>CP125976.1:156178977-166178977 GCA_030063025.1 Avena longiglumis
TTTGACTTATACGAATAGGGTGGTCCCATACATATGGTTCCTTGTGATCTTTACTTCCTTCCATGATTCGCACCTTGTGAGATCATGAAGTTTCCTTGGAATAAACTCTTCAGTCCTGATAACCAAGTTATTGATGGACTTACTTCTTGTTGCATTCCCTCGGTCCTCTAAATGCGGGCCGTTTTCCTTGTTTTCCTTGTGGTCCTTAGTATTGTAAAGAACTAGAGTCATATGGTGAGATCTTGAAGATGTTGAAGTCATTAGAGAGTTGAAGAGTTGAGTCTATCCTTTGCACATGGTGTGATCTTTGGCCATGGGGTAGGTTTTCCATCAAGTTGATAGAAGGGTGTAGAGTTGAAGTAAAATGGTTAAGGGAAGAGGATTCTGAGTGTGTTTGTAAAATAAGTTTTGGAACAAATTCATAACTCCTATTTTTTCCACGAGGGTTTTGTCCAATCCTAGGGTTTACAAATCTACGAGGAGCAGCCACACGTGCTGCGATACCATGCAGCCCAGGGTCCCAACCTAATAAGGTAGATTCCTCTGTGTTTTACAATGCTAGTCACGGATCATTGGCTAGAATCCAGTTAGATGTAATATCCGAAATACAGGTCATGTCCATATAAATTTATAACCCGGGGAATAACATAAGTTATTACATAAACATAGCTCATTTTAGCTATTGTTACATTCTTTATTGGAATAACTATAGTCAATGGGGTCCTTCATCTTCAAGAGAGTGCCACAAAAGTGGGCAGATATTTGGTTGTAGACTTTGTAGTCCTAGTCAATCAAACAATCTTCTACTTAAAATGGAGTACAATCAACCTGGCAACATTAACCTGATTCACAAATGCCACATGGGTGATACATTTTGAATTGTGTGGCTATGTGTTCACTTTAATGTATAATAAGAGTGGATTCTATGTTTTATACACATATTTGGCTAGAAATAGAGTTTAAAGAACGATTTGGCATAAAGCAACATTTTATCCTATCTTTTCAAAAGGGTTTTAAGTCCTTTGTCAAATCTCTTTCAAGAATCCTTGAACTCCTTGGTAGAAACTCAAGTGTTCAAGTCCTTGTCAAAATCTCTTGAGCCACTTGGTAACCCCAAGTGCAACAAGTTTTATGAAATCTCATGAGTTCCTTGGTAATCCCAAGTACATCATGCCCTTGAGCACCTTAGTAACCCCAAGTGCAACAAGCAACAAAATCTCTTTGAATTCCTTGGTACCCTAAGTGCATCAAGTTTTTATATTAGAAGTTGGAATGTCGAGATCTCCCATAGTTCAAACTTTAGTTGCTCAGTTTTGTCCATAACCGGGACACGGCTAAGTACTTAGATTTTATTAACCGCAGAAGAGTACACTTTACCCACATGACACAATCCCATCTTGTTGCCACCGGTGGCTCTTTGGATTAGTGCTCACCAAGATGGAATCTTAAAGCAGACCGAGAGTGTGGCAAGTCTTTCAAGGTCCTCCCATACATCATTGCTAGCTTGTCTTCAGCCCCATGAAGCATTCCAGATCCCCATGTACGGTAATTCAAGACAATGTATGAGTCTTCCTAATGTAGTTGACTAGCGTGAGCCATAATAGCATGTGGTTTGCCTAAAGCCACAATTGGAGAAACATGTTCAATCTCTAAGTTTCCTAGGTGGTTTTCTTTTGGAGCACAACACAAAGTTATTCCCATAGACATGGTTCCTTTTGTTGCCACCTTCTCCAAAACTTAAAGTATCCACCACCTGGGTGGTTCATTGAATCCTTGTTTTATTAAGTAAACATAAGTCCTTTTCTCAACCTTTGTAAAATCTCAACATGTATCTCTTTTCAAAATGAAGCTGGCTAAGCATGTACAACTTCAATATTTTTACTAAGGAGTGTATAGGAATCCTATTAGTATTTAGCATAGCATAAGTATAGAAATATCTTTTCATGCATGTTTTCAAATCCACTAAGTATAATGAAAATAGTAGGACTTTTGAATGATAGTGTAACTTGCCTTTTGGTAGGGAATAAGGGTTTACTCCTTGGTCTTGCTAGTCTCACACTTTGCTAATTTCACTACAATCAATCAAACAAGCATAGTATCAGATAGCATTCCAAACCAATATTCAAACAACATTTCACACACAAAGCAATGGACTCTAAGTTATGCATGGGGACATGCTTAAGATGGTTTTATTCACAAGGGAGGTCTCCACTGGGCTTATAACTTTGTAAGGTCCAAATTGGTCACTTACAAAATGGCAAAGTCATTTGCAAAAGGGTTTTGATCCATAAACCATTTTTAAATCTTAATCATCATTTATGTGGTGAAAATTTATTTCATCAAAGTAAATCCTTATGTTTTTCACCCAATGAGTTGCTATTGCAAAACTTGGTGTTTTTGGGTCAGTAGCTTTGAATTATAACATTTTCCCAATAGTTTTTATTCCAAAATTCTTTTTCAAAATAAACCATTATCATTACTTAGCTAGAATTAGACTAATTCAATTAATCCATTCTAAATTTTTCCAATTTCATTTCCAAACCATGGGTTGATTCTAGAATCAGTAAGGTCACAACAATTCATTTTGCAAAGGTTTTAACCTAAAAATCATTTTAAACAATTTCTATACTCTAAACAATCACACAAAAGAACATACAAAAACAAGCAACCTAACAGATACTATTTGCTAAACTAATTCCACAGTTGGCTAGGGCTTGCTCTCTTGAATCCAACGACATAAAATTTGCAATTTTGGACGTGTGGTTTGAAAGTTATAAGGGTTTGAAATTCACAAAATATTACTGTTTTCAACTGCTTTTAAGCAGATCGATGACACGGCCAGCGTGATTTCATTGGGCCAGTACCACTTGGCGGATCGCGCTCGTAAGCGTTGGATCAAGTTAGATCGTATGGCTGGAGCGCATACCCTTTAGGCGTTAAATGATCTATCTAGTCGTCGATCCGATCCACGGTGCTAGCGAGTTTGACCAAAATGGCGGCCGGCGGTAGCTAGCGGCCAGTCGGCGATGGCGCCACGGTGGCTCTGAGGGAAGCAAAAGGTGGGGAGATGCTCACCGGAATTGCGGCGCTTCAGATGCTCAACGTGGTGCTTATGCTGTCGGCGCTAGGGCGTCTGGGTGCTCGGTGGAGACCGTCGGCGTCGGGCGGTTCATCAGATTGTCAAAGGCGGCGTAGATCACGCAGGCAAGGTGAGTATGGTCGTATACGTAAAACCAAGCGAAGGTGTTCGTGATCGAGAAGCAGGGGCGGTGATTCTACGGGAGCTTCTTTCAGTGGAGGACGCAGCGGGTGCTTCCAGTGGTCGCCGGACGGGCGCCTGTGGATCACCCAAAGCAAAACATCGTCGTTAGATGCGTAAAGATGTGGCGAGGGAGTGTGAACGAGGAGGCAGGGTGATCGAAACTACCGGGTGTTTGCCGGAGTTGGAGACGGCGGTACTGCTCAGCTCTGGGCCGACGCTGGGCGCCCGCGACATCGGGTGGTACCGAGAGATGCGCCTGGGAGTAGGGAGTCTGGCAAGGTCGGCGAGGCAAGGGGCGGTGAGTGTTGGCGAATTTGGGAAGGAAGCTGCGAGCAAAGGATGGTGTAGGGGCGAAATAATCGCGGCACAGGCGAGAGAGAGGAGGAGCTTGAGGGGAAATGAGGAGGAGGCGTTTGAGGGCGAGGTCGTGATGGGATCGCCTGCGGCATTATCGCAGATTAGCGACATCAGTGACGGCACGGCGTGGTCATCATGAGGAAGGAGAAATTTTGGAGAAGGGGTCCCATGGTCGATTGGGAAAAAGAGTGGAGAGGTCCACCGGTCATCTCTGTGGGTTTGTTACGTGCGTATCGTTTTGTTCGAAGGCAAAAGGCGGGCAGTTACGGCCTTTGGGTGATGGGTTGGGTCGACCTAAACTTTATATTTTCTGTTTCTAAACCCTTTTCTTTTTCTAATTTTATTTCCTATTTTGAATTCCAAATAATCAAACAAGGTTCAAATCAATTCAAACAACACCCAAACTTTGTAATATTTAAATTAGTTTCTGGCTCACTAACGAACCAAAATCCAAATTCAAATTAAAATTTTAATAATAGGGTCCATTAATAATTAATTTAAAATGGTCTTAGTTATTAAATTAAATAGAGTTTGATTTTATTAATAAAATCTTTATTTGAAACCTAAATATTTTCAAAACCAAATCAGAGGTTTTATTTGGGAAATATAGAATACTTGGAAACTTGTTTTAAAACAAAATAGTCATTTTATTTTAGAGTCCATTATTAATTAAATAATATAGACTTTCATTATTAGTTCAAATAGGATTTATTTTATTGAGATATTTATTTTGAAAACCTAAAATAAAGCACAAAAACACTTTAGTAGGTTTTGTTTGTGAATATCAAATATTTGGGCAAACTTATTTTAAATAAATTAATAAGCTTTGATGTTTCAATTTAAATGGCAAAACCTTTTATTTAAATGAAGTTGGATATTAAATCCTTATTAATTTATTTAAATAAACCTTTGTTATTTTTATTCAAAACCAAAATGTTTTAATTCCAAAGCTTGGCCAAGGTATAATTGGGTTTTACAAAATAATCTTTATTTATGAATCCACCTTTATTTTTGAAAACCAAATCTTTTATAAAAAGATTCCAAAATAGTAATTCCAAAATATTTTGTTTTCCTTTAAAATGTTTATCTTTTTAAATCCCTTTAGTATTTTATTTAATTTAAATATGTTTGAAGTTCCAATTGATTTCAAAAGTTTCTTCTGGCTCTGAAATTAAACAAAGTTTTACTTTATTCATTTATTTTCACATTACAAGATTTGGAAAATCTTGGGATGTGACAGGCTACCACCCTTAAAATAAATCTCGTCCCGAGATTTGGGAAGGCTAGGGTTACAAGCAAGTTCAAATCAACTAGGGTACTACCACCCTTAAAATTTTTCAAACAAAAATTACATATTGTCCTTCTTGGGATCCTGGGAAAATTTCTCTAAACGAACATTTGCATTTAGTCCTTTGTTTCCAGGCTTGACTCATGGGCCAAGGTTGAGCTTCTCCATAGGCTTGTTCAACTTGTTCTTCATCTTTTCTGGGCAGTTGCTTGCATAGTGTCCTGGATTCTTGCAGTTGAAACAATGAATGTCCTTGAGTTCTTTACGTGGCTCTTGTGGACATGTTGTTACATAGTGGCCCAACTCTTTGCAGTTGTTGCACCACACTTGGTCAATCTCTTTATTCTTCTTGTTCTCTGGGCATCCAATGAGTAGTGTCACATTTCCTTACATTTACGACATTGTGCAAGGCTCATGTCTTGCTTTTGTTTCTTAGGTTTCTTTAGTCCTTTGAATTGGGTTGTCTTGTTTGGAGGTATGAGTGGTCCTTTTCCTTTGGTAGACTTGGATCCTTCTTGTTTCCTTTGTTCCACCATGGCATAGATGGGACATTGGTCGAGTATGATCACTTCCTTCACAAAGGTAACAGGTAGCTTGAGAGGTGGGACATTGTCCAATAGGATGATATTCTTCACAGTTAGGGCATTGTCCTTCATGCTCCTTGGAAGTATGATCCTTGTCTCCACAAATAATGCAAGTCAGCTCCATCTAGAATAACATTCTTGTCATCCTTGTTATCATAAACTCCTTTAGGATAGCTTTCTTCCATGCTAATCATTTGATTAGTCACCTTAAGCATCAGTGAGATTGTTCCTCCAAAACTTTTGCGTTGGATCCTTATCACTATTGTTAGCTAGGAACTAAGGTCGGTTAGTTCAACTGATGTTGGGTTGCTATGAGCTCTTTCATGCTGTCAGCTTGGTTGGTGTTGGTGTCATCAACCTTGATGTTGGAGTCCTTTGGAGTAGTCATCTGTTTGGGTTGAAGGAAGATTAGAATAGGCAAGATATTTCTAAGGACTTAATTCTAATCACACACATCACGAGTCACACAAGCAATGTGCATGCAATCACAAACCAAACATTTCACTCAAACAAGGCTCAAGCACAAACTTAGTTAACAGAAAATTAAACAAAGTTTTACTTTATTCATTTATTTTCACATTACAAGATTTGGAAAATCTTGGGATGTGACACTATGTCTGCCAGATTTAGAAAAGGATTTCCAAGTATATTGTGATGCGTCTCATCAAGGTTTGGGTGCCGCACTTATGCAAGAAGGTAAAGTTGTGGCCTATGCCTCGAGACAACTCAAAACTCATGAAGTAAACTATCCTACTCATGATTTGGAGTTAGCCTCTGTCGTCCATGCACTCAAAACATGGAGATATTACCTTTTGGGAAAGCGATGTGAAGTGTTCACCGATCATAAGAGTTTGAAGTATATCTTCACCCAGAAGGAAATCAACATGAGACAAAGGAGATGGCTAGAACTTATCAAGGATTACGACTTGAGTTTGCAATACCACCCCGGAAAAGCAAATGTAGCAGATGCTCTAAGTCGTAAGGCATTCGTAAATGGCCTTACCAATGGTGAATTGCCGATGACTTGTGTAAGCAATTCAAAGAACTCAGATTGAGATTGTACCGTAGGACATCTTATGACTTTGGATGTTCAACCCACTGCTGGATAAGATTAAAGAAGCCCAAAAGACGGATAAAGAAATCAAGAGATTAAGGAAAGGATTAGCCAAGGAAAGCTAAAATTTTCCATATTGACGAACAAGGTACTTTATGGCACGGAAACGATTTGTGTTCCACAAGACACGGAGTTGCAAAACTAATTTTACAGAAGCCCACAACTCTCAGATTCTATTCACCCGTAACACCAAAATGTACATGGACATGAAAGAAAGATTTTGGTGGAACAATCTCAAAAGGGACATCGCCAACATATTGCTTTGTGTGATGTGTGTAGCAGAGTGAAAGCGAGCATCGAACCAACAGTTTGCTTCAACCATCGCCTATTCCCCGAGTGGAAGTGGGAAAATATAGGTATGGATTTCATTACCGGATTACCAAGGACCAGGTCAGGGTATGATTCCATATGGGTAGTAGTGGATCGCCTAACCAAAGTGGCTCATTTTATACCCGTGAAGACAACTTATACAAGTGCCAAGTTAGCAAAGATCTACATGAGCAGAATTATATGGCTTCATGGTGTGCCTAAGAGTATTGTGTCAGATAGAGTAACTCAGTTCACTTCTCACTTTTGGAGATAGCTTCATGAATCCTTAGGAACGAGGTTGGAATTCAGCACTGCTTTTCATTGTCAAACTGATGGACAAATGGAAAGGACTAACCAAATTCTTGAAGACATGTTGAGGGCGTGTGCCCTAGACTATGGAGCAAGTTGGGAAGAAAGTTTGCCTTACACAGAGTTCTCTTACAATAACAGTTACCAATCTATCATTGGGATGGCACCATTTGAGTTTCTCTACGGAAGGAAGTGTACCACCCCATTGCTATGGAATGGTGTGGGAGAAAGGAGTTTGTTTGGACCCGATCTCATCAGAGACGCTGAAGAGAAAGTCAAATTGGTTAAGGATAGGTTGAAGATAGCACAGTCCCGATAGAAAAGCTACGCGGATTCTAAGCGTAGAGAAGTCACCTACGAAGTTGGGGATAGAGCTTATCTTAGAGTATCACCACTTCGTGGAGTGAAAAGATTTGGAGTCAAAGGAAAGTTGGCACCAAGATATGTTGGGACATTCAAGATTCTAAGTCGCAAGGGAGGAGTTGCATATGAGGTTGAATTGCCAGAGTCTCTGTCAGCTGTCCATAATGTGTTTCATGTGAGTCAGCTTAAGAAATGTCACCTAGAGATGGAAGAATCATCTTTGAAGGATACCATACCCTTGGAAGAAGTCCAACTAGAAAGTGATCTCACCTATGAGGAAAAGCCTGTCAAGATTCTTGAGACCGCAGAAAGAGTCACAGGACAAAAACTATCAAGTTTTGCAAGGTGCAATGGAATCATCATTCCGAAGAGGAAGCAACATGGGAAAGAGAAGATGATCTTCTAAAGACCACCTCACCTATTTGTTAGTTAATCCGAATCTCGAGGGCGAGATTCATCTTAAGGGGCTTAGATTTGTAACATACCTAAATTCATGTTTCAAAGCTCATTCATATCATCCTTGCATCCATCATCATTTAGGGTTTTCTCAAAACATTTCAGAAAACAGAAACATTTGGTATCATGATTTTATGTGTGGACAGACTTATTTTAAATGGCCAACACCACTTGTAAGTTTGATTGTTGTGAACCAGGAAGGTTGCCTTCTATGAGCATAGGATTTAAGTGCAGACTTAAAACCCAGTTTTTCAAATGGAAATGGGTTCCAAAAACCATCTTTCAAATTTTAAACCAAGTGCATAGCCTCTGATATTTTGATCTCCAGGCTTGACCAATCCTTTACAAAGCTGCCCCATGGTTATATGACCATTTTTGAGACTACTGCTCACTACAAAAATCCCAGGAAAATTTGAATTCAAATTGAACTTGATTTCATTTAAAAAATCTACCGTAAAATCAAAATAGAAAAGGAAAAGAAATAAACAAAGGAAAAGTCCACGCCAAAGTTTTAGGCCCAAGATCGAATCGAGCCCATCAAGCCCACCCGGGTTTTTTTTCTCTCGCACGCTAGCACACCAAACGGTCACCGACGATCGGACCCCACCTCACTTCGCACATCGCCGACGAAGCGGCCCCGCCCACGCCGTCTCGTTTTCCCAAATCGCCGCGACCACGTCAGCCGGGCAATGTCATGGTTCGTAATGGCGCGGCATAATTGGGCATTAATCCGCGGCGTTTCTCCGAGGCTTCGCCATAAGATCCCACTTCCTAGCGACCATTCCCCGCATAATTCGCCTTCACGCCACCAGCTGCCCACGACTCACACAACACCGCGCAGATAAAGCTCACTCCGGCGATCGATTCGGTGAGTTCCGCACCCTTCCTCTCGATTCGTCGAGCCATTTCGCAATCCTTGCGCACCTCGACCCCACCAATTCATCTCAGACGCCTCGTCGCCGTTCCCGCCAACATCGCAAGCTTCGACAACCACCGACTCGGTGACCAAATTCCGTGTAAGTTCCGCGCCTTCACTTCGACTCACACGAGATTATTCGCCACGTTCTTGCGCATCTCCTAAACCCCTGGCTTGTGTTAGGGCAACGCGAACCTCGGCAACTACTCCGACAACAACCACGACGCCGTCAGAATTCCGACGAGCAATCTCGCCGTGTCAAGACGCCTTCGCAAACCGACGCTACATTGAGCTTCAGCAGCTCTTGCGAATCTGGTATGGCCTTCTCCTCTCGGACGACCTGAACGCTAGCGCCACAGACACCGAGCGCCGCCGACGCGCCGCCAGACATGGTCGTTGTTTCGCTACTGGATCTTGATCCAAGCGTTAGGATAGATTCATTAAACGGCGAAGAGGTACGCGATCCGGAGCATACGATCTATTTAGATCCCGCGGCTCAGAGCTCGATCCGGTGCGAACCGGCAGAAATCACAACGCCGACGCTGCGTGGCAAGTGTTAGAACTAAAAACAGATTTAAAACCAGAATTTGATCCAAATTTCAAATGCTTATAACTTTTGATTGCCACGTTGGATTTTTGCAAACTTTATACCGTTGGATTCAGTGAAATAAGACCTTTCTGAATATCCAATGTGTTTAACAAATAGTAACAGTTAAAATGACTTTATTTGTAGAAACATGTTTAAGGCTATTTTAAATATAGAATTATTTTGATAAATTGTATTAGTGCCAAATAAGTTTAGTTGGCAAACTTGTGACTTGTTAAGTTTCTGTAAGCATGTGCATTCTTGGTGGAGTTTTCAAAATCACCACTTGGTAAATTCTTGCATGCATGCATTCATATTATTTTTGATTGTATATAATTGTGTGTAATTGTATGCTATGATTTTTGTAGATTTTGCTAGTGATTGTGATTGTGAAGAGTGCCGTCTCCCACTACCAAGGCAAGTGATATTTTCATGAATATTTCTATCCTATGTTTTGTACTAGCATTAGATATTTTGCTAAGTCTTGCATGCTATTTTTGCCTAATGCTAAGTTGGGAAATCCTAAGTAGTGGAATAATTGTAGAATTTTCTAGGAAATTTTCCTAAGTTAAGTTATCCCACCATGCTTAGCCTAGTTATTTAGCAAACAAGGGTTAGTGAAAATCTATACTTACTATGATGAAAATATTTCTAAGTCATGAGACTTATGCTTTCCTAATAAAACAACTAAGTCAAATGAACCTCCTGGGTGGAATGGAAGGATTGGGTTATGTTGAGTGGTTACACAAGGCCATGGACTTGGGTTGTGTATCTCACTTGTGGTATGCCACCCAGGCACAAAGGGATTTGGAAGCCAAGTGTTGAGAAAGCTTACAGTGCATCCACTTGGCAATATGGGCTCTGCCTTGATCATATAGGTTGCTAGAACTTAGTCATTTGGACAGTTGGTGGTAGTTGGGATGATAGGTTGGAACACATCCATTTGACTAAGGAAAGGCTTCTGAAAGGTCTTGTCTTGGGAAACCAAGTCTCGTGGGGAAAGTGCACAACCTCTGCAGATGGAAAACCTAAGTACTTAGCCTAGTCCAAGGCAATGGACAACTTGAGCATCAAGACATGGAAGCTACAAGAATCTCATCACTCCAACTTCCAAGTAAAATTTGTGGGTGAACAAGGGTGAAGGACCCCAATGTCTATTGGTTGTTTCTTGGGAAGTTTTTGATAAAGAAAAACTTAGTGATTTCATCTAATAGGTAAAACCTATTTTCAAGCAAAGCAAGCCAAGCTACACTTAGCCAAAATGCATATAGTAATATAGTCCACTTAAAATATACTAAGGTATCACTTGACAATACTATTCCAAAGTATTGACCCTCTGTGGCTGTAACTTGTAATGTTGCAGGTTACTCCGATGATGAGTAGGAGTCATGAGTCTACACTCAACATGCTGGCCTGTGGCACATGAAGATGAAGACTTATGTTTATTTACTTATTCCTTAAACTCTTGTATTAGGCCCATGGCCCCGAGTTGTAAAAGACTATGTTTTATCTCTTGAATGAATGTAATAAACGACCTTTGTATCTGTGTACTTCATCTTAAACTGTGGATGGTAGCATTGATCCAGGGACTAGCATTGCAATCACAGGGATCCTTTCCTTTATAAAGGAGGGGTCTAACACTTGCATTGCTCAAAAATAGATTTTTCCTTATCATTTGAAAACACTAAGTTTTTTCTTGACAAAAATCACCCAAGGCATCTACCAATCAAAGATTGAAGATCCTTTATCCCTTGTTCAATGCACAAGTTTTTAACTTCGAAATTTGGATGATGAGATTCTTGATAGCTTCCATGTCTTGATGCTCAAATTGTCCTTTGCCAGGGACATGGCTAAGTACTTTGATTTTACACTCTGCAAAGGTGGTGCACTTTCCCCACAAGACTTGGTTTCACCAAGACAAGATCTTTCAGAAGCCTTCCCTTAGACCAAAATGGACGCGCTCCAACCTATCAAACCCCTACCACCAACTGTCCATTTGGCTAAGTTCTTGCAACCTATATGATCCAGGCAGAGCCCATAATGCCAAGTGGTTGCACTTGAAGCTTCTCAACATTTGACCTCTCAAATCTCTTTGTTCCTGGGTGGCCATCCACAAGTGAGATACACAAGGTAAACCATAAAAATGGGCCTTGTGAACCACTCAACACAAACCATTCCTTCCATTCCACCCAGGTGATTCATTCTCTTAGTTGTTTTATTAAACAAAACACAAGTCCTCAGACTTAGAAATTTTTCCATAGTGTGAATATATTTCCACCCTTGTTTTCTATTAGCTAAGCTAAGCATGATAGTACTAGGAATCTTAACTTAGGAAAATTTTCTACTAAGGTTTCATCTACTAGGATTTCCCATAGCATGGTTTATATTTAGCCAAAAATTCCATGCAAGTCTTACTTAGAAATATCACTAATGCATAGTGAAAATAATGGGAAAAAAGTATGAAGCATCACTTGACTTTTTGGTAGAGAGTATAATTTCACCCTTGATCTTTGCAATGTTCACACACTTCAAGTCACTACAATTCAATCAAGCAAACAATATTTCAATCTACCATTCAAGCAAAACATCACATAAAATAATAAACAAAACAATACATGCAAGCATGCAACAGGGTTGTTTTATTTGCAAAAGTGGTTTCTAGTAAGTTATGAACATTTGGTAACACCATTTGGTCATTTTGTAAAGTGGCAAAACCATTTGCAAAAGATTCTACCTCTAAACCATTTTTAAACCAAATCATTATTTCATGTGATTGAAATTACCTTTAGCAAAGTAATAATTTTTATAGGGTTTACCAAATACATTTTCAAGTCACAAAACTTGGTGTTTGGGGTCAGAGAGTTTATTCCAAAACATTTCTCAAAGGTTTTCATCTAAAACCATTTTTAACAATTAAACCATATTTTTATTTGACTAGAAATGGTTTAAACCCAAGATTCATTCTTTTGCTTCTCCAAATACATTTTTGAAACCACCAAGTGATTTATATGGTCAGTAGGTTCAAAACACACCATTTTCCAAGGATTTTATCCCCAAAATCATTTTAGAATAATTTTTATATCCTAAACAAGCATACATAAGTTTCTGCAAAAACAAACATTTTACCAGAAGATTTTTACTAAACAAAGTGCATGGTTGGCTAGGGTTTGTTTTTCTGAATCCATTGATATAAAGTTTGCAAAATTTGGACGTGTAGATTTAAAGTTATGGAATTTACAAAATCACATATCAAATAGATCTATTCTGTTTTAATTCAAACGAGTTGAGCCACGTGTTTTAATCCTATTCGCCCATACCGCTTCGGATTGGCTAACAGCATCAGAGGGATGAAGTTACATCGCACGCCACTGGTTGCGCACTCTTCGGCGTTATGAATCTTTCAGATCCATCGATCGCCATCTAACGCCATCGCCACCCGACCAAGTTCTGGCGGCGCTCGACGGCTACGCGCGGCGCCGACGTTCGGCTAGCGGCGGAACTGGCACTAGAGGAAGCAAGGAAGAAGGAGAGGTGGCTCACAGTGATCGCCGAGGCACGGGGATGCTCAACCTGCCCTTGGTTGGTGAAGGGGTGCACGGGGTTCGCGGCAATTGCTCGCCGTAGTTGAGCTCTCGCTCAGACTCGTCCTGTTGAAGATGATGGCGAAGGCACGGGGCACGCTAGAGAGAAAATAAGATGCGGTTAGATGCGCGGGGTCACGGTGAGCACGCGTGTGTGAAGGAGAAGGAGAGGCGCGGTCAGGTGTTCACCAGAAGTTTTGCCGGAGAGGAAGCAGACGGTGGTCGTCGTCGTTGCCGAGCCTGCAGAGCACGCGCGGGTGATCTGGCAATACGGGAAGGTCCGCCATGTGATGGGGATCACGGCTGTGTGCTCGAGGAGGCAAGGGGCGGCAGGGTACATCCATAATCGAGAGGGAAGCTCGTGGAGAGCGCCATTGAGGCTAAAATTTGGGCAGCCTAGTGGCTCGGCCGAGTGGGATCCGAGGGGAAGAGAAGAGAGTGGCGATTAATACCTGAGGTCACAGCAAGCATTGCGCTGCATTTAGGAGAATTGATCGCGAGAATTGACGGGAGTAAACGGCCATGCGTGGTCTTCAAGGGTGGAAACGATTACGCCTGGTGGGCCTGCTGATTAGCGAGAGAGAGTATGGGTGTGGTCCGTCACTCGCTGAGTGGGTGAGTTTTTGAGTGCGAAGCGTTTTCTCGCGGGGAAGAGAGGGACTGGTTTGGAGTAGGCCAGGTGGGCTAGTTGGGCTGGGTCGGCTTGGTTCTCTCTTTTTTTATTCTGTTTGTTTTTCTCTTTTTCCATTTCTTCAAATATGTTTTGATTTTGTTTAATTGATTCAAACACCTATTTGAATTAAAGAATTTGCCAAAATTTGAGTAGGTTCAAATACTGATTAGTATTGTATTCTGATGTCAATTTTTGAATAAAACCTTATACATTTTGGGGTCTTTTATTTATTCAAAATAGGTTCTAGTTTTAAATCAAATAGACTTAATAGTATTTCTAAACACCATTTGATTTTTCCAAAACCTTCCAAAACTTTTCAGTAGGTTTTAATTACTTAAAGGGGTGTCAAATAATTCAACTTGAATTATTTTGAAAAACTTTTAATAAGATTTATTAATTATTTAAAATTGGATTTGTCTTTATTCGAATAGGATTTGGTTTAAGGCATTTTATTTTATTTTATTTTGGCAATTATTTATCCAATACTTTTATTTGGAGATCCAAACTTGGTGATTCCAATTTGTGAAAACTTATTTATTATTTGTTTATCCTTTTAAATCCTTTTATGATTAATTGCTCACCATTGGTATGGGTTTAGATAAGGGCTTTAATAGCTTTGGGAAATCAATTTTATTAAATTCATAGGATTTTATTTATGGTTCCAAATTAAGTGAAACCAATTCCTATGGTCTTATATATTTCTGTTTGTCTTTCTTGATCCTTTGAGATTGTTTGCTGAACAATTTTTATATGGATCAAATCCATGGATTGGAGATAACTTGGAAATGATTTTATTCCAATAGGGTTTAGGGTTTGGATTTATTTTCCAAGGGTTTAAATTTCCAGATACATCATTGAGGAATGCATTTCTCTTGATTTGGATTTTTTTGGATTCAAACTTTTACCAAAGTTTGTTCAAGATGGGATTTTTAAGTTTCCATTTAAAGACAAAAGTTTCTTTTCACCCTGATTTTCAACAAAAATTTATTTTGTTTATTTTATTTTTCACATTACAAGATTTGGAAAATCTTGGGATGTGACAGGCTACCACCCTTAAAATATCGTCCCGAGATTTGGGGAGGCTAGGGTTTACAAGTAGGATCAAAACAACTAGGGTACTACCACCCTTAAAATTTTTCCAACTAGATTACATTTTGGATTGCTTGGGATCTTGATGTAAATTTTTTGGACAGAGGTTTGCATAGTGGCCTAGCTCCTTGCATTTGAAACATGTGACAAGGCTGAGATCCTTCATAGGCTTGTTTATCTTGTTCTTCATCTTTTCTGGACAGTTGCTTGCATAATGTCCTAGCTCTTTGCAGTTGTTGCACCACACTTGGCCAATATCTTTCTTTTCCTTTGGTATCATTTCCTCTTGTTTGTTTCCTTGGTTCTTCTTCTTTTCTAGGCATTCATTGGCATAGTGTCCCAAATCTTTGCAAGTGTAACATTGCACATGGCTATTGTCCTTCTTTTTCTTGGGTTTCTCCAAAGCTAGGAGTGCTTCTAGTTCATGATCTTCATATGTTATCTCATAGGTAGGAATGTCTACTGGTTTCTTTGACCTTCTATTGCTCCTTGGATAATTCATATGTCTCTTCTTTGGTCCTTTAAATTGGGTCATATTGCATGGAGGTACAAGTTGAGATTTTCCTTTGTCTTCATCCTTCTTGGTAGACTTGGCTCTCTCTTGATAGTCTGCAACCAGTTGTTGCACTCCACCTTGTTTCCTTTGTTGAATTATGGAATAGATGGGGCATTGGATAGGGACATGACTATTTCCTTCACATAGGAATCAAGTAGCTTGAGATGTGGGGCATTGGCCAACTGGATGTTCCTCTTCACAATTGGGGCATTGATCCCCATGTTCCTTGGAAGTGTGATCCTTGTCTCCACAAATATTGCAAGCTTTGGTTCCTTCTAAAATAACATATTTGTCATCCTTGTTGTCATAAACTCCTTTGGAATAGTTGTCTCCAATGTTGATCATTTGAGTGGCCATCCCTTGCAACAATTGGGATTGAAGTTTCAAAATCCTTTGTATAGCTGGGTCTAATCCATTGTTGTTGGCTAAAAGCTGAGTTGTCACTTGGCTCAACTGGGTTTGGTTTGCTAGTAGTTGGTCTCTCATGTTGACCTCTTGGTTGTTGGAGTCTCTTGGAGAGGTCATCTGTTTGGGTTGGATTGGGATTAGAATAGGCAAAATATTTCTAAGGGAATAATTCTAATCACACACATCACAATTCACATAAGCAAAGTGCAAGCAATCTCAAACAAATACTCAACAACAAGTTTCAAGCATATTTTTAGGCAACCAAAAATATTTTTGGTTACACCACATAAGTTGGTGGGTTTGATCTATACTTAATATGGTGGTCCATCTATATGGTTCACTTGAGATCTTTCCTTCCTCTTTTTTGGTTGTTTCATCTTGCATGAGATCATGGTTTCCTTGGGAAAAATTCTTGGTCACAAAAACTTCAAAGGTGTTGATGGCTCCTTCTAAGTTGTGTTTCCTTAGTTTCCAAATCTTTGAGCAAGATTTCTTGTCTCACTTGTCCTTAGTGATATCCAAGGTTGAAGTCCTTGGTGAAAATGTTGAAAATGTTGAAGTCATTAGAGTTGATGAAGTCCTTTGCACATGGTGAAGTCTTTGGCCATGGGGTAGGTTTTTCCATCAAGTTTGAAATAGAAGAGATGTAGAATCAAACCAAAATGGTTGAGGAAAGAGTTTACAAGATTGTTTGTAAATAAGTTTTGGAACAAATACAACTCCTATTTTTCTAAGGTGTTTTTGTCCAATCCTAAGTTTACAAATCCTACAGCAACACAATGATCTCGATACTATCTATAAGAGTTCCCAACCTTTAACAAGGTAGAGATCCCTGTGTTTACAATGCTAGTCCCTGGATCAATAGCTAGCATCCACAGTTAAGATGTAATATCAAGAAACAAAGGTCATAATACAACTTTATAACCAGGAATAAAATAAGTTATTACATCTTACATAGCTCATTTGGCTATTACATTACATTGCAGCAGAATATCTATAAGCATGGGGTCCTTCATCTTCAAAGTGCCATAGGCAGACATGTTGGTTGTAGACTTGTAATCCTAATCATTAAACTTCACTAATATCAAACAAACCTACAACATAACAAGTTACAGCCACAAGGGTCAATACATTTGAATTGTATTGGCAAGTGATACTATGGTAGTATAGTGGAGTCTATCATCTATATGCATTTGGCAAAGTGGAGTTGAGGCTTGCATTTCTCAAAAATAGATTTTTCCTTATCATTTGAAAACACTAAGTTTTTGCTTGACAAAAATCACCCAAGGCATCTACCAATCAAAGATTGAAGATCCTTTATCCCTTGTTAAATCCACAAGTTTTTAACTTAGAAATTTGGATTATAAGATTCTTGATAGCTTCCATGTCTTGATGCTCAAATTGTCCTTTGGCAGGGACATGGCTAATTACTTAGATTTTACACTCTGCAGAGGTGGTGAACTTTCCCCACAAGACTTGGTTTCACCAAGACAAGATCTTTCAGAAGCCTTCCCTTAGACCAAAATGGACGCCCTCCAACCTATCAAAACCCTACCACCAACTGTCCATTTGGCTAAGTTCTTGCAACCTATATGATCCAGGCAGAGCCCATAATGCCAAGTGGTTGCACTTGAAGCTTCTCAACATTTGACCTCTCAAATCTCTTTGTTCCTGGGTGGCCATCCACAAGTGAGATACACAAGGTAAACCATAAAAATGGGCCTTGTGAACCACTCAACACAAACCATTCCTTCCATTCCACCCAGGTGATTCATTCTCTTAGTTGTTTTATTAAACAAAACACAAGTCCTCAGACTTAGAAATTTTTCCATAGTGTGAATATATTTCCACCCTTGTTTTCTATTAGCTAAGCTAAGCATGATAGTAGTAGGAATCTTAACTTAGGAAAATTTTCTACTAAGGTTTCATCTACTAGGATTTCCCATAGCATGGTTTATATTTAGCCAAAAATTCCATGCAAGTCTTACTTAGAAATATCACTAATGCATAGTGAAAATAATGGGAAAAAAGTATGAAGCATAACTTGCCTTTTTGGTAGAGAGTATAAGTTCACCCTTGATCTTTGCAATGTTCACACACTTCAAGTCACTACAATTCAATCAAGCAAACAATATTTCAATCTACCATTCAAGCAAAACATCACATAAAATAATAAACAAAACAATACATGCAAGCATGCAACAGGGTTGTTTTATTTGTAAAAGTGGTTTCTAGTAAGTTATGAACATTTGGTAACACCATTTGGTCATTTTGTAAAGTGGCAAAACCATTTGCAAAAGATTCTACCTCTAAACCATTTTTAAACCAAATCATTATTTCATGTGATTGAAATTGCCTTTAGCAAAGTAATAATTTTTATAGGGTTTACCAAATACATTTTCAAGTCACAAAACTTGGTGTTTGGGGTCAGAGAGTTTATTCCAAAACATTTCTCAAAGGTTTTCATCTAAAACCATTTTTAACAATTAAACCATATTTTTATTTGACTAGAAATGGTTTAAACCCAAGATTCATTCTTTTGCTTCTCCAAATACATTTTTGAAACCACCAAGTGATTTATATGGTCAGTAGGTTCAAAACACACCATTTTCCAAAGATTTTATCCCCAAAATAATTTTAGAATAATTTTTATATCCTAAACAAGCATACATAAGTTTCTGAAAAAACAAACATTTTACCAGAAGCTTTTTACTAAACAAAGTGCATGGTTGGCTAGGGTTTGTTTTTCTGAATCCATTGATATAAAGTTTGCAAAATTTGGACGTGTATATTTAAAGTTATGGAATTTACAAAATCACATATCAAATAGATCTATTCTGTTTTAATTCAAATGAGTTGAGCCACGTGTTTTAATCCTATTCGCCCATACCGTTTCGTCTGGATTGGCTAACACAGACCGTAGGATCAAGTTACATCGCAAGCACTGGTTGCGCACTTCTTGACGTTATGAATCGCTCAGATCCATCGATCGTCATCTAACTACCGCCGTCACTCGACCAAGTTCTCGCGCGGCCGATGGTCATGCTGGGCGACGTTCGGCTAGCGGCGGAGCTGGCACTAGATGAAGAAAGGAAGAAGGAGAGGTGGCTCACAGTGATCGCCGAGGCACGGGGATGCTCAACCTGCCCTAGGTTGGTGAAGGGGCGCAAGGGGTTCGCGGCAATTGCTCGCCGTAGTTGAGCTCTCCGACTGGCCCCGTGGAAGATGATGGTGAAGGCACGTGGCACGCCAGAGATAAAAAATATGCGGTTAGATGCGCGGGGTCACGGCGAGCACGCGTGTGTGAAGGATAAGGAGAGGCGCGGTCAGGTGTTTACCAGAAGTTTCACCGGAGAGGAAGCAGACGGTGGCGACGGTGGTCGTCGTTGTTGCCGAGCCTGTAGAGCACGCGCGGGTGAGCTGGCGATACGGGAAGGTCCGTCAGGTGATGGGGATCACGGCTGTGTGCTCGAGGAGGCAAGGGGCAGCAGGGTACAGCCGGAATCGAGAGGGAAGCTCGTCGGAGACAGCGGCCGTTGAGGCTAAAATTTGGGCAGCCTAGTGGCTGGCCGAGTGGGATCTCGAGGGGAAGAGAAGAGAGCGTGGCGATTAATACCGCAGGGTCACGAGCATTAAGCCGCGAATTTAGCAGAATTGATCGCGAGAATTCAACGGCAGAAACGCTGTGGCGTGGTCTTCGGGTGGAAACGACGAATAGTTCTGTGGGGCCTTGGTCACGAGAGAGAGAGTGGGGGGTCCGTCGGTCAATCATGAGTGGGTGAGTTTTTAGTGCGAAGCATTTTCTCGCGGGGAAGAGAGGGACTGGGCTAGACTAGGCCAGGTGGGCTAGTTGGGCTGGGTCAGCTTGGTTCTCTCCTTTTTTTATTCTGTTTGTTTTTCTCTTTTTCCATTTCTTCAAATCTGTTTTGATTTTGTTTAATTGATTCAAACACCTATTTGAATTCAATCTTTTGCCAAAATTTGAGTAGGTTCAAATACTGATTAGTATTGTATTCTGATGTCAATTTTTGAATAAAACCTTATACATTTTGGGGTCTTTTATTTATTCAAAATAGGTTCTAGTTTTAAATCAAATAGACTTAATAGTATTTCTAAACACCATTTGATTTTTCCAAAACCTTCCAAAACTTTTCAGTAGGTTTTAATTACTTAAAGGGGTGTCAAATAATTCAACTTGAATTATTTGGAAAAACTTTTAATAAGATTTATTAATTATTTAAAATTGGATTTGTCTTTATTCCAATAGGATTTGGTTTAAGGCATTTTATTTTATTTTGGCAATTATTTATCCAATACTTGTATTTGGAGATGCAAACTTGGTGATTCCAATTTGTGAAAACTTATTTATTATTTGTTTATCCTTTTAAATCCTTTTAGGATTAATTGCTCACCATTGTTATGGGTTTAGATAAGGGCTTTAATAGCTTTGGGAAATCAATTTTATTAAATTCATAGGATTTTATTTATGGTTCCAAATTAAGTGAAACCAATTTCTATGGTCTTATATTATTTCTGTTTGTCTTTCTTGATCCTTTGAGATTGTTTGCTGAACAATTTTTATCTGGAACAAATCCATGGATTTGGAGATAACTTGGAAATGATTTTATTCCAATAGGGTTTAGAGTTTGGATTTATTTTCCAAGGGTTTAAATTTCCAGATACATTCATTGAGGAATGCATTTCTCTTGATTTGGATTTTGTTGGATTCAAACTTTTACCAAAATTTGTTCAAGATGGGATTTTTAAGTTTCCATTAAAATACAAAAGTTTCTTTTCACCCTGATTTTCAACAAAAAATTATTTTGTTTATTTTATTTTTCACATTACAAGATTTGGAAAATCTTGGGATGTGACAGGTGGCACAATGAAATGGAAAGAAAGTTTCCCTGATGGATTTGGATGTATTCCAAAGTTAAAACATTGTGACCGATACCACAACAAAAAGGCTAAGTATATGACTGCTATAGTAGCAGCAAAGGAGGGCATTTGTGTCAAGTAGTTTGTTATCAAACTAAGGTGTGGTTCACAATGGGCTAACACTAAATATATATTGTACGACAATAGTATCGACATGATTTAACCCACTAGTGTAACGCCCATATGTCCCGGTTGGTAGGGCCTTTAGTCCCGCCTCAACCGACGGGGAAATCGACTAAAGTCCCAACCTTTAGTCCCGGTTGCCACCAATCGACAAAAGAGCATACACGTACGCTTCTCCGTGCAAGGGGGGAGGAGCAACCGTCCAGGTTCGTAACACGAACCGGGACAAATAACCTTCTGTCGCGACAGAGATTTGACACATTTCTCTGCCGCGGCAGAGAATTCATTTTGGCAACTTTTGTTGCTGCGGCAGCATTTTGGCCACTTTTTGTGTCGCGGTTATATTACACAAGATCATCATGACAATATTACATTCAATACACGGATCGAGTTCATGCACTACATACAAAAGTTGCTCTTTGTACAATCCCTATTGTTTATACACAGCCGAATAGTATTCCCCTTTTGGGTTTAGGACTTCTGCATCCAAGAATCCCGCCAATTCCTCCCGAATTGCTCAGACGATCCTTTGGCGTAAGATCGCCCCGTAGACGCTCGATCTGATTTAAAAAGGAGTCACCTATATGAATGAAACTAAACACAATTTGAGTGTAATTGAAAACTATAGAAATTGTTTACGACATGGAGTTGCTCTAAATTTCTCATCGCATCGTCCACGGATGAACTCGCAAACATAGTATCCATATAGATTGTTACCCGTCCTCAAGTAGGCACTTTACGACAACATAGTTCAATCAAAATAATAATCAAGCATGATAATAATTGTATCAAAACTAGAATCAAAGACATGCACGGATATAGCTAGTGGTGCTTACATCTAGTGCTTCAAATGTAAGATCCGCTTTCCAAACACCCCTAGCCTTGTTGGTGAACTGCTTCAAGTGCCGCCAAGAAAAACGAATAAAATAAGTTATTAATTCCTTGATCTCATGAAATTCATGAACGTTGCCAATATAGTGTCGTAATGATTAGAATTACCGCTGGAGAAGCATCTGCATGTCCTTCCACTGCTCAAGGGGTTTATGTTTTGAGTCCATGACTAGTACACACCCTTTGTCAAGTTGAATGATTAACATAATATAGTGGAAGTCTGAATGCATAACTAATCAATTATATACTTAACATCGAGTAAGCTTAAATAGAAAGTGTATACAAGACAATAACACTCACTCGGTTGTAAGGAAAAAGTATTTCCCTTCTGGTTTCTTAAAACCTTAACGCGTGTCCTATATTATCCTCCGTATCCTGGGGGCTTGTTGTGATATTAGCTTGATGAACCCAATATGGGTCAATGAAGCCAATGTCATAGATTTGTCCTCTGCTGCATTCGAGAATCTTCAATCTGCATATTACAGTATGATTATATACATGCAATAAACAAGGTGAGATAGCTGGAGACTAAATTAATTATAGAATTAGTACTTATAGACAATAGGCACTGATGATCGATTTGTCCAAGGCGTGTTGAATGAATAATTGAAATAGTTCATCAAATTCAATGGATATCATGTCATCTATTTCTTTCCCGTAATGCTTTTTGTAACCTCAAAGACTATCCGCTAGCCCCGCCTTTGTGGCATGCATGTACCATTATGCAATCTTCGCATTTTTGTTGAAGATTATTTACCTCCTCAGTTTGACGAGAGGTTTGCCATCGGTATTTGTATGCTACTTCACCACGGGAAGTACTCTAACGGGATAAGTACTGGAAATACTCATACCTTGAGCAAGCAGCAATTTCTCCAGACAGTAACTACCGATCATAACGCTCTTCGCCCCATATTTGCTCGACCCCACATTGGTATGGGAAATCACCTTGAGAGGCGCATGACTGTTTTGCTTGTTCTCCGAGCTGGGAACAGATTTCTCAGACAGCTTCGACGCTTGTTGTGTCGCATGTGACTTGACAATAGAACTCTCATAGTCTGATGATAGCTTTGGCTCGGGTTGATGAAGAGTCTTTAGCATTTTCAACACTCTTGCTTTTTCTTCTTTGTGCTGGGGAACTCTAGCTCTTTCGCCTCACTTAGCAAAACGCTATTTCCGCATCAACGATCGCCGTAGTCTCTTCAAGATACCATAAGCTCTCTTGGGAGGAACCTTTGGTACTTTTGGAAGAGGCTCTTGTTTACGCTTTCGGTGATCGCTACACGCAGAGTAGCCAGATGCTTACGCTTTTTATCCTGAGGCGCCGGCGATGGCTGCGCCGGAGATTGGTGAGGCGTCGGAGCCGGGTGAGGCGACAAAGACGGCTGCCGTGGCGGCGACGACCTCGCTGGAGACGGGTGAGGCGGCGGCGAAGATGGCCTTAGCGTGTGATTTCGAAGCACGATACATTCCTTTGGCCATAGAATGGTGACGTTTGTTGCATCTCCCGCCTACCATATCCCCTTCACCTGCAGGGTAGTCAAGCTTCAAAACTTCAAATGTGGGCATGATTTCATCCACCCCGACAACAACGTAGCCCTGTGGAACCGGACGACAGTGGTAAGTTGGTGTGGGTCCAATTGGTAAGGCATAGCCGCCACCTTCATTGATATGTTCACAACTTTGACATGTAGCTCGCAGTGTCATCTGTGGTGATATCATCCACTCGGTAGCCAACAGAGCCATCGCTTGCACCCGTCATTGTCATCACCGACCTCTGTGGAAGCCACATCGCTTTTGATTATTCGATAGGTAGCATCGAATGCAGTGTGCTGCTAAGATGGTCCAGTAGTACTTTGCTCTTTAAGTGCGTTAATTTCATCTTGTTGTTGCTTTATTCGTTCTTCAATTATACGCATTCGCTCTTTCTGAATATCTTCTTCAACTTCTACCTTGTCCTTTCTCCTCTGACGGCTTCTATCAGGATATTTCTTCCTCTCTTCGGGAAACCCAGTCCTCCATGGTTTGGAGCCGCTTGCGCCTCGTGTTCTTCCATCATGTTCCTTATTTCCAAGGGCGAGTGTGAGCTCATCATTCTCTCTATCGGGAATGAAGTCCCCATCTTTAACAGCCTTTACTGCTTTTCTCATCTTCTCGATTGGCAAGGGGTCTTATTTATGTCGTATGTTATATATACACTTCCCTTCCGAGTCCAACGTGCCCACATGCCCGTAAAACCAATTCCTTGCGTTACCCAATACCCAATCGCCTGCCTGGGTGATCTTTTTAGCACGATTTCATTCTCAAGTTTCTCCCACTTAGGAATGCCACCAGTAGCCACCTTGCCCCATAGTATGGTGATACTTCTTGTTAGCAAGATTCACTTATTCGCTGCGACATTTTCTTAGCTTTTTCGATGTCTTGTATTTCACAAACTCAGCGTAATGGTTTTATCTTCTCAAACTGAATATTCTTGAAATCTGAGTCTTCTCTTTCACGACATAGTCAAGGTGCAATATTTTCTTCCATTGGTGAAACATGGCCATCTTCTTCAAAGCCCTCCACGACCTTAGCCTCCATGGCTCTCCCATGTTCTAAGGCGTCCTCAACTGGATCCTCCGCATTTGGATCCAGCTCTATCTTCGGTAGATTGAAATTAAGCATGAGCCTCTTCCACAGTAAATCTTTGGCCTTGTTAGGGACAAACAAACATGTTCCCTCTTCTTCCGCATCAGCAGGCCTATTCCAATTCTGAATGGTGATAGGGATTAAGTCCCTAACGGTTACTCTGAATTGTGCCACAAATTTGATTGCGACAACTTCGGGAGCCGTCGGTTTGCCGTCTTCAGCGATACATTCGATTCTGAAGCTCACATGGTCTTCCAAATTTTTGGTTGGGCCTCGTCCGCTCTTTTCAGTATATTTTTTCGATCTTGAGGGCTAAAAGAAGAAAGATCGTCGTTACTATTTCTATATATATAGCAGATGATTAATTAATGAATTAATTATATTACATGCACCTCGCCAGAGCGGTCATCTTCTCGATTACACAAGGCATCGCCTTGTCCCTCGCGGAAGGCATCACCTTCAACCTCAAACAAGTCGTCTATTCCGGCAAAAAGAGGATCACCCTCACCGGAGTAGTTTAGAAACGTCGATACATATAAATTTTCTTCCCCACGGATCACACCTTGGATCAACTCTTCCTTTTCTTCGTCTCTGTCGTGTGGGTCCATATTTTCGGCATACGTGGAAAAACAGATAAGTCAAAGCGGCTAAGGGAGAATGTTAGGTACGGTGTTGAGAGATATAAACCCTAATTCAGAGAAACCATAATATATACATACACAATAATAAAAATGAATTGGAATGTATTCTACCGGGAAGAACCAAACACCGGAAAGAAAGGGAAACAATCAACACATGGCATCGATGCAATGCTCAAGCAAGTATGATGATATGACAAGTTAATTTGCATTGGAATGTAACCCTAAGACATGCTCGACGATTTAATCAGGGTTCCGAGAGGTGAAAACCCTAACTCGGGGAAACTCCGGAACATATGAGAGGGGTGCATTTGTTCTTCTAATTATACTTGTCATTTAAGTTGTTGAACAATGCATGATTATAGGTTAAATAGATAGGTTTCATTTTTCTGAACAATTTGATATATTATTTGTATTTTTTGACTTATAACAATAAGTTATTGATTTTATAATATTAAATCATTTTCTGGAATTATTAAAACCAACTTATATACTTTTTACACCCGGGCTACAGCTAGCTAGAGAGACAGACAGTTGGGCCCTAGGCCAACTCATCCTCCACGTAAGGGTGGGACCCAGCCAGTTGACTGGGGTGACCACGCGTCGACGCCGGGTGACGCCACCGTGATGTCACATTGACGCCGTGAGCCTCAAACGATAAAGGGCGGCGGAGCGAGCTGCAGCGTGTGAGTGCCAGAGAGAGGAGGTTGAGGCGAGCCAAAGAGTAGCGGTTCCGCCTCTAAAAGGTCACCGGAGAGGGGAGCACGATGACGGTGAGCGGCGATGGTGGCAGGTGGTCGACGGGGAGGAGGAACAAGAGCGAGAGGGGGCGAGAGATAGGGTCCACGAGAACCAGCAGCTCACCATGACGGCCGGCTACTAGGGCCAGCTAGGGTTTGTCCAGAGAGGGAGAGAACGCACGCGAGGGGGAGAAAGAGGGAGAGAATGCACGATTGACGGCAGCGTGACAGAGGTGACGCTACGGGCGTCTCCATGTGCCCTGGCCGAGATCATATCAACTAAAATAATCATCAACTAAATATCATCACTAGTGCGCGCGTGTCAGGATCTACATCATCTAAATACACACCTAAATCATCTAACAACTATCACCTAAAATCTAAATAATATATACATACAACTATAATAATATACACCTAAAATAATATATACATACACCTAATAAAATAATATATGCATATACACACCTAAAATCTAAATACATCTACACATTTCAAATAAAATACACAGTATATACACATGTCAAAAAAAAATCTATATACACAGTATATACACATCTCTCGGGTGGTATACCGACGATGTGGATGCGGGCGGCGTGGTCGGGGAAGGACGAGAGGAGACAGGCGTGATCGGGGAAGCGGGCGGCTGTTAGGAGGACGCGAGGGCGGCTAGACACGGCGCTGAAGACACGGCGATGGCAGAGCGCTGGCGGTGGCGGAGCGGCGATGAGGAGACGAGGGCGCTGTGGCGAGATGAGGAGGCAGAGGCGACGGATATGGAGGCGGAGGCGGGTTTATTTACCACGACTGGCAACCTGGTGGCATCGCCGATGAAAGCGAGAAGAAGAGAAGTGAGATGGGAAGAAGAAGAAGAGGCGCAAGTTATAAAGGGAGTATCGTCGGTTGGTGGCTCCAACCGGGACTAAAGGGTCATACGTCCCGGTTGGAGCCACCAACCGGGACGTATACTCCACTTTTTTCAGCAGACCAAGGGTTGGCGCACGCAGGGTCTTTATTCCCGGTTGGTAGCTCCAACCGGGACATATGACCCTGTTTTCAAAAAAATTCAGAAATTTGCTCTCTGTTCCCGCCTTATTTTTTATTTTGGGGTTTAAATTTGTAATTTTTTTAAATGATAATTACTTTGGAATTTAGAAAAACTTTAAACATAAAAAGTGTTTGAATTTGAATAACTAATTCAAAACCATTTTCTGTTTTTAAAAATAATTAATGTAACCATTTAAACTATGAACCATTTAAAATTAAAAATGAATTAACTTATATTTTTTGAATATTAATTTGGAATTTAGAAAAACTTTAAACATAAAAAGTGTTTGAATTTGAATAACTAATTCAAAACCATTTTCGTTTTTTTTTTAAATAATTAATGTAACCATTTAAACTATGAACCATTTAAAATTAAAAATGAATTAACTTATATTTTTTGAATATTAATTTGGAATTTAGAAAAACTTTAACATAAAAAGTGTTTGAATTTGAATAACTAATTCAAAACCATTTTTCTGCTTTAAAAATAATTAATGTAACCATTTAAACTATGAACCATTTAAAATTAAAATGAATTAACTTATATTTTTGAATTTAGAAAAACTTTTAACATAAAAAAGTGTTTGGATTTGAATAAATAATTCAAAACCATTTCTGTTTTGAAAATAACTAATGTAACCATTTAAAATTAAAATGAATTAACTTATATTTTTGAATATTAATTTGAATTTAGAAAAACTTTAAACATAAAAAGTGTTTGGATTTGAATAACTAATTCAAAACCATTTTCTATTCTATTTATAAAAATAATTAATGTAACCATTTAAACTATGAACCATTTAAAATTAAAATGAATTAACTTATATTTTTTGAATATTAATTTGAGATTTAGAAAAACTTTAAACATAAAAAGTGTTTGGATTTGAATAAATAATTCAAAACCATTTTCTGTTTTTAATTTGGATTTGAATTAACTTATATTTTTTATATATTAATGGACCTGAAAAAAAGGACGGGAAATAATGGGCGGAACGAAAATTTTATTAGGATATAACTGGAATTAAAGTACATAACGCAACTAACACAAAGTTACATAGAAGAACTAACAATTAAGATTCATGGCCAGATTAAGCCACAATCGGCCGAATTTGTTTTGCAATGTTGGAGTGATTCAGTCATGCTCCTGCTACACCAGTAATACTCGCCACTGTAGTCGTCGTACTAGCCGCGGCCGTCGTTGCTGTCGTCGTCGGGGTCGCCTTAGTTGAACCTTGAAGGATGAGTACGAGTAGGCTGGACTTGAGGGTAGAACAGGCGGGGGCTAGAGTCGGCGGCCGTGTCGTAGGCCATGACGCTCTAGAGAGTCCGACCGCGCCACCACAACCGACGGCCGACCTCGTTGAAGTTCGGAGGAGGTGGGACGTCCTCCTCGTGCCTGGCGAGCGCCCTCTCACGCCGATCCACGAAGAAGGCTTCCCAAGTCAGGAAATAGTCAGGATGCCATCTAGGATTCCTCTACTGCTCCAGCGTGAGCTCGAAGTAGTAGTGGTTCGTGATGGCCATCCGACGGGCCACACCTAGAGGGACAGAGGAGAATCGCACGCCTCCCAGCCAAAGATCCAACGACGGGGACACGATGGCGGTGGCGGTAGGTCGGCGCCAGCGCCTCCGCCTCCTTGGGAGTTAGTGCTACGGTGGAAGTCATGGGAAAGAGTGATGAGGTTGCAGATATGAGTCTAGAGATGTTCAATGACAATGGAGGCCAACCCTATATATATATAGTGCGAAATGGTAGGAAGATAATTGGAGGGAGGAACTGGCGGGAAGAAATGGCGGGAGAAATGCCAGGAAAAAATGGCGGGAAGAAAAATGGCAGGAAGAAAAATGTCTCATTTAGAACTTGCATTGCATCTCTGAAGAAACCACATATTGCGAGTCTAAAAATGATTTTTTTTCAAAAATCACGGCGATAGATCATGTACCAGAGTACAAACAGGACCCGCTCCTGATTTGGCGACATTTGTCCTTTTACCTGTGATGGACGAAAAGGTTTGAGATGTCGGTTGGGAGATACTCCATGTAAGGTGGTCTAGTATTTTAGGAAAATGGGAGGTAGCATTCTGACAAAGCATTTTGGTGGTTACTTCACAAAAGCGGCCCGTTTTGCGCTCGGAAAATGGAAAAGGGCTTTTCCGTGCGACAAAAGGAAAACGCCCTCATGCAACATTGTTCTCCATACCAATGTCCACATGCATGCATAATACGGACACAAGATCACAAACTATGCCGTGATTCAGACATAACATCGGTCATTTGGACAAAGCCATGAAACCTCGAACATGATAGGTCATTTTGTGAAGGTTTTTTCGAGACATGATCAATATACCAAGTCTGGTATTTTTCCTTTAAACTATGTCACATAATATGACACCACGCGAAGGATTTTCATTGTTCGGTTTTTTTTTGAATTTATTATGCCTGTTTTGAATTTTCTGAATTTCTAACTATGGTCAAACCGGCGTGCATGAAGATAGGGGACGAGCATAGTTATAACTTGCATTGGATCTCTGAAGAAACCACATATTGCGAGTCTAAAAATGATTTTTTTCAAAAAATCACGGGCGATAGATCATGTACCTGTAGTACAAACCGGACCCACTTCCTACCGATTCGACAGACATTTGTCCTTTTTACCCGGGATGGAGGAAAAGGTTTGAGATGTCCCAGTTGGGAGATAGTCCATGTAAGGTGGTCTAGTATTTTAGGAAAATGGGACGGTAGCATTCTGAAATGGCATTTTGGTGGTTACTTCACAAAATGACCCGTTTTTCACGCTCGGAAAATGGAAAAGGGATTTTCCGTGCGACAAAAAGGAAAACTTACTCCTGCAACATTGTTATCCATACCAATGTACACATGCATGCATAATATGGGCACAGCGTCACAAACTATGCCGTGATTCAACACATAACATCGGTCATTTGGACCGAAAGCCATGAAACCTCAAACATGATAGGTCATTTTGTGAAGGTTTTTTCGAGACATGATCAATATACCAAGTCTGGTATTTTTCCTTTCAACTATGTCACATAATATGACACCACGCGAAGGATTTTCATTGTTCGGATTTTTTTTGAATTTATTATGCCCATTTTGAATTTTCTGAATTTCTAACTATGGTCGAACCGGCGTGCATGAAGATAGGGGACGAGCATCGTTAGAACTTGCATTGGATCTCTGAAGAAACCACATATTGCGAGTCTAAAAATGATTTTTTCAAAAATCATGGGCGATACATCATGTACCTAGTACAAACCGGACCCACTTCCTACCGATTCGGGACATTTGTCCTTTTACCCGGATGGACGAAAAGGTTTGAGATGTCCCGTTGGGATATGTTCCATGTAATATGGTCTAGTATTTTAGGAAAATGGGACGGTAGCATTAAAACAGCATTTTGGTGGTTACTTCACAAAGCGAACTGCTTTTATTCGGAAAATGGAAAAGGGCTTTTCCGTGCGACAAAATGAAAACTTCCTCATGCAACATTGTTCTCGATACCAATATCCACATGCATGCATAATATGGGCATAACATCACAAACTATGTCGTGATTTAGCATAACATCGGTCATTTGGACGAAAGCCATGAAACCTCGAACATGATAGGTCATTTTGTGAAGGTTTTTGAGACATGATCAATATACCAAGTCTGGTATTTTTCTTTCAAATATGTCACATAATATGACACCACGAAGGATTTTCATTGTTCGGATTTGTTTTGAATTTATTATTCCGCTTTGAATTTTCTCAATTTCTAACTATGGTGAACCGGCGTGCATGAAGATAGGGACAAGCATCGTTAGAACTTGCATTGGATCTCTGAAGAAACCACATATTTGAGTCTAAAAATGATTTTACAAAAATCACGGGCGATAGATCATGTACGTAGTACAAATCGGGCCCACTTCCTCCGATTCGGCAGACATTTGTACTTTTACCGGGATGGACGAAAAGGTTTGAGATGTCCGGTTGGGAGATAGTCCATGTAAGGTGGTCTAGTATTTTAGGAAAATGGGACGGTAGCATTCTAAAACAGCATTTTGGTGGTTACTTCACAAAAGCGAACGTTTTTGCGCTGGAAAATGGAAAAGGGCTTTTCCGTGCGACAAAAGGAAAACTTCCTCTGCAACATTGTTCTCCATACCAATGTCCACGTGCATGCATAATATGGGCACAAGATCGTAAACTATGCGTGATTCAAGACATAACATCGGTCATTTGGACCGAAAGTCATGAAACCTCGAACATGATAGGTCATTTTGTGAAGGTTTCTTCGAGACATGATCAATATACCAAGTATGGTATTTTTCCTTTCAACTATGTCACATAATATGACACGACGCGAAGGATTTTCATTGTTCGGATTTTTTTTGAATTTATTATGCCCGTTTTGAATTTTCTGAATTTCTCACTATGGTCGAACCGGCGTGCATGAAGATAGGGAAGGAGCATCGTTAGAACTTTCATTGGATCTCTGAAGAAACCACATATTGAGAGTCTAAAAATGATTTTTTCAAAAAATCACGGGCGATAGATCATGTAATTGTAGTACAAACCGACCCACTTCCGCCGATTCTAGGCACATTTGTCCTTTTACCCGGATGGACGAAAAGGTTTGAGATGTCCCGTTGGGAGATAGTCTATGTAAGATGGTCTAGTATTTTAGAAAAATGGGAGGGTAGCATTCAAACAAGATTTTGGTGGTTACTTCAAAACGACCCTTTTTACGCCGAAAAGGGAAAAGGGCTTTTCCGTGCGACAAAAAGGAAAACTTCCTCCTGCAACATTGTTCTCCATACCAATGTCCACATGCATGCATAATATGGGCACAACATCACAAACTATGCCATGATTCAGCACATAACATTGGTCATTTGGACCGAAAGCCATGAAACCTCGAACATGATAGGTCATTTTGTGAATGTTTTTTCGAGACATGATCAATATAACAAGTCTGGTATTTTTCCTTTCAACTATGTCACATAATATGACACCACGCGAAGGATTTCATTGTTCGGATTTTTTTTGAATTTATTATGCCCGTTTTGAATTTTTCTGAATTTCTAACTATGGTCGAACCGGCGTGCATGAAGATAGGGGACGGGCATCGTTAGAACTTGCATTGGATCTCTGAAGAAACCAAATATTGCGAGTCTAAAAATGTTTTTTCAAAAAATCACGGGCGATAGATCATGTACCTGTAGTACAAACCGGACCCACTTCCTTCCGATTCGGCAGACATTTGAACTTTTTACCCGGGATGGACGAAAAGGCTTGAGATGTCCCGGTTGGGATATAGTCCATGTAAGGTGGTATAGTATTTTAGGAAAATGGGACGGTAGCATTCTGAAAAAGCATTTTGGTGGTACTTCACAAAATGACCCGTTTTTTGCGCTCGGAAAATGGAAAAGGGCTTTTCCGTCCGACAAAAAGGAAAACTTCCTCCTGCAACATTGTTCTCCATACCAATGTCCACATGCATGCATAATATGGGCACAACATCACAAACTATGCCACATAATATGCCAAGTCTGGTATTTTTCCTTTCAACTATGTCACATAATATGACACCACGTGAAGGATTTTCATTGTTCATATTTTCAATATACTAAAGGTTCATCTTTAGTCCCAGTTGGAGGGATTTCGGCAGGCTGGGCTAGGTAGCACTAATGATAGGGGTGAGTGTCGACATTATGTCGTGCGGCGTGTACCTTGTCCCGGATGGTGTCACCAACGGGGACTAAAGATGAACCTTTAGTCCCGGTTGGAGACACCAACTGGGACAAAACACGAGTCAACACTAATAATAGGGGTGAGTGTCGACATTATTTCGTAAGTGTCGACACTATGTCGAGCTTCTTGTACTATAAATATGCATCCTTGTGAGTCCAGTCCTCCAGCCAGATTGAGGCATCTCTAATATTTTTTTCAAGAGCAGGGACACCACTACCATTTTGGAGATGCACGATCCGGCCTCCCAGATCTCCAAGAAACCGTCATAGAGGCACTCCTAATATGTGAAATTACTTAGCTCCTGTGTATTAATCTAGTTAGAGAAGTTACAAGCTGCAAGATGGTTTTCAAGAGCAGGACACCTATTTACCAGTTCAGGAGATGCCGGATCCCATCCTCCCAAGATCTCCAAGAACGTCATAGAGGCACTCCCTAATATGTGACCGCGCGCATTTGGAGATCAGATCTTAATGGTAAGTACGAATCGGGACAACTTATTCATAGTCCTGGTCCAGCCACAAAACGGGACTAACACTCAAGACATTTATTAATATTAAAAACTGAGACTACAAAACCGGGACTAAAGGCCCCCCTATATATAGTCCCGGTCAAGCCACAAACCGCGAAAGATATCCTTCGGTCAAGCCACAAACCGCGAAACACATGAACTAGAGTTACATAATATGAGCATGAACTTCTTAGCATATGTCCTTCCTTATGATCGCTTCAGACATAACCATGGAGCATCTTCTTTACTTAACGGAATGCTTGGGTCAGTTTTCACTGTGAATGGCAGAATTTCATCAAACTTATTATAATCTTCTGACATGTCTGTCTTGTCCTCGATTCCCACGATGTTTCTTTTCCCTGAAAGAACTATGTGATGCTTTGGCTTATCATATGATGTATTTGTTTGCATATTTTATCTTTTTTTGGTCTGGAGGACATGTCCTTCACATAGAAAACCTGAGACACATCATTGTCTAGGACGAATGGTTCATCTCTATAACAAAGATTGTTGAGATCCACTGTTGTCATTTCGTACAACTGGTCTATCTTTACCCCTTCCCCATTCAGGTTGACCCATTTGCAGCGAAACAAAGGGACCTTAAAAGAGACTCCATAGTCTAGTTCCCATATCTCCTCTATGTAACCATAGTATGTGTCCTTTTGTCCATTCTCGTCTATTGCATCAAAGCGGACACCACTATTTTGGTTGGTGCTCTTTTTATCTTGGGCGATCGTGTAGAATGTATTCCCATTTATTTCATACCCTTGGAAATTCAATACAGTAGAAGATGGCGACGCGGCCAACAAGTATAGCTGATCTCCAACAGTGGTGTCATTCAAGACATGTGTCCGCATCCAACTACCGAAAGACTTCATGTGTTCATCTGTAATCCATGATTCAGGCTTCCCCGGGTTTTTGGAGCGTACAATATTCTTGTGTTCCTCGATATACGGAGCTGCCAAGGTGGAATTATGTAGAACTGTGTAGTGTGCTTTAGTGAAAGAATTCCCGTCCCTACATATCATTGCTTTCTTTCCCAGCGTGCCTTTTCCACTTAGTCTTCCCTCATGCCACGAGTCAGAAACACCAATCGGCTTAAGGTCAGGAATAAAATCAACACAAAACTCAATGACCTCCTCTGTTCCATATCCCTTGGAGATGCTTCCTTCTGGTCTAGCACGGTTATGAACATATTTCTTTAAGACTCCCATGAACCTATCAAAGGGGAACATATTGTGCAGAAATACCGGACCGAGAATGGTAATCTCTTCCACTAGGTGAACCAGGAGATGCGTCATAATATTGAAGAAGGATGGTGGGAACACCAACTCAAAACTAACAAGACATTGTACCACATCCTTCTATAACCTTGGTAGAATATCTGGATTGATTACCTTCTGAGATATTGCGTTGAGGAATGCACACATCTTCACAATGGTTACTCGACCATTTTCCGGTAGAAGCCCCCTCAATGCAATCGGAAGCAACTGCGTCATAATCATGTGACAGTCATGAGACTTCAGGTTTTGGAACTTTTTCTCTGCCATATTTATTATCCCTTTTATATTAGATGATAATCCATACGGCACCTTGATCGTAAAGGACTTCAAAAAGATTTCCTTCTACCTTTGGTAAGAGCATAGCTGGCACGACTTAAGTGACGCCCTTTACCCGTCTTGTTCTGTGTATGCATGTTCTTTGGGTCTTTCATAATTTGTTGGTCCTCCCATGCTTCTGGAGTATCTTTTGTCTTCCCATACACTCCTAGGAATCCTAGCAGGTTCATAAAGATTCTTAAATCACGTGCATCACGCTGATTGAAGAGCGGACACGTAGGACTTTCCAATATGGCATCTCCCAAAATATAAATTTCTTCTTCCACATGGGTGCGTGTCACATGGCGTCGTTCGGGCTGATTGACCGCCGGGACCCTTTCTAAAGATTACTTCTATATCCTTGACCATACCAAATACATCATCACCAGCAGGGAGTTCAGGCTTCTTCCGGTGATCTGCCTCACCTTTGAAATGCTTGCCTTTCTTTCTTATGGGATGATTGGTCGGAAGAAATTGTTGATTCGCCAGGTACATAACCTTCTTGCATTTATGCAAATATGTACCTTCAGTCTTATCTAAACAGTGTGTGCATGCCTTATATCCCTTGTTTGTCTGTCCTGAAAGGTTACTAAGAGTAGGCCAATCATTGATGGTTACGAATAGCAACCCTCGATCAAATGGCTCTGTTTTTCTCATCCCACGTACACCTGGTTTGCCCCACAACCGTAAGCGTTCTTCAACTAATGGCCTAAGGTACACATCGATTCGTTCGTTGCTTGCCGGGCCTTGGATGAGCACTGGCATCATAATGAACTTACGCTTCATGCAGAACCAAGGAGGCAGGTTGTAGATACATAGAGTCATGGGCCAGGTGCTGTGACTGCATCTCTCCTCCCCAAAAGGATTCACGCCATCCGTAGTTAGACCAAACCATAAGTTCCTTGTGTCACCTGCAAAGTCTGGGAAGTCTCTCTCGATTTTTCTCCACTGTGACCCATCAGCAGGGTGTCTCAACTTCCCGTCTTTCTTACGGTCTTCTTTGTGCCATCGCAACAACCTGTCATGCTCTTTGTTTCTGAACATGTGTTTCAACCTTGGTATTATAGGAGCATACCACATAACCTTAGCAGGAACCCTCTTAGGAGGGCTCCCTCAACATCACCGAGGTCATCTCGTCTGGTCTTATACCGCAATGCATTGCTTACAGGGCATTTATCTAAATTCTCATACTCCTTACCGCGGTAGAGGATGCAGTCATTAATGCATGCATGTATCTTTTGCACATCTAATCCTAGAGGACAAAGAGTCTTCTTTGCTTCGTAGGTACTCTTGGGAAGTTCGTTATGTTTTGGAAGCTTCGGCTTCATTATTTTCAGCATCTTTTCAAATGAGGAGTCAGTTAGACCACACTTTGCCTTCCATCGCAATAATTCTAGTGTGGTACCGAGCTTTGTGCTGCCATCTTCACAATTTGGGTACAACAATTTCTTGTGATCTTCTAACATTCCGTCTAACTTCAACTTCTCATTTTCTGTTTCATAGTCTCGCTTTGCATTAGAAATGACCCTACCAAGTTCATCAGCCGGCTCATCTGATGCCCGTTCTTCACCTCCTTCCTCTCCATTGTCTTCCATTGCAGTATCACTGTATTCAGGAAACATATGATGATAGTTGTTATCATCATCTTCTTCTTCACCATCTTCCATCATAACCCCTCTTTCCCCGTGCTTGGTCCAGCAATTATAGTTGGGCATGAAACCTTTCATAATCGGTGGCGCGAATGATTTTCAAGGAAGAGTACTCCTTGTTGTTCGACATTGAACACATGGACAACGTAAAACCATTCTCTTTTTTGCCGTAGCCACATCGATAAATTTATCCACGCCTTTCATATACGGGTACACGCCGGTCCGTACATCCATTCCGACCGTTCATCGCATCATATAAGTAAGTTTATCAAAAAACAGGACATCATAAATAGTGAAATGACCAATTCACATCGACACATGCATTGTATCAATGACAGAGAAAAGATAAGATTGCTAACCTCGATCGAGGAAAATAAAGAGGAGAAAGCTCAAGTGCATCTCGGACACCTTCTATATTTTTGTTCTATGAGAAATTGAACGGGATAATTCACTCAAACATTTCATCGAACACCTTGAATGCATGCATAGGGAAAAAACTAGCACCCTCACACCTTCCACCAAGAAAAAAGCAGTGGAGGTAGAGGCTGGGCATTTATATAGGGCGCGGAGCATACGTCCGGTTTGTACCAAACCGGGACTAAAGGTGTGTGCCACGCCACGTGGTTGACGCCCAACCTTTAGTCCCGGCTTGTGTTACAAACCGGGACGTATGCCCCCTACCAACCGGGATGCATGCCTCCGAGCCCCGTGCCCGCTCGAACCTGGACGCGTGACTTATGCTGTTAGGAGGCATGAACGGATAGCCTTTTTTCTACTAGTGACCCCAAGGAACTAAAGGTCTCACCAAAAGACCAAATTTATACAATGACATCTCATTAGAGAATGAGTGATGCGTGGAGACGCGAAGACATTGTAAGATCCCTCCCTTATAAAGGTAAGGATCCCTGTGATTGCAATGCTAGTCCCTGGATCAATGCTATCATCCACAGTTTAAGATGAAGTACACAGAAACAAAGGTCATTATTACATATCATTCTAGAGACAAACATAGTCTTTTACAACTCCATGGCCATAGGCCTAATACAAGAGTTTAACCATAACAATATAAATAAGTCTTCATCTTCATGTGCCACAGGCAATCATGTTGAGTGTAGACTCATAACCCCTAATCATCATCAGAATAACCTGCAACATCACAAGTTACAGCCACAGTGGGTCAATACATTGGAATAGTATTGGCAAGTGATACCTTAGTAGAATATTATCATCTAGATACTACATGAATTTGGCTAAGTGTAGCTTAGGCTTGCTTTGCTCAAAATAGGTTTTACTTATCAGTTGAAAACACTAAGTTTTTCTTTGATAAAATTTTCCCAAGGAATCACCAATAGAAATTGGTGAACCTTCACCCTTGTTCAACCACAAGTTTGAACTTAGAAAATTGGGATGAGGAGATTCTTGATAGCTTCCATGTCTTGATGCTCAAGTTGTCCAATACCATGGACATGGCTAAGTACTTAGATTCTTCCATCTGCAGAGGTTGTGCACTTTCCCCACAAGACTTGATTTTCACCAAGACAGGACCTTTAAGAACACTTCCCTTAGACCAAATGGACGCGCTCCAAACCTATCATCCCACTACCACCAACTGTCCAAATGGCTAAGTTATTGTAACCTATGTGATCCAGGCAGAGCCCATAATGCCATGTGGCTGCACTAGAAGCTTCTAAACATTTGGCATCTCAAATCCCTTTGTTCCTGGGTGGCTTTCCACAAGTGATATACACAAGGTAAACCATAGAAATGGGCCTTGTGTAACCACTCAACACAAACTATTCTTTCCATTCCACCCAGGTGTTTCATTCACTTAGTTGTTTTATTAAGCAAAAACACAAGTCAATGACTTAGACATATTTCACATAGCATGAATACATAATCCACCCTTGGTTTCTATTAGCTAGGCTAAGCATGGCAATAGTAAGCATCTTAACTTAGAGGAAATTCTAACAATTCTACAACTACTAGGATTTCCCAAGCATAGCATATAGATACTTAGCAAAATATTCATGCAAGTCCTAAACAAAATATTTCTAATGCATAGGTGAAAATATAGGGATAAAACATGATGCACCACTTTCCTTGGTAGTTTGGGGAGTATCAACAATCTTCACAACCACAATCACTATTAGCACCAAAATCTACACATAAAATAATGGCACCAAAATCACATAACAAAATATGCAAACAAAAATATATGAATGTATGCAAATGACATGTGATGATTTTTCTACACCAAACAAGACAAGTATACAGTACTGAAACATAAACAAGACCAAGATACTCAAAATAAACTTTATTTGGTCTTTAAAACATTTTTCAAATAATTTCCATACTCAAATTAAGCCTACATATGTCTCTACAAAAATAACCATTTTTACAGAGGTAAAACATTAAACACATTGAATAAATAGATAGGATTCTTTCTCCTGCTTCCAATGATATAAAATTTACAAAATTTGAACGTGTGGATTAAAAGTTATGAATTTTACAAGTTTGAGTCACTAATAGATCTAATTCAAAATTTTAAAACAAAGAACTAGCCACGCGGCAGCGTCTGATTGGTTGATACCGTTTCGAACCGGATCACACTTGCGGGCCATTAGATCTAACTTAACACGCACGGTCCAGATCGACACATACCGCTTCACTACAGATCTAATCCTAAACGCTAGATCTAGATCCTACGGCTCCTAAGCATGCGACCAAAGATGGGCGGCGCTAGCGACGGCAAGTGGTGGCGGCGCGCACTGTCAGAGAGGTTGCCGGCAATTTAGATCGCGCAGGGAGTAGTGGAGATGCTTACTGTGTTGGCGTGGTTGTTGCGATGCTCGAGGTGGTCGAGGGAGAGACAGGGGCGCACGGACACAGCGGCAGGACCTCGTCGGAGTTGCTGGAGGCGTCGGGTGTTTGCGGATGGATTTTTTTCCGACAATGTGGATCGCCCTAGCACGAACCAGTGCTGTCAGAGGATGCACAAGGTTGTGGCGAACACGACAGTGTCAAAGAGGAAGCAAGGGGCGCTCGGAGGTTACCGGTATTCCTCGACGGAGTTGAGCGGCGGCTCTGTTGCTTGCAGAGGTGGATGAAGGCGACAACCTGGGTCACGAGAAGGCAAAATAAAGGCATCAGGAGATGCGCTAGATCATGTTGGTCACGCTCGTTTGAAGCAGAGGCAAAGGGGCGCTCGGGTCTTATTGGAATCAGTCGCCGGAGCTGGTTATGTCTGCGGCGATGCAACGAGAAATTGAGGCAGCCTGGTGGCGGAGCGAGCGAGTGGGGTGAGGGGAAATGGCCATGGTGAAGAGGGGATTAAGTAGCCAGGAGCGGGGCGGGGATTACTCTCTGTATCAATGGGAATTAAGCGGGCTTAATCATGCGGCGAACGGCGGGCGGTTGGTAGCGCATTGATTGGGGCAACGCCGACGGGCAAGGTAGGATCGGGCTATCAGTGGTGGGTGTGTGTCATGCGGTGAAAGCAGAGAGGAAGGGGAACCGGGTGGCTGCTTTGGTTGTTGGGAATGGGTAGCGCCTTTCCATTCTGCTTTCTTAACCTTTTCTTTTCTAATTGATTTTCAGGAAACCTTTTCAAATGAATTTAAAAGTGTTTGAATTCCAAATCTTTCTAGATTTTTATAAAGTGAAACCTGCATATTTTTTAGTATAAAACCATGCTGTCTCACTAGACTTGCTTATTTCCTTTGAAATTTTAAAATAAACAGTGCCTTAGCACAAGATTTGATAAAGATATGAAAATGGTTTTAAAACCATATTTTGTTTTGGAAATGTTTGCCCAAGCTTTGGAATTCATCAAACAATCCTATGAACACACAATATTGGTTTAAAACAAATATTCTCTCACTAGAGAGTAGCATTGGATCAATGCTTGACTACATAAAATAATAAGCTCTCAAAGCTTCTGTTTTCTTTGAAATAACTTTGAAATTGATCCCTAAATTATTATGCATGCATAGATGATATGCAATCTTTGAAAACATGATTTTAGGGATGTTACAAATCTAACCCCCTTAAGGTGAATCTCGCCCTCGAGATTCAGATTGGCTAGCAAATAGGTGAGGGTGGTCTTTCCGAAGATCATCTTCTCTTTCCCATGTTGCTTCTTCTTCGGAATGATGGTTCCATTGAACTTTACAGAATACGATAGTCTTAGTCCGAGTAACTCTTTCTGCAGTGTCAAGAATCCTGATAGGTTTTTCCTCATAAGTGAGATCAATTTCCAATTGAACCTCCTCCAAAGGTATAGTATCCTTCAAAGAAGTCTCTTCCATCTCTGGATGGCATTTCTTTAGCCGAATCACATGAAACACATTGTGAACGGCAGACAATGATTCTGGAAATTCAATCTCATAAGCTACTTCTCCTTTACGACTTAGAATCTTGAATGGTCCAACATATCTTGGGGCCAATTTTCCTTTGACTCCAAATCGCTTCACTCCACGAAGTGGTGACACTCTAAGATAAGCTCTATCACCCACTTCATAGGTGACTTCTCTACGCTTAGGATCTGCGTAGCTCTTCTGTCGGGACTGTGCTATCTTCAGTCTGTCCTTAACTAGCTTGACTTTCTCTTCAGCCTCTTTGATTAATTCCGGTCCGAACAAATTTCTTTCTCTCACACCATTATATAACAATGGGGTGGTACAATTTCTCCCATAGAGAAACTCAAAGGGTGCCATCTCAATACTGGCTTGATAGCTGTTATTGTAAGAGAATTCTGCGTAAGTCAGACTTTCATCCCAACTGGCTCCATAGTCTAGGGCACATGCCCTCAACATATCTTCAAGAATCTGGTGGTCCTTTCTGTCTGTCCATCAGTCTGAGGATGAAAAGCAGTGCTGAATTCCAATCTCGTTCCCAATGACTCATGTAGTTGCCTCCAAAAATGAGAAGTGAATTGAGTTCCCATATCAGACACAATACTCTTGGGTACTCCATGCAGACACACAATCCTATTCATGTATATCTTGGCCAACTTAGCACTTGTGTAGGTTGTCTTCACGGGTATGAAATGAGACACTTTAGTTAGGTGATCCACTACTACCCAAATAGAATCATATCCTGACCTGGTCCTTGGCAATCCAGTGATGAAATCCATGCCAATCTTGTCCCACTTTCAATCAGGAATAGGTAGTGGTTGTAGAAATCCTGCTGGTTTCTGATGTTCCGCCTTCACTCTACTACATACATCACACAAAGCAATATGTTCGGCGATGTCCTTCTTGAGATTATTCCACCAAAATCTTTCCTTCATATCCATGTACATTTTGGTGTTACCTGGATGAATGGAATATGGTTAGTTGTGTGCTTCTTGTAAAATCAGTTTCCGAAGCTCCGGATCTTGTGGAACACAGATACGTTTTCCATACCATAAAGTACCCTGTTCGTCTTCATGGAATCCTTTGGCTTTTCCCTTGCCAATCTTTTCCTTAATCTCTTCAATTTCCTTGTCTGTCTTTTGGGCTTCTTTGATTTTGTCCAACAAAGTGGGTTGAACATCCAATGACATGAGATGTCCTTCAGGCACAATCTCCAATCGGAGATCTCTAAATTGGGCACACAGATCATCTGGCAACTCTCCCTTAGTAAGGCCATTCACAAAAACCTTATGGCTTAGAGCATCCGCTACAACATTTGCTTTACCGGGGTGGTATTGCAAACTCAAGTCATAGTCCTTGATGAGTTCTAGCCATCTTGTTTGTCTCATGTTGATTTCTTTCTGAGTAAAGATATACTTCAAACTTTTGTTTTATGTGAACACTTCACATCGCTTTCCCAAAAGATAATGTCTCCATGTCTTGAGTGCATGGACAACAGAGGCTAACTCTAAATCATGAGTAGGGTAATTTACCTCATGGGTTTTGAGTTGTCTCGAGGCATAAGCCACAACTTTCCCTTCTTTCATTAGAACTGCACCTAATCCATGATGAGATGCATCACAATACACTTGGAAAAATTTCTCTAAATCTGGCAGACATAGGACTGGTGCTGTCACTAGTCTCTTCTTCAATTCTTAGAAACTGAGCTAACATCCTTCAGACCAAGAAAATTTCTTGTCTTTCTTTAGCAACTCTGTCATTGGCTTAGCTACCTTGGAGAAATTATCAATGAACCTTCTGTAGTATCCTGCCAAGCCAAGGAAACTACGAACCTCTTTTACTGACTTTGGAGATTCCCATTCAGTTACAGCTGACACTTTAGCGGGGTCAACTGCTACACCATCTCCTAACACAACGTGTCCAAGAAATCCAACTTCATTTAACCAAAATTCACACTTGCTGAATTTGGCATACAACTTATGCTCTCTAAGCTTCTCAAGTATCAAACGCAAATGTCCTTCATGCTCTTCTTTGCTCTTGGATTAGATCAAAATGTCATCGATGAAAACGACAACAAACTTGTCGAGGAACTCCATGAACACCTTGTTCATCATATTCATGAAGTAAGCTGGTGCATTGGTCAAACCAAATGGCATCACGGTGTACTCATACAATCCATACCTAGTGGTGAAAGCTGTCTTAGGTATGTCTTATTCTCTTATCTTGAGCTGGAAATAACCTGACCGGAGATCAATCTTTGAGAATACACAGGCTCCTTCTAACTGATCAAACAAGTCATTGATTCTAGGCAAAGGGTATTTGTGTTTGATAGTCACCTCATTGAGTGAACGGTAATCTATGCATAACCTTTGACTTCTATCTTTCTTTTCCACAAACAAGACTGGTGCTCCCCAAGGTGAGGAACTTGGTTGAATAAATCATTTCTAAATGTTCTCCAAGTTGTTTCTTGAGTTCTTTCAACTCATCAACTGACATCTTGTATGGTCTCTTTGCTATTGGTCCTGATCATGGTAGCAAGTCAATAAGAAACTCCACATCTCTATCTGGTGGCATTCCCGGCAATTCTTCCGGAAACACATCCGGATATTCACTCACAATTGGCACACTGTCTATGCTAACCCTCTTAAGAGAATTTAGCTTACTTCCTTTTGATTCAAAGTTAGATTTGAATCTTATCCTTTTCTTTTCCGGGGTTGTGAGTGCGACAGTATGATTGGCACAATCTAGTACTCCCTCATACTTGGTCATCTAGTCCATTCCCAAAATTACATCCAGTCCTTGGGAATCTAGGATTATCAGACTCACTGGAAACTTATGCTTTCCAAACTCTATCACTAGATCATGGCATCCAAGACTTACTATCATATCTCCACCGGGAGAACTTACTTTTATTGGACACCCAATGTTTTCAGTTGGAAACCCATTTCTATCAATAAACGCTTTTGATATGAATGAATGTGATGCACCAGTATCAAAAAGAACAAGTGCTGGAATAGAATTGAGTTTGAACTTACCAGCCACAACATCGGACTCCTCATAGATTTCTTCCACATTGATGTGGTTCACTTGTCCCTTCTGAAAAGGGTTGGGCTTGTTGGGTCCTTCAACTTTCTTTTTTGGGCATTCGTTTGCATAATGCCCCATCTTCTTGCACTTGATGCATTCAACCTGACTAAGATCCTTCTTGACAGGCTAGATTCCACTACCACTTCCACTTCCATTGTAGTGACTCTTGTATCCACCCTTGTGATTCTTGTGCTTGTCATTGTCATGACTACGGTGATGTTTGTTGTCATGATGACAGTTGTGGTTGTGGTGGCTGTTGTACTTTCCATGCTTGTGGGATCCGGAACTCCCACTATCATCATAATGGGAACGCTTGTGAGACGATCCCGAGTTGTGCTTGTCAGAGTTGTGTTTCCTCTTTCTGCTTTCAACCTGTTTCATCTTGCTCTCCAAGATGGTAGCCTTGTCACAAAGAGATTGATAGGTGGGGACATAGGCCACAAATAATTGCAGGTTCAGTTCATCGTTCAGTCCTTCGAGGAACTTCTCTTTTCTCTTGGCATCAGTATCCACTTCATCCGGTGCATAACGCGCCAGATTGTTGAACTCCTCAATATATTCAGCCACGCTGCGGTGGCGCTTCTTCATATTATGAAATTCCTTCTTCTTCAAGCTCATCATTCCGGATGAGATGTGAGCTGTACGAAAACCATCTTCAAAGATAGCCCATGTCACATCCTCAATGGGAGTGGTGATCTGGAAGTTATCCCAGCAAGTAGCTGCTGGCCCTTCCAACAGGTGTGCTGCAAACCTGACTTTATCCTCGTCGGTACAGCCGACAGTTACCAAATCCTTGTTCACTGAGAGTAGCCAATCATTGGCCACCATGGGGTCAGTAGTTCCTGAGAACTTTGCAGGTCTCATTCTTAGGAATCTGGTGAGCATGTCAAAACCTGGTGGATTGTTCTGATTGTTGTTGTTGTTGTTGTTGTTATTGTTGTTGTTATTCTGATTCTGCATGAAAGTGGTCATCATCTGCATCAGTTGTGTGTCTTTGTCATCATTCTTTGCATCTGGGGTGACATTGTTATTGTTCGGGTTGGGGTTGGCACGTCGAGGAGGCATCTGTGGTTTTCAATAAGGATAAGAATGAGATACCCATAGATGCTTAACATGAACAATACATCATATAGACAATCACCAAACAAGCATCAAAATAAAGTTCAACGATGTAAACAACAAGTTTGAAAAGTAAACACACCAATAGCAAGCCATCCACATGTTGGATGGTCATTGCGACTCAAAATCATAAGTATGGTAAATGATAAATAAACGAGTAGTCATCACTACTCCTCTGCATCAACCTCCTCATCGACAAGTGTAAGACCTGCATTCTCCATAGAGGTCTTGTACTCCTCGACATTGGTAGTCAAGGCCTCTACCTTGGCTTTGAGAGCCCTCTTCTATGAACGAAGTCTCTCAATCACAACCTGCTGTTGCTCGAGCTCGAAGTCCTTGGCCTCTAGTTCTGCAGTCATCTCTCGAATCCTCTTGTTCCTGTCTTGGACTCTCTTCTCTTGGCTTTTGAACTTCCTATCCCGACTCTCAAACTTGGCCTCCATTTCCTTGACTATCTCGTCTTGCTCCACGAAGAGCTTGTCCTTCTCACGAAGCTGCACCTGGAGCTCGTCATTTCTAAGCATGACGTTGGTCCTATCAGTATCTAGGTGCCTAAGTAGAACATCTAGGTCCTGAAGGTACAGACGAATCGGCCCTGCCGTCTCTCTAGCAGCATCCTCGAACTCAATAGCCTCACCATCCTCGTCGCGTCTACCGAAAGCGTGGAAGTGAGTACCTCTAATCTCCCGAGAGTGTCTCCCTAGCAAACGCCCAAGTAAAACATGTATGACTACCTCTAGGCCTCTCTGTTTGTCATCATGCATTAGCTTGAAAGTGATGGCCTCCATGGCTGGCTCAGTCCGGCGTCCTGGCTGAGTAACCTTGAAGCCCCAAAGGTTCTTCCTCTCAAACTTGGTGAGGGGAAGCATCATGATGCTAGGAAGCGGAAGATTGAGCACACTAGTGAGATCAATAAGACGAGTGCCAAAACGAGTTCCCTTAAACTCTTCAGCCGTGCTGATAGTAACAATAGGCATCTATTTTATAAGATAGAAAAAGTTAGAATCAACATAGATAGAGAAAATCACAAGACAAAGCATCACAGGCATATCATTGGAAATCAAACACACAAGTCATGGCATACATAAATCCATTACAAGCATACAAGGTTCATTATAATTTAGACAAAAGTTTTGTAAATATGATGATAAGTGTGGTGATCCAACTAGCGAAGTACATTACAATCCCATCTCACTTGCCAAGTTAGCTAACAGGGCATCCCTAGAAGAAATATGTCGATCCTGATCACATGACTCCATTGCTAAGTCTATGATGTCCTCTCTTAAAAGTTGGTTGGTAGCCTCTAACTCTTGGGTATGCTTCTTTTCTTCCCTAAGGTCATTTTGGGTGTTAAGCATTCTGCACTTGAGTCTATCACCAAGCTCCTTGATGGCCTTCCAAGCTGCATCTCTTGTAGAGTCAAAGAATGTGGTGTGCATCACTGAGTTGGTGACCATGCAGAATCCTGATTCCTTGTGGTTGTCTTCCTTGTTTTTATACAAGTGAAGTTGCACCCACCAGTACTCCACTCCTTCATCCATCACGGGGAAACCTTTGTACACAGCTGCACCATGTATTCCCATGGCAACCATGAGGTCCTTGAGAGCCTTGGGGAATTCTGTCTCACACTCCAAGGTCATAGTCATGAGTGGTCCCTTCCTCACGGCTTCGTTGATGGAGTTCATCTACAAATAGAGATGAGAAAGAAGATTAGAAAAGCTTACGAGAAGAAAAAGACAAGTGTGGAAATTGTTGATTTTTTCCCTTAGTGGTTTCAAATCCAATCGCAGGGTCATAATCCTACAGGCAACACAGTCCTCTGATACCATCTATAAGATCCCTCCCTTATAAAGGTAAGGATCCCTGTGATTGCAATGCTAGTCCCTGGATCAATGCTAGCATCCACAGTTTAAGATGAAGTACACAGAAACAAAGGTTATTATTACATATCATTCCAGAGACAAACATAGTCTTTTACAACTCCATGGACATAGGCCTAATACAAGAGTTTAACCATAACAATATAAATAAGTCTTCATCTTCATGTGCCACAGGCAATCATGTTGAGTGTATACTCATAACCCCTAGTCATCATCAGAATAACCTGCAACATCACAAGTTACAGCCATAGTGGGTCAATACATTGGAATAGTATTGACAAGTGATACCTTAGTAGAATATCAGCATCTAGATACTACATGAATTTGGCTAAGTGTAGCTTAGGCTTGCTTTGCTCAAAATAGGTTTTACCTATCAGTTGAAAACACTAAGTTTTTCTTTGATAAAATTTTCCCAATGAATCACCAATAGAAATTGGTGAACCTTCACCCTTGTTCAACCACAAGTTTTAACTTAGAAAATTGGTATGAGGAGATTCTTGATAGCTTCCATGTCTTGATGCTCAAGTTGTCCAATACCAGGGACATGGCTAAGTACTTAGATTCTTCCATCTGCAAAGGTTGTGCACTTTCCCCACAAGACTTGATTTTCACCAAGACAGGACCTTTCAGAAGCCTTACCTTAGACCAAATGGACGCTCTCCAAACCTATAATCCCACTACCACCAACTGTCCAAATGGCTAAGTTATTGCAACCTATGTGATCCAGGCAGAGCCCATAATGCCATGTGACTGCACTAGAAGCTTCTAAACATTTGGCATCTCAAATCCCTTTGTTCCTGGGTGGCTTTCCACAAGTGAGATACACAAGGTAAACCATAGAAATGGGCCTTGCGTAACCACTCAACACAAACCATTCTTTCCATTCCACCCAGGTGTTTCATTCACTTAGTTGTTTTATTAAGAAAAAACACAAGTCAATGACTTAGACATATTTCACATAGCATGAATACATAATCCACCCTTGGTTTCTATTAGCTAGGCTAAGCATGGAAATAGTAAGCATCTTAACTTAGAGGAAATTCTAACAATTCTACAACTACTAGGATTTCCCAAGCATAGCATATAGATACTTAGCAAAATATTCATGCAACTCCTAAACAAAATATTTCTAATGCATAGGTGAAAATATAGGGATAAAAACATGATGCACCACTTTCCTTGGTAGTTTGGGGAGTATCAACAATCTTCACAACCACAATCACTATTAGCACCAAAATCTACACATAAAATAATGGCACCAAAATCACATAACAAAATATGCAAACAAAAATATATGAATGTATGCAAATGACATGTGATGATTTTTCTACACCAAACAAGACAAGTATACAGTACTGAAACATAAACAAGACCAAGATACTCAAAATAAACTTTATTTGGTCTTTAAAACATTTTTCAAATAATTTCCATACTCAAATTAAGCCTACATATGTCTCTACAAAAATAACCATTTTTACAGAGGTAAAACATTAAACACATTGCATAAACAGATAGGATTCTTTCTCCTGGTTCCAATGATATAAAATTTACGAAATTTGAACGTGTGGATCAAAAGTTATGAATTTTACAAGTTTGAATCACTAATAGATCTAATTCAGATTTTTAAAACAAAGAACTAGCCACGCGGAAGCGTCTGATTGGTTGATACCGTTTCGCACCGGATCACACTTGCGGGCCGTTGGATCTAACTTAACACGCACGGTCCAGATCGACACATACCGCTTTGCTACAGATCTAATCCTAAGCGATGGATCTAGATCCTACGGTTGCTAAGCATGCGACCAAAGATGGGCGGCGCCAGCGGCGGCAAGTGGCGGCGGCGCGCTCTGTCAGAGAGGTTGCCAGTGATTTAGATCGCGCGGGGAGTAGTGGAGATGCTTACTGTGTTCGCGTGGTTGCTGCGGTGCTCGAGGTGGTCGAGGGAGAGACAGGGGCGCTCGGACACAGCGGCAGGACCTCATCGGAGTTGCTGGCGGCGTTGGGTGTTTGCGGATGGAGTTGTTGTCGACGATGTGGATCGCCCTAGCACGAACCAGTGGTGTTAGAGGATGCACAAGGTTGTGGCGAACACAAAAGTGTCAAAGAGGAAGCAAGGGGCGCTCGGAGGTTTCCGGTATTCCTCGACGGAGTTGAGCGGCGTCTCTGTTGCTTGCAGAGGCAAAGGGGCGCTCGGGTCTTACCGGAATCAGTCGCCGGAGCTGGTTCTGTCTGCGGCGATGCAACGAGAAATTGAGGCAGCCTGGTGGCGGAGAGAGCGAGTGGGGTGAGGGGAAATGGCCGCGGTGAAGAGGGTATTAAGTACCCAGGAGCGGGGCGGGGATTACTCTCTGTATCAATGGGAACTAAGCGGGGCTTAACTGCGGCGAGGTAATGACGGAGCGGCTCGGGCGCGCGTTGATTTGGGACGAAGCGGACGGGGCAAGGTAGGGTCGGGCTGTCAGCGGATGGGTGTGTGTTGCTGCGGTTAGAAACGTAGAGGAAGGGGGAATCCCGGGTGGGATGCTTTGGTTGCTGGGCCGAATGGGTAGCGCCTGGCCCAGTTCTGTTTTCTTAACCTTTTTCTTTTTCTAATTCGATTTTCAGGAAACCTTTTCAAATGAATTCAAAAGTGTTTGAATTCCAAATCTTTCTGGATTTTTATAAAGTGAAACCTGCATATTTTTGACTATAAAACCATGCTATCTCACTAGACTTGCTTGTTTCCTTGAAATTTTAAAATAAATAGTGCCTTAGCACAAGATTTGATAAAGATATGAAAATGGTTTTAAAACCATATTTTGTTTTGGAAATGTTTGCCCAAGCTTTTGAATTCATCAAACAATCCTATGAACACACAACATTGGTTTAAAACAAATATTCTATCACTAGAGAGTAGCATTGGATCACTGCTTGACTACATAAAATAATAAGCTCTCAAAGCTTCTGTTTCTTTGAAATGACTTTGAAATTGATCCCTAAATGATTATGCATGCATGGATGATATGCAATCTTTGAAAACATGATTTTAGGGATGTTACAGACATGCAAATACACACGGACCTGAAAGTGTCAGATCCGTAGATTATTTTAACCACTTGCAATTGCGTATATGGAACACCAGAAAGCCATAGGTGTTCAATACACAAAGTTTTCAAAACTAGATTATTGTCTCTAGTGGAAGTGGGAGTCTGAAAGGAATATGCCCGAGAGGCAATAGTAAAGTGGTTATTATTGTATTCCTTGTTTATGATAAATGTTTATTTTACATGATATAATTGTATTAATACAGAAATGTTAATACATTTGTGTTTAATAAACAAACAGAAAGTTCCTAGGTATGCCTCTCTCATAAACTAGATCGTTGATTAACAAGATGATCAAGGTTTCCTGATCATGGATATTGGATGTTGTTAATAACGAGGTCACAACATTAGTGTAATGGTGTGATGAACATTCATCCGAAGTATAGCATTACGGTCAAAGTCATTGAGTTTATATTGCTATAACAACTTACAAAGTGATCCTAATCCTTAGACCATGAGATCATGTCAATCACTAACACCAAAAGAGTTTCTTGATAACATCAAACGTCACACCATAACAGGGTGATTATAAAGATGGGTTCAGAACTACTAATGTGTTATGTTGAGGCCCATGGATCGAGAGTGGAATTTGTTCATTCCTATGACGGATAGATATGCTCTGGGCTCATATTGATTAGCTTGCAAGCAAGTGATTTGATCACTAGAATGTTATATCACGGGAACGAGAAAAGAGTGTATGTTAGTAACGAGATAAAACTAGGTATGGAGATACCGATGATCGGATCTTGGACATGTAATATATCGAAAAACAAAAGGATTAAGATACTACCGTAAAAGGTTCCAACGATCACTAGAAAGTCATCGTTGAATGTGTGGGAGTCAGTATGGGTCTCCAGATCCCGTTTCTGATTATTGATCTGATAGGGGTCTCGATCATGTCCGCATTATTCTCGAACCGTAGGGTGACACACTTAAGAGACACCGACATCCATTTGGAGCAAAAGTTTCATGCCAAAAATAATAACAAGCGCAGGAATTTATTTCACTAGATACCGAAACGGGTTTTCGGATGAAATTGCAGAAAGTGTTTTTTCATGTGAAATGAAATACTAGCAAGGGGTTATATGATAATGTTTGTCATTAAAGTAATTGACAAAATTCTGAATAAATAAAAGGAGTTTTATTTAATGAAAGTTTGCATTAAATTTGGTGGAAATTTAATGGGAATTTGAGTGGGTTTTTGAGTGGAGGGAATTGAAAGGCATTTGAGTGAGTGGAGTGTCCACCCACATCAATGTGGAAGAGGTGGGGGCAGCCCCATGGCTGGGCGCCATGCCCCTTGGGTGCCCCCCTCTCTCCTATAAGAGGCCCCCCTCTCATGCTCTCAAAGTACACCTCCTCGTGAAGGATCTCTCTCCCCCTCTAGTATTTATCCCCATGGTCTCGGACTAGCGAGATACATGTTCCCAGTGTCTAGTCGGCAAGAAAGAGTTGTTCTTCCGCTGCATCGCTGGAGAGAGAAGGCGGAGGTTGGTCGGTGCCTCGAACGTGTGTGCGAGCACAGATGTGCTTCTATTTTGCGGCGCTAGGACTTCCTCTCGATCTTGAGATCGGCAAGAGATCGTCTACATCAACCACGAGTTTGGACTCGTTAAAATTTGTCGGTCTTCAATGGTATGTTCTCTACAGTTGTATATCTGCCCGTTTCTTGTATCTAGTAGATAGATCTTGGTACATATTTGTTCCCATTGTAGGGAAAATTTTGTTTTCTATGTTGCGAACCCTACATCCCAATTGTTTGGAACAAGACATGTTACAGCAATAATCACTAACGCTTTGTTTGGATGTACAGAATTGAATCCAGGAATTGAATTAGGTGAAAATTCCAAATCCAGACTGGAAAGGAAATGGCTACTAATTAAAATTCTGTTGTTTGGGTGGTTCGTAATTTGCTATTGGAATCAGATGGTGCTACTCAATTCCAATTCGTGTTTGGATGTCCAAACCATGGAATTGGATGGTTTTTTTCATTTAGTTGTTTTATACTTGTTAAAATTTAAGGATTGTCACATGTGTATATATTACAACATATACATATTATTTTACATACATAGTAATATTCAAAATAATATGAACAAGATCACATATACATTTTTTTCTAGTCATTTGTTTTGAGAATCCTAGTGATTAAAACTGAAGTCACCTTGCATGCTCAAGCGGTGGTGTAGTGTTCGTCATAATCCAAGGGAATGGGGAATTCACGTGTTCTTGAAGTGAGGTACTTGGCACTAGCATCTCACTTTGTAGAACCATACAGGCGCTTTTATTCTATGATTTTCCTCGCTCATGCCGCAGATCGTAGTCTCACACGGTTTACAGTTCAAAACCAATCTATGTCTCACACGCATGAACATAAGAACACAAAATTGCTGCCACAAACTAATGGAAGAGGGCATTTAGATGATGGGGACAGGATTCCCGCCACCACGCCTCAACCCGCCGACATCCCTTAAACCGCCAAAACCTAGTCTCCGGACATGGTGAGGATGGGGAGGGAGGAGGAGGGACCGAGGAGGGAAGGGGCGGACGGAGGAAGGAAGGAGGGCGGAGAGAGGATCGGAAAGGAGGGAGGAGGCGATCAATACCGGCACTGATGGGAAGGCAGCTCCCTCCCGTCGCATGAGGACCTCTCGGGAAGAGACGAGGATGCTCCTCGGCAAGGACCTCTCGTGAAGTGGTACCTTCCGGTTCCATGATGATTCGCAGGGTCAGCTCAATTGGAGACAGCGATATGACGGCCTCATGGGTCGCGTAATTGGGTTATTATTTCGAGCCTAGATTCCAGGACAAAACAAACGGTGGAAATCGGTACCCGTTTCCAATTCCACAATTCTGGGCCCAATTGAGTACATCCAAACATGGTGTAAGCATAATGCTAAAACAACACCTAGCATGTCATGCTAAAGTCTAAGTCTCAGTCAATGCATGCTCCTCTTGCACTTACAAGCAAGAACTTACTACTCCTTTCCAATACCAAGCAACTTATTTGCAAAACAACACAGCGAGAATGGGGTCCAAAATACTTTATTCAAGCAAAATAAACAACCTAAGCAACTCAAACGAAAACTAATACGCTCCAAGAACAACACAACTGTGCATGAAACAATAAAAACGAAGTGTCTAGACAGACCTGAGCTTTTTATTGATGAAGAAGGGGGTACCTTGGGCATCCCCAAGCTTTGACGCTTGTACCTCTTGGATATTTCTTGGGGTGACACCATGGTGGCATCCCCAAGCTTGAGCTTTTGTCCATTCTTCATCTCATTGCATCATTCTCTCTCTACACCTGAAATTTTTCCTTCATACAAAACTTCACACAATCTTCATTAGCATCATTAGTGTATTCAAAAGATATTAGACCTCTGGCAAAGTTTTGGAACAGCAAGGATTTTCACTAAAAACACAAGCTACTGTAGTAACTCCTTCAAAAAGCTCAATTCAACTAAAGAGAACTCAAAAAGGAATCAATAAGAAGCAAATATAGATAATGGCAGAAATCTGTCAAAACAGACCAGCAGGTAGAAACCAATTTTTTAGAACATCTTCTGTTGCTCAAATCAAAATATGTTGAACTAACGAAAGTTATCTAACATACTGGGGGATTTATTCGTAAATTTTCAGCTCAATCCGAGTTAAAGAGACTCCTCACGAATGTTTTTGGTGGAGGACAGAAATCTGTTTCGGGACAGCAACTCCCCGAATCTTACTTCCCTCCCATTAGAGGCCATTCTTGGCACAAAAAGCAAATAAAAAGGATAAGGAGAGGTTATTACTGAAGTAATAACTTCCAATACTCAAGGAAACTCTTGGGTTATCTCCCAACAAGTACTTTTCTTTAACGCCTTTAAGTTAGGCACAAGAAGCAAGAAGAATCAAGTATTTTCAAATGAAGAATTGACCCTCTTGTTCCTTCCTTTCTTACCTTTCTTTTTTCTTTATGGAAGATATGATTGCTTACCGGAGGAGCAAAGTGCATAATGCCTTTTCCCACATCTATTACCACTTCAAGGTGCTTCAGTAGGTATCTTCCAAGTGTGATTTGTCCTTTGCCTACACATTCAATAACAAGATAGTGGCATTGTTGGTAAGAGAGATTTCCTCCTCCTTGGTAAGCCCCAAAGACTCAAGGAATCATAAATATCTTTAGGCATGAGGCAAAATTCAGACATGATATCACTGAGCATCAAAAGTGTAGTATTTATAGAGACTTTGATTGTGGGAAACCACATTGAAGGCTCAGAATTTATGGGAACATAATCATGGTAAGCCCTAAGCATGTGATAGCAACTATTCATAGCAGCAATACTAGTCTCAAGAGTGTTCAACCTGGCAAAAATATTTGTGAAAGAGGAATCAGACTTGACAGGTGTACCATAAATCATGATTAATTTCTTTATGGCATCAAAACCTTTGTCCTCAATACATAGAAAAAACTCTTTCTCAGCCACAGCATCCAAAGCATATCTATAATGAAGAGCAATACTGTGGTAGAAACTATCAATAACCAAGCTAAGACTCATCTCATGCTCAGTTTCCCTCTGGAAAGCGGAAATTGTAGACCAAGCTTCTTTAAAACTTTCTTCACTTTTTTGCTTAAAAGTGGAGATTTATACCATAGGGTAAATAAAGGTTGGTCCAAAACCCGACATGGCAGCAACTAGAGCAGGAACTAATTTTTTTTGTTTTTGAATAAAGCAAGTAAACCAAACTAGACTAATTTTTTTGGGTTTTTTGGAAAGAGGCAAACAAAACCAAGCAAAAGAAACAAAGAAAACAAAAAAGTAAAGAGAAAGGAAGTGAAGGACTCCCCTAGTGAAGACGTCCTTAGCCTCCCCGGCAACGGTGCCAGAATAGCTTGATGCAGCGCTGAGTTGATGTAGGACCGCTTCGTTGGGAACCGCAAGAGAAAGGTGTGAAAGACACATCGTAAAGTTTTCCTCAAGATGAAACTAAGGTTATCAAACCAGCGGAGGAAGAAGCGTCCACAGTGTTGCAACAGGGAGACCCGCACAACACAAACTCAAGACTTTGCCCCAACGAATCAGTGAGGTTGTCAAGCTCACCGGTTTGCTGTAACAAAGGATTAAACGTATGGTGTGGAAGGTAATGGTTTGCAGCAAGTAAACAAGTAACAGTGGGAGATGTATCAATGGTAAAGATTGGACCGGGGTCCATAGTTCACTAGAGGTGCTCTCCTTAGATAAACAACATGGCATGAAGGGTAAACAAATTACAGCAGGGCAATTGACATGAACTGATCAAGGCATGACAATGCAATTACTAGTCAAAAAGATCCTATGAGATTCGATTGGGCAATACAACAATATACATAGACCGCCATCCAACTGCATCTATGACTAGAAGTCCACCTTCAGGTTATCATTCGAACCCCCTCCAGTATTAAGTTGCAAGCAACAAACAACTGCTTTAAGCAAAGTGTGTAAGGTAAACAGTCCACATGTTCCATGAACAAGAGACCGTTGTTTTCTCCCTAGTGGCAACAGAACATCTACAACCGAAGAGATTTCTGTCACTTCCCTTGGAAACTAGAGGCATGAACCCACTATCGAGCATAAATACCCCCTCTTGAGGTCACTAGCAACTACTTGGCCAAGATAGCTACTAATAACGGAGCATGGAAGATCACAAACAAAACAGACATGATAGAATCATAAAGACAAAACCATTAATCACACGACATAATAATCTCAATATCCATCGATCCCATAAACACAACATGCATGATTACAAATAGATTAGATCTTGATCATGAGCAGCTCACAAGATCTACATAAAAGCACAAAGGAGGAGATACAACCATCTAGCTACTACATGGACCCATAATCCAAGGTGGAACTACTCACGGATCATACCGAGAGAAGGCCTTGGGATGATCTCCCTCCGCAGTGCCGGGAAGAACTTCAGATCCCCCCCGATCTAGGGACATTGGTGGCGATGGCTACAGACGGTTTCGTGGAGATTTGATCGGGTGCTTAGGGTTTCTGCATCGGCGGCTTCTTATAGGCGAAGGGGGAGGCCGAGGCGGTGGACAGGGGCCCCACACCCTAGCTAGGCGCGGACCCACCCGTGTCCGCGCCTACGGGTATGGCCCCTTTGGCTTGCCTCCTCGGATCCCCTCTGGAATCCTTTTTCCCCACGGAAAGTAATTGACTTTGATGTTTGTCTCATCCAATTCCGAGAATATTTCTGTACTAACTTTTCTGAAACCAAAAATAGCAGAAAACATGCATCTGGCATTGTTGCAACTTGTTAGTAGGTTAGTAACAGAAAACATGTAAAAAGCACCTCAAAGTGTGGACAAGTAAAGCAAAGTATATACTAAACAAGCATGGAGCATCAAAAATTATAGATACGTTTCCAACGTATCATCTGGTCCAAGGAGCTTAATTAATAAGAAACCTGAAGGATCTTAATCGTCTAGTGATTGGCCATGGTTGTGGTAAACAGACTAGTAGCATTATTGAAGTTGGGATGAAATCTACCAAGAGGAGTTCCAGCTAATTATGGGTTGCTCTCCTACACACATACTTATAAGATTATAATTGTTACACTTATCACTCATCCACCTGGCACATTCACTATCACCAGGAACTGAATCTCCCCGCGCCTACCTTGTTATTTGAAGAAAACAACAAACAAATTGTTCTTTATTTTTGTGCTTTTTATTTCTGAACTTTACATTCTTGTTTTATTTAAGTACTTTTGTTTAATCCAAATCCTATTCTAATTTTCAACACTTGCAGTCAATTCACTTGAAGACCTGTGAAAACTTTGGGTGTGATAGAGACTTCGCCAATAAACACTTACTTTTGGGCTCCCTGTGCGATCGACATCTTAACTTCGAAACTAGCTACAAACGATATGTGCACTTGCAACCATCAAGATATTTTCTAGCGATGTTGCCATGGATCTAAGCGCTAAGTGTTTTGTCTCTTGACATTTCATGTGTTACTATTACAAGATGGTCTCCCTAAGAGACAAAGGGTCTACACGCTCTGGTAGGGCTAATCTACCAGATTATCTTGATCGCGTACCTACTCAAAGGCACGAGAAAATTATTGAAAAACTTTTGAGGTCGAATAAAGTTGAAGTTGATAACCTAAGTGACTTCATGGAAATCATGTCCATTCATAGGACAACTCCCAAGAAACCTAAGAAGATTCTTGGAGAATACAGTGCTCCAAATTCTGCTTTTCTTAAACAACCAATAGAATTTCCTAATCCTGGATTTATGGAATATCGATTTGATGATGATATTATTAAAATTTTGCAGGAAAAAGCTTTCAATGGAAGGGAAGATGAAGACCCAGGAAGGCATCTTATAGAGTACGACGATGTGATAACATCACTTGGACCAAAAGGTTTGCCAAGAGAATTCTCTCATCTAAAACTATTTTGTTGTCTCTCAAAGGTAAAGCTCTAGACTAGTTATATTCTCTCCCTCGCCATTACATTAAATATTGGGAAAATTACATTGTTAAATTCATAAACAGATTTAATCCTTTTACAAAAGTAACAAAACTCAGAAAGAATATAGGCAACTTTAGTCGGAACGTGGGAGAAAATTACCCACAAGCCTGGGAAAGATTCTTTGGAATGATCAATAGTATTCCTAATCATGTCTATTCTGAGTCAACTGTTTGCCACATATTTTACAATGGTATTAATACCCAATTGAAGGGAATATGCCTTGAGAGGCAATAATAAAGTGTTTATTATGTATATTCCAAGTATATGATAGATTTTTATTTTGCATGCTATAACTGTATTAATACGGAAAAGTTAATACATGTGTGTTTAATAAACAAATAGAAAGTTCCTAGTTATGCCTCTCTCATAAACTAGCTTGTTGATTAACAAGATGATCAAGGTTTCCTGATCATGGACATTGGATGTTGTCAATAACAAGATCACAACATTAGTGTAATGGTGTGATGAACATTCATCCGAAGTATAGCATTACAATCAAAGTCATTGAGTTTATATTGCTATAACAACTTACGAAGTGATCCTAATCCTTAGACCATGAGATCATGTCAATCACTAACACCAGAAGAGTTTCTAGATAACATAAAACGTCACACCGTAACATGGTGATTATAAAGATGGGTTCAGAACTAACAAAGTGTTATGTTGAGGCCCATGGATCGAGAGTGGAATCATCCCGATGGCGGATAGATATGCTCTGGGCCCTCTCGGTGATATCACATTGGTTAGCTTGCAAGCAAGTGATTTGATCACTAGAATGTTATATCACGGGAACGATAAAAGAGTGCATGCCAGTAACGAGATCAGACTAGGTATGGAGATACCGATGATCGAATCTCAGACATGTAATATATCGTGAAACAAAGGGATTAAGATACTAGCGTTAAAGGTTCCGACAATCACAAGGAAGTCATCGTTGAATGTGTGGGAATCAGTATGGGTCTAGAGATCACACTTCTGATTATTGATCGGAGAGGGGTCTCGATCATGCCTACATTATTCGCAAACCATAGGGTGACACACTTACGAGACACCGACATCCAATTGGAGCAAAAGATTCATGCCGGAAAGAATAACAAGCGCATGAATTTATTTCACTAGATCCCGAAATAGGTTTTCTGGTGAAATTGTAGAAAGTGTTTTTGCATGTGAAATGAAATACTAGCAAGGGGTTATATGTGAATGTTTGTGATTAAAGTAATTGACAAAATTCTGAATAAATAAAATGAGTTTTATTTAATGAGAGTTTGCATTAAATTTGCTAGAAATTTAATGGGAATTTGAGTAGGATTTTGAGTGGAGGGAATTGAAAGGATTTTTGTGCGTGGAGTGTCCACCCACATGAATGAGGGGAGGGAAAGGGGCAGCCCCCATGCACCGGCCACCCCCTTGGGGCCCCTCCTCTCCTATAAAATGCACCCCTTCCTCACTTCTCACTCACACCTCCTCGTGAAGGATCTCTCTCCCCCTCTAGTATTTATTCCTCATGGTCTCGGACTAGCGAGATACATGTTTCCGGTGGCTATTCGGCAAGAAACAGTTGTGCTTCCGCTGCATCGCTGCAGCGAGGAGGTGGAGGTTGCTCGGTGCCTCGGACGTGTGTGCGAGCACGGATGCGCCGCTAAGTTGCGGTGCTAAGGACTTCCTCTCGATCTTGAGATCGGCAAGAGATCGTCTACATCAACCACGAGTTTAACTCATTAAGCTTTGTCGGTCTTCAAGGGTATGTTCTCTACGAACCCTACAGTGGTATCAGAGCCGGATCTATGCGTAGATGCTTTACACGGGTAGTACACATATGAGTATGTGGGCGACGATGATCATGTTATTGCTTCTTAGTTGTATTTTGGATATTGGTGGCATAGTGGGATGAAGCGGCCCGGACAAACCTTACATAACCTCACACATGAGACCTATTCCACGCTTGACACGCAACTATTTTGCATAAGTGGCTAGCGGGTGTCTGTCTCTCCTACTATAGTCAATATCTAATTTGCAACGAGTTGTCAACAATTTGGTTATCCTCGTTGTGGTTCATGTTCGTAGGTAAGAACGGTTCTATCTTCGAAAGCCCTAAGCCACATAAAACTTGCAATGGATAAATTAGAGGCGTCTAGTTTAGATTGTTGTTGGGCTAATGTTATCATATGTTGATGTTGTAAGTAGAAGTATGAGATGATACTCTTACAATACACATAACGTGTAAGTTCCATAGACCTTGGCCTTACACATAGAGGTATGATAGTGATCATACCACGGTGCACATGATAGAGATCATATGCGGGAACCATATCATTTCACTTGTAAACATGTGATGTTTGATAGCATCTTATATTGCTTGTTTGGCGTTTTATTAGCATAATAAGATGATCCCTCATTTAAATATCAAGATAAGAATGTGTTCTTCCTTAAGTATGCATCGATTATGTTTTCGTCGCTCCAAGACATCACGTGATGATCGGGTGTTCTTGGATCCACGACCATATTTCGGGTGTAAGATGCCATTACACATTGAATACTAAGGTTCTTACTTGGTGAGCCTAGCATGTACAAACATGGCCTCGGAACATGGACCGAAAGGTTAAGCATGAGTCATATAGTAGATATGACGCCCATTTGATGCTCGCCTTTGAAGCTACACCGACTCACATGATGATCGGACTTGGTGTAGTGGATTTGGTTCATGTAATCACCAAAAAGGCACGAGGGGTGTCGTTTTTGAGTGGGAGTTCATTCTTAATGTGGATTAGTTGAACTCAATCTATCATAAACTTAGTATAAACTTTACAAATTCTGTTGTAGATGGCACCACCTACTTTTAATTTCAATGTATTCATGGAGAAAGAGAAAATTGCAACGAATGGTAGAAACTTTACCGAATGGGCCCTGAATTTGAGGATTCTCCTCTCTGATGCACAAAAGCAATAAGTGCTAGAAGCACCGCTAGGCCCCCCACCGTTTGATGATGCCCCTGATGAGGAGAAGAATGTCTATCAGACTCGTCAGGAGGACCACAACTTAGTTCATTGTGGAATATTGTATGGGCTAGATCCAGAACTTCGAAAGCGTTTCGAAAACGACAATGCATTTGATACAATGGGTGAGTTGAAAATGATTTTCGACACACATGCTGATGTAGAGAGCTACAATGCTTCAGAAAAGTTTTTTAGCTACATGATGGAAGAGCACAGCTCCGTAAGTGAGCATGTACTCAAGATGTTGGGTTACGCCGATAAGCTTGTGTCCTTGGGAATATCTGTCAACACCCGGATTTTTAATCCCAGATGCTTGTTATGCCATACATCATAATCCCAGGATTACCATTTTTGCGAGACATAACAGATTTGGATACCACAGTACATCATCCATTACAAACCATACATAAGGTCTTACACAAATAAGGATCTCATGATCCAGTTCTTAATACAACTCAAGCAGCGGAAATACGTAATAATAAAGTTAGCGTAGGCCAAGCTCCATCTTCGAGGTCACAGGCAATGCTGACGATGGGAGATGATCCTAGTTGTCGTAACCTTCCTGGGGTCCATTCTCCTAGTACTCTTCTTCATAGTCTGGCCACGGGAATAGTCAGGGACAAAGCCATGAGTACTCTTTAAGTACTCGGAAACTAATACTAACAAGTGAAGGGGGTTTTTGTAATAGGACACTAAGCTCTATGGTTGTTTTGCAAAAAGCCAGATTTACCTCTACTAAGTTCAGAAGCAAAGAAAAACTAGTTGAAATTTTATAACACCTAAGTGGGAACTTGTATTTCATATCACAACTAGTTGAAATTTCATATTCTCAATCCATTTCACAAGTCATTTTGAAAACATCTGACGGGGGAACAATATGGCCACTAATCGTCCATAATCATGACGCTATTCGAATAGTTTGACACTTTGTAGAGATTGTACACTTTCACCACAACATTTGATACATCCGTCAGGAACAAATCCTGAATTCACCATACTCAGTATGCGGATAATCAATCCTAACCTTTCAATTACACGCCCTAGTATAAGCACCTCTCCTGTGAGTTTGGCCTCCCAACCATGACCAACTGTCATCTTGGGTACTGCAGTGGACAATCTTCACAAGGTAGCCTCACTCGGACCTTGGCCATGAGGGAACCCATACTAAGGTATATAAGTTTCCATCAAGCCCTACCCAATTCTCGGTATTGTGGTCGTGCAGTAAAATTGGAATGGTATCGCATCCGCATAACCATCGCTTTATAAAGGGCTAAGGCTCATGCCTTAACATTTTCATCGTCCAAATCATCTGGTGTTCGGAAACACATGTCAAAACATCTCAATAGAATGATCCATCATTCGAAGGTTTTCATAACCATTTTCCACCAAGTATTCCCATCTAAAGTTTATCCAGTTTTATGCTTAGCACTAGCATCTACAAGTGGGGGTAAGTACTAATGAGGGGTGGTAAACTAGTGGAGTTTATCTAAGTTCAATCTCATGCCTTAGGATGACATCAAGATTATCTAGCTTAGGCCAAATTTTATGCTCTTTATGCAACCTTCAATTATCTTTCTAGAATCTACAATTCACTTAAGTAAGCTCTAAGTAATAGCTTTGATAAAGAAATAAAGTAGAAAGCTTGCAAGTAAAACTAGGAATGGGTATCATCAAATGTGTCTAACCAAGCATTCTTAGTTCATTGCATAGGTTATATAACTTTCATAATTGCAAGTGTTAGTCTTGCAAGGTTAATAGCTTGCCTTGAGCAGAGCAGTGGTTGAAGTTCTCCTCGGCTTCTTCTTCGTAGTATCCTCCTTCCTCCTCGTATCCTTGGTCGGTACTAGCATCTATGAATAAATACGAGGTACACAATCACCAAACAATACTTAACTACTTTCAATCATCACACACAAGGATTCTATAGATGATATAGCATCATCACTAATATTACAAGATTAAAGCATTTGTCTTATTTATTTTATTTTTAGAAAAGTAATTTCTACTCATTGAAAAACTACTTAAGATTTAATATTCTCCAACTCAAACATGGGATCATGTTGACACATGTCATCACCACATATTTCAGTACATGGGGATGTGATTTAAAGTGGTGTCACAATTTAATAAGGTTTAACCTTTTTATTTTAAATAAGTAAAGTGACTAGAAATTCCTATGTGGCATTATTTTATTACTTGGACATTATTTTTGTAAGTAAACCCATATGTTTCTATATATTCTGAAAGGTATGATCAAATGTGATTTTTGAGAGTTGGAATCAACTCAAAAGCTATTATGGTTTAAATTTGAAAAATGTTTGAATGCAGAAAAGCTTCTGCCTTGTTATTTTTACCAAGGTTGATCTATAGATCCACATGATTTGAATCCAACGGTCTTGGATTAAGCATTTCAATACCTTGCTAACAAAATTGGTTTCATTCAATTTGGTGCACTGAATCGGGTTGGGTTGATTTTTGAAACTAGGTACAGAACTAAGTTTGAATATAAATAGAAAAAGATAAATTCAAACGATTGGGATGCGTGGGAAGGGATAATGGGCCGGCCCAGTGTCACTCCGCAGCGCGGGTCGCAACTGACAGGGGGGTCTACTGGTCAGTGACTCTTTAAATGCGAAGCGGTACGGGGCAATGTGGTGCGTAGGATTAGAATGAAGATCGACGGCTGAGGGTCGTCGTCGACGATGAACAAGTCACCGGCGAGCTCGAACCCTAGCGGCTCAATAGGGGTTGTGGAAGGCTCACCGGGGCTCAGGCGAGGGTCGGCGATGCGGGCGAACGACAAAGTCGACAACGGTGATCCTCCTGGTACCGGCAACTCCTCCTGGGGTGGCTCCAATCGATGGCTTCCTTCTTCTCCAGTAGCGGCGGACTCTGGTGAAATTCTGGCGATGCGCTGCTCGCCTTTCTCCGGGAATGAGGTGGGGTGGTTTTGGGTGAGAGGGGAGTAGAATGGTGTAAAGGATTCGAGCAGGGGATGCCTCTATTTATAGTGGCGAGAGGGGACCGACGGGCGCAAGCTGAGCTCGTCGTGGTCGACGGTACAGAGGGTTATCGGCGTGGGCGACGGTAGGGGGCGGTGTTGTGCTCCCTGGCGAAGCTCAACGGTGTGGTGGCGAGGCATGGGGCGGTTCTGATCGGTCGGAACGCTGCAGTGCTCTGCGCTGGTCCGACAGAAATTTTGATGGCGCACAGCGCGCGTGGTCCGCGCGGCGGCGAACGGGCGTGTCTGCGGGGTTGCTGGGGTGTTGGCGATCACGCGTGCACGCGGCGAGGGCGGCGCGCGGTCTGTGGGCGTGTGTCGAGCGTGGCGCACGGGGCGCGCTCTCGGCATGCTTGCAGAGCGGCTTGGCATGGCCGGGGCGTGTGGTCCAGTGGCTGGCATTGCTCGCGGCTGGGACTGGGAGTAGCGGTGGGGTGCTAGCTTGCTTTCAGACAATGTTGGTGAGGCTAGTGTTGCTCATAGCTTGCTGTCGACTATGGGGTGACAATGGTGCTCTCGTCCTGCTCACCATTGATGACAATGGCCAGCTTACAGTAGTGCTAGTGATTAGTTAAGGTTGGCTAGTGGTGTCTAGAGAGGGAACAAGTTAGGCCCAAAACACTGCTCAACATAGTGTTTTGATTTTGTTTGATTTGCATCTGCAACCTGTTTGATAAAATGGCCGCATGAAATTAAGTTTTGAATTTTGAAAAGATTTTTGGTGGGTGTGCTAGGAATGTACTGGTGATACTGTGGATGCTTGGGTTTTGAAAATTGAGCTTGTTTGAGTGGTTTTTGAAATAGTGGGATCTTCCCATATGAAATAGATTCAATTTTAAATTGTCATTTAAACTAAGCATTTGAATGTTTCTGGATGATCACAAAGTAGGCCTTGGTACCTTATTATTAGTACTATCAAGGGGTACAAAGATCCATACATGTTTCTATTAAGTTCTGAAAGTTAGAGATAGCCAAAGTAGGCATGGGAGTTAAATTGGCCAAAGTGACCATTCACTTAATTTGTTTGTTTTGATTTGTTTATCTTTGGGAAAAGTTTGGGGATTGTTTAGATGATGTTTATTTCACCTAAGAATCATTTTACAAGCAAAGAAACACATAATCATGGCAATTCAAAAGAATCCAAATTTTAATGCACACTCATATGAATGCTTTCATATTTTTAATTTGAAAAGTTTTTGTTAACCCTAAATTTGGTGACTAGAGTTTGATTATTCTAGTTTAATATTTTTGGGATGTTACAATATCGATTCCCATTGACTTAGGCATCCATCATGTTCTGCAGTGTCTGTCACCTAGCTATAAGAGCTTCATGATGAACTATAATATGCAAGGCATGAAGAAGTCTCTCCCCGAGCTTCTGTCAATGCTTAAAACTACAGAAGTGGAGATCAAGAAGGAACATCAAGTGTTGATCATCAATAAGAACACTGGTTTCAAGAAAAACAAGAAGGGTAAATGGAAGGGAAGTAAGGGCGGAAAGCCGGTTGCCGTGCCTGAAAAGAAACCCCGAGTTGGCCCTAAGTCTGATACTGAGTGCCATTATTGTAAGGGGACTGGCCATTGGAAGCGCAACTGCCCCAAGTATTTGGCAGACAAGAAGGCCGGCAAGGCAAACAAAGGTATATACATGTTATTGATGTGTACTTGACTAGTGCTCGCAGTAGCACCTGGGTATTTGATACCGGTTCAGTTGCTAATATTTGGAACTCGAATCAGGGGCTGCGGAACAAGCGACCGCTAGCAAGGGGTGAGGTCAAGATGTGTGTCGTCAATGGATCAAGTGTTGATGTGATCGCTGTCGGAACACTTCCTCTCCACTTGCCGTCGGGATTAGTAATAAACTTGAATAATTGTTATCTGGTGCCAGCACTGAGCATGAACATTGTATCTAGATCGTGTTTGATGCGAAGTGGTTATTCATTTAAATCCGAGAACAATGGTTGTTCTATTTATATGAATGAAATCTTTTATGGTCATGCACCCATGATGAATGGTTTATTTCTATTGGATCTCGATAATAGTGTTACACATATTCATAATGTTGAGCTAAAAGGATTAAACTTAATGATGATATATCCGCATATATGTGGCACTGCCGTCTAGGTCATATTGGCGTTAAACTGTCACATCCCAAGATTTTCCAAATCTTGTAATGTGAAAAATAAATGAATAAAATAAAACTTTGTTCGATTTTCAGGGCCAGAAGAAACTTTTTGAATTCCAATAGGAATCTTCAAACCTATTTTGAACAATTAAATCCCAAAAGGATTTAAAAACATAAAACAATTAACAAAGGAAAATAAAATATTTTGGAAATACTATTTTAGATCTTTTAATAAAAGGATTTGGTATTCAAAATAAAAGATGGATTTATAAATAAGGATTATTTTATAAAGCCAAATTAAACTTGGCCAAGATTTTGAAACAAAAGAGTTTTCTTTGATTGAAATAATAAAAGTTTATTTTAAATAAAGTAATAAGGATTTAACATCCAACCTTATTTGAAGATAAAAGGTTTTACCAATTTAATTTTAAACATCAAAACTTATTAAATTATTTAAAATAAGTTTTCCCAATTATTTGAAATTCACAAATAAAATCTACTAAAATGTTTTGGCTTTATTTTAGATTCAAAATAAATATCTCAATAAAACAAATCCTATTTGAATTAATAATGAAAAGTCTATTTTATTCAATTATTAATGGACCCTAAAATAAAAGGTTATTTTGTTTTGAACAAGATTTCCAAATAAATTATATTTTCAAATAAAACCTACTGATTTGATTTTGAAAATATTTGGATTTCAAATGGGGATTTTATTAATTAACCAAACCCTATTTTATTAATAAACCATGGTCCAATTTATTTAATTATAAATGGAACCTTTAACAAAATTATTATTTATTTTAAACAAGCTTTCTAAATATACCTTATTTCAAATACAACCCACTATTTTTGTTTTGGAAAATATATGGATTTAAATAGAGTTTGAAATAAATCAAATCCTAATTTGATTAATTAGCAATGGACAACTATTTAATTAATAATGGACTTTATTTATTTAAAAATTATGGATTTTAGATTTAGGTTCGAACTCTTGAATGAACCAAGTCAAACTTTCAAAGTTTTGGTGTTGGTTTGAATTGAATTGAAACTTGTTTGTTTGTTTGAAAACCAAAACAGGAAAATAGAAATAGAAAAAGAAAAGGAATCAGAAACAGAAAAAAATAAGAAAGAGGGCGACCCAACCCAGGCAGCCCAACAAGCCCAGCAAAGCAGCCCAGCCCCCTCCAGAAAGAAAACGTTTCGCACTCCATTTTGAACCCGCAGAGCAACTGACAAGTGGACCTCCCTCTCACCTCCTTGCCCACTGACCAGAAGACCCCACCGCCACGTCCCTTCTTCCTCACCCCGCGACCCGTTCTCCCCCCTCTCCCCCGTTTCAGTGATGAATTCGCGAGCATCAATTCGCGTTAACGCCGCACTTAATCACTCCTGCAACCACGCTGTCTTAATCGCCCCTGATTCCTCTCCGTTTTGCCCTCTGCCTCCTTCCCCAAGCACGCCTCCAGGCCGCCACAATTTCTCCTCGACTGCCCCTGTCTCCGACGACGCTCCGACGCCGATTCCGGCAGCCCCTCGCCACCCCTTGCCTCCCCGACCATGCTCCCGTGACCGCCACCTTCTGGCGATCATCCCTGCAGCGCCAGCTCGCCCCCGAGCGCTCCAGAACTTCGGCAACATCTCCACCTGTACGCCACCGACGACCCCGCAACTCCGGTGAGCTCTAGCACTCGACTCCGTGCGCGCCTTGATCAGTGAGTCATGCCATTTGATTAGTCTTTGTCCTCTGCATCTCCAGGTGCTCGCCAAACACTCGCGCGTGGTCTGCAACCTCGTCCCCGTCGACGAGCAGAAGCTCCTGGCGCCAGTAGAAACTCCGGTGAGGAATCCCGCCCAACCTCGTGCGCCCCTTCATCCACCAAGGGCAGGTTGAGCATCCCCGTGCCACGGCGATCACAGTGAGCCCCCTCTCATCCTTCCTAGCTTCCTGTAGCGTCGAATCCGCCACCATCTGGCTGCTCATACGAGACGCCAGCCGCCCATCCCTAGCAAGCGAAAGCACCGTCCGATCTTGATCCGGTGCTAGGAAAGAAAATAAGCGAAGGGGTATCGAACGATCTGAGCCGCGCGATGTCAATTAAATCCAACGGCCAGCGTCGCCCGATCCGGCCGAACCGGTATCAACCAGTAGAATAACATCGCGTGTCACCTGTCTGTTTAAAAACAGAAATTGAAAACAGATTTGTTTGTAATTTTCAAACCCTTGTAACTTTCAAACCACACGTCCAAATTTGGCAAATTTTATATCAATGGATTCAGGATAACAAGCCCTAGCCAACTGTGGAATTGGTTTAGCAAATAGTATTGGTTTGTTTGCTCATTTTTGCAGATTCATTTGTATGCTTGCTTAGAGTATAAAAATTGTTTAAAATTGAATTTAGGGGTAAAACTTTTGCAAAATGGTTTGTTGTGACCTTACTGACCCTAGGAACCAACCCTTGGTGTTGAAAATGATTTTTGTAAAATTTAGATTGGATTACTTGACTTAGCCATTTTCTAGCCAAATAAAAAGAATAGTGTTTGTTATAAAAATGCTTATGGAAAGAAAACCTTAAGAAGATGGTTTGATCAAACCCACCGACCCAAAACACCAAGTTTTGCAAATTAGCAACTCATTTGGTGAACAACTTAATAGTTTTGCCTTGATAAAAACATTTTTCACCACATGAAATGATGAATGGATTTAAAAATAGTTTTTGGACAAAACCCTCTTGCTAATGACTTTGACACTTTGGTAAATGACCAATTTGGATATTACAAAGTTTAGAAATCCCATGGAGACCCCTTTGCAAAAATAAAACTATCTTGTGCATGCTCCCATGCATGAATTAGTTTCCATTGTTTTGTGTGTGTGAAATTGTTTGAGTGATTATTGGTTTGGAATGTAAATTGAATTGGTGTTTGCTTGATTGACTTGTAGTGAAGTGTGAGACTAGCAAGATCAAGGAGTGAACCAACATTCCCTACCAAAAAGGCAAGTGATGCTTCATACTTTCTATCCCAATACATTCATTATGCATTAGTGATTTTTCTAAGTAAACTTGCATGGATTTTGCTAAGTATAGATCTTGCTATAGGAAAACCTAGTAGATGAATCCTTAGTAGGATTTCCTAAGTTAAGCTTCCTATTACTACCAAGCTTAGCCTAGCTAATAGAAAACATGGGTGGAATATATATTCACACTATGGAAAAATATTCTAAGTCTGAGGACTTAGGTTTTGTTTAATAAAACAACTAAGTTAATGAATCACCTGGGTGGAAAATGGAAGGATTGGGTTATGTTGAGTGGTTACACAAGACCATGGACCTGGCTTGTGTATCTCACTTGTGGATGGCCACCAGAAACAAAGGGATTTGAGATGTCAAATGTTGAGAAGATTCAAGTGCAACCACTTGGCAATATGGGTTCTCATGATCATATAGGTTGCAAGAACTTAGCCATATGGACAGTGGGTTGTAGTGTTTGATAGGTTGGAGCCGTCCATTTTGGTCTAAGGAAGGCTTCAAAGATTTTGTCTTGGGAAACCAAGTCTTGTGGGTAAAGTGCACCACCTCTACAGAGTGTAAAATCTAAGTACTTAGCCATGTCCCTGGTAAAGGACAATTTGAGCATCAAGACATGGAAGCAATCAAGAATCTCATCATTCAAATTTCTAAAGTTAAAACTTGTGGATTGAACAAGGGTTGTTTGAATTCTTCAATCATTGATGGAGAGATGGCTTGGTACAAGGATCTTGAAATCTTTGATTGAGGGAAATGATTTTGTCAAGCAAAAACTTAGTATTTTCAAAATGATAAGAAAAATATATTTTGAGCAATGCAAGCCTCAACTCCACTTAGCCAAATGCATTTAGATGATAGACTCCACTATACTACCAAAGTATCACTTGCCAATACAATTCAAATGTATTGACCCTTTGTGGTGTAACTTGTATGTTGCAGGTTTGATTGATTTTAGTGAAGATTGATTGTTTAGGATTACAAAGTCTACAACATACATCGCTGTGGCACTTTGAAGATGAAATACCCCATGTTTATAGTTATTCCGCTGCAATGTAATGTAATAGCCAAATGAGCTATGTAAGATGTAATAAAATTATGTTATTCCTGGTTATAAAGTTATAATATGACCTTTGTATCTTGATATTACATCTTAACTGTGGATGCTAGCTATTGATCCAGGGACTAGCATTGTAAAACACAGGAGGACTCTACCTTATTAGGATGGGACCCCTACATAAACGCATGAAGAAGCTCCATTCGGATGGACTTTTGGAATCACTTGATTTTGAATCGTTTGATACATGTGAGCCATGCCTTATGGGCAAGATGACTAGAACGTCGTTTTCATGTTCAATGGAACAGGCGACAGATTTATTGGAAATCATACATTTTGATGTATATTGTCCAATGAGTGTGTCGGCGCGAGGTGGATATCATTATTTTGTTACTTTCACGGATGATTTGAGTAGATACGGTTATATCTACTTGATGAAACACAAGTCTGAAACCTTTGAAAAGTTCAAGGAATTTCAGAGTGAAGTGGAAAATCATCGTAATAGAAAGATAAAATTTCTACAGTCCGACCGTGGAGGTGAGTATCTAAGTTACGAGTTTAGCACTCATATGAAAGAGTGTGGAATTGTTTCACAACTCACACCTGCCGGAACACCACAACGAAATGGTGTGTCAGAACGTCGTAATCGTACTTTATTGGATATGGTTTGATATATGATGTCTCTGACGGACTTGTCGTTGTCATTTTGGGGTTATGCACTAGAAACTGCTGCATTCACTTTAAATCAGGCACCATCTAAATCCGTTGAAAAGACACCGTATAAATTGTGGTTTGAAAACAAACATAAGATGTCATTTCTTAAAGTTTGGGGATGCGATATTTATGTTAAGAAACTTCAACCGGATAAACTCGAACCCAAAGCGGAAAAATGCGTCTTCATAGGATACCCTAAGGAAACTATTGGGTATTCCTTCTATCACCGATCTGAGGGAAAGGTTTTTGTTGCCAAGAGTGGATCCTTTCTAGAGAAAGAGTTTCTCGCGAAAGGTGTCAGTAGTCGGAAGGTAGAACTCGAAGACGTTATTGAACCTTCTCTTCAAAGTATGGAGAGTAGCGCAGCGTCGGAAGTCGTTCTGGAGTTGGATTCACCAGTTGAAGAGGGAACTAATGATAATGATCATGAAACTCTGAAAGAGAGTACTATCGAACCTCGCAGCTCTGGCAGGACGCGTGCAGCTCCCGAGCTATACGGAAACCCTGTTATGAATTCCATGGTTGATGAAATTGATGACCCTGCGACGTATGAAGAAGCGATGATGAGCCCGGATTCCAACAAATGGTTAGAAGCCATGAAATCCGAGATGGAATCCATGTATGAAAATCAAGTTTGGACCTTAGTGGACTTACCTCACGACCGAAAGGCCGTGGAGAATAAATGGATTTTCAAAAGGAAAACTGATGCTGATGGTAATGTAACCGTCTATAAAGCTCGACTTGTCGCAAAAGGGTTTAAACAAATTCAAGGAGTTGACCACGATGAGACATTCTCTCCTGTAGCGATGCTAAAGTCAGTTAGGATTATGTTAGCAATTGTTGCATATTTCGATTATGAGATATGGCAGATGGATTTCAAAACCGCGTTTCTCAATGGTAATATTGAAGAAGAGTTGTATATGATACAACCAAAGGGTTTTGTCGATCCTAAGGATGCTAACAAGGTGTGCAAGCTTCAGCGATCCATCTATGGACTGAAGCAAGCATCACGAAGTTGGAATCTCCGCTTTGATGAGGTGATCAAAGAGTTTGGATTTGTCCAAACTTATGGAGAGGCTTGTATTTACAAGAAAGTGAGTGGGAGCAATGTGGAATTTCTGATATTATATGTGGATGACATATTATTGATCGGAAATGATATAGGTCTTTTAAACAGTCTTAAAAGTTATCTAAATAGCAAATTTTCAATGAAGGACCTAGGTGAAGCGTCATACATATTAGGCATAAAGATCTATAGAGATAGATCTAGGCGCCTAATAGGGCTATCGCAAAGTACATACCTTGATAAGATTTTAAAGAAGTTTAAAATGGACGGAAGTAAGAAGGGGTTCTTACCTATGTTGCAAGGCAAGACATTGAGTAAGACTCAAAGTCCGGCTACGGCGGAAGAAAGAGAGATAATGGACAAAGTCCCCTATTCTTTAGCCATAGGCTCTATAATGTAAGCCATGCTATGTACAAGACTGTATGTGGCACATGCTATTAGTTTGACTAGTAGGTACCAATCGGATCCAGGTTCGGAACACTGGATAGCGTTCAAGAATATCCTTAAGTACTTGTGAAGAACTAAGGATATGTTTCTTGTGTATGGAGGTGAAGAAGAGCTCGTCCCTAAGTGTTATGTCGACGCTACCTTTAACACCGATCCGGATGACTCTAAGTCTCAATCCGGCTACGTATTTCTCATGAATGGGGGAGCGGTTAGTTGGAGGAGGTCCAAACAACCTGTTGTGGCGGAATCAACAATGGAGGACGAATATGTTGCTGCTTCGAAAGCGGTTTGGATGAAGGAGTTCATATCTGAACTAGGTGTGGTTGCGAGTGCATTGGACCCAATGGTGATCTATTGTGACAACAATGGTGCCATTGCCAATGCGAAAGAACCAAGGTCTCACAAGAATTCCAAGCATATTAAGCGTCGGTTTCACTCCATTCGTGAGCATGTCAAGGATGGACATATAAAGATCTATAAAGTACACACGGATATCAATGTAGCAAATCCGTTGACTAAAACTCTCCCTAGAGCAAAACATGATCAACACCAGAACTCCATGGGTGTTAGACTCATCACTATGTAACTAGATTATTGTCTCTAGTGCAAGTGGCAGACTGAAGGGAATATGCCCTGAGAGGCAATAATAAATTGTTTATTATGTATATTCCAAGTATATGATAGATGTTTATTTTGCATGCTATAATTGTATTAATACGGAAACGTTAATACATGTGTGTTTAATAAACAAATAGAAAGTTCCTAGTTATGCCTCTCTCATAAACTAGCTCGTTGATTAACAAGATGATCAAGGTTTCCTATCATGGAAATTGGATGTTGTTAATAACAAGATCACAACATTAGTGTAATGGTGTGATGAACATTCATCCGAAGTATAGCATTACGATCAAAGTCATTGAGTTTATATTGCTATAACAACTTACGAAGTGATCCTAATCCTTAGACCATGAGATCATGTCAATCACTAACACCGGTAGAGTTTCTTGATAACATCAAACGTCACACCATAACAGGGTGATTATAAAGATGGGTTCGGAACTAATAAAGTGTTATGTTGAGGCCCATGTATCGAGAGTGGAATTTTTTCATCTCGATGATGGATAGATATACTCTGGACCCTCTCGGTGATATCACATTGGTTAGCTTGCAAGCAAGTGATTTGATCACTAGAATGGTATATCACGGGAACAAGAAAAGAGTGCATGTTAGTAACAAGATCAAACTAGGTATGGATATACCGATGATCGAATCTCAGAAATGTAATATATCGTGAAACAAAGGGATTAATATACTAGCATTAAAAGTTCCGGTGATCACAAGAAAGTCATCGTTGAATGTGTGGGAGTCAGTATGGGTCACTAGATCCCGCTTCTGATTATTGATCGGAGAGGGGTCTCGATCATGTTCGCATTATTCGCGAACCGTAGGGTGACACACTTAAGAGACACCGACATCCAATTGGAGCAAAAGTTTCATGCCGTAAAGAATAACAAGCGCAGGAATTTATTTCACTTGATACCGAAACAGGTTTTCGGGTGAAATTGCAGAAAGTGTTTTTGCATCTGAAATGAAATACTAGCAACGGGTTATATGTGAATGTGTGTCATTAAAGTAATTGACAAAATTCTGAATAAATAAAAGGAGTTTTATTTAATGAGAGTTTGCATTAAATTTGGTGGAAATTTAATGGGAATTTGAGTGGGATTTTGAGTGGAGGGACTAGCGAGATACATCTTCCCGGTGGCTATTCGGCAAGAAAGGTTTGTGCTTCCGCTGCATCGTTGGAGCGAGGAGGCAGAGGTTGTTCGGTGCCTCGGACGTATGTGCGAGCACTGATGCGCCGCTAAGTTGCGGTGCTAAGGACTTCCTCTCGATCTTGAGATTGGCAAGCGATCGTCTACATCAACCACGAGTTTAACTCATTTAGCGTTACCGATCTTCAAGGGTATGTTCTCTACGGATATACATCCGCCCGTTGTTTGTATCTATTAGATAGATCTTGGTACATAGTTGTTCCCATCGTAGGAAATTTTTTGTTTTCTATGCTGCGAACCCTACACCAATGCAGAGAGTTTCTAGATTCATCGGCAGGACGATCGATAAATACTTTAACTATTAAAGCATGTTTGGAATTAATGGCTATTAGGGCTAAGAATGACTCTTTAAATAATCCTGATTTTGGCACTAAACTGAACAAGGGAATACTTAGTATAAATCCTGATCTTATGCACAAGCATAAAACCATGAAAGAAAAAGGTACACCTTCTGAACTTGTCAAGGAAAACAAAGTAGATTTGTTACAAGTTTTTACTTAAGCGGATGAAACTAGAAAAGTTTTTCAAGAATTGAAACATCGGCAGACAAAGTATTATAATAAGTTGCATAAGCAATTTCAAAGACATAAAAAGATTTTAAATTAACTTATAGAAAATTATGAGGAGATTGGCCAAGAAATAAAATTATTTAACAAGTACCTCAATGATTGAAACCCAATGTCAAAAAATAGCATTTGGTTGTAAAAATTTTCTTCATGATGATATAAATATTCTTTTTCTACTAATGTTGTTACAAGAAGAGGTGCTTGTTAAAGGACCGTTTGGTTTGGACCACCGGAATATGAAGTCAAAAGATCGAAGGAAAAGCCTTGCTCAAAGCAAGATAGGAAGATGATACATTGGTGGATCCTCAAGATGAGACTGCTCAAGACACACAAGATCAAACCTTAGAGGAGAATAATGATGCACAGGATGGCTTATAATTCGATGCGAACGGTTGATCCAAGAGAAGAAAAAGGCACAAGCAAATAAGATGAAGTTGTTGCAATAGAAAAGAAGAAAAATGATAAGAAACAACAAAATAAAGCAACTAAAGAGCCTGATCCTCCAACAAGGTAAAAGATAAAGGTAAGAAACTTCCATATCTAGATCACAAATAAAAAGCACCGGATCAGGTAATCTATGATTCTTTCGCAAATGCACTTAATTATCTTCGTCTAGAAATTCCATTTGCGGATGCAATAAAAGTGTTTGCCTATTCTAAATTTCTCTATGACATTCTTAGTATAAAGAAAGAAATAACTGAAACCGTCGCCATGGTGAATAGTTACCCTGCTAATGGGAGACTATTGTCTAAGTCAGCAGATCTTGGTATACCAACTATTTCATGTTCAATAGGCAAAACTGATATTCATAATGACCTATGTTATTTAGGTGCAGGAGTTAGTGTAATGCCATACTCCCTCTATAAAAGGTTAGGATTAGGGGGGTACTCCCCCACTTATATCATTTTACAAATGGCTGGCAAATCCACTAAACAACCTATTGGCATGATTGAGGATGCTCTACTTAGAACAGATTAGCATGTTATTCCCACTAACTTTATTATTCTTGAAATGCTGGGGGTGAAAAATTATCTATAATACTTGGAAGACCTTTTCTTAGCACTACAGGAGCGTCAATTGACTCATCAAGAAGGAAAATAATTTTCAATGTTTATGATGCTGAAATAATCCAGTATTTTCCAAAGAAACTAGAAGCAGGAGAAAGGTATGTTCCACCGGCAAAACAAGTTCATGTGGTAAGTGCCTTTGATAAAGGGAAACCAAAGGTAAGAATTCGAGAATAGAGAAGGGGTTGAAATATTCAACCATTCTCAATAAAATGCTTAATGGGAGTCAACCCATCATATCAATTAAATAAATTCAAGTTAGATAATAAGATGTTCATCGCATTCCTACAACTTTTTCACAGACATTTTTGCGGAAGCGCGCCCGTAAATATGCAGCTGTCAAAAAGTAGTAGAAATACCGACTGAACAAGCATAGATTTAGATCTGAAAATAAAGTTTGAGTTATATATGTAGAAACTGGCCTAATAATATTGTTCAGATAGAAAATGCATCTCTGAAAATTTGGGTAAAAATCATGTTCCAGGAGGTATAACAACCAACCATACGGCAGGAATATTTATTCCAGCCGTATAGTTGCGGTCGTATAGTTATCGACAAAATTTTCAAAACTTGGGGAACGGATACCGATAGTTTGACGACCATTTGGTCCGGCCGTATAGTTGTGGCCATATAGTTGTGATATGGTGTTGGGAAACCCTAACCCTCGCCGCTGCCACAACTATACGGCGGGAGATACCTGTCCTGGTCGTATAGCTCTTGCGTATAGTTTGGCCCGACCACTTAAACGGGTCGAGGAAGGGCAAGGTTCTTCCTCCTCTCATTATTTCTCTCAACCTCACTATCCAAAACTCTCAAAACTTCTCAAGAACTCTCAATTCTTCATAGATTTCGTTCGTTTGAGTGGGGGAATCAATAGATCGGTATGTTTCTCTCCCTATTCATACTTTATTTTCATAATTCCATGGTTTAAATCTTCTCATTGAATTAGTGGATGAACTCAAGCTTGATTGATTTTCTCTTTTGATTTCTCACATTAGGATTGAATTGCTCCACGAAGAATCATTCATATATGTAACTACCTCGGTGAACTACGCTCCTAGATACAAGCCTGGATGAGTGATAGCGGTTGAAATAGTACGGTGGGGCCCCAAAAGCCACTCACTGGTAGTCCTTTCAGACGTCCCAACCGCTACCCTCTCAACGGGACCTGTCTGGCGTGGTCGGCAGCGAAGGATCAACTACGTACACAAGTGGGTATGTGCAAGCCACCATACAAGAGTACATCACAGCCATCCCATCTAGAAAGAAAGAAAATATAGCAACATACGGCAAGATTCAAATGACCTAGATAGATCTATATTTTAGGATAACTCCTCATACAACACACATCGAGTATCATGCGGGCGGCAAAGCGAATCCAGTACGGATAAGAAGCAAATCGGCATAAGATGCCATGAAAATAAGCACATCCCAACTACAGGTCTCACGGATCCCCGTTCCCGGAATCTCTACACCGAACGATCGTTGCCCACATCATCGGCTTCTTCCACCCAGTATCCGTCCTGAGAAGGTACCTGTTCATCTGAATCAAGAATTTATCGTGTGAGACCCTAAGGGTACTCAAGAAGTCTTAATGCCTCTAAAGGGGACACAACCTGGGGTGACGCAATTGCAGCAAAAGGTAAACCTAGCAATTCTACAGATAAACGCTAACCATCCGCCTAACCAATGATAGACGGATGTCCGTGAATTTAAGAACAACAGTTATAATGGTAATTTCATCCGATCCATCCTCCTCCCTGCTTACCAACAAGGAAGCGGACGAACAACCCCCCATCCGTAGGCAATTTTATTAACCATTCCATGGGTATTGCACTAGTTACTAGTCAAGTTACTTTAGTCAGATTAAAAGCGGTACTTTAGTTATGCTTGTCTATGATCAAGCTGCTCCAAGTCGTCCATATCCGCGGACACGGCTTTCGTAAAGTTTTACCCGGCGGGTGCACCAATAGCAACACGCCGATCAACCTCGGAAAAACCAAATCAAAACCCAACGAGGCTTTCACGGTGAACAATCACAGATTCATAAATATTTGAGGCCACCTCAAGTAGACCCATAGCGGAGATAGCGACTCGAGACGGGCTCAAGGTTTGCGCTGCTGTAAGCATTGGGAACCCGAAAGTGTGGCTGGGCTTGTCGATCTGAAAACACTCGCTGACCTAATAAAGATAAAGGTGCTCCTCGCACAATTTAAATACAGAAAGTAGCATGGCATAAGTTCAGCATAGTAAATAACACCTCAAACTAGTTTGTGGCCCCAAGAAATAAGACGGAATCAAGCTCTGGCTCAGGGGGGTCCCATATACCTCCCGGATGTGGATAGCGCGATAAATCAAGGAACAGGAATCAAGTACTCGGGGTCTTACGGACACAAGTGAGCAGGAAAAACCAAATAGCAGATGTTGCTCACGGTGCCACTTTCTTTAGTTATCCCAACTACTCGAGTTAAGTTGTTTAGGTACCTCATTATTCATCGACTCTCACAAACCCTACACATGCTGTTCTCGACTGCATGGCTCAAGCAACTCCTATAGTAATGGCTCATGGGATGGAGGAACAAGCTTGGTGGAGTTTAAAAGTAAAGGCTATGCATACTTGGGATTCAATTTAATGCAATCGCGACTCAATGATGCAAGAATAAGATAGAGGCAATAGGTCTTGTATGTATGCAAGCATGTGGTAGTGCTTGCTGTATCTCTGTTGAAGCAAGGGACGGTTACGGTAGTGCTCACAGTTCTCTTGATATGACCCACCTTTCGGTGTCTATCCGAGAAAAACCAAACAAACAAGGCCAACATGAATATAGAGCACAAGCATATGAACAAGATGCGTCAAGCAAACACTCATGCCATGATGAATGATGCACAATTTACATGGCAAGTAAAGTAGCATGGCATGGGTGAGGTGTGGAGGACAAGAATATAACATTTAGTTGGGTTTTAGAATCACATTTGTTGCCATAACAGTTATTGTTCAATATATATTTATATGATGCATGCTGCAATTGAAGTCATGGATGGCATAAACAGAAAGGTCTCGTCGAGCTGATCATTTTAGACTCATCATTTGCTTAATTTGGATTTAGGAATTAAAAGTTATGCATTATTTAAATCCTAGTGGCAATTTGGGTAATTAAACTAAACTTGGAATTTTACTTGTGCAAAAGTCAAAATAGATGGCATATTTGGAATCCTCTCATTTTTCTGATATCCAAACATATATTACTTGTTCAATTGGATTTACAAAATAAAAGTTGTTTTAAAACTGAATAGAATTTGAATTTTGAATTTATTTAACAAAATTTGAATTCAAAACAGCTCTGAAACGTTTTTCTACAGCTCAGCCTGAGTCGAGCAGTGGGCCAGGGTTTCTGCCCACACGCCAGTTGTCTGGGAAAGATCTGGACCATGGGTTGATTAACCAAAACATCGACTCTTTTAGAAAAGTACCAGCTGAACGACAGAGGGCCGAGGACCGCGGGTTGATGCAAAAAGGTGGCCAGGGGTTATCGCAAAAGAACAGCCGTCTTGTAGATCTTCCTCTGCGCTTTAATGAACCCCGCCAGAGGCAGGAAGCGGGCGCTTCGATCTCGACGTTCTATGGCGCTTGTGACGCGGCCTTGGGCTAGGCTGGGTTAGGTGCCTGGTGAGGGGGCGCTAGATAGGGTGGTCGCGTCTGGGAGCTAGCGAGACGCGCCGCCGCCAGCTCTCGAGGCGTTCGACGAAACGATCGAAGCGTCCAGGAAGCAACTGAGGACGGGAGATTGTCAGGGAGGGTCAGGAGCTCACCGCGGGGCTGTTGGTGACGACGGCGAGGATCGGGGAGAAGGCGATCAACGGCGAGGCTCGCGTACTGAAGGCTAGGGTTTCCTCGGGGCGCGGCAGGTACGGGCGGCTCCGGTCCTTCTCCTCCTCGACAGCGTGAGGCGTGATGCAGGGCTCGTCTGTCCTCCTCGACGCTTGCAGCAACACTCCACCGGGTAGATCGGCAGCGGGGTAGGCAATGAGGCGAGCGGTGGGGAAGGAAGAAGGGAGGCGTGGTGTCTTCGGGGTGGATCTGGGGGGTTCTGGGCGAGGCAGAGAGGGATGTGGGGGATAAGAACGCTAGGGGGGGCTGGTTGCGTGGGGGAGAGGCTGATCGGGTTGGCCACCTTTTTGGCCCTCCCTCACGTGCGTGGCATGTCCAGGGTGGCGTGGTCGAGCTGGGGAGGTGAGAGGGGGCTGGCAGGTGGCCCTGGGGCGTGGGCAGGTCCTGGCAGAGAGAGAGCTAGAGGGGAGAGGGGGAGAGGGGGTAGCCTCGGGTAGATATGGTTTGGAGCTAGGTTAGGAGAGAGAGGGGGCATGGGTCGGGCTAGGGTGATGGTGTGGGGTCCTAGGGCGCGTGGGGGAGCTGGTAGGATGCTGGGGTGGGCCTGCGAGACAAGAGAGGGGAGAGATGGAGAGGGACATGGTGATCAAGCTAGAAAGAGGAGGGGAAGAGGGGGTTTGGGTTTTGTTTAGAGGTAGGTGTAGCTAGGGTTTAGTTTAGGATTTATGTAACTTAGGGTTTTGGTTTAGGGTAGAAAAGGGGAGAGAGGGAGCACTTGTTTTTGCATAGACTAGGTGGGTTTGTGGATTAGCTAGTTGGGGTTTAGGGTTGGATTAGGGTTTGCTAAGAGGGGGAAGATATGGTGGTGCTAAAGTTTGATCAAGCATGCTTCAACAAACCTCAACAAGATCAAGCAAGAAAAGGATGGATAGGAAGAGAGAGATGAGCAAGATGATGGGGTCCTTCTTTGGTTAATGCATGATCCAAAATAAGGGCCAAGCAAGAACCAAGAGAGGGAGGGTTTGATGAAGAAGCTACAAGCCCAAACAAGATTTAGCAAAGGAAAAGGTCCAACTAAAAAACAAGCAAAACCAAATCTTTGGAAAAGGTGTCACTTGCATGGCCCATGCAAAAGTAGTTAATGCCAAATTATCCTTGTGAAAACAATATTATAATCATGGCATTATCCATATGCATTCCCAGTGGATGGGCCAGGCCAAGCAAAGGTTATGGGTGGATCCAACCAACAACATGGGCTAGAGATAACTCAATAAAAGGCCAAGCCCATATTATTGGATGGTGGAATTATAAGGTGGTGAAAGAAAAGGTGGTGGAGTCAAAAGAGAGATGCCCCCAACTCAACTTGGGCATTTAACAATTTATTAAGACCCAAATACAATATCAAGAGGCAAATACAATTAATTATGCACATGAGATAAGAACCAATCAAGAAAAGGTTTTATATGATGCTCAAATGCAAGGGGACATGATGACATGAGCATGATATGATGATGATGCAACAATTATATGTTGTAAGTGGCCCATTTTATTATTATGACATGTAGCATTACAGGGTTAGACAAGGGATGCTACAACTCTCCACTAAACAGAATCTGGCCGAGATTCTAGGAAGAAGAAGAAGACACAAAGAGAGAAGGATGGTTGGCACGGAGTTCGTCTTCACGCTCCCATGTTGCTTCATCAATGAATGGTGTGACCACCGCACCTTGCAAAACTTGATGGACTTGTTGCGTCCTTCTTCTGCGGTCTCAAGGATTTTGGTGGGTGTTCACGATAAGAGAGATCTTCTTGGAGGTCGATTAGCTCATGATCCACGGTCTTGCGGGTCTTTGAAGCACTTCTTGAGCTGAGAGATGTGGAAAACATCATGGACTTTGAGTTTTTCCTAAGCTCTAGTGCATAAGCAACTTCTCCTCTTCTACCACGTATCTTGAAAGGACCGATGTATCTAGGAGCCAATTTTCCTTTGATCAAGCGGTGTGTTCCTCTCATGGGAGTGACACGAAGGTAGACGAGATCACTGGGGCATATACCATATCTGTGTGCTTCTGTCATAGTTACTCTTCCGACGGCTTTGAGCAATCTTGTGTTCTCGAATGATATGCACCTTCTCCTCCTTGGGTTACAAATGTCGGCCAAACCAGATTCTTTCTCCTGCACCTGACCAACCAATGGGAGTTCTGCACTTGCGTCCATAGAGAGCCTCGAATGGTGCCATCTTCAGACTCTTCTGGAAGCTGTTGTTGTAGGAGAATTCAGCATATGGAAGACACTCCTCCCACTTCATGCCAAAAGAGATGACGCAAGCTCTAAGCATGTCCTCCAGAATCTGATTGATCCTCTCCACTTGTCCTTGAGGCGAGGGTGGTGGCAGTCTTTGAAGTTCAACTTCGTTCCCAAAGCTTTTGGAAACTCTCCCGTAACTTTGAGGTGAAGATGCTCCCACGATCTGAACTGATTTCAAGTGGAACCCCATACAAAGAGACAATCCTGATATAGAGCTCACCAATCAAGTCCATAAATTGTTTCTTTTATTTGGGAAGAAGTGAGCCACTTTAGAAAGCACATCGATGACAACAAAGATTGCATTGTTGCCCTTCGACCTTGGAAAGCCAGTGATGAAGTCCATCTCAACTTTCTCCCATTTCCATTCCGGAGGTTTCAATGGCTGTAGAAGACCAAATGGTTTCTGATGGACAGCCTTGACTCTGCGGCAGACATCACATTCTGAGACGTACTTGGCACAATACCTTTTCAACCTGTGCCACCAAGATTGTGTTTTCAAGTCCATGTACATCTTTGTGCTGCCAGGATGGATAGAAAGAACCGAATCATGTGCCTCCTTGAGAACTTGGTCTCTCAGACCCGGATAGTTTGGAACAAACATCTGGTGATCAAAGAAGAGCGAGCCTTGATCATCAACATGGAAGGATTCATACTTCGGAGTGCCAAGCTTAGAGATGAGCTTTCTTGTGTGCGGATCACCAAGCTGACGAGAACGAATCTATTCTTCCAAGAGAGGAGTAGCCAGAAGGTTCAGGAGATGTCCTTGTTCCACAATTTCCAGGTTCAACGGTGGAATTCCTCGCACAAGAGAGGTCCGCTCTTCCACCATGAGGTTGTTGACATAAGCTTTACGGCTAAGCGCATCGCCATGACGTTTGCTTTGCACGGTGTAGTTGATGGTCACATCAAAGTCATTGATGGCTTCAATCCATCTCCTTTGCCGAAGATTGAGATCAGGCTGAGTGAAGATGTACTTCAAACTCTTGTGGTCCGAGAAGATCTCACAACGGTTGCCAAGCAAGTAGTGCCTCCATAGCTTCAAGGCAAATACCACTGCTGCTAGCTCAAGGTCATGTGTGGGATAGTTGACCTCATGCGTCTTCAATCGACGAGAGGCATAAGCAACCACTGTCTCTCTTGCATAAGGACCGCCCAATCCTTGCAAAGAGGCATCGCAGAAGATCCGGAAAGGCTTAGATGTATCCGGAGGAACCAAGAGGCGTGGAAGTGAGCTTCTCTTTGAGTGTCTCAAAACTTTCTTGACAAGCGGAGTCCACAGTACTTCTTTCCTTTCTTGAGAAGATCGGTAAGAGGCTTTGCTATCTTCGAGAAGTTACGCACAAAGCAGCGACAATAGCTAGCCGAGGAAACTCCGCACTTCCTTGACATTAGCGGGAGGAAGCCATTCAACTATTGTCTTCACGGTTTCGGGTTGACTGCAATGCCCTTAGCGGAGATGACATGTCCCGGATATGTTACTTGAGCAAAACTCGCACTTAGAGAACTTTGCATACAAGCGGTTCTCACGAAGCTTGTTCAGACACACCGCAGTGCTCTTCATGCTCCTCCTTGGACTTGGAATAGACCAGAATGTCATCCGGATATACCACCACAAACTTATCAAGGTACTCCATGAAAGCGGCGTTCATCAGCCTCGAGAAGGTAGCAGTGCGTTGGTGAGACCAAAAGACATGACCGTGTACTCATACGTGCCATAGCGAGTGGTGAAAGCTGTTTTGGGCACATCTTCTTTGCGAATCTTGATTTGGTGATAACCACTTCTCAAGTCCAGCTTAGAGAACACCACGGCCTCACCGGTGATCAAATAGATCATTTATCCGAGGGAGAGGATATTTGTTCTTGATGGTTTTAGCATTTAGAGCCCGGTAGTCAACACATAGCCTATCGGTTCTGTCACGCTTCTTCACGAAGATTGTTGGACTACCCCATGAAGAAGTGTTGTGTTGAATGAAACCCAATTTCTCTTGTTCATCAAGTTGTCGTTTGAGTTCAGCCAACTCAGAAGGACCCATTTTGTATGGCCTCTTGGAGATAGGAGCCGTTCCAGGTTCAAGCTCAATCACGAATTCAACCGCGATCCGGAGGCATACCGCAACTCTTCAGAAATACATCGGGTACTCACGGACCACGGTACACTCTGAATAGCTTCCATAGCATCATTATTGAGCAGCCAAGGAATAGAGTCGACAGCAGAGTCGACTTGGAGAGAAGACTATGTGGCCTTCAGAATCTTCGGAGATACCTTGGCGTTCAAAGACAATCGATCACGGTGCATTTCTTTGTCAACCAATCCATGCCCAGGATGACATCAATGTCAGAGTTGCCCAGAAGAATTAAAGAAGCCAAGAATGAGGAACCACCAATCTCGATCTGGTTGCCATGACTGATCTTAGAAGCTGCCATCTTCTCTCCAGGAGAAAGGACCATTAACTTCTTTTGGAGAGGAACCAGGACTAACTCATTCTCATTTGCAAACTTGTGAGACACAAATGAATGCGATGCACCAGAATCAAAGAGAACTCGTGCAGGAACTGAGTTAACTGAAAGCATACCCATGACAACTCCAGGTGCGAGCTCAGCTTGAGAGGCGTTGACGCAGTTGGCACGCACAACCGCAGACCCGGGCTTAGTGTTGATGTTGAGAGCCCGAGGCGGTGGTGCACGAACCGAAGGAGAGCTTGTTGCAGATCTTGGCGGGGGTTGAGGGAGAGCTTTGTTCTTCATTGGGCAGTTCCAGCTTGGATGTCCATGATCTCCACATGTGTAACAAGCACCGTGAGGACGTGGAGCAGAGTAGCCAGGGACTCCGCCAGGCGCTCCAGGGTAAGGGTTGTTGTAGCCCCTAGGAGCCGCAGTGGTGAAGTTTGGTGGCCTTGACGTGAAACTCGCAGGTCATGGTGGAGCGGGCGACGGTGGGGTGTTAGGAACCCGCACACGCCCGCTTAGAAGAAGCTGCCATAATCGCAGCTTGATGCATCCCTGTTATGTTTCTTGGACTCCTCGAACATCTGCCTACTTGCCTCCTCTTGCAGTGCCATATGCTGCAGTTCCAGGAAGGTTGCCGGTCTTGCATGCGTGATTGCATACTTGATCGACGCATTGAGCCCTTGCCTGAATCTTTTCTGCTTTTTCTTGTCATCAGATACCTCATCACCACCATAGCGAGACAGGTTCATAAAGTTCCTGATATAGGTGTTGACGTTATCATTTCCCTGCTTCAGGTTGAGGAAAGCCTCCTTCATCCTTTCCATCACAATCTCTGAGAGAAACTGTTCTTTGAAAGCTGCAGTGAACCTCTCCCAAGTTGGCTGGAACCCAGTGCAGCTTGCCTTCAAGTAGTTTTCCCACCATAGAGCCGCATCTCCCTTGAGAAGGTGGGTAGCACACTTGACCCACTCCTGTTCTGGAACATCAGCAGTCTCTAGCAACCTTGAGATCTCGCGCAGCCAATCATCCGCGTCAAGAGGTCGGTCAGACACATCAAACTGCCGAGGGTTGAACTTGAGGAAGCTCTTGATGTCACCACGCTTGGGAGGTGGAGGAAGTGGAGCGAACTCATTCCTTCTGACGCTCTCCTCGAAGCGCTGTTGGTTCTCTTGCATTGCCGCCAATGCATTAGCTATGCTTGACAGCGCTGAGCCCAGTTCCGGAGGGATGTCCTCCTCAGTCCGGCATGGGGGAGCCATCCTGTGATTGATGTAAAACTCAAGTCAGTACTATAATGGAGAATGATAATAATCCAAAATAGTACCAAGATGGAATTAACCAAGATTAAAGGATACAATTTACTGAGATGATATAAAAATATCAACAAAGTTCATAGCACCTCAAAGATATTAAGTATATCGCACACGACTGAAAAAGGAGTGTGGTACACAAACATATCAAAGAAAAATTTTCCACAAATTTCGGCATTAAAATACCAATAGATGCGCAAAATTACTTAACGAATCAAGATTAGTGACTCTACCGATTCAATATACAAAAGCGAATGATACAAGTAGTGGTATGGTCGCGACTCCATCCCGCACTCAAATCATTACTCCGCACATGAACAAGTGGAACACATATCCTAACCCCTTCTTCTCACGACGAAACCTAAGATTGGAAGCTACGGAAACGAACACCCCAAACAAGATAGCGTCGGGTACAAAAGGAAGATAGATTGCGTCGGTTTACAAAAGCCTGTCGGTATGGAATGTACCAACAGTTGATAACCAAAGGCAGATAAGATAACAACTTGGATGCAACAGATAAACATGGGATTACACCTACACACACACACAACCTATGGTACTACGGAAACCCCGAACACGTGAATCCTAGTTTGAACTTTGAGAAGAGAATTGAAAACGTTGCACTTCCTTACCAGAAAAGGGTGGGTGGGAGGGTAAGAAGAAAAATGAAGCAGTCCTACTCTCGCGTTTTGTTTTTCCCTATATACAAAACTACTAAAATATTTGCTAGACTGACAACGACCGTTTGGCTGAAACCCTGAAGGTCGGGATGGCTCTGATACCAATTGTAACTACCTCGGTGAACTACGCTCCTAGATACAAGCCTGGATGAGTGATAGCGGTTGAAATAGTACGGTGGGGCCCCAAAAGCCACTCCGGTAGTCCTTTCAGACGTCCCAACCGCTACCCTCTCAACGGGACCTGTACGGGCGGCGTAGTCGGCAGGCGAAGGGATCAACTACGTACACAAGTGGGTATGTACGCAAGCCACCATACAAGAGTACATCACAGCCATCCCATCTAGAAAGAAAGAAAATATAGCAACGCCATACGGCAAGATTCAAATGACCTAGATAGATCTATATTTTAGGATAACTCCTCATACAACACACATCAGAGTATCATGCGGAAGCGGCAAACAGAATCCGAGTACGGATAAGAAGCAAATCGGCATAAGATGCCATGAAAATAAGCACATCCCAACTACAGGTCTCACGGATCCCCGTTCCCGGAATCTCTACACCGAACGATCGTTGCCCACATCATCGGCTTCTTCCACCCAGTATCCGTCCTGAGAAGGTACCTGTTCATCTGAATCAAGAATTTATCGTGTGAGACCCTAAGGGTACTCAGCAAGTCTTAATGCCTCTAAAGGGGACACAACCTGGGGTGACGCAATTGCAGCAAAAGGTAAACCTAGCAATTCTACAGATAAACGCTAACCATCCGCCTAACCAATGATAGACGGATGTCCGTGAATTTAAGAACAACAGTTATAATGGTAATTTCATCCGATCCATCCTCCTCCCTGCTTACCAACAAGGAAGCGGACGAACAACCCCCCATCCGTAGGCAATTTTATTAACCATTCCATGGGTATTGCACTAGTTACTAGTCAAGTTACTTTAGTCAGATTAAAAGCGGTACTTTAGTTATGCTTGTCTATGATCAAGAAACTGTGCTCCAAGTCGTCCATATCCGCGGACACGGCTTTGAAAGTTTTACCGGCCGGGTGCACCAATAGCAACACGCCGATCAACCTCGGAAAAACCAAATCAAAACCCAACAAGGCTTTCACGATGAACAATCACAGATTCATAAATATTTCAGGGGCCACCCTCAAGTAGAACCCATAGCGGAGATAGCGACTCGAGACGGCTCAAGGTTTGCGTCGGTGGTATCGGGAACCCGAAAGTGTGGCTGGGCTTGTCGATACCGAAAACACTCCGACCTAAGCAGCGATGTGCTCCTCGCACAATTTAAATACCGAAGTAGCATGGCATAAGTTCAGATAGTAAATAACACCTCAAACTAGTTTGTGGCCCCAAGAAATAAGACGGAATCAAGCTCGCTGGGGGTCCCATATACCTCCGGATGTGGATAGCGCGATAAATCAAGGAACAGAATCAAGTACTCGGGTCTTACGGGACACAAGTGAGCAGAAAAACCAAATAGCAGATGTTGCTCACGGTGCCACTTTCTTTAGTTATCCCGAACTACTCGTGTTAAGTTGTTTAGGTACCTCATTATTCATCGACTCTCACAAACCCTACACATGCTGTTCTCGACTCGCATGGCTCAAGCAACTCCTATAGTAATGGCTCATGGGATGGAGGAACAAGCTTGGTGGAGTTTAAAAGTAAAGGCTATGCATACTTGGGATTCAATTTAATGCAATCGCGACTCAATGATGCAAGAATAAGATAGAGGCAATAGGTACTGTATGTATGCAAGCATGTGGTAGTGCTTGCCTGGTATCTCTGTTGAAGCAAGGGACGGTTTTGGGTAGTGCTCCTGGTTCTCTTGATATGACCCCTGCTCAGTGTCTATCCGAGAAAAACCAAACAAACAAGGCCAACATGAATATAGAGCACAAGCATATGAACAAGATGCGTCAAGCAAACACTCATGCCATGATGAATGATGCACAATTTACATGGCAAGTAAAGTAGCATGGCATGGGTGAGGTGTGGAGGACAAGAATATAACATTTAGTTGGGTTTTAGAATCACATTTGTTGCCATAACTTGTTGTTCAATATATATCTATATGATGCATGCTGCAATTGAAGTCATGGATGGCATAAACAGAAAGGTCTCGAAATGATCATTTTAGACTCATCATTTGCTTAATTTGGATTTAGGAATTAAAAGTTATGCATTATTTAAATCCTAGTGGAAATTTGGGTAATTAAACTAAACTTGGAATTTTACTTGTGCAAAAGTCAAAATAGATGGCATATTTGGAATCCTCTCATTTTTCTGATATCCAAACATATATTACTTGTTCAATTTGGATTTACAAATAAAAAAGTTGTTTAAAACTGAATAGAATTTGAATTTTGAATTTATTTAACAAAATTTGAATTCAAAACAGCTCTGAAACGTTTTTCTACATTTCTCAGCCTGAGTCGCAGACAGTGGGCCAGTTCTCGCCCACACGCCATTGTCTGGAAAGATCTCGACCATGGGTTGATTAACCAAAACATCAGGACTCTTTTAGAAAAGTACCAATACATCGACAGAGGGCCCCGAGGACCGCGGGTTGATGCAAAAGGTGGCCAGGGGTTATGCGCAAAGAACAGCGTCTTGTAGATCTTCCTCTGCCGACGCTGAACCCGCCCATGACAGAGGAAAACAGGGGCGCGGGGCTCGATCTCGACAGGGCGTTCTTGCTGTAGCGACGCTGCCTTGGATAGGCTGGGTTAGGTCTTTGGTGAGGGGGCGCTAGATAAGATAGGGTGGTCGTCACAGGAGCTAGCAGGGCACGCTTCGCCGGGCGCATCGAGGGCGTTCGACGAAGCGATCGAAGCGTCCAGGAAGCAACTGAGGACGGGAGATTGTCAGGGAGGGTCAGGAGCTCACCGCGGGGCTGTTGGTGACGACGGCGAGATCGGGAGAAGGCGATCAGCGAGGCTCGCGTCAAGGCTAGGGTTTCCTCGGGCGCAGTACAGGCGGCTCGGTCCTTCTCCTCCTCGGCGGCGTGAGGCGTGATGCAGGGCTCGTCTGGTCCTCCTCGACCGCTTGCAGCAACACTCCACCGTAGATCGGAGGGGTAGGGTGAGCGGCGAGCCGGTGGCGAAGGGAAGGAAGGGGAGGCGGGTGTCTTGGGTGGATCTGGGGGTTGGCGGCGAGAGAGGGATGTGGGGATAAGAACGCCAGGGGGGAGGCTGGTTGCGTGGGGGAGAGGCTGATCGGGTTGGCCACCTTTTTGGCCCTCCCTCACGTGCGTGGCATGTCCAGGGTGGCGTGGTCGAGCTGGGGAGGTGAAAGGGGGCAGGTGTGGCCAAGGTGGGCAGGTCTGGCGAGAGAGCTAGAGGGAGAGGTGGAGGGGTAGCCTCGGGTAGATATGGTTTGGAGCTAGGTTAGAGAGAGAGGGGCATGGGTCGGGCTAGGGTGATGGTGTGGGGTCCTAGGGGCGTGGGGAGCTGGTAGGATGCTGGGGTGGGCCTGCGAGACAAGAGAGGGGAGAGATGGAGAGGGACATGGTGATCAAGCTAGAAAGAGGAGGGAAGAGGGGTTTGGGTTTTGTTTAGAGGTAGGTGTAGCTAGGGTTTAGTTTAGGATTTATGTAACTTAGGGTTTTGGTTTAGGGTAGAAAAGAGAGAGGGAGCACTTGTTTTGCATAGACTAGGTGGGTTTGTGGATTAGCTAGTTGGGGTTTAGGGTTGGATTAGGGTTTGCTAAGAGGGGAAGATATGGTGGTGCTAAAGTTTGATCAAGCATGCTTCAACAAACCTCAACAAGATCAAGCAAGAAAAGGATGGATAGGAAGAGAGATGAGCAAGATGATGGGGTCCTTCTTTGGTTAATGCATGATCCAAAATAAGGGCCAAGCAAGAACCAAGAGAGGGAGGGTTTTGATGAAGAAGCTACAAGCCCAAACAAGATTTAGCAAAGGAAAAGGTCCAACTAAAAAACAAGCAAAACCCAAATCTTTGAAAGGTGTCACTTGCATGGCCCATGCAAAAGTAGTTAATGCCAAATTATCCTTGTGAAAACAATATTATAATCATGGCATTATCCATATGCATTCCCAGTGGATGGGCCAGGCCAAGCAAAGGTTATGGGTGGATCCAACCAACAACATGGGCTAGAGATAACTCAATAAAAGGCCAAGCCCATATTATTGGATGGTGGAATTATAAGGTGGTGAAAGAAAAGGTGGTGGAGTCAAAAGAGAGATGCCCCCAACTCAACTTGGGCATTTAACAATTTATTAAGACCCAAATACAATATCAAGAGGCAAATACAATTAATTATGCACATGAGATAAGAACCAATCAAGAAAAAGGTTTTATATGATGCTCAAATGCAAGGGGACATGATGACATGAGCATGATATGATGATGATGCAACAATTATATGTTGTAAGTGGCCCATTTTATTATTATGACATGTAGCATTACAGGGGTTAGACAACTGGGATGCTACAATATATCATGTAGAAACTATATGCCTAAGGTTTTATGTTGAAATTTCTTAGTGCATCAAGATGAACAAGATCGGTAGTATTTTTCGCAAGAGAAAGCGCCAATGTGGTGAAGGCTCGGGGCTCCGGGCTGAGCTCGATAACAAGTACGCCATGGTTTTGGCGAGGAAGGTGTTGCCCACACGATGGGCCGATAACGACTTTCTCAACTCAGCAGATTTGAAGGTGGACTTTGACTACCTGTGTTCAAATGCAGGGCTCGCCAACCTCGCCAATGCCAGCCACTACACCTACAAAGGTCTCACCCATGAGTTCCTCGCCTCCTTCTACGACGACTACAGGGAGAAAGGTAATGCATGCATGATAAATTTCACCGTTAACCAACGGTCGTACCAAATTACCTATCAACAATTATGTGATTCTTATGGATTCCCTCAGGAAGGGGAACCAACTGTTACAAACATGTATAGCGTCTCGAGTGCAAATACTTGGGAGGTTGTTTCTGTTAATTGTGGTAGGGACTTCTACCAGAAGAAGATGTCCACCATTCAGAACCCAACCATCTGTTACTTGGCTATGTTTCTTGCTAACACTTTGTTAGGAAGAGGAGATACCGGCTCGATGGCCAATGCAAACATGTCCATGATCACCAAGGTGCTCTTCCCTAATGCGCCACAGAGTCCCACTCCTGCAGCTCTATTTCTCCAGCACCTCCGCCACTAGAGCAACAACAGGAAAGGTGATATTCGCATCGGTGGAATGGTAACCCACCTAATCCAATCCCTTGAAATTGCAATTCCTATTGCACAACCTGTTGATGGCTCCATACTTATGGATGCCAGATATATAACTTCTTATGGCTTTCTTGGTGTTTACCGAGCTAATAGGAGGCTCCGAGCCTATCAATTTTGTTATCTTAATGATGTGCAGGATGGTCAGGTGCCACTACCTTGCCTGCAAGCCTTCGAGGTTCAGGGAAGGGACCATTGGATCCTCACCTAGGATCAAGTGACTAAAATCATGGCGGAGATCTATCCTGACTCTGATGAAGAGGAAGAAGGAGGGCATCAGGATGAGCAGGAGCAGGAGTACAACCCTTCTTGGGAGGGACATCAGCAGGAGGAGGAGGAGCATCCTTGGGACCAATGGCCCAATCAGCCATAGCAGCAACATGGGTTCAACAATGTCCCCTACCAAGATTTTCTGCACCTCAACCAGCGCATTGGGGAGATCGACCAGACTCTACATGGAGTAAGTGAAGATGTGAGTTCTTTAACTAACACCTTCAGTACCTTCATGGCCTACTTCACTGACTACTACTAGCAGCAGCAGCAGCCGCCGCCGAACGACGGCAACAACTAAGCATGGCAACAACCTAAGCTTGGGGGAGGTTTTGAAAACCTCCAAACTTGCATTTGATATTTTTATTTGTTCTTTTGATTTGTTTTCTTTTCCAAGAATATCATGTTTACTTTTAGTTTGCATTCTTAAAACCAAAAACACAAAAAAATAGTTGTAACTTTCATTTGTAATTTGTTTCTTTGTTTTTCTCGAAGATTGCTCAGTTTCAGGTGACTTGGCAATAGGAAAATATAGAGAGGATTTGACTCAAGTACGAGAATGAAGCAAGTAAGAGGAGGTATCGAATTCCTTCTATCACCTCTGTTTCAACTTTAAATTGATCCTACAATTATTTACTTGCTTGCACTTGAGTCACTCCCCACCTAGCTTGTTATCCTATAAATTACATTCCCTTGCTAGTGTCCTCTTTTGGCTTTGAAACAATAAGCAATGAACTTGGTTAAAATATTTCCGAAATTTTTACAACAAGAAAAAGCATCCAAGAGATGACTTAAGTCCATGTTTAGCCCAAAGGATTTGATTTTAGAAACGACTCAACCCCATTGAGCTTAATGTAAATAGACTCGATAGCACCCTTGAATGAAATCTTCTAATAAAATGGATACTTCGAAGTAGTAGAGATTATGTAACTTCTTTTTCTAATAATTATATTAGGATATTTCTTTACTCGTGTCAGTACAACACTTCGTACTCCTTAGGTAACTATTAACTACACTGGCAAACGAATGATCTAAATATGAGAAACCACTTGATTTCGGCTATTGAGTTATATAAACATCTGTAGCTGCAATGCTATGACATGTAAAAAATTTAGTCTCCTCGTGGTTTTACATTCCAAGTGAAGTTGTAGTACTCCTATAACTCACTATTGCTCAACAGCTATCTATTGGCATGGTCACGAGTGCGCAACACAACCTCCATTAACATATTAAAAACAGTGGCATGATTTATCTATGAAAGAGTTGAAGTTTTTTAAAAACAATGAAAGGAAAAAAGTTCTTTGAGAACCTTGAAATTTTGACGTGGGAGTAGATGATTTGTTCTTAATTTAAATGTTCTTGATGCAAACTTGACTACTCTTAATTGATTAAAGGAACAAGAGCAAAAAAAATCATCTCTCAATAAGAGATAAACCAAAAATATTTGTTTCACTTTCCTAGCTAAACTTTCGACACTCACTCGGGCATATGATTTATTTTCTAGCAAGATATACTTGGTTAGGAAGTGAACTCAGTGCAATCTTGTGAATATTTGTATGATCATGTTTAAGATTGCAGGAAATGTGAAGAAAATAATTTGACATCAATTCAAGCTTGTAAGTTCTTTTATTTCAGTTTCGAATCTCCGTTATCCTTTCTTATTTCCTTGTCACTCAAGGGAGAGCAACATCTAAGCTTGGGGGAGTTGATAGTTGTGAGATTCTACACATTTTTGATGGTTTCTATCGATGGTTTTCGTATGGATTTGATGGTTTTCTAGCTTTACCTAATGCTAATACTTCAGTAGCAAAGAAAACTTGGTTTTTAATGTGTGTTTCAGGTTCTAAACGTCAACAAAGGGATTTAACAGCAAAAACACAATATTTAGACGAAAACAAGCAAGTCTCTTTTTGGAAGCAATTGAGGGGAATTTACTGAAGCTTTAATGAGCAACTATACGGCGGGAATATTTCTCTGGTCGTATAGTTCCTGCCGTATAGCTGCCATCTCCTTTGTCTTATTAAAAGGGACAACTTTCATGAAGAGCCCGAGGACAAAAACAGAACACATGAGCCGCCATACCATCCAGAAGGGAGAAAGAAGAGATCCGGAGAAGAAGGAGAAGACGTTCTTCATCTCGCTCCACGATCTTCGATCTCCTAGCCACCACACCTCCATAGCCATTACTTGTACTTGAGAGAGAGCGAGAGAGATCTCCACCTTTCAAGACTAGGGTTTGATATTGTTCTTACCATCTTCAATTGTGTTGGATTTATTTCTATTTCTTATTGTGGATCTCCAGGGTAATATCAAGAAGAACTCCCTTTATTTAGTTATATTGATGATGCTTTCTTCTCTCATGTGTGAGTAAGTTCCCTTGGGCGTGGGAGATGTAGGGATTGGTGAGATGTGATGTGCCTACATAATATCCATTAAGTTTGTGGTTGATTTTAATTACTATATTATGTGTGCTTGACTATTTGTGGGATGCTTAATGCCTATTGTCCAATTAAGGGCCCAGACAACATAATGCTTTGTTCTACATAGATAGAGTCTTGTTTGCTAGCAGACCGGCGTCCCACGAGTTTCATGGGGATATCAATGGGAAACTAGTTTGACTCAAGGATAACAAGGAACCACTGAGCTTATTGCATTAGTCTGATCCAAGGAGCTTAATTGCTAAGCAACCTGAAGGATCTTAATCGTCTAGTGACTGACCATGGTTGTGGTAAGCAGACTAGTAGGATTATTAAAGTTGGGATGAAATCTACCAAGAGGAGTTCCAGCTAATTATGGGTTGCTCGCCTACACTCATACTTATAAGATTATAATTGTTATACTTATCACACATCCACCTGGCACATTCACTACCGCCATGAGCTGAATCTCCCCGCACCTACCTTGTCATCTACATAAAACTACAAACAAATCGTTCTTTACTTTTATGCTTTTTATTTTTGAAGTTTACATTCTAGTTTTATTTAAGTACTTTCGTTTAATCCAAATCCTATTCTCATTTTCAACACTTGCAGTCAATTAACTCAAAGACCTGTGACAACTTCGAGTGTGAAAGAGACTTCACTAATAAACACTTACCTTTGGGCTCCCCGTGGGATCGACATCTTAACTTCAAAACTAGCTACAAACGATCTGTGTACTTGTAGCCATCATCACCCACATCGGTTCCTCCTCTTTTCCGTCTACCTCGACTCCTCTCTCTCACTCAAAATAATGTTGTCGTATCCCCTGACTTGATTCAGAACTTAGTCTCTATTCGTTCCCTCACTCGTGATAATTCTGTGACTATGGAATTTGACGCTTCTGGTTTTTCTGTTATGGATGGTTGTACCCAGATGCTCCTCCATCGATGTGATAGCTCTGGCGATCTGTACCCCATTGGATCTTCCTCCACCGCCACCACCAGCCACCTCGCCCTCTCCACCGGTGTCGACCTCTCGGCCACCCTAGCTCCACCACTCTTCGTCAAATAATAAAAGGATTTTTTTCTTGTAATAAAACGGATGCTTGTTCTTGTGAAGCATGTCATCTCAAAGATGTTCGCCTTCCGTTTAGTTCTTCCGCCATAGTCGCATCTTTTCCATTTCATTTAATTCATAGTGATGTTTGGACCTTGCCAATTCCGAGTAATTCTGGTTTTAATTACTATCTTGTGATTTTAGACGATTATTCGCAATTTGTGTGGACTTTTACCCTCCACCGTAAGTCTGACGTCGCTGCCATCGTCGCCTCCTTCTTCACCTACATATCCACACAATTAGGCCGCCCCATCCATGCTCTCCAAACTCACAACGACAAAGAGTTCAACAAGATCACCGTTTGCACCCTCCTCACCTCTCATGGCACTGTCTTCCGTCTAACGTGTCCCTACACCTCTCAACAAAATGGTCGCGTCAAACGCATCCTCTTTATTCTCAACGATTTTGTTCGCACCCTTTTGTTCCATCTGTATATGCCTCCACGGTTCTGGTCGGATGCCCTCGCCACTTTTTCCCTTCTCGTCAACATTCTCCCTTGCTGTTCTCCTTGGCATTACGCATCACACCATCTTCTCTTCAGTGTGCCCCTTCCTATGATGATCTATGCATCTTTGGCTGTCGCTGCTACCCCAACATCGCTGCCACCGCCGCACACAAGCTTGACTCCCGCTCCCTTCCTTGTGTGTCCATCGGCTATCGTGCTAACACCAAGAGTTATCGCTGCTATGATCCGGTCGCTCATCGCGTGATTACCTCCCGGCACATTTACGTTGATGAGTTGGTTTTTCCATTTTAGCAGGGACTTTTGGTGACTCTTTTGGTGATACATGTGGCCCCCTCTAAGGCCGCCCTTGGACGGCGACGGGCCACCTTGGCTCTTCCCACATGCGCCCCGCCGGTTCCCTCGGTGCATGGGTCTGCGCCATCGTCCGTGTCGACCCCGTTCATGCTAGTGACATCGTCCGCGCCCACGCCTATGACACTGTCTGTGTTAACCTCGTCCGCACCTGCAACCCCAGTTGCGCCGGCCTCCGCCTCAATGCCCGCCTCTGCCTCGTCGTCCCACTCAACGGCCCCACCCTTGTCAACCCCTTCGGTTGCCGACACCCCGCCCCCTCCTCCTGCGGGTGTTATCACTCGTGCACGTGTGGGTGTCCATCGCCCGTATACTTGCTACCCTCCGCGAAATGCGTACGTGTGTCCTCTACATCCGCACCCTCATCGATGCTCTCACCGGTGCCCACTTCTGCTCGGGATGCCCTTGAGACCCGCATTGGCTCGCAGCCATGCATGAGGAGTTCGATGCCTTACAGCGCAACTGGACTTGGGCGCTCATCTCGTGCCCCCTCGTGCAAACGTCATCACCGGAAAATGGGTTTTCAATCACAAGTTGCATCCTAATGGGACACTCGAGCGCTACAAGGCGCGCTGGGTGGTCTGTGGTTTCCGTCAACGCGCCGGTGTCGAATTCACGGATACGTTTTTCCCGGTTGTCAAACTGGGCATGATCCGAACCGTTCTGCACCTCGCCGCATCTCGAGCTTGACCAGTACATAAAATGGACGTCTCCAACGCCTTCCTTCATGGACACCTTTCCAACTAGGTGTACTGCCAGCAGGCCACTAGTCTCGTCAATGTCGCCCACCCCGACCACGTGTGTCTGCTTTCGCGCTCCTTGTATGGGCTGAAGCAAGCACCGTGCGCTTGTTACCAGCGCATCATAGTGTTTCTTCATGAGCTTGGTTTCCCCTCAACACGCTCTAACGCGTCGCTGTTTCTCTTCCGACAAAGCACCGATGTTGCCTACATGTTGCTCTATGTTGATGACATCATCTTGACGGCAAGCACCGCCGCTCTTCTTTGACATCTCATTGATCGTCTTCGTGCCGAGTGCTCCATCAAGGACTTGGGACCTCTTCATTATTTCCTCAGCCTTGAGGTGGTACATTTTTAATCACATATGCCTGTTATGCCAACATCGCAATCCCAGGATTACCATTTTTGCGAGACATAACAGATTGGATATCACAGTACATCATCCATTACAAACCATACATAAGGTCTTACACAAATAAGGATATCATGATCCAGTTCTTAATACAATTCAAGCAGCAGAAAAACATAATAGTAACGATAGCGTAGGAGAAGCTCCATCTTCATGGTCACAGGCAATGCTGACGATGGGAGATGATCCTAGTCGTCATAACCTTCTTGTTGTCCGTCTTCCTGATACTCCTCTTCATAGTCTATCCATGGGAATAGCCAGGGACAAAGCCATGAGTACTCTTTAAGTACTCGCAAACTAATACTAACAAGTGAAGTGGATTTGAATAGGATATCCTAAGATCTAGGTTTTTTTGCAAAAAAAGGCAGATTTACCTCTACTAAGTTCAGAAGCAAAGGAAGCTAGTTGAAAGTTTTATAACACCTAAGTGGGAACTTGAATTTCATATCACAACTCTGTTGTGGTTAAGTCAAAGTCCTAAATCATTTCATAAGTCATTTTGAAAACATCTGACGACGGAACAGTATGGCCACTCCAACTGTCCATAACCGCGGACGCGGCTATTCGAATAGTTTGACACTCTGCAGAGATTGTACACTTTCACCACAACATTCGATACATCCGTCAGGAACAATCCTGAATTCACCATACTCAATATGCGGATAATCAATCTTAACCTTTCAATTACACGCCCTAGTATAGGCACCTCTCCTGTGAGTTTGGCCTCCCAACCATGACCAATTGTCATCTTGGGTACTGCACAGGTGGACAATCTTCACAAGGTAGCCTCAGCTCAGACCTTGTCCGCAAGGGAACCCATACTAAGGTATATAACTTTTCAGTCAAGCCCTACCCAAATTTCGGGTATTGTGGTTGTACGGTAAAATTGGAACGGTATCGCATCTAGACAACCATCATTTTAAAAAAGGGCTAAGGCTCATGCCTTAACATTTTCATCACCAAAATCATCTAGTGTTCAAGAACACATGTCAAAACATTTCAATAGAATGACTCATCATTCTAAGGTTTTCATAACCATTTTCACCAAGTATTCCCATCTAAAGTTGATCAAGTTTTAAGCTTAGCACTAGCATCTACGGGTGGGGGTAAATACTATGAGGGGTGGTAAACAAGTGTATCTTATCTACGTTCAATCTCATGCCTTAGGATGACATCAAGCTTATCTAACTTAGGCCAAATTTTATGCTCTTTATGCTACCTTCAATTATCTTTCTAGGATCTACAAGGCACTAAGTAAACTTTTGATAGAAGCTTTAATAAAGAGAATAAAATACTAAGCTTGTAAGTAAAACTAGGATGGTGCTCAAGTGGGTATAATCACATATGCTTAAGGCATATAGTTGGCATAGTAACAAGCAAGTAGTAGCTTGCTAAGCTGCAAGTGTTAGCTTGCTCAATTAATAGCTTGCTAACTCAACTAGTAGTATTAGCCTTGCCTTGTGCAGAGCAATGGTTGAAGTTCTCCTTGGCTTCTTCCTCGTAGTATCCTCCTTCCTCCTCGTATCCTCGGTCGGTACTAGCGTCTAAATAAATACGAGGTACACAATCACCAAACAATACTTAATTATTTCTAATCATCATACAAAGGTTCACACTAGATGATCTAGCATCATCACTAACATTACAAAGATTAAAGCACTTGTCTCATTTATTTTATTTTAGAAAAGTAATTTCTACTCATTGAAAAACTACTTAAGATTAAATATTCTCCAACTCAAACAAGGGATCATGTTTACATGTCGTCACCACATATTTCAACACATGGGAATGTGATTTAAAGTGGTGTCACAATTTAATAAGGTTTAACCTTTTTATTTTAATTAATTAAAATGACTAGAAATACCTATGTGGCATTCTTTTATTACTTGATCATTATTTCTGTAAGTAAACCTATATATTTTTATATATTCTAAAAGGTATGGTTAAATGTGATTTTTGAGAGTTGGAACCAACTCAAAAGCTTTCATGGTTCAATTTTGAAAAATGTTTGAATGCAGAAAAGCTTTTGCCTTGTTATTTTTACCATGGGTGATCTACAATTCCAATTGGTTTGAATCCAACGGGCTTGGATTAAGCACCCCAATACCTTTCTAACAAAATTGGTTTCATGCATTTCGGTATAGTGAATCGAGCTGGGTTGATTTTTGAATCTAGGTATAGAACTGGGTTTGAAATTAAATGAATACATCCAAATTTGAATTAGTGGGTCGCGCGGGATGTTTTAACTGGGTCGGCCCACTACGCACAGCGCGCGCGGGCTGAGTAAGTGGTTGTCCCCACTCGTTAGTGAGACAATGAGTGCCAAAGCGATACGGGGTGATCTAGGCCGTGCGATCTAACTCTAATCGAACGGCTGAGGTTCATCATCCACATCGGGAAACACCGGCGAGATAGAACCCTAGCGCGGCCAGTGGGGGTCATGGGAGCCTCACCGGGGCTCCGTCAATGGCCGGCTATGGGGGCGAACGATGAAGTCGACGACGGCGATTCTCCTGGTACCGACAGCTTATCTTGGGGCGGCTCCAATCGACGGCGCCTCTCCTCCTCTGCAGCGGCGAACTTCGGTGAAATTCCAGCCACCTGGTGCTCGCCTTGCTCCGGGAGTGAGTGGGGGGTATCATTAAGAGGTGGGGAGTGAACTGGTGTGAGGAAAAAGAGTGGGGGAGGACTCCTTTTATAGTGGCTGAAAGGGACCGAATGGCGCGGGTGGAGCTCGTCGGTGTCGACGGCACAGAGTGCTACCGGCATGGGCAACGATAGGGGGCGGTGCTGTGCTCCCTAGCGAAGCTCAACGGCATGGTCTTACGGTGTGGGGCAGTGCTGAACGGTCAGAATGTTGCGGCGCTCTAGGCGGGTTCGACGGCAAATTTAATGGCGCACAGCGGGCGTGGTCCACGTGGCGGCCAACGGGGTTGTCTAGCGGGTTAATGGGATGCTGGCGAGCACGTCTGCAAGCGGCGAGGGCGGCGCGTGGTCTGTGGGCTGATGTCGCTGATGGTGCACTGGCGTGCTCTCGGCTCGCACGCAGAGAGGCTGGGCGCGTGCTTGGCGGGTGGTCCAGTGGTTGGCTGCGCTCGGGGCTTGGACAGGGAGTGGCGATGGACGATGCTGTGTGTCCCAGACAAGGTTGGTGAGGCTAGTGCCGCCTCTAGCTCGTTGGCGACATGGGGGTGACAATGGTGCTCTCGGCATGGTCACCATTAATGGCTAGTCTTGCTCATAGTGGTGCTAAAGCTAGTTAGATTACTTTGATCATCTACTGAGAGTGTAGTGAGCTATAGAGGGAGAAAGTTAGGCACTGATCACTGCTCACTATAGTTCTTTGTGTTTGTTTGTTTGCTGATTACAAGGTGTTTGATGAAATGGCCAAAAGAAATCCAAATTTGAATTTTGGATTCAAACTTGGTGGGTTTGCTAGGCACATACTAGGGAATATCGGGTTAGTTGGATTGGTTAAGGGGCACTGGTTTGGTTGGGTTTTTAAAAGGTGTGATCTTCACATATGTTAAAGATTCAATTTTAAATTATCATTTGAATGGGGTTGCCAAATGTTTCTGCAATTTTGAAAGGTCGTCTTTGATTCACTTTTACTTGGTCTAGCAAGGGGTGAAAAGAATTGGGAAAGTTTCTGTTTGAAATCTTGGACTAGAAACACTCAAAGTGACCTAGTGAGCAAGATTGGCAAAAATGACCATTTTCCTTATTTGATTTGTTTTTTATTTTTTCTTGATTTATTTCTGCTTAGAAATGTTTAAGATGATGTTATATTCATCTTTGAACCATTCCTTCCTATTTAGTTGAATCACACAAGTCCATGCATGCATTCATCAAATCATCACATACACACATGCATTCATTTGGTTTTTATTTAATCAAAGTTTTTGTTAACCCTAATTTAAGTGATTAGAGTTTGATGATCATTGTTTCATATTTTTGGGATGTTACAAACCTTCCCTCCTTAAACGAAATCTCGTCCTGAGATTTGAAAAAGAAGAAAAAAGATTACCTAGGATTTAAAGAGATCGGGAAACTCGTCCTGATGTGATCTTCTCGCTCCCAGGTAGCTTCTTCTTCAGTGTGGTTGCTCCACTGAATCTTGAGAAACTTGATGCTTCGGGTTCTGGTGGTTCTGAAAGCTTCTTCCAAAATACAGATGGGTACTTCGGGATACGTTAGGTCATCATTGATCTCTAGGTGCGGTGATCAATGTTCTTAAAAACTTCAGTATTCTCCTGAACTTCAAGGCATTTGAGAAGTAACGATATATGGAACACATTGTGCACTGCTGACATTTCCTCTGGTAGTTCCAATTGATATGATACTTCTCCTCGGCGATTTAGAATCTTGAAGGGTCCGATATATCTGGGGGCTAACTTTCCTTTGAGCAGGAAATGCTGCATTCCCTTCAAAGGCGACACTTTGAGATATACAAAATCTCTGATAATGAAAGCGAGGTCTCGACGTCTCTTGTCGGCATAACTCTTCCGTCTGGATTGGGCGGTCTTAAGGTGCTCACGAATCTTGTGAACTTTCTATTCTTCTTCTCGTAGGATGTCAGGTCCGAAAATCTGACTCTCTCCTACTTCCGACCAATTCAAAGGGGTACGACACTTCCTTCCATACATGAACTCAAATGGGGCCATTTGCAAACTAGCTTGATAATTGTTGTTGTATGAAAATTCTGTGAAAGGCAGACAGTCTTCCCATTTAGATCCATACTCTAGCACACGTGCTCTCAACATATCTTCGAGTATTTGATTTACTGGCTCCATTTGTCCATCGACCGAGGGTGATACTGTCTTTGAAATCTAGTCGGGTTCCTAAACCTTCTTGGACTTTCTTCCAGAATCTCGAGGTGAACTGAGTTCCTCAATCTGATATGATGTTCTTGGGGACTCCGTGCAAACTGATGATTCTAGCGATGTACAACTCTACCAGCTTCGAACTTTGGTAGGTGGTCTTGGTGTAAGAAATGGGCTACCTTGGACAATCTGTCAACTTTGACCCAGATAGAGTCATTTCCCCTACTAGAAGTAGGCAATCCGGTGATAAAGTCCATTCCAACAGAATCCCATTTCCATTCTGGAATCTGTAATGGTTGCAACAGTATTGCGGGTCTTTGATGTCCCGCCTTGACTCTCTGGCAAATATCACACTTGGCGATATAGCTTCCGATTTCTCTCTTCATCTTATGCCACCAAAATTGCTCCTTTAAATCCTGATACATCTTGGTTCCTCTGGGGTGGATAGAATAAAGAGTATCATGGGCCTCTTTCAAAATAACTTCTTTCAACTCCGAATCTGCTGGTACACAGAGACGTCCTTTGTACCACAGAACTCCTTCTTCATCCTCGTTGAATCCGGGTACTTTGTCTGTACCGATATGACGTTTGATTCCTTCGATACTAGCATTTCCTTTCTGCGCCTCCTAGATCTGACTAATCAAAGTGGGTTGAAGTTCTATGCTAGCCAAAAATCCTTCACTCACAAATTCCATTCGTAAATCTTCCATCTCTTTGTGCAAACTTGGTTGCTCCTTCAAAATCATGGAGTTCAAGCGGCACGGCAATCTGCTAAGGGCATCTGATACCACATTGGCTTTACCGGGGTGATAGTGAATGTCCAGATCATAGTCTTTGATTAGCTCAATCCACCTTCTCTGCCTCATATGCAGCTCCTTCTGAGTGAATATATACTTCAAGCTCTTGTGATCCGAATAAATCTCACAATGGTTTCCCATGAGATAATGCCTCCATGTCTTTAGGGCTAGAACTGCGGCTGCTATTTCAAGGTCATGGGTTAGATAATTCTGTTCATGCTATTTTAGTTGTCGGGATAGATAAGATATAACTTTGCCTTCTTGCATTAGCACACATTCGAGACCGATTTTGGATGCGTCACAATACACATCAAAGGGCTTCGGTGATATCCGTCATGATCAAGATTGGGGCTGAAATCAATCTCCTCTTGAGTTCTTGAAAACTCGCTTCACATTTGTCCATCCATTCAAACTTCTTGTCCTTCTTTAGCAATTGGGCCATGGGTTTTGCAATACTCGAGAATCCTTCTACAAACTTGCGGTAGTATCCCGCTAATCCGAGAAATGCACGAACTTGGGTTTGAGTGGTTGGGGCTTGCCAATCTTCAACATCCTTCGCCTTCGCAGGGTCAACGGCAATTCCTCCGTCTGATACAATATGTCCGAGGAATCCTACCTCCTGTAAACAGAATTCACATTTGCTAAACTTGTCATATAGCTGATGCTCTCTAAGGGTTCCAAGAATGGTCCTTAGGTGTATCTCATGTTCTTCTTCTGATTTGGAATAAATCATAATGTCATCTATGAAAACAACGACAAACTTATCCAGGAAGTCCATAAAAATCTTATTCATGAGGTTCATGAAATAAGCAGGGGCATTGGTTAATCCAAAAGACATGACAGTATATTCGTATAATCCATATCTGGTGGTAAAGGCAGTCTTTGGAATATCTTCACATGAATCTTGAGTTGATGATAGCCAGTTCTAAGATCAATCTTAGAAAACACTTTGGCACCAGTCAACTGGTCAAATAGGTCTTCTATTTTTGGCAACGGCTACTTGTTATTGATGGTGACATCATTCAACTTCCGATAATCCGTACACAAACGGTTACCTCCATATTTCTTGTCCACAAACAAGACAGGTGATCTCCATGGTGACGCACTTGGTTGAATCAATCCAATTTTCAGCATGGCATCCAGTTGCTTCTTCAATTCCATTAGTTCAGATGGGTTCATACTATATGGTATCTGGGCTATGGGTCCGGTTCCAGGTATTAGTTCAATGATAAACTCGATATCCCGATCTGGGGGCATACCGGGCAAAACATCTGGAAATACATCGGGGTATTCACAGACTATCCGGACTTGGTCAATGGTTGGTTGGGCTATGAAGGGAATATGCCCTGAGAGGCAATAATAAAGTGTTTATTATGTGTATTCCAAGTATATGATAGATGTTTATTTTGCATGCTATAATTGTATTAATATGGAAACGTTAATACATGTGTGTTTAATAAACAAACAGAAAGTTCCTAGTTATGCCTCTCTCATAAACTAGCTCGTTGATTAACAAGATGATCAAGGTTTCCTGATCATGGACATTGGATGTTGTTAATAACGGGATCACAACATTAGTGTAATGGTGTGATGAACATTCATCCAAGTATAGCATTACGATCAAATTCATTGAGTTTATATTGCTATAACAACTTACGAGTGATCCTAATCCTTAGACCATGAGATCATGTCAATCACTAACACCTAAGAGTTTCTTGATAACATCAAACGTCACACCGTAACAGGGTGATTATAAAGATGGATTCAAAACTAATAAAGTGTTATGTTGAGGCTCATGGATCGAGAGTGGAATTTGTTCATCCCGATGACGGATAGATATACTCTGGGCCCTCTCGGTGATATCACATTGATTAGCTTGCAAGCAAATGATTTGATCACTAGAATGTTATATCACAGGAACGAGAAAAGAGTGCATGTCGGTAACGAGATCAAACTAGGTATGGAGATACCGATGATCGAATCTCGGACATGTAATATATCGTGAAACAAAGGGATTAAGATACTAGCGTAGAAGGTTCCGACGATCACAAGAAAGTCATCGTTGAATGTGTGGGAGTCAGTATGGGTCTCCAGATCCCGCTTCTGATTATTGATCCGAGAGGGGTCTCGATCATGTACGCATTATTCACGAACCGTAGTGTGACACACTTAAGAGACACCAACATCCAATTGGAGCAAATGTTTCATGCCGAAAGAATGAACAAGCGCAGGAATTTATTTCACTAGATCACAAAAGCAGTTTTGGTGAAATTGCATAAAGTGGTTATGCATGTGAAATAGAATTCTAGCAAGGGGTTATTTGTGAATGTTTGTTATTAAAGTAATTGACAAAATTCTGAATAAAATAAAAGAGTTTTATTTAATGAGTTTGCATTAAATTTGGTGGAAATTTAATGGGAATTTGAGTGGAGGGCATTTAAAGGGCATTTTGTGAGTGGAGTGTCCACCCACATGAATGAAGGAGGGAGGGTAGCCCCATGGCCACCCCTTGGGTGCCCTCCTCCTATAAAAGGAGCCCCTCCTCACTTGTCTCTCACACCTCCTCGTGAAGGATCTCTCTCCCTCTAGAATTTATCCCCATGGTCTCAGACTAACGAGATACATGTTACCGGTGGCTATTCGGCAAGAAAGAGTTGTGCTTCCACTGCATCGCTGGAGCGAGGAGGCGGAGGTTGCTCGGTGCCTCGAACGTGTGTGTGCTAGCACGGATGCGCTGCTGATTTGCGGCGCTAGGACTTCCTCTCGATCTTGAGATCGGCAAGAGATCGTCTACATCAACCACGAGTTGAACTCGTTAAGCTTTGTCGGTCTTCAAGGGTATGTTCTCTACGGATATACATCCGCCCGTTGTTTGTATCTAGTAGATAGATCTTGGTATATAGTTCACATCGTAGGAAAATTTTTGTTTTCTATGCTGCGAACCCTACAGTGGTATCAGAGCCGGATCTATGCGTAGATACTTTACACGGGTAGTACACATATGATTATGTGGGCGATGATGATCATGTTATTGCTCCTTTGTTGTAATTTTGGATATTGGTGGCATAGTGGGATGAAGCGGCCCGGACAAACTTTACATGTCCTCGCACATGAGACCTGTTCCACGCTTGACATGCAACTAGTTTGCATAAGTGGCTAGCGGGTGTCTGTCTATCCTACTATAGTCAATATCTATTTTGCAAGCGAGTTGTCAACAATTTGATTATCCTCGTTGTGGTTCATGTTCGTAGGTAAGAACGGTTCTATCTCGAAAGCCCTAAGCCACGTAAAACTTGCAATGGATAAATTAGAGGCGTCTAGTTTAGATTGTTGCTGGGCTAGTGTTATGATATGGTAGTGTTGTAAGTAGAAGTATGAGATGATACTCTTACAATGCACATAGCGTGTAAAATCCATAGACCTTGGATTTACACATATAGGTATGATAGTGATCATACCACGATGCACATGATAGAGATCATCTGCGGGAACCATATCATTTCACTAATAAACATATGATGTTTTGATAGCATCTTATATTGCTTGTTTAGCGCTTTGTTAGCATAATAAGATGATCCCTCGTTTAAATATCAAGATAACAATGTGTTCTTCCTTTAGTATGCACCGATTATGTTTTCGTCGCTCCAAGACATCACGTGATGATCGGGTGTTCTTGGATCCATGACCATATTTCGGGTGTAAAACAGTTACACACGCGAATACTAAGGTTCTAACTTGGCGAGCCTAGCATGTACAGACATGGCCTCGGAACACGGTCCGAAAGGTTAAGCATGAGTCATATAGTTGATATGATGCCCATTTGATGCTCGCCTTTGAAGCTATACCGACTCACGTGATGATCGGACTTGGTGTAGTGGATTTGGTTCATGTAATCACCAAAAAGGCACGAGGGATGTCGTTTTTGAGTGGGAGTTCATTCGTAATATAGATTAGTTGAACTCAATCTATCATACATTTAGTCTAAACTTTACAAATTCTGTTGTAGATGGCACCACCTGCTTTTAATTTCAATGTGTTCATGGAGAAAGAGAAACTAGCAACGAACGGTAGCAACTTTACCGATTGGGCCATGAATTTGAGGATTCTCCTCTCTGCTGCACAAAAGCAATATGTGCTAGAAGCGCCATTAGTCCCCCCCACCTTTTGATGATGCCCCTGACGAGGAGAAGAATGTCTATCGGACTCGTCAGGAGGACCACAACTTAGTTCATTGCGGCATATTGTATGGGCTAGAGCCGAAACTTCGAAAGCGTTTCAAAAACGGCAATGCATTTGATACAATGGGTGAGTTGAAAATGATTTTCGACATCTTTGTCTGACAGAGCTACTGCTTGAAAAGTTCTTTAGCTGCATGATGGAAGAGCACATCCGTTAGTGAGCATGTACTCAAAATGTCGGGTTACGCCAATAAGCTTGTGTCCTTGGGAATATCGATTCCCATTGACTTAGGCATCCATCGTGTTCTGTAATCTCTGCCACCTAACTATAAGAGCTTCGTGATGAACTATAATATGCAAGGCATGAAGAAGTCTCTCCCGAGCTTCCAATGCTTAAAAGCTGCGGTGGAGATCAAAAGGAACATCAAGTGTTGATGATCAATAGGAACACTGGTTTCAAGAAAGACAAGAAGGAAAAGCGGAAGGAAGTAAGGCGGCAAGCCTGTTGCGCACTGAAAAGAAACCCGAGTTGGACCTAAGTCGATTCGAGTGCTACTATTGTAAGGGGACCGCCATCGAAGCGCAATCGCCCAAGTATCTGGCAGACAAGAAGGCCGGCAAGGCAAACAAAGGTATATATGATATACATGTTATTGATGTGTACTTGACTAGTGCTCGCAGTAGCACCTGGGTATTTGATACCGGTTTAGTTGCTAATATTTGTAACTCGAATCAGGGGCTGCCGAACAAGCGACCGCTAGCAAGGGGTGAGGTCAATATGCGTGTCGGCAATGGATCAAGCGTTGATGTGATCGCCGTCGGAACGCTGCCTCTCCACTTTCCGTCGGGATTAGTTATAAACTTGAATAAATGTTATCTGATGCCTACACTGAGCATGAACATTGTATCTGGATCGTGTTTGATGCGAAGTGGTTATTCATTTAAATCCGAGAACAATGGTTGTTCCATTTATATGAATGAAATCTTTTATGGTCATGCACCGATAATGAATGGTTTATTTCTGTTAGATCTCAATGATAATGTTACACATATTCATAATGTTGATGCTAAAAGGATTAAACTTAATGATGATATATCCGCATATATGTGGCACTGCCGTCTAGGTCATATTGGCGTTAAACGCATGAAGAAGCTCCATTCGGATGGACTTTTGGAATCACTTGATTATGAATCATTTGATACATGTGAGCCATGCCTTATGGTCAAGATGACTAGATTGCCGTTTTCCGGTTCAATGGAACGGGCGACAGATTTATTGGAAATCATACATTCTGATGTATGTGGTCCAATGAGTGTGTCGGCGCGAGGTGGATATCGTTATTTTGTTGCTTTCACGGATGATTTGAGTAGATAAGGTTATATCTACTTGATGAAACACAAGTCTGAAACCTTTGAAAAGTTCAAGGAATTTCAGAATGAAGTGGAAAATCATTGTAATAGAAAGATCAAATTTCTACAGTCCGACCGTGGAGGTGAGTATCTAAGTTACGAGTTTAGCACTCACATGAAAGAGTGTGGAATTGTTTCACAACTCACACCTGCCGGAACACCACAGCGAAATGGTGTGTCGGAACGTTGTAATCGTACTTTATTAGATATGGTTCGATCTATGATGTCTCTGACGGACTTGTCGTTGTCATTTTGGGGTTATGCACTAGAAACTGCTGCATTCACTTTAAATCGGGCACCATCTAAATCCGTTGAAAAGACACCGTATGAATTGTGGTTTGGAAACAAACCTAAGCTTTCATTTCTTAAAGTTTGGGGATGCGATGTTTATGTGAAGAAACTTCAAACGGATAAACTCGAACCCAAAGCGGAAAAATGCGTCTTCATAGGATACCCTAAAGAAACTATTGGGTATTCCTTCAATCACAGATCCGAGGGCAAGGTTTTTGTTGCCAAGAATGGATCCTTTCTAGAGAAAGAGTTTCTCGCGAAAGGTGTGAGTAGTCGGAAGGTAGAACTCGAAGAGGTTGTGGAACCTTCTCTTCAAAGTATGGCGAGTAGCGCAGTCGGAAGTTGTTCGAGTTGGCTCCACTGTTGAAGAGGAACTAATGATAATGATCATGAAACTCGAAGAGAGTACTAGAACCTCGCAGGTCAAGCAGACGCGTGCAGCTCCGAGCTGTCGGAAATCTGTCATGAATTTCATGGTTGATGAAAATGATGACCTGCGGCGTATGAAGAAGCGATGATGAGCCAGTTCCAACATATGGTTAGAAGCCATGAAATCCGAGATGGAATCCATGTATGAAAATCAAGTTTGGAACTTGGTGGAATTACCTCACGACCGAAAGGCGTGGAGAACAAATGGATTTTCAAAAGGAAAACGATGTTGATGGTAATGTGACCGTCTATAAAGATCGACTTGTCGCAAAGGGTTTCAAAAATTCAAGGAGTTGACTACGATGAGACTTTCTCTACCGTAGTGATGCTAAAGTCAGTTAGGATTATGTTAGCAATTGCTGCATATTTCGATTATGAGATATGGCAGATGGATGTCAAAACCGCGTTTCTCAATGGTAATATTGAAGAAGAGTTGTATATGATACAACCAAAGGGTTTTGTCGATCCTAAGGATGCTAACAAGGTGTGCAAGCTTCAGCGATCCATCTATGGATTGAAGCAAGCGTCACGAAGTTGGAATCTCCGCTTTGATGAGGTAATCAAAGAGTTTGGATTTGTACAAACTTATGGAGAAGCTTGTATTTACAAGAAAGTGAGTGGGAGCAATGTGGCATTTCTGATATTATATGTGGATGACATATTATTGATCGGAAATGATATAGATCTTTTAAACAGTGTTAAAAGTTATCTAAACAGCAAATTTTCAATGAAGGACCTAGGTGAAGCGTCATACATATTAGGCATAAAGATCTATAGAGATAGATCTAGGCGCCTAATAGGCTATCATAAAGTACATACCTTGATAAGATTTTAAAGAAGTTTAAAATGGACGGAAGTAAGAAGGGTTCTTACCTATGTTGCAAGGTAAGACATTGAGTAAGACTCAAAGTCCGGCTTGGCGGAAGAAAGAGAGATAATGGACAAAGTCCCTATGCTTCACCATAGGCTCTATAATGTCGCCATGCTATGTACAAGACGGATGTGGCACATGCTATTAGTTTGACTAGTAGGTACCAATCGGATCCGGGTTGAACACGGATAGCGGTCAAGAATATCCTTAAGTACTTACGAAGAACTAAGGATATGTTTCTTGTATCTGAGGTGAAGAAGAGCTCGTCGCTAAGTGTTATGTCGACGCTAGCTTTGACAATCGATACGGATGACTCTAAGTCTCAATCCGGATACGTATTTCTCATGAACGAGCGGTTAGTTGGAGGAGCTCCAAACAACCTGTGGTAGCGGGATCAACAACGGAGGCGAATATGTTGCTTTGCTTGAGCGGCTCGGAAGCGATTTGGATGAAGGAGTTCATATCCGAACTAGGAGTGGTGGTAACGCGTTGGACCCAATGGTGATCTATTGTGACAACAATGGTGCCATTGCCAATGCCAAAGAGCCAAGGTCTCACAAGCATTCCAAGCATATTAAGCGGTTTCACTCCATCCGCGAGCATGTCAAGGATGGAGATATAAAGATTGTAAAGTACATACGGATCTCAATGTAGCAGATCCGTTGACTAAAACTCTCCCTAGAGCAAAACATGATCAACACGAACTCAATGGGTGTTAGATTTATCACTATGTAACTAGATTATTGTCTCTAGTGCAAGTGGGAGACTGAGGAATATGCCCGAGAGGCAATAATAAAGTGTTTATTATGTGTATTCCAAGTATATGATAGATGTTTATTTTGCATGATATAATTGTATTAATACGAAACGTTAATACATGTGTGTTTAATAAACAAATGAAAGTTCCTAGTTATGCCTCTCTCATAAACTAGCTCGTTGATTAACAAGATGATCAAGGTTTCCTGATCATGGACATTGGATGTTGTTAATAACGGGGTCACAACATTAGTGTAATGGTGTGATGAACATTCATCCAAGTATAGAATTACGATCAAAGTCATTGAGTTTATATTGCTATAACAACTTACGAAGTGATCCTAATCCTTAGACCATGAGATCATGTCAATCACTAACACCGGAAGAGTTTCTTGATAACATCAAACGTCACACCGTAACAGGGTGATTATAAAGATGGATTCAGAACTAATAAAGTGTTATGTTGAGGCTCATGGATCGAGAGTGGAATTTGTTCATCCCGATGACGGATAGATATACTCTGGGCCCTCACGGTGATATCACATTGATTAGCTTGCAAGCAAGTGATTTTATCACTAGAATGTTATATCACAGGAACAAGAAAAGAGTGCATGTCGGTAACGAGATCAAACTAGGTATGGAGATACCGATGATCGAATCTCAGACATGTAATATATCGTGAAACAAAGGGATTAAGATACTAGCGTAAAAGGTTCCGACAATCACAAGAAAGTCATCGTTGAATGTGTGGGAGTCAGTATGGGTCTCCAGATCCCGCTCGATTCTTGATCCAGAGGGGTCTCGATCATGTACGCATTATTCATGAACCGTAGGGTGACACACTTAAGAGACACCGACATCCAATTGGAGCAAATGTTTCATGCCGAAAGAATGAACAAGCGCAGGAATTTATTTCACTAGATACCGAAACAGGTTTTCGGGTGAAATTGCATAAAGTGGTTAAGCATGTGAAATAGAATTCTAGCAAGGGGTTATTTGTGAATGTTTGTTATTAAAGTAATTGACAAAATTCTGAATAAAATAAAAGAGTTTTATTTAATGAGAGTTTGCATTAAATTTGGTGGAAATTTAATGGGAATTTGAGTGGACTTTTGAGTGGAGGGAATTCAAAGGACATTTTGTGAGTGGAGTGTCCACCCACATGAATGAAGGAGGGGAGGGGGCATCCCCCATGGCCGGTGGCCACCCCCTTGGGTTCCCCCCCCTCCTCCTATAAAAGGAGCCCCTTCTCTCACTTGTCTCTCACACCTCCTCGTGAAGGATCTCTCTCCCCCTCTAGAATTTATCCCCCATGGTCTCGGACTAGCGAGATACATGTTCCCGGTGGCTATTCGGCAAGAAAGAGTTGTGCTTCCGCTGCATCGCTGGAGCGAGGAGGCGGAGGTTGCTCGGTGCCTCGAACGTGTGTGCGAGCACGGATGCGCTGATGATTTGCGGCGCTAGGACTTCCTCTCGATCTTGAGATCGGCAAGAGATCGTCTACATCAACCACGAGTTGAACTCGTTAAGCTTTGTCGGTCTTCAAGGGTATGTTCTCTACGGATATACATCCGCCCGTTGTTTGTATCTAGTAGATAGATCTTGGTATATAGTTCACATCGTAGGAAAATTTTTGTTTTGTATGCTGCGAACCCTACACTTTGCCCTGGTGCTCTATTAAAAGGAGCACCTTAATTTCCAGTAGTTCCCTAGAGGCCCCGCTTCCATGGGCTGGCTGGACAGAAGATGTTATGCAAGTTCTCATTGTGAGCACGTATGACTATATTTGGAGCACATGCCTAGGATTGTTTAGTACTTGGATGCTTGTTATTATTTATCTGCAATTCTATAGGTCTTGAAGTTACATGTTTATACTCGTCCATGCAACGCCCGTCCATCCATCCCTATGCCTACCGTACTCAAATCCTACTGTTACCGTTATTGTTACTATTTCTCTTGTTTCACTGTTGTTGTTGCTGTTGCTTTGTTGTTGCTACTACAAATTGTTGCTACTGATAAACTCATGTGAGCAAGAACTATTTTCAGGTGCAGCTGAACTGACAACTCAGTTGTTAAGGCTTGCAAGTATTATTTGGCTACCCTTGTGTCGAATCAAAAAATTGCGTAATACTACCCGCGAAGACTGTTGCGATCCCCTACACTTGTGGTCATCAAGACTACTTTCTAGCACCGTTGCCGGGGAGCATAGCTTTAGTTGTAAGTTCACTTGGATCTATTATTGTTCACTTCTACTCCTTTCATCATGGGGAAGTATCATGATGGAAAGTTCCCTATTTTACCATCCACTACAAGAAGAGGTACAGTCCTAAATACCTCTGCTGCTCTTGATTCACCGTCTGTTATAAGTAAGCTTGTCACACTACCACCACATACACATGCTACACAAACTGCTACTACTGATGAGTCTGAAACCGCTTTTGATACTCATGATGTTAATTCTACTGTGCTTGACGCGAGTGGTTCACTAGGTCCTTTTCTAGATGCTACTATGGCTAGTCTAGGAAATACTTAAACTCCTAGTGAAGACACTGTTACACCTGTTATCTCACCTTCTAGTGAGAGTTATGATATTAATGATTGTTACATTGAGTTCACTGATGAATTTGTTAAAGAGTACTAAAATACACATGGTACTAGTGCTATGAAGAGCCTCCTTGCTAGACGTACTATTATGCCTAAGTTATCCTCTGATCCTAAGTTTTCCACCTCTCCCATAGATATTAAAGATGAAGATTAGGATTTCTCTCCTGATTTATCTTATTTAGATATTGTTGAGAAAGAACCTTTTTGTGGGACTGAAAATGAGAGTGTTGTGGCTTATATGAATGAGCTTTCTACTATGAGTGATTTATTCTCTGATGATTTTAAGATGCGCAAGTACTTTGTTACTAAGACCTTCCCTTTTTCACTAAAAGGAGAAGCTAGGGCTTGGTTTAATAGATTACCTCCTGGTTCCATTGATAGCCTTGATTGCTTGATTGCTTCTTTCTTCCATAAATATTTTCCTCCCAGTGCTAGACATGCTGCTTTGCAGAGACTTTTTGATTTTAAATAGGGAGAAGAAGAGAAATTGCCTGAGTCATGGACAAGGTTCTATGCCTTGATTCATGCACATCCTGGATGTCCATTGCCTAAGAATGAGCTTCTTGATATTTATTATAATGGACTAACTGATGATTCTAGGACATACCTAGATATCTTTGTTGATTGTGTTTTCAGGAAAAGGACTCCTACAGATGCTGAAGAATTAATGACCAAGATAAGCAAGAATTATGATGATTTGACTTCAACTGAGCTAAATACACCTAAGCCTATTACTCCTGAACCAATTGTGCCTGAACCAGTTCCAGCACCAAGAACAAAGAAGAGGGGAGTTATTGAATTAAATGATGAAGTAATGAAGGAAGCTAAGAAGTGTCTAAAGGATAAAGGTATTAGAGCTGAAGATGTGAAGAATCTACCTCCTATAGAAGAATTATGTAAGTCAATTCCCCACTCATCTACTATTGAGGTACACTCTCTCCAATTTAATGAAGGTGATATTCCTTATGGTAAACATCCTGATCAATGTTTAGAGGAACTTGACACATTTATTGTTAAACAAGGTAATTTTAATAAACAAGTTCAGAATCATTTATTGGAAAACTCTAGATCTATCCATGAGTTGAAAGATATTGTGGAAATAACTTCTAATGATATTAAAATGCTTTGTAAACACTTTCAAATGGTTCAAACCCAACTTGATCAACTTGCTAAGGTACAAAAGGATATGCTAGTTAATGCTTCAGGAAATAAACATGCTTATGGAATTAGAACTAGGAGTGGTGCAGCTACTCAAGATCCTTTATATCCTGAAGGACACCCTAAAAGAATTGAGCAGGATTCCCAACAAGGTGAAGATAGTGGTAGTCCTCGTAAGAGGAAGAAAAAGAAACATCAAGTAGTTGAGGAACCACTTGAACCTGTTGTAGATCCTAATAGTATATATGTCTCTGATGCTGAAACTGAGAGTGGTAATAATAATGAGTCTCCTAATAAGGAGGAAGGTGAGGAAGAACCTGAGAAGCACACTAAGAACACTAGGTACACAAAGGAATATTTTATTCCTAATAAACATGGTAAAGAGAGAGAACCTTGGATGCAGAAACCTATGCCTTTTCCAGGTAAGAAACACAAGTCAAAGGAGGAAGAACACTACAAGTTTTGTGAGTGGATGAAACCTTTATTCTTGCAAATTCCTTTGACTAATTCTATTAAGTTGCCTCCTTATTCAAAGTATATGAAGGATATTGTCTCTAATAAAAGGAAGATTCCTAATGAGGAGATTTCTACTTTTCTTGCTAATTACTCCTTCAATGATAAGGTTCCAAAGAAACTTGGTGATCCAGGTATACCAACTATTCCTTCCTCCATTAAGAATAATTATGTTAGAGCTGCTTTATGTGATTTGGGAGCTGGAGTTAGTGTTATGCCTTTTTCTCTCTATAAGAGACTCCAGCTAGAAAAGTTGATACCAACTAATATATCTTTGCAAATGGCTGATAAGTCAACTACTGTTCATGTTGGTATATGTGAGGATGTTCCTGTTCAAGTTGCTCATAATTGCATGGTTTTAACTGATTTTGTTGTGCTTGAAATGCCTGAAGATGATAATATGTCCATTATTCTTGGGAGACCTTTTCTTAATACTGCAGGTGATGCCATCAATTGCAATCAAGGAAAAGTAACATTCAATATTAATGACAAAGAGCATATTCTGTATTTTCCCAAGAAGGTTGTTAGAATCTATTGCCTGAATTCCATTGAAAATATTGAGAGCATCAAGGTTGGAGAAATATATTGTCCCATTCCACAAGAATATTTTGAAACTATTATGATTGGGACCATTGCTATCAAGTATGAGGTAACATAATCACTTTGTGGAATGCAAAGTTTTGTTTCATATAATATTGTTTTGGTAACAAGACTTTATCAACCTTGTTAACAAAAGGATTTTAATAAACAAAGTAATGTTTTCACTGTGGTTATTCTTGCTTTCTTTTACTTTTCTCCTTCATAGTCTTTGCTTTCGCTCTTGTTAGCTAGTTGTTTTCTTGTTAGAGTGTCTTAGAACTTTTGTGGTTTTGGTTTTTGTTTGCCTATTGTGCCAAGAATAACCTCTAATGAGAGGGAAGTAAGATTTGGGGAATTGCTGTCCCGAAATAGATTTCTGTCCTTCACCATAAAAATTCGTGAGGAGTCACTGTAACTCGGATTGAGCTGATATTTTACGAATAAATCCCCCAGTATGTTAGATAACTTTCGTTAGTTCAACTTTTTTTATTTGAGCAACAAAATATTTTCAAAAAAAATCGGTTTCTGCCTGCTGATCTGTTTTGACAGATTTCTGCCATTATTTGCATTTACTTCTTATCGATTTCTTTTTGAGTTCTCTTTAGGGGAATTGAGCTTTTTAAAGGAAGTTGCTATATTAGCTTGTGTTTTTAGTGAAAATTCTTGCTGTTACAAAGCTTTTTCTAAAGGTCTATTATCTTTTGAATACACTAATGTTGCTAATGAAGAATGTGTGAAATTTTGTATGAATGAAAAATTTCAGGTGTAGAGAGAGGATGATGTAATGAGATGAAGAATGGACAAAAGATCAAGCTTGGGGATGCCACCTTGTGTCACCCCAAGATATATTCAAGAGGTACAAGCTTCAAAGCTTGGTGGTGCCCAAGGCATCCCCTTCTTCATCAATAAAAACCTCAGGTCTCTTTCTAGACACTTCGTTTTTATTGTTTCATGCACTATTGTGTTGTTCTTGGAGTTACTACCCATGCTGTTGAGCCCCACTTAGGCCAAAATCCTAAGCTTGGGGGGAGGTATACCGACATCACACTCATATATATATCATGTTCGGTCGGTTCTTTGTATATCCATTGTTTTGCCTTCTTTTTGGTTCTTGTTGCTTCTTTCTCAAAAATACCAAAAATATTTTTGTTGTTTCTCTTGGTTTGTTTATTTTCTTTGGTTTGCCTTAAAAGTAAAATCCAAAAATATTTTGCTTTGTTTGGTTTGGTTTGCTTTTTTTTGTTTGGTTTTTCTTTGTTTGCTTGTTTCTAAAAAATCGAAAACACCAAAAATATTTGTTGTTCTTCTTTGGTTTTGTGAGTTCTTTGCAGGGTTCAGCAGTCCTCAGTGGGTTTCATGTTAATATTCAAGTCACACAAGTGAAGGTCAATAATGAAGATTAAGATAACTTGAGGTGTGGTAAGAGGCTGGTAACGAACTCTATTTGTTTTTCATTTTTGTACATATACTCGTCATTGTGAGCATGCTTAGCCTGTTTGTGTAAGGTTTATGTCATTATGAATGCTTAGTAGTTCTTGATTGTCTATGATTAGCTCCAGCTTGCTAATAGTTTGTAGCATGCCATATGAATGTTTGCTTGCATTGTTTTATTCATACTTTCGTATGATATTGTGGTATCCTCCTCTGACTGTTCATGTGAATCGACTTGGCACATGCTCACGCATGCATATGACTAATCAATAGTCAGTAAGCCTCGATGATTTATTTTGCCTCAGAGTTCTTGTATCACTTTCATGCCATAATTAGTCATGTTTTGTTGCAAGCATGATTATGACGTCTATTTCTCTCTCGTTTGTCGCCCCTCTCTATTGCTAGCCTTCACTTGCACTGAGTATGTGCTCTACCTGTGCTTCCAACTCCTCAAAACCAATATTTCCAGCTGTGTCCACCATACCTACCTATTAGCATCATTTGCTACTTCAGTGCATATTTTATATATGTCGTGTTTTCTTCCAAAATAAAATGTTTGTCTATTTTGAGAAAGTTGGTTAGTAAAGCTCTCACGAACTTGATGGCACACTTTATTCCTTGCGCTTAATAATCTTGAACCATTGTGGCTAGTCCATGAAAGTTATATGCTTGCTTATTATATGTTGGGAGTCAGCAGAACTGTGCTGTCACGAGGAACGCTTTCAACACCTTTTGGATATCATATCCAGTTGATACTTTGCTCTTTTGTTTACAAGTCGGCGATGTGAAATAAAAGGGAGGTTGTGAGTTCATGGAGTTTATACATTCATTAGAGAAACCCTAGGCCGCTAGCCTAAGCCATGCCTAATCATGGTGGAAACTTGCAGCATCACCGTAATGAGCATCTAGGAAGCATCTTCAATAAAAAGTTATGCATATGGTAAATAAAAAGATTGCTAAGATGCTCATTGTCTGCTTGCCTTGTCATTTTGGTTATGGGAAATCTCCTGTACCATATGCAAGGGGTACCCCGTTGGCGGTTCTCGATGATATGCATGTATTTACAATGACAAGAACTTTTAGGTGACCAAAGTTGCGTAGCATCCAGAGCGACCCTCATACTCAAGGGACTTGGGATTTCCAGTTTATGATCTGTCAAGCATATGATTCAGAGTGGACCTCACTTTCACCTTAACCACATGAAGATGCTTATGATAGGGGCAATGAGAGCTCAAAGCTAACGAGTACCTTCCTTTCAGCATTAGGAAGCCTTTCAAACCTTCACAAAACCATTTTCACAATTTTGTTGAGTCACCACTTATTCTATGAGCACCTTCTTGAGAGCATAATTGTCATTCTTGTGTTTTTTCCAAAACTCGGTTAATTATGTCATGACTTTGATGCTTGTATCTCTGATATCTTTATCTCTAGTCTTCATGTGAACTTCAGAGGTGCCTCAGCATTCATATTGTGCTCTTCAAAAAAATTAAAGCGAGATACCACTCTATCATACCCTATTATGAGCATTGCAATGTTGCTTATGTTTATATTTCATGCTACTTATTATTATTGAGCTAGTTTCTCTTCATAGCTTGCAATGAATATTGAGTAGACTTAGTTGCATAATTCTTATTATGAATTTTCTAAGCATATACTCCTGTGCTAAGAATATATACATCATATGAAGCAAAGTGTTTGTGAAAGTTCTCTTATCGCACTGAGTTTTCAACTGAATTGCTTGAGGATAAGCAATAAGCTAAGCTTGGGGGGAGTTGATATGTCCAAAACGTATCTACTTTCTCGAACACTTTGCTATTGTTTCTCCTCTAAACTTATGTGATTTTGATACAACTAACACGGACTGACGTTGTTTTCAGAAGAATTACCTTGGTGTCTTGTTTTTTTTGCATAAAATCAACTATCAGGAAAATCCCGGAAAATATGCCAAAAATTATATTCCACCAGAAGATCCACGGAGCCAAAAGGGGAGACAGAGAGGAGGCCTGGGGGGCCCAGACCCACCCCAGGCGTGGGCCCACCTGACCGTGCGCCTGGAGGGGGTTTGGCCACCCCAGGCAGCTCCTCGGCATCCCTCTGCGCCTATAAGTTGCCTTCTGACCTAAAAACTCATGGGGTTCGATAGTTTTCCAGAAAGAGTTCTTCTCTGCCGCTGCCACCAGAAACCAAGATTCAGATCCAGAAACTCCGTTCTGGCACCCTGCCGGGACGGGGAATTTGGAGAGGATCATCGCCATCGTCATCACCAACACATCTCCATCAACCACTGATGTTTCCCTCATCCATGAGTGAGTAATCCCCCGCTGTAGGCTTGGGGATGGTAGGGATTGGATTAGTTCTATCATGTAATCGAATAAGATCTGTTAGGGGCATAGTGCCTAGTATCTCTATTAGTGCTATTTGACTTTGTTGCAACTTCTTGTGCTTAATGCTTCTCACTAGGGCCCAAGTGTCATGATCTCAGATATGAACTTATTATTGAATCATTATGATAGAATTGTTTGTGATCTTATCTGCAAGTTGTGTACATATATCATTGTCCGGATCCAAAGGCCCCAAAGTGACAATAACTGGGACAACCGGAGGGGATGGCTGTGGTGTGAGGATCACATGTGTTCATGGAGTGTTAATGCTTTGCTCCGGTGCTCTATTAAAAGGAGCACCTTAATTGCCAGTAGTTCCCTAGAGGCCCCGCTGCCATGGGCTGGCTGGACAGAAGATGTTGTGCAAGTTCTCATTGTGAGCACGTATGACTATATTTGGAGCACATGCCTAGGATTGTTTAGTACTTGGATGCTTGTTATTATTTATCTGCAATTCCCTAGGTCTTTAAGTTACATGTTTAGACTGATCCATGCAACGCCCTTCCATCCATCCATATGTCTACTGCACTCGAATCCTACTGTTACCGTTAATGTTACTATTGCTCATGTTTCACTATTGCTGTTGTTGTTGTTGCAGTAGCTTTGATGTTGCTACTACAAACTGTTGCTACTGATAAACTTCTGTGAGTAAGAACTATTTCCAGGTGCAGCTGAACTGACAACTCAGTTATTAAGGCTTGCAAGTATTCGTTGGCTCCCCTTGTGTCGAATCAATAAATTGGGTAATACTACCCGCGAAGACTATTGTGATCCCCTACACTTGTGGGTCATCAGTATCGTATGTTAATGGTTCATTTGATCACGAAGTCATCGTTGAATATGTGGGATCCATTATGGGTCTCTAGATCTCGCTATTGTTTATTGACCGGAGAGGTGTCTCGATCATGTCTGCATAGTTCGCGAACCATAGGGTGACACACTTAAGGTTTGATGTTGTTTAAGTAGATACGGAATATGAGTTGGAGACCGAATGTTGTTCGGAGTCTTGGATTGGATATAGGACATCACGAGGAGATCCGGAATGTTCCGGAGAATAAGATCCATATAATGAAAGTCATTTTTCGGGGTTCGGAAAATTTATCGGTATTTTGATCGGAGCTTCTAGAATGTTCTAGAAGGGGACACCAGTGGGACCACCACCCTGGGAGGGGCCACATGGGCCGAGGGTATGCTGCAGGGGCCATGGGACAGTCACACCATGATCCAAAGGGCCCAACCAGCCAGCACAAGGAAATGGGTGTAACGCCCCCGAATCGGGTCTATGCAGATCTCAACATTTCCCGCCAAAATCCGCATAGAAGCGATTCAAAGACGCCCACCAGACACTTTCGTGTGGGTGGGATTTGAATACAAGTAGTTACATCACATTAGTTTACAACAGAGTCCACAAGAACATATATATACAACAACAACTCAACAAGTCAAGAATACGAAAGATACAATACGAAGATACAACTCAAGAAGAAAGAAAGATAGTATCCAAGTACGGACAAGATCCAAATGGGACTAAGAGTCCTGGAGAATAACCAAGTGGTGTCCAACCCTGCCCAGGCCAAGCCGTAAGGGTAACCTTGCTAACGTCGTCAATCACATACCTGTCAAGCCAAAAGGGGTGCCTACAAAGGGCAAATAAAAACATAAAGAGAGCGGTCATTACTGAGGCCAGTACACGGCGAGACTAGAATTCGGCGGTCCTCGCCTACATAGGTATGGTGGGCTCAGCGGCAACAAAGCTTGCTCTGTCTAACCTATAGAGACACGCTACAACTTCAGCTATTAGAGCGAGATAAGAGAGCACTATACGATAGCATAATGTAACACCAAACATAACCCATCCGAAGATTCCCCCTCGAAGACCAGTCGAGGAAGTCCCCTTGCGGAACACACACGGTGACAAATTTAGTTAAGCAGGTGTTTAGTTGATAAGGCTAATTACTCAAGCAGTTCCCAAAGATGGTCCATGTCGGGGCCTTATCATTAGGTGAAACCATAACCAACAACATCAGATTAATTATCTTATCACCAACCATATCCAAGTATCATGTTCCACCTGTATGAGAGCGGTACTAAGCATGCCTACGACTCGCAAGGACAAACTAGCTACTCAAACAAGGCAATAGGATAACCAAGGCAATATAGTGGAGCAGGTGATTAAAGGGACAATACTAAAGCATCGATAATACGGATAGCAATAGATCAATTGGAGGAAGTAAAGAGTATAAATGCAAAATAGGTAGAAGGGGGAGAATGCTCGCCTATGAGACAAAGTCGGAAAACCAGAGGCTTGTCGTACCTTGCATCGACTCATTGTCCTATCCGGTGAAGAAGCAAACACTAGAAAGAACACCCGATGCAATATTTAATACTATACAAACGATCCGGCATGCTTATGATATGATGCATGGCATGCCAATATGCGGTCCCACTTAGCAATATTAAGCGGAATCAGAATTCTGACATTTATTATTAGGTTCAAGTTATTTAACTACCCCGCAAATTAAATATTGAATTAGCAAGGCAAAGCATGGCATCGGTTCGCTACACAAATTTAAATGAAGACGGGATAATATAAATATAGCCCGCATATAGTCTCCATATTTAATTATGAGGTGAATCGACTATACAACCCGGACCCACAAAAATGTATGCAAGCATGTACAGTTTTATATGCAACAGGTATATATTATATATTATAAAAATATGGGTCGGATAGGGGTCACACATAGGAGCGAAGAGCTTGGGGTTCTGAGGGTTTTGGTTCGGTCTTCAGGGATCAGCCTTCGGGTTCCATGAAGGGGACGACGGCGTTCGGAGAAGAAGACCTTGGCGTTCCATTGACGATGACGAACTTGGATTGGTCCGGGTACCCTCTCGGTAGCCCTCGGTTTCATCTTCGTGCATCGGCTCCGTCTTCTCTTTATGCCGCGTTGGATCTGAAGTAGACAATATAGTCGGGGTTGCGCGCCCTAACTCCTCGCATCACCATAACTCGTGGCTTCCGATGCATACATCCATCTTCCTGTGATCACGACTTTCCCATCAACACCACAACATCAACCAGGATACACCACAACCACACTCGCATCTTCAAACATACATCAACAACACCCTATCTTCTCATCCATCGCATAGACATCAGCAAGCCATTGAGGACCAGAACCGAACATGACCCAACAGGGGCACATGCACGGCCACGAGGAGGGTGACTACCGGTTAGTGGAGGAAGGCGACGGTGGGGGAAGAGCCGAGGATGAGGGGGCGGCCATGGCGCTGGCGACCTTGCAGGGGCGATGAGCTCGACAGGGTCCGGGGCTCGCGCAGGCTCTACTCGAGGAGGAGAGAAGCGGTCCCACCGGTGACGACCGGCTCGCGGAGAGAGGGAGGACCGCGACGCGGCCGCACGCAGGGGGCGGCGGGATCGCGGAGGAAAGGGCGACGAGGGGTGGAGGAAACGGAGGGCGCCCGCTGCGACGGTACTCTGCGAGCGAGCGATCGGGGCGAGGAGGTGCAGAGGAGGTGGCGCTCGTGCCGGGGAGGAGAGGCTAGCAGGGAGGTCGACGGAGAGGGTCCGGGCAGAGAGGTTCCAGCGGCAGCGGGGAGAGCACTCGGGGAGGAGGCAGCTGCGGAGTGGAAAACGAGGGTGGCGGCGGTCTTGCGGGACGGGGATGGGGACGAGCGAGGGGTCCTGTGTTGAGGCCGCGTGTGTGACCAACTGGTCGCGTGCGTGTGTGGCATTGCGTGACAGGGCAAGTGTGGGTCGCGTGCGTTGAGTGTCCAGGCGTGTGTGGTGGTGTTGGGTGCGCTACGCGGGTGTGCGTGTGCTGTGTCCGGCGGCGGAAGGGTAGGTGCGTGTGTGGCTAGGGTTAGGATTAGGGTTTGGGGAGAAAAGGCGGAATAGATTGTAGACCAAAATATATTAGATGGGTCTAATTTGAGGCCAAAATCTTAGAGCGATTTTTAGCCTAATTTTATTTATAAAACAAGAAAAGCTTTTGCTACGAGAAATATTATTGGTTTTAATTTAAATAAGAATGAGTGACGGGTTTAATAAAACCACATGGATATTTAGTAAAACAAAATATGGTTTGATAAAATATGCATGACGATGTCATGATGATGCACAAAATAAAATAACAATCAATTTCTAATTTTTAATATTTTTTGGGCATTACAATGGGCAAAAACCCTAATAAGGAAAGAGGGCAATTTGGGGGGGGGGGTAAGTTTCCCTCTTCACCCTCTTGCATCGCCGACTTGGAGGAGGAGTCGGCCAAGGGCTGGAAACCCTGGCTGCACCCCCCTCTATATAAAGAGGGGAGGGAGGGCGCACCCTTTCCCATTGACCTCAACCCTAGCCGCCACCCCTATCCCTCCTCCGTCCTCCTGCTCCGGCTTAGGCGAAGCCCTGCAGGATTTTCTCCTTCGCCACCACCATGCCGTCGTGCTGCTGGGATTCTGAGGGGATCTACTGCCTCCGCGCCCACTAGAACGGGGAGAGGAAGGCCTCATCAACTCCGTACGTGTGACCAAGTGCGGAAGCGCTACCAGGACGCAGCGCTAGAAGGATCGTCTACGAGACCTTGAGATCGACAAGTGATCGACTACATCAACCACGAGATCCGATCTTGTTAACGCTTTGGATCTACGAGGGTTAGTTATCTTCAATCTTGTTGCACCGATCTCGTAGATTAGATCTTGGCTTTTCCCTAGATTGGATCTTGGTTTTATGTGTTCTTGCGGTAGAAATTTTTTGTTTTCCATGCAACGAACCCTACAGTGGTATCAGAGCCGAATCTATGCATAGATCTGTTGCACGAGTAGAACACAATGGTTTTGTGGGTGTTGATATTCTTGTTGTCGCTTGCTTTGCGTGTACTTTGCATCTTGCGGGATGGTGGGATGAAGAGGCCCGGGCTAACCTTACATGTCGTCACACATGAGACTTGCTCCACGCTCAATGTGCAACTTGCATTGCATAAGTGGCTTTATGGGTGTCTATATCTCCCACCATAGTTAAGATTCAATTTACAATCTGCACTTGACAACACTTGTATCAGCGTTTGGTTCTTGTTCGTAGGTAAGAACGGTTTTTATTCAAAAGCCCCAAGCCACGTAAAACATGCAAAGAAAATTAGAGGCGTCTAACTTGTTTTTGTAGGAGCATGTGATGTGATATGGCCATGATGTGATTGTGATTATATTTGATGTATGCAAGGATACTTATTGTAATATCGCAACTAGCAGGAGCCTAATGGTTGTCTTTAAATTTGTTAAGACATGTGTGTCTATTCATCATGTAATAGATTTATTCCAAGTAGTTGTAATAGTTGTTGTTGGTGATGGACAACCATGAAACGACGCCATTGACCTTATCGCAACGCTGGTGATAATGGAGATTATGTTCGTGCTTTGGAGATGGAGATCAAAGGCACAAGGAGAAAGGCCATATCATATCACATATTATGAATTGCATATGATATTAATCCTTTTTATGCATCTTGTATTGCTTATAAGATGATCCCTCTCACTAAATATCAAGTAATAAAGTGTTCCTCCTTAGTAGGCACCGTTGCTAAGACTCATCGTTTCGAAGCATCTCGTGATGATAGGGTGTTATAGATTCTACGTGTGCATACAACGGGTGTAAGCCAAATTTGCACATGCGGATACTAAGGTTATTCTTGACGAGCCTAGCATGTACAAACATGGTCTCGGAATACCAAAAGGTAAATCATGAGTCAATTTAATGATATGATGAACATGTTGATTGTTCGCCTTTGAATCTACATCTTCTCTCATGAAGATCAGACTTGGTGTAGTGGATTTGGCTCGTGTGATCACTAAGACAACATGAGGGATATTGTTTTGAGTGGGAGTTCACCTAGTTAATTTAAGAATTAAATTTGAACTTAATTTATCATAAACTTAGTCTAAACTCTTTGCAAATATGTTGTAGATCATGGCGACCCCTACCATCAACTTTAATGTGTTCCTAGAGAAAAAAGTTGAAAAACAATGGAAGCAACTTCACGAACTGGTTCTGTAACATGAGGATTGTCCTCAATGTTGGTCACTTCACCTCTGTGTTGGATGCACCGCTAGGTGGCCCGCCTATAGCTGATGCTACCGATGAGGTGAAAAATGTTTACCTCACTCGGAATAATCACTACTCCATAGTTCAGTGTGCCATCCTGTACGGTTTGGAATCGGAGATTCATAAGCACTTTGAGAACCGTGAACCTCATGATATTATCAATGAGCTCAAAATGATATTTGAGACTCATGCGGCTGCGGAAAGCTATGAAGCTTTCGAGAAGTTCTTTAACTACAAGATGGAATAGGGCACCTCTGTTAGTGATCACGTGCTCAAAATGTCTGGGAACGCAAACAAACTCCAAGATTTGATAATAACGATTTCTAATGCGTTGGGGATTCATCGTGTCCTCCAATCACTGCCACCGAGTTACAAGAACTTTGTGATGAACTACAACATGCAACGCATGGATAAGTCATTGCCTAAACTCTTCTCCATGCTAAAGACTGCAGAAGTGGAGATCAAGAAAGAGCACCAAGTGTTGATGGTCAATAAGACCACCAATTTCAAGAAGCGGGGAAAGCCTAAGAACAAGGGAAACTTCAAGAAGGGCAGCAAGAAAGCTGCCTCGCCTAAGAAGCCCAAGGCTGGTCCTAAGCCTGATACTGAGTGCTTTTACTGCAAGTCGATGGTCACTGGAAGCGGAATTGCTCCAAGTACCTGACAGATCTGAAGAACGACAACATTAAGAAGAAAGGTATATTTGATATACATGTTACTGATGTGTATCTTACTAGTAATCGTAGTAGTGCATGGGTATTTGATATTGGTTCGGTTGCTCATATTTGTAACACGAAATAGGACCTGCGGAATAAACAAAGACTAGCGAGAGACGACGTGACGATGCGTGTTGGAAATGGCTCCAAGGTTGATGTGATCGCCATCGGCACGCTCCCTCTTCATCTACCATCAGGATTAGTTTTAAATCTAAATAATTGTTATTTGGTGCCTGCGTTAAGCATGACCATTATATATGGATCTTGTTTATTGCGAGACGGTTACTTGTTTAAGTCCGAGAATAATGGTTGTTCGATTTTTATGAGTAATATATTTTATGGTCATGCACCTCAGATGAATGGTTTATTCTTATTGAATTTCGATTGTAGTGATACACATGTTCACAACATAGATGCTAAAAATTTTCGAATAAATTGAATGATAATTCCACATACATGTGGCACTACCGTCTTGGTCACATTGGAGTGAAGCGCATCAGGAAACTCCATTCTGATAGACTTCTTGAATCACTTGAAAGGTGTGAAGCATGCCTGATGGGAAAAATGACTAAGACTCCATTCTCTAGGATAATGGAGCGAGCTACAGACTTACTGGAAATAATACATACCGATATGTGCAGTCCAATGAGTGTAGCTTCATGCGGTGGATATCGTTATGTTCTTACTTTCACGGATAACTTGAGTAGATATGGGTATATCTACTTTATGAAACATAAGTCCGAAACTTTCGAGAAGTTTAAGGAATTCCAAAGTGAAGTAGAAAATCAAGGTAACAAGAAGATTAAGTTTCTACGATCTGATCGTGGAGGTGAATATCTAAGTTATGAGTTTGGCATGCATTTGAAGAAATGCGGAATACTTTCGCACTTGACACCGTCAGGAACACCACAGCGTAATGGTGTGTCCAAACGTTGTAATCAAACTCTCTTAGATATGGTTTGGTCTATGATGTCTCTTACAGATTTACGTTATCATTTTAGGGTTATGCATTAGAGACATCCGCATTCACTTTAAATAGGGCACCATCTAAATCCGTTGAAACGACACCGTATGAATTGTGGTTTGGTAAGAAACCTAAGTTGTCGTTCCTTAAAGTTTGGGGTTGCAAAGCTTATGTAAAGAAGTTACAGCCCGACAAGCTTGAATCCAAAGTGGAAAAATGTGTCTTCATAGGATAACCTAAATAAACAATTGGGTATACCTTCTATCATAGATTTGAAGGCAAACTTTTCGTTGCCAAGAATGGATCCTTGCTTGAAAAGGAGTTTCTCTCGAAAGAAGTGCTGGAAGGAAAGTAGAACTCGACGAGGTTGTTAAACCTTCTCTCGGATTTGAGAGTAGCGCAGCACCAGAAGATGTTCTTGTGCCGCCTGCACCAATAAGAGAGGAAGCTAATGATGGTGGTAATGAAACTTTGAATGAAGTTGCTACTGAACCTCGTAGGTCGATGAGGGTTCATAACACTCCTGATTGGTATGACCCTGTCATGAATGTCATGTTGGTGGACAGCATGGACGACCCTTTTACGTATGAGGAAGAAATGATGAGCCCAGATTACAACAAATGGCAAGAAGCCATGAAATCCGAGATTGGATCCATGTACGAAAACCAAGTGTGGACTTTGGTGGACTTACCAGATGGTCGCGAGGCTGTTGAGAAAAAATGGATCTTTAAAAGGAAAACGGACACTGATGGTAATGTTAATGTCTATAAATCTCGACATGTCGCGAAAGGTTCCGACAAATTCAAGGATTTGACTATGATGAGACTTTCTCACCGATAGTGAAGCTAAAGTCTGCGAGGATTTTGTTAGCAATCGCTGCATTTTTCGATTATGAGATTTCGCAGATGGATGTCAAAATAGCGTTCCTTAACGGTGAAATTGAGGAAGAGTTGTATATGGTACAACCCAAATGTTTTGTCGATCCTAAAGATGCTAACAAGGTATGCAAACTTCAGCGGTCCATTTATGCACTGAAGCAAGCACCCCGAAGCTAGAATCAATGTTTTGATAAGGTGATAAAAAACTTTGGATTTATACAAACATTTGGAGAAGATTGTATTTATAAGAAAGTGAGTGGGAGCTCTGTAGCATTCATAGTACTATATGTGTATGCCATATTGTTGATTGGGAATAATATAGAACTTCTTGAAAGTGTCAAAGGATATTGAATAATAGTTTTTCAATGAAGGATGTTGGGTAAGCAGCATACATCTTAGGCATCAAGATTTATAGAGATAGATCAAGACGCTTAATAACGCTTTCATAGAGTACAAAATTGTACAAGGTTCTAAAGAGGTTTAGAATGGAATAAAGCAAGATCCTCTATGCTCTGGCCATATGCTCTATCATGTATGACATGCTATGTACAAGACCGGATATAGCACATGCTGTTAGTTTGACCAGTGATACATCGTAAACGTATCTATAATTTTTGATGCTCCATGCTTGTTTTATACCAACTATCTTATCTTTTGTCTACACTTTGAGGCATTTTTATACATTTTTTGGAACTAACCTATTAACAAGATGCCGCAGTGCCAGTTCATGTTTTATGTTGCTTTTGGTTTCGGAAAATCTAGTAAGGAAATATTCTCGTAATTGTACGGAACAAAAGCGGAAGTCAATATTTTACCGTAACAAAGACGACGTCTAGACGGGGGACGAAGAGGCGCCACAGGGGGGCAAACCACCCCATGGCGCAGGTCCACCCTAGGTCACGCCAGGGCATGGTGTGGGCCCCCTTTCCCTCAACCTACCTTGCCCCTTCACCTATATAAACCCTCTGAGGCAGAAACCCTAAGTACCCGATCAGAAAGCCATGAAAAAGTCTGTAGCGCCGCCACCATCGTCCCTCGACCAGGAGGGATCTGAAGCTCTTATCGGCACCCTACCGGAGAGGGGAGATCATCCCGAAGGCCTTCTTCGTCACCATGCCATCCACCAGAGTGATGCGTGAGTAGTTCATCCTTGGACTATGGGTCCATAGCAGTAGCTAGATGGTTGTTTCTCCTCTTTTGTGCTATCATGTTTAGATCATCGGAGCTGCCTATCATGATCAAGATCATCTATTTGTAATCATACATGTTGTGTTTGTTGGGATCCGATGGATATTGAGTACTACGTCAAGATTGATTATTGATTATGTCATGTCTAAGTTATTTGTGATCTTGCATGCTCTCCGTTGCTAGTAGTTACTCTGGCCAAGTAGTTGCTTGTGACTCCAAGAGGGAGTATTTATGCTCGATAGTAGGTTCATGTCTCTAGTAATCTGGGGGAGTGACAGGAACCTCTAAGGTTGTAGATGTGATGTTGCTACTAGGGAGAAAACAACAATCCTTTGTCCAAGGGAAATTGTATTGTTTACTTTACACACTTTTCTTAATGCAATTATTTGTTGCTTGCAACTTAATACTGGAAGGGGTTCGGATGATAACCTAAAGGTGGATTATTAATCATAGATGATATTGGATTATGATCTATGTATTATGTTGTAATGCCCAAACGCATGTACATGCATTGTTAGGCATTCTCAATCTGTCAATTGCCAAAATGTAATTTGTTCACCCAACATATTATTTATCTTATGGAGAAACACCTCTAGTGAACTGTGGACCCCAGTTGATTCTTCTCACTGATATTCAATCTACTATCTACTGTTTACTTTCTACAATTTATACAAGCAACTACTTTATTCCACACTATACGTTTAATCCTTTGTTTTTAGCAAAACGGTGAGCTTGACAACCTCACTGTAATTTGGGGCAAAGTATTGTGGTTGTGTTGTGCAGGTTCCACGTTGCTAGCAACACCTTGGGAGCTGGTTCTTTCTCTTACTGGTTCGATAACATTGGTTTCATAACTGAGTGAAACTTGTTGTTGTGCTCATCATACCTTCCACTTGGGGTTCCCAACGAGCTCTACATCATTTGATCCATCAAGCAATTTTGTGGCGCCGTTGCCGGGGAGATATAGGACAGCTTCAATCTCTTCCTCCCCGTCAAAAAGCTTTTCTGGGAGAAAGAAGATTTCTGCAAGGGGAGCCTCTCACTACCAATCTCTTTACTATGTTTTTATTTTTCTTAGTTTATTTTGCTTTGTTTGGTTTGCTTCTTTTTATCAAAAACAACAAAAAAATTAGAGAGATTTATAGTATTTATCTTGAGTTAGGACATGAACTATTTGAAGAGAAAATTTAAAAACCTATGGAACTTTATTTGCATTCTAATAACAATGTTATTAGTATGAATTCTTTGAACACCATTATTTCTAATGTTATGGAAACGTCTAAGCTTGGGGAAGCTAGTTTTTATGAAAATGATCTTTTTAGTTCCCCAGCTTTAGAGGAGAAAATTTTCTATGATGATAATGTACCTCCTATATTTGATGATTATGGTGATGAGAATAATAAAGATAGCTATTTTGTTGAATTTGCTCCCACTACAATGAATAAGAATGACTATGCTTATGTGGATAGTAATAATTATTATATGCATGTGGCTCATGATAAGAATGTTTTATGTGATAGTTATATTGTTAATTTTATTCATGATGCTACTGAAAGTTATTATGAGAGAGCGAAACATGATATTAAATTTCCCCTCTTTATGTTGAAAATTTTGAAGTTGCAATTGTTTTGCTTTCCTATGCTTGTTTCTTTGTTCTTTCATGACTTGTTTCTTTACAAGATTATTTTTCATAGGAAGTGGGTTAGACTTAAATTTGTTTTATGTTTGCTTCTTGATGCTCTCTTCTGAGACAACCCATTATATTATTTACTTTCAGTTTATTTTTGTTTCTTTGAGTGTTGGAAGTTATTGCCTCTGTAATAACCTCTCCTTATCTTTTTTGTGTGGTTTTTGTTCCAAGAATAGCCTCTAATGAGAGGGAAGTAAGATATGGGGAAGTTTCTGCCCGAAACAGATTTTTGTGCTTCACTCTAAAATATCGTGAAAAATCCCACTACGTCGGATTGAGCTGAAATTTTTGTGAGAATGCCCCTATTATTTACTCAACTTTCGTTAGTTTTGCAATTTGCAATTTCAGCAATAGAAGATTTTCGAAAAAATCAGTTTTTTCCTGATGGTCTGTTTTGACAGATTTCTATCATTATTTGCATTTGCCTCTTAATCAGTTTATTTTTTAGTTATCTTTGATCACTTGAGCTTTTAAAAGGAGTTGCTGCAGTATCTTTTGTTTTAGTGGAAGTTTCACTCAAGTTGAAACCGAACGCAATGGCTTATTATCTTGAATACACTAATGTTGCTAATGAAAGAATGTGTGAAGTTTTGTATGAAGGAAATTTTGAAGTGTAGGGAGAGAATGATATGATGAGATGAAGTATGGACAAAAGCTCAAGCTTGGGGATGCCACCCGTGTCACCCCAATAAATATTCAAGAGGTACAAGCGTCAAAGCTTGGGGATGCCCAAGGCATCCCCTTCTTCATCAATAAAAATCTCAGGTCTTCTTTCAAAACACTTTATTTTTATTGCTTCATGCACTATTGTGTTGTTCTTGGAGCATCTTTGTTTTTGTTTTTAATTTTTTTTTTGCTGTAATAAGTTGGTCAGACCCCAACACACCTATTTTGGAGGAGTCACACCTAGGCCTTCATTGTCTAGAACACTCTAGTTTTCACTCTTATTGTACTATGAGTGTTCTCCTTTGCTAGAACTATGTTTAGCTTTAGTTTATGATTTTTGCTTAGAACTTTTTAGTTCTTCTTTGTAGTTAGGTGAGACAAGCTCTCTGATATTTATTGATTATTATCTTTGTGCGATCGGTGTTGGAAAAGAGTAAAAAGTTTCATGCTTATAGTGGTACAAAAGGAAGCTTGTTTTGACTGTGGCTTAGACTTTATCTTGTCATGTTAGATATTGCTTTGACCATATGCTTAGTAATTATTGTTGTATCATGACTTGTTTAAAACAATTGAGATTGCTTAATGTGCCCTAAAAGAATCATGCGTTGTTTTAGCATACAAAAGCATAATATTGTGGTATTATCCTTTGATGCTTTATTTGGGTTGACTTGGCACATGCTTACACCATGTTAAGACTATGAACCAGTCACCTTAGCCTCTATGATCATTTAGGTTTTGACTTGTGATATCACTTTATGCTTTAATTAATAATGTTTTGTCGCTTTGCATGATTATGGCCATTATTGCTCTCTTAGTTGGTCGCTCCCAATCTTTTGCTAGCCTCCACCTGTACTGAGTATGAGCTCTACTCGTGCATCCGACTCCCAAGAAACCAAGTTATTCCAAAGAGTACACTATAAATTCGTATGCATGGTGTGTTACACAATTCCAAGTATATTCAAGTTTTTATCTATCTTCCAAATTAAACTTTTGCTATGTGAAAATTACTTATTAAAGCTCTCACGAACTTGATGGCACACTTTATGTTCTTGCACTTAATAAACTTGAACCATCGTTCCCATCTATATTGCTTATATGCTTGCAAATTATAAGTTGGGAGTTAGTATAACCATGTTGTCATGGGGAATTCTTTTGACATTGCACTTATTCTATTTAGTTGATATCATGTTCTTTTATTTATGGATGTCAGTGGTGTGAAATAAAAGGTGAGCTTGTAAGCTCATGGAGTTTGTATAAGTATTATAGAAACGCTTGGGTGGCTATCCTAAGCCATGCCTAATCATGGTGGAAACTTACAGCGAAACCATAATGAGCATTCTGTGAAGCATCCTCAATAAAAACCTATGCAAATAGCAAATAAAAAGATCACGGAGATTCTCATTATCTGTTGCCTTGCCATTTTCATATGGGATAGCTCATGTGTCATGGGGCAAGGGGTACCCCGTTGGCGGTTCTCCATGATATGCATATACTTACAATGACAAGAACTTGCTTGTGACCAAAGTTGAGTAGCATGAGGTTCGGTACTCGTACGCAAGGGGCATGAGATTTTCAACTTATGATTTGTCAACCATATACTCATATTTGTGTCACTTTAACCTTAATCACTTCAAGATGCTTATGATAGGGGCAATGAGAGATCAAAGCTAGTAAGTACCATAATTTTTGGAAGATCTTTATGAAACTTGAAATCCCTACTTCCCTCTATGAAGGGCCTATATTTTTACTTTTTGTTGAGTCTCAATCTTATATCTTTATGCACCAATTAAGAGAGAATAGTTGTCATTCTTAGTTCAGTGTGCATTGTCCCAAAATTTGTTGATTGATTCATAGTTATGGTATTGCTTGTTCTTAAATTATTTGTATCTAGTCACCCTTATGAACTTTGAAGGTGTCCTATGCATTTATGTTTTGCTATTCCATGAAGTACAAGCTTATTACCACTATTGCTATGTTTTCTATATGTGAAAGAAACAAATGTCTTTCAATGCATTTTCATTCATGATCTTTTGTTTGTGAAACCTTTCATGTTGCAACATAGTTGCTATGTCTTATTGTTAGAACGATACCTTTCATGATTATGTTAGAGTATTTTGATCCTAGCTATAAATGCTTTACAATACCTTGATCAAGATTGTGATGGTGCATGTCACCTCACAAATTATTATGTTTTATCACTTACCTACTTGAGGACGAGTAGGAGTTAATCTTGGGGATGCCTGATACGTCGTAAACGTATCTATAATTTTTGATGCTCCATGCTTGTTTTGTACCAACCATCTTATGTTTTGTCTACACTTTGAGGAATTTTTATACATTTTTTGGAACTAACCTATTAACAAGATGCCGCAGTGCCAGTTCCTGTTTTCTGTTGTTTTTGGTTTCAGAAAAGCTAGTAAGGAAATATTCTTGGAATTGGACGGAACAAAAGCGGAAGTCAATATTTTACCGTAACAAAGACGGAGTCCAGATGGGGACGAATAGGTGCCACAGGGCGACCAAACCACCCCATGGCGTGGGTCCACCCTAGGCCACGCCAGGGAATTGTGTGGCACCCCTGGCCCTCAATCGACCTTGCCCCTTCGCCTATATAAACCCCCCGAGGCAGAAACCCTAAGTACCCGATCAGAAATCCATGAAAAAGTCCATAGCTGCTGCCACCATCATCCCTAGATAGGGAGGGATTTGAAGCTCTTCCCAGCACCCTGCCGGAGAGGGGAGATCATCCCGGAGGCCTTCTTCATCAGCATGCCAGCCTCCGAAGTGATGCGTGAGTAGTTCATCCTTGTAATATGGGTCCATAGCAGTAGTTAGATGGTTGTTTCTCCTCTTTTACGCTATCATGTTTAGATCTTGTGAGCTGCCTATCATGATAAAGATCATCTATTTGTAATCCTACATGTTGTGTTTGTTGGGATCCGATGGATATTGATTACTACGTCAAGATTGATTATTGATTCTATCATGTCTATGTTATTTGTGATCTTGCATGCTCTCTGTTGCTAGTAGTTACTCTGGCCAAGTAGTTGCTTGTGACTCCAAGAGGGAGTATTTATACTCGATAGTAGGTTCACGCCTCTAGTAATCTAGGAGAGTGACATGAACCTCTAAGGTTGTAGATGTGCTGTTGCTACTAGGGAGAAAACAACAATCCTTTGTCCAAGGGCAATTGTATCGTTTACTTTACACACTTTTCTTAATGCAATTATCTGTTGCTTGCAACTTAATACTAGAAGGGGTTCGGCTGATAACCTGAAGGTGGATTATTAGTCATAGATGCAGTTGGATTACGATCTATGTATTATGTTGTAGTGCCCAAACGAATCTCATAAATATCATCATGACATATACATGCATTGTTATGCATTCTCAATCTGTCAATTGCCCAACTGTAATTTGTTCACCCAACATGTTATTTATCTTATGGAGAAACATCTCTAGTGAATTGTGGACCTCGGTCCATTCTTCCCACTGATATTCAATCTACTGCCTATTGTTTACTTTCTGCAATTTCTACAAGCAACTAATTTCTTCCATACTATACGTTTAATCCTTTGTTTTTAGCAAACCGGTGAGCTTGACAACCTCACTGTAAGTTGGGGAAAAGTATTGTGGTTGTGTTGTGCAGGTTCCACGTTGCTAGCAACACCTTGGGAGCTGGTTCTTTCTCCTACTGGTTCGATAACCTTGGTTTCATAACTAAGGGAAACTTGTTATTGTGCTCATCATACCTTCCACTTGGGGCTCCCAACGAGCTATACATCATTTGAGCCATCAACCAGCAGATATAAAAGTAATCCAGGAGTGGAACATTGTACAGTGGTCAAAAATATCCTAAAGTACCTAAAGAGGACTAAGGATATGGTTCTTTCTTATGGAGGTGACGAAGAGCTCGTTGTAAACGGTTACACCAATGCTAGTTGGAACACCGATCTGGATGACTCAAAGTCACAGTCTGGATACATATTTATTTTGAATGGTGCGACAATGAGCTGGAGGAGTGCAAAGCAAAGCATTGTGGCAAAATCTTCAACTAAATCGGAATACATAGCTGTTTCAGAGGCTTCACAAGAAGCGATATGGATGAATGAGTTCATTACCGAGCTTGGTGTGGTTCCTAGTGCGTTGGACCGGATGGCCATTTATTGTGATAACATGGGTGCCATAGCCAATGCGCAGGAGCCAAGGTCACACAAGAAGCTTAATCACATCAAGCTATGTTTTTATTCGATTCACGAGTATGTCCAAGAGGGTGACATAAAGATTTTCAAAGTACACACATGTCTGAATATGGCAGATCCGTTTACTAAACCTCTCCTTAGATCAAAAAATAACCAACACCAAAACGCCATGGTTGTTAGGTATATTACCATGTAATCTAGATTATTGACTCTAGTGCAAGTGGAACAGTCTTGGAGATATGCCCAAGAGGCAATAATAAAGTGGTTATTATTATATCTTTGTGTTTATGATAAATGTTTACATCCCATACTATAATTTTATTAACCAGAAACATTAATAATTGTGTGTTTTGTAAACATAAAAGAGTCCCTACTAAGCCTCTTGTTGAAACTAGCTTGTTGATTAATAGATGATCATGGTTTCCTGATCATGGACATTGGATGTTATTAATAACAAGATCATATCATTAGGAGAATGATGTGATGGACACACACCCATAGTAAGCATAGCATAAGATCAAGTCATTAAGTTCGTTTTGCTACAAGCTTTCAGATACATAGTAACCTAATCCTTAGACCATGAGATCATGTTAATCACCATCACCACATGAGTACTTTGATGACATCAAACGCCACTTTCGTAACTGGGTGGTTATAAAGATGGCATTGGGTATTCTGAAAGTATGTGATGAAGCGCATGGATCAAGAGTGGGAGTTGTCCATCCATATTATGGATAGATATACTCTGGGCCCTCTCAGTGGAATGTCATCCAGTTGGCTTGCAATCATGTGACTAGGTCACAAGGGATGTCATATCACGGAACAATTAAAGAGTACTTATCGGTAACGAGGTTGAAGTAGGTATGGAGATACCGACGATCAAACCTTAGATAAGTAAAGTATCGCATGATAGAGGGACTCTGTATCGTATGTTAATGGTTCATTCGATCATGAAGTCATCGTTGAATATGTGGGAGCCATTATGGATCTCTAGATCCCGCTATTGGTTATTGACCGGAGAGGTGTCTCGATCATGTCTCCATAGTTCACGAACAGTAGGGTGACACACTTAAGGTTCGATGTTGTTTAAGTAGATATGGAATATGAGTTGGAGACCGAATGTTGTTCGGAGTCTCGGATTGAATCCAGGATATCATGAGGAGATCTATAATGGTCCGGAGAATAAGATTCATATAATGAAAGTCATTTTCCGGGGTTCGGAGAATTTATCGGTATTTTGACCGGAGCTTCTAGAATGTTCTAGAAGGGGCCACCAATGGGCCCACCACCCCAGGAGGGGGCACATGGGCCGAGGGTATGCTACGGGGGGCATGGGCTAGCCACACCATGATCCAAAGGGCCTAACTGTCCAGCACAAGGAAAGGGGCAAAAACCCTAATAAGGAAAGAGGGACACTTGGGGGGTAAGTTTCCCCCTCCCTTTCCCTTCTTGCGCCCCCGACTTGGAGGAGTCGGCCAAGGGCTAGGAACCCTGGCCGCACCCCCCTCTATATAAAGAGGGGAGGGAGGTGATACGTTCTAAACATATCTATAATTTTTTATGCTCCATGCTTGTTTTCTATCATTTGTCCTATGCTTTGTATACACTTTGAGGTATTTTTATACATTTTTTGGGACTAACCTATTAACAAGATGCCGTAGTGCCAGTTGCCTTTTTTTGCTATTTTTGGTTTCAGAAAAGCCAGTAAGGAAATATTCTCGAAATTGGACGGGACAAAAACCAAAGTTCATATTTTACCAGAAGGAACACGGAGTCCGGAGGGCAGCCGAAGTGGGGCCACAAGGCGTCCACACCTGGTGGCAGCGCGGCCTAGGGGAGGCGCGCTAGCCATAGGTGTGGGCCCCTCGGGCGCCCACCGACCTTGTCCCTTCACCTATAAAAGCACCCTGATGCAAAAAACCTAAGCACCTGATTAGATCTCCACGAAACAGTCCGTAGCTAACATGGATATACCTTACGGATGTATAAAATTGGTATACCTGGTCCAGCTCCCACGTGAGGACTTGCAGCCTAGGAAGATTTCAGGTGGCCCAAGCCCGTGGTGAATTCGACTCCCGAATTTCAAAGGGTATCAACCCTCATCTGTAACCGACTCGACCTATCCCGGGACCTGGCCTATCTATATAAAGGCCAGGAGGGTGTGGCGAGAAGGATCTCAACACCTCATATAGACACCTCAATGCCAGATTGCATCTACGCACCCCTGTAACCTTCAGTTCTGCCGTAATCAAGAACAAACAAGGAGGAGTAGAGTTTTCCCTCCAGGGGCCTGAACCTGGGTAAACCTCATGTCCCCGTGTTGCTTGCCTGTTAACCGTTCCACGACTTCCAGCATCCCCATCTTCTCCAAAACCCAAGTCCATATCAATGGGCATTGACGAGTCAAACCCTCGTCAATTGACGCCGTCTATGGGAAACAGGGACGCTGATCGTGCGGTCGTGACGGTCCCATCCGGAGCGATCTACGATTCCTTGGCGATGGAGAACCACCTCCTCTTTGGTGCTTTCGACTTCACCGCCCACTCACCGGCCACCCGCAAATATTTCGAGTCCATAGGCGACGGAATCGAGATGCTGTTCAGGAGCTTCTGCTTCCAGGTGGGGCAGACCGACACCCTCCACCTCCTAGGGCGGGTGCCACTTCCATCCACCAGGCCCGCTTCGTGGGTCCCACCCATTGACGCCCTGCTTACATCAATGCTGACAGGCGATCCGGATGACAGCAGCTGCTGCAACTCCGATCCGTGTAATCACCCTTCGGATGAAGGAACCTATGGTTCCGGATCTGAGAACTGCGGCAGCAGTGACCCACTTCGTGAGCACTACCTGTGCGCCGTCATCCATGGTGGCGACGTCAACAACGGAGCAGATCCACCATTAGGTTCAGATGCCCATCCCCCTCCCAACCCTTAGGTTGAGAATGAGGGAAACGGGGCGAACCCGCCTAACAGGGCGGCTAGAGCCACTGAAGGCGGCAATCGCACGCACAACCACATCAACCTCAACGAGGAAGCCTAGGAAATCGCACATGAAGCCATGCGAGGCAATAAAATCCTACCTATGGATGACTCCCATGACTTGCTGATGGCCTACCACTGGCTCCTAATCGATGAGCACAATCGGAAGGTCAAGCTACAGGACGAACTCGAAAAGCGTAAGCGGGCAACAGAAGAGTCAAGCATGCGGCATGCTGCGCTCTCTGCTGCTGGCGGCTCCTCTTCACACGGGAACAACGCCAACAAGTATCGCTCCCGCCTGGAGCGCATGGACCCCGCCGCACGACGCGAGGTCACTAAGGCACTCGACACGTCCTTCATGACGATGGACTCGCAAGGCAACGTCATGCCGAAAACTCCGCAGGCTGCAATCATGGTGGCCACCACCTATATCGCATCCAACCTGCCACCGATGGGAGACCCGAAGATCGCGATCCACAAGTCTGTGTTGGCAAGCCTCGGACTCGTTGGATATGCGCTCCATAACGAAACTCCCGCAGAGCCGAAGAAGAAGACCGCGGTCAAGTTCACTTGAAGCCGCATGCCCTCATCCGAGGAAGAGGAGCATGACCTGCCTCGACGCCGTCGGAGCCCACGGTGCTGTAGCAGCAACTACGATGCTCATAGCGAACTCACACAGCGCAAGATCGACAAATCACGTGCTAAGCGCGCGTGCTCAACTGAGTCCAAGGAGGATGACAACGAAAAACTGTGCGGAGCCAGATGCTTCAGCAGATCTGTTCGGCAATCGCGGATGCTGAGAAACTTCAAGCTCCCTTCGGACAACCCGAAGTTCGACGGCGCGCAGGAGCCTAAAACTTGGCTCGACGATCATCTGTCATCGGTCAAGCTCCACGGCGGGAACAAGAATACTGCCCTATAGTGCCTTCAGATGCAGTTGACAGGTGCGGCCAGGGTCTGGCTCAGCAGCCTCCCCTCCGGCTCCATCCGAAGCTGGGAAGAGCTGGCGTACAGCTTCATCCGCAACTTTAAGGGAACCAGCAAGAGGCCAGCCTCAATCGAAGAGCTGCGGGCCTGCACCCAACAGACCAACGAGTCCATCCGCTCATACATACTACGTTGGTCCCACATCAAGAACTCTGCTGCAAACATCTCCGAAGAAAGGGCAATCGACGCCTTCAAGGACAGTTCTAGGCTCCCAGATTTCAGGGAGGATCTCGGGCACGTCAAGCCCAAAACCCTTGATCACCTCATGGACATCACCAAACGCTGGGCAGATGGTGAGGATTCCGTCAATCGAACACATTCAGATGACGAAGATGACTTAGGGCACAGACGCGGTCGTCGTAGCAAGAGAAGATCGCACGACTATGATGATCGCGATGGAGTCGACATGGTTGTGGCTGGATACGCCGATCGCCGCGACGATGGCAACCGCAATAGCGAACACCACAGCAGCAACTACCGCGATGGCGGATGACCCACACAAACATGGAAACGTCGCAACCACGACGATGAGCCTTTGGCATACGACAAGTTGTCTGGTCCCTGCACCATCCACTTCTACATCAACAAACAAGATGGTAAGAAGAAGGCCAGCCACATGCTCAAGGACTGTCGGGAGTTCTAAAATCTCAGCGAGGGCTTCACCCAAACGCGACGCCAGGCGGTGAATCCAGGATCCGCACACTCCCCAGGTGCTATCGCCCACGGAGATCCTCCACCACCACCTGGAGGACCATCGCAGCCACCAGTTGCACCGGCACCAAATAACGGTGCAGATGGGTACCCCCCCACTGAAAGGGTCCATGATGGTCCAGAAGGGGCGTCCAACCAACAGGGTGCAGAAGAAGATCACCCGCTAAGTCAACCTGGGCGTGACCTTCCCACCAGCCATACCTGAGTACCTCAGCGGCTTGGAGTCCTGCATCACGTTCGACCGTTCGGATCACCCACGTCGGATACCTCGCCCTAGTCACTCTGCCATAGTGCTTGAGGCCCATATCAGGGGATTCAAAATGAGCCACGTCTTCCTGGACGGCGGCAGTGGCATCAACCTGATGTTCGCCAGCACACTCGCAGTGATGCGGATCCTGATGTACAACCTAGAGCAATCGGACACGACGTTCCACGACATAGTCCAAGGGAAGGGCATATACCCCTTGGACAAGATATGGCTCGACGTCAACTTCGACAAGCCTGAAAATTTCAGGTGTGAGCGGCTGGAGTTCGAAGTGGTGGACTGGCCATCACAATACCATGCCATCCTCGGGCGCGTGGCATTCGCAAAATTTCTGGCAGTACCGCACTATGCGTACCTGCTACTGAAAATGCCAGGACCTAGGGGAGTCATCACCATCCCTTGAAGCTTTACCAGGTCAGACAGCTGCGACAGAGATTTCAACATAATGTCTCAGTCGTTTGGCATGCAGGAGGAGATCACGAGACTCAGGGAGGTGACAAACAACGGGGCACCCCTAGTCACCAGGCAAAACGTAACTGATATGTCGTTTGACTGCACAGTCAACACAAAGAAGATGCAGGTTCACCCAACAGACGCCTCCAAGATGGCGTTTATCGCCAATGACCTGAGTCCCGCATAGGAAAGCGTGCTCGTCGAATTCCTCCGTGAGCGCTGGGAAATTTTTGCTTGGTGTCCTGCGGACATGCCAGGAGTTCCCAGGGAATTCGCCGAGCATGCACTCAATGTGTTTCCAGATGCGAAGCCAGTCAAGCAGTCGATGTGTCGACTGTCCGAGCCAAGAGCCGAAGCCGTTGGAATCAAAGTCAATAGACTCATCGATGCCAACTTCATTAGGGAAATCAAAGAAAGCGAGTGGCTGGCTAACACCGTGGTGGTCCCCAAAAAGGACACAGACATCCTACGGATGTGCGTGGACTTCACATCGCTTAACAAGCATTGTCCCAAGGACCAATTCCCTCTACCAAGGATCGATCAAATCATTGACTCTACTTCAGGATGCAAGAAGCTCTCCTTCCTTGACGCCTACTCAGGCTATAACCAAATTCGACTAAAGGTCGAAGATCGGGAGAAAACAACGTTCATCGTGCCGTCCGGGGTGCTCTGCTACAACACAATTCCCTTCGGGTTGAAGAAAGCATGCGCCACTTACCAGAGGTGCATGCAGGTATGTCTAAAGGACCAAATCGGCCGCAACATCCAGGTCTATGTCGACGACATTGTAATCCAGACCAAGGAGGCCAGGACGCTCATCGACGATCTCTGCGAGACATTCGATAACCTTGATCGCTACAAGATCAAGCTGAACCCAGACAAGTGCGCCTTAGGCATCCCGTCTGGCCAGTTACTCGGGTACTTCATCTCCCAGCGCGACATTGAGGCGAACCCGAAGAAAATCAGGGCTATACTAGCTATGGAGAAGCCTAAGAACCTCAAGGGAGTCCAGTAGCTATCCGGGCGAATCGTGGTGCTTAGCAGGTTCATCAGTCACATGGGTGAGAAGGATCTACCCTTTTATCAGATGTTGTGCAAGACGGACAAATTCGAGTGGACACTCAAAGCAGACGATGCGTTCGAGGACCTCAAACGTCTACTCTCCACATCCACTGTCCTGGTTACGCCGAAGGAGTGGGCGCCTTTGCTGTTGTACATAGCAGCCACACATCAGGTGGTCAGCACCGCACTCGTGGTCGAACGACCCAAAGATGGCAAGACCCATGGGGTCCAACGCCCAATCTACTACCTTAGCGAGGTACTGACCTCGACAAAGCAAAGGTACCCACATTACCAGAAGCTCACCTATGGCCTATTCATGACGGCGCGCCGGCTGAGCCACTACTTCAATGATGCCCCGCTGTCGAACATCCTGAACAACCCCGAAGCCACGGGGCGCGTAGCCCTGTGGGGCATCGAGTTGTCTCCTCGAGACATCATCTACAAGCGACGCACCACCATCAAATCTCAGGTCCTCCCTGACTTCCTTGTCCACTGGATGGAGCTCCATCTGCCAAATACTCCGAACATGTCGCAGTCCTGGACGATGCACTTCGATGGCTCCAAGCACGAGGCTGGAGTAGGGTTCGGCGCCATACTGACGTCCCCTCAAGGCGACAAGATGAAGTATGTCCTTCAAATGAAATTTCGCGCCTCCAACAACGAGGCCGAATACGACGCCCTCATCCACGGCACGTGGATGTCTAAGGTGTGCGGCGTAACACGCCTTGTCATCTACGACGATTCGAACCTCGTCATTCAACAAATGATGAACGAGTGTGACGCCAATATCTCCAACATGATCGCATACCCTGTGCTCTACAATAAGGGGACTTTGACGGCTGCAAGCTTCGGCACGTTGGCAGGGAAAGCAACGAGGAGGCCGACAAGCTCGCCAACATTGGCTCCACCTGCGCTCAGGTGCCACCAGGAGTGTTCCTCGAACAAATCTGTGTACCCTCCATCAAGAGGAAATTCCCAAAAGGCTCAGCCGAAGAAGCAGAGAACTCGAGAGCTACACTACCCGAAGGACAAGAAGGACCCTAAAAGCTCGACACGGAGGTCGAGTTGGTAAGCCTTATGCAGGTCATGGCGGTTGAGAAACATGGACGCAACTGTACCTTTGCTACCTGGTAAACAATCAGCTATCAGAGGACCCAACATATGCCCGGCGCATATCTCGCCGGTCAGAGGCCTTCACTATCATCAATGGCGAGCTGTACAAGCGCAACATTTTGAGCGTGCTTGTAACATCCCAGCATTAGAGCCTAGAAATAAGCTAAACCCAGATGTGTGCATTGCATTCATGCATACAAAATACGAATAATTTTCGCGCTTTTGAAAAAACTTGTCAAAGTGATTAAAGCTTCTCTTAACTTGATGGAAATGAAGTAGATCATCAAGTTGACTGCGATAAGTTTTAATATGACCTTTTCTAAAACCTTATTTTGGGTAAGGGAGATTTGATCTAAGGGTAGATCAAATGTAATAAAAGTTAAACCCTAATACATTATGATTTATATTGATCCTTAGGTGATCATATTATAGTATTCATTATAATCACTCATAAGTACCAAGTTAAGGATATAACACAAATAATAAGAATTTAACAACTATATCTTAATCTCATCTGCATATACCATGAGTATCATGGTAATACCTAACTCTACTTCTTAAAGTAAGATTGAGTAGAAAAGAAACTAAGTTTAGATTATTCACCATATATTTTTCTTTCCATATCAATCTTTACCATATATGTTGAGTTATATTCCAATATTTATGGTTCAGCAATGTTGAGAAATAAACTATTGATTCACCCATTCTCAATATATCAAACTCTTGATCATAACACAGCTTTTAGTTAAGTATCTACAAAGAAACAACTAAGAAGGGGTAAATAGTAATGCTAGCTTTAGAAATCATCTATAGGATGGGGATGGTTGAAGAGAATCCAATCAATAGGATAATTAATGGAGTTAAATTCCTCCTAGATAAATAGAAGAATTATTTATATTATCTAATCATATGGTAGTAATTAAGAGAACAAGGATGAATTCTGAAGATAGTTACCAGTAGTAATTCTATTGGATCAAGTGGGCATAGTCCATGAATAACAACCTTAATCCAATATGAAATACTAAGAAGATAATTTCAATACAATTGAAAAGTAGTATTGATAAAGCCTTGCTTAGCCAACTAAGGACTTAAGTTATAAATGATTAAAGGATGATATTGATCATGCCTTACTCACCAGGATGGTCTACCTATATCTAGTATAAAAGATATTGGTGGGTAGAACATGATTGAAATCCTAGTAGAGATAAGTTATCCTAGAGAAGTCATTACAAGCCACATTAATATAATGTAAGGTTGGAGTGTGAGTTGTTAGAGTAAAGTAAATGTAATATAGTATGATTCAATTAAAGCCTGTATAGCATAGAGTTATGGAAGTAGTGTTATCCATCTTAAGGGATAGTAAGCTTTAAAGAAAGGTTGATGGTTGATCAAGGAAGATTATGAGTGGAGTTTGGAATAACTACTTGTTGGATTGAAGATTTTCAATAGTAGAGTAGTGGGTATAACCAAGCAAGGATATGAGAAAACTATGAAATGCTTTAATATCAAACTCATTGGATTCATCCGTAAGTTTAGAAGAATAAAAGGTGAATAAGAATATTCTTATGAAGTAAAACTCATCATGTTAATCATGATGATAGATAGGAAAAGGTGGTATATCTAGGAAAGGAATTCCTTAATTAGAAATCCAGGATTGTGAATTATGGAAAGCAGACATTCCTGGTAAACACTTAATCTAAATATTAAACCAAACATAATATCCATTTCATGTTATTGATTTATCATCTTATGTCCATATCATTCATAGGAATATTTTCCTATAGCAAATCACATAAGCATGTCTTTACGAATTCCTTTCTATAAATTTTTTTAGATATAACTTACTATTTTAAAAGGGGATGTCATCAAATATCAAAAACAGAAGACAATATGCTTAGTTATTAAATCTTTTCTCACATCAACAAAGAAAAATAAGTAAACTAAGAACCCTAAACTTCTATGTTTATCATAATAGAATATATACATTGCCATTTTCCAAATTAATAGAAGTAGTAATAACCATATTAATTTCTTTTATATTTCATGCATCAAATAATGATATAGGATTATTATACATATAAAAAATTCTATTCAAAACTATGAGCCAACTAGAGTTAAGTTTTATAACAAATAAGAATATATCATTTAATAAATCCATGGTTAAAAGTGGAAATAAAAAATGATAAGAAAAGCTTCTACAAAATATTAGAAGGGGTTCATATAGAGAAAATAAAATAAATATAAAAAAATTGTGTAATAAAAGTTCACAAATGATACTAAATATATTTCAGTATTACTACAATTATCCAGCAAATAAATTCTACAAAGAAAAGTTCAAATTAAAGATTATATACAAATCTGAAAAGGAAAATAGAAAATAGAAAAATGGAAAACAAATAAAAACAAAACTCGGCCGTGGCCCAACTTCTCTTTGCTTACATGTTGCCCAGGTGCAGCCCACAAAGCCCAATAACCAGCCCAACTCATTCTCTCCTGTGACTGATGAGTGGGGCCAGTGAAGGATCGCGGGTTGAGAAGAAAGAAACGCCAAGGGGTTTTCTGCAAAATTGACTTTGTCGTCTACCTCGCCTACTGGAAGGAGCTCACTGGCCGGATCTCCGCTGTCGATCGACCGTCGCGCTACGATTCATGCCGCCGTCTCTGGGAGGAGTAGATAAGATCGTCGGGTCCTCCTCTATCTTCTCATACCTATCTCATCTTCTATCTCGCTCTCCAGACCCATTTTCCTTCCTCACCCGAAAACCTAGTTCGTCGGAGTTCATCGTTCCGGTCAAGTCCGACCACCCCTCGCCTCGTGATAGCCACGGTTGGACGCGCCGTCGTGGACTTACTCACCTAGGACCAAGCACGGAAGCCCGCACGCCGGGAATCATGTGAAATCGAGCATTCCTTTCGTCGGCCGCCGTGGCCATAATCGTCGATTCACCGTTGTCACGTGTTCCCAAGTCTCCTCGACCTCTCTATCGTCATCAGGGTAAGCTTACGCATCTCTGGACCCCATTTTCTCTTGCTAATTCTCACCGTAGGCCTAGTTTCGTTGAGCACCGCTGTTGGCCGCCGCAGAAGCTCGTCGCTGATGCATTTCTGGTGACCATTAGGTAGCGGCGCCACCACCAATAGGTTCGCCTTGATCTCCTCTTTCCAACACACCTAGTCACAGCCCCGCGCACGCACCAGATCGATCGATCGATCCTCAACCAGTGAGGATTAACCTAGGTGACGTCATGCCTACGTCAGGTTCGAACCACGTCAGCGAGTTTGACCAGTCTTTGCCTCGCGTGGCTGATGACATGGCCTTGGGCCCATATGTCATTGTCTGGGGGTAGCAAACTAGTCAGTAACAAATACATTTTCTAACCTAAAGAGCTGAGGTGGACATAGGCCCACTGGTCATGACTCAGGCTAGATGTGGGTGCGGTGTAAAAAGTATTTCCTATTTAAGAAATAAATAAAATGTTATAAACTCGATTATTAATATTCCAGAAATCAAATAAATGATTAAATCTTGTTTAATTAATAACCTTTGATTTATAATTCAGAAAAATGTGTATAATATATGAAAATTCGTAGAAAAATAAAATCTATAACTTAAAAATATTATCAAATATTATTACGATGATTATTTAAATAAATATTATTTAATAAAACTTTTATAAGTAATAAAACTTTGATAATTCATATTTTAATAATGGTAAATGTTAAAAAATATAAATAAGAGTGTGGATTTGCTGCCAAGGGGGATAGCTTCCCCCTCCAGCCAGCACCGTACGATGTGTGTTGAGATCCACACCTACGCCTGGCTGTCTTTTTGTTGTTTACCGCATGTACTGCGCTAACATATAATTAGAGGTTGCTTGGACTGCTGGGCTATGTCAGCAGTCTGCATGCAGCGCTGGGCTGTGTAAAGCATAGCAGGTCATGCTGTGTCAGCAGTCTTTTTGCATGGTTGGACCGACGAGTGTAAAGATTTTTGTTCCCAGTCTAGTTGGGTCCTTCCTAGCTAGTTTATTCACGTGTCCATGACTAGCCTGTTCACGTGATCGTGCAGGCGCGCTATGACTGTTTTACATCTAGCTAGCATATACAAACTGGCTTATACAAGCTAGCTTATACTCGTTAGCTTGTTCATGGTTGCTTATACAAACCACTTCTATCTACCAAACATCTATGCAAACGAGTACGGCTAGCTAGTAAGAAAATATGATGATATTTATAGTGGTACACAACAATACAACACATATGTAATGAGGATACAATGGGTTGGCAGAGAGTTTTTTGCCCGTGCTACGGTACATAACCATGCTAACACAAGCAAACAACATACGCATATATGTAAGAGACCATTTGTTTGCATGTAGCATGTTAGCTTTACAAAATGTTTGTTATAGCCTATCAGCTTTATTATAGTCTGGTTAATCAAACTGGCTAGCTTATTCTTGTTTTGCATATATCTCAGTGCACACGCTAGGCGGCATCCAACGGGGGGGGGGGGGCAGCTAGCCCCTGGGCAGCAGACTATTTACCTATAAATAAATACCAAAAATCTTAGAAAAATAAAAATTATAATTTAAAACCATAATCATGCATTCTTATTTCACTTAATTAAATATTTATTATTTATTAAGTAATTATAAAGTAATAAAAATTGTAAAAAAATCATATCTTATTATCTATAAATCACAAAAATAAATGTAATATACCAAAATGATCACAAAAATAATATCTACATGTTAAAAATATAATAATCCACCTTTGAGTTAAATAAAAATTCAAATATTTTAATAACTCAAATTTAAACTTATTTACTTAGTTTAAAATTCTTATAAGGGTAAATAAAATTTGTTAATATTATAAAATTAGCCAATCAAGTCTAATAAATAAGTATTAGTCTTGAATATTATTAATAAGTCATAATTATTCAAAACCTTAGAAATACTATTATATTGAATTATCCTTCTACCATATGAATCTATTATATTTTAAAAAGATCTTTAATAATTATAAAATCTTCAATAATGATATATCAATAAAATAAAAACTTATAATGGAATAAATCCAAAGATAATTCATGAGTAGTCACTAGTACTATTTATTTATACACACCCCAGAATCATACCTTTATAAGAAACAAGAAATCTTGTTCCACTACAAAATTAAGAGACCACTACTTAATAGAAGAATAACCATTCTTAAGTAACCTTAAGGCAACATTATCAAGTACACCAGATACAAAGGTTATAAGCATTATACTTTCAAACTATCTTTGTTTTAAAGTTAACTTTAGTCTACAAGAATTCAAATATAACATTCTAAACATTGTTATATGTTTTATAGTTAACTTTGGTCTGAAATAGTTAAGTTATAAAGCATCTCAAACCCAAACTATTCAAGCAAGCACAAATAACATCGACCACCACTAACTAACCACAAAGATTGTTTAAATCTTAGAAAATGAATCTTTTCTTCAAATATTATTCTTTTTGCCACTTCAAACAAGAACTCTTAAATAAGCAATCTTGAGAAGCATCTCACATTTGTGTGTATCCTATTGTTTTATCATATTGTAGTTTTATGATTGTCTCACACACACTCACAAGCCTTAATAAGAAGCACAAATATTAAACTCATCTAAAAGTACAACAAGTTTCAAAGACATCATTCCTAGCATCCAAACCCTAGAAAAACATTATTTCCAGGATTCGCGTTTATAACGTGCATCACATTACTTATGCATAAAAGCATATTGCTTCTTTAAACATTAGTCCTTACCGGAACAATGATGTTGATTTCAGATTTTGGATCTTATATTGTCTTGAAGACCATGAGTGCATAATCTTGCAATCACAAAAGTCAAGTTCACACTTCCTCATGTCCTTTGTTTATTTTCCGTAAAGTATTTTACAAATCCAGTGTTGTCATCACTTGCATTTGAAAAGGGTCAGAAAACACTATTTTCGATAATAATGTGAACTATTGGTTACTGATCCAGGGTGATCAGCTAAGCTAGTAACTCTGACAGTTGGAATACCACTGTTCAGAACTATATCACCTAGGACTTAAAAAACCAATGTCGCCAGTGATTCTTGCGCCGTATATTACGCGTTGACCATGAGATTTGGAATGGGACGGAGAAGTCAGTTGTATCTTCTTCCTCTCGCATGAAGTCGGATGTGCAGGTCGTGGCTGTTATCCTCGTAGCGTGCATATTAATTGGTAATTCGTAGAGGATATGCAGCATATGGGTGGGAACCCTCAACGTCCCACGATAGGTCTGACATCTAACGGTTTGTATGAACCATTGCCGTAATCCAAAATGCGGGCATGGTGTACACCAAGGAGGCATGTGAGATCGTGAAGGAGGCAGTGATTGGCTTGGATCATCTTCTGGGCCCCACATCATGGAATTGTGGACGGGAATAAGCTGCCCAGTTGAGCAATAAAGAGTTGATCTCTCATGGGTAAAGTGACGCACCTCTATAGAGTGTAAGAACTGTTACTTGTTACTCCCTGTTCCGGGAAGGAGCTGCGAACGCGGAGGGAAAGGAACTCCATGAAAGTTCTGCTAAACCCATGAAGGCTGACGGACATAGCTTTTCAGAATAAAAGCAACCTTTGAAGAAATGTTTATTAAAGCTTGCATTGCCTACGACCTATGGTCCGTGGCTGTAGTTATAGTGCATCAAACACTCCTTTTCTAGTGAATTTGCTGAGTACGCTCGTACTCAAAGTATCTTCTTAACCCTTGCTAGATTCGGAATCCGAGATAAACAACATCTACATCAAGTTATGCTCCAGGACTCGTCATCCAAAGCTAAAGCTCTTCAATAAAGTCAAGGAAGTCAACATATGCATCAACACAAGTGAAGACGAAGTTACTGATTAGATAGGAATATAATCTCTAGCCAAAGAACCTAATTTTTTAGTGTATTGCAATAGCATCAATGCCAATCCCTTAGTTAAAATACTAGTCTTAATAGTATAATAGTTCTTGCGTTGTTTATCTTTGATTCCTCTCCGTAAGAAGTTCTTTCTCTCTCTTTAACCTAGAGTGTTCTCTAGATCTTATGTATAGCGTGAGTTGTAACCTTATCCATGTATTGGACCCGCTGTGTTTCTGTTGTTCCATTCTGAGGGATGTAATACTAGTGAACGGTGTTTCATTGGTGTTATGTCAACGACTATAGTATACTGCATCATGCAGTGGTATGCTGGGTCACAGCAGTGCTCCAAGCATGCGTCACCACCGGCGACGGCAAAAGCATCCTCCTAGACATCCATGAGGGTATCTACGGCCATCACGCAGGAAGTCACGCCCTGGTAGCCACAGCTCTACAAGCTGGGTTCTACTGGACAACCGCAATGAACGACGCCAAGGAGATAGTCCAGAGGTGCCACGCCTGTCAAAGGTACGTGGACAAACCACACGCTCCAGGATCAGAGCTGAGGCATATCCCAGTGGTCTGGCCCTTCGCCCAGTGGGGCCTCGACATGATTGGAAAACTGCCGAAGTCCTCGCCAGGAGGCCATGTCTTCCTCCTAGTCGTAGTCGACAAATTCTCCAAGTGGATTGAGGCCATGCCCGTCACCAACCAAAGCGGCAAAACTGCCGTCAAGTTTTTCGAGTCCATTGTCTATAGGTCCGGAGTGCCCCATAGCATCATACAGACAATGGCTCGAACTTCATCTCGAAGGAGTTCCGAGACTTCTGCGAGAACCTCGGCATCAACCTGTCATACGCCTCAGTAGCACATCTGCAGACCAACGGATAGGTCGAAAAGGCCAACGGCCTCATCGGCAATGGCATCAAGAAGCGCCTGCTACGCCCACTCGAAAGGCTTGTGGGAGCCTAGGCGGACGAGCTACCCTCCGTTCTCTGGAGCCTGTGCACAACGCCAAACAGCTCAACCGGCTATACGCCCTTCTTCATGGTGCATGGAGCCGAAGCCATGCTACCTGCTAAGGTATGCTACAAGGCCCCACGGGTCATTGCTTACAGCGAGGCCAAATCAATGGCCGCACTCGAAGATGCCGTTGATACGCTCGACGAGGCACGTGACATTGTCGTGGCTCGCTCAGCGGTCTATCAGCAAAGCCTCCGCAACTACCACAGCCGTCGGCTGCGCCCAAGGTCCTTCGTCGAAGGAGACCTCGTCCTGTGACTCAAGCAAGAAGGGCACAAGAAGCTCGAGTCACCCTGGGAAGGACTATACATCATCACCGAGGTCATCCCAGGTGGCGCCTACCGCCTCATGGATGTCGCATCAGGAGTCGAGTACTCAAATCCCTGGAACTTCGCACGACTACGACGCTTCTACCACTAGTTACCATTTACTTTCAATAATTCTATTCAGCCAGGCTACTCAGCCGAACAATGTACCTAACCATTTACAATGAATAAAATCTAAGTTCCTTGGCCCAAAAATATTTTTCTCCTTACATAATTTATCGCTAAACACGCTCGGGGGTTGCGCCTCACCTAACGACTTCGTCGATTGACAACAACGCATACAACATGAGTAGCTGACCACGTCAGGCTAACGAAAAGGATATGCACATTATATAATCATACAACGCACTACGTACCAACACATACAAACTTTACAAAGGGCATTACAAGCCCACTTGAATAAATACAGACTTTACATTTTCTCGTTTTATTTTACAGGACTTAATTGCGCTGGAGCAGAACGTTTGTCCGCTCCTCAAACACATCTACAATCTCTTCGGCGTACTGTGCCACAGCTGTGTAATGTGGACGCATATCCCATGCCATGCCATCTGGAGGAGGAGGTGGCCCAGCCGCTATCTCCGCAAGATTAACATCACGACGATGCAGTCGAACAAGAGATAGGGCTGCCTTGACGCCTGCAATCAGCTGATGGCGCATCAGCTCCTTCACGTGACCTGCATCTCAAAACTTCCCGAGCAAGCCTAGAAAGATAGAAGGTGCAGAGTCTAAAGGAAACATGGTGGCCCAAATGGCCGCAAGTGACGACCTCGCTCGCTTCAGCACCCGAAGAACTTCGTGTACGCGATCTTGCACTGTGGCAAGGACGATCGCTCGATCACGGTCCATCCAGAAGAAGTCACCGGCCTCCAAGTCTTGTTGCTTCAGGCAATTCATTCAAATTGCGACACGCTCCTTCTCTTCCTTCGGAAGCAGATTCAAAACTGCACAAAGCATCGGGTGAGCTAACATAAAAATAGGCGCACTCGAGGAAGCAGTGGTTCAAGATGAATCACATTGGAGTTGCTCACCCATCTGCCAAAATTCTTCAAGCAAAAACTCTTTCCTGGCAATGGCCTGCTCAGCCTTCGACTTCCACACATCTGCATGACCGCGGATGCTAAGGATGTCCTTCTCCAAAGTTCGGACACGGTCATGTAGGAAAGGAAACTGCGATGACTCGCTCAGCGACGGGCGAGAACCAGGCGCAGGAGAAGATGTGATCACTGGAGCCTCACTCGAAGGACCCTAAGGGTGCACAGGCAAACACGAATATCACAAACATTTTCGATAGTAGTTGAAAGACGGATTCATACATATACATAAATAAAGCCATTTCATGGCAAAGTGAAGATTATTCATCCAAAAGGCGTTACAGATGCAACAAAAGAAAGAGAGCTAGACTAACTACAATGCAGAAGGGCCTAAGCGCCAGCACCCAGAGCAGCTTCGGAGCCCGAATGCCTACTCTTGGCCGCTCGCTGCTGCTCTGCCGCATAGTCGGCCAGGAGATCAATGAGCTTAGGTACAAAATTCTTGCAGCGGGAGGCAAAGGTGGCAAAAGCTACCTCAGAACCATCCGCTGCCACCGGCATCCTGGACGTAACCTGCGTTAGATCCTGTTGGGCTCCAGACACTAGCGCCATTGCCAGTCCCATGGCAGCGCCGACCCCCTTATGTGCGCGCTTGTACTGGGCGGGAGCATCATCCGCCAAAGCCTCCGCAAGGGAGTTGACGTCCTCGAGGGCAACTCCCTTGGGATTGATCTCCTTGTAGAAGCGTGCAACCACCTTCTTGGACTTGTCAAGAGAGCCCATGGCAGAGGAGCAGCAATCCTCGATCACTAAAGCAACATCTGCTAGGAGATCCATGTGCTCTAGCGTGCTACGGTCAAACGCAGCGCGCTACGGTCAAACGCGACACCAGAAGCATCTGGCATGAATAGCATTAGAAAAAATTCGAGTGAGGAAAAAGAAGAGGCATCCCAAGATATGGAAGACACAAAAAGGAGAGAAGGGCGGCTTACTAGATACCGCCTTGGCAGCAGCCATGAACTTCTCCGCCAAAGCCTTCTCTCGAGATGTCGTGGCAGCTGCAAGTTGCTGCTCGCGGTCTTCGGCCTCCTTCCGTTCACGCTCAAGGGCCTCCGCAGCATCCGTTGCCTTCTTCGCCTGGCCGAGGCTCTTTTCGAGAGCGTGCAGCCTATGAAGAGCAGCATTGTTCTCATCTGCAGCATTGAGAAATAGTGCATGAATACAAAAACAAACTTGCCGCACTCGAAAAATAGGCAAGAAGACACCTACGCACCTTGGAGCTGCTTGAGTTCACCCTCCAGCAACAGATGGTGCTGGATGAGGAGGTTGGCGCCGTGGACAAAAGGCTGCAAAAGGGCCAGTAGGTCTGATGAGTAAAGGACTCGGGGGCTCCCCCTACGCAGTGAAAGAGCAACACTTATGTGGTCTGGTGTGGACTCCGAAGGTTTGGATATTGTCTTCCGCATAACGAGTGCCCGAGCCTCCCGCCTCGCGGAGCTCAAATCCTCGTCAGCGGAGTTGACCGCCATCTTGGGAAACGAAGACATCGGCTTCGATTCCCCGACCATCTCCTCGGTCCCCTCCTCGAGGGACTCTTCTGAGTGATTACTGCTAGCACTTACAAAGAACCACATCAACAACAAGCTAATACTTAGCACATGAATAAAGTAACATGACTCGAATAGAGCGACTTATGATGGTATGTCTGACAAATTGAAGACAGGAGGCTCCTTCTTCTTCTTCTTCTTCTTCTTCTTCTTCTTCTTCTTCTTCTTCTTCTTGGCTCGCAGCTGCGGGGCCACCGCCCGAATGGGCACAACAGGAAAAGGTGTAGAGGTCGCACCCTCATCCCCACGGTTCTGCTCAAGTAAGGACGAACCCTTCGGCGTTGGTGGCGTCGCCCCATCCGCGGTTTCGCTCCGGGACCGCTTTTGGGTCTACCCTTCGCTCGGCTCGGGGGCTTCCATCGAAGGAGACTGCGCCGGGCGAAGCTCGGACTCGGATTCCGCCGCTTCGTAATATGGCGCATCCGTGTAGTTCTCGGGTAGAGGGGGCATCATCCCGGCTACCTTGAGGTCCTGCAAATCGAAGACAAGAGATGCACAATAATAAGTACCAGTAGCAAACAACACGAACTCGAAATAGCGCTACGCGCAACTACAAATTTCACCTGAGGGATGGCCTTCCTAGCACTAAAATGGGCAGTCAAAGACTTCCCCAGGAGATCCTCATCGGCTTTATACTTCAGCAGAGGCCAAAGAGCCTTATCAAGGTCACCCGAGGACATCTCCTTAGACAACACCCTTGTCGGGTCGTTGGGGCCAGCATACAGAAACATCAGGTGTGCCCTCGCTTGGAGAGGTTGCACCCGACACTTGAGGAAGGTGCGGATGATGTTGACACCATTGACCTCCTTGCCGGCCACCATCTAGAGAGCCTCCACCCGTTTGTAGAGATTCTCCACCTCTTCGGATTCACCCTTCAAGATGTCGTTCCCCCACGACCTCTTTCGGATGATCTCTTGGTTGGAGTCGAAGGGATCAAGCCCATAATGCTGACTGTCCAATTTAACGTCGCGGATGTAGAACCACTTCCTCTGCCAGTACTGGACGGACTCGCAAAGAGAGAAAGAGAAGAACTAGACAGTGGAGCGGATAGAGATTCCTCAACCACCCAGTGGATAAACACCACCGGTGCCAGATTGCCTCTTCACGGAGTAGAGTCTTCGGAAGAGGCCAAAGTGCGGCTCGATGCCGAGCTAGCACTCGCAAAGAGTGATGGAGCAAGTGATGTGAAGGAGAGAGTTGGGAGACAGATGATGCAGCTGAATCTCGTAAAAAAAGAGAAGCCCGTGAAGGAATTCGTGGGCGGGCAAAGAAAGACCCCGGATGATAAAGGCAAAAAACATCACCCGAAACACTTCGGGTGGGCGAGGAATTGCCTCTTGATCGGGGAGGATGGTGTCGCCCTTCTCCTTGGAGATCCGGCCAACCTCATGAAACTTGCACAAGTTCGACTCGCGCATCTCCATATGCCGCAACCCGCCGTCGGTGGTGCGGGCTGGAGCGGCAGCCTTCTTCCTAGCACCGGCGGACGATGCTTTCTTCGATTTGCCCATCTTGGAGTGGCAAGTGCGGTGATGTGAGCGAAGGAAAGAAGAAGGAAAAGTACGGAGGGCGTCCAGTGCGCGATGAGAACAGAGAGCTCACGAAATGGTGGCAATGGCAATGAGGCATAGGCAAATGGCGAAGGGTGAAAATCACTGTTTTCCCCCACGGTATAAAAGGGCGAAGACAACGCAGCAGAGACGTTGATTGAGAAGCCCTAACGTGTGCCTCAAATCTCGCCGTCCATGTGTCAGCACCAAATTGAACCGTCGTCAGCACGCCGTCCACTACGTGTGGAAATCGAGGAGACGCCATAACTTTCTCCACGCCTTCGCGCAACTAGTCAACGTTAGGTCAGGCAGTGGACCCATGATCATCTCGTCGCATCGTTTCTGCTGCCGTAGACGATTGAGATCACCAATCGTCAGGAATGACGTCATCATGGCGAAGCCAGCAACGTCTCAAAGATTTCGACTGATCATAAAAGTACTTACTCGAGTCTATGACTCAACCAACTATTCGGGGGCTACTCCTATCAAGAGCGCTGGCCGCACACCTGAGAAATTACAATGGTAAGGTCACCTCGAAAATATCTTCGAGTCCTACGTCGAGTCTGCGACTCCACTACGGACTCGGGGGCTACTCCCATAGGGAGCACTGGTCGCGCATTCGAAAAAATGTGTCCTTCGGACTAATCATGGAAACAAGTGCAAATGGTTGAACTAAAGTCTCTGCTCGAGTCTATGACTCGAATAGACACTCAGGGGGATACTCGCATAGGGAGCGCTGGTCGCGCACCCTAAGAATTATTCGACTAAGATCCTTCGGATCAAATACGCCAAAAATCTTTTGGCAACTTTGCCCAAACTAACGCTAAGTGAGAAGCAGTCTCCTTGTCCACCCGAAACACTTCCATGGTGATAAAATTTTGGATGCTGTGTCTATCATGCAAATATAAGCCCTACAGATATCATCTGATGGCCTGGTAACGCACCTGACAGCGCTCTGCCAGTAAATTCCCGTGTCAGCGGGAACGATGAAAATCCTGATGGACGCGTTGGGTACATCATTTGAAAAACACTGGGGTTCAACTCCTATAAGACCTCAGCGTCCTGAGTCGAATCACACCATCATTCATTTCGGATTCGAGTCCGGGGACTCGAATCTGATGAAGATCGTGTTGTTTCGTCCTATGATAGTTAACTGGCCCTAATCCGTCGGGTGACCCAGGCACATGCATCAACAATCCCTATGAACTAAACATTTATTCCTAAAAAACAGGTTCAAATACCAAGCACCCGAAAGATAATAGTCTCCAGTCGAATATGCGATTCGACTGAACATTCGGGGGCTACTGATATGGATATACCCTACGGGTGCATAACATTGGTATACCCGGTCCATCCCAAGGAAGGCCCACGTGAGGACTTGCAACCCATGAAGATTTTGGGTGGCCCAAGCCCGTGGCGAATTCGAATCCTTGGAGGACAAGTCTAGATTAGATAGAATTTCAAAGGTATCAACCCTAATCTGTAACCGACTCGATCTATCTCGGGACCTGGCCTATCTATATAAAGGCCGGGAGGGTATGGCGAGAAGGATCTCAACACCTCATACACACACCTCCACGCCAGATTGCATCTGCGCACCCCTGTAACCATCGGTTCCACCGTAATCAAGAACAGAGAAGCAAGAGTAGGGTTTTCCCTCCGGGAGTCTAAACCTGGGTAAACCTCGTGTCCCCGTGTTGCTTGCCTGTTAACCGTTACACAACTTCCATCATCCCCATCTTCTCCAAAACCCAAATCCATAAAAATGGGCATTGACGAGTCGAACCCTCGTCAGTAGTGGCCGCCATCTCCATCCCTAGATCGGGGGGATCCGAAGCTCTTCCTGGCACCCTGCCGGAAGGGAGAGATCACCCCGGAGGCCTTCTTCATCACCATGCCAGCCTCCAGAGTGATGCGTGAGTAGTTCACCCTTGGACTATGGGTCCATAAAGTGGCTAGATGCTTGTTTATCCTCCTTTGTGCTATCATGTTTAGATCTTGTGAGCTCCGTTCATGATCAAGATCATCTATTTTTAATCATACATGTTGTGTTTGCGGGGATCCGATGGATATTGAGATACTATGTCAGATTGATTATTGATTCTATCATGTCTATGTTATTTGTGATCTTGCATGCTCTCCGTTGTTAGTAGCTATCTTGGCCAAGTAGATGCTTGCAACTCCAAGATGGAGTATTTATGCTCGATAATAGGTTCATGCCTCTAGTAATCTAGGAAAGTGACATAAATATCTAAGGTTGTAAATGTGTTGTTGCTACTAGGAGAAAACAACAATCCTTTGTCCATGGGGCAATTGTATTGTTTATTTTACACATATTGCTTAATGCAATTATCTGTTGCTTTCAACTTAATACTAGAAGGGGTTCAGATGATAACCTGTAGGGGGATTATTAGTCATAGATGCAGTTGGATTACGGTCTATGTATTATGTTGTAATGCCCAATAAAATCTCGTAGGAGTCAAGATGTCTAGTATATGCATTGTTATGCTTTCTCAATCTGCCAATTGCCCCGCTGTAATTTGTTCACCCAACATGCTATCTATCTTAAGGAAAACACCTCTAGTGAACTGTGGACCCTGGTCTATTCCTTTATCATTGATATTCCATCTATTGTTACTGTTTACTTTCTACAAGCAAATCACTATCTTCCACACTATATGTTTAATCCTTTGTTTTCAGCAAACCAGTGAGATTGATAACCTCACTGTAAGTTGGGGCAAAGTATTGAGTTTGTGTTATACAGGTTCCAAGTTGTTAGCAACACCTTAGAGTTGTTTCCTTACTCCTATTGGTTCGATAACCTTGGTTTCATAACTGAGGGAAAACTTGCTGCTATGCTCATCACACCTTGCTCTTGGGGTTTCCCAACAAGGCTCTACAGTCAACCAAGCCGCATCAGGAGGGCGCACCCTTTCCCCTTGACCTCAACCCTATCCGCCGCCCCTCTCCCTCCTTCGTCCTCCTCCTCCGGCTTAGGCGAAGCCCTGCAGTATTCTCTCCTCCACCACCACCACCATGATGTCGTGCTGCTGGGATTCCGAGGGGATCTACTACCTCCGTTGCCCCCGCTGGAACGGGGAGATGAAGGTCTTTATCGACTCTGTATGTGTGACCGAGTGCGGAAGCGCTGCCGTAATACAGCGTCGGAAAGATCGTTTACGCGATCTTGAGATCGGCAAGTGATCGACTACATCAACCACGAGATCCGATCTCGTTAACTCTTTGGATCTACGAGGGTTAGTTCACTTTAATCTCGTTGCACCGATCTCGTAGATTAGATCTTGACTTTTTCATAAATTGGATCTTGGTTTTATGTGTTCTTGCGGTAGAATTTTTTTGTTTTCTATGCAACGAACCCTACAGAAACGACAGTGGCAGGGAGGCGCCAGTGGCCTCCTATGGGCCCCTTCTTCTTTGGAGATGGTGCTGGTATGGAGGAGCTCCTTCCCTCCTTGCAGCTGCCAAGAGGAAGGATTTTCGTCACAGTGGATGGATGCCTCCAAAAGTAGGGTTTCCTCTCGATATATAGAGGTAGAAATGCAATCTAGGTCATTGGATGGATGCCTCTTTGATCCAAAGACTCTTGGGCACCTCTAGAAACTTCTTAGGACTATCCTAGGTTCTTTATGAGTTCATCAAGTCGTGGTTTGGCCGTATCCCTCAAGTATGGAAAGAGTTTGAGTCAGTCACGTCATAAACTTTTGGAATCCTGAAATTGTTTCTGTACCCCGTAGTAATCGTGGTCTCGGGGACGCGTTCGGAGTTCGTTTGGGGTGAATTTTTATCAGTCGATATTAGAAGAAAATTTCCAACAACTTTCATGATTTGGCATTTTTGACGCCATCTTCAGGGACTTTCGGGGCAATCTTCGAAAACTGTTCTGCATGGGTCAGGAAACTCCGAGTTTTACCATGATGAGCGATCTCCTTCCATATTTGTGCACTTCGTACACAAAAAATGTAAACCAAGAAATTGTGTACTTTTGCAACTATTAGTAGGCTACTTCCAAAAAATATAATAAAGTTGTAAAATAATATAGATTTTAACACAATAAACTACAGAGTTCATGGACGCATTTCGCACGCATCATGTTATTTATAGAACTTGTTTGCACTCTAGGTTATTTTCATCCATTTTACCACTTTTTTCAGTTGCTTTCCGATTGACGAGGCTTCCCTTCCCTGATGTTGATGTTCTGTTACGAGCCTGAGTACCGGTACAGCTGCCCTGAGAGAGAGAGAGCCTTTTGCAAAGCCATGCTGAGACCATGCTGCACACATGGTGTTACCTCCATCGCACTCAAACATTGGATTAGGATTTCCGTGTCGCGGAGCACTAGACAGCCCCAGATTCCTCCTCCGGCTCTCTTGCCCGTGTCGCTTCTCCTGCACCTGCTTGCGCGAGACAGCCGTCGCTTTGTAGCAGTTGGAGAAACAAAAGCAGCCCCCCGGCTTTTGTCTGTCCGAACGTCCAGCGCCAGTGGGAAAGAAAGTTGAGGACACGGCGACCCAGCGCCCAAGAGGCACGGCCATGGCGCCGCGAGCGAGCGCACGCACGCACGCTCTCTGCATGGTTTTTTTCTTGGCACGGTGAAAGCAGAGAGGGAAAAAAGAAAGGAGCTGGAAAATGCATAGGCTCTGGAGCTCAAGGCCTTTCGTCTCGCGCGTGGAAAGCCGTGTCCCCTGTTTCCCGGGCCATCCATTCACCTAATCCGTGCCGCTAACCTCCGATTCTTCATTCTTCGCTAACTAAACCCCCTCCTCACCTAAAAGCGACATGGACACCCGTGCCCATGTCCTGGGAATATCACGCCTCAATGACGTTATAATCATACTCCATTAAAGTGACCAAAATTTGATCAAACTGTCATCCCGTCCTGGGAATACAGGTTTTTCTAGTAAGACGATATACCAAGCGAATGGGTCAGAGACAAGAACTGGAACAGGCCTTCCGCTGATGTTGCCAAGATTCTCTACCTGCACTGCAGCAAGCAGCAAGCATTCTGCTGACCTTTTCAGACATGCGTTTTACATGGCGAATCATTGTGTCTTCGGTAGTAGTAGCCCCTGCCTTGCTACGGCAGCAAAGTGCTTTGCAGGCTTGACTGCTGCGCGGCTCGCTATTATACCAGCTTCCAACGTGTGAGGCCACTCTGAAGATGTTGTGTTAGAACTCTCTCTGCGGCCCGCGCTGTTCCATTGGGCATCAGAGCAGACAGAGAGTACTAATCTGCCTCGGAGATTCACAAACTCAAGCTTCACTCATACACTTACACACAGTACACTCAGTACAATCCTACGGATCTGCTCTGTCTGGTCTTCTCTGCCCCATGAATGCATGAGATGGCCAGCCAGAGGTTTCTTTTCTTTCTCTTCGCTCTCCTCCTCCTGGCGCTGCTCGCGACGGCGGTGGTCGGAGAGGACGCCACCGGCACCGGCATCGGCACCAGCAAGGCAGACGCGGAAGCGCATCCGCCCGGCGTTGCGTTCGACGTGCGGGCGAGAAAGTGGTGGCCGCGGTACCCGCCGACGGAGGGCCTCGTCAGGGGCAGCGAGCGGAGGGTGCCCAACTCCTCCGACCCGCTCCACAACCGCTGATGGCGGTCCTTGCATAGATTCTTCTTTGATCTTGCATAGTAGATTCTTCTTTGATCGATGAGAGCTCGATCAGAGGATGAAAAAGAGTTGAAGATGCGTATACAGATGTACTAGTAGCTGATTTTGTTTTTTTGTTTGCTTATTATCGGTTCAAGTGTTTGTTAATGATGAGAAATTGATCGGCAACTTGCCGGGTTGTGCATACACATTTCACATTTCCTTCTTCGTACGTAGCTGAATTTACAGTTTATAGAGGACAATTCGAGTTCCCTTTTTATCGTTTACATTCCTGCAAAAAAATGGCATGTCGGACCACAGGCCCACTTGTCAGCCTACACACCTTGACTTGACGAGGTCGTCGTCCTCTCCGGTCTCAGCTTTCCTTGCGGCAAAACATCAAACAAGCTGCGCGCGCGACCTAACCAGTTCGGTGACCCACTGCAACCGCCGCCGCCGCAAATGTCCGTCGCCGCCGGCGTCGCCCTCGCCGTAGCCGACGCTGTGTGGGAGCAGATCAAGGCCGCGGGACACGCCACCGACGAGCACCTGTCCATGTAAGTAAAAAGCCCTCCACGGCGCCGCCCGTCTCGGTCGGTTATTGCTCATCCGTGCCTCGCTCTCTCGAGCCCCTGACCGGTTCCGGCGTGTATTTGCAGCCTCGAGCACCTGTTCGGCAAGAACATGCTGCGCGCCTGCAAGATCCTCGACGAGGGCGGCGTCCGCCGCGTCACCGGCGCGCCCAGCGGCCGCTCGCTCTTCCTGGTCGGCTCCCGTACCCTTTCAGTTCAGTCCCCCACGGATGTTCGTGCTACGGCCGAGCTAGCGAGCGATCGGCTGACCGCGCCTTTCTGTTTTGGCGATGCAGGTGATGGGGGAGTCCAAGAGGAAGGAGGAGTACATCTGCTTCCCGGAGCACCTCTGCACGTGCTACTCTTTCTTCTATGACATTGTGGGACGCGGCGAGCAGCTCTGCGTAAGTCCACTTCCTGTCTTACTATGGCCACATTTTTCATTCAGGCACGAAATTCTCGAACAGGCAAAATGATATATATTTATTAGAATCCTAAAGGAGCATTGAGCAGTTACAGTTGCAACTGCTTGCTCATGGCTACTGAAAATCCTACTATTTTAATTTTGGGTTTACTGTTTTCGTTTTTCCAGTGTAAGCACCAGTTGGCAGCACGGCTTGCAGAGGCTGTCGGACAACACCAGGAGATGGAGGTGACCGATGAGGAGCTCGCTCACATGCTTGCTAAGCTCTGATTGCTTGAATATTCAGTAATGCACAGAAACGAACGACTGTCTTTTTGGGGGTTCTCTCACTAACACTCTTCTTAAAAGGATTGAACTTAGCTCCATTAAGTTCTTCTGGAGTCTTTTGCCTATAATGGTATGCCACATGGACTTGCAGTCTTGTACTATGTATAGAGATATGAAAAGTGGTGTCCAAGAAGCTATGGTAAAAGCTGTAGCTTTAGGATATTATCAGCTTCTCTATCTTTTTATAGAACCAGTTCACCTTTTCTGGTTGTACTCAATGGTTAACTTACTGGAATATGGAGATATGTATGAACTGTGAATTCATCGATCCCTGTGAACTAATCAATGAGTTGATATGAATAGTTTTGTTTCCTTTATTCTTGAGTTAGCTTTGTCTACTCCTTTCATATCTATCATTATTTTGGCAAGATAATATTCGTTCTCTATATGCTTTTCTATAGTGATGCATGAGTAGAAGGAATCATGATATGATACACAATGGCACATGGTTACAGTTTCTAATTTTTTAACTTGAGGACTCTAGACATATGCCTCTTCAATAATTCATATACTACAGTATTTGACAATAAACTAATAAAGCATGCTTATTTTTGCAAGACAGCGTCCTGATAATACCTGATATATGGATATTAATACTCCCTCTGTCCCGAAAAGGATGTTGCAGAATTGTCTAGATTTGCATGTACCTATACACTAAAACGCGTCTAGATACATGTATATGTAGACAAATCTGCGACGTCCTTTTCGGGACGGAGGGAGTATTATGCTAGTTCCTGGACCACCGACCACATGTTTCACTGTATCTGAGTACCTTTGGTTTATTTTGCTAGATGATAATGCTTTAGCTTAATATGTTGAATGTTATTTTTTTCAGACTGGTGTACACTAAATCTTAAAAACTTCTGAATTAATATTTAGGATAATTATTAGGATTACAAAATGTTGAGGTTTTTCCATGAAGCATAAATACTGAATCCTGAATACAATAACACCTTAACTCTGCTAGCTTTTTATATCGTTAATTACATAGCCTTTTATTCATTTGAAAATCATATAACATCAAAATAGTTTAGTGAGGTGACTTTCCCGAAGAACATGTGACATATTTCAGATCCAGGAAATTTGTCTAGTGACTTTCTTAGCTGACAGTTTAGTGAGGAGCTCGCTCACATGCTTGCTAAGCTCTGATTGCTTGATTATTCAGTAAAGCACAGAACGTTTACCAAGGACTGTCTTTTGGGGGGTTCTCTCACTAACACTGTTCTTCAAAGGGTTGAGCTTAGCTCCATGAAGTTCTCCTATATCGACTTTGGGAATCTTTTGCCTATAATGGTATGCCACAAAGACTTGCAGTCTTGTACTATGTGTAGATATATGAAAACGGTGTCCAAGAAGCTACGGTAATAGCTGCAGCATTAGGATATTATCACCTTCTCTCTCATTTTGAAGAACCAGTATCACATTTTTTTTGTATCAAATGGTCAACTTACTAGAATGAGGAGAAATACGAACTTTGCATTTCTTGATTCCTGTGAACTAATCAATGAATTGAGATGAATATTTTTTCCCATTGCGTTGAGTTAGCCTGTGCACTCCTTTCATGTTGTACATTATTTTGACAAGATTATGTTCTTTCTCTAGGATGCTTTTATATAGTGATGCTTGAGTAGCAGAAAACTTGATATGATACGCAACGAGATATGACTATAGAGTTTCTGATATTCAACTTGAGGATTCTAGCCATATGCTTCTTCAACAATGTATATACTCCAGTATTTCACAATAATGTAATTTTGCAAGAAAGCATAATGGTAAGAATATCTGAGCATCGTGGCAATAGACCTGATTGGCTGGTTCCTGGACCACATGTTTTACTGTATCTGAGTACCTTTGGTTTATTTTGCTAGACAATGATGCCCTTAGCTTAAAAACGTTGAAGTTTTTTTATCCAGATTTTGTGAACACATCTTAAAACAGCAGATATAGTTATAAAGATTGCAAAGTATGTTGAGGTTTGTCTATGATGTATGAATACGGAATCCTGAACATGATAACGCCACAATCTGCTAGCTTTTTATTGTTAATGAAATAGTCCTTTATTCATTTTGAAAATCATATCACATCAGAATAGTTTAGTGACGTAGCTTTCCAGAAGGTCATGTGACATATTTCAGATTCATGGAAAAATATTTATAGTGACTTTGTTAGCTTGCAGTTTTCTGCATGTTTACTGCAATCTTTTGAAGTGTTCCCATGGAATATTGCAATTTATATTTAGCCAACAGATTTGTCCACTCCATGTTGCCAGTCCTAAATACTTCCCTTGACATCTCACATTCTCACTTATTCCCTGTCCTTTTGCTTGTTCTTATGCTTCCACCAGAGGATTTTTATGCTATGAACTTGCCTGTCAGCATTAGAATAATGGATTTGTGTCCTTCCCATGTATACTTCCATTCTTATGTCAATGTATTACCATTGGTTTTCTGATTCTTTCACATGACTGTGCTGGTATTCATGTCTGTGCTAAAACTCTGGCTCTATTCCCTTCTTAAATCAGTGCTGCCATTGCATTCATCAACCAATTAAGATACTATCTTTGACAAGATTACATGTATTACTCACACAAAAAAGAAAATATGTGTATTCACATGAGTTTTGATATGCAATCTACAATAGGATGGCCAGTAGTTATATGATCGATGCCACCGGTGTTTTTGTGATAGGCTCCAAGTCTAGAACAATTAGGGTTGCCAACAAAATGGCAATGCATAAAAAATTGTAGTCCCTGGTACAGCGGCAAGTGTGCTACGTGTAGTTTATCTTGCAAAACATCATTTGGTGATACAATGAGGCATAGAAGTTTGAATTGGGATCGCTGGAGCAATGCTAATCACCACAAAGATGCAGAGTAAATTTTTTTCCCTTATTTTGTTTCATTTTCAAATAATATAGCACCGATTGCTCTATACAGCATCCTAAACAGTTTTTCCAGATGGTACAGTTTGTATTTCTGTTCTGAATATATCTTAATAGTGATTGGGGCATTGTATCTATGGTTCATAGTAACTAGATTGAAGATTGCTGTAGTCGAACCTGTTCTTGTTTACTAACTATCACAATGGATTGCCGTTTTGTATTTTTATACTTGTCCAAGAAATCTTGTGGCGGGTGCAATGGTGAGTGTACAAAGTTTGGAACAAGTCAGAAAAATCATGAGAACTAATAACTTCCAAGACAATGTCTGTACATAATATGATTGTGGAATACAAATTATAAATGCAGGCTTAAGTCGATATTTTGCTCCACTTGCTTCCTGGGCTCCTGAGGATTTGCTTTGAAGCTCCCAGGCCACACTAAACTGCCAGCTTCTTCAACTGCAAAAGGCATACAACTTCTCATTTGGCCTTCATGAAATCTCGCAACAACAACAGCAGCGGCTCTTTCATCTTGCGCTGTCAGAATTGTCGAGTGGGGGTTAACCCTCATAGGTGGGATAAAGGAAGCAGTTGGAGGAAATCCCATCATCAGTTGCTGGAAGCTCCGTGACTTCCTCTCTGCACACCTCTCCCTTTTGTGTGCATTCTGGTGCCCGCCAAGGGCCTGTGAGCTGAAGAACTTCCTCATGCAGTAGTTGCAGGAGAACGTCCTTTGAGGGGTGGCTGCAGGTTTGGCCTCTGGAGGCTTAGCTTCTTCACTTGTCAGTCCGTGGAGGCCCAGCTTTAGCCATGGTGCAGAGGTAGTATCATCGGCATGACCAGCTTCATCAACCTGATTGGCAAACTTGTGTTCTTCCGCTTCAGGTGCTCTCTCCATCTATTTTTTTTGTTGGAAGTAGCAGAATAGAGGATTGCTCCAGGTCTCTGATATTGTGGTGGTCCTCTGGTTTGCTATAAAAAGAGGCAGGAGCCTGCAAGTGGCAATAATTCAAGGGAAAAGACAGGTTATCAAGAGTTTAAAGTGGATGAGGATATGCTAGTTTGCATACTTATCTATTTCCCCAGTTTGCTTACGTATCGATCTTTCTGTAGTTGTGGCCAGCATATTAAAGCTTTTGTTTATTCCATAAGATGTGCCTTTCATGTATACTGTCTGATCACAGGACACTTCAGCTGTTTGTCTATCTCTTTCCTGAGCAGGTCTGCGCGTTCCTGTTTTAGATACTCGTGTTGTGGTACGTTTCTATCAGGTATTGTTCAATAACCTTGTACGGTTGCCCATTTTTATATTTTGCTCGCCTGTCATTTAGAAATCCACCTTGGAACTCCTCTACCTTGGAGTATTATACTCTGTTCATCGTCAATAACGAAGTCTGCTGGGATTAACCCCATTAGATATGAACTCTTTCAGCCAGTTAGCATGATTGACTATATATAGTACTCTTAGTAAAACGTGTCATGGTCCAGTATTTGCTTTTCTGGGTCATCATTGGTCTTATCTCAAACATTGTTTCCTTTTGTCTCTTCAGGCATAGACGGCGCCTCGCATTTTATAATGCTAAAGCTTAGCCTACTTATCCTATGGAGTACACCAGGGCCTGTCAAATGACTTCAGGTTGAGTGCGGCTGCCACTCCTCGCCACGAGCATTGGACAATCCCCCCGAGGTAAAACACATGAGCTTTCTGCTAAAAACAAGTGGATGATGATGATGGTGCACTCACAGCACAATGATTGTATTTAGTTATTCCTATACAGTGATATGTATAGTTTCTTTTGACTGGCTGGTATATGCGGCTCGCAAGACGGACAACTGGAGATATATGTTCTACCTGACTGGAGAACCTCACGAGAAGTAGACAGCTGGTTTCTCCTGGTCCAGAGAATGGGAGATGAGATCTCTGATGCTGAGTGCGCCTAGTGGATTGCTGACTCTGGCAGCCTGATCTGGGGGAAGGGAGCAGGTACTGCGCTGAAGGGACAAGGTTAGTTACGTTTTTATCGAGGCTGAGAATTCATCTAATCCCAGGTGAGCAGAGCAGGTGACACCAGGTGAGATGATATATAAGACGACTTGGTCTCGGTTCGATCTGTTATGGGTCGCTTTCGTATATGTTCTCTGATCTTCCTCGTGTTGTTGTGCAGTATCGCACAAAATCTTGATCTGGAGTGGCGCTGTCAAAAATAAAACTTGATCTGCAATGGTTCATTCAATGCACCCGGTGCAGGTTCTTCTATATGATTTCTGAATTTATTCCGAAGTAATTCGTCGAGAGATCGTGCACCCTTTTCTTATTTATCTAAAAAATATTCTAAAGTGCAGCCAGATAGATCCAAGTGTTCAGGGCCCCTGTGCCAGTTTTCAAGGAATTAATTCTCTCGTGAATATTGGAGACGGAGTGTTTAGGTTTTTTTTTGTGCATATACCAGCTTTTTGTACTAGTAAAATTATCCAAATTTATTTAAATTAACACGGATAACAAAGGTCCTCATCAAGCTAATCATGAGAGTAGGCTACAATAAAACGTGGCTGGTTCGTGGTGTTCTCTCCCATGGATCGATCGACTCCCAACCTTTTGGCCTATGGTCCGATGCTTCGCATGACTTGACGATCGGGTGAATGATACTGTCTTCTGATCTTGATCGTCTTCTTTGATAGTATGGTGATGAAGCAGCGGTTCGGCAGCTAGCCATGCGAAAGGTGTTAACCTGGACCTGGACAAAATGTTTTCAGGGTTGTAAACTAACATATTGGGTTGTAAACTTTTAAGATTCAGATCATTTGTGGTGTAAAAGATAAAATGAGACAACGACTTCGTCGATGTGCCATTGGTGATTCTAATATGATGCCACTTAACACGCAATGCACCGTTGCAGTTTTCCTTTTTTTTTTAGACCACCCATTGCAGTGCTTAGTTCATACTCAAATTCAAAACCGTCTCTCTCAAAAAAAATCAATACTGGGCTGGTGGTTTGGGCTTCACTGTAGAAACCGGGCCGCATGTGGGCACCGCCGTCACCAGCTGAGCTTTGACTGTGTTGGAACAAGCCTGGCCCGTGTGCTGAACGGGGTGCACCGCCTCGAACAGCTTCAACTGGGAAATGCAATTGCTTAACAAAAAAAACTGGGGAAATGCAAACCCTTTTCTGGACTGGCGAAATGTTCTTTTAGACTGGCGAAATATTAGTTTCATCTTCCCATTGCTTCCTCATATTTTTTGTACCAAGTAGAGCACCTCATCCTCACGCTGAAAAGGAGGTCCAGTCAATAAAATGTGATAATTGGGATCGTCGGAGTGAATGTTGTTTGCCATGTTGTTTACATATCAAATTAAACGATATGTGATGCCGTTTTTTATTATTTTTGAGAGAGAAGAAGGCACTTTATTGATCATAACACACCATTACAAATTGTCAACCGGATGCAATCCGGATTTTTCAACTTCCTCGCAGGATCAACCGATGAAGAAGGGATGGTTGTTGTTGTGGCGGTGGTTATTTGGCACTTGTGGTTGGTTTGGAATGGAACAAAGAATGGAGATCCTACGAGACACCCACATAGGGTTGTTGAGGCAATGCAAAGCGTATGTCGTGATGATCAAGGTGCATCTTTTCAAACCAGATTCTTCTACCAGCCATGAGACTTCTAGTTTAGTGCCTCGTTTTTCTCCGCTGCCTGAAGGTATGGTTCATATTAATGTCGTTGCAGCCACGTTCTCTCCTTCTCATATGATGGAAATTGTCGTCATGATCTGAAACCACATAGGTGAATGTTCTGCCGCTTGCAGTGAACTTTTTTCAAAGTTTTTTTTTAGAGAATTACGGCACTTTATTGATCAAATCAAATCATTACAAATAGTCTGCCGGATACACTCCGCCACACTTTTTTCAGAGGTTACAACGCCAGAACTTGCTAAAGTGTTGGCTCTCGGCCGCACTCTTCTTAATGGAGAAGAAGGTTTCGACAAGTTTTAGAGATCGAGTTTGATTGCTTGTAGTTTGACCATAGCCAGGTTGGGGTAGTGGTTCAAGACATCAAGGTGCTCGCTTCTGGATTTTCGTCTGTGTCTTTTAATCATTATATACTAAATAGTGTCTGGATTCATCCAGATCTAAATAAATTTGAGTCAAATATGGATCGAAGAGAGTAGTTCCTTTAACTGGCTGGTATATGCGGCTCGCAAGACGGGCAACTGGAGCTACATGTTCCGCCTGACTGACTGGGGAACCTCACTAGAAATATACCGCTGGTTTCTCATGATCCAGAGAATGAGAGATGAGATCTCTGATGCTGAGTGCGCCTAGTGGATTGCTGACTCTGGCAGCCTGATCTGGGGAAGGGAGCAAGTACTGTGCTGGAGCGACACGCTTAGTTAAGTTTTTATCAAGGCTGGGAATTCATCTAATCCCAGGTGAGCAGAGCAGGTGAGATGATAAGATGACGACTTGGTCTCGGTTCGATCTGTTATGCGTCGCTTTCGTTTATATTCTCTCGAAAATGCTAGACTTAGGGCATCCGCAATGTATGCCACGAGATTACCATAAGCTAAAAATATACCTTAAGATCATTTATATACATTATGAAACTAGACCACAAGAAGCTTGTGGACTACCCACAAGGAATAGAATATTATTACTTTTACAGTTATAGGGACAAAAGCCAATGAATGTGGTTTGCTTTTGATCACGTACATTATGGTGGAGACAATTGGGTCCCACCTTTCGGAAAATTCAACCACATACATTACGGATACCCTTACAGATGAATCTGTTACGGACTGGCCTTACGAGCTGATGTGGCACTCAACCTGAAATCTTGGTGAGAAAAAGTCAAAACAACTCCCTCTAAATCTCCAGTCGTACTGAACCACGCCGTGTCTGTAGGATTTGCTCGTAAAAACATTCCGTAGATGTAGCATTACTGCTTCCTCATGTTGTTGTGCACTGTCGCAAAAAATCTTGATCTGGAGTGCGCTGTCACAAATAAATTTTTTCCTACTTTTCTGTTATGTTCTCATTTAGGAGTTTTTTTAATTGCTGATTAGATTAATTCATGGATCATCTCCTACTTTATTAGGGAAATTCATTAAAAGAATATAGAATAAGAATGGATTACTAAATAGGGATTCTCTATCCATATTAGTTCAGTACAGGTAGTTATTTGATTGATCTAAGATGAAAAATAGTCCAATTTCATTTCTTTTTTAGAATTTACATTTGGTGCTTTATTTAGTGTTCGGACAAAAAATGCATGGTCTGCAATGGTTCATCTCCAATGCACTGGGCGCAGGTTCCATGTTTTGCGCTGCTTCATCATTCCGTTGTGCCATATTTTCAAGGAATATTCTCGTGAATATTGGAGTTCGAGTGGTATGATGGTCTCGTTAGAGCATCTCTAACAGACACCGGGAAATCGTGAACCAGGAAACGCGTTTTCAGGTTGTGTTTGGCGGATTTTTCAGGCCGCGGGCGACGGGGCGGAACAGATCCTTAAAACTGAACCAGAAAAAATAATATTTCCTTTTACAGTTTCGCGCACATGGTTTCTGCAAGGACAAAAATAATACGAAACCATAAAACGAAACCACAAATGACCAAATTTAAACAAATTTGACCGTTCAACCGCGACAATCATCAAGTTTTAAGCAAATTTAACAAAGTATCTTGCTACCACGTCGCAGAACATCTTCCAAAATATGAATCATCACCACAACCCATGATGATCATCAAGCATCGAAGCCAAGAGAAGCATCACGCCACCACCACTTGCCGAAGCACCACCATGGCCACCATCACTTGCCGGAGCACCATGTCCACCACCATCCCTACCCCGAGCATGGCCTCTTGCCAGCGCCGCAGACCTCCTTCTCTCCAAGATGTCCAGCCTTGCTTGATCATGCCACGCCAAGGTGACCTCGTCCATGATGCTCGGGTCCATGGTCATGATGGTGTTTTCTTCGGCATAGAGATTTTCCATGGCATTGGTTTCCTCGGCTGTCGCCTTCCTCTCCTCCACGGCTATCTTGCGCAAACCATCTTGTCGGAATGCTTCCCACCTTGCTTGCTTCTCAAAATTTTCTTCTCGACCAAAGAAACTTTTGCTTCCAAAGTCTTGGCCACCATCTTCTCATTTGAGATCACCATGAGATCAATCTTCTCTCTCAAGCTTGAATTCTCGGCTAGCTTCTTAAGTTTCTCCTTTGCCATCTTGTTGCCATCGGGCTTGTTCTTGTTCCTCCCTCCCCGTGGAAGTTCATCATCCTCCTCATCATCCAATTGGATGAGTGAGCCTCTTTTGGGTGGTGCTTCTTGCTCCCTCAACTTCAATTTCTCACTTCTTTGAAGCAAAAGCCAACAATGCTCGAGGTTGAATGCCTTGCCCTTCGAAGCCTCCATCTCCAAGAACCTCTCTTTTGCAATTTTCTCCTACAAAATGCAAACAAACAATGAGTTGCAAAAAAAATGCTAGCACTTGGTGGTGCAAACACACAATTCGACATTTAGCACTCACATAGTCACCCACAACCGAACCACTTGGTGGTGCTCCTCGAACTTGCTCCAAGCATCCACTATAGCGAGCACAAGTGTTTTTATGTAATCCCAACGGCCTTGGAATGATCGATAAGTTCGTGCAATCGTCCTTGGAAGGGAAGGCAAGAAATGGTAGAACTTTTCCTCGATCCTCTGCCAATAACTCTTCCCGGTTTGGTCGGTGCCGATCACGACATCGAAAGTGATAGCCTCCCAAGCCTTGATTGATACATCGGAAACGTATCTATAATTTTTGATGCTCCATGCTTGTTTAGTATATAATTTGCTTTGCTTTGTCTATACTTTGAGGTGTTTTTATATGTTTTCTGGTACTAACCTATTAACAAAATGCCATAGTGCCAGTTGCCTATTTTCTTCTGTTTTTGGTTCCAGAAAAGGCAGAAAATCAATATTCTTGGAATTATACGGGACAAAAGCCAAAGTCGTTATTTTTCCCGGGGCAACACGTAACCACGAAGCTGAGTTGGAGGAGGACACCAGGGTGGCCGCACCCCCCACCAGGAGCGGGCCAGCCCTGGTGGCGCCTACAGGGGGTGTGGGCCCCTTGGCCCTCCATCGACCTTGCCTCCTTCGCCTATAAGAAGCCCCCGAGGAGAAAACCCTAGATCATCCATCATACTTTCAGAAAAAGTTCATTGCTTGCCAACAAAGGGAAATTGGGAGAGGAAGTCTGTTCCAAGACCTGCCAAGACGGGGAAGTGCCCCCGGAGCCATCTACATCGCCATATTCATCACCGTTTCTAATTCTCATGATGAGGAGGGAGTAGTTCTTCCTCGAGGCTAAGGGCTCTACCGGTAGCTATGTGTTCATCTCTCTCTATGCATGATCATGTTATGGTCATGAACTTTGTAATCAAGTAGATCTACCTTGCTACTCAAGTGCTTCAATAGATCTCTACTCTCCCCATGTGTGTGAAAGTGACAGCGTGCATGCCATGGTGGCACTTAGGCTAGAGTCTACATAAATACGTATTGTGCTTTAATAGATCTATGTTTTTCCCCACGTGTGTGAAAGTGACAGCGTGCACGCCGTGTGTGGCACTTAAGATAGACTACATATATATTTTTTATGAGTATATTTTGAGTTGGTTGTCTCTATGAAATTGTGGTGTTTGTTGGAACCATCTAGCGCTCAAGGTCACAGTGTGGGGTTATCTAGATTGGGAAATGCAGACTTTGAGGTGTGCTTTTGTATCCCTACCATGGATTAGAGTGTCCAACCGGAGAGTAGTTCAGGGTAGTATCATTAAGAGAATATATTTATATGAGAGAGTGTTCACTAGTGAAAGTATGATCCCTAGGCATTGTTTCTAAGCATTGAAACACCGTTTGCATCTAGATCTGTTGCATGTTTGATTGCTTCCATCTTTATTTCAGTTTGCCTTTAGTCTCTCCCACGTCAACAACAAGTCAGAAGCTATTTTCTGGCACCGTTACCACTTGTATTTCACTATCTCTTCGCCGAACTAGTGCACCTATACACCTGACAAGTGTATTGGGTGTGTTGGGGACACAAGAGACTTCTTTTATCTTGATTGCGGGGTTGTTTGAGAGCGATACCTTTGACCACTTCCTCCCTGAGTTCGATAAACCTTGGGTGATCCACTTAAGGGAAACTTGCTGGTGTTCTACAAACCTCTGCACTTGAAGGCCCAACAATTGTCTACAAGAATAGAAGTGCGTAGACATCAAGCTATTTTCTGGCGCCGTTGCCGAGGAGGAAAGGTAAAAGACACTCACACACGTTACCCCATGGCAACAGCAAGCCAGAAAGCTATTTTCTAGCGCTGTTGCCGAGGAGGTATGGTAAAAGGTACTCACATCCTCCGGTGTTAGTATGATGACCCACAAGTGTAGGGGATCGCAACAGTCTTCGCGGGTAGTATTACCCAATTTATTGATTCGACACAAGGGGAGCCAAAGAATACTTGCAAGCCTTAACAACTGAGTTGTCAATTCAGCTACACCTGGAAATAGTTCTTGCTCACAGAAGTTCATCAGTGGTAATAGTTTGTAGTAGCAACAACAAAGCAACAATAGCAGTAACAGCAACATTGAAACAGTGGCAATAGTAACAGTAACGATAACGGTAGGATTCGAGTGCGGTAGGCATAGGGATGGATGGACGGGCGTTGCATGGATGAGTCTAAACATGTAACTTCAAGATCTAGGGCATTGCAGATAAATAATAACAAGCATCCAAGTACTAAACAATCCTAGGCATGTGCTCCAAATATAGTCATATGTGCTCGCAATGAGAACTTGCACAACATCTTCTGTCCAGCCAGCCCGTGGCAGCGAGGCCTCTAGGGAACTACTGGCAATTAAGGTGCTCCTTTTAATAGAGCACCGGAGCAAAGCATTAACACTCCGTGAACACATGTGATCCTCACACCACAGCCATCCCCTCCAGTTGTCCCAATTATTGTCACTTTGGGGCCTTTGGATCCGGACAATGATATGTGTACACAACTTGCAGATAAGATCACAAACAATACTATCATAATGATTCAATAATAAGTTCAGATCTGAGATCATGGCACTCGGGCCCTAGTGACAAGAATTAAGCACAACAAGTTGCAACAAAGTCAAATAGAACTAATAGAGATACTTGGCACTATGCCCTAACAAATCTTATTCGATTACATGATAGAACTCATCCAATTCCTACCATCCCCAAGCCTACAGCAGGGGATTACTCACTCATGGATGAGGGAAACATCGGTGGTTGATGGAGATGCGTTGGTGATGACGATGGCGATGATCCTCTCCAAATTCCCCGTCCCGGCAGGGTGCCAGAACGGAGTTTCTGGATCCGAATCTTGGTTTCTGGTGGTGGCGGCGGAGCGGAACTCTTTTTGGAAATCTATCGAACCTCCCTCGGTTTTTAGGTCGAAAGGCAACTTATAGGTGCAGAGGGAGGCCGAGGGGGTGCCTAGGGTGGCTGCACCCCTTCCAGGCGCGGGGTCAGGTGGGCCCATGCCTGGGGTGGGTGTGGGCCCCCCAGACCTCCTCTCCGTCTCTCCTTCTGGCTTCGTGGATCTTCTGGTGAAATATAGTTTTTGGCATATTTTCCGAGATTTTTCCTGTTAGTTGATTTTCTGCACAAAAACAAGACACCAAGGTAATTCTGCTGAAAACAGCGTCAGTCCGTGTTAGTTGTATCCAAATCACACAAGTTTAGATAAGAAACAATAGCAGTGTTCGAGAAAGTAGATACGTTTTGGACGTATCAACTCCCCCCAAGCTTTGCTTATTGCTTATCCTCAAGCAATTCAGTTGAAAACTGAGTGCGATAAAAGAACTTTCACGAACACTTTGCTTCATATGATGTATATATTCTCAGCACAGGAGTAGATGCTTAGACAATTCATAATAAGGAGTATGGAACTAAGTCTACTCAATAGTCATTGCAAGCTATGAAGAGAAACCAACTCAATAATAATAAGTAGCATGAAACATAAACATAAGCAACATTGCAATGCTCATAGTAAGGTATGATAGAGTGGTATCTCGCTTGCCTTTATTTGAAGAGCACAATATAAATGCCAAGGCACCTCTGGAGTTCAAGTGAAGACTAGAGGTAAAGATATCAGAGATACAAGCATCAAAGTCATGACATAATTAACCAAGTTTTGGAACAAACACAAGAGGTGCTCATATAATAGGTGGTGACTCAACTAAATTGTGAAAACGGTTTTGTGAAGGTTTGAAAGGATTCCCAACGCTGAAAGGAAGGTAATCATTAGCTTTGAGCTCTCATTGCCCCTATCATAGGCATCTTCATGTGCATAGGGCCGTGAGGTGTTACAACTCTGAATCATATGCTTGACAGACCATAGGCTAAAAATCCCAAGTCCCTTGAGTACGAGGGTTGCTCCGCATGCTACTCAACTTTGGTCACCTAAAAGTTCTTGTCATTGTAAATACATGCATATCATCGAGAACAGCCAACGGGGTACCCCTTGCACATGGTACAGGAGCTTTCCCATAACCAAAATGACAAGGCAAGCAGACAATGAGCATCTCAGCAATCTTTTTATTTACCGTATGCATAGCTTTTTATTGACGATGCTTCATAGATGCTCAATATGGTGATGCTGCAAGTTTCCACCATGATTAGGCATGGCTTAGGCTAGCGGCCCAGGCGTTTCTCTAACACAATGTATAATCTCCATGAACTCACAACCTCCCCTTTTATTTCACATCGTCGACATCCTTAAACAAAAGAGCAAAGTATCAATTGGATAGGATATCCAAAAGGTGGTGAAACTGTTCCCCGTGACAGCACGGTTCTGCTGACTCCCAGCATATAATAAGCAAGCATATAACTTTCATGGACTAGTCACAATGGTTCAAGATTATTAAGCATAAGGAATAAAGTGTGCCATCAAGTTCGTGAGAGCTTTACTAAATAATTTTCTCAAAACAGACAAACATTTTATTTTGGAAGAAAACACGACATATATAAAATATGCACTGAAGTAGCAAATGATGCTAATAGGTAGGTATGGTGGACACAGCTGGCAATATTGGTTTTGGGGAGTTGGAAGCACAGGTAGAGCACATACTCAGTGCAAGTAAAGGCTAGCAATAGAGAGGGAGCGACAAACGAGAGAGCAATAACTGTCATAATCATGCTGGCAACAAAACATGACTAATTATGGCATGAAAGCGATACAAGAACTCTGAGACAAAATAAATCTTCGAGGCTTACTGACTACTGATTAGTCATATGCATGCGTGAGCATGTGCCAAGTCAATTCACATGAACAGTTAGAGGAGGATACCACAATATCATACCAAAGTATGAATAAAACAATGCAAGCAAACATTCATATGACATGCTACAAACTATTAGCAAGCTGGATCTAATCATAGACAAGCAAGAACTACTAAGCATCCATAATGGCATACACCTTACACAAACAGGCTAAGCATGCTCACAGTGATGAGTATATGTACAAAAATGAAACAAATATAGTACGTTACCAGCCTCTTACCACACCCCGAGTTGTCTTAATCTTCATTATTGCCCTTCACTTGTGTGACTTGAATATTAACATGAAACCAAAACCCACTGAGGACGGCTGAACCCTGCAAAGAACTCACAAAACCAAAGAAGAACAACAAATATTTTTGGTGTTTTCGATTTTTTAGAAACAAGCAAACAAAGAAAAACCAAACAAAAACAAAGCAAACCAAACAAAGCAAAGCAAAATCTTTTTGGATTTTTTCTTTTAAGGGAAACCAAAGCAAAGAAACAAATAAACAAACCAAGAGAAACAACGAAAATATTTTTGTATTTTTGTGTTTTTGAGAAAGAAGCAGCAAGAACCAAAAAGCGAAACCATGGATATACAAAGGACCGACCGAACATGACATATATATATATATATGAGTGTGATGTCGGTATACCTCCCCCCAAGCTTAAGCTTTTGGCCTAAGTGGGGCTCAATCCCATGGTGCCCAAATAGATGCACCTCTGTAGTATGTCGAGGAGCTTCCTCATCCTGGTACGATATCGAGGACTCCCCTGTGTAGTGTACCGCAAGGTCATATGAGGGCGCTTCCTCCTGATAGTGCTCGTGGAAGTTGAGAGAGCGCAACTTGTCATCCATCTCCGCCTTCAAGCGTGACCAAGGTCCCTGAGAAATACTGAACAAAGTGGTTTGGGGTAGAGGGATCTCTCTCTTCCCCGTCAATAAACAACATTCTATGAACCAAGTTCTCAAGAGTAGAGCTAGTGGTGACAAAGTGGTGCGCCTTCATGGCAGCAAGATCAAGCCTATGAGGAGCCAAAACTGTATCATGTGAATCAATAGCAATGTTCAAGGCAGCATCAATACGAGTAGCAATAATTCCCCCATAAATGGATCCCTTAGCATCTAAACGACGAGCAATGAGGGAACCAAGATTATACTTATCCTCACTGTTGAGCGCAGCGGCTAAGAAGGCGAATTGATAGTTGGAAATATTACTAGTGTTCTCCCTACCAAGAACACTGGTGGTAAGATAGTAGGCAAAGTACCTGATGGCTGGAAGTTGAATATTCTTTATCTTCCCTCGTTGAGCTCTGCGGTCATCATCATTGGTTATTACTCGGTAAAGCTCCAACAAATCAGCTGGAAGAGCTGGAATCTTCTTTGATGACCCAACTGTACCAAGTCCCAGGGCCTTGCAAAATTTATTCTAAGTCATAGAATGAGCCTTGTCATAAATTTTGAAAGACATAGAGGGCTTGAACATGCTGTTAGTAAAGGATAAACTCTCCACAAATGTTTTAGTAAGCATAGCATTTTGTGCACTCTCATCCTGCATGAAACTTGTTAGACCAGCCCTTTGAATCAAAGTCATAAAATCGTTAAGAATCCCAGCAGCTTGCAAGAAAGTTTGGCAAGGAAAGGTGGAGGGGTGCGCATCCCCTTCATCTCCCTCGTCACCAAATCACGGAGTGATGAGATCCTCATTGTATGAGGGTCTAGTACTGGTATATGACCTTGGAAGCCTTGCCCTTATAGGTGCATCACTCTCAAATATATCACCAAATGTGTGGTGGTCCATGACTTCACTTTTCTGAAATTTTAAACAACCATCAAACCAAGTGATTTCTAAGTTGATAAATGATGAGCAACTACTATAGGAACTTTCTAGAGGACTTCACATGCATCAAAACAAAGTTTATAAGCATAGAACAAGCATGCAAGCTCAAACAACCTGTCACCTATAGCAGCAAAATACTCAAAATACAATCTATCAATCACAAATCTAATTGGACAAGTTGAGGAGGCACATACCAATGAGCAATCCCTCCAAAAATAGCACTTGAGATGGGCTGAACAAGGAGATCGAAAACCGCGAGCAAGAACTCGATCTTGAGAAAGTTTTCCGGTGTTTTTCGGGAGAGAGAAAGAAGGTGCCTTTGAGGAGGCAGCCTGGATGGGCCCAGGTGGGCCAGACCTCCCCCAGGCGCCACCCCCTGGTAGGCCGCGCCTACCATGGGTGTGGTGGCTTGGGGTGGCCCCCTAGGTCACTTCTGGTGCCTCTCTGCCCCTTTTTCGAGGAAACATTTATTTTGAATTTTCTGGAATTTTTCGGGAAACTTTATTTTTGGCCAATTTTCAGGGTATGAAAATTGATTTTCTCGCAGAAACAGTTTTTTCAGAAGAAGCAAAAGCAAACCAAAAGCCAAACTACAACATCTCTAAGAAACTCAAACAAGCAAACAACTAGCAAAACTAAAGCTAAAGAAAAACTAGGAAGGAGAAAAGTAAAAGAAAGCAAGTATAACCATAGTGGAAACATTATTTTGTTCATTAAAATCCTTTTGTTAACAAGGTTGATCAAGTCTTGTTACCAAAAAAATCTTATATGAAACAAAACTTTGCATTCCACAAGGTGATTATGTTACCTCATACTTGATAGCAATGGTCCCAATCATAATAGTTTCAAAATTTTCTTGTGGAATGGGACAATAAATTTCTCCAACCTTGATGCTCTCAATATTTTCAATGGAATTCAGGCAATAGCTTCTAACAACCTTCTTGGGGAAATAGTCAGTGTGCTCTTTGTCATTAATATTGAATGTTACTTTTCCTTGATTGCAATTGATGACAGCACCTGCAGTATTAATAAAAGGTCTCCCAAGAATAATAGTCATATTATCATCTTCAGGCATTTCAAGCACAACAAAATCAGTTAAAACCATGCAACTATGAGCAACTTGAACAGGAACATCCTCACATATACCAACAGGAAGAGTAGTTAAATTATCAGCCATTTGCAATGATATATCAGTTGGTATCAACTTTTCTAGCCGGAGTCTCTTATAGAGAGAAAAAGGCATAACACTAACTCCAGCTCCCAAATCACATAAAGCAGTTCTAACATAATTGTTCTTAATAGAGCAGGGAATAGTTGGTATAACTGGATCACCAAGCTTCTTTGGAACCTTACCATTCAAGGAGTAATTAGCAAGCAAAGTAGAAATCTCCTCATTAGGAATCTTCCTTTTATTAGAGACAATATCCTTCATATACTTTGAATAAGGAGGCAAACTAATAGCATCAGTCAAAGGAATTTGCAAGAATAAAGGCTTCATCCACTCACAAAACTTGTTGTAGTGTTCTTCCTCCTTTGACTTGTGTTTCTTACCTGGAAAAGGCATAGGTTTCTGCACCCAAGGTTCTCTCTCTTTACCATGTTTATTAGCAATAAAATCTTCCTTTGTGTACCTAGTGTTCTTAGAGTGCTTCTCAGGTTCTTCCTCAACTTCCTCCTTATCAGGAGCATCATCATTATCAGTACCATTCTTAGTTTCAGCGTCAGAGACATATATACTATTAGGATCTACAGCAGGTTCAAGTGGTTCCTTAACTACCTTATGTTTCTCTTTCTTTATCTTACGAGGACTACCACTACTTTCACCTTGTTGAGAATCCTTCTCAATTCTTTTAGGGTGTCCTTCAGGATATAAAGGATCTTGAGTAGATAAACCACTCCTAGTTCTAATTCCATAAGCATGTTTATCTCCTGAAGCATTAACTAGCATATCCTTTTATACCTTAGCAAGTTGATCAAGTTGGGTTTGAATCATTTGAAAGTGTTTACAAAGCATTTTAATATCATTAGAAGTTCTTTCGACAATATCTTTCAAATCATGGATAGCTCTAGAGTTTTCTAATAAATGATTCTGAACTTGTTTATTAAAATACCCTTGTTTAACAATAAATGTGTCAAGTTCCTGTAAGCATTGATCAGGAGGCTTACCATAAGGAATATCACCTTCATTAAATTGGAGAGAGTGTACCTCAATAGTAGATGAGTGGGGAATTGGCTTACATAATTCTTCTATAGGAGGTAGATTCGTAACATCTTCAGCTCTAATACCTTTCTCCTTTAGTCACTTCTTAGGGTCCTTCATCATTATGCAATAACTCCCCTCTTCTTCGATGTTGGTGCTGGAATTGGTTCAGAAACAACTGGTTCAGGAGTAATAGGCTCAGGTGCATTCAGCTCAGTTGAAGTCCAATCATCATAATTCTTGCTTATCTTAGCCATTAATTCTTCAGCATCTGTAGGAGTTCTTTTCCTGAAAACACAATCAGCAAAGCTATCTAGGTAGGTTCTAGAATCATCAGTTAGTCCATTATAACAAATATCAAGAAGCTCATTCTTAGGTAATGGACATACAGGATGTGCATGAATCAAGGCACGGAACCTTGTCCATGACTCAGGCAATTTCTCTTCTTCTCCCTGTTTAAAATCAAAAAGTCTCTGCAGCAAAGATGTCTAATCGAAGGAAAATATTTCTGGAAGAAAGAAGCAATCAAGCAATCAGGGCTATCGATGGAATCACGAGGTAATCTATTAAACCAAGCCCTAGCTTCTCCTTTTAGTGAAAAAGGGAAGATCTTAGCAACAAAGTACTTGCGCATCTTAAAATCAACAGAGAATAAAGCACTCATAGTAGAAAGCTCATTCATATGAGCCATAACACTCTCATTTTCAGTTCCACAAAAAGGTTCTTTCTCAACAATATCTAAATAAGATAAATCAAGAGAGAAATCATAATCTTTATCTTTAATATCGATGGGAGAGGTGGCAAACTTAGGATCAGAGGAAAGTTTAGGCAAAATAGTACGTCTAGCAAGGAGACTCTTAATAGCACTAGTACCATGTGTGTTTCAGCACTCTTCAACAAATTTATCAGTGAACTCAATGTAACCATCATTAATATCATAACTCTCTCTAGACTCAGGTGAGCTAACAGGTGTAACAGTGTCTTCACTAGGAGTTTCAGTATTTCCTAGACTAGCCATAATAGCATCTAGAAAAGGACCTAATGAACCACTCGCATCAAGCAGAGTAGAAGTAACATCATGAGCATCAAAATCAGTTTCAGACTCAGCAGTAGTAGCAGTGTGTGTAGCATGTGTATGTGGTGGTGGTGGTGTGACAAGCTTACTTATAACAGACGGTGAATCAAGAGCAACAGAGGTGTTTAGGACTATAAACTCTTCTTGTAGTGGATGGTAAAATAGGAAGTTTCCATCACGAGACTTCCCCATGATGAAAGGAGTAGCAGTGAACAATAATAGATCCAAGTGAACTTACAAATAAAGTTATGCTCCCCGGCAACAGCGTCAGAAAATAGTCTTGATGACCCACAAGTGTAGGAGATCGCAACAGTCTCCGCGGGTCGTATTACCCAATTTATTGATTCGACACAAGGGGAGCCAAAGAATACTTGCAAGCCTTAACAACTGAGTTGTCAATTCAGCTGCATCTAGAAATAGTTCTTGCTCACAGAAGTTTACCAGTAGTAACAGTTTGTAGTAGCAATAGCAAAGCAACAGCAACAGTGAAATAGTGGCAATAGTAGCAGTAACGGTAGCAGTAGGATTCGAGTGCGGTAGGCATAGGTATGGATGGACGGGCGTTGCATGGACGAGTCTAAACATGTAACTTCAAGATCTACGGCATTGCAAATAAATAATAACAAGCATCCAAGTACTAAACAATCCTAGGTAGTCATACGTGCTCGCAATGAGAACTTGCACAACATCTTCTATCCAGCCAGCCCGTGGCATCGGGGCCTCTAGGGAACTACTGGAAATTAAGGTGCTCCTTTTAATAGAGCACCGGAGCAAAGCATTAACACTATGTGATCCTCACACCACAGCCATCCCCTCCGGTTGTCCCAATTATTGTCAATTTGGGGCCTTTGGATCTGGACAATGATATGTGTACACAACTTTCATATAAGATCACACAATACTATCATAATGATTCAATAATAAGTTCAGGTCTGAGATCATGGCACTCGGGCCCTAGTGACAAGAACTAAGCACAACAAGTTGCAACAAAGTCAAATAGCACTAATAGAGATACTATGCACTATGCCCTAACAGATCTTATTCGATTACATGATAGAAATCATCCAATACCTACCATCCCCAAGCCTACAGCGAGGGATTACTCACTCATGGATGAGGGAAACATCGGTGGTTGATGGAGATGCGTTTGTGATGACGATGGTGATGATCCTCTCCAAATTCCCCATCCCGGCAGGGTGCCAGAACGGATTTTCTGGCTCCGAATCTTGGTTTCTGGTGGTGGCGGCAGAGCGGAACTCTTTTTGTAAAACTATCGAACACCCCTCGGTTTTTAGGTCGAAAGGCAACTTATAGGTGCAGAGGGAGGCCGAGGGGGTGTCTGGGGTGGCTGCACCCCCTCCAGGCGCGGGGTCAGGTGGGCCCTCTCCTGGGGTGGGTGTGGGCCCCCAGGCCTCCTCTCCGTCTCTCCTTCTAGCTCCATGGATCTTCTGGTGAAATATAGTTTTGGCATATTTTCCGGGATTTTTCGTGATAGTTGATTTTCTGCACAAAAATAAGACATCAAGGTAATTCTGCTGAAAACAACGGCAGTCTGTGTTATTTGTATCCAAATCACACAAGTTTAGAGAAGAAACAATAGCAAAGTGTTCGAGAAAGTAGATACATTTTGGACGTATCAGAGTGCTCGAAGTTATTTCCTTTAGATTCTGCAATTTTGCCTGTTTGTTTCTTGTTTTCACTAGTTAGGCTTAATGGAAAACAACAACAAAATTAGAGAGTTTTATTGTATCTATCCTGAGTTAGGACATCAAGTGTTTGAAGAGAAAATTGAAAAACCTATGGAACTTTATTTGCATGCTAATAGCAATATTATTAGTATGAACTATTTGGACACCATTATTGCTAATGCTATGGAAACTTCTAAGCTTGGGGAAGCTAGTTTTTATGAAAATGATCTTTTTAGTTCCCCATCTTTGGAAGATAGCTATTATATTGCTTATGATGATACCAAACCTCCAATTTATGATGATTATGATATTTTCAGTCCACCTACTATTGAGGAGAAAATTTATTGTGATTACAATATGCCTCCTATATTTGATGATTATGGCGATGATAATAATAATGATAACTATTTTGTTAAATTTGCTCCCACTATAATTAAGAAGAATGAATATGCTTATGTGGAGAGTAATAATCATTTTATGCATGTGGCTCATGATAAGAATGTTTTATGTGATAGTTATATTTTTAATTTCATTCATGATGCTACTGAAAGTTATTATGAGAGAGGGAAACATGGTCTTATGTATATCAACAATATTAAGTTTCCCCTCTTTATGTTGAAAGTCTTAAAGTTGCACTTGTTTTGCTTTCCTATGCTTGTTGCTTTGTGCATTCATGACCTGTTTCTTTACAAGATTCCTATGCATAGGAAGTAAGTTAGACTTAAATGTGTTTTGAATTTTATTTTTGATGCTCTCTCTTACTTCAATTCATATTTCTTATGTGAGCACCTTATCAAACTATTATGCCTAACTTAAAGGCTTTAAAGAAAAGTACTTGTTGGGAGATAACCCAAGAGTTTTCTTGAGTTTTGAAAGTTATTACTTCAGTAATGACCTCTTCTTATCCTTTTTATTTGCTTTTTGTGCCAAGAATGACTTCTAATGAGAGGGAAGTAAGATTTGGGGAGTTGCTATCCCGAAACAGATTTCTGTCCTCCATCATAAAAAAATCGTGAGAAGTATCTGTAAGTCAGATCGAGCTGCAAATTTACGAATAAATCCCACAATATGTTAGCTAACTTTCATTAGTTCAACACTTTTTTATTTCAGCAACATAAGGTCTTCGAAAAAATCGGTTTCTACATGCTGGTCTGTTTTAACAGATTTCTATCATTATTTGCATTTCCTTCTTATTGATTCCTTTTTGGGTTCTTTTTGGGAAATTGAGCTTTTTAAAGGAATTGCTACAGTAGCTTGTGTTTTAGTGAAAGTTTTGCTGTTCTAAAAGCTAAACCCAAAGGTCTATTATCTTTTGAATACACTAATTTTGCTAATAAAGATTGTGTGAAGTTTTGTATGAAGGAAAATTTTCAGGTGTAAGGAAAGAATGATGTAATGAGATGAATAATGGACAAAATCTCAAGCTTGGGTATGCCACCCTGTGTCACACCAAGATATATTCAAGAGGTACAAGCGTCAAAGCTTGGGGATGCCCAAGGCATCCCCTTGTTCATCAATAAAAAGCTCAGGTATTTCTAGACACTTCATTTTTATTGTTTCATGGACAGTTGTGTTGTTCTTGGAGAGTATTGGTTTTTGTTTTTAGTTTTTATTTTTTTGTTTGCTTAGTTTGCTTGAATAGGTTGGTTGATCCTAGCACACTTCTTTTAGAAGAGAGACACACTCTGTTTTCACTGCCTAGAATACTCTAGTTTTCACTCTTATTGTTCTGTGAGTGTTCTCTTTTGCTAGCACTGTGTATAGCCTTAGTTTTCTTGTGCTTTTAGCTTAGAACTTTTTAGTTCTTCTTTGTGGATTTGTGAGACAATATCATTGGTTTTTATTGATTATTATGTTTGTGAGTTGTTTCAAATAAGTTGATTGGTGTTGGAAAAGAGTAGAAAGTTTCATGCTTATAGTGGTACAAAAGGTTGCTTGTTTTGACTGTGGCTTAGACTTTATCATGTCATGCTAGATGTTGTTTTGACCCTATGCTTAGTGGTTATTGCTGTAGCATGACTTGTTTCAAACAATTGAGATTGCTTAATGTGTCTTGAAAAAATCATGCGTTGTTTTAGCATACAAAAGCATAATATTGCGGTATTGTCCTTTGATGCTTTGTTTGGGTTGACTTGGCACATGGTCACACCATGTTATAACTATAAACCAATCACATTATCCTCTATGATCATTTAGTTTTTGACTTGTGGTACCACTTTATGCTTTGATTAGTAATGTTTTGTCGCTCTGCATGATTATGGCCATTATTGCTCTCTTAGTTGGTCGCTCTCAGTCTTTTGCTAGCCTCCACTTGTATTGAGTAAGATCTACTCATGCATACAACTCCAATAAACCAAGTTATTCCAAAGAGTCTAGTATGAATTCATATGCATGGTCTTTTACACCATTCCAAGTATATTCTTGTTTTACCTATCTTCCAAATTAAACTTGTTATGTGAAAGTTAGTGATTAAAGCTCTCACAAACTTGATGGCACACTTTATTTTTCTTCCCCCTAATAAACTTGAACTCTTGTGTCATCTATGTTGTATATGCTTGCACTTATAAGTTGGTAATTAGTAGAACCATGCTGTCATGGGGAACGCCTTCAACATTGCACCTATACATTATACTTAGTTGATATCATGATCTTTTGTTTGCGGATGTCGTCGGTGTGAAATAAAAGGGAGCTTGTAAGTCCATGGAGTTATGTATGTGTGTTAGAGAAACGCCTGGGCCGCTAGCCTAAGCCATGCCTAATCATGGTGGAAACTTGTAGCATCACCATAGTGAGAAATCTATGAAGCTTTCTTCTTATAAAAAAAGAGACATATTGAAAAGAGGAAAGAGAGAAAAAAAAACATCATTTTCCCATGGTAAATAATAAGATTGCTGAGATTCTCATTGTCTGCTTGCCTTGTCATTTTGATTATGGGATAGCTCATGTATCATGTGCAAGGGGTACCCCGTTGGCGGTTCTTTATGATACACATGTACTTACTATGACAAGAACTTACAGGTGACTAAAGTTGAGTAGCATGAGGAGCAGCCCTAGTACTCAAAGGACATGAGATTGCCAACTTATACTTTGTCAAGCATATATTCCATAGTTTGTTCACTTTAACCTTAATCACTTCAAGATGCTTATGATAGGGTCAATGTGATCTGAAAGCTAACAAGTACCATAATTTTTGGAAGCTCTTTATGAGACTTGAAATCCATGCTTCCCTTTTATGAAGGGCCTTTCTTCCACTATTATATTGAGTCTCCACCTTCTATCTTTATGCACTAGTTAAGAGATCATAATTGCCATTCTTAGTTCTATGTGCATTGTCCCAAAACTTATTGATTGATGCATATTGTTGATATTGCTTGTTCTTGAACTATTTGTATCTAGTCACTCTTATGAACTTTGAAGGTGTCTTATGCATGTATTTTCTACTCCACGAGGGACAAGCTGAATGCCACTATGCTATGTTTTCTGTATGTGAAACAAACAAACATTTTTCAATGCATGTTATTCATGATCTTTGTTTGTAGCCTTTCATGTTGTATGCATAGTTACTTTGTCTTACTGTTAGAACTCCATCTTTCATGCTCATGTTTAGAGTTCTTTGATCCCAACTTTCATTGCTTGCAATGGTTTGATCTTGGTTTTGATGGTGCATGTCACCTCAAAAATTATTCTTTTTATCACTTACCTACTCGAGGACGAGCAGGAGTTAAGCTTGGGGATACTTGATACGTCGAAAACGTATATATAATTTTTGATGCTCCATGCTTGTTTAGTATCTACTCTGCTTTGCTTTGCCTACACTTTGAGGTGTTTTTATATGTTTTCTGGTACTAACCTATTAACAAGATGCCACAGTGCCAGTTTCCTATTTTCTTCTGTTTTTGGTTCCAGAAAAGGCAGAAAATCAATATTCTCGGAATTGGATGGGACAAAAGCCAAAGACATTATTTTTCCCGGAGCAACACGGAACCACGAAGCAGAGTTGGAGGAGGACACCAGGGTGGCCGCACCCCCCAGGCGCGGGCCAGCCCTGGTGGCGCCTACAGGGGGTGTGGGCCCCCTAGACTCCATCGACCTTACCTCCTTCGCCTATAAGAAGCCCCCGGGGAGAAAACCCTAGATCATCCATCATACTTTCATAAAATGTTCCGCTGCGCCGCCGCCACCGAAGGGGATATTTGGGGGACATAAATTCTCTATTCCGGTACCGTGCCGGGATGAGGAAGTGCCTCCGGATCCATCTCCATCGCCATATTCATCATCGTTGCTAATTCCCATGATGAGGAGGGAGTAGTTCTTCCTTGAGGCTAAGGGCTCTACCGGTAGCTATGTGTTTATATCTCTCTATGCATGATCATGTTATGGTCATGAGCTTTGTAATCAAGTAGATCTACCTTGCTACTTAAGTGCTTCAATAGATCTTTGCCCTCCCCATGTGTGTGAAAGTGACATCGTGCACGCCATGGTGGCACTTAGGCTAGAGTCTACATAAATACTCATCGTGCTTTAATAGATCTATGATTTTCCCCACGTGTGTGAAAGTGACAGCGTGCACGCCGTGTGTGGCACTTAAGCTAGACTACATATATATTTTTATGAGTATATTTTGAGTTGGTTATCTCTATGAAATTGTGATGTTTGTTGGAACCATTTAGCGCTCAAGGTCATAGTGTGGGGTTATCTAGATTGGGAAAGGCGGACTTTGAGGTGTGCTTTTGTATCCCTACCATGGATTAGAGTGTCCAACCGGAAAGTAATTCAGGGTAGTATCATTAAGAGAATATATTTATATAAGAGAGTGTTCACTAGTGAAAGTATGATCCCTAGGCCTTGTTTCTAAGCATTGAAACACCGTTTGCATCTAGATCTGTTGCATGTTTGCTTGCTTCCATCTTTATTTCAGTTTGGCTTTAGTATCTCCCACGTCAACAAGTCAGAAACTATTTTCTGGCACCGTTACCACTTGTATTTCACTATCTCTTCACCGAACTAGTGCACCTATACACCTAACAAGTGGATTGGGTGTGTTGGGAACACAAGAGACTTCTTGTATCTTGATTGCAGGGTTGCTTGAGAGGGATACCTTTGACCACTTCCTCCCTGAGTTCGATAAACCTTGGGTGATCCACTTAAGGGAAACTTGCTGCTGTTCTACAAACCTCTGCACTTGGAGGCCCAACAACTGTCTACAAGAATAGAAGTGCGTAGACATCATTGATCAAAGTCACGTCTTGAACTTGCGTGAAATTCTTCGCTCGGGTCCGGGTAGGCACTTGCGATCCATCTACCTCCTCCACCTCCACCTCCTCGTCTTCACCTGCACCATCTTCATTTGCACCGTCGACACCACCATTCGCCTCGTTGTAAATTTGTGACCCATCCAACTCATCTCCATAGCCGTCGAGCGGAGCCGTGTCGATGTCCACCGCATTGTTAGTCAAAAAATCGATGTAGGAGGTCGGAACCTCGTGCACATAGCTGTGTATAAGCGCCAATTCGAATCAATTGTATACGCAATTGGCAGTGACTGCGGCGGAAGGGGGGAGGGGAATTGTTCATACCTAGATCGGCTAGCCGGGGCCATTTTGGCGGATTTCGCGGCGGCGGATTGTTTCCCGGGGCCTGCCTTCCGCTCCGCGACCACGTTTCTCGCCTTGCCCGGTGCCTGCTTTGACTTGGAGGCGGCGGCACTCGCTGGAGCGTGGGGAGCAGCGGGAACGGTGAGAGAGGCCGAAGCGCCCACGCTGCCATCCTGGATGAGGATGGATCCCTGTCGCTTCCGCTTCGTCGTAGCAGCAGCTTTCGCAGACGCCTCGGCTGGGGGACAGACACCTCGGCTAGAGGACAGACGGCGGGGACGGAGACGACGATGGCTGTCAGATCTGGCAGACCCGTCGGAGGGGTCGCCTGCGCTGGCGCGACCTCGTCGGAGCTCAGCGGAGACTGCTGGACGTCCATGGCGGCCTTTCGTGGTGCTCGACGGAGGTGGGAAGGGCGGGAACCAGAGATCAAGTGTGGCGACTAAAGGAATGGCGCGGCTTAAAGTTCCCTCCCGCCAACGAAAATGGAGGATATGGTTCACGTCCAGGTCGGGCTCGGAAACTGGGTTTTTTTGGTTCCGCAGGGTGTTTTTTCGGGGGGCCTAAATTTTTTTTTCGGTTCGGTCGATTTTGAGACGTCTATTCTGGCCACTTTTTTCATGTACCGAAAAGTGACAGTTATTTTCTCGGTTCCACCCTTTTACGTGACTGCTAGAGATGCTCTTAGGTGGTTTTCTTTTTGGACGTGGCTAGACAGCACCCGGGGCTGGTTTGTCTGTCCCAGCCCTTGCCAAAAAAAAGGAAAGCAACCATCCTCGCTTCGTATGCGCGTATATTTCCGGAAAGCAACCATCCCCGCGTGTACATTTCCGGACAGGTAGAGACAACTTGGTGGAAAAAAGTAGCCAAATAAAAACCACTGCACCACTTTTCCGGAAAGCAACCATCCCATTTCCAGCAGTATTTAAACTGAAAAAATTAACAGTGCTATTTGGAGGACAATAGCAATACAACCAAGTAACTAAGTAGGCACCTAAGTGACTAAATGGGATTTGAGTCACAGGTGCAGGAGCTGCTTGCTCCTTGTGCTTCTTCTGTGTTGACTTCACCACGGGCTAAATTGGTACGCAGAATATGGCCTGGATATGGCCTCGACCGTCATTGCAGATGCAGATGATCTAGGCACATTCAAAGCCACGAGCAGCTCAATAGGCGCCCACGCAAGGACATGGCCACCACCGCAGCCACCAACGAGCATCATGGCAATGACTAGGTTAGGGAACAATGAAAGATGATGTGGTGGTCGGGGTTGATTTAGTCTGGTGACGTGCATCGGGATGGGAGTTTGATGATAAAAACAACTTAATTAGATGGCAGAAACAACTTAAGCATACCGATGGAAGTAACTTAATTAAATCACTATGTAAACTCAAGACATTGCTTGTAAAATAACTTAGTTGGGTGATAAAACACAACTTAGATAGACGGTGAAACAAATTAAGCATGTTAATAGAAGCAACTTAGTTAACTCGCTATACAGATTCAGGACATTGCTTGTAAAGCAACTTGGTTAGGCAATAAGTTAGATGGTGAAAATAACTTACATGTAGATAAAAGCAATTCAATTAAATCACGGTACAAACTTGAGATTGCTTGTACAACTTAGTAGGATTTAGAACGAACTTAATTATGCTGAAGGAACAACTTTACTAGGATGAACAAGCAACTAAAAATGAAAATCATCATTCAAACTTTAAAAACATTAAAAAGCAAATTAGTTGAATTTAGAACCAACTTAAGCATGTCGAAAGAACAAGTTAGCCATGAAAAACAAGGAACTAGAAATGAAAATCAGTATCAATCTTTGAAAAATTAAAAGCAACTTGGTTGAATTTAGAATGAACTTAACCATCCTCAAGTAACAACTTATCCATGATGAACAAAGCAACTAAACAGAATCAGTATCAAACTTAACCATTACAAAGACACAATTCTTGTTGAGTTGTTGATGGTGGAGAGTCAAAAGAAATAAGTTTGAACGGCAGCTAAAACTGGGATTACCTCACCTAGGAAATTCCTTCGCAACTTTGATGATACATATTCTTCTGCCCTTGACATCCCAACTAGAATACCGTCTCAAATAAAAGCTCCCTGATGCTACCATTAGAACAAGGGTGTAAAAAAGCAATAACTTATTGTTTCCGCCAGCTGTTGTTGTCATATTTTATCCACATACCCGCAGAAAAGTTTGTAGGATTCCCTTGGTGACTCCCTGTTATGGTAAACAAAGGTGGGAAAGCTTTTTTGTTTCTTTTGCCAATACTCAAAAACTTGGCTCCTAACAAAACAATTTTTTCTACCAATATTTCATCCATATTTCATTTATATGGCTCATGGTGAAATTACTTGTACACAACTTAGGCATGTTCGGTACACAACTTAATCCGGTTGAACAAAACAACTTAAGTAAACCAGTATACAAATTGGCATGTTGGTGCTTAAATCAACTAGGAAAAAATACATGCTGACAAAAGCAACTTAGCTGAATTTATAACCATCTTAACCATGCTAAAGAATCAACTTAACCATGATGAACATGCAACTAAGAATCAAACTTAACCGTTAAAGCAATTTAGTTTAATTTAGAAACAACTTAACAATGATGAACAAACAACTAAAAACAAATCAGTATAAAACAACTCAATGAAGTCAGTATACAACTTAGCATGTTGGTGCCTACAAATAAAAGATAAAAATCAACTAAAACATGCTAGAAAAGAATCCTAATTGAATTTCAGTACCCCAAAACATAACATGGTTATCCTAAGTACCCAAGATAGGCATGGTGAACATTATACTTAATGGAGATTGTTACCAACTAAACCGCTTATGCAAAAAACAGTGACACTGATGAACTTGCCCTCCCCCAATGATATGTACCACTTCAAAAAGAAAAAAGAATGTTCTATCCAGTGTATCTATCAAGTGGTGTGGACGGTGATGCGCGATAGCTTGCTATCTAGGCATGGAGCACCACTAAAAAAATTCTACAGGATAACACATGCCAAATCCGGGTATCCCAAAAGCCAACGACAAAAATATGGGGACTCCGCGCCAGTTTTGGCATCATTATATCCAAAGGTAGTCAGGTCAGACCGGCCAAAAAATTAGTGTGGCTGCACATGTTTTTAGCCATGATGACATTTGCTTAGCATATCACCATCCTATATGATGCGTATATCAAACCAAAAAGCCCTGTTGCGAAAATATGAACTGCCTATGGTACCCATAACCCTGTAAAAACATGGGACTCTGCCTGTTCTGCCAAAACATTAACGATTGCCATATTGAGAATCTTAACAGCGTATTCATACAGATGAATTAATCAAACTATACTCACCACACGAAACAATGGGATCCATAAGCCATTAAAATTGGCATTGCTAATTTGTACAACAGAAATTCACCAACTCGTGAAGTGGATTGCCCCTTGTATGTTACGAATCACGTGTTTATTGGCAGAATTTGGGCAGAGATTGATAGATTCTTACCTTGCGGGTACATGTAGGAACCTCCGTCGTGGATCTTCGTCCTCGCTGGACTTCCGGCGAAGTTCGCTCACCGCCCACTACAGATTCAACCACCCCTCGCCACACTTCCGGGCAGCAGCTCGCACTTACCCGCCGCTCCTAACGCACGACTCCCCTTCCGCCGACGAGCTCCTCTTCCCTGAACAAACTTGATGCCATCTCGTGCGCCTCCTGTGTTACAATTGCGACAAGAAGATAACGAAGAACGAAAACAAAAAACACAGCAAGGGGACATAGATTTAACGTGGAAAAAACTCTCCAACAAAGAGAGGAAAAAACCACGGGCGCCAGCCAGCGAAACTTCACTATATCGAGGAGTGTTTACAAACGACGGGGATTTCACAGATGAAACTCTCCCAACCGGTGGCTTACAATGAGTTTATATATCGGTGGAAACCTAGGTCTTCAACGATCCGTACCGTGCGAGCCTCGCTCCACTCGTCAGAAGTTGCCCTATACTTTGTAGAATTTGGATCAACACATAACAAACTCCACCTTGAGACAAATTCCTCCTTGTAGCATCAACAGCAACCATCTCCCTGAACAAACAAAGCAAATACTTTCGGCGCCAATAGCCACTTGGGCTAATCAGTTAAACCAACTAAGTTCGAGCAAAGCTCAAACTTAGCAACGGGAACATGTTTAGTCATCATATCAGCAGGATTATCATGAGTGCTGATCTTGCATAGCTTTAATTTACCTTGAGCAACAATGTCTCTAACAAAATGGTACTTGACATCAATGTGCTTAGTTCTCTCATGGAACATCTGAACTTTTGTAAGGTATATGGCACTTTGACTGTCACAAAACAAAGTAATGCAAGAATCATCTCCACAAAGCTCAGCAAACAAACCTTTCAACCAAACAGATTCTTTGCAAGCTTCAGCAATAGCCATGTATTCAGTTTCAGTAGTAGATTGTGCAACAACAGCCTGCAATGTAGCCTTCCATTAACACAACCACCAACATTAAACACATAACCTGTGAGGGATCTTCTCTTATCCAAATCGGCAGCAAAATCTGAATCCACATAGCCAACGAGTCCCTCACCGGTCCTGCCAAACTTCAAACAAGCATTGAAAGTGCCAAGAAGGTACCTGAAAATCCACTGAACAGTTTTCCAATGTTCTTTACCAGGATTAGCCATGTATCTACTTATCAAACTCATAGCATATGATAAATCAGGACGAGAACAAACCATGACATACATCAAAGAACTAACAGCACTAGAATATGGCACCTTTGACATGTACTCAAACTCTTCATCAGTTAGTACTCCTATTGCTCCTCATTTTAAATTGTCAGTTTCTCAATGTCTGGCCCAAGCCTCCCGGCGACGGGCCTCGCTCCACTCGTCAGAAGTTGTCTTATACTTTGTAGAATTTGGATCAACACATAACATCCTGCACTCCCGCCGAGCTGTGGCCTCTCACGCGCGCGGTCGCACAACGCCGACGAGGTCGCACCCCTGTTGACGAGATCGACGGGAATCTACGCGCTAAAAATCTGGGGCAGAGGAATGGTGAACGGCATGTGCAGGGAGAAAACAGCGGATCAAAACTGGTATCACCCAGGACCCAGGTGGGGACACGTGACCTTTGGTCGTAAAAGTCTTCAACATCCAAGCACTTTTTAGCATTTAGGTTTCTTTTTTGTGCAGATTCCATTTTTTAAAAGAAATTTTATCCAAAATCGTCGAAATAAAGAGGGATAACAAAGGTCCCTATCAAGCTAATCACGAGAGTAGGCTACAATAGAAACATAGCTCGTTCGTGGTGTTCTCTCCCATGGATCGATTGACTCCCAACCTTTTGGCCTATGGTTTGATGCTTCGGCCTGACTTGATGATCGGGCGAATGATACTGTCTCCTGATCTTGATCGTCTTCTTTGATTGGTATGGTGATGAAGCAGCGGTTCGGCAGCTAGCCATGCAAAAAATCAATACTGGGTTGGTAGTTTGGGCTTCACCTATAGAAGCGGGGCCGCATGCGGGCATCTCCGTCACCAGCTGGGCTTTGACTGTCTTGGAACAAGCCTGGGCCGTGTGCCGAACGGGGTGCGAAGCCTCGAACGGCTTCAGCTGGGAAATGCAATTGCTCAACAAAAACAAACTAGGGAAACCCTTTTTTAGACAGGCAAAATGCTAAGTTGGGTGTTTGTTTGGGCTTTTCTTGACTTCCATAGAAATAAGCGGGTGAAACGAAACAAACAGGATAATTGGGATTCCTCAGATTCTTTGTACCACGTAGAGCACCTCATCCTTTCGCTGAAAAAGATGTCTAGTCGATAAAATATGATAATTGGGATCGTGGGATGATAATTACATGATAATTTAGTTCACCTTAGTTTCGTCTCTAAATGTTGTTTAGATATCAAATTAAACGGTATGTGATGAACAAATGGTTGTTGTGGTGGTGGTGGTTATTTGGCACTTGTGGTTGGTTCGGAATGGAACAAAGAATGGAGATCCTACGAGACACCCACATAGTGTTGTTGAGGCAATGCAAAGCATATCTCGAGATGATCGAGATGCATCTTTTCAAACCAAATTCTTCTAGTAGGCGTGAGACTTCCAATTTAGTGCATGTTGGTCTCCGCCGCCTGAAGGTATGGTTCATATTAATGTCGATGCAGTCATGTTCTCTCCTTCTCCTACAACGGGAATTGTCGCCGTGACCCGAGACTACAGTGATGAATGTTCTGTTGCTTGCAACGAATTTTTTCACGAGGTTAACGCCGAAACTTGTTGAACAATTGGCTCTCTGCCACACTCTTCTCCTTGTTGGAGAAGGTTTCGACAAGTTGGTGATCAAGTTTGATTGCCTGTTGTTGGTGCAACAGATCAAGTCAAGTCCTCAGAGATAGATCGTAGCCAGGTTGGTGTTGTTGTTCAAGACATCAAGGTGTTCGCTTTTAGCTTTTCCTTGGTGTATCTTAACCATGTTTATCTTCATTGTAATGTGAGGCGATTGTTGATTAGAAACATCTAATTAGTTCAATTAGACATAGGGCTAATATCAAGCATATAGAATGCACAAAATAATCATATAGACTATCATGTCATTATCCATCTTGACGTTGATCACTAGGGTGTGTTTGGTTCGTGGGTATGAAAAACTTGGGTAGCCCCAACGAACTGGCCGGTGGTAGACAAGTTTTTGTTTGGTTGGGAGGCATAAAAGATGATTACCCATGGCCATTATTCTGCTTGGTTCAAATGATGCGAAGTGGATGAGTTGTTATGATGACCTCTTTACGTGAGATGGTGATATTACCCTATACATGAGAGACAAAGAACGGATGCGTCCACGAGAAGCACATGCCCCTATCTCCATTTGTTGGGTCCGCCAGCCACCATTTTGTAGGGGAGGGGGAGGACAACAAACGCGACAAAAAGGAGATCGAGGTTGCTAATATGTGTCGCAACCGCATAACTCAACTGTCAATGATGTGTTGTCACTATTCATCCAATACCGACCCGAGCTATCATCCCAACTTGGCCCACACGCCCTAAGGCCACTCGTCTCCCGATTGTGTAGCTCTCCACCTCGCGCATAGTTGCTCACCCCATGTCGCACCGCTGGCATACCAAGATTTGAAGCGTGAGCGCGAAAAAACGATTCGAGAGTGATGGTTGCGACTCGTCCATGGGTAGTTGGCCTTAAGCTCAACCAGTTTTTGAGGGAAAAATTCTGGAATGGCTACCCTCAACCACCCAAGACCATAAACCAAACGACCACCTAAAGGTGGCTATCCCCAACCACCCTAGGGGTAGCCACCAAACCAAACACACCCCTAGTCTCGGTTCTCTCAAGGACGAAGCCAAAGCATTGGCACTTGTGTTGGCTAACGTCCTACCATTTTTGGAAATTCTTCATCGCGTTAAATTTGCACGTGTATAGAAACTTTTTTGGAAAGGGGCATCCTGGAATGGATGTGCGTTCGGTTGATTTGGTTAACTCCGTTTGCTTCATACGGTTTTAATACTTTAGAAATATTTTTTTATAAAAATATTACTCCTATTCATTTTCGGTAATAACTAATAAATTTTGCTTCGGTAAAAACCAAGTTACCAAGGGTTAACCAAAGTAGACATGGATAATTTAGTATGAAAAAACAACCTAATTAACGGGAAACCAACTAAATGAAATAGTACAATTATTCGACAAGAATGTGATACTACTTCCGCATCTCTTTTCAGTTTGGAGAGATCGATGAAACTTCCACGCCATTTCTGTCGAGTCGTTTCCACCTTCATAGCAGCAAAAGAATGTGATGCTCCCGACCGGGGTTAACCATTAGCAGAAAAAGGAAACGTCTGACCACCACGGCACAGGAACATATCCGGCGACCGGCGGCCACAAATACAGTACGCAGAACGTGCCGTTATTCACCTGTCCTGCGTCCAGCAGTCGAGCAGTCGACAACTTGACATGGGTGCTCAGCCGCCATCATGATCCCTTCGTTAGGTAGTAGTGGTAGCAGGCACCAGTAAAACTCATCTGCAACGAGCGAGGGTACCGGCCGGCGATTATGGGCAGGAGGGGCAGAAAGAGCGTTGTGGCATGTGCAGTGTCTGCTGCTGCTACGTACTCGTACCCTTGTCGTGCCATGCATGCATGCATGCACCCTGCTGTCGACCTGCTCGCCTGTTGGAAACTCACTCGTCTGTCCACCGACGTGCTCGTCGGCCCACCCAACATTTTCTGATCTCTGTGCGTGCGTAGGTCGGGTGGGGTGGATAAGGCAGCAAGCACGTACTGTGATTGTCTAATAAAGCACGTAGGTAGAGTGTGTTCTCCGGCGCCGAACCTAGGGTCCCCAGTTCGACCGGGCGAATCCCAAACCAAAAGCGAGTGTCAAGTCTGGCGCCTCCTGAATTGGGGTTTCGCCGTGTCACGATCCAAATATCGCCCGACCGCAACCGGTCCTCGGTCGTGGGATAGCTAGCTTTTTGTCGACGAATTCAGTACGTGCATGCATCAGTGCATGGTGGTAAAGCTGAAACTTCAGGGAAGGGAGTGAGTGCTAAATTCTTCGTCTCGTGCGCTTACTCTTGACTGCTGAGGTCTCGTTTAACTTAACCATTCTTTTTGCCGTGCATGACTCGCATGTGAAACTTGCAACAAGACCGCTTTTCTTTTCTCGTTTGGGTCAGCAGGTCTAAAGATTTCAGTGTATAGTGAAAGTTGTTTAACACACAGTTTCGTGGATAAAAGCTAGTGTCATATAGACACGACAGCTGCTTTACTGAACCAATGTTCAGTTAAAAACCGAAGAATGTCATCATACACACGCAATAAGAGTTCGGCATTCTGTCCTAAAAAACTGAGAATTGAACAAGCGAAATAAAATTGTACCGATCAGCCTACCATACCTCAAGATGTGAGTGTTTCTATTTTAAAACACACACGCAACTACTACTCCATTTTAATTTCTTGGTGCAGCTAATATTACATTCACAAAAGTCTCCTCCAAGATAATACTAAATTCGTTCCAAAACGTAAAGCGTATAAATCTACACAAAAGTCAAACTTCACTATTTGACCAATAATACAGAACAAAAAATCAATATCAACTCCTAAAATATAAAAGAAAATATGCAATGCTAATATGTTTTACAATGGATATATGCACTTTATGTTGGATAAACTTGGTATTTACTCCATCTACAAATCAATATACTTCTAGCATTGTCTTAAGTCAAAGAATTTAAGGTTTGACCAAGTTTCTCAGAATAAATCAGCACGGAGAAATAAATCAACACTCTCCCTTGTACAGTACATGAGATATCCCACGCACGAGACCATAGTAGCTGAAGGGAGGTCTAAACATTACGTTGCATAGTGAAAGTTTTCTAACACGCAGTTTATGCGGATAGAAGTGTCAATATAGACACGACAACTGCTTTACTGAACCAAGATTCAGAAAATCGATGAATGTCACCATACACACGCAATATGAGAGCTGAGAATTATTCTGTCCTACAAAAATGAGAGTCCAGCATGCGAAATGAAGTTATACAGATCAACCTACTATACCTCAAAATGTGTATAGCATGTGTTCCATTGTAAAAAAAACAATTACTCCATTTTCTTTGTGCAGCTAATCTTACATTCATAGAAATCTCCTCCAAGATAATAGTACTAAATTTGCTCCAAAATCTAAACATATAGATCTACTCGAAATTCAAACTTTATTGTTTTGACCAATAATATATATCAAAATAGCAACACCTACAACATTGAAAAAAAATAAAGCAAATATGTTTTATGATGGATATATGCATTGTATCATAGACAAACTTGGTATTTATTGTGGTAGACACCACTTTGCTAAAATTGCACGAGTCTAATCTGATGATAATGCAAAATTTAATGTTTTATTTGTTCCATTCATGCATGAGGTAGCGTGAAGAGAACATATATAAGATAAGAAAGGAATCCTTTCTCACTACTAGGAAACCAAGAGAACATATATAAGATAAGAAAGGAATCCTTTCTCACTACTAGGAAACCAACTATAGATAGATAAATCTTCTATGGCGCATATGTGTGACCATGCGCCACAGATAAACTTCAGTGACGCATTTCAGACGTCACAAAAGTCTTTACATTTCTGTGACGCATATAGAGAAACAATGTGCCACAGAAGTTTGGTGGACCCGCCACCTGTGTTGGGATCCCTCACTTTCTGTGGCGCATATGTCCAAATACGTCACGGAAGTTCCAACTTTTGTGGCGCATATGGACATATACGCCACAGAAAGTGAGCGTAGGCTCCACCACAAAATTCAGTTGACCAATGTTCTTTGGCGCATATATAGATATGCGCCACATAATATGGAAAACCAGATCCCACCCCCACCCTTCCGTGGAACGCCTTTTAACTTTTGTAAAAAATAAACGAAAATGACAAAAAAATCAAAAAAATAATTCCTTTGAGATGTAGTTGTATTTTGGGGTATAGTTGTAGGGAAAATTGAAAAACATGAATTTCGATGTATTTTGCAAAAAAAGATAATAGGACAGTAAAACGGCCATAACTTTTGCATACGATGTCAAAAAAAAAGTTTAATATATCAAAATGATCGTCTCGAAATTTCCTACTCGATTTCAATGGCCAGTTTTACAGTTTCCCCAAATTTGAAAAGAGTAAAAAATTTATGGCAGAAAAAAGATTTTTCCAGCAAAAAAATAAAAAAGAGGGAAAAACTTCTGTGGCGCATTTCTCCCATATGCGCCACATGTTGGAGATATGCCCTAAAGGCAATAATAAAAGTGGTTATTATTATATCTTTGTGTTTATGATAAATGTTTACATTCATGCTATAATATTATTAACCGGAAACATTAATACTTGTGTGATTTGTAAACTAAATTAGAGTCCCTAGTAAAGGCTCTTTATAATACTAACTTGTTGATTAATAGATGATCGTGGTTTCTCGATCATGAACAATGACATGTTATTAATAACAAGATCATATCATTAGGAGAATGGTATGATGGATAGATAAGCGTAGCATTAAGATCAAGTCATTTCAATAGTTCGTTTGCTATAAGCTTTCTGATACATAGTAACCTAATTCCTTCGACCATGAGATCATGTTAATCACCATCACCGGAAGGATGCTTTGATGACATCAAACACCACACCGTAACTGGGTGGCTATAAAGGTGGCATTGAGTGTTCAGAAAGTATGGGTTGAGGCACATGGATCAAGAGTGGGATTTGTCCATCCATATGACGGATACATATACTCTGGGTCCTCTCGGTGGAATGTCATCCAATTAGCTTGCAAGCATGTGACTGGCTCACAAGGGATCACATATCACGGGAACGAGAAAAGAGTACTTATCGGTAACGAGGTTGAACTAGGTATGCAGAGATACTGACGATCAAAACCTCAGATAAGTAAACTATCGTGAGACAAATGGAAGTTGGTATCGTATGTAAATGGTTCATTCGATCGCAAAGTAATCATAGAAATATGTGGGAGCCATATGAATTTCCAGATTCCTCTGTTGGTTATTGATCAGAGAAGTGTCTCGGTCATGTCCGCATAATTCACGAACCGTAGGGAGACACAGTTAAGGATTCGATGTTGTTGTGTAGTTATGGAATGATGAATAAGAGACCGAATGTTTTTTAGAGTCTCGGATGGGATCCTGGATATCACGAGGAGATCCGGAATGGTCCAGACAATAAGATTCATATAAGGAAAGTCCTGTTTCGGAGTTCGGAAATGATTTCGGTGTTTTCACCGAGAATGTTCTAGAAGGGTCTGGAAGGTCCGGCACTCCGGAAGGGGAAGGGTACATGGATGTGTCATGAAAATGTGGAATGGTTGCATCATGTACTAGGTCACTTGGCTAGGCAATATGAAGAGAGAAATCAAATTCAAGTTTGAAAGTCAAACGCCAATTTGAAAAAGTCAAATTCGAACATTGCTTGGTGGAGGGAGAGTAGGAAACCTACCTAGGGTAGGAATCCCACTCCCTCCACCCGCCGGCCATGAAGAGAAGTCCCTCCTCCCCAAACCGCCTCTCCCCACCTATATAAGGAGGGGTAGGGCGCACCCCTACCCCTCACACCCAAACCCTATCTAAGGCGCCACCACCTCCAAGTGTTGCCGCCGCCAGGGCCTCCTCCAAGTCGCTGACTTGGGCTTCCCCAAGCCCTAGACGCCGGCCACACCACCTCCGCTTGGTGCATCTAATCCTTAGATCGCCAAGGCCCTCTCTTACTCCACCGTACTCGCTCCAGCTTAGGCGAAGCCCTGTGGGATCTTCCCTCTACTTCCGACACCACGTCGTCGTGCTGCCGAAATCACGAGGAGAGTGCAACAACCTCGGTTGCCTGCTGGAACAAGGAAGAGGAAGGTCTTCATCGAGTACCGAACGTGTGACTGACTGCGGAGGCGCTGCCGGAACGCAGCGTCGGAAGGATCGTCTACGCGATCTTGAGATCGGCAAGTGTACGACTACATCACCCACGAGAATCTGCTCTCATTAACTGCTTTGGAATCTTCGAGGGTGAGTGCTTCTATTGACTCGTTGCTACAATCTAGTAGATAGATCTTGGCTTGTTTGTGTGCATGTGGTAGAATTTTTTTGTTTTCCATGCTACGAAACCCTACAGTGGTATCCGAGCCGTGTCTATATGTAGATCTGTTGCACGAGTTGAACACAATGGTCATTTTGGGCGGTGGTGCTTTTATTATCAATTGCTTTTTGTGTACTTTGCATCTTGTGGTATGATGGGATGAAGCGGCCCGGGCTATCCTTACATGACATCGTTCATGAGACTTGCTCCACGCTCAACATGCAACTTGTATTGCATAAGTGGCTTTGCGGGTGTCTGTCTCTCTCATTATAGTATAGATTCAATTTACAAGGGGCACTTGATAGTTCAAACATCAACGTTGTGGTTCTTGTTCGTAAGTTAGAACCACACTTATTGAAAGCCCCAAACCACGTAAAATATGCAAAGAAAATTAGAGGCGTCTAACTTTGTTTTGCAGGGGTGTGCTGTGATGTGATATGGCCATGATTATGATTATATATGATGTATGCAATGTTCCTTATTGTAAGTTGGCAACCGGCAGGAGCCATATGGTTGTCTTTTAAATTCCGTTAAGACCTGCGTGTCTATTCAAAGTAGTTGTAATAGTTGAAGCTGGTGGACGACAACCATGAAACGGCGCCATTGACCTTGACGCCATACCGGTGATGATGGAGATCATGTTCGTGCTTGAAGATGGAGATCGGAAGCACAAGAAGAAAGGCGATATCATATCACATATTATGAATTGCATGTGATGTTAATCCTTTATGCATCCTGTATTGCTTAGTTTGCGACGGTAGCATTATAAGATTATCCCTCAAGCACACAATTTCAAGTTTTAAAGTGTTCATCCTTAGTAAGCACCGTTGCTAAAGCTTGTTGTTTTGAAGCACCACGTGAAGATCAGGTGTGTTAGATTCTGCGAGTATATACAACGTGAGCAAGCCAGATTTGCTCATACGGAAGCTAAGGTTTGATCTTGACGAGCCTAACATGTACAGACATGGTCTCAAAACACGGATCACCGAAAGGTAAAGCATGAGTCATATAGTAGATATGATGAACATGTTGATTGTTCGCCATTGAAGCTACATCAACTCTCGTGATGATCGGTTTTGATGTGGTGGATTTGGTTTGTGTGATCACTAAAACAATTTGAGGGATATTGTTTTGAGTGGGAGTTCACCTAGATTAATTTAACTATTAATTAGAACTCAATTTGTCATAAACTTAGTCTAAACTATTGCAAATATGTTGTAGATCAATGGCGGCCCCTACCATCAATTTTAATGCATTCCTAGAGAAAGAAAAGTTGAAAAACAATGGAAGCAACTTCGCGGATTGGTTCCGCAATTTGAGGATTATCCTCAATGCTGGTAATTTGACCTATGTGCTGGATGCACCACTGGGTGACCCGCCTGCAGCTACTTCTACCGATGAGGTAAAGAATGTTTTCCTCGCTCGAAAGAATCAGTACTCCACAGTTCAGTGTGCTATCTTGTATGGTTTGAAATCGGAGCTTCAGAAAAGGTTTGAGAACCATGACCCACATGATATTGTCCGTGAACTTAAAATGATATTTGAGGCTCACGCGGCAGTTGAGAGTTATGAGGCTTCTGAAAAGTTCTTTAACTGCAAGATGGAAGAGGACAACTCCGTCAATGAGCACGTGCTTAAGATGTCTGGGCACGCGAGCAAGCTTCAAAGCTTGGGAATAGTGATTCCTAATGCTTTGGGGATTCACCGTGTCCTCCAATCACTACCACCAAGTTACAAGAACTTTGTGATGAACTACAATATGCAAAACATGGATAACTCGTTGCCAGAACTCTTCTCCATGTTGAAGTCTACAGAAGTGGAGATCAAAAAAGAGCACCAAGTGTTGTTGGTCAATAAGACCACCAAATTCAAGAAGCAAGGCAAGTCTAAGAAAAAGGGAAACTTCAAGAAGGACGGTAAGAAAGTTACCGTGCTGGCGAAGAAGACCAAGGCTGGGCCTAAGCCTGATATTGAGTGTTTTTACTGCAAGGGAGAAGGTCACTGGAAGCGGAATTGCCCAAAGTACTTGGCGGATTTGAAGAACGACAACATCAAGAAGAAAGGTATATTCGATATACATGTTATTGATGTGTATCTCACTAGTACTCGTAGTAGTGCCTGGGTATTTGATACTGGTTCGGTTTCTCATATTTGTAACTTGAAACAGGTACTGCAGAATAAACGGAATCTAGCGAAGAACAAGGTAACGATGCGCGTTGGAAATGGATCAAAGGTTGACGTGATCGCGGTCGGCACGCTACCTCTTCATCTACCATCGGGATTAGTTTTATACTTAAATAATTGTTATTTGGTGCCTGCGTTCAGCATGAACATTATATCTGGATCATGTTTATTGCGAGACGGTTACTTGTTTAAATCCGAGAATAATGGTTGTTCGATTTATATGAGTAATATGTTTTATGCACATGCACCTTTGATAGATGGTCTATTCTTATTGATCTCGATTGTGGAAATACACACATTAATAACATTGAAGCTAAATGTTTGAAATTGAGCGATAACTCGACCTATATGTGGCACTATCGTCTTGGTCATATTGGAGTGAAGCGTATGAAGAAACTCCATTCCGATGGACTTCTTGAATCGCTTGATTTTGAATCACTTGAAAGATGCGAAGCATGTCTGATGGGTAAAATGACTAAGACTCCATTTTCTGGTATGATGGAGCGAGCTACGGACTTATTGGAAATCATACATACCGATGTGTGTGGCCCAATGAGTGTAGCATCACTTGTGGTTATCGTTATGTTCTTACCTTCACGGATGACTTGAGTAGATATGGGTATATCTATTTCATGAAACATAAGTCCGAAACTTTCGAGAAGTTTAAGGAATTTCAAAGTGAGGTAGAGAATCAACGTAACAAAAGGATTAAATTTCTACGATCTGATCGTGGAGGTGAATATCTAAGTTACGAGTTTGGCGAGCATTTGAAGAATGCGGAATACTTTCACAATTGACACCGTCGGAAACACCACAGCGTAATGGTGTGTCCGAACGTCGTAATCGAACTCTCTTAGATATGGTTTGTTCTATGATGTCACTTACAGATTTACCACTATCATTTTGGGGTTATGCATTAGAAACAGCCGCATTCACTTTAAATAGGGCACCATCTAAATCCGTTGAAACAACACCGTATGAATTATGGTTTGGGAAGAAACCTAAATTGTCGTTCCTTAAAGTTTGGGGTTGTGAAGCATATGTAAAGAAGTTACAGCCAGACAAGCTTGAACCTGTGGCATCCCGCAAAACCACTACTAGAAAATCGCGTTGTTTTTGTGCATTGCATCATCATGACAGCATGCTCATGTCATCATGCCACATTGCATTTGAGCATCGTCATCATCTTGCTTTTGCTTGCATAAAATTGTTTGCGGAAAAACCGGTCCATGTTTTCTAACGCCGTCCTTATTCAAACGCAAAATCCGAATTGGCCAAATATTTTGTTTTGTATGATGTCGGTTTGCAAAAGCCCGGTTTGAAACATATAAAATATTAAATTATTTTTAGTGGGGAAGTCGAACGGGCCGGATAGACCCGAACGACCACCCCCAGAAAATTAATCGGTCCACCCCTTAATCCTTTTTACACCCAACCTATCCTACCCACACCCCCTCCACACCACCCCACCCAATAACCTGCCACCTCACCCTCTCCTCTCCCTCTACCCTATCCCTCTGCCACCTAGGCTAATTCACCCCACCCTCACACCCAGCCCACCTCCAACTCCATACAACCAAGCCCCCACTGGCGTCCCACGCCGGACCCACCACTGGAGACCCCGAGACCGCCCCACCCGTGCGGCCTCTCTCTCCCCCTAGCGCCCCATCCCACTGGCTTCCCCAACCACGCCCCGCTCACGCCCGCCTCTTCCCTCGGCCACCGCCCTTCTTCCCTGCTCCTTCTCCCGCCTGTCGCCTCCTCTGGCGCGTCTCCGCCGCCTTCCCTCCTTCTTCCCAGCCTGTGCGCCGCCGCTCCCCTCCCGCGTCTCCTCCTCGGCCGCTCTCTCCCCGCCCGCCTCCGCCACCAACCCTCGCCGCGGACCCCGCCTCACCCAAGCTCACGCCCCGGCGCCGCAAGCTCCCTCGCCCCCTCGCGTCGGCCATCTCCCCAGCAGCTCGCCCGGCCGCCGCCATCGTGTCAGCCACGGCCCGCCCTTCGCCGTCTGCCCGCCGGCGTTCTGCAACCCGTCGCCGTCCCTCGCCGGACGCCGCCTGCGCGACCTCGTCGGTCCCCACGGCTCCCCGTGTCTGTGGCCGCCGTCGTTCCCAAGCGTCGGTATCCCGCGCGGCCCCGTCGCCGTCAACCTCCTGCTGCGTTGCTCACCGCCGCGGCCAGCTTTGAGCATCACGGGCCGCGCAACTCATGCTCCCCGGCGGCCGCTATCGTGTCCTCGCAACCCGTGCCGGCTCTCTGCAATACTAGTGGTGTACCACATCTGGTGGTGTATGTACCTGCGTGTGTGCCTCGATGTGGTGGAAGTGTGGTGAGATGGGGTACCTCGACAAGTTCTTCTTCTTGGGGTGACAACTCTCCATCCGGGAATGACAAGAACTCATGCTGGACCCGGTGAAGCGGGCGCCTCAAGATCTCCCTCACGGACCGCAAGACCGTTCCCCGGAGCCGAAGGCCGAACCCGACACGCCAAGTTCACCAAGAACCGTTCCCGGAGTCCGGTTGTCGAGCCGAACCCGTGGAACCCCGAACCTCCCCAAGATCTACGCTACGGCACGACAAGATCGCCTCACGGACGCCATGACCTCTTTCCGGGATCCGATGGACGAGACCCTGAAGACCGATCTAGAGCGCCAAGGCCTTCGCATGGAGTCGGCAAGATCATCCGGTAACACCAAGATCAGCTGCGCGGCCCCGACAAGTCCGACACCAACCAGGGCGAGTCCGGCGGCGGACGCCGAGGTCCCTCGCGAATGCGCCAAGATCTACCCCGTTACCGAGAACGATCCCGGAGTCCGAGAACGCACCCGTCGAACCCTGAACCCCGAAGCCGACCCCGAACCCCGGAACCCCAAGTTCGTCGAGACCCCCTAATGTGTGAATTCCTTCCCGAAAACCCTATTTTATAAAATAACAAAATTGTCGCATATTAATTGATCATGCATGCATGTTTTTCTGTGGTTTGGGGGCCTTACGCCGATTCACCTTATAATTAAATATGGGGTCCATATGCGGGCAAATCTAGTCTCATATTGGCCCTATTTAAATTTGTGTAGCGAACCGGTAACTTATCTTGCCCTGTTATTACAACATTTAATTTGCGGGGTAGATAAATAACATGAACCATCTAATTAATTGTCGGGACCCCGGTTCCGCTTAATATGACCTAATTGCATCGCACCTTTGCCATGTCATGCATCATACATGCATCATGCCGATCTTCTGCCGTTGTATTAAATATTGCATCCGGTATTCTTCTAGTGTTTTGCTTCTTCGCGGATAAGGCCGTTGAGTTGATGTGAGCTTCGCCCGATCTTCGGATGAACCTTCGGCAGTGTTTTCAGGCGAGCATTTTCCCCCCTTTCTACCTATCTTACTTTTATAGTATTTATTCCCTCCTGTTGATCTATTGCTATCTGTGTTGCGATGCTTTAGTTTCCGTACCTGTGATATACCGTGCAGCCCTATATTGCCTTGGACACATCCTATTACCTGTTGTTTGGTAGATAGTTGGACTTGCGGCGTCGTATCGCTTGCTCAAGTCTATGCGTGTTGTCAAGTGCCACAGTTGTTGATGAATTGCCGCAGGTTGATGTTGGAGCTGATCATAGCTTTACTTACCGTTCACTTTAATTCCTGTTTAACAACTAAAAGTGAAATAAGCAGAGGCATCGGTGGGTGATAGATAATATTTGGTTTCCGAACGCCCACTTGTGTCCCGTAGGACCCCGAGTACTTGATTCATGTTCCTTGTTTTATCGCGCTATCCACATCCGGGAGGTATATGGGACCCCCCTGAGCCAGAGCTTGATTCAGTCTTATTTCTTGGGGCCACAAACTAGTTTGAGGTTTTATTTATGATCATGTACTTATGCCATGCTTTATTTAAATTGTGCGACGGATAGCACATGTCTTGTTTAGGATCGGGACACGATTCGCGGTGTCGACAAGCCCGCTTTTGGGTTCCCGATCGTTCTCACACCGTATACCCAAACCTTGAGTCGTCTCGGAGCTTGCTTGCTATGGTATCTTAATGGGGTGGCCCCAAATATTTCTGAATCATGTGATTGCTTTGTCGTGAAAGCCTCGTTGGGTTTTGATTTGGTTTTCGAGGTTGATCGGCGTGTGTTGCTATTGGTGCACCGGCGGGTAAAACTTTCTGGCCGTGTCGCGGATATGGACGACTTGGAGCACTGATCTCGACCATAGACAAGCATAACTAAAGTTTATTGCTATAAATTTGACTTTATAATGACTAGTAATCAGCTTCACTATAATGGAATGGCTAAATAATACTGCCCACAATTTGCTTGTTTGGTTTGTCGCTTGCGACCATTGTACCTGACTAGTAAGTATGGCAACTACAACGGAAAGGCTAAATAAAAGTACCAACAACTGCTGGGTTTTGGGTTTATCTCATGCTATCTGTATCTGATTAGTAAGTGTTGCAACTATAACGGAATGGTTAACTAAAACGGCCCACTGCTTATTTTAACAGGATGATTATCTACACCTGACTAGTAATTGCTGCAACAATAACTGAATAAATAAAGCGCCAGCGTGTGAGTTCCTCGGTTGACTTCCTCGTTTGGTCTCGAGGGGAAACACCGGGATGGGTTTGTTTGATGGTAGTATCAGTTGGATCCGAATAGGTCTTTCTTACCCTCTCGCGATCGCCATTGTATCGAGTCTCTATAGGTTGTTTAGTGCATCTTTGCCGCCACGATCCACCATACCTATGTAGGCGAGGACCGCCCAATTCTAGTCTCGCGTGTCTTGGCCTCGATCGACGCTCCTCTTTTCCTTTGCCCTTTCGGCACCTTTTGTTTAAGCAGGTTTGAGATCGGCGTCGTTAGCGGGGTTACCCTTCCGCTTGCTGGCGGGGTTATGGACGCCATTGGTTATTCTTCGTGGCTCTTAGCCCCATTTGCATCTTGTCCGTAGTACGCTCTATCGCTTTTCAAGGTGATTTGGATCTTTGTATATTATATACGTATTCTTGACTCATGGAGTCATTATATATGTATGTTGTGGGTCCCATCGAGGACTGTTGTGTAATGTTATTACTTTGTTTTCCACCATGCGAAAGTGCTGGTGGGCACCTTTGAATCGTTTCTATGCGGGTTTGGCGGGTTTCGCTAAAACTTGCATAGGTCCGATTCTGAGGGTGTTACAGAGTGGTATCAGAGCTCAGCAGTTGCGATACCCCACAAGTCCAGCCTGTAGGATAACCTAGCTAACGGCCGCAGTATAGTGTCCAAACTATTTTGCGAAAATCGGTTGGATAGTTCTGATTAGGTCTGCTTTTACTCCTTACCCCCTGCTATTCTCCTCTCACCTCTGCGTGTTTTGAATCCGCTCTCTTCTCTCTCTTCGAGTCCAGGATTTCTCGCGGTTGGGTTTCCGTCGTACCTTCAGGGTTTCGCTTCCTCCTTTGATAACGGTGTTCTACCATCCGGTGTTCAAGCTGCCTGAGGAATCCGTCTACTGTGGTACCATTCTTTGTTCCTTGTTTGTGCTTTCCGGTGTTTTCCGACGCGACGTCATCATCTACGCCAGATCCGATGCAGAGTCTGCATCACCCCTTTGTTTCCGAACCTCGATTGTCGAGATCTTCAGTCTGATTCCGAGAGTTGGTTGCATAATCCGCCTATTCGTGTGCAGAGTAATGGTTTGGGTGCGCGATGGACTGATCACCATCCGACTACTCTTATCATTCGCTCTTGTACATCGAATCAGTGGATCCAGCAATTTTACTCCGTCCACGGAAGCTAGAGGTGGCTTTATTTGTGGATACCTCTACCTTCGACCTTTTGTTTCCGGAGTGTTCTCTCGACGATCACGGACAACGACCTCTTGTTAGTGGTGTCGCGAGGATCTACACGAAGCGAGAAGACGCAGATCGCCGACCTTCCTTCCGGTACCATGAGGCGGATCTCGAGGGCGAGATCCTTTGTTAGTGGTGTCGAATTGTGGCATCCCGCAAAACCACTACTATAAAATCGCGTTGTTTTTGTGCATTGCATCATCATGACAGCATGCTCATGTCATCATGCCACATTGCATTTGAGCATCGTCATCATCTTGCTTTTGCTTGCATAAAATTGTTTGCGGAAAAACCGGTCCATGTTTTCTAAACGCCCCGTCCTTATTCAAACGCAAAATCCGGGTCGCCGAAATATTTTGTTTTGTATGATGTCGGTTTGCAAAAGCCCGGTTTGAAACATATAAAATATTAAATTATTTTTAGTGGGGCAGTCGAACGGGCCGGATAGACCCGAACGACCACCCCCAGAAAATTAATCGGTCCACCCCTTAATCCTTTTTACACCCAACCTATCCTACCCACACCCCCTCCACATCACCCCACCCAATAACCTGCTGCCACCTCACCCTCTCCTCTCCCTCTACCCTATCCCACTCTGCCACCTAGGCTAATTCACCCCACTCCCTCACACCCACAGCCCCACCTCCAACTCCATACAACCGGCAGCCCCCACCTGGGCGCGTCCCCACGCCCGGACCCACCACCTGGGGAGACCCCGAGACCGCCCCACCCCGTGCACGGCCCCCTCTCTCCCCCCTAGCGCGCCCCATCCCCGCCGCTGCCGGCTTCCCCAACCACGCCCCACCCCCGCTCCGCCGGCCCGCCCTCTTCCCTCCGGCCACCGCCCCTTCTTCCCCTGCTCCTTCTCCCGCCTGTCGCCTCCCTCGCGCGTCTCCGTCGCCTTCCCTCCATCTTCCCAGCCGTGGCGCCAGCTCCCTCCCGTCTCCTCCCTCGCCGCTCTCTCCGGCCGCCTCCACCGCCCTCATGGACCCCGCCTCACCACAGCTCCCCCGCCCAGCTCGCCCGCAAGCTCCCTCGCCCCCTTTCGCGGCCATCTCCCAGTGAGCAGCGGCTCAGGCCCGTCGTCGCGTCGCCCACGGCCGCCGCCGCGTCACTTGCGCCCGTCGCTGCCACCGTTGGCGTCGCCCCTCTGCCGGGCGCGCTGCGCGACCTCGTCGGTCCCCACGGCTCCCCGTGTTTGTGGCCGCCGTCGTTCCCGAGCGTCGGTGTCCCGCGCGGCCCCGTCGCCGTCAACCTCCCGCTGCGTTGCTCACCGCCGCGGCCAGCTTTGAGCATCACGGGCCGCGCAACTCGTGCTCCCCGGCGGCCGCTACCGTGTCCTCGCAACCCGTGCCGGCTCTCTGCAATACTAGTGGTGTACCACATCTGGTGGTGTATGTACCTGCGTGTGTGCCTCGATGTGGTGGAAGTGTGGTGAGATGGGGTACCTCGACAAGTTCTTCTTCTTGGGGTGACAACTCTCCATCCGGGAATGACAAGAACTCATGCTGGACCCGGTGAAGCGGGCGCCTCAAGATCCCTCACGGACCGCAAGACCGTTCCGGGCGAAGGCGAACCCGACACGCCAAGTTCACAGAACGTTCCGAGTCCGGTTGTCGAGCGAACCGTGGAACCCGAACCTCCCAAGATCTACGCTACGGCACGACAAGATCGCCTCACGGACGCATGACCTCTTTCCGGATCCGATGGGAGACCACGAAGACCGATCTAGGCGCCAAGGCCTTCGCATGGAGTCGGCAAGATCATCCGGTAACACAAGATCAGTTCAAGGCCCGACAAGTCCGACACCAACCAGGGCGAGTCCGGCGCGCCCGGACGCCGAACCAGGGTCCCCTCCGCGAATGCGCCAAGATCTACCCCGTTACCGAGAACGATCCCGGAGTCCGAGAACGCACCCGTCGAACCCTGAACCCCGAAGCCGACCCCGAACCCCGGAACCCCAAGTTCGTCGAGACCCCCTAATGTGTGAATTCCTTCCCGAAAACCCTATTTTATAAAATAACAAACTTGTCGCATATTAATTGATCATGCATGCATGTTTGTCTGTGGTTTGGGGGCCTTACGCCGATTCACCTTATAATTAAATATGGGGTCCATATGCGGGCAAATCTAGTCTCATATTGGCCCTATTTAAATTTGTGTAGCGAACCGGTAACTTATCTTGCCCTGTTATTACAACATTTAATTTGCGGGGTAGATAAATAACATGAACCATCTAATTAATTGTCGGGACCCCGGTTCCGCTTAATATGACCTAATTGCATCGCACCTTTGCCATGTCATGCATCATACATGCATCATGCCGATCTTCTGCCGTTGTATTAAATATTGCATCCGGTATTCTTCTAGTGTTTTGCTTCTTCGCGGATAAGGCCGTTGAGTTGCTGTGAGCTTCGCCCCGATCTTCGGATGAACCTTCGGCAGTGTTTTCAGGCGAGCATTTCCCCCCTTTCTACCTATCTTACTTTTATAGTATTTATTCCCTCCTGTTGATCTATTGCTATCTGTGTTGCGATGCTTTAGTTTCCGTACCTGTGATATACCGTGCAGCCCTATATTGCCTTGGACACATCCTATTACCTGTTGTTTGGTAGATAGTTGGACTTGCGCGTCGTAGTCGCTTGCTCAAGTGTTGTTGCGTGTTGTCAAGTGCCACAGTTGTTGATGAATTGCCGCAGGTTGATGTTGGAGCTGATCATAGTTTTACTTACCGTTCACTTTAATTCCTGTTTAACAACTAAAAGTGAAATAAGCAGAGGCATCGGTGGGTGATAGATAATATTTGGTTTCTGAACGCCCACTTGTGTCCCGTAGGACCCCGAGTACTTGATACATGTTCCTTGTTTTATCGCGCTATCCACATCCGGGAGGTATATGTGACCCCCCTGAGCCAGAGCTTGATTCAGTCTTATTTCTTGGGGCCACAAACTAGTTTGAGGTTTTATTTACGATCCTGTACTTATGCCATGCTTTACTGCTTTATTTAAATTGTGTGACAGATAGCACCTGTACTGTTTAGGATCGGGACACGATTCCGCGGTGTCGACAAGCCCAGTTTTGGGTTCCCAGTCGTTCACAGCCGTATACCCAAACCTTGAGTCTGTCTCGGAGCTTGCTTACTTCGTTGCGGGTATCTTAATGGGGTGGCCCCCTGAAATATTTCTGAATCCTGTGATTGCTTTGTCGTGAAAGCCTCGTTGGGTTTTGATTTGGTTTTTCCGAGGTTGATCGAGCGTGTGTTGCTATTGGTGCACCCCGGCCGGGTAAAACTTTCTGAAAGCCGTGTCCGCGGATATGGACGACTTGGAGCACAGTATCTCGACCATAGACAAGCATAACTAAAGTTTATTGCTATAAATTTGACTTTATAATGACTAGTAATCAGCTTCACTATAATGGAATGGCTAAATAATACTGCCCACAATTTGCTTGTTTGGTTTGTCGCTTGCGACCATTGTACCTGACTAGTAAGTATGGCAACTACAACGGAATGGCTAAATAAAAGTACCAACAACTGCTGGGTTTTGGGTTTATCTCATGCTATCTGTATCTGATTAGTAAGTGTTGCAACTATAACGGAATGGTTAACTAAAACGGCCCACTGCTTATTTTAACAGGATGATTATCTACACCTAACTAGTAATTGCTGCAACAATAACTGAATAAATAAAACTGCCAACTGTGTGAGTTCCTCGGTTGACTTCCTCGTTTGGTCTCGAGGGGGAAACACCAGGATGGGTTTGTTTGATGGTAGTATCAGGTTGGATCCGAATAGGTCTTTCTTACCCCTCTCTGACGATGCCATTGTATCGAGTCTCTATAGGTTGTTTAGTGCATCTTTGCCACGCTCGATCCACCATACCTATGTGGCGAGGACGCTTGGTCTAGTCTCGCTGTCTTGGCCTCGATCGACGCCTCTTTTCCTTTGCCCTTTGTCGGCACCCTTTTGTTTAAGCAGGTTTGAGATCGGCGTCGTTAGCGGGGTTACCCTTCCTTGGCACGGCAGGTTATGGACGCCATTGGTTATTCTTCAGGGCTCTTAGCCCCATTTGCATCTTGTCCGTAGCTGGACGCTCTATCGTTTTCAAGGTGATTTGGATCTTTGTATATTATATCTGTATTCTTGACTCATGGAGTCGCTGTTATATATGTATGTTCTGTGGGTCCCATCGAGGACTGTTGTGTAATATTATTACTTCGTTTTCCACCCGCACGAAAGTGCCTGGTGGGCACCTTTGAATCGTTTCTATGCGGGTTTGGCGGGTTTCGCTAAAACTTGCATAGGTCCGATTCTGAGGGTGTTACAGAACCCAAAGCGGAAAAATGCCTCTTCATAGGATACCCGAAGGAAACTATTGGGTATATATTCTATCAAAGATCCGAGGGAAAGATCTTCGTTGCCAAGAATGGATCCTTTCTAGAGAAGGAATTTCTCTCGAAAGAAGTGACTGGAAGGAAAGTAGAACTCGACGAGGTTGTTGAACCTTCTCTCGAACTTGCGAGTAGTACATCACCGGAAGTAGTTCCTATGGCGTCTGCACCAATAAGAGAGGAAGCTAATGATGTTGATCATGAAACTTCGGTTGAAGTTAATACGGAACCTCGCAGGTCAACGAGAACTCGTACCACTCCTAATTGGTATGATCCTGTTATGAGTGTCATGTTGGTGGATAACACCGATGACCCTACGACATATGAGGAAGCGATGATGAGCCCAGATTCCAATAAATGGCAAGAAGCCATGAAATCCGAGATTGGATCCATGTACGAAAACCAAGTATGGAATTTGGTGGACTTACCGGATGGCCGGAAGGCTATCGAGAACAAATGGATTTTCAAGAAGAAAACAGATGCTGATGGTAACGTTACTGTCTATAAAGCTTGACTTGTCGCAAAAGGGTTTCGACAAATTCAAGGAGTTGACTACGATGAGAATTTCTCACCAGTGGCGAAGCTAAAGTCTGTGAGGATTATGTTAGCAATCGCTGGATATTATGATTATGAGATATGGCAGATGGATGTCAAAACAACGTTCCTCAATGGAGACATTGATGAAGAGTTGTATATGATGCAACCCAAAGGTTTTTTCGATCCTAAAGATGCTAACAAGGTATGCAAACTTCAACGGTCTATATATGGATTGAAGCAAGCATCCCGAAGTTGGAATCAACGTTTTGATAAGGTAATCAAAAGTTTTGGTTTTATACAAACTTATGGAGAAGCTTGTATTTACAAGAAAGTGAGTGGGATCTCTGTAGCATTCTTAATACTATATGTAGATGACATATTGTTGATTGGGAATAATGTAGACCTTCTTACTAGTGTCAAGGATTATTTGAATAATAGTTTTTCAATGAAAGATCTTGGCGAAGCAGCTTACATATTAGGCATAAAGATTTATAGAGATAGATCAAGACGCCTAATATCATTTTCACAGAGTACATATTTGGAAAAAGTTCTAAAGAGGTTTGGAACGTAAGATAGCAAGAAAGGGTTCTTGCCCATGTTGCCCAATACGACCTTGAGTAAAACTCAAAGTCCTGCAATGGCAGAAGATAGAGAAAGGACGAGTAAGACTCCCTATGGCTCAGCCATAGGATCTCTAATGTAAGCCATGCTATATACTAGACCGGACATTGCATATGCTGTTAGTCTGGCTAGCAGATATCAAAGTGATCCAGGATTGGATCATTGGACAGCGGTCAAAAACATCCTTAAGTACTTGAGAAGAACTAAGGATATGGTTCTTTCTTATGGATGTGATGAACAGCTCGTTGTTAATGGTTACACCGATGCTAGTTGGAACACCGATCTGGATGATTCTAAATCTCAATCTGGATACATATTTACTTTGAATGGTGCAGCAGTTAGTTGGAGGAGTGCAAAGCTAAGTGTTGTGGCGAGATCTTCAACTTAATCGGAATACATAGCTGCTTCGGAGGCTTCACAAGAGGCGATATGGATGAAGGAGTTCATTACAGAGCTCGGTGTGGTTCCAAGTGCGCTGGACCCAATGTCTATCTACTGTGATAACATGGGCGCCATAGCCAATGCGCAAGAACCAAGGTCACACATGAAGCTGAAGCACATCAAGCTACATTTTCACGCTATTCGAGAGCATGTCCAAGATGGTGACATAAAAATTTTCAAAGTACACACAGATCTGAATGTGGCGGATCCGTTGACTAAACCTCTCCTGAGGGCAAAACATGACCAACACCAAACTGCCATGGGTGTTCGGTATATTACCATGTAATCTAGATTAGTTGACTCTAGTGCAAGTGGGAGACTGATAGAGATATGCCCTAGAGGCAATAATAAAAGTGGTTATTATTATATCTTTGTGTTTATGATAAATGTTTACATTCATGCTATAATAGTATTAACCGGAAACAATAATACTTGGGTGATTTGTAAACTAGTAAATTAGATTCCCTAGTAAAGCCTCTTTATAATACTAGCTTGTTGATTAATAGATGATCGTGGTTTCTCGATCATGAACATTGAGATGTTATTAATAACAAGATCATATCATTAGGAGAATGGTATGATGGACATACTCCTATAGATAAGCGAAGCATTAAGATCAAGTCATTTCAATAGTTTGTTTGCTATAAGCTTTCTGATACATAGTAACCTAATTCCTTCGACCATGAGATCATGTTAATCACCATCACCGGAAGGATGCTTTGATGACATCAAACACCACACTGTAATTGGGTGGCTATAAAGGTGTCATTGAGTGTTCAGAAAGTATGGGTTGAGGCACATGGATCAAGAGTGGGATTTGTCCATCCATATGATGGATAGATATATTCTGGGCCCTCTCGGTGGAATGTCATCCAATTAGCTTGCAAGCATGTGACTGGCTCACAAGGGATCACATATCACGGGAACGAGAAAAGAGTACTTATCGGTAACGAGGTTGAACTAGGTATGCGGAGATACCGACGATCAAAACCTCGGATAAGTAAACTATCGTGAGACAAAGGGAAATTGGTATCGTATGTAAATATTTCATTCGATCGCAAAGTAATAGTAGAAATATGTGGGAGCCATATGAATTTCCAGATTCCTCTGTTGGTTATTGATCGGAGAAGTGTCTCGGTCATGTCCGCATAATTCACGAACCGTAGGGAGACACACTTAAGGATTCGTTGTTGTTGTGTAGTTATGGAATGATGAGTAAGAGACCGAATGTTGTTCGGAGTCTCGGATGGGATCTGTGATATCACGAGGAGATCCGGAATGGTCCAGAGAATAAGATTCGTATAAGGAAAGTCCTGTTTCGGAGTTCGGAAATGATTTCGGTGTTTTCACCGGGAATGTTCTAGAAGGGTCTGGAAGGTCCGACACTCCGGAAGGGGAAGGGTACATGGATGTGTCATGACAATGTGGAATGGTTGCATCATGTACCAAGTCACTTGGCTGGGCAATATGAAGAGAGAAATCAAATTCAAGTTTGAAAGTCAAACGCCAATTTGAAAAAGTCAAATCCGAACATTGCTTGGTGGAGGGAGAGTAGGAAACCTACCTAGGGTAGGAATCCCACTCCCTCCACCCGCCGGCCATGAAGAGGAGTTTGGGGAAGACTCCCTCCTCCCCAAACCGCCTCTCCCCACCTATATAAGGAGGGGTAGGGCGCACTCCTACCCCTCACACCCAAACCCTAGCTAAGGCGCCACCACCTCCAAGTGTTGCCGCCGCCAGGGCCTCCTCCAAGTCACCGACTTGGGTTTCCCCAAGCCCTAGCTACGGGCCACACCACCTCCCCTTGGTGCCTCTAATCCGTAGATCGCCAAGGCCCTCTCTTACTCCACCATACTCGCTCCGGCTTAGGTGAAGCCCTGCGGGATCTTCCCTCTACTTCCGACATCACGCCGTCATGCTGCCAGAATCACGAGGAGAGTGCTACAACCTCCGCTGCCTGCTGGAACAAGGGAGAGGAAGGTATTCATCGAGTACCGAACGTGTGACCGACTGCGGAAGCGCTGCCGAAACGCAGCGCCGGAAGGATCGTCCGCGATCTTGATATCGGCAAGTGTATGACTATATCACCCACGAGAATCTGCTCTCCTTAAACGCTTTGGAATCTTCGAGGGTGAGTGCTTCTATCGACTCGTTGCTACAATCTAGTAGATAGATCTTGGCTTGTTTGTGTGCATGCGGTAGAATTTTTTTGTTTTCCATGCTACGAATCCCTACACCATAGAGGTCTTGGGCGGGATTTGAATTTTGAATCTCGCCGCCCCTTCTCCCTCTCTTTTGCTTCCACTCCTCAACCCTTCTCCTCCTCCACCATTCTCCTCCTCCACTTCTTCTCTCCTTCTCCCCTTCTTCCTCACCTTCTTCTCCTCCCTCCTCCTCCACCCCGGTGAGCTCCTCCCTCCTCCACCCGGTGAGCTCCTCCTCCTTCCACCTCCATCCTCCCTCCTCCACCACCCCGGCGAGCTCCTCCTCCAGCGTCCTCCTTCTCTCCTCCACCGACGACCTCCACCTCCTCCTCCGCCTAGCCCCTCCTCCGCCGGCGACCTCCTCCTCTCCTCCACCAACGACCTCCTCCTCCTATGGCCACCATCGGCCACCATCGGCCTCCTTTTCCTCCTCCGGTGACCCTCACCTCTGGCGATCCCCACCTCCGGTCAGATCTGGCTAGTTTTTTTTTAGAATTTTGAAAAAAACATCAGTGGCACATATTGGCAATATGCACCACAGAAGTTTAAGATCTGGTTGGAGACTTCTGTGTCGCATATTGACAATATGCACCACAGAAGTTTTTGAGACTTCTGTGGCGCCTTTAAATATGCGCCACAGAACTATACTTTAGTGGCGAGATAACAGTGGTGCATCCCATGTGCACCACAGAAGTCCCAAAATGATGCGCCACTGATAGGCCTTTTCCTAGTAGTATTCTCTTCGTCAACTATTACGCCACATAGACAAAACAATCAGACGTTATGTTCTAAGCGATGGCGTTGTGGTGGGTCATGTGTTGCAGAGAATATATATATTGAGTTATATTTAGATTGTGTGTATTCAGGTTGTTGCATTTTCTATTTAATAAATGTATTCTTCCACAAATTAAGATTTGGCCGTAGAAGGACCAAATTGTAATCTTTGGCGATGAAACCGAATGATTTTGTCTTCTCGACTAGCCTAAGGAGGTTTGGGGGTGATAAGTTGAACTAGTTTTTGATTCGAGGCAACACCCTATTTACTTCATCCACTCAAGCACCTCTGTCCCTCTATTACTAGTAGGAAAGTGGCTACCGGTGATGTTAGCCATTACTAGCATATATGTGGCATGCCGCTGGTGTTACGCCAGTAATATTCGTTAGTGTACTTGACATAGCGGTAGCGTGTCCGGGACACACCACTAGTAATTGTCATACTAGAGGCGTGTCTAGGACACACAATTAGTATGATAAACGCTAGTGACACGTAACTATTATGCAATGCCACTAAGTTGCAATCCATTAGAAAAATGCTACATCAGCAAAATTAGCTGCCATATTGCAGCATTTATGATTTAAACGCAGTACAACACTAGTTTAACGCTTCAACCATTCAAACAATAATATCAATTTAACACTTTAGTAGTTCCAACAATAAAACCAAGTTTAACATTAATACACTAGCTAGTTCAACACTTCAACACTAAAAGCAAGTTTAACACTTCAGCTAGTACCTTATCGATCTTATACATTATTGCAGTCCAAGATGATACTTGGATGATTAGCTTCGTGAAGATACATGTAGTTCCTCCCCAACTTGAAATCCATTGTCTTGGGCAATTCTTCTCCAACAATAGCAACCAAAATAGGTTTGGTCTCCTTTGGACACGTAGAATGCAGCCGCTTTTCCCAGACGCTAGAGTGTTTTTCCCGTCTGGTTTGCCCAAATCCCGATCAATTCTAGGATTCTGGCTAGCGTAGCCACAAAAAGTTGCACTGGATGCTAAGGATTTTTTTTACCGCACCACTAACAACGGGCGCTAGGAATAAAAAAATTGGAGACTCATACCGGCATACCGTGTTGGCTCGCTAACATCACGTGGTGTACCGACAGACGTTTAAACCATTTCAGTAGTGGCCAGTCTAGCTCCCAATGTTGTTTGCTAGGGTGTTTAGCTGATAACCCTATTTATTGCTCTTTATTTCAATTTGTTTAAGCGTCCAGCTAAGCACCTTGCAATTTACATGCTCTTAGTTTGTGACAACAACACGGTGGAAATTATGGACTTCCATGCCCTGCATATGGTTAGGTGAGCCACACCTGCGATCTCCTCATTGATGCCAATGTTGAGCTTCTCCAAGACTTCATGCATTGCCATGAAGTAATGTATTGAGAAAGATTTAAAGAATAATACTAGATATTTTGGACGCACCTATAATAACAACTCAACCAATATATTGAATTAAAGCTTATAGTCTTATGCAGAAAATTCTCCAAAAGATCTAGGTATAAGCTTAGGCATGTAAACTCAGGGCGGTCCCGAGACACATGAGAGCACAAACCTAGCCTCGTGTCGTCACATGTGTGCGCGACCCATTTTCTACATGATCACGTTAACAAATTAAACAAAGAAACATGAAAAGTAGTTCTAAACTCTAGATGATAAGAACATAAGACATAGTAAATTCTAGCTAGAGTATAAGTTACATATTAAACATTCGAAAAATTTGTACAGTCTGTTGGCGTATTAAACATAGATAACTCTAACCGTCTAGAAACTTTCGCTAAGGCTACTAGAGTTATCAGACGTCCACTTGAAGCTGATGTCGGGCTGCTAGTGCGCGCCGGAGGGGACGGGCTCCAGACCGTGCTTCTATTGCGCTTGAGGAGCCCACACCATAGGACTTGAAGAACTGGCGGTGGTAAGACATCACACTAGTTTACTCGTAGTAACTCCACACCAAGGGGTCCTCCTGGCTATTTTCTGCCAACTACGCCTCGGCCTGGCGGTGCTCCTCCTCGGATTTGGTGGCGAATCTCATATATAGGGGTGTAGAGATGCGTGACGGATCGATCACTAGGGAAGTTGAGTCGTGCCCTAGCTCACCCCATTGTGTTGGACCATCATCTAGTCATATGCACACGCCTCCTTTGGGTCCTTCCACGTGTCAAGATACTGCTTCTCGCGATCAACGGTGATCGCTGCTCTCCACGTGGGCAATTTTATCGCCTTCTTGTGCACGACACATAAACACCTCTCATGCAGTGAAGTTACACGCACTTTGAAGTGTGAAAAACGCACCAGTCTCTTCTCCCTCCCACCGCTATCCTCCCCTATCCCTCCACCAAGGCCTCTTCCTCCTTGGGGCTGCCTGGCCCCTCCCCTCTCTTCTCCATAGATGGCCGGAGTCGAGACTGGGTGAGGGTCCCACCCTCGTGTACCATAGTAGTTGTAGCTTTGTCCTCCTGTGGCGACTGAGGGTCGGTTGGTGGATCCCGACGTCCAGATCCACCATGCCTCGTGCTTCCTCTGCTCTGGCGCACCCCGCTGGTAGCAAGCGGCGGTTCAGAGGAGTTGGCTGAGGGCGTGTATCCCTCTGAATAAGGCCTGCGTCGGGTGCTTCAAGGTGGTAGCACAGGATCTCCCCCGGCTCGATGTGGTCCCTCTTCTCTCCATGGCGGTGCTCTCATGGGGAGAGCCGAAGACTACGGCAGAGAAGACCACCACTCACCCTTGCAATAAGATCCATTCTTCGTGCGCCTTCTGCTGCTCTCTTCTTCGGCTTCCTTCTCCGGCTTGTGGTAGCATCTCAGATATCAATGGTGGCCAGTATTTCCCGCAGCAGCAGCATCAGCTGAAGGCTTGCGATTCCGGCGAGGTGAAGGTTCGATCTACTCTCCTTCCTTTCCTTTGTTGCCATCGAGGAGGTGGACAAAGTGAGGGGAAGGAAGCTATATACCTTTCCCCTCTTCGGCGGGGATTTGTTGCTGCATATGGCGGAGCTCCTAAGCGACAGTGATCCTGCGCCGCTGCTATCCTTGGTCAAAAGAACCTCTCCGCAGCGGTTCTAGGCGAGCCACATTATCTTCTACCTCGTGGCTGTCATGCCTTTGCGGAGGTCTCTCTGCTACTCCATCACGGTGCTCTTCGCCATGCCTCCGCCAAGTGGTGCCATCCCCGGCGTTGGCTCTGGCTGTCGTGGTGTCAAGTGCATCATCGCCAAGGCGGAGAAGGACCCGATTGCAATTTTCTTCTATCTTTTGTGATCCTTTTTGTAAAAGCCTAGGGCATGTGTGCATCTCTCCTCATGTTTGAGGTGTTGTTTGTAATTGTGCCCACCGATTAATGTAGCTCCGGATCCTTCTAGGTTCTTCCCCTTGTTCAAAAAAAATGCAGTGAAGTTTATCTGCCACCAACGCACACGAGCTTTGCCGAAGAACCGAAAGCAAGTGTGTAAGCAGCAACCGGGTTAATTCCCTTCTCCGATTGACTACGTTTCTCCCACAAATGACAAAACCACTAAGATAGCAAGCGTGAAATGTGTACCAACTATTAAAGTTTTTTTTATAAAACATAAATGTATCGAGTAAGTGGGCAGCGCCATCCATGTCAAATTTAATGAAGTAGAGGCATGTGATGTCTCAGTCTTGGCCATTTGCGTGCATGGCCGTGAAATCGTGACACTGACATGCATCTAAATTAAATTTGGCTCACGTGTGTTAAAAACTTATTTCAAAAATTAAGAAAATCAGAAACATATTTTTCTTGACATATATTTTGAACCAAACCCGGAAATCCAATGCTGCTAATACAATAGAGTTAGCACATGTCAACAGCCCTGACTTATTACTAGATGAACGCGGTGCGTGAAAATTACTCCACATATGATCTATTTACATGCACCCAAATTAATATGGACAGGGTAATAGTTTTCACACAGATGGTCACAGATTATCATACCCGTAACGAAAAAATTACTCCCAACTCTACGAGACCCATGTCCTCCACGGTAAGCACCTAGTCGGCACCTAACACACATGCAATACACGCGACTGACGTGATGGCAACCTCGCCTTTGGACTCTTACAGAGCTATTACAGTTTACTGAGAGAGACCCAGCCAGCAGCTAATTAAACAATTCCAAAGTGACTGTCATGATCGCCCGTCATGATCAGGAGAGTCTCCTCCGCGGAAATTCCTGCACGAGCGGGCATCGCATCGTTGGAGTTGGAGTTGGACAGAAAGTTTTCGACACATGCCCGGCTGTTCACGTGAGACAAAATCCATATGCGTCGCCCTGTCGAGCAAAAGGCGAAGCTTCCCCGCGCTTGCTTGCTTGCCGGCACGGCACACAGGCTCGATCTGCAAATGCCGAAAATCATTTTTACCCACCGTGCCTAGTCAGAAATAGGTGCGGACTTTCACGCCCCGGTGCTCCCGTCTCGTCTGGGCGTGTGGTGGGCGGTGGCGGTCCACTGCGCGGCCAGGGAAGGGACGCGGTGTCGCGCCTGGCAACTAGCCAAGTCGCCGGTCCATCTAATCTAATCTAATCTACTAGTAATGTATAATCACACGCCCGTCTCGCCACTCCACGCTGTAGTCGATCTCCACTCGCTGCTGCTGCTGGCCACCCCGACGTCTAATCATGGAGCCGGCCGGCGGGGGCGGTGGCGGTGCACGTCGAAACCACCTGCGCCCACGAGCCGCGCGCGCCGGCCAACCGGCCGACTGCTGCCGCGCACTAAATTAAAAAAACCCCAGGGATCTTCCGCATGTTGCAATAGAAAACTTGCGGCTACCCCGGGTGATTCGAAGTTTCCTTTTACGCGAACCAACCGGATCCCTCACAAGATCCCGGACTCGGAGCAATCAGCATTAGCAGCCGAAGAATTTTTCTTTCTTCCGTCTCTGCGAGTTGCCACGTCCTACGGCGCGGCTGAGCCGAAGAAGATGATCCATGTCTCGCTCTCTAGGCTGACGTCGAGAGGGCAAGTAATTCAACTTAGCGACGGTACGTGTCGTGAGGGGAACCGGTCCAGTCCCGGTCGCTACAGCAGCTAGCTAACGTGGGGAACGCCTCGCGCTAGCTCCCACCCACACCGATTCAATGCACATGCATGGTGTTGGTGGGCGGGCGGGCGTAACCGCTGCCCGCGCCACACAAGGCCGGCCGGTCCGTGAAGCCATGCCGCTGCCGTCGCGGTCGATGCGTGCGCGCAACAGGAAAGCTAAAGTTCGATATCGCCGCTCCGGAATAGACTGACCGAGCCCCATCCCATGGCGCGCGCCGGCAGCCGCCGGACGTGCCGATGTCCCTGCCGGACCCTTGTCCACCTCCACACGGACACTGGGCCCCACGATGCCGGAGCGTACAAAGAAATCCACTCCCGGTCGCTCTCTCGCTCCGTCATCCACTCGTCCTCATCCTCGCCGAGCTCTCCCTCCCCTATAAATAACTCGCCACTTCCGGAGCCGGTCTGACACAGCAACACGGCACGGCACGCCACTCCAGCAGCAGACATTCCATCTACACCTTGCCCCTAGCTCCCTCCCTCCTGCCTACGCGTTGCGTTCGATCTTCGGCTGCTATAGCTCAAAGTACTCCAGTTCGTTCGCACTAGCTAGTGTTCCCGGTTTCAGGCAAATGGCGGCCATGACTGACGTGTCGCGGGCTGTCGGCATGGCTCACCGGACCCCGGTCTCGGCGCCCTCGCCAGCGTCCTCCGAGGCGGCGGCCGCGAGAGCCAGGGACGCCGAGAGGCTCCAGTTCATCGAGGAGATGACCTCCGACGTCGACGCCGTGCAGCAGCGCGTCCTGGCAGAGATCCTCGCCCGGAACGCCGCCACGGAGTACCTCAGGGACTGCGGCCTCGACGGCGCCACCGACCGGGACACCTTCCGGGCCAAGGTGCCCGTCGTGTCCTACGACGCGCTGCAGCCCTACATCCAGCGCATTGTCAACGGGGACCGCTCGCCGATCCTGTCCACCCACCCCGTCTCCGAGTTCCTCACCAGCTCCGGCACCTCGGCCGGCGAGCGCAAGCTCATGCCCACCATCAAGGACGAGCTCGACCGACGCCAGTCCCTCTACAGCCTCCTTATGCCCGTCATGAACCTGTAAGTTATTGCTTCTCATCTCCTCCAATGGCATCTTCCGATCATCCTCTGCTCGTACGTGGTGAATCAATCAATGTGAAGTACAGTCGGTGATTGATTCCCGTGGTGCCATGTTTCGTTCGTGTAGGTATGTGTCTGGGCTTGACAAGACCAAGGGGCTCTACTTCCTCTTCGTGAAGGCGGAGACCAAGACCCCCGGTGGCCTGGCGGCGCGGCCCGTCCTGACCAGCTACTACAAGAGCGATCTGTTCAAGAACCGGTCGTACGACCCCTACCACAACTACACCAGCCCGACGGCGGCCATCCTCTGCGCGGACGCCTTCCAGAGCATGTACGCGCAGATGCTGTGCGGCCTGTGCCAGCGCCACGAGGTGCTCCGCGTCGGCGCCGTGTTCGCCTCGGGCCTCCTGCGCGCCATCCGCTTCCTCCAGCTCAACTGGGAGCAGCTGGCCGACGACATCGAGGCCGGCGCGCTCACCCCGCGCGTCACCGACGCGTCGGTGCGCGAGGCGGTCGCGGCCATCCTCCGGCCGGACCCCGTGCTCGCCCGGTTCGTCCGGGACGAGTGCCGCGACGGCGACTGGGCCGGCATCATCACGCGCATCTGGCCCAACACCAAGTACCTTGACGTGATCGTCACGGGGGCCATGGCGCAGTACATCCCGACCCTGAAGCACTACAGCGGCGACCTTCCGATGGCGTGCACCATGTACGCGTCCTCGGAGTGCTACTTCGGGCTCAACCTCCGCCCGCTCTGCGACCCGTCGGAGGTGGCCTACACCATCATGCCCAACATGGGGTACTTCGAGTTCCTCCCCGTGGACGAGGCCACGGGCGCCGTGGACGCGGGCAGCAAACTGGTGGACCTGGCCCGCGTGGAGCTCGGGCGCGAGTACGAGCTGGTGATCACCACGTACGCCGGGCTGAACCGGTACCGCGTCGGCGACGTGCTCCGCGTGTCCGGGTTCCACAACGCGGCGCCGCAGTTCCAGTTCGTGCGGCGCAAGAACGTGCTGCTGTCCATCGAGTCCGACAAGACCGACGAGGCGGAGCTGCAGCGCGCCGTGGAGCGCGCGGCGGCGCTGCTCGCGCCGCACGGCGCGTCCGTGGCGGAGTACACCAGCCAGGCGTGCACCAAGAGCATCCCGGGCCACTACGTCATCTACTGGGAGCTGCTGGCCACCGGCGGCGGCGCCGGCGCGAAGCCGGCGGTGGTGGAGAAGGAGACGCTGGACAGGTGCTGCCTGGAGATGGAGGAGGCACTGAACACCGTGTACAGGCAGAGCCGGGTGGCGGACGGGTCGATCGGGCCGCTGGAGATCCGGGTGGTGCGGCCGGGCACGTTCGAGGAGCTCATGGACTACGCCATCTCCCGCGGCGCGTCCATCAACCAATACAAGGCGCCCCGATGCGTGACGTTCCCGCCCATCATCGAGCTGCTCGACTCGCGCGTCGTGTCCAGCCACCTCAGCCCCGCCCTGCCGCACTGGACCCCGACCCGGCGCTCAGATTGAACTTAAACATTCTACTGGAAGATCGGTGAAAGAAGTAGTAGCACGTTTTCGACTAAGCATTTGTTGAGAATTTTGATTGTTGCTGTCAGTTAATTAGTAGTAGCATAAAATCGCAGGTTTGATGATGGTAGGAAGCTGAAAGAATTGTTGATGTGACTGTCAGACAGAGGCCAATTACTATGTAGTGTACTTTGCAGTACGATTTGTCTGTATCTATCAGGAACGTGATTACTTAACGGAACGTGCCTCCAAAAAAAACCGTACCAGTCCTGCACAACAAGATCTTTTTCACAATTATTGGTCACCAGCCGACAAACAGCAGAGACCCGAGTGAGAGTTTGTTGTCCTTCTCTTGCCTTTGGCCTTTTCCATTTCGAGCGAGAGTTTGTTGTCCTTGCTCTTGGAAATTGCCAATTTCGCCTCGTCCAAACGGAGTTCCAAAATTCAGGGATAGGAATAATTGAAATGCTCGCGGCTGTGCAGTAGTACTGCTTAAGGACGTTTTGATTGTCAATGATACAGTACTAATACTTGTCTAGTCTCAGTTACGTATATGCATTTTTCTGCGATGTTGGCGTTTGATTAGACTTGTCAGACCATGACAGCGTATTGCTAAATCATGCCTGACCGAAGCACGATCCTGCTGAGTGTTGACCGCAAGGTCCTCAGGCCGCTGTCACAAGCGGAATAGCGGACCACCATACTTTCTTCAGAATTTTGATTGTTGCTGTCAGGTAGCAGTAGTAGGACGAGAGTGTCTTACATGTTAGGGCATCTCGAATGCCGACCATCTCGGATATTCTCTCCCTTGGCAAATAAGTGTACTTTTAGTATTGTCCTAAGTCAAATTTAATAAAGTTTAACTAATTTTATAAGAAAATATAGCAATAATTATAGCACTAAATTGATATCATTAGATATGTTTTTTAATCTAGTTTCATAATACTTTCTCCATTCGAATTTATTGGGCTAACACGTAGTCTAAGAAATATGTTGACTATAAATTTGCTCAACGAAATATGAATCATATGTCATAAAAAATATATATTGAATTGATAATTAAAAGCTCTTTCTAATAATAGAATTTTTAAGACATATGATTCATATTTCTTTGGTCAAATTTATAGTTAAACATATTATTTGAACTACGTGTTAGTCCAATAAACCTGGACGGAGGAAATATATAAATTAGATGTAATATATACTGTTATATTTATCTATAAAGTTGATCAAATTTGAGAAAGTTTGACTTAGCCAAAACCTAGAGGTACACTTATTTGCGGACGAGTGAGTATATTCATTTTGCTTCATTTATTCCGGCTCGTGGACATGGAAAACTATTTTTAGGTCGGTGTGCGTCCAGTGGCTATACCCAAGTTTTTTTATAGATTTCATTTTTTCTAACAAAATAGGCATTTTTGTCTTATTTTATTTAAAAACTAAGAGAATTGATCAGTTCATTTCAAGGAACCGGCCAAAAACCCGCACAATGTATCAATATCGTCGTGGAACATGATATTGGGCACACCACCATAGCCAACCTGACTATCCACACGCTACACAGGCACACAAGAAGACCCGCGTCCAGACTGCCACATAGCGTCATCGTCATCCCTCCTCCACGAGCTCAGCGACTCCGGCTTCACTAGCGATTTACATAATAGGGACTCACAGACGATGCCGAAAACCAAATCGGCCTATGCCATCAATTGGCCGCAGAAGGAGGAGTGAGCACCACACATGACGATGCTTCCAAGAAAGTCTGCGACACCAGCGGGCGCCACCATCGCCAGCTCTGGCCAAAACCGGAGCAAGAATTTCTCCTGGAGATGCTCAACAACCTCCCTTTGAATAGGCCGCCCACATGCCACCACCATGCGTGCTAAAGCCCGCCGACCAACACTCCTGCTGAAGCCAACCCTACACAACCAGGCCGAGGACGCCGCCGCAACACCGAGCCACAACCAGAACACTAAGTTGCGGCATGGAGTGTGACACCAGAGACTTCGCCACGTTGCCAAGCCCAAACAGCCGGATAGCACACCACCACCACCGCTGCCCCTCCTAGCTCTGCCAGCACCAGCACACCCACAGGATGCCAGCGCGCCAACGCCAACACCGTGATACGTCCAAAACGTATCTACTTTCCCGAACACTTTTGCTATTGTTTCTCCTCTAAACTTGTGTTATTTGGATACAACTAACACGGACCGACGCTGTTTTCAGCAGAATTACTTTGGTGTCTAGTTTTTGTGCAGAAAATCAACTATCAGGAAAAATCCCGAAAAATATGCCAAAAATCCTATTTCACCAGAAGACTCACGGAGCCAGAAGACGAGGCAGAGTGGGTCCATGGGGGGACCACACCCCCCAGCCGCGTGGGCCAGGCTTGGCCGCGCCTGGAGGGGGTGTGGCCACCCCAGGCACCCCCTCGGCCTCCCTCTTCGCTTATAAGATGCCTCTTGACCTAAAAACCAAGAGGGGTTCGACGTTTTTTCAGAAAGAGTTCCGCTACGCCGCCATCACCAGAAACCGCGATTCAGAACCAGAAACTCCGTACTGGCACCCTGCCGGGACGGGGAATTTGGAGAGGATCATCGCCATCGTCATCACCAACGCCTCTACATCAACCCTCCATGTTTCCCTCATCCATGAGTGGGTAATACCCTGCTGTAGGCTATGGGGATGGTAGGGATTGGATGATTTCTATCATGTAATCGAATAAGATTGTTAGGGCATGGTGCCTAGTATCTTTATTAGTGCTATTTGACTTTGTTGCAACTTGTTGTGCTTAATGCTTGTCACTAGGGCCTGATTGCCATGATTTCAGATCTGAACTTATTATTGAATCATTATGATAGTATTGTTTGTGATCTTATCTACAAGTTGTGTACACATATCATTATCCCGATCCAAAGGCCCCGAAGTGACAGAAATTGGGACAACATGAGGGGATGGTTGTGATGTGAGGATCACATGTGTTCAAGGAGTGTTAATGCACTCTAGTGCTCTATTAAAAGGAGCACCTTAATTGCCAGTAGTTCCTTTGAGGCCCCGCTGCAACGGGCTGGCAGAACAAAAGATGTTGTGCAAGTTATCACTGCGAGCACGCATGACTATATATGGAGCACATGCTTATGATTGTTTAGTACTTGGATGCTTTATCTCATTTATCTGCAATTGACCTAGATCTTGAAGTTACATGTTTAGACTTGTCCATGCAACGCCCGCCCATCCATCCTTATGCCTACCGCGCTCATATCCTACGGTTTGCTACTACAGTTACTATTGCGCTTGTTTTACTATTGCTGTTACTTTGCTAATGCTACTACAAAACTGTTGCTACTGATAAACTTCTATGAGCAAGAACTATTTCCAGGTGCAGCTGAATTGACAACTCAGTTGTTAAGGCTTGCAAGTATTCTTTGGCTCCCCTTGTGTCGAATCAATAAATTGGGTAATACTACCCTCGAAGACTATTGCGATCCCCTATACTTGTGGGTCATCAAGACTATTTTTGGCGCCATTGCCGGGGAGCATAGCTTTATTTGTAAGTTCACTTGGATCTATTATTGTTCACTACTACTCCTTTCATCATGGGTAAGTCTCATGATGGAAAGTTTCCTATTTTACCATCCACTACAAGAAGAGGTACGGTCCTAAACACCTCTACTGCTCTTGATTCATCGTCTGTTATAAGTATGCTTGTTACACCACCACCAAATACACATGCTACACATACTCCTACTACTGCCGAATCTGAAATTGCTTCTGATACTCATGATGTTACTTCTAATGTGAGGATGTTCCTGTTTAGGTGGCTCCTAATTGCTTGGTTTTAATTGATTTTGTTGTGCTTGAAATGCCTGAAGATGATAATATGTCTATTATTCTTGGGAGACCTCTTCTTAATAATGCAGGTGCTGTCATCAATTGTAATCAAGGAAAAGTAACTTTTAATATTAGTGACAAAGAGCATACTGTTTATTTCCCCAAGAAGGTTGCTAAAATCTATTGCCTGAATTCCATTGAGAATATTCAGAGCATCAAGGTTGGAGAAATATATTGTCTCATTCTACAAGAAAGTTTTGAAACTATTATGAATGGGACCATTGCTATCAAGTTTGAGGTAACATAATCAATTTGTGGAATGCAAAGTTTTGTTTCATATAAGATTGTCTTGGTAACAAGACCTGATCAACCTTGTTAACAAAAGGATTTTAATGAACAAAATAATGTTTTCACTTTGGTTATACTTGCCCACTTTTATTTTTCCTTCTCCCTAGACTTTGCTTTTTTATCTTGTTAGTTTTGGTTTTGCTAGTTGTTTGCTTGTTAGAGTGTCTTAGAACTTCTGTAGTTTTGGTTTTGGTTTGTTTTTGCTTCTTCTAAAAAAAACTTTTCTGCGAGAAAATCAATTTTCATACCCTGAAAATTGGCCAAAAATAAAATAAAGTTTCCCGACAAATCCCACAAAATTCATAATAAATTTTTCCTCGAAAAAAGGGGCAGAGGGACACAGGTGGCCCAGTTCCAGCCCAGACACACCACGGTGGCGCGGCATGGCGCTGCATGGGTGGGACCCACCCGAGGCCCACCAAGTTGTCTCCTCGCAGCCACCTTCTTTCTCTCTCCCGAAAAACACCGGAAAACTTTCTCAAGGTCGAGTTCTTGATGTTCTTGCTACCGATTTTCGATCTCCTTGCTCATCCCATATTTGTTGTTGATTTTTGGAGGGATTGCTCCTTGGTATGTGCCTCCTCTTCTTGTCCAATTAGATTTGTGATTGGTAGATTGTATCTTGAGTATTTTGCTGCTATAGGTGTCAGGTTGTGTGAGCTTGCATGATTGTCCTATGCTTAGAAATTTCATTTTGATGCATGTGCAGCCCTCTAGCAAGCTCCTATAGTAGTTTCTCATCATTTATCAACTTGGAAATCACTTGGTTTGATGTTTGTATAAAAATTTCGGAAAGGAAGATGAGTGCATACCCGCTGAATCAATATGATTTGATTGTACATGAGCCAATGAAAGTCCATCGTGAGGAAGGAGTCTTCCCTTCCATATATCCATGCCCTGAATTTATGAGAGCCGCGGGAATCTTTCAGGATTTCCAAACTATGATTACTAATGCAGGGTTGGAACACTTTGTTGAAGGGGAACCACTTAAATATGTTAAGCTAACCATGGCTGTAGTGCAGGACTTCTGGTTTACTTGGTCCTCGTCTAATCCCATGGTACATTATAAAATCTATAATATAGTTGTGGCCCTGCCGCTTGCTGATTTCTGTGCAGCTATTAGAGTGTCCCATTGGGGATCTTGTGAGAAGATCAAGGAGAGGCTTAAGTCACTCATGGATTTATATGCTGAAATTTGCCAAGGTTTCGACTTCTCGAAGGAAAGTGGTAAAATTCAGAACATTCAGTTCCCATCCATTATATATTTTGCCTATTTCATTACCAAGTGTGTTCTTGCTAAAAAAAATTGCTAGAAAGTTATCTTCTATTGATCTAGCTTTTACCAGAGCTGCTTTGAATAGGGATAGATCTTATAATATGGGTGCTTTGATAGCTTACCGTCTTACCACTAACCGCGAGAAGGGTGGATTTTGTGGAGGTCTCATTGCCTCTAGGTTGCTAGCTTTCCATGGTTTAGAGACTTGCCATTCAGACTATCGATTCCCCATAGAGAGGCTTGATCTTGATTCCATGGTTCAGCATAATTTTGTTTCTTCTGGGGCTATTGTGAGAAGTTTACCATATGAATTATCCTTTGTCAAGCATGGTTGGAGAGGGGGTAGGACTGAGAAATTAGTATATTTGCCTGCACCTGCTTTGTTTAATTTTGATAACAGGCAAGGATGGTCGCTCGCGGAGTAGTTTGACACTTACATGGTGGAGCTCTCCCAGCAAGAGGAGAACGTTGGAGAGGATGCCGAAGATGATTCGTTTCATCCCTACAACATGGGGGAGTCTTCATACTAGCAGCCCTCCTATGATTGGGGCGCGTCTTATTCTTCATCGCAAGCGCCAGACTATGATCATTCCTATTATGACCCACCAGCTTGGGGTTACTACCCGCGCTATTGAGCCCCACTTAGGACAAAATCCTAAGCTTGGTGGGAGGTATACCGAGATCACACTCATCTATATATCATGTTCCGTCGGTTCTTTGCATATCCATGTTTCGCTTTCTTTTTGGTTCTTGTTTCTGCTCTCTCAAAAAAGAAAAATACCAAAAATATTTTCGTTGTTTCTCTTGGTTTGTTTCTTTTCTTTTTACCTTTGGTCTGCCTTAAAGAAAAATCTTTTGATCTTTCTTTGTTTGCTTTTGCTTTGTTTGCTTGCTTTAAAAAATCGAAAACACCAAAAATATTTGTTCTTCTTCTTTGGTTTTGTGAAGTTCTTTATAGGGTTCAGCCGTCCTCAGTGGATTTTGGTTTCATGTTATTATTCAAGTCACACAAGTGAAGGGCAATAATGAAGATTAAGACAACTTGAGGTGTGGTAAGAGGCTGGTAACGAACTCTATTTGTTTTCATTTTTGTACATATACTCATCATTGTGAGCATGCATCGTCTGTTCATGTGAGGTGTATGTTATTTATGGATACTTAGTAGTTCTTTATCTTGTGATTAGCTCCAGCTTGCTAATAGATTATAGCATGTTATATGAATGTTTGCTTGCATTGTTCTATTCATAACTTCGTATGATATTATGGTATCCTCCTCTGGATGTTTTATATGAATCGACTTGGCACATGCTCATGCATGCATATGACTGAACAATAGTCAGTAAGCCTTGATGATTTATTTTGCCTCAGAGTTCTTGTATCACTTTCATGCCATAATTAGTCATGTTTTGTTGCAATCATGATTATGACAGTTATTGCTCTCTCGTTTGTCGCTCCCTCTCTATTGCTAGCCTCACTTGCACTGAGTATGAAGTCTGCTTGTGCATCCAACTCCCCAAAACCAATATTGCCAACAGTGTCCACCATACCTACCTATTAGCATCATTTGCTAATTCTATGCATATTCATTATGCCTTGTTTTCTTCCAAATAAACTGTTTGACTGTTTTGAGAAAGTTAGTTAGTAAAGCTCTCACGAACTTGATGTCACACTTTATTTCCTGCACTTAATAAACTTGAACCATTGTGACCCGTACATGAAAGTTATATGCTTGCAAATTATAGGCTGGGAGTTAGCAGAATCGTGCTGTCACGGGGAACGCTTTCAATACTTGTATTTGTATACCCAGTTGATATCATGCTCTTTTGTTTACGTATGTCGTCGGTGTGAAATAAAAGGGGAGCTAGTAAGTTCATGGAGTTATATATATATGTGTTAGAGAAACGCCTGGGCCGCTAGCCTAAGCCATGCCTAATCATGGTGGAAACTTGCAGCATAACCATAATGAGCAATCTGTGAAGCATCCTCCATAAAAACCTATGCAAATAGCAAATAAAAAGATCGTTGAGATGCTCATTTTCTGCTTGCCTTGTCATTTTGATCACGGTATAGCTCATGTATCATGTGCAAGGGGTACCCCATTGGCAGTTCTCTATGATACACATGTATTTACGATGACAAGAACTTACCGGTAACTAAAGTTGAGTAGCATGAGGAGCGGCCCTCGTACTCAAGGGATATGATATTTCCAGTTTATGGTCTGTCAAGCATATAACTCATATTGGACCTCACTTTCACTTTAATCATCTAAAGATGCCTATGATGTTGGAGATATGCCCTAGAGGCAATAATAAAAGTGGTTATTATTATATCTTTGTGTTTATGATAAATGTTTACATTCATGCTATAATATTATTAACCGGAAACATTAATACTTGTGTGATTTGTAAACTAAATTAGAGTCCCTGGTAAAGCCTCTTTGTAATACTAGCTTGTTTGGTTAATAGATGATCGTGGTTTCCCGATCATGAACATTGAGATGTTATTAACAACAAGATCATATCATTAGAAAAATGGTGTGATGGACATACTCCTATAGATAAGCATAGCATAAAGATCAAGTCATTTCAATAGTTCGTTTGCTATAAGCTTTCTGATACATAGTAACCTAATTCCTTCGACCATGAGATCATGATAATCGCCATCACCGGAAGGATACTTTGATGACATCAAACACTACACCATAACTGGGTGGCTATAAAGGTGGCATTGAGTATTCGGAAAGTATGTGTTGAGGCACATGGATCAAGAGTGGGTTTTGTCCATCCATATGACGGATAGATATTCTCTGGGCCCTCTCGGTGGAATGTCATCCAATTAGCTTGCAAGCATGTGATTGGCTCACAAGGGATCACATATCACGAGAACAAGAAAAGAGTACTTATCGGTAACGAGGTTGAACTAGGTATGCAGAGATACCGACGATCAAACCTCGGATAAGTAAACTATCGCGAGACAAAGGGAAATTGGTATCGTATGTAAGTGGTTCATTCGATCGCAAAGTAATCGTAGAAATATGTGGGAGCCATATGAATTTCCAGATTCCTCTATTGGTTATTGATCGGAGAAGTGTCTCGGTCATGTCCACATAATTCACGAACCGTAGAGAGACATACTTAAGGATTCGATGTTGTTTAGTAGATATGGAATGTAAGTAGGGAGACCGAATGTTGTTCGGAGTCTTGGATGGGATCCGGGATATCACAAGGAGATCCATAATGGTTCGGAGAATAAGATTCATATAAGTAAAGTCCGATTCCAGAGTTCGGGAATGATTTCGATGTTTTCATCAGAGAGGTTGTAGAAGGGTCTAGAAGGTTCACCGGACTGGAAGGGGAATGGTTCATAAATGTGTCATGGGTAAGTGGAATGATTGGATCATGTCCTAGGTCACTTGGTTGGGCATTTTCGAGAGAGAAATTAAACACTAAATTGAAAGTCAAAAGGCAGGTTTGAAAAGTCAAACTGGAACAATGGTTTCCTAGTGGAAGAAGGAAAGAGTCCTTCTTTCTCTCCAATTTGGGTTTGGGGAAGGATTCAAACTCCCCTCTCCCAAGCTTCCCTCCCTCTCATAAATAGAGGGAAGGGGCTGCCCCAAAGCACTACAACCAGCCCTCCCCACCTCAAAGTCACGCCGCCGCCGGTCTATCGTCGTCGCCCTAGCCGCCGCCAACTCCACCTCCTCCTCTCCGGCCTTCTAAACCTAGATCGCCGGAAACCCTACATCCACCATAACCCGCACCGGCTTAGGCGAAGCCCTGTGGGATCTTCCCTCTACTTCTGACACCACGCCGTCGTGCTGCCGGAATCGCGAGGGGAGAACTACAACCTCCGCTGCCTACTGGAACAAGGAAGAGGAAGGTCTTCATCGAGTACCGAACGTGTGACCGACTACGGAAGCGCTGCCGGAAGGATCGTCTACGCGATCTTGAGATCGGCAAGTGTATGACTACATCACCCACGAGAATCTGCTCTCGTTAACCGCTTTGGAATCTTCAAGGCTGAGTACTCTAATCAACTCGATGCTACAATCTAATAGATAGATCTTGGCTTGTTTGTGTGCATGCGGTAGAATTTTTTTTGTTTTCCATGCTACGAACCCCTTCAGTGGTATTAGAGCCGTGTCTATATGTAGATCGATTACACGAGTAGAACACGATGGTCATTGTGGGCTTTGGTTCTTTTATTATCAATTGCTTTTTGTGTACTTTGCATCTTCCGGTATGATGGGATGAAGCGGCACGGGCTAACCTTACATGACATCATTCATGAGACTTGCTCCACGCTTAACATGCAACTTGTATTGCATAAGTGGCTTTGTGGGTGCATGTCTCTCCCATCATAGTATAGATTCAATTTACAACGGGCACTTGATAGTTCAAGCATCAACGTTGTGGTTCTTGTCCATAAGTTAGAACGACACTTATTGAAATCCCCAAACCACATAAAATATGCAAAGAAAATTAGAGGCGTCTAACTTTGATTTGCAGGGGTGTGCTGTGATGTGATATGGCCATGATTGTGATTATATATGATGTATGCAATGTTCCTTATTGTAAGTCGGCAACCGGCAGGAGCCATATGGTTGTCTTTTAATTTCGTTTAAGACCTGTGTGTCTATTATTCAAAGTAGTTGTAATAGTTGATGCTGGTGGAAGACAACCATGGAGCGGCGCCATTGACCTTGACGCAATGCCGGTGATGATGGAGATCATGTTCGTGCTTGAAGATAGAGATCGGAAGCACAAGAAGAAAGGCCATATCATATCATATATTATGAATTGCATGTGATGTTAATCCTTTTATGCATCTTGTATTGCTTAGTTCGCGACGGTAGCATTATAAGATGATCCCTCTCACAAAATTTGAAGTTATAAAGTGTTCATCCTTAGTAAGCACCGTTGCTAAAGCTCGTTGTTTCGAAGCACCACGTGATGATCGACTGTGTTAGATTCTGTGAGTGTATACAACGGGAGCAAGACAGATTTGCTCATGCGCAAGCTAAGGTTTGATCTTGACGATCCTAGAATGTATAAACATGGTCTCGGAACACGGATCACCAAAAGGTAAAGCATGAGTCATATAGTAGATATGATGAACATGTTGATTGCTCGCCAGTGAAGCTACATCAACTCTCGTGATGATCGGTTTTGATGTGGTGGATTTGGTTCGTGTGATCACTAAAACAATGTGAGGGATATTGTTTTGAGTGGGAGTTCACCTAGATTAATTTAACTATTAATTAGAACTTAATTTGTCATAAACTTAGTCTAAACTATTGCAAATATGTTGTAGATCAATGGTGGCCCCTACCATCAATTTTAATGCTTCCTAGAGAAAGAAAAGTTGAAAAACAATGGAAGCAACTTCGCGGATTGGCTCCGCAATTTGAGGATTGTCCTCAGTGCTGGTAATTTGACCTATGTGCTGGATGCACCGCTAGGTGACCCACCTGCAGTTGATGCTACCGATGAGGTGAACAATGTTTTCCTCACTCAAAAGAATCAGTAATCCACAGTTCAGTGTGCTATCTTGTATGGTTTGGAATCGGAGCTTCAGAAAAGGTTTGAGAACCATGACCCACATGATATTGTCCGTGAACTCAAAATGATATTTGAGGCTCACGCGGCAGTTGAGAGTTATGAGGCTTCTGAAAAGTTCTTTAACTGCAAGATGGAAGAGGGTAGCTCCGTTTGTGAGCACGTGCTTAAGATGTCTGGGCACGCAAGCAAGCTTCAAAGCTTGGGTATAGTGATTCCTAATGCTTTAGGGATTCACCGTGTCCTCCAATCACTACCACCAAGTTACAAGAACTTTGTGATGAACTACAATATGCAAAACATGGACAAGTCGTTACCCGAACTCTTCTCCATGTTAAAGTCTGCGGAAGTGGAGATCAAGAAAGAGCACCAGGTGTTGATGGTCAATAAGACCACCAAATTCAAGAAGCACGACAAGTCTAAGAAAAAGGGAAACTTCAAGAAGGGCAGTAAGAAAGTTACCGCGCCGGCGAAGAAGACCAAGGCTGGGCCTAAGCCTGATACTGGGTGCTTTTACTGCAAGGGAGAAGATCACTGGAAGCGGAATTGCCCTAAGTACTTGTTGGATTTGAAGAACGGCAACATCAAGAAGAAAGGTATATCCGATATACATGTTATTGATGTGTATCTCACTAGTACTCGTAGTAGTGCCGGGGGCGGTCACCGAAACGGTGAGAGGAAGCTCGGTGGATTGGGGTGTGTCAAGAGCAACCATGGGGTTTGGCTTGAGGGACTACAAGATATCATCATTTCCACGAACTTGGACATCATGGATGACTCCAATTGCTTGAGGTCATCCATAGTGCCCAAGTTATTGGGGTTTTCGGTTTCACTACCCCCATCGTCGGCCATAGTCTCTTAGGCGGTAAATCCTGAAATAAGAGCCTTTGCTCTGATACCAATTGAAAGTACCGACTTGATACGACTAGAGGGGGTGAATAGGCGACTACCAAATTTTAATTTGTTATTCAACTTTAGGCTCAACGAGAAAGAAAGTTATCTAGATGTGCAACTAAATGAACAACCTAGATGCAAGATAACAAACAACAACCACACGAACGGTAAATAGCAAGGAGTAAAGGAAGGGAACGAAGTAACCGGAGCGGGGACACGGAGATGTAATTCCCGTAGTTCACTCCCAAGGAGCTACGTCTATGTTGGAGAGGTGTCGGGGCCACACAAGGTCGCCCGAGCGCCACAAAGACCTCACCTTCTTCTCCGGTGAGCTCCCCCACAAAGGAGGCCTCACAATCCACTAACCGGTGACCTTGAAGGCGCCAACCAAAACCTTTACACCAAGGTTGAGGGGGAGGCTCCACAACTCAATTGGAGACCCTCAACGACACCTCGAAGCTTTACAACACAAGCCTTAGCTCCAAGGATGCCCTACACCGTCTAGGGTTTCAAGAAACCCAAGAGCAACAAGATCCACAAAGGATGGGTGGGGAAATCAAATCTTCTTTGGTGGAAGTGTAGATCTAGGTCACCTCCCTCACATCTCAAAAGATCAAGTCATTTGAGTGGCTAGAGAGAGAGATCTAATGAGGTGAATCTCAAGCATTGATGGAGGAGAGAAAAATTCGCAGTAAGTGGGAGGAAGAAGAGGGGTGCCTTAAATAGGCCCCCTCGCGCTGAATCGTTACAGCCCATGACCACCGGAAGTTCCGTGAGAGGCCGAAGTTCACCTGGCTCCAACGGTCATCGACTGCTGTTGGCCTCGGAAGAGCAACCGGAAGTTCGGTCAAAAGCATCGGAAGTTCCGGTGAACTTCCGACGCAAGTTCCGACCAAGTTCCGGCAAATAGAACACTTCAAAATAGAAGGTTACTGAGACTTCAGCGGAACTTGGAGAAAAACTAGGGGAGGAATTTCTGGGTCACGAACCGAATCTGGCCGGAAGTTCCGGCGAAAGTTCCGCTCAGGACCTTTTGGCAGGACAAGTTCCGATGCAAGTTCCAGCCCAAGTTCCGGCAAATAGAACACTTCATACATAAGGTTATTGATCCACCAGCGGAACTTGGGGCGGAACTAGAGTCGAAACAAAGCTTAGAACAGCCCGCAGAAAAAAGCCTGAGCGGAACTTCCGGCGCCAGGCCGGAAGTTCCGGTGAGACACAGAAGGCTCCAACAGAACAGGAACTCACTCTCTCACGGAATAGTAGGATGGCTGTGGTGGTGCATATAAGTTTGTGCAAGAACAAGTGATTTCCCACAGCCTTCCAAGATGGACCCCCTCTTAATAGTACGGTGACCTAAAACAACAACAGGAGAGAAACTAGGAGAAAAACTAAAGGCCACCGTCTTCATGAGATCCCAAGAGAGCATCCACACAGATTGAAGGAGACATCAACAACGTTTACCCTGAAACTCAAGCGCACAATTAAAACACAAATGGGATTGTCATTAACACCAAAAATAGCATGGGAAGATATAGTCCTTTCAATCTCCCCCTTTTTGGTGTTAGATGACAATCCCAAAGATTTGCATAGTATAGAAGCAATCTTTGCAATGGGCGGGACAAGCTCCCCATGTATGTGTGCAAGGTAGATAAAAAACTCTAAGGACAAGACTGGCACACATACAAGGAGGCTTCCCCTTCCAATTGCAAAGATAGCACAAGTGCAAGGTACAAGAATGGATAGAGATCATACCAGACACCAACCAAATGTGGTGGAGACAAAAGGAGTAATAATAACAATAAGAGCTATGAGGATCCACCACCATATGTATATGCCCATAAGATGACAACGAGAATACCACAAGTTTGGTGTTAGTTTCAGGTTGAATCCGGATAGGTCATTTACCCCCTCTCTCGATAACCCGCCGTTGTATCTCTCTCTCTATAGGTTGTTTAGCGCATGTCGCCGCTGCACCTCAACCATTATGTGCGCGAGTATGGCACCGCGCCTCGTCTAGCCTTGCCCCTGCCTCGCCTTTGCCTTTCTTCCTTTTTTGTTTTTTCCTTGGTCGCACCCTTGTTTTTTTTTTTTTTGAGATCGGAGATGGTTAGGCGTTATTACCCTTCCTATTTACTTGGCTGGTATGGTTATGGGCCATTGCTGTTATTCTTCGCTCGTTTTACCCTTTCGTTCATTGCACTTATAATCGTCATGGACTTTATAGGTGATCAAGATCTTATGTATATTATATTATATCTGCCTCTTCTCTTGTTTCGTATATCATATATCTGCTCCGCTGGGTGTTTGCTTACCGGCTTTGTTATCGCCGCAAGTTGAGTTTGGCACCACCACCAAAGTGCATGGCACCTTTTGGCAAATTTCTGCTATGCGGGTTTGGCGAATTTTGCTCAATACACAAGCACGGCATTGCATAAGATACCACAAAGATACCACATAGTCTCAAACATAACATGGTCCACAAGCACACATAAGTTCACAGACATAAAAGGTCCACAAGCACATAAATAAACTAGAGAGTTCGCGAGCAAGAAAAGATCAAAGGCAAGAACAGGCTCGCGACTCAACCCATGCAAATCCCGTAGACAACCTAATAGACATCTTTCTCCCCCTTTGGCATCGAGACACAAAAAGGACGAAAAGATCAATCTAATCGTCCCAGCCATGAAAAGGAGGAGGAGCAGACTCAGGGACCCAAGGACCCCACTCAGGCGGCGGACCAGTGACCTCCTCCTTAGACTCCTCCTCAGACCAGCGGCAGTTGTCGCGAATCCAATCATCCTTGGGAGCAGTGACAGAGCTTGTGACCGGTGAGCTAGGAATGTTGAGAGCTGACATGATGGCCTTCTGGCGCTGAACATTGTGACGCTGATCTACATATGCCTGATACTCGCGGTCCTGGAGAAAGCAGAAAGTCTTCTTCACTTTCCCAAGCAACTTCTTTGCCCAAGACGGCTGCCTCTGGAGAGAAGTACCACCAGCACTAGAGCCACCAGGAGTAGAGGAGGGATCACCAGCTTCATCTCGAGCCTTCTGGAGTTCAGATTCCTTTTCTTATTGAGACCGAGGCTTTTGGTGCTTACTCACACGCATATTCAACTCCTCATGTATGGTGATGTTGTCTTCAGGAAAGCGAGTGCCAGTCGTCTCAAGCCACTTGTGATTGATGAGAGTCTGAATGTAGGGAGCATAGATGCAGGAGCGCTTTTCAATAAGAGCCTGCCACATCTCTGTGTAGATGAAGTGCATAACATCCATTGACCTGTCAGAGTCACGGCGAAGATAAGCCTGATGCATGAGGTCAACCTGATAGCTATGAAACTGATCAAAGTTGCCAGCCTTGGGAGAGATGGTGTTCAAGTACACCCTGCGCATGATGTCAAAAACTGGCAGCAGATGATTCACATATCCAACAGAGCCCCACCCTTCAATGTAGAGAGGCTCTAGGACCTCAGGATCAACAACTTCTGGGCCGTGAACACGCCAACCATTTGCCCCATTGCCAGGCTGAAGGGGATAGCCAAGAAGCTCAGAAAACTCAGACCAAGTGGTGGTAAGAAACACTCCCCTAGTCATCCACTTCAACACACCTTCAGTAGAGGACTGCATGTGAATAAACAGTTGAGTAAAACTGAGCAATAGCATTCAAATCAAAGTTCTAACGGTGCTCCATGAGGGGAATCATCCCAAACTTCTGGCAAATATCAAGAGCCTCGCCAAAGTATGCATGCTTCTCTTCCATGTGAGTCACATTGATGTACTTTTGAGGAGCAACCACGAACTTCTTCTTCGATGCATAGATTTCAGCAAATATTTGTTCTCGACGGCAGTTTTGGAAGTAAGGATCCAAGAAAACACGGTCACGAGGCACGAGGTAGGGATCCGTACGCCTGAATGCAGAGTAAGATTTATGAGACCATTTGGAGATTTTGGCTTTGGTCATGTCTGGCCCAGCAGCAGTGGCCTTCTGAGCAAGAGCAGGCCTCTTCCCTTCAGCAGCAGCAGCACGACGAGCAGCAGCAGCCCTCTGACGGCTAGTCTGAGTATTTGGACATACAACCTCAACATCTTCTTCATCAATCTCAGGAGGAATGTCAGAGGATGGTCGTCGGACACGCTTGCCTTGGCGGGTACCACCTTGCCCTGAGAAGAAAGCACAAGAATAGGGAGGGAAGGTGGGGTAAGTGCACAAGTTCGGAAGAGGAAACAAAAGAAATAGATTGAAAAAATACAATCAGGAAAAAGTTGCATTGTCGCCGGAACTTCCGGTGAAAATGGTCCACCGGAAGTTCCGGTCATGGCTCACCGGAAGTTCCGATGAGGCCACGAACTAACGGCTCCAAACAGCAGTTCGCTAGATCTAGATCTAAAAGCCACACGTGCAAAGATTTTCAAGAGTGTATTAGACCAATCTACTCTAGCATGATACCCTAGGCCTACCAAGATCTCCCAGAAAGTTCTAGCCAAAGAACTAGCCTAGACATGGTGTGCCCTAACTCAAGCCATGGTGAGAGAGCAATATCTCCATTAATGGAGGGAGTTGAGGGCAAATACCGGAGTCCATGGTGAGAGATCGAGGTGGGGAAGGTTCCCACAGAGTAGATCTGCGGAGGTGGCGGAGGCAGAGGCGGAGCACCTTCGCGGAGAGTTCTTGGCCGGCGGCTGCTCCAAATAGAAGATGGGTCTTGGGGGAAAAAGGAAGAAGATCCCGTTTTCCCCCAGGGCCCACCTTATATAGGATAGAAAGCACCACCGAAAGTTCCGGATCAGGCTGAACACGTTCAGTCAAGGGTGATTCGATCGAATGACCGGTGGCCGGAAATTCAGCGGTGACAGAAGTTCCGGTGACGGGCTTGAGGAAAGGAAATAGGGATAGCGTTTGCTCATAAGAGGAACTACACTCCCCCTAAATCCATGCCTACATCCAAACAAGATACACATTGAGACGCGGGTAGGTGTGCAAGGTATTCAAGCAACATTGCTCGAATCAATGATATTTAGCTCATGCCTTAACTCCCGGAACCTTGCTTCATCAAGAGGCTTCGTGAAAATATCCGCAAGATTTGCCTTGGTGGGAACATACTCCAAAGAAATGTCTCCTCTAGCAACATGGTCCCGAATGAAATGATGACAAATCTCAATGTGCTTGGTCCGGTTGTGTTGCACGGGATTGTGAGCAATAGCAATGGCACTCTCATTGTCACAAAGAAGAGGCACCTTGCCAAAAGATAGTCCAAGATCCTTCAAAGTTTGCTTCATCCATAGCAATTGAGCACAACAACTTGCGGCAGAGATGTAATCAGCTTCGGTAGTGGACATAGACACACAGTTCTGCTTCTTCGAGGACCAACAAACCAAAGATCTTCCGAGAAACTGACAAGCTCCGGAGGTTGACTTTCTTCCCACTTTGTCACCAGCCCAGTCCGAGTCCGTGTAACCAATAAGATCAAAGCTGGCTCCCTTGGGGTACCACAACCCAAGTTTGGGGTATGAACTAAATATCGAAAGATTCACTTGACTGCCACCATGTGACTTACCTTTGGTGCGGCTTGAAATCTTGCACACATACCCACACTCAACATAATATCCGGACGAGGTGCACAAAGATAGAGCAAAGAACCAATCATAGAACGATAGAATTTTTGATCCACCTCCTTACCCTTGGGATCGAGATCAAGATTAACCTTAGTTGGCATGGGAGTCTTGGCACCTTTGACTTGATCAAACTTGAAATTCTTGAGCATGTATTGGATGTACTTGGCTTGGTTGATGAAAGTCCCTTTCCTCAATTGCTTGACTTCAAACCCAAGGAAAAACTTCAACTCCCCCATCATGGACATCTTGAAGCGATCGGTCATGAGCTTGGTAAAATCCTCATTAAAAGTTTTGTTAATAGACCCAAAGATAATGTCATCAACATAGATTTGGCATACGAACAAGTGGACTCCAACTTTCTTAGTAAAAAGAGTGGGATCAATGAGGCCCACTTCGAAGCTACGGTCTAACAAGAGCTCCCTAAGGCAATCAAACCACGCACGTGGGGCTTGCTTGAGGCCATAGAGTGCCTTATTGAGCTTGTAGACATGGTTCGGAAAAAGTGGATCTTCAAAGCCCGGAGGTTGTTTGACGTATACCAACTCTTTCAAAGGACCATTAAGAAAAGCACTCTTAACATCCATTTGATGCAACTTAAAGTTATGATGAGTAGCAAAAGCAAGAAGCATACGAATGGATTCAAGGCGAGCAACGGGGGCATAAGTCTCACCGTAGTCGATGCCCTCAACTTGTGAGTATCCTTGGGCAACTAACCTTGCCTTGTTGCGCACGACAATTCCATTCGCATCACACTTGTTCTTGAAGACCCACTTGGTTCCAATTACGTTTTGACAATCTTTGTGCCGCTCAACCAATGTCTAAACATTGTTCCTCTTGAAGTTGTGAAGTTCTTCGTTCATAGCATCAAGCCAATCATCATCTTCAAGATCTTCGAAGACTTTCTGTGGTTCCACAAGAGAGATAAATGCATGGGGAGAGCTAAAGGAAGCTAGTTTCCTCCTAGTAGTGGAACCTTTATTGAAATCTCCATAAACATTATCAAGGATATGGCCATCTCGAACAATCTTGGCAAGACGATAGGCTTGACGGCGGGCTTGTGCTTCAACACGATATTCTTGAGCTACCACTTGGTAATTGCCACCAATTGAGCCGCCGCCTTGACTATAAGCATGAACACGAGGGTCATCTTCATCAATTTCTACTTCGGGGGATTCATCATTTGGAGTGGAGCCTTGAGGAACATTGACTTTATCTTGATCTTGACGATCTTGACCTTGGGGAGAGCCGTGAACTTGAGGAGGAGCCCCATCTTGGGGAGGTTGAGGAGGTTGATGAAGAGCTTGTCCGTGGGAGGTGCCTTGAGGAGGAGCCCCATCATGGGGAGGTTGATGTTGTTGATGAAGAGCTTGATCTTTGGAGCTTGGAGAGTCATGAGCATGGGAAGCTTCAGAAGAGCTTGAGGGAGGTTGTGCCAAAAAGGTAGGTCCTTGAGGGGCAAGATGATCTTGTGAAAGTGAGGGATCCACTTGAGTAGAGCTTGGTCCTTTTCCTTCGTCCACAAGGGGATCCTCAATGGGGAGGTGTGTGGCATCCCGCAAAACCACTACTAGAAAATCGCGTTGTTTTTGTGCATTGCATCATCATGACCGCATGCTCATGTCATCATGCCACATTGCATTTGAGCATCGTCACCATCTTGCATTTTGCTTGCATAAAACTATTTGCAGAAAACCCGTTTTTGTTTTCTAAACGCCCCGTCTTTGTTCAAAACACAAAACCCCGGGTCTCCGGATTATTTTATTTGTCTGCTATCGGTTTGCAAACGGTGCATTTAAAACAAATAAGCTATTAAATTATTTGTAGTGGGGCAGTCGAACGGGCCGAATAGACCCGAACGACCACCCCAGAAATTAATCGGTCCACCTAAACCAGCCCCTCTAAATCCTAAGTTCACCCAACCTAATCTACCCACCCTTGCTTCCACATCACCCTGGCCAATCACCATATGCCACCTCACCTCTCCTCTCTTCCCCCACCACTCACACTCTGCCACATCATCCCACCAGCCACCCCCTCTCTCTCTCCCCACTCTCCCTGCCCCACCACACACACTCAACACCACCCCACTCACCCGCAGCCACACCACACACACACGCACACCGCCCGCGTCCCTCCCTCCCTGGCCGCGCCCGCTCCCTCCAGCCTCTCCTCCCCTTCCTCTCCGCCCGTCCCCGCTCGCCGCCGGCCTGCGCGCGCCACCCTCGGGCCGCCCGCGTGCTCCCTCCTCCCGCGGCCGGCCATCCTCCTCTCGCCGCCCGCCTCGCGGCCGTCTCCACCGCCACGCAGCCCTCGCGCGCACATCCCGCCTCCGCCTCCCGTGGCCATCGCTCCGCCGCTGCCCGAAGCCTCTCCCGATCTGCCCAGCGCGGCCTCTCTCCCGCCTCGGTGGCCTCGCCTCCCTGCACCGCCCTTCCCGGCCTCCTGACCTCAGTGCCGCCTCCGCCATGACGCCGCCTCTGCCGTCGCTCCTCCGGCGCGTCCTCCACCGTCGGCCGCCTCGCCTCCTCCGCCTCCGTCGCCGCCTTGCTTCCTCGGCTCACGCTTGCGACCACGCGCCGCCTCCTCCTCGCCATCTCGCTCGCTCACGCCTCGGGCCTTGGCCGCTCGTCCCGAGCCCGCCACGCCGCCCCGCTCCTTCCCGTTCGGGCTCGAGTGGTATCGAGCTCAGCGATTGCGATACCCCTGAGTCCAATCAGAGGATAACCTAGCTAACGGCCGAAGTAGAGTGTCAAAACTATTTTGCAAAAATCGGTTGGATAGTTCTGATTAGGTCTGATTTTACTCCTTACCCCTCTGCTATTCTCCTCTTATCTCGACGTGTTTTGAATCTACTCTCTTATCTTTCTTTGAGTCCAGGATTTCTCGTGGTTGGGTTCCGTCGTACCTTCAGGGTTTCGCTTCCTTCTTTGATAACGGTGTTGCTACATCAGGTCTTCGTGCTATCCGAGGAATCCTTTATCTGTGATACCATTCTTTGTTCCTTGTTTGTGCCTTCCGGTGTTTTCCAACGCGACGACATCATCTACGCCAGATCCGATGCAGGGTCTGCATCACTCCTTTGTTTCCGAACCTCGCTTGTCGAGATCTTCAGTCTAATTCCGAGAGTTGGTTGCATAATCCGCCTATTCGGGTGCCGAGTAATGGTTTGGGTGCGCGATGGACTGATCACCATCCGACTACTCTTATCATTCGCTCTTGTACATCGAATCAGTGGATCCGGCAGTTTTACTCCTTCCACGGAAGCTAGAGGTGGATTTATTTGTTGGTACCTCTACCTTCGACCTTTTGTTTCCGGAGTGTTCCCTCGACGATCACGGACAACGACCTCTTGTTAGTGGTGTCGCAAGGATCTACACGAAGCGAGAAGACGCAGATCGCCGACCTTCCTTCCGGTACCATGAGGCGGATCTCGAGGGCGAGATCCATTGTTAGTGGTGTCGAATTGTGGCATCCCGCAAAACCACTACTAGAAAATCGCGTTGTTTTTGTGCATTGCATCATCATGACCGCATGCTCATGTCATCATGCCACATTGCATTTGAGCATCGTCACCATCTTGCATTTTGCTTGCATAAAACTATTTGCAGAAAACCCGTTTTTGTTTTCTAAACGCCCCGTCTTTGTTCAAAACACAAAACCCCGGGTCTCCGGATTATTTTATTTGTCTGCTATCGGTTTGCAAACGGTGCATTTAAAACAAATAAGCTATTAAATTATTTGTAGTGGGGCAGTCGAACGGGCCGAATAGACCCGAACGACCACCCCAGAAATTAATTGGTCCACCTAAACCAGCCCCTCTAAATCCTAAGTTCACCCAACCTAATCTACCCACCCTTGCCTCCACATCACCCTGGCCAATCACCATATGCCACCTCACCTCTCCTATCTTCCCCCACCACTCACACTCTGCCACATCATCCCACCAGCCACCCCCTCTCTCTCTCCCCACTCTCCCTGCCCCACCACACACACTTAACACCACCCCACTCACCCGCAGCCACACCACACACACACGCACGTCCCCCTCCCTCTGCCTGCTCCTCCCTCTCCCCTTCCTCTCCTCCCCTTCCTCTCCGCTGCCTGCTCACCCTCGGGCCGCCGCGTGCTCCTCCTCCCATGAGCCATCCTCCTCTCGCCATGCCTTCCCTCATCTCGCCGTCTCCCGCCACGCTTGAGCGCGCCCTCGGCGCGTCCCTCCCCGCCTCCCGGGCCATGCGCTCGGCTCCGCGCTTGAGCCTCTCCCACTCATGCCGCAGCCTCCTCTCCCGCCTCGGGCCGCCCTCCCCGCACCGCCCTTCCGCTCCGGCCTCCCCAACCCCTGCCGCCCGCCTCGCCAATGACGCCTCCTCTGCATCGCTCCTCGTGCCGCGTCCTCCACTGGCCGGCCGCCTCCTCCATTCCCCTCCGTCGCCGCGCCGCCTTGCTTCCTCCGGCTCCGCGCTTGCGACCACGAGCGCCGCCTCCTCCTCCCTTCGCTCGCTCACCGCTCGAGAGCGCCGCCGCCTTTGTCCCGAGCCGCCCGCCGCCCGCTCCTTCCGTTCGGGCTCGCGCGCCGTGCCGACCTGCTGCGAGCCGCCCGCCCGCCGCTCTCGCCCGGGCTTCTGCCGCCGCCACGACCTCGATCTCCGGTCTCCGGAGCCCCGCGCCGCCGCCGACACGCTGCTTCGTCCTATCTTCGTCGCCTCTGCCCCGCCGCCAGGGACGCGGGCACCCTCGTCCTCTGTCCTGTTAGCCAACGCCGCCTAGTACCTGGAATTCAGACAAGATCCCGGCAATCGAAGATGGACGCTAGCACACATGGAACCGAGGGGCACCGAATGACAAGATCGCCATCCCGGAAAAACCCGATGCCACCAAGTTCTGTACCTCCAAGATCTTCACGGAGCCATTCAAGTTCCGAGGCCCAAGACCGAGGCCGCGGGAGATAACCGTCGCGATGCCAAAATCGGCCAACGAGGACATCGACGAGAACCACCGTGATGCCACTAGGAGACACCACCTCCAAGATCGCCTACACGGAACGACAAGCACTTCACCCCAGATGCCGAGACCGACGCGATGGCGCGGACCCGACAAGACCCTCGCAACGGCAAGATCGACCCCGTGGGACCCGGCAAGATCTGCCCGACGACAAGAACGACAGCGACCGGGAGAATCCGATGCGCCCCCGACACCAAACCAAGTTCGGCTTCCCGGAAGCAACAAGATCTACCTCAGATATCCGAGTCCGATCCGTCGAACCCTGAACCTTGAGACCGAACCCCGAACCCCGGAACCCCAAGATCTGCCGAACCCTAAATGTGTGAACCCCTTCCCGAAACCCTATTTTATAATGTAATACAACTTACTGCATATTGAATTGTTCATGCATGCATACCTGTCTGTGGTTTGGGGGCCTTATGCCGATTCACCTTATAATTAAATATGAGGCCATATGCGGGCAAATCTAGTCTTATATTGGCCTCATTTAAATTTGTGCATCGAACCGTTGTCATATCTTGCCTTGTTAAAACAACATTTAAAATGCGGGGTATCTAAATAACATGAACCACCTAAATAATTGTCGGGACCCCGGTTCCGCTTAATCTGACCTAATTGCATTGCACCTTGGCCATGTCATGCATCATACATGCATCATGCCGATCTTCTGCCGTTGTATTAAATAGTGCATCCGGTGTTTCTTCTAGTGTTTTGCTTCTTCGCGGATAAGGCCGTTGAGTTGATGTAAGCTTCGACCCGATCTTCGGTTGAACCTTCGACAATGTTTTCAGGGGAGCATCTCCCCCTTTCTACCTATCTTACTTTTATAGTATTTATTTCCCTCCTGTTGATCTATTGCTATCTGTGTTGCGAGGCTCTAGTTTCCGTACCCGTGATATCCCTTGCAGCCGTATATTGCCTTGGACACATCCTATTACCTGTTGTTTGGTAGATAGTTGGACTTGCGTGTCGTAGTCGCTTGCTCAAGTGTTGTTGTGTGTCGTCATATGCCACAGTTGTTGGAGCCTTGCCGCATGTTGATGTTGGAGATGTTCATGGTTTTACTTATCGTTCACTTTAAATTTCGGTTTAACAACTAAAATTGAAGTAAGCAGAGGCATCGGTGGGTGATAGATAACATTTGGTTTCCGAACGCCCACTTGTGTCCCGTAGGACCCCGAGTACTTGATACCTGTTCCTTGATTTATCGCGCTATCCACATCCGGGAGGTATATGGGACCCCCTGAGCCAGAGCTTGATTCAGTCTTATTTCTTGGGGCCACAAACTAGTTTGAGGTTTTATTTACTATCCTGTACTTATGCCATGCTACTTCTGTATTTAAATTGTGCGACAGATAGCACACTTTGTCGCATTAGGTAAGCGGAGTGAATTCAGTATCGACAAGCCCGCTTTTGGGTTCCCGATGCTTCTGACCATTGTCGCAAACCTTGAGTCCGTCTCGGAGCTTGCTTACTTCTATGGTCTACTCACCGGGTGGCCCCTGAAATATTTCTGAATCATGTGATTGCTTAGTCGTGAAAGCCTCGTTGGGTTTTGATTTGGTTTTTCCGAGGTTGATCGAGCGTGTGTTGCTATTGGTGCACCCCGGCCGGGTAAAACTTTCTGAAAGCCGTGTCCACGGATATGGACGACTTGGATCACAGTATCTCGACCATAGACAAGCATAACTAAAGTTTATTGCTATAAATTTGACTTTATAATGACTAGTAATCAGCTTCACTACCACGGAATGGCTAATAATACTGCCCACAATTGCTTGTTTGAAGTGTCGCTTGCGACCATTGTACCTGACTAGTAAGTATTGCAACTACAACGGAATGGCTAAATAAAAGTACCATCAACTGCTGGGTTTTGGGGTTATCTCATGTTAATTGTATCTGATTAGTAAGTGTTGCTACTATAACGGAATGGTTAACTAAAAGTGCCCACTGCTTACTTTATCAGGATGACTATCTATATTTGACTAGTAATTGTTGCAACGATAACTGAACAAATAAAACTGCCAACTATGTGAGTTCCTCGGTTGACTTCCTCGTTTGGTCTCGAGGGGGAAATACCAGGATGGGTTTGTTTGGTGCTAGATTCAGGTTGGTTCAGAATAGGTCTTTCTTATCCCTCTCTGATAATCGCCCGTTGTATCGAGTCTCTATAGATTGTTTAGTGCATGCTGCCGCTGCCGCTCAGTCCACCATACCTACGTAGGCGAGGACCGCCGAATTCTAGTCTCGCCGTAATCGCCTCGATCGACGCTCCTCTTTTTCCTCTGCCCTTTGTCGGCACCCCTTTTGTTTAAGAAGGTTTTGAGACCGACGTCGTTAGCAGGGTTACCCTTCCGGCTTGGCCTGGGCAGGGTTATGGACGCCGTTGGTTATTCTTCAGGGCTCTTAGCCCCATTTGCATCTTGTTCGTAGACGGACGCTCCATCGTTTTCGAGATGATTTGGATCTTTGTACCGTATACATTTGTATTCTTGACTCATGGAGTCGTGTTGTATTTATATCTGTTCTGTGGGTCCCATCGAGGACTGTTGTGTAATGTTATTACTTCGTTTTCCACCCGCACAAAAGTGCCTGGTGGCACCTTTGAATCGTTTCTATGCGGGTTTGGCGGGTTTCGCTAAAACTTGCATAGGTCCGATTCTGAGGGTGTTACAAGGTGGAAACCCACACCCATTATTCTTATGGCCTTAGGAGGAATTTCATCACTTGGATCACAAACACCATCTTGCCTAACAAGAGACTCATGATTTTCATCAAACTTCACATTGCTCGTCTCTTCAACTCTTCCATTGGCTTTGTTGTAGACTCTATAAGCATGGGACTGATTTGAGTAACCAACGAAAATTCCTTCTTGAGCCTTGGATTCAAACTTTGACAAACGAACTCCTTTCTTGAGAATGTAGCACTTGCAACCAAACACTCGAAAGTAGCTAACGTTTGGCTTTTTCCCGGTGAGGAGTTCATAGGGGGTCTTGTTCTTTTTCTTGCGGAGATAAAGCCGGTTTGTGGCATGGCAAGCGGTGGAGATGGCCTCGGCCCAAAAGTTGTATGGAGACTTGAACTCAGCTAGCATAGATCGAGCCGCATCCATCAAAGTGCGATTCTTCCTTTCGGCAACTCCGTTTTGTTGAGGGTTATAGGGAGTGGAGTATTTATGCTTGATTCCTTCATCACTAAGAAACTCATCCAAGGTATAGTTTTTGAACTCGGTGCCATTGTCACTTCGAATTGAGAGAATAGTTGCATTGTGCTTCCGTTGAACCTCATTAGCAAAATCGATGACGGTTTGTTGAGTCTCACTCTTGTACTTGAAAAAGAACACCCAAGTGTATCTTGAGAAATCATCCACAATAACCAAGCAATACTTCTTGCCTCCAAGACTATCATGAGAGGGTGGACCAAAAAGGTCCATATGCAAGAGCTCCAAACACCTCTCGGTGGTGATTTGATTGAGTGCTTTGTGAGGAGTTTCATGCATCTTCCCTTCAATACAAGCCCTGCAAACACGATCTTTGGAAAAAGAAACATCGTTAATCCCAAGGATGTGGCCCTCGGAGTGAAGTCTTTGCAAAGTTCTCATGTTAACATGTGCTACGCGGCGATGCCACAACCAGCCCTTGTCGGCTTTAGCATAGAGACGTAGAGCATGAGGAGTAGTGGTCCCTGAAAAGTCCACCACATACAAGTCATGCTCTGCATATCCTACAAAAGCCACCTTGAGAGACTTGCTCCACATGAGGACCACAGAATGAGTATTAAAGAACGAAGAAAGACCCATAAGAGCAAGAGCACGAACTAAGAGTAAGTTGTAACCAAGAGTTTTGACAAGCATGACGTCAACCAAGGACACATCCGGGGTTACCACCACTTTGCCAAAATCCAAAACCTGAGAACTTCTTTTGTCACCGTACGAGACCATGGTGTTGGCAATATTGGGCCTCATCTCGGTCATGATAGACTTGCTTCCGGTCATATGACTCGTGGCGCCACTATCAAGCACCCATTTTGATCCACCGGAGGCATAGTCCTACAAGAAAATCAAGCTTTGGTTTTAGGTACCCATTTTGCAATGGGTCCCCTTTTATTAGTAACAAGAGCCTTTGGCACCCAAATGGCCCAATGATAATCATGTGTGTAAGAAGTTCCCACATATCTAGCATATACATGACCATCATGAGATTTGCAAAGAATATAAGAGGTATTGTCGTTTCCGGCAAAGTTGTCACTTTGCAAGATGGTTAGGCCATTAGGAGCCCCTTGAGCCATGGCCTTATTATTTTTCTTCTTGTTGTTCTTTCTCTTCTTCTCCTTAATATTGGCAAGTTGATCCTTCAACACCTTGACTTCCTCAAAGAGATGCTCATGCTTGCAACAAGGGTTAGGAGTGCTAGACAAGTCTATAATTTGCACAGCAGAAGACTTAGCATGTTAGCAAGTTAATTGAGTTTGAAGCTTCTCATGGGCTTCAAAAAGATTTGAGAATTTTCTCTACAAGGCTTTGTGTTACTCTTTGAGTTCCTCAAGATCCTTTTGAGTCCTACCATGACCACCCACAAACTCAAGTCTTTCTTTCTTAAGAACCTTAACCAAAGCAAGAGCATGATCACGTTCTTTAATTATAGAGCACATGGTGTTGTTATGATCATCTACAAGCTTAGACACATTTTCTTCAAGATTAATTCTCATATTTTGTTCTTCCTCAAGACTTTGAGTGAGAGAAGCAATTTCATCAGCGGCATCTCTTTCATTTTTACTTAGCAAGTCAAGAAGTTCTTCCTTTTATCTAAGGCATCCCTAACATTGTCAAGTTGTGCAAGCAAGGATTCAAAGCAGGTTTTAGTTTATTCATCCAAGGTAGCAACAAATTCACACATGTCAATCATCTCCTTTTTTACCTCTAGACCAACAAGATCAAGAGAGGAAGGCTCACTATAGATGGGTTGAGAAGTGGGTTTCGATGTTACCTCGGTGGCCTTGGACATGAAGCACTTTTGGTTGGAGGAGATGACATTTTCATTTGGCGAGTCGAAGAGGGATAGACGTGGAGTTGAGGTAGTGGCAATAGCAGCAACTCCCACAATCTCTCCCCAATGATCATCATCATCATCATCTTCATCCGAGCCCGAAAGATATTCTTCATGGACCACTATTGCTCGTTCCTTGTTGGTGACGTTCTTGACGGCATACTTCTTGTTCAAGGGATGAGGAGGTCTTGACTTGATCTTGTGAATGAGACGACCACCATTGTCTTCACGGTTCTCAAAGGGACACTTGGCCACGAAGTGACTCTTGTCGTTGCAATTGTATCATGACCTTGCCTTGGGAGACTTATTGGGAGAGTTGAATCTTGAGTTGTCCCTTGATCTTGACTTGAACCCGGACTTGTTCCAAAAGGCCCTTGAAGCGAGAGCAAGATGTTCATTGAAGGCACACTTGAGATCCTCTTGATACCACTCACTTGATGTATCATCATCATCAAATTCAATAGCCTTGGCCTTCAAAGCAAGATTCACTTTGGTTGACCCAATGGCCCTAGCACGAGCGGACTCCGCATTCTTCTTGGCAATAGTCATGGCAATTACTTCGCTCAAGACTTCTTGGGAGGTCATTAGGTGGAAGTTGGTTGTCCCCTTGAAAGATTTGAGTTTTTGTTCTTCAAACGGAAGGAGAGCTTGAATGAACTTTCTCTTCATGAACTTGTCATCAACATAGGTGTCCCCAAGGTCCCTCATAGTGGAACAAAGGACTTTGAGGCGCCTATACATGTCTTCGGGGGTCTCATCATCTTGCATTGCAAAACCATCGCACTCGTTGTTGATTTCATCAAACTTGGAGCTTTGGATGCTTGCATTCCCAACAAAGAGCTCCGTGAGTTGATCCCAAGCTCCCTTGGCGGTGTCGAATTGGCAAATGTGAGAAAAGTCCTTTGGAGTCAAAGCCTTTTGAATCATCCCCAAAGCTGTGGCATTGAGTTGCTTGTCCACCACTTCACCTCGTGTCAACTTCTTTGGGTCATATGGTGAGAATCCATCCTCCACAATCCTCATTAAATCAATAGAAGAGCTGGAAATATGTGAGCGCATTAGATATTGCCAATTTGCGAAATTAGAAGTATCTAGCATGGGTGGTGCTCCTTGAGGGATAATGTGTGGCATGGGAATGGGTGGATCCGGAGTATACTTAGGCGGTGGGGGCACCGTCGAGTAGTCCTTTCCTCCATTTTCCTCTTTGTAAGTTGGGTTCTCGGGCTCCTCGGTGTTCTCACTTGGAACCTTGGTAGATGTTTGAGCAACAAAACCAAGTCCCAAGCGAGTGGTGACAGCCGCGGAAGTCACCCCGGGGGCGGTCACCGAAACGGTGGGAGGAAGCTCGGTGGATTGGGGTGTGTCAAGAGAAACCATGGGGTTTGGCTTGAGGGACTGCAAGATAGTCATCATTTCCACGAACTTGGACATCATGGATGACTCCAATTTCTTGAGGTCATCCATAGTGGCCAAGTTCTTGCGGTTTTCGGTTTCACTACCCCCATCGTCGGCCATAGTCTCTTAGGCTGTAAAGCCCGAAATAAGAGCCTTTTCTCTGATACCAATTGAAAGTACCGACTTGATACGACTAGAGGGGGGTGAATAGGCGACTACCAAATTTTATTTTTTTATTCAACTTTAGGCTCAATGAGAAAGAAAGTTATCTAGATGTGCAACTAAATGAACAACCTAGATGCAAGATAACAAACAACAACCACACGAACGGTAAAAAGCAAGGAGTAAAGGAAGGGAACGAAGTAACCGGAGCGGGGACACGGAGATGTAATTCCCGTAGTTCACTCCCAAGGAGCTACGTCTATGTTGGAGAGGTGTCGGGGCCACACAAGGTCACCCGAGCGCCACAAAGGCCTCACCTTCTTCTCCGGTGAGCTCCCCCACAAAGGAGGCCTCACAATCCACTAACCGGTGACCTTGAAGGCGCCAACCGAAACCTTTACACAAAGGTTGAGGGGGAGGCTCCACAACTCAATTGGAGACCCTCAACGACACCTCGAAGCTTTACAACACAAGCCTTAGCTCCAAGGATTCCCTACACCGTCTAGGGTTTCAAGAAACCCAAGAGCAACAAGATCCACAAAGGATGGGTGGGGGAAATCAAATCTTCTTTGGTGGAAGTGTAGATCTAGGTCACCTCCCTCACCTCTCAAAAGATCAAGTCATTTGGGTGGCTAGAGAGAGATCTAGTGAGGTGAAGCTCAAGCATTAATGGAGGAGAGAGAAAAATTCGCAGTAAGTGGGAGGAACAAGAGGGGTGCCGTAAATAGGCCCCCCCTGAGTTCACCGGAAGGTGAGAGGCCGGAAGTTCCGCCCAGCCTAGCTCCAACAGTCATCAGACCGTTGACGCCCGCTCCAGAAGCGCAACCGGAAGTTCCGGTCAAAACAGACCGGAAGTTCTGGTCAAAACAGACCGGAAGTTCCGGTGAACTTCCGACGCAAGTCCCGACCAAGTTCCGGCAAATAGAACACTTCAAAACATAAGGTTACTGAGCCTTCAGCGGAACTTGGAGTGGAACTAGGGGCGGAATTTCTGGGTCGCGAACCGAATCTGGCCGGAAGTTCCAGCGGCTGGGCGGAAGTTCCGCCAGACCTTTTGCGGGACAAGTTCGATGCAAGTTCCGCCCAAGTTTGACAAATAGAACATTTCATACAGAAGGTTACTGATCCACCAGCGGAACTTGGGGCGGAACTAGAGTCAGAACAAAGCTTAGAACAGCGAGAAAAAGCTCAGCGGAAATTTGGCGCAAGCCTAAGTTCGTGAGAGACATGAAATCAACAGAATAGGAACTCACTCTCTCACGGAATAGTAGGATGGCTGTGGTGGTGCATATAAGTTTGTGCAAGAACAAGTGATTTCCCACAGCCTTCCAAGATGGACCCCCTCTCAAAAGTACGGTGACCTAAAACAACAACAGTAGAGAAACTAGGAGAAAAACTAAAGGCCACCGTCTTCATGAGATACCAAGAGAGTATCCACACAGATTGAAGGAGACATCAACATCGTTTACCCCGAAACTCAAGCGCACAATTAAAACACAAATGGGATTGTCATTAACACCAAAAACAACATGGGAAGATATAGTCCTTTCATATACGATCTGATTGTGGAGGTGAATATCTTAGTTACGAGTTTGGCGAGCATTTGAAGCAATGCGGAATACTTTCACAATTGACACCGCCGGGTACACCACAAAGTAATGGTGTGGCTGAACGCCGTAATCGAACTCTCTTAGATATGGTTCATTCTATGATGTCACTTACAGATTTACCTCTATCATTTTGGGGTTATGCATTAGAAATAGCCGCATTCACTTTAAATAGGGCACCATCTAAATCCGTTGAAACGACACTATATGAATTATGGTTTGGGAAGAAACCTAAATTGTCATTCCTTAAAATTTGGGGTTGCGAAGCTTATGTAAAGAAGTTATAGCCCGACAAGCTTGAACCCAAAGCGGAAAAATGCGTCTTCATAGGATACCCGAAGGAAACTATTGGGTATACCTTCTATCATAGATCCGAGGGAAAAATCTTCGTTGCCAAGAATGGATCCTTTCTATAGAAGGAGTTTCTCTCGAAAGAAGTGACTGGAAGGAAAGTAGAACTCGACGAGGTTGTTGAACATTCTCTCGGACTTGAGAGTAGCGCAACACCGGAAGTAGTTCATGTGGTGCCTACACCAATAAGAGAGGAAGCTAATGATATTGATCATGAAACTTCGGTTGAAGTTACTATGGAACCTCGCAGGTCAACGAGAACTCGTACCACTCCTGATTGGTATGAGCCCGTTATGAGTGTCATGTTGGTGGACAACACCGATGACCCTGCGACATATGAGGAAGCGATAATGAGCCTAGATTCCAATAAATGGCAAGAAGCCATGAAATCCGAGATTAGATCCATGTACGAAAACCAAGTATGGACTTTGGTGGACTTACCGGATGGCCGGAAGGCTGTCGGGAACAAATGGATTTTTAAGAAGAAAATAGATGTTGATGGTAATGTTACTGTCTATAAAGCTCGACTTGTCGCGAAAGGGTTTCGACAAATTCAAGGAGGTGACTACGATGAGACTTTCTCACCGGTAGCGAAGCTAAAATCTATGAGGATTTTATTATCAATCGCTGCATATTATGATTATGAGATATGGCAGATGGATGTCAAAACGGTGTTACCCAATGGAGACATTGATGAAGAGTTGTATATGGTACAACCCAAAGGTTTTGTCGATCCTAAAGATGCTAACAAGGTATGTAAACTTCAACGGTCCATTTATGGATTGAAGCAAGCATCACGGAGTTGGAATCAACATTTTGATAAGGTAATCAAAAGTTTTGGTTTTATACAAACTTATGGAGAAGCTTGTATTTACAAGAATGTGAGTGGGAGCTCTGTAGCATTCCTAATACTATATGTAGATGACATATTGTTGATTGGGAATGATGTAGACGTTCTTAATAGTGTCAAGGATTATTTGAATAATAGTTTTTCAATAAAAGATCTTGGAGAAGCAGCTTACATATTAGGCATAAAGATTTATAGAGATAGATCGAGACGCCTAATATCATTGTCACAGAGTACATATTTGGAAAAAGTTCTAAAGAGGTTTGGAATGGAAGATAGCAAGAAAGGATTCTTGCCCATGTTGCCCAATACGACCTTGAGTAAAACTCAAAGTCCTGCAACGGCATAAGATAGAGAAAAGATGAGTAAGACTCCCTATGCCTCAGCCATAGGATCTCTTATGTATGCCATGCTATGTACTAGACCCGACATTGCATATGTTGTTAGTTTGACTAGCAGATATCAAAGTGATCCAAGAGTGGATCATTGGACAGCGGTCAAAAACATCCTTAAGTACTTGAGAAGAACTAAGGATATGGTTCTTTCTTATGGAGGTGATGAACAGCTCGTTGATAATGGTTACACCGATGCTAGTTGGAACACCGATCCGGATGATTCTAAATCTTAATCTGAATACGTATTTACTTTGAATGGTGCATCAGTTAGCTAGAGGAGTGCAAAGCAAAGCATTGTGGCGAGATCTTCAACTGAATCGGAATACATAGCTACTTCGGAGGCTTCACAAGAGGCGATATGGATGAAGGATTTCATTATAGAGCTCGGTATGGTTCCAAGTGCGCTTGACCCAATGTCTGTCTACTGTGATAACATGGGCGCCATAGCCAATGCACAAGAACCAAGGTCACATAAGCAGCTGAAGCATATCAAGCTACGTTTTCACGCTATTCGAGAGCATGTCCAATATGGTGACATAAAGATTCACAAAGTACACACAGATCCGAATGTGGCAGATCCGTTGACTAAACCTCTCCCGAGGGCAAAGCATGACCAACACCAGACCGCCATGGCTGTTCGGTATATTACCATGTAATCTAGATTAGTTGACTCTAGTGCAAGTGGGAGACTGTTGGAGATATGCCCTAGAGGCAATAATAAAGTGGTTATTATTATATCTTTGTGTTTATGATAAATGTTTACATTCATGCTATAATAGTATTAACCAGAAACATTAATACTTGTGTGATTTGTAAACTAAATTAGAGTCCCTGGTAAAGCCTCTTTGTAATCCTAGCTTGTTTGGTTAATAGATGATCGTGGTTTCCCGATCATGAACATTGAGATGTTATTAACAACAAGATCATATTATTAGAAGAAGGCTATGATGGACATACTCCTATAGATAAGCGTATCATAAAGATCAAGTCATTTCAATAGTTCGTTTGCTATAAGCTTTCTGATACATAGTAACCTAATTCCTTTGACCATGAGATCATGCTAATCGCAATCACCGAAAGGATACTTTGATGACATTAAACACCACACCGTAACCGGGTGGCTATAAAGGTGGCATTGAGTATTCGGAAATTATGTGTTGAGGCACATGGATCAAGAGTGGGATTTGTCCATCCATATGACTGATAGATATTCTCTGGGCCCTCTCGATGGAATGTCATCGAATTAGCTTGCAAGCATGTGACTGGCTCACAAGGGATCACATATCAAGGGAACGAGAAAATAGTACTTATCGGTAATGAGGTTGAACTAGGTATGCAGAGATACCGACGATCAAACCTCGGATAAGTAAACTATCGCGAGACAGGGAAATTGGTATTGTATGTAAGTGGTTCATTCGATCACAAAGTAATCGTAGAAATATGTGGGAGCCATATGAATTTACAGCTTCCTCTATTGGTTACTCCCTCTGTTTCAGGGCTTAAAGCATCCTCGTTTTGCGTGTTTTTTCTTTGACCAAGAATTACTCTAAATACGTAAAGAGTTTTGGTATAAAACTAGTATCACAAGAAAGTATTTTTCAATACGTATCCAACGATACTAATTATGTACAATATAATCAAGATTTTGTTGCTCAATTCTTTTGGTCAAACTTTGCTTTGAAAAGCGTGTGCGCCTTAAGCCTTGAAACGGAGGTAGTATTGATCAGAGAAGTGTCTCGGTCATGTCCGCATAATTCACGAACCGTAGGGAGACACACTTAAGGATTTGATGCTGTTTAGTAGATATGGAATGTAAGTAGGAAGACCGAATGTTGTTCGGAATCTCGGATGGGATCCGGAATATCACGAGAAGATCCAGAATGGTCCGGAGATTAAGATTCATATAAGGAAAGTCCGATTCCGGAGTTCGGGAATGATTTCAATGTTTTCATCGGAGAGGTTCTAGAAGGGTCTAGAAGGTTCACCGGACCGGAAGGGGAATGGTTCATGAATGTGTCATGGGTAAGTGGAATGATTGTATCATGTCCTAGGTCACTTGGTTGGGCATTTGAGAGAGAGAAATAAAGCTCTAAATTGAAAGTCAAAAGGCAGGTTTGAAAAGTCAAACTAGAACAATGGTTTCCTAGTGGAAGAAGGAAAAAGTCCTTCTTTCTCTCCAACTTGGGTTTGGGGAAGGATCCAAACTCCCCTCTCCCAAGCTGCCCTCCCTCTCATAAATAGAGGGGAGGGCTGCCCCAAAGCACCACAACCAGCCCTCCCCACCTCCAAGCCGCGCGCCGCCGCCGCCCTAGCGCCGCCGTCGCCGCGCCGTGCCACCGCCTCACGCCGTTGTCGGTCCGTCGCCGTCGCCCTAGCTACCGCCGACTCCACCTCCTCCTCTCCGGCCTTTTAAACCTAGATCACCGGAAACCCTAGATCCACCATAACCTGCACCGGCTTAGGCGAAGCCCTGCGGGATCTTCCCTCTACTTCTGACACCATGTCGTCGTGTTGCCGGAATCGCGAGGGGAGAACTACAAGCTCCGCTGCCTGCTGGAACAAGGGAGAGAAAGGTCTTCATCGAGTACCGAACGTGTGACCGATCATGAAAGCCGCGTAATGCAAGGAAGGATCGTATACACGATCTTGAGATCGACAAGTGTACGACTACAACACCCACGAGAATATTCTCTCGTTAACCGCTTTGGAATCTTCGAGGGTGAGTACTCTAATCAATTCGGTGCTACAATCTAGTAGATAGATCTTGGCTTCTTTGTGTGCATGCGGTAGAATTTTTTTGTTTTCCATGCTATGAACCCCTTCATATGATAGGGGCAATGAGAGATCAAAGCTAATGAGTACCTTACTTTCAGCATTTGGAAGCCTTTAAAACTTTTCAAAACCTTTTCACTTCCTTGTTGAGTCACCACTTATTCTATGAGCGCCTTCTTGAGAGCATAGTTGTCATTCTTAGTGTAATGTGCTTGTCTCAAAACTTGGTTAATTATGTCATTACTTTGATGCTTGTATCTCTGATATCTTCACTTCTAGTCTTCACTTGAACTTCAGAGGTTCCTTGGCATTTATATTGTGCTCTACAAAGGCAAGCGAGATACCACTCTATCATACCTTTTTATGAGCATTGCAATGTTGATTATGTTTATGTTTCATGCTACTTATTATTATTGAGTTGGAATCTCTTCATAGCTTGCAATGACTATTGAGTAGACTTACTTGCATACTCTTTATTATGAATAGTTTAAGTATCTACACCTGTGCTGAGAATATATACATCATATGAAGCAAATGTGTTCGTGAAAGTTCTTTCATCGCACTCAGTTTTCAACTGAATTGCTTGAGGACAAGCAATAAGGTAAGCTTGGGGGAGTTGATACCCAAAACGTATCTACTTTCCCGAACACTTTTGCTATTGTTTCTCCTCTAAACTTGTGTTATTTGGATAACAACTAACACAGACTGATGCTGTTTTCATTAGAATTACCTTGGTGTCTAGTTTTTGTGCAGAAAATCAATTATCAGAAAAAATCCTGGAAAATATGCCAAAAATCCTATTTCACCAGAAGACTCACGGAGCCAGAAGACGAGGCGGAGTGGGGACCTGGGGGGCCCACACCCCCAGCCGCGTGGGCCAGGCTTAGCCACGCCTGGAGGGGGTGTGGCCACCCAGGACCCCCCTCGGCCTACCTCTTCGCCGATAAGATTCCTCTTGACCTAAAAATCGAGGGGGGTTCGATGTTTTTCCAGAAAGAGTTCCGCTGTGCCGCCACCACCAGAAACCACGATTAGGAACCAGAACCTCCGTTTTGGCACCCTGCCGGGACGGGGAATTTGGAGAGGATCATCACCAACGCCTCTCCTTCAACCCTCCATGTTCCCCTCATCCATGAGTGAGTAATGCCCCGCTATAGGATATGGGGATGGTAGGGATTGGATGAGTTATATCATGTAATCGAATAAGATTGTTAGGGCATGGTGCCTAGTATCTCTATTAGTGCTATTTGACTTTGTTGCAACTTGATGTGCTTAATGCTTGTCACTAGGGCCTGAGTGCCATGATCTCAGATCTGAACTTATTATTAAATCATTATGATAGTATTTTTTGTGATCTTATCTACAAGTTGTGTACACATATCATTGTCTGGATCCAAAGGCCCCGAAGTGATAGAAATTGGGACAACCTGAGGGGATGGATGTGATGTGAGGATCACATGTGTTCACAGAGTGTTAATGTTTTGCTCTGGTGCTCTATTAAAAGGAGCACCTTAATTGCCAGTAGTTCCTTTGAGGCCCCGCTGCAACGGGCTGGCAGGACAAAATATGGTGTGCAAGTTCTCACTTCGAGCACGCATGACTATATATGGAACACATGCCTATGATTGTTTAGTACTTGGATGCTTTATCTCATTTATCTGCAATTGCCCTAGATCTTGAAGTTACATGTTTAGACTTGTCCATGCAACACCCGTCCATCCATCCCTATGCCTACTGCGCTCATATCCTACTGTTTGCTACTATACTTACTACTGCTCTTGTTTTACTGTTGTTGTTACTTTGCTATTGCTACTACAAAACTGTTGCTACTGATAAACTTTTGTGGTCAAGAACTATTTCTAGGTGCAGCTGAATTAACAACTCAGCTGTCAAGGCTTGCAAGTATTCTTTGGATCCCCGTGTGTCGAATCAATAAATTGGGTAATACTACCCTCAAGGACTGTTGTGATCCCCTATACTTGTGGTTCATCACACTGCACCACGCCCAAAGAGCGCACTCCGAGCCCCTGCCCTGGCCATGTGAGCCTAGATCGTGCCCAGATGTGCCCACTCAGCCACCGCCCATGGAGCGCCGCCACGCGGTGCCTGCACCGCCATCTCCCATGCTGCCTTCCCCATGATCCTCAGCGCCATCTCCATGACGTCATGCCGTGACGCCGCCGCCAAGATCCAGCGAGCCGCCACCGCCACACATCGAGCAGAGCATCCCCGTGAATACCAGATCAGCACCCCGTCGCCACCTTCCCAAGGGTGCACATAGGCTTCGCCAGCGACCCCTTCGACAGCAGCGATGCGGTACAGGGGAAGGGAGGCCCTTCCGACATCGGGATTTGAGTTCCCCTGTGTCGCTAGGGAATGGCGACGCGGGGGTCGGGAGTGCTTCTGTTTTTTCTTATATATATATTTCATGGGATTTCTATATATATTACCTGGCTTTAATAAAAGTAAAACTACATAATAGATACACTAGGCTAAACCTAATGTCAAAGTTGGCTAGTCCTCGTCCTCGTCGTCAGAGTGGTAGTGCCGGCTGCATATGGTTCCTTCGAAGATCTTTACGGTGAACATGTTGTGGTCGTCAAAGTTGAAGATGAGAAAGTGGCCGACTCGTAGGTCGTGCGCACAGGCGAACTGGTCTCGAACGTGGTGGAGGTACATGTGGTCTTCGATATCGAACAACACCTCCACGGATCAGATGCGGCGCCCGCCGATGGACTACCGCACCTTGACGCACACTAGCTCTTGTCCATTGAGCACCTGCGCAAACTTGTCTTTTGTTTCTCCCATGAATACAGGTGGATGGTCACACCAAACTCGAACCCCGAGGGATCGACGGCGAAGGGCGACAGCGACAGTAATGGCGATGCGCGCAGCGACAGAGACGAGGACAACGATGGGCAAAGGCCTCGCCCCTCCCTCTGCCTCGACTTCGACCTCAGCCTCTCCCATGGCTAGGTGGACACCCCAATCGCCCTCCCCCGGATCCTATGCCTCCAGCCATGGTTGTCAGTGTTGTGGTGTGGGGAAGCGGGAATGGCTCGAAGTGGAAATGTAAGGTGGTGTAGGAAAGATAGCCGGAGACGCCCTGCTTAAAAAGGCCAAGTAGGCGCGACATTTGATATCGGCACAAAGACTGAGAGGTCAACATTGATGGCAGAGCAGAAGTCCAAGGGAAAACATTCATGTCATTAGTGCATCTTGCCAGGGTAGAACGCCAGTGGTTGTCCAACAACTCCTTGGACTTCACCATCCCATCGGTCTTGTCCCTCAAACTAGCTGCCAAAACTAGCTTCTTGAGCTTGTATTTTTCCATCTTTGTTCCATTTGGTATTTTCTCTTTCCTCTTGACCATGAACTCTCATCGTCATCCAATTTGACAAGTTGATGCCTCAATTGTGGCGCTTCTTGTTCTCTCAGCTTCCATTTCTCGACATGATCTAGCAACTTGTAGCAATGTTTAAGCATGAATGTCTTGTATTTCGAAGCCGACATCTCATTGTACCTATCCCGGGCATTTCAGTCCAACATTTTTAAAACAATGCACAAGTGTTTGAAGATTCAACAACCATGGCAAACAATAGTTGAACGTTGCCTAGATAGAACTGACCCAATCATCAGTGTTGGTGCCACTTGGTGGAGCATTCCTCACAACCTTAATACAACCGGCTCATCGGCTACATGCTTTTTTGATGGTGTCACAACGATCTTGGACTCATCTATACGAACGAGTTGGCATGGAAGAAAGGGGAAGCATCAATTATTGGAAGAACTTGTCCTGGATGCGTTGTCAATATCGCTTCTCGATTTGATCGGTGCAGGTCATGTCATCGAGCGACACGCTCTCCCAAGCCTTGATAAACATGTCGTCTTCAAATTCCGTGTAGTCATGGTCCTTGCGGAGTGGCCATTGCGGCACGAGGACGACGCGGCGAGGCCGGAGGGGGCGGGTGTAGCATCCCAGTTGTCTAACCCCTGTAATGCTACTAGTTATAATAATAAAATGGGCCACTTCCAACATATAATTGTTGCATCATCATCATATCATGCTCATGTCATCATGTCCCCTTGCATTTGAGCATCATGTAAAACCCTTTCCTGTTTGGTTCTTATCTCATGTGCATGATTAATTGTAGTTGCCTCTTGATATTGTATTTGGTTCTTAATAAATTGTTAAATGCCCAAGTTGAGTTGGGGGCATCTCTCTTTTTGACTCCACCACCTTTTCTTTCACCACCTTGAAATTCCAATATCCAACTATTCTGAGCTTGGCATTTTGTTGATTTATCTCTGGCTCAGGATAAGTTGGTTGGAACCCACCCTTAATCTTTGCTTGGCCTTTGCCCACCTTTTGGGAATGCAAGGATTAAAGCCACATGAAATAATGTTGTTTTCACAATATAACCATTTGGCATTAATTATGTTGCATGGGCCATGCAAGTGCTACCTTTTCTAGTATTTGGCTTTTGCTTGAATTCTAAGTGGATCATTCCTTTCTTGCTTGATCTTGTTTTGGTAGTGTAACCCTAGCTCTCTCCCTCTCTCCTCCCCTTTTTAGTTTAGCCCTCTCCCTTGCTCCATGCATCCACATGTGACCATGTGAGAGAATAAGCTTAAACCCCATCTTTTCCTTACCCCTTTTTCTTTGATCTTGCTTGTTCTTTGTTGGAGCATGCATGGATCAAAGAGCACCATCTTCACCTGGCCATCTCTCTCTCCCTATCTTCCCCTCTTTCCTCTTTTCTTGATCTTGAGTGCTTTGTGAAGCTTGCATGACCAAGTTTAGTACCACCTCCTTTCTTACCCCTCTTAGCAACTCTAAACCACCCCATGCTATCTCCCCTTTCTACCCTAAGCCAAAACCCTAATCTACATCTAACCTAAACTAAACCCTAAACTACACCTTCCTCTAAACAAAACCCAAAAACCTACCCCTCCTCTTCCCCACTACCTAGCATGTTTCCCATGCCAACCCTCTCCCTCTCTGCATGAGGACCCCACCTCCATGCCCTAGCTTCACCCACGCCCAAGGAACCTAGCCCTGAGCTTCCCTCCCTCTTTCCTCACGCCCCAGGTCCACCTCTGTCCCGCCTACCCCACCCCCCCCCCCCCTAGTGCACGCTTTGCCTGCACGGCGCGAGCGCAGTGAGAGGAAAGGTGGCCACCCAGCCATCTACCCTCCCCCACGCTAGCCCTCCACGCCTCGTTCTTATCCTCCCCGCCTCTCCGCCTCACGGATCCCATCCCTCTCCTGCTTCCTGCCCTTCTCCACTGCAGTGCCCTCCGCTTTGCCTGCAGCCGTGGCGAGGAGCTCTAGGTGTCGAGGAAGAGCGAGGAGAGCAGGAGGCCGCCTGTAGCCGTCAAGGAGGAGGAGGAGGGAGGCCCACGAAACCCTAGCCGTCCGTCTGCGTCATCGCCGTCTCCTGCGCCCCGGCCGATCCGACCACGTCAAGCAACTCTCGGTGAGCCCTCACCTCCCGACAACCCTCTCGCCGATCTGGCCTAGCCTCGCGGACCTTGCGTCGGCGCTCTGCGTGCATCCTCTGCGTGCCGTTTAGCCCTTTCTAGCACGCGAGCCACCCCTAACATCAAACCGCAGCGCCGGTCACGGATCGATTCCACTCCGCCGCTACTGCTGTTCCTTTTTTCAGCGAGAGGAAGATCAACGATGCGGTGCGGCCTTTTGCGCGTACCCCCTGCTTCTTTCTTTTCTCAACCAAAGGCTCTGAGCTTTTCAAATCTCAACCCGGTCCTTGGTTGCCGAACCCCAGCCCCACATGCGACCGGGGTGAGTAGAGTGAGTAGAAAACGTCCCAGATACTGTTTTCAAATTCAAATTCTGTTTAAATAATTTAAAATTCAAATTCAGTTCAGATTTAAATAACTTTTCCATACTAAATCCAATTTGGGCAAATAATATATGTTTGGATATCAGCAAGATGAGAGGATTTCAAATATACCATCCAATTTGACTTTTGCACAATTAAAATTCCAAGTTTATTTAAATTACACCAATTGCCACTAGAATTTAAATAATTAATAACTTGTGTGTTATAATTCCAAATTAAGCAAATGATATGTCTAAAATGATCAGCTCGACGAGACCGTTCTGTTTATGCTATCCATAACCTCAATTGCAGCATGCATCATATAAGAATATAGGGAACAGCAAGTGTTATGACAACAAACGTGATTCCAAAACCCCACTAAAATGTTATTATTTGTCTTTCACACCTCACCATGCCATGCTACCTTACTTGCCATGTAAATTGTGCATCATTCATCATGGCATGATTGTTTGCTTGACGTATCTTATTCATATGCTTGTGCTCTATATCCATGTTGGCCTTGTTTGTTTGGTTTTTCTCGGATAGACACTGAGCAGGGGTTATATCAAGAGAACCAGGAGCACTACCCAGATCCGTCCCTCGTTTCAACTGAGATACCAGGCAAGCACTTCCACATGCTTGCATACATACAGTACCTATTGCCTCTATCTTATTCTTGCATCATTGAGTCGCGATTGCATTAAGATGAATCCCAAGTATGCATAGCCTTTACTTTTAAACTCCACCAAGCTTGTTCCTCCATCCCATGAGCCATTACTATAGGAGTTGTTTGAGCCATGCGAGTCGTATGTGTAGGGTATGTGAGTGTCATTGGACAATGAGGTACCTAAACAACTTAACTTTGTAGTTGGATAACTAAAGAAAGTGGCACGGTGAGCAACATCGCTAGTTGGTTTTCTGCTCACTTGTGTCCCGTAAGACCCAGTACTTGATTCATGTTCCTTGTTTTATCGCGCTATCCACATCCGGAGGTATATGGGAACCCCACAGGCCGAGCTTGATTCTATCTTATTTCTTGGGGCCACAAACTAGTTTGAGGTTTTATTTACTATCCTACTTATGCCATGCTACTTTCTGCATTTAATTTGCGAGGAGCACCTAGGATCGGGACACGATTCCGCGGTGTCGACAAGCCCAGCCACACTTTCGGGTTCCATACCCAAACCTTGAGCCCGTCTCGAGTCACCGGGATCTACTTAAGGTGGCCCTGAAATATTTCTGAATCTTGTGATTGTTCACCGGAAAGCCTGGGTTTTGATTTGGTTTTTCCGAGGTTGATCGGCGTGTGTTGCTATTGGTGCACCCGGCCGGTAAAACTTTCAAAGCCGTGTCCGCGGATATGGACGACTTGGAGCCATTTCTTGATCATAGACAAGCATAACTAAAGTACCGCTTTAATCTAACTAAGTAACTTGACTAGTAAATAGAGCAACACTCATGGAATGGTTAATAAACCGCCAACGGATGGGGTTGTTTGTTGGTAGCGAGGAGGAGGATGGATCGGATGAGATTACCATTATAACTGTTATTATATTCACGACATCCGCCTATCATTGGTTAGCGGATGGTTAGCGTTATCCGTAGAACTGCTAGGGTTTATCTTCGCGCAATTGCATCAGTTGTGTCCTTTAGAGGCATTAAGACTTGCCGAGTACCCTTAGGGTCTCACACGATAAATTCTTGATTCGGATGAGCAGTACCTTCACGGATCTTGGGTGGAAGAAGCCAAGATGTGGGCAACGATCGTTCGTGTAGAGATTGGATCCATGAGACCTGTAGTGGGGATGTGCTTATTTCTCCGGCATCTTATGCCGATTTGCTTATCCGTACTCGGATCTTGTTTCATGATACTCGATGTGTGTTGTATGAGGAGTTATCCTAAAATATAGATTTATCTAGGTCATTTGAATCTTGCCGTATGGCTGGTATATTCCTTTATTTCTAGATGGTGTGGCTCGATGTACTCTTGTATGGTGGCTTGCGTACACCCACTTGTGTACGTAGTTGATCCTTCGCCGACCACGCCGTCCCGTTGAGAGGGTAGTGGTTGGGACGTCTGAAAGGACTACCGGTGAGTGGCTTTTGGGCCCCACCACTATTTCAACCACTATCACTCATCCAGGCTTGTATCTAGGGCGTAGTTCACCGAGGTAGTTACAATTGGTATCGAGCCATCCCGACCTTCAGGGTTTCAGCCAAGCGGTTGTCGATCTAGCAAATATTTTGGTAGCTATGTATATTAGGGAAAACAAACGCGAGAGTAGGACTGCTTCCATTTTTCTTACCTCCCACCCACCCTTTTCGGTAAGGAAGTGTAACGCTTTCAATTCTCTTCTCAAAGCTCAAACTAGGATTCACGTGTTCCGTAGTACCATAGGTTGTGTGTGTGTGTGTGTAATCCTTGTCTATCTGTTGCATCCAAGTTGTTATCTTATGCCTTTGGTTATCAACTGGGTACATTCCATACCGACAGTTGTAAACCGACGCAATCTATCTTCCTTTGTATCCGACGCTATCTTGTTTGGGGTGTTCGTTTCGTAGTTACCAATCTATAGGTTTCGTGAGAAGAAGGGGTTAGGATATGTGTTCCACTTGTTCATGTCTTGAGTAATGATTTGAGTGCGGGATGGAGTCGCGACCATACCACTACTTGTATCATTCGCTTTTGTATATTGAATCGGAGAGTCACTAATCTTGATTCGTTAAGTAATTTTATGATCTATTGGTATTTTAATGCAAATTTGTGGAAAATTTTTCTTTGATATATTTGTGTACCACAGTCCTTTCACCATATGCTTAATATCTTTTAGGTGCTATGAACTTTGTTGATATTTTAATATCATCTCAATTGTATCCTTTAATCTTGGTTAATTCCATCTTGGTACTATTTTGGATTATTGTCATTCTCCATTATAGTACTGACTTGAGTTTTATATCAATGAGATGGCTCCCAGACGGGGTAGAGGACATTCCTCGGCTCAAGCATAGCTAATGCTTTGGCCAATGCAAGAGAACCAGCTTTGAGGAGAGCGTCGAAGGAATGAGTTTGCTCCACTTCCTCCACCTCCCAAGCGTGGTGACATCAAGAGCTTCCTCAAGTTCAACCCTCGTTGATGTGTGATGAAGATCTCAAGGTTGGGGTCAAGTGCTACCCACCTTCTCAAGGGAGATGCAGCTTTGGTGGGAGAACTACTTGAAGGCAAGGTTCCACCTACTTGGGAGAGGTTCACTGCAGCTTTCAAGAACAGTTCTCTCGAGATTGTGATGGAAAGGATGAAGGAGGCTTTCCTCAACTTCAAGTGGAAATGATAACGTCAACACCTATATCAGGAACTTCATGAACTGTCTGCTATGGTGGTGATGAGGTATCCGATGACAAGAAAAGCGTAAAAGATTGCAAGGGCTCAATGCATCGATCAAGTATGCAATCACGCATGCAAGACCGCAACCTTCCTGAACTACACACAAAGACTACAAGAGGAGGCAAGGCAAATGTTTGAGGAGTCCAAGAAACATAACAGGATGCATCAAGCTGCGGTCATGGCAGCTCCTTCTAAGCGGCGTGGGTTCCTAACACCCCACCCGGCTCCACCAAGACCTGCGAGTTTCACGTCAAGGCCACCAAACTTCACCATCAAGCTCCTGGGGCTACAACAAGCGCTGGCGGAGTCCTCGCTACTCGCCCACGTCCTCACGGTGCTTGTTACACATGTGGAGATCATGGACATCCCGGTGAACCCAATGAAGAACAAAGCTCTCCTCCACCCCGCCAAGATCTGCAACAAGCTCTCCTTCGTTTCGCGTACCACCGCCTCGCTCTCAACATCAACACCAAGCCGGTCTGCGGTTGTTCGCGCCAACGCCTCTCAAGCTACGCACCGAGTTGTAATGGGTATGCTTTCGATTAACTTTCACCGGTCCCGAGTTCTCTTTGATTCCGGTGCATCGCATTCATTTGTGTCTCACAAGTTTGCAAATGAGAATGAGTTAGTCATGGTCCTCTCCAAAAGCGGTTAATGGTTCTTTCAGCAAATATGGTAGCATCTAAGATCACCATGGCAATCAAGTCGAGATTGGTGGTTCTTCATTCTTGGCTTCTTTGATTGTTACTGGCAACTCGACATTGATGTCATCTTGGGCATGGATTGGTTGACAATGCAGTTGTGATTGATTGTGCGGAGCATCGGTGTCTTTGAAGATTCAGGCCACATAGTCTTTTCTCCAAGTCGACTCTCTATTCCTTGGCTGCTCAATAATGATGCTATGGAAGCCATTCGAAGGTACCAGTGGTCCGTGAGTTCCGGATGTCTTTCTGAAGAGTTGCTGTATGCCTCCGGATCGCGAGGTTGAATTCGTGATTGAGCTTGAACTGGACGCTCCTATCTCCAAGAGGCCATACAAAATGGGTCCTTCCGAGTTGGTGAACTCAAACGGCAACTTGATGAACAAGAGAAATTGGGTTTCATTCAACACAGACTTCTTCTTGGGGTAGCCCAACAATCTTTGTGAAGAAGCGTGTGAACCGATAGGCTATGTTGACTACCGGCTCTCAACGCTAAAACCATCAAGAACAAATATCCTCTTCCTCGGATAAATGATCTTTTGATCACCGGCAGAGCTGTGGTGTTCTCTAAGCTGGACTTGAGAAGTGGTTATCACCAAATCAAAATTCGCAAAGAGGATGTGCCCAAAACAGCTTTCACCACTGCTATGGCCTGTATGAGTACACGGTCATGTCTTTCGCCTCACCAACGCACTGCTACCTTCTCGAGGCTGATGAACTCCGCTTTCATGGAGTACCGGACAAGTTTGTGGTGGTATATCTGGATGACATTCGGTCTATTCCAAGTCCAAGGAGGAGCATGAAGAGCACTGCGGTGTGTCCTGAACAAGCTTCGTGAGAACCGCTTGTATGCAAAGTTCTAAGTGTGAGTTTTGGCTCAAGTAACATACTTGGGTCATGTTATCTGCCAAGGGCATTGCAGTCAACCCGAAACCGTGAAGACAATAGTTGAATGGCTTCCTCCGCTAATGTCAAGGAAGTGCGGAGTTTTCTGCTTAGCTATCTATTGCCGCTTTGTGCGTAACTTCTCAAGATAGCAAAGCCTCTTACCGATCTCCTCAAGAAAGGCAAGAAGTACCTGTGGACTCGCTTGTCAAGAAAGTTTTGAGACACTCAAAGAGAAGCTCACTTCCACACCAGTCTTGGTTCCTCGGATACATCTAAACCATTCCAGATATTCTCGATGCCTCTTTGCAAGGATTGGGTGCGGTCCTTATGCAAGAGAGACAGTGGTTGCTTATGCCTCTCGTCGATTGAAGACGCATGAGATCAACTATCCCACACATGACCTTGAGCTAGCAAAGGTTGTCTTTGCCTTGAAGCTTTGGAGGCACTACTTGCTTGGTAACCGCTGTGAGATCTTCTGACCACAAGAGTTTGAAGTATATCTTCACTCAACCGGATCTCAACCTTCGCAAAGGAGATGGATTGAAGCAATCAATGACTTTGATGTGACCATCAACTACACCTGTGCAAAGCAAATGTCATGGCAGATGCGCTTAGTCAAAGCTTATGTAAACAACCTCATGGTGGAAGAGCAAAGACTCTTGTGCGAGGAATTCCACCAACTCGAAATTGTGGAACAAGGGCATCTCCGAACCTTCTACTCCTCTTGGAAGAACAGATTCGCCTTGGTGATCCGACACCAAAAAGCTCATCGCTAAGCTTGACCTTCAAGTATGAGTCCTTTCACGTTGATGATCAAGGAACGCCCTTCTTTGAACACCGGATGTTTGTTCCAAACTATCCGGGTCTGAGAGACCAAGTTCTCAAGGAGGCACATGATTCGTTCTTTCTATCCATCCCGGCAGCACAAAGATGTACATGGACTTGAAAACACAATCGTGGCACAGGTTGAAACGGTATTGTGCCAAGTATGTCTCGAATGTGATGTCCGTCAGCAGTCAAGGCATCCATCGAAACCATTTGGTCTTCTACAGCCATTGAAACCTCCGGAATGGAAATGGGAGAAAGTTGAGATGGACTTCATCAGCTTTCCAAGGTCGCAGAAGGGCAACAATGCAATTTTTGTTGTCATCGAGCTTTCTAAAGTGGCTCATTTCTTCAAAGAAACAATTTCGAATTGATTGGGCAGTTGGCGAGCTCTATATCAACGTGATTGTCTCTTTGTATGGGGTTCCACTTGAAATCAGTTCAGTGGGAGCATCTTCACCTCAAAGTTCGGGAGAGTTTCCAAAAGCTTTGGGAACAAAGTTGAACTTCAGCCTCAAGTACCACCCTCAATCGCAAGGACAAGTGGAGAGGATCAATCGATTCTCGAGGACATGCTTAGAGCTTGCGTCATCTCGTTTGGCATGAAGTGGGAGGAATGCCTTCCATATGCTGAATTCTCCTACAACAACAGCGGAAGAGTCTCAAGATGGCACCATTCGAGGCTCTCTATGGACGCAAGTGCGTAACTCCCATTGGTTGGTCGGTGGCAGAGAAAGAATCTGGTTTGGCCCGACATTGTAACCCAAGCGGAGGAGAAGGTGCATATCATTCGAGAACCCAAGATTGCTCAAAGTCGTCGGAAGAGCAACTATGACAGAAGCACAGATATGGTATATGCCCGTGATCTCGCCCACCGTGTCACTCCCATGAGAGGAACACACCATCAAAGGAAAGTTGGCTCCTAGATACATCGGTCCTTTCAAGATACGTGGTAGAAGAGGAGAAGTTGCTTATGCACTCGAGCTTCCTAAAACTCAAAGTCCATGATGTTTTCCACATCTCTCACAAGAAGTGCTTCAAAGACCCGGCAAGACCGTGGATCATGAGCTAATCGACCTCCAAGAAGATCTCTTATCGAACACCCCACCAAAATCCTTGAGACCGCAGATCAACAAGTCCATCAAGTTTTGCAAGGTGCGTCACACCATTACTCCACATGGGAGCGTGAAGATGAACTCCGTGTCAACCATCCTTCTCTCTTTGTGTCTTCTTCTTCTTCCTAGAATCTCGGGGCTGATTTCTGTTTAAGTGGGAGAGTTGTAGCATCCCAGTTGTCTAACCCCGTAATGCTACTAGTTATAATAATAAATGGGCCACTTCCAACATATAATTGTTGCATCATCATCATATCATGCTCATGTCATCATGTCCCCTTGCATTTGAGCATCATGTAAAACCCTTTCCTGTTTGGTTCTTATCTCATGTGCATGATTAATTGTAGTTGCCTCTTGATATTGTATTTGGTTCTTAATAAATTGTTAAATGCCCAAGTTGAGTTGGGGGCATCTCTCTTTTTGACTCCACCACCTTTTCTTTCACCACCTTGAAATTCCACCATCCAACTATTCTGAGCTTGGCATTTTGTTGATTTATCTCTGGCTCAGGATAAGTTGGTTGGAACCCACCCTTAATCTTTGCTTGGCCTTTGCCCACCTTTTGGGAATGCAAGGATTAAATCCACATGAAATAATGTTGTTTTCACAATATAACCATTTGGCATTAATTATGTTGCATGGGCCATGCAAGTGCTACCTTTTCTAGTATTTGGCTTTTGCTTGAATTCTAAGTGGATCATTCCTTTCTTGCTTGATCTTGTTTTGGTAGTGTAACCCTAGCTCTCTCCCTCTCTCCTCCCCTTTTTAGTTTAGCCCTCTCCCTTGCTCCATGCATCCACATGTGACCATGTGAGAGCATAAGCTTAAACCCCATCTTTTCCCCTCCTTATTTTCTTTGATCTTGCTTGTTCTTTGTTGGAGCATGCATGGATCAAAGAGCACCATCTTCACCTGGCCATCTCTCTCTCCCTATCTTCCCCTCTTTCCTCTTTTCTTGATCTTGAGTGCTTTGTGAAGCTTGCATGACCAAGTTTAGTACCACCTCCTTTCTTACCCCTCTTAGCAACTCTAAACCACCCCATGCTATCTCCCCTTTCTACCCTAAGCCAAAACCCTAATCTACATCTAACCTAAACTAAACCCTAAACTACACCTTCCTCTAAACAAAACCCAAAAACCTACCCCTCCTCTTCCCCACTACCTAGCATGTTTCCCCATGCTCCTCTCCGACCCCACCTCCATGCCCTAGCTTCACCCCCACACGCCCAAGGAACCTAGCCCTGCCCCAGCCCGAGCTTCCTCTCCTCTTTTCCTCCACTGCCCACGCCCCCACCTCCCTGTCCCGCCCCCCCCCCCCCCCCCACCCACCAGCCCAGCCCTAGCCTGCCTTGCCTGGCGGCTCGACTGAGCACAGCACGTGAGCAGAAGCCATCTACCCTCCCCACGCTAGCCCCTCCACGCCCTTCTTATCCTCCCCTCCCCCTCTGGGGCCTCACCAGATCCCATCCGCGAGGAGCTCTAGGTGTCGAGGAAGAACGACCCTAACATCAAACGAGGAAGATCAACAATTCTTTCTTTTCTCAACCCAAAAGGCTCTGAGCTTTTCAAATCTCAACCGAGTAGAGTGAGTAAACGTCCAGAATCTTTTCAAATTCAAATTTAAATAATTTAAAATTCAAATTTTTAAATAACTTTTCCATACTAAATCCAATTTGGGCAAATAATATATGTTTGGATATCAGCAAGATGAGAGGATTTCAAATATACCATCCAATTTGACTTTTGCACAATTAAAATTCCAAGTTTATTTAAATTACACCAATTGCCACTAGAATTTAAATAATTAATAACTTGTGTGTTATAATTCCAAATTAAGCAAATGATATGTCTAAAATGATCAGCTCGACGAGACCGTTCTGTTTATGCTATCCATAACCTCAATTGCAGCATGCATCATATAAGAATATAGGGAACAGCAAGTGTTATGACAACAAACGTGATTCCAAAACCCCACTAAAATGTTATTATTTGTCTTTCACACCTCACCATGCCATGCTACCTTACTTGCCATGTAAATTGTGCATCATTCATCATGGCATGATTGTTTGCTTGACGCATCTTATTCATATGCTTGTGCTCTATATTCATGTTGGCCTTGTTTGTTTGGTTTTTCGGATGTGGGTTATATCAAGAGAACCAGAGCACTACCCAGATCCGTCCCTCGTTTCAAGCGAGATACCAAGCACTTCCACATGCTTGCATACATACTATTGCCTCTATCTTATTCTTGCATCATTGAGTCGCGATTGCATTAAGATGAATCCCAAGTATGCATAGCCTTTACTTTTAAACTCCACCAAGCTTGTTCCTCCATCCCATGAGCCATTACTATAGGAGTTGTTTGAGCCATGCGACATGTGTAGGGTATGTGAGTGTCTTTGGACAATGAGGTACCTAAACAACTTAAGTAGTTCGATAACTAAAGAAAGTGGCACCGTGAGCAACATCTGCTAGTTGGTTTTTCCTGCTCACTTGTGTCCCGAAGACCCCGAGTACTTGATTCCTGTTCCTTGTTTTATCGCTATCCACATCCGGGAGGTATATGGGACCCCCGCCGGTAGCTTGATTCCGTCTTATTTCTTGGGGCCACAAACTAGTTTGAGGTTTTATTTACTATCCTGCTTATGCCATGCTACTTTCATTTAATTTGTGCGAGGAGCACACTGCATCTTTAGGATCGGGACACGATTCCGCGGTGTCCACACTTTCGGGTTTACCCAAACCTTGAGGGGATCTACTTAAGTGGCCCTGAAATATTTCAATCTTGTGATTGTTCACGTGAAAGCCTCGTTGGGTTTTGATTTGGTTTTTCCGAGGTTGATCGAGCGTGTGTTGCTATTGGTGCACCCCGGCCGGGTAAAACTTTCTGAAAGCCGTGTCCGCGGATATGGACGACTTGGAGCACAGTTTCTTGATCATAGACAAGCATAACTAAAGTACCGCTTTAATCTAACTAAGTAACTTGACTAGTAAATAGAGCAACACTCATGGAATGGTTAATAAAACTGCCAACGGATGGGGGTTGTTCGTCCGCTTCCTTGTTGGTAAGCAGGGAGGAGGATGGATCGGATGAGATTACCATTATAACTGTTGTTATTATATTCACGGACATCCGCTCATCATTGGTTAGGCGGATGGTTAGCGCTTATCTCAGGAACTGCTAGGGTTTATCTTTCGCTGCAATTGCGTCACCCTGTTGTGTCCCCTTTAGAGGCATTAAGACTTGTACCCTTAGGGTCTCACACGATAAATTCTTGATTCGGATGAACAGTACCTTCACGGTGGAAGTCGAAGATGTGGGCAACGATCGCTCGGTGTAGAGATTCCTGAACGGGATCCATGAGACCAGTGGGATGTGCTTATTTCTCGGCATCTTATGCCGATTTGCTTCTTATCCGTACTCGGATCTTGTTTGCCGCCCGCATGATACTCCGATGTGTTGTATGAGGAGTTATCCTAAAATATAGATTTATCTAGGTCATTTGAATCTTGCCGTATGGCTGGTATATTTCCTTTCTTTCTAGATGGTGTGGCTCGATGTACTCTTGTATGGTGGCTTATACATACCCACTTGTGTACGTAGTTGATCCTTCGCGCCGCCAGGTCCCGTTGAGAGGGTAGTGGTTGGGACGTCTGAAAGGACTACCAGTGAGTGGCTTTTTGGGCCCTACCGTACTATTTCAACCACTATCACTCATCCAGGCTTGTATCTAGGAGCGTAGTTCACCGAGGTAGTTACAGCGGGCGATGAGATGGGCGGCGGTGGGGAAGCGGGAACTCGCGCCTCCGAAACTTTCTTCGTGCCAACGCCTGCACGGGATGGGGATCGTGCTTGAAAAACCCTCGCGGCCTGTGTATCTACGAGTTGGGAGGCCGAATTTGCTGAGTCCTCGAATTTTTTTATGGGTTCGAATTTATGCGGTGTCTGTTCAGATCCGGGGTCTGCTGCTAGAGGCCGGAAGCATTGTCGATGCAGGAGCGGTGCAAAACATCTTCTCCAAAATACTATTTGGAGTACTGGTCACAAATTCACTACGATTCGACAACATCGAAGAGTAGAGACCGAGTTGTCTTGGGCTTTTCTGTTTCAGGCGAGCCAAGTGCTTTGCGAGAGTTTCTTACTGTTGCTCATCCCAAACCGGAGCAGGAAGGTTAAAAACATGTCGCGTCACACACAATCACACCTCATCGCTATTCAGAGACGGTAAGAGCATGTCTAACAGACCCTTTAAAAGGGCCAAACCCGTATAATAACCGCCGGAATACGGGTTTGAGCTCCACCCGGCCGTCTAGCAGGCCCCGTAAAAATGCCCCCCGCTCCGATTTTTGCTGTTTTCGATTACGGGGCGGGCCTTCGCCCCCTACTTGTGCGGGGTGGGAGCGGGAATAGAGGGACAAACCAGTATCCTCCCCTCCACTGCGCACGAACGGTTTCAGCGAAACCCAACCGCCGCCGCAGCTCGATCTCCTCCGCCCCGCCCTTCCCGGCAACATCGCGGCCGGATCCCGCTGCCATGGATCCCCCGCAAGGGCCGCCTACCGCCGGCGGTGCATCTCCAACAGCCGCGGTGGTTGATGTCCCCGTCGGAGGTCCGCCCAACGCCGTCGACGTGTCCGCCATGATCTCCGCCACCATCCCGTCAAAGAGGAAGAGGATTCCAAAGCAATTCTTCGAAGCCCCTTCGGCGGCCGCAGCTCCGCCGGCCGCAGCCCCGCCGGCTGCCAAGAAAGGGGGCAGGATGAAGACGAAGGCGGCCGGGCCGAGGGGTGCTCCGCAGCCCAAGGTGAAGACAAAGCAGGTCAGCCGCATCGGCCTCGCGCCTCCACCGTCTTCCAAGGCCACGACCTCTCCTCCCTCCGTTCCGTCCGATGCGATGCCCGCGCTGCCGCCACCCACCATGGACGTAGACAAGGTGTTCGATGTTGAGTCCACAACATCGTACATGGACATGCTCAATGAATCCCGCGGTGGATTTGGACGCCGGCATAGATGCGTTCGATGGGGAGTGCAACGTCGAAGAGATTGATGACGAGGAGGAGGATGAGGGTGACGAGGGTGACGAGGAGGAAGAAAGCCAAGGAGAGGGTGAAGGTGGAAGGCGAAGCAGCTAGCTTCCGGGAGAAGTTGGCTCAACTCATGAAGTCCAAGGAGGCATTGACGATGAAGACATTGGAGACCAAGCTCCTCATCACCGAGAATAAGAAGAAGGAGGTCAAGCTTGCCAAGGTGGAAGCAAGGCGGGAAGATGCCAAGTTGAAGGCCGAGCTTGACTTGAGGATGATCGCACTCAAAGAAGCCAAGGCCATGAAGGAGCTCTTGGCCGAGGAGAGGGATATCATGATGATGCGCACCGATGGCATGGACGAGGATTAGGTGGCGTGGTGGAAGGAGACCAAGGCGAACATCATGGCGAGGAAGAAGGCTGCGCGTGAAGCTGGTGCTGCAAGTGCTCAAGGTGAGTCTCCGGCGAGTGGTGGCGCCGCTAGCGATGGACTCGTTGATGGTTGATCACATTTGGGAACTTCCGTGGCTTGAACATTGCCTATGATCGCGTTGTGACGTTAAAAACTATGAATTATACATCACATATTTTGGATGTGCTATGTCTGATCTAAAATTATTGTGCAAATTGTTGTGTAAAACCCTGTTTTGAGGGGTCGAAAACTCGGACGAGCTAGCAGAACCCGTATTTCTATCTTGTTTCAGTTTTACGGGGTGGGGATACGGGTTCTGCTAACTTATCCGAGTTTTCGACCGACGAAAAGTGAATACAGAGCCCTCTACTCGCGTTTTAAAGGGCGAAAATATAGACATGCTCTAATAATTGAAGTGCCCGGCCGGCCCGCGGCTTCTCGCCGCCTGTGTGACGAAAGACGTTCTTGATTGATACTGTAACGTTCGGTTGGAGTTACGTCCGTGCACTGCCATGCATTCCGCGACGACGACGGTGACACTTGCTCGGACTAACCAGACCATGGCGGCTTGCTTGCCGCTAAATCATGCCGGACCGGCGCACGATCGATCCTGCTGTTGACGGCAAGGTCGTCAGGTCGTTGTTCCGGCGAGAGCGGACCGGCACGCTTTCTCGACTGGCGCTATCAGCCGCCGCTGCTGTGGTTCGTCTGCGCTGCGCGTCGTCCAAACCGAACACATTTTCTCCAGACCTCCCTTTGTGTTTTCTCTTTCCAAAAGTTGTTCCGAAAGAGAAGATCAAGGACCGTCGACTGCTACGTCTTCCTCCTTCCATTTCCGAACTGTGGTCATGCCAGGCCGCACACTTGTCCAGTCCAGGGTTTGCCCCCCATGGACACGTTTTTTGACCGCGTTAAACTAGCCAGCAGAGTACGTCTCAATAATCTGCTTCTCCTCTCCTCTCAAAAAAAGAATCTGCTTCTCCGTAATAAACACGGAATTCCAGTAAACACTGTTTGTGTTTGGTGGAACGATGCGTACCCCTCCGGGACATCAGTTGCGTGTTTATATAAACGTAGGAAATAGCTCCGTACGTGACGTACATGGTTTGTATGTGTACGTGTCGGAGTACTACTTCGTACCCGTACCCATACGATTACATACTCTAACCTCCCCCCTTAATCTAAACCACGAGAGAGGTTTAGATTACGCTTAAACTCATCTAAATATTTTACAGCAAGTGGTTTGGTAAAGCCATCAGCTATCTGGTCCTTGGTAGAGATAAACTTGATGTCAAGACTATTGCTAGCAACACGCTCACGAACAAAATGATAAGCAATCTCAATATGCTTGGTGCGGGCATGAAACACCGGATTAGCAGACAAGAATGTTGTACCCAGATTATCACACCATAAGCAAGGCTTCTCTCGGAGCTTCACACCTAGTTCACGAAGAACAACTTCAACCCATATCAATTCGGTAGTAGCATTTGCTAATGCTTTATATTCAGCCTCTGTACTGGATCTAGATACAGTGGCTTACTTCCTGGCACTCCAAGACACCAGATTTGGACCTAGAAAAATAGCAAATCCTCCAGTAGAGCGGCGATCCTCAAGACAACCTGCCCAATCAACATCTGAGAAAGCACTGAGAAGTGTAGAGGAAGACCTCTTAAACGTAACACCAAGCTGAGATGTGTCCTTAACATAACGAAGTATGCGTTTAGCTGATGTCCAATGAGCAGTAGTAGGAGCATGAAGATACTGGCAGACCTTGTTCACAGAAAACGACAGATCTGGCCGTGTAAGGGTGAGATACTGAAGAGCACCAACAATACTGCGATACTAAGTACTGTCATCAGGACCTAGAGGAGTACCTTCATGCAGAGAAAGAGGCTCAGATGGAGACAATGAGTAGGAGCAGACTTACAATCAAGCATACCAACTCGAGTAAGAATGTCAGTGGCATATTTTTCTTGAGTAAGGAGCAGCCCATCATGAGTGCGTTTCACTTCAATACCAAGAAAGTAATGAAGATCTCCCAAATCTTTTATAGCAAAGTGAACATTGAGGTCCTTAAACAAAACTGAGATAGCATCATCTGAGGAACTTATCACAATGATATCATCAACATAAATGAGAACAAAGATGGTAACACCAGACTTGTCATATAGAAACAACGAGGTGTCAGCTTTAGACGGAAGAAAACCAAACTCATGCAATTTGGAGCTCAACCGAGAATACCATGCACGAGGAGCCTGTTTTAACCCATAAAGAGCTTTGTCCAACTTGCATATATGACGAGGAGCATCAGGATGTTCAAAACCAGGTGGTTGTTTCATATAAACCTCCTCTTCCAGAACACCATGAAGAAACGCGTTCTTGACATCTAGTTGCCGAAGACTCCAACCACGGGAAACAAAAATAGAGAGGACAATTCTGATAGTGGCTATCTTGACAACAGGACTAAAGGTGTCTTCATAATCAATGCCATACCTTTGCTTGAACCCCTTTGCAACCAACCGTGCCTTGTAACGATCAATAGTACCATCAGCACATCTTTTGATACGATAAACCCACTTGCAATCAATAATATTTTTGTTGGAGCTTGAAGGAACAAGAGTCCAGGTCTTGTTTAACATAAGAGCATCATACTCATCTTGCATAGCAGCACGCCAATGAGTGTCATTGAGAGCATCAAGCAAATTTCGAGGTTCACCTGTAGAGGAGAGCATGCCATATCGTACAGTACCATCAGTGTATTTTTTTGGATGACTAATACCTTTTTGCAAGCGAGTACGAGGTCCTGGTGGTGTCGGTGGTGCAGCGGCAGACGCACTAGAGGCAGCCACAGAAGATCCTGCAGAATCAGCAGGAGACAGCGCACCAGGGGACACAGCAGGGAACGCCACAGATGATCCTGGGGCGACAGAGCCGTCACTGTCGGACGGCACATCGCGGTCTGGGGAGGCAGCGAGGCTCTTTGCGCCACGCGTCGAAGGCGGAGTGGAGGAGGGCGGGGACGCGGGCGACATAGGCGTGCGCGCAACAGCGCGTTGGCCAGGCGCGGGGCACGAGGCCGCGGGACCGCGCGACGTCCCAGGAGGATCAACGCCGGGAGCGGCGCCCTCGGGATCAGAGCGACCAGGGGAATGTTCCCCTGAATCTTCCTCGATTTCAGTGTCATTTTCATCACTTTGCAAGCTGATTTCAACATAGGATTCTGGAGGCTGTGGAGCATCATTTTGCATCAAATTTTCACCAGCTGCTGCATCTACCTGTGGAGCATAAACAGGAGGAACACAAATAGGCACAATAGTAGACATATGATCATCAGTAGCTTGAGCAACCTCATTGAGAGTGGGTGTTGGAAGGAGTAAAATTTCTTTCTTAAGAAGAGCACCGGCATTAGGATGAAGTTCTTGGAAGGGAAACACATTCTCATCAAAACTATATCACGAGATATGTAGACACGGCCTGTGGAGACATCTAGGCATTTAACACCTTTATGGAGGGGACTATAGCCAAGAAAAACACAACGTTTGGAACGAAAAGCTAGCTTCCTAGTATTATAAGGACGAAGATTAGGCCAGCAAGCACAGCCAAAAGTTCTAAGAGCATCATAATTTGGTGTAATGTGAAGAAGACGTTCAGTGCGAGACTCAAGATCGATGACTTTGCTAGGGAGTAAATTTATGAGAAAGGTGGCTGTGAGAAATGCTTCATACCAATATTTAAGAGGCGTGGAGGCATTAGCAAGTAATGCAATACCAACTTTAACAATATGACGATGTTTTCTTTCAGCAGAACCATTTTGTTGATGGGCATGTGGGCATGAAACATGATGTGTAATACCAGCTTTTTGGAAGAAGGAATTGAGTTTCTCATACTCACCCCCCCAATCAGTTTGCATAGTAATAATTTTCCTATCAAACTTGCGCTCAACATAACTTTGCCAATTCAGAAAAGCTTGATAAACATCAGAACACTTTTTAAGCAAATAGATCCAAACAAACTTGCTATAGTCATCAATAAAGCTTACATAATAGGCATGTTTCCCAACAGAAATAGGTGCAGGACCCCATACATCAGAAAAAACTTGTTCAAAAGGAACAGTGGATCTACTGGTGGAGATGGGGTATGGCAACTGGTGAATCTTAGCTAACTGACAATAATCACAGACATATGGAGTAATTTCTGGAGTGTAAGCTATCTTATTTCTTCTAAGAACTTGTTGAACTACAAACGAAGATGGATGTCCTAAGCGACGATGCCATGTAGATGATGATGGCTTTATTGTGATGAAAGCATGCTTGGAGGACTCGTCGGAGATGGGCATAAAAGGATAAAGTCCTCCATAGAAGGGACCTCTAAACAGAATGCGTCGTGTTGCTTGGTCCTTAATCAAAAAGAAGAAAGGATGGAACTCAATAAAGACATGATTGTCAAGAGTAAATCGATGAACAGATAATAAACTTTTAGAGGCACTTGGGACATGAAGGATATCATGGAGATTGAAGGAATTATGAGGGGTGCGCAAAACTGAATGACCAATGTTACTAATATGCATACCTGAGCCTTCAGCAGTGCGAACACGATCATGTCCATCATACTTGTCGTGAGTATGGAGCTTGCTCATCTCACTGGTGATATGGTCGGTGGCGCCAGTATCATAATACCAGTTGGTGTCGACTCCAGTGAAGTTGGCACCTCTGTTCCCACGGTCTCCATCACCACGGGGATCATCGTCGTAGCGCCACCAACAATCACGAGCGGGGTGCCCATGAATGTTGCATATCTGACATGTGGTGTTTATGTACGGGGTGGGCTGACGGTTACGCCTACCGCCACGCCCACCTCGATCCCTTCGATCTTCATCATCACGACGACGAGGGCGCTCGTCGTCATAGCGGCGCCCCTGGTAGCCACCACCATCGCGGCCCCGATCATCGCGATCGCGATAGTCACGACGATCACGGTAGTCCGCGGCCGCGGTCATCACCACGGCCCGATCATCATAGCCGGACGCCATCATAGCGCTGGGCGCTTCAGATCGCCGGGCGAGGACGATCCTCCCGACGCGGCGGTCATCCCGATGGGCCGATCAGGTCCGCGAGGAGGTGCACCACCACGGCCGCCACGTTGGCGAAGAGGTGAAGCCTCCTCGGTCTTGTGCATCGGTCATACGCTGGACCCGAGTAAGGCGATCGTCGAGGGTGGTCTTTGGTTGGCGTTGATGCGGAGAGTGTTGTAGTGGCTGCCGAGACCCTTGAGGACGCATGCGGATCAGCTCATCGGCCAAGAGGTTTTCTGCAGATCAATTCAGAAGAAATAGCTTTCATCTTAGCGAAATATTTGTCGGCAGAGAGATCGTTTTTGCGGGTGTCGTTGAGGGCGGAGCGCAGCTGCTGCACGCGAGACTTGGACGTGGATGAGACGTGGGCGTTGATCGCAGCCCAAGCTTCAGCAGAAGTCTTGAGGCCGACGACGTGTGCAATCACATCAGGTGACAGCGCATTAAGGATCCAACGGAGCACCTGCTGGTCACGCGCGATCCACGCAGCATACTCCGGATTCTCAATGGTGACTTTCTTCTTATTGATGTCTTCTGTTTCCAGGAGTTTCTGCGGCGCCACCTCCGAGCCCTCGACAAGATCAAGGACACGGGCACCACGGAGAGCCGGGATAACCAGCGCTTTTCAAATCAGCGCGTTCTCCCGGGTGAGCAGCTGCGACGGCGGCGACCCAAGGGCCGCAGCGAGCACGGTGGCCGAGGCGGAGGACGACATGGACGATGCAGGACGTTGTCGTGGCAGAGGAGCTGCGACGTGATGCGGCCACGGCAGAGGATCAGGGGACCGATGCGGTGGTTGCAGTCTTGATTTGATGTGGGTCTTTGAGATCTTGATGCGGCGGTACAACAAGTACGACGGCAGGGAGTTTTGACGTACGTAGATTGACTTTTTTGGTGTATGAGATCAACGCAACAGCAGAGGATTCTGGGACAGCGACAGATCAAAGATTGGGTCGTGGGGTTTGTTTTGGATCGTATTTTCTTGGTCTTGGGCGGCAGCTACAGCATGCGACGGTGACAAAGGATGCGGCGGCTGAGACGACGACTGGGCTTAGGTTTTAGGGCAACTAGAGCGCGGAAAAGGACGGCTCTGATACCATGTTTGTGTTTGGAACGATGCGTATCCCTCCGGGACATCGGTTGCGTGTTTATATAAGTGTAGGAAATAGCCCCATACGTTGCGTACATGGTTTGTATGTATATGTGTCGGAGTACTACTCCGTACCCGTACGCATACGATTACATACTCTAACAAACACGACCCTGGCTTCAACAATGGCGGCAGGTCACGTCTACCGCCGCGGTCTTTCTATCATTCGGGATGGGCCGACCGAGAAAGTTCCGATCGAGCCCGTCCCGGTCAATCGTAGTACGTACGTGTACGGTGTAGCATACGATCGAGCATAATCTTGGTGGTGGCGCCCGGCCGGGCCGGCGGTTGCGCAGGGAAGTCAGCTGTACGTGTCGGCCGGCTTAGACACGGACGCGGGTTCCCTTGCCGGGGTCACGCGCGCGGCTGCGTGCACCCGCGCATCTGGGGAGGAGCTACCCGAGATCTCTCCTCTCTATTCTACGTGACCACGTTGCCCATGCTGCTGCATTTGACTCCGGCGAGGCTCCGCCTTAACCACCTCCTCCTTCGTTTTTCCTACTTCTCCACGATGCCCTACACCTGCTTGTGCACCCAGCGTGCTCCCTCACCTCCACACCCAGCAAGATCGAGGCTGAGGTCGTCCTATGTCAGGAGCTCGACGTGCTGGCCGAGATCAAGCGGATAGAGAGTTCACGAGGAGACCATCACACTGTGCAACCTGTGCGTCGCATCAGCTTCAAGCCACGAAGCCAACACTGTCGCGTCCAACCAGGAGAAGCAGCTGCAGCTAGAGAACGCCAGGCTCAAATCCAAGGTTCAGATCAGGAGAAGCAGCTGCAGCTAGAGAACGCCAACTCAAATCCAGGCGAACGACAGACGGAGCCCCTTCGAAGTTTACGGCGGCGGCTTCAGGGCCCGCGACAAGCACAACATCATTGAACTGGTTGGCCGCGCATTGGAAGAGCTGACAATGATGTCTTGCTCCGGTGAGCCTCTCTGGGTGCAGAGCCCCGAGACCGGCCGAGATATTCTAAGTAATAATTTGAGTAATAATCACAAATTTACAAGAAGCATGATCTGATTTAACTCACCGAATCTTGAGTAATAATTTGAGCTGCCGAATCAGATCATGCTTCTTGTAAATTTTCCGCAAGAGGATTGAAATGGAGTAAGTTGTGTTGTGTTCAATCTGTCCTAGTGACATGCATCTTTGTGCTGTTCTTGGGAACGATACGGTACAAACTCTTAGTTCTTTTTCACAGCAGAAATTCTCACTTGGTTTGTGGTTTTTGTGCTTACGATAATTGAGATTGCCCTGGTCGCCGAGGAGATCATGGGTCACGCCACTGCCAGAAACCGAGGATCAGGTCAAGGAGGACTGGGAGCGGTGTGGGGAGCCTGCGTAGGGAGGGCGACATGGGGAATCGCTCGCACCATGTCTTCCATAGGCAGCGGCGGCGCCAAATTTTCGTTGACCTCGATCACGATAGTGCGGGATGTGGAGGCGAGGTAGCGTGCTGGAGTGTGACGGGCACGCATGCGGGGCTACGGCGCAGCGAGCTAGATGCGGATAGAGCCAAGCGAGGCAGTGGCGGCGGGGTCGTCCTGGTTGGAGCGGGTGGTCGCCGACGCCTGCTACAGGATGAGCGGCGGGAAGGAGGTCGTTGGCGGCGGTGGTAAGAGGATAAGGGAGAGCAGGGGAGGGGATTGCAATTTTGAAAAAAAGAACCCTCTTGCATGTGGCTTAAGTTATCTGAGAGTGGGTCCTGCAACTCGCCATGTCAGCAGATACTCTGCAAAATTGCCCCGGTGACCGCGTGTGAACCATTGAGTCGTATTTAATGACCGTAAAATCGTATTCCAATTGTATAATGACCGTATTGATTTTGCTAAGCAAGTTTAGTGACTATTGATGAATTTAACTTTTTTTTCTTCTGACGAAACGGATTAGCTAGGCTTTTCTTTTCGAATGAACGGATTAGCTAGTTTTATGTAGAGTATCAAATATTTTTCTTGGCGGAAAGTTCCACCAATCTTTTCATAATCATCCATAGAAATATAAAGAACCCTAATACTTTCTCCGGTTTAAAATATAAGATGTTTTAGGTTTATAAAGAAAATATATCTAGACTTATTTTAGTGCGTAGATTCTCTTCAAACCCGAATAAACCTACGTACTAAAATAAATCTAGATACTTTTTTTCACAAAACTAAAACATCGTATATTTTGAAACGGAGGGAGTAGTACTAAAAATTGCAAATAGATCAACCTAGCAACAGATATTGGCATGAGCTGAAAGCGCACGACCGTCCTCACCCCTCCATTACAAGAGTCCGGAAAAGCTTGTTGTAATATATAAACATAAAGTCCTTGTTCTAAGAAGCTAAAGGACCAGCACGCTAAAGCAGCAACATCGTCAAAGATAAGACTCGTAGATTGGGAGACTCGAATCTAAAACCACGCCGACAAACACAAAAAAAAAAACTGAATCCTGTGAGATCCGCCGAGCACACAACTTCACCTGCCCTCCGCTGACGCTAGACACATCACCAGAGCGAGGATACATCAGGAAGGACCTGATTTTGAATTTAGTAAGTAGTCACCGCCTCACCATTTCAAAAAAGAAGACACTGAAACAGAAGCTAAAGAAGAAGAAAAAGGCTCCCGCGGGTAAGTGGTCGTGGTCCGCAACAGGTACCAGACCATTTTGTTTCAAAATATTTTCAAAGTGACCCTTGAGTATTATAACTTCAGAATATGTACGGGGGTTGTTTGACACATATGATACACGTAGGATCACTCAATGGACTCTTTGGCACTACATTTCGCAGGAAACTTTTCATCGAACAAAAATGTTCAATGTTCCACCACTGTTTTATCAATGACACCAAACACCACTTGGTGATTTGTACTAATCAGTTAAATATGATAGAGCTGATATGATATTGTGGTCTTATGTTAGGGGTTGTTTGGTTTAGAGGATGTCATTTAGGGGATGAGGATAGGGGTAGCCATTTTTTCTGTTTGGCTAAAGTGGGATAAAAAGTGGCTAGAGATAGCCAGTCAAAAAGTGAAAGGGTGAACGAACAAGAAAACACTTCGGAGGAGCTATCCAAAATTGGTTCAGCTTATCCAGCTCTTTTTGTGGGATATGCACAACCACCATTTTGAGCCAAAGTGGTTATCCATATCCCCTCCACCCTTTAAACCAAACACTGGATCACCACAAAAAAAAGTGGATATCCCTTGCCATCCACTAGGCAGCCACTGAACCAAATAGCCCCTTATTGCAATTCTGATGTCTCTTAAATCGTGCGGTTAGAAGCAGATAGAATGATTAACCCGTTATGTTGGAAGAGTGATCCCTTAGCTTTATTGTTAGGGAAGATAAATCCTCTATTGTATAGATACAATTATTTAATTGTGATTACGACACCATAAGATGATATGGAAATATATATATAGGGACTCGTTAAATGAGTTTCTTATTCAACAAATCATTTCTATTGGTAATTCATGTGCCGTTAAAGTCTTGTTTTCGCTATAGACTTCTGGCTATGTGATGACCAGCATGCACCCCACCTGTTCTTCTTTCTCCTGGCCACATGTCTGCGACATCCTCAACCTCGAACAAAAGTACCCTCTTAATGCTTCCTTTTGTCATCTTCAAACTAGTTGGATGGTCAGCGCATTTCGTTGCTATATGTAATGTAAACGCTGCTTGCGCAAATTCGATTTTAAACAAATGATCTACCATTTCATACTGTTACCGTACATGTTTGACTACTGTTTTTTTTTTGTTGAGAAAACACTAATTTCACTTGACCTATCACTCCGTTTCTATATAGAGGAATATTTCTTATGGAACTGTACTTTTTTTAGGAGATGCCACTACGACTAGTTTTATTAATGAAAGATTGCCGGATGAAGTACTTTTATTTTAGTACAGTAGTTTAATTCCTCGAATCATTTGCCCTATCGCCATTTGTACTATCCTGCCCGTACATGCATTCCTTGGTGACTGCAGATGCAAATTCCTCATGGTGTGGGCCAACTCAGCCCAAATATTCTTGCTAATGCCCAGCCCATATATCCATGAATGTGCGTTGTTTGGCCAGCTCAAAACTTTTTTTCATGCATGTCGATTCATTTTTCATTTTCTCTAGTTTTGAACTCCTTCTGTCTCAAAAGGCTTAAAGCTGTCACGCAACTGCGTTGTTGCTTGTGCTCTCTGCAAGTGAACTTCGATCTCATCGTCTGCCACCACACAACGGATCCACGTTGAACCTCTGCCCATCTTCTCAATTTTGTTCATCGGATCGTGCCTCGTGTGGTCATGGCGGCAAACCATAATTACTACTCACTCCGTTTCAAAATATAAATGTTTTAGATTTGTGAATCAAATATATCTAAACTTGTTTTAGCATATAGGTTTACTCAACTTATGGTGAATCTACACGCTAAAAAAAGTCAAGATTTATTTTCTTTACAAACCTAAAACATCTTATATTTTAAATACGTTGGTGACATGGTGGATGGAGGCGCTGGCACTTATTGATTCGCATCATGAACAACTCGACGTGGTGGTTCTCCCATGGGCCTACACTAAGGAGGGGGTACTCCCGTCTTATCCGCTTACTTGGTAATGCATGTAGTTTCATAAATAGATTAATCTTAAAGCATTTTACTATTATAGAAATATTGAACATGTAAGTCCAATCATGATTGGAATGCAATGTTGCTAGTTAAACTATTCAAATATGATGGACAATAGCGTCCACGACCTTGGGAGCCAGTCTCGTGGCCCACCCCTTCTTATTCTTCTCCTCTTCGCCATCATCTATCCTTCTATACTGAGTGGTGCGCCTTTTTTCCATCGACCGGTTCTCCTACAACATCTTCTGTAGCGCCCCTTTGTTTCACCTCCTCCACCTTGCCAGGATAAAATTTCACAACTAGGAAAAAAAGAACATTATTCAACCATAGAATTGCCGGACAAAGTTAGGAAAACTAATAGTTTCAAGGAGAGATCCGATTTCAACTAGCATAAGAACAAGATATGAACGAACGACCTATAATTTCAACTTGATCAGAAGGAGTAAAGGGAGTTCTCTGCCAATTTATTTTTCTCATATTTTCCCTAGCTAGAATTTTTTTTGCAACATTCAGCCACATAAAAAATTGAATCATAGAGAAAATCTAGTAAATATAGTATAATTCTATATTGCCATTTACAATAGTTAAAAAATATTTAGCGCAAAGGGTGTGCTCATAGATCAGATATAGTAAAACACATACTCTAAAATTGTATGCCACATGAAATCCCACCCTCCCACCTACCCTTTCTCTCCCTGCTGACCCGTGCTCTCGATCCCATCGTCACCGCCGCCCATCCCATTCCATATGCGTGCTAGCCACCAATTAGGCCTTGTTCGGTTGGGCGGATGTTCGGCGGAGTCGACCAGGGTCGGGGTCCAATACCCGTAAAAAATACCGACGTGATTTCAATCCAGACCCAAAATATTTCAGCCTTCGGTTAGGACCGGTGGGTATTCTCTCCCGGTGTGCCCCGTCCAAACCAACCCGGTTTTCGCAGGGATATAATCATCGAGGCTGGAGGCGTGGATTGACGCGAGATAAAAAAATGGGCCGAAGGGCGAGGAAGATTGAGGCGACGCGGGGCGGCGGGGCGGAAACAGACGACCGGGGCGGTGGAGTAGAAGGCGACGGTAGCAGCAAAGACGACTCGACAGCCACCCTCTCCTCTCGGCAGTAGTCTCATCTCCTCCTATCCTCTAATTTGTGGGTGCTAGGGTTAGGGTTTCTTTGGATTTGGGTGTCCATGTCCGATTCTGTCTATGGTTTTTAGTTCGAAATTGGGGCTCCGATTGTGTATATGCGGGGCATGTATGAGGTGTTGAAATAGAGACGATCCAGACGATGGTAGGTGTTAATTCCAGGGGCACACAGCGCTGGCCTGCATACTGTTCATGACGTTGTTCTTGGTAGGTTTTGTTGTGGATTGGAGTGTCACCGTCTTGATAGTTTCACTTTTCTTGATAAGTTTTTTTGTGGATTGGAATGCCACCGTCTTGTGGATTGGTGGTGACGGTGTCTAGGAACACTGTTCTTGACACTAGGACATGAAGCCAGGAATATGGTCAACATTCTGTCATAGTTTTGCATACCAGCACGTATGATCCTGATACGTTCAATTTGCATCATCATTCTATATCATAATTTGCCTCTATTCATTGATATATTTCATATTAAGAGGTGTTACTTATGTCTTTTCATCTATTTTTTGCATGTTGGATGATTCTTGGGGGATGAACTGCTGGAGTCAGAATTCTGATGTAAAAAGCAGTGTTTTGATGCAATTTCGCAAAGATAAAAAAAATACCAGAAAAATACAGAAAATTATATTTTCCCAGAAGACGAAAGATGCCAGAAGGGGAGGCGGAGTTGGGCCACAGGGCCCCCACACGCGCGAGCCACCCTAGGCCGCGCCTACAGGGGGTGTGGCCACCCTGGCCCACCTTTGGCTCCGCCCTCTTGCCTATATTTTCTCCTCGAAACCCTAAAACGGGGAGAGCAACCACGGAAAGATTCCGCTGCCTCTGCGGGGCGGAAAACACCGAGAGAGAAAAGAGCTCTCCGGCAGACAGATTTCTGCCGAGGAAATTCTTTCCCGGAGAGGGGAGATCGTCGTCATCAACACCATCATCAAGCTAGACTTCATCGGGATCATCATCATTATCACACCATCATCTCCACCAGCACCATCGTCACCACTCCATCCCGATGTAACAATTGTGTTGAATCTTGCATAGTTCTTAGGGGAAACTTTCCCGGTGTTGATTACTATTGTAGTTGATGTTTGTGAGTGGAAACATTGAACTGTTGTTTATGTTCAGATTGTTATCCATCATCACATCATCTCTGATCTTGATCCATATGATATCTCGTGAGTAGTTCGTTCGGTTCTTGAGGACATGGGAGAAGTCATGTTGTTAGTAGTGGAATTGTGTTGAGGTATTATTCAATGGTTTAATATTTAAGTTGTGGTGCTATTCTTCCAATGGTGTCATGTGAACGTCGACTACATACTTCACCATTTATGGGCCTAGGGGAATGCATTGTGTACTTGCCTACTAATTGTGGGGTTGCCGGAGTGACAGAAACCTGAACCCCCGTTAGGAAACCTTTGCACAAGGGAGTGTAGGATCTCGGAGTTTAAGGTTGTGGCTAGGTTTTTATCTTAATTGCTTTATTTTTAGTTGCGGATACTTGCAAGGGGTTTAATCACAAGTATGTATTAGTCCAAGTAAGGTCGGTACATTAGCACAGGTTCACCCACACAACACTTATAAAACCAAAGAAGATTAATCAGCTATATGAAACGAAAGCACTTGACAGTATTCCCATGTGTCCTCGAGAATGTTTGGTCCTCATTAGTATTTCCACCGGCTTGTCCTTTGCTAAGAAAGGATTGGGCCACTTGCTGCAATTATTTGTTGCATTTATTTACATGCACTTTATTTCCTTGCTTTATCAGAAACCCCCTAAAAATCTTTGTGCTAAGTATTTACAGAGATTTTTTGCTCCATACCACTAGTTAACACCTTCTGCTCCTCATTGGGATTGACACTCTAATTTATCAAAAGTACTACGATACACCCCCTATACTTGTGGGTCATCAAGACTATTTTCTGGTGCCGTTGCCGGGGAGTGAAGCGCTATTGAAGAGTGGAACTGGTAAAGGAAACTTCTACTGTGAGTATTGCTTTTTATTTCTATTTGTTACTTTGTTTCCAATATGGATAACCCACTTGGTTTCATGTTTGGGAAAACTACTACCACTGATAAGGTAGTAGATGAATCACCACCTGTTGAGATAGATCCTTTTAAGATACCTACAAGTATTGTTGATCGTGTTATGGATAATTATTATTTTGGGGATGAAACTGTCCATCCTGGTGATCAATTGATTTGTATCCATGAATTATGCGGGTTTTTTAGGTGTGCAGGTATCACAACTGAACATGTGAGAAGAAGTTACTCTCTATATCATTTAAAGGAAGAGCTAAAGAATGGTATAAGCTGCTGAAGAATGGACAAACCATGGAATGGGAGGAAATAGTACCTCTCTTTTATTCTAAATTCTATCCTCCGAGTGAGATTCAGAAGGATAGGAATCAAATTTATAACTTTTGGCCTCGTGATGGAGAGAGTACAACCCAATCTTGGGGGAGATTGAAGTTACTAATGCTTACATGTCCTATTCATGAACTCCCTAACAATATTATTTTAAAAACTTTTATGCAAGGCTTTCTCTTTATGATAAAGATTTATTAGATGCTTCTTGTGTTGGATCATTCACATGTATGAAGTAAGAAGCTAAATGGGATCTCCGAGACCATATTCAAGAGAACACTAAAGCATGGGAGAATGACAAAGGAAGAAAGTCAGGTATAAACTATGATTATGAATGCATTAAATCTTTAATGGGAACTGATGACTTCCATGATATTAGTACTGAGTATGGTGTTGATTCTCAAGTTCTTGCAAATTGTTTTACGACATTTGCCTCTTATATTGAAATTCCCAAAAAGGAGTGGGACAAGTACCATGCACCTTATAAAGATATTGTTACCAATGTTCCTATTAGCATTGACGTTTGTACTGTTGATCCTATTTTGCCCGAACCTTATCTTGAGAAAATCCCTTTTCCTACTAAGGTAAAGGAACATTCTATCATAGCTAATGTGGTTAGCAAAAGTACAAAGAAAACTATGAAACCTGATGAGCAAATAAACATTGAACCTGTAGTAGCCCTTGTAAAAGATCTTGTCACTAAAAATATAGAGGATGGGCACATTGTCTTCTATGAATACGCTTCTAATATTGTCTCTCATCCTAGAAAAGCTAGAAAAACTAGTGTCCTTGTGCTTTCTGTGAGAATTGGTGATCATTGCTATTATGGTTTATGTGATATTGGTGCTAGTTCTAGTGCTATTCCTTATGATCTTTACAGGGAAATTATGCATGAAATTGGTCCTTGTGAACTTGAGGACATTCATGTGGTTATTCACCTTTCTAATAGAGAGACAGTCTGTCCAATTGTCATTGTAAGAGATGTGGGGGTTCTTTGTGGTAAGATTAAATATCCTGCTAATTTTCTAATACTTGGTTCAGAAGCTAGTAAAACCTGCCCTATTATCTTTGGTATACCTTTCTTAAACACTTGTGGGGCTATTATAGATTGTAATAAGGAGAAAGTTTTAACTAAGTTTGATGAAGAATCTTATGAGTTTATTTTTTCCAAATTTGCTAAAACTCCTTGTGAAAATGAATTGCCTAATGAGGATTTTAGGATTGAACAACTCTCTGCTAATTCCCGTTGCTCCTAACAATGCCCTGCATCAGTATATGGAAGGTCATGAAAGTGAGGTCTTCATGAAGGAAAGAAATGAGATTAACAAGGTTTTCCTTCGTCAACCTGAATTACTTAAGCATAACCTACATGTGGAAGATTTGGGTACCACACTACCACCTAAAGGGGACCCTGTTTTCGATTTAAAAACTCTACCTGATGATCTTAAATATGCTTATCTAGATGATAAGAAAATATACCTTGTTATTATTAGTTCTAAACTTTTAGGGAAGGAAGAGGAAAGATTATTGGAAATATTGAAGAAACACCAAGGAGCTTTGGGGTATACTCTTGATGATCTTAAAGGGATTTCTCCTACTATATGTCAGCATGCTATTAATATAGAACCTGATGCAAAACCAATTGTTGAACATCAACGTCATTTAAATCCTAAGATGAAGGATGTGGTAAGAAATGAGGTATTAAAACTCCTTGATGATTGTATTATTTACCTATTGCTGATAGTCAATGGGTTAGCCTTGTTCATTGTGTCCCAAATAAAGGGGGAATCACTGTTGTGCCTAATGAAAATAATGATCTTATTCCTCAAAGAGTAGTGGTTGGTTATAGGATGTGCATTGATTTTAGAAAGGTTAATAAAGTTACTAAGAAAGATCATTATCCTCTCCCTTTTATTGGTCAAATGCTAGAAAGATTGTCTAAAAAGACTCACTTTTGTTTTCTTGATGGTTATTCTGGGTTCCCTCAAATTGCTGTGAGAGCACAAGACCAAGATAAAACCACATTCACGTGTCCCTATGGAACTTATGCTTATAGGCGTATGCCTTTTGGTTTATGTAATGCTCCTACTACCTTTCAGAGATGTATGTCTGCTATCTTTCATGGTTTTTGTGAAGAAATTGTGGAAGTTTTCATGGGCGATTTATTCGTCTATGAAACTTCTTTTGATAAATGCACAACCTTGATAAAGTTTTGCAGAGATGCGAAAAAACTAATCTTGTTATTAATTGGGAGAAATGCCACTTCATGGTTAATGAAGGGACTGTTCTTGGACACAAAATATCTGAAGAGGTATTGAAGTAGACAGAGCCAAAATTGAAGCAATTGAGAAGATGCCTTGCCCTAGGGATATAAAAGGTATTCGTAGTATCCTTGGTCATGCTGGTTTCTATAGGAGGTTTATTAAAGATTTCTCCAAAATTTCAAAGCCCCTTACTAATCTTCTTCAAAAAGATGTACCTTTTGTTTTTGATGATGATTGTAAGGAAGCTTTTGAAACTTTGAAGAAAGCTTTTACTACTGCTCCTATTATTCAACCACCCGATTGGAATTTACCCTTTGAAATTATGTGTGATGCTAGTGATTTTGTTGTGGGTGTTGTTCTTGGGCAACAAGTAGATAAAAAGTTGAATGTTATTCATTATGCTAGCAAGACTCTAGATGTTTCTCAAAAGAATTATGCTACTACTGAAAAGGAGTTCTTAGCTGTAATCTTTACTTGTGATAAGTTTAGACCTTATATTGTTGATTCAAAGGTTACCATTCATATTGATCATGCTGCTATTAAGTACCTTATGACAAATAAAGACGCTAAGCCTAGGATTATTAGATGGGTGTTGCTTTTACAAGAGTTTGATCTGCATATTGTAGATAGGAAAGGTGCTGAAAATCCTATTGCTAATAATTTATCTCGTTTTGAAAACATTTCTTTTGACCCCATGCATGTTAATGATAGTTTTCTAAATGAATAGTTGGCTGCAATAAGGGTAAGCCCGCAAGAGAGTCCTTGGTATGCTTATTATGCTAACTTCATTGTTTCCAAGTATTTGCCTCCAACCTTTACATCCTAGTAAAGAAGGAAATTCTTTTATGATCTAAGGCATGACTTTTGGGATGACCCACATTTATATAAAGAAGGAGTAGATGGTATTATGCGGAGATGTGTCCCAGAATATGACCAACAAGAGATATTGAGAAAATGTCATAGCAGTGCTTATGGAGGACATCATGCTGGGGACAGGACTGCACAAAAAGTTTTACAATCTGGAATTTATTGGACTACTCTTTTCAAGGATGCAAGGAAGTTTATTTTATCATGTGATGAATGTCAAAGAGTTGGTAACATTTATAGATGCAATGAAATGCCTATGAATTATTCTCTTGTTATTGAACCTTTTGATTGTTGGGGATTTGACTTTATGGGTTATTTTCCTCCTTCAAAAGGGTATACTCATATTCTTGTTGCTATTGGTTATGTTACAGAGTGGGTAGAAGCCATACCTACAAACAGTGTTGATGGTAATACCTCTTTAAAAATGCTTAAAGATGTTATTTTTCCTAGGTTTGGTGTGCCTAGATATCTCATGAATGATGGAGGTTCTCATTTTATTCATGGTGGTTTTAGGAAGACTCTTGCTAAATATGATGTTAACCATAGAATTGCTTCAGCTTATCACCCTCAAACCAGTGGGCAAGTAGAACTTTCAAATAGAGACATTAAATCTATCTTGCAAAAGACTGTTAATAGATCTACGAAAAATTGGGCTAAAAAGTTGAATGACGCTTTATGGGCTTATATAACTGCTTATAAAAATCCTATGGGAATGTCTCCTTACAAAATGGTTTATGGTAAAACTTGTCACTTGCCTCTAGAATTAGAACACAAAGCTTATTGGGTAGTGAAAGAACTAAATAGAGATTTTAAACTTGCTGGTGAGAAAAGATTGCTTAACTTAAGTACTTTAGATGAGTGGAGAAGTGAAGCTTATGAAAATGCTAGACTATTTAAGGAAAGGTAAAAAGGTGGCATGATAGGAGAATTCTCAAATGGGAGTTCCATGTTGGTGAGAAAGTTATTTTGTATAGGTCTCGTCTCAGATTTTTTTGCAGGGAAACTACTCTCAAAATGGGAAGGGCCTTTTGTTATTGAGGAGGTGTATCGTTCAGGGGCTAATAAAATATCTTCCTTGAAGGACAACACTACACGGGTGGTGAATGGTCAAAGGCTCAAACATTATATTTCTGGAGATTCTTATAATGAAGATGTTGATATTATTCAAACGGTGACTCCGAAAGAATTTATCAGAAACCAAACACCAGAATCTATAGAGTCTGTCTTTGAATAGGTAAAAAGTGTTGTAAACAGAAGGTTCGCGAAAAAACTTTTTCTTTATATTTTTGATGTTTTTATTATATATGGAAAGTTACGAGACGGAACAGAGGAGGAAACAAAGCCCAGGTTGGCCACACCCACCAGTGGCGCGGGCCCCAGCTGGCTGCACCACCAGGGGGTGTGAGCCCCCTGGAGTCCGTCTCCGCCTCGTTTTCGCACAGTACCTTCCATATGTCATAAAACTTCGTAATATATAACCCCCTGAATCCCCCGAGGTTCATATATTGTGTTCTTGTCGTGTTTTTGTTTCGATCTGTTTCTATCAGGCGGATTCTTAGTTTTGGATCCACAATGTCTTCCTCTGGATCACCAATGGAGGATTCCTCCGCGGATGTCATCAACCCGTACATGTACGAGTTGAAGGTTCACCCCAAGGAGTTGTTACTCAAGGATGGGATGGTACAGATAAAATAAGTACAGGGCCCTAAAGGAGAAGGCAGCCTCGAAGATAGGATGGAAGCACTGGAGCAGGAAGTTTTTAGGTACAAGAAGATGGCAGAACACGAAGTGGACATCATCCATAAGATGAGTCTAGAACTCATCGCCAAGCATAAGGACGAGGTTGCTGAGCTTCGAGATGAAATCCTCTCACTCATTCAAACCACCAATCAATTGCAAGCACAACTCTACGACATACAAAATCAAAACTGTGAGTATGAGGCTAGGTTTAAACACATAAGCTCTGCTGCTAGTTTCAGGATATTTGAGACCAATAAATCCTTTGTGGATGGAGAGCTTTTACCTTGGAAGTCTCATGATGACAAGGGAACACCACCACCACCTAAGGAGTAATTCGTCATCAGGTTTGGCATCCCCTTGGCTTGTTCCAAGCTTGGGGGAGTGCCGCGGTATCACATCATTATCTTTTATCTTTTTACCTTTTTAGTAGATTCATATATTGGATTGAGAAGTTATCTTATAGGTTGGTTTGCATTGTGGAAGAATCTCTCCTTTAGTTGGTTATCCATGTATCCCTTGGTGTGAGTGCCTTTATGGAATATTAATGAGAAGTCTCATCTTTTACTTTTTGCACTTCTTATTTTTAGTTTGCAATCTCTATTATATGATTGATCTTTTTGATCAGTATTGGTATCACTTTGGGAGAATCAAGTAGATCTAAATTGGTTTTTGAAAACCAAGCTTTGGTCAGTAGAAACACTTTTTGAGATTTGAAAGGAAAAGAGAAAAGCTTACAGGTATTTTGTATCATTTATTTTCTTTCTCAGGCTCATAAGCTTAGTATTCTTTATTTAAGATATTTTGTGTCTTCAAGGAAGATTGCATGTTTGGCTTTATCATTGTATGTTTGCTTGTTTCCTTCAACTCTTTTGCTTGCTAACCAGCCTTGCTAGCCAAAAACCTGTGCAGAGAGGGAACACTTCTCATGCATCCAATCCTTTAAACCAAAACCTATGCCATTTGTGTCCACCATATCTACCCATTAGCATTATTGCTATTCCAAGTAAATTCTCAAGCTTCATCTATCTTTCAAATTAAAAATTATTTTGTTATGTGAAAACTAGTTAGTAAAGATCTCACGAACTTGATGGCACACCTTATTTTCTTGCCCCTAATAAACTTGAAACATTGTGTCATCGAAGTTGTATATGCTTGCATCTATACGTTGGGATTAGCAGAACCGTGCTTTCACGGGGAACGCTTTAAACACCTGTAAATATCTACCCAGTTGAGATCATGCTCTTTTGTTTGCGGTTGTCGTCGATGTGAAATAAAAGGGGAGCTTGTAAGTCCCTGGAGTTATGTATGTGTGTTAGATAAACGCGTGGGTCGCTAGCCTAAGCCATGCCTAATCATGGTGGAAACTTTCAACATCACCATAATGAGCAACCTATGAAGCTTTCCTCTTATATAAAACAAGGAGACATATTGAAAAGAGGAAAGAGAGAAAAAAGCACCATTTTCCCATGGTAAATAAGAGATCGCCGAGATGCTCATTGTCTGCTTGCCTTGTTATTTTGATTATGGGATAGCTCATGTATCATGTGCAAGGGGTACCCCGTTTGTGGTTCTCTATGATACGCATGTACTTACTATGATAAGAACTTACCGGTAACTAAAGTTGAGTAGCATGAGGAGCGGCCCTCGTACTCAAGGGACATGAGATTGCCAACTTATATTTCGTCAACCATATACTCCATATTTGCTCATTTTAACCTTAATCACCTCAAGATTCTTACGATAGGGGCAATGAGATCTCAAAGCTAGTAAGTACCATAACCTTTTCAAAGCTCTTTATGAACTTAAAATCCCTGCTTCCCTCTATGAAGGGCCTTTCTTCTACCTCTAAGTTGAGTCAGTAAACCTATTCCTCTCCATCTCCAGCAAGCATTTGAGTTGTTGTGTTTCAAGAATTCAATCATGTTATTTATCTTCCTTGTTTGCAAAAAAATCTTATCTAAACGAGTATTACTTTGAAAGCCATCATTGTGGGAAGTCTTTTATTTTTGAGCAAAAAGAGTACTCATGTTATAAACCTCCTTACAAAAGCTTTACTTGAAAACTGTTTGCCAACTATTCTCTGACCAAGAACAAAGTTTGCCAATACCAATTATGATTTATATTTATGCATCTTATTATGACTCCCATACTTGTTGCAAGCTAAGTTATATAATGGTGAGGTGCTTTCTTCTATAAGTTGTGTATTGGTAAGTGTGATGCTTCTTGTCCGTATTCCTTTTATCGACACTTCGCTCCATAAACCTGTGGACATTTTACTAAGCTCAGTTTTCGCTTGGGGACAAGCGAGGTCTAAGCTTGGGGAGTTGATATGTCCAATTTGCATCACCATTCTATACCATAATTTGCCTCTATTCATTGATATATTTCATACCAAGAGGTATTACTTATGTCTTTTCATCTGTTTTTGTATGTTGGATGATTCTTGGGGGATGAACTGCCGGAGTCAGGATTCTGATGGAAAAAGCGGTGATTTGATGCAATTTCGCGAAGATCAGAAAAATACCAGAAAAACTACAGAAAATTATATTTTCCCAAAAGACGAAGGATGCCAGAAGGGGAGGCGGAGTTGGGCCACAGGGGGCCTACACACACACCCAGGCGTGGGCCCATGTCCTCAAGAAATAAACGAACTACTCACGAGACATCATATGGATCAAGATTAGAGATGATATAATGATGGATAACAATCTGAACATAAACAACAGTTCAATGTTTCCACTCACAAACATCAACTACAATAGTAATCAACACCGGGAAAGTTTCTCCTAAGAACTATGCAAGATTCAACACCATTGTTACAACGGGATGGAGTGGTGATGATGGTACTGGTGGAGATGATGGTGTGGATGATGATGATCCCGATGAAGTCTAGCTTGATGACGGTGTTGATGGCGATGATCTCCCCTCTCCGGGAAGGAATTTCCCTGGTAGAAATATGTATGCCGGAGAGCTCTTTCTCTCTCGGTGTTTTACGCCCCGCAGAGGCGGATCTTTATGTGGTCGCTCCCTGTCAACACCCGGATTTTTAATCCTAGATGCATGTTATGCCGTACATCGCAATCCCAGGATTACCATTTTTGCGAGACATAACATATCGGTACCATAGTTCATCATCCATTACAAACCATAATTGTCTTACAAATATTTGATCTCATGATCAAGCCTGATTACAATCAAAGCAGTATAATAATAATAAGGGTAGCATGGTCAAGGCTCCATCTTCAGGGTCACAAGCAATGCGGATGATGGGAGATGATCCTAGTTATCGTAAGTGTCCTGCTGTCCTTCTTCCTCGTAGTCTCCTTCATAGTCTGGCCATGGGAATATCCAAGGACAAAGCCATGAGTACTTCGAAGTACTCGCAAACTTTCACTAAAGCAGTAAGGCCATTCTATGGGATTCTTAAGCTCTAGGTTTGTTTTCCATAAGCCAATTTTATTTCAATCAGTGTCTAGTAGTAAAAGTCTAACTTTAGTTGTCTATGTTACTTAGACGGGAACCTAACTTCATTTCCACAACTTGTGGGGTCAAGCCAAAGTCATCTTTCAAGTCACGGGTCATTTGGAAAACATCTGACAATGGAACAGTATGGCCATCCAACTGTCCATAACCGCGGACGTGGCTATTCAATAGTTTGACACTCTGTAGAGGTGGTACACTTTCACCACGACATTCAATACATCCGTCAGGAAAAATCCTAAATCATCATACTTAGTATGCGGATAATCAATCTTAACCTTTCAATTACACAACCTAGTATAGGCACCTCCCCTATGAGTTTGGCCTCCCAGCCATGACCATCTTTCATCTTGGGCACTGTATAGGTGGACAGTCACATTCACAAGTTAGCCTCAGCTCACCTCGTTCCGCGAGGGAACCCATACTAAGACATATGAACTTCCAGTCAAGCCCTACCCAAATTCGGGTATTGTGGTTGTACGGTAAATGTTGGAATGGTATCGTATTCGAACCCAACTATCAGTTTTTATCAAAGTCAAGTCACATCCTTTCATTCACCATCATTTTCAAAGTCATTGTGTCCATAACACATGACAAAGCATTTCAGTAGAATGACTCATCATTCCAAGGTTTTCATAATCATTTTTTCCCAACTAGCGATCAAGTTTAATTTAGCACTAGCATCTATCAAATGGGGGTGTCACTAGTTGTAGGGTACTAAGCTGGTGTATCTATTCTCAACAAGTTTCAAGCGCTTGGGACATCTTCCTTATTATCCACTAATCATCCAACTAATTAGCTACGGAATAACTTTGCGAAAGATAAAGCTTGCAAGTAAAACTAGGATTTGGTATAGTAAAAAGGGTATCACAAATGCTTGCATAATAAGGCTTGCATAGTATAGCATGCTCGGTATAGCTTACAAGTAATACTTGCATGGTTTAGCTTAGCTTGCTTTCTTAGATAGAGTAGATTGCCTTGGTTGGTAAGGTGCTCGAAGTTCTCTTCCTCTTCTTCGTAGAATTCCTCTTCCTCATTGCCCGGATTGATACTAGCATCTATAAATAAATACGAGGTACACAATCACCAAACAATACTTAACTACTTCTATTTATCACACAAGGGTCACACTAGATGATCTAGCATCATCTCTATCATTAAAAGAAAGGGTGATAAGATTTTATTTATCTTATTTTTAGGAAAGTAATTTTTGCTCATTGAAAAGTTGCTTAGGATTTAATATTCTCCAAATTAAAAATATGGGATCATATTAAAACATGTCATCACCACATATCACCTGTCGCTGGAATTACTAGGCTCGCGCGGGAAACGTTACTGGGTTGGCCCAACTGCACAGTGCGCGCGCAACAGGCTCACTCAGGCTGGTCCCTCGCGTCAATGGGTCATCTAACGTGAAGCGGTATCGATCAATATTATCCCTACAATTACAACACGATCTACGGTCTAGGTTCATCATCTACGTCGCGGCGCTCCGGCGAGATTCTGACCTAGCAGCACGACGGGGTGGTTGTGGGCTTACCAGGGCTCCAGCTAGGGTCTGCGGTGCGGGCAAACGAGCTTGTTGATGACGGAGAGTCGAATGGCGGTCATGGCAGCTCCTGGGGTGGCTCCAATCATCGGCGCCTTTCCCTCATGGCAGCGGCGGACTCCGATCAAATTCCAGCGACAGGTGATACGTATATACGTATCTATAATTTTTTATGTTCCATGCTTATTTAGTATCTACTTTGCTTTGCGTTGTCTACACTTTGAGGTGTTTTTATATGTTTTCTGGTACTAACCTATTAACAAGATGTCACAGTGCCAGTTGCCTGTTTTCTTCTGTTTTTTGGTTCCAGAAAGGCAGAAAATCAATATTCTCAGAATTGGATGGGACAAAAGCCAAAGTCAATATTTTGCCGTTGGGAACACGAAGCCAGAATACGAGACGGAGGAGACTCACCAGGGGGCCAAACCCCTGGACGCGCGGGTGGGCCCACCCCGCACCTGGGAGGGTGCAGCCGCCCTGGTGGCCCCTAGCCTCGCCTCTTCACCTATAAGAATCCTCCGATGCCTAAACCCTAAATACCTGATTGATACGTTGGAAACGTATCTATAATTTTTGATGCCCCATGCTTGTTTAGTATCTACTTTGCTTTACTTGTCCACACTTTGAGGTGATTTTTACATGTTTTCTGGTACTAACCTATTGACAAGTTGCAATAGTGCCAAATGCCTCTTTTCTGCAGTTTTTGGTTTTAGAAAAGTTAGTAAAGAAATATTCTCGGAATTGGACGGGAAGAAGGACAAAGTCAATTACTTTCCGTGGGGAACAAGAAGTCCAGAGGAGAGCCCGGGAGGCCAACCAGGGGGGCCAGACCCACCCTAGGCGCGGGTGGGCCCTAGCCCGTGCCTGGCTAGGGTTTGCCTGCCCTGGCGGCCACCTCGGTCTCCCCCTTCGCCTATAAGAATCCCCCGATGCAGAAACCCTGAGTACCCGATCATAAATCCACGAAACCGTCTGTAGCCGCCGCCCCTATCGTCCCTAGATCGGGGGGATCTAAAGCTCTTCCCGGCACCCTGCCGGAGGGAGATCATCCCGGAGGCCTTCTCTCCGGTATAATTCGTGAACAGTTCCACCTTGGACTATGGGTCCATGTAGTAGCTAGATGGTTGTATCTCCTCCTTTATGCTTTCATGTATAGATCTTGTGAGCTCCGTTCATGATCAAGATCTAATCTATTTGTAATCATGCATGTTGTGTTTGCGAGGATCCAATGGATATTGAGATTATTATGTTGGTTTGATTAATGGTTTTATCTTTATGATTCTATCATGTCTGTGTTGTTTGTGATCTTGTATGCTCTCCCTTGCTAGTGGTTATCTTGGCCAAGTAGTTGCTAGTGACTCCAAGCGAGAGTATTTATGCTCGATAGTGGGTTCATGCCTCTAGTTTCCAAGGGAAGTGACAATAATCTCTTCGGTTGTAGATCTGTTGTTGCTACTAGGGAGAAAATAACGGTCTCTTGTTCATGGAACATGTGGACTGTTTACCTTACATACTTTGCTTAAAGCAGTTGTCTGTTGCTTGCAACTTAATACTAGAGGGGGTTCGGATGATAACCTGAAGGTGGACTTCTAGTCATAGATGCAGTTGGATGACGGTCTATGTATATTGTTGTATTGCCCAATCAACCTCATAGGATCTTTCTGGCTAGTAATTGCATTGTTATGCCTTGCTCAGTTCCTGTCAATTGCCCCGTTGTAATTTGTTTACCCTTCATGCCATGTTGTTTATCTAAGGAGAGCACCTCTAGTGAACTATGGACCCCGGTCCAATATTTACCATTGATACATCTTCCACTGTTACTTGTTTACTTGCTGCAAACCATTACCTTCCACACCATACGTTTAATCCTTTGTTACATCAAACCGGTGAGCTTGACAACCTCACTGATTCGTTGAGGAAAAGTCTTGAGTTTGTTTTGTGCAGGTCTCCACATTGCCAACAACACCTTTGAGACGTTTCCTTCCTCCTTCAGGTTCGATAACCTTGGTCTCTACTGAGGGAAATTTGCTGTTGTGCTCATCACACCTTGCTCTTGGGGTTCCAACGAAGTGTCCCACGTCAAACATTGGGTGCACGCATCAAGATTTCTGGCGCCGTTGCCGGGGAGGCTAAGGACGTCTTCACTAGGAGAGTCCTTCACTTCCTTTCTCTTTACTTTGTTTTTAGTTTGCTTGGTTTTGTTTGCCTCTTTTCAAAAAACCCAAAAAAATAGTCTAGCTTGGTTTGCTTTATTTATTCAAAAACACAAAAAATTAGTTCCTACTCTAGTTGCTGGTCTATCTTTGCCTTGCTTTGCCATTCTTTCTATCAACGGATGGTTTCTTTGAAACTAGTTTTTATTGGAAAGGTGGGTTCACGGAAGAACAAAAATATTATTATAAGAAACACCCTTTGTCACAAAAATGGAAACACTTATGGGAACAAATTTATAAGTTGAATACTATTGCTAGAGACGTGTGCTCTATTTATAATGTTACTTATTGCTTTGATAAAGCTTGCTGCTGCAGGAGGTATAAACACCTACCCTTTCAATGTGAGTATAATGATAATGTTACCATATCTTCTTATGTTAAAGGAAATTATGACTTTTATGATGTGGAACAAATTGAAGAGTTTATTGCCTTCAAGGGTGCATTTGAACCTGCCAGCTTGCTAGAAAATACTGATGATGCACCTTATGAACACGAGGTTTATGAGATACTTAAATTTTTCTTTGAAAATTACAAGGAATCAAATGGCTATATTTTTGAATATTTTAATAGGTGCTTTCCACAACTGGAAGAGACTAATGCCTTGCAGGAGCCTATGAAAGAAGAAACTGTTGAAACTAGAAGCTCATTAGATGAAAAAGAGGAGGAGAGTGATGAATAAAAGGAGGAAGAATGGATCTACCCATGCCTACCTTCTAATGAGAGTAACTCTTTATCCCTTACATTATTTGATTGTCCCCCATGCTTACCAAAGGAGGATGAATGTTATGTTCATGTGGATCCTTATGAAATATCTACTTTGGATAAAATCTATGGAGGTTTTAATCCCACTATTCTTGAGCTTGATAGAAATTATGTGGTTGTAGATCTTGAAAAGCATGATTTATGTGATAGATATATTGTTGAGTTTATTCATTATGCTACTGAAAATTATTATGAGAGAGGAAAGTATGGTTGTAGAAGTTTTCATGGTACTGAAACACCTCTCTATGTGTTGAAAGTTTTGAAGTTGCTCTTGTTTCATATTCCTATGTTTGTCACTTTGTTCTTCATGAATTTATTTGTGTACAAGATTCTGATGCATAGGAAGAGGGTTAGACTTAAATGTGTTTTGAATTTTCTTCTTGATGCTCTCTTTTACTTCAATTCATATTTCTTATGTGAGCATCTTCTCAAGCTTTCAGGCCTAACTTAAAGGCGTTAAAGAAAAGTACTTGTTGGGAGATAACCCAAGAGTTTCCTTGAGTCTTGGAAGTTATTACTTCAGTAATAACCTCTCCTTAACCTTTTTGTTTGCTTTTTGTGCCAAGAATGACCTCTAATGAGAGGGAAGTAAGATTTGGGGAGTTGATGTCCCGAAACAGATTTCTGTCCTCCACCAAAAAAATCGTGAGGAGGATCTGTAACTCGGATTGAGCTCAAAATTTACGAATAAATCCCCTAGTATGTTGGATAACTTTCGTTAGTTCAATACCTTTTTATTTGAGCAACATAAGATGTTCGGAAAAATTCGTTTCTACCTGCTAGTCTGTTTTGACAGATTTCTGCCATTATTTGCATTTGCTTCTTATTGATTCCTTTTTGAGCTCTCTTCAGGTAAATTGAGTTTCTTTGAAGGAGTTACTACAGTAGCTTGTGTTTTTAGTGAAAAGCCTTGATGTTACAAAGATTTGCCAGTGGTCTAATATCTTTTGAATACGCTAATGTTGCTAATGAAGATTGTGTGAAGTTTTGTATGAAGGAAAAATTTCAGGTGTAGAGAGAGAATGATGCAATGAGATGAAGAATGAAAAAATCTCAAGCTTGGGGATGCCACCATGGTGTCACCCCAAGAAATATCCAAGAGGTGCAAGCGTCAAATCTTGGGGATGCCCAAGGCATCCCCTTCTTCATCAATAATAAGCTCATGTCTGTCTAGACACTTCGTTTTTATTGTTTCATGCACAGTTGTGTTGTTCTTGGAGCGTCTTAGTTTTCGTTTGATTTGCTTTAGTAGTTTGGACCCCCGTTCTCACTGTGTTGTTTTGCAAATAAGTTTGCTTGGTGTTTGGAAAGGAGTAGTAAGTTCTTGCTTGAAGTGCAAGAGGAGCTTGCATTGACTGTGACTTAGATTTTAGCATGACATGCTAGGTGTTATTTTAGCATTATGGTTAGTGATTGTTGTTGTAGCATGTCTTGTTCCAAACAATTGGGATTACTTAGTGTGCCTTGAAGAAATTATGCGTTGTTTTAGCATGCAAAAGCATAGTATGTGGTATTCTCCTTTGATGTTTTTCTTGGGTTGACTTGGCACATGCTCACACCATGTTATGACTATGACAAGTCACCATTAGCCTCTATGATCATTTAGTCCTTGACTTGTAGTACCACTCTTTGCTTTTATTAGTTTGCTTTGTTGCATTGCATGATTTTGGCCATTATTGCTCTCTTAGTTGGTTGCTCCCAGTATTTTGCTAGCCTCCACTTGTGTGAGTAAGTTCTACTCATGCTTCCAACTCCCAAGAAACCAAGTTATTCAAAGTGTCCACTATAAAATCCTATGCATGGTGTGTTACACCATTCCAAGTATATTCTTGTTTTCAGCTATCCTCCAATTAAAAACTATTTTGTTATGTGAAAACTTAGTGATTAAAGCCCTCACAAACTTGATGGCACACTTTATTCTTTGCCCCTAATAAACTTGAACCATTGTGGCAACTTTGTTGTATATTCTTGCACTTATAAGTTGGAATTAGCAGAACCATGCTGTCACGGGGAATGTTTTCAACATTGCACTTGTTCCTTATTGTACTCAGTTGATATCATGTTCTTTTGTCTATGGATGTCACTGGTGTGAAATAAAGAGGGAACTTGTAAGTCCTTGGAGTTTGTATCATGTGTTAGAGAAACGCCTGGGCCGCTAGCCTAAGCCATGCCTAATCATGCTGGAAACTTGCAGAATCACCATAGTGACATCTATGAAGCATTCTTCTTAGAAAAAAGAGACACATTGAGAAAAGAGGAAAGAGAGAAAAAAGCACCATATTCCCATGGTACATAAGAAGAATTGCTGAGATGCTCATTGTCTGCTTGCCTTGTCATTTTGGTCATGGGAAAGCTCCTGTACCATGTGCAAGGGGTACCCCGTTGGCGGTTCTCAATGATATGCAAATACTTACAGTGACAAGAACTTACCTGGACCCAAAGTTGAGTATGCATGAGGTGTGTCCCTCGTATTCAAGGGGCATGAGATTGCCAACTTATACTTCGTCAAGCATATACTCCAGCTTTGCCACTTTAACCTTAACCACTTCAAGATGCTTATGATAGGGGCAATGAGGGCTGAAATCTAACTAGTACCATAATTTTTGGAAGCTCTTTTTGAAACTTGTAATCCCTGCTTCCTTTACAAAAAGGCCTTTCTTCCACCGTTATTGAGTCTCCACCTTCTACCTTTAGGCACCATTAAGAGAGCATAGTTGGCATTCTGTGTGCAGTGTTCCAAAGCTTATTAATAGATGCATATTGTGATATTACTTGCTCTTGTGCTATTAGTTTCTAGTCACCCTTGTGAACTTTGCAGGTATCCTATGCATTATATTGCTACTCTATGAGGGACAAGCTGATTGCCACTGTGCTATGTTTTCTTCATGTGAAACAAACAAACGTTTCTTAATGCATATTATTCATGATCTTTGTTTGTAGCTTGCCATGTTGCATGCATAGTTACTATGTCCTATTGTTAGAACTCCATCTTTCATGCACATGCTTAGAGTTCTTTGATCCCAGCTTTCAATGTTTGCAAATGGTTGGATCTTTATTGAGAGGGTGCATGTCACCTCAAAAATTATTCTGTTTATCACTTACCTACTCGAGGAAGAGCAGGAGTTAAGCTTGGGGATGCTAATACGTTGGAAGCGTATCTATAATTTTTGATGCTCCATGCTTGTTTAGTATCTACTTTGCTTTACTTGTCCACACTTTGAGGTGCTTTTTACATGTTTTCTGGTACTAACCTATTAACAAGTTGCAACAATGCCAGATGCCTATTTTCTGCTGTTTTTGGTTTCAGAAAATTTAGTAAAGAAATATTCTCAGAATTGGACGGGACGAAGGAGAAAGTCAATTACTTTCCGTGGGGAACAAGAAGTCTAGAGGAGAGCCCGGGAGGCCAGCCAGGGGGGGCAGACCCACCCTAGGCGCGGGTGGGCCCTAGCCCGCGCCTGTCTCGGGTTTGCCTGCCCTGGCGGCCGCCTCGGTCTCCCCCTTCACCTATAAGAAGGCCCTGATGCACAAACCCTGAGTACCCGATCAGAAATCCATGAAACCGTCTATGGCCGCCGCCACCATCATCCCTAGATCGGGGGGATCTGAAGCTCTTCCCGGCACCCTGCCGGAGGGGAGATCATCCTGGAGGCCTTCTCTCCGGTATGATTCGTGAGTAGTTCCACCTTGGACTATGGGTCCATGTAGTAGATAGATGGTTGTATCTCCTCCTTTGTGCTTTCATGTATAGATCTTGTGAGCTCCGTTCATGATCAAGATCTAATCTATTTGTAATCATGCATGTTGTGTTTGAGGGGATCCGATGGATATTGAGATTATTATGTTGGTTTGATTAATGGTTTTATATTTATGATTCTATCATGTCTATGTTGTTTGTGATCTTGCATGCTCTCCGTTGCTAGTGGTTATCTTGGCCAAGTAGTTGCTAGTGACTCCAAGAGGGAGTATTTATGCTCGATAGTGGGTTCATGCCTCTAGTTTCCAAGGGAAGTGACAATAATCTCTTCGGGTGTAGATGTGTTGTTGCTACTAGGGAGAAAACAACGGTCTATTGTTCATGGAACATGTGGACTTTTTACCTTACACACTTTGCTTAAAGCAGTTGTCTGTTGCTTGCAACTTAATACTGGATGGGTTTCAGATGATAACCTTAAGGTGGACTTCTAGTCATAGATGCAGTTGGATGACGTTCTATGTATATTGTTGTATTGCCCAATCAACCTCATAGGATCTTTCTGGCTAGTAATTGCATTGTTATGCCTTGCTCAGTTCCTGTAAATTGCCTCGCTGTAATTTGTTTACCCTTCATGCCATGTTGTTTATCTAAGGAGAGAACCTCTAGTGAACTATGGACCCTGGTCCAATCTTTACCATTGATACATCTTCCACTGTTACTTGTTTACTTACTGCAAACCATTACCTTCCACACCATATGTTTAATCCTTTGTTATAGCAAACCAGTGAGCTTGACAACCTCACTGATTCGTTGGGGGCAAAGTCTTGAGTTTGTGTTGTGCAGGTCTCCACGTTGCCAACAACACCTTTGAGACGTTTGCTTCCTCCTTCAGGTTTGATAACCTCGGTCTCTACTGAGGGAAACTTGATGTTGTACTCATCACACCTTACTCTTGGGGTTCCAACGAAGTGTCCCACGTCAAACACTGGGTGCACGCATCACCGATCAATATTCCACGAAACCGTCTGTAGCCGCCGCCACCATCGTCCCTAGATCGGGGGGATCTAAAGCTCTTCCCGGCATCCTGTCGGAGGGGAGATCATCCCGGAAGCCTTCTTCTTCATCAGGCCAGCCTCCGGTATGAAGCGTGAGTAGTTCCACCTTGGACTACGGGTCCATGTAGTAGCTAGATGGTTGTATCTCCTCCTTTGTGCTTTCATGTCTAGATCTTGTGAGCTCCGTTCATGATCAAGATCTCATCTATTTGTAATCATGCATGTTGTGTTTGCGGGGATCCGATGGATATTGAGATTATTATGTTGGTTTGATTAATGGTTTTGTCTTATTGATTCTATCATGTCTGTGTTGTTTGTGATCTTGCATGCTCTCCGTTGTTAGTAGCTATCTTGGCTAAGTAGTTGCTAGTGACTCCAAGAGGGGGTATTTATGCTCGATAGTGGGTTCATGCCTCTACTTAATCAAGGGAAGTGATAGAAATCTCTACGGTTGTAGATGTGTTGTTGCCACTAGGGAGAAAACAACAGTCTCTTGTTCATGGAACAAGTGGATTTTTTACCTTACACACTTTGCTTAAAGAAGTTGTCTATTGCTTGAAACTTAATACTGGAGGGGGTTCGGATGGTAACCTAAAGGTGGACTTCTAGTCATAGATGATGTTGGATGGCAGTCTATGTATCTTGTCGTATTTCCCAATCGAATCTCCTAGGATCTTTATGTCTAGTATTGCATTGTTATGCCTTGCTCACTCCTGTCAATTGTCCTGCTGTAATTTGTTTACCCAGCATGACATGTTTATTTATCTAAGGTGAGCACCTCTAGTGAACTATGTGTAGGGTTCGCAGCATAGAAAACAAAAAATTCCTATGATGGGAACAATGTACCAAGTTCTATCTACTAGATACAAACAATGGGCAGATGTATATCCGTAGAGAACATACCCTTGAATACCAACAAAGCTTAACGAGTCCAAACTCGTGGTTAATGTAGACGATATCAAGATCGAGAGTAAGTCCTAGCGCCGAAAAACAGCAGCGCATCTGTGCTCGCACACACGTACAAGACACCGAGCAACCTCCGCCTCCTCGCTCTAGCGATGCAGCGGAAGCACAACCCTTTCTTGCCGAATAGCCACCGAGAACATGTATCTCGCTAGTCCGAGACCATGGGGGATAAATTATAGAGGGGGAGAGAGATCCTTCACGAGGAGGTGTACTTTGAGAGGATGAGAGGGGGGCCTTTTATAGGGGAGAGGGGGGCACCCAAGGGGCATGGCGCCCAGCCATGGGGGCTGCCCCCACCTCTTCCACATTCATGTGGGTGGAGCTCCCACTCAAAATGAAAAGCCTCCACTTCCATAAAAGAGCCTCCACTCAAAAATCCACTCACATGCATTAAATTTCCACCAAATTTAATGCAAGCTCTCATTTAAATAAAACTCTTTTATTTATTTATTCAAACATTCACATAAAACCCCTTGCTAGTATTCAATTTCACATGCAGAACCAGTCTCAGCAATTTCAACCGAAACAGTTTCGGTGTCTAGTGAAATAAATTCCCGCGCTTGTTATTCTTTCCGGCATGAAACTTTTGCTCCAATTGGATGCCAGTGTCCCTTATGTGTTCCACCCTATGGTTCGTGAATAATTCAGACATGATCGAGACCTTTCTCCGTTCAATAATCAGAAGTGGGACCTAGAGATCCATACTGACTCCCACACATTCAACGATGAATTTCCTGTGATCGTCGGAACCTTTTATGCTAGTATCTTAATCCCTTTGTTTCACGATATATTACATGTTCGACATTCGATCATCGGTATCTCCATACCTAGTTTGATCTCGTTATCGACATGCACTCTTTTCTCGTTCCCGTGATATAACATTCTAGTGATCAAATCACTTGCTTGCAAGCTAATCAATGTGATATCACCGAGAGGGACCAAAGCATATCTATCCGTCATAAGGATGAACAAATTCCACTCTCGATCCATGAGCCTCAACATAACACTTTAGTAGTTCTGAAGCCATCTTTATAATCACCCAGTTACGGTGTGACGTTTGATGTCATCGAGAAACTCTTCCGGTGTTAGTGATTGACATGATCTCATGGTCTAAGGATTAGGATCACTTCATAAGTTGTTATAGCAATATAAACTCAATGACTTTGATCATAATGCTATACTTCGGATGAATGTTCATCACATCATTACACTAATGTTGTGACCTCGTTATTAACAACATCCAATGTCCATGATCAGGAAACCTTGATCATCTTGTTAATCAACGAGCTAGTTTATAAGAGAGGCATAACTAGGAACTTCCTTTTTGTTTATTAAACACACATGTATTAATGTTTCTGTATCAATAAAATTATAGCATGCAAAATAAACATTTATCATAAGTAAGGAATACGATAATAACCACTTTATTATTGCCTCTAGGGCATATTCCCTTCAGTCTCCCACTTGCACTAGAGACAATAATCTAGTTTAGAAACTTTGAGTATTGAACACCTATGGCTTTCTGGTGTTCCATATACGCAACTGCAAGTGGTTAACATAATCTACGGATCTGACACTTTCAGGTCCGTGTGTATTTGCATGTCTTTGCGTCTTCACGCATCACTCATTCTCCAATGAGATGGCATTGTATAAATTTGGTCTTTTGGTGAGACCTTTAGTTCCTTGGGGTTAAAACATGTTGATACTATTGTCATACAATATATCTCTAGTATTATCCCATTGCGAACCACACCTTAGTTTGATAACAAACTACTTGACACAAATTCCCTCCTTTGCTGCTACTATAGCAGTCATATACTTAGCCTCTTTGTTGTAGTATCCGTCACAATGTTTTTACTTTGTAATTCATCCAAATCCATCATGGAATCTCCTTTCCATTACATTGTGCCACCCATAGTTTAAATTAAGATAAACTTAATTTGTATATTGTGACAAAACTAGTATCAATGTAACTCTTTACAATGAACTATTTGTAATTGTTTGTCACCTCTACACAAATATATTCTTAGTTCTTCCAAAAGATCATAAGAATATCCTTACTATCGTCGAATGATCATTTTATGATCCATTCTGGTGTATGCTTATAACACTTAGAGCATAGGACTTATCTGGATGTGTACATATCATAGTATGATTAATCAAAACATTCTTGTGATTTCACTCATCAAGTGTCAAAGCACTTGAATCTTGTTTCACTTATCAAGTGTCGAGACACTTGAGTCTTGATTCAATTCATTTCCATGCGCAAGAACCGCTTCTTGTCGTTTATATATTGAACTCCTTCAATATCGCATATATGTATTTTTAGCATAACCATATTAGCATCACAGTCTTCCCACTATAGACATTCATGCTAAATATTCGGGTTTTTCCTAAGTCTTTCATCGAAATGAAATTCTTAACCTTTGTCAATAAAAGATACATCATTTCCAATCAACAAGATGTCCTCTACATAATGTATTAGAAATATGTCTCAACGCTCCCTCTTAATTTCTAGAAAATGCAAGCATCTTCATCGTCTCCTGATGAAAACTCCTTTTCATCATGGTGAAGATTCCAACTCCGCGATGCTTACTTCACCCATTGAAGTTTGCATGCCCTTTTAGCATCCTTTGAATTAACAAAACCCTTTGGACCGTGTCATGTACACGTCCTAGGTAACCATTCTATTAGAAGAACTTTGTTTTGTTTATTCATCTACCATATACCAAATTATATGTAGTGGTTGCTACTTTGATCCGTCCAGACTAAATATCGCTATGAAAGATCAAATCTTGTCATAGTCAACTCCTTAAACATTGTCATAAAATACTTTACGACATGTCGACTATTTCATAGATGTGAAACATCCATGTCTGTTTTGTTTATAGATCCAAATACGACTGATAGGTTTTTACACCTTTCCGGAGGGTCTTCCAAGTTCAAAACTTGATTTATCGTGTATGGACCTATCACGGATTTTATGGCTTCAAGCCATTTGACGGAGTCAGGTCCCATCATCGCTTCTTTGCATGTATTCGGTTCATCATTGTCAAACAATAATGATTTACTCTCAAATCTTAGCATTTGATTGTTTATCCGACCGACTTGGTTCAATAAGAACTTAGATCCCCGTGACCACAACCCTTGATGCACATAAGCTATGAGCATTATGGCAGCCTCCGGAACGATTTCCGGTGCTGCGCAACTCAGCACATTTAGCTAAGGTTCGTTAACCTTATCAAAGTTCTATTGTCCTCCCACTTAACTTTTGTGAAAAAATCCTTTTTCAAGAAACTTCACATTTCAAGCGACAAACCCTTTTGTCCTTGGTGTTATGGAGGAATAACCAATTGTTATTCGAAATAACCTACAAATACATGCTCATCTGACTTTGGTTGTAAACATCTTACTTATCTTTAGCATACCAAAATTTAAGAAATGACAATTTGGGTTTTACCCCAAACCATAACTTCCATGGTGTCATTTCAAAGGATCAAGATGGAGCTCTTTTCAGTGTAAAAGCGGTAATACCTAAAGCTTTAATCTTTTAAAACATAATGGCAGTTTTATAAATAACACCTTTGATCCAACCATGTCTCACAAGGTTTCATTACAAATCTCAAAGACTCCATATTCCTATGGTGTTTCGGGAGATGTAAATCTAGGTGTTTTTGCTAAACTTGTAACTCAAATAAATCCATTTATGATAAATCACAATTCATTTATTTTTCTTGTTACACTTGTAACTCAAATAAATCCCTTTATGATCAAATCATAAATCATTTATTTTCTTGTTACAATGATTTTCCACTTCATCTTGAAAGTCTTTGAAACGTTTTTCAAATATTTCATACTTCTTTCTCATTAAGTGAACATTCACTCAAATTTACGAAGAAAGCATATGAAGTTTAAATCCATCGCTTACGACTATACATAATGGACTACATACATCGATATGTATAAATTCCAATATTTTAATCGTTCATTCTTCTTTGGGCTTTGAACGAAGTTTTAATTATCCTGAGGAAAGTCTCACAAGCGTCATTTGATCAAATCAAAGACTCCAAAAAATCCATGAAAATGGAGTTTCTTTATGTTTTCTTTCCAATATAATTTAAACGGCGATGTCACTTCGTAAGTGATCTTCCAATCATTTGTCTTGCAACATTTTAGCATTAGGTTTTATGGATGTGATTTCTCCAACTAGATTTGTAAATCATCCATTTTATATGGAATATTTTAATTATTTGAACAACCTTTGTTCTCATAATACCTGATTTAAATAACAATTATTAAAACAAATCTTGAAGTCAAGCTTTGATGTCAACAAGAAATACAAACAACGGTTTGTTTGTTTTCGATGAAAATCATCACATATTCTCTTGCTAGTTACTTAGGCCATTGTGGTTTATGAATTGTGTCGTTCTGTATGATATTTCATACCAACCAATTCGGTATCTAATACCTAAGAACCACATTGTTTAACAAGCAAAGAATACAACCATAACATGTATATCATCCATATACCTAAATTGGATATTTCCAATCTTTTCTTTTTTGCCAAATATATTTTATAGATTCTCTTTCAGCATTTCCTTTTCCTTTTAAAAGAATCTATCAACATCAAAAGCAGCGCCATATACAGACACGTAGTCCAAAGCATGTATATTCAAATAATAATACCTTTGGACTTGCACTTTGAAGTAGATCACCATCATCAAAATGATCGGTATTCTTTCAAAAATCCATTCTTTAGTAATATTTTAGTGTACTAAACACTTTACATACATCTTCTATTCATCCTTATCATGACGACTTTCATGATCAAGCTATTGTAACTTATAAAGGCGAATCGTGAGTATAACATTACTTTCCAAAACCCTTTTGGATGATTAGGATGTCTAGTATCTTCAACCTTTGTAAATTCTCATCCAATATGAGAACATACATTATACTCTATCATATTGCAACCAAAACATTGTTTCAGATATCATTATATGTGTCACACATGATGGTTTCTGAAACAATTCTTTCAGCTCCTAGATAAACTTGATATTAAAACAATCAAGAATCATGGAGGCAAACATGATACTTAAGATACTAACACTGGAATTGTTACTCTTGATTTAATACCAATTATTAAATTTCACGGAGTAAACAGAGTTTGCTAAAAGTTTGCAATAGGACTTTAAACTTTAGATTGACACTCAACACAATACGATACCAGTTTGTAAAGTATATGTCCAGAATTCTATAGTTATATTATCTCAATTATAACTAAGCATAAGGTGGTGAATGAATGCCAATGACTACAACAAATTATGCAAATTCACTTTGATTTAATTTATGATAAATTGAGTTCTACTAATCCAAATTAGAAATGAACTCCCACTCAAAAACGACATCCCTCGTGTCTTTTTGGTGATTGCATGAACCAAATCCACTACACCAAATCCGATCATCACGTGAGTCGGTGTAGCTTCAAAGGCGAGCATCCATATGGTCATCATATCAAAACATATGACTCATGCGTAACCTTTCGGTCCGTGTTCCGAGGCCATGTCTATACATGCTAGGCTTGCCAAGTAAGAACCTTAGTATTCGCGTGTGTAACTGTCTTACACCTGAGATATGCTCGTGGATTCAAGTACACCCGATCATCACGTGATGTCTTGAAGGGACAAAACATTGTCGGTGCATAATTAAGGAAGAACACATTTTTATCTTGATATCTAAATGAGGGATCATATTATTATGCTAATAAAACGCCAAACAAGCAATATAAGATGCAATTAAACATGACATGTTTATAAGTGAAATGATATGGTTCCCGCATATGATCTCCATCATGTGCACCGTGGTATGATCACTATCGTACCTTTATGTGTAAGGCCAAGGTCTATGGAACTTACACGTTATGTGTGTTGTAAGAGTATCATCTGATACTTCTACTTACAACATCACCATATCATAACACTAGCCCAACAACAATCTAAACTAGACGCCTCTAATTTATCCATTGCAAGTTTTACGTGGTTTAGGGCTTTCGAAGATAGAACCATTCTTACCTACGAACATGAACCACAACGTGGATAACCAAATTGTTGACAACTCGATGCAAATTAGATATTGACTATAGTAGGAGAAACAGACACCCGCTAGCCACTTATGCAAAACTAGTTGCATGTCAAGCGTGGAACATGTCTCATGTGCGAGGACATGTAAAGTTTGTCTGGGCCGCTTCATCCCACTATGCCACCAATATCCAAAGTACAACTAAGAAGCAATAAAATGATCATCATCGCCCACATAATCATATGTATACTACCCATGCAAAGCATCTACGCATAGATCTAGCTCTGATACCACTGTAGGGTTCGCAACATAGAAAACAATATTTTTCCTACGATGGGAACTATGTACCAAGTTCTATCTACTAGATACAAACAACAGGCGGATGTATATCCGTACAGAACATACCATTGAAGACCGACAAAGCTTAACGAGTCCAAACTCGTGGTTGATGTAGACGATCTCTTGTCGATCTCAAGATCGAGAGGAAGTCCTAGCGCCGCAAAACAACAGCGCATCCGTGCTCGCACACACGTACAAGACACCGAGCAATCTCTGCCTCCTCGCTCCAGCGATGCAGCGGAAGCACAACCCTTTCTTGCCGCCAGGAACATGTATCTTGCTAGTCCGAGACCATGGGGGATAAATTCTAGAGGGGGGAGAGATCCTTCACGAGGAGGTGTACTTTGAGAGGATGAGAGGGGGGCCTTTTATAGGGGAGAGGAGGGCACCCAAGGGGCATGGCGTCCAGCCATGGGGGCTGCCCCTAACTCTTCCACATTCATATGGGTGGAGCTCCCACTCAAAATGAAAATCCTCCACTTCCATAAAAGAGCCTCCACTCAAAAATCCACTCACATGCATTAAATTTCCACCAAATTTAATGCAAGCTCTCATATAAATAAAACTCTTTTATTTATTTATTCAGAATTTTTTTAATTACTTTAATTAACAAACATTCACATAAAACCCTTGCTAGTATTCAATTTCACATGCAGAACCAGTTTCAACAATTTCAACCGAAACAGTTTCGGTGTCTAGTGAAATAAATTCCCGCGCTTGTTATTCTTTCCGGCATGAAACTTTTGCTCCAATTGGATGCCAGTGTCCCTTACGTGTGCCACCCTATGGATCGCGTATAATGCGGACATGATCGAGACCCTTCTCCGATCAATAATCAGAAGCGGGACCTGGAGATCCATACTGACTCCCACACATTCAACGATGACTTTCCTATGATTGTCGAAACCTTTTATGCTAGTATCTTAATCCCTTTGTTTCACGATATATTACATGTCCGAGATTCGATCATCGGTATCTCTGTAGGGGTTCGTAGCATGGAAAACAAAAAAATTCTATCGCATACAAACAAACAAGCCAAGATCTATCTACTAGATTGTAGCAACGAGTCGATGGAATAACTTACCCTCGAAGATTCCAAAGTGTTTAACGAGAGCGGATTCTCGTGGGTGATGTAGTCGTACTCTTCCCAATCTCAAGATCGTGTAGACGATCCTTCCGGCTGCTCGGCGCTCCAGATCGGTCACACGTTCGGTACTCGACGAAGACCTTCCTCTCCTTGTTCCAAAGAAAATGGAGGTTGTAGCACTCTCCTCGCGATTCCGACAGCACAACGGCGTGGTACCGGAAGTAGAGGGGAGATCCCGCTGGGCTTCGCCTTAAGTCGGAGCGAGTATGGTGGAGTATGAGAGAGAGCTATTAGTGGTCTAGAGATTAGACACACCAATTAGAAGGCTCTAAACCGAAGTCTAGGGCAATTAGAAGCTCTAAACCAAAACGGCTCTAAACCGGAGATTAGAGGATAGGAACTTGTGTGTCTAGAGGAGGAGGCCCTGCCCTCCTTTTATAGGTGGAGGGGCCAAGGGAGGGAGTCCTCCCAGGTCGACCTTGGTTGGCCGGCTTGGAGGACTCCTCCCCAAGTCGGTTCCAACCACCTCTTGCTTGTTTCCCACAGTTTCCTGTTTTAGCCGTTTGACTTTTAAACTGGCCATTTGACTTTTCTGTTTTAGGATTCAATTTAATCCTTTATTTGGAATAGAAAGAACACTTAGTACATGATGAAATCATTCAATATGTAATGACACATTCATGTCCCCCCCCCCCCCCCCCCGGAGTGCCGGACAATCCGAAACCTTCTAGAACATTCCCGATGAAAACACCGGAATCATTCCCGAACTCCGAAACGGGACTTTCCTTATATGAATCTTATTCTCCGGACCATTCCGGATCACCTCGTGATATCCCGGATCCCATCAGAGACTTCGAACAACATTCAGTCTCTTTCTCATAATACCATAACTACTCAAAACAACGTCGAATCCTTAAGTGTGTCTCCCTACGGTTCGTGAATTATGCGGACATGATCGAGACACTTCTTCGAACAATAACCAATAAAGGAATCTGGAAATTCATATGGCTCCCACATATTTCTATGATTACTTTGAGATCGAATGAACCACTTACATACGATTCCAATTTCCCTTTGTCTCACGATAGTTTACTTATCCGAGGTTATGATCGTCGGTATCTCTGCATACCTAGTTCAACCTCGTTACCGATAAGTACTCTTTTCTCGTTCCCGTGATATGTGATCCCTTGTGAGCCAGTCACATGCTTGCAAGCTAATTGGATGACATTCCACCGAGAGGGCCCAGAGTATATCTATTCGTCATATGGATGGACAAATCCCACTCTTGATCCATGTGTTTCAACCAATACTTTCCGAACACTCAATGCCACCTTTATAGCCACCCAGTTACGGTGTGGTGTTTGATGTCATCAAAGCATCCATCCGGTAAAGGTGATATGCATGATCTCATGGTCGAAGGAATTAGGTTACTATGTATCAGAAAGCATATAGCAATTGAACTATTGAAATGACTTGATCTTTATGCTACGCTTATCTATAGGAGTATGTCCACCATATCATTCTCCTAATGATATGATCTTGTTGTTGATAACATCTCAATGTTCATGATAGGGAAACCACAATCATTAATCAACCAACAAGCTAGTGAAGTATAGAGGCTATACTAGGGACTTCAAATTAAGTTTACAAATCACACAAGTATTAATGTTTCCTTGTTAATACTATTACAGCATGAATGTAAACATTTATCATAAACACAAAGATATAATAATAACTACATTTATTATTGCCTCTAGGGCATATCTCCAACAGTCTCCCACTTGCACTAGAGTCATCTAATCTAGATTACATGGTAATATACCGAACACCCATGGCCGTTTGGTGTTGGTCTTGTTTTGCCCTCGGAGAGGTTTAGTCAACGGATCCGCCACATTCGGATCTGTGTACTTTGAAAATCTTTATATCCCCATCCCGGATATGTTCTCGAATAGCGTGAAAACGCAGCTTGATATGCTTCACTTCTTGTGTGACCTTGGTTCTGCGCATTGGCTATGGCGCCCATGTTATCACAATAGATAGACATTGGGTCCAGCGCACTAGGAACCACACAGCTCTGTAATGAACTCTTTCATCCATATCGCTTCTTGTGAAGCCTCAGAAGCGACCATGTATTCCGATTCGGTTGAAGATCTCGCCACAACGCTTTGCTTTGCACTCCTCCGACTAATCACTGCACCATTCAAAATAAATACGTATCCAGATTGTGATTTAGAATCATCCGGATCGGTGTTCCAACTAGCATCGGTGTAACCATTAACAACGAGTTGTTCATCACCTCCATAAGAAAGTACCATATCCTTAGTTCTTCTCAAGTACTTAAGGATGTTTTTTACCACTGTCCAATGATCCACTCCTGGATCACTTTGATATCTGCTAGTTAAACTAACAGCATATGCAATGTCGGGTCTAGTACATAGCATGGCATACATTAGAGATCCTATGGCTGAGGCATAGGGAGTCTTACTCATCCTTTCTCTATCTTCTGCCGATGTCGGACTTTGAGTTTTACTCAAGGTCGTATTGGGCAACATGGGCAAGAACCCTTTCTTGCTTTCTTCCATTCCAAACCTCTTTAGAACTTTGTCCAAATATGAACTCTGTGACAATGATATTTGGTGTTTCGATCTATCTCTATAAATCTTTATGCCTAATATGTAAGCTGCTTCGCCAAGATCCTTCATTGAAAAACTATTATTCAAATATTCCTTGACACTATTAAGAAGGTCTACATCATTCCCAATCAACAATATGTCATCCACATATAGTATTAAGAATGCTACAGAGCTCCCACTCACTTTCTTGTAAATACAAGCTTCTCCATAAGTTTGTATAAAACCAAAACTTTTGATCACCTTATCAAAACGTTGATTCCAACTTCGGGATGCTTGCTTCAACCCATAGATGGACCGTTGAAGTTTGCATACCTTGTTAGCATCTTTAGGATCGACAAAACCCTTTGGGTTGTATCATATACAACTCTTCATCAATATCTCCATTGAGGAATGCTGTTTTGACATCCATCTGCCATATCTCATAATCATAATATGCAGTGATTGCTAACATAATCCTCACAGACTTTAGCTTCGCTACTGGTGAGAAAGTCTCATCGTAGTCAACTCCTTGAATTTGTCGAAACCCTTTTGCGACAAGTCGAGCTTTATAGACAGTAACATTACCATCAGCATATGTTTTCTTCTTGAAAATCCATTTGTTCTCGACAGCCTTCCGCCATCCCTGTAAGTCCACTAAAGTCCATACTTGGTTTTCGTACATGGATCCAATCTCGGATTTCATGGCTTCTTGCCATTTATTGGAATCTGGGCTCATCATCGCTTCCTCATATGTCTCGGGGTCATCGGTGTTGTCCACCAACATGACACTCATAACAGATCATACCAATGGAGTGGTACGAGTTCTCGTTGACCTCCGAGTCTCGTAGCAACTTCAACCGAAGTTTCATGATCACCATCATTAGCTTCCTCTTATTGGTGCACCACAGAACTTCTTCCGGTCTTGCGCTACTCGCAATTTCGAGAGAAGGTTCGACAACCTCGTCGAGTTCTACTTTCCTTCCAGTCACTTCTTCGAGAGAAATTCCTTCTCTAGAAAGGATCCATTCTTAACGAAGATTTTGCCTTGGATCTATGATAGAAGGTATACCCAATAGTTTCCTTCGGTATCCTATGAAGACGCATTTTTCCGCTTTGGGTTCAAGCTTGTCCGGCTGTAACTTCTTTACATAGGCTTCGCATCCCCAAACTTTAAGGAACGACAATCTAGGTTTCTTCCCAAACCATAATTCATACGGTGTCATTTCAACGGATTTAGGCGGTGCCCTATTTAAAGTGAATGCTGTTTCTAATGCATAACCCCAAAATGATAGCGGTAAATGTAAGTGACATCATAGAACGAACCATATCTATAACGAGTTCGATTACGACGTTCGGACACACCATTACTGTGGTGTTCCCGGCGGTGTCAACTGTGAAAGTATTCCGCATTTCTTCAAATGCTCGCCAAACTCGTAACTTAGATATTCACCTCCACGATCAGAACGTAGAAATTTAATCTTCTTGTTATGTTGATTCTCTACCTCACTTTGAAACTCCTTAAACTTCTCGAAAGTTTCGGATTTATGTTTCATGAAATAGATATACCCATATCTACTCAAGTCATCCGTGAAGGTAAGAACATAACGATAACCACCGCGCGATGCTACACTCATTGGTCCACACACACATCGGTATGTATGATTTCCAATAAGTCCGTAGCTCGCTCCATCATACCAGAAAATGGAGTCTTAGTCATTTTTCCCATCAGACATGCTTCGCATCTTTCAAGTGATTCAAAATCAAGTGATTCAAGAAGTCCATCGGAATGGAGTTTCTTCATACGCTTCACTCCAATGTGACCAAGACGATAGTGCCACATATAGGTCAAATTATCGCTTGATTTCAAACGTTTAGCCTCAATGTTGTTGATATGTGTATTTCCACTATCGAGATTCAATAAGAATAGACCATCTATCAAAGGTGCATGTGCATAAAACATATTACTCATATAAATCGAACAACCATTATTCTCTGACTTAAACAAGTAACCGTCTCGCAATAAACAAGATCCCGATATAATGTTCATGCTCAACGCAGCACTAAATAACAATTATTTAAGTATAAAACTAATCCCGATGGTAGATGAAGGGTAGCGTGCGACCGCGATCACATCAACCTTTGATCCGCTTTCCCACGCATCGTCACCTCGTTCTTCGCTAGCTTCCGTTTATTCCGCAGACCGCTTTGAGTTACAAATATGAGCAACCGGAAGATCAAATACCAGCACTACTACGAGTTATAGTGAGATACACATCAATAACATGTATATCGATATACCTTTCTTCTTGATGTTGCCGTTCTTGAGATCCTCCAAGTACTTTGGGCAATTCCACTTCGAGGACCTTCTCCTTGCAAGAAAGCACTCAAGATCGTGCTTGGGTCCAGCCTTGGTCTTCTTCGCCGGCGTGGTAACTTTCTTACCACCCTTCTTGAAGTGTCCCTTTTGCTTAGACTTGCCTTTCTTGAATTTTGTGGTCTTATTGACCAACAACACTTGGTGCTCTTTCTTGATCTCCACTTCTGCAGACTTTAACATAGCAAACAGTTCTGGCAACTCTTTTTTCATGTTCTGCATGTTGTAGTTCATCACAAAGTTCTTGTAACTTGGTGGTAGTGATTGGAGGACACGGTAAATCCCCAAAGCATTAGGAATCACTATACCCAAGCTTTGAAGTTTGTTTGCGTGCCCATACATCTTAAGCACATGCTCACCCAGAGCTGCCTCTTCCATCTTGCGGTTAAAGAACTTTTCGAAGCCTCATAGCTTTCAATTGCCGCATGAGTCTCAAAAATCAATTTGAGATCCTCGACAATATCATATGGGTCTGAATTCTCAAACCTTTCTCAAGCTCGATTCCAAACCATACAAGATAGCACACTGAACTATGGAGTCTTGATTCTTTCGAGCGAGGTAAACATTCTTTACTTCATCGGGAGCATCACCGCAGTGGGTCACCCAATGGTGCATCCAGACATAGGTCAAATTACCACCGTGAGGACAATCCTCAAATTGCGGAACCAATCCATGAAGTTGCTTCCATTGTTTTCAACTTTTCTTTCTCTAGGAACGCATTAAAATTGATGGTAGGGGCTGCCATTGATCTACAACATATTTGCAATAGTTTAGACTAAGTTTATGACAAATTGAGTTCAAATTAATTAAGTAATTAAACTAGGTGAAATCCCACTCAAAACAACATCCCTCACATTGTTTTAGTGATCACACGAACCAAATCCACTACATCAACACCGATCATCACGAGAGTTGATATAGTTTCAATGGCGAACAATCGTCATGTTCATCATATCTACTATATGATTCATGCTTTACCTTTCGGTGATCCGTGTTCCGAGACCATGTCTGTACATGCTAGGCTCGTCAAGATCAAACCTTAGTTTCCGCATGAGCAAATCTGGCTTGCTCACGTTGTATACACTTGCGGAATCTAACACACCCGATCATCACGTGGTGCTTCGAAACAACAAGCTTTAGCAACGGTGCTAACTAAGGGTGAACACTTTATGACTTGAAATTCATGTGCTTGAGGGATCATCTTATAATGCTACCGTCGTCTACTAAGCAATACAAGATGCATAAAGGATTAACATCACATGCAATTCAATAATATGTGATATGATATGGCCTTTCTTCTTTGTGCTTGATCTCCATCTTCAAGCACGAACATGATCTCCATCATCACCGCATTGCATCAAGGTCAATGGCGCTTCTCCATGGTTGTCGCCCACCGACTTCAACTATTACAACTACTTTGAATAGACACGCGGTATTAACATAAATTAAAGACAACCATATGGCTCCGCCGTTGCCAACTTACAATAAGGAACATTGCATACATCAAATATAATCACAATCATGGCCATATCACATCATCGCACACCGCAAAACAAAGTTAGACGCCTCTACTTTCTTTGCATATTTTACGTGGTTTGGGGCTTTCAATAAGTGTCGTTCTAACTTACGAACAAGAACCACAACATTGATACTAGCATTGTTGATCACCCGTTGTAAATTGGATCTTAACTATGCTAGGAGAAACAGGCACCAAAGCCACTTATGCAATACAAGTTGCATGTCAAGCGTGGAGCAAGTCTCATGAGCGATGTCATGTAAGGTTAGCCCGGCCGTCATCCCAACATACCGCAAGATGCAAAGTACACAAGAAGCAATCGACAATAAAAGCATCAACGCCCACAATGACCATTGTGTTCTACTCGCAATGATCTACATATAGACACGACTCTGATACCACTTTAGGGGTTCGTAGCATGGAAAACAAAAATTTCCTATCGCATACAAACAAACAAGCCAAGATCTATCTACTAGGTTGTAGCAACGAGTCGATGGAATAACTTACCCTCGAAGATTCCAAAGTGTTTAACGAGAGCGGATTCGTGGGTGATGTAGTCGTACTCTTCCGATCTCAAGATCGTAGACGATCCTTCCCAAGCTCCCGTTCAGCGCTTCGCAATCGGTCACACGTTCGGTAAATTTTCGGCGAAGACCTTCCTCTCCTTGTTCCAGCAGTAACGGAGGTTGTAGCACTCTCGCGATTCCAAGACAACAAGGCAGTACCTGGAAGTAGAGGAGATCCAGGCTTCGCCTTAAGCGAGCGAGTATGGTGGAGTATGAGAGAGAGCTATTAGTGGTCTAGAGATTAGACACACCAATTATAAGGCTCTAAATCGAAGGCTAGGGCAATTAGAAGCTCTAAACCAAAACGGCTCTAAACCGGAGATTAGGGGATAGGAACTTGTGTGTCTAGAGGAGGAGGCCCTGCCTCCTTTTATAGGTGGGAGTGGCGGCCAAGGGGAGGGGAGTCCCTCCCAAGTCGGCTTGGTTGGCCGCCGGCTTGGAGGACTCCTCCCCAAGTCGGTTCAACCACCTCTTGCTTGTTTCCACGTTTCTGTTTTAGCCGTTTGACTTTTAAAGCGGCCATTTGACTTTTCTGTTTTAGGATTCAATTTAATCCTTTATTTGGAACAGCAAGAACACTTAGTACATGATGCAATCATTCAATATGTAATGACACATTCATGTATCCTCCCCGGAGTGCGGACAATCCGAACCTTCTAGAACATTCCCGATGAAAACACGGAATCATTCCCGAACTCAAACGGACTTTCCTTATATGAATCTTATTCTCCGGAACATTCGGATCACCTCGTGATATCCGGATCCCATCCGAGACTCCGAACAACATTCGGTCTCTTTCTCATAATACCATAACTACTCAAAACAACGTCGAATCCTTAAGTGTGTCTCCCTACGGTTCGTGAATTATGCGGACATGATCGAGACACTTCTCCGAACAATAACCAATAGAGGAATCTGGAAATTCATATGGCTCCCACATATTTCTACAATTACTTTGCGATCGAATGAACCACTTACATACGATTCCAATTTCCCTTTGTCTCACGATAGTTTACTTATCCGAGGTTATGATCGTCGGTATCTCTGCATACCTAGTTCAACCTCGTTACCGATAAGTACTCTTTTCTCGTTCCCGTGATATGTGATCCCTTGTGAGACAGTCACATGCTTGCAAGCTAATTGGATGACATTCCACCGAGAGGGCCTAGAGTATATCTATCCGTCATATGGATGGACAAATCCCACTCTTGATCCATGTGTTTCAAGCAATACTTTCCGAACACTCAATGCCACCTTTATAGCCACCCAGTTACGGTGTGGTGTTTGATGTCATCAAAGCATCCATCCGGTAAAGGTGATATGCATGATCTCATGCGAAGGAATTAGGTTACTATGTATCAGAAAGCATATAGCAATTGAACTATTGAAATGACTTGATCTTTATGCTACGCTTATCTATAGGAGTATGTCCACCATATCATTCTCCTAACGATATGATCTTGTTGTTGATAACATCTCAATGTTCATGATAGGGAAACCACAATCATTAATCAACCAACAAGCTAGTGAAGTATAGAGGCTATACTAGGGACTTCAAATTAAGTTTACAAATCACACAAGTATTAATGTTTCCTTGTTAATACTATTACAGCATGAATGTAAACATTTATCATAAACACAAAGATATAATAATAACTACATTTATTATTGCCTCTAGGGAATATCTCCAACAATCTCCATACCTAGTTTTATCTCATTACCGACATGCACTCTATTCTCCTTCCCGTGATATAACATTCTAGTGATCAAATCACTTGCGTGCAAAGGTAATCAATGTGATATCACCGAGAGGGACCAGAGCATATCTATCCGTCATCGGGATGAACAAATTCCACTCTCGATCCATGAGCCTCAACATAACACTTTAGTAGTTCTGAAGCCATCTTTATAATCACCCAGTTATGGTGTGACGTTTGATGTCATCGAGAAACTCTTCCGGTGTTAGTGATTGACATGATCTCATGGTCTAAGGATTAGGATCACTTCGTAAGTTGTTATAGCAATATAAAATCAATGAATTTGATCGTAATGTATACTTCGGATGAATGTTCATCACATCATTACACTAATGTTGTGACCTTGTTATTAACAACATCCAATGTCCATGATTAGGAAACCTTGATCATCTTGTTAATCAACGAGCTAGTTTATAAGAGAGGCATAACTAGGAACTTCCTTTTTGTTTATTAAACACACATGTATTAACGTTTCCGTATCAATACAATTATAGCATGCAAAATAAACATTTATCATAAATAAGGAATACGATAATAACCACTTTATTATTGCCTCTCGAGCGTATTCCCTTCACTATGGACCTCGGTCCAATCGTTACCATTGATACATCTTCCACTGTTACTGTTTACTTCATGCAAACCATCATCACCTTCCACACCATACAGTTAATCCTTTGTTACAGCAACCGGTGAGATTGACAACCTCACTGTTAGTTGGGGCAAAGTCTTGAGTTTGTGTTGTGCAGGTTTCCATGTTGCTTGCAACACCTTTGAGATGTTTCTTTCCTCCTACTGGTTCGATAACCTCGATATCTTATTGAGGGAAAACTTGTTGCTGTGCTGCATCATACCTTGCTCTTGGGGGTTCCCAATGGCGCGTCAACACGCATCAACAGGGTGCTCTCCTTGCTCCGGGAACATGTCAGGGGTGTTTCTAAGTGAGAGAGGAGTAGAATGGTGTGAAGATTGAGGCTAGGGGTGTTCTATATTTATACCCTCGAGGGTGAGGCAGTGCGGCATGGTTAGGGCTCGTCGGCGACATTGCTACAGGTCGATCTAGGCATGGAGAAGGGCATGGGTCGACGCTGTTGGGTGTGGCGATTGTCATGCGAGTGGTGGCTCGACAATGGGCGGTCTCAGTTGGTCGGGCGATGTTGGCGCTCTATACAGGGTACGTCGATGTTCGTCAGCGAGTACGATGGTCAAGGGGTCACGCGGTGGCCAATGGGCATGTCTGGGCGATGGCTGGTGACGTCGTGGTCGCGAGTACATGCGGAGAGGTCGAGTCGCGGCATGTCTGCGCGAGGCGGATTCGGCGCTCCATCGTGCTCTCAGCATGTCCGTGTCTTAAATGGGTGTGGTCGTTCTAGGGTCTCCGTGTCTCGCTGTTGGTCGAGGGGTGGTCATAGAGGGGCGGTGAGGTCACGTCTACTAGATAGACATCGCGAGCAAGTGAGGCACGGCCTGTGGTGTGATGTCCATGTCCGAGTGACATGTGAGATCGGTTACCACTGGCATTGATCAAGGCAGTGAAGGGGAATGGCTCAATTGCATGGCTGGGTACTGGGGCCATTTGCAACTAATTTAGTGGGATCAATCTGACTCTTTCCTACTTCCAACCAATTCAGTGGGGTACGACACTTCCTTCCATATATAAACTCAAATGGGGCCATTTGCAAACTGGCTTGGTAACTATTGTTGTATGAGAATTCTGGGAAAGGCAGACAGTCCTCCCATTTAGATCCATATCCAACACACAAGCTCTTAGCATATCTTCGAGTATTTAGTTTACTCTCTCCGTTTGTCCATCAGTCTAAGGGTGATAAGCTGTGATGAAATTCAGCTTGGTTCCTAATCCTTCTTGGAATTTCTTCCAAAATCTTGAGGTAAACTGGGTTTCCTCGATCCAACACAATGTTCTTGGGGAGTCCATGCAAACTGACTATCCTAGCAATGTACAACTCTGTTAGCTTCGAGCTCTGATAAGTGGTCGTGACCGGTAAGAAATGAGCTACTTTGGAAAGTCTATCCACTATGACCCAAATAGAATCATTTCCTCTACTAGATATAGGCAAACCGGTGATGAAATCCATTCCAACCGAATCCCATTTCCATTCTGGGATCTGCAAAGGTGTAGGGTCCCAACCTAATAAGGTAGAGTCCTCCTGTGTTTTACAATGCTAGTCCATGGATCAATAGCTAGAATCCACAGTTAAGATGTAATATCAAGAAACAAAGGTCATAATATAACTTTATAACCAGGAATAACATAATTTTTATTACATCTTACATAGCTCATTGGCTATTACATTACATTGCAGCAGAATAATTATAATCATGGGGTCCTTCATATTCAAAGTGCCACAGGCAGATGTTGGTTGTAGACTTTGTAATCCTAATCAAACAATCTTCACTAAAATCAATCAACCTGCAACATTACAAGTTACAGCCACAAGGGTCAATACATTTGAATTATATTGGCAAGTGATACTATGGTAGTATAGTGGAGTCTATCATCTATATGCATTTGGCTAAGTGGAGTTGAGGCTTGCATTGCTCAAAATAGATTTTTCTTATCATTTTGAAAATACTAAGTTTTTGTTTTGACAAATTACTTCCCAAGGCATCTACCAATCAAAGACTGAAGATCCTTTCCAAGGCATCCACCAATCAAAGACTGAAGTGCTTGGCAAAACCATTTTTTTCTCAATCAAAGATTTCAAGATCCTTGTACCAAGCCATCTCTCCATCAATGATTGAAGAATTCAAACAACCCTTGTTCAAACCACAAGTTTTAACTTTAGAAATTTGAATGATGAGATTCTTGATTGCTTCCATGTCTTGATGCTCAAATTGTCCTTTACCAGGGACATGGCTAAGTACTTAGATTTTACACTCTGCAGAGGTGGTGCACTTTCCCCACAAGACTTGGTTTCCCAAGACAAAATCTTTCAGAAGCCTTCCGTTAGACCAAAATGGACGCGCTCCAACCTATCAAACACTACCACCCACTGTCCATTTGGCTAAGTTCTTGCAACCTATATGATCATGGCAGAGCCCATATTGCCAAGTGGTTGCACTTGAAGCTTCTCAACATTTGACATCTCAAATCTCTTTGTTTCCTGGGTGGCCATCCACAAGTGAGATACACAAGGTCAACCATAAACATGGGCCTTGTGAACCACTCAACATAACCCAATCTTTCCATTCCACCCAGGTGATTCATTAACTTAGTTGTTTTATTAAACAAAACATAAGTCCTCAGACTTAGAATATTTTTCCATAGTGTGAATATATTTTCCACCCATGTTTTCTATTAGCTAGTCTAAGCTTGGTAGTATTAGGAAACTTAACTTAGGAAATCCTACTAAGGATTCATCTACTAGGTTTTCCTATAGCAAGATCTATACTTAGCAAAATCCATGCAAGCTTTACTTAGCAAAATCACTAATGCATAGAGAAAGCAATGGGACAAAAAGTATGAAGCATCACTTGCCTTTTTGGTAGAGGGTATAGGTTCACTCCTTGATCTTGTTAGTCTCACACTTCACTACAAGTCAATCAAGAAAACACCAATTCAATTTACATTCCAAACCAATAATCACTCAAACAAATTCACACACACAAGACAATGGAAACCAATTCATGCATGGGAGCATGCACAAGATAGTTTTATTTTGCAAAGGGGTCTCTATGGGGTTTCTAAACTTTGTAAGATCCAAATTGGTCATTTACCAAGATGGCAAAGTCATTTGCAAAAAGGGTTTTGGTCCATAATCATTTTTAAATCTAATCATTATTTTATGTGGTGAAAATTATTTTTATCAAAGTAAAACTTTATTTTTCTCACCAAATGAGTTGCTATTGCAAAACTTGGTGTTTTGGGTCAGTAGGTTTGGTCTAAACCATTTTCTTAATTTTTTTTTCTTTCCATAACATTTTCATAACAAAAACCATTCTTTTTATTTGGCTAGAAAATGACTAAGTCAAGTAATCCAACCTAAATCTTACCAAAATCATTTTTAACACCAAGGGTTGGTTCCTAGGGTCAGTAAGGTCACAACAATCCAATTTGCAAAGGTTTTATCCTTAGATTCAATTTTAAACAATTTTTATACTCTACACAAGCATACAAATGAATCTGCAAAAATGAGCAAGCAAACAAATACTATTTGCTAAACCAATTCCACAGTTGGCTAGGGCTTGTTCTCCTGAATCCATTGATATAAAATTTGCCAAATTTGGACGTGTGGATCAAAAGTTATAAGGGTTTGAAAATGGCATCAAATTCTGATTTCAAACTCTATTCTAATTCATCCAGTGACACGCGGCACATTTTTATTCGCTGAAAACGTTTCGTGTGGATCGACAGATATGGGCCGTTAGATTTTAGTTGCATCGCACGGTCCAGAGATGCTACTTACCCCTTCACTCTTGTTCTATCCTAGTCGTCAGATCAAGATCGGATGGCTACGAGATGCTTGCCGTGAATCGGCGAGGTCATCGGCGGCGAGCGACCGATTAAGGCGCTGGCGAGGCAGGAAGCAAGAGAGGGTAAGAAGATGCTCACCAGGCTCAGGAGAACACAGTGAAGCTCAAGGTACTGCTGGTTCGACGAGGGGCACGCGAAGTTGTGATTAATTGCTCGGCGGAGACTTGGTCGGCGTCAGATGGTCCTGGAGCTCGTCGTGGGTGGAGCTGTGGTTCGCCCCGAGGGAAAACGAGTACACAATTAGAAGCAGTCGAGTGTGGCGAGTGTAGTAGCATGAACGAGAGAGCACGGGACGGTCGGTGTTTACCAGGGGACTTCGTCGGAGTGAGGCGAGCGCCAAGTCGAGATATTGTCGATGCTCTGGCGCCGCGGTTGAAAGGAGGGTACAGAGAGGAGCGTCTGGGAGTGGGGAGTAAGTTCGTGTGGTTGGGGAGGTGAGGGGCAGCGTCTGTTGGCCGGAATTAACTGGGGACGGTGGCCGGATCAGTGGCGGTGTCAGAGAAGTTCCGAGCAGCCTGGTGGCTCTGGTCGATTGAGTTCTGAGGGGAAAGGAGGAGTGAAGCATGGCGTTTAACATAGCATGGTCAATGGCGGGTTTAAACCATTCATCAACGCGAATTCAAGGGAGTTTACTCGGCAGTAAACGGCGAGGAACGGTCGAGCGGGGTGGAGAGGAAGAACAGTGGAGTGGGGCCGTTGCGTCAGTGGGAAAAGAGACGAGGAGGAGGTCCACCTGCCAGTGAGGGTGTGGGTTAGGTTTGCGGTGGAGAAAAACGGTTCGGGGGAGGAACAGGTGGGCTAGGTGGGCTGCTGCTGGGTTAGTTGGGCCAGATTGGTGGGCTGTTCTATATTTTTTTTCTGTCTAATTCTTTTTCTTTTTCTATTTCTATTTCCTGATTTGTTATTTCAAACAATTTCTCAAACATTCATAACAATTCAAATTTTCACCAACCATTGTAACCAAGAATTTGGTTCTGTTTAGTAACCTGAACCAAAATCCTAAATAAAATAAATAATACTTTAATCTTTTTAGGTTCCATCCTTAATTAAATAAGTAGGCCATGGTTTATTAATTAAATGGAGTTTTTGTTGTTTATTAATAAAATCTTTATTTGAAATCCAAATGTTTTCAAAATCAGATCAGTAGGTATCATTTGGAAGTAAATAATACTTGGATACTTGTTTCAAACAAAATATTATTTTACTTTAGGTTCCAATATTAGTTAAATAAAATGGGCCAAGGTTTATTAATCAAATAGGATTTGATTTTATTAATAAAATCTTTATTTGAAACCTAAATATTTTCAAAACCAAATCAGTGGGTTTTATTTGGGAAATATAGAATACTTGGAGATTTGTTTTAAAATAAAATAACATTTTATTTTAGGGTCCATTATTAATTAAATATAATAGACTTTCATTATTAAATCAAATAGGATTTATTTTATTGAGATATTTATTTTGAAATTTAAAATAAAGCCAAAACACTTTAGTAGGTTTTATTAGAGAATATAAAATACTTGGAAAACCTATTTAAAACAATTTAATAAGTTTTGATGTTTTAATTAAAATGGTAAAACCTTTTATTTGAATAAAATTTGGATATTAACTCCTTATTATTTTATTAAGCAATCCTTTATTATTTTTAAATGAACTTTTGCTATTTTATTTAAATAAAATGTTTTAATTCCCAAGCTTGGCCAAGGTTTAATTGAACTCTATAAAATAATCTTTATCTATAAAACTTTTATTTCAATTGAGAACCAAATCCTTTTATTTAAAAGATCTAGAATAGTATTTCCAAAATATTTTTTTATTTTCCTTTTTATTAGATTTAGATCCCTTTAGGTTTTATTTAATTCAAATGGGTTTGATGTTCCAATTGAATTCAAAAAGTTTCTTCTGGCTCTGAAAATCAAACAAAGTTTTATTTTATTAATTTATTTTCACATTACAAGATTTGGAAAATCTTGGGATGTGACAAAAGGTTTCAAAAGTCTTGCGGGTCTCTGTTGCTCGCTTTGACTCTCTGACAGATATCACATTTGGCTATGTAGCTTCCGAATTCTCGCTTCATCTTATGCCACCAAAATTGCTCTTTCAAATCCTAATACATCTTGGTTCCTCCTGGGTGGATGGAGTAAAGAGTATCATGGGCTTCTTGCAAAATGGCTTGTTTCAACTCTGAATCTATGGGCACACAGATTCATACTTTATACCACAAAACTCCTTCTTCATCTTCCGTATATCCGGGTACCTTTCCTGTACCAATATGACGTTTAATTCCGTCAATACTGGCATTTCCTTTCTGAGCTTCCTTGATGTGATCTATCAAGGTGGATTGAAGTTCGATACTAGCTAGGAATCCTTCGCTAACTAGCTCCATTCTGAAATATTCCAAATCCTTATGCAAACTTGGTAACTCTTTCAGAATCATGGTGTTTAATCTACACGGCAGTCTACTAAGAGCATCTGCTAACACATTGGCCTTGTAGGGGTGGTAGTGAATGTCAAGGTCATAATCCTTGATTAACTCTATCCATCTCCTTTGCCCCATATTCAACTCCTTCTGAGTAAAAATATACTTCAGGCTCTTGTGATCTGAGTAAATCTCACAGCGATTACCCATAACATAATGACGCCATGTTTTCAAGGTAAAACAATGGCGGCTAATTCTAGGTCATGGTGGGGTAATTCTGCTCATGTTGCTTCAGTTGTCGGGACAGATATGATATCACTTTGCCTTCTTGCATCAACACACATCCGAGACCAATCTTGGATGCATCACAATACACATAAAAGGGTTTGGTGATATCGGGCATGATCAAAATTGGGGCTGAAATCAATCTCTTCTTGAGTTCTTGAAAACTTGCTTCACATTTGTTGGTCCATTCAAACTTCTTATCTTTCTTGACTAACTGAGTCATCGGCCTAGCGATGCTTGAAAATCCTTCAACAAACTTGTGGTAATATCCCGCTAATCCAAGAAATGCACGAACTTCAGTTTGAGTGGTTGGTGCTCTCCATTCCTCAACATCCTTAATCTTGGCAGGCTCGATGATACGCCCAATTTGCATCACCTTTCTATATCATCATTTACCTCTATTCATTGATATTTGTCTTATTATGAGGTATTACTTATGGATTTTCATCTGTTTACGCATGTTGGATGATTCCTGGCGGATGGACTGCCGGAGTCTGGATTCTGATGGAAAACAAGACGTTTTGGTGCAATTTCGCAAAGATCAGAAAAATACCAGAAAAATATGGAAACATATTATTTTACCAAAAGACAAAGGAAGACAGAAGGAGGGACGAAGTGGGGCCTCATGGGCCCACACCCCCTAGGCGCGGGCCCACCTAACCCCGCGCCTAGGGCAGGTGTGGCCCACCTGCCCGGCCTCCGATTCCGTCCCTTCGCCTATATCTTCCCTACGGAACCCTAACACCAGGGAAGCGACCATAGATAGATTTCCGCCGCCTTTGCGGGCGGAAAACACCGAGAGAGAAAGATCTCTCCGGCAGACAGATTTCTGCCGGGGGAATTCCTTCCCGGAGAGGGGAGACCATCGCCATCAACACCATCATCAAGATAGGCTTCATCGGGATCATCATCATCCACACCATCATCTCCACTAGCACCATCATCACCACTCTGTCCTGCTGTAACAATTGTGTTGGATATTGCTTTAGTTCTTAGGGGGAACTTTCCTGGTGTTAATTACTATTGTAGTTGATGCTTGTGAGTGGAACCATTGGATTATTATCTATGTTCAGATTGTTATCCATTATCATATCATCTTTGATCTTGATCCATATGATGTATTGTGAGTAGTTCGTTTAGTTCTTGAGGACATGGGAGAAGTCATGTTGTTAGTAGTGAATCTGTGATGAGTTATTATTCAATGGTTTAGTATTTAAGTTGTGGTGCTATTCTTCTAGTGGTGTCATGTGAAAGTCGACTACATGACACTTCACCATTTATGGGCCTAGGGGAATGCATTGTGTATTTGGCTACTAATTGTGGGGTTGCCGGAGTGACAAAAACCTGAACCCCCGTTAGGACACCTTTGCACAAGGGAGCGTAGGATCTCAGAGTTTAAGGCTATGGTTAGATTTATATCTTAATTACTTTCCTGTAGTTACGGATGTTTGCAGGGGGTTTAATCACAAGTATGTATTAGTCCTAGGAAGGGCGGTATGTTAGCACAGGTTCACCCACACAACACTTACAACACCAGCGAAGAGTACTCAACTATTTGAAGCGAAAGCACTTGACAGAATTCCCATGTGTCCTCGAGAATGTTTGGTCCTTATAAGTATTTCCACCGGCTTGTCCTTTTCTAAGAAAGGATTGGGCCACTTGCTCCGTTTGTTTGTTACTTTTGCAACTTGCTCTTTGTTTTGTTGCCTTGTTAGAAACCACTAAAAATCCGTTTGCTAAGTACTCACAGGGATTTCCTGCTCCATACCACTGTTCAGCACCTTCTTCTCCTCGTTGGGATTGACACTCCTATTTATTGAAAGTACTACGATACACCCTCTATACTTGTGGGTCGACAGCAACTCCTCCGTCTGACAAGATATGTCCTAGGAATCCTACTTTCTTTAACGAAAACTCACACTTGCTAAACTTGGCATATAGCTGATGCTCTCTCAAAGTTCCAAGGATGGTTCTTAGGTGTTATTCATGTTGTTCCTCCGATTTGGAGTAGATTAGAATGTCATCGATGAAAACAACGACAAACTTATCTAAGAAGTTCATGAAAATCTTATCCATGAGATTCATGAAATAAGCGGGGCATTGGTTAATCCAAAAGACATGACCTTGTACTCATACAATCCATATCGGGTCGTGAAAGTAGTCTTTGGAATATTCGTTGCACAAATTTTTAGTTAATGATAACCATTTTTAAGATCAATCTTAGAGAATACTCTGGCACCAGTCAACTGGTCAAACAAATCTTCTATATTTGGCAAAGGGTACTTGTTTTTGATCGTGACATCATTCAACTTCCGATAATCTATACATAAACGGGTGGCACCATCTTTCTTATCCACAAACAGAACATGTGATCTCCATGGCGATGCACTGGGTTGAATCAGATATTTGCTAATCATGTCGTCAAGTTGCTTCTTGAGCTCCACTAACTCAGATAGGTTCATACTATAGGGTCTCTGAGCTATGGGTCCAGTTCCAGGGATTAGTTCAATGATAAACTCGATATCTCGATCTGGGGGCATACCGGGTAATTCATCTGGGAACATATCGGGTATTCACAAACTACTCTAACTTGGTCAAGGGTTGGTTGGGCTGAACTCTTGTTGCATTTTAATTGTCGGGGCAAGGTCTCCGACACATGCTCAACTAATACTCCGGTACTACTGGTCATGGTTATGTCTTTCTTGGCACAATCTATGAGTCCTTGATGTTTCAACATCCAATCCATTCCAAGTACTACTTCCAAACCTTTTATTCCGAGTACTATTAGATTGACATAGAAATCTATTCCATGAATTCTGATAGGTACGGCCTTGAAAATTTTCCTAGCTTTGGTCGTTGAACCAGGTATTTGAACTATCATAACATGCTTCAAATTTTTTGGTTGAATCTTACTAGTGCATGCAAATTCTTCCGTAACAAATGAGTGCGATGCTCCAGAATCAAACAACACTCTTGCAAACACTTAATTAATAGAAAACATACCCAGAACAACATCTAGCGCTTCTTGGGATTCTCCAGCATTCATGAGGATTAGACGGCCAGCACGGTTTCAGGTTTCCTAGGGTGAATCTCTTTCCAGGTTGGACACGACGCTGTTGTTGGGAAGGTGCGGTAACATTGGGTGTTGCATCAGTCTTCTTGGGGCATTCATTGGAGTAGTGACCCGTCACTCCACACTCAAAGCAGGTGATTGTTGACTTGTCCTTTCCGGCAATAGGTACGGCATTACTTCCAGTCCTTGGGGCAGTATTAGTATTGGGATTGGTGGGCCTTGGTGGTGCACGATTGAAGTTATTGGGGTTGCCATGGTTGTAGTGATTGTTGCCTCCAGGTCTTGGGTTTCCTCCACTATGATTGGGAAAATTTGGGCGAGACATAGATGGCCTAGGGTTCCTTGGGGCAAATCCAGTAGACGAATTAGGGTGATACTTTGGGGTATGGTGGGGTCCTAGTTGATGCATCATACGACGCTTATGGTTTTCAGTGGCTTGGTTAATCTTTCCTTCCATATGGATCGCTGAATCCACTAAAGCTTCCAGATCAGCAAACGGGATGTTGACTAACACCGTCTGCATCTCATCATGCAAACCATTCAGAAATCTCTCCTTCTTCTTGGCTTCAGTACCAATCTCATTAGGGGCATACCTAGATAGAGACAGCAATCTGTTGCGGTACTCTACCATAGTAATCCTTCCCTGCTTCAGCTCCTTGAATTCATCCCTCATCCTCAGAATCAAACCCGGTGGCACATGGGTTCGGCTGAACTTGAGTTTGAATTCATCCCAAGTCATCATATGTCCTCCATTCATAGTACGGGTGCTATTCCACCATGCTCTTGCAGATCCAGCCAGATAGTGGGTGGCCAACAGTACTTTATCAGCCTCCTCTACTCTGGCTACTTCCAAGTTATTCTCCATAGTCTGCAGCCAATCATCGGCATCTAAGGGATCTTCTGACTTACTAAAGATAGGGGGATTAGTATTCTAAAAGTTCTTAAGTTTGGATCCATGATGATCGTGATTTCCAGGGCCTTGGTTGTCATGGGCTAGCTGAGCGATTTGTTGAAGAGTGACTAGATTGGCTTGACGCTTAGTCCTATCGGCTTCTCGGTCGGCTACTAACATTTGCAAGATTTGGACCATCGGGTCTTGAGATGAGTTGCTTCCTCCGCGAGGCATCTGAAGATTGAGATAGATCATGAGACAAGAGGGAAATTTTTCTAAGGTTTGTGGGTTTGGTTTTTAAAGCTTTTGAACTTTCGAGTAAGGCTAAGGTTTGAAAGCCAACAACTCATTCTCATTCATTCCAAGCACACAATACAAGCAACACATTCCAAACAACACATCACCAAACAAATGGTTTTAAGAACCATTCTGCCAAGCTATGATACAGTGGGACCGGATACAACTCACACCTACGATAGTGCTCAAGTGCTACTACTCATCAGATCCGGTGGCTTCTTCATCATCAATGAAGGCACGATCCTCATCATTAGTGTGATACTCCTCGTCCATGTCCTCAAGGTAGTCATCATCATTACTGAGATACGAGTAGGGATCTCCATGAATATCTTCCCGTTCGTTCTCCCTCTCCTCCAGCTGCATGTCCCGATCATGGATGGTCTCCTCCAAATCCTACACTTTGTGACAAAGGCAAGCAATGATGTGATCCTTCTTATCACGCAGTTTGCGAAGTGACTTGCGCTCCCTCACGAGAATGGCGATGGTCTGGTCCTTCTTGGCAGCAGGAAGTTGCTTCGCAATGGCGTCATCACGAGCGTTGTCCAGCTCCTTCTGACTCTCACTACATGAAGGCAAGATGGTTGACATGGTGCCTCAAGTCAGGGTGACCTGGCAGATCCAGGGGTTGTCCATGGAGTCACTTCTGGCATAGTGAGCAAAGCGGGTACCAATGATCTTGTTGATATTCTGTCCACATAATCGGGCAAGTGCTTCCTGCATAGCTCTGGTCAGTTCATCGATCCAGTTGTTCTCTCTGATGGTGAAATGAATCTTCTCCAAGGTAGGTGGCTCCATATTTCCGCAAAGGTTGGCAACTATCAGCCACTATAGCTCCCCTACGGGGTGATCATGGAGTTGAGCTCCATAGAACTCCAGATGCGGGCGCTCCATAAATTTAGCCAGCTCGCTCAGGTCGTTCACAAATATGAGATTCCCTCCATTGCCCAGCTGGTAGAACTTGCTGTAGGCGTAGTCCATCAATAAGCAATTTGAGAGGAGTAAGTTAGAGAAGTGATCAAGTGTGAAAAATTTTAGGTAAGGTTGCAAAATTTTTAAGGAACTTGTGACTCTCTTTTTGGAAAGAATTTCAAGGGTAAGAGTGAGAATAGGTTTTCAAATATAGTCACTTTATATGTTTTGGAAATTAAGTTTTTCTGACGTCCATGCTAACTAGGGTCTCCTATGGTCAGGATGGCTCTCATACCAACTTGTCAACACCCGGATTTTTAATCCCAGATGCCTGTTATGTTGTACATCGCAATCCGAGGATTACCATTTTTGCGAGACATAACAGATTGGTACCATAGTTCATCATCCATTACAAACCATAATAGTCTTACAAATAGTTGATCTCATGATCAAGTCTGGTTACAATCAAAGCAGCGGAATAATAAGGGTAGTGTGGTAAAGGCTCAATCTTTAGGGTCACAGGCAATGCTGACAATGCATTTGAGGATCGTATGACCCACAAGTATAGGGGGTGTATTGTAGTACTTTCAATAAATAGGAGTGTCGATCCTAACGATGAGCAGAAGATGTTGACTAGTGGTATGCAGCATGAAATCTCTGTAAATACTTAGAAAACGAACTTTTAGGGGTTTTCTGATAAAGCAAGGAAATAAAGTGCAAGTATATAAGACAACAAACAATTGCAGCAAGTGGCCCAATCCTTTCTTAGCAAAGGACAAGCCGGTGAAAATACTAATGAGGACCAAACGTTCTCGGGGACACATGGGAATACTGTCAAGTGCTTTCGTTTCATATACCTAATTAATCTTCTTTGGTTTTATAAGTGTTGTGTGGGTGAACCTATGCTAATGTACCGACCTTACTTGGACTAATACATACTTGTGATTAAACCCCTTGCAAGCATCCGCAACCACAAGAAAGCAATTAAGATAAAAACCTAACCACGGCCTTAAACTCTGAGATCCTACACTCCCTTGTGCAAAGATTTCCTAACAGGGTTCAGGTTTCTGTCACCCCGACAACCCCACAGTTAGTAGCCAAGTATACAATGCATTCCCCTAGGCCCATAAATGGTGAAGTATCATGTAGTCGACGTTCACATGACACCACTAGAAGAATAGGACCATGATGACCCACAAGTATAGGGGATCGCAAAATTCTTCGAGGGTAGTAATACCCAATTTATTGATTCGACACAAGGGGAGCCAAAGAATACTTGCAAGCCTTAACAACTGAGTTGTCAATTCAGCTACACTCAGAAATAGTTCTTTCTCATAGAAGTTTATCAGTAGCAACAGTTTGTAGTAGCAAAATCAAAGTAATAGCAGCAGTGAAACAAGAGCAATAGTAGTAGTAGTAGCAAACAGTAGGATATGAGCGCGGTAGGCATAGGGATGGATGGACGGGCTTTGCATGGACGAGTCTAAACATGTAAGTTCAAGATCTAGGGCAATTGCAGATAAATAAGATAAAGCATCCAAGTACTAAACAATCACACGCATGTGCTCCATATATAGTCATGCGTGCTCGCAATGAGAACTTGCATAACATCTTTTGTCCTGCCAGCCCATTGCAACGGGGCGTCAAGGGAACTACTGGCAACTAAGGTGCTCCTTTTAATAGAGCACCGGAGTAAAGCATTAACACTCTGTGAACACATGTGATCCTCACACCACATCCATCCCCTCAGGTTGTCCCAATTTCTATCACTTTGGGTCCTTTGGATCCGGACAATGATATGTGTACACAACTTGCAGATAAGATCACAAACAATACTATCATAATGATTCAATAATAAGCTCAGATCTGAGATCATGGCACTCGGGCCCTAGTGACAAGCATTAAGCACAACAAGTTGCAACAAAGTCAAATAGCACTAATAGAGATACTAGGCATCATGCCCTAACAATCTTATTCGATTACATAATAGAACTCATCCAATCCTACCATCCCCATAGCCTACAACGGGGGATTACTCACTCATGGATGAGGGAAACATTGATTGTTGATGGAGAGGCGTTGGTGATGACGATGGCGATGATCCTCTCCAAATTCCCCATCCCGGCAGGGTGCCAGTATGGAGTTTCTGGTTCTGAATCGCGGCTTCTGGTGGTGGCGGCACAGCGGAACTCTTTCTGGAAAAACAACGAACCCCCCTTAGTTTTTAGGTCAAGAGGCTTCTTATAGGCGAAGAGAGAGGCCGAGGGGGCGCTTGGGCTGGCCACACCCCCTCCAGGCGCGAGGTGGTCCCACCCGCGCGGCAGGGGGTGTGGGACACCCAGGGCTCCCCTCCGTCTCGTACTCTGGCTCCGTGAGTCTTCTGGTGAAATAGGATTTTTGGCATATTTTTCAGGATTTTCCTGATAGTTGATTTTCTGCACAAAAACTAGACACCAAGGTAATTCTGCTGAAAACAGCGTCAGTCCGTGTTAGTTGTATCCAAATCACCCAAGTTTAGAGGAGAAACAATAGCAAAAGTGTTCGGGAAAGTAGATACGTTTTGGACATATAAACTCCCCCCAAGCTTAGCTTATTGCTTGTCCTCAAGCAATTCAGTTGAAAATTGAGTGCGATAAAAGAACTTTCACAAACACATTTGCTTCATATGATGTATATATTCTCAGCACAGGAGCAGATACTTAAACCATTCATAATAAGAAGTATGCAACTAAGTCTACTCAATAGTCATTGCAAGCTATGAAGAGAAACCAACTCAACATAATAAGTAGCATGAAACATAAACATAAGCAACATTGCAATGCTCATAATAAGGTATGATAGAGTGGTATCTCGCTTTCCTTTGTTTGTAGAGCATAATATAAATGACAAGGCACCTCTGAAGTTCAAGTGAAGACTAGAATTAAAGATATCAGAGATACAAGCATCAAAGTCATGACATAATTAACCAAGTTTTGAGACAAACACAAGAATGACAACTATGCTCTCAAGAAGGTGCTCATAGAATAAGTGGTGACTCAACAAGGAAGTTAAAAGGTTTTGAAAAGTTTGAAAGGCTTCCAAATGCTGAAAGTAAGGTACTCATTAGCTTTGAGATCTCATTGCCCCTATCATAGGCATCTTTATATGGTCAAGGTGAAAGTGAGGTCAAATATGAGTTATATGCTTGACATACCATAAACTGGAAATCCCATGTCCCTTGAGTACGAGGGCTGCTCCTCATGATACTCAACTTTAGTTACTTGTAAGTTCTTGTCATTGTAAATACATGCGTATCATAGAGAACCGCCAACGGGGTACCCCTTGCACATGATACAAGAGCTATCCCATGATCAAAATGACAAGGCAAGCAGACAACGAGCATCTCAGCTATCTTTTTATTTGCTATTTGCATAGGTTTTTATTGAGGATGGTTCACAGATTGCTCATTATGTTAATGCTACAAGTTTCCACCATGATTAGGCATGGCTTAGGCTAGCAGCCTAGGCGTTTCTCTAACACATATATATAACTCCATGAACTCACAAGATCCCCTTTTATTTCACACCAACAACATCCGCAAACAAAAGAGCATGATATCAACTGGATATGTATCCATAAGCGTTAAAAGCGTTCCCCGTGACAGCACGGTTCTGCTAACTCCCAGCCTATAATTTGTAAGCATGTAACTTTCATGGACAGTCACAATGGTTCAGGTTTATTAAGTGCAAGGAATAAAGTGTGCCATCAAGTTCGTGAGACCTTTACTAACTAACTTTCTTAAAATAGTCAAACATTTTATTTGGAAGAAAACAAGGCATAGTGAATATGCACTGAATAGCAAATGATGCTAGTAGGTAGGTATGGTGGACACTTGTGGCAATATTGGTTTTGGGGAGTTGGATGCACAAATAGAGCTCAGACTCAGTGCAAGTGAAGGCTAGCAATAAAGAGGGAGCGACAAACTAGAGATCATAATTGTCATAATCATGCTTGCAAAAAAAACAAGACTAACTATGGCAAGAGAGTGATACAAGAACTCTGAGGCAAAATAAATCATCGAGGCTTACTGACTATTGTTTAGTCATATGCATGCGTGAGCATGTGCCAACTCGATTCACATGAAACATTCAAAGGAGGATACCACAATATCATACCAAAATATGAATAGAACAATGCAATCAAACATTCATATAACATGCTACAAACTATTAGCAAGCTGGAGCTAATCATAAGAGAGCAATAACTACTAAGCATCCATAAATAACATACACCTGATATGAACAAACTAAGCATGCTCACAATGATGAGTATATGTACAAAAATAAAAATAAATAGAGTTTGTTACCAGCCTATTACCACACCTCAAGTTGTCTTAATCTTCATTATTGCCCTTCACTTGTGTGACTTGAATAATAACATGAAACCAAAATCCACTTAGGACAGCTGAACCCTGCAAAGAACTCACAAAACCAAAGAAGAACAAAAAAATATTTTTGGTGTTTTCGGATTTTCTTTAAGGCAAACCAAAGAAAAAAAGAAAATAAAACAAACCAAGAGAAACAACGAAAATATTTTTGGTATTTTTTTGTTTTGAGAAAGTAGAAACAAAAACCAAAAAGAAAGCGAAACAATGGATATACAAGGAACCGACGAAACATGAATATAGATGAGTGTGATGTCCTACCTCCCCCCAAGCTTGGATTTTTGGCCTAACTGGGGCTCAATAGCGTGGGTAGTAACCCCAAGCTGGTGGGTCATCATAGGAATGATCATAGCCAGGCGCTTGCGATGAAGAAGAAGACGCGCCCCAATCATAAGAGGGTTGCTGGTATGAAAACTCTCCCAAGTTGGAGGGCTGAACCGGCCCATCTTCGGCATCCTCTCCAACATTCTCCTCTTGCTGGGAGATTTCCGCCACGTATGTGTCAAACTCCTCCTTCGTGAGCGACCATCCTTGCCTGTTATCAAAATTAAACAAAACGGGCGCAGGCAAATAAACTACTTTCTCAGTCCTACCCCCTCTCCAACCACGCTTGACAAATTATAATTCATATGGTAAACTTCTCACAGTAGCCCCTAAAGAAACAAAATTATGCTGAACCATGGAATCAAGATCAAGTCTCTCTATGGGGAACCGATAATCTGAATGGTGAGGCTCTAAACCATGAAAATCTAGCAACCTAGAGGCGATGAGACCTCCACCAATTCCACCCTTCTCGTGGTTAGTGGTAAGACGGTAAGCTATCAAAGCACCCAGGGTATAAGATCTATCCATATTCAATGCAGCTGCGATAAAAGCTAGATCAAAAGAAGATAACTTTCTAGCGATCTTTCTAGCAAGAACACACTTGGTAATGAAATAGGCAAAATATTTAATGGATGGGAACTGAATGTTCCGAATTTTACCGCTTTCCTTTGAGAAGCCGAAACCTTGGCAAATTTCAGTATATAAATCCATAAGTGACTTGGGACACTCCTTGATCTTCTCACAAGATCCCCAATGAGGTACTCTAATTGCTGCACAGAAATCAACAAAAGGCAGGTCGACAGCTATATTGTATATTTTATAATGGACCATGGGATTGGATGAAGGCCAAGTAAACCGGAAGTCCTGCACCACAGCCATGGTTAGCTAAACCTATTGAAGAGGTTCCCCTTCAACAAAGTGTTCCAACTCTGCATTGGTAATCATAGTTTGGAAATCCTGGAGGATTCTTGCGGCTCTCATAAATTCACGGCATGGATATATGGAAGGGAAGACTCCTTCCTCACAATGAACTTTCATTGGCCCAGGTACCATCAAATCATATTGATTCAGTGGGTATGCACTCATCTTCCTTTCTGAAATTTTTAGAAAAAAATCAAACCAAGTGATTTCCAAGTTGATAAATGATGAGAAACTACTATAGGACCTTGATAGAGGGCTACACATGCATCAAAATGCAATCTCTAAGAATAGAACAAGCATGCAAGCTCACACAAACTGACACCTATAGCAGCAAAATACTCAAGATACAATCTACCAATCACAAATCTAATTGGACAAGCGGAGGAGGCACATACCAGGGAGCAATCCCTCCAAAAATCAGCAGCAAAGATGGGCTGAGCAAGGAGATCGAATATCGGGAGCAAGAACAGTAGGAACTCAAGCTTGAGAAAGCTTTCCGGTGTTTTTCGGGAGAGAGAAAGAAGATGGCTGGGAGGAGGCACTTTGGAGGGCCACAGGTGGGCCACACCCATGCCAGGCGCCACCTAGGGGCTGGTTGCGCCTCCCAGGGGTGTTCTGGCCTGGGGGGTCCCCCGGGCCACTCCAGGTGTCCCTCTGCCCCCTTTTTCAGGAAAAAAATATTTTGAATTTTCTAGGATTTTTCCGGAAACTTTATTTTTGGCCAATTTTCAGGGTATGAAAATTGATTTTCTCGCAGAAAAGATTTTTTTAGAAGAAGCAAAAGAAAATCAAAACCAAACTACAGAAGTCCTAAGACACTCTAACAAGCAAACAACTAACAAAACCAAAGCTAACAAGAGAAAGAGCAAAGACTAGGAAGGAGAAAAGTAAAAGTAAGCAAGAATAACCAGAGTGAAAGCATTATTTTGTTCATTAAAATCCTTTTGTTAACAAGTTTGATCAAGTCTTTTTACCAAAACAATCTTATATGAAACAAAACTTTGCATTCCCCAAGGTGATTATGTTACCTCAAATTTGATAGCAATGGTCTCAATCATAATAGTTTCAAAACTTTCTTGTGGAATGGGACAATATATTTCTCCAACCTTGATGCTCTCAATATTTTCAATGGAATTCAGGCAATAGCTCTTAGCAACCTTCTTGGGGAAATAGACAGTATGCTCTTTGTCATTAATATTAAATGTTACTTTTCCTTGATTGCAATTAATGACAGCACCTGCAGTATTAAGAAAAGGTCTCCCAAGAATAATAGACATATTATCATCTTCAGGCATTTCAAGCACAACAAAATCAGTTAAAATCAAGCAATTATGAGCCACTTGAACAGGAACATCCTCACATATACCAACATGAATAGTAGTTGACTTATCAGCCATTTGCAAAGATATATCAGTTGGTATCAACTTTTCTAGCTGGAGTCTCTTGTAGAGAGGAAAAGGCATAACACTAACTCCAGCTCCCAAATCACATAAAGCAGTTCTAACATAATTATTCTTAATAGAGCAAGGAATAGTTGGTATACCTGGATCACCAAGTTTCTTTGGAACCTTACCATTGAAGGAATAATTAGCAAGCAGAGTAGAAATCTCCTCATTAGGAATCTTCCTTTTATTAGAGACAATATCCTTCATATACTTTGAATAAGGAGGCAACTTAATAGCATCAGTCAAAGGAATTTGCAAAAATAAAGGTTTCATTCACTCACAAAACTTTTTGTAGTGTTCCTCCTCCTTTGACTTGTGTTTCTTACCTAGAAAAGACTTGAGTTTGAACCATTTGAAAGTGTTTACAAAGCATTTTAATATCATTATCAGTTCTTTCCACAATATATTTCAACTCATTAATAGCTTTAGAGTTTTCCAATAAATGATTGGAAACTTGTTTATTAAAATTACCTTGTTTAACAATAAATGTGTCAAGTTCCTCTAAGCATTGATCAGGAGGCTTACCATAGGGAATATCACCTTCATCAAAGTGGAGAGAGTGTACCTCAATAGTAGATGAGTGGGTAATTGGCTTACATAATTCTTCTATGGGCGGTAGATTCTTCACATCTTCAGCTCTACTACCTTTCTCCTTAAGACATTTCTTAGCTTCCTTCATCACTTCATCATTTAATGCAATCATTCCCCTCTTCTTCGGTGTTGGTGTTGGAACTGGTTCAGGCACAACTAGTTCAGGAGTAATAGGCTCAGGTGTATTTAGCTCAGCTGAAGTCCAATTATCATAATTTTTGCTTATTTTAGCCATTAATTCTTCAACATTTGTAGGAGTTCTTTTCCTGAAAACACAATCAGCAAAACTATCTAGGTATGTCTGTTGCCTGTCAAAGAGGACTTCATTGGGAATCCCAAGAGCAAGGTATGATGAGCACAGCAGCAAGCCTTCCCTCAGTAGATATCGAGGTTATTGAACCAGATGGAGGAAGGAAACGTCACACCGGTGTTGCTAGCAACGCGAAGACCTGCACAACACAAACTCAAGACTTCGCCCCAACTAATCAGTGAGGTTTTCGAGCTCACCGGTTTGCTGTAACAAAGGATTAAACGTATGGTGTGGAAGGTAATGGTTTGCAGCAAGTAAACAAGTAATATTGGAAGATGTATCAATGGTAAAGATTAGACCGGGGTCCATAGTTCACTAGAGGTGCTCTCCTTAGATAGACAACATGGCATGAAGGGTAAACAAATTACAGCAGGGCAATTGACAGGAACTGAGCAAGGCATAACAATGCAATTACTAGTCAGAAAGATCCTATGAGATTCGATTGGGCAATAAAAAAAGATACATAGATCTCCATCCAACTACATCTATGACTAGAAGTCCACCTTCAGGTTATCATCCGAACCCCCTCCATTATTAAGTTGCAAGCAACAAACAACTGCTTTAAGCAAAGTGTGTAAGGTAAACAGTCCACATGTTCCATGAACAAGAGATCGTTGTTTTCTCCCTAGTAGCAACCACATCTACAACCGAAGAGATTATTGTCACTTCCCTTGAAACTAGAGGCATGAACCCACTATCGAGCATAAATACCCCCTCTTGGAGTCACTAGCAACTACTTGGCCAAGATAGCTACTAACAACGGAGAGCATGCAAGATCACAATCAACACAGACATGATAGAATCATAAAGACAAAACCATTAATCAAACCAACATAATAATCTCAGTATCCATCGGATCGCCGCAAACACAACATGCATGATTACAAATAGATTAGATCTTGATCATGAACGGATCTCACAAGATCTATACATGAAAGCACAAGGAGGAGATACAACCATCTAGCTACTACATGGACCCATAGTCCAAGGTGGAACTAATAACGCATCATACCGGAGAGAAGGCCTCTAGGATGATCTCTCCTTTGGCAGGGTGCCGGGAAGAACTTCAGATCCCCTCGATCTAAGGACGATGATGGCGGCGTCTACAGACGGTTTCGTGGAGATTTGATCGGGTGCTTAGGATTTTTGTATCGGGGGCTTCTTATAGGCGAGGGGGGAGGCCGAGGAGGCGACCAGGGGGGTCAAACCCTACCCAGGCGCGGGCCCACCCCTGGCCACGCCTAGGGGGGGTTGGCCTCCCTGGCCCGCTTCTCTGTCTCCCCTTTAGACTTCTTGTTCCCCGCGGAAAGTAATTGACTTTATCGTTTGTCCCGTCCAATTCCGAGAATATTTCTTTACTAGCTTTTATGAAACTAAAAACAGTAGAAAACAGGCAACTGGCACTGTGGCAACTTGTTAATAGGTTATAAAACATGTAAAAAGCACCTCAAAGTGTAGACAAGCAAAGCAAAGTAGATAGTAAACAAGCATGGAGCATCAAAAATTATAGATACGTTTCCGACGTATCAATGTCCTAGAATCATCAGTTAGTCCATTATAATAAATATCAAGAAGCTCATTTTTAGGTAATGGACATCCAGGATGTGCATGAATCAAGGCACAGAACCTTGTCCATGACTTAGGCAATTTCTCTTCTTCTCCCTGTTTAAAATCAAAAAGTCTCTGCAAAGCAACATGTGTAGCACTGGGAGGAAAATATTTTTGGAAGAAAGAAGCAATCAAACAATCAGGGCTATTAATGGAACCAGGAGGTAATCTATTAAACCAAGCGTTAGCTTATCCTTTTAGTGAAAAAGGGAAGATCTTAGTAACAAAGTACTTGCGCATCTTAAAATCATTAGAGAATAAAGCACTCATAGTGGAAAGCTCATTCATATGAGCTACAGCACTCTTATTTTCAGTCCCACAAAAAGGTTCTTTCTCAACAATGTCTAAATAGGATAAATCAAGAGATAAATCATAATCTTTATCTTTGATATCTACGAGAGAGGTGGAAAACTTAGGATCAGAAGATGGTTTAGGAATAATGGTACGTCTCTCAAGGAGACTCTTAATAGCACTAGCACCATGTGTGTTCCGTCACTCCTCAATAAATTCATCAGTAAACTCAATGTAACCATCATTAATATCATAACTCTTTCTAGACTCAGGTGAGCTAACAGGTGTAACAGTGTCTTCACTAGGAGTTTCAGTATTTCCTAGACCAACCAGAGTAGCATCTAGGGAAGGAACTAATGAACCACTCACATCAAGCACAGTAGAAGTAACATCATGAGTATCAAAAGCAGTTCGAGACTGTACCTCTTCTTGTAGTGGATGGTAAAATAGGAAACTTTCCATCACGATACTTCCCCATGATGAAAGGAGTAGCAGTGAACAATAGTAGATCCAAGTAAACTTACAAACAAAGTTATGCTCCCCGGCAACGGTGCCAGAAAATAGTCTTGATGACCCACAAGTATAGGGGATCGCAACAGTCTTCGAGGGTAGTATTACCCAATTTATTGATTCGACACAAGGGGAGCCAAAGAATACTTGCAAGACTTAACAACTGAGTTGTCAATTCAGTTGCACCTGGAAATAGTTCTTGCTCGCAGAAGTTTATCAGTAGCAATAGTTTGTAGTAGCAAAATCAAAGTAACATCAGCAGTGAAACAAGAGCAATAGTAACAGTATTAGCGAACAATAGGATATGAGCGCGGTAGGCATAGGGATGGATGGACGGGCGTTGCATGGACGAGTCTAAACATGTAACTTCGAGATCTAGGGCAATTGCAGATAAATAAGATAAAGCATCCAAGTACTAAACAATCATAGGCATGTGCTCCATATATATTCATGCGTGCTCGCAATGAGAACTTGCACAACATCTTTTGTCCTGTCAGCCCATTTGTCGTGGTGGTGGCACGGCAGATGCCATGGGTAGGCTTAAGTTAGGGGCCGAATGGGTGCTTGTGGTCACCGGGGAGGGAGTGCACGGTCGAGCCATGCACGAAGAACAGGAAGAACTCTCCACACTTGACGATTTGATTGAAACCAAAGATTACAAGTGCTCCTTGAGCTGTATTGGCTTGAATATTTGGCACTTGTTCTCTAATTGGTCCAACCTCCTCCTACTACTGCTATGCCCTCCCTTATATAGGCAGTGCTAGCTAGCTAATACCCCTGTGGGTTCTAGGGTTTACTGTTTGGATCTTGGTCCCTACAATATGGGCTGGATTATGGGATTTCCCTAAGCCCATATGCCCGGTCCATAAAGCTTGACAGCTAATGGTCTTTTGGTACTCCGCTTCTTGTTCTTTTTGGCGTCACGCAGTTACTTTGTACGTCAGCGCTTGCTTTGGGCGTCACCCGGCTCCTTTTGTGTCACCCGGCGTCGCCCTTCTCTTTTGACCATGCTTTACCATGGTCCTTCCCAAACCTTACTCGGAAAGGTGCCACGCGTCCTTCTTGATTCGGCTCGTTAGTACCTGCAAGGGTTACAACTTTGTCCTATATGGGCCGAGATAGTTTGTATCTCGGCTTTCTTGCTTATCTTACCCGGCCATTCGTACCCGGCCTGGTTCATTTTTTACTCGGTGCCAACCCAGCTGCGCTATGTTTACCCTCTCGTGACCCTACCGGGGGTTATCCCCCCGACATTAGTCCCCGAAGATGGTGAGGTCTAGCAGTTCAAGCTGTTAGGCGTCTCCAGGTTCCTTTTGTGTGAATGGAACTTAGTTTTTGTCTTTTATCTGCCTCAGTTTTGCATCTTGCCGGGTTAGTCTGACAATTCCGGGTCAATTCTTTGACTTCTTGGCTCATTCTTGCCTCGAGCCGAGTTATTTTGGCCAACTCCGGGTCATTTTCGGCGCACTTCAGTCACTGACAGCTAGTAATCATGATTACTTGTCTCAATTTTTGTTCCAAGCTCTAACGGCACAGTGATGGCTGCGCAGTTATTCCTCGTCACTATGGCAGTCCCATCGGTCTGCGCCTCTTGTCCTTCCAGCCGTGACGTGGCACCGGATTTTCCGTGTATCTTTGGCTATTGGCGCTCGCTGACTGGCTCACCCGGCGTGGTACACGGTCACACGCTGGCCGCATGGCGCAGTTAGATCCCACGACGGTTTTTTTTACTGCCCTTAAGTAGGGGTTGGGGGTTTCCACTTCCCCCACGCCCGTTCAGTTTCCTTAGCCTTTCTTCTTCCTCGCGCCCGCAAGATTGAACTGCCTCCTTTGCGGTTCCTTCTCCCTCTCGCTCATGCGCTGCGATTTCCCCTGTCCTCTTTCGATTCCAGCACGGGTCCTCGTTGTTCCAAGCCTCTCCTTTCGGAAGAGGAGACATATTCCGATGATCCTATGGATGCGCGTGACGTCGCTGATGGCGCTGAGGAGCAGGAGGTTCCCTCCGGCGAGAGCGGCGGTTGGGAAGGCTTTGAGGTTTCCACCGAAGAGGTGGAGTGGCCTCGCTCCACCAGACGCATTCCACTGCAAGTGGATTGCCGTATCCCCGCCGGTGAGATTTCCCCCACCCCTCAAGCTGGCGAGCGGGTGGTTTTTCTTTCACACTTCGAACATGGTTTTGCTCTTCCTGTGAGCACCTTCTTTTCCTTGTTTCTTTCTACCTTCCATCTGCAGACCCACCATCTTCCTGCCAATGCGATTGGCTCTCTCTCTTGCTTTATATCTTCCTGTGAGGCCTATCATGGAATTTGGCCTACAGTTGCTCTGTGGGCCAAGTATTTTCGCTTCAAAGTTCAGGTTGTTCCCCAGCCTGAAGTTCCTCGTGCGGATAAGAAACTACTCGGTGCGGTGCTGCTAGCATCACGCCCAGGAGGGATTCCATCTTTCCTTGGGTTGCCGGCATTGACTCTTGCAATAAGTGGCATAGAACCTTTTTCTATGTCAAAAACAGCGGGTCCACCGACAACATTCGGCTTCCCCTTTTCTCGGACGAGGTCCCCAACAAGAAGTACTAGCAACTTGACCCGCGCGACCAAGACGCTGCGGTAAAAGAGGCAAATGCTATCCTGGAAAGGTTGCTGTCGCCAGATGAGAACTTCCATCTCGCCGACTTCGACCTCATGTGCACCTTCATATCACGCCGGATAAGCCCCATCCAAGCCAAGAGCCACAAGATGTGCTTCATGAGCGGGTCCCATGATCCCACTCGGCATTCCACCAAGGAGCTCACCCATGACTCCATTGCCCGCCGAGTAAGCTCAGTCTTTAAATTGAACTTGGCGGATGATTGGGCTTGGAGTTGCCCATCGTTCAGCCGGGTCAGGCCTGTCCCCTGGGTAAGTTTCCAAGTTACCTTTCTTGCCGAGTAGGCTTTAGCTCTTTTGCCACTTCTTAGCTTATTTTTTAGTTTCTCATTCTGTTTGTCTTTCGGAGAATCTCCTTCACCAGGTTGATGACAGTACTGTCCCTCCTGCTGGTTATCATGGGGACCGTTCTGACTCGGATGAGATCGAGTATGACCTGGAGTGCTTCATGCTGATCCCGCACACCGCAGCCGCTTCTGCTTCGGGTAAGAGTCAATCTTGCAACCCCTTACAAGACTGGTCTGACGATGATGAGGATGATGATCGTACAATTTTGAAGGTATATGCCTTGTGAGCTTAACCTTTTTGCTTATCCGAGTAAGCCTGTTATTTACTTTTGCAGCTGGCCAGGTACACGATATCCCTCCTCTTGCCGTGGGAGGAGTCGGCAAGATTCCCGTCGCTAAGCCGAAGCGACGCGGAACCTCCTCCAAAGACAAGCCTGGCTCCTGCCTCGCCGCTGCCGGCTTGAGTGAGACTCGCTGCTGGCGCCGAGTCACGCCGAAGTCGTCGTGACCAGTCGTCACCGGGTAAGTTTGTTTTTACTTTGCCTTCTCTGTTCTTTTCCTTTTCACCCTTGAAGTTCTCTCATATACGTCTTGTTATTTTTAGTGTTGTACCTTTGACGGCGAATCAGGCTGCTTCTAGCATTGCCTCGCTTAGGCAAACTACCTCCTCCTCCGGTGACTCTTTGGCGCATGTCCCGTCTGCGTTGAGGATAGCACTATTGAGGCTCACGCTTCTCAGTGTCAGTCAGACCCGGTGGATCACTCGGCTAGCGCCCCTGGTGCTGGCCAGGAGAAACTTCTTGATCATGGTGCCCACAAGTCTAGTGCCGAGAAACCCTCTGCCACCAGTTCCTCTGGCATCAGCCCTCAAGCTGATGTGAATGAATAACTTCCTGATCTTGGAGCCAGCAAAACTGCTGAGCCCAGTCAGGGGCTCCAAAACCATCACCAAATATTCCTGCTCGCTCTCAAACTCTGTCAAAGGGCCAGACCCAGCCCAAGGCTTCTGGTTCTTCTCGCCCCTCTTCTGGCAAATCCACTTCTTCCAAGCAAACAACTCTAGTTTACGCTCCGGGTTCGGCTCCTCAGATCCGGCCTCCGACGTCGTCGACAATACTCACTTCAGCGGGTAAGGGGGACGGATCTGCTCTTTGGTCGGTGGCGACTCGAGGCTGTTACCTCCATACCTCTACCGCAACCCGCCGCCATGGGAGCATGAAAACGGGTCGAGTTCTCACTCGGACACTCAGTGGAAAAAGCCTTGGTTTGGCTGAACCTTACGCTGTGGCATGGAATGCAGCAGGCTAGCAGGAGGTCAGCACTCGTGCCGGGAAGAAGATGAAGCTGGGCCCCAAGGCCGTCTCCGACATGACCCAGCAAGCCATTTCTCTAATGGCCCGTGTCGACAAAGTGAATGAGGTAAATTAACTTCTTACTCTTTTGTATCATTGAGCATTTCCTTTATACATATCACCTAGTCCTCGAGGTTACAACCGGGTAAGAAACTTACTCGGCTGTAAGCTCTTCAATAGTCACTTAGCCTTCAAATCCTTTATTCCAAGCTTGTATGTTAGAACTTCGATCCCTAGCCCTCGAGGTTACTGTCGAGTAAGGAACTTACTCGGCTGTAAGCTCTTAAGCTCTTTTGATTTCTTTTATGACAAACTCATGTTAGAGCTTCAATCCCTAGCCCTCGAGGTTACTGTCGAGTAAGGAACTTACTCGGCTGTAAGCTCTTAATCTCTTCTTTATTCGGATGGTCGCCTGCCTTGACTCTTCCTTATTGTCTAACTTCTTTGATTATCTTACGCACAACGAGCGCACCAAGGTGCACCAAGCTCTTGTCCTGGCGCATCGCAAGCTTGAACTTGCGTATGAGAAGCTACAGATTGACACCTTCGGCCGACGTAATATCTTTGCTTTTCCTCTTTATTTTTTGATGTAATTTTCCTTGGTCCATCTTCTCATTTTTTTCTCATGTACTTGTTCCACGGCCACTGCTCAGGATACCATTAACAATCTTCACTAGCAAATCAGCGAGGCCGAGAGTAAATTTCCTGCCTTCTAAGCCAATAGTTGAAATTTTTCTGTTGGTACTGACGAATTTTGTTCTCAATAAGCAAAGAAGCACCAAGCCGAACTCTAGAAGGAGCGCGATGAGGTGACTCGGCTGAAGGAATTGATGGCCGAGACGGAAGAGAAACACTTGGCCGAGGTGAAAGGACTGAAGGAGGAGCTTGCCGAGAAGAGCGAGCAGCAGGCTGCTAGCACCGAGATGACTAAGAAGTTACTCGACGAGGCCGAGTCATTGGTCGAGTCGACCAATATGAACCTTGACACCCTTCAAGCCAAGACTAAGACTTGGCATAGCAAACTCGCTGCCATCAACTTCTTTCTCAGTAGTGAGTTCTTACTCTTTACGCATTGTCCAAGTCCTGCTGGATTTCTTCCATCTTCCTTTGCTATTCACTAACTTTCTCTTTTTGCTTGCAGAGAACTTTCCTGAGGCCAACATATTTGCCATCCGAGCCATGAAGAAGGTGAGAGCTGAGGCTGGTGCTCCTGCTGACGGCGATGTGTCCATGGAGGAGCTCCTCGCAGCAGTGTTTGAACGGGTCAAGACCCTCAGATCTTGCAGTGTGGATTTGCTCAAGTCTGCTATCCATGCGCTCCGCAGACTGCTCCTCACTGAAGACCGGTTGGATCAATGGCGTGAGTCGGCCGGCCGAGCTGCAGCGGACAAGGCTCTTTCCTTCGTGATTTCATGGTACGAGGACATCAACCTTGATGTTCTTGCTCGCATAAGGGGATATGGCAAATGGTTGAACGACCCAAAGCTGATCAAGAAGCGCCAGGAGTGAGCTTATGCTATGATCGAGTACACCATGGTGCATGCTTGGTGTGAATGGCCCAGCTTCCTCGACCTTGGCGATCCGCTCGTCGAAGTTCCTGCTGAAGATGGTGGCGACAGTGAGGCGACCGAGTCATATGGTTCAGGTGACCCGGCCGATGCTCCAAGAACTCCTGGTTCCGAGAATGCTCCTCCGAGTTCTCCTGCTCCTTAGGCCAACAAATACTCGAACTTTTATTAGATCCCCGGTATGCCGGGTACAGATGTAACGTACATTGCACTTTGAAGTTTGACTATGTGCCTTGTGATAGGCCTTATATATTTGCGTTATGCTTTGAGTGCGAATCACTCAAGGATAAGTCCCCGAGTTTCATTTTGTCGTGTCACTTTTCCTTGCCTTTGGCCCTTGTCTATCATTTTTCGGCGTTCGACATTAGGATCTCAAAGTACGAAGGATTTAGTTAGCGGATATGAAACTTGGATAACTTGGCCGAGATTACTCGACACACAGTATAACACAACCTGCAGAGAGTTAGGCACAAACTAAAGCCGTCTCGTGTTTCTCCCTTGTACTTATCTGGCGTTCGTGTTTACCCGTCTTAGATCTTTTTCTCTTGCTTGCCATGAAGTCGTGTTTTTGGACAACAGCATAGTCGAAGAGTTGATTTTTTCTGAGTAAACACTACTTGTTCCGAAATAAATTTGGGTATCACGCCAGCCAACGTAAAATAATTGAAATGGAAAGCCTAAGGGATAGTCCCCGAGTCAGTTTTTTGATTCATACCATTTTATTATTAGCATATAGCCGGCAAACACATCCGACATATGAGGGTTCAAGTGATACATGCATTGCTTCTCCTAAGTGTAGAAGGGGCGAAGCAGTGCCACATTCCATGGACTTTTGGTTTCATCTCCTGACTTGTCTGCCTTGTTCTTTTGCGCTTCACGAGCGTCTATGAGGTAATAGGAATCATTGTGCAATGCTTTGCTTACAATGAATGGACATTCCCAAGGAGGCGATAATTTATGCATCCCGGCTGTGCGCTGCACCATCCTTAGCACCATATCTCCTTCTCGGAAAACATGAGGTTGCACTTTCTGGCTGTGGTAGCGTCGGAGGTTTTGTTGATATATAGCAGATCTAGAAAATGCCAGTTCCCTTGCTTCTTCGAGTAAATCCACTCCATCTTGTCGGGCCTCTTTCACCTCGGCTTCCGAGTATTGCCTTATCCTTGGCGAGTCATATTCTATGTCGGCCGGCAAGACTGCTTCAGCCCCATATACAAGGAAAAATGGTGTATAACCAGTTGATCGATTTAGAGTCGTTCTTAAGCTCCACGGTACTGAGGGTAGTTCCTCTATCCAACAACCAGGTGATCTCTGGAGTGGTTCCATTAAGCGGGGTTTTATCCCGGACAGAACTAAGCCATTAGCCCGTTCAACTTGTCCATTTGATTCTGGATGCGCGACTGACGCTACGTCAAGTCTTATGCGGTGTTTCCCACAGAAGCGAGCAAAAGCCCCTTTGGCAAAGATTGTGCCATTGTCAGTGATCACACTGTGCGGGTAGCCATATCTGAGTATTTTATCCCTTAGGAATGTAACAGTTGTTTTGCCGTCCATTTTTTTGATTGGCTTCACTTCTATCCACTTGGTGAACTTATCGATCATGACCAAGATATGAGTCATGCCTCCCCTTGCTGGTTTGAATGGTCCTACCATATCCAGGCACCACACTGCAAAAGGCCACGTGATTGGTATAGTCTTCAATTCTGACGCTGACAAATGTGACTTGGACGCATAGTGTTGACAACCACTGCATTTTCCGACTAACTCTTGCGCTTGTGCCAATGCACTTGGCCAGTAGAATCCATGTCGGAATGCTTTGGCTACCAATGCTCTTGATGATGCATGGTGCCTGCACTCTCCTTGATGGATATCCAATAAAATCTCCTGGCCTTGCTCTGAGCTGATGCAACACTGCAGTACACTTGTCACGCTTCGTTTGTAGAGTTCCTTGTTGATTATGGTGTATGCTTTTGCTCTTCGTGCCGTTTGCCTTGCCAGTGTCTCATCACTCGGCAAGGTTCCATCCTTCAAATAACTGAATATTGGTTGTGCCCACGTTGGTATTAGCGGTTCCGGGTCTGCTTCAACATCAATGTCCATTGGTTCCGTCGAGATATGTTCTGCCGACATAACCTGGGGAGTCCCCGAGTGTGATTCGTCTACCCCTGAATCGATATCCATTGGCACTGCCACTGATTCCTGGCTCGCCGGGATGACCCTGATTGATTTGGACTCTAGTGACGGCTTGATCGATGCCTTCCTGAGATGCTCCAATGCTACCCCTGGTGGTATTGCTTGTCTAGATGATCCTAGCTTGGATAACACGTCCGCTGCCTCATTTTCTGCTCTAGGAATGTGATGGAATTCGCAACCGTCAAAATATCCCGAAATTTGCTGCACGTGGAAGCGATATAATGCCATGTTTGCATCCAGTGCGTCCCAATGTCCAGACACTTGCTGAATCACCAAATCCCAATCACCAAAACACATGATCCTTTTGATACCAATTTCCTTGGCTACTTTAATGCCATGGACGAGTGCTTCGTACTCGGCAACGTTGTTAGAAGCAGCAAAATGAATCTGCAAGACATACCTCAGTTGATCCTCTTTGGAGATGTGAGCACTATCCCGACGCCCAGACCCATTCTCGTCTTGGACCCGTCAAAATGCATTTTCCAGTAATTTGGATCTGACAGTGGTGGCTCGTACTGCATCTCCATCCATTCTACAAAGAAATCTGCAACAGCTTGAGATTTATTGCATCTCGCCTATCATATTGTAGAGTATATGGTGCCAATTCTATGGCCCATTTTGCGACTCGGCCGCTGGCATCTTTGCTACCCTATATATCCGATATAATGTTTTAGCTTCTTTGCTTCCATATATACCCCATATGTCATCTTCTGATAATGCGGGTAATTTTGTTTCGAGACAGAGAGCACTTCGCTCAAGTAATACACCGGTCTTTGGACTGATTTGCCCCTTTCTTCGCGTTCAGCCACTATCACTGCACTTACAACTCTGTTGGTTGCGGCGACATAGAGAAACATTGGCTCTTTGGATAGTGGTGATGCTAATATTGGTGTTGTTGCCAACATTTTCTTTAATTCATGGAAAGCGCTATCAGCTTGCTGTGTCCACGTGAATTTGTATGATTTCTTCATCAGTTGATATAGTGGTAGGGCTTTTTCGCCTAGCCGACTAACAAACCTGCTCAACGAGGCCAGGCATCCAGTAAACTTCTGGACGTCATTGAGGTTTTTTGGCAATTCCAATCTTTCGATGGCCCTGATCTTTGTCGGGTTAGCTTCAATCCCTCGGCTAGATACAAGGAATCTGAGTAACTTGCCAGTCGGGACACCAAATGTACATTTTTCCGGGTTAAGTTTCATCCGGAATCTTCTCAAGTTTGCGAATGTTTGACGCAAGTCCTCGATTAGAGTATGACTTTGTTTGGTTTTTATTACCACGTCATCGATGTATACTTGAACATTTTTGTCCAATTGATCTTGCAAGCACTTTTCATGCATCTTTGATATGTTGCGCCTGCATTTCTTAATCCAAATGGCATGGTGCGATAGCAATAAGCCCCGTACAGGGTGATAAAAGCTGTCTTTATTTGATCATTTGGATTCAGTGAAATCTGATGGAATCTTGAATACGCATCCACAAATGACAACAACTCACACCCAGCAGTATAATCTATGACTTGATCGATCTGAGGCAGAGGAAATGGATCTTTTGGACACGCCTTGTTGAGGTTCGTGTAATCAATGCACATGCGCCATACCATTGCCACGTTAGGGTCATCTTTCTTCTCCTCGACCAGGACGGGATTTGACAACCAGTCCGAGTGCAGCACTTCCATGATGAATCCAGCAGCTAAAAGTCTTGCAATCTCGGCCGCTATTACTTTCCTCCTATCTTCGGCGAAGCGGCGGAGGGGTTGCTTCACCGCCCTTGCATCTGGTCTGACATGAAGAGAGTGCTCAGCCAGCTCCCTCGGAACTCCTTGCAGATCTTGAGTGGACCATGCAAAGATGTCCCGATTCTCACGGAGGAAGCTGGTGAGCTCGCTTTCCTATTTATCTGTAAGGCCAACCCAATGGTTACTGTGCGTTCCGGGAAAGTTTCATCCACCTGCACCTTCTTGGTTTCCTTGGTAGCTTGAAATGACACATTGTCGTGCGGGTTGGTGAGTGCCGGCATGGACATTTGTGCTGCTTTGGCCAATGATGCCACCTCTAACATCTGACTTTTCTCTTGAGCTATGACGAGTGACTCGGCCAGTGAAGATCCGGCTGAGGCACAAGCAATAGATCTTTTGTAATCTCCTTCAACTGTGATTACCCCACATGGGCATGGCAGCTTCATATTCAAGTAAGCGATGTGAGGAGTAGCCATGAACTTTGCCATAGCCGGTCTGCCGAGTAAGGCATGATATGAGCTGACCAAATCTACTACCTCAAACTCTATGGCTTTAGTGCGACAATTTTCTCTATTGCCGAATAAGACGTCGACCCAGATCTTGCCAATTGTCTCACAGGAAAATCCCGGCACAATCCCGTGGAAAGTGGTCTTAGTCGGCTCCAGCATGTTCATGGTAATGCCTAACTTGAGCATAGTATACTTATACATGATGTTGATGCTACTTCCATCATCAATTAACACCTTTGAAAATGTCACGTTGATATCTGGGCCCATGAACGTTGGATCCAGAACCAGAGCGTATCCTCCTGGGGTTGGCATGATTCTGGGGTGATCCTTTATACTCCAAGTTATATCTTGCTCAGACCAATGCATGTACTTGGGAATTGCCGGCATCGTGGCATTCACTTCCATCATTCACCGTTGCTGGTTCTTCTTGTCATTTGGCTCTGTGACAAAGACAACATAGCTCTGGTGATGTTCTTTGTACTCATTTCTGGTTCCATGGCCTATATGAGCATCGTCACCTCTTGGATTGTGCACCTGATGCACAGCTTCTCTTCTTTCCTGATTCTGATATCTCGGCTGCCTGTTTTCATATCTGTTATCTGCTCCTACTGCTTGAGCATTTCCTCCTGTAAGTGGTGGAGGGGGAGGTGGTGGAAGTTGCTTATTCGGCGAGTCCACTCTATCTCCTTTCTGAAACCAAGTGCATTGCCTTGTTGAGTGATTTGCCGGCTTACTCGGACTAGGCGTGTGAAACTTACACGGCTGATCCAGCATCATCTCATAGGTGTATTTTTGTCGATCTTGGTACTGTTTCCTTTGATCGTATGGCCTTTTGCCGTCATTCTTTGGCATCCATTGTTGCTAACCATTTTTCCTTTGACGCTGACTGATTCCAGAATCTGGATGATCCTGATTCACTGCAGTAACCTGAGCCGAATCATACCTGTAATCCGGCCTCTCATCCCTTCTCTTGCTTCTGTATTCGGATCTCTCCTGGCGCCTTTGCGACCCGACAGCGTCATAGATCTGAGTCTTAGTCATCCCGTCTGCCGACATGAGCAGCGGCTGAGGCGGATCTCCTAACGCGTACGAGTCGGCGATTCTTATCGTCTCTGCTAGGCTTGCCGGCATATCTCTTTGTAACCTTTGCCACAACATACTCCCATGTCTGCATCCTTGTGCAAACCATGCGATTGCTTGTGACTCGATTACCCCTTCACAAGAGTTACGCATCGTACACCACCTTGTGAGGAACTCCCTGTCTGTCTCATTCGGTCTTTGCTTGCACATTGCTAGTTGTTGTGGGCGATTCGGCCTCTTGTAAGTGCTCGTGAAATTACTCACAAAGGCATCGTGAAAATCAATCCAACTATTGATGCTTTCGGGTGGCAAATTGTTCAACCATACCCGAGCTGGTCCTTCCAGCATTTGTGGTACGTAACGTACTGCCTATCTCAAGTTTCCCTGCGCTATCTTTACAGCGGTTCCATAATCTATGAGCCAATCCTCCGGCTTTGTGCTTCCATCATATGTTTTTGTTCCTCTGGCCAGCTGGAAATTCGGCACCGGTGGCTCCTTCATGATCCTTGGGCCAAAACATGGTGGACCCTGCGGACCTTGCGATTCAATTATCTCCGCCATTTTTATGCGGTCAAGCTTCAACCTGGCATCGTCCGGATGAAGGTTTCTACCTCCGTATCTTGCTCCCATTGCTTGATATGCATGGTCCGGCAGCTCACACCCGTCATTTACCATAGCCGAGTAACCATCATTGTACTTATTCGCGTTCGGTTCAGCTGGCTGTTGAACTGCTTTTCCCGCGCTCTGATGTCTTCTTTTCGGCTGAGATGGTCCGTTATTCGGAGCTGGGTTTCCTCCTCCCGCCGAGTGAGTTGCGCGCCAAGTATGAGGCACAAAATTTTGCCCTCTGTTGTCATTTTTCTATCCATTTTTTTCCTGGTTTTCATTTTCCCGGGGATTATTTCTTTTTGCCCCTTGCGCGTGCGCCGGGTTTCCTTCAACTGCTGTCGGATCATAGGCGACCATCTGCTTGTTTCTTCCAGAATCCACACTTCTCTCTTTTCTCGGCCTAGGCGCCGCTCATGGTGAGGATGCCGTGTGCCCAGCCGATCTTGCCGGAACAGGAGTTGCCGAATGAACCAGCTGTGATCTCCCTGCTATACCCGGATTTGCTCTGTAATATGCCTCATTTAGCATGTTGGCTGCTTTTACTAACTCATTGACCCGTTCTTGCTGCCTTTTCTTTGCTTCCCCCTCCAAGTGGGGTAACTTTGCCATTGCTGCTTCTGTTGCTCGCAGATTAGCTGATGTTGTGTTGTATGTTGGGCGCATGCTGTCCCATTGCTATTATCTAGTGTTATCTTTGATGTCGCATCTGCGACCTCTTCGTTGAGGTTCCTTCCTCTCAATCTCGTCGCATCAAGCCGGGTCTTTGCGCCCTTGACTCGATTTGCCGAGTTAAGTTCTTAGATAGTGATATCCACATCCTGTTGTAACTGTGCCAGCTCCTTTGCTTTCTCTAGGACTTTTATCCTAGCTTCTTCCAACTCGGCTTGCACACGCGAAGGGTCAGTTACTTGTGCCACTGGCTCTGCCAACTTGTCTATTTCTTCCTACAGCTCCTTAGCTCTTTTGCTCCTACCTATGTTCTCTGGTTTCTCCAGCGGCGCCTTCGCTGTTCTTGCAGCCCTTGGCGTTTCCTCATGATTTCCTCCTTCCGTGTTCTCATTTACCACTGGAACTACTGGGGGAGCTATGGGGTTTGTGGCAGTCATCATTACCTCCATGGAGACGAGTTGGAGAGGTTTCCCAGCGACTGGTGTCGTTGGGGGATCCGGCGCCAGGATGACGCACTCAGGATATGCGTGCTCCACGCGCACCGTGACGTAGACCTGGTGCTCTCCGAACTTGATGAAGCGACCGCCCCTAGGGAACGGCTTGGTCCCGAAGCAGCCTGCGTTGTCGCTGATGAAGTTGAGCGATCCAAACCTCTATATGAGGCCGGAGTAGACGCGCTCGCCGGTCTTGGCGATGATGTTGCCCGTCCGGATGAAGACTCCATCAAGCACCTGCTTCTGCCCCACGGTGGGCGCCAACTGTCGTGGTGGTGGCACGGCAGATTCCATGGGTAGGCTTAAGTTAGGGGCCGAATGGGTGCTTGTGGTCACAGGGGAGGGAGTGCACGGTCGAGCCATGCACAAAGAACATGAAGAACTCTCCACACTTGAGGATTTGATTGAAACCCCAAAGATTACAAGTGCTCCTTGAGCTGTATTGGCTTGAATATTTGGCACTTGTTCTCTACTTGGTCCAACCTCCTCCTACTACTGCTATGCCCTCCCTTATATAGGAAGTGCTAGCTAGCTAATACCCCTTTGGGTTCTAGGGTTTACTGTTCGGATCTTGGTCCCTACAATATGGGCCGGGTTATGGGCTTTCCCTAAGCCCATAGGCCTGGTCCATAAAGCTTGACAACTAACGGTCTTCTGGTACTCTGCTTCTTGTTCTTTTTGGCGTCATGCAGTTACTTTGTACGTCAGCGCTTGCTTTGGGTGTCACCCGGCTCCTTTTGTGTCACCCGGCGTCACCCTTCTCTTTTGACCATGCTTTACCATGGTCCTTCCCGAACCTTACTCGGAAAGGTGCCACGCGTCCTTCTTGACTCGGCTCGTTAGTACCTGCAAGGGTTACAAATTTGTCCTATATGGGCCGAGATAGTTTGTATCTCGGCTTTCTTGCTTATCTTACCCGGCCGTTCGTACCCGGCCTGGTTCATTTTTTACTCGGTGCCAACCCAGCTGTGCTATGTTTCCCCTCTCGTGACCCTACCGGGGGTTATCCCCCCGACACCATTGCAGCGGGGCCTCAAGGGAACTACTGGCAATTAAGGTGCTCCTTTTAATAGAGCACCGGAGCAAAGCATTAACACTCCATGAACACATGTGATCCTCACACCACAGCCATCCCCTCCGGTTGTCCCAATTTCTGTCACTTCGGGGCCTTTGGATCCGGACAATGATATGTGTACGCAACTTGAAGATAAGATCACAAACAGCACTATCATAATTATTCGATAATAAGCTCACATCTAAGATCGTGGCACTCGAGCCCTAGTGACAAGAATTAAGCACAACAAGTTGCAGCAAAGTCAAATGGCACTAATAGAGATACTAGGCACCATGCCCTAACAATATTATTCGATTACATGATAGGACTCATCCAATCCAAACCATACCCATAGCCTACAGCGGGGGATTACTCACTCATGGACGAGGGAAACATTGACGGTTGATGGAGAGGCATTAGTGATGACGATGGCGATGATCCTCTCCAAATTCCCCGTCCCGGCAAGGTGCCAGAACGGAGTTTCTGGTTCCGAATTGTGGCTTCTGGTGGTGGCGGCGCAGTGGAACTCTTTCTGGAAAAACAATGAACCCCCCTCAGTTTTTAGGTCAAGAGGCTTCTTATAGGCGAAGAGAGAGGCCGAGGGGGCGCCTGGGCTGGCCACACCCCCTCCAGGTGCAGGGTGGTCCCACCCACCATTGGCAGGGGGTGGGCCACCTAGGGCTCCCCTCCGACTCGTACTCTGGCTCCGTGAATCTTCTGGTGAAATATGATTTTTGGCATATTTTCCGGGATTTTTCCTGATAGTTGATTTTCTGCACAAAAACTAGACACCAAGGTAATTCTGTTGAAAACAACGTCAGTTTGTGTTAGTTGTATCCAAATCACACGAGTTTAGAGGAGAAACAATAACAAAAGTGTTTGGGAAAGTAGATACGTTTGGGATGTATCACGCCACAACTTAAACATTAAACCATTGAATAATACCTCAACACAATTCCACTACTAACAACATGACTTCTCCCATGTCCTCAAGAACTAAAAGAACTACTCACGAGACATCATATGGATCAAGATCAGAGATAATATGATAATGGATAAATCTGAACATAAACAATAATTCAATGGTTCCACTCACAAGCATCAACTACAATAGTAATCAACACCGGGAAAGTTCCCCCTAAGAAATATGCAAGATTCAACACAATTGTTACAGTGGGATGGAGTGGTGACGATGGTGCTGGTGGAGATGATGGTGTGGATGATGATGATGATCCTGATGAAGTCTATCTTGATGATGGTGTTGATGGCGACGATCTCCCCTCTCTGGGAAGGAATTTCCCTGGTAGAATTCTGTCTGCCGGAGAGCTCTTTCTCTCTCGGTGTTTTCTGCCCCGTAGAGGCGGCGGAATCTTCCTGTGGTCTCTCCCTATCAACACCTGGTTTTTTAATCCCAGATGCATGTAATGCCGTACATCGCAATCCTAGGATTACCATTTTTGCGAGACATAACATATTGGTACCATAGTTCATCATCCATTACAAACCATAATAGTCTTACAAATAGTTAATCTCATTATCAAGTCTGATTACAATCAAAGCAGTGGAATAATAATAAGGGTAGCATGGTCAAGGATCCATCTTCAGGGTCACAGGCAATACTGACGATGGGAGATGATCCTAGTTATCTTAAGCGTCCTGTAATCCTTCTTCCACGTAGTCTCCTTCATAGTCTGGCCATGGGAATAGCCAGGGACAAAGCCATGAGTACTTCGAAGTACTCACAAACTTTCACTAAAGAAGTAAGGCCATTCTATTGGATTCTTAATCTCTAGGTTTGTTTACCATAAGCCAATTTTATTTCAACCAGTGTCTTGTAGTAAAAGTCTAACTTTAGTTGTCTAGGTTACTTAGACGGTAACATAACTTCATTTACACAACTTGTGGGGTCAATTCAAAGTCATCTTTCAAGTCACGGGTCATTTGGAAAACTTCTGACAACGGAACAGTATGGCCATCCAACTGTCCATAATCGCGGACGCGGCTATTCGAATAGTTTGACACTCTGCAGAGGTGGTACACTTTCACCAGGACATTCGATACATCCATCAGGAACAATCCTGAATCATCATACTTAGTATGCGGATAATCAATCTTAACCTTTCAATTACACAACCTAGTATATGCGCATCTCCTATGATTTTGGCCTCCCAACCATGACCATTTTTCATCTTGGGCACTTCATAGGTGGATAGTAACATTCACAAGGTAGCCTCAGCTCACCTCGTTCTGCGAGGGAACCCATACTAAGACATATAAACTTTCAGTCAAGCCCTGACCAAATTAGGGTATTGTGGTTGTATGATAAATATTGGAATGGTATCGCATCCGAACCCAACTATTAGTTTTCATCAAAGTCAAGTCACATACTTTCATTCACCATCATCTTCAAAGTCATTGTGTCCATAACACATGTCAAAGCATTTCAATAGAATGACTCATCATTCCAAGGTTTTCATAATCATTTGTTCCCAACTAGCGATCAAGTTTAATTAGCACTAGCATATATCAAATGGGGGTGTCACTAGTTGTAGGGTACTAAGTTGGTGTCTCTATTCTCAACAAGTTTCAAGCTCTTGGAACATCTTCCTCATTATCCACTAATCATCCAATTAATTAGATACTGAACAACTTTGTGAAAGATAAAGCTTGCAAGTAAAACTGGGATTAGGTATAGTAAAAAGGGTATCACAAAGTCTTGCATAATAAGGCTTGCATAGTCTAGCATGCTCAGTATAGCTTGCAAATAAGACTTGCATGGTTTATCTTAGCTTGATTTCTTAGATAGAGTAGCTTGCCTTGGTTGGTAAGGTGGTCGAAGTTCTCTTCCTGTTCTTCGTAGAATTCCTCCTCGTCGTAGCCCAGATTGATACTAGCGTCTATAAATAAATACGAGGTACACAATCACCAAACAATACTTAACTACTTCTATTATCACACAAGGGTCACACTTTATGATCTAGCATCATGTCACATCCCAAGATTTTCCAAATCTTGTAATGTGAAAAATAAATAAACAAAATAAAATATTGTTGAAAATAAGGGTGAAAAGAAACTTTTGTTTCTAAATGGAAACTTAAAATCCCATCTTGAACAAACTTTGGTAAAAGTTTGAATCCAACAAAATCCAAATCAAAAGAAATGCATACCTCATAAAATGAATCTGGAAATTTAAACACTTGGAAAATAAAACCAAACCCTAAACCTTAATGGAATTAAAAGCATTTCCAAGTTATCTCCAAGCCTATGGATTTGATCCATATAAAAATCTATCATCAAACATTTACAAAGGATCAAGAAATACAAATAGAAATATTATAAAACCATATAAATTGGTTTCACTTAATTTGGAATCATGGATAAAATCTTATGGATTTAATAAGAAAAAGGAAAAGTAACTTCCAAAGCTAATAAAACACTCATCTAAATCCAAACCAAATGGTGAGAAATTAATCCTAAAGAGATTTAAAGTGATAATTAAATATCAAATAAGATTTCACAAATTAGAATCACCAAGTTTGGATCTCTAAATAAAAAGATATGGATTTTATAAGATGAAGAAAGAAATATTAAATAAGGAATATTTAAAGACCAAATTAAATCTTGGCCTAATCCATTAAACAAATGGAATGAATAAAATCCAAATCCAAATAAAATAAAAGGATAAAGAATTTCCAAAATAAAATAAAATGGCATTAACCATTCTATCCCTAATTTAATAAAGACAAATCTATAATAAGAATAATTATTTAATTCATGAGAAAATAGTATTTTGGAATTTACCCAAGTGAAATAAAATTGGTTTAATTCAACTTAAATAAGATTAAAGAAATCTTCCAAATAAACTTTAGGGAATTAAAACTATATCTAATTCCATTTGAATTAAAACAAATACCCAATCTTAAATGATTAATAAATCATATTAAATTATTCCAAATAATTCAAGATGAATTATTTGACACCCAAATAATCAAATAAAAACCTACTGAAAAGATTTGGAATGTTTTGGAAAATCAAATGGTGTTTGGAAATATTATTAAATCTTATTTGATTTAAAACTAGAGCCTATTTTGAATAATTAAAAGACCCTAAAAAGAATAAAGTTTTATTCAAAAATTGACTTCAGATTATATCACTAATCAATATTTAAACCTACACAAATTATGGTTGAGGTTTGAATTCAAATTGATGTTTGAATTGTTTAATCAAAATCAAAACAAAATAAAATAAAAGGAAAAATAAAAACAAAACATATCAAAAAAAATGAATCTGGTCGACCCAACCCAGCTAGCCCACTAAAGCCCATCAGCAGCCCACCTCTCCCTCTCAACGAGCGAACCGTTATTCACTCAGACACTCACCCGTTCAGTCGCCGACGCATGGACCCCACCCCCACACTCTCTCTCTCACTGCCAAGCGACCCCACCCTTCCCAGTCATCGTCTTCACCCACCCCCGCTCACCACGCCCCCTTTCCCCCTCGTCGTTTCTGCCGTTAAACGCCGACGTCAATACGCCTTAATGACGCGTTAATCCCTCGTCGTGACCACACAGTAATAAACGCCAGGCTTCCCTCTCCCTTATCCCCCAGACCACACCCCACAGGAGCCACCAGGCTGCACAAATTTCTCCCTCGAAACTCCTCTGTCCGACGACACTCCGGCAACAATTTCGGCCGAACTCTGCCGCCCCTTGCCTCCTCGACCAAGCTCACATACTTCCCACCTCCTGGTGCACCTCCCAGTGTTGCCCTTTCATCCGCGTGTGCTGTGAATCGTCGACAACATCATCATCGAAAAGCCGCCGTGCGCTACCTCTCCCGAAGCATCGACGCCAAACCAGAGCGCCCCTCGTGTTCTGGTGAGTACCATCGCAACCCCTGCAAGCGTGCGCACCTTCCTGACTATTTTCCCTGCCTTATCATGCCACAGAAACTCGCCCCCGTCGACGACCGTACGAGCCCGAGGCATAGCGCAGCTCCGGCGAGCGATTGCCGTCACCACCGTGCGCCCCTCGACGAGATAACACCACCTTGAGCTTCCCCACGCCACGATGAACCTGGTGAGCCACACCTTTCTCTCCCTCGCTTCCTGTAGCCGCCGCAGCGCCGTTAGCCGAACATCGTCGCCGCGCAGCCGCCGTCAGCGCCGCCAGTTCCTGGCAAGCGCCTTGTAGCCGTAGGATCTTGATCGCGTGGCCATGATAGATTGACTGAGCGAAGAGGTACGCTTGCCCCTGTGCCGCACGATCCACTTTAGATCTAACGGCTGTTGTCTGTCGATCCAACCGAACCGGTACAGGCGAATAAGAACTTGACACGTGTCCCTGTTAGTTGATTTAAAACAGAAACTTGTCTATTTGATGTTCCAAATTGAAAAATCCATAACTTTCAAACCACATGTCCAAATTTTACAAATTTTATATCAATGGATTCAGCAAGACAATCCCTAGCCAACCATGCACTTTGTTTAGTAAAAAGCTTCTGTTAAATTGTTTGTTTTTACAGAAACTTGTGTATGCATGTTTAGGATATAAAATTTATTCCAAATTGATTTTGAGGATAAAATCTTTGGCAAATGGTGTGTTTTGAACCTACTGACCATAGGAAACAAATTGTGGTTTCAAAAAATGTATTTGGTGAAATAAAAGAATGAATCTTGGATTTAAACCAATTCTAGTCAAATAAAAATATGGTTTATTTATTAAAAATGGTTTTGGAAGAAAACCTTTGGGAAATGTTTTGTTTTAAACTCTATGACCCCAAACACCAAGTTTTATGATTTGAAAATGTATTTAGTGAACCCTATAAAACTATTACTTTACTAAAGACATTTTCAACCACATAAAATAATGACTTGAATTAAAAATGGTTTATGAAGTGAAATCTTTTGCAAATGATTTTCCCACTTTATAAAATGACTAATAAGTGTTTTAGAATGATTATAACCTATTATAAACCACTTTTGTAAATAAAACAAAGTTTGGCATGCTTGCATGCATTGTTTTGTTTCTATTATTTTATGTGATGAATTGCTTGAATGGTAGATTGAAATATTGTTTGCTTGATTGAATTGTAGTGACTTGAAGTGTGTGAACATTGCAAAGATCAAAGGAGTGAACTTATACTCTCTACCAAAAAGGCAAGTGATGCTTCATACTTTTGTCCCAGTATTTTCACTATGCATTAGTGATATTTCTAAGTAGGACTTGCATAGAATTTTTGCTAAGTATAAACCATGCTATGGTAAATCCTAGTAGATGAAACCTTAGTATAAATTTCCTAATTTAAGATTCCTACTACTATCATGCTTAGCTTAGCTAGTAGAAAACAAGGGTGGAATATATATTCATGCTATGGAAAAATTTCTAAGTCTGAGGACTTGTGTTTTGTTTAATAAAACAACTAAGTGAATGAATCACCTGGGTGGAATGGAAGGAATGGTTTGTGTTGAGTGGTTACACAAGGCCAAGGGACTGGTGAACCTTGTGTATCACACTTGTGGAATGCAACCCAGGAACAAAGAGATTTGAGATGTCAAATGTTGAGAAGCTTCAAGTGCAGCCACTTGGCATTATGGGCTCTGCCTGGATCATATAGGTTGCAAGAACTTAGCCAAATGGACAGTTGGTGGTAGGGGTTTGATAGGTTGGAACGCGTACATTTTGGTCTAAGGGAAGGCTTCTGAAAGATCTTGTCTTGGTGAAACCAAGTCTTGTGGGGAAAGTGCACAACCTCTGCAGAGTGTAAAATCTAAGTACTTAGCCATGTCCCTGGCAAAGGACAATTTGAGCATCAAGACATGGAAGCTATCAAGAATCTCATCATCCAAATTTCTAAGTTAAAAATCTTGTGGGTGAACAAGGGATTGAAAGGATCACCAATTTATATTGGGAGATGCCTTGGGAAAGATTATTTTGTCAAGCAAAAACTTAGTATTTTCAAATGATAAGGAAAATCTATTTTGAGCAAAGCAAGCCTAATCTCCACTCAGCCAAATGCATATAGATGATAGACTCCAATATACTACCATAGTATCACTTGCCAATACAATTCAAATGTATTGACCCTTGTGGCTGTAACTTGTTATGTTGCAGGTTTGTTTGATATTAGTGAAGTTATTGATTAGGATTACAAGTCTACAACCAACATGTCTGCCTGTGGCAATTTGAAGATGAAGGACCCCATGCTATTGTTATATTCTGCTGCATTGTAAGATAGCCAAATGAGCTATGTAAGACGTAATGAATTACTTTATTCCTAGTTATAAAGTTGTATTATGACCTTTGTTTCTTGATATTACATCTTAACTGTGGATGCTAGCTATTGATCCAGGGACTAAAATTGTAAACACAGGGATCTCTACCTTATTAAAGGTTGGGAACCTTACAGATGGTATCAGAGCATTGTGTTGCCTGTAGGATTTGTAACCCTGGTATTGGACAAAACCCTTAGAAAAATAGGAGTTGGAATTGTTCCAAAACTTATTTACAAACAATCTTGTAAACTCTTTCCTCAACCATTTTGGTTTGATTCTACATCTCTTCTATTTCAAATTTGATGGACAAAGCCTTTCCCATGGCCAAAGACTTCATCATGTGCAAAGGACTTCATCAACTCTAATGACTTCAACATCTTCAACTCTAATGACTTCAACATATTCAACTCTAATGACTTCAACATCTTCAACATTTTCACCAAGGACTTCAATCTTGGATATCACTAAGGACTACAAGTGAGACAAGAAATGTATCTCAAGACTTGAAGACTAAGGAAACACAACTTACGAATCATCATCACCTTTGAAGTTTTGTGACCAAGAATTTTCCCAAGGAAACCATGATCTTGTTCAAGAAGAATCAACCAAGAAGGATGGAAAGATCTCAAGTGAACCACATAGATGGACCACCATATTGAGTATATATCAAACACACCAACTTATGTGATGTAACAAAAATATTTTTGGTTGCCTAAAAATGTGCTTGAAACTTGTTGTTTGAGTGAAATGTTTGTTTGTGATTGCTTGCACATTGCTTGTGTGAATTGTGATGTGTGTGATTAGAATTATTCCCTTAGAAATACTTTGCCTATTGTAATCCCAATCCAACCCAAACAGATGACTTCTCCAAGAGACTCCAACATCAAGGATGGTGACAACAACAACCAAGAGATCAACATGAGGGACCAACTGCTTGCAAGACAAACCCAGTTGAACCAAGTGACAACTCAGTTTTTAGCCAACAACAATGAGTTAGACCCAACCATGCAAAAAGTTTTGGAAACCCAATCCCAATTGTTGCAAGGGATGGCCACTCAAATGATCAACATGGGAGACAACTCTTCCCAAGGAGTTTATGACAACAAGGATGACAAAGATGTTATTCTAGAAGGAACCCAAGCTTGCAATATTTATGGAGACAAGGATCACACTTCCAAGGAGCATGAAGATCAATGCCCCAACTGTGAAGAGAAACATCCAGCTAACCAATGCCCCACATCCCAAGCTACTTGTTACCTATGTGAAGGAAATAATCATGTCCCTATCCAATGCCCCATCTATTCCATAGTTCAACAAAGGAAACAAGGTGGAGTGCAACAACTGATTGCAGACTACCATGAGAGAGCCAAGTCTACCAAGAAGGATGAAGACAAAGGAAAATCTCAGTTTGTACCTCCCAGCAATATGACCCAATTTAAAGGACCAAAGAGGAGACATATGTATTATCCAAGGAATAATAGAAGGTCAAGGAGACCAGGAACTGTTCCTACCTTTGAGATAACATATGAAGAACATGAACTAGAAGCACTCCTAGCTTTGGAGAAACCCAAGAAAAAGAAGGACAAAAGCCATGTGCAATGTGGTCATTGCAAAGAAATGGGACACTATGCCAGTGAATGTCCAGAGAAGAAGAAGTATAAGGAGATTAGCCAAGTGTGGTGCAACAACTGCAAAGAGCTAGGCCATTATGTAGCAACTTGTCCACAGAAGATACGTGAAGAACTCAACCTTATCACATGTTACAATTGTGGTAACCAAGGACATTATGCAAGCAATTTTCCAGAAAAGATGAAGCACAAGATGAAGCCTATGAAGGATCTCAGCCTTGTCACATGTTTCAAGTGTGGAAACAAAGGACACTATGCAGATGTTTGCCCAGAGAGATTTCAACAGGATCCCAAGAAGGCCAAAATATAATCTAGTTGGAAAATTTTTAAGGGTGGTAGTACCCTAGATGTTTTGAGCCAACTTGTTACCCCTAGCCTCCCCAAATCTCGGGACGAGATTTATTTTAAGGGTGGTAGCCTGTCACATCCCAAGATTTTCCAAATCTTGTAATGTGAAAAATAAATAAACAAAATAAATTATTGTTGAAAATCAGGGTGAAAAGAAACTTTTGTTTCTAAATGGAAACTTAAAATCCCATATTGAACAAACTTTGGTAAAAGTTTTAATCCAACAAAATCCAAATCAAAAGAAATGCATTCCTCATAAAATGCATCTGGAAATTTAAACACTTGGAAAATAAAACCAAACCCTAAACCCTAATGGAATAAAAATCATTTCCAAGTTATCTCCAAGCCTATGGATTTGATCCATATAAAAATATATCATCAAACATTTAAAACTATCAAGAAAGACAAATAGAAATATTATAAAACCATATAAATTGGTTTCACTTAATTTGGAATCATGGATAAAATCTTATGGATTTAATAAGATAAAGGAAAAGTAACTTCCAAAGCTAATAAAACACTCATCTAAAATCCAAACCAAATGGTGAGCAATTAATCCTAAATAGATTTAAAGTGATAAATTAAATATCAAATAAGATTTCACAAATTAGAATCACCAAGTTTGGATCTCTAAATAAAAAGATATGGATTTTATAAGATGAAGAAATAAATATTAAATAAGGAATATTTAAAGACCAAATTAAATCTTGGACTAATCCATTAAACAAATGGAATGAATAGAATCCAAATCCAAATAAAATAAAAGGATAAAGAATTTCCAAAATAAAATAAAATGGCATTAACCATTCTATCCCTAAATTAATAAAGACAAATCTATAATAAGAATAATTATTTAATTCATGAGAAAATAGTATTTTGGAATTTACCCAAGTGAAATAAAAGTGGTTTAATTCAACTTAAATAAGATTAAAGAAATCTTCCAAATAAACTTTAGGGAATTAAAACTATATCTAATTCCATTTGAATTAAAACAAATACCCAATCTTAAATGATTAATAAATCATATTAAATTATTCCAAATAATTCAAGATGAATTATTTGACACCCAAATAATCAAATAAAAACCTAATGAAAAGATTTGGAAGGTTTTGGAAAATCAAATGGTGTTTGGAAATATTATTAAATCTTATTTGATTTAAAACTAGAGCCTATTTTGAATAATTAAAAGACCCTAAAAAGAATAAAGTTTTATTCAAAAATTGACTTCAGATTATATCACTAATCAATATTTAAACCTACACAAATTGTGGTTGAGGTTTGAATTCAAATTGATGTTTGAATTGTTTAATCAAAATCAAAACAGAATAAAAGAAAAGGAAAAGAAAAACAAAACAGATAAAAAAATGAATCTGGTCGACCCAACCCAGCTAGCCCACTAAAGCCCATCAGCAGCCCACCTCTCCCTCTCACCGAGCGAACCGTTATTCACTCAGACACTCACCCGTTCAGTCTCCGACGCATGGACCCCACCCCCACACTCACTCTCTCACTGCCAAGCGACCCCACCCTTCCCAGTCATCGTCTTCACCCACCCCCGCTGACCACGCCCCCTTTCCCCCTCGTTGTTTCTGCCGTTAAACGCCAACGTCAATACGCCTTAATGCCGCGTTAATCCCTCGCCGTGACCATGCAGTAATAAACGCCAGGCTTCCCTCTCCCTTATCCCCCAGACCACACCCCACAGGAGCCACCAGGCTGCACAAATTTCTCCCTCGAAACTCCTCTGTCCGACGACACTCCGGCAACAATTTCGGCCGAACTCTGCCGCCCCTTGCCTCCTCGACCAAGCTCACGTACTCCCCACCTCCTGGTGCACCTCCCAGTGTCGCCCTTTCATCCGCGTGTGCTGTGAATCGTCGACAACATCATCACTGAGCAAGCGCCGCCGTCTGCTACCTCTCCGGCGAGCTACTGACGCCAAACCAGAGCGCCCCTCGTGTTCTGGTGAGTACCATCGCAGCCCCTGCAAGCGTGCGCACCTTCCTGACTATTTTCCCTGCCTTATCATGCCACAGAAACTCGCCCCCGTCGACTACCGTACGAGCCCGAGGTACAACGCAGCTCCGGCGAGCGATTGGCGTCACCACTGTGCGCCCCTCGACGAGATAACACCACCTTGATATTCCCCACGCCACGGCGAACCTGGTGAGCCACACCTTTCTCTCCCTCGCTTCAGCAGCCGCAGCTCGCCGCCGCAGCGCTGCCGCCGCCAGTTCCTGGCAAGCGCCTTATAGCCGTAGGATCTTGATCGTGTGGCCACGATAGATTGACTGAGCGAAGAGGTACGCTTGCCCCTGTGCCGCACGATCCACTTTAGATCTAACGGTTGTTGTCTGTCGATCCAACTGAACCGGTACAGGCGAATTAGAACTTGACACGTGGCCCTGTTAGTTGATTTAAAATAGAAACTTGTCTATTTAATGTTCCAAATTTAAAAATCCATAACTTTCAAACCACACGTCCAAATTTTACAAATTTTATATCAATGGATTCAGCAAGACTAGACCTAGCCAACCATGCACTTTGTTTAGTAAAAAGCTTCTGTTAAATTGTTTGTTTTTACAGAAACTTGTGTATGCATGTTTAGGATATAAAATTTATTCCAAAATGATTTTGAGGATAAAATCTTTGGAAAATGGTGTGTTTTGAACCTACTGACCATAGGAAACAAATTGTGGTTTCAAAAAATGTATTTGGTGAAACAAAAGAATGAATCTTGGATTTAAACCAATTCTAGTCAAATAAAAATATGGTTTATTTATTAAAAATGGTTTTGGAAGAAAACCTTTGGGAAATGTTTTGTTTTAAACTCTCTGACCCCAAACACCAAGTTTTATGATTTTAAAATGTATTTAGTGAACCCTATAAAACTATTACTTTACTAAAGACATTTTCAACCACATAAAATAATGGCTTGAATTAAAAATGGTTTATGAAGTGAAATCTTTTTGCAAATGATTTTGCCACTTTATAAAATGACTAATAAGTGTTTTAGAATGATTATAACCTATTATAAACCACTTTTGTAAATAAAACAAAGTTTGGCATGCTTGCATGCATTGTTTTGTTTCTGTTATTTTATGTGATGAATTGCTTGAATGGTAGATTGAAATATTGTTTGCTTGATTGAATTGTAGTGACTTGAAGTGTGTGAACATTGCAAAGATCAAAGGAGTGAACTTATACTCTCTACCAAAAAGGCAAGTGATGCTTCATACTTTTGTCCCATTATTTTCACTATGCATTAGTGATATTTCTAAGTAGGACTTGCATAGAATTTTTGCTAAGTATAAACCATGCTATGGGAAATCCTAGTAGATGAAACCTTAGTAGAAATTTCCTAAGTTAAGATTCCTACTAATATCATGCTTAGCTTAGCTAGTATAAAACAAGGGTGGAATATATATTCATGCTATGGAAAAATTTCTAAGTCTGAGGACTTGTGTTTTGTTTAATAAAACAACTAAGTGAATGAATCACCTGGGTGGAATGGAAGGAATGGTTTGTGTTGAGTGGTTACACAAGGCCAGGGGACTGGTGAACCTTGTTTATCACACTTGTGGAATGCCACCCAGGAACAAAGAGATTTGAGATGTCAAATGTTGAGAAGCTTCAAGTGCAGCCACTTGGCATTATGGGCTCTGCCTGGATCATATAGGTTGCAAGAACTTAGCCAAATGGACAGTTGGTGGTAGGGGTTTGATAGGTTGGAACGCTTCCATTTTGGTCTAAGGGAAGGCTTCTGAAAGATCTTGTCTTGGTGAAACCAAGTCTTGTGGGGAAAGTGCACAACCTCTGCAGGGTGTAAAATCTAAGTACTTAGCCATGTCCCTGGCAAAGGACAATTTGAGCATCAAGACATGGAAGCTATCAAGAATCTCATCATCCAAATTTCTAAGCTAAAAATCTTGTGGGTGAACAAGGGATTGAAAGTATCACCAATTTCTATTGGGAGATGCGTTGGGAAAGATTATTTTTTCTCAAGAAAAAACTTAGTGTTTTCAAATGATAAGGAAAATCTATTTTGAGCAAAGCAAGCCTAAGCTCCACTCAGCCAAATGCATATAGATGATAGAGTCCACTATACTACCATAGTATCACTTGCCAATACAATTCAAATGTATTGACCCTTGTGGCTGTAACTTGTTATGCTGTAGGTTTGTTTGATATTAGTGAAGTTATTGATTAGGATTACAAGTCTACAACCAACATGTCTGCCTGTGGCAATTTGAAGATGAAGGACCCCATGATATTGTTATATTCTGCTGCATTGTAATGAGATAGCCAAATGAGCTATGTAAGACGTAATGAATTACTTTATTCCTGGTTATAAAGTTGTATTATCACCTTTATTTCTTGATATTACATCTTAACTATGGATGCTAGCTATTAATCCAGGGACTAGCATTGTAAACACAGGGATCTCTACCTTATTAAAGGTTGGGAACCTTACACATCATCTCTATCATTACAAGAAAGGGTGATAAGATTTTATTTATCTTATTTTTAGGAAAGTAATTTATACTCATTGAAAAGTTGCTTAGGATTTCTCCAACTTAAAAGGTTGGCCTAATTTATAAAGATTAACCCCATTATTTAATAATATTTAAGTGACTAAAAATGACTAGAAAGTCATTCTTTTAGTTTTGGTCCACGACTAATGTATGTAAGTATGTAGATTTTTACATATTCAGAAAGGTCTTGTCAAATGTAATTTTTGAGAGTTGGAATCAACTCAAAATCACCTATGGTTGATTTTAGAAAAATGTTTGAAGTTGCAAAAGCTACTGGCTTGTTTTTTTACTGAGGGTGATCCATAGTTTCAAACTGTTTGAATCAAACGGGAGTTATTAGAGATTTTCATCTACTTTCAAACAAAATTAGATTCATTCAATTTGGTGCAGTGAATCTCTCTGAATTGATTTTTAAAGTTCACTACATAAAAGGTTTTTGAATCAAAAGAAAAAGACTAGGTTTGAATTACTGGGCTCGCGCGGGAAACATTACTGGGCTGGCCCAACTGCACAGCGCACGCGTAGCAGGCTCACTCAGGCTGGTCCCATGCGTCATCGGGTCATCTAACACGAAGCGGTATCGATCAATATTAGCCCTACGATTACAACACGATCTACGGTCTAGGTTCATCGCTCACGCCTTGCCCGTGAGATTCGACCTAGCAAAGATGACGGGGGTGGTCAGGCTTACCAGGGCTCTAGCTAGGGTATGTGATGCAGGCGATCGAGCTTGTCAATGACGACGAGTCGAATGGCGGTCATCGCAGCTCCTGGGGTGGCTCCAATCGACAGCGCCTTTCCCTCACGGCAGCGGCGGACTCTGATCAAATTCTAGCGACAGGGTGCTCGCCTTGCTCCGGGAACAGGTCAGGGGTGTTTCTGAGTGAGAGAGGAGTAGAAAAGTGTGAAGATTGAGGCTGGGGGTGGTCTCTATTTATACCCTCGAGGGTGAGGCAGTGCAGCATGGTTAGGGCTCGTCGGCGATGTTGCTACAGGTTTAGCTAGGCATGGAAAAGGGCATGGGTCGACGCTGCTGGGTGTTGCGATCGTTATTCGAGTGGTGGCTCGACAAGGGGTGGTCTCAGTTGGTCGGGCGACGTTGGTGCTCTATACGGGTACATCGGTGTTCGTCAGTGAGTACAGTGGTCAAGGGGTCACGCGGTGGCCAATGGGCATGTCTAGGTGGTGGCTGGTGACGTCGTGGTTGCGAGTATGGTCGGAGAGGTCGAGTCGTGGCGTGTCTGCGCGAGGCGGCTTTGGCGCTCCGTCGTGCTCTCGGCATGTTCGTGTCTTAAATGGGCATGGGCGTTCTGGGGTCTCTGCGTCTCGCCGTTTGTTGAGGGGTGGTCAGAGAGGGGCGGTGAGGTCACGGCTACTAGCTAGACATCACGAGAGAGTAAGGCGCGGCCTATGGCGTGTTGTCCATGTCCGAGTGACATGGTGAGCTCGGGTACCACTGGCATTGATCAAGGCAGTGAAGGGGAATGGATCAATTGCACGGCTAGGTACTAGGGGTGATTGTGGGTGAGCTAGAGTAAAGATTTGGGGTATAATGGATGAGCAATTGATTTATTACAAACAATAGATAGTTGGTAGCTGTAATGTGATCACCAAGTGTTCGATCAAATGGCCGCATGAACATAATCATCACCAAATTCAATGATTTTTTGTGAGCGATATGATACTGATATGGGTAGTCTCTGGGTGCAATGGTTTTCCAAGGGGTGTTGGTTTGAGGGGTTTTCCAAAATTGGCTATCTTAACATATGAGATAGATTCAAATTTGAATTGCATCTCAAAAGAGTTTGAAAATGTTTCTACAAGGTTGGTGAGTTCCATTTGGTTCAGTGTCACTAGGTATAACAAGGGGTGAAAAGAAATGGGAAAGTTTCTGTTTGAGATTAGTTGCTAGAGATGCTCGAAGTGAGCTAGTGGTTAACTTTGGCAGAAATAACCATTAGGTCTTATGCCTTATATTTTAATTTTCTTTTGTTTTGATTTGATTTGATAGTGAACGAGATGATATGGTTTTGATCTATAAACCATTTATCATCATTTACAACAATCAAACATGACATTGCAAGCATTCATACACTCACTCAATAAGATTTGAATTTAATTAATAAAAGATTTTGTTAACCCTAATCTTGATTAATTAGGGAATGATCTTCATTAATATTTTTGGGGTGTTACACTCCCCGTGTATTAGGGTTTCGAGGAGAAGATATAGGCGAGAGGGCGGAGCCAGAGGTGGGCCAGGGTGGCCACACCCCCTGTAGGCGTGGCCTAGGGTGGACCGTGCCTTGGGGGTGTGGCCCTCCAGTGGCCCAACTCCGCCTCCCCTTCTGGCTTCCTTCGTCTTCTAGGAAAATAGAGTTTTCTATGTTTTTTCTAGTGTTTTTCTGATCTTCACGAAATTGCATCAAAACACTGCTTTTTCCATCAGAATCCCGACTCCGGCAGTTCATCCTCCAAGAATCATCCAACATGCAAAAATAGATGAAAATACATAAGTAACACCTCTTAATATGAAATATATCAATGAATAGAGGCAAATTATGATATAGAATGGTGATGCAAATTAGACGTATCAACTCCCCCAAGCTTAGAGATAGCTTGCCCCCAAGCGAAAACTGAGCTCAGTAAACATGTCCACAGGTTTATGGAGTGAAGTGTCGATAAAAAGAATACGGACAAGAAGCATCACACTTACCAATGCGCAACTCATAGAATAAACCAATTCACCATTATATAAGTTAGCTTGCAAAAAGTATGGGAGTCACAATAAAGATGCATAAAGACAAATCATAATTGGGATTGGCAAACTTTGTTCTTGGTCAGAGAACAGTTGGCAAACAGTTTTCAAGTAAGGCTTTTGTAAAGAAGTTTACAACAGGAGTACTCTTTGCTCAAACATAAAAGGTTTTTCACAATGATGGCTTTCAAATTAATACTCATTTAGATAAGAGTCTTGTGCAAACAAGGAAGATAGAGAACATGATTGAGTAAATCACCATATGAATGCTTGAAACACAACAACTCAAATGCTTGCTAGAGATAGAGAGGAATAGGTTTACTGACTCAACTTAGAAGTAGAAGAAAGACCCTTCATAGAGGGAAGCAGTGATTTCAAGTTTATCAAGAGCTTTCGAAAGATTATGGTACTTTGTCACATCCCAAAATTTTCCAAATTTTGAAATGTGAAAAATAAATAAACAAAATAATTAATTGTTGAAATTTAGGGTGAAAAGAAACTTTTTGATTCCAAGTGGAAACAAAAAAAACCATCTTGAACAAACTTTGAATAAAATGAAATCCAACAAATTTCAATCAAGTGAAATGCATTCATCAATAATGTGTCTTGAAATTTAAACACTTGGAAAAGCTAAACAAAAACCCTAAATCCTAATGGAATAAATCATTTACAAGATCTCTCTAAGACTAAGGATTTGATCCATACAAAAATTTGTCAACAAATATTTATAAATGATCAAGAATGATAAATAAGAATATTATAAAGTCATAGAAATTGGTTTCACTTAATTTGGAGCCATAGATAAAAACTTATGAATATAAAAAAACAAAAGGAAATATTTTCCAAAGCTAATAAATCTCTTATCTAAAATATATATTAAATTGTGAGCAAAATAATCCTAAATATATTTAAAAGGATAAACAAATATTAAATAAAATTATACAAATTGGAATCACCAAGTTTGGATCTATAAATAAAAAGATATGGATTTTATAAGACAAAGAAAGAAATAAATAAGGAATATTTACATAGCCAAATTAAATCTTGGCCAAATTATTAACAAATGAAAGTTTATGGAATGATAAAAAAAGGGAATAAAAGATTATTTAAATAAAATCATAAGGATTGAACAATATCCAATTTTATTTAAATAAGGATAATATGCCTAAACCAAATAATAAATCCCAAGGAATTATTTAGAAAACAATTTAAAACCTTGAATTAAATCCATAAGGAAATGGAATAAAGATAATCCAAATCCAAATAAAATAAAGAGATAAAGAATATTCAAATAAAAGTATGTGGGATTAAACCCAATTTTATTATATTTAATAAAGACAAAATCCCTAATAGAAATGATTAATTAAATCACGAGAAAATAATAATTGGAATTTGCCCAAGTAGAATAAAAGTTATTTAATTAACTTAAATGGAATAAAATAATTGTTTGAATAAAATTTATATGGATTTAAAACCATATTGGATTTTATTTGAACAAAGACAAGTGCCCAGTTTAAATGATTAATAAATCATAGTAAAAAAATATTTCAAATAATTCAAAGTGGATTATCTAACACCTTATTAAATAAATAAAACATACTGAAAAAGGTTTTGTGAAAATTAGAATTCAAATAAGAGTTTGAAAATATAATTAAAATCTTATTTGATTAAAGGCAAGTGTCTATTTTAAATAATTGATAAACCAAAAATGAATAAAATAGTCATTCTAAGATGGTCCTTAAAATACAATAATAAACCAGTATTAAACTTACTGAAAGTTGTGAAGAGTTTGAATTCAAACAAGAAATTGAAATCATTTGAATAAATACAAAACAGAAAAAGAAATCAGAAAAAGAAAAGGAAACAAAATAAAAAAAGGAAAACAACCCAGCCCAGAACCTGGCCCAACTAAAGCCCACCAGCGGGCTCTCTCTTTCTCCCCGCAGAAAACGTTTCACACCGCGCGATTTACATTTGGACCCCACGCGCATTTCTCTTACCTCGCTGACGCCTGGCCCCACTGCCACGCAGTCATCGTCATCCCCACGACCGTTCCTCCCGAGCGTTTTTGCGATGAATTTGCGGTGTTAAATTCGTGTTGATAGCTCAGTTAATCCCACCAGCGACCTCGCTATCTTAAGCGCTCGCATCTCCTCTCTCCTATCCCCTAGAGGCCACTCCCCCTCTTCCCCTAGGCTGCCTGAATTTCGCGCTGCACTCCACTGTCTCCGGCGAGCTTTTAACATCGATTCCGGCGATAATATCCACCTCCACTGCCCCTGGTTTCCACGAGGGTACTCGCCAGCACCAGGCGCATCAACCAGTACCTCCATCTCGCCCGCGCGCGTTCCAGTGGCAACGTCTTCACCCGTGCGCCACCGACGACCCCGCAACTCCGGTGATCCCTAGAACTCGACTCCGTGCGGGCCCCGACCAGTGACTCATGCCATTTTGCTCGCCCGTGTCTTATGAATATCCAGGTGCTTGCCAAACACTCGCGCGTGACCTACAGCCTCGCCTCCGACGACTTCCGAATGTGCCGACGCCGGGAGCATCTTCGGCGTGGAATTCCCGTCACGTTCGTGCACCCCTTAGCCAACTACGGCCATGTTGAGCATCACAACGATCCCACGAACCTGATGATCCACTCCTTTTCCTCCCTCGCTTCCTGTAGCCACCGCAACACCATAGCCAGAGTCGCGCCGCCGCTCGCCGTCGCACCAGTGTTGCCCATCTTTGGTTAAGTTATGTGGGTCGTTATATTTCGATCGTGTGTACGCGATAGATTGACTTAATGAATCGTTATCGTGTGCTCTGTGCCGCACGATCTTAATTAGATCCAACGATCCGCAGAGCACGATCCTGCCGAACCGGTACCAGCAAATGAAAACACAACACGTGGCCTTGTCTATTGTTTTAAAAACAGAAATCAATCTATTAGATGTTTGATTTTATAAAATCCATAGCTTTAAATCTACACGTCCAAATTTTAAAATTTTTGTATCAATGGAATCAGCAAAACAAATACTTTCCAACCATGCACTTTTTTTAGTATTTTTCTTCTATAAAATTAATTGTTTTTGCAGAAACTTGTTCAGGCTTATTTTGTGTATAAAATTCATTCTAATTTTTTTTTAGGGTAAAATCTTTTGTAAATACAATTAAAATGTATTGACCATTGTGGCTGTAACTTATTATGTTGCATGTTGTTTGATGTTAGTGAAGTATGTTGATTAGGATTATAAGTATACAATCAACATGATTGCCTGTGGCACTTTGAAGATGAAAGACTCCATGCTATATAGTTATTTATGCTGCATTGTAATGAGATAGCCAAATGAGCTATGTAAGATGTAATGAATTATTTTATTCTTGGTTATAAAGTTGTATATGACCTTTGTTTCTTGGTATTACATCTTAACTGTGGATGCTAGCTATTGATCTAGGAACTAGCATTGTAAACACAGGGATCTCTACCTTATTAAAGGTTGGGACCTCTACATACTTAAACTAGCTTTGACATCTCATTTCCCCTATCATAAGCATCTTGAGGTGATTAAGGTCAAAGTGAACAAGGATGGAGTATATGCTTGATGAAATATAAGTTGACAATCTCATGTCCCTTGAGTGCGAGGGCTGCTCCACATGCTACTCAACTTTAGTTACCATTAAGTTCTTGTCATAGTAAGTACATGTGTATCATAGAGATGAAGGGAATATGCCCTGAGAGGCAATAATAAAATGTTTATTATGTGTATTCCAAGTATATGATAGATGTTTATTTTGCATGCTATAATTGTATTAATACGGAAACATTAATACATGTGTGTTTAATAAACAAACAGAAAGTTCCTAGTTACGCCTCTCTCATAAACTAGCTCGTTGATTATCAAGATGATCAAGGTTTCCTGATCATGGACATTGGATGTTGTTAATAACGGGATCACAATATTAGTGTAATGGTGTGATGAACATTCATCCGAAGTATAGCATTACGATCAAAGTCATTGATTTTATATTGCTATAACAACAACTTAAGTGATCCTAATCCTTAGACCATGAGATCATGTCAATCACTAACACCGGAAGAGTTTCTTGATAACATCAAACGTCACACCGTAACAGGGTGATTATAAAGATGGATTCAGAACTAATAAAGTGTTATGTTGAGGCTCATGGATCGATAGTGGAATTTGTTCATCCCGATGACGGATAGATATACTCTGGGCCCTCTCGGTGATATCACATTGATTAGCTTGCAAGCAAGTGATTTGATCACTAGAATGTTATATCACGGGAACGAGAAAAGAGTGCATGTCAGTAACGAGATCAAACTAGGTATGGAGATACCGATGATTGAATCTCGGACATGTAATATATCGTGAAACAAAGGGATTAAGATACTAGCGTAAAAGGTTCCGACGATCACAAGAAAGTCATCGTTGAATGTGTGGGAGTTAGTATGGGTCTCCAGATCCCGCTTCTGATTATTGATCCGAGAGGGGTCTCGATCATGTCCACATTATTCACGAACCGTAGGGTGACACACTTAAGAGACACCGACATCCAATTGGAGCAAAATTTTCATGCTGAAATAATGAACAAGCGCAGAAATTTATTTCACTAGATACCGAAATAGGTTTTCGGGTGAAATTGCATAAAGTGGTTATGCATGTGAAATAGAATTCTAGCAAGGGGTTATTTGTGAATGTTTGTCATTAAATTAATTGACAAAATTCTGAATAAAATAAAAGAGTTCTATTTAATGAGAGTTTGCATTAAATTTGGTGGAAATTTAACGGCAAGTTTGAGTGGGATTTTGAGTGGAGGCATATGAATGGATTTTTGTGAGTGGAGTGTCCACCCACATGAATGAAGGAGGGGAGGGGGCAGCCCCCATGGCCGGTGGCCACCCCCTTGGGTGCCCCCCTCCTCCTATAAAAGGATCCCCTCCTCTCACTTCTCACTCACACCTCCTCGTGAAGGATCTCTCTCCCCCTCTAGAATTTATTCCCCATGGTCTCGGACTAGCGAGATACATGTTCCCGGTGGCTATTCAGCAAGACAGAGTTGTTCTTCCGCTGCATCGCTGGAGCGAGGAGGCGGAGGTTGCTCGGTGCCTCGAACGTGTGTGCCAGCACGGATGCGCTGCTGATTTGCGGCGCTAGGACTTCCTCTCGATCTTGAGATCGGTAAGAGATCGTCTACATCAACCACGAGTTGAACTCGTTAAGCTTTGTCGGTCTTCAAGGGTATGTTCTCTACGGATATACATCCGCTCATTGTTTGTATCTAATAGATAGATCTTGGTACATAGTTCACATCGTAGGGAATTTTTTGTTTTCTATGCTGCGAACCCTACAGTGGTATCAGAGCCGGATCTATGCGTAGATGTTTTACACAGGTAGTGCACATATGAATATGTGGGCGATGATGATCATGTTGTTGCTCCTTTGTTGTAATTTTGGATATTGGTGGCATAGTGGGATGAAGCGGCCCGGACAAACTTTACATGTCCTCGCACATGAGACCTGTTCCACGCTTACCATGCAACTAGTTTGCATAAGTGGCTAGCGGGTGTCTGTCTCTCCTACTATAGTCAATATCTATTTTGCAACTAGTTGTCAACAATTTGGTTATCCTCGTTGTGGTTCATGTTCGTAGGTAAGAACGGTTCTATCTCGAAAGCCCTAAGCCACGTAAAACTTGCAATGGATAAATTAGAGGCGTCTAGTTTAGATTATTGCTGGGCTAGTGTTATGATATGGTGATGTTGTAAGTAGAAGTATGAGATGATACTCTTACAATACACATAGCGTGTAAACTCCATAGACCTTGGATTTACACATATAGGTATGGTAGTGATCATACCACGATGCACATGATAGAGATCATCTGCGGGAACCATAACATTTCACTAATAAACATGTGATGTTTGATAGCATCTTATATTGCTTGTTTAGCGCTTTGTTAGCATAATAAGATGATCCCTCATTTAAATATCAAGATAAGAATGTGTTATTCCTTTAGTATGCACCAATTATGTTTCGTCGCTCCAAGACATCACGTGATGATCGGGTGTTCTTGGATCCACGACCATATTTCGGGTGTAAAACAGTTACACACGCGAATACTAAGGTTCTAACTTGGCGAGCCTAGCATGTAAAGACATGGCCTCAGAACACGGACCGAAAGGTTAAGAATGAGTCATATAGTTGATATGATGCCCATTTGATGCTCTCCTTTTAAGCTATACCGACTCACGTGATGATCGGACTTGGTATAGTGGATTTGGTTCATGTAATCACCAAAAAGGCACGAGGGATGTCGTTTTTGAGTGGGAGTTCATTTTTAATATGGATTAGTTGAACTCAATCTATCATACACTTAGTCTAAACTTTACAAATTCTGTTGCAGATGGCACCACCTGCTTTTAATTTCAATGTGTTCATGGAGAAAGAGAAACTAGCAACGAACGGTAGCAACTTTACCGAATGGGCCATGAATTTGAGGATTCTCCTCTCTGCTGCACAAAAGCAATACGTGCTAGAAGCGCCACTAGGACCCCCACCTATTGAGGATGCCCCTGACGAGGAGAAGTCAGACTCATCAGGAGGACCACAACTTAGTTCATCGCGACATATTGTATGGGCTAGAGCCGGAACTTCGAAAGCGCTTCGAAAACGGCAATGCATTTGATACAATGGGTGAGTTGAAAATGATTTTCGATACACATGCTGCTGTAGAGAGCTACAACGCTTCAGAAAAGTTCTTTAGCTGCATGATGGAAGAGCACAGCTCCGTTAGTGAGCATGTACTCAAGATGTCGGCTTACGCCGATAAGCTTGTGTCCTTGGGAATAACGATTCCCATTGACTTAGGCATCCATCGTGTTCTACAGTCTCTGCCACCTAGCTATAAGAGCTTTGTGATGAACTATAATATGCAAGGCATGAAGAAGTCTCTCCCCGAGCTCACAATGCTAAAAATGCGAAGTGGAGATCAAAAGGAACATCAAGTGTTGATGATCAATAGGAACACGGTTTCAAGAAAGACAAGAAGGGAAAACGGAAGGAAGTAAGGCGGCAAGCCTGTTGCGTGCTGAAAAGAAACCTCGAGTTGGACCTAAGTCCGATACCGAGTGCTACTATTGTAAGGGATCGCCACTTGAAGCGAATCGCCCAAGTATTTGGCAGACAAGAAGGCCGGCAAGGCAAACAAAGGTATATATGATATACATGTTATTGATGTGTACTTGTCTAGTGCTTGCAGTAGCACCTGGGTATTTGATACCGGTTCAGTTGCTAATATTTGTAACTCAAATCAGGGGCTGCGGAACAAGCGATCGCTAGCAAGGGGTGAGGTCAAGATGCGTGTCGGCAATGGATCAAGCGTTGATGTGATCGCCATCGGAACGTTGCCTCTCCATTTTCCGTCGGGATTAGTTATAAACTTGAATAATTGTTATCTGGTGCCTGCACTGAGCATGAACATTGTATCTGGATCGTGTTTGATGCGAAGTGGTTATTCATTTAAATCCGAGAACAATGGTTGTTCCATTTATATGAATGAAATCTTTTATGTTCATGCACCGATGATGAATGGTTTATTTCTATCAGATCTCGATGATAATGTTACACATATTCATAATGTTGATGCTAAAAGGATTAAACTTAATGATGATATATCCGCATATATGTGGCACTGCCGTCTAGGTCATATTGGCGTTAAACGCATGAAGAAGCTCCATTCGGATGGACTTTTGGAATCACTTGATTTTGAATCATTTGATACATGTGAGCCATGCCTTATGGGCAAGATGAATAGAACGCCGTTTTCCGGTTCAGTGGAACGGGCGATAGATTTATTGGAAATCATACATTCTGATGTATGTGGTCCAATGAGTGTGTCGGCGCGAGGTGGATATCGTTATTTTGTTACTTTCATGGATGATTTGAGTAGGTATGGTTATATATACTTGATGAAACACAAGTCTGAAACCTTTGAAAAGTTCAAGGAATTTCAGAATGAAGTGGAAAATCATCGTAATAGAAAGATCAAATTTCTACGGTCCGACCGTGGAGGTGAGTATCTAAGTTACGAGTTTAGCACTCACATGAAAGAGTTTGGAATTGTTTCACAACTCACGCCTGCCGGAACACCACAGCGAAATGGTGTGTCGGAACGTCGTAATCGTACTTTATTAGATATGGTTCGATCTATGATGTCTCTAACGGACTTGCCGTTGTCATTTTGGGGTTATGCACTAGAAACTGCTGCATTCACTTTAAATCGGGCACCATATAAATCCGTTGAAAAGACACCGTATGAATTGTGGTTTGGAAACAAACCTAAGCTGTCATTTCTTAAAGTTTGGGGATGCGATGTTTATGTGAAGAAACTTCAACCGGATAAACTCGAACCCAAAGCGGAAAAATGCGTCTTCATAGATTACCCTAAGGAAACTATTGGGTATTCCTTCTATCACAGATCCGAGGGCAAGGTTTTTGTTGCCAAGAATGGATCCTTTCTAGAGAAAGAGTTTCTCGCGAAAGGTGTGAGTAGTCGGAAGGTAGAACTCGAAAAGGTTATTGAACCTTCTCTTCAAAGTATGGCGAGTAGCGCAGCGCCGGAAGTTGTTCCGGAGTTGGATCCACCTGTTGAAGAGGGAACTAATGATAATGATAATGAAACTCCGAAAGAGAGTACTACCAAACCTCGCAGGTCAAGCAGGACGCGTGCAGCTCCCGAGATGTACGGAAATCCTGTCATGAATTTCATGGTTGATGAAAATAATGACCCTGCGACGTATGAAGAAGCGATGATGAGCCCGGATTCCGACAAATGGTTATAAGCCATGAAATCCGAGATGGAATCCATGTATGAAAATCAAGTTTGGAACTTGGTGGAATTACCTCATGACCGAAAGGCCGTGGAGAACAAATGGATTTTCAAAAGGAAAACTGATGCTGATGGTAATGTCACCGTCTATAAAGCTCGACTTGTCGCAAAGGGGTTTCGACAAATTCAAGGAGTTGACTACGATGATACATTCTCTCCCGTAGCGATGCTAAAGTCAGTTAGGATTATGTTAGCAATTGCTGCATATTTCGATTATGAGATATGGCAGATGGATGTCAAAACCGCGTTTCTCAATGGTAATATTGAAGAAGAGTTGTATATGATACAACCAAAGGGTTTTGTCGATCCTAAGGATGCTAACAAGGTGTGCAAGCTTCAGTGATCCATCTATGGATTGAAGCAAGCATCACGAAGTTGGAATCTCCGCTTTGATGAGGTGATCAAAGAGTTTGGATTTGTCCAAACTTATGGAGAAGCTTGTATTTACAAGAAAGTGAGTGGGAGCAATGTGGCATTTCTGATATTATATGTGGATGACATATTATTGATCGGAAATGATATAGATCTTTTAAACAGTGTTAAAAGTTATCTAAACAGCAAATTTTCAATGAAGAACCTAGGTGAAGCGTCATACATATTAGGCATAAAGATCTATAGAGATAGATCTAGGCGCCTAATAGGGTTATCGCAAAGTACATACCTTGATAAGATTTTAAAGAAGTTTAAAATGGACGGAAGTAAGAAGGGGTTCTTACCTATGTTGCAAGGAAAGACATTGAGTAAGACTCAAAGTCCGGCTTCGGCGGAAGAAAGAGAGATAATGGACAAAGTCCCCTATGCTTCAGCCATAGGCTCTATAATGTACGCCATGCTATGTACAAGACCGGATGTGGCACATGCTATTAGTTTGACTAGTAGGTACCAATCGGATCCAGGTTCGGAACACTGGATAGCGGTCAAGAATATCCTTAAGTACTTACGAAGAACTAAGGATATGTTTCTTGTATACGGAGGTGAAGAAGAGCTCATCGCTAAGTGTTATGTTGACGCTAGCTTTGACACCGATCTGGATGACTCTAAGTCCCAATCCGGATACGTATTTCTCATGAATGGCAGAGCGGTTAGTTGGAGGAGCTCCAAACAACCTATGGTAGCGGGATCAACAACGGAGGCCGAATATGTTGCTGCTTCAGAAGCGGCTCAGGAAGCAGCTTGGATGAAGGAGTTCATATCCGAACTAGGAGTTGTTGCAAAGGCGTTGGACCCAATGGTGATCTATTGTGACAACAATGGTGCCATTGCCAATGCCAAAGAGCCAAGGTCTCACAAGCATTCCAAGCATATTAAGCGCCGGTTTCACTCCATCCGCGAGCATGTCAAGGATGGAGATATAAAGATTTGTAAAGTACATACGGATCTCAATGTAGCAGATCCATTGACTAAAACTCTTCCTAGAGCAAAACTTGATCAACACCAGAACTCAACGGGTGTTAGATTTATCACTATGTAACTAGATTATTGTCTCTAGTGCAAGTGGGAGACTGAAGGGAATATACCCTGAGAGGCAATAATAAAATGTTTATTATGTGTATTCCAAGTATATGATAGATGTTTATTTTGCATGCTATAATTGTATTAATACGGAAACATTAATACATGTGTGTTTAATAAACAAACAGAAAGTTCCTAGTTATGCCTCTCTCATAAACTAGCTCATTGATTAACAAGATGATCAAGGTTTCCTGATCATGGACATTGGATGTTGTTAATAACGGGATCACAACATTAGTGTAATGGTGTGATGAACATTCATCTGAAGTATAGCATTACGATCAAAGTCATTGAGTTTATATTGCTATAACAACTTACGAAGTGATCCTAATCCTTAGACCATGAGATCATGTCAATCACTAACACCGGAAGAGTTTCTTGATAACATCAAATGTCACACCGTAACAGGGTGATTATAAAGATGGATTCAGAACTAATAAAGTGTTATGTTGAGGCTCATGGATCGAGAGTGGAATTTGTTCATCTCGATGACGGATAGATATACTCTGGGCCCTCTCTGTGATATCACATTGATTAGCTTGCAAGCAAGTGATTTGATCACTAGAATGTTATATCACGGGAACGAGAAAAGAGTGCATGTCAGTAAAGAGATCAAACTAGGTATGGAGATACCGATGATCGAATCTCGGACATGTCATATATCGTGAAACAAAGGGATTAAGATACTAGCGTAAAAGGTTCCGACGATCACAAGAAAGTCATCGTTGAATGTGTGGGAGTCAGTATGGGTCTCCAGATCCCGCTTCTGATTATTGATCTGAGAGGGGTCTCGATCATGTCCGCATTATTCACGAACCGTAGGGTGACACACTTAAGATACACCGACATCCAATTGGAGCAAAAGTTTCATGCTGAAAGAATGAACAAGCGCATGAATTTATTTCACTAGATACCGAAACAGGTTTTTGGGTGAAATTGCATAAAGTGGTTATGCATGTGAAATAGAATTCTAGCAAGGGGTTATTTGTGAATGTTTGTCATTAAAGTAATTGACAAAATTCTGAATAAAATAAAAGAGTTTTATTTAATGAGAGTTTGCATTAAATTTGGTGGAAATTTAATGGCAAGTTTGAGTGGGATTTTGAGTGGAGGCATATGAATGGATTTTTGTGAGTGGAGTGTCCACCCACATGAATGAAGGAGGGGAGGGGGCAGCCCCCATGGCCTGCGTCCACCCCCTTGGGTTCCCCCCTCCTCCTATAAAAGGAGCCCCTCCTCTCACTTCTCACTCACACCTCCTCGTGAAGGATCTCTCTCCCCCTCTAGAATTTATTCCCCATGGTCTCGGACTAGCGAGATACATGTTCCCGGTGGCTATTCGAAAAGAAAGAGTTGTGCTTCCGCTGCATCGCTGGAGCGAGGCGGAGGTTGCTCGGTGCCTCGAACGTGTGTGCGAGCACGGATGCGCTGCTGATTTGCGGCGCTAGGACTTCCTCTCGATCTTGAGATAGGCAAGAGATCGTCTACATCAACCACGAGTTGAACTCGTTAAGCTTTGTCGGTCTTCAAGGGTATGTTCTCTACGGATATACATCTGCTCGTTGTTTGTATCTAATAGATAGATCTTGGTACATAGTTCACATCGTAGGAAATTTTTTGTTTTCTATGCTGCGAACCCTACAAGAGAACCGCCAACGGGGTACCCCTTGCACATGATACAGGAGATATCCCATATCAAAATGACAAGGCATGCAGACAGCGAGCATCTCAGCAATCTTTTCATTTGCTATTTGCATAAGTTTTTATTGAGGATGCTTCACAAATAGCTCACTATGGTTATGCTGCAAGTTTCTACCATGATTAGACATGGCTTAGGCTAGCGGCCTAGGTGTTTCTCTAACACACATACATAACTTCATGGACTTACAAGCTCCCCTTTTATTTCACACCGACGACATCCGCAAACAAAAGAGCATGATATAAACTATGTACAATGTACATGTGCAATGCTGAAAGCGTTCCCCGTGACAACACAGTTCTGCAGGCCTACCCGACCGCCGCTTATTCCCGCCTGAGTGTTGGCTTGCGTGCGCACATGCAGTCAGCCAACCCACCCAGGCCAAGCGCCTGCCGCCACAGCCCACAACTGTGCCACGGGGTGGGAAGGCTGGCCCACACGGCCGACACTGCCTCTCCTGCCGCTATTGCAGCTAGGCCGTGGTGGGCACTACGGCCCACCCCGCTGGCAGCTCGGAAATTTTCCTTTTTTCCTTTGGTTTTAGTCCCACATGGGACACCTAAAGGGGAGGGAACCCCTGTAGGGGTTCGTAGCATGGAAAACAAAATTTTCTATCGCATACAAACAAACAAGCCAAGATCTATCTACTAGATTGTAGCAACGAGTCGATGGAATAACTTACCCTGGAAGATTCCAAAGTGTTTAACGAGAGCAGATTCTCGTGGGTGATGTAGTCGTACTCTTTCCGATCTCAAGATCGCGTAGACGATCCTTCCGGGCTGCTCCCAAGCGCTCCCTAGTCGGTCACATGTTCGGTATCGACGAAGACCTTCCTCTCCTTGTTACAAGAAAATGGAGGTTGTAGCACTCTCCTCGTGATTCCGGCTGACAACCGTGGTACCTAAGTAGAGGGAGATCTCATGCAGGCTTCGCTTAAGCCGGAGCAAGTATGGTGGAGTATGAGAGAGCTATTAGTGGTCTAGGGATTAGACACACCAATTAGAAGGCTCTAAACCAAGGCTAAAGCAATTAGAAGCTCTAAACCAAACGGCTCTAAACCGGAGATTAGAGGTAGAAACTTGTGTATCTCAAGGAGGAGCCCGCCTCCTTTTATAGGTGGAGGGGCTAGGCGCGCCAGGAGGGAGGAGTCCCTCCCAACTCGGCCTAGGGCTGGTCCGCTTGGAGGAGAGGAACTCCTCCTCCAAGTTGGTTTCAACCTCGTTTCTGCTTTCCACAGCTTCTGTTTTAGCTGCTTGACTTTCAAACCGGCGTTGACTTTCAAGTTTTGGAACAGCAAGAACACTGAGTACATGATGCAATTATTCAATGACACATTCATGTACCTCCCCGAGCTTGGGACAATCCGAACCTTCTAGAACATTCTCGATGAAAACACCGAATCATTCCCGAACTCAAACGGACTTTCCTTATATGAATCTTATTCTCCGGACCATTCCGGATCACCTTGTGATATCCGGATCCCATCCGAGACTCAACAACATTCGGTCTCTTTCATAATACCATAACTACTCAAACAACGTCGAATCCTTATGTGTCTCCCTACGGTTCGTGAATTATGCGGACATGATCGAGACACTTCTCCGAACAATAACCAATAGAGGAATCTGAAATTCATATGGCTCCCACATATTTCTCGATTACTGCGATCGAATGAACCACTTACATACGATACCAATTTCCCTTTGTCTCACGATAGTTTACTTATCCGAGGTTATGATCGTCGGTATCTCCGCATACCTAGTTCAACCTCGTTACCGATAAGTACTCTTTTCTCGTCGTGATATGTGATCCCTTGTGAGCTCACATGCTTGCAAGCTAATTGGATGACATTCCACCGAGGGCCCAGAGTATATCTATTCGTCATATGGATGGACAAATCCACTCTTGATCCATGTGTTCCAACCAATACTTTCCGAACACTCAATGTCACCTTTATAGCCACCCAGTTACGGTGTGGTGTTTGATGTCATCAAAGCATCCATCCAGTAAAGGTGATATGCATGATCTCATGGTCGAAGGAATTAGGTTACTATGTATCAGAAAGCATATAGCAATTGAACTATTGAAATGACTTGATCTTTATGCTACGCTTATCTATAGGAGTATGTCCATCACATCATTCTCCTAATGATATGACCTTGTTGTTAATAACATCTCTATGTTCATGATCAGGAAACCATGATCATATATTAACCAACAAGCTAGTTTAACAAGAGGCTTTACTAGGGACTCTTATTTTAGTTTACAAATCACACAAGTATTAATGTTTCCGGTTAATACAATTATAGCATGGTATGTAAACATTTATCATAAGTGTGAAGATATGATAATAACCACTTTATTATTGCCTCTTGGGCATATCTCCAACAACCCCTCCCTCCGCCTATATATAGAGGTGCCCATAGGAGGATTAAAATATACAATAAAATAAGAAAAAGCTTGTGATTGCCTATCTCTTTTCTCTCTTGTGACTATGGCCCCCCTTGTCAGGGTTCTGCGAGCGAGGAGTTCTGAAAGGACATTTATTGTCCTACTCAGTTTTGGTGTTCGTTAACAACTTGAGGACCCTTTTTACCATGTGCTAATGGTGTCAGACTAATCTACTGAAAAGTGAAAAGTCTGCGGCAGTTGGAATTTTCCCTGGCTAAAACAAAATCTTCATGGAAGGTTCAGAGCGGAATCTCCGGTGTGCAAAGACCGGAGTTTCCGGTGTTCCTAGAACTGGATTTTTGGCACAATTATCCGGTGTGGATTGGATCAGATGCCCCGTGCCAGTCTGTATAGGGGTCCGAAGACAAACCAGAATTTGTCCGGAGTCTCCGGTGTAAAGTCTCAGGACGGAATCTCCGATGTGGAAAGACCGGAGTTTACGGTGATCCCTGAAGCGAAGTTTCGGCTCAAGTCTACGGTGTGATCATCAAAACCATGTCCGGGACAGTTTGTATAGGGGTCCGGAGATTGTCTGGAGATGGGCCAAAATCTCCGGTGTGAAAAGTTGTCAGATCGGAATCTTCGGTCTTTAGACCGGAGTCTCCAGTGTGGAATTTCCCCAACGAGCAAAAAACGGCTAGATCTGTGTGGGCCTATAAATAGGGGACTTCATCCCCTACCTCAAGCTGCCCGTTTTCAGAAAATAAGAACACCCAAAGTAGAGCCACCAAATCAACAAGATCTCCCCCTCCAACCACCCAAAGTCCCTGATCTTTGGAGAATCAAAGGAGGAGGCCTTGATCTACATCTTCACCAAAAGAGATCTTAATTTCCCTCTCATTCACTTGAGGGCCCCTTGCTCTAGTCTTTCATTGGAAACCCTAGTCCTTGATCTAGTTATTATAAGCTTGTCTTTGATTGTTGTGACAGTTTGCTTACATTCGGGAGCCTCCAATTCAGTTGTGGATGTGTGCCTCGAACTTATTGTAAAGATGTCGGTTTCCACCTCGAAGGTTACCGATATAGTGAAAGAGTGAATCGATCCCCTTGGGGTGAGGTTCACCGAAGAACAAGGGAGGCCTTTTGTGTCTTTGGTGGTTTGAAACCATCCCCTCTCCAATCATAGACGTACTTTTCTTTAAAAGGAAGGAACTGCGGGAAATCATCCTTGTATCTCCGCGTGCTCCAGTTCGGTTACCTCTATCCTTTACCGCACTTTACTTATATCTTGCTCTTGCTTAGTTAGTTGTGCCGATATGACATATAGGTAAATTCACCTTAGTTGCATATCTAGAAAATTTATCTTTTGTATCAAACCCTAATTTTAAAAAGAGTAAAATTTGAAGTAGCACCTATTCATCCCTCTCTAGGCGCCCATACGATCCTTTCAAGTTCTTCACCGCGGAGCGCCGTCACGCTGCGATATTCGGAGCCGGAAGATCTACTTCCACAATCTCGGTTGGATCGGGGAGAAGCATGAGTCATCATCAAGCATCGTACGTGTGTGACTCCCTCAGGCGGCGCCGTGCTTCCAGCGCTAGGAGTTTTCAGGGCCGTTGGACTTCGTGACCTCCAGGTCACCATCAGTACGACTTTATCAACCATGTTCCCCGCAGTACGTTAACCGCACTCGATCTTTAAAGGTATGAATATTGTATCCCTTCCGTTACTGTATTACTAGTAGATAGATCCTGGCATTAAGGTTTCGATTGTAGATTTTTTTTGTTTTCTACCCTCAAAACCCAACACATAATGCCTCACTGTATTCTCATCGATCCCTCCCACCAAAAGGAAAGTCATCGATCCACCATAAGACCTTTAAAGACAGTCACCAAACCCGTACAAGTTTGGAACAATATTTACAACTTAATTAGAAGCTTCCAAGTGAAAGTAGAAGTGTGGCGACTAGAGGGGGTGAATAGGATCTAACCAAATTTTATTTCTGTCTCAAATTAAGCTTGATATAAAGGTAACTTTTCTAGACATGCAACTAAGGGAATTTCCCTATATAACAAGCAAGCAAGATAAGAAACAATACAAGAGTAATACTCCCTCCATTTCAAAATATAAGATGTTTTAGGTTTGTGAAGAAAATGAATCTAGACTTGTTTTAGTATGTAGGTTCACTCAACTTTGGGATGAATCTACATACTAAAAGAAGTCTAAATTCATTTTATTCATAAACCTAAAACATCTTATATTTTGAAACAGAGGGAGTAAATGATAACAATAACCGTATTAGAGACACGAGGGCGATAAAAAATTTAGGGAATCACCCTGATTTTATCATAGAGGTCTTCACAAAATTTGGCGACCTCTTTACCAGAACTTGAATTCTACGTTTTCATTCCTTTTCTCCTCACGTAAAAGATATTGTGAAAGCCGTTGCAGAAAAGAATGTCAGACACACGGGGTCTACGCCTCGGCGTTGCACACTCTAATCTCACTGGGAAGTGGGAAACACATCTACAGACCTTATCCAGTCCCATGCCATGCCATTGCCTCCGACTGATGGGCCCCAGATAAATGGATCCCACCTGTCAGGTAGATACGTGGGTCAGTTTTTTGCAACTGGCCTGCCGGTCCGACGAGGTTTTCTCCATTGGTGGGCGGTAACGAATATTATCCGACCCGGAAGGCCCCGCGGAGTACGCCGTAAATCATGAATTTACGACATTGCCCCTCCCCCTTCCTCTAACAAGTCGTCGCCTCGGCCGGCCTGGGCCTCGTCGTCCCCCTCTCGGCACAACGACCTCAACCCTCCCCATTTCTCGCGCGGCCCGACCATGGCGAGCCGAGGCTGCCGTCGTTGGCTCGGCTCTCTACGGCCCCTCGCCGTGGTCCTCCTTCTCCTCGCCGTCGCCGTCGCGGGATCCCCCGATCGGACCGCCCCCTCGCGGCCGCCGCTGGTGCTCCCGCTGACGCTCTCGTACCCCAACGCGAGCCGGGTCGCGTCTTTCAGGTCTAGGAGAGGGCTCGCCGAAGGAGGTCGCCCCAGCGCCCGCATGCGCCTCCACGACGATCTCCTCACTAACGGGTCGGTACAGTTCGGGTTCCTATCTCGTTATTTTCCACCAAATTATTAATTGGACGGCCTATTGGATCTGATGCTGGTGTTTCTTATCGTATGGTTTAGGTATTACACGACGAGGCTGTACATCGGGACGCCACCACAGGAGTTCGCGCTGATCGTGGACTCCGGGAGTACCGTTACCTACGTGCCCTGCGCCTCCTGCGAGCAGTGCGGCAACCACCAGGTGGGCCTTTATTCCCCCGCTTCTCTGTTCAGTTACCAGTTTGAAACTTTGTGTGATTATTAGATTTAATTTGGATGCTACCGCACATGGATATATGGACGCCCACACGTGCCTGTCGCTGAACCATTCAAGTTAGCTAATTGAATCTGTGGTTATGTAGAGATTTTAGTTCTCGGAATTCAGTAGGTAATTTGCAGATAGATTAGTAAATTCAAGCTTAGTCATCTCATGTGTGTAGAATGCAGGTGGAATGAGGAAATCTCCTCAAACCGCAAGAAGTATATAATGAAAACTAGGCAGCGTAATTTCTCTGCTCTCTGTAGATGATTGATTAATCATTAATGACTCAAATCAATATTGCTTTTAGCATTCCTCAATGAATACCATGCCAATCTTGGTAACAACCAACAAATTTTGGCTTTTGTTTGGTAGTAGGCATTGTTTCAGCAACAAATTGCTCTATTGGACTGCCAAACCATTGGCGTTGGTACTATTAGTCCTAAATAAGTGCTTGCCAACTTCCCTTAATTTTCTCTCTATGTTCTTGGTCCAACGTCCCTTGAACAATTGCCAGGCAATTATTTGGCTTGGCCATGCCAATGTGTTTGTAGCGCCATATTATTTGTATTCGTACCTGTTTGGCCATTGACTAAGAATATTCTAGATCTTCCATTGCTCTTTTTGTCTTCAATATATGCTGTCACTATCTGAATGTAAAGAAGGCGCATCTATGCACAAAAAAAATTGCTTCCCATTCTTATAATGTATTCTTACTACATTCTCTAGCCAAATTCTAGAAGACTGTTGTCTTGTATTACTTGGAATATGGAAATTCCATTGGTAATGTGATGTTAGCCGACATAAAGGGGCATATGTGAGATGTAAAGATGTCCTCCAATGGATAGGGGCATAAGATGTAACTAAAAACACAAAACAACCACCACATAGCCTTTAAACTCTCGTACAGCTAATACCTTGTGGCCAAAGTAATATGCTAAGAAACAGACACACTGAAATCAAACAGAACTAGACTTTATGACTACTGTCTCTATTTACTTATTCCTCAGTCAACATTGATAGCCGTCCAGTCAAAATCTTATCATCCTTGAACTTGCACGAGTCTCATGTTTAGATCGGATGTTCCTTAGCGGCGACTTAGAAATAGTTAGTAAGACCGTTTCTGAAATCCTCTTGATGCAACTGAAGCTGTCTAATGATGGATCATGATTTATGCAGCTGTCATTGTTGTTGTACCATCATATTTACTATTCAATTTTGTGTTTTGCTTATTGAATCACCTAACATCACTGAGAACACATGTAAAGTACTGGTGTTGAGATGATTTTCTTATGTGTATACAGAAAGTGGAGCAACCATTCTGCATGAATTTCTCTGCTTTGGCCTATTTTATAATTTAGAGTACATAAAGATGTGTATACTTCCATGAACATCGAGCCATACAGGGAAATAACTATTTTCTGTTGGTCTAGGAGATCACCGTTATTTATGATTTTAAATTCTTATTAATTACCTGGGAGTTAACATAAAATATGCCGATGGTTTTGCTTGATGTAGGATCCAAGGTTTCAACCTGATCTCTCCAGTACATATGCACCCGTAAAATGTAATGTTGATTGTATCTGTGATAGCGATAAGAGCCAATGCACATATGAGAGGCAGTATGCTGAAATGAGCTCTAGCAGCGGGGTGCTTGGTGAGGACATGGTGTCGTTCGGCGCAGAAAGTGAACTTAAGCCACAGCGTGCTGTATTTGGCTGTGAAAATTCTGAAACTGGAGATTTGTTCAGCCAGCATGCTGATGGCATAATGGGGCTGGGCCGTGGTCATCTTAGCATAATGGATCAGCTTGTTGATAAGGGTGTCATAGGTGATTCATTCTCTATGTGCTATGGTGGAATGGATATTGGCGGCGGTGCTATGGTACTTGGTGCAATGCCCACCCCTCCAGACATGATTTTCTCACACTCAGACCCTGTCCGCAGGTACCATAAGTTGCATACCAACATGGATTTTTTATTCATTTTTATGTGTGGTGGGGTGAGGTTCCTCTGTTTTAATCTTTATATATCTCCATATTAACTAATCTCAAAATGAAAACAGCCCATATTACAACATCGAGCTGAAGGACATACACGTTGCTGGAAAGTCATTACGGCTAGATCCCAGGGTCTTTGACAGCAAACATGGTACTGTGCTGGACAGTGGGACTACATACGCATACCTCCCAGAACAAGCTTTTGTAGCTTTTAAAGATGCTGTAAGTTATGAAATCATTTATACTCCAGCCAGCAGTCTACTTCTAAAAAGTATTTACCGTTTTGTAGGATCCTTATTTTTCCATAGTTATGTTTCCATTATATGGAATCTATTTTTCGAAATTCTTGCTTTTGCAAGTTACATTAGAAAATTGAATCTTTATAGGTTCAGATGATAATAGTAGTTGAGGACATGCTGCTTTTTAATTTAAACCTTGCACAAAGGAGGTTAACAATCATTATGACTACTGAATCTTTTATTGCGTTGGACAAAGGAAGTGCTACTCCCTCCCTACTTTGAAGCAAAAATGTTCTAGTCACTATTTCTTCTTCTATACTCTTAATTGTCACTCTGCACTTTTTTTCTGGCTTACAAGGAACACCTGTGCACTTGTACACCTTGCCTTTCATCTTATTTCTTACCCCATGCTTGCAGTTTATTTATTGTTGGTCCTACATTAACTTTCTCTTGGTAACAAACAACTGGCGATTCTGCTGTAATGCTCTTGGTAGAGCATGCTATAACTATTATGTTCCCAATCAATAGGTGACAAGCAAAGTAAGCGCTCTCAAGAAAATCCGTGGGCCTGACCCAAATTACAAGGACATCTGCTTTGCAGGTGCTGGAAGGTGACTTTTCAGTGATAATGACAATTTTTTGTTTTCATTAGCAATGCTTCTGATGTTATCTTTTAACATTCTTATGGAGCTTTAATATTCGCCACTTCACTTCCAGGAACGTCTCCAAGTTATCAGAGGTATTTCCAGATGTTGACATGGTATTTGGAAATGGACAGAAGCTCTCACTTTCACCTGAAAATTATTTGTTCCGGGTAAATTACAAAGTCATGACCTTTTAATTCAGTTAAGGCAGCATTTTCTTACTTTGCCTGTTGGTGCTGTCTGCTCATGTTGTATATCTCTCCAATTTTTAAATAAAGCACTCCAAAGTTGAAGGAGCTTATTGCTTGGGCGTGTTCCAAAATGGGAAAGATCCAACAACTCTATTAGGGGGTAAGGCACTAAACTTTAAGAGGAGTTTCAAGCACATTTGCATTCCAATCTTTCAACATTTATTATTTCTGTCATTTGCACTGCATGGTTTGGACTTTGCTGTTGGCCCTCTTGGACAAATTACCATGCATATGCTATGCATCATATGTTTCTATTGCGTATCTTCTGTACCAGCTCCCATATTGCTAACTAGCTACTGGATAGTATATACTGTATATCCTATTCCGTGTTGACTTACAAAGCACAAGCCAATCTTACTATATTGTGCATTAAAATTACAATTGGAAAAGCATTTGATGTGTGTGTAATATAAATTCTATATGAAAAACTAAATGATTAACTTGGGGATTGTTTAGCATATTACCTCCCCATTCCCAGTTACTGTGTTTTTCCATTTGTAGATTCTTTTAAGGTGATTTATAGTTATAATCAGACCTGCCTTCGTGGCATCACTTATTCAATTCATTCAATAGTGATTTTTTAGCAAAATTTCTGGTGAACACAGAAGCTCCTTTTATGAATAATAAGGTACAATACAAGTCCCTGTTTTCTCAAAGAAACGGAACGGGCCATTCTTCTAAACTTATCACGTTCACAAATCACGAGGAAATCAGAAACAAGCTACCAAAACAGTCCCACTTCCAGATTCCAGATTTCAGCCAACTTTTAATGACAGCAGCCGATATAGACTGAATATGGGACCAATAATAACACTTGTTGTCACCGTTTTTCCTATACTGAAGTGTCCTTATTGCTTTAAGTGATCAGCTTCTTGATTTACTCTAAAGTGAAAGTAAATCTAGGTTTAGATGTTTTTATTTGTTTATTTGCTAATATACTTTGTTTTAATTCATTTACAAACCTGCCCCTGTGAAAAGCTAAAGTAATGTTCTCTGACAGGAATCGTTGTTCGTAATACTCTTGTAACCTATGACCGACACAATGACAAGATTGGATTTTGGAAAACTAACTGTTCTGAGTTGTGGGAGAGGCTCCATGTTGGTGGAGCTCCTTCACCAGCATCCTCAAGTGATCCAGGTTCACAAGCAGATTTTGCACCAGCTCCTGCTCCTAGTGGTTTGCCAGGTTTGTGCCTTTTTTAAGCTCTTTGTGCTTTCTTCTTATCTTCTGTTTATTTGGCATGTCTTATATGATGAATGATAAAGGTATATTAGTTATTTTTCAACTCATAGGTAAGAATTGGAAATGTATCATTCTTTTTTGCTTGCTCAATTGGGAAGCTGTTTGATGCTTTCAGATCATAAACATTTCAGGGCTTTACATTTTGTGAGAAACAAGGCAGTTGCTCAGTCTTCCTCTCTGAATGTTTTCTTAGGCATAATTTATTTAGTATTATTTACATGATTTATCATATCTATGCACTTTTGCTTGCAGAATTTGATGTTGGTCTCATCACTGTTTATATGTCGATAAATGTTACTTATCCAAACCTGAAACCTCACCTGCAAGAGCTTGCTGATCTGTTAGCTAAAGAGCTGGAGATCGATTCCCGTCAGGTAAGGATGAACATGTATGCTGGATTGTGTTTGCAGAATGATTTTTTTTTGTTAGGAGCAAGATTTTTTCTTGGTATTTACTTTTTTTTGGTGCTCTAATCAATAGTTTTATAGCGCAATGCTTTATGGTGGATTTGGCTGAAGTTACAATTTTATCTGTATAGGTTCAAGTTATGAATGTTACAGGCCAAGGAAACTCTACTCTAATCAGATGGGAAATTTTCCCTGCTGGATCTTCTAATGCTATGTCTAATGCAACAGCGATGGTAACATCCACTCATGTACATATGTGGATCATTTTAGTTTTCTTCTTTGCAAAATGATTAATTTTATTGTGTTCACATCTGATAGGGTATCATTTATCGGCTAACTCAACATCATGTTCAGTTGCCTGAAAATCTTGGCAGTTATAAGTTACTCGAGTGGAATGTGCAGCAACCTGTCTCGAGAAGGTGAGGAAATGCTTATTATAAGTGTACTATTCATATGCTGCCTGAGAAATACTTCACTTTATCTAATGGGGCATCTCTTCCTCCAGAAGAAATTTAGTTTACTTGTAATAATATACACTGTTACCTGAGGCCAGGGGAAAATCTCTTAAACATGGAGTACTTGCAGAGGCGTAAAAGTTAACAAGGAAGCACTAAATCTTCTCCTTTATGTGCTTCAACAACGTGATGAAAGTTAACGAGCCCCAAAAATAATGCTAAAGACAATATGTACCGGTTTCAGCAGTTTGCTACTTCACTGTCGCTATCGTCACACTAATTTGTACCATCAGTCACTCTTCTGTCTTTTCTTGGAAGATAGCTCTGTTACATAATTTTGTTGTAAAACGGTGACACCTGAATGTAGAAACCCAAGTACCTGGCAAAGTTGTTCAGAAGGATTGTCAAGTTCCTGGCAAAGTTGTTCAGAAGGATTGTCAAGTTCCACTGGCACTCCTTATTTAAAGATTATCGTAGGGGGGCTGTTTGGAAGAATGCCATTACTCGTAAAGTTCTGTTATTTACGTTATTCAAACTAAATACCGTAACTTCACCAAGAAAATCCTCTTCCAAATAAGCCCTAACAGTGATATTTAGTATTCTCTCTGTCTGTCATTTTGTATGTTCTAGAATTGTGGTTCTCATCTGCATTTACAATTTAACATTCAACCCGAACAGGTTTGATTGAATGGTGTTTTGATGGTACTATATGATTTACATTTCTTTGTCTTGACTTCCCATCAAATTTTGTTACAGGTCATGGTTGCAAGAACATGTTGTCTCCATACTGGTCGGAATTTTGCTAGTCATTTTGGTGTCTCTATCGGCCTTTTTGGGACTGTACCTCTGGACGAAGAAATTTAGAGGTCAAGCTGCATATAGACCAGTGGATTCAGTGGGGCCTGAGCAAGAACTCCAACCGCTATAATATTGGGCTGAGCAACAAATAGGTAATTCTTTGGTAGAGATACTATTATGTGGGCTACCAGATTGCAGTCGTGCACATCTGCTGTTGGAGTAGCCCTTTTTCTTTGTATGTAACACAAAGCATCTAGCTTACAGAAGAAGCACAAGATTACATGACTTGTCGGTTCAAAACTAGAGCATTAGTCTATAAACATCTAGCGAATCAAATCAAGACCTTCCTCTTGAGGCTTACAGTAGGAGTTTTTTTTCTCCATGTAATGTAGATTAAGTAGAATAGATCAGACACAAAGCGTACCGGTGGACTGCAATGTTGTAATATATATTTGATAAGTGCCGAGGGTGTTCTGCTTCTTTAGTAATATCGGTGACAAGGTTTTGTTCTTTAGGCGTGTGTGGTATTGGGGTTGCGTATACTCTGTTTTTGTTTACTTTTTTTTTGGGAGATATTCATTCTCTTTGTAGGCATGTTTTTCTTTCCTTTTTCTACCCCATGCTGGTGTCAGAACTGGCAAGCATATTGCATTCTTTTTGTTCTGAGGACAATATTTTCTTCACCTATTATGTTGACTATGAAATGTTCAGTTTAGATCACAGTGAATCCGTTACTTTGCTTATATGTAAGGTGGGTCTGGTATCAGCAGAATTTTTCCATTGCGTGGAGGAAGACCATTTCCTCCTTTTCTCTTGATGATGACTGGTTTCTTGGTTGCCCCAAGATCGTTTCTCCATTCAAAAATATATATAAAAAGAAAACGGGCGTTGTTTTTCTGATGGAAATTGATTCAGCGTATACGTTTTGTCGGGTGAATTTATTAATCGGGTCGATCTAGAATTAACTTGGAGCTCTCGGTCGCCGGAACTGTTTGATTTGCATTGTGATTGTGTACTGAGAATTGCACGTGTGGTTTTAAGCGCAGCCAAAAATTTAATATTATGCATGTATGTCATCTGTTCGACCCAGAATCTTTCGTGTCCTTTAAATCAAACCATGCCGTTTTTTTTTTTTTTTGAGATGAACCATGCCGTTGTTAGTTGGTTTCCTTCCGCCATGATGTGCTTATTTAATGTTCCACGGACGGAGAATTTTATCATCATTAAGGTACCGCGGGTAATTCAACGGCGTGTTTGGTTGCTCGGGCTGGGATTTTCCGTTTTTCCACTTGGCCTGTTGGATGCTGCATTGGACGAGATTTCACTTGGACTAGTTGTTTGGACTTTCGCATCCTTGTTTACTGCAAAAAGTCCGCTGTTTGGTTGTCCAGATTGTTCTCTTTTTTCATTGATGATGCATTTTAAAGGTGTTTGATGTGTTGCTTTGCATCTGATCACATGTATTATGATCACCCATTTCAAATTTGGTGATCTTATCACTACAGCACACACACAACACATGATCAGATGCACACAACACACAACCATAATCATATGCAGTCATAAAATATTGCTACCTACCCATTCAGATCATCACCATACAGGTAGCAGTCACCAATATAGGTAGCAATAAGGGGTCCTAAACTTGACCCCTGATCAAAAGAACCATCAGTAGGGGCATCCCATGCCCCTGAACCACCACCAGGGGCTTAGTCCTTGATGAAACATACCATCAACAGGGCATACCACGCCCCTGAACCATCAGCAGGGTTTTTCACCCCGATCAAAAGAACCTACTAAGTTCATCATCTAGTTGTCCATCACTAGTACTTACAAACTTACATATGCAATGATAGGAACGGCGCCGTCGACTATCCGTGGTCTGTTTAGGTGTACTGCCTGGCGCTGGAGGAGCCCGCCTCGTAGATCATCATCTTGACGACGAACAGCTTCACCTTGAACTCGACGACGTCGTCGCGCTCTAGGTCGTACTTGTAGACCAGCTCCGGTCAGTTCTTCCTGAAGGCGGCCTGGCGCACCACCGGCAGGTCGTGACCTGCACAATACGCGGCAGCGGCTGCTTTATCCAGGTTCGGAGGCCAAACTGGAATGCCGGCGGGATCACCAGCATGTGGAGGTCCGCCGGGTCTAGCTGGATGATGAACCGGCGCGGGATCTCAGCGATAGGGTAGTGGCTGAGCTTCGGCTGCCAACCCTTATTTCTCTACGGCTGCGATGTCGCCTCCACCCTGCCGAGGACCACTGGCTTGAATTGCCAGCGGTTCCTCAGGAGCACGTCGTGATAACCCGGTGGGGAGGGGTGCCAGCCTCTTCCCACGGTCTCGCATTCAAACTTAACCACATTGGTAGAAAGCAAAACAAGGTCAGCAAAAATCTGGGAGCAATCAGCTTTGCCAAATTTGGCAATGCACATGGTACGAACATGGAGAAATCATGGTACACACATGCACAAGTATCCCCAATCGGGGCAATGCCCCAGGACAAGATCCAAATTGAGGAATCAGCTGTGTTTCCCAATCAGGCAATGCCCCAGGTCAATATCCAAATTGCTGAATCGGGCAACAAAACTACGAAATCCGTTGCTACATACTATGTAAATCCCCAAATCGCGCAAGAAAATTGAGACTTAACCGCCGTCGATTTGGGGCCAAACCCTAATCGCAATGTAGATCGGGAACTTAGCCTGGTCGGCGGTGGCGCAGTCGATGATGAGGGAGCCGTAGAATGCATCGTCAGAGCGAGAGAAGAAGCTCCATGCGCGGGGATTGGGGCCGTCGGCGCGGCCGAAAAAACCCTATCCGAATCGAGGGTAACCCCGACTCTGGTGGGGGCTTCTTCGGCCTGCTTGGCCGCAGATGCCGCTTCCTCCGCGGTCATAGTCGACGCAGCCGCCGTGGCCGCCCTAGTTCCACGCGAGAAGATGGGCACCGGAGTCCTAAGCACCCTCGCGAGGGCCGCCTCGTCGCTGCCGGCGAGCTTCTCGAGCTAAACGGCAACCCATAGGTTGTGCGCGCTCACCTGGCCGATGCTGACGCCATGGAATGGAGGGGGGGGGGGCGGAGGAGCAGAGACCATGGTCATGAATCGTGGTGAGGGGAGTGGGACTAGGCGGTGAGCGGAGTGGCCTGGGGGTTAAGGCGAAAACGCCCCGTCTCCCATGCTTCCCCACGTGTGCAAGCGGCAGACACGCCGCGCTCGCCAGGGCTGGCTCCGTGGAAACAGACGATTTTGGCATTTCCAACGGGCCAAGTTTGGCCTGCTTTAAGAATCGTGTGTTGCAAATATTCTATATAGCCTAGCTCTCCAAGCAGACTTATTTCTTCCGCGCGGTGCGAGAAACGGGCGTCGGCCCAACCAAACACGTCCCAAGAGAACATCTTACCATCCTTTCAAGTACATAACCGCATAACTAAAAAGGAAGATTTTTTTTTTAAATTCCACCGTTCCATTGATAATCATCAATAGTGGTAGAAAGAGGCTTAAAAGTAATAAAAATTACAAATAGGTCGATAGACCACATAGCGACGACTATAAACACTAGCACGAGCCGGAGACGCGCCGCCATCCTCGTCCCTCCATCACCGAAGCCAGACAAAGCTTGTCATAGTAGAACTTGTTATAGTAGACAGACGGGAAGTCGTCGTGCTAAGGCCCCAAAGAACCAGCGCACTAGAGTAGCAACCATCACTGACGATCACATCCGTAGATTGGAAAAGGGTGACCTGAAATTATACCAACTAACACGAAAACCGACCAGATCTGAAGAGATAGGCTAAACAAATAACTCCATTTGTCCTTCGTCGGCGCTAGACGCACCACCGAAACGAGAATAGGACAGGAAGAACCTTATTATGACTTTAAGATATAGCCATCACCTCACCATTCCAAAGAAAACACAAAAAAACAGTCTAAACGAAGAACGAAAACCTCCCGCCGGCGAGAGCCGTGATCCGCCACACCTCTAAGACCCTGAGGCTACCGGAGACGGAACAGACCGACGACGTCGCCGACAGAGAGAGAAGGAAACCCTAAATAACACTACTCCAATAAAGTTTTTCCCAAAATCTAAAGAAAAAACATGTTCTTGTTAGTCTCTCGGAGGCGATTTTTTTTTAAATAATACGAATTAATTAATTAATTTGAGTTCTATTATATGTTTTTTGTAATTTACAGATCTAGCACTTTGTCGGCCTGGGGCAAGCCGACTGGGCCAATCGGTCTGGAGCAAGCCGATCAAGGCGTCTGGGGCGGTCAGGCTGCGCCAATCGGCTGGCAGTTAATCGCCTCTAATCGGCCCAGATGACGGCTCAACATGCATGGCCAACACATGCATTCGTAGTAGGATCGGCTTGGCCCAGCCGATTAGGCGGCCCGCTTCCAGCCGATTGGTCAACGCTGGCCCCAGCTGTCTCACGCCACCGACGCCGGTTCAAGCCCAGTCGATCGGCCTCCTCCAGGCCGACAAAGTACATTTTTGTAAAATGATTAAAACGTATAATAGATCTAAAAAATATTAAAAAAAATGTATTATTTAAAAAAAAATCGCCTCTCGGAGCGGACAGGAACTAAAGTTGTCCTTTTCTTTTCTCCCTGGTAATTTTAATTTCTTTTACCTTTTTCTGGGTTTCTTTCCCTCTCTTGGATCTTGATCCCGCAAACAGATGAGGCGTCGCGACCGGGACGTGCGCGCTAGCAAACTCCAATTTCTTTTATTTTATTTATTACTCTCTCTATATGTAAATAAGTGTATTTCTAGTTTTATTTTAATTCAAAGTTAGTAAAATTTAACTAATTTTATAGAAAAATATAACAATATTTATAACTCTAAATTGATACTAGTAGATATGTTTTTAAATGTAGTTTTATAATATATTAATTTGATATAATATATTTTACTATATTTATCTATAAAATTTGTCAAATTAAATAAAATTTAACTTAGACAAAAGCTAAAAGTACACTTATCTGTGGATAGAGGAAGTATGCAACAATTAGTGGAGAGCCACGTTTACGGATTCATTATTGTCGGGTTAACAAGGGAAACAACGTTCGAAGTAGCGCATGATGAAAAAAAAACGTTCGAAGAAGTAGCGGGTCCTCAGCTCGCCGGGTGCAGGTTGATCGGCTTCCCGACCGTGAAGCCGCCGTCCACGACGAGGTTATGGCCGGTGACGTACTTGGCCTCGTCGGACGCTAGGTAGACGGCAGCTCTGGCCACGTCCTCCGGCTCCAGCACCACCCCTTGGAGCGAGCTCATGCCCTTCTCCACCATCCGCTTAATCGCCTCGTCGCCGACGCCCGGGTTCGCCCTGGCCAACGACCGGACCAGCAGCGGCGTGGCGATGGCGTGCGGCGAGATGGCGTTGACGCGCACGCCGGAACGCGCCAGCTCCTCCGTCACCAGCCTCACCACGCCGATCACCGTCGCCTTGGAGAGGCTGTACGGTAACGCCGCGACACCGCCGAGCATGCCCGTGGTGCTCCCCGTGCAGAGGACGCACCCGCTGCGGCGCGGCACCATGACGCGGGCCGCGTGCTTGACCCCGGCCACCGTGGAGCGCGTGTTGGCGGCCATGACGCGGTCGAAGTCGGCCAGGTCGAGGTCGGCCAGCGGCGCCGGCGCCGAGGACCCCGAGACACCCGCGTTGCTGTAGAGGATGTCGAGCCGGCCGTGGCGCGCAACGGCGAGGTCCACCGCGGCCGCGATCTGCGCCTCGGAGGTCACGTCGCAGCGCGTGTACTCGGCGTCCGGGCCCAGCTCGGCCGCCACGGCGCGGCCGAGGTCGTCCTGGATGTCCGCGAGGATGACCTTGGCGCCGTTCCGGATGAACTCGACCGCCGTGGCCCTGCCGATGCCGCTGGCCGCGCCCGTGATCACGGCCACCTTGCCGGCTAGCCTCTGCTGGCAGTCCGAAGGCGCGGTCGAGAAGCCGCGTAGCACGGTTCCCGCAGCTCTGCCGTTGTCCCTCCTGCATCCGCAGCCCACATGTGACAGAAATGTAACAGGGATCAGCTAAACTTTGGCTGTTCCTCAATGAACCGAAAATATGAACTACTAGCAGAAACAGAATCTAATAATCAAATTGCTCTGAGCACAGTAGGGAAAATGAAACGCTCGGGGAGAGACCTGAGGACGAGCTGCATCGCTCTAAGCATCACCATTGCTGCTCCGAGCTTTCTTCTCGAGCGATGCCGAGCAGGAGTTCCGAGTTATGGCAGAGCTGATCTGTTCTGACTTCTAAGCTTCCCGGCGAGCAAAGCTGAGATCGGAGTTTACGACTTTGACTTATAAGTAGTAGTAGTAGATCCTGACACGTTTGCATAATTAGGAATCTTCCGCTGGCTCGCGCTGCTGTCTGTCAGCTGCTCTGCTCTGATGTGCGGTGAGTTTGAGCATGTGCGGTGAGTCTGTCAGGCCAGATAACGCCACGCACTGCCACGTTCGCACCGTTTGGTTTTATTCGTCGACCGTTTCTCACCCACCATTTAGTGTTTTCGACCGATGTTTAATTTATGGGTGTCGGTGAGGCAGGCAGCGTATCCAGAACGATGATCACTTCGTTCAAAGGTCTACTTTGACACGGCGGGCGAGGGGAGCGCGCTTGTACTACTACTATTTTAAGCTTAGAATGGGAAGGAGACAAGAGAGTGAGATGTGGGCAGGTGATTTTCTGGAGAAAATCATGGGGGCAAGTTGTTGTTGGCAAGGGCTCATGGCTGCTTGATGGATATGACAGACTGAAGATATTGCTCCGTTCATCTTCGATCTTTCAAGAAAGAAGAAAATGCACCATCCAAAATTCTCTTTTGGGTATCTCAATCCAACACTCAAAACGGGCTCATCGTTGAGCACATTGCGCGATTTGCTAAAATTTGCTGAAGCATTGCCCTTGCCCCCACTATCCTCTCCGATGATGTCCCCGACTGAATCACTTGGAAGTTTACCAGCGCTAGAACGAAGTATACGAGATGCAATTTGAGGGACTTACTTCCTCTTCTATGGCTCTCAAGGTTTGGAGACTCCGGGGCACTTCGAAGTGCAAAAATTTAGCTTGGTTGGTTCTACAATAGAGTTTGGGTGGTGGATAGATTGGAAATATGAGGATGGATAAGTTGTGTACGATGCAAACTTGGTAACCAAGTTCAAAAATCCGCCGCTCATCTCCTTTGCACATGCCGGTTCACAACTAGAGTATGGTCAGACACAAAGGATTGGCTTAGGCGGATACAAATCTAGAAGATTTTACTAAAATCATTCAGAATTTCTTTTTGGGAAAGGGCTAATAATAAGAGGAAGTATTATATGGTGCGCTGGTCCTTGATTTATAGACCCAAGAAAAAAGGTGGGCTTGGTATAAAGAATTTTAAATTGTTTAATATCTGTCTATTGCGTAAATGGTGGTGGAGGTTGGAACCTGATGATGGTTTTTGGCAGAAAATTGTTACAGCAAAGTACAGAATAACTCATGGGATCTAGATGTTGGTTGTGAAACAGGGAGATTCTGCACCTTGGAAAGACTCAATTAGTGTAGGGTTCGCAGCATAGAAAACAAAAAATTTCCTACGATGGGAACTATGTACAAGATCTATCTACTAGATAGAAACAACGGGCGGATGTATATCCGTAGAGAACATACCCTTGAAGACTGACAAAGCTTAACGAGTTCGACTCGTGGTTGATGTAGACGATCTCTTGCCGATCTCAAGATCGAGAGGAAGTCCTAGCGCCGCAAATTAGCAGCGCATCCGTGCTCGCACACACGTTCGAGGCACCGAGCAACCTCCGCCTCCTCGCTCCAGTGATGCAGCGGAAGCACAATGTAGGGGTTCGTAGCATGGAAAACAAAAAATTTCTATCGCATACAAACAAACAAGCCAAGATCTATCTACTAGATTGTAGCAACGAGTCGATGGAATAACTTACCCTCGAAGATTCCAAAGTGTTTAACGAGAGCGGATTCTCGTGGGTGATGTAGTCGTACTCTTTCCGATCTCAAGATCGTGTGGACGATCCTTCCGGCGCTGCGTTCCGGCGCTTCGGTCACACACGTTCGGTACTCGACGAAGACCTTCCTCTCCCTTGTTCCAAAGGCCGGAGGTTGTAGAACACTCCTCGCGATTCCGGCAGCACAACGGCGTGGTACCGGAAGTAGAGGGGAAATCCCGCAGGGCTTCGCCTTAAGCCGGAGCGAGTATGGTGGATTATGAGAGAGGGCTATTAGTGGTCTAGATATTAGACACACCAATTAGAAGGCTCTAAACCGCAGGCTAAAGCAATTAGAAGCTCTAAACCAAACGACTCTAAACACGAGATTAGAGGTAGAAACTTGTGTGTCTCAAGGAGGAGCCCCGCCTCCTTTTATGGGTGGAGGAGCTAGGCGCCAGGGAGGAGGAGTCCTCCCCAACTCGGCCTAGGTCTGGCACCGCTTGGAGGAGAGGAACTCCTCCTCCAAGTTGGTTTCAAACTCCTCTTGCTTGTTTCCCACGCTTCGCTTCCCACAGTTTCTGTTTTAGCCGTTTGACTTTCAAACCGGCAATTTGACTTTCATGTTTTGGAACAGCAAGAACACTTAGTACATGATGCAATCATTCAATGGCACATTCATGTACCCTCCCGAGTGCCGGACAATCCGAACCTTCTAGAACATTCCCGATGAAAACAGGAATCATTCCCGAACTCAAACGGACTTTCCTTATATGAATCTTATTCTCCGGACCATTCCGGATCACCTCGTGATATCCCGGATCCCATCCGAGACTCCGAACAACATTCGGTCTCTTTCTCATAATACCATAACTACTCAAACAACGTCGAATCCTTAAGTGTGTCTTCCTACGGTTTGTGAATTATGCGGACATGATCGAGACACTTCTCCGAACAATAACCAATAGAGGAATTTGGAAATTCATATGGCTCCCACATATTTCTACGATTACTTTGCGATCGAATGCACCACTTACATACGATACCAATTTCCCTTTGTCTCACGATAGTTTACTTATCCGAGGTTATGATCGTCGGTATCTCTGCATACCTAGTTCAACCTCGTTACCGATAAGTACTCTTTTCTCGTTCCCGTGATATGTGATCCCTTGTGACCCAGTCACATGCTTGCAAGCTAATTGGATGACATTCCACCGAGAGGGCCCAGAGTATATCTATCCGTCATATGGATGGACAAATCCCACTCTTGATCCATGTGTTTCAACCAATACTTTCCGAACACTCAATGCCACCTTTATAGCCACCCAGTTACGGTGTGGTGTTTGATGTCATCAAAGCATCCATCCGTAAAGGTGATATGCATGATCTCATGGTCGAAGGAATTAGGTTATTATGTATCAGAAAGCATATAGCAATTGAACTATTTGAAATGACTTGATCTTTATGCTACGCTTATTAATAGGAGTATGTCCACCATATCATTCTCCTAACGATATGATCTTGTTGTTGATAACATCTCAATGTTCATGATAGGGAAACCACAATCATTTAATCAACCAACAAGCTAGTGAAGTATAGAGGCTATACTAGGGACTTCAAATTAAGTTTACAACTCACACAAGTATCAATGTTTCCGGTTAATACAATTATAGCATGGTATGTAAACATTTATCATAAGTGTGAAGATATGATAATAACCACTTTATTATTGCCTCTTGGGCATATCTCCAACAGTCTCCCACTTGCACTAGAGTCAATAATCTAGTTTCAAACCTTTGTGTATATAACACCTATGGCTTTCCGGTGTTGTATGTACACGATTGCTAGTGGTCAATCGATCTCGGATCGACACTTCCGTGTCCGTGTAATTGCATGTCTTTGCCTCTACGCATCACTCATTCTCTAATGAGATGGCTTTGTATAAATTTGGTCTTTCGGTGTGACCTTTAGTTCTTTGGGGTTAAAACATGTTGATAATATTGTCGCACAATATATCTTCATAGTATTATCCTCTCATGAACTACACCTAGTTTGATAACAAACTACTTGACTCAAATGCCCTCTTTTACTGCTATAATAGCAGTCATATACTTAGCCTTTTGTTGTAGTATCTGTCACAATGTCTTAACTTTGGAACTCATCCAAATCCATTATGGAACTCACTTTCCATTATATTGTGCCACCCTTAGTTTAGATTGAGATAAACTTAATTTGTACTTTGTGACAAAACTAGTATCAATGTAGTACTTTTACAATGAACTAACCATCTATTTGTCACTTATACAAATAATATACTCTTAGTTCTTCCAAAAGATCATAAGAATATCCTTACTATTGTCCAATGATCATCTTACGAATCATTACGTATATGCTCACAACATTTAGAGCATAGGACATATCTGGATTTGTACATATCATAGTATGATTGATATAAATACTCTTTGTGATTTCATACATCAAGTATCAATCTATACTTGATTATTTGTTCCACTTACCAAGTGTTAATACACTTGAATGTATCATCAACATTGAACTCTTTCAATCCTTTCGTATGCGACAAGAACCTTTTCTTGTAGTTTCTATATTGAACTCATTCAATATCTCGTCTATGTACTTCGACACAACCATATTAGCCTATTGATGCCAAATATTTGGGTTTGCCTAAGTCTTTCATCGGGATGAAATTCTTAATATGTGTTAATAAAAGATACATTATTTCCAATCAACAATATGTCTTCCACATAATGTATTAGAAACATGTCTTAGCGCTCCCACTTAATTTCTTGCAAATGCAAGCATCTTCATTGTCTCTAATGAACTTTTAAACTCCTTTAACAGTTTCATCATAGTGAAGATTCCAACTCCGCGATGCTCACTTCAACCATTGAAGTTTGCATATGCTTTTAGCATCCTATGAATTAACAAAACCCTATGGACCGTATTATGCACATGTCCTAGGTAACGATTCTATTAGAAGAACTTGTTTTGTTTATTCAACTATCATATAACAAAATTATATGTAGTGGTTGCTACATTAATCCGTCTATACTAAATATCACTATGAAAAATCAAATCTTGTCATAGTCAACCTTTGAACATTGTTGTGAACTCTTTCCCAATATGTCGATTATAGATGTGAAACATCCATGTCTATTTCTTTATAGATCCAGACACAACTGTAAGGTCTTACACCTTTCTCGAGGGTCCTTCAAGTTCAAAACTTGATTTCTTATGAATGGAACTATCATGGATTTTATGGCTTCAAGCCATTTGACGGAGTCAGGGCCCATCATCGCTTCTTTGCATGTAGTCGGTTCATTATTCTCAAATAATGATTCAACCCTCAAATCTTGGTATTTGATTGTTCATCCGACCTACTTGTTTCAATAGGAACTTGGATCTCCGTGACCACAACCTTTGAGGTACGTGAGCCATGAGCTTTGTTGCGCCTCCTAACACTTTTCGGCGCTGCGCAACTCTGCACATACAGCTAAGGTTCTTTTAACCTTATCAAAGTTCTATTGTCCTCCCACTTAACTTTTCACGAAAAATTCCTTCTCAAAGAAACTTGACGTTTTGAGTGACAAACACTTTTGTCTCCGATGTTATGGAGGATTACTTATGCTTATTCAAATAACATACAAAGACAGTTCATCCGACTTTGGTTGCAAACATCTTTCTTATGCATAGCATACCAATGTTTAAGAAAGGACAACTTGGGTTTTATCCCAAACCATAACTTTATATGGTGTCATTTCAACGGATTATGATGGAGCTCTTTTCAGTGGAAAAACGGTAATCTCTAAAGCTTTTAATCTTTAAAATATAATGGCAGTTTTATGAATTATACCTTTGATCTTACCATGTCAAACAAGGTTTAATTACATATCTCGAACGTTCCATACTCTTATGGTGTTTCGGAAATGCAAATCCACGGAACGATTCCTTAAATCTTAGGTATTATGCTAAACTTGTAACTTAAATATTTTCCTTTATGATCTTATCATAAACTATTCATATTCTTGTTACAATGATTTTGCACTTCATCTTGAAAGTCTTTGAACTTTTCAAGTGTTTCATACTTTATCCTTATTAAGTAAATATTCATATATTCACTCAAATTTTCGAAGAAAGCATATGAAGTTGAAATCCATCGCTTTTGACTACACATAATGGATTTCGTACAACAATATGTACAAGTTCCAATAAGCTAGTCATTTGTTCCCTTTTGGCCTATGAACGAAGTTTTAATTATCTCTAGGAAAGTTTCACAAGCGTCATTTGATCAAAAATCAGAAGACTCCAAAATTCCATCAACATGGAGTTTCTTCATGTTTTCTTTCCATTATAATTCAAACGGCGATGTCACTTCCTAAGTGATATTTCAATCAATTTGTCTTTCGACATTTTTATCACTAGTTTTATGGATGTGATTTCTCCAACGAGATTTGTGAATCATCCATCTTTTATGGATCACGGTAATTTATTTGAACAACTCTTTTGTTCTCATAATACCTGATAAAACAAATCTTGAAGGCAAGCTTTGATGTTTAACGAGCAACACAATAACCCTTTATTTGTTCTCGATGAACATCATCACATATTCTTTTGCTAGTTACTTAGGCCATTGTAGTTCATGAATTGTGTTGTTTCGCATGACGATTCACACCAACAAATTCAGTATCAAATACTTAATAACCACATTGTTTAATAAGCAAAGAATATATCCATAACATGTATATCATCTATATACTTAAACTGAACAATTCTAGTCTTTTCTTTTCTGTCATATATTTATGAGATTCTCTTTCAATATTTCCTTTTCTGTTTGAAAGAATCTATCAATATCACTAGTGGAGTCATTCATATGACACATAATCCAAAGCGTGTATAATTAAATACCAATGTCTTTGGACTTGCACTTTGAAGTAGATCACCTATCATCAAATGTTTGGTGTTCTTTCAAATTCCTTTCTTTAGTAATCTCTTGGTGTAGTAAACATCTTACCTACATCAAATATTCACCCTCATCATGGATTTATCCATGATCAAGCTACTTTTAGCTTGTAACGGTGAATCGCAAGTATAATGTTGCTCTCCAAAACCTGTTGGAGGATTAGGACAACTAGTGTCTCTAACCTTTTGCAAATTCTCATCAAATATGAGAACATGACTTTTGCCATATTATACTCTATCATGTTGTAACCAATACTGCTTCGTATATCACAATATCTTCCACACATCATGGTTTCAAACAACTCTTTCAGATCCTAGATAACCTTGATATTAAGAGAATCCTTTGAATATCAAGAATCATGGAGACAAACATGATACTTATATACTAACACTTGGAATTGTTGCTCTTGATTTAATACTAATTATTAAACTTCATGGAGTAACCGAACTTCTTGAAAGTTTGCAATAGGACTTTTAAACTTTAGATTAACACTTTAAAACAATACGATACCAACAGAAAGTATCTAACCAGAATTCTATAGTTCTATCATCTCAATTATAACTAAGCGCAAGGTGGTAAACGGATGCCAATGACTACAACAACTATGCAAATTCACTTTGATTTAGTTTATGATAAATTGAGTTCTAATTAATAATTAAATTAATCTTGGTGAACTCCCACTCAAAACAATATCCCTCACATTGTTTTAGTGATCACACGAACCAAATCCACCACATCAAAACCGATCATCACGAGAGTTGATGTAGCTTCAATGGCGAACATTTAACATGTTCATCATATCTACTATATGACTCATGCTCTACCTTTCGGTAATCCGTGTTCCCGAGGCCATGTCCGTACATGCTAGGCTCACAAGATCAAACCTTAGTTTCGCATGAGCAAATCTGGCTTGCTCACGTTGTATACACTTGTAGAATCTAACACACCCGATCATCACGTGGTGCTTCGAAACAACAAGCTTTAGCAACGGTGCTAACTAAGGGTGAACACTTTATGACTTGAAATTCATGTGCATGAGGGATCATCTTATAATGCTACCGTCGTCTACTAAGCAATACAAGATGCATAAAGGATTAACATCACATGCAATTCATAATATGTGATATGATATGGCCTTTCTTGTTTGTGCTTCCGATCTCCATCTTCAAGCATGGACATGATCTCCATCATCACCGACATTGCATCAAGGTCAATGATGCTTCTCCATGGTTGTCGTCCACCGGCTTCAACTATTACAACTACTTTGAATAGACACGCGGGTCTTAACAGAAATTAAAGACAACCATATGGCTCCTGCCGGTTGCCTACTTACAAACAGGAACATTGCATACATTATATATAATCACAATCATGGCCATATCACATCACAGCACACCCCTGCAAAACAAAGTTAGACGCTTCTACTTTCTTTGCATATTTTACGTGGTTTGGGGGCTTTCAATAAGTGTCGTTCTAACTTACGAACAAGAACCACAACATTGATACTAGTATTGTTAATCACCCTTTGTAAATTGGATCTTAACTATGCTAGGAGAAACAGGCACCCGCAAAGCCACTTATGCAATACAAGTTGCATGTCAAGCGTGGAGCAAGTCTCATGAACGATGTCATGTAAGGTTAGCCCGGGCCTCTTCATCCCAACATACCTCAAGATGCAAAGTACACAAGAAGCAATCGACAATAAAAGCATCAACGCCCACAATGACCATTGTGTTCTACTCGTGCAACAGATCTACATATAGACACGGCTCTGATACCACTTTAGGGGTTCGTAGCATGGAAAACAAAAATTTTCTATCGCATACAAACAAACAAGCCAAGATCTATCTACTAGATTGTAGCAACGAGTCGATGGAATAACTTACCCTCGAAGATTCCAAAGTGTTTAACGAGAGCGGATTCTCGTGGGTGATGTAGTCGTACTCTTCCGATCTCAAGATCGTGGACGATCCTTCCGTGCCATGCTCCAAGGCGCTTCAATCGGTCACACATTCGGTACTCGACGAAGACCTTCCTCTACCTTGTTCCAGCAGGCAGCGGAGGTTGTAGCACTCTCCTCGCGATTCCAAAGACAACGGCGTGGTACCTAAGTAGAGGGAAATCCGCAGGCTTCGCCTTAAGCCGAGGCGAGTATGGTGGATTATGAGAGAGGGCTATTAGTGGTCTAGATATTAGACACACCAATTAGAAGGCTCTAAACCGCAGGCTAAAGCAATTAGAAGCTCTAAACCAAACGGCTCTAAACACGAGATTAGAGGTAGAAACTTGTGTGTCTCAGGAGGAGCCCGCCTCCTTTTATGGGTGGAGGAGCTAGGCGCCAGGAGGAGGAGTCCCTCCCAACTCGGCCTAGGGCTGGGCACCGGCTTGGAGGAGAGGAACTCCTCCAAGTTGGTTTCAAACTCCTCTTGCTTGTTTCCCACAGTTTCTGTTTCCCATCGCTTTTCCAGTTTTGCTTTAGCGTTTGACTTTCAAAGCGGCAATTTGACTTTCATGTTTTTGGAACAGCAAGAACACTTAGTACATGATGCAATCATTCAATGACACATTCATGTACCTCCTCCGAGTGCCGACAATCCGGAACCTTCTAGAACATTCCCGATGAAAACACCGGAATTATTCCCGAACTCCGAAACGGGACTTTCCTTATATGAATCTTATTCTCCGGACCATTCCGGATCACCTCGTGATATCCCGGATCCCATCCGAGACTCCGAACAACATTCGGTCTCTTTCTCATAATACCATAACTACCCAAACAACGTCGAATCCTTAAGTGTGTCTTCCTACGGTTCGTGAATTATGCGGACATGATCGAGACACTTCTCCGAACAATAACCAATAGAGGAATCTGGAAATTCACATGGCTCCCACATATTTCTACAATTACTTTGCGATCGAATGAACCACTTACATACGATAACAATTTCCCTTTGTCTCACGATAGTTTACTTATCCGAGGTTATGATCGTCGGTATCTCTGCATACCTAGTTCAACCTCGTTACCGATAAGTACTCTTTTCTCGTTCCCGTGATATGTGATCCCTTGTAACCCAGTCACATGCTTGCAAGCTAATTGGATGACATTCCACCGAGAGGGCCCAGAGTATATCTATCCGTCATATGGATGGACAAATCCCACTCTTGATCCATGTGTTTCAACCAATACTTTTCGAACACTCAATGCCACCTTTATAGCCACCCAGTTACGGTGTGGTGTTTGATGTCATCAAAGCATCCATCTGGTAAAGGTGATATGCATGATCTCATGGTCGAAGGAATTAGGTTACTATGTATCAGAAAGCATATAGCAATTGAACTATTTGAAATGACTTGATCTTTATGCTACGCTTATTAATAGGAGTATGTCCACCATATCATTCTCCTAACGATATGATCTTGTTGTTGATAACATCTCAATGTTCATGATAGGGAAACCACAATCATTTAATCAACCAACAAGCTAGTGAAGTATAGAGGCTATACTAGGGACTTCAAATTAAGTTTACAACTCACACAAGTATCAATGTTTCCGGTTAATACAATTATAGCATGGTATGTAAACATTTATCATAAGTGTGAAGATATGATAATAACCACTTTATTATTGCCTCTTGGGCATATCTCCAACACACAACTCTTTCTTGCAAAATAGCTACCGGGAACATGTATCTCGCTAGTCCGAGACCATGGGGGATAAATTCTAGAGGGGGAGAGAGATCCTTCACGAGGAGGTGTGAGTGAGAGAGAGGAGAGGGGGTGCCTTTTATAGGAGGAGGGGGGCACCCAAGGGGGTGGCCGCCGGCCATGGGGGCTGCCCCCTCCCCTCCTTCATTCATGTGGATGGACACTCCACTCACAAAAATCCATTCAAATCCCTCCACTCAAAATCCCACTCAAACATGCCATTAAATTTCCACCAAATTTAATGCAAACTCTCATTAAATAAAACTCTTTTATTTTATTCAGAATTTTGTCAATTACTTTAATGACAAACATTCACAAATAACCCCTTGCTAGAATTCTATTTCACATGCATAACCACTTTATGCAATTTCACCCAAAACTGTTTGGTATCTAGTGAAATAAATTCTGCGCTTGTTCATTCTTTCGGCATGAAACTTTTCTCCAATTGGATGTCGGTGTATCTTAAGTGTGTCACCCTACGGTTCGTGAATAATGCGGACATGATCGAGACCCTCGGATCAATAATCGGCGGGATCGAGACCCATACGACCCCACACATTCAACGATGACTTTCTTGTGATCGTCGGAACCTTTTACGTTAGTATCTTAATACCTTTGTTTCACGATATATTACATGTCCGATATTCGATCATCGGTATCTCCATACCTAGTTTGATCTCGTTACTGACATGCACTCTTTTCTCGTTCCCGTGATATAACATTCTAGTGATCAAATCACTTTCTTGCAAGCTAACCAATGTGATATCACTGAGAGGGCCCAGAGTATTTCTATCCGTCATCGGGATGAACAAATTCCACTCTCGATCCATGGGACTCAACATAACACTTTATTAGTTCTGAATCCATCTTTATAATCACCCTGTTACGGTGTGACGCTTGATGTTATCAAGAAACTCTTCCGGTGTTAGTGATTGACATGATGTCATGGTCTAAGGATTAGGATCACTTCGTAAGTTGTTATAGCAATATAAACTCAATGACTTTGATCGTAATGCTATACTTCGGATGAATGTTCATCACACCATTACACTAATGTTGTGATCCCGTTATTAACAACATCCAATGTCCATGATCAGGAAACCTTGATCATCTTGTTAATCAACGAGCTAGTTTATGAGAGGGGCATAACTAGGAACTTTCTGTTTGTTTATTAAACACACATGTATTAATGTTTCCGTATTAATACAATTATAGCATGCAAAATAAACATCTATCATATACTTGGAATACACATAATAAACACTTTATTATTGCCTCTCAGGGCATATTCCCTTCAGTCTCCCACTTGCACTAGAGACAATAATATAGTTACATAGTGATAAATCTAACACCCATTGAGTTCTGGTGTTGATCATGTTTTGCTCTAGGGAGAGTTTTATTCAACGGATCTGCTACATTGAGATCCGTGTGTACTTTACAAATCTTTATATCTCCATCCTTGACATGCTCGCGGATGGAGTGAAACCGACGCTTAATATGCTTGGAATGCTTGTGAGACCTTGGCTCTTTGGAATTGGAAATGGCACCATTGTTGTCACAATAGATCACCATTGGGTCCAACGCGTTTGCAACCACTCCTAGTTCGGATATGAACTCCTTCATCCAAACTGCTTCTTGAGCCACTTCTAAAGCAGCAACATATTCGGCCTCTGTTGTTGATCCTGCCACCACAGGTTGTTTGGAGCTCCTCCAACTAACCGCTCCGCCATTCATGAGAAATACGTATCCGGATTGAGACTTAGAGTCATCCGGATCGGTGTAAAAGCTAGCGTCAACATAACACTTAGCGACGAGATCTTCTTCACCTCCATATACAAGAAACATATCCTTAGTTCTTCGTAAGTACTTAAGGATATTCTTGACCGCTATCCAGTGTTCCGAACGTGGATCCGATTGGTACCTACTAGTCAAACTAATAGCATGTTCCACATCCGGTCTTGTACATAGCATGACGTACATTATAGAGCCTATGGCTGAAGCATATGGGACTTTGTCCATTATCTCTCTTTCTTCCGCCGAAGCCGGACTTTGAGTCTTACTCAATGTATTACCTTGCAACATAGGTAAGAACCCCTTATTACTTCCGTCCATTTTAAACTTCTTTAAAATCTTATCAAGGTAGTACTTTGCGATAGCCCTATTAGGCGCCTAGATCTATCTCTATAGATCTTTATGCCTAATATGTATGACGCTTCACCTAGGTCCTTCATTGAAAATTTGCTGCTTACATAACTTTTAACACTGTTTAAAAGATCTATATCATTTCCGATCAATAATATGTCATCCACATATAATATCAGAAATGCCACATTGCTCCCACTCACTTTCTTGTAAATACAAGCTTCTCCATAAGTTTTGAAAAATCCAAACTCTTTGATCACCTCATCAAAGCGGAGATTCCAACTTCGTGATGCTTGCTTCAATCCATAGATGGATCGCTGAAGCTTGCACACCTTGTTAGCATCCTTAGGATCGACAAAACCCTTTGGTTGTATCATATACAACTCTTTTTCAATATTACCATTGAGAAACCCGGTTTTGACATCCATCTGCCACATCTCATAATCGAAATATGCAGCAATTGCTAACATAATCCTAACTGACTTTAGCATCGCTACGGGAGAGAATGTCTCATCGTAGTCAACTCCTTGAATTTGTCGAAACCCCTTTGCGACAAGTCGAGCTTTATAGATGGTCACATTACCATCAGCATCAGTTTTCCTTTTGAAAATCCATTTGTTCTCCACGGCCTTTCGGTCATGAGGTAATTCCACCAAGTTCCAAACTTGATTTTCATACATGGATTCCATCTTGGATTTCATGGCTTGTAACCATTTGTTGGAATCCGGGCTCATCATATCTTCGTCATACGTCGCAGGGTCATCATTTTCATCAACCATGAAATTCATGACAGGATTTCCGTATAGCTCGGGAGCTGCACGCGTCCTGCTAGACCCGCGAGGTTCGGTAGTATTCTCTTTTGGAGTTTCATGATCATTATCATTAGTTCCCTCTTCAACTGGTGGAGCCAACTCCGGAACGACTTCCGGCGCTGCGCTACTCGCCATACTTTGAAGAGAAGGTTCAATAACCTCTTCGAGTTCTACCTTTCGACTACTCACACCTTTCACGAGAAACTCTTTCTCTAGAAAGGGTCCATTCTTAGCAACAAAAACTTTGCCCTCGGATCTGTGATAGAAGGAATACCCAATAGTTTCCTTAGGGTATCCCATGAAGACGCATTTTTCCGCTTTTGGTTCGAGTTTATCCGGTTGAAGTTTCTTCACATAAACATCGCATCCCCAAACTTTAAAAAATGACAGCTTAGGTTTGTTTCCAAACCACAATTCATACGGTGTCTTTTCAACAGATTTAGATGGTGCCCGATTTAAAGTGAATGCAGCAGTTTCTAGTGCATAACCCCAAAATGACAACGACAAGTCCGTCAGAGACATCATAGATCGAACCATATCTAATAAAGTATGATTACGACGTTCTGATACACCATTTCGCTGTGGTGTTCCGGCAGGTGTGAGTTGAGAAACAATTCCACACTCTTTCATGTGAGTGCTAAACTCTTAACTTAGATACTCACCTCCATGGTCGGACCGTAGAAATTTGATCTTTCTATTACGATGATTTTCCACTTCATTCTGAAATTCCTTGAACTTTTCAAAGGTTTTAGACTTGTGTTTCATCAAGTATATATAACCATATCTACTCAAATCATCCGTGAAAGTAACAAAATAACGATATCCACCTTGCGCCGACACACTCATTGGACCACATACATCAGAATGTATGATTTCCAATAAATCTGTCGCCCATTCCATTGAACCGGAAAACGGCGTTCTAGTCATCTTGCCCATAAGGCATGGCTCACATGTATCAAATGATTCAAAATCAAGTGATTCCAAAAGTCCATCCGAATGGAGCTTCTTCATGCGTTTAACGCCAATATGACCTAGATTGCCACATATATGCGGATATATCATCATTAAGTTTAATCCTTTTAGCATCAACATTATGAATATGTGTAACATTATCATCGAGATCTGATAGAAATAAACCATTCATCATCGGTGCATGAACATAAAAGATTTCATTCATATAAATGGAACAACCATTGTTCTCGGATTTAAATGAATAACCACTTAGCATCAAACACGATCCAGATACAATGTTCATGCTCAGTGCAGGCACCAGATAACAATTATTCAAGTTTATAACTAATCCCGATGGAAAATGGAGAGGTAGCGTTCCGACAGCGATCACATCAACGCTTGATCCATTGCCGACACGCATCTTGACCTCACCCCTTGCTAGCGGTCGCTTGTTCCGCAGCCCCTGATTCGAGTTACAAATATTACCAACTGAACCGGTATCAAATACCCAGGTGCTATTGCGAGCACTAGTCAAGTACACATCAATAACATGTATATCATATATACCTTTGTTTGCCTTGCCGGCCTTCTTGTATGCCAAATACTTGGGGCAGTTGCGCTTCCAGTGGCCAGTTGTGGCATCCCGTAAAACCACTACTAGAAAATCGCGTTGAATTTGTGCATTGCATCGTCATCATCATGCATTGTTGGCATAAAACTGTGTTCGCAAACCCGATTTGTTTTCCAAACGCCCTACCTTGTTTTCAAATTCAAACCCGGGTCGCCGTAATATTTTTTTGTTGTTGCGTTCGGGTTGCATATGGTGTTATTTAAAACAAATAAAAATTATATTTTTTTTTAGCGGGGGCAGTCGGACGGGCCGATCGACCCGAACGACCACCCCCATATTTTCAGATCGGTCCAAACCGGCCCGCCCCATCTAAATCCTAAGTCTACACTTCCTACCACCCCCCCAGCCTCCACATCACTCCTACCTATCACGCGCTGCCACCTCACCCTCTCCTCTCCTCCCACCCAACCACAAAGTGCCACCTCAGCCCCTCTCTCCACCTATGCTAAAACCACCCCTGTCCCACCAACAACCAGACTCACACCTCGGGCGCCAGGCCCCTGACCGGCCACCAACCCACTCAGCTCCCCTGACCCGGTCCACCCTTCCCTGGGCCCACCACCCCCCTGAGCCGGCCCCTGTCCCAACCTCCCTTCTTCCTCCTCCCATCGCTTCTCCAGCAGCTGGCCTTTCCTTCCCTGTTCCGTCAGCGCCCGCCCTTCCCCGCCACCGCCTCTCACCTCCTCCCTAGCCGCCGCCTCCTCCCCAGGCTCGCCACGCCCTCCTCCGCTTCCGCCCCACGCTAGCTCCGGCCGCTCCACCAACCGCCATGCACCTGCCGCCCGCCTTCGGTCCCTCGCCCTCACTGCCTCAGCGTCGCACCCGTCGCCCGGCCCCTCGCCTCCGCCCGCGCTTTTCGCCACCACCACAGCTACCCTCACCCCCCACCTTGCGGCCGCTCGCCGTCGCTTCCTGCGTCGCCCAGCCGTCATAGCCGCCTCCGTCGCGCCGCCCGCTGCGGCGCCTGCGACCGCCCTGCGCCCTCGCGGGCGCTCAAACTCCGGCTCGCGTCCCTCGCCAGCGCAGCGCTGTCGCCTCGAGCTCGCCACCGCCGCCCCGAGCCGCGTCCGCCGCCCGAGCCTTCTCCGCGTCCGTCGCCCGCAGTCCTCGTCCGGCCGCTCGCGACCTCCGCCCCACCCGCCATGGCGCCACCGTCTGCACCCGCCATCCTCCGCTTTCCCCGCCTCGCGTCCCGTCGCGCCGAGCTTCACCGGCGCCTCGCAGCTCCGCCGCCTCCGCTGCAACTGGCGCGCCGACGTCGCCAGAGCACCCGCCGCCGAGCAGCGCGTCCACCGCTGGCGACCTCGGCGACCCGCCTTCTCCTCCTCCGTGAGCCGCCCTGCGCGGGCCCGGCGCCTCCACCGCGAGCACGGACCCCAAGACTGCCGCCTGCGCTCGTGTTGACCTTGCCGTGAAGGATGCTCAAGAGGCCAAGCGACTTGTGAAGCATATAGCACTCAAGTTTGACCCATCGGTTCCAAATCCGACAAGATCGCCTTGGAGAAGCCACGAGACCGACCGTAACAAGTTCCACGACCCGTCACCAAGATCTTCTTCGCCGTTCGGATCCAAGACGGACCCGGCGCCAAGGTCGCCTTCCGGACCCAAGATCGATCCGTAGCGCCAGGACCCGAACCCGAAGATCGCCAAGAACGCCCGGAACGACAAGCACTTCGCCCCGGATGCCAAGACCGCCTCGATGGCGCGGACCCGACAAGACCGTCGCTACGACAAGAACGGCATCGGCCTAGAAGAATTCGACATGCCCCGACACCGAACCAAGACCTGTTTTCCCGGATACGCCAAGGCCTACGTCCCGGATCCGAAGACCCTAACCCCGGAACCCCGAGCCGTCGAACCCTGGACCCCGACCCCGAACCCCGGACCCCCAAGATCGTCGAGCCCCCTCTAATGTGTGAACCCCTTCCCGCAAACCCTATTTTATAAATGCATAATAACAACTTGATTGCATATTGAACTGTCATTCTCGCATGCATATCATCGGTTTGGGGGCCTTATGCCGATTCACCTAATAATTAAACATGGGGCCCATATGCGGGCAAATCTAGTCTCATATCGGCCTCATTTAAACTTGTGTAGCGAACCCGTATCATCTTTTGCCATGTAAAACAACATTTAATATGTGGGGGTTTTAAACAACTTGAACCATATATTAATTATCGGGACCCCGGTTCCACTTAATATGACCTAATTGCATCGCACCTTGCCATGCCATACATCATACATGCATCATGCCGATCTTTTGCCGTAGTATTAAATATTGCATCCGGTGTTCCTTCTAGTGTTTTGCTTCTTCGCGGATAAGGCCGTTGAGTTGATGTGAGCTTCGCCCCAATCTTCGGGGAAAACCTTCGACAATGTTTTCAGGCGAGCATCTCCCTCTTTCTACCTATCTTACTTTATAGTCTTTATTCCCTCCTGTTGATCTATTGCTATCTGTGTTGCGATGCTCTAGTTTCCGTACCCGATATATCCCCTGCAGCCTTATATTGCCTTGGACACACCCTATTACATTGTTTGGTAGATAGTTAGACTTGCGGCGTCGTAGTTGCTTGCTCAAGTCTTGATGTGTGTCGCCATATGCCGATTCTTGATGTATTGCCGCATGTTGATGTTGGAGATGGACCTAGTTTTACTTATTGTTCACTTTACTTCTGTTTAACAACTAAAATTGAAATAAGCGAGGCATCGGTGGGTGATAGATAATATTTGGTTTCGAGCGCCCACTTGTGTCCGTAAGACCCAAGTACTTGATACTGTTCCTTGATTTATCGCGCTATCCACATCCGGAGGTATATGGGACCCCGAGCGAGCTTGATTCGTCTTATTTCTTGGGGCCACAAACTAGTTTGAGGTTTTATTTACGATCTGTACTTATGCCATGCTTTCTTTGCTTAATTTACGTTTGCGAGGAGCACCTGTCTTTGTTAGGAATTGTGACCCGTTTACGTGGTAGCGACAAGCCCAGCCACACTTTGGGTTCCCGATCGTTCTGCGGCCCACAAACCTTGAGGCCGTCTCGAGTCGGCTAACCGTTGCGGAATCTACTTAAGGGTGGCCCCACGAAATATTTCTGAATCCTGTGATTGTTCACCGTGAAAGCCTCGTTGGGTTTTGATTTGGTTTTCCGAGGTTGATCGGCGTGTGTTGCTATTGGTGCACCCGGGGTAAAACTTCTGAAAGCCTTGTCGCGGATATGGACGACTTGGAGCACGATATCTCGATCATAGACAAGCATAACTAAAGTTTATTGTTATAAATTTGACTTATAATGACTAGTAATCAGCTTCACTATAATGGAATGGCTAATTAATACTGCCCACAATTGCTTGCTTGGATGTCGCTTGCGACAATTGTATCTGACTAGTAAGTATTGCAACTTCTAGCGAATTGGTGAATAAAAGTACCAACAACTGCTGGGTTTTTGGGTTATCTCATGATAAATGTATCTGACTAGTAAGTGTTGCCACTATCACGGAATGGTTAACTAAAAGTGCCCACTGTTTACTTTATCAGGATGATTATCTAAACCTGACTAGTAATTGCTGCAACGATAACTGAATAAATAAAACTGCCAACGGTGTGAGTTCCTCGGTTGACTTCCTCGTTTGGTCTTGAGGGGGAAACACCAGGATGGGTTTGTTTGGTGTTAGCTTCAGGTTGGATCCGGATAGGTCATTCTTACCCCTCTCTGACAACCTCCAGTTGATTCGAGTCTCTATAGGTTGTTTAGTGCATGCTGCCGCTCGATCCACCATACCTATGTAGGCGAGGACCGAATTCTAGCCTCGCCGTGTCTTGGCCTCGATCGACGCTCCTTCTTTTTCCTTTGCCCTCTGTGGCACCCTTTTGTTTAAGCAGGTTTTGAGATCGGCGTCGTTAGCGAGGTTACCCTTCCGGCTTGGCTCGGGCAGGTTATGGGCGCCATTGGTTATTCTTCAGGCTCTTAGCCCCATCGCATCTTGTCCGTAGCTGGACGCTATATCGTTCGAGGTGATTTGAATCTTTGTATATTATATCGTATTCTTGACTCTTTGAGTCATTGCTATATATCTGTTCGTGGGTCCCATCGAGGACTGTTGTGTAATGTTATTACTTGTTTTCCACCCATACGAAAGTGCTGGTGAGCACCTTTGAATCGTTTCTATGCGGGTTTGGTGAACTTTGCCCAAACTGCATAGGTCCGATCGAGGTGTTCTGAGTGGTATCGAGCTCGGTGATTCACGATACCCCACAAGTCCAGCCTGCAGGATAACCTAGCTAACGGCCGAAGTAGAGTGTCCAAAACTATTTTGCAAAGTCGGTTGGATAGTTCTGGTTAGGTCTGATTTTACTCCTTACCCCTCTGCTATTCTCCTCTTATCTCGACGTGTTTTGAATCTGCTCTCTTATCTTTTCTTCGAGTCCAGGATTTCTCGTGGTTGGGTTTCCGTCGTACCTTCAGGGTTTCGCTTCCTCGTCTGACAACGGTGTTCTGCCATCCGGTGTTCCAGCTGCCTGATGAATCCGTCCACGGTGTTATCATTCTTTGTTCCTTGATTGTGTTTTCCGGTGTTTTCCGACGCGACGACATCCTCTATGCCAGATCCGATGCAGAGTCTGCATCACTCCTTTGTCTCCGAACCTCGCTTGTCGAGATCTTCAGTCTGTTTCCGAGAATGGTTGCACTCTTTTCTACCGAAGGTGCAGAGTAATAGTTTGGGTGCGTGATGGATTGGCCCCCATGCCGACTACCCTTTCTATTCTCTCTTGTACGTTGAAGTGGACGAGAATGCATCGGTTCCCTCTTCCCACCGAAGTTAGAGGTGGCTTTGTTTGTTGATACCTCTACCTTCGACCTTTTGTTTCCGGAGTGTTCTCTCGACGATCTCGGACAACGACCCCTTGTTAGTGGTGTCGCGAGGATCTACACGAAGCGAGAATACGCAGATCGCCGACCTTCCTTCCGGTACCATGAGGCGGATCTCGAGGGCGAGATCCATTGTTAGTGGTGTCGAATTGTGGCATCCCGTAAAACCACTACTAGAAAATCGCGTTGAATTTGTGCATTGCATCGTCATCATCATGCATTGTTGGCATAAAACTGTGTTCGCAAACCCGATTTGTTTTCCAAACGCCCTACCTTGTTTTCAAATTCAAACCCGGGTCGCCGTAATATTTTTTTTGTTGTTGCGTTCGGGTTGCATATGGTGTTATTTAAAACAAATAAAAATTATATTTATTTTTTTTAGCGGGGGCAGTCGGACGGGCCGATCGACCCGAACGACCACCCCCATATTTTCAGATCGGTCCAAACCGGCCCGCCCCATCTAAATCCTAAGTCTACCCAGCTTCCTACCCACCCCAGCCTCCACATCACTCCTACCTATCACGCGCTGCCACCTCACCCTCTCCTCTCCTCCCACCCAACCACAAAGTGCCACCTCAGCCCCTCTCTCCACCTATGCTAAAACCACCCCACCTGTCCCCACCAGTCAACCAGACTCACACCCCACCCCTGGCGCCAGGCCCACCCCAGCCGGCCACCAACCCACTCAGCTCCCCTGACCCGGTCCACCCTTCCCTGGGCCCACCACCCCCCTGAGCCGGCCCCTGTCCCAACCTCCCTTCTTCCTCCTCCCATCGCTTCTCCACAGCTGGCCGCCCTGGTTCCGTCTGGCAGCGCCGCCTTCCCCGCCTCACCGCCTCACCCTCCCTAGCCGCCTCCTCCCCAGTGGCTCGCGCCGCCTCACCTCCGCTTCCACACGCTTAGCTCCGCCCCGCCGCCCCACCAACCGCCGCCAGGCACCTTGCCGCCTCCGCTTCCGGCCCTCACTGCCTCCGCTCACCTCTGCCGGGCGGGCCGCCTCGCCTCCCGCCACAGGCGCCTTCCGCCACCACCCTGCTACCTCACCCCACCTTGCGGCCTCGCCTGCTGGCCACGCGCTTCCCAGCGTCGCCCGAGGCCGTCATAAGCCGCCTCCGTCAAGCGCCTGCGCCTGGCCCCGCGACTCCCAGACTCGCCGGAGGCGAGCTCAAACCAGCGCTGCTCGCCAGCGCCGCTGCCTGCGCCTCGAGCTCGCCACCGCCCCTCGAGCCCGGCCCCGCCCGAGCCTTCTCCCGCGTCCCCGCCTGCAGTCCTCGCTGCCCCCTCGCGACCTCCGCCACCCGGCCATGGCGCCACCGTGCACCCGCCATCCTCCGTTTCCCCGCTGCCTCGCGTCCCGTCGGCCGCCACCGCGCCTCGCAAGCTCCCGCCTCGCCGGAAGGCTGGTTGCGCCACACGCCGCCAGAGCACCCGCCAGAGCCGCTGCCGCCGCTGGCGACCTCGACCCGCCTTCTTCTCCTCCTCCGGCGAGCCGCCTGCCGGGCCCGAGCGCCCACCCGCCGAGCTGGACCCAAGACTGCACGCGCCCCTGCTCGTGTTGACCTTGCCGTGAAGGATGCTCAAGAGGGCCAAGCTGACTTGTGTGAAGCATATAGCACTCAAGTTTGACCCATCGGTTCCAAATCCGACAAGATCGTCGCCTTGGAGAAGCCCTGAGACCGACCCGTAACAAGTTCCACGACCCCGTCACCAAGATCTTCTTCATCGTTCCGGATCCGAAGACCGGACCCGAGCGCCAAGGTCGCCTTCCCGGACCCCTGAAGATCGATCCGTAGCGCCAGGACCCGAACCCGAAGATCGCCAAGAACGCCCGGAACGACAAGCACTTCGCCCCGGATGCCAAGACCGCCTCGATGGCGCGGACCCGACAAGACCGTCGCTACGACAAGAACGGCATCGGCCTAGAAGAATTCAACACGCCCCGACACCGAACCAAGACCTGTTTTCCCGGATACGCCAAGGCCTACGTCCCGGATCCGAAGACCCTAACCCCGGAACCCCGAGCCGTCGAACCCTGGACCCCGACCCCGAACCCCGGACCCCCAAGATCGTCGAGCCCCCTCTAATGTGTGAACCCCTTCCCGCAAACCCTATTTTATAAATGCATAATAACAACTTGATTGCATATTGAACTGTCATTCTCGCATGCATATCATCGGTTTGGGGGCCTTATGCCGATTCACCTAATAATTAAACATGGGGCCCATATGCGGGCAAATCTAGTCTCATATCGGCCTCATTTAAACTTGTGTAGCGAACCCGTATCATCTTTTGCCATGTAAAACAACATTTAATATGTGGGGGTTTTAAACAACTTGAACCATATATTAATTATCGGGACCCCGGTTCCACTTAATATGACCTAATTGCATCGCACCTTGCCATGCCATACATCATACATGCATCATGCCGATCTTTTGCCGTAGTATTAAATATTGCATCCGGTGTTCCTTCTAGTGTTTTGCTTCTTCGCGGATAAGGCCGTTGAGTTGATGTGAGCTTCGCCCCAATCTTCGGGGAAAACCTTCGACAATGTTTTCAGGCGAGCATCTCCCTCTTTCTACCTATCTTACTTTATAGTCTTTATTCCCTCCTGTTGATCTATTGCTATCTGTGTTGCGATGCTCTAGTTTCCGTACCCGATATATCCCCTGCAGCCTTATATTGCCTTGGACACACCCTATTACCTGTTGTTTGGTAGATAGTTAGACTTGCGCGTCGTAGTTGCTTGCTCAAGTGCTGATGTGTGTCGCCATATGCCACAGTTGCTGATGTATTGCCGCATGTTGATGTTGGAGATGGCCCTAGTTTTACTTATTGTTCACTTTACTTTCTGTTTAACAACTAAAATTGAAATAAGCAGAGGCATCGGTGGGTGATAGATAATATTTGGTTTCCGAACGCCCACTTGTGTCCCGTAAGACCCCGAGTACTTGATACCTGTTCCTTGATTTATCGCGCTATCCACATCCGGGAGGTATATGGGACCCCCGAGCGAGCTTGATTCAAGATATTTCTTGGGGCCACAAACTAGTTTGAGGTTTTATTTACGATCCTGTACTTATGCCATGCGTTACTGCTTTATTTACGTTTGTGCGAGGAGCACACTGTACTGTTTAGGAATTGTGACCCGTTTACGTGGTAGCGACAAGCCCAGCCACACTTTCGGGTTCCCGATGCGTCACGCCCCACAAACCTTGAGGCCGTCTCGAGTCAGCTAGCCGTTCGCGGAATCTACTTAAGGGGTGGCCTGCCCCAAATATTTCTGAATCCTGTGATTGTTCACCGTGAAAGCCTCGTGGGTTTTGATTTGGTTTTTCCGAGGTTGATCGAGCGTGTGTTGCTATTGGTGCACCCGCCGTAAAACTTTCTGAAAGCCGTGTCATGGATATGGACGACTTGGAGCACAGTATCTCGATCATAGACAAGCATAACTAAAGTTTATTGTTATAAATTTGACTTATAATGACTAGTAATCAGCTTCACTATAATGGAATGGCTAATTAATACTGCCCACAATTGCTTGCTTGGATGTCGCTTGCGACAATTGTATCTGACTAGTAAGTATTGCAACTACAACGGAATTGGCTGAATAAAAGTACCAACAACTGCTGGGTTTTTGGGTTATCTCATGATAAATGTATCTGACTAGTAAGTGTTGCCACTATCACGGAATGGTTAACTAAAAGTGCCCACTGTTTACTTTATCAGGATGATTATCTAAACCTGACTAGTAATTGCTGCAACGATAACTGAATAAATAAACGCCAGCGGTGAGTTCCTCGGTTGACTTCCTCGTTTGGTCTTGAGGGGAAACACCAGATGGGTTTGTTTGGTGTTAGCTTGTGTTGGATCCGGATAGGTCATTCTTACCCTCTCGACAACCGCCATTGATTCGAGTCTCTATAGGTTGTTTAGTGCATCTTTGCCGCTGCCGCCATCCACCATACCTATGTAGGCGAGGACCGCCAATTCTAGCCTCGCCGTGTCTTGGCCTCGATCGACGCTCCTTCTTTTTCCTTTGCCCTCTGTCGGCACCCCTTTTGTTTAAGCAGGTTTTGAGATCGACGTCGTTAGCAGGGTTACCCTTCCGGCTTGGCCTGGGCAGGGTTATGGACGCCATTGGTTATTCTTCAGGGCTCTTAGCCCCATCTGCATCTTGTCCGTAGCTGGACGCTATATCGTTTCGAGGTGATTTGAATCTTTGTATATTATATCTGTATTCTTGACTCTTTGAGTCGCTGCTATATATATCTGTTCTGTGGGTCCCATCGAGGACTGTTGTGTAATGTTATTACTTCGTTTTCCACCCGCACGAAAGTGCCTGGTGGGCACCTTTGAATCGTTTCTATGCGGGTTTGGTGAACTTTGCCCAAACCTGCATAGGTCCGATTCTGAGGGTGTTACACCAGTCCCCTTGCAATAGTAGCACTCGGTATCAGACTTAGGTTCAACTCGGGGTTTCTTTTCAGGAACGGCAACCGGCTTGCCGCCCTTACTTCCATTCCGTTTTCCCTTCTTGTCTTTCTTGAAACCAGTGTTCCTATTGATCATCAACTCTTGATGTTCCTTTTTGATCTCCACTTCTGCAGTTTTAAGCATTGACAGAAGCTCGGGGAGAGACTTCTTCATGCCTTGCATATTATAGTTCATCACAAAGCTCTTATAGCTAGGTGGCAGAGACTACAGAACACGATGGATGCCTAAGTCAATGGGAATCGTTATTCCCAAGGACACAAGCTTATCGGCGTAACCCGACATCTTGAGTACATGCTCACTAACGGAGTTGTGCTCTTCCATCATGCAGCTAAAGAACTTTTCTGAAGCATTGTAGATCTCTACAAAGACATGTGTCGAAAATCATTTTCAACTCACCCATTGTATCAAATGCATTGCCATTTTCGAAACGCTTTCGAAGTTTCGGCTCTAGCCCATACAATATGCCGCAATGAACTAAGTTGTGGTCCTCCTGACGAGTCTGATAGACATTCTTCTCCTCGTCAGGTGCATCCTCAAAAGGTGGGGGGCCTAGCGGCGCTTCTAGCACATATTTATTTTGTGCAGCAGAGAGGAGAATCCTCAAATTCATGGCCCATTCGGTAAAGTTGCTACCGTTCGTTGCAAGTTTCTCTTTCTCCATGAACACATTGAAATTAAAAGCAGGTGGTGCCATCTACAACATAATTTGTAAAGTTTAGACTAAGTTTATGATAGATTGAGTTCAACTAATCCATATTACGAATAAACTCCCACTAAAAAACGACATCCCTTGTGCCTCTTTGGTGATTACATGAACCAAATCCACTTCACCAAGACCGATCATCACGTGAGTCGGTATAGCTTCAAAGGCGAGCATCAAATGGGCATCATATCTACCATATGACTCATGCTTAACCTTTCGGTCCATGTTCCGAGGCCATGTCTTTACATGCTAGGCTCGCCAAGTTAGAACCTTAGTATTCGCGTGTGTAACTGTTTTACACCCGAAATATGGTCGTGGATCCAAGAACACCTGATCATCACGTGATGTCTTGGAGCGACGAAAACATAATCGGTGCATACTAAAGAAAGAACACATTCTTATCTTGATATTTAAATGAGGGATCATCTTATTATGCTAACAAAGCTCTAAACAAGCAATATAAGATGTTATCAAACATCACATGTTTATTAGTGGAATGATATGGTTCCCGCATATGATCTCTATCATATGCATCGTGGTATGATCACTATCATACCTATATGTGTAAGTCCAAGGTCTATGGAGATTACACGTTATGTATGTTGTAAGAGTATCATCTCATACTTCTACTTACAACATCACCATATCATAACACTAGCCCAGCAACAATCTAAACTAGACGCATCTAATTTATCCATTACAAGTTTTACGTGGCTTAGGGCTTTCGAGATAGAACCATTCTTACATACGAACATGAACCACAACGAGGATAACCAAATTGTTGACAAATCGTTGCAAAATAGATATTGAGTATAGTAGGAGAGACAGACACCCGCTAGCCAATTATGCAAACTAGTTGCATGTCAAGCATGGAACAGGTCTCATGTGCGAGGACATGTAAAGTTTGTCCGGGCCGCTTCATTCCACTATGCCACCAATATCCAAAATTACAACTAAGGAGCAACAACATAATCATCATCGCCCACATACATATATGTGTACTACCCGTGTAAAGCATCTACACATAGATCCGGCTCTGATACCACTGTAGGGTTCGCAGCATAGAAAACAAAAAAAATCCTACGATGGGAACTATGTACCAAGATCTATCTACTAGATACAAACAACGGGCGGATGTATATCCGTAGAGAACATACCCTTGAAGACCGACAAAGCTTAACGAGTTCGACTCGTGGTATATGTAGACGATCTCTTGCCAATCTCAAGATCGAGAGGAAGTCCTAGCGCCACAAATCAGCAGCGCATCCGTGCTCGCACACACGTTCGAGGCACCGAGCAACCTCCGCCTCGCCCAGCCGGCGATGCAATGAAGCACAACTCTTTCTTGCCGAATAGCCACCGGTAACATGTATCTCGCTAGTCCAAGACCATGGGGGATAAATTCTAGAGGGGGAGAGAGATCCTTCACGAGGAGGTGTGTGTGAGAGAGAGGAGAGGGGGTGACTTTTATAGGAGGAGGGGGGCACCCAAGGGGGTGGGCCGGCCATGGGGGCTGCCCCCTCCCCTCCTTCATTCATGTGGGTGGAAACTCCACTCACAAAAATCCATTCAAATCCCTCCACTCAAACATGCCACTAAATTTCCACCAAATTTAATGCAAACTCTCATTAAATAAAACTCTTTTATTTTATTCAGAATTTTGTCAATTACTTTAATGACAAACATTCACAAATAACCCCTTGATAGAATTCTATTTCACATGCATAACCACTTTATGCAATTTCACCCGAAAACCTGTTTCGGTATCTAGTGAAATAAATTCCCGCGCTTGTTCATTCTTTCGGCATGAAACTTTTGCTCCAATTGGATGTCGGTGTCTCTTAAGTGTGTCACCCTATGGTTCGTGAATAATGCAGACATGATCGAGACCCCTCTCGGATCAATAATCAGAAGCGGGATCTGGAGACCCATACTGACTCCCACACATTCAACGATGACTTTCTTGTGATCGTCGGAACCTTTTACGTTAGTATCTTAATCCCTTTGTTTCACGATATATTACATGTCCGAGATTCGATCATCGGTATCTCCATACCTAGTTTGATCTCGTTACTGACATGCACTCTTTTCTCGTTCCCGTGATATAACATTATAGTGATCAAATCACTTGCTTGCAAGCTAACCAATGTGATATCACCGAGAGGGCCCAGAGTATATCTATCCGTCATCGTGATGGACAAATTCCACTCTCGATCCATGGGCCTCAACATAACACTTTATTAGTTCTGAATCCATATTTATAATCACCCTGTTACGGTGTGACGTTTGATGTTATCAAGAAACTCTTCCAGTGTTAGTGATTGACATGATCTCATGGTCTAACGATTAGGACCACTTCGTAAGTTGTTATAGCAATATAAACTCAATGACTTTGATCGTAATGCTATACTTTGGATGAATGTTCATCACACCATTACACTAATGTTGTGATCCCGTTATTAACAACATCCAATGTCTATGATCAGGAAACCTTGACCATCTTGTTAATCAACGAGCTAGTTTATGAGAGAGGTATAACTAGGAACTTTATGTTTGTTTATTAAACACACATGTATTAACGTTTCCGTATTAATACAATTATAGCATGCAAAATAAACATCTATCATATACTTGGAATACACATAATAAACACTTTATTATTGCCTCTCAGGGCATATTCCCTTCAATTAGACTTAAGAATGTTTACTTATCTGGAAAGAGGATGGAGATTGGGAATGATAGGACAACTGACTTATGGCATGATCAATGGCTTGGGAACCTCCGTCTATGAGAGGTTCCCACATCTGTTTGAAATTTGTAATAAAAAATTGGTACTGTTAGGGAAATGTCGGATTTGGGTTGGTTGTTTACATTTAGAAGGTGGATGTCACCTTTGTTGGCATCGCAGTGGAGGGAATCGAGAAATCTACTAGCTTTTGTGGCGCTTAACGATGAAAAAGATAAGCCTAAATGGAAGTACACCAAAATTGGAGGTTTTTCTGTCAAATCCTTATATAATAAACTTGCTGACGTTGGTCCAGATAGATTGTTTAGGCACCTGTGGAAAGCGCATTTACCACTAAAAATTAAAATCTGGCTTTGGTTGATTTGGCATAATGCTATTGCTACTAAGGATAATATGAAAAGGAGAAAATGGACGGGAAGTTACATTTGCCAGTTTTGTCTTGGAGAGGAAACGATCGATCATTTGTTCTTTAGTTGCCCAGCTGCAATCTATATGTGGAGTATTATGGTCTCTTGTTTGGGTGCTCCTTCTCGTCCATCTTGTTTTACCTAGTATTTTTGGTGGATTGAGCAATTCCTTCCTTTTGGTTTCAATGTTCACATTGTTTGTGTTGCTGCCTTATGTTGGGCCTTATGGAAAACTAGGAACAATGCTTATTTTGAAGGAAAGCTGGTTTCTTCCTCTTTGGGATTGATCCGTTACATGTGTAATTTCCTTCGATATTGGGCAGACCTTCAAGATGAGCATGACAAGAATGTGCTGGTAGAGGGTGCAGATCGTCTGCAGAAGATGTCGACTCAAGTCCACGAGATGGCCATGCATGTCTCGTCCCGAAGGATTGAAGGAGATCGAGTGGAGGATGACAGTAGATCCTGTGAAAATTGATTGGGTTTGGGCTCATAAAACAATGTCTTTCTCGTGCGTGCTGCTGGTAGCATAGTGTGGTAGGGGGGGGAGAAAACAATGACGTTTTTCAGTTCTTTCTTTTTGTTGATCGGGTGATCGTCCTAATACTACTGTCATGTTTATGTCTGGATGTTCTTTGTTTTTTAGGTAGTGATGTTATTTTGGTTTAAGACGAATGTTCTGTTATATGATGGTAATGGAACCCGGCTCTCTGGAGTCGTATGGAAAAAAAAGATTGGCTTAGGCTACACGACCATTAACCCAAATGAGTGGCATGATGCTGAATCCGTGAAAGAATGGTGAAACACTTTTGTGCAAAAGAAAGGAAAATCAAGAAGAGCCATGGCGGCTCTTGCCATGCTTGTCTTCTGAGGTGTGAAAAGAAAGAAATGCCCATTTCTTTCAAAATCACTCTTTGACTGTCAGTGGTGACAAGCAAGAATCAGAGAGGAGACAAAATTATGGTCTCTCGCCAGGACCAAAGTGTTATACTATAATGTCGTGTCGCAAGAGTATGAAAATCCAGGTCGGCTCACAAGTGTAATTGAGCCCATTGTTTGAAAACATATTCCTAAATCTCAAAAGATTTAGGAAAACATATGTGCATGTACATTAGGATATTCTATGTTCGCACGGACGTTCTTAAGAGAAAAAAATAGCATTTTTGTGTCCCATATAAAAAGACTAATTCAGATGCTCCAACATAATTGTTCTTAAACATTTTTTGTCTTTTTACATAAGTCACATAAAAAAATTTGTTCTCCTGAAAAGTTTTGTACAGGCACAAAATGTCCTGATGTACACGTTTTCTTTCATAATTTTTTTATATTTCGAAGTTTGTTTATATATATATATATTATAATATGTTCATTTCAACCCGTGAGCCAAAACACTGCCTCATATTTTTTTTGTCGCAAGAGTAGGCTTTATTTATAGCTGTGGATCGTGCCATGGATTATTATTAATAAAAATAACAATTTTTTATTACTTCTTTCGTCTAAAAATAACTGACTTGAGTTTGTCTAGATACGAATATAAAAAAATCTCTATAAACTAAAATATATATAAATATATTTAAATCCAGGTAAATCTCAGTCAATTATTTCTGAAACGAACGGAGTAACTAAAAAAGGGGGACATGTGATATCGTGAATTCTAGACGTGAGATCACCTAATTCTCTATGCGATCCTCGTAATAGTCAGAACAAAATCACCAACGCGTCCTAAAAGGCTCCCAGGTTCAGCGGAGCAGAACACTAGCGCTGGACTGGACGACCCAGATATCCGGTGCAACCAACTTGGCCCATGTTAAATGAAGCCCACGAAGAAACGGCGGCACAAACACCCAGATATCCGGTTCAGAACATACAGGACGAACAGGGGAACACGCTGAAGTTTGCAGAAACAACCATGATTTATTTACGGATGCCTAAAGAAAGCTTGTTGCTAAACCCTGGAATCTTTGCTTGTCTCCCACCTTCGGACGAGGCCAATGACATTCCAAGCACTAAACATTCAGCAGATTCTGTATCATAGTACAAGACACTGCAGAAGTGTGAAGTGCAGGACATAAGATGCGAGAAGGCACACTGCGTGCTCTTCTGGACCAGATCTACCATTACTTATTCAGAACAAAGCTCACTACTAATCCCTACGGAACTCCAATCCATTGCACTCGACGCTATCGCTCACCGGGCAGAAGCAGCGGAGGATGAGCGAGCGACGGAGCCACTATCCCAGGTAGCTAGCCGATCCGATCCTAGCTAGGGGCACTTTGGGCGTCCGCTCTTGGGGGATTTCATGTCCCTGTAGCAGGGGCACTCGTCCTTGCTGGCGGTCGGCCCCGACGGCACGCAGCCGGCGCACTTGCCGCAGCACATCATGCACAGCCCCATGCACCGCCCGGCCACCTTCTGCGAGCACCGCTTCTTGCACTTGCCGTCGCACACGCTGTCCGGAGGAACGGCAGCCGCAGCACCGTCTGCAGCCAGTCCACCACAAGACCAGAAAAAGAGTTGTTCATCAGCTAGGCGAGATCCTGGTACGAGGCGAAGAGGAAGAGGGCGAGATCCTGGTACAAGACAAGAACAGAACATGGGTGGCTGGGTGTGGTTAAATTTACCGGCAGCCACGGCGAGATCCTGGTACGAGGCGAAGAGGAAGAGGGCCAGGAGAACGAGGGTGACAGGCAGAAGCTTCATTATCGTCTCTCTATCCAAGTGATATGTTTGGCACAGCTCACTGAACACGCGATTGATGAGTGAAGTGGCCCGAGTCCGATTGTGTGATCAAGTATTTAACCGCTACTAGGGGGAAAGTTCCAGTAGTACTAGCTGGCTCGCGGTTTCAACTTTCAATGCGCCCACCAGCTGGCTTCGACCTTTTTTGTGCGAGGAGTGGGAACTTGCAGGGACAGCCATGAATGCCAGTTAACACGGACGCATGCAAAGCCTATGCCTGTGCGGCTGTGCCCTTCGGAGGACAGAGAGTTGTGAATTTGTCGGTTATGACACGCGACCACTTTATCTTTGCTTTTCTTGAACTCGTACATCACCTACTAGAGAACTTTGGCGCGGTGACACGCTGCGCCCCTGGTGTGGTACGGATTGCTGTAAAATGCTTGTATAAGCATTGTTGAAGTGTATTTATTTTTTAGTTAAGTTGTTGGCTATTGCAGTGGATTATCTTTTCTACTATATGATTTAGCGCAAGATGTATGCACACACACATGTTATGTAATAGATGAATTTGTACGACTACACCCGTAGCAGTACGAAGATTTTATCATTGCTCAGCCTCACGATCGCCATCTGAGACACATAATACTCACCATGTATCAATCTGCAAGATCCTACATCTGATCACACCAAAACGTCCTCAGTAAATGAAACTTCAAAGAAATAGGTCAAGTAGATCTCCATCAAGGATTGCATTTTGCTGAAACCATACATGTACTAAAGTCATGAGCTCTCTCTATTTCTTCTCAGCAGAATCATCTTCTTAGAGAGCTTAGGTCGTGTCACATCATCATGTCCATAGGCCTCCATTTTCTTCCCCTCCTCATATTTGTTCGTTGGAGACCTGCAACTACGGCATGCCTAGGTATACCTTGCCAAGAACCACAAGTTTTCTTCCACCAACCTGGCAATTTCAATTCCGGATTTAATTTAATGAACAAAATATAGATCAAATAATTGAATACTGAAAAGTGTTGTGCACTAAAGAAAAACCATGTTATAGTTGCAAACCATCTTCTCAGGGTTTAGAGTTTAGGCAAGGCAAGTATCCTGTGCAAATATACCTCACCCAGCCTACTGCTCACCCTCTTGTCTTTTTGAGACTTCCTGAACCGCATGGAGATCACTTTGAGAATTTTGTGAACACTTAGATTACACTCGCCAGGATCTAAATCTAAGATATCTAGAAGCGTAACATAATTTGATGCAACAATGTGACCAGTTAGTTATACAGATTTCAGTCCATTTTTTATAAGTTGTCTACTGTGTCATCCTCTGGCATACACTTTAGTGTATCGTAACAATGATGAACAATGTTTTTCTAAATAAAACAAAATGATTGAATATGATTGTTGCCCCATGTAATGGTGTCAATTTTTCATAGACAATAATTCTCATGTTAAAGACAATTTGAATCATTAAACACATGGGGATCAGTATGTGTGCCTTGGTGATTCAGAAGTAGACAATCCATAAGATTATCCCTTATCCTAAAGCAAAGCAGAGTACTATGCATGGGCTGCAAGTTATAAATAATTGCAAGGTTGTGACATATTTGCCATGATAAATTTTTGATGTAGAGCTTGTCACTTCTAGCCTCATCCTGAAGCTAGGAGCAATGAGAAGATGTAATACCTTTCAAGAAAATCTTTGAAACTGCAAGAACAGATGTGTCGACTCTGCTCTACTGATGTCAGTGCATTTAGAAAATTCTCAGTAATTTTGAATGTTAAGTTCCTGGCAAAGTATAAGGAAATATCAACCGTCAATCATCATCGAAATTAACGATAACAACATTGATGACCTCATAACGAAAGAACCTCCAAATCAAATTTTACAATGTTATACATATAAGTAATTGGGCATGGAAGAGTAACAAACAGATCCACATGAATAAATGCTCTCTAGATATTTCTGATAATTTTTGCCAATCTACTATATAGTGCATTGAGAAGAAAAAAACACAAGGAGAAAAAGCTTCACGACATCATACCTCGAACATTCAGTCTATAGTCTTGAAGCCTAGATCTGCAATGCATATTGCCAATCATTATGTCAAACGTCATTTGAACTGTAGATGTATCAGCAAAACAACTACCACAAACCTGTAAAACACAGTAAAACAAAGTAATAATTTAAAATCCAAACATGAAAGCCTCCTTTTATTCGAGCACAGTTGCCTGAAAGGATTTCAGGCATGCATTAAATTATTGTACTGCCAAAGTATCAGTTTTTGCACATCCACCGGTTGTTAAATAAACAATAGCTTATTAGCTTCGTAGGAGGACAATTGGCATTTTACTACCAGAATAGCACGGAAGTTCAATAGCATGACATGTATTATTTGATAATAGAGTGAGAAGAGAAGTATAAGAATAGGTCAACCTATATTATAACTTGATCTGCATTTTTTAAACATGTTTGCACCAATGCAGATTCCTCGTCCTAGAAAATAGATGGCTCACCTCACGACCACGTAAAAATCTACCAATTGACTTATAGTGGATGGCTCCAAATGTTTGGTAAAAGTACCAGCCACTTAGGAAAATGTGCCATTATGTTGGTTAGTTATAGTTCGATGCAACATTGGGATGCCTATATAATAGTGATATAAGATCAAGTGTTTAGAGACGGAATTTTAAAATAAATTATACCACCTTAAAGATGACAGTACATAGCCTGATGAACTTATTAGAAGATAGTGCTTGCCTACAAAGAGAAGAACAAAACTCATCCTAGGAAGATAAGAAAAACATATAGCCAGACTTAAGAACCAAAATAAAAGCCTAGAATAATCAGTCCCATGGTTTTAAAGGTGTCGCCCTAAGGCGTCGCCTAGGCGTCAGAGCGCCCCTAGGTCGCCTTAAGACGCCTTAACACCTTAAAAACCATGATTGGTAATCCATTAATCTTGAACAGAAATAGGTTCACTCTTACACTGTCATATGAGTTGATTTTAAGTGTAACCAAACTTCAATAAATAAGAAAGAAGGTTAACAAATTTTAAATACCCAAAAGAAGTTATTTCACATTACAAAAATGGAACTCATAATCGATGTAGAGATATGATAATGGCTATTGGAATCTGATATGTCAGATTTTGTAATCCATGTTCTGCTCACCTGCAAGCAAAACAATAAATTAGATGATTTTAGAAAGTGACCAAATAGTTGCATGTTGCAGTAAAATCAGCTAAAAGGGCATAATTTTGGTCTTGACCCTGGGGTTAAAGTAGACAAAGTTGACCTATGGTACACAAATTCAGAAAAACAAAAAAATCCAGTTAGAACAGATAACAATACTCCAAGCAAATTGTTCACATGTTGAACACATCGTACCTTTTCTCTACTCGTGGTACCACTGCAGAAATCTTGATCTCTTCTCATAAACTGACATGTGAGGAAATCGACCATCCATAAATGGATGTGGCATGCATAGCAGCAACTGGAAGAAGTGTGCGCCGTATATTTCCAAAGGTGACAAGATCCTGCTTTTCTAATGTCAAATTTTTCCTAGAAACCATGAGCATTCAAGAACATATACTTGCTCATTTTTTGCTCAAAGGATGGCTTCTTAATCAGCAGGTAATTAGATAACTTTCTATACTCGGTTGCAATGTAAGCGCTAACTCCCGGATATGTATGTATGCCTAAAGCACATCACATCATGAAAAATTAGTAAGAAGAATAAATTAGCAGGAAGAAGAGATATATGTATGTATGCATACTTGATGGCAAGCATGGATAGGACTATGAGGACGACGCGGATGCCAGAAACTTTGTCTGCCTTGGTCCATGTGCATCAGTAGACCAACACAAGTTGCCTTGTATATGCGCTGTCGAGATCACACCACACCACCTGTAGCCGCCCCGACGCTGCTGCAAGCAGATCAAAACCGGCACTGTCATCTCCACCAGGCCCGATTCATGTATATTCACATGGAAAATAGTCATTTAACGTTCAAGTTAACTGAAAATTTCAATTAGACAAAAGGAACCATGCATGCATGTCATGTCTTCTTCAGTACATATGTCTCAATCAAATTAGGTACGCTAGCTCAGGTGAATTAAATGAATTAGCAAGTGGCACTCACCAATCTTATTTGTCTATTCAGTAGAAAACCGGCACATGCAGTGCAGATGCTTCTCCCATATGAAGTCTCCAGCCCTGTCTAGGGATCACATGGCATTGAACTATTGAAGGGGCCATCTTTTCCATATAGTAGAGAAAGAGATCAGTCCATCTTGTAAATCTTCTCCGCTTCTGATGATCTATGAACACACAGTCCATGCCCTATCACACCAATAAGATGAATATATTTGCAAATGTGGCAGGGGCATTACTATCACCACTACGCATCAGGACTTGATGCCCCTTGATCTTAACCCCTTGGCGGCTTCAGCTGATCCCGTTTGGCAAGAATATGAAAGACCAAATACCCCCAAAAATTAGATAGCATAATAAAAATTCGAAACAAATCAACACAAAAAGAAAATATCATTCAGTGGTTGACTATAAAATAAATGTCCTAGTAGTATACAAAGACGCTAATGCATTGAACGTTTACACACAAATATGGATATCCGGTAAGATCATAATACTCATGCACTGTTCAGAATATCTCAATATCATTACTGTTTTTCAAGAGTAAGAAAAAAAATCATGAGTAGCCTTGAAATGCCAAAAGTAATTTATGGATTAAATGGATCCATAAGTGCCGAATTGAGCTTCTGATTCTCTTCCTCTAGTTCATGGTTCAGCTCTGGCAAGAAAGAATCAAAGGGCATCCTAAATCAGGATTTGGAAACCATTAGTCGGCTGCTGAATTGGGTACGGGATGAAGGGGACCTGCAGCTGTGAGTGCTAGGCCATACAGAAAAATCGAGAGGAGGAAGTGTTCAGATAGCATACCTGTTTGTCGACGCATCTGGCAATGCCTACAAGACACCTGTGCGCCGATGCTGCGGGGATATCGTCTTGCCGCGCCGCCCTAAGCATCTCCGCTGGCGCGTCGTCGGAGGCGGACGGTATAGGGAGTCGTACCAATCGATGACCCTCCGCACGCACAACCTGAGATCGAGACCGCTCATGCCGGCAGCGACGGGCTTGAGTCGGTCGGCGGTGATGTGCGCCTGGTTGTGAAGATTTCTGACACCGGTGCATCACTCTGTGGACGGGACTGGGCGGCCGCGGGCGAAGGGAAGGCACGGCCGCACCTTGGGGTCCACCTGCCCGTAGGTGATGGCCATGGCTGTGCAGCCGCTGCGAGCATCACCACCAGGGCGTCGGCAGCGGCCATCGGCACAACCAGGGAGGAAGAGAAGATAGGGAAGGGCGAGCACGATTGGTTTGGCACCTGAATGAGAGGCCGCCGGCGGCGGCGCTAGGTCAAGAAAAGAGGAGCGGTGGAGCTCATTTTTTCCACCGCTTTAATCGATCCGTCGAGAGGACACGAGATAAACGGCAAACAAGTTCCATTCGGCGAGGCAGACCCGCCTAGGCGGCGGAAGGACCAGGAGAAGAATAGAGCTCCACCGCCGTCGCCAACAAACACTCCACCATTGTCGCCAAGAAACACTCCCACACACCGAACCACCGAAGAGAAGCAGAGACTCCACCGAGTCAATGCACCGGAGATAGAACAATCCCCCGCCCTCACAAAGAAACACAGAGAAAACCAACCCACTGAAACAACAGCATCAATGACTGACCGGGCCCCAAAAGAACGGCCCACCTGTCAGCCGTTAAAAAAACAAACGCACACACCCACATGTTCCTGGACCATCGCGAAGAGAGACCCACAAGCAGTGACCGAAAACAGCACGGCGCACCGCAGGAGGCACGAGAAAGCTCCCTGCAGCTTACGCTTAAGCTATTTAGTAATATGCCCGTGACCCCGTCCCGTGTTCAGGACTTCAGGTGCATGGTGCAATGCAGCTAGCAGCTCCTACGGTTCGTACTACCGGAGGATTGTTCATCGAAGGTGGCGACATGTGAATAAAAGAAATGGGAGTACTTTCTTCTGGATCTTATTTAAGCGATACGTATCTTAAAAGCATCTTCACTCGTTGGCCGTACCTACGCCGAAAATCGGGCCGATTTTAGGCCGGATTTCGGTCTGGGTACACCCAGTCGCGTACCTAGGCCGCGTTCCCAAATTCGGCTAAATTCACTCAAACTCGACGAAATATGGACGAATATAGGCGGAATTCATTAAAGCAGGCGAGGGGTACATAGTACATCGGTTTTAATTAGGAAAGGATGCCGTCGTGGTGATGCCGTCGTGGTCGACGCAGGACGCCGCAACTACAGGCCGAAGCGTGGGTTGTTGCCGGCCTCGATGTGCTCCATGACTCCGGCGAGAGTCCGTCCTGGAACGCTCCACTAACGGCGGCGGTAAGCCGCATTGTTACGCGGCGCGGCGGCAAACCGCCCGTCATGTCGGGCGAAGTTCCTCGGCGCTGTCGGCTAAATCGCCTCCAGAAGACCAGGTTGTCCTGATCCTCGGCGGGTGCCAGCCCTTGCATGGCGGCGATAGCGGCCTGGATCTCTCCGGCGAGTTCTGTGCCTTCCATGGCGGCGATAGCCGCCTGGATCTCTTCGGCGAGGTCCTGCCCGTCTGGCACCGGTGGAACGGGGATCCCGCCGGCGCTGAGTTTCCAACCTAGGGGGAGACGCGTGTCCGGCGGGACCGTATAGGGCGCCTCGCGAAGCATCCGGGCTTCCCACGGCGACAGCGTGCGTCAGTCGGCCATGGCTTCTCAGCGGAGTTGAGAAAGAAAGGTGCGGGCGTCCGAGGTTCGTCGGAGTTGTTGTGGTGTGGGGCTGGGAAGAGAGAGGGCGAGATGTACGTCTTTTATAGGCCGGAAGAATGGCGGGAGGGGTGTAGCGGCGAGGGCGGGAAAAGTGGAAACGGCGGGAATTTAGTGACCGCCGGTCCGTCGCGGGAGCCGAGGTGGCGACGGTGGCGCCGTAAATCGGCGACGCGTGGACGACGCGACGGGCAGTTATTGCCCGGCGGTCGCCGCGTGGTTCCGAGGATGACGACAACTCGGCTTCCGTCACTGACTCGACGGGTCCACTCGCCGCTTTGATTTTTTTTCGCCGATTTCGCTGAGTCCGGCGTACCCGGAAACCTGGGTTCGACCTGGGTAGTCCGGACCAAAAATGGGCGAAATTCGGCCGAAAACAAGTCCTTGGGTAAGCGACTGGGCCGATTTTCGCCGTCCGGACCGAAATTCGGCGTCCAGATCGGCCTCCTGGATAGGCGAGTGGAGATGCACTTATGATATGCATACTTGTTGGCCCTAGTAGTTTCCCCAGGCGTATCTAGGGCTTCCCTTTGGATAAGAAATTGTCCGCGTCGGTTCTGGAGTTTCTCACCACGAAGATTGCTCGGCACTTCCCCAGTTGGCGCACTCGCTGATCCCTATTAGAGCATCTCCACTTGTTAGACGAACCCGGACCGAAATCTGAACTTTTTTGGCGGATTTGAACTTTATTTCGGCTACTGCCGATTCCACTCGCATCTGCATCGAAAGTACCCCAGTAATGTAAAAAGGAGACATATTTGAGTCTTTATCGTTCCCGCCGGCGAGTGTTTGACCACAAGGTGTTCGACAGAAATGGCCATAAATTCGGCGACAGATTATTATAGAACAGGGAAAACGACTCTCAGTCGTCGATGGGGATGGGCTCCTGAGGCGTGGCCGACGCGGCATGGTCGTCCGTCTCGCCGGCGGAGGCCGACGGGTTGGAGGAATTGGAAGCACAGCTCGGCGTGGGTGCGTTCGGCGCAGGGACGTTCGGCGCAGAGGAAGGGGAAGGCGTGATCTCACCCTGGAGGATGGCCTGACGTTGCTCCATGTACCAGACCTTGACCGGCGAGCTCATCTTCGACGTGTCCTCGCCGCCCATCAGGAACTTGAGATCCGTGTTGCGTTTCTTGGCGGTGTAGTTGGCCTTCTTCTCGGCGAGGTTGGCCTTGATGAGGGCCACTTTTTCCCCTTGTGTCTCGATCAGCTGCTTCCAACGCTCGTCGGTCTTCTCGGCCTGCGCCCTCGTGTCGACGATGCATTTCTTGATCGAAGCCTGGAGACGCTCGGCGGGAGGTCCGGCGGCTTTGAGCATCTTCGCCTTCTTCTGGCCGATCTCTGGTCTTCCTTCGTCGGCAGCAGCGGGAGGGGCCTCTGGGTTGTAGACGCCGTCCTTGGTCTTAGAGAGGCTCAGGCGAGTGTCCCGCCACTTTTCACAGTTCTCGATCTCCTCGAAGACATGATGGAACTTGAACTCCATCTTCATGTCCTCTCGAAACAAAGCAAGTGCGCGACGAAGATGCAAAATGGAAGTGTGTCAAGTGTGTCAAAATGGAAGCAGGTGCACGACAAAGCTAGTGTTCACGAGTACCTTGGTGTCCATGTTTTCCCCACTGGCTTGTGTGTGTTCCACCTCTTCCACACAGTTGTGCCACTTGCTGCACGCAGTCTGGATGATCGCCCAATGGTTGGTAATAGCCTTCTCCCCTCGCTCCATGTGAATTTTGTGATACTTTGGGTCGCAAGGCTACGCTCGTCGAACGCTACCTTCACGCGCCGCCAATACTTGTCTGAATTCTGGTTGGCACCGGTGACTGGATCCATGCTCACCGTTTTCCAAGCTTCGGCGAGACAGGTGTCCTCGGCCACGGACCACTTGATCCGAGCGTCCGCCGAAGTGCCCGGCTTATTCTTCCCCTTCTTGCCTTTCGCCAGTAGCAAGGCTTCACCCTCGGCGTCCTCTGCCTGTGTCGGCTCGGCCTGCGTCTCCTCGGCGTCGATGTCGGCGAGATCCTAAGACTTGATGCTGTGCTCGGCGTCGTCCCGGGTCTATTCTTCCGTGAAGAAGGAGGGGTGGTTGGAGGGCGAGCCTGTTGCGATCATGTCCTCCATGTACGTCTCGTCCAACATCCCAGCCGGCAGGGTGACCGACATTCTGCCGAACATGTTGCGCGCGTCGGCCTCGCCGTAGGTTCCTTGCGCCGAGCTTCCACCGAAAGGTAGTGGTCCGTGGCTCAGAGTGGGGCCTGCGTACGTCGGAGAGGTGGATTAGGGGAGGTTGATGTCCACGTTGAAGGCCGAAGGAGGGCGCGGCGCCGGTCAGGGGAAGACCACGTTGGGGTTTAACCCGCCGTCGAACTCGGGGGACGAGGAGTATCTCTGCCGAGCAGTCGCCTGGATCTCCTGGAAGCCGGCCAAAGAGATCGGCGAGAATCCGGCGGGCAAGCCGACGCTTGCCTGGCTTCCCCAGTGGGGTGGGTACGGCGCCGCCATCAACGCCGACCTCGTCGCTGCCGCCTGTTTCTGTAGGGGTTCATAGCATGGAAAACAAAAAAATTCTACCGCATGCACACAAACAAGCCAAGATCTATCTACTAGATTGTAGCAACGAGTCGATATAAGCACTCACCCTTGAAGATTCCAAAGCGGTTAACGAGAGCAGATTCTCGTGCGTGATGTAGTCGTACACTTTCCGATCTCAAGATCGCGTAGACGATCCTTCCGGCGTTGTGTTCCGGCAGCGCTTACGCAGTCGGTCACACGTTCGGTACTCGATGAAGACCTTCCTCTCCCTTGTTCCAGCATGCAGCAGAGGTTTTAGTTCTCCCTCGCGATTCCGGCAGCACGACGGCGTGGTGTCGAAAGTAGAGGGAAGATCCCTCAGGGCTTCGCCTAAGCCGGATGCGAGTTATGGTGGATTTAGGGTTTCCTGGAAATCTAGGGTTTATAAATCCGGGAGGAGGAGGAGGAGGAGGTGTCGGCGGCGGCACGGTGGCGGGTCGGCGGCGGCGGGCTCGGGTGGAGAGGGCTTGGAACTTGTGTGTTGTGTTGGGGCAGCCCTCCCCTCTATTGATGAGAGGGAGGGGCAGCCTTGGGAGGGGTAGGTTTGAATCCAAACCCAAACCCAAGTTGGATTGAGAGAAGGACTTGTTTCTTCTCCCACTAGGAAACCATTGTTCCAGTTTGACTTTCAATTTAGAGCTTTATTTCTCTCTTGCATACGCCAACACCAATTGACCTTGGACATGATCCAATCATTCCACATACCCATGACACATTCATGGACCATTCTCCTTCCGGACCGGTGAACCTTCTAGACCCTTCTAGAACCTCTCTAATGAAATCATCGGAAACTTTCCCGAACTCCGAAATAGGACTTTCCTTATATGAATCTTATTCTCCGGACCATACCGGATCTCCTCGTGATATCCCGGATCCCATCCGAGACTCCTAACAACATTTGGTATCCCTACTAACATTCCATATCTACTAAACAACATCGAATCCTTAAGTGTGTCTCCCTACGGTTCGTGAATTATGCGGACATGACCGAGACACTTCTCCGATCAATAACCAATAGAGGAATCTGGAAATTCATATTGCTCCCACATATTTCAACGATTACTTTACGATCGAATGAACCACTTACATACGATACCAATTTCCCTTTGTCTCACGATAGTTTACTTATCCGAGGTTTTGATCGTCGGTATCTCTGCATACCTAGTTCAACCTCGTTACTGATAAGTACTCTTTTCTCGTTCCCGTGATATGTGATCCCTTGTGAGCCAATCACATGCTTGCAATCCAATTGGATGATATTCCACCGAGAGGGCCCAGAGTATATCTATCCGTCATATGGATGGAAAAATCCCACTCTTGATCCATGTGCCTCAACCCATACTTTCCGAACACTCAATGCCACCTTTACATCCACCCAGTTACGGTGTGGTGTTTGATGTCATCAAAGCATCCTTCCGGTGATGGTGATTAGCATGATCTCATGTTCGAAGGAATTAGGTTACTATGTATCAGAAGCTTATAGCAAACGAACTGTTAAAATGACTTGATCTTTATGCTACGCTTATCTATAGGAGTGTGTCCATCATACCATTCTCCTAATGATATGATCTTGTTATTAACAACATATTAATGTTCATGATCGAGAAACCACGATCATCTATTAATCAACAAGCTAGTATTATAAAGAGGCTTTACCAGGGACTCTAATTTAGTTTACAAATCACACAAGTATTAATGTTTCCTGTTAATACTATTATAGCATGAATGTAAAAATTTATCATAAACACAAAGATATAATAATAACTGCTTTTATTATTGCCTCTAGGGCATATCTCCAACAGTCTCCCACTTGCACTAGAGTCAACTAATCTAGATTACATGGTAATATACCGAACACCATGGCGGTTTGGTGCTGGTCATGTTTTTCCCTCGGGAGAGGTTTAGTCAACGGATCCGCCACATTCAGATATGTGTGTACTTTGCAAATCTTTATGTCACCATCTTGGACATGTTATCGGATAGCGTGAAAACGTAGCTTGATGTGCTTCAGCTTCTTGTGTGACCTTGGTTCTTGCGCAATGGCTATGGCGCCCATGTTATCACAGTAGATAGACATTGGGTCCAGCGCACTTGGAACCACACCGATCTCTGTAATGAACTCCTTCATCCATATAGCCTCTTGTGAAGCCTCCGAAGCAGCTATGTATTCCGATTCAGTTGAAGATCTCGCCACAACGCTTTGCTTTGCACTCCTCCAGCTAACTGCTGCACCATTCAAAGTAAATACGTATCCAGATTGAGATTTAGAATCATCCGGATCAGTGTTCCAATTAGCATCGGTGTAACCATTAACAACGAGCTGTTCATCACCTCCATAAGAAAGAACCATATCCTTAGTTCTTCTCAAGTACTTAAGAATGTTTTTGACCGCTGTCCAATGATCCACTCCTGGATCACTTTGATATCTGCTAGTCAAACTAATAGAATATGCAATGTCAGGTCTAGTACATAGCATGGCGTACATTAGAGATCCTATGGCTGAGGCATAGGGAGTCTTACTCATCCTTTCTCTATCTTCTGTCGTTGCTGTACTTTGAGTTTTACTCAAGGTCATATTGGGCAACATGGGTAAGAACCCTTTCTTGCTATCTTCCATTCCAAACCTCTTTAGAACTTTGTCCAAATATGTACTTTGTGACAATGATATTAGGCGTCTCGATCTATCTCTATAAATCTTTATGCCTAATATGTAAGCTGCTTTGCCAAGATATTTCATTGAAAAACTATTATTCAAATAATCCTTGACACTATTAAGAAGGTCTACATCATTCCCAATCAACAATATGTCATCTACATATAGTATTAAGAATGCTACATAGCTCCCACTCACTTTCTTGTAAATAAAAGCTTCTCCATAAGTTTGTATAAAACCAAAACTTTTGATTACCTTATCAAAATGTTGATTCCAACTTCAGGATGCTTGCTTCAATCCATATATGGACCGTTGAAGTTTGCATACCTTGTTAGCATCTTTAGGATCGACAAAACCTTTGGGTTGCATCATATACAACTCTTCATCAATGTCTCCATTGAGAAACGCCGTTTTGACATCCATCTGCCATATCTCATAATCATAATATGCAGCGATTGCTAACATAATCCTCACAGACTTTAGCTTCGCTACTGGTGAGAAAGTGTCATCGTAGTCAACTCCTTGAATTTGTCGAAACCCTTTTGCGACAAGTCGAGCTTTATAGACAGTAACATTACCATCAGCATCTGTTTTCTTCTTGAAAATCCATTTATTCTCCACAGCCTTCCGGCCATCCGGTAAGTCCTCCAAAGTCCATACTTGGTTTTCGTACATGGATCCAATCTCGGATTTCATGGCTTCTTGCCATTTATTGGAATCTGGGCTCATCATCGCTTCCTCATATGTCGCAGGGTCATCGGTGTTGTCCACCAATATGACACTCATAACGGGATCATACCAATCAGGAGTGGTACGAGTTCTCGTTGACCTGCGAGGTTCCGTAGTAACTTCAATCGAAGTTTCATGATCAACATAATTAGCTTCCTCTCTTATTGGTGTAGGCGCCACAGGAACTACTTCCGGTGCTGCGCTACTCGCAAGTTCGAGAGAAGGTTCAACAACCTCGTCAAGTTCTACTTTCCTTCCAGTCACTTCTTTTGAGAGAAATTCCTTCTCTAGAAAGGATCCATTCTTGGCAACGAAGATTTTGCCCTCGGATCTATGATAGAAGGTATACCCAATAGTTTCCTTCGGGTATCCTATGAAGACGCATTTTTCCGCTTTGGGTTCAAGCTTGTCTGGCTGTAACTTCTTTACATAGGCTTTGCAACCCCAAACTTTAAGGAATGAGAATTTAGGCTTCTTTCCAAACCAAAATTCATACGGTGTCGTTTCAACGGATTTAGATGGTGCCCTATTTAAAGTGAATGCGGCTGTTTCTAATGCATAACCCCAAAACGATAGCGGTAAATCTGTAAGTGACATCATAGAACGAACCATATCTAAGAGAGTTCGATTACGACGTTCAGACACACCATTACGCTGTGGTGTTCCCATTGGTGTCAATTGTGAAAGTATTCCGTATTTCTTCAAATGCTCGCCAAACTCGTAACTTAGATATTCACCTCCACGATCAGAACGTAGAAATTTAATCTTCTTGTTACGTTGATTCTCTACCTTACTTTGAAATTCCTTAAACTTTTCGAAAGTTTCAGACTTATGTGACATGAAATAGATATACCCATATCTACTCAAGTCATAGGTGAAGGTAAGAACATAACGATAACCACCGCGCGATGCTACACTCATTGGGCCACACACATCGGTATGTATGATTTCCAATAAGTCCGTTGCTCGCTCCATCATACCAGAAAATGGAGTCTTAGTCATTTTACCCATCATACATGCTTCGCATCTTTCAAGTGATTCAAAATCAAGTGATTCAAGAAGTCCATCGGAATGGAGTTTCTTCATACGCTTCACTCCAATGTGACCAAGACGACAGTGGCACATATAGGTCGAGTTATCGCTCAATTTCAAACGTTTAGCTTCAATATTATTAACGTGTGTATTTCCATAATCGAGATTCAATAAGAATAGACCATCTATCAAAGGTGCATGTGCATAAAACATATTACTCATATAAATCGAACAACCATTATTCTCGGACTTAAACAAGTAACCGTCTCGCAATAAACATGATCCAGATATAATGTTCATGCTCAACGCAGGCACCAAATAACAATTATTTAAGTATAAAACTAATCCCGATGGTAGATGAAGAGGTAGCATGCCGACCGCGATCACATCAACCTTTGATCCATTTCCAACGCGCATCGTCACCTTGTTCTTCGCTAGCTTCTGTTTATTCTGCAGTACCTGTTTTGAGTTACAAATATGGGCAACCGAACCAGTATCAAATACCCAGGCACTACTACAAGTACTAGTGAGATACACATCAATAACATGTATATCGGATATACCTTTCTTCTTGATGTTGCCGTTCTTCAAATCCGCCAAGTACTTTGGGCAATTCCGCTTCCAGTGACCTTCTCCCTTGCAGTAAAAGCACTCAAGATCGTGCTTAGGCCCAGCCTTGGTCTTCTTGCAAGACAAAGAACTTTCTTACCGCCCTTCTTGAAGTTTCCCTTTTTCTTAGACTTGCCTTGCTTCTTGAATTTGGTGGTCTTATTGACCAACAACACTTGGTGCTCTTTCTTGATCTCCACTTCTGCAGATTTCAACATGGAGAAGAGTTCTGGCAACGTCTTGTCCATGTTTTGCATATTGTAGTTCATCACAAAGTTCTTGTAACTTGGTGGCAGTGATTGGAGGACACGGTGAATCCCCAAAGAATTAGGAATCACTATACCCACACTTTGGAGTTTATTTGCGTGCCTAGACATCTTAAGCACGTGCTCACTGACGGAGCTGCCCTCTTCCATCTTGCAGTTAAAGAACTTTTCAGAAGCCTCATAACTCTCAACTGCCGCATGAGCCTCAAATATCATTTTGAGTTCACAGACAATATCATGTGGGTCATGGTTCTCAAACCTTTTCTGAAGCTCCGATTCCAAACCATAGAAGATAGCACACTAAACAGTGGAGTAGTGATTCTTTCGAGTGAGGTAAACATTCTTTACTTCATCGGTAGCAGTAGCTACAGGTGGGTCACCCAGCGGTGCATCCAGCACATAGGTCAAATTACCAGCATTGAGGACAATCCTCAAATTGCGGAACCAATCCGCGGAGTTGCATCCATTGTTTTTCAACTTTTCTTTCTCTAGGAACGCATTAAAATTGATGGTAGGGCCTGTTGGAGATATGCCCTAGAGGCAATAATAAATGTAGTTATTATTATATCTTTGTGTTTATGATAAATGTTTACATTCATGTAATAATAGTATTAACAAGGAAACATTAATACTTGTGTGATTTGTAAACTAAAATAGAGTCCCTAGTAAAGCCTCTTTATAAATACTAGCTTGTTGGTAAATAAATTATTGTGGTTTCCCTATCATGAACACTGAGATGTTATTAACAACAAGATCATATCGTTAGGAGAATGATATGGTGGACATACTCCTATAGATAAGCGTAGCATAAAGATCAAGTCATTCTAATAGTTCAATTGCTATATGCTTTCTGATACATAGTAACCTAATTCCTTCGACCATGAGATCATGCATATCACCTTCACCGGAAGGATGCTTTGATGACATCAAACACCACACCGTAACTGGGTGGCTATAAAGGTGGCATTGAGTGTTCAGAAAGTATTGGTTGAGACACATGGATCAAGAGTGGGATTTGTCCATCCATATGACGGATAGATATACTCTGGGCCCTTTCGGTGGAATTCCATCCAATTAGCTTGCAAGCATGTGACTGGCTCACAAGGGATCACATATCACGGGAACGAGAAAAGATTACTTATCAGTAACGAGGTTGAACTAGGTATGTAGAGATACCGACGATCATAACCTCGGATAAGTAAACTATCGTGAGACAAAGGGAAATTGGTATCGTATGTAAGTGGTTCATTTGATCGCAAAGTAATCGTAGAAATATGTGGGAGCCATATGAATTTCCAGATTTCTCTATTGGTTATTGTTCGGAGAAGTGTCTCGATCATGTCCGCATAATTCACGAACCGTAGGGAGACACACTTAAGGATTCGACGTTGTTTGAGTAGTTATGGAATGATGAGTAAGAGGCCGAATGTTGTTCGGAGTCTCGGATGGGATCCGGGATATCACGAGGAGATCCAGAATGGTCTGGAGAATAAGATTCATATAAGGAAAGTCCTGTTTCGGGGTTGGAGAATGGTTCCGTTGTTTTCATCAGGAATGTTCTAGAAGGTTCCTAATGTCCCAAGACTCCGAGGGGAAGGGTACATGAATGTGTCATAACAAGTTGGAATGATTGCATCATGTACTAGGTGTCATCGCTGAACAAAATAAAGGGTTTAATCAAATCCTAGTTTGAAAAGTCAAACGCCAATTTGAAAAGTCAAACGGCTATTTTGTGAGGTGGAGGGAGAGTAGGAAACCTACTTGGGGAGGAGTTCCCTCCCTCCACCGCCGGCCCACTTGGAGACCGAGTTGGGGAGGGACTCCTCCCTGGCCGCCTCCACCTATATAAGGAGGGGCAGGGCTGCCCCTCCAAGGACACAACACCACGCCCCGCAAACCCTAATCCTAGCCGCCAGCGCCGCCACCTCCTGCCGCCGCCTAGGCAAACCCTAGCCGCCGACCTTGATCCTCCTTGGTGCGTCTAAACCCTAGATCACCGAGGCTCTCTCTCATAGTCCACCATACTCGCTCCGGCTTAAGGCGAAGCCCTGCGAGATCTCCCCTCTACTTCCGATACCACGTCGTTGTGCTGCCGGAATCGCGAGGAGAGTGCTACAACCTCCGCTGCCTGCTGGAACAAGGGAGAGGAAGGTCTTCGTCGAGTACCGAACGTGTGACCGACTGCGGAAGCTCTGCTGGAATGCAGCGCCGGAAGGATCGTCTACGCGATCTTGAGATCGGCAAGAGTATGACTACATCACCCACGAGAATCCGCTCTTGTTAAACACTTTGGAATCTTCGAGGGTGAGTTATTCCATCGACTCGTTGCTACAATCTAGTAGATAGATCTTGGCTTGTTTATTTGTTTGCGGTAGAAATTTTTTGTTTTCCATGCTACGAACCCCTACATGGCCGCCATTGATCTACAACATATTTGCAATAGTTTAGACTAAATTTATGACAAATTGAGTTCTAATTAATAGTTAAATTAATCTAGGTGAACTCCCACTCAAAACAATATCCCTCACATTGTTTTAGTGATCACACGAACCAAATCCACCACATCAAAACCGATCATCACGAGAGTTGATGTAGCTTCAATGGCGAACAATCAACATGTTCATCATATTTACTATATGACTCATGCTTTACCTTTCGGTGATCCGTGTTCCGAGACCATGTATGTACATGCTAGGCTCGTCAAGATCAAACCTTAGCTTCCGCATGAGCAAATCTGGCTTGCTCCCGTTGTATACACTCGCAGAATCTAACACACCCGATCATCACGTGGTGCTTCGAAACAACGAGATTTAGCAACAGTGCTTACTAAGGATGAACACTTTAAAACTTGAAATTGTGTGCTTGAGGGATCATCTTATAATGCTACCGTCGCAAACTAAGCAATACAAGATGCATAAAGCATTATCATCACATGCAATTCATAATATGTGATATGATATGACCTTTCTTCTTGTGCTTCCAATCTCCATATTCAAGCACGAACATGATCTCCATCATCACCGGTATGGCGTCAAGGTCCATGGCGTTGTTTCAAGATTGTCTTCCACCAGCTTCAACTATTACAACTACTTTGAATAGACACGCAAGCCTTAACGGAATTTAAAAGACAACCATATGGCTCCTGCCGGTTGCCAACTTACAATAAGGAACATTGCCTACATCATATATAATCACAATCATGGCCTTATCACATCACAGCACACCCCTGCAAAACAAAGTTAGACGTCTCTAATTTTCTTTGCATATTTTACGTGGTATGGGGCTTTCAATAAGTGTCGTTCTAACTTACGAACAAGAACCACAACGTTGATGCTTGAACTATCAAGTGCCCGTTGTAAATTGAATCTATACTATGATGGGAGAGACAGACACCCGCAAAGCCACTTATGCAATACAAGTTGCATGTTGAGCGTGGAGCAAGGCTCATGAACGATGTCATGTAAGGTTAGCCCGAGCCGCTTCATCCCATCATACCGCAAGATGCAAAGTACACAAAAAGCAATTGATAATAAAAGCACCACCGCCCACAATGACCATTGTGTTCTACTCGTGCAACAAATCTACATATAGACACGGCTCTGATACCACTGTAGGGGTTCGTAGCATGGAAAACAAAAAATCTACCGCATGCACACAAACAAGCCAAGATCTATCTACTAGATTGTAGCAACGAGTCGATGGAAGCACTCACCCTTGAATATTCCAAAGCGGTTAACGATAGTAGATTCTCGTGGGTGATGTAGTCGTACACTTGCCGATCTCAAGATCGCGTAGACGATCCTTCCACAAGGCGTTAAAGCCGGCTCATGATCGGTCACATCGTTCGATACTCGATGAAGACCTTCATCTCCTTGTTCCAAAGATGCAAAGAGGTTTTAGTTCTCCCTCGCGATTCCGGCAGCACGACGGCGTGGTGTCGAAAGTAGAGGGAAGATCCCTCAGGGCTTCGCCTAAGCCGGATGCGAGTTATGGTGGATTTAGGGTTTCCTGGAAATCTAGGGTTTATAAATCCGGGAGGAGGAGGAGGTGTCGACGGCGGCGGCAGCGCGGGCGACGGCGCGGCGGCGGGCTCGGGTGGAGAGGGCTTGGAACTTGTGTGTTGTGTTGGGGCAGCCCTCCCCTCTATTTATGAGAGGGAGGGGAAGCCTTGGGAGGGGTGGGTTTGAATCCAAACCAAAACCCAAGTTGGATTGAGAGAAGGACTTGTTTCTTCTCCCACTAGGAAACCATTGTTCCAGTTTAACTTTTCAAACTTCCCGTTTGACTTTCGATTTAGAGCTTTATTTCTCTCTTGCATACGTCAACACCAAGTGACCTTGGACATGATCCAATCATTCCACATACCCATGACACATTCATGGACCATTCTCCTTCCGGACCGGTCAACCTTCTAGACCCTTCTAGAACCTTTCAGATGAAATCATCGGAAACTTTCACGAACTCCGAAATAGGACTTTCCTTATATGAATCTTATTCTACGAACCATTCCGGATCTCCTCGTGATATCCCGGATCCCATCCGAGACTCCTAACAACATTCGGTATCCCTACTAACATTCCATATCTACTAAACAACATCGAATCCTTAAGTGTGTCTCCCTACGGTTCGTGAATTATGCGAACATGACCGAGAAACTTCTCCGATCAATAACCAATAGAGGAATCTGGAAGTTCATATGGCTCCCACATATTTCAACGATTATTTTGCGATCGAATGAACCACTTACATACGATACCAATTTCCCTTTGTCTCACGATAGTTTACTTATCCGAGGTTTTGATCGTCGGTATCTCTGCATACCTAGTTCAACCTCGTTACTGATAAGTACTCTTTTCTCGTTCCCGTGATATGTGATCCCTTGTGAGCTAGTCACATGCTTGCAAGCCAATTGGATGACATTCCACCGAGAGGGCCCAAAGTATATCTATCTGTCATATGGATGGACAAATCCCACTCTTGATCCATGTGCCTCAAACCATACTTTCCGAACACTCAATGCCACCTTTATAGCCACCTAGTTACGGTGTGGTGTTTGATTTCATCAAAGCATCCTTCCGGTGATGGTGATTAGCATGATCTCATGGTCGAAGGAATTAGGTTACTATGTATCAGAAAGCTTATAGCAAAAGAACTGTTAAAATGACTTGATCTTTATGCTACGCTTATCTATAGGAGTATGTCCATCATACCATTCTCCTAATGATATGATCTTGTTATTAACAACATCTCAATGTTCATGATCGAGAAACCACGATCATCTATTAATCAACAAGCTAGTATTATAAAGAGGCTTTACCAGAGACTCTAATTTAGTTTACAAATCACAGAAGTATTAATGTTTCCTGTTAATACTATTATAGCATGAATGTAAACATTTATCATAAACATAAAGATATAATATTAACTGCTTTTATTATTGCCTCTAGGGCATATCTCCAACAGTTTCTCCTTCACGATCGCCTGCTCGTCCGCCGCTGCCTTCTCTTGGTCTTGCCGGAGCTTCGCCCTCTCCTTTCTGCCCTTTCGGTCCTACGACGCCATCTTCCTGGCCTGCTCCTTGGACGCCCACATGACGTCGGACATCCCCTCCGGCTTCTTCGCCGGCGCTCTCGGCTTCCTCGCCTTCTTCTCTGCGGACCCTCACAGAGGATCGATCCGTTGGACGCTCTTGGGCATGGTGGGCGGAGCTCATGGAGTGGCGGGAGGGGAATGGGGAAGAAAGGCGGGATGGGAGAAAGAAAAAGGCGGGAGCTCGGTGAAGTGGCGGGAGTTCATCCTTCTCTCACCGACAGAGCTGGACCACGCCCGTTTTCGCTGCGTCCGACGTTCCCATGGCGTACGCGGGATCCTGGGTACGGCCTGGGAAGCCTGGACCAAAGTTCGCCCAAATCCGGACGAAAGCAGGTTCCTGGGTAAGCGACTGGGCCGATTTTTGGCTTTCGGACCTAAATTCGGCGTCCGGATCGGCGTCCTGGGTAGGCGAGTGGAGATGCTCTAAGTGAGCGTCTCACCCTTGCCACAATGCCACGGCCGTGCTGTCTGCATTTTTCTTGTTCGCCATGTCTATGCCTTCTATCCTGAAAGGCACCCTCGCCAAGATGGGCCGTCCCTGCCGCACCATGATCTGGAAGGCGGCATTGCCTATTCAGGCGACGACTGCCAGGTTGCTTGGGATTTGGTCTGTCGGCTGCGCGAGGAAGTGGGCCTTGGGGTGGTCGACTTTTGGAGCCTTCGTTTGGGAAGAACCAGGACACAAGATCATTTATTCCACATTGGGTGCGTCTCTACCCCTAACTGCCCGTTCTGTCTCCGCCTTCGGGAGGATTCTCCGCACCTATTCGCTCGGTGCCCCCGCTTGCACAGGTTTTGGAGATGTACAGTTCTCGGCATGCGATTGCAGACACTGACATCGCTTCGCTCCTGGACGGGCTCTACTCACCTCCCCCGCAACACGATGATCCTCGCGATTCTGTGGTTCATGTGGAACTCCCGCAACAACATGGTGTTCGACGGGGACCTTCTCTCCTCCATCCCGCATTGTTGCGCTTGCTGTGAGCCACCTGCACCTATGGGTCGTTCGTGGCCCTCGCCGCGTTGATCTAGGTTCCCTTCTTGCATGGTGTGACTGTGTGTCGTAGGTCTTCGCCTGCATGCGTGCCCCCATCCCCCCCTATGTACTATGGGTGCGGTATGTTGCGTTGTCCCCTGACACCTTGCGTGTGTGCAGGGCTGCCCTGGCTCCCTTGTACCTCAAAACTTGTTTTTGCATATAAATACGAGCCATGAGTTTAGGTGGGCAATCGCCCCGATTGCACCCTTAAAAAAGTAGGCAAAAGCCTTTGACACATTTACATCAAGGTCTGGTAATTGGAAGGAAGAATTGAGGAAAAATAAAAAATTAAGAACTAGCAAAAAATGATAATAAGATTAGGTCTCGTTCACCAGAGAAGCCCAACCCGTAATGAGTACCAGAGCACGGCAGCTGCATGGATCCAATATGGCCCATATAACAGTCTCTACAACTAACCTCAGAAGTGAGAAGCGACCATCAAATTCTGAAATAAAACTCGGATAACATCTATTTCTTAAAAAAAACTTAGAACATCAGGATCGTGCTTAACTTTTTTTCCCAAACTCTATCGCAACTCAACCAGTAGTTGAACTGCAGAGATGATCCAATCATCCTTGAGAGATTGATCATCCACATCATATCCAGAGTCTCACTGGTTACGGGACGAATTTTAAAATCAAAAATTAAATTTGATTTCCTCTTTACAATAATTCATAAAGAAATTTTGTTAAAAAACAAAACAAAAATCAGAGGTTTTAGCACAGTAAACCTGTTTCCTGATGGTAACTGGAACAATAGCGTGTTTGGTTGCTCGGTCTAAGATTTTCCGTTTTTGTCATTTGGCCAGCTGGATGCTGCATTGGGGAAGATTAAGCTTGGACCAACTTGTATAAGTTGTTTAGCTGCCAGCAATCTTGTTTCCTGCAAATAGGTCTAGTTGTTTGGTTCTCCAGATTCTTGTCTTTTTCCTAAATATGCATTTCACATGTGTTTGGTGTGGTGCTTTGCATCTGATCACATGAGTTATGATCATTCAATTTAATCTTGGTGATCTTACCACCCCAGCACACAATACATGATCACAATAACAACCATATGCGTACACAACACAGTACGAGCTAGATGATCACCATAACAATTATATGCATACATAAACATTGCTAACTACAGCATAACAATCTAAACAATCACACACAGATAGCAATCAGGGGTTCTAACTTCTAAACTACACCCTGATCAAAAGAACCATCAGCAGGGGCATCGCCTGCCCCTCAAGCACCAGGGGCTTAACCCCTGATGAAATAAACTATCAACAGGGGCATCCCATGCCCCTGAACCACCACTAGGGTTTTCACCCCTGATCAAAAGAACCATCATCCTACTTAGTTCACCATCACAAGTTGTCCATCAGAAACTACTATTACTACTACTTACAAACTTACACACGCATCGACATGAAGGCCGTTGCCGGCTAGTCGTGGTCTGGGCAGGTGTACTGACTGGCGCTGGAGGAGCCAGCCTTGTAGATTGTCATCTTGATGATGAAGGCCTTCAGCTTGAACTCCACGACGTCTTTGCGCTCCAGGTCGTACTTGTACACCATCTCCAGCCAGTTCTTCCTGAACGCGACCTGGCCAGCGAACCAGTCCACCCGCACCCACTCGACGCACCAGCGGCAGGCTATGACCTGCACGACGCGCGACAACAGCTGCTTGATCTAGGTCCTCAGGCCAAACTGGAACGCAAGCGGGATCACTAGCATGTGGAGGTCCTCCGCATCGAGGTGGATGATGAACTGATGAGGGACCTCGGCGATTGGGTAGTGGCCAAGCTTTGGTTGCCGGCCCTTCTTGCTTTGCGGCTGCGAAGCCGCCTCCACCATGCCGATGACCACGGGCTTTAGTGCCCAACAGTTGGTCGGGATCACGTCGGCATAACCCGGTAGGGGTGCCATGCCCTCCCCATAGTCTCGCATTCGAACTTAACCACCTTGGCATGAAGCAAAATAAGGCCAACAACGATTTGGCAGCTAGCAGCATTGCCAAATTTGGAAATACACATGGTTGAAAGAACATTTCTTAATCCCTAGTGTTTTGAGTGTTAGATAACAATACCAAGGATCTTTTAATGTGTGTTGAAGTGTTGCAGCTCAGAACTCTACCTTTGGGGGCGGATAATCCGGCCCCACCAGGGGCGGATAATCCGCCCCTCCCTCTGCCCAAGCATGCGCAAGCCCCAGAAGGGGGGGCGGAACATTGGCCGGACTTTCCGGCCAGGCCGGATAATCCGCCCCAGGCGGATAATCCGCCTCCCCTCTTCGCCAAGGCGCAAGCCCAGAGAGGCGGAGTCTTGGCCGGACTTTCCAAGGCTTGGATAATCCGCCCAGGAGGGGCGGATAATCCGCCCCAAGATTTTCTCCAAGTTTCACCAAGGCGCAAGCCCAGAGGGGCGGAGTTTCCCGAGAATCCGCCCTTAGGCGGAGTTTTCCAGCGGATAATCCGCCCAAGGGGCGGATAATCCTCCCCAAAGTTGTGCAATGCCAGATCCGGGAGGGGTATTTAAGCCAGCAATCCCCTCCGCCGTAACGCTTGATTCATCTCGAAAAAGAACAGATCAGATCTCAAAAGTTCATACAAGAGTGCTCCACCTAGATCCATCCAAAGGCCCCATCCCTTTGGGAATCGAAGGAGGAGAACTCAACCTTCATCATGAGCAATCAAGCGCTTCATCTCCTCTCCATTCATTTGGAGAACCTCTGATCTAGTATTTCTGGCAAAGATCTAGATCCTTGTTTTTGTTTATATTGATAAACCTTGTTTTTGTGACAGCTTGTTGTCATCCCGGGAGCCCCCAATTCGGTTGTGGGTGTGTGCCCCGATAGTGTTGTAAAAGGCACCAGTTCCCGCCTCGAAGGGATCCAATAGTGGAGAAGGTGGATCAGGCCTCTCGTGGCGAGATCCATCAGAGAATAGGGTGAGGCCTATTGTGGCGTGGTGGTCTTAGAACCGCCCACCCCTCCAACGCAGATGTACTTCCCTTAACAAGGAAGGAACTGCGGTAAAACAAATCCCTGTGTCTCCGCGTGCTCCACTACGGTTTCCTCGCTCCTCTTTTACGTGCTTAGTAGTTAGGGTTACATATAGGGAAATTCTCGTAGTTGCATATCTAGAGAATTTACTTTGTGTCAAGCCTAAAATTGAAAAAGTACATTAAAATTGGTTAGCACCTATTCACCCTCCCTCTAGGTGCCCATACGATCCATTTCAATGGTAGTACAAACATGGACTACAACTACCTATGAATGCCCAATTTGGCAATGCACATGGTACAAACATGGAGTACAACTATATATGAATCCCCAATCTGGAAATTCACATGTATGGCAACTAATTTGAGGATTCGGCTTTGAATCCCTAATCGGGCAATGCCCCGGGACAACACCCAAATTGAGGAATCTGCTAGATTAAATCCCAAAATTTGTGTGCACACTACGAAATTTGTTGCTACGTACTGCGAAAACCCCCAAATTGCTCTATAACTAGATCGAGTCCTAACTATCGTCGATTTGGGGCCAAACCCTAATCGCTATGTAGATCGTGAACTTACCCTAGTCGGCGGTGGCGCCATCGATTATGATGGAGCAGTAGAAGGCACTGCCGGAGCGAGAGAAGAAGCTTCGGCCATGGGGCTTGGGGCCGCCGGCACGGGCATAAAAACCCTATCCAAAGAGTCAAGGGTAACCCGACTCTAGCGGGGCTTTTTTGTCCTGCTTGGCCACAAATATCGCTTCCTCCGTGGATGTAGGCGACGCAGCCACCACCGAGGCCGCTGTTGTTGCCGCCCGAGTTTCACGCGCGTGGATTGGTGCGGGAGCCCTGAGCGCCCTCGTGAGGGCCGCATCGCCGCCGGAGGCCAGCTTCTCTAGTTGAATGGCCGCCCAAAGGCTATGTGCGCTCACCTCGCCGATGCGGGGGCGCCGAACGGAGGTGGAGGAGGAGGAGCGGTTGCCATGGTTGGGAATCAGGGTGAAGGGACTGGAACTGGACGGTGAGCGGAGTGTCCTGGGAGTTATGGCGAAAACTTCCCATCTCCCGCGCTTCTCCACACGTGCAGCGGTAGGCACGCGAGCTCGCCCGGGCCTAGCTGTGTGGAAACGGCCGATTTCGGCGTTTCCAGCGGGCCAACTTTTGACCCGCTTTAAGAACCGTGCTATGCAGCACTTCCATCCAACCCATCTCTCCAAACGGGCTTATTTCTTCTCGTGCCGTGCGAGAAACAGGCGTCGTCCCAACCAAACACGCACCAGACTACTAGCAGGATACCATCTAGAATGGCGATAGACCGTGACAAACCTCGACCGTTCCTGAAACTGGAATGACTCCGTCATTTGAGCGAGTGATACATCGTGCTGCAGGTCAGGCGACAATGTGTATGAAACGAGAAGATAATGGGCGTGTTTGGTTGCTCGTGCCTTTTACTCATACCCGGAGATCATGGCTCCACAAAAGCTGCGCGCAGCAATGCAACCTCTCATGCCAAAAGGGCCATTCGTTTGATTCCTTGTATTCTTATTTTCCTAGGGGTTGAGAATCCAAGCCCCAGTCATTTGGTTTCATGCATTCTAGGATTTCAGCAAATTGATGCATGTTTAGAGAGCTGCATTGTCCTTCTAGCCTTACCTCCTGGCTAGTGAGGTAAGCTTACCCAACATCATCAAGCAAGAGAACAAAGTTCAGAAAAGTGCAATTCAGAGAACTACTAGCTTATATTAACACAAGTTTGACATAATAAGTCGTGGCGTGTGTGCTGCAACACGAGTTAACGAGCAACTGCCCGTGATACAACACTAGTTCATCACATACGAAGAGTTATAACTGAATACCACCTCCCAAAATATACAGACCAAAGTTCAAGGGTCACCGCAACCATAGTTCACCAGCCTAGCTACTTCCAAAATAGACATCACAACCATCATCAGTAACACCGCTACTACCAGCACATCCTTAAATAACTTAGTCCGTTGCTCAGAGGTAGTGCTTGTTCAGGAAGGCGGTGAACCAGCTCAACCTACGCTCAGGGGTCATGGCAAGGTACTTGGTCGTCTGTCCGCTGTGCTCCATCAGGTGGGTAAGAGCATGGTGGATCGCCGTCACATAGATGAGCGCAACAGGAATACAAAGACCATAGATGATCTTCATGTGAGCATAGTTGTCAATGGGTTTGTTGCTCAACTCGGTGTCTGATGGGTGAGCCTACTTGAGAATCACAGTTAGTTTATGACATGTAGTGCATATGTGAGTATTACAAAAACTTATGCAAGTGCAAATAGATCATACCTTTATGTGCTCATAGTAAGCTTCATTATCCATCATGATAGCAGAGGTCTCCTTAACTCAGTGCATGTTATGAAGCCTCTTGATCCTCAGCACCCGAATCCAACACACTCTCTAGTGCGTCATGTGGTTGTACACCTGGTTCGGAGTGACTGTCCGGCCACAGAACTTGAACACATCATCTGCAACCAAGCGCATGTCCGTCTATCTGAATCCCCGCACTACTGAACCCACTTTCTCGATCAAATGGACCACCGGATTCAGGATGAAGGTGGACAGAGATGCTGGCCATGACATGGCCAGCTTCCTCGTGGCCACCGCATCAGGCATCAGCACATAACGCAGAGGCAGCATAGAGGTTATGGACATATCAGGGGACGCAACCTTCTCCTACGACAGTAGAGATAATAATATGTTCAGTGCTAGGCGAAGAACTATACTTATACCACTAATCCTACCTACAACACATGACAACCCTCAAAGAACAACATGCACAGGTCAGATCTAGAACACCATCTCACAGCTTAAAACTGTGAGCTAGAACATGGCAACATATCTAAGCTGCGAGAGATAGGGTTAGATATTTCTTACCACGATCTCGATCTCGTCTGACTAGGACGACATGTCCGACATAGCCGAGGAGGAAGACTTGCCGAAGATGAGCTAGACCCGCCGGAGTAGGAGGCGCCGCTTACATGCTTGTTGGTGAGGAAGAGGATTTATGGAGGGAGAGCTTGAAATTGGGGGAAATAGAGGCGGGGATTTTGGAGCAGTCGGAGGGGTAACCCCAATTTCTCCCTCCGGATTTTGCGAGCTCCCGCCATTCCACCCTTGCACGAGCGCGTGCAGCTTCTTTCCCCACGAGCACGAGAAGAACTTGGCTCCGTGGAAACGCGCGATTTCGGCGTTCCTCCAGAGTCTGGCTAAGGTGTGCTTTAAAAATCGTGCGATACAAAAATTTCATCCGCCGCGCAAACCAAACGCTCTTATTTCTTTCCGCCCTATACGAGAAATGGGGAAACGGGCAACCAAACACGCCCAATAAGACTGGGTGCAGATTTCTCACAAAAGGAAAAGAAATTGACAACAAAATTGTACTAGTAGTACTCCTGAATATCCAAATCAAGACAGAGCAGTAGTACCAAGAAGCAACAAGAAAGATGGATGAAACTGGAACAACGTTGTGTCTCCGTATCTTGAGCGAGCGTACCCGTCTGGTTGCGGGGCGGCAACATGTATGATTCGATACAAGATACTAGTAAGACTGGCTAGCTGCAAATTTCTCACAAAATGAAGAAAAAACTGACACCAAAATTGCGCTACTGAATATGACCATCAAGATCCGATCCGATCCTAGCTAGGGGCACTTTGGGCGTCCGCTCTTGGGGGATTGCATGTCCCTGTAGCAGGGGCACTCGTCCTTGCTGGCTTCCGGTCCCGACGGCACGCAGCCGGCGCACTTGCCGCAGCACATCATGCACAGCCCCATGCACCGCCGGCAACCTTCTGCGAGCACCGCTTCCTGCACTTGCCGTCGCACACGCTGTCAGGAACGACAGCCGCAGCACCGTCTGCAGCCACGGCGAGATCCTGGTAGGAGGCGACGAGGAAGAGGGCCAGGAGAGCGACGGTGACAGGAAGAAGCTTCATCGTCTCCCCTTCTTGATTGATGTTTGGGCACTCTCTTAGCTGAGGTGAAAATGCGGTGAAAATGCAACACTGGAAACGCCGATCAAGTATATAACCAATATAGGGGGGAAGTTCTAGCTGGCTTGCGGTTTCGATGTGCCCACCAGTTGGCTCCGAGCTTTTCTTTTCGAGGATCGGAAACTTGCAGGGACGGCCATGAATACCGGTTTAAGAGCACTACTATCCGCGGACAGCTCGAGCCAAAAACCAGCACCCAACGGGTGGAGCAAACGGTCCGCGGGCTCCGGACCAGGGCGACGCAAATCTAGGCAGCGTTTGCGCTCGTGCGTACGCAGACGGATGCCCGTTTTGTCCCAGCCCCATGTCCGGCCTGGGGCCACCACGAGCCACACGAAACTCCGCAGGTCTCCGCTCACTCACTCTCAATTTTTTTGAAGGAGCCTATATTAATATCAGATGATACCAATTATACTCAGTCTCTACAACAACGCATTAACCCTAGCGCCACACGGACGCATATAAAAAAAAATTTATAACCTACAGTGACTCATTCATTAAAACAACATTACTACCACCACCAAGACATCACCAGAAGTCCAGCTTCTCCAAAAACGACGCCTCCAAAAAGAAAACAGTGCATAAACATCATCATCGTCTGATTAAAGATCTAGGTTTTCACCCTGAAGAAAGTTCGCGCTCTCAAAACAATACCTTCAACAAGTCCATTGTCAGACACAACCAATTAAGGCTAGACCCTGAGTTTTCACCCTGAGAGGTAGGACCATGAATCTCTCCTGTGCAGTCGCCCTCACTTGCATGCCACTGCTCCAATTCACAAGTCACCTAGCCAATTTCTCATCACCACCTAGACTCGAACCACCATTGTCTGTCCTTAGATCTCGGTCTCCATGATTTTCTCCGTCAGCACCATGGAACGAGAACATATGCCCCATGATAATAACAACCAACAAAACTTCGAAGCACACCCTCTGAAACCAAACGGCCAGGGTAAAACATCGGTGCGTACGACCGAATTCAATCCTTCCAGCAAACTCACGGCATGATAGCACTTATGGAGTTCTTCCGGAACACGACACAGAAACCAGATCAATGGAGACCAACATCCGGAAGATCATCGTCTTGACTTGAGAGGGATCCAGGACCACCTCCTTTATTGAAACCAAGCCAGCAGACCCCATGCCACCCGCTGAAAACTAGCAGGATCCGCCGCAAGACGGCAAGACCACCTGGCCGACCATTCCGACGGAGAAGGAGGCCACCACCACCATGTCGGGGGCAGATGCCCCAAGCGCCCTAGTGTCACGGCCAAGGCCCGGGTCGCCTGGGCGCCGGCGTCAAGGCCAACGTACGGGACAGATCGCGGCTATGCCTAGATTCCCGCCGCCGCCTGCCGCCATTTGGGTCGAGGATCACCGGCCACCGCTCGCTGCAACACCTCCGCCAAACCAGCCGGGACGGAGGCTGCCGCCTTCCCGCCAGATCGCGATCAGGGACGCCGCCGCTGCCACGCCCCCAAGTCTTTGCCTGGCAACGATCCGGGCGAAGACGACGGGAAGGAGAGACCACGGGAGGAAGGGCTCGGCGGGGAGGGAGGCCGCCCGGCGCGGCGCCGCCGTGCGGATGCAGGAGGAGGGGTCGGTACTCACTCTCATGGCAGATCCGATCGATATGGTGTGTGTCGTGTGCTTCACCTTATGGCGTCTTGTATGTCTTGTGGTGTTCTGGGTGGCTTGACGTTGTTAGGGTTTTCGTCTGGTTTTCCTATAATAAAACAAACAGTCCGTTTTCTATCTATTCATTGGATAAAAAACAACTATCCTTCCTCTCTCTCCCTAGCCCCATGTGCAGCATGGGCTAGCGCCAGCCATACAAAATTTTCACCTATCCCACTCCCCTCTCTCTCTCCCTCCCTCCTTCCTGTTGAGGCCACCCGATAATAGGGGAGGACAATGGGTCTTTAACGCGTCAAACAGACCAAAAACAGATACAATTGTTGTTCAATTTGGTCCATGCTGTTGGGTATGCTCTAAGGGCATCTCCAATGGGCCGATCCATTCAACCACGGGCTATTGGAATGTCCGCACGAATAGGCGGCAAGGGAAAACCCACTCCAACAACACGACCCATTCAACCACGTGTATCCGACCCGACCCATTACTCACCAGAAAATGGAATGAAAATGTGTCACCGCAGACAACGTGCGTGTACGATTCTGTCTACACGTCGGCTGAGCGGCCCCACGTGTAGTCGCACATTACTTGCTAATAAAAAACTAGGTCATTAATTAACCTTTTCAATGATTACAATGACACGAACAAGGACGACGGCGCCTAAAAACCTGCATGCCGTCCTACCCTAGTACCTATGACAACGACGATCCAAAAAGTTCCCTACGCCGGCGGCACCTAACTCCACCATCTACTACTGCTCGGTGTCGGTAGGGATCTCACTGTCGCTGCCTTGCTTGGCTTGGCGTGATGGTTCGATGCTGTTGTAGCATGCCCTCCAGATGACGGCATCTACCGCGTCAATCCCGGCCTGCAAGGCCGCCCGCTAGACGGTCGCGCGGCGTCGGCTCCTCTCGGAGCTGCGCTGCGGCCAACTCCTCATCTCGGCCTCCTCCCTCCGGTGGCACTGTGTGATCTCCCACTCCATCTTGGTGTTCCAATGCACGATCGCTGCTGCATCCGCCTTGGCCTAGGCCAAAGCGAAGGCCATCAGCAGGTCGTCTTCGCCCCTTCCTTTGCGTCCTCCTCCACCGCCTCCCCTGGCGGCAGCTCCGCCTCCATCGAGGCCTCCACCGTGGCCTCCCCTGGCGTCCTGTGGCTTCCCTAGCATCGAGGATGACCGCCAGGACCTCCTGCTCAGCCGCCATTAACGTGTGGCCGTCGACGTCGTGCTTGGCGATGGCGAAGGAGGCGAGCAGAACCTGCTGCTTGCGCGGATGTCCGACATGGTGACCTACCTGCTGCTTGCGCGGATGTCTGGCATGGTGACCTCCTCGTCGAGGTCCTCCAATGCGGTGACCCATCATACCACTGAATGTGTAGTACACTATAGTCATTGACATGACATCCACAGAACATCGTTCCGTAAATATCACATCCCTCAAAGTGGTACAACAGAAACATTGCGGGTCCATATTACAAACATACACACATTATTATTATTATTATTACAATACCTGAAGTTCAAGACTTCAAAAGGTTCAACTTACAAACCAAATATAAAGTGTTTTAGTGGAAGATTTAAAGTGACAACTTCAACTCCGAATTGAGCTCAGCAACTTGTTATTATATATTGTTCATGTTGCTCGGCTCAATTGGTTACTAATACTAAGACAGTTATTCCGACTCATTGTGTTCTCCTCCATAGACGATGTCATAGTCCACCCCTTCTACAACACCAGACAGATCTAGATACTCGTAGTAGACCTCCTCTTGGCTCTCGGCTGCATACATTGGGGTATCTTCTGGATCCTCAGAGTCTAAGCAGGGGATCAAAGGAAAGAGTGAGTAACAGCGTTACCCAGCAAGTTCATTATATGCAAGATGAGAAGTTTGATGCTCTATCTACCACCTCGAACTATTAGTCCTTGGCACTATGCAGTTTTCGTAAATCTTTATTCAAAGATTGATTTTATTGTTTAAAACTATGCCCATCAGCCTTCACAGGTTGACCATAACTTTCATGGAATTCCTTTCCTGCCACGTTCGTAGCTCCTTCACGGAACAGGGAGTAACAAGTTACAGTTCTTACACTCTACAGATGTGCGTTACTTTACCCATGAGAGATCAACTCCTTGTTGCACAACCGGGCGTACTTTCCCGTCCACAATTCCATGATGTGGGTCCCAGTAGGTGATCCAAGCCAATCATTGCCCTTTCTCGCGACCCCACATAGAACACGACCCCCCAAGCAGAACGACCTCTGTTATTCCGCATAGCAAAAATAACTATGGTTGACTCCTTGAGGACTCTAGTGAGCAGAGAGGAACCTGGTCGCCCCATCAATATGAGGACATACCTACGACGATCTCTCAGGGATAGTCTAGTCACCAATATCACGGGGAACTAGGGGGTCCCACCCATGCTGAGTCTCTTAGTTAACATTAGTGTCACGAGATGGACATCTTGTTCATGTGAAAGGAGGAAGATCCAGCTGACTTCTTTGTGTAGGGTTTCGTAGCATGGAAAACAAAAAATTTCTATCGCATACAAACAAACAAACCAAGATCTATCTACTAGATTGTAGCAACGAGTCGATGGAATAACTCACCCTCGAAGATTCCAAAGTATTTAACGAGAGCGGATTCTCGTGGGTGATGTAGTCGTACTCTTCCCGATCTCAAGATCGCAGAGACGATCCTTCCAAGGTTCGTTAGCATTCCCCGCAATCGGTCACACGCTCGATACTCGAAGACCTTCCTCTCCTTGTTCCAAAGAAAATAAGGTTGTAGCACTCTCCTCGCGATTCCTAAGCACAACGCGTGGCACCCAAGTAGAGGGAGATCTCGCAGGCTTCACTTGGCCCGGAGCGAGTATGGTGGAGTATGAGAGAGCTCCCACGATCTAGGTTTTAGACACACCAAGGAGGAGGTGCTAGAGCCGGAGGCTAGGGTTTGGGGCACCCCAAGTCGGCGGCTAGGGCAACTAGGAGGCGTGGCAAGCTAGGGTTGGAGGAGTGGCGCCAAGCTAGGGTTTTGGAGGAGAGGTGGAGGTGTCCTAGGAGAGGAGTCCCTCCCTCATATAGGCTTGGGCCGGCTTGGGGAGGAGGGACTCCCTCCCCAACTCGGTTTCACCTTCCTCCTCTTTTCCTCTTTCCAAATTTAGCCGTTTGACTTTTCAATTTAGCTATTTGACTTTTCAAACTAGGATTTGAATTAATCCCTTATTTGGAACACCGATGACACTTAGTACATGATGCAATCATACCAACTTTATACAACACATCCATGTACCCTTCCCCTCCGGAGTGCCGGACATTCCGGAACATTCTAGAACATTCCCGATGAAAACACCGGAACCATTCCCCAACTCCGAAACAGGACTTTCCTTATATGAATCTTATTCTCCGGACCATTCCGGATCTCCTCGTGATATCCCGGATCCCATCCGAGACTCCGAACAACATTCGGTCTCTTTCTCATCATACCATAACTACTCAAACAACGTCGAATCCTTAAGTGTGTCTCCCTACGGTTCGTGAATTATGCGGACATGATCGAGACACTTCTCCGAACAATAACCAATAGAGGAATCTGGAAATTCATATGGCTCCAACATATTTCTACGATTACTTTGCGATCGAATGAACCACTTACATACGATACCAATTTCCCTTTGTCTCACGATACTTTACTTATCCGAGGTTATGATCGTCGGTATCTCTACATACCTAGTTCAACCTCGTTACCGATAAGTACTCTTTTCTCGCTCCGTGATATGTGATCCCTTGTGAGCCACCACATGCTTGCAAGCTAATTGGATGACATTTCACCGAGAGGGCCCAGAGTATATCTATCCGTCATATGGATGGACAAATCCCACTCTTGATCCATGTGTCTCAACCAATACTTTCCGAACACTCAATGCCACCTTTATAGCCACCCAGTTACGGTGTGGTGTTTGATGTCATCAAAGCATCCATCCGGTAAAGGTGATATGCATGATCTCATGGTCGAAGGAATTAGGTTACTATGTATCAGAAAGCATATAGCAATTGAACTATTGAAATGACTTGATCTTTATGCTATGCTTATCTATAGGAGTATGTCCACCATATCATTCTCCTAATGATATGATCTTGTTGTTAATAACATCTCAATGTTCATGATAGGGAAACCACAATCATCTATTAACCAACAAGCTAGTATTATATAGAGGCTTTACTAGGGACTTCAAATTAAGTTTACAAATCACACAAGTATTAATGTTTCCTTGTTAATACTATTATAGCATGAATGTAAACATTTATCATAAACACAAAGATATAATAATAACTACATTTATTATTGCCTCTAGGGCATATCTCCAACAGTCTCCCACTTGCACTAGAGTCATCTAATCTAGATTACATGGTAATATACCGAACACCCATGGCGGTTTGGTCTGGTCATGTTTTGCCCTCGGGAGAGGTTTAGTCAACGGATCCGCCACATTCGATCTGTGTGTACTTTGCAAATCTTTATATCCCCATCTTGGATATGTTCTCGAATAGCGTGAAAACGTAGCTTGATATGCTTCACTTCTTGTGTGACCTTGGTTCTTGCGCATTGGCTATGGCGCCCATGTTATCACAAGAGATAGACATTGGGTCCAGCACTAGGAACCACACCCACTCTGTAATGAACTCTTTCATCCATATCGCTTCTTGTGAAGCCTCCGGCGACCATGTATTCCGATTCGTTGATGATCTCGCCACAACGCTTTGTTTTGCACTCCTCCACTAATCTGCACCATTCAAAATAAATACGTATCCAGATTGCGATTTAGAATCATCCGGATCGGTGTTCCAACTAGCATCGGTGTAACCATTAACAATGAGTTGTTCATCACCTCCATAAGAAAGAACCATATCCTTAGTTCTTCTCAAGTAATTAAGGATGTTTTTGATCATGTCCAATGATCCACTCTGGATCACTTTGATATCTGCTAGTTAAACTAACAAAGATATGCAATGTCGGGTCTAGTACATAGCATTTCATACATTAGAGATCCTATGGCTGAGGCATAGGAGTCTTACTCATCCTTTCTCTATCTTCTCCGATGTCGGACTTTGAGTTTTACTCAAGGTTGTATTAGCAACATGGGCAAGAACCCTTTCTTGCTATCTTCCATTCCAAACCTCTTTAGAACTTTGTCCAAATATGTACTGTGACAATGATATTTGGCGTTTCGATCTATCTCTATAAATCTTTATGCCTAATATGTAAGCTTCGCCAAGATCCTTCATTGAAAAACTATTATTCAAATATTCCTTGACACTATTAAGAAGGTCTACATCATTCCCAATCAACAATATGTCATCTACATATAGTATTAAGAATGCTACAGAGCTCCCACTCACTTTCTTGTAAATACAAGCTTCTCCATAAGTTTGTATAAAACCAAAACTTTTGATCACCTTATCAAAACATTGATTCCAACTTCGAGATGCTTGCTTCAATCCATAGATGGACCGTTGAAGTTTGCATACCTTGTTAGCATCTTTAGGATCGACAAAACCTTTGGGTTGCATCATATACAACTCCTCATCAATGTCTCCATTGAGGAATGCTGTTTTGACATCCATCTGCCATATATCATAATCATAATATGCAGCGATTGTTAACATAATCCTCATAGACTTTAGCTTCGCCACTGGTGAGAAAGTCTCATCGTAGTCAACTCCTTGAATTTGTCGAAACCCTTTTGCGACAAGTCGAGCTTTATAGACAGTAACATTACCATCAGCATCTGTTTTCTTCTTGAAAATCCATTTGTTCTTGACAGCCTTCCGGCCATCTGGTAAGTCCACCAAAGTCCATACTTGGTTTTCGTACATGGATCCAATCTCGGATTTCATGGCTTCTTGCCATTTATTGGAATCTGGGCTCATCATCTCTTCCTCATATGTCTCAGGGTCATCGGTGTTGTCCACCAACATGACACTCATAACGGGATCATACCAATCTGGAGTGGTACGAGTTCTCGTTGACCTGCGAGGCTCTGTAGCAACTTCAACCAAAGTTTCATGATCATCATCATTATCTTCCTCTCTTATTGGTGCAGGCACCACAGAACTTCTTCCGTGCGCTACTCGCAATTCGAGAGAAGGTTCGACAACCTCGTCGAGTTCTACTTTCCTTCCAGTCACTTCTTTCGAGAGAAATTCCTTCTCTAGAAAGGATCCATTCTGGCAACGAAGATTTTGCCTTCGGATCTATGATAGAAGGTATACCCAATAGTTTCCTTCGGTATCCTATGAAGACGCATTTTCCGCTTTGGGTTCTAGCTTGTCCGGTCAGAACTTCTTTACATAGGCTTCAGATCCCAAACTTTAAGGAACGACAACCTAGGTTTCTTCCCAAACCATAATTCATACAGTGTCGTTTCAACGGATTTAGACGGTGCCCTATTTAAAGTGAATGCGGTTGTTTCTAATGCATAACCCCAAAATGATAGCGGTAAATCTGTAAGTGACATCATAGAACGAACCATATCTAAGAGAGTTCGATTACGACGTTCGGACACACCATTACGCTGTGGTGTTCCCGGCGGTGTCAACTGCGAAAGTATTCCGCATTTCTTCAAATGCTCGCCAAACTCGTAACTAAGATATTCACCTCCACGATCAGAACGTAGAAATTTAATCTTCTTGTTACGTTGATTCTCTACCTCACTTTGAAATTCCTTAAACTTCTCGAAAGTTTCGGACTTATGTTTCATGAAATAGATATACCCATATCTACTCAAGTCATCTGTGAAGGTAAGAACATAACGATAACCACCGCGCGATGCTACACTCATTGGACCACACACATCGGTATGTATGATTTCCAATAAGTCTGTAGCTCGCTCCATCATACCAGAAAATGAATTCTTAGTCATTTTACCCATCAGACATGCTTCGCATCTATCAAGTGATTCGAAATCAAGTGATTCAAGAAGTCCATCGGAATGGAGTTTCTTCATACGCTTCACTCCAATGTGACCAAGACGACAGTGCCACATATAGGTCGAGTTATCGCTCGATTTCAAACGTTTAGCCTCAATGTTATTGATATGTGTATTTCCACTATCGAGATGCAACAAGAATAGACCATCTATCAAAGGTGCATGTGCATAAAACATATTACTCATATAAATCGAACAACCATTATTCTCGGACTTAAACAAGTAACCGTCTCGCAATAAACAAGATCCCGATATAATGTTCATGCTCAACGCAGGCACCAAATAACAATTATTTAAGTATAAAACTAATCCCGATGGTAGATGAAGGGGTAGCGTGCCGACCACGATCACATCAACCTTTGATCCGTTTCCAACGCGCATCGTCACCTCGTTCTTCGCTAGCTTCCGCTTATTCTGCAAAGACTGCTTTGAGTTACAAATATGAGCAACCGAACCAATATCAAATACCGTGCACTACTACGGTACTAGTGAGATACACATCAATAACATGTATATCGATATACCTTTCTTCTTGATGTTGCCGTTCTTCAAATCCGCCAAGTACTTTGGGCAATTCCGCTAAAGGACCTTCTCCCTTGCAAGAAAAGCACTCAAGATCGCTTAGGTCTAGCCTTGGTCTTCTTAAATCGGGCGTGGTAACTTTCTTACCACCCTTCTTGAAGTGTCCTTCCGCTTAGATTTGCCTTTCTTGAATTTGGTGGTCTTATTGACCAACAACACTTGGTGCTCTTTCTTGATCTCCACTTCTGCAGACTTCAACATGGCAAAGAGTTCTGGCAACGTCTTGTTCATGTTCTGCATGTTGTAGTTCATCACAAAGTTCTTGTAACTTGGTGGTAGTGATTGGAGGACACGGTAAATCCCCAAAGCATCAGGAATCACAATACCCAAGCTTTGAAGTTTGTTTGCGTGCCCAGACATCTTAAGCACATGCTCACTGACGGAGCTGCCCTCTTCCATCTTGCAGTTAAAGAACTTTTTAGAAGCCTCATAGATTTCAATTGCCGCATGAGTATCAAAGATCAATTTGAGATCCTCGACAATATCATATGGGTCTGAATTCTCAAACCTTTTCTGAAGCTCCGATTCTAAACCATACAAGATAGCACACTGAACTGTGGAGTACTGAGTCTTCCGAGTGAGGTAAACATTCTTTACTTCATCGGGAGCATCACCAGTGTGGGTCACCCATGTGCATCCAAAGACATAGGTCAAATTACCAGCTGTGAGGACAATCCTCAAATTGCGGAACCAATCCGCGAAGTTGCTTCCATTAATTTTCAACTTTTCTTTCTCTAGGAACGCATTAAAATTGATGGTAGGGGCTGCCATTGATCTACAACATATTTGCAATAGTTTGGACTAAGTTTATGACAAATTGAGTTCAAATTAATAATAAAATTAATCTAGGTGAACTCCCACTCAAAAAAATATCCCTCACATTGTTTTAGTGATCACACGAACCAAATCCACCACATCAACACCGATCATCACGAGAGTTGATATAGTTTCAATGGCGAACAATCGACATGTTCATCATATCTACTATATGATTCATGCTTTACCTTTCGGTGATCCGTGTTCCGAGACCATGTCTGTACATGCTAGGCTCGTCAAGATCAAACCTTAGTTTCCGCATGAGAAAATCTGGCTTGCTCACGTTGTATACACTTGCGGAATCTAACACACCCGATCATCACGTGGTGCTTCGAAACAACAAGCTTTAGCAACGGTGCTAACTAAAGGGTGAACACTTTATGACTTGAAATTCATGTGCATGAGGGATCATCTTATAATGCTACCGTCGTCTACTAAGCAATACAAGATGCATAAAGGATTATCATCACATGCAATTCATAATATGTGATATGATATGGCCTTTATTGTTTGTGCTTCCGATCTCCATCTTCTAGCACGAACATGATCTCCATCATCACCGGCATTGCATCAAGGTCAATGACGCTTCTCCATGGTTGTCGTCCACCGGCTTCAACTATTACAACTACTTTGAATAGACATGCGGGTCTTAACATAAATTAAAGACAACCATATGGCTCCTGCCGGTTGCCAACTTACAATAAGGAACATTGCATACATCAAATATAATCACAATCATGACCATATCACATCACTGCACACCCCTGCAAAACAAAGTTAGACGCCTTCTACTTTCTTTGCATGTTTTACGTGGTTTGGGGCTTTCAATAAGTGTCGTTCTAACTTACGAACATGAACCACAACATTGATACTAGTATTGTTAATCACCCGTTGTAAATTGGATCTTAACTATGCTAGGAGAAACAGGCACCCGCAAAGCCACTTATGCAATACAAGTTGCATGTCAAGCATGGAGCAAGTCTCATGAACGATGTCATGTAAGGTTAGCCCGGGCCGCTTCATCCCAACATACCTCAAGATGCAAAGTACACAAGAAGCAATCGACAATAAAAGCATCAACGCCCACAATGACCATTGTGTTCTACTCGTGCAACAGATCTACATATAGACACGGCTCTGATACCACTGTAGGGTTTCGTAGCATGGAAAACAAAAAATTTCTATCGCATACAAACAAACAAGCCAAGATCTATCTACTAGATTGTAGCAACGAGTCGATGGAATAACTCACCCTCGAAGATTCCAAAGCGTTTAACGAGAGCGAATTCTCGTGGGTGATGTAGTCGTACTCTTCACGATCTCAAGATCGCGTAGACGATCCTTCCTGCGTTCGCAGCCCCATGATCGGTCACATGTTCGGTACTCGACGAAGACCTTCCTCTCCTTGTTCCAAAGGCAATGGAGGTTGTAGCACTCTCGCGATTCCTAAGACTGGCAACGTGGTACCTAAGTAGAGGGAGATCTCAGGCTTCGCCTTAAGCCGGAGCGAGTATGGTGGAGTATGAGAGAGCTCCTCGGCGATCTAGGTTTTAGACACACCAAGGAGGAGGTGCTAGAGCCGGCGGCTAGGGTTTGTGGCACCCCAAGTCGGCGGCTAGGGCAACCCTAGGGGGCGGCGGCAGCTGCAGGAGGTGGTGGCTCCAAGCTAGGGTTTTGGAGGAGAGGTACTTGTGTGTCCTAGGAGGAGCCCCGCCTCCTTATATAGGTGGAGGGGGCCGGCCAAGGGGAGGAGTGGAGTCCTCCCAACTCGGCTTGGTGGTCTGGCCGGCTTGGGGAGGAGGGACTCCCTCCCCAACTCGGTTTCACCTTCCTCCTCTTTTCCTCTTTCCAAATTTAGCCGTTTGACTTTTCAATTTAGCTATTTGACTTTTCAAACTAGGATTTGAATTAATCCCTTATTTGGAATAGCGATGACACTTAGTACATGATGCAATCATACCAACTTGATACAACACATCCATGTACCCTTCCCCTCCGGAGTGCCGGACATTCCGGAACATTCTAGAACATTCCCGATGAAAACACCGGAACCATTCCCCAACTCCGAAACGGGACTTTCCTTATATGAATCTTATTCTCCGGACCATTCCGGATCTCCTCGTGATATCCCGGATCCCATCGGAGACTCCGAACAACATTCGGTCTCTTTCTCATCATACCATAACTACTCAAACAACGTCGAATCCTTAAGTGTGTCTCCCTACGGTTCGTGAATTATGCGGACATGATCGAGACACTTCTCCGAACAATAACCAATAGAGGAATCTGGAAATTCATATGGCTCCCACATATTTCTACGATTACTTTGCGATCGAATGAACCACTTACATACGATACCAATTTCCCTTTGTCTCACAATACTTTACTTATCCGAGGTTATGATCGTCGGTATCTCTGCATACCTAGTTCAACCTCGTTACCGATAAGTACTCTTTTCTCGTTCCCGTGATATGTGATCCCTTGTGAGCCAGTCACATGCTTGCAAGCTAATTGGATGACATTCCACCGAGAGGGCCTAGAGTATATCTATCCGTCATATGGATGTACAAATCCCACTCTTGATCCATGTGTCTCAACCAATACTTTCCGAACACTCAATGCCAACTTTATAGCCACCCAGTTACGGTGTGGTGTTTGATGTCATCAAAGCATCCATCCGGTAAAGGTGATATGCATGATCTCATGGTCGAAGGAATTAGGTTACTATGTATCAGAAAGCATATAGCAATTGAACTATTGAAATGACTTGATCTTTATGCTATGCTTATCTATAGGAGTATGTCCACCATATCATTCTCCTAATGATATGATCTTGTTGTTAATAAATCTCAATGTTCATGATAGGGAAACCACAATCATCTATTAACCAAAAAGCTAGTATTATATAGAGGCTTTACTAGGGACTTCAAATTAAGTTTACAAATCACACAAGTATTAATGTTTCCTTGTTAATACTATTATAGCATGAATGTAAACATTTATCATAAACACAAAGATATAATAATAACTACATTTATTATTGCCTCTAGGGCATATCTCCAACACTTTGTCCCATTCCAGATCTCATGGTTAACGCGTGATATACGGCGCTAGAATCACTAATGTCATGGGTTGTTAATTCCTAAGTGATTATCCTTGATGCAAATAGAAACCTAAGTTCTATTGCTTCTCTAATCCATATAATCACTTAGGATGATATCAAAATTTATTTGTTTTGAGAAAATAATATTATGATAACACATAATTTATAAATACTTTGATAAAGACTCTTCAAAGGACATGAGCAAGTGATGAACTTGCCTTGTGATTGCAAGGTAGTGAAGTCAGATGCTTGCACTGGACCTTGAGCTTCTATGTCTACAAAACATCATTATTGCCCGATAAGGATAATATTTAAAGACGCAAAAATGAATATGCATAGTAATGTAATGCATCATTTGGTATTTATTTTCTTTATGCGTTTTACCCAATATTTTAGTTTTCTGGAATTTCTTTAAGTGATTAAGAAATTCATTTTAAGGAATAACCTTAATATTTTATGAATATTATATTCACTATTTTTATAATGTAATATATTATTAATAGAGTTAAAATCTAATTTTTATTTAATTTTAGCTCTTATATTTATTTACTTAATAATTCTCTTTAAGAATAAGCATTTGAATTAAGGGGATTTTATTTTGGTATCTTTAAATATTGATTTAGTATTTTTCTAAAATACTATAATAACCAATTATAATAAAAGTTATTTTTATTTATTTTTATGTATTTTCTTAATTTTTATAAAATTCCATAAGGAATATATATTATAAAATCTTTAACCTAAAATTCATTTATTAAAACTAGGTTTCTTAATTTAGTTTAATAGGTTATTTTATTATGAATCTAAAAATATATTGTTTGCATTTTTTAAGGCTTTTATTTTATTTTCTAAGATTTATTGGATTCTAGGGGGTATTTTGGTCTTTTACTTAAATTATTAAAATTCTTACAGGGTTTGGGCCAACCCATTGGGCTATTTGGGCCTATCTTGGCCCAATTGGCCTGGTCAGTATATCCTCCCGAAGTGGTACTGGCCCTATCGGCCCAGTACACTATCTCCTCTCTCTCTCTCTCTCTCTCTCATTCTCACCTCTTCTTCCTCGACCCCGTGGTTGCCGACACCACCGTCATGCGATTCACGCCGTCGTGGTCCTCTCTGGCCGCCGCCGTGGTGCATGGTGTGGTTGTTAACCCTGATCCTTCATCTAGTCCAATTCGATTTGGATTTGGGGCTCTCATGCGGCCAGGATGGCTTCGTCCCGAACCCTAGGGTTTGGGGTGGTGCCGGTGATGTTGCCGCCGCTGCTCCAGTGGTGCCATGGGGTATTCGTATGTTGCGGTGGTGGTGCTTCTTGCCCTCAAGCATTGTTGTGGCCGCCGCCTTGGCTCGTTGCGGGTTGCAGCGCCCCTTGGGTGCTCCCGTGCCGCCGTGTGCTCATCGGCCCCTCTGCTTCCTCTTCTAAACTACAGCAAGGACCTTCGATGAGTTTGATCTTGATCTTCCCCTCGTGTTTGTTGTCCTTTGCCTCTCCTGTTATATTTTGTGTGTCTCTGGTGTGCATCCCTAATTAGGGTTCATATCCTGTTCTAGGGTTCCTCCCTCTTTTTTAGTTATATATGATGAACTAGAACTAGTGGTGATGACTAGTGAGGATTGTGATCAAATACAATAAATGGATCACTATTTTCATTTGATTATATGATGCTAGTGGCCTTATGGTTTGGTTCCAATTGATTATTGAGCATGGCCAAAGTGGTAATGCTACTTTGGAGTTTTCTGGTGGTGTTGGTGATCTGTGAGTTCACCACTATCAAAATATTAGTACTGAAAGTAGTACTGTCAGTGATTACCCACTCAATTGTTGAGCTCTCACTTGTGAGATTATACTTAGAATTAGGGTAATAATGTGATTATAGTAATACCCTGATTATGTGGATGGATATAGTCTTGGGTACATTCCTGATTTCATTCCAGGAAGATGATATTACATGTTTATTTATGCAAGATAAATAATGGATCTGCTTGATTTAGAATCTATCTTTGTGACACCATGTTAAAATGGCACACAAGTTTAGGTTCTACTACTGGCTTGATTTTTATTGGTGCTTAGTATTGGATTTGTGTCAAAGTTAAGTTGGAAGCTCCCTTTTTAAACATGACAGCCTATGATGTTGGTCTTATGCTTGGAATTAGATTCCTTTCATGTTGTTCCCCATGGATATGTTCTGTTATTATCATTAGTTACTAGATCTTGAATACTTTTGGCTAAGATGGTTGGGGTGCTCATAGATTTATATTGGTTCATAGTATTTATGAATTCTGAGGTGCTAATGCACTAGGAGATGTGCCCAGAATTCATAAGCTAAGCTATGGACATGTTGGAATATAAGATTTGGCTATCATATCAAGGATCTATGATGCTGGTCTGAGATCCTGGTTTGATTTGTAAAATTTAAGTATACTCTTTATTTAAAAGATCATATATGATGGATTCACCCCACTTGGTGATTTCTAAGAGATCTAGATTTAAAACAACACATGAATCTTAGTCTAGAGAGCTGATAAGATCATGTGAAGGTTTTATTTTACTCACCATAACTGTTAGTTTTGCTGGTGTTGTGGCTCGTTGATTTGGATGGGTAGATCTTGCTGATGGTGCTGCTGGCTTGAGCTGGTTCTTCACCTTATGGTTCCTGTAAACTTGGCCCTGATCTTGCCCTTGCTATCCACCTGATCCACCCCCTCCTTATGTCACCATTTGGTGAGTACTGGGATGATTTGGTGTGTGGTTAGGCTGATGGTTTGCTTGGCTCTACTAAGCTTGGTGTGTTCTTGGTTTTGTGTTGGAAAGGGAGAATGATCTATTGAGCTTTGCCACGGCTGTCTCTTCCCCTTTTGCTTGTGTAGTTGTTGTTGTTGTGTTAACAACACACACCATGCATTTAGGTGATTGTGCTTCCTGGCTGCTTGGTGCATGTTGTGGATCAACTTGATGATGTGTTTCACATTTTGACCTTTTACAGTTCACTCACTTGGTGAAACTTTACCCTCTTACTTGCTGTTTAAATCTGACTTGTGGCTTATTTATTATGAAATAACAAATTCTTTCATATTGGTGAAACTTGCCCCTTTAATAATACTGCTCTCCACTGAGAGTATCATAACAACTAATCTTTTATTTTCCTTTTTGTTTGTTTTGAATTTTGTTGTAGGTACAAGATCCGGTGTTCAAGATTTAGTATAGGTTTAGATAGATAAGTAGATTTTCATTATAATCTTTATTTGATTCATTTGTAAGAATTTTGTAATATCTTATTTTATTCTTTTTGTAACAATTTTATAATAGTTTATTATTTGAATTCCATTTGTTGTAATTCCCTTACTGTATTGAACCTCTCATTGGTTTGATGAGTTCATCATTGTAACAGAAATGTGTATGAAATAAAGATAAGAAATAAAGAGTCAGTTCTTATCTGAATTACTTTATATGGAATTCTATTATTATGTATTATCTCTTTATTATAACAAATGATATTACTAAATCATTTAAAAAATATTTTAATATCCAAATCTTAACTTTTAAATATAAGTTCAAATTTCAAACTTGAATTCAAATTCTCACCCAAAACACATTTATTCATAAAGATCATGTCAGAATTTATAACGGTCACTCTCAATAGCTATTCCTACACACAGAGAGTGAAAGAAACTCTGATCACTTTAGGTTTTTATTTTGGCGAAAAATTTACCCGTATTTTATAGTTGAATGCATGCTGATGCACAAAATCCTAGTTCTACCCTTCGTTGGTTCCTAAATGCTGGGATGTTACAGACTTCCCCCCTTAAATTAAACTTCGTCCCGAAGTTTGCTGAAGTGTACTTGAATAGTTCTGGATAGGCTTCTTTTAAGTCATCCTGTTTCTCCCATGTGGCTTCTCTCTCAGGGTGATGCTCCCACTGTACCTTGCAGTACTTGATTGCCCTGTTTCTCAACCTTTTCTAGTTCTCTTCTAGGATTTTACATGGTTTCTCAATATACGTTAAATTTGCTTGCAATTCCACTTCTTGACATGTGATTGCATCATCAGGAACCTTAAGACATTTACAGAGTTGTGACACATGAAAAACATTTTGAACTTGAGCCAATCTTGGTGGTAACTCTAAAGCATAAGCTAACGTCCTATTCCGACTCAGTATTTTAAATGGTCCTATATATCTGGGACTCAATTTTCCTTTAACTCTGAACCTCTTAACTCCTTTCATTGGGCTTACTTTGAGATATACCATATCTCCCACTTCAGGATGCCATGATCTTCGACTTTGATCTGCATAACTTTTCTGTCTACTTTGAGATATTTTCAATCTATCTTTGATTATATTGATGATACCTTGCCTTTCCTTGATATAGTCTGGTGCAAATTCTTTGCTACTACCAGGCTCATACCAACATATTGGTGATCTACATTTCCTCCCATAGAGTACTTGATATGGGGCTGCATTCAGATTACTCTGATAGCTGTTGTTGTAAGAAAATTCTGCCAATGGTAGATGATCTTCCCACGAACCTCCAAAGTATAATGCAAAATCCATAAGCATGTCTTCCAATATTTGATTGGTTCTTTCAGTCTGAACCCCAGTTTCTGGATGATAGGTTGTGCTAAAATCCAACTTTGAACCAAGTGCTTCATGTAATTGTTTCCAAAATGCTGAAGTAAACACAGATCCTCTATCTGATACGATCTTTTTGGGCACTCTATACTTACATACTATCTCCTTGACATATACTTCTACTAACTTCTCGGTATTATCTTTTTGATTTACCGGAATAAAATGTGCACTTTTGTGAGTCTATCTACAATCACCCATATCATATCCTTGCATTTTGGTGTCAAGGGTAATCTGTGATGAAATCCATACCAATTTCCTCCCATTTCCATTCTGGAATTTCCAAAGGTTGTAATGGTCCCGCTGTACTTTGATGTTCAGCTTTTACCCTTTGGCAAGTATGGCATTCCGACAAATATTTTGCAATGTCTCTTTTCATGTTATTCCACCAGAATAATTCTTTCAAATCCATGTACATCTTGGTACTTCCTGGATGAATGGAATATGGTGTTTCATGTGCTTCTCGGAGTATCACTTCACGAATTTCTGACACATCTGGAACATAAAGACGATCTTGGAACCATAAAGATCCATAATCTCCTAAGCGAAAAACTGATGCTTAAACTTGAGATATCCTTCGAATTTCTTCAGCAATAAAAGGATCTTCAGCTTGATGTATAAAAATTTCATGCCTAAGATCACTATTTTGTTCTGCAACTACTCGCATGGTAGCTAGTCCTCCAAGAATCTTTGTTCCTATGAATTCAAGTTCCAAACTCTCCAAATCCATCTGTAGCTATTTTGGTTGTTCTCTATAGATAGTCTGAATATCTGTGCTCTTTCAGCTTAAAGCATCGGCCACAACATTGGCCTTTCCAAGAGTATAATTAATGGCCAGATCATAATTTTTGATTAGCTCCAACCAACGCTTCTGTCTCATATTCAATTCCTTTTGAGTGAAGAAATATTTGAGACTTTTGTGGTCAGTGTATAACTCACACCTTGCTCCATAAAGAAAATGCCTCCATCCTTTCATGGCAAAAACTACTGTTGCTAACTCCAAATCATGTGTTGGATAATTGACTTCATGTGGTTTCAGTTGTCTTGATCCATAAGCAATTACTTTACGATCTTCTTTAGATGCATCACAATATATTGTGTAATCCTTTCCTGTTTCAGGAACTGCTAAGATTGGGGCGGTAGTTAATCTAGTCTTCAACTCTTGAAAGCTTGCTTCACACTTCTCATCCCAGATGAATGGTGTATTCTTTCTTAGAAATTTGGTCATCGGTCCAGCTATCTTGGAAAAACCTTCAATGAACCTCCGATAATAACCAACCATAACCAAGAAACCTCGGATTTGCTTCACATTGGTTGGTGCAGTCCACTCTAACACAGATTGAACTTTGGATGGATTTACAGCAATCCCATCCTTACTGATTACATGACCAAGGAATTCTACCTCATCCAACCAAAATTCACACTTACTGAACTTAGCTTAAAGCTTATGTTCTTTTAAGATCTGCAATTCTATTCTCAAATGATCTGGATGTTCTTCCTTATCCTTTGAATATATCAAAATATCATCAATAAATACTATGAAAAACTTGTCCAAGTACGACATGAAGATTTTGTTCATCAGATTCATGAATATTGCTGGTGCATTGGTCAAACCAAAAGGTATAACGAGATACTCATGATGTCCATATCTTGACACAAATGCTGTCTTTGGAACATCTTCAGGTTTGATTTTTATCTGATGGTATCCTGATCTTAGATCAATCTTGGAAAATACTCCAGCTCCCTTGACTTGATCAAATAGATATTGAATTCTTGGCAATGGGTACTTATTCTTGATGCTAACATTGTTGAGATTCCTGTAATCTCCACACATCCTTCGTCCTCCATATCTTTTATCTACAAATATCACCAGAGTTCCCCATGGAGATACACTTTCTTGAATAAATCCCTTTCTAGATAACTCATCAATTTGCTCTTTGAGCTCTTTTAATTCCTTCAGACACATCTTGTATGGTGCTTGAGCTATTGGTGCTGTACCAGGGATTAGATCAATAGTGAATTCTATTTCCTGATTCGGTGGCATTCCTGGTAACTCTGCTAGGAAAACATCTTGGAAATCATTTACAACAGGAATATCCTCCAATTTGACTTCCTTCATTGATTTCAATTGCAGATCTACCATGATATGACTGTGCTTATCTGCCTGATATACTATCCTTGCTCCAACTTGGAGTCTTGATGAAGACAGTTTTATCCTCACAATTAATCTGAGCCCTTTGTTCAGTCATCCAGTCGATACCCAGCACTACTGCAATTCCCTTCAAAGGAATCACATAAATAACCGCAAAGTATGTACAACCACAGATCGAGATAACCTGACTAGACAACGGCTGTCGACATGACATTGATCGTCATTATCACCGCTAAAAGTGATGACATTGGAGATAGAACTGGTCAAATGGATCGGCCCGCTAGGACACCCTGCACCCCAAACAGACCGGGACAAAAAGAACATGTTTTATGTCTACATGACCGACCCAATGGTACCAATTTGAAAACATCCCATGGCCGAAATGGATCAGTCTGGTGGAGAAGGCCGAACGCATGCAAAGGCTGTGACCTTCGAGGACAGGTGAATATTTGTCACCTATGACACGCCACCATTTTAATCTTTGCATTTCACCAACTCATATATCCCCTATGGCCGTGACCCCGTCCCGTGCTCAGGTGTTGTGCTTTCTGGATTTATTTCTAGAGTAAATCAGTGGTCAGCCTTTGACGCCTACTGGAGTAGACATTTGGTCCCGGTTATCAAATGGAACAACTAGCAAAACATGACAACCATGTCAAAAAATAAAGGAAAATGATACCGTACACCCGTGGTATCGCGTGTTCCGATCCCCGAGGTCGATCTGTTTCCGTTTCATGTGCTGGTTCCATCATCTACACGCGATCTACCTCCCGTACGATACGCAGCCACTCGGCCCACTCCTCGAGTTGGCATGCAGGTTGCGTCACCCACTCGCTGCAGGTCGCTTCGCCGCACCGCACATCGTCAGAGTATCGTGTCGGCACGCCGCAGCTTGTGTGTTGCCCCGTGCACCCGACCGCTCCCGGACGAGGCTGATACGTCGTAAACGTATCTATAATTTTTGATGCTCCATGCTTGTTTTGTATCAAATTTCTTATATTTTGTCTACACTTTCAGGTATTTTTTATACATTTTCTGGAACTAACCTATTAACAAGATGCCGCAGTGCCAGTTGCCTGTTTTCTGCTGTTTTTGGTTTCAGAAAAGCTAGTAAGGAAATATTCTTGGAATTGGTCGGGATGAAAGCCAAAGTCAATATTTTACCAGAAGGAATACGGAGTCCGGAGGGCAGCCAAAGTGGGGCCACGAGGCTGCCACACCCTATGGCAGCGTGACCAGGGATGCGCGCCAGCCCTAGGTGTGGGCCCCTCGGGCATCCACTGACCTTTCCCCTTCGCCTATAAAAGCACCCCGATGCAGAAACCCTAAGTACCCAATCAGATCTCCACGAAACAGTCAGTAGCCGCCGCCACCATTGTACCTAGATCGGGGGGATCCGAAGCTCTTCCCGGCACCCTGTCGGAGGGGAGATATCATCCCGGAGGCCTTCTTCATCACCATGCCAGCCTCCGGTATGATGCGTGAGTAGTTCACCCTTGGACTATGAGTCCATACAGTAGCTAGATGGTTGTTTCTCCTCCTTTGTGCTATCATGTTTAGATCTTGTGAGCTCCGTTCATGATTAAGATCATATATTTGTAATCATACATGTGTTTGCGGGGATCCGATGGATATTGATATACTATGTCAGATTGATTATTGATTCTATCATGTCTGTATTATTTGTGATCTTGCATGCTCTTTGTTGCTTGTAGCTATCTTGGCCAAGTAGTTGCTTGTAACTTCAAGAGGGAGTATTTATGATCGATAGTAGGTTCATGCCTCTAGTAATCTGGGGAAGTGACAGAAATCTCTAAGGTTGTAGATGTGTTGTTGCTACTAGGGAGAAAACAACAATCCTTTGTTCAGGGGGCAATTGTATTGTTTACTTTACACACTTTTCTTAATGCAATTATACGTTGCTTGCAACTTAATACTGGAGGGGATTTGGATGATAACCTGAAGGTGGATTGTTAGTCATAGATGCAGTTGTATTATGGTCTATGTATTATGTTATAATGCCCAATCAAATCTCATAGGAGTCAAGATGTCTAGTATTTGCATTGTTATGCCTTCTCAATCTGTCAATTGCCCCGCTGTAATTTGTTCACCCAACATGCTATCTATCTTATGGAGAACACCTCTAGTGAACTGTGGACCCTGGTCCAATCTTTATCATTGATATACCATCCACTATTTATCGTTTACTTTCTATAAGAAATCATTATCTTCCACACTATACGTTTAATCCTTTGTTTTCAGCAAACCTGTGAGATTGAAAACCTCACTATAAGTTGGGGCAAAGTATTGAGTTTGTGTTGTGTAGGTTCCGAGTTGCTAGCAATACCTTGGAGTTGTTTCCTTACTACTACTGGTTCGATAACCTTGGTTTCATAACTGAGGGAAAACTTGTTGCTGTGTTCATCATACCTTTCTCTTGGGGTTCCCAACGAGCTACCAGATCAAGAGTGCACATCAAGGATTTCTGGCGCCATTGCCGGGGATATAAGGACATCCCAATCTCTTCCTCCTCGTCAATCACTTTTCAGGGAGAAAGAGGATTCCTACAAGGGGAGTCTCTCACAACCAATCTCTTTACTTTGTTTTTGTTTTACTTTATTTTTTTTGCTTTGTTTTGCTTGTTTATTTTTATTAAAAAATACAAAAAATTAGTTGTACTGGTTTGTTTCTCTTTATCAAAAACACACAAAAATTAGTTTCTACTTCAAGTTGCTTTTATGTCTAGTGTTTCCCCAATCACTATGTCACCTATGGAAATGATCTCCACTTTCAAACAAGGAAGTGAAGAAAGTTTGAAAGAAGCTTGGTCTAGAATTTCTGATTCGCATGAAAAAACTGAGCCTAAAATGACTTTAGGCTTGTTTCTTAGCGGTTTCTACTATGGTATTGCTCTTTGTTATAGATATGCTTTCGATGCCGTAGTAGGAGGAGATTTTCTCCAGTGTAATGAAGATGAAGCTTTTAATGCCATAAAAAATTGATTGCAACATACAACTTGCCCAGCAAATGTGATTCATCCTTTGCAAACATTTATGCTAGGATAAACACTCTTGAGACCAATACAACTAGTTTAAAAGAATGTTATAATATGCTTAGAGAGCAGCATGATTATGTTTCAATAAATTCTGATCCCTCAAAATGGTTTCCTACAGTAGAAGTTGTTATAAATAATGAAACTTTTTATGCTCGCTATGATATTATGTCTAAGTTTTGTCTTATGCCTAAGGACATTTATGAATCTTTGAATCTTTGGGGATTTTCTGATGGTGGAGAAGAAATATCGCTTACCAATAATGCCACTATATTACCCATTGGAATAGCTGAAGGAGTGTTTACTAAGATCCTAAGGAAAGTGGTGTCTACTGATTATATTGTTATTGAATGTGTAGGAAAAGGGCAAATTACACTTGGAAGATCCCTGCTAAAACTCCTTGGAGCAATCATAGATGTGGGAAAAGGAATCATGCATTTCGCTTCTCCACCAAGAAATCATACTTTCCCTAAAGATAAGAGTAAGGGTAAGAAAGGTAGGGGCAAGAAAGTTGATATTAATGCTTATTCATTCAAAAATACTTGATACTTGCTTCCTATCCCTAACTTAAAGGCGTTAAAGAAAAGTACTATTGGGAGATAACCCAAATTTATTTTAGTAAGTTTGCCTTTTGTTGAGTCTTCAAAGTTATTGCTTCTCTAATAACCTCTCCTTATCCTTTTTGTGTGGTTTTTGTGCCAATAATAACCTCTAGTGAGAGAGAAGTAAGATTTGGGGAAGTTGCTGTCCTGAAACAGATTTTTGTGTTTCACTGTAAAAATTCGTGAAAAATTCTAGTACATTGGATTGAGATGTAATTTTCTGATCTTATGACCCAGGTTGTTATCTAACTTTCGTTAGTTCAACACTTTTTGATTTGAGTAACATAAGGTCTTCGAAAAAATAGGGTTTTACCTACTGGTCTGTTTTGACAGATTTCTGCCATTATTTGCATTTGCCTCTTAATCGGTTTCTTTTGATTTCTATTTGATCACTTGAGCTTTTAAAATAAGTTGCTACAGTATCTTGTTTTTTAATGGAAGTTTTACTTGTGTTGAAACAAAACCCAAAGGCTTATTATCTTGAATACACTAATGTTGCTAATGAAGATTGTGTGTAGTTTTGTATGAAGGAAATTTTCAAGTGTAGGGGAGGAATGATGTGATGAGATGAAGAATGGACAAAATCTCAAGCTTGGGGATGCCACCCCGTGTCACCCTAAAAAATATTCAAGAGGTACAAGCGTCAAAGCTTGGGGATGCCCAAGGCATCCCCTTCTTCATCAATAAAAATCTCAGGTTTTCTTTCAAAACACTTGATTTTTATTGCTTCATTCACTATTGTGTTGTTCTTGGAGCATCTTAGTTTTTTTAGTTTTCTTTAGTTTGGTTTGCAGCAATAAATTAGTTGGACCCCCGCATTCTTATGTTGTTTCAAATAAGTTGATTGGTGTTGGAAAAGAGTAGAAAGCTTCATGCTATTAGTGGTACAAAAGGAGTTTGTTTTGACTGTGGCTTAGACTTTATCATGTCATGTTAGATGTTGCTTTGACCTTATGATTAGTGATTATTGTTGTAGCATGACTTGTTCCAAACAATTGAGATTACTTAATGTGCCTTGAAAGAATCATGCGTTGTTTTAGTATACAAAAGCATAGTATTGTGGTATTCTCCTTTGATGCTTTATTTGGGTTGACTTGGCACAAGATCACACCATGTAATGACTATGAACCAGTCACCTTATCCTCTATGATCATTTAGTTTTTGACTTGTGATATCACTTTATGCTTTAATTAATAATGTTTTGTCGCTTTGCATGATTATGGCCATTATTGCTCTCTTAGTTGGTTGCTCCCAGTCTTTTGCTAGCTTCCACCTATACTGAGTAAGATCTACTTGTGCATCCAACTCCCAATAAACCAAGTTATTCCAAAGAGTCCACTATAAATTCCGATGCATGGTGTGCTACACCATTCCAAGAATATTCATGTTTTTATCTATCTTCCTAATTAAACTTTTGTTATGTGAAAATTAGTGATTAAAGATCTCACAAACTTGATGGCACACTTTATTTCTTGCACTTAATAAACTTGAATCATTGTGCCCATCTATGTTAATTATATGCTTGCAAGTTATAAGTTGTGAATTAGCAGAACCATGTTTTCATGGAGAACGCTTTCAACATTGCACTTATTCTATTCAGTTGATATCATGTTGTTTTGTTTATGGATCCCGGAGGTGTGAAATAAAAGGGGAGCTTGTAAGCTCATGGAGTTTGTATATGTGTTAGAGAAACGTCTGGGCGGCTAGCCTAAGCCATGCCTAATCATGGTGGAAACTTACAGCGTAACCATAATGAGCATTCTGTGAAGCATCCTCAATAAAAACCTATGCAAATAGCAAATAAAAAGATCGCCGAGATGCTCATTGTCTGTTGCCTTGTCATTTTTATATGGGATAGCTCCTGTTTCATGGGGAAAGGGGTACCCCGTTGGAAGTTCTCTATGATACACATATACTTACAATCACAAGAACTTGTGACCAAAGTTGAGTAGCATGAGGTTCGGTACTCGTAAGCAAGGGGCATGAGATTTTCAACTTATAACTTGTCAATCATATACTCATATTTGTATTAATTTAACCTTAATCACTTCAAGATGCCAATGATAGGGGCAATGAGAGCTGAAAGCTAACAAGTACCATAATTTTTGGAAGCTCTTTATGAAACTTGAAATCCCTGCTTCCCTCTGTGAAGGATATTTCTTTTTTACTTTTTGTTGAATCTCCACCTTCTATCTTTAGGCACCAATTAAGAGAGCATAGTTGTTATTCTTAGTTTAATGTGCATTGTCCCAAAACTTATTGGTTGATTCATAATGTTGGTATTGCTTGTTCTTAAATTATTTGTATCTAGTCACCCTTATGAACTTTGAAGGTGTCCTATGCATTTATGTTTTGCTAGTCCATGAGGGACAAGCTGAATACCACTCTTGCTATGTTTTCTATATGTGAAACAAACAAATGTCTTTCAATGCATTGTTATTCATGATCCTTTGTTTGTACCTTTGCATGTTGAAACTTAGTTGATATGTCTTATTGTTAGAACTACATCTTTCATGCTCATGTTTAGAGTACTTTGATCCCAGCTATCAATGCTTTACAAATAGTTTGATCAAGATTGTGATGGTACATGTCACCTAAAAAATTATTCTTTTTATCACTTACCTACTCAAGGACGAGCTGGAGTTAAGCTTGGGGATGCTTGATACGTCGTAAACTTATCTATAATTTTTGATGCTCCATGCTTGTTTTGTATTAAATTTCTTATGTTTTTTCTACACTTTGAGGTATTTTTTATACATTTTCTGGAACTAACCTATTAACAAGATGTCGTAGTGCCAGTTGCCAGTTTTCTGCTGTTTTTGGTTTCAGAAAAGCTAGTATGGAAATATTCTCGAAATTGGACGGGACAAAATCCAAAGTCAATATTTTACCAGAAGGAACACGGAGTCTGGATGGCAGCATAAGTGGGGCCACGAGGCGGCCAAACCCTATGGCGGTGTGGCCAGCAGGCGTGCCATCCCTAGGTGTGGGACCCTCGGGCGCCCACCGACATTGCCCCTTCGCCTATAAAAGCACCCCAATGCAGAAACCCTAAGTACCCGATCAGATCTCCACAAAACAGTCCGTAGCCGCTGCCACCATGGTCCCTAGATCGGGGGGATCCGAAGCTCTTCCTGACACCCTGCCGGAGGGGAGAGATCATCCCGGAGGCCTTCTTCATCAGCATGCCAGCCTCCGGTATGATGCGTGAGTAGTTCACCCTTGGACTATGGGTCCATACAGTAGCTAGATGGTTGTTTCTCCTTCTTTGTGCTATCATGTTTAGATCTTGTGAGCTTCGTTCATGATCAAGATCATCTATTTGTAATCATACATGTTATGTTTGCGGGGATCCGATGGATATTGAGATACTATGTCAGATTTATTATTGATTCTATCATGTATGTGTTATTTGTGATCTTGCATGCTCTCCGTTGCTAGTAGCTATCTTGGCCAAGTAGATGTTTGTAACTCCAAGAGGGAGTATTTATGATTGATAGTAGGTTCATGCCTCTACTAATCTGGGAAAGTGACAGAAATCTCTAAGGTTGTAGATGTGCTGTTGCTACTAGGGAGAAAACAACAATCCTCTGTCCATGTGGAAATTGTATTGTTTACTTTACACACTTTGTTTAATGCAATTATCCGTTGCTTGCAACTTAATACTGGAGGGGGTTCGAATGATAACCTGAAGGTGGATTATTAGTCATAGATGCAGTTGGATTATGGTCTATGTATTATGTTGTAATGCCCAATCAAATCTCACAGGAGTCAAGATGTCTATTGTTTGCATTGTTATGCGTTATCAATCTATCAATTGCCCCGCTATAATTTGTTCACCCAACATGCTATCTATCTTATGGAGAACACCTCTAGTGAACTGTGGACCCTGGTCCAATCTTTATCATTGATATACCATCCACTATTTATCGTTTACTTTCTATAAGAAATCATTATCTTCCACACTATATGTTTAATCCTTTGTTTTCAGCAAACCTGTGAGATTGACAACCTCACTATAAGTTGGGGCAAAGTACTGAGTTTGTGTTGTGTAGGTTCCAAGTTGCTAGCAATACCTTGGAGTTGTTTCCTTACTACTACTGGTTCGATAACCTTGGTTTCATAACTGAGGGGAAACTTGCTGCTGTGCTCATCATACCTTCATCTTGGGGTTCCCAACGAGCTCCCACGTCAAGAGTGTACATCAGAGGCTACCGTAAAAATTTCTCCTCTGCACGCTCCAAGATCCGACGAACTCCGGCCGCCGCACACCAACCTCCTCCTCCTGCATCTGCGTCGCGCCCCTTCGAGCTAGGCTAAATCGATCATTGCCCCGGCGTTGCCGCCTCCTTGCACCGCCGCCACGTCTCCTCCCGCCCGTGCTCACCTCTGCAACTCGGTTTTGCTGCTGCCTATGTCAGAGAAATAGGGTCCGGCCATCGTGGACTTGGCGGTTGCCCTTGTAGGGTTCGCAGCATGGAAAACAAAAAATCTCTATCACGGGAACACACAAAACCAAGATCTAATCTACGAGATCGGTGCAACGAGATTGCAGAGAACTAACCCTCAAAGATCCGAAGCGTTTAACGAGATTCAGATCTCGTGGTTGATGTAGTCGATCACTTGCCTATCTCAAAATCGCGTAGTCGATTGATACGTTGGAAATGTATATATAATTTTTGATGTTCTATACTTGTTTAGAATATACTTTGCTTTGATTTGTCCACATTTTGAGGTGCTTTTCATATGTTTTCTGGTACTAACCTATTAACAAGTTACCACGGTGCCATTTGCCTATTTTCTGCTGTTTTTGGTTCTAGAAAAGCTAGTAAGGAAATATTCTCGGAATTAGACGGGACAAAATCCAAAGTCAATATTTCACCGAGGAGAACACGGAGTCTAGAGGAGAGACGGAGGGGCGCCACAGGGTGGCCACTGTAGGGGTTAGTAGCATGGAAAAAAAAATCTACCGCATGAACACACAATCAAGATCTAATCTATGATCAAGCCAAGATCTATCTACTAGATTGTAGCAACGAGTCGATAGAATACTAACCCTCGAAGATTCCAAAGCGGTTAACGAGAGCAGATTCTCGTGGGTGACGTAGTCGTACTCTGGCCGATCTCAAGATCGCGTAGACGATCCTTACGGCGCTGCGTTCCGGCAGCACTTCCGCAGTCGGTCACATGTTCGGTACTCGATGAAGACCTTCCTCTCCCTTGTTCCAGCAGGCAGTGGAGGTTGTAGCACTCTCCTCGCGATTCCGGCAGCACGACGGCGTGGTACCGGAAGTAGAGGGGAGATCTCGCAGGGCTTCGCCTTAAGCCGGAGCGAGTATGGTGGAGTATGAGAGAGGGCCTTGGCGATCTAGGGTTTAGAGGCACCAAGGGGAGAGCTTGGCCGATGGCTAGGGTTTGGGGAAACCCTAACTCGGCGACTTAGAGGATGCCCTAGGCGGCGGCTGCACTGGAGGTGGCCGGCGACTTGGGGCTAGGGTTTGGGGTGTGAGAGGTGTAGGGAAGAGGGGCACCCCTGCCCCTTCTTTTATAGGTGGGAGGGAGGCGCGGTTGGGAGGTGGGAATCCTCCTCCAACTCCACCTCCTTGGCCGGCGGGTGGAGTAGGACTTCCTCCCTAAGTAGGTTTCCTACTCTCCCTCCACCAAGCAAACTTGCCGTTTGACCTTTTCAAATTGGCGTTTGAATTTCAAACTAGGATTTGATTTCTCCTTTTATTTTGCCCAGCCAAGTGACCTAGTAAATGATGCAACCATTCCTCATTGTCATGAAACATTCATGTACCCTTCCCCTCCGGAGTGCCGGACCTTCCAGAACCTTCTAGAACATTCCCGATGAAAACACCGGAATCATTCCCGAACTCCGAAACAGGACTTTACTTATATGAATCTTATTCTCCGGACCATCCCGGATCCCATCCGAGACTCTGAACAACATTCGGTATCTTACTCATCATTTCATAACTACTCAACAACATCGAATCCTTAAGTGTGTCTCCCTACGGTTCGTGAATTATGCGGACATGATCGAGACACTTCTCCGATCAATAACCAATAGAGGAATCTGGAAATTCATATGGCTCCCACGTATTTCTACTATTACTTTGCGATCGAATGAACCACTTACATAAGGAATTAGGTTACTATGTATCAGAAAGCTTATAGCAAATGAACTATATTAAATGACTTGATCTTTATGCTACGCTTAACTATAGGAGTATGTCCATCACATCATTCTCCTAATGATATGACCCTGTTGTTAATAACATCTCTATGTTCATGATCAGGAAACCATGATCATATATTAACCAACAAGCTAGTTTAACAAGAGGCTTTACTAGGGACTCTTTTATGTTTACAAATCACACAAGTATTAATGTTTCCGGTTAATACAATTATAGCATGGTATGTAAACATTTATCATAAGTATAAAGATATGATAATAACCACTTTATTATTGCATCTTGGGCATATCTCCAACAGTCTCCCACTTGCACTAGAGTCAATAATCTAGTTTCAAACCTTTGTGTATTCAACACCTATGGATTTCTGGTGTTGTATGTAGACGATTGCTGGTGGTAAACTGATCTACGGATCTGAAACTTCCAGGTCCGTGTGTAATTGCATGTCTTTGCGTCTCTACGCATCACTCATTCTCTAATGAGATGGTTTTGTATAAATTTGGTCCTTTTGGTGAGACCTTTAGTTCTTTGGGGTTAAAACATGTTGATAATATTGTCGTACAATATATCTTCATAGTATTATCCCGCTGTGAACTACACCTAGTTTGATAACAAACTAATTGACACAAATGCCCTCTTTAGCTGCTATAATAGCAGTTATATACTTAGCCCTTTTGTTGAAGTATCTGTCACAATGCCTTAACTTTGGAACTCATCCAAATCCATTATGGAACTTACTTTCCATCACATTGTGCCACCCTTAGTTTAGATTGAGATAAACTTAATTTGTACTTTGTGACAAAACTAGTATCAATATAATTCTTTTACAATGAACTAACCATCTATTTGTCACTTCTACAAAATAATATATTCTTAGTTCTTTTACAAGATCATAAGAACATCTTTACTATTGTCCAATAATCATCTTATGAATCATTCTGGTATATTCTCATAACATTTAGAGCATAGGACATATCTGGATTTGTACACATCACATCAAGATTGATAAAAGACTCTTTGTGATTTTATCTATCAAGTATCAAAAATACTTAAATATTTATTCAATCCTTCCTGTGCAACAAGAACTTTTCTTGTAGTTTATATATTGAACTCATTCAATATCTCATCTATGTACTTCTGGCACAACCATATTGGAGTCACAATTTATCCATATAGACATTGATGCCAAATATTCGGGTTCTGCCTAAGCTTTTCATCGATATGAAATTCTTATCTTGTGTTAATAAAAAGATACATCATTTCCAATCAACAATATGTCTTCCACATAATGTAATAGAAACATGTCTTAGTGCTCCCACTTAATTTCTTGCAAATGCAAGCATCTTCATCGTCTCCGATGAAATTAAACTCTTTTAACAGTTTCATCATAGTGAAGATTCCAACTCCGTGATGCTTACTTCAACCATTGAAGTTTGCATATGCATTTAGCATCCTTTGAATTAACAAAACCCTTTGGACCGTGTTATGCACATGTCCTAGGTAACAATTCTATTATAAGAACTTGTTTTGTTTATTCAACTACCACATAACAAAATTATATGTAGTGGTTGCTACATTAATCCGTCTAGACTAAATATCGCTATGAAAGATCAAATCTTGTCATAGTAAACATTTGAACATTATTGTGCTCTTTCCCAACATGTCGACTATTTCATAGATGTGAAACATCCATGTCTATTTATTTATAGATCCAAACACAACTGTAAGGTCTTACACCTTTCTCGAGGGTCCTTCAAGTTCAAAACTTGATTTCTCGTGTATGGAACTATCACGGATTTTATGGCTTCAAGCCATTTTACAGAGTCAGGGCCCATCATCGCTTCTTTGCATGTAGTTCGTTCATTATTCTCAAATAATGATTCAACCCTCAAATCTTGGTATTTGATTGTTTACCCGACCTACTTGGTTCAATAGAAACTTTGACCTTCGTAACCACAACCTTTGAGGCATGTGAGCCATGAGCATTGTTGCTGCATCCGGAACACTTTTCGGCGCTGCGCAACTTTGCACATATAGCTAAGGTTCTTTTAACATTATCAAAGTTCTATTGTCCTCCCACTTATCTTTTCACGAAAAATTTCTTCTCGAAGAAACTTGACGTTCTAAGCGACAAACACTTTTGTCTCCGATGTTATGGAGGAACAGTTATTCGAAATAACATACAAAGACATGTTCATCCGATTTTGGTTGCAAACATCTTTCTTATGCATAGCATACCAATATTTAAGAAAGGACAACTTGGGTTTTATCCCAAACCATAACTTTATATGGTGTCAATTCAACGGATTATGATGAAGCTCTTTTCAGTGGAAAACGGTAGTCTCTAAAGCTTTTAATCTTTAAAATATAATGGAAGTTTTATGAATTACACCTTTGATTTTACCATGTCAAACAAGGTTTTAATTTCATATCTCGAATGCTCCATACTCTTATGGTGTTTCGGGAAATGTAAATCCACGGAACAATTCCTTAAATCTTAGGTATTATGCTAAACTTGTAACTCAAATATCTTCCTTTATGATCTTATCATAAACTATTTATATTCTTGTTACAATGATTTTGCACTTCATCTTAAAAGTCTTTGAACTTTTCAAATATTTCATACTTCATCCTTATTAAGTAAATATTCATATATTCACTCAAATTTTTAGAGAAATCATATGAAGTTGAAATCCATCGCTCTTGACTACACATAATGGACTTCATACAACAATATGTACAAGTTCCAATAAGCTAGTCATTCGTTCCCTTTTGGACTATGAATGAAGTTTTAATTATCTCTAGGAAAGTTTCACAAACGTCATTTGATCAAAAATCAAAAGACTCCAAAATTCCATCCACATGGAGTTTCTTCATGTTTTCTTTCCAATATAATTTTAAACGGCGATGTCACTTCCTAAGTGATCTTTCAATCAATTTGTCATTCGACATTTTTAGCACTAGTTTTATGGATGTGATTTCTCCAACGAGATTTGTGAATCATCCATCTTTTATGGATTACGGAAATTATTTGAACAACCCTTTTGTTCTCATCATACCTGATAAAACAAATCTTGAAGGCAAGCTTTGATGTTTAACGAGCAACACAATAACCCTTTATTTGTTCTCGATGAACATCTTCACATATTCTTTTGCTAGTTACTCATGCCAGTGTAGTTCATGAATTCTGTTGTTTTTTATGACGATTCATACCAACAAATTCAGTATCAAATACTTAAGAACCACACCTTTTTAATAAGCAAAGAATATAGCCATAACATGTATATCATCTATATACTTAGGCTGAACAATTCTAGTTTTTTTCTTTTCTGCCATATATTTATGAGATTCTCTTTCAGTATTTCATTTTCTGTTTGAAAGAATCTATCAACATAAATAGTGGAGCCATATACATGACACATAGTCCAAAGCATGTATAGTAAAATACCAATGTCTTTGGACTTGCATTTTGAAGTAGATCACCATCATCAAACGTTTGGTGCTCTTTCAAATTCCTTTCTTTAGTAATCTCTTGGTGTAGTAAACATTGTACCTACATCAAATATTCATCCTTACCATGGAATTATCCATGATCAAGCTACTTTTAGCTTATAACGGTGAATCGCGAGTATAATGTTGCTCTCCGAAACCTTTTGGAGGATTAGGACAACTAGTGTCTCCAACCTTTTGCAAATTCTCATCAAATATGAGAACATGACTTTTGCCATATTATACTCTATCATGTTGCAACCAAAACTTCGTTTCAGATATCACAATATTTTCCACACATCATGGTTTCTGAAACAACTCTTTCAGATCCTAGATAACCTTGATATTAAGACAATCCTTTGAATATCAAGAATCATGGAGACAAACATGATACTCATACACTAACACTTGTAATTGTCACTCTTGATTTAATACCAATTATTAAACTTCATGGAGTAACTGGAACTTACTGAAAATTTGCAATAGGACTTTTAAACTTTAGATTAACACTTCAAAACTATACGATACCAGTTCGAAAAGTAACTAACCAGAATTCTGTAGTTCTATCATCTCAATTATAACTAAGCGCAAGGTGGTAAACGGATGCCAATGACTACAACAACTATGCAAATTCACTTTGATTTAATTTATGATAAATAGTGTTCAACTTTTAATCATATTGATGTTGAACTACCACTCAAAACAATATCCCTCACATTGTTTTAGTGATCACACGAACCAAATCCACCACATCAAAACCGATCATCACGAGAGTTGATGTAGCTTCAATGGCGATCAATCAACATGTTCATCATATCTACTATATGACTCATGCTTTACCTTTCGATGATCCGTGTTCCGAGACCATGTCTGTACATGCTAGGCTCGTCAAGATCAAACCTTAGCTTCTGCATGAGCAAATATGGCTTGCTCACGTTTTATACACTTGCATAATCTAACACACCCGATCATCACGTGGTGCTTCGAAACAACAAGCTTTAGCAATAGTGCTTACTAAGGATGAACACTTTAAAACTTGAAATTGTGTGCTTGAGGGATCATCTTATAATACTACCGTCGTTAACTAATCAATACAAGATACATAAAGGATTAACATCACATGCAATTCATAATATGTGATATGATATGGCCTTTCTTATTTGTGCTTCCGATCTCCATCTTCAAGCACGAACATGATCTCCATCATCACCGGCATTGCATCAAGGTCAATGACGTTGCTCCGTGGTTGTCGTCCACCATCTTCAACTATTACAACTACTTTGAATAGACACGAGGGTCTTAACAGAATTTAAAGACAACCATATGTCTCTTGCCGGTTGCCAACTTACAATAAGGAACATTGTATACATCAAATACAATCACAATCATGGCCATATCACATCACAGCACACCCCTGCAAAACAAAGTTAGACGCCTCTAATTTTCTTTGCATGTTTTACGTGGTTTGGGGCTTTCAATAAGTGTCGTTCTAACTTACGAACAAGAACCACAACATTGATACTAGTATTGTCAATCACCCGTTGTAAATTGAATCTTAACTATGTTGGGAGAAACAGGCACCCGCAAAGCCACTTATGCAATACAAGTTGCATGTCAAGCGTGGAGCAAGTCTCATGAACGATGTCATGTAAGGTTAGCCCGGGCCGCTTCATCCCACCATCCCGCAAGATGCAAAGTACACAAGAAGCAATCGACAACAAAAGCATCAATGCCCACAATGACCATTGTGTTCTACTCGTGCAACAGATCTACATATAGACACGGCTCTGATACCACTGTAGGGGTTCGTAGCATGGAAAACAAAAAAATTCTACCGCATGAACACACAATCAAGATATAATCTATGATCAAGCCAAGATCTATCTACTAGATTGTAGCAACTAGTCGATAGAATACTAACCCTCGAAGATTCCAAAGCGGTTAACGAGAGCAGATTCTCGTGGGTGATGTAGTCGTACTCTTACCGATCTCAAGATCGCGTAGACGATCCTTCCGGCGCTGCGTTCCGCAGCGCTTCCGCAATCGGTCACACGTTCGGTACTCGATGAAGACCTTCCTCTCCCTTGTTCCAGCAGGCAGCGGAGGTTGTAGCACTCTCCTCGCGATTCCGGCAGCACGACGGCGTGGTACCGGAAGTAGAGGGGAGATCTCGTAGGGCTTCGCCTTAAGCTGGAGCGAGTATGGTGGAGTATGAGAGAGGGCCTTGACGATCTAGGATTTAGAGGCACCAAGGGGAGATCTTGGCCGACGGCTAGGGTTTTGGGAAACCCTAACTCAGCGACTTAGAGGATGCCCTAGGCGGCGGCTGCACTGGAGGTGGCCGGCGACTTGGGGCTAGGGTTTGGGGTGTGAGGTGTAGGAAGAGGGCACCCCGCCTTATTTTATAGGTGGGAGGGAGGCGCGGTTGGGAGGAGGGAATCCTCCTCCAACTCCTCCTCCTTGGCCGGCGGGTGGAGGGAGTAGGACTTCCTCCCTAAGTAGGTTTCCTACTCTCCCTCCACCAAGCAAACTTGCCGTTTGACTTTTTCAAATTGGCGTTTGACTTTCAAACTAGGATTTGATTTCTCCTTTTATTTTGCCCAGCCAAGTGACCTAGTACATGATGCAACCATTCCTCATTGTCATGACACATTCATGTACCCTTCCTCCGAGTGGGACCTTCCGAACCTTCTAGAACATTCCCGATGAAAACACCTAATCATTCCCGAACTCCGAAACAGGACTTTCCTTATATGAATCTTATTCTCCGGACCATTCCGGATCTCCTCGTGATATCCCGGATCCCATCCGAGACTCCGAACAACATTCGGTCTCTTACTCATCATTCCATAACTACTCAACAACATCGAATCCTTAAGTGTGTCTCCCTACGGTTCGTGAATTATGCGGACATGATCGAGACACTTCTCCGATTAATAACCAATAGAGGAATCTGGAAATTCATATGGCTCCCACGTATTTCTATGATTACTTTGCGATCGAATGAACCACTTACATACGATACCAATTTCCCTTTGTCTCACGATAGTTTACCTATCCGAGGTTTTGATCGTCGGTATCTCTGCATACCTAGTTCAACCTCATTACCGATAAGTACTCTTTTCTCGTTCCCGTGGTATGTGATCCCTTATGAACCAATCACATGCTTGCAAGCTAATTAGATGACATTCCACCGAGAGGGCCCAGAGTATATCTATCCGTCATATGGATGGACAAATCCCACTCTTGATCCATGTGCCTCAACCCATACTTTCCGAACACTCAATGCCACCTTTATAGCCACCAGTTACGGTGTGGTGTTTGATGTCATCAAAGCATCCTTCCGGTGATGGTGATTAACATGATCTCATGGTCAAAGGAATTAGGTTACTATGTATCAGAAAGCTTATAGCAAATGAACTATATTAAATGACTTGATCTTTATGCTACGCTTAACTATAGGAGTATGTCCATCACATCATTCTCCTAATGATATGACCCTGTTGTTAATAACATCTCTATGTTCATGATCAGGAAACCATGATCATATATTAACCAACAAGCTAGTTTAACAAGAGGCTTTACTAGGGACTCTTTTATGTTTACAAATCACACAAGTATTAATGTTTCCGGTTAATACAATTATAGCATGGTATGTAAACATTTATCATAAGTATGAAGATATGATAATAACCACATTATTATTGCCTCTTAGGCATATCTCCAACAGCCACACCCCCCAGGCGCGGCCTAGTGTGGGCCCGCGCCTGGGCAGGGTGTGGGCCCCCTGGCCGCCTCCCAGTCTCGCCTCTTCGCCTATAATAAGCCCCCGATGCCAAAACCCTATGTACCTGATCAATATTCCACGAATCCTTCTATAGCCGCCGCCACCATCGTCCCTAGATCGGGGGGATCTGAAGCTCTTCCCGGCACCTTGCTGAAGGGGATATCATCCCGGAGGCCTTCTTCTTCATCATGCCAGCCTCCGATATGAAGCGTGAGTAGTTCCACCTTGGACTACGGGTCCATGTAGTAGCTATATGGTTGTATCTTCTCCTTGTGCTTTCATGTCTAGATCTTGTGAGCTCCGTTCATGATCAAGATCTCATCTATTTGTAATCATGCATGTTGTGTTTACGGGGATCCGATGGATATTGATATTACTATGTCATATTGATTAATGGTTTTGTCTTATTGATTCTATCATGCCTATGTTGTTTGTGATCTTGCATGCTCTCCGTTGTTAGTAGCTATCTTGGCCAAGTAGTTGCTAGTGACTCCAAGAGGGGGTATTTATGCTCGATAGTGGGTTCATGCCTCTACTTAATCAAGAGAAGTGACATAAATCTTGACGGTTGTAGATGTGCTATTGCCACTAGGGAGAAAACAACGATGTCTTGTTCATGGAACAAGTGGATTGTTTACCTTAGACACTTTGCTTAAAGAAGTTGTCTGTTGCTTGCAACTTAATACTGGAGGGGGTTCAGATGTATATTGTTGTATTTCCCAATCGAATCTCATAGGATCTTTTTGTCTAGTATTGCATTGTTATGCCTTGCACAGTCCTGTCAATTGCCCTGCTATAATTTGATTACCCAGCATGCCATGTTTATTTATCTAAGGAGAACACCTCTAGTGAACTATGGAACCCGGTCCAATCTTTACCATTGATACATATTCCACTGTTACTGGTTACTTGCTGCAAACCATCATCACCTTCCACACCATACGTTTAATCCTTTGTTACAACAACCGGTGAGATTGACAACCTCACTGTTAGTTGGGGCAAAGTCTTGAGTTTGTGTTGTGCAGGTTTCCACGTTGCTTGCAACACCTTTGGGACGTTTCCTTCCTCCTACTGGTTCTATAATCTTGGTTTCCTACTGAGGGAAACTTCCTATTGTACCGCATCATACCTTCCTCTTGGGGTCTCCCAACGAAGTGCTGCTGCATGCATCAAGACTTTTTCTGGCGCCGTTGCCGGGGAGGCTAAGGACATCTTCACAAGGGGAGTCCTCCTCAACCTTTCTCTTTACTTTGTTTTTGGTTTGCTTAGTTTCTTTTGCTTGGTTTTTTTTGCCTCTTTTTATCAAAAACTCCAAAAAATTTAGTTTAGTTTGGTTTGCTTTCTCTTATCAAAAACACAAAAAAATTAGTTTCTACTCTAGTTGCCACCTTGCTATTGCTCTTGTTCCCCAAGATCGCCCTGAAGGATCTTTCGATAGGGAGTAGCTCCATAATTGGGAAAGATAATATTGAAGAATTCTTTAATCATGTTAGCAAGCATGAGGACATTGAGGATAAATCTATAGCAGAGCTTGCTCCTGTAACATCCCAAAAATCATGATTTCAAATTTGCATATCATTCATGCATTCAGAATCATTTTAGGATCATTTTTCAAAAACAGAAGCATTTGTTGTCTATTCTTTTATGTAAGCAAGGCAATGGCCTTATAATAAGAAAATACTTGTTTTAATCAGTAAAGAATTGAACATAGGTTTGTTTGATATTTCTAAAGCTTGGTCAAAGTTTTCAAAACAAAAAAATATGAATTCAAACCATTCTTATGCCTATTATAAATAAATAATTAAAGCTTGGTTTATTTCTAAAAATTCAATGGGCCAATATAATCTTGAGAGAACAGCAGTGTTTCACACTCAAATATGTGCAAGTTTTACTTTACAAAAATCCAGAATAAGTTTGAACACAAACTCATTGGATATCATTTGAAAAACATTCCTGAAAATCAAATTAGAAAAGAAAAGGGAAAAGGAAAAAAATAAAAACAAGCGCTGCACTTTGAGCCCAACACCAGAACCGGCCCAAAAGCCCACCCGGGCCATTTCCCCCTTTGCCCCTCTATCACCCGCGCGAACCTTACCCCACAGCCATTGACGCTGGGCCCTGCACCACGTCCGCATCATCTCCCCAAAACCTCGCGCGTAGACGCCGTCGCCGCCCGTTTTCTCCTCCTTCACTGTTGCGCCTTAATTCGAGTAAATGCCGACGATTTCGTGCGCAATATTCGCCCCCGCTCCGGCTACTTAATCACCTCCCCCTCGCGGACATTTCCCCCAATACAATCAGGCTGAAGCGCCGCCAGGCTCCACGAATTTGGCCCTACACCGCCGCAGCATCGAAGAACTCCGACGAGCTATTGTGGTGAGTCTTGAGCGCGCCTTGTCCTCTGGTTCACACGAGCTGGTTCGCCAGCGCCTTACGCATCTTCTCATGTTTTCCATTTGTCCTGAATCACCCCAGGTCGTCGCCCTCGTCAACATCTGTAAGCGCCCGAAGCTAAGCTCGACTCCGACGAGCCATTACGGTGAGCCCCGTGTCCCCCTCTGTCTCTTGTTCACGCAACTGTGTTCGCCAACGTCTTACGCATAAGCTAATGCCTATCGTTTGAATACTTGCGCCCTAGGTTGTCGTCTTCGACTCCAACAGTAAGCACCCGACGCGCGGACGAACTCCGACGAGGTCCTGTTGTTGTGTCCGTGCGCTCCGACTCTATCCGTCTGCATGTTGAGCATCTTCACGTCCTCACGATCTCGGTAAGCACTAGCACTCCCCCTGCCCCTCTGGCCTCGCTGGCGTATCACCGCCAGAGGAGTCGCCGCTGCCAGCGCCATTCACGCCGCTTGTTCTTGGTCAGATGAATCTGATCCATTGGATCTAGATCCAAAGGCCTCGATTAGATCTGTTAGTGAAACGGTACGATTAGATCTGGGCCATGCAACGTTAGTTAGATCCTAGGGCCCGTGAGCGTGATCTGGCCGAACCGGTACGCACCAATCAGGAGCTGCCGCGTGGCTAGGTTTTAGATTTAATATCTGAATTTAGATCTATGTAAGTGTCATATCCCAAGATTTTCCAAATATTGTAATGTGAAAATAAATGAATAAAATAAAACTTTGTTTGATTTTCAGAGCCAGAAGAAACTTTTTGAATTCAATTGGAACTCCAAACTCATTTGAATTAAATAAAATCCTAAGGGGATTTAAAAAAAAGATAAACATTTTTTTCTTAAAAGGAAAACAAAATATTTTGGAAATACTATTCTAGATCTTTTAAATAAAAGGATTTGGTTCTCAATTGAAATAAAAGTTTTATAGATAAAGATTATTTTATAGAGTTCAATTAAACGTTGGCCAAGCTTGGGGAATTAAAACATTTTTTTAAAATAAAATAGCAAAGGTTTATTTAAAAATAATAAAGGATTGCTTAAATAAAATAATAAGGAATTAATATCCAAATTTTATTCAAACAAAAGGTTTTACCAATTTAATTGAAACATCAAAAAAATTTAAATTATTTAAAATAAGTTTTCCCAAATATGTGATATTCACAAATAAAACCTACTAAAGTGTTTTGGCTTTATTTTAGATTTAAAAATAAATATCTCAATAAAACAATTCCTATTTTAATGAAAAGTCTATTTATATTTAATTAATAATGGACTCTAAAATAAAAGGTTATTTGTTTTAAACAAATTTCCAAGTATTCTATATTTCCCAAATAAAACCTTCTGATTTGGTTTTGAAAGTATTTGGATTTCAAATGAAGATTTTATTAAATAAACCAAACCCTATTTTATTAATAAACCATGGACCATTTTACTTAATTAATAAATGGAACCTAAAAAGATTTAATATATTATTTTATTTTTGAAGTTGGTTTGTGCTACTAAACAGAACCAAATTCTTAGTGCAAGGTTTGGTGATTATTTGATTTGATTTGGACATTGTTTGTTTGTTTGGAAATTCAAAACAGAAAAATAGAAATAGAAAAGGAAAAAGAATTCAGAAGAAAAATATGAAATGGACTGACCCAAGCCCAACTAAGGCCCAACCAGCTTTCCACCCCGAGGGAAAAGATTCAAACTCAGTATCTGACCCACACAGACAATGACTGGTGGACCCAACCCCTTTCCTTCTCTATCGCTGACAAGACGACCCCACTCCCCCTGTTCTTCTTTCCCACCCGCACAACCTCTTCTCCCCCCTCGCCGGCCGTTGCAGACTTGATTTCGCGGCATCAATTCGCCTTAACGCGGCCACCTTAACTCGCGGTGATCAAGCACCTTTAAACGCCATCGCATCCTCTCTCATTCCCCTCTGTCTTCTCCCCAAAGCACGCCCCCAGGCCGTCTCAATTTGTCCCCGAGCATCCTCTGCTCCGACGAGGTTCTCGACCGATTCCGGCAGCCCCTCGCCACCCCTTGCCTCCTCAATGATACCGACGTGATCCCCACCTCCTGACGATCATCCCCGTAGCGCCAGCACGTCCCTGAGCACTCCAGAACGTCGGCAACGTCTCCACCTGTACGCCACCGACGACCCCCGCGAATCCGGTGAGCTCTCACACTCGACTCCGTGCGCGCCTTTATCAGTGAATCATGCCGTTTGATTAGTCCGCGTCTTCTGCATCTCCAGGTTCTCGCCAATCACTCGCGCGTGGCCTGCAACCTCGCCCCCTTCGACGACTGACCACGCCCGAGGCACAGCCCCACTCCGGCGAGAAATCAAGCCCACTCTAGAGCACCCCTCGTCGAACCAACAACGCCTTGAGCATCTCCAGGTTATTGCGAACCAGGTGAGCTTACTCTTTCCCTTTCTCGCTTCCTGCCTCGCCAGCGCCGCCGCCAACTGGCCGCTCCGCCGCTCGCCGTTAACACTTCGCCGCCAGTTCTTGGCAAAGCAGTAGGCACCATTCGATTCAGATCGAACGAATACGATAGATCCACTTAAGTCGCGAAGAGGTACGCAATAGGGACCATGCGATCTAACTTGATCCAACGCACCGCGTTGCCGATCCGGCCGAACCGGTACCGTCCAGTTAAAACGCGCCACGTGTCACCTAATCTGTTTAAAAACAGATTTGAAAACAGAATTATTTGCAAACTTCAAACCCATGTATCTTTGGATCCACACGTCCAAAAATTGCAAATTTTATATCAATGGATTCAGGAGAACAAGCCCTAGCCAACCATGCCCTTAGTTTAAAAAATAGTATCTGTTAGCTTGTTTGAATTTGCAGAAACATTTGAGTACTTGATTAGATTAGAAAAATTGTTTAAAAATGATTTTTGGATTAAAACCTTTGCAAAATGGGTTGTTGTGACCTTACTGACCCTAGGAACCAACCCTTGGTGTTAAAAATGATTTTGGTAAGATTTAGGTTGGATTACTTGACTTAGTCATTTTCTAGCCAAATAAAAAGAATTGTTTATGTTATAAAAATGTTTATGGAAAGAAAACTTTAAGGAAATGTTTTGGACCAAACCTACTGACCTAAAACACCAAGTTTTGAAAATTAGCAACTCATTTGGTGAACAACTTAAGAGTTTTTGCCTTGATAAAACATTTTCACCACATGAAATGATGAATGGATTTAAAAGTGGTTTTGGATAAAACCCATTTGCTAATGACTTTGCCACTTTGGTAAATGACCAATTTGGATCTTACAAAGTTTAGAAACCCCATAGAGACCCTATTTGCAAAATAAAACTATCTTGTGCATGCCCCCATGCATGAATTGGTTTCCATTGTCTTGTGTGTGTGAATTTGTTTGAGTGATTATTGGTTTGGAATGTAAATTGAATTGGTGTTTGTTTGATTGACTTGTAGTGAAGTGTGAGACTAGCAAGATCAAGGAGTGAACTACCATTCCCTTCCAAAAAGGCAAGTGATGCTTCATACTTTTTGTCCCATTACTTTCTCTATGCATTAGTGATTTTGCTAAGTAAAACTTGCATGGATTTTGCTAAGTATAGACCTTGCTATAGTAAAACCTAGTAGATGAATCCTTAGTAGGATTTTCCTAAGTTAGAGATTCCTACTACTACCAATCTTAGCCTAGCTAATAGAAAACATGGGTGGAATATATATTCACACTATGGAAAAATATTCTAAGTCTGAGGACTTGTGATTTTTTCTAATAAAACAACTAAGTTAATGAATCACCTGGGTGGAATGGGATAGCTTGGTGGTGATTGGTTGAGTGGTTCACAAGGCCATGGACTTGGATTGTGTATCTCACTTGTGGTATGCCACCCAGGAACAAAGAGATTTGAGATGTCATATGTTGAGAAGCTTCAAGTGCAACCACTTGGCAATATGGGCTCTGCCATGATCACATAGGTTGCAAGAACTTAGCCAAATGGATATTGGGTGGTAGTGTTTGATAGGTTGGAGCGCGTCCATTTTGGTCTAAGGGAAGGCTTCTGAAAGATTTTGTCTTGGGAAACCAAGTCTTGTGGGTAAAGTGCACCACCTCTGCAGAGTGTAAAACCTAAGTACTTAGCCATGTCCCTGGTAAAGGACAATTTGAGCATCAAGACATGGAAGCAATCAAGAATCTCATCATTCAAATTTCTAAGTTAAAAACTTGTGGATTGAACAAGGGTTGTTTGAAATATTAAATCTTTGATTTGTAGATGCCTTGGAAAGGATCTTCAATCTTTGATTGAGAAAAATGATTTTGTCAAGCAAAAACTTAGTATTTTCAAAATGATAAGTAAAATCTATTTTGAGCAATGCAAGCCTCAACTCCACTTAGCCAAATGCATATAGATGATAGATTCCACTATACTACCATAGTATCACTTGCCAATACAATTCAAATGTATTGACCCTTTGTGGTTGTAACTTGTATGTTGCAGGTTTGATTGATTTTAGTGAAGATTGATTGTTTAGGATTACAAAGTCTACAACCAACATCTGCCTGTGGCACTTTGAAGATGAAGGACCCCATGCTTATAGTTATTCCGCTGCAATGAAATGTAATAGCCATATGAGCTATGAAAGATGTAATAAAATTATGTTATTCCTGGTTATAAAGTTATATTATGACCTTTGTTTCTTGATATTACATCTTAACTATGGATGCTAGCTATTGATCCAGGGACTAGCATTGTAAACACAGGAGGAATCTACCTTATTAGGTTGAGACCCCTACAGATGGTATCAGAGCATTGTGTTGCCTGTAGGATTTGTAAACCTAGGATTGGACAAAAACCCTTAGAAAAGATAGGAGTTGTCTTATTCCAAAAACTTATTTACAAAAACACTTGTAAACTCTTTCCTCAACCATTTTGGTTTCAACTCTACATCTCTTCTATTTCAACTTGATGGAAAAACCTACCCATGACCAGAGACTCCACCATGTGCAAAGGACTCCTTCAACTTCTTCAACTCTAATGACTTCAACATCTTCAGCATGTTCACCAAGGACTCCCAACTTGGATATCACTAAGGACTACAAGAGAGACAAGGAAAACTTGCTCAACGATTTAGAGACTGGGGGAATGCAAAAGTTAGAAGGAGCCTACATCATTTGAAGTATTGCAACCAAGAGTTTTCTCAAGGAAACCATGATCTCATACAAGAAGAATCAAGAAGAAAGGAAAAATCACAAGTGAACCATATAGATGGACCAACATATTTTAGCTAAGTCAAAACACACCAACTTATGTGGTGTAACAAAATATTTTGTTGACTAAGTATGTGCTTGAACCTTGTATGAGTGAAATGTTTGGTTTGTGATTACATGCACATTGCTTGTGTGAATTGTGATGTGTGTGATTAGAAATATTTCCTTAGAAATATCTTGCCTATTCTAATCCCTACCCAACCCAAACAGATGACTACTCCAAGAAACTCCAACATCAAGGTTGATGACAACCACAACCAAGAGGACAACATGAGAGAACTTATAGTAACCCAAAACCAGTTGAGCCAAGAGACAACTCAGCTATTAGCCAACAACAATGGACTAGACCCAACCATACAAAGGATTTTGAAACTTCAATCCCAATTGTTGCAAGGTATGGTTACTCAAATGATCAACATGGGAGAAAACTTTTCCCAAAAAGCTAATGACAACAAGGATGACAAAGATGCTAATCTAGAAGGAACCCAAGCTAGCAATATTTATGGAGATAAAGATCATGCATCCAAGGAGCATGAAGATCAATGCCTCAGGAAGAGAGAAAGATCTCCCACCTATGAAGAACATGAACTAGATGAACTCATAGCTTTGGAGAGACCCAAAAAGAAGAAGAAGAAATGCCCCAACACTAGCAAGAAGGATATTACACAAGTGCAATGTTTCAAATGCAAAGAGATGGGACACTATGCCAATGAGTGCCCAGAAAAGGAGAAGAGCCAAGAAGACAAACAAAGGCTAGTGAAACCCAAGATAAGAAAGGATATTAGCCAAGTGATGTGCAAACACTGCAAGGAGTTAGGACAATATGCATCATACTGTCCAGAGAAGCCACCTCAAAACCTCAAACTTATAACATGTTTCAAATGCAAGGAACTAGGCCACTATGTAAACTTCTGTCCAGGAAAGAGGAAGCCCAAGATAAACCAACCTATAAAAGATCTCAGCCTTGTCACATGTTTCAAGTGTGAAAACAAAGGACACTATGCAGATGTTTGCCTAGAGAAGATTCCCCAGGATCCCAAGAAGGACAATGTGTAATTTTTGTTTGAAAATTTTAAGGGTGGTAGTACCCTAGTTGTTTTGAACCAGCTTGTAACCCCAGCCTTCCCAAATCTCGGGACGAGATTTATTTTAAGGGTGGTAGCCTGTCACATCCCAAGATTTTCCAAATCTTGTAATGTGAAAATAAATGAATAAAATAAAACTTTGTTTGATTTTCAGAGCCAGAAGAAACTTTTTGAATTCAATTGGAACTCCAAACTCATTTGAATTAAATAAAATCCTAAGGGGATTTAAAAAAAAAAGATAAACATTTTTTTCTTAAAAGGAAAACAAAATATTTTGGAAATACTATTCTAGATCTTTTAAATAAAAGGATTTGGTTCTCAATTGAAATAAAAGTTTTATAGATAAAGATTATTTTATAGAGTTCAATTAAACCTTGGCCAAGCTTGGGGAATTAAAACATTTTTTTAAAATAAAATAGCAAAGGTTTATTTAAAAATAATAAAGGATTGCTTAAATAAAATAATAAGGAATTAATATCCAAATTTTATTCAAATAAAAGGTTTTACCAATTTAATTGAAACATCAAAACATTTTAAATTATTTAAAATAAGTTTTCCCAAATATGTGATATTCACAAATAAAACCTACTAAAGTGTTTTGGCTTTATTTTAGATTTAAAAATAAATATCTCAATAAAACAAATCCTATTTTAATGAAAAGTCTATTTATATTTAATTAATAATGGACTCTAAAATAAAAGGTTATTTGTTTTAAACAAATTTCCAAGTATTCTATATTTCCCAAATAAAACCTTCTGATTTGGTTTTTAAAGTATTTGGATTTCAAATGAAGATTTTATTAAATAAACCAAACCCTATTTTATTAATAAACCATGGACCATTTTACTTAATTAATAAATGGAACCTAAAAAGATTTAAAATATTATTTTATTTTTGAAGTTGGTTTGTGCTACTAAACAGAACCAAATTCTTAGTGCAAGGTTTGGTGATTATTTGATTTGATTTGGACATTGTTTGTTTGTTTGGAAATTCAAAACAGAAAAATAGAAATAGAAAAGGAAAAAGAATTCAGAAGAAAAAATATGAAATGGACCTGACCCAACTGGCCAAGCCCAACTAAGGCCCAGAATCAACCCAGCTTTCCACACCGAGGGAAACGATTCACACTCAGTATCTGACCCACACAGACAATGACTGGTGGACCCAACCCCTTTCCTTCTCTATCGCTGACAAGACGACCCCACTCCCCCTGTTCTTCTTTCCCACCCGCACAACATCTTCTCCCCCCTCGCCGGCCGTTGCAGACTTGATTTCGTGGCATCAATTCGCCTTAACGCGGCCACCTTAACTCGCGGTGATCAAGCACCTTTAAACGCCATCGCATCCTCTCTCATTCCCCTCTGTCTTCTCCCCAAAGCACGCCCCCAGGCCGTCTCAATTTCTCCCCAAGCATCCTCTGCTCCGACGAGGTTCTCGACCGATTCCGGCAGACCCTCGCCACCCCTTGCCTCCTCAATCATACCCACGTGATCCCCACCTCCTGACGATCATCCCCGTAGCGCCAGCACGTCCCCGAGCACTCCAGAACGTCGGCAACGTCTCCACCTGTACGCCACCGACAACCCCCGCGACTCCGGTGAGCTCTAGCACTCGACTCCGTGCGCGCCTTGATCAGTGAATCATGTCGTTTGATTAGTCCGCGTCTTCTGCATCTCCAGGTGCTCGCCAATCACTCGCGTGGCTCGCAACCTCGCTTCTCGACGATCGACCACGCCCGAGGCGCAGCCCCACTCCGGCGAGAAATCAAGCCCACTCTAGAGCACCCCTCGTCGAACCAACAACGCCTTGAGAATCTCCAGGTTATTGCGAACCAGGTGAGCTTACTCTTTCCCTTTCTCGCTTCCTGCCTCGCCGCCATGGCAGCGCCGCCATGGTTAACACTTCGCCGCCAGTTCTTGGCAAAGCAGTAGGCACCATTCGATTCAGATCGAACGAATACGATAGATCCACTTAAGTCGCGAAGAGGTACGCAATAGGGACCATGCGATCTAACTTGATCCAACGCACCGCGTTGCCGATCCGGCCGAACCGGTACCGTCCAGTTAAAACGCGCCGCGTGTCACCTAATCTGTTTAAAAACAGATTTGAAAACAGAATTATTTGCAAACTTCAAACCCATGTATCTTTGGATCCACACGTCCAAAAATTACAAATTTTATATCAATGGATTCAGGAGAACAAGCCCTAGCCAACCATGCCCTTAGTTTAACAAATAGTATCTGTTAGCTTGTTTGAATTTGCAGAAACATTTGAGTACTTGATTAGATTAGAAAAATTGTTTAAAAATGATTTTTGGATTAAAACCTTTGCAAAATGGGTTTTTGTGACCTTACTGACCCTAGGAACCAACCCTTGGTGTTAAAAATGATTTTGGTAAGATTTAGGTTGGATTACTTGACTTAGTCATTTTCTAGCCAAATAAAAATAATGGTTTATGTTATAAAAATGTTTATGGAAAGAAAACTTTAAGGAAATGTTTTGGACCAAACCTACTGACCTAAAACACCAAGTTTTGAAAATTAGCAACTCATTTGGTGAACAACTTAAGAGTTTTTGCCTTGATAAAAACATTTTTCACCACATGAAATGATGAATGGATTTAAAAGTGGTTTTGGATAAAACCCATTTGCTAATGACTTTGCCACTTTGGTAAATGACCAATTTGGATCTTACAAAGTTTAGAAACCCCATAGAGACCCTATTTGCAAAATAAAACTATTTCGTGCATGCCCCCATGCATGAATTGGTTTCCATTGTCTTGTGTGTGTGAATTTGTTTGAGTGATTATTGGTTTGGAATGTAAATTGAATTGGTGTTTGTTTGATTGACTTGTAGTGAAGTGTGATACTAGCAAGATCAAGGAGTGAACTACCATTCCCTTCCAAAAAGGCAAGTGATGCTTCATACTTTTTGTCCCATTACTTTCTCTATGCATTAGTGATTTTGCTAAGTAAAACTTGCATGGATTTTGCTAAGTATAGACCTTGCTATAGTAAAACCTAGTAGATGAATCCTTAGTAGGATTTTCCTAAGTTAGAGATTCCTACTACTACCAAGCTTAGCCTAGCTAATAGAAAACATGGGTGGAATATATATTCACACTATGGAAAAATATTCTAAGTCTGAGGACTTGTGATTTTGTCTAATAAAACAACTAAGTTAATGAATCACCTGGGTGGAATGGGATAGCTTGGTGGTGATTGGTTGAGTGGTTCATAAGGCCATGGACTTGGATTGTGTATCTCACTTGTGGTATGCCACCCAGGAACAAAGAGATTTGAGATGTCATATGTTGAGAAGCTTCAAGTGCAACCACTTGGCAATATGGGCTCTGCCATGATCACATAGGTTGCAAGAACTTATCCAAATGGACAGTGGGTGGTAGTGTTTGATAGGTTGGAACGCGTCCATTTTGGTCTAAGGGAAGGCTTCTGAAAGATTTTGTCTTGGGAAACCAAGTCTTGTGGGTAAAGTGCACCACCTCTGCAGAGTGTAAAACCTAAGTACTTAGCCATGTCCCTGGTAAAGGACAATTTGAGCATCAAGACATGGAAGCAATCAAGAATCTCATCATTCAAATTTCTAAGTTAAAAACTTGTGGATTGAACAAGGGTTGTTTGAAATCTTAAATCTTTGATTTGTAGATGCCTTGGAAAGGATCTTCAATCTTTGATTGAGAAAAATGATTTTGTCAAGCAAAAACTTAGTATTTTCAAAATGATAAGTAAAATCTATTTTGAGCAATGCAAGCCTCAACTCCACTTAGCCAAATGCATATAGATGATAGATTCCACTATACTACCATAGTATCACTTACCAATACAATTCAAATGTATTGACCCTTTGTGGCTGTAACTTGTATGTTGCAGGTTTGATTGATTTTAGTGAAGATTGATTGTTTAGGATTACAAAGTCTACAACCAACATCTGCCTGTGGCACTTTGAAGATGAAGGACCCCATGCTTATAGTTATTCCGCTGCAATGAAATGTAATAGCCATATGAGCTATGAAATATGTAATAAAATTATGTTATTCCTGGTTATAAAGTTATATTATGACCTTTTTTTCTTGATATTACATCTTAACTGTGGATGCTAGCTATTGATCCAGGGACTAGCATTGTAAACACGGGAGGAATCTACCTTATTAGGTTGAGACCCCTACAGTAAGGTTCCCAACCTTTAATAAGGTAGAGATACCTGTGTTTACAATTCTAGTCCCTGGATCAATAGCTAGCATCCATAGTTAAGATGTAATATCAAGAAACAAAGGTCATAATACAACTTTATAACCAGGAATAAAATAATTCATTACATCTTACATAGCTCATTTGGCTATCACATTACATTGCAGCAGAATAACTATAAAGCATGGGGTCCTTCATCTTCAAAGTGCCACAGGCAGTCATGTTAGTTGTAGACTTGTAATCCTAATCAACACACTTCACTAACATCAAACAAACCTGCAACATAATAAGTTGCAGCCACAAGGGTCAATACATTTGAATTGTATTGGCAAGTTTCACTACTATGTAGAAATAAGTGGATCCTATCATTTACATGTATATTTGGCTAAGTAGGGTTTAGGCTCTTTTGCAGAAAGCAATATAGTTTTATCCTATCTTTTCAAAATAGTTTTGATCTTTTGTCAAATCTTTCTGAACTTCTTGGAAAACTCCAAGTGCTTCAAATCCCTTGTTGTCACCATCAAGTTTTACTTTGAGAAATTGGAATGTCGAGATCTTCCATAGCTTCAGGCCTTAGTTGCTCAGTATTGTCCATAACCGGGGACACGGCTAAGTACTTAGAATTTTGATCTTCTGCAGAAGTTGTACACTTTACCCACATGACACAATCTCGTCTTGATCCCACCAGTGGCCGCTGGATAAGTACTCACCAAAATGGAGTACTGGCAGATCGAGAATGTGACAAAGTCTTTCCATAGGAGTCCTCCCAATACACAATGCTAGCTTGTCAACCAGGCACCAATGTAGGGTTAAATTTCCCTTACACAATTCTAGTTAACCTGAAGATGCCAATGCATGGGTCTTACACTATGTAGTTGATTAAGCCAAAGCCTATTTAGCATGTGGCTGTACTTGGAAGCCACTGTACGAGAAACATGTTCAATCTCTAAGTACCTGGGTGGTTTTCTTCTAGTGCACATACAAAAAGAGATAGCCATATAAACATGGTTCCTTTTGTTGCCACCTTGTCCAAAACTTGAGTATCCTTGTCCATCCAGGTGGTTCATTGAGTACTTGTTTTATTATATAAAACATATATCTTTTCAACTCTTCATATACTCATAATATGTATCCCATCCCAAATATATAGCTGGCTAAGCATACTACAACTACATTGTTTCCACTAAGGGAGATATAAGGGTATCCTATTAGGATTTAGCATAGCATAAAATATAGTAGTCCTTATCATGCATGTTACCAAAATCCACTAAGTGTAATGAAAATAGTAGGACATGGATGATAGTGTCACTTGCCTTTTTAGTAGATAATGATGGTTCACTTCTTGATATTGCAAATATCACACTCTTCTAATTCCACTACAATTCAATCAAGCAAACATAGATTCAACTAGCATTCCAACCAATTTATCACACATAAAATAATAGAAACAAGGTCATGCATGCAAGCATGCAAAAGATAGTTTTACTTGCAAAAGTGGTTTCTACTAGGCTCTAAACATTATAAAGTTCAAAAGTGGTCATTTACTAAAGTGGTAAAACCATTTGCAAAAGGTTTTATCTATAAACCATTTCTAAATCAAATCAACATTTTATGTGGTTGAAAATGCTTTTAGTAAAACAATATTCTTTAAAAGAGTTCACCAAATATATTTTAATTCTAAAAACTTGGTGTTTAGGGTCAAAAGGTTTGAATCAAAACATTTCCCAAGGGTTTTACTCAAGATTCAATTCTAAACCAAAATCAATATTTTTATTTGACTAGAAATGAGCTAATTCAAATATTTACTCCTTAACTTCACAAAATACATTTTTAAATCCATAAGTTGGTTCCTATGGTCAGTAGGTTCACAACAATCCATTTTGCAAACATTTCATACTAAAAATATATCTAGAACAATTTTTATATTCAAAATAATCCTACACATGTTTCTGCAAATTCAACCAATTTTCCAGAAGCAAAACATTAAAAAAATGCATGGTTTCAAAGTACTTGTTCTGCTGAATCCATTGATATAAAATTTGCAAAATTTGGACATGTAGAATTAAAGTTATGAATTTTACAAGTTTGCAATTCAAACAGATTCTATTTTCTCTTTTTAACAAAACCTTGTCCACGTGGCTCGTTCTTATTGGCCGGTACCGCTTCGTGCGGATCGTGCTCTCTGGACCGTAGGATTTAACTAAGATCGAGCGGCACTGATCAACTCGTACCACTTTGTCTGATTCTAATCCTAGCCGTAAGATCACGATCTAACGGGCACAGTTGCTTGGTCAAAGACTGGCGGCGCTGCGCGGCGGAGCTCACTCGGGCGATGGCATCGCGGCGATTACAGGAAGCAAGGGAAACAGAGAATTGGCTCACCATGCTCAGGGGATCGTGGCGATGCTCAACGTGGTCGCGAGGAGGCAAGGGGCGCACAGGGACGAAAGTAATCGCTCGTCGGAGTTGCTGCGGCGTCGGATGTCTCTGGAGGTTGCCGGGGACGGAGCTACAGGTCGCCCTAAGGCAAACGGGAGGGGGCATTAGATGCGTACGAGCGTGGTGATCACAGGGGTGTCATTGAGAGGGCTCGGGGCGGTTTGGCTTACTAGGGGGACTCGCCGGAGAAACGATCGAAGACGGTGCCGCTCTGATGTTGACGAAGCCGAGCTTCTAGAGCGCGTGGGAGCGAGCTGGAGTTATGCGCAGGTGCGCCTGACGATGGGGAATATGCTCGCATGCAGAGGGAGGCGAGGGGCGGCGAGGTGTGGCCGGAATCGGTGCAGAGGCTCGTCGGAGACGGCGATGCTCGAGCACGAAATTGGAGCAGCCTAGGGGCAGTGGGGAGGCGATGTTTGGGGGAAGAGAGAGGAGAGCATGGCGTTTATGTACGCGTGATCACAGCGAGGAATAACTCAGGCTATAAATCGTATTCATAGCCGAAGTTAATTGACAGCAAGGGCAGGGGACGTGGTCGCGTGGTTGAAGACGACGCGCTGGCGGTGGGGCCGTCTGGCAGTGAGAGAGAGAGAGGGGGCACGGGGTCCACTGCTCAGTGTCTAGGTGGGTGCGTTGTCTAGTGAAAAACGGTTCACCGCGGGGAAGAAAGAGTGGGCTGGTGTTGGGCTTGCTGGGCCGGCTTAGTGGGTTGAGTCTGTTTCATTTTTTTATACAGAATGCTTTTTCTTTTTCTATTTGAATTTCTGTTTTTATTTTCAAACAAATAATTCAAACAACAAATCAATTCAAACCACCACCAAACTTTGTATTGATTTTAGTTCTGTTTAACAACATAATCCAAAGTCAAAAATAAAATAATACTTTTATTCTTTTAGGATCTATTTAATAATTAAATAAAATAGACCTTAGTATTTAATTCAAATATGATTGAATTTATTTAAAAACTCTATTTGAAATCTAGACCAAACCAAAACCTTTTCAGTAGGTTTCATTTGAAAAACAAAAACACTTGGAAATCTTATTTAAAACAATTTAACAAGTTTTAGTGTTTATTTAAAATGGAAAAGCCTTTACTTTAATAAAATTGGATATTAATAAATCCTCATTATTTTATTTAAATAAACCTTTACTCTTTTTATCAAATAGAAATATTTTATTTCAAAAGTTTGGCCAAGATTTAATTTGGGTCTATAAAATAATCCTTATTTATAATTCTACCTTTGCTTTATAAAAACCATATCTTTTTATTTAAAGATCCAAAAATAGTGATTCCAACTATTATAACTTTATTTATTGATTTTTTATATTTTTAAATCCCTTTAGGATTTTATTTGATCAAAATATGTTTTGATGTTTCCATTTGGAATCAAAAAGTTTCTTCTCACCCTAAAAATCAACAATTGTTTATTTTGTTTATTTATTTTTCACATTTCAAAATTTGGAAAATTTTGGGATGTGACAATCCATTAGTTATTTAAACTTGTAAATTCAATAACTTTTGATCTGTTTATCCAAAAATTTCAAATAATATACCATGGAAATCACAAAAAGAAATCCTACACATCTATGGGCTTGATTTTGTATTTTGCCTCTGTTAAAATAGAATTTTATGCAGAGACATTTGTAGGCATATTGTATAAAAATTATTTGAAAAATGTTTTAAAAGCCAAATTAAGTTTATTGGGTGTATAATTGTTTTGTTTATTGTTCAGTACTGTTTACTTGTCTTGTTGGGTTTAGAAAAATCATTACATGTCATTTGCATGCATTCATATATTTTTGCTTGTTTATTTTGATATGTGAATTTGGTGCTATCATTTTATGTGTAGATTTTGGTGCTAGTGGTGATTGTGACTGTGAGGATTGTTGTTACTCCCCCAACTACCAAGGCAAGTGGTGCTTCATACATTTGTTCCAATATTTTGACTATGCATTAGAAATATTTGGTATAGGGCTTGCATGATAATTTTTGCTAAGTATCTATATGCTATGCTTGGGAAATCCTAGTAGTTGTAGAATTGTTAGAATTTTCTCTAAGATTAAGATACTTGCTATTGCCATGCTTAGCCTATCTAGTAGAAACCAAGGGTGGAATATATACATGCTATGGAAAAATATTGCTAAGTCTTTGACTTATGTTTTTGCTTAATAAAACAACTAAGTACTTAGCCGTGTCCCCGATAATGGAAAATTTGAGCTTCAAGACATGGAAGCTATCAAGAATCTCCTCATCCCAATTTTTAAGTTAAAACTTGTGGTTTAACAAGGGTAAAGGTTCACCAATTTCTATTGGTGGTTCCTTGGGAGTTTTTGCCAAACAAAAACTTAGTGTTTTCAACTGATAGGTAAAACCTATTTTGAGCAAAGCAAGCCTAAGCTACACTTAGCCAAATTCATGTAGTAGCTAGATACTAATATTCTACTAAGGTATCACTTGCCAATACTATTCCAATGTATTGACCCACTATGGTTGTAACTTGTGATGTTGCAGGTTACTCTAATGAGGATTAGGGGTTATGAGTCTACACTCAACATGCTTGCATGTGGCACATGAAGATGAAGACTTTTATTTATATTGTTAAGTTAAACTCTTGTACTAGCATATGGCTATGGAGTTGTAAAAGACTATGTTATCTCTGGAATGATGATGTAATAATGACCTTTGTTTCTGTGTACTTCATGTTAAACTGTGGATGCTAGCATTTGATCCAGGGAATAGCTTTGCAATCACAGGGACCTTTGCCTTTATAAAGGTGGGGTCTTACAGATGGTATCAGAGCACTGTGTTTCCTATAGGATTATGACCCTAGGATTTGATTAGAAACCACTAAGGAAAAATTTTCAACACTTTGAAAATTCCACACTTGTCTTTTTCTTCTCATAAACTTTTCTAATCTTCTTTCTCATCTCTATTTGTAGATGAACTCCATCAACGAAGCCGTGAGAAGGGACCATTCATGACCATGACTTTGGAGTGTGAGACTGAATTTCCCAAGGCCCTCAAGAACCTTATGGTTACCATGGGGATATATGGTGCCGCTGTGTACAAGGGATTCCCTGTGATGGATGAAGGAGAAGAGTATTGGTGGGTGCAACTTCACTTGTACAAAAACAAGGAAGACAACCACAAGGACTCAGGATTCTGAATGGTCACCAAATGAGAAATGCACACAACATTCTTTGACTTTGCAAGAAATGCAGCTTGGAATGCTATCAAGGAGCTTGGTGATAGACTCAAGTGCAGAATGCTCAACACCCAAAATGACCTTAGAGAAGAAAAGAAGCATACCCAAGAATTAGAGACCACCAACCAACAACTAAGGGGAGACATCATAGATTTAATATGGGAGTCTTGTGAACAAGATAGAAAGATGGCTACTAAGGATGCCCTGATAGCTATTTTGTCTAGTGAGTGAGATTTTTAACGTACTTCGTTAGTTGGACCACCACACTTATCGTTTTTACTTCCAATTTTTTTTCTAAGTTATGTTGAACCTTTGATGCTTCTAATGGATTTGTGTATGTCATGACTTGTGTGATTGTTGCAGAAGATGTGCTTGTGATATTTTGTCTTGTGATTTTTCTCTATTGATGTTGATTCTAACTTTTCTCTATCTTATAAAAATAGATGCCTAATGTTACTATCAACACGGCCGAGGAGTTCAAGGGAACTCGTTTTGGTACTCGTCTCATTGATCTCACTAGTGTGCTCAACCTTCCACTTCCTAGCATCATGACACTTCCACTCACCAAGTTTGAGAGGAAGGACCTTTGGGGCTTCAGAGTCACTCAGTCGGGATGCCAGACAGAGCCAACCACGGAGACCATCACTTTCAAGCTGATGCATGACGATAAGGATAAAGGCTTAGATATAGTCATGCAGGAGTTACTTGGGCGCCTGGTAGGGAGACACTCCACCGAGCTTAGAGGTCTTTACTTTCACCCCTTCGGGATACGCAACGAGGAGGGTGAGGCTATAGAGTACGAGGATGCTGCTAGAGAGACGATGGAGACGATTCGTCTGTACCTCCAGGACCTAGAGGGTCTTATTAGACACCTAGATACTGATAGGACCAACGTCATGCTTAGCAATGACGAGCTCCAGGTTCAGCTTCGTGAGAAGGACAAGCTCTTCGCGGAGCAAGACGAGATAGTCAAGGAAATGGATGCCAAGTTTGAAAGACAGGACAAGAAGTTCAAGAGCCAGGAGAAAAGAGTCCAAGACAGGAACAAGAAGATCCAGGAGATGAAGAAAGAGTTAGAAGCCAAGGACTTCGAGCTCGAGCATCAGCAGGGAGTGATCGAGAGGCTTCGCTCACAGAAGAGGGCTCTTAGGGCCAAGATTGAGGCCTTGACGACTAGTGTTGATGAGTGCAAGACCGCCATGGAGAGTGCAGGTCTTACACTTGTTGACAAGGAGATTGATGCGGAGGAGTAGTGTAGACTACTCGATTATCTTGCATCTATTATACTTTGTTTATTGAGTCGAAATGACCATCCAACATGTCGATGGCTTGCTATGGTGTGTTTGCTTTTTCTAAAACTCGTTGTTTATGTCGTTCAAACTATTTGTTATTTTGATGCTTGGTTATTGTGTTTGTCTATATGATGTATTGTGCATGTTAAGCATCTATGGGTATCTCATTCTTATCCTTATGAAAAACCACAGATGCCTCCTCGACGTGCCAACCCCAACCCAAAAAACAACAATGTCACTCCCGAGATGCAACAATTGATGATAGTATAGTCACAACTGATGAAGATGATGACCACTTTCATGCAGAACCAGAATCAGAATAACAACAACAACCAGAATAATCCGCCAGGATTTGACATGCTCACTAGATTTCTGAGACCGAGGCCTGCAAAGTTCTCAGGAACCACTGATCCAATGGTGGCCAATGATTGGCTACGTTCAGTGAACAAGGATTTAGTGACTATCGGCTGCACCAACGAAGAAAAGGTCAGGTTTGCAGCACATCTGCTGGAAGGGCCAACAGCAACCTGGTGGGATAATTTTGAGATCACCACTCCCATTTAGGATGTGACTTGGGCTATCTTTGAGGATGGATTCCGTACAGCTCACTCATCCGGGGTGATGAATTTGAAGAAGAAGGAGTTCCATAATCTGAAGCAGCGTCACTGCAGCGTGGCTGGATATATTGAGGAATTCAACAATCTGGCGCGTTATGCACCGGATGAAGTTGATACTGATGCCAAGAGGAAGGAGAAATTCCTCGAAGGACTGAATGATGAACTGAATCTGCAGCTGTATGTTGCCTATGTCCCAACCTACCAATCACTTTGTGACAATGCTACCATTTTCGAGAACAAGATGAAACAGGTTGAGAGTAGGAAGAGGAAGCACAACTTTGATAACACACAGGTCGGGATCATCTCACAAGCGTTCCCATCATGATGACAGTGGGAGTTCTGGATCCCACAAACATGGAAAGTACAACAACCACCACGGCCACAACCACCATCATGACAACAAGCATCACCATAGTCATGATAATGACAAGTAAAAGAACCACAAGAGTGGACACAAGAGTCACCACAGTGGAGGTGGAAGTGGAAGTGGAAGTCAGCCTGCAAAGAGAGATATCAGTCAGGTTGAATGCTTCAAGTGTAAGAAGATGGGGCACTATGCTAATGAGTGCCCAGAGAAGAAGGTTGAAGGAACCACAAAGCCCAACCCTTTCCAGAAGGGACAAGTGAACCACATCAATGTGGAAGACATTTATGAGGAATCTGATGCTATGGCTGGTAAGTTCAAACTCAATTCTATTCCAACACTTGTTCTTTTTGATACTGGTGCATCGCATTCATTCATATCAAGAGCATTTGTTGATAGAAATGGATTTCCAACTGAAAATATTGGGTGTCCTATAAAAGTAAGTTCTCCCGTTGGAGATATGATAGTAAGTCTTGGATGTCGTGATCTAGTGATAGAATTTGGAAGGCATAAGTTTCCAGTTAGTCTGATAATATTAGATTCCCAAGGATTGGATGTAATTTTGCGAATGCATTGGATGACCAAGTATGAAGGAGTACTAGATTGTGCCAACCGTACTGTCGCACTCACAACCCCGGATAAGAAACGTATTAGATTCAAGTCTAACTTTGAATCAAAAGGGAGTAAGCTAAATTCTCTTAAGGGGGTTAGCATAGACAGTGTGCCAATTGTGAGAGAATATCTGGATGTGTTTCTGTAGGAATTGTCGGGAATGCCACCAGATAGAGATGTGGAGTTTCTGATTGACTTGCTGCCAGGATCTGGACCAATAGCAAAGAGACCTCACAAGATGTTAGTTGATGAGTTGAAGGAACTCAAGAAACAACTTGGAGAACAGTTGCAGAAAGGATTTATTCAACCGACTTCTTCATCTTGGGGAGCACCAGTTTTGTTTGTGGAAAAGAATGATAGAAGTCAAAGGTTATGCATAGATTATCGTTCACTCAACGAGGTGACTATCAAGAACAAATATCCTTTGCCTAGAATCATTGACTTGTTTGATCAGTTAGAAGGAGCCCGTGTGTTCTCAAAGATTGATCTTCGGTCAGGATATTTTCAACTTAAGATAAAGGAACAAGACATACCTAATACTGCTTTCACCACTAGGTATGGATTGTATGAGTACACCATGATGCCATTTGGTTTGACCAATGCACCAACTTACTTCATGAATATGATGAACAAGGTGTTCATGAAGTTTCTTGACAAGTTTTTTGTCGTTTTCATCGATGACATTTTGATCTACTCCAAGAGCAATGAAGAGCATGAAGAACATTTGCGTTTGATACTTGAGAAGCTTAGATAGCATAAACTGTATGCAAAATTCAGCAAGTGTGAATTCTGGCTGAATGAGGTCGGATTTCTTGGACACATTGTGTCAGGAGATGGTGTAGCAGTTGATCCCGCAAAAGTGTTAGTTGTAACTGAATGGGAATCTCCTAAGTCAGTGAAAGAAGTTCGTAGTTTCCTTGGCTTGGCAGGAAACTATAGAAGGTTTATTGAGAATTTCTCCAAGGTATCTAAGCCAATGACGGATTTACTCAAGAAAGACAAGAAATTTGATTGGACTGAGGGATGTGAACTCAGTTTCCAATATTTGAAGAAGAGACTAGTGATAGCACCAGTCTTATGTCTGCCAGATTTGGAGAAGGATTTCCAAGTGTATTGTGATGCATCTCACCAAGGATTGGGCGAAGTTCTGATGCAAGAAGGGAAAGTTGTGGCTTATGCTTCGAGACAACTCAAAACTCATGAAGTGAATTATCCTACTCATGATTTAGAGTTAGCCTTTGTTTTCCATGCACTAAAAACATGGAGACATTATCTTTTGGGAAAGCGATGTGAAGTGTTCATAGATCACAAAAGTTGGAAGTATATCTTCACTCAGAAAGAAATCAACATGAGACAAAGAAGATGGCTAGAACTCATCAAGGACTATGAATTGAGTTTACAATACCACCCCGGTAAAGCAAATGTTGTAGTTGATGCATTAAGTCATAAGGTTTATATAAATGGCCTTACTAAGGCAGAGTTGCTAGATGATCTGTGTGCCCAATTCAAAGACCTCAGATTGGAGATTGTGCCTGAAGGACATCTCATGTCATTAGATGTTCAACCCACCTTGTTGGACAAAATCAAGTAAGCCCAAAAGATGGACAAGGAAATTGAAGAGATCAAGGAAAAGATTGGTAAGGGAAAAGCCAAAGGATTCCATGAAGACGAACAAGGTACTTTATGGTATGGAAAACGTATCTGCATTCCGCAAGATCCGGAGCTTCGGAAATTGATTTTACAAGAAGCACACAACTCACCATATTCCATTCATCCAGGTAACACCAAAATGTACATGGATGTGAAGGAAAGATTTTGGTGGAATAATCTCAAGAAGGACATCGCCGAACATATTGCTTTGTGTGATGTATGTAGTAGAGTGAAAGCAGGACATCAGAAGCCAGCAGCATTGTTACAACCACTACCTATTCCTGATTGGAAGTGGGATAAGATTAGTATGGATTTCATCACTGGACTGCCAAGGACTAGATCAGGATATGATTCTATTTGGGTCGTGGTAGATCGCTTAACTAAAGTGGCTCATTTCATACCAGTGAAGACAACCTATACAAGTGCTAAGTTAGCCAAGATCTATATGAATAGGATTGTGTGTCTCCATGGAGTACCCAAGAGTATTGTGTCTGATAGGGGAACTCATTTCACTTCCCATTTTTGGAGGCAACTACATGATTCATTGGGAACGAGATTGTAATTCAGTACTGCTTTTCATCCCCAGACTAATGGATAGACAGAAAGGACCAACCAGATTTTAGAGGATATGTTGAGGGCATGTGCCCTAGATTATGGAGATAGTTGGGATGAAAGTCTGCCCTACGCAGAATTCTCTTACAACAACAGCTATCAAGCCAGTATTGAGATGGAACCATTTGAATTTCTCTATGGGGGAAAGTGTACTACACCATTTCTATGGAATGGTGTTGGAGAAAGAAATTTGTTCGGGCCAGAACTAATCAAGGAAGCTGAAGAGAAAGTCAAGTTGGTAAAGGACAAATTGAAAATAGCACAGTCCCGACAAAAGAGATACGCAGATCCCAAGCGTAGGGAAGTCACCTATGAGGTGGGTGATAGAGCTTATCTTAGAGTATCACCACTTCGTGGAGTGAAGAGGTTTGGAGTCAAAGGAAAATTGGCCCCAAGATATGTTGGACCATTCAAGATTCTGAGCCGTAAAGGAGAAGTAGCTTATGAGATTGAATTGCCTGAATCTTTGTCTGCCGTTCACAATGTGTTTCATGTGAGTCAACTAAAGAAATGCCATCCGGAGATGGAGGAGACTTCTTTGAAGGATACTATACCTTTGGAGGAGGTCCAATTGGAAAGTGATCTCGCTTATGAGGAAAACCCTATCAAGATTCTCGACACTGTAGAAAGAGTAACTCGGACAAAGACTATCAAATTATGCAAAGTTTAGTGGAACCATCATTCCGAGGAAGAAGAAACATGGGAAAGAGAAGATGATCTTCGGAAATACCACCCTCACCTATTTGCTAGCCAATCGGAATCTCGAGGGCGAGATTCACCTTAAGGGGGTTAGATTTGTAACATCCCAAAAATCATGATTTCAAAGTTGCATATCATTATTGCATTTATAATCATTTTAGGATCATTTTTCAAAAATAGAAGCATTTGTTGTCTATTATTTTATGTAAGCAAGGCAATGGCCTTATTGCTACCTTCTAATAAGAAAATATGTGTTTTAATCAGTAAATAATTGAACATAGGTTTGTTTGATATTTCTAAAGCTTGGTCAAAGTTTTCAAAACAAAAAATATGAATTCAAACCATTCTTATGCCTATTATAAATAAATAATTAAAGCTTGGTTTATTTCTAAAAATTCAATGGGCCAATATAATCTTTAGAGAACAGCAGTGTTTCACACTCAAATATGTGCAAGTTTTACTTTACAAAAATCCAGAATAAGTTTGAACACAAACTCATTGGAAATCATTTGAAAAACATTCCTGAAAATCAAATTAGAAAAGAAAAGGGAAAAGGAAAAAATAAAAACAAGCGCTGCACTTTGAGCCCAACACCAGAACCGGCCCAAAAGCCCACCCGGGCCATTTCCCCCTCTGCCCCTCTCTCACCCGCGTGAAACTTACCCCACAGCCACTGATGCTGGGCCCTGCACCATGTCAGCATCGTCTCCCCCAAACCTCGCGCGCAGACACCGTCGCCGCCCGTTTCCTCCTCCTTCACTGTCGCGCCTTAATTCGAGTAAATGCCGACGATTTCGTGCGCAATCTTCGCCCCCGCTCTGGCTACTTAATCACCTCCCCCTCGCGGCCATTTACCCCAACACAATCAGCCCCAAGCGCCGCCAGGCTCCATGAATTTCGCCCTACACCGCCGCAGCACCGAAGAACTCCAGTGAGCTATCACGGTGAGTCTCTAGCGCTCCTTGTCCTCTGGTTTGCACGAGCTGCTTCGCCATCGCCTTACGCATCTTCTCATGTTTTCCATTTGTCCTGAATCACCCCAGGTCGTCGCCCTCGTCAACATCTGCAAGCGCCCGAAGCTAAGCTCGACTCCGACGAGCCATTCCGGTGAGCCCCGTGTCCCCCTCTGTCTCTGGTTCATGCAACTGTGTTCGCCAACGTCTTACGCATCTGCTAACGCCTGCCATTTGAATCCTTTCACCCTAGGTCGTCTTCTTCGACTCCGACAGTGAGCACCCGACAGACGGACGAACTTCGACGAGGTCCTGCTACTGTGTCCGTGCGCCCCGACCCTATCCATTTGCACGTTGAGTACTCCACATCCTCACGATCTCGATAAGCACTAGCACACCCCCTTCCCCTCTGGGCTCGCCGGCGTGTCACCGCCAGAGGCGTCGCCGCCGCCAGTGCCATTCGCGCCGCTTGTTCTTGGTCAGATGAATCTGATCCATTTGATCTAGATCCAAAGGCCTCGATTAGATATGTTAGCGAAACGGTACAATTAGATCTGGGTCGAGCAATGATAGTTAGATCCTACGGCCCGCGAGCGTGATCCAGCCGAACCGGTACGCACCAATCAGGAGCTGTCGCGTGGCTAGGTTTTAGATTTAAAATCTGAATTTAGATCTATTAGTTATTTAAACTTGTAAGTTCAATAACTTTTTGATATGTTTATCCAAAAATTTCAAATAATATACCATTGGAATCACAAAAATAAATCCTACACATCTATGGGCTTGATTTTTGTATTTTGCCTCTGTTAAAATAGAATTTTATGCAGAGACATTTGTAGGCATATTTTGTGTATAAAAATTATTTGAAAAATGTTTTAAAAGCCAAATTAAGTTTATTTGGTGTATAATTGTTTTGTTTATTGTTCAGTAATGTTTACTTGTCTTGTTGGGTTTACAAAAATCATCACATGTCATTTGCATGCATTCATATATTTTTGCTTGTTTATTTTGATATGTGAATTTGGTGCTATCATTTTATGTGTAGATTTTGGTGCTAGTGGTTATTGTGACTGTGAGGATTGTTGTTACTCCCCCAACTACCAAGGCAAGTGGTGCTTCATACTTTTGTTCCAACATTTTGACTATGCATTAGAAATATTTGGTATAGGGCTTGCATGATAATTTTTGCTAAGTATCTATATGTTATGCTTGGGAAATCCTAGTAGTTGTAGAATTGCTAGAATTTTCTCTAAGATTAAGATACTTGCTATTGCCATGCTTAGCCTAGCTAGTAGCAACCGAGGGTGGAATATATACATGCTATGGAAAAATATTGCTAAGTCTTTGACTTATGTTTTTGCTTAATAAAACAACTAAGTAGTTAGACGTGTCCCCGGTAATGGATAATTTGAGCATCAATACATGGAAGCTATCAAGAATATCCTCATCCCAATTTCTAAGTTAAAACTTGTGGTTGAACAGGGGTAAAGGTTCACCAATTTCTATTGGTGGTTCCTTGGGAGTTTTTGCCAAACAAAAACTTAGTATTTTCAACTGATAGTAAAACCTATTTTGAGCAAAGCAAGCCTAAGCTACACTTAGCCAAATTCATGTAGTAGCTAGATACTAATATTCTACTAAGGTATCACTTGCCAATACTATTCCAATGTATTTACCCACTGTGGCTGTAACTTGTGATGTTGCAGGTTACTCTGATGAGGATTAGGGTTTATGAGTCTACACTCAACATGCTTGCCTGTGGCACATGAAGATGAAGACTTTTATTTATATTGTTAAGTTAAACTCTTGTACTAGCCTGTGGCTATGGAGTTGTAAAATACTATGTTATCTATGGAATGATGATGTAATAATGACCTTTGTTTCTGTGTACTTCATCTTAAACTCTGGATGCTAGCATTTGATCTAGGGACTAGCATTGCAATCACAGGGACCTTTTCCTTTATAAAGGTGGGGTCTTACAGATGGTATCAGAGCACTGTGTTGCCTGTGGGATTATGACCCTAGGATTGGATTAGAAACCACTAAGGAAAAAATTTCAACACTTTGAAAATTCCACACTTGTCTTTTTCTTCTCGTAAACTTTTCTAATCTTCTTTCTCATCTATATTTGTAGAAGAAATCCATCAACGAAGCCGTGAGGAAGGGACCATTCATGACCATGAATTTGGAGTGTGAGACTGAATTTCCCAAGGCCCTCAAGAACCTTATGGTTACCATGGGGATACATGGTGCAGCTGTGTACAAGGGATTCCCTGTTATGGATGAAGGATAAGAGTATTGGTGGGTGCAACTTCACTTGTACAAAAACAAGGAATACAACCACAAGGAGTCAGGATTCTGCATGGTCACCAACTCAGAAATGCACACAACATTCTTTGACTCTGCAAGAAATGCAACTTGGAATGCTATCAAGGAGCTTGGTGACAGACTAGTGCAGAATTCTCAACACCCAAAATGACCTTAGAGAAGAAAAGAAGCATACCCAAGAATTAGATACCACCAACCAACAGCTAAGGGGAGACATCATAGATTTAATATGGGAGTCTTGTGAACAAGATAGACAGATGGATACTAAGGATGCCCTGATAGCTATTTTGTCTAGTGAGTGAGATTTGTAACGTACTTCGTTAGTTGGACCGCCACACTTATCGTTTTTACTTCCAATTTTTTTTTCTAAGTTATGTTGAACCTTTGATGCTTGTAATGGATTTGTGTATGTCATGACTTGTGTGATTGTTGCAAAAGATGTGCTTCTGATATTTTGTCCTGTGATTTTTCTCTATTGATGTTGATTCTAACTTTTCTCTATCTTATGAAAATAGATGCCTAATGTTACTATCAACACGGCCGAGGAGTTCTGAACTTGTTTTGGTACTCGTCTCATTGAGCTCACTAGTGTGATCAACCTTCCACTTCCTAGCATCATGACTCTTCCACTCACCAAGTATGAGAGGAAGGACCTTTGGGGATTCAGAGTCACTCAGCCGGGATGCCAGACAGAGCCAACCACGGAGACCATCACTTTCAAGATGATGCATGACAACAAGGAGAAAGGCTTAGATGTAGTCATGCAGGAGTTACTTGGGTGCCTGGTAGGGAGACACTCCACCGAGCTTATAGGTCTTTACTTTCACCCCTTCGGGAGACACAACGAGGAGGGTGAGGCTATAGAGTACGAGGATGCTGCTAGAGCGACTATGGAGCCGATTTGCCTGTACCTCCAGGACCTAGAGGGTCTTATTATACACCTATATACTGATAGGACCAACGTCATGCTTAGCAATGACGAGCTCCAGGTTCAGCTTCGTGACAAGGACAAGCTCTTCGCAGAGCAAGACGAGATAGTCAAGGAAATGGAGGCCAAGTTTGAAAGACAGGACAAGAAGTTCAAGAGCCAGGAGAAAAGAGTCCAAGACGGGAATTAGAAGATCCAGGAGATGAAGGAAGAGTTAGAATCCAAGGACTTCGAGCTCGAGCATCAACAGGGAGTGATTGAGAGGCTTTGCTCATAGAAGAGGGCTCTTAGGGCCAAGATTGAGGCCTTGACTACTAGTGTTGATGAGTACAAGACCGCCATGGAGAGTGCAGGTCTTACACTTGTTGACGAGGAGATTGATGCGAAGGAGTAGTGTAGACTACTCGATTATCTTTCATCTATCGTACTTTGTTTATTGAGTCGCAATGACCATCCAACATGTGGATGGCTTGCTATGGTGTGTTTGCATTTTCTATAACTTGTTGTTTATGTCATTCAAACTCTTTGTTATTTTGATGCTTGGTTATTATGTTTGTCTATGTGATGTATTGTGCATGTTAAGCATCTATGGGTATCTCATTCTTATCCTTATGAAAACCACAGATGCCTCCTCGATGTGCCAACCCCAACCCAAACAACAACAATGTCACTCCCGAGATGCAACAATTGATGATAGCACAGTCACAACTGATGAAGATGATGACCACTTTCATGCAGAACCAGAATCAGAATAACAACAACAACCAGAATAATCCGCCAGGATTTGACATGCTCACCAGATTTCTGAGACTAAGGCCTGCAAAGTTCTGAGGAACCACTGATCCAACGGTGGCCAATGATTGGATACATTCAGTGAACAAGGATTTAGTGACTGTCGGCTGCACCGATGAAGAAAAGGTCAGGTTTGCAGCACATCTGCTGGAAGGGCCAACAACAACCTGGTGGGATAATTTTGAGATCACCACTCCCATTTAGGATGTGACTTGGGCTATCTTTGAGGATGGATTCCGTACAGATCACATGTCATCCGGGGTGATGAATTTGAAGAAGAAGGAGTTCCATAATCTGAAGCAGCGTTACCGCAGCGTGGCTGAATATATTGAGGAATTCAACAATCTGGCGCGTTATGCACCGGATGAAGTTGATACTGATGCCAAGAGGAAGGAGAAATTCCTCGAAGGACTGAATGATGAACTGAATCTGCAGCTGTATGTTGCCTATGTCCCAACCTACCAATCACTTTGTGACAATGCTACCATTTTCGAGAACAAGATGAAACAGGTTGAGAGTAGGAAGAGGAAGCACAACTTTGATAACACACAGGTCGGGATCATCTCACAAGCGTTCCCATCATGATGACAGTGGGAGTTCTGGATCCCACAAACATGGAAAGTACAACAACCACCACGGCCACAACCACCATCATGACAACAAGCATCACCATAGTCATGATAATGACAAGTAAAAGAACCACAAGAGTGGACACAAGAGTCACCACAGTGGAGGTGGAAGTGGAAGTGGAAGTCAGCCTGCAAAGAGAGATATCAGTCAGGTTGAATGCTTCAAGTGTAACAAGATGGGGCACTATGCTAATGAGTGCCCAGAGAAGAAGGTTGAAGGAACCACCAAGCCCAACCCTTTCCAGAAGGGACAAGTGAACCACATCAATGTGGAAGAGATTTATGAGGAATCTGATGCTATGGCTGGTAAGTTCAAACTCAATTCTATTCCAGCACTTGTTCTATTTGATACTGGTGCATCGCATTCATTCATATCAAGAGCATTTGTTGATAGAAATGGATTTCCAACTGAAAATATTGGGTGTCCTATAAAAGTAAGTTCTCCCGGTGGAGATATGATAGTAAGTCTTGGATGTCGTGATCTAGTGATAGAATTTGAAAGGCATAAGTTTCCAGTTAGTCTGATAATCTTAGATTCCCAAGGATTGGATGTAATTTTGGGAATAGATTGGATGACCAAGTATGAAGGAGTACTAGATTGTGCCAACCGTACTGTAGCACTCACAACCCCGGATAAGAAATGGATTAGATTCAAGTCTAACTTTGAATCAAAAGGGAGTAAGCTAAATTATCTTAAGGGGGGTAGCATAGACAATGTGCTAATTGTGAGAGAATATCCGGATGTGTTTCCGGAGGAATTGCCGGGAATGCCACCAGATAGAGATGTGGAGTTTCTGATTGACTTGCTGCTAGGATCTGGACCAATAGCAAAGAGACCTTACAAGATGTCAGTTGATGAGTTGAAGGAACTCAAGAAACAACTTGGGGAATAGTTGCAGAAAGTACTTGTTGGGAGATAACCCAAGAGTTTTCTTGAGTCTTGGAAGTTATTACTTCAATAATGAACTCTCCTTATCCTTTTTGTTTGCTTTTTGTTCCAAGAATGACCTCTAATGAGAGGGAAGTAAGATTTGGAGAGTTGCTGTCCCGACACAAATTTCTGTCCTCCACCATAAAAATTCATGAGGAGTCTCTGTAAGTAGGATTGAGCTGAAAATTTTCGAATATATCCCCCAGTATGTTATATAACTTTCGTTAGTTCAACACTTTTTGATTTTAGCAACAGAAGGTCTTCTAAAAAATTGATTTCTACCTGCTGGTCTGTTTTGACAGATTTCTGCCATTATTTGCATTTGCTTCTTATTGATTCCTTTTTGGGAAATTGAGATTTTTGAAGAATTTTATACATTAGCTTGTGTTTTTAGTGAAAAGTTTTGATGTTCTAAAGCTAAACCCAAGGGTCTATTATCTTTTGAATACACTAATGTTGCTAATGAAGATTGTGTGAAGTTTTGTATGAAGGAAAAATTTCAGGTGTAGAGAGAAAATGATGTAATGATATGAAGAATGGACAAAAGCTCAAGCTTGGGGATGCCACCCTGGTGTCACCCCAAGAAATATACAAGAGGTACAATCGTCAAAGCTTGGGTATGCCCAAGGCATCCCCTTATTCATCAATAAAAAGCTCAGGTCTTTCTAGACACTTCGTTTTTTATTGTTTCATGCACTATTGTGTTGTTCTTGGAGCGTCTTAGTTTTCATTTGCTTTGCTTAGTTTGTTTAGTTTGCTTGAATAAATTAGTTTGGTCCCCCGTTCTCGCTGTGTTGTTTCAAATAATTTGATTGGTGTTGGAAAGGAGTAGAAAGTTCTTGCTTAGAAGTGCAAGAGGAGCTTGCATTGACTGTGACTTAGACTTTAGCATGTCATGCTAGGTGTTGTTTTGACCTTATTATTAGTGATTATTGTTGTAGCATGACTTGTTCCAAACAATTGGGATAGCTTAGTGTGCCTTGAAAGAATCATGCGTTGTTTTTGCATACAAAAGCATAGTATTGTGGTATTCTCCTTTGATGCTTTGTTTGGGTTGACTTGGCACATGCTCACACCATGTTATGACTATGAACAAGTCACCATAGCCTCTATGATCTTCTAGTCCTTGAATTTTAGTACCACTCTATGCTTTGATTAGTAATGTTTTGTCACTTTGCATGATTATGGCCATTATTGCTCTCTTAGTTGGTTGCTCCCAGTCTTTTGCTAGCCTCCACTTGTATGAGTAAGCTCTACTCATGCTTCCAAATCCCAAGAAACCAAGTTATTACAAAGTGTCCACTATAAATTCCTATGCATGGTGTGTTACACCATTCCGAGTATATTCTTGTTTTCAGCTATCTTCCAATTAAAAAGTATTTTGTTATGTGAAAACTTAGTGATTAAAGCACTCACGAACTTGATGGCACACTTTATATTCCTTGCGCCTAATAAACTTGAACCATTGTGTCATCTATGTTGTATATGCTTGCACTTATATGTTGGAATTAGCAGAACCATGATGTCATGGGTAACATTTTCAACATTGCACTTGTACTTTGTACACGGTTGATATCATGCTATTTTGTCTATGGATGTCGCCGGTGTGAAATAAAAAGGGATCTTATTATTCCATGGAGTTATGTATTTTGTGTTAGAGAAACGTCTGGGCTGCTAGCCTAAGCCATGTCTAATCATGGTGGAAACTTGCAGCATCACCATAATGAGCAATCTGTGAAGCATCCTCAATAAAAATCTATGCAAATAGTAAGTAAAAAGATCGCTGAGATGCTCATTGTCTGCTTGCCTTGTCATTTTGGTTGTGGGATAGCTCATGTACCATGTGCAAGGGGTACTATGTTGGCGGCTCTCTATGATACACATGTACTTACTATGACAAGAACTTACAGGTGACCAAAATTGAGTAGCATGAGGTGCGGCCCTCGTATTCAAGGGACATGAGATTTCCAACTTATACTTTGTCAAGCATATACTCCATAGTTTATTCACTTTAACCTTAATCACTTCAAGATGCTTATGATAGAGGCAATGAGGACTGAAAGCTAACAAGTACCATAATTTTTGGAAGCTCTTTCTGAAACTTGAAATCCCTGCTTGCCTTTATGAAGGGCCTTTCTTCCACTATTATATTGAGTCTCCACCTTCTACCTTTAGACACCAGTTAAGAGAGCATAGTTGCCAATTTTTAGTTTTATGTGCAGTGTCCTAAAACTTATTGATTGATGCATATTGTTGATATTGCTTGTTCTTGTGCTATTTGTATCTAGTCACTCTTATGAACTTTGAAGGTGTCATATGCATCTATTTGATACTCCATGAGGGACAAGCTGATTGCCACTATGCCATGTTTTTTGTATGTGAAACAAACAAACGTTTTTCAATGCATGTTATTCATGATCTTTGTTTGTAGCCTTTCATGTTGCATGCATAGTTACTTTGTCTTATTGTTAGAACTCCATATTTCATACACATGTTTAGAGTTCTCTGATCCCAGCTTTCAATGCTTGCAAATGATTTGATCTTGGTGTTGATGGTGCATGTCACCTCAAAAATTATTCTTTTATCACTTACCTACTCGAGGACGAGCAGGAGTTAAGCTTGGGGATGCTTGATACGTCGGAAACGTATATATAATTTTTGATGTTTTGTGCTTGTTTAGAATCTACTTTGCTTTTCTTTGTCCACACTTTGAGGTGATTTTCATATGTTTTCTGGTACTAACCTATTAACAAGTTGCCACAATGCCAGTTGCCTGTTTTCTGCTGTTTTTGGTTCCAGAAAAGCTATTAAGGAAATATTCTCGGAATTGGACGGGACAAAATCCAAAGTCAATATTTCACCGAGGAGAACACGGAGTCTAGAGGAGAGACCGAGGGGCGCCACAGGGTGGCCAAATCCCCCCAGGTGCGGCCTAGGGTGGGCCCGTGCCTGGGAAGGGTGTGGGTCCCCTGGCCGCCTCCCAGCCTCGCCTCTTCTATAAGAAGCCCCCGATGCCTAAACCCTAAGTACCTGATCAATATTCCACAAAATCGTCTGTAGCCACCGCCACCATCGTCCCTAGATCGAGGGGGATATAAAGCTCTTCTCGGCATCCTGCCGAAGGGGAGATCATCCCGGAGGCCTTCTTCTTCTTCTTCTTATTCTTCATCATGCCCGCCTCCGGTATGAAGCGTGAGTAGTTCCACCTTGGACTACGAGTCCATGTAGTAGCTAGATGGTTGTATCTCCTCCTTGTGCTTTCATGTCTAGATCTTGTGAGCTCCGTTCATGATCAAGATCTCATCTATTTGTAATCATGCATGCTGTGTTTGCGGGGATCCGATGGATATTGAGATTACTATGTCAGATTGATTAATGGTTTTGTCTTATTGATTCTATCATGTCGGTGTTGTTTGTGATCTTGCATGTTCTCCGTTGTTAGTAGCTATCTTGGCCAAGTAGTTGATAGTGACTCCAAGAGGGGGTATTTATGCTCGAAAGTGGGTTCATACCTCTACTTAATCAAGGGAAATGACAGAAATCTCTACGGTTGTAGATGTGTTGTTGCCACTAGGGAGAAAACAATGGTCTCTTGTTCATGGAACAAGTGGATTGTTTACCTTATACACTTTGCTTAAATAAGTTGTATGTTGCTTGCAACTTAATACTGGAGGGGGTTTAGATGATAACCCAAACATGGACTTCTAGTCATAGATGCAGTTGGATGGCGGTCTATGTATATTGTTGTATTTCCCAATCGAATCTCATAGGATCTTTTTGTCTAGTATTGCATTGTTATGACTTACTCAGTCCTGTCAATTGTCGTGCTGTAATTTGTTTACCCAGCATGCCATGTTTGTTTATCTAAGAAGAACACCTCTAGTGAACTATGGACCCCGGTCCAATCTTTACCATTGATACATCTTCCGTTGTTACTGTTTACTTGCTGCAAACCATCATCACCTTCCACACCATACAGTTAATCCTTTTTTACAACAACTGGTGAGATTGACAACCTCACTGTTAGTTGGGGCAAAGTCTTGAGTTTGTGTTGTGCAGGTTTCCACGTTGCTTGCAACATCTTTAGGACATTTCCTTCCTCCTACTGGTTCTATAACATTGGTTTCTTACTGAGGGAAAACTTCCTGCTGTACCGCATCATACCTTCCTCTTGTGGTCTCCCAACGAAGTGCTGCTGCATGCATCAACGATCCTTCCGGCGCCATGTTCCGGCAGCGCTTCCGCAGTTGGTCACACGTACGGTAGTCGATGAAGACCTTCCTCTCCCTTGTTCCAACAGGGCAGCGGTGGTTGTAGATCTCCTCGGAATCCCAACAACACGACAGTGTGGTGCTGGTGGTGGAGGAGGAGAGATTTCTACAGGGCTTCGCCTAAGCCGGAGCAGTGCGGTGGAGGGGAGAGGGGTGCGGTGGCTAGGGTTGTAAGCGCCAAGGCTTGAGCTGCCAAGCGGGACGCCCCACCCCTCCTTATATGGGAGAGGGGCCGACGGCCAAGGCCTCCCTACCCTAGTCGAGTTTCCCCCCAACTCGGCTAGGAAGGAAAGAGTCCGTCCCCAACTCGGCTAGGAGAAGGGGAGTTGTAAACTTGCCTTTCAAGTTTTCCTTTCCTTCACAAACTAGGATTTATCTTTTCAAACTAGGATTTGACCCTTTCCTCCTAGTCTTTGGTCGAATTGACCTAGGGCATGATGCGGCCAGCCCCTTAGGACATGCCACATACCAAGTGCCCCTTCCGGGGTGGTGGACCTTACAGAACATTCTAGAAGCTTCTGGTCAAAACACCGAAAACATTTCCGAACCCCAGAAATAGAATTTATATGAATCTTATTCTCCGGACCATTCTGGATCTCCTCGTGATGTCCTGAATACAATCAGAGACTCCGAACAGCATTCGGTCTCCAACTGACATTCCATATCTACTCAAACAACATCGATCCTTAAGTGTGTCTCCCTACGGTTCGTGAACTATACAGACATGACCGAGACACCTCTCCGATCTATAACCAACAGAGGTAACTGGAAATCCATATGGCTCCCAAATATTTCTATGATGACTTCGTGATCGAATGTACCATTTACATAAGATACCGATTTCCTTTGTCGCGCGATACTTTACTTATCCAAGGTTTGATCGTTGGTATCTCTATAACTAGTTCAACCTTGTTACCGATAAGTACTCTTTACTCGTTCCGTGATATGACATCCCTTGTAACCTAGTCACATGCTTGCAAGCCAATTGCATAACATTCCACCGAGAGGTCCCAAAGTATATCTATCTGTGTTATGGATGGACAAATCCCACTCTTGATCCATGTGCTTCAACACATACTTTCAGAATACCTAATGCCACCTTTATAACCACCCAGTTACGGAAATGGTGTTTGATGTCATCAAAGCATCCATCCGGTGATGGTGATTAACATGATCTCATGGTCGAAGGATTAGGTTACTATGTATTTGAAAGTTTATAGCAAATGAACTCTATATGACTTGATCTTATGCTATGCTAACTATAGGAGTGTGTTCATCACATCATTCTCCTAATGACATGATCTTATTATTAATAACATCTAATGTCTATGATCAGGAAACCATGAGCATCTATTAATCAACAAGCTAGTTTAACAAAAGGCTTACTAGGGACTCTTTTTTATTTACAAAATACACAAGTATTAATGTTTCGGTTAATATAATTATAGCATGTTATGCAAACATTCATCATAAATACAAAGATACAATAGTAATCATTTTTATTATTGCCTTTTGGACATATCTCCAACAGGCCACCTCCGCGCGCCTTTGGCTACATCAGTATTTTATTTGTATAACTTTTTAGCTCCCTAGTCGTATTTATTTTGCTATTTTCACTATTCTCGGGGGTCTAAATTTTTTGCTACATGGTCTTCGACGAGATCCCCTGGCAATTCTTCGGCGAAGTTGAGTTTTGCACATTATCACATTTTGTTTGCTACAACCGTTTTGTGTTCTTGCTACAATGGCAGGAAATATTTGCTACAAGCTCTTCGACAAGATATCTGGCGAGATCTCCGGAGAAGTTGGACTTGCTACATAGGACATTTTGTTTTGCTATAACCATTTAGTGGTTTTGCTACAATATACCAATTTTTTTGATACAAGGTCTCCGACGAGTTCTCCCGGCGAAAGTCTTCGGCGAGGTCTCTGAAGAAAATCTTTAGCGAGGTGTCTGGCGAAAGTCTCCGGCGAGATTTCCAGCGAGTGAGGTCGGGTTTTCTACATTAGCATAACTTTTTTGCTACACGATTACCGGTGAGGTGTCCGGTCTATTTTTCTATTTTCTAGGCCGAACCGTTTTCTGCTACATATAGCAAAAACAATAGCAAAAGCAGGTGTATTTATAGCAAAGCGGGGCAAGAAGATTTGACCATCAATCTCGCTCGATCGGACGGCTGAAGACTGAGGGATGGAAAGTGTCAAAAAATAAAAGCGCAAAACATGGCACCGCAGTTTGGTCTTTCGCTATCCAAAAAAGCCCAACCCATGATGAGTAGCTGCTCCAAACTTATCCAGACTCTAATTTGGCCCATATAACCTCAGAAATCATGAATTCTAAAAAAAAACTAGTAATAAAACATCAGGATTCACGTCTCTAGGCTTTCCTTCTTTTTTTTTCCTGAAACTCCGTCGCAACCCAGTGAGCAGTCGAACTGCAGAGTTGATCCAATCATCCAAGAGATTGATCTGCCACTTGATAACCTTGGTTCTCACTGGCATGCAACTACCAACCTACTAGCAGATACCGTCTCTGGCGAGTGGCGATCGACCGCACGGGCGCACGCCGGCGAGCGGATGCGCCACCGACCGCGTGCGATACAACCGGGTGATGTTCCCAGTTCCCACACGAGTTCTGCCTGAAACTGGAACACCGCGTGGCTCCGTGACCTGAGCGAGTGATCCGTCTCTCTGCTAGTTCACCAGCTCAAGATGATAAGACTGTCTGCAAATTTCTCACAGAAAAAAAAAACTGACACCAAAATTGTGCTACTCTGAATATCACCATCAAGAGCAAGTAGTAGTACTGTAGTACCAAGAAGACAGGAAAAATGGATGAACGCAGACAAGATCATATTATCCCCTTCAAGACCAGAAGTTATTCACGAAATAGAGTCACATAACATCCAAACCTCAGATTCTTTTTTTGAATTCCCAAACCTCAGATTCTTGTACTCTGAATGAAGTAAAATCCCTTCTACGAGCAAACATTACGCAGACGAACCCATGATAAAGATAAACACAGAGACAGAAAACAACACATAAACGCCTCAGCTTGAGGGCAACGCTGGCCAGCTTCTAATCCTACAACTCTGAGAAGGTTGCGACTCCAAAATGCTGCATCTTCCTCCGGCCCGCAGATGCATCCGCGCGCAGCTAACCTTCCACCACGGGGCGCTGGCAAAATCTATGGGAGAAAACAGGTCTGTAAGGCATCTGATCGAACATCTAATCGCAAATTCAGATCCAAGAACATCAACAGTACAGGCTACAGCACAAGAACATGTACATACCCGCGGCGTCTTGTAGGCGGTGACGGCGAGGTTGACGACGGCCGCGACGCCGGCGGCGATCAGCTCGCTGTAGCAGGTGCAGGGCGCAAGGACATTCACGGCGACGTAGGCCAGCACGTAGGTGGGGAGGAACACGCAGAGGGCTTCCCTCAGCCTCCACACGGTGTCGGGAGCCGCCATCCTCCCCGGCGCAGACCTCCAGCACGCCACGACGAGGTCGATGGTCGCCTGCACCTCCATCGTGATGACCGCGTAGAGGATGCAGTGACCATCGCGCAGACGACGTCCATGGCTGGCTGGCTCTACGCAGCAGGCAAGATCGCTAGCAGATGGGTTTCGTTCTTCTGTTGCGCAGGGAGGGAGGTGTTCTTGGCTGATGGCTGTGTTCCAGCTAGCGGCAAGCCGAGGGGATGGCTGTGGCTACTGACTTGGTCAAGCTGGTCACGCCGGTCAAGCGTCGAGATGCTCTGGCTCTGGTGGTGGCAGGAGCAGGAGCAGATACAGCCTTTTCAGAATTCAGTTTTTTCGTACTGTTCTTTTTCCTCTCTTCATTGTTTTTTTTATCGAATAACTCACAATGGCTTTATCGCACTTGGCTTTTACTAGTCCCAAACGGGAAGACTGTGGTGGTGGTAGCTCCAAAGTAAAAAAAAACGTACGCTGGGATTGCACAGGCGATCGCTTGCAGGAAAAGAAACGGAGTGGTGAACTGGTGAACGACTTCCTACACAAAACGACACAGCGTTTGCAGCGGTTTGAAGCTTTATGAACGGACCCAAAAGAAAGAGGGCTGGGCAGCCTTCTGTCCAGCACGCCTGCAGCGATCGTGCAAGCGGGAACTAACTCGGTTAACCTACGGCGCATCAGGCTGTAGGTGGGCACGCTCACGGCTGCCCACCGGCAGACCCAACTGTTCCTTGGAAGGTTTAATTGAATAGATGTCATTGTAATTTCTATGAAATTGAGAAACGCCACTGCAACTTTTAACTTTGAAAAAATGCCACTGCAAATATGTGTATCTTTGGTAGATGCCATTACATCCTCTTTCGAAGCATATACTAGTCATTATATGTCGTATTTCTAGCCATATATACGTACACGTGGTGGGCTCCACTAGAATTAGCAAAAAACGTATAGAATATTTGCAACGCAACTCCAGGTTCAATGATGCTACAGATTCAGATACAAAAAAGCTACAGATTCTGATAAAAGGCTCTAGATTTAGATTACAGGAACTGTAGATTCAGAAAATAAAATACTCATGCACCAATGAAGCTACAGATTCAGATAAAAGGAAGCTACAGATTCACATAATAAAAGATCTGGGGGTGCACATGTCGTTGTTGTTAGGTCCTGGTCAACGTCCTTCTTCCCGACCTCCTGTACAAACGAAATAGGACTCGGAGGAGGCTCCTCGGCTCTGGGAGGAGGAGAGAGAATACGGGAACCAAGGGGAGAGACGATTCCACAGGACCCTCATCTCTGCTCATTTGCTACTTGTGGTCACGCCCGCCGCCAAGGGAGGCGGTTGGGGCTTCTTCGCCGCCAAGGGAGGCCGGATTTGGGAGGTGGTGTGGGGAGGTGCTCCCGCCGGGATCTCCTCGTCCCGCCTGATCCCATGGTGCCTAGACGCGTCGCCTTGATTAGGGGTTCAAGGTGGCGATGAATACTGAGGAGCAAGACCGAGCGAGAGGAACGGGAGAGCGATCCATGGATTTGTCTTCTGTCGGTCTCCAAGTCACTTATTCTAGTGGACCCCACCATGTATACGTATAGACAGCTGGAAATACGACGTATAGTGACTAGTATATGCTGTGAAAAAGGGTGTAATGGCATATACCAAAAATAAACATATTTGCAGTGGCATTTTTTCCAAAGTTAGAAGTTGCAGTGGCGTTTCTCAATTTCGCGAAAATTGCAATGGCATATTTCCAATTAACCCTATAAAGTAACTGGGTTTTTGCTACTTGTCTATTTCAATCTACTAGTCTTAAATAACACCATTTGCCCATTTTTACCCGAGTAAAATACATGGTTAGTCCATAAACTTGTCTCTACTCAGACTCTGGCCGGTCGGTTCATACTTAAGGGCCAAAATACAAAGTAAGAGCGCCGAAGGCGTTAATTATGTGGTCATCGCGCCCGGTGCGCGATGTATGACATTATGTGGACCGAGGACCGGCACTTTCCAAGATGGGCCCTTTTTTCACACTCAATCCCGCAGCGCGTGTGCGATATTGCGCGCTTGTCATCGTGACCTGTGCGCCAGATTCACCGTCCACAGATCCTCGCGCCGCTTATTCACGTCGCGCCTATTCTGCTGGCTATTGGCAGTCGCTGCCTCCAATCTCCCTCACTCGCCGCGCCGAGCCTCTCTCTCTCTCCTCTCTCGCGCTCACGGCTCATCTCTCCGTCCGCCATCCACCATCCATCATCCTTCGGCCGCTCACATGCGCTTAAGTAGCGCCATTATTATCACAAATCATGGGTGTCTTACATCCCGATCACCCATTGCGGCAGATGGTGAAATCGTGGTGTCGAGTCGGAGCACATGGGGAGATATGTTTGCTACAAATGTCATCTTGACATTATGTTTGAAGATTTGGTTTGATTTTGCGAGGCAAGGCCGGTTGCTTAGCCTTTTTGAAATGATAGGCGGTAGTCGACGTGATTTTGTGGGAATGATAGGGTTATGTGATTTTTCTGAATTGAGGTTGAATATGTTTATGGATGTCGAAGACATTGATTATCTTCGTGAGGATATGAGGAGGAGAAATTGGAGCTTAAGCCCGAGATGGGAAAGAGAATGAGGATGAAGCTTGAAGCAGTAGAAAGAGAAGATGATCAATCAAAATGAGTGCATAGTTGCTGAAGCGCAATGGTGGCTATGATCTTCTTGAAGATTGTGGTTGACAGTCTTTGATTCTTGCTTTGTGATTGCTTTGTGTCAAGAAATGAAGGTTGTAGTGAAGATGGTTGGCAGGTTTATGTAGTGTGAGAGAAGTAGTGATGTGTGATGCTCACTGTCAAGAAATGAATGTTGTAGTAAGATTTATGTTGATTAGGGTGTGATGATCATGTTGTAGTAAGTTGTGTGTGTTGGTGAGTTGACATGATCATGTCTTTGTGTTGCTGAACAAGTAATGAAGTGTGTTTGTGCTTGTGTTGCTGAACAAAGAATGAAATGTGTTAGTGCTTGTCTTTGTGCTGGTGCTCATGATCATGAATTGTGTTTGTGGTTGTGTTGGTGATCATTAAAACGGAAACTTTCATCATGATCATGAAAGTAGCATATTCAAACTCAAATAAGGACACATCATTCAAACATAATGTAAATAGCATATTCAAACTGGCACAATTATGAGGTTTTTGCCATATCCAAACATAGGAAGGTAGTAATGGACTGGGACATAACAAGTTTTTGCCACATTAGTCCAGTAAGTACTCAAAATAGACTACATTGATGGTGCCAACCTAATTATGCCAATGTTTTAGAGAAAGGACACATCATTTCCTAGAAGGTGGCCTCAGCTCATCAAACATGTTGACCTTCTTCTTGGGAGGTTGAACATTGAGATCCAGAACCTCATGATCATCATGCAGGCTTGATTGAGGAGCAACATTTGCAGATGATGATGGCATCCTCTTACTCTTCTCTTGCACCTTCTATTGTGCTGCCATGTCCTTCTTCTTTTGCTCAAGCATCTTCTTCTTCTCTTCTAGATTTTGTTGTGCTTCCAACTTCTTCCTCTCTGCAGCATCCTCCTTCTTTTCTGCACTTTCTTTTCTCACCTCTTGTATGATTTGTTTAGTCCTTTCCTTGGCTAGCCTGTTGATCTCAGCATCATAAGCCCTCTTCTCCTTTCTAGCAGCTTGCTCTGCTGCCTTTGCAACTGTCATTTGTGCTTTCTTTTTCTCAACTTCTAGTCTCCTCTTAGCTGCCTCTTCTGCCTTCTTGACTTGTGCTTGGTATTTAGCTTCTAGAATGGAAATCTTCATGTCTTCAGCAGCCTTCTCCTTCTCATGTTGCAAGGCTTGTAACTTTTGAGCTAGTTCTCCTTGTCTAATGGTGTTGGTGGTGACTTGCCTATGGGTTTGCTGTGCTTGAACATCACCGATGAAAGTTGATGGAGGAGTAGGCATAGGCTGCATGTTCCTCACAAATTGACTCTACAAGATGGAAATAAACCACATGGAAATCAATACAAGTTAGGAAGGCACAAGCAGATGGAATTCAAGGTAATGGTTATGAATAACATACATGCTGGCTCAAATTGTGTACAAGTGTTTCTTTAGGTACTGGCTGGCTCCCACTTGCCAGGTTCAGGTTGAGGGTAGCTGGTTTGTGGTGTAAGAGGAGCAGTGGGCATTAGCATGTTGATTTCAGAGGGATTAGGTGTTGCAAGACCATTTTTGAACCAATAACACCCAAATTTGTTGTGTTTTGGACTTCCGCAATGACTGCAGTGCATAATGACTCCATGCCTGGTCACTCTTTTTCCTCCTCCTCTGCAATCAACTTCTCCAGGTGCCTTACTCATGTTCTTAGTTGGCCTTCCTACATGCTTCTTGTAAGAAGGTGGTAGAATAACTGGTCCATTCATTTTCTCACACTCTGACCTGTCCTTGCATGGATACACAATGTTTTGATATGCTCTCTTGTGCATGGCAATTGAGTAACACTTGTCAACCAAGTCAAGAGGGTCAGTCTCATCCTTCCTGTCCACTGAGCATACATGGGTGCAGGGGATACCAGATTTTTTGCCACCTATTGCAGGAACATGTCTTGGCCTTCAAGTCAACAATGTAGTCCATTGGAGTGGAGCTATACATCTCAGCCACAGCAAATAATCCATCACCGGCTCCATCAACAAAGCAATTATTGGAAAGCTCAATATTCTTCAATACATTCTTCTTTATCTTAGGGCAGATGTCACCAGGCCACTTATCTTCTTCTATTTGTTTGTTGTAAGTTATTGTCATTACTTGTGACTTCACTCTCTCAAACATAAATAAAACTGGTAACTCCCTAGTGACGAGGTTTGATTTCGTCAATGCCCGTTGTTATGGACTTGGGTTTTGGAGAAGATGGGGATGCTGGAGATCACGGAACGGTTAGCAAACAAGCAACACGGGGACACGAGGTTTACCCAGGTTCAGGCCCCCGGAGGGAAAACCCTACTCCTGCTTGTATGCTCTTGATTACGGCGAAACCGAAGATTACAGGGGTGCGTAGATGCAATCTAGCGTGGAGGTGCGTATGCGGTGGTGTGTGAGAGATTGTAATAGAGCCTTCTCGCCGTGCCCTCCTAGCCTTTATATAGAGATAGGCAGGTCCCAGGCACAGATCGAGTCGGTTACAGGTTTTAGGGTTTACCCCTTTGAAATTTCTATCTACTCTAGTCTTGCTCTCCAAGGATCCGAAGGCGTCATGGGCCCTGGCCACCCAAAAGTCTTCAGGGGCCGGCGTATATTTGTCGTGGGATTTCCTTGGGCTGGACCAAGTATGCTAAGGTCGTGTACCTGCAGGGTATAACCATGTCAGTAGCCCCCGAGTGTTCAGTCGAATCGTAGATTCGGCTGAGGACTCTTCAATCCTTCGGGTGCAGCTATCTCTGTTTTTATAGAGAATGATTTGAGTGTGTAGGGATTGTTAATGCGTGTGCCCGGCTCTCCCGATGGATCAGGATCAGTTAACTATCTTAGGACAAAATAACATGATCTTCTTCAGATTCGAGTCCCTCGACTCGAACCCGGAGCATATGCTGGCGTAATTCGACTCAGGCCGCAGAGGATTTACAGGAGTGGAATTCCAGTGAATTTAAATGATGTACCCAACGCGTCCGTCAGGATTTTTCATCACGCCTGCTGGCACGGATTTTTACTAGCAAAGCGCAGTCGTGTGCGTTACCAGGCCATCAGATGATATCTGTAGGTCTTATCTTTGTGTTGCAAACACAACATCCGAATGTTTATCACCGCGGAGGTGTTTCGGGTGGCCAAGGAGGACATTGCTCGCTTAGCGTTAATTAGGGCAGAGTTGCCGAAAAGTTTTGTATGCTGATCCGAAGGATCGCAGTCGAAGAATTCATAGGGTACGCGACCAGCGCTCCCTATGGGAGTAGCCCCCGAGTGTCTGTTCGAGTCATACACTCGAGCGGAGACTTTTAATTCGATCTTTGTTGACTTGTAGGTCCATAGGACACAAATTTTTCGGATGCTTGAATCCATCCTCCCTATGGGAGTAGCCCCCGAGTCAGTAGTGGAGTCGCAGACTCGACGTAGGACTCGAAGAATAGTTCAATGGTGCAGTGCTTTGTTCATTTTTCGGGTGCACGGCCAGCGCTCCTGATAGGAGTATCCCCGGAGTAGTTAGTAGAATCGTAGATTCGAGTGAGTACTCTTAGTTGTGTAGCCGAAGAATTGTAACCGTTGCTAGTATAGCTTTTGATGACGTCAGTGCTGACGATCGATGACCTCAAGTGTCTGCGGCACCAGAGATGACATGACCGGACGAACGTGGGTCCCACCTTTTGACCTTGAGTTGACCGGTCATGCGCGGCATGGAGATAATTACGGCGTCGCCTCGATTTCTGCGCGTAGTGGACGGCGTGTGAGCGACGGTTCGCTGCTGTACTGACACGTGGACAGCCAGATCGTGATGTTGTCTCTAGGTCTTCCCGATGGACGGTCGTCGTGCATCGTCCTCGTCCTTATAATCATTGGGGAAAAGTTAGTTTGTTTTTACCGCAGACATTCTTGTTTCACTGCTCCCATCTTCTCTAAGCTTTCTCACTGCGCGCTGGAATTCCCCCGAGCTTTTCCTTCCTTGATTCTACGTGCTCACCGCCGGCCCCGCCGCACTGTAATGGGGAAGCCCAAGAAGTCCTCCACTGCAATTGGTACCAGTGCTGCCACCGGTGGCAAGAAGGGTTCCACCACCACCCGTGTTACCGATGGTGGATGGCGGCGATCGGAGACGCGTGAGGGTGACCTCCGCAAGATCCGTGAGCGTGGCCTCATCCCGCAGGATAAGGAGGCCGTTAAACTCCCCGGCGACGAGGTAATTCCCCGTCCTCCCGCAGGGTTTCGAGTTATGTTCATCGCCTTTGTCTTTCGGGGCCTTTCCTTCCCGATCCATGATTTTCTCCGTGGATTGCTTTTTCTCTATGGCATCCAGCTACATCATCTTTTGCCAAACTCTCTTCTTCATGTCACCTGTTTCATCATGTTCTGCGAGTGCTGGCTCGGTGTCGAGCCACACTTTGGCCTCTTCCGGAAACTCTATTCCGTGAAGAGGCAATCTGGTTCCGATGGTGTTTATCCCATTGGGGGTTGCATCATTTCCCTCAAATCCAATCTTCTTTTCTTCTCCTTTTCAATGTCCGAATTTGTCTAGTACTGTCGGAGGCGATGGTTTTACATCCGCAACTCCACGGTGGCTGGACAGAAATTTGGTATTGCTCCTTTCGACCCCTCCCAGAAAATCGAGCCAAAGAGGTCCTGGAAGAACCAGATCTTGGATGGCGAGGTGGCGGATATAAAGGTACTCTATCATCGAGTGGAGGATCTTCAGCTGATTCCGGATAAGGAGGTGAACGGTGTAGATATCATCCGTACCTTTCTCAAACGTCGGGTGCAGCCGCTCCAGGCTAGGGCGCACCCGATGTTCCTTTATTCTGGTCACCGCGATCCGACTAGGGTTTCGGCTGAGGAATTTTCCAAGGGGGATCTCGGCGGGATCCTTCGCCCGCTGCTGAAATACAAGCCTGGAGAGGATATCCCGGGGAAGTCGTTGACTTCTCCTTTCTCCGCTTCTCGTCCGGTTCCACAGGTGTAGATCTGGGACGTGCGCGTAGTGCTATTTTCGACTGTGTTTTCCTTGCACATTTTTGTGATGAAAATTTGTTTCCTTCTTGCGCAGGAATTCAAGGTGTCGGGCATGTCGCCTCCATTGCCTGAATTGTTCCCCGATGCACCGGACAATGAGGTAGTGGACTCCATGTCTGAACTTCCATCGGCGCGATCGCCGGCCGAAGAGGCCATCGAGTCGAGCGAGGATCACACTCGCAAGCGGACACGGAGCTCCAGCGAATCGTCGGATGCTTCGACTCCGCCGATGCCTAGGAACCCGTTGTGCCTTGAGCATCACAGTGGGGGTCATGGGGGCTCTTCCTCTCCTATTCCGGCTGTGCCCGTGCGGGCTGTGGCACCGCACCCGCCGGCAAAGCGGAAGAAGGAAGAGAAGAAGGAAGAGAAGAAAGAGGAGAAGAAGGGCAGGAGGACCCCGCCTGTCTTTGACTTGAGCGATCTCGACTCGTAAGTTTCTCAGTTGCTTTTTTGCTTTCTCTTGTCTGTTTGCTTTGTACTTGGCTGATTTTTTCTTTTGTAGCCACTCCACCGACGGCTCCTTCAGTGATGGCGCTCGGGAGATGGTGGGGGAGTCGAAGGTTGTTCCTCCTCCTCCTCAGACGGTGGCCACCTCTGAGGGTGCTTCTCCGAACCCTTCTCCACAGGAGGCTCGGGTGGTTGTCCCCCAGAAGACTTCGGCTGGACCTTCGGAGTCGCCATCTAATCACGTAAGTTTCTTTGTTCTTGTCGCGGGCGGAGCCCCTGGGCGTTTTTCGGGTGATCTACTGATCACTTTTTGTTTTTTCTTCCTGTCTCGGGGGGATCCCCCGAGTGCCTATAAGATGATCTGCTGATCTTTTTGTTTGAGTCTCGGGAGGAGCCCCTGAGCGTTTTTCGCATGTGTAACTTGTTTTGCTCGTTCTTTGGGCGTAGCCCCCGAGCCTTTGTTTTGACGGCTAGTATCTTTTGCAGCCTTTTGTGCAAGGCGCCAACCGGCTGGTGCAGCAGCATCTAGCGTAGCAAGCTAGCTTCAAGCAGCTTCAAGGTGCGTTCATGAGTTGATCTTTTTGCTTCCTCTTATATTTCTTGTCCTGTGATTTGATAAATGTTATGCTGATTGCAGAGGACAACAATACCACCCTCCGTGAGCTTGATGCTCTCAAAACGAGCCTTGGGCGAGCGGAGAAAAAGGCCGAGGACGCCGTGCTGCAAAAGGGCGCCTCAAGCAGGAGCTATCCAACGCAGCTGCGGCCAAGGAGCGCCTACAGCAGGAGGCGACGGACCGCAAGGAGCAACTCGCCACCGCCACGGCTTCGCGCAAGAAGGAGGTAGCCGCCAAGCTGATGGCTGCTGCCAAGGCTATTTTGGGTGAGTTGCTTCGTCTTCCCTTTTCGGCTTCCTTGTCTTTCTTTGTTGTGATTTTATTTATGTTTCCTCTTTTGTTTCTTTAGATGTCGTGGGCATCGAGTTTGATCGCGGTGCTTTGGAGCACGGAAGTGCTCAGGATGATGCCGCTGCGGCGGTCAAAGACCGCTCCAGTACCGTGGTCGGTTCGCTGGCCAAAGCTAAGGAGGTTCTCGGGCGCTTCTACAAGGAGCTCGTCCCCAAGGGGGTCGCCCTCGAGGATGTCGATGCCTTGGCGGATGCGCTATCAGCCGAAGCCCCTGCGGCGTACAAGTGCAAGCAGAAAGGCATTGGCTCGTCCGTCAGGCTGGCGATGGCCTTGGCGTCTGGAGCGGAGCTAGATCTTCATCAGGTCACCTCCCGGATGCCGACGGCTGCTGACGGATCTGAGGTAGCCTTCACCCTCTATGCTGCCCGATGTAAACGTTATGGGCCGAAGTTGATTGACTTGCTGGCTGAGTACGCGTTGAGGTAGCAGGGAGAGGCCAAGGGGAGGCAGTCCGGCTCCGAGGCTACTCAGGATGCAGCTTCTTAGGCCTTGTAGTTATAGGATAGCTTTTGTTTCCTTTGTTGTAATTATATCTATGAACAGTCCTTGTGCCACTCAGTGGCTTTTTGCTGCACATAATGAATTTTTGAGTTCTCTGTTCCTTCGTCCACTTGTTCATATCCTTGTCTTCTTTTATTCTAGGGGCCTTCGGGTGATGATCCCGTTGACACTTCGTCTGCACCGCAGCTGCGGCCATCCCTGGATGGTGCGTCGCAGCTTGTGTTTCTTCGAGACCGCATCCGTGGCCTTGAGAAAGAGTTGCTTGGGGTGCGTGGCTTTAAGACGCCGATGTTTGGAAATCGAAGGCGGAGCGAGGTGCTGCCAGAGAGGAGTATTTGATGGGGGAGTTGCGTCGTTTGTCCGAACAGCTTCAGTGTGAGTTTTTCGAGCTGCTGTTCATTGTTTCGGATGCGCCTGTTGGCCTTTCATCTTATTTTTTGCGAGTATTGCAGGTGCTAACCTTGCTCCGAGGGAGGAAAAGGAGCGTGTTGCTGTTTAGATCAACTGCTTGACCCAGTAGGACATGGAGGGGCCGGCGGGTTCTTCTGGATGGACCGTGATTGTGCCATGGTCCTTGCGACAGTGCATGATCATGTCCACCAGGTACCGCGGGTGCTGCGCCAGGTGAAGTCTTCGTTGGCGTCGGTTCTGCATGTGATGTTTCCGCTGGATGAGGCGTCATCGACTCTCTCTGGCCTGCTGGCAAAGTTTCGAAATGTGCATTGTGTGAGGGAACTGGTGCGACATCAGCTTGTCGCGGGGGTGAAGGCCGCACTCTCCCTTGTGCGGTTACATCGTCCTGATGTAGATCTTTCTATTGTAGTGGCTGTGCCGCCTCTTCGGCCGGATGGTGGCAAGTGGGATATGCGTCCACATTATGCGGCTGTAAGGCAGTATGCCGAAAAAATTGTAGATCTGTTTGAGCAGCGTACGCAGACTATTCTTCAGAATAGGTAGGACCTGTAAAAAGATAGGTGTGAAATTTGTATATATTCGACTGGGCATGTTGTGCCCTTTATTGTAAAGGTTTTGTTGTTGTTTAGCAGGTAGTGCTTTGTTTGTATGCGTGCCCTTTTCTTTAGCCTGACGTGGTCAGCTACTCAGGTGTACACGCGTTATCCTCAGTCGACGAAGTCGTGAGGTGGGGGGAGACCCCGAGTGTGTTGTAACATGGAGTAAAATGCGGACAATAAACAAAATTTTGGGGCAAGACACTTAGCTTTATTCATATCGTAATGGAGGAGGTACATTGTTCGGCTGAGTAGCCTTGGCTGAATAGCCTTATTGAAAATAAAAGGACGGGGTAGCTAGGGGTAGAAGCGTCGCAGTTGTGTGACGTTCCACGGGTTGGAGTATGCGACTCCATACTCCACGTGCTTGAGGCGATAGGCGCCACCTGGGATGACTTCGGTGACGATGTAGGGTCCTTCCCATGGTGACTCGAATTTCTTTGGTCGCTCTTGCTTGAGTCGCAAGACTAGGTTTCCTTCGACGAAGGACCTTGGGCGCAGCCGTAGGCTGTGGTAGTTGCGGAGGCTCTGTTGGTACACCGCTGATCGAGCTGCTTCTATATCACGCGCCTCATCGAGTGTATCGACGGTGTCTTCGAGTGCGGCCATCGATTCGGCTTCGCTGTAAGCGAAGACCCGTGGGGCCTTATGGTGTACCTCTACTGGTAGCACGGATTCGGCTCCGTGCACCATGAAGAAGGGCGTGTAGCCAGTTGAGCTATTTGGTGTTATGCGCAGGCTCCACAGGACCGAGGGTAGCTCTTGTGTCCAGGCTCCTGCGAGTTGCTCAAGTGGGCTCATTAGGCGCTTCTTGATGCCAGCACCGACGAGGCCGTTGGCCTTTTCGACCTGTCCGTTCGTTTGTGGGTGCGCCACAGAGGCGTATGTGATGTTGATTCCGAGGTCTTCGCAGAAGTCCTGGAATTCTTTGGAGATGAAGTTTGACCCATTGTCGGTGATGATGCTGTGCGGCATGCCAAACCTATAGACAATGGATTCGAAGAACTTGACGGCCGTTTTGCCTTTTTGTTTAGTAACGGGCATAGCCTCAATCCACTTGGTGAATTTGCCGACTGCAACCAGGAGATAGACGTGACCTCCTTTTGAGGACCTTGGCAGTTTTCCAATCATGTCGAGTCCCCATTGGGCGAAGGGCCAGGACATAGGTATGGGCCCGAGCTCTGATCCGGGTGCGTGCGGTTTGTCGGCGAAACTTTGGCACCCGTTGCATCTTCGGACGATGTCCTTGGCGTCGTTCATGGCCGTTGTCCAGTAGAATCCAGCTCGTAGAGCTTTGGCGATGAGGGAGCGGCTGCCCGCATGATGGTCGCAGATGCCCTCGTGGATGTCTTGGAGTATAGTTTTACCATCATCGATGGCGACGCACCTTTGCAGTACACCCGAAATGCTGCGCTTGTACAGCTCGCAATTAATGATGGTGAAGGCCTTGGACCGGCGAGATATGCGTCGGGCATCTGTCGGGCTATCAGGCAGTTCCCCGTCTATCAAGTACCTGAGGTATGGCCGCATCCAAGTCTCTTCGACTGCCATGAACTGCATCAGGTTGACCACGGCGACCTCTGTGTCGAGCTTTTTGGGTCCTTCCTTTCCTTCGGGTAGCGCAACCCCCGAGTGTTCTGCTTCTTCGGGTGATCCCTTGGGGAATTTCCTTTTGATGGACGGTATGCTGATCTGTTCGAGGAACACACCTGGTGGCACCCGTGCGCAGGTGGAGCCGATGTTGGCGAGTCTGTCGGCCTCTTCACTGCTTTGTCTTCCAACGTGCCGAAGCTCGCAGCCGTCAAAGTCTCCTTCGAGTGCGTTGTAGAGTGCGCGGTACGCAATCATATTGACGGCGTGCGTGTGGCACTCGTTCATCGTCTGCTGGACGATGAGGTTGGAGTCACCATAGATGACGAGGCGCGTTGCGCCGCAGATCTTGGCCATTCTCATGTCGTGGATGAGGGCCTCGTATTCGGCTTCGTTGTTGGAAGCTCGAAACTTCATCTAGAGGACATACTTCATCTTGTCGCCCTGCGGGGAGGTCAGTATGACCCCGGCTCCTGCTCCGGCATCACGCTTGGAGCCGTCGAAGTGCATTGTCCATGACTGTGTCATGTCTAGGGTGTCTGGCACCTGCAGCTCCATCCAGTGTACGAGGAAGTCCGGGAGGACCTGAGACTTGATCGTGTGGCGCTTCTCATAGACGATCTCTAGAGGTGATAGCTCGATGCCCCAGGACGCCCCTGCGTGGCCTCTGGATTGTTCGAGATCTTTGTTGAGGGTGCTTCATTAACGACCATCACCTGGTGCTCCTAGAAGTAGTGGCTCAGCCGACGAGCCGTCATGAACACGCCGTAGGCGAGTTTCTGGTAGTGAGGGTACCTCTGCTTTGTCAGCGTCAATACCTTGCTGAGGTAGTAGATTGGGCGTTGGACCCCATGGTTCTTGCCTTCTTCGGATCGCTCGACCACCAGTACGGTGCTTACCACCAGGTGTGTGGCTGCTATCTACAACAGTAAAGGCTCGCGCTCCTTTGGCGTGCCCAGGACCGGCGAGGTAGAGAGAAACCGCTTTAGATCTTTGAATGCATCGTCCGCTTAAGGTGTCCACTCGAATTTGTCTGCTCTGCGTAGCAGCTGGTAGAACAGCAGAGCTTTTTCGCCCATGCGGCTGATGAACCTTCTTAATGCTGCGATTCGCCCGGCAAGCTGCTGGACGCCCTTGAGGTTCTTCGGTTTTTCCATGGCCATTATGGCCCGGATTTTCTTCGGGTTCACCTCGATCCCTCGCTAGGAGATGAAGTAGCCGAGCAGCTGGCCAGATGGGACCCTGAAGGCGTACTTTTCAGGGTTGAGCTTGATCTTGTAGCGATCGAGGTTATCGAACATCTCGCGGAGATCGTCGATGAATGTTTTCGCCTGCCTTGTTTTGATGACTATGTCGCCGACATAGACTTGGATATTGCGGCCGATCTGGTTCTTCAGGCATGCCTGCATGCACCACTGGTACGTAGTGCCTGTGTTCTTCAGCCCGAAAGGCATTGTGTTGTAGCAGAATACTCCGAACGGCGTAATGAACGCTGTTTTTTCTTGATCTTTGACCTTCAGCCGAATCTGGTTGTAGCCTGAGTAGGCGTCAAGGAAGGAGAGCTTCTCGCATCCTGCAGTCAAATCGATTATCTGATCGATCTGAGGGAGAGGGAAATGATCCTTCGGGCAGTGCTTGTTCAGCTATGTGAAGTCCACGCACATCCGCAGGATTTCCGTGTCCTTTTTGGGGACCATCACGGTGTTGGCGAGCAACTCGCTCTCCTTGATCTCCCTGATGAAGTTTGCATCGATTAGTCTGTTGACTTCGACTCCTATGGATTCGGCCCGAGGTTCAGACAGTCGTCGGATGGACTGTTTGACGGGCTTGGCGTCTGGAAAGACGTTGAGTGCGTTCTTGGCGAATTCCCTGGGAACTCCTGGCATGTCCGCAGGACACCAGGCGAAGATTTCCCAGCGCTCACGGAGGAATTCGATGAGCGCGCTTTCCTATGCGGGGCTGAGATCGTTGGCGATCAGCGCTGTCTTGGAGGCGTCTGTTGGGTGGACTTGCACCTTCTTTGTGTTGACGGTGGAGTCGAAGGACATGTCTGGTGCGTTCTGTCTTGCGGCTGGGGGTGCCCCGTTGTCCGTCACCTCGCGAAGCCTTACGAGCTCCTCCTTCATGCCGAATGACTGGGAGATTCTGTTGAAGTCCATGTCGGAGTGGTCCGATCGGGTGAAGCTCCCGTGGACCGTGATGACGCCCCTGGGTCCTGGCATCTTGAGTAGTAGGTACGCCTAGTGCAGTACTGCCAGGAATCGTGCGAATGCCACGCGCCCGAGGATGGCATGGTATTATGATGGCCAGTCCACTACCTCGAACTCGAGTCGCTCGCATCGGAAGTTATCCGGTTTGCCGAAGATGACGTCGAGCCATATATTTCCTAGGGGGGATATGCCCTTTCCTGGGACGATGCCATGGAACGTTGTGTTAGACTCTTCCAGGATGCACAGCAGGATCCGCATTGCTGCTAGGGTGCTAGCGAACATCAGGTTGATGCCGCTGCCACCGTCCATGAAGAAGCGGCTCATGTCGAACCCTCCGATCTGTGCCTCAAGCACCAAGGAAGCATGGCCTGGGCGATGGACCTGACAGGGGTGATCCGAACGGCTGAACGTGATGCAGGACTCCGACCCGCTGAGGTACTCAGGGATGGCGGGTGGCACGGTCACGGCCAGATTGATCTGGCGGGTGATTTTCTTCTGCACCCTGTTCGTTGGGCGCCCTTTTTGGATAATCAGTGATCCTTTAGGCACGGGGTACCCATGCCCACCGTTATTCTGTGCGGGTGCGATTGGGTGGTTCGGACCTCCCGCAGGTGGTGGTGGAGGAGCCCCATGCGCGATCTCACCTGGTGCCGGTGCGTTCTCGTATCGGCTTGCTACCTCATATGGGCCATGCTCTCGCTGAGTTTCTGGAACTCGCGGCAGTCCTTGAGCATGTGGCTTGCTTTTTTCTTACCATCCTGCTTGTCGATGTAGAAGTGGATGGTGCATGGACCCGACAGTTTGTCGTATGCTGAGGGTCCGTCGTCACGGCCGCGACGCTGCCATGACTGCGTTGGGCGTCCTCCGTCGCGGAAGTTGCATCCACGGTATCCGCCGCTGATGCGGTTGTCGTCGCTGCGGCGGTGGGCGTAGCCAGCCGCGACCATGTCGGGTCCATCGCGATCGTCGTAGACGCGCGATCTTCTCTTGCTACGGCGTTCACGTCGCCGGCCGTAGTCATCTTCCTCCTACGAGTGCGCTCGGTGGACGGAGTCCTCGCCGTCGGCCCACCTGTTGGCGATGTCCATGAGGTGGTCAAGTGTCTTGGGATTGACGCGCCCAAGTTCTTCCTTGAAGTCTTGGCGTTTGACGCCGTGCTTGAAGGCGTCGATAGCCCTCTCCTCAGAGATGTGTGCCGCGAAATTCTTCGTGTTTGACCAGCGCAGTATGTATGAGCGAATGGATTCGCCCATTCATTGGGTGTAGGCCTACAACTCTTCTATCGAGGCTGGCCTCTTACTGGTGCCCTTGAAGTTTCGGATGAAACTGTACGCCATCTCCTCCCAGCTTCGGATGGATCCCGGCGATAGGCTGCTGAGACAGATTCGGGATACGCCTGTCAGCTGCAGCTGAAGGCATTGCAGGGCGGTGTCCTTGTTCCCGCCATGTAGCTTGACGGACGACAGGTGGTCGCTGAGCCATGCCTTGGGGTCCCGTGTGCCGTCGAACTTCGGAGTTGTGGCATCCCGCAATTCCACTACTAGAAAATCGCGTTGTTTTTGTGCATGGCATCATCATGACCGCATGCTCATGTCATCATGCCACGTTGCATTTGGGTATCTTCATCATCTTGCATGTGCTTGTATAAAACTATTTTCAGAAAAACCGGTTCTTGTTTCCAAACGCCCCGTCTTTATTCAAACACAAACCCGGGTCTCCGGATTATTTTGTTGTCTACTATCGGTTTGCAAAAGGGTGCATTTAAAATAAATAAAAGATTTAATTATTTTAGCGGGGGCAGTCGAACGGGCCGTTTCGACCCGAACGACCACCCCCAGAAAAATACAAACGGTCCACCCATAAACCCTTTTACACCCAGTCCTAGTCTAACCACCCCCCAGCCACATCACCTCGACCACTCAGATCGTGCCACCTCACCACCTCCCTCTCCCTTACCCACTCACACGCCGCCACGTCACTCAACCTCCTCTCTCTTCTCTCTCCCCACTCCCAGCAGCCCCCTGCACACACACACGCACGCAACACACACAGCACACGACGCACACACCCCACACGCCCCTGCCCAGATCCCCACACCACCTGACCTCGGCCCCACCCTGGCACCTGGCCCCACCCGCAGCTCCCTCTCTCCTCTCCTTCCTCCCGCAGACCCTCTCTTCCCACCTCCGCTCCACCTCGCCTCCTCCTCGGCCCGCGTCCGCCTCCAACCTCCGCCAAGAGCTCCTCCGCCCCAAGACGTCCCTCGAGCCGAAGGCCAGCGTGCTCCCGTCCCCACCACCGCGGACCACTGCGCCCAGCGTCGCGGTCCCTCCCGCCTGGCCGCAGAGCCTCGCCTCCGCCCTCCATGAACCTGATGCCCATGTGCTGTCGTTGCGCTGGCCGAGCTCGCCCGCCTCGCCAGAGCCAGGTCCCGCTCCAGGCCGCCTGCCTCCCGAGCTTCCCACGCCCCCCAAGCTCCTCCTCGGGCGCTGCCCCGCCCGGCCTCCCTCCCGCCTCCTCCTTCCCCGAAGGCCACGGCAGTTGCTCCTCGCCTCTGCCTGCCAAACCGCTGCTTTGCCTTGGCCCCTCGCCGCTCCCCGTCCTCGAGCCACCCGGCGTGCGGCCGCGGCGCTCACCTCTCTCTCTCCGAGCCCTCTCCGCCACCGGCCGTCCTCGCCTCTTCCTCCGCTGGCGCGCCGCGGCGCCTCGACGTCGACAAGGCCGCCGGGCGCCAGCACCGCTTCGCCACGCGGGCGCTTCGAAGCCGCTTACGTCCCTCCCGTGGCTCCGCAACCTGCACCCGCCCATGCCGAGCGCCAGGCGCCGCCGCTGCCGAAGCTCCTCTCCGCCGCCTTTCCCACGGCCGCTGCGCCGCCCACATCGCCGGGCTCTCGCGGGATCCTCCACCTAACCACACCGAAGCCGCCAAGCATCGCGCTTCTCCAGCGTCTCCGCCCGCCGCTGTTCGCCTTCCGCCCCGACACCGTCGCCGGTGGTCGCGCCGAGCTAGCCCGAGCCTCGTGATGTTGTTCTCCGCTCTGCGGTGGCCCGATTTTGATCTCGATGATCCTCGCGGCGTGTGTAAAGGGTGCATGTGCCCGTATGTGCCAATCCAAACCAAACCACCATCAAGGACGAAACAAGTACCACAATGCCAACGACAGGGGCGAACAAGATCTTCGACACGAACGCCGAGGTCTCCGTCCTGCATTCAAGATGTCAAGTTCTTCCTCGCGAAATCAAGATCGCTTCCGGTGTTGGAGGCCGAACCCCAAGATCGCCTTCACCCAAAGCGTCGAGATCCCGAGCCTCGAAGACCGATCCGACAACGAACCCGGTACCTCAAGATCTTCCTCGCGCGTCCAAGACCCCGAACCTCTCGAACCCAAGACCGGACCTGCAGGATCGACATGATCTTCTTCTCGGACGCCAAGATTCGCGAGGCCCGAACGACAAGTACTCCTCGAGAACGCCGAGCTTCACCCGGACACCGAGACCCGGTGCGACAAGTGCTTCATCCCGACGCCAAGACCGACATGACCCGAAGACCCCGGATGCGCCAAGACCTACCTCCGATGTCCGAGAACGTTTCCGTCGAACTCTGGACCCTAAGACCGAACCCCGAACCCCGGAACCCCAAGATCGTCGAGACCCCTAATGTGTGACCCCTTTTCTCGAGCCCTATTTCATAAAAGTAATAACAACTTGTTGCATAATAAATTGCCATACTTGCATGCATATTTGTGTGGTTTGGGGGCCTTATGCCGATTCACCTAATAATTAAATATGGGGCCCATATGCGGGCAAATCTAGCCTTATATCGGCCTCATTTAAATTTGTGCATCGAACCGGTACCATATCTTGCCATGTTAATACAACATTTAATTTGCGGGGTAGATATAACCATCTAATTAATTGTCGGGACCCCGGTTCCGCTTAATATGACCTAATTGCATCGCACCTCTGCCATGTCATGCATCATACATGCATCATGCCGATCTTCTGCCGTTGTATTAAATATTGCATCCGGTGTTTCCTCTAGTGATTTGGTTCTTCGCGGATAAGGCCGTTGAGTTGATGCGAGTGTCGACCCGATCTTCGGTTGATCCTTCGGCAATGTTTTAAGGCGAGCATCTCCCCCTTTCTACCTATCTTACTTTTCTAGTATTTATTCCCTCCTGTTGATCTTTTGCTATCTCGTGTTGCGATGCTCTAGTTTTCGTACCGTGATATCCCTTGCACCTTATATTGCCTTGGACACATCCTATTACCATTGTTTGGGAGATAGTTGGACTTGCTGTCGTGAGTCGCTTGCTCAAGTGTTTGTGCGTGTCGTCAAAGGCCACGATTGTTGATGTATTGCCGCATGTTGATGTTGGAGATGATCATAGTTTTACTTATCGTTCACTTTAAATTCCTGTTTAACAACTAAAATTGAAGTAAGCAGAGGCATCGGTGGGTGATAGAAAATATTTGGTTTTAACGCCCACTTGTGTCCTAGGACCCCGATTTGATACTGTTCCTTGATTTATCACGCTATCCACATCCGGAGGTATGTGGGACCCCCGAGCGAACTTGATTCATCTTATTTCTTGGGGCCACAAACTAGTTTGAGGTTTTATTTACGATCCTGTACTTATGCCATGCTACTTATGTATTTACGTTTGTGCGAGGAGCACTGCATCGCTTAGGTAAGCGGAGTGTTTTGGTATCGACAAGCCCAGCCACACTTTCGGGTTCCCGATCGTTCTGACCATTGTCGCAAACCTTGAGTCCGTCTTCGAAGCTTGCTTACTTGCGGGTCTACTCAATGGGGTGGCCCCCTGATATATTTCTGAATCCTGTGATTTTTCAGTCGTGAAAGCCTCGTTGGGTTTTGATTTGGGTTTTCCGAGGTTGATCGAGCATGTGTTGCTATTGGTGCACCCGGCCGGTAAAACTTTCTCAAAGCCGTGTCCGCGGATATGGACGACTTGGAGCACGATTCTACCATAGACAAGCATAACTAAAGTTTATTGCTCTAAATTTGACTTTATAATGACTAGTAATCAGCTTCACTATAATGGAATGGCTAATTAATACTGCCCACAATTGCTTGTTTGGAGTGTCGCTTGCGACCATGGTACCTGACTAGTAATTATCGCAACTACACCGGAATGGCTGAATAAAAGTACCAACAACTGCTGGGGTTTGGGTTATCTCATGCTAATTGTACCTGATTAATAAGTGTTGCCACTATAACGGAATGGTTAACTAAAAGTGCCCATCGCTTACTTTATCGTGACGATTATCTAAACCGACTAGTAAAGTGCGCAACTATAACCGAATAAGTAAACGCCAACCGTGAGTTCCTCGGTTGACTTCCTCATTTGGTCTCGAGAAACGCCAGATGGGTTTGTTTGATGATAGTGTCGAGTTGGTTCCGGATAGGTCCTTCTTACCCCTCGATTGCCGCCATTGTATCGAGTCTCTATAGGTTGTTTAGTGCATCTTGCCGCCGCTTGATCCACCATACCTATGTAGGCGAGGACCGCCGAATTCTAGCCTCGCCGTGTCTTGGCCTCGATCGACGCTCCTCTTTTTCCTTTGCCCTTTGTCGGCACCCCTTTTGTTTAAGCAGGTTTTGAGATCGACGCCGTTAGCAGGGTTACCCTTCCGGCTTGGCCTGGGCAGGGTTATGGACGCCATTGATTATTCTCCAGGGCTCTTAGCCCCATTTGCATCTTGTCCGTAGTCGGACGCTCTATCATTTTCAAGGTGATTTGGATCTTTGTATAATATATCTGTATTCTTGACGCATTGAGTCATTTGTTGTATATATCTGCTCTGTGGGTCCCATCGAGGACTGTGTAATGTTATTACTCGTTTTCCACCGCACGAAAGTGCTGGTGGGCACCTTTGAATCGTTTCTATGCGGGTTTGGCGGTTTCGCTAAAACTTGCACAGTCCGATTCGAGGGTGTTACTGAGTGGTATCGAGCTCAGCTATGATATTCACAAGTCCAAATTGTAGGATAACCTAGCTAACGGCCGAAGTAGAGTGTCAAAACTATTTTTGCAAAATCGGTTGGATAGTTCTGATTAGGTATGATTTTATTCCTTACCCCTCTGCTATTCTCCTCTTACCTCTGCGTGTTTTGAATCCGCTCTCGTCTATTTCTTTGAGTCCAGGAATTCTCGTGGTTGGGTTTCCGTCGCACCTTTAGGGTTTCGCTTCCTTCTTTGATAACGGTGTTCTACCCTCCGGTGATCAAGCTGCCTGATGAATCCGTCTACGGTGCTACCATTCTTTGTTCCTTGTTTGTGCCTTCCGGTGTTTTCCGACGCGACGACCTCCTCTACGCCAGATCTGATGCAGAGCCTGCATCACTCCTTTGTTCCGAACCTCGCTTGTCGAGATCTTCAGTCTGATTCCGAGAGTTGGTTGCATAATCCGCCTATTCGTGTGCAGAGTAATGATTTGGGTGCGCGATGGACTGATTACCATCCGACTACTCTTATCATTCGCTCTTGTACATCGAATCAGTGGATCCAGCGATTTTACTCCATCCACGGAAGTTAGGGGTGTCTTTATTTGCTGATACCTCTACCTTCGACCTTTTCGTTCCCGGAGTGTTCTCCCGACGATCACGGACAACGACCTCTTGTTAGTGGTGTCGCGAGGATCTACACGAAGCGCGAGGGATCAGATCGCCGACCTTCTTTCCGGTACCATGAGGCGGATCTCGAGGGCGAGATCCATCGTTAGTGGTGTCGAATTGTGGCATCCCGCAATTCCACTACTAGAAAATCGCGTTGTTTTTGTGCATGGCATCATCATGACCGCATGCTCATGTCATCATGCCACGTTGCATTTGTGCATCGTCATCATCTTGCATGTGCTTGTATAAAACTATTTTCAGAAAAACCGGTTCTTGTTTCCAAACGCCCCGTCTTTATTCAAACACAAACCCGGGTCTCCGGATTATTTTGTTGTCTACTATCGGTTTGCAAAAGGGTGCATTTAAAATAAATAAAAGATTTAATTATTTTAGCGGGGGCAGTCGAACGGGCCGTTTCGACCCGAACGACCACCCCCAGAAAAATACAAACGGTCCACCCATAAACCCTTTTACACCCAGTCCTAGTCTAACCACCCCACCACATCACCTCGACCACTCAGATCGTGCCACCTCACCACCTCCCTCTCCCTTACCCACTCACACGCCGCCACGTCACTCAACCTCCTCTCTCTTCTCTCTCCCCACTCCCAGCAGCCCCCTGCACACACACACGCACGCAACACACACAGCACACGACGCACACACCCCACACGCCCCTGCCTAGATCCCCACACCACCTGACCCCGGCCCCACCCTGGCACCTGGCCCCACCCGCAGCTCCCTCTCTCCTCTCCTTCCTCCCGCAGACCCTCTCTTCCCGACCCTCTGCTCCACCCCCGCTCCTCCCTCGACGCCGCGTCCGCCCCTCCGCTCCAACCTCGCCGCCAAGAGCTCCTCGCCTCACTTGCGTCCCTGGAGGCGCGCCACGGCGCCCGTCGGTCCCCACTGACAGCGGCCCTCGCCACGCCCCGCGCTGTCCTCCCGCCTCCGCTGGCCACAGAGCCTCGCCGCCCCTCCGAGACCTCCGCGGCGCCCCAGGTTGCTGGCCGAGCTCCGCCTCGCCCAGCCGAGCCCGCGGTCCCAGCCGTGCCGCCCGTCTCCGAGCTTCCCACGCCGCGCCAGCGAAGCCTCCGCGCGCCTCCGCCTGCGTCCTGCCTTCGCCTTCTTCCCAGCGCCGCGGCAGTTGCTCCTCGCCGCCTGCCCGCCAAACCGCCTACTTTGCCAAGGCTGCCTCGCTGGCTCCCGTCCTCGAGCCACCGGCAGAGCGCCCGCGCCTTCACCTCTCTCTCTCGCTCCCTCTCCGCGCCGCTTCCGCCTCCGCCTCGCCCTCCGGCCTGGCGCCTCGACGCCGACGTAGCCCGGCGGTGCCAAGCACCGCCCTCGCCGGGCGCCAGCCCCACGAAGCTCGCCTCGTCCTCCCCGGCTGGCTCGCCCTGCACTCCGCCATGAGCGCCGGGCGCGCCGCCATTGCCCGAGCTCCTCTCCGCCGCTGGGCCTCCCCACGGCCGCCGCGCCGTCGGCTCTCGCGGGCTCCTCCACCTAACCACACCGAGCGCCGCCAGCATCAGCGTCTCCGCCGCCGCCATTACCGCTTCGCCTTCCGGCCCGACACCTTCGTCGGTGGTCGCGCCCGAGCTAGCCCGAGCCTCGTGTGATGTTGTTCCTCTGCTCTGCAGCTGGCCCAGTTTTTGGTCTGGATGATCCCCTGTGCGCGTGTGTAAAGGGTGCATGTGCCCGTGTATGTGCCAATCCAAACCAAACCACCATCAAGGAACGAAACAAGTACCACAACGCCAACGACAGGGGGCCGAACAAGATCTTCGACACGGAACGCCGAGGTCTCCGTCCCGTACCCGAAGATGTCAAGTTCTTCCTCGCGGAAACTGAAGACTGTTTCCGGTGTTGGAGGCCGAACCCCAAGATCGCCTTCCCCGACCCAAAGCGTCGAGATCCCGAGCCTCCGAAGACCGATCCGACAACGAACCCGCCGGTACCTCAAGATCTTCCTCGCGGCGTCCGAACCCTCTCGAACCCCGAAGACCGGACCCTGCAGGACTGACATGATCTTCTTCTCGGACGCCAAGATTCGTCGAGGGCCCGGAACGACAAGTACTCCCTCGAGAACGCCGAGTGCTTCACCCCGGACACCGAGACCCCGGTGCGACAAGTGCTTCATCCCGAACGCCAAGACCGACAACATGACCCGAAGACCCCGGATGCGCCAAGACCTACCTCCGATGTCCGAGAACGTTTCCGTCGAACTCTGGACCCTGAGACCGAACCCCGAACCCCGGAACCCCAAGATCGTCGAGACCCCTAATGTGTGACCCCTTTTCTCGAGCCCTATTTCATAAAAGTAATAACAACTTGTTGCATAATAAATTGCCATACTTGCATGCATATTTGTGTGGTTTGGGGGCCTTATGCCGATTCACCTAATAATTAAATATGGGGCCCATATGCGGGCAAATCTAGCCTTATATCGGCCTCATTTAAATTTGTGCATCGAACCGGTACCATATCTTGCCATGTTAATACAACATTTAATTTGCGGGGTAGATATAACCATCTAATTAATTGTCGGGACCCCGGTTCCGCTTAATATGACCTAATTGCATCGCACCTCTGCCATGTCATGCATCATACATGCATCATGCCGATCTTCTGCCGTTGTATTAAATATTGCATCCGGTGTTTCCTCTAGTGATTTGGTTCTTCGCGGATAAGGCCGTTGAGTTGATGCGAGTGTCGACCCGATCTTCGGTTGATCCTTCGGCAATGTTTTCAGGCGAGCATCTCCCCCTTTCTACCTATCTTACTTTTCTAGTATTTATTCCCTCCTGTTGATCTTTTGCTATCTGTGTTGCGATGCTCTAGTTTTCGTACCCGTGATATCCCTTGCAGCCTTATATTGCCTTGGACACATCCTATTACCTGTTGTTTGGGAGATAGTTGGACTTGCGCGTCGTAGTCGCTTGCTCAAGTGCTGTTGCGTGTCGTCCAGTGCCACAGTTGTTGATGTATTGCCGCATGTTGATGTTGGAGATGATCATAGTTTTACTTATCGTTCACTTTAAATTCCTGTTTAACAACTAAAATTGAAGTAAGCAGAGGCATCGGTGGGTGATAGAAAATATTTGGATTCCGAACGCCCACTTGTGTCCCGTGGGACCCCGAGTACTTGATACTGTTCCTTGATTTATCGCGCTATCCACATCCGGAGGTATATGGGACCCCGAGAGCTTGATTCATCTTATTTCTTGGGGCCACAAACTAGTTTGAGGTTTTATTTACGATCCTGTACTTATGCCATGCTACTTATGTATTTACGTTTTGAGGAGCACCTGCATCGCTTAGGTAAGCGGAGTGTTTTCGCAGTATCGACAAGCCCAGCCACACTTTCGGGTTCCCGATGTTTCTGACCATTGTCGCAAACCTTGAGTCCATCTCGAAGCTTGCTTACCGTTGTGGTTCTACTCAATGGGGTGGCCCCCTGAAACATTTCTGAATCCTGTGATTGTTCAGTCGTGAAAGCCTCGTTGGGTTTTGATTTGGTTTTTCCGAGGTTGATCGAGCGTGTGTTGCTATTGGTGCACCCCGGCCGGGTAAAACTTTCTGAAAGCCGTGTCCGCGGATATGGACGACTTGGAGCACAGTATCTCGACCATAGACAAGCATAACTAAAGTTTATTGCTCTAAATTTGACTTTATAATGACTAGTAATCAGCTTCACTATAATGGAATGGCTAATTAATACTGCCCACAATTGCTTGTTTGGAGTGTCGCTTGCGACCATGGTACCTGACTAGTAATTATCGCAACTACAACGGAATGGCTGAATAAAAGTACCAACAACTGCTGGGTTTTGGGTTATCTCATGCTAATTGTACCTGATTAATAAGTGTTGCCACTATAACGGAATGGTTAACTAAAAGTGCCCACTGCTTACTTTATCAGGACGATTATCTAAACCTGACTAGTAAAGTGCCGCAACTATAACCGAATAAGTAAAACTACCAACCGTGTGAGTTCCTCGGTTGACTTCCTCATTTGGTCTCGAGGGGGAAACGCCAGGATGGGTTTGTTTGATGATAGTGTCAGGTTGGTTCCGGATAGGTCCTTCTTATCCCCTCTGATTGCCGCCAGTTGTATCGAGTCTCTATAGGTTGTTTAGTGCATGCTGCCGCTGCCGCTTCAGTCCACCATACCTATGTAGGCGAGGACCGCCGAATTCTAGCCTCGCTGCATCGGCCTCGATCTTGACGCTCCTCTTTTTCCTTTGCCCTTTGTTGGCACCCCTTTTGTTTAAGCAGGTTTTGAGATCGACGCCGTTAGCAGGGTTACCCTTCCGGCTTGGCCTGGGCAGGGTTATGGACGCCATTGGTTATTCTTCAGGGCTCTTAGCCCCATTTGCATCTTGTCCGTAGTCGGACGCTCTATCATTTTCAAGGTGATTTTGATCTTTGTATATTATATCTGTATTCTTGACTCTTTGAGTCGCTGTTGTATATATATTTGTTCTGTGGGTCCCATCGAGGACTGTTGTGTAATGTTATTACTTCGTTTTCCACCCGCACGAAAGTGCCTGGTGGGCACCTTTGAATCGTTTCTATGCGGGTTTGGCGGGTTTCGCTAAAACTTGCACAGGTCCGATTCTGAGGGTGTTACAGGAGTGTCCGAAGGAAGCTTGAAGTTCCGCGGCATCCGTGTCCGTCGAACAGATCTGCTGAAGCATCGGGTTCCGCAGAGTTCTCACTCGTCTTCGTCCATCTCGGATTCAGACGAGCATGTGCGCTTGGCTCACGCTTTGTCGATTTTGCGCTGTGTAAGCTTGCTTCGGGCATTGTAATCACGGTTGCGATGGAGCGAGCTCTTGTGCCTTCGAGGAAGGTCATGTTCTTCATCTTCGGGTGAAGGTGTGGGGCTACGGTTGAACTTGACTGTAGCCTTCTTCTTTGGCTCCGCAGGAGCTTCTCCGTGGAGCGCAGCTCCAACGAGCCCGAGTCCGGTAAGTGCGGACTTGTGCATGGCCCTTTTTGGGTCCCCCTCCGGAGGTGGGTGGGACGTGAGGTACGCGATGGCTGCCATGATCGAAGCTTGCGGTGTTTTCGGGATGACGTTGCCGTCGGCATCCATCTCCATGAAGGACGCGTTGAGGGCCCGAGTCACCTCGCGACGCTCCTTGGGGTCCATGTTCTCTGTCCGAGAACGGTTCTTGTTGCCGTGATTTCCATGCGAGCTGGAGCCAATGCCCATGGCGGAGAGCGCAGCTCGACGCGCACTGGACTCCGAGGCTGCTTGCTTGCGTTTGTCAAGCACCTCTTGCATCTTCACCTGCTTCTTGTGCTCCTCGACTAGGAGCATGCGGTATGCCATTAGCAGGTCCCGCGAGGCCCCCACGGGCAGGATCTGGTTACCTGCCACGGCTTCGCGTGCTTGAGCCCATCCTTCCTCGCTGAGGCGGATGACCCGATCGGTGTCGTCCCCGTTGGGTGGGGGGACTGGCTTCTTCTGTTCCCGCCGTTTCTACCCTGCGGGTTAGGCGGCGGATTGGGCGCATGATTCTTCGCGTCGCTCTGGATGACTACGACGCATTGGTAGCGCTCGTAGATTGGATCGCTGCTGCCGCATCTTTCGGATCTGGAACCGTAGGTCCCTTCCTCCAATGGTGGCTCACACATATCTGAGTTGCAGCTGCTGCTGCCATAGGAGTCATCTGTCGATGGCGATGTGCATAGCACGGGGTGTGGGGCCCATGAATCGGGCCTAATCGATGGCAGGGGCACCCGCTCTGGGAGGCGGAGGGTGCCGGTTTGCCCCACCTAGAAGCATGAGCTCCCAAACAGGATCTCGAGTTCGTCGCCAACGGGCTCGAAGTCCTTCATGGTGGCCGGTGAGTGGGCGGTGAAGTCGAAGGCGCCAAAGAGGAGATGACTCTCCGTCGCCGCGGATTTGTAGATCGCTTGGGTTGGAACCGTCACGATCGCACAATCAACGTCCCCAGTTCCCACAGACGGCGCCAATTGACGAGGTTTGATTTCGTCAACGCCCATTGTTATGGACTTGGGTTTTGGATAAGATGGGGATGCTGGAGATCGCAGAACGGTTAGTAAGCAAGCAACACAGGGACACGAGGTTTACCCAGGTTCAGTCCCCCGGAGGGAAAACCCTACTCCTGCTTGTCTGCTCTTGATTACGGCAGAATTGAAGATTACAGGGTGCGCAGATGCAATGTGGCGTGGAGGTGTGTATGGGGTGGTGTGTGAGAGATTGTAAGAGAGCCTCCTCGTCGTGCCCTCCTGGCCTTTATATAGAGATAGGCAGGTCCCAGGCACAAATCGAGCCGGTTACAGGTTTTAGGGTTTACCCCTTTGAAATTTCTATCTACTCTAGTCTTGCTCTCCAAGGATCCGAAGGCGTCATGGGCCCTGGCCACCCGAAAGTCTTCAGGGGCCAGCGTATATTTGTCGTGGGCCTTCCTTGGGCTGGACCAGGTATGCTAAGGTCGTGTACCCGCAGGGTATAACCATGTCACCTGGCCTCTAGGATGTACCTGTCAGCAAATATCCATCATTATCATGAATAGGTGTTGTAAGCAATGTAGGAAGAGCATGACATATAATTACAAGTAACTTACTTGTTGAAAACCTCTGAATTATTGTTAAGAAGGATATCACACTTGGGTAGGTCATTCTTAAAAGCCCTAACCCAGGTTTTAGGATCCAACTCATTTAACCATTCCCATGCTTGAGGATGGAGTGCCTTCATTGCATCCATGTTAGCTTCATATATGGTAACAGTACTGCTCCTGTCTATTCTCCATAGCTGGTTCTTTAGAACATCACCCTTAAATTGTTGCTGAAAACTCTGCCACATGTGCCTGACACAGAACCTATGTTCTGCATCAGGGAACACATGTTTGACAACATTTATGAGTCCCTGTCAAAAAAATGAGCATGAGCATACACAAGCATCAAGAACAGTCCATGAACATGAGCATACACAAGCATCAAGATCATCTTTTGTTTACCTTTTGTTTATCAGACATAAGAGTCCATGGTGTAGTGTTTTGAATGCCTAGATCACTCTTGAGGGTCTCAAGAAACCAAGTCCAATTTTCTGTGTCCTCCACTTCAACTGCAGCTATAGCAATGGGAAATATACAATCATTTGGGTCCATACCAACTGTAGCAAGCAATTGTCCTCTGTACCTAGTCTTGATGAAACAGCCATCTACAAATATCACAGGCTTGCACCCTTCTAAGAACACCTTCTTGCTTGCCTCCAAACACATGTAGCACCTCTTAAACCTTCCATTCTCATCAAGTGACAGGAAGAATGAACTTCCAGGATTGCTTCTTCTAATTTCATTACCATAGTCCCAAAGAAGTTTGTACTGTCCTTCCTCATCTCCATAGATGATTTTCATGGCCAATCTTCTAGCTCTCTGTAGATTTGATCTTCCTGGAGTCATACCCCACTATTTCTACACAATCCTAGAGAAATTCTTCATATTCATCTCCTGGTCTGCTCTGAAGCTCTCTAAGTATCTCTCTTCTAGGAAATTGGATGTAAAAGAGTGAACTTTGTATGTGGTGCCACAAGTATGCTCTAGATTATACTTCTTGATCATGAAACTCTTTGAGATGGTGGAGTATGATGCCCACAGGTACCATGTACAATCACCTTTACACCTTGCATTCAGCCTCTGCTTATCATTCACAGGCAACTTGATATCTTTCCTGTACTTGCAATTGTAAGCTTGAATGCCCATTTTCAGTAGATCATGTGTCTCAAATATCTGCCCAACATGAAACTGTGGATCTTGTAAATCAACTTCTCTAAAAGTTTTGAATCTCAGTTTAGATGTTTCATCATCTGAGTCTGGCCCCCATAGATCTTCTTCTTCTGAATTTTCTTCTTTGACAACCTGCTTTCCCTTCCCTTTTTCTTCTCCGCACTTACCAATTGGCTTCTGTGCAGTTGAATCATCATGCTTCACCTTCCCATCCTCAGCATCATCAACATTATCCTCAAAAATATCATCATCACCATCACTGATATCATAGTATGAATCTTTTATCTCAAAGTCAGGATCCTCTTCTTGTTCTGTTTCATGCATCTCATGAACTCCTTCCTCAGCATCCAAATCTTGCACAACATCAGGCACACTTTGGCTTGTACTCTTCTTTCTCTGCCTTGTCCTTGCACCTACACAATCTTCATCTATGACAACAACCTCTGGTAGCACAACTTGCAAAGGAACAGGTTCAGACCTAGATGGATCTATGCTTGCTGCAGGCCCAGGTTTCACAGGGCTAATCACTGGTGGCAGCTCTGCAACTAGGAAATAAACCACATCGTCCCAATCTCTTGCTCTCAGACTCTCATCATGATCCAAGTAGACATAAATGAAATGATGCCCACAGTCCACCCATTTAGTGATCCTCAAGCATGATTCCTCATCGGTGATCTGTCTCAGGCCATTGTTTGTGATTGCAACAAATGGAATGCAGTAATACACCTTGATTCTGCCACATGTCTCATATTTTATTCTCCAGCATAAGAGGTGACCAAGTGACAGAGTCAACATAATCGTACCAAATGACACTCCCACTCACATAGCTCCTGTTCTTTCCCTCTCAAAGAAAATACCCCCATGATTGATTTCAATTGAGAAATAGCTGGATGCTCTACCTACAGAAACATTGCATATGTAAAGAAGGCAACTTCAGTCCCAGAACAAAATTCAGAACACAAATATCACCTAAAACCCTACACCAAAATCTCTGATCCCAACCAAACAACACCATCTACTCTCAAACCCTAACATCAAGATCTATATTTGACCGTGAATAACAATATCTGCAGCTAAAACAATGGTTTTGACGACCACTCCAGCAACATACATAGAACAACAAAATCACCTAAAACCCTACCCAAAACTCTGCTCCAAACCAAAACAGAGCATGTTCGCAGCCGATTCAGATAAAGCCCCCCACAATCAAATGCAAGAACTAGATTCGACCCTCAGAAACCTAGACGCAAGTAAATAAACTGCCTTTATGAACACCTCGAGTTGATTTAGGGGATTACCATACATGGGAGCCGCATACCCTTCTGGACGCCGACGAGGAGTCGACATAGCCTCCTCTTCCGACAATGTGCTCGCGGCATTCGCGGAGGTCGTGGGGATCGAAAGAGTGTGTCGATGGCAGCGGCGGTGGCGGCTGATCGACCAGCGATGGCGGCCACGACGCGCCCTTCCCTCTTCCCTCCTTTGCTTTTCCTCCAACTGATCGAGCAGTGATGGCGTCGCTTATGACAGAGGCTGTCTTGGTGGGAGGACTAAAAACAAAATCGCTCGTAACCAGGGGCCTCCTCGGAAAATAACGGCAGAGCGGTTGATGCAAGACACATCCATACTGGCAAGTGGGTCCCTCCAGATGGCCACGTCGGCTGATACATCACGGCAGCTGGGCGCGGTGACCGTACAAAACTGCTACAACGTCTTTGATGACCGTAACTTTGTATTCCAGAAGTACATTGATCGATCTGAGCCGACGCGACAAGTTCATGGATTAACCATGTATTTTACTCTTTTTACCCGATAGCTTCAGTAACGTACCCGCGAGAGCTGTCTGCAGCTAGCTTAATCACACAGGTAGACAATACACATGAAAGATCAGCTAGCTTCATCACATAAATTCACGGAAAAAAGCATCTAGATTCGTCACACTAGTACATAAGATCATTATTTTTTCAAATGTGATGACACATGAATTATTACTAGTACACACCGCCTCGCTTGGTCGCCGCGTTGCCGCCAAGGTGCACCACGCCCAACAGCTGGCCTCCCTTCTTCCTAGGGTCTACCAACACCAGCCGACCCAGGTGCTTTGCAACGACGACTCCTTCATCCCTCTCATCCAGTTTGTCGCCGCCCTAGAAGCTGATCGTTGCCCATCACCTTGGCTGACCCAGGGCCATCGATCTCGTCTACTCGGGCCTAGGGGTCGGCGAGCTATCCATCCCGTCCCTCCTCAGCTATTTGCTCTAATTCGACACAGACAAGGTCGACGTGCTCAAGCGTATCCTTGCACCCAGTGCTTTGATGTCGCCGACCTCTTCCCGCCCTAGCAGCATGTCACCGTGGCCAGCAAAAGCAGCAAAGTGCCCCTTCTCTGTGCCGCATTCGCCCGATAGAAGGTTCATCGGAGTAGGAGCCCCTTTCTTCCCCTTGTCTTCTTGCATGGTAGATCTCATGTTCTCGGCTTCTCAGGAGTAGAAGATGGACATAAGACCTAATTGAAATGTCAAATAGCCAAATCAGTCTCCATCTATTGACCAAGGAATAACGATTTAACTAAACAATGAGAATAGTGAAGCTACAGTACCATTCAGTAACTAGACCAGCCGGGATATACTGAAATTCAGGAGAGAGAAACAATTACTGCCATCTTTTTTTGCAAAAAGATCTTCAACCAACCTATAGCAAGTAAACTATCAGGACATTACACTCCAGCCAAGGACAGTGATCACCTATGTTGTCGTAGTGAAAAGAATACTATATAATACTATAGATTATACACATATGTCCTAATCTGCATCAAACAGACAGTGCAACGAACCACTTTACGCAAAGGTCCAAACAAACATGGGAGATGCAAAGGGCAAGGGAAACGAGATGTTATAGTACTCGAGAAACCAAAATAAATTGTTGGCATATACAAGGTCAGAAAAAAAATATTCCCCATAAACCAAAACAGTGGCTCCAACCGCAAGGGATATTTCAATGTTGTTAGAGTGAAAACTAAAATAGTCAGAGGTTCTCTTATTAAATGAAAACTAAACATATTTAGGGAATCAAAAATTAGTCAGAGGGCTCAAGAGAACTCCAATAACCTCTGCGCAGTACCGCACATATAAACTGAATGCTAAAACTTGCCTATGTCAAATGGAGTTCAAGAAGTAGAAACTGTAACTGTTGCAAAGTTTCAGTGACTTGAAATAATAGTGCTGACCTAAAGATAACATTGCCATAGAAAATTTCTTGCAAGTTTCGGTAGTGCATTAGAATTTCTTGCAAGTTCCATATTGCTGGTAAAACAAAACCCAAAAAGGCAGGGGCTAGCTCACTGTCAAATTTCTTGCAAGTTTCAGTAGTGCATTAAGTAGTGCTACTCCATGTTTATCAGATAGAAGTAAAAGATAACACTTGTGCACATTAATAATAAGAGAATGATCTGGATTACTAACAACACTAGTGCATATTAATAAGAAGGAAGGGTCTAGCTCACAGTTAAAAGAACCAAGAAGATACCAAAACTAATTTGATTTTACTGTGATTGCAAGTTAAAAAAGATGCAAACCAACATACTCATTGTAGTACTGAAGTACGTGATTAGTAGCTAATCTATCAAGGCGTGCTATAAAAAGAAGAAACACTAAGACATGCTCTCTTTCGAACATCCAAATCACACAGGAGATAATATGCTCCGAGAAATAACACGGTGCACATAGGACTACTCATTGAACTAGCACGCCAAAGGCCCAACATGGATCTGATTGAATTTAAGCAGGAGGGAGAGGGTGATTTACCTTCTTCCCTTTCTTGGACGAAGCCACTGGATCCTGCCCCACAGAGATGCTACCCGCTGGATCTTGCCCCAAATTCCTGGACCGCCACCGATGTGGGAAAGTGGGCCGAAGAAGAGGGATCTGGGGCGGCACGGTGCTGGCCATACAGCTTGGAATGCGAGGGGAAGGAAGGGGTAGAGCGGGGGAAGGCATCGGTAATGGGGGATTGCTTCCTGGGGCATGGCGTCTGCCTCCATCGCGAGGGCGTCCCGATGCAGGGTGGGTATGGCGACGGTAGCGAGCAGCCCGAGCGTTTCTGTGTTATTAGTTCGCTGGCCATGGGTGTCCATTTAGCGAAAACAAGTGGGATGGACTGGCGGCGCCGTGGGCTGCCCGATCCCACCTACAGGCTGTCGGCGCACACTACCTACCCTGCATCGATGGATGCTCGCCAAATTTGTAGATTTCTCTTTTACTCATATACTGCATATATATTCTATCCAATGCAGTGTTATTAAAAAAATGTTTCATTAGTGTGCCTCGTTGCATATTAAAAGCATCTCTAGTAAATCCAGCAAAACACAAAAAAATGTGAATTTTTACGGTTTTGGACCCAAAAATATCACCAAATAAATATCATATATAACGATCCGACCAGAAAATATTATACCCAAGTGCTAATAAGTGTCCGGTGGACAGTTTGTTGAAACGAGCCATCGATACGTGTCCGTCCGATCCACTCGGACCGACGCGATCGACAACCGGTCACCTGATCGTTCTGACAGCTCTCTCGATCACTCGCTCCGGTACGCGCATCTCTCCATCGATCCCCTTCCGCTCCACCGCTTGCCTCTGCCAATGGTCGCTCTCGTCGCCGCCGCAGAGGATCCCCGCCGATTCCCTTTCGCTTCGCTGCTTGCCTGCGCGAAAGGTGGCCCTCACCGCTGCTGCCGCAGAGGATCCCCGCCGCCTAGGATTTCCGCCAGCGCCCCGTTCCCTGCCGGGATGCCCTGAATTCAAGCGTTATCGAGCTACCCCAAATCCCCTGCCAAACCAACAGCTTCCGTCAAGATTCGGCTAGTCCCTGGCTTCCCGTGGCCACATCGGGCTCGGTGCTGCTCGATGCTAGGTACTGCTTCACCTCCGTTCCTCACTTGCGGCTCCTCGATACTCCTGAGGTCCCGTCACGGGAACGGATGGAGCTGGTCGGCGCTGTGTTTCTCGACCAGGCTACAAGCACGAGCGAGTCCAATAAGCGAAGAACCATTCAAGATCCCAGCTAGGCACCCATACAAGCAATGACATGTGCGATGGGGCTTGGGGAAAGCCTTTCCTTCTTCTCCATTGACCACGAGGTCGACTCCTCTGAAGGAATCTGGATCTCAACATCGTCACTATGCCAACAATCTGGCCTGCTTCACATTTGGGATGGCGGTTCTGAGCTGGGGTTGGATCAACGAATCCTTATGACTCGCTGCTCAAGGTAATAGATACAAACTTCGATCTTTGCTGAATCATTTTTGTGATGCATCTAAGAACTTTGATTTTTGATCTTTAGATTATTATTGGTGTTTTAGTGAATTGGTACATGAACTGGTCGCATGCTAGCGTGGGTGTAATGTTAGAGCTAGGAACCATGCAATGCATTGGGTATGTTCACCATTTTGTTTATGCTGCTGATTGTATATGGATGGTGATTTTGTTCTGTCATAAGTAGTACTTCTAATTTTGGCCAACTTCAATGCAAAGATGCTTACTGGATGCAGTTTTAGTTGCCAAAACTAATTTCTACCTCAGTTAGTCTGTAATGGCTGGAGAAGTGAAGTATCATTAATGGGGTGTGAGTTGATCTGAGAGATGCGCGGTGTCGTGTCGCCCTCAACAAGCTGAAGAAAGGTGGCAGCAGCAACAACTCCATGTTTATGCTTTGCATGTCTGAGTTTTGGTAGCACACAACATCAATAACTACTGTACTTGTTCTTTGCTACTGAATCTGAAAGCACATGCCTAACATTTTAATGGTCTAACTCTACCGGTTCCCATGTATGCATTAGGTAGGGGCACCATTTTTTATGCTACTGGTTGCATCTATTACATTTTTCAGTCTTCTGTCTGCACTAGAACGATAGGCCCAGTTTATCAGCTCTTTTCTCAACACGGAAGTATTCCAAAACAGCAGTATTTCTATGGCTAGGCTACAAATACTGCAGTTTTCCTAAATCTCACCTTTGTGTTGTTTCAGTGAAAACGACGATAGTGCTGTATTTAGTTATTGCATTAGACATTCACCGATTCTTCAACCGACATATAAATCAAGTAGCTTGTCAGTTCTGCTAGTCATTTAGGCATCTAAATTTAGTTTTAAAATAAACGCTCATGTGCTCACTGGATGAAGAACCAATGCAGAAAAAGGAACATGAAAATTTGTGTGAATCAATGTTTGCATTTTGAAAATAGGTATACCAGAACATGCAAATTTATGTGAACACTACTTCTTGTTTTTTAGGAAATGGGTTAGATGTTAAGTTACTTTTACCTATCTAATCAAGTTACTTACCACTGCCTAAGAAGTTGTATTATACCCTATGAAGTAGGTTGTTTTTTAGATACACTCGATTAGTATCTAGTACACATATTTTCATCTACCAGAGATTTAAAGCTTATGTTTGATTAGGAAATATATGTTTGTAGTAATTTTGGGTCGGTTTAGAGATTAGCGACTCAACATTATCATTGGTTTATAGGGGGTATTGTAGTTGTTTGCACCTCAAAAGACATGGGGTGGTGGTATTTTGTGTCTTGGTTCACCAAGAAACCATGCTACTTAATAACTTGTGTATACCATTTCATTAAGTTGCTTATTGTCCCTCTTAAGTTGTTTTTCATGCCTATCCATGGTGAAGGGTTATTTTTGTCTTATTTCACGAGGCCAATCATTTGAATTGGTTAGTTGCTTAGCCCATTTTACTAGGTTGTTGCTTAGGTGCTACATAGTTGATGCTCAAAACACCTATATGTTTACTGGGATTGTTTGTTCTCTTTTGCATGATCTACCTTAATACTACCGGGGGGTTTAGGGATTACTAGGTTGCATCTCAGGTGCTACATAGTTCCTACATAAACGGCGAAATGAGGGTTTGATGTGACCCAGGAAATCATCAAGGTGATGCTAAGTTTCCCTACTGATTGCTATTAAGATGTAATTCTAGTGAGATAAGATCATTGTGTTGTTGCTTTTGTGTTCAAGTGGACCAATGCATCAAAACATGATAGTATTTTCCCTTCTAAAATTGTCCAATTTCAATGTCAATTTGTCTACTGATTGGTGTTAAGTTGTGCGCCGACCACCATTAAGTTGCTTACTAATTGATGTTAAGTTGTATACTTTTGTTGCTTCACGCGCTAGGCGATTAGACGTAATCTCGATTTGTCGGTGTTCCTTTTTTAGAAGTTGTTGCATACATTACATTGTTGTTTCACAACTTACACTTAATTGCTTTATCATATCCGATTGAGAGAATCTTTCATGATCGTGTAGACTTTGCCAAGAAGTATGATTTTAAAGGCGTCGCCTAGTCCATCAACTTAGTTACTCATTGTCCCCATATTAAGTTGATTTTTGCATATCATCATAAGATTAGGTTATGTACTGTTCTGTAGTTATTAGTGGTGTTGGATCTGTATCTAGTGTTTGTGTTTTTTCCTACCTGAATACATTTTTTTATCCCTATATTAGTTCTTTTTGCCATAAATCAAGCTCATTATATGTAGTTCTTTTTGCCATAAACGAAGTTGTTGCACATTTCTTAGGGGAATAGGTCTTTGTAGTTTTTTGGTCCCTTGTTCATGCACGTTTCATCATGTGATTAAGCTAGTTTTGCTATAATGATTCTTGAAAGCGATATCCAGTGGATCTTTATTATTTTCAGTCAATTCCACAATGACACTGCACTAGAGAAGTTGTGGGAAGTGTTTCACATCGGAGATGCTAGATATCATAGATGACAATCTAGTGCAGGAGACCAGGAAAGAAAAAAGGGTTGCACATAGTGGCAGGCCAGAACAAACTAAAAATAACTCAAGCAAGATGCCCAGCAACTAAAGATAAGTCAGAGGCAACTCATGTCAAGACTGCAGCAAGCCAGCAGCTATAGAACACCATCATCAACAACTTAACTAAATACTTCACCAAGTGTTGTTGTTCTAGGTTCTTCCGCGATCAATGTTAGTCATATGGGCACGTCTACAAATAAATCAAACTTAGGAGTAACCTAGCTAGGCCCTTCAACAATTGTGTCTGCTCCAGTTACAACACTGTTTGGAGTGCATACAACTAGGCCATTGCTAGTTGTAACTCATATAGGGTCCCCATCAACTTGACTTCTCTCAGTGGCAACTCAGTTTGGGTTGCCTTCAACAAAAGTAGGAGCTACTACTCACATGTGGCCTCCATCAACTTACCCTGTTGCAACACAGTTTGGAGTGCCTTCAACAAAAGCACCAGAAGTTGCAACTAATGCAAGGCCTTCAGCAGCTGTACCTGCTCCAGTTCCAACCCACCCGGGGGTTACTACAACTACCCAGGTTCTGAAAAACACAAGTTGTATCCTTTATTGTTGTGTTGAGCCTTTTAGGTTCTTGGTTCTGTTGTCTTTTAGGACTTGGTTCGATGATTATACATTATATAAGTTACATATCCAGGGACCTTAGTTACCTTTTTGTATTATTAAATTGCATATTCAGGGTCTAGTTTCTTTTATCTCCTATTAAACTGCATATCCGGTGATCTTAGTTCTTTTTATGTGCTCATTAAGTTGCATATCCAGGGATCCCGCGAGCATGGGCCGGTTGTGGGCTCTGACCGACATTTATTCCGTGTTGGTGCTTAGAGTGAGTCCGAGCCGGTGGCGTCGGCCATGGTTCCTTCTGCGAACTCGAGCTGGTCGTGGCCACCGGACCAATGTAAGTTGATTATCCATATACTTAAGTTGCTTACTGCTACTTGTTAAGTTGCTTATTGAAACTTGTTAAGTTAGTTGTACATCCATACTCTAGTTTTGTACAGGGATAGTTTTGTCTCATCTGATCCAAGTTTCTTATCCACTTTAATAAAGCCCTTAATGAAGTTACTTACTACTACTTGTTAAGTTGCTTACTTAGCTTAACTTGGTATATAAAAAGGGTTGTTAAGTTGCTTAATTGAACCTATCAAGTTGCTTTTGAATTCAGTACTTTGTTTCCTAAAAAATGTGCTAAGTTGCTCACACATAATATCGATTTCATATATAGTGTTATTTTTTGCTATGGTGCTCTAGCATACAATACTTTATATGAAACTACATCTGTAGGGAGAATTTACCTACTATATCTCTATTTTTTCTTGAATTAAATACTAGATGTCATACTTTCATACCACTAGCATGCCCCATTTTTAATTCGAAGTCGCCTTCTGGTAATGTTAAATGGCCTAAACATAAGTTGCTTTTTGGGTACTTCTTAAGTTGCGTAAACATTGATGCTGAGTTGCATAACACTGGATAAGTTGTGTAAAATTCATCTATGTTACCGGTAGTGCGTATGTACATGATGATCAAGTAAAGATTTTTGGTGTAGAAATATGTGCATTTACCTACAAAATTGTGTAAGACGTCTTATAATTGCTTGACTTTGAGCAATAAGTTGCTTTTCACTTCAATCTTTAATTGAACAACAGAATATTTTAGTTAACGTCATATATGCTAATAATATATGTTTTTTTGTTGCTAGATTGTCGGATCATTGCTACGAAAAACAGAGAACAATGGAAGGAACTAGGATTATTTTAATTCCCTAGCAAATAACAATGGAGCATGCCAATTACATTTTGCTATTTGTATAGGAAAGAATGTCGTAGTAGTAAGGTGGTGCTTGATCTGCTTGGAAACAATTGGCAACCAGTTTTTTGAAACATAGCAACCAAGTGTAGTTGTAAGATCACATAGTCGCTTTTGGTGCATCTAAGTTGCAGCTTATTTGGTCCTAGTGTATTGTTGCTGATACGTTGCAGGGTTAGGATCACGTCTACTATTTTCTGGGTTGATCCAAGCACCACATGCATGAGTTGGGTTTTGTGTGTTCTTGCTAGTTTTCTAGGGGCTTGTGGATCTAACCAAGTTGTAGATATTAGATCACCTAGTCAATTTCAGGAGCTGTTAAGTTGGCACTTGTTTTACATCGTGTTGCTGCTGAAACTGTTGCAGGTTAGATCACCCCTGCTGTTCCTGGGATCATCCAACAAATAGGTGTTGTTTTTTTTTTCCCTTTTTTACAGGTTTTATTATAGTTTGTTGTACAAATATATAGAGGAGATAGACATCACGCTGAAACTGGGGCGCGGCGGGCTGCAGGGAGCTTTTTCCAGTGCGCCAAAAGGACCTGGTAGGGTGCGGTGGGCTCCCGGGAGCTTTTTCCCACGCGTGAGAACTGAGAAGAGAAGGACATGGTTGGGTGGGGTTGTGGGGCGCACGTGGCTTGGCCGGGAGACCTTCCCTTTCTAAGCCGATTGCTGGATCGATCTAACCGGCCACCGATCGCTGGCTAGACCCGCCCATATTATATTATGGGGGCCTTTAAAAAAGGGGATGCCGGACCCTGAGATACATGGCACCCGGGGTGGATTTAAGGGTGACCTTTAAACTTCATTTAGGGAAATTTCACCTCAAATGGGCGTTGAACCGATACCTATTCTAGCGGAATTCCACCAAGGAGATCTGATTCAAGCCAAGTTCTTGGCAATTTCCGCTGAGCCACCCCAATTTTGACCGATTCCAGACACAACTGAATCAAATTGAGGCGAGTTTTTTAGCCTGTTCACATGACCACCTTCATGAGAGCATCACGATTGAGAAACCTTAATGGTAGCAACTCCATGGGAGGAGGCAGAGCCGAGGGCGACCATGGCAGAGGCGGCGTGAGAGAGGCTGAGCCGGCGGTAGCCAGATCGGAGAAGGAGGACGGAGGGGGCATGGCGGCCAAAGAAGGGAGCTAGTGAGGTGGCTGGAGTAGGAGGCGGCCAAGACAAGCATTTGTTTCCTCCAAGAACGCTCCATGATGGGAAAAAAAGGAAGAGAAAACACGGGATGTTTTCTCAGAACTTGCTTCGGCGAACCTTAAATAAATTTTACAATGCACTTTATAACACTTCTACCGTATGAGGTTCTACGGGATGTGCTAGAGATGCTCCATTGGACCCTCTTGTACTTATAGTTTTTGTTAAGTATACGTATCTGTTAGGGAAGATTAGATTACTTGTCTTGTACTTGTACTTCAAGTCGGTCCCTGTACGTCTATATATACTCGCCCGAGAGGCTCAATAATACATCCATCATATTCCGCAATTTCTCTCCCCCTCTACCCTTCAACATGGTATCAGAACGGCACGGTCCTTGACCTAGCCACCGCCTCCGCTTCCGCACCGCGCCGCCCCTGGGGAGGTCAATCTCCATGATCTTCGCCGGGGGCCGCGCAACCCGTACGTAGGCCTGCAAGTTTTTTTTTCCGATCTCTTAATCAGTTTTCTTTTTTGGTTTACCGATCTTAGATCTCCGACGACTGCCCTGACGCGTCTCCGTCCTTCTACTGGCTGCACTATGCGCACGCGGCTTAATATGCGGCTACCTCGACCCGGCAACCCCGACCATGACATCGACCACGACGACCCCTTGCGCGGCTACCTCGACCAAGGTTGCAGCACCCACCGCTCTCGGCTCACTCGACACCGACACAAGGGCTACCACCTCGTCTGAGCTCCTCACCAGCATCCTCTACGGTCCAAGCTTCTGCGACGTGACACCGTCCATGACGTTCCCGCTACCACTGCGGGGGTATGTCAGCACACTGGTCTACTTCGGCTCTCCAGTCTGATTGTTCGCGACGTTCCAGTTGTTCACGATGCTACCGCTTGATCAAGGAGATGTTAGAGTATACATATCTGTTAGGGATAGACTAGGTTACTTGTCTTGTACTCCAAGTAGGTAACTTGTCTTGTACTCCTAGTCGGTCCCTGTATGTCTATATATACTCGCCCGAGAGGCTCAATAATACATCCATCATATTTCGCAATCTCTCTCTCCCTCTATTCTTCAACAGTTCTAGCCGCTCATGCTCCTTAGGTCTGCCTTTGACACCAAAGCAGGACCAAGGAAATTACTCGACTTTATGTACTCCCTCCGATCTATGTTACATGTATGTATCTAGCATTAAAACATATCTAAATATATTCATTTTAGTGACAAATAATATGGATAGGAGAAAGTATATGTTATGAACACCGTTAAATTGCAGGATTGATCCTACAGAATTACCACATCTTAACTTGAATTTTTCCCGTGCCGTTCAAAGGAAGGAGAGAGCTGCAACAGGGGTATACTCGAATTGATGCTACCAAATACTACCAGTACGAGTATGGCATTACCGGCCAGAGAAAGACAACTGTTCTGGGCAGGGGCGCCACCGGCGGCGCGGCAGGTGAACAATCGGTGATTTGCTGCGGCGAAGCACAACATAAGAACAAAGTATGCTGTCTATCGCCGTATCGCGCTGAGAGGTTCGTCGGAGAGGCTATCTTATCTGGGCTTCGAAAACAGGCACGAGAAAAAGCTTAAAACTGACCATTCATGTCAAGAAAGCAAGAAAAATAGATGGACACGGACAGGGCAGTACATGAAACTTTCAAGTCAAACACATCTACTTCCTCCGTTTTAAAATATAAGATATTTTAGGTTTGTAAGCACAAATATATCTAGACTACTTTTAGTGTGTAGATTTAAAATATAAGTAGTCTAGATACATTTTTAAGTTTGTGATCTTATATTTTAAAACGGCCTGTGAATCTAGAGACTAAAAGTAGTCTAAAGTAGTCTAGATACATTTTTTTTACAAACCTAAAACATCTTATATTTTAAGGCCTCTGTACAACCCCCACCCCCTCCAAACTCGTATAAATACTGCCACGTATATATATAAACTTGTATCCACATCGAGTATTACCTACGTATATAACTAAAGATCAGGATATCTGGATACACGCACGGATGGACCCGACTTGTTGCAATGCTGACCTCCGCCTGCCGCCGCCGGTCATTCGTCATCGTCGCCGCCAGCCACCGCCGTCGTCGTCGAGCATCTCACAACCGGCTATCTCGCATCCTCGTCGATCGTCGACGCCTCAGTAGATAGGAACCTACTTTTTCTGATTGTGGCGCGGCAAATCGCCGTGGTAGCTAGTCCGCCGGACTGTCCGGTTACCACTGAGCCGGCCTGTCCGGCAGGGCCAGGCTGTCCGGTGTATTTTAGCTGATTTGTCCGGTACACCATTTTTTCTGCCTAAAAAAAATCCTCCCTTATGCCATCTTTTACTAAGCATAAGTCATTGTTTTTGAAAATACTATTCGCATGTCCTGAATATAGATTTTTATTTGCTATGTCAAATTAGTTTATATTAGTTATTTGTTTTTCGACGATTAGCTATCTGATGTTGTTGTGTACTTAGATGGGGGACTTCAGCTATACTTGGAATGACAATGATAACGGTTACACGGACGATGAGGATTCTAGTTCGGAGAACAAATCCAGAACCTATGAAAATGTATGTTGAATATTTTCATAATGTCGGCGGTTGCCGGTGGTCACGAATGGAACTAGTGAAATGACATCCTATTGTTGGAACACCCCCTGCCGACTGGCCGGTCCCGAGGCTGTTCCACATCCGAGGAGAAGACTAGTAGAAGACACACACAGTACACAAGTAGATGACACAGGGAACAAAGTAAACTTTATTAAAAACTCTCTCGGTAAACTCCCGTACACAGATTGTTCCTCTATTTATAGGCTAAAGGGGGATATGATACCCACATGGGCCAACCCTAGCCTGGTAGAGGCCACACCGAGTGGGCCTCTACCGGCCCAGTTTCCCAACACTCCCCATGGGTATCTTATCTTGTATAACCATGGCTTAAAACTCCGAAAAACCCAGTGGGGAAAATATGGAGAAATGCACACGGTATATTTCTTGCTATGTTGCACGAATTGCCTCATTAAAAACCTCATGTGAGAAACTTCATAAAAAATCACTAAGGGAAAAAAAGTACAATTCACTTAACTATAAAGTTAAGTACTCAATCATCGGGATCAAGATTTCAGCGATGAGTTTGTGAAGATTCTCCCCCTGAACCTTGCATCTCCCTAAGTCTCATCATGCCGATCCCTCGGACACATCTCTCGAAAGAAGACGCCGGCAATGATTTAGTGAACAAATCAGCGAGATTTTCACACGACTTAGTATGCAAGACTTTCACTTCGTTCATCTTTTGCAACTCATGTGCATAGAAGAACTTGGGGTTTATATGCTTTGTGAGATTGCTCTTCACGTAACCCGTCTGGACTTGTGCAACACAAGCGTCATTATCTTCATAGATAATTGTTGGGGTTTATACGGTGTTCAGTCCACATGACATCTGGATGTGACTGACTACTCGTCGAAGCCATACACATTCTCGTGATGCTTCATATAATGCTATGATTTCCGAGTGGTTCGTCGAAGTTGACACAAGAGTTTGCTTAGATGATTTCCAGGAAATAGCTGTTCCACCACAAAGGAAAACATATCCAGTCCACGACTTGGATGTGTGCGGGTCCGAAAGGTACCCAGCATCAACATAGCCTACAACAGATAGGTCTTGGTTCTTTTGGTAAAACAAGCCAAGGTCCTTAGTCCCTTGTATGTACCTAAAGATGTCCTTAACGCCTTTCCAATATCTCTTAGTAGGCTCAGAACTATACCTTGCAAGCAAATTAACGGCGAATGCAATATTCGGCCGTGTATAATTTGCGAGGTACATAAGTGCGCCAGCTGCACTTAAGTAGGGGAATTCCGGTCCCAGAATTTCCTCCCCCTCTTCTTTAGGCCTGAACGGGTCCTTGTCTTGCTGCAAAGATCTTCCGACCATCGGGGTCTTAGAAGGATATGCCTTTTCAAACCCAAATCGTTCCAACAGCTTCTGGGTGTAGGCCGACTGGTGAACTAGAATCCCAACAGGGGAATGCTCAAGTTGCAGACTGAGGCAGAACTTGGTTTTGCCTAAGTCTTTCATCTCGAATTCCGACATCAGGTAGGAACTCGCTTCCTCAATATCGTTAGGTGTACCGATTATATTCAAATCGTCCACGTACACCGAGATAATATAGAAACCATCCTGGGATCTCCGTATAAAAACACATGGGCAATCTTCATTGCTCGCGTAGCCCTTCTGATGAAGGAAATCTCTTAAACAATTATACCACATCCTACCTGACTGCTTTAGTCCATATAATGACTTCTTAAGCTGAACACTGTATAAGCTCCTGTTTGCTCTATCCTGGTTCGGGACAGGGATACCTTCTGGTACTTTCATGTATATGTCCGAATCCAAGTTACCATATAGGTGACAACATCCATTAATTTCATTTTTAAGTCCATGTTTACTGCCATTGAGATCAAGTATCTAAAGGTAATTCCATCCATGACTGGGGAGTAAGTTTCCTCAAAGTCGACACCTGGTCGTTGAGTGAAACCTTGAGCAACGAGCCTTGCTTTGTACCTTACTACTTCATTATTCTCGTTTCTCTTTCGAACAAAAACCCACTTATGGCCAACGGGGCGAATGTGGGGAGGAGTTAGACAAACAGGTCAAAATACCTCTCTTTTGTTTAACGATAATAATTCAGCGGTAATTGCCTTCTGCCAATCTTTCCAATCCGACCTTTTCTTGCAATCAGCGAGCGTGTTAGGCTCAGGGTCAAGATCTATGATTGAGGCAATTTTCTTGGCAAAATTAACGTCGACATTTGCCATGGCTCGGTTGTATGACTCGCCCAAATTAACATAGTTAATGGCCATTTCGTCATGGAGTGCATCAGGCACATCCTCTTGCTCCACCGGATTTCCCAATCCAGGAGCTAGGTCCTTTAGCTTTTCCGCTCCGATGTGTGCGCACACAACTTCGCTGGGTATTTCCGATATAGGAAAGTTCAAGTCCGAAATTTCGTGCACTGAAATATCCATACTTGTGCCAGGTCTCAACTGGCTCCCCTCAACAGGGGCAGACTGTAATAAATCTCTCTTATCCTTTTTCTTCGGGCGTCCCCGGGTACTTGTGATTTGAGAAACCGGAATCCGCGTCCTCTTAGGCCTTGGAGCAGGAGCGGGTATACCATCATTTTTCTTTGGTATTTCAACCCTTTCCGGTGCATTGCGTGCATGCACATGCGACTTTGTCACAGTCTTTAAATCACTAAAATGATCGGGCAGTTGATTCGCTAGGGAGTGCAAATCTAGTATCTTTTGGACTTCTCTATTAGTCTCAACAGTGCGCGGGTCATGAGCGTGGATCCCCGTGGCTTTCCACGTGATTTCTCAACTTTTGTCATCCAGGGGTTGATTACCTCGCCCCAAATTCGGAAAAAGATCCTCGTAAAAAATGCAGTCAGCAAAACGGGCCATGTGACAGTCACCTGTCAAGGGGTCCAAAAACCTGATTATGGACACAGTCTCATAACCAACGTATATCCCCGACTTACGGAGCGGTCCCATTGCTGATCGCTGGGGTGGTGGTATAGGTACATATACCTGGCAGTCGAACCTACGGAGGTGGGAAATTTTCGGTGCCGACCCTTGCGCAAGTTGGATGGGAGAGTGGATGTTGTAGGCCGATGGTCGAAAGTTGATGAGATTAGCGGCGTGTAACACCGCGTGTCCCCAACATGTAGTTGGTAAATTATAACCCTGAAGGAGTGGTTTGGCAATGAATTTAATCCTTTTAATCAATGCCTCCGCAAGTCCATTTTGAGTGTGGACATGCGGTACAGAGTGCTCAAGTTTGATTCCAGTTGCCATGCAATAATCATTGAATGCCTTTGAAGTAAATTCTCCGGCATTTTCCATTCGAATAGACTTTAAACGATAATCAGGGAATTTATTCCTTATTTGTATGATCTGGGAGATCAACTTTGCAAAAGCATGGTTTCGTGTTGACAGCAGGCAAACATTGGACCATTTAGAGGAAGCATCGATGAGCACCATGAAGTACCGAAACGACCCTGAGAGGGGCTGAATTGGACCACATATATCCCCTTGAATGCGTTCCAAGAACGCAGGGAGTTCATCCTTCAGCTTTAGGGGGGACGGTCTAATGATCAATTTCCTCGTAGCGCATGCGGAGCACACGAAATCATCGGGATTCGGGAAATTTTCACATTAATATTATGACTGTTCGAGTTGTTAATTATATTTCTCATCATCCTAAGACTGGGGTGGCCTAACCTATCATGCCAAAGGCAGAATAGTTCAGAGCTTCTAAAGACAGTCTTAAGGTTAGTGTAAATAGGTGGTGCTACTATCTTAGTGTAGTACAGCCCAGTAGCTAATGAAGGGAGTCTTTCGACAACATGTTTACCATTTTCGTCGCGCTTGGTAATGAGTAGGAACTCCTTTCCATTCTTATCATCATCGGTTTCGACATGGAAACCATTTGCGCGGATGTCTCTAAAACTTAAGAGAGTACGAGTCGACTCCGGATACAACAATGCCTCTTCAATGATCAGGGTTGTTCCATTTGGGAGTATGATAGTTGCTCTTCCGGACCGCAGCCGGCGATCGTCATTATGTTACCAGGGTTTTTGGTAATGGACTCAAAATACTTTGTTTCTCTCAAGATGGTATTGGTGGTGCCGCTATCAGCAAGGCACGTTTCCTCCATTTGGGCGCCACACGCGTTCTAAAATATAGTGTCTAATTAATATAATGGAGCGAGGAAGTTGCTACATCAAGTAAGTAAAACACATAGACATTTCAGAACATCACATAATCAAATAATGGAATAAATGAATGAAATAAATGTCACCCAATCGCCGAAAACAAATAAGTGTTATGCTCTCATAGAGCTTACAACCATATCGAAAAATTGTATCTGATTATTGCGGAAAAGGAATCATCACAACAAAAGGAGCTCAGGTGGATTCTGCAAAGAAACCATCGAGCTCAGCCTGTATCTCGAGGTCAGTGAGCTTCTCTTCGTTGGCCATCATCATGGACAAGGGGCCTAGCTGAGGCGGCGGGGGCACAACGTGCTCGACCTCCATGGGCATAGCGGCGTCCGTGGGGACCGCCGAGGGTGCTGCCACTTGTGCTACGTCCTGCGCCACTACGTGCGTGACGTTCTGCACAGGCGCCGCTCCGGGCGCCAGTGGTGCCTCAACCTGGACAAGATGCGCCTCGCGCGCCTTCTTGTTGGCCTTGAACGCGTCGACGACGTGTTTAGGGGCCAAACACTGCCTGGAGAAGTGAGTCTTGGAGCCACAGCGGAAGCAGTCCTGGGTCCTCGCCTCCCCCTTGCCCGCCTTGCGTTGCTTGGCCGGGTTGGAGGAGTTGGGGCCCTTCTCGCCCTTCTTGCCTCTCTTCTTGTGGATGGGCTTGCGCACCTTGTAGGCACCGGCATTGGCCTCATGACTTGGCCCCCCCGCGAAGGGTTGCGCGGAGAAGTTCTTTTTCAGAACATTATCCTGCGCCTCGGCCACCTGGAGAGCATCAATAAGCGCTGCATATTCCGTGAATCCTTCCTGGCGAAAGTTTCGCGAGGACTGGATGTTGTCCGGATGGAATGTGGAGAGGGTTTTGTTTATCTTCTGCTGATCGGTGGTACTGGTCCCACACAACTGAAGAATAGTACAAATCCGGTGCAACCTGGAGTTGTACTCTCCCATCGTCTTGAAGTCTGCAAACCTCAGATGTATCCAATCTGCCTCCGCCTGTGGCTGAATGATGTACTTCAGCGTAGAGAACTGCTTGTTGAGGGCGGTCCAAAGGGCAGAAGCACTCTGTTCTGCCATGTACTCATTCTTGAGAGTCTCACACATGTGATGGCGGAGGAAGTGCAGGGCTTTGGCGTTGTCCGCCGGGATGGTTTTGCTGGGGGCCGTCGGGGTCCCCTCAATCAACGCATCCTTGATGCATCGGCCCTCGAGGACGATCTCAACGTCCGAGGCCCAAGTCAGGTAGTTAAGCCCATCCTGGGTCAACTCCGGGAACTCATGGCTGATGATTCCGGTCATCTGCAATTTATGCAAAGTGTAAGATTGAATTACATCGGTCGGTTGCATAAATGCGATAATCGATACAGTAATTCAAATATGTCGGCGTTCCAAAATTTAATGTAAAAACGGTACAAGCTATCTATGAGATACAAAGTATTAAAAACATGCGGTAATTAATAACTATAGTAAAATATAGTGAAAAAGCTTGTTTTAAAATCGGGCGAAAAACAGAGCCGAAACGGTCCAACAGCCCCGCAAACGCGTGTTCCCACGCCCAAAATCGGCACAAAAATGGCCGAAAAAACGCGCGGTCGCCCGTGGACCGGCCCACCCCACACCGTCCCTGCCCGAAAACGGGGGAACAGAGCACTGGTGTGCTCTCGAGTGGGGCGGCGACGACAGCAGGCCGCACCGGTGGCGGGACGAGGGCGAGTGTGGTGGGGCGGCATGCGCGACGGCCAAGCAAGGCGCCGGGCGGCTGCGTAACGCGCCAGAGCGCGACAGACGCAGGGCGCGCGCTGCACGGCGGGCGGGTGCAGCAGTACAGCGGGCGGCTGCGGCGGCGACGCGCCAGGGCGCGGCGCGAGGGCTGGCAAGGGCGGCGCAGCGCAGCGACGGCGGGCGGGCGGCGATCGCGGGCGCGAGATGCTGCTGGGCGAAGCATGTGCGTAGCGATCACGCGCGGCGCTGCCGGGCGCGAGGGCGCGGGCGCGCAAAAGCCGACGAAGCGACGCGTGGCGTGGCGAGCACGGCCAGCGGCGCGCCTCGCTGGCGGCGCGGGCGAGGCTGGGGCGGCGGCGCGGCGGGGCAGCGCGATAGCGGCGGCGCCCACTGCTGGCGGCGTCCAGCAGCCAGTGGCTCGGCGGCGGTGTGCATGCGGCTCGGCGGCGGCGCGCGGCTCGGCCAGCGGGGCCCTCGAGCGGCGGTCGCGCGGCGCGGCCATCGAGGCCCGACAGCCGCCATGGCCGTCGCGTGTTGCAAGCTCGTGCGCGTGTTTAGTACAGGAAAAAAGAATACATGCGTAAAAAAACTGTACAAAACTGTAGATCGATCCGATCTACTAAATAAAAATAGACATGATCAGTCCGATCTACTAAATTAAATTTAGATCGGCACAACAGGTGCACTGATACAGTCAACAAGTTCCTGATCTGGGAGTGATTAAATCGACATTGGTCGGCGACAGCAGGTCAGCTCGACTCCCGGAAAGGAAAATCCGTACCCCAGATGGGATCTGATCTAAGATCTGAACGCAAATCTTGAAAGGAAAACGCGAGACGAATCCATTTTTGCGGTCAGATTTGTGTTACCTTCAACGAAAGCCTGCGTGATGCAGGCTCGACGGTGGCTTGACGGAGGCTCGACGGAGAGACATGTGCTGATAACGTGTTGGAACATCCCCTGCCGACTGGCCGGTCCCGAGACTATTCCACACCCGAGGAGAAGACTAGTAAAAGACACACACAGTACACAAGTAGATGACACAGGGAACAAAGTAAACTTTATTAAAAACTCTCTCGGTAAACTCCCGTACACAGATTGTTCCTCTATTTATATATTTATAGGCTAAAGGGCCAGCTCAGTTTCCCAACACGTATATTCTTTGTTTTTCGTTATGTAGATGGTTGCCGGTGGTCAGGAAGAATGGAGTGCAGACGCCGATATACTGGCATGGCCAAACTGTTAGCAGGGTACCGTGTATGGTGATTGACTGGAAGGGTGGGCGTCAGCGCGCGTCTTGCCCCAGGCAAACAGCGACCGGGTACGGTGGTGTTTCCAGTTACTCCCTTCGTTTTAAAATATAAGATGTTTTAGGTTTGTGGAGAAGATGAATCTAGACTTGTTTTAGTATGTAGGTTCACTCAACTTTGGGATAAATCTATACACTAAAAAAAGTTTAGATTCATTTTTTTCACAAACCTAAAACATCTTATATTTTAAAACGGAGGTAGTACCACACAAGTACAACCTGAAACTGAAACGACGCGTGTCGTGGCTCCGTGAGCTGAGCTAGTGATCCGTCGCGCTGTGGGGCGGCAGTAGGTATGCGAACCATAGGAAAAAAACAGTGCGTTATTTCAGCCCTAATAGAACACTACAGTATTGGATGAATACACCGGGGCTACCTGCCAAACGTCAGGGCTGTTGGCGTATACCGTAATCAGGTCAACCCCGCCAAACAGCCTTTGGCATAGAATTGCCCTCGGCGTATTTTATAAAAACCATTTTTAGATTCACAACATATTATTTTATCAAAGATCAAATGCAAGTTTAGTGAGGCTCGGTTCCGAGCTAAGAATCTTCATGCCCGCTATTTGATAAAGTTTGACGATAGTTTAAAATTGGCATAAAAAATTCAAAAACCGATCGAAATAATGCAAAACCTTTGCGGGTGTCATATTATGTGACAAAGTTAGAAGGAAAAATATTAAACCTGCTATATTGATTATGTCATAAAAAACCTTCACAAAATAATCTCATTCGAGGTTTCTTGGCTTTCAGGTCAAATGACCAATGTTATGGCTAGAATCAAGGCAGATTTGTGATAATGTGTCCATATTGTGCATACATGTGCATCATGAGATGACGAACAATTTACAGGAGAAAGTTTTCCTTTTCGTCGCACCAAAAAGCCATTTTCCATTTTCCGAGCACAAAAAACAGACGGTTTTGTGAAGCAACCATCAAATGGATAATTCAAAATGCTACCACCATATTTTGCAAAAAAATATACCACCTTATATGGACAATGTCCCAACAGGGGATCTAAAACCTTTCCGTCCACTCCTGGTGAAAAAGACAAATTTCTGCCAAATCGGCAGGAAGTGGATAAGATACGAACTACATGTACATGATCCGATGCTCATGTTTTTTTATAAAAATCATTTTTAGGTTCACAATATGCTATTTTATAAAAGATCCAATGCAAGTTTAGCGAGGCTCGGCCCCAAGCTAAGAATCTTCATGCCCGCCGTTCGACAAAGTTTGACGATAGTTTAAAACGGACATAAAATTTTAAAAACGATCGAAACAGTGCAAAACCTTCGCGTGGTGTCATATTATGTGACAAAGTTAGAAGAAAAAATATTAAACCTTCTATATTGATTATGTCTTAAAAAAACTTTACAAAATGACCTATCTCATTCGAGGTTTCTTGGCATTCGGATCAAATGACCAATGTTATGGCTAGAATCTAGACATAGTTTGTGATAATGTGCCCATATTGTGCATACATGTGCATCATGGGATGGCGAACAATGTTGCAGGAGGAAGTTTTCATTATCATCGCACCAAAAAGGCATTTTCTATTTTCCAAGCAAAAAAAGGGATTTTATGAAGCAACCACCAAATAGCTAATTAAAAAACTGGGGGTTGGTGATAAGTTTATATGGATATCATATTTAGATTCCTTTCATTTTTGTGATCAATTTAGAAATATTATTTATCAAATTCCAATTTACGGATTTAAAGATATTAATTATTCCATATTAAATAGAAAAATAAAAAAGTAAAATTATTATATTTTTATTTGAATTTAATAGTATTTTTATTTGAATCAGCAATATTTTTACTTATTCATTGTTATTTACTTAAATAAGTGTTTGTAGTTTCAAAAAATAAAAACACGTGACATAATAATATAAGAGTTAATAGGATTGATATCATAGTATTAACAACTAGGTACAAATTGCTTCGTGAAAAGTGATTCAGAAGGAACTGAGAAGTTAAACGTGTTGGAGTAGTGCTAGGATGTGTGACCAAGCGGGAAGTTTCTTAAAGACTATAATTTGATCAAAGATTAAATTTAATTAGTGGTAAAAATGTTTTAGGTGAGAGATTAACGATTTAAAGAAGTTGAGAAAAAAATCAATTTTTTATTTAGAAAAACTTGTTTTTTTGGATTTTTTATAACCTGCCATTATTGTGCCGACGAGGCTATGCCGAGGGAAAATCCGTCGGCATATCATACGCCGACAGCTAGAGCTACGCCTACAGGAAAAAGTGCGTCTGCCGAGGGAGACCTTTCCCGAGGAGGCTATGCCGAGGGCAGCCATCAGCGTAGCATACGCCGAGGACATTTTGGCCTACGCCGACAGTCGTAGCATGTCTAATATGGATATACTCTACGGATACCCGATGTTAGCTTACCTGGTCTAGCCCTATGAAAGGCCCACTCGACGGCATGCCAAGGTCCACGATGCTCATGACGGTTCGGCTATACGAAGCACATAAAGACACGGACTCCCAAGCGCACAGGACAAGAAAAGATCAAGACTAGAGTTTGAACACAACTTGTAACTTACTCGTATCGGTAACTAAGACCTAGTCTCTCCATATATAAAGACTAAGAGGGTCTAACGAGGAGACAACCTACGCTACGCCATAAACCCCCCAATAGATAGATCTACGATCTCCACCTCCACAATAGATCTACAGATCTAGATCTAAACTTACCGCATACACTCCTCCACGTCAGATTGCATTTGCGCGCGCCTATAATATTTGCTTCCGCCGTAATTAAGAGCAGACAAGCAGAAATAAGGTTTTCCCTCCGGAGGTCTGAACCTGGGTAAACTCTCGTGTTCCGTGTTGCTTGTCTGTTAACCGTTCCGCGATCTCCAGAATCCCCATCTTCTCCAAAACCCAAGTCCATAATAATAGGCATTAACGAGATCGAACCTCGTCAATGGCGTCGTCTGTGGGAATTAAAGGCGTTGATCGTTCGGTCGCGACGGTCCCATCACCATCAGTCTACGACTCGCTTAACTTTGGTGATCAGATCCAATTCGGCTCTCCTTCGTCATCGGCGGACTGACCAGATTGGACTGACCAGATTGCATCTGGTAGTTGGTATGCGCCGGTGCGGTTGATTTATCTTCACCAACACTGGAGTAGGACTCGACGTCAGTAGTCTTCGTACACAGGAATTAAGGTGGAGGTTGTTCACGTACAGAACAAGATTCAAAGAGAAATAATGTGTCACGGCATCAATTCCCAGGAAGAATAAAGCAATCTGATGCACAGCCATGCAACGTGCTTTTTTATTCTAATAGTTTAGGAATAGAAAAGAAAAGAAGTCCACTATGTCATGTCTTATCAATCGGTGAAGCTCAAAGGACAAGGAATAAATTTGGATCAGACCTAGCGACAAGCCACGTGACCTTGCTTCATAGCCAAAAAGCTCTGTCCGGCAAGCATTGCAGCCTCGGTCGCACCGGCTCCCGCGACTCCATCAACCTGGACCACACATCCGTCGTATTGAGTGCGTCTACCGTGCTGACTCTACACTCGGGGGATCCATCGAATTCGCCGCGCGACCTGCTGCGATCTTCGCATGCGGTGACTCGCCGATACAGTTTTCGACTCCGATGACCCACTGCGGTTTTCGACTGCGGTGATCCACTACAATCTTCGGTTGCGGCAACCCGCGGATTACTTCGACTCCCGCGATCCACTGATCGCATCTGCTCATGCGACCCGCAGGTCGTATCGGCTCCTTCAGATCCTTCGACCCGCTGTGGTCTTCGACTTCAACGACTCGGAGGATCCCTCCGTTTCGGCGACCAGCCGTGGCCTTCGGCTCCAGCAACCCGCTGCGGTCTTCGGCTCTGGCGAACTATGCGGCCTTCGGCTGTGGTGACCCGCTGCATTGTTCGGATGAGACAACCCAGTGTGATCTTTGATTGCGACAATCTTTGACCCCAGGAACCCGTCCCTGCTATGACTGCGGTCCTCCACGTCGATTACGTCCGCCGCGTGACCCGCTACCGCATCAACTTCGTCCACGACAACTACCAATAAAGCTAAGTTTACCTCTACTTAGAGCTGATTTTATTTTTTAAACTCGCACTCGAAACACTTGGGGGTTGCGCCATCTTCGAGTAACCTAATGCCATCGGCTCCACGCACTCGAGCACCTCGAACACGACAGCCCGAGTAGCCGACTCTGCCTGATCGTCGAATCCTTGAACTCCGAGTGCCTCGGCAAGGTACTAAGACTAAGGGTAATCAGGCTAACAAAAAGGCCTAGCATAGAGTGCAAAAGTGTCGACTCGATTGGCACCAGTATCTTACTATACAAACCGACATGCAACTATGTTTTACAAGATACAAGTACTCCACAATTCTTCATGTTTTCTGCAGCTTACAATGACATCGACTGCGCCGAGCTATTCCATCGGATCCTCTAACAGGAGTCGACAAAACAACTGGCTACGCCATAAGCTCAAGACCCGATTCGAGTCACTCATCGGATGGTTGCATGTCTTTATTCTACAAAAATGCGACGCTGGCCACGTACCCGACAGACGCGACGTTGGTTGTGCACCCGACAGAAGCAACGGCGTCGACTTCATCCGAAAAGTCGAGTCTTTCCGGCTAAACATCGCACGACTCCGCTATGTCGACTCCTGGATCCTTATGCGTGAGATGCTGACTCGATGCACTTCCGGGTCAGTGGTTTATCCCCGCATGAGTCTTCATCGAGTCTGCGACTCGACTAGAAACTCGGGGGCTACTCCTATCAGGAGCGCTAGTCGCGCACCCGATGTACTTCTGGGTCAGCGATACGCCCGCGATATTGTTGACTACGACTGCATGATACAAGACTCAAGTCTCTGTCCGAGTCTACGACTCCGCCAGACACTCGGGGCTACTCCAAACTAGAGCGCTGGCCGCGCACACAGAAGATCTTCGAGTGGCACGCTTCGATTCCTCACTCGAATCAACGATTCAACTGAGGACTACTCCCGTAAGGGAGCGCTGGTCGCGCATTCGAAAAATGAAGGCATTTGGAGCATTTGCAGGATCATCCGAAGAACTTCCGGATCACCGTGTTTACGCAACCGATGACTATAAGTTTCTGCTCGAGTCTACTACTGAAACAGACACTCGGGGGCTACTCATAAGGAGTGCTGGCCACGCATCCTATAGTCCATTGTGTTGACTACGTCTATGATGTTGACTCCTTTACAACAACCAAACAAATTCAGCTGACCCGATAAACTTTCGGGTGAAGTGCTTCACACTCGACACAACTTTCGACTCCAACATGTGAATGAAGGTTCAAGACAACTAAGTCTCCACCCGAATCTATGTTTCGGATGGACACTCGGAGGCTACTGACATGGATATACCCTATGGGTACCCGATGTTAGAATACCTGGTCCAGCCCGACGGAAGACCTACTCTACGACATGCCAAGGTCCATGAGGCTCATGACGGTTCGGCTGTACAAAGCACATATGGACACGGACTCCCAAGCGCACAAGACAAGGAAAGATCAAGACTAGAGTTTGAATACAACTTGTAACCTACTCGTATCGGTACCTAAGACCTAGCCTCCCCATATATAAAGGCTAAAAGGGTCCAACAAGAAGACAACCTACGCTACGCCATAAACCCACCAATAGATAGATCTACGATCTCCACCTCCACAATAGATCTACAGATCTAGATCTCAACTCACCGCATACACACCTCCACGCCAGATTGCATTTGCGCACCCTGTAATCTTCGGTTCCGTCGTAATCAAGACCAGACAAGCAGGAGTAGGGTTTTCCCTCCGGGGGCCTGAACCTGGGTAAACCTCGTGTCCAGCGTTGCTTGTCTGTTAACCGTTCCGCGATCTTCAGCATCCTCATCTTCTTCAAGACTCAAGTCCATAACAATGGGCATTGACGAGATCGAACCTCGTCAATGTCACTCCTGTAGTGGCACGCTATAACATATCTGAAAAGGTTATGCTAAATTTTAGGAATTTTGCTTCCTATAGCGCTATTTACGAAATAGCATGCTATATCGCACTAAATCGTCATAGTGTTAGCAAAAAATATATAGCACGCTATTTTTTCTAGCCTGTTGAAATGTTGATGTTATGCTTCTAGACGTCAATGTTATGTTGTTACCTCATGGAATATTGATGTTAAGATTTTATAAGATTAGAAAACTATTTTCGTATGTGGTTATGTATGTAGTTTTAACATTTTTGAAATATATCTTTTAATTTTCCAATTTTTTTATTTTAGGCTATATCTTATATTATTTTTAAAATATAGCACGCTATAACGTGTATAGCGTTTGGAGAAGGCCGACGCTATTTCTTTTAATGCGCTATTATTTTCATTGATGCGAATACGCAAGGAGGCACCAGAGGAAGTAGATGCAGAAGAGGACCACGATGACGGTGCTGAAGCCGGCAACAAAGCCCCAGTCGTATGGCCCGATGATGGCCATGGGATAGCGGGCGGAGGTAGGATTGGCACATTAGAGGGCCGATCAGGCTAATCGGGCATAAGGGGGCCAACTAAGCTGATTTTTCATTGATAAACCATATTACACCATCTAAAACAAGTAATATTTGGTGCTTCACCGTGTCATAGGGGGGGCCATGGCCCCTGCTGGTCCCCCCTTAGCTCCGCCAAGCGCAGACGTGTGGTTCGGACTTGGGAGGCTCGAAAACTTGAGGACGACTAACTAGGCTGCGGCGGAGAAGGGAAGATTGGCCAGTCCGTCCGCCGGTTATAAACACGCTCGATCGGCAAGCCTAGTATAGAGAGGAAAATTCGAGTACGGAGATGAAATGCAGATAGCGAAGTCACCCATAATAACCACTTGCACCACCCCTTGCCATTGCCAGTTGCCATGGCGCGACGTCGACGACGCGGAACCGAGCCTGGCAGTACTGGTGGAGAACGCGTCATGCGTCCCGGTTGGTAAGGGGCTTTAATCCCGGTTGCCCAACTGGGACGGGGCAATCGGGACTAAATCCCCCACCCTTCAGTCTCGGTTGCCCCACGAACTGGGACAAAACAGCATACACGTGGCCGCTGCTCCGCGCGAGGGGGAAGAGTAACTGCCGTTCAGAATACCTAACCGGCAAATGACCCTTCATGCAGAGATTTATACATTTATCGCCAACAGATAATTTATTTTGGCAACCTTTTTTTTTGCCGCGACAACATTTTGGCCACCTTTTGTGCCGCAACAGAGAATTTATTTATGTTGATTTATTTTTTATTTTGTGTCTTGCACTCATCAATTAAGGAACCATTATATTACACAAGATCATCATGACAATATAGATCCAAGTGTCGAACATATTACATTCGATACACATGTTTCATGCACTACATACAAATAAGCTCTTTGTACAATCCCTATTGCCTATACACATCCGTATAGTATTCTCCTTTTGGCTCTAGGACTTCTGCATCCAAGAATCCCGCCAATTCCTCCTGAATTGCTCGTAAGCGATCCTTTGGCAGAAGACCGTCCCGTAGACGTTCAAGCTGATTTAAAAAGGAACCTATATGAATAAAACTAAACACAATTTGATGGTAATAAAAAACTATAAAAAATGTTTACGTACGTGAAGTTGCTCTAAATTTCTGCCGTTCTCATAACACGTCTAACAGATGAACTCGCAAACATAGTATCCACATAAATTGTTCTCTGGTCCCTGCGTCAGGCACTTTACGAGAAGAGAGTTCAATCAAAATAATAATCAAGCATGATAATAACGATATCAAAACTATAATCAAAGAGATGCGCGGATATAGCTAGTGGTGCTTACATCTAGTGGTTTAAATGTAAGCTCCTCTTTCCAAACACCCCTAGCCTTCTTGGTGAACTGTTTCCAAGCGCTGTCCGGTGAAGAAAACAAATAAAAAAAGCTATTAATTACTTGATATTATATAATTTAAGAACGTTGTCGATATAGTGTCGTAATGATTAGAATTACCGATGAAGAATCATCTGCATGTCCTTCCACGTCTCAAGGGGTTTTATATTTCGAGTCCATGACTAGTACCCGCCCTTTTTCAGGTTGAATGATTAACATAATATAGTAGAAGCTGCACATGCGTAACTCATCAATTATATACTTAACGTCGAGTAAGCGAAATAGAAAGTGTATACAAGACAATAACTCACTCGAAGTTGTAAGGAAATACTATTTTCCTTCTGGTTTCTTGAAACCTTAACGCATGTATGATATTATCCTCCGTATCCTGGGGTTTTGTTTTGAGATTAGCTTGATGAACCCAATATGGGTCAACGAACCCAATGTCATATATTTGTCCTCTGCTGCATTCGAGAATCTTTATTCTGCATATTATAGTATGATTATATACATGCAATAAACGAGGTGAGATAGCTAGAGACTAAATTAATTACATAATTAGTACTTACATATAATAGGCACTGATGATCGATTTGTCCAAGGAATCTTGATTGAATAATTGAAATAGTTCAACAAATTAAATGGCTATCATGTCATCTACTTCTTTCCCATAATGCTTTTTTGTAACCCTCAGCATTATCCAGTTAGCCCGGCCTTTGTGACATGCATGTACCAGTTATGCAATCTTCACATTTTTGTTGGAAGATTCTTTACCTCCTCAGGTTTGACGAGAGGTTTGCCGTACTGGTATTTGTATGCTACTTCACCCACGGGAAGTATCAGAATCGATAATTAGTGGGCAATACTCATACCTTGAGCAGCGGCAGCTTCTCCGTATAGTGCAACTACATCTGGATCATACTGCTCTTCGGCCGCATATTTTCTCAACCCCACATTGGTATGGGAAATCACCTTGAGAGGGGCGCAAAATTGTTTTGTTTGTTCTCCGAGCCGGGCAACAGATTTCCCGCTTGCACCAGTACTGCTCTTTGACAGTTGTTGTGCCACATGTGACTTGAGAATAGAACGCTCATAGTCCGATGACAGCTTTGGCTCGGGTTGGTGAAGGCCCTTTAGCATTTTGAACACTCGGGCTTTTTCTTCTTTGGTGCTGGGGAGCTCTGGCTCTTTCGGCCGCCTCAGGTTAGTGAAAAACCCTGTCGTTTCCGCCTCAACGATCGCCGTAGTTTCCTCTTTAGTACAGTCATAAGATCTCTTGGGATGAACCTTTGGTACTTTTGGAATAGGCTCCTGTTTACGTGTCGGCGATCGCTTACCACTCCGCAGAGTAGCGGTGGTACGCTTACACTTTTTTCCTGAGGCGCCGGCGATGGCTGCCGTGGCGGCGATGGCTGCGCCGGAGACTGGTGAGGCGACAGAGATGGGTGAGGCGACAGAGCCGGGTGAGGCGGTGGATATGGGTGAGGCGATGAAGACGGCTACCGCAGCAGCGACGACCATGCTAGAGACGGGTGAGGCGGCGGCGAAGATGGCCTTGGCGTGTGATTTGGAAGCACGATACATTCCTTTGGCCATAGAATGGTGACGTTTGTTGCTTCTCACAGTTCAGTCACATCCCCTTCACCTGCAGGGTAGTCAAGCTTCAAACCTTGAAAGGTGGGCATGATTTCATCCACCCCGACAACAACGTAGCCCTGTAGAACCGGACGACAATGGTAAGTTGGTGCGGGTCCAATTGGTAAGGCATAGCCGACCGCCACCTTCATTGATATGTTCACAACTTTGACATGTAGCTTGCAGTGTGTCATCTGTGTGATATCATCCACTGGGTAGCCAACCCGAGCCATCGTCGGTGCACCATCGTCATCGTCATTGTCATCACCCGGGACCTCGGTGGAAGCCACACTGCTTTTTCAATTATTCAATAGGCCGATATCATCGAATGTATGTTCTACCACCATGTGCTACTGATATGGGCCGGTAGTACCTTGCTGGCTAAGTGCGTTAATTTGATTTTGTTGTTGTTTTATTCGTTCTTCAATTATACGCATTCACTCTTTCTGAATATCTGCTTCAACTTCCGCCTTGTCCTTTCTCCTCTTACGGCTTCTATCAGGATATTTCTTCCTATCTTCGGGAAACCGAGTGCTTCATGGTTGGGAGCCTATTGTGCCTCATGTTCGTCCATCGTGTTCCTTATTCCCAAGGGCGAGTGTGAGCTCGTCATTCTCTCTATCGGTAATGAAGTCCCCATCTACAACAGCCTTTACTGCTTTTCTTATGTTCTCGATTGGCTAGGGGTCTTATTTATGTCTTATGTTATATATATACTTCCCTTCTGAGTCCAACGTGCCCCCATGCCCGTAAAACCAATTCTTTGCATGTTCGATCCAATTGTCTGTCTCTAGGATGATCTTCTTAGCACGCAGTTCATCCTCAAGTTTCTTCCATTTAGGAATGCCAGCCATGTAGCTACCTTGCCCCATAGTATGGTGATACTTATTGTTAGCAGCATTTAGCTTATTCGTTTCACACATTTTCTGTAACATCCCAAAAGTATTAAACAATGATCATCAAACTCTAATCACTAAAATTAGGGTTAACAAAACTTTGATTAATTAAAATCATATGAATGCATGTGTGAATGATATAATTTGATAAGTGCATGAATGAACTTGTGTGATTAACCTAAATAGCAAGAAATGGGTTAAAGAGGAAAATAACATCATATAAAACATTTCCATGCAGAAACAAATCAAGAGAAAGTCAAAAACAAATCAAATAAAGAAAATGGCCATTTTTGCAAATCTTGCTCACTAGGTCACTTTGAGTGTTTCTAGTACAAGATTTTAAACAGAAACTTTCCCAATTATTTTCACCCCTTGCTAGAACAAGTAAAAGTGAATCAAATCCCACCTTTCAAACTTACAGAAACATTTGGCAACCTCATTCAAATCACATTTCAAAATTGAATCTTTATCATATGTGAAGATCGCCCATTTTCAAGACCCAACCAAACCAGTGCCCCTTGACTAATCCAACTAACCAGACACTCCCTAGTACGTGCCTAGCAAACCCACTAAGTTTGAATCCAAAATTCAAATTTAAATCTCTTGTAGCCATTTTATCAAACACCTTGCAGATACAAATCAAACAAACATCAAACACTATAGTGTGCAGTAATTTTGGCCTAACTTGTTCCCTATCTAGCTCACTCTACACCCTCAGTAGATCATCTAACTTGTTTAACCCCTCTATCTCACTGTAAATCAGACCATGCCATTAATGGCAAGCATGCCGAGCCTCACCTTGCCACCCATTGTCGACAGCAAGCTAGGGGCAGCACCAACCCTAGCAAGCATGTCGAGCAGGCACTCCACCGTCCACTGCCACTCCCTGTCCCAGTCCCGAGCACTGCCAGCCCCTGGACCACATGACAGGACCATGCCAAACCTCTCTGTGTGCGAGCCGAGAGCACGCCAGTGCGCCACCCTCGACCAGCACCCACAGATCGCGCGCCACCCTTGAAGCGTGCGTGATCACCACAACCCCATCAAGCCCACAGACATGCCCGTTCGCCGCCGCGCGGACCATGCACGCTGTGCGCCATTAAATTTGCCGTCGGATCCGCCCAGAGCATTGACGCGTTCCGACCGATCAGCACCGCCCCACGCCTCGCCACCATGCCGTTGAGCTTCACCAGGTAGCATAGCACCGCCCCTACCGTCGCCCATGCCAGTAGCACTCTGTGCCGTCGACCACGACGAGGTCAGCCCGCGCCCGTTGGTCCCCTTAAGCCACTATAAAAGGAGACCACCCCCGCTCGTTTTCTTCACACCAGTTCACTCCCCTCTCCCTCAGAACCACCCCACCTCACTCCCGGAGCAAGGTGAGTAGCGCATCATCGGAATTTGGCCAGAGCATACCGCTGCTGGAGGAGAAGGGAGCCGTTGATTGGAGCCGCCCTAGGAGAAGCTGCCGGTACCAGGAGAACCGCCATCGTCGACTTCGTCATTCGCCCCCCGTCATAGACCCTCGCCCGAGCCCCGGTGATCCTCCCATGAGCCCCACCTGCCGCGCTAGGGTTCTGTCTCACCGGCGCTGCCCGACATTGACGATGAACCAGAGCCGTTCGATTAAAACTAGATCCCACAGTCCACATTGCCCCGTACCGCTTCGCCCCTCACCATCTCACTAACGCGTGGGGACAACCACTTAACCAGCCCGCGCGTGCGCTGTGCGTAGTGGGTCGGCCCAGTAAAACATCCCGCGCGACCCAACAATTCAAATTCAGTTTTATTCATTTAATTTCAAACACAGTTCTGTACCTCTATTCAAAAATCAACCCAGCTAGTTCCACTGAACCAAAATGGATGAAACAAATTTTGTTAGAAAGATACTGAAATGCTTAATCCAAGCCCGTTGGATTCAAACTATTTAGATTTCTAGATCACCCATAGTAAAAATAACAAAGGAGAAGCTTTTCTGCATTCAAACATTTTTCAAAATTCAACCATAAGAGCTTTTGAGTTGATTCCAACTCTCAAAAATCACATTTGATCATACCTTTTAGAATATATAAAAACACAAGGGTTTACTTGCAGAAATAATGTTCAAGTAATAAAATAATGCCACATAGGCATTTCTAGTCACTTTATTTAATTAAAATAAAAAGGTTAAACCTTATTAATTTGTGACACCACTTTAAATCACATTCCCATGTACTGAAATATATGGCGATGACATGTGTCAACATGATCCCATGTTTGAGTTGGAGAATATTAAATCTTAAGTAGTTTTTCAATGAGTAGAAATTGCTTTTCTAAAATAAAATAAACAAGACAAGTGTTTTAATCTTGTAATGATAGTGATGATGATAGATCATCTAGTATGAACCTTTGAGTGATGTTTAGAAATAGTTAAGTATTGTTTGGTGATTGTGTACCTCATATTTATTTATAGACGCTAGTATCGACCAAGGATACGAGGAGGAAGGAGGATACTACGAGGAAGAAGCCAAGGAGAACTTCAACCACTGCTCTGCACAAGGCAAGCCAATACTTGCAACCTTGCAAGCTAACACTTGCAAGATACCCTACTTATGAAAGCCTAATACTACTAGTTGAATGAGCAAGCTATTAACTTAGCAAGCTTACACCACTTGATACCCAATCCTAGTTTTACTTGCAAGCTTAATACTTTATTTTCTTTATCAAAGCTTTCTCTTAGAGTTTACATAGTGACTTGTAGATTCTAGAAAGATAACTGAAGGTAGCATAAAGAGCATAAAATTTGGCCTAAGTTAGATAATCTTGATGTCATCCTAAGGCACGAGATTGAACTTAGTAAATCCCCACTTGTTTACGACCCTTCATTAGTCTTTACCACCACTTATATATGCTAGTGCTAAGCATAAAACTTGATCAACTTTAGATGGGAATACTTGGTGAAAATGGTTATGAAAACCTTAGAATGATGAGTCATTCTACTCAAATGGTTTGACATGTGTTCTTGGAAACACCAGATGATTTTGATGATGAAAATGTTGAGGCATGAGCCTTAGCCCTTTATAAAACTGATGGTTGTCTAGATGCGATACCATTCCAATTTTACCGTACAACCACAATACCCGAAAATTGGGTAGGGCTTGACTGGAAATTTATATACCTTAGTATGGGTTCCCTTGCGGCCAAGGTCTGAGCTGAGGCTACCTTGTTAAGATTGTCCACCTGTGCAGTACCCAAGATGACAGTTGGTCATGGTTGGGAGGCCAAACTCATAGGAGAGGTGCCTATACTAAGGCGTGTAATTGAAAGGTTAGGATTGATTATCCGCATACCGAGTATGGTGAATTCAGGATTGTTCCTGACGGATGTATCGAATGTTGTGGTGAAAGTGTACAATCTCTGCAGAGTGTCCAACTATTCGAATAGCCGCGTCCGCGGTTATGGACAGTTGGAGTGGCCATACTGTGCCCCCGTCAGATGTTTTCAAAACAACTTATGAAACGATTTATGACTTTGACTTGACCACAACAGAGTTGTGACATGAAATGCAAGTTCCCACTTAGGTGTTATACAACTTCCAACTGGTTTTCTTTGCTTCTGAACTTAATAGAGGTAAATATGGCTTTTTGCAAAACAACCCTAGAGCTTAGTATCCTACTACAAAACCCCCCTTAACTTGTTAGTACTCCCTCAGTTTCAAGGCTTAAGGCGTCCTCGTTTTGCGTGTTTTTTCTTTGACCAAGAATTACTCTAAATATGTAAAGAGTTTTGGTATAAAACTAGTATCACTGGAAAGTATTTTTCAATACGAATCCAACGGTACTAATTATGTACAATATAATCAAGATTTTGTTGCCCAATTCTTTCGGTCAAACTTTGCTTTGGAAAGCGTGTACGCCTTAAGCCCTGAAATGGAGGTAGTATTAGTTTGCGAGTACTTAAAGAGTACTCATGGCTTTGTACCTGGATATTCCCGTGGCCAGACTATGAAGAGGAGTACCAGGATGATGGACCGCAGGAAGGTTACGACAACTAGGATCATCTCCCATCGTCAGCATTGCCTGTGACCCCGAAGATGGAGCTTCGCCTACGCTATCGTTATCTTTACGTTATTCCGCTGCTTGAGTTGTATTAAGAACTGGATCATGATATCCTTATTTGTGTAAGACCTTATGTATGGTTTGTAATGGATGATATACTGTGATATCCAAATCTGTTATGTCTCGCAAAAATGGTAATCCTGGGATTGCAATGTATGGCATAACAGGCATCTGGGATTAAAAATACGGGTGTTGACAAGTTGGTATCAGAGCCATCCTGACCATAGGAGACCCTAGTTAGAATGGACGTTTGAATCAAAAACATAGTTTCAAAACCAAAGGAAGTGAGTATTTACAAAAAACTATTCTCATTCTTATCACTTGGATTCTTTCCTGAAAATTCATGTTCCTCAAAAATTCTTGCGAAGTACAAAAAATTTGACACACTTGATCACTCTACTAACTTACTCATCCTATATTCTTATAGATGGACGTGAAGTACAACAAGTTTTATCAGTTGGGGAATCGAGGAGACCTCATCTTTGAGCGTGACTTGGACCATCTGTCAGAGATGCTGGAGCGTCCGCACCCCGAGTTTTTTGGAGCTCAGCTCAATGATCAGGAAGGAGAAGATCTACAGTGTCTAGTTGTTGCAAGTCTCCGAGGAAAGATTGAACCTCCCACTGCAGAGGCAATTTAGTTCACCTTAAGAGAGAACAACTGGCTCGATGGACTTGCTAGGGCCATGCAGGAAGCTCTTGCCTGTCTGTGTGGGCAGAGTATCAATCAGATCAAGGGTACCCATTGTGAGTTCTACCCAAGGCGTGATGTTATGTGACAACCACTGGAGGCCCCATATCACCCCAAGATGAAGAGTCAGTTGGACCACCTCAGCTTCATGATGTACGACCGTCAGAAGGAGTTGGACAATGCCTGTTCCTACGCTAACAACATGTACGCCATCGCCAAGAAGGATCAGACCATCGCCATGCTAGTGAAGGATCGCAAGTCTCGTTGCCGTCAGCTCGACAAGAAGGAGCGCATCATTGCCCATCTTGGCCACCGGATCACAGATTTGGAGGAGACCATCCACGAGAGAGATATGCAGCTGGAGGAGAGGGAGAATGCCGGAGAAGACCTTCGTGGAGACCCCTACTCCTATCTCAGTGATGATGATGACTTTTTGGAGGATCATGCCATGGACTTCTTCACCAATGAGGATGACTTCGCCTTCATCGATGATGATGATGATGGGGACACTGACTCCAAGGAGTAGTATCAATTGAGCACTAGCGTTAGTGAGTTGTAGTCGGTCCCGCTGTATCATAGTTTCGAGAATGCTTCTTAAAACCATCTATTTTTCCTTGTTGTGGTGTGTGTTTGTACTATGTGCTATGCATGAATGAAAAGCAAGTTGCTAGAAAAATCTAAGTCAAACTTCAAAAAGTTTTCAAAAACCTTGAACCTTAGAAATTTCCCTCTTTTCTCATGATCTATCTCAATCTTCAGATGCCTCGCGGAGGAAGCGGTTCATCCCCGGACCCGATGTTGCAGATCTTGCAAATGTTGGTTTCTAACCACGAAGCTGAACGAGCCAAACGTCAAGCCAACTTAGCCACCCTTCAACACATCACCCAGATGGACAACAACAATCAAGGCCATGGAAATCAGGACAACCATGGATCTAATCTCAAGAATTTCCAGAACACCAATCCACCTGTTTTCACTAAGTCAGAAGAGCCCCTAGATGCAGATTTTATTGGCTGCAAACCATGGAGAACAATCTGGAGGTCGCAGGAGTGGAAGCTAACGAGAAAGTTCTGTTCGCCACTCACTATCTGGCTGGAGATCCAAGAGCATGGTGGAACAGCGTTCGTGCAATGACCGGAGGTCAGATGATGACTTGGAATGAATTCAAGGTCAAGTTCAGCAGAACCCATGTGCCACCGGGTTTAATCAAGAGGATGAGAGATCAATTCAGGGAACTGAAGCAAGGAAGGATGATAGTAGTGGAATACCGTGACAAATTCTTGTCATTGGCTAGGTATGCACCGGATGAGATCGACACCGAAGCCAAGAAGAAGGAGATATTCTTGAATGGTCTGCATGATGAGATGCAGACAATGTTAGTCAATATCCCCTTTGATGATATTGAAGCCTTAGTTGACTCTTCCATTCAGATGGAAGGAATGAGCAACCAAGCCAATGAGAACCGCAAGCGCCGCATGATGCATCAACCAGGAACCCACCATACACCAAAGTATCGCCCCAAACCATCTCCAGGATTTGCCCCAAGAAACAACAGACCCCCGATGAATCGTCCGACCTATCCCAACCATGGAAACCCAAGGCCCGGAGGAAACCACAACAACCCCGGAAATCCCAACAATTTCAACCGTGCACCACCTAAGTTCAACAACAATAATGCCGCCACCAACACCAACACTGCCCCAAGGATTGGAATCAATGATGTGCCTGTTGCAGCGAAGGACAAGTCGCAAGTGAGTTGTTATGAATGTGAAACCAAGGGTCACTATTCTAATGAGTGCCCCAAGAAGATTGCCGCAGCCCCCAATGCAAATGCCCCAGCTCAGCAGCAGCGTCGTGTTTATCTCGGAAGAAGGTTTGCCCCAGGAAACTCGCTCAACCGCAACGGCCGTCTTTTTCTCATGCATGGTGAAGAAGCCCAAGAAGCGCCAGATGTCGTGCTGGGTATGTTTTCTGTTAACTTAGTACTTGCAAGAGTGTTGTTTGATTCTGGAGCATCGCACTCGTTTTTCACTGAAGAATTTGCATGCACTAGTAAGATTCAACCAACCAAATTGAAGCATGTTATGATTGTTCAAATACCAGGTTCAACCACCAAAGCTAGGCAAATTTGCAAAGCCGTCCCTATCCGAATCCATGGCATAGATTTTTATGCTAATCTAATAGTACTTGGAACTAAAGGTTTGGAAGTAGTACTAGGAATGTATTGGATGTACAAACACAAAGGATTAATTGACTATGCCAAGAAAGCCATAACCATGACCAGTACAACCGGAATATCAGTCGAGCATATGTCTGAAACCTTGCCCCGTCAATTCAAGTGCAACAAGAGTATAGCCCAGCCAACCATTGACCAAGTCCGGATAGTCTGTGAATACCCCGATGTATTTATAGATGTTTTGCCCGGTATGCCCCCAGATCAGGATATCGAGTTCATCATTGAACAAATCCCTGGAACTAGACCCATATCCTGGAGACCATATAGTATGAACCCGTCTGAACTAGCAGAACTGAAGGAGCAACTGTATGCCATGCTGGAAATTGGACTGATTCAACCAAGTGCGTCACCTTGGAGATCACCTGTCTTGTTTGTGGACAAGAAAGATGGAGGTAACCGTTTGTCTACGGATTATTGGAAGTTGAATGATGTCACTATCAAAAACAAGTACCCGTTGCCAAAGATAGAAGATTTGTTTGACCAGTTGACTGGTGCCAAGGTGTTTTCTAAGATTGATCTTAGAACTAGCTATCATCAACTCAAGATTCGCGCAGAGGATATTCCAAAGACTGCCTTTACCACCAGATATGGATTATACGGGTATACTGTCATGTCTTTTGGATTAACCAATGCCCCCGCTTATTTCATGAATCTCATGAATAAGATTTTTATGGACTTCCTGGATAAGTTTGTCGTTGTTTTCATCGATGACATTCTGATTTATTCCAAATCGGAAGAAGAACATGAGCTACACCTAAGGACCACTCTTGGAACCCTTAGAGAGCATCAACTATATGCCAAGTTTAGCAAATGTGAATTCTGGTTATAGGAGGTAGGATTCCTCGGACATATTGTATCAGCCGGAGGAATTGCCGTTGACCCTGCGAAGGTGAAAGATGTCGAAGATTGGAAAGCCCCAACAACTCAAACCCCAGTTCGTGCATTTCTCGGATTAGCGGGATACTACCGAAATTTCGTAGAAGGATTCTCGAGTATCGCCGGACCCATGACCCAATTGCTGAAGAAGGACAAGAAGTTTGAATGGACGTACAAATGTGAAGCGTGTTTTCAAGAACTCAAGAGAAGATTGACTTCAGCCCCAATCTTAATCATGCCGGATATCACAAAGCCCTTCGATGTGTATTGTGACGCATCCAAGATCGGTCTCGGATGTGTGCTAATGCAAGAAGACAAAGTTATATCCTATCTGTCCCGACAACTGAAACAACACGAGCAAAATTATCCAACCCATGACCTCGAGCTCGCAGCCGTAGTTCTAGCCCTGAAAACATGGAGGCATTACCTGATGGGAAATCATTGTGATATTTATTTGGATCACTAGAGCCTGAAGTATATATTCACTCAGAAGGAGATGAATATGAGACAGAGAAGATGGATTGAACTAATCAAGGACTATGATCTGGACATTCACTATCACCCCGGTAAATCCAAGGTGGTAGCATATGCCCTTAGCAGATTTCCGTGCCGCTTGAACTCCATGATTTTGAAGGAGCAACCAAGTTTGCACAAAGAGATGGAAGATTTCCGAATGGAATTAGTGAGTGAAGGATTTCTGGCTAGCATAGAACTTCAACCCACTTTGATTAGCCAGATCAAAGAGGCGTAGAGAGGAAATGCTAGTATCGACAAAATCAAATGGCTCTGTCTACCAGCAGATTCGGAGTTGAAAGAAGTTATTTTGAAGTAAGCCCATGATACTCTTTATTCTATCCACCACGGTGGAACAAAGATGTATCAGGATTTGAAGGAACAATTTTGGTGGCATAAGATGAAGAGAGAAATCAGAAGCTATATCACCAAGTGTGATATCTTTCAGAGAGTCAAGGCGGAACATCAAAGACCCGCAGGACTGTTGCAACCGCTACAGATTCCGGAATGGAAATGGGATTCCGTTGGAATGGAATTTATCACCGGATTGCCTACTTCTAATAGGGGAAATGACTCTATCTGGGTCATAGTTGACAGATTGTACAAAGTCGCCCATTTCTTACCAGTCAAGACCACATACCAGAGTTCAAAGCTTGCGGAGTTATACATCGCTAGAATCGTTAGTTTGCACGGAGTCTCCAAGAACATTGTATCGGATCGAGGAACCCAATTTACCTCGATATTCTGGAAGAAAGTCCAAGAAGGTTTAGGAACCCGACTAAATTTCAGCACAGCGTATCACCCTTAGAACGTTGGACAAACGGAGCAAGTAAATCAAATACTCGAAGATATGTTGAGAGCATGTGTGCTAGAGTATGGATCTAAATGGGAAGACTGTCTGCCTTTCGCAGAATTTTCATACAATAATAGTTACCAAGCTAGTTTGCAAATGGCCCCATTTGAATTCATGTATGGAAGGAAGTGTCGCACCCCTTTGAATTGGTCGAAAGTAGGAGAGAGTCAGATTTTCGGACCCGACATCCTACGAGAAGCAGAAGAGAAAGTCCACAAGATTCGTGAGCACCTCAACACCGCCCAGTCAAGATAGAAGAGTTACGCCGACAAGATACGTCGAGACCTCGCTTTCAATATCGGAGATTTCATGTACCTTAAAGTGTCGCCTTTGAAAGGAATGTGACGTTTCCAGCTCAAAGGAAAGTTAGCCCCTGGATATATCGGACCCTTCAAGATTCTAAATCGTCGAGGAGAGGTATCATATCAATTGGAGTATCCATAGGAAATGTTAGCAGTGCACAATGTGTTCCATATATCGTTACTTCGCAAATGCCTTGAAGTTCCGGAGAAGACTGGAGTTTTCAAGAACATTGATCACCAGACCATAGAGATCAACGATGACCTGACCTATCCCAAATTACCCATCCGTGTTTTGGAAGAAGCTTTCAGAACCACCAGGACCCGAAGCATCAAGTTTCTCAAGATTCAGTGGAGCAACCACACTGAAGAAGAAGCTACCTAGGAGCGCGAAGATCACATTAGGATGGAGTTTCCCGATCTCTTTAAATCCTAGGTAATCTTTTTCTTCCTTTTTCAAATCTCAGGACGAGATTTTGTTTAAGGGGGGAAGGTTTGTAACATCCCAAAAATATAAAAAAATGATCATCAAACTCTAATCACTAAAATTAGGGTTAACAAAAACTTTGATTAATTAAAATCATATGAATGCATATGTGAATGAGATGATTTGATAAGTGCATGAATGAACTTATGTGATTAACCTAAATAGCAAGAAATGGGTTAAAGAGGAAAATAACATCATATAAAACATTTCCATGCAGAAAAAATCAAGGGAAAGTAAAAAAACAAATCAAATAAAGCAAGTGGTCATTTTTGCCAATCTTGCTCACTAGGTCACTTTGAGTGTTTCTAGTCCAAGATTTCAAACAGAAACTTTCCCAATTCTTTTCACCCCTTGCTAGAACAAGTAAAAGTGAATCAAATCCTACCTTTCAAACTTACAGAAACATTTGGCAACCTCATTCAAATCACATTTCAAAATTGAATCTTTATCATATGTGAAGATCACCCATTTTCAAAACCCAACCAAACCAGTGTCCCTTGACTAATCCAACTAACCAGACACTCCCTAGTATGTGCCTAGCAAACCCACCAAGTTTGAATCCAAAATTTAAATTTAAATCTCTTGCGGCCATTTTATCAAACACCTTGCAAATACAAATCAAACAAACATCAAACACTATAGTGTGCAGTAATTTTGGCCTAACTTGTTCCCTATCTAGCAGACTCTACACCCTCAGTAGATCATCTAACTTGTTTAACCCCTCTAGCTCACTGTAAACCAAACCATGCCATTAATGGCAAGCATGCCGAGCCTCACCTTGCCATCCCATTGTCGACAGCAAGCTAGGAGCAGCACCAAGGCTAGCAAGCATGTCTAGCAGGCACTCCACCGTCCATCGCCACTCCCTGTCCCAGCCCCGAGCACTGCCAGCCCCTGGACCACACGACAAGACCATGCCAAACCTCTCTGCATGCGATCCGAGAGCACGCCAGTGCGCCACCCTCGTCCAGCACCCACAGACCACGCGCCGCCCTCGCCGCGTGCATGCGTGCATGATCACCACCGCCCCAACAACCCCACAGACATGCCCGTTCGCCGCCGCGCGGACCATGCACTCTGTGCGCCATTAAATTTGTCGTCAGACCCGCCCAGAGCATCGACGCGTTCTGACCGATCAGCACCGCCCCACGCCGTTGAGATTTGCCAGGGAGCACATCACCGCCCCTACCGTCGCCCAGGCGAGTAGCACTCTGTGCCGTCGACCACGACAAGGTCAGCCCGCGCCCATCGGTCCCCTTCAGCCACTATAAAAGGAGACCTCCCCCGCTCGTTTTCTTCACACCAGTTCACTCCCCTCACCCTCAGAACCACCCCACCTCACTCCCGGAGCAAGGCGAGCAGCGCATCGTCGGAATTTGTCCGGAGCCCATCGCTGCTAGAGGAGAAGGGAGCCGTCGGTTGGAGCCGCCCCAGGAGAAGCTGCCGGTACCAGGAGAACCGCCGTTGTTGACTTCGTCATTCACCCCCGTCGCTGACCCTCGCCTGAGCCCCGGTGTAACATCCTATCATTAGAGCTTAGAAATAAGCTGAACCCAGATGTGTGCATTGCATTCATGCATAGAAAATCCGAATAATTTTCACGCTTTTAAAACAGAACTTGTCAAATTGAATGAAGCTTGTCTTAACTTGATGGAATTGAAGTAGATCATCAAGTTGACTGCGATAAGTTTCAATAAGACCTTTGCTAAAACCTTATTTTGGGTAAGGAAGATTTGATCTAAGGGTAGATCAAATGTAATAAAAGTTAAACCCTGATACAATGTGAATTATACTTGATCATTAGGTGATCATATTATAGTATTCATTATAATCACTCATGAGTACCAAGTTAAAGGATATAACACCAAATATGAATTTAACAACTATATCTTAATCTCATCTACATATACCATGAGTATCATGGTAATATCTAACCGTACTTCTTAAGTAAGATTGAGTAGGAAAGAAACTAACTTTAGATCATTCACCTATACCTTTCTTTCCATATCAATCCTTATCATCCCTATTGAGTTATATTCCAATATCTGTTGTTCATCAATGAGGGGAAATCAATTATTGATTCACCAATTCTCAATCTACCAACTCTTGACCAGAACATAGCTCACATTTAAGTTTCTAAAAATAAACAACTAAGCAGAGATAAATAGTAATGCTAGCTTTAGAAATCATTTATAGTATGGGAATGATTGAAAAGAATCCAATCAATGTGATAATAGAAGGAGTTAAACTCACTCCTGGTTGGATAGAAGAGTTATTTGAAATAAAGATATTTATGGTAACAAAGAGGGTTCCCAGGATGGATACTAAAGAGAGTTACCAGGAGTAGTCCTATTGGATCAAGTAGGTATAGTCAATGAATTATATCTCTTAATCCAATAGAACTAAACAGAAGATATTTATCATACAACTGCAATGTCGTATGGATGGAAGCCTTGATTAGCCAACTGGAAACCTAAACCCTAAAGGATCAAAAGATTATAATGATCAAGCCTTATTCACCAAGGTTTAGTTCTTATACCATGTATAAGTGGTATTGGTGGATAAAACATGATTGAAACCCTAGTAGAGATAAGTTATCCTAGAGTAGTAATTACAAGCCACATAAAAATGATTTAGGGTTGGAGTGTGAGTTATTGGAGTAAAGTGAATATAGGATGGTATTATTCAATTAAAGCTAGTGTAGCATAGAGTTTTAGGAGTGGTGTTAGTCATCTTAAAGGATAGTCAACTTTAGAGAAAGGTAGTTGGACGCATACACCTATTAGAGATACATTAGTGATGAATGATTAAGGAAGTTTATGAGTAGAGTTTGAAGGAACTACTTGTTGGATGGAAGGCTATCAACAATAGAGTAGTAGATACAACCAAGCAAGGATATGAGAAAACTATGAAATACTTTAGTATCAAACTCATTGGATTCACCCATGAGTTTAGAAGAATAAAAGGTGAATAAGAATATTTTGTGAAGTAAAGCTCATCATGTTAACTATGATGATAGATTGGAAAAAATAGTATATATAGGAAAGGAATTCCTTAATTAAAGATTCAGAATTGTGAATTATGGAAAATAGACATTCTTGGTAAACAACCAACTTTAAATCTCAAATTAAACTTAATATCCATCTCATGCTATTGATCCATCATCTTATGTCTATATCACTTTATAGGAATATTTTCCTCTAGCAAATCACATAAGCACATCTCTGTTCATTCCAATTATCATAATTATACGTGCTTAGGGGTATCTTTATCAATGCCTTTCTATAAAACATTTAGATATAACTTTCTGTTTTAAAAAGGGGATGTCATCAAGTATCATAAACATAAGACAATATGCTTAGTCATTAAATCTTGACTCATATCCATAAAGGAATCCAAGTACATAAAAAACCCTAAACCCTAGGGTAATATTCATAATTCAAAACCCTAAACTTCTTTATCTAGAATAATAGAATATATATTGCCATTTTCCAAATCAATGGAAGTAGTAATAACCATATTAATTTCCTTCATATTTCATGCATCAAATAATGATATAGGATCATTATACATATAAAAATTTATATTCAAACTCTGAGCCAACTAGAGTTAAGTCTTATAAACAAATAAGAATACATCATTCAAGAAATCCATAACTAAAGGAGGAGAGAAAAATAATAAGAAAGGTTTCTACAAATTATTAAAAGGGGTTCATATTGAGTAAATAAAATAAATATAAAAAGATTATATAATAAAAGTTCACAAATGATACTAAATATATTTTAGTATTATTGCAATTATCCAGTAAATAAATCCTACAAAGAAAATTTCAAAATATAAATCAAATTCAAATCTGAAAAGGGAAAACAGAAAATAGAAAAAGGTAAAACAAATAAAAACATTACCTGGCCGTGGCCCAACATATCTGTACCTATCTGATGCCCATGTGCAATCCACAACAGCCCAACAGCCAGCCCAGCTCTTTCTCTCCTGTGACTGACAAGTGGGGCCAGGAAAGGACTGCAGGTTGAGAGGAAAGAATCGCCAGGGGGTTATCCGCAAAATAGCATGTCGTCGTCATCCTCATGCACACAGACAGCTCGCTGGAGGAGCTCGCCGCTGCTCGATGCCGTCATCGTCGTCCTTGCGCCAAGATCAACGCCGCCGTCGCCAGGAGAGGATAAGGAGTCCACCGCGACGTCCTTGCTCGTCCTCATCCTCAATTTCCCCCACTGCAGCTCTCTCTCTCAATTTCTTCTTTTGAGCCGAGAACCCTAGCTCGGAGGTGAACTGGAGCCGGCGATTCCGTGCTCGCCTCGGCCATGTAAGACCACGGTGGAGACCGCCGTGCTCTTCTCGTCCGTTTGCCCCAACTCGCACTATCGGAGAAGGCGTGAATCAACCCAATCGAACCCTCGTTCCCGATGCTGTTCGTCGACCTCACCGACGTCTCCGACCGCGCCTCGCCAAACCAAGCACACCATCGTGTTCCTGGTGAGTCACTGAATCTCCTAGTAAGCGTAGATCTTTCGTTTGCTTCCTAAATCCATGCCACCATGATTGACCGCAAGAACCTCCGCATGAGCTTGTCGTCGATGTAGTTCCGATGACCATTAGGAAGCGGTGCCACCACCAATAGGTTCGCCTCGATCTCCTCTATCCAACGCACCTAGTCACAGCCCCGCACGCGCACTAGATCGATCGATCCTCAACTAGTGAGGATTAGCCCTGGTGACGTCATGCTCACCTCAGGATCGAACCACGTCAGTAGGTTTGACCAGTCTTTGCCTCGCGTGGCTGATGACATGGCCTTGGGCCCATATGTCATTGTCTGGGGTAAAGACAGGGTCGGTAACAAATGTATTTTCTTTAACCGGCGTGCTAAGGTTATCACTGGCCCACTGGTCAGTGACCGAGGCTAGCTTTAGGTGCGGTGTAAAAAGTATTTCCTATTTAAGAAATAATAAAATGTTATAAACTCAATTATTAATATTCTAGAAATCAAATAAATGATTAAATCTTGTTTAATTAATAACTTTTGATTTACAATTCAGAAAAATATGTATAATATATGAAAATTTTCAGAAAAATAAAATCTACAACTTAAAACTATTATTAAATATTATTATGATGATTATATAAATAAATATTATTTAATAAAGGTTTTATAAGTAATAAATCTTTGATAATTCATATTTTAATAATGGTAAATGTTAAAAATATAAATAGAATACCAAAAATCTTAGAAAAATAAGAATTATAATTTAAAACTATAATCATGTATTATTATTTCACTTAAGAAAATATTTATTATTTATTAAGTAATAAGAATTGTAAAAATCATATCTTATTATTTATAAATCACAAAAATAAATGTAATTTACCAAAATGATCACAAAAATAATATCCACATGTTAAAAATCTAATATTATACTTTTGAATTAAATAAAAATTCAAATAATTTAATAACTCAAATTTAAACTTATTTACTTTATTAATAATTCATATAAGGATAAATAAAATTTGTTAATATTTTTAAAATGAGTCAATTAAGTCTAATAAATAGTATTAGTCTTAAATATTAATAATATGTAGCCATAATGGTTTAAAACATTGTAATCATCTTTGTATTAAATTATATTCAACCCTAAGTGAAGATTATATTCTCAAAGGATTCCAATTCATGATAAAAACCTTAAAGAACACCTTGTGAATAAATAAGATCCTTTCCATCTATGTTAATTACCAAATTAAAAAAACTACCACAACACTATAGCAAGTTCAAAAAGTAGTTAAGTGACAATATATCTTGGTTTATAAACTATACTCACTCATCTATAAAAGTTAAATGATATTACTCCATTATAGAATCAAGAAACCATTACACCAAGTAAAAGAATAACCATTCTTAAGTAACTTAAAGAAAACATTCCAGATACACAAAGTAAAAATATCGTAAGCATTATACTTTCAAACTATCTTTGTTTTAAAGTTAACTTTAGTCTACAGAATCTTAATATAACACTATAAACATTATTATATGTTTTATAGTTAACTTTGGTCTGAAGTAGTTAAGTTATATAGCAACTCAAGCCAAACCATTCGAGCAAACAAATAACATCAACCACCACTAACTAACCACAAAGCTTGTTTTGACCTTAGAAGAGAAAACTTTTCTTCGAAGGCTATTCTTTTTGCCACTTCAAACAAGAACTCTTATATAAGCAATTTTGACTAGTATATCATAAGTATATATTTTACTACTACATATGTTTCTCACAACCACTCATAATACCAAATAAGAAAGACAAGCATGGAATTTATTTAAAAAGGCACAAAACATTCTAAAGTAACCATTTCCGAAATGCAAACCCTAGGACAACATTATTCCCGAGATTTGCGTTTAGAACATGCATCACATTACTTATGTATAAAATCATATTGCTTCTTTAAACATTAGTCCTTACCGGACCAATGATGCTGATTTCAGATTTTAGATCTTATACTAACTCGAAGACCGTGAGTGCATAATCTTGGAATCACAAAAGGCAAGTTCACACTTGCTCATGTCCTTTGTTTATTTTCTGTAAAGTATTTTACAAATCCAGTGTTGTTATCACCTGCATTTGAAAAAGGTCTAAACAACACTAATTTTGATAATAATGTGAACTATCGGTTACTAATCCAGGGTGATCAGCTAATCTATTAAATCTGACAGTTGGAATACCACTGTTCAGAACTATATCACCCAGGACTTAACAACCAATGTCGCTAGTGATTCTTACGCCGTATATTACGCGTTGACCATGAGATTTGGAATGGGACAGAGAAGTCAGCTGTATATGTATCCTCTCGCATGAAGCCGGATGTGCAGGTCGTGGCTGTTATTGTCAACACCCGGATTTTTCAATCCTAGATGCCTTTATGCCATACATCGCAATCTCAGGATTACCATTTTTGCGAGACATAACAGAATTGGATACCATAGTACATCATCTATTACAAACAATACATAAGTTCTTACACAAATAGGGATCTCACAATCCAGTTCTTAATACAACTTCAAGCAGCAGAATACGTAATAATAACGGTAGCGTAGGCGAAGCTCCATCTTCGGGGTCACAGGCAATGCTGACAATGGGAGATGATCCTAGTTGTCGTAACCTCCCTGGGGTCCATCCTCCAGGTACTCCTCTTCATAGTCTGGCCATGGGAATAGCCAGGGACAAAGCCATGAGTACTCTTTAAGTACTCGCAAGCTAATACTAACAGGTAAAGGGTTTTTTGGATAATAGGACACTAGGCTCTAGGGTTGTTTTGCAAAAGCCATATTTGTCTCTACTAAGTTCCGAAGCTAGTCAAAATTTTATAACTCCTAGGTGGGATCTTGTAACTCAGGTCACAACTCTGTTGTGGACAAGTCAAAGTCTCAATTCATTTCACAAGTCATTTTGAAAAGTCTGACGGGGAACAGCCATCAAGAATCGTCCATAATCATGACGCGGATATTCGAATAGTTTGACACTCTGCAGAGATTGTACACTTTCACCACAACATTTGATACATCCGTCAGGAACAAATCCTGCATTCACCATAATCAGTATGCGGATAATCAATCCTAACCTTTCAATTACACGCCCTAGTATAAGCACATCTCCTGTGAGTTTGGCCTCCCAACCATGACCAACTGTCATCTTGGGTACTACACAGGTGGACAATCTTCACAAGGTAGCCTCAGCTCAGACCTTGGCCGTGAGGGAACTAATACTAAGGTATATAAGTTTCCAGTCAAGCCCTACCCAATATTCGGGCATTGTGGTTGTACGATAAAATTGGAATGGTATCGCATCTAGACAACCATCAGTTTTATAAAGGGCTAAGGCTCATGCCTCAACGTTTTCATCACCAAAATCATCGAGTGTTTGGAAACACATGTCCAAAAACATTTTAATAGAATGATCCATCATTCCAAGGTTTTCATAACCATTTTTCCACCAAGTAAACCCATCTAAAGTTGATCAAGTTTTATGCTTAGCACTAGCATCTACAGGTGGGGGTAGTACTAATGAGGGGTGGTGAACTAGTGGAGTTTCAACTAAGTACAACCTTATATCTTAGGATGATATCAAGGTTTCTAACTTAGGCCAAATTTTATGCTCTTTATACAACCTTCAGAATCTTTTAGTATCTACAAGTCACTTAAGTCAACTCTAAGTTAAAGCTTTGATAAAGAAATAAAGTAAGAAGCTTGCAAATAAAACTAGGATTGGTTTATCAAGTGGGTATGATCACATATGCTTAAGGCATATAGTAGGCATAGTAACAAGCAAGTATTTGCTTGCACAAAATCAGTATAAGCTTGCTAAATTGCAAGTGTTAGCTTGCATAGTCAACTTGATTAGTAAGGCTTGCCTTGGGCAGAGCAGTGGTTGAAGTTCTCCTCGGCTTCTTCTTCGTAGTATCTTCTTCCTCCTCGTATCCTTGGTCGGTACTAGCGTCTATGAATAAATACGAGGTACACAATCACCAAACAATACTTAACTACTTGCAATCATCACAAACAAGGGTCCTATAGATGATCTAGCATCATCTCTAACATTACAAGGTTAAGGCTTGATTTAATTCCTTTTTATTTTTAGAAAAGTAATTTCTACTCATTGAAAAACTACTTAAGATTTAATATTCTCCAAACCAAACATGGGATCATGTTGACACATGTCATCACCACATATTGTAGTCCATGGAAATGTGATTTAAAGTGGTGTCACAATTTAATAAGGTTTTACCCATTTATTCTAATTAATTAAAGTGGCTAGAAATGCCTATGTAGCATTCTTTTATTACTTGAACATTATTTCTGCAAGTAAACCAATATATTTTTATATATTCTAAAAGGTATGGTTAAATGTGATTTTTGAGAGTTGAAATCAACTCAAAAGCTATTATTGTTTAAATTTGAAAAATGTTTGAATGCAGAAAAGCTTCTGCCTTGTTATTTTTACCATGGGTGATCTATAGATCCAAATGACTTGAATCCAACGGGCTTGGATTCTGCATTCACAGACCTTTCCAACAAAATTGGTTTCCTTCAAATTGGTGCACTGAATCGATCTGGGTTGATTTTTGAAGTTGGGTACAGAAGTGTGTTTGACTTGAAATAGAAAAGATTTAATTCAAAACACTGGGCTTAGCGGGAAAAGTTAACGGGCCGGCCTGCTAATTCTAATCTGATTCTAATCCAACGGCTGGGAGTCATCGTCGATGCGAGACAATGCCGGCGAGAACGAAACCTAGCGCGGCAAGTGGCGGGTGCTGGTGGCTCACCGGGGTACTGGCGAGGGTCGGCGAGGCGGGCGAACGACGAAGTCGACGACAACAAACTCAGGGGTGGTCGCGGCAGCTCCTGGGGTGGACGAAATCGATGGATCCCTTCTTCTCCAGAGGCGGCGGGCTCCGGTGAAATTCCGGCGGGGTGGTGCTCGCCTTGCTCTGAGAACGGCGTGGCACGATCAGTGAGGAGAGGGGAGTGAGATGGTATGAAGAAATCGAGGGGGGGTGGCCTCTATTTATAGTCGAGCGAGGGGACCGTCGGGGCGCACGGTGAGCTCGTTGGGGGTGATGTTACATGCGGCTATTGTCATGGGCAAGGGTAGGGGACGGTGTGGTGTCTCTTGGCGATGCTCAACGACATGGTTTTGAGGCATGGGGCGGTGCGGCTTGGTCTGGAACGGGCGATGCTCTGCGCGGCAGAGGCGGTGTCTTCGACGGCGAGTGGTGGCTATGCGTCATGGGGCGGCGAACGGGGATGTCCGGCGGTCTCCTGGGTCGGTGGGGATTGTGCATGCACGCAGCATGGGCGGTGCGCGGTCTGTGGGCTTCGGTCGAGGGTGGTGCTCTGGCGCATGCTCGGCATGGTCTCTGGCGGTCTGGGCGCCGTTCGTGCGCGTGGTCCAGGGCTTGGCAAGGCTCGAGCAGTGGACAGGGAGTGGCGGTGGACGGTGGGATGCCTCCCAGACATGTTGGCTAGGCTTGCTGCTGCTCCTAGATTGCTGTCGACTATGGGGTGGCAAGGGTGTGCTCGGCTGTTCACCATTGATGGCAATGGCAAGCTCACAGTGGTGCTAGTTCTTGGTTAATCTTCCTAGATGATCTACTGAGCTGGTTGTGAGCTAACTAGGGAACAAGTTAGGCAAGAATCACTGCTCACAATAGTGTTTGATGTTTGTTTGATTTGTGTCTGCAACCTGTTTGATGAAATGGCCGCATGAAATCAAGTTTTGAATTTTGAAAAGATTTTTGGTGGGTTTGCTAGATTGGTACTGGTGAGTCCGCAGATGCTTGGGTTTTGAAAGTTGAGCTTGTTTGAGTGGTTTTTGAAAAAGTGGGATCTTCCCATATGATAAAGATTCAATTTTGAATTGTCATTTAAACTATGCATTTGAAAGTTTCTGGATGATCAGAAAGTGGGCCTTGATACCTTGTTATGAGTACATTCAAGGGGTGCAAAGATCCAGCAAAGTTTCCATTAGGTTCTGAAAGTTTGAGACAGCCAAAGTAGGCATGAGAGTTAAATTGGTCAAAGTGACCATTCATTTAATATATGTGTTTTGATTTACTTGTCTTTAGGAAAAGTGTGGGAAATATTTTAGATGATGTTTATTTAACCTCAGAAACATTTTACAAGCAATGACACAATCAAATAAGGTGGTTTAAAAGAATTTCAAAATCAATGCATACACATATGCATGCATTCATAATTTTAATTAGAAAAGTTTTGGTTAACCCCAATATTGATGATTAGAGTTTAATGTTCCAAGTTTAGTATTTTTGGGATGTTACAAACCTTCCCCCCTTAAACAAAATCTTGTCCCGAGATTTGAAAAAAAGACGAAAGGATTACCTAGGATTTGAAGAGATCGGGAAACTCCGTCCTGATGTGATCTTCGCGCTCCCAGGTAGCTTCCTCTTCTGTGTGGTTGCTCCACTGAATCTTGAGAAACTTGATGCTTCGGGTTCGGGTAGTTCGAGAAGCTTCTTCCAAAATGCGGATGGGTACTTCAGGATAGGTCAGGTCATCGTTGATTTCTATGGTCCGATGGTCGATATTCTTGAATACTTCGGTCTTCTCGGGGACTTCGAGACACTTGCGAAGTAACAAGATATGGAACACATTGTGCATAGCTAACATCTCTTCAGGTAGCTCCAATTGGTACGATACTTCTCCTCGACGGTTCAAAATCTGGAAAGGTCCGAAATATCTGGGGGCTAACTTTCCTTTGAGTTGGAAACGCTGCATTCCCTTCAATGGCGACACTTTCAGATAAACAAAATCTCCTATGTTGAAGGCGAGGTCTCTACGTCTCTTGTCGGCGTAACTCTTATGTCGGTATTGGGCGGTCTTGAGGTGCTCACGAATCTTGTGAACCTTCTCTTCTGCTGCTCGTAGGATGTCGGGTCCAAAAATCTGGCTCTCTCCTACTTCCGACCAGTTCAAAGGGATGCGACACTTTCTTTCGTACATGAATTCAAAGGGGGCCATTTGTAAACTGGCTTGATAAATGTTGTTGTATGAAAATTCTGCAAACGGCAGACAGTCTTCCCACTTGGATCCATATTCTAACACACATGCTCTCAGCATATCTTCGAGTATTTGATTTACTCGTTCCGTTTGTCCATCGGTATGAGGGTGTTATGCGGTGCTGAAATCTAGACGGGTTCCTAAACCTTCTTGGAATTTCTTCCAGAATCTCGAGGTAAACTGAGTTCCTCGATCCGATACTATGTTCTTAGGGACTCCGTGCAAACTGACGATTCTAGAGATGTACAACTCCGCTAGTTTCGAACTCTGATATGTGGTTTTGACGGGCAAGAAATGGGCGACTTTGGACAATCTGTCCACTATGACACAGATAGAGTCATTTCCCCTACTAGAAGTAGGTAGTCCAGTGATAAAGTCCATTCCTACAGAATCCCATTTCCATTCCGGAATCTGCAATGGTTGTAACAATCCAGCGGGTCTTTGATGTCCTGCCTTGACTCGCTGACATATATCACACTTGGCGATATAGCTTCCGATTTCTCTCTTCATCTTATGCCACCAAAATTGCTCTTTTAAATCTTGATACATATTAGTTCCTCCGGGATGGATAGAATAAAGAGTATCATGAGCCTCCTTCAAAAAAACTTCTTTCAATTCAGAATCTGCTGGTACACAAAGGCGTCCTTTGTACCACAACACTCCTTCTTCGTCCTCGGTGAATCCGGGTACTTTGCCTGTACCGATACGACGCTTGATTCCGTCAATACTGGCATTTCCCTTCTGCGCCTCTTTAATCTGATTGATCAAAGTGGACTGGAGTTCCATGCTAGCCAAAAATCCTTCACTTACTAATTCCATTCGAAAATATTCCATCTCTTTGTGCAAACTTGGTTGCTCCTTCAAAATCATGGAGTTCAAGCGGCACGGCAATCTGCTAAGGGCACCGGCTACCACGTTGGCTTTACCAGGTTGATAGTGAATGTCCAGGTCATAATCCTTGATTAGCTCAATCCATCTTCTCTGCCTCATATTCAGCTCCTTCTAAGTGAATGTATACTTTAGGCTCTTGTGATCCGAATAAATCTCACAACGGTTTCCCATCAGGTAATGTCTCCATGTCTTTAGGGCTAGAACTACGGCTGCGAGTTCGAATTCATGGGTTGGGTAATTTTGCTCATGTTGCTTCAGTTGTCGAGATAGATAAGATATAACTTTGCCTTCTTGCATTAGCACACATCCGAGACCAATCTTGGATGCGTCACAATACACATCGAAGGGCTTCGTGATATCCGGCATGATTAAGATTGGGGCTGATATCAATCTCCTTTTGAGTTCTTGAAAACTCTCTTCACATTTGTCGGTCCATTCAAACTTCTTGTCCTTCTTCAGCAATTGGGTCATGGGTCTGGCGATACTAGAGGATCCTTCTACGAATTTGCGGTAATGTCCCGCCAATCCGAGAAATGCACGAACTTGGGTTTGAGTGGTTGGGGCTTGCCAATCTTCTACATCTTTCACTTTGGCAGGGTCAACGGCAATTCCTCCGGCTGATACAATGTGACCGAGAAATCCTACTTCCTGTAACCAGAATTCACATTTGCTAAACTTTGCATACAGCTGATTCTCTCTAAGGGTTCCAAGAATGGTCCTTATGTGTAGCTCATGTTCTTCTTCTGATTTGGAATAAATCAGAATGTCATCGATGAAAACAACGACAAACTTATCCAGGAAGTCCATAAAAATCTTATTCATGAGGTTCATGAAATAAGTGGGGGCATTGGTTAATCCGAAAGACATGACTGTATACTCATACAATCCATATCTGGTGGTAAAGGCAGTCTTTGGAATATCCTCTGCACGAATCTTGAGTTGATGATAGCCAGTTCTGAGATCAATCTTAGAAAACACCTTGGCACCGGTCAACTGATCAAACAAATCTTCTATCTTGGGCAAGGGGTACTTGTTCTTGATGGTGACATCATTCAACTTCCGATAATCCGTACACAAACGGTTACCTCCATCCTTCTTGTCCACAAACAAGACAGGTGATATCCATGGTGACGCACTTGGTTGAATCAATCCAATTTCTAGCATGGAATCCAGTTGCTTCTTCAGTTCTTCTAGTTCCAACGGGTTCATACTATAGGGTCTATGGGCTATGGGTCCGGTTCCGGGGATTAGTTCAATGATAAACTCGATATCCCGATCTGGGGGCATACCGGGCAAAACATCTGGAAATACATCGGGGTATTCACAGACTATCCGGACTTGGTCAATGGTAGGTTGGGCTATACTCTTGTTGCATTTGAATTGGCGAGGTAAGGTTTCAGATATATGTTCGACTGATATTCCGGCTGTACTGGTCATGGTGATGGCTTTCTTGGCACAGTCAATCAATCCTTTATGTTTGGACATCCAATCCATTCCTAGTACTACTTCCAAACCTTTAGTTCCGAGTACTATCAGATTAGCATAAAAATCTATGCCATGGATTCAGATAGGGACGGCTTTGCAAATTTGCCTAGCCTTAGTGGTCGATCCGGGAATTTGAATAATCATAACATGCTTCAGTTTGGTTGGTTGAATTTTACTAGTGCATGCAAATTCTTCGGTGACAAATGAATGCGATGCACCAGAATCAAACAACACTCTTGCAAGTACTGAATTAACAGAAAACATACCCAAAGACGACGTCTGGCGCTCGAGCTTCTTCAAAGATGCATGAGAAAAAGACGGCCATTGCGGTTGAGTGAATTCCCTAGGGCAAATCTTCTCCCTGGCTGAACACGACGCTGCTGCTGAGCTGGGACATTGGCATTGGGGGCTGTAGCATTCTTCTTGTTGGGGCACTCGTTGGAATAGTGGCCTTTATTTCCACAGTCATAACAAGTCACTTGCGACTTGTCCTTGGTTGCGACAGGCACAACATTGCTTCCAGTCCTAGGGGCAGTGTTGGTGTTGGCGGTAGCATTGTTGGTGTTGAACTTGGGTGGGGCACGGGTGAAATTGATAGAGTTGCCAGGGTTTTTGTGATTTCCTCTGGGTCTAGGGTTTCCACGGTTGGGGTAGGTCAGACGGTTCATCGGGGGTCTGTTGGTTCTTGGGGCAAATCCTGGAGATGGGTTGGGGCGATACTTTGGGGTCTGATGGGTTCCTGGCTGATGCATCATACGACGCTTGCGGTTCTCATTGGCTTGGTTGATCTTTCCTTCCATCTGGATGGCAGAGTCCACAAGGGCTTCAATATCCGCAAAGGGAATATTGACTAACACCGTCTGCATCTCGTCATGCAGACCATTCAGGAACCTCTCCTTCTTCTTGGCTTCCGTGTCTATCTCGTCCAGGGCATACCTAGATAAGGACAAAAATTTGTCATGGTATTCCACTACAGTCATCCTTCCTTGCTTCAGCTCTCTGAACTCGTCTCTCATTCTCTTGATCAAACCTGGTGGCACATGGGTTCTGCTGAACTTGACCTTGAATTCCTCCCAGGTCATCATCTGGCCTCCGGTCATTGCGCGACGCTGTTCCACCATGCCTTGGCATCTCCGGCTAGATAATGGGTGGCAAACAGAACTTTCTCGTTGGCTTCCACTCCGGCGACTTCTAGGTTATTTTCCATGGTTTGCAGCCAATCATCAGTGTCTAGGGGTTCTTCTGACTTAGTGAAAACAGGTGGGTTGGTATTATGGAAATTCTTGAGCTTAGATCCATGATTGTCCTGATTTCCGTGGCCTTGGTTGTTGTGGGATAGCTGGGATATCTGTTGCAGAGTGGCTAGGTTGGCTTGACGTTCCGCTCTTTCAGCTTCGCGGTCAGAAGTCAACATTTGCAGGATCTGCAACATCGGGTCCGGGGCTGAACCACTTCCTCCACTGGAATCTGAAGATTTAGATAGATCATGAGAAAAGAGGGAAATTTCTAAGGTTTCGGGGATTTTGAAAAGTTTTAAAGGTTTGACTCAGATTTTTCTAGCAACTTGCTTTTTCATTCATTCATTCATAGCACACAGTACAACACACACCACAACAAAGAAAAACAGATGGTTTTAAGAACCATTCTGAGAACTACGATACAGTGGGACCGAATACTACTCACTACGCTAGTGCTCAAGTGCTACTACTCCTCGGAATCTATGGCTTCATCATCTTCATCATCATCGATGAAGGCGAAATCATCCTCATCGGTGAAGAAGTCCATGGCCTGATCCTCCATAAAATCATCGTCATCACTGAGATAGGAGTAAGGGTCTCCACGAAGATCCTCTCCGGCATTCTCCCTTTCCTCCAACTGCATGTCCCTCTCGTGGATGGTCTCCTCCAAAGATGAGATGCGGTGGCGAAGACGGGCAATAATGCGATCCTTCTTGTCGAGCTGACGGCGGCGAGACTTGCGGTCCCTTGCTAGCATGGCGATGGTCTGATCCTTTGTCTTGATGATGGAAGACTTGTGGTTGCAGTAGTCACGGCAGTTTTCCAACTCCTGCTGACGATCGTACATCATGAAGCTAAGGTGGTCCAATTGAGTCTTCAGCTCGGGGTGGTATGGGGCTTCCAGTGGTTGTCCATTTGCATCACGCCTTGGGAAAAACTCTAAGCGAGTACCCTTGATCTGATTGATGCTCTGCCAACACAGATGGGAAAGAGCTTCCTACATTGCTCTGGCAAGTCCATCGAGCCAGTTGTTTTCCCTCAAGGTAAACTGAATTCCCTCCGCAGTGGGAGGTTCAATCTTTCCTCGGAGACTTGCAACAATTAGCCACTGCAGATCTTCTCCTCCTTGATCATTGAGCTGAGATCCGAAGAACTCGGGGTGCGGACGCTCCAGATGTTCCGAAAGCTGGTCCAAATCCCTCTCAAAGATAAGGTCTCCTCCATTCCCAAGTTGGTAAAACTTGCTGTACTTCACGTCCATCTATAAGAATAGAGGATGAGTAGATTAGCAGGGTGATCAAGTGTGTCAAAATTTTATGTATTTTGCAAGAGTTTTTGAGGAACATGAATTTTTATGAAAGAATAAAAGGGATAATAATTAGAATAAGTTTTTGTAAATATTTGTTTTCTTTGGTTTTGAAACTAAGTTTTTGGTTCAAACGTCCAGTCTAACTAGGGTATCCTATGGTCAGCATGGCTCTGATACCAACTTGTCAACACCCGGATTTTTCAATCCTAGATGCCTGTTATGCCATACATCACAATCCCAGGATTACCATTTTTGCGAGACATAACAGAATTGGATACCATAGTACATCATCCATTACAAACGATACATAAGTTCTTACACAAATAGGGATCTCACGATCCAGTTCTTAATACAACTTCAAGCAGCGGAATACGTAATAATAACGGTAGCATAGGCGAAGCTCCATCTTCGGGGTCACAGGCAATGCTGACGATGGGAGATGATCCTAGTTGTCGTACACTCCCTGGGGTACATCCTCCAAGTACTCCTCGTCATAGTCTGGCCATGGGAATAGCCAGGGACAAAGCCATGAGTACTCTTTAAGTACTCGCAAGCTAATACTAACAGGTAAAGGGGTTTTTGGATAATAGGACACTAGGCTCTAGGGTTGTTTTGCAAAAGCCAAATTGGTCTCTACTAAGTTCCGAAGCTAATCACAATTTTATAACTCCTTGGTGGGATCTTGTAACTCAGGTCACAACTCTGTTGTGGTCAAGTCAAAGTCTCAATTCATTTCACAAGTCATTTTGAAAAGTCTGACAAGGGAACAGTATGGCCACTCCAACTGTCCATAACCGCGGACGCGGCTATTCGAATAGTTTGACACTCTGCAGAGATTGTACACTTTCACCACAACATTCGATACATCCGCCAGGAACAAATCCTGAATTCACCATACTCAGTATGCGGATAATCAATCCTAACCTTTCAATTACACGCCCTAGTATAAGCACCTCTCTGTGAGTTTGGCCTCCCAACCATGACCAACTGTCATCTTGGGTACTGCACAGGTGGAAAATCTTCACAAGGTAGCCTCAGCTCAGACCTTGGCCGTGAGGGAACTAATACTAAGGTATATAAGTTTCCAGTCAAGCCCTACACAATATTTGGGTATTGTGGTTGTACGATAAAATTGGAATGGTATCGCATCCAGACAACCATCGGTTTTATAAAGGGCTAAGGCTCATGCCTCAACATTTTCATCACCAAAATCATCGAGTGTTTGGAAACACATGTCCAAAAACATTTCAGTAGAATGATCCATCATTCCAAGGTTTTCATAACCATTTTTCCACCAAGTAAACCCATCTAAAGTTGATCAAGTTTTATGCTTGGCACTAGCATCTACAGGTGGGGGTAGTACTAATGAGGGGTGGTGAACTAGTGGAGTTTCAACTAAGTACAACCTTATATCTTAGGATGATATCAAGGTTTCTAACTTAGGCCAAATTTTATGCTCTTTATGCAACCTTCAGAATATTTCTAGTATCTACAAGTCACTTAAGTCAACTCTAAGTTAAAGCTTTGATAAAGAAATAAAGTAAGAAGCTTGCAAATAAAACTAGGATTGGTTTATCAAGTGGGTATGATCACATATGCTTAAAGCATATAGTAGGCATAGTAACAAGCAAGTATTTGCTTGCACAAAATCAGTATAAGCTTTCTAAATTGCAAGTGTTAGCTTGCATAGGTCAACTTGATTAGTAAGGCTTGCCTTGGCAGAGAAGTGGTTGAAGTTCTCCTCGGCTTCTTCTTCGTAGTATCCTTCTTCCTCCTCGTATCCTTGGTCGGTACTAGTGTCTATGAATAAATACGAGGTACACAATCACCAAACAATACTTAACTACTTGCAATCATCACACACAAGGGTCCTATAGATGATCTAGCATCATCTCTAACATTACAAGGTTAAGGCTTGATTTAATTCCTTTTTATTTTTAGAAAAGTAATTTCTACTCATTGAAAAACTACTTAAGATTTAATATTCTCCAAACCAAACATGGGATCATGTTGACACATGTCATCACCACATATTGTAGTCCATGGAAATGTGATTTAAAGTGGTGTCACAATTTAATAAGGTTTTACCCTTTTATTCTAATTAATTAAAGTGGCTAGAAATCCTATGTAGCATTATTTTATTACTTGAACATTATTTCTACAAGTAAACCTATATATTTTTATATATTCTGAAAGATATGGTTAAATGTGATTTTTGAGAGTTGGAATCAACTCAAAAGCTATTATGGTTTAAATTTAAAAAATGTTTGAATGCAGAAAAGCTTCTGCCTTGTTATTTTTACCATGGGTGATCTATAGATCCAAATGACTTGAATCCAACGGTCTTGGATTCAGCATTCACAGACATTTCCAACAAAATTGGTTTCATTCAAATTGGTGCACTGAATCGATCTGGGTTGATTTTTGAAGTTAGGTACAGAAGTGTGTTTGACTTAAAATAGAAAAGATTTAATTCAAAACACTGGGCTGCGCGGGAAAAGTTAACGGGCCGGCCTGCTAAGCGCGGTGCTCCCGCGGGCTGCTTAAGTGGGTGTCCCCACTCATCAGTGACACGAGGCTGGGCGAAGCGGTATGGGGCAACGTGGGTCGTTCGATCTGATTCTAATCCAACGACTGGCAGTCATCGTCGACGCGAGACAACGCCAGCCAGAACGAAACCTAGCGCGGCCAATGGGGGGTGCTGGGGGCTCACCGGGGTACTGGAGAGGGTCGGCGAGGCGGGCGAACGACAAAGTCGACGACGGAGAACTCAGGGGTGGTCGCGGCAGCTCCTGGGGTGGACGAAATTGATGGCTCCCTTCTTCTCCAGAGGCGGCGGGCTCCGGTGAAATTCTGGCGGGGTGGTGCTCGCCTTGCTCTGAGAACGGTGTGGCACAATCAGTGAGGAGAGGGGAGTGAGATGGTGTGAAGAAATCGAGCGGGGGTGGCCTCTATTTATAGTCAAGCGAGGGGACCGTCGGGGCGCATAATGAGCTCGTCGGGGGTGATGTTACAGGCGGCTATTAGCTTGGGCAAGGGTAGGGGACGGTGTGGTGTCTCCTGGTGATGTTCAACGACATGGTTTTGAGGCATGGGGCGGTGCGGCTTGGTCTGGAACGGGCGATGCTCTGCGCGGCAGAGGCGGCGTCTTCGACGGCGAGTGGTGGCTATGCGTCATGGGGCGGCGAACGGGGATGTTTGGCGGTCTCCTGGGTCGGTGGCGACAGGTATGCACGCGAGGGCGCGCTTCGTGGGCTTTGCCGAGGGTGGTGCTCGCGCACGCCGGCATGGTCTCTGGCGGTCTGGCGCCAGGCGCGTGGTCCGTGGCTTGGCAAGGCTCGGCAAGGTGGAGTGGCGGTGGACGGTGGGCTGCCTCCCAGACATGCTGGCTAGGCTTGCTGCTGCTCCTAGCTTGCTGTCGACTATGGGGTGGCAAGGGTGTGCTCGGCTGTTCACCATTGATGGCAATGGCAAGCTCACAGTGGTGCTAGTGCTTGGTTAATCTTCCTAGATGATCTACTGAGCTGGTTGTGAGCTAACTAGGGAACAAGTTAGGCAAGAATCACTGCTCACAATAGTGTTTGATGTTTGTTTGATTTGTGTCTGCAACCTGTTTGATGAAATGGCCGCATGAAATCAAGTTTTGAATTTTGAAAAGATTTTTGGTGGGTTTTCTAGATTGGTGCTGGTGAGTCTGCAGATGCTTGGGTTTTGAAAGTTGAGCTTGTTTGAGTGGTTTTTGAAAAAGTGGGATCTTCCCATATGATAAAGATTCAATTTTGAATTGTCATTTAAACTATGCATTTGAAAGTTTCTGGATGATCAAAAAGTGGGCCTTGATACCTTGTTTTGAGTACATTCAAGGGGTGCAAAGATCCAGCAAAGTTTCCATTAGGTTCTGAAAGTTTGAGACAACCAAAGTAGGCATGAGAGTTAAATTGGTCAAAGTGACCATTCATTTAATATATGTGTTTTGATTTACTTGTCTTTAGGAAAAGTGTGGGAAATATTTTTGATGATGTTTATTTCACCTCAGAAACATTTTACAAGCAATGACACAATCAAACAAGGTGGTTTAAAAGAATTTCAAAATCAATGCATACACATATGCATGCATTCATAATTTTAATTAGGAAAGTTTTGGTTAACCCCAATATTGATGATTAGAGTTTGATGTTCCAAGTTTAGTATTTTTGGGATGTTACAGTTATCCTCGAAGCATGCATATTAATTGGTAATTCGTAGAGGATATGCAGCACATGAGTGGGAACCCTCATTGTCCCACGATAGTTCTGACATCTCACGGTTTGTACAAACCATTGCCGTAATTCTTATGTGGGCATGGTGTATACCAAGGAGGCATGCGAGGTCGCGAAGGGGGCAGTGATTGGCTTGGGTCAACTTCTGGGCCCCACATCATGGAATTGTGGACGGGAATAAGCTGCCCGGTTGTGCAACAAAGAGTTGATCACTCATGGGTAAAGTGATGCACCTTGGCAGAGTGTAAGAACTGTAACTTGTTACTCCCTGTTCCGGGAAGGAGCTACGAACGCGGCGGGAAAGGAACTCCATGAAAGTTCTGGTAAACCCGTGAAGGCTGGTGGACATAGATTTTCAAAATAAAAGCAACCTTTGAAGAAATGTTTATGAAAACTTGCATTGTCTACGACCTACGGTCTGTGGATGTAGTTATAGTGCATCAAACACTCCTTTTCTAGTGAATTTGCTGAGTACGCTCGTACTCAAAGTATCTTCTTAACCCTTGGTAGATTCTAAAGCCATGAAGGCGATGTCTACACCAAGTTATGCTCCAGGAATCATCAACAGCTAAAGCTCTTCAATGAAGACAAGAAAGTCAACATATACATCAACTCAAGTGAAGACGAAGTTACGGATTAGATAGGAATATAATCTCTAGCCAAAGAACCTAATTCTGTAGTGTATTGCGATAGCAGCAATACCAATTCTTAATTAAAATACTAGTTTTAATAGTATAATAATTCTTGCATTGTTTATCTTTGATTCTTCTCCGTAAGAAGTTCTTTCTCTCTCTTTAACCTAGAGTGTTCTCGGATCTTGTGTAAAGAGTGAGTTGTAACCTCTAGCCATGTATTGGACCCGCTGTGTTTCTGTTGTGCCATTTTGAGGGATGTAATACTAGTGAACGGTGTTTCATTGGTGCTATGTCAACGACTATAGTATACTACATCATGCAGTGGTATGCTGGGTCACCGCAATTTGTATCAGAGCATATGCTTTGACCTTAGTTTGGAAATCTAGTAAATGGTAGAACCTCTAGGACACATCCTAGCAATAATAAAGAGTTCTCTAGTGATATGAGGGATATTCACTTGAGAATAATCATGTTATGTTACTAGTGCGATAGTTCTTTAGTATGATTGCAAATATGATAATTACCCAAGAGTTTTAACTATATGTGTCTGATGATAATTTCTTATCTACAGTTCCACATGGCACCTCGATATCCACCCCAGAATGTTCAAGTGATGAATAGGACGTTGGATGACTATGGTGGGGATTGGACAGACAATCTCCAACAACTTCTATGGAGTTTAGAATGTGAATCGAGACTTTTGGTCAAGATTTACAGCTACTATGATGGGCATGTATTAGCTAAATACCGTGTCATGATCATGTTACCCAAGAAGTTAGGACTTAAGGGAGAAATGCCATCAGGAGAGGCAAGGTGCATCGCATCTGCATATCAGATTGCCGTAGCAGCAGCCATAACCATTATCCGAGAACAAAAATCCCAAGCTCTAGAAGGTAGTACTCACGCCATTATACCACATGAAACCTCAAACTCAGAGCATGAGTTATATCACTCTACCCTAGTCCAAGCTGAACCAACTCTAGCTATTGAGTATATGGATCGTTATCCGTCTTTGCTAAACACTTATCATAACACTCACCAAGTCTTAGTTTAGGAGCTGGATACGGTCATTGATGATTTTACTGATCTTGATAAAGCAACGGCTCGTAGGAAGAAGATAGATAAAGAAGCTATGCATCCTAAATACATACCTTCAGGAGAAGTGTTTGAGGAAACTGAGTTTGATGACCCAAACTCGTCAAATTATGCCTATTACCAAAATGACTTCAAGCCACCTGAAGACCTATGGACCAAATATAACTCCGAACAACAGGAATGGAATAAAGTTACTCCAAATAACCCTGAGCCCAACAAGTATGGATGGGAAATAGAATCTCAAGGTAGAACCATAGGAAATCCTATACCTTGTGATACATGTATTGAAGAAGAAATCAACTATAACCATAGAGAGCCTTATGGACCATATGGGGGTAATACTAATCCAATCAACTTAGAAGAGTATTCCGATAGCTACTACACCAATATATATGACTGGATCCAAGAAAAAGCTAAGGAACCAACTTACTATGAGGAAGCGTTGCCGGAAAACCCGGAATATTCGATGGAAGATTACGTCAACTCTAGTCATTTTTCAATGACTAATCTTAGTCTCGGTACTTCTAATCAAGAATACGCACCTCCTGGATGCTCTTATGCTCCAGAAGGCAGTCGTAGGACTTCACGTCATTATGGACGGAACTCCAAGAAGCACTAGAGGAAGATGAAAGTAAGAAAGGAATGACATCCCAAGGGATGAGGGCTTGAATAATGTATATAGAGGGTAATGTGTATTGTAGTTTGAAGGGTTTGCTGAAATAAGTGAGGATATATCCACAAGAACAAGAGGTAATTGTAAGATAGTTGTGTAAATAGGTATGGATCAAACCGTTGGAACATCTAGTACATTTGTAAATTATTTAAAACCTATGTGTAATACATGGTATATGTTTTGTTGTTTATCGACTTTGGGATCTTATTGGATTTTCTTGATTGACTAGATCTGTACATGAAGTTTAATCAGGTGTGCAAATGCATGATGCAACACCCAGTTATTACTTGATGTTATAGACCTAGATAGAAACGGGAATTCGTGTAAGGGAGTGACGAGTTTCGAAGATCATAAGAAAGACTGACTTGAAGGATGAAGCATAATATAAGAGGTATTAACACCATTTGGAAGATGGATCAAGCTTAGATCATTATTAGTCCACAACAAGATATGATAAATTGAAAGTTCGTTCAAAGTAGGTAAGAAGCTAAGAAGTTAATGAAAGAGTTGTACCAAGCTCATGGACGTATCATGAAAAAGTACCAAGAATATGCCTTGGAACCAAAAGGGTATTCAAGCTCTGAAAATTCAGAGAGAATGCCAGTTGTAGGTCGGAAAGTGTAAGGTAAAACCTACCACCCAGAATGATCTACCGTTGGTACTTAATTCCTAGCCGGTATTCTGATCCACAGTTGGTATTTTGACCGTAGCTGGTATTTGGTTGACATAATTAACCATCATATTAATGATTGCATAAAGAGCATTAAATTTGGCCTAATTTAAGTAATACCTAAGGAAGTATAAAAATTTAAAGGCGATCGTATTTCGAGAGGCTTCACAAAGTTAGACTTACCTAGCAAAAATGTAAAATAGTAAGTAGACATATAATGCTGAAAGATTTGTTTTGGAGATCCACAATTGTGTGGATACACCATATAATCTTTCATCAGACCCTAAACCGGTAAAATATAAGCTGAACCGAGATCAATATTCTAGTTTAAGAACCAATGGTCTCTATGTATGTAGTTTAAAGACTATTAGTAAAACCTAAGGGGGAGAGTAGACATTATGAATGAAAGTTGAAAAGGTATTGTAGGTGATAACTAAAGATTATTTAAAGCTTAAGCTTGAAGGTGATAAAAGGATAATCTTAACCGACCAATTCTAGAAGAAACAACTCTTAAGTGGTCCTTAAGAAGTAATAGAGAACCTCCAATTGGACATAGGAAGAGAATAAGAAATTCCAATGGGTATGGACTAAATAAGTTCAAATCCAATCTTCACAAGGACTACCAGTATAACTATACCATCACAAATCAAAAGTTAGTCTTTTGGCCACAACTATTGACTAATAAAATTTAAAACCCTGTTTTAGTGAGACTTCCAAGACCTTATATAGTATAATAAGAAAGTTTGATGATTAAATAAAAAGGAATTGGATTAGGATATCTAATCAGGTTATGAAATACAAAAATTAATTACATTTAAGGTCATCATGGAGTGGAGAATGTAGTAACCACTACAAGTCAATTCCTTACTCCAAAACGTGAGAGTTTGCGAACTTCGAGGACGAAGTTTATTTTAAGGGGGAGAGTCTGTAACATCCCAGCATTAGAGCTTAGAAATAAGCTGAACCTAGATGTGTGCATTGCATTCATGCATAGAAAATCCGACTAATTTTCACGCATTTAAAACATAACTTGTCAAATTGAATGAAGCTTCTCTTAACTTGATGGAATTGAAGTAGATCATCAAGTTGACTGCGATAAGTTTCAATAAGACCTTTGCTAAAACCTTATTTTGGGTAAGGGAGATTTGATCTAAGGGTAGATCAAATGTAATAAAAGTTAAACCCTGATACAATGTGAATTATACTTGATCATTAGGTGATCATATTATAGTATTCATTATAATCACTCATGAGTACCAAGTTAAAGGATATAACACCAAATATGAATTTAACAACTATATCTTAATCTCATCTGCATATACCATGAGTATCATGGTAATATCTAACCCTACTTCTTAAGTAAGATTGAGTAGGAAATAAACTAAGTTTAGATCATTCACCTATACCTTTCTTTCCATATCAATCCTTATCATCCCTATTGAGTTATATTACAATATCTGTTGTTCATCAATGAGGGGAAATCGATTATTGATTCACCAATTCTCAATCTACCAACTCTTGGCCAGAACATAGCTCACATTTAAGTGTCTAAAAAGAAACAACTAAGCAGAGATAAATAGTAATGCTAGCTTTAGAAATCATTTATAGTATGGAAATGATTGAAAAGAATCCAATCAATGTGATAATAGAAGGAGTTAAACTCACTCCTGGTTGGATAGAAGAGTTATTTGAAATAAAGATATTTATGGTAACAAAGAGGGTTCCCAGGATGGATACTAAAGATAGTTACCAGGAGTAGTCCTATTGGATCAATTAGGTATAATCAATGAATTATATCTCTTAATCCAATAGAACTAAACAAAAGATAATTATCATACAACTGCAATGTTGTATGGATGGAAGCCTTGATTAGCCAACTGGAAACCTAAACTCTAAAGGATCAAAAGATTATAATGATCAAGCCTTATTCACCAAGGTTGAGTGCTTATACCATGTATAAGTGGTATTGGTGGATAAAATATGATTGAAACCCTAGTAGAGATAAGTTATCCTAGGGTAGTCATTACAAGCCACATAAAAATGATTTAGGGTTGGAGTGTGAGTTATTGGAGTAAAGTGAATATTGGATGGTATTATTCAATTAAAGCTAGTGTAGCATAGAGTTTTAGGAGTGGTGTTAGTCATCTTAAAGGATAGTCAACTTTAGAGAAAGGAAGTTGGATGCATACACCTATTAGAGATACATTAGTGATGAATGATTAAGGAAGTTTATGAGTAGAGTTTGAAGGAACTACTTGTTGGATGGAAGGCTATCAACAATAGAGTAGTAGATACAACCAAGCAAGGATATGAGAAAACTATTAAATACTTTAGTATCAAACTCATTGGATTCATCCATGAGTTTAGAAGAATAAAAGGTGAATAAGAATATTTTGTGAAGTAAAGCTCATCATGTTAACTATGATGATAGATTGGAAGAAATAGTATATATAGGAAAGGAATTCCTTAATTAAAGATTCAGAATTGTGAATTATGGAAAATAGACATTCTTGGTAAACAACCAACTTTAAATATCAAATCAAACTTAATATCCATCTCATGCTATTGATCCATCATCTTATGTCTATATCACTTTATAGGAATATTTTCCTCTAGCAAATCACATAAGCACATCTCTGTTCATTCCAATTATCACAATTATATGTGCTTAGGAGTATCTTTATCAATGCCTTTCTATAAAACATTTAGATATAACTTTCTATTTTTAAAAGGGGATGTCATCAAGTATCATAAACATAAGACAATATGCTTAGTCATTAAATCTTGACTCATATCCATAAAGGAATCTAAGTACATAAAAAACCCTAGGGTAATATTCATAATTCAAAACCCTAAACTTCTTTGTCTAGAATAATAGAATATATACATTGCCATTTTCCAAATCAATGGAAGTAATAATAACCATATTAATTTCCTTTATATTTCATGCATCAAATAATGATATAGGATCATTATACATATAAAAATTTATATTCAAACTCTGAGCCAACTAGAGTTAAGTATTATAAACAAATAAGAATACATCATTCAAGAAATCCATAACTAAAAGAGGAGAGAAAAATAATAAGAAAGGTTTCTACAAATTATTAAAAGGGGTTCATATTGAGTAAATAAAAGAAATATAAAAAGATTATATAATAAAAGTTCACAAATGATACTAAATATATTTTAGTATTATTGCAATTATCCAGCTAATAAATCCTACAAAGAAAAGTTTGAAATATAAATCAAATTCAAATTTGAAAAGGGAAAACAGAAAATAGAAAAAGGTAAACCAAATAAAAACATTACCTGGCCGTGGACCAACATCTCTGTACCTATCTGATGCCCATGTGCAGCCCACAACAGCCCAATAGCCAGCCTAGCTCTTTCTCTCCTGTGACTGACAAGTGGGTCCAGGAAAGGACTGGAGGTTGATAGGAAAGAATCGCCAGGGGTTATCCGCAAAATAGCATGTTGTCGTCATCCTCACGCACACAGACAGCTCGCTGGAGGAGCGCGCCGTCGCTCGATGCCGTCATCGTCGTCCTTGCGCCAAGATCAACGCCGTCGTCACCAGGATAGGATAAGGAGGCCACCGCGACGTCCTTGCTCGTCCTCATCCTAAATTTTCCCCTCTGTAGCTCTCTCTCTCTCTCTCTCAATTTCTTCTTTTGATCCGAGAACCCTAGCTCGGAGGTGAACTGGAGCCGGCGATTCCGTGCTCGCCTCGGCCATGTAAGACCACGGTGGAGACCGCCGTGCTCTTCTCGTACGTTTGCCCTAACTCGCACTAGCAAAGAATGCGTGAATCAACCCAATCGAACCCTCGTTCCCGACGCTGTTCGTCGACCTCGCCGGCATCTCCGACCGCGCCTCGCCAAACCAAGCACACCATCGTGTTCCTGGTGAGTCACTGAATCTCCTATTATGCGTAGATCTTTCGTTTGCTTCCTAAATCCATGCCACCGTGATTGACCGCAAGCACCACCGCATGAGCTCGTCGCCGATGTAGTTCCGATGACCATTAGGAAGCGGCGCCACCACCAATAGGTTTGCCTCGATCTCCTCTATCCAACGCACCTAGTCACAGCCCCGCGCGCGCACCAGATCGATCGATCGATCCTCAACCAGTGAGGATCAGCCCTGGTGATGTCATGCTCACCTAAGGATCGAACCACGTCAGCAGGTTTGACCAGTCTTTGCCTCACGTGGCTGATGACATGGCCTTGGGCCCATATGTCATTGTTTGGGGGTAAAGACAGGGTCGGTAACAAATGTATTTTCTTTAACCGGTGTGCTGAGGTGGTCAGTGCCCCACTGGTCAGTGACTGAGGCTAGCTTTAGGTGCGGTGTAAAAAGTATTTCCTATTTAAGAAATAATAAAATGTTATCAACTCAATTATTAATATTCCACAAATCAAATAAATGATTAAATTTTGTTTAATTAATAACTTTTGATTTACAATTCAGAAAATATGTATAATATATGAAAATTTTCAGAAAAATAAAATCTATAACTTAAAACTATTATCAAATATTATTATGATGATTATTTAAATAAATATTATTTAATAAAGGTTTTATAAGTAATAAAGCTTTGATAATTCGTATTTTAATAATGGTAAATGTTAAAAATATAAATAGAATACCAAAAATCTTAGAAAAATAAGAATTATAATTTAAAACTATAATCATGTATTATTATTTCACTTAAGAAAATATTTATTATTTATTAAGTAATAAGAATTGTAAAAATCATATCTTATTATTTATAAATCACAAAAATAAATGTAATTTACCAAAATGATCACAAAAATAATATCTACACGTTAAAAATCTAATATTCTACTTTTGAAATAAATAAAAATTCAAATAATTCAATAAATCAAATTTAAACTTATTTACTTAATTAATAATTCATATAAGGATAAATAAAATTTGTTAATATATTTAAAATGAGTCAATTAAGTCTAATAAATAGTATTAGTCTTAAATATTAATAATATGAATTCATAATGGTTTAAAACATTGTAATCATTGTATTAAATTATCTTCAACCCTAAGTGAAGATTATATTCTCAAAGGATTCCAATTCATGATAAAAACCTTAAAGAACATCTTGTGAATAAATCAGATCCTTTCCATCTATGTTAACTACCAAATTACAAAAACTACCACAACACTATAGAAAGTTCAAAAAGTAGTTAAGTGACAATATATCTTAGTTTATAAACTATACTCACTCATCTATAAAAGGTAAATGATATTACTCCATTATAGAATCAAGAAACCATTACACCAAATAAAAGAAGAACCATTCTTAAGTAACTTAAAGAAAACATTCCAGATACACAAAGTACAAATTTCATAAGCATTATACTTTTAAACTATCTTTGTTTTAAAGTTAACTTTAGTCTACAGAATCTTAATATAACACTATAAACATTATTATATGTTTTATAGTTAACTTTGGTCTGAAGTAGTTAAGTTAGAAAGCAACTCAAGCCAAACCATTCGAGAAAACAAATAACATCAACCACCCCTAACTAACCACAAAGCTTGTTTTGTCCTTAGAAGAGAAACCTTTTCTTTGAAGGTTATTATTTTTGCCACTTCAAACAAGAACTCTTATATAAGCAATTTTGACTAGTATATCATAAGTATATATTTTACTACCTCATATGTTTCTCACAACCACTCATAATCCCTAATAAGAAACACAAGCATGCAATTTATTTAAAAAGGGACAAAACATTCTAAAGTAACCATTTTCGAAATCTAAACCCTAGGACAAAATTATCCGATTTGCGTTTAGAACGTGCATCACATTACTTATGCATAAAAGCATATTGCTTCTTTAAACATTAGTCCTTACCGGACCAATGATGCTGATTTCAGATTTTAGATCTTATACTGACTCGAAGACCGTGAGTGCATAATCTTGCAATCACAAAAGGCAAGTTCACACTTGCTCATGTCCTTTGTGTATTTTCTATAAAGTATTTTACAAATCCAGTGTTGTTATCACCTGCATTTGAAAAAGTTCTAAAAACACTATTTTTGATAATAATGTGAACTATCGGTTACTAATCCAGGGTGATCAGCTAATCTATTAAATCTGACTGTTGGAATACCACTATTCAGAACTATATCACCTAGGACTTAACAACCAATGTTGCCAGTGATTCTTGCGCCGTATATTACGCGTTGACCATGAGATTTGGAATGGGACGGAGAAGTCAGCTGTATCTTCTTCCTCTCGCATGAAGCCGGATGCAGTGTCGTGGGTCATATCCTTGAAGCGTGCATATTAATTGGTAATTCGTAGAGGATATGCAGCATATGGGTGGGAACCCTCATCGTCCCACGATAGTTCTGACATCTAACGGTTTGTATAAACCATTGTCGTAATTATTTATGTGGGCATGGTGTACACCAAGGAGGCATGCGAGGTAGCGAAGGGGGCAGTGATTGGCTTGGGTCAACTTCTGGGCCCCACATCATGGAATTGTGGACGGGAATAAGTTGACCGGTTGTGCAACAAAGAGTTGATCTCTCATGGGTATAGTGATGAACCTCGGCAGAGTGTAAGAACTGTAAATTGTTACTCCCTGTTCTAGGAAGGAGCTACGAACGCGGCAGGAAAGGAACTCCATGAAAGTTCTGGTAAACCCGTGAAGGCTGATGGACATAGATTTTCAAAATAAAAGCAACCTTTGAAGAAATGTTTATGAAAACTTGCATTGCCTACGACCTACGGTTTGTGGATGTAGTTATAGTGCATCAAACACTCCTTTTCTAGTGAATTTGCTGAGTACGCTCATACTCAAAGTATCTTCTTAACCCTTGGTAGATTCTAAAGCCATGAAGGCGATGTCTACACCAAGTTATGCTCCAGGAATCATCAACAGCTAAAGCTCTTCAATGAAGACAAGAAAGTCAACATATACATCAACTCAAGTGAAGACGAAGTTACAGATTAGATAGGAATATAATATCTAGCCAAAGAACCTAATTCTTTAGTGTATTGCAATAGCAGCAATACCAATTCTTTAGTTAAAATACTAGTTTTAATAGTATAATAATTCTTGCATTGTTTATCTTTGATTCTTATCTGTAAGAAGTTCTTTCTCTCTCTCTTTAACCTAGAGTGTTCTCTGGATCTTGTGTAAAGAGTGAGTTGTAACCTCTAGCCATGTATTGGACCCGCTGTGTTTCTATTGTGCCATTCTGAGGGATGTAATACTAGTGAACGGTGTTTCATTGGTGCTATGTCAACGATAATAGTATACTACATCATGCAGTGGTATGCTGGGTCACCGCACCCGGTGAGCCTCCCACGACCCCCACTTGTCGCGCTAGGGTTATGTCTCGCCGGCTGCCCGACGTGGACGATGAACCAGAGCCGTTCGATCAGAACTAGATCCCACGGTCCACATTGCCCCATACCGCTTCGCCTCTCACCGTCTCACTGACGCGTGGGGACAGACACTTAACCAGCCCGCGCGTGCGCTATGCATAGTGGGCCGGCCCAGTAAAACATCCCGCACGACCCAACAATTCAAATTCAGTTTTATTCATTTAATTTCAAACACGGTTCTGCACCTATATTCAAAAATCAACCCAGCTCGTTCCACTAAACCAAAATGTATGAAACCAATTTTATTAGAAAGATACTGAAATGCTTAATCCAAGCCCGTTGGATTAAAACCATTTAGATTTGTAGATCACCCATAGTAAAAATAACAAGGCAGAAGCTTTTCTGCATTCAAACATTTTTCAAAATTCAACCATAAGAGCTTTTGAGTTGATTCCAACTCTCAAAAATCACATTTGATCATACCGTTTAGAATATATAAAAACATAAGGGTTTACTTGTAGAAATAATGTTCAAGTAATAAAAGAATGCCACATAGGAATTTCTAGTCACTTTATTTAATTAAAATAAAAAGGTTAAACCTTATTAATTTGTGACACCACTTTAAATCACATTACCATGTACTGAAATATGTGGTGATGACATCTGTCAACATGATCCCATGTTTGAGTTGGATAATATTAAATCTTAAGTAGTTTTTCAATGAGTAGAAATTACTTTTCTAAAATAAAATAAATAAGACAAGTGTTTTAATTTTTTAATGATAGTGATGATGATAGATAATCTAGTATGAACCTTTGAGTGATGTTTAGAAATAGTTAAGTATTGTTTGGTGATTGTGTACCTCGTATTTATTTATAGACGCTAGTACCGACCAAGGATACGAGGACGAAGGAGTATACTACGAGGAAGAAGCCGAGGAGAACTTCAACCACTGCTCTGCACAAGGCAAGCGAATACTTGCAACCTTGCAAGCTAACACTTGCAAGATACCCTACTTATGCAAGCCTAATACTACTAGTTGAATGAGCAAGCTATTAACTTAGCAAGCTTACACCACTTGATACCCAATCCTAGTTTTACTTGCAAGCTTAATACTTTATTTTCTTTATCAAAGCTTTCTCTTAGAGTTTACATAGTGACTTGTAGATTCTAGAAAGATAACTGAAGGTAGCATAAAGATCATAAAATTTGGCCTAAGTTAGATAATCTTGATGTCATCCTAAGGCATGAGATTGAACTTAGTAAATCCCCACTTGTTTACCACCCTTCATTAGTCTTTACCCCCACTTATATATGCTAGTGCTAAGCATACAACTTGATAAACATTAGATGGGAATACTTGGTGAAAATGGTTATGAAAACCTTAGAATGATGAGTCATTCTACTAAAATGTTTTGACATGTGTTCTTGGAAACACCAAATGATTTTGATGATGAAAATGTTGAGGCATAAGCCTTAGCCCTTTATAAAACTGATGGTTGTCTGGCTGCAATACCATTCCAATTTTATCGTACAACCACAATACCTGAAAATTGGGTAGGGCTTGACTGGAAATTTATATACCTTAGTATGGGTTCCGTTGCGGCCAAGGTTTGAGCTGAGGCTACCTTGTGAAGATTGTCTACCTATGCAGTACCCAAGATGACAGTTGGTCATGGTTGGGAGGCCAAACTCACAGGAGAGGTGCCTATACTAAGGCGTGTAATTGAAAGGTTAGGATTGATTATCCGCATACTGAGTATGGTGAATTTCGGATTGTTCCTGACGGATGTATCGAATGTTGTGGTGAAAGTGTATAATCTCTGCAGAGTGTCAAACTATTCGAATAGCCGCGTCCGCGGTTATGGACAGTTGGAGTGGCCATAATGTGCCCCCATCAGATGTTTTCAAAACAACTTATGAAACGATTTATGACTTTGACTTGACCACAGCAGAGTTGTGACATGAAATGCAAGTTCCTACTTAGGTGTTATAAAACTTCCAATTGGTTTTCTTTGCTTCTAAACTTAGTAGAGGTAAATCTGGCTTTTTGCAAAACAACCCTAGAGCTTAGTATCCTACTATAACCCCCCCTTAACTTGTTAGTATTATTTTGCGAGTACTTCCAACTTTTTGTTTGGGCCTCGTCCGCTCTTTTCAGTAGATTTGTTCGATCCGGAGGGCTAAAAGAAGAAAGATCATCGTTAATATTTCTATATAGATAGCAGGTTATTAATTAATGAATTAATTATATTACATGCACCTCGCCGGAGCGGTCGTCTTCTCAATCACAGAAGGTATCGCCTTGTACCTCGCGGAAGGCATCACCTTCTCCCTCAAATAAGTCATCTCTTCTGTCAAAAAGAGGACCACCCTCACCGGAGTTGTTCAAAAACATCGATACATCGACATTTTCCTCCCCGCGGATCACACCATAGACCAACTCTTCCTTTTCTTCGTCTCTGCCATGTGGTTCCATATTTTCCGCATAGGTGGAAAAACGAATAAGTCAAAGCGTCTAAGGGAGAAGGTTAGGTAGGGTGTTGAGATATATAAACCCTAAGTCAGAGAAACCCTAATATATACATACATAATAATAAAAATGAATTTACAATATTTACAATAATAAAAATAAAAAAAAATCAATATTCCGGAGTTCCGAGGGGTGTAAAACCTAGTTCAGAGAAACCTAGTTCCGAGGGGTGTAGATTTTATTTTTCTGATTTAATATGAATTAGTTATGAATTTCTCCATTTTTAATTCATTTTAAATTATTTTTAGAATATTATACAATAATTTACATTTTTCGAATTAATTTTAACATTTTATTAAACAGAAAACATTTCTGAGTATGTTTATACCACTTATAGGGTGGACCCACCTGTCAGCAATAATCAATTACACAATAATTACATAAATCATTTCAAAAAAACTTAAAAGGAAACAAAAAGGGTTATGACATCATGATGATGTCACGATGACATCACCCATGGCCTTGCTCTCACATCGACGAAGGAACCAGCGATTGAGCGCGCGCGGGCCAGCGAGAGGGGGCGCGTTGGAAAGAGCTCGTCGAGGCAAACCATATGGTCGTGGCGTCGCCCATTATTGGTCGTCGAAGCGACAAGCACAGCGGCGGACAAAAGCGGCGCTGACAGATGGTCGTCAAGGAAGAGATAGAGAGGGAGAGGGAGAGCGTGAAGAGGTGTTAGAGCACCAGTGGCTCACCACGAACGCGATGCCGGGGTCGGGGAAGCAAGGGGAGGCCGGACGGAGGCGAAACAACAGCGGCCGGAGCTCAGGAAGATGGGTTGTAGAGCTTGATTAAGGTCGAGCGGGGCCGATTCCTTTGGCGTAGAAACGCAGTCCAGCACGACGGAGCTCCTCGGCACCTCGGCTTGGCTCGGGGAGGCTCTGAACGGCGACGATGACGAGTTAGGGTTTCTACTCAAATAGGGAATAACGCGAGAAGGAACGAGAGGGTATGAGATTGGTACTGGGAGAGAGGGGAACACAGCGGTTCTTATCCTTGCATCCAACAGTGCGGCGAGCTCGGCGGGCAGCCTGCCGGCGTCGTCGGGGTTTTCCTGTGTGAGCGCGTCGATGAATGATATGGGGAAGAAGAAGAAGAAGAAGAAGAGGCGCGAGCAATTATTAAGGATGAACCTTTAGTCCCCGTTGGAGACACCAACCAGGACAAAACACGAGTCAGCACTAATAATAGGGGTGAGTGTCGACACTATGCCAAGCTCCTTGTACTATAAATAGGCATCCTTGAGAGTCCAGTCCTCCAGCCAGATTGAGGCATCTCCAAGATTGTTTTCGAAAGCAAGGACACCACTACGGCCAGTTTCAGGGAGATGCCACCAGAGCCCAGTCCTCCGGCTGTAGGGGTTTGTAGCATGGAAAACAAAAAATTTCTACCGCATATAAACAAACAAGCCAAGATCTATCTACTAGATTGTAGCAACAAGTCGATGGAATAACTCACCCTCGAAGATTCCAAAGTTTTTAACGAGAGTGGATTCTCCTGGGTGATGTAATCGTACTCTTGCCGATCTCAAGATCATGTAGACGATCCTTCCGGTGCTGCGTTCCAAAGCGCTTCCATGATAGGTCACACGCGTTCGATTGACGAAGACCTTCCTCTCCCTTGTTCCAGCAGGCAGCGGAGGTTGTAGCACTCTCCTCGCGATTCCGGCAGCACAACGGCGTGGTAGCGGAAGTAGAGGGGAGATCTCGCAGGGCTTCGCCTTAAGCCGGAGCGAGTATGGTGGACTATGAGAGAGAGCCTCGGCGATCTAGGGTTTAGACGCACCAAGGAGGAGCAAGGCCGGCGGCTAGGGTTTTCCTAGGCGGCGGCGGCAGCAGGAGGTGGCGGCGCCGGCGGCTAGGATTAGGGTTTGTGGGGCGTGGTGTTGTGTGCTTGGAGGGGCAGCCCTGCCCCTCCTTATATAGGTGGAGGGGGCGCGCCAAGGGGAGGGGAGTCCCTCCCCAAATCGGTCTCCAAGTGGGCCGGCGGTGGAGGGAGGGAACTCCTCCCCAAGTAGGTTTCCTACTCTCCCTCCACCTCACAAAATAGCCGTTTGACTTTTCAAATTGGTGTTTGACTTTTCAAACTAGGATTTGATTAAACCCTTTATTTTGTTCAGTGATGACACCTATTACATGATGCAATCATTCCAACTTGTTATGACACATTTATGTACCCTTCCCCTCCGGAGTGCCGGACATTTCGGAACCTTCTAGAACATTCCCGATGAAAACACCGGAACCATTCTCCAACCCCGAAACAGGACTTTCCTTATATGAATCTTATTCTCCAGACCATTCCGGATCTCCTCGTGATATCCCGGATCCCATCCGAGACTTCGAACAACATTCGGTCTCTTACTTATCATTCCATAACTACTCAAACAACATCGAATCCTTAAGTGTGTCTCCCTACGGTTCGTGAATTATGCGGACATGATCGAGACATTTCTTCGAACAATAACCAATAGAGGAATCTGGAAATTCATATGGCTCCCACATACTTCTATGATTACTTTGCGATAGAATGAACCACTTACATACGATACCAATTTCCCTTTGTCTCACGATAGTTTACTTATCCGAGGTTATGGTCGTCGGTATCTCTGCATACCTAGTTCAACCTCGTTACTGATAAGTACTCTTTTCTCGTTCCCGTGATATGTGATCCCTTGTGAGCCAGTCACATTCTTGCAAGATAATTGGATGACATTACACCGAGAGGGCCCAGAGTATATCTATCCGTTATATGGATGAACAAATACCACTCTTGATCCATGTGTCTCAACCAATACTTTCCGAACACTCAATGCCACATTTATAGCCACCCAGTTACGGTGTGGTGTTTGATGTCATCAAAGCATCCTTCCGGTGAAGGTGATATGCATGATCTCATGGTCAAAGGAATTAGGTTACTATGTATCAGAAAGCATATAGCAATTGAACTATTAAAATGACTTGATCTTTATGCTACTCTTATCTATAGGAGTATGTCCACCATATCATTCTCCTAACGATATGATCTTGTTGTTAATAACATCTCAATGTTCATGACAGGGAAACCACAATCATTTATTAACCAACAAGCTAGTATTATAAAGAGGCTTTACTAGGGACTCTATTTTAGTTTACAAATCACACAAGTATTAAAGTTTCCTTGTTAATACTATTATAGCATGAATGTAAACATTTATCATAAACACAAAGATATAATAATAACTATATTTATTATTGCCTCTAGGGCATATCTCCAACAGTCTCCCACTTGCACTAGAGTCATCTAATCCAGATTACATGGTAATATACCGAACACCCATGGCAGTTTGGTGTTGGTCATGTTTTGCCCTCGGGAGAGGTTTAGTCAACGGATCCGCCACATACAGATCTGTGTGTACTTTGCAAATCTTTATGTACCCATCTTGGACATGTTATCGAATAGCGTGAAAACGTAGCTTGATGTGCTTAAGCTTCTTGTGTGACCTTGGTTCTTGTGCATTGGCTATGGCGCCCATGTTATCACAGTAGATTGACATTGGTTCCAGCGCACTAGGAACCACACTGAGCTCTGTAATGAACTCGTTCATCCATATCGCTTCTTGTGAAGCCTCCAAAGCAGCCATGTATTCCGATTCAGTTGAAGACCTCACCACAACGCTTTGCTTTGCACTCCTCTAGCTAACTGCTGCACCATTCAAAGTAAATACGTATCCAGATTGTGATTTAGAATCATCCGGATCGGTGTAACCATTAACAACGAGCTGTTCATCACCTCCATAAGAAAGAACCATATCCTTAGTTCTTATCAAGTACTTAAGGATGTTTTGATCATTGTCAATGATCCACTCCTGGATCACTTTGATATCTGCTAGTTAAACTAACAGCATATGCAATGTCGGGTCTAGTACATAGCATGGCATACATTAGAGATCCTATGGCTGAGGCATAGGGAGTTTTACTCATCCTTTCTCTATCTTCTGCCGTTTTCGGACTTTGAGTTTTACTCAAGGTCGTATTGTGCAACATGGGCAAGAACCCTTTCTTGCTATCTTCCATTCCAAACCTATTTAGAACTTTGTCCAAATATGTACTTTGTGACAATGATATTAGGCGTCTCTATCTATCTCTATAAATCTTTATACCTAATATATAAGCTGCTTCGCCAAGATCCTTCATTGAAAAACTATTATTCAAATATTCCTTGACACTATTAAGAAGGTCTACATCATTCCCAATCAACAATATGTCATCTACATATAGTATTAAGAATGCTACAGAGCTCCCACTCACTTTCTTGTAAATACAAGCTTCTCCATAAGTTTGTATAAAACTAAAACTTTTGATTACTTTATCAAAACATTGATTCCAACTTCGGGATGCTTGCTTCAATCCATAGATGGACCGTTGAAGTTTGCATACCTTGTTAGCATCTTTAGGATCGACAAAACCTTTGGGTTGCATCATATACAACTCTTCATCAATGTCTCCATTGAGGAATGCTGTTTTGACATCCATCTGCCATATCTCATAATCATAATATGCAGCGATTGCTAACATAATCCTCACAAACTTTAGCTTCGCTACAGGTGAGAAAGTCTCATCGTAGTCAACTCCTTGAATTTGTTGAAACCCTTTTTCGACAAGTCGAGCTTTATAGACAGTAACATTACCATCAGCATCTGTTTTCTTCTTGAAAATCCATTTGTTCTCGACAGCCTTCCGACCATCTGGTAAGTCCACCAAAGTCCATACTTGGTTTTCGTACATGGATCCAATCTCGGATTTCATGGATTCTTGCCATTTATTGGAATCTAGGCTCATCATTGCTTCCTCATATGTCGCAGGGTCATCGATGTTGTCTACCAACATGACATTCATAACGGGATCATACCAATCAGGAGTAGTACGAGTTCTTGTTGACCTGCGAGGCTCTGTAGCAACTACAACCAAAGTTTCATGATCATCATCATTAGCTTCCTCTCTTATTGGTGTAGGCGCCACAGGAACTACTTTCGGTGCTGCGCTACTCGCAAGTTCGAGAGAAGGTTCAACAACCTCGTCGAGTTCTACTTTCCTTCCAGTCACTTCTTTTGAGAGAAATTCCTTCTCTAGAAAGGATCCATTCTTAGCAATGAAGATTTTTCCTTAGGATCTATGATAGAAGGTATACTCAATAGTTCCCTTTGGGTATCCTATGAAGACGCATTTTTCCGCTTTGGGTTCAAGCTTGTCCGGCTGCAACTTCTTTACATAGGCTTTGCAACCCCAAACTTTAAGGAACGACAATTTAGGTTTCTTCCCAAACCATAATTCATATGGTGTCATTTCAACGGATTTAGATGGTGTCCTATTTAAAGTGAATGCGGCTGTTCCTAATGCATAACCCCAAAATGATAGCGGTAAATCTGTAAGTGACATCATAGAACGAACCATATCCAAGAGAGTTCGATTACGACGTTCGGACACACCATTACGCTGTGGTGTTCCCGGCGGTGTCAATTGTGAAAGTATTCCGCATTTCTTCAAATGCTCGCCAAACTCGTAACTTAGATATTCACCTCCACGATCAGAACGTAGAAATTTAATCTTCTTGTTACGTTGATTCTCCACCTCACTTTGAAATTCCTTAAACTTCTCGAAAGTTTCAGACTTATGTTTCATGAAATAGATATACCCATATCTACTCAAGTCATCCATGAAGGTAAGAACATAAGGATAACCACCGCGCGATGCTACACTCATTGGACCACACACACATCGGTATGTATGATTTCCAATAAGTCCGTAGCTCGCTCCATCATACCAGAAAATGGAGTCTTAGTCATTTTACCCATCAGACATGCTTCGCATCTTTCAAGTGATTCGAAATCAAGTGATTCAAGAAGTCCATTGGAATGGAGTTTCTTCATACGCTTCACTCCAATGTGACCAAGACGACAGTGCACATATAGGTCGAGTTATCTCTCGATTTCAAACGTTTAGCTTCAATGTTATTAATATGTGTATTTCCACTATCGAGATTCAATAAGAATAGACCATCTATCAAAGGTGCATGTGCATAAAACATATTACTCATATAAATCGAACAACCATTATTCTCGTACTTAAACAAGTAACCGTCTCGCAATGAACAAGATCCTGATATAATGTTCATGCTTAACATAGGCACCAAATAATAATTATTTAAGTATAAAACTAATCCCGATGGTAGATGAAGAGGTAGCGTGCCGACCGCGATCACATCAACCTTTGATCCGTTTCCCACACGCATCGTCACCTCGTTCTTCGCAAGCTTCCGTTTATTCTACAGCACATGTTTCGAGTTATAGATATGAGCAACCGAACCAGTATCAAATACCCAGGCACTACTACGAGTACTAGTGAGATACACATCAATAACATGTATATCGGATATACCTTTCTTCTTGATGTTGTCGTTCTTCAAATCCGCCAAGTACTTTGGGCAATTCCGCTTCCAGTGACCTTCTCCCTTGCAGTAAAAGCACTCAGTATCAGGCTTAGGTCCAGCCTTGGTCTTCTTCGTTGGCGCGGTAACTTTCTTACCTCCCTTCTTGAAGTGTCCCTTTTGCTTAGACTTGCCTTTCTTGAATTTGGTGGTCTTATTGACCATCAACACCTGGTGCTCTTTCTTGATCTCCACTTCTGCAGATTTTAACATGGCGAAGAGTTGTGGCAACTGCTTGTTCATGTTTTGCATATTGTAGTTCATCACAAAGTTCTTGTAACTTGGTGGTAGTGATTGGAGGACACGATAAATCCCCGAAGCATTAGGAATCACTATACCCAAGCTTTGAAGTTTGTTTGTGTGCCCAGACATCTTAAGCACATGCTCACTGACGGAGCTGCCATCTTCCATCTTGCAGTTAAAGAACTTTTCAGAAGCCTCATAGCTCTCAATTGCCGCGTGAGTCTCAAAGATCAATTTGAGATCACGGACAATATCATGTGGGTCTGAATTCTCAAACCTTTTCTAAAGCTCCGATTCTAAACCATACAAGATAGCACACTGAATTGTGGAGTACTGAGTCTTCCGAGTGAGGTAAACATTCTTTACTTCATCGGTAGCAGTAGCTGCAGGTGGGTCACCCAGCGGTGCATCTAGCACATAGGTCAAATTACCAGCAGTGAGGACAATCCTCAAATTGCGGAACCAATCTGCGAAGTTGCTTCCATTGTTTTTCAATTTTTCTTTCTCTAGGAACGCATTAAAATTGATGGTAGGGGCCGCCATTGATCTATAACATATTTTCAATAGTTTAGACTAAGTTTATGACAAATTGAGTTCTAATTAATAGTTAAATTAATCTAGGTGAACTCCCACTCAAAACAATATCCTTCACATTGTTTTAGTGATCACACGAACCAAATCCACCACATCAACACCGATCATCATGAGAGTTGATGTAGCTTCAATGGTGAACAATCGACATGTTCATCATATCTAGTATATGATTCATGCTTTACCTTTCGGTGATCCGTGTTCCGAGACCATGTCTGTACATGCTAGGCTCGTCAAGATCAAACCTTAGCTTCCGCATGAGCAAATTTGGCTTGCTCACGTTGTATACACTTGTGGAATCTAACACACCCGATCATCACGTGGTGCTTCGAAACAACAAGCATTAGCAACAGTGCTTACTAAGGGTGAACACTTTAGAACTTGATATTCATGTGCATGAGGGATCATCTTATAATGCTACCGTCGTTAACTAAGCAATACAAGATGCATAAAGGATTAACATCACATGCAATTCATAATATGTGATATGATATGGCCTTTCTTCTTTGTGCTTCCGATCTCCATCTTCAAGCACAAACATGATCTCCATCATCACCGGCATTGCATCAAGGTCAATGATGCCGCTCCATGGTTGTTGTCCACCAGCTTCAACTATTACAACTACTTTGAATAGACACGCGGGTCTTAACAGAAATTAAAGACAACCATATGGCTCCTGCCGGTTGCCAACTTACAATAAGGAACATTGCATACATCAAATATAATCACAATCATGGCCATATCACATCACAACACACCTCTTCAAAACAAAGTTAGACGAACCTACTTTCTTTGCATGTTTTACGTGGTTTGGGGCTTTCAATAAGTGTCGTTCTAACTTACGAACAAGAACCACAACACTGATACTAGTATTGTCAACTACCCATTGTAAATTGAATCTTAACTATGTTGGGAGAAACAGGCACCCGCAAAGCCACTTATGCAATACAAGTTGCATGTCAAGCGTGGAGCAAGTCTCATGAACGATGTCATGTAAGGTTAGCCCGGGCCGCTTCATCCCACCATCCCGCAAGATGCAAAGTACACAAGAAGTAATCGACAACAAAAGCATCAACGCCCACAATGACCATTGTGTTCTACTCGTGCAACAGATCAACATATAGACACGGCTCTGATACCACTGTAGGGGTTCGTAGCATGGAAAACAATAATTTTCTACCGAACAAACAAACAAGCCAAGATCTATCTAATAGATTGTAGCAACAAGTCGATGGAATAACTCACCCTCGAAGATTCCAAAGTGTTTAACGAGAGCGGATTCTCGTGGGTGATGTAGTCGTACTCTTTCCGATCTCAAGATCGTTTAGACGATCCTTTCGGCGCTGCGTTAAAGCGCTTCGCGTCGGTCACACGTTAAATTCGGCGAAGGCCATCCTCTCCCTTGTTCCAAAGAAAGCGGAGGTTGTAGCACTCTCCTCGCGATTCCAGACTGTGGCGTGTACCGAAGTAGAGGGAGATCTCGCAGGCTTCGCCTTAAGCGAGCAAGTATGGTGGACTATGAGGAGAGCCTCGGCGATCTAGGGTTTAGACGCACCAAGGAGGAGCAAGGCGGCGGCTAGGGTTTGCCTAGGCGTGGCGGCGCCGGCGGCTAGGATTAGGGTTTGTGGGGCATGGTGTTGTGTGCTTGGAGGGGCAGCCCTGCCCCTCCTTATATAGGTGGAGGGGGCGCGCCAAGGGGAGGGGAGTCCCTCCCCAACTTGGTCTCCAAGTGGGTCGGCGGTGGAGGGAGGGAACTCCTCCCCAAGTAGGTTTCCTACTCTCCCTCCACCTCACAAAATATCCATTTGACTTTTCAAATTGGTGTTTGACTTTTCAAACTAGGATTTGATTAAACCCTTTATTTTGTTCAGAGATGACACCTAGTACATGATGCAATCATTCCAACTTGTTATGACACATTCATGTACCCTTCCCCTCCGGAGTGCCGGACATTCCGGAACCTTCTAGAACATTCCCGATGAAAACACCGGAACCATTCTCCAACCCCGAAACAGTACTTTACTTATATGAATCTTATTCTCAGGACCATTCCGGATCTCCTCGTGATATCCCGGATCCCATCCGAGACTCTGAACAACATTCGGTCTCTTACTCATCATTCCATACTACTCAAACAAAGTCGAATCCTTAAGTGTGTCTCCCTACGGTTCGTGAATTATGCGGACATGATCGAGACATTTCTCCGAACAATAACCAATAGAGGAATATGGAAATTCATAAGGCTCCCACATACTTCTACGATTACTTTGCGATCGAATGAACCACTTACATACGATACCAATTTCCCTTTGTCTCACGATAGTTTACTTATCCGAGGTTATGATCGTCGGTATCTCTGCATACCTAGTTCAACCTCGTTACTGATAAGTACTCTTTTCTCGTTCCCGTGATATGTGATCCCTTGTGATCCAGTCACATGCTTGCAAGCTAATTGGATGACATTCCATCGAGAGGGCCCAGAGTATATCTATCCGTCATATGGATGGACAAATCCCACTCTTGATCCATGTGTGTCACATCCCAAGATTTTCCAAATCTTGTAATATGAAAAATAAATGAATAAAATAAAACTTTGTTGATTTTCAGGGTGAGAAGAAACTTTTTGATTCCAATTGGAAACTTTCAAACCTATTTGGATCAAATAAAATACTAAAGGGATTTAAAAAGTTAAATAAACAATAAAGTTAAAAATATTGGAAATTACTATTTTTGGATCTTTTAATTAAAAATTTAGTTTTCAAATGAAAAGGAAGAAATATAAATAAGGATTATTTTATAGAGCCAAATTAAACCTTGGCCAAGCTTTTGAAATAAAATGTTTTGCTTTGATTAAAAGAGTAAAGGTTTATTTAAATAAAATAATGAGAGTTTATTAATAAACCAATTTTATTAAAGTAAAGGTTTTTCCCATTTTAATAAAACACTAAAACTTATTAATTTATTTTAAATAAGTTTTCCAAGTATTTTATATTCTCAAATAAAACCTATTGAAGTGTTTTTGGTTATATTTAGATTTCAAATGGAGATTTTAAATAAATCAAAACCCATTTGATTTAATAACTAAGGTCTATTTTATTGAATTATTAAATAGACCCTAAAAGAATAAATATATTATTTTATTTTTGGACTTTGATTTGTGTGGTTAAACAGAACAAAAACCAATACAAAGTTTGGCAAAGATTTGAAATCATTTGGGGTGTTTGATTTGTTGTTTGAAATTCAAAATAGGAAATCAAATTAGAAAAAGAAAAAGTAATCAGAATAAAAAAAATGGAATCGGACCTGACCCAACTCACCTGGCCTAGCAGCCCAGTCCAGCCCAACTAGCTCTCTCCCCGCAGAAAACGATTCGCACCTACTTACTGACCCACGCAGACACCGACGAGTGGACCCTCTCCCTATCTATCTCCCTCGCTGACAGCAAGGCCCCACCCCTCCTGTTCATCGTCTTCAAACCCGCGCCGATTACTCCTCGCCGTTTCTGTCTTGAATTGCAGCGATCAATTCGTGTCAATGGAGGCATTAATCTCTCCAACGTCTACGCCCTTTTAATCGCCTCTGTCTCCTCCTCCTTTCCCCTCAAACACCGCTGCACGAGAGCCACCAGGCTGCCCTGAATCGAAATTGCACCGCCGCTGCTCCGGCGAGCCTTTCCAGCAAATTCCGGCCACACCTCCCCGCCCCTTACCTCCCTGAGCACACGGCCATGACCCCCAGCCTCTGGCGCTTCTCCCTGTGCCTTCCATTCGCCCGCGCTTGCCCCAGAGCCTCGACTTCGACAACCTCTGAGCGCCGCCGCGTCTGCTTCTTCCTCCGGCGACCTCCCCTGGTAAGCTCAGACCGCCCCGAAACCATTCATTGATGCTCACTTCATCAGCAGATCAAACCGCATCTAACCATGCCCTTATTATTCCTCGGGGTGATCTGCCACGTCGCCTTCGACGACCTCCAGAGCCGCCAGATGTCGCCAACCGGTCCGGCGAGCAATCCCCGTCGCGTCTGAGCGCCCCTCGACAAACCGGCCATGCCTCAAGCTTCACCTCAACCTCGCGAGCACGGTGAGCATCTCCACTTCTCTCCTTGCTTCCTGTAACAGCCTCTAGCACACCCTCTGACCCTTGCCGCTCACGCCCAGCATGCTCAAGTTATTGACCAGCGATCGTGTCCGTAGGATCTAGATCGGACGAACGCGATAGAAGCTAGACGAAGGGGTAAGTAGCATCTCAGCGCCGTGCGATCTGTTTAGATCCAACTCCTCACAGAGGCCGATCCGTGCGAACCGGTACCGCCCAGTAGTATTGCGCCTCGTGGCACTAGTTCTGTTTAAAACAAATTTTGAATCTGATTTAGATGCAAATTTGTAAACCTCATAACTTTTGATCCACATGTCAAAAATTTGCAAATTTTATATCAATGGAATCAGTGGAACAAGCCCTAGCCAACCATGCAATTTGTTTAGTAAAAAGCTTCTGTTAAATTGTTTGTTTTTGCAGAAACATGTGTATGCTTGTTTAGGTTATAAAAATTATTCCAAAATGATTTTGAGGTTGAAATCTTTGCAAATTGGTTTGTTGTGAACCTACTGACCCTAGGAACCAACTCATGGATTTAAAAATGTTTTTGGTGAGATTAGGATTGATTAATTGAATTATCCCATTTCTAGTCAAATAAAAATATTGATTTTGTTGTGGAAATGATTTTTGAGCAAAATCTTTGGAAAATGATTTGATTCAAACCTACTGATCCTAAACACCAAGTTTGGTGAATTAACAACTTATTTGGTGAACAATATAAAATTGTTGCTTTGCTAAAAACATTTTCCACCACATGAAATAATGATTTGTTTTAAAGAAATGGTTTTTAGATGAAACCCTTTTTCAAATGGTTTTGCCACTTTAGAAAATGACCACTTTAAGCCTTACAAAGTTTAGAGCCTAGAAGAAACCATCTTTGCAAATAAAACTATCTTTGCATGCTTGCATGCATGACTTAGTTTCTATGATTTTATGTGTGATTAATTTGTTTGAATATTGGTTGGAATGCTAGTTGAATTTGTGTTTGCTTGATTGATTTGTAGTGAAGTGAGAAGAGTGTGATATTAGCAAGATCAAGAAGTGAACCAACATTCCCTACCAAAAATGCAAGTGACACAATCATCCAAGTCCTACTATTTTCATTATACTTAGTGGATTTTGAAACATGCATGAAAAGGATTTCTATACTTTATGCTATGCTAAATCCTAATAGGATACCCTTATATATTCCTTAGTAAAACAATGTAGTTGTAAAATGCTTAGCCATGCTATATATTTTGAGAAAAGATACATGTTGAGATTTTATGAAGTTGAGAAAAGACTTGTGTTTTATATAATAAAACAAGTACTCAATGAACCACCTGGGTGGACAAGGATACTCAAGTTTGGACAAGGTGGCAACAAGAGGAACCATGTTTATATGGCAATCTCTTTTGTTGTGCACCAAATGAAAACCACCCAGGGACTTAGAGATTGAACATGTTTCTCGAACAGTGGCTTCCGTGTACAGCCACATGCTAAATGGGCACTGGCTTAGTCAACTACATTGGGAAGACCCATGCATTGGTCTTCAGGTTAACTAGAAATGAGGGAACTAGGAACCCTACATTGGTGCCTGAAGACAAGCTAGCATTGTGTATGGGAGGACCCTATGGAAATACTTCGTCACATTCTCAATCTGCCAGTACTCCATCTTGGTGAGTACTTATCCAGCAGCCACTGGTGGCAACAAGATGAGATTGTGTCATGTGGGTAAAGTGTACAACTTCTGCAGAAGATAAAAATTCTAAGTACTTAGTCGTGTCCCTGGTTATGGACAATACTGAGCAACTAAAGCTTGAAGCTATGGGAAATCTCGACATTCCAATTTCTAAAAGAAAAACTTTAAAGTGACAACAAAAGACTTGAAGCACTTGGGGTGTACCAAGTAGCTCAAGAGATTTTGACTAAAGACTTGAAGCACTTGGGGTGTACCAAGGAGCTCAAGAGATTTTGACAAAGACCTGAAGCACTTGGGGTGTACCAAGGAGCTCAGAAAGATTTTTGACAAAAGATCAAAACTGTTTTGAAAAGATAGGATAAATTATTGCTTTCTGCAAATGAGCCTAAAACCCTACTTAGCCAAAGATGCATGTGATGATAGGATCCACTTATTTCTACATAGTAGTGAAACTTGCCAATACAATTCAAATGTATTGACCCTTGTGGCTGTAACTTGTTATGTTGCAGGTTTGCTTGTTATTTAGTGAAGTGTGTTGATTAGGATTACAAAGTCTACAACCAACATGTCTGCCTGTGGCACTTTGAAGATGAAGGACCCCATGCTTATAGATATTCTGCTGCAATGTAATGAAATAGCCAAAAGAGCTATGTAAGATGTAATGAAATATTTTATTCCTGGTTATAAAGTTGTATTATGACCTTTGTTTCTTGATATTACATCTTAACTGTGGATGCTAGCTATTGATCCAGGGACTAGCATTGTAAACACAGGGATATCTACCTTATTAAAGGTTGGGACCTCTACATTGACAACCTCACTATTAGTTGGGGCAAAGTCTTGAGTTTGTGTTGTGCAGGTTTCCATGTTTCTTGCAACACCTTTGAGACATTTCCTTCCTCCTATTGGTTCGAAAACCTCGGTTTCTTACTGAGGGAAGGCTTTTTGTTGTGCTGCATCATACCTTGCTCTTGGGGTTTCTAGACGAAGCGCTCTTAGGCGCCATCAACAAGTTTTCTGGCGCCGTTGCCGGGGAGGCTAAGGACGTCTTCATAAGGGGAGTCCTCCGCAACTTTTCTCTTTAATTTGTTTTTAGTTTACTTAGTTTATTTTGATTGGTTTTGTTTGCCTCTTTCTATCAAAAACTCAAAAAAAAAGGTTAGTTTGGTTTGCTTTCTCTTATCAAAAACACAAAAAAAAATTAGTTCCTGCTCTAGCTGCTGCTGCTGTTTTTGGCTTGCTCCACTTTGGCCAAAATGAACTCTGCTGAAAACACCAAGTTGTGTGACTTCACTAGCACAAACAACAATGATTTCCTTAGCACTCCTATTGCTCCACCTGCTCCTGATGCTACCTTTTATGAAATTAAGCCTGCTTTGTGAATCTTGGGATGAGAGAGCAATTTTCTGGTGCTAGTTCTGATGATGCTGCTGCCCATCTCAATAGCTTTGTTGAACTTTATGAGATGCAAAAGTATAAGGATGTATATGGAGATATTATTAAGCTCAAGTTTATTCCTTTCTCCTTGAGAGGAAAATCTAAAGAATGGTTACTATCCTTGCCTAGAAATAGTATTAATTCTTGGATTAAGTGCAAAGATGCTTTTATTGGAAAGTACCTGCTAAGATTATATCTATGAGAAGTGATCTTATGAAATTTAAACAACTTGGTAATGAACATGTTGCTCAAGCTTGGGAAAGAATGAAATATTTGGTTCAGAATTGTCCCACTCATGGACTTACTGCTTGGATGATTATCCAGACTTTTTATGCAGATTTGAACTTCTCTTCAAGTAACCTGTTGGATTCAGCTACTGGAGGTACCTTTATGACTGTCACCTTGGGTGCTAAAACAAAAATCCTTGATAATATGATGGTTAATTATTCAGAATGGCACACCGAGAGAGCTCCACATGGTAAGAAGGTAAATTATGTTGAAGAAACCTCCTCTTTGAGTGATAAGATTGATGTTATTATGGCAATGCTTGTTAATGGGAAAGCTCCTTTATATCCAAATAATGTTCCCTTAGCCTCTTTGGTTGCTCAAGAAGAGCAAGTTGATGTGAACTTCATTAGAAACAATAATTTCAATAACAATGACTATAGGAATAATTTTGGTAGCAACAACAATTATAGGCCTTATCGTCCTAATAATGGCAATACCTATGGAAACTCCTACAACAATGCTAGAAGTGCCCCCTCTGAACTTGAAGTCATGCTCAAAGGCTTTATTAGTAAACAAACCACTTTCAACAAGACTGTGGAGGAAAAGCTTTTAAATGTTGAGAAAAATATTTCCTCTTTGTCTGAAGCATAGTCCTCCTTGATTAATAAAATGGGTGCTAAACCTGAAAACATGGAAAGTACCTTGGCTTCTACTCATGCCATACAAGTTAATATTGATGAAAATGTTAGACTGTTAGCCCAACTTCATGCTAAGTGGGAAAGGGAAGCTGAAATTGATAGAAACAGTAGTGTGTTCACCATCACCAAAATGGATACCACTAAACGAAAAGAATTCCCTATTCCTCCTTCTACAATGCCTAAGGCCAATAAGTCTACTACTAGTGATGCTAAATTTGATTTTGATCTTGATGGTTGCAATATTTCTAAAGTGATTTTGTTCCTGCAAAAACTTGCTAGAAGTCCTGATGCTAGTGATATGCATGTTGCTTTCACCAAACACATTACAGATGCTCTTGTTAAGATTAAGGAAGAGAAGTTAAAACACAAAGCTTCTATTCCTAGGAAAGTAGAAGATAGTTGGGAACCCATTATTAATATGCAATTTAATGACTTTGATCTCAAAGCTTCATGTGATCTTGGTTCTAGTGTCTCTATTATGCCTAGGAAGATTTATGAAATGCTTGATTTGCAACCTTTGGAAGATTGTTATTTGGATGTCCCACTTAATGATAATGCTAATAAGAAACTCATGGGGAGTGTTAATGATGTTCTCATTATGGTTAACAATGCTTATGTCCCTGTTGATTTCTATGTTTTGGATGTTGTGACACCCCCGGGATCAGGGCTAAACAAATCCCAGACCTCCGTCTGAAGTAATCTTAACCTTGAGCTCAAGAATATCCAGTGAAGAATCGGTAACACATCAGTGACCCTACGACACAAAAAATATTACAGCAAGCTCATAGCTGAGCGAAGAACCAAAATATTACAACAAGAGGTCACTAACCACAAACATCAAACAACGGAAGGCAAATTATGCTATTAAGTATAACAAACTTAACAAATGGCCTAAGAGGCCTGAAGCATAACGATGACATCCCATTCCATAGATTCCAGGCTGCCGACCGGGAATCCCAAGCTACTCGTCGATGACGTACCAAACTCATCTTCTATGGTAACACTTACTCTGCTACAAAAGTATCAACAAAGCAAGGGTGAGTACAGGCTGTACTCCGCAAGACTTATGGATGGTGGAGTTGTTTTGCATAAATCGACCTTTGTTTATAAAACAGGAAAGAAAAGAAGCTCCTCTAATCAGAGTGTTTTAAAAGGGGATAAGAAAACGACATCTCTGAAGCATTGATAATCTTCTTTCGATATCCACCAAGTCATCATCATCGAACCTTACCTAGGATCACCCCCTCGTACCCAAGAGGAAGAAGTTGATGATGATTCGGTGGATATCAAGAGATGATCAAAGTTGGAGATACCTCTCTCTTATCCCGTTTTAAAATATTCTTTTTAGTCGAGATTCTTCTCCCTCTTGTTTACAAAACAAAGATGGCTTTATGCAAAATGACTCCACCAGCCATAAGTCTTGCAGAGTACACCCTGTACTCACCCTTGCTTCGTTGATACTTTAAATGTTACCATAGAAGATGAGTTCCGCATCAACATCGACGAGTAGTTTGGAGTTCGATCGGCTTTGCAGGATCTATGGATTGACGTCATCGTTATTCTTCATGCCTCTTAGGCCATTTGTTAAGTTGCTATACTTAATAGCATAATTTGCTGATGTTGTGTCGATAATATTTTGGTTCTGCTCAATTATGAGCTTGTTGTAATAATTTTGTGTCATAGGGTCAGCGATGTGATATCATTCTCTCTGTGCGCTTCGAGATTAGGTTGGGCTTATGTTGAGACGGTGGTGCAGGATTTGTATACTTAATCCCGGGGTGTCCTGACAGTTTAATCGAGCCGTCTGTTGTTGGAAACCTTTCTATTGTTCGATGTTGAGTCTAGTGCTGGTGAAAACTATTTTCAAAGATGAAAATTATTTTCGAAAACTCTGGTATGCTTCTTTTACTCCTTATCAAGTTTCACTCTAGTTCTGGGTCATCTTGTTCTGTTTTGATTTGGAAAAGTTTTGCTATCGTCTAGACTTTCAAAACATAGGTGCCTCTTCAGGCATGTCAGTTCTCAACCATTTGACCTAGTGTTGAGTTCTCTAGAGTCAGTTGTGTGTGTTCCTTATTTCCCTTTGTTCTATTTCTTATGAGAGATTTCTTTCTATCATAATATCTCCATTTTATTGGTCCACAACATCACATTGATGGTTCCTCAATGTTCTATTCTAGGTCTCGAGGTTTCCTTTCGTCTTGTGTGCCTCCTTTTTATTTGTTCGGGTACTTCAGAAGTCGTTTCTTCTCTTGGAAGCTACCTCGTGATTGCTATCCAGTAGAGTACGCTTTGTCACTCAAGTAGTAGTTACTTCTTTCTTTGGGTTTTAACCCTCGGACTTGAACCTAAGATCCCCGATTGTGCTGGATTCTAGTTTTGTGAATCTTGTACATGAAGCTGACCTTTAACCCAAGATCTATTTTGTTGACCCCTGTGGTTAATGTTTACACATTACCTTAGAATGGCTAGTACCTTCTTGTATAGCCTTCAAGCTTGTGGATATTGTCGCTATTGAACAGTAACGATAAAGGACTTCCCTATCACTAGCTATGGCAGATGTTCTTTAATAGAACCAAATAGATCACAATAAGAGTGCTCTTCGCGAAGTCTCGCATCTATACTCGTGACTCTGCCACCCTTTACCCTTCTCTGCATTGGTCTTCGGAAGATTGTTGACTTATGCATCCACATCTTGGGATTCTAACCTGAGCATGTTCTTCCGTTTCCTTGTTGTTTTCCGACCTTTGTCTACCAGTTGGTAGCCAAGTAGTAAATGTGCATTGGTGTCTTCCGATGCAAGATACTCTTGTGGTCCATCGTGACAAACCAGTTCGGGTTGTCAGGAGAAACAAACTCCAATACCTCGTCATTTCTAAGACCAGGTCAAAGTTTTGTAATCCGCAGATCAATAAGCGTTGATTAGCTTATGTTCTGTTCTACCATAAAGTATCACACTCTTTTATACTAATAGGTCATGCTGAGATTCATGACCCTCTTAATGAAGTGATGCTCTTACACATTTTAACCACCCTTCCTCTGAGTTGTTCACGCTCAAGAAATGTTGCGTGTGCGTAATAATGTGGCCAGCTAAGATTCTTAGAAATTCTTATTTCTTTGAACTTTAAGGACATTTGTATCATTCCTAGCATGATGGTTAATCCATCACTAAGAAAAGGATGATTTTGTTACCAAGTCCGATATTCTGGCACACCCTCTTCAGTTAAAGAGTTAGGCTCATGCTGAAACTCCAAGACTTTGTCTACTTGCCTTACCAAGAGATGTTCCTTTCGAACTAAGTGACATATCGGTGGTTCGTGATATTCTAGATGTCTACTAGAAGTATCTTCATGTTGCCACATGACCGTTTTTTCAGGTTCTTGAGCAAGCAAGTTCTGTGAACTTCTATTTCTCCAAGGATCCGTACTGGATAACCCTGAACTAGTTGGTTGAGCTTGAACAACAACTTGGAGAGTTGTAAGACAAATGTTCTATCCAACTATGTTCCTCCTTAACGGGATGTCTAGTTTTGTTCGTTCTGAAGTACGATAGTATGCCCTTTGTGGATAGGTTATCTCCCCGCCTTTGATTTGGTTTGGGCGATTGTCAAATCAAACTCAATTCCAAGGACTATCTTGTCGGTGTATCCACTTGTGATATTTCACATAAGTACATCTTCATGTCCTCTGGTCTGACCAATGTTTATGCCTTGTTCATATAACATATGAGTCCATCTTAATGGAGTGTCTTGATAAGTTTGTTATTGAGCCCATCGATGACATACTTATCTTCTCCATGTTTTACCAGACTCATATAGAACAATTGGCATTAACGATGGAAACTTTTGAGAACCATCTTCATGTTATCTCAAAGTATGTGTTCTGGATGTTAGAAGTAACCCTCTCTAGTTCACGCGCAATTGTTGAAAGATGTCACCGTGGATTCGAGTAGAGTTATCTTTTTTTATTCGGGAATCATTCCAAGTTAGTCAAGCATGTGCGAGGTATTCTTGATATGGAAGGTTAATACCTTCACATCTCGAGAAGACCCTCCAAGCACACTAGGCACTGACTGATTTGTCATGGAAGAAAAGAAGTACCTAAAACTTCGATATCCTCCTAAATGTTTCCCAACAAGGATTATGTTGTGTTCCATTGCAAAAAATTCATGTAGGTGCAGTTATCTTCTGACAACTTGCTAATACATTTGTTTCGCAATCTAGCTCATCTTTTGGAGCTTGACATTGTAGTTCGTGTCTTGAGAATCTAGTGACTTCACCTCTGTGTAAATGTTTCACCCTTTCTATTCGGATATGCTAAGTCTAAAGTATCTCTCCCCTTAATCAAAGCTGAATCTCAAGCAGCAATAATGATTGGTGTTCCTCAAGGTTATGACATAGATCCATCCAAAAGAGATCCATCCAATAGACCTACGTCATGGCAGCGAGGAACACCAATCGATACTGGTTAGATCGACTTTGATCAAATATAGAGTGAAACATGAGTTTGATTTGAAAAACAAAGTTCAAGGAATCTCAGGAGGTGTGAGAGATGTATGGGGACTGAGGGCATCTTCAACCGAACCGGGGTGAACCGAACAAGGCCAAAAGGTCGTCTGTGAATGCAGATCAGAAATAGTATGTATTATTCTACAAAAAGTGCTAAACATGACAAACTTCCAGGTCGCCTTGACAAAGGTCACTGACTAAGGCAACCATAAACATCAAACAACGGAAGACAAATTATGATATTAAGTATAGCAAACTTAACAAATGGTCTAAGAGGCATGAAGCATAACGATGGCGTCCAATCCATAGATCCCAGACTGCCGACTGGGAACTCCAAACTACTCGTCGATGTCGATGCCGTGAAGAACTCATCTTCTATGGTAACACTTAATCTGCTGTAAAAGTATCAACGAAGCAAGGGTGAGTACAGGGTGTACTCTGCAAGACTTATGGCTGGTGGAGTCATTTTGCATAAAGCCATCTTTGTTTTGTAAACAAGAGGGAGAAGAATCTCGACTAAAAAGAATATTTTAAAAGGGGATAAGAGAGAGGTATCTCCAATTTTGATCATCTCTTGATATCCATCGAATCATCATCGGCTGAACCTTGAAATGAAGAAGTACCTCTTACTTATAATATGTTATACATACGCAATGGTTGTTTTCAACTCTTCCATAGTAGCTTTATTTGTCTATGTGCCACCCTGACCAAAAACCCTACCCAACTAGTGATCCATGTTAAACGGGAGCGAGTTATTTTACTAGGTATCCCATTTTGCAAAGATGCGAGGAAAGAGAACTATGTCTCATACTGAAACTGTGGCTTGTTTTACCGTAAGCAGGAAGGAGCATCAGAGGATGACATTAATAACCTATCTAAATACAAATTTTGGAAAATGGGTGATGCAGACAAGCTGGTTGCTAGAATTGCAGCACCCGTGGGTGGAGTAATGACCGAGTGTGGCAGCAACCCTCCTGCTGAGCACATTCTTTCAGCTGAGGATGCAGTAAGTTCTTCAATAAAAAACTCAAAAGTTCTTTGGTATAATTTAATTATTATTCTTTCCAAGCTATTCATGATTCCATGGTTACATCGGGATGCATAAGAAATTACCTTTTAGAATAAAATCGTTAAAGATTTTAGGATATCTTTCGATTAACTGATCATTGTTTCTCTAGTTGGATCATGTGTTTTCTCTAGTTGCTACATATTGACTGTTTCAGAGTTAGCAAGCGCCACTTTGTGCACTAAATTTATCAGCACATATTGATAAGGTTATTTAAATTTTACTATTTGTGAAAATATTTTTATCAATATTTACTCGTTGCTTTTCGAACATCTTTGGTTCCAAGTTAATATTGTTTGACTGCACCATGGACTGCACACAATTAGCCTCCTAGACAGACACTAATTGGTTTTACTGAAACGAGTAATTATATTAAATTCTAGTACACAAGGTTTACATGTCGACTGTAAATGAAGTTGTCATTGCAGACAAGTAGACAAGTCTTGACAAGTCTCGACAAGTGCTAGACTTTTCGATGTGCTGTCGACAAGGAACTACTAAAAAATATCAAGTAACTAGCCTATTAATACCAAGTAACTACTAAAAAATATCAAGTAACTAGCCTATTAAGATCTGCCTGTGGTTGATTTGGCACAATGCTATTCTCACTAAGGATAATATGAAAAAGAGAAGATGGGAAGGGGATTCTACTTGCAGATTTTGTCAAGAGGAAGAAACCATTGGGCACTTTTTCTTCACCTGTGCGGCTGCTAAGTATGTGTGGGGTGTGGTTGCTAAATCTATCGGCGCTGGGAATAGGCCTGGGTCCTTTTCTCAGTATTTCTGGTGGGCTCCTCAGTTTTTGGGAGTTAGCAGAAATGTGCAGATTACGGTGCTGGCGGCGATCTGTTGGGCTATCTGGAAGCTTAGGAACAGAGCATGCTTTGAAAAAAAAACTTATTAATTCTCCTGTTGATTTGGTTATATATGCATGTGTCATTCGTTATTGGGAAGGTCTACATGGGGAGGAAGAACGGTAGATGTTGCATGTTGGGGCTGATGTCTTGCAACAGAATGCGTTGTCTGATGCTGCGGCAATGGATGTGGCTCATGTTCCTTTCTTGGGACTGCCGGCGATTCCTGAAGATCGTGCCCACGAGGCTCATGAACTTGAGAGGGGGCAAGAGAAAAGGAGGAGGATATGATGCTATTTAGGGAGTAAAAGTCTTTGAGCCTTTTCTGTCATATTTGGTGTTAGTTTTGCTTCGTACTTGGATAATTATCGCTAGCCTGTTGGCGGTGTTCTTGCGTTTCCAACTTTCCCTTTACTTCTCCTCTCCGTTTGTGTGCATTGGTTTGTAATATGGTGACATACTCTGTTTGATCCTCTAGATGGATCAAAACTGTGTGACGACTTGTGTGGTTTGTTGTTCCGTTATCTGTTGATAATGGAACCTGTTCCCTCTTTCCGGGGGATTGTATGGAAAAAAACTAGCCTATTAATACCAAGTAACTACTAAAAAATATCAAGCTCATAAACAAATAAGTTCAGATGCCCAAGGCCACAACCACATGTCCACAAGAAAGTAAATAAGTTCAAGAGAACAAGTTCTAGGGGAAGGGCAGGGGAGGGGCGGAGGCGACGGCGAGCCAGCGGCAGCCAAAGGAGAGGCGGCCCGAGGAGGGCACCGGAGGAGGCAGCTAGGAGGGACTCACAGGTGTAGGGTTTCACACGAGGCTTCTTATATCCCAGCCCTTAAAGTTGTCGATCGCTTAGTTCACAGAGACAAGTCTAGGTTTGTCGCCGACAAGTCAACTTGTCGCTCGTTAAGTTAAACTTTTCTTGTCATTCCACCTTGTCAACATCAGGATTGCGACAGGTAGACTTGTCGTGCGACAAGTCTAGACTTGTCGAACGACACTTAATCCTTGGTAGTACATCTCTTGATGCCTACTCCCTCCATCCTGAAATAAGTGACTTGGACTCATCTAGATTCACATGCACCTATACACTAAAACATGTCTAGATACATATGAATTTAGACAAATACAAGTCATTTATTTCAGGACGGAGGGAGTAGATCTGTAGTTTACAAAATAAAATCAGTATTCGCTGTTAGCATGCACTCTGGAAAATGTGAAATGGTGGTTTAGTCTAGTTCTGGGTTAAGTCTGCGAATGATTACTACTTTCCTTGGAGGGGATTTAGTTTAGAAAATCGGTTAGTTGTTTTTTCTATGGTGATTCAGTTTATATTGCTATTGTATTAATGCTCTTTGGAGGCATAAAATATTGCTTTGAACTTCAAAGTAGAGTGGTTATGTAGTTCATTCCTTCACATCCTTTCTCATAATATGTACTGATGGGCCTTGTATGGAATCTGTAATTACCTTCGTGTAGCTTTAGGCAGACTTCATGTTGTGAATGATGCTTCAAGTAGATGTACAGCTGTCCAGCATAGTTTGCACACACAATGAAACTTAATTTTTATGCCCTCAAAAGTCTATGGTTGTAAGAGTTTCGTGCATAGCAGTTGGAAGTTGTAAAAAAATTATCTACCACTTTTTCAGAATGGTCTTTAAGACGGATTAGTATGCCTGTCTTTGGATTTATTGGTGAAGCTAGTAACAGGCCATGGAAGATAGAACCCTGATACTGGAATCCTTGTGTATTTTGTTTAGGAGCTAGCAATGGTTAGCTTCAGCCTTCAGGTATAAGTTTATTTTGAGCTTGAGTTTGTCTTCCTGGACCGGAGCCAAGTGTGGTGAATTATTTTCTCTGAGAGATATCCATTTTTTAGGCTTGCATGCATATGACAGCTGAATTTCCAGCCAATCACACTAATCTCCTGAGCTGTAATAACATGATTGCTTTTCCAGTTAGAGGAGATTATGCAATCAAGCAGAATGGTAAATGATAGACAGTCCAAGGGAGACACACGGAACCCACACACACCAGTCCCACCACCGCATACAAGCATGTGCATGTTTCCTAGACACTAGGCCCTGTGGAGCTACTTAAGGCACACTGTCGATCATGGGTGGGTGTGAATGACCAACTTTACTCCCAGTATTAGGCCACAGGCTCTTTTGTGTAGACTAATTTATCAGAAGACCATATGACGTAATTAAGGCAGCTTGTGTAAAACCATATAGTACATAGAACTCAGAACATTTGCTTAATTTTACTTGCCGCTGTCAAAACTAGGGTATGTACTGTAGCGACATCGTGTAATGTATGATTGTGCCACACTGCACATGTACTTAAGAAAAATATTTTGTGTGGAGTGGCCTTTTTATCAGATGCTGGGGCACCACAAAGGCACAAAGTCCACTGCTAGTATATCTTGTAGGCATCGAACTCTGCCAATCTCCAAAATTTCATTCTAATAGGTTTTCAATTACTTTTGTGCTGTGAATTCAGGAGTGCTGCATCTGCCTATGCCCATATGAAGATGGTATTGAGCTGCGAGAACTCCCCTGCAACCATCATTTCCACTGCACCTGCATAGAGAAGTGGCTTCACATAAACGCGACCTGTCCGCTGTGTAGGGTGGCAAGCGGCACCCGTATAATGATCCGTAAAAGATAATATAGGCATAAGAAGGTCTTAAAATCTAGCAAAATTAATGAAGATTTAGTTAAAAAATTATGCCGCAACCCGTCCCGCTTGACACGGTACCGCTGTGCAAGTTTAACATCATCAAGAGCAACCTTGGGAGCGAAGAGGTGTAGGTAGCACAAGTGAGAGGTTCCTGATACCTTCGGTAGCTTTTATCCGTTGTACTGCACACCGGTTGTTTGGTTACCTCCGTTGGCTGGTGGAGTTATGAGGTATATGTGGTGAGCAGATGGTACCTCGTGAATTGTTTTTTCCTGCAGCGGTGCTGGTACTAGTGAGGCAAAGCGTGTGATATACATTCTTCTCCCAGGTTGATCAATTTGCTTTCTGGTTTGTCATGTTCATTGTATAGGTAGTGTTTAAACAGGTGAAGAGTAGTTATTTGTGCAAATATTTTCATGAAATTGGGGGCATAGTTACATGTACATACAGGGTCTAGGATGTCAGGTGGGATCCCACCTAAATCCCACTTTTAGTTAATTTCTTAAAATTTAGTGTAAATTTTTGCTCAAAATTTACACTAGAATTTGACAAATGAACTACAAGTGGGATTTATGTGGGATCCCACTTAGACACCCTAACAGGGTCTACTTGCACATTGTGTCATTTTATTAGATTTCCTAAGCTACCTTTTGTTGTCCGTCTGAAATGTGAATGGTTATATGCCACTAAAATCTCATTAACCCAGGTGCTACTCAAATCTAATTAGCATCAATAGCGGAGTTTGAAATCCTAGTCTCCCTGCCAAAATCTACAAATCGATGGATAAATTAGTAGTCTTGACATCTGACTACATTTTGTGGTTTCTTTTCCAGAATTTTTTTTTGATTTTCACAATATCGTGGCAAATTGCAATTGGGACTTTGCTTTATTTATCGGTGCAATAACAGTGTGCTCATGTACAGCTCTGGTCATGTAAATACAATACTGCTCCATGCACGGCAGTAGATCATTTAGAGGCTTGCCACAGGCATGATGTAGAAGGTGGCTCGAGATGTGTAGCAGAGCTTCTTGCTGTCCTTGAGCCTGAACTCAACTTTAGTAACCACGACAGATCTGCCTTTCCTCAGTATCTCCCCTTCCACTTCTACCTCGGACTGCATAAACATCGGCAAGGAATTAAGGATGAAGGAACATCAGTGTTGTTTGAGTAACTCCGATGTGCAATTGAACTTGTGCACACGGTACTAAGCAGGTGGACTTCCTAGATCATGACGTGGCCCAACCCAGTTCAACACCACGAGCTTACATGGAGTGCTGATTGTAGCCAACTTTGCAAATATATGTAATTCGATCCATTTTCAATTAGGTCTTGCTCCCTTTGTCCTAAAAAGTATGTCGGGGATTTGTCTAGATTCACTTGTATCTAGACACGTTACATGCGAATTTAGACAAATCTTGGACATCTAATTTAGGACAGAGTGAGTATATAATCTCTCTCCTGGCTTCCCTTATTCCCACACTGGAAATTTTATAGGCTATTATAGGGTTGTACATCATAACAGATTGTGACTATGGGTCTGCAAGAGATGTCAGACGTCCACACTTCTTTTTAATCAGATTAAATATAAATGTTTAAGAAGCCAAAAAGAGCTCATCTCTTTGATTAGGATGTCAATGGATTATACTTAAAATCATAATTACTTATCCCTTCGATTGTTTGCAGATGAAAGTCCTCTGAGGGCTATGATGAAATACCTATTGGTTGTTATTTCTTTAGCAACCTTTTCCAGTTTTAGTAAATCATTGGTTATTTACCATCCAGCAATGCATGAAAATAATTTCCCAGTAAAGAACTAAAATGATCTAGATATAAAAGCGCTGATGGTTGAAGAGTCTAAAAGGAAAAGAGTGAACACAGACAAGTTTGGCTATAACTTGCATAAGAAACTATGATGCAGGAGAATGTAAACAACAGAAATATTTTTCAGAAATATGCCACCAGTTATGCTCAAACATTTCATGAAAAAGATATCATGTGCACTTCGTGAATATATTTGGCATCAACTTTTGTGTTCACGAGTGAACATTATTGTATCTCCGATGCAGATTCACCGAGTGCAGCTTAAGTACTTGAATTTCTAGTTCAGAATAAACCTTGTCAAGAAAAATACAATTCAACTATATGCTTTTAGTCATGCCATTAGCCCATTACACTAGTACTGTAGTAGTAGTAGTATATAGCATGCATATCATTAAACCCATAATTTGACTCATTCTTATGTCTTCATTTACGCTAGAATTGCACGTTTAGCATTCTTGTGTTGGAACTTAAGTTTATGTGGGAGGGAAATCTCTAAACCCATGTTACATCAAAAAGGGTGCTCTCACCCGACGCCATGCCGATGCCCAGGGACAATCAACACACTTGTCAAGGTGTGATCTCCACTGTCATCCATATATGTGACCCCTTATGTTGCTAGTTGCTTCAAATGTACTATAAAGAACACATATAATTCACATAATGTAACTTCTAGGTTTAGCGGATAGTACTCACTCCATTTCAAAATAGATGTCACAAATTTGTCTAAATTTAGATGTATCTAGTCACTATTAAGTATATAGATATATCCAAATTTAGGCAAATTTCTGACATCTATTTTGAGACGGTGGGAGTAGTTAGAATGGTCTTGCACTTCGGTACCAATATAATATCAGAACCAAGAATTGAGCTAAAGTCTTCACTTCACTAACATATTGGTTGCAGCACCTCCGTCTCAAAATAGATGTCGCAAATTTATTTAAATTTAGATGTGACTAGTTACTATTTAGTATATAGATACATCGAAATTTAGACAAATTCCCGATATCTATTTTGAGACGGAGGGAGTAGTTAGAATGGTCTTGCACTTCAGTACTGATACAATATCAGAACCAGTAATTGAGCTAAAATCTTCACTTCACTAACATATTGGTTACAGCTGACAAGTTGGTAACTGGTATCTCAGTCACAAATAGCTCACTGACGGTAGTAACTATCCCCAATTTCCCGAACTGGAAGCCTCAAATTAGTGTCAGAAATAGCTTCAAAAGATCAAAGAGGCAACAAGACAATCCACGGTTTGTTAAAATGGATGAGGAAAGAAAGAGATGCAGATCTCACATCAAGGCGGGCGGATGAGAGGTATGCGGTGCTGAGCTCGCCGAGGAACATCTCCTTATCCCCCGCCGCGGCGCGCGCGCACGCCATCCCGACGGCCTCCGCGACGGCCGCGACCGCGCCACCGTGGAGCGTGTTATAGGCGTTCTGCACAGCCGAACCCGATGGCACCACTGGTCAAAGCATCGTCGCTAGGTAGGTACAGTTTCTAAAGAGGAGGCCAACCGAAGGTGGGCCTTAGTGCTCACTGTTGCGGCGGAGGAGACGGAGAGGGTGCAGGAGACGCGCGGCGTGGGGGAGGAGGAGACGGTGGCGGAGTAGAGGAGCGCGCGGACGAGGGCAGAGTAGGCGTCGGGGCGCTCCGCCGACGCCGGGAGGGTCCCGTCCACTCCCAGGGCTTGGAGGAACCGCAGCGTCCACTCGCCGGACTCCGCTGGCGAAGGCCTGCGCCGCTCTTCTGGCGACGGCGCCATCTTCGGTTGCTCCTCCGGGTCGCTTTTTTTAGCTAGTACTCCTACGTTGAGGGAAATAGCAAAGGAGAATGGGGTCGGGGGTACCATTACTCCATCAGTTGTTGCATAATTAACTTTAGGGAGAAGAAAACATCAAAACAATACGTTTTTTAAAACTTTAGGCAACTTTATTGAATTATAACACGATCTTTAACTAGTATAGGCAAAATAAAAAAAATCATCTAACCAAACATCCCCACATCCTGACTAGGTCCATAACAAGCAAGCTCATGTGCGGCTCCATTTGCTTCTTATAGACACTGTTGGACACTCGTAATGCTAAGCGAAGCTAGCAGCTGCCGGCAGTCATTGATAATCACTGTGCCAGTTCCCCTATACTCATCAGGATCAAATATAGTCTGTACCATTTTTATGGAGTCAATTCCAGTCATCAACGACTGAAAACGAACCTGTTCCGCTAGCTTCAAACCATCCAACAACGCTGATGCTTCCATTGATGCCACATCAATCGCATGTGCATTATAGTCACAACATACAACAACAAAATTCCCTCCAGATAGCTTCAAATTATTCAATTGCGCTGATGCTTCCATTGATGCCACATCGATCGCATGCACATTATAGTCACAACATACAGCAACAAAATTCCATCCAGAATTCCTTATGATGGCATCAGTGGCTCCTTCCCCAGAATCCGACAGATAAGATGCATTCACATTCAATTTTAGTACACTAAAGTTGGTTTTCCATCCATTCAGACGAACGATATTATCATTACCTCTCAACTTAGAACAATTTGCCAATATACCTTTGCTATTTATAATGGTCCTCTCTGGCGTTGGTATTGGTTCCTTATTTTTTATTTGTCTCCTCGACCACCAGATATACCAACTAGTAACCATTACTATATCTGTCATGTTTTGCACACTTCGGCGAGCAAAGTAATTCTTCCAGGATTACTGATCCCGGTCTTTTTATTGTAGTAGCAGCTCTCACACAATCGCCTAGCCTGATCCTGACGAGGTTTGATCTCATCAATGCCCATTGTTATGGACTTGGTTTTAGAAAAGATGGGGATGCTTTCCTATGCGGGGCTGAGGTCGTTGGCGATCAGCGCCGTCTTGGAGACATCCGTCGGATGGACCTGCACCTTCTTTGTGTTGACGGTGGAATCGAAGGACATGTCAGGTGCATTTTGTCGTGCGACCGGGGGTGCCCCGTTGTCCGTCACCTCGCAGAGCCTTATGAGCTCCTCCTGCATGCTGAATGATTGGGAGATTCTGTTGAAATCCCTGTCGCATTGGTCCGATCGGGTGAAGCTCCCGTGGATTGTGATGACGCCCTTCGGTCCTGGCATCTTGAGTAGCAGGTAGGCGTAGTGTGGGACAGCCAACCTTGCGAATGCTACACGCCCGAGGATGGCGTGGTATTGTGATGGTCAGTCCACCACTTCGAATTCGAGCCGTTCGAGTCGGAAATTGTCCGGCTTGCCGAAGATGACGTCGAGTCATATTTTGCCCAGGGGGAATATGCCCTTTCCTGGGACAATGCCGTGGAACGTTGTGTCTGATTGTTCTAGGCTGCACTGCGGGATCCGCATTGCTGCTAGAGTACTTGCGAACATCAGGTTGATGCCGCTGCCGCCGTCCATGAAGACGGCTCATCTCGAAACCTCCGATCTGCGCCTCAACACCGGGGCAGCGTGACTGGCGAGGATATGTCAAGGTGATCCGAGCGTGAGCGTGATGCGGGACTCCGATCCATTGAGGTACTCGGGGATGGCGGGTGGAGTTGCCACGCGGCGAGTTGATCGACGGGTGATTTTCTTACGCCGTATTCGTGGGTACCCCCGGATCATCGTGCTCCTTTCGGCGGGGATACCCGTTCAGCGTTGATACATCTTTGATGCGTGGTTGGTTCGGGCCTCCTACAGGTGGCGGTGGAGGAGCTCCATGCACTATCTCTCCTGGTGCGGGTGCGCTCCTGAATCCAGGAAGTGGAGCTTACTGCCTCATCTGTACCATGCTTTCGCTGAGTTTCTGGAACTCGCGGCAGTCCTTGAGCATGTGGCTTGTCTTCTTCTTGCCATCCTGCTTGTCGATGTAGAAGTGGATGGTGCATGGACCCGAAAGTTTTTCGTATGCTGAGGGTCCGTTATCGTGGCCACGGCGGTGCCACGACTGTGCTGGGCGTCCTCCATCGCGAAAGTTTCCTCCACGGTATCCTCCGCTGTTGCGGTTGGCGTCGTTGCGGCGATCGGCGTAGCCGGCCATGGCCATGTCGGGTCCATCGCGATCGTCGTAGACGAGCGATCTTCTCTTGCTACGGCACTCTCGTCGTCGGCCGTAGTCGTCCTCTTCTTCCGATTGTGCTCGGTGGATGGAATCTTCGTCGTTAGCCCACCTGTTGGCGATGTCCATGAGGTGGTCTAGTGTTTTGGGCTTGACGCGCCCGAGTTCCTCCTTGAAGTCTTGGCACTTGACGCCGTCCCTGAAGGCGTCGATGGCTCTCTCTTCAGAGATGTGCGATGCGGAGTTCTTGGTGTTGGACCAGCGTAGTATGTACGAGTGAATGGATTCGCCCGTTCGTTGGGTGCAGGCCCGCAACTCTTCGATTGAGGCGGGCCTCTTGCTGGTGCCCTTGAAGTTTCGGATGAAGCTATAAGCTAGCTCCTCCCAGCTTCGTATGGACACTAAAGATAGGCTGCTAAGCGGATCAAACTGCTTGTCATTTCAATGAAGGCATTGCATGGCGGTCTCCTTGTTTCCACTGTGCAGTTTGACGGATGACAAGTGGTCGCTGAGCCATGCCTTTGGGTCTTGTGTGCCGTCGAACTTCGGAGTATCCGAAGGAAGTTTGAAATTTCGCGGCATCTTTGTTCGTCGAACAGATCTACTGAAGCATCGGGCCCCGCAGAGTTCTCCTTCGTCTTCGTCCATCTCGGATTCATACGAACATGCGCGCTTGGCTCGCACTTTGTCGATTTTGCGCAGTGTGAGCGCGTCTCTGGCGTCGTAGTCGCGGTTGTGATGGCGCGAACTCTTCTTCCTTCGAGAAGGTCATGTTCCTCTTCTTCGGATGAAGGGGTGGGGCTGCGGTCGAACCTGACCGGAGCTTTCTTCTTCGGCTCCGTGGGAGCTTCCTGGTGGAGCGCGGCTACGACGAGTCCGAGTCCGGTAAGTTCGGACTTGTGCATGGCTCTTTTCGGGTCCCCCTCCGGAGGTGGGTGGGCTGCGAGGTACGCAGTGGCTGCCATGATCGCAGCCTGCGGCGTTTTCGGGATGACGTTGTCGTCGGCGTCCATCTCCATGAAGGATGTGTGGAGGGTTCGGGTCACCTCACGGCGCTCCTTGGGATCCATGTTCTCCATCCTAGAGTGGTTCTTGTTGCCTTGGTTGTCGTTCAAGCTGGAGCCGATGCCCATGGAGGAGAGCGCGGCTCGTCGCGCGCTGGACTCTAAGGTTGCTTGCTTGCGTTTGTCAAGCACCTCCTGCATCTTGACCTGCTTCTTGTGCTCCTCGATTAAGAGCAGATGGTAGGCCATCAGCAGATCCCGGGAGGAGTCTGTAGGCAGGACTATGTTGCCCGCCACGGTGTTGCGTGCCTGGGCCCATCCTTCTTTGCTAAGGCGGATGACATGACCGTTGTTGTCCCCTTCGGGTGGGGGGGACTGGCTTCTTCTGTTCCTGCTGTCACCCTGGATGACTACGGCGCATTGGTAGCGGGTTGGGTGTTTGCTGATCCATGTCACCCTGGATGACTACGGCACATTGTAGCGCTCGTAGATTGGTCCGCTGCTACCGCAGCTTTCAGATCCGCAACCGTAGGTCCCTTCGTCCGATGGCGGATCGCACAGATCGGAGTTGCAGCTGCTGCTGTCGTAGGAATCATCTGTTGATGATGTTGTGCGTAGCACAGGGTGTGGGATCCATGAAGCGGGCCTGATTGATGGTAGGGCACCGCTCGAGGATCTGGAGGTGCGGTTGCCCGGAAGCGAAGCTCTGAGCAGATCTCGAGTCCGTCGCCTACGGGCTCGAAGTCCTTCATGGTGGTCGGTGAGTGGGCGGTGAAGTCGAAAGCGCCGAAGAGGAGGTGACTCTCCATCGCCGCAGAGTTGTAGATCGATCGGGTTGGGACCGTCATGATCGCACAATTAGCGTCCCCAGTTTCCACAGACGGCGCCAATTGACGAGGTTTGATCTCATCAATGCCCATTGTTATGGACTTGGGTTTTGGAGAAGATGGGGATGCTGGAGATCGCGGAACGGTTAGCAAAGAAGCAACACGGGGACACAAGGTTTACCTAGGTTCAGGCCCCCGGAGGGAAAACCCTACTCCTGCTTGTCTGCTCTTGATTACGACGGAACCGTAGGTTACAGGGGTGCGCAGATGCAATCTGGCGTGGAGGATGAATGCGAATGTATGAGGAGAAGATCTAGGTCGTGCCCTCCTAGCCTTTATATAGACTCAGGCAGGTCCCGGGCATATACCTAGCCGGTTATAGATTCTAGGGTTTTTCCCCTTTGAATTTCCTATCTACTCTAGTCTTGCTCTCCAAGGATCCGAAAGCGTCATGGGCCTTGGCCACCCGAAAATCTTCATGGGCCAGCGTATAATTGCCGTGGATCTTCCTTGGGCTGGACCAGGTATGCTGAGATCATGTACCCATGGGGTATAACCATGTCAGATCCCCTGCCATATACTTTGGGCTCTCGAATAATTGAACAACATATAGTTAACATCCTCAGCATTAACTGAGAAAACCCGACAGTTAGCTGAAAAACTGATATGTTTATTTGCCAATGTACACAAGCAGGGAACAATTCCTTGTAACGCTCTCCGGTTGAAAATTTGAACCTTTCTAGGTACGTTAATCTTCTATATCTTTTTTCCAGACCTCATGTGGTGAAGCCCAATCGGCTCCATCTCTTTTTGAGATCTCCTTCTATATGCTGCCTTCCATTTCACATGGTATGCAGACTTCACCGAGAAACAACCTAATTTATTGAAATACCAAGCAATAAAGTCCGTCTGGCCATGATTGGGTATTGAGATCTATAAGATGCGATCCACATCTCCTGGTAAAAAATTATCTATTAAAAGCTCATCATCCTAGCCCCATGTTGTTGGGTTAATTAGTTGTTGAACCTTAGTCAATAGAATATGTCCCCTTTGAGTAGCAACCTTCCTCGTAGGACTAGATGGAACCCAATTGTCTGACCATATATGAATTGTTGAGCCATCACCAACTCTCCAAATGCATTCCCTCTTAAAAGTCTTTAACCCTGACATAATGCTCCTCCAAGTGAATGAAGAGTACTTTTTCAGGACAACATTAATAAGATCGCCATCAGGGTAATACTTGGATCGAAGGACCTGAGAACATAAAGATCTAGGTTCACTTAGAAGTCTCAACATAGTTTAGCAAGCATTGTTTGATTGAACCAGTGTACAGAATCTCATTCCTCCTTCGTAGTATAATATTATACCAATGCACTATGTAAGTCAAAAGCGATTCATTGAGCCATTTGAACTGGTTCTATACATAGTGGGTCATCGCATCATCCAACCTGACAAGAAAATCGAACCAACAAATTGGTTCGACTCATAGCGATGGTAAACGATTGATTCCTTGCCTAGTGCGTCGCAGGTTGCCCACATCGTCGGAGAGAGCCCATTCACACGTGATATAGAGGAATTAACATATTCTCTTTTACTTCTGTTGGGCCCTATCTGTACAATATGATGCGGTTCAATACAGAGTAGCAAATCGGGATCGGTTTATTGTATGAAAACATTTGTGGTTGAATCGGCACCACATAGTGCATAAGTAGATGGAAAATGATATGCTTCCTCCGAGGGATCGAACCCGTCCGCAAGCAACGACCGCACATTACCGCACGACTCCAGCCCCACCAACCCCCACCTTTCTTTCTCTTCCCAGCGTTACCGCACGGCTCCAGTGTCGCCACGCATCCGCGCATGTGACGACCGCCTCCCCGCATGCCAGGCACCTTGCCTCACCGCTGGGAACCCGAGGCCCTCGTCTTCTTAGACCCCATGCCCACAAGCCTCTCTCCCATCCGCGCAGCTTGCCTGCATCCATGGCCACGCCATGTGCGGGCATGATGTACAGGGGCGGACGAGGAAGATGACGCTGCTGTCCTGAAACCATGGTCGTGATGGCCACTTGTCGTGGAGGCATCGCCGACCCGCGCTGATGGTGGGCTGCCCCGTGCAGGAAGCTCACCGGAAGTCGTCGACCTCTAGGTCCGTAGCCATGGAAAATTCGGGTGGTTGCGTCGCCCACGCTCCTGCGAGAGAACGGCACCCCGTGCGAGGCCAGCGTTTCTACCGAAAGCTATAGGTTTTGCCACCTTCGGTGTCCAGAGTTTCTACATATGGTGACCTGTATTGCTACTTGTGGCTTTTGATACATTAACGTTCTCCAAATTCTATAATATTTTTTTTTATAAATTCTAGCTATAAATTCCTACAGGTGTCCCAGAGATGCTCCGGCAAAGTCGACTTTTTTCTACACTAATGAAATGGATCATATGGACACCTAGAGGGGGTGAATAGGTGCTACTCCAGATTTTAATTCTTCTTCAGATTATGCAAACCTATCTACTAAGAGAGTAAATGCGAGGAACGGGGTAACCATAGTGGAGCACGCGAAGACACACGATTTGTTTGACCGTAGTTCCTTCGTTATTAAGGGAAGTACGTCTGTATTGGAGGGGTGAGAGGTACTAAGACCACCACGACACAATATGCCTCAACCTGTTCTCCGATGGATCTCGCCACCAAAGGCATGATCCACCTTTCCACTATTTGGATGGATCAAGAATACTAGATCAAGAATCCTCCAAGTGAGGATCTTGATTAGTGATGATGTATATCGAAGCCTTCTCCTTCGATTCCCCAAAGACCAAAGCCTTCGGGTGGTTGAATGCGGAGATCTCGGATTGGAATCATATGAACAACATAGCACTTTTTTGAATGAATAAAGCAATCTGACAGGAGGATCAATTGGTGTATTTATACCCCCTGCCAAAAGCCAGCTGTTGGAGAAAAGAGGGGTTGGATTATCCGACCTAAGTGGGGCCAGATTATCCGGCTGGGACAACATCCGACCTGAAATCGGATTTTCTGGGCCAAAAATATGCCCCCATACTGAGTGACCCAGCTTGGCTGCCTTTGACAAAGGTTCCCGGGGGGCGGATTATCCGGCCTGGGCAAAAACTCCGGCCCTGGCCGAACAATCCATGGGAATATCCGCCCCATACTGTGTGAAACGCCTTGTCCCCCTTTGTTGATCGAGACAGGGGGTGGATAATCTGCCCTCCAAAACTCTGGTTTAGCTGCTTTTTGAGTGAACAATAATCCGCAACACTAAACACACATTAAATAATCCTTGGTATTGTTATCTAACACACAAAACACTAGGAATCATGAAATTTTCTTTCAATCTCCCCCTTTTTGGTGTTAGATGACAATACTATGATTTGCAATATAGCCCTACTAACACCATCACTCCAAGTATAAACAGACTCCCCCTAAATATGTGCATACAACAAGTTTGCATTTGAATACAAATGCACACATATAGGTACAAGACTTTTCATGAATTGGAAAATAATATCAAATGATGAGTTAGGGATAAGTGTATCATACCACCTGAAAAGAAGTCCTCAATAGTATAAATATAGACACTATAATAATTCCTTATTGAGACTTCCGAGAATAATACCTTTGTGATGCATCCGTAAAGATAATACCAGAATTCCATAGGGATGAATCCATAATGATAATTCCAAAGATTATCGGGATAGATCCATATTCTCACACTAACCACAAAGTCTCACACAACCACAAACCAAATAGAAAATTTAAAAATTCAACGCTAAATGGGCACAAGTAAGGATAAAGAAAATGATAAAACGATAAAATGAAAAATGTGCTTGTGCTCGACCCATGCAAATCCCCTTGATAACCTAATATAACAACTTCTCCCTCTTTGACATCGAAATACCAAAAAGGGAAAAGAGCGATGCTAGTGGCCTGAGAGATCACTCCTCGTACTCGCCCTCTTCCTCGTCGTAGGCATCCTCGTCATCATCATACTCCTCATCCTCGTCCTCATCATCGGCAGCCGATGGAGTAGGTTCCCTTGTTGGGGTAGGGAACAAGTAACGCTCGAGCTCACCATAGTTGATGCCTGAAGTGTTCCACTGAACACACGGAGTAGGAGCGGACGGAGTACTAGGGTGGCCTAATGACCCGGAGACATGGTGAAGGATAACCTCCTGGGTGTGATCCATGTCATGGTGCTGCCTGTATGCCTCGTACTGCCCCTTGTGAGTATTGACACCCATGCATAGGATGTTGCGCTGGAACCAGTTGAGTTGCTTCACCTCACGGGCAATAGATGACACATGAGGCCTTCTCCCACTCGCCCTAGTGATGAGTGCATATTTCCATCATGTTTTAGGTAATTATTTTGCATTGTAGATATAGGATCTTGGTATTTTACGGCATTCACACACACTTTTATGTTTATTTTCACCGGGATTAGATCAGATGATGGATCCAATGGATACAATTCTTGGAGCAGTTATATTGGAGTGAAAGGATCCAAAAACTACGTAAATCGCTTATTTAGGAAATATTAATAATACCAGAAGAAAACCCGAAGCGAGCAAAGGACACAGAAGAGTTGACGACCAACTATATGGGCCGCCGCCGTATAGTTGCGGCCGTATAGTTGGCGCTGCCTCCGCCTTCTCAAATAGTTTCACCCCGTGCAACTGGTTCGGAGGGACGACATACAGAACACCCAGAAATCACCGAAAACCTCACCTCCAGAAGGGATCTGGAGGGGGAATCTGCCCTAGGATCCATCTTCGCCCTAAGCAGATCTGGGAGGCCAAGGCATCGATCTCCATCTTCATCAACCGCTGCATCCCCATCACCACCATCATCTCCATCCATCCCATCTAGATCTTGTTGTAATTATTGCACTAGTTGTGGATTTATATAAGTACTATTCATCGATAATCGTTTCCTTTACCATTGTCATGATGCTGTCTGCATCCATGTCTGAGTAGATCATTAGTTCTTGGGGAGATGGAGAAACCCTAGTATATGATTAAGATGAAATAGATATTATTATGTTATACATCATTATATGTATGTGTTAATTGTCTTTATCTTGATATTGGGAGTTGTGCACCTCCTTAATATTTGCCTCTTATGGGGACTTGATGAAGGGGATTACTTGTTGGTAGACGGAGGGATGGTAGCACTTAGTGTGACTATAAATTCGTTGTCATCCTTTACGTACTAACTTGGGGAATCAAGGAGAACACATTAAGCCATGTCCATGCCGCGGGAGAAATCCCTTAATAGCGGGATAATACATTTGATGTCGTTTATCTGTCAGCTGTGGTTATGAAGGATGGTGTGAGAAGTGGTTGCTGCCTCATCATCCATATATGGAGCTCCTCCCACATACATGCATATCATGAGAATATTCGTTATAATGATCTTTATCGCTCAGTCTAAATTGCTAGCGGTGTATCCACCACTCCCTGAGAAAACTTTTTCCCTATTGCAGTTTTAATCTTTCTTGCATACGGGATTACTACTTTCTCCATTAAGTTTTACTTTATGTTACTTTACTATTTCACTCAACCAAAAACCCCAAAACAATCCTACTTTTCTTGCATCTTAGAATTATTCCTTAAGTACTTCGTTTAGTTTTAGTTAAAAGCATTTTAGTCTTTCGCCTAATGCTCCCTGTGGGATCGATATCTTTATTTCAAAAATATCTACAAATGATCTGTGCACTTGCAGTCATCAAGCTATTTTCTGGCGCCGTTGCTAGGGAGCTTAGCGCTATAAGTCATTTTACTTTTAGTTATTTACTTTTGTTGTACTAATTTTTAATTTGAGTTGAAGGACCATAACAATGGACAACACTGAGCATTTAATGCAGCTTGAGGCAGTAAGAAATATGGGTTCACCCATGGACACTTTTATAACTGCCAATAGAAGCATAAACCCTGATGGTATAGAGATCCATCCCTTATTATTTGAGTTACTTAACTCTAAAAATTTTGCAGGAACCCATGAAGAGAGTCCATATGGACACTTTCAATTCTTTGAAGATGTTTTTGGTTCCTTCATATTTGATGATTGTGACCTTGATAAGGTTAAAATCCAGTTGTTTAGACAAACTCTCTCTAATAATGTTTGTAGCTGGTATAGATCCTTTTGTGCAGAAGCACCAAGGACGTGGACGGATTTGACAACCAAATTCTTGTCAAAATATTACTCAGAAAGGAAAGCTCACAGGATGAGAGGTATTATTATTAGTTTCAAAAATAATCCTAAAGAGAGTTTATATGAAGGCTATCTAAGGTATAAAAGCTATCTAGACAATTTCCCCATCATTGTTTGCCTGATTGGTTAATTACCCATACTTTCTATGGAGGGCTTAACAATAAAAATAGAGCAAGCTTAGATACCGCTTCTAATGGTAGTTTCCTATCTTATACCTATGATCAAGCTTGGAAATTAATAATGAAAACGAGGGAGGCAACAGAAAGTCATGAAAATAGCGAAAGCAATATGAATAGTTCTTCTGAATATAAGTTTAGAGCCAGTTTCCACTATAAATATTATGCCTTCATCGATTTATGAGGAACTTCGCTACAATTTAAATAATCTAGATGTGGAATTGGTGGACACTACTATTAAATTGTTTAATAGAACTAATATAAAACCAGAAGGTGTTATTCAAAATATCTATGTTTTTATTGGACCACTCATGTACCCTCACGATTTTCATATTGTTGATATGCCTCAAGATATTTGTTGTCTTATTATTTTAGGTAGGCCTTTTGTCTCTATAAACAAAGCCTGAATTGATAATAAGGAAGAGACTATTTCCATGATGTTTGGAGAGGAGGAAATGACATTCCACTTCGCCAACCTAAAAAAGAGGCCATATGAAATAGAAGATATCAAGGAAGAGAAAACAATTGCCGAGCTAGCCGCGATTCATTTCAGCACTCCCCAAGATGAATTAGAAAGGAGCTTAATTAATTGGGAAGAGGCACTAGATGATGATGAAAGACAAGACATGGATGATTATCTTGACTCCATTCTAGAAGCACAAAACCCACATGACTATGAAGAAGTGGTAAGAAAAGGTGACGAAGAACCTCCGCCAATTGAATTAAAATGACTTCTAGATAATATGAGGTATGCAATTTTAGATAATGAAAACAAATGTCCTATTATTAGTAGTAAAAATTTATCAGGAAATGAAACAAATAAACATATTTCAGTTTTGATCAAACATCATGAAGAATTTGGGTATACTCTAAGTGATATTAAAGGAATAGATTCATCCATTATGACACATAAGATTACCATGCTTGAAGATGTTGTACCTATAGTTGACACACAAAGAAGACTTAATCCTAAAATGAAAGAAGTAGTAAGAAAAGTAGTTATATGCTTATTAAATGCTGGCATAATATATCCTATTTCTGATAGTAAGTGGGTTAGCCCAGCTCATTGCATACCAAGACATGGGGGTCTTGATGCTGCTATGAATGCGGATGGTGAGCTAGTACCTATAAGGCCTATTATTGGGTATCGCATGTGCATCAATTTTAAAAACTAAACCATGATACACAGAAAAATCACAAACCCCTACCATTCATGGATAGAATTTTAGAAAGATTAAGCAATAATTCTTATTTTTGTTTTCTTGATGGTTATTCTCAAATTGCTATACAACCCGAAGATCAAGAGAAAACAACTTTCACATGTCCTTATGGTACTTATGCTTATAGATTAATCCCGTTTGGCTTATGTAATGTAGCTGAAACCTTTCAGAATGTGTTTTAAAAATATTTGATGATCTTGTTGAGAAGACTATGGAAGTTCTAACAAATGATTTCGTTGTTTGTGGAACAACATTTGATAATTGTCTCTACAATTTAACCAAGGTTATTTAGAGATGCAGGCAATCAAACTTAGTTTTAAATTGGGAGCAATGTTGGTACATGGAAAGAGAAGGTAAAGTTTTTGGAAATAAGGTTGCAGAAAAAGGTATAGAAATAGATAAGACCAATATAAGTGCTATACAAAATCTTCCCATACCTCAAGACATTAAAAACTTAAAGATGTTTCTGGGACATGCAGGTTTTTACAAGCTATGCCTCTCACAAACCTTCTTGATAAAGAAACTCCGTTCTATCTAGATCATGACTACATTGCAGCTTTTGAAAATCTTAAGAACAAATTGGTTTTTAGCACCTATCATGCAATCTCCAAAGTGGTATGAACCTTTTGAAATCATGTGTGATGCTAGTGACTATGCTTTAGGATCTATATTAGGACAACGAGACAGGAAGAATTTGAATTTTATTCCATTATGCTAGTAGGACTCTTAATAAGATTCAGAAAAATTATGCTACTACTGAGAAAGAGTTCCTTACTATAATTTTTGCATGTGACAAATTTAGATCTTATATTATCAATTCTAGAGTAATAATTCATACAGATCACCAAGCTTTGTGTCACCTTCTTGTGAAAAATGATGCAAAACCCAGGTTGATTAGGTGGGTACTATTACTACAAGAATATGATTTACAAATAGTAGATAGGACGGGTAAGGATAATCCAGTAGAAGATCATCTATCTAGGATGGAGGGAATAATTACCGATCCCGTACCTATAAATGAGTCATTTTCGGGAGAATACTTAGCAAAAATTGAAGTAGTTGATCCGTGGTATGCAGATTATGCTAATTATCTAGCAGTAAAATTTGTACCTCCTGTTATGACAAGAAACAAAAGAATGAAGTTCTTTAATGATCTTAGACACTACTTTTGGGATGATCCGTTTCTTTATCGTCATGGACCCGATGGAATGATTCGAAAGTGTGTTTCTAACCATGAAATGAATGCAATTTTGCAAGCTTGTCATTACAGCCCGTATGGAGGACATCATGCAGTTAGGCGAACTGCAAAAAAGGTACTTCAATTCGGATTCTACTGTCCCACCTTGTTCAAGGATGCACAAAGGTATGTGGAATATTGTGATGCTTGCCAGAGAAGAGGTAATAGAGGCAGAAGACAAGAAATGGCAATGAATTATAGTCTTATAATTGAACCATTTGATTTATGAGGAATGGATTACATGGGAACCTTTATAGAATCAAATGGTTACACTCATATTCTTGTTGCTGTCGATTATGTTACTAAATGGGTTGACGCTATCCCAACTAACCATGTAGATGCAGCCACTTCCATGAAGATGATCAAGTATGTCATATTTCCCAGGTTTGGAGTTCCTAGATTTTTAATTACTGCCGGTGGTTCTCATTTTATTAAAAGAACTTTTAGGAAAATCCTCGGTAAATATGGAGTAACTCACCGTGTTGCTTCTCCATATCATCCCCAAACGAGTGGTCAAGTGGAACTCTCTAATAGAGAACTTAAGACCATACTCGAGAAGACGATGGATAAATCAAGAAAAGATTGGTCATACAAGCTAAATGACACTCTTTGGGCATACCGAACTAGCTACATTTAAAAATCTGATGGGTATGACACCATATAAGATGGTATACGGTAAGGCGTGCCATATAACTTTAGAATTGGAACATAGAGCCTTTTGGGAAATCAAGAACTTAAACTATGATCTTAACGCAGTAGGAGAAAAAAGTCTATTAGACATACATGCTCTAGATGAGTTTAGGAGTGAAGCTTATGAAAATGCTAGATTGTTTAAGGAAAAAGTAAAAAGATGTCATGATAGAAAAATAGAGGATAAAGTCTTTAAAAATGGAGATAAAGTTTTTCTCTATAAATCTCGCCTTAAGTTGTTTCCAGGAAAGCTCAGATCAAAGTGGGAAGGCCCCTATATAGTTGAAGAAGCTTATGCATCAGGAGAAGTGAAGCTCCAGGGGAAAACACCCTCTCTTTCATGGATAGTGAATGGACAATGCGTGATGCATTATCGTGCAAAAGAAGTTATAAGTGAAAGCACCATACGGATAACTACTCCAGAAGAGTTGATTGAGCAAAAATATGGAAGGAATGGTAACTGGAAGAAGGACAAGATCGAGACATAGTGAGCAACACTATGGTCAAGCTATAGACCATAAAATAGCGCTTCATGGGAGGCAACCCATGTGAAATAAAGGGACAAGTAAGTTCTAAAATTTTCAATGTAAGTTTTAGCTAAGTTTGAGATTGAATAAAGGAACACTTGAAGCTCTTGTGAAATAAAAGAAATTTGTTCATGATGAAAATCTCGTTCAATAAATGTAATGTTGGTCGAAAATTTAATTCGTCATTTTTCCGTCAAAACTTGGCATTTCATTAAGTTTTAGACTATTAAAGAACTCCCAAAGAAACAGATAAATTTTGATGTATATGTAACCTTAACGACCAACTATACGGCGAGAAATAAATTTCCAGCCGTATAGTTATGGCTGTATAGTTATTCACCGCATCACCAAATTTTTATGCAAGGATACAAAGAATTTAACGACCAACTATACGACAGAAAGAAATATTCTGGTCGTATAGTTGTGGCCATATAGTTGGCACCGCCTTAGTTCGCAACTATACGGCGGGATCTTTATGACCCGCGCCCGTATAGTTGCTCGTTAAGCCCGGTGGCTAGGGTTTTTGACCTGCCCTTTTAAAGACGGTTGCATCTAACCTTTTTCATTAAGTTTTCGCAAAGCTACAGCCTCCGGCCTCGAAAATCCATCTCCATCTCCCTACACACCCCTCTAACAACATCCATTCAATAAAGCCATGTAGCCTTTCCATATCAACAAGATTTAGAAGAAGAAGGAAGAGAAGCCTGTGAAGAGGATCGAGGAGATGGAACCAAAAAAAGCATCATCGTCATCCATCTCGAAGATCAAGCCTCTCCCAAATTGGGAGGACATGTTCCCGCAAAGGATGGAGATGATGAGGCAATTACATCAGGGAAGGAGCAAGGATGAGTATCTCCCTAAACCTTACCGTCACAACATAGGATCTTATTATAAACTTCCTCTTGGTCCGCCACCTCTTAAACCTAAGGAGGTGCGGCAAGATGAGATTCATGATAAGATCTATCAATTGGAAAAAGCTTCAGAGGCATGTGTTGAAACTATTGGAGAAGGAATTGACTCCTACTGGATGATGAGCAAAGACCTTGAGAAAAAGGTCAATGACATCGATGGTAGAGTTGGTTTCTTGATTAAAACTGTTTTTGAGTTGGCAGATGAGAAGAAATTCCTTAAGAGGAAAAATTTGAAGCTTCAATACGACATGGCCAAGCTCAGCATCCGCCTCGCAAGCGTGGCTAAACTTAGCAACCCAGGAGAGGAAGACAGTGCTCTTCCTACCAAGGAGGAGGAATAGGTACCAGCGAGTTATTTGATCCCATTTGGCTTGATTCCAAGCTTGGGGAGATATCTAAAACCTTGTAATCAATCTTATAAGTTTATTACTTTTAGTTATGCATTAGCTCGAGTTTAGAAATAAAATATTGCATCATTGGACTTCCCTTCAGGAATATTCGACCCCTCTTATGAAGTTCTGAGTTCATTACAATATATGGAGCATTATTAAGTTTGAGTTTGTCTTATTGGAGATATGAATTACTTGAGTATGATTTTACTTGCATTTGACGATAGAAATAGGATTCTTCCACACATTGGTATTAACAGAACATTTAAAAGATAATTTGATCAATATATTATAGATCAATGGTTTGATTTACAAAAAGGAGAGTTTATATAATTAATTAAGGTGGAAAAGAAAAACCTTGAACAAAAGAGAAATTATAAGTGCTATCAAATATAATGAGAACAAGTTGAGGTAGAATACTCAAGTTATGAAGATACTTCATATATATTTGGAATTTGGTAATTGAGATCGTTAAACTTTGAAATTCTTACATGAAGTGGAATATATGGCTAGCTCCTTTGCACAAAACTTAAATAAAAGTGTGAGCACAAATATATATATATATATATATATATATATATATATATATATATATATATATAAAGAAGAAAAAAAGCGAATGTTCAAAGAGCAAGTAGGCATATACCACTATATTGTAGTGAAACAAAGAGACGTCTGATATTTTGAATCCCAAGTGAATATGTTAATTCTAAAAACACTTGGGACTACCTTACTAACTTATTCGGTTGAACCGAATACTTTTACATCATGTTGAGAATAATCTTTTGTGAACTGTTAATTACTAAAGGTGTGGAAGCTTACTAATATTATTCGGATGGTTCGAGTAAAGTACTATTCATGAACTTATTAATACATATCCTTTATGATAAACACATGCTACAACTGCCTCATTTATTTTATCGAATCAGCTTCATGAATATGAGGATCACATCCATTAAGCTAAACTTGCTCGGGACGAGCAAGAGTCTAAGCTTGGGAAAGTTGACGAGTGTATATTTGCATCATGTTTTAGGTAATTATTTTGCATTGTAGATGTAGGATCTTGGTATTTTACGGCGCTCGCACACACTTTTTATGTTTATTTTCACCAGAATCAGATCAGATGATAGATCCAATGGACACAATTCTTGGAGCAGTTATATTGGAGTGAAAAGGATCCAAAAACAACGAAAATTGCTTATTTGGGAAATCTTAATAATACTAGAAGAAAACCCGAAGCGAGAAAATGACATAGAAGAGTTGACGACCAATTATATGGGACGCCGCCGTATAGTTGCGGCCGTATAGTTGGCCCCGCCTATGCCTCCTCAAATAGTTTCACCCCGTGTAACTGGTTCGGAGAGACGACATACAGAACACCCAGAAATCACCAAAAACCTCACCTCCGGAAGGGATCTGGAAGGGGAATCTTCCCTAGGGATCCATCTTCACCCTAAGTAGATCTAGGAGGACAAGGCCTCGATCTCCATGTTCATCAACTGCTGCATCTCCATCACCACCATCATCTCCATCCATCCCATCTAGATCTTATTGTAATTCTTGCACTAGTTGTAGATTTATACAAGTACTATTCATCGATAATCGTTTCCATTACTATTGTCATGATGCTGTCTGCCTCCATGTCTGAGTAGATCATTATTTCTTGGGGAGATGGAGAAACCCTAGTATATGATTGATATGAAATAGAGATTATTATGTTATACATCATTATATGTATGTGTTAATTGTATTCATCTTGATGTTGGGAGTTGTGCACCTCCTTAATATTTGCCTCTTACGGGGACTTGATGAAGGGGATTACTTGTTGGTAGACGGAGGGGTGGTAGCACTTACTGAGACTATAAAGTCATTTTCACCCTTTACGTAGTAACTTGGGGAATCAAGGAGAACTCATTAAGCCATGTCCATGCCGCGGGAAAATCCCTTAATAGCGGGATAATACGATTGATGTCGTTTATCTGTCAGCTATGGTTATGAAGGATGGTATGAGCAGTGGTTGATGCCTCATCATACATATATGGAGCTCCTCCCACATACATGCATATCATGAGAATATTCATTATAATGATCTTGATCACTCTGTCTAAATTGCTAGCGGTGTATCCACCACTCCCTGAGAACTCCTTTTTCCCTATTGCAGTTTCAATCTTTCTTACATACGCGATTACTACTTTCTGCATTAAGTTTTAATTTATGTTACTTTACTATTTCACTCAACCAAAAACCCAAAAATAATCCTACTTTTCTTGCATCTTAGAATTTTTCCTTAAGTACTTCGTTTAGTTTTAGTTAAAAGCATTTTAGACTTTTGCCTACTGCTCCCTGTAGGATTGATATATTTATTTCGAAACTAGCTACAAATGATCTATGCACTTGCATTCATCACCTAGCATCTCCCATAAAGGACTGATGAGCTATAGAGGGGTGAGAGGTCTTCTTAGACTTATCATAGATTTTCTTGACTTTGTGTTCACCATCAAGTTTCCCACTGAAATGGGGAAGCATATGCTTGATGAGCATCATGATAAAAGTAGCATAAGAAATGGATATCCTATTATACATAGCATTGGTCAACTCATGGAAGATGAGATCCATCACATCCAACCTGTAACTCATAGTCTGGTCTTCAGTAGAGGCACATTCACGATCAAAGGCAAGCAACTGAACGATATGTACATGAATACTATCATTGTCCCCCTACTTTGAGCAATGCAATCACGGAAAATTCTAACCAACTGAGCATAGAGTGGGGAGAGGCCTGCAACCTTTCCAACTACACCATTGGTTCCACGGCAGGGTGTGAGAAAAAATTCCTTGTTGGGCTTGAGGGAAGTGATGATGCGATGCCCACAAGCATTATCTCGACCATTAAAGGGATGCGGAAATCAGCTTGGAGAAAATTGTCGCATGTAATCCACTTCATAGTGTGACGCACATCGCCACACAGTATGAGAGTGGAGAAGAACTGCTTCACCAAGGAAGTAGCATAGGAGCACTGAAGTGTCATGAGATGATGCAGCCCCATCCGTTCAGTCACAGCTAGAGCATCAAAAAATTGAGGCTTACGCCCTGCCTCGGTCATATCCATAGGACATATTGGGCGAATCTTCAAAGTGGATTAGATGTCATGAAAGATGTACTTGTGATGAGCACACCAAAAGTTGAAATCCCCAAGATCCTCATCAATATCAACCTCCTCATACAAATCTTGTTGCTGGATAGAGGAATACTCAATAATATCCATCTCCTTGTAGATGACCCCAGTCTGCTTGCCCTTCCTCTTGGAACCATCCCGAGACTTCTTCTCTTTCTTTGCATGTACAACCATCCTTTCAGCCTCTCTTTTATGCCTCCTCAACTCAACCTCGTCCACTAGAACACCCTCTTCGTTGGGCCTAAAATAGCGAGAACGAGGATGACGCTTGTATGTCTAAGTAACACCACAGGAACCACCTGTGAAGCGAATGAGGTAGATAGCAAATAGATAAGCACACACAAGTCTAGGATAATTGCTAAAAATAGTAGAAAAACAACCACAAGAAAAATATATGCCACACTATAATCTGAGACAAACTGAAGCAGGTGCAAACCTTCCAGGCCGGATAATCCGGCCCTGGCGATTTTTTTTTAGAATAACTCATATTGATAGTATGACAATAGATCGGGCATAAGTGTTGCTAGTCTACGATTTCTAACATACATATCAAACAAAGGGCAACCTCTAAACAGAGTTTCAACAAAAAAACATAACTTCCATAAAAGATAAGAATGGGGGATTAACCCTCACTCATTGGAAGACGTACTTGGAGGATAAGGTACCCAGAGGAGTTGTAAAGAAGATCCAGTGGAGGCAGAGAATCCAGTGGCCAGAACAACACCGAGGAGGGTTGGTGATCAGGGGTGACCTTGGCAATGCCCATTGTTATGGACTTAGGGTTTCGTGGAAAAGAGAGCATTGGGGATTTCATCGGCTGATCAGACAAACAAGGGAGTCAATGTAGTATGATTATGGAGAAATCTCGATTACAAAGTCACTGATTTGTTAGCTTCGATCTAGATCACGGCGGACTGCTGGAAAACTAAGGTGTCCTCCTCGTTAGGTCTTCCCAGCCTTTATATGAGAGGCTGGGTCCTGGAGCCGTATCCGGAGAGGTTACATGTTTACAAGCACAATGCAAACTCTATATAGATTCATAATTATTCCTTGATTGGTAAGGCAACCTTTATTCATGGGGTAGTTCCTGGATTCCTTTGGCCCTTTATGTCCCATAAGCTTTTATGCGCCTAGGGTAACTAATCATAGGGACCTGATAGGTCAATACCCATGTCAGTAGCCCCTGAGACTTTATCAGTACCGTAAATTCAGGTTGAGTATCAAAACACTGTTTAATTGTAAGCCAAAGTTTTGTTATATGCAAATATTCTTTATATTCTATTTTATCATCGTAGGGATTTGGTACAATGATCCTGATGCATCCGATGGATCGGGAATTAGTTAATTGCTTTTGGGCAAAAACATTGTGAACCTACATCAAATTCAAGTCCCCGGTCTTGTACTCGGCATTTGCTAGCGTAATTCGGTTTGGGCCGTGGAGGTCTTATTAAATAATGAATTCCACTGCTCTTATTTTGGGTACACGACACATCTGTCGGTACTTTTCTTAGTATCACGGATACATATTAAATACTGGCAGAGCGCATTCGTGTGTGATTACTAGGCTACACATGATAGATCCTGGGGTCTTATCTTCATGTCATGGACACGACATTCAGACATGTTATCGCGATAGACGCGGTCTAAGAATATTTTACCGACTACCTTGTTTGGCTATTGGAATAGCTGAAGTTATCGACTTTCTTTGTATTTTTATCGGGTTGTCCCGGTGGGAGTAATCGTATGTGGATACAAGTATGTAATACTCATAGGTTTGCTTCTGTGAGAGTTTGTATTTTCTATCGGGTGCGCAACAACGCTCCTGATGGGAGTATCCCCCGAGGCTACAGACGAATACTTGAATTCGAGTGTAGGCTCAAAATTTATGCTGTATTTTTTTGAAATGTTGACTCTGTAGGATGATTTGTTTTATTGGGTGTGCGATAAGCGCTCTTGATGGGAGTAGCCCCCGAGGCTATGTTGCGTTGCTTGCATCGGAGGATAGGCTCAAAGTAGATCCTCCACCCTAGGAAAATGTTTTGCTGAATTCTTATCGGGTGCATGACAGCGCTCCCAATGGGAGTAGCCCCCCGAGTCTATGTTCAGGTTCTTGCATCGGAGCATAAACTCCAAGCCTTTTAGTCAGATAGATATGAATTGATCTTTTTGACCACTCATAACATCATAGATGACGAAGATGGCATGCCACAGTTCTGCGTGAAAAACAAGATTTGATGGGACATGACAGTAGTGGGCCCTATTTCTCCGGTGCATGCTGATGCGCGAGCGGTGCAGTGGTGTTAACTTTACCGTGTGGCCCCACGTTTGTGCAAAAATCAAGGTGTCATGCGGTCGCCGCCAGATTTATCGCGAGATTTTTACTGCCCATGATTTTTCCTTCTTATTGTTAGAGCCACGTGTCACCGTCTCTTTTGCTTGTGGCACTTCTACACCTTTTATAAATGACACATATTTTCCATTTATATTGCAAGGGTTTAGAATTTTATTGCTCACTCCCTTTCGCATCCATCTTCTCCCTCCCTTGCGCCCTTGCTCTCATTCCTTTGCAAGTCTGTCCCCTCGAGAGCCGCTCTGGGCAGATCAAGGGGAGCTTCCTCCATCGTCGATGCTACGTCAAAGAAGAAAAAGCTATTGGTTGGATGGCATCCAAGTGCACCCTGCACGACCTACACAAGGCTCGAAACTTCAACTTGCTGGAGGAGGATGCGTTGAAACTCCCAGGTGATGAGGTCGTGCCTGCACCCGAACTGGGATGGCAGGTAATGTTCTCTCCTTTCTGTAACATGTATTGTCTCTCCTCATGGGATTCTTTTCATTTATGGCATGCAGCTCTACCATCTCACGCCAAATTCCATCCTCCACATCACCCTTTTCATCACTTTTTGCGAGTGTTTCCTCGGGATTCATCCCCATTAGGGCATGTGGAAACATTTCTTCTTCGTTCGCCGCAATGCCTCCGATACTGTCATTCATGACGTCGGAGGCGCGATTATCTCTGTCCCTTCTGATGTTAACTATTTGAGTTGAAAACCGTAGATTCCATCCAAGGTTGGAAAACAAAATTGTTTTACATCAAGGACCGACAAGTTGAGGGCCAGAAGTTCGGGTTAGCCACCTTCAACCCGAAGAAAACTTGACAGAGGCTTAGCTCTTGGGAATAGCGCCCCTCTTCCGAAAAGATGAAAGAGATCCAACCACTTCTAGACCGGATCGAGAAGTTGCGCACCGCACAATTGTAGGGTCTTCAGATCCTGGCATATTTTTTGCGGATTTGCGTCCAACCTCTCCAGGCTTAACTGGATGGCATGTGGACCTATGCTGGCAGGAAGGATGCAATGGGGATTACACCTAAGGATCTGTCAGTTAAGGTTTTGGAAAAGAGGGTGCGCTCCTTCACGAGCACTACACCACAGGAAAATTTTCCCAGCAGACATGTTGGTCGGGGAAGCAGCTTTCACCGACGGAAGGTCGGTCGGGAATCTGTTTTGCCGACCGACCTTGTCTGTCACCGTAAGTCCTGTCGGCAAAGGTATTTCCTGACCAATTTATATTTTCCGACAGATGGTCCGACGGTTCTAGTCAATCTTTCCCGACCGGCATTTGTTTCCTGACCAACATTTCATTCCCGACCAACATAAGGGTAAAAGTTGCGCGTGCTGGGCCAAATTATTGGCACTAATATTTTTCAGCCCGCGCGCTGGGCCAAAAACTGGTAAGCATCGGCCCATTTAACGACCTGTAGTTGGTCAGCAATATTTATTGACCGACAACCGGATGTGGATGAACGCATTACCGACCGACCGTTTGACATCAAAGTGTCATCCATTGTCGACCGACGGTTTGCCATTATGTATATGTTATCCTGACCGACTGTTTGACATATATTTTCCCGACCGACAATCTATTGGTGACCAAGACTTTTGCCGACTAACAACGGTCGGGAATCTAGTGTTGTGGTGTAGTGGAGGCCGATGAAGAAAAACCTAGTTCCTTCCGAATGATGGGTGCCCTTCAGCAAGAAGAACTTGGTGTCTGAAGTAAGTTGTGCCATGTTCTTACACCTCACCATTGTGATCCATCGTCATTCTTTTTGTGGTTACCTATCTTAACTTTCTTTCTTGTGGTTTGATTTGGATAGGGCCATGATCATTTGTTGTCTCTACCTCCACTACCCGCGTCTGGTGAACTACCTGATAGCACCACCATATCTGAAGGATATGCTGAAGCTCTGGTTACAGCCAAAGATGACAAGGATTCTACTGCCCACTCATCTCACGATACTATATCGGTTCCCTCAGCCCATTCTGAAGATTTCTAGTTGGTAGTTGTGGCTAGGAAACAGAAATGCGCTGAGTCTGTCGAAAGGATCAAAGAATCCAACAATTCAACAAGCTCCAAGCCGCAAAACATTAAACCCATTTCTGTTGCCCTTCTCGCAAGTGGATATTTCGGATGGCGCAAGACATCAACTCGTAATTTATTTGCCCCTTATCTTTGTTTGTGTCATTCAATTGGAAGAACCATCCGACAAAAAACTTGCTTTTTCTCAGGAGTGAAGAGGATGAGGAAAACTCTCCAAACTCGCCTACTAGTGCTTCTGCTCAATCTCCTGCAGTCAAGTCCATGGGCCAACCGACAGTCTCAGCCGATCTTTCAAAGCAGGTTGCCTCAAAGCTGGACCCGAAGGAATCAGCGTCGTCCCCTCCCGAGCCACCTCAACAAAGAATAAAACTACGGGAAAGGATGTGGAGATAGAAGAGAACCCATCAGATCCCGACATGAAACATGTGAGTTCCATGCTTCTCTTTATTGTTTGAAAATTTCTTTCTGCTTCAGCCCCCAAATAAATATTTTCATCTTGTGCAACCACTGATTCATGAGATGGTCGAAATGGCCGCTCGATTCATCAAGATACATCATGAAGCTCAAGAATCCGCATGTATTGCTATTCCTTAACTTTATCTTGTATCCCTTTTCTAATGTCTCACTCACCCGATATTACAATTATATTTGTTGCAGCTGCCCTAAGGAATCTACGGTCCAGGCTCTACAATGGGTGGATGAGCTAGAGGCCGAACTTAAGAAGGTGAAAGCATCGCTTGAGGAGGCCAAACGAACCACCACTGTGGAAGCTGAGTCATTCAAGAAGAAAAAGCCAATGCCATAGATGCCCGGGACGAGGATCTTCACCTTCGCATAGAGGCCCTGAGCTCCTCCTTGACCAGTAAGTTATACCATATGTTTTTATGCTCTCTTATTTGTTAGATTTTGTTCTATAGAATTTTTATTTACTACCTCTCTTCATACAAATGACCGAACAATGTCTGACTTTGGAAGAGGATCAACGATCCGATCCTTTGTCGGATGATGTTGTGTTCTCGGAAGCGAACAACATGCACGGAAACAATCTTCTGATTCGCTCGCGTCACGCCTTCAAAACTATGCATGATGAGATCTTACCCGAGAAAAAAGTACCCGCTGATCCGAATGGTCTGGTGGCTATCTTCAATGCTGATCCTAACCCATTTACATGGTATAGTTTGACGTAGTTGAAGAATGGTGTAGAGGTTTTAATGGCATTGGCGATGGCCCATGGTGAGAAGATCGACTAGAAGAAGGTTAGATCTTCTCTTCCAGTCAATGACGCCGACAAAGATATCGACCTCAAGCTTTATATAAAGAAGGAGAGGAAATTTTCGTGGCTTCTTCTGTCAATTGGCTCGGGGCAAGAAGTTCCTGATGCTAAGGCTTCGCCTGACACTCCCTCTGCTAGTGATGCCGCCCCCTTAAAGCCTACGGCTGACGCTCCTTCGGCTAGCATTACTGCCTCTATTGAAAAAATTGCCTAGCCCTAGGTCCAGTTAAATCTTTTATTTTATGTTGTAAAATACTTCTTTAATGCCTGCTGTTTACCAAATTATCTTGCAAGAAACAATGTTTCGTACCTGTATATACTTGTTCTTCTTTTGGTGGATCCTTGCTCTGTACCTGAATATCTGAGTATTTATACTTTGTGCACCTTTCCAAATAATGTCTAATTCATCTGGTCCTTCGACTGATCCCCATGCACCTATTGTATGCATGCCGCCACCCGATAATGTGGTTAAACGCGTTGTTGATCCTCCTTTGTATGCTAAAAAGATCTAGCGCCTAAAACGACTAGAGGCTGATCTCCGGGTAGTGAAAGCCATAGTTGACGTTTCCTAGTCAAAGACGCAAAAAACTTTGGACGCGAAGCCTTTCTTCTAAAAGAAGTTTCTAGGGCGAGCGAAGAAATTTTCTGGAAGTGTCTATCGTAGAGCCCCCCAAGCCTTTTGTATATAGCCAAGAAAATGACCTTGAATTTTGATTTGTCTAGGCACCCGATTAAACAAAGTTGAAGAAAGTCATCGACTACGTATTCGGATGAACGCGCTGATAGAAGCATCTCGGGGTGCTAGTGCCGATTTTTGGACTGACCATAAACGCGTCTTCACGCTTGCCCTTTTCCAGGATCGGGTATCTGAGGTGGAGCAATTTGTAGAGTCCTATTGTCAAGCCTTAGCTTGAGTGTATAATGCTTTATTTCCTCGAGATCCTTAGCCTTAGGGCCTTGCCGCGCTGATGCTGAAGTTTCGGCAAGGTGAGAGGAATCAACATTATATTAAATTTCAACTTATTGCGGGTGATAAGATTGCATTTTCCTGGGTTCATGCGCATTATCCAACCCTTGATTTGGATTATTTATATCGGTATATTCCTTCTACTCCGAGCGACACTTTTGACATGGAACCTCACTACGCGGTTGCGCATTGTCTTGCTATTCGAATCATCCACAAGTGTTTGGATGAAGATGAATATTTTTTCCTTAATTTTGAAGTGTAGCCGTAGAACTTTTGTAAAGAAGAACTCCTGCATATGGATCATAGCAAAGTTATGTAAAATTTGTTGTGTTTTGTATATAACTTTGATATGTTCTCTTGTTTATTTGTATGAAGATTGCGTGGCATTTGCCCTATGTGAGACCCTTTCGTTTGCCTCACCGAGTTTCAGGAACTTGGCTTTATTTATTCTTCAGGTATGGAGGTATATGTGGCGTGATCGCTTGGCCGTAGGCCTTATTGAACAGAAAGTACGAGTATTTGGCCGAATTGCCTGGCCATAAGCCTTATTGAATGTAAATTGCGGAAAGTAAAAGATCCTAAGTGTAGAAACATCGTAGATGCGCAACATTCCACGGGTTGGAGTATGTAACTCTTGTCTTCTTGTCATATAGCCTTTATACTCCACCGGGGATTATTTCAGTGACGATGAAAGGGCCTTCCCATGGCGATTCTAGCTTGCGATGACCATCTTGCTTGAGGCGAAGGACCAGGTACCCTACAACGAAGGACCTAGGACGCAGCTGATGGCTATGGTAATTTCGCAGGTTCTGCTGATATACTGTTGCTCATTATAGAGCGATGTCCCGTTCTTCATCGAGTGCATCGACGTTGTATTCGAGTGCTTCTTGTGAAGCTTCTTCATCATAAGCAGCGACCCGATGAGAATCATGGGTTATCTTGACTAGAAGCACAACCTCGACGTCGTGGACCAGAAAGAAGGGAGTTTCTCGCGTAGCAGTGTTTGGGGTTGTGCGTAAACTCTAGAGGAAGGAGGGCAGTTTGTATACCTAGGAGCCTTTTTCTCTATCAAGAGGGGCCAATAGCCTTTTCTTAAGACCACTAGTGACGATGCCATTGGCCTTCTCGACTTGCCCGTTTGTTTGCGGGTGGGCTACTGAAGTATAGCTAACATGTATGCCCATATCCTTGTAATAGTCCTTGAATTCATTGGACGTGAAGTTTGTGTCGTTGTCGGTGATGATGCTGTGGGGCACCCCGAAGCAAAAAACTATTGACTTGATGAAGTTTACGGCTGAGGTTGCGTCTTGGCTGGTGACAAGTACTGCCTCGTTCCGCTTTGTGAATTTGTCGACTGCAACTAGCAGAAAAACGTGGTCGCCAGGCAAAGATTTGTGGAGTTTTCCCACCATGCCGAGTCCCCATTGAGCAAACGACCAAGCCAGAGGTATGGGGGCCAGTTCCGCTGCTGGTGCGTTGGGTTTATCCGCGAAATGTTGACATGCTTCACATGTTCTCACGATGTCCTTCATGTCTTGGACCGCCGTGAGGCAGTTTAATCCTTCCCGGAAGGCTTTTGCTGCGATTGCTCGGCTATTGGCGTGATGCTCGCATATTTCTTCGTGTATGTCCTTGAGGATGAGCTTCCCTTCCTCGGGTGTGATGCATTGCTGCAGTACTCCTGAGATGCTCCTTTTATAGAGTTCGCCGTTGACGATTCTGAAGGCCTTGGAGAATCGAGTGATGCATCGTGCCTCTACCATGTCCTTGGGGAGTTCTCTGTGCATCATGTATGCGACATATGGTTGCATCCATGTGGATTCTATCATCATGACTTCTGCGGGTTCCTCCTCTTCCTCAGGGTTCTCCTCTTCAAGTTCTTCCATTGGCGCAACCCCCAAGACCTTTGCTGGCTTGGCCTTCTTGCCTATAGTTTTCACTGTAGCTTCGGCAACTTTCTTGGGCTTGATGGAGCATTCCATTATTTCCTCCCAAAATACGCCAGGTTGTACGAGGAGACATAAAGACCCGATGTTCGCAAGATTATCGGCTTACTCGTTGCTTGCTCGGCCTACGTGAGATACTTTGCATCCGTTGAAGTGGGCTTCCATGACATTGTAAAGGTCCCGATATGCGGACATATTTTCAACAACATCACACTTGTTCATCACTTATGACGTCATGAGGCTTGAGTCACCGAAGATTTGGAGGCGAGTTGCGCCGCAGGCTCTAGCCATGTGCATGCTATGCAACAGGGCCTCATATTCGGCTTCATTGTTTGATGCGTTGGGTAAGCTCATCCCTAAAACATAGCGCATCTTGTCACCTTGTGGTGATATCAGGATTACTTCGGCTCCTGCTCCTTCTGTTCGCTTGGACCCATTGAAGTACATTGTCCATGCACTAGACAGATCCGGGGGACCGCGCATTGGAGTTCTTGTCCACTCCGTGATAAAGTCAGGTAGCACTTGAGATTTTATAGCTTTTCTATTTTCATATGTGATATCTCGAGGGGATAATTCAATTCTCCAAAGAGAGACACGCCCTGTAGCTTCTGGATTGTTGAGTATGTCGGAGAGAGCGGCTTTATTGACCACTACTATCGGATGCTCCGAGAAATAATGGCATAGCTTGCGTGCTGTCATGAAGAAGCTGTAGGGGTTCGTAGCATGGAAAACAAAAATTTTCTATCCCATACAAACAAACAAGCCAAGATCTATCTACTACATTGTAGCAATGAGTCGATGGAATAACTTACCCTCGAAGATTCCAAAGTGTTTAACGAGAGCGGATTCTCGTGGGTGATGTAGTCGTACTCTTCCCGATCTCAAGATCGTGTAGACGATCCTTCCGGCGCTGCGTTCCGGCAGCGCTTCCGCAGTCGGTCACACGTTCGGTACTCGACGAAGACCTTCCTCTCCCTTGTTCCAGCAGGCAGCGGAGGTTGTAGCACTCTCCTCGCGATTCCGGCAGCACAACGGTGTGGTACCGGAAGTAGATGGGAGATCCTGCAGAGCTTCGCCTTAAGCCGGAGCGAGTATGGTGGAGTATGAGAGAGAGCTATTAGTGGTCTAGAGATTAGACACACCAATTAGAAGGCTCTAAACCGAAGGCTAGAGCAATTAGAAGCTCTAAACCAAAACGACTCTAAACCGGAGATTAGAGGATAGGAACTTGTGTGTCTAGAGGAGGAGGCCCTGCCCCTCCTTTTATAGGTGGGAGGGGCGGCCAAGGGGAGGGGAGTCCCTCCCCAAGTCGGCCTTGGTTGGAGCGCTGTCTTGGAGGGACTCCTCCCCCAAGTCGGTTCCAACCACCTCTTGCTTGTTTCCCACAGTTTCCTGTTTTAGCCGTTTGACTTTTAAACTGGCCATTTGACTTTTCTGTTTTAGGATTCAATTTAATCCTTTATTTGGAACAGCAAGAACACTTAGTACATGATGCAATCATTCAATATGTAATGACACATTCATGTACCTCCTCCCCGAGTGCTTGGGACAATCCGAACCTTCTAGAACATTCCCGATGAAAACACGGAATCATTCCCGAACTCAAACGGGACTTTACTTATATGAATCTTATTATCCGGACCATTTCGGATCACCTCGTGATATCCCGGATCCCATCCGAGACTCCGAACAACATTCGGTCTCTTTCTCATAATACCATAACTACTCAAACAACGTCGAATCCTTAAGTGTGTCTCCCTACGGTTCGTGAATTATGCGGACATGATCGAGACACTTCTCCGAACAATAACCAATAGAGGAATCTGGAAATTCATATGGCTCCCACATATTTCTATGATTACTTTGCGATCGAATGAACCACTTACATACGATACCAATTTCCCTTTGTCTCACGATAGCTTACTTATCCGAGGTTTTGATTGTCGGTATCTCTGCATACCTAGTTCAACCTCGTTACTGATAAGTACTCTTTTCTCGTTCCCATGATATGTGATCCCTTGTGAGCCAGTCACATGCTTGCAAGCTAATTGGATGACATTCCACCGAGAGGGCCCAGAGTATATCTATCCGTCATATGGATGGACAAATCCCACTCTTGATCCATGTGTTTCAACCAATACTTTCTGAACACCCAATGCCACCTTTATAGCCACCCAATTACGGTGTGGTGTTTGATGACATCAAAGCATCTATCTGGAAAAGGTGATATGCATGATCTCATGGTCGAAGGAATTAGGTTACTATGTATCAGAAAGCATATAGCAATTGAACTATTGAAATGACTTGATCTTTATGCTACGCTTATCTATAGGAGTATGTCCATCACATCATTATCCTAATGATATGATCCTGTTGTTAATAACATCTCTATGTTCATGATCAGGAAACCATGATCATATATTACCAACAAGCTAGTTTAACAAGAGGCTTTACTAGGGACTCTTATTTTAGTTTACAAATCACACAAGTATTAATGTTTTCGGTTAATACAATTATAGCATGGTATGTAAACATTTATCATAAGTGTGAAGATATGATAATAACCACTTTATTATTGCCTCTTGGGCATATCTCCAACAGTCTCCCACTTGCACTAGAGTCAATAATCTAGTTTCAAACCTTTGTGTATTCAACACCTATGGCTTTCCGGTGTTGTATGTACACGATTGCTAGTGGTCAACTGATCTCCGGATCTGACACTTCCAGGTCCGTGTGTAATTGCATGTCTTTGCGTCCCTACGCATCACTCATTCTCTAATGAGATGGCTTCGTACAAATTTGGTCCTTTGGTGTGACCTTTAGTTCTTTGGGGTTAAAACATGTTGATAATATTGTCGTACAATATATCTTCATAGTATTATACCGCTGTGAACTACACCTAGTTTGATAACAAACTACTTGACACAAATGCCCTCTTTAGTTGCTATTATAGAAGTCATATACTTAGCCTTTTATTGTAGTATCTGTCACAATGTCTTCACTTTGGAACTCATCCAAATCCATTATGGAACTTACTTTCCATTATATTGTGCCACCCTTAGTTTAGATTGAGATAAACTTAATTTGTATTTTGTGACAAAACTAGTATCAATGTAGTACTTTTACAATGAACTAATCATCTATTTGTCACTTCTACAAATAATATACTCTTAGTTCTTCCAGAAGATCATAAGAATATCCTTACTATTGTCCAATGATCATCTTATGAATTATTCTGGTATATGCTCATAACATTTAGAGCATAGGACATATCTGGATTTGTACATATCACAGTATGATTGATATAAATATTCTTTGTGATTTCATACATCAAGTATCAATCTATACTTGAATCTTTGTTTCACTTACCAAATGTCAATACACTTGAATATATCATCAATATTGAACTCATTCGATCCTTTCTGTACGACAAGAACCTTTCTTGTAGTTTCTATATTGAACTCATTCAATATCTCGTCTATGTACTTCTGGCTCAACCATATTAGCATCTGTTGATGCCAAATATTTGGGTTTTGCCTAAGTCTTCCATCGGGATGAAATTCTTAATATGTGTTAATAAAAGATACATTATTTCCAATCAACAATATGTCTTCCGCATAATGTATTAGAAACATGTCTTAGCGCTCCCACTTAATTTCTTGCAAATGCAAGCATCTTCATCGTCTCTAATGAACTTTTAAACTCCTTTAACAGTTTCATCACAGTGAAGATTCCAACTCCGCGATGCTCACTTTAACCATTGAAGTTTGCATATGCTTTTAGCATCCTTTGAATTAACAAAACCCTATGGACCGTGTTATGCACATGTCCTAGGTAACGATTCTATTAGAAGAACTTGTTTTGTTTATTCAACTACCATATAACAAAATTATATGTAGTAGTTGCTACATTAATCCGTCTAGACTAAATATCACTATGACAGATCAAATCTTGTCATAGTCAACCTTTGAACATTGTTGTGAACTCTTTCCCAATATGTCGATTATAGATGTGAAACATCCATGTCTATTTCTTTATAGATCCAAACACGACTGTAAGGTCTTACACCTTTCTTGAGGGTCCTTCAAGTTCAAAACTTGATTTTTCGTGTATGGAACTATCACGGATTTTATGGCTTCAAGCCATTAGACGGAGTCAGGGCCCATCATCGCTTCTTTGCATGTAGTCGGGTCATTATTGTCAAATAATGATTTAACTCTCAAATCTTGGTATTTGATTGTTTACCCGACCTACTTGTTTCAATAGGAACTTAGATCTCCGTGATCACAACCTTTGAGGCACGTGAGCCATGAGCATTGTTGCCTCCTAACACTTTTCGGCGCTGCGCAACTTTGCACATATAGCTAAGGTTCTTTTAACCTTATCAAAGTTCTATTGTCCTCCCACTTAACTTTTCACGAAAAAATCCTTCTCAAAGAAACTTGACGTTCTAAGCAATAAACACTTTTGTCTCCGGTGTTTATGGAGGAATACTTAACAAAGACAGGTTCATCCGACTTTGGTTGCAAACATCTTTCTTATGCATAGCATACCAATGTTTTAAGAAAGGACAACTTGGGTTTTATCCCAAACCATAACATATGGTGTCATTTCAACGGATTATGATGAAGCTCTTTTCAGTGGAAAAACGGTAGTCTCCCAAGCTTTTAATCTTTAAAATATAATGGCATTTTATGAATTACACCTTTGATCTCACCATGTCAAACAAGGTTTAATTACATATCTCGAATGCTCCATACTCTTATGGTGTTTCGGGAAATGCAAATCCACGGAACAATTCCTTAAATCTTAGGTATTATGCTAAACTTGTAACTCAAATATCTTCCTTTATGATCCTATCATAAACTATTTATATTCTTGTTACAATGATTTTTCACTTCATCTTGAAAGTCTTTGAACTTTTCAAATGTTTCATACTTCATCCTTATTAAGTAAATATTCATATATTCACTCAAATTTTCGGAGAAAGCATATGAAGTTGAAATCCATCGCTTTTGACTACACATGATGGACTTTGTACAACAATATGTACAATTTCCAATAAGATAGTCTTTCGTTCCCTTTTTGGCCTATGAACGAAGTTTTAATTATCTCTAGGAAAGTTTCACAAGCGTCATGTGATCAAAAATCAAAAGACTCCAAAATTCCATCCACATGGAGTTTCTTCATGTTATCTTTCCAATATAATTTAAACGGCGATGTCACTTCCTAAGTGATCTTTCAATCAATTTGTCTTTCGACATCTTTAGCACTAGTTTTATGGATGTGATTTTTCCAACGAGATTTGTGAATCATCCATCTTTTATGGATTACGGCAATTATTTGAACAACCCTTTTGTTCTCATAATACCTGATAAAACAAATCTTGAAGGCAAACTTTGATGTTTAACGAGCAACACAATAACCCTTTATTTGTTCTCGATGAACATCATCACATATTCTTTTGCTAGTTACTTAGGCCGTTGTAGTTCATGAATTGTGTTGTTTCGTATGACGATTCACACCAACAAATTCAGTATCAAATACTTAAGAACCACATTGTTTAATAAGCAAAGAATATAGCCATAACATGTATATCATCTATATACTCAAACTGAACAATTCTAGTATTTTCTTTTCTGCCATATATTTATGAGATTCTCTTTCAGTATTTCCTTTTCTGTTTGAAAGAATCTATCAACATCATTAGTGGAGTCATACATATGACACATAATCCAAAGCGTGTATAATTAAATACCAATGTCTTTGGACTTGCACTTTGAAGTAGATCACTTATCATCAAATGTTTGGTGTTCTTTCAAATTCCTTTCTTTAGTAATCTCTTGGTGTAGTAAACATTTTACCTACATCAAATATTCACCCTTATCATGGAATCGTCCATGATCAAGCTACTTTTAGCTTATAACGATGAATTATGAGTATAATGTTGCTATCCAAAACCTTTTGGAGGATTAGGACAACAAGTGTCTCCAACCTTTTGCAAATTCTCATCAAATATGAGAACATGACTTTTGCCATATTATACTCTATCAAGTTGTAACCAATACTTCGTTTCAGATATCACAATATCTTCCACACATCATGGTTTCTGAAACAACTCTTTCAGATCCTAGATAACCTTGATATTAAGAGAATCCTTCGAATATCAAGAATCATGGAGACAAACATGATACTTATATACTAACACTTGGAATTGTTACTCTTGATTTAATACTAATTATTAAACTTCATGGAGTAACCGGAACTTACTGAAAGTTTGCAATAGGACTTTTAAACTTTAGATTAACACTTCAAAACAATACGATACCAGTTCGTAAAGTAACTAACCAGAATTCTATAGTTCTATCATCTCAACTATAACTAAGCGCAAGGTGGTAAACGGATGCCAATGACTACAACAACTATGCAAATTCACTTTGATTTAGTTTATGATAAATTGAGTTCTAATTAATAATTAAATTAATCTAGGTGAACTCCCACTCAAAACAATATCCCTCACATTGTTTTAGTGATCACACGAACCAAATCCACCACATCAAAACCGATCATCACGAGAGTTGATGCAACTTCAATGGCGAACAATCAACATGTTCATCATATCTACTATATGACTCATGCTTTACCTTTCGGTGATCCGTGTTCCGAGACCATGTCTGTACATGCTAGGCTCGTCAAGATCAACCTTAGCTTCCGCATAAGCAAATCTGGCTTGCTTACGTTGTATACACTCGCAGAATCTAACACACCCGATCATCACGTGGTGCTTCGAAACAACAAGCTTTAGCAACGGTGCTAACTAAGGGTGAACACTTAAGAACTTGAAATTGTGTGCTTGAGGGATCATCTTATAATGCTACCGTCGTCTACTAAGCAATACAAGATGCATAAAGTATTAACATCACATGCAATTCATAATATGTGATATGATATGGCCTTTCTTCTTTGTGCTTCCGATCTCCATCTTCAAGCACGAACATGATTTTCATCATTACCGGCATTGCATCAAGGTCAATGACGCTGCTCCATGGTTGTCTTCCACCGGCTTCAACTATTACAACTACTTTGATTAGACACGCGGGTCTTAACAGAAATTAAAGACAACCATATGGCTCCTGCCGGTTGCCGACTTACAATAAGGAACATTGCATACATCATATATAATCACAATCATGGCCATATCACATCACTGCACACCCTTGCAAAACAAAGTTAGACGCCTCTACTTCCTTTGCATATTTTACGTGGTTTTGGGGCTTTCAATAAGTGTCATTCTAACTTACGAACAAGAACCACAACATTGATACTAGTATTGTTAATCACCCGTTGTAAATTGGATCTTAACTATGCTAGGAGAAATGGCACCAAGAAGCCACTTATGCAATACAAGTTGCATGTCAAGCGTGGAGCAAGTCTCATGAACGATGTCATGTAAGGTTAGCCCGGGCCGCTTCATCCCAACATACCGCAAGATGCAAAGTACACAAGAAGCAATCGACAATAAAAGCATCAATGCCCACAATGACCATTGTGTTCTACTTGTGCAACAGATCTACATATAGACACGGCTCTGATACCACTGTAGGGGTTCGTAGCATGGAAAACAAAAATTTTCTATCGCATACAAACAAACAAGTCAAGATCTATCTACTAGATTGTAGCAACGAGTCGATGGAATAACTTACCCTAGAAGATTCCAAAGTGTTTAACGAGAGCGGATTCTCGTGGGTGATGTAGTCGTACTCTTCCCGATCTCAAGATCGTGTAGACGATCCTTCCGGCGCAAGGCTCCGCAGCTCAGCGGTCACACGCTCGGTACTCGACGAAGACCTTCCTCTCCTTGTTCCAAAGAAAATGGAGGTTGTAGCACTCTCTCGCGATTCCTAAGAACACAACGGCGTGGTACCTAAGTAGAGGGAGATCCCGCAGGCTTCGCCTTAAGCCGAGCGAGTATGGTGGAGTATGAGAGAGCTGTTAGTGGTCTAGAGATTAGACACACCAATTAGAAGGCTCTAAACCAAGGCTAGAGCAATTAGAAGCTCTAAACCAAAACGGCAGTAAACCGGAGATTAGAGGATAGGAACTTGTGTGTCTAGAGGAGGAGGCCCGCCTCCTTTTATAGGTGGGAGGGGCCAAGGAGGGAGTCCCTCCCAGTGTCGGCCTTGCTGGCTTGGAGGGACTCCTCCCCCAAGTCGGTTCCAACCACCTCTTGCTTGTTTCCCACAGTTTCCTGTTTTAGCCGTTTGACTTTTAAACTGGGCATTTGACTTTTCTGTTTTAGGATTAAATTTAATACTTTATTTGGAACATCAAGAACACTTGGTACATGATGCAATCATTCAATATGTAATGACACATTCATGTACCCTCCCCCCCCTCCCGGAGTGCCGGACAATCCGGAACCTTCTAGAACATTCCCGATGAAAACACCGAAATCATTCCCGAACTCCGAAACGGGACTTTCCTTATATGAATCTTATTCTCCGGACCATTCCGGATCACCTCGTGATATCCCGGATCCCATCCGAGACTCCGAACAACATTCGGTCTCTTTCTCATAATACCATAACTACTCAAACAACGTCGAATCCTTAAGTGTGTCTCCCTACGGTTCGTGAATTATGCGGACATGATCGAGACACTTCTCCGAACAATAACCAATAGAGGAATCTGGAAATTCATATGGCTCCCACATATTTCTACGATTACTTTGCGATCGAATGAACCACTTACATACGATACCAATTTCCCTTTGTCTCACAATAGCTTACTTATCCGAGGTTTTGATCGTCGGTATCTCTGCATACCTAGTTCAACCTCACATCGATAAGTACTCTTTTCTCGCTCCGTGATATGTGATCCCTTGTGAGCCAGTCACATGCTTGCAAGCTAATTGGATGACATTCCACCGAGAGGGCCCAGAGTATATCTACCGTCATATGGATGGACAAATCCCACTCTTGATCCATGTGTTTCAACCAATACTTTCAACACTCAATGCCACCTTTATAGCCACCCGATACGGTGTGGTGTTTGATGACATCAAAGCATCCATCCGAAAAGGTGATATGCATGATCTCATGGTCAAGGAATTAGGTTACTATGTATCAGAAAGCATATAGCAATTGAACTATTGAAATGACTTGATCTTTATGCTACGCTTATCTATAGGAGTATGTCCATCACATCATTCTCCTAATGATATGATCCTGTTGTTAATAACATCTCTATGTTCATGATCAGGAAACCATGATCATATATTAACCAACAAGCTAGTTTAACAAGAGGCTTTACTAGGGACTCTTATTTTAGTTTACAAATCACACAAGTATTAATGTTTATGGTTAATACAATTATAGCATGGTATGTAAACATTTATCATAAGTGTGAAGATATGATAATAACCACTTTATTATTGCCTCTTGGGCATATCTCCAACAGAAGCCACAAGTGAGTTTCTTGTAATGTGTGTACCTTTGTTTGGATGGCGAGAGGACCTCGCTGAGGTAATACACCGGCCTTTGGACGCCGCGAGTTTTTCCTCCTCGGGTCTTTCGACGACTAGGACTATATTGACCACCTAATTTGTGGCAGCTATGTAGAGCAGTAAAGGATTTTTTTATTTAGGGGACACGACGACAGGTGATGTCGAAAGTGTCTGTCTGAGCGCTTCAAATGCCCATTGGGCCTCATTGGTCCACTCGAATTTATCTGTTTTTTCATGAGTGTGTAGAAGGGGAGCGCCTTTTCTCCTAGCCAAGCGATAAATCTGCTCAGTGCTGCCATGCGTTTGGCCAACTGTTGGACACCCCAGAGATTTGTCGGTTTCTTCATTGTGAGTATCGCTTGTATCTTCTCCGGGTTCGCCTCTATTACTCTTGCCGATACTAGGTACCCGAGGAGTTTCTCCACTGGGACTCCAAAGGAGCACTTTATTGGGTTGAGTTTAATACGATATCTATCGATATTATCAAATGTTTCCCGTAGGTCATTGATAAAGGTTGAATCCTTTTTGGTTGTTACAATGACATCGTCAATGTAAACATGAACGTTGTTGCCAATCTGGCTTCCAAGGCAATTTTGCATCATCCGCTGGTATGTAGCACCCATGTTTTTAAGGCCAAATGGTATCATCGTGTAGCAGAATAAACCATAGGGTGTTATAATTGTTGTTTTAGCCTAGTCCTCTTCTTTCATCCGAATCTGGTGGTATCCAGAGTATGCATCCAAAAAGGAAAGACGTTCGCATCCGGCAGTTGCAACGATAATTTGATCGATTTGCGGAAGTATAAAGTGATCCTTTGGGTATTGTTCATTGAGTGCGGTGAAGTCGATACACATATATAGCTCTTTCGTGTTTTTCTTTGGGATGCACATAGGATTGGTGACCCATAGCGCTCGCCTGATTTCCTTGATAAATTTGGCGTCCATGAGGCGATGGATTTCTCGTCCAATGGCCTTTCTTTTTGGTTCTGCAAAATGGCAAAGTGACTACTTCACAGGTATGGCCCTAGGATATAAGTTGAGTGAATGCTTAGCAAGTTCCTGAGGGATTCCTAGAATGTCTGATGGTACCCATGCAAAAATCTCCCAGCGCTCACGAAATAACTCAATGAGTGCACTTTCCTATGCAGGACCGAGACTGGAGGCCACAAAGGTTGTCTTCTTTGCATCCGTAGGGTGGACCTGGATCTCCCTTGTATATTTTGTGGTGTCGAAAGCTAGGTCAGGAATAACCCGAGATTCTGGCAGGAGTTCTGTTTCTTCTGATATTTTCAGCTACTCAAACTCTGTCTCCATCCCGAAAGATTCAGAGATTTTGTTAAATTCCCGGTTGCAATTGTCAGATAGGGTAAATCTTACTCTCACTGTGATGATCCCATTGGGCACAGGCATTTTCATCACCAGATACGTGTGTAGTACTTCCATCAATCGTGCGAAAGCTGGGCTCCCCAGGATCACGTGGTATTGTGACAGCCAATCCATAACTTCGAATTCGAGTTTTTCCCGCCTGAAATTATCTTGTGATCCGAAGACAACATCAAGGTAGATTTTTCCTAAAGGAATTTCTGGTTTAACTGGGACTATTCCGTGGAAGGATGTCTCTGATGGTGCTAGATTCGTCAAGGAAACGTTAATGAATCGTAGAGTTTTGGCGGAGATGAGGTTTATCCTGCTGCCAGCGTCCATGAAGACCGTGCTCATATCAAACCCACCAATTTGTGCATCGATAATGAGAGCCAAATGATCCAGGTGGGTACTCACAGTGGGTGATCATCTCTGCTAAAACTGATGTTTTGCTCTGACTAGTGGAGAAATTCAAGGGTTAGGGACGATGCTATTACTTCCATGTTTACTTGTCGGGTAATTAGTTTCTAGATCCATTTTGACAGGCGCCCTTTATGGATCATAGACATTGCTCCCTTGGATCTCGGATACTCATCCTCTTGATTTATGTTTCCTGCATGTTGTGGCTTCCCTGCTGGTGCCGACCTAGGTGGGGTGATGGTGCCGCAAGAGCAAGGGTTCCTGGTGCTGCGGTGTACCCGCGCTTTGTTGCGTAATTCACCTTTGCATTGCATACTGCCTACATCCGCAGGAATGTATGGCAATATTTCATGAGGTGAGTAGACCATCGCCTCCCCTCGGAGTCGATGTAGAAGTGCATATTACACGGTCCTTCCAGCATCTGCATTAGGGACATCGGGGGTTCCCTTGGTCGATATGGCTGAGTTGGCCTACTTTTTCCTACCTCCTCTTTGTTGCTACAATATCCGCCATTGTGGTTGTCACTCCTCCAGTTATCCTCCCCAAAAAAGCCAGCTGCTACGTAATTTGGTCTGCTGTAACTATCGAAAGTGCGCCTTCTTCTGTTATCATTGTTTTGCCTATCGCGATCCTCCTCGAGTGAGCGCCCGCATTTGTGCGTATGGCATCCTCACCATCAGCCCAGCGGTTTTCCATGTCTATCAATTGGGAAATTGTTTTCGGCTTCACCTATCCCAACTATTCAATGAAATATTTTCTCTACAAACCATTGTTGAAAGTGTCGATTTCCCTCTCGTTGGAGATGTGTTTAGCAATTTTTTTGATGATGTTCCAATGTTGAATGTATGTCCTGATAGATTCTCTAGGTTTCTGCTGGCAGGCCCGCAGTTCCTCGATATTTGCGGGTCTCTTGAATGTGGATTTGAAGTTTCGGATGAACATGTCCTCTAGATCGCTCCAGCCGCTGATAGATTCTTCGGGTAATTGTGTGAGCCATGAGCGTGTTGCGCCACTTAAATGTAACCGGAAGCTCTGCATCGCTGTGGCCTTTGAGCCACCCTGAAGTTTGACGGTTTGCAAGTAATTGGATAGCCATGCCTCAGGTTCCTGGAGTCCGTCGTATTTTTTGCCTTCATGAGGGAGCTTGAATCCTAGGGTACCAGAGTCTTGCGAACCCAACGGGTAAAGAAACTGGCACCGCAGTGTTCATGCTCGTCATAACTTTCTACATCAGAATATCTTTTGCTACCATGTTCCTCCCTTGATCTATCAACCCTTCTTTGTGTGATGTCATTCCTGTGAAAGAAGCGCGTGGTGGGGAGAGCTTGATTGTCGGGTATTCCCGATATGCCGAGGGCTGCTACGATGGTGGGGTGACTTGTCGGCTTGTTGCACGACACCTTGTTATCCTTGCGCAAGAGTTTTGCCTACCATGCCTAGTCCCATGAGGGCGGACCGATGAATAGCTTCCTGCAGATTTACGGCTGCTGGTTGAGTTGTTAGGAGATAAGTCTAGGCAGCGACAAAGGGCGGCCTGCCCTGTTTTTGCTTTGATGTTTCCCACCGAAATACTGACATAAACGACAGATCCAAGTCTCTAGCCAGCTCACGCCTTTTGGCTTCTGGGATGCGTTGTAGCCACGAAGTGCCCCTCCTAGGTGTGGTCCTCTAGTGATATTGCCAGAATTTTGGGTAGAGCTGAGTTGTGCCCGATGGAGGTTGGATATATCGGCTAGCCTTTCCCTCTCATCTAGATACCGCTGCAGTCGAAGCAAGTCCCTCTTCTTGTGGTGCAGCAAGTACTGGTAAGCAATTAGTTCTTCTCTTGTGGCATATGCTTTCATTGGCACCGCACCTGATACAGCGTCTCGGGCCTTCTGCGAAGTTGCTGGAGGTAACCAAAGTGTTATGTGCCTACCATTGCCTTCTCCACCTCTTCGTACGACATGATGGTCTCCCTCTGGCGGGTCCTGTCACTCTTCACGCTGTCCTGCAACATCCTCGGACAAAGTATCATTAGGGTTAATGATCGGGTTACTGTTATAGTCCACGGGTGCTGAGGTTTCTACTTCCTCTAGGATCGTGCACACTTGGTGGTGCATGATGTATGATTGGTTGTCATCACTACCGTATCTGTAGGATACACTGATTTTCAAATTAGTGAAGTCCCAGGGATCTTGTTCTAGGTACAATTCTCCCTTCTTGATGCCGAAGTCGATGCTTTCTTATATTTTGTCGAGAACTTTGCTTGATGTGCTTAGGCTGCACTGCAGTGTGCCTTGCAAGTCTGATCCAAAAGAGAGGCCGTCGTATAGATCGACTAGATCTTATAGATCTATGGAATTTCCATGGGCTCCCTCATCATCTGTCGGGTTGATTGTGGCCTGCCTAGTTGAGCCGATAGAAGGTGCAGGTGTCATCATAGGTGATGCAGGTGTAGCCGATGGATTTGAGTAGATCGGAGCCTAAAGGTAGAGGTTCTCAGATTCTCCCACATGAAATTGGAAACTTACGATCATGAGATCAGTCTCCTGGTTGAAATCGACAAAAGCCGATAAAGGGGTGGACGGGCATGGATCAACGAGATTGTAATGGACCTCACAAACCTTGATTGTTAGGTCGTTGATTGGCGAAGGAGAAGCCACCGAATCCATGATTCCAACGCTCAGAGTTCCCACAGACAGCGCCAATTGACGAGGGGTGACCTCGACAATTCCCATTTTTATGGACTTAGGGTTTTGTCGGAAAGAGAGCGTTGGGGATTTCATCGGCTGATCAGACAAACAAGGGAGTAGATGTAGTCTAATTATGGACACTACAAGAAATGTTTCCTTCCGCAACGACTGGGCCCGTCGGTCGTCGTAGAAGGCGCCTCTTCATCGACGAAAATCTCTGCTCGACCATGGCCAATGCAAAACTTCTTTTTTCCAGTTTCACGCCCCTCTACTACAATGAAACCGCTAAAAACATGGAGGAAGCTCAACGGGCGCGTGGTAGAAGTAAGATTTCCACTTCCTCGCGAGATGTTGACTCGCCGAAGTATTTTTTTGCGTGTGGGTCCCGGATGTCAGTGACTATAGCAGACCAAACTTTTCGGTCGCACCTTGATTTGAATTCGATAACGTTGTTCGATGCCTCTTCAGTTTGGTCAGGCTGCTAGGTCCCGCATGTTCGCCTCACATTAGAGGAATCGTGTGTATGATGGAATTTTTTTCCTTCCCTGTTCCGAACTTGATAGCTTCGTTTGATGCATCTGCCGTTTAATCAGGCTGCTGGGTCCCACATGTCATCCTCACACTAGAAGAAACGTGTGCATGATGGATTTTTTCTTGGATCGTGCCTTCCTAATATGAACTCGATAACGTTGCTCGATCTATCCGTTGTTAATCACGATGCTGGGTCCCACATGCCAGCCTCTCATTACAAGAATCGTGTGTATGATGAAATTTTTTCCTTCGCTCCCGCTATCCTGTTTCGAACTTGATTGCGTTGCCGTTTAATCATACATCTGGACCCACCTGTCATCCTATGATTAGAAGAAACATGTGTATGATGGATTTTTTGCCTTCGGTCGCGCTACCCTATTCCAAAATTGATAGCGCTGGTAGATGCATAATCACATAGTTGGGCCCCACGTGTCATACTCTCGTTAGAAGAAACATGTGTATGATGGAATTTTTGCCCTCGGTCGCGCCTTCGTGTTAACTTGATAGTGTTGCTCGTTGCATTAGCTGTTTATTCAGGCTGGTGGGTCCCATATGTCAGCATCTCATTATAAGAATCGTGTGTATATGATTGAAAATTTTCTTCCTCTAGCGCTACCCTGTTCCTAACTAGATAGCGTTGCTCGATGAATCTGTCATTTGGTTACACTGCTGGGTCCCACATGTCAGTATCTCGTTAGAATAAATGTGTGGATGTAGGAATTTTTTCTCGCTTGCGCCTCGGTGTTTCGAACTTGGAAATTTTGCTCTATGCATCAGCCATTTATAATGGCTGGTGGGTCCCATATGTCAGCCTCACATTAGAAGAATAGTGTGGATATGATAGAATTTTTTCTTCTCTAGCGCTACCCTGTTTCGAACTAGATAGCGTTGCTCGACGAATCTGCCATTTGGTCACGCTGTTGGGTCCCACATGTCAACATCTCATTAGAAGAACATGTATATGTTGGACTTTTTTCTCACTCGCTCCTACCTTTGGAACTTGCCAATGTTGCTCGATGCAACACCTATATAAGGTCTCTCTAGTGGGTCCCACATGTCAGCCTCTCCGTAAATGAAACTTGCTATGATGGACTTTTTTCGGCCGCCTCCATTGTTATGACTTTGGTCCGTAGCTGGGTCCCAGATGTCAGCAACCTCTCTGTAGGAAACGTGTCTACACTGGGTCTCAGATATCAGCCTCTATTTGAAAGAAACTTGTGTATGTTGGAATGTTTTTTCGGGTTGAGTCCACCGTTATGAACTTGGAAACATTGGTGGATTTTTTAAGAGGAAACGTGTCTATGATGCAACAACAGTTTACCTGGGCCCCAGATGTCAGCCATATAGAGTACAAAAAATGTTAATCTACACTCTGATGCTGGGTCCCACATGTCAGCCTTCTATGTATAGGAAACGTGTCTATGCTAGGTCCCACATTGCAGCATTCTCTGTGCACGAAATGTGTCTATGCTGGGTCCCACATGTCATCCATTATTTGAATTAAACGTGTCCATGCTGGGTCCCACATGGGAACCTCTATTTGAATTAAACGTGTGTATATATGTTGGACTGTTTTTTCGGGTCTAGTCCGTCGTCCTGACCTTGGCAACATTGCTAGATGCACCGTCAGTTTATCTGGGTTCCCTCATGTCAGACACTATTTGAATTAAACATGTACATGCTGGGTCCCAAATGTCAACCTCTATTTAAATTAAACATGTGTATATATGTTGGACTATTTTTTGGGTCGAGTCCACCGTCCTGACCTTGGCAACATTGCTAGATGCAACAACAGTTTATCTAGGTCCCAGATGTCAGCTTGAGAGTACAAAAAGTAACTCTCTATTAACACAAATTTCCTAGGATTTGAACTCAAGACCTGACCACCGGTTGACTAGGTACCTTGCCACTACGACAGAAACAGCTAATTGAATAGAATCGTTAAGCTTTGCTATTATAACTTATTGACTTGTCTCCTTAAAAAGACTTTTTGAATATTTTTATCTCCCATCAAATAATAAGGCGACGCTTGTGGCAGCTAAACTAAAAACTGTAGGCGATGTAAAAAAAATCTACAGGCAGAGTTTTTTAAAAAATATTAGGAGGTGGGAGGCAATACCCAAAAGACCGAATTAAAAAAGTTTGACTGCTTTACATGGGCTATACTCCATAGGATATTCTCCATGGGCTCGTTTCTCAAATTTCCCTGGGCTGTGGTCAGCAGTCCTCTTATACCCCTTAAAGGCTGAATTAAAATGTTCTAGGCTAAAGAGGGGCCAAATGAGCTAGATTTCTTCTCCTGGTATATAAAAAATTGCATTTTGCTGTGGCTTGGCCGGATTTGAAACAAAGATCTTAGAGAGGGAGGGAAAGAAATCAATAATTATTTTTGGAAGATATTTATATAAACTCTACAATACAGAATAAGATAAAAAATTATCGAAAGATACACAGTTCATATTTAGTAGCACTCGACCAATTCAACAACATTTCAAAGTAAGCGACAACAATACAAACACTGAGATACAATAGTAGTACAAAGAGAACCAGTTCTTGTTTCAGCTCTTAAAACCTTGTCACCTGATTAATTTGCCCTTTTCTCCAAACACACTCGACCATTGGAGCATGCAAAATTGACGATCAAGTCTACTTCGAGTACCTTCTTCTCACATCAAATGCATGTGCGACCCCCCTATGCTACCCAAAATGCCCAAGTCTAATCTAGATTGTGCCAAGGCCATGTTTCAAAACAAAAGCAAGACTATCTACTGCCCTTGATTTAAACAAGTAGCAATACATCAGTATTAGTTCCACAAAATGCTTTAGTAATAGCAAGGACAAAACAATTGAGAGATTTAGTAGCTTTCCTGCTTGAAATTCAATAGTAGTACAGAGAGAATTGGTTCTTGTTCCAGCTCAAAAAACCTTGGCGCACGATCAGTTTGCCTTGTTCTCCGAATAGACTCGATCATTAGAGCAAGCAAAACTGACGATCAAGTCTGCTTCTTTGTGAATACCTCCTACTTACGTCAATGCCTTTGTGACCCCTATATACAACCCAAAATGCCCAAGACGCATCTAGATAATTGTGACAATGCTAAGTTTCAAAAGAAAAGCAAGAGAATCTGCTGCACTTGATCTAAACAAGTAATCCAATTAAATCATAGTTAGTTGTCAAAATACTGTACTAATAGGAACGATAGAACATTTCACAGATTTAACAGTACAGAATAAGGCCGAAAAAATATCAACAGATTGCCAGTTCATATTCAATAGCACTTGACAGATTCAGCAGCATCACAAACTAACCGATTAGTAGTACCCAGACAATAACCATAAGAATTGATAGATTCAGCAAGGCCTGATTTAAAAGAAAAGCAATACCATATTCTGCACTCAATAGGTCAATCTGAACAAGTACCAGTACATAGTTATTACTGCAAAATAGATTAGAAGAGGAAGAACTCCATACAAAATACTCAGAACTACCTTAAGCCAGGAACTACTGTTCTTACTAGCATTTGAAAGATTCAGCGGTACAAAATAAGAAATAAAAATATCGACAGATTCCCAGTTCATAATCAGCTGCACTTAACATGTTCAGCAGCATTTCAAAGTGTTCGATTCAGCAATACAAACAATGAAATTCAATAGCAGTATAGAGATAATCAGTTCTTGATTCAGTTTGCCCTTTTCTCCGAACACAGTCCATCATTGGAGCATGTAAAACTGACAATCAAGATTGCTTTTCTATGCATACCTTATTCTTACATCAATGACATTATGACCAACATATATGCAACCCAAAATTCCCAAGTGTAACATCCCTAAAATCATGTTTCAAAACTCATGCATATCATCCATGCATCCATGATCATGTAGAGTTCATTTCAAAAATCAATTCAAAATCAGGAGCATATGAGCTCATTATTTTATGTGATCAACATTAAATCAAATGCTACACTCCATTGAGACATTGTTGTTCATGAATCAAACCTTGTTACTCTCAGATAGTTTTGCTTGATTGCTAGAGCATAAACCAAAATTTACAAAACAAATATGGATTTTGAAACCAAATTCAAAACTTGATCAAACCAAATGCAATGTCACTGTTTATTTTATTTGATCAAAAGAACCAAACTTGTACAGAGAGACCACATGTTTTTATGCCCAGAATTATGAATGTTGCACTCTACAAAAATCCTGAAAAGGTTTGAATTCAAATAGCTTTTGAAATCATTTGAAAATGATTTCTGAAAATGCAAACCGAAAAAAGAAAAAGATTAAGAAAATAAGAAAGGCCAGCGCTAGTCATTTGGCCCAACAGAGAAAGCAGCCCACTAGCCAGGCCACCCGGGATTTCCCTCTCCTCCTGTTTTTCTCACCGCACCCGCTACCCAATGAGTCCCTGACCGGTCGACCCTCGCCAGCTCACCACCGTCTTCCCCAAATCACGCCCACGACCACGTCGCCGGCTGTTTCCTCCCCCATCACTGTCGTGTTTTAAAACCGAGTTATTGCCGGCGTTTCCTCGCGTCCTCGCCCCCGCTCCAGCTACAAAACCCTCTCCTCACCCCGCACCTTTCCCCTCACACCACTTGCTCGCCCCGCCACCAGGCTGCCCATATTTCGCCGAACTCTGCCGCGGTACCGACGAACTCCGGCAGCAAATTCCGGTGAGCTCCCCGCGCCCCTTGACTCCTAGCTTCTCCAGAACAACCACTGCATCTTTGCGCTTCGATTGACACCGCTGCTGTATGCTAGGACAACCCTGAGCATCGGCAACGTCGACGACTGAGCAAACCCGACGAGGCACTCAACTCCGGCGAGCAAATCTGGTTAGTCTGGAGCGCGCCTTGCCCTCTCTCTGATACTCACATGACCAGTATCACTCCCCACATCTAATGCACCACTTGTTTGACTCTGGAATGATCTACAACGTCGGCAACGACGATGAACAGCTGTGCCCGACGACAGGCTCTGCTCTGACAAGAAATCCCCACCGTGTCCGTGTGCCCCTTGACAAGCCACTGCCACGTTGACCTTCAGCACACCTCTGCGAGTCTGGTAAGCATCTCCAATCACTTCCTCGCTTCCTGTAGCCGCCGCGACACCGTAGACCGAGTGCGCCGCCGCTCACCGTCGCCGCGCGCCGCCAGTTAGTGGTCGCTTGACCAGCGACCGTTGGATCGGGATCCATCGGCTGCGTTAGATTCATTTAGCGAAGGGGTACACGTTAGATCTGGCCGTGCATCTTCATTTAGATCGTGTGGATCTCGTTTATCGATCCGCCGAACCGGTACCAACCAATAGGAACACGCCGCGTGTCTGATAGTTTTTTTTTAAATCTGAATTTGGATCTATTAAATTTTTAAACTTGTTTAATTCATAACTTTTGATTCCCACGTCCAAATTTGACAAATTTTATATCAATGGAATCAAGAGAGAAAGCCCTTTCCATATATGTAATGTATTTAATGTTTTGCTTCTATTAAAATGGTTATTTTTACAGAAACATGTGTATGCCTATTTTATGTATATTAATTATTTGAGAAATGTTTTAATGTTCAAATAAAGGTTGTTTGGCAAGTTTTGAACTTGTTTATGAACCAGTACTGTGCACTTGTCTTGTTGAGTATAGAAAACCATCACATATCATATTGCATGCATCCATATTTTTTTCTTGTATTTATTTTTGTATGTGATTTGGTGCTATCATTTTATGTGTAGATTTTGGTGCAAATAGTGATTGTGATTGTGAGGATTGTAGCTACTCTCCAAACTACCAAGGAAAGTGGTGCTTCATGATTTTATCCCTATGTGTTTCAAATATGCATTAGAAATATTTTTGCTAGACTTGCATGGATAAATTTTGGTCTTTATATGCTATGCTTGGGAAATCCTAGTAGTTGTACAATTTCTAGAAATTTCTAAGTTAAGATGTTTACCTATGCCATGCTTAGCCTAGCTAGTAGCAACCAAGGATGGTAAAATATTCATGCTATGATAAAATATTTCTAAGTCTTTGAACTTGTGTTTTGCTTAATAAAACAACTAAGTGAATGAAACACCTGGGTGGAATGGAAGGAATGGTTTATGTTGAGTGGTTACACAAGGCCCATTTCTATGGTTTACCTTGTTTACCTCACTTGTTGAAAGCCACCCGGGAACAAAGTAATTTGAGAGGCCAAATGTTAAGAAGCTTCTAGTGCAGCCACTTGGCAATATGGGCTCTGCCTGGATCATATAGGTTGCAATAACTTAGCCATTTGGACAGTTGGTGGTAGTGGGATGATAGGATGGAGCGCGTCCATTTGGTCTAAGGGAAGGCTTCTGAAAGGTCCTGTCTTGGTGAAAATCAAGTCTTGTGGGGAAAGTGCACAACCTCTGCAGATGGAAGAATCTAAGTACTTAGCCATGTCCCTGGTATTGGACAATTTGAGCATCAAGACATGGAAGCTATCAAGAATATCCTCATCCCAATTTCTAAGTAAAACTTGTGGTTGAACAAGGGTGAAGGACCCCAATGTCTATTGGTGGTTCCTTGGGAAAAGGTTTGACAAAGAAAAACTTAGTGTTTTCAACTGATAGGCAAAACCTATTTTGAGCAAAGCAAGCCTAAGCTACACTTAGCCAAAATGCATATAGTATTTAGTCCACCAATATTCTACTAAGGTATCACTTGACAATACTATTCCAATGTATTGACCCAGTGGTCAGAACTTGTGATGTTGCAGGATATTCTGATGATGATTAGGAGTCTTGAGTCTACACTCAACATGCTTGCCTGTGGCACATGAAGATGAAGACTTATTTATCTTATTATATATTTGAACTCTTGTATTAGGCTTGTGGCCATGGAGTTGTAAAAGACGATGTTTGTCTCTGAAATAATATGTAATAATGACCTTTGTTTCTGTGTACTTCTTCTTAAACTGTGGATGCTAGCATTGATCCAGGGACTAGCATTGCAATCATAGGGATCCTTTCCTTTACAAAGGAGGGATCTTACACCAAGCCTCATCTTGATTGTGACAAGGCCATATTTCAAAAAAAAGCAAGATCGGCCATCTACTGCCCTTGGTCTAAACATGTACCAGTACATCAATACTAGTTCTACAAAATACTTTGGTAATAAAAATGACAGAACATTTGACAGATTCACTAGCATTTGAAATATTCGGCGGTACGGAATAAAACAAAAAATATCAACAGATTCCCATTACACAATTAGTGGCACTTGACAAATTCAACAACATTTCAAAGTGACCGATTTAGCAGTACAGATAATGACCAAAATAATTTACAGATTTAACAATGCAGACATTAAAATTCAATAGATGTAGCAATGCCATAATTCAAATGGAAGAGAGACCATATTATGGCCATGCTTTTCCAAAAGAAGATCAAGACCATCTACTGCTCTTGATCTAAACAAGTACCAGTACATCACTATTAGTTCTACAAATATTTTAGTAATAGCAACAAAACATTTTGATAGATTCACTAGCATTTGAAAGATTCAACAGTACAGAATAAGAAAGAAAAATATTGAAATATTCCTAGTTCATATCCAGTAGCACTTGACAGACTGATCAGCATTTCAAAGTGACCGATTCAATTTATCCTTTTCTCGGAACACTCGATTATTAGAGCAAGAAAAACTAACGATCAAGTCCGCTTTTGTTTGCATACCTCCTTCTCACATAAATGCCTGTGTGTCAGTATTATTTCTATAAAATACTTTAATAATAGTAATTACAGAACAAAGGCAAATCAGTACCATCTCCTTCCCTTGACCTAAACAAGTATCAATATATAGTAAAAAATACTCCAAAATACAAGACCTAGTACTATACTAGTACTACTTTGAAGCCAAAATAGTTCAACATGGCCGTTACCAACTGAACTATCCTATTACATAGTATTACGAGTAATTATGGTAGCTAGGTTCCAATCCCGGGCATTAGTGAAGCTTGGGATGAACCATAATGGAGTCTTCGAAGATTTCCATACAACGTTGGTTGAGAAACCAACAGCTGCTTCTTAAGTATTTAGACTGAAGCGGCATATTTCAGGAAATGGTGTATATCCAAGTCCTATTGCATGGTTGGAGGTGTAGACACAGTTGCTTCTCGTCAGATATCCTGGGGCAACATCTGCACCGCCTACTGCAATGTTAATCGAATAGTTCCATCCAAGGAAAAGGAAATATTCTCCTAGCTTAGCGATCGGTATCCATGGCTTAGGTGGAAACAAGTAAGTAGTGTCCTTTGAGTACACCTTGCAGCCAAACCCAGTAGCATATGTGCCAGAAGTGCAACCGCAGCGATCAATACTATGATCAGCAACATGATTGCCATGACCAGAATAAGTACCACCATAAAACTCCTCATCAGTTATGCCCTCAGTATGGATAAGAAGAGCGAGAGATTCGTATGCAGATATTGCTAAGAACCATAAACCAGGTTTGTACTCCTCATCATCTATGTCATCAAGGTTGTCCTCCCCAAGATGCGCGCTAGGTGGTGCCGGGAGCAGAATAGGACCTTGAAATATAAATGACAACCAAATCAGCCAAAACTAGTTTACATCCATAAAAACTAAAAGTAGTGATTACAACAGGTGTGGATCAAACTTACCAAAATACAGTTGATTCCAGACATAAACACTGCCACTATCAGTGGCTGCAAACACCAGACCCTTGTGGATAACTGCATCGCTGTATCTGAAAAAGTACTAGAACTGGAACTGGTTCTCAATAACTGTCCATGTATACTCATCGCCATCAAGGGTAGCAATTGAGTAGTCGAATATAGCGACAAGAGAGAAATCTAAATAATCTGCAACAGCTATGGGATCTCGACAAATAGCAATCTTTTGGAGGGTAATGGTGCAATCATTATGCATGAATGTAAATGGATCGTTGGTGGGTACAAATTAATGGACTTGTGGGAGAGGAACGCGTTGATGAGTACACACATTAACAAGCTCCCACTTAAACTCGCACCCAACAGGGGCGATTCAATCTCCATTGGCACCTACCCATTGTTTACCCATACAATTCGGGAACACAGTGTCGGAGGAGAACATGTCCAGCGGCTTCAGCTTGCATGTCATTCCCTTGCCCTCGAAGTAATCATTGCATTCCCATGGTTTCTTAGTCAGGTGATAATGAATAACATAGGGGAGGCAAAACAGCTGAGAAGCATGTAAAGTTGCACTATATTTTTCCGAGTCAAGAAGATGTTTGGACGAACCGGCGAGGCTTGCGGCGGTGATGACGTCACATCTTGTTATGAGTTCTTCATGTGGGCCTTCGGTAAAAACCTCCTGGAATAGCTCAGAATCATCACTGTCCTTTCTTGGTCCTACCATCGCAAGGGAGCTGTTGGAAGTTAGGATGATGGCTTGATCAGGTTTTCTAGAAAAGAGGGAAGATTGATGGCGGCAGGGCGGGACAGGAAGAAGAACAAACACTCTCATACTATGCGGTGGACAGGATCGGAAAGCGGCATGATGGAGGAGCAAAACAGCGACGCTTGGCATAGAGGTAGGGGAATGGGGAACTGGGGATATATAGTAGTATAGGAGAGGATGAATAAAATGATTAAAACGGATGCATGCTCCTCTTCTCCAGTTCCCTTCAGATTAATACGAATGCAGGGGTAGCTGCAGGACTAACTCTTGTGTAATTTCTGGTTAAATTTTAGGTCCTTGATGTAAAATGTATTCCCGCCGCCTCTGTAAAATTTTAATCTAAATTAAAATTTAAACGAATTTAATTCAACTCATTAGGCCTCGTTCGTTTAAACCCAGAGAGGCATGGAATGGCCTGGATTGCAGCCCAATCCAGCCCGATCCAGCTCGGCCAGAAATTTTTTCCAGCACACGAAAATCTGGTCTTCGTTTACACCGCGACTGGAAAATTACCCAACCCAACCCATCAATCTTCTGGTCACATGGTCTGGAAAAAATCCACCCCAACCGACCCGTGGAAGACAATCCACGACAGGCAAAAGGGAGAGAGCAAGCGACGGGCGACGCGAAGACAGGGCGGCGATCTTGTCAGCGACGGCGAAGCGACACCTTCCCTTCCACCGCTGGCTCTCTCCTCTATCGGCGGCGTTCTCACCGGTACGTCCGCCTCCTATTCCTCATCCTTCCCACCTTGTAGCTAGGGTTCTTGGTTGGAGATGAATTCTTGAGAAAAATGGGGGAAACGACACAAGGAAAAGGAGACCGCCAGGAGGAGGAGGACGGGGAGGTAAGCGATTGGGATTTGGGCATCCCAATCCAGATCTTCGACAGCCATGACATGGCCTGGTGTCGTTCCTGTTGAAATATGGACAGGTCTTGTGACCTGATCTTATATGCAAAGAGCGTATCATGTGAGCTGATCTTATCTTACCTATAAAATTTTATTTCCGGACACCGATGCTTTGTCAAGGTCCCTCATGTTCATGTAAAAGGAGGATTATTTATCCTTGAATGCCGATTTTATAAGGATTGTTGAAAATCCGGCATATTCCTTGTTGACCTTAGCCAGACCAATTTCACACGAGTTCATGTTTCTGTACAAATTGTTGTGCGGCAAATTCCTCCATTAGTATCCACTATATTCAAGAAGTGGGGAGTCAACATAGTATTTGATACACAAGTAGTTAACATATTGAAAATGATATATTTGTAAATGGCCTTTTATCAGAGGCACATTAAGCAACTTGAAGCTGAAACCCAGGTCGAAGTACCTGAGCATCCTTAATTTCTGATTCTTGCTTAGTAATGTTGAAGGAAAGTGGCCGCAAGATGCACACAAAAAATAGATCTGATTTTTCAAAATAAGCTTTGTTGCTTTGACTGCACATTGGTAGGTAGATACCCACATGAGAAAAACAACAATTAGTTCAGACTTAAAAAAGGTATAGCGAATGAGATAAATTGCAACAATGAAAAGTTTTAGCATTTAATTTCCATTTGGACCCTACTAAGAACACACAGTTGTCGTTCTTGTTGGTCTTTTGTGAGCTTACAAAGAGCTAGTAGCTAGTAGGTGCCAAGTATCATCTCACAATATAAAGCGTATTCAGACCTGTAGCTAGTAGTAGTACACCGCTAAACTAAGATGCAACTTTCTCAGTTTTAATGAGAGCGACTCAGAAATTGCTCTTCTTTGGCTGAGAGGAAAGGTGGATAAGTTTTCCACATTGATCAGTTGTTGCTAGTTTCTGAAAAAACAAAAATGGAATTGGACCTTAGTACTACTACTAGAATTGTACGTGTACATATTCTACATATAGTTGATATATAACTTTGTAGTTGATAATATATAAAATTTTACGTCTTTTTAGTTTTGTTTAGTTCTCTGCATGGAAATTTTACGTGATGTTTCTGAAACATACGTCATCTAGTCAAAGCCTAACTATCCTTGTCTTTGATATACTAAGACTGAAAAGGACTAGCTTAACAAGTGCATGGTGATCTGTATCTTTGCAAATCAAATTTGTACTGGCTGTCTTTACCTTCTTTATTTCGAAATCTGCAGATATAAAGATCATTGTACTAATAACCATCACATAATGGAGAAAGTGCAGCAGCTGAAATCTATTTGTTCTTGGAGAAACTTCTTCCTGCCGCCGGCTCTCCCCTCCATCGGCAACCTTCTTCCCGGTACGTCCCCTCCTGTTTCTCATCCTTCCCATCTCATAGCTAGGGTTCGGTAGGATTCTTGGCCAGATTCGAAATCTTGTCAATCAGGGGCGCAGGACCATGTGGTTGTACAACTTGCTAGCTCCCAGTACTTGTTGCTAAACTTGGCGTACTACGCATGGAATTTGTGATAGCACAGCTATGCGGGAGGGGCCTTCCTCCATAGTACTACTACATGTACTGCATATAGCTCTAAATCTAGAACATGTTTAATCCGCTGCTACTTACAAACTGAATCCTGTTGTACTGCTGTTCATCAAGAGTTGAATGTGGAAATAAATATATATGTACTGCTGTTCATCAAGAGTTGAATGTTTTTCTCCTTCTAGTTTTGCTAAAATATGATGCCACTTTCTGAATTTTATGCTCGAATCATATCTGCCCCTGTGAGAGTCGGAGAAGACGATCCCCTGCCATCCTGGGATCCAGTACCAAATCCGTATTCGGAAGGTATTTATTTTTACTTCTTCATCCATTCACTCATCATCTTCTCTGTTCTATGCCCAAATAACCCAAGCTACCATCCTGAAGTTGTTTTTGAGATTTAGTGCTTTGCTAATGCAGGTGATCGATGAAGGAGGTGGAGTACGACGGCGGGGATGGGAAGCAGAGCTGGGCCGACCTCCATCTCCCCTGAAGATGACGTCGGGTACGGCGACGGGGACAGGAAGATGATGACGTGATGGGCAGCAGAGCTGGGCCGGCGTCTGCCTCCCCCGAAGACGACGGCGAGGACGGGCAGCGGATGGTGATTCATGCCAGTGGGTGCTGGTGATTCGCGGGCAGACTCCGGCGACCGCGGCGGGGATTGAGGCCGGCGGGGATTCATGCCGGACAGGAACAAAATTTTGCACGTCAATAAATTCCAATAAAATCCTCCAATGTGTAATATGGTATCCAGGACCATATCACATAAAAAACCAACCTTGTCCCATGTAAAAATATCAAATGAGCTTCTAGAAACCACTTCTGCACTTTTTGAATAAATGCTTTCAAATGGGCTTATAATCATTAGAAAAATCCCAAATAAATCTTGAAGAGACGAATTGACCTACTCCATCTACCAGCAACTTTTCCCCACCTTCCTCAATACAAGTTTCCAAACTTCCTTCACAACCATTATTTGGATCACTTTTGCCAATCAAGCTTTTGCTCAAATCAAAATCATCCGAACCCACATCAACTTGATCCAGCCAAGCTTGCACAACACCACACTACTCTCTCCTGGTCGTGCACTATAGCCAAGTTACTGTAGCACACCCCTCTCTTGTCTTTAGTGCCTGGATGAAAGAGAGAGGGCTTGTTATTACAAACATTAAAAATATCTCCATCCCAGCCCTCCCCTGTCCTCCCTGGTCGTATGCAGGACCCATACCCCTCTCTCCACCTCCCTCGTTGCCCAATCCTGGCCACCTCGTTCCCCTAACCTCCCCATGGTCTAGGTCCACCATGGACCTCCCCGTTCGGTTTATAAGGCCACATGCTAGTACACCGTCCCTCCCCTGGCTCATTCACCTCCACTACTCCCCACTCACCACACCCGAGCTCCCCTTCCTTGGATTGCTCGAGTGAAGGAGAAAAATGGCCTCTCGGCCATGGACAAGAACTAAGCATGGCTCCACCCCCTCTGCTTCTCCGCCTCTTCATGTCACTCCATGGTGTTCTCCTACCCTCTCTTACCCTCCCCTGTTGTTTTCTTTGCTCGGGAACTATCCTAGTAGTAGCTCCGGCGAGCCCCGAAGACTCCTCCCGACCGCCCTCGCGTGAGCTCCATCCGGGTGCAGAAACCCCCGCTGCCGCCCCTCCCTGAGGTTTCCTCTATCAACCACGTCGCCCCGTGGCCTCCACATCGCCTCCCCATAACCGCAAGTAAGCCCCCGAGCCGCCCCATTGCCGCTAGGGTTTCCCATCCGCCGTCCCTATCCCGAGGTCGACGATGACCTGGCACCGTCAGATCTCACTTGATCCGGCGGCCCAAAATCGCCGATACCCTTCGGCTCCCTTCCGCGACGGAGGTCCCGCCCGCTGGTTTGAAACAGCGGTCCGCGCCGTCCCACAAGATGGGGCGGATCTGCCGCTTCAAAGATCCCCGGATCTGGCCCGGTGGCCCTTCTTCCCTTTTTCCTTTTTATTTTTCTTTAGATCCAATTAATCTAGCTGTAGGTTTAAATCCAAACAAAAATGAAAATCACCAGGATTTTCCCAAATCTAAATTAGTATCTTCACATGTGTGTTACCTAACATGTAGTATCCTTGTTTACCCAAAGTATTGTGTAGATAAATCCTAGAAAATGAAATAGCCAAATGTGTTCCCCCACTAATAAATGATTTCAGAGAGTTTGGTAATTCCAAATGGCATGAACCCTTTTAGTACTGAAAGGCCTTAGCCATACCTTGCATGTCCCACTATCCCCACATAAAATGACTTCCTAGTTTTCCATTAGTAAAAACAACAAAAACAGGGAATTTAAGCCTTTATAAAAATATCTAGGCAAAACCACGAACGATTTTGACCTAATTCCAACTCTCTGGACATCGACCTACCCATACTTATCAAAACCCAGGAGCCCAAGATTTATTGAGCTCACTTTGAATTTTGGTGAATTAATCCTTTCTATGCATGGGTATATCACCAATAAATTCATTCCTTTAGTTATATAAATGCAAAAAGGGTGATTCCAATTTATACAGAAAGGCATTCAAAGCACATAACCTGTGTCTGTGGAATCACATCAAAAGCCTTTATGAATTTAATATGGTGAAAAATACAAAAACCATCCAGTACTGCCTTTGGGATTTTCCTGAGGGCATTCTGCTAATTGTTTTGAGGTGAATCCAACTCTCAGTAAATCAGTCCGTCAAATACTATCTAATCATTCAAGGAAATAATTTTTGGAACTCCAGAAAAATTCCGGTGAAGTATTTCCTAAAACTAGAGTTTTATTCACTATAAAAATCTCTATAAATCATTGGTAATTGATAAAATAGTGAAACCACTTTTGTTGGCTTCATATTATCAATACCTATCTGATGACATCATATGTGATTTTTTTTATCATGAATCACTTGTCCTTTCTCTAAAACCCCTCATCTAGGTAATTTTTGACTATTAATCTTAAGTAGAGAATCCACAAATGCAACCAAAGCATTTCCTTTGTATCCCAAACCAAACCCTCAATCCTTACTAATATATAAACTTGCTTTTTAAATTTCTTTTTGTATGATTGGTGTTTGTATGGAATGTATTAATGGTGGTGTTGTTTGTTTGCATGTATGCTCGATAACGACAATAGTTGCGTTGCGTGACGCCGGGAAGAAGGAAGCATCAGGTGTTTCCGATTATTATTGGATTCAGTATTCTAGTTTTCTAAAGAAGTCAAGGGATGTCTCGCTAGTCACAGGAAAGCCACCTTCTTGCTCATAATCCTTGTCCTATCGTTTTACTTCTGCATGTCTTATCTACTCTTTATGTAACGGCATTGCTTTACTTATGATGATTTTATATCTAGTAGTGGCTTGGCTCTTACAACTAATACCATTTGCACTACTAAGTGCAACCCCTTTTATGACACCTACTTGCCCTAGTATGTTAGATGGTGTCTTAACACCATAACCCCTTGGAGACCCTGTTTTAGCCGAAGCAAAGGTATAGGATGGGAAGACCCCAAAAAGGCTTAAAAAATGTTTTATGGGAAAACCTTGGTGAGGATTGGCCTACCAAGTGGATTGGAAAATGACAAAGTTTTTGGTTTTAAAAAATGGTTGGACGAATGATGGGGGAAAAATGTTTACGAAAACACGCCGGGCTGGCTAGTTTTGAAGCTAGAACAATTAACCCGTGCAACCACATTACTCTGGAATGGGACGGGGCTGGGCTAGAAGTTTGTCTAATCTGGTATAGGTGCCTCGAACTACTACATAGGCAAACAATCCCTGGAGGGTGGGCCTTCTCCGGCCAACGGTCCATGCGTATCATCTACCGGGAGAAGTAACAAAGGGTCTGCGGGCCTCCACGCGATACTATGAGCCTCTCATTAAAAGCGCCCACCCGTCAGGGTGCAAAATGCGCTCTGGTTGGCTTCATTACTATATAGGGCATCCCAGTTTTGAGGGTATTAACATCATAGAGTAGTCTCACATCCCAAAATTTTCCAAATTTTGAAATGTGAAAAATAAATAAACAAAATAAAATTTTGTTGAAATTTAGGGTGAGAAGAAACTTTTTGATTCTAATTGGAAACATCAAAACCTATTTTGAGCAAATAGAATCCTAAAGGGATTTAAAAATATAAACAAATAATAAATAAAGTTATAATAGTTGGAATTACCATTTTTGGATCTTTAAATAAAAAGATATGGTTTTTATAAGCAAAGGTAGAAATAATGAATAAGGACTATTTTTTAAAAGAGCCAAATTAAATCTTGGCCAAGCTTTTAAAATAAAATATTTTGTTTGATTAAAATAGTAAAGGTTTATTTAAATAAAACCATGAAGATTTATTTATATACAAATTTCATTCAAATATAGACTTTTTTCTATTTTGAATGATCATTAAAAACTTATTAAAGTATTTTAAATTATATTTTAAGGTGTTTTAGTTTTCAAGTAAAACCTACTGAATATATTTTTGTAGGAATTTATAAAGTCAAATAGAGTTTTTAAACAAATTTGAATCCTATTTGAAATAAAGACTAAAGCCTATTTATTTGTTTTTAATAAATAATAAACCCTAATAATAATTATTTTATTTTGGACTTTGAAATATGTTGTTAAACAGAATTAAACTATACCTAAAAGTTTGGTGGTGGTTTGAATTCAAATGGAGTTTAAATTGTTTGAAATAAAATCAAAATACAAATTCAAAACAGAAAAAGAAAAAGCATTCAGTATAAAAAAATGAAACAAAGCAACCCAACCCATCTGGCCCAACTAAGCCCAGCAGCGCAGCCCAACTAAACCCCTCTGCCGAATAGTTTTTCACTCAACTGCGCACGCGCTAAGTCGCTAACGCTGCGACCCCACTCCCTCTCCCCCTCTCTCGCTGACGACACGGCCCCACTGCCGCGTCATCGTCTTCCTCACCCCGCGACCAGTTCTTTCCTCCTCGTCGCCGTTTGCTGCCTCTAATTGCTCGCATCAATTCGAGTAAATGGCCGATTAAATTCTCCCATTAACCTCGCCCATTTAATCGCCCATGCTCCCTCCTTCTTTCCCCTCAACCCTCACACGACCGGAGCCACCAGGCTACCTGGATTTCTGCCGGCAACGCCACTGACCCGACGACCTTGTCCATTCAATTCCGGCGAACCGCAACCGCCCCTCGCCTCCCACTGCACGCAGGCTTGCTCCCTATCTCATGGCGCATCTCCCAGCGCCGCTCGTTAGCCTGCGCGAGCACCGTAGCCTCGGCAACCTTGACACCTGAGCGCCACCGTCGTCTGTCGTTTCTCCGGCGAGCTCCCCTGGTAAGCATAGACCGCCCCGAACCTTTCCGTTGATACTCCCAGGATCCCCAGCCCTGTATGCAACTAACCGTGTGCTCCGTTTGTCTTAGCGCGCTCGCAAACTTCGCCCCCGACGACGAACCGAAGCATCTGGCGCCGCCGCAGACTCCGACGAGCAATCACCGCCGTTCCCGTGCGCCCCTTGGACAGCTGCGACCACCTTGAGATTCTCCGCACACCCGCGAGAACGGTGAGCTACTCCTTCCTCTCCCTCGCTTCCTAAATCGTCGCCAACGCCACTGGCCTAGCGTGCGCCGCCGCCAGCCGCCGCTAGCGCCGTCCAGATATGACCTGGCCGATGTGATCCGTAGGATGCAAAACGACTGGCTAAGATTCGATTTAATCGAAGAGGTATCGTTGCTTCTGTGCCGCACGATTCCACTTAAATCCTGCGGTCCACAGAGCACAATCCACGTGAAACGGTATCAGCCAGTAATACTAAGACACGTGGCCAGACTCAGGATTTAAATTAGAAATTTGATCTATTAGATTTGCAAACTTGTAAAATTCATAACTTTAATTCTACACGTCCAAATTTTGCAAATTTTATATCAATGGATTCAGAAGAACAAGTACTTTGCAACCATGAACTTTTTTTAATGTTTTGCTTCTGCAAAATTGGTTGAATTTGCAGAAACATGTGTAGGCATATTTTGAATATAAAAATTGTTCAAGATATATTTTTAAGGTGAAATTTTTTGCAAAATGAATTGTTTTGAACCTACTGACCATAGGAACCAACTTATGGATTTAAAAATGTATTTTGTGAGGCTAAGGAATAAATACTTGATTTAAACCATTTCTAGTCAAATAAAAATATTGTTTATAGTTTAAAAATGATTTCCGAGTAAAGCCTTTGGAAAATGATTTTAATTAAACTCTCTGACCCTAAAGACCAAGTTTTGAGAATTAAAATATATTTGATGAACCATATGAAGTTATTACCTTGCTAAAAGATATTTTCAACTACATAAAATGTCACCTTAGCATATTATTTGGTTTACGAGATAAAACCTTTTGCAAATGGTTTTACCACTTTTGCAAATAAAACTATCTTTTGCATGCTTGCATTCATTGCCTTTTTTTGTTATTTTATGTGGTGAAATGGTTTGAATGCTAGTTGAATTTGTGTTTGCTTGATTGGATTGTAGTGAAATTAGAGGAGTGTGATATTTGCAAGATCAAGAAGTGAACCAACCTTCTCTACTAAAAAGGCAAGTGACACTATCATCCAAGTCCTACTATTTTCATTACACTTAGTATATTTTGTAACATGCATGATAAGGATTACTATATTTTATGCTATGCTAAATCCTAATAGGGTATCCTTATATCTTCCTTAGTGAAAACATAGTAGTTGTAGTATGCTTAGCCCTGCTATATATTTGGGATGGGATACATGATATGATTATATGAAGTGTTGGAAAGATATATGTTTTATATAATAAAACAAGTACTCAATGAACCACCTGGGTGGAAAAGGATACTCAAGTTTTGGACAAGGTCGCAACAAAGGGAACCATGTTTATATGGCTATCTTTTTGTATGTGCACTAGAAGAAAACCACCCAGGGACTTAGAGATTGAACATGTTTCTCGTATAGTGGCTTCCGTGTACAGCCACATTCTAAATGGGCTCTGGCTTAGTCAACTACATAGTGGAAGACCCTTGCATTGGCATCTTCAGGTTAAATAGAATTGTGTATTGTAAATATATCCTTACATTGGTGCCTGGTAGACAAGCTAGCATTGTGTATTGGGAGGACTTCTATGGAAAGAGTTTGTCACATTCTCGATCTGCCAGTACTCCATTTTGGTGAGTACTTATCCAGCGGCCACTGGTGGCATCAAGACGAGATTGTGTCATGTGGGTAAAGTGTACAACTTCTGCAGAAGATCAAATTCTAAGTACTTAGCCGTGTCCCCGGTTATGGACAACTCTGAGCAACTAAGGCCTGAAGCTATGGAGATCTCGACATTCCAATTTCTCAAAGTAAAACTTGATGGTGAAAACAAGGGATTTGAAGCACTTCGAGTTTTTCCAAGGAGATCAGAAAGATTTGACAAAATATCAAAACTATTTTGAAAAGATAGGACAAAACTATATTGCTTTCTGCAAATGAGCATAAACCCTACTTAGCCAAATATGCATGTATTGATAGGATCCACATATTTCTACATAGTAGTGAAACTTGCCAATACAATTCAAATGTATTGACCCTTGTGGCTGCAACTTATTATGTTGCAGGTTTGTTTGATGTTAGTGAAGTGTGTTGAATAGGATTACAAGTCTACAACCAACATGATTGCCTGTGGCACTTTGAAGATGAAGGACTCCATGCTATATAGATATTCTGCTGCATTGCAATGTGATATCCAAATGAGCTATGTAAGATGTAATGAATTATTTTATTCCTGGTTATAAAGTTGTATTATGACCTTTGTTTCTTGATATTACATCTTAACTGTGGATGCTAGCTATTGATCCAGGGACTAGCATTGTAAACACAGGGATCTCTACCTTATTAATGGTTGGGAACCTTACAAGTAGGCACTTGTATCAGAGCAGGCATCCTGAAGGTCTTGACCGGTTATTCGACCCACGATCGGTGTAGATCAGGGATGGGTAATCGTATGGTGTGGGTAAAGTGTACAACCTCTGCAGAGTGTAAATCTATTCGAATAGCCGAGTCCTCGGTCATGGAGGGTTGTACTGGCGGCTGTACAGAGGTGATGGTTTTGATTTCAAAACGGACTTCAGAAAAGTAATGGCTTGGAAATGTTTTGACCATGAGATGGCCGGGAAAAAGGAGGAAGGAGTTTGGTCATGAGATGACCTGAAGGAAAACAAATGGGTGACCCAATCCTAGTGTTTTATTAAAACTTTTCAAAAAGGTTTCCAAATGTTTTACAAAAGTTTTTCATCAAAGATATAGAGATATTCTATATCTACAAGAGAAAGTAGTTTGTAAAAGAACCTCCTATGGAGCCGTCCTACCACATCCCTACTTCATATCCTTTGTTATTGTTTTCTTAAGGTGGTTTCTCAAAGTACTCACCGGCATTGTCCCTAGCTATTTACTTGGCCAGACTCTTTCAGAAGTAAGAGGAATGATGGAGATTGTCGCGTCTATGCGCTTGAAGACTTCCGCTATTTGTGTTGTAATCGCCATAATAGCCACTTTGTAAGTTTTGTAATCATTACTTTCTTGATGGTGTAATGATACTGGTCGGTTATGCTCATGGCTCACTGATCATGGGAACATGCATTTTATGCATAACGGGTATTCTCGAACCGTAAATCTGGGGAGCCACAGAGGAGCCGAAACTAACTGTTTTCCTCCCTTAATTATTTTAGGATCCTTTGTGCTACATGTATGGACGTCAATGTAATTTTCCCTCTTTTTGTGTCCTTGGCTTAAAACATACTCCCACCGCCTGTGTAAAATTCTAACTTGAAAGTTCATGGTAATATATAATCAAATTTACGCTTAGTTGTTAACGGGTATGATCATTATTGGATTTCAAGACGGATTACCAAGGTTATGGCCATTTCTACAGCATACTTTATGTTGATGATCCCATGTCCAAGAATTTGCATACCGACAAATCTGGACATATTTTGAAAACAATCGAAGAGGAAGTAGTATGAAGAGTATGGCTCGATCAGCTGGTCTCTCGAGGTGGAGCAGAAACCGACTGTTTTCCTCCCTTAATTATTTTAGGGTCCTTTGTGCTACATGTATCGACCTCGATGTAATTTTCTCTCAAGAAGGAGCCAAACCTGATTGTTTTCCTTGCTTAATTATTTTAGGGTCCTTTGTGCTAAGTGTATGGACCTTGAAGTAATTTCCTATTTTTTAGGTCCTTGATGTAAAATGTACTCCCACCACCCGTGTAAAATTTCAACCTAAAGTAAGTGGTAGAATCATAATGAATTTAAGCTTACTTGGCACTAAGTATGAACATTCTTTGATTTCAAGCCGAACGAACAAGGTCATGGCCATATCTACATCATACTTTATATTGATGATCCCGTGTCCAAGAATTTTCATGCTAACAAATTTATCCATATTTTGAAAACAATCAAAGAGGAAGTAGCATTTAGAAGACTATGACTTGATCAGCTGCTCTCATGAGAAGGCTGTTTTCCTTTGCTTAATTATTTTAGGGTCCTTTGTTCTAAATGTATGGACCTCGATATAATTTTCTCCTTTTTAAGGTCCTTGATGTAAAATGTACTCCCACTATCCGTGTAAAATTTTAACCTAAAAGTAGGTTGTGGTAAAATCTTGTCATGGTAACAATATTGCCACTAGGAGTTTCCCCTATTGAAAAAAATGATAGCGAGAAGGGACCGAGAGGCGAGAGTATAGAGGAGGTAGCCCGAGAGCAGCGAAGAGGAGGATTTGAAGGCGGTGCGATGTTAGAGCAAAGATGATGGGTTCCTGACACGAGGTACGGTGGGTAGTACACTAGTACTAGTACACTTGATGACCTTTACTAGACGCAAAACAAATTGTGTTTTCTCCCTCCTTCACTACCGCATAACCATCCACACACCCCGGTCGAATGATCTCTTCGTCGTCCACAACGTGGCGCTGCGCATGTGCGTCGACCAGCCTCGTGTCCGCAGCTACGTGTCTGTGTCTAGCGTGTTTGTCAGCTGTGTTGGCGCTAACCATTTTGGGCCTTGTCTGGAGTAGTAGAGTATAAATTCAAATTTCCCCGGTTTCCAAATTTTCAATTCCTTCCCAAACATCCGGGGGAAGGATATTTAGAAGATCGCCATTCATAGTACTAGTACTCTAGTAGTACACTACTTAAAGTGGTGGACAAGTGGTGCGTTGATACTATTGTACGTCCCATCGCATTGGATTTTGATGCACACCATTATGATCTTTTATTTTTATTTTTGTGGGGGACACCACTATGATCTGGCCAGCCTTCCTACTCCCAACAACTCCACCTCCATTCGTTCCATTTCACACCCTAGGAAGAGGAAGCACAAAGAACGCACCCAACAAGATGGTTCGAAAGTGAGGAGCCCTCTTTTTTAATCGTGAAGCAAAAGTAGCACTCCCTCCTTCCCAAAGAATTTAAGCCGATTTGCCAATATTATGTAAAATTTGAAATAAGAGTAAGTAGTAGATTGCTCTTAAAGTTCTATAGCTATGTTTTTATGGTAGCCACCAGACAATCAATGTACCAAAAACCTACGAGGTCTTTGAAAGATTCGATTTCTTGCTAAGCATTTGCATTTTGACAATTATGAGTCTTCACAACTTTTGAAAAAATAAATCTGCCGATGATACCATATCCAAGAATTTGCTTGGCAACAAAATCTGTCCATATTTTGAAAATAGTCGAGAGAGGAAGTAGCATGAAGAGCATTGCTCAATCAGCCTCTCTCTAGACTGAGTAAAATGTTTTCTTGCTTAATTATTTTAGGGTCCTCTGTGCTAAATGTATGGATCTCAATGTATTTTTCCTTCTTTTTAGGTACTTGATGACAAACGTACTTCCACCGCCCGTGTAAAATTCTAACCTAAATGTAAGTGGTAAAATCTATATGAATTTAAGCTTAGTTGTCGATGAGTATGAACATTCCTGGATTTCAAGCCGAACGACCAAGGCCATGGCCATATATACATCACACTTTGTGTTGATGATCCCATATCCAAGATTTTGCATGGTGTCAAATCTGGCCATATCTTGAAAACAATCGAAGAGTATGGTTTGATGAGTTGCTCTCTCGAGAAGGAGTCGAACCCGACTGTTTTTCTTGCATAATTACTCTAGGGCCCTCTGTGCTAATTGTATGGACCTCAGTGTAATTTTGGTTCTTTCTAGGTCTTTGAATAAAAATATACTCCCACCGCGCGTGTAAAATTTAACCTAAAAGTAAGTGGTAAGATCTAAACAAATTTAAGCTTAGTTGTCAATGAGTACGGACATTCTTGGATTTAAATCCAAACGACCAAGGCCATGGCCATATCTACATCTTAATGTATGTTGATGATCCCATATCCAAGAATTTGCATGCCGACAAATATAGCCATATTTTGAGAACAATTAAAGAGGAAGTAGCATGAAGAGCTAGTATGCCTCGGTCAGTTCCTCTCTCATGAAGGAGCCGAACCCGATTGTTTTCCTTGCTTAGTTGTTTTAGGGTCCTTTGTGCAAAATTTATGGACCTCAATGTAATTTTCATTTTTAGGTCCTTGATGTAAATGTACCCCCGCTGCACGTGTAGAATTTTAACCTAAAAGTAAGTGGTAAAATCTAAACAAATTTAAGCTTAGTTGTTAATGAGTGTGAACATTCTTTACATCATACTTTACATTGATGATCCCATATCCAAGAATTTGTACACCGAGAAATCTAGCCATAGTTTGAAAACAATTGAAGAGGAAGTAGTATGAAGAGTATGCCTCGATCGGCTGGTCTCGAGAAGAAGGATTTGAACCCGACTGTTTTTCTTGCTTAATTATTTTAGGTTCCTTTATGCTAAATGTATGAACATCGATGTAATTTTCCCTTTTTTAGGTCCTCGATGTAAAATGCACTCCCACCACACGTGTAAAATTGCAACCTAAAAGTAAGTGGTAAGATCTAAACGAATTTAAGCTTAGTTGTAAATTAGTATGAACATTCTTGGATTTCAATCCGAACGACCAAGGTCATGGACACATCTACATCATACTTTATATTGACGATCCCAATATCCAAGATTTTGCATGCCAACAAATATGGCCGTATTTTGAAGGCAATCGAAGAGGAAGTAGTATTTAGAATAGTATGCCTCAATCAGCTGCTCTCTCGAGAAGGAGCCGAACCCGACTATTATCCATGCTTAATTATTTTAGGGCCCTTTGATCTAAATGTATGGAACCTTGATGTAATTTTCCCTTTCTTTAGGTCCTTGGAGTAAAATGTACTCCTACCGCACGGGTAAAATTTTCACCTAAAAGTAAGTGGTAAAATCTAAACAAATTTAAGCTTAGTTATTAATGAGTATGCACATTCTTGGATTTTAAGCCGAACAACCAAGGCCATGGCCTTATCTACATCATATACATTATATTTATGATCCCATATCCAAGAATTGGCATGCCTCGATGTGATTTTAGGGTCCTTTGTGCTAGATGTATGGACCTCGATGTAATTTTTATCCTTTTTAGGTCCTTGGTGTAAAAGTTACTCGTAGATTTAAAATTCTAAACAAACTTAAACTTAGTTGTCAATGAGTATGCATATTCTTGGATTTGAAGCCGAACTATCAAGGTCATGGCCATATCTACATCATATACATTATATTGATGATCCCATATCCAAGAATTTGCATGCCTCGATGTAATTTTAGGGTCCTTCGTGCTACATGTATGGATCTCGATGTAATTTTTTCTCCTTTTTAGGTCCTTGGTGTAAAAGGTACCCCTACCGCCGATTTAAAAATCTAAACGAATTTAAGCTTAGTTGTCAATGAGTATGCACATTCTTGGATCTGAAGCTGAACGACCAAAGTCATGGCAATATCTACATCATATACATTATATTGATGATCCCATATCCAAGAATTTGCATGCCTTGATGTAATTTTAGGGTCCTTTGTGCTATATGTATGGACCTCGATGTAATTTTTTCTTTTTTAGGTCCTTGGTGTAAAAGGTACTCCTACCACCGGTTTAAAATTCTAAACGTATTTATGGTTAGTTATCAATGAGTATGCACATTCTTGGATTTGAAGCCGAATGACCAAGGTCATGGCCATATCTACATCATATACATTATATTGATGATCCCATATCCAAGAATTTGCTTATATCGATGTTTTAGGGTCCTTTGTGCTAGATGTATGGATCTGGATGTAAGTTTTCTCCCTTTAAGGTCCTTGGTGTAGAAGGTACTTCTTCCACTAGTTTAAAATTCAAACCTAAAGTAAGTATTGGTAAAATCTTATCATGGCAAACAATATTGCCACTTGGAATTTCTCCCTATTGAAAAAAAAAACTATGAGGGAGAAGGGACCGAGAGCATAGAGGAGGCACCGCGAGAGCAGCGAAGAGGAGGATTTGAAGGCGGTGCGATGTTAGAGAAAAGATGTGATGAGTTCCTGACACGAGGTACACGTATAGTGAGTAGTAACTAGTAAATTTTAGGGGGGGAAGGATAGTCAAAAGATTTCCATGTGTGTTACTAGTACTACTTAAATTGGTGGACAAGGGGTGTCCCATCGCATTGGATGCACACTATTATGATCTTTTATTTTTATTTTTGCGGGGGACACCACTATGATCTGGCCAGCCTTCCTACCCCAAACTACTCCACCTCCATTCGTTCCACCCTAGGAAGAGGAAGCACCAGACAAACCCGCAACAAGCTTGTTCGAAAGTGAGGAGTGTTTTTTTCTTGCAAAGCAAGTAGTAGTACTCCCTCCATCCTATAGAATTTAAGACGATTTGCCAATATTATGTAAAATTTTAAATACTAGTAAGTGGGAGATTGCTCTTAAAGTTCTACAGTTATCTTTTGACGATATCCACCAACGAGATTTTTGAAAGGTTCGATTTCCTCCTAAGAATTTGCATGTTGACAATCACTAGTCTTCACAACTTTTGAAAAAGTAGATATACTTGGCAATATGGCCTACATTGTATGCACATTCTTAGGCTTCAAGCCGAACAACATGGGTGAATATATCGACATATATATGTTGATAATACTTTATGGAAATGTTCCGATGATTGTTAGATGGGTGCATCTTGGCATGGTGAACCATAATGCTGCCAATAATGGGAGTTTCCAACTTTTAGGAAATTTTTTTTTTGTATTTTCATTGTAAAAAGAATGTGTTTTTCTTTAAATTAAAGCAAGTACGAAGAATATGGCTCAGAATACCACAAGCCCATTTTCGATACAAAGTTTGGACCATGTTTCACTTACGATTTACACCAAGTTTAACATGTTCTTAAGCTTCCTAGCTAAGTTCGCCCATTTAAACGAATTTAAGCTCCGTTCTCAATGTTAGGTGAAATTTTAACCTAAAAGTATACGGTAGATTGCTCTGAAAGTTCTACAAATAAAATATCTTTTGATGGTAGTACCCAACAAGCATTGTTATCGAAAAGCATGGAGGTTCTTTTGGAAATATTTCACATCTTGCTAATAATTTGCATGTAATTTTTGTTGTCCTTGTTAGGAAAGAAATAAAACATCATACTTTGTGTTGATGACCCCATATCCAAGAATTTGCATGCTGACAAATGTGGACATGTTTTGAAAACAACCGAGAGATGAAGTAGCATGAAGAGCATGACTCGATCGACTGGTATCTCGAGAATGATTCAAACCAGACTGTTTTCATTGCTTAATTATTTTAGGGCCCTTTGTGTTAGATATATGGACCTCAATGTAATTCCCCACTTTTTATGTCCTTTATTAAAATGTACTCCTAGGGCCTGTGTAAAATTCTAACCTAAAACTAAGTGGTAAAATCTAAACAAATTTAAGCTTAGTTGTCGATGAGTATGAACATTCTTAGATTCCAAGCCGAACAACCAAGGCCATGGCCATATCTATATCGTACTTTGTGTTGATGATCCCATATCCAAGAATTTGCAAGGCGTCAAATCTGGCCATATCATGAAAACAATCAAAGAGGAAGTGGCGTGAAGAGTATGGTTCGATGAGCTGCTCTCTCGAGAAGGAGCCGAGCCCGACTATTTTTCCTTGCGTAATTACTCTAGGGCCCTCTGTGCTAAGTGTATGGACCTCAATGTAATTTTGGTTCTTTTTAGGTCTTTGAAGAAAAATGTACTGCCACCGCGCGTGTACAATTTAACCTAAAAGTAAGTGGTAAGATCTAAACGAGTTTAAGAGTAGTTGTCAACGAGTATCGACATTCTTGTATTTCAAGCAGAACGACCAAGGTCATGGCCATATATACATCTTACTTTATGTTGATGATCCCATATCCAAGAATTTGCATGCCGACAAATCTAGCCATATTTTTTAAACAATCAAAGAGGGAGTAGCATGAAGAGCTAGTATGCCTCGATCATTTGCTCTCTAGAGAAGGAGCCGAACCCAATTGTTTTCCTTGCTTAGTCGCTGATGAAACCAATGCGTGCCATTTCCTTGATTATTTATTTTAAGGTCTTCTATGCTAAATGTATGGACCACGATGTAATTTTCCTTCTTTTTAGGTCCTTGATGAAAAATGTACTCCCATCGCCTGTGTAAAATTCTAACCTAAAAGTAAGTGGTAAAATCTATACGAATTTAAGCTTAGTTGTCAATGAGTATGAACATTCTTGAATTTCAAGCCGAACGACCAAGGCCATGGTCATATCTACATCGCACTTTGTGTTGATGATCCCATATCGTCCAAGATTTTGCATGGCGTGAAATCTAGCCATATATTGAAAACAATTGAAGAGGAAGTGGCGCGAAGATTATGGTTCGATGAGCTTCTCGAGAGGTTGCCGGACCTGACTATTTTCCTTGCTTAATTTCTCTAGCTCTCTGTGCTAAGTGTATGGACCTCGATGTAATTTTAGTTCTTTTTTGGTCTTTGAAGAAAAATGTTCTCCCACCGCGCGTGTAAATTTTAACCTAAAAGTAAGTGGTAAGATCTAAACGAATTTAAGCTTAGTTGTCAACAAGTATGGACATTCTTGGATTTCAAGACGAACGACCAAGGTCATGGCCATATCTACATTATATTGATGATCCCATATCCAAGAATTTGCATGCCTCAATGTAATTTTAGGGTCCTTTGTGCTATATGTATGGACCTCGATGTAATTTTTATCCTTTTTAGGTCCTTGGCATAAAAGGTACTCCTACCACTGGTTTAAAAATCTAAACGAATTTAAGCTTAGTTGTCAATGACTATGCACATTCTTGGATTTGAAGCCGAACGACCAAGGTCATGGCCATATCTACATCATATACATTATATTGATGATCCCATATCCAAGAATTTGCATGACTCAATGTAATTTAGGGTCCTTTGTTCTAGATGTATGGACATAGATGTAATTTTTCTCCTTTTTAGGTCCTTGGTGTAAAAGGTACTCCTTCTGCTGTTTTAAAATTCTAAATGAATTTAAGCTTAGTTGTCAATGAGTATGCACATTCTTGGATTTGAAGCTGAACGACCAAAGTCATGGGCATATCTACATCATATACATTATATTGATGATCCCATATCCAAGAATGTGCATGCCTTGATGTAATTTTAGGGTCCTTTGTGCTAGATGTATGGACCTCGATGTAATTTTTCTCCCTTTTTAGTTCCTTGGTGTAAAAGGTACTCCTACCACCGGTTTAAAATTCTAAACGGATTTAAGCTTAGTTGTCAATGAGTATGCACATTCTTAGATTTGAAGCGAAACGACCAAGGTCATTGCCATATCTACATCATATAAATTATATTAATGATCCCATATACAAGAATTTGCATGCCTTGATGTAATTTTAGGATCCTTTGTACTAGATTTATGGACCTTAATGTATTTTTTCTCCTTTTTAGGTCCTTGGTGTAAAAGGTACTCCAACCACCGGTTTAAAATTCTAACCTAAAAGTAAGTGGTGGTAAAATCTTGTCATGACAAAAAATATTGCCACTTGGAGTTCCCCCTATTGAAAAAAAACTATGAGGGAGAAGGGACCGAGATCATAGAGGAGGCAGCACGAGAGCAGCGAAGAGGAGGATTTGAAGGCAGTGCAATGTTAGAGGAAAGATGCGATGAGTTCCTGACATGAGGTACACATACAGTGTCTAGTAACGACTAGTAAATTTCAGGGGGAAGGATAGTTAAAATATTGCCATGCGCAGTACTAGTACTACGTAAAGTGATGGACAAGGGGTGTCCTATCGCATTGGATGCACACCATTATGATCTTTTATTGTTATTTTTATTTTTGCGGGAGTCACCACTATGATCTGGCCAGCCTTCCTACCTCAAACTACTCCACCTCCATTCGTTCCACCCTAGGAAGAGGAAGCACCAGGCAGACCCACAACAAGCTGGTTCAAACGTGAGGAGTGATTTTTTTCTTGCAAAGCAATAGTACTCCCTCCATCCTATAGAATTTAAGCTGATTTGCCAATATTATATAAAATTTTAAATACGAGTAAGTGGTAGATTGATCTTAAAGTTCTATAGTTATCTTTTGACGGTAGCCACCAACAATGAAAGATTCGATTTCTTGCTAAGCATTTTCATGTTGAAAATCACTAGTCTTCACAACTTTCAAAAAAATAGATCTGCTTGGCAATATGGCCTACATTGTATGAACATTCTTAGGCTTCAAGCCGAACAACATGGGTGAATATATGGCCATATATATACATAATACTTTATGGAAATGTTCCAATGCTTGGTAGATGGGTGCATCTTGGCATGGTGAACCATATGTTGCCAATAATGGGAGTTTCCAACTTTTAGCAAAAAACATTTTTGTATTTTCATTGTAAAAAGAATGTGTTTTTGTCGGGGGGGGGGGGATAACCCCCGATAGGGTCATAAGGGGTATAACATTGCCCAGCTTGGCTTAGGACGAGTCAGAGAAACCACCAGCTGGGTCTTAATGGCTAGGATATGAAGCCTTTGTAAGGCCGACATAGAAAGTATGTCGGCCAGTATAGGAAAAAGATGTTTATCTTGCAGGTAACCACGAGTCGGATCTCATGAGGGAAGGCCGAGTCAAGAAGGACGCGTGGCACCTTTCCGAGTAAGATCCAGGAGGGACCATGGTAAAGCATGGTCAAAAGAGAAGCGTGCCACCGGGTGACAACAAAAGAGTCGGGTGACGCCAAAAGCAGGGAGTGACGTATAAAGAACCGTATGACACCGTAGAGCTGGCGTCTACATACAGAAGGACCGTTGGCAGTACAACTTTATTGACTGGGTATAGGGCCTAGGGCTGGCCCATGACCCGGCACGCATAGTAAGGACAAATATCCAAATAGTAAACCTTAGGGTCCAAAAGTGTAACCTAGTGATTCCCGTTGCCTATATAAGGAGGGGCATAGCTAGGGTTTAGGGAGATCGAACATTAGTGAACTAGTGCCCTAGGGCTATGCTAAAACAGCTCAAGGAGTGTTTGTAAACACCAAGGAGGAATAAAAACCACAAGTATGGAGAGTTCATCGTGTTCTTCATGCACGGTAGGACCATGCACACCCTCCCAGTGACCTCAAGCGTCCATTTGGCCCCCAACTTAAGCCTACCCCTGGCATCTGCCGTGACACCACCACGACATTTGGCGCCCACCGTGGGGCAATCAACGACGCTTGCTGGAGTCTTCATCCGGGCGAGCAACATCATCTCCACAATGGGCGAGCGCGTTTACTCCAGCCTCATCCAGAGGTTTGGAGCACTCAACTTCGTCAGCGACAACGTAGGATGCTTCGGGACCAAGCCGTTCCCTAGGGGCGGTCGCTTCATCAAGTTCGGCGAGCACCAAGTCTACGTCGCAGTGCGCGTGGAGTGCACATACCCCGAGCACGTCATCTTGGCCCCGGATCCACCTGCGGTTCATGCTGCGGGAAAACTTCACCAGCTCGCTTCTGCCGAGGTAATGATGACTGCACCTGATCCAGCGCGTCCCCCAGCGCCTCCAGTAGTTCCTGTGGTGAATGAGAATGCCGAGGAAGAAGACCCGAATAATACACCAAGGGCGGCAAGAACTGCGAAGGTACAGCTGGAGAAGCTGGATAACATAGCAAAGAGTAAAATAGCCAAGGAGTTATAAGAAGAAATAGAAAAACTGGTAGAGCCGGTGGCACCAACAACTGACCTGGCGCGTACGCAAGCCGAGTTAGAGGAGACTAGAAAAAAGGTGTTGGAAAAAGAAAATGAGTTAGCTAAGCTACAACAGGATATGGATATCACAATTCAGGAGTATAACTCGGCGCACCGAGTCAAGGGAGCAAAGACCCGGCTCGAGACGAAGAGGATAAGAGTAAGGAACCTCAATGAGGAGCTGGAGGATGCTACGTCCAAAGTAACCCCAGAATGCAGTAATGAAACAGCCATCCGCCCAACATACAATACGGCAACAACAAACCTGAGAGCTGTAGAAGCAGCAATGGCTGAGTTACCTCACTTAACGGGTGAGGCAAAGATATAGCAGCATGAATGAGTAAGCGAGCTGGTGAGAGCAGCAGGAAAGATGAATGAGGAGTACTACAGGGTTTATCCGGGTATAGCAGGCAGGTCACAACTTGTTCACTCGACAACTCCAATCCTGGCGAGATCAGCAGGGCATACAGCCTCCTCACCAGGGGATGCGCCAAGACAAAGAAAAGAGAAAAGTGTGGACTCAGGAAAAAACAAACAGATGGTGGCCTATGATCCGGCGGTGGCTCAAGGAAACCCGGCTCGTGCCCAAGACACAAGGAGAAACGCCGCCTAGGGAAACGAAAACCAAGAGAATGTTGGCCGAGAAAGGCATGTCGGGCAGAGAAACGACAATGGATGCCAGAACTTCGTGCCACAGCCTAGTCGTGGGACTCACTCGGTAGGAGGAGGAAACCCACCTCTGAATCCGCCACCACACCAACCTGAAAGAAGGCAGCAATGCACAGGACGTGCGGTGCAGCAACCCGGAGATCCAATTGCTAACAGGTATAACGATGGTTACTCGGCAATGGTGAATGACGGGTACGAAATGCCGGATCACGTGTACCAGGCGATGGGATCAAGACTAGGAGGCATAAATACCAACCTAGATGACACAAGGCTAAAACTTGACCAGATAAAGATGGCAGAGCTTATCGAATCGCAAGGTCCGCAGGGTCCACCATATTTTGGCCCAATGATTATGAGAGTGCTGCCAATGCCAAACATTCAGCTGGCAAGAGTAACAAAAACGTATGATGGAAGCACCAATCCATAGGATTGGCTTATCGATTACGGAACTGCAGTAAAAATTACGTAGGGTTCATGGACACCGGCGCCTCCGTGCACATGTCCTCTCACCTCGGTAACCTCTCCACATCTTTCCCCACTTCCACTTCGTCTCGCATCATCATTGGCAATGGTCATGATCTTCCTATTACTCACACCGGCTCCGCCGCCTTTCCTTCTAACTCCACTCCTCTCACTCTAAATAATATCGTCGTCTCTCCTGAATTAATTCAGAATTTAGTCTCAGTTTGTTCTCTCGCTCGTGACAATTCTGTGACTGTGGAATTTGATGCTTTTGGTTTTTCTATTAAGGATGGTCGTACCTGGATGCTACTCCACCGCAGTGACAACTCTAGCGATCTGTACCCTGTCAAATCTTCCACCACCGCCGCCCCCACCACCAGACACATCGCCCTCTCCGCCAGTGTCGGGCCGTGGCACGCGCGCCTCGGCCATCCTAGATCCACCACTCTCCATCAAATAATTAGAGGATTTTCTTTTACATGTAATAAAATAGATGCTCATTCTTGTGAAGCATGTAGTCTCGGCAAACATGTTCGCCTTCCGTTTAATTCCTCCTCCACAATAGCGTCTTTTCCTTTTCAGTTAATTCATAGTGATGTTTGGACCTCGCCGATTCCGAGTAATTCTGGCTTTAATTACTATCTTGTGATTTTAGACGATTATTCGCACTTTGTATAGACTTTTCCCCTACATCGTAAGTTAGATGTTTCCTCCACCCTCGCCTCCGGTTTCGCCTACGTCTCCACCCAATTCGGTCGCCACATACATGCTCTCCAAACTGACAACGACAAAGAGTTCAACAACATCACTTGTTTGCACCCTCCTCGCCTCTCATGGCACCGTCTTCCGTCTAACGCGTCCCTACACCTCTCAACAAAATGGTCGTTCTCAACGCATCCTCTGCACTCTAAACGATTGTGTTCGCACCCTTTTGTTCCACGCATATATGCCTCCACGATTCTGGCCGGATGCCCTCACCACCGCTACTCTTCTCATTAACATTCACCCATGTCGTTCCCGCTGGAAATACACGCCACACCATCTCCTCTTTGTTATGCCTCCGTCTTATGACGATCTCCACAACTTTGGCTGCCTCTGCTACCCTAGCACCACCGCCACCGTGCCCCATAAGCTCGCCCCCCGCTCCTTGCCTTGTGAGTTCCTCGGCTATCCTGCCAACACCAAGGGCTATCGCTGCTATGATCCGGTCTCTCATAGCGTAATCACCTTGAGGCACATTTACTTTGATGAGTTGGTTTTTGCGTTTTAGCAGGGAGTTTTGGCGACCCCTTCGGTGAGACCTGCGGCTCTGCTTGAGGCCGCCACTGGACGATGCTGGGCTGCTCTTGCCACGCCCACCTTGGCGCCCGCCCAGCCGGCTCCGCCATCGCCCGGGCACGTGCCGCCGCCATCGTCCACGTCGAGACTGTCCGTGTCGACCTCGTCCGCGTTGACCCCTACGGCGCCCGTGACACCGTCAGCGTCGACTACGTCCATGTAGACATCGTCCACGCCCTTGATGCCAGCTGCATCTCCCTCCGCCTCGACGCCGACCGCTGCCTCTCTGCCGGCCGCCGCCTCACCTTCTACATCCAGCTCGGCCACCGACACCCCGCCCCTGCTCCCGTGGGTGTTGTCACTCAGGCCGATCGGGTGTGCGTCGCCCGTCCACTCGCTACCCCTCCATCAATTACGTTTGCATGGCCTCTACATAGGTGCCCTTGTTGGCACTCTCTCCGGTGCCCACCTCTGCTCGGGCTGCCCTTCGAGACCCTCACTAGCAAGATGCCATGCTAGAAGAGTTTTATGCACTGTAGCGCAATCGGACTTGGGAGCTCGTTTCTCGACCTCCTCGTGCCAACGTCATCAGCGGCAAGTGGTTCTTCAAGCACAAGTTATGGCCTGACGGGACTCTCGAGCGTTACAAGGCGTGTTGGGTGGTTAGCGGTTTCTGCCAACATGCTGGCGTCGACTTCACGGACACGTTCACCCCGGTTTTCAAACCGGGTACAATCCGCATGGTGCTGCACCTCTCCGCCTCTCGATCTTGGCCGGTGCATCAGATGGACGTCTCCAACGCCTTTCTTCATGGACACCTCTCCGAGTAGGTGTACTGTCAGCAGCCCATCGACTTCATCGACACCGATCACCCCGAGCATGTGTGCCTGCTCTCACGCTCCTTGTATGGCCTGAAGCAAGCGCCGCACTCCTGGTACCAGCGCATCGCGACATTCCTCCATGAGCTTGGCTTCCGGTCTACACGCTCCAATGCCTCGCTGTTTGGCTTTCAACATGGCACCGAGACTGCCTACCTGCTTCTCTATGTTGACGACATCATCTTGACGGCCAACACTGCTGATATCCTTCGACGGGTCACCGATCGCCTTCATGCTGAGTTCTCCATCAAGGACTTGGGCCCGCTCCATTACTTCCTTGGCATCGAGGTGGTCCGTCGAGCGGACGGGTTCTTTCTTCACCAGCGGAAGTATGCTCATGAGCTTCTCGATCGTGTCGGGATACTTAATGGCAATCCTACGCCCACTCCCATCGACACGAGGGCCAAAATGTCCGCCAGCGATGGCTCGCCGGCTCCTGATGCGTCGCTCTACCGCTCCATCATGTGCCTTGAAGTACTTGATGCTTACGAAACCGGAGCTGCAGTATGCCGTGCAGCAGGTGTGTCTTCATATGCATGCGCCACGGGACGCCCACTGGACTATGGTCAAGCGGGTGCTTCGCTACATTTGTGGCACTATGGATCTCGGCCTCTCGATCACCACCTCGCCGTCCTCAGACATCATGTCATACTTCTACGCAGACTGGGCGGGCTGCCCTGACACTCGGCGCTCTACCTAGGGATGTTGTGTCTACCTCGGCTCGTCTCTCATCTCTTGGTTGTCCAAGAGACAGCCCATCGTCTCGCACTCTAGCGCAGAGGCAGAGTATCGCGCTGTGGCTAACGCCGTCACCAAGTGCACCTGGCTTCGCCAGCTTCTCTCCGAGCTCTCTTGTCCTGTTAACAAGGCTACTGTTGTCTTCTGCGACAATGTTTCAGCTGTCTACCTCTCTGCCAACCCCATTCATCATCGACGTACTAAGCACATTGAGCTGGATATCCACTTCGTTTGCGAGCAGGTTGCTCTCGGTCACGTTCGATTTCTTCACATGCCGACCTCTCAACAGTTTGCGGATATCATGACGAAGGGCTTGCCGACATCGACCTTTGATGAGTTCCGATCCAGTCTGTGTGTCGGTACTGACCCTTCGACTGCAGGGGGTGTTGAGATGTAATTGTATTATAGTAGGTGTCCGTGTAACCGTTGGATTGTACCCTGTAATTGTCTATATATATGTATATATATGTGACAGCTGACCCTATTGGAGCTTTGCAATCTCCCATAATCTCTCTACACCGACGCCTCCGCGCACATGTCCTCTCACCTCGGTAACCTCTCCACCTCTTTCCCCACTTCCACTTCGTCTCGCATCATCGTTGGCAACGGTCATGCTCTTCCTATTAATCACACTAGCTCCACCGCCTTTCCTTCTAACTCCACTCCTCTCACTCTAAATAATATCGTCGTCTCTCCTGAATTAATTCAGAATTTAGTCTCAGTTTGTTCTCTCGCTCGTGACAATTCTGTGACTGTGGAATTTGATGCTTTTGTTTTTTCTGTTAAGGATGGCCATACCCGGATGCTACTCCACCGTAGTGACAGCTCTAGCAATCTGTGCCCTATCGGATCTTCCACCACCTCCGCCCCACCACCAGCCGCCTCGCCCTCTCCGCCGGTGTCGACCTCTGGCACACGCGCCTCAGCCATCCTAGCTCCACCACTCTCTGTCAAATAATTAGAGGATTTTCTAGGAATCACCATGAACATGCTGGAGCCGACTAAGACAACATTCCATGGCATTGTGCCGGGATTGTCATGCGAGCCAATTGGAAATATTTGGGTTGATGTATTATTCGGCAACAGAGAGAATTGTTGCACTAAGGCCATAGAGTTCGAAGTGGTATACCTTGTTAGCTCATACCATGCGCTACTCGGCAGACCAGCTATGGAAAAGTTTATGGCCACCCCTCACATTGCTTATCTAAATATGAAGCTGTCGGGTCCATGTGGAGTCATTATAGTTGAAGGTGACTACAAGCGATCTATCGCATGTGCCTCAGCCGGCTCTTCGCTGGCCGAGTCTCTGGTAATATCACATGAATAGTAGCAAATGATGGAGGTTGCAGCACTGCCTAAAGCAGCACATATGTCTATGCTGACACTTACTAACCCGCATGGCAGTGTGTCTTTCCAAGCTACTAACGAGACAAAAAAGATATAGATTGATGAGGCTTTCCCGGAGCGCACAGTGACTATTTGCGCTGGGTTATCTGACAAATAGGAAAGCAACCTCACCAACTTACTCCGTGAGAAGAGAGATATCTTTGCATGGTCCACACATGATTTGCAAGGGGTTCCGAGGAAGTTGGCTAAGCACTCTCTGCATGTAAGGACATATGCCAAGCCGGTGAAGCAACCCCTCCGCTGCTTCGCCGAAGATAGGAGGAAAGTGATAGCCGTCGAGATAGCCAGGCTCTTAGCTGCTGGGTTTATCGTGGAAGTACTGCACCCAGATTGGTTGTCGAATCCAGTCTTGGTCGAGAAAAAGAAGGATGGCCCAAATGTGGCAATGGTATGGCGCATGTGTATTGACTACACAAACCTCAATAAGGCGTGTCCAAAAGATCCATTTCCATTGCCACGGATCGATCAAGTCAATGACTCTACTGCCGAGTGTGAATTGTTGTCATTCGTAGATGCGTACTCTTGTTTCCATCAGATACCACTGAATCCGAGTGATCAAATGAAGACAACTTTTATCACACCGTATGGGGCTTACTACTATCGTACTATGCTATTTGGATTGAGAAACGCAGGTGCAACATATCAAAGACGCATGCAAAAATGCTTGCAAGATCAGCTTGACAAAAATGTTCAAGCATATGTCGATGATGTGGTAATAAAAACCAAACAAAGTCATACTCTAATCGAGGACATGCGTAAAAAATTTGCAAACTTAAGAAGATTCCGGATGAAACTTAACCCGGAAAAATGCACCTTTGGTGTCCTAGCTGGAAAATTACTCGGATTCCTTGTATCCAGCCGAGGAATTGAGGCTAAACTGACAAAGATCAGGTCCATCGAAAGAATGGAATTGCCGAAAACCCTCAATGATGTCCAGAAGTTCACTGGGTGACTAGCCTCATTGAGTAGGTTTGTAAGTCAGCTATGAGAAAAAGCCTTACCATTATATCAACTGATGAAAAAATCAGATAAGTTCACATGGACACAGCAAACTGATAGTGCTTTCCATGAACTAAAAAAGATGTTGGCAACAACACCAATATTAGCCTCGGCACTATCAAAAGAGCCAATGTTGCTCTACATCACAGCAACCAATCGAGTTGTCAATGCAGTAATAGTGGTAGAGTGCGAAGAAGAGGGCAAATCAATCCAAAGACTAGTTTATTACTTGAGCAAAGTTCTCTCTACATCGAAACAGAATTACCCTCATTACCAAAAAATGACATATGGGGTATATATGGTAGTAAAGAAGCTGAAGCATTATTTTCAGGAACACCCAATCCGGGTGATATGCGAGGCACCTATCTTGGACATCTTGGGCAGCAAAGACCCTAGCTGTAGAGTGGCAAAATGGGCCATAGAGCTAGCACCATATACTCCACAGTATGATAGGAGAGATGCCATTAATTCTCAAGCTGTGGCAGACTTTTTCGTGGATTGGATGGAAATGCAATATGAGCTGCCATTGCCAGACCCGAACTACTGGAAGATGAACTTTGACAACTCCAAGACAAAGATGGGACTGGGTGCTGGGATAGTTCTCACCTCACCAAAGAAGGATCAGCTCAAGTATGTGTTGCAGATCCACTTTGCTACATGCAACAATGTTGCCGAGTATGAAGCACTTGTTCATGGGATAAAAGTGGCTAAAGAAATTGGCCTCAAAAGGATCATGTGCTTTGGCGACTCGGACTTGGTTATTCAACAAGTATCTAGGCACTGGGACACGCTAGATGCGAATATGGCACTATATCGTTTCCATGTGCAACAAATTTCGGGATACTTTGATAGATGTGAGTTTCACCACATACCCAGAGCAGAAAATGATGCAGATGATGTGCTATCAAACCTAGGATCATCTAGGCAAGCAATCCCGCCAGGAGTAGCACTAGAACATCTCAGAAATCCATCAATCAAACCATCACCCGAATCCGAGTCAATCTTCATCCCGGCCAGCCAGGAATCAGAGGCTGTGCCAATGGACATTGACACCAGGGAAGGTTCGAGTAACCCAGTGTAACACCCCTGTTTTAGTAAATAGTAATTAGGGTTGTTTGTGCATTGCATGAGCATCATATTTTAAATTGTGCACTAAAGAAAATAATGCAAACCCTAAACCCTATCCCTTCCTCTATTTGAAAAGCAATTCAAATGTTTTCAATTTTGAAAACTATCAAAACATTGGAGCCCAAATGGACTAAAAGGGCCCCTACAATATTTTATACATTTTATAAAAGTTCCTGGTATTTTGAAATATTCAAAACAGAATTTGAAATGAAAATATAAACAGAAAACTAAATGGAAAATGTTCTAGAAATAAAAAAACAAGTCAGACTAGCTAACCAGGCCGCAGTCTAGCTAGCCCACCTTCTCCCTCTCTCTTCCTGACGCCCATGCGAGCAGCCTGCAGCCGGCCCATCATGGACCAAGCCCACTTACCTGTTCGTCATCTCCCTAGAGTCGTCGTCGACCTCTCGATCTGCCAAAGCAGCTCGCTGTCTGCACGTCGCCGGCCGCCCCGCGTGGAGATCCTCGCCGCCGCTCCGGAGAAGGATAAGGACCAGCCCTGGACGCTCCCCCCTCATCCTATCGTCTTCTTTCGGTTTCCCTCGCTCGCCATCGCCAGCTTCCGAACCCTAGTTTCATGGTGACCTTGCAGCCCCGCCATTCCGATCCCTCCCGCTCCTCTCTGGGCACGCCTTCGCCTTCTGCTGGAAGTCTTCTTCCATCCAGCCAACTCAATCAAGCAGGGGAGCTCTTCATTGCTGCAATTGGAAGCTCCTTCCCGAGCTCCGACCGTCGCCTCCACCATCGATTCCGACCACCCCGTCGCTCGCCGACCCTTCATTCAGCTTCTTGGAGAGCTCCTGGTTGTCATGGACCCCTCCTCCTCCTCTCTTTCGCTTTGCTTCGCCCTCGCGCCGTGCTCCGCCGTCCGCTGCTGCACGTGCTTGTCGCCGGCGTGGTTTCTGACCACCACAGAGCCCCGCCCCGCCCTTGTCTGGTAGCCCGCGCAAAGGCGCTTCCCATAGGCGTAATCACAGGTCCACGCGCGTGCCGTAGCGCCACCGCCAGATGGTCGCCGGTGTCGGCCACCGTCCATCGCGTGAGTCCACCTGAGGCGGGCCCCTCCTTGTCGACATGGCCGCTGACGTGTCCTAGGCCCACCCATCAGCCTCAGAGGCTAGATGCCTCGACGGTGCAAAAGGTTAGGGTTAGGGTCTGACCCAGTCAACCCCGACCCAGGTCCCACCTGCCCACATGGACGCTGAGGTAGCCCTAGGGCCCCTTTGTCAGCCACTGCGGCTAGGTGATGTCTGGGTATAAAAAGTTTAACCAATTGTTTTATTAATTTCAGAAATTGTTTTAAATATTGTAAAATCAATAACTAATTCATTTTAAGTCAGAAAATTATGTATAATATATCAAATTGTTCAAAAAAATGAAACCTATTATTTAACCTATAATCATGCATTGTTTAACAACTTAAATGGCAAGTTTAATTAGAATAACAAATGCACCCCTCACAGGTGATTCCGGAGTTTTCCCCGAGTTAGGGTTTGCGCCCCTCGGAACCCCTTTTAAGTTGTCGAGCATGTTTTAGGGTTTCAATTCAATGCAATTCAACTTGTCATATCAACATACTTGCTTGAGCATCGCATCGATGGCATTTTTGATTGTTTCCCTTTCTTTCCGGTGTTTCGTTCTTCCCGATAGAATACGATATCGAGATCGAGATCGAAGACCGAGGATAAGACCATCGAAGATCGAAGATCGACGAACAATACTTGACCAACTGTAACCAAGTCAAGTTCAAGGCTCCCTAAGATCTATTTATCTGTTATCAACAGGCAAAGGCAAGCATAGCCCCACCATGATATAATCCTATGATTTCGAAAGCATTTCAATTCTGCCATGATGCATACGATTCTACTGTGGTATTTTATCAATAGATAGAGTATCCTATCTATTGCATACTCCCTTTGAGCTTATATTACCTGATCCACTGCTCCTAGCATATCTAGGTTTTCCTTGTGTGCACTGCTAGAGCTCTTATTCGTGTCTGCTTACCCATGCATAGCTGTTTAGTCTGGTCCATCCAGATGATGTATCAGATGCAGAGAATCTAGAATGATAGGAGAATGTGATGAGATGAGATCACATGTGATATGATATTAAACATGCTAAGGCTTGTATGGGAGGCCACAGTGGGATGTGGTTTTTCTAGTCCCATGCTCGCCACCACTAGGACCCGAGTTCTTGCCTTTGGAACCAAGACGAGTGTGCAACCACACTGGGCCTGGACAACCTCATGACTTACTAACTTGCCTAGTAGATTCCATGAGTCACATAGTTCGGGCGTTCAATTCGACATATGCATAGAAAATCTTTTAAAATATTTGTCGGGTGAAGTTGGTGCATTCATAACAGGTAGGTAAGCGTGGACCGGGTTGCTTGGGGTAGATGGCGCCCCTGGTAAACCAACCTCGCCTCACATATTTAAGTACCGGCTTCAGGATTTGACCCGTTATGGCGGAACCATACTTATTGCGTGACTCATGGTCTCGGCGAAAGCAAGGTAAAGGTCGTGTCTAACCACCATCTGCCGGCCTTCCAAGGAAGAGGGCTATTACTAGTGGAATTAAGAGAAGGTTAGTACGTGTGGGTAAAGTTGTACACCCCTGAAGGGTAATAATATTTTCGAAAAGCCGTGTTCACGGTTATGAACGACTTGGCGACCGAACTCAAGATCATAGAGAACTATAACCTAATCTTAAAACTTGGTAGATCAACGTGTGCTTAAGGATGCTTCCTCATGGTTACGAGGGGGTGATCCTAGTGTAGGTGATGATGATGATTTGGTGGATATCAAAAGATGATGATCAATATTTCAGAGATGTCGCTCTCTTATCCCCTTTTAAAATACTCTGAATAGATGAGATTCTTCTTCTCCCTCTTGTTTTATAAACAAAAGTGGCTTTATGCAAAACAACTCCACCAGCCATAAGTCTTGCGGAGTACACCCTGTACTCACCTTGCTTTGTTGATACTTTTGGAAGAGTAAGTGTTCACCTGAAGACGAGTTCTGTACTACATCGACATTGACGAGTAGCTTGGGGTTCCCGGATGACAGCCTGGAATCTATGGGATGGGACGTCATCGTTATGCTTTAGGCCTCTTAGGCCATTTGTTAAGTTTGTTATACTTAATAGCATAATTTGCCTTTCGTTGTTTGATGTTTGTGGTCAGTGACCTCTGCTTGTAATAATTTGGTTCTCTCCTCAGTTATGAGCTTGCTGTAATAAATTTTTGTGTCGTAGGGTCACTGTCGTGTTACAGATTCTTCACTGGATATTCTCGAGCTGAAGGTTAAGCTTATTTCAGATGGAGGTCTGGGATTTGTTTAGCCCCGATCTCGGGGGTGTCACACCCGGGGACTGCTCCATAGAACCCGGGGACTGCCGAATTAGACTCGGGGACTTCCCAGGTTATGTCAGCAGAAATTATGTCGGCCGAGCCCATGGAAGTTGATGAAAAGACAGATCCAGCACCAGTGATACCAGTTTGGGCACAATCAATATTCAACTACCTAAAGATGGAACTTTGCCGGATGATGAAATATTAGCAAGACAAACAGAAAGAAGGGCAAAATCATACACCATAATTAACAAGGAGTTGTACAAGAGGAGCGTGACAAATGTGTTACAGTGTTGCGTTAGCTCAGAGCAAGGTCAAAAGATGTTGTTGGATATTCACCAAAGGGGAATGTGGGCATCATGATTCATCAAGAACATTGGTAGCCAGGGCATTCCGACATGGATTCTATCGGCCAAGCGCACTTTTGGAGGCACAAGACTTAGTAATAAAATGCAATGGGTGTCAATGATACACGGCAAAAACACATTTGCCAACATCCGAGCTAAAGACTATAACAATCACTTGGCCATTCATGGTATGGTGCCTGGATATGGTAGGACCATTCAAACCCATGCATGGCGGCATGACTCACATATTTGTGATGGTGGAAAAATTCACGAAATGGATAGAAGTGAAGCCCATCAAAAATCTTGATGAAAAAACAACTGTCACATTCCTGAGGGATATAATCCTAAGATATGGCTACCCGCATAGCGTAATCACAGACAATGGCACAAACTTTGCCGAAGGAGATTTTGCTCAATTTTGTAGGGATAACCAAATAAGACTCGACGTAGCGTTAGTCGCTCACCCGGAATCAAATGGGAAAATTTAAAGAGCTAATGGGCTAGTTCTATCTAGGATAAAACCTCGGCTGATGGAACCACTCCAGAGAACACCTGGTTGTTGGATAGAGGAATTAACCTCAATATTGTGGAGCTTAAGAACAACTCTGGATCGGTCAACTGGCTATACGCCATTTTTCCTTGTCTATGGGGGCAGAAGCTGTTTTGCCTGCCAACATAGAGCATGACTCGCCAAGAGTAAGGCAATATTCGGAAGCCGAGGTAAAAGAGGCTCGAGAAGATGGAGTTGATTTACTCGAAGAAGCTCGAGAACTGGCATTGGCCATATCCGCCATATACCAACAAAATCTTTGAAGCTATCATAGCTAGAAAGTTCAACCTCGTGTATTCTGAGAAGGGGACTTGGTCCTCAGACTGGTGCAACGCACAGCTGGGATGCACCAGTTATCACCCCATGGTAATGTATGTTCATTGTAAGCAAAGCATTTTACAATGATTCATACTATCTAATAGACGCCCATGAGGCATAAAGGAACAAGGCGGACAAGTCAAGTGATGAAACCAAAAGGCCGTGGAATGTGGCATTGCTTCGTCCTTTCTATACCTAGGGAAAGCAATGTATGTATCTCTCAAACTCTCATATGTCGGAACCTTATGCTGGCTATGTGCTAATAATAAAAATGGTATGACTCGAAAAATTGACTCGGGGACTCCCCCTCATGCTTATTGATTTCTATCCTTATGTCAGCTGACGCAGTTGCCTAAAATTATCTCGGAATAGTAATGTGTACGCGTATAAGGTCAACTCTACGACTATGCAGTTGTCCGAAAACACGGCTTCATGGCAAGCAAGAGAAAAATGCCAAGGACGGGTAAACATGAACAACTGATAAGCAAAGGAAAAACGTGAGTCGACCCTATGTATATTTATAACTAACCCATTGCAGGATATGTCAGCCTATATGTCGAATGACTTTAGATCAAGTTTCCCAGTTTCATACTCGCTAACTTAATCCTTATGATCTTGAAACTCTATTGTCAAACGCCAAAAAAGGTAGACAAGAGCCAAAGTCAAGGGATAGGGGAAACGACAAATGAAACTCGGGGACTTGCCCCTGAGTGATTCGCATTTCAACCAGAATATAAGTTTTTGCCTTCACAAAGGCACACACCAAAAATAACTGTAGTATTTGTTACATCTACACCCAGCATACCGGGGATCTCATGAAATTCCACTGTTTTTATCCATCCTAAGAGGCAGCTAGACTCGGAGGGGAATCAATGGGCTTGGAGCTTGTCGCGTCGTCAGGTTCGACCGTGTCAATAATGTCGGCCGAAGCAGCCACATCAGATTCGGTCGCTTCGCTGTCAGCAGCACCTTCTTCGGCAACATCGACTCTAGGCTCGGCGACATCGAGGAAACTTGGCCCGTCGCACCAAGCATGAATCAAGGCATACTCGACCATGGCATAGGCTTGCTCCTGGCGCCTCTTGATGAGTTCTAGATCATGATTCCACTTGCCTTCGGCCCTCATGTTATGAAGACCATCAAGATTGATGTCTTCATACCAGGATAGCACAAAGGACAAGGCCTTGTCTACAACAGCGCGGCTAGCCAATTCATGCCATTCATCCAGCCATTCTCGGATAGCACTAGCCTAGCCGCGAGAGGCTCAATGAGTTCAGGAGAGTCTTCATCTGGCCAAAGCGTTCTAAAGACATGGATTGCCGACTTAAGTAAGTTGACCCCACATGACTTCATAGTGGTTACACGCTTTGAGAGGGCAGCCAGATGCTCATCAATGGTAACCTCATCATTTCCGGGTCACTAGACTCGAACCGCACCTTCTTCATGGCCCTCAGAGCGGACATGTTGGACTTGGGGAAGTTTTTTGCAAAGGAAAGAGGGAATCATCAAAGGACAACAAAAGATATGGAAATAAGAACAAGAACACACCGAAAAGAGTAACGACTCACTACCGATGAAAGAGTTGATGCAGCCGAACTTGGTCTGCCAAGTTTTTCCTTTCACTTGAAGGGCATCCAGGTCTTGGTGAGCCGAGTCTAAAGCTAAATCGGCATCCTTGAGCAGCTCATTCATTTTATCAGTTTTGCCAGAGAATTGCCCCTCTTGCTCGGCGAGTTCGTAGCGCAGACCCTTAACCTCAGACTTATGCTTCTGCTCCATTTCCACCATCTGCTGCTTGAGCTGAGTCACATTGTCTTGCTCCTTCTGGAGCTCGATCTGGTGCTGAACTGCTTATTCAAGAGAGTGTTCCATCAATCCCGGCATGAAAACAATATCCCGAAGTGGTTCCATGAGAAAAAGTATTTCGGCTACTCCGAGATATAACATATGGATAATAAAATACTAAGGCTAGGCAGCTAGAAAGTTTCTAAGGAAAAGGGCACTACCTTCAGCGTCAGAGATTTGCTTGTGTAGCGCATCGATGGTGGACTGAGCAGTAGATGTGGAAAAGAGTAACAAGAGGAAGTTAAGATAAAAAGATGAAAATGGTAAGAGGGAGGCCAAGTAAGGATATACCTTGGCCTTGGTTCTCGACAGTCAGGTTGCGATGAGCAGCAACAAGCTTTTGATACTTCCATATCAAAGATTGATGTATCTTGGTGCGCTCATTATGCGTGAGCTTCAAAAAGAAAGATAAACAGAAAATACTCAGTGGATGAAAAATATTCAATCCTGACAGAAAATAAAAAGAGATACATTCTGGATCTGAGCCTACAGCCGAGTAACTACTTTACTGGACAGTAACCTCGTTGGCTAGGGATTAGATTTTTAAACATAAGATCTTGCCAAAGCAAAGAAAAAATCATGCCTTAACTTTTAGCTTACAGCCGAGTAACTGCTTTACTCAGCAGTAACCTCGGGGTCTAGGGATCAGATTTTCAACAAGACATTTTGGCAAAAATAGAAAAAAATCATGCCTTACTTCTAAGATTACAGCCGAGTAAGTTCCTTACTCGGCAGTAACCTCGGGGACTAGGGAATATGTAGATATAAAAGTACTCAGAACGTGAAAGAGTAAAGCAGATTCATACCTCATTCACCTGGTAAACTTGCGTCATGAGTGCAATGGCTTGGTGGGTCATCTCGGACACTATCTTCGGACCTAATTGCACTTGCTGCTGACCCACCCGAACGAGCGCCAGAATTAATCTCATGGTGGCCCGCAACATTCCACTCTAGGGCGAAATGTTCAGCAGAGCCAAGACTGTGCATGCTAAGTGTCCGAGTAGGAACTTGGCATTTCTTCAAGGCAGCTCCTACAGCAGCACGCGTAGCAGAGGGACTAGCATGTAAGGCACTAGCTCCAGGAGCATCGCCGGGTCCAGCACTAACGAAAGATTTTCCCAACTGACCCGCCAAGGTAGGTGTCTTTGTTGATGGGGTTGGTTTAATCTACGGAGCAGAAACTAGAGTCCGCTGCTTAGAACCCATCGTCTTGACAGGAGTAGTCCGGGTCTGTCCAAACCAAGAAGGCCGGGTCTGGCTCTTAGTTGCTGGAGTTGGAGGAGTAGGTCTTGTTGAAGGGTTTCGCAGCATAGTAAATCAAAAAAATTCTACGGATGCGAACGGAAAAGCCAAGATCTAATCTAGGAGATGCAAACAACAAGAGAGATTAGATTGGATCTTCATACCCTTGAAGAATCGCACAGCGGAACGTTCGTCGGAACATGGGTGATGTAGTCGTACTCGCTTCTCCTCCTCGCGATCCGATCCGATCTAGCATCGCAAGTGGCGATGCCTCCGGGAGATGCACACGTGCAGCACCTCGACGTCTCCTCCTTCCTTGGTCCAACAAGTATGGTGGAGAGATGGATTGGATCTAAAACGCGACGGCGTGGTGCAAGTGGTGGAGAGTTTCTGCAGCAGGGCTTCGCCTACACGCAGTCGGGAGGGAGAGAGAGAGGAGGGCAGCAGGGCGACTAGGCTTGAGGGGAAGGTGTGTGTGTGTGGGGGGGGGGGTGGTGCGCCCCATACCTCTATATATAGAGGTGGGCGCCCAACCCTCCCTCCCAAGCCCTAGGCCAAGCCAAAGGAGGTAGGAGTGGCAGGAAACCCCTTCTAGAAGCTCCAAACTAGGGTTTCCCTTGTTTGGCCGGGGCCCTATGGGGCCTTGTGCCCTGGCCCAATGCGCCAAGGCACTCCCTCATAGGCCCATTCCTCCCAACAGGTGGGACCACGTTGGTCCCTCCGAAGGTTCTAGAAGCTTAGGTACAATCGATTAACTAACAATTCAACTCCAAAAACTGCCTTTGCCTTATATGAATCTTATTCTCCGGACCATTCCAGAACCTCTCGTGATATCCCGGATCCCATCCAAGACTCCGAACAAAAACTCATAAACCAATTATCCAATCTATCCTAGCGTCGAGACACGTTAAGTGTGTGACCCTTCGGGTTCGAGAACATGCATACATGATCTTCTATCAATAATCAACAGCGGGGTCTGGAAACCCATATTGACTCCCACACATTCATCGATGATCATATCGGATGAACCACGATGCCAGGATTCAAACAATCCCATATATATATTCCCTTCGTCTCGCGATATTTTACTTGCCCGAGATTTGATCGTCGGTACCGTCATACCTAGTTCAATCTCGTTCACAGCAAGTACTTTACTCGTTCCATAATCCGATATCACTTCGTGATTAACTCCTTAACCACATGCTTGCAAGCGGTGTTGATATCGATTACCGAGTGGGCCCGAAGTATATCTCTCCGACTTGGGAGGGACAAATCCCATCTCGATACATATAACTCAACAGGTACTTTCCGATCACCTGAGAGACACCTTTATGATCACCCTCTCATAGGATGACGTTTGATGACCTCAAAGCTTTCTTCCGATACCAGGGAGTTGTATTATCTCATGGTCTAAGGAATACAATATTTGACATAAGAAAAGCTTCGCAAAGATGAACACAATGACACGATCTAATTGCTTCGCTTAGTTTGGGTCTGTCCATCATATCATTCTCCCAATGATATGATCTCATTATTAATCGACAACTCATGTCCATGGTTAGGAAACCTTAACCATCATTAATCAATGAGCTAGTCCATAGAGGCGTACTAGGGACACGGTGTTGTTCACAAACCACACAAGTATTAAAGTTTCCGCTTAATACAATTCTAGCATGGAATATAAACATTATCATGAACAAGAATTATAATAATAACATCTTTATTATTGCCTCTAGGGCATAATTCCAACACTTGTACTTGTTTGCTGAGGAAGAGGAGCCGAATGAGCAGGATCAGTAACCGGTTGGGAAGCAGAGGCATGTGTTTCCTTTACTGGGGGAGATGCAGTAGACAAGTTCTGTGTGGAATCGGCACCGATATTGCTGGCGCCGGGTCCCAAGTTCATGTTATCTGAAGCAATGTGAGATGCATGCCGAGTCTCCCCTGCAGATTGGGCTGCCGGGTCAGCTTTAGGATGAGGCACAGAAGCCTAAATTGTAGGAGCAGAGACCCGAACATGGCTCTATTGCTATGGAGCAGCACGGGCAGGGGAGACTGGCTTGGAAATGGTGGAGGCCATGCAAGTGGCAGACTGACTAGTAGACCTAGCAGCGCTGCAAACAAAAGCGCAAACCTGTAAGGAAAGAAGCACAAAAAGGAAGAATGTGAGGTAACAGGTAGCGGAAGTTACTAGGACATGACGGGGTCACGTGACACACGTTGACCGACTCGGCATGGATCCTTGCGGGGCTGCGAAGTCCCAGCTTCGGGGGTCGAGGCATCATCGACCCATCGCTTCTTGGAGGCTTGAGCACTAGAAGAGGCCCCATGCTGCTTACCCGCCTTGGTAGGAGGGATTTTGCCGCGACCACCGACGGCAAGGGGAGCATTCTCGTGTACCTGACCAGCTACATCAGTAAATGCAAGATTCAATGGGATAAGCCGAAAACACAAGGCAAAAGTCAAGTACCTCCAGAATCTCACAGTCATCATCATCATCTGACCAGTCCTGGAAAACGTTTCGGGTAAGATTCTTACCCGGAGTTGGAGCAGTAGCATGGGGAATTGGCATGAAGCACTCCAAGTATAACTCATCCGCGTCCTCGTCAGATCGATCGCTGAAGTAATTGATGACCCACAAGTGTAGGGTATCGCAACAATCTTCGCGGGTAGTATTACCCAATTTATTTATTTGACACAAGGGGAGCCAAAGAATACTTGCAAGCCTTAACAATTGAGTTGTCAATTCAGCTGCACCTGGAAATAGTTCTTTCTCACAAAAGTTTATCAGTAGCAACAGTTTGATAGTAGCAACAACAAAGCAACAGCAACAGTAAAACAGGAGCAATAGTAATAATAGCGGTAATAGTGGGATTCAAGTGTGGTAGGCATATGGATGGATGGACGGGCGTTGCATGGACGAGTCTAAACATGTAACTTCAAGATCTAGGACACTGCAGATAAATAATAAAAAGCATCCAAGTACTAAACAATCCTAGGAATGTGCTCCATATATAGTCATACATGTTCGCAATGAGAACTTGCACAACATCTTCTATCCAGCCAGCCCATGGCAGCGGGGCCTCTAGGGAACTACTAACAATTAAGGTGCTCATTTTAATAGAGCACCGGAGCAAAGCATTAACACTCCGTGAACACATGTGATCCTCATACCACAGCCATCCCCTCCGGTTGTCCCAATTATTGTCACTTTGGGAACTTTGGATCCGTACAATGATATGTGTACACAACTTGCAGATAAGATCACAAACAATACTATCATAATGATTTAATAATAAGTTCAGATATGAGATCATGGAACTCGTGCCCTAGTGACAAGCATTAAGCACAACAAGTTGCAACAAAGTCAAATAGCACTAATAGAGATACTAGGCACTATGCCCTAACATATCTTATTCGATTACATGATAGAACTCATCCAATCCCTACCATCCCCAAACCTACAGCGGGGGATTACTCACTCATGGATGAGGGAAACATCGATGGTTGATGGAGAAGCGTTGGTGATGACGATGGCGATGATCCTCTCCAAATTCCCCGTCTCGACATGGTGCCAGAACGAAGTTTCTAGATCCGAATCTTGGTTTCTGGTGGTGGCGACGGAGCGGAACTATTTCTGGAAAACTCTCGAACCCCCCTTGGTTTTTAGGTCGAGAGGCAACTTATAGGAAGAGGGAGGTCAAGGGGGTGCCTGGGTGTTGGGGATATGCTATATGGGTATCCTCATAGCATGTCTCCTATCCGGATAACCCGGGTGGACCACAGTTGGTAGCATGGCCCATGGCCTCCTGGGCGGCCCAGTTAGATGGATCCATAAGGGAGGCCCATGCCGGATAAAGGAAGGCTATGGTGGAGTCACCAGCGTACCCGGAGCCTTGGAGTAGAAGACAAGCTAGACTAGTCATAGTCAGTGTAGGACTCTGTAACCTGTCCGGCTAGGACTTTTGCCTATAACCCTAGGACCTGGCGACTATATAAGTCGGGCCTATGGGAGCCTTTAGGGCATCGATTCATACAACCTCGCACAGCGAACCTATCTCTGTAACTCGGCGTATTGCCATATAGTGATTTATAGCAGGATTAGGATTTTGCCACCGTCGTGGGATCTGAACCTGGGTAAGCTGTGTTACCTCGTATCCGTCAACCGTCTGCCTTCCCCCACATCTCTAAACATGCACCGTGAGGAACCCTCCATGGCGTACTCGTCGGCAATACCACGACAGTTGGCGTCCACCGTGGGGCAAGAGGCGCTTCAGGCTCTTCAGCAGGCGAGGACCAAGATCTTCGCGCGAATCGGCGAAACCGTAGCCATCGGTCGCGTTCTCTTCTCCGGCAACATTCGATCGTCCCTCCCGACGAGTTCTGGATCCCGGCAAAGCCGAACCTTATGCGGTGTTCGATCGTTCCTATCGGAGACATCCACCTCTTCATTGGCGAAACCGACTTGGGCACTAGTTCCCTGGGAGTCAGAGGAGCATCAAGGCCCGCACGGACCGCCTACGGGCAGGATACGTTCGTGGAAGGATCGTTGCCGGATCTCTCTTCGAAGTTTGCCGGCAAAGATCGGAAAAATTCAAGGCCCACCCGAACCGCCCCTGTGCAGGATATAACAGTGGAAGATCACTGCAAGTCCGTCGGCTTCGTCCGTGCGTCTGGACAGCAGAGATCCAACTTCGTCGGCGTGGTTACCATATTCGATCTGGCGCGTTGTGTTCAGAGAGAAGGTGAAAACCCCCGCGATTACCTGGCCAGGTGGCTCCGCATACGAGCCGATCTGGCCCACTACCCCAATGATGATGCTATGTATCACTTTGTGGAAGGACTGGACCACGACACGCTTCTCCGACATTCTTTAAGACGGCAACAGGTGTCGGGATGCCTTACCTTCAAAGGCATGGTGAACACCGTCAACAACTATGCGAGGCTGAAGCGGCAGCTCAGACAGCTCTTGCGCTCATTGACGGAGCCCCTCCGATTCAGCCACCGCCACCACCTCCTCCGGCCGCCATCGTCGCAGCTGCGCCGCCACCTCCAGTCATCATCGCTTCTGTTGCACCTCCACCCCATCATCGAGGAAGTCCTGGCACCCTCCGAATCTATGATTGACACACTCTACGCCGACTTTAGCGCAGACTCAGAGGAAATAGATTTCAGTACAGAGGAACTAGACTCCGCCATGCAGGAGATGGAGGAGGAGTACACGCGCGACGAGCAAGCCAATAACACCGTCACGTCTCGAGAGGTGTTTGTCACCATTGGGACGGCGATGGATGAAGATCAACCCAGACGAGATTCGCCTACAGCGCTGGACAAGGGGAAGGGGCCACTTATTGCTGCTGACGATGATCGTGCAAAGGCCATGCCTCCTCCGCCTAACCTAGCGCAGCAGCCGCAGGAACTCGGCACCGGAACGAGCAACAACAACACCGCAAACTTGCTGCCTCCGGCATCCACATCTGCTGCTTCCCAAGTTACTCCAGCTGATAGAGTGATGTACGGCAATCTCCTTGTTGAGCCACTGACCGTATCTCATATCCGGAACGTGACTCAGCTTGACGAGAAGCGCCAGCAGCTGCTGGAGGAAGCGCAGGCCATCGCGGAGCAAGGCGCTAAGCTGGATCGAGATCCGGTCAACGCGCAGAAATCCATAGAGAAAGCTAGAGCAATGGAGGCCGAGTAGAAGACTCTACTGCAGCAGCAGAAGGCCAAGAAAGCTCTGGCTCGCATCATCAACGATCCTGGTGTACGGCAAAACCTAGGATGGGCTCCCTCGAAGCTAGCACAGGCCAAGCCATACATTGACAGTGAAGGAAAATACGTGATGCCCACCCCACTCCTTAACCTCACTGTATCCAAGACCCTTCTGGAGCAGGATAGATCGTCCGAGGCAGTGGAACAGGTCTATGACCTAGTGGCCAAGGCGGTGAAGCAGCAGGAAAAGGCCACCTCTCAGAGGCTTGAGTCTGACGCAGCGCTTTGCCAGTCTAGCCAGTATGAGTCGCCAAGGGACAGATCTCCTCTTGATGTCGGGTCCCAAACGGGTTCATGAGAACAAAGACGCAGGGATGCACGCAACAGGAAGGATGCTATCCCCATATCCTCCGACCATGGAGAAAAGGCCCGACCTCGTCGCCCATTGCCACCGCACCGATCCCCCAGAAATCACAAGGCTCACCATCATACGGATATGCCCCCGCCAAGGCAGTGCGGCATCGTCATCCGCGACAACAAGGAGCAGACCCGTCATGACGGAGAGCGCAACCAAGGAAACAAGAGCAGGTCACGCCATGACCCTCCGCATCCGACAAGCAACTATGCCAGGCGTGAGGCTTCGCAAGACGATAACAACAAAAAGGATAACCCACCGACACCTCCGCCTCCGTCGCCACCTAGCAGTCACCATGGCGGAGGAGGCACGCGTCATTCACGCATCCCATCCCCTGTTGACAAGAAGAAGAAGAACCTGGAGCCATACGATGCACGTTCGCGGATCTATAAGATCCACGAGGCTCGGGAAGGACCATACCTGGGACCACGTTGCTTTGGACCTGCAATACGGTCTGCAACTTACCCCAAAGGTTTCCGGATCGACAAGACCATCAAGCCCTATGACGGCACCGCCAAGCCAGCCACATGGTTGCAGGACTACGGCAACGTGGTGGAGATTGCCGGAGGCAACCCCAACTTCATTGTCAAGTACCTCCTGTTAATGTTGGCGGGCACGGCCCGTCAGTGGATTGACGAGTTACCGGAGAAATCCATCTGCAATTGGTTGGACATGCAAGAGGCATTCACCAAGAACTTCGAGGGTATGTACAAACTTCCCTGCACTATGGGCGATCTACAGCGGTGCGTGCAAGAGAAATACGAGACATCTCGTGCCTACCTCTCCCACTGGCTGGACATGAAAAATTCCTGCGCAGGAGTGCACGCTCAGACCACCATGGCCTCCTTCATCGATGGGTTGGAAAGGGGAACGTTGCTCCGACATAAGCTGAAGCGCTTGCAGGATAATCACCATCTTGACTTGAACCAGACGATTCAGTTGGCTAGTGAGTTCGCAGCTGCCGACGATGATGCTCGCGGCTCCTTGCCGGCAATGGCCGTTCCAACTCAAGCTCGGAGGAACATCAGTACAAAGAGGAAAAACGCTCCAGAAGAAAAGCAATCTACCAACATGGTCACCATGACCTTTGCAGGACAAGGTGATGGCGAACAATGTGGCCGAGGACGGGGAGCCGGCCGTGGGCAGCAACGAGGAAGTGAAACTACCTCGGCCCCGCTCCACGTTCCCCAAACCTACGAAGAGTACCGCGATATGACGTGCCTCGTACACCTCAATGTCAACGGTAAAGCCACCCATACCAATCAACACTGCAAGTTCATCAACGACCTTAAGAAAGACCCGAAGTCCGGTTACAAGCGAAGTCAGAAGAGCAGACCGCGAGGCAAGGGAAAGGGGAAGAAGAAGGAGGAGGAGTCCAAGGATTCAAGTGACATGGACAAGGATGTTGACCCCAAGCACGCCTCCAAGAGCGAAGACAAGGGCAAGAAACCCCTTCGTGAAGAAGGAGCCAGTCTACCACACTTTACTTGGCACCCCACCGTCCGACAACAGAAGACCTCTATGAGGATCCTGATGGCTACTCTACCCCAGTTCCCCAGTACATGCGCTGGTCGGAGGTTCCAATTACTTGGGACAGGACGGACCACCCAGACCTTATTCCTACGGAGAACCAGTACGCCATGGTCATCAACCCATTGATAACGGCGTGGAGTTCACCAAGTGTATGGTGGATAGTGGAAGCAACATCAACATCATGTACTTGGATACACTGCAGAAGATGAACTTGACGGAGGCAAACCTAAGGCGGACCAAGACCATCTTCCACGGCGTAGTTCCTGGTTGGGAGGCTCGGTCCCTTGGGTGCATCACACTTCAGGTTGCCTTTGGCGATGTTAATAATTACCGCCAAGAGCACATGACCTTTGAGGTGGTCCCCTTCAAGAGCGTGTACCACGTCATATTCGGCCGCGACATATTCCACACGTTCATGGCCAAGCAATTCTTCGTCTATAACAAACTCAAGATACCCAGACCAAACGGTGTCATCACCGTATCCGGAAGCTTTACCAAGGCAACGGACTGCACGATTAATGAAGCAGCCTTCGCGGAAGCTGTCCTCTACAGCGAAGAATTCAAAGAGATCCAGAGCAAGGTCGATGACTCAGAGATGCCCGCGTCGAATAAGCAGATCTCCGACTCCGCTCCTGCGTTCAAGACCGCCATCGAGACCAAGCCAGTGGAACTTGTGGTAGGCGATTCCTCCAAGGTCACCGCCATTGGGACGAACCTGGATCCCAAATAGTAAAGTGCGCTCGTCGAGTTCCTCCGTGAGAATAGGGATATCTTTGCCTGCCAACCTGCCGACATGAAAGGTGTACCTAGGGAACTTGCCGAGCATAGCTTAAACATTGACCCAAAATGCAAACCAGTGAAACAACCTCTACGACGCTTCGGAGACGAGAAGAGACGCGCCATTGGCAAAGAGATAGCTAGGTTACTTAAGGCTAGATTTATCTGAGAAGTCCTTCACACCCGATGGGTGGCCAATCCTGTACTTGTCCCCAAAAAGGGAATCAAAGAATTAAGAATGTGCGTTGATTACACCGGCTTGAAAAAAGCATGTCCCAAAGACTCGACGGCTGGCTCGGAACTTTTGTATTTTCTTGGTGCATTCTCAGGATACCACCAGATCAAGATGAGGAAGTCGGACCAATTGGCCACTTCGTTCACTACCCCATACATCACATTTTGCTATGTTACGATGCCCTTTGGGCTGAAAAACGCAGGTGCTACGTACCAGCGGACAATGCAACGTTGCCTTCACGACCAAATTGGTCGGAACGTTCACGCCTACGTGGACGATATCGCGGTGATGTCTAAGAAATCAAACGACTTAATCTCCGACTTGAAAGAAACCTTTGATAATCTCCGGAAATACAACATGATGCTTAACCCTAAGAAGTGCGTCGTCGGGGTTCCAGCCGGCAAATTGTAAGGTTTCATCATTTCCCAGCGTGGAATCGAGGTCAACCCGGAGAAAATCAAGGCCATCTTAAACATAAACCGTCCGACATGCCTAAAGGACATTCAATGACTAACAGGTTGTGTTGCAGCAGTTAGTCGGTTCGTGAGCCGACTTGGAGAGAAGGCCCTGTCGCCGTACAAGTTGCTAAAGCAGGCGGACAAATTCACGTGGATGGACAAAGTAGATGCAATATTGAAGAAGCTCAAGGAGATTCTTTCCTCAGAACCCATCCTTGCAGCACTCGAGCCTGGAGAGCCCATGTTAATTTACATGGCGGCAACCAACCGGGTAATCAGCATCGTCATCGTGGTAGAGCGGAAGGAACCAGGCTATGAGTATGGAGTTCAACGACCAGTTTACTATGTGAACGAGGTCTTGACGGAGTCCAAGCAGCGTTACCCGCACTACCAGAAGATAGCTTATGGAGTATTCCTTGCTTCTCGGAAGCTGAGGCATTACTTTCAGGAGCACCCAATCACAGTGGTGATCAAGACTCCACTGTCCGACATTATCAACAACAGAGACACCACGGGGAGAGTCGCGAAGTGGGGCATTGAACTTGCCGCCTTCGAGATCATCTACAGGAGACGCGACGCTATCAAGTCACAAGACTTGGCGGATTTTGTTGCAGATTGGACGGAGATGCCGAATGCTACTCCATTGCCGGAACCAGAGTACTGGGTGATGCACTTTGACAGATCAAAGCTGCTCAACGGCTCGGGGGCTGGTGTATTTCTATAGTCACCAACAGGAGACAAGCTACACTACGTTCTGCAAATCCACTTCGAGGCTACAAACAACATGGCGGAGTAGGAAGCACTCATTCATGGACTACGTGTAGCCAAGGATATTGGCATCAAGGGCATAGTTTGCTGTGGAGATTCCGACTTGGTTGCCCAGTAGGTGGCTGGCACCTAGAACGCGCGGAATCCTATGATGGCGGCATAACGAGAGAAAGTGGACGAGATAGCCAAGAGATTCTTGGGCTACGAAGTCAAGTATGTACCTAGGGAGAAAAACGAGGAGGCTGATCTGCTGTCTAAGATTGGATCAGGGTGCAAACAAATTCCTCCAGGAGTTTTCCTAGAGCATCTGCGCGCACCATCCATGAAAGGAGCCGAATTGACAACCCGGATAGAGCTGACTCTTTTGTCCACATGGTGGCAAAGGTCCCTCCGTCTTGGACAAAACCGTTCATGGAATATCTCGAACACGGAACTTTGCCCGACGACAAGGTCGAAAGACGGCAAATAGTACGACGAGCAAAGGGTTATACCATAATCAATGGACAACTCTACAAAAGGAGCACTACTGGTGTATACCTTAAGTGTGTTTCTCAGCTAGAAGGTATGGAAATCCTACGCGAAATCCATCTCGGAGATTGCGGGCATCACGCCGCTCCTCGATCGTTGGTCGTGAAAGCCTTTCGGCAAGGATTCTACTGGCTAACCATGAAGGCGGACACCGACAAGCTGGTTGAGACATGCATGGGATGCCATTATTATGCGCGACAACCACATAACTTGGCCGTTTGCAGTGTGGGGGCTAGACATGGTGGGACCGTTACAGACGGCACCATGTGGGTTTACACATCTGCTAGCAGTAGTGGATAAATTCACTAAATGGATAGAAGCTAAACCCATTAGAAAGCTTGATGGGGAAACTGCCCTAAGGTTTGTCTGGGATCTAGTGGTGAGATTTGGTCTCCCACATAGCATTATCACCAAAAAGGCAGCAACTTGTCACTCGGAGAAGTGGAGGCTTATTGTTGGGAGAAGGGCATCCGACTTGACCTTGCATCTGTGGCACATCCACAATCCAATGGTCAGGTCGAGCGAGCTAATGGATTAATTCTGCAGGGAACAAGCCACGTCTTGAGGCACCGCTACATAGAGCATCTGGAGCCTGGGCAGAAGAATTGTCATCTGTGCTGTGGAGTTTACGAACTACACCCAATAGATCCACCGGCTACACCCCTTACTTCATGGTATATGGAGCAGAAGCCATCCTACCTTTCGACATACTTCACGATGCACCAAGAGTCGCCACCTACGATGAAGATGACGCTGAAGAATCCAGATGCCTAGATGTGGACCTTCTAGAGGAGGAACGTGTTTTGGCATGCCAAAGATCCGCCATCTACCAGTAGAATCTAGGCAGCTACCATAGTGTCGCATTCGGCATCGCTCGTTTAAAGAGGGGGATTTGGTGCTCCAACTTAAGCAGAAGAAGTCACACAAATTATCCCCGCCATGGGAAGGACCATTCATCATAAGCAAGGCGCTACTCAATGGGTCTTACTATCTCGTTGACAATCATGAACTGAAGGATAGACCCAACAAGGATCATAAGCATAAGCGACGTGACCCGGATGATGACTACCCGGAGCTTGATCGGCCATGGAACATAGCACAGCTACGCCCTTTTTACACTTAGCATTTTTTATCTAATTGTGTACCTCTTATATGATCAATGAAATAAAGCTCTCTGTTTCACTCATATTTCTGAGTCTTTTACCTCCTTTAGTGTTCATTTTTGGATCATATAAAACCTTTATGCACAAGTTTTGTTATTGCACTTGTGAAAATTCTGCACACTGGCGTTAGCCTAAGTTTTCTGGTCTACACGTTCTTTGTTGTCTTTATGTGGATTCTGGAGTAGTGACTTTCGGCACTTATTGTCGACGATTTTGTGCTTAGGTTATTGACTGTGCCATTGGGCATCATAACCTGAGCGCATGGTTCCGACAACGAGTCTTCCGACTCACGAAAAGTCAAGCATAAGGACCAAAGTACTGGATAAGCCAACACTTGCTTAAAAATATATACATGCTGGAAACTGGTTCTTAAGTAGCAAGACATACAACATTGTTTTTTGCCTTAATTTAAATACATAGTTTTTTTCCACATACGCATCAAAGGTGAAACAAATAATACAAGTTGTTTTTCATTCCTTTGGTGCAGGCGACTTGGAAGCAGCGTCATTGGCAGCAGGAGAACCACCCGCGAAGTCGGCGGTGTGAAGGGACTCAGAGGAGCTTTGGTTGTCGCAATCGATGATATTCATCGGCACGAAGACGTTAATGTCGACTAACTCGGCAACTCTGGTATCATAGCCCGCGAGTGACGACAAGATGGATTCGTGATTAATCGTTTTGCCATCGTCATCTACGTCGGGAATGCCAGAGGTCACCGTGTCGATGTCAGCATCTTCGTAATGTGCCTTCACCATTGACATCGTCATCCTTGCACCGGCTCGTGCACATGAAGCTTTCCAGCTTGTGATACGCTCGGGGGCTCGACGCAGGATCTCTGAGTACTTAACCACAGAGTCTGATGCCTTAATATTGATCTGGAGGAGCTTGGCAATCTCTTTGGCTTGCGCGATGGCGGTGTTGATGAAGTTTCCGGCAAGAATCATGCATTCCTTTGCTGGAGGAGGCGACCGGGTTAAGCCCATAGGAGCTGCAAATTCCGACAAGGAGCACATGAGTTCAAAAATTCAGAGTATCTAGACTACAGAAATCCAAGACGGAGAATCACTTACTGAAGATGCTAGCTTCAGCCTGCAAGAGAGTATCCGCCAAGGAGTCCCGTTCTTGTTGAAGGAGCTTGTACGCCTCATGGTGGCGTTGATTCTGCTCATCGGAAGCTTTCTTCTGATCTCTTAAGATCGACATCTCCTCCTTCAAGCGGTTTATCTCCTCGGTGGCGGAGTCCTGCAGGACTTTCATGGATTCTTCATGCATTTTCAGCATGTCCTTCCTCTCCTGCTTAAGGATCTTGTTCTCGCTATCCAGCTCCTGAATGTGCTTGGATTGCTCGACAATATCCTTAGCCTTGGCAATGGTTTCTACAAGTCGGGGAAAGCAAAGTACACAGTGAGTACTCGGAGAATGTGGGCACAAAACCAAGTCAGAATGCGAAAAAGAAAACAGACGCTTACTCTTGATGATCTGTTCCTTCAAGAAGGCAGTTTTACCCTTTTCGGTTTCCAAGTCCGTGCGCATCTTCTGGTACTTGTCGTTGGCCATGCCCCTCCGAGCATTCTCGTTCTATGGAAAAATAAAAAATCAAACGTTGTTTGGTCTGCTTGGAGCATCTAGCCGGAAAATTTCCACCTAGACGCTCGGGGGCTACATCGAGAGTTTTTAACTGAGCAATATGCTTAGTCTTTCTTTAAGCATCTAGTCCGAACTAATTCAGTTCTCGATTAGAAGCTTGGGGGCTACAGTATAAAGTTTTTTAACTCGGATATATGCCTTAGCTTTTCTTTAAGCATCTAGTCAGAACTAATTAAGTTACAACTAGAGGCTTGGGGGCTACAGTATTGAAATTTATAAACACTGCGTATGCTACTCTTAAAGCATCTAGTCTGAATAATTCATTCCACCTATATGCTTGGGGGCTACAGTGAGAGGTTTTCTGGCTTAGTCACTCTTAGAGCATCTAGACGCATAGACCTATGGTTTTCCGTCTACATCCTCGGGGTCTATAGTGGGATATTCATATGAAATGTAAAAAGCAAATAAAACTTACAAGTGCAATGATCTTGAGGTTGGTAGCACTCTCGGCCAGCGGCTTGCCAAAGGATACGCTGTTTCCTTGCAAGATCTTTGCTTGTCGGAGGAGCTCCTCTAGACCGCACGTCGGAGATGTCGGAGCCGCACCAGGAACCAGAGTAGTGCTACCTGGCGTAAGTATCGGATAAATATATTTGGATACTCTATGTCTTTCTTGGGTACGGGGGCACCGCCTACGGCAGAAGTACCAGCTTCCACCACCGCCTTACCGCAACCGATGGCATCCTTAGCCGGAGCTTCAGCCATTGGGTGTGCGGCACTCTCCTGCGTTGCCTGCTCACGGACAACCGCAATCTCTGTAGAGGCACTTGAGTCCACTTCCATGGCGGAAGGGCCAGATGATTCCTTGGTTTGTGAGCTTGTCGGAGCGGAGGAGGGCTTGACGCTGGGAGATGCGTCGCGATGCATCATGTTCTTAATGGTTCTAGAAGCCCCCAATGTTTTGGAGGTCTTCTTCAGGCTGGTCGTGGCTTTATTCCTGAAACGTGCAACATGCATAAGTACAGGAGCAAGACATATAAATAGACAATGTCAGAAAGAAAGAAGCTTACACAAGTGGGGGTGCTTTGGAAAAGGGGATCCCGGTAATCTTTATTTTCTCCGCCTCCAGGGCGACGGTAGTCTTCTTGGAGGCTCCACCCTCCATCTTCTTCTTCTTGCCTCCGTCGGCAGTGTTAGAGGTGGAGCTCTTCCGCTTTCGTGCCAACGGAGCATCGTCATCGGACACGACGGTGACTTCCTTCATCTTTGGATCATAGATTTGAGGAGCCATGTTGTCCTCATCTATGTCGCTAAGCTATAAGGTGAAGAACCACCGTGTTAGATGAGATGACAATTTCTAGACGGAATAACTAGAGTATATGTCATACACGAAAAATAAACAGTTACCTTTGGGCACTTGTTATCTACGAACATGTTATAGGTGATGGTGAAGCCACGCTTCCTTGTCCTTCACCCTGACGATGTCCTTGAGACGGAGCTTCACGGAGTCGCTCGAGAAATTGTCCATGGAGATGCGGAGGCTATCCCTTCTGTCGCTGGTATACTCGTGCATCAGCTTCGAGCGGTGCTGCAGAGGTTGGATTCGTCTGATGAACCAGAACATGGCTATGTCCAAGCCGGTCAAACCCGTCTCTACGAACCACTCTATCCGCCTTATAGCGCGGGAAGCGTCGATGTCAGAGGGAAGGGAGGCATGGGATCTCCATGTCGGGGCTTCGACGGCGGCTCCATCGACGAAGTCCGGGTACGTTACTTCTCGGCCGGCCAGAGGGATATTTGGGCCATAGAAGTAAGTACGCTGCCAGTTCTTGCAAGACTTATGGCCGACAATGTCGGGGAACCGCCGTCCAGGACGGATCTTGAAGCTTATGGTGCCGCAATTTCTAAGTTCGTCCTTACTGGCCCCGGCTTCGCGTTTGACGGTGAAGTAATACACGAAGAGATCTAGCCTAGGCTTAATCCCTAGGTAACCCTCTCAGAGCGCCGCGTAATTGCTGAGCGCTAGGATGCTATTGGAAGAGAGATTTTGGGGCTGGACTTGGTAGTGGTTCAAGATGGAAAGGAAGAAGTTAGAGATGGGCAGGGAGACGCCGCGTACCAATTGCGCTTTGAGGTACACCTTTTCTCCGGCTTGGGGAGAAGGTGTCACCTCGCTGGCCGGCGCCGCCCGCCAGGCGAGCCCCTCCGTTGCAGGGAGGTAGCCCTCGGAGATCAGCTCCTTGATGTCGCGGTCCCTGATATCCAAACCGTGCCAATCGCCTTTGTGGGAGTCAAGCTCCTGTTCCAGCAGCTCCAGCGCCGCTGGATTGTGGTTGCCGCCGGTGGTCTCGACCATCGCGGAGATGGGGATGACCAAGCCCTCTAGGGGCACGACGATGGAGCTTGTCGGCTTCGCTGCGGCTTCACTCGATGACACCATGGAAGGAGTAGAGCTACTGCTGGCCATTGCGTGAGTTTGGAGGTCACTGGCGAGAGTTGGAGCTAGGGTTTTTCTCAAGGAGCTCGAGGGGGCGCTCGCTGGAGGAAGAAGACGATGCGAGGAGATAATGAGGTGAAAAGCAAAACTTCCACCGCGGTTACTATTTATGATCTCCAGCATCAAGATTCGTGCAGCTTGATCGGATGGTTGCCGCGTAGAGGACGTGTGTGCGAGCTTGCGCGGAAATTTCGCCACGTCCCAACCGTCGCCGCCAATGGTTCGTATTGCTCGCGCGGGAAAATCGGACATGATTGCGTTCTCTGCATGTGCTCCCTCCTTAACCAACCATGTGCGTTTCACAGCAGGGAAGGAAAGCCCGCCACGCACACCACCGCCGACTGCCACACCCTCAGGGAAATCGAGAAGGCACGGCACGCACGGGAAGACACCGACAACGACCCGCCAAATGGCGGAAAATTCGGCAAAGTAGCCGGCTCGCTCCACACCTTCACAGGCTTCAACACGAAGCGCGAGAAGAAGGTCATCGCCCGCGCCGTCGCCGTCAACGCAGTGGCCCAAACAGACGTCCCCCAGTTCCTCAACTGGTCGGAACAGCCCATCACCTGGAGCCGGCAAGACCACTCGCCACGCATCGAGTACCCAGGACGAGTCGCCTTGGTGGTCAAGCCCAAGGTCGGCGACTACTGGCTCCCCAAGACACTGATGGACGGCGGCAGCTCCATCAACATCCTCTACCTCGACACCTTCAGGCGGTTGCGGCTCCCGCAGTCGATGATCGAGACCACCCACACCACGTTCCACGGCATCGTCCCCGGTCGGAAGGCGTACCCGATCGGCAAGGTCACGCTACCCGTCACCTTCGGTACTCCGGCAAACTTCCGCACCGAGCGGATCGTCTTCGAGCTGGTGCCCTTCGACAGCCCTTACCACTGCGTCCTAGGGCGCCAGGCGTTCGCCAAATTCATGGCGGCGCCCCACTCTGGCGTATAACGATGAAGCTCCGGGCGTGCGGCGTCATCACCATCAACGGCGACCCGACATGGCGCCGAATCGCGAGGCCAAAGGAGCCGAACTTCGCCGACGCCGTCATCGCGGCGAAGCTAATCACGCCGACGAGCTCGCAATACGCGGCGGGTCAACAATGACGACCCCACAATACTCAAGAAGCCCAACTCGGAGGGCACAAACACCTCAACCTTTGAGGCCACGACGACACTCGCACCGTCGAGCTGGTCCCGGCGACCCGGCCAGACGGTGACGATCGGGACAAGCATGAGCCCAGCATAGGAAGGCGCTCATCGAGTTCCTTCGTGAGAATAGGGACATCTTCGCATGGAAACCCTCCGACATGCCCGGTGTCCCTAGGGAGCTCGTGAGCACAAACTAACGCCGACCCCAAAGCGCGACCCGTCAGCGGTCACTCTGGCCCTTCAACGAGGAACGCGTCGAGCAATCGCCGAGGAAGTGCGCTTGCTCGCTGCCGGCTTCATCCGCCAATCAAATACTCAAGTGGCTGGCAAACCCAGTCCTGGTCGAAAAGAAAACGGACACGGAGAATGTATCGACTACACAAACCTGAACAGCGCCTACCAAAGGCGATTCGTCCTCCCGGATCGATCAGATAATCGATTCAACCGCGGGTTCGGAGTCGCTATGTTTCCTCGACGCCTACTCCGGGTACAACCAGATCAAAATGGCTGTCGAGGATGAGGAGAAGACGGCGTTCATCACGCCATTCGGAGCCTTCTGCTACACCGCCATGACTTTCGGCCTCAAGAACGCCGGGGCAACCTACCAGCGGTGCATGCAAGAATGCCTCGCGAGCCAAATTGGCCGCAACATCCATGTCTACATCGACGACGTGGTCGTGAAATCCGCTCGCCAAGGCGACCTACTCGCCGACCTCGCGGAGACCTTCGCAAATCTGCGGAGGTACAAGATAAAGCTCAATCCAGGCAAGTGCACCTTCGGTGTACCCGCCGGGCAACTACTGGGGTACGTCGTCTCCAAACGAGGGATCGAGGCAAACCCAACGAAGATCGACACGATCGCCCGGCTCGGCAAACCGAGTGCTGCGGCGTCGAAGCTGGCGGGCGTGTAGCGGCTCTCGATCGCTTCATCCCCTTTGGCGAAAAGCGATGCCCTATACCGCTGATGCAAGAACCCCACCTTCCGGTGGGACAAGGAGGCGGACGACGCTCGCGACCTTAAAAGGTGCTACTCGCCGCACCACTACTCGCCGCACCCGACAAAGAGCCTATGCTGGTTTACGTCGCGGCGTCCGGCGCGTCGTCGATGCGTAATGGTCGCCGAACGACCAGAGGAAGGAAAGGCGCCGGTCCAGCGGCGGTGTACTACATCAGCGAGGTTCTCACCGAGTCGCGCCGATACCCACATACCAAAAGCTGGTATACGCGGTCTTCAGGCTCGGCGCTGCCGCACTACTTCCGTGAGCACCCGATCACGGTCGCCTCCTCAGCACCACTACAAGATATCATCCGCGAATCGCGAGGCGACCGGCGGTCGCCAAGTGGGCGTCGAGATTGGCGTCCACAACATTAAATCTGAGCCACGAAGGCGATTAAGTCGCAGCACGGCAGACTTCATCGCCGATCGAAGAGGCCCAAAGCCGGAAGAAGCCGCGTACCTCCATTCATCGAGCCTGCACTTCGACGGGTCCAAGAACGCAGACGGCGCAGGCGGGATAGTCGACCTCACCAAAGGCGACAAGCTCCGCTACATCCTCCGCCTCGAATTCACGCCTGCACCAACAACATGGCTGAATCGAGGCCCTACTCTGGCATGCGAGCCGCAGCGAGATGAGCGTCAATCGCCTTCGATGCTACGGAGACTCCGACCTCGTTGCAGGGCAAGTCGCGGCACTCGACGCCGTCTCCCCACCATGGCGGCGCATCGCCAAGAGGTGGACAAGGTGGGCGGCCACTTCACGGCTACTCGCCGAGTGGATCGGCGGGAGGAAAAAGCGAGGAGGCGACGCCCTCTCGCATCGGGTCGGCTCGACTCGCACCACCGCCGGCGTGTTCCTCGACACAATCTTCACACCATCGTCTCTCCCGAAGGAGATCGACATCGAGTCCGCTCAACCGAAGCAGCCTTGGTCGCACTCATCACCGAGCAGACGATTGGACCAAGCCCTACATCGCCTACACGGAAACCGCACCCTTCCAAAGCCAGACTAAACAAATGCTCGAATGATCGCCGCCGATGCAAGTCTTACACCATCGACGGCGAGCTACACAAGCGCAGCGTCACCGGCGTGTTCAACGTTGCGTCAACCGGTGAAGGGCCAAAATCCTCCACGACATCCACTCGGTATCGCGGCCTGCGCCGCTTCCCTGGTCGCCAAGGCTATGCGACACGGCTTCTCTTGGCCACCGCGACACGCCGACGCTGTCGACATCGTCCAGCGATGCGCCGGTGCCGGCATGCCAATCGACGCCGCGTCTGAGCTCGGCGCTCAAAACAATCCCCATCACTGGCCATTCGCTGTGGGGCATGGACATGGTAGGCCCCTTCAAGAAGGCCCCTGGTTACACCCACCGCTGGTCGCCGTCGACAAATTCACGAAGTGGGTAGAGGCCAAGCCAGTCCGAATGCGACGGAAGACCGCTACTAAGTTCCTACGAGCTCATATACCGCCACGGGTTCCCCAACAGCATCATCACGGACAACGGCACAAACTTCGCCAAGGAGCAATGGCGAATTTTGCGAAGAGCACCACATCCCGGCTCGACCTGCGTCGACACCGAATCCAATGGCCAGCGGAACGAGCCAACCAAAGCATCCTCCACGGCCTGGCCGCGACTCCAAGTACCACTCGACGCACTACATTGGATGCTGGGTCAAGAGCTCCCCCTCATCATCGGGAATCCGCACCTCGGTCAACAGGTCGACGGGATTCACTCCCTTCTTCATGGTCTACGGCGAAGCAGTCATGCCCACCGACCTCGAACACGACTACGCTGGTCGTCCACTATCGGAGGCCGAAAGGCTGGCCCGCCAAGATGGGCTCAATCAACTCGACGAAGCACGCGACCTCGCTCGATCGCGTACCTCCATTTATCAGCAAGGGCTCCGCCGCTACCACAGCCGACGGGTGAAAACCCGCACCTTCCAGGAAGGCGACCTGGTGTTACGCCTCATCCAGGACAAGAAGGGCATGCACAAGCTCTCCCCCCCGTGGGAAGGCCCGTTCGCCATCGGGCGCGTACTCGGCAACGACGCCTACTACCTCATCGACGTCCGCGGGAACGGCGACCTCGACGTCAAGCGGCCATGGAATATAAATCTCCTCCGGAAGTTCTATTCCTAGAACCCCACATATGTACTCTCCAGTCGCTATGAATAAAAGAAACGGTTCGCAAAATCGCCTACTCTCCATGCATTGTGCCACTCTTTTCGTAATAAATAGCGTCATGCTAAAATACGAAGTCAACCCTTGGTATAGCGACCGCGGCTAAGTAGTCGATGTAAGAGCCGAGTCATTTCAGGTCTTGCATCGTCACTTAAAAACGCCAATCCGAGCCCCATTGGAGTCGCTTAGCTCGACTGGTTTCTGAACCAAGACAACTGTCCTCGCTTCCCACAATGACCCTGGTCCTCCGCATCCTCGCCGTAGCGACTCGAACGGCTAAGTACCACTCGGGGACTGAATACCAGTTAAATCGCGATCGGACAGGGAAAACGCCAAGTAAGAGAGCATGCCTAGGACTCGCCACGCGACTGACCCACCGGGCCAGGCAGGAGTGACGCGCTCACACCAACGCGCTCAGTCCTCAACCACCCTCGAGTCGCGCCTTGAACCACCAAGTACCACGCTCGGGGACTCGGCCACCCGGCCCCGTTCGCGTACGGGAAAACGGTAAAGTACAGAGCACTCAAGGGAGTCGCCTTGCGACTGGCTCTACGAGCTCGGGCGAGTCGACTAAACTAACAATACACATGATAACAACAAAACATCATATATGAGGTGAACCCCACAAAAGGGCGGACGCGCTCGGGGACTCACCCAAAATCAATCCAAAACACACAAACAAATAGCAAAATGAACACAACGTTCCATTCAATCGCATATCGCATTGTCTTACATTACAAAATATGCCCACTCGGCAGAACTGCTGCTAACACATCTAGGCAAACTACACTATTCTCTGCGAGCTTGACGACGCCGCCAAAGATCCCGGCGCCCTACGGATGAACGCGGTGTACGGGTTTGACGGATCGTCGTCACCCGCCATCGCCGAGCGGAAAGGTTGCTCAACCTTGAAGTCGCGATGCGGCTCGGGTCGCTTTGGCGCGGACCGCTTCTGGTAGGGAAGGAGGTCGCCCATCGCCCAGACGCTCCGGTATGCGGCGCACGTTCTACAGCTTGAGAACCTCGGACAGATCCACCGCGCCCGATCGCGAAGGATACCCACTCGTCACATCGTCGAGATCAAGTCCTCGGGGAAGTGGGCGAGTCAAGGCTCAAAGGCTGACGCTCATGACGAAACGCCGACCGCGTCATGAACTCTACGACCGCGGGCGCCTTCTCCAAGTACTCCCACACCTCAACGAGGTCACTGGGAATAACCTCCGTGGGCGACATCTCTTGAAGGTAGGCGCGGATGCACGTCGCCGACAGCGTCGACGAGCATGCTTACGCATTCCCTCGCGTCAAGAGAGTTCGCTTCTTCTTGGCAGCCAATAACACGACCTGCGAGAAGGAGACAAGTATGAGTACCATGGAAACCACAAACAATACAACCAAAAGACAGGGAAGACGCACTCACCAAGCAATGGGCGGGCGAGTCCCGTGATGAAACTTTGAAGCGATGTATGATCGTCCTGAAGCCCAACAATGAGGGCTTCCGACGCCTTTCGGTCTTCCTCCGCGGCCGCAATGGCGGCCTTCGCTCGCCCGTTCGCCGAGCTTGCTTCTTCTTTTGCCTCCCGCAGTTCGCGCTCGAGGTCGGCGATCTTCTGCTCGGCGGTGCCGCGCGAACCGCACCGCCTCCAGCTCACCAGCGAGGACAAGCTCTGGCGAGCCACCTCCGCTGCGCAGCAACTGAAGCTCCTTGTTTGCTTCTTGGACAGCTCCTTCTCAAGACGCTGCCGCAGCCAATCGCTCTGCCGACTCCAGCAGACCTGTACATCTTCAAAGTCAGCACATGAAAATTTCAAGTGCCCACCCGCTAAAATTTAGCGGGTGCGCACTCGGGGACTGGCGATCACAAAAATTCCTCAGTGCCCACCCGCTAAAATTTAGCGGGTGTGCACTCGGGGACTGGCGACCACGAAAATTCCTCAGTGCATATCCGCTAAAATTTAGCGCATACGCACTCGGGGACTGGATTCGAAAGTACAAAACAAGTAATTATAAGAATCAAGCCGCTGCTAAGCACCGACCTGATCCTCGGGGACTGGAGGTACCTGGATGGCCGCACCAAGCATGCCGTGAAGTTGTACCGCGTCCACAGACGCAAGCAGCGCCGGCGTGTGCCCGCGACGTTGGTCGATTTCAGCGTCGATGGTCCCTGGAGCGGGGCTCGGGGTCGCAGCCCTACTCGCCGTGGCCGCCTTGGTCGTGAAACGGGGGAAGGTAGCAATCGAGGCGCCCGCCCCAAAGGAAGTCGCTTCCTCCGGTCTAGACAAGGAAACGCCCTCCTTCGTAGACGCGGTTGCCTCCACTGCGGGTCCAGCCGGCGCCGCCGCCGCGTCGTCAGAAACGGTGACGATGTCGTCGCCCTTGGCCTTCTTGCTGCCTTCCGTTGAGGCGGCGACCTCATCACTTTTCCTCTTGCGGGAAGGATCTTCCTCGCCAACGGCGGAAGATACCTTGGCCACGGTCGGGTGACCCATCTTTTTCACTCCGGTCCTGCACATCGAATCAAATCAATAAAAGACAATCAAAGTACTAAAGGAAAGTAGGGAAGGCCGAATGCGCTCACTTGGCGACTGGAATGAAACGCAGCCCTGTACGAAGGCGGCCGGTTTTCCATCGTGGCCTAACCGGCGACTAAGCCCCAGTTCCAGGACGTCGGGGGCCCAGGATACAGACGGCTTCTTTGACGTTGAGGTAGCGGTTGGCGTCTCCGGGGCGCCTTCGGCGGAGGCCTCCTCGTGAATTGGGGCTACCGCGGCCAGAACCTCTTTGCGGGGCGAGGCCACCGCACTCGGGACCTCCTTGTGAGGCGAAGTCGCCACGACCGGAGCCTTCCCTAGCCGACCGCGCGAATGGCGGAGGCATTGAGGCCAGCGGCGCTTCGTAGACGGCGCATCTAAGCGGTTGTCGCGGGGCTGCGCCGTCACCGCCGAAATGGGCCTCAGAGCTGCTCGTTGAGTGCGGCGGTGAGGCCGCCTTCAGCGGCTTCGTCTTCTTTCTCAGGGGGTCCCTCGCCTCCTTCTCCTTCTTCTTCTTATTCGCGGGAGTGGCCTGACGGCGCGAGGTGGTCTCTGGGAGTTCGTCGTCGTCATGACGCTCGAGGCTCCTGCTCGCTTCGATCTCGCGCTGACGTTGCCCGCGGGTCTTTCGGACCAGTGGGGCAATCTCCTCTTCGGACTCGTCCTCGTCGTCCTCGTTACCCTTGGCGGGTGGCGACTCGCTTGTATCCTGGGCGGATGGCCCGGGGCTCTCGTCGGCGGGTGGTAACCACCCTTCCACCACTTGGAACAGCTGCGTTAAACACGAAACAGAGTTAGAGTTATCATGTTGCACGCTGCGATCGCGAACAAGATGAAAGGATTACCGTCGGGCGGACGCTTCGGTGTAGGAGAGGATCCCAGCCTGCGCATCCGCGTATGCCGCTTGGGTGATCTTCTTCAGCGCTGAGAGGTAGTCCTCCAGCTTCCACTCGTCGAGGCTGGCTTTCGTCGAGTCTCCCCGGCCCGTGTACTGGTACATGTAATGAGTCGCGTTAGGCGGAACGAGCCGCCGCCCAAGCCAACAATTGTACAAGTTTACCGTCTGGAGCCTTCTTCTTCGATCGCGGATGGTCTAGAGCATCTGTCGACGACCATCCGCTGGTCGTCGAGCTTGCCGACCGGAGATGGCGTGGCTCGGGCGATTAGCCGAGTACCGCGGGATCGCCGCTTCGTCTTCGGAGTCGCCTCGGTCACATAGAACCACGACTTTTTCCGATCGCTCTGCTTTGGCGGCAAGATCAGGTCGAAGAAGGAGGCTTTGGATTTGAGTTGGAAAGTTAAGCCGCCCGCGGCTAGCATTGGGCCGCCCGCCTCCTCGCGGCTGATCCGTCCATGGAACAGATCTTGCCACAAGGGAAAGTAGGGCCGGCAGCCCAAGTAGCATTCGCAGAACGCCACGAAGATGGCGAGCTGCTCGATGCTGTGGGGACCCAGATCTGAGGGCTGGATCCCGTAGTAGGCGCAGAAACGCCGGAAGAACAAAGAAGTGGGAAACCCTAACCCCCGCTCGAGGTGGCTGGTGAAACAGACGAACTCTCTCTCTCTCGCGGGTTTGGGGTCGTTTCCCGATTGAGGATACGCCAAAGCGGCCCAGATTCCGGCCTCCTCGAAGGAGGCCACCGCTGGTGCATTTGGATCTACCCAAGGTTCGGTGGAGGGCCATGGTGAGGATTTGTTCGAGGTCGGAGGATTGCGTCGATTGGATCATGGAATCAAAGGAAGGAAGATGTGCGTACTCGGAAGAAATGGTGGGCGGTTGGCTTTGCGATAGCCTACCATTCCTCTTATATAGCGGAGTTGCCCGCCAAATCGAGGGCCGTTACGCGCGATGATTACGCCGGTTATCGTTGGGTTACCTTAACGGCTAGTTTGACCACGCCTGACGGTCCAACTCTAGCCACTCGGCTCGTTAAGTCACTCGCCGAGACCGCGTCCCGTTGGCTCGACTCGCCCAAGACGCGACTCGGTTCACCGGGTTTTTTCCTTTATACAGGAGCCCGCCGACGATTCGACTGGATGCCAACTTGAAGCCGTATACTCCGACTGCCAGCAGCCACTCACGCCTAATCAACGACGGCCTCGGGGACTACTGATGGGGATACGCCTATTGGGGTATACTCAGCGGGACGTTTCCGACTGGTCCAAGGGCTGGCGAGTGGGCCTGCAGAACGGCGAGTGGACCAAAGCCCAGCAAGGTATCAGGCGACTGGAAGTTGAAGGCCCAGGCGAGCAGATAGGCCCAGTCGGTCTAGGTTAAATGATTACCGAAGTTGTAACCAAATCGGTTGAGATATGTAAACCCTAGGGGAGGTGAGCCTATATAAACCTCCCTATGGGGTGAGTAGAGACACGTTCCCTCATACACCCAAGCAACTCGCCGCCTAGTCGCCGAGTTCGCCCATTGTAAACACCTCCATAATACGATCTAGCAGGAGTAGGTCTTTACCCTCCGGGGGGCCAAACCTGGGTAAAACCCTGTGTCTTTGCCCTCATCTCGCACCGCAGATGGCTGGCCGCCCTTGCCCCTCGTTCTACTACTCGCTGCCGATTGCAGCATCTGCCGTGGTCATTCCTTCGACACTTACCTACGTCTACGTCGCCCTAGATAACATAGGAAGATGAGCCGTCACATCAGAAGATTCCGGCATGGACGGATCCACTCCAGCTACGGAAGAGTATGATGGAAGATTCAGCATTTCTTCGACTTACAAGTTCAAGACGGAGAAAACCTTGCAGGGTTCTTTGGGATGACTACAAGATATTGCTTGATGATTTGCCGACATCTATCTAGACGGAGCATTCCACATGAAGAGGCAAGAAGGCGCAAGATCTCGGAGTTCTCCGGGGGCTACTGTTGGGGATATGCTATATAGGTATCCTCATAGCATGTCTCCTATCCGGATAACCCGGGTGGCCCACAGTTGGTAGCATGGCCCATGGCCTGCTGGGCGGCCCAGTTAGATGTATCCAGAAGGGAGGCCCATGCCGGATAAAGGAAGGCTACGGTGGATTCACCAGCGTACCCGGAGCCTTGGAGTGCAAGATACACAAGACTAGTAATAGATAGTGTAAGACTCTGTAACCTGTCCGGCTAAGACTTTTCCCTGTAATCCCAGGTCCTGGCAACTATATAAGTCGGGCCTATGGTAGCCTTTAGGGAATCGATACACACAACCTCGCACAGCGAACCTATCTCTGTAACTCGGCGTATTGCCATTATAGTGATTTATAGCAGGATTAGGATTCCGCCACCGTCGTGGGATCTGAACCTGGGTAAGCTGTGTTACCTCGTACCCGTCAACCGTCCACCTTCCCCCACGTCTATAAACACGCACTCTGAGGACCCCTCCATGGCGTACTCGTCGGCAATACCACGACACTGGGGTGGCTACACCTCCCTAGGCGCGGCCAGAGGTGGGCCCTCGCCTAGCACGGGTGTGGGGACCCCAGGCCCCTTCTCCTTCTTGTCTTCTGGATCCATGGGTCTTCTGGTGAAATATAATTTTTGGCATATTTTTCAGGATTTTTCCTGATAGTTGTTTTTCTGCACAAAAACTAGACACCAAGGTAATTCTGCTGAAAACAGCGTCAGTCCATGTTAGTTGTATCCAAATCACAGAAATTTAGAGGAGAAACAATAGCAAAAGTGTTCGGAAAAGTAGATACGTTTTGGACGTATCAACTCCCCCAAGCTTAGCTTATTGCTTCATATGATGTATATATTCTCAGCACAGGAGTATATGCTTAAACCATTCATAATAAGAAATATGCAACCAAGTCTACTCAATAGTCATTGCAAGATATGAAGAGAAACCAACTCAATAATAATAAGTATCATGAAACATAAACATAAGCCACATTGCAATGCTCATAGTAAGGTATGATAGAGTGGTATCTCGCTTGCCTTTATTTGTAGAGCACAATATAAATGCCGAGGCACCTCTGAAGTTCAAGTGAAGACACTAGAGGTAAAAATATCAGAGCTACAAGCATCAAAGTCATGAAATAATTAACCAATTTTTGGAACAAACACAAGAATGACAACTATGCTCTCAAGAAGGTGCTCATCGAATACGTGGTGAATCAACAAGGAAGTGAAAACAGTTTTGGAACGTTGAAAGGCTTCCTAATGTTGAAAGGAAGGTACTCATTAGCTTTGAGCTCTCATTGCCCCTATCATAGGCATCATCATGTGGTTAAGGTGAAAGTGAGGTCCAATCTGAGTTATATGCTTGACAGACCATAAACTGGAAATCCCAAGTCCTTGAGTAAGAGGGCCGCTCCGCATGCTACTCAACTTTGGTTACTTGTAAGTTCTTGTCATTGTAAATACATGCATATCATAGAGAACCGCTAACGGGGTACCCCTTGCACATGACACAGGAGCTATCCCATGATCAAAATGACAAGGCAAACAGACAATGAGCATCTTAGCGATCTTTTTATTTACTATGTGCATAGCTTTTTATTGAGGATTCTTCATAGAATGCTCATTATGGTGATGCTGCAAGTTTCCACCATGATTAGGCATGGCTTAGGCTAGTGGCCCATGCGTTTCTCTAACACAATGTATAGAATCCATGAACTCACAAGCTCCCCTTTTATTTCACATTGTCGACATCCGTAAACAAAAGAGCAAAGTATCAACTAGATAGGATATGCAAAAAGTGTTGAAAGCGTTCCCCGTGACAGCACGGTTCTGCTGACTCCCAACATATAATTTGCAAGCATATAAGTTTCATGGATAGGTCACAATGGTTCAGGATTATTAATTGCAAGGAATAAAGTGTGCCATCAAGTTCGTGAGAGATTTACTAACTAACTTTCTCAAAACAGACAAACATTTTATTTGAAACAAAACAAGGCATATAGAACATGCACTGAAATAACAAACGATGCTAATAGGTAGGTATGGTGGACACAGTTGGCAATAATGGTTTTGGGGAGTTGGAAGCACAGGCAGAGCTCATACTCAGTGCAAGTGAAGGCTAGCAAAATAGAGGGAGCAACAAATGAGAGAGCAATAATTGTCATAATCATGTTTGCAACAAAACAGGACTAATTATGGCATGAAAGTGATACCCGAACTCTGAGGCAAAATAAACCATCGAGGCTTACTGACTATTGATTAGTCATATGCATGCGTGAGCATGTGCCAAGTCGATTCACATGAAACTTTCATAGGAGGATACCACAATATCATACCAAAATATGAATAAAACAATGCAAGCAAACATTCATATGACATGCTACAAACTATTAGCAAGCTGGAGCTAATCATAGACAAGCAAAAACTACTAAGCACCCATCAGTAACACACTCCTTACCATGAACAGACTAAGCATGCTCACAATGATGAGTATATGTACGAAAATGAAAACAAATAGAGTTTGTTACCAGCCTCTTACCACTCCTCAAGTTGTCTTAATCTTCATTATTGCCCTTCATTTCTGTGACTTGAATAATAACATGAAACCAAAACTCCACTGAGGACGGCTGAACCCTGCAAAGAAGGGTTAATTGGATAGACGCCACTGCAATTTCCGCTAAATTGAGAAACGCCACCGCAATTCTCAACTTTGGAAAAATGCCACTAGAATTATGTGTACCTTTGACATATGCCATTACACTCATTTACATAACATATACTAGTCAATATACGTTGTATTCTCTGTGTATGTACGTACAAATGGTGAGGTCCGCTAGAATCAGCAGAAAAAATATATGTTGGTGACAATTTTTGGAATAAAATTACAACAATATAAAAAATAGAAATCACACATGCACTTAGATAAAAATTTGTCATAAAAGCTACATGTTAAGTACAAAATCATAGTATCGAAGATACACCAACACAGCTCCAGAATATATGGCCAACGGTCGCAGCTCCAGGTCCAAATTAGAGACAACAAAACAATATATACATAATTTATAGGCAACACAGCTCCAGGTCCAAATAAGTATCACATTCATGCATCAACGAAATAACAGGTGATTTCAAAGTATCTCATCTCATAAAATAACAGCTCCAGATTTAAATGGACATCAGACGCATGAATCTAGCCTCCAAGCCGGTACATAAGGCTTCATTTTGTTCCAACTGTTGGCGTCAGGACCCCCTCACTCGTGGATGGTGCGACCACCTCAGTTTTTTTTTCTTTCCATTTTCGTCGGTGTCTTCTTTCTCACCAGCGTATTCTTCATCGTTGTCTTCTTCTTCACAAGTGTCTTTTTCCTTTTTTATATTGTTATAATTTTGTTTTAATATTTGTCACCAACTTATATTTTTTCCACTGATTCTCGTGAACCCCACCATATGTACGTACATACAGCAGAATACAACGTATATTGATTAGTATATGCTATGTAAATGGGTGTAATGACATCTGTCAAAGGTACACATAATTCTAGTGGTATTTTTCCACAGTAGAGAATTGCAGTGGCGTTTCTCAATTTTGCGGAAATTTCAGTGGCATCTATCCAATTAACCCTGCAAAGAACTCACAAAACCAACGAACAACAACAAATATTTTTGGTGTTTTCGATTTTTTTCAAACAAGCCAACAAAGCAAAAAACAAACCAAACAAAGCAAAATCTTTTTGGATTTTTCTTTTAAGGCAAACCAAAGCAAAGAAACAAACGAAGATAAATAACGAAAATATTTTTGGTATTTTTGTGTTTTTGAGAAAGAAGCAACAAGAACCAAAAAGAAAGCAAAAAAATGGATATACAAAGAACCGACCGAACATGATATATATATATATATATGAGTGTGATGTCGGTATACCTCCCCCCAAGCTTAGGCTTTTGGCCTAAGTGGGGCTCAATAGCGCGGGTTGTAACCCCAAGCTGGTTGGTAATCATAGGAATGGTCATAGTCAGGTGCTTGCGATGAAGAAGAAGACGCATCCCAATCTAATGAGGGCTGCTGGTATGAAGACTCTCCCAAGTTGAACCGGATCATCTTCAGCATCCTCTCCAACATTCTCCTCTTGCTGGGAGAGTTCCGCCACATATGTGTCAACCTCCTCCTCCGTGAGTGACCATCCTTTCCTGTCATCAAAGTTAAACAAAGCAGGTGCAGGCAAATAAACTATTTTCTCAGTCCTATCCTTTCTCCAACCTTGCTGGGCAAAAGATAATTCAAACGGTAAACTTCTCACATTAGCTCCCAAGGAAACAAAACCATGCTGATCAAGCCTCTCTATGGGGAACCGATAATCAGAATGGTGAGGCTCTAAACCATGGAAAGCTAGCAACCTAGAAGCAATGAGACCTCCACAAATTTCACCCTTCTCGCGGTTGGTGGTGAGACGGTGAGCTATCAAAGCACCCAGGCTATACGATCTATTCCTATTCAAAGTAGCTGCGATAAAAGATAGATCAAAAGAAGACAACTTTCTACCAATCTTTCTAGCAAGAAAACACTTGGTAATGAAATAGGCAAAGTATCTAATGGCTGGGAACTGAATGTTCCGAATTTTACCACATTCCCTTGAGAAGTCGAAACCTTGGAAAATCTTATCATATAAATCCATAAGCGACTTGGGTCTCTCCTTGATATTCTCACAAGATCCCCACTCAGGTACTGTCACGACCCGGGATCAAGGCTAGACAAATACCAGATCCTCATCTGATAATAAGCCTAACCTAAATTCCAAAACACGCAGGGAAAGATCGGTAACATTACGGAACATACAAATCATACATTAATAAGGTAAACTCTTAATAGAGTTATCAAACTAGTCATACAAGCCAGTTACATTAAATTTTAGCAAATAAACTAGAAGCAAGATCTAGATAAGATCCCACTTGACACTCTATGTATGGGTGTCTCGTGAAGTAGGAGAGGTAAGACCGGTCGTACGCGCTGCCGGCAAGGTGTCAAACAACGGAAGCAAACAAGTTGTTCTAAACAACAAACTTAGCAAAGGGCCTAAGAGGCCATAACAGAAGTGGCGACCCTTCCATAGATCCTAGGCTACTGCCCGGGAACCCCGACTACTCGTCGACTTCGACGTAGAAACCACCTTCAGTTGGAGTAGCATCATCTGTAGAAAAACATCAACGAAGCAAGGCTGAGTATAGGGTGTACCCCGCAAGACTTATGGCTAGTGGAGTTATTTGTGCATAAAGCCATCTTTTGTTTTCAAAACAAGGGAGAGAAGAAAACTCGTCTAGTCAGATCATTTTCAAAAGGGGATAAGAATACTTCAACTCTAGCTCTTAAAATCATTTTTGATATCCACCAAGAACCATCACCAGCAGAGCAACTCTTCCGGACTACCCCCTTAAACAACCCCGAGGAAGTACTCCGGATCTCACATTAGTTGACAAGTTTTAACATTCGGTTATAGTTCTCTATGATCTTCACGTCCGTTCCCAAGTCGTCCATAACCGTGGACATGGATTTTCGAAAATATTAATAACCCTGCAGGGGTGCACAACTTTACCCACACGTACCAACCGATTCTTAATGCCAAATTATTAACCCTCTTCCTTGGAAGGCCGGCAGAGAGTGGTTGACCACGACCTTTACCTTGATTTCGCCGAGACCATGAGTCACGCACTAAGGAGATGCCGCCGTAACAGGTCGAGTCCCGAAGTCGGTCCCTAGCGATGTGAACAGGGTTTGAGATTATGGATGCTGGGCATCTCCCATTCCCTGCCACGCTTACCTACCTGTATGAATGCACCTCCTTCACCTCCATTCAAGAACAACCAAGATGCGTATGTCGAATGGAAAGCCCGAACTATGTTACTCATGGAATCTACTAGGCAAGTTAGTTGGTCGAGGGGGTTTCCAGGCCCCCATGCGGTTGTACGCTCGTCTTGGTTCAAGAGGCAAGAACATCAGGTCCTAGGGTTGGCAAGTATGGGACTACAAAAACCACATCCCACGTGGCCTCCCATACAAGCCTTAGCATGTTTATCATCCATCTCTGATCACATCACCACATCTTACCATACAGGATTCATTCGCATCTCTGGTGCATCACCTGATTAATCAACACCGGATCACTAAGCATGGCTAAGCTTGACTGAACTTGTGGCACTAGCGTGGCTCATAAGCCAAACCCTAGTTATGCTAGGAGCAGTGGATCAGGTAGTATAGTTCGCAAAGGAAAACATGCATCAGATAGGATTACTCTATCTACTGATAAAAGACTGTTGAACCGAATGCATATGTCGAGAATTAAATACTTTGAAAACATAGTATTCATATGTATGAGTGGGGCTTCGCTTGCCTTGTCCGTTGTTGGACTGGTACTGCTCTTCGGTGGCGTTGACTTCAGCTTCGAGTTAGGTTCCTATTCGCGAAGAACTGATCACCGGAAAAGAGAAAGTAACACTCAACACATGGCATGTGCAATGCTCATACAATATGAATGATATGACAAGTTTAATAGCGTTGAAATGAACCCTAAAACATGCTTGGTCAATTTAAAGGGGGCCCGAGATGTCCAAAAACTAGAACAGGGGGATCATCGGAGTCACCTTTGGGTTCAATTGGTTCTTCTAATTAAACTTGCCATCTAAGTTGGTTAACAATGTATTATTGTCTCTTAGTTGGACATGTTTCATTTTATTGAACATTTTGGTATATTATTTGTATTTTTCTGATTTAAAATGAATTAGTAATGAATTTCCCAAAATTTAATTCATTTTAAATCATTTTTGGAATATTTGAAATAATTTCCAAACTTGGGCCCACATGTCAGATTTTTATTAATTTCAGAAAACATTTACAGAAATGATTAAAACCCTGATAGGCAGGGCCCACCTGCCATACATTTTCCATTTAATAAATCAATTAAAGAAAAGGATATACATAAAAAGAAAAGAAAAGGGGATTACTGTGTTATGCTGACGCCAGTCGACAAGAATGGCGAGCTCGGATCAAGTGCGGTCTTGGGGTTGGACGCTGAGCGGCGAGGCGCGTTCGAGAGAGGGCGACGCAAGTGACCAGAAAGTGGCGGCGCCGCTTGCAGGAGGTCACCGGAGAGGGGAGCATGACGGCGGCGAGCGGCGGCAGAGGCAGGTGGTCGACGGGGAGGAAGATACAGAGGGAGAGGAAGAGAGCGGAGGGCACCATGAAGACAAGGAGATCACCTGAAGACGACGGGCTTGACGGCAAGGTGAGGCGATCTTGGAAATGGTGGGAATCGACGAATACCGATGGCGACCGGAGCTCTCGATTCGCCCAATTGGGGTCACACACGAGGGGGGAAAAGGGATAGAGAGAGTCGAGCTCAGCGAGTTCAACGGTGGCACTGGCTAGGGCTGGGGTGGCCAGAAACGGCGAGGCCGACGACGACTGGCGGCTAGGGTTCTTCGGCCATGGCGTTGCCGTGAGGGAGAGAGAGAGAGGAAGCGAAATGGGTACTGGGAGAGAGAGGAGGGAGCGGCAGTTCTTATCCGCACATCCTGGGGCGACGGTGAGCATTGCAACGTGGCGAGGATCGACTGTGGGCACGCTGCCAGGCAGCTGCTTGCCGGTGAGGAGAAAGAAGACAGGGGAGGAGGCCGGAGGGGTATTGGGCCAGGCTGGGCCGGCTTGGGCCCCGGGTGGTCTGGATGCTGGCGGCAGAAGAGAGAGGGAAGTGGGCTTGGCCAGTAGCTAGGTTAGATAGATGTTTTTCCAGGAAACTATTTTCATTTTCTATTCTCTGATTTCTTTTGTAATTTGAATTCAAATTTGTTTTTTGAATAATTTCAAATTACAGGAACTTTTATGAAGTATATAAAATAATGTGGAACCCTTTTATTCACTTTGGGTTCCATTCATTTTGATAGTTTTTCAAATATAAAACCCATTTGAATGGTTTCAAATAAAGGGGGAAGTTAGGGTTTAGGGTTTTGTTTGTTCTTTCTTGATTTAACCAAAATGCAAGTGTTATGCATGCATGCAATGCTCAAACATGTCCTTATTTATATTACACAAAAGTTTGGTATGTTACAGCTCTACCCCACTTACAAGAATCTCGACCCAAGATTCCTAGGTTTTAGAAAAGAAGGCAGGGTACTCAGATCGAAGACGATCTTCGTGTTCCTAGGTTGCTTCTGACTCAGAGTGATGAGACCATTGAACTTTCAGGAACTTGATGGTTTGACAACGAGTCTCGCGCTCGGTTTCATCAAGAATACGAACAGGGTATTCTCGGTAGGTTAGATCATCTTGGAGATCCAAAGTTTCATGGTCCACACCACGAATGGTATCTTTGAAGCAACGCTTGAGTTGAGACACATGAAAAACATCATGAACCTCTGGAAAAGTTGAGGGTAGATCCAATTTGTAGGCAATCTCACCCCTCTAGGAGAGAATGTGAAAGGGACCAACGTAGCTAGGAGCCAATTTGCCTTTGATACCGAATCGATGGACACCCTTCAGAGGAGTGACCCGGAGATAGACTTGATCACCAACTTCATAATGAACATCAAGATGATGACGATCATAGTTGGTCTTCTGACGGGATTGAGCGGCCTTCGGATGCTCTCGAATTATGCGAACTTGATCTTCTGCTTCTTGGATCATGTCCGGACCAAAGAATTGTCTTTCGCCGGTTTCTGTCCAGTTCAGCGGTGTTCGACATGTTCTCCCATATAGGAATTGGAAAGGTGCCATGCCCAAACTGGATTGAAAACTTTTGTTATAGGATAACTCCACGAAAGGAAGGCATTTCTCCCAGTTCTTCACAAAGGATATGACACACACTCTAAGCATGTCTTCAAGAATTTGCTTCACTCTTTCAGTTTGACCACCGGTTTTAGGATGATAAGCTGTGCTGAAGGAGACATGAGTTCCCATTGCTTCTTGGAAACTTTGCCAGAATTTGGAAGTAAACAAACTTCCACGATCAGAGATGATCTTCTTGGGAACACCATGAATAACGACGATCCGAGAGATGTATAGGTCAGCCATTTGACTAGCACGGATAGTTTCTCGAACCGGAAGGAAATGAGCAACTTTGGATAACCGATAAACTATTACCCATATGGCATAATTTTCTGCTTGTGTCCTTTGGAGTCCAGTGATAAAATCCATACCAATTTCATCCCATTTCCACTCAGGAATTTTCAATGGCTGCAGAAATCCAGCAGGCCTTTGGTGTTCAGCCTTCACACGATGGCAAACGTCGCACTCTGCAACGAAGAGAGCGATTTCTGGTTTCATTCCACTCCACCAGAATCTTTGACGAAGATCTCGGTACATCTTGGTACCACCAGGATGGATAGACAGAGGGGATTCATGAGCTTCTAGTAGGATTAGATCTTTGATTTTCCGACTGTTTGGAACCGCTAGCCGGTTACCAAAATAGAGAGTACCTTGATCATTGATGGAGAAACATTTAGCTTCACCACTTGCCACACGTTCTTTGATCTCAGTGATCTCACCATCTTGTTTTTGAGCTTCCTTGATTTGGTCCTCCAGAGAAGATTTTATTTCAAGGTTAGCAAGGAATCCACAAGGAACTACTTCAAGGTTAAGACGCTTGATTTCCTCGTAGAGAGCAGGTTGGGATTGTGACATCATCAGATTGTTGCAATAAGACTTCCGACTTAGCGCATCAGGTACGACATTGGCTTTGTCGGGTTGATAGTTGAGACCCAAATCATAATATTTGATGAGTTCCAACCATCGTCTTTGCCTGAGATTCAAATCTAGCTGGGTAAAGAGGTACTTTAGGCTTTGATGGTCCGAGTAAAGTTCGCAACAGTTACCGATGAGATAATGTTGCCATTGCTTGAGAGCATGAACAATAGCAGCGAGCTCGAGATCATGGGTTGGATAATTGTTCTCATGTGGCTTCAACTGCCGAGAATCATAGGCCACTACATGACCATCTTGCATCAACACACAACCGAGCCCTTGGAGAGAAGCGTCACAATAGATGACGAAGTCCTTGCTTGTGTCCGGAAGGACAAGCACAGGAGAGGTGGTTAGCTTAGTTTTCAAATCTTGGAAGCTTCCTTCTGCCTTTTTTGACCATTCAAATTTATTATCTTTCTTAAGAAGATCAGTCATAGGCTTGGATATCTTGGAGAAGTTCTCGATGAATCGGCGGTAATATCCAGCAATTCCAAGAAAACTTCGGACTTCCTTGACTGAAGTAGGTGACTTCCATTCCAGAATGGTCTGAACCTTATCCGGTATGACAGCAACACCACTTGCAGACACAACATGGCCAAGGAAGACGATCTCTTGTAACCAGAACTCACATTTGGAAAACTTGGCGTAGATACGATGTTCACGAAGTTTAGTTAACACCAAACGTAGATGTTCGGCATGCTCTTCTTCGGTCTTGGAGTAAATTAGAATGTCATCAATGTATACCACGACGAACTTGTCAAGATACTCCATGAAGACGGAATTCATGAGCCTCATAAATGTGGCAGGGGCATTGGTCAAACCGAAGGACATCACTGTATACTCGTAAAGACCATAACGTGTTGTGAATGTTGTCTTTGGGATATCCTCCTTTCTGATCTTGATTTGATGATACCCTGATCTTAGATCCATTTTGGAGAAGATAGTGGCACCACTTAATTGATCAAATAGGTCATTTATTCGGAGAAGTGGGTACTTATTATTGATTGTCACCGCGTTGAGTGGACGGTAATCAACCACCAATCTTGGAATATTTGTATCCCGCTTCTTGATAAAGATGGTAGGGCAACCCCAAGAGGATGTGCTAGGTTGGATGTATCCTAGAACCTCTAACTCTTCAAGTTGCTTCTTCAACTCAACCAACTCATGAGGAGGCATGCGGTAAGGTCTTTTGGAGATAGCTCTATGACAAACTCCACACTTCGATCAGGTGGCATGCCAGGCAACTCTTCAGGAAAGACATCCGGGAAATCACAGACTACTAGGATAGCTTGGACCTCGAGAGTAGGTAAAACATCCATGGCATACAACTCCGAGAAAGGTTTCAGGACTGCTGACGGAGACTTTGAACCATCAGTCCAATAATTGACAGTTATGCCAGCAGGAGAGGTCACAGAAACTGTTCTGAGTGCACAGTCAATAACGGCTTGATACTTGTTTAACCAGTCCATGCCTAGGATGACATCAATGTCACATGACTTGAGTGCAATGAAAGAAGTGGGGAACTTCTGGTAGGCTATGTCAATCTCATTCCCATGACTAACCATAGTGGTGAACCAGCTAGAACCCGGGGAATGGATGGTCAAAGGGGTGGACAGGGGTTCAAAATTTATCCCATGCTCTTGAGAAAACAAATTTGACATGAATGTATGCGATGCTCCAGAATCAAACAAGACTGTTGCAAGAATTGAATTGACATGGAGCGTACCCAGAATGACGTGTGGATCTTCCTGAGCTTCCTCAACAGTGACATGGGTCAGACAACCACCTCCAGCACCTTGAGATTTATCATTCTTCTTTGCATGCTGATCATTGCATCCGACAGCCCTTTGGGAACACTCCCTTGAGTAGTGACCAGGCTGACCACAGGAGTAACATGTAACTCTAGTGTGGGAACCACCAGGAGGATGATAGTTTGCTCCACTAGTATTTGACTGTGGTTGACGAGAATTATTGCCAGAAGACTTGGGTGCATAAGGAGCACGAGGCACAACACTGTATGGAAACAAAGACACGACGCTTCTTGTTACCAGAGGAAGAAGCACGAGAATTTCCTTCTTCATGCTTCTGAGAGACTTCCATGTCCTTCCTTCCATGCTCTAAGGTAAGAGCCTGGTTGTGCAAGTCCTGGAAAGACTGGAACTTAAAGGGAAGCAACTCATAGCGAAGTGCAGGGTTAAGTCCTTTAAGGAACAACTCTTGCTTATCTTCATCATTGGTCACATCCCTGGTTGCATAACGAGCCAGGCGAGTAAACTCACGCCCATAGGTTTCAATATCCTTGCGCCCCTGGGTAAGATCCAGAAACTCTCTCTTTTTGAGATCCATGACGGGCTTAGGGATATAAGAGGCACGAAATGCTGCAACAAACTCCTCCCTGGTAACAACATGTCCCTGAGCTTGCAGGATCTGAAAACCTTCCCACCAAACACCAGCCTCACCTTCCAGTTGATAGGTGGCAAAGTTGACAAGGCCAGCGGGACGGACACGGAGAGCACTGAACTTCCGCTCTATGGTGCAGATCCAATCATCAGCTTCAAGGGGCTCCTTGGAGTGGGTGAAGATTGGAGGAAAAGAGCGGATGAAATATCCAAGTGTGACACAGTTGTCAGGACGACGTTCAATGTTCTGCGCCACACGCTCCAGAAGGCGTTCATTCCTCAGACGGTTGGTCTCCATGTTGTTGGGAACCTCGGCCATTGTGGGAGGTGGCGGAAGTTCCTGATCAACATTTTTTTTTGCTCGACGGCCAACATAACCATGAGTACGTGACGACATCCTGAGGAGAAAACACAAACCATGAGAATGGATTCACCAAAAAGGGTATAACAAAGGATGGCAAAAACCATATCAAAAGATCATGGTAGAGGTGAACATGTGGATGAAAATTATATCAATGCATTAAGTATGGCAGTAGAACAAGCATACGAAAAGTATACGCTACCAACTTAGATATAAACCATAACAATGGAATACAAGCATGATATGTACCAACAAGTCACAAAGGAGTTGAGAGTGGGATTAGAGGCATCCTTAGCAAAGTTGAAAAAAAATGCTTCAGTTGGACAGATTTATCTTAGAAACTCTAAGCCTTGCAACCAAGTATGGAGTACTAAGAAAAACAACCCAAACCCGTATATCCTAAAAGTTTGAAACGATAGACGAGAAGTGAAAACCTTGCAAAGCAAACGAGATAAGATAACTTAGCAATAGAACAACCTTGGATAAGGAGTAAAAAGAGTCCTATTCAGAGTTTTGCGAATAATTTTAGCTTTCAAATAGTTTTCTCTAACTCTAGACTCAACATCGACCAGCTAGAAGGGTTTCCTACAGGCAGTCCTACTCTGATACCAAAATCTGTCATGACCCGGGATCAGGGCGAGACAAATACCAGATCCTCATCTGATATAAGCCTAACGTAAATTCCGAAATGCGCAGGGAAAGATCGGTAACATTACAGAACATACAAACCATACATTAATAAGGTAAACTCTTAAGAGAGTTATAAACCAGTCATACAAGCCAAGGGTCACAGACCCATCATTACATCAAACAACGGAAGCAAACAAGTTGTTCTAAACAACAAACTTAGCAAAGGGCCTAAGAGGCCATAACAGAAGTGGTGACCCTTCCATAGATCCTAGGCTGCTGCCCGGGAACCCCGACTACTCGTCGACTTCGACGTAGAAACCACCTTCAGTTGGAGTAGCATCATCTGTAGAAAAACATCAACGAAGCAAGGCTGAGTATAGGGTGTACCCCGCAAGACTTATGGCTAGTGGAGTTATTTGTGCATAAATCCATCTTTTGTTTTCAAAACAAGGGAGAGAAGAAAACTCGTCTAGTCAGATCATTTTCAAAAGGGGATAAGAAAACTTCAACTCTAGCTCTTACAATCATCTTTGATATCCACCAAGAACCATCACCAGTAGAGCATCTCTTCCGGACTACCCCCTCAAACAACCCCGTGGAAGTACTCCGGATCTCACATTAGTTGACAAGTTTTAACATTTGTTTATAGTTCTCTATGATCTTCACGTCCGTTCCCAAGTCATCCAGAACCATGGACACGGCTTTTCAAAAAGATTAATAACCCTGCAGGGGTTCACAACTTTACCCACACGTACCAACCGATTCTTAATGCCAAATTATTAACCCTCTTCCTTGGAAGGCCGGCAGAGAGTGGTTGACCACGACCTTTACCTTTCTTTCGCCGAGACCATGAGTCACACACTAAGGATATGTTGCCGTAACGGGTCGAGTCCCGAAGTCGATCCCTAGCGATGTGAACATGGTTTGAGATTACGGATGCCGGGCATCTCCCATTCCCTGCCATGCTTACCTACCTGTATGAATGCACGTCCTTCACCTCCATTCAGAAAAAACCAAGATGCGTATGTCGAATGGAAAGCCCGAACTATGTGACTCATGGAATCTACTAGGCAAGTTAGTTGGTCGAGGGGGTTTCCAGGCCCCCGTGTGGTTGTACACTCGTCTTGGTTCAAGAGGCAAGAACATCGGGTCCTAGGGTTGGCAAGTGTGGGACTACAAAAACCACATCCCATACAAGCCTTAGCATGTTTATCATCCATCTCTGATCACATCACCACATCCTACCATACATGATTCATTCGCATCTCTGGTGCATCACCTGATTAATCAGCACCAGATCACTAAGCATGGCTAAGCTTGACTGAACTTGTGGCACTAGCGACGCTCATAAGACTAACCCTAGTAATGCTAGGAGCAGTGGATCAGGTAGTATAGTTCGCAAAGGAAAACATGCATCAGATAGGATTACTCTATCTACTGATAAAAGACTGTTGAACTGAATGCATATGTTGAGAATTAAATACTTTGAAAATATAGGATTCATATGTATGAGTGGGTCTTTGCTTGCCTTGTCCGTTGTTGGAATGGTACTGCTCTTTGGTGGCGTTGACTTCAGCTTCGGGTTGGGTTTCTATTTGCGAACGACCGATCACCAGAAAATAGAAAGTAACACTCAACACATGGCATGTGCAATGCTCATACAATATGAACGATATGACAAGATGAATAGCGTTGAAATGAACCCTAAAACATGTGTTGGGGATATGCTATATGGGTATCCTCATAGCTTGTCTCTTATCCGGATAACCCGGATGGCCCACAGTTGGTAGCATGGCCCGTGGCCTGCTGGGTGGCCCAGTTAGATGGATCCAGAAGGGAGGACCATGCCGGAAAAAGGAAGGCTATGGTTGGAGTCACCGACGTACCCGGAGCCTTGGAGTGCAAGATACACAAGACTAGTAATAGACGGTGGAAGATCACTGCAAGTCCGCTGGCTTTGCCCGTGCGTCTAGACAACAGAGATCCAAGTTCGTCGGCATGGTTACCATCTTCGATCTGGCGCGTTGCATTCAGAGAGAGGGCGAAAACCCCCGCAATTACCTGGCCAGGTGGCTCCACATACGAGCCGATCAGGCCCACTACCCCGATGATAATGCTATGTATCACTTCGTGGAAGGAATGGACCGTGGCACGCTTCTCCGCCATTCTCTAAGATGGCAGCAGGCGTCAGGACGCCTTACCCTTGAAGGCATGGTGGGCACCATCAACAACTACGCGGAGGCTAACGCGACAGCTCAGACAGCGCTTGTGCTCATTGATGGAGATCCTACGATTCAACCATCGCCTCCGGCCGCCATCGTCACAGCTGCGCCGCCACCTCCAGTCATCGTCGCTGCTGTTGCACCTCCACCGCCCGTCATCGAGGAAGTCCTGGCACCCTCCGACTCTGTTATTGACGCGCTTTATGCTGACTTCAGTGCAGATTCAGAGGAGATAATTTTCAGTCCAGAGGAACTAGACTCCGCCATGCAGGAGATGGAGGAGGAATACACACGCGACGAGCAAGCCAACAATGGCGTCATGTCTCGAGGGGTGTTCGTCACCATTGGGACGGCGATGGATGAAGACCAACCCGGACGAGATCCGCCTACCGCGTTGGACAAGGGGAAGGGGCCACTTATGGCTACTGAAGATGATCGCGCAAAGGCCATGCCTCCTCCACCTAACCCTGTGCAGCAGCCGCAGGAACTCGGCACCGGCCTGAGCAACAACAACACCGCAAACTTGCCGCCTTCGGCATCTACGTCTGATGCAGCCCAAGTTACTCCAGCTGATAGAGTGATGTACGCCAATCTCCTCATCGAGCCACTGACCATTGCTCATATCCGGAATGTGACTCAGCTTGACGAGAAGCGCCAGCAGCTGCTGGAGGAAGCGCATGCCCTTGCGGAGAAAGGCGCTAAGCTAGATCGAGATCTGGTCAACGCGTAGAAGTCCATAGAGAAAGCTAGATCAATGGAGGCCGAGTACAAGACTCTACTGCAGCAGCAGAAGGCCAAGAAAGCTCCGGCTCGCTTCATCAACGATCCTGGTGTGCAGTGAAACCTAGGATGGGCTCCCTCGAAGCCGGCACAAGCCAAGCCATGCATTGATAGTGAAGGTAAGCAGGTGATGCCCACCCCAATCCTTAACCTCACCATCGCCAAGACCCTTCTGGAGCAGGATAGATCGCCCGAGGCAGTGCAACAGGTCTATGACCTAGTGGCCAAGGCGGTGAAGTAGCAGGAAAAGGCCACCTCTCAGAGGCTTGAGTCTGACCCATCGCTTTGCCAGTCTAGCCAGCATAAGCCGCCAAGGGACAGATCTCCTCTTGATGTCGGGTCCTAGACGGGTTCATCAGAACGAAGACGGAGGGATGCGCGCAACAGGAAGGATGCTATCCCCATATCCTCCGACCACGGAGAAAAGGCCCGACCTCGTCGCCCGTCGCTGCCACCCCGGTCCTCCCGACATCGCGAAGATCACAAGGCTCACCATCGTACGGATATTCCCCGCCAAAGCAGTGCGGCATCATCATCTGCGACAACACGGAGCAGACCCTCATGACGGAGAGCGCAACCAAGGACACAAGAGCAGGTCACGCCACGACCCTCCACGTCCGACAAGCAACCATGACAGGCGTGAGGCATCGCAGGAGGGTAACAGCAAGAAGGCTAACCCACTACCATCTCCACCTCCGTCACCACCAAGAAGTCACCATGGCGGAGGAAGCCCGCGTCGTTCACGCAGACCATCCCCTGTTGACAAGAAGAAGAAGAACCCGGAGCCATACGATGCACGTTCACGGATAGATAAGATCCACGAGGCCCGGGATGGACCATACCTGGGGCCACGTTGCTTTGGACCTGCAATACGGTCCGCAACTTACCCCAAAGGTTTCCGGATAGGCAAGACCATCAAGCCCTATGACGGCACCGCCAAGCCAGCCACATGGTTGCAGGACTACGGCAACGCGGTGGAGATTGCCGGAGGCAACCCCAACATCGCTGTCAAGTTCCTCCCATTAATGTTAGAGGGAACGGCCCGTCAATGGATCGACGACTTGCCGGAGAAATCCATCTGCAATTGGTTGGACATGCAAGAAGCATTTACCAAGAACTTCGAGGGTACGTACAAGCGTCCCTGCACCATTGGCGATCTAAAACGGTGCGTGCAAGAGAAAGACGAGACATCTCGCGCCTACCTCTCCCGCTGGCTGGACATGAAGAACTCCTGCGCAGGAGTGCACGCTCAGACCGCCATGGCCGCCTTCATCGATGGGTTGGAAAGAGGCATGTTGCTACGACATAAGTTGAAGCGCTTGTAGGACAATCACCAACTTGACTTGAACCAGATGATTCAATTGGCTAGTGAGTTCGCGGATGCCAACGACGATGCTCGCGGCTCTTTGCCGGCAATAGCCGTTCCAACTCAAGCTTGGAGGAACAGCGGTACAAAGCGGAAAACCGCTCCAGAAGAAAAGCAATCTACCGACATGGTTGCTATGACTTTTGCATAACGAGGTGATGGCGGACAACGTGGCCGAGGAAGAGGAGCTGGTCGTGGGCAGCAACGAGGAAGTAAGACTACCTCGGCGCCGCTCCGCGTTCCCCAAACCTACGAGGAGTACCACGATATGTCGTGCCTCGTACACCTCGATGCCAACGGCAAGGCCACCCATACCAATCGACACTGCAAGTTCGTCGACGACCTCAAGGAAGACCCGGAGTCCGGCTACAAGCAAAGTCAGAAGAACAGACCGTGAGTCAAGGGCAAGGGGAAGAAGAAGGAGGAGGAATCCAAGGATTCAAGTGACATGGATGAGGACGTTGACCCCAAGCACGCCGCCAAGTGCGACGACAAGGGCAAGAACCCCTTCGTGAAGAAGGTGCCTGTCTACCACATTTTCCTCGGCACCCCCACCGTCCGACAACAGAAGACCTCTCTGAGGATCCTGATGGCTACTCTACCCCCAGTTCCCTAGTACCTGCGCTGGTCGGAGGTTCCAATAACTTGGGATAGGATGGACCACCCAGACCTTATCCCTACGGAGAAACCAATACGCCATGGTCATCAACCCCTTGATTGACGGCGTGGAGTTCACCAAGTGTATGGTGGATAGTGGAAGAAACATCAACATCATGTACCTAGATACACTACAGAAGATGAACTTGACGGAGGCAAACATAAGGCGGACCAACACCATCTTCCACGACGTAGTTCCTGGTCGGGAGGCTCGGTCCCTTGGGTGCATTACACTTCAGGTTGCCTTTGGCGATGTTAACAATTACCGCCAACAGCGCATGACCTTCGAGGTGGTCCCCTTCAAGAGCGTGTACCACGACATATTCGGCCGCGACATATTCCACATGTTCATGGCCAAGCCATGATTCGTCTACAACAAACTCAAGATACCCGGACCAAACGGTGTCATCACCGTATCTGGAAGCTTTACCAAGGCAAGGGACTGCGAGATCAATGAAGCAGCCGTTGCGGAAGCTGTCCTCTACAGCAAAGAATCCAAAGAGATCCAGAGCAAGGTCGATGACTCAGAGATGCCCGCGTCGAAGAAGCAAATCTCCGACTCCTCTCCTGTGTTCAAGTCCTCCATCGAGACCAAGCCGGTGGAACTTGTGGTAGGCGATGCCTCCAAGGTCACCGCCATTGGGACGAACCTAGATCCCAAATAGGAAAGCGCGCTTGTCGAGTTCCTCCGTGAGAATAGGGACATCTTTGCCTGGCAACCTACCGACATGAAAGGTGTACCTAGGGAACTTGCCGAGCACAGCTTAAACATTGATCCAAAATCCAAACCAGTGAAACAACCTCTACGACGCTTTGGAGATGAGAAGAGACACGCCATTGGCAAAGAGATAGCTAGGTTACTTAAGGCTAGATTTATCCGAGAAGTCCTTCACACCCAATGGGTGGCCAATCCTGTACTTGTACCCAAAAAGGGAACCAATGAATTAAGAATGTGCGTTGATTACACCGGCTTGAACAAAGCATGTCCCAAAGATCCGTTTGCTTTGCCTCGCATTGACCAAGTCATTGACCCGACGGCTGGCTCGGAACTTTTGTGTTTTCTCGATGCATACTCAGGATACCACCAGATCAATATGAGGAAGTCGGACAAATTGGCCACTTCGTTCACTACCCCATACGGCATGTTTTGCTATGTTACGATGCCCTTTGGGCTGAAAACACAGGTTCTACGTACCAGCGGACAATGCAACGTTGCCTTCACGACCAAATCGGTTGGAACGTTCACGCTTATGTGGACGATATTGCGGTGATGTCTAAAAAGTCAAATGACTTAATCTCCGACTTAAAAGAAACCTTTGATAATCTCCGGAAATACAACATGATGCTTAACCCTAAGAAGTGTGTCTTCGGGGTACCAGCCGGCAAATTATTGGGTTTCATCTTTTCCCAGCGCGGAATCGAGGTAAACCTAGAGAAAATCAAGGCCATCTTAAACATAAACCGTCCGACATTCCTAAAGGACATTCAACGACTAACAGGTTGTGTTGCAGCAGTTAGTCGGTTCGTCAGCCGGCTTGGAGAGAAGGCTCTGCTATTGTACAAGTTGCTAAAGAAGGCGAACAAATTTACGTGGACGGACGAAGCAGATGCAGCATTGAAGCAGCTCAAGGAGATTCTTTCCTCAGTGCCCATCCTTGCAGCGCCCGATCCTGGTGAGCCACCGTTAATTTACATGGCGGCAACCAACCGGGTAATCAGCATCATCGTCGTGGTAGAGCGGAAGGAACCAAGCTATGAGAACGGAGTTCAACGACTAGTTTACTATGTAAGCGAGGTCTTGACAGAGTCCAAGCAGCGTTACCCGCACTACCAGAAGATAGCTTCTGGAGTATTCCTTGCTTCTCGGAAGCTGAGGCAATACTTTCAGGAGCACCCAATCACAGTGGTAAGCAAGACTCCACTGTCCGACATAATCAACAACAGCGATGCTACAGGAAGGGTCGCGAAGTGAGGCATTGAACTTGCCGCCTTTTAGATCACTTACAAGAGACGTGACGCTATCAAGTCACAAGCCTTGGCGGACTTTGTTGCAGATTGCACGGAGATGCCAGATGCTACTCCGTTGCCGGAACCAGAGTACTGGGTGATGCACTTTGATGGATCAAAGTTGCTCAATGACTCGGGGGCTGGTGTATTGCTACAGTCACCAACAGGAGACAAGCTACACTATGTTTTGCAGATCCACTTCGAGGCTACAAACAACATGACGGGGTATGAAGCACTCATTCATGGACTATGTGTAGCCAAGGATATTGGCATCAAGCGCATAGTTTGCTGTGGAGATTCTGACTTGGTTGCCTAGCAGGTAGCTGGCACCTGGAATGCGCGGAACCCTATGATGGCGGCATATCGAGACGAAGTGGACGAGATAGCCAAGAGTTGCTTGGGCTACGAAGTCAAGTATGTTCCTAGGGAGCAAAACGAGACGGCCGATATGATATCTAAGATTGGATCAGGTCGCAAGCGAATCCCGCCAGGAGTTTTCCTAGAGAATCTACACACACCATCCGTGAATGGAGCCGACATCGACAACCCGGATAGAGCTGACTCTTTTTTCAACATGGTGACAAAGGTCCCTCCGGCTTGGACAAAACCGTTCATGGAATATCTCGAACACGGAACTTTGCCCAACGACGAGGTCAAAATATGGCAAATAGTACGACGAGCAAAGGGTTATACCATAATAAATGGGAAACTCTACAAAAGGAGCACTACTGGTGTATACCTAAAGTGTGTTTCCTAGCTAGAAGGTATGGAAATCCTACGCGAAATCCATCTCGGATATTGCGGGCATCACGCCGCTCCTCGATCGTTGGTCGCGAAAGCTTCGGCAAGGAGTTCTTGGCCGACCGCTTGACGACAATCTGGTTGAGACATGCATAGGATGCCAGTATTATGCCCGACAACCACATGTTCCTGCTAAAGAATTGCGAACAATACCAATAACTTGGCCATTTGCAGTCTGGGGGCTAGACATGGTCGGACCGTTACAGACGGCACCATGTGGTTTTACACATCTGCTAGTAGCAGTTGATAAATTTACTAAATGGATAGAAGCTAAACCCATTAGAAAGCTTGATGGAGCAACTGCTCTCAGGTTTGTCCGGGATCTAGTGGTGAGATTTGGTCTCCCACATAGCATTATCACCGACAACAGCAGCAACTTATCACTCGGAGAAGTGGAAGCTTATTATTGGGAGAAGGGTATCCGACTTGACCTTGCATCTGTGGCACACCCACAATCCAATGGCCAGGTTGAGCGGGCCAATGGATTAATTCTGCAGGGAACCAAGTCACATCTTGATGCACCGCTACATAGAGCAGCTGGAGCCTGGGCGGAAGAATTGCCATCTATGCTATGGAGTTTACGAACTACACCCAACAGATCCACCGGCTAAAACCCTTACTTCATGGTATATGGAGCAGAAGCCATCCTGCCTTCCGACATACTTCACGATGCACCAAGAGTTGCCGCCTACGACGAAGATGACGCTGAAGAATCCAGACGCCTAGATGTGGACCTTCTCGTGGACGAGCACGTTTTGGCATGCCAAAGATCCGCCATCTACCAGCAGAAGCTACGTAGCTACCATAGTCGCCGCGTTCGGCATCGCTCGTTTAAAGAGGGGGATTTGGTGCTCCGACTTAAGCAGAAGAAGTCACACAAATTTTCCCCTCCATGGGAAGGACCATTCATCATAAGCAAGGCGCTACTCAATGGGTCTTACTACCTCATTGAGAATCGTGAACTGAAGGATAGACCCAACGAGTATCATAAGCGTAAGCGACGTGACCCGGATGATGACTACCCGGAGCTTGATCAGCCATGGAACATAGCACAGCTACGTCCTTTTTACACTTAGCATTTTTTATCTAATTGTGTACCTCTTATATGATCAATGAAATAAAGATCTCTGGTTCACTCATATTTCTGAGTCTTTTACCTCCTTTAGTGTTCATTTTTGGATCATATAAAACCTTTATGCACAAGCTTTGCGATTGCACTTGTGAAAATTCCGCCTACGGGCATTAGCTTAAGTTTTCTGGTCTACACGTTCTTTGTCGTTTTTATGTGGATTCTTGAGTAGTGACTTTCGGCACTTATTATCGGAAATTTTGTGCTTAGGTAATTGACGGTGCCATTGGGCATCATCACCTAAGCGCATGGTTCCGACAACGAGTCTTCCGACTCACGAAAAGTCAAGCATAAGAACCAAAGTAATGGATAAGCCAACACTTTCTTAAAATATATATACATGCTGGAAACTAGTTCTTCAGTAGCAGGAAATAACAACCATTGTTTTCCGCCTTAAGTTACATAAATAAGTTTTTTCCGCATATTCACCAAAGGTGAAACAAATATTACAAAGTTGTTCTTCATTCCTTTGGCGCAGGTAACTTAGAAGCAGCGTCATCACCAACAGGAGAACCACCATCGAAGTCGGCGGTGTGAAGGGACTCAGAGGAGCTTTGGTTGCCATTGTTGATGGTGTTCATCTGCACGAAGACGTTGATGTCTACCAACTTAGCAACTCTGGTGTCATAGCCCGCGAGCGACGACAAGATGGATTCGTGGTTAATCTCTTTGCCATCATCGTCTACGTCGGGAATGCCAGATGTCACCGTGTCGATGTCGGCATCTTCGTAGTGTGCCTTCACCATTGACATCGCCATCCTTGCGTCAGCCCGTGCACATGAAGCTTTCCAGCTTGTGATACGCTCGGGGGCTCGCCGCAGAATCTCCGATTACTTCGCCACTGAGTCCGACGCCTTGATGTTAATTTGGAGGGGCTTGGCGATCTCTTTGGCTTGAGTGATGGTGGTGTTGATGAAGTTTCTGGCAAGAACCATGCATTCCTTGGCTGGAGGAGGCGACCAGGTTAAACCCATAGGAGCTGCAAGTTCCGACAAGGAGCGCATGAGTCCAAAAATTCAGAGTATCTAAACTACAGAAATCCAAGACGGAGAAAACTTACTGAAGATGCAGGCCTCAGCTTGCCAGAGGGTGTCCGCCAAGGATTATTTCTCTTGTTGGAGGAGCTTATACGCCTCATGATGGCGTTGATTATGCTCATAGGCAGCTAGCTTCTGATCTCTTAAGATCGAGAGCTCCTCCTTCAAGCGATTGATATCCTCGGTGGCGGAGTCCTGCAGGGCCTTCATTGACTCCTCATGCATTTTCAGCATGTCCTGCCTCTCCTGCTTAAGAATTTTGTTCTCTCTATCCAGCTCTTGAATGTGCTTGGATTGCTCGACAATATTCTTGGCATTGGTGATGGTTTCTGCAAGTAGGAGAAAGCAAAGTACACAGTGAGTACTCGGAGAATATGGGCACAAAACCAAGTCGGAATGTGAAAAAGAAAACAGACGCTTGCTCTTGGTGATTTGTTCCTTCAAGAAGGCAGTTTTACCCTTTTCAGCTTCCAAATCTGCGCGCATCTTCTGGTACTTGTCGTTGGCCATGTCCCTCCGAGCATTCTCGTTCTGTGGAAAAAAGGACAAGGTTAAAACGTTGTTTGGTCTGCTTGGAGCATCTAGCCGGAAATTTTCCACCTAGACGCTCGGGGGCTACAGCAAGAGTTTTTGACTTAGCAATATGCTTAGCTTTTCTTTAAGCATCTAGTCGGAACTAATTCAGTTCTCGATTAGAAGCTTGGGGGCTACAGCGAGAGTTTTTGACTTAGCAATATGCTTAGGTTTTCTTTAAGCATCTAGTCGGAACTAACTCAGTTCTCGATTAGAAGCTTGGGGGCTACAGTATAAAGTTTTTTAACTTGCATATATGCTTAGCTTTTCTTTAAGCATATAGACGGAACTAATTCAGTTACAACTAGAGGCTTGGGGGCTACAGTGTTGAAATTTATATACACTGCGTATGCTACTCTTAAAGCATCTAGTCGGAATAATTCATTCCACCTACATGCTTGGGGGCTACAGTGAGAGGTTTTCTAACTTAGTCACTCTTAGAGCATATAGATGCAAAGACCTATGGTTTTCCATCTACATCTTTGGGGGCTACAGTGGGATACTCATATGAAATACAAAAGGCAAATAAAACTTACAAGTGCAATGATCTTGAGGTTTAAAGCGCTCTCGGCCAGCATCTTGCCAAAGGATACGCTGTTTCCTTGCAAGATCTCTGCTTGTCGGAGATGTCGGCGCCACGCCTGGAACCAGAGCACTGCTACCCGGTGTAAGCATCGGATAGACAATCTTCGAATACTCTATGGTTTTCTTGTGTGCGGGGACGCCGCCTACGGCAGAAGTACCAGCTTCCACCACCGCCTTACCGCCACCGATGGCATCCTTAGCCGGAGCTTCAGCCATTTGGCGGGCAGCACTCTCCTGTGTCGCCCGCTCGCCGACAAAAGCAACCTCGGTACAGGCACCTGAACCTAGGGATGGGCATAAAAAACCAAAACCGAACACCGAAACCGAATTAACCGAAACTGAAACCGAATACACCGAACCCGAATTAGCCGAAACTAATTTCGGTTAGTAAATATGATTAACCGAATTTATAAATATTAATTCGGTTTTGACTCTCTGTTAACCGGAATAACCGTATAAACCGAAAAATATACGTGATAGAGCTAAATATATTTGTGATTCTGTCTCAGGCGTCCATTACTGTACGTAGATATCATCTCATGCGACAAAAAGACATGCATGCAAAAGCTGTCAGGCAGCCCATGCATGTACGTATGTCTCCAGCCACATGCACGTATATGTTCGTGGTTTAACAGCTCATGAATGTACGTATGTCTCCAACCACATGCACGTACATGTTTATGCTTTAACTGTCAATTGTGTCTATAAATTTTGTTAGAAGCCTTTCAATTGTTTTCCTGTTTCGGATATAATCATGTATTTTAGGTGAACTCGCAATATATACAAATTGTTGAATGTATACGGCTTGGAAGCTAGACATCATTTTTTTGAACGAGCAAGATAGACATCATGCTTATTATGTTCTTTTTCTAAACATGCATTCAAGACATCAGCTAGCCATGTATTGCTTCAGGTACTCGCCGACCTAGAGATTGCTTTCGGTGCGCCGATGAGTGGTTTAGCTCGTATGGATCTACATAAATTATGGCACAGTGTTGTTATTTCAAAAAGTTCGGTTAAAAACCGAATACTGAACCGAATTGTCCACTAACCGAATTGTTGATTAATTAGAAAACCGAAATAATTTTGGTGCCTATTTTGTAGAAACCGAATTATAGAAAAACCCGAAAAACCGAACCGAATTAATCAAAAAAATCGAATGCCCACCACTATGCTGAACCCACTTCCATGGCGGAAGAACCAGATGCCTCCTTAGCTTGTGAGCTTGTCGGGGCAGACGAAGGCTTGACGGAGGGCGTGGCAGGGGCGATGGCGGGAGATGCGTCGTGATGCAGCATGTCCTTAATGGTTCTAGAAGACCCCAATGATTTGGAGGTCTTCTTCAAGCTGGTCGTGGATTTCTTCCTGAAACGTGCAAAATGCGTAAGTACAGGAGCAAGACAGATAAATAGACAACGTCAGAGGAAAATAAGCTTACACAAGTGGGGGTTCTTTGGCAAAGGGGATCCCGGTAATCTTTCTTTTCTCCGCCTCCAGGGTGGCGGTAGTCTTCTTGGAGGCTCCAACCTCCTTCTTCTTCTTCTTGCCTCCGTCGGCAGCGTCAGAGGTGGAGCTCTTTCGCTTTCGCGCCAATGGAGCATCGTCGTCGGACACGACGGTGACTTCCTTCATCTTTGGATCATATATTTGAGGAGCCATGTTGGCCTCATCTATGTCGCTAAGCTGTAAGGTGAAGAACCACCATGTTAGATGAGATGGTATTTGCTAGACGGAAGAATTGGAGTATATGTCATACGTGGAAAATAAATAACTACCTTGGGGCACTTGCCGTCTACGAACATGTCGTAGGTGATGGTGAAGCCACACTTCTTGTCCTTCACCTTGACGATGTCCTTAAGGCGGAGCTTGACGGAGTCAATCGAGAAGTTGTCCACGGAGATGCGGAGGCTATCCCTTCTATCGCTGGTATACTCGTGCATGAGCTTCGCGCGGTGCTACAGAGGTTGGATTCGCCTGATGATCCAGCACATGGCTAGGTCCAAGCCGGTCAAACCCATCTCTACGAACCATTCTATCTGCCTTATGGCGCGAGAAGCATCAAGGTTGGAGGGAAGGGAGGCCTGGGATCTCCATGACGAGGCTTCAGCGGCGGCTCCGTCTACGCAGTCCGGGTACGTTACTTGTCGGTCAGCCAAAGGAATATCTGAGCCGTAGAAGTAGGTACACTGCCAGTTTTTGCAGGACTCGTGGCCGACTATGTCCAGGAACCGCCGGCCAGGTCGGATCTTGAAGCTTATGGTGCCGCAATTCCTAAGTTCTTCCTTACTGGCTCTGGCTTCACGCTTGACAGTGAAGAAGTACACAAAGAGATCTAGCCTAGGCTTTATCCCTAAGTAACCCTCGCAGAGCGCCGCGTAGTTGCTAAGCGCTAAGATACTGTTGGGAGAAAGGTTTTGGGGCTGGACTCTATAGTGGTTTAAGACGGAGAGGAAGAAATTAGAGATGGACAGGGAGACGCCGCGTACTAGTTGGGCTTTGAGGTACAACTTTTCTTGACGGCTTGAGGAGAAGGTGTCGCCTCGCCGGACAGCGCCGCCTGCCAGGCGAGCCCCTTTGTCGCAGGATGGTAGCCGTCGGCGATCAGCTCCTGGATATCACGGTTGGTGATGTCTGAGCCGCGCCAGTCGCCCTTGTGCGAGTCGAGCTCCTCTTCCAACGGCTCCAGCGCCACTAGATTATGGTCGCCGCCGGTGGAAGCAATCACTGCTGTGACGGCGATGACCAAGCCCTCTGGGGGCACGACGACAGAGCTCGCCGGCTTCGCCGCGGCTTCACTCGACGCCGCCATGGAAGGGGAAGTGCTGCTGCTAGCCATGGAGTGAGTATGGAAGTGACTGGTGCGGATTGAGGCTAGGGTTTTTCGCGAATTTTGCACGGAGAGCTCGAGGAGGCACGCGCTGGAGGAAGAAGATGATGCAAGGAGAGAATGAGGTACAAGTTAAAAAATCCACCACGGTTACTATTTATCATCTCTAGCGTCGAGATTCGTGCAGCTTGATCAGACGCTTGCCGCGTAGACAACGTGTTTGCGAACATGCGCGGAAATTTTGCCACGTCTCCAACTGTCGCCTCCAACGGTTCGTATCGCTCGCGCGAGAAAAACGGACATGATTGCGTTCTCTGCATATTTGAGTTACGAGGCATCGCTGACCTAAGCCTATGTCGTCCTAGCTGACATCGACAGATGAGCGGCCACATCAGAAGATTCCGGCATGGACGGATCCAGTCCGGCTATGGAAGAGTACGATGGAAGATTCAGCATTTCTCCGATGGAGAAAACCTTGCAGGGTTCTTTGGGAGGACTACAAGATATTGCTTGACGATTTGCCGACATCCATCTAGACGGAGCATTCAGTGTGAAAAGGCAAAGACAGCGCAAGATCTCGGAGTTCTCCGGGGGCTACTGTTGGGGATATGCTATATGGGTATCCTCATAGCATGTCTCTTATCCGGATAACCCGGGTGGCCCACAGTTGGTAGCATGGCCCGTGGCCTGCTGGGTGGCCCAGTTAGATGGATCCACAAGGGAGGCCCATGCCGGATAAAGGAAGGCTATGGTTGGAGTCACCGACGTACCCGGAGCCTTGGAGTGCAAGATACACAAGACTAGTAATAGACGGTGTAGAACTCTGTAACCTGTCCGGCTAGGACTTTTCCCTGTAACCCTAGGACCTGGCGACTATATAAGTCAGGCCTATGGGAGCCTTTAGGGCACAACTTCAGACAATCAAGTAGCGATTAGCACACACCTCGCACAGCAAACCTATCTCTATAACTCGGCGTATTGCCCTTATAGTGATTTATAGCAGGAGTATGATTCCGCCACCATTGTGGGATGTGAACCTGGGTAAGCTGTGTTACCTCGTACTTGTCAACCGTCCGCCTTCCCCCAAGTCTCTAAACACGCACTTTGAGGACCCCACCATGGCGTACTCGTCGGCAATAATACGATAGTTGGCGTCCACCGTGGGGCAAGAGGCGCGTCAGGCTCTTCAGCGGGCGAGGACCAAGATCTTCGCAGGAATCAGCGAAACCGTAGCCATCGGTCATTTTCTCTTCTCCGGCAACGTTCCGATCGTCCCTCCCGACGAGTTCTGGATCCCAGCGAAGACGAACCCTACGCGGTGTTCGATCGTTCCTATCAGAGACATCCACCTCTTCATTGGCGAAACCGACTCGGGCACTAGTTCCCTGGGAGTCGGAGGAGCATCAAGACCCACATGGACCTCTTACGGGTAGGATAAGTTCGCGGAAGGATCGATGTCGGATCTCTCTTTGGAGTTTGCTGGCAAAGATCGGACAAATGCAAAGCCCACCCAAACCGCCCCTGTGCAGGATATAACAGTGGAAGATCACAGCAAGTCCGCCAGCTTCACCCGTGCGTCTAGACAGCAGAGATCCAAGTTCGTCGGCATGGTTACCATCTTCGATCTGGCGTGTTGCGTTCAGAGATAGGGCAAAAAGCCCCGCGATTACCTGGCCAGGTGGCTCCGCATACGAGTCGATCTGGCCCACTACCCCAATGATAATGCTATGTATCACTTCGTGGAAGGACTGGACCGTGGCACGCTTCTCCGCCATTCTCTAAGATGGCAGCAGGCGTCAGGACGCCTTACCCTTGAAGGCATGGTGGGCATCGTCAACAACTATGCGGAGGCTGACGCGGCAGCTTAGACAGCGCTTGCGCTCATTGATGGAGATCCTCCGATTCAACCACCGCCTCCATGGCGTACTCGTCGGCAATACCATGACAACATGCTTGGTCAATTTAAAGGGTATTTGAGATGTTCAAACCCTAGAACAGGGGGATCATCGGAATCACCTATGGGGTTCAATTGGTTCTTCTAATGAAACTTGCCATCTAAGTTGGTTAACAATGTATTATTGTATCTTAGTTGGACAGGTTTCATTTTTCTGAACATTTTGGTATATTATTTGTATTTTTCTAATTTAAAATGAATTAGTTATGAATTTCCCAAAATTTAATTCATTTTAAATCATTTTTGGAATATTTGAAATTATTTCCGAACTTGGGCTCACATGTTAGACTTTTATTAATTTCAGAAAAAATTTACAGAAATGATTAAAACCCTGACAGGCAGGGCCCACCTGTCATACATTTTCCATTTAATAAAACAATTAAAGAAAAGGATATAGATAAAAAGAATAAAAGGGGATTACTGCGTCATGCTAATGCCAGGCTGACGTCAACAATGGAGAGCTCCCAGATCAAGAGCGGGGCTGGCAATTCGGGACGCGCGGGCGAGTAAGAGAGGGCGCGTTCGAGAGAGGGCGACGCAGGCGACCAGAAAGTGGCGGCGCCGCTTGTAGAAGGTCACCGGAGAGGGGAGAACGATGGCGGCGAGCGGCGGCAGAGGCATGTGGTCGACGGGGAGGAAGATACAGAGGGATAGGAAGAGAGCGGAGGGCACCATGAAGACGAGGAGCTCACCGTGAAGACGACGGGCTTGACGGCGAGGCGAGGCGAGCTCGGAAACGGCGGGAATCGACGAATACTGATGGCGACCGGAGCTCTCGATTCGCCCGATTGGAGTCGCGCGCGAGGGGGGAAAGGGCTAGAGACCTAAAACAGAACATTGAGGAACCATCAACGTGATGTTGTGGACCAATAAAATGGAGAGATTATGATAGAAAGACATCTCTCATAAGAAACAGAACAAAGGGAAACAGGGAACACACACAACTGACTCTAGAGAACTCAACACTAGGTCAAATGGTTAAGAACCGACATGCATGAAGAGGCATCTAAGTTTTGAATGATTGGACGAGATAGCAAAACTTTTCCAAATCAAAACAAAACAAGATGACCCAGAACTAGAGCGAATCTTGATAAGGAGTAAACGAAGCATACCAGAGTTTTCGCAAATAATTTTCATCTTTGAAAATAGTTTTCACCAGCACTAGACTCAACATCGACCAATAGAAAGGTTTCCTACAGTCGGTACGGCTCTGATACCAAAACCTGTGACACCCCCGGGATTAAGGCTAGACAAATCCCAGACCACCGTCTGAACATAAGCCTAACCTAATCTCGAAAGCGTACAGAGAGAAAATCGGTAACACAACAGTGACCCTACGACACGATTTTTTTTACAGCGAGCTCATAATTGACGAGAGAACCAAAATATTACAAGCAGAGGTCACTGACCACAAACATCAAACAACAGAAGGCAAATTATGTAATTAAGTATAGCAAACTTAACAAATGGCCTAAGAGGCATGAAGCATAACGATGAAGTCCAATCCATAGATCCCAGGCTGCCGACTGGGAACTCCAAACTACTCGTCGATGTTGATGCCATGAAGAACTCATCTTCTATGGTAACACTTAATCTGCTGCAAAAGTATCAACGAAGCAAGGGTGAGTACAGGGTGTACTCCGCAAGACTTATGGCTGGTGGAGTCATTTTGCATAAAGCCATCTTTGTTTTGTAAACAAGAGGGAGAAGAATCTCGACTAAACAGAATATTTTAAAAGGGGATAAGAGAGAGGTATCTCCAACTTTGATCATCTCTTGATATCCACCGAATCATCATCAGCTGAACCTTGAATTGAAGAAGATCACTTATAATATGTTATACATACGCAATGGTTGTTTTCAACTCTTCCATAGTAGCTTTATTTGTCTATGTGCCATCCTGACCAAAAACCCTACCCAACTAGTGAATTTCATTTCGGCCATTTCATCAAACACCTTGTAAGCAGCAAACAAACAAACACAAAACACTATTAGTAGCAGTAATTTTGGCCAACCTTGTTCCCTCTCTGGGTAACTCTACACTCTCAATAGATGATCAAACTAATCTAACTAGCCTTAGCACCACTGTGAGCATGCATAGACAACAATGGTGACCATGCCGAGAGCACCCTTGCCACCCCCATGTCGCCAGCAAGCTAGGAGAAGCTCTAGCCTCGCCAACCTCGTCTGGGACACGCGGCACCGTCCACCGCCACCCCCTGTCCAAGCCCTAATCCTTGCCAGCCATTGGACCACACGACAAGCTCGTGCCCAGCTTCTCTGCGAATGAGCCAAGAGCGCGCCAGTGCGCCATCAGCGACACAAGCCCATAGGCCGTGTGCCGCCCTCGCCGCTTGCGTGCGTGATCGCTAGCACTCCAGCAACACCGCAGACACCCCGTTCGCTGCCGCGCGGACCTTGGATGTTGTGCGCCATTAAAATCACCGTCGGACCCGAACAAAGAGCCACGACATTCCGACCGTTCCTCACCGCCCCACGCCTCGCCATTAAGCCGTTGAGCTTCGCTAGGAGGCAACGCACCGCCCCTACCGTTGCCAATGCCATTAGCAGGCTGTGCCGACGACCACGATGAGCTCCACCCGTGCCCGTCAGTCCCCTTCATGCACTATAAAAGGAGTCCACCCCCGTTTGATTTGAGCATACCATATCACTCCCCACCTCTCACTGATCACACACACTCACCCCCGGAGCAAGGCGAGCACCAGGTGGCCGGAATTTCACCAGAGTTCTCCGCTGCAGAGGAGGATAGGCTCCGTCAATTGGAGCCGCCCCAGGAGAAGCTGCCGGTAATAGGAGGATCGCCGTCGTCGACTTCATCGTTCGCCCCCATCGCTGACCACCACCGGAGCCCCGGTAAGCCCCCGTCGACCCCCACTGGCCGAGCTAGGGTTCAACCTCGCCGCGTCCTATTCAGGTGTGGACGATGAACCACAGCCATAGGATTAGAACTAGATCGCACAGCTAGATCGCCCCATACCCCTTCGCCACTAGTTGTCTAACTGACGATTGGGGTCGTTCACTTAACCAACCCGCGCGTGCACTGTGCGTAGTGGGCCGGCCCAGTTAAACCTCCCGCGCAACCCAGCAATTCAAACTTAGGTTTATTCATTTAGTTTCAAAATCAGTTCTGTACCTAGATTCAAAAATCAACCTAGCTCGATTCACTGAACCAAAATGCATGAAACCAATTTTGTTAGAAAGGTTCTGAGTGTTTAATCCAAGCCCGTTGGATTCAAACCAATTATAATTTTAGATCACCCATGGTAAAAATAACAAGGCAAAAGCTTTTCTGCATTCAAACATTTTTCAAAATTCAACCATAAAAGCTTTTGAGTTGATTCCAACTCTCAAAAATGACATTTAACCATACCTTTTAGAATATATACAAATATATATAGGTTTACTTACAGAAATAATGATTAAGTAATAAAATAATGCCTCATAGGCATTTCTAGTCACTTTAATTAATTAAAATAAAAAGTTTGAACCTTATTAAATTGTGACACCACTTTCAATCACATTCCCATGTACTGAAATATGTGGTGATGACATGTGACAACATGATACCATGTTTTAGTTGGAGAATATTAAATCTTAAATAGTTTTTCAATGAGTAGAAATTACTTTTACAAAATAAAATAAACAAGACGAGTGCTTTGATGATTGTAATATTTGTGATGATGCTAGATCATCTAGTGAAAACCTTGGTGTGATAAGTAAAAGTAGTAAGAATTGTGTGGTGATTGTGTACCTCGTATTTATTTATAGACGCTAGTACCAACCAAGGATACAAGTAGGAAGGAGGATACTACGAGGAAGAAGCCGAGGAAAACTTCAACCACTCCTCTTCACAAGGCAAGCTAACACTTGCAACTCAGCAAGCCTATACTTGCAATCTTGCAAGCCTTACTATACAAGTTGACCTAGCAAGCTTACACCTTGATGACACACCATCCTAGTTTTACTTGCAAGCTTAGTATTTTATTTCTTTATCAAAGCTTTCTATCAATGTCGTGGTGGTGGCACGGCAGATGCCATAGGTAGGCTTAAGTTGGGGGGGCGAATGGGTGCTTGTGGTCACCGGGGAGGGAGTGCATGGTCGAGCCATGCACGAAGAACAAGAAGAACTCTCCAGACTTAGCAATTTGATTGATACCCAAAGATTACAAGCGCTCCTTGAGCTGTATAAGCTAGGGTTCTGTGCCCTAGTTCGCTACCTCGTCCAACCTCCCCCTACTACAGCTATGCCCTCCCTTATATAGGCAATGCTAGCTAGCTAATACCCTTTTGGGTTCTAGGGTTTACTGTTTGGATCTTGGTCCCTACGATGTGGGACGGGTCATGGGCTTTCCCTAAGCCCAATGACCCAGTCCATAAAGCTTGACAGCTAACGGTCTTCTGGTACGCTGCTTCCTGATCCTTTTGGCATCATGTTGTTACTTTGTACGTCAGTGTATGCTTTGGGCGTCACCCGGCTCCTTTTATGTCACCCAGCTCGCCCTTCTCTTTTGACCATGCTTTACCATGGTCCCTCCTGAACCTTACACGGAAAGGTTCCACGCGTCCTTCTTGACTCGGCCCTTTCTCGGTAGACTCGGCTCGTCGGTTCGTACAAGGATGCAACTTTGTCTCATGCGGGCCGACATAGTTTATATGTCGGCCGCTCATGCTTCTCTTACCCGGTCGTTCTTACCCGGCCTGGTTCCTCCTTACTCGGAGCTAGCCAAGCTGCGCTATGTTTCACCTCTCATGACCCTGCCGGGGGTTATCCCCCCGACATTAGTCCCCGAAGCTGGTGAGGTCTAGCAGTTCAAGCTATTAGGTGTCTCCAGGTTCCTTTTGTGTGAGTGGAACTTAGTTTTTGTCTCTATCTGTCGCAATTTTGCACCTTGCCGGGTCTGTCTGACAGTTTCCAGGTTGACTCTTTGACTTATTGGCTCATTTTTGCCTCGAGCTGAGTCATTTTGGCCAATTCCGAGTCATTTTTGGCGCGCTTCAGTCACTGATAGCTGGTAATCATGATTACTTGCCTCAATTTTTGTTCCAAGCTCTGGCGGCACAGTGATGGCTGCGCAGTTATTCCCCGTCACTGTGGCAATCCCATAGGCCTGCGCCTCTTGTCCTTCCTTCCATGATGTGGCACGGGATTTTTCGTGTATCTCTGGCTACGTGGCGCTTGCTGATTGGCCTACTCGGCCTGATACACGGCCACACGCTGGCCACATGGCACAGATGGATCCCACTACCAGGGTTTTTACTGTCCTTAAGTAGGGGTTGGGGGTTTCCACTTCCCCACGCCCGTTCAGTTTTTCCTTGCCATTTCTGCTTCCTTGCGCCTGCAAAATCGAACCTCCACCTTTGCGGTTTCTTCTTCCTCCTATTCTTGTCCTGCAATTGCTCCTCTTTTCTTTCCATTCCACCACGAGTCCGCGCTGTTCCAAACCTCTTCCAACTGCGGAGGAGATTAAATCTGCGGAACTCATGGATGCTCGCGACAGCGCTGATGGTGCTAAGGAGCAGGAGATTCCCGCCGGCAAGCGCGGCGGCTGGGAAGGCTCGGAGGTCTCCACCGAGGAGGTAGAGTGGCTCCTCTCCACTAGGCGCATCCCGCTGCAAGTGGATTGCTGTCTCCCCACCGGTGAGATTTCTCCCAAACCCGACGCTAACGAGCGGGTGGTTTTCCTTGCTCACTTTGAGCGCGGTTTCGCTCTTCAAGTGAGCACCTTGTTCTCCTCGTTTCTCTCCACCTTCCGTTTGCAAACCCATCATCTTCCTGCCAATGCGATTGGATCTCTTTCCTATTTTATTTTTGCTTGCGAGGCTTACCTCGGAATTTGGCCTACAATTCTTCTATGGGCCAAATATTTTAGATTTAGGGTTCAGGTTGTTCCCCAGCCTAGTGCTCCTCGTGCCGAGAAAAAGCTGACTCGGTGCGGTGCTGCTAGCATCACGCCCAGGAGAGACTCCATATTTCCTCGGGTTGCTGGTCTTGATTCTTTCAAGAAATGGCATAGAACCTTTTTCTATGTCAAAATAAGCGGGTACACAGATAACATCTGTCTCCCCCCTTTCTCGGATGAGGTCCCCAACAAGAAGCTCTGGCAGCTTGACCCGCGTGACCAAGACGCTGCGGTAAATGAGGCTAATGCGATCCTGGAAAGGTTGCTGTAGCCGGATGAAAACTTTCATCTTGCCGACACTGACCTCATGTGTGCCTTCATCTCACGCCGGGTAAGCCCCATCCAAACGAGGAGCCACAAGATGTGCTTCATGAGTGGCTCCCATGATCCCACTCGGCACTCCACTAAGGAGCTCACCCATGACTCCATTGCCCGCCGAGTAAGATCAATCTTTAAATTGAACTTGGCGGATGATTGGGCTTGGAATTGCCCTCCGTTTAGCCGGGTCAGGCCTGTCCCGTGGGTAAGTTTTCCGAGTCGTTTTTCTTGAAGAGTAGGCTTTAGGTATTTTGCCACTTTCAGCTTAGTTTTTTGGTTTCTCATTCTATTTGTCTTTCGCAGAATCTCCTTAACCATGTTGATGACAGTACTGTCCCTCCCCCTGGTTATAACAGGGATCGCTCCAACTCGGATGAAGTCAAGTATGATCTGGAGAGCTTCATGCCCATCCCGCATGCTGCGACTGCTTCAGCTTCGGGTAAGAGTCAATCTCGCAATCCCTTACAAGATTGTTCTGACGATGATGAGGATGATGATTGTACGGTTTTGGAGGTACATGCCTTGTGACCTTAGTCTTCCAACTTATTCGAGTAAGCCCGTTATTTACTTATGCAGCTGGTCAGGTACATGACACTCCTCCTCTCGCCGTGGGCGGAGTCAGCAAGATCCCGTCGCCAAGACGAAGCGACACGGAGCCTCCTCCAGCACTCATCCGGCCAAGAAGAGAAAGCCCACTCCGGCAGCTCCTGCTGCCTCTGCTGCTGCCATCCTGGCTGAGACTCTCCAAGCGGCTGGGCGCCGAGTCGTCCGTGACCCGTTTGTCACCAGGTAAGTTTTTGTACTCTGCTTTCTCCGTTCTTTTCTTTTTCATCATTGATGTTCTCTTATATATGTCTCGCTGTTTTTAGTGCCGCACCTTTGTCGGCGAACCAGGATACTTCTAGCATTGCCTCGCCGCTAAGGCATGCACCTCCTCCAGCAGAGTCGGCGGCACCGAGTCCCGTCCGAGTCGAGGCTCCCACTGTTGAGGATCACGCCTCTCAATGTCAGTCAGACCCGGTGGTTCATTTGGCTGGCGCCCCTGGCGCTGTCCAGGAACAATTTTCTGATCTTGGTGCCAGTGATTCTGTGTAACACCCTCAGAATCGGACCTATGCAAGTTTTAGCGAAACCCGCCAAACCCGCATACAAACGATTCAAAGGTGCCCACCAGGCACTTTCGTGCGGGTGGAAAACGAAGTAATAACATTACACAACAGTCCTCGATGGGACCCACAGAACAGATATATATAACAGCGACTCCATGAGTCAAGAATACAGATATAATATACAAAGATCCAAATCACCTTGAAAACGATGGAGCGTCCGACTACGGACAAGATGCAAATGGGGCTAAGAGCCCTAAAGAATAACCAATGGCGTCCATAACCCTGCCCAGGACAAGCCGGAAGGGTAACCCTGCTAACGGCGTCGATCTCAAAACCTGCTTAAACAAAAGGGGTGCCGACAAAGGGCGAAGGAAAAAGAGGAGCGTCGATCGAGGCCAAGACACGGCGAGACTAGAATTCGGCGGTCCTCGCCACATGTATGGTGGATCAAGCGGCAAAGCATGCACTAATCAACCTATAGAGACTCGATACCGGCGGCAATCGAGAGGGTAAGAAAGACCTATTCGAACCAACTCGATACTACCATCAAACAAACCCATCCTGGTGTTTCCCTCGAGACCAAACGAGGAAGTCAACCGAGGAACTCACACAGCTGGCGCGCTTTACTTATTCGCCATCACCGGCAGCAATTACTAGTCAGGTTTAGATAATCATTCTGATAAAGTAAGCAGTGGGCACTTTTAGTTAACCATTCTGTGATAGTTGCAACACTTACTAATCAGATACAGATAGCATGAGATAACCCAAAACCCAGCAGTTGTTGGTACTTTTATTCAGCCATTCCGTTGTAGTTGCAATACTTACTAGTCAGGTACAATGGTCGCAAGCGACACTCCAAACAAGCAGTTGTGGGCAGTATTAATTAGCCATTCCATTATAGTGAAGCTGATTACTAGTCATTATAAAGTCAAATTTATAGCAATAAACTTTATTTATGCTTGTATATGGTCGAGATACAGTGCTCCAAGTCGTCCATATCCGCGGACACGGCTTTCAAAAAGTTTTACCCGGCCGGGGTGCACCAATAGCAACACACGCTCGATCAACCTCGGAAAAACCAAATCAAAACCCAACGAGGCTTTCACGACTAAGAAATCACAGGATTCAGAAATATTTCAGGGGGCCACCCCATTGAGTAGACCCGCAACGAAGCCACCGACTCGAGACGGACTCAAGGTTTGCGACAATGGTCTGAAACGACCGGGAACCCGAAAGTGTGGCTGGGCTTGTCGATACTGAAAACATTCCGCTTACCTAAAGCAGCACAGTGCTCCTCGCAATCGTAAATAAAGCAGTAGCATGGCATAAGTACAGATAGTAAATAAAACCTCAAACTAGTTTGTGGCCCCAAGAAATAAGACCGAATCAAGCTCGCTCGTGGGGTCCCATATACCTCCGGATGTGGATAGCGCGATAAATCAAGGAACAGTATCAAGTACTGGGTCCCACGGGACACAAGTATGCTCGAAACCAAATATTATCTATCACCCACCGATGCCTCTGCTTACTTCAATTTTAGTTGTTAAACAGGAATTAAAGTGAACGATAAGTAAAGCTATGATCATCTCCAACATCAACATGCGGCAATTCATCAACACCTGTGGCACTTGACAACCCGCAACAGCACTTGAGCAAGCGATTACGACGCGCAAGTCCAACTATCTACCAAACAACAGGTAATAGGATGTGTCCAAGGCAATATAAGGCTGCAGGGGATATCACGGGTACGAAAACTAGAGCATCGCAACACAGATAGCAATAGATCAACAGGAGGAATAAATACTATAAAAGTAAGATAGGTAGAAAGGGGAGATGCTCACGAAAACATTGTCGAAGGTCCACCAAGATCGGGTCGGCATCGCATCAACTCAACGCCCAATCCGCGAAGAAGCAAAACACTAGAAGGAACAACGGTTGCACTATTTAACACTACGGCAGAAGATCGGCATGATGCATGTATGATGCATGACAAGGCAAGGGTGCGATGCGATTAGGTCATATTAAGCGGAACCGGGGTCCCGACAATGGACTAAATGGTTCAAGTTATTTAGAACCCCCGCAATTAAATGTTGTTTTAGCATGGCAAAAGATAGCACCGGTTCGCTACACAAATTTAAATAAGGCCAATATGAGACTAGATTTGCCCGCATATGGGCCCCATATTTAATGATTAGGTGAATCAGCATAAGGCCCCCAAACCACACAATATGCATGCGAGTATGACAATTCAATATGCAAGAAGTTGTTATTATATATTATAAAATAGGGTTCTCGGATAAGAGGTCACACATTGGGGGGCTCGACGATCTTGGGGTTCCGGGGGTTCGGGGTCCGGGGTCGGTCTCGGGGTTTTCAGGGTTCGACGGGATCGGCGGGAGCGGATACAGACGGAGAACTTGTCGTTCAGGGTCTCGGTGTCCGGGGTGAAGCACTTGTCGTTCCATGGCGATCTTGGCGGCTCGGAGGGGTTCGAGGAATCGGAACGGTCTTCAAATTCCGTGAGGGAGATCATGGCGTCGGTGTGGTCGATCCTGTCGGTTCCACGGTTTCGGTCTTCGGGACCCAGGAAGGAGGCCTTCGGATCCTCGGGTCCGTGACGGAGTACTTGGCGTCCGCGAGGAAGTACTTGGTTCGGCGTTGGGGCGCATTGGGTCCGCCCTGGTCGATGTCGTTCTTGTCGCATTCGCGGTCTTCGGGTCATGTCGACGGTCACGGCGTCCGGAAGACGATCTTGGCGGTCTAGGAGAAGCTCTTGGGGTTCCGCGTCGGCGGCCTTCGGGTTCCGGGAAGACGAGCTTGTCGGCCTTGGGTCCGGGTAGGCGATCTTCTTGTTCATGTAGGGGAACTTGAGGTCTCTCGCGGCTTCGATTATTGTGTCGGTTGCATCCCTGGCGTGCATGCTCTGGTTGGAACAGCAGGTGGATGCGGACGCGCAGGCAGAGCACTGTCCGATGCGGGGCCCACCTAGACGGCGCCGGACCAGGACGGCAGGGAGATCAAGGACGCGGCGCCGGAAGACGCTGACAGCGGCACGAGGTCTGCAGGAACCGTGGAGCTCGCATGGGCGGTGGACACGAGGCGAGGAAGGCACGGGGCAGGGCGCGGCTCGCGGAGAGGCACGGAGGCAGCGAGACGAGGGCGGCCGGAGAGGAGCGGCTCGGGGGGCGACGAGCGGTGGTTCCGCGGCGAGGGAGAGGGTGGCGGTCGGCGAGGCGCACGGCGAGGGGAGACGGGCGGCGATGGAGAGTTGAGGCGAAGCGCCGCGAAGCCCTGGCGGCGAGGGGGGGCCCGACGGAGGAGCGGGCGGAGGACGAGGCGGTGCGGCGAAGCGCGACGCGAGGGCGCGCGGAGGCGGCGAAGCGCGCAGACGGGCGCGCGGGGCGGCGGACGGTGGAGGGCGAGCAGGCGGGCGCGGCCGGAGGGAGGCGGGCGCGGAGGAGACGGCGGGAGCGTGGCGGCGGGGCGAGACGTAGGCAGAGAGGCGTCGCCGGAGCGGAGGTCTGGGCGGAGGGCGCGGAGCGGCGGTGGGCCGGAGGCGAAGGGACGCGCGCGGGGCGAGGGTGGAGAGGTTGGAGGAAGGGGGCGGCGCCGGAGCTTGGAGGAGGGCCAGGGGCGGCGGCGAGCTTGGAGGAGGGCCAGGCGCGCCAAGGTCGGGAGCGAGGAGAAACGGCGAGCACGGGAGGCCTGCTTGGGGGAGGGGGCAAGAGGAAGAGGCGGCCGCGGCTACCGGCGAGGGCGAGGCGGCCGGCGGAGGTTGGAAGCGGGGAGGGGAGCCGGCGGTGAGGGAGAGGAGGGATCAGGCCGAGCGAGAGGTGAGGGACGGCTCGGGGAGGGTGGAGCCGCGCGTGGGGGGTCGCGTGCGTGGGTCCGGTGGGACCCGGTGGGGAAGGTGGGTCCCAGGGCGGTGAGTGGGTCGGTTTGGGTGGGGTGTGGGCTGGAGGGAGAGAGAGGAGAGAGAGGGTGGACTGTGGTGGGGTGGTTGGTGGGAATCATGGGCTGATGTATGCTCAATGATTGGAGGGACTGAGGTGGCTGGGGGCTGGGTAGGATTAGGATAGGTGACTTAGGGATTTAGGTGGGACTGGTTAGATATTTTAGGATTAAGGGGTGGACCGATTATAATTTCTGGGGTGGTCGTTCGGGTCGATTCGGCCCGTTCGACTGCCCCACTAAAATAATTTAAAATTTTATTTGATTAAAACAAAGCCTCTGCAAACCGATAGCAGACAAACGAAAATATTCCGGCGACCCGGGTTTGCGTGTTTGAATGAAGATGGGGCGTTTTAGAAAACAAAAACAGGCTTTGCGAAAATAGTTTTAAGCAAACAATGCATGATGATGACGATGCAATGCACAAATTCAACGCGATTTTATAGTAGTGGTTTTAGCGGGATGCCACAATTCGACACCACTAACAATGGATCTCGCCCTCGAGATCCGCCTCATGGTACCGGAAGGAAGGTCGGCGATCTGCGTCTTCTCGCTTCGTGTAGATTCTCGCGACACCACTAACAAGAGGTCGTTGTCCGTGATCGTCGAGAGAACACTCCGGAAAACAAAAGGTCGAAGGTAGAGCTATCAACAAATAAAGCCACCTCTAGCTCCGATGGAAAGGGGAACCGATGCATTCTCATCCACTTCAATGTACAAAAGCGAATAAAAGGGGTAGTCGGCATGGGGGCCAATCCATCACGCACCCAAACTATTACTCTGCACAATCAGTCGAAAAGAGTGCAACCATTCTCGGAATCAGACTGAAGATCTCGACAAGTGAGGTTCAGGAGCAAAGGAGTGATGCAGACTCTGCATCGGATCTGGCGTAGATGATGTCGTCGCATCGGAAAACACCGGAAGGCACAAACAAGGAACAAAGAATGGTACCACCGACGAAGGATTCCTCGGGCAGCATGAACACCGGACGTAGCATCACCGTTACCAAAGGAGGAAGCGAAACCCTGAAGGTACGACGGAACCCCACCACGAGAAATCCTGGACTCGAAGAAAAGATAAGAGAGCAGATTCAAAACACGTCGAGATAAGGGAAGAATAGCAGAGGGGTAAGAAGTAAAATCAGACCTAATCAGACTATCCAACCGATTTTTCAAAAATAGTTTTGACACTCTACTTCGGCCGTTAGCTAGGTTATCCTACAGGCTGGACTTGTGGGGTATCGCAACTGCTGAGCTCTGATACCACTCTGTAACACCCTCAGAATCGGACCTATGCAAGTTTTAGCGAAACCCGCCAAACCCGCATACAAACGATTCAAAGGTGCCCACCAGGCACTTTCGTGCGGGTGGAAAACGAAGTAATAACATTACACAACAGTCCTCGATGGGACCCACAGAACAAATATATATAACAGCGACTCCATGAGTCAAGAATACAGATATAATATACAAAGATCCAAATCACCTTGAAAACGATGGAGCGTCCGACTACGGACAAGATGCAAATGGGTCTAAGAGCCCTGAAGAATAACCAATGGCGTCCATAACCCGGCCCAGGCCAAGCCGGAAGGGTAACCCTGCTAACGGCGTCGATCTCAAAACCTGCTTAAACAAAAGGGGTGCCGACAAAGGGCGAAGGAAAAAGAGGAGCGCCGATCGAGGCCAAGACACCGAGACTAGAATTCGCGGTCCTCGCCACACAGGTATGGTGGATCAAGCGCAGGCAAAGATGCACTAATCAACCTATAGAGACTCGATACAACTGGCGGCAATCAGAGAGGGGTAAGAAAGACCTATTCGGAACCAACCTGATACTACCATCAAACAAACCCATCCTGGTGTTTCCCCCTCGAGACCAAACGAGGAAGTCAACCGAGGAACTCACACAGTTGGCAGTTTTACTTATTCAGTTACCGTTGCAGCAATTACTAGTCAGGTTTAGATAATCATTCTGATAAAGTAAGCAGTGGGCACTTTTAGTTAACCATTCTGTGATAGTTGCAACACTTACTAATCAGATACAGATAGCATGAGATAACCCAAAACCCAGCAGTTGTTGGTACTTTTATTCAGCCATTCCGTTGTAGTTGCAATACTTACTAGTCAGGTACAATGGTCGCAAGCGACACTCCAAACAAGCGCCAGGGCGTATTAATTAGCCATTCCATTATAGTGAAGCTGATTACTAGTCATTATAAAGTCAAATTTATAGCAATAAACTTTAGTTATGCTTGTCTATGGTCGAGATATCGGCTCCAAGTCGTCCATATCCATGACACGGCTTTCAGAAAGTTTTACCGGCGGGTGCACCAATAGCAACACACGCCGATCAACCTCGAAAAACCAAATCAAAACCCAACGAGGCTTTCACGACTAAGCAATCACAGGATTCAGAAATATTTCAGGGGCCACCCCATTGAGTAGACCAAGAACGGCCACCGACTCGAGACGGACTCAAGGTTTGCGACAATGGCTGTAAACGACTGGGAACCCGAAAGTGTGGCTGGGCTTGTCGATACCGCGAAAACATTCCGCTTACCTAAACAGTACAGTATGCTCCTCGCACAATCATAAATAAAGCAGTAGCATGGCATAAGTACAGGATAGTAAATAAAACCTCAAACTAGTTTGTGGCCCCAAGAAATAAGACTGAATCAAGCTCTGGCTCAGGGGGGTCCCATATACCTTCCGGATGTGGATAGCGCGATAAATCAAGGAACAGGTATCAAGTACTCGGGGTCCTACGGGACACAAGTGCTCGAAACCAAATATTATCTATCACCCACCGATGCCTCTGCTTACTTCAATTTTAGTTGTTAAACAGGAATTAAAGTGAACGATAAGTAAAGCTATGATCATCTCCAACATCAACATGCGGCAATTCATCAACACCTGTGGCACTTGACAACCCGCAACAGCACTTGAGCAAGCGACTACGACGCGCAAGTCCAACTATCTACCAAACAACAGGTAATAGGATGTGTCCAAGGCAATATAAGGCTGCAGGGGATATCACGGGTACGAAAACTAGAGCATCGCAACACAGATAGCAATAGATCAACAGGAGGGAATAAATACTATAAAAGTAAGATAGGTAGAAAAGGGGAGATGCTCGCCTGAAAACATTGTCGAAGGTCCAGCCGAAGATCGGGTCGGCACTCGCATCAACTCAACGGCCCAATCCGCGAAGAAGCAAAACACTAGAAGGAACAACGGTTGCACTATTTAAGACTACGGCAGAAGATCGGCATGATGCATGTATGATGCATGACAAGGCAAGGGTGCGATGCGATTAGGTCATATTAAGCGGAACCAGGGTCCCGACAATGGACTAAATGGTTCAAGTTATTTAGAACCCCCGCAATTAAATGTTGTTTTAGCATGGCAAAAGATAGCACCGGTTCGCTACACAAATTTAAATAAGGCCAATATGAGACTAGATTTGCCCGCATATGGGCCCCATATTTAATGATTAGGTGAATCGTCATAAGGCCCCCAAACCACACAATATGCATGCGAGTATGACAATTCAATATGCAACAAGTAGTTATTATATATTATAAAATAGGGTTCTCGGATAAGAGGTCACACATTGGGGGGCTCGACGATCTTGGGGTTCCGGGGGTTCGGGGTCCGGGGTCGGTCTCGGGGTTTTCTGGGTTCGACGGGATCGGCGGGAGCGGATACAGACGGAGAACTTGTCGTTCAGGGTCTCGGTGTCCGGGGTGAAGCACTTGTCGTTCCATGGCGATCTTGGCGGCTCGGAGGGGTTCGAGGAATCGGAACGGTCTTCAAATTCCGTGAGGGAGATCATGGCGTCGGTGGTCGATCCCGGTTCCACGGTTTCGTCTTCGACCTGTGAAGGAGGCCTTCGGATCCTCGGTCTGACGGATTCCTTGGCGTCCGCGAGGAAGTACTTGGTTCTGGCGTTACATTGGGTCCGCCGGTCGATGTCGTTTCTTGTCGATTCGCGTCTTCGGGTCATGTCGACGGTCACGGCGTCCGGAAGACGATCTTGGCGGTCTAGGAGAAGCTCTTGGGGTTCGCGTCATGCCTTCGGGTTCCGGGAAGACGAGCTTGTCGGCCTTGGGTCCGGGTAGGCGATCTTCTTGTTCATGTAGGGGAACTTGAGGTCTCTCGTGGCTTCGATTATTGTGTTGGTGTCGTCCCTGGCGTGCATGCTCTGGTTGGAACAGTGTGGATGCGACAAGCAGTGCAGCATCGTCTGATGCGGGGCCCACCTAGACGGCGCCGGACCAGGACGGCGCCAGACCAGGACGGCAGGGAGATCAAGGACGCGGCGCCGGAAGACGCTGACAGCGGCACGAGGTCTGCAGGCACCGTGGAGCTCGCATGGGCGGTGGCCACGAGGCGAGGAAGGCACGGGGCAGGGCGCGGCTCGCGGAGAGGCACGGAGGCAGCGAGACGAGGGCGGCCGGAGAGGAGCGGCTCGGGGGGCGACGAGCGGTGGTTCCGCAGCGGCGGCGAGGAGAGGGTGGCGGTCCGGCGAGGCGCACGGCGAGGGGGAGACGCGGGCGGCGGAGAGTTGAGGCGAAGCGCGCGAGCCCGGCGGCGGAGGGGGCCCACGAGGAGCGGGCGGAGGACGAGGCGGTGCGGCGAAGCGGACGCGAGTGGCGCGCGAGGCGGGCGCAGACGGGCAGACGGCCGGCGGGCGCGGAGGGCGGCAGGGCGCGGGGCGAGGGAGGCGCGGGGCGCTGGAGGAGACGGCGGAGCGTGGCAAGGGCGAGACGTAGGCAGAGAGGCGTCGCCGGAGCGGAGGTCTGGGCGGAGCGGGCGGGGCCGGGACGCGCGGGGCGAGGGTGGAGAGGTTGGAGGGAGGGGGGCGGCGCCGGAGCTTGGAGGAGGGCCAGGGGCGGCGGCGAGCTTGGAGGAGGGCCAGGGGCGGAGCGGCGCTGCGTCGGCGGGGAGCGAGGAGAAACGGCGAGCGCAGGAGGCCTGCTTGGGGGAGGGGGCAAGAGGAAGAGGCGGCCACGGCTACCGGCAAGGGCGAGGAGGCCGGCGGAGGTTGGAAGCGGGGAGGGGAGCCGGCGGTGAGGGAGAGGAGGGATCGGGCCGAGCGAGAGGTGAGGGACGGCTCAGGGAGGGTGGAGCCGCGCGTGGGGGGTCGCGTGCGTGGGTCCGGTGGGACCCGGTGGGGAAGGTGGGTCCCAGGGCGGTGAGTGGGTCGGTTTGGGTGGGGTGTGGGCTGGAGGGAGAGAGAGGAGAGAGAGGGGGTGGACCAGGTGGCAGGGGGTGGTTGGTGGGAATCTGGGGTGGGCTGATGTGGCGTTCAATGATTGGAGGGACTGAGGTGGCTGGGGGCTGGGTAGGATTAGGATAGGTGACTTAGGGATTTAGGTGGGACTGGTTAGATATTTTAGGATTAAGGGGTGGACCGATTATAATTTCTGGGGTGGTCGTTCGGGTCGATTCGGCCCGTTCGACTGCCCCACTAAAATAATTTAAAATTTTATTTGATTAAAACAAAGCCTCTGCAAACCGATAGAAGACAAACGAAAATATTCCGGCGACCCGGGTTTGCGTGTTTGAATGAAGATGGGGCGTTTTAGAAAACAAAAACAGGCTTTGCGAAAATAGTTTTAAGCAAACAATGCATGATGATGACGATGCAATGCACAAATTCAACGCGATTTTCTAGTAGTGGTTTTAGCGGGATGCCACATTCTGGCCCCGAGAAACCTTCTGCCACTAGTTCCTCTGGCATCGGCCCTCAAGCTGGTGTGAATGAACAACTTCCTGATCTTGGAGCCAACAAAACTACTGAGCCCAGTCAGCCGGATCCATGCTCTTCTCCAAATCCTCCTGCTCGCTCTCCTGTTCTGTCAAAGAGCCAGACCCAGCCCAAGGCTTCTAGTTCTGTTTTCCCTATATCCGGCAAATCCACCTCCTCCAAGCAGACAACGCTGGTCTATGCTCCGGGTTCTGCTCCTCATATCCGGCCTCCGACGTTGGCGACAATGGTCGCTTCAAAGGGCAAAGCGGACGAGTCCGCGACTGCCGGGTCAGGTGATGGCTCTAAGGCTATTCTGCTCCATGCTAGTGCCGCAGTGACCCATGCCAGTGTGGGAACCACCCTGAAAACGGGTCAAGTTCTCACTCGGACGCTCAGCGGGAAAAGCCTTGGTTCAGTTGAGCCTTATGCTATGGCATGGAATGCAGCTGGCGAGAAGGAGGTCAGCACCCATGCCGGCAAGAAACTGAAGCTGGGCCCTAAGGCCGTCTCTGACATGACCCAGCATGCCATTACTTTGATGGCCCGCGCCGACAAAGTGAATGAGGTAAGGTAACTTCTTACTCTTTTGTATTGTTGAGTATTTCCTTTATACATATCACCTAGTCCCCGAGGTTACGACGGAGTAAGGAACTTACTTGGATGTAAGCTCTCACTAATCACTTTAGTCTTCAAATTCATCACCCCAAGCTTGTATGTCAGAGCTTCCATCCCTAGCCCTCGAGGTTACTATCGAGTAAGGAACTTACTCGGCTGTAAGCTCTTAAGCTTTTTCATTTCCTTATGCCAAACTCATGTGTTAGAGCTTCAATCCCTAGCCCTCGAGATTACTGTTGAGTAAGGAACTTACTCGGCTGTAAGCTCTTAAGATTTTTATCCGGCAAGCTGCTTGACTTGACCTTTCCTTACTATTTGTCTTCTATGTTTAGCTCACACATAACGAGCGCACCAAGGTGCACCAAGATCTCGTTCTGGCGCACAGCAAGCTTGAACTTGCAGATGAAAAGTTGCAGACTGATACCCAAGGCCAAGGTACCAACCTTAGTCATTCTTTCCCTATTCGGTGTATTTTTCTTTCGTCCATTTCCTCAATCTTCTCTTGCTCTTTTCTCACAGCCTCCGCTCAGTCCACCATCGAGGTTCTTCACTCACAGATCAGCGAGGCCGAGAGTAAGTTCCTTGCCTCATTGATGTGACCTCTGAAAGTTTCTGTTGGTGCTAACAAGTAATTTGTTCCGAATAAGAAGAGAAGCACGAAACCGAGCTCCAGAAGGAGCGAGATGAGGTGACTCGGCTGAAGAAGATGATGGCCGAGTCGGAGCAAAAGCACTTGGCCGAGGTGAAGGGGCTGAGTGAGGAGCTTGCCGCAAAGAACGAGCAACAGGCTGCCAGCGCCGAGAAGACCAAGAGGCTGCTCGACGAGGCCGATTCATCGGTCGAGTCGGCAAATCTGAACTTCGATGCCCTCCAAGCCAAGGCCAAAACTTGGCATAGCAAGCTCGCCACCATCAACTTCTTTCTCGATAGTGAGTTCTTACTCTTTGCGCACTATATAAGTCATTATGGACTTCTTCCATCTACTTTTGTTATTTTTCTAACTTTCTCCTTTTGCTTGCACAGAATTTTCCTGAGGCCAACATGTTTGCCATCCGAGCCATGGAGAAAATGAGGGTCGAAGCTGGTGCTCATGCTGATGGCGAGGTGTCCATGGAGGAGCTTCTCGAAGCGGTGTCTGAACGGGTCAGGACCATCAAGTCTTGCGGTGTGGACTTGCTCAAGTCGGCTATCCATGCGTTTCGCATGCTCTGGCCGGATGAATACCCACCTGAACTCATCGAGCCAGTTGCCGAGAGATTGCTCCTTACTGAAGACCGGCTATATCAATGGCGTAAGTCAGCTGGCCGAGCTGCAGCGAACAAGGCTCTCTCCTTCGTGATTTCATGGTACGAGGACAACAACCTTGATGTTCTTGCTGGCATAAGGGGGGATGGCAAATGGTTGAATGATCAGGAGCTGATCAAGAAGCACCAGGAGCGAGCTTATGCCATGATCGAGTACACCATGGTGCACGCTTGGTGTGATGGGCCCAGCTTCCTCGACCTTGGCGACCAGCTAGTTGAAGTTGCTGATGAAGAGGGTGGCGACAGCGAAGCAACCGAGTCAGATGACCTGGAAGACCCGGCCACAGATGCCCCTCACTCGGCCGATGCTCCAAGCAATGCTCCTGGCTCCTCCGAGTTCTTCTGCTTCTTAGGCTAACAAATACTCAAACTTTGATCAGATCCCCGGTATGCCGGGTACATATGTAACATACATTGCACTTTTAAGTTTGATTATGCGCCTTTTAATATGCTTTATATATTTGCGTTATGTTCTAAGTGTGAATCATTCAAGGGCAAGTCCCCGAGTTTCATTTTTCCATGTCACCTTTCCTTGACTTTGGCCCCTGTCTACCTTTTTGGGTGTTCAACATTAGAGTCTCAAAGTACTAAGGATATAGTTAGGAGGTATGAAACTTGGATCACTTGGTTGAGATAACTCGACACATAGTATAACGCGACCTGTAGAGAGTTAGGCAAAAAATTAAAGCCGACTCGCGTTTCTCCTTTGTACTTATTCAGCGTTCGTGTTTACCCGTCATACATCCTTTTCTCGTGCTTGCTAAAAAGCCGTGTTTTCGGACAACAGCATAGTCGAAGAGTTTATTTCTTCCAAGTAAACACTACTTGTTCCGAGATAAATTTTGGGTATCACACCAGCCGACATAAAATAATTGAGATGGAAAACTTAAGGGGTAGTCCCCGAGTCAGTTTTTCAAATCGTACCATTTTATTATCAGCACATAGCCGGCGCACACATCTGACATATGAGAGTTTGAGTGATACATGCATTGCTTCTCCTAAGTATAGAAGGGATGAAGCAGCGCCACATTCCATGGCCTTTTGGTCTCATCTCATGGCCTGTCCGCCTTGTTCTTTTGCGCTTCACGAGCGTCTATGAGATGATAGGAATCATTGTGCAATGCCTTGCTTATAATGAATGGACCTTCCCATGGGGGTGATAGTTTATGCATTCCTGTTGTGCGTTGCACCAGCCTTAGCACCATATCCCCTTCTCGAAAAACACGAGGTTGCACTTTCCGGCTATGGTAGCGTCAGAGATTTTGTTGATATATAGCGGATCTGGATAATGCCAGTTCACGCGCTTCTTCGAGTAAGTATACTCCATCTTCTCAAGCCTCTTTTACCTCGGCTTCCGAGTATTGCCTTATCCTTGGCGAGTCATATTCTATGTCAACAGGCAAAACTGCTTCTGCCCCATATACGAGGAAAAATGGCGTATAACCCGTTGATCGATTCAGAGTTGTTCTTAGACTCCATAGCACTGAGGGTAGTTCCTCTATCCAACAACCAGGTGACCTCTAGAGTGGTTCCATTAAGCGGGGTTTTATCCCTGACGGAACTAAGCCATTAGCCCGTTCAACTTGTCCATTTGATTCTGGATGGGCGACTGATGCTACATCGAGTCTTATCCGGTGTTTCCCACAGAAGCGAGCAAAAGCTCCTTCGGCAAAGTTCGTGCCATTATCAGTGATCACACTATGTGGGTAACCATATCTGAGAATTATATCCCTTAAGAATGTGACAGCTGTTTTACCGTCCAACTTTTTGATTAGTTTCACTTCTATCCACTTGGTGAACTTATCAATCATGACCAAAATATGAGTCATGCCTCCCCTTGCTGGTTTGAATGGTCCTACCATATCCAGACACCACACTGCAAAAGGCCAAGTGATTGGTATAGTCTTTAATTCAGACGCTGGTAAATGCGACTTGGATGCATAGTGTTGACAACCACTACATCTTCCGACTAATTCTTGCGCTTGTGACAATGCGCTTGGACAGTAGAATCCATGTCGGAATGCCTTGGCCACCAACGCTCTTGATGACGCATGGTGCCCGCATTCTCCTTGATGAATATCCAATAAGATCTCCTGGCCTTTCTCTGGGCTGATACAATACTGCAGTACACTCGTCACACTTCGCTTGTATAGTTCCTTGTTGATTATGGTGTACGCTTTTGTTCTTCGTGTTGTTTGCCTTGCCAATGTTTCGTCACTCGGCAAGGTCCCATCTTTTAAATAGTCGAATATTGGATGCGCCCATATTGGTATCAGTGGTTCCGGGTCTGCTTTAACATCAATGTCCATTGGCTACGCCGACATATGCTTTGCCGACATGACCTGAGGAGCCCCCGAGTGTGATTCCGCGACCCCTGAATTGAGCGGATCAGTCCCCGAGTGACTCGAACCTACCCCTGAGTCGACATCCATTGGTACCACATCTAACTCCTGACTCGCTGGGTGACCCTGATGAGTCAGACTCTAGTGACGGCTTGATCGATGGTTTCCTGAGGTGCTCCAGCGCCAGCCCTGGTGGTATTGCTTGCCAAGATGATCCTAGTTTGGATAGTACATCTGCTGCCTCATTTTCTGCTCTAGGAACATGATGGAATTCACATCCATCGAAATATCCCGAAATTTGTTGCACATGGAAACGATATAATGCCATGTTTGCGTCCAGCGCATCCCAATGTCCAAACACTTGCTGAATCACCAAATCCGAATTGCCAAAACACATGATCCTTTTGATACCAATTTCCTTGGCTACTTTGATGCCATGGACAAGTGCTTCATACTCGGCAACGTTGTTAGAAATAGCAAAATGAATCTATAACACGTACCTCAGTTGATCCCTCTTTGGAGATGTGAGCACTATCCCGGTGCCCAGACCCATTTTCGTCATGGACCCGTCAAAATGCATTTTCCAGTAATTCGGATCTAGCAGTGGTGGTTCGTACTGCACTTCCATCCAGTCTACAAAGAAATCTGCAACAGCCTGAGACTTTATTGCATCTCGCCTATCATATTGTGGAGTATATGGTCCCAGTTCTATGGCCCATTTTGCCACTCGGCCGCTGGCATCCTTGCTGCCCAATATATCCGAGATAGGTGCCTCGCATATTACCCAGATTGGGTGTTCTTGAAAATAATGTTTCAGCTTCTTTGCTTCCATATATACCCCATATGTCATCTTCTGATAATGCGGGTAATTCTGTTTCGAGACAGAGAGCACTTCACTCAAGTAATACACCGGTCTTTGGACTTATTTGCCCCCTTCTTCACGTTCAACCACTATTACTGCACTTACAACTCTGTTGGTTGCGGCAACATAGAGCAACATTGGCTCTTTGGATAGTGGTGATGCTAATATTGGTGTTGTTGCCAACTTTTTCTTTAATTCATGGAAAGCGCTATCAGCTTGCTGTGTCCACGTGAATTTGTCTGATTTCTTCATCAGTTGATATAGTGGTAGGGCTTTTTCACCTAGCCGACTAACAAACCTGCTCAACGAGGCCAGGCATCCAGTAAACTTCTGGACATCGTTGAGGGTTTTTGTCAACTCCATTCTTTCGATGGCCCTGATATTTGTCAGGTTGGCTTCAATTCCTTGGCTGGATACAAGGAATCCGAGTAACTTTCCAGCCGGGACACCAAATGTACATTTTTCTGGGTTAAGCTTCATCCAGAATCTTCTCCAGTTTGCGAATGTTTGACGCAAGTCCTCAATTAGAGTATGACTTTGTTTGGTTTTTATTACCACGTCATCGACGTATACTTGAACATTTTTGTCCAATTGATCTTGCAAGCATTTTTGCATGCATCTTTGATATGTTGCGCCTGCATTTCTCAATCCGAATGGCATGGTACGATAAAAATAAGCCCCGTACGGGGTGATAAAAGCTGTCTTTATTTGATCATCCGGATTCAGTGGTATCTGATGGAATCCTGAATACGCATCCACAAACGACAACAACGCACACCCAGCAGTAGAATCTATGACTTGATCGATCTGTGGCAGGGGAAATGGATCTTTTGGACACGCCTTATTGAGGTTCATGTAATCAATACACATGCGCCATACCACTGCCACGTTCGGGTCATCTTTTTTCTTCTCGACCAAGACTGGATTTGACAACCAGTCCGGGTGCAGTACTTCCATGATGAATCCAGCAGCTAAAAGTATGGCAATCTCGGCATCTATCACTTTCCTCCTATCTTCGGCGAAGCGGCGGAGGGGTTGCTTCACCGGCTTGGCATCTGGTTTTACATGAAGAGAATGCTCAGCCAGATCCTTCGGAACTCCTTGCAGATCTTGAGTGGACCATGCAAAGATATCCCGATTCTCACGGAGGAAGCTGGTGAGCTCGCTTTCCTATTTGTCTGTGAGGCCAGCCCCAATGGTAACTGTGCGCTCTGGGAAAGTCTCATCTACTTGTACCTTCTTGGTTTCTTTGGTAGCTTGGAATGACACATTACCATGCGGGTTGGTGAGTGCCGGCATGGACATTTGTGCTGCTTTGGCCAATGCTGCCACTTCCAACATTTGACTTTTTTCTTGTGCTATGATGAGTGACTCGGCCAGTTAAGATTCGGCTGAGGCACAAGCAATAGATCGTTTGTAATCCCCTTCAACTGTAATCACACCACATGGGCCTGGCAGCTTCATCTTTAAGTAAGCAATGTGGGTAGTAGCCATGAATCTCGCCATAGCCGGCCTGCCGAGTAAGGCGTGATATGAGCTGACCAAATCCACTACCTCAAACTCTATGGCCTCGATGTGACAGTTCTCTCTGTTGCCGAATAAGACATTGACCCAAATCTTGCCAATTGGCTCACAGGACAATCCCGACACAATACCATGGAAAGTGGTCTTAGTCGGCTCCAGCATGTTCATGGTAATGCCTAACTTGAGCATTGAGTCCTTGTAGATGATGTTGATGCTACTGCCACCATCAATCAGCACTTTTGAAAACTTGACGTTGATATCTGGGCCCATCAATGTTGGATCCAAAACTAGAGCATATCCTCCTGGGGTTGGCATGATATTGGGGTGATCTTTTATACTCCAAGTTATTTCTTGCTCAGACCAATGCATGTACTTGGGGATTGCCGGCATCGTGGCATTCACCTCCATCATTCGTCGCTGCTGGCTCTTTTTGTCATTTGGCTCTATGACAAAGACAACATAGCTCTGGTGATGTTCTCTGTACTCATTTCAAGTTTCGTGACCGACATGAGCGTCGTCACCTCTTGGATTGTGCACCTGGTGCATAGCTTCTCTTATTTCTTGATTCTGATACCTCGGCTGCCTGTTTTCATATTTGTTGTCTGCTCCCACTGTCTGAGCGTTTCCTGCTGTAAGCGGTGGAGGGGGAGGTGGTGGAAGCTGCTTATTCGGCGAATCCACTCTATCTCCTTTCTAAAACCAAGTGCATTGCCTTGTTGTGTGATTGGCCGGTTTACTCATACTAGGCGTGTGAAACTTACACGGCTGGTCCAGCATCATCTCATAGGTATATTTCTCTCAGTCCTGATATTGCTTCCTCTGATCGTATGGCCTTTTGCCGTCATTTTTTGGAATCCATTATTGTTGTCCACTTGTCCTTTGACGCTGACTGCTTCCAGCATCTGGATGATCCTGACTCACGGCCGCAACCTGAGTCGAACCATACCTGTAATCTGGCCTTTCGTCTCTTCTCTTGCTTCTGTATTAGGATCTTTCCTGGTGCCTTTGCAACCCGACAACGTCATAGATCTGAGTCTCAGTCATCCCGTCTGCCGACATGAGAAGCCGCTGAGTCGGATCTCCTAACGCATATGAATCAGCAATTCTTATTGTCTCCTCCAGGCTTGCCGACATATCTCTTTGTAACCTTTACCACAGCACACTTCCATGTCTACATCCTTGTGCAAACCATGCGATTTCCTGTGACTCGATTACCCCTTCACAAGATGTAACTACCTCGGTGAATTACGCTCCTAGATACAAGCCTGGATGAGCAGTAGTGGTTGAAATAGTACGGTGGGGCCCCAAAAGCCACTCACGGGTAGACCTTTCGGACGTCCCAAACACTACCATCTCAACGGGACCTGTACGGGCGGCGTAATCGGCAGGCGAAGGGATCAAATACATACACAAATGAGTATGTATGCAAGCCACCATACAAGAGTACATTAGAGCCATACCATCTAGAAAGAAAGGAAATATAGCAACGCCATACGGCAAGATTCAAATGGCCTAAATAGATCTAATATTTTAGGATAATTCCTCATACAGCACACATCAGAGTATCATGCGGAAGCGGCAAACAAAGTCCGGGTACGGATAAGAAGCAAATCGGCATAAGATGCCATAGAAATAAGCACATCCCGCCCACAGATTCCACGGATCCCCGTTCCCGGAATCTCTACACCGAACGATCGTTGCCCACATCATCAGCCTCTTCCACCCAAAGATCCGCCCCGCGAGGGTACTGCTCATCCGAACCAATAATTTATCGTGAGACCCTAAGGGTACTCAAGAAGTCTTAATGCCTCTAAAGGGACACAACCTGGGTGACGAATTGCAAAAAAAGATAAACCCTAGCAGTTCTACAGATACGCTAACCATCCGCCTAACCAATGATAGCGGATGTCCGTGAATTAAGGACAACAGTTATAATAGTAATTTCATCGATCCATCCTCCTCGCTACCAACGAGGAAGCCATTTAACAACCCCCATCCGTTGGAAATTTTATTAACCATTCCATGAGTATTGCACTATTTACTAGTCATGTTACTTAGTCAGATTAAAGCGGTACTTTAGTTATGCTTGTCTATGATCGAGAAACTGTGCTCCAAGTCGTCCATAACCGCGGACACGGCTTTCATAAAGTTTTACCCGGCCGGGGTGCACCAATAGCAACACACGCTCGATCAACCTCGGAAAAACCAAATCAAAACCCAACGAGGCTTTCACGACTGAGCAATCATAGGATTCAGAAATATTTCAGGGGGCCACCCCTTAAAGTAGACCCGCAATGAAGCCGGCCGGCTCCGAGACGGACTTAAGGTTGTGGGGACGGCTGTGAACGACTGGGAACCCGAAAGTGTGGCTGGGCTTGTCGACACCGCGGAATCGTGCCACGATCCTAACAAGACAAAGGTGCTCCTCGCACAATCGTAAATACAAAAGTAGCATGGCATAAGTACAGGATAGTAAATAAAACCTCAAACTAGTTTGTGGCCCCAAGAAATAAGACGGAATCAAGCTCTGGCCCAGGGGGGTCCCATATACCTCCCGGATGTGGATAGCGCGATAAATCAAGGAACAGGTATCAACTACTCGGGGTCCCACGGACACAAGTGAGCAGGAAAACCAAATAGCAGATGTTGCTCACCGGTGCCACTTTCATTAGTTATCCCATTACTACTCAAGTTAAGTTGTTTAGGTACCTCGTTATCCAAGACTCTCACATACCCTACACATGCGTTTCTCGACTCGCATGGCTCAAACAACTCCTGTAGTAATGGCTCATAGGATGGAGGTACAAGCTTGGTGGGGTTTAAAAGTAAAGGCTATGCATACTTGGGATTCAATTTAATGCAATCGCGACTCAATGATGCAAGAATAAGATAGAGGCAATAGGTACTTTATGTATGCAAGCATGTGGTAGTGCTTGCCTGGCAACTCAGTTGAAGCGAGAGACGGATCTGGGTAGTGCTCCTGGTTCTCTTGATATATCCCCTGCTCAGTGTCTATCCGAGAAAAACCAAACAAACAAGGCCAACATGAATATAGAGCACAAGCATATGAATAAGATGCGTCAAGCAAACAATCATGCCATGATGAATGATGCACAATTTGCATGGCATTAATGTAGCATAGCATGGTTGAGGTGTGGAGACAAGAAATAACATTTTAATGGGGTTTTGGTTCACATTTGTTGCCATAACAGTTGCTGTACACTATATTTTTATATGATGCATGCTGCAATTAAAGTCAAGGATAGCATAAACAGAAAGGTCTCGTCGAGCTGATCATTTTAGACATATCATTTGTTAAATTTGGAATTATAAAACAATAGTTATTAATTATTTAAGTTCTAGTGGCATTTGTGGTAATTTAAATCAACTTGGAATTTTAAATGTGCAAAAGGCAATTTGAATGGCATATTTGAAATCCTCTCATTTTTCTGGTTCAGAAGCATATAACATTTGCATTATTTGGATTTATAAATGAAAAGTTATTTAAAACTGAATTGAAATTAGTATTTGAATTAAATTTAAATAGTTTTGAATTTAAATGTAATCAAAACGCTTTTAACACCTGGCCAACCTAGCCCCATCACGACAGGTGGGACAGCGCACTGGACCCACACGCCAGTGGCTGAGAGGGAGGAGGACCATGGGTTGATTAATGTAAAAACCGGGAGCCTTTTATAAAACCAACTCGACGCCATCAGGGGCTAGGGCTGCGGTTGAGGCAAAAGAAGGCTGGGGTTTTGTGCAAAGTGCACATGAAAGCATCGTTGTTCTTCCCTCTGAACCAACTGACGGATAAAAGAAACAGCTGGCGCGAGGGGAATCGAACCCGCTGACGCGCGCGCTGCGGGCGTAAACCGCTGTGGCAGTGTGGCTGAGGGGGAGCGCACGGGGCCTAGTTAGGTCGCTGCGCGACGCAGCGACGCGAGAACGACGTCGGCCGCCGCGCACCGAGGCTGTTCGACGAATCGCACGGCGGCGCTAGGAAGCGACGGCGAGGAGGACCTTGCCAGGGAGGGGGAGAGGCTCACCGCGGACTCGATGGTGGGCTCGGATCGGGTCGGGGCGCAGTAGATCGACGCAAGGCAGGCGCCCCGGCAATAGGGTTTGCGTCTGGCGGCGTCGGTTCCGGCGGTGCTGGGGCGTCTCCTCCTCGCTGCTGGGTACGGGGGCGACGCGGACGACCTCCAGAGCTTCCACGACACCTGCAGCACCACGCCCGCCTCCTGGTACGCTGCGTTCGAGCGCGAGCCGACGGGGAAGACGGCGTCAGCAGCTGGGGCGGTGGAAGAGAGGGAGAAGAGGGGAGGCGAGGCAGGGCATCAGGGGAGATCTGGGGAAGGCCAGCGGTGTGAGGGAGGGGATAAGAACGAGAGGGGCAGGTGGGGCTTGCGTGGGGGAGGGGCAGGTCGGCTCGGCGCCAACTTTTGCACCTCACGTGCACGGCAGGGCCACGGCAGGGCAGGGGCAGGTAGGGGAGGCTTCCAGGTGGGGTAGGGTGAGGCCAGAGAGGTGGTAGGCTCGGTGGAGGGGCCCCCATGCAGAGAGAGAGAGCTGAGAGAGAGGGGGTGGCTCGGCTAGTGCTAGGGTCGGGTTAGGGTTGGCTCTGCACAGCTAGGGTTTGGGGTGGGGTAGCAGCTAGGTGGGCCAGGGAGAGAGGGGCCAGGTGGGGCCAGCTGGAAGAGGCTCGGCATGGATGGAAAGGAGGGGGTGGGGTAGGTTTAGGGTTTAGCTAGGTGGGGTTTGGGGATGACTTAGGGTTTAGGTTTTTGAGAGGGGAAAGATATGTTGCTAGGGTTATATGGCAAGATCAAACCATGCACTAGACAAGCTCTAACAAGATCAAGACAAGAAAAAGAGAGAGAGAGAGATGTGGTGATAGGATTTTAAGCAAGATCAACAAGGTTCAAGCCAAGAGAAAAAGGTAGAGCTAGAGATTTTGAATCATGCATGCTCCATTCAAAGACCAAGCAAGATCAAAAGAAAATAGGTAGGGAGAAGGATGTGGGGGTTTAGGCTCATGCACACCCACATGATCACATGTGCATGCATGGATGTGGATGGTGATTAGGGTAGGTTTAGATTAAGAGGAGGGTTTTGGTGGGGTATGGGTTTAGTTTGGACAAAACAAACAAGCTCAAGCAAGAGATGATCCATGCAAAAGAAAACAATAAAATTCAAAGGGCAAAACAAAGGTGGTACTTGCATGGGCCATGCATCAATATTAAATGCCATGTTTTAACCTTGTGAAAACAAAATGTAATCCCATGGCATTTATTTATGTGCATCCCCAAAAGTGGAGTAAGGCCAAGCAAAAGATTATGGGTGGAATCCAACCAACCAACATGAGCTAGAGGTAAACTCAAATAAAATGCCAAGCTCATATTAATTGGATGGTGGAATTATAAGGTGGTGAAGAAAAGGTGGTGGAGTTATTAAGAGATATGCCCCCAAATCAACTTGGGCATTTAACAATTTATCAAGAACCAAATACAATATCAAGAGGCAACTATAATTAATAATGCACATGAGATACGAACCAAACAAGAAGGGGTTTTATATGATGCTCAAATGCAAGGTGGCATGATGACATGAGCATGATATGATGATGATGCAACAATTATATGTTGGAAGTGGCCCTTTTATTACTAGAACAAGTAGCATTACAGGTGTTAGACAACTGGGATGCTACAACTCTCCCCCACTAAACAGGAATCTCACTTTAGATTCTAGGAAGAAGAAGAAGACACAAAGATAGAAGGATGGTTGGCACGGAGTTCATCTTCACGCTCCCAAGTGGCTTCATCAATGAATGGTGTGGCCACCGCACCTTGCGTAACTTGATGGACTTGTTGCAGTCCTTCTTTCTGCGGTCTCAAGGATTTTGGTGGGGTGTTCTTGATAAGACAGGTCTTCTTGGAGATCGATTAGCTCATGATCCACGGTCCTGCCGGGATCTTTGAAGCACTTCTTGAGCTGAGAGATGTGGAAAACATCATGGACTTTGAGTTTTTCCGGGAGCTCCAGGGCATAAGCAACTTCTCCTCTTCTACCATGAATCTTGAAAGGACCGATGTATCTAGGAGCCAACTTTCCTTTGATACCGAAGCGGTGTGTTCCTCTCATGGGAGTGACACGAAGGTAGACGAGATCACCAGGGGCATATACCATATCCGTGTGTTTCCTGTCATAGTTGCTCTTCTGACGACTTTGAGCAATCTTCAGGTTCTCAAGAATGATATGCACCTTCTCCTCTGCCTGAGTTACAATGTCAGGGCCAAACCAGATTCTTTCTCCTGCACCTGACCAACCAATCGGAGTTCTGCACTTGCGACCATAGAGAGCCTCGAATGGTGCCATCTTCGACTCTTCCGGAAGTCGTTGTTGTAGGAGAATTCCATAAGGAAGACATTCCTCCCACTTCATGCCAAAGAGATGACGCAAGCAAGCATATCCTCCAGAATCGATTGATCCTTTCCACTTGTCCTTGCGATCGAGGGTGGTAAGCAGCTGAAGTTCAACTTTGTTCCCAAAGCTTTTGGAAACTCTCCCAGAACTTTGAGGTGAAGATGCTCCCAGTCTGAACTGATTTCAAGCGGAACCCCATACGTAGAGACAATTCTGTTGATATAGAGCTTAGCCAATCTGAATTCCGTAAATTGTTTCCTTGATCGGAAGAAATGAGCCACTTTAGAAAGCCTGTCGATGACAACAAAATTGCATTGTGTTCTTCTGCGACCTTGGAAAGCCGTGATGAAGTCTATCTCTACTTTCTCCCATTTCCATTCCGGAGGTTTCAATGGTCAGAAGACCGAATGGTTTCGATGGACAGCCTTCACTCTGCAGACATCACATTCGAGACATACTTTGCACAATACCGTTTCAACCCTGGACACCATTATTGTGTTTTCAAGTCCATGTACATCTTTGTGCTGCCAGATGGATAGAAAGAACCGAATCATCGCCTCCTTGAGAACTTGCTCTCTCGCACCGGGTAGTTGAACAAACATCCGTGTTCAAGAAAAGCGTGCCTTGATCATCCACGGAAGGACTCATACTGAAGCTCAAGTTTAGAAATGAGCTTTTGGTGTGCGGATCACCAAGTCGACGAGAGCGAATCTTTTCTTCCAAGAGAGGAGTAGCCGAAGGTTCAGAGATGCCCTTGTTCCACAATTTCTAGGTTGAGCCGACGGAATTCCTCGCACAAGAGAGGTGTTGCTCTTCCACCATGAGGTTATTGACATAAGCTTTACTACGGCTAAGCATCTACCATGACATTTGCTTTGCCCGAGTGTAGTTGATGGTCACATCAAAGTCATTGATTGCTTCAATCCACCTCCTCTGCCAAGGTTGAGATCAGCCGAGTGAAGATATACTTCAAACTCTTGTGGTCAGAAAAGATCTCACAACGGTTACCAAGCAAGTAGTGCCTCCATAGCTTCAAAGCAAAGACAACTGCCGCTAGCTCGAGGTCATGTGTGGGATAGTTGATCTCATGCGTCTTCAACTGACAAGAGGCATAAGCAACCACCTGTTTCTCTTGCATAAGGACCGCACCCAATCCTTGCAAAGAGGCGTCGCAGAATATCTGGAAAGGCTTAGCTGTATCCGGAGGAACCAAGACTGGCGTGGAAGTGAGTTTCTCTTTGAGTGTCTCAAAACTTGCTTGACACGCAGGAGTCCACAGGTATTTCTTGCCTTTCTTGAGGAGATCGGTAAGAGGCTTCGCTATCTTCGAGAAGTTCTGGACGAAGCGACGGCAATAACTAGCCAAACCAATAAAACTCCGCACTTCTTTGACATTAACCGGAGGAAGCCATTCAACAATTGTCTTCATGGTTTCCGGGTTGACTGCAATGCCCTTGGCAGAGATAACATGACCAAGATAGGTTACTTCAGGCAGCCAAAACTCACACTTTGAGAACTTTGCATACAAGCGGTTCTCACGAAGCTTGTTTAGGACACACCGCAGGTGTTCTTCATGCTCTTCCTTGGACTTAGAATAGACCAGAATGTCATCCAGATAGACCACGACGAACTTATCAAGGTACTCCATGAAAACGGAGTTCATCAGCCTCGAGAAGGTAGCAGGTGCGTTGGTGAGTCCGAAAGACATGACCGTGTACTCATACAGGCCATAGCGGGTGGTGAAAGCTGTTTTGGGCACATCTTCCTTGCGAATCTTGATTTGGTGATAACCACTTCTCAAGTCCAGCTTAGAGAACACCACGGCAAATAGCCGATCGAATAGATCATTAATCCGGGAGGGGATATTTGTTCTTGATGGTTTTAGCATTGAGAGCCCTAGTCAACACAGTAGTCTATCGGTTCTGTCACGCTTCTTCACAAAGATTGTTGGACTACCCCAAGACGAAGCATCGTGTTGAATGAAACCCAACTTCTCTTGTTCATCAAGTTGTCGCTGAGTTCACCAACTCGGAAGGACCCATTTTATAAGGCCGCTTGGAGATAGGAGCCGTTCGTGTTCAAGCTCAATCAAAACTCAACCTCACGATCCGGAGGCATACCCGCAACTCTTGAAAGACATCCGAACTCACAGACCACCGTACACTCGAATAGCTTCCATAGCATCATCATTCGAGCTGCCAAAGAGAAGAGCCGACACAGGAGTCGACTTGGAGAAAAGACTATATGGCCTTCAGAATCTTCGAGAAACCGAGCTCAAAGACAATCAATTACAGCTGCATTTTCCGTTAACCAATCCATGCCCAAGATGACATCAATGTCAGAATTGCCCAGAACAATTAAAGAAGCCGAGAACAAAGAGCCGCCAATATCAATTTGATTGCCATGGCTGATATAAGCAGCCCTCAGGTTTGAACCAGGAGATAAGACCATTAGCTTCTTAAGGAGAGGATCCAGAGTTAACACATTCTCATTTGCAAACTTGTGAGAAACAAAAGAATGCAATGCACCAGAATCAAACAAAACTCGTGCAGGGACTGAGTTAACGGGAAGCATACCCATCACAACTCCAGGTGCATGCTCAGCTTGAGCGGCGTTGATGCAGTTGGCACGAGCAACCGTAGACCCGGGCTTAGTGTTGATGTTGAGAGCCCGAGGTGGTGGTGCACGAACCGAAGGAGAGCTTGCTGCAGATCTTGGCGGGGGTGGAGGGAGAGCTTTGTTCTTCATCGGACAGTTCCAGTTGGGATGTCCATGATCTCCACATGTGAAACAAGCACCATGTGGACGTGGAGCAGAGTAGCCAGGGACTCCGCCAGGCGCTCCCGGGTAGTGGTTGTTGTAGCCCCTGGGAGCCGCAATGGTGAAGTTCGGTGGCCTTGACGCGTTACTTGCAGGTCTTGGTGGAGCCGGGAGCGACGGTGGGGTGTTAGGAACCCAGACACGCCGCTTAGAAGGAGCTGCCATAACTGCAGAGCTTGATGCATCCCTGTTGTGTTTCTTGGACTCCTCAAACATTTTCCTGCTTGCTTCCTCTTGCAGAGCTGTGTGTTGGAGTTCCAGGAAAGTTGTCGGCCTTGCATGTATGATTGCATACTTGATCGATGCATTGAGCCCTTGCTCGAACCTCTCGCTTCTTCTTGTCATCGATACCTCATCGCCACCATAACGAGAGATTCATGAAGTTCCTGATGTAGGTGTTGACGTTATCATTTCCTTGCTTCAGTTGAGAAATGCTTCCTTCATCCTTTCCATAACAATCTCGATGAAACCGCCCTTGAACGCCTCCGTGAACCTCTCCCAAGTTGGCCGGAAACCAAGCTTGCCTTCAAGTAATTCTCCCACCAGAGCTGCATCTCCCTTCGAAGGTGAGTAGCACACTTGACCCACTCGCTCCGAACATCAGCGGTCTCGAGCAACCTAGACATCTCACGCAGCCAATCATCCGCCCAAAGGGGTCGATCGAAACATCAAACCGACGAGGGTTGAATTTGAGGAAGCTCTTGATGTCTCCTCGCTTGGGAGGTGGAGGTAGGAGCAAACTCGTTCCTCGGACACTCTCCTCAAAGCGCTTGGTTCTGCATTGCCGCCAAAGCATTAGCGATGTTTGACAACTGGAGCCCAGCCCGGAGGTATGTCCTCATCGATGCAGGCGTGGTGGAGCCATCCTGTCATTGATATAAAACTCAAGTCAAGATTATAATGGAGAATAATAATAATCCAAAATAGTACCAAGATGGAATTACTCAAGATTAAAGGATACAATTTACTGAGATGATATTAAAATATCAACAAAGTTCAAAGCACCTAAAAGATATTAAGCATATCGCACACGACTGAAAAGGAGTGTGGTACACAAATATATCAAAGAAAAAAATTTCCACAAATTTCGGCATTAAAATACCAATAGATGCGCAAAATTACTTAACGAATCAAGATTAGTGACTCTACCGATTCAATATACAAAAGCGAATGATAAGAGTAGTGGTATGGTCGCGACTCCATCCCGCACTCGAATCATTACTCCGCACATGAACAAGTGGAACACATATCCCAACCCCTTCTTCTCACGTTGAACCTAAAGATAGGTAACTACGGAAACGAACACCCCAAACAAGATAGCGTCGGATACAAAGAGGGTAAGACAGATTGCGTCGGTTTACAAAGGCCTGTCGGTATGGAATGTACCAACAGTTGATAACCAAAGGCTGATTAGATAACAACTTGGATGCAACAGATAGACAAGGGATTAAACACACACACACACACACACACAACCTATGGTACTACGGAAACCCAGAACACGTGAATCCTTTTTTGAATTTTAAGAAGAGGATTGAAAACATTGCACTTCCTTACCAGAAAAGGGTGGGTGGGTGGGTAAGAAGAAAAATGGAAGTACCGATCTACTCTCGCTTTTGTTTTTCCCTAGTATACATAACTACCAAAATATTTGCTAGATCGACAACGACCGCTTGGCTGAAACCTCAAGGTCGGGATGGCTCTGATACCAATTGTAACTACCTCGGTGAATTACGCTCCTAGATACAAGCCTGGATGAGCGGTAGTGGTTGAAATAGTACGGTGGGGCCCCAAAATCCACTCACGGGTAGACCTTTCGGCCGTCCCAACCACTACCATCTCAACGGGACCTGTACGGGCGGCGTAATCGGCAGGCGAAGGGATCAAATACATACACAAATGAGTATGTATGCAAGCCACCATACAAGAGTACATCAGAGCCATACCATCTAGAAAGACAGGAAATATAGCAACGCCATACGGCAAGATTCAAATGGCCTAAATAGATCTAATATTTTAGGATTATTCCTCATACAACACACATCAGAGTATCATGCGGAAGCGGCAAACAAAGTCCGGGTACGGATAAGAAGCAAATCGGCATAAGATGCCATAGAAATAAGCACATCCCGCCCACAGATTCCACGGATCCCCGTTCCCGGAATCTCTACACCGAACGATCGTTGCCCACATCATCAGCCTCTTCCACCCAGTATCCGTCCTGCGAGGGTACCTGTTCATCTGAACCAATAATTTATCATGTGAGACCCTAAGGGTACTCAGCAAGTCTTAATGCCTCTAAAGGGGACACAACCTGGGGTGACGAATTGCAAAGAAAGATAAACCCTAGCAGTTCTCTGAGATACGCTAACCATCCGCCTAACCAATGATAGACGGATGTCCGTGAATTAAGGACAACAGTTATAATAGTAATTTCATCGATCCATCCTCCTCGCTACCAACGAGGAAGCGGCTTAACAACCCCCATCCGTTGGAAATTTTATTAACCATTCCATGAGTATTGCACTATTTACTAGTCATGTTACTTAGTCGATTAAAGCGGTACTTTAGTTATGCTTGTCTATGATCGAGAAACCGTGCTCCAAGTCGTCCATAACCGGACACGGCTTTCGAAAAGTTTTACCCGGGGTGCACCAATAGCAACACACGCCGATCAACCTCGGAAAAACCAAATCAAAACCCAATGAGGCTTTCACGGTGAGCAATCACAGATTCAGAAATATTTCAGAGCCACCCTTAAAGTAGACCATAGAACGGCCCGGCTCGAGACGGACTTAAGGTTGTGGGACTACCAGAACGACCGGGAACCCGAAGTGTGGCTGGGCTTGTCGACACCGCGGAATCGTGCCACGATCCTAAAAGACAAAGGTGCTCCTCGCAATCGTAAATACAAAAGTAGCATGGCATAAGTACAGGATAGTAAATAAAACCTCAAACTAGTTTGTGGCCCCAAGAAATAAGACGGAATCAAGCTCGCCTGTGGGGTCCCATATACCTCCGGATGTGGATAGCACGATAAATCAAGGAACAGTATCAAGTACTCGGGGTCCCACGGACACAAGTGAGCAGGAAAACCAAATAGCAGATGTTGCTCACCGGTGCCACTTTCATTAGTTATCCCATTACTACTCAGGTTAAGTTGTTTAGGTACCTCGTTATCCAACAGACTCTCACATACCCTACACATGTTGTTCTACGACTCGCATGGCTCAAACAACTCCTGTAGTAATGGCTCATAGGATGGAGGTACAAGCTTGGTGGGGTTTAAAAGTAAAGGCTATGCATACTTGGGATTCAATTTAATGCAATCGCGACTCAATGATGCAAGAATAAGATAGAGGCAATAGGTATTGTATGTATGCAAGCATGTGGTAGTGCTTGCCTGGCAACTCAGTTGAAGCGAGAGACGGATCTGGGTAGTGCTCCTGGTTCTCTTGATATATCCCCTGCTCAGTGTCTATCCGAGAAAAACCAAACAAACAAGGCCAACATGAATATAGAGCACAAGCATATAAATAAGATGCGTCAAGCAAACAATCATGCCATGATGAATGATGCACAATTTGCATGGCATTAATGTAGCATAGCATGGTTGAGGTGTGGAGACAAGAAATAACATTTTAATGGGGTTTTGGTTCACATTTGTTGCCATAAATTTGCTGTACACTATATTTTTATATGATGCATGCTGCAATTAAAGTCAAGGATAGCATAAACAGAAAGGTCTCGTCGAGCTGATCATTTTAGACATATCATTTGTTAAATTTGGAATTATAAAACAATAGTTATTAATTATTTAAGTTCTAGTGGCATTTGTGGTAATTTAAATCAACTTGGAATTTTAAATGTGCAAAAGGCAATTTGAATGGCATATTTGAAATCCTCTCATTTTTCTGGTTCAGAAGCATATAACATTTGCATTATTTGGATTTATAAATGAAAAGTTATTTAAAACTGAATTGAAATTAGTATTTGAATTAAATTTAAATAGTTTTGAATTTAAACAGAATCTGAAAACGTTTTAACACCCAGGCCAACCTAGCCCCAGTCACAGACAGGTGGGGACAGGCGCACCTGGACCCACACGCCAGTGGCTGAGAGGGAGGAGGACCGCGGGTTGATTAACAGAAAACCTGGGAGCCTTTTTATAAAACCAACTCTGACGCTGACTGTGGGGCTAGGGCTGCGGGTTGAGGCAAAAGAAGGCCAGGGGGTTTTGTGCAAAGTGCATCATGAGCACCGTTGTTCTTCCCTCTGAACCAACCGACGGATAAAGAAAGCAATTGGCGCCATGGCGGGAATCGAACCCGCGACGCGGAGCGTCTGGCGTATGGAAACCGCGGTGGCTGTGTGGTCATATGTGAGCGCACGGGGCCTAGTTAGGTCGCTGCGCGACGCAGCGACGCGAGAACGACGTCGGCCGCCGCGCACCGAGGCTGTTCGACGAATCGCACGGCGGCGCTAGGAAGCGACGGCGAGGAGGACCTTGCCAGGGAGGGGGAGAGGCTCACCGCGGACTCGATGGTGGGCTCGGATCGGGTCGGGGCGCAGTAGATCGACGGCGGGGCAGACGTCCTGAGCAGCTAGGGTTTGCGTCTGGCGGCGTCGGTTCCGGCGGTGCTGGGGCGTCTCCTCGCTGCTGGTAGTGCAGGCGGCGGTCGACCTCCAGAGCTTCCACGACACTGCAGACCACGCGCCTCTGCATGCAGCTGCGTTAGCGAGCCGGGAAGACGTCGGCAAGGGCGGTGGAAGAGGGAGAAGAGGGAGGCGAGGCAGGCATCGGGGAGATCTGGGAAGGCCAAAGGTGTGAGGAGGATAAGAACGAGAGGCAGGTGGGGCTTGCGTGGGGAGGGCAGGTCGGCTCGGCGCCAACTTTGCACCTCATGTGCACTGCAGGGCACTGCAGGCAGGGGCAGGTAGGGAGGCTTCTGTGGGGTAGGGTGAGGCCGGAGGTGGTAGGCTCGGTGGAGGGGCCCCATGCAGAGAGAGCCGAGAGAGAGGGTGGCTCGGCTAGTGCTAGGGTCGGGTTAGGGTTAGGTTTGGCTCGGGTCAGCTAGGGTTTGGGGTGGGGTAGCAGCTAGGTGGGCCAGGAGAGAGGGGCAGTGGGGCCGGTGGAAGAGGCTCGGCATGGATGGAAAGGAGGGGGTGGGGTAGGTTTAGGGTTTAGCTAGGTGGGGTTTGGGGATGACTTAGGGTTTAGGTTTTTGAGAGGGTAAAGATAGGTTGCTAGGGTTATATGGCAAGATCAAACCATGCACTAGACAAGCTCTAACAAGATCAAGACAAGAAAAAGAGAGAGAGAGAGATGTGGTGATAGGATTTTAAGCAAGATCAACAAGGTTCAAGCCAAGAGAAAAAGGTAGAGCTAGAGATTTTGAATCATGCATGCTCCATTCAAAGACCAAGCAAGATCAAAAGAAAAGAGGTAGGGAGAAGGATGTGGGGGTTTAGGCTCATGCACACCCACATGATCACATGTGCATGCATGGATGTGGATGGTGATTAGGGTAGGTTTAGATTAAGAGGAGGGTTTTGGTGGGGTATGGGTTTAGTTTGGACAAAACAAACAAGCTCAAGCAAGAGATGATCCATGCAAAAGAAAACAATAAAATTCAAAGGGAAAAACAAAGGTGGTACTTGCATGGGCCATGCATCAATATTAAATGCCATGTTTTAACCTTGTGAAAACAAAATGTAATCCCATGGCATTTATTTATGTGCATCCCCAAAAGTGGAGTAAGGCCAAGCAAAAGATTATGGGTGGAATCCAACCAACCAACATGAGCTAGAGGTAAACTCAAATAAAATGCCAAGCTCATATTAATTGGATGGTGGAATTATAAGGTGGTGAAGAAAAGGTGGTGGAGTTATTAAGAGATATGCCCCCAAATCAACTTGGGCATTTAACAATTTATCAAGAACCAAATACAATATCAAGAGGCAACTATAATTAATAATGCACATGAGATAAGAACCAAACAAGAAGGGGTTTTATATGATGCTCAAATGCAAGGTGGCATGATGACATGAGCATGATATGATGATGATGCAACAATTATATGTTGGAAGTGGCCCTTTTATTACTAGAACAAGTAGCATTACAGGTGTTAGACAACTGGGATGCTACACAAGAGTTACGCATCGTACACCACCTTGTGAGGAATTCCCTGTCTGTTTCATTCGGTCTTTGCTTACACATCGCCAGTTGTTGTGGGCGATTCGGCCTCTTGTAAGTGCTCGTGAAATTGCTCACAAAAGCGTCGTGAACATTGATCCAACTATTAATGCTTCCGGGTGGCAAATTATTCGACCATACCTGAGCTGATCCCTCTAGCATCTGCGGTATATAACATACCGCCCATCTCAAATTTCCCTGCGCGATCTTCACAGCAGTTCCATAATCTATGAGCTAGTCCTCTGGCTTAGTGCTTCCATCATAGGTTTTTGTCCCTCTGGCCAGCTGGAAATTTGGCACCGGTGGCTCCTTCATGATCCTTGGGCCAAAGCACGGTGGACCCTGCGAACCTTGCGATTCAATTATCTCTGCCATTTTATTCGGTCAAGCTTTAGCCTTGCATCATCCGGCTGAAGGTTCCTGCCTCCGAGTCTTTCTCCCATTAATTACTTGATATGCGTGATCCGACAGTTCATATCCGTCATTTACCATGGCTGAGTAACCATCATTATACTTATTTGTGTTCGGGTCAGCAGGCTGTTGACCTGCCTTTCCCGCTCTTTGCTGTCTTTTCTCAGGCTGAGCTGGTGCGTTATTCGGCGCTGGATTTCCACCTCCTGCCGAGTGAGTTCCACCCCTATCATGAGGCGCAAAATTCTGCCCTCCGTTGTCATTTCTTTAATCTGCTTGCCTTTCTCGGCCTGCATTCTCCTAGTTTTCATTTCCTTGGGCATTATTTCTTCTCGCCCCTGCGCATGTGTCGGCTTTCCTTGAACCACCGCCAGATCATAGGCGACCATCTGCTTGTTTCTTCTAGAATCCACACTCTTTTATTTTCTCGGCCTAGGCACCGCTCCGGGTGATGATGTCGTGTGCCCAGCCGATCTTGCCGGGACAGGAGTCGCCGAGTGAACCAGCTGCGACCTTCCTGCTATATCCGGATTTTCTCTATAATACGCCTCATTCAGCATGCTAGCTGCTTTTACTAGTTCATCGACTCATTCTTGTTGCCTTTTCTTTGCTTCTCCCACCAAATGGGGTAATTCTGCCATTGCTGCTTCTGCTGCTCGCAGATTAGCTGATGCGGTGTTATATGTTGGCCGCATGGCTGTTTCGTTGTTGTTCTCTAGCGTTATTTTTGACGTCGCATCTTCCAGCTCCTCGTTGAGGTTCCTTCCTCTCAATCGCGTTGCATCAAGCCGGGTCTTTGCGCCCTTGACTCGATTTGTCGAGTTAAGCTCTCGGATGGTGATATCCACGTCCTTCTGTAACTGTGCTAATTCCTTGGCTTTATCCAGGACTTTTATCCTGGCCTCCTCCAACTCGGCTTACACACGCACCGGGTCAGTCGCCTGTGCCACTGGCTCTTCCAACTTGTCTATCGCTTCCTGCAGCTCCTTAGCCCTCTTACTCCTAGCTATGTTCTCTGGTTTCTCCAGAGGTTCCTTTGCTGTTCTTGCGGCCCCTGGCGTCTCCTCATGATTTCCTCCCTCTGCGTTCTCATTCACTACTAGAACTACTGGGGGAGCTGCGGGGTTTGGGGCTGTCATCATTACCTCCATGGAGATGAGTTGGTGAAGCTTCCCAGTGACAGGAATCGCTGGCGGATCAGGCGCTAGGACGACGCGCTCGGGATATGCGCGTTCCACGCGCACCGCGATGTAGACCTGGTGTTCGCCGAACTTGATGAAGCGACTGTCCCTAGGGAACAACTTGGTCCCGAAACAGCCCGCGTTGTCACTGACGAAGTTGAGCGCTCCAAACCTCTGGATGAGGCCGGAGTAGACACGCTCGCCGTTCTTGGCGATGATGTTGCCCGTCCGGATGAAGACTCCATCAAGCACCTGCTTCTGCCCCACGGTGGGCGCCAACTGTCGTGGTGGTGGCATGGCAGATGCCATGGGTAGGCTTAAGTTGGGGGCCGAATGGGTGCTTGTGGTCACCGGGGAGGGAGTGCACGGTCGAGCCATGCACGAAGAACAAGAAGAACTCTCCAGACTTAGCAATTTGATTGATACCCAAAGATTACAAGTGCTCCTTGAGCTGTATAAGCTAGGGTTATGTGCACTAGTTTGCTACCTCGTCCAACCTCCCCCTACTACAGCTATGCCCCCCTTATATAGGTAGTGCTAGCTAGCTAATACCCTTTTGGGTTCTAGGGTTTACTGTTTGCATCTTGGTCCCTATGATGTGGGTCGGGTCATGGGCCTTCCCTAAGCCCAATGGCCCAGTCCATAAAGCTTGACAGCTAACGGTCTTCTGGTACGCTGCTTCCTGTTCCTTTTGGCGTCATGTTGTTACTTTGTACGTCAGCGTATGCTTTGGGCGTCACCCGGCTCCTTTTGTGTCACCCGGCGTCGCCCTTCTCTTTTGACCATGCTTTACCATGGTCCCTCCTGAACCTTAGACGAAAAGGTGCCACGTGTCCTCCTTGACTCGGCCCTTCCTCGGTAGGCTCGGCTTGTCGGTTCCTACAAGGATGCAACTTTGTCTCATGCGGGCCAACATAGTTTATATGTCGGCCGTTCATGCTTCTCTTACCCGGCCGTTCTTATCCGGCCTGGTTCTTTCCTTACTCGTAGCTAGCCAGGCTGCGCTATTTTTCACCTCTCATGACCCTACCGGGGGTTATCCCCCCGATAATCAAAAGTTTACTTAGTGGCTTGTAGATTCTAAAAATATAATTGAAGGTAGCATAAAGAGCATAAAACTTGACCTAAGTTAGATAATATTAATGTCATCCTGAGGCATGAGATTGAACTTAGATCATTCCCACTTGATTACCACCCCTCATTAGTATTTACCCTCACTTGTAGATGCTAGTGTTAAGCATAAAACTTGATCAACTTTAGATGGGAATACTTGGTGAAAATGGTTATGAAAACCTTAGAATGATGAGTCATTCTATTGAAATAGTTTTGCCATGTGTTCTTGAACACCGGATAATTTTGATGATGAAAATGTTAAGGCATGAGCCTTATCCCTTTATAAAACTGATGGTTGTCTGGATGCGATACCATTCCAATTTTACCGTACAACCACAATACCCGAAAATTGGGTAGGGCTTGACTGGAAATTTATATACCTTAGTATGGGTTCCCCTGCGGCCAAGGTTTGAGCTGAGGCTACCTTGTGAAGATGTCCACATATGTAGTTCCCAAGATGACAGTTGGTCATGGTTGGGAGGCCAAACTCACAGGAGAGGTGCCTATACTAGGGCGTGTAATTGAAAGGTTAGGATTGATTATCCGCATACTGAGTATGGTGAATTCAGGATTGTTCCTGGCGGATGTATCGAATATTGTGGTGAAAGTGTACCACCTCTGCAGAGTATCAAACTATTCGAATAGCCGCGTCCGGCGGTTATGGACAGTTGGAGTGGCCATACTGTTCCGTCATCAGATATTTTCAAAATGACTTGTGAAATGAATTATGACTTTGACTTGACCACAACAGAGTTGTGATAGGAAATTCAAGTTCCCACTTAGGTGTTATAAAACTTTCAACTAGCTTTCTTTTCTTCTGAACTTAGTTAAGGTAAATCTGGCTTTTTGCAAAACAACCCTAGAGCTTAGTATCCTACTCAAAACCCCTTCACTTGGTATTATTAGTTTGCGTGTACTTAAAGAGTACTCATGGCTTTGTCCCTAGCTATTCCCGTGGCCAGACTATGAAGAGGACTATTAGGAGGAAGGACAGTAGGAAGGTTAACACAACTAGGATCATCTCCCATCATCAGCATTTCCTGTGACCATGAAGATGGAGCTTCGCCTACGCTATCGTTACTATTACGTATTCTGCTGCTTGAATTGTATTAAGACTGGATCATGAGATCCTTATTTGTGTAAGACCTTATGTATGGTTTGTAATGGATGATGTACTATGATATCCAATATGTTATGTCTCGCAAAAATGGTAATCCTGGGATTGCGATGTATGGCATAATAGGCATCTGGGATTAAAAATCCGGGTGTTAACATCTGGATCCATGGATCTTCTGGTGAAATAGGAGTTTTGGCATATTTTCCGTGATTTTTCCTGATAGTTGATTTTCTGCAAAAAAAACTAGACACCAAGGTAAGTCTGCTAAAAACAGCGTTAGTCTGTGTTAGTTGTATCCAAATCATACAAGTTTAGAGGAGAAATAATAGCAAAAGTGTTCGGGAAAGTATATACGTTTTGGATGTATCAACTTCCCCCAAGCTTAGTGTGACATCCCATGGTTTCAATTCCCCAATTTGATTATGTTTGTGCATTTCTTGTTTCCATCATGCATGCATCATATCCATTTGTTGGCATTTGTTTTGGTTCTGGATATATTTATATTTGGTTTTTAGTAAATTGCAATAATGCCCAATTGGAGTTGAGGTTATCTCTCTTTATTTCCTTCCTACCACTAACCTCTTGACAATCTCATCATCCTCTTCTCTTATTGCATCTATAATATGTGGGCTTCTATTTGAATCTTATTGGCTTTATACTCTAGTCTACCTATTATGTCCATGATCCATACCATTCTTTTAATTGCATTTTGTTTGTTATCTTTGTTGTTGATCTATCCTTCTTGGTCACTTTCTTTTCTCCAATATGTCCTTCCATGTATATGTATACCCATATACACATAATAACTCTTTTTATCCTCTTTTGAAATTCTAGCCTTTTATTTTCTCTAAAAATTCCTATTTAAATCATAGTCTAAATCTGTTCTAAATTTCTAATCTATCTACACCTAATTCTAATCTACCCAGCCAACATGCACATGCAGCAGTAGCAAGCCAACACAACAGCACACAACGCGTACGCCAGCAGCCAGCTACCCATCGTCCTTTTCTTTCTTTTTTTCCCTGCCATCTTCCCTTCCTGTAAGAAACAACCGAAGGCAGCAGCCTCGCCATCGCCATGGCCACCCGCTAATCGCCCCCTTCTCCATCTACCTAGCTCAGCCGCCTCTGAACCTCGGCACATCGCCCCCTTCTCCGTCTACCTAGCTTAGCCGCCTCTGAACCTCGGCAGCCGCTCGCCCAAGTCGCAACCGCCGCTGTTCCTGCACAAGGAGAAGAGTGCACGTCGTCATCGCTCGTCTCCATCCCGTCGCCGTTCTACCGTCATCGCCTCACCGTCGAGCCATCACCGACCTCCTCCCAGTGAGCCACACCCTCACCTCTCACTTCCCCGGCTTGAATCCTTCCTCTCCCGCCGCCAGCACACGCTGCGCTTGCCGCCGCAGCACTGGACGCGCTCGCTGACAGATAGCAACAGCAGCAGTAGCACACACGTACACCTCTGTCAGTCTAACTTCCTCGAATTTTTTCCGGCATCTACTTTGATCCTTTGTGAAAATTCCTGAATTAAACTTCTTCTCCTACAACCCAGCTTTCCAACGCAGCAAACAGAGCCCGATTTGGTAAACCGTAGACGGAATTATCATCTGCTGAAGTCGGGGGAAAATCTATTTTTACGAAGTATCGACTGAATCCTCTCTGTTCGTCCCTTCTTTCTGGCGCATAAGTTGCTCCTTTCGAAATACTTTATCCTGCAAAGTTGTAGATCTTTGCGAGATATAAAACTTTTGTTTTGGTGACATCTTCAAATTCCTCGCAGATTCGTCGCCATCTTCGTCCAAATTCAGGTCGATTTGCTGTCAAATTCCCATATTCGAATTTCAGAAATACGAGCTGACTGTGATACTTTTCTAATCAAACCCCTAAGCAAATAACTTCCAAACGTTTTCGAATTTGCAAATATTTTCAACATGAAAAGTAAATGATTTTCTAAGATGAATAAAATGGCTTAAGTGGAATTTTGCAGAAATACCCCCAACTATAACAACTTTGACATTTGTGCCCTTTTGGCCCTAAAAATGCAATTTAATAACTTTTAATCCGAATTTCCAAATTTTACAAATGATATGTCTAAATTGATCAGCTCGACGAAACGAACTCAATCGTGGTATCCATTTGTTCTTTCGCATCATGCATCATTGTACCTTAATAAAATTTGCACCCAAACACCTAAGTAACATGTGGCCGATTTACCTTATTGCTATACTTTTGTCCTCGGCCACTTAAACTTGAATCATTGAACATATCGCATCATATACTGCCATGATACATTATTGATTGCATCGCATCGTTCATGTGTTGATTGCGTTATTTTCTTTCTATGTATGGCATTTGGTTCTTATCGGTAGAAGGCGAGCCCGATGAGTATCAGCAGGAGTTTGAGCAGTGCGAGTACCCTCTCGAGTTTGTACCGACTCCTTCCTTTGAGCAGTCAGGCGAGCACCTCATCCCCTTCTACCTATTTTGCATTTATAGTCTTTACTTTCTTTGTTGATCTATTGCTATCCTTATTGTCGATGCTTTAGTACCGTACCTTTATTTTTACCTATTCTACTATATTGCCTTGGTTATCCTATTGCCTTATTTATTTAGCTAGCTTTGACCTTGCGAGTCGTAGGCTTGCTTAGCTCTGCTCTCATACAGGTGGAACTTGAATTCTGGATAATGTTGTTGTTATGAATATTAATCTGATGTTGGTAAATGGCTTCACCTAATGATAAGGCCCCGACAGCGACCACCATTGGGGACTGCTTGAGTCGACCTAGGACCCGTTCTTTCTACGATACCAGTTCTGAGTTGATCGTGCTAACCAAACGTGGGGGCCTCTGGGATCCCCCCTCGACTACCGGCATGTATATCCAGAGGATTACAAAATCGGTTTTCCATTTCGTGCATATGCATAATATGTCCTTGGACATGAGTGTTGGATATGTCTTCGGACTTGATATTTTGGTGGATTTCCATGTCTTGCATACATAAATTGCGGTACACGGTAGCGGCACCCACGGTGTGTACAAGTTACCCCGTAGGGCCTGATCCACCAGTAGGCGCAAACGCTGTGCCTTCCTTGAGAATCGTCATACCTCTTGGTTGGTTCCACACAGTAGGTGATGCCTCTTGATGTGCGTGTGGTTATGGGATAGTTCTTGTTGTGAGACTTGGATTGCACGCCTATTTGTGTTTTAGTGTTTGAAGGGTTGAACATGCATTTGGGTACAGTTGTGCACCCCTGTAGGGTAAATCTTTTCAAGAAGCCGTGCGTCCACGGTTATGGATGCCTTAGGAGTACAGTGTCATGATCATAGACAACGCCACTATTGCCTTACTCTAATAATATGACTAGTAATTAGTCTTAGCAACTAAACAATGGCTTATCTAAAATTGCAACGTGTGTGTTCCGTGGTACTACTTCCTCGATTGGATTTCAAGGGGGAAAGGCTCAGATGGGTTGTGCTTGGAGTTACCCTAATGTATCGTTTAGCGCCCTCTTATCTCGCTCTAATATCCGATGTTGTAGGGTGTCTCTATAAGTTAGTCAGTCGCAAGCTTTGCAGCCGCTAAGTACACCATATACCCCTTGTAGGCGAGGACCGCTGAATTCTAGTCTCGCCGTGTACTGGCCTCACTATTTATGTTCATTCTCTTTGGGTTCATTCTCGTCGTACAGGTACGTGGCATCAGGTGGATGAGTCTGGTTCTTACTACGTCAATTACGCTGATGAGGAATACTACGAGCAGTAGTCGGGATCCTACCAGGAAGTCCTGAGACGTGTAGGCATGGAGCTCACTTGCTTATTTCTTGGCATTTTATGCCTATTTGGATCTTATCCGTACTAGGATGTTATATCACATTTTCCGCTTGATGTATGATGTATTGTTGGGACCTCTGTCCTCTGTGTGCTACCTATCTATTGTGGCATCCCGCAAAAACCACTACTAGAAAATCGCGTTGAATTTGTGCATTGCATCGTCATCATCATGCATTGTTTGCATAAAACTATTTTCGCAAAGCCCGTTTTGTTTTCTAAAACGCCCCGTCTTTTATTCAAACGCAAAACCACAGGTGTCTTGGATATTTTGTTGTCTAAAACCACTTGCAAAAGTTCATCGAAATTAAATAAAATCTTTAATTATTTTAGCGGGGGCGAGCAGGCGTGTCGACCGAGCGACCACCCCATTTTCAAATTGGTCCACCCTTATTCCTCTGACTACCTAAAACCTACCCACCCCTATCTCCACCTCACTTCCTCCAATCAACTCTCGCCACATCAGCACACCCCTATCCCCCCACCCAACCAACTACTGCCACCTCACCCCCAATCACTCCCTCTCCTTTTTCCCTCTCTCTCTCCTTCCCCATCAGCCGGCCACACATCCCAACTCCCACTCGACACGCAGTCCACCCCCTGGCCCGGCCCACCACCGCCTGTCCGCCTCGATCCCCACGCCACCGCCTGTGGCCATCTCCTTCTCCTCCCTCTTGCTTCCTTGCACGCCACCGTCTTCCTCGCTCACCGCCCTTCCAGAGCCTCCCTCTCCCTCACTCTCTCCTCTGCCTCTGTGCCCTTCACGCCTCCGCCACCGCCTCATGGCCGCCTCCACCCAGGCCCCATGACCTTGAGCAGCCTTCCGCCGCCCTCTCGCCCGGCCGTGCCCATGCCGTTCTCGATCGCCAACCGCCCTCTCCATCGCCTTGTTTGTCTTACTTTGCCGGCGCCTGCGGCTCGCCTCGTCCTCCACGGCGCTGACCAGCGCCTCGACGCGTGCGACCCCTCCGGCCTCGGGTCCTCCCCCGGTTTCCCCGCCGCCCCCTCAAGCTCGCCAGCCGCCTCCCTTCTCCGCCCCTCGCCGTCCGCCGCTGGCGGCCTTGTGTGCCGCCGTCAAGCCTCTGCTGCGAGCCCGCTGGCCGCATAAGCCGCTTTTTGCCGCCTTTCGCCTGCAGCGCCCGCCGAGGTCGCCTCTGGTCCTCCTCCTCCGTCGCCCGTCATGGCCGTCCGGCCGTCCGTCGCCCGGTAGCGAGTGGGCCAAGGGAAGAAAGACATCCACGACCATGCGTGTATGTGTTGGTGCTTGCGTGTGGTACCAAGTCAATGTCTGAATCCCTGGATACAGTACCTGTACCTTGTCTCGATCTCGTCAACGCCATCTACACCGAGGCTGTGTGCATCCGAACACCTTGGTGACAACCCAAGTCCGACTTCGACCACCGGCGCCGAATTTCGAGAACTTCGACCTAGAACCCCAAGGCGAGAACACCGGACTCGAAGCTCACCATCACGAGATCGACGCCGTGTCAAGTACTTCCTCGACATTGGAGTCGGAATGCCAAGATCCACCACCCGGACCCGAAGGCCGATCCCGTACCTAGTGCCGTGCCAAGATCTCCGAAAAACCTCGGTACCGAACAAGTTCGCCATCGACAATTGAAGCCGGCACCCTTCAAGATCTTCTCCCCGATACGGCAAACCCTCCATCCCGGACGCCAAGGTCGTCATTGCGAATACGACAAGTGCTTCATCCTGAACGCCATGACCGTCTACGCGGGCCCGAAGACCGCGGATGCGACAAGAACGACAGCGATCATAACGAGTCCGATGCGCCCCCGACGCCGCACCAAGTCCTGCCCGGATGCGAGAACGAGCCCGCCGAGCCCGAATCCGTCGAACCCTGGACCCTGAGACCGACCCCGGACCCTGTCGAACCCCCGGAACCCCAAGATCGTCGAGACCCCTCAATGTGTGAACCCTTCCCGAAACCTTATTTTATAACATAACAACAACTTGTTGCATATTAATCATTCACCTCGCATGCATCTCTTTGGTTTGGGGGCCTTATGCCGATTCACCTTATAATTAAATATGGGGCCCATATGCGGGCAAATCTAGTCTCATATTGGCCTCATTTAAACTTGTGTAGCGAACCGGTATCTTATCTTGCCTTGTCATAACAACATTTAAATTGCGGGTTAGCTAAACAACTCGAACCATTTAATTAATTGTCGGAACCCGGTTCGCTTAATATGACCTAACTGCGCACCTTTGCCATGCCATACCTCATACGCATCATGCCGATCTTTTGCCGTAGTATTAAATAGTACATCCGGTGTTTCTTCTAGTGTTTTGCTTCTTCATGAAAAAGGCCGATGAGTTGATGTGAGCTTCGCCCCGATCTTCGTTTGAACCTTCGGCAATGTTTTTCAGGCGAGCATCTTCCCCTTTCTACCTATCTTACTTTTCTAGTATTTATTCCCCTCCTGTTGATCTATTGCTATATGTGTTGCGATGCTTTAGCTTCCGTACTGTGATATCCCTATGACCTTATATTGCCATGGCCACCTCCTATTACCTGTTGTTAGGTAGATAGCTGGACTTAGCGTCGTGATCGCTTGCTCAAGTGATGTTGCGTGTCGTCAAGTGCCACGATTGTTGATGTATTGCCGCATGTTGTTGTTGGAGATGGCCCTAGTTTTACTTATCGCGTTCACTTTAATTCCTGTTTAACAACTAAAATTGAAGTAAGCAGGCATCGGTGGGTGATAGAAAATATTTGGTTTCGAGCATACTTGTGTCCGTAGGACCCCGAGTACTTGATACTGTTCCTTGATTTATCGCGCTATCCACATCCGGAGGTATATGGGACCCCCCCGAGGCGAGCTTGATTCAGTCTTATTTCTTGGGGCCACAAACTAGTTTGAGGTTTTATTTACGATCATGTACTTATGCCATGCTACTTATGTCTTTAAATTGTGCGAGGAGCACACTGTACTGTTTAGGTAAGCGGAATGTTTTCGCGGTATCGACAAGCCCAACCACACTTTCGGGTTCCCAGTCGTTTCGACCATTGGACCAAACCTTGAGTCCGTCTCGGAGCTTGCTTACTTCATTGCGGGTGTACTCCAAGGGGTGGCCCCCTGAAATATTTCTGAATCCTGTGATTGTTCAGTCGTGAAAGCCTCGTTGGGTTTTGATTTGGTTTTTCCGAGGTTGATCGAGCGTGTGTTGCTATTGGTGCACCCGGGTAAAACTTTTCGAAGCCGTGTCCGCGGATATGGACGACTTGGACGATATCTCGATCATAGACAAGCATAACTAAAGTTTATTGCTATAAATTTGACTTTATAATGACTAGTAATCAGCTTCACTACAACGGAATGGCTAAATAATACGCCCACAATTGCTTGTTTGGTTTGTCGCTTGCGACAATTGTATCGACTAGTAAGTATTGCAACTTCTAGCGGAATGGTGAATAAAAGTACCAACAAGCTTTGGGTTTTGGGTTTATCTCATGCTATCATGTCGATTAGTAATTGTTGCAACTTCTAGCGGAATGGTTAACTAAAAGTGCCCTTTGCTTATTTTATCGGGACGATTAACTAAACGACTAGTAATTGCTAACGATAATCGAATAAGTAAAAGCGCCAACTGTGGGTTCTTGGTTGACTTCCTCGTTTGGTCTCGAGGAAACACGGGATGGGTTTGTTTGGTGTTAGCTTGAGTTGGATCCGGATAGGTCACTCTTATCCCTCTCGATAACCGCCATTGTATCGAGTCTCTATAGGTCGTTTAGTGCATCTTTGCTGCTTTCGATCCACCATACCTATGTAGGCGAGGACCGCAATTCTAGCCTCGTGTGTCTTGGCCTCGATCTTGGCTCCTTCTTTTTCCTTTGCCCTTTGTCGGCACCCCTTTTGTTTAAGCAGGTTTGAGATCGACGTCGTTAGCAGGGTTACCCTTCCGGCTTGGCCTGGGCAGGGTTATGGACGCCATTGGTTATTCTTCAGGGCTCTTAGCCCCATTTGCATCTTGTCCGTAGTCGGACGCTCTATCGTTTTCAAGGTGATTTGGATCTTTGTATATTAAATCTGTATTCTTGACTCATGGAGTCGCTGTTATATATATATCTGTTCTGTGGGTCCCATCGAGGACTGTTGTGTAATGTTATTACTTCGTTTTCCACCCGCACGAAAGTGCCTGGTGGGCACCTTTGAATCGTTTCTATGCGGGTTTGGCGGGTTTCGCTAAAACTTGCATAGGTCCGATTCTGAGGGTGTTACAGAGTGGTATCAGAGCTCAGCAGTTGCGATACCCACAAGTCCAGCCTGTAGGATAACCTAGCTAACGGCCGAAGTAGAGTGTCAAAACTATTTTTGAAAAATCGGTTGGATAGTTCTGATTAGGTCTGATTTTACTCCTTACCCCTCTGCTATTCTCCTCTTATCTCGACGTGTTTTGAATCCGCTCTCTTCTCTCTCTTCGAGTCCAGGATTTCTCGGTGTTGGGTATCCGTCGTACCTTCAGGGTTTCGCTTCCTCCTTTGATAACGGTGTTGCTACATCTGGTCTTCATGCTAACCTAGGAATCCTTCGTCTGTGGTACCATTCTTTGTTCCTTGTTTGTGCCTTCCGGTGTTTGCCGACGCAACGACATCCCTACGCCAGATCCGAAGCAGAGCCTGCATCACTCCTTTGTTTCCGAACCTCGCTTGTCGAGATCTTCAGTCTGATTCCGAGAATGGTTGCACGCTTTTCCACTGATTGTGCGGAGTAATAGTTTGGGTGCGTGATGGATTGGCCCCCATGCCGACTACCCCTTCTATTCGCTTTGGTACATTGAAGTGGATGAGAATGCATCGGTTCCCTCTTTCCATCGAAGTTAGGGGTGTCTTTATTTGTTGATACCTCTACCTTCGACCTTTTGTTTCCGGAGTGTTCTCTCGACGATCACGGACAACGACCTCTTGTTAGTGGTGTCGCGAGGATCTACACGAAGCGCGAAGGATCAGATCGCCGACCTCCCTTCCGGTACCATGAGGCGGATCTCGAGGGCGAGATCCATTGTTAGTGGTGTCGAATTGTGGCATCCCGCAAAAACCACTACTAGAAAATCGCGTTGAATTTGTGCATTGCATCGTCATCATCATGCATTGTTTGCATAAAACTATTTTCGCAAAGCCCGTTTTGTTTTCTAAAACGCCCCGTCTTTTATTCAAACGCAAAACCCCGAGTGCTGCTGGATATTTTGTTGTCTAAAAACCACTTGCAAAAGTTCATCGCAAATTAAATAAAATCTTTAATTATTTTAGCGGGGGCAGTCGAACGGGCCGTATCGACCCGAACGACCACCCCCATTTTTCAAATCGGTCCACCCCTTATTCCTACAGCTACCCAGAAAACCTACCCACCCCTATCTCCACCTCACTCCCTCCAATCAACTCTCGCCACATCAGCACACCCCTATCCCCCCACCCAACCAACTACTGCCACCTCACCCCCAATCACTCCCTCTCCTTTTTCCCTCTCTCTCTCCTTCCCCATCAGCCGGCCACACATCCCAACTCCCCACTCAGCACACGCGGTCCACCCCGCCCTGGCCCCTGGCCCACCACCTGTCACTGATCCCCGCCGCCCGCCTGTGGCCATCTCCTCTCCTCCCCTCTTGCTCAGACGCCTTGCCACCGTCCTTCCTCGCTCACGCCCTTCCATGAGCCCTCTCCCCTCACCTCTCCTCCCCTCCGCCTCTGCGGCCACACTGTGCGCTCGCCGCCCAGCGCCTCATCCCACCGCCTCGCTGGCCGCCTCCACCCCGCCCGGGCGCGACGCCGGGCAGCCGCTGCCTTCGCCGCCCTCCCGCGCCCGTGCCCCTGCCCGAGCCGCCGTTCTCCAGCGCCGCCCTCTCCATCGCCATGTCCGCTCTTCGCCGGCCCCCGGCCTCCGCCTCGTCCTCCGCCCGGCGCCGCCCGTGGCCGCGCCTCCGACGCGTGCGACCCTCCGCCTCGGGTCCTCCCGGTCTCCCGCCCCCTCAAGCTCGCCACCGCCTCCTTCTCGCTCCTCGCCCGTCCGTCGCCGCTGCCCTCCTGCCTTGGCGTCTGCCTCCTCCTGCGGGCCGACGCCACCGTCACCAGAGCCCTTCGGCCTGACATAAGCCGCTCTCTCCTACGCCCGCTGCGCTCCGCCGAGGTCGCCTCCATGGTCCTCCTCCTCCCCGTCGCCCGTCCGTGGCCGTCCGCCGTCATCCAGCGAGTGGGCCAAGGAAGAAAGACATCCACGACCATGCGTGTATGTGTTGGTGCTGCGTGTGGTACCAAGTCGATGTCGAATCCACGGATACGATGCACCTTGTCTCGATCTCGTCAACGCCATCTACACCGAGGTGTGCATCCGAACACCTTGGTGACAACCAAGTCCGACTTGACCGACCACGGCAATTTCGTGAACTTCGACCTAGAACCCCAAGGTGAGAACACCGGACTCGAAGCTCACCATCACGAGATCGACGCCGTTTCAAGTACTTCCTCGACATTGGAGTCAGAATGCCAAGATCCACCACCCGGACCCGAAGGCCGATCCGGTACCCAGTGTCGTGCCAAGATCTCCGAAAAACCCCGGTACCGAACAAGTTCGCCATCGACAATTGAAGCCGGCACCCTTCAAGATCTTCTCCCCGATACGGCAAACCCTCCATCCCGGACGCCAAGGTCGTCATTGCGAATACGACAAGTGCTTCATCCCGAACGCCATGACCGTCTACGCGGGCCCGAAGACCGCGGATGCGACAAGCACGACAGCGATCATAACGAGTCCGTCGCCCGACGCGCACCAAGTCCTGCCGGATGCGAGCAGGCCCGCCGAGCCCGAATCCGTCGAACCCTGGACCCTGAGACCGACCCCGGACCCTGTCGAACCCCCGGAACCCCAAGATCGTCGAGACCCCTCAATGTGTGAACCCTTCCCGAAACCTTATTTTATAACATAACAACAACTTGTTGCATATTAATCATTCACCTCGCATGCATCTCTTTGGTTTGGGGGCCTTATGCCGATTCACCTTATAATTAAATATGGGGCCCATATGCGGGCAAATCTAGTCTCATATTGGCCTCATTTAAACTTGTGTAGCGAACCGGTATCTTATCTTGCCTTGTCATAACAACATTTAAATTGCGGGTTAGCTAAACAACTCGAACCATTTAATTAATTGTCGGAACCCCGGTTCCGCTTAATATGACCTAACTGCATCGCACCTTTGCCATGCCATACCTCATACACGCATCATGCCGATCTTTTGCCGTAGTATTAAATAGTACATCCGGTGTTTCTTCTAGTGTTTTGCTTCTTCGCGGAAAAGGCCGTTGAGTTGATGTGAGCTTCGCCCCGATCTTCGTTTGAACCGGCAATGTTTTCGGTGAGCATCTCCCCTTTCTACCTATCTTACTTTTATAGTATTTATTCCCTCCTGTTGCTCTATTGCTATCTGTGTTGCGATGCCCTAGCTTCCGTACTGTGATATCCCTTGACCTTATATTGCCATGGCCACCTCCTATTACACGTTGTTTGGTAGATAGCTGGACTTGCGCGTCGTAGTCGCTTGCTCAAGTCTTGTTGCGTGTCGTCAAGTGCCACGATTGTTGATGTATTGCCGCATGTTGTTGTTGGAGATGGCCCTAGTTTTACTTATCGCGTTCACTTTAATTCTGTTTAACAACTAAAATTGAAAGCGGAGGCATCGGTGGGTGATAGAAAATATTTGGTTTCGACGCCCACTTGTGTCCCGTAGGACCCCGAGTATTTGATACATGTTCCTTGATTTATCTCGCTATCCACATCCGGGAGGTATATGGGACCCCCCTGAGCCAGAGCTTGATTCAGTCTTATTTCTTGGGGCCACAAACTAGTTTGAGGTTTTATTTACGATCCTGTACTTATGCCATGCTACTTATGTCTTTAAATTGTGCGAGGAGCACATTGTACTGTTTAGGTAAGCGGAATGTTTTCGCGGTATCGACAAGCCCAGCCACACTTTCGGGTTCCCAGTCGTTTACAGCCATTGTCGCAAACCTTGAGTCCGTCTCGGAGCTTGCTTACTTTGTTGCGGGTGTACTCCAAGGGGTGGCCCCCTGAAATATTTCTGAATCCTGTGATTGTTCAGTCGTGAAAGCCTCGTTGGGTTTTGATTTGGTTTTTCCGAGGTTGATCGAGCGTGTGTTGCTATTGGTGCACCCCGGCCGGGTAAAACTTTCTGAAAGCCGTGTCCGCGGATATGGACGACTTGGAGCACAGTATCTCGATCATAGACAAGCATAACTAAAGTTTATTGCTATAAATTTGACTTTATAATGACTAGTAATCAGCTTCACTACAACGGAATGGCTAAATAATACTGCCCACAATTGCTTGTTTGGTTTGTCGCTTGCGACAATTGTATCTGACTAGTAAGTATTGCAACTTCTAGCGGAATGGCTGAATAAAAGTACCAACAACTGCTGGGTTTTGGGTTTATCTCATGCTATCTATGTCGATTAGTAATTGCAACTTCTAACGGAATGGTTAACTAAAAGTGCCCATCGCTTATTTTATCGGGACGATTAACTAAACGACTAGTAATTGCTGCGATAAGCGAATAAGTAAAGCGCCAACCGTGTGGGTTCTTGGTTGACTTCCTCGTTTGGTCTCGAGGGAAACACCGGGATGGGTTTGTTTGGTGTTAGCCAGGTTGGATCCGGATAGGTCACTCTTATCCCTCTCTGATAACCGCCCGTTGTATCGAGTCTCTATAGGTCGTTTAGTGCATGCTGTCGCTGCCGCTTCAGTCCACCATACCTATGTAGGCGAGGACCGCCGAATTCTAGCCTCGCCGTGTCTTGGCCTCGATCTTGACGCTCCTTCTTTTCCTTTGCCCTTTGTCGGCACCCTTTTGTTTAAGCGGTTTGAGATCGGCGTCGTTAGCGAGGTTACCCTTCCGGCTTGGCTGGCGGGGTTATGGACGCCATTGGTTATTCTTCAGGGCTCTTAGCCCCATTTGCATCTTGTCCGTAGTCGGACGCTCTATCGTTTTCAAGGTGATTTGGATCTTTGTATATTAAATCTGTATTCTTGACTCATGGAGTCGCTGTTATATATATATCTGTTCTGTGGGTCCCATCGAGGACTATTGTGTAATGTTATTACTTCGTTTTCCACCCACACGAAAGTGCCTGGTGGGCACCTTTGAATCGTTTCTATGCGGGTTTGGCGGGTTTCGCTAAAACTTGCATAGGTCCGATTCTGAGGGTGTTACATCTATAAACATATATGTTTGGATCTTGTTGCTTATATTTCCTTTTTTGTATATGGCGTGCTCTGATATGTGCTTGTATGTCACCGACGTACATACTCACTTGTGTACGCTGAGGCGCGATTACCGGGCCGGCGCGTGATCACTCTAGAAGCTATAACCTTGTAGTGGGCTTATACCGACTAGAGGTTTAGACACGTCGGATGGCCGGGCACTACAAGTTGGTATCTGAGCATGGTCGACCTACTAGGATCCCTTGCAGCGGATGTTGTTGAGTCTAAAAAAATATTTTGGTAGCTATATATAAAGGAAAAACTAATCGGAGAGTAGGACTTCTTGCTCTTTATTTCTTTTCCCATCCTCCCACCCTTTTTTTGGTAAGGAATTGCAACGTTTTATCTGTTCTCATCGCCTTCTTTAGGTTCGAACGTCTTCGGCTATTCGTAGTACCATCATAAGTTTATTGTTTGTGTCAGAGTAAAGTTGCTTCAAATCAAAAACCTTTGAATCTTCAATTCTGTTGTTCTTTTGAATCCGTTGAAACCTCAAAATCCTAGTTTTATTCAAAATGTTTTCATCAACTCCATCTTTTTTGATCAAAAGTTTAAACCTTTTGGCTTGTTGGCATGGTCTTGTTGACTTGTTCTTTGCTACCAATGCGGGAACCAGAAGTTTTACTTCATCTTCAGTTCTTCTCCAATACATGCATAACTTGAGTTATTTTGGACACTCGCGATTGTAATGTTTTAGTATAGCTATTTGACACTTATCATGAGTGAAAAATGTGAACGCTATCAAATCTAATCTGCTGAAATACATAACTTGGGTCATTCCGACACTCGTAATTGTAATTTGGTTCCTATAGCAATATGACACTTGTAATGGGTGAAATATGTTGAATGCTATTATCTAATTCTACATGTTTCTTGTGGTTAATTATTGCGTACTTTAATTGTACCTTGATGATATCTATGGCTCATTTTTGTTCTAATGGTATCTCTTCTTGCATCTATGTTGGATTTTATTATCCTGAACATGTGCTAACTCGTGTCTTGATGATTGTCATCAGGATGCCTCGAGGGAGAGAAGAATCTCCACCACCACCCCCACCAAACCCTCAGTTGGCTGAAGCGATGTTAACAATGTCAAACCTGTTGGGACAGCTTGTTCGTGGTCAGCAGCAGACCGAGGCCCGCTTTGCTCAGCAGGACTTTGTTCAAAGGGTGACTCTCATGGATTTTCTCAGTCTCAACCTGAAGAACTTTGACACTCATAAGTTTCCTCTCGATGCGGACGACCGGCTCCATGGTATCAACCTCACTCTGGTTAATGCTAAAGTGGCTGAAGAAGACAAAGTGTCTTTTGCTTCCTATATGCTTACTGGTGAATCAGCAGCCTGGTGGGAAACTATGGAGAATGCTAGGGATCCAAATGTTCCTTTCGCTTGGGCGGAATTCTAGAAATTGTTCTGTGATCAGCACATTCCTCAAGGTGAATTGGATAGAATGAAATAAGAGTTCATGAAGTTGACTCAGGGCTCTAACAATGTCTTGACTTATAGCAAGCAATTCACTCTCTTGGCTCGCTATGCTGGTGATGAAATATCTACTGATGAAAAGAAGCAAGCTCGCTTCATAAATGGTCTTGATCCTTCAATCAAATTCAGCTTAAATCTCACCATTTGCAAGAACTTTTAAGAGTTGGTCAATATGGCAATCAAGGATGAAACTTGCAGACGTGAGTATGAAAGAACCCTAAAACACGCTCGTGAGTTAGGCTCATCTACCCACTCTGGACCGCCTCAACGGCGTCGTGTCTACCAGCAGGAAGCTCCCCAACCTGCTAGGACCTCCTATCAACAGAATCAACCGTGGGCTGCTCCTCGTCCTCAGATGATTCAGCAAAGGCCTCCTCAGCGTTATATCAGGCAGGACACTCAGCCACAACATCTGCAGTACTTGCAGTAGCATCCCCGTGCTCCCTTTGGTGCTCCTGAGGGACCGTATGCACCTCGATCTATCATTTGCTACAAGTGTGGAGAACCTGGACACAAGTCACCAGACTGTCATAACCCTTCGAAGCTTCCCCTCTCCCCCTCTCCAGGCTTCCAAAGCCATGGTGAGAGTCACACCTCCACGGAAGGCCTTCAACGGTATTAATAGGCCTGGTTCAAAGATGGTAACAGTGAACAATGTGGTGGCAGAAGAAGCAAAGCAGGCGCCTGATGTTGTCATCGGTACATTACATGTTAACTCTATTCTTGCAAAAGTTCTCTTTGATACTGGAGCATCGCATTCTTTTATCTCTTTGAGTTTTGCTTATTCTAATGGGGTGAACATGGAACCTTTGTCTCGCAACCTCATGATAAGCTCTCCTGGGTCTCGATTCACATCTTCCAAAATAAGTCATGGTAACCAAATTCTTATTGGAGGCAATACCTTCCTTGCTTATTTGATAATCCTTGGTTAATCCAACATTGATGTCATTCTAGTCATGGATTGGTTGAAAGCTAATGGTGCAACTATCGACTGTGTGAACAATTAAATATCTCTTTCACATCCAAGTGGCCACATAATCTATTCTCCAAATGCAACTCCTTCAACACAAGTATTTGCTCTCAATGCTGATCCTTTGCCAACATTGGAAAATGTACCTGAGGTGTGTGAATTCCCAGATGTGTTTCTAGAAGAGCTACCAGGAATATCACCTGACCGGGTCGTTGAATTCGTGAACGAATTGGAACCCAGAACAGCTCCAATTTCCAAACGTCCATATAAGATGGGTCCTAATGAAATTGCCGAGCTCAAGAAGAAACTTGATGCACTTGAAAGTAAAGGCCATATTCAACATAGCACTTCTTCGTCGGGAAGCCCCACCATCTTTGTCAAGAAGAAAGATAAAAGTGATCATCTAGTTGTTGACTATCGTGGTCTCAATGCAAAGACAATCAAGAATAAGTATCCTCTTCCTCGCATCACAGACCTCTTTGATCAGCTCGCTGGAGCAAAAGTAATCTCTAAGCTTGATTTGAGAAGTGGATACCACCAAATAAAAATCTGCAAGGAGGATATTCCAAAAACAGCTTTCACCACCAGATACGGCTTGTATGAGTACACCGTAAAGTCCTTTGGCCTGACCAATGCTCCTGCAACATTCTCTCGCATCATGAAATCGATTTTCATGGAATTCCTTGATAAGTTCGTGGTGGTATATCTCAATGACATTCTTGTCTACTCCAAGTCGAGCGAAGAACATGAAGAACATCTTCGACATATTCTTTCCAAGCTCCGAGAGCATCGCTTGTATGCTAAGTTCTCTAAGTGTGAATTTTGGCTTTCTGAAGTGGTTTATCTGGTCCATATATTTTCTGATAAAGGGATTGCAACCAATCAAGAAATAATTGATGACCCATAGGTATAGGGGATCGCAACAGTCTTCGCGAGTAGTATTACCCAATTTATTCATTCGACAAAAGGGGAGCCAAAGAATACTTGCAAGCCTTAACAACTGAGTTGTCAATTTAGCTGCACCTGGAAATAGTTCTTGCTCATAGAAGTTTATCAGTAGCAACAGTTTAGTAGCAGCAATAGTAAAGCAACAGCAGTAGTGATACTGTAGCAATAGTAACAGTAACGGTAACAGTGGGATTCGAGTGCGGTAGGCATAGGGATGGATGGACGAGCGTTGCATGGACAAGTATAAACATGTAACTTCAAGATCTAGGGCATTGCAGATAAATAATAACAATGATCCAAGTACTAAACAATCCGAGGCATGTGCTCCAAATATAGTCATACGTGCTAGCAATGAGAACTTGCACAACATCTTCTATCCAGCCAGCCCGTGGCATCGGGGCCTCTAGGGAACTACTGACAATTAAGGTGCTCCTTTTAATAGAGCACCGGAGCAAAGAATTAACACTCCATGAATACATGTGATCCTCACACCACAGCCATCCCCTCCGGTTGTCCCAATTATTGTCACTTTGGAGCCTTTGGATCCGGACAATGATATGTGTACACAACTTGCAAATAAGATCACAAACAATACTATCATAATGATTCAATAATAAGTTCAGTTCTGAGATCATGGCACTCGGACCCTAGTGACAAGCATTAAGCACAACAAGTTGCAACAAAGTCAAATAGCACTAATAGAGATACTAGGCACTATACCCTAACAGATCTTATTTGATTACATGATAGAACTCATCCAATCCCTACCATCACCAAGCCTACAAAGGGGGATTACTCACTCATGGATGAGGGAAACATTGGTGGTTGATGGACATGCGTTGGTGATGATATGGCGATGATCCTCTCCAAATTACCTGTCCCGACAGGGTGCCAGAACGGAGTTTCTGGATCCGAATCTTGGTTTCTGGTGGCGACGGTGGAGCGGAACTCTTTCTGGAAAACTCTCGAACCCCCCTCGATTTTTAGGTCGAAAGGCAACTTATAGGTGCAGAGGGAGGCCGAGGGGGTGCCTGGGGTGGCTGCACCCCCGCAGGCGCAGCCAGTGGTGGGCCCACGCCTGGCATGGGTGTGGCCCCCCAGGCTCCTTCTCCTTCTCGTCTTCTGGCTCCGTGGATCTTCTGGCGAAATATAATTTTTGGCATATTTTCCGGGATTTTTCCTGATAGTTCATTTTCTGCACAAAAACAAGACACCAAGGTAATTCTGCTGAAAACAGCGTCAGTCTATGTTAGTTGTATCCAAATCACACAAGCTTAGACAAGAAACAATAGCAAAGTGTTCGAGAAAGTAGATACTTTTTGGACGTATCAACTCCCCCCAAGCTTAGCTTAGTGATTGTACTCAAGCAATTCAGTTGAAAACCGAGTGTGATAAAAGAACTTTCACGAACACTTTGCTTCATATGATGTAAATATTCTCAGCACAGGAGTAGATTCTTAGACATTTCATAATAAAGAGTATGCAACTAAGTCTAATCAATAGTCATTGCAAGCTATGAAGAGAAACCAACTCAATAATAATAAGTAGCATGAGACATAAACATAAGCAACATTGCAATGCTCATAGTAAGGTATGATAGATAGGTATCTCTCTTTCCTTTGTTTGAAGAGAACAATATAAATGCCAAGGAACCTCCGAAGTTCAAGTGAAGACTAGAGATAAAGATATCAGAGATACAAACATCAAAGTCATGACATAATTAACCATGTTTTGGAACAAACACAAGAATGACAACTATTCTCTCAAGAAGGTGCTCATAGAATAAGTGGTGACTCAACAACGGAGTGAAAATGGTTTTGAAAAGTTTGAAAGGCTTCCTAATGCTGAAAGCAAGGTACTCATTAGCTTTGAGCTCTCATTGCCCCTATCATAGGCATCTTCAGGTGGTTAAGGTGAAAGTGAGGTCCACTATGAATCATATGCTTGACAGACCATAGACTGGAAATCCCAAGTCCCTTGAGTATGAGGGTCGCTCCGCATGCTACTCAACTTTGGTTACCTGAAAGTTCTTGTCATTGTAAATACATGCATATCATAGAGAACCGCTAACGGGGTACCCCTTGCACATGGTACAAGAGCTTTCCCATAACCAAAATGACAAGGCAAGCAGACAATGAGCATCTCAACAATCTTTTTATTTACCATATGCATAGATTTTTATTGAGGATGCTTCATAGATGCTCATTATGGTGATGCTGCAAGTTTCCACCATGATTAGGCATGGCTTAGGCTAGCAGCCCAGCCGTTTCTCTAACACAATGTATAAACTCCGTGAACTCACAAGCTCCCCTTTTATTTCACATCGTCGACATCAGTAAACAAAAGAGAAAAGTATCAACTTGATAGGATATCCAAAAGGTGTTGAAAGCGTTCCCCATGACATCACGGTTCTGCTGACTCCCAGCATATAATTAGCAAGCATATAACTTTCATGGACTAGTCACAATGGTTCAAGATTATTAAGCACAAGGAATAAAGTGTGCCATCAAGTTCGTGAGAGCTTTACTAACTAACTTTCTCAAAATAGACAAACATTTTATTTGGAAGAAAATAAGGCATATTAAATATGCACTAAAATAGCAAACGATGCTAATAGGTAGGTATGGTGGACACATCTGGCAATATTGGTTTTGGGGAGTTAGAAGCACATGTAGAGCACATACTCAGTGCAAGTGAAGGCTAGCAATAGAGAGGGAGAAACAAAGGAGAGAGAAATAACTATCATAATCATGCTTGCAACAAAACAGGACTAATTATGGCATGAAAGTGATACAAGAACTCCGAGGAAAAATAAATCATCGAGGCTTACTGGCTATTGATTAGTCATACGCATGCGTGAGCATGTGCCAAGTCGATTCACATGAACAGTCAGAGGAGGTGTCGTGGTATTGCCGACGAGTACACCATGGAGGGGTCCTCACAGTGCGTGTTTAGAGACGTGGGGAAAGGTGGACGGTTGACGGGTACAAGGTAACACAGCTTACCTAGGTTCAGATCCCACGACGGTGGCGGAATCCTACTCCTGCTATAAATCACTATAAGGGCGATACGCTGAGTTACAGAGATAGGTTAGTTGTGCGAGGTGTGTGCTAATCGCTACTCGATTGTCTGAAGTTGTGCCCTAAAGGCTCCCATAGGCCCGACTTATATAGTCGCCAGGTCCTAGGGTTATAGGGAAAAGTCCTAGCCGGACAGGTTACAGAGTTCTACACCGTATATTACTAGTCTTGTGTATCTTGCACTACAAGGCTCCGGGTACGTCGGTGACTCCAACCGTAGCCTTCCTTTATCCGGCTTGGGCCTCCCTTCTAGATCCATCTAACTGGGCCGCCCAGCAGGCCATGGGCCAAGCTACCAACTATGGGCCACCCGGGTTATCCGGATAGGAGACATGCTATGAGGATACCCATATAGCATATCCCCAACAGTAGCCCCCGGAGAACTCCGAGATCTTGCGCCGTCTTGCTTCTTCAGGGTGAATGCTCCGTCTAGATGGATGGCGGCCAATAGTCAAGCAATATCTTGTAGTCCTTCAAAAGAACCCTGCAAGGCTTTCTCCCTCTTCAACTTGTAAGTCGGAGAAATGATGAATCTTCCATCGTACTCTTCCGTAGCTGGACTGCATCCGTCCATGCCGGAATCTTCCGATGTGACTGCTCATCTGCCTATGTCAGCTAGGGTGACGTAGGCTTAGGTCAGCGATGCCTCGTAACTCACATACGCAGAAAACGCAATCATGTCTGATTTTCCCGCGCGAGCGATACAAACCGTTGGCGACGACGGTTGGAGACGTGGCAAAATTTCCGTGCACGTTCACAAACACGTTGTCTACGCGGGAACCGTCCGATCAATCTGCACAAATCTCGACGTTGGAGATGATAAATAGTAACTATGGTGGAATTTTTAACTTCTACCTTATTCTCTCCTCGCATCGTCTTCTTCCTCCAGCGCGTGCCTCCTCAAGCTCTCCGCGCAAAACTCGCGAAAAACCCTAGCCCCAATCGGCACCAGTCACTTCCCTACTCACTCCATGGCCAGCAGCAGCACTTCGCCTTCCATGGCAGCGTCGAGCGAAGCCGCGGTGAAGTCGGCGAGCTCTGTCGCCGTGCCCCCAGAGGGCTTGGTCATCCCCGTCATGGCGGTGATTGAGTCCACCAGCGGTGACCATAGTCTAGCGGCACTAGAGACGTTGAAGGAGGAGCTTGACTCGCACAAGGGCGATTGGCGCGGCTCAGACATCACCAACCGTGATATCCAAGAGCTGATCGCCGAGGGCTACCTCCCTGCGACGGAGGGGCTCGCCTGGCGGGCGGCACTGGCCGGGGAGGTGACACCTTCTCCCCAAGACGGAGAAAAGGTGTACCTCAAAGCCCAACTGGTACGTGGCGTCTCCCTGCCCATCTCCAATTTCTTCCTCTCCGTCTTAAACCACCACAGAGTCCAGCCCCAAAACCTTTCTCCCAGCAGTATCTTAGCGATTAGCAACTACACGGTGCTTTGCGAGGGTTACTTAGGGATAAAGCCTAGGCTAGATCTCTTTGTGTACTTCTTCACCGTCAAGCGTGAAGCCGGAGCCAGTAAGGAAGAACTTAGGAATTGTGGCACCATAAGCTTCAAGATCCATCCTGGCCGGTGGTTCCCCGACATCGTCGGCCACGAGTCCTGCAAAAACTGGCAGCGTACCTACTTCTACGGCCCAGATATCCCTCTGGCTGGCCGACAAGTAACGTACCCGGACTTCGTAGATGGAGCCGCCGCTGAAGCCTCGTCATGGAGATCCCAGGCCTCCCTCCCTCCGACCTCGATGCTTCCCGCGCCATAAGGCGGATAGAATGGTTCGTAGAGACGGGTTTGACCGGTTTGGACCTAGCCATGTGTTGGTTCATCAGGCGAATCCAACCTCTGCAGCACTGCGCGAAGCTCATGCACGAGTATACCAGCGATATAAGGGATAGCCTCCGCATCTTCGTGGACAACTTTTTGAGTGACTCCGTCAAGCTCCGCCTTAAGGACATCGTCAAGGTGAAGGACAAGAAGCGTGGCTTCACCATCACCTACGACATGTTCGTAGACGGCAAGTGCCCAAAGGTAGTTATTTATTTTCCGTGTATGACTTATACTCCAGTTCTTCCGTCTTGCAAATGTCATCTCATCTAACACGGTGGTTCTTCACCTTACAGCTTAGCGACATAGATGAGGAAAGCATGGCTCCTCAAATCTATAACCCAAAGATGAAGGAAGTCACCATCGTGTCCTACAACGATGCTCCATTGGCGCGAAAGCGGAAGAGCTCCACCTCTGACGTTGTCGACGGAGGGTGGAGCCTCCAAGAAGACTACCGCCGCCCTGGAGGCGGAGAAAAGAAAGATTACCGGGATCCCCTTTGCCAAAGCACCCCACTTGTGTAAGCTTCTCTTCCTCCGACATTGTCTATTTATCTGTCTTGCTCCTGCACTTATGCATTTTGCACGTTTCAGGAAGAAAGCCACGAACAACTTGAAGAATACCTCCAAATCATTGGGGGCTTCTAGAACCATTAAGGACATGCTGCATCGCGACGCATCTCCCGCCATAGCCCCTGCCACTCCCTCCGTCAAGCCTTCGTCTGCCCCGACAAGCTCACAAGCTAAGGAGGCATCTGGCTCTTCCGTCATGGAAGTGGACTCAGGTGCCTCTACCGAGGTTGCTTTTGTCGGTGAGCAGGCGACACAGGAGAGTGCTACCCACCAAATGGCTGAAGCTCCGGCTAAGGATGACATCGATGGCGGTAACGCGGTGGTGGAAGCTGGTACTTCTGCCGTAGGCGGCGTCCCCGCACCCAAGAAAACCATAGAGTATCCGAAGATAGTTTATCCGGTGCTTACACCGGGTAGCACTGCTCTGGTTCCAGGTGCGGCGCCGACATCTCCGACGTGCGTTCTAGAGGAGCTCCTCTGACAAGTAGAGATATTGCAAGGAAACAACGTATCCTTTGGCAAGCTGCTGGCCGAGAGCGCTACAAACCTCAAGATCATTGCACTTGTAAGTTTTATTTGCCTTTTGTATTTCATATGAGTATACCACTATAGCCCCCAAGGATGTAGACGTAAAACCATAGGTATTTGCGTCTATATACTCTAAGAGTGACTAAGTTAGAAAACCTCTCACTGTAGCCCCCAGGCATATATGTGGAATGAATTATTCCGACTAGATGCTTTAAGAGTAGCATACGCAGTGTATATAAATTTCAATACTATAGCCCCCAAGCCTCTAGTTGTAACTGAATTAGTTCCGACTAGATGCTTAAAGAAAAGATAAGCATATATCCGAGTTAAAAACTTTATACTGTAGCCCCCAAGCTTCTAATCGAGAACTGAATTAGTTCTGACTAGATGCTTAAAGAAAAGATAAGCATATTTCTAAGCCAAAAACTCTTGCTGTAGCCCCCGAGCGTCTAGGTGGAAAATTTCTGGCTAGATGCTCCAAGCAGACCAAACAACGTTTTAACCTTGTCCTTTTTTCCACAGAACAAGAATGCTCGGAGGGGCATGGCCAACGACAAGTACCAGAAGATGCGCGCAGATTTGGAAGCTGAAAAGGGTAAAACTGCCTTCTTGAAGGAACAGATCACCAAGAGCAAGCGTCTGTTTTCTTTTTCGCATTCCGACTTGGTTTTGTGCCCATATTCTCCGAGTACTCGCTGTGTACTTTGCTTTCTATGACTTCCAGAAACCATCGCCAAGGCCAAGAATATTGTCGAGCAATCCAAGCACATTCAAGAGCTGGATAGCGAGAACAAAATTCTTAAGGTGGAGAGGAAGGACATGCTGAAAATGCATGAGGAGTCAATGAAGGCCCTACAGGACTCCACCACCGAGGAGATCAATCGCTTGAAGGAGGAGATCTCGATCTTAAGAGATCAGAAGCTAGCTGCCGATGAGTAGAATCATCGCTATCATGAGGCGTATAAGCTCCTCCAACAAGAGAAAGAATCCTCAGAAGACACCCTCTGGCAAGCTAAGGCCAGCATCTTCAGTAAGTTTTCTCCGTCTTGGATTTCTATAGTCTAGATACTCTAAATTTTTTAACTCATGCGCTCCTTGTCGGAACTTGCAGCTCCTATGGGTTTAACCCGGCCGCCTCCTCCAGCCAAGGAATGCATGGTTCTTGCCGGCAACTTCATCAACACCGCCATCATGCAAGCAAAAGAGATCGCCAAGCCTCTCCAAATTAATATCAAGGCGTCGGACTCAGTGGCGAAGTACTCGGAGATTTTGCGTCGAGCCCCCGAGGGTATCACAAGCTGGAAGGCTTCATGTGCATGGGCTGGTGCAAGGATGGCACTGTCAATGGTCAAGGCACACTACGAAGATGCCGACATCGACACGGTGACCTCTGGCATTCCTGACGTAGACGACGATGGCAAAGAGATTAACCATGAATCCATCTTGTCGTCGCTCGCGGGCTATGACACCAGAGTTGCCGAGTTGGTAGACATCAACATCTTCGTGCCGATGAACACCATCGACAGCGGCAACCAAAGCTCCTCTAAGTCCCTTCACACCGCCGACTACGAGGGTGGTTCTACTACTAGTGATGATGCTGCTTCTAAGTCATCTGCGCCAAAGGAATGAAGAACAACTTTGTAATATTTGCTTCACCTTTGGTGCATATGCGGAAAAAACTTATTTATGTAACTTAAGGCGGAAAACAATGGTTGTTATTTCCTGCTACTCAAGAACTAGTTTCCAGCATGTATATATCTTTTAAGCAAGTGATGTCTTATCCATTACTTTGGTTCTTATGCTTGACTTTTCATGAGTCGGAAGACTCGTTGTCGGAACCATGCGCTTAGGTGATGATGCCCAATGGCACCATCAATAACCTAAGCACAAAATCACCGACAATAAGTGCCAAAAGTCACTACTCCAGAATCCACATAAAAACGATAGATAACGTGTAGACCGGAAAACTTAAGCTAACGCCCGTAGGCGGAATTTTCACAAGTGCAATCGCAAATCTTGTGCATAAAGGTTTTATATGATCCAAAAATTAATACTAAAGGAGGTAAAAGACTCATAAATATGAGTGAACCAGAGAGCTTTATTTCATTGATCATATAAGAGGCACACAATTAGATAAAAAATGCTAAGTGTAAAAAGGACGTAGTTGTGCTATGTTCCATGGCCGATCAAGCTCCGGGTAGTCATCATCTGGGTCACGTCGCTTACGCTTATGATCCTTGTTGGGTCTATCCTTCAGTTCACGATTGTCAATGAGGTAGTAAGACCCATTGAGTAGCGTCTTGCTTATGATGAACGGTCCTTCCCATGGCGGGGATAATTTGTGTGACTTCTTCTGCTTAAGTCGGAGCACTAAATCCCCCTCTTTAAACGAGTGATGCCGAACGCGCCAACTATGGTAGCTGTGTAGTTTCTGCTGGTAGATGGCGGATCTTTGGCATGCCAAAACACGATCCTCCTCGAGAAGGTCCACATCTAGGCGTCCAGATTCTTCAGCATCATCTTCGTCATAGGCGGCAACTCTTGGTGCATCGTGAAGTATGTCGGAAGGCAGGATGGCTTCTGCTCCATATACCATGAAGTAAGGGGTGTAGCTGGTGGGTCTGTTGGGTGTATTTCGTAAACTCCACAACACAGATGGCAATTCTTCCGCCCAGGCTCTAGCTGCTCTATGTAGCGGTGCCTCAAGTCGTGGCTTGATTCCCTGCAAAATTAATACATTGGCTCGCTCAACCTGACCGTTAGATTGTGGGTGTGCCACAGATGCGAGGTCAAGTCGGATGCCCTTCTCCCAACAATAAGCTTCCACTTCTCCGAGTGACAAGTTGCTGCCGTTGTCGGTGATAATGCTATGTGGGAGACCAAATCTCACCACTAGATCTCGGATAAACCTAAGGGAAGTTGCCCCATCAAGCTTTCTAATGGGTTTAGATTCTATACATTATGTGAATTTATCAACTGCTACTAGCAGATGTGTAAACCCACATGGTGCCGTTTGTAACGGTCCCACCATGTCTAGCCCCCAGACTGCAAACGGCCAAGTTATTGGTATTGTTCGCAATTCTTCAGCAGGAACATGTGGTTGTCGGGCATAATACTGGCATCCCATGCATGTATCGACCAGCTTGTCGGTGTCCGCCTTCGCGGTCAGCCAGTAGAATCCTTGCCGGAAGGCTTTCGCAACCAACGATCGAGGAGCGGCATGATGCCCGTAATCTCCGAGATGGATTTCGCGTAGGATTTCCATGCCTTCTAGCTGGGAAACACACATTAGGTATACACCAGTAGTGCTCATCTTGTAGAGTTTCCCATTGATTATGGTATAACCCTTTGCTCATCGTACTATTTGCCGTCTTTCGACCTTGTCGTCGGGCAAAGTTCCGTGTTCGAGATATTCCATGAACGGTTTTGTCCAAGCCGGAGGGACCTTGGTCACCATGTTGACTAAAGAGTCAGCTCTATCTGGGTTGTTGATGTCGGCTCCTTCATGGATGGTGTGCGCAGATGCTCCAGGAAAACTCCTGGCGGAATTCGCTTGTGCCCTGATCCAAGTTTAGATAGCAGATCAGCCACCTCGTTTTGCTCCCTAGGTACATACTTGAATTTGTAGCCCAAGAAGCTCTTGGCTATCTCGTCCACTTCATCTAGATATGCCGCCATCATAGGGTTCCGCGCATGCCAGGTGACAGCCACCTGCTGGGCAACCAAGTCGGAATCTCCACAGCAAACTATGCGCTTGATTCCAATATCCTTGGCTACACGTAGTTCGTGAATGAGTGCTTCATACTCCGCCATGTTGTTTGTAGCCTCGAAGTGGATCTGCAGAACATAGTGTAGCTTGTCTCCTGTTGGTGACTGTGGCAATACACCAGCCCCCAAGCCGTTGAGCAGCTTTGATCCGTCAAAGTGCATCATCCAGTACTCTGGTTCCGGCAATGGACTAGCATCTGGCATCTCCGTCCAATCTGCAACAAAATCCGCCAAGGCTTGTGACTTGATAGCGTAGCGTCTCTTGTAGGTGATCTCGAAGGCGGCAATTTCAATGCCCCACTTCGCGACCCTTCTTGTAGCGTCGTTGTTGTTGATTATGTCGGACAATGGAGTCTTGCTCACCACTGTGATTGGGTGCTCCTGAAAGTAATGCCTCAGCTTCCGAGAAGCAAGGAATACTCCATAAGCTATCTTCTGGTAGTGCGGGTAATGCTGCTTGGACTCCGTCAAGACCTCACTCACATATTAAACTGGTCGTTGAACTCCGTGCTCATAGCCTGGTTCCTTCCGCTCTACCACGACGACGATGCTGATTACTCGGTTGGTTGCCGCCATGTAGATTAACAGGTGTTCTCCGGGCTCGGGTGCTGCAAGGATAGGCGCTGAGGAAAGAATCTCCTTGAGCTGCTTCAGTGCTGCATGTGCTTTGTCCGTCCATGTGAATTTGTCCGCCTTCTTCAGCAACTTGTACAGTGGCAGAGCCTTCTCTCCAAGTCGGTTGACGAACCGACTAACTGCTGCAACACAACCTGTTAGTCGTTGAATGTCCTTTAGGCATGTCGGACGGTTTATGTTTAAGATGGCCTTGATTTTCTCCAAGTTTCAACTTCTGTGGCGCATATGGACATATGCGCCATAGAAAGCTCGGGTGGACCCTACCAAAGAATCGCATTGACTGTACTCTGACCAACAATCTGTGGCGCATATGACCATATGCGCCACAGAAGTTCATCTTCTGTGGCGCATATAGAGAATGCGCCACAGAAGTTGGAGTAGGAAAAACAGATTCTACCCCCCCCCTGTGGATCGCCTTTTTAGCGGTTTGAAAAAATAATATAAAATGAAAAACACTTCAAAAAGTAAAATCCTTTCACATAGTGATAGGTAATATGGTCTAGTTTGTAGGAAAAATAGCAAACATGCATTTCGACATTTTATGCAAAAAAAGTTTATGCCACGGTAAAACGGCCGTAACTTTTGCATACGATGTCGGAAAAATACGTATAATCGCAGAAATCACTATAAGGGCGATACACCGAGTTACAGAGATAGGTTCGCTGTGCGAGGTCTGTGCTAATCGCTAATCGATTGTCTGAAGTTGTGCCCTAAAGGCTCCCATAGGCCCGACTTATATAGTCGCCAGGTCCTAGGATTACATGGAAAAGTCCTAGCCGAACAGGTTACAGAGTTCTACACCGTCTATTACTAGTCTTGTGTATCTTGCACTCCAAGGCTCCAGGTACGTGTAACTACCTCGGTGAATTACGCTCCTAGTTACAAGCCTGGATGAGCGAAAATGGTTGAAATAGTATGATGGGGCCCAAATGCCACTCACAGGTAGACCTTTCGGCCGTCCCAACCATTTCCAAACATCGGGACAAGAACGGGCGGCGTAATCGGCAGGCGAAGGGATCAACTACATACACAAGTGAGTATGTATGCAAGCCACCATACAACAGTACATCAGAGCCATTCCATCTAAAAAGAAAGGAAATATAGCAACGCCATACAACAAGATTCAAATGTCCTAGATAGATATAATAGTTTAGGATATCTCCTCATACATCAAACATCAGAGTATCAGGCGGAAGCGGCAAACAAGATCCGAGTACGGATAAGAAGCAAATCGGCATAAGATGCCCCATAAATAAACACATCCGCCCATACAGATCTCACGGATCCCGTTCGAAATCTCTACACCGAATCGTTGCCCACATCGCCTCCTCCACCCAGTATCCATCTTGTGAGTGTACCTGTTCATCTGAATCAAATAATTTATCGTGTGAGACCCTAGGGGTACTCAGCAAGTCTTTATGCCTCTAAAGAGGACACAACCTAGGGTGACGCAATTGCAGCAAAAGATAAACCCTAACAATTCTATAGATACTCGCTAACCATCCGCCTAACCAAAGATAGACGGATGTCCGTGAATTAATGACAATAGTTATAACAATAATATCAACAGATCCATCCTCCTCCTCGCTTACCAACGAGGAAGCGGACGAACAACCCCCCCCCCATCCGTTGGCAGTTTTATTATCCATTCCATGAGTGTTGCACTATTTACTAGTCAGTTATTTAGTCAAGTTAAAAGCGGTACTTTAGTTATGCTTTCCTATGATCGAGAAACTGTGCTCCAAGTCGTCCATAACAGCGGACACGGCTTTCAGAAAGTTTTACCCTGCAGGGGTGCACAAATAGCAACACACACTCGATCAACCTCGGATAAACCAAATCAAAACCCAACGAGGCTTTCACGACAAAGCAATCACAGGATTCAGAAATATTTCAGGGGGCCACCCCATTAAGATACCCGCAACGAAGTTAGATGACTCCGAAACGGACTCAAGGTTTGCGCCAATGGTCAGAAACGATCGGAACCGAAATGTGATGGGCTTGTCGATACGAAAACACTCCGCTTACCTAAGCGATGACAGTGCGACATCGCACAAGTTAAATAAAGCGAAGGCATGGCATAAGTACAGGATAGTAAATAAAACCTCAAACTAGTTTGTGGCCCCAAGAAATAAGAATAAATCAAGCTCGCTCGGGGGTCCCATAAGCCTCCGGATGTGGATAGCGCGAATATTCAAGAACAGGAATCAAGTACTGGGTCCCACGGACACAAGTGAGCATGAAAACCAAAAAGCAGATATTGCTCACGGTGCCACTTTCATTAGTTATCCCATACTACTCAAGTTAAGTTGTTTAGGTACCTCGTTATCCATCGACACTCACATACCCTACACATGCTTTCTCGACTCGCATGGCTCAAACAACTCCTAGTAATGGCTCATGGGATGGAGGAACATGCTTCGGTGGGGTTTAAAAGTAAAGGTTATGCAATACTTGGGATTCAGTTTAATGCAATCGCGACTCAATGATGCAAGAATAAGATAGAGGCAATAGGTACTATATGTATGCAAGCATGTGGTAGTGCTTGCACAGCCTCGATTGAAGCGAGAGAAGGATCCAGGTAGTGCTCACTGGTTTCTTGGTATATCCACCTTTCGTCTATTCGAAGAAGAACCAAACAAACAAGGGCCAACATAAATAAAGTGCACAAGCATGTGAATAAAATACGACAAGCAAACAATCATGCCATGATGAATGATGCACAATTTGCATGGAAAATAATATAGCATGGCATGGGTGAGGTGTGGACTACAAGAATAAATCATTTTATTGAGTTTTAGTCATGTTTTATTCTCAATTAAGTTGCTGTTTAAAATATATTTATATGATGCATGCTGCAATTCAGAACATGGAATGCATAAACAGAAAGGTCTCGTCGAGATGATCATTTTAGACATATCATTTGTTAAATTTGGAGTTATAAAACAAAAGTTATTAATTAATTAAGATAAAGGGCATTTTATTGTAATTTTAATCAACTTGAAATTTAAAGTGTTTAAAATGTATTTTGGATGGCATATTTGAATTACTCACATTTTTCTGCTTTGAAAACATATATTATTTGTATTATTTGGATTTATGAATTTAAATTTATTTTTAAGTCAAAATTAGTCAACTGGGGTCAAAGTCAAAGGTTTGACTATTTAAATTAATTCTGAAAAATATTTGATTAAAGATTTGAATTAACATTCAAAAACAAAACATATTTCATATAAAGTTTGAATTCAAATTCCTAATCATTCGAAAGTTATGAATTAGTTTGTATTTAAACAGATTTGAAATTTGAATTGAATTTGAAATAATTTGAAAAGGTTTGAATTTAAAACAGATAACAGCAAATACTTTTTGCACTCAGGCAATCCTAGCTCACATCGACAAATGGGCCCACGGTCGATGGGACACACGCAGTAAACGGTTTTGTCACCGCGGACTCACCTAGTCACTGATGAATGACAGCGGCTGTGGTCGAGTAGGCCACGCACGCGCGTGTCGCCAGCCGGGGCGTGACACGTGTGTGATCCAGGGCGCGCGGGTGGAAAACAGAGGAAGCCGAGGATCCTTTTTGCAAACTTCCAGGAGTGGCAGCGGTCAAGGGCTACGGTTGAGGCGGGAAAAGGCCAGGCCTCTGCGCCAAACGACCACCGCTATCGAACTGGCTGCTACCGATCTGCAGTAACGAATCACGGAGTTTGGACGATGATGGCGACAAACGACGGCGACTCGCCAAGCTGCAAAAAGGAAAGATGGAGAGGGACATCCGCTACAATTTCGCTCAGAGGGCAACTCTTGGGGTGGGGAAAGGCTGGCTTTGACGAGAACGAGGCAGCGGGCGGGCGGGCTGCGACGATCTCGACGTGCACGCCGGGCGTGATCAAGTAGACGTAGGGTGCTCGACGCCGGGCGGCGACGCTACGGTGCACGAGAGGGGAGGGGACCATGTCTAGGAGATCGAGGAGCTCACCAGGAGGATGTTGGTGGTGATGGCTCGGTCAGAAGAGCTGGCGATCGACGACGAGGCTGGCGGCCGGAGTGCTCCTGTGCTCACGGACACGGCGGCGGCGGTGCTTCTCCGGCGAGGTCCTGCAGCTACCCCGCGTCCTGGGCGTCGAAGAGGAAGCAGAGGGAGGTCCTGGTGCTCCTGGTACAGCTTGGCGTGCTCGGGAACGTCTAGAGGGAGAGGTGGCCGAGGCTAGGGTTTAGGGCATGGTGGCGAGCTTGCAATCTTGGGGAGGAAGAGGGGAGGAAGAGGAGGTCCTGGGAGCCTCCTGGATGGATCTGAGGTGGTGGCGAGCTGGGGTGGTTGAGGTGATAAGGGGGAGAGGGGAGAGGCACATGGGGGTGCCACCTTTATGCAAAAGAGAGAAGGGGTGGCTCGGGTTGGAGCTAGGGTTTGGAGAGAGGGGGACCAGGGGGATGGGGTGGTTCCAGTGGTGGTCGTGTGGGCCTCTTGGCGGAGAGGAGGGAAGCCAAGAGAGAGGGAGAGGTGAACTAGGGTTAGCTAGAGGGGGTATGGCTCGGGTTAGGGTTAGATGGGGTGTGGTTTAGAGAGAAAGGTAAAGAGAGAGGGCGAGATGAGAGAGAGATGAGGGTGAGGTTTATTGTTTTGTCAAGCTCAAGCAAGATCAAGCAAAGAGCAAGCAAGAACTAGACAAGGAAAAGAGAGGGGAAGTTAAAAGGTGGTGAGGTGTTAACATGATCCAAACACAAGTCCAAGATGAGGGGGTAGAGAGAGAGGTGGTGGTGAGGGATGGAGATGATCCCAAAAAGAGAACATCCAAAAACCAAGAGAGGAACAATTGGCTAAAGGTGGAGGTACCCTTGCATGGCCCATGCAAATTAATAAATGCCATGAATCATCTTTGTGAAAACAAAATAATAACCATGGCATTATTCTCATGCATCCCCAAATGTGGAGTAAAGGCCAAGCAAAAGAATTTGTAGATCTGGATCCATCCTATCTCCCATGAGCTAGAATAAATACCAAAAGAAAATAAAATACAAGCTCATGGATAATGGGATGGTGGAATTATAAAGTGGTGAAAAGAAAGGTTGGTGGAGTCAATAAAAGACATGCCCCCAACTCAACTTGGGCATTTAACAATATATCAAGAACCAAATACAATATCAAGAGGCAAATACAATTAACAATGCATATGAGAGAAGAACCAAACCAAAAAGGGTTTTAGATGATGCTTAAATGCAAGGTGGCATGATGACATGAGCATGATATAATGATGATGCAACAATTATATATATGAAGTAGCCATTATATTACTAGACCAAGTATCATTACAGTTGTTAGACAAATGGGATGCTACAGTACGTCGGTGACTCCAACCGTAGCCTTCCTTTATCTGGCATGGGCCTCCCTTCTGGATCCATCTAACTGGGCCGCCCAGCAGGCCATGGGCCATGCTACCAACTGTGGTCCACCCGGGTTATCCGGATAGGAGACATGCTATGAGGATACCCATATAGCATATCCCCAACAGGAGGATACCACAATGTCATACCAAAATATGAATAAAACAATGCTAGCAAACATTCATATGACATGCTACAAACTATTAGCAAGCTAGAAATAATCATAGACAAGCAAGAACTACTAAGCATCCATAATGACATACACCTTACACAAATAAGCTAAGCATGCTCACAATGATGATTATAAGTACAAAAATGAAATGAATAGAGTTTTTTACTAGCCTCTTACCACACCTCAAGTTGTCTTAATCTTCATTATTGCCCTTCACTTGTGTGACTTGAATAATAACATGAAACCAAAATCCACTATGGATGGCTGAACCCTGCAAAGAACTCACAAAACCAAAGAAGACCAACAAATAGTTTTGGTGTTTTCGATTTTTTTAAGAAAGCAAAACCAAACAAAGAAGCAAACAAAGCCAAGAAAACAAAGCAAAATCTTTTTAGATTTTTCTTTTAAGGCAAACCAAAGCAAAGAAACAAAGAAACAGAAACAGCGAAAATATTTTTGGTATTTTTGTGTTTTTGAGAAAGAAACAACAAGAACCAAAAAGAAAGCGAAACAGTGGATACACAAAGAACCGACCGAACATGATATATAAATGAGTGTGATGTCGGTATACCTCCCCCAAGCTTAGGCTTTTGGCCTAAGTGGGGCTCAATTGCGTGGGTAGTAACCCCATGTCGGTGGGTCATCATAGGAATGATCATAGTCAGGCGCCTGCTATGAAGAAGAAGACGCGCCCCAATCAAATGAGGGATGCTAGTATGAAGACTCTCCCAAGTTGGAGGGCTGAACCGAATTGTCTTCGACATCCTCTTCAACATTCTCCTCTTGCTGGGAGAGCTCTGCCACATAGGTGTCAACCTCCTCCTCCGTAAGCGACCATCCTTGCCTGTTATCAAAATTAAACAAAGCAGGTAAAGGCAAATAAAGTGTTTTCTCAGTCCTACCCTTTCTCCGACCTTGCTGGGCAAAAGATAATTCATACAGTAAACTTCTCACATTAGCCCCCAAGTAAACAAAACCATGTTGAATCATGGATTCAATATCAAGCCTCTCTCTATGGGGAACTGAAAATCTGAATATTGAGGCTCTAAACCATGGAAAGCTAGCAACCTAGAAGCAATGAGACCTCCACAAATTCCACCCTTCTCACGGTTGGTGGTGATACGGTGAGCTATCAAAGCACCCAAACTATAACAACTATTCCTATTCAGAGCAGCTGCAAGAAAATCTAGATCAAAAGAAGACAACTTTCTAGCAATCTTTCTAGCAAGAACACACTTGGTAATGAATAGGCAAAGCATCTAATAGCTGGGAGCTGAATGTTCCGAATTTTACCACTTTCCTTTGAGAAGTCAAAACCTTGGCAAATCTCAGCATATAAATCCATAAGTGACTTGGGCCTCTCCTTGATCTTCTCACAAGATCCCCACTGAGGTACTCTAGTTGCTGCACAGAAATCAGCAAAAGGCAGGTCGACGGGTATATTATGTATTTTGTAATGGACCATGGTATTAGAAGTAGGCCAAGTGAACTGGAAGTCCTGCACAAAATCCATGGTTAGCTTAACATATTGGAATGGTTCACCTTCAACAAAGTGCTCCAACCCTGCATTTGTAACCATAGTTTGGAAATCTTGGAGAATCCTTGTAGTTCTCATAAATTCATGACGAACCGACTAACTGCTGCAACACAACCTGTTAGTTTTTGAATGTCCTTTAGGCATGTCAGACGGTTTATGTTTAAGATGGCCTTGATTTTCTCCGGGTTGACCTCGATTCCGTGCTGGGAAACGATGAAACCAAGCAATTTGCCGGCTGGTACCCCGAAGATTCACTTCTTAGGGTTAAGCATCATGTTGTATTTCCGGAGATTATCAAAGGTTTCTTTTAAGTCGGAGATTAAGTCATTTGACTTTTTAGACATCACCGCGCACTACTAGGAAACTAGCTATAGATAGACAGACCTTCTATGGCGCATGGTTCTGACCATGCGCCACAAAAGTTGTCCAGTGGCACATTTCATCAAATGCGCCATAGAAGTCTTCACACTACTGTGGCGCATATAGGAAAAATGCGCCACAGAAGTTGGAACTTCTGTGGCGCATATATCCAGATGCGCCACAGATGCACCACAGAAGTTTCAACTTCTATGGCACATATGGACATATGCGCCACAGAAAGCTCGGGTGGACCCTACCACAGAATCTCATTGACTGTACTCTGACAAACATTCTGTGGCGCATATGACCATATGCGCCACAGAAGTTCATCTTCTGTGGCGCATATAGAGGCATGCGCCACAGAAGTTGGAGTAGGAAAAACATATTCTACCCCCCCCCTGTGGATCGCCTTTTTAGCGGTTTGAAAAAATAATAAAAAATGAAAAACACTTCAAAAAGTAAAATCCTTTCACATAGTGATAGGTAATATGGTCTAGTTTGTAGGAAAATTAACAAACATGCATTTCGATTTTTTATGCAAAAAAGGTTTATGCCACGGTAAAACGGCCGTAACTTTTGCATACGATGTCGGAAAAATACGTAATCGCAGAAATCACTATAAGGGCGATACACCGAGTTACAGAGATAGGTTTTCTGTGCGAGGTGTGTGCTAATCACTACTCGATTGTCTGAAGTTGTGCCCTAAAGGCTCCCATAGGCCTGACTTATATAGTCGCCAGGTCCTAGGATTACAGGGAAAAGTCCTAGCCGGACAGGTTACAGAGTTCTACACCGTCTATTACTAGTCTTGTGTATCTTGCACTCCAAGGCTCCGGGTACGTCGGTGACTCCAACCGTAGCCTTCCTTTATCCGGCTTGGGCCTCCCTTATGGATCCATCTAACTGGGCCGCCCAGCAGGCCATGGGCCATGCTACCAACTGTGGGCCACCCGGGTTATCTGGATAGGAGACATGCTATGAGGATACCCATCTAGCATATCCCCAACAGGAGGATACCACAATGTCATACCAAAATATGAATAAAACAATGCTAGCAAACATTCATATGACATGCTACAAACTATTAGCAAGCTGGAACTAATCATAGACAAGCAAGAACTACTAAGCATCCATAATGACATACACCTTACCCAAATAGGCTAAGCATGCTCACAATGATGATTATAAGTACAAAAATGAAACGAATAGAGTGTGTTACTAGCCTCTTACCACACCTCAAGTTGTCTTAATCTTCATTATTGCCCTTCACTTGTGTGACTTGAATAATAACATGAAACCAAAATCCACTATGGATGGCTGAACCCTGCAAAGAACTCACAAAACCAAAGAAGACCAACAAATAGTTTTGGTGTTTTCGATTTTTTTAAGAAAACAAAACCAAAAAAAGCCAAGAAAACAAAGAAAAATCTTTTTGGATTTTTCTTTTAAGGAAAACCAAAGAAAAGAAACAAAGAAAGAGAAACAACAAAAATAGTTTTGGTATTTTTGTGTTTTTGAGAAAGAAACAACAAGAACCAAAAAGAAAGCGAAACAGTGGATACACAAAGAACCGACCGAACATGATATATAAATGTGTGATGTCGGTATACCTCCCCCCAAGCTTAGGCTTTTGGCCTAAGTGGGGTTCAATTGCGTGGGTAGTAACCCCATGTCGGTGGGTCATCATAGGAATGATCATAGTCAGGCGCCTGCGATGAAGAAGAAGACGCGCCCCAATCAAATGAGGGATGCTAGTATGAAGACTCTCCCAAGTTGGAGGGCTGAACCGAATTGTCTTCGGCATCCTCTTCAACATTCTCCTCTTGCTGGGAGAGCTCTGCCACATACGTGTCAACCTCCTCCTCCATAAGCGACCATCCTTGCCTGTTATCAAAATTAAACAAAGCAGGTGCAGGCAAATAAAGTATTTTATCAGTCCTACCCTTTCTTCGACCTTGCTAGGAAAAAGATAATTCATACAGTAAACTTCTCACATTAGCCCCCCAAGGAAACAAAACCATGTTGAATCATGGATTCAATATGAAGCCTCTCTATGGGGAACTGAAAATCTGAATATTGAGGCTCTAAACCATGGAAAACTAGCAACCTAGAAGCAATGAGACCTCCACAAATTCCACCCTTCTCACGGTTGGTGGTGAGACGGTGAGCTATCAAAGCACCCAAACTATAACAACTATTCCTATTCAGAGCAGCTGCAAGAAAAGCTAGATCAAAAGAAGACAACTTTCTAGCAATCTTTCTAGCAAGAACACACTTGGTAATGAATAGGCAAAGCATCTAATAGCTGGGAGCTGAATGTTCTGAATTTTACCACTTTCCTTTGAGAAGTCAAAACCTTGGCAAATCTCAGCATATAAATCCATAAGTGACTTGGGCCTCTCCTTGATCTTCTCACAAGATCCCCACTGAGGTACTCTAGTTGCTGCACAGAAATCAGCAAAAGGCAGGTCGACGGGTATATTATGTATTTTGTAATGGACCATGGTATTAGAAGTAGACCAAGTGAACTGGAAGTCTTGCACAAAATCCATGGTTAGCTTAACATATTGGAATGGTTCACCTTCAACAAAGTGCTCCAACCATGCATTTGTAACCATAGTTTGGAAATCTTGGAGAATCCCTGTAGTTCTCATAAATTCATGGCATGGATATATGGAAGGAAAAACCGCCTCCCCACGATGAACCTTCATTAGCTCATGCACCATCAGGTCATATTGATTCAATGGATAAGCACTCATCTTCCTCGCTAAAAAATTTAGACAACCATCAAACCAAGTGATTTCTAAGTTGATAAATGATGAGCAAACACTATAGGAACTTGCTAGAGGACTACACATGCATCAAAATAAAGTTTCTAAGCATAGAAGAAGCATGGAAGCTCAAACAACCTGACACCTATAGCAGCAAAATGCTCAAGATACAATCTACCAATCACAGATCTAATTGGACAAGTGGAGGAGGCACATACCAAGGAGCAATCCCTCCAAAAATTAGCACTTGAGATGGGATGAACACGGAGATCGAAAGTCGCGAGAAAGAACAGCAAAAACTCGAGCTTGAGCAAGTTTTCTGTTGGTTTTCGGGAGAGAGAAAGAAGGTGGCTTTGAGGAGGCAGCCTGGAGGGGCCCAGGTGGGCCAAACCCCCCTAGGCGCCACCCCCTGGTAGGTCGCGCCTACCATGTGTGTGGTGCCCCCTGGGTCACTTCAGGTGTCTCTCTGCCCCTTTTTTCGAGGAAAAATTTATTTTATATTTTCTGGGATTTTTCGGGAAACTTTATTTTTGGCCAATTTTCAGGGTATGAAAATTGATTTTCTCGGAGAAACAGTTTTTTTCAGAAGAAGCAAAAGCAAACCAAAAGCCAAACTACAGGAGCTCTAAGACACTCAAACAACTAACAAAACCAAAGCTAACAAAAGAAAGGCAAAGACTAGGAAGGGGAAAAGTAAAAGAAAGCAAGTATAACCATAATAGAAACATTATTTTGTTCATTAAAATTCTTTTGTTAACAAGGTTGATCAAGTCTTGTTACCAAAACAATCTTATATGAAGCAAAACTTTGCATTCCACAAGGTGAGTATGTTACCTCATACTTGATAGCAATGGTCCCAATCATAATAGTTTCAAAATTTTCTTGTGGAATGGGACAATATATTTCTCCAACCTTGATGCTCTCAATATTTTCAATGGAATTCAGGCAATAGCTCTTAGCAACCTTCTTGGGGAAATAGACAATATGCTCTTTGTCATCAATATTAAATGTTACTTTTCCTTGATTACAATTGATGACAGCACCTCCAGTATTAAGAAAAGGTCTCCCAAGAATAATAGACATATTATCATCTGCAGGCATTTCAAGCACAACAAAATCAGTTAAGACCAAGCAATTATGAGCAACTTTAACAGGAACATCCTCACATATACCAACATGATTAGTAGTTGACTTATCAGCCATTTGCAAAGATATATCAGTTGGTATCAACTTTTCTAGCCGGAGTCCCTTGTTGAGAGAAAAAAGGCATAATACTAACCCCAGCTTCCAAATCACATAAAGCAGTTCTAACATAATTATTCTTAATGGAGCAAGGAATAGTTGGTATACCTTGATCACCAAGTTTCTTTGGAACCTTACCATTGAAGGAATAATTAGCAAGCACAGTAGAAATCTCCTCATTAGGAATCTTCCTTTTATTAGAGACAATATCCTTCATATACTTTGAATAAGGAGGCAACTTAATAGCATCAGTCAAAGGAATTTACAAGAATAAAGGTTTCATCCACTCACAAAACTTGTTGTAGTGTTCTTCCTCCTTTGACTTGTGTTTCTTACCTGGAAAAGGCATGGGTTTTTGCACCCAATGTTCTCTCTCTTTACCATGTTTATTAGCAATAAAATCCTCCTTTGTGTACCTAGTGTTCTTAGTGTGTTTCTCAGGTTCTTCCTCACCTTCCTCCTTATCAGGAGACTCATTTTTATCATTACCACTCTCAGTTTCAGCATCAGAGAAAGATATACTATTAGGATCTACAGCAGGTTCAAGTGGTTCCTCAACTACTTTATGTTTCTTTTTCTTTCTCTTATGAGGACTACCACTAATTTCACCTGGTTGAGAATCCTGCTCAATTATTTTAGGGTGTCCTTCAGGATATAAAGGATCTTGAGTAGCTATACCACTCCTAGTTCTAATTCCATAAGCATGTTTATCTCTTGAGGCATTAACTAGCATGTCCTTTTGTACCTTAGCAAGTTGATCAAGTTGGGTTTGAACCATTTGAAAGTGTTTACAAAGCATTTTAATATCATTAGAAATTATTTCCACAATATCTTTCAACTCATGGATAGCTCTACAATTTTCCAATAAATTATTCTGAACTTGTTTATTAAAATACCCTTGTTTAACAATAAATGTGTCAAGTTCTTCTAAGCATTGATCAGGAGGCTTACCATAGGGAATATCCCCTTCATTCAAATGGAGAGAGTGTACCTCACTAGTGGATGAGTGGGGAATTAGCTTACATAATTCTTCTATAGGAGGTAGATTTTTCACATCTTCAGCTCTAATACCTTTCTCCTTTAGACACTTCTTAGCTACCTTCATCACTTCATCATTTAGTGCAATAACTCCCTTCTTCTCTGGTGTTGGTGTTGGAACTGGTGCAGGCACAACTGGTTCATGAGTAATAGGCTCAGGTGTATTCAGCTCAGTTGAAGTCCAATCATCATAATTCTTGCTTATCTTAGTCATTAATTCTTCAGCATCTATAGGAGTTCTTTTCCTGAAAACACAATCAGCAAAGCTATCTAGGTATGTCCTAGAATCATCAGTTAGTCCATTATAATAAATCTCAAGAAGCTCATTCTTAGGAAATGGACATCCAGGATGTGTATGTATCAAGGCACAGAACCTTGTCCATGACTCGGGCAATTTCTCTTCTTATCCCTGTTTAAAATCAAAAATTCTCTACAAAGCAGCATGTCTAGCACTGGGAGGAAAATATTTCTAGAAGAAAGAAGAAATCGAGAAAGCAGGGCTATCAATGGAACCAGGGGGAATCTATTAAACCAAGCCCTGGATTCTCCTTTTAGTGAAAAAGGGAAGATCTTAGTAACAATGTACTTGCGCATCTTAAAATCATCAGAGAACAAAGCACTCATAGTAGAAAGCTCATTCATATGAGCCACAACACTCTCATTTTCAGTCCCACAGAAAGGTTCTTTCTCAACAATATCCAAATAAGATAAATCAAGAGAGAAATCATAATCTTTATCTTTAATATCTATGGGAGAAGTGGCAAACTTAGGATCAAAGGACAGTTTAGGCATAATAGTATGTATAGCAAGGAGACACTTAATAGCACTAGTACCATGTGTGTTTCGGAACTCTTCAACAAAATCATCAGTGAACTCAATGTAACCATCATTAATATCATAACTCTTACTAGACTCGGGTGAGCTAACAGGTGTAACAGTGTCTTCACTAGGAGTTTTGGTATTTCCTAGACTATCCATAGTAGCATCTAGAGAAGGACCTAATGAACCACTTGCATCAATCACAGTAGAAGTAACATCATGAGCATCAAAAGCAGTTTCAGATTCAGCAGTAGCAGCAGTGCGTGTGGCATGAGTATGAGGTGGTGGTGTAACAATCTTACTTATAACAGACGGTGAATCAAGAGCAGCAGAAGTGTTTTGGACTGTACCTCTTCTTGTAGTGGATGGTAAAATAGGGAACTTTCCATCACGAGACTTCCCCATGATGAAAGGAGTAGCAGTGAACAATAATAGATCCAAGTGAACTTACAAATAAAGCTATGCTCCCCGGCAACATCGCCAGAAAATAGTCTTGATGACCCACAAGTATGGGGGATCGCAACCGTCTTCACGGGTGGTATTACCCAATTTATTGATTCTACACAAGGGGAGCGAAAGAATACTTCCAAGTCTTAACAACTGAGTTGTCAATTTAGCTGCACCTGGAAATAGTTCTTGCTCACAGAAGTTTATCAGTAGCAACAGTTTAGTAGCAGCAACGGTAAAGCAACAACAGCAGTGAAACAGTAGCAATAATAATAGTAACGGTAACAGTGGGATTCGAGTGCGATAGGCATAGGGATGGATGGACGGGCGTTGCATGGACAAGTCTAAACATGTAACTTTAAGATCTAGGGCATTGCAGATAAATAATAACAAGCATCCAAGTACTAAACAATCCTGGGCATGAGCTCCAAATATAGTCATACGTGCTCGCAATGAAAACTTCCACAACATCTTTTGTCCAGCCAGCCCGTGGCAGCGGGGCCTCTAGGGAACTACTGGCAATTAAGGTGCTCCTTTTAATAGAGAACTGGAGCAAAGCATTAACACTCCATGTACACATGTGATCCTCACACTACAGCCATCCCCTCCGATTGTCCCAATTATTGTCACTTTGGGGCCTTTGGATCCGGACAATGATATGTGTACACAACTTGCAGATAAGATCACAAACAATACTATCATAATAATTCAATAATAAGTTCAGATCTGAGATCATGGCACTCGGGCCCTAGTGACAAGCATTAAACACAACAAGTTGCAACAAAGTCAAATAGCACTAATAGAGATACTAGGCACTATGCCCTAACAGATCTTATTCGATTACATGATAGAACTCATCCAATCCCTACCATCCCCAAGCCTATAGTGGAGGATTACTCACTCATGGATAAGGGAAACATAGGTGGTTGATGGAGATGCGTTGGTGATGACGATGGCGATGGTCCTCTCCAAATTCCCCGTCCCGGCACGGTGCCAAAACGGAGTTTCTGGATCCGAATCTTAGTTTCTGGTGGCGGCGGAGCGGAACTCTTTATGGAAAACTATCGAACTCCCCTCGGTTTTTAGGTCAAAAGGCAACTTATAGGCGCAAAGGGAGGCCGAGGGGTGCACGTGGTTGCACCCCTAGGCGCGCAGATGGTGGGCCCGCTACCGCATGGGTGTGGCCCCTGTGCCCTTCTCCGCCTCGTCTTACGCTCCGTGGATCTTCTGGTGAAATATAATTTTTGGCATATTTTCCGGGATTTTTCCTGATAGTTCATTTTCTGCACAAAAACAAGACACCAAGGTAATTCTGCTGAATACAGTGTCAGCCCGTGTTAGTTGTATCCAAATCACACAAGTTTAGAGGAGAAACAATAGCAAAGTGTTCGAGAAAGTAGATATGTTTTGGACGTATCAACAATCAAGTCGATTGTGGATTGGGTTCCTCCTAAAAATGTCAAGGAGGTCCGAAGCTTCCTCAGTTTGGCAAGTTATTGTCGCCGATTTTTTGAGAACTTCTCGAAGATAGAAAAACCTCTTTCTGAGCTCCTCAAGAAGGATAAGAAATTCCTTTGGTCTCCATCTTGTCAAGAAAACTTTGAAACTCTAAAGAAGAAGCTCACCTCAGCTCCTATTCTGACTCCTCGAGATACATCCAAGCCTTTCCAGATATTCTGTGATGCTTCCATTCAAGGTCTTGGTGCTGTTCTGATGCAAGAAAGAAAAGTCGTGGCTTATGCATCTCGACAGTTGCGTCCACATGAGATGAACTATCCTACTCATGATCTAGAGCTTGCAGCAATTGTTCATGCATTGAAAACATGGAGACACTATTTGCTTGGCAACCGTTGTGAAATCTTCACTGATCACAAGAGTCTCAAGTACATATTCGATCAGCCTGATCTAAAAATGTGACAAAGAAGATGGATGGAAACCATCTCAGACTTCGATGTCTCAATTGACTACACTCCAGGGAAGGCTAATGTGATGGCTGATGCCCTTAGTCGAAAAGTCTATTGCAATAACCTCATGGTCAAGGAAAGTAATAAGCATCTCTTCAAAGAAATTCAGTTGTACAATCTTGAGATTGGTCCTTAGGGGCATCTTGAAAATCTATGCTTGGCTCCTAATCTTGAGAGAAAATTCGTGAGGCCTATTTGACTGATGCTATGGTCCTCAAAGTCAAGAAAAATCTAGAATTGGGCATTCCCAAGTACAAATCATATTCCATTGATGCGAATGGCACTCTCAGATTCGAAGGGCGCATTGTTGTACCAAAAGTGCAAGCACTCAAGAATCTAATTCTCAAAGAAGCTCATGAAACTTTGCTTGCTATTCACCCAGGTAGCTCAAAGATGTACCATGATCTCAAGCCTTACTATTGGTGGACACACATGAAGCGTGAAATTGCCAAGTATGTGGCCGAGTGTGATGTTTGCAGAAGAGTGAAAGAAGAACATCAGAGAGCCGCTGGTCTCCTTCAACCTCTTCAGATTCCTGAGTGGAAGTGGGATAAAATCGAAATGGATTTTATCACCAGGTTTCCGAAATCTCAGAAGGGCAACAATGCCATCTTTGTGGTGATTGATCGCTTCTCCAAAGTGGCCCACTTCTTGCCTGTCAAATAGACTATTATAGCTAGTCAATTGGCATAACTCTATGTTGGGAGGATTGTAAGCCTCCATGGTGTTCCTAAATAAATCACATCTAATCATGGAAGCTTGTTTAGTTCCAGATTCTGGGAATCCTTTCAGCAGTACATGGGAACTAATATCAAGTTCAGCACTGCGTATCACCCTCAGTCTCAAGGCCAAGTGGAAAGAGTAAATCAAATTCTTGAAGGTATGCTCAGAGCTTGTGTCATCTCATTTGGCATGAAATGGGAAGAATGCCTTCCTTTTGCTGAATTCTCTTATAACAATAGTCATCAATCAAGTATGCACATCGGTCAGAAGTGTCGTACTCCTCTCTATTGCTCAGAAACTAGTGAAAGGAAAATCTTGAGAAAAAAAGATCCTCTAGATACTGAAATGTGTCCGGATATCATCAAAGAGGCTGAAGAAAAGTGTCAGATTGTTCGTGACAACTTGAAAATTGCTCAAAATCGTCAGAAAGCCTACTATGATGGAAAGCACCGTGATATGGTGTAAAAGTGGGTGATCTTTCTTATCTCCGTGTGACCCGGATGAGAGGCACACACCGCTTTGGTATCAAAGGGAAGCTTGCCCCGCGATACATCGGTCCCTTCAAGGTTCTCTCAAGATCAGGTCCTCTTGCTTATGTCTTGGAGTTGCATGAGAATCTTAGAAATAATCACCCCACCTTCCATGTCTCTCAGTTGAGGCAATGCTTCAAGGATCCCGGTAGAGTCGTGGATCATTCCTCTATTGAGCTCAAGGAAGACCTCTCTTACCATGAGCATCCTATTCACATTCTTGATGAGGCCGAACAAAAGACAAGAAACAAAACCATCAAGTTCTTCAAAGTTCAATGATCACATCACTCCGATAAAGAAGCAACTTGGGAGCGCAAATATCTCTTGAGATCCGAGTACCCCTCTCTATTCTCCTCTTCTTAGAATCTCGGGATGCGATTCCTTCAAGGAGGGGCGTGTTGTGACATCCCAAGGTTTCAATTCCCCAATTTGATTATGTTTGTGCATTTCTTGTTTCCATCTTGCATGCATCATATCCATTTGTTGGCATTTGTTTTGGTTCTGGATATATTTATATTTGGTTTTTACTAAATTACAATAATGCCCAATTGGAGTTGAGGGCATCTCTCTTTATTTCCTTCCTACCACTAACCTCTTGACAATCTCATCATCCTCTCCTCTTATTGCATCTATAATATGTGGGCTTCTATTTGAATATTATTGGCTTTATACTCTAGTCCACCTATTATGTCCATGATCCATACCATTCTTTTAATTGCATTTTGTTTGTTATCTTTGTTGTTGATCTATCCTTCTTGGTCACCTTCTTTTCTCCAATATCTCCTTCCATGTATATGTATACCTATATACACATAATAACTCTTTTTTTATCCTCTTTTTAAATTCTAGCCTTTTATTCTCCCTAAAAACTCCTCCTATTTAAATCATAGTCTAAATCTGTTCTAAATTCCAAATCTATCTACACCTAATCCTAATCTATCCAGACAGCACGCACATGCAGCAGCAGCAAGCCGACACAACACGCACACAACACGTACGCCAGCAGCCAGCTACCCATCGCCCTTTTCTTTCTTTTTCCCCTACCATCTTCCCTTCTTGCAAGAAACAACCGAAGGCAGCAGCCTCGACATGGCCATGGCCACCCGCTCGTCGCCCCCTTCTCCGTCTACCTAGCCCAGCCGCCTCTGAACCTCGGCAGCCGCTCACCCAAGTCGCAACGGCCACTGTTCCTACACAAGGAGAAGAGCCCACGTCGTCGTCACTCGTCTCCATCCCGCCGCCGTTCTGCCGTCGTCGCCTCACCGTCGAGCCATCACCGACCTCCTCCCGGTGAGCCACACCCTCACCTCTCTCTCCCCCGGCTCGAATCCTTCCTCTCCCGCCGCCGGGGCGCACTGCACTCGCCGCCGCAGCGCTGGACACGCTCGCTGACAGACAGCAACAGCAGCAGTAGCACACACGTACACCTCTATCAGTCTAACTTCCTCGAATTTTTTCCGGCATCTCCTTTGCTCCTTTGCAAAAACTTCCTGAACGAAACTTGTTCTCCTACAACCCAGCTTTCCAACGCAGCAAACGGAGCCCGATTTGGTGAACCGTAGACGGAATTATCATCTTCTGAAGTCGGGGGAAAAATCTGTTTTTACGAAGTATTGACTGAATCATCTCTGTTCGTCGCTTCTTTTCGGCGCATAAGTTGCTCCTTTCGAAAAACTTTCTCCTGCAAAGTTGTAGATCTTTGCGAGATATAAAACTTTTGTTTTTGAGACATCTTTAAATTCCTCCAAGATTCGTCACCATCTTCGTCCAAATTCAGGCCGATTTGCCGTCAAATTCCCAGATCCGAATTTCAGAAATCACCCTAATACTTTTCTTAACAAACCCCTGAGTAAAAAGAATCCTCAATCACGGTCCCTACTCCAGGTGTTGGGTCGGTCCGGCCCAACTTGGCTTCCTCGCATGTGGGCGGCAGTCAAAACGCGCCGTCGGCCCATTTCTCCACGACGGCCCACCTCTTATTTTTTCTGTCTATTTCTTTTATTATTTCAATTAATGCAAATTCCTTCAAATTCAAATAACTTCCAAATGTTTTTGAATTTGCAAATATTTTCAACATGAAAAGTAAATGATTTTCTGAGATGAATAAAATGGCTTAAATAGAATTTTGCAGAAATACCCCCGACTATTACAACTTTGACATTATTGCCCTTTTGGCCCTAAAAATGCAATTTAATAACTTTTAATCCGAATTTCCAAATTTTACAAATGACATGTCTAAATTAATCAGCTCGAGAACACGAACCCAATCGTGGTATCCATTTGTTCTTTAGCATCATGCATCATCGAACCTTAATAAAATTTGCACCCGAACACCTAAATAACATGTGGCTGATTTACCTTATTGCTATACTTTTGTCCTCGGCCACTTAAACTTGAATCATTGAACATATCGCATCATATACTGCCATGATACATTATTGATTGCATCGCATCGTTCATGTGTTGATTGCGTTATTTCCTTTCTATGTATGGTATTTGGTTCTTATCAGTATAAGGCGAGCCCGACGAGTATCAGCAGGAGTTTGAGCAGTGTGAGTACCCTCTCGATTTTGTACCGACTCCTTCCTTTGAGCAGTCAGGCAAGCACATCATCCCCTTCTATCTATTTTGCATTTATAGTCTCTACTTCCTTTATTGATCTATTGCTATCCTTATTGTCGATGCTTTAGTACCGTACCTTTATTTTTATCTGCTCTACTATATTGCCTTGCTTATCCTATTGTCTTGTTTGTTTAGCTAGCTTTGACCGTGCGAGCCGTAAGATTGCTTAGCTCCTCTCTCATACAGGTGGAACTTGAATTCTGGATAATATTGTTGTTATGAATATTAATCTGATGTTGTTGGTAAATTGCTTCGCCTAATGATAAGGCCCCGGCAGCGAACACCTTTGGGGGCTGCTTGAGTCGACCTAGGACCTGTTCTTTCTACAATACCAGTTCTGAGTTGATCGCGCTAACCAAACGTGGGGGGCTCTGGGATCCCCCCTCAACTACCGGCGCTATTCGCATTCCAGAGGGTTACAAAATCAGTTTTCCATTTGGTGCATATGCATAATATGTCCTCGGACATGAGTGTTGGATGTGTCTTCGGACTTGATATTTTGGTGGATTGCCATGGATTTCATACATAAATTGCGGTACACGGTGGCGGCACCCACGGTGTGTACAAGTTTTCCCACAGGGCCCGATCCACCAATAGGCGCAAACGCTATGCCTTCCTTGAGAATCGTCGTACCTCTTGGTTGGTTCCACACAGAAGGTGATGCCTTTGGATGTGCGCGTAGTTATGGGATAGTTTTTGTTGTGAGACTTGGATGGCACGCCTATTTATGTTTTAGTGCTTAAAGGGTTGAACATGTGTTTGGGTACAGTTGTGCATCCCTGCAGGGTAAATCTTTTCAAGAAGACGTGTGTCCACGGTTATGGATGCCTCGGGAGTACAGTGTCATGATCATAGACAACACCACTAATGCCTTACTCTAATAATATGACTAGTAATTAGTCTTATCAACTAAACAATGGCTTAACTAAAATTGCAACGTGTGCGTTCCGTGGGACTACTTCCTCGACTGGATTTCGAGGGGGAAAGCCTCGGATGGGTTGTGCTTGGAGTTACCTTAATGTATCATTTAGCGCCCTCTTATCTCGCTTTAATATCCGATGTTGTAGGGTGTCTCTATAAGTTAGTCAGTCGCAAGCTTTGCATCGGCTAAGTACACCATATACCCTCTGTAGGCGAGGATCGCTGAATTCTAGTCTCCCTGTGTACTAGCCTCATTACTAACGCTCTTGTTTACTTTATGTTATTTTGCTTTGTGTTCATTCCCGCCGTACAGGTACGTGGGATCAGGTCTATGAGTCTGGTTCTTACTATGTCGATTAAGCTAATGAGAACTACTACGAGTAGTAGTAGGTATCCTACCAGGAAGTCCTGAGACGTGTGGGCATGGAGCTCACTCGCTTATTTCTTGGCATCTTATGCCTATTTGGATCTTATCCGTACTCGGATGTTATATCACGTTTTCCGCTTGATGTATGATGTATTGTTGGGACCTCTGTCCTCTGTGTGCTACCTATCTATAAACATATATGTTTGGATCTTGCTTATATTTCCTTTCTTTGTACATGGCGTGCTCTGTATGTGCTTGTATGTCGCCGGCGTACATACTCACATGTGTACGCTGAGGCGCGATTACCGGGTCGGCGCGTGCTCACTCTAGAAGCTATAACCTTGTAGTGGGGTTATACCGGCTAGACGTTGAGGCGCGTCGGATGGTTGGGCACTACACTTAGCTTATTTCTTGTCCTCAAGCAATTCAGTTGAAAACTGAGTGCGATAAAAGAACTTTCACGAACACATTTGCTTCATATGATGTATATATTCTCAGCACAGGAGTAGATACTTAAACCATTTATAATAAGAAGTATGCAACTAAGCCTACTCAATAGTCATTGCAAGCTATGAAGAGAAACCAACTCAATAATAATAAGTAGCATAGAACATAAACATATGCAACATTGCAATGCTCATGGTAAGGTATGATAGAGTGGTATCTCGCTTGTCTTTGTTTGTAGAGCACAATATAAATGCCAAGGCACCTCTGAAGTTCACATGAAGACTGGAGGTACAAATATCAGAGATAAAAGCATCAAAGTCATGACATAATTAACCAAATTTGAGACAAACACAAGAATGACAACTATGCTCTCAAGAAGGTGCTCATAGAATAAGTGGTGACTCAACAAGGGAGTGAAAAGGTTTTGAAAAGTTTGAAAGGATTCCTAATGCTGAAAGGAAGGTACTCATTAGCTTTGAGCTCTCATTGCCCCTATCATAGGCATCTTTGGCCCAGTTCTTTTGGGGGCTTCTCTGAGAAGCCGACCTCCCCCCAGCTTCTTGGGGAAGCCGGTCTAAAAAATTTACGAGGCTTCCAAAATAGTTAAGGCTAAACAAATTTGGAAGCCTCGCAAATTTTTTGAACTGGCTTCCCCAGGAAGCTGGGGGTAGGGCAGCTTCTGGGAGAAGCCACCAAAAGAACTGGGCCTTTATATGGTTAAGGTGAAAATGAGGTCCAATCTGAGTTATATGCTTGATAGACCATAAACTGGAAATCCCATGTCCCTTGAGTACGAGGGCCGCTCCGTATGCTACTCAACATTGGTTACCTGCAAGTTCTTTTCATTGTACATACATGCATATCATAGAGAACTGCCAACGGGGTACCCCTTGCACATGATACAGGAGCTATCCCGTGATCAAAATGACAAGGCAAGCAGACAATGAGCATCTCAGTGATCTTTTTATTTACTATGTGCGTAGCTTTTTATTGAGGATGCTTCACATAATGCTCATTATGGTGATGCTACAAGTTTCCACCATGATTATCCATGGCTTAGGCTAGCGGCCTAGGCGTTTCTCTAACACACATATATACTCCATGAACTCACAAGCTCCCCTTATATTTCACACCGTCGACATCCGCAAACAAAAGAGCAAAGTATCAACTAGATAGGATATCCAAAAAGTGTTGAAAGAATTCCCCATGATGACACGGTTCTGCTAACTCCCAGCATGCAATTTCCAAGCATATAACTTTCATAGAAAGGTCACATTGGTTCAGGATTATTAAGTGCAAGGAATAAAGTGTGTCATCAAGTTCGTGAGAGCTTTACTAACTAACTTTCTCAAAACAGTCAAACATTTTATTTGGAAGAAAACAAGGCATAAAGAATATGCACTGAAATAGCAAATTATGCTAATAGGTAGGTATGGTGGACACTGTTGGCAATATTGGTTTTGGGGAGTTGGAAGCACAAGTAGAGATCATAGTCAGTGCGAGTGAAGGCTAGCAATAGAGAGGGAGCGACAAACGAGAGAGCAATAATTGTCATAATCATGCTTGCAACAAACCAGGACTAATTATGGCATGAAAGTGGTACAAGAACTCTGAGGCAAAATAAATCATCGAGGCTTACTTACTATTGTTTAGTCATATGCATGCGTGAGCATGTGCCAAGTCGATTCACATGAAACATTTAGAGGAGGATACCACAATTTCATACCAAAATATGAATAAAACAATGCAAGCAAACATTCATATGACATGCTACAAACTATTAGCAAGCTGTAGCTAATCACAGACAAGCAAGAACTACTAAGCATCCATCTATAACATACTCCTTACAATGAACAGACTAAGCATGCTCACAATGATCAATATATGTACAAAAATGAAAAAAATAGAGTTCGTTACCAGCCTCTTACCACACCTCAAGTTGTCTTAATCTTCATTATTGCCCTTCACTTGTGTGACTTGAATAATAACATGAAACCAAAATCCACTGAGGACGGCTGAACCCTGCAAAGAACTCACAAAACCAAAGAAGAAGAACACATATTTTTGGTGTTTTCGATTTTTCAAACAAGCCAACAAAGCAAAAACAAACAAAGCAACAACAAACCAAACAAAGCAAAATCTTTTTGGATTTTTGTTTTAAGGAAAACGAAAGCAAAGAAACAAACCAAGAGAAACAACGAAAATATTTTTGGTATTTTTGTGTTTTCAGAAAGCAGAAACAAATACCAAAAAGAAAGCGAAACAATGGATAAACAAAGGACCGGCCGAACATGATATAAAGATGAGTGTGATGTCGGTATACCTCCCCCCCAAGCTTAGGCTTTTGGCCTAAATGGGTGTCGGGGGATATCCCCCGGTAGGGTCACGAGAGGTGAAACATAGCGCAACTAGGTTAGCTCCGAGTAAAGAAAGAACCAGGCCGGGTAAGAACGGCCGGGTAAGATAAGCATGAATGGCCGACATATAAACTATGTCGGCCCGCATAAGACAAAGTTGTAATCCTTGGAGGAACTGATGAGCCGACTCTACCGAGGGAGGGCCGAGTCAAGAAGGACGCGTAGCACCTTTCCGAGTAAGGTTCAGGAGGGACCATGGTAAAGCATGGTCAAAAGAGAAGGGCGACGCCGGGTGACACCCGGCGCCAAGTGACGCCCAAAGCATACGCTGACGTACAGAGTTAGAGCATGACGCCAAAAGCAACAGGAAGCAGCTGCATCGTACCGTTAGTCGCTGCTTTATGGATCAGCCATTGGGCTTAGGGCAAGCCCATGACCCTGCCCACATTGTAGGGACCAAGGTCCAAACAGTAAACCCTAGAAACCAAAGGGGTATAAGATAGATAGCACTGCCTATATAAGGAAGGGCATAGCTGTAGTAGAAGGAGGTTGGACCAGGTAGGAAACTAGTGCACAAAACCCTAGTTCATACAGCTCAAGGAGCACTTGTAAACTTCGGGTATCAATAAAATCGCTAAGTCTGGAGAGTTCTTCTTGTTCTTCGTGCATGTCTAGACCGTGCACTCCCTCCCCGGTGACCACAAGAACCCATTCGGCCCCCAACTTAAGCCTACCCATGGCATCTGCCGTGCCACCACCACGACGGTGGCGCCATCACAAGCGTAAGGTGTGCTTGATGGAGTCTTCATCTGGACGGGCAACATCATCGCCAAGACCGGCGAGCGCGTCTACTCCAGCCTCATCCGGAGGTTTGGGGCCCTCAACTTCGTCAGCGACAATGCAGGCTGCTTCAGGACCAAGCCGTTCCCTAGGGGCGGTCGCTTCATCAAGTTCAGCGAGCACCAGGTCTACATTGCGGTGCGCGTGGAGCACGTGTATCCTGAGCACGTCGACCTGGCGCCGGATCCCCCAGCGATCCCTGTCGCTGGGAAGCTTCACCAACTCGTCTCCATGGAGGTAATGATGATAGCGCCAAACCCAGCGGCTCCGCCGATAGTTCCAGTAGTGAATGAGAATGCTGAGGGAGGAAATCATGAGGAAACGCCAAGGGCTGCAAGAACGGCAAAGGCACCGCTGGAAAAACCAGAAAACTTAGCTAGGAGTAAAAGGGCCAAGGAGCTGCAGGAAGCGATAGACAAGTTGGCAGAGCCAGTAGCATAGGCAACTGACCCGGAACGTGTGCAAGCCGAGTTGGAGGAGGCCAGGATAAAAGTTCTTGAGAAATCCAAGGAATTGGCGCAGTTATAGCAGGATGTGGATATCACCATCAGAGAGCTCAACTTGGCAAATCGAGTCAAGGGCGCAAAGATCCGGCTTGATGCAACGAGGTTGAGAGGAAGAAACCTCAACGAAGAGCTGGCAGATGCAACGTCGAAAATAACGCCAGAGAACAGCAACGGAACAGCCATGAGGCCAACATATAACATAGTAGCAACTAATCTGCGAGCGGTAGAAGCAGCAATGGCAGAGTTACCCCATTTGGAGGGAGAAGCCAAGAAAAGGCAACAAGAACGAGTCAATGAACTAGTAAGAGCAGCTATCATGCTGAATGAAGCGTATTACAGAGCAAATCCGGGTATAGCAGGAAGGTCACAGCTGCTTCACTCGGCGACTCCTGTCCCGGCAAGATCGGCTGGGCACACGGCATCCTCACCCGGAGCGGCGCCTAGGCCGAGAAAAGAAAAGAGTGTGGATTCTGGAAGAAACAAGCAGATGGTCGCCTATGCTCTGGTAGTGGTCTAAGGAAACCCGGCACATGCGCAGGGGGCGAGAAGGAATAATGCCCAAGGAAATGAAAACCAGGAGAATGCAGGCCGAGAAAGGAAAGAAGGGCAAAGAAATGACAACGGAGGGCAAAATTTTTCACCTCAAGCTGGGCGTAGAACTCACTCGGCAGGAGAAGGAAATCCAGCGCCGAATAATGCACCAGCTCAACCTGAAAGAAGACATCGAAGAGCGGGAAAGGGAGCTCAATGGCTTGCTGACCCTAACACAAATAAGTATAATGATGGTTATTCGGCTATGGTGAATGACGGATATGAGTTGCCGGATCACGCATACCAAGCGATGGGAGCAAGACTCGGAGGCAGTGTCGTGGTGGTGGCACGGCAGATGCCATGGGTAGGCTAAAGTATGGGTCAATGGATTCTAGAGGGATCCGGGGAGGGAAGATGTAGTGATTCCTACACTCAACGGACCTATAAGTAGATCTTTATTCCTCTTCTCAAGAACTACAAGTGCTCCTAGAGCTGTCTCATAGAGAAGAAGAACACTATTACACGAGCCTTTCGGCATAGAATCAATTGATCCTCCCTCAGGAGCCCGCGTCCCCCTTATAAAGATGTTCCTTGGTTCCTTCTAGGGCTGGCGTGGCAAGCATATCCTTGGAATATGCTTGTCCCAATATGGTAACTTGGCGGCCTCCTTTCCGTGTCCCCCTTCTATCTGTGGCAATGTTCCAGAAACCTTCACATGCGCGCCTTGGGCTTCCTCACTGTCACCTCCGTGACGTTTTTTTGCCCTTCTGCTGCTCTGCTCCTTGTCCTTTGCACTTGGCTCTGAAGGAAATATGCCCTAGAGGCAATCATAGAGATGATTATATTTCATATGTATCCATGAGTTATTGTAATGTTCCTTGAATATCCATATCAGACAACTTGTATTGATTGGCAATTATGTGAATTGTTTGTGAAACTCTTTACTTGTATGGTTATTTAAGAGTTGTCCCTAGTCGGAGTTCATGTGAGGACACATGTGAATATTAGACTAGCACATCGATTGGTTGATGACTATGTTTCGCAAGTCATAGACATGGAGATGTCAAACCAATGATGTGGACACATGGTATGAACATGGGGTTGGACTTACCCAACTTGAGACTGGCAATTAGTTGCAGCTCTCTCTCTACACATCGTGTACATTTTGTCCTTAGACCTGATATTGTCGCATGTACTTGAGATGTGGATCGACCTACTTTGGGGCTATCAAACGCTACTCCGTAACTAGGTGGTTATAAAGGTAGCTTTCGGGTTTGTCCTGAAGCATGCTGCAAGGCATGGTCAATCAAGATGAGATTTTCCCCTCTCTACTTGAGAGAGATATCTCTGGGCCCCTCGAGTGATCGGATCCAGAAATGCATGGCCGTGCTACATAAGTTTAAGAGTTAACCTAGTAAAGGGATTCCGAATCACGGTATCGAGAAAGGGAGGTCAGCTTGGAGCTAGACCAAATAACGTGAGGCAAAAGGAAAGACATGTACTAAACCTTGTGATGGTTCGTCCGATATGATCTTTGTATGCGTTTAGGAGTTGGCACGTCTTGCTAGAGGCCGCTACCAACTATTGACAGAATAAGTGTATTCGTGTCATGTCTATACGCATATAAACCTATAGGGTCACACACTTAAGGGGCTGGAAGCCTAATGAGGATTGGATCCGAATTAGACCAGGCTTAGGCTACTAATGGGCTGCTAATGTAGAAGCCCACTAGGGACACCTATATAAGAGAGGGTGGGGCGAGCTGGCCAGGGTTAGTCCTGAGATCATTCCACCCAGCCGCCACTCCTCACGCCTGTGTCGCATGACCTAGCGATCCGTCGACTCTTCCACCCTGTACGTGTGGATACCTCGGAGGCGCTGGATCTGTAGCGCTTGGACGAGCCGCGCAAGGGGAGCTTCTCATGGGACGAGGACAAGGAGGAGACGTGGAACGTCTGCACTGCCTCGACGCGCTTCATCAATTCCGCAACTGTGCATCTAGTGGTAATCCTGTGATCTATGACAACAGTTATCCCGGTATATGCGGTAGAATTTTTTTGATTTGCGCTAGTGTAGCCTACCCGTATCACTTCAGGCTCTGTCTAGATTCCTCTTAGCCAGTGACTAGGGTTTGACTATAGGCACCTCCTTCTCCTGCAAGCTTCATGTTATTCGGCCTTATCTCACATAACTCGGCTCGGCCTTCACCTGCATTCAAGTTAGTCAGACTCATTCGGCCGACTTAACTCATATGTCGGCCGGATAAGGTGTTACTCATTCTACATTTGTCATGGCCCTGCTTATCTCGGCCGAATCTTACATGATTCGGCCGACACAATCAGTAATTCGGCTTAAGATGAGGGAGACTCCTTTCGTCTTTCCCCTGTCTTGACCCTATCCGGGGTCACCCCCCCAACATTAGTCCCCGAAGATTGTGCGGTCCTGACGGAAACCTCGGCTAGGCCACATCAGTTTCCCGACATTCTTCTCTCTTTCTTTCCGAAGTATTTCTTAGCCGACATTCTTTTCGCCACCCTCTTGCTCTTTTCATCCTTTTCCTTCCGTGGATTACTTTCCGAGCTATCCCCCCTTGTTCGAGGTATTCGTGTGGCTTCCTAGGTAAGCCTCGTCCTACGTGTATCAATCATCATTGTTTTCTAGTTTTTTGTTCCTCTACAGTGGTTACTGACAAGCTACAGTAATTACTGCGCCTGTCGCGTCGGCGCAGTGATGCCTCGAGTCCCGCATCGGAAGGCCCGATCCTCTCCTGTGCTGTGTGGTCTCGGTGTGGCTCCACTACTTGCGAACGGTTTCGCGACATGCGCGATTATGCGGTCATCGTGGCATTGCCACGATCCCACTACCGCTAACATTACGCGGTTATAAAGAGAGGAGTGGGGCTAGACGATTCACTTTCCCCCTTGTTTTCCCTTCATATTATTCCTTGCGCCGCCGCCTCCGTTTGTGTTCTAGCGGCCGCGCCATCGTCGTCCTCCTTGACGGTCGCGCTGCTGTTCTTTGGCTCCTACGACCTCGCTGCAGTGCCCTTGCTCCGGTGCTTCAACCGGTGAGTTTTCCTACAGCGCCGCTACTAGGTCTGCGCGTTAGGCATCTCTCTTGTTTTCCTAGATTCCCCGCAGCGGTTCTTTTTTGTTCTGCCGCCGCGCTCTTTAGAATCACGACGGGGCCCTGTACCTCTAGGCCTCTCCCCGCTATGTTGGGGATATGCTATATTGGTATCCTTATAGCATGTATCTTATCCGGCTAACCCGGGTGGCCCATAGTCGGTAGCATGGCCTATGGCCTGCTGGGCGGCCCAGTTAGATGGATCCAGAAGGGAGGCCCATGCCGGATAAAGGAAGGCTACGGTGGAGTCACCAGCGTACCCTGAGCCTTGGAGTGCAAGGTACACAAGACTAGTAATAGACAGTGTAGGACTCTGTAACCTGTCCGGCTAAGACTTTTCCCTGTAATCCTAGGTCCTGGCGACTATATAAGTCGGGCCTATTGGAGCCTTTAGGGCATCGATACACACAACATCGCACAGCGAACATATCTCTATAACTCGGCGTATTGCCTTTATAGTGATTTATAGCAGGAGTAGGATTCCACCACCGTTGTGGGATCTGAACCTGGGTAAGTTGTGTTACCTCGTACCCGTCAACCGTCCGCCTTACCCCACATCTCTAAACACGCACTGTGTGGACCCCTCACCATGGCGTACTCGTCGGCAATACCACGACAGTTGGCGCCCACCATGGGGCAAGAGGCGTTTCAGGCTCTTCATCAGGCGAGGACCAAGATCTTCGCGGGAATCGGCGAAACCGTAGCCATCGGTCGCGTTCTCTTCTCCGGCAATGTTCCGATCGTCCCTCCTGAAGAGTTCTAGATCCCGGCGAAGACGAACCCTACGCGGTGTTCGATCGTTCCTATCGGAGACATCCACCTCTTCATCGGCGAAACCGACTCGGGCAGTAGTTCCCTGGGAGTCGGAGGAGCACCAAGGCCCGCACGGACCGCCTACGGGCAGGATACGTTTGCAGAAGGATCGATGCCGGATCTCTCTTCGGATTTTTCCGGCAAAGATCGGAAAGCACCAAGCCCTGCGCGGACCGCCTACGGGCAGGATACGTTTGCGGGAGGATCGATCTTGGATCTCTCCTCGGAGTTGGCCGACAGAGATCGGAAAATTCAAGGCCCACCCAAACCGCCCCTGTGCAGGATATAAAGGTGGAAGATCACTGCAAATCTGCCGGCTTCGTCTGCAAGGCCCGGACAAAGAGATCAAAATCGGCGTGGTTACCATCTTCGATCCGGCGCGCGTTCGTAGAGAGGCGAAACCCCGCGATTACGGTCGGTGGCTCCGCATACGAGCCGATCCGCCCACTACCCCGATGATAACGCCTCAGATTACGTGGAAGGACTGGACCGTGGCACGCTTCTCCGACATTCTTTAAGATGGCAGCAGGCAACAGGGCGCATTACCCTCAAAGAGATGGTGAGCACCGTCAACAACTATGCAGAGGCCGAAGCGGCAGCTCAGACAGCGCTTGCGCTCATTGACGGGGCCCCTCCGATTCAGCCACCGCTACCACCGCCTCCAGCCGCCATCGTCGCAGCAGCACCACCACCTCCATTCATCGTTGATGCTGTTGCACCTCCACCGCCCGTCATCGAGGAAGTCCTGGCATCCTCTAACTGTGTCATTGAAGCGCTTTATGCTGATTTTAGTGTAGATTCAGAGGAGATAGACTTCAGTCTAGAAGATCTAGACTCCGCTATGCAGGAGATGGAGGAGTACTCGCGCGATGAGCAAGCCAACAACACCGTCACATCTCGAGGGGTGTTCGTCACCATTGGGACGACGATGGGTGAAGATCAACCCGGACAATATCCACCTACAGCGCTGGACAAGGGGAAGGGGCCACTTACTGCTGTTGACATTGATCGCGCAAAGGTTATGCCTCCTACGCCTAACCCAGTGCAGTAGCCGCAGGAACTCGGCACCAGCCCAAGCAACAATAACACCGCAAACTTGCCGCCTCCAGCATCTACGTCGGCAGCAACCCATGTTACTCCAGCTGATAGAGTGATGTACAGAAATCTCCTTATCGAGCCACTAACCGTCGCTCATATCCGGAACGTGACCCATCTTGACGAGAAGCGCCAGTAGCTGCTGGAGGAAGCACATGCCATCGCGGAGCAAGGCGCTAAACTAGATCGAGATCTGGTCAACGCACAGAAGTCCATAGAGAAAGCTAGAGAAATGGAGGCCGAGTACAAGACTTTGCTGCAGCAGCAGAAGGCTAAGAAAGCTCCAGCTCGCGTCATCAACGATCCTGGTGTACGACACAACCTAGGATGGTCTCCCTCGAAGCCAGCACAGGCCAAGCCATACATTGACAGTGAAGGCAACCAGGTGATGCCCACCCCACTCCTTAACCTCGTCGTCCCCAAGACCCTTCTGGAGCAGGATAGATCGCCTGAGGCAGTAGAACATGTCTATGACCTAGTGGCCAAGGCGGTGAAGCAGCAGGAAAAGGCCACCTCTCAGAGGCTTGAGTCTAACCCAGCGCTCTGCTGATCTAGCCAGTACAAGCCGCCAAGGGACAGATCTCCTCAGGATGTCAGGTCCCAGATGGGTTCATCAGAAAAAAGACAGAGGGATGCGCGCAATAGGAAGGATGCTATACCCATATCCTCCAACCACGGAGAAAAGGCCCGACCTCGTCGCCCATCGCCACCACCCCGATCTCCCCGACATCGTGAAGATCACAAAGCTCACCATCGTACGGATATGCCCCCACCAAAGCAGTGCGGCATCGTCATCCGCGACAACACGGAGCAGACCCGTCATGATGGAGAGCACTATAATCAATGGGAAACTCTATAAAAGGAGCACTACTGGTGTATACCTAAAGTGTGTTTCCCAGCTAGAAGGTATGGAAATCCTACGCGAAATCCATCTCGGAGATTGCGGGCATCACGCCGCTCCTCGATCGTTGGTCGCGAAAGCCTTCCCGCAAGGATTATACTGGCTGACCGCAAAGGCGGACGCCGACAAGCTGGTTGAGACATGCATGGGATGCCAGTATTATGCCCGACAACCACATGTTCCTGCTGAAGAATTGTGAACAATACCAATAACTTGGCCGTTTGCAGTCTGAGGGCTAGACATGGTGGGCCCGTTATAGACGGCACCTTGTGGGTTTATGCATCTGCTTGTAGCAGTTGACAAATTCACCAAATGGATAGAAGCTAAACCCATTAGAAAGCTTGATGGGGCAACTGCCCTCACGTTTGTCCGGGATCTAGTGGTGAGATTTGGTCTCCCACATAACATTATCACCGACAACGGTAGCAACTTGTCACTCGGAGAAGTCGAGGCTTATTGCTGGGAGAAAGGCATCCGACTTGACCTTGCATCTGTGGCACACCCACAATCCAATGGTCAGGTTGGGTGAGCCAATGGATTAATTCTGCAGGGAATCAAGCCACGCCTTGAGGCACCACTACATAGAGCAGCTGGAGCCTGGGCAAAAGAATTTCCATCTATGATGTCGAGTTTATGAACTACACCCAACAGATCTACCGGCTACACCCCTTATTTCATGGTATATGGAGCAGAAGCCATCCTGCCTTCCAACATCCTCCACGATGCACCAAGAGTTGTCGCCTACGACAAGGATGATGCTGAAGAATCCAGACGCCTAGACGTGGACCTTCTCGAGGAGGATCGTGTTTTGGCATGCCAAAGATCCGCCATCTACCAGCAGAAGCTACGCAGCTACCATAGTCGCCGCGTTCGGCATCGCTCGTTTAAAGAGGGGGATTTGGTGCTCCGACTTAAGCAGAAGAAGTCACACAAATTATCCCCGCCATGGGAAGGACCTGTTGGAATTATGCCCTAGAGGCAATAATAAAGATGTTATTATTATAATTCTTGTTCATGATAAAGTTTATATTCCATGCTAGAATTGTATTAAGCGGAAACATTAATACTTGTGTGGTTTGTAAACAACACCGTGTCCTGCATCGCCTCTAAGGACTAGCTCATTGATCAATGATGGTTAAGGTTTCCTAACCATAGACATGATTTGTCAATTGATAATGAGATCATATCATTGGGAGAATGATATGATGGACAGACCCAAACTAAGCGAAGCAATTAGATCGTATCATCGTGTTCATCTTTGCGTAGCTTTTCCTATGTCAAATATTGTATTCCTTAGACCATGAGATAATACAACTCCCGGTACCGAAGAAAGCTTTGAGGTCATCAAACGCGTCATCCTATGAGAGGGTGATCATAAAGGTGTCTCTCAGGTGATCGGAAAGTATCTGTTGGGTTGTATGTATCGAGATGGAATTTGTCCCTCCCAAGTCGGAGAGATATACTTCGGGCCCACTCGGTAATCGATATCAACACCGCTTGTAAGCATGTGGTTAAGGAGTTAATCACAAAGTGATATCGGATTACGGAACGAGTAAAGTACTTCGTGAGCGAGATTGAACTAGGTATGACGGCATCACGATCGAATCTCGGGCAAGTAAAATATCGCGAGACGAAGGGAATATATATATATGGGATTGTTTGAATCCTGACATCGTGGTTCATCCGATATGATCATCGATGAATGTGTGGGAGTCAATATGGGTGCCCAAACCCCGCTGTTGATTATTGATAGAAGATCATGTCTGCATATTCTCGAACCCGCAGGGTCACACACTTAACGTGTCTTGACGCTAGGATAGATTGGATAATTGGTTTATGAATTTTTGTTCGGAGTCTCGGATGGGATCCGGGACATCACGAGAGGTTCCGGAATGGTCCGGAGAATAAGATTCATATAAGGCAGTGCAGTTTTTGGAGTTTGGAATTGTTAGGGTTAATCGGTATTACCGAAAGCTTCTAGAACCTTCCGGAAGGGGACCAACGTGGCCCCACCTTCCGGGAGGGGGCATGGGCCTATGAGGAGTGTCCTGGCGCATTGGGGGCACAAGGCCCCATAGGGCCCAGCCGATCCTAGAGAGTTTAAATCGTTTAAACTAGAGATAGGGTTTCTAGAAGAGGGAGAGTCCATGCCCCCACTCCTTATCCTTTGGGCTTGGGAGGGGCTAGTGCGCCCCTCTATATAAAGAGGGGTGGGGGCGCACCAACCCCACACCTCTCCTCCAAACCCTAGCCGCCTTGCTAGCTTTCCTCTCTCCCTCCCGACTGTTTGTAGGCGAAGCCCTGCTGCAGAAATTCTCCACCATATACACCACGTCGTCGTGTTGTAGATCCAATCTATCTCTCCACCATACTTGCTGGTCCAAGGAAGGAGGAGACGTCTAGGTGCTGCACGTGTGCATCTCACGGAGGCACCGCCACTTGTGGTGCTAGATCGAATCGGATCGCGAGGAGGAGAAGCGAGTACGACTACATCACCCACGTTCCGACGAATGTTCCGCTGTGCGAATCTTCAAGGGTATGAAGATCTAATCCAATCTCTCTTGTTGATTGCATCTCCTAGATTAGATCTTGGCTTTCCCTCTGTTCGCATCCGTAGAAAATTTTGATTTACTATGCCGCGAATCCCTTCAGGACCGTTCATCAAAAGCAAGGCGCTACTCAATGGGTCTTACTACCTTGTTGACAATCGTGAACTAAAGGATAGACCCAACGAGGATCATAAGCGTAAGCGACGTGACCCGGATGATGACTACCCGGAGCTTAATCGGCCATGGAACATACCACAGCTACGTCCTTTTTACACTTAGCATTTTTATCTAATTGTGTATCTCTTATATGATCAATGAAATAAAGCTCTCTGGTTCACTCATATTTCTGAGTCTTTTACCTCCTTTAGTGTTCATTTTTGGATCATGTATAATCTTTATGCATAAGTCTTGCGTTTGCACTTGTGAAAATTCCGCCTACGGGCGCTAGCTTAAGTTTTCTGGTCTACATGTTCTTTGTTGTTTTTATGTGGATTCTGGAGTAGTGACTTTCGACACTTATTGTCGGTGATTTTGTGCTCAGGTTATTGACGGTGCCATTGGGCATCATCACCTAAGCGCATGGTTTCGACAACGAGTCTTCCGACTTACGAAAAGTCAAGCATAAGAACCAAAGTAATGGATAAGCCAGCACTTGCTAAAAAATATATACATGCTGGGAATTAGTTCTTAAGTAGCAGGACATAACAACCATTGTTTTCCGCCTTAAGTTACATCACCAAGTTTTTTTTCGTGCATACACCAAAGGTGAAACAAATATTACAAAGTTGTTTTTTCACTCCTTTGGCGCATGAGACTTGGAAGCAGCATCGTCACCAGCCAGAGAGTCACCATCAACGTCGGCACTATGGTGAGACTCAGAGGAATCTTGGTTGACTCTGTCGATGGTGTTCATGGGCACGAAGACGTCGATATCCACCAACTCGGCAACTCTGGTGTCATAACCCGCGAGTGACGACAAGATGGCTTCATGATCAATCTCTTTGCCGTCATCGTCGACGTCGGGGATACCATAGGTCACCATGTCGATGTCGGCACATTCGTAGTGTGCCTTCACCATTGACAGCGCCATCCTTGCGCCAGCCCGTGCACATATAGCTTTCCAGCTTGTGACACGCTCGGGGGCTCGACGCAGAATCTCCGAGTACTTCGCCATGGAGTCCGAGGCCTTGATGTATATCTGAAGGGTCTTGGCAATATCTTTGGCCTTGGTGATGGCGGTGTTGATGAAGTTGCCGGCAAGAACCATGCATTCCTTGTCCAAAGGAGGCGAGCGGGTCAAACCCATAGGAGCTGCAATTTCCGACAAAACAAATGCATGAGTTCAATAAATCCTAAGTATCCGGACTACAGAAATATAACGCGGAGGAAACTTACTGAAGATGGTTGCCTTATCTTGCCAGAGGGAGTCCGCCATGGATTCTTTCTCTTGTTGGAGGAGCTTAAACGCCTCGCTGTGGCGTTGGTTTTGCTCATCAGCAGCTTGCTTCTGATCTTTTAAGATCGCAAGCTCCTCCTTCAAGCAATTGATTTTCGCGGAGGCGGAGTCCTGCAGGGCCTTCATGGAATCCTCGTGCATTTTCAGCATTTCCTTCCTCTCCTCCTTAAGGATCTTGTTCTCGTTGTCCAGCTGCTGGATGTGCTTGGACTGCTCGACAATGTCCTTGGCCTTGGCGACATGTTCTGCAAGTCGGAGAAAACAAAGTACACGGTGAGTACTCAGAGAATGAAGGCACAGAAACAAGACGGAAATGCGCAAAAAGAATAGACTCTTGTTTTTTATGATCTTTTCCTTCAAGAAGTCAGGTTTACCCTTTTCAGCTTCAAGATCTGCATGCATCTTCTGGTACTTATCATTGGCCATGCCCCTTCGAGCATTCTTGTTCTGTGGAAAAAAGAAAACAGTTAAACCGTTGTTTAGTCTACTTGGAACATCTAGTCGGAAATTATCCACCTTGACGCTCGGGGGCTACAGCGAGAGTTTTTTACTTAGCAATATGCTTAGATTTTCTTTAAGCATCTAGTCGGAACTAATTCAGTTCTCGATTAGAAGCTTGGGGGCTATAGTATAAAGTTTTTATCTCGGAATCTGCTTAGCTTTTATTTAAGCATCTAGTCAGAACTAATTCAGTTACAACTAGAGGCTTGGGGGCTACAGTATTGAAAATTATAAACACTGCGTATGCTACTCTTAAAGCATCTAGTTGAAATAGTTCATTCCATCTAAATGCTTGGGGGCTACAGTGAGAGTTTTTTCTAACTTAGTCACTCTAAGAGCATATGGATGCAAAACCTATGGTTTCCCGTCTACATCCTCGGGGGCTACAGTGGTATACTCATATGAAATGCAGAAGGCAAAGTAAAACTTACAAGTGCAATGATCTTGAGGTTTGTAGCACTCTCGGCTAGCAGATTGCCAAAGGAGATGTTGTTTCCTCGCAAAATGTCCGCTTGTCAGAGAAGCTCCTCAAGACCGCACGTCGGAGATGCCGGTACTCCTCTAGGAACCAGAGTCGTGTTACTCGGCGTGAGCGCCGGGTAAACTATCTTTGGGAACTCAAAGGGTTTCTGGGGAGAAAGGGCGCCGCCTTCGGCAGAAGTACCAGCTTCCACCATCGCCTTGCCGCCATCGATGGCATCCTTAGCCGGAGCTTCAGCCATTTGTTGAGCGGTGCTCTCTTGCGTCGCCTACTCGCCGACAACAGCGAGTTCGGTAGAGGCGCCAGAATCCACTTCCATGACAGAAGGGCATGGTTCCTCCTTAGCTTGTGAGCTTATCAGGGCAGACGAGGGCTTGACAGCAGGGGTAGCAGGGGCGATGGCAGGGGAGGCGTCGTGATGCAGCATGTCCTTGATATTTCGAGAAGCCCCCAAAGTTTTGGAGTTCTTCTTGAGGCTGGTCGTGGCTTTCTTCCTGAGACGTGAAAAATGCATAAGTACAGGAACGAGACAGACAAATAGACAATGTCGGAGAATGAGAAACTTACACTAGGGGGTGCTTTGGCAAAGATCCCAGTGGCTTTTCTCTTTTCCGCCTCCAGGGCGGCGGTAGTCTTCTTGGAGGCTCCACCCTCCGTCTTCTTCTTGCCTCCGTCGGCAGCGTCAGAGGTGGAGCTCTTCCGCTTTCGCGCCAACGGGACATCGTCGTCGGACATGACCGTGACTTCCTTCATCTTTGGATCATAGATTTGGGCAGCCAGGTTGCCCTCATCTAGATCTCTAAGCTGTTAAGTAAGAAATCACAGTGTTAGATAAGATGATGGTGGCAAGACGGAAAAACTAGAGCATAAGTCGTACACGGAAAATAAATACCTACCTTTGGGCACTTGCCGTCTACGAACATGTCGTAGGTGATGGTGAAGCCACGCTTCTTATCCTTCACCTTGACGATGTCCTTAAGGCGGAGCTTGACGGAGTCGCTCGAGAAGTTATCCATGGAGATGCGGAGGCTATCCCTTCGGTCGCTGGTATGCTCGTGCATATACTTCGCGCGGTGCTGCAGAGGTTGGATTCGCCTGATGAACCAGCACATAGCTAGGTACAAGTCGGTCAACCCCGTCTCTACAAACCATTTGATCCGCCTTATGGTGCGGGAAGCGTCGAGGTCGGAGGGAAGGGAGGCTTGAGATTTCCACGTGGAAACTTCAGCGACGGCTCCATCCGCGAAGTCCGGGTACGTTACTTCTCGTCCCGGCAGAGGAATGTCGGGGATGGAAAAGTATGTCCATTGCCAGTTCTTATAGGACTCGTGGCCGACAATGTCGGGGAACCACCGGCCAGGTCGAATCTTGAAGCTTATGGTGCCGTAGTTCCTAAGCTCCTCCTTACTATGTCCGGCTTCATGTTTGACGGTGAAGAAATACACGAAAAGTTCTAACCTAGGTCTTATCCCTAGATATCCCTCGCATAGTGCCGCGAAGTTGCTAAGCTGGACCCTATAGTGGTTTAAGACGGAGAGGAAGAAGTGGGATATGGGAAAGGAAATGATGCGTACCAGCTGAGCCTTGAGGTACACCTTTTCTCCGTCTTGGGGAGAAGGTGTCACCTCGCCGGCCGGCGCCGCCCGCCAGGCGAGCCCCTCCGTCGCGGGGAGGTAGCCTTAGGCAACCATCTCTTGGATGTCGCAGTCGGTGATGTCCGAGCCGCGCCAGTGGCCCTTGTGCGAGTCTGGCTCCTCCTCTAGTGGCTCTAGCGCCGCCAAATTTTGGTCGCCGCTGGTGGACTCGACCACCGCCGATGCGGGGATGACCAAACCCTCTGGGGGCACGATGACGGAGCTCGCCGGCTTCACCGCGGCTTTGATCCACGCCGCCATGTATGGGGAGGTGTTGTTGCTAGCCATGGAGTGAAGGGGGGATGCGACTGGTGCAGAGGAGGGCTGGGGTTTTTTCGAGGTTTCTCACGGAGAGCTCGAGGAGACGCGCGGCTGGAGGAAGAAGACGACGCGAGAAGAATGAGGTAAAAAGTTGAAACTTCCCCACGATTCTATTTATCATCCTCGGTGTCAAGATTCGCGCAGCTTAATCGGACGGTTGCCGCGTAGACGACGTGTTCGCGAACGTGCGCGGAAATTTCGCCACGTCTCCAACCGCCGCCGCCAACGGTTCATATCGCTCGCGCGGGGAAATCGGATATGATTGCGTTCTCTGCATGTGTGAGTTACGAGGCGTCGCTGACCTAAGCCTACGTCGTCCTAGCTGACATGGGTAGATGAGCCGTCACATCGAAGATTCCGACGTGGACGGACTCAATCCGACTACGGAAGAGTATGATGGAAGATTCAACATTTCTCCGGCTTACAAGTTGAAGCCGGAGAAAGCCTTGCAGGGTTCTTTGGGAGGACTAAAAGATGTTGCTTGATGATATGCCGACATCCATCTAGACGGAGCATTCCACGTGAAAAGGCAAGACGGCGCAAGATCTCAGAGTTCTCCGGGGGCTACTGTTGGGGATATGCTATATGGGTATCCTTATAGAATGTCTCTTATCCTGCTAACCCGGGTGGCCCATAGTCGGTAGAATGGCCTATGGCCTGCTGGGCGGCCCAGTTAGATGGAACCATAAGGGAGGCCCATGCCGAATAAAGGAAGGCTACGGTGGAGTCACCAGCGTACCCAGAGCCTTGGAGTGCAAGATACACAAGACTAGTAATAGACAGTGTAGGACTCTGTAACCTGTCTGGCTAAGACTTTTCCATGTAATCCTAGGTCCTGGAGACTATATAAGTCGGGCCTATGGGAGCCTTTAGGGCATCGATACACACAATCTCGCACAGCGAACATATCTCTGTAACTCTGCGTATTGCCCTTATAGTGATTTATAGCAGGAGTAGGATTCCGCCACCATTGTGGGATCTGAACCTGGGTAAGCTGTGTTACCTTGTACCCATCAACCTTCCGCCTTACCCCACGTATCTAAACACACACTATAAGGACCCCTCCATGGAGTACTCGTCGGTAATACCACGACACGCTGCTAGTTTCTCCTCCATTGATTCCTCCGACGAGCCTATGTCTAGTTCTGCTAGCGGAGCCCTCGTCAGGGACGATGACTCTGCGTCCAGTCCAGAACGGGGTTCTTAGCAGGGTTCCACCGTTACTCGCAGAGAGGTTGAGTGGTTAATTTCCTGCCGAGGTAAGTTGTCCCTTGCCCAGCAAAGAATCCTCACCCTTACTTAACGAGGGCGAGTATGTAGTTTTCATGTCCCACTTCGCTCGTCGATTCGGCCTCCCTCTTAGCAATTTTGCTAGGGTGTTCCTTAATTACTTCGGCCTCCAGCCGCATCACCTGCCGACCAATGCTATTGCCTCTCTGTCGGCTTTTATCTCGGCTTCAGAGGGGTATTTCAGCCTCTGGCCCTCCGTACATGTTTGGTCCAAATTCTTTCAAATCCGAACTAATGTTGTGCCGGACAAATCTCTTCATCCTTCTGAGAAATCTCTTACCCAATGCGGGGCTGTGTCCATTACACCTCGGAGAAATTATGAGTTCCCCCGTGTCGCTGGCCTCGAGTCTTGTAAGAAATGGCATAGATCGTTCTTCTATGTCAAAAATACAGGGAATGAAGATAAGATTCGGCTCCCCGCTTTCTCTATCGGTCCCCTCCTCCAAGAAGAATTGGAACTACAATCCTAGGAAAAGCCATGCTCTTGCCGAGGCATTTGAGATTCGGCTCAAAGAACTGATTCACGTCGGGCTCCGTGGTGAAGATTTAATGCTTTCGTCAGCAGCCGAATCTTCCCTTTTCAGCTTCGCACTCATAAGCTCAGTTATATGAGTGGTCCTTTGGATCCCAACCGAGTATTTACGGTTGATCTCGACGATTATCACATCTATAAGTGCGTCCGGGCTATCTTTAAGACCGATATGCCAGAAGAATGGGGGAATGGGGATTGAAGCCATTTTTTCGCGGGAATCCCCCTCCTCAGGTAAGTTTAAGCATTAGTATTTTCTTCCGAATTGCTTTTGTGATTGTTTTTTTGCTAATTCTAATTTATTTCTATCGCGGAGGTTTATGGAGCAAAAGACGGAAGATGCTGAGGTTTTGGCTCTTCCGTGGACTACAGATCGCAATACCCCGGACAACGGAGAACCTGACTCAGAGGAGTTTGTCCCTAAGTCGGATGTTGCTCCTGTCCGTGCCCGTGGCAAGACCTCGGCCCACGCGGATTAAGGTGACTCGGATGACATCCAAATTCTTGAGGTAGTTGTCGTGGTGCCTATCTCTTACGCATTTCCGGCTCCTTTCCCAGCTAATCCAGCTAGTCAGGTGCATGGCGCCGAACCTCTTGCTTCTCAAGCTCCTGCTACTTCGAAGAAGCGCACCACTTCGACAGATCCCTCCGGTGCTGCCCCCAAGAAGCGAGTGAAGAAGTCTTCGCAGCATATCCCGAGGCATAAGACCATGCCTGGGGTTACTGGGTGAGTTTATTTTCATTTGTATTTCTTGTTTCTCTCTTTCTGTCTCTTGACTCGACTTTTTTGTCTCTTGCAGAGCTCCTCTCTCCGCAAATCCAAGCGGTCCGAGTATGACGAGCCATACTACTCGGCAGCCTTCTCCTCCTCCTCCGGAAGATACTCGGGTTCCCAATCCCTCTCGTGTTGATTCTCCTCCTGTGCCGACCAACATATCGCCTCAACTAGATGTGCCTATTGCTCCAACCGTTATTGCAGACATAACCCCCACACCGGATCACCTGGTTGAGCCTGCTGCCCCTCTCAATACCACCGAGGTCTCCCCCAATGATCCTTTGATCACCACAGTCCTAGCTGCTACTCCAACTCCAACCGAGGATATCACCACCTCCTGCTCCCAAGGGCGTGATTCCTAGTGCTGAAGTTGTTGCCCCTGCCGAAGTCTCTGCTAAGAGTAAGAAAGTTGTTGTTACTAAACCCTCGGCATCTCAGAAGGGGCCAACTAGTTCTTCTCAGCCCAACATTGCTGATGTGCTTCGCAAGGGAGCTTCCTCTGCCCAACCTGGCGTCTCCCCCGCCGCCGACACTCAACTTACTCTTCACAAGAGTCCGGCAATGGCGGTAATTATGCAACGGGCCCGAGGTAAGGTGTTGACCCGTACCGAGAGCGGGAACAGCCTCGGCTCTTTGGTGGAGTATGCCAATAATTGGAATGTCGCCGATCAACTTGAAGGCAATCCGAGTAGCCAACCATTTCAGCTTTCCGACATCAGCAGTCGGTTGCACATGGCTGCTAAGATTGTCCTTGATAGTGACAAGATGAATGAGGTAAGCGCTTTCGTTGATACTTTGTCTATTATTCAGATGGTATTATATACACCCTAGTCCCCAAAGCTTGCAACCGAATAATTTGTTGTTCGTTTGGAAGCTTTGTCAGGCTTCAAATGCATTATTTGCTAAGTCAATTCCCTTCGTGACTCGGATTAACCGTGACCCATTCGTATCCGAATCAAGTTTTGCTTGATTCAGATTTGCTTTAGATCTGAATATCCAGCCACCTAGATCCGAGTCAAGTTTTACTTGATTCGGATCTACTTTAACTTTGAATATCCAGCCACCTAGATCCGAGTCGAGTTTTGCTTGATTCGGATCTGCTTTAGCTTTGAATATCCAGCCACCTAGATCCGAGTCAAGTTCTACTTGATTCGGATCTGCTTTAGCTTTGAATATCCAGCCACCTAGATCCGAGTCAAGTTTTCCTTGATTCGGATCTAATTTAGCTTTGAATATCTAGCCACCTAGATTCGAGTCAAGTTCCACTTGATTTGGATCTGCTTTAGCTTTGAATATCCAGCCACCTAGATCCGAGTCAAATTTTGCTTGATTCGGATCTAATTTAGCTTTGAATATCCAGCCACCTAGATACGAGTCAAGTTCTACTTGATTCGAATCTGCTTTAACTTTGAATATCCAGCCTTGTAACTTACTTTTGTTCTTAGGTTGCCCATGATCGGCGGACGACCGAATTTCAAAGGTTGCTCTTCGCACACAAGAAACTGCAAGAAAAATATGAGAAGGTTGTTCCTGTTGTGAAGAAAACTGGTAATTTAACTAGTCCGTTTAACGTCTCTTAATTTTGTAATAGTTTTAGTTTTTCGTGCTAACTAATCTTTTGTTGGTGCGCAGCTGGTATCAACAGTATGAATACTCTCCTTACTAAGAAAGTTGGCGCTCTTGAAGGTTAGTTACTCTTTTTGTTTACTAATTTGTCGACTTTTGTCCGAGGTAAATATTGGGTTTCTTCTAACCTTCTGGCTTTGGTATAGCCGAGTTACAAACATTTGCAGCGTCGCATCAAGAATGCATACCTATGGCTGATATGATGCTGCATTTTTTAGAACAAGCTGCCGCTCATTCGGCGCAACTCAAAGAAAAGGATGATGAGATAACTCGGTTACGTGCCGAGGTTGAATCTCTCAAGCTTTCCCAGAAGTCTGAGTTGGAAAAAGTTGATCAGTAGTTTTCGAAGGAAAAGAACCGACTGAGCATGTAGCTTCAGAAGGGCAAAGAACTTCTTGACGCTGCCGAATTAAAAAATCGAGCGATGAGCAAGGAAATCACTCGTTTCGAGAAGAGTAGGGCCGATTGGTCCCTGGATCTCCAGAAAATGTTGAGTTACATCCATCGTAAGTTTCCGTCTGTGGCCGAGTTATTTTCTTCCCTTTCTTATTTTTAACTAATATGACTTCCTTTCGAGTAGATCATTTTCCAGAAGCAAAACCAGTGAGCTCCAAGGCTGTGATTGCTGCTCGTGAGCGCCGAGGTGTTCCCGTTGCTCCGAGTCAAGAATATTCGATGGAAGACTTCCTGATTGCCATCAGTGCTGCTATTGGACCAATGAAGATTGTGGGAAGAGATCTGGTGAAAGCAGCTATCCGAGCCTACCATGTTCTCTGGCTGAATTCGTCGGATATCGATGAAGTTGAAGTGCTTGTGGCGAGGCTGATTGCATCTCAAACCCAACTTAACCTCTGGAGGGAATCTGCTGGGAGGGCTGGTGCTGATATGGCCCTTACGGCCATTTTGTCTTGGTATGAGGATATCTCTCTTGATACTCTGATGCACCTGCGCACTGGCTCTCCTTGGGTTGAGAATCCGGAGTTCGTTGCTCGTCGTCAAGCTCGTGCCTTCCAGTTTATCGAGTATGCTGACGTGCATAATTGGATCGAAGGGCCGAGTTTTCTTCCCAACCCGGCTGATGATGTCGAAGCTGAAGATGCATCAGGTGGTGACTCGGCCGATCAGGATGAACCGGAGGATGAGGATAATGCCCACAATTCAAACGACAGCTCGGATGAGGATGACGATGCGCGATCATCCTCTAAAGGAACTAAAACCTCTCAAGCCCAATCTGACATCTCTCAGCAGCCGGGGCTTGCCCCCGAGGTTACTATGGCTTCTGTTGAAGCCAAGGTAACTTATGCTGAGGCGCTAGCAACCTCGGAGCGCCCAGTTCCTAAAGATACCCTTCTGAAGGAGACCTTGGTCACTTCGCCTGCGTCCGAGATACCCATGCCCGATGCTCCTGACAATGCTACTGCCCCTTAAGGGTGATTTGGCGTCTTTCGTTGTCTAGGCTCAAAAACTCTAAGTTGTTTTAAGTCCCCGGTATGTTGGGCGTATGATGTCTATGAAACAATTGTCCGTCTTTTGGTGTAGTGTGAACCTTTTTGCCTGGTGCCGCTGAGGCACTGGTGATGGTAACTATTTTCATTTCATCTAAGTGAATCTATCTGCTTCACATCTTTGCTTTGCCAAATTTTGATTTCGTAAAGCCGGATCGTATTCTCCCATATGACTGACCTTCGTTCGGTATCTATCTTGTTTGCCTTCTGTAAACTTGGTTGTATAGTTGTTGTTTTCGCAATTTCTACTTGAAGTACAATGCTCTAATCTCCTAGACTGGCTTATTACCCCCCCCCCCCCGAGGTTTCCACTAGTAAAGTGATATAAATAGGGTGCATCCCTTATTATACTTCGACTTGCTGAGGTTGTTATCCTTAGAAATCGTTATTTGTTTCCTCCTTGTTATTCCTTTAACGACTGAGGAAAGCTTACATTGCATCTTACAAGTTATGATCAGCAAATTGGGGTAGTCCCTGAGTTTCTGCTGGAGTTATCGAGCTCTTATGTGTATGAAAAAATTAGCGGGTAATGTAAGTCAGTCCCGAGTTATCATTTGGGTTACTGAAGGTTCACATCTATTCAAAAAACATCGAACGACATGAAGCAGTTCCCAAGTTATTAATTGGGTCGCTGAAATATAGTTCATAATTCAATGCAGAGAACACCACGGGGAAGGCCCCGAGTCACTGCTCGAGGTGCCGAGTTTTAATACATAATTCAAAATGAGAAACAATCATGGGGAAGTCCCCGAGTCACTGCTCGAGGTGCCGATGTTTAATACATAATTTTAAAATAAGAAATAACATCGTGCAGTCCCCGAGTCACGGCTCGAGGTGCCGAGGTTTAATACATGCTTGATACTCCGATTTGGTGCGTCACCTGGCGATGTGTAATATATGGCTTCTAAGTGTAGAACTCGCGAAGTAAGGCTATGTTCCACGGTCTTTTTGATTCATCTCCGGCTTTGTTTGCCTTGTTCTTTTCTGGCGACTGAGCGTCGATCAGGTAATATGCATTATTGTGCAATGCTTTACTCATGATGGATGGTCCTTCCCATGGGGGGTGAGAGTTTGTGCATGCCGACTGTGCGTTGCACTATCCGAAGAACCAAGTCTCCTTTTTTAAAAACTCTCGGATTGACTTTTTTGCTGTGATATCGTCTGAGGTCTTGCTGATAAATAGTTGATCTTGATAATGCCAATTCCCTTGCTTCTTCTAACAGATCAACGTCGTCCTGCCGAGCTGCTTCATTTACCTCGACAGTTGTGTACTGGATCACTCTTGGCGAATCATGCATTATGTCGGCTGGAAGCACAGCTTCTGTCCCGTATACTAGAAAGAATGGGGTATACCCTGTCGACCTGTTTGGGGTGGTCCTGAGGCTCCACAGTACTGTTGGAAGCTCCTCAATTCAGCATCCTGCCGACCTTTGTAGTGGTTCGATAAGCCGTGGTTTTATTCCTGACAATACAAGTCCATTTGATCTTTCTACTTGCCCATTCGATGCCGGGTGAGCCACCGAGGAGGCATCTAGTCTTATGTGTTTCTCCTGGCAGAACCTAGCAAAGGCTCCTTCAGCGAAGTTCGTGCCATTATCTGTGATAACACTGTGTGGGTATCCATATCTCAAGATAATATCTTTGAGAAATTTTACCACTGTGGGTCCATCACATTTTCTTATTGGTTTCACTTCGATCCACTTTGTGAATTTGTCCACCATGACTAGAATATGAGTCATTCCGCCTCGGGCGGGCTTGAATGGACCTACCATATCCAAGCACCACACAGAAAAGGGCCAAGTGATTGGTATTGTTTTGAACTCGGATGAAGGCAAATGTATCTTGCTGGCGTATCTCTGGCAACCATTACATTTTTCTACTAACTCTTTTGCCTCCTTCAGCGCAGTCGGCCAATAAAATCCGTGCCTAAATGCTTTGGCGACCAGGGCTCTGGATGAGGCGTGATGCCCACATTATCCCTGATGTATATCCAGGAGTATCACCCGCCCTTCTGCCGAGTCAACACATCGTTGCAGTACACTCGTGACACTTCTCTTATACAGCTCATTGTTTATGATTGTGTAGGATTTTGCTCTTCTCACTATCTGTCTAGCCAGGACCTCATCACTCGGCAAGATTCCCTCTTTAAGGAATGATAATATGGGTTGCGCCCATATCGGCGTGACTTTCTCTGGGGTAGTTACATTGTCGGTTTCCATATTTTCCACCGACATAACACCTTTGGGCTTTTCCGTGCTCACTCGTGTGTCGGCCGGGTTCACCCTTATAGAGTTCGGGTCATATTCTCTGTCAATTTCCATTGGCACATTTCCTTCTATCAGTTCTGCCGAGATACGAATTGATTCGGATTCTGGCGAAGGTGTAATTGATGGTTTTCTCATGTGTTCCAGGGCAATGCCCGGGGGAATTGATTGCCTAGTTGATCTGAGTTTTGACAGTGTGTCCGCAGCGTCATTTTCTGCCCGAGGTATATGATGAAACTCGCACCCATCAAAATAACCACTGATTTTTTGCACATGAAACCTATATAGGTCCATATTCGCATCTAGTGCGTCCCAATTTCCTGACACTTGCTGTACTACTAGGTCTGAATCCCCGTAGCATAGGATCCAACGTATACCAATCTCTTTTTCCATTTTTAACCCATGGACGAGCGCTTCATACTCGGCCACATTGTTTGATGCAGCGAAGTGTATCTGCAGCACGTATTTCAGCTGATCTTTTTTCGGCGAAGTTAATACTATTCCTGCCCCTAACCCATTTCTCAGCTTGGATCCGTCAAAATGCATTGTCCAATAGTTCGGATCTGGCAATGGGGGCTCAGATTGCACCTCGGCCCAATCCACAAAAAAGTCTTCCACTGCTTGAGATTTGATTGCATCTCGCCTATCAAATTGCGGGGCATAAGGTGATAACTCGATTGCCCATTTTGCTATTCGGCCACTTGCATCTTTGTTGCTTAATATCTCGGCTATGGGCGTTTCACAAATAACTTTTATTGGATGCTCTTCGAAGTAATGTTTGAGTTTTTTCGCCGACATGTATACTCCATAAGCCATCTTCTGGTAGTGCGGATAGTTCTCCTTCGAGGCCGATATTACCTCACTTAGGTATATGTTCTTGATCACGACTCTATACGGTGCCTCTGATTTTGTACGTGTGGATACAGGTGGAGGTACAACACTTGGAGCACTTGATCTTGCGGATCTTCACAAGGAGAAATCTTCTCGCGGCTAATCGACTAGCTACGGGAATCGATGCACCGACTACTTTGACAACGTCTTCTTCGTCACTGCATGTTGATGGGATCCGTCCGTGGGATAATACATCTTCTTGCGACTTGCTAAGGCTTGTTGCGGGATCAACGCACGACCAACCTTGTCATTGACAAACTTCTGCTAGTTCGATCTTCGAGGGTATGATTTGTTGCCTCTCCCTCTGCATATGATCCTCGTTATGCGCTAGAACTTTTTTTGCGTATTGAATTACTCAACACCCACCCCCACACATACTCACATTTTTATTTGAAAAAATTAAAAATACCAAAAACAAATTCCCTCAAATTGCTTTCGGATCGATCTCTTGATTTGGTGTGTTTTGTGTCATGTTGTCCATAAATCTGTTGCAATAAGTTGTGGTCTTTTTTCTTTGCATTGTTCAGCCTTAAATTTCCAAGTTCTCATGAATTTGAGGATTTTATTACTAAAAGTCCATCCAGATTGAAGAATAGCTCGAGCTCGATTTCTAGGAGAGGCACTACCAGACTCCCAGGAACGGCCGGTCTAACATCCGGAACTACATGTCGTTGGATTTCTAACAAAAATTTCCATCCCTTTGGTTGGTATCTCTTTTGTTGTTTGTGTTTCGTTTTTGGTGCTCCTCGTCTCAAATCAAGATTCTGCAACTTCTCATGAACATACAATGGCACCACCAAACTCAAGAAATCCTTTGAGCCATAACCGGCCACAAGTCTGTGATCACCATTTTAACCCCAAGGTATAACTTGATTTCCCTTGTTGGACTTATCTTCCTTTTGTGCAACCTTTATCCTATCGAAAGTAACTCTTTGCGTATTGCCGAATCATTTTACACTTGACCATGAGAGTGAGAGAGAGAGAGAGAGAGAGTGTGTGTGTGTGTGTGTGTGTGTGTGTGTGTGTGTGTGTGTGTGTGTGTGTGTGTGTTTGTAAGCTCATACTTATCTCGATGCTTTCATGGTTGCGCAGTCATAGGTGGTCACTTGATCTTGGCGGCAGGATGTGGATTGTCGGTGTTTGCCAGTGACGAGGTTGGTGGTGGCCTCAACATAGTGTATCCGCCTCGGGATGTGTTGGTCAGTTGAGGCGCGGACTGGCTTGTGCCGATTGCATGAGTGGTGGTCCAAAATCTCAGAGCGAAAGTTTTTCTGGATTTGGCTAGGCGGCGACGCCTTTGGGCGTTGCTTTATCGTTGGAGGCACCATTGTGGATTCTTCTTCAACCTATTTTATCCTTGAGCAAGTGATTCGGGTGAAAGCCTAAACCATGGGTTGGGCGACGAGCGTCGTTCTCGCGTCGCCTCCCCCCTGGGGTGCCTCCTTGAAGACCTTGCTCCCATCCGTGACTCTTGGTGATCTTGACTCATGGCGGATGCTCGATAGGTGATTGGAGGATTCCGCTTGGTGGTTTGTGGCACAATGGCGACATTGACGAGTGATGGTCTGAGTGCGGCAATGACTTGGACAATCCGCTCCTGTTTTACAATGTTCGATGGGTCTTCGTGTTGTTCTTTCATTGTTGTGAAGTTGAAGCTGAGGTTGCTCTTTCATGATGACCTGCATTGGGCGGTAGTTGTTCTTCAATGAAATAAGAGTCATGGCTCATGGAGAAATGATGACATCTGTGGGCAATCTCGACGATGACCCTTGCTACAGGCGGTGTCGTGTGCAGTTTCTGTAGGTAGCCAGTTTATCTGTATGTGCTCTCGAGGCGGTCATGTTCCATTGATCTACGAGAGTGTCTCTACCGGTTTTAGTTCAGTTTCGCTAATTAACTTTCCAATTCTCTTCTGCTTTTTAAAATTAAATAAAACAACATTGCTTGTTTTATTAAAAGAACTCAACAAAGGTGCAACTATCAGATGTACCACATGTGTTGGCCCCATTTTTTATAAGCTGCTCCATGTCTTCCAAAATATAAAATATTTAGAAAATTGTTTTAACCTAACAAAACATGTTATATTTAGAAACAGAACGTAGTACTTGTATACCCACAAGAAAAGGTGGGAATTCCTACCTCTTTTCTCAAGCAAAAGAGGTGTCGCCGTGGCCACGCGGTTTTGTATAAATGGACGCAATATGTCCTTCGGGAACACTTCGGTGGGCACAACACTCAAATGATTAATTAATAGGAAGAATGTAGTACTCTCTGTCTAATTGGATGTATCGACGCGGATTTTCTGCCCGTGATGGCTATGGTGCATAGCCTAGACACCGTCGGATTGTGAGATGCATGTACTCCCTTAATCATCTGCACGTTAATGGTGGAAAACGGCGTTAACCCACCAGCTGTGTACCTTAATGCATGTGATGGTGCATGCAGCCGCTATATACATTATTCTAGTAAATGGAATGCTGCATGAAGCCGCTAGACACGATCAAACTTACACCGTACTCACTTATGCATTACACGCACCGATCACGGATAGAGAACCAGTATGTATACTCACCTCACTACAGGATGCGACGGCTAGGCCGACGGCAAAAAGCCCTCGGTGTAGCCCGTTTTGCCGTCGGCATACGCTACGTCAAGGGCCGCCGTCGGCGTAACCCTCTCGACGGAAAAAAAATCAGCCGTTGACGTATGCGATAACCGTCGGCATAGACCTACGCCGACGGCCATGGCGGATCCGTCGGCGTATTAGCCGTCGGCAAAAGGCGTCCTCGCCGTTACACGGCCGGATAACGGCGTGACACATACGCCGATGGCCGTGCCCCTCGGCGTAGCCGTGCACGTGGCAGTGGTTGGGCCTTCCTAGGAAGTGGGCTGGGCCGACGCCGAGGGCCAGGCGTACGCCGACGGCCTGGCCCTCGGCGTAGCAATGCACATGGCAGCTGCTGGGCCTTCCCAGGACATGGGCTGGGTCGACGGCTGCGGCCCTCGGCGTAGCCATGACCATATGGCACATGGCAGGTGCTACGCCGAGGGCATCGGCGTAGCACCTGCACAGTTTTTTTTTTTTGGTTTTTCACAGTAACACTCATAGCACCACTCACAGCAAATTTCACAACAATATATATTCCACAACAATTCAAACAAGATCACATATGCCATACATGTATCAAACAAAGATCACATAATTCAAACATGTATCATCCATACATCATTCATACATGCATCAACATCATCACACATGCCTACAACTCTGGAGGAGACGGGGTGTACCCGAGATCTCCCTGGTGAAAAGTGGCGACCTTTGGCGAGGGTTGTGTCCAGTAGAAACAGCATAAGAGCCACCTGGCGAGGGAGTAGAAGTGTGAAGCTCGGGAGAACCACCGGCAGAATGGCCAGGAGATGGACCATTGTCATGAAGCGGTGTGATCTGACGACCATCCGGCGAGGCGTGGCCAAAGTGTCGGTTCCCAGAAGCTCCCGTTCCCTACATGTTGCCTACATGTTAGCAACTTGCGAAGCAAAGTAAAGCGATAACCAGTGGGTTAGCAAGAACTTATCGGTGTCGATGCGTAGTATGTCCTAGCAAAGCTGTCCTTCGATGGAAAAATGGCGCCAGCCCTGGCATGGGAGGCACGGACCCTAAATCTCTATTCTGTCCAGTTTGAATATTCACCAACATAGTCTGCAAGATAGTTTAGATGTCAGGCCGTAATACAACAAACTAGGGGAAGTGGGACTTGTATCTTTTGGAAAAATAAAGGTTTGGACTTACATTTATGTATTGCATGTAGATCGCATTCGCCTCCTGGTGCTGCCGAAAGGCCACCTGATATTCCTTATGAGCGGCATCATAGGCCGCATCTAACTCATGCTACAATTTCAAATAGAAGGAATCTCGTCAGCGGTTAGCCATGCAGGAACAAAAGTCATAAAGATGATGAAAACGAGAAAAATTTATATCATCTCTAGATCGACGAGGCTGGCCACGAGGCAGGATAGGGGGTCGTCGGCGGGGTGGGTAGCCTTGAGACGGCTGAAGCTTGTGCTGAGGGTAGGCTTGACCTTCTTATTCAGAATCTTGAGGCGTCCATACTGCAATCCGTGCCCCGACAGGACCAACGACTCCTCATCGATCTCCGCGTGAATGGGGTCATCCACATGGGGGTGACAAGCCTTCACCATCGTGTTGTAGTTCCCCAAGTCATTCTGGGCAGTGCCGAAGTACACTGGCAACAAGGGCTGAGGCTCCGAGTAATTGGGCTTCTTTCGCCGCATCATCTCATAGACGTCAACATCATGAATCACCTCTCCGGGTTGTGTCTCGGCCACCTGCATCGCGAAAATAAATATTATGCATATAAAGTACGAACATGACAAGAAATACACACAGGTCATTCCATGTATATACGTACCACCTTCCCCTTGAAGTGGTCAAAGTTGCGGTTTCCCATGAATTGTGTTCCACCATCGCCTCGGTTCTCCGTGTTTCGTCTCGACAAGGCTGCAACCTCCTCGTATTCTCTGAGCCACATCGTCCTAACCAGCTCCTCCCATGCGAGTCGATGTGGCTCGGCCCAATCGGGGATAACCTGAAAATGCAATACTCAACTCTAGACAATGCAATGGAAACTTAGCAGCAATGTAGAATCTCATTGACATTTTACTCACCGACATGTACTCTTCTAGCGTCATCGAGTACTCAGGATTAGGGTTCCTACCGACAATGTCTTCCTTCCTGACCCTCACGCCCCTATCAGCCCAGAAGTAGCTAGCGGACGTGACCTTCTAGTTGTACCACACCTGGGGTGTCAACTTCACACAAGCCCCAAGCAAAGTCTTGTCTGCTTTCTCCTGGTCCTCCTCAGCCACACGGTAAAAGCACTTCAATCATGCATAAAAAACAATTGTAAGAGTCATGAGTTAGCATGGTGGGGTCATCAAGTATGAACATAACTCGAGAAATATGCCTTACCCAAAACTTGGTGATGACAGCATCAGCAGCTGTCGGAAAGACCGGGACACAGGTAGTCTGGTAGTCCGCCCAAGTAGTAGCTAGCTTCCTGTCACCCTCGGGGGTAATGTGATAGCCTGGACAGAACTTCCTAATCAGTGCTCCAACGAGGCTTTTAGGAAGGCGAGGCTTGGTCCCCGGAGGAAATATCCAATTGCTGCACAATAATAAACATTAGTACACATGTCAAATTATTTATGACCAACATGAAATAAAATGTTTTAAATTGCCAAATTAGTAGACTTACTCAAGGCAATCTGGAATAATAATAAGGGCTTTTGCCTCCTGGGTCCTAGGCTCAAACTTCTCCTCAGGGACTTCCGATTCCCCACGATTCCGCAATTTCTTCGGCCCCACCAACTCGCGGCTAGTGTCCGCCTCCATCTCGGTCCCCGCCTCTCTCTTGGTCATCGCCTCCCTCTTAGACTCTACCTCCCTATCGGACTCTGCCTCCCTCTCGTCCCTGAAAGGCTGCTCTGTCAGGAACAACTCAGGAGCCACGTCGCCAGAAGCAGAGGGTGGTGGGTCAAAGTCCACGCCTCCTCCCGTGGCACCTCGTCCTCGTCCTCCTCGACCTCGGCCTCGGCCTCGACCCCGTCCTCCGCCAGCAGGACCAAGATCGGGGTAATGCGAATTGGGATTTGGCTGTCTCCCACTCCGTGTAGCTCTTTTCTTACGCTGCTTCAGCGCATTAAGCAAGGACGAACTGGTTGCCTTGCCGCTGCTCATATTGTTCAATCACCTGCATTAAGTAAGAGAAAACAGTTAAGCACAAAGACATAATAAAATGTATACACAAATAATAAAGGCATAATGCAATTAAGAAAACAATTAAGCACAAAGACAAAATAAAATGCATTGAAAAATAAATACTCACTATCATTTTCATTATCATTCTCATTCTCATTCTCAATCTCACTATCACTATCTTTTGAGTAGAAATCTGGATTCTCATCGAAGGGTGGAGGCTCATCATCGTTGTCATTCTCGGTATGGAGCTTCTCGAGCATACTTATGTCATGTAGATTCACCACTGACTCACCCCAAGTTTCTACATCATTACCAATGTCCTCAAGATCAACCAATTCTAAATCAAAGTGCCCGAAGTCCTCTTGCTCTTGATAGAAAATTCACTCGTACGTTACAGGGTTAATGTTGTTGTAATCGTCCTCGGAGGGAATCGGTAGGTTACCATGTGGCGATACCTGGAACACGACTTCCCAGCCCTGGAGTTCCGCTTTCTGGAATGGGTAGGGAAAATAATAAACTTGGTTGACTTGGTGAGCAACAACAAATACGTCGGCTCCGCTATAGGTGGTTGAAGGCCTAACTTCAACTAACCCAATGGAAGGGGTACTTCTTAGTCCCCCCCTTGGGTCAAACCAGTGGAACTTGAACACAACAAGATTGAGTTCGACATTCGTACGATTGAAGGTCAGCTTGTATACATTCTCTAACCTTCCGTAGTAATCAAGGGAATCGGCTCCTCTGGTGAACACCCCAGTATTTACCATTTTTGTATTCGGTCGCCCCTTCTGGTGCGTCTCTGTATGGAAGCGAAACCCATTCACATCATACTTCTCATACTTTATGACGACACGGTTACAACCTTGGGAAACACATTTCAGCTCATCTGACATCTCAACGTTGGGACTCCCTCATGCAGTTCAAATTTGTTGCGTTCAGTAGTTACGTGGAATAAGAGGGACAAGTCACATATTGCAAGGTAAGAGGAACAGGTTAGAAATTACTTTTTCCAGAACCAGGACACAAAGTTTTTTTATTTCTGGGAGCACCCTCTTTTAGTAGAGTGTCCAACTCCATGGGAGAGGGATCCATCGGTCCTGACCACAGTTCATCCGTGAAATCGCTAAGAAGGAGACAATAAGCATTAGACGGAGATCAGGTTACTAGCTGCATAGAGCATTATGCATAGAGAAAATAGGTTGTTCACCATTTTACCTAATGAAATCGACCACTTCCTTCATGTTCATAAGCACATAGAGCATTATGCAATCCTTCTCTTCCTTCGGCAACCTATATTTTAGTCCTTTACCGGCCTTGCCACCAGGAAATTGGAATAGTTTGAGCTTGGGGTCATTCTTGGGCAGGTCAACATTGTAACGAGAGACCGGGTTATGCATAGTGGGAACATCATCGAGCTAGTAGGGTTGTCATGGCGTCTGCCATCTCCCGAAGGCATGTTGCTTCAGCTATGCATGCTTCAATCTTGGCTTTGTTTCCAGTATCTTTCGAATATACTTAAACTCTCTCTTAATACAAAATTGCCAACAAAATTGCACCGGCCCCCAAGAGTGCCTCGTTCGCGAGGTGCACAATGAGATGTGCCATGGAGTAAAGAAGCCTGGCGGAAATATCATCTCCAAATTGCATAGCAACTCCGGCACCTGAAGTTGCAGCTTCTCAATAACCAGAGGACATATCTGCTTAGCACAGAGCATGCGGAAGAAATGGCTCAACTCCGCAAGAACTCTCCAGACTTTCTCAGGGAGATACCCTCAAACCATCACCAGCATCAGCCACTCAATCCATATATGATAGTCGTGACTCTTGATCCCGGTGACTTGTCCCGTCGAAAGATTGACTCCCTTACTTATATTCGACCAATAACCATCAGGGAACATCACGAAGTATTTGAGCCACCTGAATGACTCCTTCTTTTGGACATTATCAAGGCAGTAGTAGGCATGCGGCTTGAACCAATTCTTTCGACGGACAGTAGGAGGCTGCATGTGTAATCTCTTCCTATCAAAAAGCTTCTCAACATCGACTCTATCCTTGACATTATCCTTTGACTTCCCAGGAATGTTCAGGACTATGTGAACAAGGTACTCCCCGAAATTCTTTTTGGTGTGCATCACATCGATGTTATGGGGAAGTTCGAGGTCCTTGTAATACATGAGATTCGTTAAGGCCGCCACGTGAGTCCAATTATGCGTTACACCATATCCCGCAAATTGATGGTCAGTTCCTGGCGCCGCAGGCACGAGAGCACGTGGCTCGGCATCAACAGCTGCACCCTCTAACTTTGGTACCTCTTTTACTTCATGCACAACTTTGCCCTTCTTGAAGTTCTTTCTATCTTCTCTGAACGAATGATTTCTTTTGAGGTACTATCGATTCATGTCAAACGCAACATACTTGTGACCCGACTTTAGCCAAAGGAACTCAAGTCGGTGCCTACACACTGGGCATGGCCACTTACCAGTTGTACACCATCTGCACGTTAGGGCGTACCCGGGCATGTCATGCATAGTATAATGCAACCAAACTTCCATCAAAAAGTTTCTCTTTGATTCTCGGTCGTATGTCAATGTCCCGTGTATCCAAGAGTGGTTCAAATCACCCACAATCGGCTGCATGTAGACACTCAAGTTCTTCCCCGGGTACTCAGGTCCTGGAATTATCAGCGACAAAAACATGGTCTTCCGTTGCATTAATACTCCGGGAGGGAGATTGAGCGGAATAACATACACCGGCCAGCAGTTGTACGAGGCCGTCGACATACCATATGGGTTGAAGCCATCTGTTGCTATCGCAATTCTAACATTCCGAGCATCTTCTGCCCACCAGGGGTATTTGTCATTGAAGTTCGTCCATGCCTTACCATAAGATGGATGTCCCATCTTCTTCCGTCCGTGCTCGTCCTCGTATCTTTTCCCCTTCTTGTGCCACATCATCTGTTTGGCAGTCTCCTCGCTCAAGTAAAGCCGCTGGATTCTTTTTATGAATGGGAGATACTAAAGTATCTTCTTAGCGACCTTCGACTGCCTCACCTGACCATCCTTCCCCTTTATCTCTTCATACCTAGAGGCCTTACAAATGGAGCAGTACTTGTCACCCGCAAACTGTTTCCAAAACAAAAGGCAAACTTTTGGACAGCAATCTATCTTTTCATAATCCATGTTGAGCTCCTTCATGAGTTTCTTCGTTTCGTGAAAGGTATTAGGCAGACAATACCCTTCGGGCAACATGTTAACACATTTTCTCAGATTAGCTTCAAAGTGAGAACGGGTGGCGGAGTACTGGCCTTGTTGGCTAGACACTAAGAGATGGCATCGAGCTGAGAAATCTTTCCACCCTCGTACAGAGGCCTCTTAGCTACGACCATCATATCAAGGAAGGCCTTCGCGGTTGGCTCCAATTCTAGCGGTTCCTCCGGTTCTGGTGATTCCTCTCGTGGAGGTGACGAATTCGGCTGGTTGGCATCGATGAGATCATCTATCATGTTTCTAATCCCATCGTGCTCATTTCCATTGAGCCACTAACGCATCACCTCACCTCTTTCACTTTCGTACCGAGCAAAGTCGACTTGCATGACATATTTAGACATATACCCATATTGCAGAAGATGTTTATACATGTCATCCTTTCCCTGACGATGACGCTTAGTGCAATGAGCGCAGGGATAAAGTGACCAAACCATTGCCTTCGAACCACGCGCTAACTCATTCACTAACAAATGAGTGTTCCGTACCTAATCGTCCATTTTATTAGTCGCACTAATCCGGCCACTGTACATCCACCCATTATCAGCCATCCTCTTTTGCTTTGTTGGGAGACAAACAACAAATATAACATTTTATATCAAACAGGAGATTAAATGCTTCAAATTTTTACGCATTCATCAACCTACATGTCTAATAGGAAAAGAGGGTCCTAACCAGCCGCCGGATTCGTAGATTGGGTAAGTTCTCCCTGGTTCTACCACGATCCAAGCAGAATTTCGGCAGCACCTCCCCGCTGCTCTACCGATACACGTCTCGACAAAAGCCAAGAGGATGTGCATATGAAGAACAACAAGGAGGCGCCACCAAAATCCTGTCTTGAATCGAGGTAGAGCCAAGGAGAAGCATACCCAACTACGAATCTCTCGACTGCCCGATAAAAGCCGTAAGCGTTACGGTTCAAAATATGCGAGACCACTAATGCATATTAAGTCGCGTAACGCTTACGGTCGGGATGACGCCTAGGTGACGCGACAGACTTGGTGATCTAGACACAAAAATAAACCTAGGTACAAGAGAGGTGAACAGATTCTCACCCTCGGTGGTAGAGGAAGTAGTCAATCAACTGAGTGTCGAGGTCGGCGGCGGAACTCAGAGACGGGATCGAGGTGTCACCTACACCATCTCCCGCAACGACAGTCAGTCCGCCAAGGATGGTCACTCCCGAAACACTACAAAGTCTGTACATTAACATAAAGAGAACACCTTAGTAAACATGCAACACACTCACGGTCAAGCCACACAGCGGCCGATACGGATTTCACTGGCCACTAGTTCCATGCACATACACGTTTTGCTAGTGCGGCTTCTCTCTTCAACGGCCACATGACCAAGCTAGCCTTATCCATGCATGTAGCTTGCCACTAACCAACGGCCTAATCCTAGCAACTCGTGCATGTACTACTTCACTAATTCACCTGACTAATTCTAGATCCATGTGTATGCACATACTGAACTGATGGCTACCAATCTGTCCGCTTGCTCTGCACACACGCTCTCTCTTTTTGTGCAACGCTCTCTGCAGATTATAATGCCATGCATGCATATCACTTAGCTACTGCTACAACTTAGTCGACTTGAAGGGTTCGTAGCATAAAAAACAAAAATTTTCCTACGATGTGAACTATATACCAAGATCTATATATACTAGATACAAACAACGGGCGGATGTATATCCGTAGAGAACATACCCTTGAAGACCGACAAAGCTTAACGAGTCCAAACTCGTGGTTGATGTAGACGATCTCTTGCCGATCTCAAGATCGAGAGGAAGTCCTAGCGCCAAAAAACAGCAAGCATCCGTTGCTCGCACACACGTTCGAGGCACCGAGCAACCTCCGCCTCCTCGCTCCAGCGATGCAGTGGAAGCACAACTCTTTCTTGCCGAAAGCCACCGGGAACATGTATCTCGCTAGTCCGAGACCATGGGGGATAAATTCTAGAGGGGGAGAGAGATCCTTCACGAGGAGGTGTGATGTGAGAGGAGGAGGGGGCCTTTATAGGGAGAGAGGGGGCACCCAAGGGGCCATGCGCCCAGCCATGGGGCTGCCCCACCTCTTCCACATTCATGTGGGTGGAGCTCCCACTCAAAATGAAAAGCCTCCACTCCCATTAAAAGCCTCCACTCATAAATCCACTCACATGCATTATATTTCCACCAAATTGAATGCAAGCTCTCATTTAAATAAAACTCTTTTATTTATTTATTCAGAATTTTGTTAATTACTTTAATTAACAAACATTCACATAAAACCCTTGCTAGTATTCCATTTCACATGCATTACCTGTTTCAGCAATTTCAACCGAATCAGTTTCGGTTTCTAGTGAAATAAATTCCTGCGCTTTCCTTTTCTTTTCGGCATGAAACTTTTGCTCCAATTGGATGTCGGTGTCTCTTAAGTGTGTCACCCTACGGTTCGTGAATAATGCGGACATGATCGAGACCCCTCTCGATCAATAATCGAAGCGGGATCTGAGACCCATATGACTCCCACACATTCAACGATGACTTTCTTGTGATCGTCGGAACCTTTTACGCTAGTATCTTAATCCTTTTGTTTCGTGATATATTACATGTCCGAGATTCGATCATCGGTATCTCCATACCTAGTTTGATCTCGCACCGACATGCACTCTTTTCGCTTCGTGATATAACATTCTAGTGATCAAATCACTTGCTTGCAAGCTAACCAATGTGATATCACCGAGAGGCCCAGTATATCTATCCCATCGGGATGAACAAATTCCACTCTCGATCCATGGGCCTCAACATAACACTTTATTAGTTCTGAACCCATCTTTATAATCACCCTGTTACGGTGTGACGTTTGATGTTATCAAGAAACTCTTCCGGTGTTAGTGATTGACATGATCTCATGGTCTAAGGATTATGATCACTTCGTAAGTTGTTATAGCAATATAAACTCAATGACTTTGATCGTAATGCTATACTTCGGATGAATGTTCATCACACCATTACACTAATGTTGTGACCCCGTTATTAACAACATCCAATGTCCATGATCAGGAAACCTTGATCATCTTGTTAATCAACGAGCTAGTTTATAAGAGAGGCATAACTAGGAACTTTCTATTTTTTTTATTAAACACACATGTATTAACGTTTCCGTATTAATACAATTATAGCATGCAAAATAAACATTTATCATAAATAAGGAATACGATAATAACCACTTTATTATTGCCTCTCGGGCATATTCCCTTCAGTCTCCCACTTGCACTAGAGACAATAATCTAGTTTGAGAACTTTGCGTATTGAACACCTATGGCTTTCTGGTGTTCCATATACGCAATTGCAAGTGGTTGACATAATCTACGGATCTGATGCTTTCAGGTCTGTGTGTATTTGCATGTCTTTGCGTCTTCACGCATCACTCATTCTCCAATGAGATGGCATTGTATAAATTTGGTCCTTTGGTGAGACCTTTAGTTCCTTGGGGTTAAAACACGTCGATACTATTGTCATACAATATATCTTTAGTGTTAGCCCGTTGTGAACCACACCTTAGTTTGATAACAAACTACTTGACACAAATTCCCTCCTTTGCTGCTACTATAGCAGTCATATACTTAGCCTTTTGTTGTAGTATTCGTCACAATGTCTTAACTTTGGAACTCTTCCAAATCCATCATGGAATCTCCTTTCCATTACATTGTGCCACCCATAGTTTAAATTGAGATAAACTTAATTTGTATCTTGTGACAAAACTAGTATCAATGTAACGCTTTACAATGAACTATTTGTAATTGTTTGTCACCTCTACACAAATATATTCTTAGTTCTTCCAAAAGATGATAAGAATATCCTCACTATCGTCCAATGATCATTTTATGATTCATTCTGGTATATGCTCATAACACTTAGAGCATAGGACATATCTGGATATGTACATATCATGGTATGATTGATCAAAACATTCTCGTGATTGCACTCATCAAGTGTCAAAGCACTTGAATCTTGTTTCACTTATCAAGTGTCGATACACTTGAATCTTGATTCAATTCCTTTCCATGCAACAAGAACCGTTTCTTGTTGATTCTATATTGAACTCCTTCAATATCTCATATATGTACATTTGGCACAACCATATTGGCGTTACAGTCTATCCACTATAGACATTCACGCTAAATATTCGGGTTTTGCCTAAGTCTTTCATCGAAATGAAATTCTTAACCTTTGTCAATAAAAGATACATCATTTCTAATCAACAAGATGTCCTTCACATAATGTATTAGAAATATGTCTCAGCGCTCCCACTTAATTTCTTGCAAATGCAAGCATCTTCATCGCCTCTCGATGAAAACTCCTTTTCATCATGGTGAAGATTCCAACTCATGATGCTTACTTCAACCATTGAAGTTTGCATGCCCTTTAGCATCCTTTGAATTTAAAAACCCTTTGGACCGTGTCATGTACACGCCCTAGGTAACCATTCTATTAGAAGAACTTTGTTTTGTTTATTCATCTACCATATAACAAATTATATGTAGTGGTTGCTACTTTAATCCGTCGACTAAATATCGCTATGAAAGATCAAATCTTGTCATAGTCAACTCCTTGAACATTGTCATAAAATACTTTACGACATGTCGACTATTTCATAGATGTGAAACATCCATGTCATTTCTTTATAGATCCAAATACGACCGATAGGTTTTACACCTTTCCTGAGGGTCTTCCAAGTTCAAAACTTGATTTCTCGTATATGGAACTATCACGGATTTTATGGCTTCAAGCCATTTGACGGAGTCGGGCCCATCATCGCTTCTTTGTATGTATTCGGTTCATCATTGTCAAACAATAATGATTTACTCTCAAATCTTAGCATTTGATTGTTTAACCGACCTTCTTGGTTCAATAGGAACTTTAGACCTCCGTGACCACAACCTTTGAGGCACATAAGCTATGAGCATTATGGCAGCCTCCGAGCGATTTCCTGCTCACAGAACTCAGACATTTAGCTAAGGTTCGTTAACCTTATCAAAGTTCTATTGTCCTCCCACTTAACTTTTATGAAAAATTCCTTCTTCAAGAAACTTCACATTTCAAGCGACAAACCCTTTTGTCCTCGGTGTTAAGGAGGAATAACCAATTGTTATTCGTAATAACCTACAAAGACATGCTCATCCGACTTTGGTTGTAAACATCTTACTTATGTTTAGCATACCAAAATTTAAGAAAGGACAACTTGGGTTTTATCCCAAACCATAACTCATATGGTGTCATTTCAACGGATCAAGATGGAGCTCTTTTCAGTGTAAAAGCGGTAGTCTCTAAAGCTTTAATCTTTTTAAAACATAATGGCAGTTTTATAAGTAATACCTTTGATCCAACCATGTCAAACAAGGTTTCATTACAAATCTCAAACACTCCATACTCCTATGGTGTTTTGGGAGATGTAAATCTAGGTGTTTTGCTAAACTTGCAACTCAAATAAATCCCTTTATGATAAAATCATAATTCATTTATTTTCTTGTTACACTTGTAACTCAAATAAATCCCTTTATGATCAAATCATAATTCATTTATTTTTCTTGTTACAATGATTTTCCACTTCATCTTGAAAGTCTTTGAAACATTTTCAAATATTTCATACTTCTTTCTCATTAAGTGAATATTCACTCAAAATTCTGGAGAAAGCATATGAAGTTGAAACCCATCGCTTACGACTGCACATAATGGACTACATACATCGATATGTATAAATTCCAATATTTTAGTCATTCGTTCTTCTTTGGCCTTTGAACGAAGTTTTAATTATCCCGAGGAAAGTCTCACAAGCGTCACTTGATCAAATCAAAGACTCCAAAAATCCATGAATATGGAGATTCTTCATGTTTTCTTTCCAATATAATTTAAACAGCGATGTCACTTCATAAGTGATCTTTCAATCATTTGTCTTGCAACATTTTAGCATTAGGATTTATGGATGTGATTTCTTCAACTAGATTTGTAAATCATCCATCTTATATGGAATACGGTAATTATTTGAACAACCTTTGTTCTTATAATACCTGATTCAAATAACAATTATTAAAACAAATCTTGAAGTCAAGCTTTGATGTCAACGAGAAATACAAACAACGGTTTGTTTGTTTTCGATGAACATCATCACATTTTCTCTTGCTAGTTACTTAGGCCATTGTGGTTCATGAATTGCGTCATTCCGTATGAAATTTCATACCAACCAATTCGGTATCCAATACCCAAGAACCACATTGTTTAACAAGCAAAGAATACAACCATAACATGTATATCATCTATATACCTAAATTGGATATTTCCAATCTTTTCTTTTCTACCAAATATATTTTATAGATTCTCTTTCAGCATTTCCTTTTCCTTTTAAAAGAATCTTTCAACATCAAAAGTGGCGCCATATACATGACACATAGTCCAAAGCGTGTATATTCAAATAATAATACCTTTGGACTTGCACTTTGAAGTAGATCACCATCATCAAATGATCGGTATTCTTTCAAAATCCATTCTTTAGTAATCTTTTAGTGTAGTAAACATTTTACATACATATTCTATTCACCCTTATCATGACGACTTTCATGATCAAGCTACTTTAGCTTATAAAGGCGAATCGTGAGTATAACATTACTTTCCAAAACCCTTTTGGATGATTAGGATGTCTAGCATCTCCAACCTTCGCAAATTCTCATCCAATATGAGAACATATATTATACTCTATCATATTTCAACCAAAACATTGTTTGAGATATCGTTATATCGCCACACATGATGGTTTCAAACAATTCTTTCAGCTCCTAGATAAACTTGATGTTTAAATCAAGAATCATGGAGGCAAACATGATACTTAAGATACTAACATCGGAATTGTTACTCTCGATTTAATACCAATTATTAAATTTCACGGAGTAAATAGAATTTTGCTGAAAGTTTGCAATAGGACTTTAAACTTTAGATTGACACTCAACACAATACGATACCAGTTAGAAAGTATATATCCGAATTCTATAGTTCTATTATCTCAATTACAACTATGCATATGGTGGTGAGCGAATGCCAATGACTACAACAAATTATGCAAATTCACTTTGATTTAATTTATGATAAATTGAGTTCTACTAATCCAATTTAGAAATGAACTCCCACTCAAAACGACATCCCTCGTGTCTTTTGGTGATTACATGAACCAAATCCACTACACCAAGTCCGATCATCACGTGAGTCGGTGTAGCTTCAAAGGCGAGCATCAAATGGGCATCATATCTACTATATGACTCATGCTTAACCTTTCGGTCCGTGTTCCGAGGCCATGTCTGTACATGCTAGGCTCGCCAAGTAAGAACCTTAGTATTTTGCGTGTGTAACTGTTTTACACCCGAAGTATGGTCGAGGATCCAAGAACACCCGATCATCATGTGATGTCTTGGAGCGACGAAAACATAATCGGTGCATACTAAAGGAAGAACACATTCTTATCTTGATATTTAAATGAGGGATCATCTTATTATGCTTAAAAAAGCGCTAAATAAGCAATATAAGATGCAATCAAACATCATATGTTTATTAGTGAAATTATATGGTCCCCGCAGATGATCTCTATCATGTGCATCGTGGTATGATCACTATCATACCTATATGTGTAAATCCACAGTCTATGGATTTTACACGCTATGTGTGTTGTAAGAGTATCATCTCATACTTCTACTTACAACACTACCATATCATAACACTAGCCCAGCAACAATCTAAACTAGACGCCTCTAATTTATCCATTGCAAGTTTTACGTGGCTGAGGGCTTTCGAGATAGAACCGTTCTTACCTACGAACATGAACCACAACGAGGATAATCAAATTGTTGACAACTTGCAAAATAGATATTGACTATAGTAGGAGAGACACCGCTAGCCACTTATGCAAAACTAGTTGCATGTCAAGCGTGGAACAGGTCTCATGTGCGAGGACATGTAAAGTTTGTCCGGGCCGCTTCATCCCACTATGCCACCAATATCCAAAGTACAACTAAGAAGCAATAAAATGATCATCATCGCCCACATACTCATATGTGTACTACCCGTGCAAAGCATCTACGCATAGATCCGGCTCTGATACCACTGAAGGGTTCGCAGCATAGAAAACAAAAATTTTCCTACGATGTGAACTATATACCAAGATCTATATATACTAGATACAAACAACGGGCGGATGTATATCCGTAGAGAACATACCCTTGAAGACCGACAAAGCTTAACGAGTCCAAACTCGTGGTTGATGTAGACGATCTCTTGCCGATCTCAAGATCGAGAGGAAGTCCTAGCGCCAAAACAGCAGCATCCGTGCTCGCACACACGCTCGAGGCACCGAGCAACCTCCGCCTCCTCGCCCAGCGATACAGCAAGCACAACTCTTTCTTGCCGAAAAGCCACGGGAACATGTATCTCGCTAGTCCGAGACCATGGGAATAAATTCTAGAGGAGAGAGATCCTTCACGAGGAGGTGTGATGTGAGAGGAGGAGAGGGGCCTTTATAGGGAGAGGGGGCACCCAAGGGGCCATGCGCCCAGCCATGGGGCTGCCCCACCTCTTCCACATTCATGTGGGTGGAGCTCCCACTCAAAATGAAAAGCCTCCACTCCCATTAAAAAGCCTCCACTCATAAATCCACTCACATGCATTAAATTTCCACCAAATTTAATGCAAGCTCTCATTTAAATAAAACTCTTTTATTTATTTATTCAGAATTTTGTTAATTAATTTAATTAACAAACATTCACATAAAACCCGCTAGTATTCCATTTCACATGCGTAACCGTTTCAAGAATTTCAACCAAACAGCAGTTTGTGTCTAGTGAAATAAATTCTGCGCTTTCCTTTTCTTTTCGCATGAAACTTTTGCTCCAATTGGATGTCGGTGTCTCTTAAGTGTGTCACCCTACGGTTCGTGAATAATGCGGACATGATCGAGACCCTCTCGGATCAATAATCGAAGCGGGATCCGAGACCCATACCGACTCCCACACATTCAACGATGACTTTCTTGTGATCGTCGGAACCTTTTACGCTAGTATCTTAATCCTTTTGTTTCATGATATATTACATGTCCGAGATTCGATCATCGGTATCTCCATACCTAGTTTGATCTCGCACGACATGCACTCTTTTCTCGCTCCGTGATATAACATTCTAGTGATCAAATCACTTGCTTGCAAGCTAAACAATGTGATATCACCGAGAGGGCCCAGTATATCTATCCGTCATCGGGATGAACAAATTCCACTCTCGATCCATGGGCCTCAACATAACACTTTATTAGTTCGAACCCATCTTTATAATCACCTGTTACGGTGTGACGTTTGATGTTATCAAGAAACTCTTCCGGTGTTAGTGATTGACATGATCTCATGGTCTAAGGATTATGATCACTTCGTAAGTTGTTATAGCAATATAAACTCAATGACTTTGATCGTAATGCTATACTTCGGATGAATGTTCATCACACCATTACACTAATGTTGTGACCCCGTTATTAACAACATCCAATGTCCATGATCAGGAAACCTTGATCATCTTGTTAATCAACGAGCTAGTTTATAAGAGAGGCATAACTAGGAACTTTCTATTTTTTTATTAAACACACATGTATTAACGTTTCCGTATTAATACAATTATAGCATGCAAAATAAACATTTATCATAAATAAGGAATACGATAATAACCACTTTATTATTGCCTCTCGGGCATATTCCCTTCACGACTACCATATGCAACTGATAAATGCAATGAAAATAAAACATGATGAACTACTAACAACAAGATTAACTCTAAATTTTTTTGCTTCTAGAGGGGAGTGGAGGAGGTACCTGCGGAGACCGGCGAGCTCGAGGAGGAGGGGGTCGAGCTCGGGGAGGAGGGGGCCAAGCTCGGGGAGGCGGGGTCCGAGCTCGGCGAGGAGGGGCAAACTCGGGGAGGTGGGGGCCGAGCTCGGGGAGGAGGGGCTAGCTCATGGTGGCGGGGGCCGAGCTCGGGGAGGAGGGACAAGCTCGTGGTGGCAGGGAGGAGTAGGTCGTGGCGGCAGGAAGGAGGCTGATAGAGGCGCAGCGCTGGGGAGGAGGCTGGTGGCGGCGCTCAGGGAGGGGAATGGGAGGCGGCGGTGCTCGGGGCAGAGGCTCAGGGAGGAGGAGGGAGGCGGAGGCGCTAGAGGAGGGAGGAGGGATTCTCGGGGAGGAGGCAGGAGGAGGGAGGGAGGCTCGAGGAGGGAGGCGGCAGTTGGCGGCGGCGGCTGGTGCGACGCGGGGTCGGGGCGCGGGGTAGCTAGGGGAAGGGGTGGGTGTGAGTGGCCCGGAGTGGTCCGCGGCAGTCTAATGGGATAAGGCTACGCCGACGGCCAGGCATACGCCGAGGGCAGCCATCAGTGTAGCTAGGTCTTTTTATCCTGGGTACCACTACGCCGACGGCCAGGCGTACGCCGACGGCTGCCGTCGGCGTAGCCATGGTTTTTTTTAAGGAAGGATTTTTTTATTAATACCAAATTATACAGGATACTTTATTTGGTGTCTACTAATATAACAAATTATAATATATTATTTGGTCTCTACCATTATAGAAGAAACTATAATATATTATTACTATATACTTTTTTATTTCGTCTTGTGCTTGTTTTCCAAGAAAACCCTAGATGTGGGCTACCCCTATAGCTCCTCCGTACGAGGGTAGCCTAGTGGACTTTTCTTTTTGTTTTGGTTTTGTTTAGGAAATATGTTCCGACGTTCTCATGGTATTCCTCCGGCGAAACCCTGATCTGTGCACACTCGGATCGTCTACCCCCCTAGAGTCTAATGTCCATCTTGCGAGATGTAGTTATATGCTATGATGGAATTGTGTAATTCAATCTTTGCAACTTAAGTATAGATAAGATGATCTCACAGATTTTGCAAGTGTTATGACTCCTGGAGAACCGGTGGTCTACCCCTACAGCTTTCTCCGTACGATGGTAGCCCAGTGGAGATTTCTTTTTGTTTTGGTTTTGTTTAGGACATATGTACATGGAAATCAAAGGTTGGGCCAACTTTGCCATAAAATAGGCTCTGGTTGCCCCATGGCTGGAGTTTCCACGTATATATCCAGGATTTTACTAAGTGTTAACGCATGTCTACAAAGGGGGCACACTTAGGACTTCCACATGGGACCTACCAACCTTTCACCACACTCACACACATATGCTAGGGACACATACAAGTTTTCATCTAATTCTGACGTTCTCGTGGTCTTCCTCCGGCGAAACCCTGATCTGTGTACAGTTAGATCGTCTACCCCCCTAGACGTTCTTCTGACAGGGGTAGCCCGGCATAGGTCTCTCTTGTTTTGTGTTTGATTAGGTCATAGGATGATGTAAACCTATGTTGGTTCACAATTTGGGGCACTATCCTACCCGGTTTCATCGGAACAGGGAGATCCCCCTTATACGGGTCTAGAACCATCGCTTCTAGGTTAGAGTGCATGCATGCGAGGGGGACACATGCAAGCACATATACAACCTTTCACCACACTCACACACATATTCTAGGGACACATGCAAGTTTTCATCTGATTCCGACGTTCTCGTGCTCTTCCTCCGGCGAAACCCTGATCTGTGCACACTCGGATCGTCTACCCCCCTAGATGTTCCGCTGATAGGTGTAGCCAGGCATAGCTCTCTCTTGTTTTGTGTTTGATTAGGTCATAGGATGATGTAAAACCATGTTGGTTCACAAGTTGGGGCACTATCCTACCCGGTTTCACCCAAACAGGGAGATTCCCCCTTATACGGGTCCAGAACCTTCGCTTCTAGGTTAGAGTACATGCATGCGAGGGGGGACACATGCAAGCACCTAAAGCAACCTTCCACCACACTCACACACATATGCTAGGGACACATGCAAGTTTTCATCTGATTCTGAGGTTCTCGTGGTCTTCCTCCGACGAAACCCTGATCTGTGCACACTCGGATCGTCTACCCCCCCTATACGTTCCTTTGACAGGGGTAGACCGGTGTATCTCTCTCTTGTTTTGTGTTTGATTAGGTCATAGGATGATGTAAAACCATGTTGCTTCAGAAGTTGGGGCACTATCCTCTCCGGTTTCACCTAAACGGGGATAGTCCCCCTTATACGGGTCCAGAACCTTCGCTTCTAGGTTAGAGCGCATGCATGCGAGGGGGGACACATCGAAGCACCTATACCAACCTTTCAACACACTCACACACATATGCTAGGGACACATGCAATTTTTCATCTGATTCCGATGTTCTCGTGGTCTTCCTCCGGTGAAACCCTGATCTATGCACACTCGGATCGTCTACCCCCCTAGACGTTCCTCTGACAGGGGTAGCCCGACGTAGCTCTCTCTTTTTTTTGTTTGTTTAGGTCATAGGATGATGTAAAACCATGTTGGTTCACAAGTTGGGGCACTATCCTACCCGGTTTCACCTTAACGGGGAGATTCCCCCTTATATGGGTCCAGAACCTTCGCTTCTAGGTTAGAGCGCATGCATGCGAGGAGGGACACATGCAAGCACCTATACCAACCTTTCACCCCACTCACACACATATTCTAGGGACACATGCAATTTTTCATCTGATTCTGACGTTCTCGTGGTCTTCCTCCAGCGAAACCCTGATCTGTGGACACTTGGATCATCTACCCCCCTAGACGTTCCTTTGACAGGGGTATCCCGGCCTAGCTCTCTCTTATTTTGTGTTTGATTAGGTCATAGGATGATGTAAAACCATGTTGGTTCACAAGTTGGGGCACTATCCTACCCGGTTTCACCTAAACGGGGAGATTCCCCCTTATACGGGTCCAGAACCTTCGCTTCTAGGTTAGAGCGCATGCATGCGAGGAGGGACACATGCAAGCACCTATACCAACCTTGCACCACACTCACACACATATGCTAGGGACACATGCAAGTTTTCATCTGATTCCGACGTTCTCGTGGTCTTCCTCCGGTGAAACCCTAATCTATGCACACTCGGATCGTCTACCCCCCTAGACGTTCCTCTGACAGGGGTAGCCTGGCATAGCTCTCTCTTGTTTTGTGTTTGATTAGGTCATAGGATGGTGTAAAACCATGTTGGTTCACAATTTGGGGCACTATCCTACCCGGTTTTACCTTAACGGGGAGATTCCCCCTAATACGGGTCCAGAACCTTCGCTTCTAGGTTAGAGCGCATGCATGCGAGGGGGGACACATGCAAGCACCTATACCAACCTTTCACCACACTCACACACACATATGCAAGGGACACATGCAAGTTTTCATCTGATTCCGACGTTCTCGTGGTCTTCCTCCGGCGAGACCCTGATCTATGCATACTCGGATCGTCTACCCCCTAGACGTTCCTTTGACAGGGGTAGCCTGGGGTAGCTCTCTCTTGTTTTGTGTTTGTTTAGGTCATGAAGTTCAGCATCCTCCAGAAGCTTATGGTCTAGTGCAAAGTTCATACTTCCATGGTCTCAATCCTTATGAAGAGCTGGTACATGCTATATCTACAAGAGAAACTATCGTCCGCTCCTCAGGAGGGTTGACAGAACCAGGATCTCTGTTCAAGAGTCTAATGGCCATCTTGCGAGATGTATTTATATGCTATGATGGAATTGTATAATTCAATCTTTGCAGCTTAAGTATAGATAAGATGATCTCACAGATTTTGCAAGTGCTATAACTCCTGGAGAACCGGTGGTCTACCCCTACAGCTTTCTCCGTACGAGGGTAGCCCAGTGGAGATTTCTTTTTGTTTTGGTTTTGTTTAGGACATATGTACATGGAAAGCCAAGTTTGGGCCGACTTTGCCATAAAATAGGCTCTGGTTGCCCAATGGCGGGAGTTTCCACGTATATATCCAGGATTTTACTAAGTGTTACCGCATGTCTACAAAGGGGGTCACACTTAGTACTTCCACATGGGACCTACCAACCTTTCACCACACTCACACACATATGCTAGGGACACATACAAGTTTTCATCTAATTCTGACGTTCTCGTGGTCTTCCTCCGGCGAAACCCTGATCTGTGCACAGTCAGATCGTCTACCCCCCTAGACGTTCTTCTGACAGGGGTAGCCCGGCATAGGTCTCTCTTGTTTTGTGTTTGATTAGGTCATAGGATGATGTAAACCTATGTTGGTTCACAATTTGGGGCACTATCCTACCCGGTTTCATCGGAACAGGGAGATCCCCCTTATACGGGTCTAGAACCATCGCTTCTAGGTTAGAGTGCATGCATGCGAGGGGGACACATGCAAGCACATATACAACCTTTCACCACACTCACACACATATTCTAGGGACACATGCAAGTTTTCATCTGATTCCGACGTTCTCGTGCTCTTCCTCCGGCGAAACCCTGATCTGTGCACACTCGGATCGTCTACCCCCCTAGATGTTCCGCTGATAGGTGTAGCCCGGCATAGCTCTCTCTTGTTTTGTGTTTGATTAGGTCATAGGATGATGTAAAACCATGTTGGTTCACAAGTTGGGGCACTATCCTACCCGGTTTCACCCAAACAGGGAGATTCCCCCTTATACGGGTCCAGAACCTTCGCTTCTAGGTTAGAGTACATGCATGCGAGGGGGGACACATGCAAGCACCTAAAGCAACCTTCCACCACACTCACACACATATGCTAGGGACACATGCAAGTTTTCATCTGATTCTGAGGTTCTCGTGGTCTTCCTCCGACGAAACCCTGATCTGTGCACACTCGGATCGTCTACCCCCCCTATACGTTCCTTTGACAGGGGTAGACCGGCGTATCTCTCTCTTGTTTTGTGTTTGATTAGGTCATAGGATGATGTAAAACCATGTTGCTTCAGAAGTTGGGGCACTATCCTCTCCGGTTTCACCTAAACGGGGATAGTCCCCCTTATACGGGTCCAGAACCTTCGCTTCTAGGTTAGAGCGCATGCATGCGAGGGGGGACACATCGAAGCACCTATACCAACCTTTCAACACACTCACACACATATGCTAGGGACACATGCAATTTTCCATCTGATTCCGATGTTCTCGTGGTCTTCCTCCGGTGAAACCCTGATCTATGCACACTCGGATCGTCTACCCCCCTAGACGTTCCTCTGACAGGGGTAGCCCGACGTAGCTCTCTCTTTTTTTGTGTTTGTTTAGGTCATAGGATGATGTAAAACCATGTTGGTTCACAAGTTGGGGCACTATCCTACCCGGTTTCACCTTAACGGGGAGATTCCCCCTTATATGGGTCCAGAACCTTCGCTTTTAGGTTAGAGCGCATGCATGCGAGGAGGGACACATGCAAGCACCTATACCAACCTTTCACCCCACTCACACACATATTCTAGGGACACATGCAATTTTTCATCTGATTCTGACGTTCTCGTGGTCTTCCTCCAGCGAAACCCTGATCTGTGGACACTTGGATCATCTACCCCCCTAGACGTTCCTTTGACAGGGGTATCCCGGCCTAGCTCTCTCTTGTTTTGTGTTTGATTAGGTCATAGGATGATGTAAAACCATGTTGGTTCACAAGTTGGGGCACTATCCTACCCGGTTTCACCTAAACGGGGAGATTCCCCCTTATACGGGTCCAGAACCTTCGCTTCTAGGTTAGAGCGCATGCATGCGAGGAGGAACACATGCAAGCACCTATACCAACCTTGCACCACACTCAGACACATATGCTAGGGACACATGCAAGTTTTCATCTGATTCCGACGTTCTCGTGGTCTTCCTCCGGTGAAACCCTAATCTATGCACACTCGGATCGTCTACCCCCCTAGACGTTCCTCTGACAGGGGTAGCCTGGCATAGCTCTCTCTTGTTTTGTGTTTGATTAGGTCATAGGATGGTGTAAAACCATGTTGGTTCACAATTTGGGGCACTATCCTACCCGGTTTTACCTTAACGGGGAGATTCCCCCTAATACGGGTCCAGAACCTTCGCTTCTAGGTTAGAGCGCATGCATGCGAGGGGGGACACATGCAAGCACCTATACCAACCTTTCACCACACTCACACACACATATGCAAGGGACACATGCAAGTTTTCATCTGATTCCGACGTTCTCGTGGTCTTCCTCCGGCGAGACCCTGATCTATGCATACTCGGATCGTCTACCCCCTAGACGTTCCTTTGACAGGGGTAGCCTGGGGTAGCTCTCTCTTGTTTTGTGTTTGTTTAGGTCATGAAGTTCAGCATCCTCCAGAAGCTTATGGTCTAGTGCAAAGTTCATACTTCCATGGTCTCAATCCTTATGAAGAGCTGGTACATGCTATATCTACAAGAGAAACTATCGTCCGCTCCTCAGGAGGGTTGACAAAACCAGGATCTCTGTTCAAGAGTCTAATGGCCATATTGCGAGATGTATTTATATGCTATGATAGAATTGTATAATTCAATCTTTGCAGCTTAAGTATAGATAAGATGATCTCACAGATTTTCCAAGTGCTATAACTCCTAGAGAACCGGTGGTCTACCCCTATAGCTTTCTCCGTACGAGGGTATCCCAGTGGAGATTTCTTTTTTTTTGGTTTTGTTTAGGACATATGTATATGGAAAGCAAAGGTTGGGCCGACTTTGCCATAAAATAGGCTCTGGTTGCCCAATGGCGGGAGTTTCCACGTATATATCCAGGATTTTACTAAGTGTTACCGCATGTCTACAAAGGGGGTCACACTTAGTACTTCCACATGGGACCTACCAACCTTTCACCACACTCACACACATATGCTAGGGACACATGCAAGTTTTCATCTGATTTCGACGTTCTCGTGGTCTTCCTCCGGCGAAACCCTGATCTGTGCACACTCAGATTGTCTACCGCCCCTAGACGTTCTTCTGACAGGGGTAGCCCGGCATAGCACTCTCTTGTTTTGTGTTTTATTAGGTCATAGGATGATGTAAAACTATGTTGGTTCACAAGTTGTGGCACTATCCTACCCGGTTTCACCGGAACGGCGAGATTCCCCCTTATACGGGTCCAGAACCTTCGCTTCTAGGTTAGAGCGCATGCATGCGAGGGGGGACACATGCAAGAACCTATACCAACCTTTCACCACACTCACACTAGGGACACATGTAAGTTTTCATTTGATTTCGACATTCTCGTGATCTTCCTCCGGCGAAACCCTGATCTATGCACACTCGGATCGTCTACCCCCTAGACGTTCTGCTGACAGGGGTAGCCCGGCGTAGCTCTCTCTTGTTTTGTGTTTGATTAGGTCATAGGATGATGTAAAACCATGTTGGTTCACAAGTTGGGGCACTATCCTACCCGGTTTCACCTAAACGGGGAGATTCTCCCTTATACGGGTCCAGAACCTTCGCTTCTAGGTTAGAGCGCATGCATGCGAGGGGGGACACATGAAAGCACCTATACCAACCTTTCACCACACTTACACACATATTCTAGGGACACATGCAAGTTTTCATCTGATTCTGAGGTTCTCGTGGTCTTCTTCCGACGAAACCCTGATCTGTGCACACTCGGATCGTCTACCCCCCCTATACGTTCCTTTGACAGGGGTAGACCAGCGTAGCTCTCTCTTGTTTTGTGTTTGATTAGGTCATAGGATGATGTAAAACCATGTTGGTTCACAAGTTGGGGCACTATCCTACCCGGTTTCACCTAAACGGGGAGATTCCCCCTTATACGGGTCCAGAACCTTCGCTTTTAGGTTAGAGCGCATGCATGCGAGGGGGGACACATCCAAGCACCTATACCAACCTTTCACCACACTCACACACATATGCTAGGGACACATGCAAGTTATCATATGATTCTGATGTTCTCGTGGTCTTCCTCCGGCGAAACCCTGATCTATGCACACTCGGATCGTCTACCCCCCTAGACGTTCCTCTGATAGGGGTAACCCGACGTAGCTCTCTCTTGTTTTGTGTTTATTTAGGTCATATGATGATGTAAAACCATGTTGGTACACATGTTGGGGCACTATCCTACCCGGTTTCACCTTAACGGAGAGATTCCCCCTTATACGGGTCCAGAACCTTCGCTTCTAGGTTAGAGCGCATGCATGCGAGGGGGGACACATCCAAGAACCTATACCAACCTTTCACCACACTCACACACATATGCTAGGGACACATGCAAGTTATCATATGATTCTGATGTTCTCGTGGTCTTCCTCCGGCGAAACCCTGATCTATGCACACTCGGATCGTCTACCCCCCTAGACGTTCCTCTGATAGGGGTAACCCGACGTAGCTCTCTCTTGTTTTGTGTTTTTTTAGGTCATATGATGATGTAAAACCAGGTTGGTACACATGTTGGGGCACTATCCTACCCGGTTTCACCTTAACGGAGAGATTCCCCCTTATACGGGTCCAGAACCTTCGCTTCTAGGTTAGAGCGCATGCATGCGAGGGGGGACACATCCAAGCACCTATACCAACCATTCACCACACTCACACACATATGCTAGGGACGCATGCAAGTTTTCATATGATTCTGATGTTCTCGTGGTCTTCCTCCGGCGAAACCCTGATCTATGCACACTCGGATCGTCTACCCCCCTAGACGTTCCTCTGACAGGGGTAACCCGACATAGCTCTCTCTTGTTTTGTGTTTGTTTAGGTCATAGGATGATGTAAAACCATGTTGGTACACATGTTGGGGCACTATCCTACTCGGTTTCACCTTAACGGAGAGATTCCCCCTTATACGGGTCCAGAACCTTCGCTTCTAGGTTAGAGCGCATGCATGCGAGGAGGGACACATGCGAGCACCTATACCAACCTTTCACCCCACTCACACACATATTCTAGGGACACATGCAATTTTTCATCTGATTCCGACGTTCTCGTGGTCTTCCTCCAGCAAAACCCTGATCTGTGCACACTCGGATCATCTACCCCCCTAGACGTTCCTTTGAGAGGGGTAGCCCGTCGTAGCTCTATCTTGTTTTGTGTTTGATTAGGTCATAGGATGATGTAAAACCATGTTGGTTCACAAGTTGGGGCACTATCCTACCCGGTTTCACCTAAACGAGGACATTCCCCCTTATACGGGTCCAGAACCTTCGCTTCTAGGTTAGAGCGCATGCATGCGAGGGGGGACACATGCAAGCATCTATACCAACCTTGCACCACACTCATACACATATGCTAGGTACACATGCAAGTTTTCATCTGATTCCGACGTTCTCGTGGTCTTCCTCCGGCGAAACCCTGATCTATGCACACTCGGATCGTCTACCCCCTAGACGTTCCTCTCACGGGGGTATCCTGGAGTAGCTCTCTCTTGTTTTGTGTTTGATTAGGTCAAAGGATGATATAAAACCATGTTGGTTCACAAGTTGGGGTACTATCCTAGCCGGTTTTACCTTAACGGGGAGATTCCCCCTAATACGGGTCCAGAACCTTCGCTTCTAGGTTAGAGCGCATGCATGCGAAGGGGGACACATGCAAGCACCTATACCAACCTTTCACCACACTCACACACATATGCAAGGGACACATGCAAGTTTTCATCTGATTCCGACATTCTCGTGGTCTTCCTCCGGCGAAACCCTGATCTATGCACACTCGGATCGTCTACCCCCCTATACGTTCCTCTGATAGGGGTAGCCCGGCGTAGCTCTGTCTTGTTTTGTGTTTGATTAGGTCATAGGATGATGTAAAACCATGTTGGTTCACAATTTGGGGCACTATCCTACCCGGTTTCACCTAAACGGGGAGATTCCCCCTTATACGAGTCCAGAACCTTCGCTTCTAGGTTAGAGCGCATGCATGCGAGGGGAGACACATGAAAGCACCTATACCAACCTTGCACCACACTCACACACATATGGTAGGGACACCTGCAAGTTTTCATCTGATTCTGACGTTCTCGTGGTCTTCCTCCTGCGAAACCCTGATCTATGCATACTCGGATAGTCTACCCCCCTAGACGTTCCTCTGACAGGGGTAGCCTGGTGTAGGTCTCTCTTGTTTTGTGTTTGTTTAGGTCATGAAGTTCAGCATCCTCCAGAAGCTTATGGTCTAGTGCAAAGTTCATACTTCCATGGTCTCAATCCTTATGAAGAGCTGGTACATGCTATATCTACAAGAGAAACTATCGTCCGCTCCTCAGGAGGGTTGAGAACAGGATCTCTGCTCAAGAGTCTAATGGCCATCTTCTTGAGATGTATTTATATGCTATGATGGAATTGTATAATTCAATCTTTGCAGCTTAAGTATAGATAAGATGATCTCACAGATTTTGCAAGTGCTATAACTCCTGAGAACCGTGGTCTACCCTCTGACTTTCTCCGCATGGGTAGCCCAGTGGAGATTTCTTTTTGTTTTGGTTTTGTTTAGGACATATGTACATGGAAAGCCAAGTTTGGGCCGACTTTGCCATAAAATAGGCTCTGGTTGCCCAATGGCGGGAGTTTCCACGTATATATCCAGGATTTTACTAAGTGTTAACGCATGTCTACAAAGGGGGTCACACTTAGGACTTCCACATGGGACCTACCAACCTTTCACCACACTCACACACATATGCTAGGGACACATGCAAGTTTTCATCTGATTCCGACGTTCTCGTGGTCTTCCAAACCCTGATCTGTGCACACTCAGATCGTCTACCGCCCCTAGACGTTCTTCTGACAGGGGTAGCCCGGCGTAGCTCTCTCTTGTTTTGTGTTTGATTAGGTCATAGAATGATGTAAAACTATGTTGGTTCACAAGTTGGGGCACTATCCTACCCGGTTTCACCGGAACAGGGAGATTCCCCCTTATATGGGTCCAGAACCTTCGCTTCTAGGTTAGAGCGCATGCATGCGAGGGGGGACACATGCAAGCACCTATACCAACCTTTCACCACACTCACACACATATGCTAGAGACACATGCAAGTTTTCATCTGATTTCGATGTTCTCGTGATCTTCCTCCGGCGAAATCCTGATCTATGCACACTCGGATCGTCTACCCCCTAGACGTTCTGCTGACATGGGTAGCCCGGCGTAGCTCTCTCTTGTTTTGTTTGATTAGGTCATAGGATGATGTAAAACCATGTTGGTTCACAAGTTGGGACACTATCCTACCCGGTTTCACCTAGACGGGGAGATTCTCCCTTATACGGGTCCAGAACCTTCGCTTCTAGGTTAGAGCGCATGCATGCGAGGGGGGACACATGAAAGCACCTATACCAACCTTTCACCACACTTACACACATATTCTAGGGACACATGCAAGTTTTCATCTGATTTCCGACGTTCTCGTGATCTTCCTCCGGCGAAACCCTGATCCGCGACGGAAGTTTCCAATTAAAATAGGCTATGGTTGACCCGTGATGGAAGTTTCCAATTAAAAAACTACGATTTTACTAAGTGTTAACGCATATCCGAGAAGGGGATCACACTTGGTGGGAAATGGTGTAAAATATGGGTTGGCGTACGAAAAGGATTGAATCTTTGAACAACTTCACAAAAATTTGCGACATATAAATTTCACGCACATGTGATAATAACACACAAACATACAAATTTGTCATGTTGTGAGAAGATTCGACATTTCATGTGGGCGTGGAGACTACTATTCGGAGGCTACGAATCCATCTAATTGATAAAATAGAACCTAAATAATTGATACTAATAAATAAATACAAATATAAAATAAGTTCATAATCTGGTGGGAAAAATAAAAAAATGTCATGCGGTACGCCAAGGGTGACCGTCGGCGTAGGCTATGCCGACGGCGGCTCTCGGCAAGCGGCTGACGCGTTAGGGCTCGGTACCGACCTGGCCGGCCAGTCCCACGTGGCCACCCGGTACGCCGAGGGTTTAGTATATGCCGACGGTGACCCTCGGCGTACTGGTGCATACGCCGACGGCTATGCTATGCCAAGGGCTCGGAAGCTGGCCTGGCCTGGCCCGTTGCTACGCCGAAGGCCCCGACCTTTGGCCGTCGGCGTAGCGTCCGACCGTCGGTGCACAGCGTCATTCCTGTAGTGCGTATCTTCTCATTTTAATAAACGTCGATTCACGGATACCAGGGAACAAGCGCTTCCGCACGTATCGTAAAACAACAACCATAATCGTGTACCAGGCAATGATATCCAACCATAGCTTCTGTCTATAAGATCTGCATGAGATATTGTACGCGGTGTTTAAATCCAAATGGCTAAACACTAGTAGAAAACAGGCCACCCGTTCGCGCCCCCTCATAGCATTAGTCCTGGTTGCGCCACGAACCGGGACTAATGCTGGCACGCGTCCTGGTTCGAGCGGGCACGGGGCCCGGAGGCATGCATCCCGGTTGGTAACGGGGAATACGTCCCGGATTGTAACACAAACCGGGACTAAAGGTTGGGCGTCAGCCACGTGGCATGGCACACACCTTTAGTCCCGGTACATATGCTCTCGCCCTCTATAAATGCAACGCCCCAGCCCTCTGCCTCCACTCTGTTTTTTCTTGGTGGAAGGTGTGAGGGGTGTGCTAGTTTTTTTCCCCTATGCATGCATTCAAGGTGTTTGATGAAATGTTTGAGTGAATGATCCCGTTAAATTTCTCATAGAACAAAAATATAGAAGGTGTCTGAGACGCACTTGAGCTTTCTCCTCTTTATTTCCCTCGATCGAGGTTAGCAATCTTATATTTTCTCTGTCATTGATACAATGCATGTGTCGATGTGAATTGGTCATTTCACTATTTATGATGTCATGTTTTTGATAAACTTACTTATATGATGCAGATGAACGGTCGGGAATGGATGTACGGTGACCGTCGTGTACCCGGGTATATGAAAGGAGTGGATAAATTTATCGATGTGGCTACGACAAACAAAGAGAATGGTTTTATACGTTGTCCATGTGTTCAATGTTGGAACAACAAGGAGCACTCTTCCTCGAAAATCATTCGCGGCCACCTAATTATGAAAGGTTTCATGCCCAACTATAATTGCTGGACCAAGCACGGGGAAAGAGGGGTTATGATGGAAGATGGTGAAGAAGAAGAAGATTATGATTACAACTATCATCATATGTTTCCTGAATACAGTGATACTGCAATGGAAGACATTGGAGAGGAAGGAGGTGAAGAACGGGCATCAGATGAGCCGGCTGATGAACTTGGTAGGGTCATTTCTGATGCAAAGTGAGACTGTGAAACAGAAAATGAGAAGTTGAAGTTAGAGGGCATGTTAGAAGATCACAAGAAATTGTTGTACCCAAATTGTGAAGATGACAGGACAAAGCTCGGTACCACACTGGAATTGTTGCGATGAAAGGCAGAGTGTGGTCTAACTGACTCCTCATTTGAAAAGATGCTAAAAATAATGAAGCCAAGTTTCCAAAACATAACGAACTTCCGAGAGTACCTCTGAAGCAAAGAAGACTCTGTCCTCTAGGATTAGATGTGCAAAAGATACATGCATGCATTAATGATCGCATCCTCTACCATGATAAGGAGTATGAGAATTTAGATAAATGCCGGTATGCAATGCATTGCGGTATAAGATCGCACGAGATGACCACGGTGATGTTGAGGAGAGCCCCTCCGGAAGAGGGTTCTGCTAAGTTTATGTGGTATGCTCCTATAATACCAAGGTTGAAACGCATGTTCGAAACAAAGAGCATGCCAGTTGTTGCGATGGCACAAACAAGACCGTAAGAAAGGCGGGAAGTTGAGACACCTCGACGGGTCACAATGGAGAAAAACCGAGAGACTTCCCGGACTTTGCGGTGGCGCAAGGAACTTATGGTTTGGTCTAAGTACGGATGGCATGAATCCTTTTGGGGAGCAGAGTGCTGCCATAGCACACTGCCCGTGACTCTATGTATCTACAACCTGCCTCCTTGGTTGTGCATGAAGCGTAAGTTCCTTATGATGTCAGTGCTCATCCAAGGCCCGAAGCAACCGGGCAACGACATTGATGTGTACATTAGGCCATTAGTTGAAGAACTCTTACAGTTGTGGGGCAAACCAGGTGTATGTGCATGGGATGAGAACAAACAGGAGCCATTTGATCTACGAGGGTTGCTATTCGTAACGATCAATGATTGGCCTGCTCTTAGTAACCTTTCAGGACAGACAAACAAGGGATATAAGGCATGCACACACTGTTTAGATAAGACTGAAGGTACATATTTTCATAAATGCAAGAAGGTTGTGTACCTGGCGAATCGACGATTTCTTCCGACCAATCATCCCGTAAGAAAGAAAGGCAAGCATTTCAAAGGTGAGGCAGATCACCGGAAGAAGCCTGAACTCCCTGCTGGTGATGATGTATTTGGTATGGTCAAGGACATAGAAGTAATCTTTGGAAAGGGTCCCGGTGGTCAATCAGTTCGACGTCGCTACAGGACACGCACCCATGTGGAAGAAGAAATCTATATTTTGGGAGATGCCATATTGGAAAGTCCTGCGTGTCCGCTCTTCAATCGACGTCTTTGCGTGACGAAGAATCTTTGCGTGAACTGCTAGGATTCCTAGGCGTGTATGGGAACACAAAAGATACACCGAAGCACGGTGTAGGACCAACAAATTATGAAAGACCCAAAGAACACGCATACGTAACAAGACGGATAAAGGCGTCACTTAAGTCGTGCAACTATGCTCTTACCAAAGGAGAAGAAAATCTTTTTGAAGTCCTTTCTTGTATCAAGGTCTTCGGCTTCTCATCTAATATAAAGGGGATAATAAATATGGCAGATAAAAAGTTCCAAAACCTGAAGTCTCATGATTGTCATGTGATTATGACGCAGTTGCTTCCGATTGCATTGAGGGGGCTTCTACCGAAAAATGTTCGAGTACCCATTGTGAAGCTGTGTGCATTCCTCAATGCAATATCTTAGAAGGTAATCAATCCAGATATTCTGCCAAGGTTACAGAAGGATGTGGTACAATGTCTTTTTAGTTTTGAGTTGGTGTTCCCACCATCCTTCTTCAATATTATGACGCATCTCCTGGTTCACCTAGTGGAAGAGAATGCCATTCTCGGTCCGGTATTTCTGCACAATATGTTCGCCTTTGAGAGGTTCATGGGAGTCTTAAAGAAATATGTTCATAATCGTGCTAGACCAGAAGGAAGCATCTCCAAGGGATATGAAACAGAGGAGGTCATTGAGTTTTGTGTTGACTTTATTCCTGACCTTAAGCCGATTGGTGTTTCTGACTCGCGGCATGAGGGAAGACTAAGTGGAAAAGGCACACTGGGAAAGAAAGCAATGATATGTACGGACGGGGATTCTTTCACTAAAGTACACTACACAGTTCTACATAATTCCACCTTGGCAGCTCCGTATATCGAGGAACACAAGAATATTGTACGCTCCAAAAACCCGGGGAAGCCTGAATCATGGATTACAGATGAACACATGAAGTCTTTCGGTGGTTGGATGCGGACACATATCTTGAATGACACCACTGTTGGAGATCGGCTATACTTGTTGGCCGCGTCACCATCTTCTACTGTATTGAATTTCCAAGGGTACGAAATAAATGGGAATACATTCTACACGATCGCCCAAGATAAAAAGAGCACAAACCAAAATAGTGGTGTCCGCTTTGGTGCAATAGACGAGAATGTACAAAAGGACACATACTATGGTTACATAGAGGAGATATGTGAACTAGACTATGGAGTCTCTTTTAAGGTCCCTTTGTTTCGCTGCAAATGGGTCAACCTGAATGGGGAAGGGATAAAGATAGACCAGTTGTACGGAATGACAATAGTGGATCTCAACAATCTTGGTTATAGAGATGACCCATTCGTCCTAGACAATGATGTGTCTCAGGTTTTCTATGTGAAGGACATGTCCTCCAGACCAAAAAAAAGAAAAAATATGCAAACGAATACATCATATGATGAGCCAAAGCGTCACATAGATCTTTCAGGGAAAAGAAACATCGTGGGAATCGAGGACAACACAGACATGTCAGAAGATTATAATAAGTTTGATGAAATTCCGCCCTTCACAGTGAAAACTGACCCAAGCATTCCGTTAAGAAGATGCTCCATGGTTACGTCTGAAGCGATCATAAGGAAGGACATATGCCAAGAAGTTCATGCGCATATTATGTAACTCTAGTTCATGTCTTTCGCGGTTTGTGGCTTGACCGGGACTATATATAGGGGGGCCTTTAGTCCCGGTTTTGTAGTCTCGGTTTTTAATATTAATAAATGTCTTGAGTGTTAGTCCCGTTTTGTGGCCGGACCGGGACTATGAAGAAGTTGTCCCGATTTGTACTTACCATTAAGATCTGATCTCCAAACGCGCGCGGTCACATATTAGGGAGTGCCTCTATGACCAGTTTCTTGGAGATGCTTGGGATTGGGATCCGCGGCATCTCCTGAACTATCGTAATGGTGTCCTGCTCTCGAAAACCATCTTGCAGCTTGTAACTTCTCTAACTAGATCAATACACAGGAGATAACTAATTTCACATATTAGGAGTGCCTCTATGACCAGTTTTCGGAGATGCTTGGGAGGGCTGGATTCGGACATCTCCTAAAACGGCCGTAGTGGTGTCACTGCTCTCGAAAACCATCTTGCAGCTTGTAACTTCTCTAACTAGATCAATACGCCTGGGAGCTAACTAATTTCACATATTAGGGAGTGCCTCTATGACCGGTTTCTCGGAGATGCCGGAGGACCGGGCTCGTCGCATCTCCTGAAACCGCCATAGTGGTGTCCTGCTCTAAAACAATATTGGAGATGCCTCAATCATTTGGAGGACTGGACTCACAAGGATGCCTATTTATAGTACAAGCAACTCGGCATAGTGTCGACACTTACGAAATAATGTCGACACTCACCCCTATTATCGATGATGACTGTGTTTTTCGGTTGGTGTCTCAGCGGGACTAAGGTTCATCTTTAGTCGGTTGGTGACACCATCGAGACAAAATACGCCATGCGACATAATGTCGACACTCACCCCTATCATTAGTCTTTGCCGGCCTGCGAAATCCCTCCAACCGGGACTAAAGATGAACCTTTAGTATATTGAAAATCCGAACAATGAAAATCCTTCGCGTGGTGTCATATTATGTGACATAGTTGAAAGGAAAAATACCAGACTTGGCATATTATGTGGCATAGTTTGTGATGGTGTGCCCATATTATGCATGCATGTGGAAATTGGTATGGAGAACAATGTTGCAGGAGGAAGTTTTCCTTTTTGTCGCACGGAAAAGCCCTTTTCCATTTTCCGAGCGTAAAAAATGGGTCGTTTTGTGAAGTAACCACCAAAATGCTGTTTCAAAATGCTACCGTCCCATTTTCCTAAAATACTAGACCACCTTACATGGACTATCTCCCAACCGGGACATCTCAAACCTTTTCGTCTATCCCGGGTAAAAAGGACAAATGTCTGCTGAATCGGTAGGAAGTGGGTCTAGTTTGTCCTACAGGTACATGATTTATCGCCCGTGATTTTTTGAAAAAATCATTTTTAGACTCGCAATATATGGTTTCTTCAGAGATCCTATGCAAGTTCTACCGATGCTCGTCCCCTATCTTCATGCACGCCGGTTCGACCATAGTTAGAAATTCAGAAAATTGAAAACGGGCATAATAAATTCAAAAAAAAATCCGAACAATGAAAATCCTTCGCGTGATGTCATATTATGTGACATAGTTGAAAGGAAAAAATACCAGACTTGGTATATTGATCATGTCTCGAAAAAACCTTCACAAAATGACCTATCATGTTCGAGGTTTCATGGCTTTCGGTCCAAATGACCGATGTTATGTGCTGAATCACGGCATAGTTTGTGATTCTATGCCCATATTATGCATGCATGTGGATATTGGTATGGAGAACAATTTTGCAGGAGGAAGGTTTCCTTTTTGTCGCACGGAAAAGCCCTTTTCCATTTTCCGAGCGCAAAAAACGGGTCGTTCTGTGAAGTAACCACCAAAATGTCGTTTCAGAATGCTACCATCCCATTTTCCTAAAATACTAGACCACCTTACATGGACTATCTCCCAACCGGGACATCTCAAACCTTTTCGTCTATCCCGGGTAAAAAAGACAAATGTCTGCTGAATCGGCAGGAAGTGGGTCCGGTTTGTACTACAGGTACATGATCTATTGCCCGTGATTTTTTGAAAAACTCTTTTTTAGACTCGCAATATGTGGTTTCTTCAGAGATCCAATGCAAGTTCTAACGATGCTCGTCCCCTATCTTCATGCACGCCGGTTCGACCATAGTTAGAAATTCAGAAAATTCAAAACAGGCATAATAAATTCAAAAAAAATCCGAACAATAAAAATCCATTGCATGATGTCATATTATGTGACATAGTTGAAAGGAAAAATATCAGACTTGGTATATTGATCATGTCTCAAAAAAACCTTCACAAAATGACCTATCATGTTCGAGGTTTCACGGCTTTCGGTCCAAATGACCAATGTTATATGCTGAATCACGGCATAGTTTGTGATGCTATGCCCATATTATGCATGCATGTGGACATTGGTATGGAGAACAATGTTGCAGGAAGAATTTTTCTTTTTTGTCGTACGGAAAAGCCCTTTTCCATTTTCCGAGCGCAAAAAACAGGTCGTTTTGTGAAGTAACCACCAAAATGCCGTTTCAGAATGCTACCGTCCCATTTTACTAAAATACTAGACCACCTTACATGGACTATCTCCCAACCGGGACATCTCAAACCTTTTCGTCCATCCCGGGTAAAAAAGACAAATGTCTGCCGAATCGATAGGAAGTGGGTCTGGTTTGTACTACAGGTACATGATCTATCGCCCGTGATTTTTTGAAAAAAATCATTTTTAGACTCGCAATATGTGGTTTCTTCAAAGATCCAATGCAAGTTCTAACGATGCTCGTCCCCTATATTCATGCACGCCAGTTCGACCATAGTTAGAAATTTAGAAAATTCAAAGCGGGCATAATAAATTCAAAAAAATCCAAACAATGAAAATCCTTCGCGTAATGTCATATTATTTGAAAGGAAAAATACCAGACTTGGTATATTGATCATGTCTCTAAAATAACTTCACAAAATGACCTATCATGTTCGAGGTTTCATGGCTTTCGGTCCAAATGACCGATGTTATGTGCTGAATCACGTCATAGTTTGTGATGCTGTGCCCATATTATTCATACATGTGGACATTGGTATGGAGAACAATGTTGCAGGAGGAAGTTTTCCTTTCTGTCACACGGAAAAGCCCTTTTCCATTTTCCGAGCGCAAAAAACGGGTCGTTTTGTGAAGTAACCACCAAAATGCCGTTTCAGAATGCTACCGTCCTATTTTCCTAAAATACTAGACCACCTTACATGGACTATCTCCTAACCAGGACATCTCAAACCTTTTCGTCCATCCCGGGTAAAAAAGACAAATGTCTGCTGAATCGGTAGGAAGTGGGTCCGGTTTGTACTACAGGTACATGATCTATCGCCCGTTATTTTTTGAAAAAATAATTTTTAGACTCGCAATATGTGGTTTCTTCAGAGATCCTATGCAAGTTCTAACGATGCTCATCCCCTATCTTCATGCACGCCGGTTCGACCATAGTTAGAAATTCAGAAAATTCAAAACGGGCATAATAAATTCAAAAAAAATCCGAACAATAAAAATCCTTCGCGTGATGTCATGTTATGTTACATAGTTTAAAGGAAAAATACCAGACTTGGTATATTGATCATGTCTCGAAAAAACCATCACAAAATGACCTATCATGTTCGAGGTTTCATGGCTTTCGTCCAAATGACCGATGTTATGTGCTGAATCACGGCATAGTTTGTGATGATGTGCCCATATTATGCATGCATATGGACATTGGTATGGAGAACAATGTTGCAGGAGGAAGTTTTCCTTTTTGTCGCACGGAAAAGCCCCTTTCCATTTTCCGAGCGCAAAAAATGGGTCGTTTTGTGAAGTAACCACCAAAATGCCGTTTCAGAATGCTACCGTCCCATTTTCCTAAAATACTAGACCACCTTACATGGACTATCTCCCAACCAGGACATCTCAAACCTTTTCGTCCATCCCGGGTAAAAAAGACAAATGTCTGCCGAATTGGTAGGAAGTGGGTCTGGTTTGTACTACAGGTACATGATCTATCGCCCGTGATTTTTTGAAAAAATCATTTTTAGGCTCGCAATATGTGGTTTCTTCAGAGATCCTATGCAAGTTCTAAATGAGCCATTTTTCTTCCCGCCATTTTTTCCCGGCATTTATCCCGCCATTTCTTCCCGTCAGTTTTTCCCGCCAGTTCTTCCCTCCAGTTATCTTCCTACCATTTCTCACTATATATATGTAGGGTTGGCCTCCATTGTCATTGCACATCTCTAGACTCATATCTGCAACCTCATCACTCTTTCCCATGACTTCCACCGTATCACTAACTCCTAGGGAGGCGGAGGCGCTTTGCGCCTCGAACTACCCTCGCCTGTGCCATCGTCCGCCACCGGATGCTGAGCACCGGTGGCATGCCGGTTCCTCCTGTCCCTCTAGGTGTGGCGTGTCGGATGGCCATCACGAACCACTACTACTTCGAGCTCATGTCGGAGCAGCGGAGGAATCCCAGATGGCATCCCGACTATTTCCCGACTTGGGAAGCCTTCTTCGTGGATCGACGTGAGAGGGCGCTCGCCAGGCACGAGGAGGACATCCCACCTCCTCCGAACTTCAACGAGGCCGGCCGTCGGTTGTGGTGGCGCGGTCGGACTCTCCAGAGCGTCATGGCCTACGACACATCCGCCGACTCGAGCCCCCGCCTGCGCTACCCTCAAGTCCAGCCCACTCGTACTCAGCCTTCAAGGTTCAACTACGGCGACCAGACGGCAGCAATGACGGCACGGCCGCATTTACGACTACAGTGGCGAGTATTACAGGTGTAGGCAGGAGCATGACTGAATCACTCCAACATTGCAAAACAAGTTCGCCGATTGTGGCTTAATCTGGTCATGTATCTTAATTTTCAGTTCTTCTATGTAACTATGTGTTAGTTGCGTTATGTACTTTAATTCCAGTTCTATCCTAATAAAATTTTCTTTTCGCCCATTATTTCCCGTCCTTTTTTCCCGCCCATTAATATATAAAAAATATAAGTTAATTCAAATCCAAATTAAAAACAGAAAATGGTTTTGAATTAGTTATTCAAATCCAAACACTTTTTATGTTTAAAGTTTTTCTAAATTCCAAATTAATATTCAAAAAATATAAGGTAATTCATTTTTAATTTTAAATGGTTCGTAGTTTAAATGGTTACATTAATTATTTTTAAAAACAAAAAATGGTTTTGAATTAGTTATTCAAATCCAAACACTTTTTATGTTTAAAGTTTTTCTAAATTCCAAATTAATATTCAAAAAATATAAGTTAATTCATTTTTAATTTTAAATAGTTCATAGTTTAAATGGTTACGTTAATTATTTTTATAAACAGAAAATGGTTTTGAATTAGTTATTCAAATCCAAACACTTTTTATTTTTAAAGTTTTTCTAAATTCCAAATTAATATTCAAAAAATATAAGTTAGTTCATTTTTAATTTTAAATGGTTCATATTTTTAAATGGTTACATTAATTATTTTTAAAAACAAAAAATGGTTTTGAATTAGTTATTCAAATTCAAACACTTTTTATGTTTAAAGTTTTCCTAAATTCCAAATTAATATTCAAAAAATATAAGTTAATTCATTTTAATTTTAAATGGCTCATAGTTTGAATGGTTACATTAATTATTTTTTAAAAATAGAAAATGGTTTTGAATTAGTTATTCAAATTCAAACACTTTTTATGTTTAAAGTTTTTCTAAATTCCAAATTAATATTCAAAAAATATAAGTTAATTCATTTTTTATTTTAAATGGTTCATAGTTTAAATGGTTACATTAATTATTTTTAAAAACAGAAAATGGTTTTGAATTAGTTATTCAAATTCAAACACTTTTTATGCTTACAGTTTTTATAAATTCCAAAGTAATTATCATTTAAAAAATTACAAATTTAAACCCCAAAATAAAAAATAAGGCGGGAATAGAGAGAAAATTCCTGAAACATTTTGAAAACATGGTCATATGTCCCGGTTGGAGACACCAACCGGGACTAAAGACCCTGCGCGCGCCAACCCTTGGTCTGCTGAAAAAAGTGGAGTATACGTCCCGGTTGGTGGCTCCAACGGGGACGTATGATCCTTTAGTCCCGGTTGGCACCAACCGGAACGTATACTCCCCCCTTTATAACTTGCGCGTCTCTTCTTCTTCCCCATCTCACTTCTCTGCTTCTTCTCTGCTTTCATCGACGACGTCAGCTGCCGCACCGCCATCGCTGCTGGCCGCCACCGCCTGCCTCTCCGCCTCCCGCCTGCCACGCTCTGTCCTCCATCTGCGGCCTGCCTCCGTCTCCGTCTCGCTCGGCCGTCATCATCCATGGCGCCTCGGATGTACTCCATCATCGCTCACGGCCACCGCTGGCCGTGTCCGCCACCGCCTCTCCCTCTCGTCCTTCTCCGACCTTGCCGTCCGCGTACGTCCAGCGCCGGTATACCACCCGATCGAGAGAGGCTCTTTTATTAGTACCGTGTATATAGATTTTTTTTGACATGTGTATATACTGTTATTTTTTTGACATGTGTAGATGTATTTAGATTTTAGGTGTGTGTATGCATATATTATTTTATTAGGCGTATGTATATATTATTTTAGGTGTATATTATTCTAGGTGTATGTATATATTATTTAGATTTAGGTGTATAGTTGTTACATGATTTAGGTGTGTATTTAGATGATGTAGATCCCGACGCGCCGCACTAGTGATGATTATTCTAGTTGATATGATCCCGACGCGCGCGCACATGGAGACGTCGTCGGGCGCCCCACCGTCTGGCTGCCCGCCGTCACCTCTGTCTGCCGCCGTGCATCGTCGTGCATTCTCTCCCTCTTTCTCCCCCTCGTGTGCGTTCTCTCCCTCTCTGGCCAAACCCTAGCCGGCCCTATTAGCCCGCCGTCGTGGTGAGCTGCTGGTTCTCGTGGACCCAATCTCTCGCCCCCTCTCGCTCTTGTTCCTCCTCCCCGTCGACCACCTGCCACCGCCGCCGCTCACCGTCGTCGTGCTCCCCTCTCCGGTGACCTTTTCGAGGCGGCGCCGCTACTCTTTGGCTCGCCTCAACCTCCTCTCTCTAGCACGCACACGCACACGGCCTAGCTCGCGCTCCACCGCCGTCCCCTTTGTCATTCTGAGGCTCACCGGCATCAATGACATCACGGTGACGTCACCCCGGCGTCGGCACGTGGTCAACCCCCAGTCAACCTGGCCTGGGTCCCACCCTGCCCATGTGGAGGATGAGTTGGCCTAGGGCCCAAATTTCTGTCTCTCTGGCTAGCTGTAGCCCGGGTGTACAAAGTATATAAATTGGTTTTACCTTTTTAAGCTATAATCATGCATTGCTAATCAAAATGTTCAGAAAAATGAGTTCTACCTTTTTAAGCTATAATCATGCATTGCTAATCAACTTTAATGACAAGTTTAATTACAGAACTAAATCAACCCCTCTCATGTGTTTCCGGAGTTTCCCGAGTTAGGGTTTTCAACCCTTGGAACCCTGTTTAAATTGTCGAGCAAGTTTTAGGGTTTCATTTCAATGCAATTCAACTTGTCATATCATCATCCTTGTTTGAGAATTCCTCCTATCCCTCCTCCCCGACCGCCACAGCGCCTCCGTCTCCATCCATCGCCACGCGCTCCATCCACCCCTTCCCTTTTAGTGTGTATGTATATATTGTGTATGTATATATAGTGTGTATGTATATATTTTTATTATTGTGTATGTATATATTAGGGTTTCTCTGAATTAGGGTTTATCCGTTTTGACTTATCCGTTTTTTCACCTATGCAGAAAATATGGACCCACACGACAGAGACGAAGAAAAGGAAGAGTTGATCCAAGGTGTGATCCGCGGGGAAGAAAATTTAGATGTATCGATGTTTCTGAACAACTCCGGTGAGGGTGATCCTATTTTTGCCGGAATAGACGACTTGTTTGAGGTTGAAGGTGTTGTCTTACGCGAGGGAGAAGGCGATGCCTTGTTTAATCGAGAAGACGACCGCTCTAGCGAGGTGCATGTAATATAATTAATTCATTAATTAATCATCTGCTATCTATATAGAAATAGTAACGACGATCTTTCTTCTTTTAGCCCTCCGGATCAAACAAATCTACTGAAAAGAGCAGCCGAGGCCCAACCAAAAAGTTGGGAGACCATGAGAGGTTCAGGATCGAAGATGTCGCTGAAGACGGCAAACCGACGGCTCCCGAAGTTGTCGCAAACAAATTTGTGGCACAATGCGGAGTAATCGTTAGGGACTTAATCCCGATCACCATTTGAAATTGGAATAGGCCTGCTGATGCGGAAGAAGAGGGAACATGTTTATTTGTCCCTAACAACGCCAAAGATTTACTGTGGAAGAGGCTCATGGTTAATTTCAAACTACCAAAGATAGAGCTGGATCCAAATGCGGAGGATCCAGTTGAGGACGCCTTAGAACATGGGAGAGCCATGGAGGCTAAGGTCAGGGAGTGGGCTTTGAAGAAGATGGCCCAGTGTTTCACCAACTGGAAGAAAAGATTGCACCTTGACTATGTCGTGAAAGAGAAGACTCCCAATTTCAAGAATATTCAGTTTGAGAAGATAAAACCATTCTAGGCTGAGTTTGTGAAATACAAGACATCAGAAAAATCTAAGAAAATGTCTGCAACGAATAAGCTGAATGCTGCTAATAATAAGTATCACCATACTATGGGGCAAGGTGGCTACAGGGCTGGCATTCCTAAGTGGGAGAAACTTGAGAATGAACTGCATGCTAAAAATATCACCCCAGAGACAGACAATTGGGTTGAACGTGCAAGGAATTGGTTTTACGGGCATGGGGGCACGTTGGACTCGGAAGGGGAGTGTATATATAACATACGACATAAAGAAGACCCCTTGCCAATTGAGAATATGATAAAAGCAGTAAAGGCTGTTAAAGATGGGGACTTCATTCCCGATAGAGAGAATGATGAGCTCACACTCGCCCTTGGAAATAAGGAACATGATGGAAGAACACGAGGCACAAGCGGCTCCAAACCATGGAGGACTGGGTTTCCCGAAGAGAGGAAGAAATATCCTGATAGAAACCGTCAGAGGAGAAAGGACAGGGCGGAAGTTGAAGTAGATATTCAGAAAGAGCGAATGCGTATAATTGAAAAACGAATAAAGCAACAACAAGATGAAATTAACACACTTAAAGAGCAAAGTACTACCGGCCCATCTCAGCAGCACACTGCATTCGATGCTACCGGCCTATCGAATAATCAAAAAAGCAGTGTGGCTTCCACCGAGGTCCCGGGTGATGACAATGGCGATGACGATGGTGCACCGACGATGGCTCCTGTTGGCTACCCAGTGGATGATATCACAAAGATGACACATTGCGATCTACATGTCAAAGTTGTGAACATATCAATGAAGGTGGCGGTCGGCTATGCCTTACCAATTGGACCCACACCAACTTACCATTGTCGTCCGGTTCCAGAGGGATACGATGTTGTCGGGGTGGATGAAATCATGCCCACCTTTGAAGTTTTGAAGCTTGACTACCCTACAGGTGAAGGGGATGTGACTGAACTGGGAGACGCAACAAACGTCACCATTCTATGGCCAAAGGAATGTATCGTGCTTCGAAATCACACGCCAAGGCCATCTTAAATCGCCTCACCACCTCTCCAGTGGTCGTTGCCGCGGCCTTGGCCGCTCACGCTCACTCGGCTCCGTCGCCTCACTAATCTCTGGCACAACCATCGCCGCGGGAGCCATCGCTGGCGCCTCAGGATAAAAAGCGTAAGCGTACCGCTACTCTGCGTCGTGGTAAGCGATCACCGAAACGTAAACAAGAGCCTCTTCCAAAAGTACCAAAGGTTCCTCCCAAGAGAGCTTATGACTGTACTGAAGAGGAGACTGCGGCGATTGTTGATGCGGAAACGACAGCGTTTTTTGCTAAGCTGAGGCGGCCGAAAGATTCAGAGTTCCCCAACACCAAAGAAGAAAAAGCCAAAGTGTTGAAAATGCTAAAGACTCTTCATCAACCCGAGCCAAAGCTGTCATCAGACTATGAGTGTTCTATTCTCAAGTCACATGCGGCACAACAAGCCTCGAAGAGCAGTACTGATGCAAGCGAGAAATCTGTTGCCCAGCTCGGAGAACAAGCAAAACAGGCTTGCGCCCCTCTCAGGGTGATTTCCCATACCAATGTGGGGTCGAGTAAATATGGGACCGAAGAGCAGTATGATCCAAAGGTAGTTGCACAATACGGAGAAGCTGCCGCTGCTCAAGGTATGAGTATTGCCAAGTACTTATCCCAGTTAGAGTACTTCCCCGTGAGTGAAGTAGCATACAAATACCAGTACGGCAAACCTCTCGTCAAACCTGAGGAGGTAAATAATCTTCCAACAAAAATGCGAAGATTGCATAACTGGTACATGCATGCCACAAAGGCCAGGGCTAAATGGATAGTGCTGAAGGTTACAAAAAAGCATTATGGAAAATATATAGATGACATGATATCCATTGAATTTGATGAACTATTTCAATTATTCAATCAAGACGCCTTGGACAAATCGATCATCAGTGCCTATTGTCTGTAAGTACTAATTCTGTAATTAATTTAGTCTCCAGCTATCTCACCTTGTTTATTGCATGTATATAATCATACTGTAATATGCAGAATGAAGATTCTCGAATGCAGCAGAGGACAAATCTATGACATTGGCTTCATTGACCCATATTGGGTTCATCAAGTTAATCTCAAAACAAGCCCCCAGGATACGGAGGATAATATAGTACACGTGTTAAGGTTTCAAGAAACCAGAAGGGAAATACTTTTTCCTTACAACTTCGAGTGAGTGTTATTGTCTTGTATACACTTTCTATTTCGCTTACTCGATGTTAAGTATATAATTGATTAGTTATGCATTCGCAGCTTCCACTATATTTTGTTAATCATTCAACTTGACAAAGGGCGTGTACTAGTCATGGACTCGAAACATAAACCCCTTGAGCAGTGGAAGGACATGCAGATACTTCTCCAGCGGTAATTCTAATCATTACGACACTATATCGGCAACGTTCGTGAATTTTATGATATCAAGTAATTAATAACTTATTTTATTTGTTTTCTTGCCGGGCAGCGCTTGGAAACGGTTTACCAACAAGGCTAGGGGTGTTTGGAAAGCGGAGCTTACATTTGAAGCACTAGATGTAAGCACCACTAGCTATATCCGCGCATATCTTTGATATAGTTATTATCATGCTTGATTATTATTTTGATTGACCTATGTTCTCGTAAAGTACCTGACGCAGGGACCAGGTAACAATCTATGTGGATACTATGTTTGTGAGTTCATCCGGCAGACGTGCGATGAGAAGGGCAGAAATTTAGAGCAACTTCACGTACGTAAAAATTTTCTATAGTTTTTAATTACAATCAAATTGTGTTTAGTTTCATTCATATAGGCTGACTCCTTTTTTAAATCAGATCGAACGTCTACGGGACGGTCTTCTGCCAAAGGATCGCGTACGAGCAATTCAGGAGGAATTGGCGGGAATCTTGGATGCAGAAGTCCTAAACCCAAAATGGGAATACTATTTGTAACACCCTCAGAATCGACCCTATGCAAGTTTTAGCAAAACTCGCCAAACCCGCATAGAAACGATTCAAAGGTGCCCACCAGGCACTTTCGTGTGGGTGGAAAACGAAGTAATAACATTACACAACAGTCCTCGATGGGACCCACAGAACAGATATATATACAACATCGACTCAAAGAGTCAAGAATACAGATAGAATATACAAAGATCCAAATCACCTTGAAAATGATAGAGCGTCCGACTACGGACAAGATGCAAATGGGGCTAAGAGCCCTGAAGAATAACCAATGGCGTCCATAACCCTGCCCAGGCCAAGCCGGAAGGGTAACCCTGCTAACGACGTCGATCTCAAAACCTGCTTAAACAAAAGGGGTGCCGACAAAGGGCAAAAGAAAAAAAGAGGAGCGTCAGTACTGAGGCCAGTACATGGCAAGGCTAGAATTCGGCGGTCCTCGCCTACATAGGTATGGTGGACTGAAGCGGCAGCGGCAGCATGCACTAAACAACCTATAGAGACTCGATATAACTGGCGGCTATCAGAGAGGGGTAAGAAAGACCTATTCGGAACCAACCTGATACTACCATCAAACAAACCCATCCTGGTATTTCCCCCTCGAGACCAAACGAGGAAGTCAACCGAGGAACTCACACAGTTGGTAGTTTTATTTATTCAGTTATCGTTGCAGCAATTACTAGTCAGGTGTAGATAATCGTCCTGGTAAAATAAACAGTGGGCCGTTTTAGTTAACCATTCCGTTGTAGTTACCACACTTACTAGTCAGATACAATTAGCATGAGGTAACCCAAAACCCAGCAGTTGTTGGTACTTTTGTTTAGCCATTCCGTTGTAGTTGCAATACTTACTAGTCAGATACAATGGTCGCAAGCGACAACCCAAACAAGCAATTGTTGGCAGTTTTATTTAGCCATTCCATTATAGTAAAGCTGATTACTAGTCATTATAAAGTCAAATTTATAGCACTACTTTAGTTATAGTTGTCTATGATCGAGATACAGTGCTCCAAGTCGTCCATAACCACGGACACGGCTTTCAGAAAGTTTTACCCGGCCGGGGTGCACAAATAGCAACACACACTCGATCAACCTCGGAAAAACCAAATCAAAACCCAACGAGGCCTTCACGACAAAGCAATCACAGGATTCAGAAATATTTGGGGCCACCTTGGAGTACACCAAGAACGGTTAGTGACTCGAGACGGACCCGAGGTTTGGGTGGACGGTCAGGAACGATCGGGAACCCAAAAGCTGGGCTTGTCGACACAGCCAAAACGTGTCCCGATCCTAACAAGACAGTGTGCTCCTCGCACAATCGTAAATAAAGCAAAGAGCATGGCATAAGTACAGGATAGTAAATAAAACCTCAAACTAGTTTGTGGCCCCAAGAAATAAGAATGAATCAAGCTCGCTCGGGGTCCCATAATCCTCCCGGATGTGGATAGCGCGAAAAATCAAGGAACAGGTATCAAGCACTCGGGGTCCTACGGGACACAAGTGGACGGTTAACAACCAAATAAAATCTATTGCCCACCTGTGCCTCTGCTTACTTACTTCAATTTTAGTTGTTAAACAGGAATTAAAGTGAACGATAAGTAAAGCCATGATCATCTCCAACATCAAACATGTGGCAATACTCCAACAACTGTGGTACTGGACGACACGCAACAGCACTTGAGCAAGCGGCTACGACGCGCAAGTCCAACTATCTACCACACAACAGGTAATAGGATGTGTCCAAGGCGATATAAGGCTGCAGGGGATATCACGGGTACGAAAACTAGAGCATCGCAACACAGATAGCAATAGATCAACAGGAGGGAATAAATACTATAAAAGTAAGATAGGTAGAAAGGGGGAGATGATCGCCTGAAAACATTGTCGAAGGTTCATCCGAAGATCGGGTCGACACTCGCATCAACTCAACGGCCTTATCCGCGAAGAAGCAAAACACTAGAATAAACACCGGATGCACTATTTAATACTACGGCAAAAGATCGGGCATGATGCATGTATGATGTATGCAATGGCAAGGTTGCAACGCAATTGGGCAATATTAAGTGGAACCGGGGTCCCGACAATTAAATATATGGTTCAAGTTGTTTAGATACCCGCCATTTTAAATGTTGTATTAACAAGGCAATTTATATCACCGGTGCGCTACACAATTTTAAATGGGGCCAATATAAGACTAGATTTGCCCGCATATGGGCCCCCTATTTAATTATAAGGTGAATCGGCATAAGGCCCCCAAACCACACAAATATGCATGCGAGATGAATGAGTTAATGCAACAAGTTTTATATATAGAATTTATAAAATAGGGCTCGGGAAAAGGTTCACACATTAGGGTTCGGCAGATCTTGGGGTTCCGGGGTTCGGGGTTGGTCTCAGGGTTTAGGGTTCGATGGGCCCGGTCTCGGATAACGGAGGTAGATCTTGTCGCATCCGTGGTCTTCGGGTCATGTCGACGGTCGTGGCGTTCGGGATGAAGTACTTGTCGCCCCGGGGTCTCGGGTCGAAGAACTTGGCGCGCCCGGGTTCGGTCTTCGGATCCGGGAAGGACGCCTTCGGATCCTCGGGTCCGTGAAGGAGTACTTGGCGTCCGGCGGTAGATCTTGTTGGTTTCACTCTGAAGGACTTGTTGTTCTGCAGTGGAGATCATGGTTCATCGGGGTTCGGGTTCGCCGGGATCGGTGCAGGGTCTCGGACATCGGATCCTTGAAGGAGGTCATGGCGTCCGAGGGAAGTACTTGGCGTGTCGGGTTCGGCCTCCGAATCCATGCCGAAAGCCGTGGTGTTGGTGGCAGACTCAGGTTCAACACCGATGGTCCACCGGATCCTTACAGGGTGATGTTGATCTTGGATCCGCGCCTCTTTAGTCTTGTGGACGAGAAGGTCTTGACATATTATGGCACACGCGGGCGAGCGGAGATCTTGTCGGGGTCTTGATCCTGTAGGGGTTCTCGGCTTCGTGGTCGGTGGAGAACTCGGGCTAGGGCCACAGCTTGCCGGATAGGTCCAGGTTGTCGTCGATCTTGGATTGGCGCAGGTGCGAGACAAGAGGATACTCTAGGAGGTGGTTGCCAGGGACGAGGAGGCCGTACTCAGCGCGTGAAGGCGAGCGACGGGGCGGAACGCGGGGCCGCAGACATCAGGGAGGCGGGTGCGGACGCGCTCGCTGGAGCTCGACGACGACAAGCGAAGCTCGCTTGGCCTAAGAGGAGAAAGTGGCTGGGGCGGAGGCGAGGAGGTGACGGAGGCGGCTCAGGCGAAGGCCATGGAGGAGGGGCGAGCTGGGAGGCGGCGGGCCGGCGAGGTGAGGCGCAAGGGCGGCGCCCGAGGCGAGCCCGAAGGCGGAGGCGCTGGGCGCGGCGGCCGGGCCCGACGGAGAGTAGGAGCAGGGCGGCGGCCGGAGGGAGCGGCCTGGGCACCGGGAGGCGGGCGGCCGGGAACTCGAAGGGCGAAGCGCCAGGCCGAGGCTGACGAGGGGCCGCGGTGGAGGCGGTTGCTCGCGCGGAGGGGAGGAGGCGTGCGGGGGGAGAAGACCGGCGGCGGGGCTCGGCTTGCTGGCGGAGGGGCGGCCCGGTGGAGCGGCGGGAGCGAGCGAGGGGGATGGGAGGTGGTCGCCGGAGAGAGGGAGAGGGAGGCAGGAGGAAGACGCGGGGGGAGAGGAGGGCGAGCGGGGCGCGTCGGTGGGGGTGGGCCCGGGCGAGTGGGGATCGGTTGTGGCAGCGGGGCGCGCGTGTGTGCTGTTGTGTGTGTTGTGTGGTGTGAGTGGGGTGGGCACAGGAGGAGAGAGGGAGAGAGAGAGAGGAGGTGGGCCAGGAGGGTGGGACCAGGATGTAAGAGAGAGGGGGTAGGTGAGGGCTAGGTGAGAGAGAGAGGGGGGGAAAGTCTGGGATTGATGAGGTGGCAAGGTGGGTAGGGATTGGGGGAGAGGGTGAGGTGGCGAGCTGAGATTGGTGGGTAGATTAGGACTAGGTAGGAATAGGAATTAGGTTTAGAGTTTGGGCGGACCGATTTTATTCTGGGGGTGGTCGACTGGGTCGAATCGGCCCGTTCGACTGCCCCCACTAAAATAATTAAATATTTTATTTATTTCAAACAGGGCTTTTGCAAACCGATAGCAGACAAAACAAAATAATCCGGAGACCCGGGTTTTGCGTTTGAATAAAGACGGGGCGTTTAGAAAACAAATTAGGTTTTCCCGAAAATAGTTTTATGCGAACAAATGCAAGATGATGACGATGCTCAGATGTAATGTGGCATGATGACATGAGCATGCGGCCATGATGATGCAATGCACAAAAACAACGTGATTTTCTAGTAGTGGTTTTGCGGGATGCCACAATTCGACACCACTAACAATGGATCTCGCCCTCGAGATCCGCCTCATGGTACCGGAAGGAAGGTCGGCGATCTGATCCTTCGTGCTTCGTGTAGATCCTCGCGACACCACTAACAAGAGGTCGTTGTCCGTGATCATCGAGGGAAACACTCCGGAAACAAAAGGTCGGAGGTAGAGGTATCAACAAACAAAGCCACCCCTAACTTCCGTGGACGGAGTAAAACTGCTGGATCCACTGATTCGATGTACAAGAGCGAATGATAAGAGTAGTCGGATGGTGATCAGTCCATCGCGCACCCAAACCATTACTCGGCACCCGAATAGGCAGATTATGCAACCAACTCTCGGAATTAGACTGAAGATCTCGACAACCGAGGTTCGGAAACAAAGAGGTGTTGCAGACTCTGCGTCGGATCTGGCGTAGATGATGTCGCCGCGTCGGAAACACCGGAAGGCACAAACAAAGAACAAAGGATGGTACCACAGTAGACGGATTCCTCAGACAGCACGAACATCGGATGGTTGAACACCGTTAACAAAGGAGGAAGTGAAACCCTGAAGGTACGACGGAATCCCAACCACGAGATATCCTGGACTCGAAGAGGGAGAAAAGAGCGGATTCAAAACACGTAGAGGTAAGAGGAGAATAGCAGAGGGGTAAGGAATAAAAACAGACCTAATCAGAACTATTCAACCGATTTTGCAAAAATAATTTTGACACTCTACTTCGGCCGTTAGCTAGGTTATCCTACAGGCTGGACTTGTGGGGTATCGCAACTGCTGAGCTCTGATACTACTCTGTAACACCCTCAGAATCGACCCTATGCAAGTTTTAGAGAAACTCGCCAAACCCGCATAGAAACGATTCAAAGGTGACCACCAGGCACTTTCGTGCGGGTGGAAAACGAAGTAATAACATTACACAACAGTCCTCGATGGGACCCATAGAACAGATATATATACAACAGCGACTCAAAGAGTCAAGAATACAGATATAATATACAAAGATCCAAATCACCTTGAAAATGATAGAGCGTCCGACTACGGACAAGATGCAAATGGGGCTAAGAGCCCTGAAGAATAACCAATGGCCCATAACCCGCCTGTGCCAAGCGGAAGGGTAACCGCTAACGACGCCGATCTCAAAACCTGCTTAAACAAAAGGGTGCCGACAAAGGGCAAAAGAAAAAGAGGAGCGTCGATCGAGGCCAAGACAGCGAGGCTAGAATTGGCGGTCCTCGCCTACATAGGTATGGTGGATCAAGCGGCAGCAAAGATGCACTAAACAACCTATAGTGACTCGATATAATCAAGGCTATCGAGAGGGGTAAGAAAGACCTATTCGGAACCAACCTGATACTACCATCAAACAAACCCATCCTGGTATTTCCCCCTCGAGACCAAACGAGGAAGTCAACCGAGGAACTCACACAGTTGGCAGTTTTATTTATTCAGTTATCGTTGCAGCAATTACTAGTCAGGTGTAGATAATCGTCCTGGTAAAATAAACAGTGGGCCGTTTTAGTTAACCATTCCGTTGTAGTTACCACACTTACTAGTCAGATACAATTAGCATGAGGTAACCCAAAACCCAGCAGTTGTTGGTACTTTTCTTTAGCCATTTCGTTGTAGTTGCAATACTTACTAGTCAGATACAATGGTCGCAAGCGACAACCCAAACAAGCAATTGTTGGCAGTTTTATTTAGCCATTCCATTATAGTAAAGCTGATTACTAGTCATTATAAAGTCAAATTTATAGCACTACTTTAGTTATAGTTGTCTATGATCGAGATATCAGCTCCAAGTCGTCCATAACCGCGGACACGGCCAGAAAGTTTTACCCGGCCGGGTGCACAAATAGCAACACACTCGATCAACCTCGGAAAAACCAAATCAAAACCCAACGAGGCCTTCACGACAAAGCAATCACAGGATTCAGAAATATTTCAGGGGGCCACCCCTTGGAGTACACCCGCAACAAAGTTAGCTGACTCCAAGACGGACCCGAGGTTTGGGTGGACGGTGAGGAACGGGAACCCAAATCGGGCTTGTCGACACCGCAAAACGTGTCCCGATCCTAACAGATAGTGCTCCTCGCACAATCGTAAATAAAGCAGTAGCATGTCATAAGTACAGGATAGTAAATAAAACCTCAAACTAGTTTGTGGCCCCAAGAAATAAGAATGAATCAAGCTCTGGCTCAGGGGGGTCCCATAATCCTCCCGGATGTGGATAGCGCGAAAAATCAAGGAACAGGTATGAAGCACTCGGGATCCTACGGGACACAAGTGGACGGTTAACAACCAAATAACATCTATTGCCCACCTGTGCCTCTGCTTACTTACTTCAATTTTAGTTGTTAAACAGGAATTAAAGTGAACGATAAGTAAAGCCATGATCATCTCCAACATCAAACATGCGGCAATACTCCAACAACTGTGGTACTGGACGACACGCGACAGCACTTGAGCAAGCGACTACGACGCGCAAGTCCAACTATCTACCACACAACAGGTAATAGGATGTGTCCAAGGCGATATAAGGCTGCAGGGGATATCACGGGTACGAAAACTAGAGCATCGCAACACAGATAGCAATAGATCAACAGGAGGAATAAATACTATAAAAGTAAGATAGGTAGAAAGGGGGAGATGCTCGCCTGAAAACATTGTCGAAGGTTCATCCGAAGATCGGGTCGACACTCGCATCAACTCAACGGCCTTATCCGCGAAGAAGCAAAACACTAGAATAAACACCGGATGCACTATTTAATACTACGGCAAAAGATCGGGCATGATGCATGTATGATGTATGCAATGGCAAGGTTGCAATGCAATTGGGCAATATTAAGTGGAACCGGGGTCCCGACAATTAAATATATGGTTCAAGTTGTTTAGATACCCGCCATTTTAAATGTTGTATTAACAAGGCAATTTATATCACCGGTGCGCTACACAATTTTAAATGGGGCCAATATAAGACTAGATTTGCCCGCATATGGGCCCCCTATTTAATTATAAGGTGAATCGGCATAAGGCCCCCAAACCACACAAATATGCATGCGAGATGAATGAGTTAATGCAACAAGTTTTATATATAGCATTTATAAAATAGGGCTCGGGAAAAGGTTCACACATTAGGGTTCGGCAGATCTTTGGGTTCCGGGGTTCGGCGTTGGTCTCAGGGTTCAGGGTTCGATGGGCTCGGTCTCGGATAACGGAGGTAGGTCTTGTCGCATCCGTGGTCTTCGGGTCATGTCGACCGTCGTGGCGTTCGGGATGAAGTACTTGTCGCCCCGGGGTCTCGGGTCGAAGAACTTGGCGTGCCCGGGTTCGGTCTTCGGATCCGGGAAGGACGCCTTCGGATCCTCGGGTCCGTGAAGGAGTACTTGGCGTCCGGCGGTAGATGTTGTTGGTTTCACTCCGAAGGACTTGTTGTTCTGCAGTGGAGATCATGGTTCATCGGGGTTCGGGTTCGCCGGGATCGGTGCAGGGTCTCGGACATCGGATCCTTGAAGGAGGTCATGGCGTCCGAGGGAAGTACTTGGCGTGTCGGGTTCGGTCTCCGAATCCATGCCGAAAGCCGTGGCGTTGGTGGCAGACTCAGGTTCAACACCGATGGTCCACCGGATCCTTACAGGGTGAGGTCGATCTTGGATCCGCGCCTCTTTAGTCTTGTGGACGAGAAGGTCTTGACATATTATGGCACACGCGGGCGAGCGGAGATCTTGTCGGGGTCTTGATCCTGTAGGGGTTCTCGGCTTCGTGGTCGGTGGAGAACTCGGGCTAGGGCCACAGCTTGCCGGATAGGTCCAGGTTATCGTCGATCTTGGATTGGCGAAATAGACAAGAGGATACTCTAGGAGGTGGTTGCCAGGGACGAGGAGGCCGTACTCAGCGCGAGAAGGCGAGCGACTGGGCGGAACGCGGGGTCGCAGACATCAGGGAGGCGGGTGCGGACGGCCAGCTGGAGCTCGACGACGACAGCTCACGGGCGCGAAGCCAAGGCCGAAGAGGAGAAAGCAGGGCTGGGGGGGATGGAGGCGAGGAGGTGCACGGAGGCGGCCTGGCGGCGAAGGCCATGAGGAGGGGCGGAGCTGGGAGAGGCGGCGTGGCCGGGCGAGGAGGCGCGCGGCCGAGGCGAGCCGAAGGCGGGAGGCGCCGGCGCGGGCGGCGCCTGCCTGAGAGGAGAGGAGCAGCGCCGGAGGGAGCGGTCATGGGCACCGAGGAGGGCGGCCGGGGAACTCGAAGGGCGAAAGTCGGCCAGGCCGAGGCTCGAGGGGCGGAGGAGGCGGTTTCTCATGGAGGGAGGAGGCGTGGGGGAGAAGACCGGCGGGGCTCGGCTTGTTGGCGGAGGCCGTGGAGCGGGAGCGAGCGAGGGGATGGGAGGTGGTCACGGAGAGAGGAGAGGGAGGCAGGAGGAAGACGCTGGAGAGGAGGGCGAGGCGGCGGGCGGTGGGGTGGGCCAGGCGAGTGGGGATCGGTTGTGGCGGAGGCAGCGTGTGTGCTGTTGTGTGTGTTGTGTGGTGTGAGTGGGGTGGGCACAGGAGGAGAGAGGGAGAGAGAGAGAGGAGGTGGGCCAGGAGGGTGGGACCAGGATGTAAGAGAGAGGGGGTAGGTGAGGGCTAGGTGAGAGAGAGAGGGGGGGAAGTCTGGGATTGATGAGGTGGCAAGGTGGGTAGGGATTGGGGGAGAGGGTGAGGTGGCGAGCTGAGATTGGTGGGTAGATTAGGACTAGGTAGGAATAGGAATTAGGTTTAGAGTTTGGGCTGTTGGAGATATGCCCTAGAGGCAATAATAAATGTAGTTATTATTATATATTTGTGTTTATGATAAATGTTTATATTCATGCTATAATAGTATTAACAAGGAAACATTAATACTTGTGTGATTTGTAAACTTAATTTGAAGTCCCTAGTATAGCCTCTATACTTCACTAGTTTGTTGGTTGATTAAATGATTGTGGTTTCCATATCATGAACATTGAGATGTTATCAACAACAAGATCATATCGTTAGGAGAATGATATGGTAGACATACTCCTATTGATAAGCGTAGCATAAAGATCAAGTCATTTCAATAGTTCAATTGCTATATGCTTTCTGATACATAGTAACCAAATTCCTTCGACCATGAGATCATGCATATCACCTTTACCGGATGGATGCTTTGATGACATCGAACACCACACCGTAACTGGGTGGCTATAAAGGTGGCATTAAGTGTTCGGAAAGTATTGGTTGAAACACATGGATCAAGAGTGGGATTTGTCCATCCACATGACGGATAGATATACTCTGGGCCCTCTCGGTGGAATGTCATCCAATTAGCTTGCAAGCATGTGACTTGGTCACAAGGGATCACATATCACGGGAACGAGAAAAGAGTACTTATCGGTAACGAGGTTGAACTAGGTATGCAGAGATACCGACGATCATAACCTCGGATAAGTAAACTATCGTGAGACAAAGGGAAATTGGTATCGTATGTAAGTGGTTCATTCGATCGCAAAGTAATCGTAGAAATATGTGGGATCCATATGAATTTCCAGATTCCTCTATTGGTTATTGTTTGGAGAAGTGTCTCGATCATGTCCGCATAATTCACGAACCGTAGGGAGACACACTTAAGGATTCGACGTTGTTTGAGTAGTTATGGTATTATGAGAAAGAGACCGAATGTTGTTCGGAGTCTCGGATGGGATCCGGGATGTCACGAGGTGATCCGGAATGGTCCGGAGAATAAGATTCATATAAGGAAAGTCCCGTTTCGGAGTTCGGGAATGTTTCCGGTGTTTTTCATCGGGAATGTTCTAGAAGGTTCCGGATTGTCCCAAGACTCGGGGAGGGTACATGAGTGTGTCATTGAATGATTGCATCATGTACTAAGTGTTCTTGCTGTTCCAAAAACATGAAAGTCAAATTGCCAGTTTGAAAGTCAAACGGCTAAAACAGGAAACTGTGGGAAACAAGAAACTGTGGGAAACAAGCAAGAGGAGTTGGAACCAACTTGGAGGAGGAGTCCCACTCCTCCAGGCCGGCGCCCAGCCCTAGGCCGAGTTGGGGAGGGACTCCTCCTCCTGGGCGCCTAGCCCCTCCACCCATAAAAGGAGGGGCAGGGCTCCTCCTTGAGACACACAAGTTTCCACCTCTAAATCTCAGGTTTAGAGCCGTTTGGTTTAGAGCTTCTAATTGCTTTAGCCTGCGGTTTAGAGCCTTCTAATTGGTGTGTCTAATCTCTAGACCACTAATAGCCCTCTCTCATAATCCACCATACTCGCCTCGCTTAAGGCGAAGCCTGCGGGATCTCCCTCTACTTCCTACCACGCCACAGGCCGGAATCGCGAGGAGAGTGCTACAACCTCCGCCACTGGAACAAGGGAGAGGAAGGTCTTCGTCGAAAATCGAACGTGTGACCGATCATGGAAGCGCCGAACGCAGCGGAAGGATCATCCACACGATCTTGAGATCGGAAAGAGTACGACTACATCACCCACGAGAATCCGCCTCGTTAAACACTTTGGAATCTTCGAGGTAAGTTATTCCATCGACTCGTTGCTACAATCTAGTAGATAGATCTTGGCTTGTTTGTTTGTATGCGATAGAAAATTTTTGTTTTCCATGCTACGAACACCTACAAAGGGTATCGAGCCGTGTCTATATGTAGATCTGTTGCACGAGTAGAACACAATGGTCATTGTGGGCGTTGATGCTTTTATTGTCGATTGCTTTTGTGTACTTTGCATCTTGCGGTATGTTGGGATGAAGCGGCCGCTAACCTTACATGACATCGCTCATGAGACTTGCTCCACGCTTGACATGCAACTTGTATTGCATAAGTGGCTTTATGGTGCCTGTTTCTCCTAGCATAGTTAAGATCCAATTTACAACGGGTAATCAACAATGCTAGTATCAATGTTGTGGTTCTTGTTCGTAAGTTAGAACGACACTTATTGAAAGCCCCAAACCACGTAAAATATGCAAAGAAAGTAGAAGCGTCTAACTTTGTTTTGCAGGGGTGTGCAGTGATGTGATATGGCCATGATTGTGATTATATTTGATGTATGCAATGTTCCTTATTGTAAGTTGGCAACCGGAAGGAGCCATATGGTTGTCTTTAATTTATGTTAAGACCCGCGTGTCTATGCAAAGTAGTTGTAATAGTTGAAGCCGGTGGACGACAACCATGGTGAAGCGTCATTGACCTTGATGCAATGCCGGTGATGATGGAGATCATGTTCGTGTTTGAAGATGGAGATCGGAAGCACAAAGAAGAAAGGCCATATCATATCACATATTATGAATTGCATGTGATGTTAATCCTTTATGCATCTTGTATTGATTAGTAGACGACGGTAGCATTATAAGATGATCCCTCATGCACATGAATTTCAAATCATAAAGTGTTCGCCCTTAGTTAGCACTGCTAAAGCTTGTTGTTTCAAGCACCACGTGATGATCGGGTGTGTTAGATTCGCAAGTGTATACAACGTGAGCAAGCCAGATTTGCTCATGCGAAACTAAGGTTTGATCTTGACGAGCCTAGCATGTACGTACATGGTCTCGAACACGGATTACCGAAAGGTAAAGCATGAATCGTATAGTAGATATGATGAACATGATGATTGTTCGCCATTGAAACTATATCAACTCTCGTGATGATCGGTGTTGATGTAGTGGATTTGGTTCGTGTGATCACTAAAACAATGTGAGGGATGTTGTTTTGAGGGAGTTCACCTAGTTTAATTTCATTAATTAATTTGAACTCAATTTGTCATAAACTTAGTCTAAACTATTGCAAATATGTTGTAGATCAAGGCAGCCCTACCATCAATTTTAATGCTCCTAGAGAAAGAAAAGTTGAAAAACAATGGAAGCAACTTCATGGATTGGTTCCGCAATTTGAGGATTGTCCTCACACCGGTAATTTGACCTATGTGTTGGATGCACTGGTGACCCACCTGCATTGATGCTTCCGATGAAGTAAAGAATGTTTACCTCGCTCTAAGAATCGGTACTCCATAGTTCAAAGGTGCTATCTTGTATGGTTTAGAATCGAGCTTGAAAAAGGTTTGAAGAGTCGACCCATATGATATTGTCGAGGATCTCAAATTGATTTTTGAGACTCATGCGGCAATTGAAAGCTATGAGGCTTCGAAAAGTTCTTTAACCGCAAGATGGAAGAGGGCAGCTCAATCGGTGAGCATGTGCTTAAGATGTCAGGCACGCAAACAAACTTCAAAGCTTGGGTATAGTGATTCCTAATGCTTTGGGGATTTACCGTCCTCCAACCACTACCACCAAGTTACAGGAACTTTGTGATGAACTACAACATGCGTAACATGAACAAAGAGTTGCTGTAACTGTTGCTATGTTAAAATCTGCAGTGGAGATCAAGAAAGAGCACCAAGTGTTGATGGTCAATAAGACCACCAAACTCAAGAAAGGCAAGTCTAAGCAAAAGGGACACTTCAAGAAGGGTGGTAAGAAAGTTACCACTGACGAAGAAAACCAAGGCTGGACCAAAGCCCTAAACCGAGTGCTTTTACCGCAAGGGAGAAGGTCATCGAAGCGGAATTGCCCAAAGTACTTGGCGGATCCAAGAACGGCAACATCAAGAAGAAAGGTATATCCGATATACATGTTATTGATGTGTATCTCACTAGTACTAAATAGTAGTGCCTGGGTATTTGATACTGGTTCGGTTGCTCATATTTGTAACTCGAAATAGGTGCTGCAGAATAAACGGAAGCTAGCGAAGAACGAGGTGACGATGCGCGTGGGAAACGGATCAAAGGTTGATGTGATCGCGGTCGGCACGCTACCTCTTCATATACCATCGGGATTAGTTTTATACTTAAATAATTGTTATTTAGTGCCTGCGTTGAGCATGAACATTATATCGGGATCTTGTTTATTGCGAGACGGTTACTTGTTTAAGTCAGAGAATAATGGTTGTTCGATTTATATGAGTAATATGTTTTACGCACATGCACCTTTGATAGATGGTCTATTCTTATTGAATCTCGATAGTGGAAATACACATATCAACAATATTGAGGCTAAACGTTTGAAATCAAGCGATAATTCGACCTATATGTGGCAATCGCTGCCTTGGTCACATTGGAGTGAAGCGTATGAAGAAACTCCATTCCGATGGACTTCTTGAATCACTTGATTTTGAATCACTTGAAAGATGCGAAGCATGTCTGATGGGAAAAATGACTAAGACTCCATTTTCTGGTATGATGGAGCGAGCTACGGACTTATTGGAAATCATACATACCGATGTGTATGGTCCAATGAGTGTAGCATCGCGCAGTGGTTATCATTATGTTCTTACCTTCACAGATGACTTGAGTAGATATGGGTATATCTATTTCATGAAACATAAGTCCGAAACTTTCGAGAAGTTTAAGGAGTTTCAAAGTGAGGTAGAGAATCAACGTAACAAGAAGATTAAATTTCTACGTTCTGATCGTGGAGGTGAATATCTAAGTTACGAGTTTGGCGAGCATTTAAAGAAGTGCGGAATACTTTCACAATTGACACCGCCGGGAACACCACAGCGTAATGGTGTGTCCGAACGTCGTAATCGAACTCTCTTAGATATGGTTCGTTCTATGATGTCACTTACAGATTTACTGCTATCATTTTGGGGTTATGCATTAGAAACAAATGCATTCACTTTAAATAGGGCACCGTCTAAATCCGCTGAAACGACACCGTATGAATTATGGTTTGGGAATAAACCTAAATTGTCGCTCCTTAAAGTTTGGGGATGCGAAGCCTATGTAAAGAAGTTACAACCGGACAAGCTTGAACCCAAAGCGAAAATGCGTCTTCATAGGATACCAAGGAAACTATTGGGTATACCTTCTATCATAGATCCGAAGGAAAATCTTCGCTGTTAAGAATGGATCCTTTCTAGAGAAGGAATTTCTCTCGAAAGAAGTGACGGAAGGAAAGTAGAACTCGACGAGGTTGTCGAACCTTCTCTCGAATTGCGAGTAGCGCAAAGACCGGAAGAAGTTCTGTGGTGCCTGCACCAATTAGAGAGGAAGCTAATGATAATGATCATGAAACTTCGGTTGAAGTTGCTCTGAGCCTGAGGTCAACGAGAACTCGTACCACTCCATTGGTATGATTCCGTTATGAGTGTCATGTTGGTGGACAACACCGATGACCCCGAGACATATGAGGAAGCAATGATGAGCCCAGATTCCAATAAATGGCAAGAAGCCATGAAACCGAGATTGGATCCATGTACGAAAACCAAGTATGGACTTTGGTGGACTTACCGGATGGCGGAAGGTCATCGAGAACAAATGGATTTTCAAGAAGAAAACAGATGCTGATGGTAATGTTACTGTCTATAAAGCTCGACTTGTCGCAAAAGGGTTTCGACAAATTCAAGGAGTTGACTACGATGAGACTTTCTCACCAGTAGCGAAGCTAAAGTCTGTGAGGATTATGTTAGCAATCGCTGCATATTATGATTATGAGATATGGCAGATGGATGTCAAAACAGCATTCCTCAATGGAGATATTGATGAAGAGTTGTATATGATGCAACCCAAAGGTTTTGTCGATCCTAAAGATGCTAACAAGGTATGCAAACTTCAACGGTCCATCTATGGATTGAAGCAAGCATCCCGAAGTTGGAATCAACGTTTTGATAAGGTAATCAAAAGTTTTGGTTTTATACAAACTTATGGAGAAGCTTGTATTTACAAGAAAGTGAGTGGGAGCTCTGTAGCATTCTTAATACTATATGTGGATGACATATTGTTGATTGGGAATGATGTAGACCTTCTTAATAGTGTCAAGGAATATTTGAATAATAGTTTTTCAATGAAGGATCTTGGCGAAGCAGCTTACATATTAGGCATAAAGATTTATAGAGATAGATCGAAACGCCAAATATCATTGTCACAGAGTACATATTTGGACAAAGTTCTAAAGAAGTTTGGAATGGAAGAAAGCAAGAAAGGGTTCTTGCCCATGTTGCCTAATACGACCTTGAGTAAAACTCAAAGTCCAACATCGGCAGAAGATAGAGAAAGGATGAGTAAGACTCCTATGCCTCACCATAGTATCTCTAATGTATGCCATGCTATGTACTAGACCCGACATTGCATATCTTTGTTAGTTTAACTAGCAGATATCAAAGTGATCCAGAGTGGATCATTGGACAATGATCAAAAACATCCTTAAGTACTTGAGAAGAACTAAGGATATGGTTCTTTCTTATGGAGGTGATGAACATTTCGTTGTTAATGGTTACACCGATGCTAGTTGGAACACCGATCCGGGTGATTCTAAATCACAACTGGATAATGATTTATTTTGAATGGTGCAGAAGCTTAATGGAGGAGTGCAAAGCAAAGCGTTGTGGCGAGATCTTCAACTGAATCGGAATACATGGTCGCTTGAGGCTTCACAAGAAGCGATATGGATGAAAGAGTTCATTACAGAGTGGGTGGTTCCAAGTGTCTTTGGACCCAATGTCTATCTCTTGTGATAACATGGGCGCCATAGCCAATGCGCAAGAACCAAGGTCACACAAGAAGTCAAGCATATCAAGCTGCGTTTTCACGCTATTCGAGAACATATCCGGGATGGGGATATAAAGATTTGCAAAGTACACACAGATCTGAATGTGGCGGATCCGTTGACTAAACCTCTCCCGAGGGCAAAACATGACCAACACCAAACTGCCATGGGTGTTCGGTATATTACCATGTAATCTAGATTAGATGACTCTAGTGCAAGTGGGAGACTGTTGGAGATATGCCCTAGAGGCAATAATAAATGTAGTTATTATTATATCTTTGTGTTTATGATAAATGTTTATATTCATGCTATAATAGTATTAACAAGGAAACATTAATACTTGTGTGATTTGTAAACTTAATTTGAAGTCCCTAGTATAGCCTCTATACTTCACTAGTTTGTTGGTTGATTAAATGATTGTGGTTTCCATATCATGAACATTGAGATGTTATCAACAACAAGATCATATCGTTAGGAGAATGATATGGTGGACATACTCCTATTGATAAGCGTAGCATAAAGATCAAGTCATTTCAATAGTTCAATTGCTATATGCTTTCTGATACATAGTAACCTAATTCCTTCGACCATGAGATCATGCATATCACCTTTACCGGATGGATGCTTTGATGACATCGAACACCACACCGAATCGGGTGGCTATAAAGGTGGCATTAAGTGTTCGGAAAGTATTGGTTGAAACACATGGATCAAGAGGGATTTGTCCATCCACATGACGGATAGATATACTGGGCCTCTCGGTGGAATGTCATCCAATTAGCTTGCAAGCATGTGACTTGGTCACAAGGGATCACATATCACGAACGAGAAAAGAGTACTTATCGGTACGAGGTTGAACTAGGTATGCAGAGATACCGACGATCATAACCTCGGATAAGTAAACTATCGTGAGACAAAGGGAAATTGGTATCGTATGTAAGTGGTTCATTCAATCGCAAAGTAATCGAGAAATATGTGGAGCCATATGAATTTCAGATTCCTCTATTGGTTATTGTTCGAGAAGTGTCTCGATCATGTCCGCATAATTCACGAACCGTAGGAGACACACTTAAGGATTCGACGTTGTTTTGAGTAGTTATGGTATTATGAGAAAGAGACCGAATGTTGTTCGAGTCTCGGATGGGATCCGGATATCACGAGGTGATCCGGAATGGTCCGGAGAATAAGATTCATATAAGGAAAGTCCCGCTTTGAGTTCGGGAATGTTTCGTGTTTTTCATCGAATGTTCTAGAAGGTTCCGATTGTCCAAGACTCAGGGAGGGTACATGAGTGTGTCATTGAATGATTGCATCATGTACTAAGTGTTCTTGCTGTTCCAAAAACATGAAAGTCAAATTGCCAGTTTGAAAGTCAAACGGCTAAAACAGGAAACTGTGGGAAACAGGAAACAGTGGGAAACAAGCAAGAGGAGTTGGAACCAACTTGGAGGAGGAGTCCCACTCCTCCAGGTCGGCGCCCAGCCCTAGGCCGAGTTGGGGAGGGACTCCCTCCCTCCCCTGGCGCGCCTAGCCCCTCCACCCATAAAAGGAGGGGCAGGGCTCCTCCTTGAGACACACAAGTTTCCACCTCTAAATCTCAGGTTTAGAGCCGTTTGGTTTAGAGCTTCTAATTGCTTTAGCCTGCGGTTTAGAGCCTTCTAATTGGTGTGTCTAATCTCTAGACCACTAATAGCCCTCTCTCATAATCCACCATACTCGCTCCGGCTTAAGGCGAAGCCCTGCGGGATCTACCCTCTACTTTCGGTACCACGCCGTTGTGCTGCCGGAATCGCGAGGAGAGTGCTACAACCTCCATTTCTTTGGAACAAGGGAGAGGAAGGTCTTCGTCGAGTACCGAACGTGTGACCGACTGCGGAAGCGCTGCCGGAACGCAGCGCCGGAAGGATCGTCCACACGATCTTGAGATCGGAAAGAGTACGACTACATCACCCACGAGAATCCGCTCTCGTTAAACACTTTGGAATCTTCGAGGGTAAGTTATTCCATCGACTCGTTGCTACAATCTAGTAGATAGATCTTGGCTTGTTTGTTTGTATGCGATAGAAATTTTTTGTTTTCCATGCTACGAACCCCTACATGGGCGGACCGATTTTATTCTGGGGGTGGTCGACTGGGTCGAATCGGCCCGTTCGACTGCCCCCACTAAAATAATTAAATATTTTATTTATTTCAAACAGGGCTTTTGCAAACCGATAGCAGACAAAACAAAATAATCCGGAGACCCGGGTTTTGCGTTTGAATAAAGACGGGGCGTTTAGAAAACAAATTAGGTTTTCCCGAAAATAGTTTTATGCGAACAAATGCAAGATGATGACGATGCTCAGATGAAATGTGGCATGATGACATGAGCATGCGGCCATGATGATGCAATGCACAAAAACAACGCGATTTTCTAGTAGTGGTTTTGCGGGATGCCACACTATTCGGCTGTGTATAGACAATAGGGATTGTCAAAAGAGCAACTTTTGTATGTAGTCCATGAAATCGATCCGTGTATCGAATGTAATATTGTCATGATGATCTTGTGTAATATAATGGTTCCTTCATTTATGGGTTGAAGCAAGCATCTCGGAGTTGGAATATTCGCTTTGATGAGGTAGTCAAATCGTTTGGCTTCATCAAGAGTGATCATGATTCTTGTTTGTACAAAAAGTTTAGTGGGAACAAAGTAAATTTTCTAATCTTATATGTGGATGACATATTATTGATTGGAAATTATGTTCAGATGTTGCAAGAAACCAAGGAATCATTGGAAAGGATTTTTTTCAATGAAAGACTTGGGTGAGGCAACATACATCCTCGGAATCCGGATCTATAGAGATAGATCAAGGAGGCTCATTGGATTGAGTCAGAGTACTTATTTGGACAAAGTGTTGAAGAAGTTCAACATGGAATCGTCTAAGAAGGGGTTCTTACCGATGTCCCATGGTGTAAAACTTAGCAAGACTCATTGTCCTTTGACAACTGATGAGCGAAGTCGGATGAGTGCGATTCCATATGCTTCTGCAGTCGGATCCATCATGTATGCCATGATTTGTACTAGGCCGGATGTTTCCTATGCTCTAAGTTTTGTGAGCAGATACCAGTGATCTGAGAGATCCATCGACAGCGGCTAAAAATATCCTAAAGTACTTGAGAAGGACTAAGGATATGTTCTTGGTTTATGGTGGTGAAGATGAACTCGGTGTAAAGGGTTACACGGATGCAGTTATCTTACCGACTGATGATTCTCGTCGCAATCCGGATACATGTTTATTATAAACGGAGGTGCCGTGAGTGGAAGAGTTCCAAGCAAGAGACTGCTCGTCTACAATAGAGGTGGGTATATTGCGCCTCGGAGGCAAAGAAGGAAGCTGTTTGGATGAGGAATTTCCTCATGGATCTTGGTGTGGTTCAGGGCTCGTCCAATCCGTTGGACGTGTATTGTGACAACAATGGTGCTATTGCACAAGCCAAGGAACCTAGACAGCACCAGAAGAACAAGCACATACTCATGCGGTACCACCTGATTCGCCAGTTCGTGGATCAGGGTGATATCAAGTTATGCAAGGTACACACGGATGCAAATATTGCGGATTCGTTGACAAAGTCGTTACCACAGCCGAAGCATGAGGCGCACCTGAGAGCCATGGGCATTAGATGCTTAGACATGTGATGTCAGAAGATTGACTCTAGTGCAAGTGGGAGACTGTTGGAAATATGCCCTAGAGGCAATCATGTATGATGAGATTTCCCATTGTATTCATAAAGATATTAAGTAGTCCTTGTATAAACATTTGATGTGTATCATTGAATATGTGATTCGGTTATGGAACTATGCATTCATGTTGTTTGCACTAAATATCCTTGGTCATTAAGGTTGTGCTGGACACACAACTTAGACCAATGTGAAAGTTGGCTTGGTGACTCGGTTCCACTTGTCATGGACATGGAGATGCTATTCCAACTTGCACAGATTCGGCTAAAGATTTTAGCGAGTTGGATTGACCCATATTGAGGTACAACGAACTAGTTGTCATTTGTATATCTCAATCAATGTAATCCTTAGACCTGAGGTTATTGCATAGTCCGAGTTGAGGATCACAGACTTAGGTTCTGTCAAACGCTGATCCGAATCAAGCGCTTATAAAGGCAGAGTTCGGGTCGACTGAGAATAAAGTTGTGTGATGTGAATAACCAAGATGGGATTTTGCCCCTCCACTTGGAGAGATATTCTCTGAGCCCTCTCGTGAGATATGATTCGGAAAGCATGGCCATGCATGACTCGGTTAAGTGTTAACCGAGGCGATCGACTAAGAGTTAGTCGGGTGAATCACTTATCTTGGATCGAGAAGAGAGTCAGACTATTTAAGGGATGACAATTATTCGCCTATAGTCTGACAAGGTATATCGTGAGGCAAAAGGGACTCGGACGCAAGTCGCATTGGAAAGGCAAGTCGTCATGACTCTTTGGTACTTGGGAGTCGGCATGTTCTGCTAGGAGCCGCTACCGACTGATCGATTGAGAGTTAGACTCCAATCGTGTCCAAGTAGCCATGAGCCTGCGGGGTCACACACTTAAGAGTGGGAGCATGTTCGGATTGCATCTGAACCTGTAATCTGGTTGGGTTGGACCTAAACCGGATTAGGACTGAGTTAGTGAGTTGGACTCACGGTGACTAGTGTTATATGGGCTTTAGTGAATGGGTCGCGCGAGTAGAGCCCACGTTCACTCTCTATATATAGTGGAGCACCATAACCCAGAAAGGTTAATCATTGTTCGGTTAGGTCATTCCATGTGTTGGAAACCCTAGCTCCACAGCAGTCCTACCGTCGTAACGAACCTAGCAGTTCGCCGCCGGTGCTCCTCCTTGTACGTGTGGATACCAGCAGAGGTGTTGTGCGATCAGCACCAGGACGATCGGATCGTGAGGAATGCACTGCATCAACTGACGCACTTCATCAGTAATACGCAGCTGCGTGTCTAGTGATAAAACTCGTGGCCTTCTACCTCAGCTAGATCTTGGGATCACCACGTTAGAGGGAAAAGTTTTGTTTTATCTCCGCGTGGCCCAACAGCTGGGGCATGAGGACCACGCTAGTGCCATCAGGCAAGGAGGAGTTCGGGCAGGAGGGGCTCTGACGCAGTAGAGTAAGCGTGGCGGCGCGAGGATGGGGCGGCGGAAGCAGGTTCATATAGGACCTAGTGGAGCCAATGGAGGCGGGGCCCTTTTTTTTCCTCTGCACGGTAGCCTGTTGGGAAGGAGAGGATGGCGCCTACCTTCTCATACATGCCACCAGCCGGCACGGTGGACAGAGAGGGAGGGGAGGGGCGCCGGCCCCTGGGAGAAGATCCAACCGCCATAGAGGCTAGAGAGGGAGAGGAGGGCGTAGACTCCCGGGGCAGATGTGGGCGGTGGCAGCAGGAGGAGGAGACCAATCAGTTCCTTCTTTCTGCTAATTTGAGCCAAGTACCGCATGGTGCTCCCGGTGCCGAAGCAACGAACCGACAGAGGCCCAGCTAACACAAAATAGTCCAAGAAAACACATCTGACCGGTGCAAAACGGTGAAAACAAGGACAGAGCTGCAAAACCAGGGAGCTTAGAGCTCCTTAGGGATATCTAACGTATTTTTTCTATATTTTCCAAAAAAAAATTGCCCAAGGGATATCATCCCAAATACATATTCGTGTACTTAAAAAAAATCCATCTTAAAAAGATAAAATGAAATTAATGTTTGATACTCCAAATTATCTATTATGTGGCTGGAAAGTAATAAATTTAGCATTTAAGAAATGATTTGGTATAGAATTTGAATACAAAAATTGATATGCAAATAATTGAATGAATCGTAGTCCTGGTGCATGGATGTGATTTTCTGCCACCGTGGTTTTGCCACGCGTGAAGTAGTGTGTGAATCATTGCATGTACCATATCCGTGTGTAAATATCGTTTTTTGCATGCTCCTCATATTGACGAGAGGAATAACAACATTGAATGAACCGTAGCCCTGGTGCATGGATGTGATTTCCGGCCACCGTGCCATGGTGCATGGATGTATTTTTTCTAGCCGCCGTTGACTGTGCTAAATGCTTGTGTTGCATGTATGTCTCCCTATCGTATGCACCTATGCCGTTTGTTAACACCGTGTGCTCCTTTAATTAGATTATTAGACAGATCGGACAGTGTTCAGGGTATGCACCGTGACCACCATGGCAGCCCACTATTTCTGTTGGACGTATCTAGACACTAAACACTAAATAGTGATTACATAGTGATTACATATAAGAATGAGTATATGTACGCATTATGAGCGTCTGTGTTTATACTGTGTTTATCAAAATAAATAAACAAACTTTGGACATTCTTTTGAGGCCGGAGGGAATACTTGTTAACCAAATTTTGTACAAAAGCATGATACTAGTGATATAATTGTAGATCTGGCAGTTGATGGCAATAAACTTTTCTGTTGACATAATAAGACAAGATCTCGTGTTGAAAGCCTCGCCACAAACTCAACTATCAAGATGGATAGTTTTAAAAACAAATTCTTTTACTTCCTCCGTCCCAAAATAGATGCCTTAGATTTATCAAAATTTGGATAAATCTAGACACTATTTAGTATATAGGTTCATCTAAATTTTAAAAAATTTGAGACATTTATTTTAGGACGGAGTAATTTTTCAGATTTAGCTATTAAGACTGTTGTGGATCGGCATGAGTTGAGAAATATTTCCTGTGGTCCCCACTGTTTTGTAGAAATGGAGGCAGTATGATGAGTGTCCTTCTTGGAGCACTTCATATTATAGACAATGTAATTCGTGAAGGACCGTTTTTTCTTTCTTTTTTGCGAATTATTTGTGAAGGACAGCTGGCACGCATGTTACTTGGTTGCAAAATCCTTGTGGATAAGAATCTCTTGAGATGCAGAACGAGTCAACAAACATGCAACTGCAAGTGCGATGATGAGATGCACGCATGTGACTTGATGGAGTAGATAAAGCTCAAGACCGAAGGTAAAGGCGCGAAGTCCTACCGCTTTCCTTGAAGAAAGAGGTGTCGCCGTTTCGTGATGCACTAGTTCCAAAGTTTGGAGTAGGAAATTTTTAACTGGTTTGGACGGTCTGAGCGGTTTCATTTTTTGCACAGACTTATGTACATAGTAGGCTGGGAAGCACATTTTGAACTAGCTTAAACTTTGGAACTAGTGCAAAATTTTGAATTAGCTTAAACCGGTCAAACCGTGTTTGCACGGGCTTATATACACAGGCTCAGTTCAATTTTATTCTTTCTCGTCAGTAAGCCGGCCCTCTGCTGTCACTTGCCCAAAACAGAGAAATGGCCATGACAAAAGCAGAGCACAAATGAGGTTCTGCGTTCTTCGCCAGAACTGTCAATTCTTGGAATTGTTCCGAACGGTGCTGCAGAATATATACGGTCATAGAGTGGGTAGGCCATACACGAGTCATGAGGGAGTGAAACATTGTCAGGATACGTGAAGTTATTTGTGTTCGGGGCCGGCCCTTTGGGGGACTAGCTGCCTCGGGCCCTTACTTCCCAATTGAAGAGGCGACGATCTCGATCGATTCATAGGAAGGACAGCCCTGGACAGGTCGTCATGTCCTAGGACTCCTAGCGCCGCTGCGTTGGTTACTCGTTTCTCGAGTCGGAAGTCTCCCGTACCGTCGCTTTCCCTGGCCCGGTCCTGTCTTCCTAGATCGGATAGTCTCCCTGTGTCGACGATTGACCGCCAGACGTGATTGCGCGAAGCCGTGAAGGCCATCAATGAGACGACGATCGACCGCCTTGGCCTACCTGTTGGTGCTGGTCTGCTCTCTCTGCTGGTTACACTCACCCTAATTCTTAGTTCTTAATTCTAATTAGTACCTGATTGTTGTTCGTGTTTATAGCGGGAAAGGTTAACTGATTATGGCGTGTGAATTATAAACTGGACGAGATTGATATTGATTCCATTGTCACGGACTTTGCTTTTAGGAATTTGAAATTTTAAGATATCATGTAAACATTGTTATTTTTATATGAATATTATAATTGAGAGTATACTTGAAATATTTATTTTTCATCATCTCATATATATATAAAAAATTATAATAAGAAACCTAAAATTTTAGTTTCACCAGCCCGTGAAATCTCTGTTTGTGTTTCTACTCTAGGCGTGTAGATTGCCTGATTGCATTTCTTTCTTTTTTGACCAACTTCTTTTCTACTCTAGGCGTGTTTCTACAATCTTCTGATTCCACGGGCAACTTGTTTGTTTATGAGATGATTCTCATTTCATTCCAAATGTTGTTCTAGCTGGGTGCTACAATTTTTTTAACTTTCGACTAAAATCATGTGCAAGATCTCATGTAACCATGCCTCGTGCATGAATCATGATCAACTTTTGAATAAAGTGAATCTTATGTATTCGCAATGACCAAATTATTTTCTTATTATCCATCGTGAATTTTCTTTTTATTGAAAATTTATATATCTTGTCAACTTAAACATTTGTTTAGTGTGCTAATGATTTTTATGTTAGTAAAATTATTTCTTCTAGTTGGGATTTCAAAAAATCTAGTCGCCCGGAGAGTGAGCATGCCCCATATCACTAATCACAAGGGTCAAATGAATTATATGAACATGGTAGTAATAGTATTGTAGTTGTTTGGAGTGAATTCTTTTGTCGACATAATAAAGTAAGATCTTGCGTCCAAGTCTTTGTCAAGACAAAGTCAACAATAAAGATGGGCAGCTAATTGCGATAATAATGTTTTAAAAACAAGTTATTTTAAAGTTTCAGATCTACCTATTAAACCGATGGTGTGTGCATGAGTTGAGAAAATGTTCTCCGCAATCTCCATCGTTTTTGTAGGAATGGACGCACTACATGAAGTGTCGATTGAGAGCACTTTCGTGGACACTCGAATTTCCATATGCGTTCATTTTCCTTTTGTGGACAAAACACCATGACAACCGGTGGAGGGTGGGTTGTACCACGAGTTGCAGGTATACAATTTCCCTTTTCTTTTCAACCACAGGCTGCCAAACACGGTAATTGATCATACAATCTTGAGTGTTCTAATTCTTTTTTTTGCCTTTACTTAGGTCCTAATTTTTGAAAGTTCTCCGTGCCTTCGCTTAGGTCCTAGTTCTTTGAAATTGGACTTCTAGATCCTAAATCTTTCAACATTGATTCACATGAGGTCCTAAACTGGTTTAACCAGAGTTGACCGGTGCCATGTCGACAGCAAGACCTGTCTAGACGTGTATATTTGCGAAAAGGTCCCCCCATTTGTATTTCTGCCATAGCGTTCCCCCGCAGTCGGGATCCAATAGCAGAGCACAACGCTCCACAACGTGTGCCCCTCGCCGGCATCCCCGTCGCAGCGCACTCTAGCCGCCATGATCCCCCCGCATAGCACCATGGTCGTCACCATCCCCTCCGCAACGCATCCCCGCCGTAGGGCACACCCCGCAACCGGGATTCCCTTCGCAAAGCACCCCTGTCGTCGGTATCCCCTCCATAGTGTGTGCCCTTCGCCGGGCTTCCTTCTGTAGCGTGCCCTTGTACGAGGCACTAGTGTCGTCGTCGTCATGGCACGTGCACTCGGAGTCCACCCGCGCTGCCAGGGGAGTCCAATCCACCACACCACAACTCTCTCCTGCTCGTACCGATGAGGTTCCTGGAGCGTTGGACCGTTGGTTCTACCTCACCACGCGGGGTTGAGGACGGGATGGTGCCACGCATAGGAGTCGGGAAATACAAGGATGAGTGGAGTGTTGGGTAGGGCCGGATGGGCCAAGTCCAACTCCATGGGGACCGAGTTTTGGAAGAAATACAATTTTGAGGGGTAGGGGCTATTTGCAAATATGCTGGGTGGCTGGTATGTCTCATGGCCTTTGTTGTCGACGTGGCATCGATTAACGTGGGTGAAACTGGGTTTAGGACCTCGCGTGGCTCAATTGTAAAAGGTTTAGGACCTAGCTGATGTACAATTTTGAGTTGGCGTGACGTTGGCTAACATGGGTCAAACCAGTTTAGAACCTCATGTGACTTAATTCTAAAAAATAGAATGTGCAAGTTTAAAGAATGTAAAGAATTAAGACATAAGGATAAGTGAAAACACATAAAAATAATTAGGACCGTCTTTATAGTTTAATGTTCGAGATGAGAATCTCTTGAGATAAGTACAAAGATGAGACGGCAAACGTGCAATGATCAGATGCACATGTGCCTTGGCGCCATTTCTTAATAGAGTACACATATACCCACAAGAAAAGGTAAAGGTATATGAATTCCTACCGCTTTCACGTTTGACACGGGCCCAGCTGGCAGCGACCCGCCGCGCGCCTTATTTATACGACACGGTCACGAGCACGCGGCGACATCGCCGGCCAGACTGCCCAACCCGACCGACCGACCGACCCAGCACAGCCCACACGGCTCCTCCTCCTCCTACTCCCACAGACAGACATCCACCCGCGCATCATCTCGTCGCTCGCTCGCTCGCTCGGGCGCTCCGCCGATCCGCTCCTCGTCGCCATGGACGAAGCCAAGGGTACGCCGCTCTCAACGCTTGGCCTCCTAGCACGTTAGCTCCGCCATCGTGTTGCGGAATTCTGTGATCCGCGATTCTCTGTCGATCCTGCTCCGGATTCGCGTCTGTCGATCTCGTTTTCCTTTCCAAAGAAGCCAGGCGGCTCGAGATCCGACGAGTGTGGGTACCGTACCTTTGCGGGTTCCGAGTGGGGGAATACATCTGTGTTGTTCCCCCAGAAATGGGTGGAGCTTTAGGATCAACCAATCGCTGCACCGAAGATGCGCTTCCCAGCCTATGCTTGGGTTCAGTTAGAGGCAGAGGGGTGGATGTGGATGGGATTTAATTTCTTCTTTGGGGCACAATTTTGTTCTTTCTCGTCAGTACCACTGTTGGCACTTGCCCAAAACAGGGGAGCAATGGTGCCGATAAAAGCAGAGGTGAGACCTGCATTTGGCAGAACGGGGAATCCTGCCAGTCTTTGTGGACGATGCAGACTATACCGATCCTAGAGTAGGCCATACGTGTGGCAACGGCGGCCCACGGGAGTGAAACACTGTCTGGATAGTAGGTGCTTCTATTGTAGATTGCCGTTCTATTTAACCTGTGACTAAAATCATGTGCGACATCTCATGGAACCGTGCCTCATGAATCATCTTCTCCGTTCTTTTCTAGTTGTGGAGGCCATGGGTGGGGAAATACAGCTGTTCTGTTCCAAAAATGAGTGAGTCTGGGAGTGGGTTAGGATCAAGCACTGCACTGAAGATGCGCTTACCAGCCTATATATAGGTTCAGTTAGAGGCTGGGTGTGATTTAGTTCAGTTATGTGCTCGGTGTAGTTTGATTGTGTCGAGTGTTCTTCCATCTGGGCACATTTATGATCTTTCTGGTCACTACAAAAACTGTTCTGGCCCGATTGTCAGTGTGAATCCTTTGTTTAGAACTTGCCCAAAACAGGGCAAATGGTAATAACAGATAAAAGCAGAGCACAAACAGGGTTCTGCACTCGTGAAAACTGGGAATTCTTGGAATTTCTATGAACGGTGCAGGCTATACACGATCATTATAGAGTAGGTACACGAGTCAATGGCCCATGGGAGTGAAACAATGTCAGGGTATGTGAAGTTTGTTGTGCTTCTGTTGTAGGTGTGTAGACTGCCTGATTCTGTTCCTCTTTTTCTTTCACTAATGTAACTTCCTGAACTGGTTTCATACAGCCTTCACTTGTCCTCCATGGCAGTGTCGTTTACAATCTTCTGAGTCCATGGGCATCTTGTTTGTTTACGAGATGATTTTTCATTACATTTCATTAGTTGTTCTAGCTGGGTGCTACACTTTTTAACTTTTGGCTAAAATCATGTGCAAGGTCTCATGTAACTGTGCCTCATGAATTATCTTCCTTCATTCTTGTGTAGTTGTGGAGACCAAGGATGGAACCATCGCAGTTGCTGCTGCATTTCCTGGTCATCAGGAAGGTACCAGTGATTAGCTTCCGTTTGCTCTCTCTCTACTTCTTACTGCACTACAAGACAGGGATTTGCTATTTTCTGACTGTTCAAGAAAGACTAACTTGCTGTATTAAACAGCTGTCCAAGACAGGGATCACAAGTTTTTATCAAAAGCTGTGGAAGAAGCTTACCGAGGAGTCGACTGTGGCCATGGAGGCCCATTTGGTGCAGTCGTTGTCCTCAATGACGAAGTGATAGTTAGTTGCCATAACATGGTTCTGAATTACACTGATCCAACTGCACATGCTGAAGTAACTGCAATAAGAGAGGTAGGTTGCCATTGCATAGAGGCTATTCTCAGCAACTACTTGGTGCTTAATATTTTCCTGTAGTAGCCTCACCTCCCTATAGGTTGTTTCATGCTTTTCGAACCAGTACCATTTTCTTCTTGCAAAACATATTACATGTTGTGTTCACCTGTCTACACACATAACTAATATGGCATATTCTAGTACATTCTTCATCTTCAGATGTTCCTGACTCTTGTATTGGTACCGATATCATCTCATACTACTAATTCAAACATGTCCACACACACAACTGAGAATCAGGAGTATTACACTATCATCTCGTACTACTAATTCAAACATGTCTACATACTTGGTGCTTGCTGTTCACATTTTGATACTTCATATTTCTTGTGGTAGCATCATCTGTTGATATAGCTTGTACCTGATTTGCACTTCATGCTTTTCGAACTAAGTGTCACTGCCTTCTTGCAAAGCTTTTGGAACCAGTACCACTTTCTTCTTGCAAAGGGTATTATCCGTTTTGTTCACCTGTCTACATAGATGAGATGGCATATATGTTCCAATCTCTTTGCTTATTCTTGTACATGCTTATGTTGTAGGTTATTCCTGATTTTTGTATTAGTACTGATATTATGTTGTACAGTATCACATTATCAAATTAAGCAACTTTAGTGTCTAAAAAAATTAAGCTACTTCAGGGTAACTAGATAAGGTTGATTATTCCAATACGGAGGTAAGAGATGCAGATAAACTTTACTAGTATAAAGTATATTAGTTCAGTACACTAAAGATAGGTCTAAGTTCCTTAATGATGCAATAAACTCTACCAGCATAATAATGTTTTATTTTCCATCAGATGAGTAAATGATGAATAACTTATCATTGATAGTTTTGCATTTTATATTAGATCCTTTTCACTTTTTGGTTGTCTGTCCCACTAACCAATGTCTCGCTTTTATTCTACTAGGCTTGCAAAAAGCTTGGGAAAATTGAGCTGTCGGATTGCGAAATGTATGCATCATGTGAACCTTGCCCAATGTGCTTTGGTGCTGTCCATCTCTCTCGGATCAAGGTTCACTCCTTAGCCCTTACCTTACCATTCTTCATCTGGTAGAATATAATATTGTCGAAAAACTTTGGAGGTTTCAGGATACCGAAAGAACTGTCATATGCAAAGTTCATTTCAGTATTATATTGCATCAATTTGGAATCTAAAACCAGGTGAAGATAGGAAACAAAATGATACCATCGCAATCAGTAGATATTTTAAGGCAGCCACTCAATATACACAACAACTTTTTATAATTTAATAAACACAAAGAATTAGAGAAGGCAAACCACGATGACAGACCTCTTCACCAGAAATGGGATCAGTAACAGGTTCCCCTGCAGGTGCTTGATTGAAAAGCATATTTCCCTGTGTAGATCGGAAAAGCATCCTCTCAAAAGCCAATTCCTTGGACTTCAGTATTATCCCACTAACAAACCTAACACCAGATTCCAATGCCCCTTGATGTATACCCTGAAAATATTTTGTGTTACAATTCAATGGAAGAACACAACAATATTAACTTTAAGGATAATAACTAAGATAAGACCTGTTCAAGCAAATAGCCATTTCCCCCATACACTTCCTTGTCATATATGTGTTCATCTAACTCCTGGTCAACTGGAGCTGCATGATTTTGAGAAGCAGGGAGGATGCCACCTGCCTACAAGAAGTAATTTGAGGAAGCATGGAAAAGCAACAGATATTATTTAAAGCATAGTGAATATTCAACTGACATATCATAATACATATGGTAGGAATTCATAATCGCCAACCAGTTACACTTTATAATTTAAACCACATAGTCTCCAGTCGTCAGCTGCAGACAGCAAATATTCTTTGTGAATTACAACACTTTCCAGAAAACAGTACCCAAGGGCTATCACTAGAAGGTGTTGCAAATACACTAGTGTAAATCATTATCTTCCACCTTAACAATCACAAGAAAATGCATGGAACAATTAATTCCATGTTTCAGAAGAATCGAGAACAACCTTTGACATGACCAGCTTGAATTCGAAAAGTTCGTTGTACGTCTGTTGTAATGTCCCACTATTACTATTCATCTCAAGCAGCTCATGCTCATTCTCACCCAATTTTTCCTTGAGAAACAATAAAAGCAGCAACTCATTTTCCTTAAAAACAAACTAAATATTTCCCCTCAAAATTATTACTTGTTGCATAAATAACAGAATCCAGAAGGAATACTACCTCCGTTCCAATGAATAAGGCGCCCTCGTTTTGCATGATTTTTTTTGACCAAGATTTACTCTAAATATACAAAGAATGTTGGTACAAAATTAGCATCATTGGAAAGTGTGTTTCAATACGAATCCAACGATACTAATTTTACATAATATAATCAAATTTTAGTTGTTCTATTTACTCGGTCAAACTTTGCATTGGAATCCGTGTACGCCTTATTCTTTAAAACGGAGGGAGTACTTCTAGTTTTGTTATAAAATGGAAAGGCTAATGTACCTCTAGCTCCTCCAAATCAATCTCAGGTTGTTCTTCAGGCCGGCAGAAGATTTAACACATGCCTGATTTGATCACTAAAAAACTTTAGCCTCCGTGACATTTCTGCACACCGCTTTACCTAGGGGAGGGGGGTCATCCTTAATTAATAAATCTTGTTGAATGCTGCCATGCAGAGGCTGGTGTATGGAGCCAAGGCAGAAGCTGCTATCGCCATTGGATTTGATGATTTCATCGCTGATGCTCTGAGAGGAACTGGATTCTACCAGAAAGCCAACATGGAGATAAAGCGTGCAGATGGCAACGGAGCCCTGCTTGCTGAGCAAGTATTTGAGAACACTAAGGAGAAATTTCGAATGTACTAATGTGTCAGTTTAGACATGGTGGGATTTGAAATCGCGTGAGCCCCTGATACTCATAATGTCATTGTCATTGGTATTGGACCGCAAACTATCAACTTGAATATAAACCATTGATTCCCATTATACTTTGAATATAAACCATTGATTCCCATTATACTTAAGTTCTTGAGAAACAAGTATTGTTTACAAAAAAAGATTTGCATAATTGTCAACTTTCTTGGATGGAAATCATAATTTCATTAACTAGTGAGCAGAGCAACATCGCTGGCTACTAACACCGTACAAATTCAGGAACCCCTTCCAGCCATGCGGCTGGGGATGCGAGCCTTACAAGTTTGCAATGCGTTCATCACGCCAGCACCTGAACCTACAAGTTCTCCTTCTGCATTTCTTTTTTTTTCCAACCTGGCTAACCCTTTTTCATTAATTGCTTAACATAAATACAAAGTTCGCTACAAAGAAAAAGAGAGAGAGAAGCGAGTTGGGGCACTAGTAGAAACCTGCTCAAGATGCTCGATCCCGAAACACCTTCTACATGGAAAAAACCTACTATCACCAAAACTCTAGAGAAAACTACCGTCCACCTCATGCATTTTTCACCATGAAATCCCAACCTCTAGAGATATTGCTTGCCAAGAAACTACCATCAATTTTTAGTTTCAAGTCATCGTCATCGGGTGGCGTCCAGTTCTACATATGACTTAGATGTGGTTTTTTCTCTTTGTACAAGACTGCTCATACTTGCCCGCTGACCACTGAACAAGCAAAATCAAATTATCCCTTGCAAGTGGACAGTCTGACGGACAAGATGGACAATCCGCCGAAGTGCATGTAAAGCTAATGAAATGGATTAGTTTAGAAACGAACTGGTTTATTGTGTATATGAACAAATTAGACGGACATGCATCCATGCCTTGGCAGACGTCCACCTACATTCCGACTGCCTTGCTTGTCACCAGGTTCCTATTAAGCGAAGTCATACATGAACAGGTGGCCCTTGAAGTATATGGATCCATTCATCCATATTGTTTGGGTGCGAGCAATGCCAGTCCGAGAAAGGATGAACTGTTTGACATTTTGTTTTTCACTATCGTAGCTGTGTAAAATGTTTTCTTGCCTTGGGAAAATGGAAGAGTCCTTTGTACATGATATGTAACTTGCCGCTGGTAGCTCTTGTAGTGCATAGAATCTCATGTTTTGGTGTGTGGTTTGCTGAGCCAAAAACTGAAAGCAAATGACTATCATCAATAGCTCAATTGGCAGTTGTTTGACGTCAAACTAAAGGGAAGTTTTGACTACACATATAATCTTGTTATTATCTGTTGTGTGCAGTTCTCAAATTTGTTTCAAGCAAGATTCTGTATGCAATTGTGCAGAAAGATCATTATGGAGAAATCGTGAAAAGGCAAAACACTTGCTTCCTCCATCGTCGCCCCCACGTGTCGATAGGGGGAACCCTAAAAAATCGAGCGGTCCCCGCCCCCATCGTTCCTCCCCCTTCCTCGCCGCCGCCAAGAGGGCGAAGCCCGGCAGCCGGCGGCGGCGGCGGCGCGACGGGCGGCATGGTTCCAGGAGACCATAGCGCATACTTCAACAACAAAGAAGATCACCATGAACGCATATATGAGCGTGAAGCCTCAAGAGGATTGGGGGTTAAACCTTCTGGACATGCCCGTCAATGCACACGTTCTAGACACTGAACATCGTCTTCATAAATTAGAGAAGTACCAAAAAGAAGAACTCATTCAGAGGGAGATTGTGCGCAAGCGTCTCTTGGATCTAGAAGGAAATAAGGAACTCAATGACATGATGGGTAAAGTCGCTAACGGGATGTTTCTCTTGTGTTCGGATCTGTAGAAGTGCCTGCGTCACGTATTTCTCCTAGAGGAAACAAACAAGAGCCTCCGTACGGCTATCTCCAGCAAGACTCCTGCAGACTAAAGACGCACCACGGTATCAAATAATCGCAAGGAATTATTTGATCCACCCGGTTCGATTCCAAGCTTGAGGGATATGTGAGAACCTTGTAATCTATCTTATAGTTTTTAGCTTGTTTACTTTCCTGCACGCATGTTAGATTTTAATTCCAGAATTTGCATTAGTTACATCAACTTTGAGTCTCTTTTGTTCAAGAGAAGATTTATATCCTTTGAGTTGCGAGACTTTATGATATTTGAAGTTGTCTTTTGATTCATAATTATTATATTAGATGATTGAACTAGTTGAGTGTTATGATACTTGTACAACTGTCATGATTTTAGGGACTTCCACACCAATAAAAGTATTGATTAGGCTACGAGAAGAAGAATTTTGGTAGCATATTATAGTCACAAGTTTTGGAAGCCATAAAAGTAGTGAGCATGATTAGATAGTTGTACTTAAAAAAGAGAGAAGAGGAGTAAAAAAAGAGATAAGAGGAGAAAGAAAGAAGTAAAAAATATCTAGAGAGAGAGAGAGAGAGAAAAAGAGAATAAAGAAAGAAATAAGAAGAGCACCTATCAAAAGAATCAAAAGGTAGAAAAAAAATGAAAGTAAAAAATAATCATGAATCTTCATTACTAAATCAAGTGCTCAATTATTTAAAACTTTATAATTATATGATATGTTAAATCACTAGAAGCTTCTTATAACTTTATTAATACTAAAAGGGTGTGGAATCCTCAAAGTCATATGATGTGTAAGCATATGATCACTAGTACAAACTCGTTACTTAGAGACTGTGCCTAGAGCTGGTTTAACCAAAAATATAATCCACCAGTTGTTTTCATCACCCTCAGTTGGTCGTAATTGTTTGACCGCCTCTAACTTTAACCTTAAACGGTTGTTAATCTGTATCGTCTCTAATATGACTACCCCTCAGATGCTCGTTAAAATAAAACGCCTCTAAATAGAACCTGAGATGACGAAAATTATTATCCGTCTCCCTAGATCACTCAACCGCAGCCGGTCAGAAATATTAATCGCCTCTAGGATTCTACTGAGGCAGAACATTATGTCGTCCGCCTTGAAAAATTTCGTTGTGCACATTTTAGAGGTAGCATGTGCATGTTGTTAATGCAATTAGAAAGTAGAGATCATGCTAGCCCCCACCCACACGAGTCCACACTCACACGTGTCCACTCGTGGACTAAGAACGGTCCGACGTATATAAACCAGCTCGGCCTTCTTCTTTCATGAGCTCGTGTCATTTCCTTCCAATCTGTCTAGTCACAAAACCCCAATTTGCACCTTCCACGCGCGCGGAAGATCCTTCCTTTGTAACACCGCCCTTCTCTTAGCTATGCCATGAAGCGTACGCGTGGAGACGAGCCGGAGGTGAAGCCAGTTGGAGGCGCATCAGCACATGGCTCGGTCGTTTCCGAGCATGCGGAGGCGGCTTCGGGCACGCACACCGCTCATCGCGGAGCAGGCGAGGCTTCGGGCTCCATGCATCCAGTAGTCTCCGTCGGCATTGAGCAGTAGGTGGCCGACAACATCATGGTGCCAGCAGCAGATCTGGAGAAGGGGCAGGCGTCGGCAGGCGGAGTCAATCGGCAGGTGCTCTACATCAACGACCCCATCCTCCACCAAGAACTCCTCGACGCAGTCGCGGAGAACGATGAGTTCGAGGAGGAGGTCTCCGATAAGGAGTTTGAGGTACTACTTCGCTAGCTTCTCTAGTCCCAACCGCAGATTTCACTATTCATACGTAGGATTTGCTCAATCGTCTATAGATTCTTTTGCTCTTGATGTAGGGAATATATGGTTTAAACGGTCGATTGTTTGATACTGGTGTGAACCCGAATTTCCAGCGGAAATAAAGTACTACATCTACAGGCTGCCTTGTTCATCTTTCATGAAAAATAAGTGCAAGCTGGTAAGATGATATATTCTTGATAATGTTATCAATAACAAGCTACCCTGTGATATTTAAATACTTTTAGTAATCATAATCATGCTAATCTTCAATTCTATGTACTTGCCTAGACATTTGGAGCTAAGTTTACAAGAAAATACCTAAATAATCTCCTTGACGAACCTATTGATGTCCATGTTTGATAAATGGAGAGCAAAAATCCAAAGATGGTTAGGATAAAGATGGGAGCTGTGTCAAATGCAATCTTGACGACTGGATGGGAGAAGGTTGTGAGAAGCTTCAACCTAAAGCAGGATAGCATTGTCCTTTTTTGCTTTGATGAAAAAGATAGTGGAGAGGTACATATTCTTGTTCAGCAACTTCCACGGGGTGGCCCATTATAAATGCAATGTTGGTTTCTTAGAGAGTACTAATTATGCTAGTTGATTGATTTATGTAATGCACTTTGTATATACTGCCATAATGTGTAATTAGGGGTGGGCGTTCGCTCATTACCAAAAATTCGGTCTTTGCATATCGGTCTATTTTGAAATCGGTCTTCAAAAAATAAAGACCAAAATTTACTTATTATTTTTACTAATCAATAAATTCGGTTATCCGATAATTCGGGTTTGGTTCGGTCATGACCGAATTATGTGGTAGATATTATCAAATACACTTCATATAGTCATATTAATTTTTGGAAACTAACATTCAATAATACTAAATTTGGCTTAGACGAGGAAGATAAATATATAGTTATGGGAAACTAGGGCTTTGGAACTATGCCACCCTCACCTAAAGTTCGGTCAGTTCGGTCCATTCGGTTGACAACAACTAATGACCGAATTAACCAAACGAAATTCGGTCTGCAAAATTTTCTACCCAATTTTATGATGCGTCCTTTCGGTCTTGGTCTATTCGGTTTCGGTCTCGGTCTTTTCGGTTTTGGTTTTCGTTTTTCGGTTTTTGTGCCCACTCCTATGTGTAATGGCTAAATTTGTATGGATTTTCTCGACTATATATATCTGGCTAATGTTTACCGTGATCGAGCTGCTATATTTTTTTGGAAAGGAGCATATATTAATATCAAATGATACCAATTACACCCAGCCTCTGCAACAACGTATCGCCCTAGCGGCCACACGGATGCACACAGCCAAAAAAAAGAAGAATTACAAAAAATAAAAGTCCAGCTATAGTGACTCATTCATTGAAACAGCAGTACTACCACCACCAAGACAACACCAGAAGTCCAGCTTCTCCAAAAACGACGCCTTCAATAAGGAAACAGAGCACAAACACTGTCATCACCCGATCAAAGATCTAGGTTTTCACCCTGAAGAAAGTTCGCGCTCTCAAAACAATACCTTCAACAAGGCCATTGCCAGACACAACCAATTAAGGCCAGACCCTAGGTTTTCACCCTGAGAGGTAGGACCATGAATCTCTCCTGTATAGTCACCCCCACTTGCATGCCACTGCTCCAATTCACAAGTCACTTGGCTATGACGGTCACTTTAAAATCATGATTGTGTTATATATATATATATATATATATATATATATATATATATATGTTCTTGAGTTAATTTGTCTATCTGGCTGCTGAATCATGATTGTGTGTCATATCAGCTATGATCGAGTTCGAATTAGCATGCTACTATTTGAAATGGTTTACACAGTTCTAGAGACGGTCACTTTAAAAATCCAACTCAGGTCGCCTCACTATTAGAGACAGTCCCTAGTACAGGCCGTCTGAGGTTGATGAGTTATTGCAAGCGGTCAGAAATATTAGACCAGCTCGTATATATTAGAGGAGTTTTCCTTTTTCCACCGTCTGAGGTCACGTATCAAAAATTAGAGCCACAAACAAAAACTGACTCAGGTGGTTGACGTGGCTCAATCAATTGCAGAGCTTCGTTGGGAGACCCCAAGAGGAAGGTATGATGAGGACAGCAGCAAGTTTTCCCTCGGTTATGAAACCAAGGTTATCGAAGCAGTAGGAGCAAGGAAACAACTCAAAGGTGTTGCTAACAACTTGGAATCCTGCACAACACAAACTCAAGACTTTGCCCCGACTTACAGTGAGGTTGTCAATCTCACTTGTTTGCTGAAAACAAAGGATTAAACGTATAGTGTGGAAGGTAATGGTTGCTTGCAGAAAGTAAATGGTAACCGTAGATGATGTAACAATGGTAAATATTGGACCGGGGTCCATAGTTCACTAGAGGTGTTCTCTTTAAGATACATAACATGCTGGGTGAACAAATTACAGCGGGGCAAATAACAGGACTGAGCAAGGCATAACAACGCAAATACTAGACATTCATGATCCCTATGAGATTTGATTGGGCATTACAACAATCTACATAGACCTCCATCCAACAATATACATAATCCACCTTCAGGTTATCATCCGAACCCCCTTCAGTATTAAGTTGCAAGAAACAGATAATTGCATTAAGCAATGTGTGTAAAGTAAACAATACAATTGTTCCATGAACAAAAGATTGTTGTTTTCTCCCTAGTAGAAACAACACATCTACAACCTTAGAGATTCATGTCACTTCCCTAGATTTAATAGAGGCATGAACCCACTATCGAGCATAAATACTCCCTCTTGGAGTCACTAGCATCTATTTGGCCAAGATAGCTACTAGAAATGGAGAGCATGCAAGATCACAAACAACACAGACATGATAGAATAAATAATCACTAAGACATGATAGAATCAATAATTAATCTGACATAGTATCTCAATATCCATCGGATCCCCACAAACACAACATGTATGATTACAAATAGATGATCTTGATCATGAACGGAGCTCACAAGATCTAAACATGATAGCACAAAGGAGGATAAATAACCATCTATCTAATGTATGGACTCATAGTCCAAGGGTGAACTACTGACGCATCATACCAGAGGCTGGCATGGTGATGAAGAAGGCCTCCGGGATGATCTCTCCCCTCCGGCAGGATGCTAGGAAGAGCTTCGGATCCCCTCGATCTAGGGACGATGGTGGCGGTGGCTATAGACTGTTTCATGGAGATCTCATCGGGTCCTTAGGGTTTTGGCATCGGGGGATTTTATAGGTATAGAGGCGAGGCAGGAGGGCACCTGAGGCGCCCACACCAGGTGGCGGCGCGCCCTAGGGGGCCCGCGCCACCCTAGGGTGTGGCGGCCTCGTGGTCTCCTTCGGTTGCCCTTCGGTCTATGTGTTCTCCTCGGTGAAATATTGACTTTGGCTTTGGTCCCATCCAACTTCGAGAATATTTCCTTAATAGATTTTCTGAAACCAAAAACAGCAAAAATCAGGCAACTAGCACTGTGGCATCTTGTTAATAGGTTTGTCCCAGAAAATATATAAAAATATCTCAAAGTGTAGAAAAAACATAGCAAATTTGGTACTAAACAAGCATGGAACATCAAAAATTATAGATACATTTACAACGTATCAAGCATCCCCAATCTTAACTCCTGCTCGTCCTCGAGTAGGTAAGTGATAAAAAGAATAATCTTTTAGGTGACATGCACCTTCACAATCTTGATCAATCTATTTGCAAAGCATGAAATCTGGGATCAAAGTATTCTAAACATGAGCATGAAAGATGAAGTTCTAACAATAAGACATAGCGACTATGTTGCAACATGAAAGGATACAAACAAACATCACGAATAATAATGCATTGAAAGACGTTTGTTTGTTTCACATATATAAAACATAGCATATTGGCATTCACCTTGTCCCTCATGGAGTAGCAAAACATAAATGCATAGGACATCTTCAAAGTTCATAAGGGTGACTAGATACAAATAGTTCAAGAACAAGCAATATCAACATTATGAATCAATTAATAAGTTTTAGGACAATGCACATAGAACTAAGAATGACAACTATGCTCTCCTAGTTGGTGCATAAAGAAAGAAGGTGGAGACTCAATATAAAAGTTGGAAGAAAGGCCCTTCATAGGTAAGAAGGGATTTCAAGTTTCATAAAGAGCTTCCAAAAATTATGGTACTTGTTAGCTTTCAGCTCTCATTGCCCCTATGACAAGCATCTTAAAGTGTTTAAGGTTAAAGTGAAACAAATATGGAGTATATGCTTGACAAATCATAAGTTGGCAATATCATGTCCCTTGAGTACGAGGGTCGTTCCACATGCTACTCAACTTTAGTCACCGGCAAGTTCTTGTCATAGTAAGTATATGTGTATCATAAAGAACCGCCAACGGGGTACCCCTTGCCCCATGACACAGGAGATATCCCATATCAAAATGACAAGGCAACAGATAATGATCATCTCGGCAATCTTTTTATTTGCTATTTGCATAGATTTTTATTGAGGATGCTTCACAGATTGCTCACTATGGTTATGCTGCAAGTTTCCACCATGATTAGGCATGTCTTAGGCTAGTGGACCAAGCATTTCTCTAACACATATACATAACTCCATGAACTTACAAGGTCCCCTTTTATTTCACACCGCCGACATCCATAAACAAAAGAGCATGATATCAACTTGGTAGATATGTACAAGTGTTGAAAGTGTTCCCCGTGACAGCACGATTCTGCTAATTCCCAACTTATAAGTGCAAGCATATACAACAGAGATGACACAATGGTTCAAGTTTATTAGGGGCAAGAAAAATAAAGTGTGCCATCAAGTTTGTGAGAGCTTTAATCACTAATTTTTACATAACAAGTTTAATTTGGAAGATAGATAAAACAAGAATATACTTGGAATGGTGTAACACACCATGCATAGGAATTTATAGTGGACTCTATGGAATAAATTGGTTTCTTGGGAGTTGGATGCATGAGTAGAGCTTACTCAATACAAGTGGAGGCTAGCAAAAGACTGGGAGCGACCAACTAAGAGAGCAATAATGGCCATAATCATGTAGAGCGACAAAATATTATCAATCAAAGCATAAAGTAGTAACACAAGTCAAAAACTGAATGATCATAGAGGCTAAGGTGACTGGTTCATAGTCATAACATGGTGTGAGCATGTGCCAAGTCAAACCAAACAAAGCATCAAAGGATAATACCACAATATTATGCTTTTGTATGCTAAAACAACGCATGATTCTTTCAAGGCACATTAAGCAATCTTAATCGTTTGGAACAAGTCATGCTACGACAATAATCACTAGGCATAAGGTCAAAACAACATCTAGCATGACATGATAAAGTCTAAACCACAGTCAAAACAAGCTCCCTTTTGTACCACTAAAGCATGAAGCTTTCTACTCTTTTCCAACACCAATCAACTTATTTGAAACAACACAGCGAAAGAAGGGGTCCAACTACTTTATTCAAGCAAACTAAGCAAACGAAAACCAAAAACAAAAACTAAGATGCTCCAAGAACAACACAATAGTGCATCAAACAATAAAAACGAAGTGTCTAGAAAGAGACCTGAGATTTTTATTGATGAAGAAGGGGATGCCTTGGGCATCCCCAAAATTTGACGCTTGTACCTCTTGAATATTTCTTGGGGTGACACGGGGTGGCATCCCCAATCTTGAGCTTTTGTCCATTATTCATCTCATCACATCATTCTTCCCCTACACTTAAAAATTTCCTTCATACAAAACTTCACACAATCTTCATTAGCAACATTAGTGTATTCAAAAGAAAAGGCCTTTGGGTTTAGTTTCAACACAAGTAAAACTTTCATTAAAACACAACCTACTATAGCAATTCTTTTAAAAAGCTCAAGTGATCAAGAAGAACTCAAAAAGAAACCAATAAAGAGGCAAATGCAAATAATGGCAGAAATTTGTCAAAACAGACCAGCAGGTAAAAACCGATTTTTTCGAAGACCTTCTATTGCTCAAATCGAAAAGTGTTGAACTAACTGAAGTTAGATAACAACCTGGTGAATTTACTCAAAACATTATAGTTCAATCCGACATGCAGACATTTTTCACGAATTTTTACAATGAAGCACAAAAATTTGTTTCGGGATAGCAACTTCCCCGAATCTTACTTCTCTCTCATTAGAGGTTATCTTGGCACAAAAACCACACAAAAAGGATAAGGAGAGGTTATTACAGAATCAATAACTTCCAAGACTCAACAAAATAAAAACCTACTAAAATTTGGGTTATCTCCCAATTAGTACTTTTATTTAACGCCTTTAAGTTAGGCATTGATAGTTTGAGAAGATGCTCACTAATACGTCGGAAATGTATTTATAATTTTTGATGTTCCATGCTTGTTTAGTATCTACTTTGTTTTGCTTTATCTATACTTAGAGGTGTTTTTATATGTTTTCTTGTACTAACCTATTAACAAGATGCCACGGTGCCATTTGCCTGTTTTCTTCTGTTTTTGGTTCCATAAAGGCAGAAAATCATTATTCTCGGAATTGGACAGGACAAAATCCAAAGTCAATATTTTACCGTGGGGAACACGGAGCCAGAAGACAAGACGAAGGAGGGCCTCTAGGGGGTCACACCCCCTGGCGCGCGGCCAGGCCTGGCCCGCGCCTAGGGGGGTGCATCCGCCTCGGGCACGCCCTCGGCCTCCCTCTTCTCCTATAAGAAGCCCCCGATGCCTAAATCCTAAGTACCCGATCAATATTCCACGAAACATCTGTAGCCACCGCCACCAACGTCCCTATATCAGGGGGATCTGAAGCTCTTCCTGGCACCCTGCCAGAGGGGAGATCATCCCGCGGGCCTTCTTCTTCATTATGACAGCCTCTGGTATGAAGCGTGAGTAGTTCCACCTTGGACTATGGGTCCATGTAGCAGCTAGATGGTTGTATCTCCTCCTTTGTGCTTTCATGTCTAGATCTTGTAAGCTTCGTTCATGATCAATATCTCATCTATTTGTAATCATGCATGTTGTGTTTGTGGGGATCTGATGGATATTGAGATTACTATGTCAGATTGATTAATGGTTTTGTCATATTGATTCTATCATGTCTGTGTTTTTTGTGATCTTGCATGCTCTCCATTGTTAGTAGCTATCTTGGCCAAGTAGTTTCTAGTGACTCCAAGAGGGGGTATTTATGCTCGATAGTGGGTTCATGCCTCTATTTAATCTAAGGGAAGTGACAGAAATCTCTAATGTTGTAGATGTGATGTTGCCACTAGGGAGAAAACAACGGTCTCTTATTCATGGAACAAGTGGATTGTTTACCTTACACACTTTGCTTAAAGAAGTTGTCTGTTTCTTGCAACTTAATACTGGAGGGGGTTAGGATGATAACCCAAAGGTGGAATTCTAGTCATAGATGCAGTTGGATGGCGGTCTATGTATCTTGTTGTATTTCCCAATCGAATCTCATAGGATCATGATGTCTAGTATTGCATTGTTTTGCCTTGCTCAGTCCTGTCAATTTCCCTACTGTAATTTGTTTACCCAGCATGCCATGTTTGTTTATCTAAGGAGAACACCTCTAGTGAACTATGGACCCCGGTACAATATTTACCATTGATACATTGATGACACCCAGCACTGTTGTGGGACGCTTCATTGGAAACCCCAAGAGCAATGTGTGATAAGCATAGCAGCAAGTTTTCCCTCAGTAAGAAACCGAGGTTATCGAACCAGTAGGAGGAAGGAAACGTCTCAAAGGTGTTGCAAGCAACATGGAAACCTACACAACACAAACTCAAGACTTTGCCCCAACGAATCAGTGAGGTTGTCAAGCTCACCGATTTGCTGTAACAAAGGATTAAACGTTTGGTGTGGAATGTAATGGTTTGCAGTAAGTAAACAATTAACAGTGGAAGATGTATCAATGGTAAAGATTGGACCGGGTTACATAGTTCACTAGAGGTGCTCTCCTTAGAGAAACAATATGGCATGAAGGGTAAACAAATTACAGCGGGGCAATTGATAGGAACTGAGCAAGGCATAACAATGCAATACCAGACAAAAATATCCTATGAGTTTCGATTGGGCAATACAACAATATACATAGACCGCCATCCAACTGCATCTATGACTAGAAGTCCACCTTCAGGTTATCATCTAAACGCCCTCCAGTATTAAGTTGCAAGCAACAGACAACTGCTTTAAGCAAAGTGTGTAAGGTAAACAATCCACTTGTTCCATGAACAAGAGATCATTGTTTTCTCCCTAGTGGCAACATCACATCTACAACCGAAGAGATTTCTGTCACTTCCCTTGGAAACTATAGGCATGAACCCACTATCGAGCTTAAATACCCCCTCTTGGAGTCACTAGCAACTACTTGGCCAAGATAGCTACTAACAACGGATAGCATGCAAGATCACAAACAACACAGACATTATAGTATAAAATAGACAAAACCATTAATCAATCTGACATAGTAATCTCAATATCCATCGGATCCCCGCAAACACAACATGCATGATTACAAATAGATTAGATCTTGATCATGAACGGAGCTCACAAGATCTATACATGAAAGCACAAGGAGGAGATACAACCATCTAGCTACTATATGGACCCGTAGTCCAAGGTGGAACTACTCACGCTTCATACCGGAGAAGAAGGCCTTCGGGATGATCTCCCCTCCGGTAGGGTGCCGGGAAGAACTTTAGATCCCCTCGATCTAGGGACGATGGTGGTTGTGGCTACATAAGGTTTCGTGGAGTTTTGATCGGGTGCCTAGGGTTTCTGTATCGGGGGCTTCCTATAGGCGAAGAGGCGAGGCTGGGAGGCGGCCAGAGGGCCCTCACCCTACCTAGGCGCAGGGTGGGCCCACCCAAGCCTAGGGGGTGTGGTGGCATTGGCTCGCCTCTTCGTCTCTCCTCTGGACTTCGTGTCGCCCACGGTAAAAAATATTGACTTTGGCTTTTGTCCCGTCCAATTCCGAGAATATTGATTTTGTGCCTTTCTGGAACCAAAAAACAGAAGAAAACAGGCAACACGCACTGTGGCAACTTGTTAATAGGTTAGTTCCAGAAAAGATATAAAAACACCTCAAAGTGTAGACAAAGCAAAGCAAAGTAGATACTAAACAAGCATGGAGCATAAAAATTATAGATACGTTTTCGACGTATCAAGCATCTCCAAGCTTAACTCCTGCTCGCCCTCGAGTAGGTAAGTGATAAAAGAATAATTTTTGAGGTGCCATGCACCGTCAAAACCAAGATCAAACCATTTGCAAGCATTGAAAGCTGGGATCAAAGAACTCTAAACATGTGCAAGAAAGATGGAGTTCTAACAATAGGACAAAGTAACTATGCATGCAACATGAAAGGCTACAAACAAAGATCATGAATAACATGCATTGAGAAACATTTGTTTGTTTCACATACAGAAAACATGGCATAGTGGCATTTAGCTTGTCCCTCATAGAGTAGCAAATAGATGCATAGGACACCTTCAAAGTTCATAAGACTGACAAGATACAAATAGCACAAGAAAGTAATATCACAATATGCATCAATCAATAAGTTTTTGGACACTGCACACAGAATGGCAACTATGCTCTCTTAATGGTGCCTAAAAGTAGAAGGTGGAGACTCAATATAAAAGTGGAAGAAGGGCCCTTCACAAAGGGAAGAAGGGATTTCAAGTTTCAAAAAGAGCTTCCAAAAATTATGGTACTCGTTTTGCTTTCTGACATGGTTATACCCTACGGGTACATGACTTCAGCATACCTGGTCCGGCCCAAGGAAGGCCCACAGCAGACATACGTTGGCCCATGAAGATTTTTGGGTGGCCAAGGCCCATGACGCCTTCGGATCCTTGGAGAGCAAGACTAGCCTAGATAGGAAATTTAAAGGGGTAAAACCCTAGAACTTGTAACCGACTAGGACTATGCCCGGGACCTGCCTAAGTCTATATAAAGGCTAGGAGGGAACGTCCTAGATCTCTCGACTCATACTCTCGCATACACACCTCACGCCAGATCGAATATGCGCACCCTGTAACCTTCGGTTCCGCCGTAATCAAGAGCAGACAAGCAGGAGTAGGGTTTTCCCTCCGGGGGCCTGAACCTGGGTAAATCTCGTGTCCCCTGGTTGCTTGTCTGTTAACCGTTCCACGATCTCCAGCATCCCCATCTTCTCCAAAACTCAAGTCCATAACAATGGGCATTGACGAGATTAAACCTCGTCAATTGGCGCCGTCTGTGGGAGACGGGGCTGCTGATTGTGCGATCGTGACGGTCCCGACCCGATCGATCTACAAATCCGCGGCGACGGAGAATCACCTCCTCTTCGGCGCTTTCGACTTCACCGCCCACTCGCCGGCCACCATGAAGGATTTCGAGCCCGTAGGCGACGGCTCAAAATTTTGTTCTGGAGCTTCTGCTTCCAGGTGGGACAAACCGCACCCCTCCCTCCAAGGGTGCCGTGCGTCAATCGTGCCCGCCTCGTGAGCTCCACACCCCGTCTGCGCACATCACCATCGCAGATGAGTTCTACGATAGCGGCTGCAACTCCGATCAGGCGATCCACCTTCGGATGAAGGGACCTACGTTCGGATCCGAAGTTGCGCAGCGGCTGATCTCTGGCGCTACCATGCGCCGCGGTCATCCAGAGCAGCAACGCCTAACCCGCCGCCCAACACGAACCCCAACCCGCGGGGCGAAGCGGCGAAGCGGAAGAAGCCAGTCCCCACCAAGGGGAAAACAACGGCCACGTCATCCAACTTAGCAAAGAAGGATGGGTCCAGGCACGCCGTGCCGTCGCAGGCGACATAGTCCTGCCTGTGGACTCCCCACGTGACCTACTGATGGCATACCACTACCTCCTCATTAAGGAGCACAAGAAGCAAGTCAAGATGCAGGAGACGCTCGACAAACGCAAGCAAGCAGCCTCTGAGTCCAGCGCGCGACGAGTTGCGCTCTCCGCCATGGCACCCGGCTCTAGCACGAACGGAAACCATGGAAACAAGCACCGCTCGCGGGTAGATAACATGGATCCCAAGGAGCGCCACGATGTGACCCGAACTCTCCACACATCGTTCATGGATATGGATGCCGACGGCAACATCATCCCGAAGACACCGCAAGCTGCGATCATGGCAGCCACTGCGTATCTCGCGGCCCACCAACCTCCGGAAGGGGACCCAAAAAGAGCCATGCATAAGTCCGCACTCACCGGACTCGGACTCGTCGGAGCTGCGCTCCACGAAGACGCTCCTGCGGAGCCGAGGAAGAAAGCTCCGGCCAGGCGCGACCGGAGCCCCACCCCTTCATTCGAAGAGGAAGAGGAGCACGACCTTCCTCAAAGGAAGAAGAGCTCGCATCGCCATCAACGCGACTACGACGCCAGAGACGTGCTTACACAGCGCAAAATCGACAAAGCGCGAGCCAAACGCGCATGCTCATACGAGTCCGAGATGGATGAAGATGAAGGAGAACTCTGCGGAGCTCGATGTTTCAGCAGATCTGTTCGGCGAACGCAGATGCCACGAAATTTCAAGATTCCTTCGGATACTCCGAAGTTCAATGGCACGCAAGATCCAAAATATTGGCTCAGCGACCATCTGTCATCCGTCAAGCTGCACGGCGGTAACAAAGAAACCGCCATGCAATGCCTTCATTGCGGTGACGCGACAGTCAGCTCAGCAGCCTATCATCAGGATCCATCCGAAGTTGGGAGGAGCTAGCTTACAACTTCATCCGAAATTTCAAGGGCACCAACAAGAGGCCCGCCTCAATCGAAGAGTTGCGGGCCTGCACTCAGAGAACGGGCGAATCTATTCGCTCGTATATATTACGCTGGTCTACCACCAAGAACTCCGCCGCACATATCTCCGAGGAGAGGGCCATCGACGCCTTCAGAGACGGCGTCAAACGTCAAGATTTCAAGGAGGAACTTGGGCGCGTCAAGCCCAAGACACTCGACCACCTCATGGACATCGCCAACAGGTGGGCTGGCGGCGAAGATTGCATTCATCGAGCACAATCGGATGAAGAGGAAGACTACGGCCGAAGACGGGAACGCCGCAGCAAGAGGAGATCGCGCGTCTACGAGGACCGCGACGGACCCGACATGATCGCGGCCGGCTACGCCGATCGCCACAACGACAACAGCCGCAACAGCGGAGGATACCGCGGAGGAAACTTCCGCGACGGTGACGACCAACACGCGTGGCAACGCTGACGCGACAACGGACCCTCAGCATTCGACAAACTTTCGGGTCCATGCACCATCCACTTCTACATCGACAAATAGGATGGCAAAAAGAAAGCCAGCCACATGCTCAAGGACTGCCGCGAGTTCCAGAAACTTAGCGAAAGCATGGTGCAGATGAGGCAACAAGCCCCAATCCCTGTGTTCGGAAACGCTCCTGCGCCAGGTGAAGTAGCACACGGAGCTCCTCTGCCGCCGCCTATTGGAGGCCCAAACCAACTAGTCGCACCAGCGCAGAACAACGCCGGGATCGGGTACCCCCCACCGAAAGGAGCACTAAATATGATCCAGAAGGGACGCCCCACGAATAGGGTGCAGAAGAAAATCACCCGACAAATCAACTTGGTCGTGGCAACTCCGCCTGCAATCCTTGAGTACCTCAGCGGATCGGAGTCCTACATCACATTCACTCACGCGGATCACCCTTGCCAGATCCCTCGCCCAGGTCATGCTGCCGGTCTTTGGAGGTGCGGTCGGAGGCTTCGAGATGAGTCGCGTCTTCATGGACGGCGGCAGCGGCATCAACCTAATGTTCGCAAGCACTCTAGCAGCTATGCGGATCCCGCAATGCAGCCTGGAACAATTAGATACAATGTTCCACGGCATTGTCCCAGGAAAGGGCATATTCCCCCTGGGCAAAATAGGGCTCGACGTCATCTTCGGGAAGCCAGACAACTTTCGGCAGGAGCGACTCGAATTCGAAGTGGTGGATTAGCCGTCGCAATACCACGCCATCCTGGGGCGTGTAGCATTCGCAAGGTTCCTGGCCGTCCCGCACTACGCATACCTACTACTCAAGATGCCAGGACCAAGGGGCGTCATCACAGTCCATGGGAGCTTCACCCGATCGGACCAATGCGACAGGGATTTCAACAAAATCTCGGTCTTTGCATGCAAGACGAGCTTGTAAGGCTCGTGAGGTGACGGACAATGGGGTACCCCAGCCACAAGACGTAACGCACGACATGTCCTTCGACTCCACCGTCAATACCAAGAAAGTACAAGTCCATCCGACGGATGCCTCCAAGACGGCCCTGATCGCCAACGACCTCAGCTCCGCATAGGAAGGCGCGCTCGTCGAATTCCTCCGTGAGCGCTGGGAAATCTTCGCCTGGTGTCCTGCGGACATGCCAGGAGTTCCCAGGGAATTCGCCGAGCACGCACTCAATGTCTTTCTAGACACCAAGCCAGTCAAGCAGTCCATCCGAAGACTGTCAGAGCCACGAGCCGAAGCTATCAGCAAGGAAATCAATAGACTGCTCGCTGCAGACTTTATCAGGGAAATCAAGGAAAGCGAGTGGCTGGCAAACACAGTGATGGTCCCAAAAAAGGACACGGACATCCTGCGGATGTGCGTGGATTTCACGTCACTAAACAAGCACTGCCCAAAGGACCATTTCCCTCTTCCTCGGATCGACCAGATCATCGATTCGACTGCAGGTTGCGAGAAATTCTCCTTCCTCGACGCCTACTCAGGCTATAACCAGATTCGACTCAAAGTCGAAGATCAGGAGAAAACGGCGTTTATCACACCGTTCGGAGTATTCTGTTACAACACAATGCCCTTCGGGCTAAAGAACGCGGGTGCCACGCATGCGGCGATGCATGCGAGCTGTCTCAAGGACCAGATTGGTCGCAACGTCCAAGTCTTTGTCGACGACATAGTAATAAAAACCAAGGAGGCAAGAACACTTATCGACGATCTCCGCGAGACGTTCGACAACCTTGATCGCTATAGGATCAAGCTCAATCCCGAAAAATGCGCCTTCGGCGTCCCGTCAGGTCAGCTTCTCGGATACTTCATCTCTCAACGAGGGATCGAAGCGAACCCGAAGAAAATCAGAGCCATCATGACGATGGATAAGCCGAAAAACCTCAAAGGCGTCCGGCTCGCGAGTGGCGGTAGCGCGGTGTTCATCACCGCATGGGCGAGAAGGCCCTACCATTCTACCAGCGCTACGCAGCGCACAAATTGAGTGGACGCCAGTAAGCCAACGCGTTCGAAAGCCTCAAGCTTCTCTCCACCTCGCTGTCTGGTCACGCCAAAGGAGCGCGAGCCTCTTTCTTGTACATAGCAGCCACACACCAGGTGGTCAGCACCGTACTAGTGGTCGAACGACCCGAAGAAGGCAAGACCCACGGGGTCCAGCGCCCAATCTACTACCTCAGCGAAGTACTCACGCCAACAAAACAGAGGTACCCTCACTACCAGAAACTCGCCTACGGCGTGTTCATGACGACTCGACGACTGAGCCATTACTTCCAAGAGCACCAGGTGATGGTCGTCAACGAGGCACCCCTGAACAGCATCCTGAATAATCCAGAGGCCACAGGACGAGTGGCCCTGTGGGGCATCGAGCTGTCACCCCTGGACATCGTCTACGAGAAGCGACACGCAAGGCGACAAGATGAAGTACGTTCTTCGGATGAAATTCAGAGCCTCCAACAACGAGGCCGAATACAAAGCCCTCATCCATGGCATGAGGATGGCAAAGATATGCGGCGCAACGCGCCTGGTCATCTACGGTGACTCCAACCTCGTCGTCCAGCAGACGATGAATGAGTGCGACGCACACGCCGAAAACATGATCGCGTATCGCACGCTCTACAACGCACTCGAAGGAGAATTCGACGGCTGCGAGCTTCGGCACGTTGGAAGAGAAAGCAACGAGGAAGCCGATAGACTCGCCAACATCGGCTCCACTTGCGCAAAGGTGCCACCAGGTGTGTTCCTCGAACAAATCTGCGTGCCATCCATCAAGCGGAAATTCCCCAAGGGATCACCCAAAGAAGCAGAACACTCGGGAGCTACGCTACCCCAAGGACACGAAGGACCCGAAAAACTGGACACAGAGGTAGCCATGGTCAACCTAATGCAGGTCATGGCAGTCGAAGAAACATGGACGCGTCGATACCTCCAGTTCTTGTTAAATGGAGAAGCGCGACATCCGCGGATGCCGGCATATCTCGTCGGTCAAAAGCCTTCACCATCATAAACGGCGAGCTGTACAAGCGCAGTATTACCGATGTACTAAAAAGGTGCGTCACCATAGGCGATGGGAAAGCAATCCTCCAAGACATCCACGAGGGCATCTACGGCCATCACGCAGGAAGCCGCTCCCTTGTCGCCAAAGCTCTACGAGCAGGATTCTACTGGCCAACGGCCGTGAGCCACGCAAAGGACATCGTCCGAAGATGCAACGGATGCCAACGGTTCGCCGACAAACCGCACGCACCTGGGTCCGAGCTCAGACCCGTACCCATAGCCTGGCCCTTTGCTCAATGGGGCCTCGACATGATCGGAAAACTGCCAAAATCCTTGAAAGGGGGACACGTCTTCCTCCTGATTGCAGTCGACAAATTCACCAAGTGGATCGAGGCCATGCCGGTCACCAACCAGAAAAGCAAAACTGCCGTCAAGTTCTTCGAGTCCATTGTCTACAGGTTCGGCGTACCGCACAGCATCATCACCGACAACGGATCGAACTTCATCTCCGAAGAATTCCAGGACTTCTGCGAAGGCCTTGGGATCAACATCATGTACGCCTCAGTGGCACACCCGCAAACGAACGGGCAATTGGAAAAGGCCAACGGCCTAGTCGGCGCCGGCATCAAGAAGCGACTCATGAGTTCACTCGAACAAAAAGTTGGAAACTGGACGAAAGAGCTACCATCCGTCCTGTGGAGCTTACGAACTACGCCAAACAGCTCCACCAGCTACACATCGTTCTTCATGGTACACGGAGCCGAAGCCGTGCTACCAGCCGAAGTACGCCACCAGGCCCCACGGGTCGTCGCTTACAGCGAAGCCGACTCCACAATGGCACTCGAAGACGCTGTCGACACACTCGACGAAGCACGGGATATAGCGACCTTCGATCAGGTGTACCAAGAAGTCTCCGCAACTACCACAGCCGCGGCTGCCAAGGTCGCCGTCGAAGGAGACCTCGTCTTGCGACTCAAGCAAAAACCGAATAAATTCAGTCACCATGGGAAGGACCCTCGTCATCACGAAGTCATCCCGGTGGCCTATCGCCTCAAGCACGTGGAGTGCAGTCGCATACTCCAACCCATGGAACATCGCGCTGCGACGATTCTATCCATAGCTACCTACCCTTTACTTTCAATAAGGCTTTACCAAGGCTATTCAGCGAACAATGTACCTCCTCCATTACGATATAAATAAAGCTAAGTGTCTACCCCAAAACTTGAGTTCACTCTTTTGCAACTTTACTACATGCTACAAAGCGCTTTCGGGGCTCCCCCCACATCACGATTTCATCGACTGAGGATCAAACGTGTACACCTGAGTAGCTGACAACGTCAGGCAAACGAAAAGGACACGTACTCAATAAAAGCACTGCGTGCTCACAACAAACAAACCTGTACAACAAAGGGCACAACACGCCCAGCCGAAATATACAAATTTTACATCTATCTCTTTTTTCAGGTTCTACCTATCCTGAAGAATAACCTGAGCACGCCGCTCAAACAAATCTACGACATGTTCGGCATACTGCCTTACAGCTGCGTAATGCGGACGCATGTCCCACTCACCACCATCAGGGCGAAGAGGTGGCCTAGCGGCCACAGCAGCCAAATCCACGTCAGGCCGGTGCAGCCTCACAAGAGAAAAAGCAGCCTTCACTCCTGCGACGAGCTGTTGCCGCACCAACTCCTTGACATTGTTCACGTTAAAACTTGACGGAAGACCCGCAAGGCTTGTCGGTACGGCATCCAAAGGGAACATGACGTGCAGCACCGAGGCAAGCGACGTTTTCACTTGGCGAAGCACTCAAGAAACCTGGTGCACACGATCCTACACCGTCGCCAGAGCTACGGCACGATCACGATCCATCCAGAAGAAGCCGCCAGCCTCCATGTCCTGTTGAGTCAAGCAATTGACCCGAACAGCGACACACTCCTTTTCTTACCTCGGAACAAGGTTGGCACCTACGATAATCACACAAAATAAGAGTAAGGCCAGCAGGCCCATCCGAAGAACTGAGATACAACTCGAACCAAAGAACAACTTACATTGCAGCTCCTCGGACAGCCGAACCAGCTCCGCCATCAAGTACTCCTCCCTGGCTGCACCACGATCCGCCTTGGACTTCCAAACATCGGCATGACCGCGTAACCCGAGCAACTCCCTCTCCAGACTACGCACGCGATCCCGAAGAAAAGTGAGTTGCGAGGAATCATCCAAAGATGGTCGCAGCGGCATTGCGGATGGGGTGTCAACAGGGTCAGCACCCGAAGGAACCTATAGCAGCAGAAAAAGAAAGGAACATAGACATTCAGACAAATGATAGAGCACAACTCAGAATAATTCATTAAGGGCCACTACGTGGCACAAGGATGGTGTTCTTTAAGATATTTACAACAAAAGCAGACTACAAACTACCCTACGTCTACAATGCCTAAGATGCGGCACCCTGAGTCGCCTCGGAGCCAGATTGCCTAGCTTTGGCCCCGCCCTGCTGCCGCAGTGCATACTCAGACAGCAAATCAATGAGCTTGGGCCCATATCGCTTGCAGCGAGCAGAGTAGGCAGCAAAGGCTACCTCGGATCCATCCGCAGTCGTCGGCATGCGAGAGGTGATCTGGGGCAGATCCAACTCCGCTCCAGCCGCCAAGGCCATCGCCCGACGGCCAGACGCGATGCCTTCGCTTGCGCTTATGCGCTTGACGCCGGTGACGAGCCTCCGCCAGAGCATCCACATCATCGAGGCTGCGCCCTTAGGGACAAGCTCCTTGTAGAAGCGACCAAGGACCTCTTTCGCCTTGGCAAGGGAGGCGGCAGCGGTCTTGGCGGTCTTGACCGCCACAGAGCATCATCTAGAGCACTCCTGCTCTAGAGCACCATGATCAAACTCGATGCTGCGGCATCGAGACAAAAAATAAGAAAGAAGACATGAAGAAAAGCAACGAGAAGAAGACAAGAGGCATAAAGAAACAAGCACAAATCTAGCACTTACCGAAATAGCCTTGGCGGCATCCATGAGCTTAGCCACCTCTCTCTCTCATGGCAGCCTGTGATGTGTTGCTCCTCACGATTCATGCCTCCTGCTGCAGACGCTCTTTGCTTGGCTGCCTTAGTCAGACTCTAGCTCAAGGCGTTCCGCGCTGCGGCTCGGCCTTCTGCTCCGATTGACCAAGGCTCTTCTTGAGAGCATCGACCTCACGGAGAGAAATGTTATGCTCCCCTGCATTCAAGATAAGCAAGCGTTAAAGAACAGGTCCAGGATAAATAAGAGAGACATTAAAAGGCAGATAGACACCTTGAAGCTGCCGAAGGTTCGCCTCCAGCGCCAGGCGCTCCTGCACCACCCGCTTGGCCTCCTGCACAAAAGGCTGAAGAAAAATAAATAGCAGTAAGAAAAGGGCTTGGGGGCTACGCCCAACACAAAGGAGTAAAAACAAAATTCGCACACGAAGACACTCGGGGGCTCCCCCCGTGACATGAAGCAGAAAAACTTACATGCTCTGATGGTGACTCTGAAGGACCGCCTGCGAAATTCTGAGGCGCAACCACCTGCACCTCCTGCAACGGAGGATTCGGAGCCGCGCCACCTGAAGTCGCCACCGTCTGAGGCGGAGGAGACGCAATTTTCGACTCCCCCATCATATCCCGCGCACCACCACTGGAGGAATCGTGGGAGGAATGCCTGCATATGAACCAATCAGCACAAGCACAACAATCATGAAGGAAAAAGGACAATAGTACAACAAGAAACTTACGAGCCCAGTGAGCTCAGGTCGAAGACAGGAGGAGTCCTTCGGGCTCTCTTCTCCTCCTTCTTTTCTTCCTTCTTCTCCTCCTTTTTCTCTTCCTTCTTCCGCTTCGCTGGCGGGTGCGGCGCTACAGCCCGCACAGGAATGGCAGGAATGGGAGAAGAAGAACCTCCATGACCATCACTATGACGCTCAAGGCCCAGAGGGTTTCTGGGAGTCGGAGGAGTCGAGGCATCCGAAGACTCGCTGGAGCTCCGTGACCGTTTTCGCGTATGGTCCTCACTCGACTCGTCGTCATCCTCCGCCGGAGATCGCGCCGACGGCAGCTCGGACACGGAATCAACCACTTCATTATCCGGGGCATTCGGATACCTTTCGGGCAATGGCGGTACCATGCTCGGCACTTTGAAGCTCTGCAAAATCAGAAGGAACTTTGTTAGCAAACAAAGGAAATAAATCCACAGCCGACAAAAAGCACTACGTGCACAAATCTACACCTGTGGTACGGCCAACGTCGGAGAAAATGGAGGAGTTAGCGACTTCCCCGGGATTTCTTCTCCGGCTTTGAACTTCAGCAGCGCGCGAAGGGCCCTGTCAAGATCCCCCTCGGACATTTTCTCACCCGAAACCCTCGTCGGATCACGGCGCCCAGAATAAAGAAACATCGGGTGCGCCCTCGCTTGGAGAGGCTGCACCCGACGCTCAAGAAAAGTCCGGATGATGTCCACGCCGTTCACCTCCTTTTCCGGAATCAGCTGGAGATCCTCCACCCGACGGTAAAGGGCCTCTATCTCCGCCACCTCACCGTCCAAGATTTGGTTTTTCCAAGACCTTTTCCGCTCAATCATTTGGGAGGGGTCAAAGGGAACAAGACCAAAATCTTGCCGGGCACTCTGGTCAGGATATAAAACCATCGCCTCCGCCGGTACTGGAAAGATTCGGACATGGAAAAGGAAAAGAAGAGCAGATTGGGACTAAGTGAGATGATGAAACCCCCAATGGGATACACACCATCCGAACTAGATTGCCTCTTCACGGAATAGAGCTTCCGGAAGAGGCCAAAGTCTGACTCAATGCCAAGCCATTACTTAAAAAGTGATAAAACAAGCAATGTGGAGAAGAGAATTGGGGACGGATGATGAAGCTGAATCCCATAGAAGAAAGAGCAGTCACGGAGGAAGTCGTGGTGGAAAAAAACCACATAACGGCGAGAAACATAACCCGATACCCAGATGGGGGATGGGGGATTACCTCATTGCCGGGGAGTTTGAAGGCCTCCCTATCCTGCGGGAGCAGGCCCCGCTCGCGAAGCTTGCGGAGATCGCTCTCCCGCGTCTCTGATCGCCGCCAACCGCCATCGGTGACACGGGTAGCGGTGGTGCCCTTCTTTCCTCCGGCGGCGCTGGTCCCAACCGCAGATGACGATTTCTTCGGTTTCCCCATGGAGATACGGCGGCGCCGGCGGTGAAAACGCAGAAACAACGACGGAAATGTGGAAGGAAATCCCAGCGCGAAGCAAGAATCGCTAGAGAACAAGGAAGCAGTGAAAACAAGAACTGATGTGGTGAAAACAAACCGCAGCTTTCCCCAATGATTATAACGGTAACGACGCCTTACGGCCGTCCATCCGGAAGACCTAACGCATGAGCGGTCGACCGTACACGTGTCAACATCACAACGAACCATCGTTAGCACGCCGTCCACTACGCATGGAAATCGAGGAGACGCCGTAATTATCTCCACGCCGCGCGTGACCGGTCAATTCAAAGTCAGCAAGTGGGACCCACATTCGTCCAGTCAAGTCATCTCTGGCGTAGCAGATGCTTGAGGTCATTTGATCGTCAGCACTGATGTCATCAAAAGCTATACTAGCACCAACTACAATTCTTCGGCTCCACATCTAAGAGTACTCACTCGAATCTTCGATTCGACTAAATACTCGGTGGCTACTCCTATCAGGAGCGCTGGCCGCGCACCCGGAAGATGAATAAAGACAAAGTATTTCTTCGAGTCCTACGTCGATTCTACGACTCCACTACGGACTCGGGGGCTACTCCCATAGGGAGGATGAATTTAAGCATCCGAAAATTTTCGTGTCCCACGGACTTAACAACTAAATAATGCCTGAACTAAAGTCTCTGCTCGAGTCTACGACTCGAACAGACACTCGGGGGCTACTCCCATAGGGAGCGCTGGTCGCGCACCCTATGAAATCTTCGACTTCGATCTTCCGGATCAGCACGCAAAAACTTTTTTGGCAACTCTGCCCCAACAAAATGCTGAGTGAGCGACAATCTCCTTGGCCACCCGAAGCACCTCCGTGGTGACAAATGTTCGGATGCTGCATCTGCGACGCAAAGATAAGACCTGCAGATATCATCTGATGGCCTGGCAACATACACGACTGCGCTCTGCCAGTATGAATCCATGCCAACAGGCGTGATGAAAAATCCCGACGGACGCGTTGGGTACATCAATTAAAAACACTGGAATTCCACTCCTGTAAGTCCTCCGCGGCCTGAGTCGAATTACGCCAGCATATGTTCCGGGTTTAAGTTAAGGGACTCGAACCTGACGAAGATCATGTTGTTTCGTCCTAAGACAGTTAACTGACCCTGATCCGTCAGGTGAGTCAGGCACATGTATCAACAATCCCTACACACATATATTGTTAACACCTAGTTGCACCCGAAGGATTGAAGAGTCCTCAGGAATCTACGATTATTCGATCACTCGAGACTCTTGACATGGTTATACCCTACGGGTACATGACTTCAGCATACCTGGTCCGGCCCAAGGAAGGCCCACAGCAGACATACGCTGGCCCATGAAGATTTTCGGGTGGCCAAGGCCCATGACGCCTTCAGATCCTTGGAGAGCAAGACTAGCCTAGATAGGAAATTTAAAGGGGTAAAACCCTAGAACTTGTAACCGACTAGGACTATGCCCGGGACCTGCCTAAGTCTATATAAAGGCCAGGAGGGCACGTCCTAGATCCCTCGACTCATACTCTCGCATACACACCTCACGCCATATCGAATCTGCGCACCCTGTAACCTTCGGTTCCGCTGTAATCAAGAGCAGACAAGCAGGAGTAGGGTTTTCCCTCCGGGGGCCTGAACCTGGGTAAATCTCGTGTCCCCTGGTTGCTTGTCTGTTAACCGTTCCACGATCTCCAGCATCCCCATCTTCTCCAAAACCCAAGTCCATAACAATGGGCATTGACGAGATTAAACCTCGTCACTTTCAGCCCTCATTGCCCCTATCATAAGCATCTTGAAGTGATTAAGGTTAAAGTGAACAAACTATGGATTATATGATTGAAAAAGTATAAGTTGGCAATATCAAGTCCCTTGAATACGAGGGCCACACCTCATGGTACTCAACTTCAGTCACTTGTAAGTTCTTGTCATTGTAAGTACATGCGTATCATAGAGAGCCGCCAACGGGGTACACCTTGCACATGGTAAAGGAGCTATCTCATAACCAAAATGACGAGGCAAGCAGACAATGAGCATCTCAGCGATCTTTTTATTTACTATGTGCATAGATTTTTACTGAGGATGCTTCACAGATATCTCATTATGGTGATGCTGCAAGTTTCCACCATGATTAGACATGGCTTAGGCTAGCGGCCCAGGCGTTTCTCTAACACAAAATACATAACTTCATGGACTTACAAGCTCCCTCTTTATTTCACACCGGTGACATCCATAGACAAAAGAGCATGATATCAACTGTGTACAAAGTATAAGTGCAATGTTGAAAACGTTCCCCGTGACAACACGGTTCTGCTAATTCCAACGTATAAGTACAAGCATATACAACAAAGATGGCACAATGGTTCAAGTTTATTAGGGGCAAAGAATATAAAGTGTGCCATCAAGCTTGTGAGGGCTTTAATCACTAAGTTTTCACATAACAAAATACTTTTTAATTGGAAGATAGCTGAAAACAAGAATATACTTGGAATGGTGTAACACACCATGCATTGGAGTTTATAGTGGACACTTTGGAATAACTTGGTTTCTTGGGAGTTGGAAGCATGAGTAGATCTTACTCATACAAGTGGAGGCTACCAAAAGACTGGGAGCAACCAACTAATAGAGCAATAATGGCCATAATCATGCAGAGCAACAAAAAATTACTAATCAAAGCAAGAGTGGTACTACAAGTCAAGGAATAAATGATCATAGAGGATATGGTGACTTGTTCATAGTCATACATGGTGTGAGCATGTGCCAAGTCAACCCAAACAAAACATCGAAGGAGAAATACCAAAATACTATCCTTTTGTATGCTAAAACAATGCATGATTCTTTCAAGGCACACTAAGCAATCCCAATTGTTTGGAACAATACATGCTACAACAATAATCACTAATCATAAAGTCAAAACAACACCTAGCATGTCATGCTAAAGTCTAAGTCACGGTCAATGCAAGCTCCTCTTACAATTCCAAGCAAGAACTTTCCACTCCATTCCAACACCAATTGACTTATTTGAAACAACACAGCGAGAACGGGGGTAGAAACTACTTTATTCAAGCAAACTAAACAACTAAGAAAACCAAACGAAATCTAAGACGCTCCAAGAACATCACAACAATGCACGAAACAATGAAAACGAAGTGTCTAGACAGACCTGAGCTTTTTATTGATGAAAAAGGGGATGCCTTGGGCATCCCCATGCTTTGACGCTTGTACCTCTTGGATATTTCTTGGAGTGACACCAAGGTGGCATACCCAAGCTTGAGCTTTTGTCCATTCTTCATATCATTACATCATTCTCTCTCTACACCTGAAATTTTTCCTTCATACAAAACTTCACACAATCTTCATTAGCAACATTAGTGTATTCAAAAGATAATAGACCTTTGGGTTTAGCTTTGGAACAGAAAAACTTTTCACTAAAAACACAAGGTAATGTAGCAACTCCTTCAAAAATCCCAATTCCCCAAAATAGAACTCAAAAAGGAATCAATAAGAAGCAAATGCAAATAATGGCAGAAATCTGTCAAAACAGACCAGTAGGTATAAACCGATTTTTCTGAACTCTTATTTTGCTCAAATCAAAAAGTATTGAACTAACGAAAGTTAGATAACATACTGGGGGGTTTATTCGTAAATTTTCATTGCAATCCAACTTACAGAGACTCCTCACAAATTTTTATGGTGGATGACAGAAATCTGTTTCGGGACAGCAACTCCCCAAATCTTACTTCCCTCTCACTAGAGGTCATTCTTGGCACAAAAAGTAAACAAAAAGGATAAGGAGAGGTCATTACTGAAGTAATAACTTCCAAGACTCAAGGAAACTCTTGGGTTATCTCCTAACAAGTACTTTTTCTTTAACGCCTTTAAGTTAGGCACAAGAAGGAATAAATCAAGTATTTTCAAATGAGGAAGCATTAACATCAAACCTTGCTTTCAAAGGAGGAGCAAAAAGAAATTTATCTCTCCTCATAGGGAAGTGTTCAATACCTTTCTTGAATGGAAATTGATATTTAATGGTGCCTTCTTTCATATCAAAGATGGCACCAACAATTCTAAGAAAAGGTCTTCCGAAAGTAATAGGACAAGAAGCATTGTATTTGACATCCAAAATATAGAAATCAACAGGGACATAAGCATTGTTAACCATGATGAGAACATCATTAATATTCCCAATGAGTTTCTTTTTAACATTATCATCAAGTGGGACCTCCAGATAACAATCTTCCAAAGGTGGCAAATCAAGCATTTCGTAAATCTTCCTAGGCATAATAGAGACACTAGAATCAAGATCACATGAAGCTTTGAGATCAAGGTCATTCACTTGCACATTAATAATGGGTTCCCAACTATATTCTACTTTCCTAGGAATAGAAGCTTTGTGTTTTAGCTTCTCTTCCTTAATCTTAACAAGAGCATCTGTAATGTGTTTGGTGAAAGTAACATGCATATCACTAGCATCAGGACTTCTAGCAAGCTTTTGCAAGAACAGAATCACTTCAGAAATATTGCAACCATCTATATCAAAATCAAACTTAGCATCACTAGTGGTAGATCCATTAGGCTTAGGCCCTGTAAGAGGAGGAATAGGGACTTCTTGTGGTTTAGTGGTATCCATTCTAGTGATGGTGCACACATTATTGTTTCTATCAATTTCAGCTTCCCTTTCCCACTTAGCATGAAGTTGAGCTAACAACCTAACATTTTCATCAATAGTAACTTGTATGGCATGAGTAGCAACAAAGGTACTTTCCATGGTTTCAGGTTTAACAGCTGAAAGAACATGTTGGGCCCCCATGTGTGGTTTTGGTAATTAATGACAATCTTTATGGACTAATGTGTGTATTAAGTTATACTTGTAGGATTTGTCCATTGGCATTGCTTGGAGCATGTGTTGGCTTCAAGGTCGATGAAATGTAAAGAAGATAATATGCGAGGTCGATGATGAGGAATTAAGAAAGGCGTTCCATCTTGAGAAGGGCAAGATCGTCTACATCGAGCTCAAGTGGAATGCTCAAGGCAAAGATATAATCTTGATAGGTTTCCCTTTTGCCGGTCTCACGTTGTGTGTGTGAGACCGGGTTTAGGATAGATAACCGTACTATCAAGAGGGGCTCTCGTATGAGTAATTCGGGTCACATCGTTCGGAGAGAGCTCAAACCTTTGCATACTTGCATCATCGTATTTAGTTGTTATTTGGTCTTATCCATGCAAGGATATAGAGCTTGTGGTAATCTCCATAACAAGCTCTTGTTCATCAAAATCGGATCTCCCATATATATCTTGTTGCGATTTTGATTTATGCGGCTTTTAGGTTTCTCACCAAGTGAGATATCTCACATTATTAAGAAGCCCTTGTCGTCCTTTATCCAACGCAATTGGAATCGGCTCAATCGGAGCTACCGTTTAAAAGTTATGACCGTTTGAATGTTTGTCGTTTTAAATAAAAAAAGGAAAAAAGAAAAGCTGGGCCGAGCGGTACTACCGCAGCCAGTACCGCTCGGGCCTGGCGCACGCAACCCATTTTCTGTCTGGCCCGGTACGCTCATCCGGCTGTACCGGTCTGGTCCGGTAGTACCGCCCGGCCGGGTGGGCCGATACTACCGGTCGGCCCAGATATTTCTTTTCCTGGTATGTTTCAGATCCAGATCTCATTCGCGTTGACTGCTGCCACTCACCCACGCGTCTGCCGCGATTCCCGCCACCTCGCTGCGAGGGCCGCCGTTTCGCTGTCACTGGGCAGCTGCACGCAGCCTTCGCTACAAGACGTTGGCTCACGCAGCCGTCGGCGTTGTCCTGCGTGGCGCCACGCCTCTGCTCGGCTTCGCCGCATTGCTGATTGTCGCTTAGTTGCCCGCGCTTGTTGCTGCGCTGGCCGCTTGTTGCCTGCTTGCCTTGTTGCTTCTGCATTGCACGCTGGCCGCATGCGCCGCTGCCGCGTCTTTGTCATTCTGTCGCAGCATGCTTCTGCCTTGTTTCTTTGCTCAGCCTGGGACATATGCGGTACTACCGGTAAAATCCAGTAGTACCGGTCTAGACAGAAAAATGCCCCAACGACCAGATTTTCTAGGCCCTCTATTTAAGCTTTGCCCGTTTTCAGTTTAGACTGCTCCTCTATTATCCATTAGGCTAAACTTTGTCCACACTGCTCTAGATCTTGAAGCTTGCCTAATCTTTTCCCTTCGATGATTCTTGCCCATATTTGAGTGAAAGAGAGAGGAGATCTAGCCCCACGTTTTGACCTAACCGATTCATCTCTTTGTGAGTGCATCTTTGGGGATCTAGATTTTGGGGGATTTTGTGTCTCTCTTTGATTCCTCCTCTCTTGTTCCCCCAATAGCTTTGGTAGCTTTGTTGGAACTTGAGAGTGAGGGATTTGAGCATCTTTTTGGTTTTCTTGCCATTTGCATTTGGTGCATCGGTTTGAGTTCTCTTTGGAGGATTTGGTTTGAATTTCTCATTGGAGCTTGTCCCTCTTGGGTTCTTGGAACCCTAGATGTTTTGTAGCCTTGGTGGCATTGTGGCCTTTTGTGTCATTTGTTGGGAGCCTCCAATTAAGTTGTGGAGAAGTGTCCCAAACTTGTGAGAGGTTCCGGTTGCCACCGACAAGTGCACCGATAGTGGAAGCGTGGATCGATCCCATTGGGATGAGATTCACCGGAGAATAAGGGAGGCCTTTTGTGGCGTTGGTGGTTTGATAGCACCCTCTCTCCAAACGAGACGTACTCCATGTTGGGAGGAACTCGGTAAAATATCGGTGTCCCCGCGTGCCTCGGTTATCTCTATACCCGAGATCTTTACTTATGCACTTTACATTGTGATAGCCTTCGTGCTTGAAGTAATCTATATCTTGCTATCACATTGTTGCTTGTATTGCTTAGCATAAGTTGTTGGTGCACATAGGTGAACCTTAGTTGTTTCTAGGTTGTTCTTAACAAAGTAAACACTAGTTTTATTCCGCCTTTGTTGAGCCACTCTAGGAAAAGTTTTAATCGCCTATTCACCCCCCCCCCTCTAGGCGTCATCCGTATCCTTTCAATTGGTATCAGAGCCCGGTCTCTCATTTTAGTCTTCACCGCCTTGAGAGTAAAGATGTCGGCTAGGGGATTAGTGCACAAGGACACACTCACATTCGATGGCACAAATTATGATGCTTGGAAAATTCGCATGCTTAATTTATTTCGGAAAATTCACCCAATTATCGAGGGATATCTATATGTGGGTCTCTCTTCTCCTATGGATACCCAAAACGAATCTTTAGAGGAGAAGTTGAACTCTCATATAGATGATCTAGCTACTAAAATCCTTTTGCATGTTGTGAGCAATGTAGTTCTTTCGTCTATCATGCCTTATTCAAGCGCTCGTGAGATATGGACCAAGCTTCAAGATAAATATAGCAAGTCCAACATTATTAAGGATGATTGTGTTGCTTCCACTTCCGGTCGAGATGAGTTCTCATCGTCTACCACTTCACCAACATGTGATTTTTCACAAGGTAATGATATGGTGAGTGGTGATAGAAATTGCAATATGGATAGTGATATTACTACTTGTAATCCTTCTTCCTTATCTAGTTGCAATGATCTATCTTTGGACCTTAACACTTCTAGCACTCAAAAATCCTTACATGCTTGTGTTAATAGTCCTTGCATATCATGTAGAAATGACTTGAATAAATTTCATGATGATATGCTTGTGTTGTCTTGTTGCCATGATAAAAATGCTTCCATTTCCTCTAGTGCTTGTGTTGCTAACCATGTAGAGGAAAATGAAGATTCTATGGGCCAAGACAAGGTCTTGAAGAGAGCTACAAGTGCAATCTCATCATCACCTTCCTCCGGTTCTCACATGTGCCTTATGGCTAAGGGAACAAAGGTAACCTCCTTAAATCCCATTATATCTCATGATGATGATGAGGTTGAGAATGATAATGATGATTATAGAAGTAATTATGATATTACCTCTATTAATAAAATGGGAGAGGTTGTCTATAGCTCTCTCTTCAATGCTTCCTCCAACTTTCTTAAAATCTTGAATTGTGCCATAGAAGGCAATGATCTTATTGAGGAGCAAGAAAACTTAATTTATGAAAAGGTTGCACTTGAGCGTGAGTATGCTAATGAAGTTTCACAACTAAAGGACTCCCTTGAAGAAGAACAAACCACCAAAGAATCTCTTGAGGAGACTTTTACTCTAGAATTATCTAGAGTAAAGGAATACCATGATAGAGAACTTGCGGTGGCTAACTCCTTCAAGATTAAAAATGATGAACTTGAAGTTGCTTATGCTAAACTTGTTGAGGATTTTAAGCACCTAGAAAATGGCTCTCGGGTCGTTAAGAGGGAGCTCATCAAACTCACCGAGTCACATGAGCAACATAAAGCTTCATATTTAAAAGAGCTTGACAAGTTTCCCTCACCTCTTGCTAATAATAATGATGCTTGTGCTACTAACTCTATTTCTTGTGAAGCATCAATTTTGAAGGAGAATGTTGAGCTAAAGGCTCAACTTGCTTTGCTAACTAGCAACTATGAGAAATTAGAAGAAAGCCATGTTAAGCTCTCAAGATCGCATGAGGATCTCCTAGTCTCCCATGGTAAGCTAAAGTTGGCTCATGAGGCCATCATGTCAAAGGTAACATCTAGTGGGCCTCATGTGGACATTAGCACTATATCTACTCCAAATGTTATATTGCCATGTGCTAGTCCTTGTAATTCATCCTCTCACAACCATGCTATATCTCTTGATGAATTACATTCCGTGCCTTGTTGCTCTAACAATGTAGCATCTACTTCCTCTAGTACTTTTGTTGAAACTAACCATGTAGAGGAAATAAAAGAGCTCAAGGCTCAAGTCATTTCTTTGAGAAATGACTTGAAAAGGGGTCATCAATGGAAGGTCACACTCAACAAAATCTTGAGTGTGCAAAAATCCCCCAATGACAAGAGTGGGCTTGGATTCAACTCCAATGACAAGAATAAGTCCACTATTAAGTTGAAGCACAAGGACAACAAGAAGAATGGCCAAGATCAAGTCAAGAATCCGGCCAACATTGTTTGCTTCAAGTGCAAGGAAGAAGGGCACCATGTTAGATCTTGCCCATTAAAGAAAAAGCCTCTTAGTGTGAAGCAACAAGGGAAGCGGCCTCAAGCTCCACGTCAAGTCATTAATGGACCTCTTCCTAAGAGGACTACTCGAGCTCTTCCTCGAGTTGTGGCTTCACCTAAGAAGAAAGATGGCAAGAGGAGAACTTGCTACATATGCCGTGACAAGGGGCATATTTCTTCCTCATGCACTATCGGTATCTCCTCATCCAACCCTATCAATATTGATGATGCTTATTCTCTTTGTAAGGATGAGGTTGGCAATGTGTTTGCCAAATTTGTTGGTGCCCAATGTGGTGTCAAGAAAAGAACCATTTGGGTTGCCAAGCCTATTTTTACTAACTTCTTAGGACCCAACTTGGTTGGGGACCAACAAGCCAAAACTTGATCAATAGGTGTGTTTTGGAGGGCATTGGAGTCTTGGCTACATTATGAAGATTTTAGGGATCTTCATAAATTATTATTGTCAAGCCAAGCCATTTGGATTATCATGATTTTATTATATTTCCAATGTTCCTCCTTGCGGTAACATATGCTAAACTCTTTACATTGAAAGTTACTCGCCCCCTTGTGCATGTGTTGGTTTTGTATCTTCCATGCTTTTGTACATGTTGTGTTTTCCACTTAATTATCTTGAGGTATCAAGCATATTTGTGTATGATTAGGTGTCACACCATGTATGTGTGTTTCTTGTATTGGAGCCTTACTTGGTTATATTTGGATCTTATTTGGCTCGTGTGAGAGATTAATGGATTATCCCATTTTGGGGGAGTGTTATGCTTGGGCATTCCACAATCCTAAAAATGTGTGTACATGAGGAATACCACCTAGTATTTATATTGGATTATTGTCTAGTCTCTATGTGGTACAATTCTCATGAGAAATTTAAGTTTTAGAATGTCCATTAATTATCTCTATTTGTATCATTTTGCCTCGCGTTGGTTTTATGGTAGTATCACATTATGGGGGAGTCATATGCTTAGTGCATATTACAATCCTAGAAAATGTGAATATTCGAGGTTATGTCACTTAGAATTAATATTGAGAATTATCTAGCGCCTATGTGACACATTTGCTCATACAAGTTCTAATTCGCTTGAATGTTGTTGTTGATCATATGTTGGATCTTGTATATGAGTGTGTTTCTTGGTATGTGTTTCCTCATATTGAGATCTCTATATCATCATGGAAACCATTTGCTTCAAGTGACTCTAATCACTAGTGATTGTGTGACTATTGGAAGCTACCAAGAATCTTGTTCGAAGTATCATGCTCAATTCTTATATTTAGTTATATGCTTCTTGTTGTGACTATGATCTTGGATATCTATGCAAGCTACCTTGGGAAAATTATTCCCAGTATTTCTTGTCCTTGGACAATGAGTAATTTATGGTAGAATTTGTTGATCATATTCACTTTGGCATTTGCTTAATATTGTCCTATCTTTGGCCAAGAAAATGTTTTGTGTTGTCTCCCAAGCCTTCCTTGCTTCTTGTGGATCTTCTTATTTTATTGATATCCTCTTGTGTTTTACTTATTGTAGGTAATAGTGATGATCTCATTTGTGTGCATTTTGCATTTAACAGGAAAATCCTACATAATGCACTATCTATGGGGGAGCTCTCCTATGTTATTTAGAACACTCATATTTATGCTTCTTTGTTTGATCCATATCCTGTTTTATGTGCTTGGAACCTCAATCTTTTCATTTTGGTACTTGTGCCATCATGTGAAGTTTGGGGAGTTTGGTTTCTTGTTGGAACCTTGCTCTTTTTGGGAGTTGGTTTTGTCTCATTACTTATTTCTTGATTTGACCATTTTAGAATGAGATAAATCCTTGAGCATTTTTATTTCTATCTATCTTTTGCTCTTTTGGTCTTAGCCTAGTTCATTTGTTGAACTTGTGATCTTTCATGTGTTGAATTGGTTCTTTGATACAATTTGGACACCGCTTGTCTTGTCACACTCTTTTGTGTGCAATATCGTTTTTACTTGTTGTTTTTGTTCAAATTGTATCTCCTTTTGGTTCTTGAAAGCTTTGTGCATGCTTATTTACTATATGTTTGTATTATGGCATGCTTGCTTTGTTTGATCAAATATATAGGGGAAACTCCACCAATTCCCATCGGCTAAGTTGTGCATGAAATTCAATTTCATATCGATATGCACATAATTATGTGGAGTCTCTCCTATTTATTGTAGTTGCACTAACTACTTTGGACCCAATATGTTTGGAGACCATCTTGTACTTAATTGTGTTTTTGGTACATTGGAGATATATTGGATGCTTGTCTCTCAATTTTGAAGAAGTGGTGCATACATGAAAATTTGAGACAAGATATAGGATGATCAATGAATTCATATCCTCTACATCCTACCAATTATATATCGGTAACAAGTATCTCTTTCTCATGCTCATATATCTTGATTCCAACTGTTTGTTGGTTGCCTTCTAGCATGAATTAGTGATTTGTAATTGTTGTAGTTCTAGCCATGGTTTTAAGAGGACTCTATATTGTATATGTGTTTAAGTTGAGATGAGTGCATATAATTGGGACTATACAAAATCATGCATATGATCCTCCAATCCCAAATATGTCAATCTAGCAATTTTATTGCCTATCATTTCATCAACTTCTCTCATGTGCAATAGTGAGATTTTTTGCTAGTCTATTTTATATTATGATACTTGTTGCCTTTCTCCATATATTCCAACTTTATCCTTTTCCCTTGGTGATAGTTGTAATATGTGGAGTGTGTTGGTATTTGAAGCTCATTAATGTACAATAAGATATATTTGAGCCTTTGGCCGTGCTTTGAAGCAAAAATATTATTGGTATATGTTAAGACTTCATTTGTGCTTTCATGTGATTTCTTGTATATCTTATTTATGTGTGCATATGTCTTTGTTGGCATATGTCTTTGTGATGTTTTCCACTTGGAGACATATGCACATATGAGAAGATAATTTTAGTTGAATCTTATTCCTTGGATACCACCTTTTATTCCTTTTGATTTTTCGGTGGCTTCCAAAATTATCTGCCTATGAGTGCTTGTTCGTCTTGTTTGCATCTTCGGGCAATCTTACTAGTTCTCTCATGCCTTGTATTGTTAAATGAATTTGGATGCATGAGGATTCCATGATTATGCACCTTGTTTCCGAATATAATTATCATAATTGGTGCATTATCTTTAGGGAGCTCATCTAATTCATTTAATAATGCTCATTTGTCTTCTTTCTCATTAATCGTGTCTTAAATGTTTATGGAGGAGTGAGGATTCCATATTTGTGCATTATGTATTCCAATGCATTTATTTTAAAATTGTGCACAAATCTTGGGGAGCTTCTCTATTTGTTATTTCAAACACGCTTTTTCTCATTTCATAATATCTCGTAGTTTCCATTTGAACTCATTTGTTGTTTTCAATTGGTTTGTCGGACCTTGTAATTGCTTGCATCATTTGGTTTTATTTTGGCAATCTTTGGGTCCTCTATATAGTCCTACTCCCTCCCAAGTATTTATCATTGGATATGTGCGAAGGCACATCTTTGGAGGAAGTATTACTATATTTGCCTTCTAGAAGTTGTCACCCATTTCGGCAATCGATGCCAATGGGGGAGAAGTTTTATAGGGTTTAAGGGAAGTTGGTTTATGCATTGAGTTTGTTCTTGTGCATTTGCCTCTCATACTCTTGCATCTTTGTTGTTGCTTAGCATGTGGTATATATAGAGGAAACTCCACCAATGATAATGATTGGCAATATATGCAATGAAATTCAAGTTCATCACACATGCATAGATTGTGGGGGAGATTGCTCTATATATGGTGGTGGTACCAATATCACATACTTTTGTAGTATTTGATATTGGTACTACCATTTTATTCATTAATATTCCTTATATAAACCCTCTTAAAGGGATTGTCATCAATTACCAAAATGGGGGAGATTGAAAGAACATGTTGGGCCCCCATGTGTGGTTTTGGTAATTAATGACAATCTTTATGGACTAATGTGTGTATTAAGTTATACTTGTAGGATTTGTCCATTGGCATCGCTTGGAGCATGTGTTGGCTTCAAGGTCGATGAAATGCAAAGAGATAATATGCGAGGTCGATGATGAGGAATTAAGAAAGGCGTTCCATCTTGAGAAGGGAAAGATCGTCTACATCGAGCTCAAGTGGAATGCTCAAGGCAAAGGTATAATCTTGATAGGTTTTCCCTTTTGCCGGTCTCACATTGTGTGTGTGAGACCGGGTTTAGGATAGATAACCGTACTATCAAGAGGGGCTCTCGTATGAGTAATTCGGTCACATCGTTCGGAGAGAGCTCAAACCTTTGCATACTTGCATCATCGTATTTGGTTGTTATTTGGTATTATCCATGCAAGGATATAGAGCTTGTGGTAATCTCCATAACAAGCTCTTGTTCATCAAAATCGGATCTCTCCTATATATCTTGTTGCGATTTTGATTTATGCGGCTTTTCGGTTTCTCACCAAGTGAGATATATCACATTATTAAGAAGCCCTTATCGTCCTTTATCCAACGCAATTGGACTCGGGTCAATCGGAGCTACCGTTTAAAAGTTATGACCGTTTGAATATTTGTCGTTTTAAATAAAAAAAGGAAAAAGAAAAACTGGGCCGAGCGGTACTACCGCAGCCAATCGCTTGGGCTTTGGCGCCGACCCATTTTCTGTCTGCCCATGCGCTCATCCGGTCAGACGGTCTGCCCGATAGTACAGCCGGGTGGGCCGGTACTACCGGTCGGCCCAGATATTTTTTTCCTGGTATGTTTCAGATCCAGATCTCATTCGCGTTGACTGCTGCCGCTCACCCACGCGTCTTCCGGCGATTCCCGCCGCCTCGCTGCGCGAGGCCCGCCCGGCAGTGGCCTCTTTGGGCTGCACTGGTCACAGCGCTGCTTGCAGCGCTGTCTGGCGTTATCCCGCGTGGCCATGCGCCTCTGCTGCTTCATTGCGGCTGCGCGCATTCTGCCCTAGCTACCTTGCGCGGCTGCTGTGCTAAACCTCAGCTGCATCGCTGGCTAATGCCGCCGTCTTTCATTGCATGCGCACAGTTTCCTGCCTTGTTTCTTTGCTCAGCCTGGGACATATGCGATACTACTGGTAAAATTCGGTAGTACCGGTCTAGACAGAAAAACGCCCCAATGGCCAGATTTTCTGGGCCCTCTATTTAAGCTTTGCCCGTTTTCAGTTTAGACTGCTCCTTTATTATCCATTAGGCTAAACTTTGTCCACACTTGCTCTAGATCTTGAAGCTTGCCTAATCTTTTCCCTTCGATGATTCTTGCCCATATTTGAGTGAAAGAGAGAGGAGATCTAGCCCCACGTTTTGACCTAACCGATTCATCTCTTTGTGAGTGCATCTTTGGGGATCTAGATTTTGGGGGATTTTTGTCTCTTTTTGATTCCTCCTCTCTTGTTCCCCCAATAGCTTTGGTAGCTTTGTTGGAACTTGAGAGTGATGGATTTGAGCATCTTTGCGGTGTTCTTGCCATTTGCATTTGGTGCATCGGTTTGAGTTCTCTTTGGAGGATTTGGTTTGAATTGCTCATTGGAGCTTGTCCCTCTTGGGTTCTTGGAACCCTAGACGGTTTGTAGCCTTGGTGGCATTGTGGCCTTTTGTGGCATTTGTTGGGAGCCTCCAATTAAGTTGTGGAGAAGTGCCCCAACCTTGTGAGAGGTTCCGTTTGCCACCGACAAGTGCACCGATAGTGGAAGCATGGATCGATCCCATTGGGGTGAGATTCACCGGAGAATAAGGGAGGCCTTTTGTGGCGTTAGTGGTTTGATACCACCCCCTCTCCAAACGAGACGTACTCCATGTTGGGAGGAACTCGGTAAAATATCGGTGTCCCCGCGTGCCTCGGTTATCTCTATACCCGAGCTCCTTACTTATGCACTTTACATTGTGATAGCCTTCGTGCTTGAAGTAATCTATATCTTGCTATCACATTGTTGCTTGTATTGCTTAGCATAAGTTGTTGATGCACATAGGTGAACCTTAGTTGTTTCTAGGTTGTGCTTAACAAAGTAAACACTAGTTTTATTCCGCCTTTGTTGAGCCACTCTAGGAAAAGTTTTAATCGCCTATTCACCCCCCCTCTAGGCGTCATCCGTATCCTTTCAACAACCATTTTATTAATCAAGGAGGACTGTGCTTCAGACAAAGAGGATATATTTTTCTCAACATTCAAAAGCTTTTCCTCTATAGTCTTGTTGAAAGTGGTTTTTTTACTAATAAAGTCTTTGAGCATGGCTTCAAGTTCAGAAGGGGCACTTCTAGCATTGTTGTAGGAGTTTCCATAGGTATTGCCATTATTAGGAGGATAAGGCCTATAGTTGTTACCACCAAAATTACTCCTATAGGCATTGTTGTTGAAATTATTGTTTCTAATGAAGTTCACATCAACTTGCTCTTCTTGAGCAACCAAAGAGGCTAAGGGAAAATTATTTGGATCTAAAGGAGCTTTCCCATTAACAAGCATAGCCATAATAACATCAATCTTATCACTCAAAGAGGAGGTTTCTTCAACAGAATTTACCTTCTTACCATGTGGAGCTCTCTTAGTGTGCCATTCAGAGTAATTAACCATCATATTATCAAGGAGCTTTGTAGCAGCACCCAAAGTGATGCCCATAAAGGTACCTCTAGCAGCTGAATCCAACAGGTTTCTTGAAGAGAATTTCAAACCTGCATAAAAAGTCTGGATAATCATCCAAGCAGTGAGTCCATGAGTGGGACAATTCTTAACCAAAGTTTTCATTCTTTCCCAAGCTTGAGCAACATGTTCATTATCAAGTTATTTAAATTTCATAATGTCACTTCTCATAGATATAATCTTAGCAGGAGGATAGTACTTTCCAATAAAATAATCTTTGCACTTAGTCCAAGAATCAATACTATTTCTAGGCAAGGATAGCAACCATTCTTTAGCTTTTCCTCTCAAGGAGAAAGGAAACATCTTGAGCTTAATAATATCTCCATCTACATCCTTATACTTTTGCATCTAACAAAGTTCAACAAAATTATTGATATGGGCAGCAGCATCATCAGAACTAGCACCAGAAAATTGCTCTCTCATCACAAGATTCAACAAAGCAGACTTAATTTCATAAAAGGTAGCATCAGGAGCAGGTGGAGCAATGGGAGTGCTAAGGAAATCATTGTTGTTTGTGCTAGTGAAGTCACGCAACTTGGTGTTCTCAGCAGAGTTCATTTTGGCAAAGGTGGGCAAGCCAAAAATAGTAGCAGCAGCTAGAGCAGGAACTAATTTTTTTGTGTTTTTTATAAGAAAAAGAAAACCAAACTAAACTAATTTTTTTGGAGTTTTTTAAAAGAGGCAAACAAAACCAAGCAAAAGAAACTAAGCAAACTAAAAACAAAGTAAAAAGTAAGTGGGTCACTCCCCTTGTGAAAACGTCCTTAGCCTCCCTGGCAATGACGCCAGAAAAATCTTGATGACGCCCAACACTGTCGTGGGATGCTTTGTTGGAAACCCCAAGAGCAAGGTGTGATGAGTGTTGGAATTATGCCCTAGAGGCAATAATAAAGATGTTATTATTATAATTCTTCTTCATGATAAAGTTTATATTCCATGCTAGAATTGTATTAAGCGGAAACTTTGATACTTGTGTGGTTTATGAAAAACGCTGTGTCCCTAGTACGCCTCTATGGACTAGCTCACTGATTAATGATGGTTAAGGTTTCCTGACCATGGACATGAGTTGTCGATTAATAATGAGATCATATCATTGGGAGAATGATATGATGGACATACCCAAATCAAGCAGAGCAATTAGATCGTGTCATCGTGTTCATCTTTGCGAAGCTTTTTCTTATGTCAAATATTGTATTCCTTAGACCATGAGATAATGCAACTCCCTGGTATCGGAAGAAATCTTTGAGGTCATCAAACGTCATCCTATGAGAGGGTGATCATAAAGGTGTCTCTCAGGTGATCGGAAAGTACTTGTTGGGTTATATGTATCGAGATGGGATTTGTCCCTCCCAAGTCGGAGAGATACTTGGGCCCACTCGTGTCGATATCAACACCACTTGCAAGCACGTGGTTAAGGAGTTAATCACAAAGTGATATCGAATTACGGAACGAGTAAAGTACTTGCGTGAACGAGATTGAACTAGGTATGCCGATACCGACGATCAAATCTCGGGCAAGTAAAATATCGCGTGACGAAGGGAATATATATATGGGATTAATTGAATACTGGCATCGTGGTTCATCCGATATGATCATCGATGAATATGTGGGAGTCAATATGGGTTTCCAGACCCCGCTGTTGATTATTGATAGAAGATCATGTCTGCATATTCTCGAACCCGTAGGGTCACACACTTAACGTGTCTCAACGCTAGGATAGAATGGATAATTGGTTTATGAGTTTTTGTTCGGAGTCTCGGGTGAGATCCAGGACGTCACGAGAGGTTCCGGAATGGTTCGGAGAATAAGATTCATATAAGGGAAAGAAGTTTTTTGGATTTCGGAATTGTTTCGGATTGTTCGGTATTGTACCGGAAGCTTTTAGAACCTTCCGGAGTGGGACCAACATGGCCCCACTTGTCGGGAGGGGGCGTGGCCCTATGAGGGAGTGCCCTGGACGCATTGGGCCAGGGGCACAAGGCCCCATAGGCCCAGCCGGCCAAGCCCTAGGGGAAACCCTAGGGAGAGCTTCTAGAAGGGGGTGGGAACTTGCCCCCTACTCCACCCCATATGGCCGCCGGCCCTAGGATTTGGAGGGGGGCAAGGGGCAGACGGCCAGCCATCTATATAAAAAGGGCAGGGGCACACCCTCCCCCCACACCTCCTCAACCCTAGCCTCCTACCTGCTGCCCTCTTCTCTCTCTCTCTCTCCCGACTGCGCGTAGGCGAAGCCCTGCCGCCGAAACTCTCCACCTTTGCACCACGCCGTCGTGTTGTAGATCCTATCTATCTATCCACCCCACTTGCTGGACCGAGGAAGGAGGAGACGTTGAGGTGCCGTACGTGTGCATCTCTCGGAGGCATCGCCACTTGCGGTGTTGGATCGGATCGGATCGTGAGGAGGAGAAGCTAGAACGACTACATCAACCACGTTCTGTTGAACGTTCCGCTGTGCGAATCTTCAAGGGTATGAAGATCTCATCTATTCCCCCTCGTTGTTTGCATCTCCTAGATTAGATCTTGGCTTTCCCGTTCGCATCCGTATAATTTTTTTGATTTACTATGCTGCGAAACCCATCAGTGGTATCAGAGCTAGATCTATGCGTAGATGTGTTTCACGAGTAGAACACAACATGCTTGTTGCGGGCGTTGATGTTTTCTATTGCAAGCCTCTTGTTTGTGTACTTCTTATGACGCGGGATAGTGAGATAAAAGCGGTCCAGGCCAACTTTACGCGACCTCGTTCGCGAGACCGGCTCCGCACTTGACGTGTGGCTTGTTCCACACATGCGGCTGGTGGATGCCAGTTTCTCTCACTATAGTTGTAATGGGATTTACACCGTATGTTGGCAACCATAATATCACCGTTGTGGCTTTCCGTAGGTAAGAATCGTTCTTAGCTTGTTACTCCCATAATCCACGTAAAACATGCAACAACAAAGTAGAGGCGTCTAACTTGTTTTTGCAGGGAGTATTTTGTTATATGGTATGGCCCAAGATGTGATGTGTATGTTGTATGCAATGATCATGTTTTGTAATGTTTCACGACTTGCATGTCAATGAGTACACAACCGACAGGAGCCATATGGTTGTCTTTATAATTGTGTATGACCTGTGTGTCAACTTCTTATACGCCATGTAATAGCTTTACTTTATCGCTAAGTAGTTAGCAATAGTTGTAGTTGCTATTCGCGGTGGAGGCAATCATGGTGGAGTGATGGAGATCATGCTGGCACGCACAAGATGGAGATCATTGCGTGGAGATTGGCTATACCATGTCACATAAAATTATATGCATGTGATTTTTATCCTTTTATGTATCTTATTATGCTTAGATCACAACGGTAGCATTATAAGATGATTCCTCACTTAAAGATCAAGATAAAATAGTGTTCTCCCCATGTATGCACCGTTGCGAAAGTTCGTCGTGTTCAAGCATCACGTGATGATCGGGTGCTATAAACTCTACATTCACATACAACGGGTGCAAGCCAGTTTTGCACACGCGGAAATACTTGGGTTTGACTTGACGATCCTAGCATGTACAGACATGGCCTCGGAACACATGAACCGAAAGGTTAAGCATGAGTCATATGAATGATATGATCGACACTTTGTTGTCCACCATTGAAACCACATCTCTTCTCGTGAAGATCGGATTAGGTGTGGTGAATTTGGATCATGTTCACTAAACAACTTGAGGGATGTTGAATTTAGTGGGAGTTCATCTAGTAATTTGATTAAGTTGAACTTGTTATCATGAACATAGTCTAAATTGTACTTGCAAATTTTGTAGATCAAATGGCTAAGTCCAACTTCAACTTCAACGTTTTTGCTGAGAAAGAAAAGCTTAAGAACAATGGGTCTAACTTCACCAACTGGTTCCGCAATCTGAGAATCATTCTCTCTAGCGGACAAAAGGACTATGTCCTTGAGAAAGCGCTAGGTGATGCCCCTGTTGTAGATGCGTCGGCTGATGAGAAAGTTGTTTATCAGTCGTGCAAGGATGATTATGGTGCGATTAAGAGCACCATGTTGTTTGCTATGGAACGGACCTTCAAAATCGTTTTGAGGAGTTCCCCGGGCCCTTTGAGATTCTTGAGGAACTGAAAACTATGTTTCAGACTCAGGCCCGTTCTAAGAGATATGAGATCTCTGAGAAATTCTTTAACTGCAAGATGGAGGAAGGGAGTTCCGTTAGTGAGCACGCCATTTAGATGTCGGGCTACACTCAACGCCTTGAGCAACTGGACTGCAAGATTCCAGAGGAGCTCAAGATTGACAGCGTTCTGCAATCACTCCCTCCTAGCTACAAAGGTTTTATAGTTACTCATAATCAGATTGGTTCCACTGATACGATAACTGAGCTCTTCGCTAAGCTGAAAGCTGCGGAGGTGGACATCAAGAAAGATAATCATGTGTTGATGGTCAACAAGCCCCCCAGCTTTAAGAAAGGTAAGGGTGCAAAGAAGCCCTTCAAGAAAGGCGTTAGCAAGCGTTGCCCTGCAGAGAAGAAGCTCAAGTCGGACCTAAGCGGACACCGAGTGCTTCTATTGCAAGGACAAGGGTCCTTTGGAAGTGCAACTGTCCAAAGTATAGCGGACAAGAAAGTGGCACCATCAAAGGTATATTTGATATACATGTTATTGATGTTTTCCTTACTAGCCCTCGTTGTAGTGCGGGTATTTGATCTTGGTTCGATTGCTAATATTTGTAACTCGAAGCAGGAGCTACGGAATAGGCGGCTAGCAAGGGATGAGGTGACGATCTTGCGTTGGCAGAATCAAGAGTTGATGTGATGGCCGTCAGACGCTCTCCTTAGTTTTACCTTCGGGATTAGTTTTAAACCTCAATAAATGTTATTATGTGCCTGCGTTGAGCATGAATATCATATCTGGATCGTGTTTATTGCAAGACGGTTATTCATTTAAATTGGAGAATAATGGTTGTTCTATTTATATGAGTAACATCTTTTATAGTCATGCACCTGCTATGAATGGTTTATTTCTTCTGAATCTCAAAAGCAATGAAACACACATCCATAACATTGAGTCTAAGAGATGCAAAGTAGATAGTGATAATTCTACTTATTTGTGGCACTGTCGTCTAGGTCATATTGGTGTAAAACGCATGAAGAAACTCCATTCTGATGGACTTTTGGAGTCTCTTGATTTTGAATCATTTGACACGTGCGAACCATGCCTCATGGGCAAGATGATCAAAACCCCGTTCTCCGGAATAATGGAGAGAGCAACGGACTTGTTGGAAATCATACATACCGATGTATGCGGACCAATGAGTGTTTCGACGCGCGGTGGTTATCGCTATTTTCTCACTTTTACTGATGACTTAAGTAGATATGGGTATATCTATTTAATGGAACATAAATCTGAAACATTTGAAAAGTTCAAAGAATTTCAGAACGAAGTGGAAAACCATCATAACAGAAAAATTAAATTTCTGCGATACGATCATGGAGGTGAATATTTGAGTTATGATTTTCTCACGCATCTTAAAGCAAGCAGAATCGTTTCGCAACTCACGCCACCCGGAACACCACAGCGCAATGGTGTGTCTGAACGCCGGAATCGAACTTTATTGGATATGGTGTGATCGATGTTGTCTCTTACAGATTTGCCATTATCATTTTGGAGTTATGCATTAGAAACCACTGCATTCACTTTAAATAGGGCACCATCTAAATCCGTTGAGACGACACCGTATGAACTGTGGTTTGGTGCTAAACCTAAGTTGTCGTTTCTTAAAGTTTGGGGATGCGAAGCTTACGTCAAGAAGTTTATGCCGGACAAGCTCGAACCCAAAGCGGAGAAATGCGTCTTCATAGGATACCCTAAGGAAACTATTGGGTATACCTTCTATCATAGATCTGAAGGCAAAGTGTTTGTCGCAAAGAACGGATCCTTTCTTGAGAAGGAGTTTCTCTCGAAAGAGGTGAGTGGGAGGAAAGTAGAGCTAGACGAGGTTACTAAACCTTCTCTTGAGTTGGAGAGTAGCGCAGCACCTAAAATTGTTCCAGTGCCATCTGCACCAACAATAGAGGAAGCTAATGACAAGGATCATGAAGCTTCGGACGATTTTGCTACTGAACGTCGCAGGTCGACAAGGTCGCGTGCCCCTCCTGAGTGGTACAGCAACCCTGTCTTAACTAGATTATTGACTCTAGTGCAAGTGGGAGACTGTTGGAATTATGCCCTAGAGGCAATAATAAAGATGTTATTATTATAATTCTTGTTCATGATAAAGTTTATATTCCATGCTAGAATTGTATTAAGCGAAAACTTTGATACTTGTGTGGTTTATGAACAACATCATGTCCCTAGTACGCCTCTATGGACTAGCTCATTGATTAATGATGGTTAAGGTTTCCTGACCATAGACATGAGTTGTTGATTAATAATGAGATCATATCATTGGGAGAATGATATGATGGACAAACCCAAATCAAGCAGAGCAATTAGATCGTGTCATCGTGTTCATCTTTGCGAAGTTTTTTCTTATGTCAAATATTGTATTCCTTAGACCATGAGATAATGCAACTCCCTGGTATCGGAAGAAAGCTTTGAGGTCATCAAACGTCATCCTATGAGAGGGTGATCATAAAGGTGTCTCTCAGGTGATCGGAAAGTACTTGTTGGGTTATATGTATCGAGATGGGATTTGTCCCTCCCAAGTCGGAGAGATATACTTCGGTCCCACTCGGTAATCGATATCAACACCGCTTGCAAGCACGTGGTTAAGGAGTTAATCACAAAGTGATATCGAATTACGGAACGAGTAAAGTACTTGCTGTGAACGAGATTGAACTAGGTATGCCGATACCGACGATCAAATCTCGGGCAAGTAAAATATCGCGTGACGAAGGGAATATATATATGGGATTAATTGAATACTGGCATAGTGGTTCATCCGATATGATCATCGATGAATATGTGGGAGTCAATATGGGTTTCCAGACCCCGCTGTTGATTATTGATAGAAGATCATGTCTGCATATTCTCGAACCCGTAGGGTCACACACTTAACGTGTCTCGACGCTAGGATAGAATGGATAATTGGTTTATGAGTTTTTGTTCGGAGTCTCGGGTGAGATCCAGGACGTCACGAGAGGTTTCGGAATGGTTCGGAGAATAAGATTCATATAAGGGAAAGCAGTTTTTTGGATTTCGGAATTGTTTCGGATTGTTCGGTATTGTACCGGAAGCTTCTAGAACCTTTTGGAGTGGGACCAACGTGGCCCCACTTGTCGGGAGGGGGCGTGGGCCTACGAGGGGGTTCCCTGGCTGCATTGGGCCAGGGGCACAAGGCCCCATAGGCCCAGCCGGCCAAGCCCTAGGGGAAACCCTAGGGAGAGCTTCTAGAAGGGGGGAAACTTGCCCCCCACTCCACCCCATGTGGCCGCCGTCCCTAGGGTTTGTAGGGGGGCAAGGGGCAGCCGGCCAGCCCTCTATATAAAGAGTGCAGGGGCGCACCCTCCCCCCACACCTCCTCAACCCTAGCCGCCTACCTGCTGCCCTCTTCTCTCTCTCTCTCCCGACTGCGCGTAGGCGAAGCCTTGCCACAGAAACTCTCCACCTTTGCACCACGCCGTCGTGTTGTAGATCCAATCTATCTCTCCAACCCACTTGCTAGACCGAGGAAGGAGGAGACGTCAAGGTGCCGTACGTGTGCATCTCTCAGAGGCATCGCCACTTGCGTTGTTGGATCGGATCGGATCGCGAGGAGGAGAAGCTAGTACGACTACATCAACCACGTTCTGTTGAACGTTACGCTGTGTGAATCTTCAAGGGTATGAAGATCTCATCTATTCCCCTCGATGTTTGTATCTCCTAGATTAGATCTTTGCTTTCCCGTTCGCATCCGTAGAATTTTTTTGATTTACTATGTGTCGTGGTGGTGGCACGGCAGATGCCATGGGTAGGCTAAAGTATGGGGCCAATGGATGCTAGTGGGATCTGGGGAGGGAAAGTGCAACTGTTTTTACACTCAAGCTGCCAAAGTGGTGAACTTTATTTCTCTCTTGATGAGTTACAAGTGCTCCTCGAGCTGTTTACAGGGGAGCAATGTGAATCTCCCCAGCCTAACGTTGCTCAAAGGACCTCTCCTCGTGGTCCAGCCTCCCTTATAAAGGTGCCTTGGGTGCCCTTAGGTCGACGGGCAAGCATATTCGAGGAATATGCTTGTCCCAAAGTAGTAATCGGCCTCCTTTCCTGTCTCCTTCTAACGACAAGAAAGCCCCTTCAAGTGCCTCGGGCAAAGACTGTCACCTCCGTGACCTCCTTCGCCCCTCCCTCGCCTCCTTGTCCCTTGCGCTTGGCCTGCTCAGATTCCTTTTAGCCTGCAGCTATGGTTTGACCCTAAGCTTCTCCTTCTCCTGCAAGCTTCGTTTAACCCGGCCTTACCTCATGTTACTCGGCCTTCCTTACCGCATGAAGATCATCCGGGTTATCGCCGAGTTTCTCATTAATCGCCGATAACCACTAGACACCAGATACGTGCTTCTTGCCTCCATTTATCGGCCGACATATCAACGATTCGGCCGACCTCGGCAACTTGACGGTACCTCTGCTTTTCCCCTGCCTCTCGACCTACCCGAGGTTGACCCCGACATTAGTCCCCGAAGGTGTGGCCTCACAATTACTTTGGCCGGGTTATATCAGCTTCAACACCTTCTTTTAGTCTTGTTTCCGTGCTACGGCCTTGTCCGAGGTTCTCTCGCTCCTTCCTCCATACGCTAAGTCCTACGTGTTACCCCATCATTGCTCTCCTAGTTTTTAGGTCCTTTTACTGCATTTACTGACAAGCCACAGTGAACCCTGTACCTGCTGCGCCGCCGTTACGACGCCTCGTGTTCCGCTCCTCTTGGGATCGTAACAACTTTTCCTTGTATGTGGCCGTTGGTGTGGCTCCATTCACCGTCGTGCTCGTATACCCCACGATCCACACGGTAATCGCCACACCCACGATCCCACTGTTCATTGCTTGTTTATAAAGTGGGAAACGCGCCTGGGTTCACCTTTCCTTATCGCACGTCCGCCTCCTTCCTCCTTCGTGTGCTCTCTCGCCGCCGCCGCCATTCGAGCTTCCGCGGCGAGGATTCTACGGCATCGTCGCCTTTTTCCGCTCTGGCGGTGTCTCCGCCATGGTGAGTCCTTTCCGCCATCTTGCCTGTCCTTGCTCTAGATCGATCCGCGTAACTTCCATCAGCGACGGTTTCTCCTCTTTTCGCCATTGTTTTCTTGCAAAGTTCCGACGGGCCTCGAGCTCTAAGCCCTCCTCCGCCGCTAGTTTTTCCTCCGGCGATCTCTCCGCGAACTATGTCTAGTTCATTTAGCGGTGCTCTAGTTGAGGACGATGACGCTCGGCCCGAGCGTGATCGTGGCAGGTTTCTTCACGCGAGATTGAATGGCTCATCCGAACTCGGCGGATTCCCGCCGAGGTTTCCGTCGTTTACCGGCAGAATCCTCTCCGCCTCGAGAGAGGGTGAGTATGTGGTCTTCATGTCCCACTTCGCCCGCTCGGTCTTCCCTTAGCGACTTTGCTAGAGAGTTTCTCGATTGCCTTCACCGCATCATCTTCCAACGCCATAGCTTCTCTTCCGCTTTTATCTCGGCCGAGGGTTACTGCCTGTGGCCATCTGTACATGTCTGGTCGAAGTTCTTCCAGATCCGCTCCAACGTTGTTCCCGACAAATCTGCATCCTTCCGAGAAGCTGCTCACCCAATGTGGGCGGCGTCTATTACACTCGAGGAAATCCGTGTTCCTCGTGTCACCGGATTGAGTCGTGCAAGAAATGGCACAAGTCATTCTTCTACGCCAAGAACAGAGGGCGGAAGACAAGATTCGGCTCCCACCGCTCTCAATTGGCCCCTTCCAAAGTGAATTGGCTATATAATCCGAAGAAGACTCATGCCCTAGCCGAGGCCTTCGAGATTCTGAAGGAGTTGATTCGAGCCGGTTATGCGGAGAGGACTTGATGGCCACTTTTATTAGTAGCCGGATCTGCCTTTCAACAAAGGACCCACAAGCTGTGCTACATGAGTGGTCCTCGACCCTAACCGAGTCTCGACCGTGGAGTTGGACAACTACCTCATCCGTAAGCTGTCCGAGCTATTTTCAAGACGGAGATGCTCGATGATCGGCCTGGGGTTGAAACCGTTCACCCGCAATCCTCCTCCCGAGGTTAGCCCAATCCTCATCACTGCTTTTCCTCGCTTTATAGTCTGGTTTTCATGATTTTCTTTCTTTGTCGCAGAGGTTTATTGAAAAGCGAGGATGCCGGTTCTCAGCTCCTGCCCGCGGATAGGAGTACCGGATACAGCGAGCCGGACTCGAGGAGTTCGCCCCTGTCGATCCTGCCCCGCCGAGCTCGTGGCAAAACCTCAGCAGGAGGAGGAAGGTGATTCGACGAGGTCCAAATTCTTGAGGTAGTTGCCGCCATGCCTATTTCTTATGCATTTCGCTTCGCTTTCCCACTAATCCGCCGCCAGTTCATGACGCCAACCCATTGCTTCTCGGCCTCCGTTATCTCGGGAAACGGGCTCCCGCTGCCTCGGATGCGGTTCCTAAGAAGCGAGAAGAAATCCGCTCGAATCCTCCCAGCGCAAGACTATGCCCGGGTTGCTGTAAGTTCCTGCCTATATTTCTTGTTTCTCTCTTCGCTTCTCGAACGAATCTTCTTTCTTATTTTGCAAAGCTCCTCTGTTCATTAAACCCGGTCCTAGTATGACTAGCCGTCCGACTCGCCGCCATCTCCTCCTCCCGATGACACGAGAGTTCCTAGTCCTATTCGCCCCGCTTCTCCCCCGCTCCCCGATACCGCACTTGCTCGCCGTGATGCCCCCGAGGTTTCTCCCATTGATCCGGATCCGATCCGTCCTCCGATGTTTTCGTTGAGCCAGCCGCCTATGGGCCCCAGGCCTACCATTGAGCTTCCATCTACTCCGCAGCCTATGGTCGCACCGACCTCGCCGAGAAGATCACTACCCCCGATTCTCGCGAGCTTAACCTCATCGTTCCTAAGGATTCGCTCCCTCGGAGACGCAACGTCCTGCCGTGCTTCTTCTAAGGAGAACGTGTTATCGCCGTCAAGACCTCTTCTCGTAAAAGTCTTGCACCTCTCACCAAGTATCGCAGAGGCATCGCAAAGGAGCGGTATCGCCAAAGGTATCAAGTACCTCGCCATCGGCATTGCTCTTCATAAGAGTCTCGATCGTCATGGTTGGACCGCGGTAAAGTTTTAACCCGACAATAGCGGTACTGGTTGAATTACCAATAACGGAATGTCACGATCGCTTTGAGGGCAATCCATAATCAACCCTTCCAATTTTCGACATCGGTGGTTTAACCAAGCCGCCCGTTTATCGTTGATACGAACAAAATGAATGCGTAATTGTTTTATCTCCGGTCTTAAATTATTTTCCACGTGTTATCATACTCTAGTCCCAAACTTGCAAGGAAATAACTTGTTGTATGCTTGGAAGTTTGACGATTTTTATTTCTAAGGTTCCATTAGTTCGCCACCTAGTTCATAGTTTGTTTAGCTTTGACGTAGCTTTGAATATCCAGCCACCTAGATCTCGAGTTAAGTTTTACTTGATTCGATCTGGTATAGCTTTGAATATCCAAATACCTAGAGCCGAATTAAGCTTTGCTTGATTCGGATCTGTTATAGCTTTGAATATCCACCACCTAGATCTGAATTAAGTTTTACTTGATTCGGATCCGTATAGCTTTGAATATCCACCACCTAGATCCGAATTAAGTTTTACTTGATTCGGATCTGTATAGCTCGAATATCCACCACCTAGAGCCAAGTAAGCTTAGCTTGATTCGAATCATATAGCTTTGAATATCCACCACCTAGATCGAATTAAGTTTTACTTGATTCGGATCCGTATAGCTTTGAATATCCACCACCTAGATCTGAATTAAGTTTTACTTGATTCGATCCGTATAGCTTTGAATATCCAGCCACCTAGATGAATTAAGTTTTACTTGATTCGGATCTGGTATAGCTTTGAATATCCACCACCTAGATCTGAATTAAGTTTTACTTGATTCAGATCCGTATAGCTTTGAATATCCACCACCTAGATCTGAATTAAGTTTTACTTGATTCGGATCTGGTAGCTTTGAATATCCACCACCTAGATCTGAATTAAGTTTTACTTGATTCGGATCTGGTATAGCTTTGAATATCCAGCCACCTAGAGCCGAATTAAGCTTTGCTTGATTCGGATCTGTTATAGCTTTGAATATCCAGCCACCTAGATCTGAATTAAGTTTTACTTGATTCGGATCTGGTATAGCTTTGAATATCCAGCCACCTAGATCTGAATTAAGTTTTACTTGATTCGGATCTGGTATAGCTTTGAATATCCAGCCACCTAGATCTGAATTAAGTTTTACTTGATTCGGATCTGGTATAGCTTTGAATATCCAGCCACCTAGAGCCGAAGTGAGCTTAGCTTGATTCGGATGTGTTGTAGTTTCTAACTTTTGTTTTATCATTGTGCTCCATTTCTTAGGTTGCCCATGATCGACTTGACCGCCGAGTTCCGAGGTTGCTCTTCTTGCACCGCAAGTTGGAAGAGAAGTATGAGAAAGTTACGCAAGAAAGTCGTGAGTTGATAGTTTCTTTTCCTTGTTCCCAACTTTCTTATATGCTTGTCCACGGAGCCTTTTTGCTGAATAGGTAATATCAATAATCTCAATATCCGCCTTGAAAAGAAGGTCAAGTCCTTGGAAGGTTAGTTTTCCCCTTGCTCCTTCCTTTTAGTATCTATGCCGAGTTTCCTTATTGCGTTGGGTTGTGGTAAAGCCGAGTTGCAAGACTTTGCAGCGTAGCAACAAGATTGCGCCCATGCCCGACGTGATGCTTCATTTTTAGAACAAAGCGCAGTTCATTCGGGCAAGAAGAGAAGGATGACGAGATAGCCCGCCAAATCCGAGGTGAATTCACTCCTCTCTAAATCCGAGCTAGAAAAGGTTGATCAAGAATTCTTTGGAAAAGAGCCGACTGGATCCGGAGAAGAGCAAAGAACTCCTCAAAGTCGCCGAGCTTAAAACTCGCGGTTTGAACGAGGAAATTGCTCGTTTCGAGAAGAGTAAAGCTATTTGGGCTAAGGATCTTCAAATAATGATGAGCTATATCCATCGTAAGTTATTTGGCCCCGAATCGTATTTTTCTTTGTCGCCGTATCCTTTGACATGTCCATGTTTTATGAGGTCACTTCCCGAGTCCAAACCCGTGAGTACTAAAGCTGTTCTTGCGGCTCGCGTCACGAGGTGAAGCTAATCGTTGACTTTGAATACTGATGGAGGATTTCTTGGTTGTTACATGCAGCTTGGTCCGATGAAAATCATGGGTCGGGACTTGGTGGAGGCTGCTATCAAAGCTTATCATGCACTCTGCCGAATTCCTCGTGGTCTCCGATATCGACGAGGTCAAGTTGTTGGTGGCAGTCAAGGCATCCGAGAAGCGATTGAGTCTTTGAGGGAATCTGCTGCACGGCAGTCTTTGGTGCCGACATGGCCCTCATCGTAATCATGTCATGGTATGAAGACATCTCCTTGACATTCGATGAATCACAGATCGCTCCCCGTGGGTTGAAGATCCCACCTTTGTTGCTCTTCGGCAAGCTCGGGCTTTCCTTGTCGAGTATGCCGATGTGCACATTTGGAATGAAGGGCCGAGTTTTCTCCCGATTCGATGACGAGGCCGCTCAAGATGCTTTGGGTGATGATTCGCTGAGCACGGGAAGGTGAAGATGATTCGCCACATCCAATAGCTCTAGCTCAAGCTCAGATAGCAATGGTGACGCACGATCTTCCTCCAAAGGCACCGGGCATTCTACCGCGCGTACTGACGCTCCTGAACAACCCCGTGATACTGCCGAAGTCACTCCTGGGTCGGCGGAAGGCGAGGCAACCTCAGTCGAAGTTCCTCCTAATCCGGAGTGCCCCGCACCTGATCAAGTGGTTCCTCCTCCAACGAACGATGCCTAAGATATTCGTGATCCCTGGTATGCCGGGTGTTCAATGTAAACGAAGAAGTTTATCAACTCGTATGATTCGAGGTTCTTTTGCTATGCGCCTTTGAGACTTTTAGTTAAGTGAATGCTTGTCCGAATTCTTGCCTGGTTGGCTCATAACTTCTTCATCCTTCAGGATTTACTTTCTTGCCTTGTTGGCTCATAATTTCCGAGTTGTCGGTTTAAGTGCTAAAGTTTATGTGTTCATGAATTTAACCACCCTATGATAATTCCTGAGTCAATGCTTTGGGCACCAAGATGCATATTCGTAACTTTGAAAAGAAAATAACATGTTGCACTCTCCGAATTACTGCTCTGATCGCCAATGCTCAAGTGTGTAACGCGAAAGAGATAAGTATAAGATACGGCAGTCCCCGAGCTATTGCCCTGGATGCCGAAGTCTAAGCATATAACACTTAATAATCATTGCATATGGCAGTCCCCGAGTAACTGCTCGGGGTGCCGAGGTCCAAAAATCAAATATGAGATAACATCACATATGGGAGTCCCCGAGTAATCGCCTGGGTACCGAGTTTAAACATCAAACATGAGATAACATCACATATGGCGCCCCCGAGCAATCGCCTGGTGCCGAGGTTTAAACATCAAACATGAGATAACATCACATATGGCGCCCCAGTAATCGCTCAGGCGCCGAGGTTTACATACACGATATGAAATAAATATAACATTCCCCCGAGTCACCACCGGGTGTCGAGGTATAAGTACATCATTGGTGACCTTGAGACATAATCCTACGAGTAAAATGGCAAGTAAAGCCACGTTCCTGTATGCTGCTTTTTCGCCAGCTTTGTTTGCCTTGCCTTCTCCGTGATTGGGCGTCAATCGATAGTATGCATCGTTGTGCAATGCTTTGCTCACGATAAATGGTCCTTCCCATGGGGTGACAATTTGTGCATGCCGTAAGCGTTGCACCACCGAGTACCAAATCTCCCTCTTGAATACTCTTGGATTCACTTTCCGCTGTGATACCGCCGTAAGTTCTGTTGATAAATGGCTGATCGTGATAATGTCAATTCTGCTTCTTCCAACAGGTCTACGGCATCTTGCCGAGCTACTTCATTCACCTCAAGATGTATATTGAGTAATTCTTGGCGAGTCATGTATTATGTCGATCGAAGCACGCCCCATATACCAAAAAGAATGGTGTAACCTGTTGATCTGTCGAGTAGTCCCGAGGCTCCATAATACCGCTGGTAATTCCTCAATCCAACATCCGCCGACCTTTGCAATGGTTCGACTAGCCGTGGTTTTATTCCTGATAAAACCAGCCCATTAGATCTTTCGACTTGCCCATTGGATGCTGGGTGAGCCACTGAGGCAACATCCAGTCTTATGTGTTTCTCTTGGCAAAATCTAGCGAAAGCTCCTTCTGCAAAGTTCGTGCCATTATCCGTAATAATGCTGTGTGGGTATCCGTATCTCAAGATGATATCCTTGAGGAATTTCACTGCTGTATGCCCATCACACTTTTTGATTGGTCTTACCTCAATCCATTTTGTGAACTTGTCGACCATGACCAAGATGTGGGTCATTCCTCCTCTTGCCGGCCTAAAAGGCCCTACCATGTCTAAACCCCACACAGAAAATGGCCAAGTAATGGGTATTGTTTTTAACTCGTCACGCATATGTATTCTGTTGCATATCTCGACACCCATTGCATTTCTTGACTAACTCTTACGCCTCTCTTAACGCCACACAAGAAAATCCATGCCCGAATGCCTTGGCTACTAAAGCGCGAGACGAGGCATGGTGCCCACATTCTCCTTGGTGTATATCTAGAAGGATCTCGACCTTCATGGACTCACGCACTTCTGCAATATGTTCGTTACGCTTCTCTTATATAACTCATTGTTTATGATTGTATATGCCTTTGCTCTTCTGACGGTTTGTCTGGCTAATACTTCATTATTCGGCAACACTGCGTCTCTTAGGTACGAAAGTATGGATTGCGCCCATGTCGGCGTTGCTCTTTCTGCAGTGATTTCACTGTCTATCTCCATGCTCTCTGCCGACATACATACCTCGGCCCTTTCCATGATCGCTATTACTTCGGCTGTCCCCCTCTTTAGGGGTTCCGAATTTTGCTGCGGATCTGTCTCCATTGGCGTATGATTCTCTGCAGAACCTTCTGGGATAAAGATTGATTCGGATTCTGGTGATGGGTTTATTGATGGTTTCCTGAGGTGCTCAAGGGCTATACCTGGCGGAATCGATTGCCGAGTTGATCCTAATTTTGACAATGTGTCAGCAGCATCATTTTCTGCTCGTGGTATGTGGTGGAATTCACATCCTTCAAAATATCCACTGATCTTCGCACATGGAATCAGATAAAGCCATGTTAGCATCTAATGCATCCCAAGTGCCCGACACTTGTCAGACTACCGATCCGAGTCACCGTAGCATAGGATTCTCAGTATTCCCATTTCTTTTGACTTTTAATCCATGGACTAGTGCTTCATATTACGCAACATTGTTGGACGCGCAAAATGTATTTGCGACATACTTCAATTGATCTTTCTTAGGCGAGGTCAAGACTATTCCTCGCCCAAACCGCTCCTTAGTTTGGAACCATCAAAGTGCATTGTCCAAGAATTTGGATCTGCAAGGTGGCTCATATTGCACCTCGCCCAATCTACGAGAAAGTCGGCGACCGAGATTTAATTGCATCTCTCCTATCAAATTGTGGAGCATACGGTGATAACTCGATTGCCCATTTTGCTATTCGCCACTTGCGTCCTTGTTGTTCAATATGTCGCTATGGGTGCCTCACATATTACTCGATTGATGCTCTTCAAAGTAATGCTTAAGCTTTTTGCCGACATATATACTCCATAGGCCATCTTCCGATAATGTGGATAATTTTGCTTTGAAGTGGATAATACTGCTTAAATAATATAATCGCCTCCGAACCCCTCTTCAAGCCGTTCTACTACAACCACAAGATTAACTACTCGATTTGTAGCCGCTATATAAAGTAGCATAGGTTCTTTCGATAATGGAGAAGCTAAAATGGGTGCCGTAACTAGCATCTTTTTCAACTCGTGAAACGCAATGTCGGGGGGTCCAAATTAATTTGTCCGACTTTCTCATCACCGATAGAGTGGCAATGCCTTTTCTCCCAGCCGACATACAAATCGACTAAGCGAGAGGCAACCCGTGAATTTTTGTACATCATTCAAACACCTTGGTAATTCCATTTTTTCTATTGCTCGTATCTTTGTCGGGTTAGCCTCGATACCTCGGCTGGACACAAGGAAACCGAGTAGTTTTCCGCTGCACGACGCCAAATGTGCATTTCTCGGGTTAAGTTTCATTCGAACCTTCTCGTGTTCGCGAAAGTTTGCCGATATCTTCTAGCAAGGTTCGCTTTCCTTAGTTTTGATGACTACATCATCCACATATACTTGCACATTTTTCCCTATCCGATCATGTAAACATTTTTGCATGCACCTTTGATACGTTGTTCTGCATTTCAGCCGAATGGCATCGGCGATAACAATAAGCCCGTGACGGGTAATAAATGCAGTCTTTATTTGATCGGCGGATTTAACGGATCCGTGGAAACCGTAATCGCGTCTACAAATGACAACAACTCACAACCAGCGGTCGAGTCAATGACTTGGTCTATTCTAGGCAATGGAAAAGGATCTTTCGGACACGCCTTGTTTAGGTTCGTAGTCGATACACATTCGCCACACAATGGCTACATTAGGGTCATCTTTCTTCTTTTCTACCGACCGGATTTGATAACCAATCCGGATAAAGCACCTCCATGATAAACCCGCTGCAGAAGCCGAGCTATCTCATCTCCTATCACTTTTCTCCTGTCTTGGCTGGCGGAGAGGTTGCTTCACCGCCGTGCTCGGCCCCGACGTTAAAGAGTGCTCACTAACTCCCTCGACACCTTGCAGATCTTGAGTGGACCATGCAAATATGTCCCGATTCTCACGGAGGAAGTTGGTGAGCTCGCTTCCTATTTGGCCGAGACCTGCACCAATAGTGACAGCCCGGGAATTGCTCATCAATCTGAATTTTCTTTGTCTCCTTGGTTGGTTGGAAAGACACGCCATGAGGGTTGGCCAATGCCGCATGCTTAATTGTGCTAACTGTGAGGGCTGCTACCTCTTGAATCCTTTTCTTTCTCTCGCTATGACCAATGATTCGCCAATTTGACCCGCCGAGGCACACTCCATTGACTTCTTGTAATCCCTGAATCGTATCACCCCTTGTGGTCCGGGTAACTTCATCTTTAGATAACCTATATGACAACTGCTCATGAATTTGGCCATCGCGGGCCGTCCGAGTAGGGCATGATAACAGCTTTCCAGATCAACCACTTCAAATTCCAAGTTTTCTGCTCTGCAGTTATCCCTTGTACCGAATAAGACGTCCACTCGGACTTTACCAATGGGCTCACATGAAAGCCCTGGCACTATCCCATGGAAAATTGTCCTTGTGGATTGCAGCATGTTCTGTGATATGCCGAGTTTGTGCATGGTATCTTTGTACATGATGTTAATACTGCTTCCATTATCAATGAGTACTTTTGAGAATTTCACATTGATGCTTGGTCCCACAAATGTCGGATCTAACACAAGTGCGTATGATCCTGGACTCGGCATTATTCTGGGGTGATCTTTTATACTCCAAGTTATCTCCTGGTCTGACCATGGCTGGTATCTCGGTACTCCCGGTACAACCGCATTTACTTCCATATGTCGGCGCTGATACTGCTTGTCCTGTTGCTGTTGTGAACACGCAGAAGACTGGTGATGTTCTCTCGTAATCATTAGGCCCAGCATTTGCCGGATTTATCCTTCCATCTTGCCCCTGGTTCATTACTTGATGCACGCGTCCCTCCGATCCGAGTTATCATACCTCGGAGGAGGGGCAGATCATCGCTATGATTTGCTCAGATTAATCTGCGGCGATGTTGTTGTTGCATCTGATGGGGAGCTTGAACTCCTGCCGGGTTACCCATCGCATTTTTCATCCAAGCGCATTGCCGGGTTGTGTGATTGGCTGGTCTTGATGGGTTTGATGTGTGAAATTTACACGGCTGGTCCAACATGGATTCAAATGTATACTTCGGCTTCTCTTGCCATTGCTTCTTTTGCTCTGGGGTCCATTGCCTTTTTCCGTCATTTCTTGCGGTCCACTGTTGAGGTCCATTTTTCTGCCGTTGAGTTACTCCGTGACTCGGCTGTTCTTGGGCCACAGCACCGGGCCGAATTATATCTATAATCCGCCTCTCTCTCTTCTTCTTCCTCTAAAATCACGCCTAGATGATCCGCCAATTCTCTCGTATTGGTCTTGCCACGATGATCTGCGACATTAACTCGTTGGGTTGGATCACCCAAAGCATAGGAGTCCGCTATTCGATGGTTTCGCCAGTGTGGTTGGCATATCTCTCGCAGGCGTTGCCACCGCCATAACGGCAGCCTTGCGCGAACCAAGCGATCGCTATGCATTCAATGACTCCTTCACATGAATTTCTTAGGTTACACCACCGAGTTAAAACTCTCTATCTGTTTATCATGCCTCTGCTTGCACATGGCTAGTTCTGTGGTCTATTCGGTCTCTTGTATGTGCCGGTAAAGTTGTCGACAAACATCTCTTCAAAATCTAACCAGCTGATACCGCTGGTTGATTATTCAACCATACTCGGCTGGTCCTTCCAACATCTGGGACATACTCACCGCCCATCTCAAGTTGCCACCGCTATTTTCATCGGTAGCATAATCAATTAACCAATCTTGCGGCTTGGTACTTCCATTGTACGCTTTTGTGCCTCTTGCCAATTGAAAATTTGGTACCGGTGGTTCGCCCATGATCCGTGGTCCAAAACACGGACCTTGGACCTTGCTCTTCCAATGCTCGGACCGATATAATCGATCTAACTTTACCTTGCATCACTTGTCGGCAAGTCTCGATTCTATCACGCATCCCATAGTGATTGTCTCCTCCGGTTTACGATTCTAGCTCGAATATCCATCATTATACCTTTCATTCAATTGATTGTAGCTGGCCTCACTTCTCTTTCTTGCCGAGGCTCAGTCTTGGTTGAGGGTTGAGCGCGCTTCTCTCCTTATTTCGCCGGGCTTGGTTTTCGTGATTGTCTCTTGGTTCCTTCCCGCGTGTTCCATTACCTCGCCGCCGTCCCTTTCCACACGGCCGTGGTTTCTCTCCACTATTACCTCGGCTGCATTGCCTCTGCTCATTTGCCTTTCCATTATCGCCGGTCGTATGGGACAATTTGTTTGTTCCTTTTCCCTGGTTACGCTCTTTCTTTTCTAGCGTTGTTTCGGTGAAGATGTCTTTGCCTAGATAAAGGTGTCGCCGAATGAACCATTCGTGAAGCCCCGGTCTTGCCGGTTAGCTCGAGCATTTTCATTTTGCTTCGCGCGCACAGCTCATTCACTCTTTCTTGTTGCTTCGCCGAGCTTCCTGTTAACCCCTCTAGTTCCAATGCGGCATTCGCCGCTAGGTTCTTCGCCGGTACTATACCTCAAGAACCCAATTCACCGATTCGCTCTGAGCTTCATGCTCTTTGTTAATATCACTCATGAGGTTCTTTCCTCTTAATCTCTCATTCCACCCGCCGGGTGCGATATCGTTTATTAGCTTTTGCATATTCTCTCAGGGTCCTGTTCAAGGACTCCCGCAGGGCCGATACTTTTTGTGCCTCTACTAGCACTTTCTGCCTGGTTTCCTCTAACTCTGCCTGAGCATTTGCCGGATCAAGGATCGGCGCTACAGTGTAGTTAAGTTATCTATAGTTGCTTGAAGAATGTTCTCCGGTCTCTCCAGAGGTGGTCCTCTCACTTGGTGCCTTTGGGGTGGTGTCGTGTAGTTCGCCGGGTTTGCCACCGGCGGAATTACCTCGAGGTTTGCAGTAATCTGCTTTGGCGGACCTGCACTGCGGCGGGCTCCACTGACCCGGCCAAGGCCGCCTCCTTGGTGCCCTGCCGCGACCATCACCTCGACGCCGTCCGGACGCTCTCGACGGACAGCTCGCGCTTCGTGGTGGTTCCCCGCAACAACAACTGGTGAGGATAAACGCGAGACGTCGACGCCGATAGACCCTATGCTCGCCCAGCCGATGAAGATCCCGTGCTGGGAGTTTTCCCGAAGCTCCTGCATTGTCTCGACATAGTCACAGACCAAATCTCGACCACACCGTAAACAACGCGCCGGTGTTGATGAAGTTTCCGTCCGGATCACAACTCCAGCTAGCACCGCCCCACGTGGGCGCCAACTGCCGTGGTGGTGGCACGGCAGATGCCATGGGTAGGCTAAAGTATGGGGCCAATGGATGCTAGTGGGATCCGGGAGGGAAAGTGCAACTGCTTTTACACTCAAGCTGCCAAAGTGGTGAACTTTATTTCTCTTGATGAGTTACAAGTGCTCGAGCTGTTCTGGGAGCAATGTGAATCTCCCCACCTAACGTTGCTCAAAGGACCTCTCCCTTGTGGTCCAGCTTCCCTTATAAAGGGTGCCTTGGGTGCCCTTAGGGCGGTTGGCAAGCATATTCGAGGAATATGCTTGTCCCAAAGTAGTAATTCAGCCTCCTTTCCTCTCCCTTCTAACGACGGCAAAGCTCCAGCCCCCTTCTGCGTGGCTCGCACCTCCGTGACCTCCTTCTCTCCCTCCTCCTTGTCCCTTGCGCTTGGCCTGCTCAGATTCCTTTAGCCTGCAGCTATGGTTTGACCCTAAGCTTCTCCTTCTCCCGCAAGCTTCGCTTAACCCGCCTTACCTCATGTTACTCGCCTGCTCCTTACCGCATGAAGATCATCCGGGTTATCGCCGAAGTTTCTCATTAATTCGCCAGATAACCACTAGACACCTATACGTTTTTGCCTCCATTTATCGGCCGACATATCAACGATTCGGCCGACCTAGGCCGTAGCTCGGCAACTTGACGGGGGCGGTACCTCTGTTTTTCCCCGTCTCTGACCTACCCGAGGTTGACCCCCCGACACTATGCTGCGAAACCCATCAATGAGCACAGCAGCAAGTTTTCCCTCGGTAAGAAACTGAGGTTATCGAACTAGTATTACGAAGGAAACGTCTCAAAGGTGTTGCAAGCAACGTGGAAACCTGCACAACACAAACTCAAGACTTTGCCCCAACAAATCAGTGAGGTTGTCCATCTCATCGGTTTGGTGTAACAAAGGATTAAACGTATGGTGTGGAAGTTAATGGTTTGCAGCAAGTAAACAAGTAACAGTGCAAGATGTATCAATGGTAAAGATTGGACCGGGGTCCATAGTTCACTAGAGGTGCTCTCCTTAGATAAACAATATGGCATGAAGGGTAAACAAATTACAGCGGGGCAATTGACAAGAACTGAGCAAGGCATAACAATGCAATACCAGACAAAACGATCCTATGAGATTCGATTGGGCAATAGAACAATATACATAGACCGCCATCCAACTGCATCTATGACTAGAAGTCCACCTTCAGGTTATCATCTGAACCCCCTCTAGTATTAATTTGCAAGCAACAGACAACTGCTTTAAGCAAAGTGTGTAAGGTAAACAATCCACTTGTTACATGAACAAGAGACCGTTGTTTTCTCCCTAATGGCTACAACACATCTACAACCGAAGAGATTTATGTCACTTCCCTTAGATTATATAGAGGCATGAACCCACTATCGAGCATAAATACCCCCTCTTGGAGTCACTAGCAACTACTTGTCCAAGATAGCTACCAACAACGAAGAGCATGAAAGATCACAAACAACATAGACATGATAGTATCAAATAGACAAAACCATTAATCAATCTGACATAGTAATCTCAATATCCATCGAATCCCCGCAAACACAACATGCATGATTACAAATAGATTAGATCTTGATCATGAACGGAGCTCACAAGATCTATACATGAAAGCACAATGAGGAGATACAACCATCTAGCTACTACATGGACCTGTAGTCCAAGGTGGAACTACTCATGCTTCATACCAGAGAAGAAGGCCTCTGGGATGATCTGCCCTCCGGCAGGGTGCCGGGAAGAACTTCAGAACCCCCCCCACCCCCCCCCCCCCGATCTAGGGACGATGGTGGCAGCGGCTACAGAAGGTTTCGTGGAGTTTTGATCGGGTTCCTAGGGTTTTTGTATCAGGGGCTTCTTATAGGCGAAGAGGCGAGGCTAGGAGGCGGACAGAGGGCCCACACCCTACCCATGCGCAGGGTGGGCCCCCTCGCGCCTAGGAGGGTGCGGTGGCCCTGGCTCGCCTCTCCGTCTCTCCTCTGGACTTTGTGTCGCCCACGGTAAAATATTGACTTTGGCTTTTGTCCCGTCCAATTCCGAGAATGTTGATTTTTTGCCTTTCTGGAACCAAAAACAGAAGAAAACAGGCAACTGGCACTGTGGCAACTTGTTAATAGGTTAGTTCCAGAAAAGATAATAAAACTTCTCAAAGTGTAGACAAAGCAAAGCAAAGTAGATACTAAACAAGCATGGAGCATCAAAAATTATAGATACGTTTCCGACGTATCATACATCTTCCACTGTTACTGTTTACTTGTTGCAAACCACCATTACCTTCCACACCATATAGTTAATCCTTTGTTACAGCAAACCGGTGAGATTGACAACCTCACTGTTCGTTGGGGCAAAGTCTTGAGTTTGTGTTGTGAAGGTCTCCAAGTTGCTAGCAACACCTTTGAGTCGTTTCCTTCCTCCTACTGTTTCAATAACCTTGGTTTCTTACTGAGGGAAAACTTGTTGCTGTGCTTATCATACCTTCCTCCTGGGGTCTCCCAACGAAGTGTTCACACACTCATCAAGCCTTTTTCCGACGCCGTTGCTGGGGAGGCTAAGGACGTCTTCACAAGGGGAGTCCTTCTGAAGATTTCTCTTTACTTTGTTTTTTTTGCTTAGTTTCTTTTGCTTGGTTTTGTTTGCCTCTTTTTATCAAAAACTTAAAAAAAATTAGTTTAGTTTAATTTTCTTTCTCTTATAAAAATACACACAAAAATTTGTTCCCACTCTAGTTGTCACCTTGCTCTAGCTCACCATGTTGATCCACAAGTTCACCCTGAAAGACCTTTCAATAGGTAGTGGCTCCATAATTGGGAAAGAAAATATTGAGGAATTCTTTAATCATGTTAGCAAACATGAGGATATTAAGGATAGATCTATAGCAGAACTTGCTCCTAATTATGAAATTGTTGCAGCTTCTTTAGTTCATATGTTGGAGGCTAGGTTTGTTAACCTTAATCCCATGATGCAAATCTTGTTTCTTAAACTAAAAGAAGAAAAGGATCCTGAAAAGATAGATTTTATCCTAGAAACTTTACTAAAAGAGTTCAATGATGTTGCTATGGAAGCCAAAAGGGTATTTGAACACTTTAAAATGCTAGGCTCATGTGTAGATGTTGTGGGTACTTTAGATAAAACCAAACCTAGAGAGGAAATTAAGATACTCATACCCTTTAAACTTGTTGGAATGCATGAAGCCTTAGAAAAGAATTTTGATTGGATTGTTCCTGAAAATACTTTTGATGAAAGTAGTGAACCAAAGAGAGATGAGAAGGATCCTCCAAAACTCATTTGGATGAGATACCTTTCCTACTTGAAGAGATTGCAAGTATTGATCTTAATTCTTCATTTGAAAACACTTGATTCTTGCTTCTTGTGCCTAACTTAAAGGCGTTAAAGAAAAGTACTTGTTGGGAGATGACCCAAGAGTTTTCTTGAGTTTTGGAAGTTACTACTTCAGTAATGACCTCTCATTATCCTTTTTGTTTGATTTTTGTGTCAAGAATTACCTCTAATGAGTGGGAAGTAAGATTTGGGGAGTTGTTGTCCTGAAACAGATTTTTTGTGCTCCACCAGAAAAATTCGTGAGGAATCTCTATAAGTCAGATTGAGCTGATATTTTACGAAGAAATCCCCCAGTATTTTAGATAACTTTCGCTAGTCAACACATTTTGATTTTAGCAACAGAAGTTCTTCGAAAAAATCGGTTTCTACCTGCTGGTCAGTTTTGACAGATTTCTGCCATTATTTGCATTTGCTTCTTATTGATTCCTTTTTAGGTTCTTTTTGGGAAATCGAGCTTTTTGAGGAAATTGCTACAGTAGCTTGTGTTTTTAGTGAAAGTTTTTCTGTTCTAAAGCTAAACCCAAGGGTCTATTATCTTTTGAATACACTAATGTTGCTAATGAAGATTGTGTGAAGTTTTGTATGAAGGAAAATTTTCAGGTGTAGAGAGAGAATGTTGTAATAAGATGAAGAATGTACAAAATCTCAAGCTTGGGGATGCCACACCGGTGTCACCCCAAGAAATATTCAAGAGGTACAAGCGTCAAAGCTTGGGAATGCCCAAGGCATCCCCTTCTTCATCAATAAAAAGCTCTGGTCTTTCTAGACACTTCGTTTTTATTGTTTCATGCACTGTTGTGTTGTTCTTGGAGCGTCTTAGTTTTCGTTTGCTTTGCTTAGTTTTTTTAGTTTGCTTGAATAAAGTAGTTTGGACCCCCGTTCTCGTTGTATTGTTTCAAATAAGTTGATTGGTGTTGGAAAGGAGTAGAAAGTTCTTGCTTGAATAGTGCAAGAGGAGTTTGCTTTGATTGTGACTTAGACTTTAGCATGTCATGCTAGATGTTGTTTTGACCTTATGCATAGTGATTATTGTTGTATCATGACTTGTTCCAAACAATTGGGATTGCTTAGTGTGCCTTGAAAGAATCATGTGTTGTTTTAGCATACAAAAGCATAGTATTGTGGTATTCTCCTTTAATGCTTTGTTTGGGTTGACTTGGAACATGCTCACACCATGTTATGACTATGAACAAGTCACCATAGCCTCTATGATCATTTAGGCATTGACTTGTAGTACCACTCTATGCTTTGATTAGTAATGTTTTGTCGCTCTGCATGATTATGGCCATTATTTCTCTCTTAGTTGGTCGCTCCCAGTCTTTTGCTAGCCTCCACTTGTATGAGTAAGCTCTACCCATTCTTCCAACTCCCAAGAAACCAAGTTATTCCAAAGTGTCCACTATAAATTCCTATGCATGGTGCGTTACACCATTCCAAGTATATTCTTGTTTTTATCTATCTTTCAATTAAAAAGTATTTTGTTATGTGAAAACTTAGTGATTAAAGCTCTCACAAACTTGATGGCACACTTTATTTTTCTTGCTCCTAGTAAACTTGAACCATTGTGTCATATATGTTGTATATGCTTGCACTTATACGTTGGAATTAGCAGAACCATGTTGTCATGGGGAACGCTTTCAACATTGCACTTGTACTTTGTACACAGTTGATATCATGCTCTTTTGTCTATGAATGTCACCGTTGTGAAATAAAAGGGGAGCTTGTAAGTCCATGGAGTTGTGTATGTGTGTTAGAGAAACACCTAGGCCGCTATCCTAAACCATGCCTAATCATGGTGGAAACTTGCAGCATCACCATAGTGATATCTATGAAGCATTCTTCTTATAAAAAAGAGAGACATATTGAAAAGAGGAAAGAGAGAAAAAAGCACCATATTCCCATGGTAAATAATAAGATTGCTGAGATGCACATTGTCTGCTTGCCTTGTTATTTTGGTTATTGGATAGATCCTGTACCATGTGCAAGGGGTACCCCGTTGGTGGTTCTCTATGATACACATGTGCTTACTATGACAAGAACTTACAGGTGACTAAAGTTGAGTAGCGTGAGGAGCGACCCTCGTATTCAAGGGACATGAGATTGCCAACTTATACTTTGTCAAGCATATACTCCATAATTTGTTCACTTTAACCTTAATCACTTCAAGATGCTTATGATAGGGGCAATGTGAGCTGAAAGCTAACAAGTACCATAATTTTTGGAAGCTCTTTTTGAGACTTGAAATCCCTACTTCCCTATATGAAGGGCCTTTCTTCCACTATTATATTGAGTCTCCACCTTTTATCCTTTAGGCACCAGTTAAGAGAGCATAGTTGCCATTCTTAGTTCTATATGCATTGTCCCAAAACTTATTAATTGATGCATATTGTTGATATTACTTGTTCTTGTCATATTTGTATCTAGTCACTCTTATGAACTTAGAAGGTGTCCTATGCATCTATTTGCTACTCCATGAGAGACAAGATGATTGCCACTATGCCATGTTTTCTGTATGTGAGACAAACAAACATTTTTCAATTCATGTTATTCATGATCTTTGTTTGTAGCCTTTCATGTTGCATGCATAGTTACTTTGTCTTACTGTTAGAAGTCCATATTTCATGCTCATGTTTAGAGTTCTTTGATCCCAGCTTTCAATGCTTGCAAATGGTTTGACCTTGATTTTGATGGTGCATGTCACCTCAAAAATTATTCTTTTTTATCACTTACCTACTCGAGGACGAGCAGGAGTTAAGCTTGGGGATGATTGATACATCGAAATCGTATCTATAATTTTTTATGTTCCATGCTTGTTTAGTATCTACTTTCCTTTGCTTTGTCTACACTTTGAGGTGTTTTTATATGTTTTTTGGTACTAACCTATTAACAAGATACCATAGTGCCAGTTGCCTGTTTTCTTCTGTTTTTGGTTCCAGAAAGGCAGAAAATCAATATTCTCGGAATTGGACGGGACAAAAGCCAAAGTCAATATTTTACCGTGGGGAACACGGAGCCATAAGACGAGATGGAGGAGGGCCTTGAGAGGGCCACAAACCTGGCCGCGCGGCCAGGCCTGGCCCGCGCCTAGGGGGTGCAGCCGCCTTGGGCACCCCCTCGGCCTCCCTCTTCGCTTATAAGAAGCCTCTGATTCCTAAACCCTAAGTACCCGGTCAATATTCCACGAAACCGTCTGTAGCCGCCGCCACCATCGTCCCTAGATCGGGGGGGTATAAAGCTCTTCCCGGCACTCTACTGAAGGGAGATCATCCTGGAGGCCTTCTTCTTCATCATGCCAGCCTCTGGTATGAAGCGTAAGTAGTTCCACCTTGGACTACGGGTCCATGTAGTAGCTAGATGGTTGTATCTCCTCCTTTGTGCTTTCATGTCTAGATCTTGTGGGCTCCGTTCATGATCAAGATCTCATCTATTTGTAATCATGCATGTTGTGTTTGTGGGGATCTGATGGATATTTAGATTATTATGTCAGATTGATTAATGGTTTTATCTTATTGATTCTATCATGTCTGTGTTGTTTGTGATCTTTCATGCTCTCCGTTGTTAGTAGCTATCTTGGCCAAGTAGTTGCTAGTGACTCCAAGAGGGGGTATTTATGCTCGATAGTGGGTTCATGCCTCTATATAATCTAAGGGAAGTGACATTAATCTATAAGGTTGTAGATGTGTTGTTGCCACTAGGGAGAAAACAATGGTCTCTTGTTCATGGAACAAGTGGATTGCTTACCTTACACACTTTTCTTAAAGCAGTTGTCTGTTGCTTGCAACTTAATACTGGAGGGGGTTCGGATGATAACCCAAAGGTGGACTTCTAGTCATAGATGTTGTTGGATGGAGATCTATGCATCTTGGTGTATTGCCCAATCGAATCTCATAGGATCATGATGTCTAGTATTGCATTGTTTTGCCTTGCTCAGTCCTGTCAATTGCCCTGATGTAATTTGTTTACCTAGCATGCCATGTTTGTTTATCTAAGGAGAACACCTCTATTGAACTATGGACCCCGGTCCAATCTTTACCATTGATACATCTTCCACTGTTATTGTTTACTTGTTGCAAACCACCATTACCTTCCACACCATATAGTTAATCCTTTGTTACAGCAAACCGGTGAGATTGACAACCTCACTGTTTGTTGGGGCAATGTAACACCCTCAGAATCGGACCTATGCAAGTTTGAGCAAAATTCGCCAAACCCACATAGAAACGATTCAAAGGTGCCCACCAGGCACTTTCGTGCGGGTGGAAAACGAAGTAATAACATTACACAACAGTCCTCGATGGGACCCACGTAGCAGATATAACAGCACCCAAAGAGTCAAGAATACAGATATAATATACAAAGATCCAAATCACCTTGAAACGATAGAGCGCCCACGGACAAGATGCAAATGGGGCTAAGAGCCCTCAAGAATAACCAAGGCGCCCATAACCCCGCCTGTGCCAAGCGGAAGGGTAACCGCTAACGCGCCGAGCTCAAACCGCTTAAACAAAAGGGTGCCGACAAAGGGCAAAGGAAAAGAAGGAGCGTCGATCGAGGCCAAGACACAGCGAGGCTAGAATTGGCGGTCCTCGCCACATAGGTATGGTGGATCAAGCGGCAGCAAAGATGCACTAAACAACCTATAGAGACTCGATACAACTGGCGGCAATCAGAGAGGGGTAAGAAAGACCTATTCGGATCCAACCTGATACTATCATCAAACAAACCCATCCTGGCGTTTCCCCCTCGAGACCAAACGAGGAAGTCAACCGAGGAACTCACACAGTTGGCAATTTTATTTATTCAGTTATAGTTGCGGCACTTTACTAGTCCGGTGTAGATAATTGTCATGATAAAATAAGCAGTGGGCCCTTTTAATTAACCATTCCGTTGTAGTTGCAGCAATTACTAATCAAATTCAGATAGAATGATGTAATCCCGAAACCCAGCAGTTGTTGGTACTTTTAATCAGCCAATTCCGTTGTAGTTGCAATACTTACTAGTCAGATACATTTGTCGCAAGCGACAACCAAACAAGCAATGGTGGGCAGTATTAATTAGCCATTCCATTATAGTGAAGCTGATTACTAGTCATTATAAAGTCAAATTTATAGCAGTAAACTTTAGTTATGCTTGTCTATGATCGAGATACTGTGCTCCAAGTCGTCCATATCCGCGGACACGGCTTTCAGAAAGTTTTACCCGGCCGGGGTGCACCAATAGCAACACACGCTCGATCAACCTCGGAAAAACCAAATCAAAACCCAACGAGGCTTTCACGACTGAACAATCACAGGATTCAGAAATATTTCAGGGGGCCACCCCATTAAGCTACCCAATAGCAGTAAGCTAGCTAGCTCGAGACGGACTCAAGGTCTGGGTATACGGTGTGAACATCGGGAACCCCAACAGGCTTGTCGACACCGCGGAATCGTGTCCGATCCTAACAATGCGATGTGCAACCTCGCACAATTGTAAATAAAGCGATAAAACATGGCATAAGTACAGGATCGTAAATAAAACCTCAAACTAGTTTGTGGCCCCAAGAAATAAGACCTAATCAAGCTCGCTCGGGGTCCCATATACCTCCCGGATGTGGATAGCGCGATAAATCAAGGAACAGGTATCAAGTACTCGGGGTCTTAGGGGACACAAGTGGGCATTCGGAAACCAAATATTATCTATCACCCACCGATGCCTCTGCTTATTTCAATTTTAGTTGTTAAACAGCAATTAAAGTGACGATAAGTAAAACTAGAATCATCTCCAACATCAACATGCGGCAATACATCAGCAACTGTGGCATATGACGACACACATCAACACTTGAGCAAGCAACTACGACGCGCAAGTCCAACTATCTACCAAACAACAGGTAATAGGATGTGTCCAAGGCAATATAGGGCTGCACGGTATCTCAAGGGTACGGAATCTAGAGCATCGCAACACAGATAGCAATAGATCAACAGGAAGGAATAAATACTATAAAAGTAAGATAGGTAGAAAGGGGGGAGATTCTCGCCTGAAAACATTGCCGAAGGGTTCAACCGAAGATCGGGGCGAAGCTCACATCAACTCAACGGCCTTATCCGCGAAGAAGCAAAACACTAGAATAACACCGGATGCAATATTTAATACAACGGCAGAAGATCGGCATGATGCATGTATGATGTATGGCATGGCAAAGGTGCGATGCAATTAGGTCATATTAAGCGGAACCGGGGTCCCGACAATTAATAGGTTCATGTTGTTTAGATACCCCGCAAATTAAATGTTGTTTAGCATGGCAAAATATGGTACCGATTCGCTACAACAACTTAAATGGGGCCGATATGAGACTAGATTTGCCCGCATATTGGTCCCATATTTAATTATTAGGTGAATCGGCATAAAGCCCCCAAACCACATGATTATGCATGCAAGTATGGCAGTTAAGATGCAACAAGTTGTTATATTTAGCATTTATAAAGTAGGGCTCGAGGAAAGGTTCACACATTAGGGTTCTCGACGAACTCGGGGTTCCGGGGTTCGGGGTCGGTCTCAGGGTCCAGGGTTCGGCGGATCTTGGTCCGGGGTTCGACGGGAGCGTTCTCGGATAACAGAGGGAGGTCTTGTCACATTCGCGATGGTCGGCCCTGTCGTCGGTTCTCTCGTTCGGGTTGAAGCACTTGTCGCATGCAGATCTTGTCGGGTTCCACGGGGTCGAGCTTGCCGTTGCGAGGGTCTCGTCGAGCTCGCGCCATCGAGTCGATGTTAACGTTCGGGGCGATCTCGCGGCAATCTTGGCGTCCTGGGGATGATCCTGTCGCATCCGCGGTCGTCGGTTCGTGCCGATGGTCATGGCGTTCGGGAAGCAGTGCTCGACGTTCCTCGGTTCCATGTCGACGGCCTTGGTGTCCTCGATGGAGAACTCAGCGTATCCGGGTAGGAGAACTCGAGGTCGGTGGCGAACTTGTCCGCAAGGGGTTTTCGGAGTTCATGGCGCGGTACAGATGCACGGATCGTTCTTGTCCGGACGGTCTTGCGAGACCATCTTGGTTTGCCGGTGTCGGGCTCGGGTTCAACGCTAGTGGTCCATCGGGTGCATCCGGACGGTGTCGATCTTGTCGTCCCGTCTCGGCGTGCGAGAGAGAAGGCGACATGGACACACCGTCACGTGCAGGACGCTGATGGAGTCGAGCGGGCGAGTTGGCGTGACGGGGACTCGCGGTCAGGCTTGGGCCTTGACGCGAACGATGAAGGAAGGGCACGCTGGCGGCCGGGCTCGCTGATGGCGACGCAGGGCAAGAGGATGCGCTCGGGCCGGGCTCGCGTCTTTGGAGAGACCGCGTCATCGGGCGAAGCGGGCGGGTCCTGGCGGCGTATTGGGGCGCTTCAGCCGGGGGACGCGGCGAAGCTCGGCTACGGATGGGCAGCGGGGCAGCGAGGCGCCGCGGCGCGAAAGCTTCGAGGGCGCGGCGGGCGATCGCCGGCGTCGGGCGGGAGCGGCGAGACCGGGCGGCGGCGCTGTTGATGCTTGGGGCCGGCGGGCTCGGGGCAGCAGAGGCGGGCGGCCATGGGCGGACGAGGCGAGGCGGGCTCGAAGCAGCGTCAGGCGAGCGCGATTCATGAGATCGGGGCGAGGCGCGCGAGGAGCGGATGCGTCGGTGGCGAGCAGTCTTGTGGCGGGCGAGTCGAGGCAGGCGGTCGGTGGGCCAGCTGGTACCAGCGACGAGGGGCGACTGGGAGGCGGGGCGAGAGGAGGCGGCGGCGGCGCTCGGCGAGGTCTTCCATGAGGCTGAGGCTGCCAGAGGGAGGAGGGGGAGGAAGACGCGGGGCTGGGGAGAAGAAGAGGTGGGGCCGGGGCTGCGTGGGCCAGGGCGCAGCTGGAGGGTGTGCTTGTGGGGGTGGGGTGGGTCGGTTGAGGTGGAGGCAGAGGAGCTGGTGGAGTGGAGAGAGGGTTGGTTGAGGTGGCGTGCAGGGATAGGCTAGAGGGAAGGGGAGGGGTGAGGTGGCGGCCTCTGAGTGGTGGAAGTGATGTGGCTGGGAGGGGTGGGTAGAGTTTTAGGTGGAACTAGGAATAATGGGTGGGCCGATCTGAATTATGGGGGTGGTCGTTCGGGTCGATACGGCCCATTCGACTGCCCCCGCTAAAACAAATAAATATTTTATTTATTTTAAATGGACCGTTTGCAATCCGGTAGCAACAAAACAAAAATAATCCGGAGACCCGGGCTTTGCATTTGAATTAAGATGGGGCGTTTGGAAAACAAAACCGGGCTTTGCGAAAATAGTTTTTATGCAAACAACACAAGATGATGACGATGCAATGCACAAATTCAACGCGATTTTCTAGTAGTGGTTTTGCGGGATGCCACAGGCAAAGCCTTGAGTTTGTGTTGTGCAGGTCTCCAAGTTGCTAGCAACACCTTTGATTTATTTCCTTCCTCCTACTGGTTCGATAACCTCGGTTTCTTACTGAGGGAAAACTTTCTGCTATGCTCATCATACCTTCCTCTTGGGGTCTCCCAACGAAGTGTTCACGCACTCATCACTCACATAAGAAATATGAATAGAAGTAAGAGAGAGCATCAAGAATAAAATTCAAAACACATTTAAGTCTAACCCACTTCCTTGTTGGAATTATGCCCTAGAGGCAATAATAAAGATGATATTATTATAATTTTTGTTCATGATAAAGTTTATATTCCATGCTAGAATTGTATTAAGCGGAAACTTTAATACTTGTGTGGTTTATGAACAACACTGTGTCCCTAGTATGCCTCTATGGACTAGCTCATTGATTAATGATGGTTAAAGTTTCCTAACCATAGAAATGAGTTGTCGATTAATAATGAGATCACATCATTGGGAGAATGATATGATGGACAAACCCAAACTAAGAAGAGCAATTAGATCGTGTCATCGTGTTTATATTTGCGAAGCTTTTCTTATGTCAAATATTGTATTCCTTAGACCATGAGATAATACAACTCAATGGTATCGGAAGAAAGCTTTGAGGTCATCAAACGTCATCCTATGAGAGGGTGATCATAAAGGTGTCTCTCAGGTGATCGGAACGTACCTGTTGGGTTGTATGTGTCGAGATGGGATTTGTCCCTCCCAAGTTGGAGAGACATACTTCGGGCCCACTCGGTAATCGATATCAACACCGCTTGCAAGCATGTGGTTAAGGAGTTAATCACAAAGTGATATCGGATTACGGAACGAGTAAAGTACTTGCTGTGAACGAGATTGAACTAGGTATGACTGTACCGACGATCAAATCTCGGGCAAGTAAAATATCGCGAGACGAAGGGAATATATATATGGGATTCATTGAATCCTGGCATCGTAGTTCATCCGATATGATCATCGATGAATGTGTGGGAATCAATATGGGTTTCCAGACCCTGTTGTTGATTATTGATAGAAGATCATGTCTGCATATTCTCGAACCCGAAGGGTCACACACTTAACGTGTCTCGACGCTAGGATAGATTGGATAATTGGTTTATGAGTTTTTGTTAGGAGTCTCGGATGGGATCCAGGACATCACAAGAGGTTCCGAAATGGTCCGGAGAATAAGATTCATATAAGGCAATGCAGTTTTTGGAGTTCGGAATTGTTTCGGGTTAATCGGTATTGTACCAGAAGCTTCTAGAACCTTCCGGAGGGGGACCAACGTGGCCCCACCTACCGGGATGGGGCATGGGCCTATGAGGGAGTGCCCTGGCCGCATTGGGCCAGGGGAACAAGGCCCCATAGGGCCCAGCTGGCCAAGCACCTAGGGAAACCCTAGGGGAGCTTCTAGAAGGGGGGAACTTGCCCCCCACTCCTCCCTCCTTGTCCGCCGGCCTAGGGCTTGGGGGAGGGGCAAGGGCCAGCCACCCATCCCTCTATATATAGAGGGCTGGGGCGCACCCTCCCCCCACACCTCCTCCTCAAGCCCTAGCCGTCCTGCTGCCCTCCTCTCTCTCTCCCTCCCGACTGCACGTAGGCGAAGCCTTGCTGCAGAAACTCTCCACCACTTGCACCGCGCCATCGCGTTGTAGATCCAATCCGTCTCTCCACCATACTTTCTAGACCGAGGAAGGAGGAGACGTCGAGGTGCTGCACGTGTGCATCTCTCGGAGGCATCGCCACTTGCGGTGCTAGATCGGATCGGATCGCGAGGAGGAGAAGCGAGTACGACTACATCACCCATGTTCCGACGAACGTTCCGATGTGCGAATATTCAAGGGTATGAAGATCTCATCTAATCCCCCTCGTTGTTTGCATCTCCTAGATTAGATCTTGGATTTCCCGTTCGCATCCGTAGAAATTTTTTGATTTACTATGCTGCGAAACCCTTCAGTGGTATCAGATCTAGATCTATGCGTAGATGTGTTTCACGAGTAGAACGCAACATGGTTGTTGCGGGCGTTTATGTTTTATGTTGCAAGCCTCTTGTTTGTGTTCTTATGACGCGGGATAGTGAGATCGAAGCGGTCCAGGCCAACCTTACGCGACGTCGTTCGTGAGACCGGCTCCGCACTTGACGTGTGGCTTGTTCCACACATGCGGCTGGTGGATGCCTGTTTCTCTCACTATAGTTGTCAAGGGATTTACACCGGAGTTTGGGAACCATAATATCACCGTTGTGGCTTTCCGTAGGTAAGAATCGTTCTTAGCTTGCTACTCCCATAAGCCACGTAAAATATGCAACAACAAAGTAGAGGCGTCTAACTTGTTTTTGCAGGGAGTGTTTTCTGTGATATGGTATGGCCCAAGATGTGATGTGTATGTTGTATGCAATGATCATGTTTTGTAATGTTTTACGACTTGCATGTCGATGAGTACACAACCGGCAGGAGCCATATGGTTGTCTTTATAATTGTGTATGACTTGTGTGTCAACTTCTTATACGCCATGTAATAGCTTTACTTTATCGCTAAGTAGTTAGCAATAGTTGTATTTGCTATTCGTGGTGGAGGCAATCATGGTGGAGTGATGGAGATCATTCCGGCACGCACAAGATGGAGATCATTGCTCGAAGATTGGCTATACCATGTCACATAAAGTTATATGCATGTGATGTTTATCCTTTTATGTATCTTATTATGCTTAGATCACGACGGTAGCATTATAAGATGATTCCTCACTTAAAGATCAAGATAAAACTGTGTTCTCCCCATGTATGCACCGTTGCGAAAGTTCGTCGTGTCCAAGCATCACGTGATGATCGGGTGCTATAGACTCTACGTTCACATACAACGGGTGCAAGCCAGTTTTGCACACGCGGAAATACTTGGGTTTGACTTGACGAGCCTAGCATGTACAGACATGGCCTCGGAACACATGAACCGAAAGGTTAAGCATGAGTCATATGAATGATATGATCGACACTTCGTTGTCCACCATTGAAGCCACATCTCTTCTCGTGAAGATCGGATTAGGTGTGGTGAATTTGGATCGTGTTCAATAAAAAACTTGAGGGATGTTGAATTTAGTGGGAGTTCATCTAGAAATTTGATTAAAATTTGAACTAGTTATCATGAACATAGTCTAATTTGTACTTGCAAACATTGTAGATCAAATGGCTAAGTCCAACTTCAACTTCAATGTTTTTGCTGAGAAGGAAAAGCTTAGAAACAATGGGTCTAACTTCACCAACTGGTTCCGCAATCTGAGAATCATTCTCTTTGGCGGTCAAAAGGACTATGTCCTTGAAAATGCGTTAGGTGACGCCCCTGCTGTAGATGCGCCGGATGATGAGAAAGCTGTCTATCAGTCGCGCAAAGATGATTATGGTGTGATTAAGAGCACCATGTTGTATGCTATGGAATCGGACCTTCAAAATCGTTTTGAAGACTATCCCGGGCCCTTTGAGATTCTTGAGGAGCTGAAAACTATGTTTCAGACTCAGGCCCGTTCTGAGAGATATGAGATCTCTGAGAAATTCTTTAACTGCAAGATGGAGGAAGGGAGTTCCGTTAGTGAGCACGCCATAAAGATGTCGGGCTACACTCAACGGCTTGAGAAACTGGACTGCAAGATTCTAGAGGAGCTCAAGATTGACAGGGTTCTGCAATCACTCCCTCCTAGCTACAAAAGTTTTGTAGTGACTCATAATCAGATTGGTTCCACTGATATGATCACCGAGCTCTTCGCAAAGTTGAAGGCTGCGGAGGTGGACATCAAAAAGGATAATCATGTGTTGATGGTCAACAAGACCCCCACCTTCAAGAAAGGTAAGGGTGCAAAGAAGCCCTTCAAGAAAGGCGGCGCAAGCGTGTTGCCCCTGCTGAGAAGAAGCTCAAGTCTAGACCTAAGCCGGACACTGAGTGCTTCTATTGCAAGGACAAGGGTCACTGGAAGCGCAACTGTCCGAAGTACTTAGCGGACAAGAAGGCTGGCACCATCAAAGGTATATTTGATATACATGTTATTGATGTTTTCCTTACTAGCCCTCATTGTAGTGCCTGGGTATTTGATACTGGTTCAGTTGCTAATATTTGTAACTCGAAACAGGAGCTACGGAATAGACGGCGGCTTGCGAGGGACGAGGTGATGATGCGCGTTGGCAACGGATCAAGAGTTGATGTGATGGCCGTCGGCACGCTCTCCTTAGTTTTACCTTCGGGATTAGTTTTAAACCTTAATAAGTGTTATTATGTGCCTGCGTTGAGCATGAACATTATTTCTGGATCGTGTTTATTGCAAGACGGTTATTCATTTAAATCGTAGAATAATGGTTGTTCTATTTATATGAGTAACATCTTTTATGGTCATGCACCTGTTGTGAATGGTTTATTTCTTCTGAATATCGAAAGGGATGAAACACACATCCATAACATTGAGGCTAAGAGATGCAAAGTAGATAGTGATAATACTACTTATTTGTGGCACTGTCGTCTAGGTCATATTGGTGTAAAGCGCATGAAGAAACTCCATTCTGATGGACTTTTGGAGTCTCTTGATTTTGAATCATTTGACACATGCGAACGATGCCTCATGGGCAAGATGATCAAAACCCCGTTCTCCGGTATGATGGAGCGAGCAACGGACTTGTGGGAAATCATACATAACGATGTATGCGGACCGATGAGTGTTTCGACGCGCGGTGGATATCGCTATTTTCTCACTTTTACGATGACTTAAGTAGATATGAGTATATCTATATAATGAAACATAAATCTGAAACATTTGAAAAGTTCAAGGAATTTCAGAATGAAGTGGAGAACCATCATAACAGAAAGATTAAGTTTCTACGATCCGATCGAGGAGGTGAATATTTGAGTTATGATTTTCTCACGCATCTTAAAGCAAGTGGAATCGTTTCGCAACTCACGCCACCCGGAACACCACAGCGCAATGGTGTGTCTGAACGTCGGAATCGAACTCTATTAGATATGGTCCGATCAATGATGTCTCTTACTGATTTGCCGTTATCATTTTGGGGTTATGCATTAGAAACCGCTGCATTCACTTTAAATAGGGCACCATATAAATCCGTTGAGACGACACCGTATGAACTGTGGTTTGGTGCTAAACCTAAGTTGTCGTTTCTCAAAGTTTGGGGATGCGAAGCTTACGTCAAAAGGTTGATGCCGGACAAGCTCGAACCCAAAGCGGAGAAATGCGCCTTCATAGGATACCCTAAGGAAACTATTGGGTATACCTTCTATCACAGAACCGAAGGCAAAGTGTTTGTCGCAAAGAACGGTTCCTTTCTTGAGAAGGAGTTTCTCTCGAAAGACGTGAGTGGGAGGAAAGTAGAGCTAAACGAGGTTGTTGAACCTTCTCTTGAATTGGAGAGTAGCGCAGCACCTGAAATTGTTCCAGTGCCGCCTGCACCAACAATAGAGGAAGCTAATGAAAAGGATCATGAAGCTTCGGACGATCTCGCTCATTGAACGTCGCAGTCGACAAGGTCGCGTGCCCCTCCTGAGTGGTACGGCAACCCTGTCTTGACTATCTTGTTGGTAGAAGACAGTGAACCTACGAACTATGAGGAAGCGATGATGAGCCCAGACTCTGAGAAATGACTAGAGGCCATGAAATCTGAATTGGGATCCATGAGCGAAAACCAAGTATGGACTTTGGTGGACCCTCCTAGCGACCGAAAGGCCGTTGAGTGCAAATGGATTTTCAAGAAGAAAACGAACGCGGATGGTAATGTTACCATCTATAAAGCACGACTTGTCGCAAAAGGTTTTCGACAAGTTCAAGGTGTTGACTACGATGAGACTTTCTCTCCCGTAGCGATGTTTAAGTCCATTCGGATTTTATTAGCAATTGTTGCGTTTCATGATTATGAAATATGGCAGATGGATGTCAAGACTGCGTTCCTCAATGGCAACATTGATGAAGAGTTGTATATGATGCAACCCGAAGGTTTTGTCGATCCTAAGGATTCTAATAAAGTATGCAAACTTCAGCGTTCCATTTATGGACTGAAGCAAGCCTCTCGGAGTTGGAACCTTCGTTTTGATCAAGTGATCAAGAGCTTTGGATTTGTTCCAAATTGCTACGAAGCTTGTATCTACAAGAAAGTGAGTGGGAGCTCGGTGACATTTCTGGTACTATATGTGGATGACATATTGATTATTGGAAATGACATTAACATGCTTAACGATGTGAAGAGTTATTTGAACAAGTGTTTTTCAATGAAAGACCTAGGTGAAGATGCTTATATATTGGGCATCAAAATCTATAGAGATAGACAAAGACGCCTGATAGCTTTAAGCCAGAGTACATACCTAGACAAAGTTTTGAAAAGGTTCAGAATGGATAAGGCAAAGAAAGGTTCAGTTGCCTATGTTGTCAGGTAAGATATTGAGCAAGGCTCAGTGTCTAGCTACGGTAAATGATAGAGAAGCTATGAGCAAAGTGCCTTATGCCTCGGCCATAGGTTCTATCATGTATGCCATGCTGTGTACTAGACCGGATGTGTCCAATGCTCTTAGTTTGACGAGCAGATATCAAAGTGATCCAGGAGTGGAACACTGGACAGCCGTGAAGAACATCCTAAAGTACCTAAATAGGACTAAAGAAATGTTCTTAGTCTATGGGGGTGATGAACAGCTCGTCGTAAAAGGTTACGTCGACGCTAGTTTCGACACTGACAAGGATGATTCTAAATCTCAGACAGGATACGTTTATATTTTGAATGGAGGAGCTGTGAGTTGGATAAGCTGCAAGCAAAGCGTGATCGCGGGATCTACAGTAGAATCGGAATACATGGCTGCTGCAGAAGCGTCAAGTGAAGGAGTTTGGATCAGGAACTTCATCACTGAGCTTGGTGTGGTTCCAAGTGCCTTGTACCCACTGGAGATATTGTGTGACAACACTGGCGCCATAGCACTCGCTAAGGAACCAAGATATCATCCAAAGACCAAGCATATCAACCACAAGTTTCATATAATCCGAGATTATATAGCAGATGGAGATTTGAAGATTAGCAAAGTACATAGAGATCTGAATGTCGCAGATCCATTGACTAAACCTCTTCCACGTGCAAAACATGATCAGCACCTCAGTGCCATGGGTGTTAGATTGTTGCCAAATGTAAACTAGATTATTGACTCTAGTGCAAGTGGGAGACTGTTGGAATTATGCCCTAGAGGCAATAATAAAGATGTTATTATTATAATTCTTGTTCATGATAAAGTTTATATGCCATGCTAGAATTGTATTAAGCGGAAACTTTAATACTTGTGTGGTTTATGAACAACACCGTGTCCCTAGTATGCCTCTATGGACTAGCTCATTGATTAATGATGGTTAAGGTTTCCTAACCATAGACATGAGTTGTCGATTAATAATGAGATCACATCATTGGGAGAATGATATGATGGACAGACCCAAACAAAGCGGAGCAATTAGATCGTGTCATCGTGTTCATCTTGCGAAGCTTTTCTTATGTCAAATATTGTATTCCTTAGACCATGAGATAATACAACTCCCTGATATCGGAAGAAAGCTTTGAGGTCATCAAACGTCATTCTATGAGAGGGTGATCATAAAGGTGTCTCTCAGGTGATCGGAAAGTACCTGTTGGGTTGTATGTGTCGAGATGGATTTGTCCCTCCCAAGTTGGAGAGATATACTTCAGGCCCACTCGGTAATCGATATCAACACCGCTTGCAAGCATGTGGTTAAGGAGTTAATCACAAAGTGATATCGGAATACGGAACGAGTAAAGTACTTGTTGTGAACAAGATTAAACTAGGTATGACGGTACCGACGATCAAATCTCGGGCAAGTAAAATATCGTGAGACGAAGGGAATATATATATGGGATTAATTGAATCCTGGCATCGTGGTTCATCCGATATGATCATCAATGAATGTGTGGGAGTCAATATGGGTTTCCAGACCCTGCTGTTGATTATTGATAGAGGATCATGTCTGCATATTCTCGAACCCGAAGGGTCACACACTTAACGTGTCTCGACGCTAGGATAGATTGGATAATTGGTTTATAAGTTTTTGTTCGGAGTCTCGGATGGGATCCGGGACATCACGAGAGGTTCCGGAATGGTCCGGAGAATAAGATTCATATAAGGCAATGCAGTTTTTGGAGTTCGGAATTGTTTCGGGTTAATCGGTATTGTACCGAAAGCTTCTAGAACCTTCCGGAGGGAGACCAACGTGGCCCCACCTGCCGGGAGGGGGCATGGGCCTATGAGGGAGTGCCCTGGCCGCATTGGGCCAGGGGCACAAGGCCCCATAGGGCCCAGCCGGCCAAGCACCTAGGGAAACCCTAGGGGAGCTTCTAGAAGGGGGGAAACTTGCCCCCCACTCCTCCCTCCTTGGCCGCTGGCCTAGGGCTTGGGGGAGGGGCAAGGGCCAGCCGCCCACCCCTCTATATATAGAGGGCTGGGGCGCACCCTCCCCCCACACCTCCTCCTCAATCCCTAGCCGCCCTGCTACCCTCCTCTCTCTCTCCCTCCCGACTGCACGTAGGCGAAGCCCTGCTGCAGAAACTCTCCACCACTTGCACCGCGCCGTCGCGTTGTAGATCCAATCCGTCTCTCCACCATACTTGCTGGACCGAGGAAGGAGGATACATCGAGGTGCTGCACGTGTGCATCTCTCGGAGGCATCGCCACTTGCGGTGCTAGATCGGATCGGATCGGATCGGATCGCGAGGAGGAGAAGCGAGTACGACTACACCACCCACGTTCCGACGAACGTTCCGCTGTGCGAATCTTCAAGGGTATGAAGATCTCATCTAATCCCTCTCGTTGTTTGCATCTCCTAGATTAGATCTTGGCTTTCCCGTTCGCATCCGTAGAAATTTTTTGATTTACTATGCTGCGAAACCCTTCATTCCTATGCATAGGAATCTTGTACGCAAATAAATTCACAAAGAACAAAGTGACAGGCATAGGAAGATAAAACAAGAGTAACTTCAAAAATTTCAGCACATAGAGAGGTGTTTTAGTACCATGAAAACTTCTACAACTATATTTTCCTCTCTCATAATAATTTTCAGTAGCCTCATAAATAAACTCAACAATATAACTATCGCATAAAGCATGATTTTCATGATCTACAAACACATAATTTTTATCAAGCTCAAAAATAGTAGGATTAAAACCTTCAGACCCACTTTTAATAATTTTATAACAAGATAACTGATCATTCTCAAGAGGTATGGGGTTCCAAGATAAAGTCAAGACCCCTCCAATCTCATTTTCAATAGTAGTACAATCAATATTATCAACCAATATAGGACCATCATCTAGAGCTTTATCATAAACATTTTCTAAGAAAAACTCTTTAGTACCATGCATTTCGAAGTTAGGCACAAATAAAGGATTATCATAGATAACAAAAGCATAATTATTATCACAAGTTTTACTCATAGTAGATATTTCAAAAGGACCCACATGAACATAACATTCATCCTCCTTTGGTAAGCATGGGGGACAATCAAATAATGTAAGGGATAAAGAGTTACTCTCATTAGAAGGTAGGCATGGGTAGCTAATCAGTTATTCCTCCTTTTGTTCATCACTCTCCTCCTCTTTTTCATCTAATGAGCTTCCAGTTTTAGCAATTTCTTCTTCCATAGGCTCTTGCAAGGCATTAATCTCTTCCGTTGGTGGAAAGCATCTATTAAATATTCAAGAATATAGCCATTTTATTCCTTTTAATTATCAAAGAAAATTTAAGTATATCATAAACCTCATATTTATAAGGTGCATCATCAGTATTTTCAAGCAAATTAGCAAGTTTGAATGCACCCTTCCAAGCAATAAATTCTTCAATTTGTTCCACATCATAAAAGTCATAATTTCCCTTAATATAAGAAGATATGGTAACATTATCATTATACTCACATTAAAAAGGGAGGTGTTTATACCTCCTACAGCAACAAGATTTATCAAAGCAATAAGTAACATTATAAGTAGAGCACACGTTTCTAGGAATGGTATTCAATTTATCAATTTGTTCCCATAAGTATATCCCTTTTTGTGACAAACGGTGTTCCTCGTAATAATATTTTTGTTCTTCCGTGAACCCACATTGCCAATAAGATCTAGTTTCAAAGAAACCAACCATTGATAGAAAGCATGACAAAGCAAGGCAATAACAGACCAACAACTATAACTAAATAAGGAACTAATAATTTTTTTTGTGTGTTTTTGATAAGAAAAAGCAGTCCAAACAAAACTATTTTTTTGTATTTTTGAAAAAAAGAACCAAGCAAAACAAACTAAGCAAAACAAAAACAAAGTAAAGAGATTGGTTATGAGAGATTCCCCTTGCGAGAATCTTCTTTCTCCCTGAAAGGTGACTAATGAGGAGGAAGATATTGAAGTTGTCCTTAACTCCCCGGCAACGACGTCAGAAAAAGTGTTGACGTGGCATAGTCAATTGCAGAGATTCGTTGGGAGACTCCAAGAGGAAGGTATGATGAGCGCAACAACAAGTTTTCCCTCAGTTATGAAACCACGGTTATCGAACCAGTAGGAGCAAGGAAACAACTCAAAGGTGTTGCTAAGAACTTGGAATCCTGCACAACACAAACTCAAGACTTCGCCCCAACTTACAGTGAGGTTGTCAATCTCACTGGTTTGCTGAAAACAAAGGATTAAACGTATAGTGTGGAATATAATGGTTGCTTGCAGAAAGTAAACGGTAACAGTAGATGATGTAACAATGGTAAAGATTGGACCGGGGTCCACAGTTCACTAGAGGTGTTCTCCTTAAGATACATAACATGCTGGGTGAATAAATTACAACGGGGAAATTGATAGGACTGAGCAAGTCATAACAATGCAAATACTAGACATTCATGATCCTTATGAGATTTGATTGGGAATTACAACAATATACATAGACCGCCATCCAACAATATACATAATCCACCTTCAGGTTATCATCCGAACCCCCTCCAGTATTAAGTTGCAAGCAACGAATAATTGCATTAAGTAATGTGTGTAAAGTAAACAATACAATCATTCCATGAACAAAAGATTGTTGTTTTCTCCCTAGTAGCAACAACACATCTACAACCTTAGAGATTCATGTCACTTCCCTAGATTTAATAGAAGCATGAACCCACTATCGAGCATAAATACTCCCTCTTGGAGTCACTAGCATCTACTTGGCCAAGATAGCTACTAGAAACGGAGAGCATGCAAGATCACAAACAACACATACATGATAGAATCAATAATCACTAAGACATGATAGAATAAATAATGAATCTGACATAGTATCTCAATATCCATCGGATCCCCACAAACACAACATGTATGATTACAAATAGATGATCTTGATCATGAACGGAGATCACAAGATCTAAACATGATAGCACAAAGGAGGAGAAACAACCATCTAGCTACTATATGGACCCATAGTGCAAGGGTGAACTACTCACGCATCATACCGGAGGCTGGCATGATGATGAAGAAGGCCTCCGGGATGATCTCTCCCCTCCGTTAGGGTGACACAGAGAGCTTTGGATCCCCCGATCTAGGGACGATGGTGGCGGCGGCTACGAACTGTTTCGTGGAGATCTCATCGGGTCCTTAGGGTTTTGGCATCGGGGGGGCTTTTATAGGCGAAGAGGCGAGGCAGGAGGGCACCCGAGGCGCCCACACTAGGTGGCAGCGTGCCCTAGGGGGGCCGCGCCACCCTAGGGTGTGGCAGCCTCGTGGCCCTCCTTCGGTTGCCCTCCGGTCTCTGTGTTCTCCTCGGTGAAATATTGACTTTGGCTTTTTTCCCGTCCAATTCCGAGAATATTTCCTTACTAGCTTTTCTGAAACCAAAAACAGCATAAAATAGGGAACTGACACTGTGGCATCTTGTTAATAGGTTAGTCCCAGAAAATGTATAAAAATACCTCAAAGTGTAGACAAAGCATAAAAAAGTTGATACTAAACAATCATGGAACATTAAAAATTATAGATACATTTACGATATATCAGTGGTGTGGTGTTAGAATCTATGCGCTTGAGATGGAATGAGAAACCGTCTAAGGCCTATGGGAAATTGACGTCTCTAAGTAGCGACTTTATACTAGTGGATAATATCCCCGAAGTATCTCTATATACGATGTTGTATTGCTTTTTTAATTTCTACCTCATTTATTATAACGACTCGTGCCTCATGAACATGATGATCTTGTCCATAATCCACCATCTTGCTTGGGGACGAGCAAGAGCCTAGCTTGGGAGAGTTGATGAGTCAAAAATTGAAGCATATTTACCTTTTTTTTGTATAAATAGAGTAGGGATTTTTGTATTTCACTGCGTTTGCACACACCTTTTTGTTCTTGTTTGAATAGGATCCTGAATCATTAAGTCTTATATGAACATATCAATTGGACCTGTCATATTATGCTATAATATGATATTTTTAAGTGATAAAAGTCATTTTATGGATTTACCTTCGCACCCGGGAGAACACCAAACGAGGGGAAGTCATCAGCACCGATAACGACCGGTGGTACGGGCGGAGCCCGCTCGTACTGCGTGGCAGCGGGTCCGCCTCGTCAAATACCTTCTCTTGGTGAAGACGAGAGGGAGACCCGAGATTCACAGCCACCCGAAACCATGAAAAAACGCATCTGAAAGGGATCTGAAGGAGGAACTTGGCTACGGGAATCCCTGGTGCTTCCCAGATCATTGGAGGACATCGCATCATCCCCTTCATCATCAACCGTTGCATCTCCATCACTATCGTTACCCTCGTCTCTCGTATGTTAGATCTTATTGTAATTCCAGATTCAATTGTGCTTTGCATTAGATCTACCTCCATACTTTTATCCATCCATTTTATTATGATGATGTTGTTGATTGCTTCCATGTGTGAATAGTTCCTTTGTTCTTGGGGAGATGGAGAAACCCTAGCACTATTATAAACTTGCAATAAAGATGATCTATTCTTGTGTCTATATGACTAGACTGTCTATGGTAGATTTATGATTTCTGTTTGATCTCTCTCTTTAGAGGGTATGCGTAGTCGGCCACATATCATTTTCCCTCGGGACTAAAGGGAGGGAGAAATCATTTGGACGTGTTTGGGATCGTGCCCGGAATATCTTCATGACAATTGGCGCCGGCTCGTAACCTACATGGCCAAATGAGGATAAAGAGAGACTTACTAAGCTAATTACGATATCCATGAGGAAACCCTTAATTTCGGTGGTTTGTATGGGTGATTGCTCTCAGACATCGCAGTGGTTATTTAGAGGTGACCTCACTCTTGACTCAACAAAGTGGCTTCCTACGAGCCTTGTAGTAAACATATTATTATGGAGCTCTCTCCACACATATCATGACACAAGAAGTATATTATCTTAATTAATAATAATAATAATATCATGCTATTGGTGTATCCTACATCTTCGAGAACGGTTTAGCCCTATTGAATTCAACCACGCTTTCACACGACCTTGTTACTTGCTTTCTTTTACTCATTTTAATTATTTTTCTGCAAACAATCAAAAACCTTTCAAACACCCTTACTTGAGATCAAAGACAACTTATAAGTATCCTTTGGTAGATAGTAACGAGGGGCATAAATACCTTTACCAATATCTCTCTATGGGTTAGATATTTTTACTTTAAAACTAGCTACAATTGATCTGTGCACTTGAAGTCATCACCAGGGCACCCGCTCAGGGCCCATGGGGGCCTTGGTCAGCCAGACACCCCCTCCCACTCTCCTCTCCTTTGTTTAGTCCTACATGGCTTGGCTATTAAGTTTGGGGGTCCCCTTCCCCCTATATAAGAAGAGGAATATGGAGGCAATTAAATCATTAAAAAATAAATAAAAGCTTCCCAGTTGGGAATTGCTTCCAGTTTCCTCTTTCTCTCTCCCCTCTCTTTCCCGAGACTGTGGTCCCAAGTCTAGAATACGCGAACGGGTGACTTCTTCATCGCGGAGCGCCATCACGCTACGGGATTCGGATCCAAAATATATACTTCCACGATCTCGGATGGATCGGAGGAGAGGGAGTCATCATCAAGCATCGTACGTGTGTGATGCCCTCGGGGTGCTGCACTTGTGGCGCCTGGAATTGTCGGAGTCGCCGGAACCATTGGACTTTGGAACAATCCTGAGGTCTACATCGGTACAACTACATCACCCACGTTCTCCTTAACATTAACAAAGATTTTCGGTCTTCAACTTGATAAGTTCATGAAAATCCCATCATGTTACTGCATTACTAATAGATAGTTCCTGGCATTAGGGTTATTTGCATAGGAAAATTTATTGTTTTCTGGCTCGTAACCCCAACAATGAAAAATATACCTGGTATGAGCATCACAACCTATGAATGCCGAAGCACGACACAACCTGCCTACGAAATAACGGAAGGGATAACACACAATACCAATGAGGATCACTAGGTCGCTCCGGCTTCAAACGATTCTAGACACAGAATTACTGCCACCAACAGCAGACAATAGACCAACAATGGCACAAGCCATGAAAGCAATGGGAATGGATCCGACCCAAAAACTGTACCCGCCAAATGCCCCATAAGAAAGAGATCAAAACAATTACTGATGGTGTTGATCTCTTCATTGTCCCTCGACGCTTCCCCGCCTACGGATTCTTAGCTCCAGGACTGCAAGAGCGGGTTAAATGCGGGACACCGCAGCAACAGAGCAGAGCCCATGAGAACGAGACCTGCAAACAACATAAACGTGTTAAATATCAAATAGAACTCACGCAGAAAAAATGACAAGATGAAGAGGCAGGGCGGCGCGGTTAGCTCACTCACCGGAGATCGATCGACCCCTGTTCTTGGAAGGAGAGGGAGTCGGCTACGGCTATACTAACCGTTGAGTGAAGGAAGGAGTGGGGAGAAGGTACAGAGAGTTTGGAAGGGGCTGATGGGGGTAAGAGGGGACGGAAGGGGCTAGGCCATAGACCCCGAGACGGTGGTGTTGGTGCTGCATCAATGTGTGTACGCCCGTATCTGAAGCAGTAAGGAACTGGCACCACTATAGCAGACTGGTGTCTGTCTAGAATATGAACTGGGTTCCTCGCATGACTATGGGGTCACCGAGTTTGAATATCCTTGGATGAGTGAACAACTCCACTGATGCTTGGATTGTGCACTAAGGGAAACAATGAAGATACAAATGCTGCTGAAATTGTCGTCTGGAATGCCCTCCAAGATGCCATAAATACCAACATTGACACCAACGACATTCTCAATTGTGATATTGCTTATCACAAAGAGAGCATTCTTGTCGTAGTTGTTATCAGGATGTTCACCATAGTTCCCGATGAACCTGATGGCCATCGAAATATTGTGCATGCTCATGTCAGATATATACATGTTCATTACATACCCTCCGCATCCTAGAGTGGTATTGATTCTGAACCCATGCAATGAGTTTACGATATGTATGCCCTCAACCCGGACATCGGATACACCACTAGACATCTCTCTCCCGATAGCAATTCCTGCACCACCCATTGTCTCTATAGTGATGTTGGAGATACTGATATTGGAACTGGGACGAGCGAAAGAAATACCATACTTATTCCAACCACTCCTGATGGCAATAATATCGTCACTGTTTCTAACATAATAATGATTGATACAAACATTGGTGGTATAAATATTAGTTGCATTAGTCATAAGTCGCAAATATGTTAAAATTGCTATATTTTACAATCAGATCATTACCGGGACATACTTAATCCTTTTGTGATTGCATAATAAAGATGACCACTTATGTACCAAGTTCATGGTTTATCTAAATAACTAAGTTAATGTTGCATGTCAAGCAATGATTCTAAAAACAAATAGAGCCGCACCTAGATACATAATGTCATGAATTGAAAGTTTCAATTATATTCAGTTGTTGGTACTAATTTTTCCTAGATGTTAGGTAAAGTTTTGATAACCTTTTCCAATACAATAAATTTCAGGCTAACTGCAATTTATACTGACAATTATGCCAATTACAAACGTATGTTTCCATATTTTACCAAAATCTCAACTATACATTGAATTTAAAGGTAATTTTCGAAACATAAGGAAAATATTATTGAAGAGAGACATAAGAAATAATATTGCAAGAACTGGTGTATTATCCTTCTATTTTTGAGACAATGAATGTGGACATAAACATGTACACCACTATTGACAAGGATAAAATAGGAGTGAAAAACAATTCAAAACTTCATATTACCTGGATTAATGCCATCAGTATTTAGTGAATCCAAAGGTGCTAGGATTATGACATGCTTGACCAAGACTTGGTTGTTTATTTTGAAAAATCATTATAGGTATTAGAATGGCATTTCTAGATATATTGTTAAACTTAAATACAAAAAAAATGCTTGTTTAAACTAACCTGCAATATACAGGATGTATATTCCAAAATGGGGAGTTCTTGAAGGTCAAATTGGATATAACAATATTAGTGGAATACATCAACTTAACAAGATGCGGCCTAGTATACTTTAGGTTGCCATTTTCTAACCAATCCCACCAAATGGCTCCATGACCATCAATTGTACCGTTAGCTCCTATCAAAAGTACACAAATTTACTTATTTGCAAACTAAAAGCATAATCATAAAATAAGATTGATGAGCCAAGCATAGTACTTACCCGTAATTATCATGTCCGGCAAGTTCCACCCAAAAATTATGCTTTGGTGTCTTTCTCCCGGAATCTATCTACCACGACCATATGATGGGAGAGGGTCCATAAGTGGTCAATTAGACGAGTCCTGCAAATACAATCTTAACAACCCTGTCAACCATGGAAGTTGGAATTTCATATAACTGTTTACTTGCTTATTTCTCTTTAATTTCACTAAAATTGCATTTATATAGAATATAAGAAAGAATACATAACTAAACTTAGTTGTGAATAAATTAGTTATGTTTAATTCTAGTTGATAGAAAATTTTGATCAACCTAGTAATATAAATATTATGTCCATGTTAACTATACGACATACATACAATATATAATAATAAAATATTCCATATTATTATTTGCAAAATTTATAATAGAAATATATACCGGGGATCCAATAATTACTATATCCTTGTCTAGCGACAAACTCAGATGGCTGATAAGACTAAAACTCCCTGTGTTGCCCACCTTCTAGCAGAGACAAAGAGTTGTGCCCCACCTTTGTCCGCGAAATGAATAGAGGTAGAAGATGGAATTCTGGACTGCTTTTGTATTGAGAGTTTTACCGTCTCCAATAACACCAAATTCAGTAAGCTTGACACTATGGGGTCGATACACTGTCATTGCCATGTACTTGCAGTATATGTCGGATACGCTCGACCATTGCAGCTCCACTATGATTACGAAAACCAGTAGAAACTGGAATACCTATAAGTAAGTAAAAAACTATGAGCATATGTTACATATTTTACATTAGATGTGATAAAGTTAGATTTTAGCACCATGTAGAAAGATGAAACAAAGAAACTCAAAAAGGTTGTCCTCTACATGCATATAAAACAATGCGAGTTTACCCAAATCATGCCTCAATAAGAACAAAATATCAATTAAGTAGTAATAGATTATAACATTTTGTTCTCTTCCATATTACCTATCGATGAATGTCCCTCCAATAAGAGTACAAAACTAAAACCCAGCTCGCATCATAGTTTCCAAATTTGCAACACTGAATTGTGGACCGGTAAATACTTAATAGGAATTGCCATAGACTCTATTATATCGAAACATGCAGGCACACTCTCATTTAGTTTTCATGAGCTCTATTGTATCGTAACGCTGGCACAATCTCATTTAGCTTTTCTCCCATGTTGCCTATCGACAAAAAGTCCCTTGCTAAGAATAATGCGAGTTATACCGGAATCATGCCTCATCGAGAAGAAAAAGTATATAAATCTGAATTAACTAGTAATAGATTGTAATCGGTAGACTCTGGCACAATCTAATTTCGTTTTTCTTCCATATTGCCTATTGATAAAAGATCCTCAATATAACCACTTTTCTTTAGAATGGGTACAAAACTTATACCAGTCCTAGGTAACCTGAACCATCTGCACCATAGTTCCCGAATTTTGATCATAGGATTGTGGATTAGTACTACTTGATCTGAATGTTACCTACACTCTATTGTATCGAAAGTGGCAAACAAAAATTGAGTTAGTTTTTCTCCCATGTTGCCTATCGACAAATGTCATTCGCAATCATTTGTTACAAAATCTAATACCCAAGTTAACCATGAACTATTTGTACCATAATTCCTTATGGATCAGTAACACGGAAATAACCATATGGCATCATACCTCACGCAAACCATGAATTTCCAAAGCAGCAGGCCAATGGTGATATGACATGACAAACACAGTCGGTATGAACATCACAGCCTATGAATGCCGAAGATCGACACAACCTGCCTACGGAATAACAAAAGGGATAATGCACAAAATGCCAAGGAGGATCGATGGGCCACTCCGGCTTCGAACGATTCACCGGATCACCGCCACCGATAGCAGACAATATACCAACAACAACACGAGCTGGGAAGGCAATGGGAATGGATCCGACCCAAAAACTGTACCCATCAAAGGCCCCATGAGAAAGAGATTATAACACTTACCGATGGCGTTGATCTCTTCATTGTCCCTTGGCGCTTACCCGCTTACGACTTCTTAACTCTGGGACTACAAGAGAGGGTTCAATGTGGGACGCATCGGCGACAGATCAGATCCCACGAGAACGAGACCTGCAAACCACATAAATGTGTCAATAGATCGAACTGAACTCATACAGGAAAAAACAACAAGATGACGAGACAGGGCGGCGCGGTTGGCTCACTCACCGGAGAGTTTTACGTCTCCAACAACACCAAATCCAATAAGCGTGACACTATGGGGTCGATACACTGTCGCTACCATGTCTTTGCAGTATATGCCGGATACGCTCGACCATTGCATCTCCACTATGATTACGGAAACCATTAGAAACTAAAATACCTATAAGCAAGTAAAAAACTATCGGCAGGCGTTATATATTTTAGATTAGATATGATAAAGTTATATTTTAGCACCATGTAGAAAGATGAAATGGAGAAACTCAAAAAGGTTGTCCTCTATATGCATATAAAATAATGCGAGTTTACCCAAATCATGCGATGAGAACAAACTATCAATTAAGTAGTAATAGATTACAACATTTTATTCTCTCCCATATTGCGTATCGATGAATGTTCCTCTAACAAGAGTACAAAACTAAAACCCTAGCTCGCACCATAGTTTCCAAATTTGCAACACTGAATTATGGATAGGTAAGTACTTAAATCAGGAATTGTCCTAGGCTCCATTATATCAAAACACGCAGGCACACTCTCATTTAGTTTCCATGAGCTCTATTATATCGGAACACGCTGGCACAATCTCATTTAGCTTTTCTCCCATGTTGCCCATCGACAAAAATTCCCTCGCTGAGAATAATGCGAGTTATACGGGAATCATGCCTCATTGAGAAGAAAAAGTATATAAATCTGAATTAACTAGTAACAGATTATAATCGGTAGACTCTGGCACAATCTAATTTTGTTTTTCTCCCATATTGCATGTTGATAAAAGATCCTCACTATAACCTCTACTCTTTGGAACGGGTACAAAACTTAAACCAGTCCCCAGCTAACCTGAACCATTGGCACCATAGTTCCTGAATTTTGATCATAGGATTATGGACCAGTACTACTTAATCTGAATGTTACCTACACTCTATTGATCAAAAGTTACAGACACAAATTGAGTTAGTTTTTCTCCCATGTTGCCTATCAACAAACGTCACTTGTAATCACTTGTTACAAAATCTAATATCCAAGTTAACCATGAACTATCCGTACAATAATTCCTTGTGGATTAGTAATACGGAAATAACCATATGTCATCATACCTCACGCCAACCCTGAATTTCCAAAGCAGCGGGCCAACGGTGAGACGACATGACAAACACTGTCGGCATGAACATCACGACCTATGAATGCTGAAGCCCGGCACAACCTGTCTACGGAATAACAGAAGGGATAACACACACATACACAATACCAAGGAGGATTGATGGGTCGCTACGGCTTCGAACAATGCTAGACATTGGATCATCGCTGCCGATAGTAGACAATAGACCGGCAACAACACGAGCCGGTAAGGCAATGGGAACGGATCCAACACAAAAATTGTACTTGCCAAACGCCCCATGAGAAAGAGATCTGAACACTTACCGATGGTGTTGATCTCTTCATTGTCCCTCGGTGCTTACCCTCCTATGACTTCTTAACTCTGGGACTGCGAGAGCGGGTTTAATGCGGGACGCAGCGGCGATATAGCAGATCCCACGAGAAAGAGACCTGCAAACCACATAAATGTGTCAATAGATCGAACAGAACTCACGCAGGAAAAAACAGCAAGATAACGAGGTAGGGCGACGTGGTTGGCTCACTCACCGTAGATCGACCGACCCCTATTCTCGGAAGGAGAGGTGGTTGGTTGTGGCTGGACTGACCGCCGAGTGAAGGAAGGAGTGGGAGAAGGTACATAGAGTTTGGCAGGGGTTGATGGGGGGTAAGAGGGGACGAAAGGGGCTAGGCCATGTACCTTGACACGGTGGTACTAGTGTTGCTCCGATGTGTGTATGCTTGTATCCGAAGCAGTAAGGAACTGTCACCACTATAGAAGACTGGAGTCTATCCAGAATCTGAACTGAGTTCCTCGCATGACTCTGGGGTCACCGAGTTTGAATATCCTTGGATAAGAGAACAACTCCACGGATGCTTGGATTGTGTACTAAGTGACACATTGGAGATACAAATGTTGCTGAAATTTTTGCCTCGAATGCCCTCCAAGATGCCAGGAATACCAACATTGACGCCGGCGACATTCTCAATTGTGATGTTGCTTATCACGGGGAGAGCATTCTTGTCGTAGTTGTTATCAGGATGTTCACCATATTTCCTGATGATCCTGATGGCCATCGAAACATTGTGCATGATCACGTCAGATATATACACGTTCGTTACATACCCTTCGCGTCCCTGAGCAATCTTGATTCTGACCCCATGCAATGAGTTCACGATACAGAGGCCCTCAGCCGGAACATCGGATACACCACCAGACATCTCGCTTCCGATAGCAATTCCTGCACCACCCCTTGTCTCTCAAGTGATGTTGGAGATACTGATATTGGATCTGGGACCGAAAGGAATTCCATACTCATCCCAACAACTCTTGATGGCAATACTATCATCATCGTTTCTAACATAACAATGATTGATGCAAACATTGGTGGCATGAATATTGAGTTGCATTAGTCATAAGTCGCAAATATGTTAAAATTGCTATATTCTACAATCAGATCATTACCAGGACATACTTAAGCCTTTTGTGATTGCATAATAAAGATGACCACTTACGTACCAAGTTCATGGTTTATCTAAATAACTAAGTCAATGTTACATGTCAAGCAATGATTATAAAAACAAATAGAGCACGCATGTAGATACAATAGATCATGAATTAAAAGTTTCATCTGATTTCATATTTCAATTATTTTTGGTTGTTGGTACTATTTTTTCCTAGATGTTAGAGTTTCAGTAGCCTTTTCCAATATAGTAAATTCCAGGCTAACTACAATTTATACTAACACTTATGTCAACTACAAACGTATGTTTTCATATTTTACCAAAATCTCAACTATACATGGAAGTTAAAGGTAATTTTCAAAACATAAGGAGAATATTATTGAAGAGAGACATAAGAAATAATATTACAAGGACCCGTGTATTATCCTTTTGTTTTCGAGACAATGAATGTGTACATAAACATGTACACCACTATTGACAAGGATAAAGTAGGAGTGAAAAACAATTCAAAACTTCATATTACCTGGATTAATGCCATCAGTATTTGGTGAATCCAAAGGTGCTAGGATTGTGACATGCCCGACCAAGACTTGGCTGATTATTTAGCAAAATCATTGTAGGTACTAGATTGATATTTCTAGATATATTGTCAAACATAAATACAAAGAAAGTGGTTGTTTAAACTAACCTGCAATATATAGGATGTATATCCCAAAATGGAGAGTTCTGGAAGGTCAAATTGGATATAAGAATATTAGTAGTATACATCGACTCAACAAGATGCGGCCTAGTATAGTTTAGGTTGCCATTTTGGAACCAATCCCACCAAATGGCTTCTTGACCATCAATTGTACCGTTAACGCATTTTAAAGGTACACAAAATTTTAATTATTTGTAAACTAAAAGCATAATCATGAAATAAGAATGATGAACCAAGCATAGGGCATACTCGTAATTATCACGTCCATCAAGTTGCACCCAAAAATTAAGATTTTGGTGTCTTTTTGCCGGAAGCTCTCCATGACCATAGGATGGGAGAGGGTCATAAGTGCCCAATTAGACGAGTCCCGCAAATACAATCTTTACAATCCATGGAAGTTGGAATTTGATATAACGGTGTACTTGCTTATTTCTCTTAATTTTATAAAACTACATTTATATATAATATAAAAAAGAATACTTAACTAAACTTAGTTGCGACTAAATTAGTTATGTTTAATTCCAGTTAAGAGAAAATTTTGATCAACCTAGTAATATAAATATTATGTGCATGTTAACTATGCGACATACATACAATATATAATAATAAAAGATTGTAGATTATTATTTGCAAAAGTTATAATAGTAATTTATAGCCGGGATACAATAATTACTGAATCCTTGTGCAGCGACAAACTCAGATGGCTGATAAGACTAAAACTCTCTGTTAGCCACCTTCCAACAGGGACAAAGAGTTGTGCCCCACCTTTGTTCGCGAACGAATTGAGGTGGAAGATGGCATTTTGGAATGCTTTTGTATTGAGAGTTTTACCATCTTCAATAGCACCAAATTCAGTAAGCATGACATTATGGGGTCGATACATTGTCGATGCCATGTCCTTGAAGCATATGCCGGATACGCTCGACAATTGCAGCTCCACTATGATTACGAAAACTAGTAGAAACTAAAATACCTATAAGCAAGTAAAAAAATCAGCAGACGTTACATATTTTAGATTAGATGTGATAAAGTTATATTTTAGCACCATGTAGAAATACGAAACGAAAAAACTTAAAAAGATTGTCCTCTTCATGCATATAGAACAATGCGAGTTTACCCAAATCATGCCTCGATGGTAGAACAAAATCTCAATTAAGTAGTAATAGATTATAACATTTCGTTCTCTCTTATATTGCCTATCGATGAATGTCCCTCCAATAAGAGTACACAACTAAAATCCCAGCTCGCACCATAGTTTCCAAATTTGCAACACTGAATTGTGGACTGATAAGTACTTATATATACATCTAAATTTAGACAAACCGAACTCACTTATTTTGATGAAAGGAGTACTATCAGGCTAAGATGGCACATGGTGGCACGTACATAAAAAAGACAGGATACCGCGACCTTGCATATCAGTCTCCATGTATGGCGGCAGTAGCCAAAGCCGTAAAATTTATCAACTATTGATGGATGTTTGACCAGCCTCTTACGAAAATACTCACAAGAGACGTCCAAAAGGTTTACAGAGGGAATTGTCGCTGGAATTGGCCTAGGCTCTATTATATTGAAACACGCACGAGAGCACATTCTCATTTAGTTTTCATGCGCTCTATTGTATCGGAACATGCTAGCACAATCTTATTTTGCTTTCTTCCCATGTTGCCTATCGACAAAAAGTCCCTCGCTGAGAATAATGCGAGTTATAACAGAATCATGCCTCATCTAGAACAGAAAGTATATAAATCTAAACTAACTAGTAACAGATTGTAATCGGCAGAACGGCACAATCTAATTTCATTTTTCTGTCATATTGCATGTTGATAAAAGTTCCTCACTATAACCTCTACTCTTTGGCACGGATACAAAACTTAAACCAATCCCTAGCTAACCTGAACCGTCCGCATTGATCACAAGATCGTGTAGCAGTACTACTTAATCTGAATGTTACATGCACTCTATTGTATCGAAAGTGGCAGACACAAACTGTGTTAGTTTTTCTCTAATGTTGCCCATCTAGAAACGTCACGCACAGTCACTTGTTACAAAATCTAATACTCAAGTTAACCATGAACTATTCATACCATAATGCCTTGTGGATCAGTAACACGGAAATAAACATATGTCATCATACCTCACGCCAACCCTGGATTTCCAAAGCAACAGGCCAACGGTGAGATGACATGACAAACACAGTCGGTATGAACATCACAGCCTATGAATACTGAAAAGCGACACAACCCGACTACAGAATAATAGAAGGGATAACACACATAGTACCAAGGAGGATCGCTGGGTCGCTTCGGCTTCGAACGATGCTAGACACCGGATCACCACCGCCGACAGCAGACAACAAACCGACAATGTACGAGCCGGGATGGCAATGGGAACATATCCGACCCTAAAACTGTGTCGCCCCACGAGAAAGAGATCAGAACACTTACTGATGGCGCTAATTTCTTCATTGTCCCTTGGCGCTTCCCCGCCTACAGCTTCTTAACTCCGGGATTGCGAGAGCGGGTTCAATGCGGGACGCCGCGGCGACAGGGCAGAGCCCGCGAGAATGAGACCTACAAACAACATAAACGTTTCAATAGATCAAAAGAACTCATGCAGGAAAAAAACAGCAAGATGACGAGGCAGGACGACACGGTTGGCTCACTAACCGAAGATCGATCGACCCCTCTTCGGAAGGAGAGGAGTCGGATGCGGATGGACTGACCGCCGAGTGAAGGAAGGAGTGAGGGGGGAGAAGGTACAGAGAGTTTGGCAGGGGTTGATGGGGGTAAGAGCCTAAGTGGGGACGAAAGCGGCATCAGTGCTCCAGGACGGGCGGAGTCGGACCGGGACGGGGAGGGCGTGAGGCGAGTCGGACCAACAGAGTTTATAGCCGCCAGCTAGGGACAAGGGAGGAGGAAACATACAGGAAAGAAATTAATCTCGCAGACCACGCAATTGCAAAAAAGAAGGCGTGACATCCGTCTGTCCATCGGCCTTTCAGCGCTTTATAAATGAAATGCCAAAAATTTAGGAACAAACTAACCCTATTTTTCTGGGATTTGATCTATGGGGTTAGTTTTTTGCTGTATTTGTTTTTGTCGTATTTTTTTTGCAACATGGAAGACAATACCGACAATACCGACAATACCGTGAAATTAGATGTCTTTTTAGAACCAAATCAACAATGTTGCGTCGCGATTGTCACAAGACATTATTTTTTTCCTAACAATAAAAGGGTATTTAGACGTGTACAACATGGTGACGCCAGGCTTTCCTTGGAGTTGTCATGTCATATTTTCGGTTTATTGGAGGAAAGAGAATTATTAACAAATAGAAGGTTTTCTTAGCTCCCGAGATTACTATTTTCTCTATTATACATTTTATATACTCCCTCCGACCCGATTTACTTGACGCGGCGGTAATTGTTAGATGTATATATCTGTATATTGTATTTCCCCCATATGTTAGGGGGCTCCCTGCATATTTGCCCTGTACCTGTACTATATATTGTGGCCTTTGGCCCCCAGAGGAATACATGTTGCATGTTCCTGACATGGTATCAGAGCCTAAGGTCTCGAGTTCGAGTCCTGGCTTTCGCAATTTATCCTAAAATTGTTGTTGACCCCTCTATGTCCACGTATAGGCCCTTGAGTCATACGTGAGTTTCGCGCGCCGTCGCTCTCTTCCGGTTACACGTGCTGACTTCTCCCCGTCACACGTGAGAGGGGGTGTTGAAGTGTATAAATGGATTGCACTAGCCCTTTCCATCAGTTCGGACTTTTGGTTGCGTTGGCTAGTGCATGAAGCTTGACAGACGCACTAGTAGGATAGGGAAGCTGAATCTGTTTACCCAACCTACAGCCCTGACAATGTAAAGACCCATCTCCTGAGACAGACCCCAGAAGACCACGATGAACTAATGACGACAGGCGGGAGTCACAAAGGTGACCAAGACGATGATGCCACTGCTGAAATGAGCTGGTAGCAGAGGCGACGACCGGAGAAGAACTGGCAGATGAAGTGGCAGCGGAAGGAACACGAAGCCAGTCTAACTCCCAAAGTCCTGAAGAGTCACGGCTGCGAGGGCCAGCTCCAACCAGGGCCTGTGTGCGACGGTCCTGGACAACACAAGAATCAGCATCAAGAATGACACGACAACCAGAGTCAGTAAGCTGGCTAGCAGAGAACAGATTCATCTTAAGAAGAGGGACATGAGAAATATCAGGAACAGAAAAAGAAGAAGTAGAAAGGGTGCCCCGACTAGAAACAGGAAGAGAGGTACCATCAGCCGTAAAAACACGGACAGGAGAAGGGAGAGAACGAAGAGCAGACAGAAAAGAAGACTCAGATGTCATATGAAAGGAAGCTCCAGAATCCAGATACCACGGGGACGTACCTGACTGTGTAGAAGGTGGTGGTCGCGCAGTGCCGGAAGAATCAGTCACAGAACCAGTAGTGCCCGTCGAAGAAGAGCCTGTAGCAGCAAGCAGACCGCGAAGACTCCTGATAATGTCCTGATCAGAGAGAGCAACTGCTGAAGACCCGGAAGGAGCCGGCTGCCCACGAGCCTGGTGCTGCTGACGTAGACTGGGGTCCCGTGTATAACAGGTGGCCCAAGTGTGGCCATCCCTGTTGCAATAAGAGCAGTGACGAAGAGAACCACGACGACCCTGACCACGAGCCTGCTGGTGCTGACTCTGACCCTGAGGCTGCTGAAGCTGACCCTGACCCTGACCTGGAGGAGTGGGTAGTATCGGCGGCGGCGGCACAGGGGACCGCGGCTGAGTCGAGGGACCAGACGGCATAGGAGGACCACGAGTAGCAAGCACGGATGGAACCGCAAGAAGACCAGCACCACGGAGACGGGTCTCCTCAGCCCGAAGCTCAGACAACACCTCAGAGAGCGGAACACGACCACGAGCATTCAGCTGAGCACGCCGGGGCTCAAACTCCTGGCGAAGCCGAGACAGAAACTCATAGATGCGGTGAAACTCCAAATCCGAGCGCACAATCTGGCAACACGAGCATGTGCCACAAACAGCAGTACGAAGAGAGTCAAGCTGACGCCAGATAGCAGCACTCTGAGTATAGAACTCATCAATAGTAGAATCACCCTGCTGGAGAGCATGCTCCTGGCGAACCACAGACAGGTAAAGAGCATCCCCAGACGGCTGATAGCGCTGACGAAGATGGGCCCACTGAGCGGCAACAGTAGGGAGACTCATGAACTCAGCAGCATCTTGAGGCGTAACATCGAGGTGAGAACAGCAAAGACGAGCATCCTCATCAACCCACGAGTGTAAGCGGTCAAAGCGTGTCGATAGGCCTCGAGATCAAGAGTACCGCTTGAACTTGGTCATAAGCGCAACAGCAGATTATCAGACTCGAGCAGCATCCTTGGCCTCCCGAGAAGCATCAAGACCGAGAACAATCGGCGCGGAAGAGGAGCCACAGGAGCAGGGGGCACAGCGGACAGGAGACCTCGCCGGAGAGCACACCCCAAAGACGGAGACCGCGCATGTGAACGCGCATAAAGGCAGCGAAATCAGGGTAATTCGTGCCATCGAAGATCACCGGGCAGCGAGGAATCGCAACATAACCGGACGAAGAAGACATTTTTTTTTGGACACAGATCAGATCAGATCAGATCAGATCAGATATAGTCTAACCGATCCTGAGACAAGCTGAGGAAATCTGTGTAGTACGGCGGACCAAAGCGAAGGGAGGCGGCCTGGCAAGATCTTTGAGCACGTCGCGTGACAGAGGCGCGTGGGTTGGCTTCCCGTGTGTCGTCGGAGGCGGGCCACGCCGCGTCACCGCGGATGGTCGGCGAGTAGCGGGAGCCGCGTGGGCAGCGTGTAGTAATCGGTCCCGTCCCGCGGCAGCGGTGTAGTCTGGGTCCCGTCACCGCGTCACGCACAGGGAGAGGGCGGCGGTGGGCTGAGCAGTCCGCGTCACGCACAGGGGCGCCAGGAGGAGTACCGCGGCGGCACGCACAGTCCCGCGTCAGGGCGCCAGGGTGAGGACTGCGTCGAAATCAATCTGCAGGGTTTCACCGTTCGTGAGGATCGATCCGATCTATATAGCAAGATCAAGCCAAACGAGGACGAAACGAGGACGGAGCGGATTGGTGCAGACCGATCTCGAAACAAAAGAACACCGGCAAGGACGGCCAAGAACAAGGCGGCAACCGGCGGCGGCGACGACGGCAAGACCGTCGACGACAGGGACGGTCACGGCTGTGACGATGTTGCAGAAAATTTGTCTAACCTAGCTCTGATACCATGTCAAGCTTCATGCACTAGCCAACACAACCAAAAGTCCGAACTGATGGAAAGGGCTAGTGCAATCCACTTATACACTTCAACAGTAATTAAGCAAAACAGTCCTACACTAATCTCCGACAAACCGCATCGTCCTCATCCCCTTCCTCGAGCTCAGCCACCTGCTCCGCCGCTCACTCGGCCGTGCCTCGCCCTCGCCCTCGCTGTCCTATCGCCCTCACGCCTGCGTCGCGAAGGTCCCCCGCGCCTCCTCCCAGTCTATTCCCCCGCACAGCTCCCCAGGCCCACTCCCCGACGCGTCCATCCGCTCCCCCGTATTCTTCTTGAAAATTGATTCTTGGTGACGGTGGTGATTCCCCAACGGCGGCGAAGTCGGCGCATATAGCCACAGTCCGGTCACCGACCAGCATCGCGGTCATCAAGTACTACGGGAAGCGGAAGGATGCGCTCGTCTTTCCCCGTCAACGACAATGGCCCACTACCAGTCAAGGGCGGCCTTTCGCCTTGGCCATTGCCGGAGATAGAGTCCTGGTTCTGCCGTGCTCGTGGCGAAGTTCTGCCCGTGCTCATCTTTGGGAAGATCCCGTCCGTCGGGTTCATCTTTGGGAAGACCCCATCCGTCTTGAAGGCCTCCTCCAAAAGTTCTCGCCTGCTGCCGGCCTGAACCTTCAAGCCCCACGCCTCTCTCCACATATGAGGACAAAATTGAAGAACTGAAAAATCAGATTCTGAAGTTCATGGTTGAGAAGAATGATCTTGAGGTCAGGGTTAAGGAATCCTTGCAAGATTCAGGTACGGAGTAATTGGTTCTGTCTTGGTAGCTTCTTAACAAACCTCTATACTCTGTCATCCTCTTCAGTAGAAATTATAAATAGCTAACCAAACCTCTAGTACATACAAAAACATCTGATGAAAGTATCTCTAATTTTCAGATCAATGAACAGAAGGAGATATCTGATAGATACAACACAGAACTCTATGAGATCAAGTCCCTGAAAGCATTGGTATGGTATAATGAATATCTCTCATTGTGTATGCCATCACTATCTATGTTCTGGAGTTGTCGGGCATCTACCATATCACTGTTAGTTTGTATGGATACCGCTCTGAACTTAACATATTGGCAGTAAGATTTCAGTTGATGAAAATAGCAGCTTCTTTTTTCTGTTGAAAGAGGTTTATTCCCCTTGAGAACACGCATTGATTTGTGGTATAGAGCAGTACAAAAGATATAGCAGTACTAGATAATATTTGGCTATCATGATTCAGTATGTAGTAAGACATCCAAGGACATATTAGGGACTATATGGAAAATGACTAGTAGTGTCATGTTTCCTAAATCATGTAGACTGACTTTATAAATACTCCTATAGAAGTTTAAAATATCACAGAAATATAAGTATTCTTATTCAATGTATTGCAGCCTGGTAAAATTCAGCATGGGAAAATCAAAGGCAATGTTGTTTGAGCTTCAATTGACATGTGCATAACCCAAGTTAAAAGCATGATTCCATTGCTGTTATAACCCAAGTTTACTGATACCCTTTATATTTTTACCCATCATGTTAAACACCGCCATACATAATCAGAACCAGTTTGCTTTTGTCCATTTGAGCTAACATGGCATGCTTAACCATACCGTGTTGTATTTAGTTTTGTATCCTCATGTGTATTGTATCTTAGCCTAGGTGCTGAATATAGAACTATGCTTTTATAGGTTTTATGCCTCTGTAAGTCCAGTCTTGAAAATACAAACTGTAGGAAATATTCCTATGTATTTCCTATATATATATATATATTTATCCATCAGATATTACATCATCACACATTTACATCATCACACATCATCCTATCTACAATACAATGTATACTACATAGGAACAAATACATGATCTCTCTATGTAGTACTGAGGTGAGATTTTCCTGTTGAGTCTCACTCATTCTTTTTTTGGTTTGGATACTCCCTTGGTCCAAAAATGGTCAAACCAACCCTGATTAATTTTTTTGTAAATAGTAGTGTCGGTATCCACACCTTTGACTCAACGCCTTCTACGAATAAGGCCTGATGGGTCATTTAACCATGTCTCATATATACTTCCTGGAATAATTATGTGATCATCCAAAATTACTTAGCCTTTTCTCTTTGATGCTTTGGTTGTTTATTTTTCCTTCATCTTCTCCTCCTCTTGTTGAGCCAATGCCTCCACGTGATCTGCTATAATCTCCAAGCTTTTCCAATAGCATTCACCATCAAATCTTAGAACCATAGGCAGCTTTCCCTCCTTTAGCAGTTGATCTTTGCCCATGTGTGTTATTGCGTACGTGTTGTCTCCTTCAACTTTCATCCAGGTCGCATCTTTGCCCTCTTGTTTAGAATCTCTTGGCAGATCGCATTCCAGCACAACATCCTCACTCTGCTTCAGCTGAAACACATCCAGGTCACACTCGTCCAATACCTCTATCGGATCATCCATGATCTTGTATCTCGCATATACAGCTGAGCTAGAATTCATATAAATCTGTATAATATCAGGGCGTGTCCATTCATGCAGCAGTTCAAGTGCCCTATCTGGACACTTTGATAATTTACAGAGAAATTTTCTCTTTGCATCGACACTCAGCAAACGGCATTTAGCTGGATCAGCAATAAACCCTGGAGAACCAGAAGGGCACAGTCACTGCTCACTGAATGTTATGTGAATAACTGAATGTTTGTTGAATAACTTTAAATTCAATTGTCTGCGTAGTGGAGTAACTTTATTCACTTGTTTGTTCAGGTTCAAGTGCCATGAGCTCTTTTGGATCTCAACTTGAGTCCACAAGAGGAAGAAGATATAAAAATACAAGAAGAAAAAGAAGATGCACAAATACAAGAAGAAGAACATATGGAAATACAAGGAGATGCACAAATACAAGAAGAAGAACATGAGCAGCCAGACCATAGAGAGCTACCTGATTCTCACAGATTCGCGGCATACATTGCATTGAAAGCTCTCGGTAAAGGCGAGAAAGTTGAGAAGGCAGATAGAAAAACTTGTAGCTGCTCTTTTAGAGACAAGTCTCAGCACAATTGATAGAATATGGAAAAAGGCAACAGGTCAAGAGAAGGAAGGGATACAAGTGGATGTTTCAAATCAAAAGAAGGGGAGGGTTGGACGAAAGAGAGAAAATATTGGTCTGTCAAGAATGACTTCCATTCCTCTAAATCAAAGGTCTACACTGAGGTCCCTAGCAAGAGAATTGGGTGTCGCCTATTCCACCTTGCAGAGAAGATTCCAATGGGGTAAAATAAAGCGCCACACAAGTACACTCAAACTAGCTTTGAAGCCTAAAAACAAAATTGAAAGGCTCAAGTTCTGCACTTCAATGATTGATCAAACAACGATAACCGAAGCAGAGCCATCGTTCGTCAGTATGGAGAACATAGTTCATATAGACGAAAAATGGTTTGACATGACAATGCGGAGGAGAACATATTATCTACTACCTGAAGAACGAGATCCCGTGCGAACTATTCAAAACAAGAATAGCATTGGAAAGGTGATGTTCTTAACAGCGGTTGCGAAACCAAGATACAATGAGAAAAGAGAAGTTCTTCCAAATGATCCAGTTTTCTTAGCTGCCGTGAAGGAATCGGGACGGGATATTAAGTTGTTGCAACAACCTCCAAATTCACCGGACTTGAATGCCCTGGATCTTGGATTTCTCAGATCCATTCAATCCCTCACGGTTCGCTATGCACCAAACACACTGAAGGAACTAATTGAGTCGGTTGAACAATCATTTGATGGGTATGGCGTGGACACTTTGCTCAAAGTGTTCATAAGCCTCCAGTCTGTCATGATTCAGGTGATGAAAGTTGAAGGAGGCAACACGTACGCAATAACACACATGGGCAAAGATCAACTGCTAAAGGAGGGTAAGCTGCCTATGGTTCTAAGATTTGATGGTGAATGCTATTGGAAAAGCTTGGAGACTATAGCAGATCACGTGGAGTCATTGGCTCAACAAGAGGAGGAGAAGATGAAGGAAAAACAAACAACCAAAGCATCAAAGAGAAAAGGCCAAGTAATTTTGGATGATCACATAATTATTTGTAACACCCTCAGAATCGGACCTATGCAAGTTTGAGCAAAATTCACCAAACCCGCATAGAAACGATTCAAAGGTGCCCACCAGGCACTTTCGTGCGGGTGGAAAACGAAGTAATAACATTACACAACAGTCCTCGATGGGACCCACAGAACAGACATATATAACAGCGACTCCATGAGTCAAGAATGCAAATATACGGTACAAAGATCCAAATCACCTTGAAAACGATGAGGCGTCCGACTACGGACAAGATGCAAATGGGGCTAAGAGCCCTGAAGAATAACCAACGGCGTCCATAACCCTGCCCAGGCCAAGCCGGAAGGGTAACCCTGCTAACGACGTCGATCCCAAAACCTGCTTAAACAAAAAGGGGTGCCGACAAAGGGCAAAGCAGAAAACAAAGAAGGAGCGTCAGTACTGAGGCCAGTACACGGCGAGGCTAGAATTCGGCGGTCCTCGCCTACATAGGTATGGTGGACTGAAGCGGCAGCGGCAGCAAGCACTAAACAACCTATAGAGACTCGATACAACTGGCGGCTATCAGAGAGGGGTGAGAAAGACCTATTCGGATCCAACCTGAGACTAACACCAAACAAACCCATCCTGGCGTTTCCCCCTCGAGACCATCGAGGAAGTCAACCAAGGAACTCACACAGTTGGCAGTTTTACTTATTCAGTTATAGTTGCGGCACTTTACTAGTCAGGTTTAGATAATCGTCCTGATAAAATAAGCAGTGGGCACTTTTAGTTAACCATTCCGTTATAGTTGCGGCAATTACTAATCAAATACAGATAGCATGATATAATCCCAAAACCCAACAGTTGTTGGTACTTTTATTCAGCCAATTCCGTTGTAGTTGCCATACTTACTAGTCAGGTACAATGGTCGCAAGCGACAATCCAAACAAGCAATTGTGGGCAGTATTATTAGCCATTCCGTTATAGTGAAGCTGATTACTAGTCATTATAAGTCAAATTTATAACAATAAACTTTAGTTATTTGTCTATGATCGAGATACTGTGCTCCAAGTCGTCCATATCCATGACACGGCTTTCGTAAAGTTTTACCCGGCCGGTGCACCAATAGTAACACACGCCGATCAACCTCGGAAAAACCAAATCAAAACCCAACGAGGCTTTCACGATCGAACAATCACAGGATTCAGAAATATTTCAGGCCACCCTTTGAGTAGAATCCATAACGGAGTAAGCAAGCTCGAGGCCTCAAGGTTGCGACAATGGTCGAAGCGATCGGGAACCCGAAGTGTGGCTGGGCTTGTCGATACCGCGTAAACATTCCGATCCTAAAGATGCAAGCAGTACTCGCACAATCGTAAATAAAGCAGTAAAACATGGCATAAGTACAGATCGTAAATAAAACCTCAAACTAGTTGTGGCCCCAAGAAATAAGACGAATCAAGCTCGCTCGGGGTCCCATATACCTCCCGGATGTGGATAGCGCAAAAAATCAAGGAACAGTATCAAGTACTCGGGGTCTTACGGGACACAAGTGGGCGTTCGGAAACCAAATATTTTCTATCACCCACCAATGCCTCTGCTTATTTCAATTTTAGTTGTTAAACAGAAATTAAAGTGACGATAAATAAAACTAGAATCATCTCCAATATCAACATGCGGCAATACATCAGCAACTGTGGCATATGACGACACACATCAGCACTTGAGCAAGCAACTACGACGCGCAAGTCCAACTATCTACCAAACAACAGGTAATAGGATGTGTCCAAGGCAATATAAGGCTGCAGGGGATATTACGGGTACGAAAACTAGAGCATCGCAACACAGATAGCAATAGATCAACAGGAGGGAATAAATACTATAAAAGTAAGATAGGTAGAAAGGGGGAGATGCTCGCCTGAAAACATTGTCGAAGGTTTTCCCCGAAGAGCGGGGCGAAGCTCACATCAACTCAACGGCCCAATCCGCGAAGAAGCAAAACACTAGAAGAAACACCGGATGCAATATTTAATACACGGCAGAAGATCGGCATGATGCATGTATGATGCATGGCATGGCAAAAGTGCGATGTAATTAGGTCATATTAGGTGGAACCGGGGTCCCGACATTAATTAGGTGGTGCAAGTTATTTAGAACCCCCGCAAATTAAATGTTGTTAAAACAAGGCAAGATAAGATACCGGTTCGCTACACAAGTTTAGATGAGGCCAATATGAGACTAGATTTGCCCGCATATTGGTCCCATATTTAATTATTAGGTGAATCGGCAAAAGGCCCCCAAACCACACAAGATGCATGCGAGATGACAATTAAATATGCAACAGGTTGTTATTATGTTATAAAATAGGGTTTCGGGAAGGGTTCACACATTAGAGGGGGCTCGACGATCTTGGGGTTTCCGGGGTACGGGGTCGGTCTCGGGGTCCAGGGTTCGACGGTTCCGTTCTCGGTATCGGGGTAGGTCTTGGCGCATTCGCGGTCTCGGTGTCCGGGGAGCAGAACTTGGGTCAGTGTCGATCTTGGCGTTCTTCAGGTTCGGGTCTCGGCGTCCGAGGAAAGTACTTGGCGTCCCGGATCGGTCTCGGATCCATGAAGCAGATCTTGTCGGGGCCTCATATCGCTCTTGGGTTATCAGGTGCAATTGTCGGTCTTGTCCGCGGATGAACTTGACTTGGCGGTGCGATGGCGTTGCAGCGCTTGGCGTCGGCGGGAACGGTCTTCGGATCTTGATCGGTCAGCGGTAGATCTTGTCCATGTCGAAGATCTTGCCGGAGGTTCGTCGAGCGCCACCGGTTGGTACGGTCTTCGGAAGGTCTCGATTAAACGGGCGATGGTACAGACGATCGTGTGCTTGGAGGAGCACGGACGCTTGGAACGAGAGATGCACCACGACCGTGAATAACATAGGACCAACACATATGTGGCAACAAAAACAAAACAAGCCGACGGCCATTGGAACATGTCTTTGCTGCAGGGACCGCCCGCCAAGGGCAAGCAACAGCTCACGGCGGGCGAGACCGACAGGCGGCAGCTGCCAATGAGGGGCGAAGGATAAGCGGCCGGGCGGCCAGCGCTTGCGGCGCTGGGGAAGGACCGCGAGGCGACGGAGGAGACGCGGGCCGGCGAGGAGGATGCAAAAGGCGGCGCCGCTCGCTGAAGGAAGGCGGCGACGGGCCTGCGAGCCGGGCCACGTCGAGGAGAAGCAGGCTCGCGTGCTCGAGGAGGTGCCGGGCTTGGCTTGGCGCAGGGGCGTGCGTCTGGAGGGGCAACGCAGGACCGGGCGGCGGGGTTCGGCCTTGGCCAGGCAGCGAAGGCGGGGCCGTGGAAGGTGGCGCCCATGGATGGCGGCGGGCTGGCCGTGGGCAGTCTGGGAGCCGGGCGGGAAGAAGGGAGAAGGGCGGGCAGCGGGGGAGAAGAAAGCGGGCGGAGCTGCTGGGGATCTGGCCTTGCGGTGAGGAGGAGGGAGGCGGCGGTGGTTGGGGGCGAGGCCGGCTCTGGCGCGGAGGAGGCCGGGGCCGCTGTGAGGCGCTGGGGATCATGAGCGGGCTCAGAGAGAGGAGGCGTGAGGAAGAGCAGGAAAGGGAGAGGTGGGCGGACGTGGGGGCAGTGGTCCCACAGGTGGCGGAGGGCAAAAGTGTGGTGGGTGAGTGTGTTGTGTGTGTTGTGTTTGGGAGAGAAAGAGGAGAGAGATTAGATGGGGGGACAAGTGGCGGTTCCTGGTTGGCTGAGGGAAGGAGAAAGAGGAGGTGGCACGAGCTGATTGGCCCGGGTGATGTGGCCAGGTAGGGGTGGGTAGATTTTTAGGTAGCTCTAGGATTTAGGGTGGGACAGGTTGGGCCGCTTTATATTCCAGGGGGTGGTCGTTCGGGTCGGAACGGCCCGTTCGACTGCCCCCGCAAAAATAATTAAATATTTTATTTAATTGAATTGGGCCGTTTGAAACCCGATGGCAACAAAACAAAAATAATCCGGAGATCCGGGGTTTGGCATTTAATAAAAGATGGGGCGTTGGGAAAAATAAAACGGGGTTTTACGAACATAGTTTTGGCAACAATGCATGATGATGACGATGCAATGCACAAATTCAACGCGATTTTCTAGTAGTGGTTTTGCGGGATGCCACAATTCGACACCACTAACAATGGATCTCGCCCTCGAGATCCGCCTCATGATACCGGAAGGAAGGTCGGCGACTGATCCTTCTTCTCGCTTTGTGTAGATCCTCGCGACACCACTAACGAGGGTTTCTTCTTCACCTGGTAGACGGCGACACCACCAACAATGGTTCGTTGATCTTGATCGTCGGGAGAACACTCCGGAGACAAAAGGTCGAAGGTAGAGGTATCAACAATTAAAGCCACCTCTATCTCCGAGGGACGGAGTAAAACTGCTGGACCCACCGATTCGATGTACAAGAGCGAATGATAAGAGTAGTCGGATGGTGATCAGTCCATCGCGCACCCAAACCATTACTCTGCACAAGAATAAGCGGATTATGCAACCAACTCTCGGAATCAGACTGAAGATCTTGACAAGCGAGTTTCGGAACAACGGAGTGATGCAGACTCTGCATCGGATCTGGCGTAGATGATGTCGTCGCGTCGGAAAACACCGGAAAACACAAACAAGGAACAAAGGAGGGTACCACAGACGAAGGATTCCTCGGCAGCATGAAGACCGGTTGTAGCAACACCGTTAACAAAGGAGGAAGCGAAACCCTGAAGGTACGACAGAAACACAACCACGAGAAATCCTGGACTCGAAGAAAAGGTAAGAGGTAGGTTCAAATCACGCAGGGGTAAGAGGGGAATAGCAGAGGGGTAAGGAATAAACTCAGACCTAATCAGAACTATCCAACCGATTTTGCAAAATAGTTTTGACACTCTACTCCGGCCGTTAGCTAGGTTATCCTACAGGCTGGACTTGTGGGGTATCGCAACTGCTGAGCTCTGATACCACTCTGTAACACCCTCAGAATCGGACCTATGCAAGTTTGAGAAAAATTCACCAAACCCGCATAGAAACGATTCAAAGGTGCCCACCAGGCACTTTCGTGCGGGTGGAAAACGAAGTAATAACATTACACAACAGTCCTCGATGGGACCCACAGAACAGACATATATAACAACGACTCCATGAGTCAAGAATGCAAATATACGGTACAAAGATCCAAATCACCTTGAAAACGATGAGGCGTCCGACTACGGACAAGATGCAAATGGGGCTAAGAGCCCTGAAGAATAACCAACGCCGTCCATAACCCCGCCTGTGCCAAGCGGAAGGGTAACCGCTAACGACGCCGATCCCAAAACCTGCTTAAACAAAAAGGTGCCGACAAAGGCAAAGCGTAAAACAAAGAAGGAGCGTCGATCTTGAGGCCAAGACAGCGAGGCTAGAATTCGGCGGTCCTCGCCTACATAGGTATGGTGGATCAAGCGGCAGCGCAAAGAAGCACTAAACAACCTATAGAGACTCGATACAACTGGCGGCTATCAGAGAGGGGTGAGAAAGACCTATTCGGATCCAACCTGAGACTAACACCAAACAAACCCATCCTGGCGTTTCCCCCTCGAGACCATCGAGGAAGTCAACCAAGGAACTCACACAGTTGGCAGTTTTACTTATTCAGTTATAGTTGCGGCACTTTACTAGTCAGGTTTAGATAATCGTCCTGATAAAATAAGCAGTGGGCACTTTTAGTTAACCATTCCGTTATAGTTGCGGCAATTACTAATCAAATACAGATAGCATGATATAATCCCAAAACCCAACAGTTGTTGGTACTTTTATTCAGCCAATTCCGTTGTAGTTGCCATACTTACTAGTCAGGTACAATGGTCGCAAGCGACAATCCAAACAAGCAATTGTGGGCAGTATTATTAGCCATTCCGTTATAGTGAAGCTGATTACTAGTCATTATAAGTCAAATTTATAACAATAAACTTTAGTTATGCTTGTCTATGATCGAGATCTTTTGCTCCAAGTCGTCCATATCCATGACACGGCTTTGAAAAGTTTTACCCGGCCGGGTGCACCAATAGTAACACACGATCAACCTCGGAAAAACCAAATCAAAACCCAACGAGGCTTTCACGATCGAACAATCACAGATTCGGAAATATTTGGGGCCACCCTTTGAGTAGAATCCGAACGGAGTAAGCAAGCTCCGAGGCGGCCTCAAGGTTGCGACAATGGTCATGGAAGCGAGGAACCCGAAAGTGTGGCTGGGCTTGTCGATGCATCGTAAACATTCCGATCCTAACAAGACAAGCAGCGATTCGCACAATCGTAAATAAAGCAAAGAAACATGGCATAAGCAGGATCGTAAATAAAACCTCAAACTAGTTGTGGCCCCAAGAAATAAGACTGAATCAAGCTCGCTCGGGGTCCCATATACCTCCGGATGTGGATAGCGCAAAAATCAAGGAACATGTATCAAGTACTGGGTCTTACGGACACAAGTGGCTCGAAACCAAATATTTTCTATCACCCACCAATGCCTCCGCTTATTTCAATTTTAGTTGTTAAACAGAAATTAAAGTGACGATAAATAAAACTAGAATCATCTCCAATATCAACATGCGGCAATACATCAAGAATCGTGGCATATGACGACACACATCAAGACTTGAGCAAGCAACTATGACGCAAGTCCAACTATCTACCAAACAATGTAATAGGATGTGTCCAAGGCAATATAAGGCTGCAGGGATATTACGCACGAAAACTAGAGCATCGCAACACGTATAGCAATAGATCAACAGAGGAATAAATACTATAAAAGTAAGATAGGTAGAAAGGGGAGATGCTCTTTGAAAACATTGTCGAAGGTTTTCCCGAAGAGCGGGCGAAGCTCACATCAACTCAACGGCCCAATCCGCAAGAAGCAAAACACTAGAAGAAACACCGGATGCAATATTTAATACACGGCAGAAGATCGGCATGATGCATGTATGATGCATGGCATGGCAAAAGTGCGATGTAATTAGGTCATATTAGGTGGAACCGGGGTCCCGACATTAATTAGGTGGTGAAAGTTATTTAGACCCCCCGCAAATTAAATGTTGTTATAACAAGGCAAGATAAAATACCGGTTCGCTACCAAGTTTAAATGAGGCCGATATGAGACCAGATTTGCCCGCATATGGGCCCCATATTTATTTATTAGGTGAATCGGCATAAGGCCCCCAAACCACACAAGATGCATGCGAGATGACAATTAAATATGCAACAGGTTGTTATTATGTTATAAAATAGGGTTTCGGGAAGGGTTCACACATTAGAGGGGGGCTCGACGATCTTGGGGTTCCGGGGTACGGGGTCGGTCTCGGGGTCCAAGGTTCGAGTTCCGCTCGTATCGGGTAGGTCTTAGCGCATTCGCGTCTCGGTGTCCGGGAGCAGAACTTGGTGATGTCGATCTTGGCGTTCTTGGGGTTCGGGTCTAGGCGTCCGAGGAAAGTACTTGGCGTCCCGGATCGGTCTCGGATCCATGAAGCAGATCTTGTCGGGGCCTCATATCGCTCTTGGGTTATCAGGTGCAATTGTCGGTCTTGTCCGCGGATGAACTTGACTTGGCGGTGCGATGGCGCTTAGCGTCGGCGGAACGGTCTTGGATCTTGATCGGTCAGTAGATCTTGTCCATGTCGAAGATCTTGCCGGAGGTTCGTCGAGCGCCACCGTTGGTACGGTCTTGGAAGGTCTCGATTAAGCGGCGATGGCAGACGATCGTGTGCTTGGAGGGGAGCACGGACGCGCTGGAACGAGAGATGCACCACACGACCAGGAATAACATAGGACCAACACATATGTGGCAACAGAAAACAAAACAAGCCGACGACCGCTGGAACATGTTGTGCTTCGCAGGGACCGCCTGGCAAGGCAACACCACGCTGGCGGGCGAGACCGACAGACAGCAACCGCCGGGAGGGGCGAAGGGATAAGCGGCCGGCGGCGGCGCCGCAGACGCGCTTGCGGGGTGGGGAAGGACCGCGGCCGGAGGCGACGGAGGAGACGCGGGCCGGCGAGGAGGATGCAAAGGCGGCCGCGTCGCCGGGAAGGGAGGCCGCGACGGGCCCCGCGAGCCGGGCCACGTCGAGGAGAAGCTGCAGCGTGCTCGAGGAGGTGCCGCGGGGCTTCTGGCGAGGTCGGCGGGCGCAGGACGGGCGGCGCGCGGGACGACGCGACCGCGGCGGCGGGGTTCGACGCCTTGCGCGCAGGTGGCGCAGGCGGGACGCCAAGGAAGGTGGCGCCAGTGAGGCGCGGACGGCTTGGCGGGAGCCGGAAGGGGAAGAAGGGGAGAGGCGGGCAGAGCGCTGGGAGAAGCGGGCGGAGCTGGCCTGGGGATCTGGCCTTCAGTGAGGGAGGTGAGGCGAGGCGGGTTGGGGCGGCCGAGGCCGCTCCTGCGCTGGGCGAGGAGGCTGTGACGGCACGCTGGGTCAAGGGATCGCGAGCGCAAGGGCTCGAGAGAGGAGAGACGTGAGGAAGAGGAACAGGAAAGGGGAGAGGTGGGCCGGACGTGGGGGCCAGGCGGGTCCCACAGGGCAGGGGAGGGCTGGCAAAAGTGTGGTGGGTGAGTGTGTTGTGTGTGTTGTGTTTGGGAGAGAAAGAGGAGAGAGATTAGATGGGGGGACAAGTGGCGGTTCCTGGTTGGCTGAGGGAAGGAGAAAGAGGAGGTGGCACGAGCTGATTGGCCCGGGTGATGTGGCCAGGTAGGGGTGGGTAGATTTTTAGGTAGCTCTAGGATTTAGGGTGGGACAGGTTGGGCCGCTTTATATTCCAGGGGGTGGTCGTTCGGGTCGGAACGGCCCGTTCGACTGCCCCCGCAAAAATAATTAAATATTTTATTTAATTGAATTGGGCCGTTTGAAACCCGATGGCAACAAAACAAAAATAATCCGGAGATCCGGGGTTTGGCATTTAATAAAAGATGGGGCGTTGGGAAAAATAAAACGGGGTTTTACGAACATAGTTTTGGCAACAATGCATGATGATGACGATGCAATGCACAAATTCAACGCGATTTTCTAGTAGTGGTTTTGCGGGATGCCACATTATTCCAGGAAGTATATATGAGACATGGTTAAATGACCCATCAGGCCTTATTCTTAGAAGGCGTCGAGTCAAAGGTGTGGATACCGACACTACTATTTACAAAAAAATAATCAGGGTTGGTTTGACCATTTTTGGACCAAGGGAGTATCCAAACCAAAAAGAGAATGAGTGAGACTCAACAGGAAAATCTCACCTCAGTACTACATAGAGAGATCATGTATTTGTTCCTATGTAGTATACATTGTATTGTAGACAGGATGATGTGTGATGATGTAAATGTGTGATGATGTAATATCTGATGGATAAATATATATATAGGAAATACGTAGGAATATTTCCTACAGTTTGTATTTTCAAGACTGGACTTACAGAGGCACTAAACCTATAAAAGCATAGTTCTATATTCAACACCTAGGCTAAGATACAATACACATGAGGATACAAAACTAAATACAACACGGTATGGTTAAGCATGCCATGTTAGCTCAAATGGACAAAAGCAAACTGGTTCTGATTATGATGGCAGTGTTTAACATGATGGGTAAAAATATAAAGGGTATCAGTAAACTTGGGTTATAACAGCAATGGAATCATGCTTTTAACTTGGGTTATGCACATGTCAATTGAAGCTCAAACAACATTGCCTTTGATTATCCCATGCTGAATTTTACCAGGCTGCAATACATTGAATAAGAATACTTATATTTCTATGATATTTTAAACTGCTACAGGAGTATTTATAAAGTCAGTCTACATGATTCAGGAAACATGACACTACTAGTCATTTTCCATATAGTCACTAATATGTCCTTGGATGTCTTACTACATACTGAATCATGATAGCCAAATATTATCTAGTACTGCTATATCTTTTGTACTGCTCTATACCACAAATCAATGCGTGTTCTCAAGGGGAATAAACCTTTTTCAACAGAAAAAAGAAGCTGCTGTTTTCATCAACTGAAATCTTACTGCCAATATGTTAAGTTCAGAGCGGTATCCATAGAAACTAACAGGGATATGGTAGATGCCCGACAACTCCAGAACATAGATAGTGATGGCATACACAAGGAGAGATATTCATTATACCATACCAATGCTTTCAGGGACTTGATCTCATAGAGTTCTGTGTTGTATCTATCAGATATCTCCTTCTGTTCATTGATCTGAAAATTAGAGATACTTTCATCAGATGTTTTTGTATGTACTAGAGGTTTGGTTAGCTATTTATAATTTCTACTGAAGAGGATGACAGGGTATAGAGGTTTGTTAAGAAGCTACCAAGACAGAACCAATTACTCCGTACCTGAATCTTGCAAGGATTCCTTAACCCTGACCTCAAGATCATTCTTCTCAGCCATGAACTTCAGAATCTGATTTTTCAGTTCTTCAATTTTGTCCTCATACGTGGAGAGAGGCGTGGGGCTTGAAGGTTCAGGCCGGCGAGCACGGGCAGGAACTTTTGGAGGAGGCCTTCAGCACGGATGGGGTCTTCCCAGCATGAACCCAGCACGGACGGGATCTTCCCAGCATGAGCACGGGCAGGAACCAGGACTCCCTATCTCCGGCAATGGCCAAGGGCGAAAGGCCGGCCCTTGACCTGGTAGTGACGGCTGTTGTCGTTGACGGGGAAAGACGAGCGCATCCTCCCGCTTCCCGTAGTACTTGATGACCGCGATGCTGGTCGGCGACCGGACTGTGGCTATATGCACCCACTTCGCCGCCGTTGGGGAATCACCACCGTCACCAAGAATCAATTTTCAAGAAGAATACGGGGGAGCGGATGGACGCGCCGGGGAGTGGGCCTGGGGAGCTGTGCTGGGGAATAGACTGGGAGGAGGCGCGGGGGACCTTCGCGACGCAGGCGTGAGGGCGATAGGACAACGAGGGCGAGGCACGACCGAGTGAGCGACGGAGCAGGTGGCTGAGCTCGAGGAAGGGGATGAGGACGATGCGGTTTGTCGGAATTAGTGTAGGACTGTTTTGCTTAATTACCGCCGCGTCAAGTAAATAGGGTCGGAGGGAGTAATAAAAATTACAAATTATTATTTGGATCACCTATCGACAACTACAAATACTCGAGCGAGCTGAAGGCACACCGCCGTCCACGTCCCTTTCCCACTAGAGCTGGATAAACCTTGTCATATTAGAGTTTATGATAGTAGACACATGAGAAGGCATCGTGAATGCCCTAGAGCACCTTTTTCTTGCTGGTCCAATGTAGCGTGAATCCTATCGCCCATGCCATGGGTCTGGCCTGTGTTCAACACTTGTTATTTTAGGGAAACATTCGATTTTATTTGGTCTCCGGAAAAGGAAAAATGCCTGGTCCGACTGACCATATGGTAAGGTTACAAAGTGGTTGACCACTTTATAATCACGTCCTTTAGTTAGTTAGTTATAATCTAAAAAAGAAAGAGAACTACGTGATAAACAACACAAACTCATATATACTTCCGCATGCTCATACACTCCTGTCGGACAAAAATGAATGACTGAGAATTAGTCAGACAACAGACTCCCGCCTGGCAAAAAACAAATGAAAAAAAAAACAGTCAAACCAACCGAGTGGCCTAGGCTACAATCGGACACATGCTGTAAAAATCAACCGAGTGGCTCTCCTCTACCAATAGTAGCTCTGGTTGTCAAACAATTAACTACGGCCCAGCCTAGGTCATTCGAGAGGCCCACAAAACGAACAAGGCAACAAACAACGACCAAACAAAGAGACGCGGCAAGGCGCAAGCATAACAATTAGGTTTAGATCATCTCCACTACTTGGACGAACCTAGGATAAAATCCCAATCAAACTTTGGCCGGACGGAATAAGTTTTTGGCCTAGGTACACCGAGTTTTCCATCGGCGTAATCAGCCCGAGTTTCCGGGACGTCCGTTTCTGCTCAAATTCGGCTCAAGTTCGTCCAGATTTCGACATAGTTCGGCAAACCATAAATACAGAACATTTTAGGTCAAATTTTGGCGAAATTTTAAACATAGTTCGGCGTAAATATAAACATAGTTTGGCCTGCAGTAAAAATACAACATATTTTGGCCAAGTTTGGTCAAATTCGGTCAGTTCATGCTCGACATCTACGTGTTGCCCTTGCGTATCCATATGTGCCCAATAAGATTATCCTGTAGCTATTGATGCATCGCCGGATCTCAGATTTTCTGACGCATGACGATGAATGTAGCCCAGGTTGGAGGCACCTGATGATCAGGCTCGGCAAGAGGACCCTGTCTGTAGTATGGCTCGTTCTGCTCGAGCAAACTCAGTGGATCCTTCCTCTCATCCTTAATGATCATGTTGTGTAAGACCACACAACGGTTCATCACTTCACACATCTGATCATGTTTGAGATAGTCTTCATAAATATTAGCCATCTTGGATAGATGTCATCTGCTAGATAGTATCCCTTGTTGTAGTGGTGCCCGCTGATCTTAAATTCCACAGGGGGAGCATATGACCCTCAACAAGCTTGGAAAAAATAGTTAAGGAGTTGATGACGTTGATGTCGTTGTTTGATCCTGCCATGCCAAAGGAGTGTCAGATCCAAAGATCATGTGTAGCAACCGCCTCAAGTATCACAGTGCAACCTCCTTTGTGGCCTTTGTACATTCCTTGCCATGCAAATGGACATTTCTTCCACTTCCAATGCATGCAATCTATGCTTCCAAGCATACCAGGAAATCCTCTACTTTCATTAACTGCGATGATCCGAACAGTGTCTTCAGCAGTGGGTGATCTCAAGTACTGTTGTCCGAATACTGCAATCACTGCCCTGCAGAACCTGTACAAGCAATCGATGACGGTGGACTCGGCCATGCGGAGATAGTCATCGACACTGTCAGTCGGCGCTCCATATGCAAGCAACCTCATCGCCACGGTGCACTTCTGAAGTGAGGAAAACCCAACCAAGTCGGTGCAGTCCTTCTTGCAAACGAAATAGGGGTCGAACTCCCGGATGGCATGCATGATCTTGAGGAAGAGCTGCCGGCTCATCCTGAAACGACGACGAAACACGTCCTCTCCATGGAGCGGCCGGTCGGCGAAGTAGTCGGTGTACAACAAGCAGTAGCCCTCTATCCTTTACCTCGCCTTGCACTTTCGGCGACCGGCGAACCAACTATTTCGCCATCTGCAGTACTGGTAAGCGAGGCGAGGATCTCCATGTGCTCTTTACCTTCAGCGACCTTGGCGCTCTCCTCCTCCAGCAATATAGCGAGTATATCCTCGTTGTCAGAGTCCATGGCGAGTACCTTGTCGTCGTCGGAGTCCATGGCCGAACTGGCGAAACGCCGAACACTTGGCGGGCGTGGTGGTGGGAGCACGCAGCGAAGCAGAGCTACAGCGAAGTTCAGGCGGTGAAAGTGGCGGCAGAGAGGGTTGGGGAGTGGGCGACAACTACGACGAGCATATCTAGAGGCGTGGGCATGTCTCGGCGTAGAGGAGTTCCGTCGGCAAAGTCATGGCGACAGAGGCGCTGGGAGCTTTTCGCCGTAATATGGGCGAGTGGAGTGGGTGTGGGGGGGAGGAGGGAGAATGAGACTGTCTCGCCGACAGAGCTGGCCCACGCTCGTTTTCGCTGCGTCTGACGTTTCCGGGATCATGGGTACGACCTGAAAAGCCCGGACCAAAGTTCACCTAACTCCGGACGAAAACAGGTTTATGGGTACGCGACTTGACCGATTTTCAGCGTCCAGATCGGCGTCCTGGGTAGACGAGTGAAAATGCTCTTAGAGAGGTACGTCTTAGCATACGATTCTGTTGGTTTTGAGTCAATTATGTAATTATAAGTGATGCAAATATTTACCAATGCTTGGCCGTAGCATCAAAATTCAAATTTGATAGACAATTTAAAATAAGATTATAATTTAGCAGGGGTGAACGTTACGAATGAATCGATAGTTGAAGCTACATAAGACAAGGGGCGGACCAAGAAATGGGCTAAGCCCCGGACTGGCCCTTGTGTTTAGGCATTTAGTTATCTTTTTACATGATTTTTTTCAATTTTCAAAGCAATTCTAGTATAGTTTTGGCCATAAGACCAGGACTTCAGCACGGGCTGTGTCCTAGGTGTAGATCCACTCCTGATAAGACATATCTGTAAACCTGGTTTGCATCAGAGACAAAGCGTCTATAAGAACACCCTCAATTCGAATAAAAAAGCAAGAGCAAACTTCCAACCAACAAGCGACCTGCTAAACAGTTTAGGACCAATCTTAAGGAAAATGATACCATGCCCCCGGGGGATCGCGTTGCTCGCGTCCCCCGGCTCCTCCTCGTGACACGCGTCTCCCCGGGCGCAGCAGTGGGTGGGCCCAACTCCCGTTCTTATCCATTGATCCGTTCTGAAATCTCCTCTTCCCTGTCTTCTTCATCAGCCAAACATGGATAGCTTGAGATCGTACTGCCACCGGACACACCTCCGCCACTCGCCATACGCAACCCACCGGCGACCTCTTCCCCTCCCTCCACCTCTGTGTGCTTGCCCCGTCGTCGGCCCACACCTCGGGCACGCGTCCGCCCCTCGCCTCCACCTCCGTGAGCTCGCCGCCCCGTCCCCTCGACTCCACCTCCGTGAGCTCGCCGCGCCGTCCCCTCGAATCCACCTCTGTGAGCTCGCCGCGCCATCCCCTCGACTCCACCTCCGTGAGCTCGCCACGCTAGCCCGCAGCCTCGTCAACAATCCTGCATGAATTTCGCCGCCTCCATGAGCTTTCCTTGACTCCATATCCGTGCCCCTCAAGCTCCATGCCCACGTTGCTACCTTGGGCGTCCTCTGCTACCTTGGGCATCTGTCGTTGCTACGTCGGACAAAGCCGCCTGCTAGCTTTGGGCGTCGGCCGTTGCTACGTTAGGCGTCCTCTGCTACCTTGGGCATCTGCCGTTGTTCGTCGGACAGCCGCTCTGCTAGCTTTGGGCGCCGTTGCTACATTGGCGTCTCGTGTTGCTACTTTGGTCGATCGACTCTGCTACCTTGGGCGCCAACTCATACATTGACGGCCGCTCATATGTTCTGTCCGTCGAGGCACCGGCGTTACCTTAGGCATGTGCCTTTTCTACCATGGGCGTCCGGTCTTTGCCGACCTTAGGCGGCGGCGTTTCTGATCGGCCAAGGTTGCCGCTTTAGGCGTCAAACTGCTAGCATCCGATGTTACCGCCGACCTTGAACAGTGATGTTGCTTGGTGGGTGGGCGGCCTTGCTACCTCGTGTCCGGCCTCGCTACACCCTCCTCCACTGTTTCTTCCATGGCGTTTCCTCTTTCTTCTTTCCTTATCTCTTCTCCATCGGTCTCTACGATTTGATTTGCTACAATATGGCATTTTTTGCTACATACATTTTGTAGTCTTGCTACAATAGCATAAAATTTTGCTACACACGGTCTCCGTGAAATTCTCCGGTGAGATCTTCGGCGAGATCGGGTTTGCTACATTAGCACAATTTTTTTGCTACACGGTCGCCGGCGATGTCTCCGGCGAGGTCCAGTCTATTTTTTCATTTTCCGGGTCAAACCGTCAGCAAAAGCGGGACTATTTATAGCAAAAACGAGCATGTCTATAGCAAAAGCGGGATTTTGACCCAAAAAGAGGACACGTGGTTGGCTAGGGACCCGGGGGATAAAAACGCAAATCCCGCGGGGGCGCGTACTACTGCCCCAATCTTAACGATTGCAACGAATCAACAGTTTATTACTCCTAAACTAGTACTAGCTACGACGTACTGTGACATAGCAAATCCGCCAAAACCCTAGCAAGTCCCTCCCCGCCTCCGCCTCCGCCGCACGGCCAACCAAACCCGGGACAATTCCCCACCAAACCCCGCCGCGACGCGAACTAGCGAGTAGCCAAACCCTCCATCCCCGGCGCCGGCGGCCAGAATGGGGCGGGACAAAACACGGAGACTCTCCGGCAGCCGGCACTTCCGGCAGCGGCTGGTGCTGGCGACGCTGACCTCTACCCCGGTCACCATCGTGGACATCCGCGCCGACGGGACGCCGGGCCTCCGCGACCACGAGGTCTCCCTCCTCCGCCTCCTAGACAAGATCTCCGACCACAGCGACGTGGAGATCAACGAGACAGGTACTTACTGCACCTGCCACCCCCTCTGACCTGTGTCTCCTCGCCTGCTGATTTATCGCGGGTTTCCTCGCAGGGACAAAGCTGAGGTACAAGCCGGGGGTGATCATCGGCGGGAAGGACCTGGAGCACGACTGCGGGCTGCAGCGGGGGATCGGCTACTTCCTCGAGCCGCTCATACTGCTCGGCCTTTTCGCCAGGTCACCAATATCGATTCGTCTCAAAGGTGAAAAAGACCTTTCTTATATCTAATAGTTTGTGCTTAAGTTGGTGTAGAATTAGCAAAAAACTTGGGAGATTATTGTGTTGTTAGGTCAATTGATTGTCATGTTTACCCTGGGATTTCAGTATTTGCAATCTCAGGCTGTTCTAGAACTGTGGGCTATAGAGTTTGTTTCAATTTTTCAGTCAAATCAAATAGGTTGTTTCGATTGGTGTATGTGAATTTTGTGAGTGGACCCTGTTCTGGTGTGGATTGGTTTGACAAGGGGTGTTTTATTGTGGTTTGTTTAATTTTGTTGAATGCAATGTGGCTGAGTAAGCAAGCTTTGGCTTGTTTTCATGAACCTATCAAACTTATTGCTATTTCTGATTATCAGTTGAAATCACCCTGTTAACTTGAGGTTCTCGATAATATATGTCTATCAAGCTTCATAAACGGCCACATGGCAAAATTTACAAAGGACCAGAAAGAAAACAATACTTCTTTAGTTATCTTCTGCCTAACATTGATGGTCATTGTTGTTACTGACCATACAATGTCTTCCAATTCTAAATTTTCCATGGAGTGTGAATTTGATGCCATGTTTGTAGGAATCACAAATGATACAGACCGAGGTTGTGGGGTTAGCTTGCTTTAGAACAGTGAGCTATAGAGTTTGTTTCACTGCTCAGTAAAATGGGTTGCTTAAATTGGTGTATGTGAATTATGTGAGTGGATCCTGTTCTGGTGTATATTGTGTTGACAATGGGTGGTTTTATTGGACTTTAGTTAATTTGGTTGAATTCAATGTTGCTGAGGAAGCAAGCTTGGGCTCATTTTCATGAATCCATCATCTTTATGGCCATTTATGTTTATCAAATGAAGATGCCCTGTTAACATGATGTCCTTAGTTGTATGTGTATAAAGCTTCATAAACTTCCATCAGGCAAAATCAACAAAGCACCAGAAAGTATACAGTACTTTTAGTTACCTTACGCACAAAATTTATTGTCATTGTTGTTATTGATCATACAGTTTCTTCCACTTCTGACTTTGCCATGGACTCTTAATTTGATGCCATGTTTACAGGAATCACAAATGATACAAAGGACCCTTCTGTGGACACATTCCGGATGGTTACGCTGCATATGCTCAAGCATTTTGGTGTTCCTCTTGAGGGACTGGAGCTAAAAATTGAAAGCCGGGGAGCTCCTCCTCTTGGTGGCGGTGAAGTGCTTCTTCGAGTTCCCAATATAAACAGCACGTTAACAGTGCGTTGGAGTTTACTTCTGTTAACATTTCATAATAATTCCTGATGACATTCCCCCTCTAACGTTAACTGTTTTCACAGGCAGTTAATTGGGTTGACGAAGGCATGGTAAAGAGGATAAGAGGTGTAACATTCTCCACCAGAGTATCTCCACAGATTGAAAACCGTATCCTCTATGCTGCACGTGGACTCTTCAATAAGTTTATTCCAGATGTTCATATATTCACTGATCATAGATCTGGTTCAACTGGTGGAAGGTACTTTTCCAGCTTGAAGTAGAACCTGTTGAATATTATTAGTAGCACCGTGCTTTTATCTCCCTGTGTCTTGCAACTCAAAAGTTTAAATGTATTCATCTTTGTTGCAGGTCAGCAGGCTATGGTGTATCTGTAGTCGCCGAGACAACAACAGGGTGTCTAATTTCTGCAGATGCTACTGTGAGTTATACCAATGTTGATGAAATGAGTAAAGAATCGGAGAAGCCTGAGCTGATGTCTCCAGAGGATCTTGGTGAACAAGTTGCATCAATGCTGCTAGAAGAGGTAGCTCAAGGAGGAGTTGTTGACTCGACACATCAGGTTTGGCATTTCATACCAGTTTTTCCTTTCTTAAGTTATCAGCCAGGCTAGTGGCACACATTTTTGCATTATGGCTTTGTGTTTCTTTGTTATGTGTCAGGCTGTAGGTGGGCACGCTCACAGCTGCCCACCAGCAGACCCACCTGTGCCATATAAAGTAATTGGGCTTTCGCTACTTGTCTATTTAAATCTGCTACTCTTAAATAACACCCATTTGCCCACCTATACCCGCCAGCTTCAGTACATACCCGCGAGAGCTGCCTGCAGCTAGCTTGGTCACACAGGTAGACAGTACACATGAAAGATCAGCTAGCTTCATCACACAAATTCACAGAAAAAAGCATCTAGATTCATCACACTAGTACACAAGATCATTCTTTTTTCAAATGTGATGACACATGAATTTATTGGTAGTACACACGACAACCACTGGGCCAAAATATCAGTACATGGATCAAGCTAGTACAAAGGAAATGCCCTACTGATTAGATATGGTCTATTGCCTTCTACTCCAGTACATGGAGTATTAGTGATCACTTGCATGTTGTTTCTTATCGTGTAGTTGCATGGTCATAACCTCGCCTGACGCTGGAATGATGCCCTGAACAATTGACAAAATGTTCAATATTCATACCTTAATCAAGTACAAAGCTCTTGAAAAATAACAAAGAAAGATCATCCGGCAGACTAGTAAAATAACAAAGAAGAATGTACTTTAACCAAAATTCAGATGGAGATCCTAAGCTCGATGCATATGTATGAAAGAGTTTTTACAGACGGATATCTTTTTGATCATTCACTGCTTCTGAACAAACATCCTAGTACCATGTTACGAACGACCCTGCCAGTTCAGTTCCAAGAATTAATAATACTACTAGTTCTGGAGTTCTGCAATTGTGTCAACAAACATCTTAGGCATGTTTCTTCCTGCAGTTTTGGAGTTCTGCAATTGTGTCATGACAACCTGCATTTCGAGCAAGATAATTACATTATTAGGATCTCATGGTCTACTAGAAGAATCAAACCTACTTTTCCATATTGTTATATAGTGTAACAAGAACAGATCACGAACTTACTTTTGCATTAAGAGTTCTTGCAGCCTTTCTTGCTCTTGAGCTTTCACTAGCATGAGATAGTGGCCTTTTGCCCCCTACGGTTACAGAGATAGGGACATCCCTGCTACCGTCATGTTGCTCAACACGGGCATCGCCGGACCACTGCGGCTCCCCACAAAATTTCAGATAAAAGATATTCAGTATTCAGACCTATTACAGTACTAAAACAGTATACTTGTGTAAGCTAATAAATTACACAAAATTTGATATCTAAATTGTAAATATCAGTCAATAGTAAAAAAATGATCTCTTGATCATTCAGGCAGGAACAACCATCAGTTGCTCAATAAAATGGTACAGGTTGACTTCTACTAAAACACCACCCAGTCATATGATAATCAGTACAAGTACAAGCTGTTTAATTATTGTGTTCAGGAAAAAGCAGTATCAGGTGCTCATTTAATTATTACTTCAGATCATAATCTGTCAGAGTCCACAACATGTAACTAGCATTTAGACTTGGCTAGCTGATGTACTAGCCACGAGAAGTGTAACCATCGATAGCTTGATGCTGGAACATACTAACGTGCATCTACTACTACATAAATGATCCCATTCTTTTTTTGAATGGTAATGATCCCATTCTGACAATGTATCCGTAACTGAAGAGTGTCAGCATCTCCTACAGCCAATAATACTGCCAGCCAAAAATAATACAGTAAACTATATTGATCCGTGCAGTTGCTGGGAGCTCGTTGTTTCTTAGGTTTGAAACAGGAGAAAGCGCTGACTGAACCATTTCAGAGGAAGCACCATCATGAGCGATTGTGAGGGGCGAGGGGTTAGTTGTTAGGAGTAGAGCCCTCTGCTTGGAAAAAGGGAGCAGCAGCGTACATGTTTTCTGAAAGTGCGACGTTTGTTCAGAACAATGGCACATTTTCAGAAAAATACGACTAGACAGGAACCTGCGGTTTTTATTTCCGGCAAAAATAAAGAGAAGTTTGTAACTTTGTATAATACAACTTGAATATAGGAAGATCGTGGTCAAGTATAGTATTTTGTTTTGTATCATATTACTTCAGCATATACATGGTGCTTATCACCAGAAAATATCAATTTCCCTGTCTTATTATATTTTCTACAAGCATATTGTATATCAAAAAGCTATTCCACTGAAAAAGCCTATAGTTTTTTGATGATTCCGAGGTGCGTACAAATGTTTGTGCATATTTTAAGATAACAACCTGATCGTTGTTTTGCTGGCAAAAGGAGACAACATATAGCAATGAATCTAACATGCCCTTGGCGCTAATTTATTCAAATCAGGCTCAATATCGGTCACATGGATCTTACATGGATCTTCCCCTTCTTGGACGAAGCCACTGGATCCCGCCCCACAGAGATGCTACCTGCTGGATCCTGCCCCAAATCCATGGACGTCTGGCCTCCTTGCTCCATGGGTGAGGGTCTGGATGTGATGCCGCCGCCGATGGGGAAAGTGGGCTGATGAAGAGGGATCTGGGGCGACGGGGGATTGGGTCCTCGGGGCATGGCGTCTGCCTCCATCGCCAGGGAGAGCGTCCCGATGCAGCGTGGGCGCGTGGCGGCGGTAGCGAGCAGCTCGTGCGTGTCTGCGATATTATTTCGCTGGCCCATGGTTGTCCATTTAGCGGAAACAGGTGGGATGGGCTGGTCGCGCCGTGGGCTGCCCCATTCCACCTACAGGCTGAGTTATTGCACCCCTCTCATACTATTCTTGACCAGCACAATGTTTTTTTTCTCTTCTTCGAAGCACCTATAGACAGCTAAAAATGTGAGCTAAGAATTACAGATTCAGGCTGAACATAGTACATATAGGTCCATCGGAATGATTGTTTTATGCAAGTTCCTCTGTCAACCTAGTGCTTAGTTTATTTTTGCAAAACGATTTCTGAGGTTATGTTTGCCTTTCCTTCTAGGGCTCTTTTCTCCAGAATGCACCTTCTGTTTGTTACATGATGTTTCTCCTGTAAATAATTTGCAGGGCCTTCTGTTTTTGCTGTGCGCTCTATGCCCTCCTGATGTGTCAAAGGTCCGTGTGGGACAACTGACACCATACGCTATAGAAACACTCCGAAACATCAGGGATTTCCTTGATGTCAAGTTCATCATCAAGCCCGATCCGAATTCGAATACAGTTACTCTAAAATGTGTTGGTGCGGGAGTGAAGAACCTTGCTCGGAAGATTTCATAAACAGAAGGATCTTGAATCTCATCAAGGATGGAAGGCTGGAGCTATGTCTTTTAACTGCAACACAACAATTTTCCTAGCTGCTACTGTAAAAGCCATGTTGCAAGTTTTGATGTAAGCTATTTGCCCGGGAATGGGTTTGCCTGATATCATAGTAATCATGTACTCTCAACTGTATCTCATTGATCTAATAGAGCAACTTCTTCCAGCTTCTGTTTCTTGAGAAAACATGGTTGTGGTGACTGGTGAGCTTTGACATGTAGATTTCTACTGGGTCTGGGTGCCATCAGCATGCACATTTGATGTTTGTTCCACTCTTTACTAGCCTGTAACATCTAACATCTGGTTTCGAACTGAATATGACATTACACATTGTCACTCTTGATCGTGTTGGAAGGTCATTGGGCAGTTGGCCAGATCTTCAACTGATATCGTATGTTCACACAAAATGAACTCTATGATTGCCTAACATATATATGAAGGCTGAGCATCGTTCTGCTAAGCTCAGCCCAACCAATATACACATTAGCACAAAACATCTAGTCTGCTCTCTCCCCTCCTTATGGATTCACCCATCTTGTACACAGCTGAATATCAGCAAGAGAAGAACACATCACAGCATCATCATCAGCTCAGAGATGGATGCAATATCCAGATCAGAGACAAGACCCAGCCGCAGGACAGGGCGCCGGCGCCGCTGCTGGTGCCGGAGAAGCCTGTTGGGTTGTCTGGGCCGTACATCGAGGTCCCACCAGTTTTTTTTGTTTGCGTTCACCACCGTCGACCCTCCGCCCGACCGCCGGCCCTGTCCCTGTCGTCGGGCTGGTGCTGTAGCTTGGTGTTATGCCTACTGCACCGAAGCCTGGCGTCATGCCCACCGGCCCGGTAGTACCCGTCACCGCCGGAGTGAAAGCGGTGCCGCCCGAACTGCAGCACATGTCACGAGTTCATGATCAGTATAGAAGAATTACAAGATGTTAACCGTTTCATATGAAATTACTGACAAAACCATCTGTTCTAGATATGATTTGAACAAGTTAGGCCTCTGATCCAGTACAACCCCTTTCCCTAAACTCGTACAAACCCGTGTAATCTCAAACACAAAGATGGCTTAGATTCGTTTGATACCCCTTCATAGTATAAACATGTATATGAAATCCTGTACAAATTCGTATAGTACAACCAAATTATAGTCATTCTAGCAAACATATCTATACTAGTACGACTCTACACAAATGGAAATAAAATGTACAACTGTTCGCCGGATCATAGCCAGCGTTTTGTAGATGTGTGCCGTTATGGCTGGCACGGTGGCAGCGCGGTGGAGGCAGCGTGTAATGGAGGCGGCGCGAGGCCGTCGTACCGTCCAACTGAATGCGTATTACAGAATCCTCAAAGTCTTATACTCCGTACTACTCTCTCCGTTTTAAAATATAAGATGTTTGTAAATGAAATGTATCTAGACTTATTTTAATGTATATGTTCATTCAAGTTTGAAGTGAATCTAACACTAAAACAAGTTTAGATACATTTATTTCACAAAGGTAAAACATCTTATATTTTGAAACCAAGGGAGTACAGCAGCATCACACATATCCAATCAAAGTGTTCGTAAATACTAATTCTGATGGATTTTGCCTCGCTTGTGGACTGCAGGCGACGCGGTGTGGGTCGTGGTGGTGAACGAGGAGTGCGTGAAGGCGTTCATGGAGCTGCGGCCGAGCACCTGCCGTAGTCGTGATGGCCGGCGGCAGCGGTGATAATGATGATGGCCGGGGCGGCGGCGATTGGTGTTGGCCGGTGGCCTAGCCGAGATTATGCGTGAGAAAAGAATATCATATAACTACACGTCCCGATCCGTATACTTATATATGGATAATACTTGGTTTGGATACCGACTTAGGCATATATGTAAACATATTTGTACAAGTTTAGGGAAAGGGGTTGTACATATCAAAGCCCAACAAGTTATTGTTTCTCTGTGAGTTAAATCCAATGGCAATACGATTTTACGGTCATGGAAGTTGTGTTGAAACATCACTCATGGTTATCGCTCATGTTGTAGAGACGTATTTGCTGACGTGGCAACCCAGGGACCTACTGTCAGCCTCTAATTCCGTTTCATTTAAAAAAAACTTACATCTTATTTTCTTAACAAGACAACCTGGGAGACCCACTATCAGCCCCACCACCAACTCTCCTCCACTCGTCCATGATTCCCCACCCTATCCACCCTCTCTCCTTCCCAGTGCCGGCCGCCCCTGCTCAACCTCGCTTACTCCTCGCGCACGGCCGCCCTGCTTTCTGCTGGCGTGCCGCCGTCCTCCTTCTGGCCTGCTGACGAAGAACGACATCCCGGAGTTGCGCGCTTCCCAACGCCAGAGATGCGCGACGGGGGCGGAGGCCAGGGTGGTGCTTGGCACCGCGGACGGGGCCATCGAGCTCTGCCTGGCCAAGGAGAACCGAACGCATATGAAACTACTACTAGTATATACCTGGGCAATGATCATTTGGACGCCGCCGATCATTAACAGCACCTTGCGGCCGTAGCGGTTTAAGATGAGGGTGGAGAGCATGAGGGCCCCCAGGTTGGTGGCACCGATTATGACGGCGCCCATGAGGGTCGCGTTGCTGCCAGACCCGACGGTGCATAACACATCGGGGATAAGAAGGAGAGAACGATGACTTCGGTGAGCTGGAAGAACATGGGCATGGCCACGGCAACGTCGGCAAGCACCAGGTGAGGGCGGTACTCGTGCCTCGTCGTCATCTTGCGGAATGCGGTGACCCAGCATACCACTGCATGTGTAGTACACTATAGTCGTTGACATGACATCCACAGAACACCGTTCCGTAAATATCACATCCCTCAGAGCGGTATAACAGAAACATTGTGGGTCCATATTACAAAAGTACACACATTATTATTAGTACAATACCGAAAGTTCAAGACTTCCAAAAGATCCAACTTACAAACCAAAATATAAAGCGTTCAACGGAAATTTAAAAGTAACAACTCCGACTAGGAGTGGGGCTCAACAGCTTATTCTATAGAGTTCATGCTGCTCGGCTCCGTTAGTTACTACTAACTAGACACTTAAGTGGACTCGTTCTCATCGACACCGTAGCGGATCTCGTAATCCACGCCTTCAACTCCTCCGGACAGATCAGGCTCCTTGTAGAACACATCTTCTTGATATTCAGCTGCATACATTGGCACGTCTTCGGAATCCTCAGAGTCTAAGCAAGGGATCAAAGGAAAGAATGGGTAACAACGTTACCCAACAAGTTCATTATATGCAAGGTGGGAAGTTTGATGCTATAACTACCACCTCGGATTATAAATCCTTGACACTATGCAGTTTTTGTAAATCTTTCTTCAAAGATTGATTTTATTCCGAAAAACTATGACAATCAGCCTTCACAGGTTGACCAGAACTTTTATGGAGTTTCTTTCCTGCCGCGTTCGTAGATCCTTCCCGGAACAGGGAGTAACAAGTTACAGTTTTTACACTCTACAGAGGTGTGTTACTTTACCCATGAGAGATCAACTCCTTGTTGCACAACCGGGCGTACTTTCCCGTCCACAATTCCATGATGTGGGGCCCAGTAGTTGGTCCAAGCCAATCACTGCCCCTTCGCGACCCCGCATGCCTCCTTGGTGTACACCATGCCCATATAATGAATTACGGCAATGGTTTGTACAAACCGTTAGATGCCAGAACTATCGTGGGAAGATGAGGGTTCCCACCCATATGCTGCATATCCTCTACGAATTACCAATTAATATGCACGTTACGAGGATAACATCCACGACCTGTACATCCGGCTTCATGCGAGAGGAAGAAGATACAGCTGACTTCTCTGTCCCATTCCAAATCTCATGGCTAACGCGTAATATACGGCGCTAGAATCACTGATGTCAGGGATTATTAAGTCCCTACTTGATCATCATTGTTGCAAATAGAACCCTAAGTTCTATTGCTCCATTATATCACCACTTAGGATGATATCTATGATTGCTTTATTTATGAAAATACACACATTATTATTATTGCAATACCGGAAATTCGAGAATTCCAAAAGATCCAACTTACAAACCAAAATATAAAGTGTTCAGCGGAATTTAAAAGTAACAACTTCGACTAGGAGTTGATCTCAACAACTTATTCTATAGAGTTCATGCTGCTCAGCTCCGTTGGTTACTACTAACTAGGGATACTTAGTTGGACTCGTTATCATCGACACCATAGAGGATTTTGTAATCCACTCCTTCAACTCCTCCGGACAGATCAGGTTCCTCGTAGAACACATCTTCTTAGCATCCGGCTGCATACATTGGCACGTCTTCGGGATCCTCAGAGTCTAAGCAAGAGATCAAAGGAAAGAATGAGTAACAGTGTTACCCAACAAATTCATTATATGCAAGGTGGGAAGTTTGATGCTTTAACTACCACCTCAGATTATAAATCCTTGGCACTATGTAGTTTTTCTAAATCTTTCTTCAAACATTGATTTTATTCTGAAAAACTATGACAATCAGCCTTCACAGGTTGACCAGAACTTTCATGGAGTTCCTTTCCTGCCGCGTTCATAGCTCCTTCCCGGAACAGGGAGTAACAAGTTACAGTTCTTACACTCTGCAGAGGTGCGTTACTTTACCCATGAGAGATCAACTCCTTGTTGCACAACCGGACGTATTTTCCCGTCCACAATTCCATGATGTGGGGCCTAGTAGTTGGTCCAAGCCAATCACTGCCCCTTCACGACCCCGCATGCCTCCTTGGTGTACACCATGCCCACATAATGAATTACGGCAATGGTTTGTACAAACCGTTAGATGCCAGAACTATCGTGGGACGATGAGGGTTCCCACCCATATGCTGCATATCCTCTATGAATTACCAATTAATATGCACACTATGACGATAACAGCCACGACCTGCACATCCGTCTTCATCTGAGAGGAAGAAGATACAGCTGACTTCTCTGTCCCATTCCAAATATCTTGGCTAACGCATAATATACACGGCTAGAATCACTGATGTAAGGGGTTATTAAGTCCCTACTTTATTATCATCATTGCAATTAGAACTCTAAGTTCTATTGCTCCATCATATCACCACTTAGGATGATATCTATAATTTCTTTATTTGTGAAAATAATATTTTCTTTCTTTTATAGCATAAATGATAACACACAATTTGCAAATATTTTGATAAAGACTCTTCAAAGGACATGAGCAAGTGATGAACTTGCCTTGTGATGGCAAGGTAGTGAAGTCTGATGCTTGCACTGGACCTTGGGCTTCTAGTTCTACAAAAACATCATTATTGCCCGGTAAGGACAATATTTAAAGAAGAAAAATGATTATGCAAGTAATGTAATGCATTATTTAATTCTATATGCATTTTCCCTATATAAGGTGCCTTTTAATAAAGCATTTATAAATCTTATTTTTTTTATATTTATTGCATATATTGAATTATTTTATTTGATTTCCCTTCTTATTTGACTTTTATTGATTTAATAATTCTTTTAGGAATTATTAATTATACATTAAATTTATTACTAAATATTTATTTAGTATTTGAGGCTTGATTCCATAGGCCCCCTGGCTCTCGAAAGTTGTAAAGTTTGTAAGGGTAGAATTGTCCCCGCGCGTTTTTAGAGGAGGGCGCGCGAGGGTAGCCCCCGAAGCCCAAGTCCAGGCCCGTATTCCCACGTATTCGCATACGTACTATTGCCTGCCACGATGTCAACCATTGCCACGTCGCCATGCCATTAGATTTGACCATTCATTGCCACGTTGTCAACCATTGCCACGTTGCCACGACATTATTAGGTCTCTCGGTTTGATCACAAAAACTAACGCGCCGCCATTTCCCTAGACACCGCTCTAACCCTAATTTTTTGATCATCCCGCCTAGCTCCGGCGGTGACGTGCGCCGACAAAGGATCCAGATTAGCGACATGAATCTGGCGGCCAGCCTTCTAATCCTCCAACCACACGAGCCTTCCCGGCTCCGGCCGTCGACCGAGATCTAATCCTCCACCTGCGAATCTGCCCGGCTCCGGTGGCGACGTACGTGTCCATCCACGCCGACGATAACCGTTCCAATCCTACATCTCCAGATCAAAGGCCAGCCAGATCTTCTCATCCTCAGGCCGCATCAACCAGTCCCGTGTCCCATCTCGTCACTGGCGCCCGGAAGATGTGAGTAGCTGCCTCTCTAACCCAAACTCTTTCCATCACCTTTAGCATAGCGGCTTAGGGTTCATATTTGCATCTACGAGTCCTCCACATATACATCACTGATTAGATTAGCGTTTCTGGTTTTCTTTGCTTGAACAGATGGATGACTCTATGCCAACTGGGAGTGACAATGAGAGCATACCTACGCACAACGGTGATTCAAGTTCGGATGATGAAGATATGTTTTTCTTTGATGATGAGCTTACTGAGAACGACCTCTTTGAAGAAAACTCATCCGAGGATGATAAGGTCAAGTGAAGTTTATTTTTAATTTTTAATTTGCACACCTAGAACATGCAAATTTATACACATACTTTTTAAATTGTGCAGATGGACATCGATTGTGTAAACAAGGATCGCCATCGAAAAGAATCTATCTCGGAAAGCATTAGTGATGTATGTCTAGTGCTACATTATTTTTATAAGAATTGAATAGCCATGTTATATGACTTTGTGCTACAATGCTGCAGGTTGTACTATTCTCTCATAGCTACCATGATTATTTTGGGGATTCGGACTTAGGAAACTGTGATGAAGAGACGGCGGAAGAATCACAAGAACCTGAAGGATCAAAATCTGAATTCAAGAGTGATGTAAGTTGCTTATTGTTGTATGACAAGGCATATATAGGATCAACCATATGACCACCACTTACATTTCTTTTTGCTTCTAATTGTGTAGGTTACAGACAGTTCAAAATCTGAATTCAAGAGTGATGTAAGTTGCTTATTGTTGTATGACAAGGCATATATAGGATCAACCATATGACCACCACTTACATTTCTTTTTGCTTCTAATTTTGTAGGTTACAGACAATTCAAAATTTGAATTCAAGAGTGATGTAAGTTGCTTATTGTTGTATGAAAAGGCATATATAGGATCAACCATATGACCACCACTTACATTTTTTTTTGCTTTTAATTGTATAGGTTACAAACAGTTCACAGCATGAGCACAAACAGCATCCAGTGATGCCAGAGAAGGATTTTCAGCATGCTCAGGATGAGCGTGAAAGACATCGGATTGTAAAGGAGATGACCTTCACTAACGAAGCGGCACCATTCGCTTACTACAACGCATACGCGAGAGAACGTGGTTTCAGCATAAGGAAACAGAGGGTGAAGCGAAATTCAGAAGGAGTTATTAATTACAGGAGGTTTCTCTGTTCCAGGGCAGGGGAACGCGAGGGAAGGTATGTGCACATGGAGAACCGCAAGAAGAGGCCACGAGCTCTGTCTCGATGCCACTGTCGAGCCTATCTCAGCGTGTCGTATAGCAAATCCAAGGGGATTTGGAAAGTTCTGCAATTTAAGGACGAGCACAACCATGTGCTAGCTAGACCCGATGAAGTCCCGTTTCTTTGGTCCCATCGGAAGATCAAGTCTTACCAGAAAGCTGAAATCATGTCACTAGCAGCAACTGGGATGCGCAAGTTCGAGATTATGAAAACCTTTATCAGCAAAAGTGGAAGGTGGAGCAAGGTTGGGTTCGTCTCGAAGGATCTTTACAACATGTGTTCCCGGGAGAAGAGGAAGCTCATTGCATCAGGTGATGCTAACACAGCCATCTGAATTATGCAGAACAGGCAGACCCGTGATCCTGAATTCTTTTTCGATTACCAGCTAGATGATGGAGGAAATTTGAAAAGCATGTTTTGGTGTGACTCTCAGTCACATCGGGACTATGAGGATTTCGGTGATGTGCTGGTGTTCGACAGTATGTACAAAATGAATCGGTATGGAATGCCGTTCATTCCTTTCGTGGGGTTGAACCATCACCGCAGAACTACTATTTTCGCATGCGCAATCGTCTCCGACGAGAAAACAGAAACATATGTATGTCTCCTTCAAACATTTTTGAAAGCTATGTGTCAAAATAAGCCAAAAGGGGTTATCACTGATGCAGACGGTTCAATGATGAAAGCCATTGGCATTGTCTTCAAGGATGTGTGGCACCGTGTATGTACGTGGCACGTTGAAAAGAATATGAAAAAACACCTCAATCACGATTCTCTGAATGAATTCAGGTCAATGATATACTACAACACCTCAGAAGAGGTCTTTGAGAAGAGATGGAGCGCCTATATTAAGAAATGGCAGACGAAGGGAACCAAAGAGTGGCTGAGTAGAATGTACAAGAAGAAGAGATGGTGGGCCGCCGCGTATCTAGACAATGGCTTTTTTCTCGGAATGAAAATCAATCAGAGGAGCGAGAGTTTGAACTCGTGCCTACACCTTCATCTTGACTCTAAAATGACACTGGTGGATTTGATCGTGCACTACGAGAATGCCATTAACCGTATCCGTCAGGAAGATGCGCGACAGGACTGCGAGGACTCACAGACATTACCTTTGCCGGTTACTAAATACAAAGATATTGAGACTGCTGCAGCGAAAGTATTCACTGCAGCAAACTTCTATATCTTGCAATCAGAGCTGAAAAGAGTTGATGGACTCAAGATTGCTGAATGTGCGCAAGGTGATTCCAGTGATAATAAGTACTCTTTGATATGAGCAGATAAACCTACTAGGCAGTTTGACATGACCTATACGCCTAACAGTGAGGAAACTATAAAGTTCTCCTGTGGAAGAATGACTAGGAAGGGGCTACCTTGCAAGCACATACTTTACATGTTGGATTACCTGCAACTAGAAAAAATACCAACTTGTTGTGTCCTTCGGCGCTTCTCAAAGAACGCAAGATTTGGATTGTCTGCGAAGTGCGAGAGCGATATGTTCGGATACAGATGGTCAAGTGCAACCGAGAGGACAATTTTTTCTGACTTGAATGTACGATCTCAAGAAGTTCTCGCAGCGTTATGCCATGATGAACATTCTCGTCATGAATACAATGAATTCATCGATCGACTAATGGAAAGGACAAAGGGGCTCAGCAATATTCAAACAAGCTACTTCGATGCAGATGCACAGAGCAGCAAGGGAAAAGCACCTCAAGTTGGCGATCCACTAAAAGTTAAATCCAAAGGCGCGCCTAAGAAAAACAAACGAGTTGGAGCTGACGGTGCTAATCCACCCATGAGTAAAAATGGCAGACCACTATCATACGATGAACAAAAGAAGAATAACAAGAAGAAGAAGAAGAAGAAGGGGAACCACCTGTGCAGCGCATGCAATACTGCTGGTCATAACAGACGAAATGCTAAATTATGCAAACTACATCCGCAGTAAGTCATTCCTAGAGTACAACTAAAAAGCATTATCAAAACTTTCTTTGAAATTGTCAATAGCTAATTGCGCCTTACTGTTATGCATGCAGGTATGTGGAGGTAGCAGAAAACTAGACGTTGCCCCTTAATTCATAAACTTTGTTCATACCAAAGACAGAGTGCACCACACACACAACACAGAGAACTTTGAGCAGGCCAGGACAACCCTATGAGCACGACGTTCATGGTGGACTGCTACGTGCACTCGACTCGACTCCACTGCGTACCGCTACACCTGAGGTGGCAGGCCAGGACTCGCCGGCATCAGCTCTCCATCGACACCAGCTCACGCAGATCACACGTCGCTGGCAGCGTCATCCTCGCGCACCGAGCTAGCCTCTCCGACACCCGAAGCTGAAGCCGCGCCGCCATCACATCTGCCTCGCCGCGAGGCGCACCCGATGACCAAATGCGCGCACCATGGACGGCATCGTGCAGCCGAACACCCGCCTCGCCTTGTCGGCAAAAGGGATATGTGAAGCAGCAGGGCATCGACGTCGCGGACGCCTTTGGGCCTGTTGCACGGCCGGATTCCGTGCGGCTACTGCTGGCGCTCGCCGCGCACCGCGGGTGGGTCTGCTGGCCAAGGGCGCTAGGCGATGCGCCTGCACAAGCCACTCTACGGACTCCGTCAGGCACCTACAGGCTAGAGCCTGGAGCGCAAAGTTGGACGCCACGCTCGACGCGCTCGGCTTAAGTTTAGGTGTTAGTCTGACAGACTTTCAGTTTCGTCAGGTTAACATTTCGCCGTTTTAGTTAATTGGTTGATTTAGTCACAGTTCTAGCTCTGGTTCCGTTGTTACAAACTAGAGCGAGTCGCGCGGATAACGATCCGTTCGTGGGATGGCACGAACACAAGGATCATGGCCATGTTTTCCCACTATAAGAAAGAATAAAAGGAGAAAAACTTAGCCAGAAATATGGAATATGCATCATGCCATGGGTCTAGAGCCCAATGCAATGTTTGGATATATGAGGCACAAGTGTGCATCATGCCATGTGCATACCACTTTTATACTTAGAATCAATGTCATGATTTGTCATAGTAGTTGTATAGTTTGATATAACAACTAGGTGGTATCACGTTGACCAAGTGTTGAGTCATACAACCACAAAGATGATGAGGTGTTCATAGACAACTCCCATAGGTCAAGTGGGTGCGTATCCGGAATTTCTGTTTCTCGCCGTGAACACATGTTTTGGTTTTGCATCTGGGTTTATCCAAAAAATTTCTTTATATTGGTGATCCTTCGGTGGATTCGTGTGCGCCATACACATCCTTTGCATTGTACGTACTAAAATTTCTCCAAAGACAGGGGCAACACTCCCATCGTATGAAGTTGATACTGTGTAAATTTAATTAAAGATCATGTTGTGCATATCAAATTTGGAAAAACCATAAATATGGTAAGACATTAAACAGTACAATAAAAATTTAAAATACATAAAGACGCATAAAAAATAAGAAAAACAAGACATTAAAATGTAATAACCCTATAGGCCCAATTAACTACCCACAACGAGGCCCAACGCCAGCAGTTAATCACGGAGGGCGTATCGGCACGTCGATCGTCCCACAACCGACGACTCAACCTAGGTAGGCCGCCAATCACCGCTGTCTCCATTACGAGTCGCCCTCGCCGTCCCACATTGCCGACTCCCTTCTCCACCCCCTCTCGTGTGTCCTCCAGGGATCGACGCCGCCTCTCACCACGTCATCCTCGCAGGACTCCCTTTTGCCGTCTCTCATTGGTGCCACCCTTCGCCGACTCTACTCATCTGTCGTCCAGGTACTAATTCCATGTCTCATTGATTGTTTGTCATGCATACAAGATGCTCATCACATAGGTTTTTGGAGAACTCGTGTAGATTTAGATAGCGAAACATTAACACATTCTCTAAATGATTCGTGCAGCATGGACGATTTAGATGGGGAGATATTTTGTGGTGTCGTGGAGAACGATGCACGCAATGATATGACTTCTGCCGCGGGTAATAGTAAGTATGGTTCCCCATTATTTGAGCGACGGAAACAACCGAAACATAAATAAAAAAATACGAAAGTTATAATGTTTTATAGATTTCATTACTCCCTTCGATCCATATTAATTGACTTTGATTTGTCAAAATTTGGATGAACCTATATACTAAATAGTGTCTAGATTCATTCAAATTTAGACAAATTTGAGTCAATTATAATATGGGCCAGATGGAGTACTTATTTTTATTGAGCAAACAAAATGGTTTAGTGTGGTAACTTGTGTGTTTTCATAAATGTTATGCAGTGATATTATTTGAACATCATGATATTGGGGAATGTTACACTATGTTAACACCAGATGAAATAGAAACTTCTGTCAAATATGTTTCAACTTTGGCGAAGATCCCCAAAGAAGCTGTAAAAAGGGCGTACAAAAACGATCTTGTCTTCGAAAGATCTTAACGATGTTCTTATAAAAGAATGGCTTAGTACTGCTGTAAGTAATTCGCTAACCTATTGTTGTTATTTTACAACAAATAAGTATGAACATGCAATCATTGTACGATTATTATTTTGAGATACTTGATGCCTATATTCTAGAGCTGGCTCCCCGTCCTGACTATGATCGGCACATATGTGGACCATTGAGGTCAAGCTATCTTATCAAAGAAGCCATTAAATTGTACACAACGAAAAAACCTTGAAAACTTTTGACGTAGAAGAAGTGCCAAGACCAGGAGCTGTAGGAAGGGTTTTGAATGAATATTTTGCGCGTGACAAGGTAAAGAGTGTTTTTTATAAAGTTGATGTTGCTGTTAACTATTTGGAATCCTACATAGTACATGATAGTGATCTTATTTTGTAGGCATATTTCCCTCTGAATATACGCGGTGAACATTATGTGATAGTTGTAATGCATAACGTCAAGAAGGAGTTCCAAGTCCTTGATCCCAAGTACAGTTTAACCTATTTGCATGCAGTTGTGGATGACTTGGTATTATCTACTTTTCTCATCAAATCCCTGTTATCTTTTGGCGTTTCAGTAACTCTAAATCTTTTGCAGAAAGGACAAATTGTACTAGACATATATTGGATAAACAAAACTACACGCAAACAATTTCCTGACGTCGAGACTTGGCCTATTAAAAAATATGAAATTGGAAAGCAAGATGATGGGTAAGTACTTGTGAATCATATCACTTTCTTACTACTGATGTCATAAATGAATTTTGTTTCATCGTATGGCAGCAAATCATTTGGATTATGGGTTTTGCAATGTCTAGAGCACTGGGACGGAGATCGTATGACTAAGAACATTGATCAGGTCTGTACACTATTCCTTTGTATAGTCGAAAAAATCAATATGCTTATAATTCAATTTATAAACTCTTCTATATGGTACTGCAGATAGCAATTGAAGAATCAAGAGGACCAACCGTTGCAACGATTCTTATGTCTAGAAGAAACATGCTAGAGGCTATGAAAAGGAAAGTCAGATCAGTGATTAATAACAATGTACCTTGAGAATTTACTAGCCCCTCTACGGACTCCGTCAGGCACCTAGAGGCTGAGCCTGGAACGCGAAGTTGGACGCCACGCGCGACGCGCTCGGCTTCAGTTTTGGTGTTAGTTTGTCAGAGTTTCAGTTTCGTCAGGTTAGCACTTAGCCGTTTTAGTTGGTTGATTTAGCCGTTTTCCCACTGTAAGAAAGAATAAAAGGAGATACAGTTAGCCAGAAATATGGAATATGCATCATGCCATGGGCATACCACTTTTATACTTAGAATCAATGTCATGATTTGGCATAGTAGTTGTGCACAGTGCGCCGACACCAGCGTCGGCGAGCGGAGAGAGGGCACAAGCTCCGAGTACTGCGCACGGACCGCGTCGGCGAGTTCACGTGTCGGCCATGTTCGCTGTGCACAGTGCACCGACACCGGCGTCAAGCGCCACCTCACGGTGCCATAATCACCCCAGCAGAACGGGGTGATCGCGCGGCACAACCAGATGGTCGTAGCGGCGGCCAGAAGCATGCTGAAGCCGAAGGGCATGCCAAATTACTTCTGGGGCGAGACAGTGCTGACAGCGGTCTACGTGCTGAACCTGAACCGGGCGTTCAGGCGCAACGTCACCGGCATGACGCCATATGAGGCTTGGTATCTGCAGAGCTTCGGCTACGTCGCGCACATACGTGAAGAGCGCGCGTCCTCACCTGAAGAAGCTAGACGACCGGAGCACGCCAATGGTCTTCATCGGCTATGAGAGCGGCACCAAGGGATACCGTGTCTACGATCCCGTCTTTGTCGAGGACGCGATCTTGGACTAGAGCACACACGAGGACAACCCTGTGAGCACGGCGTTCACGGTGGACTGCTGCGTGCACTCGACTCGACTCCACTACGTACCGCTACACCTGAAGTGGCAGGCCAGGACTCACCGGCATCAGCTCTCCATCGACACCAGCTCACGCAGAGCACACGTCGCCGGCAGCGTCATCCTCGTGCACTGAGCTAGCCTCTCCGACACCCTAAGCTGAAGCCGCGCCGCCATCACATCTGCCTTGCCGCGAGGCGCACCCGATGACCAAAAGCGTACACCATGGACGGCATCATGCAGCCGAACACCCGCCTCGCCTCGTCGCCAAAATGGATATGTGAAGCAGCAGGGCATCGACGTCGCGGACGCCTTTGGGCCTGTTGCACGGCTGGAGTCCGTGCGGCTACTGCTGGCGCTCGCCGCGCATCGCGGGTGGGTCTACTAGCCAGGGGTGCTAGGCGATGCTCCTGCACAAGCCACTCTACGGACTCGTCGAGCACCTGAGCTAGAGCCTGGAACGCGAAGTTGGACGCCACGCTCGACGCGCTCGGCTTCAGTTTAGGTGTTAGTCTGACAGACTTTTAGTTTCGTCAGGTTAGCACTTCGCCGTTTTAGTTGGTTGATTTAGTCACTTATCAGTCCTACACTTACTTAGTGCATCCACATCCATAATACTTACATCCACTCAGTAGTTCCTCAGAGCAGAGCATTTCCTCAGAACAGTTCGTCCCCTCCGATTGAGAGCAGTTCCTCAGAGGGACCATGGACATGTCAGCTTCACCACAGGGTGTAATGACTTTACATTTGCTGCTGGTGTTGGATGGGCGTCTCTACTTCTGATGAAAGTAGAGCATAACCACGAGCACCTTGGTCTCAACTTTGTTTAGGATGTTTTTTCTACTGTAATGTGTTACTGAATGTAAGTCGAACATGTTGATCATCATGTATGTTTAGGATATGTGTATCTTGAATGTTGAATGTATTGCATCTTGGATCATCTTACTGTGATGTACTCACAAGTATACCAGAATATTCAAAAATGCTGCAATCTGTTATAGAAGGAAGTCAAGCGACAACACAAAATAAGAAGAGGAAACTTGATGACATAGTTCAAGATATGGTTGCATGAGTCATCACTTGATAGCATGATCCTACCGAGTTGATAGATCATATTTTGCGTACTGAATAGATCAAACAAAACATGGAAAATTAACTGAAAATACGAAATATATTACAAACTTCGAAACAACCCTAAACTACTCGGAATGCCAGTCGAAATCCGACGAGCCCAGAGTCGTCGACGACACCGGAGTGGATGTCCACTCGAAGGAGGAGGAGGAGGAGAGGACGATCATCGATGGGCCGACGCCGTTTTTCTTCTCCTTCGCCTTTCTCGCGGCCTTCTCCTCCCTCTCCTTCTTCCTCGTCGCCGACTTCGCCCTCCGCTCCTCGTGATCCGCCTTCTTCGTCGCCTTCGCCGCCGCCTTTGCCGCCGCCTTCTTCTCGTAAAATGACTCCATCACGGCGACGTCCTCCGGGAACTGCCGCGCCCACTCGAGGCGGAAGCGCCCGTCGAGCTCCGCCTTGACGAGCCGCTGCTCGAGCTCGCGTTGGCGCTGTTGCTGCTCGCGCATGATGGCCGGAGGCGGCGGCGCGAGCGATTCCGCCTATTCCCGCGTCCACACGTCGTGGAAGTTCATCGTCCGGAGCGCCGGCGCGCCAGCGGCCGCGTCGTGGCGCGCGCCACCTCGTCTTGTTCTCGAACGTGCCGAGCCCGATCGCTCGGCGCCGCGGATCTCGGCGTAAACGTGGCGCTTCGGCGCGCGACGCCTCTAGCCGGTCGAGGCGGCGGGGCGGCATCTCGTCGGGAGGCGGAGCGAGGTGGGAGGCGGAGCGAGGCGGGGGCGGCGAAACTTTTAGACAGTTTGGTACGGCAAGTTTGGGTCCGGCAGTCGACGCGACAAGTTTGGCGCGCAGGATGGCGCAAAAGCGCGGGAGCGGCAAAAAGTTTTTGCGCGTCCGCTGGAGGTTTGCGTGGGTTCCCGCGTGCGCCAAATCCGCAGTTGCTATGTGCACGCGGTCGTTTTCAGACGCCTAGGATTTCTTCAATAAATAATCGGCGGTCTGTCTCTGGAACCGCTACATCTGCCATTCGACGGGACTGAGACCACACGAACACCATCATCCATGGCCGGCAACAAGATGCAGGATTCGCCGTGGGCTGATCTCCCTGAGGGAGTCATGCAGAAGATAGGTGACATCTTCCTGTCGACGGACGACTTCGACTACTACGCCGCCTTGCAGCTCCTGGTGTGGCTTCACGGAGGAGCGTTTTATACCAGCCAACTAGATTGTTCTAGAGCACCAGTTGTCGCCGGAGTATGGGGTAGACGACGCCGCCATCTTGTTGCTAAACGTGATAACCGGCCGCTTCCTTGAGAAGAAGATTAGTCGGGTTATTCGCAGGTGCTTTCTTGATATTCATATGTATATGTGCGATCCTTTTTTTTGCGTTCACCTCTTATACAATATGTTTTTCAAGTTTTGTTTCTCCATCTACCTTTTTAACCTTCATTGAATCTCTGTCTGTTTACCTTGAATGAATCTCTGCTTCTCATCGCTCTCTGTTTACCTCTCTGTGTCTCTAGAAGGTACTTTTATGTCCGTAGCACAACCGGCGGCCTCCTTGTGCTTGGACAAAGGGTGCAGCCGTACAAGACACGGTTGTACAACCCCTTCTCGGGCGCTATCAAGCGCCTGAGGGTGGAGATACCGACCGAGCAGGTGGCTTACATCTGTGACGATGTTCCCGTCGTTGATGCTCTTTACATCAAACCTTTGGAACAACGTCATTCGGTGGGCGGATGAGGGCACGAAGGAAGGCAGTCGCCCTGTATTTGGTGAAGGGTGGTACACGCCGAATGACTTCGCCGAACTCCGGAGCATGACTTCTTACGCTGGTGATGTTTTCGTCGCAGACAGATACGGGCATGTCTTCTCGACTATGGCTGATGCTGCCCATGGAGATGTCCAGATGCAGCGCTCCGCACGGACCCTGAAGATGCATGCCACCGTTAAAGGCCCTGTTCCGGGCTGCCGGTACTCGGAGAATCGTTTTTACCTCGTCGATACTGACGGGGAGCTGTTGTTCGTTGTGAGTGGACCTGTATACGATGGCAGGCCCGTAGTTTACCGGGTTGATACACAGAACCGTGTCCTTCAGCCGGTCAGAGGCATCAGCAACCGTGATCTCTTCGTTGCTAACAATCGGTGCATCTGCGTCGATAGCGCCAGGGTACCCACGGTGCAGGCCGGCATCATCTACTATCCGGACCTATCCCAGATTAGATCTTACAACTTTGAGGGTCTTGCGTGGGAAGAGGAGCCAAGGGTTGACCATGGGTATGGAGTAGGAGGAATATGGATGAATGACCTTCCTTTCGAACTCGATCGATTGCTGGCGGAGTATTGCAGAATCGTCGAGCATTCTGAACTGTAGATGGTGCCACCTTATGGCGAATATGGTACCACCCACTACAATTACTACGAAGGCTACCCGTCAGATTAGATTGATGGATCATGTTGGTCTGGTCTTGTATTCTCTGTCGTCTGTGAATTATATGCAAGTGTAAGTTGTATGGTGTGCCTGTAATACAATGGATGGTCTATGTTTCAAAAATATCATGTGTTGTACCTATTTCAATTTTGCTGTTTTCTATGTACATGTAGTAATTCTGATACGTACTCGCTTTGTAAAATCCATGCCAACAGTGCGTGCAATCTTGACCTATCTTAGCTGTCTAGTAAATTCTTGATCATCTTGTTGCTGTATATATGTGAAGGGTTTCGCGGCATAGTAAATCAAAATTTTCTACGGAGCGAACAGAGGGAAAGCCAAGATCTAATCTAGGAGATGCAAACAACGAGAGAGATTGGATTGATCTTCATACCCTTGAAGATTCGCAGTGAGCGAAAATCGGAACGTGGGTGATGTAGTCGCACGCTTCTCCTCCTCGCGATCCGATCCGATCTAGCACCACAAGTGGCGGTGCCTCCGTGAGATGCACACGCAGCACCTCGGCGTCTCCTCCTTCCTCGGACCAGCAGTATGGTGGAGAGATAGATTGGATCTACAACACGACGGCGTGGTGTATATGGTGGAGAATTTCTGCGGGGTTTCGCCTACAAAGCGATCGGAGGGGAGAGGAAGGTAGCAAGGCGGCTAGGGCTTGGAGGAAGGTGTGTGTGGGGAGGCGCACCACCTCTATATAGAGGGGGCGGCCAGCCCTTGCCCTCCTCCAAGCCTATCTCTAGTTTAAACAATTTAAACTCTCCTTATCTAGAAATCTTATCTCTAGTTTAAACGATTTAAACTCTCCTTATCTAGAAATCCTATCTCTAGTTTAAAGCAGTTTAAACTTATCCAGATCGGCTGGGCCCTATGGGGCCTTGTGCCCCTGGCCCAATGCGCCAGGACACTCCCTCATAGGCCCATGCCCCTCCCGGAAGGTGGGGCCACGTTGGTCCCCTTCCGAAGGTTCTAGAAGCTTCCGCATACACCGATTAACCCGAACAATTCCGAACTCCAAAAACTGCACTGTCTTATATGAATCTTATTCTCAGGACCATTCCGGAACCTCTCGTGATATCCCGGATCCCATCGAGACTCCGAACAAAAATTCATAAACCAATTATCCAATCTATCCTAGCGTCGAGATACGTTAAGTGTGACCCTGCGGGTTCGAGAATATCTGAACATGATCTTCTATCAATAATCACGGGGTGCAGGCACCCATATTGACTCCACACATTCATCGATGATCATATCGGATGAACATGAACCACGATGCGATTCAATCAATCCCATATATATATTCCCTTCTCGTCTCGCGATATTTTACTTGCCGAGATTCGATCGTCGATGCCGTCATACCTAGTTCAATCTCGTTCACGGTTAGTACTTTACTCGTAATCCGATATCACTTTGTGATTAACTCCTTAACCACATGCTTGCAGCGGTGTTGATATCGATTACCGAGTGGGCCAAGTATATCTCTCCGACTTGGGAGGACAAATTCCATCTCGATACATACAACCCAACAGATACTTTCCGATCACCGAGACACCTTTATGATCACCTCTCCTAGGATGACGTTTGATGACCTCAAAGCTTTCTTCCTACCAGGAGTTGCATTATCTCATGGTCTAAGGAATACAATATTTGACATAGGAAAAGCTTCAAAGATGAACACGATGAAACGATCTAATTGCTTCGCTTAGTTTGGGTCATCCATCATATCATTCTCCCAATGATATGATCTCATTATCAATTGACAACTCATGTCTATGGTTAGAAACCTTAACCATCATTGATCAATGAGCTAGTCCATAGAGGCGCACTAGGGACACGGTGTTGTTTACAAACCACACAAGTATTAAAGTTTCGCTTAATACAATTCTAGCATGGAACATAAACTTTATCATGAACAAGAATTATAATAATAACATCTTTATTATTGCCTCTAGGGCATAATTCCAACGTCTCCCACTTGCACTAGAGTCAATAATCTAGTTTACATCGCAACAATCTCACACCCATGGCACGAGGTGTTGATCATGTTTACATGTGGAAGAGGTTTAGTCGGTGGATCTGCGACATTCGGATCCGTATGTACTTTGCTAATCTTGGATCTCCATCGCTATATAATCTCGGATTATATGAAACTTGCAGTTGATATGCTTGGTCTTTGGATGATATCTTGGTTCCTTAGCGAGTGCTATGGCGCCCATGTTGTCACACAATATCTCCAGTGGGTCCAATGCACTTGGAACCACGCAAGCTGAGTGATGAAGTTCGATCCAAACTCCTTCACTTGACGCAAAGCGGCAGCCATGTATTCCGCTTCCTTTGTAGATCCGCGATCACGCTTTACTTGCGACTTCTCGACTCACAGCTCCTCCATTCAAAATATACACGTATCCTGTCGATATTTAGAATCATCCTTGTCGGTGTCGAAACTAGCGTCGACGTAACCTTTACGACAAGTCGTTCATCACCCCATAGACTAAGAACATTTCTTTAGTTCTATTTAGGTACTTTAGGATGTTCTTCACATTGTCGATGTTCCACTCTGGATCACTTTGATATCTGCTCGTCAAACTAAGAGCATTGGACACACATCGGTCTAGTACACAGATGGCATACATGATGGAACCTATGGCCGAGGCATAAGGCACTTTGCTCATAGCTTCCTATCATTTACCGTAGTGGACACCGAGCCTTGCTCAATATCTTACGACAACATAGGCCTTTACCTTTCTTTGCCTTATCCATTCTAAACCTTTTGAACTTTGTCTAGGTATGTACTCCGCTTAAAGCTATCAGCGTCTTTGTCTATCTCTATAGATTTTGATGCCCAATATATAAGCATCTTCACCTAGGTCTTTCATTGAAAACACTTGTTCAAATAACTCTTCACATCGTTAAGCATGTTGATGTCATTTCCAATAATCAATATGTCATCCACATATAGTACCGTAAACGCCACCGAGCTCCCACTCACTTTCTTGTAGATACAAGCTTCAGAGCAATTTGGAACAAATCCAAAGCTCTTGATCACTTGATCAAAACGAAGGTTCCAACTCCGAGATGCTTGCTTCACCATAAATGGAACGTGAAGTTTGCATACTTTACTAGCATCCTTAGGATCGACAAAACCTCCGGGTTGCATCATATACAACTCTTCATCAATGTTCCCATTGAGGAAAGCGATCTTGACATCCATCTCGCCATATTTCATAATCATGAAACGCAGCAATTGCTAATAAAATCCGAATGGACTTAAACATCGCCACGGAGAGAAAGTCTCATCGTATTCAACACCTTGAACTTGTCGAAAACCTTTGCGACAAGCCGTGCTTTATAGACGGTAACATTACCATCCGCTTCGTTTTGTTCTTGAATATCCATTTGCACTCAACGGCCTTTCGGTCGCTAGGAGGATCCACCAAAGTCCATACTTGGTTTTCGCTCATGGATCCCACTGGATTTCATGGCTTCCACCATTTCTCGAGTCTGGGCTCATCATCGCTTCCTCATAGTTCGTAGGTTCACCGTCTTCTACCAACAAGACAACAAGACAGGTTGCCGCACCACTCGGGAGGGGCACGCGACCTTGTCGACCGCGACGCTCAAGAGCTTGACATCGTCCAAGCTTCATGATCCTTGTCATTAGCTTCCTCTATTGTTGGTGCAAAGCACCTGGAACAATTTCAGGGTCTGCGCTACTCTCCAATTCAAGAGAAGGTTCAATAACCTCGTCTAGCTCTACTTTCCTCCCACTCACTTCTTTCGAGAGAAACTTCTTCTCAAGAAAGGAACCGTTTCTTGAGAAACACTTTGCCTTCGGTTCGTGATAGAAGGTATACCCAATAGTTTCCTTAGGGTATCCTATGAAGACGCATTTCTCCGCTTTGGGTTCGAGCTTGTCCGCATCAACTTCTTGACGTAAGCTTCGCATCCCCAAACTTTAAGAAACGACAACTTAGGTTTAGCACCAAACCACAGTTCATACGGTGTCGTCTCAACGGATTTAGATGGAGCCCTATTTAAAGTGAATGCAGCGGTTTCTAATGCATAACCCCAAAATGATAACGGCAAATCAAGAAGAGACATCATCGATCGGACCATATCTAATAGGGTTCGATTCCTGCTATTACACACCATTACTGTGGTGTTTCAGGTGGCGTGAGTTGCGAAACAATTCCGCTTGCTTTAAGATGTGTGAGAAAATCATAACTCAAATATTCGCCCCCACGATCGGATCGTAGAAACTTAATCTTTCTGTTACGATGGTTCTCCACTTCATTCTGAAATTCTTTGAACTTTTCAAACGTTTCAGATTTATGTTTCATTAAATAGATATACCCATATCTACTTAAGTCATCGGTGAAAGTGAGAAAATAGCGATATCCACCGCGCGTCGAAACACTCATCGGTCCGCATACATCGGTATGTATGATTTCCAACAAGTCCGTTGCTCGCTCCATCATACCGGAGAACGGGGTTTTGATCATCTTGCCCATGAGGCATGGTTCGCATGTGTCAAATGATTCAAAATCAAGAGACTCCAAAAGTCCATCAGAATGGAGTTTCTTCATGCGCTTTACACCAATATGACCTAGACGACAGTGCCACAAATATGTAGTATTATCACTATCTACTTTGCATCTCCTAGCCTCAATGTTATGGATGTGTGTTTCATCCCTTTCGAGATTTAGAAGAAATAAACCATTCACAAGAGGTGCATGACCATAAAATATGTTACTCATATAAATAGAACAACCATTATTCTCCGATTTAAATGAATAACCGTCTTGCAATAAACATGATCCGGAAATAATGTTCATGCTCAACGCAGGCACATAATAACATTTATTAAGGTTTAAAACTAATCCCGAAGGTAAAACTAAGGAGAGCGTGCCGACGGCCATCACATCAACTCTTGATCCGTTGCCAACGCGCATCTTCACCTCATCCCTCACAAGCCGCCGTCTATTCCGTAGCTCCTGTTTCGAGTTGCAAATATTAGCAACTGAACCGGTATCAAATACCCAGGCACTATCACGAGGGCTAGTAAGGAAAACATCAATAACATGTATATCAAATATACCTTTGATGGTGCCAGCCTTCTTGTCCGCTAAGTACTTGACAGCCCGATGACCCCTGTCCTTGCAATAGAAGCACTCAAAGGTCCGCTTAGGACCAGACTGAGCTTCTTCGCAGGGCATTGCTCTTGCCGCCACCCTTATTGAAGGGCTTCTTTGCTCCTTACCTTTCTTAAAGGAGGGCTTGTTGACCATCAACACATGATTATCCTTCTTGATGTCCACTTCGCAGCCTTGACTTTGCGAAGAGCTCGGTGATCGTATCGATGGAACCAATCTGATTATGAGTCACTACAAAACTTTTGTAGCTGGGAGGGAGTGATTGCAGAACCTCAGAATCTTGAGCTCCTCCGAATCGTGCATTCCAGCTTGCTCAAGGCGTTGAGTGTAGCCCGACATCTTTATGGCGTGCTCACTAACGGAACTCCTTCCTCCATCTTGCGCTTAAAGAACTTCTCGGAGATCTCATATCTCTCGAGCGGGCTTGAGTCTGAAACATGGTTTTCAGCTCCTCGAGAATCTCAAAGGGCCCGGGATACTCTTCAAAACGATTTTGAAGCTCCGGTTCCATAGCAAACAACATGGTGCTCTTAATACACCATAATAATCTTTGCGATCGATAGACTTTTCATCATCACGGTAGCGATTTGCATCGAGGGTCACCTAACGCTTTACCAAGGACATAGTCCTTTGTCCGCCAGAATGATTCTTAGATTGCGGAACCAGTTGGTGAAGTTAGACCCATTGTTTCTAAGCTTTTATTTCAAAGAAAACGTTGAAGTTGAAGTTGGACTTGGCCATTGGATCTACAGTATTTGCAAGTACAATTTAGACTATGTTCATGATAAATAGTTCAACTTAATCAAATTACTAGATAAACTCCCACTAAATTCAACATCCCTCAAGTTGTTTAGTGAACACGATCCAAATTCACCACACCTAATCCGATCATCACGAGAAGAGATGTGGTTTCAATGGTGGACAACAAAGTGTCGATCATATCATTCATATGACTCATGCTTAACCTTTCGGTTCTTGTGTTCCGAGGCCATGTCTGTACATGCTAGGCTCGTCAAGTTAGACCCAAGTATTTCTGCGTGTGCAAAACTGGCTTGCACCCGTTGTATGTGAGCGTAGAGTCTATAGCACCCGATCATCACGTGATGCTTGGACACGACGAACTTTCGCAACGGTGCATACTTGGGGAGAACACAGTTTTATCTTGATCTTTAAGTGAGGAATCATCTTATAATGCTACCGTCGTAATCTAAGCATAATAAGATACATAAAAGGATAAACATCACATGCATATAACTTTATGTGACATGGTATAGCCAATCCTCTCGGCAATGATCTCCATCTTGTGCGTTCGCATGATCTCCATCACTCCACCATGATTGCCTCCACCACGAATAGCAACTACAACTATTGCTAACTACTTAGCGATAAAGTAAAGCTATTACATGGCGTATAAGAAGTTGACTTCATGGTCATACACAATTATAAAGACAACCATATGGCTCACCGGTTGTGTACTCATCGACATGCAAGTCGTGAAACATTACAAAACATGATCATCGCATACAATATACACATCACATCTTGGGCCATACCATATCACGAGAACACTCCTGCAAAAACAAGTTAGACGCCTCTACTTTGTTGTTGCATGTTTTACGTGGCTTATGGGAGTAGATGCTAAGAACGATTCTTACCTACGAAAAGCCACAACGGTGATATTATGGTTGCCAAACTCCGTGTTAATCCCATGACAACTATAGTGAGAGAACCGACATCCACCACCGCATGTGTGGAATAAGCCACACGTCAAGTGCGGAGTCGGTCATGACGACGTCGCGTAAGGTTGGCCTGGACCGCTTCAATCTCACTATCCCGCGTCATAAGAAGAACACAAACAAGAGGCTTGCAACAGAAAACATCAATGCCCGCAACAACCATGTTGCGTTCTACTCGTGAAACACATCTACGCATAGATCTAGCTCTGATACCACTGAAGGGTTTCGCGGCATAGTAAATCAAAATTTTCTACGGAGCGAACAGAGGGAAAGCCAAGATCTAATCTAGGAGATGCAAACAACGAGAGAGATTGGATTAGATCTTCATACCCTTGAAGATTCGCACAGCGGAACGTTCGTCGGAACGTGGGTGATGTAGTCGTACTCGCTTCTCCTCGCGATCCGATCCGATCAAGCACAAGTGGCGGTGCCTCCGTGAGATGCACACGCAGCACCTCGACGTATCCTCCTTCCTCGGACCAGAGTATGGTGGAGAGATAGATTGGATCTACAACACGGCGTGGTGTATATGGTGGAGAATTTCTGCAGGCTTCGCCTACAAACAATGGGAGGGGAGAGGAAGGTAGCAAGGCGCTAGGGCTTGGAGGAAGGTGTGTGTAGGGGAGGCGCACCACCCTCTATATATAGAGGGCCAGCCCTTTCCTCCTCCAAGCCTATCTCTAGTTTAAACAATTTAAACTCTCCTTATCTAGAAATCTTATCTCTAGTTTAAACGATTTAAATTCTCCTTATCTAGAAATCCTATCTCTAGTTTAAACGAGTTTAAACTTATCCAGATCGGCTGGGCCCTATGGGGCCTTTGTGCCCAATGCGCCAGGACACCCTCATAGGCCCATGCCCTCCCGGAAGGTGGGGCCACGTTGGTCCCTTCCGAAGGTTCTAGAAGCTTCGGTACAATACCGATTAACCCGAACAATTCAACTCCAAAACTGCACCGCCTTATATGAATCTTATTCTCCGGCCATTCCGAACCTCGTGATATCCCGGATCCCATCCGAGACTCCGAACAAAAATTCATAAACCAATTATCCAATCTATCCTAGCATCGAGATACGTTATGTGTGACCTGCGGGTTCGAGAATATGCGACATGATATTCTATCAATAATCAACAGCGGGGTGGGCACCCATATTGACTCCCACACATTCATCGATGATCATATCGGATGAACCACGATGCCGGATTCAATCAATCTCATATATATATTCCTTCGTCTCGCGATATTTTACTTGCCCGAGATTCGATCGTCGGTCCAGTCATACCTAGTTCAATATCGTTCACAGCAAGTACTTTACTCGTTCCGTAATCCGATATCACTTTGTGATTAACTCCTTAACCACATGCTTGCAAGCGGTGTTGATATCGATTACCGAGTGGGCCCGAAGTATATCTCTCCGACTTGGGAGGGACAAATTCCATCTCGATACATACAACCCAATGATACTTTCCGATCACCTGAGAGACACCTTTATGATCACCCTCTCATAGGATGACGTTTGATGACCTCAAAGCTTTCTTCCGGTACCAAGGAGTTGCATTATCTTATGGTCTAAGGAATACAATATTTGACATAGGAAAAGCTTCGCAAAGATGAACACGATGAAACGATCTAATTGCTTCGCTTAGTTTGGGTCTGTCCATCATATCATTCTCCCAATGATATGATCTCATTATCAATTGACAACTCATGTCTATGGTTAGGAAACCTTAACCATCATTGATCAATGAGCTAGTCCATAGAGGCGTACTAGGGACACGGTGTTGTTTACAAACCACACAAGTATTAAAGTTTCCGCTTAATACAATTCTAGCATGGAACATAAACTTTATCATGAACAAGAATTATAATAATAACATCTTTATTATTGCCTCTAGGGCATAATTCCAACAATATGATCCTATGATCTTGATAGATCTAACAACAATTTTGTTATGCCAAACCAAGACACACAATCAAGGTTTTTCATGTAAAACATATTGGAAATGATGTTTAGCAAATAAACAACAAGCTTGTATATATGAGATGGTAAGTAATTAAATTCGTCCAAACTTATTCAAAATGCCAAATATTATTGTAGTACAGAAGCGAATGAAAAAATAGCGATACATCGGGAAGGCGCACCCCCCCTCACCTCCGACACGGTGCACGTCTGACAACACCCGCAAGACTGTGTCATCATGACGCGTACAGGGACACGTGCACCGTTCTATCAGCACTGTCAATCGACTTAATGGAGCATCCAATCAATCGCATCGTTGCAGTTCTCTGCCTGCCACGTGTGAACAAAACTTCTTTGAGAAGGCAGGTCGCACAGTAGGGAAGAGTACGGTGGGGAAATAAGACTGGTCTTCCTAGCCTTTTTGACTATCTACCTCCACTAGTCCAAAAGGAAGACAACTAACAGCACTGAGTGTCATCGTTGATTTGTTAAGAGAAGCAAGTGGCACTAATGAATGCAGGGTATGTAAGAAGGTCTAATCGTGTCTCACTCGGCGATGTGGGACTAAAATCCAACCCGCGTCAGTCCTTACACTACGGTTTTCCGTTGGGCCCGAAAGATCCCAATACTTTGTGATGACCGGGATTAAGATAGGCCGCCCCAAACTACTTCACGTTCGGACGCAGCCGTGACGCGGGCGCGGGAGTAGGATTTGGGCTGGCTTGTTGCCTGCACGCCAAGTCTTACCTTTTTCCTTCGATCCTATATTCCTTTTTATTTTCTATTTAAATATTTGAACAAAATAGCTATTTTACAATTTTGAATTTTATAAAATACATTACATATTCTTGACATGCACCGTTGGTATAGCATGTGCAAAAATTTTGGGATCATTTGATGAACATCAAAAAATTGAGAAATTTACGAACAACCCTTTTGGTCTCACCTAGGCCTCTTTTCCTAGCAATGTGTTTTTTCGACTTTCGTGAAACAACCTGTATTTTTTTACACATGCTAACATACATAAACTAAAACACATGTACAAGGTTTCACACAAATTTGAATATTTTTGAATTTTTTGTGGCCCGATCAAATTTAGGCCAAAAATCAAGGTGTCTAGTAAGGATGCCTAGGGGTTAGGCCTTTGTGATGTGATACATGCTCCATGCTGAAACATGGCATCCTCTACCTAGAAGCAATTTTAAATTTGTCCAAGCTTTCACACAATTCTAATTTTTTTTTGGATTTTAGGTGGCCCGGTCAAATTTTGAATTTTCGCATGGGCTTGAGACCTCTCTGGGCCTATAGGTTGTGTGAGTCACTACACCTGACCAACATGATCCCACTCACTTGATAGATCTAGTTGTAAGAGTGCTATGCCAAGACATGAGACACACTTGTGGCAAATGTGGGGCTATGCCACCATTGCATGGGATCTAGACCTCTCTAGGCTGGATAGAAACACGTTCACCAACTTGTTGTTGTATGAGTCATCGCTTGGACAACATTGTCCCAACCTCTTGATAGATCTAACTATAATTTTGCTATGCCAAGCCATGACACACACAACTGAGGTAGATGTGGGCCCATGCCAACATTGCATGGGATCTACACCTCTCTGAGTTGGGTAGAAACACCATCATCAACTTAGTGGCTGTGTGAGTCACTACACCTGACCAACATGATCCCACTCACTTGATAGATCTAGATGTAAGAGTGTTATGCCAAGACATGAGACACACTTGTGGCAAATGTGGGGCCATGCCAACATTGCATGGGATCTAGACCTCTCTGGGATGGATAGAAACATGTTCACCAACTTGTTGTTGTATGAGTCATCACTTGGACAACATGATCCTTCCCTCTTGGTAGACCTAACTATACTTTTGCTATGCCAAGCCATGACACACACAACTGTGGTAGATGTTGGGCCACCATGCCAACATTGCATGGGATCTAGACCTCTCTGGGTTGGCTAAACACACCATCATCAACTTAGTAGTTGTGTGAGTCACTACACCTGACCAACATGATTCCACCCACTTGATAGATATAGATATATATGCCAAGCCATGACACAAACTTGTGGCTGATGTGGGGCCATGCCAACATTGCATGGGGTCTAGACCTCTATGGGCTGGATAGAAATTAAACAGCTTCACCAACTTGTTGTATGAGTCATCACACCTGACCAACATGACCCTACCTACTTGATAGATCTAACTATACTTTTGCTAACATTGCATGGGATCTATACCTCTCTAGGTTGGCTAGAAACACCATCATCAACAAGGATGTGTGAATCACTACACCTGGCCAACATGATCCCACCCACCTGATAGATCTAGCTGTAAGAGTGCTATGCCAAGCCATGACACACTTGTTGGCCATGCTAGATGTTGGGCCATGCTAACATTGCATCAGGCTCTAGATCCCACACACTTGTGGTAGATGTGGGGCCATGCTAACATTGCATGGGGTCTAGACCTCTCTGGGCTATCTAGAAACACCATCATCAACTTAGTGGTTGTTTGAGTCACTACACTTGACCAACATGATCCCTCCCACTTGATAGATCTAGCTATAAGAGTGCTATGTCAAGCCACGACAAACTTGATGATGGTGTTTCTAATCAACTCATATGGGTCTAGAGCCTAATGCAATGGTGGGATAACATGATCCCACCCACTTGATAGATTAACACTGCTATGCCAAGAGATGATGAATTTTGAATTTTTTCTAAAAATTAGTTGAATTTTGAATTGTTTCTAAAAATTAGTTGAATTTTGAATCTAAAACAAAAAACTACTACGGAGATGTTCAGCAAACAAATAACAAGCTTGTAAAGGGAATGAAAAATAATGCTAGTACACATTTCGAGCTCAACGGCCAGCATACGACTAGAAGACCATTGTTGGACCAGGATGCAGGCCCATGTGTAGTCCAAAAGGAAGACAACTGACAGCAGTACATGTCATCGTTGATTTGTTGAGAGAAGCTCGTGCCACGTATGAATGCAGGGTATATAAGCAGGTCTAATCGTTTCTCGCTCGGCTATGAGGCGGTTTGCATGCCTAATATATGAGGTTTCAAAAAAAAAAACTCCAACCCGCGTCAGTCCTTCCCGCTACGGTTTTCCGTTGGGCCCGAAAGAGCCCATTACTTTTTGATGCCCGGGATTAAGATGGGCCGCCCCAAACTACTTCACGCACGGACGCAGCCGTGACGTGGGCGCGGGAGTAGGAGTTGGGATGGCTTGTTGCCTGCACGCCAAGTCTTACTTTTTTCTTCGATCCTATATTCCTTTTTATTTTCTATTTAAATATTTGAACAAAATATCTATTTTACAATTTTGGATTTTATAAAATAAATTACATATTTTTGACAGGCACCGTTGGTATAGCATGTGCAAAAATTTTGGGATCATTTGATGAACATCGAAAAATTGAGAAATTTACGAACAACCCTTTTGGTCTCTCACCTAGGCCTCTTTTCCTAGCAATGTGTTTTTTTCGACTTTCATGAAACAACCTGGATTTTTTTACACATGCTAACATACACAAACTAAGACACATGTACAAGGTTTCACACAAATTTGAATGTTTTTGAATTTTTGGTGGCCCGGTCAGGCCAAAAATCAAGGTGTCTAGTAAGGATGCCTAGGGGTTAGGCCTTTGTGATGTGATAAATGCTCCATGCTGAAACATGGCATCCTCTGCCTAGAAGCAATTTTAAATGTGTCCAAGCTTTCGCACAATTTTGATTTTTTTTTTAAATTTTAGGTGGCCTGGTCAAATTTTGAATTTTCGCATGGGCTTGAGACCTCTCTCTGGGGTGGCTAGAAACACCTTCACCAACTTGTGGTTGTCTGACTCACCTCTCTGGGCCCATGCCAACATTGCATGGGATCTACACCTCTTCGAGTAGGTTAGAAAAACCATCATCAAATTAGTGGTTGTGTGAGTCACTACACCTGACCAACACGATCCCACTCACTTGATAGATCTAGTTGTAAGAGTGCTATGCCAAGAAATGAGACACACTTGTGGCAAATGTGGGGCTATGCCACCATTGCATGGGATCTAGACCTCTCTGGGCTGGATAGAAACATGTTCACCAACTTGTTGTATGAGTCATCGATTAGACAACATTGTCCCACCCTCTTGATAGATCTAACTATAATTTTGCTATGCCAAGCCATGACACACACAACTGTGGTAGATGTTGTAGGGGTTCGTAGCATGCAAACAAAAAATTCTACCGCATGCAAACAAACAAGCCAAGATCTATCTACTAGATTGTAGCAACGAGTCAATAGAGGAACTCACGCTCGAAGATTCCATAGTGTTTAACGAGAGCAGATTCTCGTGGGTGATGTAGTCGTACTCTTGTCGATCTCAATATCGTGTAGACGATCCTTCTGGCGCTGTGTTCCGGCAGCGCTTCTGCAGTCGGTCACACGTTCGGTACTGTATGAAGACCTTCCTCTCCCTTGTTCCAGTAGGCAGCGGAGGTTGTAGCACTCTCCTCGCGATTCCGGCAGCACGACGGCGTTGTACCGGAAGTATAGGGGAGACCTCGCAGGGCTTCGCCTTAAGCCGGAGCGAGTATGGTGGACTATGAGAGAGGAATTGGCGATCTAGGGTTTAGAGGTACCAAGGGAGGAGGATAGGACGACGGCTAGGGCTTGGGAAGAGCCCCAACTCGGCGGCTAGGGCAAACCCTAGGGCGGCGGCGACTTGTGGTGGTCGGCGGCTAGGGCTAGGGTTTTGGTGGAGAGAGGTGTGTAGGCTAGAGGGGGCACCCCTGCCCCTTCTTTTATAGGTGGGAGGGCGCCGGACAAGGGGAGGGAATCCTCCCCCAAGCGGCCTCCTTGGCCGGCGGGTGGAGGGAGAGGAACTCCTCCCCAAGTAGGTTTCCTACTCTCCCTCCACCAAGCAAAACTACCGTTTGACTTTTTAAATTGGCGTTTGACTTTTCAAACTAGGATTTGATTTATCCCTTTATTTTGCTCAACCATGATACCTAGTACATGATGCAACCATTCCACATTGTCATGACACATTCATGTACCCTTCCCCTCCGGAGTGCCGGACCTTCCGGAACCTTCTTGAACATTCCCGATGAAAACACTGAAATCATTCCCCAACTCCGAAACAAGACTTTCCTTATATGAATCTTATTCTCCGGACCATTCCGGATTTCCTCGTGATATCCCGGATCCCATCCGATACTCCGAACAACATTCGGTCTCTTACTCATCATTCCATAACTACTCAACAACATCGAATCCTTAAGTGTGTCTCCCTATGGTTCGTGAATTATGCGGACATGATCGAGACACTTCTCCGATCAATAACCAATAGAGTAATCTGGAAATTCATATGGCTCCCACATATTTCTACGATTACTTTGCGATTGAATGAACCACTTACATACGATACCAATTTCCCTTTGTCTCACGATAGTTTACTTATCCGAGGTTTTGATCGTCGGTATCTCTGCATACCTAGTTCAACCTCGTTACCGATAAGTACTCTTTTCTCGTTCCCTTGATATGTGATCCCTTGTGAGCCAGTCACATGCTTGCAAGCTAATTGGATGACATTCCACCGAGAGGGCCCAGAGTATTTCTATCCGTCATATGGATGGACAAATCCCACTCTTGATCCATGTGTCTCAACCCATACTTTCCGAACACTTAATGCCACCTTTATAGCCACCCAGTTACGGTGTGGTGTTTGATGTCATCAAAGCATACTTCCGTGATGGTGATAAGCATGATCTCATGGTCGAAGGAATTAGGTTACTATGTATCAAAAAGCTTATAGCAATTGAACTATTAAAATGACTTGATCTTTATGCTACGCTTACCTATAGGAGTATGTCCACCATACCATTCTCCTAATGATATGATATTGTTATTAACAACATCTCAAATGTTCATGATCAAGAAACTATGATCATCTATTAATCAACAAGCTAGTATTAATAAGAGGCTTTACTAGGGACTTTATTTTAGTTTACAAATCACACAAGTATTAATGTTTCTTGTTAATACTATTATAGCATGAATGTAAACATTTATCATAAACAAAAAGATATAATAATAACTACATTTATTATTGCCTCTAGGGCATATCTCCAACAATCTCCCACTTGCACTAGAGTCAACTAATCTAGATTACATGGTAATATACCGAACACCCATGGCAGTTTGGTGTTGGTCATGTTTTGCCCTCGGGAGAGGTTTAGTCAATGGATCCGCCACATTCAGATCTGTGTGTACTTTTCAAATCTTTATGTCACCATCTTGGACATGTTCTCGAATAGCGTGAAAACATAGCTTGATGTGCTTCGGCTTCTTGTGTGACCTTGGTTCTTGTGCATTGGCTATGGCGCCCATGTTATCACAGTAGATAGACATTGGGTCCAGCGCACTTGGAACCACACCGAGCTCTGTAATGAACTCCTTCATCCATATTGCTTCTTGTGAAGCCTCCGAAGCAGCTATGTATTCTGATTCAGTTGAAGATCTCGCCACAACACTTTGCTTTGCACTCCTCCATCTAACTGCTGCGCCATTCAATGTAAATACGTATCCAGATTGAGATTTAGAATCATCCGGATCAGTGTTCCAACTAGCATCGGTGTAACCATTAACAACGAGCTGTTCATCACCTCCATAAGAAAGAACCATATCCTTAGTTCTTCTCAAGTACTTAAGGATGTTTTTGACCGCTGTCCAATGATCCACTCCTGGATCACTTTGTAGTCAAACTAACAACATATGCAATATCGGGTCTAGTACATAGCATGGCATACATTAGAGATCATATGGCTGAGGCATAGGGAGTCTTACTCATCCTTTCTCTATCTTCTGCCGTTGCTGGACTTTGAGTTTTACTCAAGGTCATATTGGGCAACATGGGCAAGAACCATTTCTTGCTATCTTCCGTTCCAAACCTCTTTAGAACTTTTTCCAAATATGTACTTTGTGATAATGATATTAGGCGTCTCGATCTATCTCTATAAATCTTTATGCCTAATATGTAAGTTGCTTCGCCAAGATCTTTCATTGAAAAACTATTATTCAAATATTCCTTGACACTATTAAGAAGGTCTACATCATTCCCAATCAACAATATGTCATCTAAAGTATTGTACCAAGAATGCTATAGATCTCCCACTCACTTTCTTGTAAATACAAGCTTCTCCATAAGTTTGTATGAAACCAAAACTTTTGATTACCTTATCAAAATGTTGATTCCAACTTCGGGATGCTTGCTTCAACCCATATATGGACCGTTGAAGTTTTCTTACCTTGTTAGCGTCTTTAGGATCGACAAAACCTTTGGGTTGCATCATATACAACTCTTCATCAATGTCTCCATTGAGGAATGTTGTTTTGACATCCATCTTCCATATCTCATAATCATAATATGCAGCGATTGCTAACATAATCCTCACAGAATTTAGCTTCTCTACTGGTGAGAAAGTCTCATCGTAGTCAACTCCTTGAATTTGTCGAAACCCTTTTGCGACAAGTCGAGCTTTATAGACAGTAACATTACCATCAACATCTGTTTTCTTCTTGAAAATCCATTTGTTCTCGATAGCCTTCCAGCCATCTGGTAAGTCCACCAAAGTCCATGCTTGGTTTTCGTACATGGATCCAATTTCGGATTTCATGGCGTCTTGCCATTTTTTGGAATCTGGGCTCATCATCGCTTCCTCATATGTCGCAGGGTCATCGGTGTTGTCCACCAACATGACACTCATAACGGGATCATACCAATCAGGAGTGGTACGAGGTCTCGTTGACCTGCGAGGTTCTGTAGCAACTTCAACTGAAGTTTCATGATCATCATCATTAGCTTCCTCTCTTATTGGTGTAGGCGCCACAGGAACTTCTTCCGGTGCTGCGCTACTCGCAAGTTCGAGAGAAGGTTCAACAACCTCGTCGAGTTCTACTTTCCTTCTAGTCACTTCTTTCGAGAGAAATTCCTTCTATAGAAAGGATACATTCTTGGCAACGAAGATTTTGCCTTCGGATCTATGATAGAAGGTATACCCAATAGTTTCCTTTGGGTATCCTATGAAGACGCATTTTTCCGCTTTGGGTTCAAGCTTGTCCGGTTGTAACTTCTTTACATAGGCTTCACAACCCCAAACTTTAAGGAACGACAATTTAGGTTTCTTCCCAAACCATAATTCATACGGTGTCGTTTCAACGGATTTAGATGGTGCCCTATTTAAAGTGAATGCAGCTGTTTCTAATGCATAACCCCAAAATGATAGCGGTAAATCTGTAAGTGACATCATAGAACAAACCATATCTAAAAGAGTTCGATTACGACGTTCGGACTCACCATTATGCTGTGGTGTTCCCAGCGGTGTCAATTGTGAAAGTATTCCGCATTTCTTCAAATTCTCGCCAAACTCGTAACTTAGATATTCACCTCCACGATCAGAACGTAGAAATTTAATCTTCTTGTTACGTTGATTCTCTACCTCACTTTGAAATTCCTTAAACTTCTCGAAAGTTTCGGACTTATGTTTCATGAAATAGATATACCCATATCTACTCAAGTCATACGTGAAGGTAAGAACATAATGATAACCACCGCGTGATGCTACACTCATTGGTCCACACACATCGGTATGTATGATTTCCAATAAATCCTTAGCTCGCTCCATCATACCAGAAAATGGAGTCTTAGTCATTTTACCCATCAAACATGCTTCACATCTTTCAAGTGATTCGAAATCAAGTGATTCAAGAAGTCCATCGGAATGGAGTTTCTTCATACGCTTCACTCCGATATGACCAAGACGACAGTGCCACATATAGGTCGAGTTATCGCTCAATTTCAAACGTTTAGCTTCAATGTTATTAATATGTGTATTTCCACTATCGAGATTCAATAAGAATAGACCATCTATCAAAGGTGCATGTGCATAAAACATATTACTCATATAAATCGAATAACCATTATTCTCGGACTTAAACAAGTAACCGTCTCGCAATAAACAAGATCCGATATAATGTTCATGCTTAACGCAGGCACCAAATAACAATTATTTAAGTATAAAACTAATCCCGATGGTAGATGAAGAGGTAGCGTGCCGACCGCGATCACATCAACCTTTGATCCATTTCCAACGCGCATCGTCACCTCGTTCTTCGCTAGCTTCCGTTTATTCTGCGAGCACTGCTTTGAGTTACAAATATGAGCAACCGAACCAGTATCAAATACCCAGGCACTACTACGAGTACTAGTGAGATACACATCAATAACATGTATATCAGATATACCTTTCTTCTTGATGTTGCCGTTCTTCAAATCCGTAAAGTACTTTGGGAAATTCCGCTTTCCAGTGACCCTCTTGCTTGTAGTAAAAGCACTCAGTATCAGGCTTAGGTCCAGCCTTGGTCTTCCTAAGTTGGTGAGGCAACTTTCTTACCACCCTTCTTGAAGTTTCCCTTTTGCTTAGACTTGCCTTTCTTCAATTTGGTGGTCTTATTGACCAACAACACTTGATGCTCTTTCTTGATCTCCACTTCTGCAGATTTCAACATGGAGAAGAGTTCTGGCAACTGCTTGTTCATGCTTTGCATATTGTAGTTCATCACAAAGTTCTTGTAACTTGGTGGCAGTGATTGGAGGACACGGTAAATCCCTAAAGCATTAGGAATCACTATACCCAATCTTTGGAGTTTGTTTGCGTGCCCAGACATCTTAAGCACATTCTCACTGACGGAGCTGCCCTCTTCCATCTTGCAGTCAAAGAACTTTTTCAGAAGCCTCATAGCTCTCAACTGCCGCGTGAGTCTCAAATATCAATTTGAGTTCACGGACAATATCATGTGGGTCATGGTCCTCAAACCTTTTTCTGAAGCTCCGATTCCAAACCATACAAGATAGCACACTGAACTGTGGAGTACTGATTCTTCCGAGTGAGGTAAACATTCTTTACTTCATCGGTAGCATCAATTGCAGCGGGTCACCAGTGCATCCAACACATAGGTCAAATTACCAGCATTGAGGATAATCCTCAAATTGCGGAACCAATCCGCGAAGTTGCTTCCATTGTTTTTGAACTTTTTGTTTCTCTAGGAACGCATTAAAATTGATGGTAGGGGCCGCCATTGATCTACAACATATTTGCAATAGTTTAGACTAAGTTTATGACTAATTGAGTTCTAATTAATAGTTAAATTAATCTACGTGAACTCCCACTCAAAACAATATCCCTCACATTGTTTTAGTGATCACACGAACAAAATCCACCACATCAAAACCGATCATCACGAGATTTGATGTAGCTTAAATGGCGAACAATCGACATGTTCATCATATCTACTATATGACTCATGCTTTACCTTTCGGTGATCCGTGTTCCGAGACCATGTCTGTACATGCTAGGCTCGTCAAGATCAAACCTTAGCTTCCGCATGAGCAAATCTGGCTTGCTCACGTTGTATACACTTGTAGAATCTAACACACCTAATCATCACGTGGTGCTTCAAAACAACAAGCTTTAGCAACGGTGCTTACTAAGGATGAACACTTTAAAACTTGAAATTTATGTGCATGAGGGATCATCTTATAATGCTACCGTCGTTAACTAAGCAATACAAGATGCATAACAGATTAACATCACATGCAATTCATAATATGTGATATGATATGGCCTTTCTTCTTATGCTTCCGATCTCCATATTCAAGCACGAACATGATCTCCATCATCACCGGTATGTCGTCAAGGTCAATGGCGCCGCTTCATGGTTGTCGTCCACCAGCTTCAACTATTACAACTACTTTGAATAGACACGCGGGTCTTAACAGAATTTAAAGACAACCATATGACTCCTGCCGGTTGCCAACTTACAATAAGGAACATTGCATACATCAAATATAATCACAATCATGGCCATATCACATCACAGCACACCCCTACAAAACAAAGTTAGACGCCTCTAATTTTCTTTGCATATTTTACGTGGTTTGGGGCTTTCAATAAGTGTCGCTCTAACTTACGAACATGAACCACAACGTTGATGTTTGAACTATCAAGTGCCCGTTGTAAATTGGATCTTTACTACAATGGGAGAGACAGACACCCGCAAAGCCACTTATGCAATACAAGTTGCATGTTGAGCGTGGAGCAAGTCTCATGAACGATGTCATGTAAGGTTAGCCCGGGCCGCTTCATCCCATCATACCGCAAGATGCAAAGTACACAAGAAGCAATTGAAAATAAAAGAACCACCCCCCACAATGACCATTGTGTTCTACTCGTGCAACAGATCTACATATAGACACGTCTCTAATACCACTGTAGGGGTTCGTAGCATGGAAAACAAAAAAATTCTACCGCATGCAAACAAACAAGCCAAGATCTATCTACTAGATTGTAGCAATGAGTCGATAGAGGAACTCAACCTCGAAGATTCCAAAGTGTTTAACGAGAGCAGATTATCGTGGGTGATGTAGTCGTACTCTTGCCGATCTCAAGATCGTGTAGACGATCCTTCCTAGGCGCTTCATGATCGGTGCGTTCGATGCTCGATGAAGACCTTCCTCTCCCTTGTTCCAGCAGGCAGCGGAGGTTGTAGCACTCTCCTCGCGATTCCGGCAGCACGACGACGTGGTACCGGAAGTAGAGGGGAGATCTCGCAGGGCTTCTCCTTAATCCGGAGCGAGTATGGTGGACTATGAGAGAGGCCTTGGCAATCTAGGGTTTAGAGGCACCAAGGTAGGAGGCTAGGCCGGCGGCTAGGGCTTGGGGAGAGCCCCAACTCGGCGGCTAGGGCAAACTCTAGGGCGGCGGCGACTTGTGGTGGCCGGCGGCTAGGTCTAGGGTTTTGGTGGAGAGAGGTGTGTAGGCTAGAGGGGGCACCCCTGCCCCTTCTTTTATAGGTGGGAGGGCGCCGGCCAAGGGGAGGGAGTCCTCCCCCAAGTCGTCCTCCTTGGCCGGCGGGTGGAGGGAGAGGAACTCCTCCCCAAGTAGGTTTCCTACTCTCCCTCCACCAAGCAAAACTGCCGTTTGACTTTTCAAATTGGCGTTTGACTTTTCAAACTAGGATTTGATTTATCCGTTTATTTTGCTCAGCCATGATACCTAGTACATGATGCAACCATTCCACATTGTCATGACACATTCATGTACCCTTCCCCTCCGGAGTGCCGGACCTTCTGGAACCTTCTTGAACATTCCCGATGAAAACACCGGAATCATTCCCCAACTCCGAAACAGGACTTTCCTTATATGAATCTTATTCTCCAGACCATTCCGGATCTCCTCTTGATATCCCGGATCCCATCCGATACTCCGAACAAAATTCGGTATCTTACTCATCATTCCATAACTACTTAACAACATCGAATCCTTAAGTGTCTCTCCCTACGATTCGTGAATTATGCGGACATGATCGAGACACTTCTCCGATCAATAACCAATAGAGGAATATGGAAATTCATATGGCTCCCACATATTTCTACGATTACTTTGCGATTAAATGAACCACTTACAAATGATACCAATTTCCCTTTGTCTCACGATAGTTTACTTATCCGAGATTTTGATCGTCGGTATCTCTGCATACCTAGTTCAACCTCGTTACCGATAAGTACTCTTTTCTTGTTCCTATGATATGTGATCCCTTTTGAGCTAGTCACATGCTTGCAAGCTAATTGGATGACATTCCACCGAGAGGGCCCAGAGTATATCTATCCGTCATATGGATGGACAAATCCCACTCTTGATCCATGTGTCTCAACCCATACTTTTCGAACACTCAATGCCACCTTTATAGCCACCCAGTTATGGTGTGGTGTTTGATGTCATCAAAGCATCCTTCCGGTGATGGTGATAAGCATGATCTCATGGTCGAAGGAATTAGGTTACTATGTATCAGAAAGCTTATAGCAATTGAACTATTAAAATGACTTGATCTTTATGCTACGCTAACCTATAGGAGTATGTCCACCATACCATTCTCCTAATGATATGATCTTGTTATTAACCATCTCAAATGTTCATGATCAAGAAACTATGATCATCTATTAATCAACAAGCTAGTATTAAGAAGAGGCTTTACTAGGGACTCTATTTTAGTTTACAAATCACACAAGTATTGATGTTTCTTGTTAATACTATTATAGCATGAATGTAAACATTTATGATAAACACAAACATATAATAATAACTACATTTATTATTGCCTCTAGGGCATATCTCCAACAGATGTGGGCCCATGCCAACATTGCATGGGATCTACACCTCTCTGAGTTGGCTAGAAACACCATCATCAACTTAGTGGCTGTGTGAGTCACTACACTTGACCAACATGATCCCACTCACGATAGATCTATATGTAAGAGTGCTATGCCAAGACATGAGACACATTTGTGGCAAATGTGGGGCCATGCCAACATTGCATGGGATCTAGACCTCTCTGGGATGGATAGAAACACGTTCACCAAATTGTTGTTGTATGAGTCATCACTTAGAGAACATGATACTTCCCTCTTGATAGATCTAACTATACTTTTGCTATGCCAAGCCATGACACACACAACTGTGGTAGATGTTGGGCCACCATGCCAACATTGCATGGGATCTAGACCTCTCTGGGTTGGCTAAAAACACCATCATCAACTTAGTAGTTGTGTGAGTCACTACACCTGACCAACATGATCCCACCCACTTGATAGATCTAGCTATGTATAAGAGTGTTATGCCAAGCCATGCCACAAACTTGTGGCTGATGTGGGGCCATGCCAACATTGCATGGGGTCTAGACCTCTATGGGCTGGATAGAAATTAAACACCTTCACCAACTTGTTGTATGAGTCATCACACCTGACCAACATGACCCTACCTACTTGATAGATCTAACTATACTTTTGCTAACATTGAATGGGATTTATACCTCTCTAGGTTGGCTAGAAACACCATCATCAACAAGGCTGTGTGAATCACTACACCTGGCCAACATGATCCCACCCACCTGATAGATCTAGCTGTAAGAGTGCTATGCCAAGCCATGACACACTTGTTGGCCATGATAGATGTGGGGCCATGCTAACATTGCATTAGGCTCTAGATCCCACACACTTGTGGTAGATGTGGGGTCATGCTAACATTGCATGGGGTCTAGACCTCTCTGGGCTGGCTAGAAACACCATCATCAACTTAGTGGTTGTTTGAGTCACTACACTTGACCAACATGATCCCTCCCACTTGATAGATCTAGCTATAAGAGTGCTATGTCAGGCCACGACAAACTTGATAATGGTGTTTCTAATCAACTCATATGGGTCTAGAGCCTAATGCAATGGTGGGATAACATGATCTCACCCACTTGATATATTAACACTGCTATGCCAAGAGATGATGAATTTTGAATTGATTTTAAAATTTAGTTGAATTTTGAATCTAAAACAAAAAACTACTACAGAGATGTTCAGCAAACAAACAACAAGCTTTTAAAGGGAATGGAAAATAATGCTAGTACACATTTCAAGCTCAACGGCCTGCATACGACTAGAAGACCATTGTTGGACCAGGATGCGGGCCCTGTGTAGTCCAAAAGGAAGACAACTGACAACAGTACGTGTCATCGTTGATTTTTTGAGAGAAGCTCGTGCCACGTATGAATGCAGGGTATATAAGCAGGTCTAATCGTTTCTCGCTCGGATATGAGGCAGCTTGCATGCCTAATATATGAGGTTTCAAAAAAAAACTCCAACCCGCGTCAGTCCTTCCCGCTACGGTTTTCCGTTGGGCCAGAAAGAGCCCATTACTTTTTGATGCCCGGGATTAAGATGGGCCGCCCCAAACTACTACACGCCCGGACGCAGCCGTGACGCGGGTGCCGGAGTAGGAGTTGGGCTGGCTTGTTGCCTGCACGCCAAGTCTTACTTTTTTCTTCGATCCTATATTCCTTTTTATTTTCTATTTAAATATTTGAACAAAATAGCTATTTTACAATTTTGAATTTTATAAAATAAATTACATATTCTTGACAGGCACCGTTGGTATAGCATGTGCAAAAATTTTGGGATCATTTGATGAACATCGAAAAATTGAGAAATTTACAAAGAGCCCTTTTGGTCTCACGTAGGCCTCTTTTCCTAGCAATGTGTTTTTTCGACTTTCGTGAAACAACCTGGATTTTTTTACACATTCTAACATACAAAAAATAAGACCCATGTACAAGGTTTCACAAAAATTTGAATGTTTTTGAATTTTTGGTGGCCCGGTCAAATTTAGGCCAAAAATCAAGGTGTCTAGTAAGGATGCCTAGGGGTTAGGCCTTTGTGATGTGCAACATGCTCCATGCTGAAACATGGCATCCTCTACCTAGAAGAAATTTTAAATGTGTCCAAGCTTTCGCACAATTTTAATTATTTTTTTGAATTTTAGGTGGCCCGGTCAAATTTTGAATTTTCGCATGGGCTTGAGACCTTTCTCTGGGGTGGCTAGAAACACCTTCACCAACTTTTGGTTGTGTGACTCACCTCTCTGGGCCCATGCCAACATTGCAAGGGATCTACACCTCTTCGATTAGGTTAGAAACACCATCATCAACTTAGTGGTTGTGTGAGTCACTACACCTGACCAACATGATCCCACTCACTTGATAGATCTAGTTGTAAGAGTGCTATGCCAAGACATGAGACACACTTGTGGCAAATGTGGGGCTATGCCACCATTGCATGGGATCTAGACCTCTCTAGGCTGGATAGAAACACATTCACCAACTTGTTGTTGTATGAGTCATCGCTTGGACAACATTGTCCCACCCTCTTGATAGATCTAACTATAAGTTTGCTATGCCAAGCCATTACACACACAACTGTGGTAGATGTGGGCCCGTGCCAACATTGCATGGGATCTACACCTCTCCGAGTTGGGTAGAAACACCATCATCAACTTAGTGGCTGTGTGAGTCACTACACCTGACCAACATGATCCCACTCACTTGATAGATCTAGATGTAAGAGTGCTATGCCAAGACATGAGACACACTTGTGGCAAATGTGGGGCCATGCCAACATTGCATGGGATCTAGACCTCTCTGGGATGGATAGAAACACGTTCACCAACTTGTTGTTGTATGAGTCATCACTTGGACAACATGATCCTTCCCTCTTGATAGATCTAACTATACTTTTGCTATGCCAAGCCATGACACACACAACTGTGGTAGATGTTGGGCCACCATGCCAACATTGCAATGGATCTAGACCTCTCTGGGTTGGCTAAAAACACCATCATCAACTTAGTAGTTGTGTGAGTCACTACACCTGACCAACATGATCCCACCCACTTGATAGATCTAGATATATATGCCAAGCCATGACACAAACTTGTGGCTGATGTGGGGCCATGCCAACATTGCATGGGGTCTAGACCTCTATGGGCTGGATAGAAACACCTTCACCAACTTGTTATATGAGTCATCACACCTGACCAACATGACCCTACCTACTTGATAGATCTAACTATACTTCTGCTAACATTGCATGGGATCTATACCTCTCTAGGTTGGCTAGAAACACCATCATCAACAAGGCTGTGTGAATCACTACACCTGGCCAACATGATCCCACCCACCTGATAGATCTAGCTGTAAGAGTGCTATGCCAAGCCATGACACACTTGTTGGACATGTTAGATGTGGGGCCATGCTAACATTGCATCAGGCTCTACATCCCACACACTTGTGGTAGATGTGGGGCCATGATAACATTGCATGGGGTCTAGACCTCTCTGGGCTGTCTAGAAACACCATCATCAACTTAGTGGTTGTTTGAGTCACTACACTTGACCAACATGATCCCTCCCACTTGATAGATCTAGCTATAAGAGTGCTATGTCAAGCCACGACAAACTTGATGATGGTGTTTCTAATCAACTCATATGGGTCTAGAGCCTAATGCAATGGTGGGATAACATGATCCCACCCACTTGATAGATTAACACTGCTATGCCAAGAGATGATGAATTTTGAATTGTTTCTAAAAATTAGTTGAATTTTGAATCTAAAACAAAAAAACTACTATGGAGATGTTCAGCAAACAAACAACAAGCTTGTAAAGGGAATGAAAAATAATGCTAGTACACATTTCGAGCTCAACGGCCTCACCTAGGCCTCTTTTCCTAGCAATGTGTTTTTTCTACTTTCGTGAAACAACCTGGATTTTTTTACACATGCTAACATACACAAACTAAGACACATGTACAAGGTTTCACACAAATTTGAATGTTTTTGAATTTTTGGTGGCCCGGTCAAATTTAGGCCAAAAATCAAGGTGTCTAGTAAGGATGCCTAGGGGTTAGGCCTTTGTGATGTGATACATGCTCCATGCTGAAACATTGCATCCTCTACCTAGAAGCAATTTTAAATGTGTCCAAGCTTTCACACAATGTTGATTTTTTTTGAATTTTAGGTGGCTCGGTCAAATTTTGAATTTTCTCATGGGCTTGAGACCTCTCTCTGGGGTGGCTAGAAACACCTTCACCAACTTGTGGTTGTGTGACTCAGCAGTTGGCCAACATGATCCCACCCACTTGATCATTTTGTCCAGGTGATGAGTCACACAACCACAAGTGGATTAGGGAGATTCTAGCCAACCTAAAGAGGTCTAGATCCCATGCAATGTTGGCATCGGCCCACATTTGCAGGGCACAAGTTTCTTGGTGGAGTATGTATTACAGCATTTTCCCTCCATGCAGGGCACAAGTTTCTTCTTGCTGGCCAACATGATCCTACCTACTTGCTAGCTCTAGCTATAATTTTGAGTCTGCCAAGCCATGACACACACTAGCCTGTGGCAAATGTGGGGCCATGCCAACATTGCATGGGGTCTAGACCTCTCTAGGCTAGCTAGAACCACCGTCATCAACTTAGTGGTTGTGTGAGTCACTACACCTGGCCAACGTGATCCCGCACTTGATAGATCTAGCTATAAGAGTGCTATGCCAAGGCATGACACACACTAGCTTGTGGAAAATGTGGGGCCATGGAAACATTGCATGCATGCATGCATGGGGTCTAGACACCTCTCTGGGCTGGATAGAAACACCTTCACCAACTTGTTGTTGTATGTGTCATCACACCTGGCCAACATGATCCTACCTACTTGCTAGATCTAGCTATAATTTTGAGTTTGCCAAGCCATGACACACACTAGCTTGTGGCAAATTAGTGTAGTGAATTTTTATGATGTGAAACTAGTTCGATGTTGTAACATGGCATACAACCACAAGTTGGTTAAAGTGTTTCTAGCCAGCTAAGAGAGGTCTATATCTCATGCAATGTTGGCATGGGTCCACATCTGCCACAAGTGTGTGTCATGGCTTGGCATAGCATTCTTATGCTTAGATGTATCAACTGGGTGGGATCATGTTAGAGCTTGGTGGGACAAGGTGCAATCAATAACATTTTTGTTAGAGCTTGGTGGGATCTTGCATAGCACACTTCAGTTTGTATCCGTTTTAGCTTCATGCAAGTTTTATGGTTCTCCTATACTCCATCTGTTTCAAAATATAAGATGTTTTAGATTTGTGAAGCAAATGTATCTAGACTTGTTTTAGTTTGTAGATTCACTCCAAACTTGAATGAACCTACACACTAAAATAAGTATAGATAAATTTCCTTCACAAAGCTAAAACATCTTATATTTTGAAACGGAGGGAGTAGATGTTAATAGTGCCAACCGAATTGTTCCCTCAGTATGAATTTTTGGGTCCTTTATACTTCCTTCATTTCAAAATATAAACCTTTTTAGCAAGCTGTTTTAGTTTGCTAAAAAGCCTTACATTTTGGAACGGAGGTAGTAGTACCTTTTTTGTAGACGAGTGCAGGGTTCCGCAGCAGTATATATGCCAGCAGCAGGTGCTTCAGAAGATCCTGGCGCTGAAGATTGTACAGGTGCAGAATATTCCTGGGCACCAGCGCTCAACGACGTGCCGATTGGATCTCCTGGTGAGGCGTCACTCCCGAAGCCGGCAGAAGAACCACGGGGAAGAGCTGGGCAGGAGATCCGCGCGTACACGCGTTGGTGGGGACCACGGGGAAGACGTGTCGGGCTCCCCATGGCCGCCATAGTTACGCGCAGAACGCGACGCAAAGGAGGGCCCAGACCTTGGGGACGTGGCGTGAGGGGACTGGCGCGGATCGATACGCCCAGGTGACGGCGAGTCAGAGTCTTGGGGGCGGATCCGAGGCAGATTTTGCCCCCGTATCATGCTCAGAGTACGTGTTTTCTTGGCTTGTAGCGGTGTTTCCTTCATCCTCATTATCTGACGTGTTGTCATCAGTATTTTCGGCACAATTTTGCGTGACTAGTTCGGTACAGCTTGTGGGCAGGGTGTCAGCTATGGCCTGCATAGGATCAACGACAGGAACAATCGGCACATATATATTGGTCATTAGTATGCACACCCATAGTTGTTTCTACCGAGGAGGGATTGTCTGAAGGAAGCAAAAGAATTTCATCATGGAGACGACGACCCGCAATTTTGATGAAATGTAGCAAAGGGAAAAACATTTTCATCAAAAACTACATCCCTTGACTCGTAAACACGACCAGAAGTACTATCAAGGCATTTTAATCCTTTGTGACGAGGACTATACCAAAGAAATACACACCGTTTTGAGCGAGAGGAGAAACGCCGGTGAAGATGTTTCTAGCCAGCGTAGAGAGGTCTAGATCCCATGCAATGTTGGCATCGTCCCACATCTGCCACGAGTGTGTGTCATGGCTTACTCAGATGTATCAACTGGGTTTGATCATTTTGGCCAGGTGATGAGTCACACAACCACAAGTTGATGAGGGAGATTCTAGCCAACCTAAAGAGGTATAGATCACAAAGCTAAAAACTCTTATATTTTGAAACTGTATAATGTAATTCCCATTCATTTATATGTCTGGTCCGTTACTATTTTGGCGAGCGTTGTATTTTAATCATACGCAATACAACTAGGCCTATGAACATTGCTCATAAAATCCACAAATTGGCAAACATAAACAACCAAACTTTACATTAATTACAATCGTAAATTAAGAAAAACGACAAAATTAAACCACAGTCATGAAACATTCTTCTGAAAAAAGCACAGCGCCATGCGCGAACTGTTTAGCAATCAAACAACCCAGCTTTGCGTAATTTTTTTAATGGTATACCAACATTCACCAGGGAATCGGTAGTACGAATTTTTGTTTCTTGAGTTTTCAAGAATCTACCAGCATCTCCGCGATCTCAAGAACTCTTCTTTTTACCTTGTAGAGTTTGTTTGTCTTCGACAGAATAATTTCTGCAACAATAAGTCTCCTAGAATCATTTATCCTTTCCTATAACAAAATATTAGCAGGGTTAATAAGGTCATATGCTGGTGTATATAAATATGCAAATGCCAAATAGAAATTTTGAATACCTGCGAGACTACATCTGTAAATTTATCTCCGCCAAAGTGCTCCATACAGCGTAGCACGGACATTCCACACGAGTTTCTGATCACAACGAATCTAAATTTGAATAAAAGTACTAACACATTAAAAGAAATGGCATTAGTTCAACCAGAAACTCACGCATCATTTCCGCAGCTTACGATCTCCCAATTGGAAACATCACGAAACTTATAATCCGTATATTTGTTAGCCACTTATATGTCTTTCGAAATTTGCTCTCTCTATGAAACAAAGAGGTTTAGTGTAATGCTTGGAGTAACCATATCGTCGCTAAATGTATAGAGAGAAAACATACCAGAGCTTCGACAATTTTTTGGACCCTTTTAAATTCAAACATCGAGTCGAGCACTTGAAATTTCTTCTTTGGACTATTCAAGACGACACAGCACCAGTGGCAATCGTTTATATTCAACGCGAAATATGCCTACCAAAAAGAGACAAGTGTTATCACATTATATAATCTGGTTTATACCCTGCATTTTCTTGTACAAATAATACTTACTTTATCAGCACGAAAGTATTCTTCCATGCATCTTGCAGAGCATCCTGATATATCATACACCTTTTCTGATTTTTTGTCCAAGGCTTCTTTCTTATGCTGGGATCTAGTTTTTCTTCTTGGTGGATTACGTATTAGACTATTTGCCTTCCATGTAGGGCACAAGTTTCGGTCATCCCCCAGTCGAAGAGACAATTCTTCCATGTAAGCACCTATAACCTACAAAAAAAATTAATAACGTGTGACAAACGATCCTTCTTGTTTGCATAAAATAACAAAACTGTGGTACTTGGACTTACATTGCTACGCAGCCATAATTTATCAAGGATCACACTAATGTGGTTGGTAGTGACCTCAGTGTCGTCCTTGTTATTATAGACACTTTCATTGCAAAAATCTTTATTATTTTTTGCTGTTTCAACGTACAACACTGCAGCATCTATTTGTTGCGGTGTCAAACCGTCCAGGACTTCTATGTCTTCGAAAAGAACTGCATACACAGAAACAAATGTTTAATACGTGCATGTAACTGTTTTAATTTAATACATTCACAACCATGCAATTCAATGATGTTGCACTACCTTTTCTAACATCGTTTTTTTGGTTTTTTACCCCTTTTGTCCGCCGACCTGAGCTTGTGCTTCTCGCCAATAGCTTCTGTCTTCTCACCATTAATAGCTTTCCGGCAAATGGTATGTAGGCTATTAAACGAGTCAAATGATCCATTCGACAGAGTGTCTCCTACCTCACCCGTTTTTCCTCCCTACCCCTTTTTCAATGCAGCTGTGAATGCTTCTAATGGAATCGGCTCTGGGTCCAGTCATGTCGGTGAAGGACCCCTACCATCAATTAGTATTGGTGACACTTGCGTACTGCCGAGTTTCGATGGTGCGGTGTGGCAAGCATCAGTAGCATTCCTTTCCTTCTTGTCTGTGGGTAACATGAATATGTCACCTTCAACCTCTTTCCCCTTACTATTTGAATTCTTCTTTAAATTAGAGTCCTGTGCAATGTCAGAGGATTTACTTTCTGGGGTGTCTGGACGTTCCATGAAATCCTTTGGCGTATATTTGGTATTAGTAGAGGAGATTCCTTCACCATTCTCTACCTCCTTATATACCTCCTCCTCTTTATTGTCATTATTAGACATTTTTTCTTTAGAAGGTCTGTATGCGACTCCTGCCGAGTTCATCATAACAAGAAGTTTCTGCAAGATTGAAAATAAATGAATCATCATGTCATGTTTAAAAAAAAGCATTTGTTTAACTCAGAGCAGATGACACATATGGTGTAACACTTTAGCACAAGCTTCTGTGAAGACCTCCATGTTTCTATCAAAGGTTTCTTCAATTGTTCTATCAATATGCTCTGTTAGTTTGTTTGTCATCTGTTTCAACATGACTTCTCTCATTCCTTTAGCCCTGCTGGATGTAGAACCTCCTTCCTTCTTCCTGTAGGGCCCTCTACTACGTTTCTTACCAGATGCAATTTCGGGTGTATGGAGAACCTCTTCTCGATTCTTTTGAGTTATGTCATCGTCAATCTTTAAGATATGTGTATATAAACGAATTAATATTGACAACCTAGAACCGTTAGCAGAACAAAAAATAAGCCACGATATCACTTGTATTTACGTAACTTCCCCAAAGCACGACCCTTTAATTCTAAGGCGTCTCTCGCCGAAGCTGCATCTTCCGTCCAGTTCCTCATCAATGGCCTTCTGGACGTATACTCGGTGCCATCTGCGAGTATCTTCTCATAGTACAGATACTTCAAATATCACAACAAAATTAGATTAAAACAAAGAAAAATGTATTGTAGATAATTATATGCTCCCTCCGATTCAAATTATTTCACTCAGATTTGTCTAGATTTGGATGTATCTAGACATGTTTTAGTGCTAGATATATCCGAATCTAGACAAAACCAAGTCAATTAGTTTGAATCGAAGGAAGTATGTAAGTTGAGAATGAAATTTACCTGTAACAAGATGGTGCTGCCTGTCGGCCATTGCTTCGCTTCATATGCGTTGCCTACTTGTTTTAGGCTAGCAATGAGGTATGTCCGTACATACTCATTGAAATTCAGCTTTTTAATGCGACCCACATCTTCTACCAGTGCATAGTATTATTTTGGGATGATCTTCTGGTTCTATGGGGCAAGGACTGTCCCAATCAGAACCAGAACCACCTTGCGGATAAAGTCATCATCCACAACTTTATCCTTGATGACGTCGGCGATTAGGTCATCAATTACAAGATTACCTGTCTTTTTGCTTACAAAGCTATCAGGTATACGGTTCTTTGCGTCATCAGCTTCCTCATAAAGAATGTCCGATATATCCAATCCATGATTTTTTAAACCATAGATGCACTCAACGTCCACTCCTGTAAGGGATATTTCACCATCATTCTTGCGTACATTAAATTTTTCTGTCTTTGGATCAAATTTTTGTGTCATAAATTTGATCACCAGACATCTTGACTTCACTGGGGGAATCTCAAGCATGCACTGCAAGTCGGTTTCTCCAATTTTGGCACGTTTTTACGGTGTCATACTTTTCATGAAATGACACTACTTCTCAATAGCACAACACATTTATCCTATTTCGTCCATTCTGTTGAAAAATAACAATATTTATTTAGGTGTTTTGTTGGCATCCAAAGAAATAATATTATTCATAACACACATAGACTATAAGATGGATAACACTAAGAGTACGTTATACTACACCATGTCAGGTAAATCGATCTCTGGACGCGCCTAACTACCGATAAATTGAGAGCGGGATTTTAAAAATGTTTACACATATATACAGTTACAAATAAAGAGTTTACACACATAGTTTTTCTGTAGTGCATGTGTTTATAGACCTTTTATTGCAAACATATATGAACAATATTACACATAACCAGCTAAATTGAATAACAACAGGAGAATCAAATGTCTTGTTTCTTTTATCAAAAGGGACTTCTATACATCATTCGTTTTTAAACACCAAACAACTAAATTGCATCTCAACACCGTATGTAGGCCTGAGATGTGATGTCTAACACAGAACCAATTAACACAAGAAAATTACAGCAGAATTAATAGGCAACATCATGCCAAACTATTTACCGCCCTCAAACAGAGCCCAACAACTAAAATTCCTAGCGAAGATCCACTAACAATTCTTCGACATAATGGCGACTACCCTTGGACGGAAAATCTAACGACTAAACAAACGGATCCATATGGATCGAGCTCTAATCGAAGTTCTGCTGAACTTAGAACTAGTAATACTGTATGATAAATCCATAGTGCGTACAAAAATACCTGCAACGGTAGTGCGTGTGCTGCGATTATTCAGCTCCTCAAAAAGAAACGGTGTGTCCTCGATGTAGCTCTCACGTAGGGCAGGAAGAAAAGAATTCAAATCTCGTCGTTGGCGGCGATGGGCGGAGTCGAGGTGGGCGGAGTCGAGGCGATCGAACAAGAAAATCCCTCTGATAAGATGTGCCTCTTTGTGCGCACGTACAACGTGGGGTGTGTGCGTGGTGGGTGGGTGGGGCATGTGGGGTTTAGGGTTTAGGTCCATGAATTAAAATAACGTCTGAGTATGATGCATGGGCTTTGGCCAGCCCGTATGCCGGTCGGCCTGTCTCGGGCCAATTGTGCCCGGTCAAATGTGTCCAACGTTTAACACAATTTTGATGTTTCTTTTGAATTTTAGGTGGCCCGGTCAAATTTTGAATTTTTGCATGGGCTTTAGACCTCTCTGGGGTGGCTAGAAACACCTTCACCAACTTGTGGTTGTGTGGCCAACATGATCCTACCTACTTGCTATATCTAGCTATAATTTTGCTATGCCAAGCCATGACACACACAACTGTGGTATATGTGGGCCCATGCCAACATTGCATGGGATCTAAACCTCTCTGAGTTGACTAGAAACACCATCATCAACTTAGTGGTTGTGCGAGTCACTGCACCTGACCAACATGATCCCACCCGTTTGATAGATCTAGCTATAAGAGTGCTATACCAAGTCGTGACACACACTCGTGGTAGATGTGGGGCCATGCTAACATTGTATGTGGTCTAGACCTCTCTAGGCAAGCTTGAAACACCATCATCAACTTAGTAGTTGTGTGAGTCACTACTCCTGACCAACATGATCCCACTCACTTGATAGATCTAGCTATAAGAGTGCTATGCCAAGCCATGACACAAACTTGTGGCATATGTGGGGCCATGCCAACATTGCATGGGGTCTAGACCTCTATGGGCTGGATAGGAACACCTCCACCAACTTGTTGTTGTATGAGTCATCCCACCTGACCAACATGATCCTACCTACTTGATAGATCTAGCTATACTTTTGCTATACCAAGCCATGACACACACAACTGTGGTAGATGTGGGCCCATGCCAACATTGCATGGGATCTATACCTTTGTAGGTTGGCTAGAAACACCATCATCAACTTAGTGGTTGTGTGAGTCACTACACCTGGCCAACATGATCCCACCCACTTGATAGATCTAGCTGTAAAAGTGCTATGCCAAGCCATGACACACTTGTGGTAGATGTGGGGCCATGCTAACATTGCATGGGGTCTAGACCTCTCTGGATGGCTAGAAACACCATCATCAACTTAGTGGTTGTTTGAGACACTACACTTGACCACATGATCCCTCCCACTTGATAGATCTAGCTATAATAGTGCTATGTCAAGCCACGACAAACTTGATGATGGTGTTTCTAGTTAACTCATATGGGTCTAGAGCCTAATGCAATACTGGGATAACATGATCCCACCCACTTGATAGATCTAAGTATAACACTACTATGCCAAGAGATGATGAATTTTGAATTGTTTCTAAAAATCAATTGAATTTTGAATCTACAACAAGAGATGTGGGCCCATGCCCACATTGCATGGGATCTATACCTCTCTAGGTTGGCTAGAAACACCATCATCAACTTAGTGGTTGTGTGAGTCACTACACCTGACCAACATGATCCCACCCACTTGATAGATCTAGATGTAAGAGTGCTATGCCAAGACATGAGACGCACTTGTGGCCAATGTGGGGCCATGCCAACATTGCATGGGATCGAGACCTCTCTGGGTTGGATAGAAACACCTTCACCAACTTGTTGTTGTATGAGTCATCACTTGGACAACATGATACTACCCTCTTGATAGATCTAACTATACTTTCGCTATGCCAAGCCATGACACACACAACTGTGGTAGATGTGGGGCCATGCCAACATTGCATGGGATCTAGACCTCTATGGGTACAATGCTAGCATCATTAGGCTAGATACAATGCCAAGACATGATGAGCCACTTTGTGGTAGATGTGGGCCCATGCCAACATTGCATTGGCTATAGACCTCTCTGGGTACATTGCTAGCATCATTAGGCTAGATACAATGCTAGCATCATTAGGCACGTGGTGATACACCCTTGTGCCAAATTTGAGTCCATTTAGCTAACATCAATACATCAAAACATGGCTTATGAATTTGTAATTTAAACAATATGAATATTTCACTATTCTTAGTTATGATTTAGGGAGGGGTAATGTATGCATCATTCAGGTCTAACACTAGTACTTTTTAATGTAATAGTAAGTCATAAAAATGAGATATCTTCGTCTAATCTTCGGCTAATCCTAGTTTTTTTTAAAACGATAAATTTTACAACATGGGATATCTTCGGCTAATATTTGGTGCTTAAAAAATGGGTGTCATATGAAAAGGGAAAAGCTGAACTATCTGGGATAGATGGGAAATATAAAAAATCTTTAGTTAATCCACTCTGAATCTAAGTTTCTGTGTTTCACGGTTAAATTTGTTTCTCTTCGGGATTGAGTTTGTTTCCCTTAAGATATACCAGGAAGGATGTTTTTTTTGGATTGATCAGTAATTTTTATAGATCGATTTTCAGCGTACATATTTTTTTTTGGGTTTGGTAGTAATCAGCGTAGTGGCCGGTCAGAACTAGCTTCATACATGGCTTCAGTTCAGAGCACAACATAGTTATTTTGCAAATACCCCCTTGTGTTTTTCTAGCATGGCTAAAGTTGGTCCTGGGGGGTACAAAAGGAATTTCGATAGCTATATATGAACGGCTGCGTCCTTTGGAACCCTAACCTAAGGTGCCCCTAACCATCCGCTTCCATGATTCAAATTGATTCTTATATCCTTCCACTAAAACTCGCATACATCACGTCGTTATGAACGAGAGGGATGAGGGTGTGCTTTCGCCTAAGGTTCCAAGGTCTGGCTGGGTTGTCGCCATGGAAGATTCTCTAGGATTTAGAGAGTTCAACACTTCAGGCGATGGATTTCGAAAAGAAGCTTCTGGTAATGTTGATTGCTTTTATCCGACTGCATATGTAAAATTTTGTATGCTTTCCTATTGTGTGTATAGTGCAGTTACTACGTGTAGATCTAAAGAGGTCTTCAGAGTATATCTGTTTCTTAGGGTATTTAAGAACCGTGCTATAGTTTGGGATATGCTGAAGGATTTTACTTTAATTGTTTCTTATACAAAGGAGCAATTGAAAAATAAAATACTTTCTGTTCTTTAGAAGTGACTGCTTTTAGGAAGGGAAGCTTCAATAACAGCTTCCTTCGCAAATTGGGGGGTGGGGGTTGGTGTAATTTAGTAGTGTGCTATAGTTTGTAGGGATTTTATTTCTGTTCTGTTGTTTGATTTGTTATTCTATAGATGATGGAAGCTTGTTGACATGCTTCTATTCCTTGGTATAAAAAATTCATGGCATTGTATCAAACATATGACATATGGTTTCTTGTTTGGCAGATGGAGTTGGATCCAGCATATCTGTCGAATTGAAAACTTCTGTGCATTCAGTGATGAGCAACTCAGATTTGGTTTCAAAAATTATTACAAAGTCTGAAATTGCAACTTCTATGGCATTGATTTGTTGCAGCATTTTCAATAATGCCTGGTTGTCAGCTAGTAGGTCTCTAATTGTGCAACGCTGGTTTAGTTCGACAAAAACACCATCACATCTAGGTTTTTTGGTGCAGTTCGGGAAAACAGGAACAAGAACAGGTGTATTTAGGTTAATTTATGCACGGGGAAATCAGACAGAGGTTTCATCTAATGCTTTACGCCCATTATTAAACAGTGAATTATGGGAAGGTGCGGATATTTTAAGTTCAACAGATGGTGTTGTCCTTGGTCTTAAAGCTGGAAGCATGTGTGGGGATTTAGATGTTTACTACACGTTTTGCCCCTCTGCAAGAAAAAATAGTTTTAGTTCTTTGGAGATGGAGCATATAGTGCAAATTCCAAGAAATGGGGGTCAGCACACTGATAACACATTTGGGCAGTTTGGGTTGATACTTGGAAGGGGGTGGTCAGGGTTGCCTTTCTTCGAGAAAGATGCAGCTACGCTCTTTAATTCTGACTACAACGGGGTAAGCTTTAACAGTACTGATCCGGTGTTTGTTCACGTGTGTATTTATAAATATGGGGAGTGGTCAAGAACAGTAAGTTCGCCAATACAATCACCTGTGGTTCCTGTCTTTCACCGTAATCCGTATGGTGTTTTATCTGGAGGCAAGCTCTACATGATGTATGTAGTCGGGTATATAGTTTGTTTGGATATTTTAACATCACAGACTTGCATAATAGAATTGTTAGATGAAATGGGATTCAATGTTAACTCTTGGAATGATTACACGGTAGCTCCTAAATGTGGAGGAGGGGTGGTGTTCATTAAGTTTTCCAATGGAGATCTTGAAAGATGGGTTCTGCATGAGAGGGCAACCACACTGTGTGGTATTTGGAGTCTAAGGTTGATTTGGTTCAAAAAATTGGATCTAGGATATCGGATGACTGCTGGGAAGAAGTTTTCAATAATGAGGGTAAGTCAGGGTTCACAAATTATTACTACAAAATTCAGATGAGGAAGGCATCAAGCAATGGACGATTTGTATTGTTATCAACTGGGTTTGATCCTGGATTGTTTGAAGTCAACATGGATATGAAAACTGTGACTAAAATTCAGATGTCAAGCAATGAAAGTCAGGTGGGTAGGATCTACTCATTGTCGGAGGAATGGCCTCCAAAAGTTTATTTCAAGGGTGGCTTTTAGTATTTTTATTGCGTTATGTCATGTTATTTGTATGCAACATTGCAGTGAATGTACAAGATATTTTGTAACGGCTGCAGTTAAATATCCATGTTTGAAGTGTGGCTTATGCGGTTAAAAGTACAACTGCTCTTATGTGGTCCCAATGTGATGTAAAACCGCACAAGCATGCAACTAGAAGGTTTCAAATTGTAGTTTTGGTACTTGCTTCACAAATGAAAGCCTGTTTTTGAGTTTGTTGGTTAAATTTTTGAAAATTTCAAACCAAAATGGCTAGATACAATGGTAGCATCATTAGGCACATGGTGATGAACCCTCGTGCCAAATTTGAGTCCATTTTAATAAATTTAGATAAAAACATGGTACACAAGTGGCTCTTTCGAGTAGTTGGACATGATCGTTGACCTAAATACCCCACGCTTGGATAGTTCTAGCTATAATTTTGCTATGCCAAGCCATGACACACACAACTGTGGTAAATGTGGGGCCATGCCAACATTGCATAGGATCTAGACCTCTCTGGATTGGCTAGAAACACCATCATCAACTTAGTGGCTGTGTGAGTCACTGCACCTGACCATCATGATCCCACCCACTTGATAGATTAGCTATAATTCGGCGGCGACACCGTCAACTTCGTGTGCTCAGCAGCGGCGGCCCGTGTGAGCTCAGGGGCAGCCCATCGGTGGTGCGTAATCTCTAAACCCTAGCTCATTCCCTGCGCTTGGATTTGGATCTGACCCAATCGCTTTCCCTCTGATTTCTGATTTCTGAGCTAGATTGTCGTGGGCGGGTTGTCTGAATCGGGGGCATCGAGATGGAGAGGTAAGAGAGCACTTCCAATAGGTCAATCTCACTATTTTTTCATTTGATTTGATCGCATTTGGATAATCACCAATTCCTCTAGCTCACTCTGCCCGCCTCTACTCAAACAAAACAGGGGTGATTATGAGCGGCGGAGAAAATTCCAATTCAATTTCAAGTTCTTCCCATCTAAAGCGAAACTAGGTGATGGTAGTGTATGTAACATCGAGCGAGGTACAACTGTGGGTTGGGAGGTTGAGTGTGCAGATATTGATCCCCAGCAATTGCAGCAAATGGAAGAATTGGCCGTGAAGAATTTGGTGGAGAAAATCGGGCAAAGTGTTCCTTGGGGTCCACAGCAGGAAGTTGCATTGTTACGGTTTGAAAATTGGAAGGGAGAATATTTGAGAATTGAGGATGGAGAAGATTTAGTAGATGAAATTGATCGACAAGATGGCTGGACAAACAAAGAGGTTACTTTTCATGCTGAGCTCATCGATCTGGAAGCAGATTCCAAGGTTGGATATGTGGCTTCAAATTTTGCTTCGCAAATGTCAGATGATGATTGGGACTCACAGAGGCAGATGGTGCCCATACGAACTGAAGTGACAGTATTATCAGACAGAAATGATGTTGATGCAGGACAGGGTGTTGATGCAGGGGCTAGTATGTATGTTGATTGGAATTCAGTGGAGTTAGATGAAACAACTGATTTAGTCATAGCACCAATGACTGACACAGAAATGGCCAAAATATTTGGCATTCCAGTAGATGACAGAGATAAGGAAAAGACTGATGAAACTAATTTGGCTGATGATGATGGTGGTAACAGAACATTTTATGAAGATGCAGATAGAGAGCTGATGGAGAATGCTGCAGATGATGTAAATGATGCACATTATGATGAGCTGGTTACTGTCTATGACAAGGAAAACCCTGTTATTGCAGTAGGGAAACTGTTTCCAAGCATGGGTGAGTTTAGGATGTGTTTCAAAACTTATGCAATCAAGAAGCAGTTTGATGCCAAGACTCAGTGGACTGATAAAAAGAAGTTCTATGCTAGATGTAGAGGTTTTGATGGGGGCACCAATCCTTGCAAATGGTACATTTCTTCTAGACGCCAACCAGATGGAAGCACCATTAGATTTAATCAAATTCCTTTTGAACGCACTTGCATTCCTAGTTCACAGAGAGTATCAACAATGACATCACAAATTTGGGTTGCTGAAAAGATCACTCCTATTTTAGCCAAGACACCAAACACTACTGCAAAGAGGCTAAAAAAGACTTGGAAAATGACTACCCAATTAAGGTGAATTATAGCACTGTGTGGAAGGCAAAACAAAGGGAAATGAAAGAATTGTATGGTGATTGGGAAAATACTTTTAGGATGTTGTATAACTTCAAAGAAGAGGTTGAGAAAAGGTCACCTGGTAGTGTTGTGGAGATAGATACTGAGGTCAGTGATGATGGCAAGGTGATCTTCTCTAAGTTTTTTATGGCTTTAAAGCCTTGCATTGATGGCTTCAAAGCAGGATGTCGTCCATATTTAAGCATAGACTCTTCATTTTTAACTAGAAAGTGGAATGGTCAGCTAGCAACATGCAATGCTCTGGATGGACGTAATTGGATGTTCCCCGTTGCCATTGGGTTGTTTCAATCAGAGACTGAGGCCTCATGGACATGGTTTATGATGCAGTTGAAAAGATGCTTAGGGCCAGTCTCACCTTTGGCAATTCATACAGATGCATGCAAAGGCCTAGAAAATGCAGTAAAGACCGTGTTTCCCCATTCTGAGCAAAGAGAGTGCTTTGGACATATGTGGATGAATTTGATCAAAAAGTTCAGAGGAGAAGAATTTGGGAGCATGTGGCCTGCAGCCAGATCTTACACTACCCAGACACATTCATATCATCTTGGTAAGATAATGGTAGCATGTACTGAGAATGAATTTGGTACATGGCTGCAAACCTATCACTCTCTCTTATGGTATCGGTCAGGATTTAATACTGCCATGAAATGTGATCATATCAACAACAACTTGGTAGAGAGTTTTAACAAAAAGGTGAAGGATATAAAGGACTTGCATGTACATGACATGGTTGACCAAATCAGGATCATGATCATGCGGTTGTGGGAATTGAGAAGAAGAATTGGTGATGTCCTGCAAGGGGACAAGCTTCCAGCTGTGGTACAACAGGTTGTCAACAGGAGTAGAAATCTTGCACATTTGAAAGTTGAGAAATCTTATTTGTGGGGTGCTAAAGTTAGAGACACCAAAACTGGAAGGAGACATGTTGTTGACACTGAAGTGCATGAATGCACTTGCCTGGAGTGGCAACACACTGGAAAGCCATGTGAGCATGCCCTACTCTTCTTGGCCTCCAAACCAAAGTTAAATATGCACCTATATTTGCATGAATATTATTCATTAGAAAAATTCAAAGATGCATATGCAACTCCAATTCCAGCACTTACAGACCAGTCTCAATGGCCTGAAGTAGAATTTGAATTTTCTATGTGTCCTCCACTGACCAAAAGAAAAGCTGGCCGGCCTAAGCAAAGTATATTCAAGGCATGGTTTGAGAAAGGTGGGAGTAGTAAGAAAGGGAAAAAGGATGATAAGACAAAAAGACCTAAAAAAGGTAACAAAAACAGATGCAAGCTTTGCCAGGAACTTGGGCACTGAACTGGGTCTTCCAAATGCCTTTACACTCCTGAAAAGCCAAAGAAGTATGCAATATTTTTTTTGTTACTGTTGTTTCTTCACTTTGTTTTGTTGCAAAATGACCTGTTATGTTTTTCAGGAGAAAATGTCCAGTTCAGCCTCTTGTTGTTGAAAAATGCTGGCCAACAAAAAAGGCAAGACTTGGTGGATTCAGAAAAAAGAGAAATGTGCAGATCATGTTTACTGATGATCAAACAAGGCAAAATGAGGCTATTGAGTTGCCACCTGTTGTGGATGTTGCAATGGAAGCAGATGATTCCCTTGATCATATTGTGCTGTAATCTATTGAGTTGCCACATGTTCTGGATAATTTGCAAACCAAAGAGGCAACAAAAGAGTCTATTGAGGTGCCACCTGAACATGTTCTCGAGGTTGTGCTGAACGACATCGCTGATTTGGCTGTTGAATTGCCACCAAAACAGTTCAGGAGGTTTTGCTGCAAAATTTGTGGGGGACAATTAGTCCTGGTAAGAAAACCAGGAGCATCAACAAATTATGTCATGTTGAACCAAGCAGTGAAAAAACTAACAAGAGATCGAGCGGCAAGAGGCAAGCAAAATAGAGTGGGAACCATTGAAACATTATGTTTGTTGTACTTTGATGTGAAAACCTATATTTCATTGATGTAATCTTGATTGTTGTATTGGTTTATGTACTTTGATGTGAAAACTTATGTGATGTGAATTTGAATTTGAACCGGAATTCAAATTTGAATTTGAATTGACCTTCTAATTTGGACAAACATTCAATATTTTTTAGTGATTATTGGTTTGTTCTATGATGTTTTAATGCTTTATGTACTATTATGCATGTTAGTTCATCAATCCTAGTCCTTTTGTGAAGTACATCTCATTGCCACCGAAAATATGCTAGAAATGGCCTCCAAAGCAAGGGGAAACGACCCCATTGCTAAGCATCTTATTTTTCGACCTTGTCCAAATCATCCAAATAAATGTCCTTAGCATCTATTCTACCTATACAGTATTAGTACGAAATCTCACTATTTTTTGAATTTTTGAAGTTTTTTGTTTTTTTTGGGAATTAGTTATGCACGGTCAAAGTTGTCAAAACCCCGTTGACTGAGCTCAAAACCCCTCAAAACCCCATTAGTTGACCAGGCTAACCCTAACGACCAACCTGGAGCGTCGATCTAACCCTAGCACGCTACCCGGTCCGTTCGATCTGTTCTTCTAGAAGGATTCTGTGTGACGACAGCTAACCCTAACGACCAACCTCGACCGTTCATCTGACGCTGTGCGCTAAATTCCCGCCGTGCGATATGGTCTTCTAGGAGGAATCATGAGCGATCCGCGAGAGCCCAGTTTCTTCGACGTGATTGTCTGGCGTTTTTTCTTCCAGCGAGTCACGTCTGGTTCCGCTGGGCCGTCCACGCATCGTCCAACGGGTCTGTTTATGCCTCTGCTCGTGGCAGCCACGCCTCTATGCCCGCCGCCCGTTGCTGCCCTCTTTTCCAACACCTTTGCCATGCATGCGCCATGCAGCGTGCCCGTCATAGCCTGGCTATTGAACCCATCAGCGTCGCAGCCTGGCTATTGCGCGCAGCGTCGCAGCATGCAGGGCACGCGCCGATGCAGCCTTACCGTCCCGCCGCTTGGATAACCCGTCGATGCACACCGATGCACACTCCGCTTGGATAACCCGTCCCGCCGCTTTGAATGCTCTGTGACGGCTTTGACTGCTCGACCGAGACCAAACGCCACCGCACACCTCTCACCCTCCTCTCTCTTCACACTAGGGTTTGCAACGGCCGCCCCGGCCTATATAATGGCACCATTTCTTCCCAATCTCCGCACACCTCTCTCACCCTCCGCATCTTCTTCAGCCGTCACCCGCTAGCCGCAACCATGCAATTCAACGGCCCCACCTTCCGTCGCCCACCCACCACGCCCGAGCGGCAGTGCGGCGGTGTCATCATCGAGAATGAACTGCGTGTTTGGGCGATCTCGAGGTGGAGGGGGGCGACGGAACTAGCACATTTCTTCCTCTCTGCCGGCTACCGCCACCTCCCTAGGGGCTCTCCACGCATGTTCAGGCTGGAGAGGTACTACGACGGCAACACCGACTTGGAGATCGGCCTGTACGTGCACTTCACCAACCCATTAGACGCGTCCGCGCTCCTCGGGCAGGTTTTCTGGTGTGGATGTGAATTCATCTCATTCACAACCTGCAACATCTTCACCGACTTCCGTGCCATCTTCCCCTCCCCGGGCAACATGCACACCCTCCCCTACCGCATGCCCCGCAAGGAGGAGCCAAGGAGGGAAGATGCGGCGCCCGGGAAGATGCCTCGTTGTTTTTCTGTTTTTCTAGTTGTAAGTTGGTTTTTGTTATGTAAGTTGTGTGCGTTTGTATCGTGTGCCCATCGGTGGATGGGTTTATGTAATGCTACTATAATATTATTTTTTTCTATGTGTTTATAGTTCGTGCAAACTAACTTAGCTAGTTGATGCAATGATTGAGACAACTCATTTTATTTAACACAAGAATAACAATGTAAAAAAAGAGTGCTTGTCCGTGAATAACTACTCTACTAGGAAAATGAGGTTATTTAAGCTCAAAGTTATATGACAATGCATTTTTGTCCATTGACTTAATTATGCTTCTTGTTTCTTCAAATGGAGGTAATGTTGTACACAAAACAAAAATTAGTTGTCATATATATTTTTTAACCATAAAAGGTGCAAGTTCCTTTCGTATAAAACATCAAAAAACATAAACTTTAGCCAAATTTGAGAGGAATTCGTTTCCTTCTTTTGTTTGAGCAACATGATCCTACCTACTTGATAGATCTAAGTATAACTAGGTAGGATCATGTTTGAGCAAGTGTTGGCTCATACTTCTATAATTTGGTCAGTTGTTTCTAGACAACTCAGATTGGTTAATTTTAGATTCCATGCAATGTTGTTGTGGGTCCATAATTGTCACAAGCATCATGGCTAGGTCAAATTTACGAGCATCATGGCTATAAACACCACCATCAACTTAGTTCCACTATTTCTTGAATTTTTTTTAATTTCTGGTGCTTCTTTCAAACCAAGGAAAAAACCACGACAGGTGAGACTCTGAATCAGTAATCACAACTTGAGTTCTATGAGTAAAGTTGAAAGATAGTACTTACACATAATTATGAAAGCCGCCACACAGAATTCTGAAAGCTACCACACTGAATTCTAAAAGTACTAAAAATAAATACATTGCAATTTATTACTTCGAAAAGATCTGAACACGCTAGCGATTGAGCAAATAACCTAGGCTATTCAGCCCTATATATTTCATCGGCGTCCGCTCCCGTGTCCTGCAGGAGAAATTCATTGAACTCCCCCCGTCTGCAATGTGCTGCCAGTATCTTGTCGAGACGGTAAGGCCTCGGTGAACGTTCCAGATCATGTTGACCAAAGCCATCTGCAAGTCTTGGTACCCCATCCCAGGCCTTAAGATCACGATTTTACGCTCTGATGTAAGAAAGATCCGCGTAGTAGATGCAACCGGCTAGGAATGTACTAGGGTGCACTCTAGTGTCGACGGAGATCGACCGGTTAAAATGAACGAAGAAGGCACGACTGCCAATGTCACCTACAACCTCGAGACAGCGTTTCTCCGTGTCCACCCGGTAAAGCACCGGTTGACCTTCGGCGAAAACCCCACCCAACACAAGAAGCAGATCACCTTCTGACTCCACAAGGTAGAACTTGTAGGATCCGCGTATCTTTTCAAAGACTGGACCTGAAATTATTCTGGCCATCTTGACTGTGCTCGCGCGCTGCTCCACCTGGATGTTGGTCGACACGATGTCTCCACCATCCTGTACTGCATACACTTCACCACAGAATGGGGTAATGCATCGCACGTCGGACGGATAAATTCCTTCTCCAAATACTCCATTGAAATCCCCTGTCGGGGTGGCCTCATCGGCCCAAGCAATAGAATTCTCATAATGTGTGGAAACAAACACCATCATGGGGGACTTCGTGACGGCTACAGATGCCACAATATTTGATGGTATATGCGCTTGAAACTCAGTGTTGAACTTACGGGTGAGTGGGTTCATAAGGCGAATCTTGTGCGGCTCTTCCCTCTGAGCAATAACGATGAAGTCACGATAAACACGATGAAGTAGAACCTTTTAATGAAGAGAACAGTTAGCCCTAAGATATATGTACAATGGAAAATAATCTCTTTGTTCACTAATATAAGACATAGCTTCTAGATATTTCAAAATGTACTAGATATATATATCCTAAATGAGTGAACCTATACAATTAAACTTTGCTTAAGAATGTTCAAGAACATGCATGTTTAAGAACCTACTCCCTCCGTCCGCAAATAAGTGTACATCTAGCTTTTGCCTAAGTCAAACATAACCAAATTTGACCAACTATATAGAGAAATATAGGAACATATATTACATTAAATTGACATATTATAAAATCAGATTTAAAAATAAATCTAAAGATATCAATTTAGTGTCATAAATGTTAGTACATTGTTCTAAAAAGTTAGTCAAACATAGTAAAATTTGACTTAGGACAAGGCTAGAAGTACACTTATTTGTGGACGGAGGGAGTACACAATTAAACATGCATGTGGAAGAATAACTTTGTATCATAATAACAAATGAATGTTGATCGGATGAATTGTGAACCTGCGCTGAACTTTCATTAGATTCGTCGTGAAGCAACGACCTGTGGCGAGGTTGAGGAACGTGAAGTCGCCGACGTCTAGAAGTGTGTGATATACCAGGATCCAGTTGTTGAGATGGAACTCGGGTTCTTTTAACGCGCGGCACCAATCGCCGTAGACTCTCCGACAATCAGCGTAGGCATCGACGTACTCCTCGTTCTCCAGGAAGGATTCGCCGATCTTGGCAAGTGGTCCGTTGGCCGGGAGATCGGACCAGTTCAACTTCAGTCGGCTGCTCGCCATGCCTTCCTATCGAGGAACAAAGAAGACCAGGAGATGACGAGGAGAAGAACAAGGATAGGAGGAGTCGAAGAGGGAAGCACTACGACGGAACAAGGAGGCGAGGAGACAGCAGGAACTGCCACTATGCGGTCGAGGAATTGGCGATTTTCTTTTCTTGTAATGTATAAGGACGTCGGCTAACCGCGCTGACAGGTCACAGGGCCGGCCCTTGGGGGGGGACCGGAGGGGCAGCCGCCCCGGGCCCAAAATTTTGGGGGGCCCTCCCCAGATATGTGCTGCATATATAGGCTATAATAGATCTTAAAAAGGATAAAAATAGCAATTTTGAGTTTTCTATTGGGCTAGATTGAGCGCTCTACTTTGCTGGACATACACATACGTTTCAAATTTGGAGTCCATCACGGCATCACGTACCTAACCTGCGATTAGATCAGCTATCCTCTTTGATTGTATCGTATGAAGGCACGCCGCACCCCGGTTCCTGCCTCAACCTTGACTCAACACTGCGCTGTCGATTGTAGGAAGGTCCGCACGTGGAAAGCAGCAAGCCGCCACCTATCGGCCGATCGTCTCCTATCGCCCCCTCGCCCTATGCCTCTGTCTGTAGCCTATCTCTCGTCTCGCTTTGGCCGTTCAGTGTCTATAGGTTCGAATTCTGAATTTATGATCTCAGTCTTCTACAGTCTAACGTTGCCCCTAATTTTTGTTCTAATAGTTGTTCTTCTTTATATTTTTAGTGTAGTTAATTGGTTATGGCACCTTATTACGGTGCTAAGAAAAGTAAAATATAAAGTCTAAAGTTTTCAATGATATACATTTTATAATATATACCTGATACTAAGTTGCTCAATTTGGCGACATAGAAGTACGCGCAAGACTTGTAAACCGAAAGGGAGGTAGTAGTTCTTGCTAAGTAACATAGTAATATTGATCTAGAGGATGATATCGGTACATAGGAGAACGATGACATCAACGTAGGTAATAACAATGTAAGTGATCATGATATCGCATTTGATTCATTTCCTACAAAATTTGCTAGTGTGGATGAGGAACCAATTAGTGTGATTATTTATGATCCGGCATCGAGAAGTTATTGGACGAGATTGATATTGATTTTATTATCACCGACTTCGCTTCTAGGAATACACGAAGAATTTTTGAAGGTAATATGTAAACATTTTCATTTTTATATGAATATTGCAAATGGGTATACTTGAAGTATTTATTCTTCATCATTTCATTCTTGTATATCAAAAAAAATATAGGAAAGAGGCCCAAAATTTTAGTTTCGCCCTGGGGCCCTGAAATCTCAGGACCGGCCCACAGGTGGGGTTAGTTCATCACGTAGATTCACTCCAATGCTATAGGCTTCTTTGGGTTGGCTAGATACTCCTTCATCAACTTGTGGTTGTGTGACTCAACACTTGGCCAACGTGATCCTAACAAGTTGATATCTAAGAGCAAGTACAATAAATTTTAGTCAGCTGACTATAAGAGTTAAACTAGTATTGTTTTGCTTAGTTGGATGAGAGAGAAGAGGTGAGAGAAGAGAGAAGAGATATGGGCTCTTAGAGCAAGTACAATAAGTCCTAGTCAGTCGGCTATAAGGCTTAAACTAGTATTGTTTTGCTTAGTTGGATGGGAGAGAAAAGGTGAGAGAAAAGAGATGGGCTCTCATGAAATAGCTAGCTCTTGCGGGTGCTCCTAGACACTATGTGAGTATGTGAGTGGGCCATATATGTATAAAGTAGTAGATCTTTGAAGATAACTATTGTACTACTTGACTATAAGCTAAATATAAATAACCTTATAGACAGCAAGCCGGTTGTATTATTGGAATAAGAGTGCTATGACACACAGTTGTAGCATATGAGTCAACATTTGGCCAACATGGTCCTACCTACTTTATAGATCTAAGTATAAGACTGCTATGCCTAGACATGATGAGACACTTTGCGCCAAATGTGGGGCGCATGCCAACATTTCATGGGCTGGCCAGAAACTCCTTCATCAACTTGTTGTTGTAAATGAGTCAACACTCGGCCAACATAATCCTACCTAGTTAATTTTTTTTGAGAAATATCTACCTAGTTAATAGATTTTACTATAACACTATATGCCAAGAAATTATGATGACCTCTCTCGGTTGGCTAGAAACACCATAATCAATTTGTGGTTTTGTGACTCGACACTTGGCCAACATGATCCCACCCAGTTGATACATCTAAGTATAAGAGTGATATTGCCAAGCCATGTATGAAAAGCAAGAACCAGCGTACAAAATGTTTTTATCTACTCCCTCTGTCTCAAAATAGATGTCTCAAATATGTCAAAAATTGAATGAATCTAGACACTATTTAGTATATAGATTCATCCAAATTTTGAAAAACCTAAGACATCTATTTTGTGACAGAGGGAGTATTTTGTTACATGAACATGTGCATAAAGAGAAGCAAACGGAGAAAACTTGGCAAATTCGTGATGCTTTTTATTCAAGGTGTGCAAAGCATGAGGAAGCTAACTGATACACTTATTACAGTGTGTACTGCTTAATGATCAGCAGATAGACCAACCCAAGAGCAACTGCACAAAAATAAAATACAACATTCATCATGTTCGCCTGCTTGTTCAGATCGGTAATCTGCCTTAACTGCTTGTTGAGTTTCTTCAGTTCTCCCTTAACTTCTGCATCACCCGTTGTAGCAACGATTTCAGAGCCCAAGCTCTCTACATTATGAGGGTAATTAAGCTCAATCGATGCGCCCCCCTTCCGATCAACTGTGCCCTCTAGTTTAATCCTCTCAATGTACTCATCCATCCACTCAAAATGCCTACAATCCTTCAGATCCTGAAATCGGATGGGTAGATGAACCCTGATTCAAATCCCAAATCCGGGGAAGAACCAAAATTGGCAAACGAAATTAACAAATTGACTTGAAGAACTCAGATCTAACATTCCCCTCCTCTGGCTTGCTCTCGCATTTCACAAATTCACGCCCACAGTTGCCATTTTCCTCGTTCTTAGTGACCAATCGTTTCAGTGGCGCGATGCGTGGGCAGTCAGGACACCTCATCATCTGCACTGCCCCATACCGCGGCCATGAGGGGCCGGAGGTTGTACTGGAGTTCGGCATCTATCTCTGGCGTTGCGGGATTGAAGAAAGGCACCCGAAGAAGAGAAAGAAATGGAAGGCAATGGCGGCTCGGGTTCCTGTTCCCCCCCCTTTTCTAAAGGTAATGATGAGGTGAATATGTGGTGGGTCCCGTGATGTTTAGGGACGGTGGCTGCATCAGGATGGGATGCCAGATGAGCGCGGCATATGCATCAAACACTGTACATGCTAAAAAAGTTTGGTTTGCACTTACACTAAAAAATATAAGATGTTTCAGGTTTCTAAAGAAAATGAATCTAGATTCACCTCAAAGTTGAGTGAACCTATATCCTAAAACAAGTCTAGATACATTTGCTTCACAAAGCTAAAAACTCTTATATTTTGAAACTGTATAATGTAATTCCCATTCATTTATATGTCTGGTTACTATTTTGACAAGCATTGTATTTTAAGCATACGCACTACAACTAGGCCTATAAACATTGCTCATCAAATCCACAAATTGGCGAACATAAACAACTAACCCAAACTTTACATTACAATCGTAAATTAAGAAAATAAACAACACCATGGTCATGAAACATTCTTCTGACAAAAACACAGCGCCATGCGCGAACTGTTTAGCAATCAAACAACCCAAATTTGCATAAATTGTTTAATGGTATACCAACATTCTCCAGGGAACCGGTAGTACGAATTTTTGTTTCTTGAGTTTTCAAGAATCTTCCAGCAGCTCCGCGATCTCAAGAACTCTGCTTTTTACCTTTTCGAGTTTGTTTGTCTTCGACAGAATAATTTCTGCAACAGTACATCTCCTAGAATCGTTTATCCTTTTCCTGTAACACAATATTAGCAGGGTTAATAAGGTCACATGCTAGTGTATATAAATATGCAAATGGCAAGTAGAAATTTTGAATACCTGCGAGACTACACCTGTGAATTTATCTCCGTCAAAGTGCTCCATACAGCGTAGCACGAACATTCCACACGAGTTTCTAATCATAATGAATCTAAATTTGAATAACAGAACTAACACATCAAAAGAAATAACATTAGTTCAACCAGAAACTCACTCATCATTTTGCCGTGGTGTTTCGCAGCTTACGATCTCCCAATTGGAAACATCATCAAACTTACAATCTGTAAATTTGTTAGCCACTTCTATGTCTTTCGAAATTTGCTCTCTCTATGAAACAAAGAGGTTTAGTGTAATGCTTGGAGTAACCATACCGTCGCTAAATGTATAGAGAGAAAACATACCAGAGCTTCAATATTTTTCTGGACCCTTTTAAATTCAAACAGCGAGTCGAGCACTTGAAATATCTTCTTTGGTCTATTCAGGACGACACATCACCAGTGACAATCGTTTATATTCAACGCGAAATATGCCTACCAAAAAAAGATAAGTGTTATCACATTACATAATCTGGTTTATACCCTGCATTTTCTTGTACAAACAGTACTTACCTTATCAGCACGGAAGTATTCTTCCATGCATCTTTCAAAGCATCATGATATATCATTAGCCATTTCTGAATTTTTTTCCAAGGCCTCTTTTTTATGCTGGGATCTAGTTTTTCTTCTTGGTGGAGTACGTATTAGATCATTTGCCCTATACGCAGGGCACAATTTTTGGTCATCCCCTAGTCGAAGAGAAAATTCTGCCATGTAAGCACCTATAACCTATAGAAAAAATTAATAACGTGTGACAAACGATTCTTCTTAGTTGCATAAAATAACAAAACCGTGGTACTTGGACTTACATTGCCACCCAGCCATACTTTATCAAGGATCTCAATAATGTGGTTGGCAGGGACCTGAGTGTCGTCCTTGTTATCATAGACACGTAGACTCTTAAAATCTTTATTATTTCTTGCTGTTTCAACGTACAACACTGCAACATCAATTTGTTGCGGTGTCAAACCGTCCAGGACTTCTGGGTCTTTGAAAAGACATGCATACACAGAAACAAATATTTAATATGTGCATGTAACTGTTTTATGCACAACTATGCAATTCAATGATGTTGCACTACCTTTTATAACATCATTTTTTGGTTTTTTTACCCTTTTTGTCCGCCGAACTGAGCTTGCGCTTCTCGCCAACGGTATATAGGCTATTAATTGAGTCAGATGGCGATCCATTCGACAGAGTGTCTCCTACCTCACCTTTTTTTCCCTCCCCACCCCTTTTGCAATGCAGCTGTGAATGCTTCTAATGGAATCGGCTCTGGGTCCGGCCGCATCGGTGAAGGACCCCTACCATCAATTAGTATTGGTGACGCTTGGGTACTGCCGAGTTTCGATGGTGCGGTGTGGCAAGCATCAGTAGCATTCCTTTTCTTCTTGTCTATGGGTGACATGAATATGTCACCTTCAACCTCTTTCTTCTTACTATTTGAATCCTTCTTTAAATTAGAGTCATGTGCAATGTTAAAGGAGTTACTTTCTGAGGTGTCTGGACGCTCCATGAAAACTTTTGGCGTATATTTGGTGTTAGTAGAGGCGATTCCTGCACCATTCTCTACCTCCTTATCTATCTCCTCCTCTTTATTGTCATTATCAGACATTTTTTCTTTAGAAGGTCTATACGTGACTCCTGTCGCGTTCATCATAACAAGAAGTTTCTGCAAGATTGAAAATAAATGAATCATCATGTCATGTTAAAAAAAGCATTTGTTTAACTCAGAGCAGATGATACATAGGGTGTATCACCTTAGCACAATCTTCTATGAAGACCTCCATCTTTCTATCAAAGGTTTCTTCAATTGTTCTATCAATATGCTCTGTTAGTTTGCTCGTCATCTGTTCCAACATGACTTCTCTCATTCCTTTAGCCCTGCTGGATTTAGAACCTCCTTCCTTCTTCCTGTAGAGACCTCTACTATGTTTCTTACCAGATGCAATTTCGGGTGTATGGAGAACCTCTTCTGGATGCTTTTGAGTTATGTCATCGTCAATCTTCAAGATATGTGTATATAAACCAATTAATATTGACAACCTAGAACCGTTAGCAGAACAAAAAATAAGCCACAATATCACTTGTATGTATCGTACCTTCCCCAAAGCACGGCCCTTTAATTCTAAGGCGTCTCTCGCCGAAGCCGCATCTTCCGTCCAGTTCCTCATCAATGGCCTTCTGGACGTATACTCGGCGCCATCTGGGAGTATCTTCTCATAGTATAGATACTTCAAATATCACAACAAAATTAGATTAAAACAAATAAAAATGTATTGTAGATAATTATATACTCCCTCCGATTTAAATTATTTAACTCAAATTTGTCTAGATTTGTCTACATATATCCGAATCTAGACAAAACCAAGTCAATTAGTTTGAATCGGAGGAAGTATGTAAGTTGAGAATGGAATTTACCTGTAACAAGATGGTGCTGTCTGTCGGCCATTGCTTCGCTTCATATGCGTTGCCTACTTGTTTTAGGCTAGCAATGAGGTATGTCCGTACATACTCATTGAAATTCAGATTTTTAATGCGACCCACATCTTCTACCAGTGCATAGTATTGTTTTGAGACGATCTTCTGGTTCTGTGGGACAAGGACTGTCCCAATCAAAACCAGAACCACCTTGCGGATAAAGTCGTCATCCGCAACTTTATCCTTGATGACGTCGGCGATTAGGTCATCAATTACAAGATTACCTGTCTTTTTGCTTACAAAGCTATCAGGTATACGGTTCTTTGCGTCATCAGCTTCCTCATAAAGAATGTCCGATATATCCAATCCATGATTTTTTAAACCATAGATGCACTCAACGTCCACTCCCGTAATGGATATTTCACCATCATTATTGCGTATATTAAATTTTTCTGTCTTTGGATCAAATTTTTGTGTCATAAATTTGATCATCAGACATTTTGACTTCACTGGAGGAATCTCAAGCATGCACTGCAAGTCGGTTTCTCCAATTTTGGCACGTTGTTCCGGTGTCATACTTTTCACGAAATGACACCACTTCTCAACAGCACAACACATTTCTCCGATTTCGTCCATTCTATTGAAAAATACCTATATTTATTTAGGTGTTTTGTTGGCATCCAAAGAAATAGTACTATTCATAACACACATAGACTATAAGATGGATAACACTAAGAGTGCGTTATACTACACCATGTCAGGTAAATCGATCTTTGGACGCGCCTAACTACCGATAAATCGAGAGCGGGATTTTAAAAATATTTACACATATATACAATTACAAATAAAGACTTTACACACATAGTTTTTCTATAGTGCATGTGTTTATAGACCTTTTATTGCAAACATATATGAACAATATTACACATAACCAGCTAAATTGAATAACAACAGGAGAATCAAATGTCTTGTTTCTTTTATCAAAAGGGACTTCTATACACCAAACCAGCTAAATTGCATCTCAACACTGTATGTAGGCCTGAGATGCGATGTCTAACACACAGAACCAATTAATACAAGAAAATTACAGCAGAATTAATAGGCAATATCATGCCAAACTATTTCCCGCCCTTAAACAGAGCCCAACAACTGGAATTCCTAGCGAAGATCCACTAACAATTCTTCGACATAATGGCGACTATCCTTGGACGGAAAATCTAACGACTAAACAAACGGATCCATATGGATCGAGCTCTAATCGAAGTTCTGCTGAACTTAGAACTAGTAATACTGTATGATAAATCCACAGTGCGTACAAAAATACCTGCAACGGTAGTGCATGTGCTGCGATTATTCAGCTCCTCAAAAAGAAACGGTGTGTCCTCCATGTAGCTCTCACGTAGGGCAGGAAGAAAATAATTCAAATCTCGTCTTTGGCGGCGATGGGCGGAGTCGAGGTGATCGAACAAAAAAATCCCTCTGATAAGATGTGCCTCTTTGTGCGCACGTACAACGTGGGGTGTGTGCGTGGTGGGTGGGTGGGGCCTGTGGGGTTTAGGGTTTAGGCCAGTATGTATGCCGGTCGGCCTCCAATTGTGCAATCAGGCAATCGTGTCTATGTATGCTTCTAAAGAGTAGGCCATGTTTGGATACGTCGTTTGAGAGAACTCGTTTCCCTTATCCTCGCGTAACTGTGTAACAGACTAAGACTCTGTTTGGCTTCGGCCCCCAAAACGGGAATAAGTAAAAATGGTTTCCACAAAGCCAGCAGAGACTACACCGAAGTTTATCTCCAGGTTCGCCGGACGACCCTTGGCTGGAGACTTCATAGGCAGACGTACATGGCGAGCTGGTCAGGCAAGGCCGATGCGAAGACATCGCTGGATGAAGAGCTCACGCTGACGAGGAACATGGGGAGGAAGACGAGTTATGCACCAGCGCCACCGTCATCGAACGCGCCGCCGCCGGACGCAGAGCTCACACTGACGTCGGGAACATGGCGTTGCTTGAGGAGGACGCGCTGCCACAAACCAGGAAAGCTGCATCGTGATTTTCTTCGGGGTCGCCATCACGTCCAGGATTGTCGGTGCTCCGGGATGCAATCGTGTAGGTGTGTCAATGACATATGCATTAGCGTTGCTGCCGGCGCGCTGGTGTTCACGGCGGTGGCCGCCTTGAGAGTCTTTCCGCTGCTTTGCGAATCTTTGTCGCTGTTAATTCTCTCATGTCATCGATGTCGCCATTAATTGTCATGTCAGTCTCGCGTCTCTTCCTTCATCCAAAAACCAATCTTCTATATCTAAATAAGAACCCCCCACTACCTTATTTCTCTCAACATGCAAGCCATCCACATCATCAGGTGGGCCTGAAGCCATGTCATCATTTGGTCCATTTTTTCACATAATAACTCAGGCTAAGCACAATACAGTTCTCTTTGTATTCTACTGAGTTAAATCCATTGTCAGTCACTGAACTTGCTTAGTAAAGTTAATATGGTCATACAAATGAAAAATGAGTTCACTGAACACCAAAAGGCAAGCTCGGCACTCATCATCACTCACGCCAGTCAGAGAAGATTTTGATGACGTGGCAATCTGAGGCAATCCCACCTCCCACCGTATGCCATTTTTGTTAAAAAAAAAAAAAAAAAATTCTTTTCTTCTATCTAAAGAAACAAAAAAGAAAGGGAACTCACCCGTCGCCTCATCCATACTCTATTCTACTCGTCCCCACTCCTCTCTTCATTTCCCTACGGTAACTCCTTCATGCAAAGTGACTGATGGTTTTTCTTCTCTCTCAATCGAAATCCCTGCCCCTTCGCATCCAATGTTTTGGAACGCTGTACTTATGGGAGTCCCCTCCTCTTCATCCCCCACTTTCCATGCCTCAATGTCCGTCCACCATGTCCATCCCCGTGTAGTTCAGCCCCAAGCAGCAGTCTACTCCTCTTCATCCCACACTTTCGCCGTCTCAATGTACGCCCACCATGTCCATCTCCATGTCCCCAAACATCAGCTGCCAATGCTGTAGTGGTCCTCCTGGATTTTCAGACTTTGAGCATCCATCGCATAGAAGGAAGGATAGTAACGAACCTGCTATCACAGCCCCCGACGGGATCCTCAAGAACTGAATCCTCATTTGGTCTATCATCGAAGACACGCCAGCGCTCGCGTCTGATACAAGCCTGGCGGCGCAGTGCTACTAGAGGAAAGTTCCCCTGACATTTCTCTATTGATTACTATTCTTGGTCCAAGTTATTTTATTCAGCAGACATAGTCTGGATTTCAGTGTATATAGGTTATTTATTCATGCTATTTTGTTTTTCCAGCGTTCACATGCAGTCAAAGGTCGGTTGTACAGTCATGTTGGTGAACTTTGGGTTTCAAGTTATTATTGGAAATTACAAACTATATATGAGATCAATCCGTTAATTCTCGAGGGATGGGTTCGTCTTGGTCATCATTGCTAGAACTTATGAGCTGACTAAATTGCAATTGCGAGAGAATATATAGGCCCTAATTACCCTGGATATAAAGCGATATATGTCCACGGAGGGTAAAAATCCCAATAATCATGAGGTATGTAAAAATTCCTATCAACAAGTTATATATTTTTGGGCCAGTTTATTGAGTATGAATAAATCAAGGGATCTCTAAGGAGATAATCCATTGCACTATTGAAATTTATCGTTCCAGTTGAGTCCATCAGTTAAGTTAACTGCATCTAATTCACAAAAATAAATTGCATCTGATATTGGTTTGGCGTTCAAGCCTGATGGAAAGATGAGCTTGCTAGGACCGAGGATGCAGGTGGAAGGTAGTCATCTGGAGTAGAATGGTTATGGCATCAACTAACTGGATTTGGATGACTGCGTGCATGCCATTATTTTTGTTGATAAAATTAGCAAACTACCATTATCATCATGTTGTGCTTGTGATTTACTGTTTTTATTTATACCTTTCTTTCTCACTATTTTGTCTTAAGCTCTGCGCTGTATGCTACTTAGTTTCTTCATGTGCCGTCTGTATTTGCAGGCTGCTACGCTGCAGGCATATAGGTACTGAATTGATCGATATTAACTTAGTTTCTTCATCTCCCATCACATTACAAAGGAAATGCCAATAAGCTAAGGTTTTCCTTTTTCCCTTGCACCATTTATAACACAAAGCATCATATAAAAATCATTAATTGTAATTGAATTATATGTACATACTCTTTCCGCTGCAACGCGCGGGGTATCATCTAGTTTTACAATTTTCTGAACCAAACATGGATTTCAGTGTGCCTATTCTTAACTGAAATTTTGGCAAAATTGGTTTTCCAAAAATCAGCTTAAAACTCGTTTTACAAAATCTAGGAGCTAAACTTCCGTATCCAAACAACCACTATGAGTGGCTAACCAGTGCATGAGTGGGTCTACACGTGGCTTCGTGCATCGAAAGTAGTCATTATTAGTGCATCAAAAGTTACTTACATAATCACGACAAGGTTTGTGCTGTGAATAAATTTGGAATTACAACGTTTCATAGTAACACATTAGGAATATTTGAAGAGAATATTAAAAATATATACATTGCTAGGTTCGAAGGGAGAATATTAAAGATGTGTACATCGCTAGGCCAAAAATGTCAACTCGTCGGAATAATAATGTCCTTACATATGGCGGCGAAATAGATAAATAATTGTTCCAGGACAGCTACAAACGAATAAGCATCAATCTTAAGAAACAAGGAGCTAGATGATGTCGATGATAAACATAATGTTCAGGCCAACTTGTTTTGTGGTCCTAGGAGTAATGAGCAAGGCTTGTCCAACTTGTAGATCATCTTCTTTCGTATGGAAATCCCTCCATGCCTTTTTGTTGGATATCAGCTGGCCATCGTTGTCAATAGTGTAGGCAATATTGCTGACTTCGAAATCTCCAACCCGCAGCCCAACCAAACCTTCCTCGGGAATGTTAAGGCCAGCAACAATTTTTTTAGGTAGTTTCTGTGATGCCGTCGTGGATGATGAAATCAAAAGAGTAACGATGTGAGACGATTGCCACAAGTTATGCACATATAAGGAGGAATAACATAATTATAACTACCCCTTCGTCTCGAAATAGATGTCTTAGGTTTAAATTTGGATGAATCTATATACTAAATTATGTCTAGATTCGTCCAAATTTTGACACTTTTTGACAAAATTGAGACATCTATTTTGAGACGGAGGGAGTACGAGGATAACATACCATGTTGTGTTTCGCAAGATTAGTGCGTGTTAAACGGGTTACTAATGGGACCCCAAGAATAGTTCTTCCTGCATGTATAATATTTAAGTGGTGTCCATGCTCATCTTCGCTCAGTTCGCATACTTGGGAGATGATGGTAGAGTCATACGGGTCTTTTTGCTACTGCTGAAATAGACCATACTGATAATCGGTGTTTTTCCTCCCAACGAAAACATAATCATTTGATCTCCCCCAAACACATGGTTCTATCTAACGAATTCTTCCCATCCATCACCACCCATGCGGGTCAAAGCCTTATCTTTCACCACATCAATGTCATATGCACGCCCAAGTGCTAGAAAGCGCACACTAGTCTTCTCTTCTACATATTCATTGAACATGAACCTTGTATTGCACGGAATAATCTACGCACAATTAACAGAATATACACATGTTTAAAAAAAGGTAGAGCGCCGCCAGCAAAGGTTACAAGATAGCAATAATGCAAGAAAAAATAGTATGTTTCGTACCAATGAATCTTCAAACTCTTCATGCATAAAGACACTAAATAATAACCCCGAGGTCAAGGAGTCGCACACACTCTTGCATTTTTCGCACAACGCCATGTCTCCTAAAATAATAACATAATCATATAAATCCATTACACACGTCATACACTAATACATACGTCAAAAACATCAGTCATGCACATGTTTAACAAATACAAATAATGTACAGTGAAAGATCTACATAAATTAGCTACACAATTAATATATTGTATACTATGTAGTTCATCTAGACAATGAAATCAGAGCTAGCCTATAAATTTAATATAAACGTATGAGCAATAGCGAGTCTAGGGCTCACGGACGGTGGCGGATCGACATCACGAACAGGAGCAGAGACGCCGAGAGAAGATGGACGTGGTGCGGCGGCGAGAGGAGAGGATAGGCGCGGCGGTGGGACGAGTAAACCTATTTATGCGTTTTATAGGAAACTAATTATGAGCCGGAAAGGCTGCCGCGTGACTCTTCCATCGGCAGAATCATGGGCCGCCTTGTAGGCAGCTGACGAGTTGGCCCATCTCCTCTCCACTCCGCTCATCCGCTAGCGCTGTACAACGGGCCAGATACAATTTTATTATATTCCTTTTCTTTTTATTCTATTTGTCCCTAGTTTCTTACTTCCGTACTTCATAGTCCTCCCGTTCCGTTTACATTCATATCACAAAACTAAAACGTCTTAAATTTTGGAACGGAGTATGTTGGCATGAAAAATTATTTGTATACATGGCATTTTGAACTTAATAATCGAGTATTCACGTAGATGTATGAACACATGTCGTGTAGGATTTAAAAATTGAAACCGGTATGAAAATAGGATAACATAATTCGGGTGTCCACTAACAGAGCAAGTGCAACATTCGATATGAAAAATAACTACACGGCATCATTAGGAAAGCGGGTAACAAACAAGTAAGCTCCTTTATAGTAGGCTTGGTACAGCAAGAACAACATCTTGACACCCAATCCAAGTGTAGGCTCCTTGTCCATGAAATTCTTCCAGCTACTCAAACAGAGACGGCCATCCTTGTTTGAAATGGTGTATGACCCCTGCACCATTGTGTTAGGATAACACACAATGGTCATGCCACCTTCTTTGTCCATCGTATTTGGGACAAGACGTTTTAGGATTTTCTGATTTAAAAATAAAGTAGCACGACACCAAAAGAAGTTGTCAGTTAAACTTGGAATGGAACAGAAATGATACTCCCTACATGCATTCACGAAATATAAGCCTTTCCGTTCAGTAATACTCCCTCCGTTTAGAAATATAAGACGTGTTAGAGCGAGCTTTGTGAAACAAATTTGTCTAGACAACTTTTGTACTCCCTCCGTCCAAGAATAGATGTCTTAGGTATTTTAAATCTTGAATGAATCTATGTACTAAATAGTGTCTAGATTCATCCAAATTTTGACAAATTTGAGACATCTATTTTAGGACAGAGGGAGTATATAGATTCCGAGTGAACCTATACACTAAAATACATCTAGATACATTCTTTTCACAAAGCTAAAATGTTTTATATTTCTGAACGGTAGAGTATCTTATATTAGTGAACGGAGGGAGTACCAAATAAGACCAGTTTAACATTCACAATAAACTTAAAAAGAAAGAAACATGTTGCTTATGATTACCAAGTGTTTGGTTTGGCTGTGACAGTTTAGGGTATGGACCATTGCTACAGTTGATCCTGGTACATAATCTCCAACATAATAACGTGATAGCATGTGTGGCATCCCGCAAAACCACTACTAGAAAATCGCGTTGAATTTGTGCATTGCATCGTCATCATCATGCATTGTTTGCATAAAACTATTTTCGCAACGCCCGATTTGTTTTCCAAACGCCTCATCTTAATTCAAACGCAAAGCCCGGTTCTCCGGATTAATTATTTTGGCCGCTATCGGTTTGCATACGGCCCGTTTAAAACAAATAAAATGTTTAAGTTGTTTTAGTGGGGGCAGTCGAACGGGCCGATTGACCCGAACGACCACCCCCAGGATTTTAAATCGGTCCAACCAGTCCCACCCATAATCCTAAACCTACCAAACTACCTACCCAGCCCAACCCTCCACCTCACCCCAACCAGTAGCAGGCTGCCACGTCACCTTGCCCCAACCCCCCACCCAACCAGAGGCAGCCACCTCATCCCACCCCTCTCTCTCCTCTCTCTCCCACCAGCCACTTCCCCACCACAAACGCACACCACACACGCAGCACACACTCTACACGCACGCAGCGCCCAGACCCCCACCTCCCGCCTGCGCCCCTGGCCCACGCGCGGTCCCACCCGCGTGGCCCTGTCCCCCTGGTCCCTGGCCCCACCCCTGGACCCCGTCGTCCCCATCCACCCTTCTTCCTCAGCCCAGCCCGCTCCCTCCGCCTCCGCCGCGTGCAACCTCCCACCACGCCGGCGCCTCCCACCTCTCTCCGGGACCTCTCCTCCTCCTCCTGGCCTCCCGCTCGCTTCCAGCGTCCCCGACCCCTTGGCGACCACCGCCCCCTCCCTCCCTCGCGCCTCTTCCCACCCCTGCCCCGCCCGCCCAAGTTCCTCCCTCACCTCACCTGCCTCCTCCCTTGCCCCGCCTTCTCCTCTCTAGCTCCGGCCGACGCTCCCCGCCTCCTGGTCTCTTCTTCCCCTCAGCCGCCGCCCCCGCGCCTCATTCTCCGCCGCTGCGCCTCGACGCCTCGCTTTCCCCTGCCGTCCGCGCGCCGTGGCCGGTCTGCCGCCGCCCCGTCGTCCGCCATCAGCTCGCCTCGCCCTCCGCCCGTCCGTCGGTCCTGCAACCACACACTGCAGCCCTGCCGACCTCGCCCAGTGCCACTTACATTGTTGTCGTTTGCGAGCTTGATTCGAAGGCACATGGATCGTGCGCGTGTCCCCTTGAGCAAGTCGTGCGGTTCCCGTCTGTTGTTTTGCTCCTTCCGTTCGGTCAGGCTAATGATCCAGGAAAAACCATCACGACCTCCATGGCAAATTCGGCACTTTGATCAAGACCTTCCGCCAAGTACTCCTTTCCGGACGCCGAGACCGTACCTCGTCGAGCCCCCGGAACCCCAAGGTCTGTCGCCATCGGGCAAGCTCGCCGCGGACCCTTGAAGCATGGATTCGATGGCCGAAGGTCTTCTACTTGGACGCCAAGATCGTCTCGACCACGATGTTTTGAAGAATGGACCTGGCGTACCCCGAGGACCCTAACGCCGTTTTCGAGTTCGCCACCGGTGCATAAGGAGAAAACCTCAAGGACTTCGACACGGAGCGTCAAGATCGACTCACGGAATCCGAAGCGCGGACCCGACAAGACCCTCGCAATGGCAAGATCGACCCCGTGGGACCCGGCAAGATCTACCCGACGACAAGAACGACACCGACCAGGGCGAGACCGATGCGCCCCGACGCCACGCCAAGTTCGTCTACCCGAACGCCAAGATCTGCCCCGATGTCCGAGAACGTTCCCGCGAGACCGTTCCGTCGAACCCTGAACCCTGAGACCGACCCCGAACCCCCGGACCCCAAGATCGTCGAGAACCCTAATGTGTGAACCCCTTCCCGGAACCCTATTTTATAACATAATAACAACTTGTTGCATATTGAATTGTCATACTCGCATGCATATCTGTGGTTTGGGGGCCTTATGCCGATTCACCTAATAATTAAATATGGGGCCCATATGCGGGCAAATCTAGCCTTATATTGGCCTCATTTAAATTTGTGTAGCGAACCGGTGATATATTCTTGCCTTGTTAAACAACATCTAAATTGCGGGGTAGTTAAACAACATGAACCACCTAATTAATTGTCGGAACCCCGGTTCCGCCTAATCTGACCTAATTGCATCGCACCTTGCCATGCCATGCATCATACATGCATCATGCCGATCTTCTGCCGTTGTATTAAATATTGCATCCGGTGTTTCTTCTAGTGTTTTGCTTCTTCGCGGATAAGGCCGTTGAGTTGATGTGAGCTTCGCCCCGATCTTCGGATGAACCCTTCGACAATGTTTTTCAGGCGAGCATCTTCCCCTTTCTACCTATCTTACTTTTATAGTATTTACTTCCCTCCTGTTGAACTTTTGCTATCTGTGTTGCGCTGCTCTAGTTTCGTACCCGTGATATCCCTTGCAGCCATATATAGCCTTGGACACATCCTATTACCTGTTGTTTGGTAGATAGTTGGACCCGCGTGTCGTAGTCGCTTGCTCAAGTGTTTTGCTTGTCGTCAAGTACCACCATCGTTGGAGGATTGCCGCATGTTGACGTTGGAGATGATCATGGTTTACTTATTGTTCACTTTGATTCCTGTTTAACAACTAAAATTGAATTAAGCAGAGGCATCGGTGGGTGATAGGTAAGACTTGGTTTCCGACCGCCCACTTGTGTCCCGTAGGACCCGAGTTCTTGACACTGTTAGAGATCGAGCACGCTAACCACGGTGGGGAGATATGGGCCCCCATTGATTATTACCTGATTTCAAAGTATTGTCTTTGGGGGCCACAAACTAGTTTGAGGTTTTATTTACTATCCACTTATGCCATGCTACTTATGTATTTACGATTGTGCGAGGAGCACCTTTGTCTGTTTAGGAATTGTGACCCGTTTACGTGGTATCGGCAGTCCCCGTTTGGGGGCATACTGTCGTTTACCGCCGGCCCCACACACCCTAAGTCCGTCTCGGAGACCGGCCGACTTCGTTGCGGGTGTAGTGGGGTGCCCCCGTGCTTTCTTTTGGGTGCAGGGCGTCGTGACTTAGGCCCGCCGACATACCGATGGGTGTATGTTAACCGATCCGCAAAAGGGTCAAGTGCTGTGGATACTTTGGTGCACCCCTGCAGGGTTAAATCTTTTCGAGAAGCCGTGTCCGCGGTTATGGACGACTTGGAGCACAGTGCTTGATCATAGACAACTATAACTAAAGTTTATTGCTATAAATTGACTTGTATCCGATATGACTAGTAATCAGCTTCACCACAACGGAATGGCTAAGTAAAAGTACCAACAACTGCTGGGTTTTGGGTTATCTCATGCTAATTGAATATGACTAGTAAGTGTTGCCACTATAACAGAATGGTTCACTAAAAGTGCCCACTGCTTACTTTATCAGGATGATTATCTAAACCTGACTAGTAAAGCGCCGCAATTATAACTGAATAAGTAAAACTGCCAACTGTGTGAGTTCCTCGGTTGACTTCCTCGTTTGGTCTCGAGGGGGAAACACCAGGATGGATTTGTTTGATGGTAGTATCAGGTTGTTTCCGAATAGGCCCTTCTCACCTCTCTCTGATAGCCGCCAGTTATATCGAGTCTCTATAGGTTGTTTAGTATAAGTTGCCGCTGTCGCTTCAGTCCACCATACCTATGTAGGCGAGGACCGCCGAATTCTAGCCTCGCCGTGTACTGGCCTCAGTACTGACGCTCCTCTTTTTCTTTGCCCTTTGTCGGCACCCCTTTTGTTAAGCAGGTTTTGAGATCGACGCCGTTAGCAGGGTTACCCTTCCGGCTTGGCCTGGGCAGGGTTATGGACGCCATTGGTTATTCTTCAGGGCTCTTAGCCCCATTTGCATCTTGTCCGTAGTCGGAAGCTGTATCATTTTCAAGGTGATTTGGATCTTTGTACATTATATTTGTATTCTTGACTCTTTGAGTCGCTGTTGTATATATATCTGTTCTGTGGGTCCCATCGAGGACTGTTGTGTAATGTTATTACTTCGTTTTCCACCCGCACGAAAGTGCCTGGTGGGCACCTTTGAATCGTTTCTATGCGGGTTGGGCGAGTTTCGCTAAAACTTGCATAGGGCCGATTCCGAGGGTGTTACAGAGTGGTATCAGAGCTCAGCAGTTGCGATACCCCACAAGTCCAGCCTGTAGGATAACCTAGCTAACGGCCGAAGTAGAGTGTCAAAACTATTTTGCAAAATCGGTTGGATAGTTCTGATTAGGTCTGATTTTACTCCTTACCCCTCTGCTGTTCTCTTCTTACCTCTACGCATTTTGATTCCACCTCTTATCTTTTCTTCGAGTCCAGGATTTCTCGTGGTTGGGTTTCCGTCGTACCTTCAGGTTTTCGTTTCCTCCTTTGGTAACGGTGTTCTACTATCCGGTGATCATGCTATCTGAGGAATCCGTCTGCTGTGGTACCATTCTTTGTTCCTTGTTTGCGCCTTCCGGTGTTTTCCGACGCGACGACATCATCTACGCCAGATCCGATACAGAGTCTGCATCACTCCTTTGATCCGAACCTCGCTTGTCGAGATCTTCAGTCTGAATCTTGAGGGTTGGTTGCATAATCTGTCTATTCGTGTACATAGTAATGCTTTGAGTGCGGGATGGAGTCGCGACCATACCACTACTCTTATCATTTGCTTTGTATATTGAATGGTGGATCGATACAATTTTACTCCTTCCATGGAAGTTAGAGGTGGCCTTACCTTTAACTTCGTCCGTTGTTTTCCGGAGTGTTCTCTTGATGATCGGGATCAACGACCTCTTGTTAGTGGTGTCGCGAAGATCTACACGAAGGGAGAAGACGTAGACCGCCGACCTTCCTTCCGGTACCATGAGGCGGATCTCGAGGGCGAGATCCATTGTTAGTGGTGTCGAATTGTGGCATCCCGCAAAACCACTACTAGAAAATCGCGTTGAATTTGTGCATTGCATCGTCATCATCATGCATTGTTTGCATAAAACTATTTTCAACGCCGATTTGTTTTCCAAACCTCATCTTAATTCAAACGCAAAGCCCGGTTCTCCGGATTAATTATTTTGGCCGCTATCGGTTTGCATACGGCCCGTTTAAAACAAATAAAATGTTTAAGTTGTTTTAGTGGAGGCGATCGAGCGTCTTGCCGAATTGACGACCACCCCAGGATTTTAAATCGGTCCAACCAGTCCCACCCATAATCCTAAACCTACCAAACTACCTACCCAGCCCAACCCTCCACCTCACCCCAACCAAGAGTGCAGTGCCACGTCACCTTGCCCCAACCCCCACCCAACCAGAGGCAGCCACCTCATCCCCCTCTCTCTCCTCTCTCTCCCAGCCACTTCCCCACCACAAACGCACACCACACACAGACACACTCTACACGCCTGCACGGACCCCACCTCCGCTGCGCCCACAGCTGGTCCCACCAGCGTGGCCCTCCCCAGTCCCCTGGCCCCACCCCTGGACCCCGTCGTCCCCATCCACCCTTCTTCCTCGGCCCGCCTCCTGGCTCCCTCACTCCCTGGCCCACTCTCCCTCCGCGACACCTCTCCTCCTCGCTGGCCTCCACTGCTCGCTTCAGCGCGTCCCCAGCGCCCGCTCGCCTCCTCCCACCTCGCCGCCCCAAGTTCCTCCCCTCACCTCCTGCCCTCCTCGCCTTGTGCCGCCTTCTCCTCTCTAGCTCCGGCCGACGCGCCTCCCCGCCTCCCTGCGTCTCTTCTTCCCCTCCGCCGGCATCCGCCGCTCGCCCCGGCGCCGCACCTCCGCTCTCCGCCGCCTGCGCCTCGACGCCTTGCTTTCCCCTGCCGTCCGCGCGCCGTGGCCGGTCTGCCGCCGCCCCGTCGTCCGCCATCAGCTCGCCTCGCCCTCCGCCCGTCCGTCGGTCCTGCATAACCACCTGCCTGCAGCCCCTGTCGACCTCGCCAGGTGCCACTGTTCTGTTGTTGTCGTTTGCAGACAGCTTCAGTTCAGAGGCCTGTGGATCGTGCGCGTGTCCCCTTTGAGCAAGTCGTGCGGTTCCCGTCTGTTGTTTTGCTCCTTCCGTTCGGTCAGGCTAATGATCCAGGAAAAACCATCACGACCTCCATGGCAAATTCGGCACTTTGATCAAGACCTTCCGCCAAGTACTCCTTTCCGGACGCCGAGACCGTACCTCGTCGAGCCCCCCGGAACCCCAAGGTCTGTCGCCATCGGGCAAGCTCGCCGCGGACCCTTGAAGCATGGATTCGATGGCCGAAGGTCTTCTACTTGGACGCCAAGATCGTCTCGACCACGATGTTTTGAAGAATGGACCTGGCGTACCCCGAGGACCCTAACGCCGTTTTCGAGTTCGCCACCGGTGCATAAGGAGAAAACCTCAAGGACTTCGACACGGAGCGTCAAGATCGACTCACGGAATCCGAAGCGCGGACCCGACAAGACCCTCGCAACGGCAAGATCGACCCCGTGGGACCCGGCAAGATCTACCCGACGACAAGAACGACACCGACCAGGGCGAGACCGATGCGCCCCGACGCCACGCCAAGTTCGTCTACCCAAACACCAAGATCTGCCCCGATGTCCGAGAACGTTCCCGCTAGACCGTTCCGTCGAACCCTGAACCTTGAGACCGACGCCGAACCCCCGGACCCCAAGATCGTCGAGAACCCTAATGTGTGAACCCCTTCCCGGAACCCTATTTTATAACATAATAACAACTTGTTGCATATTGAATTGTCATACTCGCATGCATATCTGTGGTTTGGGGGCCTTATGCCGATTCACCTAATAATTAAATATGGGGCCCATATGCGGGCAAATCTAGCCTTATATTGGCCTCATTTAAATTTGTGTAGAGAACCGGTGATATATTCTTGCCTTGTTAAACAACATCTAAATTGCGGGGTAGTTAAACAACATGAACCACCTAATTAATTGTCGGAACCCCGGTTCCGCCTAATCTGACCTAATTGCATCGCACCTTGCCATGCCATGCATCATACATGCATCATGCCGATCTTCTGCCGTTGTATTAAATATTGTCCGGTGTTTCTTCTAGTGTTTTGCTTCTTCGCGGATAAGGCCGTTGAGTTGATGTGAGCTTCGCCCCGATCTTCGGATGAACCCTTCGAAAATGTTTTTCAGGCGAGCATCTTCCCCTTTCTACCTATCTTACTTTTATAGTATTTACTTCCCTCCTGTTGAACTTTTGCTATCTGTGTTGCGCTGCTCTAGTTTCGTACCCGTGATATCCCTTGCAGCCATATATAGCCTTGGACACATCCTATTACCTGTTGTTTGGTAGATAGTTGGACCCGCGTGTCGTAGTCGCTTGCTCAAGTGTTTTGCTTGTCGTCAAGTACCACCATCGTTGGAGGATTGCCGCATGTTGACGTTGGAGATGATCATGGTTTACTTATTGTTCACTTTAATTCCTGTTTAACAACTAAAATTGAATTAAGCAGAGGCGTCGGTGGGTGATAGGTAAGACTTGGTTTCCGACCGCCCACTTGTGTCCCGTAGGACCCGAGTTCTTGACACCTGTTCCGAGATCGAGCGCGCTAACCACAAGTGGGGAGATATGGGCCCCCCATTGATTATTACCTGATTTCAAAGTATTGTACTGGGGGCCACAAACTAGTTTGAGGTTTTATTTACTATCCTGTACTTATGCCATGCTACTTATGTATTTACGATTGTCGCGAGCACACTGCATCGCTTAGGAATTGTGACCCGTTTACGTGGTATCGACAGTCCCATTTGGGGATCTGTATGGTTTACCGGCCCCACAAACCCTAAGTCCGTCTCGAGACCGGCCGACTTTGTTCTTGGTGTACTTAGTGGGGTGGCCCCGTGCTTGCTTTGGGTGCAGGAACGTCGTGACTTAGGCCCCGACATACCGATGGGTGTATGTTAACCGATCCGCAAAAGGGTCAAGTGCACTGTGGATACTTTGGTGCACCCTGCAGGTTAAATCTTTTCGAAGCCGTGTCGCGGTTATGGACGATTTGGAGCAGTGCTTGATCATAGACAACTATAACTAAAGTTTATTGCTATAAATTGACTTGTATCCGATATGACTAGTAATCAGCTTCACCACAACGGAATGGCTAAGTAAAAGTACCAACAACTGCTGGGTTTTGGGTTATCTCATGCTAATTGAATATGACTAGTAAGTGTTGCCACTATAACAGAATGGTTCACTAAAAGTGCCCACTGCTTACTTTATCAGGATGATTATCTAAACCTGACTAGTAAAGCGCCGCAATTATAACTGAATAAGTAAAACTGCCAACTGTGTGAGTTCCTCGGTTGACTTCCTCGTTTGGTCTCGAGGGGGAAACACCAGGATGGGTTTTTTTGATGGTAGTATCAGGTAGTTTCCGAATAGGCCCTTCTCACCTCTCTCTGATAGCCGCCAGTTATATCGAGTCTCTATAGGTTGTTTAGTATAAGTTGCCGCTGCCGCTTTAGTCCACCATACCTATGTAGGCGAGGACCGCCGAATTCTAGCCTCGCCGTGTACTGGCCTCAGTACTGACGCTCCTCTTTTTCTTTGCCCTTTGTCGGCACCCCTTTTGTTAAGCAGGTTTTGAGATCGACGCCGTTAGCAGGGTTACCCTTCCGGCTTGGCCTGGGCAGGGTTATGGACGCCATTGGTTATTCTTCAGGGCTCTTAGCCCCATTTGCATCTTGTCCGTAGTCGGACGCTGTATCATTTTCAAGGTGATTTGGATCTTTGTACATTATATCTGTATTCTTGACTCTTTGAGTCGCTGTTGTATATATATCTGTTCTGTGGGTCCCATCGAGGACTGTTGTGTAATGTTATTACTTTGTTTTCCACCCGCACGAAAGTGCCTGGTGGGCACCTTTGAATCGTTTCTATGCGGGTTGGGCGAGTTTCGCTAAAACTTGCATAGGGCCGATTCCGAGGGTGTTACAGCATGTAGTCCAAAGTCTCTACAGTTTCTATGATTGTCTTCATCATCCTCCAATTTATCTTGGTTCCGTTGGTGGCCTTGATAGAATCAACAATGCCACGTCTTTCAGGCAAGAGTCAGAAATATTCTGCAATTTATGATTTGAGAAAATTAAATATAAAAATGATTACACTAAAATATGATATTATTGGTACAAGATAAATTATGTTGGAACACTACTTAGATGGGTGACTAGGAGGTTCCCAGTTGTGACACGATTCCAAGGATCTTCGGTGTTCACAGTGAAGTACATTTTCTGGCCAACTCGAATATTGTTGATTATTGCAACTTCCTTCCATGCTCTGCCACTAATGTAAGTTAGACCTGGTTGGTTTGTGACATCAACATCAAATTCGAAGTCCTCCTTGGTCCTTAGAACAGCAGTGAAACTCTCTGTGTCGTCCTTGCGCACAAAATATGGCATAAGGAAACATGCTCTCACGTAGCACGGGATGACCTAACAACAAATATGTGATTAAAATTAGATTACCACGTCATAGAAGGTCTAAGAGTCATGAAATTATATATATGCATGTGTAAGAGTCACCTATCTTAATGTTTTTAAACAGTATAAGAGCTAAGAGCCATGCAGTGCAAACCATAATCATACAGTTTATTGTGTTCGAACTTTTCATAATACTAGACTTCATCAAATTTATATTGAGGTCTAAGACACTAACCTGACTAAAAAGAGCAATTACTCTTAATATCAAACATGCACATAAAAGTTCAAAAATTACATACAGGTCACGCATTAATGACTCAAATAAACAACAAAATATGCTAAACACATAATAAAAAATAAATAAACAACATGATATACTCATTGGTAGCTGAATACCGTGGTGTCCACAAATCCATCTTGAAACGTCAAATCAAAGTTGGTCATGTAGATATCTCCACGGCCGCACAAACCATTTGTGTCAAAACAAGTGGGACACTACCATAGAATATAGATCTCATCAGTAATACTAATCAGGAGAAATTTAGTGGTAGGAAGAGACCAAACATGTATGATACCTCTTTGGTGCCAGCCATCCTTGTTGACGATGAGTGTGGCGGGTAAATATACCGCGAGAGAGCAATTATATTTCTATGGAGGGACGGATGGAGTAGAACGCCGTGTCACAAAAATGGATAGTTTGTTCGGGGAGGAACGGAGACTAGGTATTTGGCAAAACCCGACACGCATGGCTGGGCCACTGTTGGTCCGGCCTGTTAAACGGCTGACGCACATCCGCCCTAAACGGCAGGCCCAGTTGCGTTTCATGTGCTTTTGTTTTACTATATTTAGTTGTGCGCTTGAGACATTGACAAATTAGTGAGTGTGACATATCATCATTATGTTGTATTAAAATTGGTTAAGCACAAAAAAGTAATTAAATCCAAGAAGCATTGAGTCTATATTTAGTTAAGCAAACGATATTAGCTAGTTAAAACTCGAATACATCATAGAAGATTCTAGAATTAAGCAAAAAAAGGAATTCAAAATTTTCCAATATTTTTTATTTTTGATTAACAATTCAACTAATTTTTAGAAACAATTCTTTAATATTTTTTGAATAGACTATATTTTACCAATATTTTGCTTAACTTTTCTAGCCAAATTGTGTACATTTTGGACACTCCATATTTTCTCAATAATTCAACACAACAAGATCGCTAGGAGCAAATTGGAACTCAAAACAAGATTAACGAACTACCTAATTGAAGAAAAAAGTAAGACTCGGCGTGCAGGCGCCCAACTCCTACTCCCGCGCCCGCGTCACGGCTGCATTAATACAGGGCCTCTCCAGCTCTCTACCCACACCGCCTGCCATCGACGGAGCTTAGCGAAGCAGAAGAAGCACAGGACGCGGCGGATCTGGCTGACGGAGATCGTCATCCTACCCTCAGACGCCATAGTGGCAAACTCCACAAGGGGAAAACCAGAAAATCCTACTCTGCTGCTTCTTCTGCTCCACAAGGGGAAACTCCACAGGGAGGGACCCTCACCCGACTCGACGCCGGCCATTGCCGGAGAGGAGCGGGGAGGGGCCGGACGGCCCAAGACTTGGAGGTGGACGAGGGAAACAGGAGGGTTCAGAGAGGAAGAAAAGAAGTCTCCCGACCACCCAACGGCTGTTTCAACATCAATAGTACTAACATTAGTAAACCAAAAGAAACATCATCATACAGCCTAGCCTACTCATCGGAGTCGGAGGAGGAGTCGGAGTGGTAGCAGGGACGGCACATGGTGTGGTCGAAGACGCTGACGCCAAACTTTCGCCGCGTCGTGCACGAAGACGAGGATGTTGCCGCCGATCTTGTGCGGCGGTGCGCTCAGCCGTTGCCGAGGTACATCTGGCCGAGGTGGTCGGACTGCAGGTCGACTGGGTACCTGCCTGTCCTGAAGCCGTTTGCCTGCAGCATGGCGAGCGGGGCCGGCTCGTCTTCGATCAGCGACATGAACCCTCGGGGCAGGAGCAGCCTGTCACGCGGCATGCCGAGGTGGATGGCCACGCAATCGGGCGCTGGTCGAAATCTTGACGACGGCAGGGGTGAGGGAGAGCGTGGTGGCGCGGTGATTTGGCCGCATCCTCCATGCCTCCCTCGAAGTCCACGGCCGCCGCGCCCTCCCGTCGATCCAGCGTCGCCGGCCATGGCTAGCTACAGGTAGTGGGGAACGAAAAGGAGAAGGACGAGAGGATGTGGTTCTGTGGGGAGAAAATGGTCGCGGAAGGCCAGTTAAAAAGGGCCGGCATCGGATGCCGGTGCGGAGGCCGAGGATACAACATTGAAGTGTCTAGGCAGTCATTGTGCAGTGTCGTCGCCATTGATGGCGCAGGCTGCAGCCGGTCAGCGGTTGCGTTTGAATTGGTGCCTCTGCGCGCATCTGAATCAACACCGCGGTGGCTCACGGGTGGGCCAGCGGCACCAACGGGCAGGACGAGCTGTACGGTAGGAGATTCGTCGGCCCGGTGGAGATGCACGGACGGGATGCGTTGGCCCGGTGGACGAGTTCGCTGGGATGGGATGCGTCGGCCCGGTGGAGATGCCCTAAGGTGCTACCAGGTCCCAACGGTAGGGCACGCGGTTGGCCCGGCCCAGCGCTCACATTCGTCGAGATAAAACCCTAATTCCTCAGGCCACAGGACTGCACACCACGATACCACCCTCCTCTCTTCGTATGCCATGAAGCGAGTCCATGGTGATGAGCCGGGGCTGTAGCCAAGTGGAGGATCAGAGGATGCCCCTGCGGCGGTCGTGGCTATACGGGTCGGCGCTGCTGCTCCGGGCAGTCCGGACTCTCCTGGCCCCGCCGTAATTGCTCCGGCTTCCGACGCAGCGGTCGTCGGTGACCACGAGGATCAGGTGAAGGAAGATGCCGTGGCTCCCTCTGTAGATCGGGACGAGAAGCAGGAGAAGCGCATGGAAATCTTCGATTTCAAGGAGGAGGACTACGACCTGGATGCAAACATCGAGGAGGACTACGACCCGGATGCAAACGTCGAGGAGGACTACGAGGTGTACCCGGATGCAAACGTCTCCCACCTTCGAGGTCCTAGAGAATGCTACGAGTTCGAGGTTAAGTTCACTGACGAGTACAAGCTGTTTCTCTGTTAGAGTGTTAGTTGATTACTGTTCGTATGTTTTGCTCTCGCTGCAGATTGATTTGATCCGCCACCAAGTTGATTTAGCCATATTTTATTTTCGGTTTTGCTAGTTCTCGGGCGCCTGAGAACTTCTTAGGTCTCAGTCGCCTCTTTCACCGTTCGATTTACCTCGTGATTCATGCAAAGTGAAAGTTACACATGAGTTGCAACTAGGGTGTAACTAAGAATTTAATGAGTTGCAACTAGGTTGCAACTAAAATTTTAGCAGAAATATTAGGATGACATCAGGTGCCTGAGATCTAGGCATAGGGTTGGTGGTTTCATTGTATTGTATATTGATTCGATCTGCGAGTTAGTAATTTTATTCATATCTAATCAGATTACTTAATTATTAATAATGATAGAATACTAATTTTATAATCAACGTGATTAAGTACCAACTGATTTTTGTAGGTCGTAACCATGAATTTGTAATCAAAGTTATTGCACTTGTTTTCATGAAGGCATATCTTTATTGTGTAGTACTAACTAAGGCAGGTCGTAGTGGTAGTATCATACTAGTATCATGCATGGTATCATACCAGTACTATATTTAATAATTTATAGAATCTCAATACAAAATTGTGTACAAGAATTATTTATATAAGGATTTTCTAGTTTTACGTGCTATGATACGGTATCTACCTATGATACTCTAACAATCTCTTTCTTAATTAATTGTTGTGCCACATCAGATTTTTGCCAACATGTCATGCATGATACTAGCTATGATACTTCCACTAGGACCAGCCTATGTAATGCACTTGGTAGTAACCATATCAGATGCATGCAAGTTGATTAGATGCACACTTTTCTTAATGTAGATTAGTACCAATATGATGATTCCATATTTGATGCATACCCTTTATCTTATATTTTCAAAATTCTCGGATGCATGTTACATACCAATCGATGTATTTCCAAGATGAGATGCATGCCCGTTTTATCTTATAATTCAAATCCTTACATATGATTCTATTCATGACGTTAATAATTTTTGAAAGCTTGAATTTATATTTCATGTAAATTAATTTTCTCACTTATTCATATTTAATAAATCCAGTAGTATGACAACATGGGAGATGACAAGGAGGCCAGGGACAACAAAAGCATGAACATACATAAGAAGCTCAAGCATGTCAACACTGATACGGTGCCCCTCGACACCGATCCTAAGGCCAAGATTTGATTGTGCTACCAATGCTTTGGTCCCCTATAAATTTTAGTTGTTATCGTTGAAACTATTTGTTGCAGAAACTGGTGTTATTTTGTCGTTTGTGATGGAACCTCGTTTAATCTATATATATGCCTTACGAGTGTCTGCTACTTCGTGAGATGTAGTTTTGGTTCGTGTTCATGCATACTGAATTGTTTAGATGGTTTTTTATTCATGCACACCAAAATTCTTGGAGTATTAGATAGATTGGTCTGATCCAACTATTTTCTACAAATCGCAATGGAGATAAAAACTATGGTCTACCTTATTATTTCAATATTCCAAATGTTACATTTTTATGGCAAATAAGACACCAATTACAAAGGCAAAATGCGAAAGGGTTTCTAGCCAACTCAGATTAGTCTAGAGCCCATGCAATGTTGGGATGAGGCTATGTGAGGTACAAGTGTGCATCATAGAAGTTATTTAGTTAATTAGAATTAACAACTAGGTGGGATCATGTTTAGCAAGTGTTGTCTCATACTACTACAAGTTGGTCGGTTGTTTCTAAACAACTCAGATTGGTTAATTTTAGATCCCATGCAATGTTGTTGTGGGTAATTATTTGCCTATAAACACCTTCATGAACTTGTGATTGCATGAGTCATCACTTGGATAACATGATCCTTCCCGGTTGATAGATCTTATTATAACACTTATAGAAACACCTTCACCAACTTGTTGTTGTATGAGTCATCACACCTGATAGATCTAACTATAATTTTGCTATGCCAAGCCATGACACACACAACTGTGGGAGATGTGGACCCATGCCAACATTGCATGTGATCTAGACCTCTCTGGGTTGGCTAGAAACCTCCGTCATCAACTTAGTGGTTGTGTGAGTCACTACACCTAACCAAATGATCTATCCCACCCACTTGATATATCTAGCTATAAGAGTGCTATGCCAAGCCATGACACACTAGCTTGTGGCAGATGTGGGGCCATGCCAACATTACATTGCGTCTCTAGACCTCTGTGGGCTGGATAGAAACACCTTCCCCAACTTGTTGTATGAGTCATCACACCTGACCAACATGATCCTACCCACTTGCTAGATCTAGCTATAAATTTGCTATGCCAAGCCATGGCACACACAACTATGGTAGATGTGGGCCCATGCCAACATTGCATGGGATCTAGACCTCTCTGGGTTGGCTAGAAACACCATCATCAACTTAGTGGCCGTGTGAGTCACTACACCTGACCAACATGATCCCACCCACTTGATAGATGTAGATATAAGAGTGCTTAGCTAGGCCATGACACACACTTGTGGCAAATGTGCGGCCATGCCAACATTACATGGGGTCTAGACCTCTCTGGGCTGGATAGAAACACCTTCACGAACTTGTTGTTGTATGAGTCATCACACCTGACCAACATGATCATACCTACTTGCTAGATCTACCTATAAATTTGCTATGCCAAGCCATGACACACACAACTATGGTAGATGTGGGCCCATGCCAACATTGCATGGGATCTAGACCTCTCTGGGTTGGCTAGAAACACCATCATCAACTTAGTGGTCGTGTGAGTCACTACACCTGACCAACATGATCCCACCCACTTGATAGATGTAGCTATAAGAGTGCTTAGCTAGGCCATGACACACACTTGTGGCAAATGTGCGGCCATGCCAACATTACATGGGGTCTAGACCTCTCTGGGCTGGATAGAAACACCTTCACGAACTTGTTGTTGTATGAGTCATCACACCTGACCAACATGATCCTACCTACTTGCTAGATCTACCTATAAATTTGCTATGCCAAGCCATGACACACACAACTATGGTAGATGTGGGCCCATGCCAACATTGCATGGGATCTAGACCTCTCTGGGTTGGCTAGAAACACCATCATCAACTTAGTGGTTGTGTGAGTCACTACACCTGACCAACATGATCCCACCCACTTGATAGATGTAGCTATAAGAGTGCTATGCCAGGCCATGACACACACTTGTGGAAAATGTGCGGCCATGCCAACATTACATGGGTATTTAATAAATCCAGGAGTATGACAACATGGGAGATGACAAGGAGGCCAGGGACAACAAAAGCATGAACATACATAAGAAGCTCAAGCATGTCAACACTGATACGGTGCCCCTCGACACCGATCCTAAGGCCAAGATTTGATTGTGCTACCAATGCTTTGGTCCCCTATAAATTTTAGTTGTTATCGTTGAAACTATTTGTTGCAGAAACTGGTGTTATTTTGTCGTTTGTGATGGAACCTCGTTTAATCTATATATATGCCTTACGAGTGTACGCTGCTTCTGTGAGATGTAGTTTTGGTTCGTGTTCATGCATACTGAATTGTTTAGATGGTTTTTTATTCATGCACACCAAAATTCTTGGAGTATTAGATAGATTGGTCTGATCCAACTATTTTCTACAAATCGCAATGGAGATAAAAACTATGGTCTACCTTATTATTTCAATATTCCAAATGTTACATTTTTATGGCAAATAAGACACCAATTACAAAGGCAAAATGCGAAAGGGTTTCTAGCCAACTCAGATTAGTCTAGAGCCCATGCAATGTTGGGATGAGGCTATGTGAGGTACAAGTGTGCATCATAGAAGTTATTTAGTTAATTAGAATTAACAACTAGGTGGGATCATGTTTAGCAAGTGTTGTCTCATACTACTACAAGTTGGTCGGTTGTTTCTAAACAACTCAGATTGGTTAATTTTATATCCCATGCAATGTTGTTGTGGGTAATTATTTGCCTATAAACACCTTCATGAACTTGTGATTGCATGAGTCATCACTTGGATAACATGATCCTTCCCGGTTGATAGATCTTATTATAACACTTATAGAAACACCTTCACCAACTTGTTGTTGTATGAGTCATCACACCTGATAGATCTAACTATAATTTTGCTATGCCAAGCCATGACACACACAACTGTGTGGGAGATGTGGACCCATGCCAACATTGCATGTGATCTAGACCTCTCTGGGTTGGCTAGAAACCTCCGTCATCAACTTAGTGGTTGTGTGAGTCACTACACCTAACCAAATGATCTATCCCACCCACTTGATATATCTAGCTATAAGAGTGCTATGCCAAGCCATGACACACTAGCTTGTGGCAGATGTGGGGCCATGCCAACATTACATTGCGTCTCTAGACCTCTGTGGGCTGGATAGAAACACCTTCCCCAACTTGTTGTATGAGTCATCACACCTGACCAACATGATCCTACCCACTTGCTAGATCTAGCTATAAATTTGCTATGCCAAGCCATGGCACACACAACTATGGTAGATGTGGGCCCATGCCAACATTGCATGGGATCTAGACCTCTCTGGGTTGGCTAGAAACACCATCATCAACTTAGTGGCCGTGTGAGTCACTACACCTGACCAACATGATCCCACCCACTTGATAGATGTAGATATAAGAGTGCTTAGCTAGGCCATGACACACACTTGTGGCAAATGTGCGGCCATGCCAACATTACATGGGGTCTAGACCTCTCTGGGCTGGATAGAAACACCTTCACGAACTTGTTGTTGTATGAGTCATCACACCTGACCAACATGATCCTACCTACTTTCTAGATCTACCTATAAATTTGCTATGCCAAGCCATGACACACACAACTATGATAGATGTGGGCCCATGCCAACATTGCATGGGATCTAGACCTCTCTGGGTTGGCTAGAAACACCATCATCAACTTAGTGGTTGTGTGAGTCACTACACCTGACCAACATGATCCCACCCACTTGATAGATGTAGCTATAAGAGTGCTATGCCAGGCCATGACACACACTTGTGGAAAATGTGCGGCCATGCCAACATTACATGGGGTCTAGACCTCTCTGGGCTGGATAGAAACACCTTCACCAACATGTTTTATGAGTCGTCACACCTGACCAACATGATCCTACCTACTTGCTAGATCTAACTATACTTTTGCTATGCCAAGCCATGACACACACACAACTATGGTAGATGTGGGCCCATGCCAACATTGCATGGGGTCTAGACACCTCTCTGGGCTAGATAGATCCTACCTAGTTGATAGATCTAAGTATAGCACTGCTATGACAAAACATGATGAGGCACTTTGTAGCAAATGTGGTTTGCATGGGCTATAGACATCTCTTGGTTGGCTAGGAACTCCTTCATCAACTTGTGGTTGTGTGGCTCGACACTTGGCCAGAATGATCCCACCCAGTTGATACATCTAAGAATGAGAATGCTATGCCAAGACATGACACACACTTGTGGCAGATGTGGGCCCATGCCAACATTGCATGGGATGTAGACCTATCTAAGCTGTCTAGAAACACATTCACTAACTTGTGGTTGTGTGACTCAGCAGTTGGCCAACATGATCCTACCCAGTTGATAGATCTTACTATAACACTTATATGACAAGACATGATGAGACACTTTGTGGCAAATGTGGGCCCATGCCAACATTGAATTGGCTATAGACCTCTCTGGGTTAACTAGAAACAATACCATCAACTTGTGGTTGTGTGGCTCAGCAGTTGGCCAACATGATCCCACCCAATTGATACATCTAAGTATGAGAGTGCTATGCCAAGCCATGACACACACTTGTGGCAGATGTGGGCTGTCTAGAAACACCTTCATCAACTTGTGGTTGTATGAGACATCACTTGGATAGCATGATCCTACCTAGTTGATAGATCTAAGTATAACACTGCTATGCCAAGACATGATGAGACACTTTGTGGCAAATGTGATCCAATGTCAACATTGCATGGGCTATAGATCTCTATGGGTTGGCTAGAAACTCCTTCATCAACCTTTGGTTGTGTGACTCACCACTTGGCCAACATGATCCTACCTAGTTGATACATCTAATTATGAGAGTGCTATGGCAAGACATGATGAGACACTTGTGGCAGGTGTGGGCCCATGCAAACATTGCATGGGCTATAGACCTCCATTGGTTGGCTAGAAACTCATACAACCACATGTTGATGGTGTTTCTAGCCAACTCAGATAGGTCTAGAGCCCACGCAATGTTCGCATTCTTTGCATAAATCTAAAAGCTACCATACATCATTCTAAAAGTGCTATGAGTAAAGGTGGAAGGTGTGAAAACCTGAGCATGGTGTGGAAACCTTTTAGGGCATGAAAACCGTACCTTACGCATTTTATTACTCCCTCTGTTCTAGAATAGATGTCTTAAGTTTTTCAAATTTTGGATGAATCTATATACTAAATAGTTTCTAGATTCATCTAAATTTTGACAAATTTGAGACATCTATTTTTGGATGGAGGGAGTACTTATTATACTATTATATAATGATGATGTTTGAGTAAGTACACCGACGCTAGCACATCATAGTGGTACGAGCGATGATAGCCTGTGGTTTTATGACCGAGATCGCGCATTTGTGATATACCCCGTGTGAACGATTTAATATGCACAAATTACAGTGTAGGTCAGCTTTTGGGCCACTAATGGGCCGGCCTTCACGTTATATACTCCGTGACCCCTGATTTGCTGATACCTTCTCTGGCGACGGCAAAGACGGTGGGCGGTTCATCGTGGAGGCTGCGACGATCGACACGACGCGACGACTCGAGGTAAACAAAGGTTACGTTCTTGACCCCCCTCCTCTTCTACACAACGTAGTTGCGCAAGTACTGATAGGGTTTGCCGCTACTATTGTTGGGAGTGGTTTTGGTAACGGAAAGGGGTGGATTTTTTTTCTGATTTTGCTGATTTTTGTGTTGAATTTAACTATGATCTCCTAAATTCTATCGCATTGTACTTTTATTTCAGATAATTCATGGACCCTAGGGAAATTTTGTTGGTGAGATTTCATTTCGGAGGGGAGTTCATCAAAGTGGGGCCAAATCTGGACTACGTTGGAGGAGATGATGCGCATTCAGAGATAGAGAGGAAAAAACTTTCGCTGCAGGAAGTCAAAGGATTTGTTAAAGATCACATGGCATCGAAGGAAACGATAAAATTATATTTTCTTATTCCAGGGAAAGATCTTGTGGATGGGTTGGTGTTGCTCTATGATGACACTGGCTGTGTCGAGATGGCTCATTATGTTCGACCTGGGAGAGTGGCTGATGTGTATGTTGAGTACCACGGTGAGGAAGACAGTAAGCATAATAGCATCAGGTTTGCTTTCAAGGATGAAGTGTGGGAATTGAGTGATGGAGAGGAAGAACCAGATGTTGTTGTCATAACTGCAGTTAAACCTGCTGAGTATGAAACCAGATGTGGCCCACTGAGGCAGAAGAAATCATTCAATAAAAGACCAGTGCAAATAGAAAGTGATGAAGATGATGTGATAATGACAGAACCAGTATTATCTCAAGTGGTGAATCGTACACAAGGTGCAGCCTTTTCATCTTTAGGTCAAGATCATCATCCCATGCCAGCAGCTTCGGGCCATGATGAGCAACCAAATCCAACAGCTCTAGGACAAGACGGTGAAGTGAAATATATTATACTGTCAGATTCAGAGAGTGGCGTGGAATACGTTGCACATAATAATAACAAAGGGGAAGATTCAGAGGTTGTGGAGATAAGAAGGCAAGGTAGAAAGTTTAATAAATGTATGACAGACTCCAAGAGCTGGATTGGTATAAATGCAACTGCCACTACCCCTCCATCTGCCCCTGCGTCACATGGAACTGCACCTGCCCCCTCAACTGCAAGGTCTTAACCAGCTGTAAGAACTGCAGCTACTACAGGTGCAAGATATCTAGATACTCCTGGGGGAGCATCTGGTAGCAGAGGAAGACGAGCAGGAAGAGCCAAAAGGGGAAAAAGAGTGCCAGCATCTCGCGTTCCCATATACTCTTATTTCACTTGAAGTGGCAACTACTAAATGTCATTTTCTTATGTTAATGTAATGTTGCATACAGTGCGGAAACCTTCTAAGGGACATGTTATGACCTTACGTGAATCTCTATGGTTTTTGCTGAATTTATATGATTTTTGCGGAATTTATATGATTTCTGTTAAATTTATTCTGGTAATTTGACCAAAATATACACTATTTCTGCTGTCTTGGGAGTACAAGATAGAAGAGGGAGACATCATCCTCTTCGACTTTAATCCAGATAGTGATGGTGGACTGCATTTGATCATGGTGGGGCTGACAACAACTGAAGACCCTGCTAAAAGTACTTATTAGTAGAACCTGCTGGAACCTGTTATGTTAACTTGATGTGCCTTGTGTACGATTAGAACCTGTTATGCAAACTAGTGACAGTGCTGGAACATTGAGAATATACCATCGGGTTCCAATCACATCAGTTCTACCATTAGCGTGTACTGTGATTCATCATGAGCCGGTGCAACCAGAAACCAGAGATGCATCTAATTCCATCTAATAACACCATGTTGTAGCCTCATATGTGATGCCCACACGAAAACCAGGGATAAGAATCTGTACAACCAAGAACAGTGCATGCTTTCGTGCAACCAATTGTGATCTTGGACACAGAATGCAAATTAATCATCGGCTGGGTAGAGCACCTCCCACCATCACCTTGTAGGACTGACAAAAACATAGTCCATCTGGTTTATATTAATGGCCTCAACTTTGCCTAGATATGATTGCATCTAGTCTAAATACTTAACTAGATACATACGATTTTAGATAAAGTTGAGTCCATTAATATGGACCAGAGGGAGTACACAATTTCAGCACATCACATTCTGCTAAGCACATATTGCCTCACATATGCCAAAGGTATTCTCCCAGGACCAACACAAATGAACACACAAATATTCTGTAGAGCTGGTGAGACCCGAAATTATATTGTACAGATCTAGGATGTTTGAACATAATGATAGAGGTTTGAAATCTTCCGTGGCCATAAACAAACATAATAGATAAGTTCTTAAACTAAAACATCTTGATAATATGAAAATGATCCTTGTTCTTCAGTTCGAGGTATGGATGGGTTTGAAAGAGTCATCGGGATGATTCCTGTAATGCACCTTGTTTGTCTTTGCCTTGTCAAAGTACTTGCTACACTTCGTAACACTGTTGACAAGATAAAACTTGATCATGAATCTATCAACAAAGTAATTACTCCGTGCCATTGCTTCAGCTTTGACAGGTTCGACAAATTTCATGTACAGGCTCCCATCTTGATCAATAGCATGTTTGAACCTAAAGTCTGATGGAACAACGCTGAGTGGATAGCAAATAGTACCAGTACGGAACATGTACTTCACAACAACTCTAGTTAGGCCTGCTGGAGTACCCTCAGACACACCAAGAATGTTCATGGTTGTTTATGACAGATGAGGATTCTTCCATTTCTCAATTGGGTCTCCCTGGCATGAAAATCCAGTAGGGTAACTTAGTTGACGCATGCGATCAACTGACAGGTGGTCATATTCCTGTGGATATGTACACAACGGCATGTTCAATAGCTTGTCCTCCTTCCTTGGCACAAGATTGAGCTCAACAATCTTGTTAATCTTGACAACCGCGTGAGCTAAACTAAATGATTTCTCCTTTGCAGACGCACTCTCAAGAACATCATTATCAGCAGTGTAAGTGGCCCTCACAAACACTTGTGCTTCATAGGCATCGTTCAGCACAAACTCAAACTCTCTTCTTAGAAGAGTCTTTGCTATATGCAGAACTGTGAAAATTCCTTCGTACTGTCTTGCCTAATAACCTGAAAAGGAATAAGCCATTGACTGGACCTGTCCTTTCTCCTAGACGGGCCAGAATATGCTGAGTGACCTGTGGCTTCCTGTGCTGGGAGATGTACCCCGTTTCCTTCACCCCCTGGTGGATAATAACAAATTCAACCCAGATGCATTGAACAGAGGAGAACAAATTCATCAATAAAAAACCACCAAGTGTACTACATATTAGTAAAAAAATATGGCTGGCAATGCAGTTATATCATAATGAAAACAAGTTCAATTATCTCTATATGCTTATCAAGTTTCAATCTACACAATCATGTAATTAAAATAAAATTCAGTTCTTCTAATATTAACACATCAGACAGAATACAAACGGTTGTAAAACACTTTCGAGAAGATAATGAACCCCAAAGAGGAGAGCAATCATCACAGATATTACATACTACTGTCACATCGATATACTGATGATAAGGTATCTTTGATTTGCATATTCTCTGTTGCAAAAAAATGCAAAACAAAGGGCCCTATCCTCTTGCAATTGCAACACCAACTTTCCGTCTAAATGATACCCACTTAGGTGGTACATTCACATTCATTTAATATTTGATAAATTCCAGTGCCTTATTCACAACAAATACCAATGTTTGAATAAATTACAAATAAAAGCTGGGCAATAAATGGAAAATAAAAGGTTGACATGTATAATTGCTGGCAAGATTCTACTTAGATCAGGGCCTTTTTCAGTCTATACATCTGTCAGAAAACTTACCGAATCGTCTCTGTCGGAGGACTACCCAAGGTGCACCTTCCTCTTCTGCCCACCTTTTGCTGGCTCCCCTTCCTGTTTGAATAAATAAACAACACTTTAGCTGGCATGATCAAGTTTGAAAAGAGGTAATTATGGAAATAAAAAAAATTGGCAGGTTATAATAGAAATATTAATGGGAAGTAAAACTTCTAAGTTCAAATACTATCTGAAATTATGGATTAAGGCAGTGGAAGGAAATGAAATCCTTTATGATGGATATCTAAACACTACTCATCTCTGAATGCATTGTCAGGTTCCACTAGTCCAGCAACAATTCAATTTAAATCCCTGATCTGAAAGTATTTCACAGATTTCATAGCACATGACAATACGTTCTTATGTTATGATTAAGATTCTACTGGATAATAGGGTATTGTAAAACAAAATTAAGTTTTTTAATTGTCTCTGTATACTTATCTAGTTTAAACCTACACAACCTTGTAATTCAAATAGAACTCAGTTTTGTAATTTTAACACATCAGGCAGATTACCAAAGGTTGTAAAACACTTTCAAGAACATAAAGAACCCCAAAAGACGGGAGCAATCTTCACAGATTATATACTACTGTCACATCTATGTATTGATGAAAAGGTGTATTTGATTTGCATATTGTCTATTGCAAAAACAAGCAAAACAAAGGGCCCTATCCTCCTACAAATGGAACACCAACTTTCCATCTAAATGAGACACCATTTAATATTTGATAAATTGTAGTGTGTTCTTCAGAACAGATTCCAGTGTTTGAATAAATGACAAATAAAAGCTGGGCAATAAATGAAAAATAAAAGCTTGACATGTATAATTGCTGGCAAGATTCTACTTATATCAGGGCCTCTTTTAGTCTATACATCTGTCAGAAAACTTACCGACTCGTCTCTGTCGGAGGAGTACCCAAAGTGCACCTTCCTCTTGTACCCACCTTCTGTTGTCTCCCCTTCCTGTTTGAATAAATAAACAACTCTTGAGCTCACAGGAGCAAGAGTATAATAAGTTTGAAAAGAGGTACTCCCTCCATCCAGAAATAACTGATTATGGATTAAGGTAATGGAAGGAAATGAAATCATCTACTATGATGAAAATGAACTGTCAATTTATAACTATCATGTATATCTAAACACTACTCATCTCTGTATGCTTATCAATTTTCGACCTACACAATATTGTAATTCAAATAAAACTCAGTTTTGAAATGTTAACACATCAGACATATTATAAAAGGTTGTAAAACACTTTCAAGAACATAAAGAACCGCAAAAGAGGGGAGCAATCTTCACATATTATTATTGTCACATCTATGTACTGATGACAAGGTATCTTTTATTTGCATATTCTCTATTGCAAAAACAAGCAAAACAAAGGGCCTATCTTATTGCAAATGGAACACCAGCTTTCTATCTAAATGAGACACAACTAGTAGGTAACCATTCAATTAATTTGATAAAATCCAGTGCCTTCTTCACAAAAGATGCCAGTGTTTGAATAAATGACTATGTAAATCTGGGCAATAAATGAAAAATAAAAGCTTGGCATGGATAATTACTGGCAAGATTATACTTTGATCAAGGCCTCTTTTAGTCTATACATCTGTCATAAAACTCACCGACTCGTCTCTGCCGGAGGAGTACCCAAGGTGCAACTTCCTCTTCTGCGCATCTTTTGCTGGACCCCATCCTGTTTGAATAAATAAACAACACTTCAACTCACATGATCTAATTTGAAAAGAGGTAATTATGGAAAGCAAAATAATTGGCAGGTTATAATATAAAGAATAATGAGAAAAAAACTTCTAAGTTCAAATACTATCTGAAATTATGGATTAAGGCAATGGAAGGAAATGAAATCCTCATCTCTCAATGCATTGTCAGGATCCACTAGACCAGCAACAATTCAATTTAAAGCCCTGTTTTGAAAGTATTGGAATTTGACTTCAGATTCCATAGCACATGACAATAGGTTCTGATGTTATCATTAGGATTCTACCGGCTAATAGGGTATTGTAAAACAAAAATAAGTTTTCTAATTGTCTCCGTATGATTATCAACTTTAAACCTACACAACCTTGTAATTCAAATAAAACGCAGTATTGTAATTTTAACACGTCAGATAGATTACAAAAGGTTGTAAAACACTTTCAAGAACATAAAGAACCCCAAAAGAGGGGAGCAATCTTCACAGATTACATACTACTGTCACGTCTATGTACTGATTACAAGGTGTCTTAGATTTGCATATGTCTATTGCAAAAACAAGCAAAAAAAGGGCCCTATCCTTCTGCAAATGCAACACCAACTTTCCATCTAAATGAGACACACTTAGATGATACATAACCATTCAATTAGTATTCATGCACAGTTTAAGGTACACAAAAACTAAAATAGAACTCACTATGGTCCACTTGGCAAATGACCAAGAGAGAAAAAGATATATGACAACATATAAGATGCAACTGCCAACCTATTCCATGATGCCAAAGTTCAAACTCAATACTATAAATAATGGGAGCAATTTGATAAAATCCAGTGCATAGTTCACAACAGATACCAGTGTTTCAATAAATGACAAATAAAAGCTTGGCATGTATAATTGTTGGCAAGAATCATTATATAGGTGATGAGACACAAGATTATAAAAAATAAGTCTATTTGTTTATGGTCAGGGTCTCTTACAATCTATTTGTTGGTGATCACAAGTAATAATTATATAGTAGATCGATCAGCAACTAGAATATAAACAATGCATGAACAAAACTACACCCTGAAGCACATGCTCCCTCGGAAAATAGTACAAGACTGAAAATAATAATTCCATACATATAAAAGTTGTCAAAGAACACACATACTTAATTTCAGACACATAAATTTGCAGTATCATTTCATGAAAAATCAAACGTTTAAGCTCTGGGTAAAAGGAACAAATTTAAAGCTCCTAACATATATAATTTTGTGTGGTGCACTTAGACTGTGTAAACATGTTGAATTTATATACATCTTTAGTAATGTCCAGAGATGAATAATTTATTAACATGTGTACACTTTTTCTGAATGATTAGATATCATAAATTTTATTTTTATATAGCACATAAATATTATAACTTATCAGTTGCTGAAGATGTATATTGTCATTATGCACTAATGAATTCCAGCATTCAATCCAGAGAAATTTTATCATACACATAATTCTTCAAACTATAAACATTCAATATCTATGATCCTCTCTGCAAAGTGCTATCAACGATGCACAGAGTGTGTCCATCTACTCTTCAATGCCCCCAAAAGGTGCTGACCACTGAACGAAGTACTACACCAACCTCGTACTAACATTCAAATCCTAAGAATCAACCATAAAAATAAAATACTAGTTATAAGTACTAAAAAAATGAGAAGTGGAGGTTAAATAAAACACATAGATGCACCACCGCAAGCTGCTGGGCCTTCACCACCAGATTCTCGTCGGAGCCGTGCTTCGCGCCCAGATCCAGCACATCCGCCTCAACGACCGCCACATTCTCCTTCTCGTCCTGATCCGGCGCCGCCACGACGAAACCGGCCAACTTGGCCGCACCACCAATCGCACTTCCATGGGAACCGCCAACCTCCTTCACCGCATCTATGCCGGTGACGGCGCGCTTATTGTCCACGATGAGCGGCCGTGTCGGCTGTTGCTCCCGCCTTCATCAAGTGAGTCGGCGAATGTCTTGGGAGAGGGAGAAGAATCGAGTGGGAGGGGCTGGAGTCGGTGGAGTGAGACGAGGGTTTTATTCTTCCCGATTTGGGGGTAAATGGGTGGGGAAAGGGAGACGAATCAGCTGACGAACCCTTTTATACGTGTTGCCGTTTCGGTTTTTCCCACGTCACTCCTCCACCACCACGTACGCCATAAACGTCGCGTACGCGTACGGTGCGTGAAACAGCATGACCAGAGCAGCAGGGTTACTAGGCCGGCCCGTTATCTAGCGCCCGCTTCCAATTTCTATCACATTATTTTTCATGTATGGGATTGAACATACTTCAAATATAAATTACCTGAAATCTTCAGCAGAAGTATATTAGTTTACTACAATAAGTTGACCATTTAGGTCTCGTTTGCTTTAATTCAAATTCAAATAATAAGAGTATCATATGGAATATGCATCACGGGTTTTTCATACTTCCAATTATCAATGCATCTTACATTGTAAATTAATAAAATTAAAATTGAGCACCGAAAACACATGAACAACTATGCATAGGCATACACATATATATATAAGTGTAGCATCAAATGTGCATCATACCATGGCATAGCAAGTTTTTACTCATACTACAACAAGTCGATGATGGTGTTTCTAGTCAACTCACATGGGTCTGGAGCCCAATGCAATGTTGGGATATATGAGCCTATATGAGGCACAAGTGTGCATCATGCCATGGGCATACCACTTTTATACTTAGAATCAATGTCATGATTTGGCATAGTAGTTGTATAGTTTGATATAACAACTAGGTGGGATCATGTTGACCAAGTGTTGACTCATACAACCACAAAGATGATGAAGGTGTTCATAGACAACTCCCATAGGTCAAGAACCCATGCAATGTTGGCATGGTGATATACGTGCTACAGGTGTGCATCATCCAAAGGCATAGCACAGTTGTGGCAGATCTAGACCTATCTCAGCTGTCTAGAAATACCTTCATCAACTTGTGGTTGTATGAGTCATCACTTTGGACAACATGATCCTACCTAGTTGATAGATATAAATATAACACTGCTATGCCAAGACATGATGAGCCCCTTTGTGGTAGATGTGGGCCCATGCCAACATTGCATTGTCTATAGACCTCTCTGGGTTGGCTAGAAACACTAGCATCAACTTGTGGATGTGTGACTCAGCATTGGCCAACATGATCCTACTTGTGGCAAATGTGGGCCCATGGCAAACATTGCATGGGATCTAGACCTCTCTGGGTTGGATAGAAACAACATCATCAACTTAGTGGTTGTGTGAGTCACTACACCGGACCAACATGATCCCACCCACTTCATAGATCTAGCTATAAGAGTGCTATGACAGGCCATGACACACACTAGCTTGTGGAAGATGTGGGTCCATTCCAACATTGCATGGTATCTAGACCTATTTGGGTTGGCTAGAAACACCATCATCAACTTAGTGGTTGTGTGAGTCACTACACCTGGCCAACATGATCCTACCTACTTGCTAGATCTAGCTATAATTTTTCTATGCCAAGCCATGACACACACTAGCTTGTGGGGCCATGCCAACAGTGCATGGGGTCTAGACCTATCTAGGCTAGCTAGAACCACCATCATCAACTTAGTGGCTGTGTGAGTCACTACACCTAGCAACATGATCCCACCCACTTGATAGATCTAGCTATAAAAGTGTTATGCCAAGGCATGACACACACTAGCTTGTGGAAAATGTGGGGCCATGCCAACATTGCATGCATGGGACACCTCTCTAGGCTGGGTAGAAACACCTTCACCTACTTGTTGTTGTATATGTCATCACACCTGGCCAACATGATCCTACCTACTTGCTAGATCTAGCTATAAATTTGAGTTTGCCAAGCCATGACACACACTAGCTTGTGGCAAATGTGGGACCATGCAAACATTGCATGGGATCTAGACCTCTCTGGGTTGGCTAGAAACACCATCATCAACTTAGTGGCTGTGTGAGTCACTACACCTGACCAACATGATCCCACCCACTTCATAGATCTAGCTATAAGAGTGCTATGCCAGGCCATGACACACACTAGCTTGTGGAAGATGTGGGTCCATTCCAACATTGCATGGTATCTAGACCTATTTGAGTTGGCTAGAAACACCGTCATCAACTTAGTGGCTGTGTGAGTCACTACACCTGTCCAACATGATCCTACCTACTTGCTAGATCTAGCTATATTTTTTCTTTGCCAAGCCATGACACACACTAGCTTGTGGAAAATGTGGGGCCATGCCAACAGTGCATGGGGTCTAGACCTATCTGGGCTGGCTAGAACCACCATCATCAACTTAGTGGTTGTGTGAGTCACTACACCTAGCAACATGATCCCACCCACTTTATAGATCTAGCTATAAAAGTGTTATGCCAAGGCATGACACATACTAGCTTGTGGAAAATGTGGGGCCATTCCAACATTGCATGCATGGGGTCTAGACACCTCTCTAGAAACAGCTTCACCAACTTGTTGTTGTATGTGTCATCACACCTGGCCAACATGATCCTACCTACTTGCTAGATCTAGCTATAATTTTGAGTCTATCAAGCCATGACACACACTAGCCTGTGGCAAATGTGGGGCCATACCAAAATTGCATGGGGTCTAGACCTCTGTGGGCTGGCTAGAACCACCGTTAGCAACTTAGTGGTTGTGTGAGTCACTACACTTGGCCAACATGATCCCACCTGCTTGATAGATCTAACTATAAGAGTGCAATGATATAGTTACATCTAACAACTAGTTGGGATCACACGTTGACCAATCGTTGACTCATTCAACCAGAAGGTGATCAAGGTGTTTCTAACTTACTCAGATATATATAGGTCTATAATGTCACCCTAGACTAGGAAGTTTTAGCAGCACAAATTACTTGTCTCTGTTCGTTCTCTCACAATCACACTCTCTCTGAATTTGCTAGTGAAGCCTTTCTCTACAACGAGGAGCGTGTGCCTTGGCGAAGCCTGCGCTTGTTGTCGATCTGGACTATGCCAACATATTATGCAATATAGACCTATTTGAGATGTGTGGAAACACCTTCATCAACTTTGATCTACTCCCTCCATCCCATATTATGTTGCGCATAATTTTGCGTGCAAGTCAAACTTTGCAAAGTTTGACCAAGAATATACAAAATAATATAAATATGTGTGATATAAAATGTATATATTATGAAAATATAATTCAAGACAATTCTAATAATATTATTTTGGCACCGTATTAGTTTATAGTTGTATCAAACTATTTGGTCAAACATTATACAGTTTGACTTTGATAAAATCTTATATTGCAACCTAAATTGGGACCGAGAGTATTAGGTGGGATCATGTTGACCAAGTGTTCACACATACAAGCACAAGTTGATGAAAGTGAACACTTGGTCTAGAGTCCATGCAATGTTGGTAGTATGAGGTGGACGTCACGTGCGCTGGTGACGTCAGCGGAAAAGAATCGACGTGACGTATAAGAGCCCTCTCGTCCGCTCCGCGTCGCCAGATCCCCACCATTTCCCCCCTCCTCCCTTTTGTCTCACCTAATACTGAAAGGATTGAGGAGTGAGAAACCCTACCTCATGCCGTCGTCTCCTCCGCTTCCGGTCTGGTTGTCGTCCTCCTCCGCGTGATTTTGACTCTGGACATGGCGGGAGTGGGCTCCGGAGCCGATGCGGGCGGTTCTACTAGGGTGGGGATGGGAGCCGTGACCCGCCCAGATGCAGTCGACGAGGTCGAGTGCCATGGCGGTGGCGGTGGTGGTACGGCCGCTTTGGCATATGCGGCTCTGGGAGAGGAGGAGATGCTGGATGCGGAGGTCGGCGAGGCGGAGCGGCTAGATCTGAACGTCGTGCTCGGCACCGGGGAGGATCTGTTGCCGGTGCAGCCTCAGGAGGTTGCTGCGATGCAGGTAAGAGGTTTTTTTCAGCTAACTTCCGTTTTCCCTCTTTTGATTGTTTGGATGGAATCTCGGTTCTGTAGATTTAGCTATATCAGTATTAGGGATTGACATCTGTTAGGGATTCTTTGGATGGAAGCTTGGTTCTGTAGATTCCTGGTGTAGATTTTTTTTGGGATTTATATATTTCAACGAAAGTTATTTGTTGTAGCATATATATAGCCCTAGGAAATAGTTCAGTGCATCGGATTATTCGGGATGATTAACTATGAAATTACACAATGTTGCGTGCATATTTTTGTTGTATTTTTTTCCTGAACTTGTATGATCATATATTAGACTAGTTCTATTAAATGAATGCTTAGCTCTGAGGGATGTCCCTAAGATATGATATTCAGTGTAGTTTAAGTAGTTAGTATAGTGCAATATCAGTTTATCATTTTTCCTTGATTTTTGCACGGTGATCAAATGGTAAATGGCTGCATGCTCTAAACTGTATTAGCATACTGAGTAGACCTTGGCGGCTGTTTTTGGACTCTTGAACTAGAGAGTTGTCCTGAAAGTTCAGTCAGATCGTCTTCATGATCTGTTATTGAACTACTTGGTGGTTTGTGTTGTTTATACCTCTACTCTATGACAATTAATAGAATAATCTTAGCCTTATAGGCTACCTTGTTTCTGTGGCTGCAATACTTGTAGACTTATGTCAGCTGCCTCTTCAATTTTGCAAGTTTTAAACATTGGTTCCTGACTATCTAAGACTATAACATGTATGGGCATCAGATTTAGTTGATGCAGGCAATGCTATATCCTGAAAAGGTCTGTAGAGTTTTAAATGTTCTAATCCTTAAACATGTTGCATCAGTTAAATGTTTCTTTATTAAATGATGTCTCCTGTTTTGGAATATTTCTTTCATGGATCATGTAGTAGTGATTTTTCCATGGTGTGATGTTGGGATTTTTTATGTGTTGTTGCCATGTTTAAGTAATAGAAGATTGGATCATATATTTGATAGAAGAAAGTTTGCATTTGTTGTATTTTATTTTTATATAACATAAGTGCATAATCCTTGTTATTTATTGTCATCTAGCATAAATATATTTGATATATTAGTTAATCATATTGAATGATGTTGCCCTTTGTGAAATCTTTCTTTTATGGATCAACTAGTAGTGATGTTGTCATAGTGAGATCGTCGAATTGCAGCAGTTATGTTGGCAAGTTGTAGTAATAGGAAAATTTGATTATATGTATGATAGAACAAAGGTTGCATAATTATGGTGCAATTATGTACATGTAACAGAATTGCATAATCCTTGTAATTTAATGGCACGCAGCATAAATAGCATTGATGTACTACTTAACCACTGTTAGTTTAATTACCAGTGTTGATTCGAGGTTGAGGAAGGAACCGGGGTGCAGCGTGCCTTCATACGATACAATCAAAGAGGATAGCTGATCTAATCGCAGGTTAGGTACGTGATGCCGTGATGGACTCCAAATTTGAAACGTATGTGTATGTCCAGCAAAGTAGAGCGCTCAATCTAGCCCAATACAAAACTCAAAATTGCTATTTTTTATCCTTTTTAAGATCTATTATAGCCTATATATGCAGCACATATATGGGGAGGGCCCCCCAAAATTTTGGGCCAGGGCTGCCCTCCGTCCCCCAAGGGCCGCCACATGACTGTCATGTTAGCCGACATCCTTATACATTACAAGAAAAGAAAATCGCCAGTTCCTCGACCGCATAGTGGCAGTTCCTGCCGTCTCCTCGCCTCCTTGTTCCGTCGTAGTGCTTCCCTCTTCGACTCCTCCTATCCTTGTTCTTCTCCTCCTCATCTCCTGGTCTTCTTTATTCCTCGATAGGAAGGCATGGCGAGCAGCCGTCTGAAGGTGAACTGGTCCGATCTCTCGGCCGACGGACCACTTGCCAAGATCGGCGAATCCTTCCTGGAGAACGAGGAGTACGTCGATGCCTACGCTGCTTGTCGGAGAGTCTGCGGCGATTGGTGCCGCGCGTTAAAAGAACCCGAGTTCCATCTCAACAACTGGATCCTGGTATATCACACACTTCTAGATGTCGGCGACTTCACGTTCCTCAACCTTGCCACAGGTCGTTGCTTCATGACGAATCTAATGAAAGTTCAGCGCAGGTTCACAATTCATCGGATCAACATTCATTTGTTATTATGATACAAAGTTATTCTTAAACATGCATGTTTAATTGTGTACTCCCTCCGTCCACAAATAAATGTACTTCTAGCCTTGTCCTAAGTCAAATTTTACTACGTTTGACTAACTTTTTAGAACAATGTACTAACATTTATGACACTAAATTGATATCTTTAGATTTATTTTTAAATCTGATTTTATAATATGTCAATTTAATGTAATATATGTTCCTATATTTCTCTATAAAGTTGGTCAAATTTGGTTATGTTTGACTTAGGCAAAAGCTAGATGTACACTTGTTTGCGGATGGAGGGAGTAGGTTCTTAAACATGCATGTTCTTGAACATTCTTAAGCAAAGTTTAATTGTATAGGTTCACTCATTTATGATATATATATATCTAGTACATTTTGAAATATCTAGAAGCTATGTATTATATTAGTGAACAAAGAGAGTATTTTCCATTGTACATATATCTAGGGCTAACTATTCTCTTCATCAAAAGGTTCTACTTCATCGGTGTTTATCGTGGTGTCGTCGTTATTGCTCAGAGGGAAGAGACGCACAAGATTCGCCTTCTGAACCCACTCACCTGTAAGTTCAACACTGAGTTTCAGGCGCAGATACCATAAAATCTTGTGGCATATGTAGCCGTCACGAAGTCCCCCATGATGGTGTTTGTTTCCACACATTATGAGAATTCTATTGCTTGGGCCGATGAGGCCACCCCGACAGGGGATTTCAATGGAGTATTTGGAGAAGGAATTTATCCGTCCGATGTGCGATGCATTACCCAATTCCGTGGTGAAGTGTATGCAGTACAGGATGGTGGAGACATCGTGTCGACCAACATCCAGGTGGAGCAGCGCGCGAGCACAGTCAAGATGGCCAGAATAATTTCAGGTCCAGTCTTTGAAAAGATACGTGGAGCCTACAAGTTCTACCTTGTGGAGTCAGAAGGTGATTTGCTTCTTGTGTTGGGTGGGGTTTTCGCCGAAGGTCAACCGGTGCTTTATCGGGTGGACACGGAGAAACGTTGTCTCGAGGCTGTAGGTGACATTGGCAGTCGTGCCTTCTTCGTTCATTTTAACCGGTCGATCTCCGTCGACACTAGAGTGCACCCTAGTACAGTCCTAGCCGGTTGCATCTACTACGCGGATCTTTCTTACATGAGAGCGTACAATCATGATCTTAAGGCCTGGGATGGGGTACCAAGACTTGCATATGGGTTTGGTCAACATGATCTGGAACGTTCACCGAGGCCTTACCGTCTTGACAAGATACTGGCAGCACATTGCAGACGGGGGGAGTTCAATGAATTTCTCCTGCAGGACACAGGAGTGGACGCGGATGAAATATATAGGGCTGAATAGCCTAGGTTATTTGCTCAATCGCTAGCGTGTTCAGATCTTTTTGAAGTAATAAATTGCAATGTATTTATTTTTAGTACTTTCAGAATTCAGTTTGGTAGCTTTCAGAATTCTGTGTGGCGGCTTTCATAATTATGTGTAAGTACTATATTTCAGCTTTACTCATAGAACTCAAGTTGTGATTACTGATTCAGAGTCTCACATGTCGTGGTTTTTCCTTATTTTGAAAGAAGCACCAGAAATTAAAATAAATTCAAGAAATAGTGGAACTAAGTTGATGATGGTGTTTTTAGCCATGATGCTCGTAAATTTGACCTAGCCATGATGCTTGTGACAGTTCTAACTTATAAATTACAGTACTATTCTATCATCAGCACTAAGTTGATGAAGGACTTTCTAGCCAACCTATAGAGATCTATAGGCTTGGCTAAGGACTTTGAATTCATCAACTTAGTGATTACTAAGTTGGATAGAAACACTTTGTGGAAATTGTGGACACATGACAACATTGCATGGTCTGCATGTTGATTTCATAGATGATTAATAAGGAGCTTGAGGCCAGCCGAGCTACCACGGAACCAAAACACAAAGATGTCACCAGCTCTCATATCAAACTTGTTCACACCCTCCATCCACTTTGATGTTATCATGGCACCTCCACATTTTAGTTTTCCTCTAGTGTTTGACTTGGCCATCACCATTTTAACTTTTGCAACTTCCATATTGTTACAAAATACTTGAATGTTTGCTGGTAGTTCAATATATGGAACAATATGCTCCATGGTGAAGCTCCTCGAAAAGTACTACATATAGATTACACCAATATATACATACAAATGTCAGTACCTAATAGTAGTAATGTAACATTTTGAAAAATTGTTACTAGTTCAAAAGTTTTACCATTTTTGCTTTGCCTTTCAAGGTGTTTGATTTATTTATGGTGCATACATAAAATGGTCTTTTTGGGAGGTTCTTATCAACTCCATACTTTAGTACATTAATTTCGGCATCATCCATCACCACACGGTTTCCATAATGGCAGAAACATTCAAATTCTTTCTCGAACTTTATTCCGGGACCTGCATGTAACAAATCCATACATAAGCAGCAATATTATAACTGCATTGATTTTTTAAATTTTACATTACATACCTCTTATATGCAGAGGTTTATGCAACTTAAGAGCGACACGAGCATGACGAGTGCGAGCATACTCCTCCACCTAACCAGAAAGTGCCATGTACACAAACTTTTTAGAATAAAGTAATCTATATTCTACCACCTCTTATTTTAGATACTTGAACACGGTTTGCATGTTTATAAACACGCGTGATATTCCAAAGCACCGAGTAGTGTCCATTAGATAATACTCCCTTCGTTTTAAAATATAAGATGTTTTAGTTTTGTAAAGAAAATGTATGTAGACTTCTTTTAGTATGTAGGTTCACTCAAGTTTGAAGTGAATCTATAGACTAAATTAAATCTAGATACATTTTGTTCACAAAACCAAAACATCTTATATTTTGAAACAGAGGAAGTATAATTTTCTTAATAGTACATATAGATCTGACACGACATGCTTTCAGTGCTAACATATAATAGAGTGTTATTGTACTAGTTCATATGTAGATCCGATCTACACAATTATGATCGTAATGCATTTTTAAAATTTGATCGTATTTCCTCTAGATCTGACGACATTTCTGTACATCACTCGTTCTAGATTTTCATATAGGAGTTGGCGAAAACATACATGATCCTTGAATCTCTGATCCATGAACCTGTGTCGTCGCAGGCGTTGAATACTGGAGGCGGTCCTCGATGGAAGTTTTGAGGTTGTTGTCGTGTGGAGGCGCTCGTGTGAGGAGGGATAGGAGGCGAGTCGTGGACGGAGGCGACCGTGGAGTGACTAAATAGTAAATACCTAACGCATCTACGCCGTCATACCCGTGCGCGTTTTCTGGGCGCGGTTGGGCCGGCCCAAATAAGAAAGCAGCGCTGTAGTGATAACACGGGCACAGGAACAGGAGTTGGGCTGGGCTAAGTCTGCGTATTTTAGAATGTGTAAAAAAATTTGAGGTTATTTCGTGAAGGAAAGAGGGTTAGGTGAGACAAAACAGGCTTTTTGTAGATTTGTCATTTTTTGGAAAAAGAGGATCAGGTGAGACAAAACATGCTTGTTTGTAAATCAACAACTATATGAAAAAGGAAAGAAGAGCAAAATAAGGCTACAATAGGGCAACGCAACCAGCCAGCCCAATTTGGCAACAAATCAAAGAACCCTCCCTCTCCCTCTCCCCCTCCCTCCTTTCTTCCTTTGTCTACCTCTTCCAGGCTCACCTCATTCATTCCTTTTTGCCCAATTTGGTAGCAAATCTATACCAGCATCTATTTCTCAATTCCTTAACTATTTACCTTGAACCTTTCCGAAATAGGAAATCCATCCACACACCAGCATGTACAGAAACAAATGTAGATAGTAAGCATATAGAATGTAGAAACATAACAAGCAACTAATTAAGCAAGGTTCAACACAAACTAATTAAGCATCTAAAATGCAAAAAGATAACAAGCAACTAATTAAGCAAGGTTCAACACAAACTTGATAAGGCAGAGGTTCAACACAAACGCTGCTAAGCAGCCAACATAAACACAGTTCAAACAAAAGCATGTTGCTTAAACCAGCAGCAGCACACACAAACAGGCACATCATTTCATCACTGCCTCCTCGCCGCCTCCTCCCTCTCCCGCTCCTCCCTGTCCCGCTTCCTCTGCTTCCTGATGCCCATACCCTGAACCTTCGGTAGCTTGGGCTTGGGAGTAGGCACACGGCCGGCCTCGATAGCTCGGTTCAGTTTGTTCCTGAGGAAGATGCCATAGGCCGTGTGATTGGCCCTGAAGCCGTGGACATTGACAGTTTCCCTAACTTTGACACGGCCAGATCCACAGCCTTCAGCATGCTGCAGGATGCTTTGGAAGTCCATCTTTATGCTCCTTTTGCAGAAGGGGCAGCTGTTCATGCCATCAGTCCAGGGTTCACTCCAGAACCGGTCGAACCCCCCCTCCCCCGCTTTAAGGTTTTTGAGAGTGGCCCTGGTCTTCCTTTGACACGAGTCGACATTGCTGTCAACATCATCAGTAGCCTGCTGAAATATACAAAATACACATGTGAAGCAAATATGTAGAAACTGCAACTAAAATTGAATGCTTAACAAAGGAAGCATAACAGTCTCCAGCTAGCAATAACAGAAAGTAATCAAGGGATCAGGCAGATAAACCACTTCCATTGGTCAATAAGCTAGCATTAATCCATAGAAATGAAAACAACAATCCACAGATCCACAAATATTAATCGATTATGTCCATAATCGAACCCTAGCTAGCAATAATCCACATATCCACAAATATTAATCGATTCTGTCCATAATCGAAGCCTAGCTAGCAATAATCCACAGATCCATTAATTACACATCAATCATAATAGATAACAAACGAATCTGACGCTAAGTGAAAACCCTAGGCCCCAACCTTAATAGATAATAAACGAATCTGACGCTAACCGAAAACCCTAGGCCCTAAGCAGATAATCCATTAATTGGAACTTATCTCCTCCTCGTCGTCGATGATGTTCTCGTCAAAGGCCAGCGGCGGCGGCATGATGAGCTCGACCTCCTCATCGTCATCCTGCGGCTGCTTCCCAAGATTGTACGCACAAGTACTGATAGCGGCGGGAGCCGATGAGGGACCGATCGGCCGGCCTTCAGCAATGGCCTCCGCTTCATCTTTCGCATCCGCTGTGGTTGTGATTAAAGCCCTTGCGGCATTTTGTGCCTCCTCCGCGGCTCTGGCTTCCTCCGTCGTGGCTCTGGCCGCCTCCTCTACGACTAATGCCAGCGTCACGGCCTTCTCCTTCGCTGCGGCGACGGTGTCGGATGGGTGATCCATCGCCGGAATGGGAAGTGCAGCGGAAGCGGAAGGGGAAGGGGAGAGGGTTTTTTCCTGGTCGGGTGAGAGAGGAGTGGGGAAGGGTAGTGGGTAGGGTCCTAGGGGAGTTGGGAAGAGGTGGCGTGATGGATTGAATGAGGGGAGGCGGAGAGAGACAGATGGATCGGTTGTATATGGTGAGACGCCGATGTTTCGTGCTCCCGCAGTTCACACGTGTACGGTTCAGCAGCATACGCATGCGCACCTGCTCGCACAGTGCACCGCGGACATGCGCTAGTATGGCATTACACAGTTCACACGCGCACGGTGTGCCTCGGACATGCCTATGGTACATGCACGGTTCTCATGCGCCCGTTGGCCCCAGTCGCCAACAATCTCTCTCTTCTGTGTCAAAAAAAATCTCTCTCTCTTTTTTTTTACGAAACTCTCTCTCTCTCTCTCTCTCTCTCTGCGGACCCCCGCCAGTGGCCCACCACTCTTTTCCGATCGTGGCTACCTCCTTTTGCAACTATTTGAAGTTGAGTTTGGAATACCTAATTTGAATTTTAATGCATGGTTGAGTGTGTGTAATATCTAAGTTTAAGTTTTTCTTACAACAAAATTGACACTTGTCCAACATGTCGGCGACAGTAGATAGAAACAACAGGAAACCAGATAGTTTTCGGACTTCCCAAAAGGTGTCTCCCGTTGCAACTCACTCTTCGGATAGTTCAGTTTACAGTTGCAAAATAGAAACACATAGTTCAAATCAGCAGAGCAGCACCGAGGAAAGTCTGCTACATTACAGTCGTATCCTGGCGAGGAGCTGCTGGTTTATGTCCTCAATCTCTTCAAGTTGTAGGCGACGTACGAGCATGTCCCGCCTGATCTTGACCTGCTCACTGAGCGAAGCCTGGAGCTTCCGAAGAAGGATCATGTTCTCGACACGGAGATTGACGTTATCATCTTTTAGCCTCGCATTATCCTTCGAGAGCCCCTGGTTGATGGATGTGTTCAGTCGGTTCGAGGCTTGGATCTTCTTATTCAGTTTCTTCTAGGCAGTGTTGTCCTTTTTCAGCTCGTCGCGCTCCTTAGTAAGGGTATTCACAGCTAATTTGAGATGTTGTAATTCCAGCTCTTGTGTTTGCATTTTCTCCCTGTGGCTTCTTATTCGTGCATTAAGCCAAGCATCCACATTATTGTTGAGTTTTGGCTTCTTTTCCTAGGACAAAGAATACGTGGTTTCAGTCCTATCACGGAACGGGAACAACAATAACATGTCATTATAGCACACGAGCTTTATGCAGAAATGGGCGGTGTGGAAAAAACCCAAATCCTAGTCGCAAAAACCCCAAATCCTAGTCGCAAAAACCCCAAATCCTAGTCGCAAAAACCCTAGTGTATATTATTTACCTCGCTGTTCTAGGGATCTGGGGGGACATGTCTGCCGGTGCACCGACGGATCTAAAGAAAGATAAGTAGGTGATGATTAAGGAGAAGAAGAATGTTGGATAACACTAGAGAAGAAGTACATGACCTACCCGGAGGAACCCTCGTCCGCGGGCATGAGCATATGTTGTGACTCTTCGGTGCGTAAAGCGGCGCGGCGAGCTCTCTCTTTTCTCTCCTCGCGCATTGTCGCTGCGGCACGCTTCCGAGAGGGATCCATGGCTGCGCAGAGGGAGGGAGCAGGAGCGGGATGAGCAAGAGGAAGAAGAAAGGGAGGAGGGCGCTAGTGACTAGTGGAGGTAGATAGTGAAAAAGGCTAGGCAAACGAGTCTTATGCACCCCACCATACTCTCCCCTACTGTGTGATCTGCCTTCTCAAAGAAGTTTTGTGCACACGTGGTAGGCAGAGAACTACAACGATGCGACCGATTGGATGCTCCATTAAGTCGATTGACAATTCACTTCGGCGCTGATAGAACGGTGCACTCGTCTCTGCACGCGTCATGATGACACAGTCGCATGGGTGGTGTCAGACGTGCACCGCGCCGGAGGTGAGGGGGTGCGCCTTCCCGATGTATCGCAATTTTTTCATTCCCTTCTGTATCGTAGCCCCCACTCTTATCTGCACGTGCAACACAAACGGCCCACCGGCGGGAACAGAAATGCGGCCCAGCAAACCATGTAGAGGTGTTTTTTCAGAGAGGTTGCACGCCGACAGCTGAGTTGGACGACGGAATCCACGTCACACGTATCACGCACTAATCCGCTTCGGGCCTGTACGGGCTTTGGCGGGCTCTACGCGCGCGATCTAACATTTTTGTATGCCAATCCTACCCCGAGGCGCGAAGGGGTATCCGCCCATCCCAGCCCATGATCGCGCCTGAACTTTTTTTCATTTCCTTCAGGGGCCTATTGAATCAGAAGTCTTAGTATTTTTCAAAAATACTATAATATTAATAAATAATGAAAGTGATTTTTATTTATTTTTATCACTTTTCAAAAAATTTGTAAAATTCCATAAAGAATATATAAATTACAAAATTCTTATAAGAGTTTAAATGTCCAAAATTTTATATCTTATTTTATTTGGGCAGAGTGGATTATTGTGAATCCAAAAAATATTTTATTTATAATTTTTTGACTTTTATTTTATTTTCTAGAATTTTATTGAGGTCAGGGGCATTTTGGTCTTTTCCAATTGATCAAAATAGTTTATTTAACAACTTGGGCTGGCCCCTTGGGCTTATTGGGACAGGGTGGCCCAATAGGGCAGGGTCAAAATATCACCCCTAAGGGTTTTGGCCCACCCAGCCCATTCTCTGTGCCTCCCTCTCTCCCTCGACCTTATCCTCTCCTCCTCTGACCCGACCCCACGGTCGGCGATGCCGCCATCGTTGATGACGCTCGTTCGTTCTATCCAATTGGATTTGACTCGGGGGCTTCCCCGTGGTCAGGTCCACCCTGTTCCCGAACCCTAGGGTTAGGAAAAGGTGCTGCCGCCACCGCCGCGGTTCCGCCTGTGGTGGTGTGTTGGGCTTGTGTGCTTCTGTGGCCGCCGATGTGGCAGGTGCAGGTTGCAGCGCCCCCTGGGTTCTCCCTGTGCCGCTGCGGTCCGTCAGCCAATCTGCTTTCTCTTTGATTCATCAGCGAGGACCCCGGGTAAGTTTGCTTCTGTGGTTCTTGTTCCTACTACTAACATGAATCTCTCTGTGTGTATCTAGTGGCTTCTCATGCCTAGTGACTATGTGCTGATTGGGTTCATCTCTGGATTAGGGTTCTTGCTCTGATTAGGGTTCATAACCCCATGTTGATCATATCCTTGATGCTTTAGATTTAGTGGTGATCATACTTGAGCATGAAGAATTGCTGTGGATCATGATTTGTAGTGTCTTTTATGATGCTAGTTGCCTATAAGATTATTCTAATGATGATTCACTATGATCCTATGCTAATGTTTCTATGGAATCCCTGATTGGATTATGTTGTTGATCTGAGAATTTACTCTACTGTCAAAATGCCTGTACTGACAGTGGTTTCTCTCAGTAGTTGCTTACTGTAATATAATGGTAGGCTTGTATGAGATTATACACACTGAATCAAATCATTACATGTAATGATTTTCTGTGGATGTATAGATGAATTTTAATGATGATTCCTGGCACTTTGCTTCAGGAAAATGATATTTATGGGTTTGTCCCTTTTATCTGTGGGAACTAAGCAAAGATTGGTTTTAGTTCATTTAGAACTTGTCCTTGTGATACCATTATGATCTGGCACACAAGTGATTGAGTTTTATTTTTGGGCTTAGCTTGATAATGCTTGTGATTAATACTAACAAGATGATATGAAAGCTTGTATTAACTTTCCTTCCTATGATGTTGGTCTGAGGCTCTAGGATTTAATTCCTAGTTAGTTGAGCAATTAGTTTGTTTGAAACTTGTAAGATTAGAGGTGCTACTCTCTCTGAGAGGTGTGTCCTGATCTGATAAGATCAAATGAAAAATGATCTAAGTTGCAAAAATAACACTGAACCCAATGATGCTGGTCTGAGGGTTTAGTGCTTTTGGCTGAGTTTGATTTCTTATCTTATATTTGAAATCTCTAGGATAGATTCACCTCTCTTGGGTGATTATTGAGAGATCATTTCATAAAGCAACACATGCTTTTTATTTAGATAATATGATGAAATCATGTGATGGTTTTATGAGGCTCACCACAAAATTTGATGTTGGTGTAGTAGATTGATGATGATCTTGATCTGCTTTTGCTGGACTCCTGAGCTGGATCTTGAGCTTGCCTGCTCCTCCTAGCTTCTGGGCTTGACCTTGCTGTCCACCTGATTCATCCCCCTCCTTATGTCATCATCTTGGTGATGTTTGGTTGATCTGGGTGGTTTGGTTTGGCTGCTGTTCTTGGTTTAGCTGTTGTTTACCCTGGCTATGCTGGTGTGTTGTGTAGTGGAGAGATGCACTAATGTGCTCCTCCACGGCTGTGTTGTGGTTTTGTGATATTTGGCTGTGCTTGTGAGGTCGACATCACACCATCTGCATGCTTGTGTGTGTCCAGCTTGTGTGTCTGCTATGCACTTGTGGATAGGTTTAGAAAGTTTGAACTTACTATTACTAGCTTAGTTTTACCTGGCTAGTGAATTGATCCCTCTTGGCTGTCATTTGCATTCTGGCTTTGAATTTATGAAAGATGAAATCTTTTATATTGATGAAACTTGCCCCTTTTATAACATTTCTCAATGATGAGTTTGTCAAGTGCACTTCACTGACATATCTGAGAGAAATATACTAACACTAATCTTATTTGTTTCTATTTAGTCTTTGTTTTGCAGGTACAAAGATAAAGATAAAGATTTAGTGTAGATTTAGATATAGGATAGTTAGTAGATATACAAATGTAATCTTTTTATTCTTTTGTAATTTTTCTTTTATCCTTCTTATAATATTTATCTTATTTAATTGTAATAAAGATTATATTATTGTTAATAAAGAATATTCTTATTCTTTATTCTTTTGTAAATTGTGAATTTGGAAATGACTTCAGTAGTTACATTCTTTGTAACTTTTTTATGTGCTAATGAAATAAATTTCATATTCAATATTGTTTTTGGATAAGATTTAAGTTATAATACTTATCTCTTAATTAATTTAAGATTCAAATCTTATATCTAAATCATTGAAATTATTATTCAAACACTCAAGTTTAAAATTCAAATTCATTTTTAAAACACACATAATTCCTTTAAGATCATATCAAAGTTTATAGCAATCCTCCTTTAAGACTAAACCTAATCTCAAAGTAAGAAAGAAACATTGATCACTCAAGGTTTTATTTGGCGAAAAATTTACCCACATTTCACAAATGAATGCATGCAACAATTCATATTATTAAATCTACCCTTCGTTAGGTCCTATATGACGCGCCATCCTCGCTCTCGTGCGGCACCTCCACAGCACGCGTGATGTCCTTGAGCTCCGCATCCACGTCCGTGTTGTCACTGCGCACGCAGAGGAGTGTGGAGCGGGCATCCTCGGCCCTGCCACGCATGACGAGGATGCTGGGGGTGTCGGTGTGGAAGAGGGCGCCCAGGAAGATAAGCATGGTGGGCGCGCCGACGAGGCAGAGGGAGAGGCGCTGGCCCCAGGAGATGCGCGTCGTGGCGTAGTTGAAGAGGTTGGCGATGAGCACACCAAGATCGAGGAAGAACTGGAAGCCGGCGGTGAGGGAACCGCGACACTGCGTCAGGTCCATCTTGGCGGGGAACAAAGGGGCGGCCTATTTCAAAAGTGGATGTGAAATCATCATCGTTAATCAACAGCAACAATGCATATTGCGTTCTAAGATTTTGTAGCGAATAGATTCATACAAGTTAATTGTCTTTAGCATTTTTAGGAGTTCAGTTGCCATGGGATGAGATGATTTCTGGACCTCTGCGCCTCGGTATTTCTGAACCACAGCGGCGCTCGCTCGGCGAGTGGCGGACGGCGGCTGCGCCGGGGAGCCGGAGCGCGCACTGGCGGCGGTGGAAAGACTGTGTCGAGCGGTTGTACTCCAACCAGCAAGGAGCTGGGGCGCGGTCCGGCGGCGTGTGTGTAATGGCGGTAGTAGGATATCGCACCGGCGTGGGGAGGCGATGAAGCGCATGCCGGCGTGCTCCATCGGCGCCGCCGATTTTTTTGATGCCATGGACATGTCTGGTGGGGATAGAGAAGACAGGGAACAGTGAGAGGACAATGGTTTTGCAAAGAGACCCTCACATGTATGGTAAATTTTTACCTCTATATGTTAAGTTACCCGATAGGGGTCCCTAGATCGCCGCGTCAGCAAATACATCTCTATAATACGAGCGGTGACCGTGAGTGACGCTTTGACACAACTTCGATGACCGTAAAATCGTACTGCCGTTGTATAATAATTGTAGACTAACCATGGATTTAACTCTTTCTCAATCGTACCCTGAAGATTTCTGGTAAATGCAAGCTCCTGAACCTGAAGAATTCTACAACTTATTAGTAACAGACTAACAGTTAAGAGATAATGAAAAAAATCTGGCGATTGAGTGAGTGTGGGGTTTGGCGTAACCAAAGTCGCAGCTATCCCGCGAAGGCGTGCGCCTGCATCCTGTTTGGGTTGTAGCAGCTGCCCATAGGCCGAGCAGTCGGCGCCGCTCATGCCACACATGTAGTATAGTCCGGCGTCGGACGTCGGAGTAGGGACGACGACATGGGCTCGGGCAGCCTGTCGGCATCGTTCGAGATCGGGGTCAGCGACGCCTCCTGCACGTCAGGACTTAGCGGAATTAGATGGAGAAAGAGAGAAATAGACATGCGCTTATAAAGGACTAGAGCCTCCCGGTTGAAGCCAATAACCAGGACGAAAAGGTCTTTAGTCTCGGTTGATGGCTCCAACCGATACTAAAGAAGGTCTTTAGTCTCGGTTAAAGCCATCAATCGGGACTGATCCAGTTTTTTCAAACGAAAGAAAGGACGCGCGCAGAGGAGCGAGTGGTTTTGGCACCTGTCCTCCATGGAGGACTTTTTCCAAATCTTCAAAAAATTCAAATTTAGAGCTTCAAAATATTCAAAAAAAAATCAGGCTATAGTCAATGATTTATTTTACCAGTATGTAAAAACTTCAATATGAAATACCAAATATTCTATCCTAGGAAAAAAATGACAAAAATGTTAATCTGGAAGCGTGAACGGTGCAACTTCTGGATCATCCAAAAGTTGTCCAACTTGTCTTTTTTTCTTGAGTCTAAAATACAAAGTATTTTACATTACATTTTTGCACTCCGGTAGTGTACACAGTTTACTACATCCATGTATTTTTTTATGAATTTTTGTGAAACTTTAAAGTCAAGTTTTAAAATTTTATAAATAAAGTCCTCCATGGAGCACAGGTGCCAAAGCCATTTTCTGGCGCGCAGGGCCCTTTTAGTCTTGGTTGTTAATACCAACCGAGATTAGATGGGGTTTTGGAATTGCTTTTTGAATTTTTTTGTGTACTGTTTGGTTCCCGCCTAATTGTATATTGAGACTATGATAAATTTTGCAAAATACATATTGAAATAATTACAAATCAGAAAAATACATATAGCATATCAAAATGTTCATAAAAAATATCTATCTAATAAAAATATAATTTATTCTTTATGAGAATTCAATATTTAATATTTCTACTATTCCTAAATTCCATAAAATGTTTTTTTAATGGTAAATCATTTTTAAATAAAGAATAATAATGTCTGGCCTCCAAGACATTGATAGCCATGTTGAGATATACATGTGTGCCAAAAATTGGCTTATTTCCAAAATTTGGCTTATTCCGAATCTGCAGGAAGTGGGTCCGGTTTTAACTACAGGTACATGATCTAATGCTCATGATTTTTTAAAAAAATCATTTTTAGACTCACAATATGATGGTTCTTTAGAGATTCAATGCAAGTTTAGCGAGGCTCATCCCCTATGTAAGAGTCTTCGTTTCCGTCGTTCTGACCATAGTTTGAAATGGGCATAAGAAATTCAAAAACGGTCCATACAATGTAAAACCTTCGCGTGGTATCATATCGTGTGACATAGTTGCAAGAAAAAATATGAAACTTGGTATATTGCTGGCATCTAAAATTTCTTCTCAAAATGAGCTATCATGTTCGAGGTTTTATGGATTTCGGGCCAAATGACCAATGTTATGGCCAGAACCGTGGCATAGATTGTGATAGTGTGTCCATATTGTGCACGCATGCATCTTGGGATGGCGAAGAGTGTTGCAGGAGAAATTTTTTATTTTCGTCGCACGAAAAAATCATTTTTCATTTTACGAGTGAAAAAATGGGGCGGTTTATGAAGCAACCACCAAAGGTATAATTCAAAATCCTACCACCCCATTTTTCAAAAATACTAGATCACCTTATATGAACAAATTTCCAGCCGGGGTATCTCAGACCTTTCCGTCCACCCTGGTGAAAAAGACAAATGTCTGCCGAATCGGCAGGAAGTAGGTCCTATTTAAACAACATGTACATGATCTAATGCTCATGATATTTTGAAAAAAAAATCATTTTTAGCTCACAATATGATGTTTCTTCAGAGATCCAATGCATGTTTTGTGAGGCTCATCCCCTAGGCAAGAGTCTTCATGCCCGCTGTTTTGACCATAGTTTGAAATGAGCATAAGAAATTCAAAAATGGTCCAAAAAATGTAAAATTTCGCGTGGTGTAATATTATGTGACATAGTTGCAATTAAAAATAAGGAACTTGGCATATTGATTGCATCTCAAAAAAAATTCTCAAAATGAGTTATCATGTTCGAGGTTTTATGGCTTTTGGGACAAATGACCAATGTTATGGCCAGAACCGTGGCATAATTTGTGATAGTATGCCCATATTGTGCACGCATGTGCATCTTGGGATGACGAACAATATTACAGGAGGAAGTTTTCCTTGTCATCGCACTGATACGTCGGAAACGTATATATAATTTTTGATGTTTCATGCTTGTTTAGTATCTACTTTGCTTTGCTTTATCTACACTTTGAGGTGTTTTTATATGTTTTTCTGAACTAACCTATAACAACATGTCACAGTACCAGTTGCCTATTTTCTTCTGTTTTTGGTTTCAGAAAAGGCAGAAAATCAATATTCTCGGAATTGGACGGGACAAAAGCCAAAGTCAATATTTTACCGTGGAGAACACGGAGCTAGAGTACGAGACAGAAGGGAGCCACCAGGGGGCCACACCCCCTGGCCGCGCGGCTAGGCCCAGATTGCGCCTGGGGGGTGCGGTCTCCTTGGCTGCCCTCCCCCCCCTCCCGTCTCGCCTCTTCGCCTATAAATACCCCCCGATACCAAAACCCTAAGTACCCTATCAATATTCCAAGAAACCGTCTGTAGCCTTCGCCACCATCGTCCCTAGATCGAGGGGATCTGAAGCTCTTCTCAGCACCCTGCCAGTGGGGAGATCATCCCGGAGGCCTTCTTCTTCATCATGCCAGCCTCCGGTATGTAGTGTGAGTAGTTCCACCTTGGACTGCGGGTCCATGTAGTAGCTAGATAGTTACATCTCCTCCTTTGTGCTATCATGTTTAGATCTTGTGAGCTCTGTTCATGATCAAGATCATATATTTGTAATCATGCATGTTGTGTTTGCAGGGATTCGATGGATATTGAGATTACTATGTCAGATTGGTTAATGATTTTGTCTTATTGATTCCATCATGTCTGTGTTGTTTGAGATCTTGCATGCTCTCCGTTTCTAGTAGCTATCTTGGCCAAGTAGATGCTAGTGACTCCAAGAGGGAGTATTTATGCTTGATAGTGGGTTCATGCCTCTATTTAATCTGGATAAGTGACAGAAATCTCTAAGGTTGTAGATGTGTTGTTGCTACTAGGGAGAAAAGAACGATCTATTGTTCATGTAACAAGTTTACCTTACACACTTTGCTTAAAGTAGTTATCCATTGCTTGCAACTTAATGTTGGAGGGGGTTCAGATGATAACCTGAAGGTGGATTACTGCAGTGACCCAGAATACCACAGCATGTGTAGTACACTATAGTCATTGACATGACATCCACAGAACACCGTTCCGTAAATATCACATCCCTCGGAGTGGTACAACAGAAACATTGCGGGTCCATATTACAAAAGTACACACATTATTATTATTACAATACCGAAAATTCGAGACTTCCAAAAGATCCGACTTACAAACCAAAATATAAAGTGTTCAGCGGGAATTTAAAAGTAACAACTTCGACTAGGAGTTGATCTCAACAGCTTATTCTATAGAGTTCATGCTGCTCAGCTCCGTTGGTTACTACTAACTAGGGATACTTAGTTGGACTCATTATCATCGACACCATAGCGGATTTCGTAATCCACTCCTTCAACTCCTCTGGACAGATCAAGTTCCTCGTAGAACACATCTTCTTAGCATTCGGCTGCATACATTGGCACGTCTTCGGGATCCTCAGAGTCTAAGCAAGAGATCAAAGGAAAGAATGAGTAACAGTGTTACCCAACAAGTTCATTATATGCAAGGTGGGAAGTTTGATGCTCTAACTACCACCTCGGATTATAAATCCTTGGCACTATGCAGTTTTTGTAAATCTTTCTTCAAAGATTGATTTTATTCTGAAAAACTATGACAATCAGCCTTCACAGGTTGACCAGAACTTTCATGGAGTTCCTTTCCTGCCACATTCGCAGCTCCTTCCCGGAACAGGGAGTAACAAGTTACAGTTCTTACACTCTGCAGAGGTGCGTTACTTTACCCATGAGAGATCAACTCCTTGTTGCACAACCGGGCGTACTTTCCCATCCATAATTCCAAGATGTGGGGCCTAGTAGTTGGTCCAAGCCAATCACTTCCCCCTTCATGACCCCGCATGCCTCCTTGGTGTACACCATGCCCACATAATGAATTACGGCAATGGTTTGTACAAACCGTTAGATGCCAGAACTATCGTGGGACGATGAGGGTTCCCACCCATATGCTGCATATCCTCTATGAATTACCAATTAACATGCACACCACGACGATAACAGCCACGACCTGCACATCCGGCTTCATCTGAGAGGAAGAAGATACAGCTGACTTCTCTGTCCCATTCCAAATCTCTTGGCTAACACGTAATATACGACGCTAGAATCACTGATGTCAGGGGTTATTAAGTCCCTACTTTATTATTATCATTGCAATTAGAACTCTAAGTTCTATTGCTCCATCATATCACCACTTAGGATGATATCTATAATTTCTTTATTTGTGAAAATAATATTTTCTTTCTTTTATAGCATATATGATAACACACAATTTGCAAATACTTTGATAAAGACTCTTCAAAGGACATGAGCAAGTGATGAACTTGCCTTGTGATGGAAAGGTAGTGAAGTCTGATGCTTACACTGGACCTTGAGCTTCTAGTTCTACACAAAAACATCATTATTGCCGAGTAAGGACAATATTTAAAGAAATAAAATGATTATGCAAGTAATGTAATGCATTATTTAATTTTATATGCATTTACCCCCAAAGAGTTCCTTTTTAGTAATAAAGGATTTATAAATATTACTTTTTAATATTTTATAACATATATTGAATTATTTTATTTTATTTCCCTTTTATTTGAATTTTACTAATTTAATAATTCTTTTAGGCATTATAAATTATACATTAAAAATGGTGATTAAATATTTATTTAGTATTTTTATAAAATTCTACAATATTAATAAATAATGAAAGTGATTTTTATTTATTTTTATCAACTTTCAATAATTTTGTAAAATTCCATAAGGAATATATAAATTACAAATTTTTTATAAAATTTTAAATGTCTAAAACTTTATATTTCATTTTATTTGAATAGTATGGATTATTGTGAATCCAAAAGTATTTTATTTATAATTTTTTAGACTCTTATTTTATTTTCTAAAATTTAATTAAGTCGAGGGGTATTTTGGTGTTTTCCTTTTTACTAAAACAGGCCTGAAATTGTTTCTGGGCTGGCTATTCTTATTAGGCCCTGGTGGACCATTAGTCCTAGACGAAAGAGCCACCCCGAAGGGTCTGGCCCAGCTCGGCCCACTCCTCACTGCCTCTCTCTCTCTCATTCTCTCTCGAGTTCATCTTCTCCTCCTCTGACCCCGACCCTGTGGCCGGCGATGCCGCCACCGGCGATTCCCGCCGTGTCGGCTGTTCTGGATGCCGCCGTGGTGTAACAGGGGGTTGTCGATGACGCCCGTTCGTTCTATCCAATTGGATTCGAGCCTAGGGCTCTCCTGCGATTGATCGATGCCGTCCCGAACCCTAGGGTTTGGGGATTGGCATGGATTCAAATGCTGTCGTGGTCGTCGTGCATCGAGGTGATGCTCTGCACCTCTAGGCGTGGTCAGGGTCGCTGCCATGGCGCCGTGTGGGTTACAGCGCCCCCTCTGGGGGTGCTCCCCGTGCCGACATGGTCGTCGGCCCCTCTGCTTCCTCTTCTATCCTTCAGCGAGGACCTACGGTGAGTTTGATTTCCCTCCCCTGGTGCTCTCTGTGCTTGCTGATTCGATGCTAGATATTGGCAGTGTCCTTTCTGGCTACTGTCTGATTCAGATTAGGATGATTATCCATTTAGGGTTCCTGTGATGTGATTGATCATGTGATGGATGAATTGAATCATGTTTGGATGGTCTGTACACATGCTAAATGATTATTGGCCCGAGGCTTGTTGCTTAAAATGATCTATGATATTTCTGGTGGCTTACTAGATGATTTGATGCTTGGATTGCATCTGATTCAGATGATGTAGTTGTTTGGGAAACAGGATTGGTAAAGCTAATGATTTGATAGGTTTCCACTGTTTATTTGATTCATGGTCATGATTATGATAGAATACAGCTACTGTCTTAGTGTTGTTAGCTTGGGAATTAACATGTGGTTTGAGATCACACTAAAGTGTAACATAGAAATATCCTAGTTATGATTCCTGTGTTAACAGGAAAATGATTAGTTAGTTGATTGTCTGAATCTATGATGATTTACTGTCTTTCCTGATTCATAATGGATTTTTCTTGTGACACCATCATGGTATGGCACACAAGTTTGATTCTAAACCATGGATTTGGTTAGTTTATGCTTAAGACAATCTTGGCTTTGAAAGATAAATAGAGATGCTCTTCTCTGAATTCCCTAAGACCAATGATGTTGGTCTGAGGCTTAGGGATTCAGATCTTATCTAATTGGTTCATCTAGATATTCCTGGTAGTGGTACCAGCTATTCTTTTATTGAATCAAAGCTTGAAAAAAATGATAGTGAGCTTAATCAATCTATGGATCCCAAAGATTTGTTTATAAGGTGCTACCCTTCCTTTAGGGATGTGCCTAGAATAGATCATAGGTATATGTATGATTGAATTGTAAAATATAGTTTGACAACCAGAGCAAGGATGTTGCCCTGAGCTCTGGTTGGATCCTGGTACTTTGTTGTTTGCCTTTAGAGTTTCAGAAATCCCTATGATGGATTCACCCCACTTGGGTGCTTTTTGAGGGTTTGTTTTATAAAACAACACATGCTTCTCTCTGAATAAGAAGATTAGATCATGTGAAGGTTTTATGAAACTCATCACAGAATCTGATGATGGTGTAGTAAGTTGGTGATGATGATCTCGATCTGGTTTTTGGTGGACTCATGTGCTTGATCTTGAGCTAACCTGCTCCTCCTAGCTCCTAGGCTTGATCTTGCTGTCCACCTGATCCATCCCCCTCCTTATGTCACCATCCTGGTGATGTTTGGTTGATCCTTAGTTGGTGTGGTTGCTGGTTGTGGTGCTTGGTTTAGCTGCTGTCTACACTGGCTGTTCTTGTGTGTTGTGCAGTGGGGTGATGCACTAGTGCCTCCCACGGTTGTACTTGTGGTTTTGTGAGATTGGGATGTTCTGTGAGGTTGACAACACACCACATGCATGCTGGTATGTGTCCTGGCTGTGTGCTTGCTATGCACTTGTGGATATGTTCAGAATTTTGAACTTACTCTTACCAGGTTACTTTCACCTGGCTGGTGAATTTGTCCCTCTTGGCTGTCATTTGACTTCTGGCTTTGAATTTATGAAAGATGGATTCTTTCATATTGGTGAACTTGCCCCTTTTTATAAATTTCTCAATGATGAATTTTCAAGTGCATTTCACTGACATATCTGAGAGAAATAATACTAACACTAACCCTTTTTTGTTTTTATTTAGTCTTTGTTTTGCAGGTACAAATATATGGATGAAGATTTAGTTTAGGTTTAGTTATAGGATAGTTACAGAATGTTCCAATGTAATTTTCTTATTCTTTTATAATTTTTCATTTTATTATTTTGTAATTTTCATTTTATTCAATTGTAATAAAGATTATATTATTAATAATAAATAATATTCTTATTCTTCATTCTTTTGTAAATTGTGAAGTTTGAAAATAGTTTTAGTAAGTTACATTCTTTGTAACTTGTTTATATATTGATAATATCAAATAAGTTTCATATTCATTATTGTTTTTCTTTGGATGGAATTTAAGTGGTAATATTTATCTCTTAATTAAATTAAGATTCAAACTTATATCTAATTCATTATAATTCAAACACTCAAGTTTAAAATTCAAACTCATTTCAAAACACATAACTCCTTAAAGATCATCTCAAAGTTTATAACAATCATACTTTAAGACTAAACCTAATCTGAAAGTATGAAAGAAACATTGATCACTTAAGATTTTAATTTGGCGAAAAATTTACCCACATTTTCACAAATGAATGCATACAACATTCCATATTCCTAAATCTACCCTTTGTTAGTTGCTAAATGCTGGGATGTTACAATTACTAGTCATAGATGCAGTTGGATGGCGGTCTATGTATCTTGTTGTATTGCCAAATCAAATCTCATAGGATCATGAATGTCTAGTATTGCATTGTTATGCCTTGCTCTGTCCTGTCAATCGTTCCGCTGTAATTTGTTTACCCAGCATGTTATGTTGTTTATCTTAAGGAGAACACCTCTAGTGAACTATGGACCCCGGTCCAATCTTTACCATTGATACATCTTCCACCTTTACTTGTTTACTTTCTGCAAACCACGATTACCTTCCACACCATACAGTTAACCCTTTGTTTTCAGCAAACCGGTGAGATTGACAACCTCACTGTTCGTTGGGGCAAAGTCTTGAGTTTGTGTTGTGCATGTTTCCAAGTTGCTAGCAACACCTTTGAGTCGTTTCCTTTCTCCTATTGGTTATATAACCTTGGTTTCTTACTGAGGGAAAACTTGCTGCTGTGCTCATCACACCTTCCTCTTGGGGTCTTCCAACAAAGCTCTACACTGATCTGTGCGCATCACAAATGAAAAAGCAATTTTCCATTTTACTAGTGCAAATAATGAGGCAGTTTCTGAAGCAACCACCAAAGGCATAATTCAAAATGCTACCACCCCATTTTTCAAAAATACCAGACCACCTTATTTGAACAATGTCCCAGCTGGGGTATCTCAAACCTTTCCGTCTACCCCTGGTGAAATATACAAATGTTTGCTGAATCGGTGGGAAGTGGGTCCGATTTGAACTACATGTATATGATCTAATCCTCATGATTTAAAAAAAGAATCATTTTTATCTCACAATATGATGTTTTGTCACAATGCAATTTTAGAGAGGCTCATCCCCTAGCTAAGAGTCTTCATGCCTGCCGTTTTGACCATAGTTTGAAATGGGCATAAGAAATTCAAAAACGATCCGAACAATGTAAAATCTTCATGTAGTGTCATATTATGTGACATAGTTGTAAGAAAAATAAGAAACTTGGCATATTTATTGCATCTCAAAAATTCCTTCTCAAAATAAGTTATCATGTGCGAGGTTTCATGGCTTTCGGGCCAAATAACCAATGTTATGGCCAGAACCGCAATATAGTTTGTGATAGTGTGTCTATAATGTGCATGCATGTGCATCTTGAGATGGCGAACAATGTTGCAGGAGGAAGTTTTCCTTTTTGTCGCATGGAAAAGCCATTTGCCATTTTATGAGTGCCAAAAACAGAGTGTTTTATGAAGCAACCACCAAAGGCATAATTCAAAATGCTACCACCCCATTTTTCAAAAATAATAGACCACCTTACATGAACAATATCCCAATCGGGGTATCTCAAACCTTTTCGTGTACCCTTGGTAAAAAGACAAATGTATGCTGAATCAGCAGGAAGTGGGTACGGTTTGAACTATAGGTACATGATCTAATGCTAATGATTTTTTGAAAAAAAATCATTCTTATACTCACAATATGATGTTTCTTTAGAGATCCAATGCAAGTTCACCGAGGCTCATCCCCTAGGTAAGAGTCTTCATGCCCGCCGTTTTGACCATAGTTTGAAACGAGCATAAAAAATCCAAAACGGTCTGAACAATGTAAAACTTTCGCGTGGTGTCATATTGTGTGACATAGTTGCAAAGGAAAATACAGAACTTGGTATATTGATTACATCTCAAAAATTCTTTCTCAAAATGAGCTATCATGTTTCTTGAGATATCCAATACAAGGTTAGTGAGGCTTATTTAATACATATAGTCACGTGTTTCCTAAAATGTTTTGGAGGCGATGAACCTTCTTCGCATATGTCCCTTGCTTATGATCGCGTCGGATGTAACCATGGAGCATATTCATCATTTAACACGATGCTTGGGCCAGATTTCATTGCGAATGATGGAATTTCATCAAATTTATTATGATCTTTTGACATGTCTGTCTTGTCTTCCATTCCCATGATGTTTCTTTTCCATGAAAAAACTATGTGGCACTTTGGCTCATCGTATGATGTATTTGTTTTATTTTTTATTTTTTTATTTCGGTAGATATTTTATTCACATAGAAAACCTGAGCCACATGATTGGCTAGAACGAGTGGTTCATCTCTGTACCCAAGATTATTGAGATCCACTGTTGTCATTCCGTGCATATTGTCTATCTTTACTCCGTCTCCTGTCAGGTTGATCCATTTGCACCAAAACAAAGGGACCTTAAAAAAGGTCCATAGTCAAGTTCTCATATCTCCTCTATGTAACTATAATATGCGTTGTTTTGCCCATTGTTGTCTGAAGCATCAAAGCGGACATCACTATTTTTGTTGGTGCTCTTTTTATCTTGGGTAATCGTATAAAATATATTCTTATTTATCTCGTACCCTTAGAAAGTCAATATAGTCGAAGATGGTGACATGGCCTACGTGTACAGCTGATATCCAACAATGGTGTTATTCATGGGATATATCTACAACCAACATCTAAAAGTCGCCATGTGTTCAACTTTAATCTAGGAGTCTGTCTGTCCCGGGTGTTTGGAGCATACAATATTCTTGTGTTTCTTGATATATGGAGCCACCAAGGTGGAGTTTTGTAGAACTTTTTAGTGTTCTTGAGTGAAAGAATGCCCGTCTGTACTTATTATTGCTTTCTTTTCTAGCATGTCTTTTCCATTCAGTCTCCCCTCAAGCCGCGATTGGAGAACGCCAATCTGCTTAAGGTCGGGAATAAAGTCAACACATAACTCAATGATCTCCTCTGTTCCATAGCTCTTGAAGATGCTTGCTTCTGGCCTAGCATGGTTATGGACATATTTCTTTAAGACTCCCATGAACTCTCAAAGGGGAGCATATTGTGTAGAAATATAGGACCAAGAATGGCAATCTCTTTGACTAGGTGAACCAGGAGATGCGTCATAATATTGAAGAAGGATGGTCGGAACACCAACTCAAAACTAACAAGACATTGTACCACATCATTCTGTAACCTTGGTAGAATTTCTGGATCAATTACCTTCTAAGAAATTGTATTAAGGAATACACATCGCTTCACAATGTGTACCCGAACATTTTTCGGTAGAAGCCCCCTCAATGCAATTGGAAGCAATTGCGTCATAATCACGTGGCATCCATGAGACTTCAGATTCTGGAATTTTTTTCTCTGCCATATTTATTATTTCTTTTATATTCGACGAGAAGTCAGACGGAACCTTGATACTTCTCAGGCATTCAAAAAAGATTTTCTTATCTACTTTGGTAAGAGTTTAGCTAGCAGGACAACGTCATTTATCCGTCTCGTTCTTTCGATGCATGTTGTGTGGTTCTTTCATACGCTGCTGGTCATGTTGTGCTTACGATGTATCTTTTATCTTCTCATACAATTCCAGGAAGCCTAGCAGGTTCATGCAAAGATTCTTCGTCACGTGCATCACATCGATTGAAGAGCAGACCTCTACGACTTTCCAATAGGGTAGCTCCGAAAATATATATTTCTTCTTCCACATGGGCGCATGTCCGTTAGTGTCATTCGGAACAGATTGACCGCTAGGACCATTTTCAAAGATTACTTCTAGATTCTTGACCATACCAAATACAGCATTGCCAGTACGGTGGACATGTTTCTTTCGGTGATCTGCCTCATCTTTGAAATGCTTGTTTTTCTTTCTTACCGGATGCCTGGTCGGAAGAAATTGGTGATGCCCCAGGTACACAACTTTCTTACATTTATACTTTCAGTCTCATCTAAATAGTGCGTGCATGCATTATATCTCTTGTTTGTCTTTTCTGAAAGGTTACTAAGCGCAAACCAATCATTTATTGTTATGAAAAACAACGCCCGTAGGTCAAATTCCTCTTGCATGTTCTCATCCCACACATCGTACGTCATTTTCGTGCCACAACTATAAAAGTTCTTCAAGTAATGGTCTTAGGTACACATAAATGTCGTTGCCGGGTTGTTTCGGGCCTTGAATGATCACTAGCATCATAATATAAGATGTTTTAGTTTTGTGAAGCAAATGTATCTAGACTTTTTTTAGTATGTAGTTTCACTTATGTTTGGAGTGAATCTACACTAAATAAAATCTAGATACATTTTCTTTATAAACCTAAAACATCTTATATTTTGAAACGGAGGGAGTATAATATAAGTTGTTTTAGATTTGTGAAAGAAGTGTATCTAGCCCTATTTTAGTGTATAGGTTCACTTCTAATCACTCTGAACCTACACACTAAAAGATGTCTACATACATTCCCTTCACCAAGCTAAAACATCTTATATTATGAAATGGAGAAAGTATGTCGTAATATGGAACGACTAAGACGAGAAGATCTAAAGAGAACAAAGTGATTATTTAGTTGCCTGATAATCCATGTGGCCACAGTGTTTCCTGAACAAAGATGGAACTTCCGGAAATAGGGCTCGCCTTGGAATATGATGGTATTTTGCCGAGTGCGAGCTCGCCATTCTCTCCTTGTTTTGTCATTATCTCTGTGAGAAGTGTGCATGCGACGAGAATGTTTCAAAACATGGTGTTTCTACCGTTGTTGCTCGTAAACATCACCGCAGGAGCTGCCCGTGACATCATCTACAATGAGAGCTCGATGCATACTTGCCTTGTCCATCCGCTACAGACATGATCCCACTTCTAGCTCGGGTCAAATGGATCGACGATCACAGTGGTATTGATCACTTTTCACATGGGATGAAATAAACTATAATACCCTCCACACCAAATAAATAGGACCGTTTCTGTAACAAAAAAATGCAAGGTTCTAGATTTTTTCTTAAGTGGGCCCATATTTTTAGAAGTTAGTTCCGTGTGATAGAAATCGTGATTAGGATAGATTATACCGAACAAATGTGTACCATTAATATGTCAAAAATTAATTTATTTTGCTATTTTTTGGTCATGATAAAAGACTAAAGAAAAGCGACAGGGGTCATCTCCAACCTATTTGCTCCATTTTCACTGCCACATGATACGTCATAAACGTATCTATAATTTTTGATGTTCCATTCTTGTTTAGTATCTACTTTGCTTTGCTTTGTATATACTTTGAGGTATTTTTATATGTTTTTTGGGGCTAACCTATTATCAAGATGTCACGGTGTCAGTTGCCTGTTTTCTTCTGTTTTTTGTTCCAGAAAAGGCAGAAAATCAATATTCTCGGAATTGGACGGGACAAAAGCCAAAGTCAATATTTTACCATGGGGAACACGGAGCCAGAAGACGAGACAGAGGAGGGCCTCGAGGGGTCCACACCCCCTGGCCGCACGGCCAGGCCTGGCCCGCACCTGGGAGGGTGCGGCCGCCTCGGGCACCCCCTCGGCCTCCCTCTTCGCCTATAAGAAGCCCCCGATACCTAAACCCTAAGTACCCGATCAATCTTCCACGAAACAGTCTGTAGCCGCCACCATCGTTCATAGATCGAGGGGATCTGAAGCTCTTCCCAACACCCTGCCGGAGGGGTTCACCATGCCAGCCTCCGGTATGATACGTGAGTAGTTTCACCTTAGACTACGGGTCCATGTAGTAGCTAGATGGTTATTTCTCCTCCTTTGTGCTACCATGTTTAGATCTTGTGAGCTCTGTTCATGATCAAGATCATCTATTTGTAATCATGCATGTTGTGTTTGTGGGGATCCTATGGATATTGAGATTACTATGTCAGATTGGTTAATGATTCTATCTTATTGATTCTATCATGTCTATGTTGTTTGAAATCTTGCATGCTCACCGTTTCTAGTAGCTATCTTGGCCAAGTAGATGCTAGTGACTCCAAGAGGGAGTATTTATGATCGATAGTGCCTCTATTTAATCTGGGGAAGTGACAAAAATCTATAAGGTTGTAGATGTGTTGTTGCTACTAGGGAGAAAACAACGATCTCTTGCTCATGGAACAAGTGGATTGTTTACCTTACACACTTTGCTTAAAGCAGTTATCCGTTGTTTGCAACTTAATACTGGAGGGGGTTCAGATGATAACCTGAAGGTGGATTGCTAGTCATAGATGCAGTTGGATGGCGGTCTATGTATCTTGTTGTATTGCCCAATCAAATCTCATAGGATCATGAATGTCTAGTATTGCATTGTTGTGCCTTGCTCTGTCCCGTCAATTGCCCCGCTGTAATTTTTTACCCAAAATTTTATGTTGTTTATCTTTAGGAGAACACCTCTAGTGAAATATGGACCCTGATACGTCAGAAACGTATCTATAATTTTTGATGTTCCATGCTTGTTTAGTATCTATTTTGCTTTGCTTTGTCTACACTTTGAGGTGGTTTTATATGTTTTCTGGTACTAACCTATTAACAAGATGCCACAGTGCCAGTTGCCTGTTTTCTTCTGTTTTTGGTTCCAGAAAGGCAAAAAATCAATATTCTCGGAATTGGACGGGACAAAAGTCAAAGTCAATATTTTACCGTTGGGAACACGAAGCCTGAATACGAGATGGAGGAGAGCCACCAGGGGGCCACACCCCCTAGCCGCGCGGACAAGGTGGGCCCACGCCTGGCCGGTGAGGCCGCCCTGGCGACCCCCTGTCTCGCCTCTTCGCCTATAAAGACCCCCCGATGCCTAAATCCTAAGTACCCGATCAATATTCCACGAAACCGTCTGTAGCCGCCGCCACCATCGTCCCTAGATCGGGGGATCTGAAGCTCTTTCCGGCACCCTGCCGGAGGGGAGATCATCCCGGAGGCCTTCTTCATCATGCCAGCCTCCGGTATGAAGCGTGAGTGGTTCCACCTTGGACTACGGGTCCATATAGTAGCTAGATGGTTGTATCTCCTCCTTTGTGCTACCATGTTTAGATTTTGTGAGCTCTGTTCATGATCAAGATCATATATATTTGTAATCATGCATGTTGTCTTTGTGGGGATCCGATGGATATTGAGATTACTATATCAGATTAGTTAATGGTTTTGTCTTATTGATTCTATCATGTTTGTGTTGTTTGTGATCTTGCATGCTCTTCGTTTCTAGTAGCTATCTTGGCCAAGTAGATGCTAGTGACTCCAAGAGGGGGTATTTATGCTAGATAGTGGGTTCATGCCTCTATTTAATCTAAGGGAATTGACAGAAATATCTAAGATTGTAGATGTGTTGTTGCCACTAGGGAGAAAACAACGGTATATTGTTCATGGAACAAGTGGATTGTTTTACCTTACACACTTTTCTTAGAGCAGTTATCTATTGCTTGCAACTTAATACTGGAGGGGGTTCGGATGATAAATTGAAGGTGGATTTCTAGTCATAGATGCAATTGGATGGCGGTCTATGTATCTTATTGTATTGCCCAATCGAATCTCATAGGATCATGAATGTCTAGTATTGCATTGTTATGCCTTGCTCAGTCCTGTCAATTGCCCTGCTATAATTTGTTTACCTAGCATGCCATGTTTGTTTATCTAAGGAGAACACCTCTAGTGAACTATGGACCCCGGTACAATATTTACCATTGATACATCTTCCACTGTTTACTTCCTGCAAGCCACTATTACCTTCCACACCATACAGTTAATCCTTTGTTTTCAGCAAACCAGTGAGATTGACAACCTCACTGTTTGTTGGGGCAAAGTCTTAAGTTTGTGTTGTGCAGGTCTCCAAGTTGCTAGCAACACCTTTGAGTCGTTTCCTTCCTCCTACTGGTTTGATAACCTCGATTTATTACTGAGGTAAAACTTGTTGCTGTGCTCATCACACCTTGCTCTTGGGGTCTCCCAACGAGGCGTCAATAACATGCCAACAGGCTTTTTTTGGCGCCGTTGCTGCGGAGGCTAAGGACGTCATCACTAGGCGAGTCCTTCACAACCTTTCTCTTTACTTTGTTTTGGTTTTTCTTAGTTTCTTTTGCTTGGTTTTGTTTGCCTCTTTTTATCAAAAACTTCAAAAAAAATAGTTTAGTTTGGTTTGCTTTTTCTTATAAAAAACACAAAAAAAATTAGTTCCTGCTGTAGTTGCTGTTGTCGTTGGCTTACTCCACTTTTGCCAAAATGAACTCTGTTGAGAACACCAAGTTGTGTGACTTCACTAGCACAAACAACAATGGTTTCCTAAGTACTCCTATTGCTCCACCTGCTCCTGATGCTACCTTTTATTAAATTAAGCCTGCTTTGTTGAATCTTGTGATGAGAGAACAATTTTCTGGTGCTAGTTCTAATGATGTTGCTACCCACCTCAATAATTTTGTTGAACTTTGTGAGATGCAAAAATATAAGGATGTAGATGGAGATATTATTAAGCTCAAGTTGTTTCCTTTATCCTTGAGAGGGAAAGCTAAAGAATGGTTGTTATCCTTGCCTAGAAATAGTATTGATTCTTGGATTAAGTGTAAGGATGCTTTTATTGGAAAGTACTATCCTCCTGCTAAGATTATATCTATGAGAAGTGAAATAATGAAATTTAAACAACTTGATAATGAACATGTTTCTCAAGCTTGGGAAAGAATGACATCTTTGGTTAAGAATTGTCCCACTCATGGACTGACTGCTTGGATGATTATCCAAACTTTTTATGCAGGTTTAAACTTATCCTCAAGAAATTTGTTGGATTCAGCTGTTGAAGGTACCTTTATGACCATCACCTTGGGTGCTGCAACAAAGCTCCTTGATAATATGATGGTTAATTATTCTGAATGGCACACGGAGAGAGCTCCACATGGTAAGAAGGTAAATTCTGTTGAAGAAACCTCCTCTTTGAGTGATAAGATTGATGTTATCATGGCTATGCTTGTTAATGGAAAATCTCATATAGATCCAAATATTGTTCCCTTAGCCTCTTTGGTTGCTCAAGAAGAGCAAGTTGATGTGAACATCCTTAGAAACAACAATTTCAGCAACAATGCCTATAGGAATAATTTTGGTAGTAACAATAATTATAGGCCTTATCCTCCTAATAATAGCAATACCTATGGAAACTCCTACAATGATACTAGAAGTGCTCCCTCTGAACTTGAAGTCATGCTTAAATATTTTCTTAGTAAACAAACCACTTTCAACAAAACTGTGGAGGAAAAGCTTTTGAATGTTGAGAAAATTATTTCCTCGTTGTCTGAAGCACAGTCCTCTTTGATTAATAAAATGTCTGCTAAACCTGAAACCTTGGAAAGTACTTTTGCTGCTACTCATACCATACAAGTTACTATTGATGAAAATGTTAGACTGTTATCTCAACTATATGCTAAGTGGGAAAGAGAAGCTGAAATTTCTAGAAACAATAGTGTGTGCACTATCACCACCACCAATATGGATGCCACTAAACCACAAGAAGTCCCTATTCCTCCTACCACAATGCCTAAACCCAATGAGCCTACTAAAAGTGATGCTAAGTTTGAATTTGATCTTGATGGTTGCAATATTTCTGAAGTGATTATGTTCCTACAAAAGCTTGCTAGAAGTCCTAATGCTAGTGATATGAATGTGGCTTTCACCAAACACATTACAGATGCTCTTATTAAAATTAAGGAAGAACAGTTGAGACACAAAGCCTCTATTCCTGATCTCAAAGCTTCATGTGACCTTGGTTCTAGTGTCTCTATTATGCCTAGAAAGATTTATGAAATCCTTGATTTGCCACCTTTGGAAGATTGCTATTTGGATGTCCCACTTGATGATAATGCTAAAAATAAACTCATGGGGAGTGTTAATGATATTCTTATTATGGTTAACAATGCTTATGTACCTGTTGATTTCTATGTTTTGGATGTTGAATACAATGCTTCTTGTCCTATTACTTTGGGAAGACATGTTCTTAGATCTGTATTAAATATCAATTTCCATTCAAGAAAGGTATTGAACACTTCCCTATGAGGAGAGAGAAGTTGCATTTTTCTCCTCCTTTGAAAGCAAGGTTTGATGTTAATGCTTCTTCATTTGAAAATACTTGATTCTTGCTTCTTGTGCCTAACTTAAAGACATTAAAGAAAAGTACTTCTTGGGAGATAATCCAATAGTTTTCTTGAGTCTTGGAAGTTATTACTTCTGTAATAACCGCTCCTTATTTTTTTTTTAATAACCTCTAATGAGAGGGAAGTAAGATTTGGGGAGTTGCTATCCTTAACAGATTTTCGTGCTCCACTATAAAAATTTGTGTAAAATCTCTGTAAGTCATATTGAGATGTAATTTTCTGAATAAATTCCACAGGTTGTTATATAACTTTAGTTAGTTCAACACTTTTTGATTTGAGCAACAGAAGGTCTTCGAAAAAATCGGTTTCTACCTGCTGGTCTATTTTGACAGATTTCTATCATTATTTGCATTTGCTTCTTATTGATTCCTTTTTGGGTTCTTTTTTGGAAATTGAGATTTTTGAGGGAACTTCTACAGTACCTTGTGTCTTTAGTGAAAGTTTTTCTGTTTTGAAACTAAAACGCAAAGGTCTATTATCTTTTGAATGTACTAATGTTGCTAATGAAGATTGTGTGAAGTTTTATATGAAGGAAATTTTCCAGATGTAGAGAAAGAATGATGTAATGGGATAAAGAATGGACAAAAGCTCAAGCTTAGGGATGCCATCCCGTGTCACCCCAAGAAATATTCAAGAGGTACAAGCGTCAAAGCTTGGGGATGCCCAAGGCATCCCCTTCTTCATCAATAAAAATCACAGGTCTTTCTAGACACTTCGTTTTTATTGTTTCATGCATTGTTGTGTTGTTCTTGGAGCGTCTTAGTTTTCATTTTTGGTTTTTGTTTGCTTAGTTTGCTTGAATAAAGTAGTTGGACTTCCGTTTTCGCTGTATTGTTTCAAATAAGTTGATTGATGTTGGAAAGGAGTAGGAAGTTCTTGCTTTAGTAGTACTAGAGGAGCTTTCTTTGACTGTGACTTAGACTTTATAATGTCATGCTAGGTGTTGTTTTGAACTTATGCTTAGGGATTATTTATATAGCATGACTTGTTACAAACAATTAGGATTTCTTAATGTGCCTTGAAAGAAGCATGCGTTGTTTTAACATACAAAAGCATAGTATTGTGGTATTCTCCTTTGATGTTTTGTTTGGGTTTACTTGGCACATGCTCACACCATGTTATGACTATAAACCAGTCACCATAGCCTCTATGATCATTTAGTTTTTGACTTGTAGTACCACTTTATGCTTTGATTAGTAATGTTTTGTTTCTCTGCATGATTATGGACATTATTGCTCTCTTAGTTGGTCGCTCCCAGTCTTTTTCTAGCCTTGAGTAAGCTATACTCATGCATACAACTCCCAAGAAACCAAGTTATTCCAAAGTGTCCACTATAAATTCCTATGTGTGGTGTGTTACACCGCTCCAAGTATATTCTTGTTTTATCTATCTTCCAAATTAAACTTGTTATGTGAAAATTAGTGATCAAAGTTCTCACAAATTTGATGGCACACTTTATTTTCTTGCCCCTAAATAAACTTGAACCATTGTGTCATCTATGTTGTATATGTTTGCACTTATATGTTGGAATTAGCAGAACCATGCTGTCGTGGGGGACGATTTCAACATTGCACTAGTACATTGTACCCAGTTGATATCATGCTCTTTTGTTTGCGGATGTTGTCGATGTGGAATAAAAGGGGAGCTTGTAAGTCCATGGAGTTATGTATGTGTGTTAGAGAAATAACTGGGCTGCTAGCCTAAGCCATGCATAATCATGGTGGAAACTTGCAGCATCACCATAGTGAGCAATCTATGAAGCTTTCTTCTTATAAAGAAAGATACATATTGAAAAGAGGAAAGAGAGAAAAAAGCACCATTTTCCCATGGTAAATAAGAAGATTGCTAAGATGCTCATTGTGTGCTTGCCTTGTCATTTTGATTATGGGATAGTTCTTGTATCATGTGCAAGGGGTACCCTGTTGGCGGTTCTCTATGATACACATGTACTTACTATGACAAGAACTTATAGGTAACTAAAGTTGATTAGCATGAGGAGTGTCCCTCGTACTCAAGGGACATGATATTTCCAACTTATACTTTGTGAAGCATATACTCCATAGTTTGTTCACTTTAACCTTAATCACTTCAAGATGCTTATGATAGGGGCAATGAGAGCTAAAAGCTGACAAGTACCATAATTTTTGGAAGCTCTTTATGAGACTTGAAATCCCTGCTTCCATTTATGAAGCACCTTTCTTACACTATTATTTGAGGCTCCACCTTCTATCCTTACGCACCAATTAAGAGAGCATAGTTTCCATTCTTAGTTCTATGTGCATTGTCCCAAAACTTATTGATTGATTCATATTGTTGATATTACTTACTCATGAACTATTTGTATCTAGTCACTCTTATGAACTTTGAAGGTGTCCTATGCATTTATTGCTACTCTATGGGGGACAAGCTTAATGCCACTATGCTATGTTTTATATATGTGAAACAAACAAACTTCTTTCAATTCATTGTTATTCATGATCTTTGTTTGTATCATTTCATGTTGCAGCATGATGTTTACGCACTTCTATTCTTGTAGACAGTTGTTGGGCCTCCAAGTGTAGAGGTTTGTAGAGCAGGAGCAAGTTTCAATTAAGTGGATCACCCAAGGTTTATCGAACTCAGGGAGGAAGTGGTCAAAGGTATTCCCTCTCAAGCAATCCTGCAATCAAGATACAAGAAGTCTCTTGTGTCCCCAACAAACCCAATACACTTGAAAGGTGTATAGGTGCACTATTTCGGCGAAGAGATAGTAAAATAAAAGTGGTAACGGTGCCATAAAATAGCTTCTGACTTGTTGTTGACGTGGGGTAACGGTGCCAGAAAAGAGATGATGGTGTGGAGGAAAGGTAAAAGCCCAAAACCTCCCCGGCAAATGGAACAAAGATGGAAGCAAGCAAACATGCAACAGATCTAGTAGAAAACGGTGTTTCAATGCTTAGAAACAAGGCCTAGGGATCATACTTTCACTAGTGAACACTCTCTCATATAAATATCCTCTCTTCATGATACTACTCTTAACTACTCTCCAGTTGGACACTCTAATCCATGGTAGGGCCTTCACCAATCTAGATAACCCCACACTATCACCTTGAGCGCTAGACGGTTCCAACAAACATCACAATTTTATAGAGACATCCAACTCCAAATATAACTCATAACAAATATTCAATCTAGCCAAAGTGCCACACACGGTATGCACGCTGTCACTTTCACACATGTGGGGAAAAGCATAGATCTATTAAAGCACAAAGAGTATTTATGTAGACTCAAACCTAAGTGCCACCATGGCATGCACGCTGTCACTTTCACACACATGGGGAGAGAAGAGATCTAATGAAGCACTTGAGTATCAAGGTAGATCTACTAGATTACAAAGCTCATGACCACAACAAGATCATGCATAGAGAGAGAGATATAAACACATAGCTACCGGTAGATCCCTTAGCCCTGAGGAAGAACTACTCCCTCCTCATCATGGGAATCAGCAACGGTGATGAAGATGGCGTTGGAGATCGAAGGAGATGGCTCCGGGGGAACTTCCCCGTCCCGGTAGGGTGCCGAAACAGAGACTTTCTATCCCCCGAATCTCCCTTTCGGTGGCGGCGGCGCTACAGAGGTTTTCGTGGATTTCTTCTTATAGATGCCCTAGGGTTTTTGGGTCGGAGGTTTATTATAGGCACAGGAATCAAGGTTGGTGGGGGTCTAGGGGCCCACACCCCCTCCAGGCGCCTCTAGGGCTTGCCCCTGCCTAGGGGGGATTTGTCCACCCTGTGCCCCCCTCCGGCTCTACCTCGTGGTTCCGTGTTCCTCCGGGAAAATAATAACTTTGGCTTTTGTCCCGTCCAATTCCAAGAATATTGATTTTCTGCCTTTCTGGAACCAAAAACAGAAGAAAACAGGCAAGTGGCACTATGGCAACTTGTTAATAGGTTAGTTCCAGAAAATATATAAAAAACCTTAAAGTATAGACAAAGCAAAGCAAAGTAGATAGTAAACAATCATGGAGCATCAAAAATTATATATACGTTTCCGACGTATCAAGCATACCCAAGCTTAACTCCTGCTCGTCCTCGAGTAGGTAAGTGATAAAAAGAATAATTTTCGAGGTGACATGCACCTTGACAATAAAGATCAAACCATTTGCAAGCCTTGAAAGCTGGGATCAAAGAACTCTAAACATGTGCATGAAAGATGGAGTTCTAACAATAAGACAAAGCAACTATTGTTGCAACATGACAAGATACAAACAAAGATCATGAATAACATGCATTGAAAAACATTTGTTTGTTTCACATACAGAAAACATAGCATAGTGGCAATCAACTTGTCCCTCATAGAGTAGCAATATAGATGCATAGGACACCTGCAAAGTTCACAAGGGTGAGTAGAAACAAGTAGCACAAGAGCAAGTAATAACACAATATGCATCAATTAATAAGCTTTGGAACACTGCACATAGAATGAAAACTATGCTCTCTTAATGGTGCCTAAAAGTAGAAGGTGGAGACTCAATAATGGTGGAAGAAAGGCTCTTCATAAAGGGAAGCAGGGATTTCAAGTTTCAAAAAGAGCTTCCAAAAATTATGGTACTTGTTAGCTTTCAGCCCTCATTGCCCCTATCATAAGCATCTTGAAGTGATTAAGGTTAAAGTGGCAATGCGGAGTATATGCTTGACGAAGTATAAGTTGGCAATCTCAAGTCCCTTGAATATGAGGGCCAAACCTCATGCATACTAAACTTTGGGTCCAGGTAAGTTCTTGTCATTGTAAGTATTTGCATATCATTGAGAACCGCCAACGGGGTACCCCTTGCACATGGTACAGGAGGTTTCCCATAACCAAAATGACAAGGAAAGCAGACAATGAGCATCTCAGCAATCTTTTTATTTACCATATGCATAGCCTTTTATTGAGGATGCTTCATAGATAGCTCACTATGGTGATGCTGGAAGTTTCCACCATGATTAGGCATGGATTAGGCTAGCGGCCCAGGCGTTTCTCTAACACAGGATACAAACTCCATGGACTTACAAGTTCCCTATTTATTTCACATCGATGACATCCCTAGACAAAACAACATGATATCAACTGAGTACAAAGTACAAGTGCAATGTTGAAAACGTTCCCCGTGACAGCACGGTTCTGCTAATTCCAATGTATAAGTGCAAGCATATACAACAAATACGACACAATGGTTCAAGTTTATTAGGGGCAAAGAATATAAAGTGTTCCATCAAGTTTGTGAGGGCTTTAATCACTAAGTTTTCACATAACAAAATAGTTTTTAATTGGAAGTTAGCTGAAAACAAGAATATACTTGGAATGGTGTAACACACCATCCATAGGAGTTTATAGTGGACACTTTGGAATAACTTGGTTTTTTGGGAGTTGGAAGCATGAGTGGAACTTACTCATACAAGTGGAGGCTAGCAAAAGACCGGGAGCAACCAACTAAGAGAGCAATAATGGCCATAATCATGCAGTGCAACAAAGCATTACTAATCAAAGCATAGAGTGGTACTACAAGTCAAGGACTAAATGATCATAGAGGCTATGGTGACTTGTCATAGTCATAACATGGTGTGAGCATGTGCCAAGTCAACCCAAGCAAAGCATCAAAGGAGAATACCACAATACTATGCTTTTGCATGCTAAAACAACACATAATTTCTTCAAGGCACACTAAGCAATCCCAATTGTTTGGAACAAGACATGTGATACAAAAATAATCACTAAGCATAAGGTCAAAACAACACCTAGCATGTCATGCTGAAGTCTAAGTCACAGTCAATGCAAGCTCCCTTTTGTACCACTATAAGCATGAAGCTTCCTACTCTTTTCGAACATCCAACAACTTATTTGAAACAACTCACAAAGATAATAATCAATAAAGATCATTGAGTTTGTCTCACAAATCCACAAAGAAGAACAAAAAAGTTCTAAGATGAAAGCACAAGAAAACTAAGGCTGAACGCGGTGCTAGCAAAAGTGAACACTCACAGAACAATAAGAATGAAAACTAGAGTGTTCTAGGCAATGAAAACAGAGTGTGTCTCTCTCCAAAAGAAGTGTGATGTAATCAAACTAACTTACACAAGAAAACTAAGCAAACAAAAACCAAAAACAAAAACTAACCCAATAACAACACAATTGTGCATGAAACAATAAAAACGAAGTGTCTAGAAAGACCTGAGCTTTTTATTGATAAAGAAGGGGATGCCTTGGGCATCCCCAAGCTTTGACGCTTGTACCTCTTGAATATTTCTTGGGGTGACATGGGGTGGCATCACCAAGCTTGAGCTTTTATCCATTCTTTATCTCATTACATCATTCTTTCTCTACACCTGAAAATTTTCCTTCATACAAAACTTCACACAATCTTCATTAGCAACATTAGTGTATTCAAAAGATAATAAAACTTTGGGTTTTAGTTTTGGAACAGAAAAAAAATCACCAAAAACACAAGCTATTGTATCAATTCCCTCAAAAATCTCAATTTCCCAAAAAGAACCAAAAGGAATCAATAAGAAGCAAATGCAAATAATGGTAGAAATCTGTCAAAACATACCAGCAGGTATAAACCAATTGTTTCGAAGACTTTCTGTTGCTCAAATCAAAAAGTGTTGAACTAGCGAAAGTTAGATAACATACTGTGGGATTTTTTTTGTAAATTTTCAGCTTAATACGAGTTACAGAGACTCCTCACGAATTTTTTTGGTGGAGGACAGAAATCTGTTTCAGGACAGCAACTCTCCAAATCTTACTTTCCTCTCATTAGAGGTCATTCTTAGCACAAAAATCAAACAAAAAGGATAATGAGAGGTCATTATAGAAGTAATAACTTCCAAGACTCAAGAAAACTCTTGGGTTATCTCCCAACAAGTACTTTTCTTTAACGCCTTTAACTTAGGCTTGATAGTTTGAGAAGATGCTCACATAGGAAATATGAATTGATTTAAAAGAGAGCATCAAGAAGAAAATTCAAAACACATTTAAGTCTAACCCACTTCCTATGCATAGGAATATTGTAAATAAACAAGTCATGAAAGCACAAAGCAACAAGCATAGAAAATCAATACAAATACAACTTCAAAATTTTCAAAATAAAGAGGGAAAACATAATATTTTTGAGATGCATAAAACCATGTTTCCCTCTCTCATAATAACTTTCAGTAGCAACATGAACAAAATTAACAATATAACTATCACATAAAACATTCTTATCATGAGCCACGTGCATAAAATGATTATTACTCTCCACATAAGCATGATCACTTTTATTAACTGTAGTGGGAGCAAATTCAACAAAATAGCTATCACTATTATTCTCATCACCATAATCATCAAATATAGGAGGCATATTGTCATCACAATTAATTTTCTCCTCAATAGTAGGTGGACTGAAAATATCATACTCATCATTGTAATCATCATATATTGGAGGTAAAGTATCATCAAAGAAAACTTTCTCCTCTAAAGACGGGGGACTAAAAAGATCATTTTCATAAAATCTAGCTTCCCCAAGCTTAGACTTTTCCATAGCATTAGCAATAATGGCATCCAAAGAATTCATACTAATAACATTGCTATTAGCATGCAAATAAAGTTCCATAGGTTTTTTAATTTTCTCTTCAAACACTTCATGTCCTTACTCAAGATAGATACTATAAAGCTCTCCAATTTTGTTGTTGTTTTCCATTAAGCCTAACTAGTGAAAACAAGAAACAAAAAGACAAAATTTCATAATCTAAAGGAAATAACTTCGAGCACTCACACCGGAGGATGTGAGTACCTTTTACCTTACCTCCCCGGCAACGGCACCAGAAAAGAGCTTGATGTCTACGCACTTCTATTCTTGTAGACAGTTTTTGGGCCTCCAAGTGCAGAGGTTTGTAGAACAGCAGCAAATTTCCCTTTGGATCACCCAAGGTTTATCGAACTCAGGGAGGAAGTTGTCAAAGGTATTTCCTCTCAAGCAATCCTGCAATCAAGATACAAGAAGTCTCTTGTGTTCCCAACACACCCAATACACTTGTCAGGTGTATATGTGCACTAGTTCGGTGAAGAGATAGTAAAATACAAGTGGTAACGGTGCCAGAAAATAGCTTCTGACTTGTTGTTGACGTGGGGTAACGATGCCAGAAAAGAGCTGATGGTGTGGAGGAAAGGTAAAAGCCCAAAACCTACCCGGCAAATGGAACAAAGATGGAAGCAAGCAAACATGCAACAGATCTAGTAGCAAACGGTGTTTCAATGATTAGAAAAAAGGCCTAGGGATCATACTTTCACTAGTGAACACTCTCTCATATAAATATCCTCTCTTCATGATACTACTCTTAACTACTCTCCAGTTGGACACTCTAATCCATGGTAGGGCCTTCACTAATCTAGATAACCCCACACTGTCACCTTGAGCGCTAGACGGTTCCAACAAACATCACAATTTCATAGAGACATCTAACTCCAAATATAACTCATAACAAATATTCAATCTAGCCAAAGTGCCACACACGGTATGCACGTTGTCACTTTCACACACGTGGGGAAAATCATAGATCTATTAAAGCACAAAGAGTATTTATGTAGATTCAAACCTAAGTGCCACCATGACATGCACGCTGTCACTTTCACACACATGGGGAGAGCAGAGATCTAATGAAGCACTTGAGTAGCAAGGTAGATCTACTAGATTACAAAACTCATGACCACAACAAGATCGTGCATAGAGAGATAGAGATAGAGAGAGAGAGAGAGATGAACACATAGCTACCGGTAGAGCCCTTGGCCCTGAGGAAGAACTACTCCCTCCTCATCATGGGAATCAGCAACGGTGATGAAGATGGCAATGGAGATCGATGGAGATGGCTCCGGGGGCACTTCCCCGTCCCGACAGGGTGCTAGAAAAGAGACTTTCTATCCCCCAAATCTCCCTTTCGGTGGCGGTAGCGCTACAGAGGTTTTCGTGGATTTCTTCTGATGGATGCCCTAGGGTTTTTGGGTCGGAGGCTTCTTATAGGCACAGTAATCAAGGTCGGTGGGTGTCTAGGGGCCCACACCCCATCCAGGCGCCTCCAGGGCTTGCCCGCGCCTAGGAGGGGGTTTGGTCACCCCGTGGCCCCCCTCCGTCTCTGCTTCATGGTTCCATGTTGCTCCGGGAAAAATAATAACTTTGGATTTTGTCCCGTCCAATTCCGAGAATATTGATTTCCTGCCTTTCTGGAACCAAAAACAGAAGAAAACAGGCAACTGGCACTGTGGCAACTTGTTAATAGATTAGTTCCAGAAAAGATATAAAAACACCTCAAAGTATAGACAAAGCAAAGCAAAGTAGATAGTAAACAAGCATGGAGCATCAAAAATTATAGATATGTTTCCGACGTATCACAGCATAGTTACTTTTTCTTATTGTTAGAACTTCTTCTTTCATGCTCATGTATAGAGTACTTTGATCCCAACTTTCAATGCTTTCAAATGGTTTGATCTTTATTTTGATGGTGCATTTCACCTCAAAAATTATTCTTTTTATCACTTACCTACTCGAGGACAAGCAAGAGTTAAGCTTGGTGATGCTTGATACGTCGTAAACGTATCTATAATTTTGGATGTTCCATGCTTGTTTAGTATCTACTTTTCTTTGATTTGTCTACACTTTGAGGTATTTTTATATGTTTTCTAGGACTAGCCTATTAACAAGATGCCACAGTGCCAGTTGCCCGCTTTCTTCTGTTCTTTGTTCCAGAAAAGGCAGAAAATGAATATTCTCGGAATTGGATGGGACAAAAGCCAAAGTCAATATTTTACCGTGGGAACATGGAGCCAGAAGACGAGACGGATGAGGGCCTCGAGGGGTCCACACCCCTTGGCCACGCGGCCAGGCCTAGCCCGCGCCTGGGGGGGTGCGGCCGCCTCAGGCACCCTCCACCCCGGCCTCCCTCTTCGCCTATAAGAAGGCCCCGATACCTAAACCCTAAGTACCCGATCAATCTTCCATGAAACAGTTCGTAGCCGCCGCCACCATCGTTCCTAGATTGGGGGAGGATCTGAAGATCTTTCCGGCACCCTGTCGGAAGGGAGAGATCATCCCGGAGGCCTACTTCATCACCATGCCAGCCTCCAGTATGATGCGTGAGTAGTTCCACCTTGGACTACAGGTCCAGGTAGTAGCAAGATGGTTGTTTCTCCTCCTTTGTGCTACCATGTTTAGATCTTGTGAGCTCTGTTCATGATCAAGATCATCTATTTGCAATCATGCATGTTGTGTTTACGGGGATCCGATGAATATTTAGATTACTATGTCAGATTGGTTAATGATTCTATCTTATTGATTCTATCATGTCTTTGTTGTTTCAGATCTTGCATGCTCTCCGTTTCTAGTAGCTATCTTGGCCAAGTAGATGCTAGTGACTCCAAGAGGGAGTATTTATGATCGATAGTGGGTTCATGCCTCTATTTAATACGGGGAAGTGATAGAAATATCTATTACCTTCTACACCATACAGTTAATCCTTTGTTTTCAGCAAACCGGTGAGATTGACAACCTCACTGTTCGTTAGGGCAAAGTCTTGAGTTTGTTCTGTGCAGGTTTCCAAGTTGCTAGCAACACCTTTGGTTCGTTTTCTTCCTCCTACTGGTTCGATAACCTTGGTTTTTTTCTGAGAAAAAACTTGCCGCTGTGCTCATCATACCTTACTCTTGGGGTTTCTCAACGAAGCTCTACAGTGATCTGAGCTGCATCAAGCTATTTTCATCATACCATACACCACCGTCGAGTTGTCATAATTTTTTTTCAAACTAGATAGTGGTAGTTAATATAAATACCATGCGCTGAATATAATCTTATGTAACATCTCAATAAACAAGAAATCATCTTTATAATATTGTTCTAATGATTTTTTTATCGTGGATTCGATGTCTCCATGGATAGACTGGGAGGGGGCTATTGCCCCCCACCCAGTGAACAAGATAAATTGTGTCTATTTAGAACAAAAATATTAGAGTGAATAAGATTAAAGTTGTATATTAAAAAATGGTATAGTGAATAAGATGCAACCTTAGCAACTTAGAAAAAACTTCCTCCACATCTAGTTACTGATTTTGCTTCGGATAGCTCAATGGAAGAATTTCCATGGAGATGGCGTCTAGTTATATGCAGCATGCATGGAGGAAATTGCAGTTTCCACCATCTTTTGTACAAGTGTTTGCAATGATCACCACTTTTACAACTATTTTGCTGGTTCCACCACATCTACGTCCAACCTGTTAGACATTCCACCAGTTATTCGCTAATACATTAATTAGTAGTTCAGTTGACAGCAAAATTGATTATTAGATCATATATGACAATGCTCCAGGTTTGTGCACAAAATTCAATAAAACACTTTAGGCTGTAATGGATCAATTTTATATGAAATAAAAAAAATTTATCCATCCAAAAATGGTTTGTTTTGTGTATGTGCACTCTAGGAAATAATAGATCAATTTTATATGAAATATGGATGTATATTCACGAATATTTGGTATGTTCATTTCTGCAAAACAAATAATCGTGTCAAACTAAATATTTGGGTTTATCTAGACCCAGTGATACTCGGTGGGGTTCTTAACTTGAAATGTGGAATCATGGGTAAACATGAGACCAAATGGTCCTAAATCTTGGAATGGTCTGATTTGTCTGCTGCAGGAGAAACTTTGGAAGATGTTAAAAGATGTAGTACAAAGTAAGACCAATATCAATGTTATAAAACTTCATAAATCAGAGGGTGTTGTCCCAAGGAATTCAAAATATCGCCAAAAGGCTAGAAGCTCCCGTATCAAGGTAAATTGTTCATTCAATTTGGGGCCCTTAGCGTGCCTGATTTTGTTGCTTAAAAATAAACCGCAGCTGGCAAAAAATTTCTCCATTTGTTAAAACTAAGCCCTAATGATTCTACATATTTTTGATATGTAACCCACAATCCTTAAAGTGCTTGTAAAGATTGGAAAAGATCCATCACAAAAGAGTGAGTGGACAAGAATACGTGAAGTTTTCATGGCCTTTGAATTATTTGACTTTGTTTTCGATCTTCACTTGATGCTTGTTATTCTTGGCTACACAAATGACTTGTCCATATCCTTGCAAAAGAGGGATCAATATATTGTTAATGTAATGGGGATTGTTAGATTGGCAAGGGATAGAATACAACATATGAGGTCTAATGGATGGGAAGGATTTCCTGCAAATGTGGCATTATAATGCCACAAACATGGCATTGAAGTTCCTTCACCGGAAGATAATTATGTGGCTCATGGAAGATCACGACGGTATTATGAAATACAAACAAAAACATTCATGGGTCCGCCACTGAATAGACAATCATACATACAAAAATAGATGAATTAATTAATATAAATGGTGGACTAATAAACAACTGGTGGGATGTACAACAGATTAGATGTAAATGTGGTAAAACCTGCAAAAATATTGTAAACCTATTGATTCTTGCAAAAGCTTGTAGCGAAGGTGGCGGATAGTACAATTTCCTCGCATGCAGGACATTAGCAAGTACACCGGTCGTGGCTTGGTTTCCATGGTGGTCAAGGTTGTACATGGGAAATCGTGTTTTCCCCCCTCCCGCTACAGTGCCTAAGGGAGATTTTTGGAACCTCTCCCCGTCAATCCACCTCGCCGCCATGGATCCGCGGGCTCCCCCTCCTCCGTCGGCTGCTCCGGCGGCGGGAGGCTGGGGGAACCCCCTTTCTCGGTGTGTATATAGTGTAGGATATGGTAGGGACGCGGCCGACGGTGCTATGGAGGCGGTGGGGTGTTTGGCGTCGGCGTGCTCCCCCTCCTGCGGTGGAGCTCCACGGAGCTCTCCCGCGGCGCGCGCGACTTCCCCGAGCTCGAGGGTCACCGGAATCCTCAAGTTCTTCAAGATGCCGGCTCGTGTCCGGCCGCCTCGATCTGGTGCGGCGGTGCTGCTCCCTTCTTCCTCTACTCCGTCGTGCGGGCACGCAGAGGCCGAGAGTGACGACTTCCCGATCGCGACAAAACCGTCTGCAAGCTCCAAGGCGGCGCCGGCTCTAGGTGGGAGCGGTGGCAACGGCGCGGCGGCGCGTCCTCGCTCCGCGTCGGAGTGTGTAGGGATAAGGGTCTCCAGGGACCTAGATGTAATTTCGGTGTTCTTTGGGGTGTATTGCACTGCTGCTTAATAGATCTGAGATGTTATTCGCAAAAAAAAGGTTGTACATGGATGGGTGGCAGAAGTTTCGGTCTTTTGGGGTGAGTGGGTGTGGGGTGTGTGGGGGTGTGTGTGTGTGGGGTGTGGGGTGGGGGTGGGGTGGGGGGGAGGGCGGCGGCGGACACAGCCTTTTCATATTTCAGTTTTCTTTTTCACTTGAGAGTAACTGCCACTTTTTATCTTCTCATCGGAGGCAGTCCAGATGAAGTGTTGATACACAGCAGGACACCATCGGTTCACTTTGACGCGAAACGACCATCCGATTTGAATCCGAGCCTACCGACGTGTAGCGCGTAGGCATGGACAGACTAAGATGCCGTGTTGCAGCGAGCAAACGATCGATTTTACTTTGCGACCAAACATGGCAGTCCAACAGAGGTACAGAACAAATGATCCGCTGATCGATCTGAATAGACACCACGACTATGAACACAATTGAATGGGACACAATGCATTCGGCATGGCGGGTCTCAACACCTCAACATTGGACTGTTTCGTGATTTGTGCAAGAGTTCGGACACACGTCGTGATTGCGCATAGAGTTAGGACATCTTCGGCGGCACGGCCCATTCTAGACACCTAAACTGTTCAGTTTGTTTCATTTGGATCGCCGCCGACAGAATTTGGGTCGCGGTCTAGCCTGTTAGGCGAGTTCTTGGAGCGTTGTAACCCAAACAGTCCGCGCCGCCGGTTATAGCCGCCACCAGGCTCACGAAATCTTCCGCTCATGGAGGCGGCGGCAGGTTGTGGCGGCGGCTGACCTGAGCCGCTCTGGCGCGAGGTGGAGGCGGGGCGGCGGTGACCGCTGAGCTTGGCGACGAGTCGAGTACGAGCCCGCCTCGTGGTTTGTTGGTGGCCTTCTTCAGCCAGGGCAACATCTTGATGACTAGGACGAGCGGGGTGGGGCAATGGCGCGATGCTGTGTAGGCAGAGACCGGCACAGAGCCGGTATAAGAAGCCTTGGCCATCAATACCGGCACAGGCTCCAACGACTTCGGTATAAATGCCGGCGTAGGAGTTAAGGTAGCGCAACACAGCGGTCAGCGTCGGCATTGATGACCATGGCTGCTCGCGCCGGCCAGCCTTCTGAACACTAGCGTCCAGTGCCATTGCAGGCGACAGGCACACGGAGGCCGTTGGATCGCTTCCAAGCGGACCCTGTACGAGCAAAGGAGGACACGCGCTTGGTCTACGGCGCGTCCGACCCGAGTGCCCCAAAAGTGGTGTACCCGATAGATCGCGCCGGACGGGTCGATTCGTTTGCGTCCTGCGAGCGTGCATGCGTCTTGTGTCTGTGCGGACTGTTTTAGACAAGGCAGGACTGTTTGGGAGGTGCCGCGGGAGATGCGCTTAGCCGGGAAGCCGATTGGCAAATTTTTACCGAGCTCACATACATTCCAGCGTCTTCATGAAACTAGATCAAATAGAAGAAACATCCAAGATCATCAAGTGCTCAGATTCGATTAGAGAGTTCCATGCTGAAGACTCTTGTGTCAAGGGCCACTCAAAGCTACTGCTGCCAACTGCAGAGTGCACACAGTCTAAACCTCCACAGGAAGAACCAAAGAAGACAACAAAATATGCTACTACTCCGATATAGCTGATCCACAGGAAGAACCAAAGAAGACAACAAAACGGTTCATCTCCAAACCCGAAATCGATCCATCTTCCATCCTTCGGCAGGCACATCCACGCGAACCTAAGCAGTATCCTGGACCTCCACCACACGACGCTGACGGAAAACACCACAGAATGTTAATTAGCGCCCAAACTTCAGAAGAACAGACCAACACAGTTACAGAGGGGCACAAAAAAACTCACCACCGCCAGGACCATGTAGAGATTGATTGCAAGCTGCACGAAGGTCGCCACGATTGCCATCCCATAGGAGCGCCGGGAAGCCGGCGTCGGCGCCGTTGCGGCGAGCAACGCCAGAAGACAGATGGTCGTGGCGTGCGAGCCCACACAGAACACCAGGAAGGAGTCGCTGCCGACCAAGGCGAGGAGCTGGCCAGCGTCGTAGCGCGCCATGGAGACAGCCGCCGCCGCCGTCAGAAGCAGCATGGCCAGCAGGGACACCGCCGCTATCTTGCCCTGTAGAAAAGCGTAGGCAGGCTGCAGATTCAGACACCGAGATCGATCGAAAGCATGCAAGAACATTCACGATCGAGAGTGGAGACGGATATGCATGTAGTAGGAGTGTATAACCTTGTTCCTCTTCGCTCCTGCACCTGGGGCACCATCCCGCAGATTGCGGCCTTCAAAGTTCAGACAGGGAACAAGAAGATCAGATCTTGGTAACATGACAGTGAAATGGCAGAGCAAGATCATAATCACTGGCCACTAACTAAAGAACGGCTACTTGAAAAATCACACCAAGAAACAACCCCAATAAAGCCTTTGTCAAGGAAATTAGAGAGAAAGCTAATCTGTTTCAAAACCTTATCCGAAGGCAAAAGATCTCAAAAAAAGAACGACATTGCTCTGCTAAGAGGAAGATGGACAGAAAGAAAGAACATTGATCCCTCCAAGGGGAAAAAAAAGTTAAGATTTCCGAGTACTGCTAGTACACAGAACAAACTAGCAGCAGGAAAACCAAAACAGATTGAATCAGAGGGATAGATGCGAGCATACCAGCCATCTCTCTGCTACTATGTACTCTTTTCCCTGACCACGGAGAGTCTTGGAGAGATTGGTGGGGCTTCTGATTTTGTTACTGAATGGCTCACTGGAGGAGCTGCCATGGAGATGGCGTCTGCATATGCAGCATACAGGAGAGCAGCGGGTTACACGGCCGTGACTGGTGACTGGTCTCCACATTGGTCAAGGCGGTACATGGACTGTTGCAGAAGTTCCAGTCTGGACTCTTGCAGAGGTAGCAGCGAACTCAGCCTTCTCAGATTTCAGCTTTCCTTTTCGTTTCATCAGAGCTGGTAATAGCAATTGCCACTTTTTTTTTAATCTTTCCTTGCATCCACAATGGCAAACTTTGAGCCTGTAACGCATTGCCAGGTCTCTTATTTTTGTCTGTTCTGGCTTTTCCAAAACGTACTTCGCGATCGCCTGTTTATCTCCTTCCCTAGCTTGTCGCCATCCACAAGCGACGAGTTATGGCAGTCAAATGAAGTCATACAGCAGCACGCCATGGGTTCACTTTAACGTGCCACGAAACGACCAGCTGATTTGAAATCGTTTGAACAGAACAGACGGTCGAGGCGAAAGGGACTATCGTTGCAAATGGCGCGAAAACGCCCGTCCGACTGTGGGACACAAGGCGTCGGGATAGGAGAGCAGAATCTGGGCTGAGCCTACCGGCGTGTAGGCCGTAGGCATGGACAGACTGGGATGCCGTATTGCAGGAAACAAACGATCGGTTTTAGGTTGCGGAGACCGAACTTCTATTTTTTTTTTAGATGCCGAACTTGGCAGTTGGCAGTCCAACAAACAATCCGAAATAAACAATCGCTTTAACTCATTACGAGACGATCCGCTGATCAGAATAGACACGACGACTATGAACACGATTGAATGGCACGCAATGCGGCTGGTCTCAACGCTAATATTTTTTAAATAACATATTTTTTAATCAATTTCACGAATAATACTTCCTCCGTCCCAAAATAGATGTCTCGAATTTTTTAAAATTTGAATGAACCTATATACTAAATAGTGTCTAGATTCATTTAAATTTTAACAAATCTAAGACATCTATTTTAGGACGGAGCGAGTACATAAAATTGGTTTGAAAACTAGCACGGCCTCGGAGATCCGTGTACCGACGAGTCCAGTCGGGGTTTTAGACCCCCGACCAGTTGCTGTTGCTAACTAGGCCTAGCTTTTCACTACAAGATCGTGCCTGACTGAAATCTTGCAGTGAAAAGATAGGCCTGGTTACCAACTGGTCGGGCTCTCAAACCCTGACTGGACTGGTCGTGGGCTCATACCCCAAAAGGTACTCGTTAGGGCACGGATCTTCGTCGCGCTAATTTCTGAAATTATCAATTTCATGTATTATTCATGAAATTGATTAAAAATGTATTATTTTAAAAAATAGCGATCTCAACACCCCCACATTGGACTATTTCGTGATTTGTGCAATAGTCTTCTAAGTATGCAAGTTATCGCTAGACGGACATAACAAGAAGAAATGGGAAAACTAAAAATTAAAGAAAAAGAAACGTTAAGAGTCAAATAAAATTAAACAGGAAAATGGAGTAAAGAAAATTAAGTAGAACAGTGTATAACTAGAAAGGAAAAACAAAAAATTGAAATTGAAATATGAATCTATATTGAACTGGAAATTTAAAAAGAAAGAAAGAAAATAACACATGAAAATTTGCCAGCTCAAATGCTTATGTGGATTACTCGGCGCTCACCCTTGATTTCATAACAAGCGGCAAACATAACGCTCGTGTTCGTAGGTCTGTATAACTTCAGCCTTTTTCTTTCTTTCTTTTCAATTTGTTGTGGTTTTCTTGTTTTCTTTCTTTTTCCCTTTTTCTTTTTTCCTATTATTTTCCGCTTTGGTTATTTTCTGGCTTTTGTTTTCCTTTTCCTTCTGTTTTTCTAGATCTTTTTCTGTTACCTTTTCTAATTTCATTTTCTTATTTTTATGTTGCTTTTATTTTGATTTTCCTTTCTATTTTTGTCAATACATGAATATTTTTAAAATGTTTGAAATCTTCCGCGGCCATAAACAAACATAATAGATAAGTTCTTAAACTAAAACATCTTGATAACATGAAAATGATCCTTGTTCTTCAGTTCGAGGTATGGATGGGTTTGAAAGAGTCATCGGGATGATTCCTGTAATGCACCTTGTTTGTCTTTGCCTTGTCAAAGTACTTGCTACACTTCGTAACACTGTTGACAAGATAAAACTTGATCATGAATCTATCAACAAAGTAATTACTCCGTGCCATTGCTTCAGCTTTGACAGGTTCGACAATTTTCATGTACAGGCTCCCATCTTGATCAATAGCATGTTTGAACCTAAAGTCTGATGGAACAACGCTGAGTGGATAGCAAATAGTACCAGTACGGAACATGTACTTCACAACAACTCTAGTTAGGCCTGCTGGAGTACCCTCAGACACACCAAGAATGTTCATGGTTGTTTCTGACAGATGAGGGATTCTTCCATTTCTCAATTGGGTCTCCCTGGCATGAAAATCCAGTAGGGTAACTTAGTTGACGCATGCGATCAACTGACAGGTGGTCATATTCCTGTGGATATGTACACAAAGGCATGTTCAATAGCTTGTCCTCCTTCCTTGGCACAAGATTGAGCTCAACAATTTTGTTAATCTTGACAACCGCGTGAGCTAAACTAAATGATTTCTCCTTTGCAGACGCACTCTCAAGAACATCATTATCAGCAGTGTAAGTGGCCCTCACAAACACTTGTGCTTCATAGGCATCGTTCAGCACAAACTCAAACTCTCTTCTTAGAAGAGTCTTTGCTATATGCAGAACTGTGAAAATTCCTTCTGTGCCTGTACTGCCCAATAACCTGAAAAGGAATAAGCCATTGACTGGACCTGTCCTTTCTCCTAGACGGGCCAGAATATGCTGAGTGACCTGTGGCTTCCTGTGCTGGGAGATGTACCCCGTTTCCTTCACCCCCTGGTGGATAATACATTAAAAAAATCAACCCAGATGCATTGAACAGAGGAGAACAAATTCATCAATAAAAAACCACCAAGTGTACTACATATTAGTAAAAAAATATGGCTGGCAATGCAGTTATATCATAATGAAAACAAGTTCAATTATCTCTATATGCTTATCAAGTTTCAATCTACACAATCATGTAATTAAAATAAAATTCAGTTCTTCTAATATTAACACATCAGTCAGAATACAAACGGTTGTAAAACACTTTCGAGAAGATAATGAACCCCAAAGAGGAGAGCAATCATCACAGATATTACATACTACTGTCACATCGATATACTGATGATAAGGTATCTTTGATTTGCATATTCTCTGTTGCAAAAAAAGGCAAAACAAAGGGTCATATCCTCTTGCAATTGCAACACCAACTTTCCGTCTAATGAGACCCACTTAAGCTTTGTTCGTTTTGACCCACCCCTTCCGGTATTGGGCTGAAACCCCCGTGTGTCAGCCGGGATCTGGCCCGCTGGGGTATAGTCCACGTCCGCTCTCAAGCCACGTTCGGTTAAGCCCGGCGATGTTCCCAGCCCAGTCGATTTCCCCCGAAAACCCCTGGTTACGACGGGTAAAAAAAATCTAGGTCATGTCCGTGGAAACAATCCCCAAACGATACGAAGAAAATCGGGAGCTTCGTCCCTCTCCCAACATCAGCTGCGGCCTCGGCGGCGGCTACATCTACGGGAACGGAGGGAACGGCGGCGGCTGCGCAAGCAACTGGAGGAGAGGAGCTCCCCTGGTATCTTTGCCGTTCTTCAACGCCTACACCGCCAGAGAGCCCAGACCAAATACCTAGTTGTTCGACCCGAAAGCTGCAGATCTCTAGCATCTCCCCCTTCCCTACCACTGCCGGCGGCCACCAGGAGGTAAACTACTGTCCTCCCCTTCTACTCTTCACATCTTCTTCTAAAGTTAGGGTTGTTCGTGTTAGAGAGTTCAGGGCGTATATCATGTGCTTGCTCTTCCGATCTGAGTGTCCATGGTTGGGTGGTTAAAGAACCTGGTCCATGGTCGAGTGTACATGCTAACATTGGAGTATAAGAATATATGATGCACCATATAAGATTATCCATCCAACGCTAGGATTGCTCCTTGTGAGTACAACTCCACGTTCTCTCCAAGATTTTTTTCCTTAAAAGAAATACTCTTCTAATTTTCGATCTTGTTTAGAGAGACCTGCTTCGCTTGTTAGTGAAAATTACAATTGGTGATGGAAGAAAAATCTTCCAGGACCTAGGAAGGTTCTGTACTGTAGTTGTTTGTTTTTCAAATTTTTCGGTAATCTGGGAGCCTTGCACTGGTGTTTAATTTTGTATGCTAAGAATGATAGTTCAGTATGAAGTCACTATTCTTTTTTGAACTGTGCCTATTGTTATGCATGATGGGCTGCAGCTGTGATGAAGATTATTTGATAAATTTAGGTAGAACGCACAACACGAAAGCTGCGACGGTAATTTAGGCAGAACGCACAGCACAAGCGCTGCATTTGTGGTGCTATGCAATCGGTGTAAAATATAGCTAGCACTACTGTTCTAGAAGTGCAGGGACATTCAGGCAATGGTATTTCATGTCGTGCGTGCAGGTTCAAAAAAACCAATTACTACTTTCTTAAGGCACTAAACATAATTAGGAAACGTAGGTGTGTAGATGTATTAGTCTAGTTTTGCTGTCAGTTTTGCTATCAGTTAGATGTGTAGACGTATTAGTCTAGTTTTGCTGTCAGTTAGTTTTGATTGGCTGAACATGTGCTTAAAAGATGCCCAGAGGATTTAGGGAAGTTATTTCCTAAGATAGGGAAGTTCCGTACTAAGGATTTTCCGCTTTTTGATGCCTTGGGAGAGTTGTATGACAGACCGCCGAGGGGACCTATAACTTTACCTCCACTCAGCAACCCAAACAAACAACCCTTACAGAAGTGGAGTTCGATCCTGATGTCAGTTCTGTAGAGGTCATACAACCCCATATTGGAGATACCGTGGTGGATGTTGAGGCTGTTACACAAGGAGGCATGCAAGAGGCCAGTTTTCAAGCTAACCCAACAGTGGCTGCTGCACCATCAGTGGCTTCTGCACCATCAACAAGCACTGATAGCGAACCCAAAAGGCGCCGATCAAATGCAGATGTAGCTGCAATGATGGAAAAGTATATTGAGACGGCTGCGATGTGGCTATGAAGCGAAATGGCCTAGCAAAGGTGAAATCTTCTGTTCTTTCTTATTGTTGTCCAAGCTGCATCACTGCTACTACTGTCTTCTTATGTTTCTTATCGGTGAAATCTTCTGTTCTTTCTTATGTTTCTTTCTTATTCCATTTTAGCACCTTTTTTGTTTTTGCATTAGGTAGTGATCTGTTTGTCACCCTGAAGCTGATTGCTATTGTATTTAGAGGAAACGATTTTGTGCATCTGTTAGGAAGAGAATATATTACACGATTTTGTGTCAATTGTTTGTTACACGATTGTTCTAATAATCAAGGTTGTGTGAGTAGCAGATCTGAAGTTAATCTTAGTAGACTGCGAGTGTCAAGAGCTTGAGACCATGTGGCATAGGAAAGGTAAAATCATCTCTTATTGCTTGTGTGGTTGTGGCTGTGGCAGTACTAGCAGACATTAGTAGCATATATTGGTTTCTTGGCACTGCTGGCTGTAACTCTGCTTGCTTATTAGTTAGTGCCATTGATTCATTTTTACTAAGAATCAAAGGTCAATGAAAAGAAAACTGAAGTTGTTTTACACCTATTGGCAGGCAATATTACACTATACCTTACCATAATCACATACATGTTTGTCTCTCCAAAATGAACACTTGTACACGAGGGATGGCCTTCAGTTTAGATATACAAATAAGGAGCTACTTGTACCTTTGGTAAATATCATTGCTAGCAGAGTTCAGTCTTGGTTTCTTAGGTTATACCCCTATATATATTATATCTTGCATCAGCTACAGGCTACAACGCATCATAAATAGTGTCACATCTAGCTTTTTCTGTTTTTATTATGCTACTAGCTGGCTGCGGTACATGATTACTTCTAAGTTGAAAGCTTATCTTCTTTATTATTGAAAGGCTCTCTGTTAGGAGCTCCTAACTGTCCTCATTGTGTAGATGAATGTCAGGATGCTCACTGGTAATCTGATTGATAATCTCAAGTTACGCTTTGATGCAATTGTGAGTTCTTTAGTGACTATCCTTCTTGGACAACAATCATTTGTATTATCATAAAAAATGTTTCTCCTTTGCCTTTGCACGCAGTTGATGGGATGTTACAAATTGTTCTGGCTTGACAACCTTTTGTATTGTCATGATTTTTTTCTCCTTTTTCCTCTACATGAGTGATATAATTCAACATTGGTACCAACAATGAGGACATTTGGGAGTATTCGGACTGAGCCATGTTCTCCTTTGCCTTTGCACGCGGTTGATTTATCTTGTGGTCTCCTTCTCAGCATTGGTACCATTTTCTGCCAGAGCCATGTTCCCATATTATTTTCTCTATATTAGGTACATGATGAGGGAAAAGAGCTAGAGTTCTACATGAAGAAGATCCAGAAGAAGAAACACAAGGCTGTTGTGGAGATCAATTCGTGTGTGCTCTACAACAGAAAGACTGAATATTTATTCGTTGTACTTCGTTAGTTGTTCTGTCAGTATTTTTTCTAAGAACGGATCGACTCTAGCCTGAAATAATCGATTATTTTGAGATACTTATGTTCCATGTATATACTTTCGAAAACATTGTACTTTGTTTTGTTTCAGCTTTCAGCAATGCTCAAGTTTATGTTGAAGAAGATATTATTTAGTTTCAAAGTTATTGTCTTTTTTCTGTTCGGTGTTTCTGCTACACAACATTTGCTTGCCTGATCTTGCTTGTTGGTGCACAATATTTGCTTGCCTGCTGTTTGGAGTTACTCTTGTTGCTGCACAACATTTGCCTGGCATGTGCACTACAGGGAATAACCGAATGGACAATAGCATCAGGAAATAAACAGGGAATATAGGCACGGGGATTAGCGGGGGTGGGGTGACAAGTGGGGTTCACCCAATCCCTGCAGGGGTTAGACCTACTAGGGAATCTAATCACCTGCAACCGAACAAGGCCTTAACGTGCCACGAAATGACCAGCTGATTTGAAATCGTTTGAACAGAACAGACGGTCGAGGCGAAAGGGACTATCGTTGCAAATGGCGCGAAACCCCCCGTGGGACCGTGGGACACAAGGCGTCGGGCTCGGGATAGGAGAGCAGAATCTGGCCTGAGCCTACCAGCGTGTAGCCCGTAGGCATGGACAGACCGGGATGCCGTATTGCAGGAAACAAACGATCGGTTTTAGGTTGCGGAGACCGAACTTGGCAGTTGGCAGTCCAACAAACAATCGCTTTAACTTTTTACGAGAGATCCGCTGATCAGAATAGACACGACGACTATGAACACAATTGAATGGCACGCAATGCGGCTGGTCTCAACGCTAATATTTTTTAAATAATACATTTTTAAATTAATTTTACGAATAATACACAAAATTAATAATTTCGAAAACTAGGACGGTCTCGGAGATCCGTGTCCCGACGAGTACCTTTTGGGGTATGAGGCCCCGACCAGTCCAGTCGGGGTTTGAGACCCTGACCAGTTGGTAACTAGACCCTAAACCAGACTAGACTGGTCGGGGGCTCATACCCTGAAAGGCGACACCGCGCTAGTTTCTAAAATTACCAATTTCATGTATTATTCGTGAAATTAATTAAAAAGTATTATTTGCAAAAATAGCGACCTCCCCCCCCCCCCCCCTCCCCCACCCCACCACCACACACACAGAGGACTATTTCATGATTTGTGCAATAGTCTTCTAAGTACGCAATTTATCGTAGACGGACATAACAAGAAGAAATGGGAAAACTAAAAATTAAAGAAAAAGAAACGTTAAGAGTAAAATAAAATTAAACGGGAAAATGTAATAAATAATAGTAAGTAGAAGAGGGTATAACTAGAAGGAAAAACTGAAATTGAAATATGAATCTATATTGAAATGGAAATTTAAAAAAGAAAGAAAGAAAATAACACGTGAAAATAGAAGAGCTACATTTGCCGGCCCAAATGATTCTAAATTTTTTTAAATAATACATTTTTTATTGAATTCCACAAATAATACATAAAACGGGCAAATTGCAAATTTGTTGGTCGGTCGGCCGTTCAACAGACGAAACACTGCCAACGGACGACACACAGCCTTCGTCCGTTCAACGGACGACACACCCTGCAAACCCCTCCTTTGCCAAACAGCCGACAGCAGGGTGTGTCGTCCGTTAAACGGACGAAGGCTGTGTCGTCCGTTGAACGGACGAAGGAACGAGTCTGTCGTCTGCCGAACGGCCGACCGACCAACAGATTTGTAATTTGTACGTTTTATGTATTATTTGTGCAATTCAATAAAAAGATGTATTATTTAAAAAAATTTAGCCCAAATGCTCATGTGGATTACTCGGCGCTCACCCTTGATTTCATAACAAGCGGCAAATCGTAATGCTCGTGTACTGTATAACTTCAGCCTTTTTCTTTCTTTCTTTTCAATTTGTCGTGCTTTTTTTCTCTTTCTTTTTTTCTTTTTCCTTTTTCCTATTATTTTCCATTTTGGTTATTTTCTTGCTTTCGTTTCCATTTCCTTCTGTTTTTCTAGATCTTTTTCTGTTTCTCTTTTGTAATTTCATTTTCTTATTTTTTATGTTGCTTTTATTTTGATTTTCCTTTCTATTTTTGTTAATACATGAATATTTTAAAATGCATATAGATTTTAATTATATGCGTGAAAATTTAATTTAATATAGAAGAATATTACGTTTATGATAAACGAACATTACTTTTATGAAACTTGTAATTTATTTATTTATTCTCACTATTTTTATTCTTGGTAAACATATGAGTGCCTTTTATGTCATATAGTGTAATGACCTAGGGATTTTAAGAATAGGAAAGGGTAGAAGTGTGATTTGATGTTTTGCATAGCATGCATATAGAATTTTTGGGTCAATTTGAAAATTTTCAAAAACTTGTTTGAATTTGGTTCTAGTGAGGTTGTTTTGCAACCAAATGGTCACTAGGAATTGAAACCACATTCAACTAATTACAAATGGATTAAATGAATTCAAAATGAAGGTTTGGCCTAAGTCAAACTTGAATTCAAATTCAAATCTTACACATTCACATTTAAATCACAAGTAATGGAATATGAACATTCCATTAGAATCCGACAATCACACAAACTTTAAATAACAACAATTCAAACTATATCATAAGTGTATGAAAGTAATTTGATCTTTATTCATATATATATATATGTGAGTACATGATCTATTACAGTAGATTAAAAATAAAACTGAAAACCTAAATACAAACTACAGGAAAACCTATACTAGAAACCTATCTATCTATCAATCCTTGCTGCCAGATCCATCAATCTTCAACCTGTTAAAAGAAACAACACAGAAACACACACATGTTAGTGTTAAAATGTTGGTTTTGCCTTAGGGAAAAAACTTTTAATGTAAGAATCTATTAATAAGAGTCTAGGAATAAATCCTAAACTCTGAGCCTGAGTAAGCAACCAAACAAACCAAAGCCAGAATTGGTAAAGTAAAATTTTCATAGTGAACCAAGAAGAATCCAACAAATAGCCTCTAGCAGAGATCACTAACAGTCAATATGAACTGTTATAACACATTAGCAGAACCAAAAACACTAGTTAGTTATCTACCTAGATTTTTAAAAGAGTACCAATAGATAACTAAACCAATAGGAATGATAGAAACTTGATTACAATCTACCTAGATTTTTAAAAGAGTACCAGTAGATAACTAAACTAATAGGAATGATAGAAACTTGATTACAAAGCTTTAGACCAAAGGAAATCCCTAGGCTCAGTATTCTATTAAGAACCATCAAAATTCTAAATCCTAAGTAATGAAGCTTTTAAACCAATAAAAGTAACATTAACCTTAATACAAGAACAAACACCAAAGGACTTACAAAGTCTTAAGATTCTGCTAAGAACCCTAGAACAATATGAAATTAAAACATGAATAATAAAAATTCTAAACCAATCAAACTTCACAACAATCAATACCGTGAACAATTATCCAAATAGAAATTCAAGGGGTCATGGATGAAATATAAATCAAATTCACTAAAAATAAAATAAATAAACACTTGTCATGTTCCAAAACCATAACAGGACAAAGATTAAAACGACATGCCGGATTAGGCTTATGCAGATACCAACCCCCTGCACCTACAAAAAATTTGGCATACGCATATAAGTTAAACCCAACATGGGCTTAACCACCAAAAACCCTTGCCACCTATGAATAAATTAACTAACATAGGCAATTTCACACTTGCTCAAGCAGGTAAATCACCTAAATGTATGGCCTAGGTGTCATCACCATAGCCACTTAGGAACACTATAAATAGCTGACCATCTCACACACCAGAGCTCATAACTCACCACTCGAGCTTGGACCAAAACCCACACTCTTAGAGTTTAGAGAGAGACAGAGCGGAGGAGAGAGAGAGGAAGAAGGAGAACAACACAAGAAAATGAGGGGAAGGACCACAATAGCTGCTGCAGATCTTCAGCCAGCATACTTAGAAAACTACAAAGTTTGTTAGCTTTAAACCCTAGAATAGGAAAGCATAGAGTCCTTAGAAATTCAGGGAGAGAGATATAGAAATGGAATAGATTGCACCCAGTATATATAGGAGGTCTGCACACTATGCATCTTCACTAAGTGAAGAACCCAACAGGCACAGCCACACCCTAATATTGGCACAAACTATGGCCACTAAGTGAAGAACCCAACAGGCACAACCACACCCTATAGCTAGAGGAGGAAGACAAATAGTAAACCGTAACCAATTAATCATTAATAGAACACAAAATCTCTATCTCACCCCTCATCCCTAGACAAATCATAAGAAATGCTTAAGGATGAGAAGGGAGATAAGGATCAAGCATCCTAAATACCTTCATAAGAAGCAGTAAACAATACTTAACCAACATACTTAAAAAACTAATCTTGAGTTAAAAGCTCAAGCAACAACAAAAAACTAAACCGTTACTACTAAATAATCTTGAGTGAAATACTTAATTAATAGTGAAGTAGAATGCCCAATTAGAATTAACAGTAGAAGACAACACTAAGTGTGACAGTATTAATCCTAGAAATGGAAGGATGAGTACCAGATCACTAAAGTAGAAATGCTTAGTATCACTAGAAATTAATCAGTCAATTGAATATTCAGGAGAACTGATTTAATAATTCATCAAATAGAAAGAGAGATTGAGACAGATCAAGAATCCTAATTCTCGCTATTTGGAATGGATCCAATTCTATTGAGTCTGACTTATAGTGATCATTTCTCTTTAGAAAATAATGACCTTGAGCATTCTTTCTATCTACTATTATCTAAAAATAATCAAATAATTAATGACTAGATGAAACCAAGAAATAACCCCTTATGTGTGAAATTATAGAAGATCCCCTTTAAGATCAAACAATTCCAATCTATTTTATTTTACCTAATTCTATCTACACCTCGGGGGCTAATAACGAAACGGTCCGAAGCATATCAAAGACTTGAAAGATGTCAAAGATTTGAAAGATAGCAAGGATTCAAAGGATTAGGGTTTTCTTTTTTCTAGGGTAATAAATTTGAAGTTCAAAAACTATTAACCACTTACAGCACTAGCACTACTTAACACTAACACTTCCTAACAGAAAGGAATGTCAAGTGTTAACTGAACATTTTGTAAACTACCAACACGTGTTAACTAAAGAATATGCCACTAAACTAGCATTCAATAAAACCAAGGTCTAATCCTAGCAACAATTGGCCATGTCAAACCCTAAAAACTTAAATAACATTTATAACACCCTAGACGCCTCTATAACATACTAGGAAACCCTAGGAACACCGTTACTATAACATACTGGTGGCGGCAGCTGGTGGCACATGGGATTTCCCAGTTGGTCATATCAATCCCACGTCGATCAGTGTAGCCAAATGCAACGTAGTGGACACGTAGGAGCGCATCTCGACGACAGGGAACGCCGGAGTTGTGTTGGAGTCATAGAAGGCGATGAATTGCCGAAACCCTAGAACGGGTTAGGGTCCGATGTGGATGCTTTCTGTAAATCTAAAGCAAACATGGATTCAGCACATGTGTACAAAATTACATAAATTGCATTAACTCAATGAGCATGTAAGGAGACCTATATTATATCTAGGATGCATACAACATCACAACAAGAATAATAAAGATGCATGTATTTATGTTCCTTATAAAACCAACATATGTAATAAGCAAGAAATAAGCAGCATCTTCTTCCGGAGTGATCATTAGCCTGCATCAAAAAACATCACCATAGTTAAGCCAGAAATGTGAAGCAACAAGTAGGACAACAACAAAAAATAAGATATTGGCTTAGACCACTCGGGAAAAATATACTGTGTTAGTAGACCATCATGCATAAACTGTTTAGAATGTTAGTATAATTTTATCATATCTCAATCATGCAAGCATATAAAATCATGTATTACCACTTTTCTACATCATTTAAGCAAAGTTTGATATGCAACATGATCACTTATTTCTATCAAGGGGAAATGTAAGTAAGAAAACTCATGAACAGAAGCACACATCGTCAAATGTAATATAAGTACCATCCCTACCTCTTATCGACCATCACCACACATGGGCCTTGGTGGCGTCTTCTTCCCCAATCTTTGTTGGCGTCTCTCCCCCCCCTCCATTCATGTCCTTCGTACCATATTAGGGTAGCAAGTGCGGGTACCGCATAGTCCTGTAAAAACCTAGTTTGTGCAGTTTTCCTTGTTGAGAATATGAGGGAGGAAACATGAAGAGGTTGGCTTGGGCTGAACAAATAGGGTCCCCCAAACCGTCCCGCCCTATAACCCTATACCATATCCTGCCAAATCTTGTTGCTTGACCTACTGCACAAATGAACATATGTAGAATAATATGCTACATATCCACCATGAACATAGAGCGTAGTATAAAAAGACAAACTTATATGTCATAAGAAAAGAAAAACTATGCAAATCATGGAGGTCACAATCGACTAAATTTATGCATGGAACATGAAGAATGTCTTGCAAACTAAAGGCTTCAATGTTCTCATGGCACGCATTCTGATACCAAATCAAGGATTTAATATGAAAAGGGGGACAAGCTTACCTGGCTGTAATCTTCAAGCCATTCTCACAAATGGAAGTCAAGCACACCCTGTGTCCAACCCCAACATATTGATTATGTACAGGCTCATGCAAGTTCCTATAATACTGAAATAGGAACACAAAACCCAAAACCATGGGCGATGAACAAACAAAGTGAAATCTAGATGGAAGCAAACATGAGAACACACACCCCATATAGAGGAGCTCGACAATAAAATAAGGCCAATGGGATGGGAGAAACACATCTCCACTCCTAGGGGAAACGGTAGAACTAACATGATTCTACCGTAACAAGCCACCTACCATTAATTAAGATAACAACGAAAGGGGATGATGGATGGACCTTCTCTCCTTGGCATGTATTTAGTCTCTCTAAATTGAGAAATTGCTAGGAGGTCGCGTAGCAACATACAAAGAATGCCTCCTAGCTTCTATCAGTAACAACGTTTTTTGAGAGACTCTACCGGTAACAATTGTGAGGAGGAAAACTATATAAAGGCCGAACCGGTAAGCCCATATCATCGTTTTGTGGCCTAACTCATTTTATGGAGTAGCATGACAACAATGAAATCTTGGCTTGTTGACACGATATAAGGAAGTAAAAATGTATGTGCCTACTGTTCAGGAGTAGTGAGCTCATGCAGACCATTAGATTAGCAGATCCGATGGCCGAGGGCTCAAAATCATTGTGAAAGCCTCTAGCTAGGTGAGTTTTACTGTTTCTTAATTCTAGATCCAATTAATGCAACTATATAAAGTAAGAAAAACCTGTAAGTATATTTTTTCCATAAAGAAAAAAATTAATATTGCGAAGATAGCAATTACATCTAGCCTATGCACCAACAAAATTCCTAAAGACATCTAGGATGCACACAACCAAAAAATAAAATAACAAGAGAAAAATAAAAAGGACCCCACCACGTTGATCCATCACCCTGCAACAACAACACTCTAACCACCAGCAAAGACAGCACCTAGATTACAAATGAGGTTCTCCAAAAGCAATGCCTTCAAGAAGGAAACAATGCACCCACGTTATCATTGTCCGATCAAAGATCTTAGATTTTCATCCTAGAGAAAGACCGTGTTCCCAAAAACAATGTCTGCCAGGTACGACCAATAAAGGCCAGAAATTAGGTTTTTACCCTAAAAATCCGCAAGTCAAGTCGAACAACGCCCATGAAGTAAGGTCTTCATCTAAACCAAACAGAAAGCAAATAGATTGGAGGACAGTACTCAAGGGCATCTAAACAAATTTCTACTTCTACTGTTGCTGCAAAATGATCCAAGTTCACAAACCTAGAGGAAGGCAACAAAATATGCTAACATAGACATCTCCCATAATGCTACTAGAAATTTACTGGCAGACAAAATTAAACTGAAACACCATATGACAGGCCTTTCCATACTTAGTAGGACATTAGAATAGAGCATCTCCAAACTCCAAAATGATCCATCTTTCCATCCAACTAGTGAAATAGATCAAGTAAAAACTTTCAAATTCACAAAGGACATTGATTAGAGGGTTGTACTCAAAGGCACACAGAGTTGTTTCAGATGCAAACTGCAGACATTCTCCAAACTCCAAATTGATCCAAGTACATAAACCCTAGAGGAAACAACTTTGGAGTTTCTGATGCACTATTTTTTATCTTCTATACCCTGTAAAAATATTTCCTTCAGTAATTCTTCCAAAGTTAGGGTGGGGGGCAGCGGCCCCCTAACATGTGCATAGCTCCACCGCTGGGTCAAGGGGTGCAATTTTTTGTTGACTAACTATAAGTTTTGTTGTATTTAGGCACAATTATAAAATTTTGTCCATATGATTATCTTCACAATTCTTGAATCCCATTGATTTATATTGCTTTAACAAGCTAGAAGAAATTCCAAAACATAGTCTAGTCTATAGAGTATAGTGCGACTATACATTGGTACTCTGGGAGAACCATGCATATGTAGCTATTCATGAGGCACATCATTTAACATATGATTAACATTCCTCATAAGAAACTACAAATAGAATGTCGTCCCAAATGGTGGTACTCACGTGGAGGTTGGCTCTCCTCATAAGGATTTTTTGCAACGCGTGCAACTAAAGGAACTGGTCATAATTCCATTAATCTCATCCAACCCCAGCCCCAGGTAGCCCCTTTGATTAGGCTCATCAACGATGAATTTCTCATCGCATCATTCTTCCATAGGAATGTAAACGGATTGGATCGGATATTTCCATTACCATATCTTTTATCATATTTTTTGGCGGATTCGGATCGGAGCGGATAATAGCCGGATACGGATTCGAATACGGATTATATCGGATTGCATATATGGAGCAGATTCGGATCGGAAGAGGATAATTGAACAAATACACATAGAAAAATAAAAATTTATTTAATTTATGCAAAAGAAATGACAAGAAAGCGTGCAACACTAGATAGCAGTAGTATAGAGGTGCAAGATTGATAATATCATAATATAACATGCATATGTAGCATGCATAGCTAGCCGATACACATATTACATTGTCTAGATATTAGGGTTGTGCAAAATTTATCGGATTATCCTATTTGAGTACCTCGGATAATCCTCATAAAATGCCGAATTATCCTTATCCGTCGGATATCATCAATACCATATCCGCTACCATATTCGTCGGATATCCGCTCGATAAATATCCGCATCTGCATCCATATCCGCCGGATATCCAAAAATGCATACCATATCCTTAAAAAAGGACGCGGATGCGGATTCGGAGCGGAAATTATCCGTACCATTTACATCCCTATTCTTCCACCAGTCTTCATCATTTGGATGTGTGGTATATGTTTAATCCTCCATGATCATTCTTCAGTCTATCTTATGGTTCCACTAATCTGTAGGTTGTCAAGTGGGATCTCACTTCTATTTTATGTAAATTATTTATTAGTTCAAACATTGCCAAAAATATAGACTACAAACTTTTAAATGAACTAGAATTGTGAACCCACTTGTATCTCTACTAAAATTCATATTTGGCACCACGTCAGGCTTGCAGAAGCTCGAAAGGATGGCAAGATATAGGGTAGAGGTATATTTATTGCACCCAAGCTGGACTTGAACAATATGCTTACGACTTAATTATCTTCACCGAGGTTTACACCATTTAAATTAGAAAGTCCAAAACTGTAAACAATTTCTTGAAAATGTGAGATGTATTTTCTGCGGATATGGACTAGATATTCAATAGTTGAAATTTAGACTTGGCAAATATTAGTTGCAATATCTTACTTAATTGAGGAGTGTAGCATGGGAAACTCGGTAGCAAGAGCGGGAATCTAGGGTCATTGGTAAAATTTTGTAAATGGAGCGAATGCCTTGTACAACTACAAAAGATACCCCTTGCCCACCACATAAAAAAACTAGAAAAGGAAAGGGAAGCAGCACCACACGCGTGGAATGCTCGACGTATGATCGGTGTGAGCTCACCTTGGAGCGAAAGCGAAATCTGTCTTTCACACCAGGTCAGTCGCCCCATCAAAAAATCGTTCACATGAGTAGACGAAGGCGTGTGAGTGGATTTGGGAAATAATGGGCTCGACTTCTTTCCAGGTTGCGTCTTCTTACTCCTCAAGAAAACTCTTAGCCTAGAGTTGAGCAGAAGTGAAGAGAATAGCATGATAGTAGCAATAATGAAAAATAGCACGATGTTAAAAAAACATCGCTGGGATTTGTATTGGTTGTTGTCGGTCTAGAAAAAAAGGAAAAATAATTATGCCAAAACACTGAAAACATGACCTCCCCTCACCCCTAGAAAAAACTTCCACATTGTTGTACCGGTCAACCCCTAACCTCCCTCCTTCTAGGGTATTATCTCCTATAACCTCAACTCTCCAACACTTATATCATATGGTGCCCATTGATCATTGGGACATATTTATTTTCATTTTCGTTGCCTTCCTCCACACTTAAGCTCGCCACCCACCTACGTGCGCGTTGATGAGGCCTAACTGCATCGACGCCCTTGCAAACGATTGACTTTACATTACTATCCTGACTGCTTGTGTCGCATGTGATCGTGCTTATTGATCAAAGTGAACTCGACAACGTGTCAAGCTCCACCGGTGCAATCAGGAAATGTAACATTGTGGGAACTACTACATTTGTTCCATATTATAAGAAATTTTAGAAGGATATAAACCTACCCAAAACATCTTAGGCCTTGTTTGGCCCGGGAGTTTTCACTGGTTTTATTGAGTATAATCCCAGCCCAACTCAAAGACACTAGAAAACACCAATATACTGTTTGGCAGGCCGGTTTCAAGTAGGTTTAAACTCGGCAATCCCCAATAAAACATGTCAGGTTGACGTGGAATCACGACACCCCTACCACGTCGCGTTTTATGGCGGCTGCATCGGAGTTCTTGGAAGAAGAAACCAACTGCGGGTGCTTCCTCCAGCCATGCACCCAGAATTCAAGGGCCGTGTGGGCGCTCAACTGCTGACCTCGATACCACGTGCAAGCTGGCTTGCCTTTGAGACTTGATCGCTAGTACTCCTTTCATCCCAAGGCTTAAGGCATATAACTTTTTTAAAAAGTCAAGCCATGTAAAGTTTGATCAAAATTTTAGAAAAAATTATCAAAAACTATTATACTATATAGATATCATATGAAAATATGTTTCATAATGTATGAAAGAGTATAGATTACATATTATAAATATTAATATTTTTCTCTAAAAACTTGATCAAACTTTAATTGATTTGATTTTAAAAAAAATTATATGACTTAAGCCTTAGGACAGAGGTAGTAGCTCACAGGCGAGCGCTAGGAATCCATGTTCCTCTCTCTCATTTGATTCTACGTTGCCAAACACCCGAACATGATTGATGAGGAGGGATTTGAGGAGTATTGGAGTGGAAGAAGGGGATTGGGTGAAGAAAGTGTTTTCACCAATACACGTAGGATTATACTCAGCGAAACACAAAAATTCTCTTCTACCAAACGAAGGCTTATATGGAACATCGAACTAAGTACACAAAATGAGACTGATCGTATGTACCATGATTATATAATTTAGACATTCTCTCTTTCAAAAAAAAAAAGTTTCGATACGTCTCTACCCCGCATAGAGTTAGCTAGGACGACATAGCTGATTTTCGAATTTCTACCAAGCCACTTGATAGATTCAGTAGTCTACCGAGCCACTTGATAGATTCAGTAGTCACATATCTTCCAGAGCCGGTTAATGCAACTAGATAAAATAAGAAAAACTTGTAAGTTCATAAGTAAAGCGGGTAGATTGGAGGACCGTGGGTAAACCATGTAAACCAATCTCTACTCCTGCTGCAGCAATATGATCCAAGTTCACAAATCCCAGAGGAAGAAGACAGAAAAATATGCTAAGATAGACATCTCCCATAATACATCTCCCATAATACCGGCAATATTACAACTATACTGGCAAACAAAACAAAACTAAACTAAATATGACAGGCCTTTCCATACTTAACAGGTCACTAGAACAGAGCATCTCCAAACTCCAAAAGGATCCATCTTTACATGAAACTAGCGAACTAGATCAAGTAAAAAACTTTCAGATTCACACAGTCAAGGACATTGATTAGAGGGCAGACATTCTCCAAACTCCAAAATGATCCAAGTTCATAAACCCCAGAGGTTTCAGAAGACAGCACAATATGCTAAGACAGACAGATTGACCGCGATAGTGGCAGCGGCTACAACGGTACTTGCAGATTAATAATAAACTAAATAAAACATCTTACGACATGCCCTTCCAAACTCAGCAGGAAATTAAGATGGCGCATCTCCAAACTCCAAAACGATCAATCTTCAGAGGAGCCTAAGCAGCACAGTGGGCCTTCTTGGAGCGCTGGCGAAAAAGACAAGAGCGAGTTAGTTAATCAGAGCCCGATCTTCAGAGTTCAGAGGAAGATGCCAACGCAGCAGCAGCACGGAAAACTCACCGCCCCGATGGCGAAGTACAGATTGGCCGCCAGGTGCAGGGAGGACGAGACGGTGGAGTTGGCGTAGTAGCGCCGGGCGGCCGGCGTGGGCGCCGTCGCAGCGAACCTCGTCAGGAGACAGATGGTCGAGAGGTGCGTGACCACGCAGACCATCAGGAAGCTGTCGCTGCCGAAGAAGGCGCGGAGCTTGGCGCCGTCGTAGCGCGGCAGCATGGAGCGCGCCGCCGCCGCCAGAAGCAGAATGGCCAGCACGGACACCATCGCTATGTTGACGATCTTGCACTGCACAAGACAAAGACCGCGGATTCAGCTAGAGAGATCGAACGAACGAAGGAACAAGGTATGGGAGAATTTATGTGCAGACAAACACGACCGAGATTCGAGACGGATATGCGTGGATGAGTTTTTAACCTTGTTCATCTTCGCTCCTGCAGCTGCTTCAGCACCCTGCTTGCGGCCTTCAAAGTTCAGACAAGAGACAAGATCAGATCTTGGTAACAGTACAATGAAAGGGCAGAGCAAGATCATAAACTGGCCAGCTGGGAGCGACCAGTTGAAAAAATAACGCCAAGAAACTGTCCCAATAAAGCCTTTCTCACGGAAATCGAAGGGAAAGCTACCACCGTTTCAAAAATCAAAACCTTACGGAAGACAAAAGATCTCCACAGAGAAATAACACCGTTGCTCTGCCAAGAGGAAGAAGGAGAGAAAGAAAGAAAGGCAGGAACATTCATATACGCGTGGTAGAAAATCTTAGACACAAATCCCGTCACGGAAGTACTATTAAAACTTATGATCTTTGAGTACGAAGCAGAGCAAACCAGCAGTAATAACCGAAGGCAAAAGATCTAAAGAACAGACAGCATTCCTCTGCCAAGAGGAAGAGGGTGAGAAAGACAAGAACATCCATGCGTACATCAAAGATCTCAAGCAGAAATTTCCGCTCGAACCTTGTGTTCGATCTAGCAAGAGAATCTCTTTTGAGTAGGAAAAGTTTATGATCTTCGAGTAGCACGCAGAAGAACAAACTACCCAATAGGAAAACCAAAACAGATAGATTTATCGGGATAGATGAGAACGTACCAGTCATCTCGCGAGCACTGCTCTGATTCTGCCTAACCACGGGGAGTCCTGGAGATTATCGGTCGGTGGGGCTCTGATTCTGTTTCTCAATCGCTGAATGGAAGAGTTGCCACGGAGATGGCGTCTGCTTATATGCAGGAGACAGACAGGCGAGGGAAGGGGAGGTTACACGGTCGTGGCTTGGTCTCCACACTGGTCAAGGTGGTACATGGACGGGTGGCAAAGTTTTCAGTCTGGAGGGAGCAGCGGACGTGCTTTGTTTCTTTTTCGTTTCAGAGATCGTACTACTACTCGCAATCAGCCATCTTTTTTCCTTTCTTGCATTGAATAGCTCACCGTGGCTAACGTTGAGGCTGTAACGCATGCCAATTCTTTTATTTTCTCTTTATTTACTATAGACGCAAAAATCGACTGCCTTTTGTTTCGCTTTTCAAAAACACGTACTAGTAGTACTTGTCATCTCCTGTTCCCAGCTTGTCGTCTCCCAGTCCCTTGTCATCACAAGCGACGAATTATGGCAGTCCAAATGAAGAGCCGTGAAACACTGATACAGCAGGACACCAGCAGTTCACTTCAACGTGCCGCGAAACGACCCACCGATCAGAAGTGAGGTTTGATCCGGTACTATCCTAAACCCTAAAATCCTTAAACCTCTCGAATTAGGCTTTCGTTCCACTATTAATATAGGAACTACATGGTACAGATGTGAGACCACCGTTGGGGCAAAACAGCGCAATCAAGCCCAAACGACAAAATAGAAAAGAAAATAAGAGAAAACAAAGCCGACATGGGTGGATCAACGAAACCAAAGATGACTCGCCACCGCTGCGCCCTCCGAATAATTCCCACCACGATCCAAGCACTCCGAATCGCCGTACCAAGCAACACCTCCAAGAAGGAAAGCGACGGCGACGACGCTGCTGCCCGGACAGGTCCTGGGGTTCCCCCCGGTATGTTACGGGAAGTGGGAAGGAGGTACACCCGACGCCCTTCAGTAAGGAATGTCGACACTCAAAAGCGTCACCGCGCCGGTGCCAAGACGACAGGGATTTCTCCCGGCCCCCAAAAAACCACATCTCCGTACAATTCGTAGCGCTCCACAAAACTTGCCACCCACCAACATACGCCACCACGGTCTTGAAATCACCAACGTCTTCTCACCATGGAAAGCGTTGCAAGGCCGATCGGACTGAGAAGAGACAGACATAGACAAGGTGTGGTGGTACAGCAACCACTCGGGATTGAACATCCTCCACCGCCATAGATGGTAGCCGACCAGACACATCGACAAGAGCACACCATGCCACTGGAGCCGAAAGGCGGCAGCAGCAGGGCCACTTGGAGGACGTCCTCCACCGCCAATGGCGAGTGCCGACCGGATATAACCGCGGGGACACACCAGGCCAGGCAGGCCCAGCCGAGCCCTAAAAAGACCCGTAAAGTCCCTGATGTCATGCTGCTGCACGTAGACCATCGCCGCTGCTACCCTCTTGCTCGACACCATAGGACCGTCCGGACCTAGACAGACCCGCGAAGCTCCCGCCACAGTGATGTAGCGCGGGCAGCGTCTCCTTCACCACCCATGTCACAAACCGCTCGTAGTCTAGCCGGAGGCAGCGCCGCCAAGCCCGACCCAAACTGAGGCCTGCAGGGCACCACCGGCCGGCGGCCGAGCTTGAACCAGCCACCAACTGGCGGCTCCGCCGCGACGCCACCATCCAAGCAGCAGCCCGAAGCCACGTCGGACCGCCGCCGGAGCCAAGGAGCTCCACCCGAAGCCGAGTAACCCCATGCGAGGATGCCTCCGGAAGGGGAAGGGCAGGAAGTCGCCGCCGCCGATGCCACCCGGGCCTTGCCCGCCGACGCACGCCGATGACTGCGGTGGGGGAGGAGGTAGGGGAGTTCCCGGAGGAGAACTGCGGCGGCGCGACCAGACGCCCGCGCGAGAGGGGGGGCGCCCAGTCACAAGAGCGTGGGTTTTTTTTTCGTAGGTGTCTTCAAGGGATGCAATGGGATCTAAAAACCTTAAACCATACTACCCTTTCCTCCCTAAACTCGTACAAATCTATTCATGTATATATTTAAACCCGTATCCAAACCGAATATTACCCATGTAGATATACGATCCCACATACACACGATTCGGCTTGCCCACCACCGTCCAGCACCCCGACTGCCGCCGTCGTTAGCCATCGTCGTGACCGCCAGCGCTGCCGATGTCCAGCGAGCCACTGGACAAGTAGCCATATAGTCCAACGAGCTGCAGGACTATCCGGACGCCATTGCCAAGCTCTCCCGCGCCGCCTCCGTCGCCTCTGGGCCAGCCCTTCCGACACACACCTACGAGACCAAGCCGAAACGGGCGCCGACCAGGCCGAGTCACCGGCTCATCGGACCCAACCGCCACCATTACCATCGCGCGTAGACACAGTCGTCGCCGGCGATGATCCGACGTATGGTCATGCTTTTTTCCCTTACGTAGATCTTGTACTAGTACATGTACGCCTAGAAAAATGTTGTTGAGTTATACTGTGGTTTCTGTACAGAGTTACATATAAATGTATATACTAATTATGAAGGAGTATCAAACGGATTTGAGCCATCTTTATGTTTGACAATATACGAGTTTGTACGAGTTTAGAAAAGAGGGGCAATACTGAATCAGAGCCTATAAGAGTAATACTCCCTCAGTCCGCAAATAAGTGTACATCTAATTTTTGCCTAAGTCAAATATAACTAAATTTGATCAATTTTATAGAGAAATTTGGAAACATATATTATATCAAATTGGCATATTATAAAACTAGATTTAAAAATAAATCTAATGATAACAATTTAGTGTCATAAATATTGATACGCTGTCCTAAAAAATTAATCAAATGTAGTAAAATTTGACTTAGGACAAGGCTAAAAATATACTTATTTGCGATAGTTTGAAGAGAATAAACCAAAGAGATTAACCGCTAGTGGAATACGAGGCGTCGACTCGGAGAGCAAAAATCTGGCATATACCGTGTACTAGGATGGACAGAGTGAGATAGCGTGCGGCAGAAAACAAAAGATAGTGTGCGGCCAAACATGTCAGTCCAACAGATCCGCTAGCCACAGCGAGCCACAGTTTGTAGAACAACGTGCATTGTGAGCCACAGTGAGACACGACGACTATGTACACAATGGAATGGACATAATGCATTCGCCATTAGCCTTAAGTGTCAAGTGGAATCATCTAAATCCCACTTCTAGTTTATTTGCTAAATTATAGTGTAAATTTTAAGTAAAAATTTATATAGATTTTGAGACATAAACAAAAAGTGGGATTTAGGCGGGATTTCACTTGACACCCTATTCGCCATCACAGGTCACTAAATCTTTATATTGTATAACTTTCGTGATTTGTGCATGAGGCTTCTTATTTTAGAACTGACATCACTCTTACGTCACACCGTGGCCACTATCTAATGCTTACCTAAAAACTTAATTTCTTATCTTACATTCTTTAAATCAATATAAGATGGATGTACTATTTTGCAAAAAAATTGCATGGCTAAGTTTCATGTCATTTTTTTGCAAGGCTAAGTTTCAAGTCAATGCTCAACCGAGCACACAACATTAGATGCACTCCATGGTCCAGAATTCACCAATAGTTCAGTCATAGTTCACATCTCAAATTTCTCAACCGAACAATCCTCAGCCATAGTTCATAACTTTTTGCGAATACAAATTGTCCATAATAGAGCACTCACAAGATTGAATTTGAAATCATAGTACTGAATATCAACTCATATGTATGTAATGTTGAATATGAACTCACATCTCCATGGTTGTTCCTTGTGAACCCCTTTGTTTGCCTTCCCATCTTTGGCTAACGATTCAAACCATTTTCCCTTTGCCTTTTCTCCAAATTCTTCATCCATGCAAGGTATATCATCTACTTCGGCCACCTCGGTCACCTGCATTTTTTCCAAAAAAGGTGTGTAACAAGTTATATGTAGCATGTAGCAGTGATTTTGTGGAGGCAAATGTAACAAGTTAAAGTAACCTTACATTCTTTATAGGCCAGTAAATCCAACTTGCTTGAGCATGACCAATATGTTTAACTCCATTTGTTATAGGTAGGACTATGCTTGTATTCAACACCATGTTCACGGGTACTTCAACATATTCAACGTTGTCTAGGTTCTGCTCTGTTACGAAAGCAACCAACCCTACATTATTTGGTGATGTTAAACCCATCCACATGGCTATCTTAATTTAGTTGTCCTGCCCATTGTGGAACAAAGAGATATCACCTACACAACATATACATATACAATCGTGCACATTTTGGTCATTTAGTAAGGTTGCCTTTAATGGTTTCCTTCTTTTGCTATTTTGCTTCATAGTTGCAATACTCTCATCTAACTTCTCATGCTTAACTATTTTAGAGATTATTTCTTCTAATTGTAACTTGTACGCAAACTTCTCATGTTTAACTTTCTTGAAGAGTTTTTTTTTTGTGATTGTAACTCCTTATATGATGTTTTTTGGCCTTTGTATTTGTTTTGGCTTCTCCATATCATCTAGTTTCCTCTTCCTTGATTTCTTCCCTATAGTTTGGATTTCTTGTTCATGCATGGCTTCTGATGTTATTGTTGTTGATGTTGTTGCCTTGCTTCCTTAGTTTTAAATCCATCAGAATCCAGAGAAAATCTAATATTTCTTGGATCGTCATGAAACCATTTGTGTTGCACATCAAATGATTTCCAAGATGGTGAATCTACTGGATGCCTGAACAATTCATCCTTAGTTTTACCAGTACTCTCCCAAACCATGTTTGGTGATGTTTCTTAACACATAAACAAACTTCTAACTTTTTTTTGCATAATAATACCTCTTTATTCATTTCTCATAGTTGTTACATCCTTAATCAACAGAGGAACAATAAAATCTGGGGGCTCATCTAACCAGACATGTTGGTTAGATTGCTGGGCTAGCCTAGCTAATTCATGGGACACCATGTTTGCTTCTCTGAAATTGTGCTCGAATTGGATCTGCAAAAAATCACATGCCATGTGATAATAGTGATAATAGTCGCCAAGGATAGCGGTTGATACTCCATTCAAGAAGCCTCCTTCTTTCATAGCTTGGATTGCATCCATATTATCAGAGCAACATACCACTCTATTGTATCCTGCAGTTTGTGAAAGGAGGAGACCTTGCTTTAGAGTTTGTACCTTAGCTTACAACACATCATGAACAAAATCAAGCTTGTTGTTACTCGTCGTATCCAATACAGTCCCAAATTATTGCTCCTGTAGCACCACGACATCCATCTATATCAAAAGAAGCATCGAAGTTTGAGTATAGATTGGCGGTGGCTTCACCCAACCCTCTCTTCTCATCTTGGGCCTTGATAAATTGGCGGCAGTGAAGTTTGAGTATAGAGCTCCAATGGCGATAACAGTACTTCCTGGGTCCTTAACTTTTTCGCCATGTGTTGCTTGTGAAATGGATCATATGGGCACCAAGAGGGGGGGTGAATAGTTGCTAATAAATTTTTAATACTTTTTCAATTTTAGTCTTGACACAAAGTAAATTCTCTAGATATGCAACTACGAGAATTTCCCTATATGCAACCCTAACTACTAAGAACATAAAGAGAGGAGCGAACGAACCGTAGTGGAGCACGCGGAGACACAGGGATTTGTTTTACCGCAGTTCCTTCCTTGTTAAGGGAAGTACATCTGCGTTGGAGGGGTGGGCGGTTCTAAGACCACCACACCACAATAGGCCTCACCCTATTCTCCGATGGATCTCGCCACGAGAGGCCTGATCCACCTTCTCCACTATTGGATCCCTTCGAGGCGGGAACCGGTGCCTTCTACAATGCTACCGGGGCACACACCCACAACCGAATTGGGGGCTCCCGAGATGACAACAAGCTGTCACAAGAACAAGGTTTATCAATATAAACAAAACAAGGATCTAGGTATTTGCAAGAAATACTAGATCAGTGATTCTCCAAATGAATGGAGAGGAGATGAAGCGCTTGATTGTTGATGATGAAGATCGAGTTCTCCTCCTTCGATTCCCCAAGGGACGGGGCCTTTGGGTGGATCTAGGTGGAGCTCTCTTGGATGAAGGTTGCAGATCAGATATTGTCTTTTTCGAATGAATCAAGAGATCTAGCAGGAGGGGGAAGGCTGGCTTAAATACCCCCTCCCCAGATCTGGCCGTTGAGCAACTTTGGGGGCGGATTATCCGCCCCCCTGGGAAAACTCCGCCCCGAGAGCGGATTTTCCGGGAGAAACTCCACCCCCTCTATGGGGCTGGCGCCTGCGTGACTTGGTGAAGATCTTGGGGGGGGGGGCGAATAATCCGGCCCCCTCCTGTGGCGGATAATCCGGCCCCCTCCTGGGGCGGATTATCCGGCCAGGCCGGAAAGTCTGGACAATACTCCGCCCCCTCTCCGGGGCTTGCGCCTTGGCGGTGAGCAAGGAGGGCGGATTATCCGGCCGCCCTGAGGGGCGGATTATACGGCGGGGCCGGAAAATTTGGCCAAAACTCTGCCCCCCTTCTGGGGCTTGCGCCTGCTTGGGAAGAGGGAGGGGCGGATTATCCGCCCCCAAGGCAGATACTTTTCCCTTTTTCTTAGAGAGAGCTGCAACACTTCGACAGACATTAAAATAATCCTTGATATTGTTATCTAACACACAAAACACTAGGGATTAAGAAATGTTCTTTCAATCTCCCCATTTTTGGTGTTAGATGACAATACTAGGATTTGCAAAGAAACCGGCTAACGCCACCTTAAAATGAAAGACGCTCCCCATAGATGTGTGCATATTTAAAATTTGCTTTTGAATACAAATACACACACTAGAGAGAACACAACTTTCATAGCAAAGATAATTGAAACAAGGTGGGTTGGGAAACAAGGTCATACCACCGGGATGTGATTATAGCCAAAGAAAATAATTAGCTTGATATCCTCCAAGCACATCCCAACAATACTGATGCATACATCAGATAATCCCATGAATCCATATGCCATCAAATATGCTCCATAGATAAATCCAGAATTCCATGAGATCCACAATAGATAAATCCAGAATTCCATGAGATCCACAATAGATAAATCCAGAATTCCATGAGATCCACAATAGATAAATCCAGAATTCCATGAATACCAAACATAGTACCAAACATAGTGGAACACGACATAGTCTTACATAATAAAACACAAATAGCAAATAAGTTCACGCTAAAAAGGCACAAGCAAGCAAATAAAACGACTGAAAGATAGATGCTTGCGCCCGACCCTTGCAAATCCACGAGACCTAATAGAACTAATTCTCCCCCTTTGGCATCAAAACGCCAAAAAGGAAGAAGAGCGATGCTAACGAAGATCGTATGCAAGAAAATCCAAAGAGACCCATGAGAAACCAACTCTTCTCTAGGAAGAGGGCGGTGGCCGAAGCCACCATGTTGGAGCGCATGGCATGACACCGCGAAGATGTATCTTGAGTTCAAAACCAATGCTCATTGATGACCCACATATCACAAAATAATATTAAGGGAAATGATTTTACTTGCTTTCGGCATTATTAGGGGAGGGTTGGCCCAATCAATTAGGACTACACTGCCCCTATGTCTATGCCCGCATCTAAACCAAATACATGAATAAGATCAGGTGAGTGTGCAAGAGTAGTCAAGCCAAGCTCCTTGAATCTATGATATTTAGCTCATTCCTCAAATAACAAAATCTTGCTTCATCAAGGGGCTTCGTGAAAATATCAGCAAGTTGGTTCTTCGTGCTCACAAAGGATAGGGAAATATCACCACGAGCAACATGATCCCGAATGAAGTGGTTGCGAATCTCTATATGTTTTGTTCTTGTATGCTGCACGGGATTGTAAGCAATTTTGATAGCACTTTCATTGTCACATAATAGAGGCACTTTGTCACAATTGACACCATATTCCTTTAAAGTTTGCCTCATCCATAACAATTGTGTACAAGCACTTGCAGCAGCAACATATTCAGCTTCGACGGTTGAGAGTGAAATACAATTCTGTTTCTTTGAAGACCAACACACTAGAGACCTGCCCAAGAATTGACATGCATCAGAGGTTGATTTCCTATCATCTTTGTCACCAACCCAATATGAATCAGTGTAACCACATAGAGAGAAACTTGAACCCTTGGGATACCATAACCCAAAATTTGGGGAATGAACCAAATATCTGAAGATTCGTTTGACCTCCACTAAGTGGATTTCTTTAGGAGCGGCTTGGTACCTTGCACACACTCCTACACTTAACACGATATCGGGCCTAGATGCGCAAAGGTAAAAGAGAGAGCTGATCATGGATCGGTATACCTTTTGATCCACGTCTTTACCCTTGGGACTGAGCTCAAGATGACACTTTGTTTGCATTGGAGTACCAACGCCATTGAGATCCGTCATCTTGAACCTTTTGAGCATGTCTTGGATGTACTTAGCTTGATTAATAAAGTTTCCCTCCCTAAGTTGTTTGATCTCGAATCCAAGAAAGAACCTCAACTCACCCATCATTGACATCTCAAACCTGTCAGTCATAAGCTTTGAAAATTCATCGTTAAAAGCTTGGTTAGTAGAGCCAAAAATAATGTCATCTACATAAAGTTGGCATACAAAAAGCTCCCCATTAACCTTCTTAGTAAAAAGAGTGGGATCGATTTGCCCAACTTCGAATCCACGGTCTAACAAAATCTCTTTAAGGTGCTCATACCACGCACGTGGGGCTTGTTTAAGGCCATAGAGCGCCTTATAGAGTTTGTAGACATGGTTCAGAAATTTGGGGTCCTCAAAACCCGGGGGCTGCTTGACGTATACTAACTCATGTATAGGACCATTAAGGAAAGCACTCTTAACATCCATTTGTTGCAATTTAAAATTATGATGGGCTGAATATGCAAGAAGGATACAGATGGACTCAAGACGAGCCACAAGAGCATAAGTATCGCCAAAATTAATTCCTTCCACTTGAGAGAATCCTTGAGCCACGAGTCTTGCTTTATTCCTCACAACAATGCCATTTTCATCTTGTTTGTTCTTGAAGATCCACTTGGTGCCGATAACATTGCGGCAATCCTTGGGTTTCTCTACGAGCTTCCAAACTTTGTTGTGTTCGAAGTTATTTAATTCTTCATGCATAGCAACTACCCAATCGGGATCTTCAAGAGCATCAAAGACTTTCTTCGGTTCAACCATGGAAATGTGAGCTTGATGATCACAAAAGCTTGCAAGTTCTCTTCTAGTAGACACCCTTCTTCGTAGATCACCAACAACCTTGTCAAGAGTGTGACCCCTTGCTGCAGAGTTTGTTCTTCAGGGCCGTATAATCCGCCCCTTGGAGGGGTCGGACTATCCGGCCTGGGAGATGAAGCACCAGCGCCTTCTTCCTGAGAATGCCTGACAGGACTTGGAGAACCAGAGCCGGATAATCCGCCCTCGGGGGCCGGAGAATCCGGCCTGGGAGCTTCTTGGCTGTTGTCTTCTTCTTCGGATCCCCTGGAACAAGTTGGAGTGCCAGGGGCGGATTGTCCGCCCCTTGGAGGGGGCGGATAGTCCGGCCTAGGACTACCATCTTGTCCAGGAGACTGATGATCTTCAGCAGGTTGCGGTGTTGGTGCAGAGTTTTCTCCAACAGTAGGAGCTTGTTGATTTTGTGTAGATGAGGGCTCCACTTGAGTGGAGCATTGTCCTTCCCGATCCGCCAAAAGGGGTTCCTCAATGGGGCGGAAAAATCCCACGCCCATTCTTCTTATGGCATCTTGGGGTATTTCAACATCTGCATCACAAACATCAACTTGCCCTACAAAGGAGCCGTTATTTTCATCGAACTCCACACTACAAGATTCTACAACAATCCCAGTGAGCTTGTTGTAGACTCTGCAAGTGTGGGATTCGGCACCGTAACCAACAAAAATACCTTCTAAAGCCTTGGACTCAAATTTAGACAAGCAGACACCTTTAATAAGAAAGAAACACTTCACCCGAATACCCTGAAGTATGAGATGTTGGGCTTGTTACCGGTAAGTATTCATATGGAGTCTTGTCCAAAATCTTTCGGAGGTAGAGCCGGTTTGATGAGTGACAAGCAGTGGATATGGCTTCAGCCCAAAAATTGTAAGGAGACTTGAATTCATCCAACATTGATCTTGCCATATCCATCAAAGTCCGGTTCTTCCTATCGGCTACACCATTTTGTTGAGGGGTGTACGTAGCGGAATATTGATGTCTAATCCCCTCTTCGCTAAGAAACTCATTCAAAGTGTAGTTCTTGAATTCGGAACCGTTGTCACTTCTTATTTCCAAGATAGGGACATTGTGTTGACGTTGAACTTCGTTGGCAAAGTCAATGACAGTTTGTTGAGTCTCACTCTTTAGTTTGAAGAAATAGACCCATGTATATCTTGAGTAATCATCGACAATGACCAAGCAATATTTCTTCCCACCAAGACTTCCATGAGAAGGAGGACCAAATAAATCCACATGAAGTAATTCCAAGATCCCCTTTGAAGACACAATAGTCTTCCTCTTGTGGGGAGAATTGTGCATTTTGCCTTCAACACAAGCCCTGCAAACACGATCTTTGTCAAAGGAGACATTGTCTTTTAGTCCAAGGATGTGGCCACCCTTGTGGAGACTTTGCAAAGTTCTCATGTTGACATGGGCTAAACGGCGATGCCATATCCAGCCCACATCGGTATTTCCGAATAGACACATCGGACCCGAAGTGGTTTTCCCCGAAAAGTCCACCACATACAGGTCATTTTCGACGTATCCAACGAAAGCGACCTTTAGAGACTTGCTCCACAAGAGTACCACCAAATCATCATCGATAAAAACAGCAAAACCCATCTTGCCAAGGGCACGAACAGAAAGAAGATTGTAACCGAGGGTCTCAACAAGCATGACGTCCACGAGAGAGATATCGTGAGCAACCACAACTTTGCCAATACCCAATACCTGAGATTTAGACTTATCACCATAGGAGACTGTGGTATTATCATGATTTGGACGCATCTCCGTGATGATCTCCTTGCTTCCGGTCATATGACCAGTGCATCCACTATCCAAATACCATTTCGACCACCTAAGTATAGCCCTGCAAGAGAATTACTTCTTGGTTTTAGGTACCCATTTTTCAATGGGTCCTTTCATGTTAGTAACAAGGGTCTTTGGGACCCAAATAGACAAAGCAATATATTCATCAAAGGGACCGACATAATAAGCATAAACGTCGCCATAATCATCACAAAAGAGTTCATAATTTGGATTGTGAGACCCTTCAATACCAATATTGTTAGTCTTGTCTTTTGTGACATTCTTCTCAGCGGTGCTTGTCTTTGATTGCACATTCTTGGTCTTGTTCTTCTTGGTTTTCTTTTTCTTGGACTTGGTGACATACCCAAGTCCCTCTTTACCATGATTTGACCTTTGCTTGCCAAGGACTTCATCAAGCACACCTTTATCATTGGGAGTGATGTCCTTGATCACTTCTTTTTCCACACTAGCATTTTCCTTGTGATTATATGTTGAGTTGGATGAGCTAGGAGCATCATATTTGGCCAATCAACTTTGAAGCTGATCATGTGACTCATTGAGAATGGAGAAATCGTTTTTCAACGCCTTGTGAGAATTGTCAAGTTTCTCCAATTCTTCGGAGAGTCTATCATGAGCAACCCCAAAGTCAATCTTTTCCTTCTTTAGCTTCTTTGCTTTGGTGACTGCATTGTCATGTTCCTTAACAAGTTTAGCCACAATTTCTTCATGTGACTCTTCAATGGACTCAAGCCTCTCTTCAAGAGAGACCCAAGCTTCTTCTTCTTCCTCAAGAGCATTTTTTAAGGATGCAATTTCCATTGCATCCTCCCTTTCAATTCTGCCCTTTTCTTCGAGAAGAGCTTCGTTTTGGGCCAGATGATCCATAAGAGCTTCAAAACAAACTTTGTGCTCACCTTGCAAGTTAGTGTAGAAGTAATCCAAAGCAATAATCTCTTTTTTAACCTTAAGACTAGTAGGATCATCCATGTCAATCATAGCCTTAGGAAAAGAAGATTTAGAAGTCGTTACCTCGGAGCTTCTTGCCATGAGACAAGTAGCATTCTTGTTGATGATGTTTTCGTTCGGAGAGTCGAAGAGAGATGTTGATGTAGATGTGGTGGCTATAGCAGCCACCTCTTGAGAGCTATCGTCCTCGTCCCCATCTTCACTTCCCGATGAATATTCTTCTTGAGCCACTAGAACAATCTTTGGTTGCTTCTTGAAGGGAGCATTCTTATTTACAAACTGTTTCTTGCGTGGAGCCTTTGACTTGTCCTTGAAAATGAGTCTTCCTCCATTATCTTCCCTACTTTGATATGGACACTCAGCTACAAAGTGCAGCAGGTCACCACAGTTGAAACATGTTCTCAGCTTGGGACCATTTTCTTTTCTTCCATAGGCTCCACTCTTGCGTTCTAGTTTAGCTTTAGCCTTGGCTGGATCTTTCCAAAAGTTTCTAGCATAAAGAGCCAAGTATTGTCCATGGATCCTTTTTATATCCTCGGGACAGTCCAGACCTTCTATGGCATATTCATCATGATCAATCGCACTAGTCTTCAAGGCCACGTTGACCCCCTTTTGCATCCCCATAGCTCGAGCACGAGCATCTTCGGCATTCTTGGCAGCCACTTTGAAAGCGGCCATTTCTTGCATTACCTCATTGGATGTCATGAGGTGATAGTTATGCCTACCTTGGAGACTTTTCAAATCTGTGGGTTCAAATGGCATAAGAGCACTGACGTACTTGCGCTTGATCCATGCATCATCAACATGAGTTGCGCCATGATTTCTGAAAGTTGTGGCTATTGCTTTGAGCCTCCTATACATGTCCTCGTGGTCTTCTCCATCCAACATATAGAATCTTTCAGCTTCGTTGCTCAAAGCATCATATCTATTTCTTCTCATACTTTTATTTCCGATGAAGAGCTCGGTGAGGGCATCCCAAGATTCCTTAGCTGTGCTAAGATGCTGAATGTGTGGCATGTCTTTGTCACCCACACCAAGCTGTATCATGTGTAGAGCTGTAGCGTTGAGTTGGCTATCGACAACTTCTCTTCTTGTGAGATTGTTGGGGTTTCCAACATGAAGACCTTTTTCTATGATTTTCCACAACTCAATGGAGGAACTACACACATGAGATTTCATCAAAAATTGCCATTGAGTAAAAGTAGATGCAGAAAGTTTGGGTGGATCACCCCTATTATGTATATGTGGGTGGGGGATAGGTGGATCAGGGGAATACACATGAGAAACCTCATTGTATCCATCCTTACCACTATGATTTTTCGAGGAGGAACTCTTGCTAGTGTCATCACCAACCACTTCGTTCTCTTTGGAATCGGTTTTACCCGTTTCCTTGGATTGTGGAGTGGTAGCCTTAGAGTTAGATGGAGGTGATGCTGTGGATGTGGAGAGACGCATTATCAATTGACGCATCTCTTCCATATTAGCCTCCATTGAACTCACCAAGGTTGTTTCCAACGTCTTGAGATCGTTCATGGTGACTACATCCGAAGCATCACTCCCATCTACCTTGGAATCCATACTTCTCTTAGGCGGTTAAGCCCGAAATAAGAGCCGGGGCTCTGATACCAATTGAAATGGATCGTATGGGCACCTAGAGGGGGGGTGAATAGGTGCTAATCAATTTTTAATACTTTTTCAATTTTAGGCTTGACACAAAGTAAATTCTCTAGATATGCAACTACGAGAATTTCCCTATATGCAACCCTAACTACTAAGCACGTAAAGAGAGGAGCGAAGGAACCGTAGTGGAGCACGCGGAGACACAGGGATTTGTTTTACCGCAGTTCCTTCCTTGTTAAGGGAAGTACATCTGCGTTGGAGGGGTGGGCGGTTCTAAGACCACCACACCATAATAGGCCTCACCCTATTCTCTGATGGATCTCGCCACGAGAGGCCTGATCCACCTTCTCCACTATTGGATCCCTTCGAGGCGGGAACCAGTGCCTTTTACAACGCTACCGGGGCACACACCCAAAAACCTAATTGGGGGCTCCCGAGATAACAACAAGCTGTCACAAGAACAAGGTTTATCAATATAAACAAAACAAGGATCTAGGTATTTGCAAGAAATACTAGATCGGTGATTCTCCAAATGAATGGAGAGGAGATGCAGCGCTTGATTGCTGATGATGAAGATCGAGTTCTCCTCCTTCGATTCCCCAAGGGACGGGGCCTTTGGGTGGATCTAGGTGGAGCTCTCTTGGATGAAGGTTGCAGATCAGATCTTGTCTTTTTCGAATGAATCAAGAGATCTAGCAGGAGGGGGAAGGCTGGCTTAAATACCCCATCCCCAGATCTGGCCGTTGAGCAACTTTGGGGGCGGATTATCCGCCCCCCTGGATTATCCACCCCCCTAGGAAAACTCCGCCCCGAGAGCGGATTTTCCGGGAGAAACTCCGCCCCCTCTTCGGGGATGGCGCCTGCGTGACTTGGTGAAGATATTGGGGGGGGGGATAATCCGGCCCCCTCCTGGGGCGGATTATCCGGCCAGGCCCGAAAGTTCGGCCAACACTCCGCCCCCTCTCTGGGGCTTGCGCCTTGGCGGTGAGCAAAGGGGGCGGATTATCCGGCGGGGCCGAAAAATCCGGCCAAAACTTCGCCCCCCCCCTTCTAGGGCTTGCGCCTGCTTGGGAAGAGGGAGGGGCAGATTATCCGCCCCCCAAGGCAGATACTTTTCCGTTTTTCTTAGAGAGCTGCAACACTTCGACACACATTAAAATAATCCTTAATATTGTTATCTAACACACAAAACACTAGGGATTAAGAAATGTTCTTTCAGCTTGTCGTCTCTCCCACCAGAGGTACCAACTGGTAATCGCTAGTACCTCTAGTATAGTTGTTTGACCTACAATCATAGTGGATCGTCGTTTAGAGCATATAAGGAGGAACTCCAGTACTGCATGTCCGTCACGGTTGATGGTAACCGCCTCCTCAATCAGCGCCTCCAAGCCAAGTTTCGACTAGATAATATTGGCACAGGTGCATTGCAAGAGCATATGCTTCACATCTTCTGTCGCAATATCACATAATGGGCATTGAGCACTCAACTTAACATGTCTATTATCCAAAACCGCACGACAAGGTATAGTTTCTTGCATCAACCGCCAAAGATTTATTTTTACCTTGGATGGTACCTTCAGCCTCCAAATTGTGTCCCACGTAGGGTGTGTTTTTATTGCTTCAGGGGCATGATCATGGTTCAGTTTACTACCGAATTTGTTGTCTCACTCGGCGTGGTAGGCCGAACGTATAGAGAAGGTGTCCGTTTTGGTTAAACTCCAGCCCACAAAATCTTCCATATCGTATAATGATAATGGAATAACCAATATTCTGCATCAACCGGCCAAAAAATCTGCTCAATCAACTCCTCATCCCAAGAATTAGTGACAAGATCAATCAACTCATGTACTCTAGTATATATATTCCGCCCCTTTGGTGTAAATACCTTGCGTGATTGACATCCAGGAATCCAGTCGTCCTCCCAAATTTTGATGTTATTCCCGTGTCCAACACGTCATACATGTCCCTTCTTGAATGTTTGAATACCAGCCCAAATACTTTGCCAGGTGAAGAAACTACCCCTTCTGCATTGTTGCATTCGGTAAATCCCCTGAGGGAAAATATTTGGCCAGTAACACTCTAGCATGGAGAGAGCCATGCTCCCCCAAAGGCCTCCATACTTGTTTAACCAATAAAGCAAGATTAAAACAGTGGATATATCTGAATCTCATGCCTCCTTTTTTCTTAGGTATGCAAAGTTTCCACCATGCTAGACTCTATGCTTCAATTTGAAATTTCTAATCAACTTCTCTGCGGTCTTGTAAATTATTTTCCCATCAATTCCAGTAGTCATCTCTTCCATCTACTAGTATTACATACTGGGCATTCATTGGCCTTCGAGTTTAGTTCTCTAAACATGCTGCAGTCATATTTGCATGCATGGATACTCTCATAGCCTAGTCCTATATCTATTAGACTGGTCCTAGTGCTAGTATCATAAGGTGTATCATGCATACCAACTTGGCAAAAATCTGATGTGGTGTCATAATTAATGAAGAGAGGTGGTTAGAGTATCATAGGTAGATACCGTATCATGGCACGTAAAACTAAAAATCATAATGACAAGTAAATCTTGTACACACATTTTACATAGAGATTCTACAGATTAAAAAATATACCACTACTATGATACTACTACAGGATACAATGCACTAGAGATATAGTATCATATATTAGTATCGTATACATGATACTAGTATTATGATACTTCCACTATGACCAGCCTTATATATTTTCTTGAGGCATGATTTTTTGGGAAGGTCTTCTTCTCGAGACATTACATGCTCATGTAGAGGAACACAACAAACAAGTGTGGCGGACTTTTTTGGATAGCACAACACAAAATAGCCCCTAGAAGTTTTTTTTCGAGGTATAGGCTTTTAGCGGTGATTGGGAAGGGAGACACAAAGTTTTATGCCGTAGAAGATTATATTGTTGCGCTAAAGTGCACTATGCTAGCCAGTGGCGGAGCTAGAAACGGACCAAGACGGGTGCTAACCTATAGTGGGTTAGAAAAATTATACCATGCAACTAGTAAAATAAACCATAGTAAAATGCATTGACATAAATAGTCTAATACCAAAATCATAATGGATAAGTTACTCACAGGGCTGAGTAGATCAAAAATAGATTAAAAAATCACATGAAGACAATGGGGAATATGATGAATTGTAGAGAGCTAAGCAACATAGAGGGCAGAAAATAAAAGCGGAGCACGGAGTTAGCACTGTTGTGTGCTGCTAGCCATGCTAAATTGCTGATTGTCCCCCAAACACAGCATGCAAGTTTTCAGAGTGGGACTGGTGGTGCTCATAGCCTGAACTAATTTTTGTGCAACTTTGCTGGACCGGTGCTACAGCCTGGGTAGCACCTGCCGCAGCTCCGCCTCTGATGCTAGCTGGTCAACACTAACGGCTTTCTTATATGGCTTGGTTGATGAAAATGGGCAGTAATTATTATGGCGTTTAAATTTTTTGATGTTGAGTATGGGTCTGATGTGAGAGAGTGGTCAAGCGTGTTTGGACCCACTAGAGTCGAGTTGAGGCCATCTGAATGTTAAAACCCGTCTACTTTCATGACCATACGCTCTTTCATTCCATGGATCCCACTTCTTACTTTCCTCAACCTCTCTCTCTCTCTCTAGCCATTGGGTATTTCATGGAGACATTGCCGGCCCTGAGATGTCGGGGGCCCGGTGCAAAGACAAAAAAAATGGCCCCCTTGTTCACAAATAGTTATAAAGCTTTTTTTGCAAAAAGTTAGAGTTTATTATTATTATTATTTTGATAGCAACCTATATATTAAAAACAAAAGGGTCCCTTATTCATAAATAGTTATAAATCAAGAAAGGATTTATTTCAAATGAAAAATTAGGATATTCTCATTCGTTAATTTCCTCAAAAAGGGATAGAAATCTTTAACGAAAGAGCAGTGTCATGATTGAAAAAGAGCAAGGAGGACAACACTGGTGGCAGGAAGACAAGACAGCGATAGAGGCATCATAGAGTGGAATCAGCACAAGTCTTCTTTTATTTAACAATAATTGCATGCATTGTTTACCTAAGCTACTACCAATTGAGCCAATTCCTTTTACAACTTTTTTTTAAGCAGATGGGCATGCATGTAGTACGTACTTGCGTGGGGCCCCTCGTAGCTTGGGGCCCTGTGCACCCGCACAGGATGCACCGGCTCAGGGCCGGCCCTGCATGGAGACACATAATATCACCAAGGGAACTCGGCTAGCAAGCAAGGAAACTAGTAATAACATGTATCTTAGTTAATAAAAACGGAACTAGAGAGAATGCCTTGTTCAACTAGAAAAGGGCGTGTATCAAAGGAATAGTATAGTGCATGACCGTGCGCGTGGAATGCCCAGCGTGTGACATGTGTTAGCTCATCATGCAACGCGAGTGCACTGAGACATAGAAGCATGAGCTATCTTCCATGCTAGGTCAGTCGACCTACCATAAAATCATGTACACAAGTAGGCAAAGGCGTGGGCGCAAACCATGGTGGACATGGAAAATAATGGGCTTAGCGTATTTCCATGGCGCGCGCCCCATCTTCTTACTCCTCAACGAAACACATCACCCTATTTTTTGAGCAAAAGCGAAGGCAATAGCACGGAGGCAACAATAGAGAAACCGACGCTAGAGTTCCCATTGGGTGCTATCAGCACAGGAAAAAGGAGAAAAACATGCATGCCAAAAACCCCAAATCACCACCTCCCCTAAAAGAACTTCCACATTGTTGTACTGGTCAACCTTTCCCCTTAGTGTATCTCTTATAATCTTAACTCTCCAACAATTCTGCCATATTGTTGCCCATGTGTCACTTTGCTCATTGAGTGAACCCGGATAACTTGTGACATCCTTTCAGTGCAACACATTTAGGGCATGCCAGTGCAATCACGTCGATGGCTTGGTGGCAGCTACTAACAAGTGTACGTACTACCTCTATTTCAAATTCTAAGAAGTTTTGCAGGCTATTTTAGCCCACGAACAGTCTTATAATTCGAAACAGGGGTAGTACCTACGCCAGATTTGACATTCTCTCTCTAAAAAAAACTGAAGTTTCAACACATCTTTACTCCACGTAGAGTTAGCCAGGAAGACAGCTGATTTGCAAATTTCTACAGACCACTCTCCTAGATTCAGTAGTCACATATACATTCCAGGCCAATTGATGAACTAGATCAAGTAAGAAAAACGTCTACGTTCATAAAGCAGGTACAGTAGATTGGAGGGCCGTACTCGAGGGCATCTAAAGCTACTGCTGCTTCTTCTAACAGGTCTCAAGACTCCAAAATGATCCAAGTTCATAAACCCCAGATGAAGAGGACAACAAAAAAACACTCAAGTCTCTACACCGCATAAACTTAGCCAGGAAGACAGAGCTGATTTGCAAATTTCTACCGATCGAGCCACTCTCACAGATTCAGTAGTAACATACATTCCAGGCCAGTTCATGCAAATAGATCAAGTAAGAAAAACTTCCAAGTTCATAAAGCTATTGTCGCTGCTGCAAACAGTCTCCACACCCCAAAATAATCCAGGTTCAGAAACCCCAGAGGAAGAAGACACCAAAATATGCAAAGATAGACATCTCTCATGGTACCACTACAACGATACTGGCAGATGACTAAACTAGTAAAATAAAACACCATATGACAGGCCCTTCCAAACCCAGCAGGAAATTAAGACGGTGCATCTCCAAAGTCCAAAACGATCCATCTTCCAACCTTCGGCAGCAGGCAGGCACATCCACGAGCCTAAGCAGCAGCATCCCCGACCCTGTTGGGACCCTGGCGAAAAGGACGAGAGCAAGTTAACAGGAGTCTAATCTTCTTCTGAAGAAGATGCCCACAACAGCAGCAAGAAAAACTCACCGCCACCAGGGCAAGGTACAGATTGGCCGCCAGGTGCACGGAGGACGCGACGGCGGAGTTGGCATAGTTGCAGCGGGCAGCCAGCGTGGGCGCCGTCGCAGCGCACCTCGCCAGGAGACAGATGGACGTGAGGTGGGTGAGCACACAGACCATGAGGAAGTTTTCGCGGCCGTAGTAGCCACAGAGCTCGGCGCCGTCGTAGTAGCGCGCCATGGAGCGAGCCCCCGCCGCCAGGAGCAGCGTGGCCAGCAGGGACACCACCACTATCTTGAGGATCTTGGCCTGCGCAAAACAAAAGCCTGCAGATTCAGACACAGAGATCCTCGAAACAGAGATCGAACGAAAGCAAGAACACATTGGCAGAAATGTATGTGCATATAATCTGAGACGGATACGCATGTAGGAGGAGTGTTTAACCTTGCTCATCCTCGCTCCTGCAGGTGCTTCGGCAATCAGCAGGCGGCCTTCTTCAGCGATCAGCAGGCGGCCTTCAAAGTTCAGACAAGAAACAAGAAGATGAGATCTTGGTAACATGACAGTAAAATTGCAGAGCAAGGCCATGAGTTGCCAGTTGCGAGTGACTACTTGAACAACAGTAGCCAAGAAACCGCAATAAAGCCTTTGGCAAGGAAATCAAAGGGAAAGCCCTCCCGTTTCAAAACCTTACCCGAACGCAAAAGATCTCCAAAGAAACAACTTGCTCTGCTCAGAGGAAGATGAAGAGAAAGAAAGAAAGAAAGAAAGAAAGAACATTCATCCGAAGATCAAAGATCATGAACAGAGATTTTCGTTTGAACCTTCTCTGAGTACTACTAGTAGGCAGGACAAACTACGAGAAGGAAAACGAAAACAGATAGATTCAGAGGGATAGGTGCGAGCATACCAGTCATCTCGCTAGCACCGCTCATTTCCCTGACCACGGACGGAGAGTCTTGAGATATCGGCCGGGCTCTGATTTTGTTGCTCTGGTTTTTTGTTTCCGAGTGGCTCAATGGTTGGACGAATTGCCATGGAAGGGGTGCCTACTTATATCCACCGTGCAGGCGAGGAGGGGGAGCAGGAGATACGCTGTCGTGACTTGGTCTCCACATTGGTCAAGGTGGTACGTGGCCGGGTGGCAAAAGTTTCAGTCTGGAGGGAGCAGCGGAGACAGCTTTTGTCAGATTTCAGTTTTATCATTTCAGAGAGCGTACTCGCGATTTCTTTTTCTTGCATTGAACATAGCTCAAAATAGCAAACTTCAGGCCTGTAAGGCATGCCCAGTTTTCCACGGTGGCAGAAATCGACCTGTTTTTTCTTGCTTTTCCAAAACGTATCTCCTGTCCTAGCTTATCGACTGCCAGGCTCTTGTCGACATTGTCGTCATCACTGATACAGCCAGGACAGGCCGGTTCCCTTTGACGTAGCGTGGAACGACCCACTGATTTGAAATAGTTTGAACGGAGCAGACGATAGAGATGAACGAGACTGTCACTGCAAATGGCGCGAAACTGCCAGTGGCGTCGGCATCGGAGACTGGGTGTGCATAACGCGGATGCTAAATAGCAACCCTAATAAGTAGGGTACCAAATGGGCCATGTCTTGTGTGATCGCGGGCCTTGGAATGTATCGAGGTCCCTGGCTGCATTGCGTTGCTACCTAATCCAAACTAACCTTTCTAAAAAAAAGCTAATCCAAACTCACCCAAAATAATAAGCTTTTCCGAACAAAAAAAAAACCTTAAGTAAGCTTTTCGAAAGAAAAAAAAAAGAAGTAAGCCAAAATAAGGGAGATCGATACTTACCCCTAAAAAAGGAATAAGTTATCCAACATTGCCCAAATACTATGCTTGAACAAAGAAATACGGGGCAGAAGACGAGGACACATGTTTAGAAATCAGAATGTACACGCTAAATTTTCAGAAAACCAAACAAATCCATGTCACAAGTAGGTTCCAACTTCCAACATTGGTAAGGCGTTACACGTATGACTGGCCAAATTTCCATTCCGTGGTAGGAGTAGATGCACGAGTGCGTTGATTTGGAGGACGGGCTTGAGATAGGACTTTTCATTAAAAGAATTCAAAATTTATAGATTCAAACATTCCAAAAAAAATTATAGGGTGATATATAATGATTTATAATACGCGTTTGAAAAAAAATGTCAAAATACTATGTATTCTTGCCTCAGTAAAAAAGTGAACAATTCGCAATTTTTGAATGGGCCTTTTTTCTCCAGAATTTATCATATTTGTCTTTTTACTGTGTACAAAGTACAACGTATTTTACTTTTAGATTTTGCATACATATATTTTACATTGTGGACTACACGAATATATTTTTTTCAAAAAAATTGACGCTTTTTTAAAAATTTATAAAAATCCTCCATGGAGCCTGTCCTCCAAATTGATTTTTTCCTAGATGCGCCTTTTTTCAGTTTGCACCGGCGGTAGCTCCATAGAACTGATAAAGTACTACTGCGTGTGGACAAAGTGGTATCCTCGACGTATGGACGCAATAGAATTGGAACTGAACCAATACTATAGTGTCTATTATTTCCTTTATTTTAAAATATAAGATGTTTTAGGTTTGTAAAAAAAATATCTAAACTTCTTTTATTGTGTGGATTCACTCGGGTTTAAAATAAATCTACACATTAAAAAAAATATAGATACATGTCTTTCACAAACATAAAACATCTTATATTTTGAAACGGTATATCACATACCGCAAAAGGCCCAGCCGAACCCACTTAGTGTAAGTGTGTAACACCCTTTACAAATAGTTCACGCTTCCAAACCTTACAATATCTACTCCAGACGTTGTACAAGCATGCAAACATAATGATAATTAGGACAAGTGGAATTTGGTACGCTCATGAGACGCGGCTAGCTTCATGGATTTAACATTATTGCGATGCACTATATGAGATGGGCATTCCATAAGAACGGATGGTTTGGAATTTCATTTCCGCCATTATATAAGGTGCGGCTGTCTTACTTTTTTTTTTACAACGTTGGCACTTTATTGATCAAATAATATTACTCCCTTCGATACATATTAGTTGACTCAACTTTTTCTAGATTCATATGTATCTAGTTAAGTATCTAGTCTAAATTCATCCGTATCTAGACAAAATTGAGTCAACTAGTATGGGTCGGATGGAGTATAATAGAGTTTGTCCCGGATACAATTCAGTATAACACTAATAGGAAAAAATTACAACGCAATGGCTCAGTAGAGCAAGCCAAAATATGTGCCGCCACATTTTAATTTCTACTACTCCCTCCGTTTCAAAATATAAGATGTTTTAGGTTTGTAAAAAAATATATCTAGACCTCTTTTAGTGTTTAGATTTACTACAAACATGAGTGAACCTACATACTAAAAGAAGTTTAGATATATTTACTTCATAAAGTTAAAACATCTTATATTTTAAAACGGGAAGAGTAGAGAACTTGAAGGAGCAAGACAAGAAATCGTTTGCATGGTTTTTATGACGCTCACCACTCTACCAACAGCCAAACGACCCCGCACTAGAGACTGAATGTGCCGGATCGTAGACAAGCAGTCCAAGACCAGAAAGTTGTTCAGGTAACCACGATCACGGGCCACTGTCATGCAGCACGCCGAATAGCCAATCCTTAATGTGAGACCTAATCAAGAAATTTAAGGAAGATATTATATCCCGACTCTGGGAATATACAGACGAAAGGTGTTTGTATCCAAATACCCCCTCCGGTTCTAAAATATACGATGTTTTAGCCTATTTTTAAAACACGTATCTAGACATATTTTAGTGTGTAGACTCATTTTGCTTCGAATCTACGTACTAAAAAGTGTCTAGATACACGAGTTTCAGAGAAAAGCTAAAACATCTTATATTTTAAAACATAGGGATGGATTGAGATGAGATATTAGAAGAACACTGAAGAAATGAGTCTATAATATGTTTTAGATATGCAAGAGCTTTACACAGGTCTTCAAGATGGCCTGCATCATACTACCATCAATCACATACGTGACATTTACCCTTCACTATATAATATTGTATAAAGAAAGAATGTTTTAGTTGCTACTGTTTTGGCCTAAACCCCTCTCGGAAAGATTTAAATGGCAACAAATGGAATGATTGGTTAATCTATGTCATAGACTAATGCCGGTGCAATTAAATCAAAGTCCTGATGTGTTTGTTTGGAATCTTACTTCATCAGGCCAATTCAGTGTAAAATCTATGTATCTTGTGTTGGAATTTGGATGTGGGCCTTGGTCCATACCCTAATACAAATTCTGAAATTCTCTTGGCTCATTCATGCCTAGCAAGGGGTGGCACCAAAGTTTAGTCCCACCTTGCTAGTTTAGAGGGAGTTGGACCAATATATATAGTGGAGTGTTTCACTACCTCCTAAAGAGAGTGAAGAGGAGTGGCATACAAGCGCGCTCCTCCTCCTCCGCCGCCCGCCTCGCCTCGCCTCGCCTCGTCACGACACGACACGACGCGCGGCGTGCACCGGACGATGGGACGGTAGGCCTCCGGAACCACCGCGTCTCGTGAACCTGTACTGGTGAGGGGCGAACAGGTTTTTGGGGAGCGCGTCTGCGCGACTACTGTCGGCATCACGTCGACCGACCACTTCTTCCCCGACGAGGACTTCTTCCTGGACATCAGCAGTCTCTACATCGATGCCATGGCTGACGACACTGGCGTCAACGCGAACCTCAACCCCAACCTGAACACGAACCCGATTCCTCCTCCAACACCGTACGTAATCTGTTCCTATCTAGTTCAGTTTCTGTTGCAGTTTCTTGTACTAGCTCTTGGAATAGATGTGATCTGCTTATTCTGGTTGAATATGATCTGTTCATCTATTCTGCTAGTATACATGATTATATTAATTCTAGCACTTATATTCATGATTTATTATTACTTATTTCGGATTAAATATTATGGTAATTTGCTTATATTTTCAACAATCCAAAAACCTGATTATAGGCAACTGAATTCAACTGGTTTAGCCGCGGCTACAAGGCCGCCTCCTTTTGACGGTGTCAATTATAAGAGATGGCGCACGAGAGCAGTTCTATGGTTGAAAAACCTAGGCTGGTATAGCGCCACTCTTGGCAAACCTGAGGAAGTCCTTTCTGTAGCATCCCATTTGTCTAACAATTGTAATGCTACTTGGTCTAGTAATATAATGGCTACTTAATATATATAATTGTTGCATCATCATTATATCATGCTCATGTCATCATGCCACCTTGCATTTGAGCATCATATAAAACCCTTTTTGTGTTGGTTCTTCTCTCATATGCATTGTAAATTGTATTTGCCTCTTGATATTGTATTTGGTTCTTGATATATTGTTTAAATGCCCAAGTTGAGTTGGGGGCATATCTCTTATTCCACTCCACCACCTTTCTTTGTCACCACCTTATAATTCTACCACCCTAATTACCCAGGGGCTTTATTTTATTTTGGCATTTACTCTAGCTCATGTGGGTTGGGATGGATCTAATTCTAATTCCTTTTGCTTGGCCTTTATTCCACATTTTGGAAATGCATAAGAATAATGCAATGTTTATTATTTTGTTTTCACAAGATTAAGACATGGCATTTAATACCCTTGCATGGGTCATGCAACCATCACCATCTTTTGTCCTCTTTTGGATTTTATTTGAATTTGAGTGGATCATCTTCCATCTTCCTCTACCCCTCCTTTGGCTTGATCTAATTGTTCTTGCTAAAAAGCCACCACCGTTACCCTCACTCTCTAATCCTTTCTCCAAAACCTAAACCTAATTTAAACCCTACATCTCTCCCACCCCTTTTTGTATGATCTAGCTAGATGCATGCAAGTATCTAACCCTAAGCCCCCTTTCTCTCTCTCCTCTCTCTAACCTAGCTAACCCCAAACCCTAAACCTAACCCCTCATCTCACCCTAGTTACACCCTACCTCATCTCTCTCTCATCTCATCCTCTCACCAAGCCGAGGAGTGCCCCTCTCCCTGCCAGCAGGCCCCACCTAGCTACCATCCAACCCTAGTACAAAACCCTAGCCCGAGCCTCCCCTCCAACCCTATCTCCCACCCGAGCCTACCTTCCCCCTCTCTCTAGCTCTCTCTTTGCCACCCTAGCCCCACCACCCTCTCCTCCCTTCCCTTCCACCACTGCCCTGCCCAGCTCCATTACTCGAGCACGTGAGAAGGAGAAGAAAAGGCACCCGAGCCACCTTTTCCATCTACCCCGCTCCCACACATCTCCTCTCCGTCCCTATCTCTCTCTCTCTGCCTGCCTCCCCAGAACTCCCAGGGCCGTGCCCTTCTACTCCTCCCTCCCAACTACCCCTACCACCGTCACTGCCGCTCTCGGTCCATCTACATCCATCTACAACCGGAGGCGGGCGTGCGGACACGGTTGTCGGGGACCACGGCCGTCTTCTGCGTCAGCCACCTGCAGCGAGGAGGAAGGACCCGAGCCACCAGCCGACGCCGCTCGGCACGAAACCCTAGCTCCACCGGGCCCCGTCGATCGGGCTTCCGGCCGAAACCACCTCCTGGCGCCCTCACGGTGGTGACCCCTCCTGAACATCTGCGTTGTCGTCATCGTCCCTGTGTCTGTGATCTTTCTGCCGTACACCTCGGTGCACACCGGAGCCGCAGCGTCTGCTCGCTCACGTCGCGCAAAACCCTATCTAGGCCGTCGCCCTCCGACACACCTCTCCCTAGCCCCGGTAGCGCCTCCGGCCGCGAGCCGAGTCGGGATCGATCTCCGCCCGCGCCAGCGCCGATCGATCCTGCAGCGGAGAAGAGGAACGATCTGGCGCTTTTGCAAATAGCCCCTCGTTTTTTTACGCTTGTCTGCATGCAGCGAGAGCCCGCTTGACCTCTCCTTGCGTTTTGCAGAACACCCCCTAGACTTTTTCAATCTTAACCCGCTCCGCCTAACCCCACGGTCGATCGCGGCATTCCACAGCATGTGGGCGTGGCCGTTGGGCCGCATGTCGGCGTGGCTAGCGAGGCCATGATGAAAAGGAATTTTCTGCGCTCGTGGCCCCATTTTTCGTTTGACCCCACCCGTCAGTGTCTAGGGCTAGGACAAGCTGAGTAAGAAAAGGCTTTTCTGTTTTCTATTTTAAATTAAATCTTGTCAAATTTGATTTAAATTCAAATTTCAAATCAGTATTTAAATAACTTTTAAGATATGAATTCAAATAATACAAATAATATATGTTTTGAGATCATAAGAATGTGAGGAATTCAAATATGCACTTCAAAATACTATTTGAACACTTTAATTTTCAAGTTGATTAAAATTACAATAAAATGCCCTTTGCCCTTAATTAATTAATAACTTTTGTTTTATAACTCCAAATTTAACAAATGATATGTCTAAAATGATCAGCTCGACGAGACCTTTCTGTTTATGCATTCCATGTTCTGAATTGCAGCATGCATCATATAAATATAAAGATTACAGCAACTTATTGGAGTATAAACTATGATTAAAACCCCATAAAATGTTTATTTCTTGTAATCTACACCTCACCCATGCCATGCTACTTTATTGCCATGCAAATTGTGCATCATTCATCATGGCATGATTGTTTGCTTGTCGCATTTTATTCTTATGCTTGTGCACTTTATTTATGTTGGCCCTTGTTTGTTTGGTTCTTCTTGAATAGGCAATGGCGGGGGATATATCAAGAAATCCGAGCACTACCGGATCCTTCTCTCGCTTCAAGCTGCCAGGCAAGCACTACCACATGCTTGCATACATATAGTACCTATTGCCTCTATCTTATTCTTGCATCATTGAGTCGCGATTGCATTAAACTGAATCCCAAGTATTGCATAGCCTTTACTTTTAAACCCCACCGAAGCTTGTTCCTCCATCCCATGAGCCATTACTACGGAGTTGTTTGAGCCATGCAGTCGTGAACAACATGTGTAGGGTATGTGAGTGTCGATGGATAACGAGGTACCTAAACAACTTAACTTTGAGTAGTAATGGGATAACTAATGAAAGTGGCACGGTGAGCAATATCTGCTATTTGGTTTTCATGCTCACTTGTGTCCGTGGGACCCAAGTACTTGATTCCTGTTCCTTGAATATTCGCTATCCACATCCGGAGGCTTATGGGACCTCCTAAGCGGATCTTGATTCATTCTTATTTCTTGGGGCCATAAACTAGTTTGAGGTTTTATTTACTATCTGTACTTATGCCATGCTTTCTGCTTTATTTAAATTGTGCGAGTCTTTTGTCTTATTTAGGATCGGGACACGATTTGTGGTATCGACAAGCCCAGTCACACTTTGGGTTCCCGATCGTTTCTGATAGTCACCCAAACCTTGAGTCCGTCTCGGGCCGTTGCGGGTATACTTGGGGTGCCCCACGAAATATTTCTGAATCTTGTGATTGCTTTGTCGTGAAAGCCTCGTTGGGTTTTGATTTGGTTTTCGAGGTTGATCAGTGTGTGTTGCTATTTGTGCACCCTATGGTAAAACTTTGAAAGCCGTGTCCATGGTTATGGGCGACTTGGAGCAGTTTCTCGATCGTAGACAAGTATAACTAAAGTACCGCTTTTAGTTTGACGGATAATTGACTAGTAAATAGTGCAACACTCATGGAATGGATAATAAAACGCCAGCATTGGGGTTGTTCGTTAGCTTCCTCGTTGGTAGCGAGGAGGAGGATGGATCTGTTAATATTCTTATTATAAGCTGTTGTTATTAATTCACGGACATCCGTCTATCTTTGGTTAGGCGGATGGTTAGCGAGTATCTATAAATTGTTAGGGTTTATCTTTTCTTTGCAATTCGTCACCCAGGTTGTGTCCCCTTTAGAGGCATAAAGACTTTGAGTACCCTAGGGTCTCATACGATAAATTATTTGATTCGATGAATAGGTACACTCACGAGATGGATCTTTGGGTGGAGGAGGCGGACGATGTGGACAACGATCGTTCGGTGTAGAGATTAGGAGCGAGGATCCGTGAGATCTGTGGCGGGATGTGTTTATTTATGGGGCATCTTATGCGATTTGCTTCTTATCCGTACTCGGATCTTGTTTTGCCGCTTCACTTTGATACTCGATGTTTGATGTATGAGGAGATATCCTAAACTATTATATCTATCTAGGACATTTGGATCTTGCCGTATGGCGTTGCAATATTCTATTTCTTTGAGATGGAATGGCTCGAGGACTGTTGTATGGTGGCTTGCATACATACTCATTTGTGTATGTAGTTGATCCCTTAACTTTGCCGATTCGCCGCCCGTTCTTGCCCGATGTTTGGAAATGGTTAGGGGCGAAAGGTCTACTGTGAGTGGCATTTGGGCCCCATACTATTTTAACCATTTCCGCTCGTCCGGGCTTGTAACTAGGGCGTAATTCACCGAGGTAGTTACAATTGGTATCGAGCCATCCGCCCTTCAGTCTCGGCCAAATGGTCGTTGTCAGTCTAGCAAATATTTTTGGTAGCTATGTATACTAGGGAAAAAAACGCGAGAGTAGGACTGCTTCCATTTTTCTTCTTACCCACCCACCCTTTTCTGGTAAGGAAGTGTAACGTTTTCAATCCTCTTCTTAAAAATTCAAACTAGGATTCACGTGTTCTGGGTTTCCATAGTACCATAGAATGTGTGTGTGTGTGTGTGTGTGTAATTCCTTGTCTATCTATTGCATCCAACATGTTATCTTTATCTGCCTTTGGTTATCAACTGTTGGTACTTTCCATACTGACAGGCTTTTGAATACCGGCGCGATCTATCTGACTCCTTGTTAACCGGTGCCATCTTCTTAAGGGTGTCCTTCCTTCTAGCAACTCCACATTCTGTGAAACCATCAGTTGCTAATCGCTACTCGATAAGTGTTTTTAGCATCTATTGGTATTTTAATGCCGAAAATGCGGAAAAATTTCTTTGATACATGTGCTTCCACACTCCTTTTCGATTGTGTGAAACATTATCTATCTCCCTTTTATCGGCATGTCCGTGCTAACTCATTCTTTTGTCACGGTGCTTAATCCTAGAGTTTCTTTTCATCTCCAATTCTCTTGGGCTAATTACATAACATGTGTCGTCGATCCGATCTTTGGTGATTGTAATTTGGTTCTCGACATAGCTATATGACACTTATCTTGAGTGGAATATGGAAAATGCAATCACCACTATCCTCCAAATGGTGACGGTTATCTCCTGTGATTTTGAGTACACCGCGATCATATCTATGCATATTCAAGCATCTTTGGCAATCCGAGTTTCTCCAAGCACTACTGACGTCTATCATCATCCATCATCTTTGCATCCTCTTGAACCCCATATCTGAATTCTCCACGGATACGAGGGAATTGCATCTTTTCGTCTCGGTAGCTTTGCTTAAGGTATGAGCTATCATCGGTTCTTATCCAAGATCTCTTTATCTTTGTAACCGTGATCCGATCGACAATGTGAACGGTGACATCTCTTTTTCTTCCGGACCGGTTAACCTATTACATCGGCGCATCTTCTTCAACACGAACCCGTGCTCGTAACGTTGATCTTTCAAAAGGCGTTGAGCTCGAGAAAGTGTTTGGGCATTTGTTCGTTCTCCGCCTCTTGAACTTGGTATTACAGGAATATCTTGTTAATCCATGGTGGTATATGTTGATAATATGCTTGCCTATTCGATATCAATGGAAGAACATGGAAGATCATCTGTCCCTTTCTCTCAAACTTTGTTAACAACTTGTGTGCAAAGTCTCAAAGTGAGAATTACGACTTTTGAAGTCACCTATCTCGGCACGTCCTTCTGCTAAATAGATCGCTCCGATTCTGGAATCAGAAAGTCCATTGTTAATTCCATCCTCCATCTTCAACCAATCCGGAGTTGTTCCTTGTTGGCAAGTTATCGTCGTCGTTCCGCTAAAGATTTCCTCAAGACTGCTAAATCTCTCTCAATCATTTCAAGAAGAACATGGAGTTCTTTCACCTTAATCTCATTAAGTAATCTCTTGAAACCCTCTGGCTCTATCGTCTATGCTCAATCCACCGGAGGCCATGAAGACCTTCCAGATCTTGTATTCCTTTGGTTCAAGTGGTGCTATCTTTTTCTTTGTCTGTGGAACCTTGTAGTTGTCTCTGTGATCTTCCTTTATATCTTTCCGGTGGCTTGGTACTTCCGATATGACGACAACATCATCATCTTTATCTATCTATGAATCCGGCGAATCGTTTGCATCTATCCTTGTTTTCTAACGGAGTTCTATGAGTTTTTGCCAACACCTTCAGTCTGTTTCGGTAGTTGGGTTGCATGATTTTCTTATTCAAGTGCGGAGTAATGCTTTGAGTGCGGGATGGAGTAGCTACCATACCACTACTCTTATCATTCGCTCTTGTACATTGAATGGGTGAATTTATGTGATTTCACTCATTCCACGGAAGTTAGAAGTGGGCTTTATCCCTTGATACTTTTACTTCCGTCCTTGTTTTTCGGTGCTCTTTGAAGAAAGTAATCAATAATCTCTTGTTGGTGATCTCACCCTTTCTACAGAGCAAAATCCTCAATCATCTGGTGGAAACAAGCATAAACCTTTTTCTATCCTCGTCTTTCTCACGATGCTCGATATCCCCAAACAAGATTAAAGGAAACTATCTCTCTCTTTGTTTCATCAATTCTTTTATGGTAAAGCCAATTATGGTTGATGCCATCAGCCGCAAATCTATTGCGTTAGCCTCAAGGCTAAAGAAAGCAATAAGTATCTCTACAATAAACTTCGGATCCTCCATATTCTTCGCTTCTCGGGATTCCACCATGATCTGGCTTCACATCCGTCTCTGGGAGTTATATCCGCGCACCTCAATTGCGTGATCCTTTGGTTCTTACCGACGCAACAAGAATCTAATCCGACGATGTCTAACTAAATCTTTCTGTTGTTATCAAGGGACTCTATTGTTTGAAGGCAATATTGTTTCCGTACTTCATTTCTCAAATCCGAGAGAAGATACGATGCTATTGTAATAGTGGTTCAAAACCTCTCCAATCTAGCTCCTTTCTTCCGGCGAGACAAAGATTCATCCTCTCTCGTATCGGTAAATCTTTAATCTTAATGGTGTGTCTTTCTTTATCCATGATACATCATCTTCTCCTTTTATTTCACAAGTGGTTATATTCTTTTATCATGATTCTTGGGAAAACCGGAGATATGTTCATCCTATCCTTCTTGCCTCACGACAATCCTTCAACTCTTCTAACCCGTTGTTTCTCAAGCAAAACGCAAGACTCGCAACAAGTCTAGCAAGTTCTGCAAGGTGCAGTGGTCGCACCATTCCGTTGATGAAGCCACTTGGGAGCGTGAAGATGAGCTCCGTGCCAACTATCCTACCCTCTTTGAGTCTTCTTCTTCTTCCTAGAATCTCGGGGCGAGATTCCTGTTTAGTGGGGGAGAGTTGTAGCATCCCATTTGTCTAACAATTGTAATGCTACTTGGTCTAGTAATATAATGGCTACTTAATATATATAATTGTTGCATCATCATTATATCATGCTCATGTCATCATGCCACCTTGCATTTGAGCATCATATAAAACCCTTTTTGTGTTGGTTCTTCTCTCATATGCATTGTAAATTGTATTTGCCTCTTGATATTGTATTTGGTTCTTGATATATTGTTTAAATGCCCAAGTTGAGTTGGGGGCATATCTCTTATTCCACTCCACCACCTTTCTTTGTCACCACCTTATAATTCTACCACCCTAATTACCCAGGGGCTTTATTTTATTTTGGCATTTACTCTAGCTCATGTGGGTTGGGATGGATCTAATTCTAATTCCTTTTTCTTGGCCTTTATTCCACATTTTGGAAATGCATAAGAATAATGCCATGTTTATTATTTTGTTTTCACAAGATTAAGACATGGCATTTAATGCCCTTGCATGGGCCATGCAACCATCACCATCTTTTGTCCTCTTTTGGATTTTATTTGAATTTGAGTGGATCATCTTCCATCTTCCTCTACCCCTCCTTTGGTTTGATCTAATTGTTCTTGCTAAAAAGCCACCACCATTACCCTCTCTCTCTAATCCTTTCTCCAAAACCTAAACCTAATCTAAACCCTACATCTCTCCCACCCCTTTTTGTATGATCTAGCTAGATGCATGCAAGTATCTAACCCTAAGCCCCCTCTCTCTCTCTCTCCTCTCTCTAACCTAGCTAACCCCAAACCCTAAACCTAACCCCTCATCTCACCCTAGTTAAACCCTACCTCATCTCTCTCTCATCTCATCCTCTCACCAAGCCGAGGAGTGCCCCTCTCCCTGCCAGGCCCCTAGCTACCATCCAACCCTACAACCCTAGTACAAAACCCTAGCCGAGCCTCCCTCCAACCCTAGCTCCCACCAGCCTACCTTCCCCTCTCTCTAGCTCTCTCTCTGCCACCCCTAGCCCACCACCTCTCCTCCCTTCCTGGCCACCTGCCTTCCTACCTGCTCCTGCCCGAGCTCCGGCTCGAGCACGTGAGGAGGAAAAAGTGGCACCCAGCCACCTTTTCCATCTACCTCCTCACACGCCATCTCCCCTCTCCGTCCCTATCTACTCCCTCTCTCTTTTCTTGCCTCCCCAGAACTCCCAGGCGTGCCTTCTACTCCTCCTCCCAACTACCCCTACCACCGTCTGCCCGCTCTGGTGTCGCCCATCTACATCCGGGAGGCGGGCGTGAGAACCACGGTTGTCGGGGAGGACCACGGCCGTCTTCTGCGTCGCATACATGCCTGAGGAGGAGAAGGACCAGAGCCACCAGGCCGACGCCGCTCCGACACGAAACCCTAGCTCCACCGGCTTCAGCCCCGCCGTCGATCGGCTGCTTCCCAGCCCGAACCACCTCCACCGACGCCCTCACGGTGAGCTGACCCACCTCCTAGACATCCGCGTTGTCGTCATCGTCCCCTGTATGCGCTGATCTTTCCGTCGTACACCCTCGGTGCACCGACGAGCGCGCGCGTCTGCTCGCTCCCACGTCGCGCAAAACCCTATCTAGGCCCCGTCCGCCCTCCTGACACCGACCTCTCCCTAGCCCAACGGTAGCCGCCTCCGCGCGCGAGCCCCAGGTCCAGGGATCGATCCCCGCCCGCGCCGCGCGCCGATCGATCCTCTGCACGCGGAGAAGAGGACGATCTGGTGCTTTACAAATAGCGCTCGTTTTTTACGCTTAATCCATGATGCGAGCCCGCCCTTGACCTCTCCGTACGTTTTGCAGAACACCCCCTAGACTTTTTCAATCTTAACCCGCTCCCCTAACCCCACGATCGGTCGCGGCCACCTGGCATGTGGGCGTGGCCATTGGGCGCATGTCGATAGCGTGGGCTAGCGAACATGATGAAAAGGAATTTTCAGCGTGGCCCCATTTTCCGTTTATTGACCCCGTCAGTGTCTAGGGCTAGGACAAGCTGAGTAAGAAAAGGCTTTTCTGTTTTCTATTTTAAATTAAATCTTTTCAAATTTGATTTAAATTCAAATTTCAAATCAGTATTTAAATAACTTTTAAGATATGAATTCAAATAATACAAATAATATATGTTTTGAGATCAGAAAAATGTGAGGAATTCAAATATGCCCTTCAAAATACTGTCTGAACACTTTAATTTTCAAGTTGATTAAAATTACAATAAAATGCCCTTTGCCCTTAATTAATTAATAACTTTTGTTTTATAACTCCAAATTTAACAAATGATATGTCTGGATCGGCTCGACGAGACCTTTCTGTTTATGCATTCCATGTTCTGAATTGCAGCATGCATCATATAAATATAAAGATTACAGCAACTTATTGGAGTATAAACTATGATTAAAACCCCATAAAATGTTTATTTCTTGTAATCTACACCTCACCCATGCCATGCTACTTTATTGCCATGCAAATTGTGCATCATTCATCATGGCATGATTGTTTGCTTGTCGCATTTTATTCTTATGCTTGTGCACTTTATTTATGTTGGCCCTTGTTTGTTTGGTTCTTCTTGAATAGGCAATGGCGGGGATATATCAAGAAATCCGAGCACTACCGGATCCTTCTCTACTTCAAGCGGTGCCGGGCAAGCACTACCACATGCTTGCATACATATAGTACCTATTGCCTCTATCTTATTCTTGCATCATTGAGTCGCGATTGCATTAAACTGAATCCCAAGTATTGCATAGCCTTTACTTTTAAACCCCACCAAAGCTTGTTCCTCCATCCCATGAGCCATTACTACGAGTTGTTTGAGCCATGCGAGTCGTAGAACAACATGTGTAGGGTATGTGAGTGTCGATGGATAACGAGGTACCTAAACAACTTAACTTTGAGTAGTAATGGGATAACTAATGAAAGTGGCACGGTGAGCAATATCGCTATTTGGTTTTCATGCTCACTTGTGTCCGTGGGACCCAGTACTTGATTCCTGTTCCTTGAATATTCGCTATCCACATCCGGGAGGCTTATGGGACCTCCACAGCGAGCTTGATTCATTCTTATTTCTTGGGGCCACAAACTAGTTTGAGGTTTTATTTACTATCTGTACTTATGCCATGCTTCTTTGCTTTATTTAAATTGTGCAGTCTTTGTCTTTGTTTAGGATCGGGACGATTTGTATGTCGACAAGCCCAGTCACACTTCGGGTTCCTATCGTTTCTGACCGTCCACCCAAACCTTGAGTCCGTCTCGAGCCGGCCACCGTTCTGGTATACTTAATGGGGTGGCCACAAATATTCTGAATCTTGTGATTGCTTTGTCGTGAAAGCCTCGTTGGGTTTTGATTTGGTTTTCGAGGTTGATCGAGTGTGTGTTGCTATTTGTGCACCCTGCGGTAAAACTTCTGGCCGTGTCCTCGGTTATGGGCGACTTGGAGCAGTTTCTCGATCATAGACAAGTATAACTAAAGTACCGCTTTTAATTTGGTGAAATGGCGACTAGTAAATAGTGCAACACTCATGGAATGGATAATAAAACTGCCAGCGGATTGGGGGTTGTTAAAGCTTCCTCGTTGGTAGCGAGGAGGAGGATGGATCATTAATATTACTATGATAGCTGTTGTTATTAATTCATGGACATCCGTCTATCTTTGGTTAGGCGGATGGTTAGCAGTATCTATAGAATTGTTAGGGTTTATCTTTTGCTGCAATTCGTCACCCAGGTTGTGTCCCTTTAGAGGCATAAAGACTTCTTGAGTACCCTAGGGTCTCACACGATAAATTATTTGATTCGGATGAGCAGGTACACTCACGAGATGGATCTTTGGGTGGAGAGGCAGACGATGTGGACAACGATCATTCGGTGTAGAGATTCGAGAGCAGGGATCCGTGAGATCTGTAGGCGGGATGTGTTTATTTATGGGGCATCTTATGCCGATTTGCTTCTTATCCGTACTCGGATCTTGTTTGCCGCTTCACTTTGATACTCGATGTTTGATGTATGAGGAGATATCCTAAACTATTATATCTATCTAGGACATTTGGATCTTGCCATATGGCGTTGCAATATTTCTATTTATTTTAGATGGAATGGCTCGAGGACTGTTGTATGGTGGCTTGCATACATACTCATTTGTGCATGTAGTTGATCCCCCTTTGCCGATTCGCCGCCCGTTCTTGTCGATGTTTGGAAATGGTTAGGGACGGAAAGGTCTACACATGAGTGGCATTTGGGCCCCAGTACTATTTTAACCATTTCCGCTCGTCGGCTTGTAACTAGGGCGTAATTCACCGAGGTAGTTACACTTTCTCTGTTCGGGAGGCGTTTGAAAGTCGACACCATGTTTATGGGGCTTTGTTCAATATTCTTGGTGAAAACATTGTTGACACCTATATGTCATTGATAATGGCAAGGATGCGTGGGATGCCTTTGGGCCAAGTTTGGTGTTTAGGATCTTTGGCAGGCGTATATCATGGAGCAATTCTATGACTACAAGATGACTAATGGCCGTCCCATCGTGGATCGGTAGCATGAGATCTGATCCTTGCCAAAGAACTCGGCGATTCAAGTGTAACTTACCGTCAAGTTCGTGGCGAGGCATTATTGCCAAGCTTCCTCCTTCTTGGAGGAACTTTGCTACCTCTACGAAACATAAGAGCAGGAGTTTTACGTAGCCGGATATCATCGGATCTCTTCATGTTGAAGAAAAGGCGAGCAAAAGATACACGTCCTCGAGGCTTTGATGGAAGTTCTAGCGCACATGTAGTGCGGAAAAACAACTTCCGGTCCCACAAGTTCAAGAATAAGAACAGTCGATGGCAAAGGAAAGTTTGATGGCAAAAACAAGGCATACGGACTACCAACTTCAAGAAGAAGGCGAGTATAAGAAGAAAGGATCCTGCCATATGTGGTGATCCTAATCATTGGGCTCTAGCTGCCCCAATCGCTTTGACAAGTGTTCACATGGAAATAGTGGCAAGTCCGCTAATGTTGTCCTTGGTGATATTGAGATGAAGGATCTTTGATCGGTATATTTCCCACTATTATTTCAGTTTGTAATTCACGATTGGTGGATAGACACTTGTGCAAATATACATGTATGTGCGATATTTCCATGTTCTCTTCTTATCGGGTCGAGCAGGGGCTCCGTCTTGATGGGAAACAGCTCACGTGCTTACATTCAAGGTGTTGATGTGGATCTGAAGTTTACTTGAGAAAGATCGTCTGGTGAAGAATGTGCAGCACGTTCCCTCAATCAATAAGAATCTCGTCAGCGGATCTCTTCTGTATCGAGATGGTTTAAGTTAGTCTTTGAGTCCAATAAAGTTGTAATTTCTAAGTGTGGACAATTTGTTGGAAAGGGTTATGAGTCGAAGGCTTGTTCCGCTTATCTTTGTCGGACTTATGTACTCAAGTTATTAATCATGTTTGCAATGATAGTGAATCAATATTTGGCATTCACGACTTTGTCATATTAATTTTGGGTGCATGGCGGCTTGCCGATATGAATTTAATTCGAAATTTACTCTCAAAAGTTCCAAGTGTCAAGTATGTGTGCAAGCTAAGCAACCTCGCAAGTCTCACAAGGCTGCCGAGGTGCAGATTGGCACCACTTGGAATTAATACATTCGGATCTTTGTGAGATGAATGGTGAGTTGACAAAAGGTGGAAAGCGATATTTCATGACTTTAATTGATGATTCCACTCGATCTTGTTATGTATCTCCTGAAATCTAAAGATGAAGCTTTTAATCACTTCAAAATCTATAAAGCTGAATCGGAAAACCAACTTGATCGAAAGATTAGCGACTTGATCGATCGTGGTGGAAGTATTTTTCCATGAATTTGATTCTTTTGTGCGAGCATGGTATTATCCATGAGAGGGCGCCCCTACTCACCTCGGTCAAATGGGGTGGCGAAAGAAAGAACCGTACTCTAAGCGATTTGGTTAACGCCATGTTAGATACATCGGGTCTATCCAAGGAATGGTGGGGAGGCGATAAAAATCGTGTCATGTCCTAAACCGTGTTCCCAAAAGAACAAAACCATTACTCCATTTGAGGAATGGGAAAAGAAAAATGAAACTCTCCTACTTACGAACTTGGGGTTGTTTGGCGAAAGTGAATGTCTGGATACCCAAGAAGCGCAAGCTTGGACCAAAAACCGTGGATTGTGTCTTTCGGGATATGCATTTCATAGCATTGGCTATAGATTTTTGATAGTGAAATCTCGGTGTCGACATGCATGTTGGTACAATCATGGAGTCGAATGATGCGACTTTCTTTGAAGACATCTTTCCCATGAAAGATTCGTCTAGTTCATCAAATCGAGGATATGCCTAGTTTATCTAGTCAAGAATTAATCACAATTCTGAACCCACCATTTCGATAGAACACCCTGATAATCCTGTGGAGGATAACAGTGAAGCTCCTACCAGAAGTAAGAGACAAAGGACCGCGAAGCCCTTTGGTGATGATTTCATTGTATATCTCGTGGATGATACTCCCACTTCTATTTGAGATTATGCATCTCAAGATCTTGACTCTTTGGAAAAGCCGTTCGCAGTGAGATGGATTCCATCATAGCAAACGGAACTTGGGAAATTACTGATCGTCCTTATGGGTGCAAACCTGTAGGATGTAAGTGGGTGTTTAAGAAGAAGCTTAGACCTGATGGTACTATTGAGAAGTATAAGGCACGCCTTGTTGCCAAGGGTTATACCCAGAAAAAAGGTGAAGACTTCTTTGATACTTATTCACCTGTGGCTAGATTGACCGCCATTCGAGTACTGTTATCCTTGGCTGCCTCGCATGATCTTCTCGTTCATCAAATGGACGTTAAGACGGCTTTCCTAAATGGAGAGTTAGATGAGGAAATTTATATGGATCAGCCGGATGGATTCGTGATAGATGGTCAACAAGGCAAGGTGTGTAAATTCTTTGAAGTCTCTGTATGGTCTTAAGCAAGCACCTAGCGATGGCATGAGAAGTTTGAAAGGACTTTAAGCGATGAAGGCTTCATTGTAAAGGCGACAAGTGTGTACTATCGCCATGGTGGGGGCGAGGGAGTCATCTTATGTCTGTATGTTGATGATATACTGATATTCGGGACCAATCTTAATGTTATCAATGAGGTCAAAGACTTTCTGTCTCGTTGTTTTGAGATGAAAGATCTAGGAGTGGCTGATGTGATATTGAACATCAAGCTGCTGAAAGATGATGATGGTGGGATAACACTGCTTCAGTCTCACTATGTGGAAAAGATCTTGAGTCGTTTTGGGTATAGCGAATGTAGATCCTCTCCTACACCATACGATCCTAGCGTGTTGGTTCGAAAGAATCAGGGAGATCCTAAGGATGCTAAAGATCAGCTGAGATATTCTCAGATTATTGGCTCGCTTATGTATTTAGCTTGCCACGAGGCTGACATCTCCTTCTTTGTAAGCAAGTTAAGTCGATTTGTCTCAAATCACGGAGATGTTCATTGGCAGGCCCTTGAAAGGGTTTTTGCGTTATTTGAAAACGGCGAGCTATGGGATTCACTACTCGGGTATCCAAGGGTACTTGAAGGGTATAGTGACTCAAAGCTGGATTTTGATCTTGATGAGACTAAGGCCACGAGTGTCTATGTGTTTACACTTGGTGGTGGTCTTGTTTCTTGGAAGTCTTGCAAGGACCATCTTAACGAGGTCAACTATGGGCAGAACTCACGATTAGACACATCCACTGTTGAAGAGTGGCTTCATGAACTCTTGATGAACTTACCTGTGGTTGAAAAACCAATACCCGCAATCCTTATGAACTGTGATAATCAAACTGTGATCATAAAAATAAACAGTTCTAAGGACAATATGAAGTCATCAAGACATGTGAAGAGGAGGTTGAAATCTGTCAGGAAAATGAGAAACTCCGGAGTTATTGCATTGGACTATATCCAAACATCTAAAAATCTGGCAGATCCCTTCACAAAGGGTCTATCACGTAATGTGATAGATAATGCATCGAGGGAGATGGGTTTGAGACCCACTTTTGAGTTGCTCACGGTGGTAACCCGTTCTATGTGATCGGAGATCCGTGAAGTAGAGTTGGGAGACAAAATTGTTGGGAGGAGAGTATCCTTACGACATACTACCACTCCGTATAGATGCAATACTCTCCTATTACGCATGGCAGGTTGGTATTTAGCTTAATGTGTTACTGGTGGCTTGTTTAAGCAAAGATGTTATCCTCAGAACATCTTTTGAAGAACACACCTATATGAGTCATTGTCAACGTCACGGTCCGTGAGAGTTGGGTGCTCTCTAATAAACTCATGAAAGGCCATGGAGTATGGCGCATAAGGTCCAAACCGGAGAAGCTTGGCAGCCTGATGTCGGTCTAGACCTTATGTGAAACTAGTGCGCACCAAACTTGTAGTTCAAGGCATAGTCCACTATTCAAGTTGCAATCTAGTGTAGCATGAAGTTCTAAGTGGAAGTTCAACTTAACTCCACCTCGCACCGGTATATAAACAATGCTCGAACTGATTGATGTGATGTGATGAGATGTGCCTATGAGAATTTGTGGGGATTGTTGGAATTTGGGTGTGGGCCTTGGCCCATAGCCTAATACAATGAAATTCTCTTGGCCCATTCATGCCTAGCAAGGGTGGCACCAAAGTTTAGTCCCCTTGCTAGTTTAGAGGGAGTTGGACCAATATATATAGTGGAGTGTTTCACTACCTCCTAAAGAGAGTGAAGAGGAGTGGCATACACGCGCGCTCCTCCTCCTCCGCCCGCCTACGTCCACGGCAGCAGCAGCAGTTCTTGAGTGTGCCTCGGTGCCGATCTTATCTTTTTGCTGCTCGGGAAAATTATTGTGCGAGTTATTTTTCTGTCAGCCGTTTTCGGTCTTTCCGGAAACGTGGGATGTTACTACTCGGGCGTGGGCTATGCCCCACGTCTTACCCGACGGTGCCTATATATAAACGGCCTTAGGCAAAAACCCTAATACGAGAAAATACACATCTCTCTGCCTCCAGAACTTTGCGCCGCCGCTACACCTTCTCCATCCCCTCTTCCGGCGTGCACCGGACGGGGCGATGAAACCTCCGGAACCACCGCCTCGTGAACTGTCATGCGGGTGAGGCGATCAGGTTTTGGGAGCGTCTGTGACTCTTGGCAACATCACGTCGACCGACCACTCCTTCCCCGACGAGGACTTCTTCCCGGACATCAGCAGTCTCTACATCGACGCCATGGCTGACGACACTGGCGTCAACGCGAACCTCAACCCCAACCTGAACACGAACCCGATTCCTCCTCCAGCCTCCTCCAGCACCGTACGTAATTTGTTCCTATCTAGTTCAGTTTCTGTTGCAGTTTCTTGTACTAGCTCTTGGAATAGATGTGATCTGCTTATTCTGGTTGAATATGATCTGTTCGTCTATTCTGCTAGTATACATGATTAGATTAATTCTAGCACTTATAGTCATGATTTATTATTACTTATTTCGGATTAAATATTATGGTAATTTGCTTATATTTTCAACATCTTGACCTAATGAATAGTCATACTAGGTTCTTACAAAATTATTTCTAGAAGCTTAAGATTCCTTTAAAGATGTTTTTATATGGTTTCTTTATAAAAAAAGTTCTACTTACAAAAGATAAATTAGCTAAACGTAAGTGAGATGGATGTCAAAAGTGTTGTTTTTTTTTTGACTCAATGGAGACAGTTGAACACTTGTTTCTGTCGTGCCCGTTTACAAAAATCATTTGGCATATGGCTTATTTCACTTGTAATCTACCACTACCAACTAGTATTGCTAATATGTTTGTTAACTGGTTAAATGGTATGGACAAAAATGACAAAGCTAAAATTTGTATTGAGGTATCGGCTTTATGCTGGTCTACGTGGATGAGTCAGAAAAATATTATCTTTAACAGACATACGGGTATCAATTTTTTGCAGATTATTCAACGAGCTGTTCACTGTATTCAACTATGAGCATATTTACTACCGGAGGATCAGCGCGAACCCATGGTTTTATCATGCAACCGGATGCTAGTTGCTCGGGATTTCTTTTTCGAGGCTCCTGGATGACAACACATTATTAGTCTCCAAAATGGATAGCTTCATGTTGCTTTTCATTTTTCGCTGGTTGATCATTTCAACCTTAGTTGATCCGTGATGTAATAAGGTTAAACACTTTGAATACTTTGCAATAAAAATTGGATGTGTGCATGGCTTGATGTAGAGGCCAGGGCTATACTCCCATTTCAAAAAAAACATATGTGACATTGGATGATGTTGATTAGTTCTTTGCTAGTCCCTTGGGATTACTTTTGACTTGTCTGATGACCGATGCTCATAACTGCGCCCCTTCTCTAGGGCAACTACGAAGTGCATGTGCAAGGCAGGTTGCTGCAATGGTTAGGGGCTAGCCACTAGTTTTATCTCTTTCTCTGTAAAATGATAAGTTAGTGATGCTGCTCAGTGTGTTCGTTCACAATGAATTGTCTTTATGTGCATGGCCAAAGATTTCTCTTGTAATTGGTTGATTTAATGCAACCAGTTCATTGGACGCAACTTATATGTTTGCACTACGCCATGTTCGCGCTAATGGTTATACATATGGAAAGTTTCCACTGATCATACGGGTGCAGAGGCCGAAGCCATTTAGGCAAAAGATTACTCACTCTGTTCTCTAAAATAAAATATTTCGGCAGATAAAATTAGTTTGTCGAAATGTTTTATGATAGGAACGAAGGAGTACCTATTTCAGATCGCAATATTTAAACCAAAGTTTCCGTGGCATCGCAGTGCTCCTGGAAGCTGGAAATCATGGAATAGACTAAAGTTGATTTACATTGATGAACAAAGGAGGTTTGCCAAAATGTTTTATGTTAGAAAAAACGTGACATTTGCAGTGCTCCTGAAACCGAAGTTTGCCAAAATGTTTTATATTAGTGAACAACACTTTTGCTTCGGTATCCCCCTCTAAGCAATTTTTGTCTGCGAAACCGGGTTCCGGGTTTATTTTGGGTGGGTTCCGGGTGAGAGGTTGACTCATACGGGCACGTATGTGTACATACAGTTGTGCAGCGTATTCTACCCGGGCGATGTAGAGGTGAAGACCGACCGGTCGATCGATAAATTAAAGTAAACATCTCCGGCCATTAGCGCATCTACGGTGTTTACTTGAAACTGGTACCGCATGCGACAACATAAGGCGATATGGGCCTTAGTACATAGATTAGTTAATCATATAATTATCTCCAGCCACTAGCGCAGCTACGATGTCTACTTCAAACTGTACACGTGCATGTGACGACATAAGATACTACTCCCTCCCTCCGTAAATAAGTGTACATCTAGCTTTTGCCTAAGTCAAACATAACTAAATTTGATCAACTTTATAGAGAAATATAAGAATATATATTACATTAAATTGTCATATTATAAAACTAGATTTAAAAATAAATCTAATGATATCAATTTAGTGTCATAAATGTTGATATGTTGTTCTAAAAAGTTAGTCAAACATTGTAAAGTTTGACTTGGGACAAGGCTAGAAGTACACTTATTTGCGGACGCCGTTTAAAAATATAAGATGTTTTAGGTTTGTGAAGAAGATGTATCTAGACATCTTTTAGTGTATAGGTTTAAATGAATCTAGACACTAAAAGATGTCTAGATACATCTCTTTCACATACCTAAAACATCTTATATTTCCAAACGGAGGGAGTACGTAGAATAGTTAGCTACAGTATGTACTTGAAATTAAAGTAGTCCGATCAGGCAAAGCATGTCCAGGTAGCATAACATTTTGTAAAACTCCAGATCGGTCATGCAAGTATCATGCAACTAGCATATGCAAAAGCTAGATGTCGGTTAAACATACACAAACTGGATTCTTCAACACAACCAAGATTTTAACTGGAGATCTGCACGGAGTCCAGCAATGGCGGCCAGGAGAAACGAAATTCTTCTACACGATCGAGCTGCTTCGGTGGACCAGGTTCAACGAAAGTGGGACATGCACCTTGTTTTTTCCTGGCGGCACCCGGCATGTACAAACCACCTCCGCTAGTACGACTCGAGACCTTGCAACCGGACACCGAAGCAAGGCTCAGTGAACAAAGGAAGTAGTACTACTAATGATGACAAATTGAGATATTTGGATTTCAAGGTGGAGTTGTAGCACCGCGTATATTGGTAAGTTATATCAAACTTTGTCATGCTTTGCGCACCTTACAAAAAAGAAATTGAATTCAGGCATGCAGTTATCATGTCCTTGCTAAGTGGCTCAACAGAATTACATGATCCCTAACCAGTTTCTGATGCGCCTTCATGAAATTAACATTAGTGTTTGTATAAAACAAGATGATTTACATGGATGGGGTGAACACCCTTATAAAAGGGAGAGGATGCTCCCATCTTGATTCTAGAGAGGCTTGATTTTGAGAATATAGATAGATCAGTCGTGTCTTTCTCGATAAATAGAAATATATTCATATCAAGAAGATATCAACTGCATCCGGTCTAGTCCTAGCTACAAAAGGAAGAAGCAGTACAGCCAAAGCTATAAAATAAAAGGAAGAAGCAGTTACTGCGCTTCCCAGCCTTTAGAAGAATATATACTGAACATGCACTGATCAGCTACACAGTTGATCAAAGCGCATAGGTACACAAGTGAGATGAGATTTTAGAAGAATACTGAACATGCACTGATGCACATATATGGACTTTGAGGCTGGCGTGCATGTTAACAACCGTGATTGTACTCGATTTGCATGGGCTAGCTGTAGATTGCTTCTTGTTGACTTCCGCTAGTAAGAGATGGCTCTCGTCTCAAGGTGATATTACTGCGGAAACAACATATGCGCGTGGTTAGAACTGAAGAGAGGAGCGCAAGAAGAAGTGAACAGATACTTATGGAAGCAGCTGAGCAGTAAAACCACGGAGGACACGACCGAGCAGCAACGGAAGGGAAGTGCGTAGAGCCTTATGGCGTGGCACAAACAGGTGCTCTGGTTTCGATCGACCACTGCCGTGGGCGCCATACCTGAGATGTTCCTGAGATATGTGATAGTACATGGGAAAACTCTGAAAAGGGGCCGGAAACAACCTGGAGTCCTGGACCTACCTGGTGGCTCTGGATAATCTAGGATCATCGTGGCCGCCACCACGCCGACGGCCAAGGAGAGCAGCCACTTGCTTGGTGTCATTTCTTGTTGACGGTGATGCTAAGGTTTAGTGTTATTCTCTCTCACTCCTGTTACGCTTGGTTTAAGCAGCAAGTTTACTAACAGCTTCCGCGCATCTAGGCTCAGCTTCTCCGTGTTTCTTTGTTTTCTTACGTTCTTGGCTGTGCCCTTATGCGCATGGCCGAAGATTTCTCTATTAATTGATTGATTTAATGCAACCAGTTCATGGATGCAACTTATATATTTACACTATGCCATGTTCACGCTAATGGTTGTACATAATGAAAGTTTCCGCCCATCTTATGGGTGTATAGGCCAAAGCCATTTCATTAGGCAAAAAAACTACTCACTCTGTTCTCTAAAATAAAATAATTTGGCAAATAAAATTGGTGTGTCAAAATATTTTATAATAGGGAACGAATGAAGTACCTATTTCAGATCGCATTATTTGAACTGAAGTTTCCGTGACATTGCAGTGCTCCTGGAAACTGGAAAACAGGGAATAGACAGAGAAAATTACAGTCTTTGTGGTATTTGTTGCACAGAACACGTGAACAACATTTTTTTTGCAGCTACCATGGTTTGTGGCTAATCTTTTGCACTTGGCTTAAACGAACAACTTTTTTTCGGGTCACATGTTATCTAGCTGGCCGGGCCCGCTATTTTGCTTACAGCATAATATTTAAAACATAAAAAGTTGAAAATAAATGTATTACCAAAAAATCATTTTGAAACACGGACACCAATGATCTCTTTATCAAAAAATCGACTTTTTGTCGCTTAAAAACATACATAGACATATACATATACATATACATTGTGTAGTATGTACGGCCAAATTTGCATCAAAATAAATTTTCATGTGACACAAAAAACAAATGTTGAAATAAAATGAGATCCTTTTTGCCTTTTCAGATACACGATTCCGATTCCGATCCGATTTCGTGACTTTTGTGTAGCCTATAATGCAACTTATTATGTAACAAAACTCCACGGGCATGTAGATGACATGTATCATCTACATATAATGCAATGTTTTTTGTGACTTTTATGTAGCCTATAATGCAACTTATCAATGTCAACTTTTTCATTACTCGTTTGAATTTTAATATACCATTTTCCATTTTTTTAGCAATACAATTGTAGTATCAATGACAACAAATATAGCAAAATCAGTATAGTTGTAGTTACAAATTTCATCCTCTTCATAAATTTATTTCATCAATATGTTAGTAGGTTAAGCAGTCCATTTGGCTAGGTGTAAAAAATTTAGACACAAACCGTGCTAGCTGCAAAACAGATCTTGTTTCTGTGTTTTGTGCAACAAATGTCATAAAGACCGGTGTTAGCTGCAATTTTCTCGAATAGACACAAAGAAAGTTTGCCAAAATGTTTTATGCTAGACAAAAAACTTGACATTGCAGTGTTCTTGGAACCAAAGTTTGCAAAAAATATTTTATATTATTGAACAAAGAAAGCAGTACTAAAGATGACAATTTGAGATATTTGGATTCCAAGGTGGAGCTGTATCATCGTATATACTGGTAAGTTAATATCAAACTCTGTCATGCTCTGCACACCTTACAAACAAAAAATGGTATTCATGCATGCAATTATCACGTCCCTGCTGAGTGGCTCAGCAGAATTACATGATCCCTGACCAGTTTCTCATGCGCCTTCATGAAATTAACATTAATGTTGTGAAAAACAAGATGATTTACATGAATGGGTTGAACACCCTTATAAAAGGAAGAGGCCGCTCCCATCTTGATTCTAAGGGGACTTGATTTTGAGAGGATAGATAGATTAGTCGTGACTTTTTCAATAAAATAAATATATTAATATTATGAAGATATCAACTACACTCAGACTCAGCCTAGCCGCGGCTACAAAAGAAAGAAGCTGTAAAGTTAAGGCTATAAAAGAAAGAAGCAGCACTCTGTTTCCGAGCCTTTAAGAATACTGTACATGCACTGATCAACTGTAGAGTTGATCAAACTTATAGGTATACATGTGAGATGAGATTTTAGAAGAGTACTGAACATGCGCTGATGCACATATGGGAGATGACTTCCGATAGCTGTAGATTGCTTCTCGTTGACTTCCTGTAGTAGGAGATGACTCTCGTCTCAAGGAGATGTTGCTTCTGGGGTGGGCAATGGGAGTTCAATTAGATGTGGACCGAGCCAATCGCATGACCGCCGCATCGGACCATAAGGGCATAGAGCCTGCCTTGATTGATCGCGCGGACGAGCCGAGTGAAATTTTGACTCGCTCTGATCGCGTGACACAAGCACGTGCTCTGGTATCCTTCGACGACTGCGTTGTACTTCTTGCAGCAGGACGCAGTGCGCCTCATGACCGAACTGTTCGTGAGATAAGGCAAACAAGGCAAAACACTGAGAAAAGGGCCGAAATAACCTGGGCATGGCTTTGGGCCTGAGAGCTGCGCGCCCGGCTCGGGCCCACACCAGGAGGAGCCAGGCCTAGGGCCATGAGAAAATTCCTTATTTAACATCGGCTTAAAATTCGATTCCTTATTTGACACCGAGCAAATTTTTCTTTTCTATTTGACATCTTGTTAAATTTCATTTCCCTATATGACACTTTAGTTCATTTTCTCCATTAACGGTGTTAAAGAGAGATGTGAAAATACCTTTCTACCCCTAGTGCATAATTTGACCAAAATCTATTCAAGACTGTAGCTCACAGTAATGTTACATATTTGGTCAATTTGATTACAAATTTGGGCAGAACCTCCTCTGTATTTTGATGCCACGTCTATACAATTCACATAAATATATCCAAAAGTATCATGACATGTAAAACTACATCAGCACTATTTGATATGCATCATAGCCATGTTCAAAATCAACACTACATTAGTACTACTCGTTCACATGCATCACAGCCATGTTCAAAATCAACACTACATCAGTACTACTCGTTCACATGCATCACAGCCATGTTCAAAATCAACACTACATCATCACATGCATCCCAGACATGTTCAAAATCAACACTATATCAGTACTACTCAAATGAACACTACATCAATACTACTCGTTCACATGCATCACATAACAATCATAAGCTGAGTCTTCTTTTGCTTCGTATGTTCATTGCAGGGCTCGTAGGTTTAAATATTTTGCTTCTTGTGCACATAGCCGGGCTGCTGTCAACTGGAACCACAGGAAGCAAGGCTTTCTCCGGTTGACTTGAGCTGGTTCTTGATCTGCACATACACAAATATATGACATCAATGTTTTCTAGCAATTGAAAACACAAAATATAGACATCATGTGAACTAAAAACAAAAACAATACCTCTTAGATCCAACTGATTCAGAGTTTGTCCCTTTTCCCTTATTTTTACTTGTATTCTCTAAGCTACTTGTATTGAGAAGGAATCAATCAGAATATAAACAAGTTAAGTTTAATTAAATGTAAAAATATAAACTAGTTATAATCACCTTTTTGATGTTCTAGCACTAGAATGGACATCTTTTCCCTTTTTCTTAGTTGTAGTTTCCAAGTTTTGGCTATGGTGAGAAGGAAGCAACTTAGAATTAAAACCTCCTTTTATGTAATCATGAACATAAGTGTAAAATTATTAGAGATTTCAAATTACTAACCTTGGGGGAAAACACATTCTTGTTGGTGCTTCATCCTCACAAGCAACAATGGATGAATCGGCTACTTTGGCTCTCTTTGCCCTCTTCTTTGGTGGTTCTCTATACAATCAAGTAAGAAAAGTAGTAAACAAGTTAGTTGGTAGAATAATGCAATAATATACAAGAAAGTAGTGAACATCTATATTACCTCACAGCCATCATCGCAGCAATGTCTTCCGGGTTGCCTTTCTTACAATTGTGCCAATGATGCCCTTTTTCCTTACAAATAGGGCACAAGTGTTTGCCATTTTTTATTTTCTTCTCATTGCAACCCTTGTACCTCTCAGTTTTAGGCCTACCAGTTGTAGCCTTCAATAGAGGTGGATGCATAAAGAATCCATGATTAGATTTAGACCATTGGGTCTTGTCGGGCATAGCAGGGATTAGTTGGGCATAAGCTAATTTGAATTTGTCGATGGAGTAATACAAATCCACGTAGTTTCGTATATGTGCATTGCTAAGAGAGGTGATGAATGCAAGAGCATGCTTGCAAGGAAGGCCGGAAACTTACCATTGTCTACAAGAGCATGTCCTGTCCCGCAAATTGACCACAAACCTGAAGCCACTACCACCTAATGCGTTCACTTCTGCCACTTCTTCCGAGCTTTCAACCACCTCCAAGTTTAATTCCCTAGTCATTGCATTGAGCTTCTTAATTATGTGGGGCAGAATCAAACCATCTAGCTTCTTTGCTACTTTTCTCCTTCGGTTCCACAATATCATAATCAATTGCCTAGCCTTATCAAAGAACTCGTCCAAGTTCAAGGACTTGTGGTGCTTAATCCAATTGTTAAAGCACTCGGCCAAGTTGTTGGTTACATAGTCCACCTTGCATATAGTTGAGAACTGACTCCTAGACCACAACTTATTGTGCCACTTCCTTACATATGAAGTTGCAGCTGGCCTTGATGTATCCATAGCAACCCAATGTTTGTCAAATAAATATGGGTTCCATGAGTAAGCAGCAACCCAAAGGTGGTCATCAAACACCTTCCCATGGAACTTTTTCTTGAAGTTGGTCACTAAGTGATACATACACTCCCTGTGTTTCGCCTCTGGGAACACTTCCTTGACCCATGTCATTACTGCCTGGCCAGCATCGGTGCATATAGCTAAACCACTTGGTGATCCTATGGCCTGTTTTAGCAATTGCATGAACCAGGTCCAATTATCATTAGTTTCAGAATCAAAGACTCCAAAACTAACCGGATACATCCAATTATGACCATCAATGGCGGTATCACTAGCCAGCTGCCCCTTGAACCTGCCTGTCAAGAATGTGCTATCTACTGCCAAATACGGTCTGCAACCACTAAGGAACCCCTCTATGCAAGGTTTTAGAGCAACAAAAATTCTTCTAAACTTAATTTTACCATTTATTATGTGATGATCGATCTGCACTATGCTACCGGGGCAGCAACTTTCAACTTGTGCCTTAAACCTATATAAATTGTCAAAGCTGCTGTCCCAATCACCATAGAGTTGCTGCAAGGCTAGCAGCTTACCCATATACACTCTCTTGTAGTGGATTTTTACCTTGTGATGTTCTTTAAGCTTCTTTTGCAATTCCTTTGCTCCTACAGTTGCATCTTCAATGAGCCAGTCCTTCACCTTCTCACACACCCAATATTTGGTTGCATTCTTCACCTTCTTTTTCCTTCTTGCACTAGAGCAATCATGATTACAAGGTTTTTTTTCACCTACATAAGAATATAAGTGGTTATCTAGAATGTCTTACACAATTATTATGCAACTAATATTCACAAACAAGCAAAGTTAGACAATTACCACTACAGTACACATATCATCTGTTGTAGAAGCATGTATCCTCCATGGACAATTATCTTCATCTTTTCTTTTGCAATAGCCCGTGAACCTAAATGGTGTACTCTTCACCGTGTTATACTCAAATTCATGTTTGATTGCATGCTGAGAAAGTGCCAACTTAAACTCGTCCATATTTGGATATGTGGAACCTTCGGTCATAGGAGGGTCTTCCTTATCGTACTCTATATTTGGGGCATGATTTTCCTCATGCAACTCCTCCTCTTCCAATTCAGCCTCATCGTCACTCTCATCATCGCTCTTATCCTCGCTCTCATCATCAGCAACATAGTCTTTGTCCTTCTCTTTATCAGAAAAAATAACCATATTTAGAGCGGTAGGTTCTTCCTCGAAGTACATATTCTCTTCATCAATGCCAACATGTTCATTCTCTGGTATTGGGTTGACAAGATAACTTTCCGAATCTTGATTTGTGTTGTTAGGTTGTAAATCCACATCAGTGTGATATTCGTTAAGATAACTTTCCTCATATGGTTGAGAAGGATCACAATATGCAACAAACATGTCCACCTTCTTTGTCTTGTTGTGTTTCTCAAACATAGACAACAACTCTTGGTCTGAATTTAGTTCTGGGAATGTTTTCAGAACATCATCATAATAATGAACATGTGGAACTTCCAAATAACGAGGTGAGTACTGCAGTGTAATTGATTCAACCAGATCTTCATAATTTGTCAAGTCTGAATCAATAACCTTCTCAAAATAAAAACACTTGATATCCTTTCTAGCTGTTTTTGGGTTGCCAAGCATTCTAATTTTTAGCAAATAACTTGAATTTGCATCAATCATGTAAATAGAACAGAGACATATGTAAATAGAAGAGAGAATAACTTAAATTTGCTACTGGATATCTACATGCAGCATAGGATATCTACATGCATTAGTCTCTTGCTAGTTTGCTACTGGATATCTACATGTAGCAAATAACTTGAATTTGCTACTGGATATCTACATGCATCAATCGCAGCAAATAACTCACCCTGCATCCGTGCCATGGCCATGGCCTGGCACGCCGTCCGGCGCCACGACCTGGCCTGACCATCCGCCATTGCGCGCGCTTAGCACACCGCTCATCGCTTCTCTCCTCGCCCGCCTGGCCATCATCGCGGCCACTCGCACGCCGTCGCCCGCCGTCCGTCGACGCACCCTCGCCTAGCCCGCCATCCATCGCCATTCCCTCGCCTGGCCCACCGTCGGCCGCCGCGCCCTCGCCTGGTTTGTCGTCCGCCGCCACTCCTTCCATCCTCGCCGCTAGGAGCCGCCGGCGGCACTAGGGTTAGGGTGGGGTCGGGAGAGAGAGCCTGGGATCGATCGACAGAGACGAGCACGGGACTGTTCGGTCGGTCTACTCGTGCACCTCTCTCCCTTCTATCCACTTGAGGGCATTTTGGTCCATACAACTAAATTTTAACAGAACAGTGTAACGGATGTCATATAGGGAAATAAAATTTAACAAGATGTCAAATAGGGAAGAAAAAAATGCTCAGTGTCAAATAAGGAATCGAATTTTAAGTCGGTGTCAAATAAGGAATTTTCTCTAGGGTCATTGTGCCGGCCAGGCGCAATGACGCCGATGATGAAGGACAACAACCACTTGCTTGGTGCCATCTCTTGTTGACCCTAGGTGCTACCGTGCTACTCCCTCCGTTTCAAACTATAAGATGTTTTGATTTTATGGAGTAAATATATCTAGACTACTCTTAGTATATGGAGTGAATCTACACACTAAAAAAAGTCAAGACATGCTTCACAAACCTAAAACATCTTATATTTTGAAACGGAAAGAGTAGATGCGTGTAATCTTCTGATCTCTGATGAATCCTGTTGGGCTTCTTCTTATCCCTACCTATAAATGTACAATGCCTCTATCAATGTTTAGTACCACATAGAAAATTTACTGAAGGTCCTTTTCAAAAAAAATTACTGAAGGTTAAATCAGCTTATAAATCCGAAAATGAAAAGGCATTAATGTAGACATCAAACACCAGCTACCAACATGTCTTTGTACTGCCGGTTTACTTGCCGTTTGATAGCCGGTATTTCACATCTACGATTTTTGTCAGCCTAACTTACACGCTCATGTTTGCGCTTTCGATTTAATCTCAACATATCTCGATGCGATTTTATTATCAAATGTCTTTTCTATCGCTGCACCCCTATCACTTAGCATTTCAAGAACATATATTTTCTCTTGCACGCACATGTAGCATAATCACATCATAAAACGTTCTGTCTATCGGCCGTGCCCTGGACCGCAGAGTGAAGTCTAGTATTTTATAATAGAGAATAAATGGAGTATCTATTTCATATCGCATTAGTTAAACCGAACTTTCCGTGACATTGCAACGCTATTACAAGCTGAAAGTCATGGAATAGACAAAGAAAATTACAATTAACACCAGTCTTTGTGGCATTTGTTGCATAAAACACGTAAACAACAATTTTTTGCAGCTACCATGGTTTGTGGCTTAATCTTTTGCACCTGGCCCAAATGAATAATTTTTTTGCGGATAACATGTTATCTAGTTGGCTAGGCCCGCCATTTTGCTCACAACATAATTTTCGAAACATAAATATTTGAAAATAAATATATTACCAACAAAGTCATTTTGACACACGAACACCAATGATCCCTTTTTCAAAAAAAAAATTGTTTTTGTCTATTAAAAACATACATATACATATACCTCGTGTAGTATGTACGGACAAATTTGCATCAAAAAATATTAGTGAACAAAGGCGGAAGCAATACTTAGGCCCCGTTCGGCAACCCATCGCTCCGCTATATTCCATCGCTCCGCTCCACTCCGCGCGATTTCTGCTCTCTCGATCGAGACGCTAGAACTGATACCGTTCGGGGTGCTCCGCTCTCTGAGAGGACGGGCTGCCAGCCCAATAGTGCCAGATGGATCTTGTTCATGCGGTAAAAACTGATCCAGCCCAGTGGGAGCTGAATACTCATGCGGTAAAAATTAATCAAGCACGGTAGGATCTGAAGGCTGACGGGCTCGTCGAGATGTAGAGACGCGGCGAGGCCCTTGTGCCGGTAGGGAGGTCTTGGAACGGCGACGGCGAGATCGTGGCTTGGTCTCCTAGTATCAGCGTTGGGCTCTGGCAGCGGCTGCTAGCACATGATCAATTCGTGCGGCCTGCAAGCTCTTGCGATCGGTAATGCCCAATTAGTGCGGCCGGAAGATCGATTCGTTTGCCGGCGGTCTCGTTTTGGCGGCGGCAGCCGTAAAGCGAGCAGCATCATGGGTGAATCGGGAACAAGTGTTCGACCCGCTCTGTGCCAGACAGAGAGAGAGGACAGAGGCGGAACAGATAACGCCTACCGCTTAGATTCACTTGTCGGTGGCAGGCTGAAGTAATTTCGAGCAGCTCCGCGATTTCCAATTCTGTGGATCGCCAAAACACTTGCTCCTCGTTTTTAACTAAATAGTCGGAGCGCTCCACCGATCCTGATCCGCGGAATGGATGCGTTCGGCTCAACTCCGATCGCTCCGGAAGTGGAGTTAAGAGCCGGAGCGTTTCCGAACAGACTCTAAAGATGACAATTTGAGATAAACGTGGAGCTGTATCATCGATATATAATGGTAGGTTAATATCAAACTGACAAACTCTGTCATGCTTTGCACACCTTACAAACAAAAAAATGTATTGAGGCATGCAATTATCATGTCCCAGCCGAGTGGCTCAACAGAATTACGTGATCACTGACCAGTTTCTGATGCCCTTCATGAAATTAAAATTAGTGTTTGTAGAAAACAAGATGATTTACATGAATGGAGTGAACACCCTTATAAAAGGGAATGGCCGCTCCCATCTCGATTCTAGAGAGGCTTTAAGAATATTGTACATGCACTGATCAAGTTGATCAAAGCGTATAGCTATACATGTGATGTGAGATGAGATTTTAGAAGAATACTGAACATGCGCTGATGCACATATGGGCTAGCTGTAGATTGCTTTTTGCTGACTTTCGGTAGTAGGAGACGACTCCCGTCTCAAGAAGATGTTGCTTCTGGGATGGGCGGTGGTACTTCAGTTAGCCGTGGGAGAGGGCTCGCTATGAAAACAAGTATGCCCCGTAGTCAGACAAAGAGAAAGACAAGAAGCAGGATGTAGTGGGCCTTGATTGATCGCGCAGATGGGCCGAGTGAAATTTTCACTCGATCTGATCGCGTGACACAAGCACGTGCTCTGGTTTCCTTCCACGACGGCGTTGTAATTCTGGCAACAGGACGAGGTGGGCCTCATGACCAAATTGTTCGTCAGATATGGCAGACAAGGAAAGACACTGATAATGGGCCCGGAACAACCTGGGCCCGGCTCGGAGCTTGAGAGATGCGCTCCCGCGCCCGCACCAGGAGGAGCCAGGCCCAGGGTCATCGTGGCCGCCAGGACGCCGACGACGAAGGACAACACCCACTTGCTGCTTGGTGCCATCTCTTTTTGACTGTGGTGTGATCTTCTTCTCTCTGATCACTCCTCTTGGGCTTCGTTTATGTACCAAGCCCAGCTTCTTCGTGTTTCTTTTTCTTTTGCTTTGTCACGTTCTTGGCCTTGCTAACTCTGCGTAAACAGTGACTGCAACCTTTTACTAGCGTGGCTTGGTGACGAGTCCCCTACCCTAGCCCCACTCGTCAGTGACGGGGGCTAACCCAGCCTCGGTACAAAAGGTCACCGTGCCTGCGCTGGCATCAGCCTTGCGCCTTCAATTTTTTCCGTTTTATAAGATAATATATTTAGCTTTGTAAAGAAATATATCTAAACTACTTTTAACCTACACATAGTCTAGATACATTTCCTTTATAAAGTTAAAATATTTTATATTATAAAACGGAAAAAGTAATTCTTTTTTAAAAATTCCAAAATTGGTTAAAAATTGTAAAATCAATATCTAATTATCTGTTTACCAGAAAAATATGTATAATATATCAAAATGTTAATAAAAATAAGCGCTATATATTCAAAGTATAATCATGTATTTTGATACAAGCCCTATTTATATTAGTTGAACATAGTAACCCTTTATGGAAACATGGGGTTAAATACAAATGCCATATAAGAGGTATTTGGACTCCATTTAAATTGATGTTCATATGACCTAGGAATAATTTCAATATCTCTAATCTTGTCATATCATCATACTTGTATGTGCGTTGCGCTGATGCCATGTGTTGAATGTTGTTTCTCTTTCTTTTTGTTGTTTGGTTCTTCTCGGTAGAATTCAAGATCGAGTCCGAGATCGAGGAATACCATCGAAGGGAAACACTTGATCATCAATGAACAATGTCAAGAAGATTATCCGTGATAATATTTATATCCGGTTATCAACGAACAAGAAAAGCATAACTCCATATATATATATATATATATATATATATATATATATATATATATATATATATATATATATATATATATATGAATCCTATGAATTTAAATTATTTTGATTCTTGCCATGCTGCATACGATTCCAAAGTATTTTATCGATAGATAGAGTTATCTTATCTGATGCATCATATCTTTGTAGCCTATATTCCCTGATACACTACTCCTAACATAACTACGGTTTAGCGTATGAGCATTGCTAGAGTTGTTGTATCGGTAGTGCTTAGCCATGCTTAGATGTTACCGTTGGTCCATCCGAATGATCAATCAGAACTGTGAATGAACCTATATGTAAGACAAATATGCTAAGGCTTGTATGGAGGCCACATTGCGTTGGGATTTTTGTAGTCCCATACTTGCCATCCCTAGGACCTGAGTTCTTGCCTCTTAAACCAATGGAGGCGTACAACCACATGGGGGCCTAAAAAACCCCTGGATCAACTAACTTGTCTAGTAGATTCCATGAGTCATATAGTTTAGGCTCCATTTGGCATATGCATTTTGGATGTTTTGATAAAGGCGGTGAAGAAGGTGCATTCATAATAGTAAAAGGCATGGCAGGGAACTAGAAAGGCACGGCCTTCGTAATCTTGGACCCTGTTCACATATTTAGGTATCGACTTTGTAACTTGACCCATTACGGTGGCATCTCCTTAGGGCATGACTCATGGTATTGGCGAAAGAAAGGTAAAACTCGTGTCTAACCACCCTCTTTCGTCACCCCCAGAAGCGTGTTAATCATTGTGGCACTAAGAGTCGGTTGGTTAGTGTGCGTAAAGTTATACACCCCTGCAGGGTAAAATATTTTTTGAAAAGTCGTGTCCATTGTTATGGATAACTTAGGAACGGACATGTGGGTCGTGATTTTGAGTACTTCATCGATAATATCATCAACTCTAACTATGTTATGGTGACTTGATAATGTTCTCGTCAAAGATATAACCTTGTTAACTATACACCGATATTGATATTGAGTTCATCGTGCGTGGTAATTCTTTGTATTTTTGGTACCACGTTCCTTGCACCTATTATAGTATATTCTAGCAAATAAATATGCCTAATATTATGTACATCTTATCCAATAAATGTTGCATAATGATATGCATACACAAGTTTCTTGCTTGATGACAATGTTTATATCTCAAGTTTACCTTAGTAAGACTATCGTGTGGTGAAATGGAAAATCTCATTGAAAGGATAGGTTGTATTCATAAGATATTCTAGCTATGATGTAAAACAAATTCCATGGTCAAATAATACTCATTACTATGTTAAAAAATGAAAGTGTCTTTTGGTTTACTCTTGTATTTGATTATAAAGTAGATCTGATGTGGCTTACAACCACTTTTATGGCCTGGTCTTCATAGATTCGAGGGGATTTGGGGGAGGAGAGCGAAGAACACGATGTACATGAAAGGGAAATCGAAGATACAAATGCACATCACACCCAAATCAGTTTGCTCTCATTGGCCCGAACCACCAACCCAATAAAATCACAGAGGGAGAGACCAAAGGTAGAATCCCTTGCGAGAGATTGGTTAGCTCTTGATAGAATCACACATATGAAGAGATTAGCAACCAAGTAGAATCCCAAAGGGGAGAGACCTAGCACTATTAGAATCCATACATGGGAGAGATCAAGAACTAGAAGAGCGCCTTGATGACTTCAATTAAGAAGGCCTTGATACAACTCGATAATCTAATGAGAGGGGGTTCCCATCCAGGGTTTGGCCTAAGCCATGAGTCTCAACTCAATCCATCATCATCTATAACTAGATCAGAGCCACAAGGGGATATTTATAGTACTTGGGGCGAAGTGGTAGGTTGGGGGAATATTCCTAGGCATCCGATCCTAAATAGCGCGCAGACTGAACATTTCGGTGGTAAAGTCGGCGGTGCCGGGCTGGGCGCCGGACGGGTCGTCGGCTAAGTCGGCGAAGCCATGCCATGCTCGGCAGTGACGTTGGTTCGTCTGTGGGCTGCTGGATGAGCATACTAGCACGTCTTTCTCGGGCGGCCGTCGTGGCACCGATCGATCCGGTGGATCCGGCAAGACTGGCTGGCCGGAAGCCTTCTTCCGCCTTCTCTTCCATGCCTCGATGATGTCGGACTTGAGTCCTTGGGCACTCTTCTCTCCTCCTCTTGGCATCATGGTCATGTGCCTAGGCATACAATAGGCACTTGGCTCAAGTAGGATCGCATTCATGTGATTACCAAATGAAGACAAGATATGGAAGGAAATCACCTTTGTAGAAACAGTTGGTGTAGCATGATGTGGACAAACGGTGATTCATGTATGTTGGGCTACATCGTCTCCCTCCCACTTGAAAAAGAGTCGACCTCGACGATATTCCGTCATCATCTTGTAAGGAAGGACATATGCCCGCTATGTCTTGATGGACGCTCTCAAGAGCGTGTTTCGTCAACTCGTTCTCAATCGAGGTTGACATTGGAACATGGGTACCTACACACACCATAGATGAAATAAACAACGTATGTGTGTGGTAGATGAATACATCATCCATCATGATGCATCTTCTCTTCTGCACATCACCATTAGCATCAAGCAATATATCATAGAAGGCATGGTGATTATCCAAGCAAATGGTAGGAACATACTTATCATGGCAAGTATCAAAATATCCAAATGTTGAGAAAGCTATGGGGGCGATATTATTATGAACCATACGACAATTATTGCAAGCAAAACATGTGAAAGAGCAATTGTTCAACATATTACGAGCAACAACGGGAGAAAATGAAGTACATGCATGATCAAGCATTTCCAATGTATGAGTATGGTTGCCGACAAACATAGGGAAAGAGAAATTGTTTATCAAGTTTGCCGCAACAATTAGGGAGTCACCATCATAGTCGATGAAGTGTTCCATGTACGTCGTGCTTGAGAAGTCGAAGTCCTTATGGTTCTCCATGTGCTCCATCCTTGAGGAGTCGTCGTTGGTGTAGTACTCGAAGTCCTCCAAGCATGCAGAGCCAATGTCCGTGTGGTGCTTCATCATGTCATCGATGCTTGTGGAGTCGTCGTTGTTGTGGCTCATCATGGTTTGTTACTCGTTAGTTCCGGAGTCCCTGGACATGTTGCTCATAAGACAAAGTGTGATATAGTGGAAATTGGATTCAAGGATTCTACACCTTAGCTCACCTTGTAGATAGTACTAGATAAATGGTATGGATCAAGAGCAAACCAAATACAAAGGATAAGTGGCGTTGTATCAACGAACATAAGAAACACCAAACGCACACGGCTTATGAGGAGCTTAGGTATGGAAAGTGGCATGCAAATTGGAACAACCGGAAATCTAGATTTGTAAAGGCAAGTAAAGAACCATAATGATCACAAAGTAAACAAGTCAATCCATAAGATAGGAAATATGATCAAGGAAACACACACGGTGGTATAAACAGGACTTGCACGATGGAAAAAGTGAGCTAACAACCAAATGAAGGCCTAGCGAATACTATAACCAGTATAAGGAGAGACGCTAGTTCGATTGCACGAAATTTGGAGGGCTACACAATTTGCACAATAAGTACCACCTACAAGTTTGTCATCGAGAATGTTAGTCTGATCTCTCCCGATCGAACCCAAAGGCTCGACGGACCCCTTGACATGCGGCCTGATCGGGGGCGCCCAACCGAACTTTGGTTGGTAGGCCCCTACCGCAGCGCTGGTGGGGGCCGGTGGCACACATGACAAGGTTCATCGCGTGGCCGCACACCCCACCAACAACCCCTTGGCCTATCTAGGGTTAGCAGGTAGCGAGCAGCACCGCGCCACTCTCGCCGCGCTTTTCGTCGCCCACGCACTTACGCCTCGTCGCCCTTGTCAAGCTTCATGCACTAGCCAACACAACCAAAAGTCCGAACTGATGGAAAGGACTAGTGCAATCCACTTATACACTCCAACACCCCCTCTTACGTGTGACGGGGAGAAGTCAGCACGTGCAACCAGAAGAGAGAGGCGGCGTGCAAAACTCACGTATGACCCAAGAGGCCTATATGTGAACACAGAGGGGTCAACAGCAATTTTAGAATAAATTGTGAAAGCCAGGACTCAAACTCGAGACCTTAGGTACCATGTTAGGGTAATAGACTTGTTATATTACCAGAGGGCCAAAGGCCACAATATATAGTACATGTATAGGCGCAAATATACAGGAAACCCCCTAACACACGGGGAAATATATACGCTAACACACGAGCAAGAAGATCCTGAATATACTTCTCTTGAGAGATAGAAAAGCCATCAGAAGTGGAGGAGACCTCAATCCTAATAAAATAGCGAAGAGGACCAAGATCAGTCATAAGAAACTGATCACGAAGACGAGCCTTGACAAAGGCAATATACTCAGGATCATCAACAGTAATGATCATCTTTACTATTAAAAGCAAAGTGGTGGTGTCACGCGGTGTCACACTTTAACATAATAACTGGAAAAATGCCACTCCGCTAACTTACCTTGTCTTTTCCCAACAAACTGCACGTGAAAATAGGAAAAGATAAACAACCCCTTGATTCTCACTCTTCGTAACAACATTACTATTAAAAGCAAAGTGGTGGTATCACACGGTGTCACACTTCAACATAATAACTGGAAAAATGTCACTCCGCTAACTTATCTTGTCTTCTTCCAACAAACCGCTCATGAAAATAGGAAAAGATAAACAACCTCTTGATTCTCTCTTTTTGTAACAACAAATAACAACCACCGGCCACAATTCCATGCGTGAGCCTAATTAAAGTACCCGTGAAAAGGAGCCCTTCTCACAAACTCACACGATACTCCTTGTCCGCTCCACCAATCCTCCAATCGCCTCTACTCTGCGTCACCGTTCTACACCATATACCTCACGTTGTCGTCGTCCTCGAAGGTCCAGTGCTGGCCTCGTCATGCATGCCAGCGCCGTCAAGCTCCTCTTCGCATCTGGGATGGACGATGTTGAGCTGATCAGCCCTCCCGAATTCAAGAAGGTCCTCAATTTGGAGAGACGGAGTGGCTGTTCTCCTCCTCCCTGGCCACTACATTCAGCGACATGCAGGATGCAGCGTTGGTTGTTTCCCACCGTCGTGCCTGTGAAGCCGAGGGCTCCATCTCCCGGAAGTCAGCGGCGGCAACGGCAAGTGTGTTGAACGTTCCGTCATCCACAGGACCACAGTCCAACCATCTCAACTTATGCCATCGCCTATCTTTCTTGCACCCTCATGTTCTATCTTCTCAAAAGCCTGCTACTCCCGAGCCTCACATCTGATCTCCTCAATTTTCAAGTTTTGTTGATTACGGCACCAAAGCGTGTTTCGATCTGGATCTCCTGTATCCCTTTGTGGTCACTGCTTGGAAAGGCAGTGGTAGGTGATATTGGGAGCATCCATGTGCTTCCGAGTTCTGAGCAAGGATGGATCGCCAGCGGCCACCAAGACACTGACGATTGACGAAAATTTTGGCAGGCCAGTCGCACACCGGCAGCTCCTCGTTCTCTCCCGCAATGGAGCGCCGCCAGCCATAAGCCCTTAGATCTCCAACATCGGCCGCCTGCACAACCCAAGAGGAAGCTCCATCGAGCGCGCGCCGGAGTACCATGGACAGGAGGAAGCTCCACGTATTGCTCTGCTTCCTCTGCCTCTCCGCATTGCTGCCGCCAGCCGAATCGCCATCATCAGCGGTGGCGTCAAGGAGGAAGCGACATTGGGTCGGGTTCGACGACTACATGCTGGCTCATCAGTGTCCGGGGCTCCGGGCACCTTCTGCTACCATTGTTGCAACTGCTGCTACCGGTGGGTGCCCATTCCTCCCCTATGTCTCGCAAGATTTCTTTCGTAGTTCTTCCTCTCCTACACATTTTGTTTGTACAAGTTGTTTGCGTGCATAGCTAACTTGGATCCCCTTTGTGTTCTACATATCAGACCCTATGAAATTTTTAGATGACATCATACCCTGCGAACTGGATCACAATCAGTAAGTATATTGTTCTTGGTTTTGATTTTAGATGGCTGTGAGAAACATTCAGCGACCAATCTGCCCACTTATCCTAGAATCCGCTTGGCTTTTCTTATTGCTCCACTCTTTGAGGTTAGCAGATTAGGGCATCACCTATGTATAAGGTAAACTTTAGCCATAAGGTGGGACCCACCTTTCTTGTAAAATCTTCCACTATGTATAAGGTGAACTTTAACCTTAAGCTGGGACCCACATGTCTCATCATGTACACTCATGCATGAGAGGGAAGAGATGATAAATTATTTTTCTATTGCTTGTGGACAACCCATAAGCTTAAGGTCACCTATAAGCTTATAGACAACTCATATTTCCTCCACTATGTATAAGGTAGACTACAAGCCTTGCCACATAGGACTTAAGGTGTGGTTTTTTGCACATAGTGGATGCCCTTAGAGTAGATGACCTGAAGATACTCATCACAAAATAAAAGTTGGACATGCGTGCCAGATACAAAGAATGTATTCTCTTCAAAACAGCATCCAGTTTCAATATCATTTCATTTTCTTTCTTGGGGAAAGATGGACTATGGCCACAATACAGTTATGATGGGTGACCATCATCCTCAAGGTATGCGGAGCTTCCAATCCGTGGTTCAGTAAGACATTTGCTCATTTTGAAGTCTATAAGTACATTATGCCCATGCGCTTCAAATAATTCTTGCTTGGTTTTGCTCGGCGGAGAGATTGTGATGTTGTGGTGATACTGGAGAAATATTGGCCGTCCAACTGGGGCGATTCATCCACATGTTTGCTGCTTTGGCGGAAGGCGTCCATGAGGTGGGAAATACAGAGATTGCTCGCATTCTTCTATTTCTCTTTGTGCATGTGGTCATGTATTTGAATTTACTAACAGAATAAATTCAGTTGTCAACACACGCAGAAGTTCAGAGCTAGATCATGCGGTAGCCCCAATTGTCCTTGTACATTTTTAAGTGTAAACTTTGGTTTCTTGGACGGGATGGTGTCGTGTGAGTGATACTTTGACGAAATAGGTCTAACCATGCTTTGGATCTTGGGCAATATGGAGCTTAGATTTTCGTAGATATTTGTTAGAAAGAAGATATATCATATTTTCAAGGTTCATACAATTATGGAGGGTGGGGATGCACATGTCTATGTAGATGTTCACATACATGTAAGACATAATTATATATATGCCAAAAATAATTTTGGAAGGTATAAGTCATTATGTATTTTAGGCATTGCAAAATTAGCCCCATAGGTAGAAATTAATCATTTGATAGCTCCGTAAATAATCATTTTTAACCTAACAAAGACTAGATTATATAATAGGACTAGCTACGTGAAATCCTTCTTACATTTTTTCTTGAAATTGTAGGTACATTCTAGAGGCCAAAAAGCAGGAGTTCTAGATGTCGAGGCCTCAAAGAAGATCTATGGTACAATTGCTTAGATCAATTCTCGTGTGCTTTACGATTTTCGCCTTGCTAGCCTAACGATTTCATTGTTTCCCATTCCAAAGAGGAGGCATCTTACCGTTAACCACATTGAAAACATATGGCCTTAGAAAATCTGAATGCATTGAACTATATTTTTGTGTGCAGTTTACCAAGACATTTATGAGGATCAGTAGTATGGTTATAACATATCCATGATAATGTTGTCGGGCCTCAACTTCAGAGGAGCAGAGAAGATGAATATTCATGGTAAACCTTATCTATTCATTAATTCAGTGTGCTTCTTGTACGTATGTACATACAACTGATTGATTATTTTTAATCCCTGAAGATACTTAACACATGTTAGATGCTTCTCCGAGCGCTGTTGCCCTTTGATTCTATTAGTAGTAGTCGTGACTTCACAATCAACTTGTTAGAACTTGTATTGGGAATATTTGGATGCTTCAAATAATATATGAATTAATCTTATCGCTCCATAGTTGTAGGTTAATTACATCCTCTCCTTTCTCACGTAGCTAGCCGCAGGTAGGTCTCAGCGAGATAAACATCAATAAGTACTGGTGTGTGCTCCTCATTTTTTGAACCTTTAACAGTAGAAAAGGCTCCTATTGCTTTTCTATATTAATTTACCACAAAGTGTAATTAAGTAACATATTTACAAATAAACACAGAGGCGTCTCTAGAAATAGTGCTCTACAAGTCCACAACAAAAGCTAAACTAAAGGATGAAGAGACTCCTTTGTTCTATGAGCTAGGAGAGCATAGTCTGTTCCAAGAGCTCAAATCTGGAAAATACCACTGAAACAAAAGTTATTCCACTCTTTACAGATATTCCATGTTGCCACCATAAAATCCTCCATGAACATTGATTTGTGCCATCTCTCTTGGCCCGTGCCACCAGATCTAAGGCATTATCAGAATTTTTCCAATACATTTCTATACTGTTCCAACATGTAATACTAAAATAGGCATCTAAAGAACAAATGTTCCAGAGTCTCTTCAATAGACTGTGAGCATGTCAAACAATCATAGTTGTTCTTAGAAATTTTGAATTGGCAACGTTTCATCATGTTTTTTGTGCTCAGTCTATCTGAGAAAGCAATCAGCTGAATTTTTTTATTTTGATAACAATCTTTGCGCCTTCCATATCCAGTTAAAAATCTCATGAGAGACTATATCTTTTTTTTACAAGATTGTTATTTTTTTTTAGATTGTTTGGGGGAGGGGGTGCTATTTCTTTGAAGCAGAACTTGTAATACTGACTATGGGAATTTTGATGGGGTTGTGAAATGAGTGATATATAGTTTTTGCTCTTGTTTGGGTGACTAGGACATTTGATCATCCTGAAGCTGCTGGATTAAAATCCCCTTATACTTATGAGGATGCATGATGAGGGTGCATATGCAAAGAAGACGAAAAAAGTGCCACCAACTCAAATGAAAAAAAATGAAACAACAGTATAAGGTGTATATACTTGTTCTTGTTGCATTGTGGCATCATGCCCTCCTTTCTCATGTAATCATCATGAACAGATCCAATGAGTTTGAGCCATGTAATAATTGAGCTATGTCAGGTCAAGATATGTAAGATCTGATTAGCTTGAAAAATACGAGTACTAATATATGCGCAAGCCTTATAAATCCCGTATGTCTGACCAAGTTTTATTGTTTCTGAATCTTTGCCAAAGAAGTGTCAGATCAAGCTATACGCATGGCAAGAATTATTTACTGGCCAAAGACGTGTCAGATCAAACTTGCCTTGATCTGACGGAAAGAGAATAGACAGTATATTTATATTCAATAGTCTAGGCTATTTTAATCCTTGGCGTGGGACAGAAATATGCCGCAGAATCTTCTTTTAATACTGCGTGAGCAGGGTGAACTCAAGACATCTTGGCTCTGATACCATAAAAGATTTATACACTAGCAAATTATCTCAAAATATAAATATGAAAAGAGTCTAGACAATATATTTATATTCAATAGTCCTTTATGTCCATGTCTATCAATCTCGGCTGCCGTTATCTGTTATTGAGGCTAGCGCAGCTGCTTATTTGCTCACGTCTCAACCAAAATAATTCAATTAATCTGACGTATCCAACGTACTTGTATTCGTCATATTTGCATAATAGCTTGGTATCCCTATGTTTGGTTTATTTAAAGAAAGATGTTGAGTCAAACTGATTTTCTATAGGTGCATTTGAAATACTACGTGGTTATTGTTTCTATATACTAATAACTCCGTTTGGGACGTGACGTTTTGGCTTCCGGGAGCATATGCTCCCGGTTTTTGAATTGGATTTTAAACCCAAGTTAAAATGTCAAAAAATCCAGGAAAAAAATGGACGTATATATCTTGACATTCTATGTGCTCACAAAGTCGTTTTATGGAAAACCGATACGTTTTGTGTCGTGTGTAAAAAACAAAATTTGGCGTTTAAAAAGTGCAAGTAACGAGACATTTCTTTGTCTTTTTCATACAGGACACAAAACGTATCCATGAAACGACTTTGTGAGCAAATAGAATGTCAAGATGTACGTGCCAATTTTTTTCCCAAATTTTTTGACATTTTTTTCAAAAAAATTAGCTACCGGAAGCATATGCTTCCGGGATCAAAATTGGATTTCCGCTATGTTTGGAAATATAAAATATTTTAGGTTAATGAAATCAATAAATTAGACACCTTTTAGTATTAGGTTCAAATAAATCTACATACTAGATATATTTACTTTATAAACCTTAAACATCTTATATTTTTAAACGGAGGGAGTATGTGAATATCTATGTTTTGTGTTTACATGAGTGATAATAAAAAAATTGACAAACCGTTGCAACGCACGGGTATTTCACTAGTATCATCAACATAGAGAAGAAAAAGAATGCGTCCACGAGGATAAGTGTGAACAAATAGCGTTGGATCATGAAAATTAGGAGAGAAACCAGTAGCAGTCACCACAGAGGCAAAGCGCTCAAACCAGGCACGAGGGACCTGTTTCAGGCCATAAAGGGAACGTCGAAGACGACAAACCATCCCATCGGGAACAGAATACCTAGGAGGAGGCTACATGTAAACCTCCTCACTCAACTCGCCATTAAGAAAAGCGTTCTGAACATCAAGCTGAGACACAGACCAGCGTCGAACAGAAGCAACAACAAGAAGAGTACGCACAGTTGTCATATGAGCCACAGGGGCACAAGTCTCATCATAGTCACGGTCAGGCCCGTCTCCAGGATTTTGGGGCCCCGGTGCGACTTATAAAAATGGGACCTTAATTTTTATACACATTCAACAACTAGTATAACAAAATCACACGTTTAATTTATATTGTATAACTTTTTGAATGTGCTATAAAATACAATGTACAAAAAAATACCAAGTATTCATTCTAAAATAATAAATATAGCATCAAAGAAATAAAACGAACCTCATGAATCTACCAAAAGCATCATCCGGGTATTTCTTGAAATAAAATCTTCAATCATAGCATTATAGTTGATCTTCTCCAAAATATCACTCTCAAGTGCAATAGTCGCCAATCCACCGAGTCTTTCTTGTGCCATAGTAGAACGCATGTAGGATTTCAGCAACTTGAGTTTAGAAAAGCTCCTTCCGCAGATGCAACATAATGAATAGTTAAAAAATTGTATGCAATATTAGCAACAACCAAATACGGACGCTTCTCCAAAAACTTCAAAATATCATGAGGAATCATAGATTTTCAAGTAAATCTAGAAAACTTAAGTCAACTAATATGCGCTATAAAAACATCAATTATTTTCTACTAATTCCGTATCAAAAGCATGAGTACTGAGTAAATTATTTTCTACTAGTTTCAGATATATATAAGTCTCCTGCCAACATATTCTTAGTTCTTACCGATTTTGCGCAACGTTGTAGTCCGCTCCAAAGTCCAATCGACAATCAGTCGTATTGCCTTCTCGCACATTGCCGCATGCACTATCGAAGGCCAGACTCAGCCGACGCCGACGCTTATCGGAACGATTAAGCGGCGCGGCTAGCGGTGAGTAAATAGGCTGGCGGCGATCTTGGGAAGGGAGGTCGGGAAGGAAGAAGGAACGCGAGGCAACGCGAGGCCGCCTGTCTGTCGATCTCATCATCTGCTCGGACGCGAGGCGACGCGAGGCCATCCTGGTGTGCTGGGCCTGGGCCGCGACGGCCGACGAAGTACCAGGGAACTGCCCAAAATCGGGGGCCCTCCAAAATCGGGGGCCCTGTTCGGTCGAGCATACCGAACCTGCTCATCGACGGGCCTGGTCACGGTCGTGCTCCTGCTGAAAGCCAGATCCACAAGACGCGCTTTATAGCGCTCAAGAGATCCATCAGAGCGGGTCTTAATTTTATAGACCCACTTACACGTGATAGGACGAACACCAGGAGGGGGAGAAACAAGATCCCAGGTGCCAGTGCGCTCAAGCGCAGCGATCTCCTCAGCCATGGCAAGCTGCCATTCAGGATGACGCTCAGCATCCCGATAAGAAGTCGGCTCGGAGACGACGGAGAGACCATACTAACTAGGAGAGTAACGGTCTGGAGCACGACGCTGACGAACAGGCCGTGAAGAGGGAAACTCATCGGTGGAGGACGACTCATCAGAAGAAGAGGAAGAAGTAACAACAGATGAAGGGTTCGAAGCCGGAGAATGAGGTGGAGAAGAAACTAGGGGAGAACAAGGAGAACTAGGGGAACTAGACGGAGGAGAGGATGGCGCCGAAATCGAAGGGGGCGCATCAGAAGTAAGAGGTGGAGAAGAAGGGACAGCAGGAGGTGCATCAGGAAAAGAAGAAAGATATCATCCACCGGGTAAGTACCAGAGGCGGGGCGAGGATAGAAGGGACGCGTCTCATCAAACGTGACATCACGAGAGATGTGCATCCGACGACCAACGGGGTCCCAACAGCGATAGTCCTTATGCTCATCACTGTATCCGAGAAAAACACACTCAATAGACAGAGCGGTCAGTTTGGTGCGTTCGCGAGGAGGTAGAAGGACATAGCAAACGCAACCAAATAAACAAAGAGTCGAATAGTCTGGAGAGCTACCAGAGAGACGCTCGAGAGGAATACCACCTTGAAGGGCAGCAGAAGGCTGAATGTTAATGAGGTAAGTCGACGTAGCGACAGCATCAGCCCAGAAATGCGGCGGAAGAGAGGAAGCAATCATCATAGCACGGGTAGTTTCAATAATATGACGATGCTTACGCTCGGCGACACCATTTTGAGCATGGGCGCCGGGACACAAGAACTGAGCGAGGGTGCCCTGCTCAGCAAGGACACCACACAGGTGCTGGGAGATATACTCTCCTGCGGAATCAGCACGAAACACACGAATAGGCGTCGAATACTAAGTACGAACCATGGCCGCAAAACGCTGATAAATAGAGAGCACCTCACTGCGAGAGCGCATAAAAAACAACCAGGTGTACCGTGAAAAATCATCAATGAATAAAATATAGTATCGATGGCCCCCTTTGGAAGCAAAGGGAGCCGGACCCTAAACATCTGAATGAACTAAATCAAAAGGTCGCTGAGATACTGACACACTAGTAGGATAGGGAAGCTGAATCTGTTTGCCTAACATATAACCCTGACACGAATGTAAAGACACATCTCCTGAGACAGACCCCAGAAGACCACGACGAACTAAGGACGATAAACGGGAGCCACAAAGGTGACCCAGCCGATGATGCCACTGCTGAAAAGAGCCAGTGACAGAAGCAGCAACCGCAGAAGAACTAGCAGATGAAGTGTCAGTGGATGGAACGCGAAGCCAGTCTAACTCCCATAGCCCCGGAGACTCAAGGCTGCGAGGACCAGCTCCAACCAGGGCCTAGGTACGGCGGTCCTGAACCGCACAAGAATCAGCGTCAAGAATGACACGACAACCAGAATCAGTAAGCTAACTAGCAGGAAAAGGTTCATCTTAAGACTAGGAACATGAGAAACGTCAGGAACAGAGAAAGATGAAGTAGAAATGGTGCCTCAAATGGAAACAGGAAGAGAGGTACCATCAGCTGTGATAACACGGACATGATAAATAAGAGAGCGAAGAGCAGAAAGAATAGAGGACGCAGAAGTCATATGAAAAGAAGCTCCAGAATCCAAATACCACGGGGATGACGTACTTGACTGTGTAGAAGGTGGTGGTCGCGCGGTGCCAGAAGAGCTAGGCACAGAACCAGCAGTACCCGGCGAGGAAGAGCTTGTAGCAGCGAGTAGACCACGAAGAATGTCCTGATCAGACAATGCAACAGCAGAAGATCCTGAAGAACCAGCTTGCCTACGAGCATGGTACTGCTGACGTAAGCTAGGATCCCTCCTCCAGCAGCTAGAGACATCGTGGCCAGGCTTGCCACAGTAGGCACATGGAGGACGAGGAGGTGTTGTCATACCACGAGGCTGCTGAGGCTGACTCTGGCCCTGGACCGGAGTAGAGAGTATCGGCGGTACTGGAGACCGCAACGAAGCCGACGGCACAGGAGGACCATGAGCAACAAGTATAGAGGAAACCTCAAGAAGACCAGCACCATGAAGACGAGTCTCCTCAGCACGAAGCTCAGACAGTACCCCAGAGAGCGGAACACGACCACGGGCAAGCAGCTGGGCACAGCGCGGCTCAAACTCCTTACAGAGCCGCGACAAGAACTCAAAAACCCGCTGAAACTCTAGATCCGCGTGCACAGTCAGACAACAGGGACAGGTGGCACACATAGCTGTACGAAGAGAATCAAGCTGACGCCAAATAGCAACACTCTGAGTATAGAACTCATCAACAGTAGAGTCACCCTGCTGAAGAGCATGCTCCTGGCGAACCACAGACAGGTAAAGAGCATCCCTGCGGATGATAGAGTCGACGAAGAAAAGCCCATCGAAAGCGGCAGTGGAAGACCCATGAACTCAGAAGATACGAGGCGTAACATCGAAGTGAGAACAAGAGAAGACGAGCATCCTCATATATCCACCGAGTGTAGTCCGATCCTGAGGACCATCGGGGGCAAGGGCAATAGGCGACGAGGGAAGCGGTAGCGGACATGAGACCTCGCCGTAAAGAACACCCCAAAGATTTAAGACCGCGATGTGACGCCAAGATAAAGGCAGTAAATCAGATAATTCGCACCATCAAAAATCATCGGGCAGCTAGGAATCGCAAGATAGCCCGACGAGGAAGACATTTGTTTTGCTCTTTTTTTTGCTTTTTTTTTACGAAAATCAGATCAGATCTGATCCGCAACACGCAGCAACAGCCGCGGCGGACGGGGTCGACATGCCGGACGGCGGGCGGGAGACGGCGGCCAGGCGGCGGACGGCGACATGCTTACGTGGCAGTATGGCAGTAAGGCGGCGGTCAGGATTGACGGGCGACATGACTGGAGACGGGCAAGCTCGCAGGAGGCGAGGAGAGGCAAGGCAGTGAAGTCGGGCGCAAGGGCGGCGAGGAGAGGAGCTACCTTACAGCTCTGATACCATGTCAAACTTCATGCACTAGCCAACGCAACCAAAAGTTCGAACTGATGAAAAGGGCTAGTGCAATCCACTTATACACTTCAACAGCCCTTCCCTACGGCCAACGGCTCGGACTCATCGAGCCAAAATGAAGATACAACTCCCCTCTCTCTCTGCATCTAATATACACCGGCATGTATTGATTTATAGATAGGGACTACCAAAAGATCTACACCTAGTCGATCTAGCAACCTAACAGGAAGAAGTGCACTATTTTGCGACAATGCCACAAGAATAACGCAAACGAAGATCATGGCCCGCAGAGTTACCCGCATGAAACATGCCACGTGAAAAATACAGCAACAAGACAAAATTGTCCTGCGCACCCTGCTCTTCCTCATGCTAGCTTAATGTCATCAACATCAAACCGATGTGGAGCTATGCAGAGTCACTTCCCATCCCAGCGTACCATGTACAATCTCTAGCCTAGTCCGTTAGCAAAAAACCACTAATAGATAAACCTGCACGATCTCCTGAGATCAACTCAACGGGCAAGAGAGATCTGATGGCGATCACGTACGCCCGTCCGTCGACCCGGTCAAGGAACGAGCCCCGGCAGCGAAACAACCGAGCGCGCGGGCGCGCCGCACCGTAGCCGACAGCGCAACGGCAGGTCAAAGTCACACACCAGCACTTGCGCGCCTAGCCGGGCATCGCTCGCCGCGACGACGCCGACGCTGCCCCTCCCTCCGGCCACACGAGCGCGTCACCGTCACGTGCCCCCCGCCCCGCGGACGGAACGGCTCCGTCGCCCGCTCGGCGCCGTCTGCCCCGGCCGCACCACGTGGCCTCGCGCGGCGCTTTTGGCGTATTTGCCCGATGCCGCGGCGCTGCGTGCCCGTTGGTTCGCGCCCTGCCTGCCTGCCTGCCTGGGCGGGTTGCCGCCATCTTTGCGGGCCGGGCGTGGGTGCGCTTTCTCCTCTCGGCGTGGCGCCCGTTACGGGTTTCCGTCGGAGCCGTGTTGGTGGGAGGGGGCCGATACGGTGGCGCTGTGGGACCAGAAAGCGATGGTTGCACGTTGGAGCAGGCGTGGGGAGGGGCCGGGCCACGCGGCTCGCCTCCGTTTCTGATGTGCGGGCTGTCTACCATGATTTCTTGGGAGCAGTATGATCTAATCAAGAATGTTGGTTGATTTGAACGCTAATGTTAGTATCTGCTACTGGAGCAATCCCACGTCCACGGAAGGACACGATTAAACACTGCAAGCAGATGCAACCGTAGGAATTTGGATGTAGCTAGCCGTACTGTATGGCACCGGTACTTCATTTGCAAGGAATGGTACTAGTACCATCTACCAATGGAAGTACTTGTCGTCCCAAATCCCGTTGCCTACAAGACATCCTTGTTTAAGTTTGAAAGAGAGTGTGACATACCTGAACCTTAAATCAAGGAGCACTCTGACTAAACTGACGGCTACTACAGACCCTAAATTTCTGCACCCACAGAAAGGAACCATCAAATTCACCTACTCCCCCCGCACATCTTTGGCAGTACATGCCCGCGATTCGGCGATCACTCATCCTTCACCCAGGGAAGGAAAACCAGAGCAGCACAGCACAGCTTGCATTCCTGCCTAGAACTAGAAGAAATTCACAAAACTTATCGGAAAGATTCTACAGACCGGCCTCGCCGTTTGTGTGACCCTGGCGAAAGAACCATACTGTATCGAGCAAGCGAGAGAAAGCACGGGCAGGAACAGAAACAGGCTTGGTCTTGGTCTCTCTCTCCTCCCGACATCCCCACCACCTCCGCCTCTTTCCCTTTCGCCCCTGCGCTCTCACGTCAAACGGTTTCCCCATCTCTCCTCCCTTTATCTTTTGCTCTTTTCCGCCCCCCTTCTTTTCTCCATCGCCTTCTACCTCTCGCACTCCCTTCACATTTTACCCCACTCCCCTCCCTGCTTCTTCTTCTGCTCCACTCTCACCCGCACTCTCCCATGCCCTCCTCCTGAAGCAAGCACATCCCTTTCGCGTCTCTCTCTCTCTCTCTCTCTCTTAGCGCTCTTCGCAGCTGCGATGGAGAAGGAGAGGAAGCAGGGCTTCTTCCGCGCGCTGAAGGACGAGGTGGTACGAGGCCTGTCGCCGGCGAGGTCCCGAGGCAAGACCCCGGCGAGGAGCGCGTCGCCGGCAAGAATGCTGATCCCGCGCCGCCGCAAGGAGCCACCGCCTCCTGACAAGCAGCAGATGCAGCAGCAGCAGTACATCCCGGAGCAGCTCATCGCGCGCTCCGGCAGCCTTAGGCCGGGCGGCGAGGCGCTGGAGCCGCTCATCGAGGGCCCCGACGCCGACCGCCTCGCCGCCGGCGACTTTGTCGGGGAGGACTCCGGCAGGAGGGAGGGGTTCGGTCACTGGGTCCGCGGCCACCTCACGCGCACGCCGTCCATGGCCTCCGGTGCCGGTCCTGGCGGCTCCAGCGGCTCGTTCCGGCACTCCGACCTCCGCCTCCTCCTCGGCGTCATGGGCGCTCCGCTCGCGCCCATCTCCTCCAACCTCGCCGACCCGGCTCTCCTCCTCTCCATCAAGGGCGCCCCCATTGTACGTCACACGTCCCCTCTTGATTCGCTTCCAGGTGATGCCGTTTATGGTCCGGTCGGGCGTGCATCTGGTGGTACTGACTTCAAATCTTCACCTGCTCCGGAAACTGCAGGAGTCGTCGTCCGCACAGTACATCCTGCAGCAGTACATGGCGGCGTCCGGCGGCTACAGGACGCTGCAGTCGGTGCGGAACGCCTACGCCATGGGCAAGGTGCGGATGGTGGCCTCCGAGTTCGAGACGGCCACGCGCGTCGTCAAGAACCGCGGGCCCAGCGGCCGCGGCGCCGCCGCCGTCGAGCAGGGCGGCTTCGTGCTCTGGACCATGGCGCCCGGCATGTGGTACGTCGAGCTCGCCGTCGGCGGCAGCAAGGTCCACGCCGGCTGCAACGGCCGCCTCGTCTGGCGCCACACCCCCTGGCTCGGCGCCCACGCCGCCAAAGGCCCCGTTCGCCCCCTCCGCCGCGTCCTCCAGGTCACATTGCCACCTCCTCTCTAGCTTCTGTCTTCCCTCGCAACGAAAGATCTCTCGCAAATCCCTTACCAGTTACCGAAATCTTGCCAAATGCTGCAGGACTCGATCCGCTCACGACGGCCGGTCTGTTCGCGGAGGCTCGGTGCGTGGGCGAGAAGAAAGTGAACGGCGAGGACTGCTTCATCCTGAAGCTGTCGGCTGACCCGCAGACGCTGAAGCTGCGCAGCGAGGGGCCAGCGGAGATCATCCGGCACGTCCTGTTCGGCTACTTCAGCCAGCGCACGGGGCTGATCGTGCACATCGAGGACTCGCACCTGACCCGCATCCAGCCGCACTCGGGCGGGGACGCCGTGTACTGGGAGACCACCATCAGCTCGTCCCTGGAGGACTACCGCGCCGTGGAGGGCATCATGATCGCGCACGCCGGCCGCTCCGCCGTGACGCTGTTCCGGTTCGGGGAGGCGGCCATGAGCCACACCAAGACGCGCATGGAGGAGGCCTGGAGCATCGAGGAGGTGGCGTTCAACGTGCCGGGGCTGTCGGTGGACTGCTTCATCCCGCCCGCCGACATCCGGTCCGGCTCCGTCGGCGAGGCCTGCGAGCTGCCGCCGCACGGCGACCGCGCCGCCAAGTCCGGCGCCATCCATCCTGCCCGCGTCGCCGCCGTAGAGCAGAGCGCCAACGGCCACAGCGCCGCCGCCATGAACGCGGGAGGCCGCGGCGGCGAGAAGATCGTGTGGAGAGTGGAAGTATAAGTAATAAGAAGCACAGCGGCACATCCGCGAAGAATTAGCTCTTTGAGTTGCTAGAGAGAATTGAACAAGCCCAATCTGTCCATACCAGAGTTTGATTTTCCATCTGCCTAGCCTAGCTAGTGATCAAAATCAGATACTAACATTGTTGCTTCGACCGCTTCATCTTTGGCCTCTGTAAATAGGAGCATAAATGTTGTCATCAGGCCGCCGCTCGTGTTACCACCTGGCCGCCTGGATGAATCTTTATCCTCTGAACGCAGAAATTTTAGTGCAACCTTTTCCCCCCCTGCATCCCCTAGTCTTGTAGTAATCGTGGCCAACCATTGATGATACTCGATACCGCTGCCATTTCTTGGTAGTGCCACTTGACAGATGATACTCGATACCTAGTACTGGTGCATATTTTGAGCTTGGTGCCTCTGTACCGGTGCTTATTTTGAGCTTGGTGCCGCCTCTGCTTACCTGTTCCAGAAGAAAGAAAAGGGGACAGCTGCTGAAAACATGACTGTTTATCAGTTAGAAATTAACTGCAAAATTTGTCTTAACACTGTACTCTGCCCAGATCGATCAGTGTGCACATGACTATCTCCATCTGAAAGCTAGTACCATGAGCCCAGATCTTGCTTAGAAGTTAACCAAGTTGTGGTACCCGTATCTTGGCACTAGCTGTGTCTAGCCTGCGCTGTGTTCCTGGAGCAAGAACGAGAACGACAGCGGAGTGCGTGCATCGGATGCTGAGATCAGCGGTACATCACACCGCCATTCAGCAGCAGCTCACTTGGTCGCCTCCCTCCCTCCTCCGTTTCAGTTGGTCCATCGTACGGGTCCCCCCACCCCGGCCCCGTCGCAGGACTGACCCGTCAGAACAGTTGCCGCCGGGGCCCCGCTGGCAGCGCCACTGGTGCGGTGGCATGGCATCTACTGCCGCTGCTCATCAGCAGCAGCGCTTTATTTTATGATCTTTATTGACCAAGGACCTGGCCTGAGATGAGCGCAGCGCAGGCGAGGGTGAGCCAAGCCTGCCCTGCCGCGTGATGGGTGTGCCTGCGATCATGGAAATGTTTTTGTATGTATGCTCATCGCTGCAGCAGCAGCAGCGAGCTCGTGGACGGACAGTAGTAGTACGTACGTTTTTTTTACTCTTTTTTGGTGTATTTTCACTTCCTTTTTTGTCTCTTGTTTTCGGCTTGAGAAACACCAGTAAATTATTTTTTTGACAGTTTTGGGCCTTGGCAAGGCGAGGAGGAAGGCGCTGGGAAGGTAGTAGCAGGCGGGGTGACATAACGCTAGTGCAGGTGTGCAGTGTAGGAAGTCAGCTGCTGCCGATCGATCGATGTGGGGGTGCCCCGCCCCGCACCGTTCGTGCAGGCAAATAATTGTGGCCTTGGGCGACGAGCACGCTATCCGATCGGTGACTAGTATCATGACGCTTGGCCTTGTCCAATGTCCAATGTCCCACGAACTCGAACGTTGCCTGGATCCGTCACCTCCCCCCCTCGCTTTTCTGCGTGCGCCACCACGTACGTCCAGGTCGCCTGAACAATGAGTACTGCTACCACCACTAGCGCGCGCGCGGTGGTTGTATCGGGAACATAGCAGCACTGCTCACGGTCAATCGTCGTGCGGGGTTTGACCCGAGAACAGGGAGACTTTGCGAATATTTTTACGAAAACATTCGCTGCATTTTTTTGGGAGTTAAACCATGGTTATTCATTAAACTTGCTTAAGAAAATCAATAAGATCACTTTACTTCGTAAATACGAGTTTACAAAGAGTAAACTAGCATGAGAGTGTGAGGCGTGGTCACCGCTCGTGGCGTAGCTCTATATTAGAGTGGTGGGTTTCACTATCATACGACTAGACGGTTAAGTTAGGGAAGGACGAAGGAAAAAACCGGAGGTGAGCAAGCATGAGCCAAGAGTGACAAGTGTGCAAGGCCAGGAGCAGCATCCGATGATGCTTTTGGAGGAAGTGAGGCAAATGGTGGTTCTCGTTAAGATTACAAAGGGTGTGTTGTGTGTGGTATGTGCTATGTTTGTTGTTCTACTGGTGAAGAAGTGAGACCCGAGGGTGTTATATGTAGTTTAGGATGCAGCGGATGATGGTGTAGTGTTGATCTAGTTAAGTATGCAGTAGTGACTGAATTTTGTGATGCCTTTTGGCCATTATGTATATAAACCTGATGCAGTGTAGTTAAATGTAATGCCTTTTGGTCATATGTGAGTTAAAATGTGTATGTGAGTCAAATAAAATGCACTGCAACTCTAAAGCAAATAGTTTATTTGTCACACTCAATAGAAACAACCTTCTGGATGATTGACATGAACTAACATTTGCATAATTCACAACATTCAGCTTGGCATGATTTGGGAAACCAAAATAACATAATTCACAGGAACATCTATTTGCATAATTCAAGCCAAATGGAAGATGGACTCATGCAGGAGTTCTAGAAAGCCAACACACCAACATGAATTTATCTCCAACACAAACTAAGTTCTAGGACACCAAAAAGACAAAGTTATCTAACACCTTAAACGAGAAACTAGAGCTAATTATCTTGGCCTACTCCTTCTCCACCTTTGTTAGCACCTAAGTACCACTCCATCCTCCTAGATTTTGGCACTGTCCTATAACTTTCTGGAACATGGGAATGGTTTCAGTCCTTGTCGGATGTAGCTAAGGGACAATATGAACATTAGCATCTTCCGTTTCACCTTCTTCACCTAAAGCAGTGGCTACCATCATAGCTCTATGAACTAGCATTTCAGGCAGCTTCATGGGTTTCCCTTTGTGATGTTCCTGCTGCACTTTGAGCATCTCTCTTTGTTTTTATAATATCTTCAGCTGCTAGTATCTTGTATAGTGCCTTCTTGTTTGCAACATCTTTCCTTTTCTTCTTAGATACCTCTTATATAATCTATGCTAGGATTCTATTGGTCCCACTCTTATCTTCTTCTTAAGCTCGCCATCTCTCTTTCTTTTCTCTCTCTCTTCCCTGCAACAATTTTTTGCTTCGGCTACTACAAGTTCAACCTTCAACTTTTCTTGCTTCACCTTCTTCCTAGCTTTATACTCTACTTTTTTTACCTTAGCTTGATAGAGAGTAATTATTTTTCTCGTAGCTATCTTCATGAGTTGGTACTTTAGTACATCACCCTTGAACAATCGTTGAAAGTTCTGGCACATATGTCTCACATGGAACTTGTGTTCAACATCTAGGAACACATCTTTCACAACATTGATAAGTCCTTGTAACTAATTCATAAGGAACGATTAGTCCCTTCAATAAAAATATTAAGTCTTTCACAACATTCATAGTACAAGGTGTAGTAAGTACAATTCATAAGGATGAAAGCAAGTACAATGTTACCTTTTGTTGTCTAACATGATATTCGAAGGTGTAGTGTCGTTTATTCCTAAATCAGCTTTCAAGGTCTCTAGGAACCATGTCAATGATGATGTATCTTCCACTTCTACATCAGCCACAACAAGAAAAATACAATCATTGGGATCCATCCCAACAGCTGTGAGCACTGGCCTTTATACCTTGTTTCTAAGTGGCATCCATCAATGAATATAACTGGCATGCACCCTTGTAGAAACTCCCTTTTGCAAGCTTCAAGACTCATGTAAAATTGCTTGAATCTTGCATTATCATCAAATCAAAGCCAGAAATTGTTGTCTAAATTACTCCTCCTGATCTTATCTTAATAGTCCTAGAGCATCTTTACTGCTCCTCATCATCTCCATATATCATAGTCATTGCAATCCTTTTATCCCTCAACAATTTACTCCTAGAAGGTGTCATGTTCCACCCCTTCTGAACCACCCATGAGAAATTATTCAGACTCATTCCTTGATCAGATCTAATGCTCTCTAAATAATTGTCTACAATGAATTGAGATATAAATGCAACAACTTCCCATTTTCCACTACAAGTGTGCTCACCTATAACCTCTTTATCTAGAATGCTTCAATCATTAAATCACTTGATGCCCAAATATACCAAGAGAAATTCTTTTCACAAACTTCTCTTACTCATATCTTCTCATTAATAGGTAGTTTTATACCCTTCTTGTGAATACAATTGTATGTCCTGATAGCTTTCCTAAGTAACTCTACATTAGCAAAAAGTTGGCCATTTGCAAATTTGGGATTATTTAAATCATCCTCTCTGAAAGTTTTGAATTTCATGTTGACTACCTTATCATTAGTGCCAGGTCCTCATAGATCATCTCCCTTAGAGTCCTCCTATTTTATTTCACACTATAATCCTTTCTCATTTTTAGCAATGCCTCTTCTCTTCCTTTTCTTCTTAATAGATGCACTATTGCCTTTGCCAGACGCCCTCTTATCATCATTCGATATGTGATTTACATTATCTGCATGTAAATCATCATCACTATCACTAAGATCATTATTAGATTCAGCCAGTTCAAAGTCTAAATCTGCTGCATGAACACTGTCAGCCAGTGCATCAATGTCTTCTTGAGAGTTACTTGTGCATTTTCTTGATTACTACAACTTTCGACAATGTTGGTTCTCACCCTCTTCCTTTGCCTCACTCTACTAGCAACACAATCTTCCTCTACCCTCTCCATTAAATCTTGAACAATGCTTGTTGAAAACACAACTTGACGTTGTATTGGAGGATCATCTAAAATTGCATCTTCAGGTTGGTTGGTGGTACTTGGCTTAGTAGGGATAATGACATGAGGCAAAGGAACAATTGGGAAATGTACAATATCATACCAGCCTTTGAAGCTCAAGCTCTGATCATGATCCAGGTAAAGACTAAAGAAATGGTTATCAATGTCAACTGAAGTAACCATAGCCATGAATGCATGGTCATATTTTAACTCTATCAGTCCATTGTTAGGAATTGTGAGCACTGGAATTCATTAGTGTACCTTGATTCTACCTGCCATCTTATAACCAATTTTCTCAATTATGTTGTCAATCTTCACTTCTCACCATGTTAGGCAATCAACTTCATGATAGTATATAATGTTCCCACCATCATAGCTTCTATTGCTACCAGTGCCCAGGAAATATCAACCATAATTTATCTCTGATGTAAAGCATGCACTTCCTGCTCCTGCAAATTATAACAACAAAATCCTATGATCACTCGACCAGTTAATTAAGTAGTACAAGCTTTACTACTAGACAATGAACATAACACATCCTTTTTGCAACCAAACATTATGAAAAAATTATCCTTCTCAACATAATATGCACATGCTACCATCATCCTATACATTATGAAGAAACTATGTGCAAAAGGGTTAATTTCTAAAACCCTAAGACCTAACAGAACCCAAATATTCTACCAAAACCCTATCCAAACCAAACTACTAAACACTAAAATAGAACTCACACAAAGACAAAGCACTTCAGATTCCCACCACCTGAATAGAAAATCGCCAAAAAAAAATCAAATTTCCATCGACTATAACGACAGTTGAGGGCTTGCCATAGATGGGTGAGAGCATTGTCCGTCCGTCGGGTTGGAAATATGGTTGTGGATCCTCGCCACAACATGGCACTAGCACCACCTCGAGCGCCGCCATGGATGAAGATCCCAACCAACAACCTCGATCAACATCGGGCTCATTCCTTCTCTTTCCCCTTCCCAGTGACATAGCAACGTTCCTACTCCCTCTTTCCGCCTTCTCACCTCAAGCTCTCCGCAACACAAAACAAGTTAAACAGGGTGGGAAGGGTTTTATGACATTAGATACTTGTCCACGGGCCTATGGGCTAATAAATGATTGCTTAGGACACCATAAATGCATGTGTGACACTGCAAGCGGGTGATGACCCACAAGTATAGGGTATCACAACAGTCTTCGCGGATAGTATTACCCAATTTATTGATTCGACACAACGGGAGCCAAAGAATACTTGCAAGCCTTAACAACTGAGTTGTCAATTCAACAAGACTGGAATAGTTCTTGCTCACGTAAGTTTATCAAGAGTAATAGTTTTGTAGTAGCAACAGCAAAGCAACAACAATAGTGAAACAAGAGCAATAGTAACACTAACAGTAAACAGTGGGATTCGAGTGCGGTAGGCATAGGGATGGATGAACGGGCGTTGCATGGACGAGTCTAAACATGTAACTTCAAGATCTAGGGCATTGCAGATAAATAATAACAAGCATCCAAGTACTAAACAATCCGAGGCCTGTGCTCCAAATATAGTCGTACATGCTCGCAATGAGAACTTGCACAACATCTTCGTCCACCAGCGGCGTGGGCCTCTAGGGAACTACTGGCAATTAAGGTGCTCCTTTTAATAGAGCACCGGAGCAAAACATTAACACTCCGTGAACACATGTGATCCTCACACCACAGCCATCCCCTCCTGTTGTCCCAATTATTGTCACTTTGGGGCCTTTGGATCCGGACAATGATATGTGTACACAACTTGCACATAAGATCACAAACAATACTATCATAATGATTCAATAATAAGTTCAGATTTGACATCATGGCACTCGGGCCCTAGTGCAAAGCATTAAGCACAACAAATTGCAACAAAGTCAAATAGCACTAATAGAGACACTAGGCACTATGCCCCAACAGATCTTATTCGATTACATGATAGAACTCATCCAATCCCTACCATCCCTAAGCCTACAGCGGGGGATTACTGTAGGGTTTCGTAGCATGGAAAACAAAAAATTTCTACCGCATACAAACAAACAAGCCAAGATCTATCTACTAGATTGTAGCAACGAGTCGATAGAATAACTCACCCTCAAAGATTCCAAAGTGTTTAACGAGAGCGGATTCTCGTGGGTGATGTCGTCGTACTCTTCCCGATCTCAAGATCGCGTAGACGATCCTTCCCAAGGCTGCTCCGTTAGCTCCGCAATCGGTCACACGTTCGTACTCGACGAAGACCTTCCTCTCCTTGTTCCAGCAAATGAAGGTTGTATCACTCTCCTCGCGATTCCGGTAGCACAACGGCGTGGTACCGGAAGTAGAGGGAGATCTCGCAGGGCTTCGCCTTAAGCCGGAGCGAGTATGGTGGTGTATGAGAGAGTCCCTCGACGATCTAGAGTTTAGACACGCCGAGGAGGGGCAAGCCGACGGCTAGGGTTTAGCTAGGCGGCGGCGGCTATGGAGGCGGCGGCGGCTTGGTACTAGGGTTTGGAGGAGAGGATCTTGTGTGTCTCTAGGAGGGAGCCCTGCCCCTCCTTATATAGGTGGAGGGGCCGGCCGACCAAGGGGAGGGAGAGGATTCCCTCCCCAACTCGGCTTGGGTGGTGCGCCGACGATGGGAAGGAGGGACTCCTCCCCAACTCGGTTTCCTCCTCCTTTCCTCTTTCCAAAATTAGCCGTTTGACTTTCAAACTAGCCGTTTGACTTTTCAAACTAGGATTTCATTTAATCCTTTATTTTGTTCAGCGATGACACTTAGTACATGATGCAATCATACCAACTTGATATAACACATCCATGTACCCTTCCCCCCCGGAGTGCCAGACATTCCGGAACCTTCTAGAACATTCCCGATGAAAACACCAGAATCATTCTCCAACTCCGAAACGGGACTTTCCTTATATGAATCTTATTCTCCGGACCATTCCGGATCTCCTCGTGATATCCCGAATCCCATTCGAGACTCCGAACAACATTCAGACTCTTTCTCATCATTCGATAACTACTCAAACAACGTCGAATCCTTAAGTGTGTCTCCCTACGGTTCGTGAATTATGCGGACATGATCGAGACACTTCTCTGATCAATAACCAATAGAGGAATCTGGAAATTCATATGGCTCCCACATATTTCTACGATTACTTTGCGATCGAATGAACCACTTACATACGATACCAATTTCCCTTTGTCTCACGATAGTTTACTTATCCGAGGTTATGATCGTCGGTATCTCTGCATACCTAGTTCAACCTCATTACCAATAAGTACTCTTTTCTCGTTCCCGTGATATGTGATCCCTTGTGAGCCAGTCACATGCTTGCAAGCCAATTGGATGACATTTCACCGAGAGGGCCCAGAGTATATCTATCTGTCATATGGATGGAAAAATCCCACTCTTGATCCATGTGTTTCAACCAATACTTTTCGAACACTCAATGCCACCTTTATAGCCACCCGCCACGGTGGTGTTTGATGTCATCAAAGCATCCATCCGGTAATGGTGATATGCATGATCTCATGGTCGAAGGAATTAGGTTACTATGTATCAGAAAGCATATAGCAATTGAACTATTAAAATGACTTGATCTTTATGCTACGCATATCTATAGGAGTATGTCCACCATATCATTCTCCTAACGATATGATCTTGTTGTTAATAACATCTCAATGTTCATGATAGGGAAACCACAATCATCTATTAACCAACAAGCTAGTATTATATAGAGGCTTTACTAGGGACTTCAAATTAAGTTTACAAACCACACAAGTATTAATGTTTCCTTGTTAATACTATTATAGCATGAATGTAAACATTTATCATAAACACAAAGATATAATAATAACTACATTTATTATTGCCTCTAGGGCATATCTCCAACAGTCTCCCACTTGCACTAGAGTCATCTAATCTAGATTACATGGTAATATACCGAACACCCATGGCAGTTTAGTGCTGGTCATGTTTTGCCCTCGGGAGAGGTTTAGTCAACGGATCCGCCACATTCAGATCTGTGTGTACTTTGCAAATCTTTATATCCCCATCCTGGATATGTTCTCGAATAGCGTGAAAACGTAGCTTGATGTGCTTCAGCTTGTGTGACCTTGGTTCTTGCGCATTGGCTATGGCGCCCATGTTATCACAGTAGATAGACATTGGGTCCAGCGCACTAGGAACCACACCCAGCTCTGTAATGAACTCTTTCATCCATATCGCTTGTGAAGCCTCGGCAAGCCATGTATTCCGATTCGCTTGAAGATCTCGCCACAATGCTTTGCTTTGCACTCCTCCATTAAGCTGCACCATTCAAAATAAATACGTATCCAGATTGTGATTTAGAATCATCCGGATCGGTGTTCCAACTAGCATCGGTGTAACCATTAACAACGAGCTGTTCATCACCTCCATAAGAAAGAACCATATCCTTAGTTCTTCTCAAGTACTTAAGGATGTTTTTGACCGTTGTCCAATGATCCACTCCTGGATCACTTTGATATCTGCTAGTTAAACTAACAGCATATGCAATGTTGGGTCTAGTACATAGCATGGCATACATTAGAGATCCTATGGCTGAGGCATAGGGAGTCTTACTCATCCTTTCTCTATGTTCTGCCGATGTCGGAATTTGAGTTTTACTCAAGGTCGTATGTGGGATCCCGCAAAACCACTACTAGAAAATCGCGTTGTTTTTGTGCATTGCATCATCATGACATCAGCATGCATATGTTTGCCTAAAACTAATTTCGAAAAAGCCCTTCTTTGTTTTCTAGATATTCCCCATCTTCGTTTCAAATGTAAGACCTCGGTCTGTTCAGATCTTTTATTTGTCTAAAAAGTATTTACAAAATGTTTTAGAAATAAAATTAACCATAAAAAGTTTTGTTCGGGGAGGCAGTCCGATCGGTCAGGCCAGAGGCCCAACCGGACCAGACTACCTACTACCCGGCCCAACAGAAAATCATAGCCAAAATATCTAAACCTAATCCTAGCCCTGCCCTACCCAAACCCTTTTATACCCAGACCTAATCTACCCACCCTGCCTCCACCTCACCCCGGCAAATCGCAAACTGCCATCTCATCCTGTCCACATCACCCTGCCAACCCCAGCCCGCCACCTCAGCCGGCCGCCCCTCCCCCTGGCCAGCCTGGCCACTCCCACCCCGCCAGCCTCTTTCCTGCCCCTCTCCCTGTGCAACGGTCCCACCTGCTAGCCCCTGCCCGCCACCCCACCTGCTGGACACACACACATCACCCACGCAGAAAACCACCCACGCTCGCTCCCTTCTCACCACCTATGGGCCCGGTCCCACGCGTAGCCCGCGTCGGACGCATGCTCCCACCCATCCTTCCTGTCACGATCCCCTCCCCAACCCCGCTACCTGCTTCCCTCGTTCGATCTCGGCAACCGCCACCGCCACCATCTCTCTTGTTCTCATGGCCCTTCCTTCCGCCTGGCCTCTGCAGCACGCCGCCTCTCCTCCTCGCCCCGCCGTCACGGAGTAGCCGCACCCCATCCTCACCGACCCCAAGGCCCCGAGCTCTCTCCTCAGGCCGCCTCCGTCTCAAGGCGCCACGCCCCATCCCCGACAGCCATCTCCCGCCTCGCCTCTTCTCGAAGGCCGACCAAGGCCTCCCGAGCCTTCACGGTCGCCGCTGTCCCTGCCGCCACGGCCGCCTCGCCTGCTGCGGCCGCCGCCCTCGTGGCTGCCAGCCGCCACGCGCCTCCTCGAGCCGCCTGCCAGAAGCTCCTCCGCTGCCTCCCATCGCCCTGCCACCCCTCGCCCAATTGCTCCTAGGCCCTTCTCTCGCCTCGCCAGTGGCCTCGCCACCGACTCGACTCGGCGCCCCTACGGCCGCAAGTATCCTTCTCTCGAGCTCGCCTGCGTCGCCGCCGATGCGTCGTCCTCCTCGGCTCGAGCTCACCATCCGCTATCCCGGCCGGTGCCTTGCACCTACGTCTTGCCGTCCTCGCGTTGTGCGCACGCAGAGCCCCAGGAAGCCGATGTGTGCCTCGGTTGCTGTGGTGGTACCCGTATCCGTGTTTTCGTGTGCAGTTCTTTTGCTCTACGCGGCCAGATGTTGACCATGTGGCCATTGTTCTGGAGCATGAACATCGCTCGATGACCCGTCCCGGCCCAGACCAAGTTCCTAACGCAAAGATCTTCCGAGAAGCATGTACCATGTGCCGATGTCGAATCAAGTTCTCCACGGAAACCGCAAGACCTTCTTCCCGGCACGTCAAGGTCTTCTTCACGGATCCTGAAGCCCCGTTCCAGACCCTAGTCTTCATCACGGACGATAAGATCTTCCCGGATGCGACAAGTCCTCCTTCCCGGATGCGATGCCGAGAACCCGGGGTGCCAAGGACGTCGACACGGATACGACAAGCACTTCGCCGTGGAACGCCAAGTTCTGCATCCCGAACGCCAAAACCCACCCGATACACGGACCCGACAAGATCCTCGCGACGGCAAGATCGACCGCTTGGACCCAAGTTCTCCGTCACGACACAACAAGTTCTCCATCTTGAATCTGAACCTCGATCCCTGTCGAACCCTGAGACCGGACCCCAAACCACATCGAACCCCAAGATCGTCGAGCCCCTCTAATGTGTGACCCCTATCTTATCCGCCCTATTTTGTAATATAACATCTATCTTGTTGCATATTAAATTGAGCATCCTGGCATACATATCATGTGGGTTGGGGGTTTTATCGAATCACCTAAATTAAATATGGGATCCATATGCGGGCAAATCCAGTCGTATATTGGTCCCATTTAAATTTGTGTAGCGAACCGGTGCTATCTTTTGCCATGTTAAGACAACATTTAAATTGTGGGGTAGCTAAACAACATGAACCATTTAATTAATTGTCGGAACCTCGGTTCCGCTTAATATGACCTAATTGCATCGCAGCTTTGCCATGCCATACATCATACATGCATCATGCCCGATCTTTTGCCGTAGTATTAAATAGTGCATCCAGTGTTTCTTCTAGTGTTTTGGTTCTTCGTGGATAAGGCCGTTGAGTTGATGCGAGTGACGACCCGATCTTCGGTTGAACCTTCGGCAATGTTTTCAGGCGAGCATCTCCCCCTTTCTACCTATCTTACTTTTATAGTCTTTATTTCCCCTGTTGATCTATTGCTATCTGTGTTGCGATGCTCTAGTTTTCGTACCCGTGATATCCCTTGCAGCCATATATTGCCTTGGACACATCCTATTACCTGTTGTTTGGTAGATAGTTGGACTTGCGCGTCGTAGTCGCTTGCTCAAGTGCTGTTGTGTGTCGCCAAGTACCACAGTTGTTGGAGCTTGCCGCATGTTTATGTTGGAGATGATTGTGGCTTTAATTATCGTTTAATTCAAATATCGTTTAATAACTAAAATTGAAGTTGGTAAATGCAGAGGCACCGGTGGGTGATAGATAATATTTGGTTTCCGATCACACCGGTGTCCCGTAGGACCCCGAGTTCTTGACACTGTTCGAGATCGAGCGCGCTAACCACATGGGATGTATGGGCACCCCATCGATTTAGTACCTGATTTCAATGTACTGTACTGGGGGCCACAACTAGTTTGAGGTTTTATTTACTATCCTGTACCTATGCCATGCTTTACTGCTTTATTTACGATTGTGCGAGGAGCACACTGTACTGTTTAGGAATCGGGACACGTTTTCGCTGTATCGACAAGCCCAGTCATCTTTTCGGTTCCCGATGTTTGGCCCACCCAAACCCCGAGTCCGTCTCGAGACCGACCGACTTCATGGGTAGACTTAGTGGGTGGCCCCGTGCTTGCTTTGGGTCCGGAAACGCTATGACTTAGGCCCCGCCGACATACCGATGGGTGTATGTTAACGATCCGCAAAAGGGTCAAGTGCGTGGATACTTTGGTGCACCCTAGGTTAAATCTTTTCGAGAAGCCGTGTCCGCGGTTATGGACGACTTGGAGCACAGGTCTCGATCATAGACAACTATAACTAAAGTTTATTGCTATAATTTGACTTGTATCCGATATGACTAGTAATCAGCTTCACTACAACGGAATGGCTAAATAAAAGTACCAACAACTGCTGGGTTTGGGGTTATCTCATGCTAATTGTATCTGACTAGTAAGTGTTGCAACTACAACGGAATGGTTAACTAAAACGGCCCATTGCTTATTTTATCAGGATGATTATCTATACTTGACTAGTAATTGCTGCAACGATAACTGAATAAATAAAATTGCCAACGTTGTGAGTTCCTCGGTTGACTTCCTCGTTTGGTTTCGAGGGGGAAACACCAGGATGGGTATGATTGGTGGTAGTATCAGGTTGGTCCCGAATAGGTCTTTCTTACCCCTCTCCGATAGCCGACAGTTGCATCGAGTATCTATAGGTTGTTTAGTGCATGCTGCGCTGCCGCTTCAGTCCACCATATCTATGTAGGCGAGGACCGCCGAATTCTAGACTCGTCGTGTACTGGCCTCAGTACTTACCGCTCTCTCTTTTTCCTTGCCCTTTGTCGGCACCCCTTTTGTTTAAGCAGGTTTTGAGATCGACGTCGTTAGCAGGGTTACCCTTCCGGCTTGGCCTAGGCAGGGTTATGGACGCCATTGGTTATTCTTCAGGGCTCTTAGCCCCATTTGCATCTTGTCCGTAGCTGGACGCTCTATCGTTTTCAAGGTGATTTGGATCTTTGTTCTGTATATCTGTATTCTCGACTCATGGAGTCGTGTTGTATATATATCTGTTCTATGGGTCCCATCGAGGACTGTTGTGTAATGTTATTACTTTGTTTTCCACCCGCACGAAAGTGCCTGGTGGGCACTTTTGAATTGTTTCTATGCGGGTTTGGCGGGAAGCGCTAAAACTTGCATAGGGTCGATTCTGAGGGTGTTACATCGTATTGGGCAACATGGGCAAGAACCCTTTCTTGCTATCTTCCATTCCAAACCTCTTTAGAACTTTGTCCAAATATGTACTTTGTGACAATGATATTTGGCGTTTCGATCTATCTCTATAAATCTTTATGCCTAATATGTAAGATGCTTCGCCAAGATCCTTCATTGAAAAACTACTATTCAAATATTCCTTGACACTATTAAGAAGGACTACATCATTCCCAATCAACAATATGTCATCTACATACGGTATTAAGAATGCTACAGAGCTCCCACTCACTTTCTTGTAAATACAAGATTCTCCATAAGTTTGTATAAAACCAAAACTTTTGATCACCTTATCAAAACGTTGATTCCAACTTCGGGATGCTTGCTTCAATCCATAGATGGACCGTTGAAGTTTGCATACCTTGTTAGCATCTTTAGGATCGACAAAACCTTTGGGTTGTATCATATACAACTCTTCATCAATGTCTCCATTGAGGAATGCTGTTTTGACATCCATCTGCCATATCTCATAATCATAATATGCAGCGATTGCTAACATAATCCTCACAGACTTTAGCTTCGCTACTGGTGAGAAAGTCTCATCGTAGTCAACTCCTTGAATTTGTAGAAACCCCTTTGCGACAAGTCGAGATTTATAGACAATAACATTACCATCATCATCTGTTTTCTTCTTGAAAATCCATTTGTTCTCGACAGCCTTCCGGCCATCCGGTAAGTCCACCAAAGTCCATACTTGGTTTTCATACATGGATCCAATCTCGGATTTCATGGCTTCTTGACATTTATTGGAATCTGGGCTCATCATCGCTTCCTCATATGTCTCAGGGTCATCGGTGTTGTCCACCAACATGACACTCATAACGGGATCATACCAATCTAGAGTGGTACGAGTTCTCGTTGACCTGCGAGGCTCTGTAGCAACTTCAACCGAAGTTTCATGATCATCATCACTAGCTTCCTCTCTAACTGGTGCAAGCACCACAGGAACTTCTTCCGGTGTTGCGCTACTCGCAATTTCGAGAGAAGGTTCGACAACCTCGTCGAGTTCTACTTTCCTTCCAGTCACTTCTTTCGAGAGAAATTCCTTCTCTAGAAAGGATCCATTCTTGGCAATGAATATTTTGCCTTCGGATCTATGATAGAAGGTATACCCAATAGTTTCCTTCGGGTATCCTATGAAGACGCATTTTTCCGCTTTGGGTTCAAGCTTGTCCGGCTGTAACTTCTTTACATAGGCTTCGCAACCCCAAACTTTAAGGAACGACAATCTAGGTTTCTTACCAACCCATAATTCAAACGGTGTCGTTTCAACGGATTTAGATGGTGCCCTATTTAAAGTGAATGCGGCTGTTTCTAATGCATAACCCCAAAATGATAGCGGTAAATCTGTAAGTGACATCATAGAACGAACCATATCTAAGAGAGTTCGATTACGATGTTCGACACACCATTACGCTGTGGTGTTCCCGGCGGTGTCAACTGTGAAAGTATTCCGCATTTCTTCAAATGCTCGCCAAACTCGTAACTTAGATATTCACCTCGACGATCAGAACGTAGAAATTTAATCTTCTTGTTACGTTGATTCTCAACCTCACTTTGAAATTCCTTAAACTTCTCGAAAGTTTCGGACTTATGTTTCATGAAATAGATATACCCATATCTACTCAAGTCATCTGTGAAGGTAAGAACATAACGATAACCACCGCGCGATGCTACACTCATTAGACCACACACATCGGTATGTATGATTTCCAATAAGTCCGTAGCTCGCTCCATCATACCAGAAAATGGAGTCTTAGTCATTTTACCCATCAGGCATGCTTCGCATCTTTCAAGTGATTCAAAATCAAGTGATTCAAGAAGTCCATCGGAATGGAGTTTCTTCATACGCTTCACTCCGATGTGACCAAGACGACAGTGCCACATATATGTCGAGTTATCGCTCGATTTCAAACGTTTAGCCTCAGTTTTATTAATATGTGTATTTCCACTATCGAGATTCAACAAGAATAGACCATCTATCAAAGGTGCATGTGCATAAAACATATTACTCATATAAGTCGAACAACCATTATTCTCGGACTAAAACAAGTAACCGTCTCGCAATAAACAAGATCCCGATATAATGTTCATGCTTAACGCAGGCACCAAATAACAATTATTTAAGTATAAAACTAATCCCGATGATAGATGAAGGGTAGCGTCATCACGATCACATCAACCTTTGATCCGCTTTCCCACGCCGATCGTCACCTTGTTCTTCGCTAGCTTCGCTTATTCCGCAAAGACCTGCTTTGAGTTACAAATATGAGCAACCGAACCAAGATCAAATACCTGTGCACTACTACGAGTACTAGTGAGATACACATCAATAACATGTATATCGATATACCTTTCTTCTTGATGTTGCCGTTCTTCAAATCCGCCAAGTACTTTGGGCAATTCCGCTTCCAAAGGACCTTCTCCTTGCAAAAAGCACTCAAGACGTGCTTAGGTCCAGCCTTGTTCTTCTTCGTCGCGTGGTAACTTTCTTACCACCCTTCTTGAAGTGTCCCTTCGCTTAGACTTGCCTTTCTTGAATTTGGTTGTCTTATTGACCAACAACACTTGGTGCTCTTTCTTGATCTCCACTTCGCAGATTTCAACATGGCAAAGAGTTCGCAACGCCTTGTTCATGTTTTGCATGATGTAGTTCATCACAAAGTTCTTGTAACTTGGTGGTAGTGATTGAGGACACGGAAATCCCAAAGCATTAGGAATCACTATACCCAAGCTTTGAAGTTTGTTTGCGTCTGCACATCTTAAGCACATGCTCACCGACGGAGCTGCCCTCTTCCATCTTGCGCTTAAAGAACTTTTGAAGCCTCATAGCTTTCAATTGCCGCATGAGTCTCAAAAATCAATTTGAGATCCTCGACAATATCATATGGGTCTCAATTCTCAAACCTTTTCTCAAGCTCCGATTCTAAACCATACAAGATAGCACACTGAACTGGAGTAATCGAGTCTTCGAGTGAGGTAAACATTCTTTACTTCATCGGCAAGATCACCAGGTGTGGGTCACCTAGCGTGCATCCAAAGACATAGGTCAAATTACCACCGTGAGGACAATCCTCAAATTGGAACCAATCCAAGTTGCTTCCATTGTTTTTCAACTTTTCTTTCTCTAGGAACATTAAAATTGATGGTAGGCTGCCATTGATCTACAACATATTTGCAATAGTTTAGACTAAGTTTATGACAAATTGAGTTCAAATTAATAATAAAATTAATCTAGGTGAACTCCACTCAAAACAATATCCCTCACATTGTTTTAGTGATCACACGAACCAAATCCACCACATCAACACCGATCATCACGAGAGTTGATATAGTTTCAATGGCGAACAATCGACATGTTCATCATATCTACTATATGATTCATGCTTTACCTTTCGGTGATCCGTGTTCGAGACCATGTCTCACATGCTAGGCTCGTCAAGATCAAACCTTAGTTTCCGCATGAGCAAATCTGGCTTGCTCACGTTGTATACACTTGCAGAATCTAACACACCGATCATCACGTGGTGCTTCAAACAACAAGCTTTAGCAACGGTGCTAACTAAGGGTGAACACTTTATGATTTGAAATTCATGTGCATGAGGGATCATCTTATAATGCTACCGCTGCCTACTAAGCAATACAAGATGCATAAAGGATTAACATCACATGCAATTCATAATATGTGATATGATATGGCCTTTCTTCTTTTGTGCTTCCGATCTCCATCTTCTAGCACAAACATGATCTCCATCCTCACCGCATTGCATCAAGGTCAATGACGCTTCTCCATGGTTGTCGCCCACCGCTTCAACTATTACAACTACTTTGAATAGACACACGGTCTTAACATAAATTAAAGACAACCATATGGCTCTGCCGTTGCCAACTTACAATAAGGAACATTGCATACATCAAATATAATCACAATCATGGCCATATCACATCACAGCACACCCCTGCAAAACAAAGTTAGACGCATCTACTTTCTTTGCATATTTTACGTGGTTTGGGGCTTTCAATAAGTGTCGTTCTAACTTACGAACATGAACCACAACATTGATACTAGTATTGTTATTCACCCGTTGTAAATTGGATCTTAACTATGCTAGGAGAAACAGGCACCCGCAAAGCAACTTATGCAATACAAGTTGCAAGTCAAGCGTGGAGCAAGTCTCATGAACGATGTCATGTAAGGTTAGCCCGGGCCGCTTCATCCCAACATACCGCAAGATGCAAAGTACACAATAAGCAATCGACAATAAAAGCATCAACGCCCACAATGACCATTGTGTTCTACTCGTGCAACAGATCTACATATAGGCACGGCTCTGATACCACTGTAGGGTTTCGTAGCATGGAAAACAAAAAATTTCTACCGCATACAAACAAACAAGCCAAGATATATCTACTAGATTGTAGCACCGAGTCGATAGAATAACTCACCCTTGAAGATTCCAAAGTGTTTAACGAGAGCGGATTCTCGTGGGTGATGTAGTCGTACTCTTTCCGATCTCAAGATAGAGTAGACTATCCTTCCGCGCTTGCGTTAAGCGCTCCCTGCCGATCACACGCTCAAGACTCGACGAAGACCTTCCTCTCCCTTGTTCCAGCAGGCAGCGGAGGTTGTAGCACTCTCCTCGCGATTCCGGCAGCACAACGGCGTGGTACCGAAAGTAGAAGGGAGATCTCGCAGGGCTTCGCCTTAAGCCGGAGCGAGTATGGTGGTGTATGAGAGAGTTGTAGGGTTTCGTAGCATGGAAAACAAAAAATTTCTACCGCATACAAACAAACAAGCCAAGATCTATCTACTAGATTGTAGCAACGAGTCGATGGAATAACTCACCCTCGAAGATTCCAAAGTGTTTAACGAGAGCGGATTCTCGTGGGTGATGTAGTCGTACTCTTCCCGATCTCAAGATCGCGTAGACGATCCTTCCGGCGCTGCGTTCCGGCAGTGCTCCCGCAGTCGGTCACACGTTCGGTACTCGACGAAGACCTTCCTCTCCCTTGTTCCAGCAGGCAGCGGAGGTTGTAGCACTCTCCTCGCGATTCCGGCAGCACAACGGCGTGGTACCGGAAGTAGAGGGGAGATCTCGCAGGGCTTCGCCTTAAGCCGGAGCGAGTATGGTGGATTATGAGAGAGTCCCTCGATGTTCTAGGGTTTAGAGACACCAAAGAGGAAGTGCTAGAGCCCGTGGCTAGGGCTTGGGGCAGCCCAAGTCGGCGGCTAGGGCAAAAACCCTAGGGGGCGGCGGCGGCTATGGTGGGCAGCAGCTGCTAGGGTTTGAGGCGTGGAAGTTGTGTGTCCTAGGAGGGAGCCCTGCCCCTCCTTATATAGGTGGAAGGGCCGTCCGTCCAAGGTGAGGGAGGGGAGTCCCTCCCGAACTTGGCTTGGGTGGTGCGCCACCGGTTGGAGGAGGATTCCTCCCAACTCGGTTCCTCCTCCTCCTCTTTCCAAAACTTGCCTTTTGACTTTCAAACTAGCCGTTTGACTTTTAATTTAGGATTTGAATAAACCCTTTATTCTGGACAGCTAAGACACTTAGTACATGATGCAATCATTCCAACTTTCAATGACACATTCATGTACCCCTTCCCCTCCAGAGTGTCGGACATTCCGGAACCTTCTAGAACATTCCCGATGAAAACACCGGAACCATTCCCCAACTCCGAAACGGGACTTTCCTTATATGAATATTATTCTCCGGACCATTCCGGATCTCCTCGTGATATCCCGGATCCCATCCGAGACTCCGAACAACATTTGGTCTCTTTCTCATCATACCATAACTACTCAAACAACGTCGAATCCTTAAGTGTGTCTCCCTACGGTTCGTGAATTATGCGGACATGATCGAGACACTTCTCCGAAAAATAACCAATAGAGGAATCTGGAAATTCATATGGCTCCCACATATTTCTACGATTACTTTGCGATCGAATGAACCACTTACATACGATACCAATTTCCCTTTGTCTCACGATAGTTTACTTATCCGAGGTTATGATCGTCGGTATCTTGCATACCTAGTTCAACCTTCTTAAATAAGTACTCTTTTATCGTTCCGTGATATGTGATACCTTATGAGCAGTCACATGCTTGCAAGCTAATTGGATGACATTCCACCGAGAGGGCCCAGTATATCTATCCGTCATATGGATGGACAAATCCCACTCTTGATCCATGTGTCTCAACCAATACTTTCCAACACTCAATGCCACCTTTATAGCCACCCGATTCACGGTGTGGTGTTTGATGTCATCAAAGCATCCATCCGAAAGGTGATATGCATGATCTCATGGTCGAAGGAATTAGGTTACTATGTATCGTAAAGCATATAGCAATTGAACTATTGAAATGACTTGATCTTTATGCTACGCTTATCTATAGGAGTATGTCCATCATATCATTCTCCTAACGATATGATCTTGTTGTTTATAACATCTCAATGTTCATGATAGGGAAACCACAATCATCTATTAACCAACAAGCTAGTTTTATATAGAGGCTTTACTAGGGACTTCAAATTAAGTTTACAAATCACACAAGTATTAATGTTTCCTTGTTAATACTATTATAGCATGAATGTAAACATTTATCATAAACACAAAGATATAGTAATAACTATATTTATTATTGCCTCTAGGGCATATCTCCAACAGTCTCCCACTTGCACTAGAGTCATCTAATCTAGATTACATGGTAATATACCGAACACCCATGGCAGTTTGGTGCTGGTCATGTTTTGCCCCTGGAGAGGTTTAGTCAACGGATCCGCCACATTCGGATCTATGTGTACTTTGCAAATCTTTATATCCCCATCTTGGATATGTTCTCGAATAGCGTGAAAACGTAGCTTGATATGCTTCACTTCTTGTGTGACCTTGGTTCTGCGCATTGGCTATGGCCCATGTTATCACAAGAGATAGACATTGGGTCCAGCGACTAGGAACCACACCAGCTCTGTAATGAACTCTTTCATCCATATCGCTTCTTGTGAAGCCTCCAAGCAGCCATGTATTCCGATTCGTTGAAGATCTCGCCACAACGCTTTGCTTTGCACTCCTCCAGCTAATGCTGCACTATTCAAAATAAATATCGTATTGTGATTTAGAATCATCCGGATCGGTGTTCCAACTAGCATCGGTGTAACCATTAACAACGAGTGTTCATCACTTCCATAAGAAAGAACCATATCCTTAGTTCTTCTCAAGTATTTAAGGATGTTTTGATCATTGTCCAATGATCCACTCGATCACTTTGATATCTGCTAGTTAAACTAACAGATATGCAATGTCGGGTCTAGTACATAGCATGGCATACATTAGAGATCCTATGGTGAGGCATAGGGAGTCTTACTCATCCTTTCTCTATCTTCTCCGATGTCGGACTTTGAGTTTTACTCAAGGTCGACAGAAACATGGGCAAGAACCCTTTCTTGCTTTCTTCCATTCCAAACCTCTTTAGAACATTGTCCAAATATGTACTTTGTGACAATGATATTTGGCGTTTGATCTATCTCTATAAATCTTTATGCCTAATATGTAAGTTGCCGCCAAGATCCTTCATTGAAAAACTATTATTCAAATATTCCTTGACACTATTAAGAAGGTCTACATCATTCCCAATCAACAATATGTCATCCACATATAGTATTAAGAATGCCTGAGCTCCCACTCACTTTCTTGTAAATACAAGCTTCTCCATAAGTTTGTATAAAACCAAAACTTTTGATCACCTTATCAAAACGTTGATTCCAACTTCGGATGCTTGCTTCAATCCATAGATGGACACGAAGGGTTTCGCGGCATAGTAAATCAAAATTTTCACGGATGCGAACAGAGGGAAAGCCAAGATCTAATCTAGGAGATGCAATCAACGAGAGAGATTGATTAGATCTTCATACCCTTGAAGATTTGCACGGAACGCTCGTTTAACGTGGGTGATGTAGTCGCATCGCTTCTCCTCCTCGCGATCCGATCCGATCTAGCACCTCAAGTGGCGGTGCCTCCGTGAGATGCACACGCAACACCTCGACGTCTCCTCCTTCCTCGGACCATCAAGTATGGTGGAGAGATTGGATCTACAACACGACGGCGTGGTGTATATGGTGGAGAATTTCGCAGCAGGCTTCGCACAAACAATGGGAGGGAGAGAGGAAAGCTAGCAAGGCGGCTAGGGTTTGGAGGAGAGGTGTGGGGGTTGGTGCCCACCCTCTTTATATAGAGGGGGCGCAGCAGCCCCTCCCCAATCCCAAAGGATAAGGAGTGGGGGCATGAACTCTCCTCTTCTAGAAACCCTATCTCTAGTTTAAACGATTTAAACTCTCTAGGATCTGGGCCCTATGGGGCCTTGTGCCCCTGGCCCAAAGCGCCAGGACACTCCCTCATAGGCCCATGCCCTCCCGAAGGTGGGGCCACGTTGGTCCCTTCCGGAAGGTTCTAGAAGCTTCCACAATACCGATTAACCCGAACAATTCCGAACTCCAAAACTGCATTGCCTTATATGAATCTTATTCTCGGACCATTCCGGAACCTCTCGTGATATCCGGATCCCATCCGAGACTCAACAAAAATTCATAAACCAATTATCCAATCTATCCTAGTGTCGAGATACGTTAAGTGTGTGACCTTGCGGGTTCGAGAATATGCGCATGATCTTCTATCAATAATCAATGGGTCTGGGAACCCATGTTGACTCCAACACATTCATCGATGAGCAGATCGGATGAACCACGATGCCAGGATTCAATCAATCCCATATATATATTCCCTTCGTCTCGCGATATTTTACTTGCCCGAGATTCGATCGTCGGTACCATACCTAGTTCAATCTCGTTCACAGCAAGTACTTTACTCGTTCCGTAATCCGATATAACTTTGTGATTAACTCCTTAACCACATGCTTGCAAGCGGTGTTGATATCGATTCACGAGTGGGCCAGTATATCTCCGACTTGGGAGGGACAAATCCCATCTCGATACATACAACCCAATGATACTTTCCGATCACCGAGAGACACCTTTATGATCACCCTCTCATAGGATGACGTTTGATGACCTCAAATCTTTCTTCCGTACCAGGAGTTGCATTATCTCATGGTCTAAGGAATACAATATTTGACATAGGAAAAGCTTCGCAAAGATGAACACGATGAAACGATCTAATTGCTTCGCTTAGTTTGGTCCATCCATCATATCATTCTCCCAATGATATGATCTCATTATCAATTGACAACTCATGTCTATGGTTAGAAACCTTAACCATCATTGATCAATGAGCTAGTCCTTAGAGGCGTACCAGGGACACGGTGTTGTTCACAAACCACACAAGTATTAAAGTTTCCGCTTAATACAATTCTAGCATGGAATATAAACTTTATCATGAACAAGAATTATAATAATAACATCTTTATTATTGCCTCTAGGGCATAATTCCATCAGTCTCCCACTTGCACTAGAGTCAATAATCTAGTTTACATCTGGCAACAATCTCACACCCATGGCACTGAGGTGTTGATCATGTTTTACACGTGGAAGAGGTTTAGTCAATGGATCTGCGACATTCAGATCTGTATGTACTTTGCTAATCTTTAGATCTCCATCTGCAATAAAATCTCGGATTATATGAAACTTGCGGTTGATATGCTTGGTCTTTGGATGATATCTTGGTTCCTTAGCGAGTGCTATGGCGCCAGTGTTGTCACACAATATCTCCAGTGGGTCCAATGCACTTGGAACCACGCCAAGCTCAGTGATGAAGTTTCTGATCCAAACTCCTTCACTTGACGCCTGCGGCAGCCATGTATTCGCTTCCACCGTAGATCCCGCGATCACGCTTTGCTTGCAGCTTCTCCACAGCCTCCATTCAAAATATAAACGTATCACGTCGAGATTTGGAATCATCCTTGTCGGTGTCGAAACTAGCATCGACGTAACCTTTATGACAAGTCGCTCATCACCCCCATAGACTAAGAACATTTCTTTGGTTCTATTTAGGTACTTTAGGATGTTCTTCACGGCTGTCCAGTGTTCCACCGATCACTTTGATATCTCGTCAAACTAAGAGCATTGGACACATCCGTCTAGTACACATCATGGCATACATGATGGAACCTATGGCCGAGGCATAAGGCATTTTGCTCATAGCTTCCTATCATTTAAAGTAGTGGACACCGAGCCTTGCTCAATATCTTACGACAAAATAGGCATAACCTTTCTTTGCCTTATCCATTCTCAACCTTTTCGTAACTTTGTCTAGGTATGTACTGCTTAAAGCAATCAGCGTCTTTGTCTATCTCTATAGATTTTGATGCCCAATATATAAGCACTTCACCTAGGTCTTTCATTGAAAAACACTTGTTCAAATAACTCTTCACATCGTTAAGCATGTTGATGTCATTTCCAATAATCAATATGTCATCCATATATAGTACCGTAAACGCCACCGAGCTCCCACTCACTTTCTTGTAGATACAAGCTTCAGCAATTTGGAACAAATACAAAGCTCTTGATCACTTGATCAAACGAAGGTTCCAACTCCGAGATGCTTGCTTCAGTCCATAAATGGAACGCTGAAGTTTGCATACTTTATCAGATCCTTAGGATCGACAAAACCTTCAGTTGCATCATATACAACTCTTCATTAATGTTGCCATTGAGGAACGCAGTCTTGACATCCATCCGCCATATTTCATAATCATGAAACGCAGAATTGCTAATAAAATCGAATGGACTTAAACATTGCTACGGGAGAGAAAGTCTCATCGTAGTCAACACTTGAACTTGTCGAAAACCTTCGCGACAAGCCGTGCTTTATAGACGGTAACATTACCATCCGCGTCCGCTTTCTTCTTGAAGATCCATTTGCACTCAACGGCCTTTCGGTGCGCTAGGAGGGTCCACCAAAGTCCATACTTGGTTTTCGCTCATGGATCCCAATGGATTTCATGGCTTCCACCATTTCTCGAGTCCGCTCATCATCGCTTCCTCATAGTTCGTGGGTTCACCGCCTTCTACTAACAAGACATCAAGACAGGGTTGCCCGTACCACTCGGGAGGGGCACGCGACCTTGTCGACTGCGACGCTCAAGAGCGGATCGTCCAAGCTTCATGATCCTTGTCATTAGCTTCCTCTATTGTTGGTGCAAAGCACCTTGGAACAATTTCAGGTGCCGCACTACTCTCCAATTCAAGAGAAGGTTCAAGAACCTCGTCAAGCTCTACTTTCCTCCCACTCACTTCTTTCGAGAGAAACTCCTTCAAGAAAGGAACCGTTCTTTCAGACAAACACTTTGCCTTCGGTTCTGTGATAGAAGGTATACCAATAGTTTCCTTAGGGTATCCTATGAAGACGCATTTCTCCGCTTTGGGTTCGAGCTTATCCGCATCAACTTCTTGGCGTAAGCTTCGCATCCCCAAACTTTAAGAACGACAACTTAGGTTTAGCACCAAACCACAGTTCATACGGTGTCGTCTCAACCGATTTAGATGGAGCCCTATTTAAAGTGAATGCAGCGGTTTCTAATGCATAACCCCAAAATGATAACGGCAAATCAAGAAGAGACATCATTGATCGGACCATATCTAATAGGGTTCGATTCCTGGTATTAACACACCATTGCGTTGTGGTGTTCCGTGGCGTGAGTTGTGAAAGCGATTCCACTTGCTTTAAGATGCGTGAGAAAATCATAACTCAAATATTCGCCCCCACGATCGGATCGTATAAACTTAATCTTTACATTACGATGGTTATCCACTTCATTCAAATTCTTTGAACTTTTCAAATGTTTCGATTTATGTTTCATTAAATAGATATACCCATATCTACTTAAGTCATCGGTAAAGTGAGAAAATAGCGATATCCACCGCGTCAAAACACTCATCGGTCCGCATACATCGGTATGTATGATTTCCAACAAGTCCGTTGCTCGCTCCATCATACCGGAGAACGGGTTTTGATCATCTTGCCCATGAGGCATGGTTAGCATGTGTCAAATGATTCAAAATCAAGAGACTCCAAAAGTCCATCGAATGGAGTTTCTTCATGCGCTTTACACCAATATGACCTAGACGACAAGCCACAAATAAGTAGTATTATCACTATCTACTTTGCATCTCTTAGCCTCAATGTTATGGATGTGTGTTTCATCCTTAGAGATTTAGAAGAAATAAACCATTTACAAGAGGTGCATGACCATAAAAGATGTTACTCATATAAATAGAACAACCATTATTCTCCGATTTAAATGAATAACCGTCTTGCAATAAACACGATCCAGAAATAATGTTCATGCTCAACGCAGTACATAATAACACTTATTAAGGTTTAAAACTAATCCAAGGTAAAACTAAGGAGAGTGCCGACGGCCATCACATCAACTCTTGATCCGCTGCAACGCCGCATCGTCACCTCATCCCTCGCAGCCATGTCTATTCCGTAGCTCTGTTTTGAGTTACAAATATTAGCAACCGAACTATCAAATACCGGGCACTACAACAAGGGCTAGTAAGGAAAACATCAATAACATGTATATCAAATATACCTTTGATGGTGCCAGCCTTCTTGTCCGCTAAGTACTTCGGACATATGCCCAAAGGACCCTTGTCCTTGCAATAGAAGCACTGGTCCCTTAGGACAGACTTGAGCTTCTTCTCGAGGAGCATTAAGCTTGCCGCCCTTCTTGAAGGGCTTCTTTGCTCCTTACCTTTCTTAAAGGAGGGCTTGTTGACCATCAACACATGATTATCCTTCTTGATGTCCACCTCCGCAGCCTTCTTTGCGAAGAGCTCGGTGATCGATGGAGCAACTGATTATGAGTCACTACAAAACTTTGTAGCCGGGAGGAGTGATTGCAGAACCCTAATCTTGAGTTCCTCCGAATCGTGCATTCCAGCTTGCTCAATGCGTTGAGTGTAGCCCGACATCTTTATGGCGTGCTCACTAACGGAACTCCTTCCTCCATCTTGCGCTAAAGAACTTCTCAGAGATCTCATATCTCTCAGAACGGGCCTGAGTCTAAAACATGGTTTTCAGCTCCTCGAGAATCTCGAAGGGCCCGGGATAGGTTTCAAAACGATTTTCCATAGCAAACAACATTTTCTACGGATGCGAACAGAGGGAAAGCCAAGATCTAATCCAGGAGATGCAATCAACGAGAGAGATTGGATTAGATCTTCATACCCTTGAAGATTCGCCTGAACGCTCAGCGTTCGGAACGTGGGTGATGTAGTCGTACTTCTCCTCCTCGCGATCCGATCCGATCTAGCACCACAAGTGGCGGTGCCTCCGTGAGATGCACACGCAAAGACTCGACGCCTCCTCCTTCCTCGGACCAGCAAGTATGGTGGAGAGATAGATTGGATCTACAACACGACGGCGTGTATATGGTGGAGAATTTCTGCAGCAGGCTTCGCCTACAAACGATGGGAGGGAGAGGAAAGCTAGCAAGGCTGCTAGGGTTTGGAGGAGAGGTGTGGGGGGTTGGTGCGCCCCCACCCCTCTTTATATAGAGGTGGGGCGGAGCCCTAGCCCCTCCCCCAAGCCCAAAGGATAAGGAGTGGGGGGCATGGACTCTCCCCTCTTCTAGAAACCCTATCTCTAGTTTAAGCGATTTAAACTCTCTAGGATCGGCTGGGCCCTATGGGGCCTTGTGCCCTGGCCCAAAGCGCCAGGACACTCCCTCATAGGCCCATGCCCCTCCCGAAGGTGGGGCCACGTTGGTCCCCTTCAAGGTTCTAGAAGCTTCCGTACAATACCGATTAACCCGAACAATTCAACTCCAAAACTGCATTGCCTTATATGAATCTTATTCTCCGGACCATTCAACCTCTCGTGATATCCGGATACCATCCGAGACTCGAACAAAAATTCATAAACCAATTATCCAATCTATCCTAGCCGAGATACGTTAAGTGTGTGAACCTGCGGGTTCGAGAATATGCAGACATGATCTTCTATCAATAATCAACAGCGGGGTCTGGGCACCCATATTGACTCCCACACATTCATCGATGATCATATCGGATGAACCATGATGCCAGGATTCAATCAATCCCATATATATATTCCCTTCGTCTCGCGATATTTTACTTGCCCGAGATTCGATCGTCGGTACCGTCATACCTAGTTCAATCTCGTTCACAGCAAGTACTTTACTCGTTCCGTAATCCGATATCACTTTGTGATTAACTCCTTAACCACATGCTTGCAAGCGGTGTTTGAAGGGTTCGCAGCATAGAAAACAAAAATTTTCCTACGATGTGAACTATATACCAAGATCTATTTATACTAGATACAAACAACGGGCGGATGTATATCCGTAGAGAACATACCCTTGAAGACCGACAAAGCTTAACGAGTCCAAACTCGTGGTTGATGTAGACGATCTCTTGCCTATCTCAAGATCGAGAGGAAGTCCTAGCGCAAAACAAGCGCATCCGTGCTCGCACACACGTTCGAGGCACCGAGCAACCTCCGCCTCGCCTCCAGCGATGCAGCGGAAGCACAACTCTTTCTTGCCGAATAGCCACTGGGAACATGTATCTCGCTAGTCCGAGACCATGGGGATAAAATCTAGAGGGGAGAGAGATCCTTCACGAGGAGGTGTGGTGTGAGAGGAGAGAGGGGGCCTTTATAGGGAGAGGGGGCACCCAAGGGGCCATGCGCCCAGCCATGGGGCTGCCCCACCTCTTCCACATTCATGTGGGTGGAGCTCCCACCAAAATGAAAAGCCTCCACTCCCATTAAAAAGCCTCCACTCATAAATCCACTCACATGCATTAAATTTCCACCAAATTTAATGCAAGCTCTCATTAAATAAAACTCTTTTATTTATTTATTCAGAATTTTGTTAATTACTTTAATTAACAAACATTCACATAAAACCCTTGCTAGTATTCCATTTCACATGCGTAACTGTTTGAGAATTTCAACCGAAAAGCAGTTTTCGGTATCTAGTGAAATAAATTCCTGCGCTTTCCTTTCTTTTTCGCATGAAACTTTTGCTCCAATTGGATGTCGGTGTCTCTTAAGTGTGTCACCCTACGGTTCGCGAATAATGCGGACATGATCGAGACCCTCTCGAATCAATAATCGAAGGGATCCGAGACCCATCGACTCCACACATTCAACGATGACTTTCTTGTGATCGGAACCTTTACGCTAGTATCTTAATCCCTTTGTTTCACGATATATTACATGTCCGAGATTCGATCATCGGTATCTCCATACCTAGTTTAATCTCATACCGACATGCACTCTTTTCTCGTTCCGTGATATAACATTCTAGTGATCAAATCACTTGCTTGCAAGCTAATCAATGTGATATCACCGAGAGGGCCCGAGCATATCTATCCGCCATCGGGATGAACAAATTCCACTCTCGATCCATGGGCCTCAACATAACACTTTAGTAGTTCTGAACCCATCTTTATAATCACCTGTTACGGTGTGACGTTTGATGTTATCAAGAAACTCTTCCTGTTAGTGATTGACATGATCTCATGGTCTAAGGATTAGGATCACTTCGTAAGTTGTTATAGCAATATAAACTCAATGACTTTGATCGTAATGCTATACTTGGATGAATGTTCATCACACCATTACACTAATGTTGTGACCGTTATTAACAACATCCAATGTCCATGATCGTGAAACCTATGATCATCTTGTTAATCAACGAGCTAGTTTATAAGAGAGGCATAACTAGGAACTTTCTTTTGTTTATTAAACACACATGTATTAACGCTTCCGTATTAATACAATTATAGCATGCAAAATAAACATTTATCATAAACAAGGAATACGATAATAACCACTTTATTATTGCCTCTCGGGCATATTCCTTGCCTCCCACTTGCACTAGAGACAATAATCTAGTTTGAGAACTTTATGATTGAACACCTATGGCTTTCCGTGTTCCATATACACAATTGCAAGTGGTTAACATAATCTACGGATCCGACGCTCGTGTCCGTGTGTATTTGCATGTCTTTGCTCCACGCATCACTCATTTTTCAATGAGATGGCATTGTATAAATTTGGTCTTTGGTGAGACCTTTAGTTCCTTGGGGTTAAAACATCGATAATATTGTCATACAATATATCTTTAGTGTTAGCCTGCTATAACCACACCTTAGTTTGATAACAAACTACTTGACACAAATTCCCTCCTTTGCTGCTACTATAGCAGTCATATACTTAGCCTTTTGTTGTAGTATTCGTCACAATGTTTTAACTTTGGAACTCTTCCAAATCCATCATGGAATCTCCTTTCCATTACATTGTGCCACCGATAGTTTAAATTGAGATAAACTTAATTTGTATCTTGTGACAAAACTAGCATCAATGTAACGCTTTACAATGAACTATTTGTAATTGTTTGTCACCTCTACACAAACATATTCTTAGTTCTTCCAAAAGATCATAAGAATATCCTCACTATCGTCCAATGATCATTTTATGATTCATTCTGGTATATGCTCATAACACTTAGAGCATAGGACATATCTGGATGTGTACATATCATGGTATGATTGATCAAAACATTCTCGTGATTGCACTCATCAAGTGTCAAAACACTTGAATCTTGTTTCACTTATCAAGTGTCGATACACTTGAATCTTGATTCAATTCCTTTCCATGCAACAAGAACTGTTTCTTGTCGTTTCTATATTGAACTCCTTCAATATCTCATATATGTACGTTTGGCATAAACATATTAGCGTTACAGTCTATCCACTATAGACATTCACGCTAAATATTCGGGTTTTGCCTAAGTCTTTCATCGAAATGAAATTCTTAACCTTTGTCAATAAAATATACATCATTTCTAATCAACAAGATGTCCTCCACATAATGTATTAGAAATATGTCTCAGCCCCACTTAATTTCTTGCAAATGCAAGCATCTTCATCGCTCTTGATGAAAACTCCTTTTCATCAAGGTGAAGATTCCAACTCATGATGCTTACTTCAACCATTGAAGTTTGCATGCCCTTTTAGCATCCTTTGAATTTAACAAAACCCTTTGGACCGTGTCATGTACACGTCCTAGGTAACCATTCTATTAGAAGAACTTTGTTTTGTTTATTCATCTACCATATACCAAATTATATGTAGTGGTTGCTACTTTAATCCGTCCAGACTAAATATCGCTATGAAAGATCAAATCTTGTCATAGTCAACTCCTTGAACATTGTCATAAAATACTTTACAACATGTCGACTATTTCATAGATGTGAAACATCCATGTCTGTTTCTTTATAGATCCAAATACGACCGATAGGTTTTTACACCTTTCCGGAGGGTCTTCCAAGTTCAAAACTTGATTTCTCGTATATGGAACTATCACGGATTTTATGGCTTCAAGCCATTTGACGGAGTCAGGGCCCATCATCGCTTCTTTGTATGTATTCGGTTCATCATTGTCAAACAATAATGATTTACTCTCAAATCTTAGCATTTGATTGTTTAACCGACCTACTTGGTTCAATAGGAACTTAGATCTCGTGACCACAACCTTTGAGGCACATAAGCTATGAGCATTATGGCAGCCTCGAGAGCGATTTCGGCATGCCGCAACTCAGACATTTAGCTAAGGTTCGTTAACCTTATCAAAGTTCTATTGTCCTCCCACTTAACATTTATGAAAAATTCCTTCTTCAAGAAACTTTACATTTCAAGCGACAAACCCTTTTGTCCTTGGTGTTATGGAGGAATAACCGATTGTTATTCGAAATAACCTACAAAGACATGCTCATCCGACTTTGGTTGTAAACATCTTACTTATGTTTAGTATACCAAAATTTAAGAAATGACAACTTGGGTTTTACCCCAAACCATAACTCCCATGGTGTCATTTCAACGGATCAAGATGGAGCTCTTTTCAGTGTAAAAGTGGTAGTCTCTAAAGCTTTAATCTTTTAAAACATAATGGCAGTTTTATAAATAACACCTTTGATCCAACCATGTCAGACAAGGTTTCATTACAAATCTCAAACACTCCATACTCCTATGGTGTTTTGGGAGATGTAAATCTAGGTGTTTTGCTAAACTTGCAACTCAAATAAATCTCTTTATGATAAAATCATAATTCATTTATTTTCTTGTTACACTTGTAACTCAAATAAATCCCTTTATGATCAAATCATAATTCATTTATTTTTCTTGTTACAATGATTTTCCACTTCATCTTGAAAGTCTTTGAAACATTTTCAAATATTTCATACTTCTTTCTCATTAAGTGAACATTCACTCAAAATTCGAGAAAGCATATGAAGTTGAAACCCATCGCCATTTACTACACATAATGGACTACATACATCGATATGTATGAATTCCAATAATTTAGTCGTTCGTTCTTCTTTGGCCTTTGAACGAAGTTTTAATTATCACGTGGAAAGTCTCACAAGCGTCACTTGATCAAATCAAAGACTCCAAAAATCCATGAATATGGAGATTCTTCATGTTTTCTTTCCAATATAATTTAAACAGCGATGTCACTTCATAAGTGATCTTTCAATCATTTGTCTTGCAACATTTTAGCATTAGGTTTTATGGATGTGATTTCTTTAACTAGATTTGTAAATCATCCATCTTATATGGAATACGGTAATTATTTGAACAACCTTTGTTCTTATAATACCTGATTCTAATAACAATTATTAAAACAAATCTTGAAGTCAAGCTTTGATGTCAACGAGAAATACAAACAACGGTTTGTTTGTTTTCGATGAACATCATCACATATTCTCTTGCTAGTTACTTAGGCCATTGTGGTTCATGAATTGCGTTGTTCCGTATGACATTTCATACCAACCAATTCGGTATCCAATACCCAAGAACCACATTGTTTAACAAGCAAAGAATACAACCATAACATGTATATCATATATATACCTAAATTGGATATTTCCAATCTTTTCTTTTCTGCCAAATATATTTTATAGATTCTCTTTCAGCATTTCCTTTTCCTTTTTAAAAGAATCTATCAACATCAAAAGTGGCGCATATACATGACACATAGTCCGAAGCGTGTATATTCAAATAATAATACCTTTGGACTTGCACTTTGAAGTAGATCACCATCATCAAAATGATCGGTATTCTTTCAAAATCCATTCTTTAGTAATCTTTTAGTGTAGTAAACACTTTACATACATCTTCTATTCATCCTTATCATGACGACATTCATGATCAAGCTACTTTAGCTTATAAAGGCGAATCGTGAGTATAACATTACTTTCCAAAACCCTTTTGGATGATTAGGATGTCTAGCATCTCCAACCTTCGCAAATTCTCATCCAATATGAGAACATATATTATACTCTATCATATTGCAACCAAAACATTGTTTCAGATATCGTTATATCTGCCACACATGATGGTCTCTGAAACAATTCTTTCAGCTCCTAGATAAACTTGATGTTTAAATCAAGAATCATGGAGGCAAACATGATACTTAAGATACTAACATCGAATTGTTACTCGATTTAATACCAATTATTAAATTTCACGGAGTAAATAGAATTTTGCTGAAAGTTTGCAATAGGACTTTAAACTTTAGATTGACACTCAACACAATACGATACCAGTAAAGTATATATCCGTAATTCTATAGTTCTATTATCTCAATTACAACTATGCATAAGGTGGTGAACGAATGCCAATGACTACAACAAATTATGCAAATTCACTTTGATTTAATTTATGATAAATTGAGTTCTACTAATCCAAATTAGAAATGAACTCCCACTCAAAACGACATCCTCGTGCCTTTTTGGTGATTACATGAACCAAATCCACTACACCAAGTCCGATCATCACGTGAGTCTGTAGCTTCAAAGGCGAGCATCAAATGGGCATCATATCTACTATATGACTCATGCTTAACCTTTCGTCCGTGTTCCGAGGCCATGTCTCATACATGCTAGGCTCGCCAAGTAAGAACCTTAGTATTCAAGGTGTAATCGTCTTACACCCGAGAGTGCTCGAGGATTCAAGTACACCCGATCATCACGTGATGTCTTGAAGCTTACGAAACATTGTCGGTGCATACTTAAGGAAGAACACATTTTTATCTTGATATCTAAATGAGGATCATCTTATTATGCTAATAAACGCCAAACAAGCAATATAAGATGCTATCAAACATCACATGTTTATTAGTGGAATGATATGGTTCCCAGATATGATCTCTATCATGTGCACCGTGGTATGATCACTATCATACCTTTATGTGTAAGTCCAAGGTCTATGGAGATTACACGTTATTTATGTTGTAAGAGTATCATCTCATACTTCTACTTACAACATCACCATATCATAACACTAGCCCAAAGAACAATCTAAACTAGACGCCTCTAATTTATCCATTGCAAATTTTACGTGGCTTAGGGCTTTCAAGATAGAACCGTTTACCTACGATCATGAACCACAACGAGGATAACCAAATTGTTGACAACTCGTTGCAAATTAGATATTGACTATAGTAGGAGAGACAGACACCGCTAGCCACTTATGCAAAACTAGTTGCATGTCAAGCGTGGAACAGTCTCATGTGCGAGGACATGTAAAGTTTGTCCGGCCGCTTCATCCCACTATGCCACCAATATCCAAAGTACAACTAAGAAGCAATAAAATGATCATCATCGCCATACTCATATGTACTACCGTGCAAAGTATCTACGCATAGATCCGCTCGATACATCAAGGGTTCGCAAGATAGAAAACAAAAATTTTCCTACGATGTGAACTATATACCAAGATCTATTTATACTAGATACAAACAACGCGGATGTATATCCGTAGAGAACATACCCTTGAAGACCGACAGCTTAACGAGTCCAAACTCGTGGTTGATGTAGACGATCTCTTGCCGATCTCAAGATCGAGAGGAAGTCCTAGCGCAAGAAAACAGCAGCGATCCGTGCACACACGCTCGAGGCACGAGCAACCTCCGCCTCCTCGCTCCAGCGATGCAGCGAAGCACAACTCTTTCTTGCCGAATAGCCACCGGAACATGTATCTCGCTAGTCCGAGACCATGGGGGATAAAATCTAGAGGGAGAGAGATCCTTCACGAGGAGGTGTGGTGTGAGAGGGAGAGGGGGCTTTTATAGGGAGAGGGGGAACCCAAGGGCCATGCGCCCAGCCATGGGGCTGCCCCCACCTCTTCCACATTCATGTGGGTGGAGCTCCCACTCAAAATGAAAAGCCTCCACTCCCATTAAAAAGCCTCCACTCATAAATCCACTCACATGCATTAAATTTCCACCAAATTTAATGCAAGCTCTCATTTAAATAAAACTCTTTTATTTATTTATTCAGAATTTTGTTAATTACTTTAATTAACAAACATTCACATAAAACCCCCTGCTAGTATTCCATTTCACATGCAGAACCAGTTTCAGCAATTTCAACCGAAAACCTGTTTCGGTATCTAGTGAAATAAATTCCTGCGCTTTCCTTTTCTTTTCGGCATGAAACTTTTGCTCCAATTGGATGTCGGTGTCTCTTAAGTGTGTCACCCTACGGTTCGCGAATAATGCGGACATGATCGAGACCCCTCTCAGATCAATAATCAGAAGCGGGATCCGAGACCCATCGACTCCCACATTCAACGATGACTTTCTTGTGATCGCGGAACCTTTTACGCTAGTATCTTAATCCCTTTGTTTCACGATATATTACATGTCCGAGATTCGATCATCGGTATCTCCATACCTAGTTTAATCTCGTTCTGGACATGCACTCTTTTCTCGTTCGTGATATAACATTCTAGTGATCAAATCACTTGCTTGCAAGCTAATCAATGTGATATCACCGAGGGCCGAGCATATCTATCCGTCATCGGGATGAACAAATTCCACTCTCGATCCATGGGCCTCAACATAACACTTTAGTAGTTCGAACCCATCTTTATAATCACCCTGTTACGGTGTGACGTTTGATGTTATCAAGAAACTCTTAGGTGTTAGTGATTGACATGATCTCATGGTCTAAGGATTAGGATCACTTAAGAAGTTGTTATAGCAATATAAACTCAATGACTTTGATCGTAATGCTATACTTGGATGAATGTTCATCACACCATTACACTAATGTTGTGACCTCGTTATTAACAACATCCAATGTCCATGATCAGGAAACCTATGATCATCTTGTTAATCAACGAGCTAGTTTATAAGAGAGGCATAACTAGGAACTTTCTTTTTGTTTATTAAACACACATGTATTAACGTTTCCGTATTAATACAATTATAGCATGCAAAATAAACATTTATCATAAACAAGGAATACGATAATAACCACTTTATTATTGCCTCTCGGGCATATTCCCTTCAGTGTTGATATCGATTACCGAGTGGGCCCGAAGTATATCTCTCCGACTTGGGAGGGACAAATCCCATCTCGATACATACAACCCAACAGATACTTTCCGATCACCTGAGAGACACCTTTATGATCACCCTCTCATAGGATGATGTTTGATGACCTCAAAGCTTTCTTCCGGTACCAGGGAGTTGCATTATCTCATGGTCTAAGGAATACAATATTTGACATAGGAAAAGCTTCGCAAAGATGAACACGATGAAACGATCTAATTGCTTCGCGTGGTTTGGTCATCCATCATATCATTCTCCCAATGATATGATCTCATTATCAATTGACAACTCATGTCTATGGTTAGGAAACCTTAACCATCATTGATCAATGAGCTAGTCCTTAGGCGTACCAGGACACGGTGTTGTTCACAAACCACACAAGTATTAAAGTTTCCACTTAATACAATTCTAGCATGGAATATAAACTTTATCATGAACAAGAATTATAATAATAACATCTTTATTATTGCCTCTAGGCATAATTCCATCAGGACCTTTGAAGTTTGCACACCTTGTTAGCATCTTTAGGATCGACAAAACCTTTGGGTTGCATCATATATAACTCTTCATCAATGTCTCCATTGAGGAATGCTGTTTTGACATCCATCTGCCATATCTCATAATCATAATATGCAGCGATTGCTAACATAATCCTCACAGACTTTAGCCCGCTCTGGTGAAAGTCTCATCGTAGTCAACTCCTTGAATTTGTCGAAACCCTTTTGTGACATGTCGAGCTTTATAGACAGTAACATTACCATCAGCATATGTTTTCTTCTTGAAAATCCATTTGTTCTCGGACCTTCCGACCATCCGGTAAGTCCACCAAAGTCCACACTTGGTTTTCGTACGGATCCAATCTCGGATTTCATGGCTTCGCCATTTATTGGAATCTGGGCTCATCATCGCTTCCTCATATGTCTCGGGGTCATCGGTGTTGTCCACCAACATGACACTCATAACGGATCATACCAATGCAGGTGTACGAGTTCTCGTTGACCTCCGAGGCTCTGTAGCAACTTCAACCGAAGTTTCATGCTCACCATCATTAGCTTCCTCTCTAATTGGTGCAGGCACCACAGGAACTTCTTCCGGCGCTGCGCTACTCGTAATTTTGAGAGAAGGTTCGACAACCTCGTCGAGTTCTACTTTCCTTCCAGTCACTTCTTTCGAGAGAAATTCCTTCTCTAGAAAGGATCCATTCTTGGCAACGAAGATTTTGCCTTCAGATCTATGATAGAAGGTATACCCAATAGTTTCCTTTGGGTATCCTATGAAGACGCATTTTTCCGCTTTGGGTTCAAGCTTGTCCGGCTGTAACTTCTTTACATAGGCTTCGCAACCCCAAACTTTAAGGAATGACAATTTAGGTTTCTTCCCAAACCATAATTCATACGGTGTCGTTTCAACGGATTTATACGGTGCCCTATTTAAAGTGAATGCGGTTGTTTCTAATGCATAACCCCAAAATTATAGCGGTAAATCTGTAAGTGACATCATAGAACGAACCATATCTAAGAGAGTTCGATTACGACGTTCGGACACACCATTACGCTGTGGTGTTCCCGGCGGTGTCAACTGTGAAAGTATTCCGCATTTCTTCAAATGCTCGCCAAACTCGTAACTTAGATATTCACCTCCACGATCAGAACGTAGAAATTTAATCTTCTTGTTTTTCAACTTTTCTTTCTCTAGGAACGCATTAAAATTGATGGTAGGGGCTTCTATTGATCTACAACATATTTGCAATAGTTTAGACTAAGTTTATGACAAATTGAGTTCATATTAATAAAATTAATCTAGGTGAACTCCCACTCAAAACAATACCCCTCACATTGTTTTAGTGATCACACGAACCAAATTCACCACATCAACACCGATCATCACGAGAGTTGATATAGTTTCAATGGCGAACAATCGACATGTTCATCATATCTACTATATGATTCATGCTTTACCTTTCGGTGATCCGTGTTCCGAGACCATGTCTGTACATGCTAGGCTCGTCAAGATCAAACCTTAGTTTCCGCATGAGCAAATCTGGCTTGCTCACGTTGTATACACTTGCGGAATCTAACACACCCGATCATCACGTGGTGCTTCGAAACAACAAGCTTTAGCAACGGTGCTAACTAAGGGTGAACACTTTATGACTTGAAATTCATGTGCATGAGGGATCATCTTATAATGCTGTCGTCGTCTACTAAGCAATACAAGATGCATAAAGGATTAACATCACGTGCAATTCATAATATGTGATATGATATGGCCTTTCTTCTTTGTGCTTCCGATCTCCATCTTCTAGCACGAACATGATCTCCATCATCACCTGCATTGCATCAAGGTCAATGACGCTTCTCCATGGCTGTCATCCACCGGCTTCAACTATTACAACTACTTTGAATAGACACGCGGGTCTTAACATAAATTAAAGACAACCATATGGCTCCTGCCGGTTGCCAACTTACAATAAGGAACATTGCATACATCAAATATAATCACAATCATGGCCATATCACATCACACACCGCAAAACAAAGTTAGACGCCTCTACTTTCTTTGCATGTTTTACGTGGTTTGGGGCTTTCAATAAGTGTCGTTCTAACTTACGAACAAGAACCACAACATTGATACTAGTATTGTTAATCACCCGTTGTAAATTGGATCTTAACTATGCTAGGAGAAAGAGGCACCATAAAGCCACTTATGCAATACAAGTTCATGTCAAGCGTGGAGCAAGTCTCATGAACGATGTCATGTAAGGTTAGCCCGGGCCGCTTCATCCCAACATACCGCAAGATGCAAAGTACACAAGAATCAATCGACAATAAAAGCATCAACACCCAATGACCATTGTGTTCTACTGTGCAACAAATCTACATATAGACACGGCTCGATACCCTTGTAGGGTTTCGTAGCATGGAAAACAAAAATTTTCTACCGCATACAAACAAACAAGCCAAGATCTATCTACTAGATTGTAGCGAGTCGATGGAATAACTCACCCTCGAAGATTCCAAAGTGTTTAACGAGGCGGATTCGTGGGTGATGTAGTCGACTCTTCCCGATCTCAAGATCGCGTGACGATCCTTCCAGGCGCTGCGTTCGGCGGTGCTCCATGATCGGTCACGCGTTCGACGAAGACCTTCCTCTCCCTTGTTCCAGCAGGCAGCGAAGGTTGTAGCACTCTCCTCGCGATTCCGGCAGCACAACGGCGTGGTACCGGAAGTAGAGGGGAGATCTCGCAGGGCTTCGCCTTAAGCCGGAGCGAGTATGGTGGATTATGAGAGAGTCCCTCGATGTTCTAGGGTTTAGAGACACCAAAGAGGAAGTGCTAGAGCCGGCGGCTAGGGCTTGGGGCAGCCCAAGTCGGCGGCTAGGGCAAAAACCCTAGGGGGCGGCGGCTATGGTGGGCAGCAGCTGCTAGGGTTTGAGGCGTGGAAGTTGTGTGTCCTAGGAGGGAGCCCTGCCCTTCCTTATATAGGTGGAGGGACCGTCCGGCCAAGGGGAGGGAGGGGAGTCCCTCCCTAACTCGGCTTGGGTGGTGCGCCGCCGGTTGGAGGAGGGATTCCCTCCCCAACTCGGTTTCCCACTCCTCCTCTTTCCAAAACTTGCCGATTGACTTTCAAACTAGCCGTTTGACTTTTCAATTTAGGATTTGAATAAACCCTTTATTTTGGACAGCGAAGACACTTAGTACATGATGCAATCATTCCAACTTTCAATGACACATTCATGTACCCCTTCCCCTCCGGAGTGCCGGACATTCCGGAACCTTCTAGAACATTCCCAATGAAAACACCGGAACCATTCCCCAACTCCGAAATGGGACTTTCCTTATATGAATATTATTCTCCGGACCATTCCGGATCTCCTCGTGATATCCCGGATCCCATCCGAGACTCCGAACAACATTCGGTCTCTTTCTCATCATACCATAACTACTCAAACAACGTCGAATCCTTAAGTGTGTCTCCCTACAGTTCGTGAATTATGCGGACATGATCGAGACACTTCTCCGAATAACAACCAATAGAGGAATCTGGAAATTCATATGGCTCCCACATATTTCTACGATTACTTTGCGATCGAATGAACCACTTACATACGATACCAATTTCCCTTTGTCTCACGATAGTTTACTTATCCGAGGTTATGATCGTCGATATCTTGCATACCTAGTTCAACCTCGTTACCGATAAGTACTCTTTTCTCGTTCCCGTGATATGTGATCCCTTTTGAGCCAGTCACATGCTTGCAAGCTAATTGGATGACATTCCACCGAGAGGGCCCAGAGTATATCTATCCGTCATATGGATGGACAAATCCCACTCTTGATCCATGTGTCTCAACCAATACTTTCCGAACACTCAATGCCACCTTTATAGCCACCCAGTTACGGTGTGGTGTTTGATGTCATCAAAGCATCCATCCGGTAAAGGTGATATGCATGATCTCATGGTCGAAGGAATTAGGTTACTATGTATCAGAAAGCATATAGCAATTGAACTATTGAAATGAATTGATCTTTATGCTACGATTATCTATAGGAGTATGTCCATCATATCATTCTCCTAACGATATGATCTTGTTGTTAATAACATCTCAATGTTCATGATAGGGAAACCACGATCATCTATTAACCAACAAGCTAGTTTTATATAGAGGCTTTACTAGGGACTTCAAATTAAGTTTACAAATCACACAAGTATTAATGTTTCATTGTTAATACTATTATCGCATGAATGTAAACATTTATCATAAACACAAAGATATAATAATAACTATATTTATTATTGCCTCTAGGGCATATCTCCAACAAGAGTCCCTCGACGATCTAGAGTTTAGACACGCCGAGGAGGGGCAAGCCGGCGGCTAGGGTTTAGCTAGGCGGCGGCGGTTTGCCCTAGGGCCGGCGGCGGCGGCGACTTGGCACTAGGGTTTGGAGGAGAGGATCTTGTGTGTCTCTAGGAGGGAGCCCTGCCCCTCCTTATATAGGTGGAGGGGCCGCCCGGCCAAGGGGAGGGAGAGGAGTCCCTCCCCAACTCAGCTTGGGTGGTGCGCTGGCGGTGGGGAGGAGGGACTCCTCCCCAACTCGGTTTCCTCCTCCTTTCCTCTTTCCAAAATTAGCCGTTTGACTTTCAAACTAGCCGTTTGACTTTTCAAACTAGGATTTGATTTAATCCTTTATTTTGTTCAGCGATGACACTTAGTACATGATGCAATCATACCAACTTGATATAACACATCCATGTACCCTTCCCTCCCCAGAGTGCCGGACATTCCGGAACCTTCTAGAACATTCCCGATGAAAACACCGGAATCATTCTCCAACTCCGAAACGGGACTTTCCTTAGATGAATCTTATTCTCCGGACCATTCCGGATCTCCTCGTGATATCCCGAATCCCATTCGAGACTCCGAACAACATTCAGACTCTTTCTCTTCATTCCATAACTACTCAAACAACGTCGAATCCTTAAGTGTGTCTCCCTACGGTTCGTGAATTATGCGGACATGATCGAGACACTTCTCCGATCAATAACCAATAGAGGAATCTGGAAATTCATATGGCTCCCACATATTTATATGATTACTTTGCGATCGAATGAACCACTTACATACGATACCAATTTCCCTTTTCTCTCACGATAGTTTACTTATCCGAGGTTATGATCGTTGGTATCTCTGCATACCTAGTTCAACCTCGTTACCGATAAGTACTCTTTTCTCGTTCCCGTGATATGTGATGCCTTGTGAGCCAGTCACATGCTTGCAAGACAATTGGATGACATTTCACCGAGAGGGCCCAGAGTATATCTATCCGTCATATGGATGGACAAATCCCACTCTTGATCCATGTGTTTCAACCAATACTTTCCGAACACTCAATGCCACCTTTATAGCCACCCAGTTACGGTGTGGTGTTTGATGTCATCAAAGCATCCATCCGGTAACGGTGATATGCATGATCTCATGGTCGAAGGAATTAGGTTACTATGTATCAGAAAGCATATAGCAATTGAACTATTAAAATGACTTGATCTTTATGCTACGCTTATCTATAGGAGTATGTCCACCATATCATTCTCCTAACGATATGATCTTGTTGTTAATAACATCTCAATATTCATGATAGGGAAACCACAATCATCTATTAACCAACAAGCTAGTATTATATAGAGGCTTTACTAGGGACTTCAAATTAAGTTTACAAATCACACAAGTATTAATGTTTCCTTTTTAATACTATTATAGCATGAATGTAAACATTTATCATAAACACAAAGATATAATAATAAGTACATTTATTATTGCCTCTAGGGCATATCTCCAACAATTACTCACTCATGGATGAGGGAAACATCGGTGGTTGATGGAGATGCGTTGGTGATGACGATGGCGATGATCCTCTCCAAATTCCCCGTCCCGGCAGGGTGCCAGAATGGAGTTTCTGGATCCAAATCTTGGTTTCTGGTGGCAGCGGCGGAGCGGAACTCTTTTTGGAAAACTATCGAACCCCCCTCGGTTTTTAGGTCGAAAGGCAACTTATAGGAGCAGAGGGAGGCCAAGGGGGTGCCTGGGGTGGCTGTACCCCCTCCACCAGGCGCGGCTAGTGGTGGGCCCGCGCCTGGCATGGGTGTGGGCCCCACAGGCTCCTTCTCCGTCTCGTTTTCTGGCTCCGTGGATCTTCTGGTGAAATATAATTTTTGGCATATTTTCTGGGATTTTTCCTGATAGTTCATTTTCTGCACAAAAACAGGACAACAAGGTAATTCTGCTGAAAATAGCATCAGTCCGTGTTAGTTGTATCCAAATCCCACAAGTTTAGAGAAGAAACAATAGCAAAGTGTTCGAGAAAGTAGATACGTTTTGGATGTATCAGCAGGTCCCACTAATTTCTATGTCATCCAATTCAATGATCCATATTGCTTAGTGACCACGTCTGACGCGCTCGTGCGAGTTCACTGACCATAAACTCGTATTTCCGACGGTGATTGTATTGAAGTTTTAAAGAAAATACAATAACTAACCATGGATTTAACTCCCTCTTTTGGAAAATGATAAACTTCCCCGTGGAAATCGCTTAATCACATCGTACGGGTCGACACGCCTTGCATTTCCTCCCAATTGTGCCATGCGATCCCGTGGCCCCAACACCCGATGCCTTGCCTTATCCATCCCCACATATTTCTATTTGTTTCCCAATTCTCATTCCGTGTCCCATCCCAATGGGTGCTGCCATGGAGAGGCCCTCATCCACAACTATCGCGAGCAAGGCACGCGCTGCTGCCTGTCTCCTCTCCCTCCAGCGGGCATTCCCTCTTCCGCATCCATAGCTGCCGCCAGAGAGCCGCACACAACCTTCTCCTCGGCCTCTATAGTCCTCCACTCCACCTTCTCCTTGGCCGCTTCTTCCTCTACACCAAGCATGGCTCGTAGGTGCCCCACCTTCTGTGGCCCACTCTACTAGGATGTTGCTACCGGTGGAGGGTTCTTTAACAATGGGAAGCCGGCCTTGCTACAAGAGGCAGATGACATTGCTACCTGTGATGGGGGATCTGCTGCTAGTGTTGCTACCGGTGGTGGGGGTTCTAGTACAACGGACGTCCGACCTTGCTACAAGAGGTGGCCTACGTTGCTACCTAGGGTGAGGGATCAGCTACAATGGGTCGGCGGCCTTGCTGCTAATGGCGGGGCCTCTACTAGAAGGGTCATTGGACTTTCTACAAGGGGCATCCGGCCTTGCTACCAGCAACGACTTGTGCGATACTGCTAGTTGTCGACCATGTGCTGCCAACCAGAGGCGGGGGTGGTACCAGCTTTGGTTGGTGAGGTCTCTTGCCGGAGCTTCAAGTGACATGGCGTCTTCCCTAGCAACCACGAAGCTGCAAGGTGATACGTCGTAAACGTATCTATAATTTTTTATGCTCCATGCTTGTTTTATATCAACTTTCTTATGTTTGTTTTACACTTTGATTTATTTTTATACATTTTCTAGAACTAACCTATTGACAAGATGACACAGTGCCAGTTGCCTATTTTCTGCTATTTTTGGTTTCAGAAAAGCTAGTAAAGAAATATTCTCGGAATTGGACGGAACAAAAGCCAAAGTCAATATTTTACCAGAAGGAACATGGAGTCCGGAGGGGAGACAAAGTGGGTCCATGAGGTGGCCACACCTAGGGCTGGCGCGGCCATCCCCTAGGGCGCGCCACCCCATGGTGTGGGCCCCTCGTGCACCCACCGACCTTGCCTCTTCGCCTATATAAGCACCCCGTTGTAGAAACCCTAAGCACCCGATCAAATCTCCACGAAACAGTCCATAGCCGCCGCCATCTCCATCCCTAGATAGGGGGGATCCGAAGCTCTTCCCGGCACCCTGCCGGAGGGGAGAGATCATCTCGGAGGCCTTCTTCATCACCATGACAGCCTTCGGAGTAATGCTTGAGTAGTTCACCCTTGGACTATGGGTCCACACAGTAGCTAGATGGTTGTTTCTACTACTTTGTGCTATCATGTTTAGATCTTGTGAGCTCCATTCATGATGAAGATCATCTATTTGTAATCCTACATGTTGTGTTTGCGGGGATCCGCTGGATATTGAGATACTATGTCAGATTGATTATTGATTCTATCATGTCTATGTTATTTGTGATCTTACATGCTCTCCGTTGCTAGTCGCTATCTTGGCCAAGTAGATGCTTGTAACTCCAAGAGGGAGTATTTATGCTCGATAGTAGGTTTATTCCTCTAGTAATCTGGGAGAGTGACAGAAACTTCTAAGGTTGTAGATGTGCTGTTGCTATTAGGGAGAAAACAACAATCCTTTATCCAAGGGAAATTTTATTATTTACTTTACATACTTTGCTTAATGTAATTATCTGTTGCTTGCAACTTAATTCTGGAAGCGGTTCGGATGATAACCTGAAGGTGGATTATTAGTCATAGATGCAATTGGATTATGGTCTATGTATTATGTTGTAATACCCAAACAAATCTCGTAGGAATCAAGATGTCTAGTATATGCATTGTTATGCATTTTCAATCTGTCAATTGCCCTGCTGTAATTTGTTCACCCAACATATTATTTATCTTATAGAGAACACCTCTAGTGAACTGTGGACCCCGGTCCATTCCTTTGCCATTGATATACCATCTACTGTTTAATGTTTACTTTCTACAAGCAAATCACGATCTTCCACACTATACGTTTAATCCTTTGTTTTGAGCAAACCGGTGAGATTGAGATCCTCATTGTAAGTTGGGGCAAAGTACTGTGGGTTGTGTTGTGCAGGTTCCAAGTTGCTAGCAACACCTTGGAGTTGTTTCCTGACTCCTACTGGTTCGATAACCTTGGTTTCATAACTGAAGGAAACTTGCTGCTATGCTCATCATACCTTCCTATTGGGGTTCCCAGCGAGCTCTACATATCTGAGCCATAACAAGGGACCACCAGTGTTGCTGCCTTGGCGAAGCTGTGACGACATCTTCTCCAATGATGGTTGTGCCTCATGGAGCAGTTAATGCAGAGGGGTAGTTGCATGGAAAGGGAGAGATATGTGGGGACAAGAGAGGGGCAATGACGGGGATTTTTGGAGGGCGAGTTAACCGATCGAGTTGGATCGGATGGCCCCAGGACGACTCAGTCGCACTCTATCGTATGGCTAAAGACCCGTGGGGGTCGGGGGATCTAATCCCCCCAAGATGGTCAACGCGATCTTTTTTTTTGGGGGTGTGTGTGGGGGTTACCAACTGCTTTGTGCATTTTAGTTATAGGAGACACCGCAATACCACGTTTTAGTGAAGTGAAATACCGAATGTTTTATCAGTTATTCTTCAAGGTTTTGCAAAGTACTCTCTCCTTTTTAAAATATAAGATGTTTTAGTTTTTATGAAAGCTGGAGCGCAAACCCTTGTCGCCTAATTTGCGCGACAACTTTGCACGGCTTCAAAGTTCACGGCAGTGGAGCTGAACATGAAAACTCTTCTCGTACTGGCCGGTTCAGTACGTCTGCTCCTTCCATTTGAAAATATAAGATTTAGGCTTTGTTTGGGAGCTACGTTTTTTTTGAAGTATTTCGAGAATACTTCAGTTTCTAGAAGTAATGAACTATATATCGAATTCTTTAAAGCGTTTGGCTTCAAGGAATATCGTGGTTTTGAAAACTAAAGTATCCTGCAGTTTTTGGATGTTTTAGAAACTTCACCTTCGACCTCTTTTTTTTTCTTAAAACGGAGAAAATCGCTCGTTTGTGCCCTTGGCAAAACACGCATATCTGCTTCCTTCCATTCGTCATGTATGCTTGCATGCAATCAGCTGTCCATGTCACTAGTTGTAGCCTACCGGAAACCTACGCCTACCGATCCAGTGTTATGCATGCTTGCATGCAATCAACTGCTCCTCTAATGGTTGTGATCATATGATTTGCTTCCTTCCATTTTTTTTTTGACTTAGAGTATTATGTTTCTCATTATGTACAAACCACGAGAACTAAAGACACGCACATTCGGATTGGTACCAGCCGGTATACGGATTGATTAGGACTAGTTTGATTCTCTGGCTTCTGGGTCGATGGAGCGGTTGTTGAGGACCTCACACGTTTTGTTGCCCTAGCAAATGTGCACCTCATGGGCCATGGAACCGTTTCCTTTTGGCGCTAAAGTTGACTTAATAATAATACGCCGCAGAGGTTTGACTGGTGCATCTCAGAGGTCCAAGTTGTCGCCATTTTCACTCTTGTTCTTTTCCGCACGCGACGCGAGTAGTTGCCGTTCACTCTTTGGTGGTAGTACTTGGCTAATAGTGCCGTGTAAGTTTCACAAAAATAAGTGGTACGTACTGCAATACATACTTCCTCAAGAACATAAGCAAAGAAAGCATTAAAACCCCAACAACTCCTAATTCCGAATGTACATGCCTCCACTGATTTGTGTTCTACTCAAGTCTTGCGGCACGACTGCCAGCTCTGATTGTACATGTCTTGGCTAATTTGTGTTCTACTCAAGAGTTGGTAACAACAACAAAAAAGACTAGCACCATGCTACTACTACTACCACCACAGTGATAGCAACGTCTCGTGCACCTTTCCTTGCGTGGAATCATTTGGTAGTCTCCAATTCCGGTGCAAACGTAGCCCCAACTTTTGTCTCTTGTATTCGATTGCGCCCTGCTTTCGACACACGAGCGAGTGTGTTGATTGCAGATGCCAATCGATGCTAGTGTGGCCGGCAGCGGCAAGGCACTACTACCACATTTGTGCCACTCCAGGTCGCAGTGTGGGGAAGAAAGAAAAGACCCGCACATGCCGCGTTGACACTGTTAGTAGGAGTATCATTGTGCTCCAACGCATGGTAATCCTGTTTAACACAATCATACGGTCGAGCCGCCGTTACATCAGAATTGCTAATCTGGTCTCATTTTTTCCTTGCTCTGTATATTTTCGACAAGGGGTTATTCATCGTCAGAATATGGGGCCGACTTCTGAAACGCTCCAAAACTCACAGGATTTTCTTTGGCCCTTGCAGCAGCAGTGCCATTACCGTGTGTCAGCACCAGATGATTGTCCCCTAAACAGGCTTAAAACTCGTACTGCGCCCCAAGAACGCAGACCACCAGCCACCATATGCACTGCACCGATAAACTTGGCTCTTGCGGCAGCGTATCCTTACCGTGTACCAGTACCATATTGATCATCATTAAAAACATTAATGTATTCAAGATAATAAACTATTGGGTTCGGTTTTAACTTAAGTAAAACTTTCATTAAAACATAGGCTACTATAGTAACTTTTTTTAAAAGCTCGAGTGATCAAAGAGAACTCAAAAGAAACCAATTAAGAGGCAAACACATATAATGGCAGAAATCTGTCAAAACAGACAAGCAGGTAAAGACTATTTTTTTTAAAAAAATCTTCTGTTGCTTAAACTGAAAAGTGCAAAACTAACCAAAGTTGGGTAAATACCAGGGGCATGCACACAAAAAATTACAGCTCAATCCGACGTACTGGAATTTTTCACGATTTTTTACAATGAAGCACAGAAAACTATTTCGCGACAGCAACTTCCCTATATCTTACTTTCCTCTTATTAGAGGCTATTCTTGGCACAAAAAAACACACAAAAAGATAAGGAGAGGTTATTACAGAGGAAATAACTTCCAAAAGTCAAATAAACAAAAATAAACTGAAATAAAAAATATAATAGGTTGTTTCCCAAAAGCTCTTTATTTATAGCCATTAAGATAGACATGATAATTTTGATGATTCTCACATAAGAAATATGAATTGAAGTAAAAGAGAGCATCAAGAAGCAAATATAAAACAAATTTAAGTCTAACCCACTTCCTATGAAAAATAATATTGTAAAGAAACAAGTCATGAAAACACAAAGCAACAAGCATAGGAAAGCAAAACAAGTGCAACTTCAAAAATTTCAACATAAAGAGGGGAAACTTAATATTGTTGAGATACATAAAACCATGTTTGCCTCCCCATAATAACTTTCAGTAGCATCATGAATACAATTAACAATATAACTATCACATAAAACATTCTTATCATGATCTACAAACACATAATTTTTATCAAGCTCAAAAATAGTGAGATTAAAACCTTCAAACCCACTTTTAACAATTTTATAACAAGATGAATAATCATTCTCAAGAGGTATGGGGTTCCAAGATAAAGTCAAGACCCCTACAATCTCATTTTTAATAGTAGTACAAGTAATATTATCAACCAATATAGGACCATCATCTAGAGCTTTATCATAAACATTTTCTAAGCAAAACCCTTTAGTACCATGCATTTCGAAGTTAGGCACAAATAAAGGATTATCATAAGATTTATCAAAACAGCATGGATTATCATAGATAACAGGAGCATAATTATTATCACAAGTTTTATCCATAGTAGATATTTCAAAAGAATCCACAGGAACATAACATTCATCCTCCTTTGGTAAGCATGGGGGACAATCAAATAATGTAAGAGATAAAGAGTTGCTCTCATTAGAAGGTAGGCATGGGTAGCTAATTCATTCTTCCTCCTTTTGTTCATCACTCTCCTCCTCTTTTTCATCTAATGAGCTTTCAGGTTCAGTAATTTCTTCTTTCATAGGATCCTGCAAGGCATTAGTCTCTTCCGTTGGTGGATAGCATCTATTAAGATATTTAAGAATATAGCCATTTTCTTCCTTGTAATTATCAAAGCAAAATTTAAGTATATCATAAAACTCATATTTATAAGGTGCATCATTAGTATTTTCAAGAAAATGGGCAAGTTCGAATGCACCCTTCCAAATAATAAATTCTTCAATTTGTTCCACATCATAGAAGTCATAATTTCCCTTAACATAAGAAGATATGGTAACATTAACATTATACTCACATTAAAAAGGGAGGTGTTTATACCTCCTATAGCAACAAGATTTTATCAAAGCAATAAGTAACATTATAAGTAGAGCACATGTTTCTAGCAATGGTATTCAATTTATTAATGTGTTCCCATAAGTGTTTCCCTTTTCGTGACAAGCGGTGTTCCTCATAATATTTTTGTTCTTCCGCGAACCCACCTTGCCAATAATATCTAGTTTCAAAGAAACCAACCATTGATAGAAAGCATGATAAAGCAAGACAATAACAGACCAACAAAAATAACAACTATAGTAGGAACTAATTTTTTTGTGTTTTTTGATAAAAAGAAGTAAACAAAACAAAGCAAAATAAACTAAGCAAAACAAAAACAAATAAAGAGATTGGTTGTGAGAGACTCCCCTTGCAGAAGCTGTCATGTATCTCCCCAGCAACGGCGCCATAAAATTGCTTGATGGCTCAAATGATCTAGAGCTCGTTGGGAACACAAAGTGGAAGGTATGATGAGAACAGTAGTAAGTAGGAGAAAGAACCAAGGTTATCGAACTAGTAGGAGAAAGAGCCAGCTCCCAAGGTGTTGGTATCAACGTGGAACCTGCACAACACAACCACAATACTTTGCCCCAACTTATAATGAGGTTTTCAAGCTCACTTGTTTGCTGAAAATAAAGGATTAAACGTATAGTGTGGAAGAGAGTAGATGCTTGTAGGAATTACAAAAAGTAATTGCAGAAAGTAAACATAAGGTAGTAGATTGAATATCAGTGGGAAGAATGGACCGGGGTCCACAGTTCACTAGAGGTGTTTCTCCATAAGATAAATAGCATGTTGGATAAACAAATTACAGTTGGGCAATTGAAATATTGAGAATGAGTAACAATGCATGCACATGTCATGATGATTTCTGTGAGATTCGTTTGGGCATTACAACATAATACATAGACCGTAATCCAACTGCATCTATGACTAATAATTCACCTTCAGGTTATCATCCGAACCCCTTTCAGTATTAAATTGCAAGCAACAGATAATTGCATTAAGCGAAGTGTGTAAAGTAAAAAATACAACTGCCCTTGGACAAAGGACCGTTGTTTTCTCCCTAGTATCAACAACACATTGATGGCGCCCACCACTTGTCGTGGGACGCTTCATTGGAAACCCCAAGAGCAAGGTATGAAGCAGCACAACAGCAAGTTTCACTCGGTAAGAAACCGAGGTTATATAACCAATAGGAGGAAGGAAACGTCACATAGGAGTTGCTACCAACGCGGATACCTGCACAACACAAACTCAAGACTTTGCCCCAACGAATCAGTGAGGTTGTCAAGCTCACCGGTTTGATGTAGCAAAGGATTAAACGTACCGTGTGGAAATTAATGGTGGTTTGCAGCAAGTAAACAGGTAACAGTGGAAGATGTATCAATGGTAAAGATTGGACTGGGGTCCATAGTTCACTAGAGGTGCTCTCCTTAGATAAACAATATGGCATGAAGGGTAAACAAATTACAGCGGGGCAATTGACAGGAACTGAGCAAGGCATAACAATGCAATTACTAGCCAGAAAGATCCTATGAAGCTGATTAGGCAATACAACAATATACATAGACCGTTATCCAACTGCATCTATGACTAGAAGTCCACCTTCATGTTATCATCCGAACCCCCTGCAGTATTAAATTGCAAGCAACAGATAACTACTTTAAGCAAAGTGTGTAAGGTAAACAGTCCACATGTTCCATGAACAAGAGATCGTTGTTTTCTCCCTAGTAGCAACAACACATCTATAACCGAAGATATTTATGTCACTTCGATTAGAAACTAGAGGCATGAACCCACTATCGAGCATAAATACCCCCTCTTGGAGTCACTATCAACTACGTGGCCAAGATATCTACTAACAACGGAGAGCATGCAAGATCACAAACAACACAGACATGATAAAATCATAAAGATAAAACCATTAATCAAACCAACATAATGATCTCAATATCCATCAGATCCCCGCAAACACAACATGCATGATTACAAATAGATTAGATCTTGATCATGAACGGAGCTCACAAGATCTATACATGAAAGCACAAAGGAGGAGATACAACCATCTAGATACTACATGTACCCATAGTCCAAGGTGGGACTACTCACGAATCATACCGAAGAGAAGGCCACCAGGATGATCTCCCCTCTGGCAGGGTGCCGGGAAGAACTTCAGATCCCCCCGATCTAGGGACGATGGTGGCGGCGGCTACAGACGGTTTCGTGGATTTCTGATCGGGTACTCAGGGTTTCTGCATCTGGGGATTCTTATAGGCAAAGGGGCGAGACCGGGAGGCGGCCAGGGCCACCAAACCCTAGCCAGGCGCGGGCCCACCTGCCCCCATGCCTAGGGTGGGTCTGGACCCCTGGCCGGCCCCTCCGGCTCTCCTCTGGACTTCTTGTTCCCCACGGAAAGTAATTGACTTTGACGTTTGTCCCTTCCAATTCCGAGAATATTTCTTTACTAACTTTTCTGAAACAAAAAATAGCAGAAAACAGGCATCTGGCACTGTTGCAACTTGTTAATAGGTTAGTACCAGAAAACATGTAAAAAGCACCTCAAAGTGTAGACAAGTAAAGCAAAGTAGATACCAAACAAGCATGGAGCATCAAAAATTATAGATACGTTTCCAACCTATCAACATCCCCAAGCTTAACTCCTGCTCGTCCTCGAGTAGGTAAGTGATAAACAGAATAATTTTTGAGGTGACATGCACCCTCACAATAAAGATCCAACCATTTGCAAACATTGAAAGCTGGGATCAAAGAACTCTAAACATGTGCACGAAAGATGGAGTTCTAACAATAGGACATAGTAACTATGCATGCAACATGGCAAGCTACAAACAAAGATCATGAATAATATGCATTGAAAAATGTTTGTTTGTTTCACATGCAGAAAACATAGCATAGTGGCAATCAGCTTGTCCCTCATAGAGTATCAATATAGATGCATAGGACACCTGCAAAGTTCACAAGGGTGACTAGAAACAAGTAGCACAAGAACAAGTAATAACACAATATGCATCAATTAATAAGCTTTGGAACACTACACACAGAATGATAACTATGCTCTCTTAATGGTGCCTAAAGGTAGATGGTGGAGACTCAATAATGGTGGAAGAAAGGCCTTTTTGTAAAGTAAGAAGGGAATTAAAGTTTCAAAAAGAGCTTCCAAAAATTATGGTACTTGTTAGCTTTCAGCCCTCATTGCCCCTATCATAAGCATCTTGAAGTGGTTAAGGTTAAAGTGGCAAAGCTGGAGTATATGCTTGACGAAGTATAAGTTGGCAATCTCATGCCCCTTGAATACGAGGGCCACACCTCATGCATACTAAACTTTGGGTTCAGGTAAGTTCTTGTCACTATAAGTATTTGCTTATCATTGAGAACTGCCAACAGGGTACCCCTTGCACATGGTACAAGAGCTTTCCCATAACCAAAATGACAAGGCAAGCAGACAATGAGCATCTCAGCAATTCTTCTTATGTACCATGGGAATATGGTGCTTTTTTATCTCTTTCCTCTTTTCTCAATGTGTCTCTTTTTTTATAAGAAGAATGCTTCATAGATGTCACTATGGTGATGCTGCAAGTTTCCACCATGATTAGGCATGGCTTAGGCTAGCGGCCCAGGCGTTTCTCTAACACAGGATACAAACTCCATGTACTTACAAGTTCCCTCTTTATTTCACACATGTGACATCCATAGACAAGAGAACATGATATCAACTGAGTACAACAAGGTACAAGTGCAATGTTGAAAACGTTCCCCGTGACAGCACGGTTCTGCTAATTCCAACTTATAAGTGCAAGCATATACAACAAAGTTTTCACAATGGTTCAAGATTATTAGGGGCAAAGAATAAAGTGTGCCATCAAATTCATGAGGGCTTTAATCACTAAGTTTTCACATAACAAACTAGTTTTTAATTGGAAGATAGTTGAAAATAAGAATATACTTAGAATGGTGTAACACACCATGCATAGGAGTTTATAGTGGACACTTTGGAATAACTTGGTTTCTTGGGAGTTGGAGGCATGAGTAGAACTTACTCATACAAGCGGAGGCTAGCAAAAGACTGGGAGAAACCAACTAAGAGAGCAATAATGGCCAAAATTATGCAATGCAACAAAGAAAACTAATCAAAGCAAAGAGTGGTACTACAACTCAAAGACTAAATGATCATAGAGGCTAACTGTGACTTGTGAGAGTCATAACATGGTGTGAGCATGTGCCAAGTCAACCCAAGCAAAACATCAAAGGAGAATACCACAATACTATGCTTTTGCATGCTAAAACAACACATAATTTCTTCAAGGGACACTAAGCAATCCCAATTGTTTGGAACAAGACATGCTATAGAAATAATCACTAAGAATAATGCCAAAACAACACCTATCATGTCATGCTAAAGTCTAAGTCACAGTCAATTCAAGCTCCTCTTGCACTTCAAGCAAGAACTTACTACTCCTTTCCAACACCAAGCAAACTTATTTGCAAAACAACACAGCGAGAACGGGGGTCCAAACTACTAAATAAAACTAAACAAACTAAGCAAAGCAAACAAAAACTAAGACGCTCCAAAAACAACACAACTTGTACATGAAACAATAAAAACGAAGTATCTAGACAGACCTGAGGTTTTTATTGATGAAGAAGGGGATGCCTTGGGCATCCCCAAGCTTTGACGCTTGTACCTCTTGGATATTTCTTGGGGTAACACAGGAGTGGTCTCCCCAAGCTTGAGCTTTTGTCCATTCTTTATCTTATTACATCATTCTCCCTCTACACCTCAAATTTTTCCTTCATACAAAATTTCACACAATCTTCATTAGCAACATTAGCTTATTGAAAAGATATTAGACCTCTGACAAAGCTTTGGAACAGCAAGGCTTTTTACTAAAAACACAAGCTACTGTAATAACTCCTTCAAAAAACTCAATTTACCTGAAGAGAGCTCAAAAAGGAATCAATAAGAAGCAAATGCAAATAATGGCAGAAATCTGTCAAAACAGACCAGCAGGTAGAAACAAATTTTTTCGAACATCTTCTGTTGCTCAAATAAAAAAGTGTTGCACTAACGAAAGTTATCTAACATACTGGGGGATTTATTTGTAAACTTTTAGCTCAATCCGACTTACAGAGACTCCTCACGAATTTTTTTGGTGGAGGACAGAAATCTGTTTCGGGGACAACAACTCTCCAAATCTTACTTCCCTCTCATTAGAGGTCATTCTTGGCACAAAAATCAAACAAAAAGGATAAGGAGAGGTCATTACAGAATTAATAACTTCCAAGACTCAAGGAAACTCTTGGGTTATCTCCCAACAAGTACTTTTCTTTAACGCCTTTAAGTTAGGCACAAGAAGCAGGAAGAATCAAGTATTTTCAAATGAGGAAGCATTAACATCAAATCTTGCTTTCAAAGGAGGAGCAAAAAGAAACTTCCCTCTTCTCATAGGGAAGTGTTCAATACCTTTTTTGAATGGAAAATGATATTTAATGGTGCCTTCTTTCATATCAATGATGGCACCAACTGTTCTAAGAAAAGGTCTTCCCAAAGTAATAGGACAAGAAGCATTGTATTCAACATCCAAAACATAGAAATCAACAGGGACATAAGCATTGTAAACCATGATGAGAAACTCATTAATACTCCCCATGAGTTTCTTCTTAGCATTATCATTGAGTGGGATATCCAAATAACAATCTTCTAATGGTGGCAAATCAAGCATTTCATAAATCTTCCTAGGCATAATAGAGACACTAGAACCAAGATCACATGAAGCTTTGAGATCAAAGTCATTCACTTGCATATTAATAATGAGTTCCCAAATATCTTCTACTTTGTAAGTGGTCCCAACCTTTAATAATGTAGAGATCCCTGTGTTTACAATGCTAGTCCCTGGATTAATAGCTAGCATCCATAGTTAACATGTAATATCAAAAAACAAAGGTCATAATACAACTTTATAACCAGGAATAAAATAATTCATTACATCTTACATAGCACATTAGGCTATCTCAATACAATGCAGCAAAAATAACTATATAGCATGGAGTCCTTCATCTTCAAAGTGTCACAAGCAATCATGTTGGTTGTAGACTTGTAATCCTAATCAACATACTTCACTAACATCAAACAAACCTGCAACATAATAAGTTACAGCCACAAGGGTCAATACACTGGAATTGTATTGGCAAGTGATACTATGGTAATATAGTGGAGTCTATCATTTATATGCATTTGGCTAAGTGGAGCTTAGGCTTGCTTTGCTCAAAATAGATTTTCCTTATCATTTTAAAACACTAAGTTTTTGCTTGTCAAAATCACCCAAGGCATCTCCCAATAGAAATTGGTGATCCTTTAACCCTTGTTCAACCACAAGTTTTTAACTTGGAAATAGGGATGAGGAGATTCTTGATAGCTTCCATGTCTTGATGCTCAAATTGTCCTTTACCAGGGACATGGCTAAGTACTTAGATTTTTACACTCTGCAGAGGTGGTGCGCTTTCCCCACAAGACTTGGTTTCACCAAGACAAGATCTTTCAAAAGCCTTCCCTTAGACCAGAATGGACGCATTCCAACCTATCATCCCCTACCACCAACTGTCCATTTGGCTAAGTTATTGCAACCTATATGATCCAGGCATAGCCCATAATGCCAAGTGGCTGCACTTGAAGCTTCTCAACATTTGACATCTCAAATCTCTTTGTTCCTGGGTGGCCATCCACAAGTGAGATACACAAGGTAAACCATATAAATGGGCCTTGTGTAACCACTCAACACAAACCATTCCTTCCATTCCACCCAGGTGATTCATTCACTTAGTTGTTTTATTAAACAAAACACAAGTCCTTGACTTAAAAATATTCCATAGCATGAATATAATCCACCCTTGTTTTCTACTAGCTAAGCTAAGCATGATATTAGTAGGAATATTAACTTAGGAAATTTCTACTAAGGTTTCATCTACTAGGTTTTCCTATGGCATAGTTTATACTTAGCAAAAATTCCATGCAAGTCCTACTTAGAAATATCACTAATGCATAGTGAAAATAATGGGACAAAGTATGAAGCATCACTTGCCTTTTTGGTAGAGAATATAAGTCCAGTCCTTGATCTTGCAATATTCACACTCTTAAAATTCCACTACAATTCAATCAAGCAAGCAAGAGTTCAATCTACCATTCAAGCAAACACCACATAAATAATAAAAACAAAACAATGAATGCAAGCATGCCAAGGTTGTTTTATTTGGAAAAGTGGTTTCTAATAGGTTATAAACATTTGAAAACACCTATTGGTCATTTTATAAAAGTGGCAAAACCATTTGCAAAAGAGTTTACCTATAAACCCTTTTTAAACTAAAGCATTATTTTATGTGGTTGAAAATGCCTTTACCAAAGCAATAATCTTTATAGGGTTCACTAAATACATTTTTAATTCTAAAACTTGGTGTTTGGGGTCACAGATTTTAATCCAAATCATTTCCCAAAGATTTTCTCCAAAAACTATTTTTAACATATAAACAATATTTTTATTTGACTAGAAATGCTTTAATTCAAATATGTATTCTTTTGCTTCACAAAATATGTTTTTGAAACCACAAGTTGGTTTATAAGTTCAGTAGGTTCAAAACAATCTATTTTCCAAAGATTTTATCACAAAAATATTTTTAGAATCAATTTTATATTCTAAATATGCCTACACAAGTTTCTGCAAAAACAACCATTTTAACAGAAGTAGTTTACTCAACAAAGTGCATGGTTGGAAAGTACTTGTTCTGCTGATTCCATTGATATAAAATTTGCAAAATTTGGACATGTAGATTAAAAGTTATGAATTTTTCAAATTCTATCATCTAATAGATCAAATTTCCATTTAAATCAGCAGGCAGGGCCACGTGGCTTAATTCTACTGGTTTGTACCGCTTCGGTTGGATTGCGCTACGAGGTGCGTTGGATCTAAGTGAGATTGAACGGTGCAGATTAGCTCGTACCCCTTTGTTGAGTCATTCTATTGCATCCCTATGATCTAGATCCGACGGTCCTTAGTTCTTCGACCTAGAACTGGCGGCGCAGGCGTCTGACACGCGGAGGCGACGTTCTGGCCACGGAGGTACGTCGAATCTAGGAAGCGAGAGGAGGTTTGGGAGGTCTCACCGGATTCGCAGGGTCACGGTGGTGCTCGAGGTGGCCGCAGAAGGGGCAGGGGCGCACGGAGATGATGGCGATTCCTCGCCAGAGTTGTCGTCTGCGTTTTGCACTTGCTGTCGACGTCGAAGGCGAGTCTACGGGTCCTGCACGAGTGAATGGCGAGCACCTGGATGTTCACAAGACACAGGCGAACAATTTGGCATGAAACTCTGGTCGAGGCGCGCACGGGTTCAAGCGATGAGGCTCACCGGAGTTGTTTGCAGACGACGGCGCTACTAGTTGTCGTCGTTGCCAATGCTGTGGGTCAAGCGCGGGCAAGTCGAGGCCACTGGGAGATGCGTATAGAAGAGGGGGTCAGGCTCGAGTGGTTGAGGGGGGCAAGGTGGTGGCTGGTTCTACCGGAATCGTCGCCGGAGCATCGTCGGGCAGAGGAGGTTCGAGCGTGCAATTGCAGCAGCCTGGTGGCGTTCAGCATGGGGTCTGAGGGAAAATGAGGAGGATGGCGAGGCGATTAAGAGGTCAAGGTCTCGGGCGGAAATTATGCGGCCATTAACGCGAATTGACGCGAGGTATTAACAGCAGAAAACGGCAGCGAGGGAGAGAGGGGAACGGGTCGCGCGGAGACGATGAGCTGAGTTGGCAGGTGGGTCCCTTTTGTCTGTGGGTTGAGGGGTACGCCGGCTGGTGTGAAAAGGATAGCATAGAGAGATGAAAATGCCAGGTGGGCTGGTGGGCTTGTTGGGCTAGGGTTTGATGGGCTGGGTCTTTCCCTTTTTTTGATCTGTTTCTTTTTCTTTTTCTTGATTTATTTTTCTGTTTTGATTTTGTTTCAAACCTTGTTCAAAAAGTTCAGTATAATTCCATACTGTTTAAACATGTAATTTAAATACTATTTCAGGAATAATTCTTTTATTTTTCTTATGTTTTATTCTTTATTAAAATAAGCACATGCCATTATTCAAATGAGTTTAAATATATTTTCAAACTCTTATTTAATATTCCATTTTTTCACAAAACATTATCAGTAGGTTTATTTATTTAATGGGCTGTTAAATAATTCACTTTGAATTATTTGGAATATTTTTTAATATGATTTAGTAATCATTTAAATTGGGTATTTGTCTTTATCCCAATGAAATCAAATATGGTTTTAATTCCATAAATTTTATTTAGAAGATTTATTTGATCCTATTTAAGTTAATTAAATAACTTTTATTCCACTTGGGTAAATTTCAAATATTATTCTCCCATGATTTAATTAATCATTCTTTATTAGGGATTTTTGTCTTCATCAAAATATGAATAGAATTTGGTTAATGCCATTTTATTTTATTTAAAAATTCTCTATATTTTTATTTGGATTTGGATTATAACTATTCCATTTGCTATTAATTTGGCTTTTAAATATTCCTCATTTAATAATTATTTCTTTATCTTATAAAATCCATATCTTTTTATTTATTGATCCAAAGTTGGTGATTCCAATTTGTAAAATCTTATTTAATATTTATTTATCCTTTTAATTCTCTTTAGGATTAATAGTTTACCATTTGGTATGGATTTTTAGATAGGTGCTTTATTAGCTTTGTAAATTCAATTTCCTTATCTTGTTAAATTCATAAGATTTTATCTATGGCTCCAATTTAAGTGAAACCAATTCATATGGTTTTATAATATTTCTATTTGTCATTCTTGATCATTTATAAATGTTTGTTGACAAATTTTTATATGGATCAAATCCATGGTCTTAGAGATATCTTTTGAAATGATTTTCTTCCATTAGGGTTTTAGGGTTTTGGTTATTTCCCAAGTGTTTTAAATTTCCAGATGCATTTATGAAGAATGCATTCCACTTGATTTGAATTTAGTAGGATCCAAACTTTATTCAAAGTTTGTTCAAATAGGATTTTAAGTTTCCACTTAGAAACAAAAGTTTCTTTTCACCCTAAATTTCAACAATTATTTATTTTGTTTATTTATTTTTCACATTACAAAATTTGGAAAATTTTGGGACGTGACATACTTTCCTAGGAATAGAAGATTTGTGTTTTAGCTTCTCTTCCTTAATCTTAACAAGAGCATCTGTAATGTGTTTGGTAAAGGCAACATGCATATCACTAGCATCGGGACTTCTAGCAAGCTTTTGCAAGAACATAATCACTTCAGAAATATTGCAACCATCAATATCAAAGTCAAACTTAGCATCACTAGTGGTAGGCATAGTAGGAGGAGGAATAGGGGCTACTTGTGGTTTAGTGGTGATAGTGCACACACTATTGTTTCTATCAATTTCAGCTTCCCTTTCCCACTTAGCATGAAGTTGAGCTAACAGCCTAACATTTTCATCAATAGTAACTTGTATGGCATGAGCAGTAGCAAATGTGTTTTCCATAGTTTCAGGTTTGGCAGCCATTTTATTAACCAATGAAGTTTGAGCTTCAGACAAAGAGGATATATTTTGCTCAGCACTCAAATTTTTTGACTATAAACTAGGAATTTCTCTATTCATATTCTCAAGCTGAAGACTAATGTTTTTCAAGATAATAGATTGTTCCTCCATAGTTTTAGTGAAAATCTTGTTTTGCTCATATTGCATTTGCATAAATTTTTTAGTGAATCTCTCAACTTCTAGAATCCTCTCTTCACCAGGCATTCCAGATCTATCCTGATAAGTATTTCCACTAGGAGGATAAGGCTTATAATTGTTGTTGCTACCAAAATTATTCTTATAGGCATTGTTGTTGAAATTGTTGTTTCTAATGAAGTTCACATCAGCTTGCTCTTATTGAGCAACCAAAGAGGTTAAGGGAACACTATTAGGATCTAGAGGAGCTTTCCCATTAACAAGCATAGTCATAATAACATCAATCTTTTCACTCAAAGAGGAAGTTTCCTCAACAGAATTTACCTTCTTGCCATGTGGAGCTCTCTCAACGTTCCATTCAGAGTAGTTAACCATCATATTATCAAGGAGCCTTTTTGCAGCACCCAAAGTGAGGCCCATGAAGGTACCTCCAGCATCAGAATCCAGCAGGTTTCTTGAGGAGAAGTTCAAACCTGCATAAAAAGTCTGGATAATCATCCAAGCAGCGAGTCCATGAGTAGGGAAATTTTTAACCAAAGATTTCATTCTTTCCCAAGCAGGAGCAACATGTTCACTATCAAGTTGTTTAAATTTCATAATGTCACTTCTCATAGCCATAATCTTAGCAGGAGGATAGTACTTTCCAATAAAATCATCTTTGCACTTAGTCCAAGAATCAATACTATTTTTGAAGGGAATATGCCCGAGAGGCAATAATAAAGTGGTTATTATCGTATTCCTTATTTATGATAAATGTTTATTTTGCATGCTATAATTGTATTAGTACAGAAACGTTAATAAATGTGTGTTTAATAAACAAAAAGGAAGTTCCTAGTTATGCCTCTCTTATAAACTAGCTCGTTGATTAACAAGATGATCAAAGTTTCCTGATCATGGACATTGGATGTTGTTAATAACGAGGTCACAACATTAGTGTAATGATGTGATGAACATTCATACAAAGTATAGCATTACAATCAAAGTCATTGAGTTTATATTGCTATAACAACTTACGAAGTGGTCCTAATCCTTAGACCATGAAATCATGTCAATCACTAACACCGAAAGAGTTTCTTGTTGACATCAAACGTCACACTGTAACTGGGTGATTATAAAGATGGCTTCAAAACTACTAAAGTGTTATGTTGAGACTCATGGATCAAGAGTGGAATTTGTTCATCCCGATGACGGATATATATACTCTGGGCCCTCTCGGTGATATCATATTGATTAGATTGCAAACAAGTGATTTAATCACTAGAATGTTATATCACGGAAACGAGAAAAGACTGCATGTCGGTAACAAGATCAAACTAGGTATGGAGATAACGATGATCGAATCTCAGACATGTAATATATCGTGAAACAAAGGGATTAAGATACTAGCATAAAAGGTTCACACGATCACAGAAGTCATCATTGAATGTGTGGGAGTCAGTACAGATCTCCAGGTCCCGCTGCTGATTATTGATCGGAGAGGGTCTCGATCATGTCTGCATTATTCGCGAACCGTAGGGTGACACACTTAAGGGATACCAACACCACTCGGAGCAAATGATATGTCATAAAAATAAAAGGAAAGTGCAGGAATTTATCTCACTAGACACCGAAACTGTTTCGGTTGAAATTGTTGAAACTGGTTCTGCATGTGAAATTGAATACTAGCAAGGGGTTTTATGTGAATGTTTGTTAATTAAAGTAATTAAAAAAATTCTGAATAAATAAATAAAAGAGTTTTATTTAAATGAGAGCTTGCATTAAATTTGGTGGAAATTTAATGCATGTGAGTGGATTTTTTAGTGGAGGCTCTTTTATGGGAGTGTAGGCTTTTAATTTTGAGTGGGAGCTCCACTCACATGAATGTGGAAGAAGTGGGGGCAGCCCCCATGGCTGAGCGCCATGCCCCTTGGGTGCCCCCATCTCCCCTATAAAAGGCCCCCCTCTCCTCTCAAAGAACACCTCCTCGCGAGGAATCTCTCTCCCCCTTTAGAATTTCCCCATGGTCTCGGATCAGCGAGATACATGTTCCCGGTGGATTTTTCTGGAAGGATTTTTTGCTTCCATTGCTTCGCTGGAGCGAAGGCGTGGAGGTTGTCGGGGTACCCGTACGTGTGTGCGATCACGGATGCACCCCTGCTTTGAGGTGCTGGACCGGCTGGACCAGATGGACTTCATCACAATCTTGAGATCGGCAAGCGTTTGTCTACATCATCCACGAGTACAACCTCGTTAACGCTATTAGGTCTTTATGGATGTATATCCACCCGTTGCTTGTATCTAGTAGATAGATCTTGGTACATAGTTGTTCCCATCGTAGGAAAATGTTTGTATTCTATGCTGTGAATCCTACAGTGGTATCATAGCCAGGTTTATGCGTAGATGCTTTGCACGGGTAGTACACATATGAGTATGTGGGCGATGATGATCATTTTATTGCTTCTTAGTTTTAATTTGGATATTGGTGGCATAGTGGGATGAAGCGGCCCGGACAAACTTTACATGTCCTCGCACATGAGACCTGTTCCACACTTGACATGCACCTAGTTTTGCATAAGTGGCTAGCGGGTGTCTGTCTCTCCTATTATAGTCAATATCTAATTTGCAACGATTTGTCAACGATTTGGTTATCCTCGTTGTGGTTCATGTTCGTAGGTAAGAACGGTTCTATCTTCGAAAGCACTAAGCCACATAAAACTTGCAATGGATAAATTAGAGGCGTCTAGTTTAGATTGTTGTTGGGCTAGTGTTATGATATGGTGATGTTGTAAGTAGAAGTATGAGATGATACTCTTACAACATACATAACATGTAAGTTCCATAGACCTTGGCCTTACACATAAAGGTATGATAGTGTTCATACCACGGTGCACATGATAGAGATCATATGCGGGAACCATATCATTTCACTTATAAACATGTGATGTTTGATTGCATCTTATATTGCTTGTTTGGCGTTTTATTAGCATAATAAGATGATCCCTCATTTAGATATCAAGATAAGAATGTGTTCTTCCTTAAGTATGCACCGACAATGTTTCGTCGCTTCAAGACATCACGTGATGATCGGGTGTACTTGAATCCACGAGCATATCTCGGGTGTAAGACAGTTTTACACACGCGAATACTAAGGTTCTTACTTGGCGAGACTATCATGTACAGACATGGCCTCGGAACACGGACCAAAAGGTTAAGCATGAGTCATATGTTTTGATATGATGACCATATGGATGCTCGCCTTTGAAGCTACACCGACTCACGTGATGATCGGACTTGGTGTAGTGGATTTCGTTCATATAATCACCAAAAAGACACGAGGGATGTCGTTTTTGAGTGGGAGTTCATTTCTAATTTGGATTAGAAGAACTCAATTTATCATAAATTAAATCAAAGTGAATTTTCATAAATTGTTGATGTCATTGGCATTCGTTCACCACCTTATGCATAGTTGTAATTGAGATAATAGAACTATAGAATTCTAGATATTTACTTTACGAGCTGGCATCGTATTGTGTTGAGTGTCAATCTAAAGTTAAAGTCCTATTGCAAACTTTCAGCAAACTCTATTTACTCCGTGAAATTTAATAGTTAGTATTAAATCGAGAGTAACTATTCCAGTGTTAGTATCTTAAGTATCATGTTTGCCTCCATGATTCTTGATTTAAATATCGAGATTATCTAGGAGCTGAAAGAATTGTTTCAGAAACCATCAAGTGTGGCAGATATAACGATATCTGAAACAATGTTTTGGTTGCAATATGATAGACTATAATATATGTTCTCATATTGGATGAGAATTTGCGAAGGTTGGAGATGCTAGACATCCTAATCATCCAAAAGGGTTTTGGAAAGTAACGGTATACTCACGATTCGCCTTTATAAGCTACAGTAGCTTGATCATGAAAGTCGTCATGATAAGGATGAATAGAATATGTATGTAAAGTGTTTACTACACTAAAAGATTACTAAAGAATAGATTTTGAAAGAATGCCGATCATTTTGATGATGGTGATCTACTTCAAAGTGCAAGTCCAAAGGTATTATTATTTAAATATACACGCTTTGGACTATGTGTCATGTATATGGCGCCACTTTTGATGTTGATAGATTCCTTTAAAAGGAAAAGGAAATGCTGAAAGAGAATCTATAAAATATATTTGGCAGAAAAGAAAATATTGGAAATATCCAATTTAGGTATATAGATGATATACATGTTATGGTTGTATTCTTTGCTTGTTAAACAATATGGTTCTTGGATATTGGATACCGAATTGGTTGGTATGAAATTTCATACAGAACGAAGCAATTCATGAACCACAATGGCCTAAGTAACTAGCAAGAGAATATGTGATGATGTTCATCGAAAACAAACAAACCGTTGTTTGTATTTCTCGTTGACATCAAAGCTTGACTTCAAGATTTGTTTTAATAATTGTTATTTAAATCAGGTATTGTGAGAACAAAGGTTATTAAAATAATTACCGTATTCCATATAAGATGTATGATTTACAAATATAGTTGAAGAAATCACATCCATAAAAACTAATGCTAAAATGTCGCAAGACAAATGATTTAAAGATCACTTACGAAGTGACATCGCTATTTAAATTATATTGGAAATAAAACATGAAGAAACTCCATTTTCATGGACTTTTGGAGTCTTTGATTTGATCAAGTGACGCTTGTGAGACTTTCCTAGGGATAATTAAAACTTCGTTCAAAGGCCAAAGAAGAACGAACGACTAAAATATTGGAATTTATACATATCGATGTATGTAGTCCATTATGTGTAGTCGTAAGCGATGGGTTTCAACTTCATATACTTTCTCCATAAATTTGAGTGAATATTCGCTTAATGAGAAAGAAATATGAAATATTTGAAAATGTTTCAAAGACTTTCATGATGAAGTGAAAATCATTGTAACAAGAAAATAAAATGGTTTATGATTTTATCATAAGGATTTATTTGAGTTACAAGTGTAACAAGAAAAATAAATGAATTATGATTTATCATAAAGGGATTTATTTGAGTTACAAGTTAAGCAAAACACCTCGATTTACATCTCCCGAAACACCATAGGAGTATGGAGTGTTTGAGATTTGTAATGAACTTGTGAGACTTGGTTGGATCAAAGGTGTTATTTATAAAACTGCCATTATGTTTTAAAAGATTAAAGCTTTAGAGACTACCGCTTTTACACTGAAAAGAGCTCCATCTTGATCCGTTGAAATGACACCATGGAAGTTATGGTTTGGGGTAAAACCCAAGTTGTCATTTCTTAAATTTTGGTATGATAAGCATAAGTAAGATGTTTACAACTAAAGTCGGATGAGCATGTCTTTATAGGTTATTTCGAATAACCATTGGATATTCCTCCATAACATCAAGGACAAAAGGGTTTGTCGCTTGAAATGTGAAGTTTCTTGAAAAAGGATTTTTTTCGCAAAAGTTAAGTGGGAGGACAATAGAATTTTGATAAGGTTAACGAACATTAGCTAAATGTGCTGAGTTGCGCAACGCCGGAAATCGTTCTAGAGGCTTTCATAATGCTCATAGCTTATGTGCCTCAAAGGTTGAGGTCACGGAGATCTAAGTTCTTATTGAACCAAGTAGGTCGGATAAACAATCAAATGCTGAGATTTGAGAGTAAATCATTATTTTTTGACAATGATGAACCGACTACATGCAAAGAATCGATGATGGGCCCTGTGTCACATCCCAAGATTTTCCAAATCTTGTAATGTGAAAAATAAATAAACAAAATAAATAATTGTTGAAATTTAGAGTGAAAAGAAACTTTTGTTTCTAAATGGAAACTTAAAATCCCATCTTGAACAAACTCTGGTTAACATTTGAATCCAACTAAATTCAAATCAAGTGAAATGCATTCTTCATAAATGCATCTAGAAATTTAAACACTTGAGAAATAAACCAAAACCCTAAAACCCTAATGGAAGAAAATCATTTCCAAGTTATCTCTAAGACCATGGATTTGATCCATATAAAATTTGTCAACAAACATTTCAAAATGATCAAGAATGACAAATAGAAATATTATAAAACCATATGAATTGGTTTCACTTAATTTGGAACTATAGATAAAATATTATGAATTTAGTAAGATAAGGAAATTGAATTTCCAAAGCTAATAAAGCACCTATCTAGAAATCCATACCAAATGATGAGCAAATGATCCTAAACAAATATTAAATAAGATTTTACAAATTGGAATCACCAAGTTTGGTTCTATAAATAAAAAGATATGGATTTTATAAGATAAAGAAAGAAATTATTCAATAAGGAATATTTAAAGACCAAATTATATCTTGACCTAATCCATAAGAAAATGGAATAATTATGATCCAAATACAAATAAAATAATGGATAAAGAGTTTTCAAATTAATTAAAATGGCATTAACCAAAATTCTATTTGAATAAAGACAAATCCAATTTTAAATGATTGATAAATCTTATTAAAAGCATTTCCAAATAATTCAAGGTGAATTATTTGACACCCTAATAATTTAATAAAACTTACTGAAAAGGTTTTGTGGAAGAATGAAATTTGAATAAGGATTAAAAATATTTTAAATCTTATATGAAGTAATGCAAAGGCCTAATTTAAATAATTAAAGGACCCTAAAAAGAATAAATTATTTATTCTAAATTTGACTTCAGAATGTGTTATTAAACAGTGTTTGATTACACACAAAGTTTGAGAGAAATTTGAATTCAAATGAATGCTTAAATTGATTAATCAAAATCAAAACAGATTTTTAGAAATAGAAAAAGAAAAACAAAGCAGTACAAAAAAAATGATCCAGGTGGCCATCCCAACAAGGCCCAGCAAGCCCATCTTCCCACCCCACCCGCAGCGAATCGTTTTCACTCAAGTATTGACCCACGGCGTCGCTGACGACCTGGACCCACCCCACCTCTTTCTCTCTCACAGACAACCAGGTCCCACTCCCTAGCTTTCTTCCTCACGCGCCTCGACTTCTTCTCCCCTCACCTCGCCGGCTGTTTCCGCCGTTGAATGCTCGATTTAATTCGCGGCATTAACACAGCCTTTACCCTCTGCGACCACGCTCGTTAAAGCGCCTCGACGCCCTCTCTCTTTCCCCTCACTCGCCAGACCCTCTACGCCCCCAGGCTGTCTCCAATTTCCCCTGCACCGTCACTGACTCCGGCAAGAGTTTCCATCGATTCCGGCCAGTATCCATCGCCCCTCGCCTCCCACTGCACGCTCACTTGCTCCCCATCTCCTGGCGAACCTCCCCGTAGCTCCAGCTCGCCCGCGCATGCCCCACAGCCTTGGCTCTGTCCATGTCTGAGCGCCACCGATGTCGAACTCGACTCCGGCGAGCTATAGCCGACGACCTCGTGCGCCCCTTTCTCACTGGTGAGTATTCCCGTGATCCTTGAACCCGTGTGCATATTCCTAACGTGTTGTTTTGCTCGTTCACGTTCCAGAAACTCGCCTTCGACCATGGTCGTGAGTGCCCGAGCCAGCAAGCTACTCCGGCGAGGAATCCCGGTCGCTTCTGTGCGCCCCTTGACAGAAGGAAACCGCCTCGATCTTCACCACGACCCCGCGATTCTGGTGAGCATATCCCTTCACTCTCTCGCTTCCTGTAGCGTCGCCACCTCCACCGTCTGACCGCTCCGCCTCCACCTGCCGCTGCCAGCGCCGCCACTCGTTGGCAAGCTTGCTGAGCGCCGTCCGATCTCGATCTAGTGGCTAGGAAAGGAGCTAAACCGAAGGGGTAAGTAGTGCCTCTGAGCCGTGCGATGTCACTTAGATCCAACGGCTCGCATCTGTCGATCCGCACGAAGCGGTACAGACCAATCGCAGCACGACGCGTGGCCCTGTCTATTTATAAAAACCAGGAATTGTTCTATTAGATGATCCAATTTGAAAAATTCATAACTTTCACACCACACGTCCAAATTTTGAAAATTTTATATCAATGGATTCATCAAAACAAGTACTTTCTTACCATACCCTTTGTTTAGTGAATTTTTTCTGTTAAATTGATTGTTTTTGCAGAAACTTATGTAAGCATATTTAGAATATAAAATTTGATCTAAAATGATTTTTGAGATAAAACCTTTGGAAAATGGTTTGTTTTGAACCTACTGACCTTAGAAACCAACCATGGATTTGAAAATGTATTTGGTGAAGTAAAAGAATAAATCTTTGATTTAAACCATTTCTAGTCAAATGAAAATATTGTTTATTTGTTAAAAATGCTTTTTGAAGAAAACCTTTGGGAAATGTTTTGATTTAAACTCTATGACCCTAAACACAAGGTTTTATGATTTGAAAACATATTTTGTGAACCCTATAGATTGCTGCCTTATTAAAAGCATTTCTCCACCACATAAAATAATGCTTTGGTTTAAAAATGGTTTATAGGAAGAATCTTTTGAAAATAGTTTTGCCACTTTACCAAAATGACCAATAAGTGTTTTAGAATGTTTATAACCTATTATAAACCACTTTTGTAAATAAAACAAAGTTTGGCATGCTTGCATGCATTGTTTTGATACTATTATTTTATGTGATGTTGCTTGAATGGTAGATTGAAATATTGCTTGCTTGATTGAATTGTAGTGATTTGAAGAGTGTGAATATTGCAAAGATCAAGGAGTGAACTTATATTATCTACCAAAAATTCAAGTGATGCTCCATACTTTTGTCCCAATATTTTCACTATGCATTAGTGATATTTCTAAGTAGGACTTGCATGGAATTTTTGCTAAGTATAAACTATGCCATGGAAAATCCTAGTAGATGAAACCTTAGTAGAAATTTCCTAAGTTAAGATTCCTACTTCTATCATGCTTATCTTAGCTAGTAGAAAACAAGGGTGGAATATATATTCATACTATGGAATATTTCTAAGTCAAGGACTTGTGTTTTGTTTAATAAAACAACTAAGTGAATGAATCACCTGGGTGGAATGGAAGGAATGGTTTGTGTTGAGTGGTTCACAAGGCCCATTTATATGGTTTACTTTGTGTATCTCACTTGTGGATGGCCACCCAGGAACAAAGAGATTTGAGATGTCAAATGTTGAGAAGCTTCAAGTGCAGCCACTTGGCATTATGGGCTCTGCCTGGATCATATAGGTTGCAATAACTTAGCCAAATGGACAGTTGGTGGTAGGGAATGATAGGTTGGAACGCGTCCATTCTGGTCTAAGGGAAGGCTTCTGAAAGATCTTGTCTTGGTGAAACCAAGTGTTGTGGGGAAAGTGCACCACCTCTGCAGAGTGAAAAATCAGTACTTAGCCATGTCCCTGGCAAAGGACAATTTGAGCATCAAGACATGGAAGCTATCAAGAATCTCCTCATCCCAATTTCTAAGTTAAATTCTTGTGGTTGAACAAGGGTTGAAGGATCACCAATTTCTATTGGGAGATGCCTTGGGTGATTTTGTCAAGCAAAAAATTAGTGTTTTTCAAATGATAAGGAAAATCTATTTTGAGCAATGCAAGCCTAAGCTCCACTTAGCCAAACGCATATAGATGATAGACTCCACTATACTACCATAGTATAACTTGCCAATACAATTCAAATGTATTGACCCTTGTGGCTGTAACTTATTATGTTGCGGGTTTGTTTGATGTTAGAGAAGTTTATTGATTTAGGATTACAAGTCTACAACCAACATGTCTGCCTGTGGCACTTTGAAGATGAAGGACCCCATGCTATTGTTATATTCTGCTACATTGTAATGAGATATCCAAATGAGCTATGTAAGATGTAATAAATTACTTTATTCCTGGTTATAAAGTTGTATTATGAGCTTTGTTTTTTGATATTACATCTTAACTGTGGATGCTAGCTATTGATCCAGGGACTAGCATTGCAATCACAGGGGTCTCTACCTTATTAAAGGTTGGGAACCTTACAGATGGTATCAGAGCATTGTGTTGCCTGTAGGATTGTAAACCTAGGATTGGACAAAACCCCTTAGAAAAATAGGAGTTGTATTTGTTCCAAAACATATTTACAAACAATCTTGTAAACTCTTTCCTCAACCATTTTGGTTTTGATTATACATCTCTTCTATTTCAAACTTGATAGACAAAGCCTACCCTGTAGGGGTTCGTAGCATGGAAAACAAAAATTTTCTATCGCATACAAACAAACAAGCCAAGATCTATCTACTAGATTGTAGCAACGAGTCGATGGAATAACTTACCCTCGAAGATTCCAAAGTGTTTAACGAGAGCGGATTCTCGTGGGTGATGTAGTCGTACTCTTTCCGATCTCAAGATCGTGTGGACGATCCTTCCGGCCCTGCGTTCCGGCAGCGCTTCCGCAGTCGGTCACACGTTCGGTACTCGACGAAGACCTTCCTCTCCCTTGTTCCAGCAGGCAGCGGAGGTTGTAGCACTCTCCTCGCGATTCCGGCAATGGCGTGTACAGGAAGTAGAGGGAAATCCTTGAGGCTTCCTTAAGCCGGAGCGAGTATGGTGGATTATGAGAGAGGGCTATTAGTGGTCTAGAGATTAGACACACCAATTAGAAGGCTCTAAACCGCAGGCTAAAGCAATTAGAAGCTCTAAACCAAACGGCTCTAAACCTGAGATTAGAGGTAGAAACTTGTGTGTCTCAAGGAGGCCCGCCTCCTTTTATAGGTGGAGGGGCTAGGCGCGCCAGGGAGGGAGGGAGTCCCTCCCCAACTCGGCCTAGGGCTGGGCGCCGACTTGGAGGAGAGGAACTCCTCCTCCAAGTTGGTTTCAAACTCCTCTTGCTTGTTTCCCACAGTTTCCTGTTTCCCACAGTTTCCTGTTTTCCAGCTTTCTGTTTTAGCGTTTGACTTTCAAATGGCAGTTTGACTTTCAAGTTTTGGAACAGCAAGAACACTTAGTACATGATGCAATCATTCAATGACACATTCATGTACCCTCCCCGGAGTCTTGGACAATCCGGAACCTTCTAGAACATTCCCGATGAAAACACCGGAATCATTCCCGAACTCCGAAATGGGACTTTCCTTATATGAATCTTATTCTCCGGACCATTCCGGATCACCTCGTGATATCCCGGATCCCATTCGAGACTCCGAACAACATTCGGTCTCTTTCTCATAATACCATAACTACTCAAACAACGTCGAATCCTTAAGTGTGTCTCCCTACGGTTCGTGAATTATGCGGACATGATCGAGACACTTCTCCGAACAATAACCAATAGAGGAATCTGGAAATTCATATGGCTCCCACATATTTATACGATTACTTTGCGATTGAATGAACCACTTACATACGATACCAATTTCCCTTTGTCTCACGATAGTTTACTTATCCAAGGTTATGATCGTCGGTATCTCTGCATACCTAGTTCAACCTTGTTACCGATAAGTACTCTTTTCTAGTTCCCGTGATATGTGATCCCTTGTGACCCAGTCACATGCTTGCAAGCTAATTGGATGACATTCCACCGAGAGGGCCCAGAGTATATCTATCCGTCATATGGATGGACAAATCCCACTCTTGATCCATGTGTTTCAACCAACACTTTCCGAACACTCAATGCCACCTTTATAGCCACCCAGTTACGGTGTGGTGTTTGATGTCATCAAAGCATCCATCCGGTAAAGGTGATATGCATGATCTCATGGTCGAAGGAATTAGGTTACTATGTATCAGAAAGCATATAGCAATTGAACTATTGAAATGACTTGATCTTTATGCTACGCTTATCAATAGGAGTATGTCCACCATATCATTCTCCTAACGATATGATCTTGTTGTTGATAACATCTCAATGTTCATGATAGGGAAACCACAATCATTTAATCAACCAACAAGCTAGTGAAGTATAGAGGCTATACTAGGGACTTTCAATTAAGTTTACAAATCACACAAGTATCAATGTTTCCTTGTTAATACTATTATAGCATGAATGTAAACATTTATCATAAACACAAAGATATAATAATAACTACATTTATTATTGCCTCTAGGGCATATCTCCAGATCTCCCACTTGCACTAGAGTCATCTAATCTAGATTACATGGTAATATACGAACACCCATGGCAGTTTGGTGTTGTTCATGTTTTGCCCTCGGGAGAGGTTTAGTCAACGGATCCGCCACATTCGGATCTGTGTGTACTTTGCAAATCTTTATATCCCCATCCGGATATGTTCTCGAATAGCGTGAAACGCAGCTTGATATGCTTGACTTCTTGTGTGACCTTGGTTCTTGCGCATTGGCTATGCGCCCATGTTATCACAAGAGATAGACATTGGGTCCAAGACTAGGAACCACACCCAGCTCTGTAATGAACTCTTTCATCCATATCGCTTCTTGTGAAGCCTCCAAGCAACCATGTATTCCGATTCGTTGAAGATCTCGCCACAATGCTTTGCTTTGCACTCCTCCAGCTAATCTGCACCATTCAAAATAAATACGTATCCAGTTGTGATTTAGAATCATCCGGATCGGTGTTCCAACTAGCATCGGTGTAACCATTAACAACGAGCTGTTCATCACCTCCATAAGAAAGAACCATATCCTTAGTTCTTCTCAAGTACTTAAGGCAGTTTTTGACCCTGTCCAATGATCCACTCCTGGATCACTTTGATATCTGCTAGTTAGACTAACGGCATATGCAATGTCGGGTCTAGTACATAGCATGGCATACATTAGAGATCCTATGGCTGAGGCATAGGGAGTCTTACTCATCCTTTCTCTATCTTCTGCCGATGTCGGACTTTGAGTTTTACTCAAGGTCGTATTGGGCAACATGGGCAAGAACCCTTTCTTGCTTTCTTCCATTCCAAACCTCTTTAGAACTTTGTCCAAATATGTACTCTGTGACAATGATATTTGGCGTTTCAATCTATGTCTATAAATCTTTATGCTTAATATGTAAGCTGCTTCACCAAGATCCTTCATTGAAAAACTATTATTCAAATATTCCTTGACTCTATTAAGAAGGTCTACATCATTCCCAATCAACAATATGTCATCCACATATAGTATTAAGAATGCTACAGAGCTCCCACTCACTTTCTTGTAAATACAAGCTTCTCCATAAGTTTGTATAAAACCAAAACTTTTGATTACCTTATCAAAACGTTGATTCCAACTTCGGGATGCTTGCTTCAATCCATAGATGGACCGTTGAAGTTTGCATACCTTGTTAGCATCTTTAGGATCGACAAAACCTTTGGGTTGCATCATATACAACTCTTCATCAATATCTCCATTGAGGAATCTGTTTTGACATCCATCGCCATATCTCATAATCATAATATGCGATTGCTAACATAATCCTCACAGACTTTAGCTTCGCTCTTGGTGAGAAAGTCTCATCGTAGTCAACTCCTTGAATTTGTCGAAACCCTTTTGCGACAAGTCGAGCTTTATAGACGATAACATTACCATCATCATCTGCTTTCTTCTTGAAAATCCATTTGTTCTCGACCTTCCGCCATCCGTAAGTCCACCAAAGTCCATACTTGGTTTTCGTACATGGATCCAATCTCGGATTTCATGGCTTCTTGCCATTTATTGGAATCTGGGCTCATCATCGCTTCCTCATATGTCTCGGGGTCATCGGTGTTGTCCACCAACATGACACTCATAACGGGATCATACCAATGGAGTGGTACGAGTTCTCGTTGACCTCAGGGCTCTGTAGCAACTTCAACAAGTTTCATGATCATCATCATTAGCTTCCTCTCTAATTGGTGCGGGCACCACAGAACTTCTTCCGGTCTTTGCGCTACGCAATTTCGAGAGAAGGTTCGACAACCTCGTCGAGTTCTACTTTCCTTCCAGTCACTTCTTTCGAGAGAAATTCCTTCTCTAGAAAGGATCCATTCTTAACGAAGATTTTGCCTTCGGATCTATGATAGAAGGTATACCCAATAGTTTCCTTGGTATCCTATGAAGACGCATTTTTCCGCTTTGGGTTCAAGCTTGTCATAACTTCTTTACATAGGCTTCGCATCCCCAAACTTTAAGGAACGACAATTTAGGTTTCTTCCCAAACCATAATTCATACGGTGTCGTTTCAGCGGATTTAGACGGTGCCCTATTTAAAGTGAATCGGCTGTTTCTAATGCATAACCCCAAAATGATAGCGGTAAATCATAGTGACATCATAGAACGAACCATATCTAAGAGAGTTCGATTCGACGTTCGGACACACCATTACGCGTTGTGGTGTTCGGCGGTGTCAATTGTGAAAGTATTCGCACTTCTTTAAATGCTCGCCAAACTCGTAACTTAGATATTCACCTCCACGATCGAACATAGAAATTTAATCTTCTTGTTACGTTGATTCTCTACCTCACTTTGAAACTCCTTAAACTTCTGAAAGTTTCGGACTTATGTTTCATGAAATAGATATACCCATATCTACTCAAGTCATCTGTGAAGGTAAGAACATAACGATAACCACAGCGATGCTACACTCATTGGACCACACACATCGGTATGTATGATTTCCAATAAGTCCGTAGCTCGCTCCATCATACCGTAAAATGGAGTCTTAGTCATTTTCCCATCGGACATGCTTCGCATCTTTCAAGTGATTCAAAATCAAGTGATTCAAGAAGTCCATCGAATGGAGTTTCTTCATACGCTTCACTCAATGTGACCAAGACGATTGCCACATATAGGTCAAATTATCGCTGATTTCAAGCGTTTAGCTTCAATGTTGTTGATATGTGTATTTCACTATCGAGATTCAATAAGAATAGACCATCTATCAAAGGTGCATGTGCATAAAACATATTACTCATATAAATCGAACAACCATTATTCTCGACTTAAACAAGTAACCGTCTCGCAATAAACAAGATCCGATATAATGTTCATGCTCAACGCAGCACCAAATAACAATTATTTAAGTATAAAACTAATCCGATGGTAGATGAAGGGGTAGCGCGTGCCCGCGATCACATCAACCTTTGATCCGTTTCCCACGCGCATCGTCACCTCATTCTTCGCTAGCTTCCGTTTATTCTCAAAGACCTGTTTGAGTTACAAATATGAGCAACCGAACCAGTATCAAATACCCAGGCACTACTACGAGTACTAGTGAGATACACATCAATAACATGTATATCATATATACCTTTCTTCTTGATGTTGCCGTTCTTCAGATCCGCCAAGTACTTTGGGCAATTCCGCTTCCAGTGACCTTCTCCCTTGTAGTAAAAGCACTCAGTTTCAGGCTTGGGTCCATCCTTGGTTTTCTTCGCCGGCGTGGTAACCTTTTTACCACCCTTCTTGAAGTGTCCCTTTTGCTTAGACTTGCCCTTCTTGAGTTTGGTGGTCTTATTGACCATCAACACTTGGTGCTCTTTCTTGATCTCCACTTCTGCAGACTTTAACATAGCAACAGTTAAGCAACTCTTTGTTCATGTTACGCATGTTGTAGTTCATCACAAAGTTCCTATAACTTGGTGGCGATGGTGGAGGACGGTAAATCCCCAAAGCATTAGGAATCACTATACCCAAGCTTTGAAGTTTGTTTGCGTGCCCAGACATCTTAAGCACATGCTCACTGACGGAGCTGCCCTCTTCCATCTTGCAGTTAAAGAACTTTTCAAAAGCCTCATAGCTTTCAATTGCTGCATGAGTCTCAAAAATCAATTTGAGATCCTCGACAATATCATATGGGTCTGACTCTTCAAACCTTTTCTGAAGCTCTGATTCCAAACCATACAAGATAGCACACTGAACTATGGAGTATTGATTCTTCCGAGCGAGGTAAACATTCTTTACTTCATCGGGCATCACCGTGGGTCACCCAAAGTGCATCCAAAGACATAGGTCAAATTACCAGCTGTGAGGACAATCCTCAAATTGCGGAACCAATCCGCGAAGTTGCTTCCATTGTTTTTCAACTTTTCTTTCTCTAGGAACACATTAAAATTGATGGTAGGGGCTGCCATTGATCTACAACATATTTGCAATAGTTTAGACTAAGTTTATGACAAATTGAGTTCAAATTAATTAATGAAATTAAACTAGGTGAACTCCCACTCAAAACAACATCCCTCACATTGTTTTAGTGATCACACGAACCAAATCCACTACATCAACACCGATCATCACGAGAGTTGATATAGTTTCAATGGCGAACAATCGTCATGTTCATCATATCTACTATATGATTCATGCTTTACCTTTCGGTGATCCGTGTTCCGTGACCATGTATGTACATGCTAGGCTCGTCAAGATCAAACCTTAGTTTCTGCATGAGCAAATCTGGCTTGCTCACGTTGTATACACTTGCAGAATCTAACACACCCGATCATCACGTGGTGCTTCGAAACAACAAGCTTTAGCAACGGTGCTAAATAAGGGTGAACACTTTATGATTTGAAATTCATGTGCATGAGGGATCATCTTATAATGCTACCGTCGTCTAATAAGCAATACAAGATGCATAAAGGATTAACATCACATGCAATTCATAATATGTGATATGATATGGCCTTTCTTCTTTGTGCTTCCGATCTCCATCTTCAAGCACGAACATGATCTCCATCATCACCGGCATTGCATCAAGTTCAATGACGCTGCACCATGGTTGTCGTCCACCGGCTTCAACTATTACAACTACTTTGAATAGACACGCGGGTCTTAACATAAATTAAAGACAACCATATGGCTCCGGTTTTCCAACTTACAATAAGGAACATTGCATACATCAAATATAATCACAATCATGGCCATATCACATCACTGCACACCGCAAAACAACGTTAGACGCCTCTACTTTCTTTGCATATTTTACGTGGTTTGGGGCTTTCAATAAGCGTCATTCTAACTTACGAACAAGAACCACAACATTGATACTAGCATTGTTGATTACCCGTTGTAAATTGGATCTTAACCATGCTAGGAGAAAGCAGGCACCCATAAAGCCACTTATGCAATACAAGTTGCATGTTAGCGTGGAGCAAGTCTCATGAGCGATGTCATGTAAGGTTAGCCGGGCCTTCATCCCAACATATCGCAAGATGCAAAGTACACAAAAGCAATCGACAATAAAAGCATCAACACCCACAATGACCATTGTGTTCTACTGCGTGCAGATCTACATATAGACACGGCTCGATACCACTTAGGGGTTCGTAGCATGGAAAACAAAAATTTTCTATCTCATACAAACAAACAAGCCAAGATCTATCTAGTAGATTGTAGCAACGAGTCGATGGAATAACTTACCCTCGAAGATTCCAAAGTGTTTAACGAGGCGGATTCTCGTGGGTGATGTAGTCGTACTCTTTCCGATCTCAAGATCGTGTGGGCGATCCTTCCGGCCCTGCGTTAAGCAGCGCTTCATGATCGGTCACGTTCGGTACTCGACGAAGACCTTCCTCTCCCTTGTTCCAGCAGACGGAGGTTGTAGCACTCTCCTCGCGATTCCGTGACTGGCGTGGGAAGTAGAGGGAAATCCCAGGCTTCGCCTTAAGCCGGAGGCAGTATGGTGGATTATGAGAGGGCTATTAGTGGTCTAGAGATTACACACCAATTAGAAGCTCTAAACGCAGGCTAAAGCAATTAGAAGCTCTAAACCAAGCGGCTCTAAACACGAGATTAGAGGTAGAAACTTGTGTGTCTCAAGGAGGAGCCTGCCCTCCTTTTATAGGTGGAGGGGCTAGGCGCGCCAGGAGGGAGGAGTCCTCCCCAACTCGTCCTAGGGCTGGGAGCCGACTTGGAGGAACTCCTCCTCCAAGTTGGTTTCAAACTCCTCTTGCTTGTTTCCCACAGTTTCCAGTTTCCTGTTTTAGCCGTTTGACTTTCAAACTGGCAGTTTGACTTTCAAGTTTTGGAACAGCAAGAACACTTAGTACATGATGCAATCATTCAATGACACATTCATGTACCCTCCCCCAGTCTTGGGACAATCCGGACCCTTCTAGAACATTCCGATGAAAACACGGAATCATTCCCGAACTCCGAAGCAGGACTTTCCTTATATGAATCTTATTCTCCGGACCATTCCGGATCACCTCGTGATATCCCGGATCCCATCCGAGACTCCGAACAACATTCGGTCTCTTTCTCATAATACCATAACTACTCAAACAACGTCGAATCCTTAAGTGTGTCTCCCTACGGTTCGTGAATTATGCGGACATGATCGAGACACTTATCCGAACAATAACCAATAGAGGAATCTGGAAATTCATATGGCTCCCACATATTTCTATGATTACTTTGCGATCGAATGAACCACTTACATACGATACCAATTTCCCTTTGTCTCACGATAGTTTACTTATCCAAGGTTATGATCGTCGGTATCTCTGCATACCTAGTTCAACCTTGTTACCGATAAGTACTCTTTTCTCATTCCCGTGATATGTGATCCCTTGTGACCCAGTCACATGCTTGCAAGCTAATTGGATGACATTCCACCGAGAGGGCCCAGAGTATATCTATCCGTCATATGGATGGACAAATCCCACTCTTGATCCATGTGTTTCAACCAACACTTTCCGAACACTCAATGCCACCTTTATAGCCACCCAGTTACGGTGTGGTGTTTGATGTCATCAAAGCATCCATCCGGTAAAGGTGATATGCATGATCTCATGGTCGAAGGAATTAGGCTACTATGTATCAGAAAGCATATAGCAATTGAACTATTGAAATGACTTGATCTTTATGCTACGCTTATCAATAGGAGTATGTCCACCATATCATTCTCCTAACGATATGATCTTGTTGTTGATAACATCTCAATGTTCATGATAGGGAAACCACAATCATTTAATCAACCAACAAGCTAGTGAAGTATAGAGGCTATACTAGGGACTTTCAATTAAGTTTACAAATCACACAAGTATCAATGTTTCCTTGTTAATACTATTATAGCATGAATGTAAACATTTATCATAAACACAAAGATATAATAATAACTACATTTATTATTGCCTCTAGGGCATATCTCCAACATACCCCATGGCCAAAGACTTCACCATGAGCAAAGGACTTCATCAACTCTGAATGACTTCAACATCTTCAAGTGATTTCAACTTATTCTCAACAAGGACTTCAACCTTGGATATCACTAAGGACTACAAGTGAGACAAGAAATGCTGCTCAAGACTTGAAGACTAAGGAAACACAACTTGGGAATCATCATCACCTTTGAAGTTTTTGTGACCAAGAATGTTCCCAAGGAAACCATGATCTCATTCAAGAAGAATCCACCAAGAAGGATAGAATGATCTCAAGTGAACCATATAGATGGACCACCATATTAAGTATAGACCAAACACACCAACTTAATGTGGTTTAGCAAAAATATTTTGTTGCCTAAAAATATGCTTGAGACTTGTTGTTTGAGTGGAATGTTTGTTTATGATTGCTTGCACCTTGCTTGTGTGAATTGTAATGTGTGTGATTAGAATTATTCCCTTAGAAATATTTTGCCTATTCTAATCCCAACCCAACCCAAACAGATGACTACTCCAGGAAACTCCAACATCAAGGATGGTGACAACAACAACAACCAAGAGACCAACATGAGAGAACTCATAGTAACCCAAACCCAGTTGAATCAAGTGACAGCTCAATTTTTAGCCAACACCAGTGAGTTAGATCCAACCATGAAAAGGTTTTTGGAAACTCAATCCCAATTGTTGCAAGGGATGGCCACTCAAATGATCAACATGGGAGACAACTCTTCTCAAGGAGTTTGTGACAACAAGGATGTCAAGGATGATATTCTAGAAGGAACCCAAGCTTGTAATATTTGTGGAGACAAGGAACACACTTCCAAAGAGCATGAAGATCAATGCCCCAATTGTGAAGAGAAACATCCAATTGACCAATTCCCCACATCTCAAGCTACTTGTTTCCTATGTGAAGGAAATAATCATGTCCCTATCCAATGCCCCATGTATTCCATAGTTCAACAAAGGAAACAAGGTGGAGTGCATCAACAGTTTGTAAACCCACATGAAGGAACAACTTATACCAATAAGGATGAAGGCAAAGTCAAAACTATGCATCATAAGGCCAAATCCAAAGAGATCACAAAGTGTTGCTACTCTTGTGGAGAAGAAGGTCATATCTCTAGTAACTGTCCCAAGAAGAGAGAAAAATTTCCCACCTATGTGGTGAAGTATGAAGAGCATGAACTAGAAGAACTCCTAGCTTTCGAGAGACCCAAAAAGAAGAAGAAGGACATAAGCCAGTTGCAATGTTACAATTGCAAAGAAATGGGACACTATGCCAGTGATTGCCCAGAAAAGAAGAAGAACCAAGGAAATAAACAAGTGGAATTGATACCAAAGAAGAAGAAGGATAATAGCCAAGTGATGTGTTTCAAATGCAAAGAGCTAGGCCATTATGCAGACAAGTGTCCAGAGAAGTTTCAACAAGATCCCAAGAAAGCCAAGAAGTAATCTAGTTGGAAAAAATTTAAGGGTGGTAGTACCCTAGTTGCTTTTGAGCCAACTTGTAACCCCTAGCCTCCCCAAATCTCGGGACGAGATTTATTTTAAGGGTGGTAGCCTGTCACATCCCAAGATTTTCCAAATCTTGTAACGTGAAAAATAAATAAACAAAATAAATAATTGTTGAAATTTAGAGTGAAAAGAAACTTTTGTTTCTAAATGGAAACTTAAAATCCCATCTTGAACAAACTCTGGTTAACATTTTAATCCAACTAAATTCAAATCAAGTGAAATGCATTCTTCATAAATGCATCTAGAAATTTAAACACTTGAGAAATAAACCAAAACCCTAAAACCCTAATGGAAGAAAATCATTTCCAAGTTATCTCCAAGACCATGGATTTGATCCATATAAAATTTGTCAACAAACATTTCAAAATGATCAAGGATGACAAATAGAAATATTATAAAACCATATGAATTGGTTTCACTTAATTTGGAACCATAGATAAAATATTATGAATTTAGTAAGATAAGGAAATTGAATTTCCAAAGCTAATAAAGCACCTATCTAGAAATCCATACCAAATGATGAGCAAATGATCCTAAAAGGATTTAAAAATATAAACAAATATTAAATAAGATTTTACAAATTGGAATCACCAAGTTTGGTTCTATAAATAAAAAGATATGGATTTTATAAGATAAAGAAATAAATTATTCAATAAGGAATATTTAAAGACCAAATTATATCTTGACCTAATCCATAAGCAAATGGAATAATTATGATCCAAATACAAATAAAATAATGGATAAAGAGTTTTCAAATTAATTAAAATGGCATTAACCAAAATTCTATTTGAATAAAGACAAATCCAATTTTAAATGATTGATAAATCTTATTAAAAGCATTTCCAAATAATTCAAGGTGAATTATTTGACACCCTAATAATTTAATAAAACTTACTGAAAAGGTTTTGTGGAAGAATGAAATTTATATAAGGATTAAAAATATTTTAAATCTTATATGAAGTAATGCAAAGGCCTAATTTAAATTATTAAAGGACCCTAAAAAGAATAAATTATTTATTCTAAATTTGACTTCAGAATGTGTTATTAAACAGTGTTTGATTACACACAAAGTTTGAGAGAAATTTGAATTCAAATGAATGCTTAAATGGATTAATCAAAATCAAAACAGATTTTTAGAAATAGAAAAAGAAAAACAAAGCAGTACAAAAAAATGATCCAGGCGGCCAGCCCAACAAGGCCCAGCAAGCCCATCTTCCCACCCCACCTGCAGTGAATCGTTTTCACTCAAGTATTGACCCACGGCGTCGCTGACGACCTGGACCCACCCCACCTCTTTCTCTCTCACAGACAACCAGGTCCCACTCCCTAGCTTTCTTCCTCACCCGCCGCGACTTCTTCTCCCCTCACCTCGCCGGTTGTTTCCGCCGTTGAATGCTCGATTTAATTCGCAACATTAACGCAGCCTTTACCCTCTGCGGCCACGCTCGTTAAAGCGCCTCGATGCCCTCTCTCTTTCCCCTCACTCGCCAGACCCTCTACGCCGCCAGGCTGTCTCCAATTTCCCCTGCACCGTCACTGACTCCAGCAAGCGTTTCCATCGATTCCGGCCAGTATCCATTGCCCCTCGCCTCCCACTGCACGCTCACTTGCTCCCCATTTCCTAGCGAACCTCCCTGTAGAGCCAGCTCGCCCGCGCATGCCCCGCAGCCTCGGCTCTGTCCATGTCTGAGCGCCACCAATAACGAACTCGACTCCGGCGAGCTATAGCCGACGACCTCGTGCACCCCTTCCTCACTGGTGAGTGTTCCCGTGATCCTTGAACCCGTGTGCATATTCCTAACGTGTTGTTTTTCTCGTTCGCGTTCCAAAAACTCGCCTTCGACCACGGCCGTGAGTGCCCGAGCCAGCAAGCTACTCCGACGAGGAATCCCGGTCACTTTTGTGCGCCCCTTGACAGAAGGAAACCACCTCGAGCTTCACCACGACCCCGCGATTCTGGTGAGCATCTCCCTTCACTCTCTCGCTTCCTGTAGCGTCGCCACCGCCACCGTCTGACCGCTCCGCTGCCACCTGCCGCCGCCAGCGCCGCCACTCGTTGGCAAGATTGCTGAGCGTCGTCCGATCTCGATCTAGTGGCTAGGAAAGGAGCTAACCCGAAGGGGTAAGTAGTGCCTCTGACCCGTGCGATGTCACTTAGATCCAACGGCTCGCATCTGTCGATCCGCACGAAGCGGTACAGACCAATCGCAGCACGACGCGTGGCCCTGTCTGTTTATAAAAACCAGGAATTGTTCTATTAGAGGATCCAATTTGAAAAATTCATAACTTTGAAACCACACGTTCAAATTTTGCAAATTTTATATCAATGGATTCAGAAAAACAATTACTTTCTGACCATACCCTTTGTTTAGTGAATTGTTTCAGTTAAATTGATTGTTTTTGCAGAAACTTATGTAAGCATATTTAGAATATAAAATTTGATATAAAATGATTTTTGAGATAAAACCTTTGGAAAATGGTTTGTTTTGAACCTACTGACCTTAGAAACCAACTCATGGATTCGAAAATGTATTTGGTGAAGCAAAATAATAAATCTTTGATTTAAACCATTTCTAATCAAATGAAAATATTGTTTATTTGTTAAAAATGCTTTTTGAAGAAAACCTTTGGGAAATGTTTTGATTAAAACTCTCTGACCCTAAACACAAGATTTTATGATTTGAAAACATATTTTGTGAACCCTATAGATTGCTGCCTTATTAAAAGCATTTCTCCACCACATAAAATAATGCTTTGGTTTAAAAATGGTTTATAGGAAGAATCTTTTGAAAATAGTTTTGCCACTTTACCAAAATGACCAATAAGTGTTTTAGAATGTTTATAACCTATTATAAACCAATTTTGTAAATAAAACAAAGTTCGGCATGCTTGCATGCATTGTTTTGATACTATTATTTTATGTGATGTTGCTTGAATGGTAGATTGAAATATTGCTTGCTTGATTGAATTGTAGTGATTTGAAGAGTGTGAATATTGCAAATATCAAGGAGTGAACTTATATTCTCTACCAAAAAGGCAAGTGATGCTCCATACTTTTGTCCCAATATTTTCACTATGCATTAGTGATATTTCTAAGTAGGACTTGCATGGAATTTTTGCTAAGTATAAACTATGCCATGGGAAATCCTAGTAGATGAAACCTTAGTAGAAATTTCCTAAGTTAAGATTCCTACTTCTATCATGCTTATCTTAGCTTGTAGAAAACAAGGGTGGAATATATATTCATACTATGGAATATTTCTAAGTCAAGGACTTGTGTTTTGTTTAATAAAACAACTAAGTGAATGAATCACCTGGGTGGAATGGAAGGAATGGTTTGTGTTGAGTGGTTCACAAGGCCCATTTCTATGTTTACCTTGTGTATCTCACTTGTGGATGGCCACCCAGGAACAAAGAGATTTGAGATGTCAAATGTTGAGAAGCTTCAAGTGCAGCCACTTGGCATTATGGGCTCTGCCTGGATCATATAGGTTGCAATAACTTAGCCAAATGGACAGTTGGTGGTAGGGGATGATAGGTTGGAACGCGTCCATTCTGGTCTAAGGGAAGGCTTCTGAAAGATCTTGTCTTGGTGAAACCAAGTCTTGTGGGGAAAGTGCACCACCTCTGCAGAGTGAAAAATCTAAGTACTTAGCCATGTCCCTGGCAAAGGACAATTTGAGCATCAAGACATGGAAGCTATCAAGAATCTCCTCATCCCAATTTCTAATTTAAAATCTTGTGGTTGCACAAGGGTTGAAGGATCACCAATTTCTATTGGGAAATGCCTTGGGTGATTTTGTCAAGCAAAAACTTAGTGTTTTTCAAATGATAAGGAAAATCTATTTTGAGCAATGCAAGCCTAAGCTCCACTTAGCCAAATGCATATAGATGATAGACTCCACCATACTACCATAGTATGACTTGCCAATACAATTAAAATGTATTGACCCTTGTGGCTGTAACTTATTATGTTGCAAGTTTGTTTGATGTTAGAGAAGTTTATTGATTTAGGATTACAAGTCTACAACCAACATGTCTGCATGTGGCACTTTGAAGATGAAGGACCCCATGCTATTGTTATATTCTGCTGCATTGTAATGAGATAGCCAAATGAGCTATGTAAGATGTAATAAATTACTTTATTCTTGGTTATAAAGTTGTATTATGACCTTAGTTTCTTGATATTACATCTTAACTGTGGATGCTAGCTATTGATCCAGGGACTAGCATTACAATCACAGGGGTCTCTACCTTATTAAAGGTTGGGAACCTTACACCCTGATTCCGTCAAATGGCTTGAAGCCATAAAATCTGTGATAGTTCCATACACGAGAAATCAAGTTTTGAACTTGGAAGACCCTCCGGAAAGGTGTAAAAACCTATCGGTCGTATTTGGATCTATAAAGAAATAGACATGGATGTTTCACATCTATGAAATAGTAGACAAGTTGTAAAGTATTTTATGACAATGTTCAAGGAGTTGACTATGACAAGATTTGATCTTTCATAGCGATATTTAGTCTGGACGGATTAAAGTAGCAACCACTACATATAATTTGGTATATGGTAGATGAATAAACAAAACAAAATTCTTATAATAGAATGGTTACCTAGGACGTGTATATGACACGGTCCAAAGGGTTTTGTTAATTCAAAGGATGCTAAAAGGGCATGCAAACTTCAATGGTTGAAGTAAGCATCGCGGAGTTGGAATCTTCACCGTGATGAAAAAAGAGTTTTCATCTGGAGATGATGAATATGCTTGCATTTGCAAGAAATTAAGTGGGAGCGCTGAGACATATTTCTAATACATTATGTGGAGAACATCTTGTTGATTGGAAATGATGTATCTTTTATTGAAAAAGGTTAAGAATTTCATTTTGATGAAAGACTTAGGCAAAACCCGAATATTTAGCATGAATGTCTATAGTGGATAGACTGTGACGCTAATATGGTTGTGCCAAACATACATATATGAGATATTGAAGGATTTCAATACAGAAACAACAAGAAAAGGTTCTTGTCGCATGGAAAGGAATTGAATCAATATTCAAGTGTATCGACACTTGATAAGTGAAACAAGATTCAAGTGATTTGACACTTGATGAGTGAAATCACGAGAATGTTTTGATCAATCATACCATGATATGTACACATCCAGATATGTCCTATGCTCTAAGTGTTATGAACATATACCAGAATGAATCATAAAATGATCATTGGACGATAGTGAGGATATTCTTATGATCTTTTGGAAGAACTAAGAATATATTTGTGTAGAGGTGACAAACAATTACAACTAGTTCATTGTAAAGCGTTACATTGATACTAGTTTTGTCACAAGATACAAAATTAAATTATCTCAATTTAAACTATGGGTGGCACAATAAAATGGAAAGAAAGTTTCCATGATGGATTTGGATGAATTCCAAAGTTAAGACATTGTGACGGATACTACAATAGAAGGCTAAGTATATGACTGCTATAGTAGCATCAAAGGAGGGAATTTGTGTCAAGCAGTTTGTTATCAAACTAAGGTGTGGTTCGCAATGGGATAACACTAAAGATATCCTGTACGACAATAGTATCGACATGGTCTAACCCCAAGGAACTAAAGGTCTCACCAAAATACCAAATTTATACAATGCCAACTCATTAGAGAATGAGTGATGCGTGGAGACGCAAAGACATGCAAATACACACAGACCTAAAAGTGGCAGATCCGTAGATTATGTTAACCACTTGCAGTTGCGTATAGGAACACCAGAAAGCCATATGTGTTCAATACGCAAAGTTTTCAAAATAGATTATTGTCTCTAGTGCTAGTGGGAGACCGGAGGAAATATGCCCAAGAGGCAATAATAAAGTGGTTATTATCATATTCCTTATTTATGATAAATGTTTATTTTGCATGCTATAATTGTATTAATACGGAAACGTTAATACATGTGTGTTTAATAAACAAAAAGGAAGTTCCTAGTTATTCCTTCCTGATCATGGACATTGGATGTTGTTAATAACGAGGTCACAATATTAGTGTAATGATGTGATGAACATTGGTCCGAAGTATAGCATTACGATCAAAGTCATTGAGTTTATATTGCTATAACAACTTACGAAGTGATCCTAATCCTTAGACCATGAGATCATGTCAATCACTAACACCGGAAGAGTTTCTTGTTGACATCAAACGTCACACCGTAACTGGGTGATTATAAAGATGGCTTCAAAACTACTAAAGTGTTATGTTGAGACTCATGGATCAAGAGTGGAATTTGTTCATCCCGATGACGGATAGATATACTCTGGGCCCTCTCGGTGATATCATATTGATTAGCTTGCAAGCAAGTGATTTGATCACTAGAATGTTATATCACAGGAACGAGAAAAGAGTGCATGTCGGTAATGAGATCAAACTAGGTATGGAGATACCGATGATCGAATATCGGACATGTAGTATATCGTGAAACAAAGGGATTAAGATACTAGCGTAAAAGGTTCACAAGATCACATAAGTCATCGTTGAATGTGTGGGAGTCAGTACGGATCTCCAGGTCCCGCTGCTGATTATTGATCGGAGAGGGGTATCGATCATGTCTGCATTATTAGCGAACCGTAGGGTGACACACTTAAGGGATACCGACACCATTCGTTGCAAATGATATGTCAGAAAAAGAAAAGGAAAGCGCAGGAATTTATTTCACTAGACACCGGAACTGTTTCGGTTGAAATTGTTGAAACTGGTTCTGCATGTGAAATTGAATACTAGCAAGGGGTTTTATGTGAATGTTTGTTAATTAAAGTAATTAACAAAAATTTGAATAAATAAATAAAAGAGTTTTATTTAAATGAGAGCTTGCATTAAATTTGGTGGAAATTTAATGCATGTGAGTGGATTTTTGAGTGGAGGCTCTTTTATGGGAGTGGAGGCTTTTCATTTTGAGTGGGAGATCCACTCACATGAATGTGGAAGAGGTGGGGCAGCCCCCATTGCTGGGCGCCATGCCCCTTGGGTGCCCCCTCTCCCCTATAAAAGGCCCCCCTCTCCTCCTCTCAAAGCACACCTCCTCGCGAAGGATCTCTCTCCCCCTTTTAGAATTTCCCTGTGGTCTCGGATCAGCGAGATACATGTTCCCGGTGGCTTTTTCTGGAAGGACTTGTTGCTTCGTACCCGTGCGTGTGCGATCACCGATGCACCACTCTTTTGAGTCTTTGGAATTGATGGTGTTGGACCGGGCCGACCAGATGGACTTCATCACGATCTTGAGATCGGCAGCGTTAAATCTACATCATCCACGAGTACAACCTCGTTAACGCTATTCGGTCTTCGAGGGTATGTATTCTATGGATGTATATCCACCCGTTGCTTGTATCTAGTAGATATATCTTGATACATAGTTGTTCCCATCGTAGGAAATTTTTGTTTTCTATGCTGCGAACCCTATAATTTTTAGGAAAAGATAGAAACCATTCTTTAGCTTTTCCCCTCAAGGAGAAAGGAAAAAGCTTGAGCTTAATAATATCTCCATCTACATCCTTATACGTTTGCATCTCACAAAGTTCAACAAAGCTATTAAGATGGGCAGCAAGATCATCAGAACCAGCACCAGAAAATTGCTCTCTCATCACAAGATTCAAAAAAGCAGGCTTAATATTATAAAAAAGTAGCATCAGGAGCAGGTGGAGAAATAGGAGTTCTTAGGAAATCATTGTTGTTGGTGCTAGTGAAGTCACACAACTTGGTGTTCTCAGCAGAGTTCATTTTGGCAGAGGTGGGCAAGCCAAAAATAGCAGCAGCAGCTAGAGCAGGAACTAATTTTTTTGTGTTTTTGAATAAAGCAAGCAAACCAAACTAGACAAAAATTTTTTTTGAAAAGAGGTAAACAAAACCAAGCAAAAGAAACAAAGCAAACTAAAAACAAAGTAAAAGAAAAGAAGTGACGGACTCCCCTAATGAAGACGTCCTTAGCCTCCCCGGCAACGGTGCCAGAAAATAGCTTGATGGCTCCCACCACTTGTCGTGGGACGCTTTGTTGGAAACCCCAAGAGCAAGGTATGAAGCATCACAACAGCAAGTTTCCCTCAGCAAGAAACCTAGGTTATCGAACCATTAGGAGGAAGGAAACATCACACATGTGTTGCTAGCAACGCGGAGACCTGCACAACACAAACTCAAGACTTTGCTCCAACGAATCAGTGAGGTTGTCAAGCTCACCGGTTTGCTGTAATAAAGGATTAAACATATGGTGTGGAAGGTAATGGTTTGCAGCAAGTAAACATGTAACAGTGGAAGATGTATCAATGGTAAAGATTAGACCGGGGTCCATAGTTCACTAGAGGTGCTCTCCTCAGATAAACAACATGGCATGAAGGGTAAACAAATTACAGCGGGGCAATTGACAGGAACTAAGCAAGGCATAATAATTCAATTACTAGCCAGAAAGATCCTATGAAGCTAATTGGGCAATACAACAATATATATAGACCGTCATCCAACTGCATCTATGACTAAAAGTCCACCTTCAGTTATCATCCGAACCCCCTCCAGTATTAAGTTGCAAGCAATAGACAACTTCTTTAAGCAAAGTGTGTAAGGTAAATAGTCCACATGTTCCATGAACAAGAGATCGTTGTTTTCTCCCTAGTAGCAACAGCACATCTACAACCGAAGAGATTTCTGTCACTTCCCTTGTAAACTAGAGGCATGAACCCACTATCGAGCATAAATACCCCCTCTTGGAGTCACTAGCAGCTACTTGGCCAAGATAGCTACGAACAATGAAGAGCATGCAAGATCACAAACAACATAGACTTGATAGAATCATAAAGATAAAACCATTAATCAAACCAACATAATTATCTCAATATTCGTCGGATCCTCGCAAACACAATATGCATGATTACAAATAGATTAGATCTTGATCATGAACGGAGCTCACAAAATCTATACATGAAAGCACAAAGGAGGAGTTACAACCATCTAGCTACTACATGGACCCATAGTCCAAGGTGGAACTACTCACGAATCATACCGGAGAGAAGGCCTCTGGGATGATCTCCCCTCCGGCAGGGTGTCGGAAAGAACTTCAGATCCCCCCGATCTAGGGACGATGGCGGCAGTGACTACAGACATTTTAGTGGATTTCTGATCGGGTACTCAGGGTTTCTGCATTGGGGGCTTCTTATAGGCGAAGGGGCGAGACCGGGAGGCGGCCAGGGCCACCACACCCTAGCCAGGTGCGGGCCCACCTGCCCCAGCGCCTAGGGTGGGTCTGCCCCCCCTGGCCGGCCCCTCCGGCTCTCCTCTGGACTTCTTGTTCCCCACGAAAAGTAATTGACTTTGACGTTTGTCTCGTCCAATTCCGAGAATATTTCTTTACTAAATGTTTTGAAACCAAAAACTGCAGAAAACAGGCATTTGGCACTGTTGCAGTTTGTTAATAGGTTAGTACCAGAAAACATGTAAAAATCACCTCAAAGTGTAGACAAGTAAAGCAAAGTAGATACTAAACAAGCATGGAGCATCAAAAATTATAGATACGTTTCCAACGTATCACACATCTACAACCTTAGAGGTTCCTATCACTCCCCCAGATTAGTAGAGGCATGAACCTACTATCGAGCATAAATACTCCCTCTTGGAGTTACAAGCAACTACTTGGCCAGAGTAACCACTAGAAACAGAGAGCATGCAAGATCACAAATAACATAGACATGATAGAATCAATAATCAATCTTGACGTAGTACTCAATATCCATCGGATCCCAACAAACACAACATATAGGAATACAAATAGATGATCTTGATCATGATAGGCACCTCACAAGATCTAAACATGATAGCACAAAGGAGGATAACGGCCATCTAGCTACTGCTATGGACCCATATTCCAAGGATGAACAACTCACGCATTACTCTGGAGGCTGGCATGGTGATGAAGAAGGCCTCGAGGGTGATCTCCCCTCTCCGGAAGGGTGCCGGGAAGAGCTTCAGATCCCTCCCGATCTAGGGATGATGGTGGCTGCGGCTATGAACTTTTTCGTGGATTTCTGATCGGGTGCTTAGGATTTCTGCCTCGTGGGGTTTATATAGGCGAGAGGGCAATGTCGGTTGAGGGCCAGGAGGCACACCATGCCCTGGCATGACCTAGGGTGGGCCCGCGCCTAGGGGTGGTGCGCCCTCCCTATGGCGCCTCTTCATCCCCCCTTTGGACTTCGTCTTCGTTCCAGTAAAATATTGACTTCGGCTTTTGTTTCGTCCAATTCCGAGAATATTTTTTACTAGCTTTTCTGAAACCAAAAATGGCAGAAAACATGAAACTGGCACTGTGGCATCTTGTTAATAGGTTAGTTCCAGAAAATGTATAAAAATGCCTTAAAGTGTAAACAAAACATAAGATAGTTGGTACAAAACAAACATGGAGCATCATTGATAAATTTACGACGTATCACCTTCTCACCTCGAGCTCTCCACAACGCAAAACAAGTTAAACAGGGTGGAAAGGGTTGTATGAAATTAGATACTTGTCCAGGGTCCTATGGGCTAATAAATGATTGCTTAGGACACCATAAATGCAGCTGTGACACTGCAAGCGGGTCCAACTAACTTCTACATCATCCAATACAACGCTCCATATCACTTAGTGACCACGCTCGTGCGAGTCCACTGACCACAAACTCGTATTTCCTTTGTACTATGATTGTATTGACTTTTTAAAGCAAATATAATAAATAACCATCGATTTAACTCCTTTTTTTGGAAAACGATAAACTTCCCCGTGGCAATCGCTTAATCGCATCATACGGGTCGACACGCCTTGCATTTCCTCCCGGTAGTGCCACGCAATCCCATGGCCCCACCACCCGATGCCTTGCCTTATCCCTCCTCTCACATTTCTCTTTGTTTCCCAATTCTCATTTCGTGTCCCGTACCAATGAGTGTTGCCATGGAGAGGCCCTCACCCTCGTCCCCAACTATCGTGAGCAAGGCACGCGCTGCTGCCTCTCTCCTCTCCCTCTGGCGGGCATGCCCTCTTCCGCATCCACAGTTGCCGCTACAGAGCCACACGCAACCTCATCCTCGGCCTCTATAGTCCTCCACTCCACCTTCGCCTTGGCCGCTGCTTCCTCTACACCAAGCACGGCCCGTAGGTTCCCGATGCCGCCTTCTGTGGCCCACTCTACTAGGATGTTGCTATCAGTAGGGGGTTCTTTTACAACGGGAAGCCGACCTTCCTACAAGAGGCTGGCGGTGTTGCTACCTGTGATGGTAGGGATCTGCTGCTGGTGTTGCTACCGATGGTGGGGGTTCTACTACAATGGACGTCCGGCCTTGCTACAAGAGGTGGCTTGCGTTGCTACCTAGGGTGGGGGGATCTGCTACAACGGGTCGGTGGCCTTGCTGCTAATGGCGGTGCCTCTACTAGAAGGGTCGTTTGACTTTCTACAAGGGGCATCCGGCCTTGCTACCGGCGACGACTTGTGCGATACTGCTAGTTGTCGACCATTGCTGCTAGCCAGAGGCGGGGGTGGTACCAGCTTTGGTTGGTGAGGTCTCTTGTTGGAGCTTCGAGCGACAGGGCATATTTCCTAGCTACCACGAAGCTGCAAGGGACCACCAGTGTTGCTGCCTTGGTGAAGCTGTGACGACATCTTCTCCAACGATGGTCGTGCCTCATGGAGCAGTTATGCAGAGGGGTAGTTGCAGGGAGAGAGAGAGAGAGAGAGAGAGAGAGAGAGAGAGAGAGAGAGAGAGAGAGGTGGGGACGAGGGAAGGGCAGCGGCGGGGATTTTTGGAGGGCGAGTTGACCGATCGAGTTGGATCGGATGGCCCCGGGATGACTCGGTCGCACTCTATCGTATGGCTAGAGACCCCGGGGGGTCGGAGGATCTAATCCCCCAAGATGGTCAACACGGTCTTTTTTTTTGGAGGTACCAACTGCTTTGCGCATTTTTGTTATAGGAGACACCACGATATCACATATAGTGAAGTGAAATATCAAAAGTTGGAGCAAGTGATCTTACACGTTAAAAGGTTTCTAATACATGTGTTTTAGAAAAAACTAAAACATTTTATATTTCCGAACGAAAGGAGTACTTGTTTTTTAGAAAAGCCATGCGGGCAGGGAGTATTATGTTTCTCATTATGTACAAAGCACGGGAACTAAACTAAAACGCACATTGGGATTGCTACCAGCCGGTATACAGATTGGTTAGGACTAGTTTGATTCTGGCTTCTTGGTCGATGGAGCGGTTGTTGAGGACCTCACACGTTTTGCCGTAGCAAATGCGCGCCTCATGGGCCATGAAGCCGTTTCCTTTTGGCGCTAAAGTTGACTTACTAATATGCGGCAGAGGTTTGACCGGTGCATCTCAGAGGTTCATTCAACTCGTTGGCCCGTTGCCATTTCCACTCTTGTTCTTTTCCACATGCGAGCAGTTGCCGTTCACTCTTTTTTTTTGACCTGAGTTGCCGTTCACTCTTGGGCGGTAGTACTTGGCTAATAGTGCCGTGTAAGCTTCACAAAAAGAAGTGGTACGTACTGCATTAGTACTTCCTCAAGAACATAAGCAAAGAAAGCATTAAAACCCCAACTACTCCTAATCCCGACCGTACATACCTTCACTAGATAAGTGTATCACCGAAAAAAGTCAACAAGCGCTCCCCAAACCGTCCCGTCCCTGTGCCCCCCGAGGGCGACGGGGACTGTCCGTCCATCTCCGGCCAACAAGCGCTCCCTCCTCCTCCCTCTCGCCGCCGCCGTCGGCAGGGACCACTGGGCGCGGCCCGCGTGGCACTGGTGGCGGCATGCCTTTCCCTGAGATGTTGGAGGCGGGGTCGGGGCCCCAATCCTGACGGCAGCGGTGCTCCTAGGGTGACGACTGGGGGTTGTCGGCGCGGCCGTGTTCCGCAGGGCAGTGTAGGGCGGCAGCGGCAAGCAGCGGCGAGGCGGTGCTAGCTAGGCCCAATCGGCCTAGATCGGGGCCCTTAGTGCCCCATCTGGGTTGGGCACGGCGGCGCCGCTTCTCCGCATGTTGGCGGCAAGTTAGCATGTCTGAGGTTCGCCGGGGATCACGCACGGTTGCAGCGTGGAGGTGGGCTTTACGGGTCACCCGGCCAGACCCTCTTGGGACTGGTGTGCCTCTACGGAGGCTTTACAGGTCCGTTGAACCCGGCCGGACCCAAAGGGGACTGGTGTGCCTGCCGCCGCGTCCGGTCGACTGTCGCCTTTAGCGGTGGAGGTAGTTCCCTCCCGCGCGGTCGTGGTACCGCTGGCCCCGTTCGAAGCTACCTCTTGCCTCTGCCTTGCTGACCTCGCAACGGTATTCTCGGTGAGACGACGATGGCGGCGGCGTAACCGTAGTGGCGCATGTTTGTGGATGGCGAGCTTGGTGGTGCGAGGCTTCGACCTCGCTGGGCTCTTGTGCAACGGCTCGTCCGAGGGTGGTGGAGAGGGTTTTTCGGGAGAAATACTTGTTGGCTTGTTCGACACCGACGCGGTGCCGCCCGCGGGTGGCATCTCTCCTTCCTGAAGGGTGTTGTGGCTACCCTTCTTCCACCGCCCTCTGTGTGTTGGGGGGAACCCTGGGACCTTTCTGTTCCGGGCAGCAGCGGTTGCTTTCCCTCTTGAGGGTGTTGCTTGGTGCTCGACGAGTTGCGGCATGGAGCATGGTGGTCATTCTTCGAAGGGCGCGGCGGTTGCGGGTTGCCAACGTGTTGTTGATCCACCTCCGACTCCATTATTTTTGTTTTTCTTTGTTTTCGTTCGGGCGTGTGTGTGCTGCTGCCCAACACTTTGTATCGTGTCTTCCTTTGGATGTTGTGCTGTCTGGCCCAGCAACGGTCTCACCTGCGTGCTTTATTTATAAAACAGAATGAAAGCTTATTTCGAGATAACTTCGCTAATTTGTGTTCTACTCAAGTGTAGTCGCCGCACCGGTGCCAGTTCTGATTGTACATGTCTTGGCTAATTTGTGTTCTACTCAAGAGTAGGTAACAACAAAAAAGACTAGTACTACCGTGCTACTACCACGGTGATAGCAACATCTCGTGCACCTTTCCTTGCGTGGAATCATTTGGTAGTCTCCAATTCCGGTGCAAACGTAGCCCCAACTTTTGTCTCTTGTATTCGATTGCGCCATGCTTTCGACACACGAGCGACGGAGCGAGTGTGGAGTGTGTTGATTCCAAATTCCAGTCGATGCTAGTGTGGCCGGCAGCGGCAGGCACTACTACCACATTTGTGCCACTCCAGCTTGCAGTGCAGCGTGGGGAGAGAGATAGCCAAGAAAGAAAACACCAGCACATGCCACGTTGACACTGATAGTAGGAGTATCATTATGCTCCAACGCATGCTAATCCTGTTTAACGCAATCATACGGTCGAGCCGCCGTTACATCAGAATTGCTAATCTGATTTTTTTCCCTAGTACTTCCTTCATCCTAAAATAGATGTCTCAGATTTATCAAAATTTAAATAAATCTATATACAAAATATCGTCTAAATTTTGACAAATTTAAGACCTTTGTTTTAAAACGGAGGGAGTATGAGATTTCCACGACCCAGGCGGCCGGGGTCGTTGGTACCTTGGTCTGTATATTTTAAGAGGCGTTTATTCATCGTCAGCATATGGGGGCAGGCTTCTGAAACGCTCCAAAACTCACAGGATTTTCTTGGCCCTTGCAGCAGCAGTGCCATTACCGTGTGTCAGCAGTAGATGATTGTCCCCTAAACATGCCGAAACTCGTACTGCGCCCCAAGAACGCAGAGCACCAGCCACGCCGCCATGTGCACTGCACCGATAAACTTGGCTCTTCTCTTGCGGCATCACCCTTACCGTGTAGTACCAGTACCAGATCGGTGTCCCCTAAACATGGCAGTAGTACGCCCGAAGAACGCAGACCATGTGCACCGCCGATAACACGAACGAATGGCGCCTCTCGCACCCAATTGTATACGCATATCCGTCCGTGAAGGAACCCGACATAATCTTGCCAAGGAACAAGATCGCAAATCTGCATGTGACGAACAGCGTCTTTGGCATCAATTTGCGTCGCGCTTCTACCGATGCGGGTCTGATGGATGGATCGTGATGGATGGGATCTAAATGTTTTCCTGTCAGCTTTCTCTAAGCCACAAAAGGCGCTATGCTCCAAATCATTCGGCCCTACTGCCCCCTGGACGCATTAGCTGTGCCCTTTGTTTCCTGCAGCTACCCGATTTATTAACACCGCCTAGCTAGAGCAGCGCTAGACCAATCTTGTGCTTGGCCATCTTGCACTTCTTTTTCTTTCATCTTCTTCCCGATTCAGTTTCTTATCTCAAGTGGCTTCATGGTTTCTCATCAGCGCGGAACTGGGACATGTACCCATGAAACAGGGAAGCTGCCAATCAGTACTGGATTGTCTATCCAAGTAGTATGTGCTAATCAGTGTCAGACGAGCACCTTTAACCCTCGTAGTAGATCTAGCTAGAGACGTTGCTTCACAGGTTGGCGAGTGTCTGTTCTATAGAGGGCAGATCAATCTTTCGGACATAAAAAAGCAGCAGAAGCTTCACTTGATCGGGGAGGAGCAGAGCAACCTCCCCCACCCCTCTTTTTCTGCTGTGACACCTTTGATTTGATTAGAACGAAAGCCGGATTTCAGGACGCCCGCGCATATATATCTTTGATCCAAAGCTGCTTTGGTGCAAGGCACACAAGTTTTAGTGTCCTGCATGCTTTTAGCCTTTTCTGATAAAGCTCGTTCGATCAGGTTGGTTGCTAGCAACTAGCATGGCCGCGGGTGCTAGAATTTCAGCGGAGGGTCGTTCAAATCTGTTTCGCTTCTTTTCTTTACTGGGAATGCGGGCACTGTGTGTCAGCTTTGGATGTGTCGAGCTCGTAGTAGTACCCACGGCACATGTTTCGGCATCGGTTGGTTAGTTCAAGACCGCTGCGAGGTGTACGATATTCTTCAGACTAGGATGGTGTTGCATCTGCTTGGATTCAGTGTTCTCTGAAGTAGTATACCCTCCAACTGCAGCTTTGCAAGTGTTCAGGCTTCGTACAACCACTTGCTGTTCACGCTTTTCTTTGTTATATAAACTGAACTTTCATATTTCATTGGTTTTGTTTTTTATGTTCACGTTCTCTTTTACGCCGGTTCTACTCACACGCTTTCTTAATTGTTACCGTGCAGTGTGAATTGTTTGGGGTGTTACTAGAACGCATGACAGAGTCACATTGTTTACATGCCTGTTGTGGGCGATATATGCTTCTCTGAATGCTTAGCTTCAAGATATCCTTCATTGTTTATTAGGCTATATCACACTGCCTTTGTTGAAAGAATAAATAAAGTATACTATACAAGGAATACCTTGAAACAAAAACAATGACACCAACCAATGTAAAACTAATAGTTATATCGAGACTCTTGTAAGTCGCGATCTCTAACTAACTTTTCTGAAACTTGACACCATTTGACACTAACAGTTATTTAACATATCATCAAAATAATTTCTTAAGATATATAAATAGTTATTTTAACATATGGAAACATTTTTCTAGTTAAAAATGGGCATCAGTTTTCAAACACATTAGTGTTGGTTGTCATATATGCCACATAAGCTAGTTTGCATAAACTGAAATAAATCTGACATTTATCAAAAAGGAAAATGCTTACCTGTTTTGCGTTGCAACGAATTTGCCCCATACAAGAACCTTTGAGATATCGCTCCTCCACTGCAAAGTACAAATGTCTATGAGTTGAATGAAATAAATGCGACATAAGATAGTTTAAATAAAGTGAAAATGGGACATAAGCTAGTTTATATAAAGTGAAATGAATCTGACATTTATTAAAAAAGGAAATTGTTTACCTGTTATTGGGTTGCAACGAATATGGCTCAAATACGAAAATTTGAGATATAGCCCCTCCACTACAATGTACTATGTCTATGAGTTGAATGAAATTTTGCATCCAGCGTCTCTGCTTGTACAAGAAAGGTATAAAATAGAAAGTGCAGAATTTTGTACCTCAAGCTACACAACTATTTTTTCTTAAAAATCCAAAATCAAAATTTAGATGCTCCAAAAATTCCAAAATACTCGTAGATGTAGACATTGATGTGTTTTACCGACGTCCAAAATATCAGCTTCAAATACCTTGTATTCTTAAATGGGCAAAAATAATAGAATCTGACAGTTTTTTTTTTTGAATGCTCACACTTTTAGATGCCAGATTTTGTCTTTCTTGCGCAACCAATAATATAATGTATTTGGAGTTGATATATATATTACGCATTGATCTAAATATGTAAATCTAGGATTTTGTTTTGGATTCTTCTGAAACTTTACAACGCCATTTTTAATCCTTTTTTTTAAAACGAGCAATGTGGCTTGGGTTGTACTCATGGTTTCCGCAAATAGAAGCGATAAAATTGTGTGATGATGTTGGAAAGACCTTCGGTTATAACTCTCCTTCTGCACGTTGCAGCAAATATAAGCCTTTGTATAAAGAGATAAAATTGCGTGGTGTATTGGTTCCACCAGCGGAAGGTCGGTTCTTACTCTATTCGTTTTTCATTTGCTAGCGTACGAATCACATGAGACGGCTCTAGTATTTCCCGCAAGATGGTTGCACGAGTGGTCTTTTACAAGATAGACAAAAGTTCTTAGTAGACTTTTTTTTAATTTGAATTTTTCATATTTCAAAAGAGTCTCCAAACTGCAAACCGTTTCCAGGGTTGACTCTCTCGTGTCCATATCCTCGAAACAAAATCTTATGAAAGCAGGGTGGAGCTTTTTTTGACGTCAAGTTTATTCGAAACGTGTACTGAAAGGTCTAAAAGCGTACACTACCACATTGGATGATGCGTTATACAAGTTTTTGAAGTACATATAAAAACTTCATCAAAAGCTACTAAAATAGATTAGTTTCGATAATCTCAAAAGCGATGTTGAAAACAATTCATAATTCTAACAAATGGCTTTAAATTTCTTTCTAATCTTCAGTTTTCAAAAATCCAGAGAAGCAAAACGCGATTTTTTTTAAATAATACACACTTTTTAATATTTTTTCAAATATATTACGCGTTTTTTAGATTTTACAAAAGTAGTACTTTGTCGGTCTGGAGGAAACCGATTAGTGCGATCGAAGAAAGTCGGCGTCGGGCCGTCAGGGCCCACGTCGCCAATCGGCCAGGGCAAGCCGCCTAATCGGCTCGGGGCCGATCTCTAATCTGCATAGGCCAAGCCGACTAGGATTGCTACAGGACAATTTGAAAAACAAATGCTAATCGTTGTTGTATCATTTTAGGCGGCGGCGTAGCACTCCAGTCGGCTTGGCCCAAGCGGATTGAGGCAGTCGGCCTGCCCCAAGCTGATTAGGGCAATCGGCCTGCCCTAGGCCGATTGGGGCAACACGGGCCCCAGTTATCCCACGCCCAACGCTCAGTCGGCTACCTATTGGACGAGTGCAAAGCTATCGGCCAGGCCCTGGCCGATTGGTCTAGTCGGCTTGCCCCAGGCCGACAAAGTGCTAGATCTGTAATTTCCAAAAAACGTATAATAAAACTCAAATTAATTAAATAATGCGTATTATTTAAAAAAAAATCGCGAAGCAAAACTAGCATTGCCAGTAGTAGTACTAAAGGTGTGTTTAGTTCGGGAACAAAGTGGAATGGAATGTCATGGTTCCATTCCACTGAAATGGGTTGGTTTCATTCTTGTGTTTGGTTAGGACAAAAAAATGTGTAATGAAATGGTTTCATCCTATGTTCAGTTGGGCCAAAAAAATGAAATGGAATGGTTACGTTCTATGTTTGGGTGCATTTAGCAAAAAAAGATGACAAGAGAATAGAGAGAGTGAGAACATTTGGATGACTTTAGCATAGAGGAACTGGTAGATTCCACCAATTTGGTAAAATAAGTGCATTTTGGATCTAGAGGAAATATCCTCTTTTGAGGAACCACCTTATTCCATTCCATTTCTCAACTAAACACTAGAACGGCTCTCAAGTGTGGAACCATTCCATTCCATTCCACTTCGTGACACCAACTGAATACACCCTAAGACTCGGCCACGCGAGTCATCCTGAATGGGCCGGCCCATTCGTCTTTACGTATTTGTTTTTCTTTCTATTTGATTTTTTATTTTCGTTTATTTTCATGTTTCTTTCTTTTTTGTTTTGTTTTCTTCTATTCTTCTTTTTTGGTTTCTATTTTATTATTATTTCTTCAAATTTACTTTTTATAATTTTAAATTTTTTAAATACAATTAGATTTGAAAATCTTTGGAATTTCAAAAAAATATTCACATTTCATAATTGTTCACACGTGAAAAAGATTCACATTTAAAAATTGTACAGATTAAAAACAGGTTGTACTTAAAAAATAATAATTTAACATCGTGAACATTTCCAAAATTTTGTTTGTGGTTTTTGAAATTTGGTCCATGAATTTCTAATTTGGTTCATGATTCTCGAAAAAAGTTTCAAGATATTTCAAATGTTGTTCAAGATTTTCAAAATTTTGTTTAAAGTTCGTGAACATTTTGTTTAGAGTGTGAGCATTTTTCTACTCCCTCAGGTCCATATTAAAGGCCTTAATTTTGTAGATACGGATCCATATAGTCTAAATATTTAACTAGATATATACAAATCTAGAAAAAATTGAGGTCATTAATATGGATCAAAGGGAAAATAAAGAAGTTCAGTTTTTTAATAACGTGATTTTTTTAGTGTACGTGAACATTTTTACTTTTGGTCCGTGAGCAAATTATATCTGAACAAAATGTAAAATAAACACGCGTGTGTGTCGCTTGCGCTGGCTAGCTGATTGTTTCTGTTTTCCGTTCGCAGAAAAAATGATTGTTTTTTTCTTTTTTGAAGGTGGGTCGCTGATCATTTTATTTTGGGTGGCTCGCTCGTAGCTCGTCGCTCGGAGGTTAGCAGTGGGTCGCTAATTGTGTGCTGGGCCAGGCCCATCTAGGAAAAGCACGTGGGCGAGACGAGGCTTCAGCTTGCTTCGAGCGAAACATAGGAGTTTCCGTGCGACCTTGCCTTTGTTAGCTCAAGCCTTTATTTGTTGAAAACGGGTGAAGTTTTTTTATTGAACACAAGGGCCTAGAAGGCCCCGGACACCACTTATACTAGATAGGAGCAATACATCTTACAAAAGGATCCGAATAAAACAGAAAATAACAAAAAGGGTCATGTGTTTTGCAAGAAAGACCTTAAACAGCTGATGGAGAACACAATCGGGTCCATCGCTAGCACCTGCGAGCACCTCGTCCCGCCGGGGACATCACCGCTTGGCACGATGAAGCTTCCATGGAGAGAACGCCATGGACGTCGCGAGGAGTAGACACCACCTCCCTTTAGGCACACTGGCTGGGAGGAAATAGAACGACCGCCATTCGACCAGATGATGCGACAAAAGATGTGAAGAGCGTCAATCGACCTGCACCGTGGGCGGCGTAGACCCCAGTGGAGACTGCCTTCGACCAGTTTGCAAGTCGGCGTAGCTTCGCCAGAAATGCCATCACTGATGAGCTCCCCTAAATACATCTGCAACATCAAGCAAGAGATCTTCCATGGGCGAAAATTTAGGACCTTGGCGCTTAAGATCCACCCTCCCTCCTCTAGACCCACAAACGCACTGCTTCTACCCCCACATCTACCAGCATGGCGATAGCAGGAAGAACGGAAGAACGTCACAACCATGACTTATTGACGTGGGATTCTTGAATAGCCCCGACCGCCGCCTCTGGCTCCCACCACAGGAGCACTGCAAGAAGGACAAGGGCTGCCGCCTCCAAGATGCAGCTCGAGAGAATCCGGACCACCCGAGATACGGACATTGAGCCCAAACTACAAGAGCCGAAAAACTAGATCTAAAAGTTTAAGCTACTGTTGTATAGGGAGGGGGTTCTCACTCATGGATGGGGGAAACATGGATGGTTGATGGAGAGGCGTCTATGATGATGATGGCGATGATATCCTCTAAAACCCCGTCCCGGCAGGGTGCCAGAATGGAGTTTCTGGTTCCGAATCGCGGTTTCTGGTGGTGTGATGATCCACAAGTATAGGCGGTGTATCGTAGTACGTTCGATAAATAGGAGTGTCGATCCCAACGAGGAGCAGAAGGTCGTGATTAGTGGTATGGAGCAGGAAATCTCTGTAAATACTTAGCAAACGGATTTTTAGGGGTTTTCTGGTAAAGCAAAGAAACAAGGTGCAAGTAATAAAGATAACAAGCAAACGCAGCAAGTGGCTCAATCCTTTCTTAGCAAAGGACAAGCCGGTGGAAATACTTATAAGGACCAAACGTTCTCGAGGACACATGTGAATTCTATCAAGTGCTTTCGCTTCAAATAGCTGAGTACTCTTCTTTGGTGTTGTGCGTGTTGTGTGGGTGAACCTGTGCTAATGTACCGACCTTACTTTGACTAATACATACTTGTGATTAAACCCCCTACAAGCATCTGCAACTATAGGAAAGTAATTAAGATATAAACCTAACCACAACCTTAAACTCTAAGATCCTACACTCCCTTATGCAAAGGTGTCCTAACGGGGGTTCAGGTTTCTGTCACTCCGACAATCCCACAATTAGTAGACAAATACACAATGCATTCCCCTAGGCCCATAAATGGTGAAGTATCATGTAGTCGACGTTCACATGACACCACTAGAAGAATAGCGCCACAACTTAAATACTAAACCATTGAATAATAACTCAACACAAATCCACTACTAACAACATGACTTCTCCCATGTCCTCAAGAACTAAACGAACTACTCACAAGACATCATATGGATCAAGATCAAAGATAGTATGGTAATGAATAACAATCTGAACATAAACAATAATCCAATGGTTCCACTCACAAGCATTAACTACAATAGTAATCAACACCGGGAAGGTTTCCCCTAAGAACTATGCAAGTATTCAACACGGTTATTACAGCGGGATGGAGTGGTGATGATGGTGCTGTTGGAATTATGCCCTAGAGGCAACAATAAAGATGTTATTATTATAATTCTTGTTCATGATAAAGTTTATATTCCATGCTAGAATTGTATTAAGCGGAAACTTTAATACTTGTGTGGTTTGTGACCAACACCGTGTCCCTAGTATGCCTCTATGGACTAGCTCATTGATTAATGATGGTTAAGGTTTCCTAACCATAGACATGAGTTGTCGATTAATAATGAGATCATATCATTGGGAGAATGATATGATGGATGTACCAAACTAAGCGAGCAATTAGATCGTGTCATCATGTTCATCTTTGCGAAGATTTTCTTATGTCAAATATTGTATTCCTTAGACCATGAGATAATACAACTCCACGGTATCGGAAGAAAGCTTTGAGGTCATCAAAGCGTCATCCTATGAGAGGGTGATCATAAAGGTGTCTCTTAGGTGATCGGAAAGTACATTGGGTTGTATGTATCGAGATGGGATTTGTCCTCCCAAGTCGGAGAGATATACTTGGGCCCACTCGGAATCGATATCAACACCGCTTGCAAGCATGTGGTTAAGGAGTTAATCACAAGCGATATCGATTCTGAACGAGTAAAGTACTAACGTGAGCGAGATTGAACTAGGTATGATGCAAGACGATCAAATCTCGGGCAAGTAAAATATCGCGAGACGAAGGGAATATATATATGGGATTGATTGAATCCTGGCATCGTGGTTCATCCGATATGATCATCGATGAATGTGTGGGAGTTAATATGGGTTTCCAGACCCCGCTGTTGATTATTGATAGAAGATCATGTCTGCATATTCTTGAACCCGAAGGGTCACACACTTAACGTGTCTCGACGCTAGGATAAATTGGATAATTGGTTTATGAGTTTTTGTTAGGAGTCTCGGATGGGATCCGGGACATCACGAGAGGTTCCGGAATGGTCCGGAGAATAAGATTCATATAAGGCAATGCAGTTTTTGGAGTTCGGAATTGTTTCGGGTTAATCGGTATTGTACCGGAAGCTTCTAGAACCTTCCGGATGGGGACCAACGTGGCCCCACCTGCCGGGAGGGGGCATGGTCCTATGAGGGAGTGCTCTGGCCGCATTGGGCCAGGGGAACAAGGCCCCATAGGGCCCAGCCGGCCAGATCTAGGGCAAACCCTAGGAAAACTTCTAGAAGGGGGGGGGGGAACTTGCCCCCTACTCCTCCTTCCTTGGCCGCCGGCCTAGGGCTTTGGGGAGGGGCTAGGGATGGCGCCCACCCCTCTATATATATAGGGCTGGGGCACACCCTCCCCCCACACCTCCTCCACAACCCTAGCCGCCCTGCTGCCCTCCTCTCTCTCTCCCTCCCGACTGCACGTAGGCGAAGCCCTGCTGCAGAAACTCTCCACCACTTGCACCGCGCCATCGCGTTGTAGATCCAATCCGTCTCTCCACCATACTTGCTGGACCAAGGAAGGAGGAGACGTCGAGGTGCCGCACATGTGCATCTCTCGGAGGCATCGCCACTTGCGGTGTTAGATCGGATCGGATCGCGAGGAGGAGAAGCGAGTATGACTACATCACCCACGTTCCAACGAACGTTCATTGTCTTGAATATTCAAGGGTATGAAGATCTCATCTAATCCCCTCGTTGTTTGCATCTCCTAGATTAGATCTTGGCTTTCCGTTCGCATCCGTAGATTTTTTGATTTACTATGCTTGAAACCCTTGATTGGTATCGAGCTAGATCTATGCGTAGATGTGTTTCACAGTAGAACACAACATGGTTGTTGCGGCGTTGATGTTTTCTGTTGCAAGCCTCTTGTTTGTGTTCTTATTATTACGCGGGATAGTGAGATCGGGCGATCGAGCCAACTTTACGCGACGTCGTCATGAGACCGGCTCGCACTTGACGTGTGGCTTGTTCCACACATGCTACGGTGGATGCCGTTTTCTCACTATAGTTGTCATGGGATTTACACCGAGTTTGGAAACCATAATATCAACTTTGTGGCTTTCGTAGGTAAGAATCGTTCTTAGCATGCTACTCCCATAAGCCACGTAAAACATGCAACAACAAAGTAGAGGCGTCTAACTTGTTTTTGCGGAGTGTTTTCGTGATATGGTATGGCCCAAGATGTGATGTGTGTATTATGTCGATGATCATGTTTTGTAATGTTTCACGACTTGCATGTCGATGAGTACACAACCGCAGGAGCCATATGGTTGTCTTTATAATTGTGTATGACCTGTGTCAACTTCTTACGCCATGTAATAGTTTCACTTTATCGCTAAGTAGTTAGCAATAGTTGTAGTTGCTATTTGTGGTGGAGGCAATCATGGTGGAGTGATGGAGATCATGCCGACGCACAAGATGGAGATCATCGCGAAGATTGGCTATACCATGTCACATAAAGTTATATGCATGTGATGTTTATCCTTTTATGTATCTTATTATGCTTAGATCATGACGGTAGCATTATAAGATGATTCCTCACTTAAAGATCAAGATAAAACTGTGTTCTCCCGGTATGCACCGTTGCAAAAGTTAAGTCGTGTCCAAGCATCACGTGATGATCGGGTGCTATAGACTCCACGTCACATACAACGGTGCAAGCCAGTTTTGCACACGGAAATACTTGGGTTTTACTTGACGAGCCTAGCATGTACAGACATGGCCTCGGAACACATGAACCGAAAGGTTAAGCATGAGTCATATGAATGATATGATCGACACTTCGTTGTCCACCATTGAAACCACATCTCTTCTCGTGAAGATCGGATTAGGTGTGGTGAATTTGGATCGTGTTCACTAAACAACTTGAGGGATGTTGAATTTAGTGGGAGTTCATCTAGTAATTTGATTAAAAGTTGAACTAGTTATCATGAACATAGTCTAATTTGTACTTGCAAATATTGTAGATCAAATGGCTAAGTCCAACTTCAACTTGAAAGTTTTTGCTGAGAAGGAAAAGCTTAGAAACAATGGGTCTAACTTCACCAACTGGTTCCGCAATCTGAGAATCATTCTCTCTGGCGGTCAAAAGGACTATGTCCTTGAAAATGTGCTAGGTGACGCCCCTGCTGTAGATGCGCCGGCTGATGAGAAAGCTGTCTATCAGTCGCGCAAAGATGATTATGGTGTGATTAAGAGCACCATGTTGTTTGCTATGGAATCGGACCTTCAAAATTGTTTTGAAGACTATCCCGGGCCATTTGAGATTCTTGAGGAGCTGAAAACCATGTTTCAGACTCAGGCTCGTTCTGAGAGATATGAGATCTCTGAGAAATTCTTTAACTAAAAGATGGAGGAAGGGAGTTCCTTTAGTGAGCACGCCATAAAGATGTCGGGCTACACTCAACGCCTTGAGCAACTGGACTGCAAGATTCCAGAGGAGCTCAAGATTGACAGGGTTCTGCAATCACTCCCTCCCAGCTACAAAAGTTTTGTAGTGACTCACAATCAGATTGGTTCCACTGATACGATCACCGAGCTCTTCGCAAAGCTGAAGGCTGCGGAGGTGGACATCAAAAAGGATAATCATGTGTTGATGGTCAACAAGCCCCCCACCTTCAAGAAAGGTAAGGGTGCAAAGAAGCCCTTCAAGAAAGGCGGCGGCAAGCGCGTTGCCCCTGCTGAGAAGAAGCTCAAGTCTGGACCCAAGCCGGACACTGAGTGCTTCTATTGCAAGCACAAGGGTCACTGGAAGCGCAACTGTCCGAAGTACTTAGCGGACAAGAACGCTGGCACCATCAAAGGTATATTTGATATACATGTTATTGATGTTTTCCTTACTAGCCCTCGTTGTAGTGCCTGGATATTTGATACTAGTTCAGTTGCTAATATTTGTAACTCGAAACAGGAGCTACGGAATGAGCAATGACTTGCGAGGGATGAGGTGACGATGCGCGTTGGCAACGGATCAAGAGTTGATGTGATGGCCGTCGGCACGCTCTCCTTAGTTTTACCTTCGGGATTAGTTTTAAACCTTAATAAATGTTATTATGCGCCTGCGTTGAGCATGAACACTATTTCTGGATCGTGTTTATTGCAAGAAGGTTATTCATTTAAATCGGAGAATAATGGTTGTTCTATTTATATGAGTAACATCTTTTATGGTCATGCACCTGCTGTGAATGGTTTATTTCTTCTGAATCTCGAAAGGGATTAAACACACATCCATAACATTGAGGCTAAGAGATGCAAAGTAGATAGTGATAATACTACTTATTTGTGGCACTGTCGTCTAGGTCATATTAGTGTAAAGCGCATGAAGAAACTCCATTCTTATGGAATTTTGGAGTCTCTTGATTTTGAATCATTTGACACATGCGAACCATGCCTCATGGGCAAGATGATCAAAACCCCGTTCTCCGGAATGATGGAGCAAGCAACAGACTTGTTGGAAATCATACATACCGATGTATGCGGACTGATGAGTGTTTCGAAGCGCGGTGGATATCGCTATTTTCTCACTTTTACCGATGACTTAAGTAGATATGGGTATATCTATTTAATGAAACATAAATCTGAAACATTTGAAAAGTTCAAAGAATTTCAGAATGAAGTGGAGAACCATCGTAACAGAAAGATTAAGTTTATACGATCCGATCGTGGAGGTGAATATTTGAGTTATGATTTTCTCACCCATCTTAAAGCAAGCGGAATCATTTCGCAACTCACGCCACCCCGAACACCACAGCGCAATGGTGTGTCTGAACGCCAGAATCGAACTCTATTAGATATGGTCCGATCAATGATGTCTCTTACTGATTTGCTGTTATCATTTTGGGGTTATGCATTAGAAACCGCTGCATTCACTTTAAATAGGGTACCATCTAAATCCGTTGAGACGACACCGTATGAACTGTGGTTTGGTGCTAAACCTAATTTGTTGTTTCTTGAAGTTTGGGGATGCGAAGCCTACGTCAAGAAGTTGATGCCGGACAAGCTCGAACCCAAAGCGGAGAAATGCGTCTTCATAGGATACCCTAAGGAAACTATTGGGTATACCTTCTATCACAGAACCGAAGGCAAAGTGTTTGTCGCAAAGAACGGTTCCTTTCTTGAGAAGGAGTTTCTCTCGAAAGAAGTGAGTGGGAGGAAAGTAGAGCTAGACGAGGTTGTTGAACCTTCTCTTGAATTGAAGAGTAGCGCAACACCTAAAATTATTCCAGTGCCGCCTGCACCAACAATAGAGGAAGCTAATGACAAGGATCATGAAGCTTACGACAATGTCTTTATCTTGAACGCCGCAGGTCGACAAGGTCGCGTGCCCCTCCTGAGTGGTACGACAACCCTGTCTTGACTGTCTTGTTGGTATAAGACAGTGAACCTACGAACTATGAGGAAGCGATGATGAGCCCAGACTCTGAGAAATGGCTAGAAGCCATGAAATCCGAATTGGGATCCATGAGCGAAAACCAAGTATGGACTTTGGTGGACCCTCCTAGCGACCGAAAGGCCGTTGAGTGCAAATGGATCTTCAAGAAGAAAACGGACGCGGATGGTAATGTTATCGTCTATAAAGACGGCTTGTCGCGAAAGGTTTTCGACAAGTTCAAGGTGTTGACTACGATGAGAATTTCTCTCCCGTAGCGATGTTTAAGTCCATTCAGATTTTATTAGCAATTTCTGTGTTTCATGATTATGAAATATGGCAGATGGATGTCAAGACTGCGTTCCTCAATGGCAACATTGATGAAGAGTTGTATATGATGCAACCCGAAGGTTTTGTCGATCCTAAGGATGCTGATAAAGTGTGCAAACTTCAGCGTTCCATTTATGGACTGAAGCAAGCATCTCGGAGTTGGAACCTTCGTTTTGATCAAGTAATCAAGAGCTTTGGATTTGTTCCAAATTGCTACGAAGCTTGTATCTACAAGAAAGTGAGTGGGAGCTCGGTGACATTTCTGGTACTATATGTGGATGACATATTGATTATTGGAAATGACATTAACGTGCTTAACGATGTGAAGAGTTATTTGAATAAGTGTTTTTCAATGAAAGACCTAGGTGAAGCTGCTTATATATTGGGCATCAAAATCTATAGAGATAGACAAAGACGCCTGATAGCTTTTAGCCAGAGTACATACCTAGACAAAGTTCTGAAAAGGTTCAGAATGGATAAGGCAAAGAAAGGTTCAGTACCTATGTTGTCAGGTAAGATATTGAGCAAGGCTCAGTGTCCAGCCACGGTAAATGATAGAGAAGCTATGAGCAAAGTGCCTTATGCCTCGGCCATAGGTTCTATCATGTATGCCATGCTGTGTACTAGACCGGATGTGTCCAATGCTCTTAGTTTGACGAGCATATATCAAAGTGATCCAGGAGTGGAACACTGGACAGCCGTGAAGAACATCCTAAAGTACCTAAATAGGACTAAATAAATGTTCTTAGTCTATGGAGGTGATGAAGATCTCGTCATAAAGGGTTACGTCGACGCTAGTTTCGACACCGACAAGGATGATTCTAAATCTCAGACAGGATACGTTTATATTTTGAATGGAGGAGCTGTGAGATGGAGAAGCTACAAGAAAAGCGTGATCGCGGGATCTACAGTAGAAGCGGAATACATGGCTGCTGCAGAAGCATCAAGTGAAGGAGTTTGGATCAGGAACTTAATCACTGATCTTGGCGTGGTTCCAAGTGCATTGGACCCACTGGAGATATTGTGTGACAACACTGGCGCCATAGCACTCGCTAAGGAACCAAGATATCATCCAAAGACCAAGTATATCAACCGCAAGTTTCATATAATCCGAGATTATATAGCAGATGGAGATCTGAAGATTAGCAAAGTACATACAGATATGAATGTCGCAGATCCATTGACTAAACCTCTTCCACGTGCAAAACATGATCAACACCTTAGTGCCATGGGTGTTAAATTGTTGCCAAATGTAAACTAGATTATTGACTCTAGTGCAAGTGGGATACTGTTGGAATTATGCCCTAGAGGCAACAATAAATATGTTATTATTATAATTCTTGTTCATGATAAAGTTTATATTCCATGCTAGAATTGTATTAAGCGGAAACTTTAATACTTGTGTGGTTTGTAAACAACACCGTGTCCCTAGTATGCCTCTATGGAGTAGCTCATTGATTAATGATGGTTAAGGTTTCCTAACCATAGACATGAGTTGTCGATTAATAATGAGATCATATCATTGGGAGAATGATATGATGGACAGTCCCAAACTAAGCGGAGCAATTAGATCGTGTCATCGTGTTCATCTTTGCGAAGCTTTTCTTATGTCAAATATTGTATTTCTTAGACCATGAGATAATACAACTCCCTGGTATCGGAAGAAAGCTTTGCGGTCATCAAACGTCATCCTATGAGAGGGTGATCATAAAGGTGTCTCTCAGGTGATCGGAAAGTACCTGTTGGGTTGTATGTATCGAGATGGGATTTGTCCCTCCCAAGTCGGAGATATACTTGGCCCACTCGGTAATCGATATCAACACCGCTTGCAAGCATGTGGTTAAGGAGTTAATCACAAAGTGATATCGGATTACGGAACGAGTAAAGTACTTGCTGTGAACGAGATTGAACTAGGTATGACGGTACCGACGATCAAATCTCGGGCAAGTAAAATATCGCGAGACGGAATATATATATGGGATTGATTGAATCCTGGCATCGTGGTTCATACGATATGATCATCGATGAATGTGTGGGAGTCAATATGGGTTTCCAGACCCCGCTGTTGATTATTGATAGAAGATCATGTCTGCATATTCTCGAACCCGAAGGGTCACACACTTAACGTGTCTCGACGCTAGGATAAATTGGATAATTGGTTTATGAGTTTTTGTTAGGAGTCTCAGATGGGATCCGGGACATCACGAGAGGTTCCAGAATGGTCCGGAGAATAAGATTCATATAAGGCAATGCAGTTTTTGGAGTTCGAAATTGTTTCGGGTTAATCGGTATTGTACCGGAAGCTTCTAGAACCTTCCGGAGGGGGACCAACGTGGCCCCACCTGCCGGGAGGGGGCATGGGACTATGAGGGAGTGCCCTGGCCGCATTGGGCCAGGGGAACAAGGCCCCATAGGGCCCAGCCAGCCAGATCTAGGGAAAACCCTAGGAAAGCTTCTAGAAGGGGGGGGGGAACTTGCCCCCCACTCCTTCCTCCTTGGCCGCCGGCCTAGGGATTTGGGGAGGGGCTAGGTCTGGCGCCCACCCCTCTATATATAGAGGGCTGGGGCGACCCTCCCCCCACACCTCCTCCACAACCCTAGCCGCCCTGCTGCCCTCCTCTCTCTCTCCCTCCCGACTGCACGTAGGCGAAGCCCTGCTGCAGAAACTCTCCACCACTTGCACCGCGCTGTCGCGTTGTATATCCAATCCGTCTCTCCACCATACTTGCTGGACCAAGGAAGGAGGAGACGTCGAGGTGCCGCACGTGTGCATATCTCGGAGGCGTCGCCACTTGCGGTGTTAGATCGGATCAGATCGCGAGGAGGAGAAGCGAGTACGACTACATCACCCACGCCCGTTAACGCTCATCTTGAATGTTCAAGGGTATGAAGATCTCATCTAATCCCCCTCGTTGTTTGCATCTCCTAGATTAGATCTTGGCTTTCCCGTTCGCATCCGTAGAATTTTTTTGATTTACTATGCTGCGAAACCCTTCAGGTGCTAGTGGAGATGATCGTGTGGATTATGATGATGATGATCCCGATGAAGTCTAGCTTGACGATGGTGTTGATGGCGACTATCTCCCCTCTCCGGGAAGGGATTTCCCCGATAAAATTTGTCTGCCGAAGAGCTCTTTCTCTCTCGGTGTTTTCCGCCTCGCAGAAGCGGAGGAAATCTTTCTGTGGTCGCTCCCCCAGTATTAGGGTTCCGAGAGGAATATATAGGCGAGAGGTTGGAGTCGGAGGCCGGCCAGGTGGGACACACCTTCCCTAGGCACGGCCTAGGGGGGACCCGCGCCTAGGGGTGTGTGGGCCCCCTGTGGCCCAGGTACGCCTCCCCTTCTCGCTTCCTTCGTCTTTCGGGAAAATTTAATTTTCCAATATTTTTCTAGTATTTTTATGATCTTCGTGAAATTGCATCAAAACACCTCTTTTTCCATCAGAATCCTGACTCCGGCAGTTCATCCCCCAAGAATCATCCAACATGCAAAAACAGATGAAAAGACATAAGTAACACCTCATAATAAGACATATCAATGAATAGAGGCAAATTATGATATAGAATAGTGATGCAAATTGGATGTATCAACTTCCCCTAAGCTTAGACCTTCGCTTGTCCCCAAGCGAAAACTGAGCTCAGTAAACATGTTCACAGGTTTATGGTGTGAAGTGTCAATAAAAGAATACGGACAAGAAGCATCACACTTACCATTACACAACTCATAGAAGAAGGAAACTCACCATTATATAACTTAGCTTGCAACAAGTACATGAGTCACAATAGAGATGCATAAAGATAAATCATAATTGAAATTGGCAAACTTTGTTCTTGGTTAGAGAACAGCTGGCAAACAGTTTCTCAAAAAGATTTTTGTAGAAGTTTTCAAAACAGGAGCACTCTTTGCTCATAAGGGTTTTTCAATGAAGGCTTTCAAAGTAATACTCAATAGATAAGAGCCTTGTGCAAACAAGGAAGATAAAGAACATGATTGAATAAATCACCATATGAATGCTTGAAACACAACAACTCAAATGCTTGCTGGATATAGAGAGGAAGTAGGTTTACTAACTCAACTTAGAAAATAGGAGAAAGGTCCCTTTATAGAGGGAAGCAGGGATTTCAAGTCATAAAGAGCTTCCAAAAGATTATGGCACTTACTAGCTTTAGGACCTCATTGCCCCTATCATAGGCATCTTGAGATGATTAAGGTTAAAGTGAACAAGGATGGAATATATGCTTTATGAAATATAAGTTGGCAATCTCATGTCCCTTGAGTATGAGGGCCGCTCCTCATGCTACTCAACTTTAGTCACCGGTAAGTTCTTGTCATTGTAAGTACATGTGTATCATAAAGAACCGCCAGCGGGGTACCCCTTGCACATGGTACATGAGCTATCCCATAACCAAAATGACAAGGGAAGCAGACAATGAGCCATTGATCTTTTTATTTACTATGTGCATAGCTTTTTATTGAGGATGCTTCACAGAAGGCTCATTATGGTGATGTTGCAAGTTTCCACCATGATTAGGCATGGCTTAGGCTAGCGGCCCAGGCATTTCTCTAACACACATACATCACTCCATGGACTTACAAGTTCCCTCTTTATTTCACACCGTCGACATCCGCAAACAAAAGAGCATGATATCAACGGTGTACAACATACAGGTGCAATGTTGAAAGCGTTCCCCGTGACAGCACAGTTCTGCTAATCCCAATGTATAGACGCAAGCATATACAACTTCGATGACACAATGGTTCAAGTTTATTAGGGGCAAGAAAAATAAGGTGTGCCATCAAGTTCGTGAGAGCTTTACTAACTAGTTTTCACATAACAAAATACTTTTTAATTCGAAAGATAGTCGAAGCTTGAGAATTTGCTTGGAATAGCAATAATGCTAATAGGTAGATATAGTGGACACAAATGGCACATGCTTTGGTTCAAAGGGATTGGAAGTATGAGAAGTATGCCTTCTCAAAACAGGTTTTTGGATAGCAAGGCTGGGTAGCAAGCAAAAGAGTTGAAAGAAAGAAGCAAACCTACAAGTGATAAAGCCAAACATGAAATCTTCCTTGAAGACACAAATGATCTTAAATAGAGAATACTAAGCTTATGAGCCAACAAGAAAGAAAATAAATGATACAAACTACTGACCAGAGCTCGGTTTGCCAAAACCAATTTAGATTTACTTGATGCTCCCAAAGTGATGCCAATACTTATCAACAAGATCAATCATATAATAGAGATTGCAAACTAAAATAAGAAGTGCAAAAAGTAAAAGATGAGACTTCTCATTAATATTCCATAAAGGCACTCACACCAAGGGATACATAGATAATCAACTAAAGGAGAGATACTTCCACATGCAAACAAACCTATAAGATAACTTCTCTACCAAAGATACAAATCTACTAAAAAGGTAAAAGATAATGATGTGATATCGCGGCACTCCCCTAAGCTTGGAACAAGCCAAGGGGATGCCAAACATAATGATTAATTACTCCTTCGGTGGTGGTGTTCTCTTGATAAGCTCTTCAATAAGTTCCCTCAAGTCCTCAATCTCGATGGTTAGAGTACGAATCAACTCTGAATTATGCTCAATACAGTTCATGATCATGTCGAACCGAGAATCCCAGTCCTTGTTATTCTTTCCCCACTCTTCCTTCTTAGTGTGTTCCTCCCCTACAGGGTTAGAACGAGGCATATCCCAAACAGAGGGCAAGTTCCCTTTGGGCACCTGTTGGTATTGATGCTCATGTATAAGAGTATGGAAGGGTCTCTTGGTACGTGGAGGACGTGACCGTGGAGCGAGGATATGACGCGGAGTTCTCCCTCCTGTAGACATCAGTGTTGTCCTTCTAATCTTGGTAGGGTTTCCCACCACTCCAATGCTTGCGACGGTAGCGCGGGTGTCCGGATGCTCGTCCTCCTCCATGTCTTCCTCGTCCCCAACCAAAATCTCCTCCTCTGAGTTTTGAGGATCATCTTCCTCGGGCTTCTTGCCTTTGTCATTAGCGGAGACCATGGTGCTCTAAACTTGAGAAGATTTCCTGACAGAAACAGATCGAAGCGAAAACACAACGAGAACACGATGCACGACCCTAGGGGCATCCGGGGGGTTAGATATTACAAAGTTTGAAAGCATAAGGAAGGTACTAGTACAAAAACGAGGCGGAGACGGAGCTCGGGAGGCTCACACCCCCTCGAGGCGCGGCCAGCTAGGGCCTGCTCCTAGGGTGGGTTTAGCCACCCCGGCCTCCGTTTCCTCCTCTGTTTCATTGCGTATCCTTCCGTATATAATAAAAACACCAAAAATATAAAAAGATTAGGCTTTCACGAACCTTCCGTTTTCACCACTTTTACCTATTCAAAGTCGAACTCTGCAGATTCCTTTCCTCCTTCTCCTGGAAATTCCTTTCTTCACAAGGCAAGGCACAAACTTCAATGGCAACATTAGTGTAATCAAAAACAATAAACCTTTAGGTACACACTTCAACTGAAAACTATCAAAACAAAATCCACTGTAGCAACTCCTTTCCAAAAACCCAAAAGAATCTAGAAGGGAATCAATATAAGAGGCGAATGCAAATAACGACAGAAATCCGTCAAAACAGACCAGCAGGTAAAGATTGGTTTTTTTTTGAAAGCCTTCTGTTGCTCAAATCAAAAAGTGGAAAACTAATGAAATTTGGGTATGGAGAACAAGCACAAAAAAATACAGCTCCATTTGAAGTACTGAGCTCCCTCGTGATTTTTTCCAATGCAGCAAAAAAATCTGTCCCAGGACAACCACTTTTCACAACTCCTCCACTTCTCAAAAGTATTTGAACTTGACACAAAAAACCAAAACAAAAAGGATAAGGAGCGGTTATTACTGAGGTAATAACTTCCAAGACTCGACAAAACTATTGGGTTATCTCCCAAGAAGTACTTTTCTTTAATGCCTTTAAGTTAGGCTTGAAAATTTCAAAGATGCTCACATAGGATATAAATATTTGAAGTGAAAAAGAGCATCGAGAAGCAAATAACCAACACATTTGAGTCTAACCCACTTCCTATGCATGGGCGTATCATGAGAAAACGAATTGATGAAACAAAAAGCCTCTAGCATAGGAAGAAAAAATAGATGCAACTTCAAAGCTTTCAACATAAAACGGGGAAACTTAACATTATTGAGATGCATAAAACCATGTTTCCCTCTCTCATAAGAACTTTCAGTAGCACTTTGAATAAATTTGACAATATAATTGTCACTGTCAATAACTTTATCATCAGAATGAGCATACTTACAGTCATCAAAAAGAGGTCCAAGGTCTTAAACTGAATCAATAGAAGCAAGTTGTTCCATCCTGAAATCTTCATTAGGCAAGCTATTTTCACAAGGAGCTTTAGAAAATTTCGAAAAGTTAAACTCATAAGAATCTCCATCAAACTTAGTTAAAACTTTTCCTTATTACAATCTATAATATCTCCACAAGTGTTCAAGAAAGGTCTACCAAAAATGGTAGGACAAGTTTCGCTAGCTGTTGAATTAAGTACTAGAAAATCAGCAGGATACTTAATCTTACCGCAGAGAACCTCCACACCTCTTACAATACCAATAGGGCAAATGGTTTCCTTATTAGCAAGGTGAATAACCACATCAATGTCTTCAAGCTCACAAGGCCCAATCTCATGCATAATTTCCCTGTAAAGCTCATAAGGAATAGCACTAGAACTAGCACCAATATCACATAAACCATAGTAGCAATGATCACCAATTTTAACAGAAAGCACAGGAACACTAGGTTTTCTAGCTTTACTAGGATGATAGATAATATTAGAAGCGTCTTCACAGAATACAATGTGCTCATCCTCTATTTCTCTAGTGATAGGATCTTTCACAATAGCTACCATAGGTTCAATATTCATTTGCTCATCAGGTTCCACAGTTTTCATTGTAGCTTTGTTATTTGCACTAATCATCATAGAATACTCCATTACCTTAGCTAGGAAAGGAACTTTCTCAAAATGAGGTTCAGGCACAACACGATTAGTAGTACAAACTTCAGTACTTCTAACAGGAACATGACTAACAACATCTTTATAAGGTGCATGGTACTTATTCCACTTCTTCTTGGGAATTTCTATGTAAGAGTCAAAGGCCTTAAAACAGTTGGCAATACTTTGGGAGTCAATACCAAACTCATTACTAATATCATGGAAGTCATCAGTTTCCATAAAAGATTTAATGCATTTATAATCATAGTTTATACCTGACTTTCTTCCCTTATCATTCTCCCAATCTTTAGTGTTCTCTTGAATACGGTCTAGGAGATCCCATTTAGCTTCTTCCTTCATACGTGTGAATGATCCAGCACAAGAAGCATGTAGTAAATCTTTATCATGAAGAGAAATCCTAGCATAAAAATTATTGATAATAATATTGTTAGGGAGTTCATGAATAGGACATTTAAGCATTAATGACTTCAATCTCCCCCAAGCTTGAGATGTACTCTCTCCATCACGAGGCCAAAAGTTATATATCATATTTCTATCCTTATGAATCTCACTGGGAGGATAAAATTTAGAATAAAAGAGAGATGCCATCTCCTCCCATTCCATGGATTGTCCATTCTTCAGCAGCTTATACCATTCTTTAGATCTCCCTTTCAAGGATATAGAGAGTAAATTCTTCTTCACCTGTTCAGTTGTGATACCTGCACACTTAAACAACCCGCATAATTCATGGATAAAAAGCAAATGATCACCAGGATGGACAGTTCCATCCCCTAAATAATAATTATCCATAACATGATCAACAATACTTGTAGGTATCTTAAAAGGATCTATCTCAATAGGTGGTGGTTCATCTACTACCCTAACAGTGGTAGTAGTTTTCACAAACATAAAACCTAGTGGGTTACCTATATTGGAAACAAAGTAACAAACAGAAACAAAAAGCAATACTCACAGTAGAAGTTTCACCTACCAGTTCCACTCTTCAATAGCGCTTCACTCCCCAGCAACGGCGCCAGAAAATAGTCTTGATGACCCTCAAGTATAGGGGGTGTATCGTAGTACTTTCGATAAATAGGAGTTTCGATCCCAACGAGGAGCAGAAGTTGTTGACTAGTGGTATGGAGTACGAAATCTCTGTAAATACTTAGCAAACGGATTTTTAGAGGTTTTCTAATAAATCAAATAAACAAGGTGCAAGTAATAAAGGCAACAAGAAAACGCAGCAAGTGGCCCAATTCTTTCTTAGCAAAGGACAAGCCGGTGGAAATACTTATAAGGACCAAACGTTCTCGAGGACATATGGGAATTCTGTCAAGTGCTTTCGCTTCAAATAGCTGAGTACTCTTCTTTGGTGTTGTAAGTGTTGTGTGGGTGAACCTGTGCTAATGTACCAGCCTTACTTGGACTAATACATACTTGTGATTAAACCCCCTACAATCATCCGCAACTACAGGAAAGTAATTAAGATATAAACCTAACAACAACCTTAAACTCTGAGATCCTACACTCCCTTATGCAAAGGTGTCCTAACAGGGGTTCAGGTTTCTGTCACTCTGGCAACCCCACAATTAGTATCCAAATACACAATGCATTCCCCTAGGCCCATAAATGGTGAAGTATCATGTAGACGACGTTCACATGACACCATTAGAGGAATAGCACCACAACTTAAATACTAAACCATCGAATAATAACTCAACACAAATCCACTACTAACAACATGACTTCTCCCATGTCCTCAAGAACTAAACAAACTACTCACGATACATCATATGGATCAAGATCAAAGATGATATGGTAATGAATAACAATCTGAACATAAACAATCATCCAATGGTTCCACTCACAAGCATCAACTACAATAGTAATCAACACCGGGAAGGTTTCCCCTAAGAACTATGGAAGTATTCAACACAATTGTTACAGCGGGATGGAGTGGTGATGATGGTGCTGGTGGAGATGATGGTGTGGATGATTATGATACCGATGAAGTCTAGCTTGATGATGGTGTTGATGGCAACTATCTCCCCTCTCCAGGAAGGAATTTCCTCGGTAAAAATCTGTCTACCAGAGAGCTCTTTCTCTCTCGGTGTTTTCCGCCCCGCAGAGGCGGCGGAAATCTTTTTGTGGTCGCTCCCCGGTATTAGGGTTCCGAGAGGAAGATATAGGCGAGAGAGCGGAGTCGGAGGCCATCCAGGTAGGCCACACCTGCCCTAGGCGCGGCCTAGGGGGGACCCGCGCCTAGGGGGTGTGGGCCCCCTGTGGCCTAGCTACGCCTCCCCTTCTCTCTTCCTTCGTCTTCTAGGAAAATATAATTTTCCAATATTTTTTTGGTATTTTTCTGATCTCGCAAAATTGCATCAAAACACCTCTTTTTCCATCAGAATCCTGACTCCGGCAGTTCATCCTCCAAGAGTCATCCAACATGCAAAAACAGAGGAAAAGACATAAGTAACACCTCATAATAAGACATATATCAATGAATAGAGGCAAATTATGATATATAATGGTTATGCAAATTGGACGTATTATAGCGACGTAGCGGAACTCTCTCTAGAAAAACATCGACCCCCCAGGGTTTTTAGGTCAGGAGGCTTTATGTAAGCGAAGAGGGTGGCCGAGGGGGTGCCCGAGGTGGCCACACCCCCTCCAGACGCGCCCAGGCCCAGCCCGCACGGCCAGGGGGTGTGGGCCCCTCGTGGCCCTCCTCCGTCTCGTCTTCTGGCCCCGTGAGTCTTCTGGTAAAATAGGATTTTTGGCATATTTTCTAGGATTTTTCCTGAAAGTTGATTTTCTGCACAAAAACTAGACACCAAAGCAACTCAGTTGAAAGCAGCGTCAGTCCATGTTAGTTATATCCAAATCACACAAGTTTAGAGGAGAAACAATAGCAAAAGTGTTCAGGAAAGTAGATGCGTTTTGGACGTATCAACTCACCCAAGCTTAGCTTATTGCTTGTCCTGAAGCAATTCAGTTGAAAACTAAGTGCAATAAAAGAACTTTCACGAACACATTATATGATGTAAATATTCTCAGCACATGAGTAGATACTTAGACAATTCATAATAAGGAGTATGCAACTAAGTCTACTTAATTGTCATTGCAATCTATGAAGAGATTCCAACTCAATAATAATAAGTAGTATGAAACATAAACATAAGAAACATTGCAATGCTCATAAAAAGGTGTGATAGAGTGGTATCTCGCTTGCCTTTGTTTGTAGAGCACAACATAAATGCCAAGGCACCTCTGAAGTTCAAGTGAAGACTAGAAGTAAAGATATCAAAGATACAAGCATCAAAGTCATGACATAATTAACTGTCATGGTATTGCCGACGAGTACGCCATGGAGGCGTCCTCATAGAGAATTTTTAGAGACGTGGGGTAAGGCGGGTACGAGGTAGCATATCTTACCCAGGTTCAGATACCATGACGATGGCGGAATCCCACTCCTTCTATAAATCACTATAATGGCAATACGCCAAGTTACAGGGATTGGTTCACTGTGCGCGATATGAGTTGAGTTATCCCTAAAGGATCCCGTAGGTCCGGCTTATATAGTCGCCAGATCCTAGGGTTATAGGTAAATTCCTAGCCTGACAGGTTACAGAGTCCTACACGGTACACAACAAGTCTAACGTGTCTTGCACTTCCAGGCTCAGGGTAGGCTGGTGACTCCTCTGTAGCCTTCCTTTATCTGGCATGGGCATCCCTTCTGGATCCATCTAACTTGGCCGCCCAGCAGGCCATGGGCCTTGCTACCAACCGCGGGCCACCCGGGTTATCCGAATTAGAGACATGCTATGGTGATACACATTTAGCATATCCCCAACAGTATCCCCCAGAGAACTCCAAGATCTTGCGAAGTGTTTCCTATTTAGGTCGAATGCTCCGTCTAGATGAATGTCGGCAAAACGTCAAGCAATATCTTGTAGTACTCCCAAGAACCTTGCAATGTTCTCCATCTTCAACACGTAATTCGGAGAGTTGCTGAATCTTCCATCGTACTCTTCTCGTAGCTGGACTGAATCCGTCCATGCCGGAATCTTCAGATGGGATGGTTCACTTGCCTGTGTCAGTAGAGCAACGTAGACCATAGGTCAGCGACGCCTCGTAAGTCACACATGCAGAGAACACAATCATAGCCGTTTTCCCGCGTGAAGGATGCGAAACATTGGCGGCGGCGGTGGGAACATGGCGAAATTTCCGCGCACACGCATACACGCACTATCCATGCAACAACCGTTCGATCAACTTGCACGAATCTTGATGCTGAGTAATATAATTATAATCATGGTAAGTCTTATTCTTTCACCGCATTCTTCCTCGCATCGTCTTCTTCCTCTAGCAAATGACTCTTAGAACTCTTGGCGCACACAAAGGAAAAAACCCTAGCTTTTCCCATCTCTCTGCCAGTCTCGTTCCATACCAATGGCCAGCAACAGCTCCACACCATCCATGGAGGCGACGAGCGAATCCACGGCCAAGCCGGTGGGCTCCGTCCATGTGCCTCCAGAGGGCGTGGTGGTGCCACGCACCGCGGTGGTGGAAACCACTAGCGGTGACCATATTCCAGCGGGGCTGGAACTGCTGGAGGAGGAGGGCGATTCCCGCAAGGGAGAGTGGTACGGCTCCGATATCACTGAGAGCGATCTTAAGAAGATGCTTGTCGAGGGGTACCTCCCCACGACGGAGGGGCTGGTCTGGCGGGCGGCGCCGGCCGGCGAGGTCATCACTTCTCCCCAAGACAGAGAAAAGGTGTACCGCAAAGCCCAACTGGTTAGCGTATCCCTCCCAATCTCTGACTTCTTCATAGAGGTCCTTAGTCACTACCGGGTTAAACCTATGAACCTTTATCCGAATAGCATCCTCGCGCTTATTAATTACGTGGCGCTTTATGAGGGCTACCTAGGAATTAGGCCTAGGTTAGATCTATTTATATACTTCTTTGCCGTTAAGAGGGAAGCCGGAGTGAGCAAGGATGAGATGAGAAATTGTGGAACCATTAGCTTCAAGATCCAGCCTGGTCGGTGGTTTCTCGACATTGTAGGCCACGAGTCCTGCAAGAACTGTCAGAGGACGTACTTCTACGGCCTAGATATCCCTCTGGATGGCCGAGAAGGAACGTACCCGGACTTTGTCGATGGAGCTGCCACTGAAGCCCCGACATGGAGATCCCAAGCCCTCCTTCCCTCCGACGACGAAGCCTCTCGCGTTGTAAGGCGGATCGAGTGGCTCGTAGACACGGGTCTGACCGGGTTGGACCTAGCCATGTGCTGGTTCATCAGGCGGATCCAGCCTCTGCAGCACCACGTGAAGCTTATGCACCAGTATACCAAGGATAGGAAGGATAGCCTCTGCATCTCCGAGGACAACTTCTCGAGTGACTCCATCAATCTCCACCTCAAAGACATCGTCAAGGTGAAGGACAGGAAGCATGGCTTCAATCACCTATGACATGTTCGAGGGCGGCACGTTCCCTGAGGTACCTATTTATTTTCCGTATATGACATATACTCCAGTTCTTTCATATAGCCATTACCATTACATCTAACACTTCGGGTTTCACTTAACAGCTGAAGGAGCTAGACGAAGGTAGCATGGCTGCCCAAGTCTATGACCCTAAGATGAAGGAAGTCACCATCGTGTTCGACGATGATGTTCCGTTGGCGCGAAAGCGGAAGAGCTCCACCTCTGACACTGCCAACGGAGGAAAGAGGAAGAAGAAGAATACGGAGGGTGGAGCCTCCAAGAAGTCCAACGCCTCCCTAGAGGCGGAGAAAAGAAGAACTATTGGTATTCCATTTACCAAAGCACCAACCATTGTGTAAGCTTCTTAACATCCGAAAATTTCCCTTGCTCGTCTTGTTCCTGTACTTATACTTTTGCACGTTTTAGGAAGATCGCGAGTATGAGTTTGAAGAAGACCTCCAAAACATCAGGGGCTTCTAAAAACATCAAAGAAATGTTTCATCAAGCATCTCCCGCCATCGCCCCTACAACTCCGAGCGTCCAGCCTGCTACCGCACCGACAAGCTCTCCAGCCAAGGTAAAGTCTGAACCTTCCGCCATGGAAGTGGACCCAGGCATTGCCACGGAACTTACTATTGTTGGTGAGCAGGCGACAGAAGAAAGCACCGCATCCAAAGTGGTTGAAGCTCCGACTAAGGATGCCACTGGTAGCGGTAAGGCGATGGTGGAAGGCGGAACTTCTGCCGAAGGCGGCGCCATTGCACCCAAAACACCAGCAGAGTTTCCGAAGATTGTCTACCCGGTGCTTACACCGAGTAGCTCAGCTCTGGTTCCTGGTGCAGCGCCGACTTCTCTGACATGTGGTCTTGAAGAGCTGCTCAGGCAGGCGGATATCCTGCATGGAAATAGTCTTTCCCTCAGCAAGATATTGCCGAGAGCGCCACCAACCTCAAGATTATTGCACTTGTAAGTTTTATATGCATTTTGCATTTCATATGTAGTATCCCACTGTAGCCCTCGAGGATTTAGACGGAAAACCATAGGTATTTGTGTCTGAATGCTCTAAGAGAGACTAAGCTTAGAAAACTTTGCACTGTATCCCTCAAGTATGTAGTTTGAATAAATTATTCTGACTAGATAATTTTAGAGTAGCAGACGCAATGTTTGGAAATTTCAATATTGTATCCCCCAAGCCTCTAGTTGAAACAAAATTAGTTCTGACTAGATGCTTAAAGAAAGACTAAGCATATATCCGAATTAAAAACTCTCACTATAGGCCCCAAGCCTCTAGGTGGATATTTATCCGGCTAGATGATCCAAGTAGACTAAGTAACTTTGATCTTTTTCGTAGAATGAGAATGCTGGGAGAGGCGTCGCACGAGAAGTTCCACAAGATGTGTGCTGACCTGGAAGCTGAAAAGGGTAAAACTGCCTTCTTGAAGGATCAAATCCCCAAGAGCAAGATTCTGTTTTTCTTTTCAATTTCGCACTCAAACTTGTTCTTGTGCCATCACCCTCCGACTACTCATTGTGTGTTGTTATTTCTCCGACATGCAAAAGCTATTTCCAAGTCGAATGACATTGTCGAACAATCCAAGCACATAGAACTGCTGGATAGCGAGAACAAGATCCTCAAGCAGGAGATGGCTGATATTCCGAAGATGCATGAAGCGTCTATGAAGGCCGTTCAGGAGTCTGCCAACACGAAGATCAACCGACTAAAGGAGGAAATTGCGATCCTCAAGGAGCAGAAGAAATCTGCCGAAGAGTAGAATAAACGCAACCTTGAGGCTTACAAGGTCCTCCAACAAGAACGAGACTCCATGACGGAGACGCTCCAATAAGCCGAGGCGAGCATCTTTGGTAAACAATCTCCGTCTTGTACTTCTGTAAGTCAGGTACTCTGAACTTTTTTGTTGTGGAACTCACGTAAGATTGTAAGCCTCAAGGTTGTTCTTTCCAAAAAAGTTGTAAGAGGGGTTTTCCCTTGTTCCTGAACCACAAAAAAAAAGAAACAACAGCAGCCCAACAAGGCCCAGCCCAACAAACCCAGGAAACAGCCCAGCTCCTCACCCCGCGAGAAAAACGATTCGCACCCTGTTCCTGAACCACACTGAGTATGACCGGTGGACCTCCCTCTCTTTTCATTTCCCACTGACTGATGGACCCCACTCCTCCTGTTCTTCTCTCACACCCGCGCGAGCGGTTCTCCCCTTCCTCGTCGCCGTTTCCTGCAGTAATCCCGCGGCTTCAATTCGTCATAATGCCGGGCCTTTACCTCGCCTTGACCACGCACCTTAAATCGCTCGCCCCTCCTCTCCGTTTCCTCTCACCCTCAGTATCACGCCCAGCCGCCTCAATTCCTCCCGAGCCTCTGCATTCGGACGACCTTCCTCGTCAATCCGCCAAGTGTCACCGCCCTTGCCTCCCTGAGCACACTTAAAACTTCCCCACTTCGGACAATCCTCCTTGTGCTCTTCGTTCGACCATGGCGCCCGAACACCGTCCTCGACAAACTCCGAGCACCGCCGAGTCATCTCCAACTCCGCGCTTCCCCGGTGAAATCCGACCGCCCTCCGCTTCTCGATCACGCGAACATCTTCACCTTGGTCTCACGCACTGACCATGCTCTGTCTTGCCCCTGTGATCTCTGAGTCGCCGACCGTGGACAGAACCACCGGGCCGGCGAAGTCTCCGTGAGCAATCGCCATTGTTCCCGTCGCCGCCTCGTCGACCACGTTGAGCCTCCAGCCAATCGAGACCTCGGTGAGCCTACTCCCTTCCACTCGCCTCTGTTCCGCCCGCGCCACCGACCGTCGCCGCCGCCCGTCACCGCAGCTGGCGCCGCAAGTTGATGGTTTGATTGATTGCGTCCGTTAGATCTAGATCGTAAGGCTGTAATAGAACATAAGCGAAGGGGTATCGTGTGTCTCTGCGCCGCTCGATCTAAATGATATCCTACGGTCTGCAGCACGCGATCCAGACGAACCGGTATCGGCCAATCACGACGCGACGCGTGGCCTATATTAGATCTAAAACCAGTTTTGAATCAGATTTATTTGCAAAATTCAAACCCTTATAACTTTCAAACCACACGTCCAAAAATTACAAATTTTATATCGTTGGATTCAGGAGAACAAGCCCTAACCAACCATGCCCTTGGTTTAGCAAATAGTATCTGTTAGTTTGCTTGATTTTGTAGATTCTTTTGTGAGCTTGTTTGGAATATAAAAATTGTTCAAAATTGATTTTAGGATTAAAATCTTTGCAAAATGGATTGTTGTGACCTTACTGACCCTAGGAACCAACCCTTGGTGTTAAAAATGATTTTGGTAAAATTTGGGTTGAATTATTTGACTTAGCCATTTTCTAGCCAAATAAAATTATTAATTTTATTATGGAAATGAATTTGCAAAGAAAACTTTGGGAAAATGTCTTGGACCAAACCTACTGACCCAAAACACCAAGATTTGCAAATGGCAACTCACTTGGTGAAAAACATAAAGTTTTGCTTTGATAAGAATATTTTTCACCACATGAAATGATGGTTGGATTTTAAAAAAATGGTTTATAGACTAAGGCCTTTTGCAAATGACTTTGCCATTTTGGTAAATGACCAATGTGGACCTTACAAGGTTATAAGCCTAGTGGAGACCCCCCTTGTGAATAAAACCATCTTAAGCATGTTCCCATGCATAACTTAGAACCCATTGCTTTGTGTGTGTGAAATGTTGTTTGAATATTGGTTTGGAATGCTATTTGATGCTATGCTTGTTTGATTGATTGTAGTGAAATTAGCAAAGGGTGAGACTAGTAAGATCAAGGAGTAAACCCTCATTCCCTACCAAAAAGGCAAGTTACACTATCATACAAATGCCCTACTATTTTCATTATACTTAGTGAATTATGAAAACATGCATGAAAAAGATATCTTTATACTTATGCTATGCTAAATCCTAATAGGATTCCCTATACACTCCTTAGTGAAAATATTGTAGTTGTACATGCTTAGCCATGCTTTATTTTGAAAAGAGATACATGTTGAGATTTTACAAAGGTTGAGAAAAGGACTTATGTTTTACATAATAAAACAAGGACTCAATGAACCACCTAGGTGGTGGATACTTTAAGTTTTGGAGAAGGTGGCAACAAAAGGATCCATGTCTATGGGAATCACTTTGTGTTGTGCTCCAAAAGAAAACCACCTAGGAAACTTAGAGATTGAACATGTTTCTCCAATTGTGGCTTTCGTGTGCAACCACATGCTATTATGGCTCTGGATTAGTCAACTACATTAGGAAGACCCATACATTGTCTTTAGTTACCGGACATGGGGATCTGGAATGCTTCATGGGGGATGAAGACAAGCTAGCAATGATGTATGGGAGGACCTTATGGAAAGACTTCGTCACATTCTCAGTCTGCCAGTACTCCATCTTGGTGAGCACTAATCAAGTAGGCCACTGGTGGCAAAAGGATGGGATTGTGTCATGTGGGTAAAGTGTACTCCTTCTGCAGAAGTTAATAAAATCTAAGTACTTAGCCGTGTCCCCGGTTATGGACAATACTGAGCAACTAAAGTTTAACTATGGGAGATCTCGACATTCCCACTTCTAAAGTAAAATAAAACTTGATGCCCTTGTGTGTCTACCAAGGAATTCAAAGAGATTTTGTTAAAGCATGTTGAACTTGGGGATTACCAAGGAGCTCATGAGAATTTAAAGCTTGTTGCACTTGGGGTTACCAAGTGGCTCAAGAGATTTTGACAAGGACTTGAACACTTGAGTTTCTACCAAGGAGTTCAAGGGATTCTTGGAAAAGAGATTGACAAAGGACTAAAACCATTTTTGAAAAGATAGGATAAAATATTGCCTTGTGCAAATAAGCCTTAAACTCTACTTAGCCAAAAATGCATGTATTGATAGGATCCACTCTTATTATACATAGAAGTGAAGCTTGCCAATACAATTCAAAATGTATTGACCCTTGTGGCTGTAACTTGTAATGTTGCAGGTTGATTGTTTTTAAGTGAAGATTGTTTGATTGACTAGGACTACAAAGTCTACAACCAACATCTGCCTGTGGCACTTTGAAGATGAAGGACCCATGACTATAGTTATTCCGCTGCAATGTAATGTAATAGCCAAATGAGCTATGTTTGATGTAATAAACTTGTGTTATTCCTGGTTATAAATTTATATTATGACCCTTGTATCTTGATATTACATCTTATCTGTGAATGCTAGCTATTGATCCAGGGACTAGCATTGTAAACACAGGAGGAATCTACCTTATTAGGTTGAGACCTCTTTCAGATTCATATCATGACCAACAACAAACTCAACTTTCCCTTTTAAGCACCTTAACCAAAGCTAGAGCATGACCACATTCTTTAGTAAGTGGGAACATGGATATGTTATGGTCATCTACTAGCTTAGATACATTTTCCTGAAGATTGATTCTCATATTTTGTTCATCCACAAGACTTTGTGTGAGTGAAGTAATTTCATTGGTGGCATCTCTTTCATTTTTACTTAGCAAGTCAAGAAGTTCTTCCTTTTCATCTAAGGCATCCCTAGCATGATAAGTTGACTAAGAAAATCATCAAAGCAAGTTTTAGTCTATTTGTCTAAGGTAGAAATGAACTCGCATATGTCTACCATCTCTTTATTTATCTCTAGACCTTCAGATCAAGAGAGGGCTTGGGGGTTACTGATACGTCCAATTTGCATCACCATTCTATATCATAATTTGCCTCTATTCATTGATATATTTCATATTAAGAGGTGTTACTTATGTCTTTTCATCTGTTTTTGCATGTTGGATGATTCTTGGAGGATGAACTGCCGAAGTCAGGATTCTGATAGAAAAATAGGTGTTTTGATGCAATTTTGCGAAGATCAGAAAAATACCAAAAAAACTACGTAAAATCCTATTTTCCCAGAAGACGAAGAATGCCAGAAGGAGAGGCGGACATGGGTGTAACATCCCATCATTAGAGCTTAGAAATAAGTTGAAACCAGATGTGTGCATTGCATTCATGCATAAAACTTTTGAATAATTTTCGCGCTTTTGAACAAAACTTGTCAAAGTGATTGAAGCTTATCTTAACTTGATGGAATTAAAGTATATCATCAAGTTGACTGCGATAAGTTTCAATGTGACCTTTGCTAAAACCTTATTCTAGGTAAACATGATTTGATCTAAGGGTAGATCAAATATAATGAAATTAAATCACAATACATTGTTACTGATTTATATCAGATCTTTAAGAGATCATGTCATAGTAATCTCCATAACAACCTATGAATACCAAGTTAGGAATATAACTCAAATAAAAAGAATTTAATAATTATATCTTAACCTATCTTAATCTTATCTACTTATACCATGAGTATCATGGTAATCCCTAACCTTAATTCTTAAGTGAGGTTAAGTAGGAATGGAACCAAGACAAGATCATTCACCATATATTTTTCTTTCCATATCAATCCTTAGCATCTCTATTGAACCACATCCATGTACCTATTGTTAATCAATGTTGAGAGATCAACTATTGATTTATCAATTCTTAACCTATCAATTCTTGATCTATTAACCCTGCCCTTATTATAGAATTCACTAAAGCTTATAAAGAAAGAAGTAAGATTAGGTTAATGGTAATGCTAGTCTTAGATATCATCTATAGGATGGGAGAGTTTGGAGAGAATGAAATCAATATGATAGTTGGTGGAGTTAACTCACTCCTGAATGGATAGAAAAGTTATCTTGATTATATATTTATATGGTGACAAAGAAGATTACAAGGATGCATTCTGAAGATAGTTACCAAGGAGTAATCCTATTGAATTAAGTATGTATAGTTAGTGAACAAATCTCTTAGTCAAACAAAGATACTAAAAAAGAGAATTATAATACAACTATTGTGTTGTATTAATAAATCCTTGAATAAGTCAACTGGAAACCTAAGCCATAAACGATCAAAGGAATATGATGATCATGCTCAAGACACTAAGAGTGAATGATTATAGCATGTAAGAGTAACATTGGTGGTTAGAACATAACTACACTTTAGTGTGAATATGTTATCCTAGGTTAGTAATGACAAGTCAATCATAATAAGATGTGAAGTTTGAAAATAAGATACTGGAGTTAAGTAGACATAAGATAGTATGGCTAAGCTGAAGCTAGAGTAGCATGTAGTTATTGGAGTAGTGTTATTCTTTTATTAAGATATTAGACACTTAAGGAATGTAGGTTTTTGTAGATACACTTAATGAAGTAAGGTTAGTGATGAAGGATAAAGGAAGTAAATAATGGGAATTAGAAGCAACTATTAAATGAATTAGAGGATGATCATTCAAGTGGAATTAGATTCATAAGAAACACTTTAGAGAAGAGGATGATTCCTATGGGGAGATCATGTTGAGCTTACTTTCAAGCTCATTGAACTAAAAATGGATTTAGAAGGTGGAAGAGTTGGTAATAATGTTCTTGTGAAGTAAAGCTTATCATGTTAACCATGATGATGTATATGAAGAAGTAATATATCTAGGAAAGGAACTCCTTAATTAGGAGTCCAAACTTATGAAATATGGAAGCTAAGAATTCTTGGTATAAATTTAGCTTTAAATCCTTAACCAAACATAATACCCATCTGATCTGATTGATTTATCATCCTATTTCCACAATTATTTATAGGAATAATTTTCCTATAGCAAAGCACTTAAGCATAGCTTGTCATTTCAAAACATGAACACTATAAGTACCTAGGAATCATAATTATCAATCCTTATTTTTAAGTCATTCTAAAAAGAACAACTCTAATACTTTACCTTATATAATGATCTCATTTATGATCACAAATATAAGGACAATATGTCTTCAACCATAATGTTCATTCACATTTATAAAAACAATAATATAAACCTTGAATGAACCATTCTACCAATAGCAAGCCTTGATAAAAATCATAGAAATATAGGATAACTATGAAGAATCTATATAAGTGCCTTAATTGTTTTCTCAAGAATAATGGATTAATGGCTTTCTATTATTAAAATGCCCATTCTTATGTGCTTAAGTCTAAATAAATTCAAATCCTAAAACAAGAAATTTTGAAACAGATTTAATAATAAATTCAAGGTATGTTATGAAAATAAAGATTCATAACAAAAGTACCTATATAAAGAAAAATAAGAAATAATATAATTATATTAAAAACTCATAAAAGAACCTTAATACACTTTATTATTGCTGCAACCATTCAGCAAATAAACCCTATAAATAAAATTAAAATCAAATGAGAAAATTCAAATCTGAAATCAAAACAGGAAATAGAAAAAAGAAATAGAAAGAAAAGAAGGATCTGGCCCAAGCAGCAGGCCAGCCCAGCATTTCCTCTACCTATCTGTCGCTCATGAGTCGTAGCCATCTTCGATCCGTTCATCGAAGCCCAACAACGGCCCAGGCCCGCGTACCCCTTTGTCCACCTAATCGCCATCGTCTACCTCGTGCTCGCCTCGAAGCAGCTCGCTCTCCAGCGTGGAGATTCGTTCCTCCAACCGCCAGAGGGGATAAGGAGGCCACGAAGACGCAGCTCCGCCTCATCCTCATCCACTCCCTCTCCCTCTGAAGAGCTCTCTCTCTCTCTCTCGATTTCTTCCTCGAGGCCGAAACCCTAGCTAACCTCGCCGCCGTGCCGCACCTCCCCACTCCTTTCCAAGTATCCATGGAGAATCCCCATGCTCAATAGATCCTCTGTGTGGAGTCCATGTCACATCCCAAAATTTTCCAAATTTTGTAATGTGAAAAATAAATAAATAAAATATATAATTGTTGAAATTTAGGGTGAAAAGAAACTTTTGTTTTGAAATGAATTCATCAAAACCCTTTTGGAACAAACTTTGAATAAAGTTTGAATCCAACTAAAATCAAATCAAGTGAAATGCATTCTTCATAAATGCATCTTGAAATTTAAACACTTCGAAAATAAACCAAAAACCTAAAACCCTAATGGAAGAAAAACATTTCCAAGTTATCTCTAAGCCTATGGTTTTGACCCACATAAAAATTGGTCAAATAAAGATTTCAAAATGATCAAGAATGACAAATAGAAATATTATAAAACCATATGAATTGGTTTCACTTAATTTGGAGCCATAGATAAAATCTTATGAATTTCATAAGATAAGAAAAATGAATTTCCAAAGCTAATAAAGCACCTATCTAGAAATCCATACCAAATGGTGAGCAAGTAATACTAAAGACATTTAAAAGGATAAAAAAATATTAAATAATATTTTACAAATTGGAATCACCAAGTTGGTCTGTAAATAAAAAGATATGGTTTTAAAAGACAAAAGAAGAAATAATTAATAGGGAATATTTATAAGAGCCAAATAAAACTTGGCCAAGACCATCAACAAATGGAATAAACATAACCCAAATGAAATAAATGGATAAATAATATTCAAATAAAATAATATGGTCTTAACCAAATTCTATTTCTATTTGAATAAAAACAATCCCTAATAAGAATGATTAATTAAATCATGGGAAAATAATATTTGGAATATACCCAAGTGGTATAAAAGTTATTTAATTAACTTAAATGGAATCAAGGAAATCAACTAAATAAAATTTATGGGATTAAAACTATAATTGATTTAATTAGAATAAAGATAAATACTCAATTTAAATGACTAATAGATCATATTAAAAATATTCCAAATAATTCAAGGTGAATTATTTGACACCCTAATAAATAAATAAAACCTACTAAATAGGTTTGGTAAAAATATGGATTTCAAATAAAGTTTTAAAACACATTAAAACCTATTTGAAATAAAGACAAATGTCTATTTATAAAATAAATAAAAGACCCTAAAAAGAATAAAAGAATTGTTCTAAATTTGACTTTAGAATATGTTAAATAACAGTATTAAAATCTACACAAAGTTTGGTTGAAGTTTGAATTCAATTGGTTGTTTGAAATGATTAAACAAAATCAAAACAGAATAATAGAAATAGAAAAGGGAAAAAGTATTCTGTGTAAAAAAAATGAAACAGACCCCAGCCCACCAGGCCCATCTAGCCCAACCAAACCCCCGAACCATTTTTTCTCACTCACTAACTAACACACTCAGTCCCTGACGTCTGGACCCCACTGCCTCTCTCTCTCTCTATCGCTGTCAAGCAGACCCCACCAGTCAGGCTTCTTCCTCACCCCGTGACGACCGCGTCGGCCGTTTCCTGCCGATGAATGCCGAGATGAATTCGCATCAATGCCACGCTTTAACCACGCCGTGACCATGCAAGATTAAACGCCTGATCCTCCTCTCCATTTCACCCAAGAAGCCACCCACCCTCTGCCACCAGGCCGTTCAGATTTTGCTCGATAGCGCCCACTGCTCCGGCGAGCATTTTCTTCAATTCCGGCCAGTCCTCGCCGCGCCTTGCCCCCTCGACCACGCGATATTGTTTCCCATAAACCTCTGCAACTCCCAGTAGTCTCGGCTTGCTCGTGCTTGATGCACAGTGTCGGCAACGACGACAACCGAGCATCACCACCGTATGCTCCTCCTCCGGTGAGTTTCCCAGGTAGTGTCTGACCACCCCTCTCCCCCTCTTTCACATACGTGCACTCTCTGCAACCTTGCGCATCTAACCGCATCCTTATTTCTCTCTGGCGTGAACCGTAGCGTCGCCTCTGTCAATGTCTAAGAACACCCGTCGACTTTGAAAACTCCGGCGAGGAATCATCGGTGATTTAGAGCGCCCCTCGACAAGTGACTGCCATGTTGAGCTTCAGCACGTCTCAGCGTACCTGGTGAGCTACCCCTCTCTCTCTAACCCCTGTATCGCCGGCAACCTCACTTGCCGAGCGCGCCGCCGCCACTTGCCGCCGCCAGCGCCGCCACTCGATGTCTAGTGGATATGAACCGTAGGATCTCAATCTGATGGATACGATAGAAAGTCAAGCGAAATGGTAAGTTAGCTGCTGTACCGTGCGATGTACTTTAGATCTGACGGCTAGCATCTGTCGATCCACACGAAACGGTATGGCCCAATGATAAACAGCCACGTGGCCTAGGTTTAGATTTAAAAACCAGAAACTATCCTATTAGATGTTTGAACTTGTAAATTCCATAACTTTTGATCCACACGTCCAAATTTTGCAAATTTTATATCAATGGAATCAGCAGACCAAGTACTACCCAACCATGCACTTTGTTTAATAAATTGTTTCTGGTAAAATGGTTGTCTTTGCTGAAACTTGTGTAGGCATATATTGAATATAAAATTCATTATAAAATTATTTTTGTGATAAAATATTTGGCAAATGGATTGTTTTGAACCTACTGACCATATAAACCAACTTGTGTGAGGCAAAAGAATAAATCTTTGATTTAGTACATTTCTAGTCAAATAAAAATGTTGTTTATATGTTAAAAATACTTTTTGGAGAAAAACCTTTGGGAAATGATTTGGATTAAACTCTCTGACCCTAAACACAAAGATTTATGATTTAAATATATATTTTGTGAACCCTATAAAAATTATTACTTTGCTAAAGGCTTTTGAACAACATAAAATATTGATTTGGTATAAAAATGGTTTATATATAAAACCTTTTGCAAATGGTTTTAATATTAAACACTTGACCATAAAACACTAACAAATGTGTTTGCCAAACACTAGGGAATATTACTTTGATTTAAATCATTTCTAGCAAAAACAAAAAAATAATTTAAGGGGCCATTTTCCACTAACTTAATATCAAATGGTTTTACCACTTTTGCAAATGACCAATATGTGTTTTCAAATGTTTATAACCTATTAGAAACCACTTTTCCAAATAAAACATTCTTTGGCATGTTTGCATGCATTGCCTTGTTCTTATTATTTTATGTGATGTTTGCTTGAATGGTAGATTGAATATTTGCTTGCTTGATTGAAGTGTATTGAAATTTGAAGAGTGTAACCATTGCAAAGATCAAGGAGTGAACTTATAATATCTACCAAAAAAGCAAGTGATGCTTCATACCTTTGTCACATTATTTACACTATGCATTAGTGATATTTCTAAGTAGGACTTGCATGGAATTTTTGCTAAGTATAAACTATGCCATGGGAAATCCTAGTAGATGAAACCTTAGAAAAACTTTCCTAAGTTAAGATTCCTACTCCCATCATGCTTAGCTTAGCTAGTAGAAAACCAAGGTGGATTATACTTCATGCTATGGAATATTTCTAAGCCAAGGACTTGTGTTTTGTTTAATAAAACAACTAAGTGAATGAATCACCTAGGTGGAATGGAAATAATGGTTTGTGTTGAGTGGTTATGCAAGTCCAGTATGCTAGGGAAAACTTGGGAATCACCAAGTCCAGTATACTGGGGAAAACTTGGTATCTCACTTGTGGAATGCCACCCAGGAACAAAGAGATTTGAGATGTCAAATGTTGAGAAGCTTCAAGTGCAGCCACTTGGCATTATGGGCTCTGCCTGGATCATATAGGTTGCAATAACTTAGCCAAATGGACAGTTGGTGGTAGGGGATGATAGGTTGGAACGCGTCCATTCTGGTCTAAGGGAAGGCTTCTGAAAGATCTTGTCTTGGTGAAACCAAGTCTTGTGGGGAAAGTGCACCACCTCTGCAGAGTGTAAAATCTAAGTACTTAGCCATGTCCCTGGCAAAGGACAATTTGAGCATCAAGACATGGAAGCTATCAAGAATCTCCTCATCCCAATTTTATAAGTTAAAACTTGTGGTTGAACAAGGGTGAAGGTTCACCAATTTCTATTGGTGGTTCCTTTGGTGATTTTTGACAAACAAAAACTTAGTGTTTTCAAATGATAAGGAAAACATATTTTGAGCAAAGCAAGCCTAAGCTCCACTTAGCCAAATGCATATAGATGATAGACTCCACTATACTACCATAGTATCACTTGCCAATACAATTCAAATGTATTGACCCTTGTGGCTGTAACTTATTATGTTGCAGGTTTGTTTGATGTTAGTGAAGTGTGTTGATTAGGATTACAAGTCTACAACCAACATGATTGCCTGTGGCACTTTGAAGATGAAGGACCCCATGCTATAGTTATTTCTGCTGCATTGTAATGTGATAGCCAAATGAGCTATGTAAGATGTAATAAATTATTTTATTCCTGGTTATAAAGTTGCATTATGACCTTTGTTTCTTGATATTACATTTTAACTGTGGATGCTAGCTATTGATCCAGGGAATAGCATTGTAAACACAGGGATATCTACCTTATCAAAGGTTGGGACCTCTATAGTCCAGCATCAAGGGGAGCACTAGGGAGGGCGGATTTTTCCGTTCCTTCTGCGACAGTTTGTCAGAATCCTCGTCGGAGATCTCGCCTCCGACCGCATCCGTCCTCACCGACACCACTGCTGCAACCAGGGTGAGTCACTGATGCTCAAGCATCGATCCTCTACTCCTATCGCGCTCTCTAGCATGCTCGCGCTGTAGCACCGCCGTACGCTACTGTCGGTCATCGTCATTACAGTAGTTCCAATGACCAATCGGGGGTGGCGCCACCACTAGTAGACTCCCCGTGTGATACTCGTTCGAACGAGTAGTCTCACTCGGCCGTGCGCGCTTGCAAACGCTTGCTTCGATGACCATCAAAGGGTGGCCGACAAACTGGGGCCACGCTGACGTCATCTTGACGTCATGCTCGCGTCTGTAGGGGTTCTGTAGGGGTCTCAACCTAGTAAGGTTGATTCCTCCTTTGTTTACAATGCTAGTCCCTGGATCAATAGCTAGCATCCACAGTTAAGATGTAATATCAAGAAACAAAGGTCATAATATAACTCTATAACCAGGAATAACATAAGTTTATTACATCAACCATAGCTCGTTTGGCTATTACATTACATTGCAGCGGAATAACTATAGACATGGGTCCTTCATCTTCAAAGTACCACAGGCAAATGCTGGTTGTAGACTTTGTAATCCTAATCAATCAATCTTCAATAAAATCAATCAAACCTGCAACATACAAGTTACAGCCACAAAGGGTCAATACAATTGAATTGTATTGGCAAGTGATACTATGGTAGTATAGTGGAGTCTATCATCTATATGCATTTGGCTAAGTGGAGTTGAGGCTTGCATTGCTCAAAATAGATTTTTCTTATCATTTTGAAAATACTAAGTTTTTGCTTTGACAAAATCATTTTTCTCAACCAAAGATTGAAGATCCTTTACAAGGCATCTCTCAATCAAAGATTGAAGATTTCAAACAACCCTTGTTCAATCCACAAGTTTTAACTTAGAAATTTGAATGATGAGATTCTTGATTGCTTCCATGTCTTGATGCTCAAATTGTCCTTTACCAGGGACATGGCTAAGTACTTAGGTTTTACATTCTGCAGAGGTGGTGCACTTTACCCACAAGACTTGGTTTCCCAAGACAAAATCTTTCAGAAGCCTTCCCTTAGACCAAAATGGACGCGCTCCAACCTATCAAACACTACCACCCACTGTCCATTTGGCTAAGTTCTTGCAACCTATATGATCATGGCAGAGCCCATATTGCCAAGTGGTTGCACTTGAAGCTTCTCAACATTTGACATCTCAAATCCCTTTGTTTCCTGAGTGGCCATCCACAAGTGAGATACACAACCCAAGTCCATGGCCTTGTGTAACCACTCAACATATCCCAATCCTTCCATTCCACCCAGGAGGTTCATTAACTTAGTTGTTTTATTAAACAAAACCTAAGTCCTCAGACTTAGAATATTTTTCCATAGTGTGAATATATATTCCACCCATGTTTTCTATTAGCTAGGCTAAGCTTGATAGTAGTAGGAATCTTTAACTTAGGGAAAATCCTACTAAGGATTCATCTACTAGGTTTTCCTATTGTAAGGTTTATACTTAGCAAAATCCATGCAAGTTTTACTTAGCAAAATCACTAATGCATAGTGAAAGTATTGGGATAGAAAGTATGAAGCATCACTTGACTTTTTGGTAGGGAATGGTGGTTCACTCCTTGATCTTGCTAGTCTCACACTTTGCTACAAGTCAATCAAGCAAACACCAATTCAATTTACATTCCAAACCAATAATCACTCAAACAATTTCACACACACAAGACAATGGAAACCAATTCATGCATGGGAGCATGCACAAGATAGTTTTATTTTGCAAAGGTGTCTCTATGGGGTTTCTAAACTTTGTAAGATCCAAATTGGGCATTTACCAAAGTGGCAAAGTCATTAGCAAGAGGGTTTTGTCCAAAAACTATTTTTAAATCCATTCAACATTTCATGTGGTGAAAAATGTTTTTATTAAGGCAAAACTCTTAAGTTGTTCACCAAATGAGTTGCTATTGCAAAGCTTGGTGTTTTTGGGTCAGAAGGTTTGGTCCAAACTATTTTCTCAAAGTTTCCTTTCCATAAACATTTTCATAATAAAATCAATAATTTTATTTGGCTAGAAATTGGCTAAGTCAAATAATTCAACCTAAATTTTACCAAAATCATTTTTAACGCCAAGGGTTGGTTCCTAGGGTCAGTAAGGTCACACCAAACCATTTTGCAAAATTTTTACCCCTAAATTCAATTTTAAACAATTTTTATACTCTAAACAAGCTCACAAAAGAATCTGCAAAATCAAGCAAGCTAACAGATACTATTGGCTAAATTAATTCCACAGTTGGCTAGGGCTTGCTCTCCTGAATCCATTGATATAAAATTTGTAATTTTTGGACGTGTGGTTTGAAAGTTACAAAGGTTTGAAGTTTGCAAATAATTATGTTTTAAAATCTGTTTTTAAACTGAATAGGTGGCACGCGACACACTCTGGTTGGACGGTACCGGTTCGGGGTGGATCACGGTGCAGACCGTAGGATCTAATCAGATCGTGCGATCCAGAACGCATACCCCTTCGCGTTTAAGTTATTCTATCCTATCCATCAGATCGGGATCTAACGGACCTAAACAATCAGCCATTAACTGGCGGCTGTGCGCGGCAGCGACGGGCAGACGGCGGTGGCGCAGGTGAAGCAGGAAGCGAGAAGGAAGGGTAGGGTGCTCACCGAGTTTGCAATGCAGCACTGATACTCAACGTGCTCTTGGTTGGTGGAGGGGTGTACGGGGACGGGCAGAATTCTTCGCCGGAGTTGGTTCTGGCGACGGACGCACGCGGTCGAGGTCGAGGACAACGCTGTGGTCCACGAGAAGACAAACGGAGGACTGGGTTAGCTGCGCAAGGCCATGGCAAAGATGTTTGCGTGATCGGTAAGTTGCGGGGCGGTCAGTGCTTACCAGGGAGGTCGTCGGAGAGGTGGCAGACGCGGCGGCGCTCGAAATCTTGATGTAGCCGACGCTATGGGGCACCCGCGGTTGAGAGGAGGGTGCTGGGAGATGCGTCTAGGAGTGGGAAAGTTGTCAGCGTGCTCAGGGAGACTCGGGGCGGCGAAGCTTGGCTGGAATTTGACGAGGATGGTCGTCGGAGCAGTGATGGTGCAGGGCGAAATATTCGCAGCCTGGGGGCAGAGAGAGGGAGAAGCTTGAGGGAAAAGGAGGAGGAGGCGCTGGCGTTTAAAGGTGCTTGATCGCTGCGAGTTAAGGTGGCCGCGTTAAGGAGAATTGATGCCGCGAAATCAAGCCTGCAACGGCCGGCGAGGGGGAGAAGAGGTCGTGCGGGGTGAAGAGGAAGAACAGGAGGAGTGGGGCCGGTCGGTCAGTGGGAAAGGAGCGAGGAGGAGGTCCACCAGTCATACTCTTTGTGGGTGCGGTTCTGAGTGGAGAAGAAAACGCTTCGGGGAGGGGGAGCTGGGCTGATACTGGGCTGGGATGGGCTAGGTTAGCTGTTGGGCTGGAGCTGGGCCAGATGGTGGGCTGTTCTATTTTTTTTTCCTGTCTGAATTCTTTTTCCTTTTCTATTTTCAATTTCTGTTTTGAAATTTCTATCAAACAAACATGGTTCAAATCAATTCATGGAACATTCCCCTTCCGGTACGGTGAACCTTCTAGACCCTTCTAGAACCTCTTCGATGAAAACATCGAAATCATTCCCGAACTCCGGAATCGGACTTTCCTTATATGAATCTTATTCTCCGGACCATTACGGATCTCCTAGTTATATTCCGGATACCATCCGAGACCCCGAACAACATTCACTTTCCCTACTTACATTGCATATCTACTAAACAACATTGAATCCTTAAGTGCGTCTCCTTAAGGTTCGTGAACTCTGCGGACATGACCGAAACACTTCCCCAATCAATAACCAGTAGAGGAATCTGGAAATTCATATGGCTCCCAATATTTCTATGATTACTTTGCGATTGAATGAACCACTTACATATGATACCAATTTCCCTTTGTCTCCCAATAGTTTACTTATCCGAGGTTTGATCGTCGGTATCTCTGCATACCTAGTTCAACCTTGTTACCGATAAGTACTCTTTTATCGTTCCCATGATATGTGATCACTTGTGAGCCAGTCACATACTTGCAAGATAATTGGATAACATTCCACCAAGAGGGCCCAGAGTATATCTATCCGTCATATGGATGGGGAAATCCCACTCTTGATCCATGTGCCTCAACACATACTTTCCAAACACTCAATGCCACCTTTATAGCCACCCAGTTACGGCGTGGTGTTTGATGTCATCAAAGCATCCTTCCGATGATGGTGATTAGCATGATATCATGGTCGAATGAATTAGGTTACTATGTATCAGAAAGCTTATAGCAAACAAACTATTGAAATGACTTGATCTTTATGCTACACTTATCTATAGGAGTACGTCCATCATACCATTCTCCTAATGATATGATCTTGTTGTTAATAGCATCTCAATGTTCATGATCGATAAACCACGATCATCTATTAACCAACAAGCTAGTATTATAAAGAGGCTTTACCAGGGACTCTAATTTAGTTTACAAATCACACAAGTATTAATGTTTCCGGTTAACACTATTATAGCATGAATGTAAACATTTATCATAAACACAAAGATATAATAATAACCACTTTTATTATTGCCTCTAGGGCATATCTCCAACAGATTCCCACTTGCACTAGAGTCAACTAATCTAGATTACATGGTAATATACCGAACACCCATGGCGGTTTGGTTCTGGTCATGTTTTGCCCTCGGGAGAGGTTTAGTCAACGGATCCAACACATTCAGATTTGTGTGTACTTTGCAAATCTTTATGTCACCATATTGGACATGCTCCTGAATAGCGTGAAAACATAGCTTGATGTGCTTCAGCTTCTTGTGTGACCTTGGTTCTTGCGCATTGGCTATGGCACCCATGTTATCACAATAGATAGACATTAGGTCCAGCGCACTTGGAACCACATCGAGCTCTGTAATGAACTCCTTCATCCATATCGCCTCTTGTGAAGCCTCCGAAGCAGCTATGTATTCCGATTCAGTTGAAGATCTCGCCACAATGCTTTGTTTTGCACTCCTCCAGCTAACTGCTGCACCATTCAAAGTAAATACGTATCTAGATTGAGATTTAGAATCATCCGGATCAGTGTTCCAACTAGCATCGGTGTAACCATTAACAATGAGTTGTTCATCACCTCCATAAGAAAGAACCATATCCTTAGTTCTTCTCAAGTAATTAAGGATGTTTTTGACCGCTGTCCAATGATCTACTCCTGGATCACTTTGATACCTGCTAGGCAAACTAAAAACATATACAATGTCGGGTCTAGTACATAGCATGGCATACATAAGAGATCCTATGGTTGAGGCATAGAGAGTTTTACTCATCCTTTCTCTATCTTCTACCGTTGCAGGACTTTGAGTTTTACTCAAGGTCGTATTGGGCAACATGGGCAAGAACCCTTTCTTGCTATCTTCCATTCCAAACCTCTTTAGAACTTTGTCCAAATATGTACTCTGTGACAATGATATTAGGTGTCTCGATCTATCTCTATAAATCTTTATGCCTAATATGTAAGCTGCTTCGCCAAGATCTTTCATTGAAAAAATATTATTCAAATAATCCTTGACACTATTAAGAAGATCTACATCATTCCTAATCAACAATATGTCATCTACATATAGTATTAAGAATTCTACAGAGCTCCCACTCACTTTCTTATAAATACAAGCTTCTCCATAAGTTTGTATAAAACCAAAACTTTTGATTATCTTATCAAAACGTTGATACCAACTCCGGGATGCTTGCTTCAATCCATAAATGGATCGTTGAAGTTTGCATACCTTGTTAGCATCTTTCGGATCGACAAAACCTTTGGGTTGTACCATATACAACTCTTCATCAATGTCTCCATTGAGGAATGCTGTTTTGACATCCATCTGCCATATCTCATAATCATAATATGCAGCGATTGCTAGCAAAATCCTCACAGACTTTAGCTTCGCTACTGGTGATAAAGTCTCATCTTAGTCAACTTCTTGAATTTTTTGAAACCCTTTTGCGACAAGTCAAGCTTTATATATAGTAACATTACCATCAACATCTGTTTTCTTCTTGAAAATCCATTTGTTCTCGACAGCCTTCCGGCCATCGGTAAGTCCACCAAAGTCCATAATTGGTTTCCGTACATGGATCCAATCACGGATTTCATGGCTTCTTGACATTTATTGGAATATGGGCTCATCATCACTTCCTCATATTTCGCAGGGTCATCGGTGTTGTCCACCAACATGACGCTCATAACGGGATCATACTAATCAGGAGTGGTACGATTTCTCATTGACCTGCGAGGTTCCGTAGTTACTTCAACCGAAGTTTCATGATCAACATCATTAGCTTCCTCTCTTATTGGTGTAGGCGCCACAGGAACCACTTTCGGTGCTGCGCTACTCTCAAGTCCGAGAGAAGGTTCAACAACCTCGTTGAGTTCTACTTTCCTTCCAGTCACTTCTTTCGAGAGAAACTCCTTCTCTAGAAAGTATCCATTCTTGGCAACGAAGATTTTGCCCTCGGATCTATGATAGAAGGTATACCCAATAGTTTCCTTCGGGTATCCTATGAAGACGCATTTTTCCACTTTGGGTTCAAGCTTGTCGAGTTGTAACTTCTTTACATAAGCCCAAACTTTAAGGAACGACAATTTAGGTTTCTTCCCAAACCATAATTCATACTTGTCGTTTCAAAGGATCTAGATGGTGCCCTATTTAAAGTGAATAATGCATAACCCCAAAACGATAGCGGTAAATCTAAGTGACATCATAGAATGAACCATATCTAAGAGAGTTCGACACGATGTTCGACACACCATTACGCTATGTTGTTCTGGTGTCAATTGTGAAAGTATTCCACATTTCTTCAAGTGCTTCTTATATATTCACCTCCACGATCGATCAGATAATCTTCTTGTTACGTTGATTCTCTACCTCACTTTGAAATTCCTTAAACTTCTCGTAAAGTTTGGACTTATGTTTCATGAAATAGATATACCCATATCTACTCAAGTCATCCGTGAAGGTAAGAACATAACGATAACCAATGCTACACTCATTGGGTATGTATGATTTCCAATAAGTCCGCTCCATCATAAAATGGAGTCTTAGTCATTTTACCCATCGGACGCGATCTTTCAAGTGATTCAAATCAAGTGATTCAAGAAGTCCATCGAATGGAGTTTCTTCATACGCTTCACTCCAATATGACCAAGCATATAGGTCGAGTTATCGCTCAATTTCAAACGCTTAGCTTCAATGTTATTAATATGTGTATTTCTACAATCGAGATTCAATAAGAATAGACCATCTATCAAAGGTGCATGTGCATAAAACATATTACTCATATAAATCGAACAACCATTATTCTTCACAATAAACATGATCCGGATATAATGTTCATGCTCAATGCACGCACCAAATAACAATTATTTAAGTATAAAACTAATCCCGATGGTAGATGAAGAGGTATCACATCAACCTTTGATCCATTTCAACGCACATAGTCACCTCGTTCTTCGCTAGTTTCCATCTATTGTTACAAATATGAGCAAGCACTACTACGAGTACTAGTGAGATACACATCAATAACATGTATATCGGATATACCTTTCTTCTTGATGTTGCCGTTCTTCAAATCCGCCAAGTACTTAGGGCAATTACGCTTCCAGTGACCTTCTCCCTTGTAGTAAAAACAATCAGTATCGGGCTTAGGCCCAGCCTTGGTCTTCTTCGTCGGCGCGGTAACTTTCTTACCACCCTTCTTGAAGTTTCCCTTTTTCTTAGACTTTCCTTGCTTCTTGAATTTGGTGGTCTTATTGACCATCAACACTTGGTGCACTTTCTTGATCTCCACTTCTGCAGACTTTAACATGGAGAAGAGTTCGGGCAACGAGTTGTCCATGTTTTGCATATTGTAGTTCATCACAAAGTTCTTGTAACTTGGTGGTAGTGATTGGAGGACACGGTAAATCCCCAAAGCATTAGGAATCACTATACCCAAGCTTTGAAGCTTGCTTGCGTGCCCAGACATCTTAAGCACGTGCTCAATGACAGAGCTGCCCTCTTCCATCTTGCAGTTAAAGAACTTTTCAAAAGCCTCATAACTCTTAACTGTCGCATGAGACGAACAATATCATGTGGGTCATGGTTCTCAAACCTTTTCTAAAGCTCCGATTCCAAACCATACAAGATAGCACGCTGAACTGTGGAGTACTGATTCTTCCGAGCGAGGAAAACATTCTTCACCTCATCGGTATCATCAGCTGCAGGTGGGTCACCCAGCGGTGCATCCAGCACATAGGTCAAATTACCAGCATTGAGGAAAATCCTCAAGGTGCGGAACCAATCCGCGAAGTTGCTTCCATTGTTTTTCAATTTTTCTTTCTCTAGGAACGCATTAAAATTGATGGTAGGGGCCGCCATTGATCTACAACATATTTGCAATAGTTTAGACTAAGATTATGACAAATTGAGTTCTAATTAATAGTTAAATTAATCTATGTGAACTCCCACTCAAAACAATATCCCTCACATTGTTTTAGTGATCACATGAACCAAATCCACCACATAAAAACCGATCATCACGAGAGTTGATGTAGCTTCAATGGCAAACAATCAACATGTTCATCATATCTACTATATGATTCATGCTTTACCTTTGGGTGATCCGTGTTCCGAGACCATGTCTGTACATGCTAGGCTCGTCAAGATCAAACCTTAGCGGAATTAAAATACAACCATATGGCTCCTGCCGGTTGCCGACTTACAATAAGGAACATTGCATACATCATATATAATCACAATCATGGCCATATCACATCACATCACACCCCTGCAAAACAAAGTTAGACGCCTCTAATTTTCTTTGTATATTTTATGTGGTTTGGGGCTTCCAATAAGTGTCGTTCTAACTTACGAACAAGAACCACAACATTGATGCTTGAACAATCCAGTGACCGTTGTAAATTGAATCTATACTATGATGGGAGAGACAGACACCTACAAAGACACTTATGCAATACAAGTTGCATGTTGAGTGTGGAGAAAGTCTCATGAACGATGTCATGTAAGGTTAGACCGGTCCGCTTCATCCCATCATACCGCAAGATGCAAAGTACACAAAAAGCAATTTATAATAAAAGCACCACCGCCCACAATTACCATTGTGTTCTACTCGTGCAACAGATCTACATATAGACACGACTCTGATACCACTGTAGGGGTTCGTAGCATGGAAAACAAAAAATTTCTACCGCATGCATACAAACAAGCCAAGATCTGTCTACTAGATTGAAGCAACGAGTCGATTAGAGTACTCACCCTCGAAGGTTCCAAAGCGGTTAACGAGAGCAGATTCTCGTGGGTGATGTAGTCGTACGCTTGCCAACCTCAAGATCGCGTAGACGATCCTTCCGGCGCTGCGTTCTGGCAGCGCTTCCGTAGTCGGTCACATGTTTGGTACTCGATGAAGACCTTCCTCTCCCTTGTTCCAGCAGGCAGCGGAGGTTGTAGTTCTCCCTCGCGATTCCGGCATCACGACGACATGGTGTCAGAAGTAGAGGGAAGATCCCGCAGGGCTTCGCCTAAGCCGGTGTGTGTTATGGTGGATCTAGGGCTAGGATTAGAAGGCTGTAGAGGAGGAGGTGGTGTTGGCGGCGTCTAGGGCGACGACGACGGGCCGGCGGCGGTAGCGGTGCGGCGGCAGCTGGCGGCGGTGCACGGCGGCTGGTGTTGTGTGCTTTGGGGCAGCCCTCCCCCTCTATTTATGAGAGGGAGGGCAGCTTGAGAGAGGGGAGTTTGAATCCATACCCAAACCCAAGTTGGATAGAAGTAAGGACTCTTTCCTTCTTCCACTAGGAAACTATTGTTCCAGTTAGACTTTTCAAACCTCCCTTTTGACTTTCAATTTAGAGCTTTATTTCTCTCTCGCAAATGCCCAACCAAAGTGACCTAGGACATGATCCAGTCATTCCACTTAACCATGACACATTCATGGACCATTCCCCTTCCGGTCCGGTGAACCTTCTAGACCCTTCTAGAACCTCTTTGATGAAAACATCGAAATCATTCCCAAACTCCAGAATCGGGCTTTCCTTATATGAATCTTATTCTCCGGACCATTTCGGATATCCTCGTGATATTCCAGATCCCATCTGAGACTCCGAACAACATTCAGTTTCCCTACTTACATTCCATATCTACTGAACAACATCGAATCCTTAAGTGTGTCTCCCTACGGTTCGTGAATTATGCGGACATGACCGAGACACTTATCCGATCAATAACCAATAGAGGAATCTGGAAATTCATATAGCTCCCACATATTTATACGATTACTTTGCGATTGAATGAACCACTTACATATGATACCAAATTCCCTTTGTCTCGTGATAGTTTACTTATCCGAGGTTTGATCGTCGGTATCTGTACATACCTAGTTCAACCTCGTTACGGATAAGTATTGTTTTCTCGTTCCCGTGATATGTGATCCCTTGTGAGCCAGTCACATGCTTGCAAGCTAATTGGATGACATTCCACCGAGAGGGACTAGAGTATATCTATTTGTCATATGGATGGACAAATCCCACTCTTGATCCATGTGCATCAACACATACTTTCCGAACACTCAATGCCACCTTTATAGCCACCTTGTTACGGTGTGGTGTTTGATTCCATCAAAGCATCCTTACGGTGATGGTGATTAGCATGATCTCATGGTCGAAGGAATAGGTTACTATGTACCAGAAAGCTTATAACAAACGAACTATTGAAATGACTTGATCTTTATGCTACGCTTATCTATAGGAGTACGTCCATCGTACCATTCTCCTAATGATATGATCTTGTTGTCAATATCATGTCAATGTTCATGATCGAAAAACCACGATCATCTATTAACCAACAAGCTAGTATTATAAAGAGGCTTTACCAGAGACTCTAATTTAGTTTACAAATCACACAAGTATTAATGTTTCCGGTTAACACTATTATAGCATGAATGTAAACATTTATCATAAACACAAAGATATAATAATAACCACTTTTATTATTGCCTCTAGGGCATATCTCCAACAGTGTCAGCCTTGATCTAGTCCACCAATTGACGCCTAGGTGGCATACTGACGTGGCCCTGACCCCACGGGTCAGTGACCTAGGGTAACTCTGGATGAGGTATCAAAAGTTATTCCCTGTTTAGGAAATAAATAAAATGTTATAAGTCCAAATTTAAATATTCCACAAATTAAATAAAATCCTTAAATCTTGTAAAATCAACAACTTTTGTTTTATAATTCAGAAAAATATGTGTAATATATGAAAATGTTTAGAAAAATAAAATCTATAATTTAACTCTATTACCAAACATTATTAATTATTTGAATAGATATTATTTAATAAAGCTTTAATAAATAATAAAACTTTGATAATTCATATTTTAATAATGGTAAATGATAAAAATATAAATAATATACCAAAATTCCTAGAAAAATAAGAACAAAAAATTAATATTATATCAGGTAATATCATTTCACTTAATTCGGTATTTATTATTTATTAAGTATTTATAAAGTATTAAATTTATAAAAAATCATATCTTAATATTTTTAAATTACAAGAATAAATGTAATATACCAAAATGATCACAAAAATAATATTTACATGTTAACAAAATAACATTCCACTTTTAAAGTAAATAAAAACTTAATACCCTAATAACTTAAATTTAAATCTAATTTCCTTACTTAATGATTCATATAAGGGTAAATAAAATTTTCTAATATTTCTAAAATTAGTCAATTGAGGTCTAATAAATAATATTAGTCTTAAATATTGATATTGTGAATTCAAAATGGTTCAACACATTTAAATATAATCTTATTGAATTATCATTCAACTATAAGTGTAGAATATCTCTAAATAAATCCTATTCTAATATCAAACCTTCAAAGAATATTTCTGGCTAAATAAAATTTATTCCTTTATTCCAGCCACAACTTAACAAGATACCAAGATACTGTAGTGAATTCATAAGTAGCTAAGTAATATTGTTTACTTACTAGCAAACCATAACTACATCTTTAGACAAATTATTCCATTCTAGTATAATAATAAGACATTACTACTCAAATAGTAGTACTACCACTCTTAAATAGGTTTAAAGAAATATTATGAGGAAAACAAAGTACAAGTATCATAAACATTAAACCTTAAGTTCATCTATGTTCTTAAATCTAACTTTAGTCTACAAGACTTTAAATATAATGCTAACAACCTTATTATGTGTTTTATAGTTAACTTTGGTTTGTTATAATTAAGTCCTCAAGCATCTCAATTCCAAACTATTCAAGCAAGCCCAAATAACATCAAACACATTTGATTAACCACAAAGATTATTTAGACCAAAGAAAAGAAATCTTTTCTTCAAATGTTATTCTTTTTGCCACTTCAAACAACAAGTCTTAAGCTAATATTCCCCACACTTAACAACTAAACTCTAGGACTTTCATCATAGTCTATAGATGACCATTAATCATAAACACATTGTTTGAAACTTTACTTCTATTCTTTAGATTCTTAACACCTAAATTCCTTATAAATTTCATCATTGTAAAGAAAAAACTAAAAATAGAACAATTCTTATATGAGCAACTTTACGTAACATTCCTCGTTTGTATACCTTATTGGTTGTATAATATTTTAGTTACACACTTTATCACACACCCTCAACAGCCTTAATAAGAAGCACAAAGTACAGAAATTATCTAAAACTATAACATATTCTAAAGAAACCTTTCCATTTTCCATACCCTAGATTAACGCTTGTTCTGGGGATACGAACTTATCAAATTGCATTACATTATTTATACATAATATCATCCTGCTTCTTTAAACATTAGTCTTTACCGGACCAATGATGCTGATTTCAGATATTGGATCTTATATTGTCTTGATGACCGTGAGTGCATAATATTGCAATCACAAAAGGAAAGTTCACACTTGCTCACGTCCTTTGATTATTTTCTGTAAATTATTTTGCAAATCCAGTGTTGTCATCACCTGCATTTGAAAAAGGTCAGAAAACACTATTTTCATAATAATATGATTATAGGTTATTTACCATGAGGTAATAACCTACTATGAAAGTTCCGGTGTAAAGGAACATATTACCTATGACTTAACAACCAATGTCACCAGTGATTCTTGCGCCGTATATCACGCATTAACCATGAAATTTGGAATGGGATGGAGAAGTCAGGTGTATCCTTTTTCTTTTGTATGGAGGCAAGACTACCTTAACATGAAGTTGTGATTCCTTGTGTGGATCCAACATATGGGTGGGCACCCTTAGGCCCCACGTTTTTAGTGTCTAGATTATCTATGAGTGGCTATCGGAGGTTTAACCGGACCTATTTGGTACTTTCCAGGGGCATCACGATCTCATAGGGTCTTCGGGAACTCATCAGGGTTTTAGCCTGCCCGAAAGGGGGCTTAACGGAGGTGAGCCAGCCCCGAAGGATCATATGGGATCACGGAAAGGGCAGTGATTGGCTTGGATCATCTATTGGGCCCCACATCACGGAATTGTGGACGGGAATAAGCTGCCCGGTTGTGCAACAAGGATTTGATCTCTCATGGGTAAAGTAACGCACCTCTGCAGAGTGTAAGAACTGTAACTTGTTACTCCATATCCCGGAAAGGAGCTACGAACGCGGCGGGAAAGGAACTCCATGAAAGTTCTGGTAAACCCGTGAAGGCTTTGAGAATAAAAGAAACATTTAAAGAAATGTTTACAAAAACTTGCATTGCCTACGACCTATGATCTGTGGCTGTAGATATAGTGCATCAACCACTCCTTTTCTAGTGAACTTGCTGAGTACACTCGTACTCAACGTATCTTCTTAACCCTTGCAAGATTCTAAAGCCATTAAGACGACATCTACATCAAGTTATGCTCCAGGAATCATCATCAAAAGATCAAGCTCTTCAGTGAAGTAAAGGAAGTCAACATATACACCAACTAAAGCGAAGACAAAGTTGATGATTAGATAGAAATATAATCTATAGACATAGAACTTACTTCTGTAGAGTATTGCAATAGCAGCAATACACACCAAATAGTTGGATGCTAACTTAATTAGCATAATAGTTTGGAGTTGATTATTTCTGGTTCTTCTTTGTAAGAAGTTTTTTCCTCTCTCTTTAACCTAGAGTGTTCTCTGGATCTTATGTAAAGAGTCGAGTTGTATTCTATAGTCATGTCTTGGACCTGCTGTGTTTCTGTTGTACCACTCTGAGGGATGTAATACTAGTGAACGGAGTTTCATTGGTGTTATGTCAATGACTATAGTATACTACATCATGCAGTGGTATGTTTGGTCACCGCAATGGGCCATAGGGGGCCCACACCCCCAGGAGCGGGCCACCCCTAGGACGCGCCTATAGGGGGTGTGGCCCACCTCTGGCTCCGCCCTCTCGCCTATATCTTCTCCTCGAAACCCTAAGACATGGGGAGCGACCACAAAAAGATTTCGACGCCTCTACGGGGCGAAAACCACCGAGAGAGAAAGAGCTCTCCGGCAGACAGATTTCTGCCAGGGAAATTCCTTCATGGAGAGGGGGATCGTCGCCATTGACACCATCATCAAGCTAGAATTCATCGGGATCACCATCATCATCATCCACACCATCATCTCCACCAGCACCATCATCACCACTCCATCCTGTTGTAAAAATTGTGTTGAATCTTGCATAGTTCTTAGGGGAAACTTTCCCGGTGTTGATTACTATTGCAGTTGATGCTTGTGAGTGGAACCATTGGATTATTGTTTATGTTTAGATTGTTATCCATTACCATATCATCTTTGATCTTGATCCATATGATGTCTCGTGAGTAGTTCGTTTAGTTCCCGAGTACATGGGAGAAGTCATTTTGTTAGTAGTGGATTTGTTTTGAGATATTATTCAATGGTTTAGTATTTAAGTTGTGGTGCTATTCTTCTAGTGGTGTCATGTGAACATCGACTACATGATACTTCACCATTTATGGGCCTAGGGGAATGCATTGGGTATTTGGCTACTAATTGTGGGGTTGCCAGAGTGACAGAAACATGAATCCCCGTTAGGACACCATTGCACAAGGGAGTGTAGGATCTCAAAGTTTAAGGGTATGGTTAGGTTTATACCTTAATTGCTTTCTTGTAGTTGTGGATGCTTGCAAGGGGTTTAATCACAAGTATGTATTAGTCCAAGTAAGGTCGGTACATTAGCATAGGTTCACCCACACAACACTTACAAAACCAAAGACTCAGCTATATGAAGCGAAAGCACTTGACAGAATTCCCATGTGTCCTCGAGAACTTTTGGTCCTCATAAGTATTTCCACCGGCTTGTCCTTTGCTAAGAAGGGATTGGGACACTTGCTATAATTGTTTTCTGTTTATTACCTACACTTTATTTCCTTGCTTTATCAGAAAACCCCTAAAAATCCGTTTGCTAAGTATTTACAGAGATTTCCTGCTCCATACCACTAGTCAACACCTTCTGCTCCTCGTTGGGACCGTCCCTCCTATTTATCGAAAGTACTATGATACACCCCCTATACTTTTGGGTCATCAAGAATATTTTCTATCGCTGTTGCCAGGGAGTGAAGCGCTATTGAAGAGTGGAACTGCTAAAGGAAACTTCTACTATGAGTATTGCTTTTTATTTTTGTTTGTTACTTTATACACAAAATAAGCCTAAATATGTTTCTACAATAACAACCAATTTTACAGAAGCAATTCACTAAACAAAGGGCATGGTTGGATAGGATTCTTTTTCCTGATTCCAATGATATAAAGTTTGCAAAATTTGGACGTGTAGATTTAAAGTTATGAATTTTACAAATCCTATCATCTAATAGATCAAATTTCTGTTTTTAAAACAATCACTGGCCACGTGTCTGTTTCTAACTGGCGCGTACCGGTTCGTTTGGATCGAGCGTTATAGAGCGTTGGATCTAAATTAAATCGTGCGGCTCATAGCACACGATACCCCTTCGTTTAAAAATCTAATCGCAGCCAGGCGATTCAGATCTAACGGCTACCAGCACAATTACCAGGAACTGGCGGCGCTCGACAACAGCGCGCGGCGGAGTGCTCTGGCTACGACAATTTCGGCAAAGTAGGAATCAAGGGGACAAGAGATATGGCTCACCATGCTCACAGTGGTGTGGCGAAGCTCAAGGTGGTCGCATTTGTCCAAGGGGCGCACGGGAATAACGACGATTGCTCACCAGAGATGGCATCGGTGTCGGGCTCGCTCAGGTGTGGTTGTTGCCGATGCTACACAGCATAAAAGGGCGAGCCAGATGTGGCGTTAGATGCATACGATCATGGTGAGTGTACACGTAACCTCAAAAGGGAAAGGGCCAGTCAGGTCTCACTGGTAGGGGTCGCCGGAGTTGAGGCAGGAGACTGTGGCAAGAAGGCTTCGTCATTGCCGAGCTTCTGGGGAGTGCGCGGCCAAGCGAGCGGTACTGGGAGATGCAGGAGATGCTGGCGAGCAACCCAGTAAGCACCAGAGGGCTGGGGAGGGCCTGGCTTCGTCGGAATCGGCCGAGAAACATCGGAGGCAGTAGGGTTCGAGCTCGTGATTGTGGCAGCCTGGTGGCGGAGAGGAAGTGGTGTCTGGGGGAAAGAGAGAGGGGGTGATGGCGTTTAAGAGTGCGTCATCCCTGGCGAGGTTTAATCACGCATTCATGCAAATTTACGAGGAGTAAACAAGGCAGAAACTGCGAGGTGCGAGGGAGGGAACGGTCGCGGGGTGGAGACGATGACTGGTAGTGTGGGGTCGCGCTGTCAGCGAGAGAGAGGGAGTGCGCGTGGGGCCAAGCGTTCGGTGACTGAGCGGGTGAACCGTGCGGTGTGAATCGTTTTTCTGGGGGAAGAGCCGGGTGGGCTGCTAGTTGGGCTGGACTGGGCCAGGTGGGTTGGCTAGTTAGCTGGGCTGGGTTTGTTTCCTTTTTTTATTCTGAATCTTTTCCTTTTTTTCCTTTTCTATTTTTCTGTTTTGATTTTTGTTCAAATATTTCAAACACCATTTGAATTCAAACCTTTACCAAACTTTTAGCAAGCTTCTATACTGTTTTAAATATGTTTTAAAGTCCATTTTAGAATAACTACTTTTATCCATTCATGGTTTATTGTTTATTTAAATAGACATTTGTCTTTATTTTTAAATAGGTTTTAGTTATGGTTTCAAACTCTATTTGAATTCTAATTTTTACCAAACCTTTTTCAGTAGGTTTTATTTATTCATTAGTGCAAATAATTCACTTTGAATTATTAATTAAATTACTTTAATACGATTTAATGTTCATTTAAATTGGGAATTGTATTTATTTAAATAAAATTGGATATTAATCAATCCTTATGATTTTATTTAAATAATCCTTTACTCCTTTTATTAATCAATAATCTTTCATTTCATTTGTTTGGCCAAGATTTAATTTCGCTTTTAAATATTTCTTATTTATTTATTTCTTCCATTGCCTTATAGAAACCATATCTTTTATTTAAAGATCCAAAATTGGTGATTCCAATTTGCATAACTTTATTTAATATTTGTTTATCTTTTTAAATTCCTTTAGGATTTATTTGCTCAAGATTTGGCATGGATCTTAGATAGGGCTTTATTAGCTTTGAAAATTTATTTCCTTTTATCTTATTAAATTCATAAGTTTTTATCTATGGCTCCAAATTGAGTGAAACCAATTTCTATGGTTTTATAATATTTTTATTTATCATTCTTGATTATTTATAAATGTTTGTTGACAAATTTTTATATGGATAAAATCCATAGTCTTAGAGAGATTTTGGAAATGAATTATTCTATTAGGGTTTTGATGTTTCCTTTTAGAAACAAAAAGTTTCTTTTAACCCTAAATTTCAACAATTATTTCTTTTGTTTATTTATTTTTCACATTTCAAAATTTGGAAAATTTTGGGATGTGACAGGCTACCACCCTTAAAAGAAATCTCGTCCCGAGATTTGGGAAGGCTAGAGGTTACAAGTTGGCTTGAAGACAACTAGGGTACTACCACCCTTAAAAGAAAATTTTGTAGGGTTACATTGATGGTTCACTTGACTATGGGTTCAATAATTGATATCCAAACATGGGATCCTTATTTGACTCAACTGAGTTAACTAATTCATGCCATCCACATCATCTAATTCTTCAAGGGTTCCATACATGTCAATGTGGTTCACATGTCCTTTCTGGGCCACATTGGAATCACTTCCATTGGAGTTTCTAGCATCCTTTTTTTTTGTTCTCAGGACAGTCTGATGCATAGTGTCCAAGTTCCTTACAATTATAGCACTACAACTGGCTAATGTCTTTCTTTCCTGGGATTGCCTTGTTGGTTCTGACCAAGTTCATCTCCATTGTCAGTATCATTCCCATTATTATCACTTCCATTGTTGTTGTGGTGATGCTGATGTGGTCCAGAATCTCCATTGCTCCTTTTGAATGAACGCTTCTTTTGTGATGATCCTGAGTGATACTTGAGGTTATGCTTCCTCTTTCTGTTCTGAACTTGATTCATCTTATTTTCCAAGATGGTGGCTTTGTCACAGAGTGATTGATAAGTTGGGACATAGGCAACAGACAGCTGCAGGTTCAACTCATCATTAAGTCCTTCAAGGAATTTATATTTCCTCTTAGCATCTCTATCAACTTCATCTGGTGCATAGCGTGCCAGATTGTTGAACTCCTCAATGTACTCAGCCACATTGAGGTGACGCTGTTTTAGGTTGTGGAACTCCTTTTTCTTCAAGTTCATCACTCCGGATGAGATGTGAGCTGTACGAAAACCATCCTCAAAAATATCCCAAGTCACATCCTCAAGGGGAGTGGTGATCTGAAAGTTGTCCCACCATGTTACTGTTGGTCCTTCGAGCAGATATGCTACAAACCTGACTTTTTCCTCATCGGTGCAGCCGACAGTCACTAAGTCCTTGTTCACCAAACGTAACCAGTCATTGGCTACCATTGGATCTGTTGTTCCAGAGAACCTTGCAGGCCTCAGTTTCAGAAATCTGGTGAGCATGTCAAGAGTTGGAGGATTATTCTGATTGTTGTTGTTGTTATTGTTATTTTGATTCTGATTTTGCATAAACTGTGTCACCATCTGTGTCAGTTGATCTTGAGCTGTGATCAACTGCTACATCTCGGGAGTGATGTTGTTGTTGTTGTTTTGGTTAGGGTTGGCACGACGGGAGGCATCTGTTGGTTTAATAGGGATAAGTAATGATAGATATATCTAAAGAAGTTCTAACACACAACCTAAAATAAACAAGTTCAATCAAACAATCAACAAGCACTAATCACTTAACAACTTATGGGTTTAACTCATGAGTTGAAGGAGACAACAAGTTTTCTTGAAACAATCAACCTAGTATAGTCATTCCTCATAGGTCAGTATACACTAACATGCCATCATTGTCTTAGATAGTTGGTAGGCAATCTAATGTCTCTTGGTTCTCACTTGTAGTCCTTAGTTATGTATAAGTTGAAGTCCTTGGTGAAACTAAAGTTGAAGTCATTGGTCATGGTGGAGGCTGTGTCCATCAAGTTGAAAAAGGAAGAGATGTAGTATCAAAACCGAAAAGGTTGAGGAAAGAGTTTACAAGATTGTTTGTAAATAAGTTTTGGAACAAATACAACTCCTATTTTTCTAAGGGGTTTTGTCCAATCCTAGGGTTACAATCCTACAGGAATCACAGTGCTCTGATACCATCTGTAAAGGTACCAACCTTTAATAAGGTAGAGATCCCTGTGTTTACAATGCTAGTCCCTGGATCAATAGCTAGCATCCACAGTTAAGATGTAATATCAAGAAACAAAGGTCATAATACAACTTTATAACCAGGAATAAAATAATTCATTACATCTTACATAGCTCATTTGGCTATCTCATTACAATGCAGCAGGAATAACTATATAGCATGGAGTCCTTCATCTTCAAAGTGCCACAAGCATTCATGTTGGTTGTAGACTTGTAATCCTATTCAACACACTTCACTAACATCAAACAAACCTGTAACACAATAAGTTGCAGCCACAAGGGTCAATACATTTGAATTGTATTGGCAAGTTTCACTACTATGTAGAAATAAGTGGAACCTATCAATATATGCATATTTGGCTAAGTAGGGTTTAGGCTCATTTGCAGAAAGCAATATAGTTTTATCCTATCTTTTCAAAATAGTTTTGATATTTTGACAAATCTTTCTGAACCCCTTGGAAAACTCCAAGTGCTTCTAATCCCTTGTTGACACCATCAAGTTTTACTTTGAGAAATTGGAATGTCGAGATCTTCCATAGCTTCAGGCCTTAGTTGCTCAGAGTTGTCCATAAACGGGGACACGGCTAAGTACTTAGAATTTGATCTTCTACAGAAGTTGTACACTTTACCCACATGACACAATCTCGTCTTGACGCCACCAGTGGCCTCTGGATAAGTACACACCAAATGGAGTACCAGCAGATCGAGAATGTGACAAAGTCTTTCCATAGAAGTCCTCTCAATACATAATGCTAGCATGTCTACCAGGAACCAATGTAAGGATATATTTTCAATACATGAATCCAGTTAACCTGAGTAGGTGCCAATGCAAGGGTCTTCCACTATGTAATTGACTAAGCCAGAGCCCATTTAGCATGTGGCTGTACACGGAAGCCTTTGTACGAGAAACATGTTCAATCTCTAAGTCCCTGGGTGGTTTTCTTCTAGTGCACACATGAAAAAGATAGCCATATATATATGGTTCCCTTCATTGCCACCTTATCCACAATTGAGTATCCACATTCCACCCAGGTGATTCACTGAGTACTTGTTTTATTATATAAAACATATATTTTTCCAACACTTCATATAATCATAACATGGTATTCCACCCCAAATCTATAGCAGGGCTAAGCATACTACGACTACAATGTTTCCACTAAGGAAGATATAAAGGGTATCCTAATAGGACATAGCATAGCATAGTAACATAGTAGCCCTATCATGCATACTACAAAACTTCCACTAAGTGTATTGAAAATAGTAGGAAATGGATGATAGTGCCACTTACCTTTTTAGTAGAGAATATTGGTTCACTCCTTGATCTTGCAACAATCACACTCTTCAAATTTCACTATAGTTCAATCAAGCAAGCCCAATTCAAACTACCATTCAAACAATTCACCACATAAAATGATAAAAACAAAGCAATGCATGCAAGCATGCAAAAGATTGTTTTATTTGGAAAATTGGTTTCTAATAGGCTATAAACATTTTAATACACCTAAAGGTCATTTATAAATGTGGAAAAATCATTTGAAACCAAGTTAGTGAAAATGGGCCATTTAAATCATTTTGTTTTGCTAGAAATGATTTAAATCAAAGTAATATTTTGTAGTTTTTAGCCAAATATATTTTTAAACCTAAATGTTAGTGTTTATGGTTTAATATTAATCCATTTTCAAAAGGTTTCACCTAAATTCCATTTTTAAATCAAAACAATATTTTTATTTGCTAGAAATGACTTTAGCAAAGTAATAATTTACTAGGGTTCATCGAATATATTTTTAAATCCTAAAACTTGGTGTTTAGGGTCAGGGAGTATAAATGTCACATCCCAAGATTTTCCAAATCTTGTAATGTGAAAAATAAATAAACAAAATAAATAATTGTTGAAATTTAGGGTGAAAAGAAACTTTTGTTTCTAAATAGAAACTTAAAATCCCATCTTGAGCAAACTCTGGTTAAAGTTTGAATCTAAATAAATTCAAATCAAGTGGAATGCATTCCTCATAAAATGCATCTGGAAATTTAAACACTTGGAAAATAAACCAAAACCCTAAAACCCTAATGGAAGAAAAACATTTCCAAGATATCTCTAAGACCATGGATTTGATCCATAGAAAAATTTGTCAAGCAAACATTTCAAAATGATCAAGAATGACAAATGGAAATATTATAAAACCATATAAATTGATTTCACTTAATTTGGAACCATAGATAAAATCTTATAATAAGATAAGGAAATATAATTTCCAAAGCTAATAAAGCACTTATCTAGAAATCCATACCAAATGGTGATAAATTAATCCTAAAGATATTTAAAAGGATAAATAAATATCAAATAAGATTTTACAATTTGGAATCACCAAGTTTGGATCTATAAATAAAAAGATATGGATTTTATAAGTTAAATAAAGAATTATTAAATAAGGAATATTTAAAGACCAAATTAAATCTTGGCCTAATCCATAAGCAAATGGAATAATTATAATCCAAATCCAAATAAAATAAATGGATAAAGAATGTTCCAAATAAAATAAAATGACTTTGGCCAAATCCTATTCTATTTGAATAAAGATAAAATCCCTATTAAAATGATTAATTAAATCATGGGAAAATAATATTTGGAATTTACCCAAGTGGAATAAAAGTTGTTTAATTAACTTAAATAAGATCAAAGAAATCTTCCAAATAAAATCTATGGTATTAAAACTATATTTAATTTCATTGGAATAAAGACAAATACCCAATTCAAATGATTTATAAATCATATTAAATATTTTCCAAATAATTCAAGGTGAATTATTTGACATCCAAATAAATAAATAAAACCTACTGAATATTTTTTAGAAATATTTAGGTTTCAAATGGAGTTTGAAAATATTATTAAATCTTATTTGAATAAATACTAAGGCCTTTTTAAATAAATAAAAGACCCTAAAAATAATAAAAGAAATATCCTAATTTTGACCTTAAAATGTATTATTAAACATTATTTGAATATACTCAAATTTTGGTTGAAGTTTGAGATTCAAAAGTTGTTTGAATTGATTAAACAAAATCGAAACAGAAAATTAGAATTGGAAAAGGAAAAAGGATCAGAACAGAAAAAAATAGAGCAAAGCAGCCCAGCTCGGCAAAGCCCAGTCCAGGCCCAGCAGCCCACCTCTCCCTCTCTCCCCCGAAACATTTTTCTCACCGCAGAAGGAACCCGCAAACCCACTGACTAGCTGGACCCACTCCTCCTCTCTCTCACTCGCTGTCAAACAGGCCCCACGTCCACGTTATCGTCTTCCTCACCGCGCTAACCACGCCGGCCGTTTCTGCCGTTGAATTGCTCGAGTAAACTCGCGTTAACGCTGCAGTGAATCCACCCCGCGACCATGCACTCTTAAATGCCTCCCTCTCCTCTCCATTTCCACCCAGACGCCACACCACCGGAGCCCCTAGGTTGCATGTATTGCTTGCGACATCGTCTCTGTCTCCGGCGAGCTCCACCTCTAATTCCGGCCAAACACCGCCGCCCCTCACCTCCTAGACCATACGACCTTGCTAGCCAGCGTCTCCTGCACCTCCCAGTACTCTCCACTCGCCCCCACGCGATCCACAGCATCGGCAACAACGACAACCTCTTGCATCTGCCGTCTGCCTCTACTCTGACGAGCCCTATAGGTAGTCTCTAACCGCGCTGCCCCCTCTCTTTGATGCTTCCGTACTCCCTACCCTTCTATACGTCTAACAACACCCTCTGTTCCCTCTCCCATACTCTGTAGCAACGTCCCCGATGATGCCAATGCGAACCTGACGCCAGGCAGACCTCCGGCGAGTGATTGCCATCCACCCCGAGCGCCCCTTCGACGGAGAAGACCACGTTGAGCATCAGTACGACGTGGCAATTCTGGTGAGCATCTGCCTTCGCTCTCTCCCTTCCTGTAACATCGACACCGCCACCGTATGACCGCGCGCCGCCACCTGCCGCCGCCAGCACCGCCACTCAATGGCTAGCGTGCTGTGCACCGTAGGATGTAGATCCAAGCGCCACGATAGAACATGATCGAAGGGGTACGCTTGCTCCTGAGCCGCACGATCTGTTTAAAATCTAACGCCCCTCGTTGCACGATCCGCACGAAGCGGTACAGATGAATAGCAACACGACACGTGGCCCTGTCTGTTTTAATAAAAACAGATTTGATCTATTTGTTGTTCAATTTTGTAAAATTCATAACTTTCAAACCATACGTCCAAATTTTGCAAATTTTATATCAATGGATTCATCAAAACAAGTACTTTCTGACCATGCACTTTGTTTAGTAAAATGTTTCTGTTAAATTGAATGTTTTTGCAGAAACTTGTGTAGGCATGTTTGGAATAAAAAATTCATTCTAAAATTATTTTAGGGATAAAATCTTTTACAGATAGTTTGTTCAAAACCTACTGACCATAAAAATCAATTTGTGGTTTCAAAAATGTTTTTGGTGAAGCAAAAGAATAAATCTTTGATTTAAAGCATTCCTAGTCAAATAAAAGTAATGTTTATTTATTAAAAATGCTTTTGGAGGAAAACCCATGGGAAATGTTTTGATTTAAACTCTCTGACCCCAAACACCAAATTTTATGATTTAAAATTGTATTTGATGAACCCTATAAAAATTATTGCTTTGCTAAAGGCATTTTCAACCACATAAAATAATGATTTGGTTTAAAAATAATTTAAAAGTAAAATCTTTTGCAAATGATTTTTCCACTTATATAAGACGACCAATAGGTGTTTTCCAATGTTTGTAACCCATTATAAACCACTTTTACAAATAAACCATCTTTAGCATGCTTGCATGCATTGCTTTGTTTCTATTATTTTATGTGATGTTGCTTGAATGGTAGATTGAAATATTGCTTGCTTGATTGAATTGTAGTGATTTGAAGAGTGTTAATATTGCAACATCAAGGAGTGAACTTATATTCTCTACCAAAAAGGCAAGTGATGCTTCATACTTTTGTCCCATTATTTTCACTATGCATTAGTGATATTTTTAAGTAGGACTTGCATGGAATTTTGCTAAGTATAAACTATGCCATGGGAAATCCTAGTAGATGAAACCTTAGTAGAATTTTCCTAAGTTAAGATTCCTACTACTATCATGCTTAGCTCAACTAGTAGAAAAAAAGGGTGGATTGTATTCATGCTATGGAATATTTCTAAGTCAAGGACTTGTGTTTTGTTTAATAAAACAACTAAGTAAATGAATCACCTGGGTGGAATGGAAAGAATGGTTTGTGTTGAGCGGTTACACAAGGCCCATTTCTATGGTTTACCTTGTGTATCACACTTGTGGATGGCCACCCAGGAACAAAGAGATTTGAGATATCAAATGTTGAGAAGTTTCAAGTGCTGCCACTTGGCAATATGGGCTCTGCCTGGATCATATAGGTTGCAATAACTTAGCCAAATGGACAGTTGGTGGTAGGGGATTGATAGGTTGGAGCGCGTCCATTCTGGTCTAAGGGAAGGCTTCTGAAAGATCTTGTCTTGGTGAAACCAACTCTTTTGGGGAAAGTGCACCACCTCTGCAGAGTGTAAAATCTAAGTACTTATCCATGTCCCCGGTAAAGGACAATTTGAGCATCAAGACATGGAAGCTATCAAGAATCTCCTCATCCTAATTTCTAAGTTAAAAACTTGTGGTTGAACAAGGGTTGAAGGATCACCAATTTCTATTGGGAGATGCCTTGGGTGTTTTTGTCAAGCAAAAACTTAGTGTTTTCAAATGATAAGGAAAATCTATTTTGAGCAAAGCAAGCCTAAGCTCCACTTAGCCAAATGCATATAGATGATAGACTCCACTATATTACCATAGTATCACTTGCCAATACAATTCAAATGTATTGACCCTTGTGGCTGTAACTTATTATGTTGCAGGTTTGTTTGATATTAGTGAAGTGTGTTGAAATAGGATTACAAGTCTACAACCAACATGTATGCCTATGGCACTTTGAAGATTAAGGACCCCATGCTATTGTTATATTCTGCTGCATTGTAATGAGATAGCCAAATGAGCTATGTAAGATGTAATAAAATATTTTATTCCTGGTTATAAAGTTGTATTATGACCTTTGTTTCTTGGTATTACATCTTGACTGTGGATGCTAGCTATTGATCCAGGGACTAGCATTGTACACACAGGGATCTCTACCTTATTAAAGGTTGGGAACCTTACAGATGATATCAGAGCATTGTGTTGCCTGTAGGATTGTAACCCTAGGATTGGACAAAACCCCTTATAAAAAAATAGGAGTTGAATTTGTTCTAAAAAATTATTTGAAAACAAATCTTGTAAAGTCTTTCCTCAACCATTTTTGGTTTTGAATTCTACATCTTGTCTATTTAAACTTGATGGATAAAGCCTCCACCATGAGCAAAGACTTCAACATGAGCAAAGGACTTCACCAACTCAAGTGATTTCAACCTTATTCTCAACAAGGACTTCAACCTGGATATCACTAAGACCTACAAGTGAGAAAAGTAATGTTGCTCAATAATTGAAGACTAGGGAAACACAACTTAGAAGGAAACATCAACACCTTTGAAGTTTTGTGACCAAGACACCAGAAATTTTCCCAAGGAAACCATGATCTCATTCAAGAAGAATCCACCAAGAAGGATAGAATGATTTCAAGTGAACCATATAGTTGGACCACCATATTTATATCAAACCAAATTCACCAACTTATGTGTTGTAACAAAATATTTTGTTGCCTATAAGTGTGCTTGAAACTTGTTGTTTGAGTGGAATGTTTGTTTATGATTGCTTGCTCATTGCTTGTGTGAATTGAGATATGAGTGATTAGAATTATTTCCTTAGAAATCTTTTGCCTATTCTAATCCCAATCTAACCCAAACAGATGACTGCTCCAAGAAACTCCAACATCAGGGATGGTGACAACAACAACAACCAAGAGATCAACATGAGGGAACTCATAGTAACCCAAACCCAGTTGAACCAAGTGATAGCTCAATTTTTATCCAACACCAGTGAGTTAGATCCAACCATGCAAAGGTTTTTGGAAACCCAAACCCAATTGTTGCATAAGGTGACAGATCAAATGATCAACATGGGAAACAACTCTTCCCAAGGAGTTTGTGATAACAAGGATGTCAAGGATGATATTCTAGAAGGAACCCAAGCTTGCAATATTTATGGAGACAAAGATCACACTTCCAAAGAGCATAAAGATCAATGCCCCAATTGTGAAGAGAAACATCCAAACAATCAATGCCTCACATCTCAAGCTACTTGTTTCCTATGTGAAGGAAATAATCATGTCCCTGTCCAATGCCCCATCTATTCCATAGTCCAACAAAGGAAACAAGGTGGAGTGCATCAACAGTTTGTAAACCCTCATGAAGGAACAACTTCTGCCAAGAAGGATGAAGGCAAAGTCAAAACCATGCATCATAAGGACAAATCCAAAATGACCACAAAGTGTTGCTACTCTTGTGGAGAAGAAGGTCATATCTCTAGTAATTGCCCCAAGAAGAGAGAAAGATTTCCCACCTTTGTGGTGAATTATGAAGAGCATGAACTAGAAGAACTCCTAGCTTTGGAGAGACCCAAAAAGAATAAGAAGGACATAAGCCAGTTGCAATGTTATAATTGCAAAGAAATGGGACATTATGCCAGTGATTGCCCAGAAAAGAAGAAGAACCAAGGAAACAAACAAGAGGCAATGGTACCAAAGGAAAAGAAAGATATCAGCCAAGTGATGTGTTTCAAATGCAAAGAGCTAGGCCATTATGCAGACAAGTGTCCAGAGAAGCTTCATCAAAATCCCAAGCAAACCAAGATGTAATCTAGTTGGAAATTTTTTAAGGTTGGTAGTACCCTAGTTGCTTTGAGCCAACTTGTAACCCTAGCCTTCCCAAATCTCGGGACGAGATTTATTTTAAGGGTGGTAGCCTGTCACATCCCAAGATTTTCCAAATCTTGTAATGTGAAAAATAAATAAACAAAATAAATAATTGTTGAAATTTAGGGTGAAAAGAAACTTTTGTTTCTAAATAGAAACTTAAAATCCCATCTTGAGCAAACTCTGGTTAAAGTTTGAATCTAATTAAATTCAAATCAAGTGGAATGCATTCCTCATAAAATGCATCTGGAAATTTAAACACTTGGAAAATAAACCAAAACCCTAATGGAAGAAAAACATTTCCAAGATATCTCTAAGACCATGGATTTGATCCATAAAAAAGTTGTCAAGCAAACATTTCAAAATGATCAAGAATGACAAATGGAAATATTATAAAACCATATAAATTGATTTCACTTAATTTGGAACCATAGATAAAATCTTATAAATTTAATAAGATAAGGAAATTGAATTTCCAAAGCTAATAAAGCACTTATCTAGAAATCCATACCAAATGGTGAGAAATTAATCCTAAAGATATTTAAAAGGATAAATAAATATCAAATAAGATTTTACAAATTGGAATCACCAAGTTTGGATCTATAAATAAAAAGATATGGATTTTATAAGTTAAAGAAAGAATTATTAAATAAGGAATATTTAAAGACCAAATTAAATCTTGGCCTAATCCATAAGCAAATGGAATAATTATAATCCAAATCCAAAAAAATAAATGGATAAAGAATGTTCCAAATAAAATAAAATGACTTTGACCAAATCCTATTATATTTGAATAAAGATAAAATCCCTATTAAAATGATTAACTAAATCATGGGAAAATAATATATGGAATTTACCCAAGTGGAATAAAAGTTGTTTAATTAACTTAAATAAGATCAAAGAAATCTTCCAAATAAAATCTATGGCATTAAAACTATATTTAATTTCATTGCAATAAAGACAAATACCCAATTCAAATGATTTATAAATCATATTAAATATTTTCCAAATAATTCAAGGTGAATTATTTGACATCCAAATAAATAAATAAAACCTACTGAATTTTTTTATAAAGATTTAGGTTTCAAATGGAGTTTGAAAATATTATTAAATCTTATTTGAATAAATACTAAGGCTTTTTTTAATAAATAAAAGACCCTAAAAAGAATAAAAGAAATATCCTAATTTTGACCTTAATATGTATTATTAAACATTATTTGAATATACTCAAAGTTTGGTTGAAGTTTGAGATCAAAAGTTGTTTTAATTGATTAAACAAAATCAAAACAGAAAAATAGAATTGGAAAAGGAAAAAGGATCAGAACAGAAAAAAATAGAGCAAATCAGCCCAGCTCGGCAAAGCCCAGTCCAGGCCCAGCAGCCCACCTCTCCCTCTCTCCCCCGAAACATTTTTCTCACCGCAGAAGGAACCCGCAAACCCACTGACTAGCTGGACCCACTCCTTCTCTCTCTCACTCGTTGTCAAACAGGCCCCACGTCCACGTCATCGTCTTCCTCACCGCGCTAACCACGTCGGCCGTTTCTGCCGTTGAATTGCTCGAGTAAATTCGCGTTAACGCTGTAGTGAATCCACCCTGCGACCATGCCCTCTTAAACGCCTCCCTCTCCTCTCCATTTCCCCCTAGACGCCACACCACCGGAGCCCCTAGGCTGCCTGTATTGCTTGCGACATCGTCTCTGTCTCCGGCGAGCTCCACCTCCAATTCCGGCCAAACCCCGCCGCCCCTCACCTCCTCGACCATACGAGCCTGCTCGCCAGCGTCTCCTGCACCTCCCAGTACTCTCCACTCGCCCCCGCGCGCTCCACAGCATCGGCAACAACGACAACCTCTTGCATCCGCCATCTGCCTCTACTCCGACGAGCCCTACAGGTAGTCTCTGACCGCGCCGCCCCCTGTATTTGATGCTTCCATACTCCCTACCCTTCTATACGTCTAACAACACCCTCTCTTCCCTCTCCCATGCTCTGTAGCAATGTCCCCGACGATGCCAGTGCGAACCCGACGCCAGGCAGACCTCCGGCGAGCGATTGCCATCCACCCCGAGCGCCCCTTCGACGGAGAAGACCACGTTGAGCATCAATACGATGTGGCAATTCTGGTGATCATCTCCCTTCGCTCTCTCTCTTCCTATAAAATCGACACCGCCACAGTCTGACCACGCGCCGCCACCTGCCGCCGCCAGCGCAACCACTCGATGGCTAGCGTGCTGTGCACTGTAGGATGTAGATCCAAGATCCACGATAGAACATGATCTAAGGGGTACGCTTGCTCCTGAGCCGCATGATCTGTTTAAAATCTAACGCCCCTCGTTGCACGATCCGCACGAAGCGGCACAGACGAATAGCAACACGACATGTGGCCCTGTCTGTTTTAATAAAAACAGATTTGATCTATTTGTTGTTCAATTTTGTAAAATTCATAACTTTCAAACCACACATCCAAATTTTGCAAATTTTATATCAATGGATTCATCAAAACAAGTACTTTCTGACCATGCTCTTTTTTTAGTAAAATGTTTCTGTTAAATTGAATGTTTTTGCATAAACTTGTGTAGGCATGTTTGGAATATAAAATTCATTCTAAAATTATTTTAGGGATAAAATCTTTGACAAATAGTTTGTTCTGAACCTACTGATCATAGAAATCAATTTGTGGTTTCAAAAATGTTTTTGGTGAAGCAAAAGAATAAATCTTTGATTTAAAGCATTCCTAGTCAAATAAAAGTAATGTTTATTTATTAAAAATGCTTTTGGAGTAAAACCCATGGGAAATGTTTTGATTTGAACTCTCTAACCCCAAATACCAAATTTTATGATTTAAAAATGTATTTGGTGAACCCTATAAAAATTATTTCTTTGCTAAAGGGATTTTCAACCACATAAAATAATGATATGGTTTAATAATAATTTATATGTAAAATCTTTTGCAAATGATTTTGCCACTTATATAAGATGACCAATAGGTGTTTTCCAATGTTTGTAACCCATTAGAAACCACTTTTACAAATAAACCATCTTTAGCATGCTTGCATGCATTGCTTTGGTTCTATTATTTTATGTGATGTTGCTTGAATGGTAGATTGAAATATTGCTTGCTTGATTGAATTGTAGTGATTTGAAGAGTGTTAATATTGCAACATCAAGGAGTGAACTTATATTCTCTACCAAAAAGGCAAGTGATGCTTCATACTTTTGTCCCATTATTTTCACTATGCATTAGTGATATTTTTAAGTAGGACTTGCATGGAATTTTGCTAAGTATAAACTATGCCATGGGAAATCCTAGTAGATGAAACCTTAGTAGAATTTTCCTAAGTTAAGATTCCTACTACTATCATGCTTAGCTTAGCTAGTAGAAAACAAGGGTGGATTATATTCATGCTATGGAATATTTCTAAGTCAAGGACTTGTGTTTTGTTTAATAAAACAACTAAGTAAATGAATCACCTGGGTGGAATGGAAAGAATGGTTTGTGTTGAGTGGTTACACAAGGCCCATTTCTATGGTTTACGTTGTGTATCACACTTGTGGATGGCCACCCAGGAACAAAGAGATTTGAGATGTCAAATGTTGAGAAGCTTCAAGTGCAGCCACTTGGCAATATGGGCTCTGCCTGGATCATATAGGTTGCAATAACTTAGCCAAATGGAAAGTTGGTGGTAGGGGATTGATAGGTTGGAGCGCGTCCATTCTGGTCTAAGGGAAGGCTTCTGAAAGATCTTGTCTTGGTGAAACCAAGTCTTGTGGGGAAAGTGCACCACCTCTGCAGAGTGTAAAATCTAAGTACTTATCCATGTCCCTGGTAAAGGACAATTTGAGCATCAAGACATGGAAGCTATCAAGAATCTCCTCATCCCAATTTCTAAGTTAAAAACTTGTGGTTGAACAAGGGTTGAAGGATCACCAATTTATATTGGGAGATGCCTTTTGTGTTTTTGTCAAGCAAAAACTTAGTGTTTACAAATGATAAGGAAAATCTATTTTGATCAAAGCAATCCTAAGCTCCACTTAGCCAAATGCATATATATGATAGACTCCACTATATTACCATAGTATCACTTGCCAATACAATTCAAATGTATTGACCCTTGTGGTTGTAACTTATTATGTTGCAGGTTTGTTTGATATTAGTGAAGTGTGTTGAAATAGGATTACAAGTCTACAACCAACATGTTTGCCTGTGGCACTTTGAAGATGAAGGACCCCATGCTATTGTTATATTCTGCTGCATTGTAATGAGATAGCCAAATGAGCTATGTAAGATGTAATAAAATATTTTATTCCTGGTTATAAAGTTGTATTATGACCTTTGTTTCTTGATATTACATCTTGACTGTGGATGCTAGCTATTAATACAGGGAATAGCATTGTAAACACAGGGATCTCTACCTTATTAAAGGTTGGGAACCTTACAATAAATCAACCTATTTGCAAAAGGTTTTACTCAAAAAGCATTTTTAAACCATAATCAAAAAATTTATTTGACTAGAAATGCTTTTATTCAAGGATTAAATCCTTAGTGTCACACAATATACATTTAAATCCAAAAGTTGGTTTTTATGGTCAGTAGGTTCAAAACAAAACATTTACAAAAGATTTTACCCAAAAATCATTTTTAGAATAAATTTTATACACAAAATAAGCCTAAATATGTTTCTGCAAAAACAACCAATTTTACAGAAGCAATTCACTAAACAAAGGGCATGGTTGGATATAATTCGTTTTCCTGATTCCAATGATATAAAGTTTGCAAAATTTGGACGCGTAGATTTAAAGTTATGAATTTTACAAATCCTATCATCTAATAGATCAAATTTCTGTTTTCAAAACAATCACTGGCCACGTGTCTGTTTCTAACTGGTGCGTACCGGTTCGTTTGGATCGAGCATTATAGAGCGTTGGATATAAAGTAAATCGTGTGGCTCACGACACACGATACCCCTTCATTTAAAAATCTAATCTCAGTCAGGCGATTCAGATCTAACGGCTACCAGCGCAATTACCAGGAACTGGCGGCGCTCGACGACAGCGCGCGGCGAAGCGCTCTGGCTACAACAATTTCAGTGAAATAGGAAGCAAGGGGACAAGAGAGATGGATCACCGTGCTCGCAGTGGTGTGGCGAAGCTCAAGGTGGTCGTAGTTGTCCAAGGGGCACACGGGAATAGCGGCGATTGCTCACCGGAGATGGCGTCGGCATCGGGCTCGCTCAGGTGTGGTTGTTGCCGACGCTACACGGCATAAAAGGGCGAGCCAGATGTGGCGTTAGATGCGTACGAGAATGGTGAGTGTACGCATAACCTCAAAAGGGAAAGGGGCAGTCAGGTCTCATCGGTTGGGGTCGCCGGAGTTGAGGCAGCAGACGGTGGCGAGAAGGCTTCGTCGTTGCCGAGCTTCTCGGGAGTACGTGGCCAAGCGAGCGGTACTGGGAGATGCAGGAGATGCTGGCGATCAACCCAGTAAGCACCAGAGGGCTGGGGAGGGTCTGGCCTCGCCGGAATCGGCCGGGAAACACGTCGGAGGCAGTGGGGTTCGAGCTCGTGATTGTGGCAGCCTGGTGACGGAGAGGAAGTGGTGTCTGGGGGAAAAGAGAGAGGGGGCGATGGCGTTTAAGAGTTCATCGTCTCTGTCAAGGTTTAATCGCGCATTCATGCGAATTTACGAGGAGTAAACGAGGCAGAAACGGCGAGGTGCGAGGGAGGGAACGGTCGCGGGGTGGAGACGATGACTGGCAGTGTGGGGTCGCGCTGTCAGCGAGAGAGAGGGAGTGCGCGTGGGGCCAAACGTTCAGTGACTAAGCGGGTGAACTGTGCGGTGCGAATCGTTTTCTACGGGGAGACCCGGGTGGACTGCTAGCTGGGCTGGACTGGGCCAGGTGGGTTGGCTCGTTAGCTGGGCTGGTTTTGTTTCCTTTTTTTATTCTGAATCTTTTCCTTTTCCTTTTCTATTTTTCTGTTTTGATTTTTGTTCAAATATTTCAAACACCATATGAATTCAAACCTTTACCTAACTTTCAGCAAGCTTCTATACTGTTTTAAATATGTTTTTAAAATCCATTTTAGAATAACTACTTTTATTCCTTCATGGTTATTATTTATTTAAATAGACATATGTCTTTATTTTTAAATAGGGTTTAATTATGGTTTCAAACTCTATTTGAATTATATTTTTTACCAAACCTTTTTCAGTAGATTTTATTTATTCATTAGTGCAAATAATTCACTTTGAATTATTATTTAAAATACTTTAATATGATTTAATGTTCATTTAAATTGGTAATTGTCTTTATTTAAATAAAATTGGATATTAATCAATCCTTATGATTTTATTTAAATAATCCTTTACTCCTTTTATTAATCAATAATCTTTCATTTCATTTGTTTGGCCAAGATTTAATTTGGCTTTTAAATATTCCTTATTTATTTATTTCTTCCGTTGCCTTATAAAAACCATATCTTTTATTTAAAGATCCAAAATTGGTGATTCCAATTTGCATAACTTTATTTAATATTTGTTTATCTTTTTAAATTCCTTTAGGATTTATTTGCTCAAGATTTGGCATGGATCTTAGATAGGGCTTTATTAGCTTTGAAAATGTATTTCCTTTTATCTTATTAAATTCATAAGTTTTTATCTATGGCTCCAAATTGAGTGAAACCAATTTCTATGGTTTTATAATATATTTATTTATCATTCTTGATCATTTATAAATGTTTGTTGACAATTTTCTATGGATAAAATCCATAGTCTTAGAGACATTTTGGAAATGAATTATTCTATTAGGGTTTTAGGGTTTTGATGTTTCCTTTTAGAAACAAAAGGTTTCTTTTCACCCTAAATTTCAACAATTATTTCTTTTGTTTATTTATTTTTCACATTTCAAAATTTGGAAAATTTTGGGATGTGACAACCTTTACTAGCTAACGTAAAGTAGTATTCTATGATAATTAGTGTGAATAACAAAAGTGCAAAGAAAACTGTGGAACCTAATGAGCAAATAAATATTGAACCTGTGGTAGCTATTGTGAAAGATCTTGTCACTACAAATATAGAGGATGAGCACATTTTATTCTGTGAAGACGCTTCTAATATTGTCTCTTATCCTAGAAAATCTAGTGTCCCTATGATTTCTGTTAAAATTGGTGATCATTGCTATTATGGTTTATGTGATATTGGTGCTACTTCCAGTGCTATTCCTTATGAGTTTTATAGGGAAATTATATATGAAATTGATACTTGTGAGCTTGATGACATTGATGTGGTTATTCACCTTGCTAATAAGGAAACCATTTTCCCTATTGGTATTGTAAGAGATGTGGAAGTCCTCTGCGATAAGATTAAGTATCCTGCTGATTTTCTAGTGCTTAGTTCAGCAGCTAGTAAAACTTGTCATATTATCGTTGGTAGACCTTTCTTGAACACTTGTGGAGCTATTATAGATTGTAAAAAGGAGAAAGTTTTAACTAAGTTTGATGGAGATTCTTATGAGTTTAACTTTTCCAAATTTGCTAAAGCTCCTCATGAAAATAGATTGCCTAATGAAGATTTAAGGGTTGAACAACTTGATTTTATTGATCCAGTTTATGATCTTGGTCCTCTTTTTGATGATTGTAAGTATGCTCATTCTGATGATAAAGTTATTTCTTGTGATAGTTATATTGTCAACTTTATTCAAAGTGCTACTAAAATTTATTATGAAAGAGGGAAACATGGTTTTATGCATCTCAATAACATTAAGTTTCCCCGTTTTATGTTGAAAGCTTTGAAGTTGCATTTGTTTTGTCTTCCTATGCTAGTGGACTTTTTTTTACTAATTTGTTTTCTCATGAGACTCCCTTGCATAGGAAGTGAGTTATACTCAAATGTGTTGGATATTTTCTTCTTGATGCTCTCTTTCACTTCAAATCTTTATCCCATATGTGAGCATCTTTGAAATTATCAAGCCTAACTTAAAGGCATTAAAGAAAAGTACTTCTTGGGAGATAACCCAATAGTTTTTTGAGTCTTGGAAGTTATTACCTTAGTAATAACCGCTCCTTATCCTTTTTGTTTTGGTTTTTCTGTCAAGATCAACTACTTTTGAGAAGTAGAGGAGTTGTGAAAAGTGGTTGTCTTGGGACAGATTTTTGTGCTGCATTGTGAAAATTCGTGAAGGAGCTCAGTACTACAGTTGGAGCTATATTTTTCCGTGCTTGTTCTCCAAGTTGTTATCCAACTTTCATTAGTTTTGCACTTTTTGATTTGATCAACAGAAGTTTTTTGGAAAAAAATCAATCTTTACCTGCTGGTCTGTTTTGACAGATTTCTGCCACCATTTGCATTTGCTTCTTATATTGATTCCCTTTCAAATTCTTATTGAGGATTCTGGAAAGGATTTGCTGAAGTAGTTTTTGTGTTGATGGTTTTTCAGTTGAAGTGTGTACCTAAAGGTTTATTGTTTTTGCTTACACTAATGTTGCCAATGAGGTTTGTGTAATGCCTTGTAAGAAAAGGAACTTCCAGGAGAAGGAGAGAAGGAATCTGCAGAGTCCGTCTTTGAACAGGTAAAAAAAGTGGTGAAAACTGAAGGTTCGTGAAAACCTTATCTTTTTTATATTTTTAATGTTTTTATTGCATACGAAAGGTTACGAGACGAAACAAAGGAGGAAATGGAGGCCAGGGTGGCCACACCCACCCTAGGCGTGGGCCCCAGCTGGACGCGTCTGGAGGGGGCGTGAGCCCCTTGAACTCCGTCTTCGCCTTGTTTTCGCACAGTACCTTCCTTATGCATTGAAACCTTGTAATATATAACCCCCCGGATTCCCCGAGGTTCGTATATCATGTTCTCGTCGTGTTTCCGTTTCAATCTGTTTCTATCAGGAAATCTTCTCAAGTTTAGAGCACCACGGTCTCCGCCAACGACAAAGGCAAGAAGCTCGTAAAAGATGATCCTCAAAACCCCAAGGAGGGGATATTGGTCGAGGATGAAGAAGACATGAAGGAGGAACATCATTCGGACACCCGCGCTACCGTCGCAAGCATTGGAGTGGTGGAAAACCCTATCAGCCTTAGGAGGACAACACGGATGTCTAAATGAGGGAGAACTCCGCGTCATATCCTCACTCCACGGTCACTTCCTTCACGCACCAAGAACCCCTTCCATACTATCTTAATTGAGCGACATTACCAAAAGGTACCCAAAGGGAATTTGCCCTCTGTTTGGGATCTGCCTCGTTCTAACCATGCATGGAAGGAACACACTCAGAAGGAAGAGTGGGGAAATAATAACAAGGACTGGGGTTCTTGGTACGACATGATCATGAACCGTATTGAGCATAACTCGGAGATGATTCGTACTCTAGCCTTTGGGATTGAGGATTTGAGGGAACTGATTAAAGAGCTTATCAAGAGAACACCACCACCACCAAAGGAGTAATTCGTCATCAGGTTTGGCATCCCCTTGGCTTATTCCAAGCTTGGGGAAGTGACGCGGTATCACATCATTATCTTTTATCTTTTTACCTTTTTAGTAGATTCACATCTTTGGTAGAGAAGTTATCTTATAGGTTGGTTTGCATTGTGGAAGTATCTCTCCTTTAGTTGGCTATCTATGTATCCCTTGGTGTGAATGCCTTTATGGAATATTAATGAGAAGTCTCATCTTTTAATTTTTGCACTTCTTATTTTAGTTTGCAACCTCTATTATATGACTGATCTTGTTGATCAGTATTGATACGTCGGAAACGTATCCATAATTTTTTATGTTCCATGCTTGTTTAGTATCTACTTTGCTTTGCTTTTCTACACTTTGAGGTGTTTTTATATCTTTTCTAGAACTAACCTATTAACAAGTTGCCATAGTGCCAGTTGCCTGTTTTCTTCTGTTTTTGGTTCCAGAAAGGCAGAAAATCAATATTCTAGGAATTGGACGGGACAAAATCCAAAGTCAATATTTTACCGTGGGCGAAACGAATCCAGAACGAGCGGCTCACGGTGTCCACACCCTGTGCCAAGCCTGACCATGCAAGCGGTGTCGTCCCCCGCACCCTCCCTCGCCTCTTCGCCTATAAGAAGCCCCTAATGCAGAAAACCTAGGCACCCGATCAAAACTCCACGAAATTGTCTATAGACGCCGCCACCATCGTCCCTAGATCGGGGGGATCTGAAGTTCTTCCCGGCACCCTGCCGGAGGAGAGATCGTCCCGGAGACCTTCTTCTCTGGTATGATGCGTGAGTAGTTCCACCTTGGACTATGGGTCCATGTAGTAGCTACATGGTTGTATCTCCTCCTTGTTCTTTCATGTATAGATCTTATGAGCTCCGTTCATGATCAATATCTAATCTGTTTGTAATCATGCATGTTGTGTTTGTAGGGATCCGATGGATATTGAGATTACTATGTCAGATTGATTAATAGTTTTGTCTTATTGATTCTATCATGTTTGTGTTGTTTGTGATCTTGCATGCTCTCCGTTGTTAGTAGCTATCTTGACCAAGTAGTTTCTAGTGACTCCAAGAGGGGGTCTTTATGCTCGATAGTGGGTTCATGCCTCTAGTTTCCAAGGGAAGTGACAGAAATCTCTTCGGTTGTAGATGTGTTATTGCCACTAGGGAGAAAACAACGGTCTCTTGTTCATGGAACAAGTGGATTGTTTACCTTACACACTTTTCTTAAAGAAGTTGTTTGTTGCTTGCAACTTAATACTGGAGGGGGTTCGGATGATAACCTGAAGGTGGACTAATAGTCATAGATCCAGTTGGATGGCGGTCTATGTATCTTGTTGTATTGCCCAATCGAATCTCATAGGATCTTTTTGTCTGGTATTGCATTGTTATGCCTTGCTCAGTTCCTATCAATTGCCCAGCTATAATTTTTTTACCCTTCATGCCTTGTTGTTTATCTAAGGAGAGCACCTCTAGTGAAGTATGGACCCCGGTCCAATATTTACCATTGATACATCTTCCACTATTACTTGTTTACGTGTTGCAAACCACCATCACCTTTCACACCATATGTTTAATCCTTTGTTACAGCAAACCAGTGAGCTTGACAACCTCACTGATTCGTTGGGGCAAAGTCTTGAGTTTGTGTTGTGCAGGTATCTACGTTGTTTGCAACACCCGTGTGACGTTTCCTTCCTCCTACTGGTTCGATAACCTCGGTTTCTTACTGAGGGAAGGCTTGATGTTGTGTTGCTTCACACCTTGCTCTTTGGGTTCCCAACAGGCTCCACGTGTAGCCATCAAAGCTTTCTGGCACCGTTGTCAGGGAGGCTAAGGATGTCTTCACAAGGGGAGTCCTCCACTTCCTTTCTCTTTACTTTGTTTTTAGTTTGCCTAGTTTATTTTGCTTGGTTTTGTTTGCCTCTTTTCAAAAAAAACCAAAAAATTAGTATAGTTTGGTTTGCTTTCTTTATTCAAAAACACAAAAAATTAGTTTCTGCTGTTTTTGGCTTGCCCACCTTTTCCAAAATGAACTCTGATGAGAACACCAAGTTGTGTGACTTCACTAGCACCAACAACAATGATTTCCTTAGCACTCTTATAGCTCCACCTTCTCCCGATGCTACCTTTTATGAAATTAAGCCTGCTTTGTTGAATCTTGTGATGAGGGAGCAATTTTCTGGTGTTAGTTCTGATGATGCTGCTACTCATCTCAATAACATTGTTGAACTTTGTGAGATGAAAAAGTATAAGGATGTGATGGAGATATTATTAGGCTCAAGCTATTTCCTTTCTCCTTGAGAGGAGAAGCTAAAGAGTGGTTGCTATCCTTGCCTAGAAATAGTATTGATTCTTGGACTAAGTGCAAAGATGCTTTAATTGGAAAGTACTACCCTCCTGCTAAGATTATATCTATGAGAAGTGACATTATGAAATTTAAACAACTTGATAATGAACATGTTGCTCAAGCTTGGGAAAGAATGAAATCTTTGGTTAAGAATTGTCCCACTCATGGACTCACAGCTTGGATGATTATCCAAACTTTTTATGCAGGTTTAAACTTCTCCTCAAGAAACCTGTTGGATTCAGCTGCTGGGGGTACCTTTATGGGCCTCAGGGTGCTACAACAAAGCTCCTTGATAATATGATGGTTAACTACTCTGAATGGCACTCTAAAAGAGCTCCACATGGTAAGAAGGTAAATTCTGTTGAAGAAACCTCCTCTTTGAGTGATAAGATTGATGTTATTATGGCTATGCTTGTTAATGGGAAATCTCCTCTAGATCCTAATAGTGTTCCTTTAGCCTCTTTGGTTGCTCAAGAAGAGCAAGTTGATGTGAACTTCATTAGAAACAACAATTTCAACAACAATGCGTATAGGAGTAATTTTGGTGGTAACAACAATTATAGGCCCTATCCTCCTAATAATGGAAATTCCTACAAAAATGTTAGAAGTGATCCCTCTGAACTTGAAGTCATGCTCAAAGACTTTATTAGTAAACAAACCACTTTCAATAAGACTATAAAGGAAAAACTTTTAACTGTTGAGGATAACATATCCTCTTTGTCCAAAGCTCAGTCCTCCTTGATTAATAAAATGGTTGTTAAACCTGAAACCATGGAAAGTACCTTTGCTGCCACTCATGCCATACAAGTTACTATTGACGAAAATGTTAGACTGTTAGCTCAACTTCACGCTAAGTGGGAAAGGGAAGCTGAAATTGATAGAAACAATAGTGTGTGCACCATCACCATTAAACCAAAAGAAGTCCCTATTTCTCCTCCTCCTACTATGCCTAAGCCTATTGAGTCTACTACTAGTGATTCTAAGTTTGATATTAATATAGATGGTTGCAATATTTCTGAAGTGATTATGTTCCTGCAAAAGCTTGCTAGAAGTCCTGATGCTAGTGATATGCATGTTGCTTTCACCAAACACATTACAAATGCTCTTGTGAATATTAAGGACGAGAAGTTAAAACACAAAGCTTAGATTCCTAAGAAAGTAGAAGATAGTTGGGAACCCATTATTAATATGAAGTGAATGACTTTTATCTCAAAGCTTCATGTGATCTTGGTTCTAGTATCTCTATTATGCCTAGGAAGATTTATAAAATGCTTGATTTGCCACCTTTGGAAGATTTTTATTTGGATGTCCCACTCAATGATAATGCTAATAAGAAACTCATGGGGAGTATCAATGATGTTCTCATTATGGTTAACAATGCTTATGTCCCTGTTGATTTCTATGTTTTGGATGTTGAATACATTGCTTCTTGTCCTATTACTTTGGGAGTACCTTTTCTTATAACTGTTGGTGTCATCATTGATATGAAAGAAGGCACCTTTAAATATCATTTTCCATTCAAGAAAGGTATTGAACACTTCCCTATGAGGAGATAGCAGTTGCTTTTTTTGCTCCTCCTTTGAAAGCAAGGTTCGATGTTAATGCTTCCTCATTTGAAAATACTTGATTCTTCTTGCTTCTTGTGCCTAACTTAAAGGCGTTAAATAAAAGTACTTGTTGGGATATAACCAAGAGTTTACTTGAGTCTTGGAAGTTATTACTTCAGTAATAACCTCTCCCTATCCTTTTTATTTGCTTTTTGTGCCAATAATGACCTCTAATAAGAGGGAAGTAAGATTTGGGGAGTTGCTGTCCCGAAACAGATTTCTATCCTCCACCATAAAAAATCGTGACGAGTCTATGTAAGTCAGATTGAGCTGAAAATTTACTAATAAATCCCTTAATGTGTTAGCTAACTTTCGTCAGTTCAACACTTTTTTATTTGATCAACAGAAGATTTTCAAAAAAAATCGGTTACTACCTGCTTGTCTATTTTGACAGATTTCTGCCATTATTTGCATTTGCTTATTATTGATTCCTTTCTGAGTTCTCTTTTGGAGAATTGAGCTTTTTTAAGGAGTTGCTACGGTATCTTGTGTTTTTATTGAAAATTATTTCTATTCCAAAGCTTTGCCTAAAGGTCTATTATCTTTTGAATACACTAATGTTGGTAATGAAGATTGTGTGAAGTTTTGTATGAAGGAAAAATTTCAGGTGTAGAGAGAGAATGATATAATGAGATGAAGAATGGACAAAAGCTCAAGCTTGGGGATTCCACCATGGTGTCACCCCAAGAAATATCCAAGAGGTACAAGCGTCAAAGTTTGGGGATGCCCAAGGCATCCCCTTCTTCATCAATAAAAAGCTTAGGTCTGTCTAAACACTTCGTTTTTATTGTTTCATGCATAGTTGTGTTGTTCTTGGAGCGTCTTAGTTTTCGTTTGATTTTCTTAGTTTATTTAGTTTGATTGAATAAATTAGTTTGACCCCCTTTCTCGTTGTGTTGTTTCAAATAAGTCAATTGGTGTTGGAAAGGAGTAGGAAGTTCCTGCTTGAAAGTGTAAGAGGAGCTTGCATTGACTATGACTTAGACTTTAGCATGACATGCTAGGTGTTGTTTTGACCTTATTCTTAGTGATTATTGCTTTAGCATGTTTTGTTTCAAACAATTGGGATTCCTTAGTGTGCCTTAAATAAGTTATGTGTTGTTTTAGCATACACACGCATAGTATTGTGGTATTCTCCTTTGATGCTTGTTTGGGTTGACTTGGCACATGCTCACACCATGTTATGACTATGACAAGTCACCATAGCCTCTATGATCATTTAGTCCTTGACTTGTAGTACCACCCTATGCTTTGATTAGTAATGTTTTGTTGCTCTGCATGATTTTGGCCATTATTGCTCCCTTAGTTGGTCGCTCCCAGTCTTTTGCTAGCCTCCACTTGTATGAGTAAGCTCTACTCATGCTTCCAACTTCCAAGAAACCAAGTTATTCCAAAGTGTCCACTATAAACTCCTATGCATGGTGTGTTACACCATTCCATGTATATTCTTGTTTTCAGCTATCTTCCAATTAAAAACTATTTTGTTATGTGAAAACTTGGTGACTAAAGCCCTCACAAACTTGATGGCACACTTTATATTCTTTGACCCTAATAAACTTGAACCATTGTGTCGTTTATGTTGTATATGCTTGCCCTCATATGTTGGAATTATCAGAACCATGCTGTCATGAGGAACGTTTTCAACATTGCACTTGTACTTTGTACTCAGTTGATATCATGCTCTTTTGTCTATGGATGTCACCGGTGTGAAATAAAGAGGGAGCTTTTAAGTCCATGGAGTATGTATTTCGTGTTACAGAAACGCCTAGGCCGCTAGCCTAAGCCATGCCTAATCATGGTGGAAACTTGCAGCATCACCATGGTGAGCGATCTATGAAGCATCCTCAATAAAAAGTTATGCATATAGTAAATAAAAAGATCGCTGAGATGCTCATTGTCTGCTTGCCTTATAATTTTGGTTATGGGATAGCTCCTGTACCATGTGCAAGGGGTACCCCGTTGGCGGTTCTCTATGATACGCATGTACTTAAAACGACAAGAACTTACAGGTGACTAAAGTTGAGTAGCATGAGGTGTGGCCCTCGTATTCAAGGGACTTGAGATTCCCAACTTATACTTTGTCAAGCATATACTCCATAGTTTGTTCACTTTAACCTTAATCACTTCAAGATGCTTATGATAGGGGCAATGAGGGTAGAAAGATAACAAGTACCATATTTTTGGAAGCTCTTTTTGAAACTTGAAATCCCTGCTTTCCTTTATGAAGGGCCTTTCTTCCACTATATTGAGTCTCCACCTTCTACCTTTAGGCACCATTAAGAGAGCATAGTTGCCATTCTTAGTTCTATGTGCAGTGTCCCAAAACTTATTCATTTATGCATATTGTGATATTGCTAGTTCTTGTGCTATTTGTTTCTAGTCACTTTTGTGAACTTTGAAGGTGTCCTATTGTAGCATCCCGGGTAAAACCACTACTAGAAAATCTCTTGGTGTTTTTGTTTTGTGCATCATCAAGATATCATGCACATGTCATCATGCCACATTGCATTTGAGCATCATATCAAACCTTGCATTTGTTTTGTCTTGCTTATGTTGTTTGTTATCACCTAAACTCCTCTCCCTATTTTACCCACCTCTATTTTGTTTTCTACAAGATGAGATCCATGTATAGGATTCACTACTTCATAAATGATTTTTTCTTGATTCAATACCTAAAACCCATATCTTGTAAAATGCCAAAATTGTTTTTATTTGTGGCCATCATACTTCTGTATACTCTATTCCCCTTGTCTTTATTTAATTTCTACCAAAATCCTCTTATTTAAAATCTCTGCAAAATATTCCAGTAAAATTAAATGTTTCAAAAGGTTTACAAATAAAGAAATACAAAACATAAAACAAAAGATTTTTTAAAGAAAGACAAATGAGGGAAAGAGAGAGAGAGATAAGAATCCCATCATCCCATCTCCCTTCTTTCTTCCTGTTGACCCGGAGAATCAAGCCCATCTAGGAGCCCACTTGACTGAACGATCGAGTGGAGTACCTGTTCGTTTTGTTGCTTTCTTCTTCACGAGAGGAGCGTGACCACCTCCACATGTCGACGCCACCACGCCAACCACTCCCTCCCCCTCTCTTTTAATCCCCACTGAGAGGCCTCCTCAAACCCTAGTGCCCATCCAACCTTCCTCCCTTCCACCGCCACCATCTCCCGTCCATATTTTCCATATCTTTTCACCACTCACAATCGAGAGCAACATCACCTCCTTCTGTCCACCGTGTCCTCGCCATGGATGTCTCTAAGCCGAAAGGAGCTCGGGAACGGAACCACAACGTTGTCTCCATCCTTACCGCGGAAGATCGGGAGTCGAATCTTCCTAGATCGGTGGGAATTGGGAGCTTCCACTCTGACGCCGAGCACAGTCATGCCCGGAACTCACCGCCTTCGCGCTTCCTCCGGCTTCCCCGAGCGCGCTGACACCTTCGGTGAGCTCCCCGTCCCACTTCCTCTCTCATCCTACCTCCCTGCACCTCCTAGCTCGCCATCGCCGCCGTATTCTCCGCCTTGCTCGTCTCTGCTGCGTGCGGCACGCCATAGCAGTGCAGCAGCAATGACGCCAAAGATACAAGAGCGTCGAACCTCTGTTACCGTTCTTTTTCCGGCGCCCTTGTCCCTGCTATGACGAAACAAGGAACATCAAACAGTAGCCCTAGGTTCCCTCTTCACATCGAGCCATCACACGCCCATTTTGGTGCACCACATACATGGGAATCATCCTCGCAAGATCGATCGCGCTAGCAGTTTTTTGGGGCATAAAAAGAATTCAGTTTCGACACTTGTTGCGGCCTCTGTTCATCAACATTTTACGGCTCGCACAAACCTCCTACGGAGAAACGATGAAAACCAAAGTTGTAGACCTTGGTTTTCTCTACAACTTTCGTTTTTGCGGCGTTTCCAAAATCAGCACCGTTTAGTCGTCATCTTCGTTAGAACTATGGAAGATTTCAATCAAACTTCATATCTGAAATTCAATTTCGTCAGATAACAGACCCTGTATTTTTGCAGCTTAGCCCCTGGAGATTTCTGCTCCTCAACCCGCAGTCCCCCACGCCCCAACGTGTCACACCCTCACGCCTCAGTCTAGTTAGCGCCTTAGGCCCGCTTGTTATTCCATGTGGGTCGAATACCTCTATATATCAAAGTCTATGTTGTTCCGAATTCAGAAAAAAAATCCAAATATGAATATACATGAATTAGTTCATAACTTTAAAATGATTCTAAATTTGGAAAAAAATATAAACTGAAATGTGTTTAGTTTTTCAGTATGTATTCTAATGCAAATTCAAATCTTTTCAAAACTATTTCAAACCAGTCAAACCTTTGACTTTGACCCCATTTGACTAATTTTGACTTTGATTTTGATTTAAATTCATAAATCCAAATAATATGAATAATACATGTTTTTGAATCAGAAAAACATGAGGATTATGAATATGACATTTATAATATCATTTGAGAATTTTAAAAATTTCGAATTATTAAATGTCAATTAATGCCCATTTCTTAAATATTGCGTAACTTTAAAACCGCAACTCTGAATTCGACAAATGATATGTCTAAATCGATCAGGGAGACGAGACCTCTCCAACCATGATATCCATGTTGTCATTTGCATCATGCATTAAGAGCAGTTTTATAATCAGTACTGTTTATGCAAGGAAAACAAGAGAAATAAAATTGAGAACTAATTGTCTCTTATTAAAAATGCCTCACGAATGCTATATCATCAATGTGCTATGCCTCTAATACCTTTTTGAAATAGTTTGTATCATTAACTTGCCATGTCATGCCTCTAATGCCGATTCTTCCACATTAGTTGTAATTGTTGCATCCCTTGTTCTTTTTAGTGTTTTGCTTCTTCCTGGATAGGACGATGAGATGTTGTGAGCTTCGACAAGTTCTTCGGTTATGAAGCTTCGGCAATGTTTTCCAGGCGAGCATTCTCCCCCTTTCTACCTATCTTACTTTTGTAGTTTTTATTTCCTCCTGTTGATCTATTGCTATCTGTGTTGCGATGCTATAGATTTCGTACCCCTTTATACTTCCATGTAGCCTCTATATTGTCATGGACACCTCCTATTACCTGTTGTTTGGTAGATAATCGGTCTTGCGAGTCGTAGTCGCTTGCTCAGGTGCTGCTTCCCGTTGTCGATGTTCCACCATTGTTGGGGGTTGTCATATGCTTAATGGTGGAGATGATCGTGGATTTAATTACTGTTTAATAAATAAAATTGAAAGTAGGTAAATAATGCAGAGGCATAGGTGGGCAATAGATGTTATTTGGTTTTTAACCGTCCACTTGTGTCCCGTAGGACCCCGAGTACTTGATACCTATTCTTTGAATATTCGCACTATCTGCATGTGGGACCATGAATCGCCTTAACCCTAGCTTGAGTCATATTTAATTTCTGGGGGCCACAAAGTAGTTTGGGGCTTTATTACTATCATGTACTTATGTCATGCTTTACTGCTTTAATTACTATTGCGCGTGGAGCGCCTGTACTATTTAGGTAAGTGGAATGTTTCCGCGGTATCAACAAGCCCAATCACACTTTCGGGTTCCCAGTAGTTTACATCCATTGACACAAACCTCTGGGTCCGTCTCGGAGCCGGCCAACTTCGTCGTGGGTTGCTTAGTGGGGTGGCCCCCTGAAATCAAATATGAATCTTGCGAATTTTCTATCGTGATGCCTCGTTGGGTTTTCATTTGGTTCTTCCCGAGGTTGATCGTGCGTGTGTTACTATTTGTGCCCCCTGTAGGGTAAAACTTTCTGAAAGCCGTGTCCACGGTTATGGACGACTTGGAGCACAGTATCTCGATCATAGACAACTATAACTAAAGTAGTTCTATAAATTTGACTTTATAATGACTAGTAATCAGCTTCACTACAACGGAATGGCTAAATAAAAGTACCAACAACTGCTGGTTTTGGGATGCCTCATGCTATATGTATCTGACTAGTAAGTATTGCAACTATAACGGAATGGTTAACTAAAACTGCCCAATGTTTATAATATCAGGATGACTCATGCTATCTATATCTGACTAGTAATTGCCGCAACTATAACAGAATGAATAAAACTTCGAACTGTGTGAGTTCCTCGGTTGACTTAATCGTTTGGTCTCGAGGGGGGAAATACCAAGGTGGGTATGCTTGGTGATAGTTTCAGGTTGGATCCGAATAGGTCTTTCTTATCCCTATATGATAGCCGCCAGTGGTATTGAGTCTCTATAGGTTGTTTAGTGCATGCTGCGCTGCCGCTTCATTCCACCATAACTATGTAGGTGAGGACCGTCGAATTCTAGTCTCGCCGTGTACTGGCCTCAGTACTGACCGCTCTATTTTTCCTTTGCCCTTTGTCGGCATCCCTTTTGTTTAAGCAGGTTTTGAGATCGATGTTGTTAGCAGGTTTACTCTTCCGGCTTGGCCTGAGTAGGGTTATGGACGTCATTGGTTATTCTTCAGGGCTCTTATCTCAATTTGCATCTTGTCCGTACTCGGACGCTATATCATTTTAAAGGCGATTTGGATCTTTGTATTGTATATCTGTATTCTTGACTCTTTGAGTCATTGTTGTATATATCTGTTCTGCGGGTTCTATCATGGACTATTGTGTAATGGTATTACTTCGTTTTCCACCCGCACGAAAGTGCCTGGTGGGCACCTTTGAATCGTTTCTATGCGGGTTTGGCGGGAATCGCTGAAACTTGCATAGGACCGATTCTGAGGGTGTTACACCTATGCATCTATTTGCTACTCTACGAGGGACAAGCTGATTGCCACTATGCCATGTTTTATGTATGTGAAGCAAACAAACGTTTTTCAATGCATGTTATTCATGATCTTTGTTTGCGGCCTTTCATGTTGCATGCGTAGTTGCTTTTTCTTATTGTTATAACTCCATATTTCATGCACATGTTTAGATTTTTTTGATCCCAGCTTTCAATGCTTACAAATGGTTTGATCTTGGTTTTGATGGTACGTGTCACCTCAAAAATTATTCTTTTTATCACTTACCTACTCGAGGACGAGCAGGAGTTAAGCATGGGGATGCTTGATACGTCGGAAACGTATCCATAATTTTTTATGTTCCATGCTTGTTTAGTATCTACTTTGCTTTGCTTTGTCTACACTTTGAGGTGTTTTTATATCTTTTCTGGAACTAACCTATTAACAAGTTGCCATAGTTCCAGTTGCCTGTTTTCTTCTGTTTTTGGTTCCAGAAAGGCAGAAAATCAATATTCTCGGAATTGGACGGGACAAAAGCCAAAGTCAATATTTTACCGTGGGTGACACGAATCCAGAAGACGAGAGGGAGGGACGCCACGGGGTGGCCACACCCCCTCCCCTAGGCACGACGAAGCCTGGCCCGCGCCTGGGCAGGGTGTGGGCCCCCTGGGCACCCCCTGCCTCACCTCTTCGCCTATAAGAAGCCCCCGATGCAGAAACCCTAGGCACCCGATCAAAACTCCACGAAATCGTCTGTAGCCGCCGCCACCATCGTCCCTAGATCGGGGGGATCTGAAGTTCTTTCCGGCACCCTGCCAGAGGGGAGATCATCCCGGAGGCCTTCTTCTCCAGTATGATGTGTGAGTAGTTCCACCTTGGACTATGGGTCCATGTAGTAGCTACATGGTTGTATCTCCTCCTTGTGCGTTCATCTATAGATCTTGTGAGCTCCGTTCATGATCAAGTTCTAATCTATTTGTAATAATGCATGTTGTGTTTGCGGGGATCCAATGGATATTGAGATTACTATGTCAGATTGATTAATGGTTTTGTCTTATTGATTCTATCATGTCTGTATTGTTTGTGATCTTGCATGCTCTCCGTTTTTAGTAGCTATCTTGGCCAAGTAGTTGCTAGTGACTCCAAGAGGGGTATTTATGCTCGATAGTGGGTTCATGCCTCTAGTTTCCAAGGGAAGTGACAGAAATATCTTCGATTGTAGATGTGATGTTGCCACTAGGGAGAAAACAACGGTCTCTTGTTCATGGAACAAGTGGATTGTTTAACTTACACACTTTGCTTAAAGTTATGCATTTCTTGCAACTTATCTTGGAGGGGTTCAGATGATAACCTGAAGGTGGACTACTAGTCATAGATGCAGTTGGATGGCGGTCTATGTATCTTGTTGTATTGCCCAATCGAATCTCATAGGATATTTTTGTCTGGTATTGCATTGTTATGCCTTGCTCAGTTCCTGTCAATTGCCCTGTTGTAATTTTTTTACCCTTCATGCCTTGTTGTTTATCTAAGGAGAGCACCTCTAGTGAACTATAGACCCATGTCCAATCTTTACATTGATACATCTTCCACTGTTACTTGTTTACTTGCTGCAAACCACCATCACCTTCCACACCATACGTTTAATCCTTTGTTATAGCAAACCGGTGAGCTTGACAACCTCACTGATTCGTTGGGGCAAAGTCTTGAGTTTGTGTTGTGCAGGTATCCGCGTTGCTTGCAACACCTGTGTGACGTTTCCTTCCTCCTACTAGTTTGATAACCTCAGTTTCTTACTGAGGGAAGGCTTGCTATTGTGTTGTTTCACACCTTGCTCTTTGGGTTCCCAACAGGCTCCATGCATAGCCATCAAGTATTGGTATCACTTTGGGAGCATCAAGTAGATCTAAATTGGTTTTGGAAAACCGAGCTCTAGACAGTAGCGACACTTTTTGAGGTTTGAAAGGAAAAGAGAAAAAGCTTACAGGTATTTTGTATCATTTATTTTCTTTCTTGATTGGCTCATAAGCTTAGTATTCTTTATTTGAGATTTTTTGTGTCTTCAAGGAAGATTGCATGTTTGGCTTTATCACTTGTAGGCTTGCTTGTTTCCTTCAACTCTTTTGCTTGCTACCTAGCCTTGCTAGCCAAAAACCTGTTTTGAGAAGGCATACTTCTCATGCATCCAATCCCTTAAACCAAAACCTTTGCCATTTGTGTCCACCATATCTACCTATTAGCATTATTGCTATTCCAAGCAAATTCTCAAGCTTCATCTATCTTTTGAATTAAAAATTATTTTGTTATGTGAAAACTAGTTAGTAAAGCTATCACGAACTTGATGGCACACCTTATTTTCTTGCCACTAATAAACTTGAACCATTGTGTCATTGCAGTTTTATATGCTTGCATCTATACGTTGGGATTAGCAGAACCGTGCTATCACGGGGAACGCTTTCAACACCTGTGAATACATACCCAGTTGATATCATGCTCTTTTATTTGCGAATGTCGTCGGTGTGAAATAAAAGGGGAGCTTATAAGTCCATGTAGTTATGTATGTGTGTTAGAGAAATGCCTGGGCCGTTAGCCTAAGCCATGCTTAATCATGGTGGAAACTTGCAGCATTACCATAGTGAGCAATCTATGAAGTTTTCTTCTTATAAAAAAAGAAGAGACATATTGAAAAGAGGAAAGAGAGAAAAAAGCGCAATTTTCCCATGGCAAATAAAAGATTGCTGAGATGCTCATTGTCTGCTTGCCTTGTCATTTTGATTATGGGATAGCTCTTGTATCATGTGCGAGGGGTACCCCGTTGGCGGTTCTTTATGATACACATGTACTTACAATGACAAGAACTTACCGGTAACTAAAGTTGAGTAGCATGAGGAGCGGCCCTCACACTCAAGGGACATGAGATTGCCAACTTATATTTCATCAAGCATATACTCCATCTTTGTTCACTTTAACCTTAATCACCTCAAGATGCTTATGATAGGGGCAATGAGATCTCAAAGCTAGTAAGTACCATAATATTTTGGAAGCTCTTTATGAACTTGAAATCCCTGCTTCCCTCTATGAAGGGCCTTTCTTCTATTTCTAAGTTGAGTCAGTAAACCTTTTCCTCTTTATCTCCAGCAAGCATTTGAGTAATTGTGTTTCAAGCATTCATATGATGATTTATTCAATCATGTTCTTTATCTTCCTTGTTTGCACAAGACTCTTATCTATTAAGTATTTCCGTGAGAGCCATCATTGTGAAAAACCTTTTATGTTTGAGCAAAGAGTACTGTTGTTATAAAACTTCTACAAAAGCTTATTTGTGAAACTGTTTGCCAGCTGTTCTCTGACCAAGAACAAAGTTTGTCAATTCCAATTATGATTTATCTTTATGCATATCTATTGTGACTCATGTACTTGTTGCAAGCTAAGTTGTATAATGGTGAGTTGCTTTATTCTATGAGTTGTGTAATGTTAAGTGTGATGCTTCTTGTCCGTATTCGTTTTATCGACACTTCACTCCATAAACCTGTGGACATGTTTACTGAGCTCAGTTTTTGCTTGGGGACAAGCGAAGGTCTAAGCTTGGGGGGATTTGATACGTCCAATTTGCATCACCATTCTATATCATAATTTGCCTCTATTCATTGATATATTTCATATTAAGAGGTGTTACTTATGTCTTTTCATCTGTTTTTGCATCTTGGATGATTCTTGGAGGATGAACTGTCGTAGTCAGGATTCTGATGGAAAAAGAGGTGTTTTGATGCAATTTCGCGAAGATCAGAAAAATACCAGAAAAACTACGGAAAATCCTATTTTCCCAGAAGATTAAGAATGTCAGAAGGATAGGCGGAGATGGGCCACAGGGGGCCTACACCCCCCAGGCGCGGGCCGCGCCTACAGGGGGTGAGGACCACCTGGCCCACTTCTGGCTCCGCCCTCTCGCCTATATCTTCTCCTCGAAACCCTAAGACACGGGGAGCGGCCACAAAAAGATTCTGCCGCCTCTAGGGGGCGGAAAACACCAAGAGAGAAAGAGGTCTCCGGCAGACAGATTTATGCCAGGGAAATACCTTCCTGAAGAGGGGGGATCATCGCCATCAACACCATCATCAAGCTAGAATTCATCGGGATCATCATCATCCACACCATCATCTCCACCAGCACCATCATCACCACTCCATCCCGCTGTAACAATTGTGTTGAATCTTGCATAGTTCTTAGGGGAAACTTTCCTAGTGTTGATTACTATTGTAGTTGATGCTTGTAGTGGAACCATTGGATCATTGTTTATGTTCAAATTGTTATCCATTACCACATCTTTGATCTTGATCCATATGATGTCTCGTGAATAGTTTGTTTAGTTCTTGAGGACATGGGATAAGTCATGTTATTAGTAGTGGATTTGTGTTGAGATATTATTCAATGGTTTAGTATTTAAGTTGTGGTGCTATTCTTCTAGTGGTGTCATTTGAACGTCGACTACATGATACTTCACCATTTATGGGCCTAGGGGAATGCATTGTGTATTTGGCTACTAATTGTGGGATTGCCGGAGTGATAGAAACCTGAACCCCCGTTAGGACACCATTGCACTAGGGAGTGTAGGATCTCAGAGTTTAAGGCTATGGTTAGGTTTATACATTAATTGCTTTCTTGTAGTTGTGGATGCTTGCAAGGGGTTTAATCACAAGTATGTATTAGTCCAAGTAAGGTTGGTACATTAGCACAGGTTCACCCACACAACACTTACAAAACCAAAGAAGACTACTCAACTATATGAAGCAAAAGCACTTGCCAGAATTCCCATGTGTCCTCGAGAACGTTTGGTCCTCATAAGTATTTCCACCGGCTTGTCCTTTGCTAAGAAAGGATTGGGCCACTTGCTGCAATTGTTTGCCGTTTTATTTACTTGCACTTTATTTCCTTGCTTTATCATAAAACCCCTAAAAATACGTTTGCTAAGTATTTACAGAGATTTCCTGCTCCATACCACTAGTCAACACCTTCTCCTTGTTGGGATCGACACTCCTATTTATCGAAAGTACTACGATACACCCCCTATACTTGTGGGTCATCAGTTACCTCGGTGGCCTTGGCCACGAGACACTTTTGGTTGGAGGACATGACGTTCTCGTTGGAGGAGTCTAAAAGGGACAATCGTGGAGTAGTTGTAGTGACAATAGCAGCGACTCCCACAATCTCACCACCTTGGAATTCATCGTCATCATCATCCGTGCCCAAGAGGTACTCTTCATGAACCACCATGGAAACATTCTTGACGGTGAAGTTCTTGTTCAAAGGATGAGAAGGTCTTAACTTGATCCGAATGAGGCATCCACCATTGTCTTCTTGGTTCTCAAACGGACAGCTTGCCACAAAGTGACTCTTGTCATTGCAATTATAGCATGATATCACTTTGGGGGACTTGTTTGTTGAGTTTAATCTTGTGTTGTCCCTTGATCTTTGCTTCATCCCTGGCTTGTTCCAAAAATCTCTTGAGGCAAGGGCAAGATGTTTATTGAAATCATATGTGAGGTCCTCTTGAGACCACTCACTAGCGTCATATTCATCATCAACCTCCACCGCCTTGGCCTTCAAGGCAAGATTCGCCTTTTGTGACCCAAAAGCACGAGCATGAGCAGATTCCACATTATTCTTGGCAATGGTCATGGAAATCACTTCACTTAAGACTTCTTGAGATGTCATGATGTGAAAGTGTAGGGTTTCGTAGCATGGAAAACAAAAATTTTCTATCGCATACAAACAAACAATCCAAGATCTATCTACTAGATTGTAGCAACGAGTTGATGGAATAACTTACCCTCGAAGATTCCAAAGTGTTTAACGAGAGCGGATTCTCGTGGGTGATGTAGTCGTACTCTTCCCGATCTCAAGGTCGCGTAGACGATCCTTCCGGCTGTGTTCAAGGCGCTCCCGATCGGTCACATCGTTCGACTGACGAAGACCTTCCTATCCCTTGTTCCAAAGAAAATGGAGGTTGTAGCACTCTCCTCGCGATTCCTAAGAAGACAACGTGGTACCTAAGTAGAGGGAGATCTCAGGCTTCGCCTTAAGCCGAGCGAGTATGGTGGAGTATGAGAGAGCTCTCGGCGATCTAGGGTTTAGACACACCAAGGAGGGATGCTAGAGCCGACGGCTGGGGTTCGGGACCCCAAGTCGGCTAGGGCAAACCCTAAGGGGCGGCGGCTATGGTGGGTGCAACTTCTAGGGTTTGAGGTGAGGGACTTGTGTGTCAGAGGAGGAGCCGCCTCCTTATATAGGTGGAGGGGCGGCCAAGGGAGGAGGGAGTCCCTCCCCAACTCGGCTTGGAGGTGGCGCCACGGGTTGGAGGAGGATTCCTCCCAACTCGGTTTCCACTTCCTCCTCTTTTCCTCTTTCCAATTTTAGCCGTTTGACTTTTCAAACTAGCTATTTGACTTTTCAAACTAGGATTTGATTTAATCCTTTATTTGGAACAACGATGACACTTAGTACATGATGCAATCATTCAAACTTGTAATGACACATTCATGTACCCCTTCCTCCTGAGTCTTGACATTCCGTAACCTTCTAGAACATTCCTGATGAAAACAGGAATCATTCCCGAACTCAAACGGACTTTCCTTATATGAATCTTATTCTCCGACCATTCGGATCACCTCGTGATATCCCGGATCCCATCCGAGACTCCGAACAACATTCGGTCTCTATCTCATAATACCATAACTACTCAAACAACGTCAATCCTTAAGTGTGTCTCCTACGGTTCGTGAATTATGCGGACATGATCGAGACACTTCTCGAACAATAACCAATAGAGGAATCTGGAAATTCATATGGCTCCCACATATTTCTGATTACTTTGCGATCGAATGAACCACTTACATACGATACCAATTTCCCTTTGTCTCACGATAGTTTACTTATCCGAGGTTTTGATCGCCGATATCTCTGCATACCTAGTTCAACCTCGTTACTGATAAGTACTCTTTTCTCGTTCCCGTGATATGTGATCCCTTGTGAGCCAGTCACATGCTTGCAAGCTAATTGGATGACATTCCACCGAGAGGGCCCAGAGTATATCTATCCGTCATATGGATGGACAAATCCCACTCTTGATCCATGTGTCTCAACCAATACTTTCCGAACACTCAACGCCACCTTTATAGCCACCCAGTTACGGTGTGGTGTTTGATGTCATCAAAGCATCCATCCGGTAAAGGTGATATGCATGATCTTATGGTCTAAGGAATTAGGTTACTATGTATCAGAAAGCATATAACAATTGAACTATTAAAATGACTTGATCTTTATGCTACGCTTATCTATAGGAGTATGTCCACCATATCATTCTCCTAACGATATGATCTTGTTGTTGATAACATCTCAATGTTCATGATAGGGAAACCACAATCATTTATCAACCAACAAGCTAGTGATGTATAGAGGCTATACTAGGGACTTAAATTTAAGTTTACAAATCACACAAGTATCAATGTTTCCTTGTTAATACTATTATAGCATGAATGTAAACATTTATCATAAACACAAAGATATAATAATAACTACATTTATTATTGCCTCTAGGGCATATCTCCAACAGTCTCCCACTTGCACTAGAGTCATCTAATCTAGATTACATGGTAATATACCGAACACCCATGGCAGTTTGGTGCTGGTCATGTTTTGCCCTCGGGAGAGGTTTAGTCAATGGATCCGCCACATTCAGATCTGTGTGTACTTTGAAAATCTTTATATCCCCATCTTGGATATGTTCTCGAATAGCGTGAAAACGTAGCTTGATGTGCTTCAGCTTCTTGTGTGACCTTGGTTCTTGCGCATTGGCTATGGCGCCCATGTTATCACAGTAGATAGACATTGGGTCCAGCACTAGGAACCACACCAGCTCTGTAATGAACTCTTTCATCCATATCGCTTGTGAAGCCTCCGGAAGCGACCATGTATTCCGATTCGGTTGAAGATCTCGCCACAACGCTTTGCTTTGCACTCCTCCTAATCACTGCACCATTCAAAATAAATACGTATCCAGATTGTGATTTAGAATCATCCGGATCGGTGTTCCAACTAGCATCGGTGTAACCATTAACAACGAGCTGTTCATCACCTCCATAAGAAAGAACCATATCCTTAGTTCTTCTCAAGTACTTAAGGATGTTTTGATCATTCCAATGATCCACTCGGATCACTTTGATATCTGCTAGTTAAACTAACGAGATATGCAATGTCGGGTCTAGTACATAGCATGGCATACATTAGAGATCCTATGGCTGAGGCATAGGGAGTCTTACTCATCCTTTCTCTATCTTCTGCCGATGTCGGACTTTGAGTTTTACTCAAGGTCGTATTGGGCAACATGGGCAAGAACCCTTTCTTACTATCTTCCATTCCAAATCTCTTTAGAACTTTGTCCAAATATGTACTTTGTGACAATGATATTTGGCGTTTCGATCTATCTCTATAAATCTTTATGCCTAATATGTAAGCTGCTCCGCCAAGATCCTTCATTGAAAAACTATTATTCAAATATTCCTTGACACTATTAAGAAGGTCTACATCATTCCCAATCAATAATATGTCATCCACATATAGTATTAAGAATGCTACAGATCTCCCACTCACTTTCTTGTAAATACAAGCTTCTCCATAAGTTTGTATAAAACCAAAACTTTTGATCACCTTATCAAAACGTTGATTCCAACTTCGGGATGCTTGCTTCAATCCATAGATGGACCGTTGAAGTTTGCATACCTTGTTAGCATATTTAGGATCGACAAAACCTTTGGGTTGCATCATATACAACTCTTCATCAATATCTCCATTGAGGAATGCTGTTTTGACATCCATCTGCCATATCTCATAATCGTAATATGCAGCGATTGCTAACATAATCCTCACAGACTTTAGCTTCGCTACTGGTGAGAAAGTCTCATCGTAGTCAACTCCTTGAATTTGTCGAAACCCTTTTGCGACAAGTCGAGCTTTATAGACGGTAACATTACCGTCAGCATCTGCTTTCTTCTTGAAAATCCATTTGTTCTCGACAGCCTTTCGGCCATCCGGTAAGTCCACCAAAGTCCATACTTGGTTTTCGTACATGGATCCAGTCTCGGATTTCATGGCTTCTTGCCATTTATTGGAATTTGGGGTCATCATCGCTTCTTCATATGTCTCGGGGTCATCGGTGTTGTCCACCAACATGACACTCATAACGGGATCATACCAATATGGAGTGGTACGAGTTCTCGTTGACCTCCGAGGCTCTGTAGCAAATTCAACCGAAGTTTCATGATCATCATCATTAGCTTCCTCTCTAATTGGTGCAGGCACCACAGGAACTTCTTCCGCTACTACTGCAATTTGGAGAGAAGGTTCGACCATCTCGTCGAGCGCGACTTTCCTTCCAGTCACTTCTTTCGAGAGAAATTCCTTCTCTAGAAAGTATCCATTCTTGGCAACGAAGATTTTGCCTTCGGATCTATGATAGAAGGTATACCCAATAGTTTCCTTTGGGTATCCTATGAAGACGCATTTTTCCGCTTTGGGTTCAAGCTTGTCCGGCTGTAACTTCTTTACATAGGCTTCGCATCCCCAAACTTTAAGAAACGACAATCTAGGTTTCTTCCCAAACCATAATTCATACGGTGTCATTTCAACGAATTTAGACGGTGCCCTATTTAAAGTGAATGCGGCTGTTTCTAATGCATAACCCCAAAATGATAGCGGTAAATCTGTAAGTGACATCATAGAACGAACCATATCTAAGATAGTTCTATTACGACGTTCGGACACACCATTACGCTGTGGTGTTCCCGGCGGTGTCAACTGTGAAAGTATTCCACATTTCTTCAAATGCTCGCCAAACTCGTAACTTAGATATTCACCTCCACGATCAGAACGTAGAAATTTAATCTTCTTGTTACGTTGATTCTCTACCTCACTTTGAAACTCCTTAAACTTCTCGAAAGTTTCGGACTTATGTTTCATGAAATAGATATACCCATATCTACTAAAATCATCCGTGAAGGTAAGAACATAACGATAACCACCACGCGATGCTACACTCATTGGACCACACACATCGGTATGTATGATTTCTAATAAGTCCGTAGCTCGCTCCATCAAACCGTAAAATGGAGTCTTAGTCATTTTACCCATCGACATGCTTCAGATCTATCAAGTGATTCAAATCAAGTGATTCAAGAAGTCCATCGAATGGAGTTTCTTCATACGCTTCACTCCAATGTGACCAAGACGACAATTGCCACATATAGGTCGAATTATCGCTGATTTCAAACGTTTAGCCTCAATGTTATTAATATGTGTATTTCCACTATCGAGATTCAATAAGAATAGACCATCTATCAAAGGTGCATGTGAATAAAACATATTACTCATATAAATCGAACAACCATTATTCTCGGACTTAAACAAGTAACCGTCTCAATAAACAAGATCCCGATATAATGTTCATGCTCAACGCAGCACCAAATAACAATTATTTAAGTATAAAACTAATCCCGATGGTAGATGAAGGGTAGCGCGTCACCGCGATCACATCAACCATTGATCCGCTTTCCCACGCGCATCGTCACCTCGTTCTTCGCTAGCTTCCGTTTATTCTGCAAAGACCTGTTTGAGTTACGATATGAGCAACCGAACCAAGATCAAATACCGAGCACTACTACGGGTACTAGTGAGATACACATCAATAACATGTATATCGATATACCTTTCTTCTTGATGTTGCCGTTCTTAGATCCACCAAGTACTTTGGGCAATTCCGCCCAAAGGACCTTCTCCCTTGGTAAGAAACATTCGGCCAGTTTAGGTCCAGCCTTGGTTTTCTTCACGTGGTAACTTTCTTACCACCCTTCTTGAAGTGTCCCTTCGCTTAGACTTGCCTTTCTTGAATTTGGTGGTCTTATTGACCAACAACACTTGGTGCTCTTTCTTGATCTCCACTTCTGCAGACTTTAACATAGCAAACAGTTCTGGCAACTTCTTGTTCATGTTCTGCATGTTGTAGTTCATCACAAAGTTCTTGTAACTTGGTGGTAGTGATTGGAGGACACGGTAAATCCCCAAAGCATTAGGAATCACTATACCCAAGCTTTGAAGTTTGTTTGCGTGCCCAGATATCTTAAGCACATGCTCACTGACGGAGCTGCCCTCTTCCATCTTGCAGTTAAAGAACTTTTCAGAAGCCTCATAACTTTCAATTGCCGCATGAGTCTCAAACATCAATTTGAGATCCTCGACAATATCATATGGGTTTGAATTCTCAAACCTTTTCTGAAGCTCCGATTCCAAACCATACAAGATAGCACACTGAACTATGGAGTACTGATTCTTCCGAGCAAGGTAAACATTCTTTACTTCATCGGAAGCATCACCGCAGTGGGTCACCCAAATGTGCATCCAGCACATAGGTCAAATTACCAGCTGTGAGGACAATCCTCAAATTGCAGAACCAATCCGTGAAGTTGCTTCCATTGTTTTTCAACTTTTCTTTCTCTAGGAACGCATTAAAATTGATGGTAGGGGCTGCCATTGATCTACAACATATTTGCAATAGTTTAGACTAAGTTCATGACAAATTGAGTTCAAATTAATAATAAAGTTATTCTAGGTGAACTCCCACTCAAAACAACATCCCTCACATTGTTTTAGTGATCACACGAACCAAATCCACTACATCAACACCGATCATCACGAGAGTTGATATAGTCTCAATGGCGAACAATCGTCATGTTCATCATATCTACTATATGATTCATGCTTTACCTTTCGGTGATCCGTGTTCCGAGACCATGTCTGTACATGCTAGGCTCGTCAAGATCAAACCTTAGTTTCCGCATGAGCAAATCTGGCTTGCTCACGTTGTATACACTTGCAGAATCTAACACACCCGATCATCACGTGGTGCTTGAAACAACAAGCTTTAGCAACGTGCTAACTAAGGGTGAACACTTTATGACTTGAAATTCATGTGCATGAGGGATCATCTTATAATGCTACCGTCGTCTACTAAGCAATACAAGATGCATAAAGGATTAACATCACATGCAATTCATAATATGTGATATGATATGGCCTTTCTTCTTTGTGCTTCCAATCTCCATCTTCAAGCACGAACATGATCTCCATCATCACCGGCATTGCATCAAGGTCAATGACGCTTCTCCATGGTTGTCGTCCACCGGCTTCAACTATTACAACTACTTTGAATAGACACCCGGGTCTTAACATAAATTAAAGACAACCATATGGCTCCTGCCGGTTGCCAACTTACAATAAGGAACATTGCATACATCAAATATAATCACAATCATGGCCATATCACATCATCAGACACCCCGCAAAACAAAGTTAGACGCCTCTACTTTCTTTGCATGTTTTACGTGGTTTGGGGCTTTCAATAAGTGTCGTTCTAACTTACGAACATGAACCACAACATTGATACTAGTATTGTTAATCACCCGTTGTAAATTGGATCTTAACTATGCTAGGAGAAACAGGCACCCGCAAAGCCACTTATGCAATACAAGTTGCATGTCAAGCGTGGAGCAAGTCTCATGAACGATGTCATGTAAGGTTAGCCCGGGCCGCTTCATCCAACATACCGCAAGATGCAAAGTACACAAGAAGCAATCAACAATAAAAGCATCAACACCCACAATGACCATTGTGTTCTACTCGTGCAACAGATCTACATATAGACACGGCTCTGATACCACTGTAGGGTTTCGTAGCATGGAAAACAAAAAATTTCTATCGCATACAAATAAACAAGCCAAGATCTATCTACTAGATTGTAGCAACGAGTTGATGGAATAACTTACCCTCGAAGATTCCAAAGTTTTTAACGAGAGCGGATTCTCGTGGGTGATGTAGTCATACTCTTCCCGATCTCAAGATCGTAGACGATCCTTCCGGCTGCGTTCGGCAGCCTCTCCGCAATCGGTCACACGTTCGGTTTTCGACGAAGACCTTCCTCTCCCTTGTTCCAAAGAAAGGAGGTTGTAGCACTCTCCTCGCGATTCCTGCAAGACAACGTGGTACCTAAGTAGAGGAGATCTCGCAGGCTTCGCCTTAGCCGGGAGCGGTATGGTGGAGTATGAGAGAGCTCCTTGGCGATCTAGGGTTTAGACACACCAAGGAGGGATGCTAGAGCCGGCTAGGGTTTCGGGACCCCAAGTCGGCGGCTGAGGCAAAACCCTAAGGGCCGGCGGCTATGGTGGGCAGATTCTAGGGTTTGAGAGGGACTTGTGTGTCTAGAGGGAGCCCCGCCTCCTTATATAGGTGGAGGGCCATGCCAGGGAGGAGTCTCTCCCCAACTCGGCTTGGAGGTGGCGCCGCCGGTTGGAGGAGGGATTCCCTCCCCAACTCGGTTTCCCACTTCCTCCTCTTTTCCTCTTTCCAATTTTAGCCGTTTGACTTTTCAAACTAGCTATTTGACTTTTCAAACTAGGATTTGATTTAATCCTTTATTTGGAACAGCGATGACGCTTAGTACATGATGCAATCATTCCAACTTGTAATTACACATTCATGTACCCCTTCCCCTTCGGAGTGCCGGACATTCCAGAACCTTCTAGAACATTCCTGATGAAAACACCGGAATCATTCCCGAACTCCGAAACGGGACTTTCCTTATATGAATCTTATTCTCCGGACCATTCCGGATCACCTCGTGATATCCCGGATCCCATCCGAGACTCCGAACAACATTCGGTCTCTATCTCATAATACCATAACTACTCAAACAACGTCGAATCCTTAAGTGTGTCTCCCTACGGTTCGTGAATTATGCGGACATGATCGAGACACTTCTCCGAACAATAACCAATAGAGGAATCTGGAAATTCATATGGCTCCCACATATTTCTACGATTACTTTGCGATCGAATGAACCACTTACATACGATACCAATTTCCCTTTGTCTCACGATAGTTTACTTATCCGAGGTTATGATCGCTTGATCTCTGCATACCTAGTTCAACCTCATACCGATAAGTACTCTTTTCTCGTTCCGTGATATGTGATCCCTTGTGAGCCGGTCACATGCTTGCAAGCTAATTGGATGACATTCCACCGAGAGGGCCCAGAGTATATCTATCCGTCATATGGATGGACAAATCCCACTCTTGATCCATGTGTCTCAACCAATACTTTCCGAACACTCAACGCCACCTTTATAGCCACCCAGTTACGGTGTGGTGTTTGATGTCATCAAAGCATCCATCCGGTAAGGTGATATGCATGATCTCATGGTCTAAGGAATTAGGTTACTATGTATCAGAAAGCATATAGCAATTGAACTATTAAAATGACTTGATCTTTATGCTACGCTTATCTATAGGAGTATGTCCACCATATCATTCTCCTAACGATATGATCTTGTTGTTGATAACATCTCAATGTTCATGATAGGGAAACCACAATCATTTATCAACCAACAAGCTAGTGATGTATAGAGGCTATACTAGGGACTTCAATTTAAGTTTACAAATCACACAAGTATCAATGTTTCCTTGTTAATACTATTATAGCTGAATGTAAACATTTATCATAAACACAAAGATATAATAATAACTACATTTATTATTGCCTCTAGGGCATATCTCCAACAGAAAGTTGGTTCTTCCCTTTATGGAGTTGAGATTTTGTTCTTCAAATGGAAGGAGAGCTTGAACAAACTTCCTCTTCATGAACTTGTCGTCCACATAGGTAGCTCCAAGGTCCCTCATGGTGCAACAAAGTACCTTGAGCCGCCTATACATGTCTTCGAGTGTATCATGCATAGTGAAACCATCGCACTCATTGTTGATCTTGTCAAACTTGGAGCTTTGGATACTAGCATTTCCCACAAACAGCTTGGTGAGATGATCCCAAGCTTTCTTGGCGATGGTGAATTGGCGAATGTGAGCAAAGTCCTTGGGAATCAACGCCTTTTAAATCATGCCCAAAGTAGTGACATTGAGTTGCTTGTCGACCACTTCACCTCGAGTCAACTTCTTTGTATCATATGGAGAGAAGCCTTCTTCCACAATCCTCATTAACTCAATAGAAGAGATGTAAATATGAGATTATATTAGATATTTCCAATTGGCGAAATTTGATGTATCTAGCATGGGTGGTGCTCCTTGAGTAATGATATGTGGCATGGGAATTGGTGGGTCTGGAGTGTACTTCGGAGGTGGGGGCATCGCCGAGTAATCCTTTCCCCTTCCCCCTCTTTAGAGGATAAGTCACTGAGCCCCTCGATGCTCTCGCTTGGGGCCTTGGAAGTTATTTGAGAAACAAATCCAAGACCCAAGTGAGTGGAGACGGCCATGGGATTCACCCCAGGGCGATCACCGGAACATTGGGAGGAGGCTCGGTGGCATGAGGTGTAGAAATAGGAGTGACAACCATGGGGTTAGGCTTAAGAGACTAACAAGAGAGTCATCATTTCCTCAAACTTGGTCAACATGAAAGTCTCCAATTGCTTGAGGTCTTCCATAGAGGACAAGTTCTTGGAGTTATCACTACCACCACCCTCATTGTCGGCCATCGTATATTAGGCGGTAAAGCCCGAAATAAGAGCCTTGGCTCTGATACCAATTGAAAGTACCAACTTTGGTCGACTATAGGGGGTGAATAGGAGACTACCACTTTTTATCTTGTTGTTCAAGTTTAGGATTTTCAAGAAGTAAAGTTCTCTATATATGCAACTAGATGAGCAATCCTATATGCTAGAGAACAAAAAACAAGTAATAGAACGATAAAGGACAAGAGTAAAGGTGCGGACAGAGTAAACCGGAGAGGAGACGTGGAGATTTAATTCCTATAGTTCACTTCCAAGGAAGCTACGTCTATGTTGGAGAGGTGTCGGGGCCACACAAGGTCACCCGAGCACCACAAAGGCCTCACCTTATTCTTCGGTGAGCACCACCATAAAGGCGGCCTCACAATCCACTAACCGGTGATCTCGAAGGTGCCAACCGAAACCTTTACAACAAGGTTGTGGGGGAAGCTCCACAACTCAATTGGAGGCCCTCAATGACACCACGGAGCTTCACAACGCATGCCCTTAGCTCCGGGGATGTCCTACACCTTTTAGGGTTCCAAGAACCCAAGAGCAACAACATCCACAAAGGATGGGTGGAGGGAATCAAATTTTCTGTGGTGGAAGTGTAGATCTAGGTCACCTCTCCCACTCCTTAAAATATCAAGAGGTTTGAGTGGCTAGGGAGAGAGATCTAGGAAGATGAAGCTCTGGTATTAATGGAGGGGAGAGAAATTGAAGAGGTAAGGTGGGAGGAAGAAGAAGGGTGCCTTAAATAGGCCCCCTTCAAAAGGAGCCATTTGACTGTTCGTGACACCACCGGAACTTCCGGTGGGGGACTAGAATTTCCGCTCAGCGTCTCCCCAATGGCTCGAAAGCTGTCGGTGGACTCTCCAAAGTACGACTGGATGTTCTGGTCAGACTGATCGGAACTTCCGGTGGTACTTCCAGAGCAAGTTCTGGTGCAAGTTCTGTCAAATACGTCGTTTCAATACTGAAACATACAATACGTGACCGGAACTTGGAGCGAAACAAGGAGCGGAAGTTTCTGGATCGCGAACCGCCTGACCGGAACTTCCGGCGGCTGGGCGGAAGTACCGCTCAAGAACTTAGCAAAATAAGCTAGGGTAGTTCCGATCACAAATTCCTGTCAGGCTTGAGCATGTCTGCTGACCGGAACTACCGGAGCTACTTACGGTTGAAGTTCCGCCAAATAGCACACTTCTATACAGAAGTATCTAGTACGTGGGCAGAACTTCTGCCATAAGTTGGGCCCGAATTTCTGCCGCACCCATTCCCGCAGAGAACCATGAGTGAAACTTCCAACGCTAGGCCGGAACTTCCGGTCAAGACAGAAACATCACAAACAACTCCAAAGATCACTCTCTCGCTAAAAAATAGGATGACAGTGGTTGTGCAAGTATAGTTTGTGCATGAAAAAGTGATTCCCCACAGCCTTCCGAGGTGGACCCCCTCTTGATAGTTCTGCGACCTAAAGCAATAAATAAAGAGGAAGGCAAAAACAAAGGCCGCCATCTTCACGAGATTCCAAGAGAGGTGTCCACAAGCTCCATAGAAATCAAATAACCTGAAACTTAAGCACACAATTAAACCACAAGTGGGATTGCCATCAACACCAAAATACTTAGCGAAAACATAGTCCTTTCAGTCGGACTTGCCCTTGTTAGTTCCTCCCGATGCCTCATTTTTTCATTATCCAATTGAATTAGTGAGCCTCTTTTAGGTGGAGCCTCTTGCTCTCTCAACTTCCACTTGTTACTCTTCTTGACCAACTTCCAACAATGATCAAGGTTGAATGGCTTATGCTTGGAAGCTTGCATGTGCTTGTACCTTTTGGCATCAATTCTCTCCTCCAAGATGAAAACACCATGAGAATTTTTTTGACAAAAAAGATCACAAAAGAAGGGGCATTCTACAAATGAATTGACACTCACATAATCACTTTCATTTGTTCCACTTGGAGGGGCATTCATCACTTGATCCAAGCATCCACTCTAACGAGATAAAGTGTTCTTAATCACATCCCAACGGCCTTAGAGAGACCGATAGGTGCGTGGAACAATCGTTGGAAGAAGTCGCATGAGTTGGAAGAACTTCTCCTCGATCCTCTGCCAATACCTCTTCCCGGTTTGGTCGGTTCCCATCACGGCATCAAGAGAAACGGCCTCCCAAGCCTTGATCAAGGTGACATCCTCCAAGGGGGTGTACTTTAGCCTTCTCTTCGGCTTTGCAAACGAAAAAACATCCACCTCATCATCTTCTCCACCTCCATCCTCACCGTCGTTTTCCCTGTTGTAAGCTTAAGAGGGTTCAGCGTAATCGCCGTTCGCGTACTCGCTGAATACAGTCTTGTAGATGTCTACATTGTTCTCATTCAACAAATTGAGGAAAGACGGTGAAACATCATGCAAATTCTCGCTAAAATACGCAAATTAAAACAATCGCTCTCATGCCGAATTGGGAAAAGTAAAAAGAGGGGGATTTCTACATACCTAGAGGAGCCAGAGGAGGGGCGGGGGAAGGAACTTCCTTCGCGATGGCGGTTCCATTAAGGGAAGTAGAGGCGGACGCCGAGACGGCGGGAGACCTCTGTTTCGACACCGTGTTCTTCAGCTTCTTCACCACCGGCTTCTTGTTGAGCCGTGGAGTTGATGTTGTCGTGGCGCCTCTAGCAGCGGGCGCATCGCGCGGGCGAGGCAGCTCCCTGGATGATGACAAAGCCCTGCCGCTTGCGCTTCACGCCGGGCGTGCCTGCCGATGGGGCAGCTGCGCCTAGGTTCGCCGCGGCGGTGACCGCCAGATCTGGCGAAGGGTTTGGGGGTTCGCCTGCGCCGGCGCAACCTGACTAGGCACTGGCAGCAACATAGGAGTCTCCATGGCGGTGCTCTAAGGGAAGGGGGATGTCGGGCGTGGCGGTGGAAGGGATATCGAGGACGATGGCGGAAGGTGAGAGGAGAAATGGCGCCTCGGGAATGTTCCTCCCGCCAACGAAAATGGTCGATTCAGGCCGCGTCGGTTCGGCCTCACAACCCTTGTATCTGTGGGTTGCGGGTGGGACTTTCCGTTCGCCCTTAAAGAATTTTACAGATCGATAATTTTTACGGAATCTTGTCGGACCATATTTTTCTAAAACAAATCAGAGAATAACGATTATTATATGGTTTCGGCAGTTTTAGAGGTCCGCTAGACATGCTCTAATAAGACTGAAACATGCATTTGAAAAAGCCGTTGCGTGCAAACTAGGCAAGGTGAACTTTACGTGTACCTAGCCATCTAGGCCCAGCAGGCATCGGAAGGCTTGGACTATCATTATTTTCCTATCTGTGTCGCTAGTAAAATCATAATCCAGTCCACCGAGTAAAACTGTAAGAACCTCTCCCTAGCCCGAACACAACGTCCAACGGACCGGGGCACAACATCCAAGGAGCCCATGCTTCTCTCTCCTGTCTCTGGGCCGTCCTTGGCGGATGCTCGTACACAGCGCGCCCCAACGGCTCTCTCCCCAGGCCACAGTGCTGGCTGTCCTGCCCAGAAACAACGCAGCGCGAGCGGAGCCACGTGAACGCGTGCAACCAACCGGCGTCACCAACCCACCCCCACATGGCCTCGCTGGCCCACTGCCAGTTGTGGCGCCGCACCGCACCGCACCTCCTCCCCGCCGCTTCTCTCCCCCTTCTCCTCCCTGCGCTATTTATCACCGCCCTCGCCGCCCGAGCCACTCCCATCATCAGCCAGACCAGAGACAGAGCAGAGCGGAGACTACGCCACCCGCACGCACGCAAACAGCCACAATGGCGCGCGCCGGCGCACTCTGCCTCGCGCTGCTCTGCCTCCTCGCGGCGCACTCCGCCGTCGCCCAGAAGTCCGCGGCACCGGCCGCCGCGCCCACCACCACCACCACTCCCGCAGCTCCCGCCAAGAAGACGACGCCCGCACCCGCCGCCGCACCGACCACCACAACACCCGCCGCCACCGCCCCGGCCGCAGCGCCGCCCACCACCCCAGCCACCCCTGCCCCCGCCGCCGCGCCACCCACCACCCCGGCCACCCCGGCACCGGCTAAGGCTCCCGCCGCGGCGCCGCCCACCAAGGCCGCCGCCTCGCCCCCTGCTCCGGCACCCAAGGCCCTCCTCCCGCCCGTCGAGGCCCCTGTCGCCTCGCCTCCCGTCGCGATGGCGCCCGCCACCATCCCCACCAAGCCCGACGCCCCAGCGCCCGCCCCGGCCAAGAAGAAGAAGAAGTCCTCCAAGAAGAAGAAGAGCAAGGCTCCGGCCCCCGCTCCCGTCGTCGCTGAGGCCCCCACCAAGTCCAAGAAGAAGGCTAAGGCCCCCGCGGCGGCCGACGACGCCGATGCGCCAGGCCCCGCTGCCTACGGAGACACCGCCGACACCGCGGTACGTTTCAATCCCTCCACTCCACTTCACCCCCTATAATTAATGCCGTCATCTGATCTGAACCAGCAATGCGCGTTCAAAACATGAAATCTAGCAATTGCTTTACTCTGTCGCGCAAACGACGTCGCAGCCGCAAGTAAAACAATCAACGCCGCTCTTATTTACAGTGATTAGTAGCGTTGTGATCTCAAAAAAAAAAGTAGCGTTGTTAGTAGCTAGTTAAATGCGTACTCCACTAGTAGTTAATTAGCAGACCAGAGCTTTGTTGGTGCTCCACCCACCATGTGACCGATGAGTGCAGCAAATGAGAATAGGGTAGTAGAGTAGATGCATTTCCAATTCCACCCGTCCCGACAACGCATGTGCATCCTGCCGTTACAACGGACACAACAGTTAATGCTGGAAAAGAAATGAAACATTTCAAAGTCAAGCTCATGCCAGTCCATCAACTACTGGCACTGTGCTAGTACTCCAAACCTGCACTGCGCCCATAAAACAATTACTATGCATTCTCGAAGCCTCTACCACGCGAATTTGTAGTTTACTACTAGTACTAGTACAAGATTAGTATTATCACTCGAAGCAGCGGTGCACACACATGTTTGCTTATGAATACTTGATGACGGGATAGCTGATTAAAATTTGCCTGGTTCGTGATGACTGCAGGGCGCCGTCCAGACAATGGCAGGGAGCATCATGTCGGCGTGCGCGCTGGCGTTGGGCCTCGCCGCCCTCCTGGCCTAGACGCCTCACCGCCGGTCCGGTCCCGTCGCCGAGACGTGCCACGACACACACGACGCAACTACGAGCGGCCGTACCCACCCGCCTTCCGGACGAGTCGTGCGGCCGTACCCACCCGCCTTCCGGACGAGTTGTGTGCCACCTCATTTCGTGCTGTATTTCTCGTCCATTTTCCTGACAGCCTGGGCGGGCCGGCCGGCTTTTCCTTGTGTAGTCCCACTCACGTTCGACCGCCTCGGATTCTTTCTCCCTCCTCCCTCCAGTACCAGATTGAGATTTGATTTATATCTTCTTTTATTTTATTTATCATTGTATTATTCCATCGACCCTTTGATGCTTAATCATAGATCTGTCTCTTTATGGACGCGCGTGTCTGTCTACCTACCTACTGCTGGGAGTGTGGCCTGGCCTGTGTTGTGCTGGACAGATCTGTTTTGGTTCGATGTGTTTGGCGCTTGCTTCTCATCTGGACCCAATATTTATGTGGGCATCACATATTTGCAAATCTGTGACACAAGACAAGCGGTAACATCGCAGTAGGAATGGCAATATTACTTTTCTGGGACGTGCTACTTTTCCAAGTTCTTTACACGCGGTCCAAAGGCTAATCCAAATCGGGGTAATCCCACTGAGTACTATCCATGTCTCGTGCCTACTTTTTTCAAAGAAGAAACCGTGATGAGCAAAAGAAGCACTACTCATATCATAAGCTCCTTGACGGTCAACAAAATGTGGGAACAATATTACACGTCAAACTTCGAGCATACATAATTTGTTGTGAGACTGTTCTCTAACTTTAAAAATACTCACTCTGTTTTAAAATATAAGATTTTTAGTTTTATAAATAAAATATATCTAGACTTTTTTAGTGTATAGATTCACTCAAATTTGGAGTGAACCTACACACTAAAATAAGTCTAGATACATTTTCTTCGCAAGTCTAAAATATCTTATATTTTAAAACGGAGGGAAGTCTAAAATATTTTATATTTTAAAATGGAGGGAGTACTTCATAAGGATCGAAGCACAATCTATTGTGAGACTGTTCTCTAACTTCAAAAATAACTCATATCATAAGAATCGAAGCACAATCTGTTATGAGACTGTTCTCTAATTTCAAAAACAACTCATATCATAAGGATCGAAGAACACCAAGTGCTCGCTTCATATCCTTTCTAACTATCTCTTATTCTTTCGTAAATTTCTTGCATTTTTTATCTGCAGGGTTGCAGAAAGTCTTCAAAAAGGTGGAGTAGGAGTGTGCCATCAGCTAGCTAAGCGAACACCAGAGAGCGTTGGAGCATATTTATATTATTCTTTGATCCTGTCATAGCAAAAAAAAAATGCTAAATCTAAAGATCTTATGATGCAACAACCTCTAATATGACCGTGCACCTCCTGGCATGCCCTTTGAACCGCCCTTGCTAACCAAAAGGATAATTCTTCCACTATCAACATGCATTCGATGCTGCCAAGAATCTCAGGAAACCCCTTACTCTCGTTGATGGAAAAAAGACGAGCAGTTTCGGTGTTTGACTCTCTTAGACAAACTTCGCCAAACACCGCAATAATTGAGTTGCAAAATCGGTACATGGCCTCATGTCATGTTTGACTCGTTCATGCGCATGTAGTCGTCGATAAGATCACCTGGTATTTCATATGCAAGCTGCCGAACGACCACATAATATTTTTAGTAAGAGGAGAAGCCAATCTTACCGGCGCAATCGAATTTGGCCTTGAAGTAGTCATCGTAGTCCCTCACGCCATTGAGAATCTGCAGGAATAGCTTCCTAGACATCCTATAGCGGTGACAAAATGCCTTCTCTTTAAAGACCGGATCAGTTAGGTGGAAGTAGTCGTTGTAAAGGCGCAGGTGGCCAGCTTCTCGACCACGGTCTATGTTTGCCAGTCACTTCTTCGTCAAGTCACCCCTACGCGGGGGTAGTAGGCACTCGTCATGAACCATGAGTGAAAGAGCAAGCAAAAGTTTGGTCTCACTGCCAGACTCCTCTTCCGGCGATGATTCGATGACATTCTTGTAGAATAACTTGATTGTCCTATGACTGATACCCATCTGTACAAGCATACTACTATCAATGACCATGCCAATGCCTACACACAACCAGATAAACTAGAATTAGCCAGCCGACACATCGTAAATGCGATCGGACAAAAGAATGATCAGGGTGTGGGTACGTGCTAGCGACACGCCCGAGTGTGTAGAGCACTTGTCGCGGCCACTGGCGGGATGATTCTGCAGAACTCTGGCAACACGCACGACCTGTGGTGGTGCTGGATATTGGAGGGACCGGGGGACACTCGTCGACCGCTCGGGTCGAAAACTGCAAGCAAACTCTTCTGGCAATCAGACGGCGACACGAGAACGTGGCTGCTGGCCAGCAGGATGCGGCCGGGAAGTGGTGGCGACAAGGGTGGGATGTGGCGACGGCAACGACGGTGCCTAGGGTGGCGGCGGAGATGGTGGGTGAGGGTTTGGGACATGGAGTGGCTTGGGTGTGCCTCTTGTGCCACCGACAGGAGGTCCCGGGTTGTCCTAGGAGAGGATACACGCATTGTCCGGCCAACGCAAACTTAGATCAAATTTGGTACATGTATAGATTGATCCGCGCGAGTCGGTTTGTTTGGATCGGCCCGCTGGCATTTGCATCAGCCCCGTTGGATATGCCCTTATCAAAATTACTGGGGCTGGAGTTTTTTCTTTTGAAATGGACATTGGCACAGAGTAGACGGTCGCCAGGTTTTGTTTATCATGTTTACGAAGGTTCCAGCTAAACAAACCAAGAGACACTCACAAAATGACACAGTCGATGAAACCGACAGCTTAACTTACCAAAATTCTGCCGCTAACCACCATGCTGAAGTAAGGGAAAATCTGTCACTAACCACCCGTGCTTATTTGAGTTACTCAATAGTATAATAGAAATGCCTAATTAAACACATGTCTTGTATAAATAAGGACGGACGATTAAGTGACAACCGATTAACTTTTGTAAGCATCTACTAGTAGCATTGGTTATGACGGTCTTATGCTCTGACCAGAGAGTGTCTTTTGAACTCTTGATGTCCTTGTCATGTTGTATAAAGTTGGTCGCGGGTCCTTAATGATAATTGCCAAATTAGTTGAGTGCTGACTCCCCACACTTGTTAGTTGATCCTTCCTCCCTGATATATTAGTGTTTTCTTCGTCTCCCAGCGTGTCGGTGAGTCCTCCACAGCTACTACATACTACTACTCCATGATGATAAACTCTTTAATTTTCAGTCCAACGACCTATGCGATGATAGGTTGGCATTACCAAATAGCAATGCCGGAAAGCTAGCTGGTGCAGCAGCGGGCGGCAGAACAGCCGTCGGTTCCAAGTCTCCCTCGTGTACCAATCATAGAGTTAAGAAACGCGCCACCGACAGAGCGTAGATCGCCACCACTCATCATTGTACGCGCCCAGCCACGGCCGGCGGGTGTGTAGTTTCTGGTCCTGCGCGACGGTGGGCTTTCGTTCGCGCCACTACGTACGCGCGACCAACCGAAAGCAACGTGTCCAACGGTGAGCGGCGCGTCCAGGTGTCACCGTACCGTCGCCATCACCGACGCTAATTTGTTGGACGTCGTCCAGCTACCTGTGATCTGTCGTCTACTTAGTCTGGAAATCTGGCTGGAATGGTTTCTGTTCTCGTCTTTTAGGCGGCCTGGAATTCTACAGGATAGATAGATAGATACACGTCGGTGCCTTTTTAGGTAAGATGTCCCCGTCGGTAGATTCGTGGAGAAGAACATTGTTCTGTTTCATTTGACGGTGCTACGGGCGCTAGAGTTCACTCCGCTTCTTTACCGTGCTACGGACAGTAGAGTTAAACCCTACATCGAAACCGAGTTACTCGCCTCACCTCGAGTCCGTGAGCACGGTACCCTGCAGCACGGAGCACGGGGCAGGGCGAGCGATTCAAGAGGAGCACACGTACGTGCGCGTGGATTTGATTGCAAGCCCAGGCTGGTTCCTTCCTCCAACCAGCTCTGCGTGTGCGTGCGTGTGTACTACCACTATATGCTACGGCGACGCTAGCTGCCTGCTGCTTCCCTCCCCCCTGGCGGGCGATCCATCACCGTTCACGAGCTTTTTCACGGGAGGTGTACGTACGGCATCGGCCTGTCCCCCGTGTCGGCAGTACCACATCGCTGTACGTACAGTGCTACAAACCGATCTCGTCGATGGCGAGAAAAGATTTCGCAGCGGCGGGCGGAAGCATCTCGCGCGCGCGCGCGCGCACGTACGGCCGGATACTACATTGGAGCGGAAACATCGGCTGTTGGGGGGCCACGTTCTCGTAACGGAACAAACTATTTTTTGTGTGTGTGTGTCGGAGATCGGAACAAGATGTGGATCCACATCTGCTGCAAGCAGCAAGTAGTGCGCACGAAGCAACGGCATCGTCACAGGTTAATCCACAGTTCTACTCGCCGTAAACAAGGCTGGAACCAGATCCTCTAACATAGAGGAACAAAGTTAGAGAATCTATGGTATCCTAACTTTGGCGCTGCGTGCCTCTGGGTTGACGGTCAACTACAACAAGTCAATGGCTACCCTGATCAGAGGAGAGGAGGAGGATGGGGCCATGGTGAGCTCGGTCCTGGGCTGTAGGCTCCATGCCTTCCCTATCACGTACCCGGGGCTGCAACTCGCTCTGAGGCCCCTGACGAAGGCCCCTGACGAAGGCGGAATGGCAGCCGGTGCTGGATAGGGCAATCGAGTTCACCCCGGCATGGCAAAGGGGGTTTATCGCTAGGGCAGGTCGCCTCACCTTGATCAAATCGGTGGCGGAGGCGAGACCACTACACCAGCTGTTAGTGGCGGAGGCCCCGGCTTGGCTGCTAGAGGAGTTAGAGAAGTGGCAGCGTGCGTTCTTCTAGGCTAGCAAGAAGGAGGTCAATGGCGGTCAATGCCTGGTGGCCTGGGACACAGTTTGCAAGCCGACCTACTTTTTTGGGTTGGGGGTTAAGAACCTGAGATTTTATGGAGTGGCGCTGCGTTCCAGATGAGAGTGGTATAGACGGACAGACCCTGGCCGTCCCTGGGACGGCCTCCCGTCGCTTAAGGATGAGGAGGATGAGGGCGTCTTCGCAGCCCTTGCGCCTTGTATACTTGGTGATGGTGGAGAGCTATTGTTCTGGAAGGACCGTTGGCTCGAGGGTCGCACAGTTGGCGAGATCGCGCCAGAGGTGGTGGAGGCAGTGTGCACTCGGAGGAAAAACTGCAGGACTATGGCACAGGCGTTGTCGGCCCACTCTTGGATGCTGGACATAACAGGAGCGCCGGGGGAGCAGGGGTGCAGGCAGTGGGTGGCTCCCTGGCTTGCGCTAAGGATGGTTCAGTTGGTGGCCAAACCAGATGAATTTGTATGGACAGGTTCGCGGTCCAGGATCTATTCCGCTAGGGACACTTATGAGTGATGACCCACAAGTATAGGGGGTGTATCATAGTACTTTCGATAAATAGGAGTGTCGATCCCAACGAGGAGCAGAAGATGTTGACTAGTGGTTTGGATCAAGAATTCTTTGTAAATACTTAGCAAACGGATTTTTAGGGGTTTTTGATAATGCAAAAAAATAAAGTGCAAGTAAATAAAAGACAACAATAATAATTGCAACAAGTGGCTCAATCCTTTCTTCAGCAAAGGACAAGCCGGTTGTATTACTTATGAGGACCAAACTTTCTTGAGGACACCTGGGAATTCCGTCAAGTGATTTTGCTTCATATAGTTGATTAATCTTCTTTGGTTGGATAAGTATTGTGTGGGTGAACCTATGCTAATGTACCAACCTTATTTGGACTAATACATACTTGTGATTATACCCCTTGCAAGCATCCGCAACTACAAGAAAGTAATTAAGATAAAAACCTAACCACGACATTAAAATTTGAGATCCTACACTCCCTTGTGCAAATGTTTCCTAACGGGGGTTTAGGTTTTTGTCACTCCGGTAACCCCACAATTAGTAGCCAAATACACAATGCATTCCCCTAGGCCCATAAATGGTGAAGTATCATGTAGTCGATGTTCACATGACACCACTAGAAGAAAAACACCACAACTTAAATATCAAACCATTGAATATTACTTCAACAAAATTCCACTACTAACAACATGACTTCTCCCATGTCCTCAAGAACTAAACGAACTACTCACGAGACATCATATGGATCAAGATCAAAGATGAAATAATGATAAGTAACAATCTGAACATAAACAATAATTCAATGGTTCCACCCAATAGCATCAACTACAAAAGTAATCAACACAGAGAAAGTTTCCCCTAAGAACTATGCAAGATTCAACCCAATTGTTATAGCGGGATGGAGTGGTTGTGATGGTGCTTGTGGAGATGATGGTGAGGACGATGATGATGATGATCCCGATGAAGTCTAGCTTGATGATGGTGTTGATGGTGACGATCTCCCCTCTCCGGGAAGGAATTTCCCCGGCAGAATTCTGCCTGCCGGAGAGCTCTTTCTCTCTCTGTAGTTTCCGCCCCACAGAGGCGGCGTAATCTTTCTATGGTCGCTCCCCGAGTCTGAGGGTTTCAGGGGGATGATATAGGCGAAAGGGCGACGCCAGAGGTGGGCCAGGGTGGCCACACCACCTGGTGCCGCGACCTAGGGGGTCCTGCGCCAGGGGTGGTGTGGGCCCCCTATGGCCCATCTCCACTTCCCCTTTTGGCTTCCTCCGTATTCTAGAAAAATAGGGACTTTCATATATTTTCTGGAATTTTTTGATCTTCGCGAATATTGCATCTAGACATCGCTTTTTTCCATCAGAATGTTGACTCCGGCAGTTCATCCTCCAAAAGTCATCCAATATGCAAAAATAGATGAAATAACATAAGTATCACCTCTTAATATGACATATATCAATGAATAACAGTAAATTATGATATAAAATAGTGATGCAAAATGGACGTATCAACTCCCCACAAACTTAGACCTCGCTTGTCCCCAACGAAAATTGAGTTCAGTAAACATGACCACAGGTTTATTGTGGCGCCCCGCAAAACCACTACTAGAAAATCGCGTTGTTTGTGTGCATTGCATCATCATGACCGCATGCTCATGTCATCATGCCACATTGCATTTGAGCATCGTCATCATCATGCATGGTTTTTGTCTAAACTATTTTCGAAACGCCTAGTTTTGTTTTCTAAATACTCCTGTATTTATTCAAATTAAAACCCGGGTCTCCGGAATATTTTGTTTCGTCTACCAACGGTTTGCAAAAGCCCTGTTTTAAATAAATAAAATATTTAATTATTTTTAGGGGGCAGCCAACCGGGCCGATCCGACCTAGTCGGCCACCCCCAGTACAAACCGGTCTATCTAAATCTTTTCCTACCCAAACCCTTTTCTACCTAAACCTATTCTACCCAGCTTCCCTCCACCTCACCCCGACCAATCCCCTCTCGCCACCTCATCTCTCATCTCTCCCCCACCCAATCACACGCGGCCACCTCACCTACCCCCACCTCTCTCACCCCACTCCCCCAGCCCCAACCACACACACACACGCCTGCTACCGCCCGCGTCCACCCCAATCCTTTGCCAGCCCGGCCCCACCCCGTAGCACACAACAAGCCACACACGACCCAGACCGAGTCCACCTCCTTCCCCCTCTCTCTCGCGCGGGCCCCACCCTTATGGAGTGAACAGAGCCGCCCCCACCTCCCGCTCGTCTGCCATCGCGCTCCCCGACCCGCTCGTCGCGCGCCGCCTCCCTGGATCCCTCGACCCGCCCTCGCCTCTTCCTCCGGGCTCCCTCCTCTGCCTCGCTCGAGTCGCCTCCCCAGCGCCTCCACCTTCCTCCTCAATCCTGCGGCCTCATGGGCGACCTCTTCTCCCTGCCTCGGCCTTCTCAGCTCGGCCGGCGCCGCCGCCTCCTCCACCGTTCCTCTCGCGCCCGCTCGAGCCGTGAAACTCGCCCGTCGCCCAGCCCCCACGCGCCCACGCATCCGCCTCGCCAGCAAGCTCGCCGGACCGCCGCCCTCCTCCGCTCCGGTCCGCACCGCCGCCAGGAGGCCACCTTCCTCGACCTCGCCGCCGAGCTTCTCTGGCCGCCGAGCTCCTCCCCAGCGCCGCCGCACGCCCTCTCTCCCCTCCCCTGCGGACCACCAGCCCGACGCTGGCCCTCGTCGCCTTCCCCTCAATCTCCGCCTCGCCTCTGCCCCCTCCTTGCTTCGCCGGTGGCCCCCAGCAACGTCTTCCTCCTCACCGCCCTCTCGGCCACCCCCGTAGTCCCTGCAGCCACACGGTCCTCCTTCTTCGAGCTCTTCACCGGTAGTGTCGTCCCTCTCATGTGGCCTGCACCTCGCGGCCGCGTCCGCCAAGCCCGTCGCTGTTGTCCAGTCTCGTCGTTTGGCTGGCTCCTTTCTTGCTTTGGCCCTGTCCAAGTGCTTGCCTCGCTTGTGCTCCTGGTGTTTGGATAATTCCTATTGAGTGGTTGGTACAGCTCGATCCTTGTGGATGTGATGTATGCGTTAAGTGATTCCTCCGCGGACCCAAAGACCGAACCCGGGCATGCCAATTCTTCGACCCGAAGGACACAGATGCGACAAGTACTTCTTCCCGGATCTGATGCTCGAGAACCCGGACGCCAAGGTTGTCGACACGGATTCGCCAAGTACTTCCTCGCGGACGCCAAGTCCTTCGCCCCGAATGCCAAGACCGACTCGATGGCGCGGACCCGACAAGATCTTCGCAACGACATGATCGGCACCGACCAGGGCGGATCCGATGTACCCCCGATGCCGAACCAAGTCCTTCTACCCGGATGCGACAAGATCTACTCCGTTGTCCGAGAATGTTTCTGCCGAGACCGATCCCGTCGAACCCTGTCAAACCCCGAACCCCCGGAACCAAGATCTTCCGAACTCCGATGTGTGACCCATTTATCCGAGACCCCTATTTTTATAATATGACATTATCAACTGTCGCATATTAATTGCTCATGTTGCATGCATATTCATGTGGTTTGGGGGCCTTATGCCGATTCACCATATAATTAAATATGGAGACCATATGCGGGCTATTCTAGTCTTAGTTTGTCTCCATTTAAATTTGTGTAGCGAACCGGTGATATAATTTTGCCATGTTAAGACAACATTTAAATTGTGGGGTAGCTAAACAACATGAACCTATTAATTAATTGTCGGGACCCCGGTTCCGCTCAATATGATCTAATTGCATTGCACCTTCGCCATGTCATACATCATACATGCATCATGCCCGGTCTTCTGCCTTAATCTTAAATAGTCCATCCGGTGTTTCTTCTAGTGCTTTGCTTCTTCACGGACTAGGCCGATGAGTTGATGCGAGTATCGACCCGACCTTTGGATGAACCTTCGACAATGTTTTCAGGCGAGCACCTCCCCCTTTCTACCTATCTTACTTTTATAGTATTTATTCTCTCCTGTTGATCTATTGCTATCTGTGTTGCTCTAGTTTTCGTACCCGTGATATCCCTTGTAGCCTTATATTGCCTTGGACACCTCCTATTACATTGTTTGGTAGATAGTTGGACTGTGGCGTCGTGATCGCTTGCTCAAGTCTTTTGCGTGTCGTCAAGTACCACAGTTGTTGGAGTATTGCCAGTGTTTATTGTTGGGGCTGATCAAGACTTTAATTACTGTTTAATAAATAAAATTGAAGTAGGTAAATCACGTGCAATTGGGCAATAGATGTTATTTGGTTGTTAACCGTCCACTTGTGTCCCGTAGGACCCCGAGTACTTGATACTGTTCCTTGAATATTCGCTATCCACATCCGGAGGATTATGGGACCCACTGAGCGAGCTTGATTCATTCTTATTTCTTGGGGCCACAAACTAGTTTGAGGTTTTATTTACTATCCTGTACTTATGTCATGCTTTCTTGCTATATTTAAATTGTGCGATGTCTTTGCACCTGTCTTATTTAGGATCGGGACACGTTTTGTGTATCGACAAGCCCAGTCACACTTTCGGGTTCCCAGTCGTTTACAACCGTCCACCCAAACCTTGAGTCCGTTTCGGAGTCAGCTAACTTCGTTGCGGGTAGCTTAATGGGGTGGCCCCCTGAAATATTTCTGAATCTGGTGATTGCTTTGTCGTGAAGGCCTCGTTGGGTTTTGATTTGGTTTTTCCGAGGTTGATCGAGTGTGTGTTGCTATTTGTGCACCCCTGCAGGGTAAAACTTTCTGAAAGCCGTGTCCGCGGTTATGGACGACTTGGAGCACAGTATCTCGATCATAGACAACTATAACTAAAGTAGTGCTATAGATTTGACTTTATAATGACTAGTAATCAGCTTCATTATAATGGAATGGCTAAATAAAATTGCCAACAATTGCTTGTTCGGGTTGTCGCTTGCTACCATTGTATCTGACTAGTAAGTATTGCAACTATAACGGAATGGCTAAGTAAAAGTACCAACAACTACTGGGTTTTGGGATATCTCATGCTAATTGTATTTGACTAGTAAGTGTCGCTTCTAGCGGAATGGTTAAATAAAAATTGCCCTTGCTTATTATATCGGGATGATTATCTATACTTGACTAGTAATTGCTTTAGCGATAAGCGAATAAATAAAAGCCAATGTGTGAGTACCTCGGTTGACTTCCTCGTTTGGTCTCGAGGGAAACACCGGGATGGGTTTGTTTGATGGTAGCATCGGTTGGTTCGAATAGGTCTTTCTTATCCCTCTCGATGGCCGCGGTTATATCGAGTCTCTATAGGTTGTTTAGTGCATCTTTGTTGCTGCGATCCACCATACTGTGTGGCGAGGACCGCCAATTCTAGCCTCGCCGTGTCTTGGCCTCGATCTTGACCTCTCTCTTTTTCCTTTGCCCTTTGTCGGCACCCTTTTGTTAAGTAGGTTTTGAGATCGGCGTCGTTAGCGGGGTTACCCTTCCGCTTGGCACAGGCGAGTTATGGCGCCATTGGTTATTCTTGGGGCTCTTAGCCCCATTTGCATCTTGTCCGTAGTCGGACGCTCTATCATTTTCAAGGTGATTTGGATCTTTGTATATTATTTACGTATTCTTGACTCATTGAGTGTTGTCGTATATATTTACTGCGTGGGTCCCATCAAGGGCTGTTGTGTAATGTTATTACCGTTTTCCACCCGCGAAAGTGCTGGTGGCACCTTTGAATCGTTTCTATGCGGGTTTGGCGGAAGCGCTAAAACTTGCATAGGGTCGATCGAGGGTGTTCTGAGTGGTATCGAGCCCAGGTTGCGATACCCAAGTACACTGTAGGATAACCTAGCTAACTTGAAGTAGAGTGTCAAAACTATTTTTGAAAAATCGGTTGGATAGTTCTGATTAGGTCTGATTTTACTCCTTACCCCTCTGCTGCTCTCCTCTCACCTCTGCGTGTTTGAATACGCTCTCTTCTCCCTCTCCGAGTCTAGGATTTCTCGTGGTTGGGTTCCATCGTACCTTCAGGGTTTCGCTTCCTCCTTTGGTAACGGTGTGTCCACATCTGGTCTTCATGCTATCCGAGGAATCCTTCGTCTGGTGGACTTCTCTTTGTTCCTTCTCGTGCCTTCCGGTGTTTTCCGACGCGACGACATCATCTACGCCAGATCCGATGCAGAGTCTGCATCACTCCTTTGTTCTTGAACCTCGATTGTCAAGATCTTCAGTCTGATTCCAAGAATGGTTGCACGCTTTTCTACTGATTGTGCGGAGTAATAGTTTGGGTGCGTGATGGATTGGCCCCCATGCCGACTACTCACTCTATTCGCTTGTGTACATTGAAGTGGATGAGAATGCATCGGTTCCCTCTTCATTTCGAAGCTAGAGGTGGCTTTATTTGTTGATACCTCTACCTTCTACCTTTTGTTCCCGGAGTGATCTCTCGACGAATGGGGAATAATCCTTGTTGGTGGTGTCGCCATTTTCAAGCTGAGAAAGAACCCTTGTTAGTGGTGTCGCGAGGATCTACACGAAGCGCGAAGGATCAGATCGTCGGCCTTCTTCCCTGTACCATGAGGCGGATCTCGAGGGCGAGATCCATTGTTAGTGGTGTCGAATTGTGGCGCCCCGTAAAACCACTACTAGAAAATCGCGTTGTTTGTGTGCATTGCATCATCATGACCGCATGCTCATGTCATCATGCCACATTGCATTTGAGCATCGTCATCATCGTGCATGGTTTTTGTCTAAACTATTTTCGAAACGTCTAGTTTTGTTTTCTAAATACTCCCGTCTTTATTCAAATTAAAACCCGGGTCTCCGGAATATTTTGTTTCGTCTACCAACGGTTTGCAAAAGCCCTGTTTTAAATAAATAAAATATTTAATTATTTTTAGGGGGCAGCCAACCGGGCCGATCCGACCTAGTCGGCCACCCCCAGTACAAACCGGTCTATCTAAATCTTTTCCTACCCAAACCCTTTTCTACCTAAACCTATTCTACCCAGCTTCCCTCCACCTCACCCCGACCAATCCCCCCTCCCCCCCTCATCCCCCATCTCTCCCCCACCCATTCACTGCCACCTCACCTACCCCACCTATCTCACCCCACCCCCCTCCCCGGCCCCAACCACACACACACACCACGCCTTGCGCCGCGTCCACCCCAATCCTCTGCCAGCCCGGCCCCACCCCGCAGCACACAACAAGCCACACACGACCCAGACCGAGTCCACCTCCTCCCCCTCTCTCTCGCGCGGGCCCCACCCTACTGGAGTGAACAGAGCCGCCCCCCACCTCCCGCTCGTCTGCCATCGCGCTCCCCGACCCGCTCGTCGCGCGCCGCCTCCCTGGATCCCTCGACCCCGCCGCCTCGCCTCTTCCTCCCCGGGCTCCCTCCCCTCACCTGCCTCGCTCGAGTCCGCCCTCCCCAAGCGCACCCCACCTTCCTCCCTCAATCCCGCCGGCCTCCGCCCGGACGACCTCCTCTCCTCGCTGCCTCCGGCCTTCTCAGCTCCGGCCGCGCCCGGCGCTCGCCGCCTCCCTCCACCCGTTCCTCTCGCGCCCGAGCTCGTAAGCTCCCGTCGCCCAGCCCCACGCCCACGCATCCGCCTCGCCAGCAAGCTCGCCGGACCGCCGCCCTCATCCGCTCCGGTCCGCACCGCCGCCAGGAGGCCACCTTCCTCGACCTCGCCGCCGAGCTCCTCTGGCCGCCAAGCTCCTCCCCAGCGCCGCCGCACGCCCTCTCTCCCCTCCCCTGCGGACCACCAGCCCGACGTCGGCCCTTGTCGCCTTCCCCTCAATCTCCGCCTCGCCTCTGCCCCCTCCTTGCTTCGCCGGTCGCCCCCAGCAACGTCTTCCTCCTCGCCGCCCTCTCGGCCACCCCCGTAGTTCCTGCAGCCACACGGTCCTCCTTCTTCGAGCTCTTCACCGGCAGTGTCGTCCCTCTCATGTGGCCTGCACCTCGCGGCCGCGTCCGCCAAGCCCGTCGCTGTTGTCCAGTCTCGTCGTTTGGCTGGCTCCTTTCTTGCTTTGGCCCTATCCAAGTGCTTGCCTCGCTTGTGCTCCTGGTGTTTGGAAAATTCCTATTGAGTGGTTGGTACAGGCAGCTACAGATCCTTGTGGATGTGATGTATGCGTTAAGTGATTCCTCCGCGGACCCAAAGACCGAACCCGGGCATGCCAATTCTTCGACCCGAAGGACACAGATGCGACAAGTACTTCTTCCCGGATCTGATGCCCGAGAACCCGGACGCCAAGGTCGTCGACACGGATTCGCCAAGTACTTCCTCGCGGACGCCAAGTCCTTCGCCCCGAATGCCAAGACCGACTCGATGGCGCGGACCCGACAAGATCTTCGCAAGGACAAGATCGGCACCGACCAGGGCGGATCCGATGTACCCCCGACACCGAACCAAGTCCTTCTACCCGGATGCGACAAGATCTACTCTGTTGTCCGAGAATGTTTCTGCCGAGACCGATCCCGTCGAACCCTGTCAAACCCCGAACCCCTGGAACCAAGATCTTCCGAACTCCGATGTGTGACCCATTTATCCGAGACCCCTATTTTTATAATATGACATTATCAACTGTCGCATATTAATTGCTCATGTTGCATGCATATTCATGTGGTTTGGGGGCCTTATGCCGATTCACCATATAATTAAATATGGAGACCATATGCGGGCTATTCTAGTCTTAGTTTGTCTCCATTTAAATTTGTGTAGCGAACCGGTGATATACTTTTGCCATGTTAAGACAACATTTAAATTGTGGGGTAGCTAAACAACATGAACCTATTAATTAATTGTCGGGACCCCGGTTCCGCTCAATATGATCTAATTGCATTGCACCTTCGCCATGTCATACATCATACATGCATCATGCCCGGTCTTCTGCCTTAATCTTAAATAGTCCATCCGGTGTTTCTTCTAGTGCTTTGCTTCTTCACGGACTAGGCCGATGAGTTGATGCGAGTATCGACCCGACCTTTGGATGAACCTTCGACAATGTTTTCAGGCGAGCACCTCCCCCTTTCTACCTATCTTACTTTTATAGTATTTATTCTCTCCTGTTGATCTATTGCTATCTGTGTTGCTCTAGTTTTCGTACCCGTGATATCTCTTGTAGCCTTATATTGCCTTGGACACCTCCTATTACCTGTTGTTTGGTAGATAGTTGGACCTGCGCGTCGTAGTCGCTTGCTCAAGTGCTGTTGCGTGTCGTCAAGTACCACAGTTGTTGGAGTATTGCCGAGTGTTTATTGTTGGGGCTGATCAAGACTTTAATTACTGTTTAATAAATAAAATTGAAGTAGGTAAATGCAGTGGCACAGGTGGGCAATAGATGTTATTTGGTTGTTAACCGTCCACTTGTGTCCCGTAGGACCCCGAGTACTTGATACCTGTTCCTTGAATATTCGCGCTATCCACATCCGGGAGGATTATGGGACCCCGAGCGAGCTTGATTCATTCTTATTTCTTGGGGCCACAAACTAGTTTGAGGTTTTATTTACTATCCTGTACTTATGCCATGCTTTCTTGCTTTATTTAAATTGTGCGATGTCTTGCACTGTACTATTTAGGATCGGGACACGTTTTTGTATCGACAAGCCTAGTCACACTTTCGGGTTCCCGATCGTTTCGATCCACCCAAACCTTGAGTCCGTTTGAGTCATTAACTTCGTTGCGGGTAGCTTAATGGGGTGGCCCCCTGAAATATTTCTGAATCTGGTGATTGCTTTGTCGTGAAGGCCTCGTTGGGTTTTGATTTGGTTTTTCCGAGGTTGATCGAGTATGTGTTGCTATTTGTGCACCCCTGCAGGGTAAAACTTTCTGAAAGCCGTGTCCGCGGTTATGGACGACTTGGAGCACAGTATCTCGATCATAGACAACTATAACTAAAGTAGTGCTATAAATTTGACTTTATAATGACTAGTAATCAGCTTCATTATAATGGAATGGCTAAATAAAATTGCCAACAATTGCTTGTTCGGGTTGTCGCTTGCTACCATTGTATCTGACTAGTAAGTATTGCAACTATAACGGAATGGCTAAGTAAAAGTACCAACAACTACTGGGTTTTGGGATATCTCATGCTAATTGTATTTGACTAGTAAGTGTCGCAACTACAACGGAATGGTTAAATAAAAATTGCCCACTGCTTATTATATCAGGATGATTATCTATACTTGACTAGTAATTGCTGCAACGATAACTGAATAAATAAAACTGCCAACTGTGTGAGTACCTCGGTTGACTTCCTCGTTTGGTCTCGAGGGGGAAACACCAGGATGGGTTTGTTTGATGGTAGCATCAGGTTGGTTCCGAATAGGTCTTTCTTATCCCTCTCGATGGCAGCGGTTATATCGAGTCTCTATAGGTTGTTTAGTGCATCTTTGCAGCTGCTGCGATCCACCATACCTGTGTGGCGAGGGCGCAATTCTAGCCTCGCCGTGTCTTGGCCTCGATCTTGACCGCTCTCTCTTTTCCTTTGCCCTTTGTCGGCACCCTTTTGTTAAGCGGTTTTGAGATCGGCGTCGTTAGCGGGGTTACCCTTCCGGCTTGGCACAGGCAGGGTTATGGACGCCATTGGTTATTCTTCAGGGCTCTTAGCCCCATTTGCATCTTGTCCGTAGTCGGACGCTCTATCATTTTCAAGGTGATTTGGATCTTTGTATATTATATCTGTATTCTTGACTCATTGAGTCGCTGTCGTATATATTTCTGTTCTGTGGGTCCCATCGAGGACTGTTGTGTAATGTTATTACTTCGTTTTCCACCCGCACGAAAGTGCCTGGTGGGCACCTTTGAATCGTTTCTATGCGGGTTTGGCGGGAAGCGCTAAAACTTGCATAGGGTCGATTCTGAGGGTGTTACATTTATGGCGTGAAGTGTCGATAAAAAGAATACGGACAAGAAGCATCACATTCACCAATACACAAATCATAATAGAAAACAACTCACCATTATATAACTTAACTTGGAACGAGTATGGGAGTCACAATAGATATGTATAAAGAAAATCATAATTGGCAATGACAAACTTTGTTCTTGGTCAGAGAACAGTTGACAAATCTGACATGGCTCAGTTGTAGAGCTTCGTTGGGATACCCCACGAGGAAGGTGTGATGAGTACAACAACAAGTTTTCCCTGAGTTATGAAACCAATGTTATCGAACCAGTAGCAGCAAGGAAACGACTCAAAGGTGTTGCTAGCAACTTGGAAACCTGCACAACACAAACTCAAGACTTTGCCCCAACTTGCAGTGAGGTTGTCAATCTCACCGGTTTGCTGAAAATAAAGGATTAAACGTATAGTGTAGATATGCTAGTGACTCCGTTTCAAGTAGCTATCTTGGCCAAGTAGATGCTAGTGACTCCAGGAGGGGGTATTTATGCTCGATAGTGGGTTCATGCCTCTATTTAATCTAAGGGAAGTGACAGAAATCTCTAAGGTTGTATATGTGTTTTTGCCACTAGGGAGAAAACAACGGTCTCTTGTTCATGTAACAAGTGGATTGTTTACCTTCCACACTTTGCTTAAAGCAGTTATCTGTTGCTTGCAACTTAATACTGGAGGGGGGGGGGTCGGATGATAACCTGAAGGTGTATTACTAGTCATAGATGCAGTTGGATGGCGGTCTATATATCTTGTTGTATTGACCAATCGAATCTCATAGGACCATGAATGTCTAGTATTGCATTGTTATGCCTTGCTCAGTCCTGTCAATTGCCCTGCTGTAATTTGTTTACCCAACATGCCATGTTTGTTTATCTTAAGGAGAACACCTCTAGTGAACTATGGACCCCGGTCCAATCTTTACCATTGATACATCTTCAGTTATTACTATTTACTTTCTGCAAACCACTATTACCTTCAACACCATATAGTTAACCCTTTGTTTTTAGCAAACCGGTGATATTGACAACCTCACTGCAAGTTGGGGCAAAGTCTTGAGTTTGTGTTGTGCAGGTTTCCAAGTTGCTAGCAACACCTTTGAGTCGTTTCCTTTCTCCTACTGGTTCAATAACCTTGGTTTCTTACTGAGGGAAAACTTGTTGTTGTGCTCATCACACCTTCCTCTTGGGGTCTCCCAACGAAGCTTCCACGCACCATCAAGACTTTTTTGGTGTCGTTGCCAGGGAGGCTAAGGACGTCTTCACAAGGGGATTCATTCACAACCTTTCTCTTTACTTTGTTTTTGTTTTGCTTAGTTTATTTTGCTTGGTTTGGTTTGCCTCTTTTTATCAAAAACTCCAAAAAAAATTAGTTTAGTTTGGTTTGCTTTCTCTTATCAAAAACACAAAAAAATAGTTCCTTCTCTAGTTGCTGTTGCTGTTGGCTTGCTCCACTTTTGCCAAAATGAACTCTGCTGAGAACACCAAGTTGTGTGACTTCACTAGCACAAACAACAATGATTCCCTAAGTACTCCTATTGCTCCACCTGCTCCTGATGCTACCTTTTATGAAATTAAGTCTGCTTTGTTGAATCTTGTGATGAGAGAGTAATTTTCTGGTGCTAGTTCTGATGATGTTGCTGCCCACCTCAATAACTTTGTTGAACTTTGTGAGATGCAAAAATATAAGGATGTAGATGGAGATATTATTAAGCTCAAGTTGTTTCCTTTCTCCTTGAGAGGAAAAGCTAAACAATGGTTGCTATCGTTGCCTAGAAATAGAATTGATTCTTGGATTAAATGCAAAGATGCTTTTATTGGAAAATATTATCCTCTTGCTAAGATTATATCTATGAGAAGTGAAATAATGAAATTTAAACAACTTGATAATGAACATGTTGCTCAAGCTTGGGAAAGAATGAAATCTTTGGTTAATAATTGTCTCACTCATGGACTTACTGCTTGGATGATTATCCAGACTTTTTATGCAGGTTTGAACTTCTCCTCTAGAAACCTGTTGGATTCAGCTGCTGGAGGTACCTTTATTACCATTACCTTGGGTGATACAACAAAGCTCCTTGATAATATGATGGTTAATTATTCTGAATGGCACACTAAGAGAGCTCCACATGGTAAGAAGGTAAATTATGTTAAAGAAACCTCCTCTTTGAGTGATAAGATTGATGTTATCATGGCTATGCTTGTTAATGGGAAAGCTCATATAGATCCTAGTAATGTTATCTTATCCTCTTTGGTTGCTCAAGAAGAGCAAGTTGATGTGAACTTCATTAGAAACAACAATTTCAACAACAATGCCTATAGAAATAATTTTGGTAGTAACAACAATTATATGCCTTATCCTCCTAATAATGGCAATACCTATGGAAACTCCTACAACAATTCTAGAAGTACTCACTCTAAACTTGAAGTCATGCTCAAAGACTTTATTAGTAAACAAACCACGTTCAACAAGACCGTGGAGGAAAAGCTTTTGAATGTTGAGAAAAATATTTTCTCTTTGTATGAAGCACAGTCCTCTTTGATTAATAAAATGGTTGCTAAACCTGAAACCTTGGAAAGTACCTTTGCTTCTACTCATTCCATACAAGTTACTATTGATGAAAATGTTATAATGTTATCCCAACTTCATGCTAAGTGGGAAAGAGAAGCTAACATTGCTAGAAAAAATAGTGTGTGCACTATCACCACCACCAATATGGATGCCACTAAACCACAAGAGGTCCCTATTCCTCCTACCACATTGCCTAAACCCAATGAGTATACTACTAGTGATGCTAAGTTTTATTTTGATCTTAATGGTTGCAATATTTCTGAAGTGATTATGTTCCTACAAAAGCTTGCTAGAAGTCCTGATGCTAGTGATATGCATGTAGCTTTCACCAAACACATTACAAATGCTCTTATTAAAATTAAGGAAGAGAAGTTGAAACACAAAGCCTCTATTCCTTGGAAAGTAGAAGATAGTTGGGAACCCATTATTAATATGCAAGTGAATGACTTTGATCTCAAAGCTTCATGTGACCTTGGTTCTAGTGTCTCTATTATGCCTAGAAAGATTTATGAAATGCTTGATCTGCCACCTTTGGAAGATTGTTATTTGGATGTCCCACTTAATGATAATGCTAAAAATAAACTCATGGGGAGTGTTAATGATATTCTTATTATGGTTAAAAATGCTTATGTCCCTGTTGATTTTTATGTTTTGGATGTTGAATACAATGCTTCTTGTCCTATTACTTTGGGAAGACCTTTTCTTAGAACTGTTGGTGCCATCATTGATATGAAAGAAGGCACCGTTAAATATCAATTTCCATTCAAGAAAGGTATTGAAAACTTCCCTATGAGGAGATAGAAGTTGTTTTTTGCTCCTCCTTTGAAAGCAAGGTTTGATGTTAATGCTTCTTCATTTGAAAATACTTGATTCTTGCTTCTTGTGCCTAACTTAAAGGCGTTAAAGAAAAGTAATTATTGGGAGATAACCCAAAGTTTTCTTGAGTCTTGGAAGTTATTACTTCATCAATGACCCCTCCTTATCCTTTTTGTTTGCTTTTTGTGCCAATCATAACCTCTAATGAGAGGGAAGTAAGATTTGGGGAGTTGCTGTCCCGAAACAGATTTTTGTGCTCCACCATAAAAATTTGTGTAAAATCTAAGTAAGTCAGATTGAGATGATATTTTCTGAATAAATCCCCCAGTATGTTAGATAACTTTAGTTAGTTAAACACTTTTTTATTTGAGCAACATAAGGTCTTCGAAAAAATCGATTTCTACCTGCTGGTCTGTTTTGACAGATTTCTGTCATTATTTGCATTTGCTTCTTATTGATTCCTTTTTGGGTTCTTTTTGGGAAATTGAGCGTTTTTAGGGAATTGATACCTTAGCTTGTGTTTTTAGTGAATTGTTTGCTTTTCTAAAGCTAAACCCAAAGGTCTATTATCTTTTGAATACACTAATGATGCTAATGAAGATTGTGTGAAGTTTTGTATGAAGGGAAATTTTCAGGTGTAGAGAAAGAATGATGTAATGAGATGAAGAATGGACAAAAGCTCAAGCTTGGGGATTCCCAAGGAATCTCCTTCATCAATAAAAATCTCAGGTCTTTCTAGACACTTTGTTTTTATTATTTCATGCACAGTTGTGTTGTTCTTGGAGCATCCTAGTTTTCATTTGGTTTGATTAGTTTAATTGAATAAATTAGTTTTGACCCCCGTTCTCGCTATGTTATTTCAAATAAGTTGATTGGTGTTGGAGAGGAGTAGAAAGTTCCTGCTTAAATAGTACAAGAGGAGCTTGCTTTGACTGTGACTTAGACTTTAGCATGCCATGCTAGGTGTTGTTTTGACCTTATGCTTAGTGATTATTTCTGTAGCATGACTTGTTCCAAACAATTGGGACTGCTTAATGTGCCTTGAAGGAATCATGCGTTGTTTTAGCATACAAAAGCATAATATTGTGGTATTCTCCTTTGGTGTTTTGTTTGGGTTGACTTGGCGCATGCTCACACCATGTTATGACTATGAACAAGTCACCATAGCCTCTATAATCTTTTAGTACTTGACTTGTGGTACCACTTTTTGCTTTGATTAGTAATGTTGAAAGAGCATTTTTCTATCCCTCTGATTTGATGTTTGATAACAACACACTTATCAGTTTAATCGTGTGCTAAGTGTATCATAGGTTTGATAAGGGTGTGGCACAAATATTGGCCTAACAATTCCCTTTGCGAAAACCATCATGTCGGGTAGTACCGGAAATACGGCCAGCTTACCGGTACTACCGGTTCTAGTACCGGTTGGTGCAGTGCAAGGCTGATAAGGATGGGTTTTAGTCAGTACCACCCGGTACCACGGAGCGGCACTACCGGTCCAATCGGTAGTACCGCTTGAGACAAGTGGTACTACCGCTTGGACACAGTCGTACCGCTCGGCAGTACCGGGGAGTTCTGAAGAAAACCCACCCTGTCAGTTTTGCTCTGTTCCAAGCGGTACTTGGGACCGGTACTACCGCCCAGACCGGTAGTACCGCGTCATACGACCGGTACTACCGCTTGGGGGTAGTACCGCAAGGGAATACCGGGCATTACTGGTGCTGGCTCGACCATTCAAGACACCTCCGGTACCTGGTCCGGTACTGGACCGATAGTACCGCTTGCCAGCGGTACTATCTCTTGAGTACCGGTACTACCGGTGCATTAAAGGGTCCAACGGCCAGAATTCCTGGAGGGGTATAAATACCCCTCCACCTACCTTGGGACAAGTTTCTCATACACATTAAAGTCAAGACCACCATTGGAGCCACCAAATCTCAAGATCTCCTCATTCCACCACCCAAAGTCTTTGATCTTTGGGGAATCGAAGGAGGAGGCCCCGATCTACTACTTCACCGAAAGAGATCTTCATTTCCCTCTCATTTCATTGAGGGCCCCTTTGCTCTAGTGTTTACTTGGAAACCCTGGTTCTTGTTTTGGTTCTTACAAGCTTGTCTTTGATTGCTTTGACAGCTTGCTTGTATTTGGGAGCCTCCGATTTAGTTGTGGATGTGTGCCCCAAACTTGTAAAGGTGTCGGCTTCCACCTTCAAGGTTGCCGATATAGTGTAAGGTGAATCGATCTCGTTGGGGTGAGATTCATCGGAGAACAAGGGAGGCCTTTCGTGGCATTGTTGGTTTGAAACCACCCCCTCTCCAAACGTAGATGTACTTCCCCTCAAAAGGAAGGAACTACAGGAAACAAATCCATGTGTCTCCACGTCCACCACTTTGGTTACTTCTATCCTTTACCGCACTTTACTTACGTGTTCCTACTTTGTGTTGTGGTAGCTCTTGCATAATTGTCATATAGGTAAATTCACCGTAGTTGCATTATCTAGAGAATTTACCTTATTGTCAAACCTTAACTTGAAAAAGAAGAAAATTTGAAGTAGCACCTATTCACCCCCCTCTAGGTGCCCATACGATCCTTTCAATTGGTATTAGAGCCTCGGCTCTTTATTTGGGCTTTACTGCCTAAGAGAATATGGGTAGCCAAGAAGGGGATGGTGGTAGTGAGCTGACCCCAGTGACCATGGAAGATCTCAGAAACTTGGAAACAAGATTGAGCTCTTCCTTGGTCAACAAAGTCAAGAAGATGCTTGAGCAACTTCTTAAAGACAAAGATGGCTCATCACCCCCATCTCCTCAAGAGGATCTACCATCTGTTGTACCTAAAGGGAATACTTCGATATCCCCCGAGGGTATGGTGGTGGGGGGTAAACTAGACAACGCTAATTCCTCCACACAACTTGATGGGGGGGAAGGGTGAGCACCGTGATTCTTGGTACTCTCCCGATCCTCCCATCCCTCACCCTCATGTGTACAATAGGGGTGACCCACCTAAGCTTGAAGAGTCTGCTACTTTTGCTCAATGGCAATCACTAATGAGAACTCATGTGCGCAGCTCTTGCATTGAACTATGGAACATCATCGAGCATGGACTCTTTATTGGGGATCCAAACAACTTGACAAGAAGAGAGATTTTCAATAGTCAACTCAATGCCACTGCTTTGCACATGATTCAACAAGGATTGGGGACAAAGGATTATCCACACATTGAGCACTTTAGCATTGCCAAGGAAGCTTGGGATGCTCTCACTGTGTTGTTTGTTGGAAATGAGAGTATGAGGAGGAACCGACATGATGCTCTAAGCAATGAAGCCGAAGGCTTCTACATGAAAGAAGGTGAAGATCACGAAGACATGTATCGAAGGCTCAAGACCACCGCCACCGCTTTTACAAATGTGGGTGCCTCACATGTAGATGATACATGGATAAAAAGGAAATATGTGAGTGCACTCATGCCTTTTAAGCCCACCGACTTGAAGAGCCTACAAGGAAGACACAACTACCATCTCATGACCTCAAATGAAGTTATGCAAGAGATGGCCGCTTTCAAGGTTGCCGCCAAGAATGCCAAAGATGCCTGTGCTCGTGCCCTTGGTATGAGCAATGTTGTCAATGTTGCTTTGAAGGCCAAAGTTGTGGATCATGGGGATGAAGATGATAGTGATGAAGGGCTCTCCATGGACCACCCCGATGAAGTCAAGATTGCTCATAGTCAATATATGGCCTTCTATGCTAAGAACTTTTGGAAGAACCCCGCCAAGGCCAAGATGGAAATGCAAAGAAAAAGCAACCCAAATGGGAAAAGAGAAAATACAATGAGATTGAGAACTTGCTTCAATTGTGGTGACCGCTATCACTTTGTAGCGAGTTGTCCCTATGAGAAGAGAGAAGATCACGGTGGTAAGCTTGTGTTGAAGAAGACTCTCAAGGCACCTTACAAGAAACCTTTCATCAAGAAGAATCCCATCAACAAGAAGTTGGGAGAAATTGTCTTGATCACTCATGAAGAATACTCCTCCGACAATGAAGATGATGAGGATGAGGAAGAGAAAACTTCTCATGGTGTGGCTGCTCTAGCCACCATCTCTACTCCGACATTCTCACTCTTCGATTCTCCAAATGAGAACTCTCCCACCAAGAACGTCACTTGCCTTATGGCAAGAGGAACGGAGGTATCTTCATCATCCCGCTCTACTCCCTTAGGTAATGATGAAATTGATGATGAGATGTCTCTTGATGTTAAAAAGGAATTAATTGCCTTTGATGAGTTTATGACTAACCTAGAAGGAGATGCTAAGTTACATTTTGGAAACATCCTAGATCAACTTTCACATAGTCAAGAGCTTCTAGATGTAAGATGTAAACTTGGACATGAACACATGATTGAGCTAGAGGCTTTAAACAATGCTCTAGAAGAAGAACAAGAAACTAGGTTGTCACTTGAATTAAAACTTGAAGGGCTTGATGAGGCCAATGACATTATTGTTAACAAACTCATCAAAGAGCGAGATCATGCTATTGCTAAATACAAAAGTCTAAAAAGGACAAGATTAAGTTTGGTGTGGTTCATGAAAAACTTGCCGAGGACTTTAGGTTGCTTAACAAGGCCCACAAGGCTTTGGAGAGTGAACTCTTGTCACTCACAAAGTCCCATGAAACGCTTCAAACTCAATTGGCCAATATTTCTTCACCTAGTAACTTCATTCCATCTAGTAGTACAACTATTCTTGAAGAGAATACTAGGTTGAAGGGGGAGCTTGCTAAGGCCACATTTCCACAAGGCAACAAGTCCATTGATGATCTTTTAAGTAAGCAAAGGCCTAGTGGTGATAAAGGGGGCATTGGATTTGTCTCCAATTCTAAGAAGAAGAAGAACAACAAGAAGAAGAAGGCCAAGCCCACACAAGAAACTAACAAGGCCATTGTGGGTAGTAAGACCACAAGTGGTAAAACTATGTCTGTAACATCCCAAAAATACTAAGCTTGGATCATCAAATTCTAATCATCAAAATTAGGGTTAACAAAAACTTTTCTAATTAAAATTAGGAATGCATGCATATGTGTATGCATTGATTTTGAAATTCTTTTAAACCACCTTGTTTGTTTGTTTCATTGCTTGTAAAATGTTTCTTAGGTGAAATAAACATCATCTAAAACATTTCCCACACCTTTCCTAAAGACAAGTAAATCAAAACACATATATTAAATGAATGGTCACTTTGACCAATTTAACTCCCATGCCTACTTTGGCTGTCTCAAACTTTCAGAACCTAACAGAAACTTTTCTGGATCTTTGCACCCCTTGAATGTAATCATAACAAGGTATCAAGTCCCACTTTGTGATCATACAGAAACTTTCAAATGCATAGTTTAAATGACAATTCAAAATTGAATCTTTATCATATGGGAAGATCCCACTTATTCAAAAACCACTCTAGAAAACCACTTGCAAAACCCCAACATCTGCAGATTCACCAGCACCAATCTAGCAAACCCACCAAAAATATTTTCAAAATTCAAAACTTGAGTTCATGCGGCCATTTCATCAAACAGGTTGCAGACACAAATCAAACAAACATCAAACACTATTGTGAGCAGTGATTCTTGCCTAACTTGTTCCCTAGTTAGCTCACACCCAGCTCAGTAGATCATCTAGGAAGTTTAACTAAGGACTAGCACCCCTGTGAGCTTTCCATTGCCATCAATGGTGAACAACCGAGCACCCCCTTGTCACCCCATTGTGGACAGTAGGCTAGAGGAAGAACTAGCCATGCCAACCTTGTCTGGGAGGCAGCCCACCGTACATCGCCACTCCCTGTCCCAGCCGCGAGCGTTGCCAAGCCCTGGACCACGCGCACAAGCCGCGCCCAGACCGCCAGAGACCATGCCGAGCATGTGCCAGAGCCCGACCCTCTACCAGCGCCCACAGACCGCGCGCCGCCCTCACTGCATGCACACACAATCCCCACCGACCCAGGAGACCGCCAGACATCCCCGTTTGCCGCCCGTGCCACAGACACGCCGTCAAGACGCCCGCCTACTGCCAGCGAGCACCGCCCGTTCCAGACCAAACCACACCGCCCCATGCCTCGAGACCATGTCGTTGAGCATCGCCAGGAGACACCGCACCGTCCCCTACCCTTGCCCATGCCATTAGCCGACTGTAACATCGCCCCCGACGAGCTCACCGTGCGCCCCGACGGTCACCTCACTCGACTATAAATAGAGTCCACCCCCGCACGATTTCTTCACACCATCTCACTCCCCTCTCCTCACTGATCGTGCCACACCGTTCTCAGAGCAAGGCGAGCACCACCCAGGAGAAGCCACCGGTACCCGCCGCCTCTGGAGAAGAAGGGAGCCAGCGATTGGAGCCGCCCCAGGAGAAGCCACCGGTACCAGGAGATTCGCCGTCATTGACTTCGTCGTTCGCCCGCCTCGCCGACCCTCACCAGTACCCCGGTGAGCCCCCAGCAACCCTCACTGGCCGCGCTAGATTTCGTTCTCGCCGGCGTTGTCTCGCTTCGACGATGACTCCCAGCCGTTGGATTAGAACTAGATCGAACGATCCACGTTGCCCCATACCGCTTCGCCCAGCCCCGTGTCACTGACGAGTGGGGACACCCACTTAAGCGCCAGCAGAACCTGCTTAGCAGGCCGGCCCGTTAACTTTTCCCGCGCAGCCCAGTTTTTCAAATTAAACTTTTTCTATTTCAATTCAAACACACTTCTATACCCAACTTCAAAAATCAACCCAGATCTATTCAGTGCACCAAATTGAATGAAACCAATTTTTTTGGAAAGGTCTGTGAGTGCTGAATCCAAGCCTCTTGGATTCAAGTCATTTGGATCTATAGATCACCCATGGTAAAAATAACAAGGCAGAAGCTTTTCTGCATTCAAACATTTTTCAAATTTAAACCATAAAATATTTTGAGTTGATTCCAACTCTCAAAAATCACATTTAACCATACCTTTCAGAATATATTAAAATATATAGGTTTACTTGCAGAAATAATGTTCAAGTAATAAAAGAATGCTACATAAGCATTTCTAGCCACTTTAATTAATTAAAATAAAAGGGTAAAACCTTATTAAATTGTGACACCACTTTAAATCACATTCCCTTGGACTACAATATGTGGTGATGACATGTGTCAACATGATCCCATGTTTGGTTTGGAGAATATTAAATCTTAAGTAGTTTTTCAATGAGTAGAAATTACTTTTCTAAAAATAAAAGGAATTAAATCAAGCCTTAACCTTGTAATGTTAGGGATGATGCTAGATCATCTATAGGACCCTTGTGTGTGATGATTGCAAGTAGTTAAGTATTGTTTGGTGATTGTGTACCTCGTATTTATTCATAGACGCTAGTACCGACCAAGGATACGAGGAGGAAGGAGGATACTACGAAGAAGAAGCCGAGGAGAACTTCAACCACTGCTCTGCACAAGGCAAGCTGATACTATACCAATGCAAGCTAAAACTTGCAAGACACTCTACTTTAGCAAGCCTAATACTACTAGTGAATGTGCAAGCTAACCCTTGCAAGATACCCTACTGATGCAACAACCCCTACTTGTTCTATGACTACTATATGCCTTAAGCATATGTGATCATACCCACTTGATAAACCAATCCTAGTTTTATCTGCAAGCTTCTTACTTTATTTCTTTATCAAAGCTTACTTAGAGTTTACTTAAGTGACTGGTAGATACTGGAAAGATTCTGAAGGTTGCATAAAGAGCATTAAATTTGACCTAAGCCAGGAACCTTGATATCATCGTAAGATATAAGGTTGTACTTAGTTAAAACTCCACTAGATGCTACCCCATCATTAGTACTACCCCCAACTTAGATGCTAGTGCTAAGCCTAAAACTTGAGAAACTTTAGATGGGAATACTTGGTGCAAAAATGGTTATGAAAACCTTGGAATGATGGATCATTCTATTGAAATGTTTTGGACATGTGTTTCCGAACACTTGATGATTTTGGTGATGAAAATGTGGAGGCATGAGCCTTAGCCCTTTATAAAACTGATGGTTGTCTGGATGCGATACCATTCCAATTTTATCGTACAACCACAATACCCGAATATTGGGTAGGGCTTGTTGAAACTTATATTCCTTAGTATTAGTTCCCTCACGGCCAAGGTGCAGCTGAGGCTACCTTGTGAAGATTGTCCACATGCAGCACTCCAAGATGACAGTTGGTCATGGTTGGGAGGCCACACTCACGGGAGAGGTGCCTATACTAGGGCGTGTAATTGAAGGGTTAAGATTGATTATCCGCATACTGAGTATGGTGAATTCAGGATTTGTTCCTGACGGATGTATCGAATGTTGTGGTGAAAGTGTACAATCTCTGCAGAGTGTCAAACTATTCGAATAGCCGCGTCATGATTATGGACAGATTAGTGGCCATCTTGTTCCCCGTCAGACTTTTCAAAATGACTTGTGAAATGGATTAAGACTTTGACTTAACCACAACAGAGTTGTGACATGAGTTACAAGATCCCAGTTAGGAGTTATAAAATTGTGACTAGCTTTAGAACTTAGTAGAGATAAATCTGGCTTTTGCAAAACAACCCTAGAGCCTAGTGTCCTATTATCCAAAAAACCCCTTTACCTATTAGTACTGGTTTGCGAGTACTTAAAGAGTACTCATGGCTTTGTCCCCAGCTATTCCATGGCGGACTATGAAGAGGATTACGGAAGATGGACCCCGGGAAGGTTACGACAACTAGGATCATCTCCCATCGTCGGCATTGCTGTGACCCGAAGATGGAGCTTCGCCTCGCTACCGTTATTATTTCGTATTCCGCTTGATGTTGTATTAAGAACTGGATCATGAGATCCCTATTTGTGTAAGAACTTATGTATCGTTTGTAATGGATGATGTACTATGGTATCCAATTCTGTTATGTCTCGCAAAATGGTAATCACAGGATTGCGATGTATGGCATAACATGCATCTAGGATTGAAAAATCCGGTGTTGACAAGTTGGTATCGAGCCATCGACCATAGGAGACCCTAGTTAGACGGATGTTTGAACCAAAACTTAGTTTCAAAACCAAAAAACCACTATTTACAAAACTTATTCTCATTCTTATCTCTTTGATTCTTTCATAAAATTCATGTTCCTCAAAAACTCTTGCAAAATACATAAAATTTTGACACACTTGATCACTGCTAATCTACTCATCCTCTATTTTTATAGATGGACGTGAAGTACAACAAGTTTTACCAACTTGGGAATGGAGGAGACCTTATCTTTGAGAGGGATCTGGATCGCTTCGGAACTTCGGAGCATTCGCACCCGAGTTCTTGAGCTCAGCTCAATGATCAAGGAGGAGAAGATCTGCGATGGCTAATTGTTGCAAGTCTCAGGAAAGATTGAACCTCCCATCGAGAGGGAATTCAGTTTACCTTGAGGAAAACAACTGGCTCGATGGACTTGCCAGAGCAATGCAGGAAGCTCTTTCCCGTCTATGTGGGCAGAGCATCAATCAGATCAAGGGTACTCGCTTTGAGTTTTGCCCAAGGCGTGATGCAAATGGACAACCACTGGAAGCCCCATACCACCCCGAGCTGAAGACTCAATTGGACCACCTTAGATTCATGATGTACGATCGTCAGCAGGAGTTGGACAACTGCCGTGATTATTGCAACCACAAGTCTGCCATCATCAAGACGAAGGATCAGACCATAGCCATGCTAGCAAAGGATCGCAAGTCTCGCCGCCGTCAGCTCGACAAGAAAGAGTGCATTATTGCCCGTCTTCGCCACCACATCTCATCTTTGTAGGAGACCATCCACGAGAGAGACATGCAGTTGGAGGAAAGGAAGAATGCCGGAGAGGATCTTCGTGGAGACCCTTACTCCTATCTCAGCGATGACGATGATTTTCTAGAGGATCAGGCCATGGACTTCTTCACCGATGAGGATGATTTCGCCTTCATCGATGATGACGAAGATGATGAAGCCACAGACTCCGAGGAGTAGTAGCACTGAGCACTAGCGTAGTGAGTAGTATTCGGTCCCACCGTATCGTAGATTCCAGAATGGTTCTTAAAACCATTTGTTTTTCCTTGCTGTGGTGTGCGTTGTATCGTGTGAATGAATGAATTAAAAAGCAAGTTGCTAGAAAAAAATCTGAGTCAAACCTTTAAAACTTTTCAAAGACCCAAAACCTTAGAAATTTCCCTCTTTTCTCATGATCTATCTCAATCTTTAGATGCCACGTGGAGGAAGTGGTTCAGCCCCGGAATCGATGTTGCAGATCCTGCAAATGTTGACTTCTGACCGCGAAGCTGAAAGAGCGGAACGTCAAGCCAACCTAGCCACTCTGCAATAGATAGCCCAGCTAGCCCACAACAACCAAGGCCACGGAAATCAGGACAACCATGGATCTAAGCTAAAAAATTTCCTGAATACCAACCCACCCGTTTTCAATAAGTCAGAAGAACCCCTAGATGCCGATGATTGGCTGCAAACCATGGAAAATAACTTAGAAGTCGCCGGAGTGGAAGCCAACGAGAAAGTCCTGTTCGCCACCCATTATCTAGCCGGAGATGCCAGGGCATGGTGGAACAGTGTTCGTGCAATGACCGGAGGCCAGATGATGACCTGGGAGGAATTCAAGGTCAAGTTTAGCAGAACCCATGTGCCACCGGGTTTGATCAAGAGAATGAGAGACGAGTTCAGAGTCAAGCAAGGAAGGATGATCAGTGGAATACCGTGACAATTTTTGTCATTAGCTAGGTATGCCCGGATGAAATAGACACTGAAGCCAAGAAGAAAGAAAGATTCTGAATGGTCCGCATGACGAGATGCGAGCGGTGTTAGTCAATATCCCCTTTGCTGATATTGAAGCCCTTGTCGATTCTGCTATCCAGATGGAAGGAAAGATCAACCAAGCCAATGAGAACCGCAAGCGTCGCATGATGCATCAACCAGGAACCCATCAGACCCCAAAGTATCTCCCCAACCCATATCCAGGATTTTCCCCAAGAACCAACAGACCCCCTATGACCCGTCCGACCTACCCCAACCGTGGAAACCCTAGACCCAGAGGAAACCACAACAACCCCGGCAACTCTAGCAATTTCAACCGTGCCCCACCCAAGTTCAACACCAACAATGCTACCACCAACACCAACACTGCCCCGAGGACTGGAAGCAATGTTGTGCCTGTCGCAGCCAAGGACAAGTCACAAGTGACCTGTTATGACTATGGAAATAAAGTCCACTATTCCAACGAGTGCCCCAACAAGAAGAATGCTATAGCCCCTAATGCCAATGCCCCAGCTCAGCAGCAGTGTCGTGTCCAGCCAGCAAGAAGATTTGCCCCAGGGAATTCACTCAACCGCAATGGCCGTCTTTTTCTCATTCATGCTGAAGAAGCTCAGGAAGCGCCAGACGTCGTGCTGGGTATGTTTCCTGTTAATTTAGTGCTTGCAAGAGTGTTGTTTGACTCTGGTGCATCGCATTCATTTGTCACCGAAGAATTTGCCTGCACTAGTAAAATTCAACCAACCAAACTGAAGCATGTTATGATTGTGCAAATTCCCGGATCAACCACCAAGGCTAGGAAAATTTGCAAATCCGTCCCTATCCGAATCCATGGCATAGATTTTTATGCTAATCTAATAGTACTCGGAACTAAAGGTTTGGAAGTAGTACTAGGAATGGATTGGATGTCCAAACATATGGGATTGATTGACTGTGCCAAGAAAGCCATCACCATGACCAGTACCGCCGGATTATCAGTCGAGCATATCTGAAACCTTACCTCGCCAATTCAAGTGTAACAAGAGTATAGCCCAACCTACCATTGACCAAGTCCGGATAGTCTGTGAATACCCCGATGTATTTCCAGATGTTTTGCCCGGTATGCCCCCAGATTGGGATATCGAGTTTATCATCGAACTAATCCCCGGAACTGGACCCATAGCCCTGAGACCCTATAGTATGAACCCGTCAGAACTAGAAGAACTGAAGAAGCAACTAGATTCCATGCTAGAAATTGGATTGATTCAACCAAGTGCGTCACCATGGAGATCACCTGTCTTATTTGTGGACAAGAAGGATGGAGGTAACCGTTTGTGTACGGATTATCGGAAGTTAAATGATGTCACCATCAAGAACAAGTACCCCTTGCCCAAGATAGAAGATTTGTTTGATCAGTTGACCGGGGCCCAGGTGTTTTCTAAGATTGATCTTAGAACTGGCTATCATCAACTGAAAATTCGTGCAGAGGATATTCCAAAGACTGCCTTTACCAACAGATACGGATTATACGAGTATACAGTCATGTCTTTTGGATTAACCAATGCCCCCGCTTATTTCATGAACCTGATGAATAAGATTTTTATGGACTTCCTGGATAAGTTTGTCGTTGTTTTCATCGATGACATTCTGATTTATTCCAAATCATAAGAAGAACATGAGCTACACCTAAGGACCATTCTTGGAACCCTTAGAGAGCATCAGCTGTATGCAAAGTTTAGCAAATGTGAATTCTGGTTACAGGAGGTAGGATTCCTCGGTCACATTGTATCAGCTGGAGGAATTGTCGTTGACCCTGCCAAAGTGAAAGATGTAGAAGATTGGCAAGCCCCAACCACTCAAACCCAAGTTCGTGCCTTTCTCGGATTGGCGGGATATTACCGCAAATTCGTAGAAGGATTCTCGAGTATCACCAGACCCATGACCCAATTGCTGAAGAAGGACAAGAAGTTTGAATGGACCGACAAATGTGAAGCGAGTTTTCAAGAACTCAAGAGGAGATTGATTTCAGCCCCAATCTTGATCATGCCGGATATCACGAAGCCCTTCGATGTGTATTGTGAAGCATCCAAGATCGGTCTCGGATGTGTGCTAATGCAAGAAGGCAAAGTTATATCTTATCTATCCCGACAATTGAAGCAACATGAGCAAAACTACCCAACCCATGACCTCGAACTCGCAGCAGTAGTTCTAGCCCTAAAGACATGGAGACATTACCTGATGGGAAACCATTGTGAGATTTATTCGGATCATAAGAGCCTAAAGTATATATTCACTCAGAAGGAGCTGAATATGAGGCAGAGAAGATGGATTGAGCTAATCAAGGATTATGACCTGGACATTCACTATCACCCTGGTAAAGCCAACGTGGTAGCCGATGCCCTTAGCAGATTGTCGTGCCGCTTGAACTCCATGATTTTGAAGGAGCAACCAAGTTTGCACAAGGAGATGGAAGATTTTCGAATGGAATTAGTAAGTGAAGGATTTTTGGCTAGCATAGAACTTCAGCCCACTTTGATCAGTCAGATTAAAGAGGCGCAGAAGGAAAATGCTAGTATTGAAGGAATCAAGTGTCGTATCGGTACATGCAAAGTACCCGGATTCACCGAGGACGAAGAAGGAGTTCTGTGGTACAAAGGACGCCTTTGTGTACCAGCAGATTCAGAGTTGAAAGAAGTTATCTTAAAGGAGGCTCATGATACTCTTTATTCTATCCATCCCGGAGGAACTAAGATGTATCAAGATTTAAAAGAGCAATTTTGGTGGCATAAGATGAAGAGAGAAATCGGAAGCTATATAGCCAAGTGTGATATATGTCAGCGAGTCAAGGCAGGACATCAAAGACCCGCTGGATTGTTGCAACCTTTGAAAATTCCGGAATGGAAATGGGATTCTGTAGGAATGGACTTTATCACTGGACTACCTACCTCTAGTAGGGGAAATGACTCTATCTGGGTCATAGTGGACAGATTGTCCGAAGTCGCCCATTTCTTGCCCTACAAAACCACCTATCAGAGTTCGAAAATAGCGGAGTTATACATCGCTAGAATCGTTAGTTTGCACGGAGTCCCCAAGAACATAGTATCGGATCGAGGAACTCAGTTTATCTCGATATTCTGGAAGAAAGTCCAAGAAGGTTTAGGAACCCGCCTAGATTTCAGTAACGGTATCACCCTCAGACCGATGGACAAACGGAGCGAGTAAATCAAATAATCGAAGATATGCTTAGAGCATGTGTGCTAGAATATGGATCCAAGTGGGAAGACTGTCTGCCGTTTATAGAATTTTCATACAACAACAGTTACCAAGCCAGTTTGAAAATGGCCCCCTTTGAATTCATGTACGGAAGAAAGTGTCGCACCCCTTTGAACTGGTTGGAAGTAGGAGAGAGTCAGATTTTCGGACCCGACATCCTACGAGAAGTAGAAGAGAAGGTTCACAAGATTCGTGAGCACCTCAAGACCGCCCAATCCCGACAGAAGAGTTATGCCGACAAGAGACGTCGAGACCTCGCCTTCAATATGGGAGATTTTGTTTATCTGAAAGTGTCGCCATTGAAGGGAATGCAGCGTTTCCAACTCAAAGGAAAGTTAGCCCCCAAATATATTGGACCTTTCAAAATTCTGAACCGTCGAGGAGACGTATCGTATCAATTGGAACTACCTGAAGAGATGTCAGCTGTGCACAATGTGTTCCATATCTCGTTACTTCGCAAGTGTCTCGAAGTCCCCGAGAAGACCGAGGTATTCAAGAATATCGATCATCAAACCATAGAGATCAACGATGACCTGACCTATCCCGAAGTACCCATCCGCATTTTGGAAGAAGCTTTCCGAACTACCCGAACACGAAGCATCAAGTTTCTCAAGACTCAGTGGAGCAACCACACGGAAGAGGAAGCTACCTGGGAGCACGAAGATCACATCAGGACGGAGTTTCCAGATCTCTTCAAATCCTAGGTAATATTTTCGTCCTTTTTCAAATATCGGGACGAGAATTTGTTTAAGGGGGAAGGTTTGTAACATCCCAAAAATACTAAGCATGGATCATCAAATTCTAATCATCAAAATTAGGGTTAACAAAAACTTTTCTAATTAAAATTAGGAATGCATGCATATGTGTATGCATTGATTTTGAAATTCTTTCAAACCACCTTGTTTGTTTGTTTGTTTCATTGCTTGTAAAATGTTTCTTAGGTGAAATAAACATCATCTAAAACATTTCCCACACTTTTCCTAAAGACAAGTAAATCAAAACACATATTAAATGAATGGTCACTTTGACCAATTTAACTCCCATGCCTACTTTGGTTGTCTCAAACTTTCAGAACCTAACAGAAACTTTTCTGGATCTTTGCACCCCTTGAATGTACTCATAACAAGGTATCAAGGCCCACTTTGTGATCATCCAGAAACTTTCAAATGCATAGTTTAAATGACAATTCAAAATTGAATCTTTATCATATGGGAAGATCCCACTTATTAAAAAACCACTCAAACAAGCTCAACTTGCAAAACCCCAGCATCTGCAGATTCACCAGCACCAATCTAGCAAACCCACCAAAAATCTTTTCAAAATTCAAAACTTGAGTTCATGCGGCCATTTCATCAAACAGGTTGCAGACACAAATCAAACAAACATCAAACACTATTGTGAGCAGTGATTCTTGCCTAACTTGTTCCCTAGTTAGCTCACACCCAGCTCAGTAGATCATCTAGGAAGTTTAACTAAGGACTAGCACCCCTGTGAGCTTGCCATTGCCATCAATGCTGAACAGCCGAGCACCCCCTTGTCACCCCATTATGGACAGCAGGCTAGAGGAAGAACTAGCCATGCCAACCTTGTCTGGGAGGCAGCCCACCGTCCACCGCCACTCCCTGTCCCAGCCGCGAGCGTTGCCAAGCCCTGGACCACGCGCACAAGCCGTGCCCAGACCGCTAGAGACCATGCCGAGCATGCGCCAGAGCACGACCCTCGACCAGCGCCCACAGACCGCGCGCCGCCCTCACCGCGTGCACACACAATCCCCACTGACCCAGGAGACCACCATACATCCCCGTTTTCCGCCCGTCAAGCCTGGCTACCGCCGCCGTCGAGACGCCCGCCTACCAGTACCGCCGATTCAGACCAAACCACACCGCCCATGCCTCGAGACCATGTCGTTGAGCATCGCCAGAGACACCCGCCGTCCCCTACCCTTGCCCGGGCCATTAGCCGCTGTAACCTCGACGAGCTCACCGTGCGTCGACGGTCCCTCGCTCGACTATAAATAGAGGCCACCCCGCATGATTTCTTCACACCATCTCACTCCCTCACTGATCGTGCCACCGTTCTCGAGCAAAGGCGAGCACCACCCGCGAATTTCACCGGAGCCCGCCTCTGGAGAAGAAGGAGCAGCGATTGAGCCGCCCGTGAGAAGCCACGGTGCAGGAGATTTGTCGTCGTCGACTTCGGTTCGCCGCTCGCCGACCCTCGCTAGTACCCGGTGAGCCCCGGCAACCCTCAGGCGCGCTAGGTTTCGTTCTCGGGCGTTGTCTCGCTCGACGATGACTCCAGTTGGATTAGAACTAGATCGAGCGATCCATACCGCTTCGCCCAGCCCGTGTCACCGGCGAGTGGGGACACCCACTTAAGCAGCCAGCAGGGCGCTTAGCAGGCCCGTTAACTTTTCCCGCGCAGCCCAGTTTTTCAAATTAAACTTTTTCTATTTCAATTCAAACACACTTCTGTACCCAACTTCAAAAATCAACCTAGATCGATTCAGTGCACCAAATTGAATGAAACCAATTTTTTTGGAAAGGTCTGTGAGTGCTGAATCCAAGCCCGTTGGATTCAAGTCATTTGGATCTATAGATCACCCATGGTAAAAATAACAAGGCAGAAGCTTTTATGCATTCAAACATTTTTCAAATTTAAACCATAATAGATTTTGAGTTGATTCCAACTCTCAAAAATCACATTTAACCATAACTTTCAGAATATATAAAAATATATAGGTTTACTGGTAGAAATAATGTTCAAGTAATAAAAGAATGCTACATAAGCATTTCTAGCCACTTTAATTAATTAAAATAAAAGGGTAAAACCTTATTAAATTGTGAAACCACTTTAAATCACATTCCCTTGGACTACAATATGTGGTGATGACGTGTGTCAACATGATCCCATGTTTGGTTTGGAGAATATTAAATCTTAAGTAGTTTTTCAATGAGTAGAAATTACTTTTCTAAAAATAAAAGGAATTAAATCAAGCCTTAACCTTGTAATGTTAGGGATGATGCTAGATCATCTATAGGACCCTTGTGTGTGATGATTGCAAGTAGTTAAGTATTGTTTGGTGATTGTGTACCTCGTATTTATTCATAGACGCTAATGCAGTAGCCAAGGATACGAGGAGGAAGGAGGATACTACAAAGAAGAAGCCGAGGAGAACTTCAACCACTGCTCTGCACAAGGCAAGCTGATACTATACCAATGCAAGCTAAAACTTGCAAGACACTCTACTTTAGCAAGCCTAATACTACTAGTGAATGTGCAAGCTAACCCTTGCAAGATACCCTACTGATGCAACAAACACCTAATTGTTCTATGACTACTATATGCCTTAAGCATATGTAATCATACCCACTTGATAAACCAATCCTAGTTTTATCTGCAAGCTTCTTACTTTATTTCTTTATCAAAGCTTACTTAGAGTTTACTTAAGTGACTGGTAGATACTGGAAAGATTCTGAAGGTTGCATAAAGAGCATTAAATTTGACCTAAGCCAGGAACCTTGATATCATCCTAAGATATAAGGTTGTACTTAGTTAAAACTCCACTAGATACTACCCCATCATTAGTACTACCCCCAACTTAGATGCTAGTGCTAAGCCTAAAACTTGAGAAACTTTAGATGGGAATACTTGGTGGAAAAATGGTTATGAAAACCTTGGAATGATGGATCATTCTATTGAAATGTTTTGGACATGTGTTTCCGAACACTTGATGATTTTGGTGATGAAAATGTGGAGGCATGAGCCTTAGCCCTTTATAAAACTGATGGTTGTCTGGATGCGATACCATTCCAATTTTATCGTACAACCACAATACCCGAATATTGGGTAGGGCTTGACTGGAAACTTATATTCCTTAGTATTAGTTCCCTCATGGCCAAGGTCTGAGCTGAGGCTACCTTGTGAAGATTGTCCACCTGTGCAGTACCCAAGATGACAGTTGGTCATGGTTGGGAGGCCAAACTCACAGGAGAGGTGCTTATACTAGGGCGTGTAATTGAAAGGTTAGGATTGATTATCCGCATACTGAGTATGGTGAATTCAGGATTTGTTCCTGACGGATGTATCAAATGTTGTGGTGAAAGTGTACAATCTCTGCAGAGTGTCAAACTATTCGAATAGCCGCGTCCGCGGTTATGGACAGTTGGAGTGGCCATACTGTTCCCCCGTCAGACTTTTCAAAATGACTTGTGAAATGGATTAAGACTTGGACTTAACCACAACAGAGTTGTGACATGAGTTACAAGATCCCAGTTAGGAGTTATAAAATTGTGACTAGCTTTAGAACTTAGTAGAGATAAATCTGGCTTTTGCAAAACAACCCTAGAGCCTAGTGTCCTATTATCCAAAAAACCCCTTTACCTGTTAGTATTGGTTTGCGAGTACTTAAAGAGTACTCATGGCCTTGTCCCTGGCTATTCCCATGGCCAGACTATGAAGAGGATTACCTGGAAGATGGACCCCAGGAAGGTTACGACAACTAGGATCATCTCCCATCGTCAGCATTGCCTGTGACCCCGAAGATGGACCTTCGCCTACGCTACCGTTATTATTTCGTATTCCGCTGCTTGATGTTGTATTAAGAACTGGATCATGAGATCCCTATTTGTGTAAGAACTTATGTATCATTTGTAATGGATGATGTACTATGGTATCTAATTCTGTTATGTCTCGCAAAAATGGTAATCCTGGGATTGCGATGTATGGCATAACAGGCATCTAGGATTGAAAAATCCGGGTGTTGACAATGTCTCATGATGACTTTGCGGGTAGTGCTAACCCTCACTATGTTCTAATGCGTGATTATTATGGTGATGTGTATGCACAATATGTTGGTCCATTTGATGGTTATATTGCTTGGTCTATTTGGGTTCCCAAGACCCTTGTTGCTAACAAAAGAGGACCCATTGAAAAATGGGTACCTAAAAATTAGCTTGATCTTTTGTAGACTTATGCTTCCGGAGGGTCAAAGTGGGTGCTTGATAGTGGTTGCACAAGTCATATGACCGGAAGCTCATCTATTGTCAAGGACTTAAAGCCAAATGATGATCTAATCACCGTGACTTATGCCGAGAAGTCAAAATCTAAGGTATTGGGTTTTGGCAAAGTTGTGGTTGCTCACGACATTACACTCGTGAACGTCATGCTTGTTGAGACCCTTGGGTACAATTTACTTTCAGTCTGTGCTCTTGGAAAGATGGGTTTTTCCGTCTTTATACATAATGATTTTGTGGTCCTCATGTGGAGCAAGTCTCTCAAGGTCGCTTTCGTTGGGTATGTCGAACATGACTTGTATGTGGTGGACTTTTCGGGGCAAGCCACTACAAGTGCGATGTGCTTATTCGGAAAGGCCGATGTGGGTTGGTTATGGCATCGCCGACTGGCCCATGTCAATATGAGAACTTTGCAAAGTCTCCACAAGGAGGGCCATATTGTTGGACTAAAATAAAATGTTTCCTTTGCCAAAGATCGTGTTTGCAGGGCATGTGTTCTAGGGAAGATGCATGATGCTCCTCATAAGCCTAAGAACCGCATCAAGTCCACCAAGATCTTGGAGCTCCTCCACGTGGACCTCTTTGGTCCTCCATCTCATGCAAGTCTTGGTGGGAAGAAATATTGCTTGGTGATTGTTGATGACTTTTCAAGATACTCTTGGGTTTATTTCTTCAAATTGAAGAGTGAAACTCAAAATACCTTCATCGACTTCATCAATTTGGTCCAAAGGCAATACAATGTTCCCGTGTAGATCATTAGAAGTGACAACGGCACCGAGTTCAAGAAATACACCTTGAATGATTTCCTTAGTGATGAGGGGATTAAACATCAATATTCCGCTGCATACACCCCTCAACAAAATGGCGTGACCGAAAGGAAGAACCGGACTCTTATTGAGATGGCTAGGACCATGTTGGCGAAGTTTAAATCTCCATACAACTTTTGGGCCGAAGCCATTTCCACTGCTTGCCATGCTTCAAACCGGCCCTACCTCCGCAAAGAAATCAACAAGAATCCATATGAAATTCTTACCGGTAACAAGCCCAACATATCTTACTTCCGGGTGTTCGGTTGTAAGTGTTTCTATCTCATAAAAGGTGTTCGTTTGTCTAAATTCGAGTCTAAAGCATTAGAGGGTATTTTTGTTGGCTATGGTCTCGAATCTCACACTTATAGAATCTATGATAAGCTCTCCGGAGCCTTCATAGAATCTTGTAGTGCGACCTTCGAAGAATATGATGGTACCCAAGGGGGGCGTGTTGATGCTTGTGATGCAGATGATGAAATGCCTCAGGATGCCATAGGAAGAATGGGTGTGGGATATATCCTCCCCGTTGAGGAACCCCTTATGGCGGATCGAGAAGAACTATGCTCCACTCAAGTGGAGCCCTCATCTTCACAACCTCAACATGCTCCATCCACCGAAGAGGACATTGACTCAAGCCAAAGACAAGATGTGGACCCTAAACATGGTGATCAAAGTGTCAACTCTAGTCAAGGGGAGCTTGGTCCATTCGAAGGATTGTCAAGTGGTGCCAAGTCAATCTGTCAAGGAAGATCCGTACAAGCTGCTTTGAGACAAGCTCAAATTGATGCTAGAAGAGCACTTGATCAAGACCAAGGTCAATCTTTGCCTACCAATGTAGAGGATGACTCCAATGATGATCAAGGTCAAGATGATGGTCAAGACGAGGATCAAAATGATGAAGAGGGTCCTCCAAGAAACAACACGAAGATCCACGCTCGTCGCGAAGCTAGAAAGGAAAGAATGTTGGAATTAAGATATCACACTCTACAAAATGTATTTGGTGATCTAAGGAAAGGTATTTCCACAAGAGCACAATTGAAGAGGTTCAGTGAACACCAAGCACACATCTCCATGATTGAACCAAAGAAAGTGTGGGAAGCCCTTGAAGATTCGGATTGGTTAGAAGCTATGCACAAAGAACTTAACAACTTTGAAAGAAAAAAAGTATGGAAGTTAGTTGATAAGCCAAAGGATTGCCGCAATGTTATTGGAACAAAGTGGATATTCAAGAACAAGCAAGATGAGCATGGAATTATAGTAAGGAACAAGGCTAGATTGGTTGCACAAGGGTATTCTCAAATTGAAGGCATTGATTATGGAGAGACTTATGCGCCCGTGGCTCGCCTTGAATCCATCTGTATCCTTCTTGCTTATGCGGCACATCATAACTTTAAGTTGCAACAAATGGATGTAGAAAGTGCATTTCTTTATGGTCCATTAAATGAATTGGTATATGTTAAGAAACCCCCGGGATTTGAGGACCCCAACTTCCCAAACCATGTCTACAAACTTGATAAGGCGCTCTATGGGCTCAAGCAAGCCCCACGCACGTGGTATGAGCACCTTAGAGAGTTATTGCTTGACTGTGGCTTTGAGGTTGGGAAAATCGATCCCACTCTTTTTACTAAGAGGGTCAATGGGGAGCTTTTTGTATGCCAAATATATGTTGATGATATTATCTTTGTCTCATCTAACAAAGCTTTTAATGATGAATTCTCAAAGCTTATGACTAGTAGGTTCCGGATGTATTTGATGGGAGAGTTGAGAGTATTTCTTGGCTTTGAGATCAAGCAAGTTAGAGGAGGGACATTCTTCAATCAAGCCAAGTATACTCAAGATATGCTCAAGAGATTCAAAATGCAAGATTTAAATGGAGCTCCTACTCCCATGGCTACAAAGACACATCTAGAACAAAATCCAAATGGTAAAGATGTGGATCAAAAGGTATACCGATCCATGATTGGTTCTTTGCTTTACCTTTGTGCATCTAGACCCGATATTGTGTTGAGTGTAGGTGTGTGTGCAAGATATCAAGCGGATCCTAAGGAAAGCCATTTAATGGCGGTCAAGAGAATCTTTCGATATTTAGTTCATACCCCATTTTATGGTCTTTGGTATCCTCGAGGCTCAACTTTTGCTCTTTGTGGATACACGGATTCGGATTGGGCGGGGGACAAGGATGATAGAAAATCAACTTCCGGGGCTTGCCAATTCCTTGGTAGGTCCTTGGTATGTTGGTATTCCAAGAAGCAAAATTGTATATCCCTCTCCACCGCAGAAGCCGAGTATGTGGCAGCTGCTAGTGCTTGCACCCAATTGCTATGGATGAGGCAAACTTTAAAGGAATACGGTGTCCATTGTGACAAAGTGCCTCTTCTATGTGACAATGAAAGTGCCATCAAGATTGCTTACAACCCTGTGGATCACACAAGGACAAAGCATATTGAGATTCGTCATCACTTCATTAGAGATCATGTTGCTCGAGGTGATATTGATCTATCCTATGTATCAACCAAATATCAACTTACCGATATCTTCACGAAGCCACTTGATGAAGCAAGGTTTTGCTACTTGAGGAATGAACTAAATATCGTAGATTCAAGGAGCTTGACTTGATTATCTTGCACTCTCACCTAATACTCGACCCATATTTGGTTTAGGTGTAGGCATGGACATAGGGGAGTGTGGTCCTAATTGATTGGACCATCCCTCCCCCCATTATGCGCAAAGTAAAACAAAATCATTCCTCTTAATATCATTTTGTGATATGTGAGCTTAATGATGAGTTTCGGTAATGGACCCAAGATATATCTTCGTTGTGCCAAGCCGAGTATACTCAAACATGGTGGCCTAGGCCACCGCCCCTCTCAATGGAGAGGTTGATGTGCGTACTCGTGTTTGTCATCTTTGAATTGATTTTTACTCATGGTTGTCATCTTTTAAGTTGTCTTCACCGTTCTTAGTCTCATGCACTCTAGTTTGGTTTTTGACATCTTTTTCTCGATTTTTAGAGTGCATGTGCTTCCCATCTCACTTGTCTCAACCCAAGCCTTCTTACTCCCTCACAAAAACCATCTCTCTATCCGCACAAGAATCTCCTTTGTTTCCTGGCTTTGGAATCAGATGGGACCGGTACTACCGGTTGTACGAGCGGTACTACCGCCCCTGGGAATTTCCCAGGGCGCATCCTGGAACCTGCTCCAGGAGCGGTACTACCGCCCGCACGCCCGGTACTACCGGCCACCGGTACTACCGGTTGCTGAACCGGTACTACCGCTTGCGAGCGGTACTACCGCTTCAGGAACCGGTACTACCGGTCGGCGATATTCTGGTATATATTGGACGCGCGTGGGAAGGCACCCATCAGTGCCTCATTCTTCCCCACGCGCTCCACTCATACATGCGTTGCCGCCGGAGCCCTTGACGCCGCCGGAGCCCTGCCGCACCCTCCTCTCCCCAGACCCCCTTGGATTCGGCCTCTTGGCGGGCTCCCACTCCTTTCCACCGCCATGGATCCCGGTATAACTGCCCTTTCTCTCTCCGTTTGATTTCCTCATCGGATCTAGGTTTTGGCATAGATTTGTGAAGAAATTGACATGTTGTTAGGTTGTACTGCCATATGCTTCCCTTGTTACCAAGTAGAATCGTTTATTTACACTTTAGTGCCGTCACTTTGGTCTGTTTCTACCAGATCTGACGAACCCTTGCCGCTCAACCGGTAACCAGAACTTTTTCCGGTACTACCGCATGCAAGCGGTACTACCGGTCATCAGGTCCGGTAGTACCGGCCCCAACTGACCGCATTTTTCTGTTTAATATTGGATTCTCTCCTTGCTCCTTGTGATTCTTGTGCCCTTACCCCCTTGCTATCCTCCCTCGTGCTTTCAAAGATGCAGGTGGTTCTAGGGGTGCGCGTAAGCATTCTAAAGCTAGCCATGAGATTGTTGAGGAAGAGACGGAGTCTGAGGAAGAGGTTATGCCACAGCCAAGACACCGTTCCAAGTTGCCTGCCACTCGAGGTGGCCGTGGGGGTCGTGAGGGGGTCATCAAGCGCTCTGCTGGGCGTGGCAGCGCCCCCCTCTCGCCCCCCTTCCTCAGGGCGTACCAAGAGTCTCAGCTCAGGGCCATCAGGGCCAAGGAAACTGTCAGACATCTCTGATTCGGAGTTTCGGGCTCTACGGATTGACAATCCATACTCCCGCAACCGGGGCGAGGCCAGAGAAGACAGTCTTTTCTTCAATGATTTCCAAGAGCGTGTTTATCATGAGGTTCTTTTGACCAATATCCAGATGCTGGTGCCTCAGCAGTGGATTGACATGGAGCACATTAACAAGAATCTTGACTACTTTGCTGAAGCTAAGGAAATCTGCTCTCACCTAGGCTTGTTCCCCATTATGGAGTTCCAGTATGACTATGATCCACTCCTTATTGCACAGTTTTATGCCACTGCACATTTCCACACCGGCCGTACTCGGAAGATCACTTGGATGACTCAAGGTGCAGTCAAAGAAGCTACACTTGCGGAGTTTGTTGCAATATTGGGGTATGAAGAACGCGGCCGGGACACTCCTTGTGGTTTTCGCTGTCACGTGCGGGATCACCCCTCCAAGAAGGATGTCCTTACACCTCTATATATCCAGGGCCGCGGGATTGCTGGCAAGATCAAGAATCTTCTCCCCACGTATGACATTCTCCATCGCATTTTCCGTGAGACTGTTGCTCCTCGTGCGGGCAACAAGGATGAGATACATGGGTTCTCTGTAGACTTGTTGTTCAACACCTTCCTCAACCGCGACTCAGGCACTCCTCTTGATGTGTCAGACTTCATATGGAATGGGATGGTTGCTGCTGCACACACTCGGAGGGTTCCACCATTTGCTCCTTATATTATGGCCCTCATTGTGTCAAAGTGCTCTACCATTGCTAGGACACTCTCCACTCGCTCTCTCATTGTTCACAGGCCTAAGGCACTCAAGATCAAGACACATGCTAAACCCCGCGTTGTGGCAGCTGAGGAGGAAGGGGATGACTCTGAGGATGCTAACAGTGGTCGTGACACTAACTATGTTGTTTCCCGTGGCAAGAATGCTAATCCCTCTTGGGCCAAAAGGATGGAGGCCAAGCTCAAGAAGATTTTCTGCTTCCAGGTTGACAACCAGAAGCGCATGTATGAGGCGCATGCGTATGCCAAGAAATCCAGTGCTCGGCAGAAGGATATGATGGCTGCCCAGGGTTTGACCGTCTCCGAGGGGTCCGAGACCAACATCACTCCAGAAGATCAGTGGATCTCTCAGCACAGCCGTTGGGACGATGATGTATCTTCCTCGCACCGCGCCCCACCCCCCTACGAGGAGGACCTTGAGGATGAGGACGAGGAGGAGGATTGACTATCGGGACGTTAGTCTTGCACTTGTCCCTTTTTGGCGTATTGATGCCAAAGGGGGAGAAGTTGCACTTTAGGCACGGGTGTTGCATGGGAAGCCACAAGCTCGTTCTTATTTTGATCCTTTTATTGCTTGTGAACTTCAATTTCCCTCTATTTATGTGTGAGACTATGTGGTTATGTCGTGGTTAAGTCATGGATCCATCTTATGAGACTATGTGGTTTATTTCATTGGATCCATCTTGTGATGATATGCGTTATCTATTGTCTATATACTTCTCATCACATGTTATTGTGCAAAGGTATGATTTCAAATGCTAGTATCAATATTTGTGCACCATGTTGGGTTTGTAAAATAGAGGGGGAGGTTTGTTTTTACACATCTAGGGGGAGCCCCGTCTCTATTTTACAAATCTCATGTGTTTCCTATTAAAATTATCTTGCAAAAGTGTATTGTCATCAAACACCAAAAAGGGGGAGACTGAAAGAGCATTTTTCTATCCCTCTGATTTTGATGTTTGATAACAACACACTTATCAGTTTAATTGTGTGCTAAGTGTATCACAGGTTTGATAAGGGTGTGGCACAAATATTGGTCTAACAATTCCCTTTGAGAAAAACCACTGTGTCAACCGGTAGTACCGGAAATACGACCGGTACTACCGCTTGGCACCGGTACTACCGGTTCTAGTATCGGTTGGTGCAGTGCAAGGCTGATAAGGATGGGTTTTAGTTAGTACCACCCGGTACCACGGAGCGGCACTACCGGTCCAACAGGTAGTACCGCTTGAGACAAGCGGTACTACCGCTTGGACACGGTCGTGCCAGCATCGGCGATGCGTTCAAGAAAACCCACCCTCTCGTTTGCTCTGTTCCAAGCGGTACTTGGGACCGGTACTACCGCCTAGACCGGTAGTACCACGTCATACGACCGGTAATGCCGCTTGGGGGTAGTACCGCAAGGGAATACCGGGCATTACTGGTGCTGGCTCGACCATTCAAGACACCTCCGGTGCAGTGGTCTTGGACGGCGATCTGGCTTGCCGGTACTACGCTCATGAGTACTTACTGCGGTGCATTAAAGGCTCCAGCGGCCAGATTTCCTGGAGGGGTATAAATACCCCTCCACCTACCTTGGGACAAGTTGCTCATACACATTAAAGTCAAGACCACCATTGGAGCCACCAAATCTCAAGATCTCCTCATTCCACCACCCAAAGTCTTTGATCTTTGGGGAATCGAAGGAGGAGGCCCCGATCTACTACTTCACCAAAAGATATCTTCATTTCCCCCTCATTTCATTGAGGGCCCCTTTGCTCTAGTGTTTTCTTGGAAACCCTAGTTCTTGTTTTGGTTCTTACAATCTTGTCTTTGATTGCTTTGACAACTTGCTTGTATTTGGGAGCCTCCGATTAAGTTGTGGATGTGTGCCCCAAACTTGTAAAGGTGCCGGCTTCCACCTTGAAGGTTGCCGATATAGTGGAAGGTGAATCGATCTCGTTGGGGTGAGATTCATCGGAGAACAAGGGAGGCCTTTCGTGGCGTTGGTGGTTTGAAACCACCCCCTCTCCAAACGTAGACGTACTTCCCCTCAAAAGGAAGGAACTACGGGAAACAAATCCTTGTGTCTCCGCGTCCACCACGTTGGTTACTTCTATCCTTTACTGCACTTTACTTACGTGTTCCTACTTTGTGTTGTGGTAGCTCTTGCATAATTGTCATATAGGTAAATTCACCGTAGTTGCATTATCTAGAGAATTTACCTTATTGTCAAACCTTAATTTGAAAAATAAGAAATTTGAAGTAGCACCTATTCACCCTCCTCTAGGTGCCCATACGATCCTTTCAAATGTTTTGTCGCTCTGCATGATTTTGGCCATTATTGCTCTCTTAGTTGGTCGCTCCCAGTCTTTTGCTAGCTTCCACTTGTATGAGTAAGCTCTACTCATGCATCCAACTCCCAAGAAACCAAGTTATTCCAAAGTGTCCACTGTAAATTCATATGCATGGTGTGTTACACCATTCCAAGTATATTCTTGTTTTCATCTATCTTCCATTTAAAAAGTCTCTTTGTTATGTGAAAACTTAGTGATTAAAGCTCTCACGAACTTGATGGCACTCTGTATTTTTCTTACCCCTAATAAACTTGAACCATTGTGTCATCTATGTTGTATATGCTTGCACTTATACGTTGGAATTAGCAGAATCGTGTTGTCACGGGGAACACTTTCAACATTACACTTGTACTTTGTACGCAGTTGATATCATGCTCTTTTGTCTATGGATGTCGTCGGTGTGAAATGAAAGGGGAGCTTGTAAGTCCATGGAGTTATGTATGTGTGTTAGAGAAATGCCTGAGCCGCTAGCCTAAGCCATGCCTAATCATGGTGGAAACTTGCAACATCACCATAATGACATCTATGAAGCTTTCTTCTTATAAAAAAAGAGACATATTGAAAAGAGGAAAGAGAGAAAAAAGGACCATTTTCCCATGGTAAATAAGAAGATTGCTGAGATGCTCATTGTCTGCTTGCCTTGTCATTTTGATGATGGGATAGCTTCTCTATCATGTGCAAGGGGTACCCCGTTGGCGGTTCTCTACGATACACATGTACTTACTATGACAAGAACTTACACGTGACTAAAGTTGAATAGCATGAGGAGCGGCCCTCATATTCAAGGGACATGAGATTGCCAACTTATACTTTGTCAAGCATATACTCCATAGTTTGTTCACTTTAACCTTAATCACTTCAAGATGCTTATGATAGGGGCAATGAGAGCTGAAAGCTATCAAGTACCATAATTTTTGGAAGCTCTTTTTGAAACTTGAAATCCCTGCTTCCCATTATGAAGGGCCTTTCTTCCACTATTATATTGAGTCTTCACCTTCTATCCTTAGACACCAATTAAGAGAGCATAGCTGTCATTCTTAGTTCTATGTGCATTGTCCCAAAACTTATTGATTGATGCATATTGTTGTTATTGATTGTTCATGTGCTATTTGTATCTAGTCATTCTTATGAACTTTGAAGGTGTCCTATGCATCTATTTGCTACTCCATGAGGGACAAGCTGAATGCCACTATGCTATGTTTTTTGTATGTGAAACAAACAAACGTTTTTCAATGCATGTTATTCATGATCTTTGTTTGTAAACTTTCATGTTGCATGCATAGTTACTTTGTCTTACTGTTAGAACTCCATCTTTCATGCTCATGTTTAGAGTTTTTTTATCCCAGCTTTCAATGCTTGCAAATGGTTTGATATTGATTTTGATGGTGCATGTCACCTCAAAAATTATTCTTTTTATCACTTACCTACTCGAGGACGAGCAGGAGTTAAGCTTGGGGATGCTTGATACGTCGGAAACGTATCTATAATTTTTTATGTTCCATGCTTGTTTAGTATCTACTTTGCTTTGCTTTGTCTACACTTTGAGGTGTTTTTATATGTTTTCTGATACTAACCTATTAACAATATGCCATAGTTCCAGTTGCCTGTTTTCTTCTGTTTTTTGTTTCAGGAAGGCAGAAAATCAATATTCTCAGAATTGGACGGGACAAAATCCAAAGTCAATATTTTACCGTGGGGAACACGGAGCCTGAATATGAGACGGAGGGGAGCCACCAGGGGGCTGTTGGACCACACAGAGATAAAACAAAACTTTTCCTCTAACGTGGTGATCCCAAGATCTAGCTGAGATAGAAGGCCACGAGGTTTACCACTAGACGCGCAGTTGCGGATTACTAATGAAGCGCGTCAGTTGATGCAGTGCAGTCCTCACGATCCGATCGTCACTGTGCGATCGCAACACCTCTGCAGTATCCACACGCATAAGGAGGAGCACCGTGAATCGCTAGGTTCGACGGTAGGACTGCTGTGGAGCTAGGGTTTCCAACACATGGAATGACCTAACCGAACAACAATTAACCTTTCTGGGTTACGGTGCTCCACTATATATAGGGAGTGAACGTAGGCTCTGCTCACACGACCCATTCACTAAAGCCCATATAACACTAGTCACCGTGAGTCCAACTCACTAACTCTGTCCTAATCCGGTTTAGGTCCAACCCAACCAGATTACAGGTTCAGATCCAATCCGAACATACTCCCGCTCTTAAGTGTGTGACCCCGCAGGCTCATGGCTACTTGGACACGATTGGAGTCCGACTCTCAATCGATCGGTGATGCGGCTCCTAGCGAGCGTCGACTCCCAAGTACCAAAGAGTCATGATAACTTTCCTTTCCAATGCGACTTACGTCCGAGTCCCTTTTGCCTCACGATATACCTTGTCAGACTATAGGCGAATAATTGTCATCCCTTAAATAGTCTGACTCTCTTCTCGATCCAAGATAAGTGATTCACCCGACTAACTCTTAGTCGATCGCCTCGGTTAACACTTAACCGAGTCATGCATGGTCATGCTTTCCGAATCATATCTCACGAGAGGGCCTAGAGAATATCTCTCCAAGTGGAGGGGCAAAATCCCATCTTGGTTATTCACATCACGCAGCTTGATTCTCAGTCGACCCGAACCCTGCCTTTATAATTGCCCAGTTACGGATCAACGTTTGACAGAACCTAAGTCGATGATCCTCAACTCGGACTATGCAACAACCTCAGGTCTAAGGATTACATTGATTGAGATATACAAATGACAACTTGTTCGTTGTACCTCAATATGGGTCAATCCGACTCGCTAAACTCTTTAGCCGAATCTGTGTAAGTTGTAATAGCATCTCCATGCTCATGGCAAGTGGAACCGAGTCATCAAGCCAACTTTCACATTGGTCTAAGTTGTGTGTCCAGCACAACTTCGATGACCAAGGATATTTAGTACAAACAACATGAATGCATAGTTCCACAACTGAATCACATATTCAATGATAAACATCAAATGTTTATACAAGGACTACTTAATATCTTTATGAATACAATGAGAAATCTCATCATACATGATTGCCTCTAGGGCATATTCCCAACAGTCTCCCACTTGCACTAGATTCAATCTTCTGACATCACATGTCTAAGCATCTAATGCCCATGGCTCTCAGGTGTGCCTCATGCTTCGGCTGTGGTAACGGCTTTGTCAACGGATCCGCAATATTTGCATCCGTGTGTACCTTGCATAACTTGATATCACCCTGATCCACGAACTGGCGAATCAGGTGGTACCGCATGAGTATGTGCTTGTTCTTCTGGTGTTGTCTAGGTTCCTTGGCTTGTGCAATAGTACCATTGTTGTCACAATACACGTCCATCGGATTGGACGAGCCCTGAACCACACCAAGATCCATGAGGAAATTCCTCATCCAAACAGCTTCCTTTGCTGCCTCCGAGGCGGAAATATACTCAGCCTCTGTTGTAGATGCAGACACATTCTCTTGCTTGGGCCTTCCGACTCCAGACCTCCGTTTATAATAAACACGTATCAGGATTGTGAACGAGAATCATCAGAGTCAGTAAGATAACTCGCATCCGTGTAACCCTTTACACAAAGTTCATCTTCACCACCATAAACCAAGAACATATCCTTAGTCCTTCTCAAGTACTTTAGGATATTTTTAGCCACTGTCCAGTGGATCTCTCCAGGATCAGCCTGGTATCTACTCACAACACTTAGAGCATAGGAAACATTCGGCCTAGTACAAATCATGGCATACATGATGGATCCGACTACAGAAGCATATGGAATCACACTCATTCGACTTCGCTCATCAGTTGTCGAAGGACACTGAGTCTTGCTAAGTTTTACACCATGGGACATCGGTAAGAACCCCTTCTTAGACGATTCCATGTTGAACTTCTTCAACACTTTGTCCATATAAGTACTCTGACTCAATCCAATGAGCCTCCTTGATCTATCTCTATAGATCCGGATTCCGAGGATGTATGTTGCCTCACCCAAGTTTTTCATTGAGAAACTCCTTTCCAATGATTCCTTGGTTTCTTGCAACATCTGGACATCATTTCCAATCAGTAATATGTCATCCACATATAAGATTAGAAAATTTACTTTGTTCCCACTAAACTTCTTGTACAAACAAGAATCATGATCACTCTTGATGAAGCCAAATGATTTGACTACCTCATTGTGGCATCCCGCAAAACCATTACTAGAAAATCGCGTTGAATTTGTGCATTGCATCGTCATCATCATGCATTGTTTGCATAAAAATATTTTCGCAAAGCCCGTTTTGTTTTCTAAAACGTCCCATCTTTATTCAAACATCAAAACCGGGTCTCCGGATTATTTTGTTTGGGCTGCTATCGGGTTGCAAACGGCCCGTTTAAAACAAATAAAATATTTATTTATTTTAGCGGGGGCAGTCGAACGGGCCGTATCGACCCGAACGACCACCCCCATTTTTCAAACCAGTCCTACCCATAATCCTAAACCACCTAAAACTCTACCCACACACCCCCTCCACCTCACCCCACCCAATAGCTGCTTGCCACCTCCCCTTTTCTCTTTCCCCAGCCAATCATGTGCTGCCATCTCACCCCATCTCTCTCCCTCCCCTCTCTCTCTCTCCCCACTCTCCCTGCCCCACCACACACACCCAGGCCCACACAACCCCCCCCACTCACACACTCCACACACGCCTGCCAGGCCAACCCCCACTCCACTCGACGCCCCTCGCCAAGGGCCCCTGTCCCCCGGCCCCACGCGTCCCTCTCCCCACGCGCTGTCTTCCTCCTCTGGCCTCCCAACCTCTCCCCCGACCATGCTCCTCCCACACCCTTGAGCCTCTCCCTCCCGAGCTCCCTTGCCGGCCCGCTCACTCCGCCTCCATCGCCGCCAACCACCCTCACCCGCCCAGCGCCCGCCCTGCCCCGAGCCTCCGCTGCACCGCCTCCTCTCCGCCTCGGCCGCTCACCGCCTGCCCTCCTCCTGTGCCACCCTCCGCCTGGCTTCATGCCGCCCGCCTGGCCCCGTCCTCCCAGGCGCCGCGTCGCCACCAACCTCCGCCAAGGCCGCTGCTCCTCGCCCGGCAGCGCCTCCCGCCATCCTCGAGCCGCCCTCCCCGAGCCGCCTCAGCGCCCTTTGAGCCTGCCGCCAGCTTCGAGCCCTGCGTCGCCTCACGTCGCCGGTCACCCACCAAGCACCTCGCCGGCCACTGTCCTGCGTCTCGCCTCCCGCCAGCCGCCTTGGCCAGGCCCCGTCTCGCCTGCCGTCTCTCCTGCAGGCGCGCGACTCCCGTTCTTGTTCTTCCCTGCTGCTCCAAGCCAGTGTGTCCCCAGCGCCTGGAATCCCCTGCAGTACAGATGCCCCGCATCTCCTGTGCTCCGGTTCTAGAGTTGGCCAAGTTGAGCCGTATGTACCCTACCGCGTGTGTCAAAGATGCTCAAGTCCAATCGGGTAATAATTCGACGGATAAGGCGGTCAATCATCTTTCAAGACGCCAGGACATGTCAAGTTCTTCTTCTCGAACCCCAGGATCGTTGTTGCGGGTCGGCAATGCCTTCGTCACGGAGCATGTCCCTGGGATCCGCAAGCACGATGGTCCCACGTCAACAAGACGGAAGAACGCGACTAGGACTATGGAGTCCGTCGGATCGACAAGACCTCCTTCAGGGAATCGACAAGATCTACCGCCGGAGGACAAGTTCTACCTCACGGGTGCGGAGCGTCAAGATCGCCTCACGGAATCTGAAGCGCGGAACCGACAAGATCTTCGCGACGACAAGAACGGCACCTACCAAAACGAACCCGATGCGCCCCCGGCGCCGAACCAAGCCCTGCTTCCCGGAGTCCGAGAACGCCTCCGTCGAACCCTGAACCCCGAGACCGGACCCCGGACCCTGTCGAACCCCGAACCCCGGAACCCCAAGACCGTCGAGACCATAATGTGTGACCCCTTTTCTCGAAACCCTATTTTATAACATAAGACAACTTGTCGCATAATAATTGTCTTGCATGCATACATTCATGTGGTTTGGGGGCCTTATGCCGATTCACCTTTAATTAAATATGGGGCCCATATGCGGGCAAATCTAGTCTCATATTGGCCTCATTTAAATTTGTGTAGCGAACCGGTAACTTGTCTCGCCCTGTTATTACAACATTTAATTTGCGGGGTAGATAAATAACATGAACCACCTAACTAATTGTCGGGACCCCGGTTCCGCTTAATATGGCCTAATTGCACCGCACCTTTGCCATGCCATACATCATTCATGCATCATGCCGATCTTCTGCCGTTGTATTAAATAGTGCATCCGGTGTTTCCTCTAGTGTTTTGCTTCTTCGCGGATAAGTCCATTGAGTTGATGTGAGCTTCGCCCCGATCTCCGGTTGAACCTTCGACAATGTTTTCAGGCGATCATCTCCCCCTTTCTACCTATCTTACTTTTATAGTATTTACTTCCCTCCTGTTGATCTATTGCTATCTGTGTTGCGATGCTTTAGTTTCCGTACCGTGATATACCGTGCAGCCCTATATTGCCTTGGACACATCCTATTACCTGTTGTTTGGTAGATAGTTGGACTTGCGCTTCGTAGTCGCTTGCTCTAGTGCTGTTGCGTGACGTCCAGTGCCACAGTTGTTGATGTATTGTCGCATGCTGAGGTTGGAGATGATCATAGTTTTACTTATCGTTCACTTTAATTCATGTTTAACAACTAAAATTGAAGTAAGCAGAGGCATCGGTGGGTGATAGAAAATATTTGGTTTCCGAACGCCCACTTGTGTCCCGTAGGACCCGGTACTTGATACTGTTCCTTGATTTATCGCTATCCACATCCGGAGGTATATGGGACCCCTTGAGCGAGCTTGATTCAGTCTTATTTCTTGGGGCCACAAACTAGTTTGAGGTTTTATTTACGATCATGTACTTATGCCATGCTACTTATGTATTTACGATTGTGCGAGGAGCACACTGTACTGTTTAGGTTCGGGACACGTTTACGCGGTATCGACAAGCCCAGCCACACTTTCGGGTTCCCAGTCGTTTACCGCCGTCCACCCAAACCTTGAGTCCGTCTCGGAGTCAGCTAGCTTCGTTGCGGGATCTACTTAAGGGGTGGCCCCCTGAAATATTTCTGAATCCTGTGATTGTTCAGTCGTGAAAGCCTCGTTGGGTTTTGATTTGGTTTTTCCGAGGTCGATCGAGCGTGTGTTGCTATTGGTGCACCCCGGCCGGGTAAAACTTTCTGAAAGCCGTGTCCGCGGATATGGACGACTTGGAGCACAGTATCTCGACCATAGACAAGCATAACTAAAGTTTATTGCTATAAATTTGACTTATAATGACTAGTAATCAGCTTCACTATAATGGAATGGCTAATTAATACTGCCCACAACTGCTTGTTTGGAGTGTCGCTTGCGACCATTGTACCTGACTAGTAAGTATTGCAACTACAACGGAATGGCTGAATAAAAGTACCAACAACTGCTGGGTTTTGGGATTATATCATGCTATTTGTATCTGATTAGTAATTGCTGCAACTTTGACGGAATGGTCAACTAAAAGTGCCCACTGCTTACTTTATCAGGATGATTATCTACATCTGACTAGTAATCGCTGCAACGATAACTGAATAAATAAAACTGCCAACTGTGTGAGTTCCTCGGTTGACTTCCTCGTTTGGTTTCGAGGGGGATATACCAGGATGGGTTTGTTTGGAGTTAGATCAGGTTGGTTCCGGATAGGTCCATCTTACCCCTCTCTGATTGCCGCCAGTTGTATCGAGTCTCTATAGGTTGTTCAGTGCATGCTGCCGCTGCCGCTTCAGTCCACCATACCTTTGTAGGCGAGGACCGCCGAATTCTAGCCTCGCTGCATCTGGCCTCGATCGACGCTCCTCTTTTCCTTTGCCCTTTGTCGGCACCCTTTGTTTAAGCAGGTTTTGGGATCGACGTCGTTAGCGGGTTACCCTTCCGGCTTGGCCGGGCAGGTTATGGACGCCATTGGTTATTCTTGAGCTCTTAGCCCCATTTGCATCTTGTCCGTAGTCGACGCGCTTATCGTTCGAGGTGATTTGGATCTTTGTATATTATATCGTATTCTTGACTCATGGAGTCATTGTTATATATATATATACGTGGGTCCCATCGAGGACTGTTGTGTAATGTTATTACTTCGTTTTCCACCCGCACGAAAGTGCCTGGTGGGCACCTTTGAATCGTTTCTATGCGGGTTTGGCGAATTTCGCTAAAACTTGCATAGGGCTGATTCTGAGGGTGTTACACTCATCAAAATGAATATTCCAACTCCGAGATGCTTGTTTCAACCCATAAATGGATTTCTGAAGTTTGCACACCTTGTCAGCATTAGCCGGATCGACAAAACCCTCGGGCTGTATCATATACACGTCCTCGGTTAAATTTCCGTTAAGGAAAGCCGTTTTGACATCCATCTGCCATATCTCTTAGTCAAAATAGGCCGCTATAGCTAACATGATCCAAACTGATTAAAGCATCGCTATGGGCGAGAAAGTCTCGTTGTAATCAACTCCTTGAACTTTTCGGAACCCCTTCATGACAAGGCGTGCTTTATAGATTGAAACATTTCCATCCATATCAGTTTTCTTCTTAAAGACCCATTTGCACTCGACGGGTCTTGCACCGTCTGGCAGATCAACCAAGTTCCAAACTTGATTTTCGTCCATGGACTTTATCTCGGATCTCATGGCTCCAAGCCATGACTCGGAATCAGATCCCACCATCGCTTCCGAATAATTTGCCGGCTCATCACTGTCTAACAGTAACACATCACGAACACTTCGTAATCTTGCCGATCTTCGTAGTACGGTGCTGCTTTGCGGCTCACCGACGGATCAACCTCCAAGGTTTTTGCTGACTCGCTACTAGCCGGTTCCTCTCAAATTTCTTCGAGTTTCACCGTGCTCCCACTTACTCCCCGGCTGAGAAACTCTTTCTCAAGGAAGACACCGTTCCGAGCGACAAACACTTTGCCCTCTTCTCGGTTGTAGAAGTAGTAACCCAAGGTTTCCCTCGGATACCCCACGAAAATACACTTATATGACTTGGCCGTAAGCTTGTCTGACTGGAGTCGCTTGACAAATGCTTCACAATCCCAAAATCTTAAGAAAAGACAAACTCGACTTTTTGCCTGTCCACATCTCATGCGGTGTGTTCCCTACCGATTTTGATGGTACTCTGTTTAGTGTGAACGCTGCTGTTTCTAGACAATAACCCCAAAATGATAAAGGCAGATCTGTCCGACTCATCATTGACCGTACCATGTCCAGAAAGGTCCGATTCCGCCTTTCCGAAACACCGTTCCTTTGCGGCGTTCCTGGCGGAGTAAGTTGAGGAACTATTCCACAACTTTTCAGATGGTCATCAAAGTCATGGCTCATGTACTCACCTCCTCGGTCCGACCAAAGAAACTTTATTTTCTTGCCGAGTTGATTCTGTGCTTCATTATGGAATTCTTTGAACTTTTCAAAGGCTTCCGACTTGTGTTTCATCAAGTAGATATATCCATACCTACTCAAATCATCAGTGAAGGTAATGAAGTACTCATAACCACCCCTGGCTGTCGTGCTCATTGGTCCACATACATCACTATGTACTAGTCCCAACAAGTCGGACGCCCTTTCGCAACTCTTTGCAAAAGGTGTCTTGGTCATTTTGCCGAGTAGGCAAGATTCGCATGTATCGAACGACTCCAAGTCGAACAAAGTTAGGAATCCATCATCATGGAGCTTCTTCATGCGTTTCCAACTTATATGACCAAGTCGACAGTGCCAAAAGTAAGTCATATTCAGATCATTTGGTTTCAACCTTTTAACATTTATGTTATAAACCGACTCACCATCAAGATTCAAAATAAATAACCCGTCCTGGACGGGTGCAAATCCGTGAAACATATCATTCAAATACAAAGAACAACCATTATTCTTGATATTCGAGTCATAGCCTTGCCTCATCAAACATGAAGCAGAAATAATGTTTCGACTGAGCACTAGAACATAATAACAATTATCCAGTTCCATAATGAATCTGGAAGGTAAATGAAGTTGCATCGTGCTGACTTCCAACGCAGCAACTCTTGTTTTGTTGCCGACTCGAATATCAACCTCGCCTCTTGCTACGCTCCTAGTTCTTACCAGTCCCTGCAACGAGTTGCAGATGTGAATAACTGATCCGGTATCATATACCCAAGAACTATTAGGTGCATCAGCAAGATATATGTCTATAACATTGCAAACAAGTGTACCTGATTCGAAAGTCATACCTCCACTCTTGGCTTTGTCGGCCAAGTACTTGCTGCAGTTCCTCTTCCAGTGGCCATCCGCCTTGCGCTTGGGACCGGGTCCTGAGCCTGCTTTCCTCCTGACTTAGCCTTCTTCTTAGTCCAAGAACTCTTCTTGAACTTATCCTTATTCTGCACCATCAACACTTGACTGGCGCCCTTCTTGAGATCCGCATCTGCCTGCTTGAGCATCCCATGTAATTCAGTGAGCTTATTATCCATACCATGCATGTGGTAGTTCGAAATGAACTTCCCATATGCACTTGGAAGAGAGTTCAGAATTATATCCGTAGCGAACTCTTCGCTTATGGGGTATCCAAGCCTCTCCAGAGACTGCACGTAACCAACCATTTTGATCACATGCGGACTCAGTGGATCACCAACCTTAAGCTTGCAACTTAGCAAAGCCTGAGAGACTTGATACCTCTCAGTCTTTGCCTGAGCCTGGAACATACTTTTGAGGCTTTCGATCATATCGTAGGCCTCAACATGCTCGAACTGCTTTTGCAAGTCCGGTTCCATGTGAGCAAGCATAAGACAGCTAATATCCATGGACTCATCCTTAGCCCGACATAGGCATTGGTGGCAGCGACAGTCACATTCTCATTTGGCTCATCTGGAAGTGGGTTGTCTAGGACATGGTCCTTCTTTTATTGTTTGAGAACAATTCTCGGATTTCGATACCAGTTGGTAAAATTAGTGTCATTCAGTTTATCTTTCTCAAGGATAGTTCTCAACGCAAAACCGGATATCTGAGAGTGACTGCTACTTGGTGCCATGATCTACAACAGAAAATTTGCGAAACACTTAAGACATGTATTCATAAAAGAGCAAGCATATTAAATACTTTAATATTTTATACTCCCACTAGAACCAACACCCCTCCGATGGTTACTTAGTGATTCAGGATCCTAAATAAGCAAGTCAGCTAGTGAGCTTTAGCATCACCGCTAGCCGCCAAGTGATCTAGGTAGACAACTCCTTGTCAATCGTATCTCATACGACTCCTGTTGGACGGGTGGCATCACATGCCCCGGCTCCCATCCGACTTTTCTCCGAGCCCCACAACCGTTGTGATAGACCCGTCTAGCTTACTGAGTGTTTCCGCAGTAAGAGTCCGACTCGAACCCACCTAGTCAGAAAGAATTGGCAGCACCTCAATATTATGAGCCCACTACCAAAAATGTCCGACTTGTGATGGTGCAAACACTGGCGGGAAAACCGACTAGACCTTCTTTGAGGGATTAAATTTTACCGACTATCTAATAGAGGTAAAACTGAGACATAACAATAACACAAAATAAAGCATTTATAATGTGAAATGGTATGGCTCTCTTCATGGCGATCTCCATCTCCACAAAGCCTGTAATCTGACTCATGCCAACTCTTGTCACTTGCCGTCTTACTCCATGTCGCCGACATGTACAATGCCTTGCATGCCTTCCGGGTTCTCCAAACAGCTACACTAGCTTAGTAAAGTAAATTACAAGGAGAATCCGACACGCAGGTCGTTATACAATAAAATGACAGCACCTAGGCTCCAGCCGGCTGACAAAAACCGTGATTCGCAAATCACATATGGATTACACACATACATCACATGCACATGAACCATACCATTCACAACTTCCTGCAAAAACAAGTTATGCATAGATACAATATCTACTGACGTTGTGAAACTCGCAACGACATCTAAGGCGCTACGACAGGGCGAAGCCGACCGGTAGGGGTATGTCGTTCCACGACCTCAGCAGTATGATCACGGAAATCAGATCTACCATTCCCCGAGTACAGTTGATCCAATCAACTTCGTACAAAACCGATCTATCTCATAGATCGACCACCAAACAGCACATAGATCTCATCTACAGCCAACCTCATATCACATATGCGAGATCTCGAGCCTAAAACCGGAAGCTATCGCTCTGATACCACTGTTGGGCCATGCAGAGATAAGACAAAACTTTTCCTATAACGTGGTGATCCCAAGATCTAGCTGAGGTAGAAGGCCACGAGGTTTACCACTAAACGCGCAGTTGCGGATTACTAATGAAGCGCGTCAGTTGATGCAGTGCAGTCCTCACGATCCGATCGTCCTGGTGCTTGTCGCACAACACCTCTGCTGGTATCCACACGTACAAGGAGGAGCACCGGCGGCAAACTGCTAGGTTCGTATCGATGGTAGGACTGCTGTGGAGCTAGGGTTTCCAACACATGGAATGACCTAACCAAACAACGATTAACCTTTCTGGGTTACGGTGCTCCACTATATATAGGGAGTGAACGTGGGCTCTGCTCGCGCGACCCATTCACTAAAGCCCATATAACACTAGTCACCGTGAGTCCAACTCACTAACTCAGTCCTAATCCGGTTTAGGTCCAACCCAACCAGATTACAGGTTCAGATCCAATTGGAACATGCTCCCGTTCTTAAGTGTGTGACCCCGCAGGCTCATGGCTACTTGGACACGATTGGAGTCCGACTCTCAATCGATCAGTCGGTAGCGGCTCCTAGCAGAACGTGCCGACTCCCAAGTACCAAAGAGTCATGACGACTTGCCTTTCCAATGCGACTTACGTCCGAGTCCCTTTTGCCTCACGATATACCTTGTCAGACTATAGACGAATAATTGTCATCCCTTAAATAGTCTGACTCTCTTCCCGATCCAAGATAAGTGATTCACCCGACTAACTCTTAGTCGATCACCTCGGTTAACACTTAACCGAGTCGTGCATGGCCATGCTTTCCGAATCATATCTCACGAGAGGGCCCAGAGAATATCTCTCCGAGTGGAGGGGCAAAATACCATCTTGGTTATTCACATCACGCAGCTTGATTCTTAGTCGACCCGAACCCTGCCTTTATAACTGCCCAGTTACGGATCAGCGTTTGACAGAACCTAAGTCGGTGATCCTCAACTCGGACTATGCAACAACCTCAGGTCTAAGGATTACATTGATTGAGATATACAAATGACAACTTGTTCGTTGTACCTAAATATGGGTGAATCCGACTCGCTAAACTCTTTAGCCAAATCTGTGTAAGTTGGAATAGCATCTCCATGCTCATGACAAGTGGAACCGAGTCATCAAGCCAACTTTCACATTGGTCTAAGTTGTGTGTCCAGCACAACTTCGATGACCAAGGATATTTAGTACAAACAACATGAATGCAGAGTTCCACAACCGAATCACATATTCAATGATACACATCAGATGTTTATACAAGGACTACTTAATATCTTTATGAATACAATGGGAAATCTCATCATACATGATTGCCTCTAGGGCATATTCCCAACAGGGGCCACACTCCTGGCCGCACGGCCGGGCTTAGCCCGCACCTGGGGGGTGCGGCCTCCCTGGCTGCCCCCTGCCTCGCCTCTTCGCCTATAAAGACCCCCTGATACAGAAACCCTAAGTACCCGATCAATATTCCATGAAACCGTCTGTAGCCGCCGCCACCATCGTCCCTAGATCGGGGGGATCTAGAGCTCTTCCCGACACCCTACCGGAGGGGAGATCATCCCGGAGGCCTTCTTCTTCACCATGCCAGCCTCCGGTATGAAGTGTGAGTAGTTCCACCTTGGACTACGGGTCCATGTAGTAGCTAGATGGTTGTATCTCCTCCTTTGTGCTACCATGTTTAGATCTTGTGAGCTTCGTTCATGATCAGGATCATCTATTTGTAATCATGCATGTTGTGTTTGCGGGGATCCGATGGATATTGAGATTACTATGTCAGATTGATTAATGGTTTTGTCTTATTAATTCTATCATGTATGTGTTATTTGAGATCTTGCACGCTCTTTGTTTCTAGTAGCTATCTTGGCCAAGTAGATGCTAGTGACTCCAAGATGGGGTATTTATGCTCGATAGTGGGTTCATGCCTCTATTTAATCTAAGAGAAGTGACAAACATCTCTAAGGTTGTAGATGTGTTGTTGCCACTAGGGAGAAAACAATGGTCTCTTGTTCATGGAACAAGTGGATTGTTTACCTTACACACTTTGCTTAAAGCAGTTATCCGTTGCTTGAAACTTAATACTGGAGGGGGTTCAGGTGATAACCTGAAGGTGGACTTCTAGTCATAGATGCAGTTGGATGGCGGTCTATGTATCTTGTTGTATTGCCCAATCGAATCTCATAGGATCATGAATGTCTAGTATTGCATTGTTATGCCTTGCTCAGTCCTGTCAATTGCCCTGTTGTAATTTGTTTATCCAGCATGCCATGTTTGTTTATATTAAGGAGAACATCTCTAGTGAACTATGGACCCCGGTCCAATCTTTACCATTGATACATCTTCCGCTGTTACTGTTTACTTTCTGCAAACCACTATTACCTTCCACACCATACAGTTAACCCTTTGTTTTCAGCAAACCGGTGATATTGACAACCTCACTGTTCACTGGGGCAAAGTCTTGAGTTTGTGTTGTACAGGTTTCCAAGTTGCTAGCAACACCTTCGATTCGTTTCCTTCCTCCTATTGGTTCGATAACCTTGGTTTGGCATTGAGGGAAAACTTGCTGCTATGCTCATCACACCTTCCTCTTGGGGTCTCCCAACGAAGCTTCCATGCACCATCAAGCATGAAATATCACAAACAACACAAACATGATAGAATCAATAATCAATATGACATGGTACCTCAATATTAATCGGATCCCCGCAAACACAACATGTATGATTACAAATAGATGATCTTGATCATGAACGGAGATCACAAGATCTAAACATGATAGCACAAAGGAGGAGCAACAACTATCTAGCTACTGTATGGACCCATAGTCCAAAGGTGAACTACTCATGCATCATACCAAAGGCTGGCATGGTGATGAAGAAGGCCTCCGGTATGATATCTTCCCTCCGGCAGGGTGTCGGGAAAAGCTTTAGATCCCCCGATCTAGGGACGATGGTGGCGGCCGCTACGGACTGTTTCGTGGAGATATGATCGGGCGCTTAGGGTTTCTGCATCGGGTCGCTTTTATAGGCGAAGAGGTGAGGTAGGAGGGTGGACAGGGGGCCCACATCCTGCCCTGCGCAGTCTAGGATGGGCCCCCACCTAGGCCCCCCCTCGTTCTCGTCATTTTGGTATATTAAACGTATTTTTTCGACATCGTATACAAAGACCGTTTTACCATGCCATAATGTTTTTTTTGCAAAAAAAGTCGAAATTCATATTTGTTAATTTTCCTACAAACTAGACCACATAAACAACCTTTATATGAAAGGATTCTATTTTTTGAAGTATTTTTCATTTTCTATAATTATTTGCAAAATAAAAAAAAATGCGATTTTTGGAAAATTATCTGTGGGTGAAGGCAGATTTTTGGAAAATTATCTGTGGCACACCCCTATTTGGTGTGCCACTGATAATCTAGGTCAGTGGCGCACACCTATATGGTGCGCCACAGATAAGTTCCACCTTATATGTGCGCCACTGATGTCGATGTTATGCGTGACCACGTATCCCGTGCGCCATAGATATGCCGTCCATGGACGGGTCGGCCACCAGCGCTGGGACCCACATATGTGCGGCGCACCGTTCCGAGCGTGCGTCACGGATAAGTGCAGGTCAGTGGCGCATCATTTCCCGCGTTTGTCATGGATAAATATCCATGGGGCATCCTTTAGAGGTGCGCCACTGATATGACCCCTATGGATAAGCCTTTTTCTACTAGTGTTGATACGTGCGGTGGCTGGGCAGTCACATCCACTTTCCCGGTCTCCCCTACATCATAGAGGACGTGCTAGACTGCTGGAGGCGGCGGTGTACCGGGTATGTGACGAGATTTGAGAAGGAGCGCCAGCATGACGAAGCCAAATAAAATTTCATAATGAATGCCAGACTAAATTGGTAAGAAGATTTGAAGGTCATAACACCACACTCAGTGCAGGAACATTATTTTGAAAGAAGATATATACACTACAACTACCTCACCGTACCAACTCCAATACATTAAGGGTGTGACGGCATAGATAGTGTCAGAAGTACCATTGTCGATGCGGCAAGACACCGGCCAGGAGAGAGAGTACCAATGGAGCCTTGTGCACAATGTGCGGTTGCGAGGGCGGAGTGTTCCGAGCAGCAAACATGTGGAGCAGAAATTCCTCATGGTTGACCCATCGTCGTGGCATAATAGATCTCACGTACACCCGCCACCGAACTCACCTGCATTCTCATGTGTATCGCCACTTCAAGGGGGTTTTTCACCGCCACCCGGGCTGTTTAGGTGTTTCCCCATCTCCGTCCCTTCCTACGTCTCTTGGCGATTGGTTGTATCAGGGAGCACAGACAAGAAGTAAATGAAACCCTTCTATCGTCACATCCCGCAAGGAAGGCCCAGTTGGCCTCGTTAATCAGAGGCCTCCTAGGTCAATCGTCGGAGAAGCTGCCCCTTAATGATGGGTCTGTCAGGATGGACGGCTAGCACCGTAAAAAGTCCACAATGACAGGATCGAATGATCTGAGATGTTGAGAATCAGGATCGCAAAGTTAGGAACGCCAAATCAATGTAGTGACTGCTAGCTAGGTGAGTTTTACTATTTCTTAATTTGTTGCCCCTGGCCTTAGCCTTGTCTATTTTTTCTCTTTGGCTTTTTTTGATCAAAAGGGATTTTATTCCCCCATTCCTTTTTATAGAAAAGAAACAAGATGAGTATCCAGAAGTTCAAAAGGATTACAGTCCAAAAGCTAGAAAGATAATCTCTGAAACTACCCTAGGAGACTTTCCTTACAACCAAGTTTTAACGAGAGGGGGGCTGCCGCTAGATCAAAACTACTGTAGGGAAAACCAAGAGATACAGACATCGACATCACAAGGGCCAAAACCCAGAAACAGCAAGGGAGGAAAAAAGCTCAAAACACCACGTGGATCAAGTCTTCCTCGCCTGGATGTTGCTGCAGGTAACCCAGCGATGTATTTCCTCCATGCATATTTTCTAGAGTGGAAGACTTCCAAGTGGAGATCCAACCAAAATCTGGGCATGTCAGCACAGGGGGAGCCTCAGAGGTCTTCTGAGTTTTTGTAGGAGTCGATCTGTGAACTGGGCAGTTTCTCCACTTTCTAGATCCTTGAAAGGAACTTTCCAATTTCTCAAATAGGAAAGCACCAGACTCCACACCTGTTTCATATTAAGTCAAGTAGTTCTGTTAAACACTAAGCTATTTCTAAAGTTCCACAGCCCCCAGAGGATAGCCACAGAGACTACATTAAAATGTAAAAACCTTTTATTACACAACCATCTACTAGCTACCGATTCATAATCAGAAACCTGAATGTTGAAAACTTTAAACACATCAGCCCACAACAATCTAGCTACAACACAGTCAAAAAGTAGATGATGAACAGATTCAAATTCCTTACAGAATTCACATTCCAAAGGTTTAGGAATCCCTCGAGCTCTCAAGTTATCTCTAGTCATAATATTATTTTGGAAAAGGAGCCATAGAAAGACTTGAACCCTAGGGGAATTTTCAAATTCCACACAACAGGCAAAAAAAATCTGTTTAACTCCTCTCAAATTAACAACATACATAGAACTTGAAGAATAAACCTCTTTTGAATCAATTTGCCAGATAAGCCGGACTTCCTGACTACTAAAGACAATACTTCTAGCAACAACTAGCAGCTCTTGCCATTGTACCATCATACTGTCATTAAAAGTCCTTCTAAAATCATTCCTAATCTTCTCACCATCCCAAATATCAGCAATGGTTAAAGTATGTTGATTTGATATGATATATAAATCCCAAAACTGCACAGCTAAAGGGGAGTTACCAAACCAAACATCTTCCAATTTTTTTTATTAATCTACCATTCCCCACCTTCCACTTATACCCAATCTTAACAGCTTTAGCATCCCACATAACTCATTTACAGAAAGTAGAAGGGTGCACATCCTGACAAGAAAGGATATTAGGGTTTTTAGTTTCATATTTAGCATCAATTACTCTCCTCCACAGAGACCCCTCCCCCTGAATATATCTCTTGATCCAAGAACCAAGTAGACAGAGGTTAAGAAATTGCAGGTTAGGAATACCCATACCCCCAAACTCTTTTTTCATATGAATAGAAGGCCAGTTAGCTAGGTGAATCTTGTGATTCCCCTCCTCATCATTCCACATGAAATTAGCTAACTGAGAATTTAAGAGATTTAAAGCCCACTTAGGGAACTTAAAAAAGAAAGAAGGTAAACCAGAATACTAGACATGACAGCTTCAATAAGAGTTTTCTTAGCAGCAGAAGATAACAACTTTCCTCTCCAGCCAGTCATCCTAGCCAAGATACTCTCGAAAAGAGGTTGCAAATCCTCTCTACTCAGTCTCTCAAAATGAAGAGGTATCCCTAAATATTTTACAGGGAACTCCCCAGCTACACATTGAAAGATATCAAGAAAAGGAATAAGCTCCCCCTGATCCATATTAATAGGGAGTAACTCGCTTTTGTGAAAATTAATTCTCATACCATAAATTTGCTCAAAACAAGTAAGGATCCATTTCAAATTTCTAGCTATTCTAACATCTTTATCTCGAAAAAGGAGAGTATCATCAGCATATTGCAAGATGATCACTCCTCCAGGAACAAAATTTGGACATAACCCTCTAATCAGATTAAGCTGAGCCCCTTTAATTAACATTCTAGAAAAACCATCAACAACAGAATTAAATAGGAGAGGTGCAATAGGATCCCCCTGCCTCAAACCCTTACATGTAAGAAAAAAAACTACTCTCTACATCATTTATTTTCACACCTACATAACCACCAGTTGTAATCTGTTTAATCATTTTAATAAAAGTAGGGTCAAAACCCCTACACTCTAGAATTTCATACAAAAAATCTAAATTTACTCTATCATAAGCTTTCTCATAATCTATTTTTAAAACTAGCCCTTTATCCTTCCTTCTATGCACTTCATGAACAATTTCATGAGCAGTGACCACACTCTCCAAAATAAACCTACCTTTAATAAAAGCAGATTGATAAGAAGAAATTAATCTTCCAATAATCTTGGCATACCTATTTGTCAAAACTTTGGTAAAGATTTTAAAAGAGCAATTCAATAAACTAATAGGTCTAAATTTCTTCATAGATCTAGCATCATTTTCTTTAGGAATAAGAGTAATCATAGCAAAGTTTAACCTATAAATGTCCAATTTGTCATGAGTCCATGCATCAAACATGGCCAGTAGGTCAAACTTAACAATATCCCAGAAATGCTGATAGAACATAAAAGAGAACCCATCTAGACCAGGGGCTCCATCAAAGTAGGAGTCAAAAACAGCTGTTTTGACTTATTCCTCAGAGAAATCCCCTCCTAGAATGATATTTTCCTCAACACTAACTTTCTCTTCAACAGAGAAAAAGTCAGATCTAAGATTAATATCAGACCTAGGCTCAAAACCAAACAAATATTTATAAAAATCCAGAGCTACTTTAAGCATATCCTTTGTTTCAGTAATAGGACCCTCAGGCTTTCCAAAACAGGAATCATTTTCTTTCTTCTTCTCTGGTTGGAAACAACATGGAAATATGTTGTGTTCCTATCACCTTCTAAAATCTCCCTATCCCTAGATCTTTGCTTAACTTTGATTTCCTCGATAGCCCAAAAATTATTAAGGTCTCTAAGGATAAAATCAAATCTATCTCTCTCCACATCACTAAGAGCAGTAGTTTCAGATTTAATGTCCAGAATATCATATTCTGTCATCAAATCCCTCTTCTCTTTTCTAATGGCAGCTTCTAGATTAACACTCCACCCTTTAGCTAATTTTGTAAGATACCTGATCTTAGCTTGCCAAATATCTACCACATCCACACTTCCCACATTAATAGACCAAGCTTTTATCACCACCTGTCTAAAATCAGGTATAGAAAGCCACCATTTCTCAAACTTAAACTTTTTATTTTTAGGAACATGAGATTTACCAGACTCCCAGATAATGGGAGTGTGGTCACTTCCAATTCTAGCTAATGTCTTAGCACTAGACAAAGGAAAAAGACTATCAAAATTAGTAGAACAAAAAATCCTATCAATTCTACTCATAATAAGATTCTCCTGGTTATTCCCCCAGGTATAAGCCCTACCAGCTAAACCAATTTCCATCGAGGCCCAAATTTCTACCCATTCATTAAATTTATCCATCCATCTAAAATCAACATTACCACTACTCTTATAACTAGCTAATCTAATCAGATTGAAATCCCCTCCAATCAAGCAGGGCCATCCCAATTAATAAAAAGCTCATATAACTCAGAAATAAAAGCATGTTTCTTCTCCTCATAGACAGGTCCATAAACAGTAGAAATTCTAAAAGTAGAACCATTAGTCTTATTTCTAAGAACATAGCTAACAGAAAAAGTCCTAACTATTGGAATTATGCCCTAGAGGCAATAATAAAGATGTTATTATTATAATTCTTGTTCATGATAAAGTTTATATTCCATGCTAGAATTGTATTAAGCGGAAACTTTAATACTTGTGTGGTTTGTGAACAACACCGTGTCCCTAGTACGCCTCTATGGACTAGCTCATTGATCAATGATGGTTAAGGTTTCCTAACCATAGACATGAGTTGTCAATTGATAATGAGATCATATCATTGGGAGAATGATATGGTGGATAGACCCAAACAAAGCAGAGCAATTAGATCATGTCATCGTGTTCATCTTTGCGAAGCTTTTCCTATGTCAAATATTGTATTCCTTAGACCATGAGATAATGCAACTCCTGTACCGAAGAAAGCTTTGAGGTCATCAAACGTCATCCTATGAGAGGGTGATCATAAAGGTGTCTCTCGGTGATCGGAAAGTATCTGGGTTGTATGTATCGAGATGGAATTTGTCCCTCCCAAGTCGGAGAGATATACTTGGGCCCACTCGTGTCGATATCAACACCGCTTGCAAGCATGTGGTTAAGGAGTTAATCACAAAGTGATATCGGATTACGGGAAGGTAAAGTACTTGCCGTGAACGAGATTGAACTAGGTATGACGGCACCGACGATCGAATCTCGGGCAAGTAACATATCGCGAGACGAAGGGAATATATATATGGGATTGATTGAATCTCGGCATCGTGGTTCATCCGATATGATCATCGATGAATGTGGGAGTCAATATGGGTGCCTGCACCCATGTTGATTATTGATAGAAGATCATGTCCAGATATTCTCGAACCCGCAGGTCACACACTTAACGATCTCGACGCTAGGATAGATTGGATAATTGGTTTATGAATTTTGTTCGAGTCTCGGATGGGATCCGGATATCACGAGAGGTTCGGAATGGTCCGAGAATAAGATTCATATAAGGCAGTGCAGTTTTTGGAGTTCGGAATTGTTCCGGGTTAATCGGTATTGTACCGGAAGCTTCTAGAACCTTCCGGAAGGGGACCAACGTGGCCCCACCTTCCGGGAGGGGGCATGGGCCTATGAGGGACCGCATTGGGCCAGGGGCACAAGGCCCCATAGGGCCCAGCCGATCCTAGATAAGTTTAAACTCGTTTAAACTAGAGATAGGATTTCTAGATAAGGGAGAGTTTAAATCGTTTAAATCTAGAGATAGGATTTCTAGATAAGGGAGAGTTTAAATTTTTTAAACTAGAGATAGGCTTGGAGGAGGGGCAAGGGCTGGCCGCCTCCCCTCTATATATAGAGGGGTGGTGCGCCCCCTTCCCCCCCCCCCACACACACCTTCCTCCAAGCCCTAGCAGCCTTGCTACCTTCCTCTCTCCCTCCCGACTGTTTGTAGGCGAAGCCCTGCAGCAGAAATTCTCCACCATATACAGCACGCCGTCGTGTTTTAGATCCAATCTATCTCTCCACCATACTCGCTGGTCCGAGGAAGGAGGAGACGTCGAGGTGCTGCACGTGCATCTCACGGAGGCACCACCACTTGTGGTGCTAGATCGGATCGGATCGCGAGGAGGAGAAGCGAGTACGACTATATCACCCACGCTCCGATTTAACGCTCACGTCTGCGAATCTTCAAGGGTATGAATATCTAATCCAATCTCTCGTTGTTTGCATCTCCTAGATTAGATCTTGGCTTTCCTCTGCTCGCCGTGAGAAAATTTTGATTTACTATGCCGCCAAACCCTTCGGGTATCGAGCTAGATCTATGCGTAGATGTGTTTCACGAGTAGAACGCAACATGGTTGTTGCGGCGTTGATGTTTTCTGTTGCAAGACTCTTGTTTGTGTTCTTCTTATGACGCCGGATAGTGAGATTGAAGTGGTCCAGGCCAACCTTACGCACGCCGTCATGAGACCGCCCGCACTTGACGTCCGGCTTGTTCCACACATGCGGCCGGTGGATGTCCGTTTCTCACTATAGTTGTCATGGGATTAACACGAGTTTGGCAACCATAATATCACCGCTGTGGCTTTCCGTAGGTAAGAATCGTCTTAGCATCTACTCCCATAAGCCACGTAAAACATGCAACAACAAAGTAGAGGCGTCTAACTTGTTTTTGCAGGAGTGTTTTCGTGATATGGTATGGCCCAAGATGTGATGTGCATATTGTATGCGATGATCATGTTTTGTAATGTTTCACGACTTGCATGTCGATGAGTACACAACCGCAGGAGCCATATGGTTTTCTTTATAATTGTGTATGACCTGTGTGTCAACTTATACGCCATGTAATAGTTTTCACTTTATCGCTAAGTAGTTAGCAATAGTTGTAGTTGCTATTCGTGGTGGAGGCAATCATGGTGGAGTGATGGAGATCATGCCGAACGCACAAGATGGAGATCATTGCGAAGATTGGCTATACCATGTCACATAAAGTTATATGCATGTGATGTTTATCCTTTATGTATCTTATTATGCTTAGATCGCGACGGTAGCATTATAAGATGATTCCTCACTTAAAGATCAAGATAAAACTGTGTTCTCCCCAAGTATGCACCGCTATGAAAGTTCGTCGTGTCCAAGCATCACGTGATGATCGGGTGCTATAGACTCACGCTCACATACAACGGGTGCAAGCCGTTTTGCACACGCGAAATACTTGGGTCTAGCTTGACGAGCCTAGCATGTACAGACATGGCCTCGGAACACAAGAACCGAAAGGTTAAGCATGAGTCATATGAATGATATGATCGACACTTTGTTGTCCACCATTGAAACCACATCTCTTCTCGTGATGATCGGATTAGGTGTGGTGAATTTGGATTGTGTTCACTAAACAACTTGAGGGATGTTGAAATTAGTGGGAGTTCATCTAGTAATTTGTATCATGAACATAGTCTAAATTGTACTTGCAAATACTGTAGATCACATGGCCAAATCCAACTTCAACTTCAACGTTTTTGCTGAGAAGGAAAAGCTTAGAAACAATGGGTCTAACTTCACCAATTGGTTCCGCAATCTAAGAATCATTATGTCTGGCGGACAAAAGGACTATGTCCTTGAGAAAGCGTTAGGTGACCTCTGCAATCGCTACCGATGAGAAAGCTGTTTATCAACAAGAAAGATGATTATGGTGTGATTAAGAGCACCATGTTGTTTGCTATGTAACCGAGCTTCAAAATCGTTTTGAAACCTATCCCGGCCCTTTGAGATTCTCGAGGAGCCGAAAACCATGTTTCGACTCAAGCCCGCTCGAGAGATATGAGATCTCCGAGAAGTTCTTTAACGCAAGATGGAGGAAGGAGTTCTTAGTGAGCACGCCATAAAGATGTCGGGCTACACTCAACGCCTTGAGCAACTGGAATGCACGATTTCAGAGGAGCTCAAGATTGACAGGGTTCTGCAATCACTCCCTCCCAGCTACAAAAGTTTTGTAGTGACTCATAATTAGATTGGTTCCACTGATACGATCACCGAGCTCTTCAAAGTCAAGGCTGCGAAGTGGACATCAAGAAGGATAATCATGTGTTGATGGTCAACAAGCCCTCCTTTAAGAAAGGTAAGGGAGCAAAGAAGACCTTCAAGAAGGGCGGCGGCAAATGCACTGCCCCTGCTGAGAAGAAGCTCAAGTCTGGTCCTAAGCCGGACACTGAGTGCTTCTATTGCAAGGACAAGGGTCATCGAAGCGAATCGTCCAAGTACTTAGCGGACAAGAAGGCTGGCACCATCAAAGGTATATTTGATATACATGTTATTGATGTTTTCCTTACTAGCCCTCGTTGTAGTGCCCGGGTATTTGATACCGTTCCTTGCTAATATTTGTAACTCGAAGCAGGAGCTACGGAATAGACGGCGGCTTGCAAGGGATGAGGTGACGATGCGTGTTGGCAACGGATCAAGAGTTGATGTGATGGCCGTCGGCACGCTCTCCTTAGTTTTACCTTCGGGATTAGTTTTAAACCTTAATAAGTGTTATTATGTGCCTGCGTTGAGCATGAACATTATTTCTGGATCTTGTTTATTGCAAGACGGTTATTCATTTAAATCGGAGAATAATGGTTGTTCTATTTATATGAGTAACATCTTTTATGGTCATGCACCTCTTGTGAATGGTTTATTTCTTCTAAATCTCGAAAGGGATGAAACACACATCCATAAAATTGAGGCTAAGAGATGCAAAGTAGATAGTGATAATACTACTTATTTGTGGCACTGTCGTCTAGGTCATATTGGAGTAAAGCGCATGAGGAAACTCCATTCTGATGGACTTTTGGAGTCTCTTGATTTTGAATCATTTGACACATGCGAACCATGCCTCATGGGCAAGATGATCAAAACCCCGTTCTCCGGTATGATGGAGCGAGCAATGGACTTGTTGGAAATCATACATACCGATGTGCGGACCGATGAGTGTTTCGACGCGCGGTGGATATCGCTATTTTCTCACTTTTACCGATGACTTAAGTAGATATGGGTATATCTATTTAATGAAACATAAATCTGAAACGTTTGAAAAGTTCAAAGAATTTCAGAATGAAGTGGAGAACCATCGTAACAGAAAGATTAAGTTTTTACGATCCGATCGTGGAGGTGAATATTTGAGTTATGATTTTCTCACGCATCTTAAAGCAAGTGGAATCGTTTCACAACTCACGCCACCCGGAACACCACACAAGAATGGTGTGTCTGACGAATCGAACCCTATTAGATATGGTCCGATCAATGATGTCTCTTCGATTTGTCGTTATCATTTTGGGGTTATGCATTAGAAACCGCAGCATTCACTTTAAATAGGGCTCCATCTAAATCCGTTGAGACGACACCGTATGAACTGTGGTTTGGTGCTAAACCTAAGTTGTCGTTTCTTAAAGTTTGAGGATGCGTTTACGCCAAGAAGTTGATGCCGGACAAGCTCGAACCCAAAGAGGAGAAATGCGTCTTCATAGGATACCCTAAGGAAACTATTGGGTATACCTTCTATCACGTAACCGAAGGCAAAGTGTTTGTCGTGAAGAACGGTTCCTTTCTTGAGAAGGAGTTTCTCGAAAGAAGTGAGTGGGAGGAAAGTAGAGCTTGACGAGGTTATTGAACCTTCTCTTGAATTGGAGAGTAGCAAAGCACCTGAAATTGTTCCAAAGGTCACCAACAATAGAGGAAGCTAATGACAAGGATCATGAAGCTTAGGACGATGTCAGCATCGAACGTCGCAGTCAACAAGGTCGCGTGCCCTCCCGAGTGGTATGGCAACTGTCTTGACTGTCTTGTTAGTAGAAGACAAAGGAACCTACGAACTATGAGGAAGCGATGATGAGCCCAGACTCGATAAATGGCTAGAAGCCATGAACCAATTGGGATCCATGAGTGAAAACCAAGTATGGACTTTGGTGGACCCTCCTAGCGACCGAAAGGCCGTTGAGTGCAAATGGATCTTCAAGAAGAAAACGGACGCGGATGGTAATGTTACCGTCTATAAAGCACGGCTTGTCGCAAAAGGTTTTCGACAAGTTCAAGGTGTTGACTACGATGAGACTTTCCCTCCCGTAGCGATGTTTAAGTCCATTCGGATTTTATTAGCAATTGCTACGTTTCATGATTATGAAATATGGCAGATGGATGTCAAGACTGCTTTCCTCAATGGGAACATTGATGAAGAGTTGTATATGATGCAACCCGAAGGTTTTGTCGATCCTAAGGATGCTGATAAAGTATGCAAACTTCAGTGTTCCATTTATGGACTGAAGCAAGCATCTCGGAGTTGGAACCTTCGTTTTGATCAAGTGATCAAGAGTTTTGGATTTGTTCCAAATTGCTACGAAGCTTGTATCTACAAGAAAGTGAGTGGGATATCGGTGACGTTTCTGGTACTATATGTTGATGACATATTGATTATCGGAAATGACATCAACATGCTTAACGATGTGAAGAGTTATTTGAACAAGTGTTTTTCAATGAAAGACCTAGGTGAATCTTCTTATATATTGGGCATCAAAATCTATAGAGATAGACAAAGACGCCTGATAGCTTTAAGCCAGAGTACATACCTAGACAAAGTTCTGAAAAGGTTCAGAATGGATAAGGCAAAGAAAGGTTCAGTGCCTATGTTGTCAGGTAAGATATTGAGAAAGGCTCAGTGTCCAGCTACGGTAAATGATAGGGAAGCTATGAGCAAAGTGCCTTATGCCTCGGTCATAGGTTCCATCATGTATGCCGTGCTGTGTACTAGACCGGATGTGTCCAATGCTCTTAGTTTGACGAGAAGATATCAAAGTGATCCAGGAGTGGAACACTGGACAGCCGTGAAGAACATCCTAAAGTACCTGAATAGGACTAAAGAAATGTTCTTAGTCTATGGGGGTGATGAACAGCTTGTCGTAAAAGGTTACGTCGATGCTAGTTTCGACACCGACAAGGATGATTCCAAATCTCAGACAGGATACGTGTATATTTTGAATGGAGGAGCTGTGAGCTGGAGAAGCTGCAAGCAAAGCGTGATCGCGGGATCTGATGAGAAGCGGAATACATGGCTGCCGAAGGCCAAGTGAAGGAGTTTGGATCCGAAACTTCATCACTGAGCTTGGCGTGGTTCCAAGTGCATTGGACCCACTGGAGATATTGTGTGACAACACTGGCGCCATAGCACTCGCTAAGGAACCAAGATATCATCCAAAGACCAAGCATATCAACCGCAAGTTTCATATAATCCGAGATTATATAGCAGATGGAGATCTGAAGATTAGCAAAGTACATACGGATCTGAATGTCGCAGATCCATTGACTAAACCTCTCCACGTGTAAAACATGATCAACACCTCATTGCCATGGGTGTGAGATTGTTGCCAAATGTAAACTAGATTATTGACTCTAGTGCAAGTGGGAGACTGTTGGAATTATGCCCTAGAGGCAATAATAAAGATGTTATTATTATAATTCTTGTTCATGATAAAGTTTATATTCCATGCTAGAATTGTATTAAGCGGAAACTTTAATACTTGTGTGGTTTGTGAACAACACCGTGTCCCTAGTACGCCTCTATGGACTAGCTCATTGATCAATGATGGTTAAGGTTTCCTAACCATAGACATGAGTTGTCAATTGATAATGAGATCATATCATTGGGAGAATGATATGGTGGATAGACCCAAACAAAGCGTAGCATTTAGATCGTGTCATCGTGTTCATCTTTGCGAGCTTTTCCTATGTCAAATATTGTATTCCTTAGACCATGAGATAATGCAACTCCCTGCACGGAAGAAAGCTTTGAGGTCATCAAACATCATCCTATGAGAGGGTGATCATAAAGGTGTCTCTCAGGTGATCGGAAAGTATCTGTTGGGTTGTATGTATCGAGATGGGATTTGTCCCTCCCAAGTCGGAGAGATATACTTGCCCACTTTAATCGATATCAACACCGCTTGCAAGCATGTGATTAAGGAGTTAATCACAAAGTGATATCGGATTACGGAACGAGTAAAGTACTTTGCGTGAACGAGATTGAACTAGGTATGACGGTAATCGACGATCGAATCTCGCAAGTAACATATCGCGAGACGGGAATATATATATGGGATTGATTGAATCCTCGCATCGTGGTTCATCCGATATGATCATCGATGAATGTGGAGTCAATATGGGTGCCTGCACCCCGCTGTTGATTATTGATAGAAGATCATGTCTGCATATTCTCGAACCCGCAGGTCACACACTTAACGATCTCGACGCTAGGATAGATTGGATAATTGGTTTATGAATTTTTTGTTCGGAGTCTCGGATGGGATCCGGGATATCACGAGAGGTTCCGGAATGGTCCGGAGAATAAGATTCATATAAGGCAGTGCAGTTTTTGGAGTTCGGAATTGTTCCGGGTTAATCGGTATTGTACCGGAAGCTTCTAGAACCTTCCGAAAGGGGACCAACGTGTCCCCACCTTCCGGGAGGGGGCATGGGCCTATGAGGGAGTGTCCTGGACGCATTGGGCCAGGGGCACAAGGCCCCATAGGGCCCAGCCGATCCTAGATAAGTTTAAACTCGTTTAAACTAGAGATAGGATTTCTAGATAAGGGAGAGTTTAAATCGTTTAAATCTAGAGATAGGATTTCTAGATAAGGGAGAGTTTAAATTGTTTAAACTAGAGATAGGCTTGGAGGAGGGGCAAGGGCTGGCCGCCCCCTCTATATATAGAGGGGTGGTGCGCCCCCTCCCCCTACACACACCTTCCTCCAAGCCCTAGCAACCTTGCTACCTTCCTCTCTCCCGATGCTTGTAGAAGCCCTGCAGCAGAAATTCTCCACCATATACACCACGCCGTCGTGTTGTATATCCAATCTATCTCCACCATACTCGCTGGTCCGAGGAAGGAGGAGACGCCGAGGTGCCGTGTGCATCTCACGGAGGCACCACCACTTGTGGTGCTAGATCGGATCGGATCGCGAGGAGGAGAAGCAGTACGACTACATCACCCACGCCGATTTAACGCTCCACTGCATGAATCTTCAAGGGTATGAAGATCTAATCCAATCTCTCTCGTTGTTTGCATCTCCTAGATTAGATCTTGGCTTTCCCTCTATTCGCTCCGTAGAAAATTTTGATTTACTATGCCGCAAAACCCTTCACTAACATCCCAAGCAATGACATAAAAAAGATCACAATTAACACCTACAAGGATACCCCCTGCAGTACCAACAATAGGCAAGCAATTCCAAGAAAAATTTCTATTCCCTAGCAAAGACTTTAAAAAGGAATTGCTAATATGTTCCTTTTTTTTGTCCCTTGAAAGCCTATATAGTCAACTTGAAGAGGACCAATATTATCATCTATAAATTTCTTCCTACCAGGAGCAGAAATGCTCCTACAATTCCAAAAAGAAGCAATCATTGAATTTTTTTCCTAGGGTGCTTGCCCCGAGATTTATTAACTACTTCAATCCAGCCCTCAGCTAAATCTTCAATCACTTCCTTCTCGGTAGAGAAAGGAGTTCCTACTGTATTCTTACTAGAGCTAATAACAGTATCATCTACTTCTAAATCTTCATTCAAATCAACACCTACAACTACAGCCATGTTTTCTAACTCATCTACAGGTAAAACATAAAAAGGATTTGAATTCATTATACCTTTCATTTTTGGCTTCTCTAGATTAACCACTTTCTTCCTTTTCATATCCTTGTCCAGCACCCTGTGAGATCTGTCAATCCTAATGCTTTGTCTGACAGGTTGAATAGGGCCCCGGACTTTCATCTTTTTACTTTTACCAACATCAGTCCTCATGTTCTGATCAACAATTTCCTTTAGTGATGGCAGAAGACAGTCAGGCAAATTCAGGTCCACACCTTCAGCAGTTACTTTCCTAGCTTGGAAAGAACCTTGTTCCTCATTCCAAAAACCAGTGACTTGATCCATTTTCCTGGAAATAGGAGACTTGTACCAAACAAAACCACCAACAGTGTCAATCAAGCCTTTCTCCTGAAGGATCTGGTACACTTTGTTTGCACTGAAAATTTCCCCCACCTGAGCTTCACTGTCACCAGCAACCATCATAGTCCTGTCCCCAATGCTTTGACCCTGAGCATTAGCATTCTGATTACTAGTATTACCTTTATCCTGAGTACTAGCATTCCTATCATGATCCATTACTCCCTGCCTCTGGTTATTCTCACTCCTCCTATTCTGATCAAGTTCATCCCCTAACAAATCCTCAGTTTCATCTTCCTCCATAGGAATCTCAGCTATAAATCTCAATTGGAACAGGCCCCCATAGAAATGAAATAGTCTTCTACTAGGGATTTTAGTGGGGTCCCTACACTTAACTTTTAGTCTAACACACTTAGCATTCTCTCTAAAGACACTAAGCCAGTCCTCATCCTGCAAGATACCACATACAGAGCTAACCTGGTCAAGCACATTCCATTCACACCATTTTTCTTGGAGTCCAGTCACCTTGACCAAGGTATCTACCAACAATTCTAGAGGCTCTGGGTCATCATTCCAAGCTTCCACTTTCACCCAAACCCATTTCTAGACAAACCAAACCTAGGATACCCAATGACCTGTTCCACCAAGATATGAGGGGGAACTTGACCAAGAAGACACCTGGCTGTCCCAACTCCCTCACCTGCCATGGCCAGTTTGTCTTGTAGATTTTGGAAAATTCTTCAACTAACTCAGTACTAGAGATAACACCTCCTTCTACCACAACTAAACCACAATTTTTTGTTGAAGACACTAGATTCAGAATCACCTCAGGAGTCTCTATATGGTAAAACCCCAATCCAGTAGCAGTACTACCAACATATCTTGCCAACTGGTGTGGTCTCTTCTTAACTGGACAAGTATCAGCTCTGTGATTGATAGCTTTGCAAACAAAACATGCAGCTCGCTTGGTACACACAGCCTGATGATGTCCAGGTTCACCACAACACATACAAATAGAACTGGTGTAGTTCAACTGAGCAAGCACCTCATTCCTAGTATTGACTTGTTCTTGCTGTGTGCCCCCTTTTTTCTTGGACTTACCCTGAATCTTAGACTTCTGATTATCACCACTACTCTGAGACTGCTGCTGCTGAGAACCACCCTGAGTAGAGGCATCCCGCTGATTCGATTGCAGACTAAATTGCTGTGGGGGAGGATAAGGTGGAAAAGTCCCAGGGAAACCCCAATGAGGAGGCATGTTCCCAGGCATGAATCCATAAGGAGAAGGATGCTGAAACCCAAAAGGAGGGGGAGGCATCTGAGGATATTCATACCCTTGCATTTGTTGTTGTTGCATCTGAGGTTGCATCTGCTGCTGATGCCAAGCTTCAGGCCTTTTCCCCTTTCGTTGCTTCAAGCCACCCCCAGCCATGGACATCTTCTCCTGACCCTATTCCACAAAGCAAATCTTCCTCAACTCCTAGGACCCTCAAACCAACCAACTCATTCGCTGCCATCCTGGGAAGGAGAGAGCAATCCCTAAAGGGGGCAGGAGGCCTGGTTTTAAGGGCTAGTGGTGGGGTGGGTTTGCGAAGATTCCACGAAATATACCAAAGTTGGTAAAAAAGGCTCCACCTCACTGTCACCATGGACCAAGCTTCCTTACCCAACCTTATCATTGCAAACTGGACCCCTCCACAGACAGCACCTCCTCCCAGTACCATCAGAATGGAGAAAATTCAGTTCCCGCTTCTTCTGAAGCCCAACACTACCAGACCCTTCTATGGCGACCACCTCTCTAAATTTTTTAGCCAAAACATCAGAGACATCTGTAGAACACTCGCGGTCTACTCTGTTTGAGATAGGAGCAGGAGGGATTCGAGGGCTACCTTCTCCAGAGCAGACCAAGCTGTCAGATCCATCTGCCTCCAAAGGTCTGGACCTAACCTCTCCACAAGGCACTGGCAATTCAGCCCTAGCGGCATATCCAGATCCGAACAAATTCACTATGCATGCATCATTACTCCCTTGAGGCTTCCCAGGTTCAGCCCCTGCATGCACTCCCTCTGTGATTGAGCCGGGAGGGCCAGCACCACCAGACCAACCCGAACCCCGCAAGTCAATACCGAGGGAGCCGATGACGAGCTGGCTCGAGGTCGACGAAGAAGCTCTGGAAACCTTGAACGGGGAGCTCTGGTACCCCAGGACGAACTCCCCTCCTGCGATCCCCACGACCTCCCCGCTCGATCTCGATTCCTCTCCCTCGACAGCCGAGCTGCTGCTCGGCTCATCCTCGCCTCCATTCGCCGCCACCGCCAGCGTTAATCTACGCTTCACCACAGATCTAGCTCGATGGAGAAGAAGCGGAGAAGTCGAGAAGAGCCCACCGGAGTGAGCAAACCTCAGGGGAAGGGGTGGATAAGGGCCGGGAACGGGGACCCAGAGCGTGTCCGGACCTCTGAACCCGCCATTACCGGAGATCGGGCACCCGCCATGAACAGGAGACCCGCCAGGAACAGGGGACGCAAGAGACGTGGCCATCTCCTGAGCTTGTACGCGACCAATAATTCTTCGCTTTGGATTTCTTTACCTTTTTCTTTTCGTTTTCTTTGTTTTGAATATGTGCTTTCGGTAAAAGAATTTCCCTTAAGCAAAAGAATTTCTTTTGGCTTTGTTTTAAGGGCAATATTCAGTTTGCGACAGGGTTGGTGGTGAGGGAGTGGCCTGGCTCAGAACTGTGTATTGTTTGTGGGGTGGTAGAGTATGCTGACCATATCCTTTTTAACTGCCCAGTCGCCAAGTTCATCTGGTGTGTGGTGAGAGACTGTTTTAGTAAACCATGCATTCCCAGATCGCGCGGTTAGTTTGTTTATCTGTTCTTGGAAATGGATATGCAAAAATGAACAAGATAGTGTGGTTTTGGTTTGCTGTCGGGCATGGTCGTTGTATGTAACATTCCGAATTTTTCCTAAATTTGGAATGATAAAATAAAATTATTAAGTTGATTGAATTGCTTAATCTTGTTGAAATTTTTTAATGAAAAGAAACTTTTGTTGTTGATTGATATGTTACTAAGCCACAGTAAAAGAAGAGGATTACTATGACTACCAAATTTTGAAAAAACCCAAGACAATTGTTTGATTCTCATCCGTGAACCTTCCATTAATACAAATTCTTAAGTTAAATCACCGTTTGCAAACCCTATTTTGAAATTACCGAAAATACTCCTACAAGACTACAAATAAGGTATTATGAACCCATTTGTTTAAATATGAAAAATATTTCTATAAATTGACCTATGATGATCTACAGAAATTTTAGAAAATTTTGGAGACAAGAATCAACTCTTTTGGAGATCATATGAAAAAGATATAAATTAAATAAGAAAATAGAAAAGGAGAAAAGAATAAACAAAAAAAACTAAACCTAACCGTTAACGGACCGAGCGGACCATCCCACTCCCTCCTCTCCTCTATTTGCCGCCGCTCCCCACCAGCGAGCACCGCATAGCGTGGTGGGCCAGCCCAAAGCCAGAGCGCGGCAGCCAGCCCGCATACCCCTTCCCTTTCTATTTTTTTTATCTACAACGGCTGACACCATGGTCCCACATGCCATCCCCAACCTCCTCCGTGTTCATCCCAAACTCACCTACAGACGAACTGCCCAAGAAATTCGGCCAACATCGGCCTCAATCCTTGCCCCCTTCTGCACGAATCTGCCCCCATATAAATCCTCTAACCCCTGCAGCCTTTTTTTCCCTTTCGAAACACCCCGAAAACCCTAGCCCTGAGCCGATTCAGATCTCGCCGACGCCGCGCCATTGTTGCCCACGGGAGCTCGAGGTAGATCACAGTCTGGTCCACCCCGTGCCCTCTTATTTCCCTAGATCCCTTCCTCTTGGAGCACCTCCGCACCCCATGATGTTTCCCCATCCGCAGGAACACCAGAACAAGCGTAGGAGCTCGCCGGAGTTGGGCCACCTCCCGATGCCACCAGCCGCTCGCGGTCGCCCCCTCAAGAAGCGAGAAACGACGAAGAAGACACCATCGACCTCGCAGGGATCCCCCGCACCCTGTAGCCTAACCCTCCACCTCCGATGACCGCCAGAATCGTCGCTAACCATCACCTCCGAGACGCTCCGCCGCCGGTGACGTCATCTCCAGTAATTCCCAGGGAGCTTCGATCCAGGACCATCGGATTCCTATCTGATGGTCTAGATTAGATCCAGCCACGAAGGGGTATCATCCACTAGGATCGTGCCGGGTGGCACACGCCTCGTCAGCGCTCGCATCAACCGCCAGGTCAGCAGTCAACTGCACAGTCAGCGGTCAATTTGTTTAAATAATTTTTTCGTATTAAAAATATCCAGAAATTTACCCAATCTTGAAAAATTCATATAAAATAGAATATAGTTCCAAATTTAGCAAATAATATACCTATGGATTCATAAAAATATGTAGAATATTAATATGAGATTAGATCTAACTTTTAAAGTAAATATTTACTGCAGTAATTTAATTAGTTTTAATGGTCTTTTAGGTTAATAAATTCATAGAAAATTATCTGTAACTCCGAAAAATATGAACAATATATCAAATTGAAGCTACTATAAGGTAGATTAGTAATATCTGGTTGGATCCAGATTTTGCGTATTATTTACCCCGTAGTGATTTAATTAGTTTTAATGGATTTAGAAATCATTAAATTCATAGCAAATTATTTGCATATCACAAAAATATAAATAATATACCGATGGAAAGCTGGTTCCATGTAGATCATCAATATGCAATTAGTTCAGCCTTTGACTGTAAGGTTTTGCCGTGAAGATTTAAATGGTTTAATGGCTTATTTAGAGTAATAAATTCATATGAAAATAAATACTGCTCAGAAAATTACAAATAATATGTACTTGGAATCAAAATTCCGTGGAGATTACAGATATAATTTTAGTTTGATTTTTAGGCAACGGAAACTGTACGAATCATTTAAAACCCACTAAACACTATTTAAATCATACAAAAAGATCTATAACTCCAATTAGGGTGAATCCAACGCTTACTGGTTCGTATTAACGTCATCTATCCAGTAAACCCAAGAAAGAAATTTAATTCGACAGTTAGAACAGGCGTTACAACAGAACTATTAAAACCCCTTTATAAATATTTATTGATAAATACCCTATTGCTTTAATTGATCGCATACATGCATCATATGATCTATTAATGCTCAGAGAACTAAATGTAAGCATTGTAACATATTAAACCATCATGCATGTTTTTGATCATCCTTGTTGTGTTTGCTATGTTTGCAATTGTTTTGATTGGAACTACCTTGTCCTCGTATTAGATTGTTCGGAGAGTGCGATTGCTGCGAAGAAATACAATCAACACCCATATTATCAATATAAGGCAATTTACACCACTTGTTCATGACTTTTGTTCCAGGTTTGATTCTATGCATGTGATCTTCAAAGTTCTGTGGTATGCATGTGTAGGATGTTCTAGTAGAATTTTTCCTTAGTATTATTTTGCAAGAGCGATGATTTTGTAGTATGCCGTGAGTAGCTCTATACTTAGGATTTTCCCTCCTAATAGGTTCCCCTGTTTTTGCTAAGTATTGCTTGCTATGCTATATATACAAAGTACCGTTGGGGGGTTCGAAAGACAAAGAATTTTTCTAAGTATAAAGGCTCTCTAGAGCAAACTTTTCTTCTCAAATCCACTTAAAAATAAAACTAAGTTTTCTTCTGGACGGAATGGTTGTCGGGACAACGAGTGAGATTTTGGTGGAGGACGGCCGCCCAGGAATCAAAGAAGTCTGCCATGTTTCAGAATTCAGAAGCTTCCAGTGCAACCACAATACATATGGGCTCTGTCTTGGCCTAATACTTAGTGGGAAACCTCACCTGGGTACCAACATTTGGAGGTTCTTGGCACGGTTGGATCCAGAAGGTAGAGGGGCTACTAAGGGAAAGCCTCGCCATGGTCTTGTCTGTAAAAGGACTTGATTGTGGATTGTGGGTAAAGTGCACAAACTCTCGAGAGTATTGCAAATTGATCGATCAATCGTGTTCACGGAAACAGAACAACATTGAGCATCTGAAGGATGGAGCCTCTGAAGGATCTTCCTCTCTCTCTTTTCTAAACAAAGTTTTAAAACCCCATGGCATGAGTAATATCGCCAATGGGTGGGATTTTGGGAACTTGGTGTGTAATATCCAAGTGTCACTTGGTGCGTAATATCCAAGTGTTTGGTTGTTTGGACACTTGGTGCGTAATATCCTCGTGTGCCATTCGACCTTATTTTATCTAAGAAAATGTTTACAAAATAGGAAAATCTTCTCTCCTTCTCTCTACTTAAGAAAATTAGCTTTATGCAAATGAACTCCAAAGCCTAAACTAGCCTTGCATGTAGAGTTAGTCTTTCCTTCCTTGGTGTAATTTGCCAATACATTCAAAGTATTGACACAACTTGTTGGCTGCACGTTTCATGTGCAGAATTTCGGAGATCGTTGAAAGGTGCGCTAGGATCGCGGGTCTTCACTCAACCTGCCTGTGGCATTGATGGGACTCCAAGTTGTATTTATATCGCTTCTGTTGTAATAATGTAAACTCTGGATTATTCGATTCATGTAATAAAGACTTGTGTTTTACATGATATTTCATCGACTGTGAGTGCTAGCTATTGATCCAGGGACTAGCATGTTAATCGCAGGGACTTAGGATCCTTACCGATCCGAGGTCACTACAGATGGTATCAGAGCATAAGTTGACTGTAGATCGTGACCCTAGACATGGAAAAACCTTAGGACAAATATTTTCTAAGTTATTTCAGAAAACTCTCATACTTCTCATCATCTACCTTTGGGGTTTTAAAATTTCTTAAGTCTCTCCTTTTCAACATTAGAAAATGACCACTACACACTTCAAGAAGAAACTTTTCTCAAGATTACCTTTTCAAAGAAGATCATCTCAATGTTTCGATTAAGTCGGGACTTGAAGACCTCCATGAAAGATGTTCCAAGACTGAAGCTATGAGATTAAAGACTTCAAAAGCCTTAAGTCAATGTTATTAACTAAAGAACTCGAAAGATTGAAGATTATGAAGAACATGAAGACTATCAAGAGCACGAAGACTTTTGGAGACTCGAAGCCTCGAAAATTCCAAGTGACCTATTAGGAATCAAACCCGAATAAGATTTCGCTAAATATAGATGCGACAAATTGTTTGCTATCTTGTATGGTTTATTACCTTAGTTAATGAAAACCTATTTTCAAACTAAAATTTCTTGTATGGGTTATTCTTCTTCTTCCATACTCTATTCATTCCTACTCTAAACCTTGGTCAACTTGATAGATGGACCATATCAATAAGAAGGATGTGGCATCCCGCAAAACCACTACTAGAAAATCGCGTTGAATTTGTGCATTGCATCGTCGTCATCATGCATTGTTTGCATAAAATTATGTTTGCAAAGCCCGTGTTGTTTTCTAAACGCCCCCTCTTGATTCAACATCGGAAACCGGGTCGCCGGAATATTTTTGTTTTGTTAAAATTGTTTTGCAAACGGCCCGTTTAATTAAATAAAACTTTCAATTAATTTTAGCGGGGCAGTCAAACGGGCCAATTTAGCCCGAACGACCACCCCAGAAAACTAAAACGGTCCACCTACACCTGCCCTCTAATCCTAAACCTACCAGATATTCTACCCCACCCCCTTGGCCACATCACTCCCACCTATCCCGTCGCGACACCTCACCCTCCCTCTCCTCACCCAATCCTTGCACTCCACCTCACACTCTCTCTCCTCTCTCATCACTGACCCACCAACCCCACACTCACCCAGCCACAGACGCCTCACCAACCGCCACCTGCCTGGACCCGCCTCACAGCCCCACCTGCCCGCTCCTCGCCTCCTCTCTCCCGTCTCTTTCCTCAGCCTTGCAGGCCTCCCCGCCACCGCCTCACAGCTCACCTTTCCAACCTCGCTCCCTCACCGCCGCTCCTCCTCCCTCCCGCCGGCGCCGCGATGCCCTTCCCCGCTTGCGCCGGCCACAGAGCTTGGCCACAAGGCTTCGCCACCACCTGGCCACGTGCTCCCCACCGACAATGCCGTCGCCCGATGGCGCCGCGAGCCAGACTCCTCCACGGCCCGCCTCCCTCGCCGCTAGCCCGCCGACTCGAGCCTCAAAGACGCGAGCCCCAGCCCGCGCCACTGAGCTCCGCCTCTCCACCCAGCGCCCGCCGCTGGTCCCTCGCTGCCACGCCAGCTCCGCCGCCTCTGCCGGACCGCCGCCAGCGCCCGTCGCCTCCGCCGGACCACCTCGCCCGCCGCCTCGCGTCCCAGCGAAGCTCCGGCTGACGCCGGGCCGTCCTCCGCTCAAGCTTCCCCGCTGCGTCTCCCATCCCGTCCGCCGCATCTCCGCCGACCTAGTGCACCGCCGCTGCCCGGCCACGCCGCCCCTCGCCTCCGCCGGCGTTCCCGCCTCCAACTTCGGCTGCCAGCGAGAGCTGCGGGCGCCTGCTCTGTCCGTCCTCGGTCGCCCCGTGAGCAGCTGCCGGGCCCTTCGCGGGCTCCAGACATGGGAGGTCGCCTTTGGCGTGAAGCTTGCCTCCAACCGTGCCTCGCTCACTGGGCGTTGTGTGACCCTTGGTGATCCTCTCGGCAAGTACCTCGGTGGCTGCGAAGACGATGAGAAGGTGATGATGTGTCGCCGCACATTGAGACCTCTCGGCAAGCAAGAACAAAACGTGGCATAAGAGCAACAATGAGGACGACAAGATCTTCCGAAGGCCCCAACGACTAAAACAAGATCGTCATCAATAGAGGAGCTGCAAGCCCAAGATCATCGAGAGGGAACCGAGTACCTCGGGCCAAGCACGTCGTCAGGGAACGCCATGATCTCCCTCACGGAATCTGAAGCGGACCCGAAGACCGATCCCGCCGTGCAACGAGATCGACATCACGGACGAGAACCCCGACAGGAACCACGACACGGATACACCGAGTTCTTCACCCCGGACACCAAGACCCCGGTGCGACCAGTACTTCGTCCCGAATGCCAGGACCGGCAGCATGACCCGACCATCGCGAATGCGCTAAGACCTACCCCTGAGTCCGAGAACGACCTCGCCGAACCTCGACCCGAGGGCCGACCCGGAATCCCAAGATCGCCGAACCCTAAATGTGTGACCCCCTTTTCCTCGATACCCTATATGATAACTTAATAACAACTTGTCGCATATTAAATTGTCATTCCCGCATGCATAGCATTGGTTTGGGGGCCTTATGCCGAGTCACCTAATAATTAAATATGGGGCCCATATGCGGGCAAATCTAGTCTCATATCGGCCTCATTTAAACTTGTGTAGCGAACCGGTATCTTATCTTGCCTTGTTATAACAACATTTCAATTGCGGGGTAGCTAAACAACTTGAACCACCTAATTAATTGTCGGGACCCCGGTTCCGATTAATATGACCTAATTGCATCGCACCTTGCCATGTCGTCCATCATACATGCATCATGCCGATCTTCTGCCGTAATCTTAAATATTGCATCCGGTGTTTCTTCTAGTGATTTGCTTCTTCGCGGATAAGGCCGTTGAGTTGATGTGAGCTTCGCCCCGACCTTCTGTCGAACCTTCGGCAATGTTTTCAGGCGAGCATCTCCCTCTTTCTACCTATCTTACTTTTATAGTCTTTATTCCCTCCTGTTGATCTATTGCTATCTGGGTTGCGATGCTTTAGTTTCCGTACCCGTGATATATCCCCTGCAGCCTTATATTGCCTTGGACACCCCCCCTATTACCTGTTGTTTGGTAGATAGTTGGACTTGCGCGTCGTAGTTGCTTGCTCAAGTGCTGATGTGTGTCGTCATATGCCACAGTTGCTGATGTATTGCCGCATGTTGATGTTGGAGATGATCCTAGTTTTACTTATCGTCACTTTAATTTCTGTTTAACAACTAAAATTGAAATAAGCAGAGGCATCGGTGGGTGAAAGAAAATAATTGGTTTCGACGCCCACTTGTGTCCCGTAAGACCCCAGTACTTGATACCTGCTCCTTGATTTTTGCGCTATCCACATCCGGAGGTATATGGGACCCCGAGCGAGCTTGATTCAGTCATATTTCTTGGGGCCACAAACTAGTTTGAGGTGTTTTACTATCCTGTACTTATGCCATGCTACTTTCTGTATTTAAATTGTGCGAGGAGCACATCTTTGTTAGGACTTGTGACCCATTTACGTGGTATCGACTTCCCGTTGGGGATCTGTATGCTTTACCGCCCCACAAACTTTGGGGTCCGTCTCGAGCTAGCTTACTAAGTGGTGTACTCCAAGGGTGGCCTGAAATATTTCTGAATCCTGTGATTGTTCAGTCGTGAAAGCCTCGTTGGGTTTTGATTTGGTTTTTCCGAGGTTGATCGAGCGTGTGTTGCTATTGGTGCACCCCGGCCGGGTAAAACTTTCTGAAAGCCGTGTCCGCGGATATGGACGACTTGGAGCACAGTATCTCGATCATAGACAAGCATAACTAAAGTTTACTGCTATAAATTTGACTTATAATGACTAGTAATCAGCTTCACTATAATGGAATGGCTAATTAATACTGCCCACAATTGCTTGATTGGAGTGTCGCTTGCGACCATTGTACCTGACTAGTAAGTATGGCAACTACAACGGAATGGCTGATTAAAAGTACCAACAACTGCTGGGTTTAAGGGTTATCTCTTGCTATTCACATCTCATGTTAAATGTATCTGACTAGTAAGTGCTGCCACTATAACGGAATGGTTAACTAAAAGTGCTCACTGCTTACTTTATCAGGACGATTATCTAAACCTGTCTAGTAAAGTGCCACAACTATAACTGAATAAGTAAAACTGCCAACTGTGTGAGTTCCTCGGTTGACTTCCTCGACGGTCTCGAGGGGGAAACGCCAGGATGGGTTTGTTTGATGGTAGTATCAGGTTGGTTCCGGATAGGTCCTTCTTACCCTCCTCTGATATCCGCCAGTTGTATCGAGTCTCTATAGGTTGTTTAGTGCATGCTGCCGCTGCCGCTTCAGTCCACCATACCTATGTAGGCGAGGACCGCCGAATTCTAGCCTCGCTGTCTTGGCCTCGATCGACGCCTTCTTTGTTTTCTCTTTGCCCTTTTGTCGGCACCCCTTTGTTAAGGTGTTTGAGATCGGCGTCGTTAGGGTTACCCTCCGGCTTGGCCTGGGCAGGGTTATGGACGCCATTGGTTATTCTTCGTGGCTCTTAGCCCCATTTGCTTCTTGTCCGTAGCGACGCTCTACCATTTTCAAGGTGATTTGGATCTTGTATATTATATCATCTTCTTGACTCTTTGAGTCATTTATATATATCTGCTCGTGGGTCCCATCGAGGACTGTTGTGTAATGTTATTACTTCGCTTTCCACCCGCACGAAAGTGCCTGGCACCTTTGAATCGCTTTCTATGGGTTTGGCGAATTTTGCTCAAACTTGCATAGGTCCGATTCGAGGGTGTTACTGAGTGGTATCGAGCTCAGCTTGCGATACCCCACAAGTCCAAACTGTGGGATAACCTAGCTAACTACGACGTAGAGTGTCAAAACTATTTTTGCAAAAATCGGTTGGATAGTTCTGATTAGGTCTGATTTTACTCCTTACCCCTCTGCTATTCTCCTCTTACCTCGACGTGTTTTGAATCCGCTCTCTTCTCTCTCTTCGAGTCCAGGAATTCTCGTGGTTGGGTTTCCGTCGTACCTTCAGGGCTTCGCTTTCTCCCTTGTGTAACGGAGGTGCTACGATCATCAATATGCAACTTGTCTGTTGTACCCTCCATCCGATCTTCTGTCCTTGATCTCTTTATCCATTTGTGTTCCTTGCCGGATATCAGAGTCGTTGAGAAACATATGGGAAGGACGAGCATTGGTGAAGTTGGAGTATACCTTGAGCATGTGTTGTTCATGCCAATGGAACCATCGCGAAACCTAATCATTGTGTCTTTCACACGATTTCTGCTGGCAGCATCCCTTTGTTCCGGATACCACCTATGAAGATCTTCAGTCCAAATCTCGAGAGTGAGTTGCCTGATTCTCCTACCCATGTATAGAGTTGATAGTTGGGTCCGGGATGGACTGATCACCCTACCCGACTCTTACTGTTCGCTCTGTACATCGAACTGGTGGATCAATGTAACTTTTCCCTCTTCTAATGGAAGTTAGAGGTGGCCTTATCGTTTGATGCCTCTATCTTCGTCCTTTGTTTCTCCGGAGTGACCTCTCGTCGATCAGGAACAACGACCCTTTTGTTGGTGGTGTCGCCGATTTCAAGATGGAGGATGAACTCTTGTTGGTGGTGTCGCGAGGATCTACACGAAGCGAGAAGATTCAGATCGCCGACCTTTCCTTCCGGTACCATGAGGCGGATCTCGAGGGCGAGATCCATTGTTAGTGGTGTCGAATTGTGGCATCCCGCAAAACCACTACTAGAAAATCGCGTTGAATTTGTGCATTGCATCGTCGTCATCATGCATTGTTTGCATAAAATTATGTTTGCAAAGCCCGTGTTGTTTTCTAAACGCCCCCTCTTGATTCAACATCGGAAACCGGTCAGAATATTTTTGTTTTGTTAAAATTGTTTTGCAAACGGCCCGTTTAATTAAATAAAACTTTCAATTAATTTTAGCGGGGCAGTCGAACGGGCCAATTTAGCCCGAACGACCACCCCAGAAAACTAAAATGGTCCACCTACACCTGCCCTCTAATCCTAAACCTACCAGATATTCTACCCCACCCCCTTGGCCACATCACTCCCACCTATCCCGTCGCGACACCTCACCCCTCCCTCTCCCTCACCCAATCCTTGCACTCCACCTCACACTCTCTCTCTCCCTCTCTCATCACCAGACCCACCAACCCCCACACTCACCCAGCCCGCGCACGCCCCTCACCAACCGCCAGCTGCCCCTGGGACCCGCCCCTGCAGGCCCCACCCTGGCCCGCTCTCTCCCCTGCCTCCTCTCTCCCCCGTCTCTTCCTCAAGCCTCAAGACGCCTCCCTTGCCACCGCCCAAGCAGCTCACCTCTCCAACCTCGCTCCCTCACCACCGCTCCTCCTCCCTCCCATCGGCGCCGCGATGCCCTTCCCCGCCCGCGCACAGCGCAGCGCTTCAAGGCTGCCACCACCATGGCCGTGCTCCCCACCGCCCGTTCCCCGTCGCGCCGCCGCCCGCCGAGCTCCTCCACGCCGCGCCTCGCCGCTTAGCCCGCTGGCGACTCGAGCCTCCAAAGACGCGAGCCAGCGGCACTGAGCTCCGCCTCCCTCTCCACCCAGCGCTCGCCGCTGGCCACGCTCCCGCCGCGGACTGCCCGCCTGAAGGCCCGTCGCCTCCGCCGGACCACCTCGCCCGCCGCCTCGCGTCGAAGCCGGCTGACGCCGGCCGCCCTCCGCTCAAGCTTCCCCGCGTGCTCCCATCCCGTCTCGCCGCATCTCCGCCGACCTAGTGCACCACCGCTGCCCGCCACGCCCTCGCCTCCGCAGCGGTTCCCCGCCCAACCTGCCGCTGCCGCCTGCAGAGCGCCGCGGCGCCTGCTCTGGCCCCCTGTCGCCTGTGAGCAGCGCTGCCGGGCCCCTCTGCTTCGGGCTCCAGACCGCGGGAGGTCGCCCTTTGGCGTAAAGGCTTGCCTCCAACCGTGCCTCGCCTCCGGGCGTGTGACCCTTGGTGATCCTCTCGGCAAGTACCTCGGTGGCTGCGAAGACGATGAGAAGGTGATGATGTGTCGCCGCACATTGAGACCTCTCGGCAAGCAAGAACAAAACGTGGCATAAGAGCAACAATGAGGACGACAAGATCTTCCGAAGGCCCCAACGACTAAAACAAGATCGTCATCAACAGAGGAGCTGCAAGCCCAAGATCATCGAGAGGGAACCGAGTACCTCGGGCCAAGCACGTCGTCAGGGAACGCCATGATCTCCCTCACGGAATCTGAAGCGCGGACCCGAAGACCGATCCCGCCGTGCAACGAGATCGACATCACGGACGAGAACCCCGACAGGAACCACGACACGGATACACCGAGTTCTTCACCCCGGACACCAAGACCCCGGTGCGACCAGTACTTCGTCCCGAATGCCAGGACCGGCAGCATGACCCGACCATCGCGAATGCGCCAAGACCTACCCCTGAGTCCGAGAACGACCTCGCCGAACCCTGGACCCCGAGGCCGACCCCGAACCCCGGAATCCCAAGATCGCCGAACCCTAAATGTGTGACCCCCTTTTCCTCGATACCCTATATGATAACTTAATAACAACTTGTCGCATATTAAATTGTCATTCCCGCATGCATAGCATTGGTTTGGGGGCCTTATGCCGAGTCACCTAATAATTAAATATGGGGCCCATATGCGGGCAAATCTAGTCTCATATCGGCCTCATTTAAACTTGTGTAGCGAACCGGTGTCTTATCTTGCCTTGTTATAACAACATTTAAATTGCGGGGTAGCTAAACAACTTGAACCACCTAATTAATTGTCGGGACCCCGGTTCCGATTAATATGACCTAATTGCATCGCACCTTGCCATGTCATCCATCATACATGCATCATGCCGATCTTCTGCCGTAATCTTAAATATTGCATCCGGTGTTTCTTCTAGTGATTTGCTTCTTCGCGGATAAGGCCGTTGAGTTGATGTGAGCTTCGCCCCGACCTTCTGTCGAACCTTCGGCAATGTTTTCAGGCGAGCATCTCCCTCTTTCTACCTATCTTACTTTTATAGTCTTTATTCCCTCCTGTTGATCTATTGCTATCTGGGTTGCGATGCTTTAGTTTCCGTACCCGTGATATATCCCCTGCAGCCTTATATTGCCTTGGACACCCCCCCTATTACCTGTTGTTTGGTAGATAGTTGGACTTGCGCGTCGTAGTTGCTTGCTCAAGTGCTGATGTGTGTCGTCATATGCCACAGTTGCTGATGTATTGCCGCATGTTGATGTTGGAGATGATCCTAGTTTTACTTATCGTCACTTTAATTTCTGTTTAACAACTAAAATTGAAATAAGCAGAGGCATCGGTGGGTGATAGAAAATAATTGGTTTCCGAACGCCCACTTGTGTCCCGTAAGACCCCGAGTACTTGATACCTGTTCCTTGATTTTTGCGCGCTATCCACATCCGGGAGGTATATGGGACCCCCCTGAGCCAGAGCTTGATTCAGTCATATTTCTTGGGGCCACAAACTAGTTTGAGGTGTTTTTACTATCCTGTACTTATGCCATGCTACTTTCTGTATTTAAATTGTGCGAGGAGCACACTGTACTGTTTAGGACTTGTGACCCGTTTACGTGGTATCGACAGTCCCCGTTTGGGGATCTGCTTGCCATCACGCCCCACAAACTTTGGGGTCCGTCTCGAGCTAGCTTACTGCTATGGTGTACTCAAGGGTGGCCCCTGAAATATTTCTGAATCCTGATTGTTCACCGTGAAAGCCTCGTTGGGTTTTGATTTGGTTTTTCCGAGGTTGATCGAGCGTGTGTTGCTATTGGTGCACCCCGCCGGTAAAACTTTCTCAAAGCCGTGTCCATGGATATGGACGACTTGGAGCACGATCTCGATCATAGACAAGCATAACTAAAGTTTACTGCTATAAATTTGACTTATAATGACTAGTAATCAGCTTCACTATAATGGAATGGCTAATTAATACTGCCCACAATTGCTTGATTGGAGTGTCGCTTGCGACCATTGTACCTGACTAGTAAGTATGGCAACTACAACGGAATGGCTGATTAAAAGTACCAACAACTGCTGGGTTTAAGGGTTATCTCTTGCTATTCACATCTCATGTTAAATGTATCTGACTAGTAAGTGCTGCCACTATAACGGAATGGTTAACTAAAAGTGCTCACTGCTTACTTTATCAGGACGATTATCTAAACCTGTCTAGTAAAGTACCGCAACTATAACTGAATAAGTAAAACTGCCAACTGTGTGAGTTCCTCGGTTGACTTCCTCGACGGTCTCGAGGGGGAAACGCCAGGATGGGTTTGTTTGATGGTAGTATCAGGTTGGTTCCGGATAGGTCCTTCTTACCCTCCTCTGATATCCGCCAGTTGTATCGAGTCTCTATAGGTTGTTTAGTGCATGCTGCCGCTGCTGCTTCAGTCCACCATACCTATGTAGGCGAGGACCGCCGAATTCTAGCCTCGCCGTGTACTGGCCTCAGTACTGACGCTCCTTCTTTGTTTTCTGCTTTGCCCTTTGTCGGCACCCCTTTTGTTAAGCAGGTTTGAGATCGACGTCGTTAGCAGGGTTACCCCTCCGGCTTGGCCTGGGCAGGGTTATGGACGCCATTGGTTATTCTTCAGGGCTCTTAGCCCCATTTGCTTCTTGTCCGTGGCGGACGCCTACCATTTTCAAGGTGATTTGGATCTTGTATATTATATCATCTTCTTGACTCTTTGAGTCATTTATATATATCTGCTCGTGGGTCCCATCGAGGACTGTGTAATGTTATTACTGCTTTCCACCCGCACGAAAGTGCTGGTGGCACCTTTGAATCGTTTCTATGCGGGTTTGGCGAATTTTGCTCAAACTTGCATAGGTCCGATTCTGAGGGTGTTACAGAGTGGTATCAGAGCTCAGCAGTTGCGATACCCCACAAGTCCAGCCTGTAGGATAACCTAGCTAACGGCCGACGTAGAGTGTCAAAACTATTTTTGCAAAAATCGGTTGGATAGTTCTGATTAGGTCTGATTTTACTCCTTACCCCTCTGCTATTCTCCTCTTACCTCGACGTGTTTTGAATCCGCTCTCTTCTCTCTCTTCGAGTCCAGGAATTCTCGTGGTTGGGTTTCCGTCGTACCTTCAGGGCTTCGCTTTCTCCCTTGTGTAACGGAGGTGCTACGATCATCAATATGCAACTTGTCTGTTGTACCCTCCATCTGATCTTCTGTCCTTGAGCTCTTTATCCATTTGTGTTCCTTGCCGGATATCAGAGTCGTTGAGAAACATATGGGAAGGACGAGCATTGGTGAAGTTGGAGTATACCTTGAGCATGTGTTGTTCATGCCAATGGAACCATCGCGAAACCTAATCATTGTGTCTTTCACACGATTTCTGCTGGCAGCATCCCTTTGTTCCGGATACCACCTATGAAGATCTTCAGTCCAAATCTCGAGAGTGAGTTGCCTGATTCTCCTACCCATGTATAGAGTTGATAGTTGGGTCCGGGATGGACTGATCACCCTACCCGACTCTTACTGTTCGCTCTGTACATCGAACTGGTGGATCAATGTAACTTTTCCCTCTTCTAATGGAAGTTAGAGGTGGCCTTATCGTTTGATGCCTCTATCTTCGTCCTTTGTTTCTCCGGAGTGACCTCTCGTCGATCAGGAACAACGACCCTTTTGTTGGTGGTGTCGCCGATTTCAAGATGGAGGATGAACTCTTGTTGGTGGTGTCGCGAGGATCTACACGGAGCGAGAAGATTCAGATCGCCGACCTTTCCTTCCGGTACCATGAGGCGGATCTCGAGGGCGAGATCCATTGTTAGTGGTGTCGAATTGTGGCATCCCGCAAAACCACTACTAGAAAATCGCGTTGAATTTGTGCATTGCATCGTCGTCATCATGCATTGTTTGCATAAAATTATGTTTGCAAAGCCCGTGTTGTTTTCTAAACGCCCCCTCTTGATTCAACATCGGAAACCGGGTCGCCGGAATATTTTTGTTTTGTTAAAATTGTTTTGCAAACGGCCCGTTTAATTAAATAAAACTTTCAATTAATTTTAGCGGGGCAGTCGAACGGGCCAATTTAGCCCGAACGACCACCCCAGAAAACTAAAATGGTCCACCTACACCTGCCCTCTAATCCTAAACCTACCAGATATTCTACCCCACCCCCTTGGCCACATCACTCCCACCTATCCCGTCGCGACACCTCACCCCTCCCTCTCCCTCACCCAATCCTTGCACTCCACCTCACACTCTCTCTCTCCCTCTCTCATCACCAGACCCACCAACCCCCACACTCACCCAGCCACAGACGCCTCACCAACCGCCACCGCCTCGACCCACTGCAGGCCCCACCCTGGCCCGCTCTCTCCCCTGCCTCCTCTCTCCCCCGTCTCTTTCCCCGCACCGCGCGCACGCCTCCCGCCGGCCACCGCCCCCGCACAGCTCACCTCTCCAACCTCGCTCCCTCACCACCGCTCCTCCTCCCTCCCATCGGCGCCGCGATGCCCTTCCTCGCCACGCCTAGCCGGCCTCAAGAAGGCCATTGCTCGCCACCACCGCCATGCGTGCTCCCCACCGACAATGCCGTTCTGCCGTCGCCATGCCGCCGAGCCAGACTCCTCCACGGCCCGCCTCGCCGCTTAGCTCCCGTGGCGACTCGAGCCTCCAAAGACGCTGAGCCGCCCGAGCTGCCGCCTGAGCTCTCGCCTCCACCCAGCCGCCGCCCTTCCGCCCTGCCGCCACGCCTCCGCTTCGCGCCGGACTGCCCGCCGAGGCCTCGCTGCCGCCGGACCACTCGCCCGCCGCTCGCCCCGGCGAAGCTCGCCGACGCCGGCCGTGTCCTCCGCTCAAGCCTCCCCCGCCTGCGTCTCCCATCCCCGTCTCCGGCCGCATCACCGCCGACCTAGTGCACCGCCGCCTCGCCCCGCCACGCTGCCCCTCGCCCGCCGCGGTTCCCGCCCAACTCGTTGCTGCCGCTGCTACTGCCAGGCGCCTGGCTCTGTCCCGCCCCTGTCGCTCATGAGCAGCCGCTGGCCCTCTGCCGGGCTCCACGCGGGAGTCGCCCTTTGGCGTGAAGGCTTGCCTCCAACCGTGCCTCGCTCACAGGCGTTGTGTGACCTTGGTGATCCTCTCGGCAAGTACCTCGGTGGCTGCGAAGACGATGAGAAGGTGATGATGTGTCGCCGCACATTGAGACCTCTCGGCAAGCAAGAACAAAACGTGGCATAAGAGCAACAATGAGGACGACAAGATCTTCCGAAGGCCCCAACGACTAAAACAAGATCGTCATCAACAGAGGAGCTGCAAGCCCAAGATCATCGAGAGGGAACCGAGTACCTCGGGCCAAGCACGTCGTCAGGGAACGCCATGATCTCCCTCACGGAATCTGAAGCGCGGACCCGAAGACCGATCCCGCCGTGCAACGAGATCGACATCACGGACGAGAACCCCGACAGGAACCACGACACGGATACACCGAGTTCTTCACCCCGGACACCAAGACCCCGGTGCGACCAGTACTTCGTCCCGAATGCCAGGACCGGCAGCATGACCCGACCATCGCGATGCGCCAAGACCTACCCTGAGTCCGAACGACCTCCGAACCTCGACCCCGAGGCCGACCCCGAACCCCGGAATCCCAAGATCGCCGAACCCTAAATGTGTGACCCCCTTTTCCTCGATACCCTATATGATAACTTAATAACAACTTGTCGCATATTAAATTGTCATTCCCGCATGCATAGCATTGGTTTGGGGGCCTTATGCCGAGTCACCTAATAATTAAATATGGGGCCCATATGCGGGCAAATCTAGTCTCATATCGGCCTCATTTAAACTTGTGTAGCGAACCTGTATCTTATCTTGCCTTGTTATAACAACATTTAAATTATGGGTAGCTAAACCACTTGAACCACCTAATTAATTGTCGGGACCCCGGTTCCGATTAATATGACCTAATTGCATCGCACCTTGCCATGTCATCCATCATACATGCATCATGCCGATCTTCTGCCGTAATCTTAAATATTGCATCCGGTGTTTCTTCTAGTGATTTGCTTCTTCGCGGATAAGGCCGTTGAGTTGATGTGATCTTCGCCCGACCTTACAGCCGAACCTTCGCAATGTTTTCAAAGAGCATCTCCCTCTTTCTACCTATCTTACTTTTATAGTCTTTATTCCCTCCTGTTGATCTATTGCTATCTGGGTTGCGATGCTTTAGTTTCCGTACCCGTGATATATCCCCTGCAGCCTTATATTGCCTTGGACACCCCCCCTATTACCTGTTGTTTGGTAGATAGTTGGACTTGCGCGTCGTAGTTGCTTGCTCATGTGTGTCGTCATATGCCACAGCTGCTGATGTATTGCCGCATGTTGATGTTGGAGATGATCCTAGTTTTACTTATCGTCACTTTAATTTCTGTTTAACAACTAAAATTGAAATAAGCAGAGGCATCGGTGGGTGATAGAAAATAATTGGTTTCCGAACGCCCACTTGTGTCCCGTAAGACCCCGAGTACTTGATACCTGTTCCTTGATTTTTGCGCGCTATCCACATCCGGGAGGTATATGGGACCCCCCTGAGCCAGAGCTTGATTCAGTCATATTTCTTGGGGCCACAAACTAGTTTGAGGTGTTTTTACTATCCTGTACTTATGCCATGCTACTTTCTGTATTTAAATTGTGCGAGGAGCACACTGTACTGTTTAGGACTTGTGACCCGTTTACGTGGTATCGACAGCGGTCCCGTTGGGGATCTGTCGCCATCCGGCCCCACAAACTTTGGGGTCCGTCTCGAGCTAGCTTACTGCTATGGTGTACTCCAAGGGTGGCCTGAAATATTTCGAATCCTGTGATTGTTCAATCGTGAAAGCCTCGTTGGGTTTTGATTTGGTTTTCCGAGGTTGATCGGCGTGTGTTGCTATTGGTGCACCCGGCCGGTAAAACTTTCTCAAAGCCGTGTCCATGGATATGGACGACTTGGAGCACTGATTCTCGATCATAGACAAGCATAACTAAAGTTTACTGCTATAAATTTGACTTATAATGACTAGTAATCAGCTTCACTATAATGGAATAGCTAATTAATACTGCCCACAATTGCTTGATTGGAGTGTCGCTTGCGACCATTGTACCTGACTAGTAAGTATGGCAACTACAACGGAATGGCTGATTAAAAGTACCAACAACTGCTGGGTTTAAGGGTTATCTCTTGCTATTCACATCTCATGTTAAATGTATCTGACTAGTAAGTGCTGCCACTATAACGGAATGGTTAACTAAAAGTGCTCACTGCTTACTTTATCAGGACGATTATCTAAACCTGTCTAGTAAAGTGCCGCAACTATAACTGAATAAGTAAAACTGCCAACTGTGTGAGTTCCTCGGTTGACTTCCTCGACGGTCTCGAGGGGGAAACGCCAGGATGGGTTTGTTTGATGGTAGTATCAGGTTGGTTCCGGATAGGTCCTTCTTACCCTCCTCTGATATCCGCCAGTTGTATCGAGTCTCTATAGGTTGTTTAGTGCATCTTTGCCGCTTGATCCACCATACCTATGTAGGCGAGGACCGCCAATTCTAGCCTCGCTGTCTTGGCCTCGATCGACGCTCCTTCTTTGTTTTCTGCTTTGCCCTTTGTCGGCACCCCTTTTGTTAAGCAGGTTTGAGATCGACGTCGTTAGCAGGGTTACCCCTCCGGCTTGGCCTGGGCAGGGTTATGGACGCCATTGGTTATTCTTCAGGGCTCTTAGCCCCATTTGCTTCTTGTCCGTAGCCGGACGCTCTACCATTTTCAAGGTGATTTGGATCTTGTATATTATATCTGTCTTCTTGACTCTTTGAGTCGCTGTTATATATATATATCTGTTCTGTGGGTCCCATCGAGGACTGTTGTGTAATGTTATTACTTCGTTTTCCACCCGCACGAAAGTGCCTGGTGGACACCTTTGAATCGTTTCTATGCGGGTTTGGCGAATTTTGCTCAAACTTGCATAGGTCCGATTCTGAGGGTGTTACAAAGGACAAGGAACTTAACTTCACCAAGCGTAAGAGCCACACCGATGCAAAGAAGTGGATGCACCAGGTTGAAGAAAGAATGAAGAATGCGAACATTGAAGCCAATAGAATGGTTCATTATGCCACCCAATTCCTAAAGGACGAGGCTGCAACCTGGTGGGAGATGCAACACGCCATTAATGATCACCAAGGGATGATATCTTGGGAAGAATTTAAAGAGGTTCTACTACAATCTCGTCTCGTCACTCGTATACCAAAAACCTAAGAAGTTGAAGTCCCAAAACAATCATCTTGCATGATCTGTGGAGAAGTAGGGCATACCTCCAAGGAGCATCGTGATCAGTGCCCCTACTTTGAAGAAAGTCACCCATCTGAAAAATGCCCCACCTCTAAAGTTACATGCTTCTTGTGCGAAGGGACCAACCACAACCCCACGCAATGTCACCTCTATCCGATAGTACAACAAGTGAATTAGCAAGTTAGAGATGGATTGTGCCATGTCATGTTATCCTTACCAAGGAAGCGGAAGGACCTAAGCAAAGTCATATGCTTCAAATGTCACAATCCTTGCCATTATGCTGTTGGTTGTCGAGAACTAGATAATGTGGCTGGAAAGGATGAAAACCATGATGGTAATGGTAATAGATGTAGCAACAAGAAGCCCAAGAAGGATCCTAGCCAGGTGACATGCTACAAGTGTGGTAAAACAGGGCATTACTCGTCAGATTGTCCTAAAAAAAGAATGGCAGTGGCAAAGGAAATGCCAAAGGAAAGAAGCCCAATCTGTCCATCAAGCTACGATGAATTATGTTAGTGTGAATGGATCTTACAAATCAACAATCCACACCGGACCCATCAGAAGAACCTAATAAATACAATCTTTTAAGGGTGGTAGCACCCTAGTGTGAACCAAACCTATTTCTTGCTAGCTTTCTCGAATCTCGAGGACGAGATTCCTTTTAAGGGTGATAGTCTGTAACATCTCGAATTTTTCCTAAATTTGGAATGATAAAATAAAATTATTAAGTTGATTGTATTGCTTAATATTGTTGAATTTTTTTAATGAAAAGAAACTTTTGTTGTTGATTGATATGTTACTAAGCCACAGTAAAAGAAGAGGATTACTATGACTACCAAGTTTTGAACAAACCCAAGACAATTGTTTGATTCTCATCCGTGAACCTTCCATTAATACAAGTTCTTAAGTTAAATCACCATTTGCAAACCCTATTTTGAAATTACCGAAAATACTCCTACAAGACTACAAACAAGGTATTATGAACCCATTTGTTTAAATATGAAAAATATTTCTATAAATTGACCTATGATGATCTACAGAATTTTAGAAAATTTTGGAGACAAGAATCAACTCTTTTGGAGATCATATGAAAAAGATATAAAGTAAATAAGAAAATAGAAAAGGAGAAAAGAATAAACAAAAAAAACTAAACCTAACATTAACGGACCCAACGGCCCATCCCACTCCCTCCTCTCCTCTATTTGCCGCCGCTCCCCACCGGCGAGCATCGCATAGCGTGGTGGGCTAGCCCAAAGCCAGAGCGCAGCAGCCAGCCCGCATACTGTAGGGTTTCGTAGCATGGAAAACAAAAATTTTCTACCGCATACAAACAAACAAGACAAGATCTATCTACTAGATTGTAGCAACGAGTCGATGTAATAACTCATCCTCGAAGATTCCAAAGTGTTTAACGAGAGCGGATTCTCGTGGGTGATGTAGTCGTACTCTTCCCGATCTCAAGATCGTGTAGACGATCCTTCCCGGCTGCGTTCCGGCGCTCCCTTGATCGGTCACACGTTCGGTACTCGGACGAAGACCTTCCTCTCCCTTGTTCCAAAGAGGGCGGAGGTTGTAGCACTCTCGCGATTCCGGCAAAGACAACGGCGGTACCAAGTAGAGGGAGATCTCGCAGGCTTAAGCCGGAGCGAGTATGGTAGACTATGAGAGAGCCCTCGGCGATCTAGGGTTTAGACACGCCGAGGGGGAAAGCCGGCTAGGGTTAGCTAGGCGGCGGCGGTTGCCCTAGGGGCGGTGGAGGTGGCGGCGTCGGCTAGGGTTTAGAGGTGGAGGTGTTGCGTGTCTGGGAGGGAGCCCCGCCTCCTTTTATAGGTGGAGGGGCGGCCAGGAGGGAGTCCCTCCCCAACTCGGCTTGGAGGTGGGCCGGAGGTGGACGGGAGGAACTCCTCCCCAACTCGGTTTCCACCTCCCTCTCCACTTCCCAAAAATAGCCGTTTGACTTTCAAATTGCCGTTTGACCTTTTCAAACTAGGATTTGATTAAACCCTTTATTTTGTTCAGCCATGACACCTAGTACATGATGCAATCATACCAACTTGATATAACACATTCATGTACCCTTCCCCTCCGGAGTGCCGGACATTCCGGAACCTTCTAGAACATTCTCGATGAAAACACCGGAACTATTCCCCAACTCCGAAACAGGACTTTCCTTATATGAATCTTATTCTCCGGACCATTCCGGATCTCCTCGTGATATCCCGAATCCCATTCGAGACTCCGAACAACATTCGGTCTCTTTCTCATCATTCCATAACTACTCAAACAACGTCGAATCCTTAAGTGTGTCTCCCTACGGTTCGTGAATTATGCGGACATGATCGAGACACTTCTCTGAACAATAACCAATAGAGGAATCTGGAAATTCATATGGCTCCCACATATTTATACGATTACTTTGCGATCGAATGAACCACTTACATATGATACCAATTTCCCTTTGTCTCACGATAGTTTACTTATCCGAGGTTATGATCGCTTGTATCTGCATACCTAGTTCAACCTTGTTACCGATAAGTACTCTTTTATCGTTCCCGTGATATGTGATCCCTTGTGAGCCAGTCACATGCTTGCAAGCTAATTGGATGACATTTCACCGAGAGGGCCCAGAGTATATCTATCCGTCATATGGATGGACAAATCCCACTCTTGATCAATGTGTCTCAACCAATACTTTCCGAACACTCAATGCCACCTTTATAGCCACCCAGTTACGGTGTGGTGTTTGATGTCATCAAAGTATCCATCCGGTAAAGGTGATATGCATGATCTCATGGTCGAAGGAATTAGGTTACTATGTATGAGAAAGCATATAGCAATTGAACTATTAAAATGACTTGATCTTTATGCTACGCTTATCTATAGGAGTATGTCCACCATATCATTCTCCTAACGATATGATCTTGTTGTTAATAACATCTCAATGTTCATGATAGGGAAACCACAATCATTTATCAACCAACAAGCTAGTATTATAAAGAGGCTTTACTAGGGACTTCAATTTAAGTTTACAAATCACACAAGTATTAATGTTTCCTTGTTAATAACTATTATAGCATGAATGCAAACATTTATCATAAACACAAAGATATAATCATAACTACATTTATTATTGCCTCTAGGGCATATCTCCAACAGTCTCCCACTTGCACTAGAGTCATCTAATCTAGATTACATGGTAATATACCGAACACCCATGGCAGTTTGGTGCTGGTCATGTTTTGCCCTTGGGAGAGGTTTAGTCAATGGATCCGCCACATTCAGATCTGTGTGTACTTTGCAAATCTTTATGTCCCCATCTTGGACATGTTCTCGAATAGCGTGAAAACGTAGCTTGATGTGCTTCAGCTTCTTGTGTGACCTTGGTTCTTGCGCATTGGCTATGGCACCCATGTTATCACAGTAGATAGACATTGGGTCCAGCGCAGTAGGAACCACACCCAACTCTGTAATGAACTCTTTCATCCATATCGCTTCTTGTGAAGCCTCCAAAGCAGCCATGTATTCCGATTCAGTTGAAGATCTCGCCACAAAGCTTTGCTTTGCACTCCTCCAGCTAACTGCTGCACCATTCAAAATAAATACGTATCCAGATTGTGATTTAGAATCATCCGGATCGGTGTTCCAACTAGCATTGGTGTAACCATTAACAACGAGCTGTTCATCACCTCCATAAGAAAGAACCATATCCTTAGTTCTTCTCAAGTACTTAAGGATGTTTTTGACCGCTGTCCAATGATCCACTCCTGGATCACTTTGATATCTGCTAGTTAAACTAACAACATATGCAATGTCGGGTCTAGTACATAGCATGGCATACATTAGAGATCCTATGGCTGAGTCATGGTGAGTCTTACTCGTCCTTTCTCTATCTTCTGCCGATGTTGTACTTTGAGTTTTACTCAAGGTCGTATTGGGCAACATGGGCAAGAACCCTTTCTTGCTATCTTCCATTCCAAACCTTTTTAGAACTTTGTCCAAATATGTACTTTGTGACAATGATATTTGGCGTCTTGATCTATCTCTATAAATCTTTATGCCTAATATGTAAGCTGCTTCGCCAAGATCTTTCATTGAAAAACTATTATTCAAATATTCCTTGACACTATTAAGAAGGTCTACATCATTCCCAATCAACAATATGTCATCTACATATAGTATTAAGAATGCTACAGAGCTCCCACTCACTTTCTTGTAAATACAAGCTTGTCCATAATTTTGTATAAAACCAAAACTTTTGATCACCTTATCAAAACGTTGATTCCAACTTCGGGATGCTTGCTTCAATCCATAGATGGACCGTTGAAGTTTGCATACCTTGTTAGCATCTTTAGGATCGACAAAACCTTTGGGTTGCATCATATACAACTCTTCATCAATGTCTCCATTGAGGAATGCTGTTTTGACATCCATCTGCCATATCTCATAATCATAATATGCAGCGATTGCTAACATAATCCTCACAGACTTTAGCTTCGCCACTGGTGAGAAAGTCTCATCGTAGTCAACTCCTTGAATTTGTCGAAACCCCTTTGCGACAAGTCGAGCTTTATAAACGATAACATTACCATCAAGATCTCTGTTTTCTTCTTAAAATCCATTTGTTCTCGACACCTTCCTACCATCCCAGAAGTCCACCAAAGTCTATACTTGGTTTTCATACATGGATCCAATCTCGGATTTCATGGCTTCTTGCCATTTGTTCAATCTGGGCTCATCATCGCTTCCTCATATGTCGCAGGTCAGTGTTGTCCACCAACATGACACTCATAACGGGATCATACCAATGGAGTGGTACGAGTTCTCGTTGACTCATGAGGCTCAGAGCAACTTCACGAAGTTTCATGATCATCATCATTATCTTCCTCTCTTATTGGTGCAGCACCACAGAACTTCTTCCGGTCTGCGCTACTTGCAATTTCGAGAGAAGGTTCGACAACCTCGTCGAGTTCTACTTTCCTTCCAAATACTTCTCGAGAGAAATTCCTTCTAGAAAGGATCCATTCTTAACGAAGATTTTGCCTTCGGATCTATGATAGAAGGTATACCCAATAGTTTCCTTCCTATGAAGAAGCATTTTCCGCTTTGGGTTCAAGCTTGTCCATTGTAACTTCTTTACATAGGCTTCGCAACCCCAAACTTTAAGGAACGATAATCTAGGTTTCTTCCCAAACCATAATTCATACGGTGTCGTTTCAACGGATTTAGATGGTGCCCTATTTAAAGTGAATGCGGCTGTTTCTAATGCATAACCCCAAAATGATAGCGGTAAATCTGTAAGTGACATCATAGAACGAACCATATCTAAGAGAGTTCGATTACGACGTTCGGACACACCATTACGCTGTGGTGTTCCCGGCGGTATCAATTGTGAAAGTATTCCGCATTTCTTCAAATGCTCGCCAAACTCGTAACTTAGATATTCACCTCCACGATCAGAACGTAGAAATTTAATCTTCTTGTTACGTTGATTCTCTACCTCACTTTGAAATTCCTTAAACTTCTCGAAAGTTTCGTACTTATGTTTCATGAAATAGATATACCCATATCTACTTAAGTCATCCGTGAAGGAAAGAACATAACGATAACCACCGCACGATGCTACACTCATTGGACCACACACATCGGTATGTATGATTTCCAATAAGTCCCTAGCTCGCTCCATCATACCAGAAAATGGAGTCTTAGTCATTTTACCCATCAGACATGCTTCGCATCTTTCAAGTGATTCGAAATCAAGTGATTCAAGAAGTCCATCGGAATGGAGTTTCTTCATACGCTTCATTCCAATGTGACCAAGACGACAGTGCCACATATAGGTCGAGTTATCGCTCGATTTCAAACGTTTAGCCTCAATGTTATTAATATGTGTATTTCCACTATCGAGATTCAATAAGAATAGACCATCTATCAAAGGTGCATGTGCATAAAACATATTACTCATATAAATCGAACAACCATTATTCTCGGACTTAAACAAGTAACTGTCTCGCAATAAATAAGATCCCGATATAATGTTCATGCTTAACGCAGGCACCAAATAAAAATTATTTAAGTATAAAACTAATCCCGATGGTAGATTAAGGGGTAGCGTGCCGACCGCGATCACATCAACCTTTGATCCGTTTCCCACGCGCATCGTCACCTCGTTCTTCGCTAGCTTCCGTTTATTCGCAAAGACCTGTTTCGAGTTACAAATATGAGCAACCGAACCAGTATCAAATACCCAGGCACTACTACGAGTACTAGTGAGATACACATCAATAACATGTATATCGGATATACCTTTCTTCTTGATGTTGCCATTCTTTAAATCCGCCAAGTACTTTGGGCAATTCCGCTTCCAGTGACCTTCTCCCTTGCAGTAAAAGCACTCAGTATCAGGCTTGGGTCCAGCCTTGGTCTTCTTCGTCGGCGCGGCAAATTTCTTACCACCCTTCTTGAAGTGTCCCTTTTGCTTAGACTTTCCTTTCTTGAATTTGGTGGTCTTATTGACCATCAACACTTGGTGCTCTTTCTTGATCTCCACTTCTGCAGACTTCAACATAGCAAACAGTTCTGGCAACTGCTTGTTCATGTTTTGCATATTGTAGTTCATCACAAAGTTCTTGTAACTTGGTGGTAGTGATTGGAGGACACGGTAAAACCCCAAAGCATTAGGAATCACTATACCCAAGCTTTGAAGTTTGTTTGTGTGCCCAGACATCTTAAGCACATGCTCACTGACGGAGCTGCCCAGACATCTTGCAGTTAAAGAACTTTTCAGAAGCCTCATAGCTCTCAATTGCCGCATGAGTCTCAAAGATCAATTTGATATCATGGACAATATCATGTGGGTTTGAATTCTCAAACCTTTTCTGAAGCTCCGATTCTAAACCATACAAGATAGCACACTGAACTGTGGAGTACTAAGTCTTCCGAGCGAGATAAACATTCTTTACTTCGTCGGTAGCATCAGCTGCAGGTGGGTCACCCAGCGGTGCATCCAGCCCATAGGTCTAATTACCAGCTGTGAGGACAATCCTCAAATTGCGGAACCAATCCGCGGAGTTGCTTCCACTGTTTTTCAACTTTTCTTTCTCTAGGAATGCATTAAAATTTATGGTAGGGGCCGCCATTGATCTACAACATATTTGCAATAGTTTAGACTAAGTTTATGGCAAATTGAGTTCTAATTAATAGTTAAATTAATCTAGGTGAACTCCCACTCAAAACAATATCCCTCACATTGTTTTAGTGATCACACGAACCAAATCCACCATATCAACACCGATCATCACGAGAGTTGATATAGTTTCAATGGCGAACAATCGACATGTTCATCATATCTACTATATGATTCATGCTTTACCTTTCGGTGATCCGTGTTCCGAGACCATGTCTGTACATGCTAGGCTCGTCAAGATCAAACCTTAGCTTCCGCATGAGCAAATCTGGCTTGCTCACGTTGTATACACTTGCGGAATCTAACACACCCGATCATCACGTGGTGCTTCGAAACAACAAGCTTTAGTAACGGTGCTAACTAAGGGTGAACACTTTATGATTTGAAATTCATGTGCATGAGGGATCATCTTATAATGCTACCGTCTTCTACTAAGCAATACAAGATGCATAAAGGATTAACATCACATGCAATTCATAATATGTGATATGATATGGCCTTTCTTCTTTGTGCTTCCGATCTCCATCTTCAAGCACGAACATGATCTCCATCATCACCGGTATTGCATCAAGGTCAATGACGCTTCTCCATGGTTGTCGTCCACCGGCTTCAACTATTACAACTACTTTGAATAGACACGCGGGTCTTAACATAAATTAAAGACAACCATATGGCTCCTACCGGTTGCCAACTTACAATAAGGAACATTGCATACATCAAATATAATCACAATCATGGCCATATCACATCACTGCACACCCCTGCAAAACAAAGTTAGACGCCTCTACTTTATTTGCATGTTTTACGTGGTTTGGGGCTTTCTATAAGTGTCGTTCTAACTTACGAACATGAACCACAACATTGATACTAGTATTGTTAATCACCCGTTGTAAATTGGATCTTAACTATGCTAGGAGAAACAGGCACCCGCAAAGCCACTTATGCAATACAAGTTGCATGTCAAGCGTGGAGCAAGTCTCGTGAACGATGTCATGTAAGGTTAGCCCGGGCCGCTTCATCCCAACATACCGCAAGATGCAAAGTACACAAGAAGCAATCGACAATAAAAGCATCAACGCCCACAATGACCATTGTGTTCTACTCGTGCAACAGATCTACATATAGACACGGCTCTGATACCACTGTAGGGTTTCGTAGCATGGAAAACAAAAATTTTCTACCGCATACAAACAAACAAGACAAGATATATCTACTAGATTGTAGCAACGATTCGATGGAATAACTCACCCTCGAAGATTCCAAAGTGTTTAACGAGAGCGGATTCTCGTGGGTGATGTAGTCGTACTCTTCCCGATCTCAAGGTCGCGTAGACGATCCTTCCGGGCCAAGGCTCCGTTAAAGCGCTCCCGATCGGTCACATCGTTCGGTACTGACGAAGACCTTCCTCTCCTTGTTCCAGGTGGCAGCGGAGGTTGTAGCACTCTCGCGATTCCCAAAGACAACCAGGCAGTACCGAAAGTAGAGGGAGATCTCGCAGGCTTCGCCTTAAGCCGGAGCGAGTATGGTGGACTATGAGAGAGCCCTCGACGATCTAGGGTTTAGACACGCCGAGGAGGGGGCAAGCCTGCGGCTAGGGTTAGCTAGGCAGCGGCGGCGGTTTGCCCTAGGGCGGCGGCGGCAGTGGAGGTGGCGGCGCCGGCGGCTAGGGTTCAGAGGTGGAGGTGTTGGGTGTCTAGGAGGGGAGCCCTGCCCCTCCTTTTATACGTGGAGGGGCCGGCCAACGGGAGGGGAGTCCCTCCCCAACTCGGCTTGGAGGTGGGCTGTCGGTGGAGGGGAGGAACTCCTCCCCAACTCGGTTTCCACCTCCCTCTCCACTTCCCAAAAATAGCCGTTTGACTTTCAAATTGCCGTTTGACTTTTTCAAACTAGGATTTGATTAAACCCTTTATTTTGTTCAGAAATGACACCTAGTACATGATGCAATCATACCAACTTGATATAACACATTCATGTACCCTTCCTCCTGAGTGCTTGACATTCCGAACCTTCTAGAACATTCTCGATGAAAACACCTAACTATTCCCCAACTCCGAAAAGAGACTTTCCTTATATGAATCTTATTCTCCGGACCATTCCGGATCTCCTCGTGATATCCCGAATCCCATTCGAGACTCCGAACAACATTCGGTCTCTTTCTCATCATTCCATAACTACTCAAACAACGTCGAATCCTTAAGTGTGTCTCCCTACGGTTCGTGAATTATGCGGATATGATGGAGACACTTCTCCGAACAATAACCAATAGAGGAATCTGGAAATTCATATGGCTCCCACATATTTCTACGATTACTTTGCGATCGAATGAACCGCTTACATACGATACCAGTTTCCCTTTGTCTCATGATAGTTTACTTATTCGAGGTTATGATCGTCGGTATCTCTCCATGCCTAGTTCAACCTTGTTACCGATAAGTACTCTTTTCTCGTTCCCGTGATATGTGATCCCTTGTGAGCCAGTCACATGCTTGCAAGCTAATTGGATGACATTTCACTGAGAGGGCCCAGAGTATATCTATCCGTCATATGGATGGACAAATCCCACTCTTGATCCATGTGTCTCAACCAATACTTTCCGAACACTCAATGCCACCTTTATAGCCACCCAGTTACGGTGTGGTGTTTGATGTCATCAAAGTATCCATCCGGTAAAGGTGATATGCATGATCTCATGGTCGAAGGAATTAGGTTACTATGTATCAGAAAGCATATAGCAATTGAACTATTAAAATGACTTGATCTTTATGCTACGCTTATCTATAGGAGTATGTCCACCATATCATTCTCCTAACGATATGATCTTGTTGTTAATAACATCTCAATGTTCATGATAGGGAAACCACAATCATTTATCAACCAACAAGCTAGTATTATAAAGAGGCTTTACTAGGGACTTCAATTTAAGTTTACAAATCACACAAGTATTAATGTTTCCTTGTTAATACTATTATAGCATGAATGCAAACATTTATCATAAACACAAAGATATAATAATAACTACATTTATTATTGCTCTAGGGCATATCTCCAACACATACCCCTTCCCTTTCTATTTTTTTATCTACAGCGGCTGACACATGGTCCCACATGTCATCCCCAACCTCCTCCGTGTTCATCCCAAACTCCACCTATTTAATCCTTTGAGAAATTCGGCCAACATCGGCCTCAATCCTTGCCCCCTTCTGCACGAATCTGCCCCCATATAAATCCTCTAACCCCTGCAGCCTTTTTTTCCCATTCGAAACACCCCGAAAACCCTAGCCCTGAGCCGATTCAGATCTCGTCAACGCCGCGCCATTGTTGCCCACGGGAGCTCGAGGTAGAGCACAGTCTGGTCCACCCCGTGCCCTCTTCTTTCCCTAGATCCCTTCCTCTTGGAGTACCGCCTCAAACCCAAGCTGTTTCCCCATCCGCAGGAACACCAGAACAAGCGTAGGAGCTCGCCGGAGTTGGGCCACCTCCCGATGCCACCAGCCGCTCGCGGTCGCCCCCTCAAGAAGCGAGAAACGACGAAGAAGACACCATCGACCTCGCAGGGATCCCCCTCACCCCGTAGCCTACCCCTCCGCCTCCGGTTACCGCCAGAATCGTCGCCAACCATCACCTCCGAGACGCTCCGCCGCCGGTAACGTCATCTCCGGTGAGTCCCAGGGAGCTTCGATCCAGGACCATCGGATTCCCATCTGGTGGTCTAGATTAGATCCAGCCACGAAGGGGTATCATCCACTAGGATCGTGCCGCGTGGAACACGCCTCGTCAGCGCTCGCATCAACCGCCAGGTCAGAAGTCAACTGCACAGTCAGCGGTCAATTTGTTTAAATAATTTTTTCGTATTAAAAATATCCAGAAATTTACCCAATCTTGAAAAATTCATATAAAATAGAATATAGTTCCAAATTTAGCAACTAATATACCTATGGATTCATAAAAATATGTAGAATATTAATATGAGATTAGATCTAACTTTTAAAGTACATATTTACTGCAGTAATTTAATTAGTTTTAATGGTCTTTTAGGTTAATAAATTCATAGAAAATTATCTGTAACTCCGAAAAATATGAAAAATATATCAAATTGAAGCTACTATAATGTAGATTAATAATATCTGGTTGGATCCAGCTTTTGCGGATTATTTACCCTGTAGTGATTTAATTAGTTTTAATGGATTTAGAAATCATTAAATTCATAGCAAATTATTTGCATATCACAAAAATATAAATAATATACCGATGGAAAGCTGGTTCCATGTAGATCATCAATATGCAATTAGTTCAGCCTTTGACTGTAAGGTTTTGCCGTGAAGATTTAAATGGTTTATTGGCTTATTTAGAGTAATAAATTCATAAGAAAATAAATACTGCTCAGAAAATTACAAATAATATGTCCCTGCAATCACAATTCCATGGAGATTACAGATATAATTTTAGTTTGATTTTTAGGCAACAGAAACTGTATGAATCATTTAAAACCCATTAAACACTATTTAAATCATACAAAAAGATCTATAACTCCGATTAGGGTGAATCCAACGCCTACGGGTTTGTATTAACGTCCTCTATCCAGTAAACCCAAGAAAGAAATTTAATTTGATAGTTAGAATAGGCGTTACAACAGAACTATTAAAACCCCTTTATCAATATTTATTGATAAATACCCTATTGCTTTAATTGATATCATACATGCATCATATGATCTATTAATGCTCAAAGAACTAAATGTAAGCATTGTAACATATTAAACCATCATGCATGTTTTTGATCATCCTTGTTGTGTTTGCTATGTTTACAATTGTTTTGATTGGAACTACCTTGTCCTCGTATTAGATTGTTTGGAGAGTGCGATTGCTGCGGAGAAATACAATCAACACCCATATTATCAACATAAGACAAGTTACACCACTTGTTCATAACTTTTGTTCCAGTTTTGATTCTATGCATGTGATCTTCAAAATTCTGTGGTATGCATGTGTAGGATGTTCTAGTATAATTTTTCCTTAGTATTATTTTGCAAGAGCGATGATTTTGTAGTATGCCGTGAGGATCTCTATACTTAGGATTTTCCCTCCTAATAGGTTCCCCTGTTTTTGCTAAGTATTGCTTGTTATGCTATATATACAAAGTACCGTTGGGGGGTTCGAAAGACAAAGTCTCTAGATCAAACTTTTCTTCTCAAATCCACTTCAAAATAAAACTAAACTTTCTTCTGGACGGAATGGTTGTCGGGACAACGAGTGAGATTTTGGTGGAGGACGGCCGCCCAGGAATCAAAGAAGTCTGCCATGTTTCAGAATTCAGAAGCTTCCAGTACAACCACAATACATATGGGCTATGTCTTGGCCTAGTACTTAGTGGGAAACCTCACCTGGGTACCAACATTTGGAGGTTCTTGGCACGGTTGGATCCAGAAGGTAGAGGGGCTACTAAGGAAAAGCCTCTCCATGGTCTTGTCTGTAAAAGGACTTGATCGTGGATTGTGGGTAAAGTGCACAAACTCTCGAGAGTATTGCAAACTGATCGATCAACCGTGTTCACGGAAACAGAACAACATTGAGCATCTGAAGGATGGAGCCTCTGAAGGATCTTCCTCTCTCTTTTCTAAACAAAGTTTTAAAACCCCATGGCGTGAGTAATATCGCCAATGGGTGGGATTTTGGGAACTTGGTGTGTAATATCCAAGTGTCACTTGGTGCGTAATATCCAAGTGTTTGGTTGTTTGGACACTTGGTGCGTAATATCCTCGTGTGCCATTCGACCTTATTTTATCTAAGCAAATGTTTATAAAATAGGAAAATCTTCTCTCCTTCTCTCTACTTAAGAAAATTAACTTTATGCAAATGAAATCCAAAGCCTAAACTAGCCTTGCATGTAGAGTTAGTCTTTCCTTTCTTGGTGTAATTTGCCAATACATTCAAAGTATTGATCCAACTTGTTGGCTGCATGTTTCATGTGCAGAATTTCGGAGATCGTTGAAAGGTGCACTAGGATCGCGGGTCTTCACTCAACCTGCATGTGGCATTGATGGGACTCCAAGTTGTATTTATATTGCTTCTGTTGTAATAATGTAAACTCTGGATTATTCGATTCATGTAATAAAGACATGTGTTTTACATGATATTTCATCGACTGTGAGTGCTAGCTATTGATCCAAGGACTAGCATGTTAATCGCAGGGACTTAGGAACCTTACCGATCCGAGGTCACTACATTGTAGCTCACGTGTAATGAGCGTATTTTTCAGCATAAAGTGATCTTCAACCCTGTGCGTATTTTTCACGTGTAATGAGCGATCTCTTTCGTTGCAGTGGAAACCTCTGGCGGGGCGACTGTTACCGGGAGTTGAAGCTATTATTCAGAAGATCGACTGCAAGTTGAAAGAGCTGCGGCCATCTGAGCAGAGTTTTGGCAGTCCAATTTAGGAGAAGTTATACTTCATCTGTCCAGAAATAAGTTACTTAAGTTTATCTAGTTTTGCATATCTGTGGTTGGGGCTGCGTTCTCTCGTGTCAGGCTAGCCCAGGTTGTTTCGTAGTACTTCCTTTGTTTGGAAATATAAGATGTTTTAGGTTTCTGAATGAAATGTATCTAGACACCTTTTAGTGTGTAGATTCATTTGAACCTATACACTATAACATATACACTAAAACATGTCTAGATACATCTCCTTCACAGACCTAAAACATCTTAAATTTTTAAACAGAGGGAGTAATAGCTTATTTGTTGCCCCAGGTCAGTTTTTTCTCTTTGGCTTTCTTTTCTTTTTCCTTTTTCTTTTTTTTGTTTTGAATATGTGCTTTCAATATAAGCCGGGCTTTTCAGGCCTTTCCTCTAAAATTTCGCAAATTATCCAAATGCATCTCTCTTTCTCTCGCCTACCTAGAGCGTATGTACAACAAAGTTGCTTTGGGAAAGCACGGATCTCATCATTTGGAGTAGTAGATGCCCAACACCATCATGAAATTCAAGTACACCACACCACGCCTCGTTCGATCTGAAGCTACAAAAGTATGGGAATAATTTGTAGTTATAGCAGGACGGGCCAGTCCATAGGCCACACCCGAGCAAAGCCTTTTCTGATTTTGTACTTCAGGGCCTGAAGACGGGAGTCAGCTATGGTCTGCGTTTGGACATTCGCCTGCAGGGCTCTGCGTTTTGCAAAAATCCAGATAATGCAACAACGAGCCTGCTGTAACACGATACAGTACATGAATGTGCAAGCTAACCTGGGACTGAAACTAGGGAACGAGCTTGTGACTCTCAAAAGAAAGGGGCCTCGAGTGCTAGCCTGAAAGGGTAAAAAAGCTCTGTAAAATAGTATCTGCCAATACAGATTACTTTAAGACTATATAAGCAACATTGAGGAAAAGAAATACTATTACTTGCTGCCAGTTCCAACATTGAAGAAAAGAGGTTATATGAGTATTACTAATGATGTTGTGTCATTCAGTTTGTGCTGCAGGTAGATTAGCATCTTCTGGTGGCCAAAGGTTCCTCGGCAATCAGCATAATCTTCACGAGAATTTCTCTGGATTCAGGCAGAAATATCGCAAGAAATATGAGAGGGTTTACAACAGGCTAGTTAGTAAATCAAACAAATACGTAAAAAGAATGCGATTGAACTCACTCAGTAGCTGGCTGCATCTAGTACTTGCATTCTGGTGCTACTTGAGTGGTATATTTGTTAAAGACTGAACTTGCTCAGTTAGCAAGGTAATCATGGTTTTCCTTTATCAGTAATGAAGCACTCTCTTACCCGCATGAAGCATAATATGATGAGGCTCTTACCTTAATTAGGACAGGTTCATGGCATCTCGGGAGGCAAAGAAAGATGCTTAGCCCATTTGACACAACACGTGTCTCTGACTGTCACTGTGTGGGCGTAAACCATGAGTAGAATTTGAAACATTTGGGAGCAGTCCAGAAGAGAATCAGCATAGTAATGATTAGACTTTGTATCAGCTGAGATCAACATAAACATACCCTGGAAAATCATCAAGCTGCACCTGCATTAAAACACAAGGAAAGCCACACAGTATGCCAGTGAACCCATCAAGAATATCTAGTAAGAATGCATACAACCTCACAAATGAAAATGCCAGATATTTCTTCTGTTCACAAATACAACAGATGAACCTTTTTATCTTGATTACATGCATTAAAAGAAAACTTCCAGCACCGTACAAATGAGGTTTCTCAGCACATTAAGTGGAGAAACTAAATGTAGCTTAGTGCTTTCTCTCGATTTTTCTTCACAGAAATGCAATCTGTACATATCCACTATTGAAGTGCAAGTTGCTAAGGAGAACTAAGACAACAGTTATATGTACATGTCAGAGTCAGACTCACGAATACAAAAAGTTATATCTACTTGCCAATATATAGCCAACACCCAAGCAAAGGCCTTCTGAATGATGTACTACAGGGCCTGAAGACAAGAGCCGGCAATGGTTTGCATTTGGACATATCACCTGGCTTTTCAAGAGATCCGCGACTCTTCGTTTTGCAAAATTCCACCTGATGCAAGAAAGAGCAGGCCTTGTATTTTCACTACCGACAATGGTATATCACATTACTGTGCAAGCTAACTGGACTGGGACTCTCACAAGAACTGGCAGTCGTCGACGACTAGCTCTAGAGCGTAAAAACTTCTATTAGATTGATGGCAGGTGCTTTACTTGGAGACTATATAGGGAACATTGAGGAAAAGAAATACTCCTGGCTACCAAAAACCAGCTAATGCAATAAAGATTATATGATTATTACTCATGATGTTGTCTGATTTTGCTTGTGCTGCAGGTACATTAGCATCTCCTGGCTGCACTAAGAACTATCATGACAAAAGGATCCTCGTCAATCAGCGTAATCTTCACGGGAACTCTTCTGGCTGTACAAAAAACTATAATGACAAAAGGTTTCTCGTCAATCGGCATAATCTTCACAAGGACTTCTCTGGGTTCAGGCAGAATTTCTATGTCGATGCAGAGGCTGGGTGCTTTGCCTCCTTTTTGAAAAAAAAAAGAACTTCTATTGGGCTATTACAAGAAAATGAGAGAATGCAAGTTCATAACAGGCTAATTAGTAAATCCAATAAAAGAAAAGGAACATCTACTAGTTGCATTGTGGTGCTACTTGAGCAGTACGGTATTTGTTAAAGACTGAACTTGCTCTGTTAGCTAGGTAATCATGTTTTGCCTTTATGGATAAAGCTCTCTTACCCACATGAAGAGAAATATGATGGCTCTTACCTTAATTAGAATAGGTTATGGCATCTCGGGAGGCAAAGAACGATGCTTAGCACATTTGACACATTCCACATGTCTCTGCAAGTCACTGTCAGAGCCGTGGCGTAAGCAGTACAGTAGTTTGGCGTAAGCAGTACAGTAGTCTTGGCGTAAGCAGTACAGTAGTCTGGCAAACAAGGGTCCAAAAGAAGAATTTGAAACATTTTTATGCAGTCCAGAAGAGAATCAAGCAGGTTGGAGATATAGTAGTAATTAGACTTCATATCAGTTTCGATCAACATAAACATAACAAGACTCATCTACCTGCACCTACATTGAAATACAAGGAGAAAAGCAACGTAAGTTGAGAAAACAAATCAAGCAGATCTACTAAGGATAGTGCATACAACCTCACAAATGAAAATACAAGATATTTCTTTGATTCAGAATAAAGAAGATGAACCTCTGTATCTTGACTACATACATTAAAAAATTACTATAACCTCACCAAATTAGGAAACAGATGAATATGCATTGTACTGGTTTACAGAGAAAACTCTCAGCAGATCATTTGTCGGAAGATGTACAAAAATGAGTTCTCCAGCAAATTAAGCAGAGAAAAATATATCATAGTGGTTTCTCTCAATTTTTCTTCAAACTTTAATATGTACATATCCACTATGAAGTACAAATTGCTAAGGACAACTAAGGAAACAAATATATCTACTTGTCATACTCACAAATACAAACACCATTTCATATTCAACCTCTACCTCTCGAAGTATGCTTAGCCAACAGTTCTAACAATCTCTGTTGTTCCAGTTTAGATATTCCAGGATGGAGCTGAGGAAGGTTGCTAAGGAATGATTTGGCATCAGCTATCTTATCATGCCTACAATACTCCTGTAATATTGAATTGTAGGTTCTCTCGTTGGGCTTACAACCATGCGTACCCATATAACGTACTAAATCAATAGCTTCTTCAAACATTGAGTTGGCCACATAACTCTTAACAAAGATATTGTATGTTACAATATCTGGTACCAGGCCAGAACATTTCATCTCAGAGAACAATCTTGAGGCTTCTTTCATCTGGCCCTTTCTCCCATATGCATAGATCATAGTGTTATAAGAATATCGATCAGGACGAGCACCACTTGACTTGATCTCAGTGAGGATATTTTCACACTTTTCACAATCACCCAAGCGAGAATACATGTGCATCAGGCTATTGTATGTTGCGGTGCTGAGGTTAATAGAACTTCCCTTCATGAGTGAAAGGATCTCCTCCACCTTCTTAACCATCCTATTTTTCCCATATACAGAAATCATGGCGTTTAGAACATTGATATCCAGAGAGCCCCGCCTCCTCCTGAGTTCCAGGAACGCCTTTTCTGTTTCAGGTAAGTTATTAACTTTGCTGTTGACCAGTACCAATGTTTTCACTAGCCCATGGTGTGACTCTATCTTCTCTGCGTATATGTCATCTGACAAAGCTTTCATTTTGTCCAACTTCTTTGCATTAGCATATGCATGAAGAAGTGAAGAGTAACTAAGCTCATCTGGCCTACAATCCAGAGACTCCATCTCAGCTAACAGCTTTTCTGCCTGCTCCCAACGCCCACCACGAGCTAGTGCAGATAGAACAGCATTATATGTCGATATGTCAGGATGTATACCAGCTTCAATCATCCTCTTATATATCACCATTGCTTGGTCAAACAAGCCACACCGACTGTAGGAACTAATGAGTGAAACATATGTATCCCGCTCGGGAACATAACCAGATTTCTTCATCTCCTTGAATACCCCAGACACCTCGGTGTCTAACCCATTTTGCCCAAACACAGCCAAGAGTGTGTTCCAGGTCACAACATCCGGCACAAATCCAGCAGACCTGAGGTCCTCAAACACAGCCATCATCTCTGGGAACTTGCCCCTCACCCCATGAAGCTTGATCAATGCATTGAACGTGCACAAGTTCGGCTTACATCCATTCCTCAACATTTCATCATATGTGCCTATTGCTGCATCAACTTTGCCAGCCCTGTCGAGACCAGAAATCAATGTCGTGTATGTAATGACATCCGGCTCAATCCCCTTAACCTCCATCTCCTCTTTGAGCTTTAGTGCCTCTTCCAACAGCCCGTTCTTTACGTACGAAGAAATGAGCGAGTTGTAGGACACGACACTGGGTGGGCAGCCCCCATGCTCCATCTCCTTGAGCAGACCAATTGCCTCGTCATGCATCCGCGCCTTGCCATACACATCGAGCAGTGAATTGAACGTGACCTTGTCAGGTTCGAACCCAGCAGCCTTCATTTCATCGAACACCTTCGCTGCCTCCTTATGGAGTCCACTGCGACGGCAACAGGTAATGAGCGAGTTGTATGTATACCTGTCCAGCGGAATTTTGTCCTTCTTCATGGCGTCCACGAGTGCCACCACCTCCTTCCACGGAACGGCGATCTTGGAGTACACGTGGAGCACGACATTGTAGGTGACGAGGGCGGGCTGGACGCCGTTAGCCACCATGCGGCGGAACACGGCGAGGGCGTCCCGGTACCGGCTGGCGCGGGAGAACGCTGACACGAGAGCCGTGTAGGCGCTGGCGTCGGGTTCCGGCGCGGCGTCGAGGAGCGCGGAGGCGTCGGAGAGGCGGCCGGCGCGCGCGAGGATGCGTACGACTGTTGGGAGCACGCGGGGGAGGTGGAGGACGTGCTCGCCGTGGAGGTCCCGCGCGGCGTGGAGAGCGGCGAGCGCGACGCCTGGGCGGCCGCGGGAGGCGAGGGCGCTCAGCACGGAGGCGAGCTCGGTGGCTGGGATTGAGGAGAGGATGTCGCGTGGGGAGACGCGGTCGGGGTCGGACATGAGGGACTGGAGCGCGCGCCGCGCGGGGAGGGAGAGGGAGGGCGGCAGGTTCCATGCCTGCCCGCCTCCGCCGCCGCGGCGGGTGGGGTCGTGCGGGCGGCCGAGGCGGGGCGTGCGGGAGGAGGAGGTGGGGGTGGGGTGGGAGGACGAGAGGAGGGAGGTGGGGGAGAAGAGGCGGGGAGGGGAGTGCGCGGGGGGCTGGAGGTGGATTTGCTTGGTGGAGGGACGCGGCGGCGCGGGCGCGCGAAGGGGAAGCTGGAAGGCTATGGTATCGGTCATGGCGGGTGGTGTTGGCTACTTGACAGTGAGGGTTTAGCCGTAGGGGTTATTGCCGCCGGGGGGAACAGGCACGGCACGGCACAGCCGCTCGTGGAGAAGACTCAGAAGAGAGGATTGGGTATGGCCGTTTGGGGAGGGAGGTTCACCGTTCACGGTGCGGAACCAAACTGAGGATTCACGGGTGCAGGTGCAGCATTCGGCCGCCCGGTCTGTCAGGGCCCGGTCAAATGGGCCAGTCATTGGAGAAGGGATGCCTTTAGAAATGGTCTGCTTGGGCCGAAAGCAATGAGGCCCGGAATTGGAGTTTGTGTTCGAGCTAATTACACATTTAGTCCCACAACTTGCTCGGGAGGTGCAAAATAATCCCACAACTTGTAAAATGGACAAAAGCAGTCTCACAACTTGCAATCTGGCTAGTCCATTTTGACAAAGTTGTGCAAACTTGATTGTTTTTGGACGAATTCGACTGAAGCTTTTGCAAAATGGTCCAGAAAACGACTAACGCGACTAGCAGAGGCCCTTCCACGCGCGACGTGATTGGAAGTCGCTGCTGACCGGCCGCTCCTCTTGCTGCTCCCCCTGCTGACCGGCCGCTCCCGCTCCCGCCTCACCGCTCCACCCTCCTCTCATTCCCAATCTCCGTCCCACTCGCCTCAAAGCTGACTGGCCGCCGCTCCCGCTGCTGACCTTGACAGAACCGATCGATCCCGTGGCGCGGCCACAGGAGGGCTTTATGGAGAGCACGGCTCGATATCCTTCACCTGCTCTAGCTCGGGGAAGGTCTTAGAGGAGGGGCCCTCCATCAGCTTGAGATGGAGGTCGTGCATCGGCTCGCAATGGAGATCCTCTATTCTAGAGTGTAGCGGAGGCGGAGGCCTTCGTCGAGGCGAAGGTGTATGAGGCGAGTCTGGCGGCGCAAAGGGAGAAAAGGGAGTGACTGATTTAAACCTCACATGACACTTGAATTACGTCCTCCTCTTACATTCAAAGGCAAAAAAAATAACAAAGGACAAAATCTTTCGGCCTATATTTATCCCCTTCTTCCTCCTCCTACATTCACCGAATCAAAGACAAGGAAAATCTCTATGTTCCTAGCCTATTCCCCTTTCTTACATAACAAATGATACATCTTTATTAATTAACTGAAGTGAACCTCACATGACACTTGAGGTATCTCTGTACTTTACTAAAACTGTGTTATCGCCATATTTTGGCCTATGAAGGGGATGGGCCGTGATCAAGATGGGCTTAGAAGATACATATATTCAACGTGTGGTTGGATCGGCCTAGTGCGTAGATTTGGGCTGATTGCCCGTGTATCTTGTATCTTAGTAGGATTCGTATTTGTTTAGGTTCCGTTTATGTTTAGATAAAGATAGAGTTGTAGAGTTATTCCAAAAGTAGAGAGTCTCCGGACTATAAATATGTACCTAGGGTTATTGAGAAAAGGAGGACAATCACGTTCACAACAAACACAATCTAGGCGCATCGCCACCCCTTGTTTCTAGGGTTTTTCTCGGGTAAGTGCCATGCTGCCTAGATCGCATCTTGCGATCTAGGCAGTATTTACTTATGCGTTATCCGGTGTTACTGCGTCTTGAAGCCTTGTTGATGGCGAGTAACACCTTTACCACGATTTGTTAGAGCTAGCATCGATATTTTTACTATGATTGCTTATTTATGCTACCTCTAGCTATCTCGCCGCCTTTGCACCTTCTCCCGGTGTAAAGGTGGCATCTTGCTTGATTTCGCTTAAGTCGATTTGATCTTATAGTTGTGCCTTGTTCATCAAGGTTTAGTTTAATATCTACGTGATTAGGCCTCACAAACGGGTTGAACGATCCGGTACGTAAGGTATGGTTTATTGATCTTAGAGGGATGTTCCGGAATTGACGTTATGTTGGTTTTAGGCCTTCTAGGATCGGTTTTCTACTATTTTCAGATCTATTAGGCTCAACTACGTGGGACGCTCCGGCTATGGTGAAAACACCAAACTATCGAGATCGATTTAGCTTGTAGTAATTAAGCAAAACCCCATGTTATCATAGATCTAATGCAGAAATGGGGATAATCGGCTCAAAGCCGATTTACGTGGAAACAGGAGCCGATCACGGCTCGAATTTTACGATACTTGTTTACCGTGCAGAAACCAATCGGAACAATCCATCACCTTCCGACCAGGTATAGGTCGTGGCACGCCTCGAACCAAGACAGACGCGGCGCGTTTGAAGATTTGCGGGCCGCTGACCGAGGGACCAGGGCCCACCAGCCGCCTGGAGCCTCCCTCTTCGTGTTGCTCGCCGCTGCCGGTGAGTTTTGACAGCAACACATTCTCGCACGCCGTGGGACATTCAACAACGTCTACATCAATGTCCGACGCTGCGATGGAGAACATGCCATCACGCATAACGAGCTTCTCACGAGCACAAAGCGGCATGACGAGATCAAAGGGCTCTTCAAGCCGATCTCATCGGCTCTTTCGAGAGGACCCACGCTGCGTGGCATCAAGTGGAAGGGATTCTCCCGAGGGTGCTCGATGAAGTAGATCTGTCTGCTCCTTCGAGGAACGCCTGTGGCTCTGACGACAGAGGTCAACTACATGGTGGCTCATTCTCTACACCGCCACTCGAGAGCCCGTGAACGCTGAGCGGGTCGCGGTTCGCGTGGTCCAGAGATCATGAAACATCGATTCGCCGGGGCCTACTTTAGGAACCCACCAAGGAGAAAGACCGCCCACACCGGCCGCAATCGCCATTCACACTGGGCTCCGAGCCGCCAGATCGGGCATACATTGTCTACAAGGCCGAGGCGATCCGTGATTGCCAATTCCTGCTCGAGCCACCCAAGGAGATCCCGCATGGGTACATATGTGCCTACATGCGGATCGCAACAACTTGGCGCGCACAACCAGATCGCAATCAGGAGTGTCCGCGCGGGGTTCCGCCGCAGATCTTCGTGAGCAGCGTTCCCGAGCAACGATGTCCGATGGACATCGACAAACAAAGCGCTAGCCAAGTATGCCACCGAACAAGCCATGAGAGTCTAGCCCGCAGCTCAAACAAGGACCAAATCACTACCATCCCGAGAGATCGGTTAAACCGCTTGCGAAAAGGCGCAATCGGCTACTCAAAGCCGTACCCCAACGAGTTTGACCTGATTCCACTGCCGCCTAAATATAAGCTCCCTGAGTTCTCAAGATTCAGCGGGTCAGAGGGGTCAAGCTCGATCGAGCACGTAAGCCGATACCTGGCACAACTAGGCATGATTTCGGCATCGGATCAAATGCGCGTGAGATTTTTTGCACAATCTCTAACAGGACCAGCTTTGGGTGGTACACCTCCGCCACCGATTCAATTCAGACTGGAAGCAACTAGAAGAACAGCCCACATCCAAGACCATTCGGAGGCTACCGAGGCTGGCATTGCGCACTGGCAAGTACGAAGCGGGAGAAACCGAGCCGAATACATCCAGCGCTTCAGGACCATCAAGAATGATGTTACTCGCTCGCTTAATCGAGAAGGAAGCAATCGAGCTGGCGGTTGGGACTCTTAGCACCCATCAAGGATATAGCTTTCGGTGAGTACAACTCACTGCACACATGGCCCAAACCGACGATGTATGAACAGCGCCACCGAAAGTTATACCAAGACAGTTCAAGCGCCCGTAAGCCTGGTCGTTCTGTAAGAAGATGATCCTACACAAGACCAGAGGTGGCCGTGGCCGAGTGGGCTCGGGGCACCCGTGTCCTGCAAGTGGGTGAAACAAATAGGGCCTTTGAAAGGGTTTGACTGATGAGCAAAGCCGAGCAGATATTCGATTCACGAAAGAGAAGCAATGAGGTTACCCAAGGCCACAAAATCCCTCGCCCGTGAGAGACGAACGGAGACCATACGCAAGTGGCATCGTTCGCTCACCCACACCACCAATGATTGCAAAGAGCTACGCCGCCAAATCCAGATGGCAATAGAACAAGGCCGCTGATCCTCGGCCGTTCGCCATGAAAGTGGACACGAACCCGCTCCCGTGTCAACATGATAGAGCCTGCGGCGCCCGCGAGACGCCAATCGACTTTTCGTTCGGTGTCAACATGGCTGGGTCAGGTACCACCATGGCACGATAAGGAAGGAGGTGGTCACTCGGGCAAAGAAAGAGAGAAGGCTGGTCCACGCGACCGGCCCAGCCACGATAACGGGCGATACTTAACAGAGGAACAAGTGAGGAGAGTGCGATATCAGAAGCCACATTCCACGCATCTCCTTAACAAGTATGAGCGCCAGTATGACCAACGTCGCCAGCACGACAGAGACGACGGAAGATATGAGCACCTTGCTAAGGGACCGTCGAAAGAGAAGGAAGGCGCAGACAAACATTGGGATTGCCCCTTTTTCAAGCATTGCTGGGACGTGGGAATGAGCCGATTGCCTACAGCCGACAACTGCCCAGAATGTGGACAACAAAAGAAGGGCACGAGGCCAGTATCGGTGTTCGAACGTCTAGGACCTCTCCAACCTCAGAGCCGTTCTAAGGAGTCCGCTCGGGCAAAGGGCCTTGAGAGGCCCAGGGATGACAAAGAAGAAGACAGGTTTCACCGCCAAGGTGGTGCCCGATGGACTCGTACACACCCGAGCGTAGAGTGCAACGGCGCGTAACTTAGAAGAAGTCAAGCGCAGATTCCACGCCGCTTAAAGAAAGCACGGCCTGATCCGGCCAAAGTAAGGCGACTACGGAGACAGAGGGCCATGACAAGGAAAGAGTGGCGCCTGTTAATAAAAGCCGATGCACGTGCATCGCTGGCACAAACATGGTGTTCGTACTCCGCAGAGTTCTCGCGCCACGAACCACTATGCCGCCAAGGGCACGCTTGATCGCGCCCACGGCCGCTATCTTTGAGAAGCCACGAGAGAAGGGTTACAAACATCCGAAAGCTCAGACTGCGGGCTACATCAATGGACAACCCACAAGAAGATGTTGGTGGACACCGAGCGGCAATCAATATCATGCCATACTCCATGCTACGACGCTGGGACGCCCATCGCGACTGATCAAAACCAACGTCACGTTAAGCGACTTCAACGGCCAGTCTTCGGAAACGCAAGGCGTTCTGAACGTGGATCTGACCGTGGGCAGGAAAACCATACCCACGTCATTTTTCGTCGTGAACAGCAAAAGTACCTACGCCGTCTTGCTAGGAAGGGATTGGATCCACGCTAACTGCTGCATTCCATCCACGATGCACCAGTGCCTAATACAGTGGGACGGGGATGAAGTGGAGGTCGTCCATGCAGACGATTCTATCGAGGTTTCCATTGCTGGCATGAACATCTGGGAAGCAGAAGACCAAGAGCCGATCTCTGGAATCAGTTTGGACGGCTGCGAGCGCATTGAAGCGTCAAAAAACGGGGTGAGGCTGGTCTTATCCACTGGCCTGACAGAGTAGAAAGGTCCACGATCATACGTGGCACGGCCGATCCTCGCGATCGGCCACAAAAAATAAAAAGCAACGATCATACGACAAGCAGATCATGTAGTCGTAGCAGGGAGACGCCCTGCCATTGTAAAACCATGAGGTGTACGCCACCGACTAACGCATCAAAAGGGCGATCGCAATCGCCCAAATTATTTTTGTTGTCCTCACCTACCGCTTGCCCTGTTTAGCATCGACCGACAGTGACGTAAAGCTTGGGTATGGGTTCACATCCACGATGAACTGGAAGAGATTGATATTGGTCCCGGGATAAGCCACGACCAACATTTATCGCCAAGAAGTTAGATCCGGTCTGCGAGGCCCAATGATCGCTGTTGAAACGATACCTGCATCGCACCGGGACTACGAAATGCTGGTTTAGACAGAGCATCATTGAGCATCGGCTCCCATCGAAAAAAGGATTCCGCCATTTCAGAATGAGCACGACAAATGAAGGCGAAATTTTGGCGAAGTCAAGAAGGAGGTCGAGAAAATGTTGATACCAAGTTAATCAGCCATGCGGTATCTTTGGATTTCTAGTATAGTGCCCTGAGAGAAGAAGGATGGCCAATGGCGGTCGCCATAGATTTTCGGGATCTCAACAGCTACCCCAAAGGATGAGTATCCGATGCCGTAGCGTAAACGTTAATCAACGCATGCTGGTCACAAGATCTTAAGCTTCATGGATGGCAATGCTGGTTACAACCAAATTTTTATGGCTCCAGAAGACATACACAAAACTGCATTCAGAGTCCCAGGTTCGGTGGGGTTATTCGAGTATGTGGTCATGACGTTTGGACTAAAGAATGCTGGCGCCACATACCAGAGGGCCATGAATTATATTTTCCACGACCTGATCGGCAAGCTGGTGGAAATCTACATTGACGACGTGGTGGTCAAGTCTGCTTCAGCGCAAGGGCACTTGGGCGATCTACAACGCGTCCTGGACCGAACAAGAAAGTTCGGCCTGAGGATGAATCCAAAGAAGTGTGCCTTCGGAGTAACGGCCGGTCAGTTCTTGGGTTTCTTGGTCCATGAACGCGGGATTGAGATCGGCCTGAAGAGTAAGGAGGCAGTGCGGACAATGAAGCCACCCACTACAAAGAAAGAGCTGCAGTCTCTCATCGGCAAGATCAACTTCGTCAGACGATTCATCTCTAACTTGTCAGGAAGGATAGAGCCGTTCATGGGGCTCGTGAAAATTAAAGCTGACGAGGAATTCCGGGGGCGAACAACAACGGGCCTTCGACGAGATCAAAGAATATCCGACAAAGCCGCGGTGTTAGTTCCACCCCACCGCATAAACCGTTCTACATTTACTTGTCGTGGTCGACACGCCCATCGCCTCGGTGGTGGTACAAGTGCATGATGGGCTAGAGCGAGTCGTATTCTACATAAGGTGAGGATGCCGACGCAGACAAGGTATCCAGATATCGACAAGTTGTGCCTCTGTTTGTTTTTTACGTGCACCAAGCTGCGCCACATCTTGCTATCAGCAGAGGTCATCATCATCTGCAAGTCGGACGTCATAAAGCACATGCTATCGGCTCCTATGTTAAAAGGCCGATTGGGCAAATGGATATTTGCATTATCAGAGTTTGACATCCGTATCAACCCGCCGAAGTCGTTAAGGGACAAAGCGCCGGTGATCTTATTGCCGAGAGGATCAACACGACATAGCAGACCGTCTATAAAAGCGGGCTATGTTTTTCGACGGATCGGTTTGTGACGATGGTCATGCATAGGCATTTTGCTCGTCGCCGGGGCAACATTTTCCTTCTCCATCAGGTTGTCTACCCTTTGCACCAACAATGCAGCCGAGTACGAGGCAATACGCAAGGATGGAGTTACTCCTCGGCCGAGCGAGGCAAGGGAAATGTTTGGTGACTCGAAGTTGGTGATTTCTCAACTCACAGAGGAGTACAAGTGCGAGAGCGAGTCCCTCTTCCCATTATGGTTGCAATCGCCGTGAGTTGATGGCACGATTCCGACGTAAACTTCACCGATCCCGCGGTCGCAGAACATAGAGGCAAATGATCTTGCAGATGGCTTCAGCTATAAAGAGGCAGCGGAGGGAGCCGATATTGTGCAGCCCCGAAGCCGACGATGGAGAGCCGATATCTTCAATTACTTGAAGGATTCGCTCGGGGGCACCTAAACGGATAAGGTACTGAGCCATGAAGTATGTGCTTATTGGGGACGAAATGTTTCTGGACCTCGAAGGATTATTGCTCAAATGTCCGGGACACCGAGGCTAATCGGCTCCTACACGAGGTACATGAAGGCGCTGTGGGACTCACCACGGCTCATAAGATGAAGTGGTTGATCAGCGATCGGTTTTATTGGCCTACCATGCTCGAGGACTGTTTTAAGTACTACAAAGGGTGTCAAGCATGTCGATATTTGGAAAAATCCAGATGGTACCATCGACGCGAATGAATCCCATCATCAAGCCTTGGCCATTCCGAGGTTGGGGCATGGACATGATCGGCAAGATCAATCCTCCATCAAGCAAGGGCCACATGTGGATCTTGGCCATCACAGATTATTTTACCAAGTGGGTGGAAGCCGTCCCTATGAAGTCAGTAAGTTCAAAAGATGTCATCGATTTCGTGAAAGAGCACGTCATTCATAGGTTTGGGATTCCCCAAACTATCACAACCGATGGAGGTTCGGTTTTTATTTCTCACGAGTTCAGAAAGTTCTGTGAGGACACAGGGATTAAGCTGATACGGTCTTCTCCGTACTACGCTCAAGCAAATGGGCAAGCTGAGGCGTCCAACCGTAGTCTTATCAAGGCGATCAAGAGGAAAATCGATGAGCACCCTAGGCGTTGGCATGAGGTTTTATCGAGGCTTTATGGGCTTATCGCATGTCGTGCCATGGGCGATAAAAACCTCCCGCACATCTGGTCTATGGGCAAGAAGCCGTATTACCTTGGGAAATTACGGCTGGATCGAGACGTGTTACTTTTCAGAATGAGCTAACGGCTGAAGAATATGCAGCTTTGATGAGTGACAGTGTGGAAGATGTGACTGAGCTTAGGCTGTGGTCGCTTGAGAAAATAAAAGAGAACAAGGCTAAAGTAGCTCGTGCCTACAACAAGAAGTATTTTCCAAGCATGTGGGATATGGGACAATAAAACTTGAGGGGCCGATACGTGAGATCGGCTAAGTCGATTGGCAGTAAAATATGGGGGCCGACGTTGAAAATCGGCCGAATAAAAAAAAACATCGGCATAAGTTACCAACAGTTGCCAGCCTGCACATGCAAGCTACTGAGGAAGTGCCTTGAGGGCGTGGAGAGCGTCAGCACGGAACTCAGTTATTTCAGCTTCGTCATCATCATCCTTGCTGGTCGATAGTTGTTCGTTCAGGGCACATTTTTCGATGGGCAATTGAGGTTTGGATCGCCTGCTTTGAAAAAAGAAGGACACAGTCGCCTATTTTGAAAAAGGGTCGCAGTTACCGTTCTTTACCAAGAAATGACCGTTGTGATGTGTTAAAAAGATTTCAATCAAGGTTGACCCTATCAAACGCTTTTAGGAGGAGCCGATGGGTGGTCATCGGCTTTGTAATTAACTTGTTTGACTATATGCATGCGGATGATGAAAGCCGATACGGTGTCATCGGCTTATGGAACATCGACTGTTTCTTATCGGCAAAATTGAAACAAGCAAGGAGAAGCTTTGGGAACGGATTCTCATGCATTTGAAGATGATCGATTGCAAAAGGATGGTCGATTACAAAAGGAGTCCTACTACTACTAATGCTACTGCTACTAAATCCTAATCGAAGCCGAGGTCGCCGCTGCTGCGCCGCCGCCTTCTCGCTGTTCGGCGCTACCAGCTGCTGCCTTCTTGCCATCGAGGAAGCGGTGGGGCCTCCTCGTCCTCGTCTTAAATCGCTGCCGCCTTCGGACCCGGCACGAAGTACTTCACCGGCTGGTACTCCTCGGAGGAGGTGTCCTCCTCCTCCTTCTTCTTCCTCTTCTTGAGGAGTCGACGCCATCCCGGGACATGGCTGCGTGCGTCATCGCCTCCGGCTCCCGTCGGCGAGGAACCGAGGTTCTCTTACGTCCGTCAGGACGATCGTCCTCCGACCAGACGCAAAAGTCTAACCTCTCGTCCCACCATTGTGGGCGAGAGTTTTGTACGCCATTGTCGGCGGTGCTCCGGAGTTGGTTCGGTCACCGAGGCTATTGGAGGCGTGGGAGGACAGATCGAGGAAGCAGAGAGGCCATGGCGAGAAAGAGGGTTTTTTCCGGTGGAGAAAGAGGGTTTTCGCTACGGAGGAAGATGGGGACGAACTGTTCAGCGGATTTAAATAAAGAGGAATAGTGAAGAAACGGTTCAATGCCATAGCAGTTTCCAGATTACCGCCAAAATCGTCAAATCATGCAATCATGGAGGAGTTGAGAAGACAGGCATCATGATGAAGGGTGGCGTGGCGATCCTGTCACGCCACGCTGCTCGACGTCGCGTAACCCGATAGAAAAAAAAGAGGAAAACCAGAGAAGAAAAAACACAGAGTGGTTTTGGAATTATCATTGCCAAAACCAGGGGCATGTTATCGCCATATTTTGGCCTATGAAGGGGATGGGCCGTGATCAAGATGGGCTTAGAAGATACATATATTCAACGTGTGGTTGGATCGGCCTAGTGCGTAGATTTGGGCTGATTGCCCGTGTATCTTGTATCTTAGTAGGATTCGTATTTGTTTAGGTTCCGTTTATGTTTAGATAAAGATAGAGTTGTAGAGTTATTCCAAAAGTAGAGAGTCTCCGGACTATAAATATGTACCTAGGGTTATTGAGAAAAGGAGGACAATCACGTTCACAACAAACACAATCTCGGCGCATCGCCACCCCTTGTTTCTAGGGTTTTTCTCGGGTAAGTGCCATGCTGCCTAGATCGCATCTTGCGATCTAGGCAGTATTTACTTATGCGTTATCCGGTGTTACTCGTACTGAAGCCTTGTTGATGGCGAGTAACACCTTTACCACATATTTGTTAGAGCTAGCATCGATACTTTTACTATGATTGCTTATTTATGCTACCTCTAGCTATCTCGCCGTCTTTGCACCTTCTCCCGGGTGTAAAGGTGGCATCTTGCTTGATTTCTGCTTAAGTCGATTTGATCTGTTATAGTTGTGCCTTGTTCATCAAGGTTTAGTTTAATATCTACGTGATTAGGCCTCACAAACGGGTTGAACGATCCGGTAATACGTAAGGTATGGTTTATTGATCTTAGAGGGGATGTTCCGGGAATTGACGTTATGTTGGTTTTTAGGCCTTCTCTAGGATCGGTTTTCTACTATTTTTCGTATCTATTAGGCTCAACTACGCGGGACGCTCCGGTTGCGTGGTGAAAACACCAAACTATCGAGATCGATTTAGCTTGTAGTAATTAAGCAAAACCCCATGTTATCATAGATCTAATGCAGAGCCATGGGGATAATCGGCTCGAAGCCGATTCTGAGGAAACACAGAGCCGATCACGGCTCGAATTTTACGTATACTTGTTTACCGTGCAGGAAACCAATCGGAACAATCCATCACCTTCCTGACCAGGTATAGGTCAGGTGGCACGCCCTCGAACCAAGACAGGACGCGTGCGTGCCGGAAGATTTGCGGGCCGTTGACCGAGGGACCAGGGCCCACCAGCCGCTCTGGGAGCCTCCCGGCTCTTCGTGTTGCTCGTCGCTGCCCGCCGGTGAGTTTTGACAGGCAACAAACTGGTAACAGTTCTAACAATTTTTTTGAGCCGAACCATATTGATCACTCCGCCTCGTCCCTCCATTGCACCATAGTGTCTATTCCAAACAAAATTTTCCGTTGAAACTACCTAAGTTCGATCTGATAGTGCGCCCACATCCACCCTCCATGGCACCGTCGTGAGAAGACAAAGCAGAGAGGTTACAGCAGAAAAGAGGGTACTGTAGGGCGGAGGGTCCTCGTCATGATCACGGTAGTGCATCTCCGCCGAGATTGCCGCCGAGAATTCCGCGACGATCGGCTGCGTCATTGACGTCGCCAGGCTCCTCGCCCTAATTGCCTGGACTACTTGTTTCCTGTTCGTAGCAAGGGAGGGGTCATCACTCATAATCCAATGGAAAACGCGTGGAAGAGCCCAAATTCGCTCACAATATTTTCCTGAACCGTTTTGCAAAACGTCCTTATTGACTACATTTGGTCAAATTCGCTTGAATTTTGTTAAAATGGACTAGTTTGCACCCAGATTGCAAGTTGTGGGACTACTTTTGTCCTTTTTACAAGTTGTGGGACTATTTTGCATCGAGAGCAAGTTGTGGGACTAAATATGTAATTAGCTCTTTGTGTTTGTTTGTTGGCGAGTGATATTTTCTTTTGAGGAAGTTGGCGAGTGATATTGTGTTGCAGACTTGCGTGTGTCGCTTTTGTTTTTTTGCAGGTGTCGGCGTGTCGCATTTGGGTGTTTTTTTCTCGTCGATTACTCTGAAATTAAGAACAGCCGGTCGACTGATAATTTAGAACATGCCAGGTAGTGTATAATAATGCGGTATCTATGACTAACGCGAGTTGCGCGACCATGTAAGAGACTACTTTTAGTTGGAGGCTTGGAGCACGACTATTTTAATTGTATCTGCACTGAAGAACACACTAACATTTAGCACGCATTCTTGGTTTAAACCGAAATCAGGAGAGATACGGTCCAAAGCACATTGATTCACTCTGACACCAATCCATTTTTTTCTAATTAAGGAGCTCAAAGCTCCCGATTTCATTTCCATAAAACAACATATCCGAGAGTTAGAACGAGGAAACCAGGGGCGAATCTCGAAAAAATTGACGATGGGGTCGGCGACTATAAAATTATGGAGGTTAAACTAGTCATACTACTCCCTTCAGCCCATATTAATTGATTTAAATTTGTCTAAATTTAATAAATCTAGACACTATTTCGAATATAGGTTCACCTAAATTTTAACAAATCAAAGTCAATTAATATGAATCGTAAGAAGTAATATAATGCAATTTTGTACTATAATATAGATGGAGAAACAATACAAAGGGCAAAAGTTTTCGCTAATAGAACGGTATTACATCAATAAAGGTAACACATACCATTGAGACGATATAATCCACTTCTTTGTTCTTTAGAAATATTAATATAAAACTAAATTGCAACTTGCAAAAACTTGAAGCCTAATTTGTAGCAACCTGCATATGTAGACAGTAAGAAAAATATGTTACACTTATTAAAAAATTACACGTAAGTAATTAAAGACGAGAGAAGTATTGGAGTAGAAACATGTGACTTGTTCACTTACATTTTACAATTTTCCTTCTTGATTTTTCACCTTTTTAAAGCGATCAATCACTGCATCTCTAGTAATAGTGAAAAACATAACCTTCTCCACAAAGCATATGAGACAATCATTTATGAATTGCTTGCCCATTTTATTGCGTAACACATTCTTGACAATATTCATTGCTGAGAAGCATCTCTCCACTGATGTCGTGGCAACCGACAAAATTAGCACTCGCTTCAGCAGTTGATAGACCAAAGGAAAAGATACATGCTTATTTGTGTCGACCAATGACTTAGCAAGATCACCAATATCGTTCGTCTGACCTCACATTGTCAATGTATATGCTAAGCTGGTGACGAAGAGCAACCAATTGCATTGGATCAAAATCATCAGGATAGAACTCAGCTAGCTTCACTAAGTTCTCCAAGTTAAAAGCAGTAAACGATTCTTTTGGGTCAAAAGAGGCCATGTGAATAAGCAATGCAGAATTTACCTCATTAAAACGGTCATCAAATTCTTGAAGTTGCCAATCAATAACAGAGTTGAGACAATCTGTCCGATAATGCTGATGGTTTGTGATGTTGGTTTTATAGCATGGTCTATGGCGATCGACATATTCATCTAGCATGTTGAGGCTAGGAATATTATGGTCTTCACAAAATAAATGTACCTTTTCAAGAAGTGATTCCCACCCATCATCTCTCAGTCGTTGGAGTTCATTCCTTGTTGACTTGACATTCGACATGGCATTGAGGATGTCTAGGCCCTTCTGCTGCAAGCAACGTGACAAAGTATCCGCACTTCCTAATATATGCGACATCATGTGCAGATAAAACACAAAATCAAAGGTGCCAAAATATGATAAGAGTCCACGTGCTTGACTTTTCTTCCCATCCTTTTTCCCTTCTTTTGCAACATATTTAAGAACGGCGACAAGAGTTGGGAATAAATTAACAAGGCTTAAGAGTGTTCTAAAATAATATCCCCAACGAGTGTCTCCAGCTCTCTGAAGATATTGATCTTGACGCAACCCTGTACTTGTACAATTTTCCCGCTGCCTATGGCTGCCTGTATAGTCTCTCTATGTTTCTTCCTAATCATGTATTTTCATTTACAAGATCCTCCAACCACATTAGTCAATATTGATATCATGTAAAAAAATCAGAGATGTCATCATTCTTCTTTGCCACTGCCACAATAAATAGTTGTAGTTGGTGAGCAAAACAATGCACATAATAGGCCGAGCTATTCTTTTCTAGAATTTTAGCTTTCAAACCATTAAAATCACCCCTCATATTGCTTGCTCCATCATAGCACTGGCCTCTAACCTGCTTTACAATAACAACAAACAATTTTTGAAGAGCATTCTTCAGGCATATTGCTAATGTTTCTTTTACATGCACAACTCCAACTAATCGTTCTAGTATTAGCCCACGCTTGTCAACATACCTTAAGACAACATCCATTTGTTCTTTATCAGACACATCAGAAGCCTCATTAATCAACAAACTGAACACATCACCACCAATGTCTTCAATAATAGAATTTAACGTTATCTGTGCAAAACAACAAGAAACATTATTTTCAGTATAGCAAGAGATCAGTTACAACAAAATAAAACAAAAATAACTACAACTTTTTTACCTTTGCATCGATGTTAGCAGGTTCTTTTTGAATGTCTGGACAGACCCATTGACAATTTTCCAGAGCATTCTTAATTGCCTTCTTTGTAACATTATTCTGATCCGCTAAAGTATCTACCAACTCTCGAAAGTTTTCCCTATTTTTTGATTCCTTTGATTCATCATGACCACGAAATGCTAAGCCTTGTTTTAGCAAGTACCTTACCGAATCAATTGACGTACTCAATCGAATTCGATTTTCCTTTTTTGTAAGATCACTTTGCCTATTGAGAGCAGCCTGAATTGATTGATCTTGATTCATTAGAGCATCACAGCTCTTAACTGCCACATTGTGAAAACTATTAATAAGACCCACACGAGTGTCAAGTCTACTTTTATGGTTCCAACGGGACCAACCTTCAACTACAAAGGCCTCATTCCCAGCTTGGCCAACAGTGCAATCTCTAAACAAGTAGCAACACAAACAAAAAGCCTTATCGGCCTTCTCACTATATTCTAACCAACCACCGTACTCGTTAAACCATTCTGGTTTAAATCTTCGCGGTGCACCTGCGATGAGCTTCTGTGGATATTTAAATCCAGGTTGTGTCCTATAAGGCCCTCTAGTTAAATATATCCGTCTAATCTCATCTTGTTTCTTAGGATTCTTAGTGTATTGAGTAACTCTTTTCCTATCAGCCGGATCATAGGGTAGCTCATCCAAGTTAATTTCTCTAGGGAGACTAACAGCTCGATCCATCATCTTGCCATGTTGATTGCCCAGGTTGACTAGAGGAACCAACATCAACATTTGTTCTTTTTCTTTTGATCACAAATCAATCCATAATCTAGAAAAATCAAGAAGATACAATACATATTAGGCTTTTGTGCTTACCAATTGCTTGACTACCAGAGGGCGTATAGTATAAACGTGAGTTAGATTTCAGAAAATCCATTACCTCACTAGTACAGACGGGGGACTTTAACACCGGTTCATAAGGCCCTCTAACAGCGGTTGTAGAACCGTTGTTGAGGGTTCGGTGTTAGAACCCCCCTTTAACACCGGTTCTTATACGAACCGGTGTTAAACGGTGGCGCACGTGGGGCTGCCACGGCGCTCATGCCCCCCTTTAACACCGGTTCGTGTTCGAACCGGTGTTAAAGGTTTTGTGCCGCGGCAGGAAAAAGAGATAAATCTCTGCCGCGGCAGGAAAACGACATAAATCTCTGTCATGCAGATTACGCCGCCTGCTCGGGCGTATTAGGGCGCGGGGACAGGAGGGGAGAGGGGGAATCGATCGGGAGTGGTGTATACACATACATCGTCGTCGGTACATACAAGTACATGAATAATTAAGCAACTATTATTATACACAAACATCGTCATTGTGTGGTATTCTCTGTAAACGTTGAAGCATCAAGTACAAGACAAACACGTTCAAGCATCTAAAGAGTTTTTGGATATCTAAAGAGTTCTCCGCTAGGCGTGACGACCTCATCAAGTATGAACCCCGCCAATTCCTCTTGAATGGCTCGTATGCGGTCAAATGGTAGGAGTTGGTCCTGCATCCATTCGATCTGAATATATATGAAGAATGGGGTCAATATATATATAAGAATAAAAGTCAACACAATTTATGGTAATAAAATAATGTTGTGTACTTTGTTTACTTACTCTAAGTTGTTCTAGTGCGGCTTGGCCCGTCGCACATATTGTGTTGCGAATGAACTCGCAAACATAGTACCCACATAAGTTATTGTCGGGTCCCTGATGCGCGCACTTTACGAGAATAGAGAGTTCAATCAAAATAATAATCAATAAAGCATGATATAATGGAATTGGAAGCAGAATCAAAGAGATACGCAGACCTAGCTAGCTAGTATTACTTACATTTTGGTCTACAAATTTTAGTTCTTCTGACCATTCACCCACGGACCTGCCCGTGAACCTTTTCCAAACCCTGTCTGACAAAGTAAATGGATAAAGGAGTAAATAATTACTTGTTGTCACGAAAGTTGCCGGTCTAGTGCGATAATATGATTGAAATTACCTCTGGAGCATCTCTCTAAAGTCTGCACATATCTCTTTTTCTTTTCGTAACGAGTCCATGACAAGGACTTTTCCTGAGTCAGGTTGAATGACTAGCAGAATAAAGTGGAACCTACGCACGCATAACTCATCATCAGTTAAACTTAACATCGAGTAAGCCGAAACAGAATATGTACAAGAGAGGGTAACAGTACTCACGAGAAGTTGTAAGGCAATAGTATTTCCCTTTTGGTTTGTTGTCTTAGTAAAGACCTTAGCAAGAAATCTTCTGTTTGCCCGGGTTTGTCTCTTACCACTTGTTCATGAACTCTATTTGGGTCAACGAACCCAATGTCATAAGGGCCTCCTTTCATGCATTCCATAACTTTTTTCATGCATAATAGTATATATATAAATATATGGTAAGCATATATATACATGCAATTAATGAATTGAATGAGATGAGATAGAAATTAAAGAAATAGTACTTACACACAATAAAGGCTGATGACAGCTTTGTCGAGTTCCTTCTGATTGAATAGAAAATGCAAGTCTTGAATGTTGAAGCTGATCTCGTCGTCTCCGCACAAGAAAAACTGATCTCTTATATGCGTCGTGATCCATTCTTCCTTTCTCGTCTTGTAGAAATCAAGGTACCACTTGTGCAATATTCGCATCTTTGTTGGTAGATTCTTGAGCTCTCTTTCTTGACGAGATTCTTCCCATACTTCCATGGATGTATGGGGTTGGCATCGCCTTTGGGCAAGTTGTCTCTCATGATGTTCAAGTATGCAATGTAAGTCATCCCCATCTCATTGGCCTTTCTTTGTAGCTCTGCCTCGTAATCATTTACGGGAGGAGCGTCCCGTGTGTCGAACACTTGGAGCGGGGCGCATGATTGGTTTTCCTGCTTTCCGAGCATGGGAACTGTTTTCTGGGGTGCCGCACGACTGCTACTTTCAGTCTCCCTATGGCGCCTTGCATCCCCCTTCAAAATCGGGCGCTCGTAGTCCGGCACAAGTGGGTTTCAGGTTTCAAAAGATTATTGTAAAACTTCTCCACCACCGCCGGATCTATTTTCTCCTTTGGCTCGGCCCGTCTAGGTGCAAAGAATTTCTTGACCTCTTCTTCCGAGATCTTATTGGTCTCCTCGTCATTGCGATTCCACGGTAAAACCGGCAATGGCTTGGCGAAAGCTGCGGGACGTAGTTTCTTGAACTCTTTGGCGTACGGTTTCCTGCGGATTTCTTCGTGGAAGTGCTAGTGATGCTCTTCGTGGAAGTGCTCTTCCGCTTATGCTGAGGAGATGGCTGGCCTTGAGATGGCTGCCAGAGAGATGGTCAAGCACCGGAGATGGCTGTCAGCAGAGATGGTGAAGCGCGGAGATGGCTACCACGCAGAGATGGATGAAGCGCCAAGACGCAGGGAGTATTCGATGACTTGAGACTACCGAGGCGGCTCAGATCACGACGCTGCGGAGACGGCGGGTGCGATGGCCTCAATTTGGAAGCACGATGTGTTCCTTCTTCCAAAGAATGGTTGTTTTCACTGCAAATTTGAGTTGAGTTTCCCCTTCACCTGTAGCATGGTTAAGCTGTGCTTCCTCATATTCCTTCACAACCTCATCCACCCCGACAATAGCATAGCCATCTGGAATCGGTCGGTAGTGGTAAGTTCCACCAGCTACAGGAGGTAAGGCATAGCCGACAGCAACCTTAATGTATAAGCCCATTAATCTCACATGCGGCTCAGCGTGTTTGCACTCCGTGATCTCATCCACGAGGTATCGAGGACCCGCCATTTCAAGCGTGGGCTGCACGTTCTCCGTGAAAGCCACGCTGCTTTTCCGTGCAGAGTCTGGGCCGCAGGCAGCTTCCAATGCAGGCTCTTCGTGCCGCTGAGATGGGACGGTAGCTTGCTGTCTCTTTTGTGCATTCACTTGTGCCTGCAGCGCCACAAGTGCATGTTCTATCTGTGTCATCCACTCTGTACGCTCTTTTTCTTTTCTGCCGTGCCATCGGTAAGAGTCGTCCCACTCGGCAAACCCATCCTTCCACGTCATACCCCTATGCCTCGTGCATGTCCAGGGTGTTCTTTTTTACCGATGGCGCGTGTGAGCTGGTCATTCTCTCTGTCGGGATGGAAGGTCCTGGCGGCTGTTTCCTCGTATGCCGTGATGAGTTCAGTGACGGGTTTGGCAAAGAGAGTTGGGAAGATACACAATCCTGTTTCTGGGTCCAACCTTGCCTCGATTCCGTAGAACCAAGTCTTTGCACATTGGTCCCACCCATGTGTCTGGGGTGTGATCCCTCTAGCGCTCAGGGCCTTCTCAGCTTCCTCCCACTTAGGCCTCTGAGATATGTAGCCACCTGACCCCGTCCTCTGGTGATATTCCTTCTTCTGGGCATTTAGCGTATTGGTTTCTGACCTCTTTGTAGCTATAGCACCTTCCTTGTATGCCACAAATTCTGGCCAATGAGGTCTTATCTTCGCATAATATGCGTCTTTGAAATCTGGAGTCTCTCGAGCTTTGACAAATTTGTTCAATTTTGTCTTCCAGTTGCGGAAAGCGTCAGCCATCTTCTTTAGAGTCCACTCTTTGACCTTTTGCTTTATAACCGGTTTGTTTTCATCCTCCTCTAGCGAAAGGGTGAAATTTACCAACAGCGAATTCCAAAGCGTTTCTTTGGATCTTTCATCGACAAAGGTACCTCGCACTTCTTTGGCTTATTCCAATTTTCAATTATGATTGGGATTTGGTCCCTAACAAGAACTCCAGCCTGACGTACAAATTTGTCTGTGGCCTTCTTGGGCTCCATTGGCCTGCCATCAACACGGACTGCTTCGATCGTGAACTTTGCACGATCTTTCAACCGATGGCTCGCGCCTCGCTTGCTCTTTTTCGTAGAAGAAGATTGTTGCTGGCTGGTCGATCTAGAGGGCTAAAAGAAGAAAGAAGCGTTAATTAATACATTTACATATATACAAATCAATCGGTGCAAGTCAGCAGAGGCTTAATCCATGCATATACCTCGACAGACTTTGTAATCACTAAAGTGCATTCACCAGAGTCGTCATCTTCTCCATGACTACTTGAGCCGTCATCATGTCCCTCCAAGTTCAGATATTGTGAGGTTTCCTCGTGGATCATGTTCTTCATTATTTCTTCATCTTCAAGGTTTCTACTGAGTGGATCCATAGTTTCTAAAACAATAATATGATCACACAAATATCGGTAATACATCTATTGAAATGCTCAAGCAAAGATGATGACATGACAGGTTAAAAGTATTGAAATGTAACCCTAATACATGCTTGGTCATTCCAAACCCTAATTCGGAGAAACCCCGGATTCATATGAGAGGATACATTCGGAAAAACCCCAAATTCGGAGAAACCCTAATGCTATATTGACAACTAGAGGTGTACTAGGGCGTCGGCTGGCGGCGCTAGGGCGAGAGCGGGGCCGGGATGCGTGGGGTGTGCGTTCGAACCAACACGACGTGGGCTACCTAAAATGGGTGACTCAGCGAGGGCAGAGGATGATGATATGACAGGTTAAAAATATTGAAATGTAACCATAATACATGCTTGGTCATTCCAAACCCTAATTCGGAGAAACCCCGGATTCATATGAGAGGATACATTCGGAAAAACCCCGGATTCGGAGAAACCCTAATGCTATATTGACAACGAGAGGTGTACTAGGGCGGCGGCTGGCGGCGCTAGGGCGAGAGCGGTGCCGGGATGCGTGGGGGTGTGCGTTCGAACCATCGCGACGTGGGCTCCTAAAATGGGCGACTCGGCGAGGGTAGAGGAGGTCAGGGTCCACGACATTGGAAAAGTAATCGGTCAAGTGATGCATATATACACATACATACATATATACACATACAAAAATATATACATATATACACATACATATACAAATATATATACATATATATATACATATATATCATACAAAAAATATACATACATATACATATACACATACATATACATACATATACAAATACAAATACATATACACTAACCAATCACTAACAAATACACATACACATACATATAACAATATACTAACACTAACTAACACAATAAATAACCACTAACCAAAAAAACACTAACACTATACTAACAAAAATCGGCGGCGGGCATGCTCACTGCGGCGGGCGCGGCGTGGTGGCGCGGCTGGCTTTGGGCGGTGGAGGGCGCGGCCGGATGGGCGGCGGCGAATGCAGTCTGTGGTGGGACGGCAGAGGGGCGACGGAGACGGGTAGGACGGCGCGGCAATCCCGAGACGGGCGGAAGGAAGCGGCGGCCCGGACGGCGAGACGGGCGGCAAGCATGCCGCCTCTACTTTTCTTCCTTGGCAAGCGCTTGATCTGGTGGGGGAGGGAGGAGGAAGTGGCACGCGTTATAAATCCCCCCTTTAACACCGCTTCGTGGATGGAACCGGTGTTAAGGAGGATTCGTTAAGCGCACTTCTTTAACATCGGTTCCACCACGAACCAGTGTTAAAGGGGGTGTCTTGTAACGAAAATAATCGCCCTTTAACACCGGTTCGTGGCTGGAACCGGTGTTAAAGGGGGGCATTTATTTCATGCATTAAAGGGGTAGGGGAATTTTTAATTCAAAAAATAGGATATGAATTTAGAACATTCATATCTTTTTTATTTCAACTCAGAAAAATATGAATAATATATCATAATTTTCAGAAAACTAATATCTATCCATTCATGTAAAAACATTTTATATTTACTTTAGATGAAAATTTTCAAAATGATTAAAACACTTACATATAAATTTTGATTATTCAATTCAAACAAAAATAAAATAGTCAAACCCTAAAACTTTGAACATAAGAAATATTAAGCATCTAAAAAGGAATCTAACCCTATTTTATTAGAGCAAATCATATTCTATTTTGTATTAACATTTTTGAATTGTTTGGATATTTAAATGCCGCATCTTTTGTATACTTTGGAATCTAACAAAACCTCGCTCAACTTGCATTGCATTTTTTTATAAAATAGCATATTGTGAACCTAAAAATGTGGTGGTGGTTTTTTGAATTAGCCATTTGGTGGTTGCTTCACAAAACCGTCCGTTTTTATGCTCGGAAATGGAAAACGCCTTTTGGTGCGACAAAAAGGAAAACTTCCTCTTGCAACATTGTTTGCCATCCCATGATGCACATGTATGCACAATATGGCCACATTATCACAAAATATGCCTTGATTCTAGCCATAACATTGGTCATTTGACCCGAAAGCCAAGAAACCTCGAATGAGATAGGTCATTTTGTGAAGGTTTTTTTGAGACATAATCAATATACCAAGTTTTATATTTTTCCTTCTAACTATGTCACATAATATAACACCACGTGAAGGTTTCGCACTGTTTCGATCTTTTTTTAGTTTTTTATCCCCGTTTTAAACTATCGTCAAACTTTGTCGAACAACGGGCATGAAGATTCTTAGCTCGGGGCCAAGCCTCGCTCAACTTGCATTGGATTTTTGATAAATGGCATATTATGAACCTAAAAATGATTTTTGTAAAAAATCATGAGCGTCGTATCATGTACCTGTAGTTCATATTTGACCCACTTCCTACCGATTCGGCAGGAATTTGTCTTTTTCACCAGAGATGGACGGAAAGGTTTCAGATCCCCCTGTTGGTACATTGTCCATATAAGGTGGTCTAGTATTTTTGTAAAATGTGGTGGTGGTTTTTTGAAGTATCCATTTGGTGGTTGCTTCACAAAATCGTCCGTTTTTATGCTCGGAAAATGGAAAATGCCTTTTTGGTGCGACAAAAAGGAAAACTTCCTCTTGCAACATTGTTTGCCATCCCATGATGCACATGTATGCACAATATGGCCACATTATCACAAACTATGCCTTGATTCTAGCCATAACATTGGTTATTTGACCCGAAAGCCAAGAAATCTCGAATGAGATTGGTCATTTTGTGAAGGTTTTTTTGAGACATAATCAATATACCAAGTTTGATATTTTTTCTTCTAACTATGTCACATAAAATAACACCACTCGAAGGTTTCGCACTGTTTCGATCTTTTTTTAATTTTTACCCCCGTTTTAAACTATCATCAAACTTTGTCGAACAACGGGCATGAAGATTCTTAGCTCGGGGCCAAGCCTCGCTCAACTTGCATTGGATTTTTGATAAAATAGCATATTGTGAACCTAAAAATGATTTTTGTAAAAAATCATGAGCATCGTATCATGTACCTGTAGTTCATATCTGACCCACTTCCTACCGATTCGGCAGGAATTTATCTTTTTCACCAGAGGTGGACGGAAAGGTTTCAGATCCCCCTGTTGGTACATTGTCCATATAAGGTGGTCTAGTATTTTTGTAAAATGTGGTGGTGGTTTTTGAATTAGCCATTTTGTGGTTGCTTCACAAAATCGTCTGTTTTTATGCTCGGAAAATGCCTTTTTGGTGCGACAAAAAGGAAAACTTCCTCTTGCAACATTGTTTTCCATCCCATGATGCACATGTATGCACAATATGGCCACATTATCACAAACTATGCCTTGATTCTAGCCATAACATTGGTCATTTGACCCGAAAGTCAGGAAACCTCGAATAAGATAGGTCATTTTGTAAAGGTTTTTTTGAGACATAATCAATATACCAAGTTTGATATTTTTTTTCTAACTATGTCACATAATATAACACCACGCGAATGTTTCGCACTGTTTCGATCTTTTTTTAATTTTTTATCCCCGTTTTAAACTATCATCAAACTTTGTCGAACAACGGGCATGAAGATTCTTAGCTCGGGGCCAAGCCTCGCTCAACTTGCATTGTATTTTTGATAAAATAGCATATTGTGAACCTAAAAATTATTTTTATAAAAAATCATGAGCATCGTATCATGTACTTGTAGTTCATATATGACCCACTTCCTACCGATTCGGCAGGAATTTGTCTTTTTCACCAGAGGTGGACGGAAAGGTTTCAGATCCCCCTGTTGGTACATTGTCCATATAAGGTGGTCTAGTATTTTTTGTAAAATGTGGTGGTTTTCCATTTGGTGGTTGCTTCACAAAACCATCCGTTTTTTATGCTCGGAAAATGGAAAATGCCTTTTTGGTTCGACAAAAAGGAAAACTTCCTCTTGCAACATTGTTTGTCATCCCATGATGCACATGTATGCACAATATGGCCACATTATCACAAACTATGCCTTGATTCTAGCCATAACATTGGTCATTTGACCCGAAAGCCAAGAAACCTCGAATGAGATAGGTCATTTTGTGAATGAGATAGAACTGGAATTAAAGTACAGAATGCAACTAACAGTAAGTTACATAAAGCACGACTGAAAATTAAGATACATAAAAGAACTAAAAATTAAGATACATGGCCAGATTAAGTCATAATTGGCCGAACTTGTTTTGGAATGTTGGAGTGATTCGGCCATGCTCCTGCCTACACCTGTAATACTCGCCACTGTAGTTGTCGTACTCGTCGTCGCCGGCGTTGCTGTCGTCGTCGGGGTCGCCGTAATTGAACCTCCAAGGCTGAGTACGTGTGGGATGGACTTGAGGGTAGCGCAGACGGGGGTTAGAGTCGGCGGCAGTGTCGTAGGCCATGACGCTCTGGACAGTACGACCGCGCCACCATAGCCGACGGCCGGCCTCGTTGAAGTTCGGAGGAGGTGGGCCGTCCTCCTCGTGCCTGGCAAGCGCCCTCTCACGCTGATCCCCGAAGAAGGTTTCCCAAGTAGGGAAATAGTCGGGATGCCATCTGGGATTCCTCTGCTGCTCCGGCGTGAGCTCGAAGTAGTATTGGTTCGTGATGGACATCCGGCGCGCCACACCTAGAGGGACAGGAGGAACTGCACGCCTCGACACTCGAGATCTAGCCGAGGGACACGAGTGACAGGCGGGGGGTAGTTCGAGGCGCAAAGCGCCTCCGCCTCCCTGGGGGTTAGTGCTACGGTTGAAGCCATGGGAAAGAGTGATGAGGTTGCAGATATGAGTCTAGAGATGTGCAATGACAATGGAGGCCAACCCTACACATATATATATATAGTGAGAAATGGCTGGAGGGAAGAACTGGCGGGAAAAAATGGCGGGAAGAAAAATGGCAAGAAAATATGGCGGAAGAAAAATGGCGGGAAAAAATGGCGGGAATAAAAATGGTGGGAAGAAATGGAAGGAAGAAAAATGGCTCATTTAATACATATACTGTTAACAGAAGAAATATGACATTGATTTCCATGTTGAGATACATATGTGTGCCAAAAATGGCTCAATTAATACATATAGTCAATCTTATGATCGCGTCGGCCGTAACCATGGAGTATCAGCACCGTTTAACAGGATGGTTGGGTCCGTCTTCACTCTGAAAGGGCGGAATTTCATCAAACTTATTATAATCTTCTGACATGTCTGTCTTGTCCTCCACTCCCACGATGTTTCTTTTCCCTGAAAGAACTATGTGACGCTTTGGCTCATCGTGTGATGTATCTGTTTGCTTATTTTTTCTTTTTTTTGGTTTGGTAGACATGTCCTTCACATAGAAAACCTGAGCCACATCATTGGCTAAGACGAATGGTTCGTTTAAGTTCTTGTATACCTTCATAAGATTGTTGAGATCCACTGTTGTCATTACGTACTTCTTGTCTATCTCAACCCCTCCTCCTGTTAGCTTGACCCATTTTCATCGAAACAAGAGGACCTTAAAATTAGGTCCATAGTCAAGTTCCCATATCTCCTATATGAACCCATAATACGTGGTCTTTTGCCCATTGTCTTCTGCTGCATCGAAGCGGACACCACTATTTTGGTTGGTGCTCTTTTTATCTTGGCCTATCGTGTAAAATGTATTCCCATTTATCTCGTACCCTTGGAAAGTACATATAGTCGAAGATGGTGTCCTGGCCAACAAGTACAACTGATCCCCAACAGTGGTGTTATTCATGAGAAGTCTTTGCAGCCAGCCGCCAAAACTCGCCATATGTCCACTTATAATCCATTCATCAGATTGGCCCGGGTGTTTGAGGCGTATTAAATTCTTGTGTTCATTGATATACGGGGCAACCAAGATAGATCTTTGTAAAACCGTGTAGTGTGCTTGATTGAGAGAATGCCCATTCCTACATATCATTGCTTTACATCCTAGGGTGCCTTTTCCATGAAGTCTCACCTCATGTTGTGATTCTGGAACACCAATCGCCTTAAGATCAGGAATAAAATCAACACAGAACTCAATGACCTCCTCTGTTACATAGCCCTTGGAGATGCATCCTTATGGCCTAGCACGGTTATGAACATATTTCTTTAAGACTCCCATGTACCTCTCAAAGGAGAACATGTTGTGTAGAAATACAGGAACGAGAATGGCAATCTCTTCTACTAGGTGAACCAGGAGATGCGTCATAATATTGAAAAAGGATGGTGGGAACACCAAACTCAAAGCTGACAAGACATTGGGACACATCTGTCTGTAACCCTGGTAGGCTTTTTGGATCGATTACCTTCTGAGATATTGCATTGAGGGATGCACATAGCTTCACAATGGGTACTCGAACATTTCCAGGTAGAATCCCCCTCAATGCAATCAGAAGCAATTGTGTCATAATCACGTGGCAGTCATGAGACTTCAGGTTTTGGAATTTTTTCTCTGCCATATTTATTATTCCCTTTATATTCGACGAGAAGCCAGACGGGACCTTGATACTGCTCAGGCATTCAAAAAAGATTTCCTTCTCTGCTTTGGTAAGAGCGTAGCTGGCAGGAGTTAAGTGGCATCGTTTACCCTTCTCGTTCTCAGGATGCATAGGCTCTTTAGGGTCTTTCAGACGTTGTTGGTCCTGCCGTGCTTCCGGTGTATCTTTTGTATTCTCATACACTCCTAGGAAGCCTATCAGGTTCACGCAAACATTCTTCGTCATGTGCATCACGTCGATTGAAGAGCGGATCTCTAAGACTTTCCAATAGGGTAGGTCCCAAAATATAGATTGCTTCTTCCACATGGGCGCGAGTCCGGCATTGTCATTCGGAACAGATAGACTGCCAGGACCTTTTCCAAAGATTACTTCTAGGTCCTTGACCATACCAAATTCCTCCTCACCGGTACGGAGGACAGGCTTCCTCCGGGGTTCTGCCAGACGTTTGAAATGCTTGCCTTTCTTTCTTACTGGATGCAGGTTCGGAAGAAATTGACGATACCCTAGGTACACAAACTTCTTACATTTACCCAAATATACACTTTCAGTCTCATCTAAACAGTGTGTGCATCCATTGTATCCCTTGTTTGTCTGTCCTGAAATTTTACTAAGAGCAGGCCAATCATTGATGGTTACGAAAAGCAATGCGCGTAGGTCAAATGGCTCCCCTTTGTGCTCATCCCACATACGTACACCTGGTTTGGCCCACAGCTATAAAAGTTCTTCAACTAATGGCCTTAGGTACACATCAATGTCGTTGCCGGGTTGCCTCGGGCCTTGGATGAGCACTGGCATCATAATGAACTTCCTCTTCATGCACAGCCAAGGAGGAAGGTTATAGATACATAGAGTCACAGGCCAGGTGCTGTGACTGCAACTCTTCTCACCAAAAGGATTTATGCCATCTATACTTAGACCAAACCTTAAGTTCCTTGCGTCACGTGCGAAGTCCGGGTACTCTCGCTCGACTTTTCTCCACTGTGACTCATCAGCGGGGTGTCTCCACATCGTGTCTTTCTTACGGTCTTCCATGTGTCATCGCAACAACTTGGCATGCTCTTTATTTCTGAAGAGACGTTTTAACCGTGGTATTATAGGAGAATACCACATAACCTTGACAGAAACCTTCTTCCTAGGGTCCACGCCCTCAACATCGCCAGGATCGTCTCGTGTGATCTTATACCACAGTGAAGTGCATGCCGGGCATGCATCCAAATTCTCGTACTTCTCACCGCGGTAGAGGATGCATTCATTAATGCAGGCATGTATCTTCTGCACGTCTAATCCTAGAGGGCGGACAATCTTCTTTGCTTGGTATGTACTGTCGGGCAACTCATTATTTCTTGGAAGAAGATTCTTCATTTTTACCAACAACTTTGAAAATCTTGTCGTCACCACACCGTTCTCTGCCTTCCATTGCAGCAAATCCAGTGTGGTGCCTAGCTTTTTGTGGCCATCTTCGCAAGTTGGGTACAACAATGTTTTGTGATCCTTTAACATCTGCTCCAGCTTCTCCTTCTCCTTTTCAGTTTTCCTTTGCATCAGTAATGGCCCGACCAAGATCGTCATCAGCAGTCCCATCTGCTGCCTCTTGATCTTCATTATCTACCCCCATGCAGTATCATCATATTCAGGATACATATTATGATAGTTGTAATCATCCTCTTCTTCTTCGTTGTCTTCTATCATAACCCCTTTTTCTCCATTCTTGGTCCAACAATTATAGCTGGGCATAAAACCGGATCAAAGCAGGTGGGCGTGAATGGTTCTAGTATTTGAGTAGTATTTCTTGTTCTGACAGTGAACACACAGAAAACACATAAAACCATTGTGACCATGGTTTGCATTAGCCACAATGATGAAATTTTGTAGGCCCGTAATGTACTCGGAAGTGCGTCGGTCACCGTACATCCATTGCCGGTTCATCTGCATTAATATATAGTATATATCAAAAATTAATAGGGATATGACCATTTATATATAGTACATCAATGACACATGAAAGGATAGTTGCCGACCTCTATCGAGATGGAAAGAGAAACGAGAAAACTTATTTTGAGCTCTCGGCATTTCACCGAACACCTCTTGTGCATAGGAAAAAAACACAAACTAGCACACCTCACACCCTCTTGCTAGGATCCAAAATGAGAGAGTGAAAAATGGAAGAGAGGGGTGTGGGATGCGGTATGTTATATAGCCCCCCCTTTAACACCGGTTCAAGCCATAAACCAGTGTTAAAGGGGGGCTGCGCGGGCCACTGGTGCATGGGCCTTTAACACCGGTTCGTGCCTTTTGCTGCACGGGCCACGCTGGTACGCCCCCCCTTTAACACCGGTTCATAGAAAAACCGGTGTTAAAGCCCATTTTCAGGCTCAACCAAAGGCCTCGTTTCCACTAGTGCCTAAACCGTTGTTTCAATTAGCTGTCGTTCTTGTCGCTCTTCTCCGGCAGCTGCGACCCTACGGCGCGGCGTTAGATCAATTTTGTGTTTCTGCCGGTTGCTCGCGCCGTCGTGGCCTCGATTGTGGCGTGGGGTGGAATGGAGGGTTACATACGTGAGACCTGGATCGAATGGTCTGTTGATGCCTTTGCTGCAAGGATAGACACGCCCAGTAAAATTTCCCATCGCTTTGCAAGGCCCATTAAGACAATGCCTAGTACAACCGGGCTTTGATGGGGTCAGACCAATTTTTGGACTGGGGTCAGACTCTAATTTTGCATGGCCCTCTTTCGTGTTACATCAGATTTATTGGTGTCAGCTAAAACCAACCAACGTACGCCAGATTCGTCCCTGGCAGAGGAAACCCCTCACAAAATACCTTGTCATTGCCACGCTTCATAACCGACTTAGAGCATCTCTAGCACGGATCTTGAATATCTCTCACCCAGATATCCAATATCGAGAGAGCGCGGTAACCGTTTTTTGGTTCTAAGATTTGCTAGGGAGAATAGATGCGGCAAATACATACTGGATATTTTAAATTTAAATTCACATGCGTTTTGTAGCAACGAATTTATCACGAACGCGGCAAGTTCAACACAAACTAGTTCATAATTACATGTAGAGGATCTGTAAATTTACATGCAGCGACAACCTAAAAGCTAACCCTAACTAAAGGGAAAAAAGACGGCAGCGACATCACATCATTGGGACCAAAATACGGCGACGCTTATCGTCGGGACACGAAAGTGACGCCTCCTTACTTCTCGTCATCGGAGTCGGTGTCTCCCCAGTACGACTGGAGCAGCGCCACCATGCGTCAATGCTAGTGGTTGGCCTTGTACTCCTTTGAGACCACGACTCCCTACTTGTGTTGCGGGGCATTGAACGCCTCTACGTGCTGGCGATGCTGCTCCTCCCGCACCACCGTCTGAACCAAGCGCACGAGCACCCGATTGAGCACCTGCTGGTCTAGATCGGGGTCATGCTCAGGTTTGGGATATTACATGTAGGGGGTCTATAAATTTACATGCAGCGGTGATATGGGTCTCCTTGTGGATTTACCCTTAGGGTGGCACGATCTTCACGGAGTTGGGGCGGGGAGTGAGGGGAAACACGATGAACCCAACACAAATGCAAGATAAAGATACAAATGCACGCAAACACAACCCGGTTCGATTTGCTCTCATTGGTTCGAACAACCAATCCAATAAAATCCTCGGCGAGAGACCTTGCGGTAGAATCACCAAAGGAGAGATCAACAAGCGGATGATAGAATCCAAATCAAAGGAGAGGGTAGCAACCAAGTAGAATCCCAAAGGGAAGAGACCTAGCATTACTAGAATCCTTGACATGGAGAGACCAAACACTTGAGGAGGGTTTTGACGACTTAGAGACGAACACCGAACTCCAAGGCCTTGTACAACTCATAGATTAACTATAGAGAGGGGTTCCCATCTAGGGTTAGACACATTCCTTCTTTCATCTTCAACTCTAGGGGTTCAAGGAGGGGTGGGGGATTATATATAGGCCAACCACGATATAGGGGTAAAACAGGCATAAACAGGAAGTTCTAGGTGTTATATGGGCAATGCCCAACTTGAGGCGCGCAAGCCCGAAACACACAGTCCGGAGATTCCGGTGTTGATGTCTGGAGACTCCGGTGTGGACCGGAAACCGGAGATTCCGGTCAATCTCCGGTCAGTCTTTGGAGGGCATACAGACTATCCTAGGCTTCGATTTGGGGGCCGGTCCGGAGATGGGCCGGAGACTCCGGTGTCATAGGCCGGAGATTCCGGTCTGCTAGTCCAGAGACTCCATCTGGCTTTAGCAGGTTCTTGCGTCTTCTCTTCCAGGCCTCTTGCTTGGGTCTTGGCTCCATGTTCTTCCTTGTCGCATCCTCTTGGCAGCATGGTCATGGACCTTGTCATATCATGGGCATTTGTCTCGAGTAGAATCCCATTCTCACGATAACCAAAGGAAGACAAGGTGTGGAAGGAATTCACCTTTGAGTGATGGTTAGTGTAGCATGATGTGGACCAATGGTGAACGCCATGTGTTGGGCTGCATCAAGCGGCGACCTAAACCTAACCCTAACTAAAGGGCAACAAGGCGGCAGCGACATCACATCATTGGGACCAAAATACGGTGATGCTTATCGTCGAGACGCGAAAGTGACGCCTCCTTACTTCTCGTCATCAAAGTCGGTGTCTCCCCTTACGACTGGAGTAGCGCCACCATGCGTCAATGCTAGCGGTTGTCCTTGTACTCCTGTGAGGCCATGACGCCCTACTTGAGTTGCACGACATTGAACGCCTCCACGTGCTGGTGATGCTGCTCCTCCCGCTCCACCATCTGAACCGAGCGCACGAGCACCCGATTTAGCACTTGCTGGTCCAGATTGGGGTCATTCTTAGGTTTGGGATCCTGCTCTGGCTCGACCTCCTCCACATCCATGTCACCGTCGTCGTTTGCAAGCACCTCATCCTCCTTTGACGACAACTCCACATAATAGGCTGTCGTCGGACACTACTAGGGAAAGCCTACTCGATGCGCACTAGAAAAGCCATTCAAGGCGTATATGGGATGCGCCTCGAGGCTTGCACCGCTAGTATTTGTTACTCGAGGCGCATCTGATATGCGCCTCGTATAACCTAGATACTCGAGGCGCATATGATATGCGTCTCGTATAAGTATGCACAAGGCGCGTGTTAGATGCGTCTCGGATATGTCTGAAAGATGCGCCTCTAGTATGTCTGACATATGCGCCTCCAATAGCTTTACATATGCATCTTGAATAGAATTTTCGAATTTCAAATTTTACAAAACCATAGTACAGTCCAGAATATACAGTTCACAGGTATTATACAGTCTAGAATACAATATAAACAACACATAATTTCCAAAAAGTTGTAGTTGACCAAAACATAGTAGAACCAACATGAATACAAGTACATCACACATCAACTTGAATTAATCCACGACATACGAGTTCACACATCAACTAGAATCAACTAGTACATCACACAACACCAAGTGTGTGTGCCAAGTTCACATCTCTCGGGGCTGGACCGAGTACAAGTTCACAATCACATTACAACTCTAACATGGAGCTCTAGGTGAACCTTTTGAGGACAATCATGATTGGGGTCTAATCCTTCCGATCCTTCTTATTCGGTTGGTCCGTGGCTTTCCTACCGCCGCCGCTATCAGGGGTAGTGGCGTCGTCCTCGCCATTGGCATCCTCCATCTCCTCGTCAGACGAGGTATCCTATTCCTCTATATCCTCTTCCCGCGACATGAATTCTGGGTCCTCTTGTGATTTCATCTCCTGCATGTGCTCCCAATAGTCCTTCTTTCTAGAAGTGCCCGGCTCAGACATATCTAAACACAAAAAATAAATGGAACTATTAAGCACCAAAATTGACAAAATTTGGGGCATGACCTTTGCTAATTTTCTAGACCTACGAGTGCCAGAAATTCGCCATAAAGGAAATGAATCAACATTCGGTGAAACTTTGGCTTCTCAAAAAGAAAAAGACTGCACAAAAAATGGCCTACATAGGCACAAACACAACCAATGTTGGCGCTGTGTTGACGTGGGAGCGCTTCACCGGGAAACCCCAAGAGCAAGGTGTGATGCAGCACAACAGCAAGTCTTTCCTCAGTAAGAAACCGAGGTTATCGAACCAGTAGGAGGAAGGAAACGTCTCAAAGGTGTTGCAAGCAACGTGGAAACCTGCACAACACAAACTCAAGACTTTGCCCCAACTAACAGTGAGGTTATCAATCTCACTGGTTGCTGTAACAAAGGATTAATTGTATGGTGTGGAAGGTGATGATGGTTTGCAGCAAGTAAACAGTAACAGTGGAAGATATATCAATGATAAAGATTGAACCGGGGTCCATAGTTCACTAGAGGTGTTCTCCTTAGATAAACAAACATGGCATGAAGGGTAAACAAATTACAGCAGGGCAATTGACAGGACTGAGCAAGGCATAACAATGCAATACTAAACATAAAGATCCTATGAGATTCGATTGGGCAATACAACAATATACATAGACCGCCATCCAACTACATATATGACTAGAAGTCCACCTTCAGGTTATCATCCGAACTCCCTCAAGTATTAAGTTGCAAGCAACAGACAACTGCTTTAAGCAAAGTATGTAAGGTAAACAATCCACTTGTTCCATGAACAAGAGACCTTTGTTTTCCCCCCTAGTGGCAACAACACATCTACAACCGTAGAGATTTCTATCACTTCCCTTAATTAAGTAGAGGCATGAACCCACTATCGAGCATAGATACCCCCTCTTGGAGTCACTAGCAACTACTTGGCCAAGATAGCTACTAACAACGGAGAGCATGCAAGATCACAAACAACACAGACATGATAGAATCAATAAGACAAAACCATTAATAAATCCGACATAGTAATATCAATATCCATCGGATCCCCACAAACACAACATGCATGATTACAAATAGATGAGATCTTGATCATGAACAGAGCTCACAAGATCTAGACATGAAAGCACAAGGAGGAGATACAACCATCTAGCTACTACATGGACCCGTAGTCCAAGGTGGAACTACTCACGCTTCATACTTGAGGCTGGCATGATGAAGAAGAAGGCCTTCGGGATAATCTCCCCTCTGGTAGGGTGCCGAGAAGAACTTCAGATACCCCCGATCTAGGGACGATGGTGGCAGCGGCTACATACGGTTTCGTGGAATATTGATCGGGTGTTTAGGGTTTAGGCATCGGGGGCTTATCATAGGCGAAGAGGCGAGGCTGGGAGGCGGCCAGGGGGCCCAAACCTGGGGGGTGTGGTGCCCTGTGGCGCCCCTCCGTCTCTCCTCTAGACTCCGTGTTCTCCTAGGTGAAATATTGACTTTGGCTTTTGTCCCGTCCAATTCCGAGAATATTTCCTTACTAGCTTTTCTGGAACCAAAAATAGCAGAAAATAGGCAACTAGCACAGTGGCAACTTGTTAATAGGTTAGTAATAGAAAGCATAAGAAAACACCTCAAAGTTTGGACAAAGCAAAGCAAAGTAGATACTAAACAAGAATGGAACATTAAAAATTATAGATGTGTTTCCGACGTATCAAGCATCCCCAAGCTTAACTCCTACTCGTCCTCGAGTAGGTAAGTGATAAAAGAATAATTTTTTCGTTGACATGCACCATAAAAATCAATATCAAACCATTTGCAAGCATTGAAAGCTGGGATCAAAGAACTCTAATCATGTGCATGAAAGATGGAGTTCTAATAATAAGAGAAAGTAACTATGCATGCAACATGAAAGGCTACAAACAAAGATCATGAATAACATGCATTGAAAAACATTTGTTTGTTTCACATATAGAAAACATGGCATAGTGGCATCCAGCTTGTCCCTCATGGAGTAGCAAATAGATTCATAGGACACCTTCAAAGTTCATAAGACTGACTAGATACAAATAGCACAGGAACAAGCAATACAACATTATACATCAATCAATAAGTTTTGGGACAATGCACATAGAACTAAGAGTGGCAACTATGCTCTCTTAACTGGTGCCTGAAGATAGAAGGTGGAGACTCAATATAATAGTGGAATAAAGGCCCTTCATAAAGGGAAGCAGGGATTTCAAGTTTCAAAAAGAGCTTCCAAAAATTATGGTACTTGTTAGCATTCAGCCCTCATTGCCCCTATCATAAGCATCTTGAAGTGATTAAGGTTAAAGTGAACAAACTATGGAGTATATGCTTGACAAAGTATAAGTTGGCAATATCATGTCCCTTGAATACGAGGGTCGCTCCTCATGCTACTCAAGTTTAGTTACTTGCAAGTTCTTGTCATAGTAAGTACATATGTATCATAAAGAACTGCCAATGGGGTACACCTTGCACATGGTACAGGAGCTTGCCCATAACCAAAATAACAAGGCAAGCAGACAATGAGCATCTCAGCATTCTTCTTATTTACCATGGGATATGGTGCTTTTTTCTCTCTTTCCTCTTTTCTTAATATGTCTGTTTTTTCTCAATCTCTTTTTTTATATAAGAGGAATGATTCATAGATGTCATTATGGTGATGCTGCAAGTTTCCACCATGATTAGGCATGGATTAGGCTAGTGGCCCAAGCGTTTCTCTAACACAAAATACATAACTCCATGGACTTACAAGCTCCCCTTCATTTTCACACCGACGACATCCATAGACAAAAGATCATGATATCAACTGTGTACAAAGTACAAGTGCCATGTTGAAAGCGTTCCCCATGAAAACGTGGTTCTGCTAATTCCAACGTATAAGTGCAAGCATATATGACATAGATGACACACTGGTTCAAGTTTATTACGGGTAAGAAAAATAAAGTGTGCCATCAAGTTCGTGAGAGCTTTAATCACTAAGTTTTCACATAACAAAATAATTTTTAATTGGAAGATAGCTGAAAACAAGAATATACTTGGAATGGTCTAACACACCATGAATAGGAATTTATAGTGGACACTTTGGAATAACTTGGTTTCTTGGGAGTTGGAAGCATGAGTAGAACTTACTCATTCAAGTGGAGGCTAGCAAAAGACTGGGAGCGACCAACTAAGAGAGCAATAATGGTCATAATCATGCAGAGCGACAAAACATTACCAATCAAAGCATAGAGTGGTACTACAAGTCAAGGACTAAATTATCATAGAGGCTATGGTGACTTGTTCATAGTCATAACATGGTGTGAGCATGTGCCAAGTCAACCCAAACAAAACATCAAAGGAGAATACCACAATACTATGCTTTTATATGCTAAAACAACGCATGATTCCTTCAAGGCACACTAAGCAATACCAATTGTTTGGAACAAGTCGTGCTACAGCAATAATCACTAAGAATAAGGTCAAAACAACACCTAGAATGGCATGCTAAAGTCTAAGTCACAGTCAAAGCAAGCTCCTCTTGCACTTTTCAAGCAAGAACTTTCTACTCCTTTCTAACACCAATCGACTTATTTGAAACAACACAGCGAGAACGGGGGTCCAAACTACTTTATTCAAGCAAACTAAACAAACTAAGCAAAACAAACGAAAACTAAGACGCTCCAAGAACAACACAATAGTGCATGAAATAATAAAAACAAAGTGTCTAGAAAGACCTAAGCTTTTTATTGATGAATAAGGGGATGCCTTGGGCATCCCCAAGCTTTGACGCTTGTACCTCTTGGATATTTCTTGGGGTGACACCAGGGTGGCATCCCCAAGCTTGAGCTTTTGTCCATTCTTCATCTCATTAATCATTCTCTCTCTACACCTGGAATTTTTCCTTCATACAAAACTTCACACAATCTTCATTAGCAACATTAGTGTATTCAAAAGATAATAGACCCTTGAGTTTAGCTTTAGAACGGCAAAACTTTTCACTAAAAACACAATCAACTGTAGCAACTCCTTGAAAAAGCTCAATTTTCCAAAAAGAACCCAAAAAGGAATCAATAAGAAGCAAATGCAAATAATGGCAGAAATCTGTGAAAACAGACCAACAGGTAGAAATCGATTTTTTCGAATACCTTATGTTGCTCAAATTAAAAATTATTGAACTAATGAAAGTTATATAACATACAGGGAGATTTATTCATAAATTTTCAGCTGAATACGACTTACAGAGACTCCTCACAGATTTTTATGGTGGAGGACATAAATCTGTTTTGGGACAGCAACTCCTCAAATCTTACTTCCCTCTCATTAGAGGTTATTCTTGGCACAAACAGCAAACAAAAAGGATAAGGAGATGTCATTACTGAAGTAATAACTTTCAAGACCCAAGAAAACTCTTGGGTTATTTCCAACAAGTATTTTTCTTTAACGTCTTTAAGTTAGGCACAAGAAGCAAGAAATCAAGTATTTTCAAATGAAGAAGCATTAACATCAAACCTTGCTTTTAAAGGAGGAGAAAAAATCAACTTCTATCTCCTCATAGGGAAGTGTTCAATACCTTTCTTAAATAGAAATTGATATTTAATGGTGCATTCTTTCATATCAATGATGGCACCAACAGTTCTAAGAAAAGGTCTTCCCAAAGTAATAGGACAAGAAGCATTGTATTCAACATCCAAAACATAGAAATCAACAGGGTCATAAGCATTGTTAACCATAATGAGAACATAATTAACACTTCCCATGAGTTTCTTCTTAGCATTTGCATTAAGTGGGACAGCCAAATAACAATCTTCCAAAGGTGGCAAATCAAGCATTTCATAAATCTTCCTAGGCATAATAGAGACACTAGTACCAACATCACATGAAGCTTTGACACCAAAGTCATTCACTTGCATATTAATAATGGGTTCCCAACTATCTTCTACTTTCCTAGGAATAGAAGCTTTGTGTTTTAACTTCTCTTCCTTAATTTTAACAAGAGCATCTGTAGCGTGTTTGGTGAAAGCAACATGCATATCACTAGCATCAGGACTTCTAGCAAGATTTTGCAAGAACATAATCACTTCAGAAATATTGCAACCATCAAGATAAAAATCAAACTTAGCATCACTAGTAGTAGACTCATTAGACTTAGGCATTATAGGAGGAGGAATAGGGACTTCTTGTTTTTTAGTGGCATCCATATTGGTGGTGGTGATGGTGCACACACTATTTTTTCTATCAATTTCAGCTTCTCTTTCCCACTTAGCATGAAGTTGGGCTAACAGTTTAACAGTTTCATCAATAGTAACTTGTATGGAATGAGTAGCAGTGAAGGTACTTTCCATGGTTTCAGGTTTAGCAGCTATTTTATTAATCAAAGAGGACTATGCTTTAGACAAAGAGGAAATATTTTTCTCAACATTTAAAAGCTTTTCCTCCAGAGTCTTGTTGAAAGTGGTTTTTTACTAATAAAGTATTTGAGCATAAATTCAAGTTCATAGGGGGCACTTCTAGCATTGTTGTAGGAGTTTCCATAGGTATTGCCATTATTAGGAGGATAAGGCCTATAATTGTTGTTACTACTAAAATTATTCCTATAGGCATTGTTATTGAAATTGTTGTTTCTAATGAAGTTAACATCAACTTGCTCTTCTTGAGCAACCAAAGAGGCTAAGGGAACACTATTAGGATCTAAAGGATCTTTCCCATTAACAAGCATAGCCATAATAACATCAATCTTATTACTCAAAGAGGAGGTTTCTTCAACAGAATTTACCTTCTTACCATGTGGAGCTCCTTCAGTGTGCCATTCAGAATAATTAACCATCATATTATCAAGGAGTTTTGTTGCAGCACCCAAAGTGATGGTCATAAAGGTACCTCCAGTGGCTGAATCCAACATATTTTTTGAAGAGAAGTTCAAACCTGCATAAAAAGTTTGTCTAATCATCCAAGCGGTAAGTCTATGAGTGGGACAATTCTTAACCAAAGATTTCATTCTTTCCCAAGCTTGAGCAACATGTTCATTACCAAGTTGTTTAAATTTCATAATATCACTTCTCATAGATATAATCTTAGCAGGAGGGTAGTACTTTCCAATAAAAGCATCTTTGCACTTAATCCAAGAGTCAATACTATTTCTAGGCAAACATAGCAACCAATCTTTAGCTTTTCCTCTCAAGGAGAAAGGAAACAGCTTGAGCTTAATAATATCTCCATCTACATCCTTATACTTTTGCATCTCACAAAGTTCAACAAAGTTATTGAGATGGGCAGCAGCATCATCAGAACTAGCACCAGAAAATTGCTCTCTCATCACAAGATTCAACAAAGCAGGCTTGATTTCATAAAAGGTAGCATCAGGAGCATGCAGAGCAATAGGAGTGCTAAAGAAATCATTGTTGTTTGTGTTAGTTAAGTCACACAACTTGGTGTTCTCAGCAGAGTTCATTTTGGCAAAAGTGGAGCAAGCCAAAAACAGCAGCAGCAGCTAGAGCAGGAACTAAATTTTTTTGTGTTTTTGATAAGAGAAAGAAAACCAACTAAACTATTTTTTTGGAGTTTTTGATAAAAAGAGGCAAACAAACCAAGCAAAAGAAACTAAGCAAACTAAAAATAAAGTAAAGAGAAAGGTTGAGAAGGACTCCCCTTGTGAAGACGTCTTTAGCCTCCCCAGCAACAGCGCCAGAAAAACTTGTTGGCGCTGTGTTGACGTGGGAGCGCTTCGTCGAGAAACCCCAAGAGCAAGGTGTGATGCAGCACAGCAGCAAGTCTTCCCTCAGTAAGAAACCGAGGTTATCGAACCAGTAGGAGGAAGGAAACATCTCAAACGTGTTGCAAGCAACGTGGAAACCTGCACAACACAAACTCAAGACTTTGCCCCAACTAACAGTGAGGTTGTCAATCTCACTGGTTGATGTAACAAAGGATTAACTGTATGGTGTGGAAGGTGATGATGGTTTTCAGCAAGTAAACAGTAACAATGGAAGATGTATCAATGGTAAAGATTGGACTGAGGTCCATAGTTCACTAGAGGTGTTCTCCTTAGATAAACAAACATGGCATGAAGGGTAAACAAATTACAGCAGGGCAATTGACAGGACTAAGCAAGGCATAACAATGCAATACTAGACATAAAGATCCTATGAGATTCGATTGGGCAATAAAACAATATACATAGACCGCCATCCAACTGCATCTATGACTAAAAGTCCATCTTCAGGTTATCATCCGAACCCCCTCCAGTATTAAGTTGCAAGCAACAAACAACTGCTTTAACCAAAGTGTGTAAGGTAAACAATACACTTGTTCCATGACCAAGAGACCGTTGTTTTCCCCCTAGTGGCAACAACACATCTACAACCGTAGAGATTTCTGTCACTTCCCTTGATGAAGAAGAGGCATGAACCCACTATCGAGCATAAATACCCCCTCTTGGAGTCACTAGCAACTATTTGGCCAAGATAGTTACTAACAACGGAGAGCATGCAAGATCACAAACAATACATACATGATAGAATCAATAAGACAAAACCATTAATCAATCTGACATAGTAATCTCAATATCCATCAGATCCCCGCAAACACAACATGCATGATTACAAATAGATGAGATATTGATCATGAACGGAGCTCATAAGATCTAGACATGAAAGCACAAGGAGGAGATACAACCATCTAGCTACTACATGGACCCGTAGTCCAAGGTGGAAATACTCATGCTTCATACTTGAGGCTGGCATGATGAATAAGAAGGCCTTTGGGATGATCTCCCCTCCAGTAGGGTGCCGGGAAGAGCTTCAGATCCCTCCGATCTAGGGACGATGGTGGCAGCGGCTACAGACGGTTTCGTGGAATATTGATTGGGTGTTTAGGGTTTAGGCATCGGGGGATTCTTATAGGCGAAGAGGCGAGGCTGGGAGGCGGCCAGGGGGCCCTCACCCTGCCCAAGCGCGGGCCCACCCTAGGCCGCGCCTGGGGGGGTGTGGCCGCCCTGTGGCGCCCCTCCGTCTCTCCTCTGGACTCTATGTTCTCCTAGGTGAAATATTGACTTTGGCTTTTGTCCCGTTCAATTACGAGAATAGTTCCTTACTAGCTTTTTTGGAACCAAAAACAGCAGAAAACAGGCAACTGGCACTGTGGCAACTTGTTAATATGTTAGTACCAGAAAACATAAGAAAACACCTCAAAGTGTGGACAAAGCAAAGCAAAGTAGATACTAAACAAGAATGGAACATAAAAAATTATAGATACGTTTACGACGTATCGACTTGCAAGACACATATACTACTATCTACCATCCCATATAAGCATAATAGCCTTACTTCAGGTCATACATTTATATTAATTAATATTTAATAGTGATCAGATTAAAGTAATCGGGTATGCATAAAAACATGACCAGTTCCACACCTGGTTATCACTTCTTCCATCCTAAAATACACAGAGTCAAGAACCAACACAAAAAACAATTCAATTATCCATAAGACAACCAAGATGCTTAATCTTGCTCAAATTCATCCTGCACCATAAGTGTAGAGGTTCAACAGGAAAAAAGAGTAGGGACAGAAATTATGCAACTAAGTGAAAAATACTAGGGACAGTCATGCTTAGCTTCCTAAGCACCTCTTAATGGTTAAACATTTGTTCTCTTTGCTAAGTGATTTGGTACATAACTGTAAAAGATAGGTCTTTGGTAGGAGGACTAGGACAGACTGAGATCACCGACTTATCATGGAGTATGTTCAAACTCTGCTTACAAAGAAATAAATACAAGTGACTTGTTATTCCTCCTAATGCATGGCGTTCTGTAATAGTAAATTTGGATTTTCTGGACTGGACTACCATTTTTCATCACTCAATGTATGGATGGGTTGGTAAAAGGGATAGAGTTGTGGAGTATCATTGAATTAGATACTATTTCTTATGTTTGTGGTGAATTCAGTGTAATTAGGATGTCTGATTCCTGCTCGTTCATAAATTCGAAATTTTCACTTAATTTTTTATATTCTTATGTTCATTAGCTTTGCTTTATTTGAGCCTTTGATATTTTGTTACTTGCCAACTAATATTTCAAATGATAATCGTGCAAAAACTTAGGTTTGATTCAGCTAGCAGCATGGTGCGTCACCCCAATTAGATGTACCACATTTACACATTCAGTAGCTTTTTTCAGGTTTAATCGTTCATTCTTCATTTGAATCACACCTATTTAGTTGGTTTATTTTTACTGATTGTGAACTACTGCATTTTTGAAAATTACAGAATATGACCAGCATAACACTCCATCTCAGCCAACAAGTTGCAGCAATACCTTTTAATTGACTGGTCTACAATTTGTAGAGGTTTCTCTTGGTGCCACTTGTTTTTGTAAGTTGCAGGTTACAAGAACCGTGTTTGTGGGTATTTCAGGTAATCCTAAGTCTAATTTGACATGCTATTGCAGACGCATATGAAATTTTCTCTACTACACCCAGGATAAAAAACCTACTAATAGGAACGCATAGACAAATTGAAGACCAGAAACAAATGAGCTTAACCATAGTTGAATAAGATTTATGTGATCTTATGTTAATGGTTTTGTTCCACCTAAAGCACATTGCCCAGAAGCAATTAGCAGGAGAATCATGTTGTTGCGCCGTCTCTTTCTCCAGCTCCAAGTCACAAGGAGAGTAATTGGGGTGTGGACGGTAGCGACGGTGGCTCCTTTAGCGGAGACGCTGTCAAACGGAGACGACGGCTCCTTTAGCGCCAGTCAACACGCTAAAGGAGAGGGAGAGAGGGAAGAGGGCGATGCTCACCACCGAGACGAGGACGGCAACGAGAATGCAGACAACGATGAGCGGACAATGAGCTCCTCCACAGACTGCGGTGGACGCGGGACAGCGACGCCAGACTCACGAGCAGAGGAGAATACTGAACTGAATCGCACGTCGTCGTCTCTCGATCGATACATAGCCAACATATGTAAGGCGCATTTCTACGAATGCGTCTCTAGTATAATCTTATGTGAGTCGTATTTCGACAAGATGCGCCTCCAGTCTAATCGTTTACCATTAATCCAAAAGTGCGGCACGGAAGCTAACATAAAACATTCGTTAGCCCAGTGGCTAGCCACACAGATCAATCCCCTCCATTCTTTAGGCACACAGGTTCAATTCCTTGGTGTCTACACTTTTTTGGTCTTTTATAAAGGATATTTTAATTGTTAAATTATTGTCCAATATTAATATAAAGGGATTTCTATTTTCGTGTCCCTAGTTCGTTATATGTACTCAGTTTTTCCCAGCCGCTTAACTTTTCCTCGCTTTTTCCTATTTCCTACTACGAAACTCTCACACGGTCTCACGGTCTGAAAATCGCTGTCTGTCAACCTTGCTATTATGTGATGTCAAGTGGGGCCGCGTTCAGTCGGATCCCGTAATGGACCCTCGCCGTTACGTACTAACAAGTGGGACCGGTTGGTTAGGTACGCGTTATGCTAATATGTGGAGCCGTGCCATGTTGGACTTCGTGGAGCCGGCTTGTTGGGAACGCGTTATAGGGGATGTGGTGTGATACTATGTGGGACACGTTTTGTGGTTACGTGTGTACTGTCGTCTAAATTGGAAGTTTTCTTTTTATTATTTTTATGATTGGCATTTTTAAAAGCGCATTTTCCTATTTATCTATTTAACAATTGTGTTTTGTCCTAAAAAGATAGGGAATCTAGAGCAGCTTCTCTCTTCATTTATGGTTCTTTTTAGCCCTCGTTTTTTTCCAATCTGTTAACAAATCTAGAGCAGCAAATCTAACCAGCATCATAAATACATTAAGTAAATAGAGCAGATATAGATAAAGCAGCTAATATACGATATATATAGTAATTTGATGATGTAGCTACTGGCATCTTTTATATGGACATTCAACCGTTTGATGATGTAACAAGTAACTAATCATTGAGTTATTCAATCATATTTTCACTACCATGTTGTGATTTTTGGTTGCCTTAGCAGTGCACACTTCACATGTTCATTGAATGTTTATTTTATTTTCATCTTCGTTCTGCCGAAGGTGTATATGTTGGGCTTCCCGTTGAAAGATGGTAATGGCAATGTCATGAACTGGGATTCCATGCGACGATCGCTTGCTTGAGGAGCATCATGGCTCCAAGAATACAATTTGTTGGATTATTAGGCATAATTTCCATGATTAATTCCAGAATATAAATCATGACAATAGAAGCTACAATCACGTGAACATCTAACATACTAGATGTATTGATCAACATGAACAGTAGCAGATTATACACGCTAATAGATATAGTAAAACAACAGATCTGTTGACGGTGTACGTACTGATCGGTTGTCGATGTAGTCGTCGTTGGTGCAGTAGACTGACGAAGAAGTCAGCGTTGAAGACGACGCGCACGAGGTCCGTCTTGACGACCGGGAAGACGCGTCGTGATGACGGACTTGAGAAGTCGCGCGGAGCGCTTCCCAAAAACCTTATTCGCCCTCTCCCGTAAATGATCACAAAGGCGAGTGGTTCCGGAGAACTGCTCTCCTGACCGTCGGTGCACGCCGGCAAGCGGGATAGAGTAGACTACGATGGCGGCGCAAGTAGAGAGGATGACAAAACCCTAGATTGGTTTGAAGTTCGTACGTTGTGGAAGCCGCACAGGCGTTTATATAGAGCGGCTCGGAAACCCCGTACAGGACACGAAGTGGACCAAGCCCACGTCGCGCACGTTCGGGTCGGTTACAGATAGCCCACGATCCGGAAGCGACCCGAATCCGCTAACTGTTGACACGTCTGTCTAACTGCACACATTTTCCTGAGCATCAAAATAAAGCTCGGCTCGGCGAGATTCCCTCAACCCCCGCGCGCGTCGTGACGATACAATACAATACAATACAAGACGAGACGAGACGAGACGAGACGAGGCGAGCGAGCGTGCGTGCGTGCGAGCGGCGTCGTCGGAGGAGGAGCGCGCGTGTAGCTCTCTTATTGTCACTCACTTATAAAGTGGTGCAACACTCCACCTTATAAGGTGGTGCAACTCTCCTTCAACTTTCCATGTGGGACTAAACTTTAGCTCCCACAGCTTTTGCCACACACACATGTGAGCTGCCACCAACTTGGGCCAAATCACATATGGGCTTCCACATACATGGGCTTTGAGATTTAGTGAAAATTTGAAATCACACATGGTTCTAATGATTTAGCCCATTATTTCTAACAATCCCCAGCCAGATTTCAAATGCCCATTTGAAGATTTGTCAATCCTCACTACATGTTTATATACCAGTGTTTCAGCAGATACCGTTAAGTTGAACTTCCGCCTAGAGTCTTGAAGTACGTCTATCAACAACTTGAACAATGGACGAACCTTGAATTGCAAGTTTGGTGCCAATAGATTTCACTCAAAATCATAACTAGTACCTGGCTGCCAGTAGCCTACCCCGCGGGTTGGAGCATATGCGTCATACTCCCTGGTCTCTTCATGAGTTTACTAGAGATCACCCAAGTCTCATAGACCGCGACGTTTACAGTCGAGATCATATAGGTGTGTTCTTTCAAGAATGCCCTGTAGGACGACATCTTTTCTAGTTAAATCCAACAGAAACACATTAAGGCGTGTTGCCAACCTTCCTTACAGATTATGAGAGTTATGCATCTTCACATAGAGAGGGTTACAAAATACTCTCCTCGGTCCACCCACTAGCTTGTTCTTCCCAGGTCCTAATTCACGGGATCTCCGATCACATAGGTTGGGTTACCACTAGGTGTGACATCCATGGGTCTCAACCCCATCTCCCTCGATGCACTTTCTATCACATTTCGTGATAGTCACTTTGTAAAGGGATCTGCCAGGTTTTTGTCTATTTGAATATACGTAACAGTTAGTACTCCGGAGTTTCTCAATTTCCTGACAGACTTCAAACGTCTCTTCACATGTCTTGATGACTTCGCGTTATCCTTAGAATTGTTCACTTTGACAATAACAGTTTGGTTGTCACAAGTCAAAAGGATTGCCGGCACAGGTTTCTCAACCAGAGGCAAGTCCATCAAGAGCTCACGCAGCCATTCTGACTCAACAGTGGCTATGTCTAAAGCAGTAAGCTCTGCTTCCATAGTTGACCTCGTCAATATGGTTTGTCTACGAGATCTCCATGAAACCGCACCACCTCCAAGGGTAAACACATACCCGCTCGTGGCGTAGAGTTCATCAACGCCAGAGATCCAGTTCGAATCACTATATCCTTCAAGAACAGCAGGGTGCCCTGAATAGTGAATCCCATAGCTCATTGTACCACATAGATAGCGCATGACCCTTTCAAGTGCATGCCAATGATCAATACCCGGGTTAGACATGAACCTACTAAACTTGCTCACAGCAAAAGAGATATCAGGTCTTGTAGCGCTTGATAAGTACATGAGAGAACCAACAACTTGTGACTATTTCAGCTAATCTATTGGTTCCTTCTTATTCTTCCTTAATGTCAAACTGGGATCATAAGGTGTTGGAGAAGTCTTGCCATCAGCAAAGCCAAATCGGCTCAAGACCTTCTCAACATAATGAGATTGCGTTAAAGTAATCCCATTCTCGTTCTTAATAATCTTGATGTTCAGAATCACATCAGCCTCTCCCAGATCTTTCATATCAAAACTCTTTGACAGGAAATACTTGACTTCATTTATCACTATCATGTTTGTACCAAAGATCAGAATGTCATCCACGTACAAAAATAATATAACGCTATCGCCCCCACCATGGCGATAGTAAACACACCTATCAGCCTCATTAATGACAAAGCCAGCAGAAAGTAGAGTTCTGTCAAACTTCTCATGCCATTGCTTAGGTGCTTGTTTCAGGCCATATAAAGATTTTAATAACTTGCACACCTTTGTCTCTTCACCTTTTACCACAAACGCATCCTACCTGATCCATGTAGATCTCCTCTTCCAACTCTCCATTAGGAAAGCTGTCTTCACGTCCATTTTATGAACGAGAAGACCATAAGAGGCAGACGATGAGTACTCGAATGGTGGTCAGTCTAGCGACAGGTGAATATGTGTCAAAGTAATCTTCGCCTTCTTTCTGTGTGTAGCCCTTAGCTACAAGCCGCGCCTTGTACTTCTCAATAGTACCATCAGGCCTTAGCTTCTTCTTAAACACCCACTTACAGCCCACAGGTTTGCAACCATAGGGTCGATCTGATAATTCCCAAGTTCCATTAGAAAGAATCGAGTCCATCTCATTTTGGACAACTTCTTTCCAATCATCTGCATCAGGAGATGCATATGCCTCTGCAATGGATCTAGGAGTATCGTCCACAAGGTACACGATGAAATCATTACCAAAGGATTTTGCAATCCTCTGTCTCTTACTCCTCGTGAGAGGTTCATCGTCATACTTCTTAAGTACTTCCTCATGTGGTTGTTCAGAATTCTCAATAGATGCACTAGATTCAGGAAGTATTTCAGAAGAAATTCTACCAATGCTATGCACATATTTCATAGGAAAAATATTCTCAAAGAATGTTGCATCATGAGATTCCATTATAGTATCAACACGCATACCAGGTACCTCAGATTTAACCACTAGAAATCTATAGCCTACACTCCGTGGAGCATATCCTAGAAAGATACAATCCACTGTCTTAGGTCCGAGCTTGCGTTTCTTGGGAATCGGTATGTTGACCTTTGCCAAACACCGCCAAGTGCGCAAATACGAAAGTGATGGTTTTCTCCCAGCCCACTCCTCATAAGGGGTCTTTTCTTTATTCTTGTTAGGAACTCTATTCAGGACATGACATGAAGTCAACAAAGCCTCCCCCACCATGCCTTTGATAAACCAGCAGTGGACAACATGGAATTCACCAAGTCAGTTAGCCTGCGGTTTTTCCTCTCGGCAACCCCGTTAGATTGGGGTGAGTAGGGAGGCGTCCTCTCATGAATAATTCCGTGTTCCTGACAGAATTCATCAAATATTATGGGAAAATACTCACCACCACGATCCGACCTAAGACACTTGATCTTTCTCTCTGGTTGATTTTCAACTTCGGCCTTATAGATTTTAATGTAGTCTAAAGCCTCATCTTTAGTTTGCAACAAGTAAACATAGCAGAATTTAGTAGCATCATCTATCAACGTCATGAAATATCTCTTTTCACCTTTTGTCAACACACCATTTATCTCGCATAGATCAGAATGTATGAGTTCTAGAGGTGCCAAGTTTCTCTCCTCGACAGCCTTGTTAGGCTTTCGAGGTTGCTTTGATTGCACACAACTATAGCACTTAGAACCTTTAGAAATAGTGAAATTCGGAATTAACCTCATATTGGACATCCGAGACATCAAACCAAAATTAATGTGACATAAACGAGAATGAAAAACACTGATATCATCATTAACATCACCACAAATATGATTCAAGGATTTATTACAAAACTCTGAGAGTGAAAACCGGAACAAGCCTCCGAACTCATAACCTTTACCAATAAATTGTCCATGTTTCGAAACAATGACTTTATTGGACTCTAACACAACTTTAAACCCATCTCTACATAGAAGGGAGCCACTAACAAGATTCATGTTCATAGTAGGGACATGTTGCATGTTCCTCAGTTGCACGATCTTTCCAGAAGTAAACTTCAGATCCACCATTCCAACACCATGAACAGAAGCATGTGATCCATTCCCCATTAGGACGGCTGAATCCCGAGCGACCTGATAAGAAGTGATCATAGAGATATCAGCACACACATGAACATTAGCACCCGTATCAATCCACCAACATGGTGATTGAAATACTGAAAGAATAGTAAATAAATTACCGAACCCATCAGTGTTGCTAGCGGTCATGATGTTGACAGTCTTCCCACCTTTCCCTCTGCGATCTGCACGATCTGGGCAGTCCTTAGAAAAGTGGCCGAGCTCTCCACATGAATAATAATGTAGCTCGGCCTTGTTCAGCTTCTTCTTCTTCTTGAAGGTTGTAGTCTTTTCGGGCTTGTTGAACAAGGGCTTATAGTTCCCTTTGTTCTTGCCGAAGGTATTCTTCTGCGCCATGTAGGCGCTAGAATAACCCTCGTCTCCTCTCTCAGCAGTGTCCTTAGCCCGAGCCTTCTCCTCAACATCAAGAGACGCTATCAGGTTTTCAACCGATATATCCCGTCTCTTGTGTTTGAGAGTTGTGGCGAAGTTCCTCCACGAAGAAGGCAACTTTGCAATAATGCACCCAGCCACAAACTTGTCGGGTAAGATACATTTGAGGATTTCAAGCTCCTTGGCGAAGCACTGTATCTCATGAGCTTGCTCAACTACAGAACGGTTGTTAACCATCCTATAATCATGAAAGTTCTCCATGATGTACAGCTCACTGCCAGCATCTGCTACACTGAACTTAGCGTTCAGTGCCTCCTAGAGCTCTTTTCCATCTTTGATGTGCATATACACATCAAATAGCTTGTTGTCAAGAACACTCAGAACGCATCCCACAAAGGCAAGATTGGTTTCCTTGAACTTGTTCTGAACCTCGTCAGATGTAGTTCCTTCAGGTAAACCCTCACTAGCCTCGAATACTTTCAGAGCTTGCAGCCACATAGTGGTCTTATACTGCCACCTCTTAAAATGAACACCGGTAAACTTTTTCGGCTTCATAGCATCGGCCAAGTGTCCCATGTTTAATTTAGGAAATTGCCTATAATAAGGTTTTTGGATTGTTGGATTATTAGGCATAATTTCCACGATTAATTCTAGAATATAAATCATGACAACAACAGCTACAATCACGTGAATCTCTAACATACTAGATGTTTTGATCAACATGAACAGTAGAAGATTATACGCACTAACAGCCATAGTAAAACAACAGATCTGTTGACAGTGTACGTACTGATCGATTGTCGATGTAGTCGCCGTTGGTGCAGTAGATCGACGAAGAAGTCGGCATTGAAGACGACGCGCACGAGGTTCGGCTTGACGACTGGAAGACGCGCCGTGATGACGAACTTGAGCAGTCGCGCGGAGCGCTTCCCAAAAACCTTATTCGCCCTCTCCCGTACAGGATCACAAAGGCGAGTGGTTCCAGAGACCTGCTCTCCCGACCGCCGGTGCACGCCGGCAAGCGGGATGGAGTAGACTATGGTGGCGGCGCAATTAGAGAGGATGACAAAACCCTAGATTGGTTTGATGTCGTACGTTGTGGAAGCCACATAGGCGTTTATATAGAGCGGCTCGGAAATCCCGTACATGATACGAAGTGGACCAAGCCCACGTCGAGCACGTTCGGGTCGGTTACAGATAGCCCACGATCCAGGAGCGACCCGAATCCGCTAACTATTGACACGTCTGTCTAACTGCACACATTTTCCCAAGCAGCAAAATAAAGCTCGGCTCGGCGAGATTACCGCAACCCGCCCGCGCGCGTCGCGTCGTGATGACGAGACGAGGCGTGCGTGCGTGCGAGCGGCGTCGTCGTCGGAGGAGGAGCGCGCGTGTAGCTCTCTTATTGTCACTCACTAACAAAGTGGTGCAACACTCCACCTTATAAGGTGGTGCAACTCTCCTTCAACTTTCCATGTGGGACTAAACTTTAGCTCCCACAGCTTTTACCACACACACATGTGAGCTGCCACCAACTTGGGCCAAATCACATATGGGCTTCCACATACATGGGATTTGAGATTTAGGGAAAATCTGAAATCACACATAAGGGGTCTTTTCTTTATTCTTGTTAGGAACTCTATTCAGGACATGACATGAAGTCAACAAATCCTCCCCCACCATGCCTTTGATAAACCAGCAGTGGCTAACATGGAATTCACCAAGTCAGTTAGCGTGCGGTTTTTCCTCTCGGCAACCCCGTTAGATTGGGGAGAGTAGGGAGGCGTCATCTCATGAATAATTCCGTGTTCCTGACAGAATTCGTCAAATATTTTGGGAAAATACTCACCACCATGATCCAACCTAAGACGCTTGATCTTTCTCTCTGGTTGATTTTCAACTTCGGCCTTATAGATTTTAAGGTAGTCTAAAGCCTCATCTTTAGTTTGCAACAAGTAAACATAGCAGAATTTAGTAGCATCATCTATCAACGTCATGAAATATCTCTTTTCACCTTTTGTCAACACACCATTCATCTCGCATAGATCAGAATTTATGAGTTCTAGAGGTGCCAAGTTTCTCTCCTCGACAACCTTGTGAGGATTTCGAGGTTGCTTTGATTGCACAAAACTATGGCACTTAGAAACTTTGGCAATAGTGAAATTCGGAATTAAACTCATATTGGACATCCGAGACATCAAACCAAAATTAATGTGACATAAACGAGAATGCCAAACACTGGTATCATCATTAACATCACCACAAATATGATTCACGGATTTATTAAAAAACTCTGATAGTGAAAACCGGAACAAGCCTCCGAACTCATAACCTTTACCAATAAACTGTCCATGTTTAGAAACAACGACTTTATTGGACTCTAACACAACCTTAAACCCATCTCTACATAGAAGGGAGCCACTAACGAGATTCTTTTTCATAGTAGGGACATGCTGCACGTTCCTCAGTTGCACGATCTTTTCGGAAGTAAACTTCAGATCCACCGTGCCAACACCACGAAGAGAAGCATGTGATCCATTCCCCATTAGGACGGCTGAATCCCGAGCGACCTGATAAGAAGTGAACATAGAGATGTCAGCACACACATGAACATTAGCATCCGTATCAATCCACCAACATGGTGATTGAATTACTGAAAGAACAGTAAATAAATTACCGTACCCATCATTGTTGATAGAGGTCATGATGTTGACAGTCTTCCCACCTTTCCCTCTGCGATCTGCACGATCTGTGCAATCCTTAGAAAAGTGGCCGAGCTCTCCACATGAATAACAATGTAGCTCGACCTTGTTCAGCTTCTTCTTCTTCTTGAAGGTTGTAGCCTTTTCAGGATTGTTGAACGAGGGCTTATAGTTCCCTTTGTTCTTGCCGAAGGTCTTCTTCTGCTCCATGTAGGTGCTAGACTGACCCTCGCCTCCTCTGAAAGAGAATTTCCTATCCCTAGATTTTGGTGTTTTATAACAACACACATATCGGACTAATTATTTTCCAAGTGTATCGCAGGTTCATTGAAAAAGGTTTTGCAATGGTTAAACAGCAGTCCAGAACTTTCTGCCTGGCACGGTACCAAAAAGCGGTAGTACCGCTTTTTGCTACCGGACGCGACAGTAGATTTTGATCAGTTGTCAAAAAGCCACTGTCGGGCTAGGTACTAAAAAGCGGTAGTACCTCATTTTAGTACCTAGCACGACAGTACCTTTTTGACCACTTGTCAAAAGCTACTGCCCGCTCCGTTACTAAAATGCGGTAGTACCGCATTTTAGTACCTAGCGCGGCAGAGACTTTTTCCAACCTATAAAAGGCCATAGCTCGCCCCGGTAATAAAATGTAGTAGTACCGCATTTTAGTACCTAGCGTGGCAGTAGCCTTTTGTAAGTTGGCAAAAGCCACTGGCTGCCTAGGTAGCAAAATGCGGTAGTACCGCATTTTGCTACCTTGCGTGACAGAAAGTTTTTCGACCATGTTGCAGATTCCATTGCCCGTCCGGTAGTACCGGTTCCCATAAGAGGTACTACCGCTTTACGGTAGCACCACATCGTGATACCGCTGTGGCCAGGAGATATGAACTATGCAGGTTGCTCTTTTTGTACCAGGTCCGGTAGTACCGGAGTTTTCCGGTAGTACCGCTTAAGTGTCCGGTACTACCGCTGCATTAAAGGATCCAACGGCCAGATTTCTATGGAGGGGTATATGTAACATCCCAAAAATATGGAACTTGGATCATCAAACTCTAAACATCAAAATTAGGGTTAACAAAAACTTTTCTAAATAAAATTATGAAAGCATGCATATGAGTATGCATTGAATTTGAAATTCTTTTAAACCACCTTGTTTATGTGTTCCATTGCTTGTAAATGTTTCTTAGGTGAAATAAACATCATCTAAAACATTTCCCACACTTTTCCCAAAGACAAGTAAATTAAAACAAATAAAATAAAGGAATGGTCATTTTGACAAATTTAACTCCCATGCCTACTTTGGCTGTCTCAAACTTTCAGAACCTAACAGAAACTTTTCTGGATATTTGCACCCTCGAATGTACTCATAACAAGGTATCAAGGCCCACTTTGTGATCATCCAGAAACTTTCAAATGCATAGTTTAAATGACAATTCAAAATTGAATCTTTATCATATGAGAAGATCCCACTTTTTCAAAAACCACTCAAACAAGCTCAACTTTCAAAACCCAGGCATCTGCAGACTCACCAGCACCAATCTAACACACCCACCAAAACTCTTTTCAAAATTCAAAACTTGAATTCTTACGGCCATTTCATCAAACACTTGGCAGATTCAAATCAAACTGGCCTAACTTCACTGTTTGGAGCAGTAATTGGGCTAAGCAATGTTCACCATTGATCACCCTTGTCTCCCCCAGTGCCAACCAGTGCTTGGACCAACCCTAGCCCCTACCTTTGCTCCATGCCATGCCAACCCGAGCACCCCCTTGCTAGCCGACAATGGCTAGCTAGCCAGAGCATGCACCAAGCCAAAACAACATGTCTGGGAGGCAGCCCACCGTCCATCGCCACTCCCTGTCCAGCGCTCGAACCCTGCCAGCCGCTGGACCACACGCACGGACCGCGCCTAGACCGTCAGCGACCATGCTGAGCATGCGCCAGAGCGCCACCCTCGACCGAAGCCCACAAGGCCGCCGCTGCGTATACACGACTTCACCGACCCGAGAGACCGCCAGACATCCCGTTTCCGCCGTGACGCAGCCACCGCCGTAGTCGAAGACGCCGCCTGCTACCGTCGCGTGTTCAGACCAAACCGCACCGCCCCTACAAGCGCATTAAAGCCGTGAGCATCGCCAGAGACCACCAAGCGATCGCCACCACCGCCATGCCTCTAGCAGCCGTAGCCATGTCGCCACCGCCCGCCCATGCCGTTCGGTCTCACCGTCGAGACTATAAATAGAGGACTCGTCGAATTCTTCACACCATTCCACTCTCTCTCACCCGAACCACTCCACCTCCCCGAGCAAGGCGAGCAACAGACGCCGAATTTCACCGGAGCCCGCCGCCTCTGGAGAAGAAGGGGGCCATTGATTTCGTCCACCCCAGGAGCTGCCGCGACCACCCCTGAGTTCGCCGTCGTTGACTTTGTCGTTCGCCCGCCTCGCCGACCCTCGCTAGCACCCCGGTGATCCCCCAGCAACCCCCACTGGCCACGCTAGGTTTCTATCTCGCCGGCGTTGCCCAACGTCGACGATGACTCCTAGCCATTGGATTAGAACCAGATCGGACGTCCCACGTTGCCCCGTACCGCTTCGCACCCCCTTGTGTCACTGATGCGTGGGGAGACCCACTTAAACATCCCGTGGAAGCGCTGCGCTTAGAAGGCCGACCCAGTATCGTTTCCCGCGCAGCCCAGTTATTTGAATTAAACCTTTTTCATTTTATTTCAAACACACTTCTGTACCTAGCTTCAAAAATCAACCCAGGTCGATTTTGTGCACCAAATTGAATGAAACTAATTTTGTTAGAAAGGTCTTGAAATGCTGAATCCAAGCCCGTTGGATTCAAGTCAATTGGATCTATAGATCACCCATGGTAAAAACAACAAGGCAGAAGCTTTTCTGCATTCAAACATTTTTCAAATTTAAACCATAATAGCTTTTGAGTTGGTTCCAACTCTCAAAAATCACATTTAACCATACCTTTCAGAATATATAAAAATATATAATTTTACTGGCAGAAATAATGTTCAAGTAATAAAAGAATGCCCCATAGGCATTTCTAGTCACTTTATTTAATTAAAATAAAATGGTAAAACCTTATTAAATTGTGACACCACTTTAAATCATATTCCCATGGACTAAAATATGTGGTGATGACATGTGTCAACATGATCCCATGTTTGGTTTGGAGAATATTAAATCTTAAGTAGTTTTTCAATGAGTAGAAATTACTTTTCTAAAAATAAAAGGAATTAAACCAAGCCTTAATCTTGTAATGTTAGTGATGATGTTAGATCATCTATAGGACCCTTGTGTGTGATGATTGCAAGTAGTTAAGTATTGTTTGGTGATTGTGTACCTCGTATTTATTTCATAGACCCTAGTACCGACCAAGGATACGAGGAGGAAGGAGAATTCTACGAAGAAGAAGCCAAGGAGAACTTCAACCACTGCTCTGCTCAAGGCAAGCCTAATACTACTAGTTGAATGTGCAAGCTAACACTTGCAATTTAGCAAGCTTATACTAATATTGTGCAAGCCAATACTTGCTTGTTACCATGTCAACTATATGCCTTATAGCATATATGATCATAACCACTTGATAAACCAATCCTAGTTTTACTTGCAAGCCTCTTACTTTATTTCTTTATCAAATCTCTTACTTAGAGTTTACTGGAATAAATGATAGATACTATAAGAATATGTGAAGGTTGCATAAAGAGCATAAAATTTGGCCTAAGCTAGATAATCTTGATGTCCTCCTAAGGCATGAGATTAAACTTAGTCAAACTCCACTAGTGTACCACCCCTCATTAGTACTCACCCCCACTTGTAGATGCTAGTGCTAAGCATAAAACTTGATCAACTTTAGATGGGAATACTTGGTGGAAAAATGGGTATGAAAACCTTGGAATGATGGATCATTCTATTGAAATGTTTTGGACATGTGTTTCCGAACACCTGAGGATTTTGGTGATGAAAATGTTGAGGCATGAGCCTTAGCCCTTTATAAAACTGATGGTTGTCTGGATGCGATACCATTCCAATTTTATCGTACAACCACAATACCCGACGATTGGGTAGGGCTTGACTGAAAACTTATATACCTTAGTATCAGTTCCCTCACGACCAAGGTTTTAGCTGAGGCTACCTTGTGAAGATTGTCCACCTGTGCAGTACCCAAGATGACAATTGGTCATGGTTGGGAGGCTAAACTCACAGGAGAGGTGCTTATACTAGGGCGTGTAATCGAAAGGTTAGGATTGATTATCCGCATACTGAGTATGGTGAATTCAGGATTTGTTCCTGACGGATGTATCGAATGTTGTGGTGAAAGTGTACAATCTCTGCAGAGTGTCAAACTATTCGAATAGCCGCGTCCACGGTTATGGACAGTTGGTGTGGCCATACTGTTCCCCCGTCAGACTTTTAAAAATAACTTGTGAAATGAATTGAGACTTTGACTTGACCACAACAGGGTTGTGACATGAAATACAAGTTCCCACTTAGATGTTATAAACTTCAACTAGCAATTGTTTCCCTAAACTTAGTAGAGATAAATCTGGCTTTTGTAAAATAACCCTAGAGCCTAGTGTCCTATTATCAAAACCCCCTTTTCACTTGTTAGTATTAGTTTGCGAGTACTTAAAGAGTACTCATGGCTTTGTCCCTGGATATTCCCATGGCCAGACTATGAAGAGGATTACCTGGAGGATGGACCCCAGGACGTTTACGACAACTAGGATCATCTCCCATCGTCAGCATTGCCTGTGACCCCGAAGATGGAGCTTCGCCTATGCTACCGTTATTATTACGTATTCCGCTACTTGATGTTGTATTAAGAACTGGATCATGAGATCCCTATTTGTGTAAGAACTTATGTACGGTTTGTAATGGATGATGTACTATGGTATCCAATTCTGTTATGTCTCCCAAAAATGGTAATCCTGGGATTGCGATGTATGGCATAACAGGCATCTGGGATTAAAAATCTGGGTGTTGACAAGTTGGTAGCAGAGCCATCCTGACCATAGGAGACCCTAGTTAGACTGGACGTTGAATCAAAAACTTAGTTTCAAAACCAAAGAAAACAAATATTTACAAAAACTTATTCTCATTCTATCCCTTTGATTCTTTCATGAAAATTCATGTTCTTCAAAAACCCTTACAAAATACATAAAATTTTGACACACTTGATCACTCTACTAACTTACTCATCCTATATTCTTATAGATGGACGTGAAGTACAACAAGTTCTACCAATTGGGGAATGGAGGAGACCTTATCTTTGAGAGGGATTTGGACCATCTTTCGGAACTTCTGGAGCGTCCGCACCCCGAGTTATTCGGAGCTCAGCTCAATGATCAAGGAAGAGAAGATCTGTAGTGACTAATTGTTGCAAGTATCAGAGGAAAGATTGAACCTCCCACTGCGGAAGGAATTCAGTTTACCTTAAGTGAGAACAACTGGCTCGATGGACTTGCCAGGGCCATGCAGGAAGCTCTTTCCCGTCTGTGTGGGCAGAGCATCAACCAGATCAAGGGTACTCGCTTTGAGTTTTGCCCAAGGCATGATGCTAATGGACAACCCCTGGAAGCCCCATACCACCCCGAACTAAAGACTCAATTGGACCACCTTAGCTTCATGAGATCTAGGCGCCTAATAGGGCTATCGCAAAGTACATACCTTGATAAGATTTTAAAGAAGTTTAAAATGGACGGAAGTAAGAAGGGGTTCTTACCTATGTTGCAAGGCAAGACATTGAGTAAGACTCAAAGTCCGCTTCGGAAGAAAGAGAGATAATGGACAAAGTCCCTATGCTTCACCATAGGCTCTATAATGTACGCCATGCTATGTACAAGACCGGATGTGGCACACGCTATTAGTTTGACTAGTAGGTACCAATCGGATCCGTGTTCGAACCATGGATAGCGGTCAAGAATATCCTTAAGTACTTAAGAAGAACTAAGGATATGTTTCTTGTATCTGAGGTGAAGAAGAGCTCGTCGCTAAGTGTTATGTCGACGCTTAGCTTTGACACCGATCCGGATGACTCTAAGTCTCAATCCGGATCACGTATTTCTCATGAATGGCGGAGGCGGTTAGTTGGAGGAGCTCCAAACAACCTGGTAGCGGGATCAACAACGGAGGTCAATATGTTCTTTGCTTGAGCTCAGAAGCGATTTGGATGAAGGAGTTCATATCCGAACTAGGAGTTGTGGCAAGCGTTGGACCCAATGGTGATCTATTGTGACAACAATGGTGCCATTGCCAATGCCAAAGAGCCAAGGTCTCACAAGCATTCCAAGCATATTAAGCGGTTTCACTCCATCCATGAGCATGTCAAGGATGGAGATATAAAATTTTAGAAGTACATACGGATCTCAATGTAGCGATCCGTTGACTAAAACTCTACCTAGAGCAAAACATGATCAACACCGTAACTCAATGGGTGTTAGATATATCACTATGTAACTAGATTATTGTCTCTAGTGCAAGTGGGAGACTGAAGGAATATGCCCCGAGAGGCAATAATAAATTGTTTATTATGTGTATTCCAAGTATATGATAGATGTTTATTTTGCATGCTATAATTGTATTAATACGAAACGTTAATACATGTGTGTTTAATAAACAAACAGAAAGTTCCTAGTTAAGCCTCTCTCATAAACTAGCTCGTTGATTAACAAGATGATCAAGGTTTCCGATCATGGACATTGGATGTTGTTAATAACGGATCACAACATTAGTGTAATGATGTGATGAACATTCATCCAAGTATAGCATTACGATCAAAGTCATTGAGTTTATATTGCTATAACAACTTACGGTGATCCTAATCCTTAGACCATGAGATCATGTCAATCACTAACACCGAAAAGTTTCTTGATAACATCAAACGTCACACCGTAACAGGTGATTATAAAGATGGGTTCGTAACTAATAAAGTGTTATGTTGAGGCTCATGGATCAAGAGTGGAATTTGTTCATCCCGATGACGGATAGATATACTGGGCCCTCTCGGTGATATCACATTGATTAGCTTGCAAGCAAGTGATTTGATCACTAGAATGTTATATCACGGAACGAGAAAAGAGTGCATGTCGAACGAGATCAAACTAGGTATGGAGATACCGATGATCGAATCTCGGACATGTAATATATCGTGAGACAAAGGGATTAAGATACTAGCGTAAAAGGTTCCGACGATCACAAGAAAGTCATCGTTGAATGTGTGGAGTCGGTATGGGTCTCCGGATCCCGCTTCGATTATTGATCCGAGAGGGTCTCGATCATGTCCGCATTATTCACGAACCGTAGGGTGACACACTTAAGAGACACCGACATCCAATTGGAGCAAAAGTTTCATGCCGAAAGAATAAACAAGCGCAGGAATTTATTTCACTAGATACCAAACAAAGGTTTTCGGGTGAAATTGCATAAAGTGGTTATGCATGTGAAATAGAATTCTAGCAAGGGTTATTTGTGAATGTTTGTCATTAAAGTAATTGACAAAATTCTGAATAAAATAAAAGAGTTTTATTTAATGAGAGTTTGCATTAAATTTGGTGGAAATTTAATGGGATCTTTGAGTGGGATTTTGAGTGGAGGAATTTGGAGGAGTTTTGTGAGTGGAGTGTCCACCCACATGACGAGGGAGGGCAAGGGGCAGCCCCATGCGCCGGCCACCCCTTGGGGTTCCCTCCTCCTATAAAAGGAGCCCCTCCTCACTTCTCACTCACACCTCGTGAAGGATCTCTCCCCTCTAGAATTTATCCCCATGGTCTCGGACTAGCGAGATACATGTTCCCGTGGCTATTCGCAAGAAAGAGTTGTGCTTCCGCATCGCTGGAGCGAGGAGGCGGAGGTTGCTCGGTGCCTCGAGCGTGTGTGCGAGCACGCGCGCCGCTGATTTGCGGCGCTAGGACTTCCTCTCGATCTTGAGATCGGCAAGAGATCGTCTACATCAACCACGAGTTTGGACTCGTTAAACTTTGTCGGTCTTCAAGGGTATGTTCTCTACGGATATACATCCGCCGTTGTTTGTATCTAGTATAAATAGATCTTGGTATATAGTTCACATCGTAGAAAAATTTTTGTTTTCTATGTCGCGAACCCTTCAAATGTATCGAGCCAGTTTATGCGTAGATACTTTACAGGTAGTACACATATGAGTATGTGGCGATGATGATCATGTTGTTGCTCCTTTCTTGTGATTTTGGATATTGGTGGCATAGTGGGATGAAGCGCCCGGACAAACTTTACATGTCCTCGCACATGAGACCTGTTCCACGCTTGACATGCAACTAGTTTGCATAAGTGGCTAGCGGTGTCCTCTCTCCTACTATAGTCAATATCTATTTTGCAAGCGAGTTGTCAACAATTTGATTATCCTCGTTGTGGTTCATGTTCGTAGGTAAGAACGGTTCTATCTCGAAAGCCCTCAGCCACGTAAAACTTGCAATGGATAAATTAGAAGCGTCTAGTTTAGATTGTTGCTGGGCTAGTGTTATGATATGGTAGTGTTGTAAGTAGAAGTATGAGATGATACTCTTACAACACACATAGCGTGTAAAACCCATAGACTGTGGATTTACACATATAGGTATGATAGTGATCATACCACGATGCACATGATAAAGATCATCTGCGGGAACCATATAATTTCACTATTAAACATATGATGTTTGATTGCATCTTATATTGCTTGTTTAGCGCTTTGTTAAGCATAATAAGATGATCCCTCATTTTAAATATCAAGATAAGAATGTGTTCTCCCTTTAGTATGCACCGATTATGTTTTCGCTCCAAGACATCACGTGATGATCGGGTGTACTTGGATCCTCGACCATACTTGGTGTAAGACAGTTACACATAAAAATACTAAGGTTCTAACTTGGCGAGCCTAGCATGTATGCAGACATGGCCTCGGAACACGACGAAAGGTTAAGCATGAGTCATATAGTTGATATGATGCCCATTTGATGCTCGCCTTTGAAGCTACACCGACTCACGTGATGATCGGACTTGGTGTAGTGGATTTGGTTCATGTAATCACCAAAAGAACACGAGGGATGTCGCTTTTGAGTGGGAGTTCATTCGTAATATAGATTAGTTGAACTCAATCTATCATACACTTAGTCTAAACTTTACAAATTCTATTGTAGATGGCACCACCTGCTTTTAATTTCAATGCGTTCATGGAGAAAGAGAAACTAGCAACGAACGGTAGCAACTTTACTGAATGGGCCATGAATTTGAGGATTCTCCTCTCTGCTGCACAAAAGCAATATGTGCTAGAAGCGCCGTTAGGCCCCCACCTTTGACGATGCCCACGACGAGGAGAAGAATGTCTATCGACTCGTCAGAGGACCACAACTTAGTTCATTGCGGCATATTGTATGGGCTAGAGCCGAACTTCAAAGTTCAAAACGGCAATGCCTTTGATACAATGGGTGAGTTGAAAATGATTTTCGACACACATGTCAGTGAGAGCTACAATGCTTCGTAAAAGTTCTTTAGTGCATGATGGAAGAGAACAGCTCCGTTAGTGAGCATGTACTCAAGATGTCGGTTACCGATAAGCTTGTGTCCTTGGGAATAACGATTCCCATTGACTTAGGCATCCATCGTGTTCTCAGTCTCGCCACCTAGCTATAAGAGCTTCGTGATGAACTATAATATGCAAGGCATGAAGAAGTCTCTCCCGAGCTTCACAATGCTTAAACTGCAGTGGAGATCAAAAGGAACATCAAGTGTTGATGATCAATAGGAACACCGGTTTCAAGAAAGACAAGAAGGGAAAGCGAAGGAAGTAAGGGCGGCAAGCACTGTTGCGCTGAAAAGAAACCCCGAGTTGGACCTAAGTCCGATACCGAAAAGTGCTACTATTGTAAGGGACCGCCATCGAAGAATCGCCCCAAGTATCTGGGCACAAGAAGGCCGGCAAGGCAAACAAAGGTATATATGATATACATGTTATTGATGTGTACTTGACTAGTGCTCGCATGAGCACAGGTATTTGATACCGGTTGCTAATATTTGTAACTCGAATCGTGGGCATGAATAAAGCGACCGCTAGCAAGGTGAGGTCAAGATGCGTCGGCAATGGATCAAACGTTGATGTGATCGCCGTTAACGCTACCTCTCCACTTACCGTCGGGATTAGTTATAAACTTAAATAATCGTTATTTGGTGCTCGCGAGCATGAACATTGTATCTGGATCATGTTTAATGCAAAGTGGTTTTCATTCAAATCTGAGAACAATGGTTGTTCCATTTATATGAATGAAATCTTTTATGGTCATGCACCAATGTTGAATGGTTTATTTCGTTGGATCTCGATGATAATGTTACACATATTCATAATATTGATGCTAAAAGGATTAAACTTAGTGATGATATATCCGCATATATGTGTAATCGCCGTCTAGGTCATATTGGCGTTAAGCATGAAGAAGCTCCATTCGGATGGACTTTTAGAATCACTTGATTATGAATCATTTGATACATGTGAGCCATGCCTTATGGGCAAGATGACTAGAAACGCTTTTCGGTTCAATGGAAGCATGATTTATTGGAAATCATACATTCGGATGTATGTGGTCCAATGAGTGTGTCACGAGGTGGATATCGTTATTTTGTTACTTTCACGGATGATTTGAGTAGATACGGTTATATCTACTTGATGAAACACAAGTCTGAAACCTTTGAAAAGTTCAAGGAATTTCGAATGAAGTGGAAAATCATCGTAATAGAAAGATCAAATTTCTACGGTGCGACCGTGGAGGTGAGTATCTAAGTTACGAGTTTAGCACTCACATGAAAGAGTGTGGAATTGTTTCACAACTCACACTGCCGGAACACCACAAATGAAATGGTGTGTCGGAACGTCAGAATCGTACTTTATTAGATATGGTTCGATCTATGATGTCTCCGACGGACTTGCCGTTGTCATTTTGGGGTTATGCACTAGAAACCGCTGCATTCACTTTAAATCGGGCACCATCTAAATCCGTTGAAACGACACCGTATGAATTGTGGTTTGAAACAAACCTAAGCTGTCATTTCTTAAAGTTTGGGGTTGCGATGTTTATGTGAAGAAACTTCAACCGGATAAACTCGAACCCAAAGCGAAAAATGCGTCTTCATAGGATACCCTAAAGAAACTATTGGGTATTCCTTCTATCAGATCCGAGGGCAAGGTTTTTGTTGCCAAGAATGGATCCTTTCTAGAGAAAGAGTTCCTCGAAAGGTGTGAGTAGTCGGAAGGTAGAACTCGAAGAGGTTATGGAACCTTCTCTTCAAAGTATGGCGAGTAGCGCAGTCAGAAGTCGTTAGGAGTTGGCTCCACCTGTTGAAGAAGGAACTAATGATAATGATCATGAAACTCCGAAAGAGTACTACCAACCTCGCAGTCAAACAGACGCTGCAGCTCCCGAGTCAGACGGAAATCCTGTCATAAATTTCATGGTTGATGAAAATAATGACCTGCGACGTATGAAGAAGCGATGATGAGCCCGGATTCCAACAAATGGTTAGAAGCCATGAAATCCGAGATGGAATCCATGTATGAAAATCAAGTTTGGAACTTGGTGGAATTACCTCACCGAAAGGCCGTGGAGAACAAATGGATTTTCAAAAGGAAAACTGATGTCGATGGTAATGTGACCATCTATAAAGCTCGACTTGTCGCAAAGGGGTTTCGACAAATTCAAGGAGTTGACTACGATGAGACTTTCTCTCCGTAGCGATGCTAAAGTCGATTAGGATTATGTTAGCAATTGCTGCATATTTCGATTATGAAATATGGCGATGGATGTCAAAACCGCGTTTCTCAATGGTAATATTGAAGAAGAGTTGTATATGATACAACCAAAGGGTTTTGTCGATCCTAAGGATGCTAACAAGGTGTGCAAGCTTCAACGATCCATCTATGGATTGAAGCAAGCATCACGGTTGGAATCTCCGCTTTGATGAGGTGATCAAAGAGTTTGGATTTGTCCAAACTTATGGAGAAGCTTGTATTTACAAGAAAGTGAGTGGGAGCAATGTGGCATTTCGATACTATATGTGGATGACATATTATTGATCGAATGATATAGAACTTTTAAACAGTGTTAAAAGTTATCTAAACAAAGAAATTTTCAATGAAGGACCTAGGTGAAGGCCTTACATATTAGGCATAAAGATCTATAGAGATAGATCTAGGCGCCTAATAGGGCTATCGCAAAGTACATACCTTGATAAGATTTTAAAGAAGTTTAAAATGGACGGAAGTAAGAAGGGTTCTTACCTATGTTGCAAGGCAAGACATTGAGTAAGACTCAAAGTCCGGCTTCAAGGAAGAAAGAGAGATAATGGACAAAGTCCCTATGCTTCAGCCATAGGCTCTATAATGTACGCCATGCTATGTACAAGACCCATGTGGCACACGCTATTAGTTTGAATAGTAGGTACCAATCGGATCCGTGTTCGAACATCGGATAGCGGTCAAGAATATCCTTAAGTACTTAAGAAGAACTAAGGATATGTTTCTTGTATACGGAGGTGAAGAAGAGCTCGTCGCTAAGTGTTATGTCGACGCTTAGCTTTGACACGATCCGGATGACTCTAAGTCTCAATCCGGATCGTATTTCATGAATGGCGGAGCGTTAGTTGGAGGAGCTCCAAACAACCTGTGGTAGCGGATCAACAACGGAGGCCGAATATGTTGTCGCTTGAAGCGGCTCAGAAGCGCTTTGGATGAAGGAGTTCATATCCGAACTAGGAGTTGTGGCAAGCGCTTGGACCCAATGGTGATCTATTGTGACAACAATGGTGCCATTGCCAATGCCAAAGAGCCAAGGTCTCACAAGCATTCCAAGCATATTAAGCGCGGTTTCACTCCATCCGCGAGCATGTCAAGGATGGAGATATAAAGATTTAGAAGTACATACGGATCTCAATGTAGCAGATCCGTTGACTAAAACTCTACCTAGAGCAAAACATGATCAACACCGTAACTCAATGGGTGTTAGATATATCACTATGTAACTAGATTATTGTCTCTAGTGCAAGTGGGAGATCAAGGGAATATGCCCGAGAGGCAATAATAAATTGTTTATTATGTGTATTCCAAGTATATGATAGATGTTTATTTTGCATGCTATAATTGTATTAATACGGAAACGTTAATACATGTGTGTTTAATAAACAAACAGAAAGTTCCTAGTTAAGCCTCTCTCATAAACTAGCTCGTTGATTAACAAGATGATCAAGGTTTCCTGATCATGGACATTGGATGTTGTTAATAACGGATCACAACATTAGTGTAATGATGTGATGAACATTCATCCGAAGTATAGCATTACGATCAAAGTCATTGAGTTTATATTGCTATAACAACTTACGAAGTGATCCTAATCCTTAGACCATGAGATCATGTCAATCACTAACACCGGAAAAGTTTCTTGATAACATCAAACGTCACACCGTAACAGGGTGATTATAAAGATGGGTTCAGAACTAATAAAGTGTTATGTTGAGGCTCATGGATCAAGAGTGGAATTTGTTCATCCCGATGATGGATAGATATACTCTGGGCCCTCTCGGTGATATCACATTGATTAGCTTGCAAGCAAGTGATTTGATCACTAGAATGTTATATCACGGGAACGAGAAAAGAGTGCATGTCGGTAACGAGATCAAACTAGGTATGGAGATACCGATGATCGAATCTCGGACATGTAATATATCGTGAGACAAAGGGATTAAGATACTAGCGTAAAAGGTTCCGACGATCACAAGAAAGTCATCGTTGAATGTGTGGGAGTCAGTATGGGTCTCCAGATCCCGCTCGATTATTGATCCGAGAGGGGTCTCGATCATGTCCGCATTATTCACGAACCGTAGGGTGACACACTTAAGAGACACCGACATCCAATTGGAGCAAAAGTTTCATGCCGAAAGAATAAAAGCGCAGAATTTATTTCACTAGATACCTAAACAGGTTTTCGGGTGAAATTGCATAAAGTGGTTATGCATGTGAAATAGAATTCTAGCAAGGTTATTTGTGAATGTTTGTCATTAAAGTAATTGACAAAATTCTGAATAAAATAAAAGAGTTTTATTTAATGAGAGTTTGCATTAAATTTGGTGGAAATTTAATGGGATCTTTGAGTGGGATTTTGAGTGGAGGAATTTGGAGGAGTTTTGTGAGTGGAGTGTCCACCCACATGATGAGGGGAGGGCAAGGGGGCAGCCCCCATGCGCCGGCCACCCCCTTGGGGTCCCCCCCCCTCCTATAAAAGGAGCCCCTCTCCCTCTCACTCACACCTCCTCGTGAAGGATCTCTCCCCTCTAGAATTTATCCCCATGGTCTCGGACTAGCGAGATACATGTTCCCGTGGCTATTCGGCAAGAAAGAGTTGTGCTTCCGCATCGCTGGAGCGAGGAGGCGGAGGTTGCTCGGTGCCTCGAACGTGTGTGCGAGCACGGATGCGCTGACGGCGGCGCTAGGACTTCCTCTCGATCTTGAGATCGGCAAGAGATCGTCTACATCAACCACGAGTTTGGACTCGTTAAACTTTGTCGGTCTTCAAGGGTATGTTCTCTACGGATATACATCCGCCCGTTGTTTGTATCTAGTATAAATAGATCTTGGTATATAGTTCACATCGTAGAAAATTTTTTGTTTTCTATGCTGCGAACCCTTCAAAGAGAATGAGAGACGGGTTCAGAGAGCTGAAGCAAGGAAGGATGACTGTAGTGGAATACCGTGACAAAATTTTGTCATTAGCTAGGTATGCCCCGGATGAAATCGACACCGAAGACAAGAAGAAAGAAAGATTCCTGAATGGTCTGCATGATGAGATGCAGACTGTGTTAGTCAATATCCCCTTTGCTGATATTGAAGCCCTTGTCGACTCTGCTATCCAGATGGAAGGAAAGATCAATAAATCCAATGAGAACCGCAAGTGTCGCATGATGCATCAACCAGGAACCCATCAGACCCCAAAGTATCGCCCCAACCCATCTCTAGGATTTTCCCAAGAACCAACAGACCCCAGATGAACCGTCCGACCTATCCCAACCGTGGAAACCCTAGACCCGGAGGAAATCACAACAACCCCGGCAACTCTAGCAATTTCAACCGTGCCCCACCCAAATTCAACAACAACAATGCTACCGGCAACGCCAACACTGCCCCGAGGACTGGAAGCAATGTCGTGCCTGTAGCAACAAAGGACAAGTCGCAAGTGACTTGTTATGACTGTGGAAATAAAGGCCACTATTACAACGAGTGCCCCAACAAGAAGAATGCTACAGCCCCCAATGCCAATGTCCCAGCTCAGCAGCAGCGTCGTGTTCAGCCAGGGAGAAGATTTGCCCCAGGGAATTCACTCAACCGCAACGGCCGTCTTTTTCTCATGCATGCTGAAGAAGCGCAGGAAGTACCAGACGTCGTGCTGGGTATGTTTTCTGTTAATTTAGTACTTGCAAGAGTGTTGTTTGATTCTGGTGCATCGCATTCATTTCTCACCGAAGAATTTGCATGCACTAGTAAAATTCAACCAACCAAACTAAAGCATGTTATGATTGTTCAAATTCCCGGATCAACCACTAAGGCGAGACAAATTTGCAAAGCCGTCCCTATATGAATCCATGGCATAGATTTTTATGCTAATCTGATAGTACTCGGAACTAAAGGATTGGAAGTAGTACTAGGAATGGATTGGATGTCCAAACATAAAGGATTGATTGACTGTGCCAAGAAAGCCATAACCATGACCAGTACTGCCGGAGTATCAGTCGAGCATATATCTGAAACCTTACCTCGCCAATTCAAGTGCAACAAGAGTATAGCCCAACCTACCATTGACCAAGTCCGGATAATCTGTGAATACCCCGATGTATTTCCATATGTTTTGCCCGGTATGCCCCAAGATCGGGATATCGAGTTCATCATCGAACTAATTCCCGGAACTGGACCCATACCCCAGAGACCCTATAGTATGAACTCGTCAGAGCTCACAGAACTGAAGAAGCAACTGGATTCCATGCTGGAAATTGGATTGATTCAACCAAGTGTGTCCCCATGGAGATCACCTATCTTGTTTGTGGACAAGAAGGATGGAGGTAACCGTTTGTGTACGGATTATCGGAAATTGAATGATGTCACCATCAAGAACAAGTACCCCTTGCCCAAGATAGAAGATTTGTTTGATTAGTTGACCGGTGCCAAAGTGTTTTCTAAGATTGATCTTAGAACTGGCTATCATCAACTCAAAATTCGTGCAGAGGGTATTCCAAAGACTGCCTTTACCACCAGATATGGATTGTACATACAGTCATGTATTTTGGACTAACCAATGCCCCCGCTTATTTCATGAATCTCATGAATAAGATTTTTATGGACTTCCTGGATAAGTTTGTCGTTGTTTTCATCGATGACATTCTGATTTATTCCAAATCGGAAGAAGAACATGAGCTACACCTAAGGACCATTCTTGGAACCCTTAGAGAGCATCAGTCGTATGCCAAGTTTAGCAAATGTGAATTCTGGTTACATGAAGTAGGATTCCTCGGTCACATTGTATCAGCCGGAGGAATTGCCGTTGACCCTGCCAAAGTGAAAGATGTCGAAGATTGGCAAGCCCCAACCACTAAAACCCAAGTTCGTGCATTTCTCGGATTGGCGGGATATTACCGCAAATTCGTAGAAGGATTCTCTAGTATCGCCAGACCCATGACCCAATTGCTGAAGAATGACAAGAAGTTTGAATGGACCGACAAATGTGAAGCGAGTTTTTAAGAACTCAAGAGGAGATTGATTTCAGCCCCAATCTTGATCATGCCAGATATCACGAAGCCCTTCGATGTGTATTGTGATGCATCCAAGATCGGTCTCGGATGTGTGCTAATGCAAGAAGGCAGAGTTATATCTTATCTATCTCGACAACTAAAGCAGCACGAGCAAAATTACCCAACCCATGACCTCGAACTCGCAGCCGTAGTTCTAGCCCTGAAAACATGGAGACATTACCTAATGGGAAACCGTTGTGAAATTTATTCGGATCACAAGAGCCTAAAGTATATATTCACTCAGAAGGAGCTGAATATGAGGCAGAGAATATGGATTGAGATAATCAAGGATTACGACCTGGACATTCACTATCACCCTGGTAAAGCCAACGTGGTAGAAGATGCCCTTAGCAGATTGTCGTGCCGCTTGAACTCCATGAACTTGAAGGAGAAACCAAGTTTGCACAAAGAGATGGAAGATTTTCGAATGGAATTAGTAAGTGAAGGATTTTTGGCTAGCATAGAACTCCAGCCCACTTTGATCAGTCAGATTAAAGATGCGCAGAAGGGAAATGCTAGTATTGACGAAATCAAGTGTCGTATCGGTACAGGCAAAGTACCCGGATTCACCGAGGACGAAGAAGGAGTTTTGTTGTACAAAGGACGCCTTTGTGTACCATCAGATTCTGAGTTGAAAGAAGTTATCTTGAAGGAGGCTCATGATACTCTTTATTCTATCCATCCCGGAGGAACTAAGATGTATCAAGATTTGAAAGAGCAATTTTGGTGGCATAAGATGAAGAGAGAAATCGGAAGCTATATCGCCAAGTGTGATATTTGTCAGCGAGTCAAGGCAGGACATCAAAGACCCGCTGGATTGTTGCAACCCTTGCAGATTCCGGAATGGAAATGGGATTCTGTAGGAATGGACTTTATCACTGGACTGCCTACTTCTAGTAGGGTAAATGACTCTATCTAGGTCATAGTGGACAGATTGTCCAAAGTTGCCCATTTATTGCCCGTCAAGACCACCTATCAGAGTTCGAAACTAGCAGAGTTATACATCGCTAGAATCGTTAGTTTGCATGGAGTCCCCAAGAACATCGTATCGGATCGAGGAACTCAGTTTACCTCGAGATTCTGGAAGAAAGTCCAAGAAGGTTTAGGAACCCGCTTAGATTTCAGTACCGCGTATCACCCTCATACCGATGGACAAACAGAGCGAGTAAATCAAATACTCGAGGATATGCTGAGAGCATGTGTGTTAGAATATGGATCCAAGTGGGAAGACTGTCTGCCGTTTGCAGAATTTTCATACAACAACAGTTATCAAGCCAGTTTGCAAATGGCCCCATTTGAATTCATGTACGGAAGGAAGTGTCGCACCCCTTTGAACTGGTCGGAAGTAGGAGAGAGTCAGATTTTTGGACCTGACATCCTACGAGAAGGAGAGAGAAGGTTCACAAGATTCGTGAACACCTCAAGACCACCCAATCCAGACAAAAGAGTTACGCTGACAAGAGACGTAGAGACCTCGCCTTCAACATAGGAGATTTTGTTTATCTGAAAGTGTCGCCATTGAAGGGAATGTAGCGTTTCCAACTCAAAGGACAGTTAGCCCCCAGATATATCGGACCTTTCAAGATTCTGAACCATCAAGGAGAAGTATCGTATCAATTGGAACTACCCGAAGAGATGTCAGCTGTGCACAATGTGTTCCATATCTCATTACTTCGCAAGTGTCTCGAAGTCCCCGAGAAGACCGAAGTGTTCAAAAATATCGACCACCGGACCATAGAGATCAATGATGACCTGACCTATCCCGAAGTACCCATCCGTATTTTGGAAGAAGCTTTTCAAACTACCCGAACCCGAAGCATCAAGTTTCTCAAGATTCAGTGGAGCAACCACACAAAAGAGGAAGCTACCTGGGAGCGCGAAGATCACATCAGGACGGAGTTTCCCGATCTCTTCAAATCCTAGGTAATCTTTTCGTCCTTTTTCAAATCTCGGGACGAGATTTTGTTTAAGGGGGGAAGGTTTGTAACATCCCAAAAATATTGAACTTGGATCATCAAACTCTAAGCATCAAAATTAGGGTTAACAAAAACTTTTCTAAATAAAATTATGAAAGCATGCATATGAGTATGCATTGAATTTGAAATTATTTTAAACCACCTTGTTTATGTGTTCCATTAGTTGTAAATGTTTCTTAGGTGAAATAAACATCATCTAAAACATTTCCCACAATTTTCCCAAAGACAAGTAAATCAAAACAAATAAAATAAAGGAATGGTCATTTTGACCAATTTAACTCCCATGCCTACTTTGGTTGTCTCAAACTTTCAGAACCTAACAGAAAATTTTCTGTATCTTTGCACCCCTTGAATGTACTCATAACAAGGTATCAAGGCCCACTTTGTGATCATCCAGAAACTTTCAAATGCATAGTTTAAATGACAATTCAAAATTAAATCTTTATCATATGAGAAGATCCCACTTTTTCAAAAACCACTCAAACAAGCTCAACTTTCAAAACCCAAGCATCTGCAGACTCACCAGCACCAATCTAGCACACCCACCAAAAATCTTTTCAAAATTCAAAACTTGAATTCTTGCGGCCATTTCATCAAACACTTGGCAGATTCAAATCAAACTGTCCTAACTTCACTGTTTGGATCAGTAATTGGGCTAAGCAATGTTCACCATTGATCACCCTTGTCTCCCCCAGTTCCAACCAGTGCTTGGACCAACCCTATCCCCTACCCTTTGCTCCATGCCATGCCAACCCGAGCACCCCCTTGCCAGCCGACAATGGCTAGCTAGCCAGAGCAAGCACCAAGCCAAAAACAACATGTCTGGGAGGCAACCCACCGTCCATCGCCACTCCCTGTCCAGTGCTTGAACCCTACCAGCCACTGGACCACACGCACGGACCGTGCGCCGCCCTCGCCGCGTGCATACACGACCCCCACCGACCCAGGAGACCGCCAGACATCCCCGTTCGCCGCCCTGTGACGCACAGTCTCCGCTCGCCGTCGAAGACGCCGCCTCTACCGTGCAGAGCATCGCGTGTTCCAGACCAAACCGCACCGCCCCTACAAGCGCATTAAAGCCGTAGAGCATTGCCAGGAGACCACCAAGCGATCGCCACCACCAGACATGCCTCTAGCACCCCGTAGCCATGTCGCCACCGTCGCCCGCCCATGCCGTTCGGTCTCACCGTCGAGGCTATAAATAGAGGACTCCCCCGCTCGAATTCTTCACACCATTCCACTCCTCTCTACCTAGAACCACCCCACCTCAGTCCCGGAGCAAGGCGAGCAGCGCATCGCCGGAATTTCACCGGAGCCCGCCTCCTCTGGAGAAGAAGGGAGGCATTGATTTCGTCCACCCCAAGAGCTGCCGCGACCACCCGAAGTTCGCCGTCACGACTTCGCTGTCACGCCTCACGACCTCGCCAAAGACCACCGGTGATCCCCAGAACCCCCAGCCGCCGCTTAGGTTTCTATCTCGCCGACGTTGCCCAACGTCGACGATGACTCCCAGCCGTTGGATTAGAACCAGATCGAGCGTCCCACATTGCCCCGTACTGCATGGGGACACCCACTTAAACAGCCCGCGGAAGCGCTGCACTTAGCAGGCCGGCCCAGTATCGTTTCCCGCGTAGCCCAGTTATTTGAATTAAACCTTTTTCATTTTATTTCTAACACACTTCTGTACCTAGCTTCAAAAATCAGCCCAGGTCGATTCAGTGCACCAAATTGAATGAAACTAATTTTGTTAGAAAGGTCTTGAAATGCTGAATTCAAGCCCGTTGGATTCAAGTCAATTGGATCTATAGATCACCCATGGTAAAAATAACAAGGCAGAAGCTTTTCTGCATTCAAACATTTTTCAAATTTAAACCATAATAGCTTTTGAGTTGGTTCCAACTCTCAAAAATCACATTTAACCATACCTTTCAGAATATATAAAAATATATAGGTTTACTTGCAGAAATAATGTTCAAGTAATAAAAGAATTCCCCACAGGCATTTCTAGTCACTTTATTTAATTAAAATAAAAGGGTAAAACCTTATTAAATTGTGACACCATTTTAAATCATATTCCCATGGACTAAAATATGTGGTGATGACATGTGTCAACATGATCCCATGTTTGGTTTGGAGAATATTAAATCTTAAGTAGTTTTTCAATGAGTAGAAATTACTTTTCTAAAAATAAAAGGAATTAAACCAAGCCTTAATCTTGTAATGTTAGTGATGATGTTAGATAATCTATAGGACCCTTGTGTGTGATGATTGCAAGTAGTTAAGTATTGTTTGGTGATTGTGTACCTCGTATTTATTTCATAGACGCTAGTACCGACCAAGGATACGAGGAGGAAGGAGAATTCTACGAAGAAGAAGCCGAGGAGAACTTCAACCACTGCTCTGCTCAAGGCAAGCCTAATACTACTAGTTGAATGTGCAAGCTAACACTTGCAATTTAGCAAGCTTATACTGATATTGTGCAAGCCAATACTTGCTTGTTACCATGTCAACTATATGCCTTATAGCATATATGATCATAACCACTTGATAAACCAATCCTAGTTTTACTTGCAAGCCTCTTACTTTATTTCTTTATCAAAGCTCTTACTTAGAGTTTACTGGAATAAATGGTAGATACTAGAAGAATATGTGAAGGTTGCATAAAGAGCATAAACTTAGTCAAACTTGATGTCCTCCTAAGGCATGAGATTAAACTTAGTCAAACTCCACTAGTGTACCACCCCTCATTAGTACTCACCCCCACTTGTAGATGCTAGTGCTAAGCATAAAACTTGATCAACTTTAGATGGGAATACTTGGTGGAAAAATGGGTATGAAAACCTTGGAATGATGGATCATTATATTGAAATGTTTTGGACGTGTGTTTCCAAACACCTGAGGATTTTGGAGATGAAAATGTTGAGGCATGAGCCTTAGCCCTTTATAAAACTGATGGTTGTCTGGATGCGGTACCATTCCAATTTTATCGTACAACCACAATACCCGAATATTGGGTAGGCCTTGACTGGAAACTTATATACCTTAGTATCAGTTCCCTCACGGCCAAGGTCTGAGCTGAGGCTACCTTGTGAAGATTGTCCACCTGTGCAGTACCCAAGATGACAGTTGGTCATGGTTGGGAAGCCAAACTCACAGGAGAGGTGCTTATACTAGGGCGTGTAATCGAAAGGTTAGGATTGATTATCCGCATACTGAGTATGGTGAATTCAGGATTTGTTCCTGACGGATGTATAGAATGTTGTGGTGAAAGTGTACAATCTCTGCAGAGTGTCAAACTATTCGAATAGTCAGCGTCATGATTATGGACAGTTGGAGTGGCCATACTGTTCCCCCGTCAGACTTTTAAAAATAACTTGTGAAATGAATTGAGACTTTGACTTGACCACAACAGGGTTGTGACATGAAATACAAGTTCCCACTTAGATGTTATAAACTTCAACTAGCAATTGTTTCCCTAAACTTAGTAGAGATAAATCTGGCTTTTGCAAAATAACCCTAGAGCCTAGTGTCCTATTATCAAAACCCCCTTTTCACTTGTTAGTATTAGTTTGCGAGTACTTAAAGAGTACTCATGGCTTTGTCCCTGGATATTCCCATGGACATACTATGAAGAGGAGTACCTGGAGGATGGAACCCGGGACGGTTACGACAACTAGGATCATCTCCCATCGTCAGCATTGCCTGTGACACCGAAGATGGAGCTTCGCCTACGCTACCGTTATTATTACGTATTCTACTGCTTGATGTTGTATTAAGAACTGGATCATGAGATCCCTATTTGTGTAAGAACTTATGTACGGTTTGTAATGGATGATGTACTATGGTATCCAATTCTGTTATGTCTCGCAAAAATGGTAATCCTGGGATTGCGATGTATGACATAACAGGCATCTGGGATTAAAAATCCGGGTGTTTATAGTATAAATACCCCTCCACCTACCTTGGGACAAAGTGCTCATCTACATTAAAGTCAAGACCACCATTGGAGCCACCAAATCTTCAAGATCTCCTCAATCCACCACCCAAAGTCTTTGATCTTTGGGGAATCGAAGGAGGAGGCCCCGATCTACTACTTCACCAAAAGAGATCTTCATTTCCCCCTCATTTCATTGAGGGACCCTTTGCTCTAGTGTTTTCTTGGAAACCCTAGTTCTTGTTTTGGTTCTTACAAGCTTGTCTATGATTGCTTTGACAACTTGCTTGTATTTGGGAGCCTCCGATTAAGTTGTGGATGTGTGCCCCAAACTTGTAAAAGTGCCGGCTTCCACCTTGAAGGTTTCCGATATAGTGGAAGGTGAATCGATCCCGTTGGGGTGAGGTTCATCGGAGAACAAGGGAGGCCTCTCATGGCGTTGGTGGTTTGAATCCACCCCTCTCCAAACGTAGACGTACTTCCCCTCAAAAGGAAGGAACTACGGGAAACAAATCCTTGTGTCTCCGCGTCCACCACTTTGGTTACTTTTATCCTTTACCGCACCTTACTTACTTGCTCTTACTTAGTTGTGCTTTATCTTATTCATGTTTGTCATATAGGTAAATTCACCTTAGTTGCATTATCTAGAGAATTTACCTTATTGTCAAACCCTAATTTGAAAAAGAATAAAATTTGAAGTAGCACCTATTCACCCCCCCCCCTCTAGGTGCCCATACGATCCTTTCAATTGGTATCAGAGCCTCGGCTCTTTATTTGGGCTTTACCGCCTAAGAGAATATGGGTATCCAAGAAGGGGAAGGTGATGGTGAGCATAATACGGTGACCATGGAAGATCTCAAAAACTTGGAAACAAGATTGAGCTCTTCCTTGGTCAACGAAGTCAAGAAGATGCTTGAGCAACTTCTTAAAGACAAAGATGGCCCATCATCCCTTTCTCCTCAAGGGGATCCTCCATCCGTTTTACCTAAAGGGGATACTCCTATATCTCTCGAGGATAGAATGGTTAGGGGTAAACAAGACAACACTAATTCCTCCACACAAAATGATGGTGGGAAGAGTGAGCACCGTGATTCATGGTACTCTCCCGACCCTCCAATCCCTCACCCTCATGTATACAATAGAGGTGACCCACCTAAGCTTGAAGAATCCGCTACCTTTGCTCAATGGCAATCACTAATGAGAACTCATATGCACAGCTCTTGCATTGAATTATGGAACATCATCGAGCATGGACTCTTTATTGGGGATCCAGACAACCTGACAAGAAGAGAGGTTGTGAATAGTCAACTCAATGCCACTGCTTTGCATATGATTCAACAAGGATTGGGGACAAAGGATTATCCACACATTGAGCACTTTAGCATTGCCAAGGAAGCTTGGGATGCCCTCACTATATTGTTTGTTGGAAATGAGAGTATGAGGAGGAACCGATATGATTCTCTAAGCAATGAAGCCGAAGGCTTCTACATGAAAGAAGGTGAAGATCACAAAGATATGTACCGAAGGCTCAAGACCACCGCCACTGCGTTTAGAAATGTGGGTGCCTCACATGTGGATGATGCATGGATAAAAAGGAAATATGTGAGTGCACTCATGCCCTTTGAGCCCACAGACTTGAAGAGCTTACAAGGAAGACATAACTACCATCTCATGACCTCCAATGAAGTTATGCAAGAGATGACCGCTTTCAAGGTTGCCGCCAAGAATGCCAAAGATGCCTGTGCTCGTGCCCTTGGTATGAGCAATGTTGTCAATGTTTCTTTGAAGGCCAAAGTTATGGATCATGGGGATGAAGATGATAGTGATGAAGGACTATCCATGGACCATCCCGATGAAGTCAAGATTGCTCATAGTCAATATATGGCCTACTATGCAATTTTTTTTTGGAAAAACCCCGCCAAGGCCAAGATGGAAATGCAACGTAGAAGCAATCCAAATGGGAAAAGAGAAAACAATACTAGATTGAGAACTTGCTTCAATTGTGGTAACCTCTATCACTTTGTGGCTAGTTGCCCTTATGAGAAAAGAGAAGATCACGGGGGTAAGCTTGTGTTGAAGAAGACTCTCAAAGCACCTTACAAGAAACCTTTCATCAAGAAGAATCCCATCAACAAGAAGTCGGGAGAAATTGTCTTGATCACTCATGAAGAATACTCATCCGACAATGAATATGATGAAGATGAGGAAGAGGAAACTTCTAATGGTGTGGCTGCTTTAGCCACCACTTCTACTCCGACATTCTCACTCTTCGATTCTACAAATGAGAACTCTCCCACCAAGAACGTCACTTGCCTTATGGCAAGAGGAACGGAGGTATCCTCATCATCCCACTCTACTCCCTTAGATAATGATGAAATTGATGATGAGATGTCTCTTGATGTTAAAAAGGAATTAATTGCCTTTGATGAGTTTATGACTAACCTAGAAGGAGATGCTAAGTTACATTTTGGAAACATCTTAGATCAACTTTCACATACTCAAGAGCTTCTAGATGTAAGATGTAAACTTGGGCATGAACACATGATTGAGCTAGAGGCTTTAAACAATGCTCTAGAAGAATAACAAGAAACTAGGTTGTCACTTGAATTAAAACTTGAAGGGCTTGATGAGGCCAATGACACTATTGTTAACAAACTCATCAAAGAGCGTGATCATTCTATTGCTAAATATAAAAGGGCTAAAAAGGACAAGATTGAGTTTGGTGTGGTTCATGAAAAACTTGCCGAGGACTTTAGTTTGCTTAACAAGGCCCACAAAGCTTTGGAGAGTGAACTCTTGTCACTCACAAAGTCCCATGAAACGCTTCAAACTCAATTGGCCAATATTCCTTCACCTAGTAACTTCATTCCATCTAGAAGTACAACTATTCTTGAAGAGAATGCTAGGTTGAAGGGGGAGCTTGCTAAGGCCACATTTCCACAAGGCAACAAGTCCATTGATGATCTTTTGAGCAAGCAAAGGCCTAGTGGTGATAAAGAGGGCATTGGTTTTGTCTCCAATACTAAGAAGAAGAAGAAGAACAAGAATAAGGCCAAGCCCGCACAAGAGACCAACAAGACCATTGTGGATAGTAAGACCACAAGTGGTAAAACTATGTCTCATGATGACTTTGCGGGAAGTGCTAACCCTCACTATGTTCTAATGCATGATTATTATGGTGATGTGTATGCACAATATGTTGGCCCTTATGATGGGTATATTTCTTGGTCTATTTGGGTTCCCAAGACCCTTGTTGCTAATAAAAGAGGACCCATTGGAAAATGGGTACCTAAAAATTAGCTTGATTTTTTGTAGACTTATGCTTCCGGAGGGTCAAAGTGGGTGCTTGATAGTGGTTGCACAAGTCATATGACCGGAAGCTCGTCTATTGTCAAGGAGTTAGAGCCAAATGATGATCAAATCACCGTGACATATGCCGACAAGTCAAAGTCTAAGGTAATGGGTTTCGGCAAGGTTGTGGTTGCTCACGACATTGCACTCGTGAACGTCATGCTTGTTGAGACCCTTGGATACAATTTACTTTCAGTCCGTGCTCTTGGAAAGATGGGTTTTGCCGTCTTTGTTGATGATGATATCGTGGTCCTCATGTGGAGCAAGTCTCTCAAGGTCTCTTTCGTTGGGTACGTCGAACATGACTTGTATGTGGTGGACTTTTTGGGGCAAGACACTACAAGTGCGATGTGCTTATTTGGAAAGGCCGATGTGGGCTGGTTATGGCATCGCCAACTAGCCCATGTCAATATGAGAACTTTTCAAAGTCTCCACAAGGAGGGCCATATTGTTGGACTAAAAGAAAATGTTTCCTTTGCCAAAGATCATGTTTGCAGGGCATGTGTTCTAGGGAAGATGCATGATGCTCCTCACAAGCCTAAGAACCGCATCATTTCCACCAAGATCTTGGAGCTCCTCCATGTGGACCTCTTTGGTCCTCCATCTCATGCAAGTCTTGGTGGGAATAAATATTGCTTGGTGATTGTTGATGACTTTTCAAGATACTCTTGGGTTTATTTCTTCAAGTTGAAGAGTGAGACCCAAAAGACCTTCATTGACTTCATCAACTTGGTTCAACGGAAATACAATGTTCCCGTGTTGATTATAAGAAGTGACAACGGCACCGAGTTCAAGAACTACACCTTGAATGATTTCCTTAGTGATGAGGGGATAAAACATCAATATTCCACTGCATACACCCCCCAACAAAATGGTGTGGCCGAATGGAAGAACTGGACTCTTATTGAGATGTCTAGGACCATGTTGGCGGAGTTTAAATCTCCATACAACTTTTGGGCCGAAGCCATCTCCACCGCTTGCCATGCTTCAAACCGGCTCTACCTTCGCAAACAAATCAACAAGACTCCATATGAAATACTTACCGGTAACAAGCCCAACATATCTTACTTCCGGGTGTTTGGTTGTAAGTGTTTCTATCTCATAAAAGGTGTTCGTTTGTCCAAATTCGAGTCTAAAGCATTAGAGGGTACTTTTGTTGGCTATGGTCTCGAATCTCACACTTATAGAATCTATGATAAGCTCTCCGGAGTCGTCATAGAATCTTGTAGTGTGACCTTCGAAGAATATGATGGTCCCCAAGGGGGGCGTGTTGATGCTTGTGATGCAGATGATGAAATTCCTCAGGATGCCATAGGAAGAATGGGTGTGGGATATATCCGCCCCGTTGAGGAACCCCTTATGGCGGATCGAGACGAACTATGGTCCACTCAAGTGGAGCCCTCATCTTCACAACATCAACATGCTCCATCCATCGAGGAGGGCAATGACACAAGCCAAAGACAAGATATGGACCTTCAACATGATGATCATAGTGACGACTCTAGTCAAGGGGAGCTTGATTCTTTCGCCCGGGTGTCAAGTGGTGCCAAGTCAATTGCTCAAGGAATACCCGTACAAACTGCTTTGAAACAAGATCAAAATGATGCTAGAAGAGCACTTGATCAAGACCAAGGTCAATCCTTGCCTCCCAATGTAGAGGATGATTCCAATGATGATCAAGGCCAAGATGATGGTCAAGACGAGGATCAAAATGATGAAGAGGGTCCCCCAAGAAACAACATGGAGATCCACGCTCGTCGCGAAGCTAGAAAGGAAAGAATGTTGGAATTAAGAGACCACACTCTACAAAATGTTGTTGGTGACCTAAGGAAAGGCATTTCCACAAGAGCACAATTGAAGAGGTCTAGTGAACATCAAGCTCACATCTCCATGATTGAACCTAAGAAAGTGTGGGAGGCTTGTAGGGTTTCGTAGCATGGAAAACAAAAAATTTCTATCGCATACAAACAAACAAGCCAAGATCTATCTACTAGATTGTAGCAACGAGTCGATGGAATAACTTACCCTCGAATATTCCAAAGTGTTTAACAAGAGCGGATTCTCGTGGGTGATGTAGTCGTACTCTTCCCGATCTCAAGATCGTGTAGACGATCCTTCCGTGCTGTGTTCGTGGCGCTCCGCAATGATCACACGTTGGTACTCGGCGAAGACCTTCCTCTCCCTTGTTCCAGCGATCGTGGAGGTTGTAGCACTCTCCTCGTGATTCCTGACATGGCGTGGTACCTAAGTAGAGGAAATCCCGCAGGCTTCGCCATGGCCGGCGAGTATGGTGGAGGATGAGAGAGCTCCTCGGTGATCTAGGGTTTAGACACACCAAGGAGGAGGGGATAGAGCCGGCGGCTAGGTTTCCGGGGACCCCAAAGTCGGCGGCTAGGGCAAAACCCTAGGTGGTGGCGGCTATGGAGGGCTGCAGCTTTCTAGGGTTTGCGGTGAGGACTTGTGTGTCTAGAGGGAGCCCTCCTTATATAGGTGGAGGGGCCGGCCAAGGGAGAGGTAGTTCCTCCCCAACTCGGCTTGGAGGTGGGCCGGTTGGAGGAGGAACTCCCCAACTCGGTTTCCCACACCTTCCTCTTTTCCTCTTTCCAATTTTAGCCGTTTGACTTTTCAAACTAGCTATTTGACTTTTCAATTTAGGATTCAATTTAATCCTTTATTTGGAACAGCGAGGACACTTAGTACATGATGCAATCATTCCAATATGCAATGACACATTCATGTACCCCTTCCCCTCCGGAGTGCCGGACATTCCGGAACCTTCTAGAACATTCCCGATGAAAACACCGGAATCATTCCCGAACTCCGAAACGGGACTTTCCTTATATGAATCTTATTCTCCGGACCATTCCGGATCACCTCGTTATATCCCGGATCCCATCCGAGACTCCAAACAACATTCGGTCTCTTTCTCATAATACCATAACTACTCAAACAACATCGAATCCTTAAGTGTGTCTCCCTACGGTTCGTGAATTATGCGGACATGATCGAGACACTTCTCCGAACAATAACCAATAGAGGAATCTGGAAATTCATATGGCTCCCACATATTTCTACGATTACTTTGCGATCGAATGAACCACTTACATACGATACCAATTTCCCTTTGTCTCACGATAGTTTACTTATCCGAGGTTATGATCGTCGGTATCTCTGCATACCTAGTTCAACCTCGTTACCGATAAGTACTCTTTTCTCGTTCCCGTGATATGTGATCCCTTGTGAGCCAGTCACATGCTTGCAAGCCAATTGGATGACATTCCACCGAGAGGCCCGGAGTATATATATCCGTCATATGGATGGACAAATCCACTCTTGATCCATGTGTCTCAACCAATACTTTCCGAACACTCAATGCCACCTTTATAGCCACCCGATTCACGGTGTGGTGTTTGATGTCATCAAAGCATCCATCCTGTAAAGGTGATATGCATGATCTCATGGTCGAAGGAATTAGGTTACTATGTATCAGAAAGCATATAGCAATTGAACTATTGAAATGACTTGATCTTTATGCTACGCTTATCTATAGGAGTATGTCCACCATATCATTCTCCTAACGATATGATCTTGTTGTTGATAACATCTCAATGTTCATGATAGGGAAACCACAATCATTTATCAACCAACAAGCTAGTGATGTATAGAGGCTATACTAGGGACTTCAAATTAAGTTTAAAATCACACAAGTATCAATGTTTCCTTGTTAATACTATTATAGCATGAATGTAAACATTTATCATAAACACAAAGATATAATAATAACTACATTTATTATTGCCTCTAGGGCATATCTCCAACAGTCTCCCACTTGCACTAGAGTCATCTAATCTAGATTACATGGTAATATACCGAACACCCATGGCAGTTTGGTGTTGGTCATGTTTTGCCCTCGGGAGAGGTTTAGTCAACGGATCCGCCACATTCAGATCTGTGTGTACTTTGCAAATATTTATATCCCCATCTTGAATATGTTCTCGAATAGCGTGAAAACGTAGCTTGATATGCTTCAGCTTCTTGTGTGACCTTGGTTATTGCGCATTGGCTATGGCGCCCATGTTATCACAGTAGATAGACATTGGGTCCAGCGCACTTGGAACCACACCCAGCTATGTAATGAACTCTTTCATCCATATCGCTTCTTGTGAAGCCTCCGAAGCAGCCATGTATTCCGATTCAGTTGAAGATCTCGCCACAACGCTTTGTTTTGCACTCCTCCAGCTAACTGCTGCACCATTCAAAATAAATACGTATCCAGATTGTGATTTAGAATCATCCGGATCGGTGTTCCAACTAGCATCGGTGTAACCATTAACAACGAGCTGTTCATCACCTCCATAAGAAAGAACCATATCCTTAGTTCTTCTCAAGTACTTAAGGATGTTTTTGACCGCTGTCCAATGATCCACTCCTGGATCACTTTGATATCTGCTAGTTAAACTAACAAAGATATGCAATGTCGGGTCTAGTACATAGCATGGCATACATTAGAGATCCTATGGTGAGGCATAGGAGTCTTACTCATCCTTTCTCTATCTTCCGCCGATGTCGGACTTTGAGTTTTACTCAAGGTCGTATTGAGCAACATGGGCAAGAACCCTTTCTTGCTTTCTTCCATTCCAAACCTCTTTAGAACTTTGTCCAAATATGTACTGTGACAATGATATTTGGCGTTTGATCTATCTCGTAAATCTTTATGCCTAATATGTAAGTCGCTTGCCAAGATCCTTCATTGAAAAACTATTATTCAAATATTCCTTGACACTATTAAGAAGGTCTACATCATTCCCAATCAACAATATGTCATCCACATATAGTATTAAGAATGCTACATAGCTCCCACTCACTTTCTTGTAAATACAACCTTCTCCATAAGTTTGTATAAAACCGAAACTTTTGATCACCTTATCAAAATGTTGATTCCAACTTCGGGATGCTTGCTTCAATCCATAGATGGACCATTGAAGTTTACATACCTTGTTAGCATCTTTAGGATCGACAAAACCTTTGGGTTGCATCATATACAACTCTTCATCAATATCTCCATTGAGGAATGCTGTTTTGACATCCATCTGCCATATCTCATAATCATAATATGCAGCGATTGCTAACATAATCCTCACAGACTTTAGCTTCACATCGTGAGAAAGTCTCATCGTAGTCAACTCCTTGAATTTGTCGAAACCCTTTTGCGACAAGTCGAGCTTTATAGACGATAACATTACCATCAAGATCTTTCTTCTTGAAAATCCATTTGTTCTCGACGACCTTCCGACCATCCTAAGTCCACCAAAGTCCATACTTGGTTTTCGTACATGGATCCAATCTCGGATTTCATGGCTTCTTGCCATTTATTGGAATCTGGGCTCATCATCGCTTCCTCATATGTCTCGGGGTCATCGGTGTTGTCCACCAACATGACATTCATAACGGAATCATACCAATATGGAGTGGTACGAGTTCTCGTTGACCTCCGAGGCTCTGTAGCAACTTCAACTGAAGTTTCATGATCATCATCATTAGCTTCCTCTCTAATTGGTGCAGGCACCACAGGAACTTCTTCCGGTGCTGCGCTACTCGCAATTTCGAGAGAAGGTTCGACAACCTCGTCGAGTTCTACTTTCCTTCCAGTCACTTCTTTCGAGAGAAATTCCTTCTCTAGAAAGGATCCATTCTTGGCAACGAAGATTTTTCCTTCGGATCTATGATAGAAGGTATACCCAATAGTTTCCTTCGGATATCCTATGAAGATGCATTTTTCCGCTTTGGGTTCAAGCTTGTCCGGCTGTAACTTCTTTACATAGGCTTCGCAACCCCAAACTTTAAGGAACGACAATCTAGGTTTCTTCCCAAACCATAATTCATACGGTGTCGTTTCAACGGATTTAGACGGTGCCCTATTTAAAGTGAATGCGGCTGTTTCTAATGCATAACCCCAAAATGATAGCGGTAAATCTATAAGTGACATCATAGAACGAACCATATCTAAGATAGTTCGATTACGACGTTCGGACACACCATTACGTTGTGGTGTTCCCGGCGGTGTCAACTGTGAAAGTATTCCGCATTTCTTCAAATGCTCGCCAAACTCGTAACTTAGATATTCACCTCCACGATCAGAACGTAGAAACTTAATCTTCTTGTTACGTTGATTCTCTACCTCACTTTGGAACTCCTTAAACTTCTCGAAAGTTTCGGACTTATGTTTCATGAAATAGATATACCCATATCTACTCAAGTCATCCGTGAAGGTAAGAACATAACGATAACCACCGCGCGATGCTACACTCATTGGGCCACACACATCGGTATGTATGATTTCCAATAAGTCCGTAGCTCGCTCCATCATACCAGAAAATGGAGTCTTAGTCATTTTACCCATCAGACATGCTTCGCATCTTTCAAGTGATTCAAAATCAAGTGATTCAAGAAGTCCATCGGAATGGAGTTTCTTCATACGTTTCACTCCAATGTGACCAAGACGATAGTGCCACATATAGGTCGAATTATCGCTTGATTTCAAACGTTTAGCCTCAATGTTGTTGATATGTGTATTTCCACTATCGAGATTCAATAAGAATAGACCATCTATCAAAGGTGCATGTGCATAAAACATATTACTCATATAAATCGAACAACCATTATTCTCGGACTTAAACAAGTAACCGTCTCGCAATAAACAAGATCCGATATAATGTTCATGCTCAACGCAGCACCAAATAACAATTATTTAAGTATAAAACTAATCCCGATGGTAGATGAAGGTAGCGTCCGACCGCGATCACATCAACCTTTGATCCGCTTCCCACGCGCGCCGTCACCTCGTTCTTCGCTAGCTTCATTTATTCTGCAGACTGCTTTGAGTTACAAATATGAGCAACCGAACCAAGATTCAAATACCCGAGCACTACTACGAGTACTAGTGAGATACACATCAATAACATGTATATCGATATACCTTTCTTCTTGATGTTGCCGTTCTTGAATCCGCCAAGTACTTTGGGCAATTCCGCTTCGAGGACCTTCTCCTTGCGGTAAAAGCACTCAATGTCGGGCTTGGGTCCAGCCTTGGTCTTCTTCGGCGTGGTAACTTTCTTACCACCCTTCTTGAAGTGTCCTTCCGCTTAGACTTGCCTTTCTTGAATTTGGTGGTCTTATTGACCAACAACACTTGGTGCTCTTTCTTGATCTCCACTTCGCAGACTTTAACATAGCAAAACAGTTCGCAACCGCTTGTTCATGTTCTACGCATGTTGTAGTTCATCAAAAAGTTCGTGTAACTTGGTGGTAGTGATTGGAGGACACGGTAAATCCCCAAAGCATTAGGAATCACTATACCCAAGCTTTGAAGTTTGTTTGCGTGCCCAGACATCTTAAGCACATGCTCACTGATGGAGCTGCCCTCTTCCATCTTGCAGTTAAAGAACTTTTCAGAATCCTCATAGCTTTCAATTGCCGCATGAGTCTCAAAAATCAATTTGAGATCCTCGACAATATCATATGGGTCTAAATTCTCAAACCTTTTCTGAAGCTCCGATTCCAAACCCTACAAGATAGCACACTGAACTATGGAATACTGATTCTTCCGAGCGAGGTAAACATTCTTTACTTCATCGGAAGCATCAACTGCAGGTGGGTCACCCAGCGGTGCATCCAGCACATAGGTCAAATTACCAGCTGTGAGGACAATCCTCAAATTGCGGAACCAATCCGCGAAGTTGCTTCCATTGTTTTTCAACTTTTCTTTCTCTAGGAACGCATTAAAATTGATGGTAGGGGCTGCCATTGATCTACAACATATTTGCAATAGTTTAGACTAAGTTTATGACAAATTGAGTTCAAATTAATAATGAAATTAAACTAGGTGAACTCCCACTCAAAACAACATCCCTCACATTGTTTTAGTGATCACACGGACCAAATCCACTACATCAACACCGATCATCACGAGAGTTGATATAGTTTCAATGGCGAACAATCGTCATGTTCATCATATCTACTATATGATTCATGCTTTACCTTTCGGTGATCCGTGTTCCGAGACCATGTCTGTACATGCTAGGCTCGTCAAGATCAAACCTTAGTTTCCGCATGAGCAAATCTGGCTTGCTCACGTTGTATACACTTGCGGAATCTAACACACCGATCATCACGTGGTGCTTGAAACAACAAGCTTTAGCAACGGTGCTAAGCGAGGATGAACACTTTATGACTTGAAATTCATGTGCATGAGGATCATCTTATAATGCTACCGTCTACTAAGCAATACAAGATGCATAAAGGATTAACATCACATGCAATTCAATAATATGTGATATGATATGGCCTTTCTTCTTTGTGCTTCGATCTCCATCTTCAAGCACGAGCATGATCTCCATCATCCGGCATTGCATCAAGGTCAATGACGCTTCTCCATGGTTGTCGTCCACCGGTCTTCAACTATTACAACTACTTTGAATAGACACGCGGTCTTAACATAAATTAAAGACAACCATCCGGCTCTGCGGTTGCCAACTTACAATAAGGAACATTGCATACATCAAATATAATCACAATCATGGCCATATCACATCATCAGACACCCCTGCAAAACAAAGTTAGACGCCTCTACTTTCTTTGCATATTTTACGTGGTTTGGGGCTTTCAATAAGTGTCGTTCTAACTTACGAACAAGAACCATAACATTGATACTAGCATTGTTGATCACCCGTTGTAAATTGGATCTTAACTATGCTAGGAAACAGCACCATAAAGCCACTTATGCAATACAAGTTGCATGCCAAGCGTGGAGCAAGTCTCATGAACGATGTCATGAAAGGTTAGCCCGGGCCGCTTCATCCCAACATACCGCAAGATGCAAAGTACACAAGAAGCAATAGACAATAAAAGCATCAACGCCCACAATGACCATTGTGTTCTACTCGTGCAACAGATCTACATATAGACACGACTCTTATACCACTGTAGGGTTTCGTAGCATGGAAAACAAAAAATTTCTATCGCATACAAACAAACAAGCCAAGATCTATCACTAGATTGTAGCAACGAGTCGATGGAATAACTTACCCTCGAAGATTCCAAAGTGTTTAACGAGAGCGGATTCTCGTGGGTGATGTAGTCGTACTCTTCCCGATCTCAAGATCGTGTAGACGATCCTTCCGTAGCGTTCAGCGCTCCGTGAATCGGTCACACGTTCGGTACGGCGAAGACCTTCCTCTCCCTTGTTCCAAAAGCAGAGGTTGTAGCACTCTCCTCGTGATTCCTGCAAACACTGTGGTCTAAGTAGAGGAAATCATGAGGCCTTTAAGGCGAGTATGGTGGAGTATGAGAGCTCCTCACGATCTAGGGTTTAGACACACCAAGGAGGAGGGCTAGAGCCGGCTAGGGTTCCGGGACCCCAAAGTCGGCTGACTAGGGCAAACCCTAGGTGGTGGCGGCGGCTATGGAGGCTACTGACTTTCTAGGGTTTGAGGTGAGGGCTTGTGTGTCTAGAGGAGGAGCCCCTCCTTATATAGGTGGAGGGCGGCCGTGCCAGGGAGGAGTCCCTCCCAACTCGGCTTGGAGGTGGGCCGCGGTTGGAGGAGGAACTCCTCCAACTCGGTTCCCACACCTTCCTCTTTCCTCTTTCCAATTTTAGCCGTTTGACTTTTCAAACTAGCTATTTGACTTTTCAATTTAGGATTCAATTTAATCCTTTATTTGGAACAGCGAGGACACTTAGTACATGATGCAATCATTCCAATATGCAATGACACACTCATGTACCCTTCCTCCGAGTCTGGGACATTCCGGAACCTTCTAGAACATTCCCGATGAAAACACCGGAATCATTCCGAACTCAAACGGGACTTTCCTTATATGAATCTTATTCTCCGGACCATTCCGTATCACCTCGTGATATCCGGATCCCATCTCGAGACTCGAACAACATTGGTCTCTTTCTCATAATACCATAACTACTCAAACAACGTCAATCCTTAAGTGTGTCCCTACGGTTCGTGAATTATGCGGACATGATCGAGACACTTCTACGAACAATAACCAATAGAGGAATCTGGAAATTCATATGGCTCCCATATTTCTCGATTACTTTGCGTCGAATGGACCACTTACATACGATACCAATTTCCCTTTGTCTCACGATAGTTTACTTATCCGAGGTTATGATCGTCGTATCTCTGCATACCTAGTTCAACCTCGATAAGTACTCTTTTCTCGTTCCCGTGATATGTGATCCCTTGTGAGCCAGTCACATGCTTGCAAGCCAATTGGATGACATTCCACCGAGAGGGCCCAGAGTATATCTATCCGTCATATGGATGGACAAATCCCACTCTTGATCCATGTGTCTCAACCAATACTTTCCGAACACTCAATGCCACCTTTATAGCCACCCAGTTACGGTGTGGTGTTTGATGTCATCAAAGCATCCATCCTGTAAACGTGATATGCATGATATCATGGTCGAAGGAATTAGGTTACTATGTATCAGAAAGCATATAGCAATTGAACTATTGAAATGACTTGATCTTTATGCTACGCTTATCTATAGGAGAATGTCCACCATATCATTCTCCTAACGATATGATCTTGTTGTTGATAACATCTCAATGTTCATGATAGGGAAACCACAATCATTTATCAACCAACAAGCTAGTGATGTATAGAGGCTATACTAGGGACTTCAAATTAAGTTTACAAATCACACAAGTATCAATGTTTCCTTGTTAATACTATTATAGCATGAATGTAAACATTTATCATAAACACAAAGATATAATAATAACTACATTTATTATTGCCTCTAGGGCATATCTCCAACAAGGCTCTTGAAGATTCGGATTGGTTGGAAGCTATGCACAAAGAGCTCAACAACTTTGAGAGAAACAAAGTATGGAAGTTAGTTGAGAAGCCAAAGGATTGCCGCAATGTTATTGGAACAAAGTGGATATTTAAGAACAAGCAAGATGAGCATGGAATTATAGTAAGGAACCAGGCTAGATTGGTTGCACAAGGGTATTCTCAAATTGAAGGCATTGACTATGGAGAGACTTATGGACCCGTGGCTCGTCTTGAGTCCATCTGTATCCTTCTTGCTTATGCGGCACATCATAACTTCAAGTTGCAACAAATGGATGTAGAAAGTGCATTTCTTTATGGCCTATTAAATGAATTAGTATATGTTAAGAAACCCCCGGGATTTGAGGACCCCAACTTCCCAAACCATGTCTACAAACTTGATAAGGCGCTCTATGGGATCAAGAAAGCCCCACGCACGTGGTATGAGCACCTTAGAGAATTATTGTTTGACCGTGGATTTGAGGTTGGGAAAATCGATCCCACTCTTTTTAGTAAGAGGGTCAATGGGGAAATTTTTGTATGCCAAATATATGTTGATGATATTATCTTTGGCTCATCTAACAAAGCCTTTAATGATGAATTCTCAAAGCTTATGACTAGTAGGTTCCGGATGTCTTTGATGGGAGAGTTGAGAGTATTTCTTGGCTTTGAGATCAAGCAAGTTAGAGGAGGGACATTCTTCAATCAAGCCAAGTATACTCAAGATATGCTCAAGAGATTCAAAATGCAAGATTTAAATGGAGCTCCTACTCCCATGGCTACAAAGACTCATCTAGAACAAAATCCAAATGGTAAAGATGTGGATCAAAAGGTATACTGGTCCATGATTGGTTCTTTGCTTTACCTTTGTGCATCTAGACCCGATATTTTGTTGAGTGTAGGTGTGTGTGCAAGATATCAAGCGGCTCCTAAAGAAAGCCATTTGATGGCGGTCAAGAGAATATTTCGATATTTAGTTCATACCTCATTTTATGGTCTTTGGTATCCCTGAGGCTCAACATTTGCCCTTTGTGGATACACGGATTCGGATTGGGCGGGTGATAAGGATGATAGAAAATCAACATTCGGGGCTTGCCAATTTCTTGGTAGGTCCTTGGTATGTTGGTCTTCTAAGAAGCAAAATTGTATATCCCTCTCTACCGCTGAAGCCGAGTATGTCGCTGCCGCTAGTGCTTGCACTCAATTGCTATGGATGAGGCAAACTTTAAAGGAATACGGTGTCCATAGTGACAAAGTGCCTCTTCTATGTGAAAATGAAAGTGCCATCAAGATTGCATACAACCGAGTGGATCACACAAGGACAAAGCATATTGAGATTCGTCATGACTTCATTAGAGATCATGTTGCTCGAGGTGATATTGATCTATCCTATGTATCAACCAAAGATCAACTTGTCGATATCTTCAGAAGCCACTTGATGAAGCAAGGTTTTGCTACTTGAGGAATGAACTAAATATCGTAGATTCAAGGAGCCTGACTTGATTATCTTGCACTCTCACCTAATATTCAACCCGTATTTGGTTTAGGTGTAGGCATGGACATAGGGGGAGTGCAGTCCTAATTGATTGGACCATCCCTCCTCCCATTATGCGCAAAGTAAACAAAATCATTCCTCTTAATATCATTTTGTGATATGTGAGCTTAATGATGAGTTTCAGTAATGGACCCAAGATATATCTTCGTGGTGCCAAGACGAGTATACTCAAACATGGTGGCCTAGGCCACCGCCCCCTCTCAATTGATAAGTTGATGTGCTTACTCGTGTTTGTCACTTTTGAATTGGTTGTTACTCATGTTTGTCATCTGTTGAGTTATTTTCATTGATATTAGTCTCATGCACTCTAGTTTGGTTCTTGACATCCTTTTCTCGATTTTTAGAGTGCATGTGCTTCCCAGCACAATTATCTAAACCCAAGACATTCTTATCCCTCGACAAAAGTCATCTAATCTGCACAAGAACCTTCCACTTTATGTATAATGGCTCTCTGTTCTGGTGGTTACGGTACTACCGGTGCTCACTAGCGGTACTACCGTAAAAGGCTAGCGGTACTACCGCGTCGGGATCAGTTTCTAGGGTCCTATCTGGAAACTTCCCAGGTGCGGTACTACCGGTAGTTGTCTATGGTACTACCGCTCGTGGCTCCGGTACTACCGCTCGTGTGTTTCGGTTAAGATTGGAGACGTGGGAGAGGCACCTCTCAATGCCTCATTAGTCCCCCATCTCCACTCCTCACCACCGCCGCCGCCGGAGCAGGAGAACGCCGCCGGAGCCCTGCCCCCTTCTCCTTTTCCCGGATCCACATCGGATCCGGCCTCCTCGCGGGCTCCTCCTCATTCTCCACCGCCATGGACACCGGTACTACCGCCCTCCTCTTCTTCTCACTTGTTTTCTCCATTGAATCCAGGGTGACTTTTATTATTGGCTAAAACATGTATTCTTGAGGTTGTACCGTGTGCTATCTACCAGATCTACCTCTTAGACCGATGGAACTCATGTTTTTCATCAATTTTACTGCCCGTACATGGATCTATGGCTCAGATCTGCACTGTGGTCGCTGTCCGGTAGTACCGGGAATCTTTTTCCGGTACTACCGCCCTGTACTGACAACAATTTTTTTTAAAAACCAAGAGTTCCATCATCTGTTTGTCTCGGGTTCTTGTGCCCTTACCCCTATGCTATCTCCCTCGTTCTTTCACAGGTGCAGGGGGTTCCCTGGGATCTCGCAAACGCTCCAAATCTCACCATGAGATTGAGGACTATGAGTCAGAGTTAGAGACTGAGTCAGAAGAGGAGATCATGCCTCAACCTAGCGCCCGTCTGAAACTGCAAACAACTCGTGGTCGTCGGGGTGGGGGGGGGGGTCAAGCAAAGTGCTGGTCGTGGTAAGGCTCCTCCACATCCTCCTCCCTCCGGTCCTCGCAAGAGCCACAGTTCAGGGCCATCTGGGCCAAACCTACTATCTGATTTGTCTGAGACCAAATTTCATGAACTGCGGACTGTCAATCCATATGTGGCTGCTCAATCTCAAGCTCGGCGAGGTAGCCTTTTCTATACGGATTTCCAGGAGCAGGTGTTCCATGAGATACTCATGAAAGATGACAAACTTGTGGTCCCTCAAAAGTGGATCGAGATGAATCATGTGAGGAAGAATCTGCAATACTTTGGTGAAGCTCTTGACATTTGCACCAACATTGGCTTGCTTCCTATTATGGAGTTATGGTGCAACTATGACCCAGTGCTCATTACTCAGTTCTATGCAACCGTTAACTTTGCCAAGAATCAGACTCGGACACTCACCTGGATGACCGAGAGTGTTGTCAAGCAAGCAACCTTGGCTTAGTTCGCGGCTATTCTTGGGTACGAAGACCGTGGCAGGGACATTCCCGTTGGCTTTCGGTGCCACAACAATGATCGGCCCATGAAGAAGGATGCTCTTGCACCACTGTACATCCTGGGGCGCGGTATCCCTGGAAAGATCCAAGGGCTTCTACCTACATATGACATCTTGCATCGCATTTTCCGTGAGACTGTCGCCCCCCGAGCTGGGAATGTTGATGAGATACATGCCTTCATGGTGGATATCATGCTCGCCACCTTTCACCACTGTGACTCCAGCCAACCTATGGATGTTATTTGGAATGAAATGGTCTGTGTCACTTTTCAAAGGAGGGTGCCTCCTTTTGCTCCATATATCATGGCTCTCATTATTAGCAAGTGCCCCGTGATTGCGCGTGACATATCTTCTCTTCGCCTTGTCACTCACCGCCACAAGAATCTGTTGATCAAGACCCATCTCAAACCACGCAATGTCGATGGTCAGATTGTTGATGAGGATGGGAACCCTGTTGTGGAGGGATCCAGTGATGCTGTTGATGCCCAGAAGGATGCTGACTTTGTGGTCTCACGTCGCAAGCCTGCTCAGCCATCTTGGGCCAAGAGGATTGACGCCAAACTCAAGAAGGTATTCTGCTTCCAAGTGGACAATAAGAAACGCATGTACGAGGCCCATGTCTATGCCAAGAAGTAATGTGCTCGTCAGAAGGAAATGATGGAGGCTCAAGGTTTGACCGTCTCCAAGGGCTCCGAGAACAACATTACCCCAGAAGACCAATGGATCTCCAAGCACAGCCACTGGGATGATGATGCCACCTCCTCCTTCCGTGCCCCGCCAACTGATGATGATGCGTGGGATGCATATGATGATGATTACGAGTGATCTCCGGGACGTTAGTGTTGATCTTGTCCCTTTTGGGTGTCTTGATGCCAAAGGGGCAGAAGTTGCACATTAGGTATGCGGGATTTGCGAGGGAAAAGTCACAAGCTCGTTTTTGCCATTGATTTTTATTCGCTTGTGAACTTTATTTGCTTGCCTCTTATTAGGTGTGACTTATTATGTGTGAACTAACTATTTGTGCTATGTATGGTGAGACTATGTGGTTATCGTATGAATCCATCTTGTGTGTAATATGGCTATTCTCATTTGGATCCATCTTATGTGGTGTATGTGACGACCTTCCCCATTCCTAATCAATATTGGTCATCACATGCTATTTAGCAAAGGTATGTGCTCTAAGTGCGACTTCTACTCCCAGGTAACTTATTAGATAGAATGGAGCTTGATTCTACATATCCAGGGGGAGCCCCATCTCTATCTTGTCATCATTGGATTACCCTGCAAAATGTGTGTTGTCATCAAACACCAAAAAGGGGGAGATTGAAAGAGCATTTCCTATCCCTAGTGATTTTGGTGTTTTATAACAACACACATATCAGACTAATTATTTGCCAAGTGTATCGCAGGTGCATTGAAAAAGGTTTTGCAATGGTTAAACAACAGTCCAGAACTTTCTTCCTGGCGCGGTACCTACCGCTTTTTGCTACCGGACGCGGCAGTAATTTTTGATCAGTTGTCAAAAAGCCACTGCTGGGCTAGGTACTAAAAAGCGGTAGTACCACATTTTAGTACCTAGCGCGACAGTAGCTTTTTGACCACTTGTCAAAAGCTACTTCCCGCTCCGGTACTAAAATGCGGTAGTACCGCATTTTAGTACCTAGCGCGGCGGAGACTTTTTCCAACCTATAAAAGGCCATAGCTCGCCCCGGTACTAAAATGCGGTAGTACCTAGCGTGGCAGTAGCCTTTTGTAAGTTGGCAAAAGCCACTGGATGCCTAGGTAGAAAAATGCGGTAGTACCGCATTTTGCTACCTTGCGTGACAGAAAGTTTTTCGACCATGTTGCAGATTCCATTGCCCGTCCGGTAGTACCGGTTCCCATAAGCGGTACTACCGCTTTACCGTAGCACCACATCGTGATACCGCTGTGGCCAGGAGATATGAACTGTGCAGGTTGCTCTTCCGGTACCAGGTCCGGTAGTACCGGAGTTTTCCGGTTGTATCGCTTAAGCGTCCGGTACTACCGCTGCATTAAAGGCTCCAACGGCCAGATTTCTGTGGAGGGGTATCCTTGGGACAAAGTGCTCATCCACATTAAAGTCAAGACCACCATTGGAGCCACCAAATCTTCAAGATCTCCTCAATCCACCACCCAAAGTCTTTGATCTTTGGGGAATCGAAGGAGGAGGCCCCGATCTACTACTTCACCAAAAGAGATCTTCATTTCCCCCTCATTTCATTAAGGGCCCCTTTGCTCTAGTGTTTTCTTGGAAACTCTAGTTCTTGTTTTGTTTCTTACAAGCTTGTCTTTGATTGCTTTGACATCTTGCTTGTATTTGGTAGCCTCCGATTAAGTTGTGGATGTGTGACCCAAACTTGTAAAGGTGTCGGCTTCCACCTTGAAGGTTGCCGATATAGTGGAAGGTGAATCGATCCCGTTGGGGTGAGTTTCATCAGAGAACAAGGGAGGCCTCTCGTGGCGTTGGTGGTTTGAAACCACCCCCTCTCCAAACGTAGACGTACTTCCCCTCAAAAGGAAGGAACTACGGGAAACAAATCCTTGTGTCTCCGCGTCCACCACTTTGGTTACTTCTATCCTTTACCGCACCTTACTTACTTGCTCTTACTTAGTTGTGCTTTATCTTGTTCATGTTTGTCATATAGGTAAATTCACCTTAGTTGCATTATCTAGAGAATTTACCTTATTGTCAAACCCTAATTTGAAAAATAAGAAAATTTGAAGTAGCACCTATTGACCCCCCCCTCTAGGTGCCCATACGATCCTTTCATCCTCTCTCAGCAGTGTCCTTATCCCGAGCCTTCTCCTCAACATCAAGAGACGCTATCAGGTTTTCAACCGATATCTCCTGTCTCTTGTGTTTGAGAGTTGTGGCGGAGTTCCTCCACGAAGAAGGCAACTTTGCAATAATGCACCCAGCCACAAACTTGTCGGGTAAGATACACTTGAGGATTTCAAGCTCCTTGGCGAAGCATTGTATCTCATGAGCTTGCTCAACTACAGAACGGTTGTTAACCATCCTGTAATTATGAAAGTTCTCCATGATGTACAGCTCACTGCCAATATCTGCTACACCGAACTTAGCGTTCAGTGTCTCCCAGAGCTCTTTTCCATCTTTGATGTGCATATACACATCAAATAGCTTGTTGTCAAGAACACTAAGAACACATCCCACAAAGGCAAGATTGGTTTCCTTGAACTTGTTCTGAACCTCTTCAGATGTAGTTCCTTCAGGTAAACCCTCACTAGCCTCGAATACTTTCAGAGCTTGCAGCCACATAGTGGTCTTATACTGCCACCTCTTAAAATGAACACCGGTAAACTTTTTCGGCTTTATATCATCGGCCAAGTGTCCCATGTTTAATTCAGGAAATTGCCTATAATAAGGTTTTTGGATTGTTGGATTATTAGGCATAATTTCCACGATTAATTCCAGAATATAAATCATGACAACAGCAGCTACAATCAAGTGAATCTCTAACATACTAGATGTATTTATCAACATGAACAGTAGCAGATTATATGCACTAACATCCATAGTAAAACAACAGATCTGTTGACGGTGTACATACTGATCGTTTGTCGATGTAGTCGCCGTTGGTGCAGTAGACTGACGAAAAAGTCGGTGTTGAAGACGACGCGCACGAGGTCCGGCTCGACGACCGGGAAGACGCGTCGTGATGACGAACTTGAGCAGTCGCGCGGAGCGCTTTCCAAAAACCTTATTCGCCCTCTCCCGTACAGGATCACAAAGGCGAGTGGTTCCGGAGACCTGCTCTCCCGACCGCCGGTGCACGCCGGCAAGCGGGATGGAGTAGACTATGGTGGCGGCGCAATTAGAGAGGATGACAAAACCCTAGATTGGTTTGATGTCGTACGTTGTGGAAGCCACACAGGCGTTTATATAGAGCGGCTCGGAAATCCCGTACAGGATACGAAGTGGACCAAGCCCACGTCGAGCACGTTCGGGTCGGTTACAGATAGCCCACGATCCAGGAGCGACCCGAATCCGCTAACTATTGACACGTCTGTCTAACTGCACACATTTTCCCAAGCAGCAAAATAAAGCTCGGCTCGGCGAGATTCCCGCAGCCCACGAGCGCGTGGCGAGGCGAGGCGAGGCGAGCGGCGTCGGAGGAGGAGCGCGCGTGTAGCTCTCTTATTGTCACTCATTTACAAAGTGGTGCAACACTCCACCTTATAAGGTGGTGCAACTCTCCTTCAACTTTTCATGTGAGACTAAACTTTAGCTCCCGCAGCTTTTGTCACACACACATGTGAGCTGCCACCAACTTGGGCCAAATCACATATGAGCTTCCACATACATGGGCTTTGAGATTTAGGGAAAATCTGAAATCATACATGGTCTAATGATTTAGCTTATTATTTCTAACACAATCAAGTTATTAGGTATCAATACGTCAAGGTGGACAAAATTTATGTGCATCTTTACAATAAACCTGTTATGAGCTGGTGTTATTAGTTCCCGTTCTATGGTAGCAATGTTCACTAGGTTCTCCTTCTACACAACTTCAAGCTGCCAATGATAGTTGCTCTTCAAGAGGCAAATACAGAGATGATTCTCTACGAGGTCTTGCTAAAGTTGGTTGGGCAGTATGTCGCCATTTGGATTTTAGAATCATACTGCTTGGCTAGAAGCAGGAGCATTGCCGCTAGAATAAGCAACCTTATTTGGAGGTCTTATATTATGGATATCACCATATCATGTTGCATATTTTCATTCACTAAGATGGCATACCTATTTGAAGTTATAAAGATTTACCTAAAAGGCGATATTGTTTTGTTTGTGTCAAAAAATCCATGTCATACAAAAAGTTACTTCTAGTGTTGACTCCATGCGGACCGTGGGAGATGGGAGATTGTTTTACCTATAAGAATGCAAGAACATATGTTGATTCCTTTTCGGTACTATTTTTCTGGAATCATGCATACCTACACCGGATGTTATCTCGTAGTATAATTCAATTAAAGTTGAATCTACTAAAGAACCATCGAATATCCACTAGTTCATTGTCTACATATTGCTCATCATCTATATTGTTGATAGACTCTGGATCACAATCTTTGTGATAAAGATATCTTGGTGGCAAACACATGTTGAATTTTTTCCGTTTACTGTTCTATATGTGTTGATTAAGTTTTTTTTTGTATTTTTGGTTTCGTTTTGACACAAAAAGACTATTTACGTTGAGACCAATTGTTCAGTTTTCATTTGGTATACAATCTCTTAATAATTTCTAGCTGAATTTCGCAAAAAAAAAAATCTTTCTGTTCTCGCGGTCCCTAACCAGCATTTCGCGTGACTTCTCTTTTATTTTACATGAATAAAAAAGGTTCTACTAGGCACAGTAACTTGTCCGGGGCCGCCGCACATGAAAACCCATGGCGCCACCTAGCCAGTCCATGTCACCACTGATAAAAAAAAAGTCCAGGCTACTGCTGTTCTCACGAAAGAGGCCAACATGTACAGTCAAAAAGCAATGCCTTGGTGACGATTGGCAAGGACATGCATACAGCCCGAACTGACGCCATTAGTGCACGGGACCACAAAGCTCCGAAGCTTCCAAGCAATGGCGCTGTACCAGAAGATAGAAAAAGCACAGACGGCCGTTGTGATCTCGTAAAGGTTCGAGACCGATGTAGTACGTATGGCCGAGGACTCGACCGACCGATGGATCACCCTCTGGTGTCACGCACAAAAGTACACCCGTCATAAAAGAGCCGAAAGTCCCGACGACACCCACCGCTGCTGCCCCATGAGGCCATGACAAAAGTTCTCGTGGCATCCGACTCGGCACGACACGCCGAGCGCATACACGATGCATCTGATGCAGTGGAAGGAGACGCCCTAAAACTTCGTTTTCTGATAGCTGCTGCTGCCCAACTTGCTATCGGATCAGTTATCCCACGCCGATGTGCCAGTGGCCAGTGCCGTCTCGTCGATGGCCGGTCCCCTTCGCCTTAATCTAAGCCAGAAGGAACGTGGAATATCAATCCCCTTCCTTCCAGGACACTTCGCGGTGTGATCAGGACTCAGGTCCAGGTGATGTCAAGTTGCTATAATAACTGAACTTAAGTAGCTACACGTACATTCCCTGTCTGTCGATCGCGGAGTGCCTTATTAGGGCGTCATCAATGTGGATTTAAGGTCGACCATAGCGCTCCTAAGGTTGACCATAAGCGTATGGCTCGGCCATAGTGAATAAAAATTGCATTTTGGTCCCTTCTGTCACCAAAGCACGCTGGCCGAACAAAGAGCGGTTGTCTTCGCGCGAGTTCGGCGATGCGTTGTCGTGGGACAGCCACTATGGCAAGCACCTCATCATGGAGGCAAAGAGATGGGGACACGGCGGTGAAACAGCGGACAATGACGATGAACATCACTTGAGTTCGTCGTACGGAGGTGAGCCTTGCCCTCCGAGTCACACCTCCTGCCGCGCTGGCCACTCGCCATGGTCGCTACCTCCGCTTGTATTGGAGTAAGAGGAATGGGTGGAAGAGGTGAATCCCGACCTCCCTCCTCCGCACCCTCCTCTCCACCGCCCATGAAGATGTGGCCTCTACCAACATATGGGGCCTAGCTTGAAGCCCGTGTAGTACTTAACCATTGTAGAATTTTAAGGCCGCCACAACATTACCGATTGGGCGCAGTTTATGGTCTCTTCGTGACTTAAGCATTGGAGACGTCATTATCAGCAAAACAAATGAGAGAATAACCTCCAAAACATGGCACCATGACATGGTCACTACATGTACATGGTGTTATTTTCTTTATAAACATCAAGCACGAAAGTCATACATGTACAACCAAATGTGAATTATATGACTACAAGGTCACATTAGTACTACGTCCATTCATAATTTGTTTGACAACAATTTAAAAAATATCAATATCCACAATGTAAAATTTATAGTATTACAATTCGCATAAAATATATTTTTTATATGGTGTATGTATTTGGTATTATGGATGTTGATTTTTTTCTATATACTTGGTCAAACATTACAAAGTTTAACTTTGACTTAACTTAAAATGCGAAGCAAATAAAAGTGGACGAAGTTTGTCAACATAATTGAAGCTTGTCATAACTAATGTTGCTAGTCATGTATTCTAGCCATTAATGAGTACAATTGCACTCTTAGAGGTCGAGCTAAAATGATAGGTTCGTTGCATGAAAAACAAAAAATCCGACAGAAGAGCGGAAGAAACTCAACAAGATCCGATCTATGAGATGCTAGTAACGAGAGTTAGATCTGATCTACTTACTCTCAAATCACACGGGTGTTTAACGATCTAGAGATCATGGATGATGTAGTTGTACACGGCGTCAGATCAAGCCGATAAAGTCCTGCGACCGGCAGCACCTCCACGGTATCCACACATCCGGCTTGGTGTCATCTCCTCCTCCTTGATCCCGCAAGAGAGAGAAGATGTCTGCGAGATTCTTGCAGCACAACGACATTGCTTGTTTATGGTGGAGAGAGAACGGCAGGACTTCGCTGCACGCCTTTGCCGGAGGAAGGGAAAGTATCTGGGAGAGAGGAGGGAGGAGGCGGCCAAAGAAATCGGTGGCTACACCCTATCCCCTCCCCTCTCTTATATACATGTGGGGGCGATAACCCTTGTCTTGGCCCCCCTTCAAGATGGTGGGCGGCAGCCAAAGAGAGAGAGGAGAACCCCTTCCCTATACCCCCCCTGTTTAGGGTTTTGCCATCCATAGTTGCATGGGCCAAAAGGAGGCTCTAGCGCCCTAGCCCAATGAGGCCAGGGTGCCCCCTTTTCAGGCCCATGTGGTCCGACCTTATAGGTAGGACCCACGGGTGGACCCCTAGGGACCTTCTAGAACATTCCAGAGTGACTTTGATATATTCTGAACTCTTTCCTGGAACCCTAAACCGACTTGCCATATACGCCGTTCAAAAAAACTTGCCATATACTTTTCTTTACCTTCGTACCTTTATGAAGCTCCTCGTGATATCTAGGATCTCATCTGAGACTCCGAATCAACATTCGATCACACCATCTATAATCTCATTCAAGCCTAGCGACATCGAAGCGTTAAGTGTGTGACCCTATGGATTCAAGAATGTGCATACATGATCGAGAAACCTCTCTGGTCAATAACCACTAGCGGACCAGGGATGTCCATATTGGTTCCCACACATTCAACTAACTTCTTTTATCGGTTAAACCATAATGCGAGGATTTAATTAATTCGGTATTCGATTCCCTTTGTCTCGCGATATATTACTTGCTCGAGATTTGATCATCAGTATCATCATACCTAGTTCAATCTTGTTACTGGCAAGTTCTCTTTACTAGTTCCGTGGTGCAGGATCCCCCACATTAGTCACATGCTTGCAAGGTTTAGGATATAACACTACCAAGAGGACCTAGAGATATCTCCCAGTCACATGGAGGATGAAATCCCAGTCTTGATTCATGTAAGTCAACAAGAACCATAGGAGATACTTGAAAACCATCTTTATAATCACCCAATTACAAAGTGACATTTGATGTCCATAAAATATTCCTCCGGTACCAGAGAGTATCACAATCTCATGGTCTAAGGAAACGATACTTGACATATACAAAAGCGATAGCAAACAAACTAAGTGACATGATTAATGGCTATGCTTATTATTGGGTCTCTCCATCACATCATTCTCCTAATGATATGATCTTTTTATCAAGTGACATTACATGCCCATGGTTAGGAAACCTTAGCCATCACTTGACTAACAAACTAGTTAGAAGAGGCTTAATAGGGACATTGTGTTGTTTATATATCCACACATGTATTTAGTTTTCGGTACATACAAAATTATAGCATGGAGAATAAACACTTATCATAAATACTGAATATAATAATAACAACTTTAGTATTGCCTCCTGTGCATATTCCTAACACAACAGTGATGCTCCCTTCGTTCCAAAACAATTGATTCTGGATTTGTCATAAGTAAAATTTCTCAACATTATAAATGATCTATGGGAATATGCTAATCTAGAAGCAGTGTGAACGAAATGACTCTTTGTGGTACATTGACTAATCATGATTACCAACGGAGGAAGGTCATAGATGTTGTGTTGATGGTGGATACTCCCTCCATTCCAAGACAATAGAAGTTCAAAGATTTGTACTATTAACTTAAATTTCTCTATATAATGAGATGGTGGTAACAAGCGACACTACAACTTTTTTTTTGCGAAAAAGCGACACTACATCTGTTCCAAAAAGTAAGGCTATGGAACACAGGTAGTATTTTTTTTTTGCATAGATGGAACAGAGGTAGTAGGGATATAAAATATGTCACACTATTGCATCATTATACGATACCGTTTATATGTGTGTCTTATCTTATCATATTTAAGCGATCATTTATGTCGAGTTGTAACACTCATCTATAAGTTAAACGACGACAATTAAACAATTGCTTGCTGTGCATTTACCTATCATGAAGGCTCACCATGAAATATAGAGTATATATTTTGTGGGGATGTGGATTTAAGGGATTTTTTTATTCTTATGATTTTCATTTAAATTTTGGAGGTTTGAGATCCTTATAGGTTTTTGTATGGTAGTTGTTTGATATGTAGAATTGAATTAGTTTTTTGTAAGGTTTCAACACATTTATTAGGAAATATTCTCCTCGTCCAAACCTTAAGAATTATCTGATTGCGACCAAATGATCCATAATTCAAATTATTATTGTAGTATTTGAACTCTAAAGGTTTTCAATGTGGAATTTTTTGATTCCTTGCAAACTTTTCTAAGCATTACCTGCACCGCTATTTGGAGTGAAATTTGCAGTCCTCGTGAAGACTACTTTGTTCTTTCTATGGGGTGCCAAACTTTCTATGTGCTATGTTATTTAGTTTTTCAATTATGAAAATCCTGTGATTCAAATGTGCATGCCATTGTGTTTATATGTTTACCTTATTAATTAATACGTTTTAGAATTATGCAAATCAAAGAGAGCCTTGACTTTTGTTTTGGAAGCTTTATGATATTTAATCGTCGAGTAGTAGTACCATTGTAACTCTATCATAAATTGCCTCCAAAACTTCCGCAACCGAAACCATTGGTGTCGTTTGACTAGTAACTTTTGTAAATTGACCAACACACTATTTAAGCACTGTAGGAGTACATAGTACTGAGTACTGACACATCTGAGGGCCCTAGCTTCATAGTCTCTCCCATCTTTATTTCTTCCCGCAGTGAAAACCGAACAAGCCAAAAAGAAGAAGAGAACACAACAAAAACCCGACCATCTCTTTCCCCTCTTCTTCTCGTTGGACCAAGGAAAGAACCCGAAGCATGGCAGATGCCCGTCACGAGCCCCGCGACGCCACCGACAAGTCCACCTCCGAAGCGGCCGACGACTTCGAGTTCCGCGTCGCGCCCACGGGCGGCCTTATCTCGGCCGGTGCAGGCGCGGTCGCCGACATGTGCGTGGCCGACGAGCTCTTCTCGCACGGCAAGCTGCTCCCGCTCCTCCCGTCGTCGGCCACGGCCACCGATGCCCCCAGCGGCGCCCCCCTTCTACCGAGGTCCGAGTCCGTCGCGTCCACCGGAGGCCTCGGATCGCGGTACGACAGCCGCAGCGCGAGCTCGAGCGGCAGCAGCAGCGGGTGCGTGAGCCGCAGCCACTCGTCCAAGAGCGCCTCCTCCGAGCAGGGCGCTGCGGCTGCGCAGCCTCGGAGGTCGCTCTCCAGCAGCCTGTTCTACGCGCACCCGAGCCCGTCCCCGCAGCTGCGGTCGTCGCGGCCGCGCCGGAGCACGGGGTCGGCCCCGCCGCCCGCCGGGTGGGGCGTCATTCGCCTGGGCGTCGTCGGCGCCCCCGACGTGTACCCGCCGCGCGCGGCCGACGCCAAGATCACCGCGGCGTCGCGAGGCGGCAGCGGCAGGAGCGCGAGGTTCGAGCAGGCGGCGAGCGCCGTGGAGAGGAGCTTCAGGAAGCACGGGGCGGGGCTCTTCGGCGACGGGTTCGGGTGCAAGTGCTCGCCCGACGTCGTCGTCGAGCCCGGCAGCCTGCCGGAGGCGACGAGGAAGAGCGGCACGGACGGAAGCGTCAAGAAAAGTCGGAGCGTCCGTCGCATTAGGATCATGGACTGGCTCGAAGAGCTCTCGATCACCAGCAAGGGGAAGAAGTGAGGGATCGTTGTGTAAAGATTTGTGCGTTTCTCTGAGCTGTGCATGCTCAAGGGAACATTTAGATTTGATCGTTAGAATGTTCTTGGTCGATTAACATTAGGAAACGCTTAATTCAAACGAATAACTTTGTCCATCATGGTTTTCCTGTTTTCAGTAGTTTGACCTTCCTTATATGCTCAGGGAGCACAGTTGCCGCAATTAGAGCATATTCCATTACAATTTTGCATGGCAATATTTTCTATGCAGTGCACAGATCAGTACGAGTTTTTTTGTGTGATTCCAGATCAGCACGTGTTGGCCTTCTGTCGTTACTCCTTGTTGCTAGAATCTCGGCACATGAAATTGGTCAGTGTAGAAAACTCGTTAGAATTCTGCCTTGATGCCCGTACCACATCCACACGGCACACCCATGACCTGACCCGTCAGGCTATCGGTCAATGCGTTAAAAACGACTTATCCACACATCCATTATAAGTACATCCCTGACGAATTCATTTCCGGCACGTGAGCCCTCTCGGTGCCATGGAGGTACAGTAGTACACTGACAGTGGGCTCGGCGAAAGCTCGGTGCGGCCGGCGCTGATGGCGAGGATGCCATGCCCGGCTCCTTCAACGCGAGACAGGCGTGCGGCAGTGGGATTGCAGTGCAGGCGCCTGCTGATCGGCACGGGACGACCGGCTTTCGATCGATCGGCGCGCGCAGCGCCGGACGGGCGGACGTTTCTCCTCGGTCCCTGCGAAAATTCGACCGTTCCATGCGACGTTTCCCGCGAAGTTTTTTTGTACCGCGTTGGCCGTGACGACGGAGGGGCTGCGTGAGCCTCTCGTTGCGTCGTAGCGGCACGTCATGATTCATGAAGCAGGGTGCGTGTTCGGTCGGTCTACGGTCCGTGTCTACCTCGCCTCGCCTTGTAGTCTTGTACTCATTGGTTTCCTCCTCTCGTATCCCGAGAGGATATCGAGACGGCGACGTGGTGATGGAGCGCGGAGTCGCGTAGCGATCGAGTACGAGTACTAGAGCACCGCCCGTCGCCGTACGTACGTGGTAGTGCTGCCGCAATTGCGTGCGGTCGGTGGCCACGACGGCGACCTGCCGGCGTGGTGCGGGTCTCATAATCCGGTCCTGACGGCGACGCCCACCCGGGAGGGGCGGCGGGAACCCGTCTCAACATAATGAGCACCACGGCGGCCGCGTGGTCGGACCAGCGGCGCAGGTCGAGTCCCGGCACTCGAAGCTCCTGGTGGCAGCACATTCCTTCGATCGGGGCAGTTCGCGGTTGGTTTCTCTCCGCGAATAAGATCAGATTAGGTGGGTGTTGGAGCGGTTCGCAACTTTTTGCTACTCTAGCTCGCCTAACCGCTGCTTTTACAGCGCTACGGACGAATTGAGCCCGTCGCTGCTGCTGCTAGCTCTCCGTCGCTGAAACCGACAAAGGCAAACGCTACCTGCACCTTGCTGCTTAGATCCAAGACTTTACCGAAAGAGAAAGATGCCCGAATGGCCAAATGCTCAGCCCGTTTCTCACCTATGCAAAAAAAAAAAACTATGTACATGTAGTGCCCTTTTGTCTGCCTAGTAGAAGAAAAGCGTCAGGTAATCGAGCGAAGGAGCTGAAAGGGGCGCAAGAAGTAACAAAAGTAACCGAAAAAGGTGACGCTAGCTCGTAGTAAAAGGCAGAATTTTCGTGTACCGGCACAAAGTTGCAAAAACTTCGAGCATGCATGTCTCCGCCTCCGAGAGCCTTATGATTTGCACTATTGCACTCCATGGTGCACGTTGGAGCATAAACAGAGAGCTTAATCATGGCGTCTCGCACTGCTGCACGAGAAAGGCTGCACTGTCCTTGTTTGCAGCCACTGGCTCCTATTTCCGAGGCGGCCAAAAGTGCCTAGATGTAGCGCGCCTAATCCATTAGCCTAATCAAATTATACTACTGGAGTAGTACTCAGCTCATTTCACAATTACCTCACTGTTCCGTGTTTAGTCACTTTTTTTTGAACAGATCAAAGTAATACCTTGAAAAGTTTGATCAAGAATATAAGAAAAAATATCAATACCCATAATTTTAAATGCATATAATATAAAAATACTTTATGACGATTCTAATACAATACATTTTACATTATTAATATTCATATTTTTCTAAGATATATGGTGAAAGTTTATAGAATTTGACTTTGGAGGGAGTCTTGCTGCTTTGGGAGATGGTCTGTAACCCCAAAGATCAGGGAGTCCTGGGTGTTATTAATCTCCCAGTTCAAAAACAATCGCCTGTTAATGAAACATGTGCATAAATTCTTCAACAAAGCAAATCTTCCTTGGGTCAAGATGATCTAGAAGTTGTATTATTCCAATGCTTTTCCTCATGCCAAATCAAGGGATATTTCCTCATCTCCAGCGTGACCCTACTTTAAAGAATTTGGCACAATGCAGTGTGTCAAATGGCTCATCTGTTCTGGTTTGGCAAGATTCTTGGTTTGACCAGAGGCTGCAGTTGTCTTTGCCCCATCTCTTTTCTTTTGTTAAAAAAGAGTCCATTTCGGTTGCCACAATTCTTGCCATGGATGATATAGTGGATCACTTCAATGTTCCTTTCTCTAAAGAAGCTTATATTGAATTCATGTAATTACATGGCATTTTGGTTGATATTAATGCCACATATGAGCATGACTAGTGGACGGTATTTCAAAGCACAAATCAGTTTAATGCTGCAAAGGCTTATAAAAATGCTATGAGTTGACACCTTGTGTGTCCCACTTTGAAATGGTTGTGGAAAACTTGCTATCAGCAAAAATACGAAGTTTTTTTTTTTAAATCCACATCGGAATATCTCTGCCCAATTAAGCACAACAACCATCCGCGAGTGACAAGGGCGACACACTTGGTTTAGACGAAAAACGCATCGCTTGACCCCTTGCATCGCTGTTATCGTCATATTTTGGCCAAAGGAGGAGATGGGCCGTAATCAAGATGGGCTTGGAAGATACATATATGCAACGTGTTGTTGAATCGGCCTTGTGCGTGGATTTGGGCTAAATTGCCCGTGTATCTTATATTGTAGTAGGTTCCGTTTCGGTTTAGGTAAAGAGATAGAGTTGTTAGGGTTATTCCAAAGATAGAAAGTCTCCGGACTATAAATATGTACCTAAGGTTATTGAGAAAAGGAGGACAATCACGTTCACAACAAACACAATCTCGGCGCATCGCCACCCCTTGTTTCTAGGGTTTCTTTCGGGTAAGTGTCATGCTGCCTAGGCAGTATCTGCTTATGCGTTATTTGGTGTTACTCGTACTGAAGCCTTGTTGATGGCGAGTAATACTATTATCATAGATTTGTTTAGGTTAGCATCGGTACTTTTTGCTATGATTGTTTAGTTATGCTACCTCTAGTTATCTCGCTGCCTTTGCACCTTTTCCCGGGTGTAAGGGTAGCATCTTGCTTGATCTTTATTCAGTCGATTTGATCCGTTATAGTTTTGCCTTGTTTTCCAAGGTTTAGTTTGATATCCACGTAGTCAGGCCTTGCAAACGGGTTGAACGATCCAGTAGTACGTGAGGATATGGTTTGCTAATTCGAGAGGAGTTGTTCCGGGAATTGACTTTACGTCGGTTGTTAGGCCTTCTCTAGGGTTAGTTTTCTATCATCTTTTGTATTTACCAGGCTCAATTACGTGTAGGATGTTCCAATTACGTGGTGAAAACGTTAAACTGTCGTAGATCGATTTAACTTGTATTGATGAAGCAAAACCCCATGTTATCATAGATCTAATGCAGAACCATGGGATAATCGGCTCAGAGCCGATTCTGTGGAAACCTGGGAGCCGGTCACGACTCGAATTTTACGTATACTTGTTTACCATGCAGGAAACTGATCGAAGCAATCCATCACCTTCCTGACCAGGTATAGGTCAGGTGGCACGCCCTCGGACCAGCCAGGACGTGTGCCGGAGTTTTGCGGGCCGTTGCCCAAGGGACTAGGGCCCACCAGCAGTTCTGGGAGCCTCCCGGCTCTTCGTGTTGCTCGTCGCTGCTCGCCGGTGGGTTTTGACAGGCAACACATTCTGGCACGCCCGGTGGGACTTTCAACAACATCTGCATCAACATCCGACGCTGCGATGGGGGACAGACCGGTCACGTACGACGATCTACCTGAGGAGCACAAGGCGAAGTATGATGATATCAAAGCTCTCTTCGAAGCCGATCTCATCGGCTCTTTTGAGAGGACCCATAATCATGGCATCAGGTGGAAAGGGTTCTCGCCCGAAGGTGCCCTTGATGAGGTGGATCTGTCTGTTCCTTCAGAGGAGCGCACCAGGGCTCTGCGACAGGAAGTCAACTACATGGTGGCTCATTCTCTTCACTGCCATTCTGAGAGCCTAGTGAACGCTTTCGAGCGCATCGCGGTTCGCGTAGTTCAGGAGATCATGAAACATCGATTCCGTCGGGCCTACTCTAGGGACCCACCAGGAGAAAGACCGCTCGGCAGGCCACAACTGCCATTCACGCTTGCAGCCCGGAGCCACCAGGCACCGTCGTCGTCTACAAGGTCGGAGGTGACCCAGCGATTGCTAGTTCTGTCGAACCACCTAAAGAAATCCCACATGGATATGTGTGCACCTACGTCTTGGACTGCAATAACTCGACGCCAAGACGAACCAGATTGCAACCGAGGGATTTCGGGCAGGAGTTGCTAGAGCAGGGCTTCGGGAGCGGTATTTCGAGGGGGATGTCGCATGGACGCCGATAAAGCGTGGCTAGCCAAGTATGCCACCGAGCGAGTCATGAGAATTTAGCCCTGCAGCTCAAAGCGGTGGAGCAAATCCGTACCATCTTGAGAGACCAGTTCGCCCGTCAAGAGAAGGACAATCGGCTATTCAAGCCGTACTCAACGAGTTTGATCGATTCCGCGCCACCCAAGTATCGGCTCCCCGAGTTCTCAAGGTTTAGCGGATCGAAGGGTCGAGCTCGATCGAGCATGTGAGCCGATACCGCAGCTTAGGCTTGATTTCAGCGTCGGATCGATTGCCGTAAGGTTCTTTGCGCAATCTCCGACAGACCAGCTTTTGGGTGGTACACCGCCACCGATTCGATCAGACTGGAAGTAATCGAAGAGCAGTTCCACATTCAAGATCATTCATAAGCTACCGAGGCGGCATTGCATCCGCAGTGCAAAAGCGGGAGAAACGGTAGCAGTACATTCAGCTTTCAGATCACAAGAACCGATGTTATTCGCTCGCTTAATCGAGAAAGAAGCGTCGAATGGCGGTGTTGGGTCTCTCAAGACCTATCAAAGATCTGGCTTTCCAAGTAGAGTACAACTCATTGGCGCACATGGCCCAGAAGCTGACAATGTATGAACAGCGCCACCCTGAGTTGTACCAAGACAAGTTCAAACGTCCGATAGGCCTGGTCGAGACAGAAGAAGAGGATCCTACACAAGACCAGGAGGTGGCCGTGGCTGAATGGGCTCGAGGGGCAGATCCTGTGTCCTGCAAATGGGTGAAGCAGCAAGGGCCTGCAAAAGGGTTCGACTTCGATGTGAGCAAAGCTGAGCAGATATTCGATTTCTCTGAAAAGAAAAGTACCGGTTACCCGAAGGCCACAAAATCCCTACGGCTCAAGAGATGAACGGGAGACCATACTGCAAGTGGCATCACTCGTTCACCCACACCACCAATGATTGCAAAGAGCTACGTCGCCAGATCCAAACGGCGATAGAACAGGGCCGTCTAATCCTTGGGCAATTCGCCATGAAAGTAGACACAAACCCATTTCCCGGCGTCAACATGGTAGAACACAACCACTCCACGAGGCGTCAGTTGGATTTCTCGTTCGATGTTAATATGGCAGGACCTGTGTACCACCATGGAACATATAAGGAGGAAGACGGTCGCTCGCGCGGCAAAGAAAGAGAGGAGGCTGGTCCACGCGACCGGCCCCGTTATGATGACAGGCGATACTTAACCGAGGAGCAAGTGAGAAGCGTGCGATATCAGAAGCCACACTCCACGCATCTCCTTAACAAGTATGAGCGTCAGCATGACCGACGTCGCCGGCACGATCGAGATGATGAAAGATATGAGCACCTCGCTAGGGGAAAGTCAAAGGAAAAGGAAGGCATGGACAAACATTGGGATTGTCCCTTCTTCAAGTATTGCTGGGATGCCGGAATGAGCCGATTGCCTACAATCGACAACTGCCCGGAATGTGGACAGCAGAAGGATGACACAGGTCCAGTTTCAGTGTTCAAGCGTCTAGGGCCTCTCCCTCCTCGAGCACAAGATCTCGAGGAGCCAATGGGTAAAGAAGAAGACATATATCACCGGCCAAGGTGGTGCCCCGATGGACTCAGGCACACCCAAAAGCGTAGAGTTCAGCGATCGCAACTGGAGGAAGCCGCGCAGATTCCACGCTTTAAGGAAAGCACGGCCCGATCTGGCCGTGAAAATTCGGCAGACCTTGGAGACGGAGGATCGTCCGAAAAGGAAAGAGTGGCGCCCCAAACCAGTAAAAGCCGATGCGAAGACATCGGCTGGCACAAACATGGTGTTCATACTTCCGTCAGAGTTTTGCGCTCCAAGAACCAAAGAGCTGCCAGTGGCACAGTTTGACTGCGGCCCACAGCCGGTCATCTTTGAAAAGCCACTTGAGAAGGGCTACAAACATCTGAAAGCCCTGTACCTGCGAGGTTACATCAATGGGCAGCCTGTCAGCAAGATGTTGGTTGACACCGGAGCAACAGTCAATATAATGCCATACTCCATGCTACGGCGTTTGGGACGCTCCACCGCAGATCTGATCAAAACCAACGTCACGTTAAGCGACTTCAACGGCCAAACTTCAGAAACGCAAGGCGTACTGAACGTGGATCTGACCGTGGGCAGAAAAACCATCCCTACGTCATTCTTCGTCGTGGACAGCAAAAGCACCTACGCTGTCTTGCCGGGAGAGATTGATTCACGCTAATCTGCATTCCATCCACGATGCACCCTGTCTGATGGGATGGAGATGAAGTGGAGGTCATTCATGCAGATGATTCGATCGAGATCTCCATAGCTGGCATGAACGTCGGGAAGCGACGACCAAGAGCCGATCTCTCGAATCACTAGACGGCGTGAGCGATTGAAGCTACAAAACGGGTGAGGCTGGTCTTATCCATCGGCCCGACAGAGTAGCAAAGTCCACGATCGATGGTATGGCGATCCTGCGATCGGCAAAAAAATAAAAGTAATCTTACGACAAGCGGTCATGCAATGTAGTAGGGAGATTCCACGCCATCGTAGAGCAAATAATTTGTAAACCTTCCTTGACTAATGCAATGAAAGGGGCGATTCCGCAATCGCCCAAATTATCTTTGTTATCCTCACCAACTGTTTGCCCGTGTTTAGCATCGATTTAGCGGTGACGGAAAGCTAGGGTATGGGTTTACATCCGCCGATGAGCTAGAGGAGATTGACATCGGTCCCGGGATAAGCCACGACCAACATTTATCGCCAGAAGTTAGATCCGAATCATGGGTCCGATGATAGCTTTGTTGAAAGAATATCCGATCGCTTTGGGACTATACGGAGATGCCCGGGTTAGACAGAGCATCATTGAGCATCGACTACCGCTTAAAAAGGATTTCGCCATTCCAAAGCAATGAGCACGAGATGAAGGCCGAAATTTTGGAAGAAGTCAAGAAAGAGATCGAGAAAATGTTGACAACTAGGTTAATCAGCCATGCAGGTATCTTTAGTGGATTTCTAGTATCGCACTGTGGAGAAAAAGGATGATGCCCGGGCGTGTTGCCATAGATTTTCGGGATCTCAATAGAGCTACTCAAAGGATGAGTATCCGATGCCGTAGCAGAGACATTAATCAACGCAATTGCTGGTCATAAGATCTTGAGCTTCATGGATGGCAATGCAGTTACAACCAAATTTTTATGGCTCCTAAGATATACACAAGACGCATTCGAGTCCCGTGTTCTGGGGTTGTTTGAATATGTAGTCATGACGTTTGGATCAAGAATGCCGCGCCACATACCAAAGAGCCATGAATTATATTTTCCATGATCCGATCGGCAAGCGGTGGAAATTTATATCGATGACGTGGTGGTCAAGTCTGCTTCAAGATAAGGACACTTGGACGATCTGCAACGGCCTGGACCGAACAAGAAAATTCGCCACGGATGAATCCAAAGAAGTGTGCCTTCGGGTGACGGCGGTCAGTTCTTGGGTTTCTTGGTCCATGAACGCGAATTGAGATCGGCCTGAAAAGTCGAGGCGGTCACGAACAATGAAGCCACCTACCACGAAGAAAGAACTGCAGTCTCATCGGCAAGATTAACTTCGGAAGATTCATCTCCAATCTGTCGAAGAATAGAGCCGTTCATGGACTGGTGAAAATTAAATCGATGAGGAGTTCCGTGGGGACAGAACAACGAGCCTTCGACGAGATCAAAGAATATCTAACGGCCGCCGGTGTTGGTTACGCCCGGATAGGCCGTTCTACATTTACTTGTCGAGTCGACACGCCCATCGCCTCGGTGGTGCAAGTTTATGATGGTCGGAGCGAGTTGTGTTTTACATCAGCGAGGATGCCGACGCAGAGACAAGGTATCCCGAGATCGATAAGTTGTGCCTCCTGCTTTTCACCGCACTAAGTCGCCACATCTTGCTCTCAGAGATTATCATTATATGCAAATCAGATGTCATAAAGCATATGCCGGCTCCCATGTTGAAAGGCCGACTCGGCAAATGGATGTTTGCATTATCGAATTTGACATCCGTATCAACCCGAAAGCGGTTAAGGGTCGCATTGGCGACCTTATTGCTAAAAGAATCAACACGATATAGCATACCTTTATACGAGCGTGGGCTATGTTTTTTGATGGATCGGTTTGTGATGATGGTTGCGGCATCGGCATTCTACTCGTGTCGCCCCGGGGAGCAACATATTCTTTCTCCATCAGGCTAGCTACCCCTCGCACCAACAACGTCGCCGAGTATGAGGCGATACGCAAGGGAATGGAGTTGCTCATCGGCCGGAGCGAAGTGGAAATTTTTGGAGACTCCAAATTGGTGATTTCCCAACTCACGGAGGAATACAAGTGTGAGAGCGAGTCGCTCTTCCCATTATGGTTGCAATGCCGTGAGCTCATGGCACAGTTCCGGTACATAAACTTTAACTGGATCCCGCGATCGCAGAATACCGAGGCGAATGATCTCGCACAAATGGCTTCAGGCTACAAGGACGTAGCAGAGGGAACTGATGTTCAAGTACAGTTCCTGGAGGCGGACGACTGGAGAGCCGATATCTTCAATTACTTGAAAGACTCGGCTCGGGGGGCACCTAAACGGATAAGGTACAAGGCCATGAAGTATGTGCTTATCGGGGCGACATGTTCTACAGACTGGAAGGGTTATCGCTCAAATGTCTGGGACCAACCGAGGCCAATCGGCTCCTACACGAGGTACACGAAGGCCTGTGGAACTCACCAATCGGCTCACAAGATGAAATGGTTGATCAGCGATCGTGGTTTTATTGGCCCACCATGCTTGAAGACTGTTTAAATACTACAAAGGGTGTCAAGCATGTCGAGATTTGGAAAATTCAGATGGTACCACCGGCAATGAACCCCATCATCAAGCCTTGGCCATTCCGAGGTTGGGGCATGGATATGATCGGCAAGATCAATCCTCCATCAAGCAAAGGCCACATGTGGATTTTGGCCATTACGGATTATTTCACTAAATGGGTGGAAGTCCCTATGAAGTCGATGAACTCAAGGATGTTATCAATTTTGTGAAAGAACATGTCATTCATAGATTCGGATTCCCCAAACTATCACGACCGATGGAGGTTCGGTCTTCATTTCTCACGAGTTTAGAAAATTATGTGAGGACACGGAATTAAGTCGATCCGATCATCTCCATACTATGCTCAAGCAAATGGGAAAGTCAAGCGCCCAACCGAGCCTTATCAAGTGATCAAGAGGAAAGTCGATGAGCACCCTAGGCGTTGTACGAGGTTTTGTCGAAGCTTTATGGGCTTATCGCATGTCATGTCATGGAGCGATAAAAACCTCGCCATACCATCTAGTCTATGGACAAGAAGCCGTATTGCCACAGGAGATTACGGTGGATCGAGACGTGTCACTTTTCGTAATGATCTAACAATCAAGAATATGCGATCCTGATGAGTGACTGTTGAGGATTTAATCGAGCTTAGCTGTGGTCGCTGAGAAAATCAAAGAGAACAAGGCCAAGGTAGCTCGTGCATATAATAAGAAGGTGAGACCAAAGGAGTTCCACGTTGGCGATCCGGTGGGAAGTCAGTATTGCCATTAGGGACTAAGGATGCAGCATATGGTAAATGGTCTCCAAATTGGCATGGGCCATACAGGGTCGATCAAGTGTTAAGGGGGAACGCATACATGCTTGAGGAGCTGGACGGCGTGAAATTCCTAGTAGCTGTCAACGGTCAGCATCTCAAGAAATATTTCCCAAGCATGTGGGATGATGGACAGTGAAATATGGGGGGCCGATACATGAAATCGGCCAATAAAAAATTTAAATATAGCCGATGCACAACCATCGACTCTAGAGGTTTAAACTGTTACGAGCAGGTGTCAGTTTACATGGATGAGCTACTGAAGGAATGCCTCGAAGGCGTGGAGGGCGTCAGCACGGACACGATCCACCTCGGCGATCTCGGCTTCGTCATCTTCGTCCTTGCCCGTCACTAGCTGCTTGTTCAGGGCACGCATTTCCGCCAGATCAGTCTTCAGTTGAGCTTTGAGGCCTTCTGCTTCGTCTTGGGAGCGGGCGATGAATGCTTCCTTGTCACAAATGAGCTGTTTAGCCGCCCGGACCTTCTCTTCAAGATCTCCCAATTCCTTTTTCAAGGATGCAAGCTCGGCGGTACAGACAGAGGTGTCAGTTTTGGCATCCAGAGACGCCTTTTTCTTGTTGAGCTGCTGACATTTGTCTGCAATATTGTCCTTCAGCGGGAGCTGGGCGCGGCGCAGATTAATCCTCTCACGGGCCAACTTCACCCTTGACCCGTAGAAGGACAGAGTTACAACTAGCCAAAGCTTCACCTGCAATGCTACTGGAAGTTGGTCCTTGATTTCGGCAAGAACGCTCTTCACCTCTTCAGAATCCTCGATCAACTTCTCGATCGGGGAGGACAGCAAGGCTTTGAGACGCTGGAATTGAGGTAGAACAGCCCTCGCTCGTGGTTCATCGTTGACGACAGAGAGAGTTGGTTCGATGGATTCAGGGTCGAACGTCAGCAGGCCTGAGATATCACAACCCTGGCAGGTCGAAATGGCGTCAGTATGCGTCCAACACGGAAGGATGAGCCGAAAGAAGCTAACGTACCTCTCCTGAGATCGAGGGGATAGCAGATGATGAGACGATCGGCTTGTGCGTTGTTGCTGGGGGCTTGGCCAAAGTGGTAACCGTTTCAACTACACCTTCAGGGATTACTAGATCCATCCTTGCGAGGGACATCGGCACTTTCCCGGCCTTCCCACTAGAAGTGTCAGTCGTCTGCATGAAAAGTGCTTAGCCAATGTAAATAGTGATGAATCGGCAGATAAAAAAGAAACAATTGGTGACACCATGGAGGGTGATGACTGTCGAAACCTCCTGGCTCGACGAAGAAGTTTGCAGTCCCTTGCGAGCCCTCTTGGGGCTCACAGCTGGCCCCGCCTCGACTGATGCTCGGGGGGCAGGTTCGAGGCTGCCTTTTCCTGGGAGCCGATGGTGGCAAATCTGGCTGGCTCGGTGTGGTGGTCCTCTCAGAGTCTGTTGGGTCCGTTTCTCCTCGATTGGATTGCGTGTCCCCGCTGGAGGTGTCTTCGATGGAAGCCTGTACGAAAAGGAGAACTAGTAAGCACGAGCATGTTTGCAAGGATGAAAAAGATCGACCAAGGCATGGATCAGCATACATGCGAACTTTCTGGAGAAGGGCTCCGGCGCCTCAAGGTCTTCCTGGCAGCTACCTTCCTCACCATCGTTCTTGTTTTAGTTGGAACTCGAGAGGCAGCTGACTTAGAAGTTGCTTGGTTCTTGGAAGCCGATTGTGGTGATATCGGCTGGTTCTGCATCACGACCTTTTTCAAAGGTGGCGAGTTTTTGCAGAAAAGGACCACATGAGCTGGTGGGAAGAATTCGAAGGGGGAGCCATCACCGTGCGTAGGTTCAGGACCATCTTGTTGCTGCAAGGAGACAGAGTGGTTTATTAGAAGAATCATTTGTGAGCTGCATCCAGAAATTTACGAGTAGTGGTACCTGTTCTACGGGGATGTCATATTCAGTATCGAGCTGTTCCAGCAACGGTCCCAGAGCTCTCCTGAAGGCATGAGTCTTCCACATCGACCACCAGTTCTCAAAACCATCGGTTGACGAAGCGAAGGTGAGGTTGTTAGGAATTGGGATGGTCAGAGCATCGAAGAAGGAATAACACCTTTGACTGGTGAGAGGATTGGGCAGGTCAGCTCTGCTCTCTGTAAGATGGTGGAGAAAGAAATGAGGAGGTACTTATCCAAGGCCAAATTGTCGAGCCACTACAACCGGCTGGTAGAATTCATGTCCAGGCTTGATTATTCTGTTGGATGTGCTCATGCCAACTGGAAGGAAACAGGGACGGATCACAGTGGAAAATAGCTGCCGAGTGCTGGTGTCATCGGCAAAATTGTCTAGCCTGAAGGAGATTGGATTTTCAAAATGTTCCGATTCTTCCATGTAAGGAAAGAAGATAGGATTGTCCAGGCCTTGGAAGAAAATGCTGAACCACTTGGATGCTTCCTGAGGGATCAGTTACTACAGCAGTCTATACAGAGCTTGGCCGTAGCTGGTGCATCGGATCTGCTTCCCTTTGGCATCTGGAAAGGTGCAACTCGCCAAAAGGGGAAAGTTTGGGACATGGTTTTGAAAATACAGCTGAGCCCATAGCTGAATGAACCACCAAGGACCTCCTGTTTTGACTGCTATGCCAGAGAATAGCTTGACAAACATCAACTGGAGATATCGATAGACTTCTCCAAGGAACAGTTTGCCGATGCCAAGTTGAGTGCCTTTGGCAAGTTCGTAGGCCAAGGAGAGATAATTCTTGGTTGGAGCAAGGGAAGGGCCACAAAATATGAAATGTTCCAGCCAGAAGTTGAGGAAAGCCGTGTGTTCTTTCTCCGTGACAGGGCCTTTAGTTTTCATGTGGTTTTGAATATAGGCACCCGATTCAGGCGATCTTTTGGAAGAAAGCTTGTAGGGACCTTTGTCGATTAAGCGGAGAGGGGTGATGTAACGTCGCACCAGAATCATCACCACGTCTACAGGTTGGTGTCATGGGGCCATGACCGAACATGAAGCGATTGAGCATCGGACCGAAATAGCCGATGGTTTTAGAAGATTTTCATGTTTCTCAAGGGAGACAATGACAAATACAGGGCATCGGCTATTCCGTGGTTTCCCATTGAGATTGGTAAGTTTTGGCTACCCTCTTGTACCAAGAGACCCAATGTTCGGGATTAGGCCAGGCTGCAGCGGCCGGCCAAGAATTCAAATCTAGGTTTTGGCTTACGAAGGGGATTACATTTGCCTGCAAGAGATCGGATGGGCAGGACTAGATTCTGCAGGGGGCCAAGAGAGAATTTGGGAGAGAAGGATGCGGCGTAATGTACGAAACCTAAAAATTTAATGGTGGAATAAAGCATTAATTCGGTGTTTGCCATTAATTCCAGACCGTGTTGATGCGAGGTAGGCGTACCTTCAGACCAGAGACCGCTGTGTTAGTGTTGGACGATTCCGCCATCTAGTTTGCCGGAGGAGATGGATCTATGCAATTGGGGATCGAGGTTTCTTGTCGCTGTGAGCTCGGTCTATTCCGTGAGGCAATTGGAGATCTGGGTTGGCCTTTTTTGAAGAGGGTCGCAGGCTACCGTTTGAAACTGGAAAGTGGCCGCTCAGATTTGACTAAGTATGCGACCAAATTTGGCCGTTTGTGGGGAAAGCCGATGTGTTATCATCGGCTCTTGGGGCTTTGACTTGGTTGACTGTATGAGCGCAGTATGGTGAAAGCCGATACATTACTATCGGCTTCTGGAGCGTTGACCTATTTTGACTATAGGCAAAAGCAGATTGGAAAAGCAATCTTTGTTGATTCAAAAGACGATTGTTTACAATGGAGCCGATTGCTTACAAAAGGAAATCTACTACTAGTACTACTACTACTAGTTCCTAATCTAGAGGCCGGTGTCATCGCTGCTGTGTTCGCCGTCGTCGTACTACATTGTCATTAAGCCGCTGCCGGGTCGTCTTCGCCGCCGAGGATGTCGTGAGGGCCTCCTCGCCTCGCTGCGTCTTGGTGTCCTCGCTGGACCCGGCGCGGAAGCGCTTCACCGGCAGGTATTCATCGGAGGAGGTGTCCTCCTCCGCTTCTTCCTCCTCGTCGGAGGATTCGACGCCATCCTAGGACCAGGCGTCGTCGGAGCTCTCCACCTCCAGTTCCCCGTCGGCAAGGAACTGGAGGCCCTCCTCGCCGTCGATTGGGACTCGGTCCTCCGACCAAAGGCGGTCGAAGTCCCTCTCGTACCACCATTGTGGGGCGAGAGCCTCGTACGCCGCCATTGGCGGGTGCTCCGGCGTCGGCTCTCGGTTGCTCATCGTGTTGGAAGATTGGGAGGAAAGGGCGGATGATTTGGAGGAAGAAGAGGAGGCCATGGCGGAGGAAGAGGGTTTTTTCGGCGGAGGAAGAGGGTTTTTTGGCTAATGGAGGAAGATGGGGGCTGCAAACTGCTCAGATGAATTTAAATAAGGGGAATAGTGGGAGGTGGTTCAATGCCATAGCGGTTTCCCAGAATGTGGTGCCAAAATTGTCAAATCGTGCACTACGGAGAAGTTGAGAAGACAGGGCATCATGATGAGGGGGTGGCGTGACGATTCTGCTCTGCAACGCGTAACCCGATAAAAAAAGGGAAGTGGGAAGAAAAAACATCAACGGAGTGGTTTTGGAATTATTATTGCCAAAACCAGGGGGGCATGTGTTATCGCCATATTTTGGCCAAAGGAGGAGATGGGCCGTAATCAAGATGGGCTTGGAAGATACATATATGCAACGTGTTGTTGAATCGGCCTTGTGCGTGGATTTGGGCTAAATTGCCCGTGTATCTTATATTGTAGTAGGTTCCGTTTCGGTTTAGGTAAAGAGATAGAGTTGTTAGGGTTATTCCAAAGATAGAAAGTCTCCGGACTATAAATATGTACCTAAGGTTATTGAGAAAAGGAGGACAATCACGTTCACAACAAACACAATCTCGGCACATCGCCACCCCTCGTTTCTAGGGTTTCTTTCGGGTAAGTGTCATGCTGCCTAGATCGCCACCCCTTGCGATCTAGGAAGTATCTGCTTATGCGTTATTTGGTGTTACTCGTACTGAAGCCTTGTTGATGGCGAGTAATACTATTATCATAGATTTGTTTAGGTTAGCATCGGTACTTTTTGCTATGATTGTTTAGTTATGCTACCTCTAGTTATCTCGCTGCCTTTGCACCTTTTCCCGGGTGTAAGGGTAGCATCTTGCTTGATCTTTATTCAGTCGATTTGATCCGTTATAGTTTTGCCTTGTTTTCCAAGGTTTAGTTTTATATCCACGTAGTCAGGCCTTGCAAACGGGTTGAACGATCCAGTAGTATGTGAGGATATGGTTTGCTAATTCGAGAGGAGTTGTTCCGGGAATTGACTTTACGTCGGTTGTTAGGCCTTCTCTAGGGTTAGTTTTCTATCATCTTTTGTATTTACCAGGCTCAATTACGTGTAGGATGTTCCAATTACATGGTGAAAACGTTAAACTGTCGTAGATCGATTTAACTTGTATTGATGAAGCAAAACCCCATGTTATCATGGATCTAATGCAGAACCATGGGATAATCGGCTCTAGGAGCCGATTCACAGGGAAACCTGGGAGCCGGTCACGGCTCGAATTTTACGTATACTTGTTTACCATGCAGGAAACTGATCGAAGCAATCCATCACCTTCCTGACCAGGTATAGGTCAGGTGGCACGCCCTCGGACCAGCCAGGACGTGTGCCGGAGTTTTGCGGGCCGTTGACCGAGGGACCAGGGCCCACCAGCAGTTCTGGGAGCCTCCCGGCTCTTCGTGTTGCTCGTCGCTGCTCGCCGGTGGGTTTTGACAGGCAACAATCGCTCACCACGCGACTTCTCTACCGCTATTGCTGCCGACCTTGGTCACAGTGGTGGCGGGCCTAGCACTTAAGGTGGCGAGGTGTTCTATGTTGGTGGAGGCCGCCATCGTTGTGGGGCATTGGAGGTCTAGGGCGGTGGTTCTGTTGGGGTTCGTAGCATGGAAAACAAAAAAATTCTATCGCATGTACACACACAAGCCAAGATCTAATCTACTAGATCGGTGCAACGATTCGATAGAGTACTAACCCTCAAAGATCCAAAGAGTTTAACGAGATAGGATTCTCGTGGTTGATATAGTCGTTCACTTGCCGATCTCAAGATCGCGAAGACGATCCTTCCGGTGCCGCGTTTCGGCAGCGCTTCCACAGTCGGTCACACGTTCGATACTCGATGAAGACCTTCCTCTCCCTTGTTCCAGCAGACAGCGGAGGTTGTAGATCCTCCTCGCGATTCCAACAGCACGACGGTGTGGTGGTGGAAGTATGGGAGAGATCCCGCAGGGCTTCGCCTAATCCGGAGCGGGTATGGTGGAGTAGAGAGGGCCCTTGGTAACTAGGGTTTAGAGCCAAGGGGTGGAGGTGGCCGTGGCTAGGGGGCTAGGCTGCGGTGACTTGGAGGAGATGTAGGGCAGTGGCGGTTTAGAGGGGGCAGCCGGCCTAGGGTTTTGGGGTTGAGCCTCCAAGGGGGCGCCCTACCCCTCCTTTTATAGGTGGTAGGGGCGGCTATGGGAGGGGAGTCCTATCCAAACTCCCCCTGGTGGCCAGCGTCTTGGGAGGGAGAGGGAACCTTTCCTAACTAGGTTTCCTCTCCTCCCTCCACAAGGCAATCATGTTGGAATTTGACTTTTTCAAACTGTCGTTTGAATATTCAAACTAGAGTTTGGTTTTTCTCTTCCCATTGCCCAGCCAAGTGACCTAGGACATGATGCAACCATACTATATTTGTATGACACATTCATGTACCCTTCCCTCTCCGGAGTGGTGGACCTTCTAGACCCTTGAAAGTACCGACTTTGAATCGACTAGAGAGGGGTGAATAGGCGACTACCAATTTTTAATTAGTTACTCAATTTTAGGCTTAGCAAGAAGATAAGTTCTCTAGATATGAAACTAGGTGAACAACCTATATGATAGAGAACTAACAAAATCCACAAGAGCGGTAAAGAGCAAGTAGTAAAGGTAAGGAACAAGATAACCAGAGCGGGGACACGGATATGCAATTCCCGTAGTTCACTTCCAAGGAATCTACGTCTATGTTGGAGAGGTGTCGGGGCCACACAAGGTCACCCGAGCGCCACAAAGGCCTCACCTTCTTCTCCGGTGAGCTCCCCCACAAAGGAGGCCTCACAATCCACTAACCGGTGACCTTGAAGGCGCCAACTGAAACCTTTACAACAAGGTTGAGGGGAAGCTCCACAACTCAATTGGAGGCCCTCAACGACATCACGGACCTTTACAACACACGCCCTTAGCTCCGAGGATGCCCTACATCGTCTAGGGTTCCAAGAAACCCAAGAGTAACAAGATCCACAAAGGATAGGTGGGGGGAATAAAATCTTCTTTGGTGGAAGTGTAGATCTAGGTCACCTCTCCAACCTCTCAAAAGATCAAGTGATTTGAGTGGCAAGGGAGAGATATCTAGTGAGGTGAAGCTCTAGTATTAATGGAGGAGAGAGAAAATTTAAGAGTTGGGTAGGGGGAAGGAGGGTGCCTTAAATAGGCCCCCTCCAAACTGAACTGTTGGGCAGTTCGCGACCTCACCGGAAGTTCCCGTGAGGGACCGAAAGTTCTTCCCAGCGATGCTCAAACGGTACGAAGACCGTTGACGCACGCTCCAAAGCTTGACCGGAAGTTCCGGTGAAACTTTTGGAGCAAGTTCCGGGCCAAGTTCCGTCAAATAGAACACTTGCAAAAAGAAGTATTCTGAACATGAGCGGAAATTGGAGTGGAACTAGGGCGGAACAACTGGGTCGCAAAACATGCCTGACCGGAAGTTCCGATGCCTCGGCGGAAGTTACGCTCAGGGTCTCAGCGGAAAAAGCAAAGGAAGTTCCTGCGACCGGAACTTCCCGTGCTACTTCCGGTGTTACTTTCGCTGTAAGTTCTGTCAAATAGAACACTACCATATAGTAGGTTCTGAGCTCTGGCCGGAACTTCCATCAGAAGTTGGGCAGGAAATAATCCCAGATCCATCCCATAGAGCACCCTGATCGAAACTTCCGGCTCCTGGCCGGAAGTTCTGATCAGACAAAAACTGCACCAACTGATCAAAAACTCGCTCTCTCGCTGGAGAATAGGATGGTTGTGGTGATGCAAAAATGGTTTCTGCAAGAACAGATGATTCCCACAGCCTTCCGAGGTGGACCCCCTCTTGGTAGTACAGCGATCTAAAACAATAAAATGAGATAAAGATAAAAACAAAAGACCGCCGTCTTCACGAGATCCCAAGAATAGCATCCACACACTCCATAAGCTCCATAAAAAACAATTAACCTAAAACTCAAGCACATGGTTAGATGTAACATCCCAAAAATACTAAGCTTGGATCAACAAATTCTAATCATCAAAATTAGGGTTAACAAAAACTTTTCTAAATGAAATCATGAATGCATGCATATGTGTATGCATGGATTTTGAAATCCTTTAAAACCACCTTGTTTGTTTGTTCCATTGCTTGTAAAATGTTTATTAGGTGAAATAAACATCATCTAAAACATTTCCCACACCTTTCCTAAAGACAAGTAAATCAAAACACATATATGAAATGAATGGTCATTTTGGCCAATTGAACTCCCATGCCTACTTTGGCGGCTCAAACTTTCAGAACCCAACAGAAACTTTTCTGGATCTTTGCACCCCTTGAATGTACTCATAACAAGGTATCAAGGCCCACTTTGTGATCATCCAGAAACTTTCAAATGCATAGTTTAAATGACAATTCAAAATTGAATCTTTATCATATGGGAAGATCCCACTTTTTGAAAATCTACTCAAACAAGCTCAACTTTCAAAACCCAAGCATCTGCAGACTCACCAGCACCAATCTAGCAAACCCACCAAAAATCATTTCAAAATTCAAAACTTGATTTCATGCGGCCATTTCATCAAACAGGTTGCAGACATAAATCAAACAAACATCAAACACTATTGTGAGCAGTGATTCTTGCCTAACTGGTTCCCCATTTAGCTCACACACAACTCAGTAGATCATCTAGGAAGATTAGCCAGGCACTAGCACCACTGTGAGCTTGCCATTGTCATCAATGGTGAATAGCCGAGCACCCTCTTGCCACCCCATAGTCGACAACAAGCTAGGAGCAGCAGCAAGCCTAGCCAGCATGTCTAGGAGGCAGCCCACCGTCCACCGCCACTCATTGTCCCAGCCGCGAGCGTTGCCAAGCCATGGTCCACGCGCACAAGCCGCGCCCAGACCATGCGGCGTCGCGAGCGCCACCCTCGACCATCACCCACAGCCGCCCTCGCCCGGCGTGCATACACAATCCCCACCCGTGAGACCGCCAGACATCCCGTTTGCGCCCGTCAAGACATCTGACCGCCGTCGAAGACGCCGCCTCTGCCGCGCAGAGCACCGCCCGTTCCAGACCAAACCACACCGCCCCATTGTGGCATCCCGCAAAACCACTACTAGAAAATCGCGTTGAATTTGTGCATTGCATCGTCATCATCATATGTTGTTTGTCAAAACTATTTTTCGCAAAGCCTGATTTGTTTTCCAAACGCCCCATCTACATTCAAACACGCAAACCCGGGGCTACGGATTATTTTGTTTTGTCCGCTGTCGGATTGCAAAAGCGCTGGGTAAAAATAAATATTTTAATTAATTGTTTTAGTGGGGGCAGTCGAACGGGCCGACCCGACCCGAACGACCACCCCCAGGATTTTTAAATCGGTCCAACCACCAGTCCCACCCATATTCCTAAACCTACCAAACTACCTACCCACACCCACCCCTCCACCTCACCCCACCCTATGGCATGCAGCCACCTCACCTCCTCCCTCTCCCTGAACCACTCCCATGCTGCCACTTGGTCCACCCCCCTCTCTCTCCTCCCCCTCCCCACTCCCAGCAGCCCCACCCTGGGCCACACACAACACACACCACACACGCACGCAGTCAACCAGCACACACCCCCCTTTCCCCCACACCCGCTGCCAGCTGGCCCCCACCCGACCCCGCGCCTGCCAGCGGTCCCACCCCTGGCCCTCCTCTCCCCCCGTCGCGTCTTCCTCCTCAGGACCCCTCCTCCTCCCCGCCAGTCACCCCTCCCCCGGCTACTCCCTCAACAGCGACCTCGCCCGCCTCCGTCAACGCCCCGCCGCCCCTGCTCCACCCTTCCTCATGGCACCCTCACCCTCCGACGTGGCCCCTCGCTGACCACCGTCCACCAGCGGCCCCTTGACAACCTCTCTCCATGGCCTTGCCGTCAGCCCGACAGCCGACCGTGCTCCTTCTCGCCGCCGTCGCGTCGAGCCCTCCCGTCGTCCTCCCTTGCTTTCCCGTCGCCTCCCATCCACCGCGTCGGCCGCCCTGTCGCCCGTGCTCGCCGCCGACCTCGCGCCCGGCCGCCAAGAGCTCCTTCGCCGGCCCCACCCAGAGGCGCCTCGCTGCCGCCGGCTCGACCCGACGTCGCCGCCCAGGGTCATGGCCGCCTCCTAGGAATCGCAGCACCAGCGGCCACCGCCCCGTTCGACCTCACCCCGCCGGAGCCGCCTCGCCGGCCGCGTCTGCCTCCCTGTTTGCCGCTGCGAACCGCAGCACCAGCAGCACCCTCCGCTGGTTTAGCCGGATGGTGTCCAACCGGTGAAGCCTGCTGTTGTTTGGTGATCTATGTGCGCTCAGTGTTTGAAGATGGTCGAGCTGAACCAAGTATCGTTGGCCTCGACCACTTCCTCCGGAGATTGAAGAAATACATGATACCACTTGAAGATCACGGTGCCAAGCCCAAGATCAACACCGCAATTGAAGTCGCAAGACCTCGTGAAACGGACATAGGCGGCAAGATCTCTTTCATGGGATGGGACGGAACCACCATGACCTTCTTCAAGGATCCGAAGAACAAACCGGCCCGATCGTGCGCGAACCCGTCGAACACGTAACCTCGGGATCGCCAATTTCTCCTTCCCGGAAGCATTGACGCCCGTGCGACAAGATCTACTTCACGGACACCGAGACCCCGATGCGACAAGTACTTCATCCCGAACGCCATGATCGTCGACATGACCCGGAGACCCCGAATGCGACAAGACCTACCCCAGTAATCCGAGAGCGTTCCCGCTGAGACCGACCCATCGAACCCTGGACCCTGAGACCGACCCCGAACCCCGGAAACCCAAGTTCGTCGAGACCCCCCTAAAGTGTGAACCCCTTATCCGAGAACCCTATTTTATAAATGTCACCTATATAACTGTTGCATAATAATTGTCTTGCATGCATACATTCATGTGGTTTGGGGGGCCTTATACCGATTCGCCTAATAATTAAATATGGGGCCCATATGCGGGCAAATCTAGTCTCATATCGGCCTCATTTAAATTGGTATAGCGAACCGGTAACTCATCTTGCCTTGTTAATACAACATTTAAATTGCGGGGGTTCTAAATAACTGGAACCATTTAATTAATTGTCGGGACCCCGGTTCCGCTTAATATGACCTAATTGCATTCGCATCTTTGCCATGTCATGCATAATACATGCATCATGCCGATCTTTTGCCGTAGTATTAAATATTACATCCGATGTTTCTTCTAGTGATTTGCTTCTTCGCGGATAAGGCCGTTGAGTTGATGTGAGCTTCGCCCCGATCTTCGGTTGAACCTTCGACAATGTTTTCAGGCGAGCATCTCCCCCTTTTTCTACCTATCTTACTTTTATAGTATTTATTCCCCTCCTGTTGATCTACTTCTATCTGTGTTGCGATGCTCTAGTTTTCGTTCCCTGTGATATCCCTTGCAGCCATATATAGCCTTGGACACATCCTATTACCTGTTGTTTGGTAGATAGTTGGGCCCGCGTGTCGTAGTCGCCTGCTCAAGTGTTTGTGTGTCGACAAGTACCACAATTGTTGGAGGATTGCCGAATGTTGACGTTGGAGATGATCATGGCTTTACTTATCGTTCACTTTAATTACTGTTTAACAACTAAAATTGAATTAAGCAGAGGCATCGGTGGGTGATAGGTAAGATTGGTTTCCGACCGCCCACTTGTGTCCCGTAGGACCAGAGTTCTTGACACTGTTAGATCGAGCGCTAACCACAATTGGGGAGATATGGGCCCCATTGATTATTACCGATTTCAAAGTATTGTATCGGGGCCACAAACTAGTTTGAGGTTTTATTTACTATCCTGTACTTATGCCATGTTTACCGCTTTATTTACGTTTGTGCGAGGAGCACCTGTATCGCTTAGGTAAGCGGAATGTTTCTGATATCGGCGATCCCGATTGGGGATCTGGTCGTTCTGACCATTGTCATAAACCTAAGTCCGTCTCGGAGACCGGCCGACTTCGTTAAGGGTAGACTTAGTGGGGTGGCCCGTGCATTTGCTTTGGGTGGAACATCGTGACTTAGGCCCCGACATACCGATGGGTGTATGTTAACGATCGGCAAAAGGGTCGAAGTGCACATGGATAATTTGGTGCACCTCAGGGTTAAATCTTTTCGAGAAGCCGTGTCCGCGGTTATGGACGACTTGGAGCACAATTGCTTGATCATAGACAACTATAACTAAAGTTCTTTGTTATAAATTGACTTGTATCCGATATGATTAGTAATCGCTTCACTACACGGAATGGCTACCTAAAAGTACCAACAAGCTGCTGGGTTTTGGGGTTATCTCATGCTAATTGCATCGACTAGTAAGTGTTGCCACTATAACGGAATGGTTAACTAAAAGTGCCCATCGCTTACTTTATCGGATGATTCTCTAAACGACTAGTAAATTGCCGCAACTATAATCGAATAAATAAAAGCCAACCGTGTGAGTTCTCGGTTGACTTCCTCGTTTGGTCTCGAGGGAAACGCCAGATGGGTTGCTTGGTGATAGTCTCGGGTTGGTTCGAATAGATCTTTCTTACCCCTCTCGATAGCCGCCATTGTATCGAGTCTCTATAGGTTGTTTAGTGCATCTTTCGCCGCTTGATCCACCATACCTATGGCGAGGACCCGATTCTAGTCTCGCTGTCTTGGCCTCGATCTTGACGCTCCTTTTTTCCTTTGCCCTTTGTCGGCACCCCTTTGTTTAAGCAGGTTTGAGATCGACGCCAAGCGTGGTTACCCTTCCGCTTGGCTCAAGGGGTTATGGACGCCATTGTTATTATTCTTGTGGCTTTTAGCCCCATTTGCATCTTGTCCGTAGACGGACGCTCTATCATTTCAAGGTGATTTGGATCTTTGTATATTATATCTGTATTCTTGACTCTTCGAGTCGCTGTCATATATATCTATTCTGTGGGTCCCATCGAGGACTGTTGTGTAATGTTATTACTTCGTTTTCCACCCGCACGAAAGTGCCTGGTGGGCACCTTTGAATCGTTTCTATGCGGGTTTGGCGAATTTTGCTCAAACTTGCATAGGTCCGATTCTGAGGGTGTTACACCCATGCCTCGAGACCATGTCGTTGAGCATCGCCAGGAGACACCGCACCGTCCCCTACCCTTGCCCATGCCTTTAGCCGCCTGTAACCTCGCCCCCGACGAGCTCACCGTGCGCCCCGACGGTCCCCTCGCTCGACTATAAATAGAGGCCACCCCCGCACAATTTCTTTACACCATCTCACTCCCCTCTCCTCACTGATCGTGCGACAACATTCTCAGAGCAAGGCGAGCACCACCTCGCCGGAATTTCACTAGAGCCTGCCGCTGCCGGAGAAGAAGGGATCCAGCGATTGGAGCCGCCCCAGGAGCTGCCGCGACCACCCCTGAGTTCGCCGTCGTCGACTTCGTCGTTCGCCCGCCTCGCCAACCCACGCCAGCACCCCGGTGAGTCCCCAGCGACCCTCACTGGCCGCGCTAGGTTTCGTTCTCGCCGGAGTTGTCTCGCGTCGACGATGACTCCCAGCCGTTAGATTAGAACTAGATCGAACGATCCACGTCGCCCCATACCGCTTCGCCCAGCCCGTGTCACCGGCGGTGGGGACACCCACTTAAGAAGCCAGCAGAACCGCTTAGCAGGCCAGCCGATAACTTTTCCCAATAAGCCCAGTTATTCAAATTAAACTTTTTCTATTTTAATTCAAACACACTTCTGTATCCAACTTCAAAAATCAACCCAAATCGATTCAGTGCACCAAATTGAATGAAACCAATTTTGTTGGAAAGGTCTGTGAATGCTGAATCTAAGGCTGTTGGATTCAAGTCATTTGGATCTATAGATCACCGATGGTAAAAATAACAAGGCAGAAGCTTTTCTGCATTCAAACATTTTTCAAATTTAAACCATAATAGCATTTGAGTTGATTCCAACTCTCAAAAATCACATTTAACGATACCTTTCAGAATATATAAAAATATATAGGTTTACTTGCAGAAATAATGTTCAAGTAATAAAAGAATGCTACATAAGCATTTCTAGCCACTTTAATTAATTAAAATAAAAGGATAAAACCTTATTAAATTGTGACACCACTTTAAATCACATTCCCCTGGACTACAATATGTAGTGATGACATGTGTCAACATGATCCCATGTTGGGTTTGAAGAATATTAAATCTTAAGTAGTTTTTCAATGAGTGGAAATTACTTTTCTAAAAATAAAAGGAATTAAATCAAGCCTTAACCTTGTAATGTTAGGGATGATGCTAGATCATCCATGGGACCCTTGTGTGTGATGATTGCAAGTAGTTAAGTATTGTTTGGTGATTGTGTACCTCGTATTTATTCATAGACGCTAGTACCGACCAAGGATACGAGGAGGAAGGAGGATACTACGAAGAAGAAGCCGAGGAAAACTTCAACCACTGCTCTGCACAAGGCAAGCCTAATACTACTAGTGAATGTGCAAGCTACTAACCCTGCAAGCTAACACTTGCAATTTAGCAAGCTTATACTGATATTGTGCAAGCTGAGACTATACCTATGCAAGCCCATACTTGTTACTATACCTACTATATGCCTTAAGCATATGTGATCATACCCACTTGATAAACCAATCCTAGTTTTACTTGCAAGCTTCTTACTCTATTTCTTTATCAAAGCTTACTTAGAGTTTACTTAAGTGACTGGTAGATATTGGAAAGATGTTGAAGGTTGCATAAAGAGCATAAAATTTGGCCTAAGCTAGATAATCTTGATGTCATCTTAAGGCATGAGATTGAACTTAGTTGAAACTCCGCTAGTTACCACCCCTCATCATTACTACCCCCACCTGTAGATGCTAGTGCTAAGCATAAAACTTGATCAACTTTTAGATGGGAATACTTGGTGGAAAAATGGTTAGGAAAACCTTGGAATGATGGATCATTCTATTGAAATGTTTTGGACATGTGTTTCCAAACACTTGAGAATTTTGCTGATAAAAATGTTGAGGCATGAGCCTTAGCCCTTTATAAAACTGATGGTTGTCTCATGCGATATCATTCCAATTTTATCGTACAACCACAATACCCGAATATTGGGTAGGGCTTGACTGGAAACTTATGTACCTTAGTATTAGTTCCCTCACGGCCAAGGTATAAGCTGAGGCTAACTTGTGAAGATTGTCCACATGTGCAGTACCCAAGATGACAGTTGGTCATGGTTGGGAGGCCAAACTCATAGGAGAGGTGCTTATACTAGGGCGTGTAATCGAAAGGTTAGGATTTATTATCCGCATACTGAGTATGGTGAATTCAGGATTTGTTCCTGACGGATGGATCGAATGTTGTGGTGAAAGTGTACAATCTCTGCAGAGTGTCAAACTATTCAATAGCGCGTCATGTTATGGATAGTTGGTGGCCATCTTGTTCCCCCGTCAGACTTTTCAAAATGACCTGTGAGATGAATTGAGACATTGACTTGACCACAACAGAGTTGTGATATGAAATACAAGTTCCCGCTTAGGATTTATAAAATTGTGACTAGCTTTGGAGCTTAGTAGAGATAAATCTGGCTTTTGCAAAACAACCCTAGAGCCTAGTGTCCTATTATCCAAAAACCCCCTTTACCTATTAGTATTAGTTTGCGAGTACTTAAAGAGTACTCATGGCTTTGTCCCTGGCTATTCCCATGGCCAGACTATGAAGAGGAGTACCTGGAAGATGGACCCCAGGAAGGTTACGACAACTAGGATCATCTCCCATCGTCAGCATTGCCTGTGACCCCGAAGATGGAGCTTCGCCTACGCTACTGTTATTATTACGTATTCCGCTGCTTGATGTTGTATTAAGAACTGGATCATGAGATCCCTATTTGTGTAAGAACTTATGTATCGTTTGTAATGGATGATGTACTATGGTATCCAATTCTATTATGTATCGCAAAAATGGTAATCCTGGGATTGCGGTGTATGGCATAACTGGCATCTAGGATTGAAAAATCCGGGTGTTGACAAGTTGGTATCAGAGCCATCCTGACCATAGGAGACCCTAGTTAGACTGTATGTTTGAATCAAAAACTTAGTTTCAATACCAAAGAAAACAAATATTTACAAAAACTTATTCTCATTCTTATCTCTTTGATTCTTTCATAAAAATTCATGTTCCTCAAAAAATTCTTGCAAAATACATAAACTTTGACACACTTGAGCACTCTGCTAATCTACTCATCCTCTATTTTTATAGATGGATGTGAAGTACAGCAAGTTTTATCAACTTGGGAATGGGGGAGACCTTATCTTTGAGAGGGATCTGGATCGACTTCGAACTTCGGGCGTCGCACCCGAGTTCTTTGGAGCTCAGCTCAATGATCAAGGAGGAGAAGATCTGCAGTGGATAATTGTTGCAAGTCTCCGAGGAAAGATTGAACCTCCCACTGCGGAGGGAATTCAGTTTACCTTGAGGGAAAACAACTGACTCGATGGACTTGCCAGAGCAATGCAGGAAGCTCTTTCCCGTTTGTGTGGGCAGAGCATCAATCAGATCAAGGGTACTCGCTTTGAGTTTTGCCCAAGGCGTGATGCAAATGGACAACCACTGGAAGCCCCATACCACCCCGAGCTGAAGACTCAATTGGACCACCTTAGCTTCATGATGTATGATCGTCAGCAGGAGTTGGACAACTGTCGTGACTATTGCAACCACAAGTCTGCCATCATCAAGACGAAGGATCAGACCATAGCCATGCTAGCAAAGGATCACAAGTCTCGCCGCCGTCAGCTCGACAAAAAGGAGCGCACTATTGCCCGTCTTCGCCACCACATCTCATCTCTGGAGGAGACCATCCACGAGAGAGACATGCATTTGGAGGAAAGGGAGAATGCCGGAGAGGATCTTCGAGGAGACCCTTACTCTTATCTCAGCGATGACGATGATTTTCTGGAGGATCAGGCCATGGACTTCTTCAACGATGAGGATGATTTCGCCTTCATCGATGATGCTGAAGATGATGAAGCCACAGACTCTGAGGAGTAGTAGCATTGAGCACTAGCATAGTGAGTAGTAGTCGGTCCCACTGTATCGTAGTTTCCAGAATGGTTCTTAAAACCATCTGTTTTTCTTTGTTGTGGTGTGTGTTGTACTGTGTGCTATGAGTGAATGAATGAAAAATTAAGTTGCCAGAAAAATCTGAGTCAAACATTTAAAACTTTTCAAAGACCCAAGACCTTAGAAATTTCCCTCTCTTCTCATGATCTATATCAATCTTCAGATGCCACGTGGAGGAAGTGGTTCAGCCCCGGAACCCATCAGACCCCAAAGTATCGCCCCAACCCATCTCCAGGATTTGCCCCAAGAACCAACAGACCCCCTATGACCCGTCCGACCTACCCCAACCGTGGAAACCCTAGACCCGGAGGAAATCACAACAACCCCGGAAACTCTAGCAATTTCACCCATGCCCCACCCAAGTTAAACACCAACACTGCCCCGAGGACTGGAAGCAATGTTGTGCCTGTCGCAGCCAAGGACAAGTCACAAGTGACCTGTTATGACTGTGGGAATAAAGGCCACTATTCCAACGAGTGCCCCAACAAGAAGAACGCTACAACCCCTAATGCCAATGCCCCAACTCAGCAGCAGCGTCGTGTCCAGCCAGGAAGAAGATTTGCCCCAGGGAATTCACTCAACCGCAATGGCCGTCTTTTTCTCATGCATGCTGAAGAAGCTCAGGAAGCGCCAGACGTCGTGCTGGGTATGTTTTCTGTTAATTCAGTACTTGCAAGAGTGTTGTTTGACTCTTGTGCCTCGCATTCATTTGTCACCGAAGAATTTGCCTGCACTAGTAAAATTCAACCAACCAAACTGAAGCATGTTATGATTGTGCAAATTCCTGGATCAACCACCAAGGCTAGGCAAATTTGCAAAGCCGTCCCTATCCGAATCCATGGCATAGATTTTTATGCTAATCTAATAGTACTCGGAACTAAAGGTTTGGAAGTAGTACTAGGAATGGATTGGATGTCCAAACATAAGGGATTGATTGACTGTGCTAAGAAAGCCATCACCATGACCAGTACCGCCGGAATAACAGTCGAGCATATCTCTGAAACCTTACCTCGCCAATTCAAGTGTAACAAGAGTCTAGCCCAACCTACCATTGACCAAGTCCGGATAGTCTGTGAATACCCCGATGTATTTCCAGATGTTTTGCCCGGTATGCCCCCAGATTGGGATATCGAGTTTATCATCGAACTAATCCCCGGAACAGGACCCATAGCCCAGAGACCCTATAGTATGAACCCGTCGGAACTAGCAGAACTGAATAAGCAACTGGATTCCATGCTGGAAATTGGATTGATTCAACCAAGTGCGTCACCATGGAGATCACCTGTCTTATTTGTGGACAAGAAATATGGAGGTAACCGTTTGTGTACGGATTATCGGAAGTTGAATGATGTCACCATCAAGAACAAGTACCCCTTGCCCAAGATAGAAGATTTGTTTGATTAGTTGACCGGTGCCCAGGTGTTTTCTAAGATTGATCTTAGTACTGGCTATCATCAACTCAAAATTCGTGCAGAGGATATTCCAAAGACTGCCTTTACCACCAGATATGGATTCTACGAGTATACAGTCATGTCTTTTGGATTAACCAATGCCCCCGCTTATTTCATGAACCTCATGAATAAGATTTTTATGGACTTCCTGGATAAGTTTGTCGTTGTTTTCATCAATGACATTCTGATTTATTCCAAATCAGAAGAAGAACATGAGCTACACCTAAGGACCATTCTTGGAACCCTTAGAGAGCATTAGCTGTATGCAAATTTAGCAAATGTGAATTCTGGTTACATGAGGTGAGATTCCTCGGTCACATTGTATCAGCCGGAGGAATTGCCGTTGACCCTGCCAAAGTGAAAGATGTAGAAGATTGGCAAGCCCCAACCACTCAAACCCACGTTCGTGCTTTTCTCAGATTGGCGGGATATTACCGCAAATTCGTAGAAGGATTCTCGAGTATCGCCCGACCCATGACCCAATTGCTGAAGAAGGACAAGAAGTTTGAATGGACAGACAAGTGTGAAGCGAGTTTTCAAGAACTCAAGAGGAGATTGATATCAGCCCCAATCTTAATCATGCCGGATATCACGAAGCCCTTTGATGTGTATTGTGACGCATCCAAGATTGGTCTCGGATGTGTGCTAATGCAAGAAGGCAAAGTTATATCTTATCTATATGGACAATTGAAGCAACACGAGCAAAACTATCCAACCCATGACCTCGAACTCGCAGCAGTAGTCCTAGCCCTGAAGACATGGAGACTTTACCTAATGGGAAACCGTTGTGAGATTTATTCGGATCACAAGAGCCTAAACTATATATTCACTCAGAAGGAGTTGAATGTGAGGCAGAGAAGATGGATTGAGCTAATCAAATATTACGACCTGAACATTCACTACCACCCTGGTAAAGCCAACGTGGTATCCGATGCCCTTAGCAGATTGTCGTGCCGCTTGAACTCCATGATTTTGAAGGAGCAACCAAGTCTGCACAAGGATATGGAAGATTTTCGAATGGAATTAGTAAGTGAAGGATTTTTGGCTAGCATAGAACTTCAGCCCACTTTGATCAGTCAGATTAAAAAGGCGCAGAAGGGAAATGCCAGTATCGACGGAATCAAGCGTCGTATCGATGCAGCAAAATGCCGGATTCACCGAGGACGAAGAATGAGTTATGTGGTACAAAGGACGCCTTTGTGTACCAGCAGATTCAGAGTTGAAAGAAGTTATCTTGAAGGAGGCTCATGATACTCTTTATTCTATCCATCCAGGAGGAACTAAGATGTATCAAGATTTGAAAGAGAAATTTTGGTGGCATAAGATGAAGAGAGAAATCGGAAGCTATATCTCCAAGTGTGATATATGTCAGCGAGTCAAGGCAGGAAATAAAAGACCCGCTGGATTGTTGCAACCTTTGCAAATTCCGGAATGGAAATGGGATTCTGTAGGAATGGACTTTATCACTGGACTACCTACTTCTAGTAGGGGAAATGAATCTATTTGGGTCATAGTGGATAGATTGTCCAAAGTCGCCCATTTCTTGCCCGTCAAAACCACCTATCAGAGTTTGAAGATAGCAGAGTTATACATCGCTAGAATCGTCAGTTTGCATGGAGTCCCCAAGAATATAGTATCGGATCGAGGAACTCAGTTTACCTCGAGATTCTGGAAGAAAGTCCAAGAAGGTTTAGGAACCCGCCTAGATTTCAGTACCGCGTATCACCCTCAGACCGATGGACAAATAGAGCGAGTAAACCAAATACTCGAAGATATGCTTAGAGCATGTGTGCTAGAATATGGATCCAAGTGGGAAGACTGTCTGCCGTTTGCAGAATTTTCCTACAACAATAGTTACCAAGCCAGTTTGCAAATGGCCCCATTTGAATTCTTGTACGGAAGAAAGTTTCGCACCCCTTTGAACTGGTCGGAAGTAGGAGAGAGTCAGATTTTCGGACCCGACATCCTCCGGGAAGCAGAAGAGAAGGTTCACAAGATTCGTGAGCACCTCAAGACCGCCCAATCCCGACAGAAGAGTTACGCCTACAAGAGACGTCGAGACCTCGCCTTCAACATAGGAGATTTTGTTTATCTGAAAGTGTCGCCATTGAAGGGAATGCAGCGTTTCCAACTCAAAGGAAAGTTAGCCCCCAGATATATCGGACCTTTCAAAATTCTGAACCGTTGAGGAGAAGTATCGTATCAATTGGAACTACCTGAAGAGATGTCAGCTGTGCACAATGTGTTCCATATCTCGTTACTTCGCAAATGTCTCGAAGTCCCCGAGAAGACCGAAGTGTTCAAGAATATCGATCACCGGACCATAGAGATCAACGATGACCTGACCTATCCCGAAGTACCCATCCGCATTTTGGAAGAAGCTTTTCGAACTACCCGAACCCGAAGCATCAAGTTTCTCAAGATTCAGTGGAGAAACCACACAGAAGAGGAAGCTACCTGGGAGCGCGAAGATCACATCAGGACGGAGTTTCCCGATCTCTTCAAATCCTAGGTAATCTTTTTGTCCTTTTTCAAATCTCGGGACGAGATTTTGTTTAAGGGGGGAAGGTTTGTAACATCCCAAAAATACTAAGCTTGGATCATCAAATTCTAATCATCAAAATTAGGGTTAACAAAAACTTTTCTAAATGAAATCATGAATGCATGCATATGTGTATGCATTTATTTTGAAATCCTTTAGAACCACCTTGTTTGTTTGTTCCATTGCTTGTAAAATGTTTCTTAGGTGAAATAAACATCATCTAAAACATTTCCCACACCTTTCCTAAAGACAAGTAAATCAAAACACATATATGAAATGAATGGTCATTTTGGCCAATTTAACTCCCATGCCTACTTTGACTGTCTCAAACTTTCAGAACCCAAAAGAAACTTTTCTGGATCTTTGCACCCCTTGAATGTACTCATAACAAGGTATCAAGGCCCACTTTGTGATTATCCAGAAACTTTCAAATGCATAGTTTAAATGACAATTCAAAATTGAATCTTTATCATATGGGAAGATCCCACTTTTTCAAAAACTACTCAAACAAGCTCAACTTTCAAAACCTAAGCATCTGCAGACTCACCAACACCAATCTAGCAAACCCACCAAAAATCATTTCAAAATTCAAAACTTGATTTCATGCGGCCATTTCATCAAACAGGTTGCAGACACAAATCAAACAAACATCAAACACTATTGTGAGCAGTGATTCTTGCCTAACTGGTTCCCCATTTAGCTCACACACAACTCAGTAGATCATCTAGGAAGATTAGCCAGGCACTAGCACCACTGTGAGCTTGCCATTGTCATCAATGTTGAATAGCCGAGCACCCTCTTGCCACCCCATAGTCGTCAGCAAGCTAGAAGCAGCAGCAAGCCTAGCCAGCATGTCTGGGAGGCAGCCCACCGTCCGCCGCCACTCACTGTCCCAGCGGCGTTGCCAAGCCTCGACCACGCACAAGCCGTGCCCGAGACCATGCGGCGTGCGCCGAGCGCCACCCTTGACCATCACCAGCGCGCCGCCCTGCGCGTGCATACACAATCCCCACGACCCAGAGACCGCAGACATCCCGTTTGCCGCCCGTCTGCCACGGCCACCGCCGTTGAAGACGCCGCCTACGCAGCAGCAGCACCGCCGTTCCAGACCAAACCACACCGCCCCATGCCTCGAGACCATGTCGTTGAGCATCGCCAGGAGACACCGCACCGTCCCCTACCCTTGCCCATGCCTTTATCCGCCTGTAACCTCGCCCCCGACAAGCTCACCGTGCGCCCCGACGATCCTCTCGCTCGACTATAAATAGAGGCCACCCCCGCACGATTTCTTCACACCATCTCACTCCCCTCTCCTCACTGATCGTGCGACAACATTCTCAGAGCAAGGCGAGCACCACCTCGCCGGAATTTCACTGGAGCCTGCCGCTGCCGGAGAAGAAGGGAGCCAGCGATTGGAGCCGCCCCAGGAGCTGCCACCCCGAGTTCGCCGTCGACTTCTTCGTTCGCCCGCCGACCTTCGCCAAGACACCGGTGAGCCCCAGCGACCCTCACGCCGCGCTAGGTTTCGTTCTGCCGGAGTTGTCTCGCGTCGACGATGACTCCCAGCCGTTAGATTAGAACTAGATCGAACGATCCACGTCGCCCCATACCGCTTCGCCCAGCCCCGTGTCACTGACGAGTGGGGACACCCACTTAAGAAGCCCGCGGGAGCACTGCGCTTAGCAGGCCAGCCCAGTAACTTTTCCCGCGCAAGCCCAGTTATTCAAATTAAACTTTTTCTATTTTAATTCAAACACACTTCTGTACCCAACTTCAAAAATCAACCCAGATCGATTCAGTGCACCAAATTGAATGAAACCAATTTTGTTGGAAAGGTCTGTGAATGCTGAATCTAAGGCTATTGGATTCAAGTCATTTGGATCTATAGATCACCGATGGTAAAAATAACAAGGCAGAAGCTTTTCTGCATTCAAACATTTTTCAAATTTAAACCATAATAGCATTTGAGTTGATTCCAACTCTCAAAAATCACATTTAATGATACCTTTCAGAATATATAAAAATATATAGGTTTACTTGCAGAAATAATGTTCAAGTAATAAAAGAATGCTACATAAGCATTTCTAGCCACTTTAATTAATTAAAATAAAAGGATAAAACCTTATTAAATTGTGACACCACTTTAAATCACATTCCCCTGGACTACAATATGTAGTGATGACATGTGTCAACATGATCCCATGTTGGGTTTGGAGAATATTAAATCTTAAGTAGTTTTTCAATGAGTAGAAATTACTTTTCTAAAAATAAAACGAATTAAATCAAGCCTTAACCTTGTAATGTTAGGGATGATGCTAGATCATCCATAGGACCCTTGTGTGTGATGATTGCAAGTAGTTAAGTATTGTTTGGTGATTGTGTACCTCGTATTTATTCATAGACGCTAGTACCGACCAAGGATACGAGGAGGAAGGAGGATACTACGAAGAAGAAGCCGAGGAGAACTTCAACCACTGCTCTGCACAAGGCAAGCCTAATACTACTAGTGAATGTGCAAGCTAGTAACCCTGCAAGCTAACACTTGCAATTTAGCAAGCTTATACTGATATTGTGCAAGCTGAGACTATACCTATGCAAGCCCATACTTGTTACTATACCTACTATATGCCTTAAGCATATGTGATCATACCCACTTGATAAACCAATCCTAGTTTTACTTGCAAGCTTCTTACTCTATTTCTTTATCAAAGCTTACTTAGAGTTTACTTAAGTGACTGGTAGATATTAGAAAGATGCTGAAGGTTGCATAAAGAGCATAAAATTTGGCCTAAGTTAGAAACCTTGACATCAGCCTAAGACATGAGGTTGTACTTAGTTGAAACTCCGCTAGTTACCACCCCTCATCATTACTACCCCCACCTGTAGATGCTAGTGCTAAGCATAAAACTTGATCAACTTTTAGATGGGAATACTTGGTGGAAAAATGGTTAGGAAAACCTTGGAATGATGGATCATTCTATTGAAATGTTTTGGACATGTGTTTCCAAACACTTGAGAATTTTGGTGATAAAAATGTTGAGGCATGAGCCTTAGCCCTTTATAAAACTGATGGTTGTCTGGATGCGATACCATTCCAATTTTATCGTACAACCAAAATAACCGACTATTGGGTAGGGTTTGACTGGAAACTTATGTACCTTAGTATTAGTTCCCTCATGACCAAGGTCTGAGCTGAGGCTACCTTGTGAAGATTGTACACCTGTGCAGTACCCAAGATGACAGTTGGTCATGGTTGGGAGGCCAAACTCACAGGAGAGGTGCTTATACTAGGGCGTGTAATTGAAAGGTTAGGATTGATTATCCGCATACTGAGTATGGTGAATTCAGGATTTGTTCCTGACAGATGGATCGAATGTTGTGGTGAAAGTGTACAATCTCTGCAGAGTGTCAAACTATTCGAATAGCCGCGTCCGCGGTTATGGACAATTGGAGTGGCCATACTGTTCCCCCGTCAGACTTTTCAAAATGACCTGTGAGATGAATTGAGACTTTGACTTGACCACAACAGAGTTGTGATATGAAATACAAGTTCCCTCTTAGGATTTATAAAATTGTGACTAGCTTTGGAGCTTAGTAGAGATAAATCTGGCTTTTGCAAAACAACCCTAGAGCCTAGTGTCCTATTATCCAAAAAAACCCTTTACCTATTAGTATTAGTTTGCGAGTACTTAAAGAGTACTCATGGCTTTGTCCTGCTATTCCATGGGCAGACTATGAAGAGGAGTACGGAAGATGGACCCGTGAAGGTTACGACAACTAGGATCATCTCCCATCGTCAAGATTGCTGTGACCTCAAGATGGAGCTTCGCCTACGCTACCGTTATTATTACGTATTCTGCTGCTTGATGTTGTATTAAGAACTGGATCATGAGATCCCTATTTGTGTAAGAACTTATGTATCATTTGTAATGGATGATGTACTATGGTATCCAATTCTGTTATGTCTCGCAAAAATGGTAATCCTGGGATTGCGATGTATGGCATAACAGGCATCTAGGATTGAAAAATCCGGGTGTTGACATTAGATCACAGCTGGGATTGTCATCATCACCAAAATAGCAAGGGAAAACATTGTCCTTTCAATCTCCACCTTTTTGGTGTTTGATGACAATCCCAAACGATTTGCATAAGAAAGAGCAGTTTTAGCAATGAACAGAACAAGCTCCCCCTATATGTGTGCAAGGTAGAGATAAAGCTCTAAGGACAAGACTAGCACACATATAAGGAGGCTCCCCCTTCTATTGCAAAAACAGCACAAGTGCAAGGAAAAAACAATATAGGGGACATACCGTTGCACCAAACATATGTGGTGGAGACAATAGATGAAATAATAACAATGTAGACCCCACCACCATATACAAATAGCCATAATCCAACAACATGCATACCATACAACATGCATATCATATCACATAGTCTCATACATAAATAAGACACACAAATAACAAGGTACAAAAATAACACCGTCCACAAGCACACACCCAAACAAGAGAGTTCATGAGCAAGAACGGATCAAAGATAAAACGAACTCGTAACTCAACCCATGCAAATCCCGTGAACAACCTAATAGATATCTTTCTCCCACTTTGGCATCATGACACCAAAAAGGGAGAAAAGACCACTCTAATCGCCCCAACCATGGAAAGGAGGAGGAGAAGGCTCGGGGTCCCAAGAGGCATTGTTCCACACAGGTGGAGGACCGGTGACTTCCTCCTCAGAATCATACCACTTGCAATTGTCACGAGTCCATTCATCCTTGGGCGCGGTGAGGGAGCTAGTCTCTAGAGAGCAAGGAACACTAACCGATATCATAATAGCCTTCTGACACTGAGCATTGTGCTGCTGATCAACATAAGTCTGGTACCCACGATCCTACAAGAAGCAAAACGTCTTCTTCACCTTCCCTAGCAGTTTCTTGGCCCAAGACGGCTGCCTCTCAAGAGTGGGATCACCAGCACTAGAATAGCACATGCCGGAGAGGGACCACGAGCACCAGTAGCACCTCCAGACTTCCAAATGGATTCTTCCTTCTCAGCTTGTGTCCTAGGCTTCTCATGCTTACTCACTCGTAGCTTCTTCTCCTCATGAATAGTGATGCCATCCTTAGGTAAGCATGTACCAGTTGCTTCAAACCACTTGGCGTTGATAAGAGTCTGAATGTATGGAGCATAGGGGCACGGGCGCTTGTCAATAATAGCTTGCCAAATCTTATTGTACAGAAAGTGCATAACATCCATCTTCTGGTCAGAATCGCGGTGACGGTAAGTCTGAAACATAAGGTCAACTTGATAAGCATGAAACTGATCAAAGTTGCCTGCCTTTGGAGATATGGTGTTCAAGAAGACCATGCGCATGATGTCATAGACTGGCTGGAGATAATTCATGTAACCACAAGTACCCCAACCCTCAATGTAGAGTGGCTCCAGGACCTCACGAGCAGAAGCCTGGGCACCATGAACACGCCAACCATTTGCACCCTTTCCAGGCAAGATGGGATAGCCAAGGAGCGCCCCAAACTCAGACCATGTGGCGGATAACTGCAGATCCTTAGTCATCCACTTCAAGGTGCCATCAATAGGATTCATGTCCATGTGAAGAGTGGAGTAGAACTAAGCAATAGCAGGCTCATAAAAGTTCCTACGGTTCTCCATGATAGGAATGAGCCCAAACTTCGTGCATATCTCAAGAGCTTTGCCAAAGTACTCAATCTTGCTTTCCATATGACCCACATTGATGTATTTCTGAGGAGCTACAATGAACTTGGACTTGGTGTCATAGATCTCTGCAAAAATCTGCTCTTGGCGACAATTGTGGAAGGGAGGATCAAGCAAAGACGGTCACGCGGGACAAGATAGGGATGCACATAGAGAAACGCTGAATAAGCCTTCTGAGGCCACTTGGAGATCTTGTTCTTGGAGGAGTCAGGCCCAGCAACAGTGGCCTTTTGAGAAGCAAGAACAAGTCGCTTCCCTTCAGCAGTAGAAGCACAGCGAGCAGAAGCAGACCTCTGACGGGAGGTCCGAGTAGAAGGTCACACAACCTCAAGATATTCTTCATCAATTTCGGGAGGAGGACCGGCAGGGATACTGGTGTGCTTGCCTCTATGGGTACCACCTTGCCCCGAGAAGAAAGCAAAGAATAGGGAGGGATGGTGGGGTAAGTGCACAAGTTCGAAGGAATAAACAAATATGGATTGAAAAAATACAAGCAGTGAATCAAATATATTACACCGGAACTTCCGCTGAACCATCAGAACTTCCGGTGAAAAAGTCACCACCGGAAGTTCCAGTCGTGACTCACCGGAAGTTCCGGTGAGGCCACGAACAAAATGGTTCAACAGGAAAATCACATGGATCCAAGATCTAGGGTGTACACGTACGGTTTCACACAAGTGCATTGGTTCAATCTACCCTAGCAAGGTTCCCTAGGCCTACCAAGACCTCCCAACAAGTTCTAGCCAAAGAACTAGCCTAGACATGGTGAGCCCTAACTCAATCAATGGAGTGAGCAAGATCTCCATTAATGGAGGGAGTTGAGGGAAAATACCGGAGTCCATGGCGGGATATCGAGGTGGGGAAGGTTCCCACGGAGAAGATCTGAGAATGGTTGGCCAGAGACGGAGGGGCTGGAGCACCTCCGCGAAGAAGATGTCGCTGGCGGCTGCTCCAAATAAAAGGTTGGTCTTGGGGAAAACTGGGAGAAGATCCCGTTTTTTCCAGTGCCCACTTTATATAGCACAAAGAGCCTCACCGGAAGTTCCGGTGAACCGGAAGTTCCGAGCATAGGTGGAAGTAGCCAGGCCAGCAAGCATTTACGAAGAACTACGCACTGATCGGTACTTCCGGCAGCTAGCCGGAAGTTTCGCTGACGCCAGAAACACTTCCCAGGATAGGAAGAAACCAAGGGAGAACTTGTGCAGGGAATAGAAGGGGATTGAGGAAAGTAAAGGCTTGGGATAGAGAGCTCAAAATATGAAGAACCAAAACAACAAAAGACACCAAGAAAACACAAGAACAACCAAGCAAAAAAACACAAGGAAAACCAAACAAGAAACACAAAAGGGTCGGTGGCCGAGGCCACCTTATATAAGAGTAAATGGCTTGATGATACATCCAATTTGCATCACCATTCTATATCATAATTTGCCTCTATCCATTGAAATATGTCTTATTATGAGGTATTACTTATGTCTTTTCCACTATTTTTGCATGTTGGATGATTCTTGGAGGATGGACTGCAGGAGTCTGGATTCTGATGGAAAAAGAGGTGTTTTGATGCAATTTCATGAAGATCAGAAAAATACCAGAAAAATATGGGAAAATTATATTTTCCCAGAAGATAGAGGAAGCCAGAAGGGGAGGCGTAGAAGGGACATAGGGGGCCCACACCTCCCTAGGCGCGGGTCCCCCTGGGCTGCGCCTAGGGCAGGTGTGGCCCACCTGCTCGGCTCCCGACTCCGCCCTCTCGCCTATATCTTCCTTATGGAACCCTAACACCAGGGGGCGACCACAGATAGATTTCCGCCGCCTCTGTGGGGAAGAAAACACCGAGAGGGAAAGATCTCTCCGACAGACAGAATTCTGTCATGGAAACTCCTTCCCGGAGAGGGGAGATCGTCGCCATCAACACCGTCATCAAGCTAGGTTTCATCGGGATCATCATCATCATCAACACCATCATATCCACTAGCACCATCATCACCACTCCATCCCGCTGTAACAATTGTATTGGATATTGCTTTAGTTCTTAGGGGAAACTTTCCCGATGTTAATTACTATTGTAGTTGATGTTTGTGAGTGGAACCATTGGATTATTGTAAGATCCCTCCCTTTATAAAGGTAAGGATCCCTGTGATTGCAATTCTAGTCCCTGGATCAATAGCTAGCATCCATAGTTAAGATGTAATATCAAGAAACAAAGGTCATAATACAACTTTATAACCAGGGATAAAATAATTTATTACATCTTACATAGCTCATTTGGCTATTTCATTACAATGCAGCAGAATATAACAATAGCATGGGGTCCTTCTTCTTCAAAGTGCCACAGGCAGTCATGTTGGTTGTAGACTTGTAATCCTAATCAATAAACTTCACTAACATCAAACAAACCTGCAACATAATAAGTTACAACCACAAGGGTCAATACATTTGAATTGTATTGGCAAGTGATACTATGGTAGTATAGTGGAGTCTATCATCTATATGCATTTGGCTAAGTGGAGCTTAGGCTTGCTTTGCTCAAAATAGATTTTCCTTATCATTTGAAAACACTAAGTTTTTGCTTAACAAAATCACCCAAGGCATCTCCCAATAGAAATTGGTGATCCTTCAACCCTTGTCCAACCACAAGTTTTTAACTTAGAAATTGGGATGAGGAGATTCTTGATAGCTTCCATGTCTTGATGCTCAAATTGTCCTTTACCAGGGACATGGCTAAGTACTTAGATTTTACATTCTGCAGAGGTGGTGCACTTTCCCCACAAGTCTTGGTTTCCCAAGACAAGATCTTTCAGAAGCCTTCCCTTAGACCAGAATGGACGCGTTCCAACCTATCATCCCCTACCACCAACTGTCCATTTGGCTAAGTTATTGCAACCTATATGATCCAGGCAGAGCCCATAATGCCAAGTGGCTGCACTTGAAGCTTCTCAACATTTGACATCTCAAATCTCTTTGTTCCTGGGTGGCCATCCACAAGTGAGATACACAAGGTAAACCATAGAAATGGGCCTTGTGTAACCACTCAACACAAACCATTCCTTCCATTCCACCCAGGTGATTCATTCACTTAGTTGTTTTATTAAACAAAACACAAGTCCTTGACTTATAAATATTCCATAGTATGAATATATTCCACCCTTGTTTTCTACTAGCTAAGCTAAGCATGAAAGTAGTAGGAATCTTAACTTAGGAAATTTCTACTAAGGTTTCATCTACTAGGATTTCCCATGGCATAGTTTACACTTAGCAAAATTCCATGCAAGTCCTACTTAGAAATATCACTAATGCATAGTGAAAATAATGGGACAAAAGTATGAAGCATCACTTGCCTTTTTGGTAGATAATATAAGTTCTGTAGCATCCCAGTTGTCTAACACCTGTAATGGCTACTTGTTCTAGTAATAAAAAGGTCCACTTCCAACATATAATTGTTGCATCATCATCATGTCATGCTCATGTCATCATGTCACCTTGCATTTGAGCATCATATAAAACCCCTTCTTGTTTGGTTCTTATCTCATGTGCATTATTAATTGTAGTTGCCTCTTGATATTGCATTTGGATCTTGATATATTGCTAAATGCCCAAGTTGATTTGGGGGCATATCTCTTAATAACTCCACCACCTTTCTTTCACCACCTTATAATTCCACCATCCAACTAAATATGAGCTTGGCATTTTATTTGAGTTTACCTCTAGCTCATGTGGGTTGGGTGGACTCCACCATAATCTTATGCTTGGCCTTTGCCACCTTTTGGGAATGCAGGGAATAATGCCACATGATTTTATGTTGTTTTCACAATATAACTACATGGCAATTATTGTTTGCATGGGTCATGCAAGTGCCACCTTTTTCTTGACATTTGAATGTTATTTGGCTTTGCTTGCATGGATCACCTCTCCTTTGCTTAATCTTGTTTTGGCTTGTAGAATTCTTCCCCACACCCTCTCCCTCTCTATCCACCCTCTAGCTAAACCCTAATCACCATACCCCATGCATGCACATGTGATTATGTGGCATGCACAAAACCTAAACCCTTCCCCCTCTCTCTAGCCCCTACCACCCTTGTGCTTGTTCATGTGAGGCCATTTTTATGTGCTTAAACATGAGCACACTCTCCCTCTATTCTCACCTCTCCCTTAAACCCTAGACCGAACCCCCCTTAATCTAAACCCTAAAGCTTGAACCACCACCCTCTAGCTAACCCTAACCGAGCCTACCTCACCTCTTCCCTCTCTCTCTATGCCATGAGGGTCCCTCCTCCCCAACCGAGCCTCTCATCTACCCCAAACCCTAGCTCTCCCTAGACCGAACCCGAGCCACCTCTCCCCCTCTCTTCTCTCCCTGCCCTAGGGCCCCTCCTACCTGGCCATGAGCTCCTCCCAGCCCACCGGCAGCCTCCTCTCCTCCCCGGCCTGTCGAGCACGTGAGGAAGGACAAGGTGGCGCCGAGCCGACCTGCCCCTCCCCCACGCTAGCCCCACGCCATCTACCTGCCCCCCTGTCGATCTTATCCTTCCCCCCTTGCCTCTAGCCTTCCCCAGATCCCCCCAGGCCTCTCTTCCTCCCCCAGGCCTCCCTTCTTCCTCCCCAACGAGCACCCTCTCCACCATGCCCCCTCAACCCTAGCTCGGCCCCCTCTGCTTCCCTTCGCTCCAGAGCACCCGAGGCGAGCCAGGAGCACCAGAGTCTTCTTCCTCTGCCCCGACGCCACGGAGCTCTTGGATCTCGCCGGAGGAGCCCCGCCGCCGCCGTGCCCGTGGTCGCCAGGACGCCTCCTACCGCTAGCCTCCCCGACGATCACCGGCCTCTCTGCTCGAGCCAAACCACCAACAAGCCCCTGGTAAGCCCCTCTGCCTCCCCGACATGTCCCCCGAACCCCTAGTGCGCCGTAGCGACGCCGGCCGTCGTCGAGCACCCTGCGTGCGCGCGCGCGCCGCCGCAGTCACCGCCTCCGTGCGCAACAACGTGCCTGCAACCCGCCGTACCGCCTCTGTTCGTCGACCTGCCCCGCGCGCTGCAGTCCCCCTCCGCGCTAGCTTGCTGAACAAGAAGTGTAGGCCGCACGATCCTCTGCAGTTTTCCTTTTTGCGTCTAGTCGAGTTACGCCGCCGTTTGGTCGCCATCGACGCCGGAAGACGGCCGATCTTCCGCCGTCGTCAGCACCACTTCCGTCAGAGCGCAGCAGCAGCCGTGGTTGTTTCGCGCTTAGCTCCCTCCCCTTTTTCCCGCCTCAACCCGCAGCCCCTGCGGCCCCACGTGTCAGCCACCGATCCATCTTGCAGAAGAACCCCTGGGTTTCCAGACCCTCAACCCGCGGTCCGAGGTGGGCCACGTGACACGCCTTCGCAAGAAGGTCACGCCACTGTGACCCCACGGGTCAGTGGCTATGGCTAGGTTCTAGCTGTGTAACAAAACTTTTCTGAGAATCTGTTTGAATTCAAATTTATTTCAAATTATTTCAAATTCAAATATAAATCTGATTTTAAATAACTTTTCAATTATAAAACCAAATAATGCAAATGATATATGTTTTTGAATCAGAAAAATGTGAGGATTTCAAATATGCTATTCAAATTGCCTTTTGCACATTTAAAATTCCAAGTTGAAGTAAATTACCACAAATGCCACTAGGACTTAAATATTTAATAACCATTGTTGTATAATTCCAAATTTGGCAAATGATATGTCTAAAATGATCAGCTCAACGAGACCTTTCTGTTTATGCTATCCATGACTTCAATTGCAGCATGCATCATATAAATATATAGTAAACAACAACTATTATGACAATAAAATGTGGCCCAACCTTAACAAAATGACTTATTCTTGCACATCACACCTCACCCATGCCATGCTACTTATTGCCATGCAACTTGTGCATCATTCATCATGGCATGATTGTTTGCTTGTCGCATTTTATTCCTATGCTTGTGCACTTTATTTATGTTGGCCCTTGCTTGTTTGGTTCTTCTTTCGAATAGACGCTGAGCAGGGGATATATCAAGAGAACCAGGAGCACTACCCAGATCCGTCTCTCGCTTCAACTGAGTTGCCAGGCAAGCACTTCCACATGCTTGCATACATACAGTACCTATTGCCTCTATCTTATTCTTGCATCATTGAGTCGCGATTGCATTAAATTGAATCCCAAGTATGCATAGCCTTTACTTTAAACCCCACCAAGCTTGTTCCTCCATCCCATGAGCCATTACTACAGGAGTTGTTTGAGCCATGCGAGTCGTAGAACAGCATGTGTAGGGTATGTGAGAGTCTGTTGGATAACGAGGTACCTAAACAACTTAACCTGAGTATTAATGGGATAACTAATGAAAGTGGCATCGGTGAGCAACATCTGCTATTTGGTTTTTCCTGCTCACTTGTGTCCCGTAAGACCCCGAGTACTTGATTCCTGTTCCTTGATTTATCGCGCTATCCACATCCGGGAGGTATATGGGACCCCCCTGAGCCAGAGCTTGATTCCGTCTTATTTCTTGGGGCCACAAACTAGTTTGAGGTTTTATTTACTATCCTGTACCTATGCCATGCTACTACTGTATTTACGTTTGTGCGAGGAGCACACTGTACTGTTTAGGTAAGCGGAGTGTTTTCGCGGTATCGACAAGCCCAGCCACACTTTCGGGTTCCCAGTCGCTTACAGCCATTGACGCAAACCTTGAGTCCGTCTCGGAGTCAGCTAACTTCGTTGCGGGTCTACTCAATGGGGTGGCCCCCTGAAATATTTCTGAATCTTGTGATTGCTTTGTCGTGAAGGCCTCGTTGGGTTTTGATTTGGTTTTTCCGAGGTTGATCGAGCGTGTGTTGCTATTGGTGCACCCCGGCCGGGTAAAACTTTCTGAAAGCCGTGTCCGCGGATATGGACGACTTGGAGCACAGTTTCTCGATCATAGACAAGCATAACTAAAGTACCGCTTTAATCTGACTAAGTAATTTGACTAGTAAATAGTGTAACACTCATGGAATGGTTAATAAAATTGCCAACGGATGGGGGTTGTTTGTCCGCTTCCTCGTTGGTAAGCGGGGAGGAGGATGGATCTGATGAATTTACTATTATAACTATTGTCTTTAATTCACGGACATCCGTCTATCTTTGGTTAGGCGGATGGTTAGCGTTTATCTGTAGAACTGCTAGGGTTTATTTTTCGCTGCAATTGCGTCACCCCAGGTTGTGTCCCCTTTAGAGGCATTAAGACTTGCTGAGTACCCTTAGGGTCTCACACGATAAATTATTGGTTCAGATGAACAGGTACCCTCGCAGGACGGATACTGGGTGGAAGAGGCTGATGATGTGGGCAACGATCGTTCGGTGTAGAGATTCCGGGAACGGGGATCCGTGAGATCTGTGGTTGGGATGTGCTTATTTCTATGGCATCTTATGCCGATTTGCTTCTTATCCGTACTCGGACTTTGTTTGCCGCTTCGCATGATACTACGATGTGTCTTTGTATGAGGAAGTATCCTTAAATATTAGATCTATCTAGGTCATTTGAATCCTGCCGTATGGCGTTGCTATATTTACTTTCTTTCTAGATGGTATGGCTCTGATGTACTCTTGTATGGTGGCTTGCATACATACTCATTTGTGTATGTATTTGATCCCTTCGCCTCCGATTCGCCGCCGTCTGTGTCCCGTTGAGATGGTAGTGGTTGGGACGGCCGAAAGGTCTACCCGTGAGTGGCTTTTGGGGCCCCACCGTACTATTTCAACCACTATCGCTCATCCAGGCTTGTATCTAGGAGCGTAATTCACCGAGGTAGTTACAAGTTCTCTCCTTGTCTTTGCAATGATCACACTCTTAAAATCACTACAATTCAATCAAGCAAGCAATATTTCAATCTACCATTCAAGCATCATCACATAAAATAATAGAAACAAAACAATGCATGCAAGCATGCCAAACATTGTTTTATTTACAAAAGTGGTTTCTAATAGGTTATAACATTCTAAAACACTTATTGGTCACTTTATAAAAGTGGCAAAACCATTTGTAAATGATTTTACTTATAAATCATTTTTAAACCAAATCAATATTTTATGTGATTGAAAATGCTTTTAGCAAAGTAATAATCTTTATGGAGTTCACCAAATACATTTTCAAATCATAAAACTTGGTGTTTAGGGTCAGAGAGTTTAAATCAAAACATTTCCCAAAGGTTTTCTCCAAAAAGCATTTTTAACAAATAAACAATATTTTTATTTGACTAGAAATGGTTTAAATCAAAGGTTTATTCTTTTGCTTCACCAAATATATTTTTGAAACAAAAAATTGATTTCTATGGTCAGTAGGTTCAAAACAAACCATTTGCTAAAGATTTTATCCCCAAAATAATTTTAGAATGAATTTTATATTCCAAACATGCCTACACAAGTTTCTAAAAAAAATCATTTTACCAGAAGCAATTTACTAAACAAAGGGCATGCTTGGATAGGGCTTGTCTTGCTGATTCCATTGATATAAAATTTGCAAAATTTGGACGTGTGGTTTGAAAGTTATGGATTCTACAAAATTGAACAACTAATAGATCAATTCCGTTTTTATAACAGACTCTGGGACACGCGGCGCTTTCCTACTGGCGCGTTCCATTTCGCGCGGATCAACAGATACGACCGTTAGATATAGTTACATCGCATGGCTCATAGGATCTCGTACCCCTTCGCTTAAGAATTCTATCGCAACGCTACGATCTAGATCCGACGGTTCTCAACGCTTTGACGAAGCAGTGGCGGCAGCGCTTCTGGCGATGAGGTTGCCGGCGATACAAGAGGAGAGAAGAGGAGTGGGATGGATCACCAGAATCGCGTGATCTTGCTAATGCTCGTCGTGTCCTTGGTCGGCGACGGGGCGCTCGAGGATGATGGTGATTGCTCGCCGGAGAAGTTTCTGGCGGCGGTGCGCTCGGGCTGTCGTCGTAGGCGACGTTTCAGACCATGCTAAGACAAGATAAGGGCTGCATTAGTTGCGCACGAGGTCGGTGATCATGCCTGCATCAACGAGAGGAACAAGAACGATCAGTACTCACCGGGGAGGGTCGACGGAGCGGAGACAGATGGCGGCGATGCTCAGACATGGTTGTTGCCGAGCATATGGGCTACGCGCAGATGATCTGGAGCTACTAGCAGATGCGCAAGAGGGTGGGGATCATGCTCGTGAGGTTAGAGGCAAAGGGGAGGTGCGGCTTGGCCGGAATCGGGAAAAGGAGCTCGTCGGGGCAGCGAGGTTGCAAACGAAATCAGGGATAGCCTGGTGGCTCTGGTCGTGTGATGTTTGAGGGGAAAGAAGGAGAGGAGGGAGGCAGTTAAAGGGGAGTAATCACGGGGAGGAATTGCTGGCGGAAATGAGCGAATTAAACCGAGGTTTGAACGAGCAGTAATGGCCGGAGTCGAGGGCGAGGTCAGCGTGGGTGAGGAAGAAGCCTGGCAGGTGGGGCCTGCTTGACAGCGAAAGAGAGAGAGGGGAGGTGGGGTCCAACCGTCAGCGACACTGTGGGTTCGTTTGCGAGTGAAAAACGTTTCACTACGGGGTGGAAAAGATGGGATGCGAGTGGGCTTGCTGGGCTGGCCAAATGGGTTGGGCTGGTTTCTATTTTTTTTATACTCATGCTTTTTCTTTTTCTATTTGGAATTTCTGTTTTGTTTTTATTTCAAACAATTCAAACTCTAATTCAATTCAAACCATCACCAAACTTTGTGTTGATTTAAATTCTGTTTATCAACATACTCCAAGGTCCAAAATAAAGTAATTCTTTTTATTCTTTTAGGATCTATTAATAATTAAATAAATAGACCTTAGTCTTTAATTCAAATAGGTTTTAATTTATTTAAAAACTCTTTTTGAAATCTAAATAATATCAAAATATTTTCAGTAGGTTTCATTTTAAAAACTAAAACACTTGGAATTCTTATTTTAAAAACTTTAATAAATTTTAATGTTTATTTGAAAGAGAAAAGCCTTTACTTAAATAAAATTGGATATTAATAAATCCTTATTATTTTATTTAAATAAACCTTTATTCTTTTTAACCAATAGAAATATTTTATTTCATTTGCTTGGCCAAGATTTAATTTGGCTCTTTAAAATAATCCTTATTTATATTTCTACCTATGCTTATCAAAACCATATCTTTTTATTTAAAGATCCAAAAATAGTGATTCCAACTATTATAACTTTATTTATTATTTGTTTATATTTTTAAGTTTCTTTAGGATTATTTGCTCACCATTTGGTATGGATTTATAGATGGTTGCTTTATTACCTTTGGAAATTCAATTTCCTTATCTTATTAAATTCATAAGATTTTATCTATGGCTCCAAATTGAATGAAATCAATTTATATGGTTTTATAATATTTCCCTTTGTCATTCTTGGTCATTTTGAAATGTTTGTTTGACCAATTTTATATGGACCAAATCCATAGTCTTAGAGATAACTTGAAAATGATTTTCTTCCATTAGGGTTTTAGGGTTTTGGCTTATTCTCCAAGTGTTTAAATTTCAAGATGCATTTTATGAGGAATGCATTCCACTTGATTTGAATTTAGTTAGATTCAAACATTAACCAAAGTTTTTTCAAGATGGGATCTTAAGTTTCCATTTAGAAACAAAAGTTTATTTTCACCCTAATTTTCAACAATTATTTATTTTGTTTATCTATTTTTCACATTACAAGATTTGGAAAATCTTGGGATGTGACAATTATTGTTTATGTTCAAATTGTTATTCATCACCATATCATCTTTGATCTTGATCCATATGATGTCTTGTGAGTAGTTCGTCTAGTTCTTGAGGACATGGGAGAAGTCATGTTGTTTGTAGTGGATTTGTGTTGAGATATTATTCAATGGTTTAGTATTTAAGTTGTGGTGCTATTATTCTAGTTGTGCCATGTGAACATCGACTACATGATACTTCACCATTTATGGGCCTAGGGGAATGCATTGTGTATTTGGCTACTAATTGTGGGGTTGCCGGAGTGACAGAAACCTGAACCCCCGTTAGGACACCTTTGCACAAGGGAGTGTAGGATCTCAGAGTTTAAGGTTGTGGTTAGCTTTATATCTTAATTACTTTCCTGTAGTTGCGGATGCTTGCAGGGGGTTTAATCACAAGTATGTATTAGTCCAAGTAAGGTCGGTACATTATCACAGGTTCACCCACACAACACTTAGAACACCAAAGAAGAGTACTCGGCTATTTGAAGCAAAAGCACTTGACAGAATTCCCATGTATCATCGAGAACGTTTGGTACTTATAAGTATTTCCACTGGCTTGTTCTTTGCGAAGAAAGGATTGGGCCACTTGCTATGTTTGTTCTTTATTACTTGCACTTTATTTTGTTGCTTTATCAGAAAACCCCTAAAAATCCATTTGCTAAGTATTTACAGAGAGTTCCTGCTCCATACCACTAGTCAACACCTTCTGCTCCTCGTTGGGATCGACACTCCTATTTATCGAAAGTACTACGATACACCCCCTATACTTGTGGGTCATCAAGACTATTTTCTGGCGCCGTTGCCGGGGAGTGAAGCACTATTGAAGAGTGGAACTGGTAAAGGAAACTTCTACCGTGAGTATTTCTTTTTGTTTTTGTTTGTTACTTTGTTTCCAATATAGATAACCAACTTGATTTTCTGTTTGGGAAAACTACTACCACTCTCAGGGTAGTAGATGAACCACCACCTGTTGAGATAGATCCTTTTAAGATACCTACAAGTATTGTTGATCGTGTCATGGATAATTATTATTTTGGGGATGGAACTGTCCATCCTGGTGATCACTTGCTTTTTTTCTATGAATTATGCGGGTTGTTTAAGTGTGCAGGTATCACAACTGAATAGGTGAAGAAGAAGTTACTCTCTATATCCTTGAAAGGGAGAGGTGAAGAATGGTATAAGTTGCTAAAGAATGGACAATCCATGGAATGGGAGGAAATGGCATATCTCTTCTATTCTAAATTCTATCCTCCCAGTGAGATTCACAAGGATAGAAATCTGATATATAAATTTTGGCCTCTTGATGGAGAGAGTACAGCTCAAGCTTGGGGGAGATTGAAGTTACTAATGCTTATCATGAACTCCCTAACAATATTATTATCAATAACTTTTATGCTAGGCTTTCTCTTCATGATAAAGATTTACTAGATTCTTCTTGTGTTGGATCATTTACACGTATGAAGTAAGAAGCTAAATGGGATCTACTAGACCGTATTCAAGATTACACTGAAGCTTGGGAGAATGACAAAGGAAGAAAGTCAGGTATAAACTATGATTATGAATGCATAAAATCTTTTATGGGAACTGATGACTTCCGTGATATTAGTAATGAGTTTGGTCTTGATTCCCAAAGTATTGCCAACTGTTTTAAGGCCTTTGCCTCTTACATAGAAATTCCCAAAAAGAAGTGGAACAAGTACCATGCACCTTATAAATATGTTGTTAATCATGTTCCTGTTAGAAGCACTGAAGTTTGTACTACTAATCATATTGTGCTTGAACCTTATGTTGAGAAAATACCTTTTCCAGCTAAGGTAAAGGAGTATTCTATGATGATTAGTGCAATTAGCAAAAGTGCAAAGAAAACTGTGGAGCTAGATGAGAAATTGAATATTGAACCTGTGGTAGCTATTGTGAAAGACCCTGTCACTAGAAATATAGAGGATGAGCACATTGTCTTCTGTGAAGATCTTCTAATAGTATCTCTCATCCTAGTAAGGCTGGAAAAGCTAGTGTTTCTGTGCTTTCTGTTAAAATTGGTGATCATTGCTACTATTGTTTATGTGATATTTTTGCTAGTCTAGTGCTATTCCTTATGAGCTTTATAGGGAAATTATGCATCAAAATTGGTCCTTGTGAGCTTGAGGACATTGATGTGGTTATTCACCTTGCTAATAAGGACACCATATGCCCTATTGGTATTGTAAGAGATGTGGAGGTTCTTTGTGGTAAGATTAAATATCCTGCTAATTTTCTAGTGCTTAATTCAGCAGCTAGTAAAACTTGTCCTATCATTTTTGGTAGACCTTTCTTGAACACTTGTGGAGATATTATAGATTGTAAGATGGAGAAAGTTTTAACTAAGTTTGATGGAGATTCTTATTAGTTTAACTTTTCCAAATTTTCTAAAGCTCCTTGTGAAAATAGCTTGTCTAAGAAAGATTTCAGGATGGAACAACTTGCTTCTATTGATCCAATTTATGACCTTGGACCTCTTTTTGGTGACTGTAAGTATGCTCATTCTGAATATAGAGTTGTTGACAATGACAGTTATATTGTCAACTTTATTCAAAGTGCTAATGAAAGTTATTATGAGAGAGGGAAACATGGTTGTATGCATCTCAATAATGTTAAGTTTCCTTGTTTTATGTTGAAAGCTTTGAAGTTGCATTTGTTTTGTCTTCCTATGCTAGTGGCTTTTTGTTTCAACGGTTTGTTTTCTCATGATACCCCATGCACAGGAAGTGGGTTAGACTCAAATGTGTGGGCTATTTGCTTCTTGATGCTCTTTTTCACTCCAGATTTATATCTCCTTTGTGAGCATCTTTGAAAGTTTCAAGCCTAACTTAAAGGCATTAAAGAAAAGTACTTGTTGGAAGATAACCCGTGAGTTTTGGTTGAGTCTTGGAAGTTATTACCTCAGTAATAACCGATCCTTATCCTTTTTGTTTTGGTTTTTGTGTCGAGTTCAACTACTTTTGAGAAGTGGAGGAGTTGTGAAAAGTGGCTATCCTTGGACAGATTTTTGTGATTCATTGTAAAAATTCGTGAGGGATCTCAGTACGTCGGATGTAGCTGTATTTTTCTGAGCTTGTTCTCCAAGTTGTTAACCAACTTTCATTAGTTCTGCACTTTTTGATTTGAGAAACAGAAGGTTTCCGAAAAAATCAATCTTTACCTGATGGTCTGTTTTGACAGATTTCTGCTATCATTTGCATTTGCCTCTTTTAGAAGCCTTTTGTTTTGATAGATTTCAGTTGAAGTGTGCACCTAAAGGTTAATTGTTTTTGCTTACACTAATGTTGCCATTGAGGTTTGTGTATTGCCCTGTGAAGAAATGAATTTCTAGGAGAAGGAGGAAAGGAGTCTGCAGAGTTCGTCCATGAATAGGTAAAAGTGGTGAAAACAGAAGGTTCGTGAAACCCCAATATTTTTATATTTTTGAAGTTCTTATTACATAAGGAAAGTTACGAGACGGAACAGAGGAGGAACTGGAGGCCGGGGTGGCCAAACCCACCCAGGCGCGGGCCCCAGATGGCCGCGCCTGGAGGGGGTGTGCCTCCCCCGAGCTCCATCTCCGCCTCATTTTCGTATCAAAACCTTCCTTATGCTTTGAAACTTCGTAATATATAACCCCCTGGATCCCCAGAGGTTCGTGAATCGTGTTCCTATTATGTTTTTGTTTCGATCTGTTTCTATTAGGAAAACTTCTCAATTTTAGAGCACCATGGTCTCCGCCAACGACAAAGGCAAGAAGCCCGAGAAAGATGATCCTCAAAATCCCAAGGAGGAGGAGATTTTGGTAGGGGATGGAGAAGACATGGAGGAGGACAAGCAACCGGACACCCGCACTACCGTCGCAAGCATTGGAGTAGTGGCAAAACCTACCAAGCTTAGGAGGAAAACACGGATGTCTACAGGAGGGAAACCTCTGCGTCTTATCTACAATCCACGGTCATCTCCTCCACGCACCAAGAGACCTTTACATACTATTATACATGAGCGTCAATATCAACATGTGCCCAAAGGGAACTTGCCCTCGATGTGGGATATGCCTCGTTATAACCATGCAGGAGAGGATCATACTAAGAAGGAAGAGTGGGGAAAGAATAGCAAGGACTAGAATTCTCGACCCGACATGATCATGAACCGCATTGAGCAGAATTAGGAGTTGATTCACACTCTGACCTTTGGGATTGAGGATTTGAAGAAACTTATTGAAGATCTTATCAAAAGAACACCACCACCACCGAAGGAGTAATTCGTCATCAGGTTTGGCATCCCCTTGGCTTGTTCCAAGCTTGGGGGGAGTGCCATGGTAGCACAGTCATTATCTTTTATCTTTTACCTTTTTAGTTGATTCATATCTTTGGTAGAGAGGTTATCTTATAGTTTGGTTTGCATGTGGAAATATCTCTACTCTAGTTGATTATCTATGTATCCCTTGGTGTGAGTGCCTTTATGGAATATTAATGAGAAGTTTCATCTTTTACTTTTTGCACTTCTTATTTTAGTTTGCAATCTCTATTATGATGGATCTTTTTGATCAGTATTGACATCACTTTGGGAGAATCAAGTAAATCTAAATTGGTTTTGGCAAACCAAGTTCTGGTCAGTAGCAACACTTTTTGAGGTTTGAAAGAAAAAGAGAAAAAGCTTACAGGTATTTTGTATCATTTATGTTTCTTTCTTGTTGGCTCATAAGCTTAGTATTCTTTATTTAAGATCTTTTGTGTATTCAAGGAAGATTGCATGTTTGGCTTTATCACTTGTAGGTTTGCTTGTTTCTTTCAACTCTTTTGCTTGCTACCCAGCCTTGCTAGCCAAAAACCTGTTTTGAGAAGGAATACTTCTCATGTTTCCAATCCCTTTGAACCAAAACCTTTGCCATTTGTGTCCACCATATCTACCTATTAGCATTATTGTTATTCCAAGCAAATTCTCAAGCTTCATCTATCTTTCGAATTAAAAAGTATTTTTTTATGTGAAAACTAGTTAGTAAAGTTGTCACGAACTTGATGGCACACCTTATTTTATTGCCCCTAATAGACTTGAACCATTGTGTCATCGAAGTTGTATATGCTTGCATCTATACATTGGAACTAGCAGAACCGTGCTGTCACGGGGAATGCTTTCAACATTGCACTGTACGTAGTACACAGTTGATATCATGCTCTTTTGTTTACGGATATCGACGGTGTGAAATAAAGAGGGAACTTGTAAGTCCATGGAGTATGTATGTGTGTTAGAGAAACACCTGGGCCGCTAGCCTAAGCCATGTCTAATCATGGTGGAAACTTGCAGCATCACCATAATGAGCATTCTATGAAGCATCCTCAATAAAAAGCTATGCACTTAGTAAATAAAAAGATCGCTGAGATGCCCATTGTCTGCTTGCCTTGTCATTTTGGTTATGGGATAGATCCTGTACAATGTGCAAGGGGTACCCTGTTGGCGGTTCTTTATGATACACATGTACTTACAATGACAAGAACTTACCGGTGACCAAAGTAGAGTAGCATGAGGAGCGGCTCTCGTACTCAAGGGACATGATATTGCTAACTTATATTTCGTCAAGCATATACTCCATCTTTGTGCACTTTAACCTTAATCATCTCAAGATGCTTATGATAGGGGCAATGAGGGCTCAAAGCTAGTAAGTATCATAATCCTTTGGAAGCTCTTTATGACTTGAAATCCCTGCTTCCCTCTATGAAGGGACCTTTCTCCTATTTTCTAAGTTGAGTCAGTAAACCTATTTTCTCTCTATCTCCAGCAAGCATTTGAGTTGTTGTGTTTCAAGCATTCATATGGTGATTTATTCAATCATGTTTTTTACCTTCCTTGTTTGCACAAGACTCTTATCTATTGAGTATTACTTTGAAAGCCTTCATTGAAAAACCTTTTTGAGCAAAGAGTACTCTTGTTTTTTTAAACTTCTACAAAAAGCTTTTTGTGAAACTATTTGCCAGCTGTTCTCTGACCAAGAACAAGAGTTTGCCAATTCCAATTATGATTTATCTTGATGCATCTCTATTGTGACTCCTGTACTTGTTGCAAGCTAAGTTATATAACGGTGAGTTGCTTTCTTCTATGAGTAGTGTAATGGTATGTGTGATGCTTCTTGTCCGTATTCTTTTATCGACACTTCACTCCATAAACCTGTGGACATGTTTACTGAGCTCAGTTTTCGCTTGGGGACAAGCGAAGGTCTAAGCTTGGGGGAGTTGATACGTCCAATTTGCATCACCATTCTATATCATAATTTGCCTCTATCCATTGATATATGTCTTATTATTAGGTATTACTAATGTCCTTTCCACTGTTTTTGCATGTTGGATGACTCTTGGAGGATGGACTGCCGGAGTCTAGATTCTAATGGAAAAAGAGGTGTTTTGATGCAATTTCTCGAAGATCAGAAAAATACCAGAAAAATATGGGAAAACTATATTTTCCTAGAAGACAGAGGAAGCCAGAAGGGGAGGCGTAGAAGGGCCACAGCGGGGCCACACCCCTAGGCGCGGGTCCCCCTAGGCCGTGCCTAGGGCAGGTGTGGCCCATCTGCTTGGCTCCCGACTCTGCCCTCTCGCCTATATCTTCCTTACGGAACCCTAACACTAGGGAGCAGCCGCAGATAGATTTCTGCCGCCTCTGCGGGGCGGAAACACAGAGAGAGAAAGATCTCTCTTGCAGACAGAATTCTGCTGGGGAAACTCCTTCACGGAGAAGGGAGATCGTCGCCATCAACACCGTCATCAAGTTAGGCTTCATCGGGATCATCATCATCCACTCCATCATCTCCACCAGCACCATCATCACCACTCCATCCCGATGGAACAATTGTGTTGGATATTGCTTTAGTTCTTAGGGGAAACTTTCCCGGTGTTAATTACTATTGTAGTTGATGCTTGTGAGTGGAACCAATGGATTATTGTTTATGTTCAGATTGTTATTCATCACCATATCATCTTTGATCTTGATCCATATGATGTCTTGTGAGTAGTTCGTCTAGTCATTGAGGACATGGGAGAAGTCATGTTGTTAGTAGTGGATTTGCGTTGAGATATTATTCAATGGTTTAGTATTTAAGTTGTGGTGATATTCTTCTAGTGGTGTCATGTGAACGTCAACTACATGATACTTCACCATTTATGGGCCTAGGGGAATGCATTATGTATTTGGCTACTAATTGTGGGGTTGCCTGAGTGACAGAAACCTGAACCCCCGTTAGGACACCTTTGCACAAGGGAGTGTAGGATCTCAGAGTTTAAGGCTGTGGTTAGGTTTATATCTTAATTACTTTCCGATAGTTGCAGATGCTTGTAGGGGGTTTAATCACAAGTATGTATTAGTCCAAGTAATGTCGGTACATTAGCACAGGTTCACCCACACAACACTTACAACACCAAAGAAGAGTACTCGGCTATTTGAAGCGAAAGCACTTGAGAGAATTCCCATGTGTCATCAATAACGTTTGGTACTTATAAGTATTTCCACCGGCTTGTCCTTTGCTAAGAAAGGATTGGGCCACTTGCTGCGTTTGTTATTTATTACTTGCACTTTGTTTTGTTGCTTTATCAGAAAAACCCTAAAAATCCGTTTGCTAAGTATTTACAGAGAGTTCCTGCTCCATACCACTAGTCAACACCTTCTGCTCCTCATTGGGATCGACACTCCTATTTATCAAAAGTACTACGATACACCCCCTATACTTGTGGGTCATCACTTGACACCGCGAAGATATATCTTGGGTTCATTACCAACACTCAGCATGAAGCTCAAATGGTCTCCTTAAGAGACTATAGAGTATGAAAACTTTAATGTGCGCATAATAGGGATAGTGTTCGTTCATAAGAGGAACTACACTCCCCCTAAATCCATGCCAACATCCAAACAAAGATACACATTGATACATGGGTAGGTGTGCAAGGTACTCAAGCCACATTGCTCGAATCTATGGTATTTAGCTCATGCCTTAACTCTCGGAACCTTGCTTCATCTAGAGGCTTCGTGAAAAGATCCGCAAGATTTGCCTTGGTGGGAACATACTCCAAAGAAATGTATCCTCTTGCAACATGGTCCCGAATGAAATGATGACGAATCTCAATATGTTAGTCCGGTTGTGTTGCACGGGGTTGTGAGAAATGGCAATAGCACTCTCATTGTCACAAAGAAGAGGCACCTTGTCAAAAGAAAGTCCAAGATCCTTCAAAGTTTGCTTCATCCATAGCAATTGAGCACAACAACTTGCGGTGGAGATATACTCAGCTTCGGTAGTGGACATAGGCACACAGTTTTGCTTCTTCGAGGACCAATAAACCAAGGATCTTCCAAGAAATTGACAAGCTCCAGAGGTTGGTTTCCTTCCACTTTGTCTCCAGCCCAATCCGAGTCCGTGTATCCAATGAGGTCAAAGCTGGATCCCTTGGGGTACCACAACCCAAAGTTTGGGGTGTGAACCAAATATTGAAAGATTCTCTTGACCAACACCATGTGGCTTTGTGCATCCCGACCGGATCTTTATGATTCTATCATGTCTGTGTTGTTTGTGATCTTGCATGCTCTCCGTTGTTAGTAGCTATCTTGGCCAAGTAGTTGCTAGTGACTCCAAGAGGGGGTATTTATGCTCGATAGTGGGTTCATGACTCTATTTAATCTAAGGTAAGTGAAAGAAATCTCTAAGGTTGTAGATGTGCTATTGCTACTAGGGAGAAAACAACGGTCTCTTGTTCATGGAACAAGTGGATTGTTTACCTTACACACTTTGCTTAAAGCAGTTGTCTGTTGCTTGCAACTTAATACTGGAGGGGGTTCATATGATAACCCAAAGGTGGACTTCTAGTTATAGATGCAGTTGGATGGTGGTCTATGTATCTTGTTGTATTGCCCAATTGAATCTCATAGGATCTTAATGTCTAGTATTGCATTGTTATGCCTTGCTCAGTCTTGTCAATTGCCCTTTTGTAATTTGTTTACCCTGCATGCCATGTTTGTTTATCTAAGGAGAACACCTCTAGTGAACTATGGACCCCGGTCCAATCTTTACCATTGATACATCTTCCACTGTTACTGTTTACTTTCTGCAAACCACTATTACCTTCCACACCATACAGTTAATCCTTTGTTACAACAACCGGTGAGATTGACAGCCTCACAGTTCATTGGGGAAAAGTCTTGAGTTTGTGTTGTGTAGGTTTCCCAGTTGCTGATACGTCAATTTGCATCACCATTCTATATCATAATTTGCCTCTATTCATTGATATGTGTCTTATTATGAGGTGTTACTTATGTCTTTTCCTCTGTTTTTGCATGTTGGATGATTCTTGGAGGATGGACTATCGGAGTCTGGTTTCTGATGGAAAGAGACATGTTTTGATGCAATTTCGCGAAGATCAGAAAAATACCAGAAAAATATTGGAAAATTATATTTTCCCAGAAGACTAAGGAAGCCAGAAGGGGAGGCGTATCTGGGCCACAAGGTCCCACACCCCCTAGGCGCGGGTCCCCCCTGGGCCGTGCCTAGGGCAGGTGTGGCCCACCTGGCCGGCCTCCGACTCCGCCCTCTCGCCTATAACTTCCTCTCGGAACCCTAACACCAGGAGAGCGACCATAGAAAGATTTCCTCCGCCTCCGCGGGGCGGAAAACACCGAGAGAGAAAGAGCTCTCCGCAGACAGATTTCTGCCAGGGGATTCCCGAAGAGGGGAGATCGTCGCCATCAACACCGTCACCAAGATATACTTCATTGGGATCATCATCCACACCATCATCTCCACTAGCACCATCATCACCACTCCATCCTGCTGTAACAATCGTGTTGGATCTTGCATTAGTTCTTAGGGGAAACTTTCTTGGTGTTAATTACTATTGTAGTTGATTCTTGTGAGTGGAACCATCGGATTATTTTTTATGTTCAGATTGTTATCCATCACCATATCATCTTTGATCTTGATCCATATGATGCCTCGTGAGTAGTTCGTTTAGTTATTGAGGACATGGGAGAAGTCATGTTGTTAGTAGTGGATTTGTGTTGAGATATTATTCAATGGTTTAGTATTTAAGTTGTGGTGCTATTCTTCTAGTGGTGTCATGTGAACGTTGACTACATGATACTTCACCATTTATGGGCCTAGGGGAATGAATTGTGTATTTGGCTACTAATTGTGGGGTTGCCGGAGTGACAGAAACCTGAACCCCCGTTAGGACACCATTGCATAAGGAGGTGTAGGATCTCAGAGTTTAAGGTTGTGGTTAGGTTTGTATCTTAATTGCTTTCCTGTAGTTGCGGATGCTTGATACGTCGGAAACGTATCTATACTTTTTGATGCTCCATGCTTGTTTAGTATCTACTTTGCTTTGCTTTGTCTACACTTTGAGGTGCTTTTTACATGTTTTCTGGTACTAACCTATTAACAAGTTGCCATAGTGCCAGATGCCTGTTTTCTGCTGTTTTTGGGTCCAGAAAAGCTAGTAAGGAAATATTCTCGGAATTGTACGGGACAAACGTCAAAGTCAATAACTTTCCATGGGGAACAAGAAGTCCACATGGGAGATGGAGAGGCGTGCCAGGGCGCCCAGACCCCCCTAGGCACGGGAGGGCCCTGCCCCGCGCCTAGGCAGGGTCTGGGGCCCCGGGCCACCACCTTGGCCTCCCCATTCGCCTATAAAAAGCCCCCGATGCAGAAACCCTAAGTACCCAATCAATATTCCACGAAACCATCTGTAGCCGCCAACGTCGTCCCTAGATCGGGGGGATCTAAAGTTCTTCCCGGCACCTTGCCGGAGGGGAGATCATCCCGAAGGCCTTCTCTCCGATATGATGCGTGAGTAGTTCCACCTTGGACTATGGGTCCATGTACTAGCTAGATGGTCATATCTCCTCCTTATTGATTTCATGTATAGATCTTGTGAGCTCTGTTCATGATCAAGATCTAATCTATTTGTAATCATGCATGTTGTGTTTGCGGGGATCCGATGGATATTGAGATTATTATGTTGGTTTGATTAATGGTTTTGTCTTTATGATTCTATCATGTCTGTTTTGTTTGTGATCTTGCATGCTCTCCATTGTTAGTAGATATCTTAGCCAAGTAGTTTCTAGTGACTCCAAGAGGGGGTATTTATTCTCAATAGTGGGTTCATGCCTCTAGTTTCCAAGGGAAGTGACAATAATCTCTTCGGTTGTAGATGTGTTGTTGCTACTAGGGAGGAAACAACAGTCTCTTGTTCATGGAACATGTGGACTGTTTACCTGTCACACTTTTCTTAAAGCAGTTGTCTATTGCTTGCAACTTAATACTGGAGGGGGTTCAGATGATAACCTGAAGGTGTACTTCTAGTCATAGATGCAGTTGGATGGCGGTTTATGTATCTTATTGTATTGCCCAATCGAATCTCATAGGCTCTTTATGACTAGTAATTGCATTGTTATGCCTTGCTCAGTTTTTGTCAATTGCCCTGCTGCAATTTGTTTACCCTTCATGCCATGTTGTTTATCTAAGGAGAGCACCTCTAGTGAACTATGGACCCTGGTCCAATCTTTACCATTGATACATCTTCCACTGTTACTTGTTTACTTACTGCAAACCACCATTACCTTCCACACCATACGTTTAATCCTTTGTTACAACAAAACGGTGAGCTTGACAACCTCACTGATTTGTTGGGACAAAGTCTTGAGTTTGTGTTGTGAAGGTCTCCGCATTGCTTGCAACACCCGTGTGACGTTTCCTTCCTCCTACTGGTTCGATAACCTCGGTTTCTTACTGAGAGAAAACTTGTTGTTGTGCTGCTTCACACCTTGCTCTTGGGGTTCCCAACGAAGCGCTCCTACATCAACTCAGCGCTGCATCAAGCTTTTCTGGCGTCGTTGCCAGGGAAGCTAAGGACGTCTTCACAAGGGGAGTCTTCCACTTCCTTTCTCTTTACTTTGTTTTTAGTTTGCTTAGTTTATTTTGCTTGGTTTTGTTTGCCTCTTTTCAAAAACTCCAAAAAATTAGTTCCTACTCTAGTAGCTGGTCTGTCTTTGCCTTGCTTGGTCATGCTTTCTATCAATGGATGGTTTCTTTGAAACTAGTTCTTATTGGCAAGGTGGCTTCATGGAAGAACAAAAGTATTATTATAAGGAACACCGTTTGTCACGAAAAGGAAAACACTTATGGGAACAAATTGATAGGTTGAATACTATTGCTAGAGACGTGTGATCTACTTATAATGTTACTTATTGCTTTGATAAAGCTTGTTGCTGCAGGAGGTATAAACACCTACCCTTTCAATGTGAGTATAATGATAATGTTACCATATCTTCTTATGTTAAAGTAAATTATGATTTTGATGAGGTGAAACAAATTGAAGAATTTATTGCCTTCAAGGGTGCATTTGAACTTGCCGGTTTGCTTGAAAATACTGATGATGCACCTTATAAACATGAGTTTTTTGAGATACTTAAATTTTGCTTTGATAATTACAAGGAAGAAAATAGCTATATTATTGAATATTTTAATAGATGATTTCCACCAATGGAAGAGACTAATGCCTTGCAGGAGCCTATGGAATAATAAATTGTTGAAACTCGAAGCTCATTAGATGAAAAAGAGGGGAGAGTGATGAACAAAAGGAGGAAGAATGGATTATCTACCCATGCCTACCTTCTAATGAGAGTAACTCTTTATCCTTTACATATTTGATTGTCCCCCATGCTTACCAAAGGAGGATGAATGTTATGTTCCTGTGGATCCTTTTGAAATAGCTGCTTTGGATAAAATCAGTGAAGGTTTTAATCCCACTATTTTTGAGCTTGATAGAAATTATGTGTTTGTAGCTCATGAAAATCCTGCTTTATGTGATAGTTATATTGTTGAGTTTATTCATGAGGCTACTGAAAATTATTATGAGATAGGAAAATATGGTTGTAGAAGTTTTTATGGTACTGAAACACCTCTCTATGTGCTGAAAGTTTTGAAGTTGCTCTTGTTTCATCTTCCTATGCCTATCACTTTGTTCTTTGTGAATTTATTTGCATACAAGATTCCTATGCATAGGAAGTGGATTAGACTTAAATTTGTTTTGAATTTGCTTCTTGATGCTCTCTTTGACTTCAATTCATAATTCTTATGTGAGCATCTTCTCAAACTATCAAGCCTAACTTAAAGGCGTTAAAGAAAAGTACTTGTTGGGAGATAACCCAAGAGTTTCCTTGAGTCTTGGAAGTTATTACTTCAGTAATGACCTCTCTTTATCCTTTTTGTTTTGATTTTTGTGCCAAGAATGACCTCTAATGAGAGGGAAGTAAGATTTGGGGAGTTGCTGTCCCGAAACAGATTTTTGTCCTCCACCAAAATAATTCTTTAGGAGTACCTGTAACTCGGATTGAGCTCAAAATTTACGAATAAATCCCCCAGTTATTTATCTAACTTTCTTTAGTTCAACACTTTTTGATTTGAGCAACGTAAGATGCTAGAAAAAATCGGTTTCTACCTGCTGGTCTGTTTTGACAAATTTCTGCCATTATTTGCATTTGCTTCTTATTGATTCCTTTTTGAGTTTTATTTAGGTGAATCGAGATTTTTGAAGGATTTACTATAGTAGCTTGTGTTTTTAGTGAAAATCCTTTCTGTTCCAAAGCTTTGCCAGAGGTCTAATATCTTTTGAATACACTAATGTTGCTAATGAAGATTGTGTGAAGTTTTGTATGAAGGAAAAAATTTCAGGTGTAGAGAGAGAATGATGCAATGAGATGAAGAATGGAGAAAATCTCAAGCTTGGGGATGACACCATGGTGTCACCCCAAGAAATATCTAAGAGGTACAAGCATCAAAGCTTGGGGCTGCCCAAGGCATCCCCTTCTTTATCAATAAAAACCTCAGGTCTGTCTAGACACTTCATTTTTATTGTTTCATGCCAAGTTTTATTGTTCTTGGAGCGTCTTAGTTTTCATTTGCTTTGCTTAGTTTGTTTACTTTGTTTGAGTAGTTTGGACCCTCGTTCTCTCTGTGTTGTTTTGCAAATAAGTTACTTGGTGTTGGAAAGGAGTAGTAAGTTCTTGCTTGAAAGTGCAAGAGGAGGTTGCATTAACTGTGACTTAGACGTTAGCATGACATGCTAGGTGTTGTTTTGACCTTATGCTTAGTGATTATTGCTGTAGCATGTATTGTTCCAAACAATTGGGATTGCTTAGTGTGCCTTGAAGAAATTATGCGTTGTTTAGCATGCAAAAGCATAGTATTGTGGTATTCTCCTTTGATGCTTTGCTTGGGTTGACTTGGCACATGCTCACACCATGTTATGACTATGAACAAGTCACCATAGCCTCTATGATCATTTAGTTCTTGACTTGTATTACCACTCTATGCTTTGATTATTAATGCTTTGTTGCACTGCATGATTATGGCCATTATGCTCTCTTATTTGGTTGCTCCCAGTCTTTTGCTAGCCTCCACTTGTATGAGTAAGTTTTACTCATGCTTCCAACCCCCAAGAAACCAAGTCATTCCAAAGTGTCCACTATAAAATCCTATGTATGGTGTGTTACACCATTCCAAGTATATTCTTGTTTTCAACTATCTTCTAAATAAAAACTATTTTGTTATGTGAAAACTTAGTTATTAAATCCCTCACGAACTTGATGGCACACTTTATATTCTTTGCGCCTAATAAACTTGAACCATTGTGTCATCTATGTTGTATATGCTTGCACTTATACGTTGGAATTAGCAGAACCGTGCTGCCACGGGGAACGTTTTCAACATTGCACTTGTACTTTGTACTCAATTGATATCATGCTCTTTTGTCTATGGATGTCACAGGTGTGAAATAAAGAGGGAACTTGTAAGTCCATGGATTTTGTATCCTGTGTTAGAGAAACGCCTGGGCCGCTAGCCTAAGCCATGCCTAATCATGGTGGAAACTTGCAACATCACCATAGTGATCTATCTATGAAGCATCCTCAATAAAAAGCTATGCATATGGTAAATAAAAAGATTGCTGAGATGCTCATTGTCTTCTTGCCTTGTCATTTTGGTTATGGGAAAGCTCACGTACCATGTGCAAGGGGTACCCCGTTGGCGGTTCTCAATGATATGCAAATACTTACAATGACAAGAACTTACAGGTGACTAAAGTTGAGTAGCATGAGGTGTGACCCTCGTATTCAAGGGACTTGAGATTGCCAACTTATACTTTGTCAAGCATATACTCCATGTTTGTTCACTTTAACCTTAATCACTTCAAGATGCTTATGATAGGGGCAATGAGGGTTGAAAGCTAACAAGTACCATAATTTTTGGAAGCTCTTTTTGAAACTTGAAATCCCTGCTTCCTTTATAAAAGGCTTTTCTTCAACCACTATTGAGTCTCCACCTTCTACCTTTAGGCACCATTAAGAGAGCATAGTTGTCATTCTGTGTGCAGTGTTCCAAAGCTTATTGATTGATGCATATTGTGATATTACTTATTCTTGTGCTATTTGTTTCTAGTCACCCTTGTGAACTTTGAAGTTGTCCTATGCATCTATTTGATACTCTATGAGGGACAAACTGATTGCCAGTATGCTATGTTTTCTGTATGTGAAACAAACAAACGTTTTTCAATGCATGTTATTCATGATCTTTGTTTGTAGCCTTTAATGTTGCATTCATATTTACTATGTCCTATTGTTAGAACTCCATCTTTCATGCACATGTTTAGAGTTTGATCCCAGCTTTCAATGCTTGCAAATGGTTGGATCTTTATTGTGAGGGTGCATGTCACCTAAAAAATTATTCTTTTTATCACTTACCTAGTCGAGGAGGAGCAGGATTTAAGCTTGGGGATGCTTGATACGTCGGAAATGTATCTATAATTTTTTATGCTCCATGCTTGTTTAGTATCTACTTTTCTTTGCTTTGTCTACACTTTGAGGTGCTTTTTACATGTTTTCTGGTACTAACCTATTAACAAGTTGCCACAGTGCCAGTTGCCTGTTTTCTGTTGTTTTTGGTTCTAGAAAAGCTAGTAAGGAAATATTCTCGGAATTGGACGGGACAAACGTCAAAGTCAATAACTTTCCGTGGGGAACAAGAAGTCTAGAGGGGAGACAGAGAGGCGTGCCAGGGCGTCCAGACCCCCCTAGGCGCGGATGGGCCCTGCCCCGCGCATAGGCAGGGTGTGGGGCCCCTGGCCACCGCCTCGACCTCCCCCTTCACCTATAAGAAGCCCCCGATGCAGAAACCCTAAGTACCCGATCAATATTCCACGAAACCTTCTGTAGCCGCCACCGTCATCCCTAGATCGGGGGGGGGGGATCTGAAGTTCTTCCCGGCACCCTACCAGAGGGGAGATCATCCCAGAGGCTTTCTCTCCGGTATGATGCGTGAGTAGTTCCACCTTGGACTATGGGTCCATGTAGTAGCTAGATGGTTGTATCTCCTCCTTTGTGCTTTCATGTATAGATCTTGGGAGCTCCGTTCATGATCAATATCTAATCTATTTGTAATCATGCATGTTGTGTTTGCGGGGATCCGATGGATATTGAGATTATTACGTTGGTTTGATTAATGGTTTTGTATTTATCATTCTATCATGTCTGTGTTGTTTGTGATCTTCCATGCTCTCCGTTATTAGTAGCTATCTTGGCCAAGTAGTTGCTAGTGACTTCAAGAGGGGGTATTTATGCTCAATAGTGATTTCATGCCTCTAGTTTCCAAGGGAAGTGACAATAATATCTTCAGTTGTAGATGTGTTGTTGCTACTAGGGAGGAAACAACGGTCTCTTGTTCATGGAACATGTGGACTGTTTACCTTACACACTTTGCTTAAAGCAGTTGTCTATTGCTTGCAACTTAATACTAGAGGGGGTTCGGATGATAACCTGAAGGTGGACTTCTGTAACACCCTCAGAATCGGACCTATGCAAGTTTGAGCAAAATTCGCCGAACCCGCATAGAAACGATTCAAAGGTGCCCACCAGGCACTTTCGTGCGGGTGGAAAACGAAGTAATAACATTACACAACAGTCCTCGATGGGACCCACAAAACAGATATATATATAACAGCGACTCCATGAGTCAAGAATACAGATATAATATACAAAGATCCAAATCACCTTGAAACGATAGAGCGTCCAGCTACGGACAAGATGCAAATGGGGCTAAGAGCCCTGAAGAATAACCAATGGCGTCCATAACCACCTGTGCCAAGCGGAAGGTAACCCGCTAACGGCGTCGATCTCAAAACCTGCTTAAACAAAGGGTGCCGACAAAGGGCAAAGGAAAAAGAGGAGCGTCGATCGAGGCCGACTGCAGCGAGGCTAGAATTCGGCGGTCCTCGCCTACATAGGTATGGTGGACTGAGCGGCAGCGGCAGCATGCACTAAACAACCTATAGAGACTCGATACAACTGGCGTCAATCAGAGAGGGGTAAGAAAGACCTATTCGGATCCAACCTGAAGCTAACACCAAACAAACCCATCCTGGTATTTCCCCCTCGAGACCAAACGAGGAAGTCATCCGAGGAACTCACACACTTGGCAGTTTTATTTATTCAGTTATTGTTGCAGCAATTACTAGTCAGGTTTAGATAATCATCCTGATAAAGTAAGCAGTGGCCACTTTTAGTTAACCATTCCGTGATAGTTGCAACTCTTACTAGACAGATACAATTAGCATGAGATAACCCTTAAACCCAGCAGTTGTTGGTACTTTTATTCAGCCATTCCGTTGTAGTTGCAATACTTACTAGTCAGGTACAATGGTCGCAAGCGACAAATCAAACAAGCATCTGTGGGCAGTATTATTAGCCATTCCATTATAGTGAAGCTGATTACTAGTCATTATAAAGTCAAATTTATAGCAATAAACTTTAGTTATGCTTGTCTATGGTCGAGATACTGTGCTCCAAGTCGTCCATATCCGCGGACACGGCTTTCAGAAAGTTTTACCCGGCCGGGGTGCACCAATAGCAACACACGCTCGATCAACCTCGGAAAAACCAAAACAAAACCCAACGAGGCTTTCACGACTGAACAATCACAGGATTCAGAAATATTTGGGGGCCACCCATTGAGTAGATTCCATAGAGTAAGCAAGCTCGAGACGGACTCAAGGTTTGCGACAATGGTACATGGCGGGAACCCGAAAGTGTGGCTGGGCTTGTCGATACAGCGTAATCAATCCGCTTACCTAAACAGACAGTGTGCTCCTCGCACAATTTAAATCTGAAAGTAGCATGGCATAAGTACAGGATAGTAAATAAAACCTCAAACTAGTTTGTGGCCCCAAGAAATAAGATCAATCAAGCTCGCTCGGGGGTCCCATATACCTCCCGGATGTGGATAGCGCGATAAATCAAGGAACAGGTATCAAGTACTCGGGGTCTTACGGGACACAAGTGGGCGTTCGGAAACCAAATGTTATCTATCACCCACCGATGCCTCTGCTTATTCAATTTTAGTTGTTAAACAGGAAGTTAAAGTGAACGATAAGTAAAACTAGGATCATCTCCAACATCAACATGCGGCAATACATCAACAACTGTGGCACTTGACAACACGCAACAGCACCTGAGCAAGCGACTATGACGCGCAAGTCCAACTATCTACCAAACAACAGGTAATAGGAGGTGGCCATGGCAATATAAGGCTGCAGGGGATATCACAGGTACGGAAGCTAAAGCATCGCAACACAGATAGCAATAGATCAACAGGAGGGAATAAATACTATAAAAGTAAGATAGGTAGAAAGGGGGAGATGCTCGCCTGAAAACATTGTCGAAGGTTCAACCGAAGATCGGGGCGAAGCTCACATCAACTCAACGGCCTTATCCGCGAAGAACCAAAACACTAGAAGAAACACCGGATGCGATATTTAATACAATGGCAGAAGATCGGCATGATGCATGTATGATGCATGACATGGCAAGGACGCGATGCAATTAGGTCATATTAAGGGGAACCGGGGTCCCGACAATTAATTAGATGGTTCGAGTTATTTAGAAAACCCCGCAATTTAAATGTTGTTTTAACATGGCAAGAGATAGTACCGGGTTCGCTACACCAATTTAAATGAGGCCAATATGAGACTAGATTTGCCCGCATATGGGCCCCATATTTAATTATGAGGTGAATCGGCATAAGGCCCCCAAACCACAAACAAGGATGCATGCATGAACAATTATTATGCGACAAGTTATATTATGTTGTAAAATAGGGTTTCGGGGAGGGGTTCACACATTAGGGTCTCGACGGACTTGGGGTTCCGGGGTTCGGGGTCGGTCTCAGGGTCCAGGGTTCGACGGATCGGTCTCGGCGGAACGTTCTCGGTAACGGGGTAGATCTTGTCGTTCCGGAAAGCCGGACTTGGTTCGGTGTCGGGGCGCATCGGATCTTCCGGGTCGGTGTCGTTCTTGTCGTCGTGCAGATCTTGTCGGGTCCCACAGGGTCGAGCTTGCCGTTGCGAGGGTCTTGTCGGGCCCGTGTACCGGGTCGGTCTTGGCGTTCCGGCCGTCTTCGGTCCTCGGATCCGAGAGGGTTCGGGGTCTTGACGGGGTTCAGGCGCCCCGGGATCGGTCTTGGATTCCGAGGTAGATCTTGTCGGAGGTTCTTCGAGTGTCTCCATCCCGATATGGCCTCCGGGTCTCGAGGATCGGTCCAAGAAGGGGATCTTGTCGAGATCTTGTCGCATCCGTGACGGAGGCCTTGAAAAAATCCACCTCCCAGGAGGATGGCAGACTTGATTCGAGCACCGACACACTTCGAGGTCTCGGGTTCAGCTGTCGGTCTAGGTCCTTGGACCAGCGTGTTGGAAGGCGTGTGGCTGCACTTGTACTGGCAGACGAAAGAAGGTCGAGCGGGGAGGGCGCGCTGACGCGGTGGGGAGACGTTGGTGGGGCCCTGGACGAGGCGGCGGGCTCGGGCGGAAGATGGAGGTTGGCGGCGGCCGGGTCGAGCTCGGCGAGAGGAGCGGAGGAGGAGAGGCGGGCGGGCGGCAGCAAGCGGCAGTGCGGGAGGAGGCAGGCGGGCCGGGGCGGCTCATGGCGGACAGGCGAGGGAGGGTAGCTACAGGGGCGGCGGCCGGGTTCTGAGGAGGGCGTGGCGGTGAGGCGCGGCAAGGAAAAGCAGGTGGGGACGGCGGCAGCTGCTGGGTGTGTGCGTGAGTGCATGTGAGGGAGGGGAGAGGGAGTGGGTTAGGATTAGGTGGCAGGTTTTGATAGGCTAGAGGGGAGGGGAGAGGTGAGGTGTCAAACAGGGATTGGAGGGGGTGAGGTGGCCAGGGGGTGTGGGTAGGTTAGTTGGTAGGTTTAGAAAATAAGGGGTGGACCGATTAGTTTCTGGGGGTGGTCGTTCGGGTCGATTTGGCCCGTTCGACTGCCCCCACTAAAATAATTAATTAAATTATTTATATCAAACATCGTTTTTTGCAAACTGACAACGGACAAAACAAAACACTCCGGTGACCCGGGTTTGCGCGATAAATAAGGTGGGGCGTTTTAGAAAACAAAACGGGCTTTGCAAAATAGTTTTATGCAAACAATGCATGATGATGACGATGCAATGCACAAATTCAACGCGATTTTCTAGTAGTGGTTTTGCGGGATGCCACAATTCGACACCACTAACAAGGGATCTCGCCCTCGAGATCCGCCTCATGGTACCGGAAAGAAGGTCGGCGATCTGTGTCTCCTCGCATCGTGTAGATCCTCGCGACACCACTAACAAGAGGTCGTTGTCCGTGATCGTCGAGAGAACACTCCGGGAACAAAAGGTCGAAGGTAGAGGTATCAACAAAATAAAGCCACCTCTATCTTCGATGGAAAGAGGGAACCGATGCATTCTCATCCACTTCAATGTACAAAAGCGAAGAGAAAGGGTAGTCGGCATGGGGGCCAATCCATCACGGACCCAAACTATTACTCTGCACAATCAGTAGAAAAGGGTGCAACCATTCTCGGAGTCAGACTGAAGATCTCGACAAGCGAGGTTCGGAACAACGGAGGGATGCAGACTCTGCATCGGATCTGGCGTAGAGGATGTCGTCGCGTCGGAAAACACCGGAAGGCACAACAAGGAACAAAGAATGGTACCACTGCAGACGGATTCCTCAGGCAGCTTGAACACCGGATGGTAGCACACCGTTATCAAAGAAGGAAGCGAAACCCTAAAGGTAAGACGGAAACCCAACCACGAGAATTCCTGGACTCGAAGAAAGAGAAGAGAGCGGATTCAAAACACGCAGAGGTGAGAGGAGAGCAGCAGAGGGGTAAGGAGTAAAATCAGACCTAATCAGAACTATTCAACCGATTTTCAAAAATAGTTTTGACACTCTACTTCGGCCGTTAGCTAGGTTATCCTACAGTCTGGACTTGTGGGGTATCGCAACTGCTGAGCTCTGATACCACTCTGTAACACCCTCAGAATCGGACCTATGCAAGTTTGACCAAAATTCGCCGAACCCGCATAGAAACGATTCAAAGGTGCCCACCAGGCACTTTCGTGCGGGTGGATAACGAAGTAATAACATTACACAACAGTCCTCGATGGGACCCACAGAACAAATATATATATAACAACGACTCCATGAGTCAAGAATACAGATATAATATACAAAGATCCAAATCACCTTGAAAACGATAGAGCGTCCAACTACGGACAAGATGCAAATGGGGCTAAGAGCCCTGAAGAATAACCAATGGCGTCCATAACCCTGCCAAGCCGGAAGGGTAACCCTTCTAACGGCGTCGATCCCAAAACCTGCTTAAACAAAAAGGGGTGCCGACAAAGGGCAAAGGAAAAAGAGGAGCGTCGATCGAGGCCAAGACAGCGAGGCTAGAATTGGCGGTCCTCGCCTACATAGGTATGGTGGATCGAGCGGCCAAAGATGCACTAAACAACCTATAGAGACTCGATACAACCTGGCGTCAATCGAGAGGGTAAGAAAGACCTATTCGGATCCAACCTGAAGCTAACACCAAACAAACCCATCCTGGTATTTCCCCCTCGAGACCAAACGAGGAAGTCATCCGAGGAACTCACACAGTTGGCAGTTTTATTTATTCAGTTATTGTTGCAGCAATTACTAGTCAGGTTTAGATAATCATCCTGATAAAGTAAGCAGTGGCCACTTTTAGTTAACCATTCCGTGATAGTTGCAACTCTTACTAGACAGATACAATTAGCATGAGATAAGCCTTAAACCCAGCAGTTGTTGGTACTTTTATTCAGCCATTCCGTTGTAGTTGCAATACTTACTAGTCAGGTACAATGGCCGCAAGCGACAAATCAAACAAGCATCTGTGGGCAGTATTATTAGCCATTCCATTATAGTGAAGCTGATTACTAGTCATTATAAAGTCAAATTTATAGCAATAAACTTTAGTTATGCTTGTCTATGGTCGAGATACTGTGCTCCAAGTCGTCCATATCCATGACACGGCTTTGAAATTTTACCGGCGGGGTGCACCAATAGCAACACACGCCGATCAACCTCGGAAAAACCAAAACAAAACCCAACGAGGCTTTCACGGTCGAACAATCACAGGATTCAGAAATATTTCAGGGGCCACCCTTGAGTAGATCCCATAGCGGAGTAAGCAAGCTCGAAACGGACTCAAGGTTTGCGACAATGGCATGGCGGTCGGGAACCCGAAAGTGTGGCTGGGCTTGTCGATACCGCGTAATCAATCCGCTTACCTAAGCGATGCGTGTGCTCGCACAATTTAAATCTGAAAGTAGCATGGCATATGTACAAGATAGTAAATAAAACCTCAAACTAGTTTGTGGCCCCAAGAAATAAGAGAATCAAGCTCGGCTCGGGGTCCCATATACCTCCGGATGTGGATATAGCGATAAATCAAGGAACAGTATCAAGTACTCGGGGTCTTACGGGACACAAGTGGGCGTTCGAAACCAAATGTTATCTATCACCCACCGATGCCTCTCGCTTATTCAATTTTAGTTGTTAAACAGAAGTTAAAATGAACGATAAGTAAAACTAGGATCATCTCCAACATCAACATGCGGCAATACATCAACAAGCGTGGCACTTGACAACATAGCACACGAGCAAGCGACTATGACGCATAAGTCCAACTATCTACCAAACAACAGGTAATAGGTGGCCATGGCAATATAAGGCTGGGGATATCACGTACGGAAGCTAAAGCATCGCATAACCGTATAGCAATAGATCAACAGGAGGAGTAAATACTATAAAAGTAAGATAGGTAGAAAGGGAGATGCTGCTTTGAAAACATTGTCGAAGGTTCAACCAAGATCGGTGAGCTCACATCAACTCAACGGCCTTATCCGCGAAGAACCAAAACACTAGAAGAAACACCGGATGCGATATTTAATACAATGGCAGAAGATCGGCATGATGCATGTATGATGCATGACATGGAAAGGACGCGATGCAATTAGGTCATATTAAGGGGAACCGGGGTCCCGACAATTAATTAGATGGTTCGAGTTATTTAGAAAACCCCGCAATTTAAATGTTGTTTTAACATGGCAAGAGATAGTACCGGGTTCGCTACACCAATTTAAATGAGGCCAATATGAGACTAGATTTGCCCGCATATGGGCCCCATATTTAATTATGAGGTGAATCGGCATAAGGCCCCCAAACCACAAACAAGGATGCATGCATGAACAATTATTATGCGACAAGTTATATTATGTTGTAAAATAGGGTTTCGGGGAGGGGTTCACACATTAGGGTCTCGACGGACTTGGGGTTCGGGTTGTCGGTCTCGGGGTCCGTGGTTCACGGATCGGTCTCGTGAAAGTTCTCGAACGGGTAGATCTTGTCGTTCGGAAAGCCGGACTTGGTTCGTGTCGGCATCGGATCTTCCGGGTCGGTGTCGTTCTTGTCGTCGTGCAGATCTTGTCGGGTCCCACAGGGTCGAGCTTGCCGTTGCGAGGGTCTTGTCGGGCCCGTGTACCGGGTCGGTCTTGGCGTTCCGGCCGTCTTCGGTCCTCGGATCCGAGAGGGTTCGGGGTCTTGACGGGGTTCAGGCGCCCCGGGATCGGTCTTGGATTCCGAGGTAGATCTTGTCGGAGGTTCTTCGAGTGTCTCCATCCCGATATGGCCTCCGGGTCTCGAGGATCGGTCCAAGAAGGGGATCTTGTCGAGCCCTTGTCGCATCCGTGACGAAGGCCTTGAAAAAATCCACCTCCCAGGAGGATGGCAGACTTGATTCGAGCACCGACACACTTCGAGGTCTCGGGTTCAGCTGTCGGTCTAGGTCCTTGGACCAACGTGTTGGAAGGCGTGTGGCTGCACTTGTACTGGCAGACGAAAGAAGGCCGAGCGGGGAGGGCGCGCTGACGCGGTGGGGAGACGTTGGTGGGGCCCTGGACGAGGCGGCGGGCTCGGGCGGACGATGGAGGTTGGCGGCGGCCGGGTCGAGCTCGGCGAGCCGACGCGGAGGGGCGGAGGAGGACCGGCGGGCGGCAAGCGGGCGGGGCAGTGCAGGAGGAGGCAGCGGGGCGGGGACGGCCATGAGACGGCGGGGAGGGGTAGCTCTGGCGGGGGCCTGGGTTGCAGGAGGGCGTGGCGGTGAGGCGGAAAAGCAGGTGGGGACGGCGGCAGCTGCTGGGTGTGTGCGTGAGTGCATGTGAGGGAGGGGAGAGGAAGTGGGTTAGGATTAGGTGGCAGGTTTTGATAGGCTAGAGGGGAGGGGAGAGGTGAGGTGTCAAACAGGGATTGGAGGGGGTGAGGTGGCCAGGGGGTGTGGTAGGTTAGTTGGTAGGTTTAGAAAATAAGGGGTGGACCGATTAGTTTCTGGGGGTGGTCGTTCGGGTCGATTTGGCCCGTTCGACTGCCCCCACTAAAATAATTAATTAAATTATTTATATCAAACAGCGTTTTTTGCAAACTGACAACAGACAAAACAAAACACTCCGGTGACTCGGGTTTGCGCGATAAATAAGGTGGTGCGTTTTAGAAAACAAAACGGGCTTTGCGAAATAGTTTTATGCAAACAATGCATGATGATGACGATGCAATGCACAAATTCAACGCGATTTTCTAGTAGTGGTTTTGCGGGATGCCACAACTTCTAGTCATACATGCAGTTGGATAGCGGTCTATGCATCTTGTTGTATTGCCCAATCGAATCTCATGGGATCTTTCAGACTAGTAATTGCATTGTTATGCCTTGCTCAGTTCCTGTCAATTGCCCTGTTGTAATTTGTTTACCCTTCATGCCATGTTGTTTATCTAAGGAGAGCACCTCTAGTGAACTATGGACCCCGGTCCAATATTTACCATTGATACATCTTCCATTGTTAATTGTTTACTTGCTGCAAACCACAATTACCTTCCGCACCATACATTTAATCCTTTGTTACAGCAAACCGGTGAGTTTGACAACCTCACTGATTCGTTGGGACAAAGTCTTGAGTTTGTGTTGTGCAGGTCTCCGTGTTGCTTGCAACACCTGTGTGACGTTTCCTTCCTCCTACTGGTTCGATAGCCTCGGTTTCTTACTGAGGTAAAACTTGCTGTTGTGCTGCTTCACACCTTGCTCTTGGGGTTCCCAACGAAGCGCTCCTACATCAACTCAGCGGTGCATCAATGCTTACTGGGGGTTTAATCACAAGTATGTATTAGTCCAAGTAAGGTCTGTACATTAGCATAGGTTCACCCTCACAACACTTACAACACCAAAGAAAGGTGCTCAGCTATTTGAAGCGAAAGCACTTGACAGAATTCCCATGTGTCCTCGAGAACGTTTGGTCCTTATAAGTATTTCCACCGGCTTGTCCTTTGCTAAGAAAGGATTGGGCCACTTTCTACAGTTGTTCGTTGTCTTTATTACTTGCACTTTGTTTCTTTGCTTTATCATAAAACCCCTAAAAATCTGTTTGCTAAGTATTTACAGAGATTTCCTGGTCCATACCACTAGTCAACACCTTCTACTTATCGTTGGGATCGACACCCCTATTTATCAAAAGTACTACGATACACCCCCTATACTTTTGGGTCATTGATACGTCGGAAATGTATCTATAATTTTTGATGTTGCATGCTTGTTTAGTATCTACTTTGCTTTGCTTTGTCTACACTTTGAGGTGTTTTTATATATTTTCTAGAACTAACCTATTAACAAGTTGCCATAGTGCCAATTGCCTGTTTTCTTCTGTTTTTGGTTCCAGAAAGGCAGAAAATCAATATTCTCGGAATTGGACGGGACAAAAGCCAAAGTCAATATTTTACCGTGGGACACGAATCCAGAAGACGAGACGGAGAGGCGAACCAGGGCGGCCGCACCCTCCTAGGAGCGGATGAGCCCACCCGCACCTGGGTTGGGTGTGGGCCCCTGGCCGCCTCGCAGCCTCGCCTCTTCGCCTGTAAGAGGCCCCCGATGTTGAAACCCTAGGGACCCGATCAAAACTCTATGAAACCTCATGTAGCCGCTGCCACCGTCGTCCCTAGATCGGGGGGTCTGAAGTTCTTCCCGGCACCCTGCCGGAGGGGAGATCATCCCGGAGGCCTTCTCTCCGGTATGAAGCGTGAGTAGTTCCACCTTGGACTATGGGTCCATGTAGTAGCTAGATGATTGTATCTCCTCCTTGTGCTTTCATGTATAGATCTTGTGAGCTCCGTTCATGATCAAGATATAATCTATTTGTAATCATGCATGTTGTGTTTGCGTGGATCCGATGGATATTGAGATTACTATGTCAGATTGATTAATAGTTTTGTCTATTTGTTTCTATCATTTCTATGTTGTTTGTGGTCTTGCATGCTATCCGTTCTTAGTAGCTATCTTGGCCAAGTAGTTGCTAGTGACTCCAAGAGGGGGTATTTATGCTCGATAGTGGGTTCATGCCTCTAGTTAACAAGGGAAGTGACAGAAATATCTTCGGTAGATGTGCTCGTGCCACTAGGTTGAAAACAAGTGGATTGTTTACCTTACACACTTTTCTTAAAGCAGTTGTCTGTTGCTGGCAACTTAATACTGGAGGGGGCTCGGTGATAACCTGAAGGTGGACTTCTAGTCATAGATTCAGTTGGATGGTGGTCTATGTATATTGTTGTATTGCCCAATCGAATCTCATAGGATCTTTTTGTCTGGTATTGCATTATTATGCCTTGATTAGTTCTTGTCAATTGCCCTGCTGTAATTTTTTTACCCTTCATGCCATGTTGTTTATATAAGGAGAGCACCTCTAGTGAACTATGGACCCCGGTCCAATCTTTACCATTGATACATCTTCCACCATTACTTGTTTACTTTATATAAACCATTACCTTCCACATCATACCTTTAATCCTTTGTTACAGCAAACTGGTGAGCTTGACAACCTCACTGATTCATTGGGGCAAAGTCTTGAGTTTGTGTTGTGCAGGTCTCCGCGTTTCTTGCAACACCTGTGTGACGTTTCCTTCCTCCTGCTGGTTTGATAACGTCGGTTTCCTATAGAGGGAAAACTTGCTGTTGTGCTCATCACACCTTGCTCTTGGGGTTTCCAACGAAGCATCCCACGACAGTGCTAGGCGTCATCAAGCTTTTCTGGCGCCGTTGCCGGGGAGACTATGGACGTCTTCACAAGGGGAGTCCTCCACTTCCTTTCGCTTTACTTTGTTTTTAGTTTGCTTAGTTTCTTTTGCTTGGTTTTGTTTGCCTCTTTTCAAAAAATCCAAAAAAATAGTTTAGTTTGGTTTGCTTTGTTTATTCAAAAACACAAAAAAATTAGTTCTTACCCTAGTTGCTACCATGTCTGGTTTTGGACCAATCTTTATTTCACCTATGGAAGAGATCTCCACTTTTAAGCAAAAAAATGAAGAGAGTTTTAAAGAAGCTTGGTCTATAATTTCTGCTCTACAGAGGGAAACTGAGCCTAAGATGAGTCTTAGCTTGGTTATTGATAGTTTCTACCGCGGTATTGCTCTTTGTTATAGATTTTCTTTGGATGTCGTGGCTGAGAAAGCTATTTTTCTTTGTACCGAGGATGAAGCTTTTGATGCCATAAAGAAATTGATTATAATTTATGGTACACCTGGCAAGTCTCATTCCTCTTTCACAAATATTTTTGCTAGGTTGAACACTCTTGAGACCAGTATAGCTGTTATGAATAGTTGCTATCACATGCTTAGGGCTTACCATGATTATGTTCCCATAAATTCTGAGCCTTCAAAGTGGTTTCCCACAATCAAAGTCTCTATAAATACTACACTTTTTGATGCTCGCTGTGATATCATGTCTGAATTTTGTCTCATGCCTAAAGATATTTATGATTCTTTGAGTCTTTGGGGGCTTTCTGAAGGAGGAGAGGAAATCTCTCTTACTAATAATTCCACTTTATTGCACATTATAATAGCTGAAGGTGTGTTTACAAAAATCTCAGGGAAAGTGTTGTCTGTTGATTATCTTGTTATTGAATGTGTAGGGAAAGGACAGATCACACTCGGAAGATCCCTACTGAAACACCTTGGAGCAGTAATAGATGTGGGAAAAGGCATTATGCATTTTGCTCCTTCGGTAAGCAATCATATCGTCCCTGAAGAGAAGAAGAAAGGTAAGAAAGGAAAGAACAAGAGGGTTAATGCTTCATTTGAAAATACCTGATTCTTCTTGCTTCTTGTGCCTAACTTAAAGGCGTTAAAGAAAAGTACTTGTTGGGAGATAACCCAAGAGTTTCCTTGAATCTTGGAAGTTATTACTTCTGTAATGACCTCTCCTTATCCTTTTTGTGCCAAGAATGACCTCTAATGAGAGGGAAGTAAGATTTGGGGAGTTGCTGCCTGAAACAGATTTCTGCCCTACACAAAAACAATTCGTGAAGAGTCTCCGTAACTCGTATTGAGCTGAAAATTTACGAATGAATTCCCCGGTATGTTAGCTAACTTTCGTTAGTTCAACACTTATTGATTTGAGTAACAGAAGATTTTCGAAAAAATCGGTTTCTACCTGCTGGTCTGTTTTGATAGATTTCTGCCATTATTTGCATTTGCTTCTTATTGAGTTCTCTTTTGGGGAATTGAGCTTTTTTAAGGAGTTGCTACAGTAGCTTGTGTTTTTAATGAAAAGACTTGTTGGTCCAAAGCTTTATCTAAAGGTCTATTATATTTTGAATACACTAATGTTGCTAATGAAGATTGTGTGAAGTTTAAAGGAAAATTTTCAGGTGTAGAGAGAGAATGGGGTAATGAGATGAAGAATGGACAAAAGCTCAAGCTTGGGGATGCCACCCTAGTGTCACCCCAAGAAATAACCAAGAGGTACAAGCGCCAAAGCTTGGGGATGCCCAAGGCATCCCCTTCTTCATCAATAAAAAGCTTAGGTCTGTCTAGACACTTCGTTTTTATTGTTTCATGCACAAGTTGTGTTGTTCTTGGAGAGTCTTAGTTTTCGTTTGGTTTGCTTAGTTGTTTAGTTTGCTTGAATAAAGTAGTTTGGACCCCCGTTCTCGCTGTGTTGTTTCAAATAAGTTGCTTGGTGTTGGAAAGGAGTAGGAAGTTCCTACTTGAAAGTGCAAGAAGAGCTTGCATTGACTGTGACTTAGACTTTAGCATGACATACTAGGTGTTGTTTTGACCATATGCTTAGTGATTATTGCTATAGCATGTCTTGTTCCAAACAATTGGTATTGCTTAGTGTGCCTTGAATAAATTATGCGTTGTTTTAGCATGCAAAAGCATAGTATTGTGGTTTTCTCCTTTGATGCTTTTTTTGGGTTGACTTGGCACATGCTCACACCACGTTATGACAAAGTCACCATTGCCTCTATGATCATTTAGTCCTTGACTTGTAGTACCACTCTATGCTTTGATTAGTAATGTTTTGTTGCTCTGCATGATTATGGACATTATTGCTCTCTTAGTTGGTTGCTCCCAGTCTTTTACTAGCCTCCACTTGTATGAGTAAGCTCTACTCATGCGTCCAACTCCCAAGAAACCAAGTTATTACAAAGTGTCCACTATAAACTCCTATGCATGGTGTGCTACACCATTCACAGTATAATCTTGTTTCAACTATCTTCTAATTAAAAACTATTTTGTTATGTGAAAACTTAGTGATTAAAGCCCTCACAAACTTGATGGCACACTTTATATTCTTTGCCCCTAATAAACTTGAACCATTGTGTCATCTATGTTGTATATTCTTGCACTTATACGTTGGAATTAGCAGAACTGTGTTGTCACGGGGAACGTTTTCAACATTGCACTTGTACTTTGTACTCAGTTGATATCATGCTCTTTTGTCTATGGATGTCATCGGTGTGAAATAAAGAGGGAACTTGTAATTCCATGGAGTATGTATTTTGTGTTAGAGAAACACCTGTCCCGCTAGCCTAAGCCATGGCTAATCATGGTGGAAACTTGTAGCATCACCATAGTGAGATATCTATGAAGCATCCTCAATAAAAATCTATGCATATAGTAAATAAAAAGATCGCTGAGATGCATTGTTTGCTTGCCTTGTCATTTTGGTTATGGGATAGCTCCTGTACCATGTGAAAGGGGTACCCCGTTGGCGGTTCTCTATGATACACATGTACTTACAATGACAAGAACTTACATGTGACTGAAGTTGAGTAGCATGACGTGTGGCCCTCGTATTCAAGGGACTTGAGATTGCCAACTTATAGTTTGTCAAGCATATACTCCATCTTTGTTCTCTTTAACCTTAATAACTTAAGGATGCTTATGATAGGGGCAATGAGGGCTGAAATCTAACAAGTACCATAATTTTTGGAAGCTCCTTTTGAATCTTGAAATCCCTGCTTCCCTATGAAGGGCCTGTCTTCCACCATTATTTGAGTCTCCACCTTCTACCTTTAGGCACCATTAAGAGAGCATAGTTGTCGTTATGTGTGCAGTGTCCCAAAACTTATTGGTTGATGCATATTGTGATATTACTTGTTCTTGTGCTAATTGTTTCTAGTCACCCTTGTGAACTTTGAAGGTGTCCTATGCATCTATTTGCTACTATATGAGGGACAAGCAGAATGCCACTATGCTATGTTTTCTGTATGTGAAACAAACAAACATTTTTCAATGAATGTTATTCATGATCTTTGTTTGTAGCCTTTCATGTTGCATGCATAGTTACTTTGTCCTATTGTTATAACTCCATCTTTCATGCACATGTTTAGAGTTCTTTGATCCCAGCTTTCAATGTTTGCAAATGGTTTGATCTTGGTTTTGATGCTGCATGTCACCTCAAAAATTATTCTTTTATCACTTACCTACTCGAGGACGAGCAGGAGTTAAGCTTGGGGCTACATGATACGTCGGAAACGTATCTATAATTTTTGATGCTCCATGCTTGTTTAGTATCTACTTTGCTTTGCTTTGTCCACACTTTGAGGTGTTTTTATATCTTTTCTAGAACTAACCTATTAACAAGTTGCCATAGCGCCAGTTGCCTGTTTTCTTCTGTTTTCGGTTCCAGAAAGGCAGAAAATCAATATTCTCGAAATTCGACGGAACAAAAGCCAGACTCAATATTTTACCATGGGGGACACGAATCCAGAAGACGAGACGGAGAGGCGAACCAGGGCGACCGCACCCCCTAGGCGCGGGTGGGCCCACCCCGTGCCTAGGTAGGGTGTGGGCCCCCTGGCCACCACCCAGCCTCACCTCTTCGCCTATAAGAATCCCCCGATGCAGAAACCCCAGGGACCCGATCAAAACTCCACGAAACCTTCTGTAGCCGCCGCCATCGTCGTCCCTAGATCGGGGGATGTAAAGGTCTTCCCGGCACCCTGCCAGAGGGGAGATCATCCCGGAGGCCTTCTCTCCCGTTATGAAGCGTGAGTAGTCCCACCTTGGACTATGGGTCCATGTAGTAGCTAGATGGTTGTATCTCCTCCTTGTGCTTTCATGTATAGATCTTGTGAGCTCCGTTCATGATCAAGATCTAATCTACTTGTAATCATGCATGTTGTGTTTGCGGGGATCCGATGGATATTGAGATTACTATGTCAGATTGATTAATGGTTTTGTCTATTTGATTCTATCATGTCTATGTTGTTTGTGATCTTGCATGCTCTCCGTTGTTTGTAGCTATCTTGGCCAAGTAGTTGCTAGTGACTCCAAGTGGGCGTATTTATGCTCGATAGTGGGTTCATGCCTCTAGTTTCCAAGGGAAGTGACAGAAATCTCTTCAGTTGTAGATGTGTCGTTGCCACTAGGGAGAAAACAAGTGGATTGATTACCTTACACACTTTGCTTAAAGCAGTTGTCTGTTGCTGGCAACTTAATACTGGAGGGGGCTCGGATGATAACCTGAAGGTGGACTTCTAGTCATAGATGAAGTTGGATGGCGGTCTATGTATATCGTTGTATTGCCCAATCGAATCTCATAGGATCTTTTTGTCTGGTATTGCATTGTTAGGCATGTCAATTGCCCTGCTGTAATTTGTTTACCCTTCATGCCATTTTGTTTATCTAAGGAGAGCACCTCTAGTAAACTATGGACCCCGGTTCATGTCACATCCCAAAATTTTCCAAATTTTGTAATGTGAAAAATAAATAAACAAAATAAATAATTGTTGAAATTTAGGGTGAAAAGAAACTTTCTGATTCTAAATGGAAATTTAAAATCCCATCTTGAACAAACTTGAGTAATGTTTGAACCCAACTAAATTCAAATCAAGTGGAATGCATTCTTCATAAATGCATCTGGAAATTTAAACACTTGGGAAATATACCCAAACCCTAAAACCCTAATGGAAGAAAAACATTTTCAAGCTATCTCTAAGCCTATGGATTTGATACATATAAAAATTGGTCAAAAACCATTTATAAATGATCAAGAATGACGAATACAAATATTATAAAACCATAGAAATTGGTTTCACTTAATTTGGAGCCATAAATAAAATCTTATGAATTCAGTAAGATCAGGAAATTGAATTTCCAAAGCTAATAAAGCTCCTCTCTGAATTCCATACCAAATGGTGAGAAAATAATCCTAAGGACATTTAAAAGGATAAATAAATATTAAATAAGATTTTACTAATTGGAATCACCAAGTTTGGATCTATAAATAAAAAGATATGGATTATATAAGATAAAGATAGAAATATTAAATGAGGAATATTTAAAGGCCAAATTAAAACTTGGCCAACACCATAAGAAAATGGAATAAACATAATCCAAGTTCAAATGAAATGATTGAATAAATAATATTGAAATAAAATAATATGGCCTTAACCAAATTCTATTCCATTAGATTAAGACAATTCCCAAATAAGAATTATTAATTAAATCATGGGAAAATAGTATTTGGAATTTACCCAAGTGGATTAAAAGTCATTTAATTAACTTAAATGGAATCAAGGAAATCACCTAAATAAAATTTATGGAATTAAAACTATAATTGATTTCATTGGAATAAAAACAAATACCCAATTTAAATGATTTATAAATCATATTAAAAATATTCCAAATAATTCAAGGTGAATTATTTGACACCCTAATAAATAAATAAAACCTACTGAATAGGTTTGGTAAAAATATGGATTTCAAATAAATTTTTATAACACATTAAAACCTATTTGAAATAAAGACAAATGTCCATTTATAAAATAAATAAAAGACCCTAAAAAGAATAAAAGAATTATTCTAAATTTGACCTTAGAATGAACTAATAATCAGTATTTGAATATACACAAAGTTTGGTTGAAGTTTGAACATCACATAACATCGCATCTGACCGTGTCTCCCACTCGTCTTAGCGGGCTCTCAATCCTCGCCTCCGTCAAGACCAGTACGAGCCCGACGCCAGGCAGAACTCCGGTGAGCAATCCATGGCAACCACGAGCGCCCCTCGACCCAAGAAGACTACGTTGAGCATCAGCAGCATGCTGCCGTCCGCCGCTGCTAGCGCCGCTCAGTTTTGGTCAGGCCCCTGTACACCGTTAGATCACGATCGCGCGGCTACGATATATTCACTAATCGAAGAGGTATGTTTTGATATGAACCGTGCGTTGCAGCTTAGATCCAACGCACCAGAGAGGCCGATCCAACCGAACCGGTATCGCCCAGTAGAATCACGCCACGTGGCTCAGTCTATTTTATAAAAACCATAATTGATCTATTAGATGTTCAAGTTTGTAAAATTCATAACTTTTGATCCACTCGTCCAAATTTTGCAAAATTTTATATCAATGGAATCAGCAAGACAAGTACTTCCAACCATGCACTTTGTTTAATGAATTGCTTCAGGTAAAAGGGTTGCTTTTGCAGAAACTTGTGTAGGCATATTTTGAATATAAAATTCATTCTAAAATTATTTTTGTGATAAAATCTTTGGAAAATGGATTGTCTTGAACCTACTGACCATAGAAACCAACTTGGGGATTCAAAAACATATTTTGTGAGGCAAAATAATAAATCTTTGATTTGGAACATTCCTAGTCAAATAAAAATGTTGTTTATTTGTTAAAAATACTTTTTGGAGAAAAACCTTTGGGAAATGATTTGAATTATACTCTCTGACCCTAAACACAAAGATTTATGATTTAAAAATATATTTTGTGAACCCTATATAGATTATTACTTTGCTAAAAAGCATTTTAAACCACATAAAATATTGATTTGGTTTAAAAATGGTTTATAGGTAAAATCTTTTGCAAATAGTTTTGCCACTTTTATAAAATGACCAATAGATGTTTTAGAATGTTTATAACCTATTAGAAACCACTTCTGTAAATAAAACAATCTTTGGAATGCTTGCATGCATTGCTTTATTTTTATTATTTTATGTGATGTTTGCTTGAATGGTAGATTGAATATTGCTTGCTTGGTTGAATTGTAGTGGAATTTGAAGAGTGTGAATATTGCAAGATCAAGGAGTGAACTTATAATTCTCTACCAAAAAGGCAAGTGATGCTTCATACTTTGTCCCATTATTTTCACTATGCATTAGTGATATTTCTAAGTAGGACTTGCGTGGAATTTTTGCTAAGTATAAACTATGCCATGGGAAATCCTAGTAGATGAAACCTTAGTAGAAATTTCCTAAGTTAAGATTCCTACTACTTTCATGCTTAGCTTAGCTAGTAGAAAACAAGGGTGGAATATATTCATACTATGGAATATTTCTAAGTCAAGGACTTGTGTTTTGTTTAATAAAACTACTAAGTGAATGAATCACCTGGGTGGAATGGAAGGAATGGTTTGTGTTGAGTGGTTACACAAGGCCCATTTCTATGGTTTACCTTGTGTATCTCACTTGTGGATGGCCACCCAGGAACAAAGAGATTTGAGATGTCAAATGTTGAGAAGCTTCAAGTGTAGCCACTTGGCATTATGGGCTCTGCCTAGATCATATAGGATGCAATAACTTAGACAAATGGACAGTTGGTGGTAGGGGATTGATAGGTTGGAGCGCGTCCATTCTGGTCTAAGGGAAGGCTTCTGAAAGATCTTGTCTTGGTGAAACCAAGTCTTGTGTGGAAAGTGCACCACCTCTGCAGAGTGTAAAATCTAAGTACTTAGCAATGTCCCTGGTAAAGGACAATTTGAGCATCAAGACATGGAAGCTATCAAGAATCTCCTCATCCCAATTTCTAAGTTAAATTTTGTGGTTGAACAAGGGTTGAAGGATCATCAATTTCTGTTGGGAGATGCCTTGGGTGTTTTTGACAAGCAAAAGCTTAGTGTTTTCAAATGATAAGGAAAAATATATTTTGAGCAAAGCAAGCCTAAGCTCCACTTAGCCAAATGCATATAGATGATAGACTCCACTATATTACCATAGTATCACTTGCCAATACAATTCAAATGTATTGACCCTTGTGGATGTAACTTATTCTTTTGCAGGTTTGTTTGATGTTAGTGAAGTGTGTTGATTAGGATTACAAGTCTACAACCAACATGTTTGCCTGTGGCACTTTGAAGATGAAGGACCCCATGCTATAGTTATATTCTGATGCATTGTAATGAGATAGCCAAATGAGCTATGTAAGATGTAATAAATTATTTTATTCCTAGTTATAAAGTTGTATTATGACCTTTGTTTCTTGATATTACATCTTAACTGTTGATGCTAGCTATTGATCCAGGGACTAGCATTGTAAACACAGGGATCTCTACCTTATTAAAGGTTGGGACCTCTACAGATGGTATCAGAGCACTGTGTTGCCTATAGTATTGTAACCCTAGGATTGGACAAAACCCCTTAGAAAAATAGGAATTGTATTTGTTCCAAAAACTTATTTACAAACAATCTTGTAAACTCTTTCCTCAACCTTTTTGGTTTTAACTCTACATATCTTACATTTCAACTTAATGGACAAGGACCTCAACCATGAACAAAGGACTTCACAAACTCAAATGACTAACTTCAACATCATCAAAGACTTCAACTTTATTCTCACCAAGGACTTCAACTTGGATATCACTAAGGACTACAAGTGAGACAAGAAATATTACTCAAGACTTGAAGACTAAGGAAACACAACTTAGAAGGAATCATCATCACCTTTGGATTTTTGTGACCAAGACACAAGAATTTTTCCAAGGAAACCAGGATCTCATTCAAGAAGAAACAACAAAGGAGAATGGAATGATCTTAAGTGAACCATATAGTTGGACCACCATATTTAGTTTAAATCAAACACACCAACTATTGTGGTGTAGCAAAAATATTTTGTTGCCTAAAAATGTGCTTGAGACATGTCGTTTAAGTGGAATGTTTGTTTGTGAATGTTTGCACATTGCTTGTGAAAATTGTGATGTGTGTGATTAGAATTATTTCCTTAAAAATCTTTTGCCTATTCTAATCCCAATCCAACCCAAACAGATGACTACTCCAAGAGACTCCAACATCAAGAATGGTGACAACAACAACCAAGAGATGCACATGAGAGAACTCATAGTAACCCAAACCCAGTTCAACCAAGTGACAACTCAGTTTTTAGCCAACAACAATGAGTTAGACCCAACATGCAAAAGTTTTTGGAAACACAAACACAATTGTTGCAAAGGATGACAAATCAAATGATCAACATGGGAGACAACTCTTTTCAAGGAGTTTGTGACAACAAGGATGTCAAGGATGATATTCTAGAAGGAACTCAAGCTTGCAATGTTTATGGAGACAAGGATCACACTTCCAAAGAACATGAAGATCAATGCCCCAACTGTGAAGAGAAACATCCAACTAATCAATGCCCCACATCTCAAGCTACTTGTTTCCTATGTGAAGGAAATAATCATGTCCCTATCCAATGCCCCATCTATTCCATAGTTCAACAAAGGAAACAAGGTGGAGTGCATCAATAGTTTGTAAACCCTCAGGAGGGAACAACTTATACCAAGAAGGATGAAGGCAAAGTCAGAACCATGCCTCATAAGGACAAATCCAAAGTGACCACAAAGTGTTGCTACTCTTGTGGAGAAGAAGGTCATATCTCTAGTAACTGCCGCAAGAAGAGAGAAAGATTTCCCACCTTTGTGGTGAAATATGAATAGCATGAACTAGAACAACTCCTAGCTTTGGAGAGACCCAAGAAGAATAAGAAATGCCCCAACCCTAGCAAGAAGGATATTACCCAAGAGCAATGTTACACTTGCAAAGAGATGGGACACTATGCCAATGAATGCCCAGAAAAGAAGAAGAACCAAGGAAACAAACAAGAGGCAATGATACCAAAGGAAAAGAAAGATATTGGCCAAGTGATGTGTTTCAAATGCAAAGAACTAGGCCATTATGAAAACAAGTGCCCAGAGAAGATACATCAAGATCCCAAACAAGCCAAGATGTAATCTAGTTGGAAACTTTTAAGGGTGGTAGTACCCTAGTTGTTTTGAGCCAATTTTTAACCCCTATCTTTCCCAAATCTCGGGACGAGATTTATTTTAAGGGTGGTAGCCTGTCACATCCCAAAATTTTCCAAATTTTATAATGTGAAAAATAAATAATTGTTGAAATTTAGGGTGAAAAGAAACTTTTTGTTTCTAAATGGAAATTTAAAATCCCATCTTGAACAAACTTGAGTAATGTTTAAACCCAACTAAATTCAAATCAAGTGGAATGCATTCTTCATAAATGCATCTGGAAATTTAAACACTTGGGAAATAAACCCAAACCCTAATGGAAGAAAAACATTTCCAAGCTATCTCTAAGACTATGGATTTGATCCATATAAAAATTGGTAAACAAACATTTATAAATTATCAAGAATGACAAATAGATATATTATAAAACCATAGAAATTGGTTTCACTTAATTTGGAGCCATAAATAAAATCTTATGAATTTAGTAAGATCAAGAAATTGAATTTCCAAAGCTAATAAAGCTCCTCTCTGAAATCCATACCAAATGGTGAGAAAATAATCCTAAGGACGTTTAAAAGGATAAACAAATATTAAATAAGATTTTACAAATTGGAATTACCAAGTTTGGATCTATAAATAAAAAGATATGGATTTTATAAGATAAAGATAGAAATATTAAATGAGGAATATTTAAAGGCCAAATTAAAACTTGGCCAAGACCATAAGAAAATGGAATAAACATAATCCAAGTTCAAATGAAATGATTGAATAAATAATATTGAAATAAAATAATATGGCCTTAACCAAATTCAATTCCATTGGATTAAGACAATTCTCAAATAAGAATGATTAATTAAATCATGGGAAAATAGTATTTGGAATTTACCCAAGTGGATTAAAAGTCATTTAATTAACTTAAATGGAATCAAGTAAATCACCTAAATAAAATTTATGGAATTAAAACTATAATTGATTTCATTGGAATAAAAACAAATACCCAATTTAAATGATTTATAAATCATATATAAAATATTCCAAATAATTCAAGGTGAATTATTTGACACCCTAATAAATAAATAAAACCTATAGAATAGGTTTGGTAAAAATATGGATTTCAAATAAATTTTTATAACACATTAAAACCTATTTGAAATAAAGACAAATGTCCATTTATAAAATAAATAAAAGACCCTAAAAAGAATAAAAGAATTATTCTAAATTTGACCTTAGAATGAACTAATAATCAGTATTTGAATATACACAAAGTTTGGTTGAAGTTTGAATTCAAATTGTTGTTTGAAATGATTAAACAAAATCAAAACAGAATAATAGAAATGGAAAAAGAAAAATATATCAGTACAAAAAAAAGAGAGAACCCAGCCAACTAACTGTCTGCCCAAAGATCCAGCCACTTCCTCTCCAGAAAAGCGTTTCGCACCAAGAAACCTACCAAGCGATCGGTGACGTCTGGACCCCACCTCCTCTTTCTCTCTCTCGCTGACAACAACGCCCCACCCTTCAGGCTTCTTCCTCACCCGCCCGCTGACCACGCCCTCCCGGCCATTTCTGTCATTAACTTCTCGGCTTAAATTCACGGTGATGGCTCAACGATTAATGCTCGCGACCATGCTCGATTTAGCGCCCGCCTCTTCTCCCCATTTCCCCTCCGTTCCCTGCTCCTCTCCGCCCCAGGGCTACCCTAATTGCTTGCTGCAACCTCACCGGCTCCGATGAGGTCCCGCTCGAATTCCGGCGAACCCAGGCCGCGCCTTGCCCCCTCGACCACGCGAACTTGTTCCCCATCAACCACTGCATCTCCCAGTAGTCTCTGCTTTCTCGCGCTTGACCCCTAGTATCGGCAACGACGACAACTGATCTCCACCACCGTCTGCCTCGACTCCGCCGACTCCACACGGTGAGCCCTGACCTCCGTTTCCCCTCTTTTTGATGCTCCTGTGCGCGCCACGACCTTGCGCATCTGACCGTGTATCCCACTCGTCTTAGCACGCTCTCAATCCTTGCCTCCGTCAAGACCAGTACGAGCCCGACGCCAGGCAGAACTCCGGTGAGCAATCCATGGCAACCACGAGCGCCCCTCGACCCAAGAAGACTACGTTGAGCATCAGCAGCATGCTGCGAACTCGGTGAGCCCCCTCTCTCTCTTTCCCGCATCCTGTATCATCGGCAACGACACCGCCAGAGCGCGCGCCGCCGTCCGCCGCCGCTAGCGTCGCTCAGTTTTGGTCAGGCCCCTGTACACCGTTAGATCACGATCGCGCGGCTACGATAGATTCACTAATCAAAGAGGTATGTTTTGATCTGAACTGTGCGTTGCAGCTTAGATCCAACGCACCAGAGAGGCCAATCCAACCGAACTGGTATCGCCCAGTAGAATCACGCAATGTGGCTCAGTCAGTTTTATAAAAACCAGAATTGATCTATTAGGTGTTCAAGTTTGTAAAATTCATAACTTTTGATCCACACGTCCAAGTTTTGCAAATTTTATATCAATGGAATCAGCAAGACAAGTACTTTACAACCATGCACTTCGTTTAATGAATTGCTTCGGGTAAAAGTGTTGCTTTTGCAGAAACTTGTGTATGCATATTTTGAATATAAAATTCATATCCACAAGTGTTCAAGAAAGGTCTACAAAAAATGATAGGACAAGTTTTACTAGCTGCTGAATTGAGTACTAGAAAATCAACAGGATATTTAATCTTACCACAAAGAACCTCCACATCTCTTACAATGCCAATAGGGTAGATGGTTTCCTTGTTAGCAAGGTGAATAACCAAATCGATGTCCTCAAGCTCACAAGGACCAATTTTCCAAATCTTGTAATATGAAAAATAAATAAACAAAATAAATAATTGTTGAAAATTAGGGTGAAAATAAACTTTTGTTTCTAAATGGAAACTTAAAATCCCATCTTGAACAAACTTTAATTAAAGTTTGAATCCAACAAATTAAAATGCACTCCTCATAAAATGCATCTTGAAATTTAAACACTTGGAGAATAAACCAAGACTCTAAAACCCTAATGGAAAGAGAATCATTTTCAAGTTATCTCTAAAACTATGGATTTGATCCATATAAAAACTGGTCAAGCAAACATTTCAAATTGATCAAGAATGACAAATAGAAATATTATAAAACCATGTGAATTGCATTCACTTAATTTGGAGCCATGAATAAAATCCTATGAAATTAATAAGATAAGGAAAAGTAATTTCCAAAGCTAATAAAGCACTTATCTAAAATCCATACCAAATGGTGAGAAAATAATCCTAAAAATATTTAAAAGGATAAATAAATATTAAATAAGATTTTACAAATTGGAATCACCAAGTTTGGATCTATGAATAAAAAGATATGGATTTTATAAGATAAAGAAAGAAATTATTCAATAAGGAATATTTAAAGACCAAATTATATCTTGATCTAATTCATAAGCAAATGGAATGAATATAATCCAGATCCAAATAAAATAATGGATAAGGAATTTTCAAATTAATTAAGAGGGCATTAACCAAATTCTACTTTTATTTTGAATAAAGATAAAATCACCATTAAGAAATGATTAATTAAATTTTGGGAAAATAGAATTTGGAATTTACCCAAGTGGGAATAACATTTATTTAATTAACTTATATAAGATCAAAGAAAACTTCCAAATAAAATTTATGGAATTAAAACTATATTTAATTTCATGAGAATAAAGGACAAGTACCCAAATTAAAAAATGATTAATAAATCATTTTCCAAATAGGTCAAGGTGAATTATTTGACACCATATTAAATAAATAAACCTACTAAAAAGGTTTTGTGAGAATTGAAATTAAATAAGGGTTTAAAATATATTTGATATTAATTGAATTTAAATGCATGGGCCTACTTTTAAATAATTAAAAGACCCTAAAAGAATAAAAGAAATATTCTAATTTTGACTCTAAAATGAACTATTAATCAGTATTTGAATCTACACAAATTTTGGTTGAGATTTGAAATCAAATTGATGTTTGAAATAATTAAACAAAATCAAAACAGATTAATAGAAATGGAAAAGGGAAAAAGAATCCGTACAAAAAAATATAAACAAAAGCAGCCCAGCCCAGCCAGCCCACTAAGCCCGACACCAGCCCACTCCTTCTCTATCGCGGAAAATGCCTCGCACCTGAGTTTTTACCCGCACACCGAATGACTACAGGACCCCACCTCCCTCTCTCTCCTTCGCTGACGACGCGACCCCACCTCCCAGCTTTCTTCCTCACCTGCCACGACTTCTTCTCCCCCTCACCTCGCCGGCCGTTTTCAGCCGATTAAAACTCGATTTAATTCGCGGCATTGACACATCCATTACCCCCTGCGACCACGCTCGTTAAAGCGCCTCGACGCCCTCTCTCTTTCCCCTCTCTCGCCCGGCCCTCTCTGCCCCCAGGCTGTCTCCAATTCGACTGGCACCGCCACTGTCTCCGACGAGCTCCGACGAAGATTCCGGCCACTCCCCGCCGGCCCTCGACTCCTCGACCACACGAACACATTCCCCTGCCTCTAGAGCACACTCCAGTGCTGCCAGCTCGCTCTCGCTTGCCTTACAACCTCGACTGCGTCTTTGACGAAGCAGCGCCGCTGTCTGTCTTTTCTCCTTCGAGCTCTCCAGGTAAACATCCGACCGCGCCGCCCCCTCTCTTTGATGCTCCCATACTCACCACTTTCCTACGCGTCTAACGGCACCATCCGTTTGTCCCAGCACGCTCTATAACGACGTCCCCGACAATGGCCGAGCGAACCCGACGCCAGGAGCAACTCCGGCGAGCGATTCCCGTCACGACCGTGTTCCCCTCGACGAGATACCACCACCTTGAGCATCACCACGACTCCGCGATTCTGGTGAGCATGTCCCTTCGCTCTCTCGCTTCCTGTAGCGTCGACACTATCACCGTCTGACCGTGCACCGCCACATGCCGCCGCCAGCGCCGCTGCTTATTGGTCAAGGCGATAAGGACCGTAGGATCTTGATCTGACGAGTGAGAATAGATTCAACCCGAAGCGGTATGGAGCTACCTGTGCCACTCGATCTAAATTAAATCCAACGCTCCACAGCGATCGATCCGAGCGAAACGGTACCGACGAATAGGAACAAGACACGTGGCCATGTCTGTTTTAATAAAAACAGATTTGATCTATTAGTTGTTCAATTTTGTAAAATTCATAACTTTCAAACCACACGTTCAAATTTTGCAAATTTTATATCAAGGGATTCAGGAAGACAAGTACTTTCTGACCATGCCCTTTTTTTAGTAAATTGCTTCTGTTAAATTGTTTGTTTTTGCAGAAACTTGTGTAGGCATATTTAGAATATAAAATTTGTTCTAAAATGATTTTTGAGATAAAACCTTTGGCAAAAGGTTTTTTTTGAACCTACTGACCATAGAAATCAATTTGTGGTTTCAAAACTATATTTTGTGAATCAAAAGAATAAACCTTTGATTTAAACCATTACTAGTCAAATATAAATATTGTTTATTTGTTAAAAATGCTTTTTGGAGAAAACTTTTGGGAAATGTTTTGGTTTAAACTCTCTTACCCTAAATACCAAGTTTTATGATTTGAAAATGTATTTGGTGAACTCTATAAAGATTATTACTTTGCTAAAAGCATTTTCAATCACATAAAATATTGATTTGGTTTAAAAATGATTTATAAGTAAAAATCTTTTACAAATGGTTTTGCCAGTTTTATAAAGTGACCAATAGGTGTTTTAGAATGTTTATAACCTATTATAAACCACTTCTGTGAATAAAACAAAGTTTGGCATGCTTGCATGCATTGTTTTGTTTCTATTATTTTATGTGATGTTGCTTGAATGGTAAATTGAAATATTGCTTGCTTGATTGAATTGTAGTGATTTGAAGAGTGTGAATATTGCAAGATCAAGGAGTGAACTTATATTCTCTTCCAAAAAGGTAAGTGATGCTTCATACTTTTGTCCCATTATTTTCACTATGCATTAGTGATATTTCTAAGTAGGACTTGCATGGAATTTTTCTAAGTATATACTATGCCATGGGAAATCCTAGTAGATGTAACCTTAGTAGAATTTCCTAAGTTAAGATTCCTACTACTATCATGCTTAGCTTAGCTAGTGGAAAACAAGGGTGGAATATATATTCATACTATGGAATATTTCTAAGTCAAGGACTTGTGTTTTGTCTAATAAAACAACTAAGTGAATGAATCACCTGGGTGGAATGGAAGGAATGGTTTGTGTTGAGTGGTTCACAAGGCCCATTTCTATGGTTTACCTTGTGTATCTCACTTGTGGATGGCCACCCAGGAACAAAGAGATTTGAGATGTCAAATGTTGAGAAGCTTCAAGTGCAGCCACTTGGCATTATGGGCTCTGCCTGGATCATATAGGTTGCAATAACTTAGCCAAATGGACAGTTGGTGGTAGGGGTTTGATAGGTTGGAGCGCGTCCATTCTGGTCTAAGGGAAGGCTTCTGAAAGATCTTGTCTTGGGAAACCAAGTCTTGTGGGGAAAGTGCACCACCTCTGCAGAGTGTAAAATCTAAGTACTTAGCCATGTCCCTGGTAAAGGACAATTTGAGCATCAAGACATGGAAGCTATCAAGAATCTCCTCACCCCAATTTCTAAGTTAAAAACTTGTGGTTGAACAAGGGTTGAAGGATCAACAATTTCTATTGGGAGATGCCTTGGGTGATTTTGTCAAGCAAAAACTTAGTGTTTTCAAATGATAAGGAAAATCTATTTTGAGCAAAGCAAGCCTAAGATCCACTTAGCCAAGTGCATATAGATGATAGACTCCACTATACTACCATAGTATCACTTGCCAATACAATTCAAATGTATTGACCCTTGTGGCAGTAACTTGTTATGTTGCAGGTTTGTTTGATATTAGTGAAGTGTTGAAATAGGATTACAAGTCTAAAACCAACATGTTTGCCTGTGGCACTTTGAAGATGAAGGACCCCATGCTATTGTTATATTCTGCTGCATTGTAATGAGATAGCCAAATGAGCTATGTAAGATGTAATAAATTATTTTATTCCTGGTTATAAAGTTGTATTATGACCTTTGTTTCTTGATATTACATCTTAACTGTGGATGCTAGCTATTGATCCAGGGACTAGCATTGTAAACACAGGGATCTCTACCTTATTAAAGGTTGGGAACCTTACAGATGGTATCAGAGCATTGTGTTGCCTGTAGGATTGTAACCCTAGGATTGGACAAAACCCCTTAGAAAAATAGGAGTTATATTTGTGCCAAAACTTATTTACAAACAATCTTGTAAACTCTTTCCTCAACCTTTTGGTTTTAACTCTACACCTCTTCTATTTTCAACTTGATGGATAAAAGCCCCCACCTTAAGGAAAGGACTTCACCAACTCAAGTGGTTTCAATAAATACTTCAACTTGGATATCACTAAGGACTACAAGTGAGACAAGAAATGTTACTCAAGACTTAAAGACTAAGGAAACACAACTTAGAAGGAAACATCATCACCTTTGAAGTTTTGTGACCAAGACACAAGAAATTTTACCAAGTAAACCATGATCTCATTCAAGAAGAGTCAACTAAGAAGGATTGAAAGATCTCAAGTGAACCATATAGATGGACCACCATATTAACTATAGATCAAACACACCAACCTATGTGGTGTAGCAAAAATATTTTGTTGCCTAAAAATGTGCTTGAAACTTGTTGTCTGAGTGGAGTATTTGTTTGTGATTGCATGCACATTGCTTGAGTGAATTGTGATGCGTGTGATTAGAATTGATTCCTTAGAAATCTTTTGCCTATTATAATCCCAAACCAACCCAAACAGATGAATACTCCAAGGAACTCCAACATCAAGGATGGTCACAACAACAACAACCAAGAGATCAACATGAGGGAACTCATAGTAACCCAAACCCAGTTGAACCAAGTGACAGCTCAATTTTTAGCCAACACCAGTGAGTTAGATCCAAACATGCAAAGGTTTTTGGAAACCCAAACCCAATTGTTGCATAAGGTGACAGATCAAATGATCAACATGGGAGGCAATTCTTCCCAAGAAGTTTGTGAAAACAAGGATGTCAAGGATGATATTCTAGAAGGAACCCAAGCTTGCAATATTTGTGGAGACAAGGATCACACTTCCAAAGAGCATGAAGATCAATGCCCCAATTGTGAAGAGAAACATCCAAATAATCAATGCCTCACATCTAAAGCTACTTGTTTTCTATGTGAAGGAAATAATCATGTCCCTATCCAATGCCCCATCTATTCCATAGTTCAACAAAGGAAACAAGGTGGAGTGCAACAACTGATTGCAGACTACCATGAGAAAACAACTTCTACCAAGAAGGATGAAGACAAAGGAAAATCTCAGCTTTCACCTCCATGCAATATGACTCAATTTAAAGGACCAAAGAGGAGACATATGTATTATCCAAGGAAAAGGTCAAGGAGACCAGGAAATTTTCCTACCTATGAGATAAGATATGAAGAGCATGAACTAGAAGCACTCCTAGCTTTGGAGAAACCCAAGAAGAAGAAGGACAAAAGCCAAGTGCAATGTTGCCATTGCAAAGAGATGGGACACTATGCCAATCAATGTCCAGAGAAGAAGAAGTATAAGGAAATTAACCAAGTGTGGTGCAACAACTGCAAAGAGTTAGGCCATTATGTGTCAACTTGTCCACAGAATATACGTGAAGAACTCAATCTTATCACATGTTACAATTGTGGTAACCAAGGACATTATGCAAGCAATTGTCCAGAAAAGATGAAGCACAAGATAAAGCCTATGAAGGATCTCAGCCTTGTCACATGTTTCAAGTGTGGAAACAAAGGACACTATGCAGATGTTTGCCCAGAGAGGTTTCAACAAGATCCCAAGCAAGCCAAGATGTAATCTGATAGGAAAATTTTTAAGGGTGGTAGTACCCTAGTTGCTTTGAGCCAACTTGTAACCCTAGCCTTCCCAAATCTCGGGACGAGATTTATTTTAAGGGTGGTAGCCTGTCACATCCCAAGATTTTCCAAATCTTGTAATGTAAAAAATAAATAAACAAAATAAATAATTGTTGAAAATTAGGGTGAAAAGAAACTTTTGTTTCTAAATGGAAACTTAAAATCCCATCTTGAACAAACTTTAATTAAAGTTTGAATCCAACAAAGTAAAATGCACTCCTCATAAAATGCATCTTGAAATTTAAACACTTGGAGAATAAATCAAAACTCTAAAACCCTAATGGAAAGAAAATAATTTTCAAGTTATCTCTAAAACTATGGATTTGATCCATATAAAAACTAGTCAAGCAAACATTTCAAATTGACCAAGAATGACAAATAGAAATATTATAAAACCATGTGAATTGGATTCACTTAATTTGGAGCCATGAATAAAATCCTATGAATTTAATAAGATAAGGAAAAGTAATTTCCAAAGCTAATAAAGCACTTATCTAAAATCCATACAAAATGGTGAGCAAATAATCCTAAAAATAATTAAAAGGATAAATAAATATTAAATAATATTTTACAAATTGGAATCACCAAGTTTGGATCTATGAATAAAAAGATATGGATTCTATAAGATAAAGAAAGAAATTATTCAATAAGGAATATTTAAAGACCAAATTATATCGTGATATAATTCATTAGCAAATGGAATGAATCTAATCCAGATCCAAATAAAATAATGGATAAGGAATTTTCAAATTAATTAAGAGGGCATTAACCAAATTCTACTTTTATTTTGAATAAAGATAAAATCACCATTAAGAAATGATTAATTAAATTTTGGGAAAATAGAATTTGGTATTTACCCAAGTGGGAATAAAAGTTATTTAATTAGCTTAAATAAGATCAAAGAAAACTTCCAAATAAAATTTAATTCGCGACATTGACACAGCCATTACCCCCTGCGACCACGCTCGTTAAAGCGCCTCAACGCCCTCTCTCTTTCCCCTCTCTCGCCCGGCCCTCTCTGCCCCCAGACTGTCTCCAATTCCACTAGCACCGCCACTGTCTCCGATGAGCTCCGACGAAGATTCCGGCCACTCCCCGCCGCCCCTCGACTCCTCGACCACATGAACACATTCCCCAGCCTCTGGCGCACACTCCAGTGCCGCCAGCTTGCTCTCGCTTTCCCTGCAACCTCGACTGCGTCTTCGACGAAGCAGCACCGCCGTCTGTCTTCTCTCCGTCGAGCTCTCCAGGTAAACATCCGACCGCGCCGCCCCCTCTCTTTGATGCTCCCATACTCACCATTTTCCTACGCGTCTCTCGCTTCCTGTAACGTCGACATCGTCACCGTCTGACCGCACGCCGCCACACGCCGCCGCCAGCGCCGCTGCTTATTGGTCAAGGCGATAAGGACCGTAGGATCTTGATCTGACGAGTGAGAATAGATTCAAACCGAAGCGGTATGGAGCCACCTGTGCCACTCGATCTAAATTAAATCCAGCGCTCCACAGTGATTGATCCGAGCGAAACGGTACCGACGAATAGGAACAAGACACGTGGCCATGTCTGTTTTAATAAAAATAGATTTGATCTATTAGTTGTTCAATTTTGTAAAATTCATAACTTTCAAAACACACGTCCAAATTTTGCAAATTTTATATCAATGGATTCAGCAAGACAAGTACTTTCTGACCATGCCCTTTGTTTAGTAAATTGCTTCTGTTAAATTGTTTGGTTTTGCAGAAACTTGTGTAGGCATATTTAGAATATAAAATTTGTTCTAAAATGATTTTTGAGATAAAACCTTTGGCAGAAGGTTTTTTTAACCTACTGACCATAGAAATGAATTTGTGGTTTCAAAAATATATTTGGTGAAGCAAAGGAATAAACCTTTGATTTAAACCATTTCTAGTCAAATAAAAATATTGTTTATTTGTTAAAAATGCTTTTTGGAGAAAACCTTTGGGAAATGTTTTGATTTAAACTCTCTAACCCTAAACACCAAGTTTTATGATTTGAAAATGTACTTGGTGAACTCTATAAAGATTATTAATTTGCTAAAAGCATTTTCAATCACATAAAATATTGATTTTGTTTAAAAATGATTTATAAGTAAAAATCTTATACAAATGGTTTTGCCACTTTTATAAAGTGACCAATAGGTGTTTTAGAATGTTTATAACCTATTATAAACCACTTTTGTAAATAAAACAAAGTTTGGCATGCTTGCATGCATTGTTTTGTTTCTATTATTTTATGTGATGTTGCTTGAATGGTAAATTGAAATATTGCTTGCTTGATTGAATTGTAGTGATTTGAAGAGTGTGAATATTGCAAGATCAAGGAGTGAACTTATATTCTATACCAAAAAGGCAAGTGATGCTTTATACTTTTGTCCCATTATTTTCACTATGCATTAGTGATATTTCTAAATAGGACTTGCATGGAATTTTGCTAAGTATATACTATTCCATGGGAAATCTGAAGGGAATATGCCCGAGAGGCAATAATAAAGTGGTTATTATCGTATTCCTTGTTTATGATAAATGTTTATTTTGCATGCTATAATTGTATTAATACGGAAACGTTAATACATGTGTGTTTAATAAACAAAAAGGAAGTTCCTAGTTATGCCTCTCTCATAAACTAGCTCGTTGATTAACAAGATGATCAAGGTTTCCTGATCATGGACATTGGATGTTGTTAATAACGGGGTCACAACATTAGTGTAATGGTGTGATGAACATTCATCCGAAGTATAGCATTACGATCAAAGTCATTGAGTTTATATTGCTATAACAACTTACGAAGTGATCCTAATCCTTAGACCATGAGATCATGTCAATCACTAACACCGAAGAGTTTCTTGATAACATCAAACGTCACACCGTAACAGGTGATTATAAAGATGGGTTCAGAACTAATAAAGTGTTATGTAGAGGCTCATGGATCGAGAGTGGAATTTGTTCATCCGATGGCGGATAGATATGCTCTGGGCCCTCGGTGATATCACATTGATTAGCTTGCAAGCAAGTGATTTGATCACTAGAATGTTATATCACGGAACGAGAAAAGAGTGCATGTCGGTAACGAGATCAAACTAGGTATGGAGATACCGATGATCGAATCTCGGACATGTAATATATCGTGAAACAAAGGGATTAAGATACTAGCGTAAAAGGTTCCGACGATCACAAGAAAGTCATCGTTGAATGTGTGGAGTCGTATGGGTCTCAGATCCCGCTTCGATTATTGATCCGAGAGGGTCTCGAGCATTTCCACATTATTCGCTAATCGTAGGGTGACACACTTAAGAGACACCGACATCCATTTGGAGCAAAAGTTTCATGCCGAAAAGAAAAGGAAAGCGCAGGAATTTATTTCACTAGACACCAAAACTGTTTCGGTTGAAATTGCTGAAACTGGTTCTGCATGTGAAATGGAATACTAGCAAGGGGTTTTATGTGAATGTTTGTTAATTAAAGTAATTAACAAAATTCTGAATAAATAAATAAAAGAGTTTTATTTAAATGAGAGCTTGCATTAAATTTGGTGGAAATTTAATGCATGTGAGTGGATTTATGAGTGGAGGCTTTTTAATGGGAGTGGAGGCTTTTCATTTTGAGTGGGAGCTCCACCCACATGAATGTGGAAGAGGTGGGGGCAGCCCCATGGCTGGGCGCATGGCCCCTTGGGTGCCCCCCCCCTCTCCCCTATAAAAGGCCCCCCTCTCCTCTCTCACAACACACCTCCTCGTGAAGGATCTCTCTCCCTCTAGAATTTATCCCCATGGTCTCGGACTAGCGAGATACATGTTCCCAGTGGCTTTTCGGCAAGAAAGAGTTGTGCTTCCGCTGCATCGCTGAGCGAGGAGGCGGAGGTTGCTCGGTGCCTCGAGCGTGTGTGCGAGCACGGATGCTTGCTTTTTTTGCGCTAGGACTTCCTCTCGATCTTGAGATCGGCAAGAGATCGTCTACATCAACCACGAGTTTGGACTCGTTAAGCTTTGTCGGTCTTCAAGGGTATGTTCTCTACGGATATACATCCGGTTGTTTGTATCTAGTAGATAGATCTTGGTACATAGTTGTTCCCATCGTAGGAAATTTTTGTTTTCTATCTGCGAACCCTTCAAAGATGGTATCGAGCGGATCTATGCGTAGATACTTTGCAGGTAGTACACATATGAGTATGTGGCGATGATGATCATTTTATTGCTTCTTAGTTGTACTTTGGATATTGGTGGCATAGTGGGATGAAGCGGCCGGACAAACTTTACATGTCCTCGCACATGAGACCTGTTCCACGCTTGACATGCAACTAGTTTTGCATAAGTGGCTAGCGGTGTCTCTCTCCTACTATAGTCAATATCTAATTTGCAACGAGTTGTCAACAATTTGGTTATCCTCGTTGTGGTTCATGTTCGTAGGTAAGAACGGTTCTATCTTCGAAAGCCCTAAGCCACGTAAAATTTGCAATGGATAAATTAGAGGCTTCTAGTTTAGATTGTTGCTGGGCTAGTGTTATGATATGGTGATGTTGTAAGTAGAAGTATGAGATGATACTCTTACAACACACATAACGTGTAATATCCATAGACCTTGGACTTACACATAAAGGTATGATAGTGATCATACCACGATGCACATGATAGAGATCATATGCGAGAACCATATCATTCCACTAATAAACATGTGATGTTTGATAGCATCTTATATTGCTTGTTTGGCGTTTTATTAGCATAATAAGATGATCCCTCATTTAGATATCAAGATAAAAATGTGTTCTTCCTTAAGTATGCACCGACAATGTTTCGTCGCTTCAAGACATCACGTGATGATCGGGTGTACTTGAATCCACGAGCATTCTCGGGTGTAAGACAGTTACACACGCGAATACTAAGGTTCTTACTTGGCGAGCCTAGCATGTACAGACATGGCCTCGGAACACGGACCGAAAGGTTAAGCATGAGTCATATAGTAGATATGATGCCCATTTGATGCTCGCCTTTGAAGCTACACCGACTCACGTGATGATCGGACTTGGTGTAGTGGATTTGGTTCATGTAATCACCAAAAAGGCACGAGGGATGTCGTTTTTGAGTGGGAGTTCATTTCTAATTTGGATTAGTAGAACTCAATTTATCATAAATTAAATCAAAGTGAATTTGCATAATTTGTTGTAGTCATTGGCATTCGTTCACCACCTTATGCATAGTTGTAATTGAGATAATAGAACTATAGAATTCTGGATATATACTTTACGAACTGGTATCGTATTGTGTTGAGTGTCAATCTAAAGTTTAAAGTCCTATTGCAAACTTTCAGCAAATTTTATTTACTCCGTGAGATTTAATAATTGGTATTAAATCAAGAGTAACAATTCCAGTGTTAGTATCTTAAGTATCATGTTTGCCTCCATGATTCTTGATTTAAACATCAAGTTTATCTAGGAGCTGAAAGAATTGTTTCAGAAACCATCATGTGTGGCAGATATAACGATATCTGAAACAATGTTTGTTGCAATATGATAGAGTATAATATATGTTCTCATATTGGATGAGAATTTGCGAAGGTTGGAGATGCTAGACATCCTAATCATCCAAAAGGGTTTTGGAAAGTAATGTTATACTCACGATTGGCCTTTATAAGCTAAAGTAGCTTGATCATGAATATCGTCATGATAAGGGTGAATAGAATATGTATGTAAAATGTTTACTACACTAAAAGATTACTAAAGAATGGATTTTGAAAGAATGCCGATCATTTGATGATGGTGATCTACTTCAAAGTGCAAGTCCAAAGGTATTATTATTTGAATATACACGCTTTGGACTATGTGTCATGTGTATGGCGCCACTGTTGATGTTGATAGTTTCTTTTAAAAAGGAAAAGGAAATGCTGAAAGAGAATCTATAAAATATATTTGGCAGAAAAGAAAAGATTGGAAATATCCAATTTAGGTATATATATGATATACATGTTATGGTTGTATTCTTTGCTTGTTAAACAATGTGGTTCTTGGGTATTGGATACCGAATTGGTTGGTATGAAATTTCATACGGAATGACGCAATTCATGAACCACAATGGCCTAAGTAACTAGCAAGAGAAAATGTGATGATGTTCATTGAAAACAAACAAACCGTTGTTTGTATTTCTCGTTGACATCAAAGCTTGACTTCAAGATTTGTTTTAATAATTGTTATTTGAATCAGGTATTATAAGAACAAAGGTTGTTCAAATAATTACCGTATTCCATATAAGATGGATGATTTACAAATCTAGTTGAAGAAAGACTTCAAGATTTGTTTTAATAATTGTTATTTGAATCAGGTATTATAAGAACAAAGGTTGTTCAAATAATTACCGTATTCCATATAAGATGGATGATTTACAAATCTAGTTGAAGAAATCACATCCATAAATCCTAATGCTAAAATGTTGCAAAACAAATGATTGAAAGATCACTTATGAAGTGACATCATTTGTTTAAATTATATTGGAAAGAAAACATGAAGAATCTCCATTTTCATGGATTTTTGGAGTCTTTGATTTGATCAAGTGGACGCTTGTGAGACTTTCCTCGGGATAATTAAAACTTCGTTCAAAGACCAAGAAGAACGAGCGACTAAAATATTGGAATTTATACATATCGATGTATGTAGTCCATTATGTGATCGTGGCGATGGGTTTCAACTTCATATGCTTTCTCCGGAATTTTGAGTGAATGTTCACTTAATGAGAAAGAAGTGTGAAATATTTGAAAATGTTTCAAAGACTTTCAAGATGAAGTGGAAAATCATTGTAACAAGAAAAATAAATGAATTATGATTTGATCATAAAGGGATTTATTTGAGTTACAAGTGTAACAAGAAAATAAATAAATTATGATTTTATCATGAAGGGATTTATTTGAGTTGCAAGTTTAGCAAAAGACCTAGATTTACATATCCCGAAACACCATAGGAGTATGGAGTGTTTGAGATTTGTAATGAAACCTTGTTTGACATGGTTGGATCAAAGGTGTTATTTATAAAACTGCCATTATGTTTTAAAAGATTAAAGCTTTAGAGACTACCGCTTTTACACTGAAAAGAGCTCCGTCTAGATCCGTTGAAATGACACCATATGAGTTATGGTTTGGGGTAAAACCCAAGTTGTCCTTTCTTAAATTTTGGTATACTAAACATAAGTAAGATGTTTACAACCAAAGTCGGATGAGCATGTCTTTGTAGGTTATTTCGAATAGCAATTGGTTATTCCTCCATAACATCCGAGGACAAAAGGGTTTGTCGCTTGAAATGTAAAGTTTCTTGAAGAAGGAATTTTTCATAAATGTTAAGTGGGAGGACAATAGAACTTTGATAAGGTTAACGAACCTTAGCTAAATGTGCTGAGTTGCGCAGCGCCAGAAATCGTTCTGGAGGCTGCCATAATGCTCATAGCTTATGTGCCTCAAAGGTTGTGGTCACGGCGATCTAAGTTCTTATTGAACCAAGTCGGTCGGATAAACAATCAAATACTAAGATTTGAGAGTAAATCATCATTGTTTGACAATGATTAACCGACTATATGCAAAGAAGCGATGATGGGCCCTGGCTCCGTCAAATGGCTTGAAGCCATAAAATCTGTGATAGTTCCATACACGAGAAATCAAGTTTTGAACTTGGAAGACCCTCCGGAAAGGTGTAAAAACCTATCGGTCGTATTTGGATCTATAAAGAAACAGACATGGATGTCTCACATCTATGAAATATTCGACATGTTGTAAAGTATTTTATGACAATGTTCAAAGAGTTGACTATGACAAGATTTGATCTTTCATAGCGATATTTAGTCTGAACGGATTAAAGTAGCAACCACTACATATATTTTGTTATATGGTAGATGAATAAACAAAACAAAGTTCTTCTAATAGAATGGTTACCTAGGACGTGTACATGACACGGTCCAAAGGGTTTTGTTAAATTCAAAGGATGTTAAAAGGGCATGCAAACTTCAATGGTTGAAGTAAGCATCGCGGAGTTGGAATCTTCACCATGATGAAAAGGAGTTTTTCATCAGGAGACGATGAAGATGCTTGCATTTGCAAGAAATTAAGTGGGAGCGCTGAGACATATTTCTAATACATTATGTGAAGGACATCTTGTTGATTATAAATGATGTATCTTTTATTGACAAAGGTTAAGAATTTCATTTTGATGAAAGACTTAGGCAAAACCCGAATATTTAGCGTGAATGTCTATAGTGGATGACCGTGTGGCCAATATGGTTATGCCAAACGTACATATATGAGATATTGAAGGAGTTCAATATAGAAACGACAAGAAACAGTTCTTGTTGCATGGAAAGGAATTGTATCAAGATTCAAGTGTATCGACACTTGATAAGTGAAACAAGATTCAAGTGTTTTGACACTTGATGAGTGAAATCACAAGAATGTTTTGATCAATCATACCATGATATGTACACATCCAGATATGTCCTATGCTCTAAGTGTTATGAGCATATACCAGAATGAATCATAAAATGATCATTGGACTATAGTAAGGATATTCTTATGATCTTTTGGAAGAACTAAGAATATATTTGTGTAGAGGTGACAAACAATTACAAATAGTTCATTGTAAAGCGTTACATTGATACTAGTTTTGTCACAAGATACAAATTAAGTTTATCTCAATTTAAAATATGGGTGGCACAATGTAATGGAAAGGAGATTCCATGATGGATTTGGAAGAGTTCCAAAGTTAAGACATTGTGACGAATACTACAACAAAAGGCTAAGCATATGACTGCTATAGTAGCAGCAAAGGAGGGAATTTGTGTCAAGTAGTTTGTTATCAAACTAAGATGTGGTTCGCAACGGGCTAACACTAAAGATATATTGTATGACAATTGTATCGATGTGTTTTAACCCCAAGGAACTAAAGGTCTCACCAAAAGACCAAATTTATACAATGCCATCTCATTGGAGAATGAGTGATGCGTGAAGACGCAAAGACATGCAAATACACACGGACCTGAAGCGTCAGATCCGTAGATTATGTTAACCACTTGCAATTGCGTATATGGAACACCAGAAAGCCATAGGTGTTCAATACGCAGAGTTTTCAAACTAGATTATTGTCTCTAGTGCAAGTGGGAGACTGAAGGGAATATGCCCGAGAGGCAATAATAAAGTGGTTATTATCGTATTCCTTGTTTATGATAAATGTTTATTTTGCATGCTATAATTGTATTAATACGGAAACGTTAATACATGTGTGTTTAATAAACAAAAAGGAAGTTCCTAGTTATGCCTCTCTCATAAACTAGCTCGTTGATTAACAAGATGATCAAGGTTTCCTGATCATGGACATTGGATGTTGTTAATAACGGGGTCACAACATTAGTGTAATGGTGTGATGAACATTCATCCGAAGTATAGCATTACGATCAAAGTCATTGAGTTTATATTGCTATAACAACTTACGAAGTGATCCTAATCCTTAGACCATGAGATCATGTCAATCACTAACACGGAAGAGTTTCTTGATAACATCAAAGCGTCACACCGTAACGGTGATTATAAAGATGGGTTCAGAACTAATAAAGTGTTATGTAGAGGCTCATGGATCGAGAGTGGAATTTGTTCATCCCGATGACGGATAGATATGCTCTGGGCCCTCTCGGTGATATCACATTGGTTAGCTTGCAAGCAAGTGATTTGATCACTAGAATGTTATATCACAGGAACGAGAAAAGAGTGCATATCGTAACAAGATCAAACTAGGTATGGAGATACCGATGATCGAATCTCGGCCATGTAATATATCGTGAAACAAAGGGATTAAGATACTAGCGTAAAAGGTTCCGACGATCACAAGAAAGTCATCGTTGAATGTGTGGAGTCGATGGGTCTCGGATCCGCTCGATTATTGATCCGAGAGGGTCTCGATCATGTCCACATTATTCATGAACCGTAGGGTGACACACTTAAGAGACACCGACATCCATTTGGAGCAAAAGTTTCATGCCGAAAAGAAAAAGGAAAGCGAGGAATTTATTTCACTAGACACCAAACTGTTTTGGTTGAAATTCTTGGCCCTGGTTACGCATGTGAAATGAAATACTAGCAAGGGGTTTTATGTGAATGTTTGTTAATTAAAGTAATTAACAAAATTCTGAATAAATAAATAAAAGAGTTTTATTTAAATGAGAGCTTGCATTAAATTTGGTGGAAATTTAATGCATGTGAGTGGATTTTTGAGTGGAGGCTTTTTAATGGGAGTGGAGGCTTTTCATTTTGAGTGGGAGCTCCACCCACATGAATGTGGAAGAGGTGGGGGCAGCCCCATGGCTGGGCGCATGGCCCCTTGGGTGCCCCCCCTCTCCCCTATAAAAGGCCCCCCTCTCCTCCTCTCACAACACACCTCCTCGTGAAGGATCTCTCTCCCCCTCTAGAATTTATCCCCCATGGTCTCGGACTAGCGAGATACATGTTCCCGGTGGCTTTTCGGCAAGAAAGAGTTGTGCTTCATGCATCGCTGGAGGCGAGGCGGAGGTTGCTCGGTGCCTCGAGCGTGTGTGCGAAAGCGGATGCGCTGTTTCTTGGCGCTAGGACTTCCTCTCGATCTTGAGATCGGCAAGAGATCGTCTACATCAACCACGAGTTTGGACTCGTTAAGCTTTGTCGGTCTTCAAGGGTATGTTCTCTACGGATATACATCCGCCCGTTGTTTGTATCTAGTAGATAGATCTTGGTACATAGTTGTTCCCATCGTAGGAAATTTTTTGTTTTCTATGCTGCGAACCCTTCAAAATCCTAGTAGATGAAACCTTAGTAGAATTTCCTAAGTTAAGATTCCTACTACTATCATGCTTAGCTTAGCTAGTGGAAAACAAGGGTGGAATATATATTCATACTATGGAATATTTCTAAGACAAGGACTTGTGTTTTGTTTAATAAAACAACTAAGTGAATGAATCACCTCGGTGGAATGTAAGGAATGGTTTGTGTTGAGTGGTTCACAAGGCCCATTTCTATGGTTTACCTTGTGTATCTCACTTGTGGATGGCCACCCAGGAACAAAGAGATTTGAGATGTCAAATGTTGAGAAGCTTCAAGTGCAGCCACTTGGCATTATGGGCGCTGCCTGGATCATATAGGTTGCAATAACTTAGCCAAATAGACAGTTGGTGGTAGGGGTTTGATAGGTTGGAGCGCGTCCATTCTGGTCTAAGGGAAGGCTTTTGAAAGATCTTGTCTTGGGAAACCAAGTCTTGTGGGGAAAGTGCACCACCTCTGCAGAGTGTAAAATCTAAGTACTTAGCCATGTCCCTGGTAAAGGAAAATTTGAGCATCAAGACATGGAAGCTATCAAGAATCTCCTCACCCCAATTTCTAAGTTAAAAACTTGTGGTTGAACAAGGGTTGAAGGATCACCAATTTCTATTGGGAGATGCCTTGGGTGATTTTGTCAAGCAAAAACTTAGTGTTTTCAAATGATAAGGAAAATCTATTTTGAGCAAAGCAAGCCTAAGCTCGACTTAGCCAAATGCATATAGATGATAGACTCCACTATACTACCATAGTATCACTCGCCAATAAAATTCAAATGTATTGACCCTTGTGGCTGTAACTTGTTATGTTGCAGGTTTTTTTGATATTAATGAAGTGTGTTGAAATAGGATTACAAGTCTACAACCAACATGTTTGCCTGAGGCACTTTGAAGATGAAGGACCCCATGCTATTGTTATATTCTACTGCATTGTAATGAGATAGCCAAATAAGCTATGTAAGATGTAATAAATTATTTTATTCCTGGTTATAAAGTTGTATTATGACCTTTGTTTCTTGATATTACATCTTAAATGTGGATGCTAGCTATTGATCCAGGGACTAGCATTGTAAACACATGGATCTCTACCTTATTAAAGGTTGGGAACCTTACAGGTACATGAATGTGTCATGACAATGTGGAATGGTTGCATCATGTACTAGGTATCATGGCTGAGCAAAATAAAGGGATAAATCAAATCCTAGTTTGAAAAGTCAAACGCCAATTTGAAAAGTCAAACGGCAGTTTTGCTTGGTTGAGGGAAAGTAGGAAACCTACTTGGGAAGGAGTTCCTCTCCCTCCACCCGCCGGCCAAGGAGGCCGACTTGGGGGAGGACTCCCTCCCCATGGCCGGCGCCCTCCCACCTATAAAAGAAGGGGCAGGGGTGCCCCCTCTAGCACACACCTCTCTCCACCAAAACCCTAGCCCTAGCCGCCGGCCACCACAAGTCGCCGCCGCCCTAGGGTTTGCCCTAGCCGCCGAGTTGGGGCTCTCCCCAAGCCCTAGTCGCCAGCCTAGCCTCCTACCTTGGTGCCTATAAACCCTAGATCGCCAAGGCCTCATAGTTCACCATCCTCGCTCCGGCTTAAGGCGAAGCCCTGCGAGATCTCCCCTCTACTTCCGGTACCACGCCGTCGTGCTGCCGGAATCGCGAGGAGAGTGCTACAACCTCCGCTGCCTGCTGGAACAAGGGAGAGGAAGGTCTTCATCGAGTACTGAACGTGTGACCGACTACGGAAGCGCTACCGGAATGCAGCGCCGGAAGGATCATCTAAACGATCTTGAGATCGGCGAGAGTACGACTACATCACCCACGAGAATCCGCTCTCGTTAAACACTTTGGAATCTTCGAGGGTGAGTTCCTCTATCGAATCGTTGCTACAATCTAGTAGATAGATCTTGGCTTGTTTGTTTGCATGCGGTAGAAATTTTTTGTTTTCCATGCTACGAACCCCTACAGTGGTATCAGAGCCGTGTCTATATGTAGATCTGTTGCACGAGTAGAACACAATGGTCATTGTGGGCGGTGGTGCTTTTATTATCAATTGCTTCTTGTGTACTTTGCATCTTGCGGTATGATGGGATGAAGCGGCCCGGGCTAACCTTACATGACATCATTCATGAGACTTGCTCCACGCTCAACATGCAACTTGTATTGCATAAGTGGCTTTGCGGGTGTCTGTCTCTCCCATTATAGTATAGATCCAATTTACAACGGGCACTTGATAGTTCAAACATCAACATTGTGGTTCTTGTTCGTAAGTTAGATCGACACTTATTTGAAAGCCCCAAACCACGTAAAATATGAAAAGAAAATTAGAGGCGTCTAACTTTGTTTCGTAGGGGTGTGCTGTGATGTGATATGGCCATGATTGTGATTATATTTGATGTATGCAATGATCCTTATTGTAAGTTGGCAACCGGCAGGAGCCATATGGTTGTCTTTAATTTCTGTTAAGACCCGTGTGTCTATTCAAAGTAGTTGTAATAGTTGAAGCTGGTGGACGACAACCATGAAGCGGCGCCATTGACCTTGACGCCATACCGGTGATGATGGAGATCATGTTCGTGCTTGAAGATGGAGATCGGAAGCACAATAAGAAAGGCCATATCATATCACATATTATGAATTGCATGTGATGTTAATCCTTTATGCATCTTGTATTGCTTAGTTAACGACGGTAGCATTATAAGATGATCCCTCATGCACATAAATTTCAAGTTTTAAAGTGTTCATCCTTAGTAAGCACCGTTGCTAAAGCTTGTTGTTTCGAAGCACCACGTGATGATCGGGTGTGTTAGATTCTGCAAGTGTATACAACGTGAGCAAGCCAGATTTGCTCATGCGGAAGGTAAGGTTGGATCTTCACGAGCCTAGCATGTACAGACATGGTCTCGGAACACGGATCACCGAAAGGTAAAGCATGAATCATATAGTAGATATGATGAACATGTCGATTGTTCGCCATTGAAGCTACATCAACTCTCGTGATGATCGGTTTTGATGTGGTGGATTTGGTTCGTGTGATCACTAAAACAATGTGAGGGATATTGTTTTGAGTGGGAGTTCACCTAGATTAATTTAACTATTAATTAGAACTCAATTTGTCATAAACTTAGTCTAAACTATTGCAAATATGTTGTAGATCAATGGCGGCCCCTACCATCAATTTTAATGCATTCCTAGAGAAAGAAAAGTTGAAAAACAATGGAAGCAACTTCGCGGATTGGTTCCGCAATTTGAGGATTGTCCTCAATGCTGGTAATTTGACCTATGTGCTGGATGCACCGCTGGGTGACCCGCCTGCAGCTGATGCTACCGATGAAGTAAAGAACGTTTACCTCGCTCGGAAGAATCAGTACTCCACAGTTCAGTGTGCTATCTTGTATGGTTTGGAATCGGAGCTTCAGAAAAGGTTTGAGAACCATGACCCACATGATATTGTCCGTGAACTCAAATTGATATTTGAGACTCGCGCGGAAGTTGAGAGTTATGAGGCTTCTGAAAAGTTCTTTAACTGCAAGATGGAAGAGGGCATCTCCGTCAGTGAGCATGTGCTTAAGATATCTGGGCATCAAACAAACTCCAAAGCTTGGGTATAGTGATTCCTAATGCTTTGGGGATTTACCGTGTCCTACAATCACTGCCACCAAGTTACAAGAACTTAGTGATGAACTACAATATGCAAAGCATGAACAAGCAGTTGCCAGAACTCTTCTCCATGTTGAAATATGCAGAAGTGGAGATCAAGAAAGAGCACCAAGTGTTGACGGTCAATAAGACCACCAAATTCAAGAAAGGCAAGTCTAAGCAAAAGGGAAACTTCAAGAAGGGCGGTAAGAAAGTTGCCACACAGGCAAAGAAGACCAAGGCTGGACCTAAGCCTGATACTGAGTGCTTTTACTGCAAGGGAGAAGGTCACTGGAAGCGGAATTCCCCAAAGTACTTGGCGGATTTGAAGAACGGCAACATCAAGAAGAAAGGTATATCCGATATACATGTTATTGATGTGTATCTCACTAGTACTCGTAGTAGTGCCTGGGTATTTGATACTGGTTCGGTTGCTCATATTTGTAACTCGAAACAGGTACTGCAGAACAAACGGAAGCTAGCGAAGAACAAGGTGACGATGCGCGTTGGAAATGGATCAATGGTTGATGTGATCGCGGTCGGCACGCTACCTCTTCATCTACCATCGAGATTAGTTTTATACTTAAATAATTGTTATTTGGTGCCTGCGTTGAGCATGAACATTATATCTGGATCATGTTTGTTGCAAGACGGTTACTTTTTTAAGTCTGAGAATAATGGTTGTTCGATTTATATGAGTAATATGTTTTATGCACAGGCACCTTTGATAGATGGTCTATTCTTATTGAATCTCAATAGTGGAAATACACATATTAATAACATTGAAGCTAAATGTTTGAAATTGAGCAATAACTCGACCTATATGTGGCACTGTCGTCTTGGTCATATTGGAGTGAAGCGTATGAAGAAACTCCATTCCGATGGACTTCTTGAATCACTTGATTTCGAATCACCTGAAAGATGCGAAGCATGTCTGATGGGTAAAATGACTAAGACTCCATTTTCTAGTATGATGGAGCGAGCCACGGACTTATTGGAAATCATACATACCGATGTGTGTGGTCCAATGAGTGTAGCATCGCGCGGTGGTTATCGTTATGTTCTTACCTTCACTAATGACTTGAGTAGATATGGATATATCTATTTCATGAAACATAAGTCCGAAACTTTCGAGAAGTTTAAGGAATTTCAAAGTGAGGTAGAGAATCAACGTAATAAGAAGATTAAATTTCTACATTCTGATCGTGGAGGTGAATATCAAAGTTACGAGTTTGGCGAGCATTTGAAGAAATGCGGAATACTTTCACAATTGACACCGCCGGGAACACCACAGCGTAATGGTGTGTCCGAACGTCGTAATCGAACTCTCTTAGATATGGTTCGTTCTATGATGTCACTTACAGATTTACCGCTATCATTTTGGGGTTATGCATTAGAAACAGCTGCATTCACTTTAAATAGGGAACCATCTAAATCCGTTGAAATGACACCGTATGAATTATGGTTTGGGAAGAAACCTAAATTGTCGTTCCTTAAAGTTTGGGGTTGCGAAGCCTATGTAAAGAAGTTACAACCGGACAAGCTTGAACCCAAAGCGGAAAAATGCGTATTCGTAGGATACCCAAAGGAAACTATTGGGTATACCTTCTATCATAGATCCGAGGGAAAAATCTTCGTTGCCAAGAATGGATCCTTTCTAGAGAAAGAATTTCTCTCGAAAGAAGTGACTGGAAGGAAAGTAGAACTCGACGAGGTTATTGAACCTTCTCTCGAACTTGCGAGTAGCGCAGCACCGGAAGAAGTTCCTGTGGTGCCTACACCAATAAGAGAGGAAGCTAATGATGATAATCATGAAACTTCGGTTGCAGTTGCTACAGAACCTCGCAGGTCAACGAGAACTCGTACCACTCCTGATTGGTATGATCCTGTTATGAGTGTCATGTTGGTGGACAACACCGATGACCCTGCGACATATGAGGAAGCGATGATGAGCCCAGATTCTAATAAATGGCAAGATGCCATGAAATCCGAAATTGGATCCATGTACGAAAACCAAGTATGAACTTTGGTGGACTTACCGGATGGCCGGAAGGCTATCGAGAACAAATGGATTTTCAAGAAGAAAACAGATGCTGATGGTAATGTTACTGTCTACAAAGCTCGACTTGTCACAAAAGGGTTTCGACAAATTCAAGGAGTTGAATATGATGAGACTTTCTCACCGGTAGCGAAGCTAAAATCTGTGAGGATTATGTTAGCAATCGCTGCATATTATGATTATGAGATATGGCAGATGGATGTCAAAACAGCGTTCCTCAATGGAGACATTGATGAAGAGTTGTATATGATGCAACCCAAAGGTTTTGTCGATCCTAAAGATGCTAACAAGGTGTGCAAACTTCAACAGTCCATATATGGGTTGAAGCAAGCATCCCGAAGTTGGAATCAACGTTTTGATAAGGTAATCAAAAGTTTTGGTTTTATACAAACTTATGGAGAAGCTTGTATTTACAAGAAAGTGAGTGGGAGCTCTATATCATTCTTAATACTATATGTAGATGACATATTGTTGATTGGGAATGATGTAGACCTTCTTAATAGTGTCAAAGAATATTTGAATAATAGTTTTTCAATGAAAGATCTTGGCGAAGCAGCTTACATATTAGGCATAAAGATTTATAGAGATAGATCGAGACGCCTAATATCATTGTCACAAAGTACATATTTGGACAAAGTTCTAAAGAGGTTTGGAATGGAAGATAGCAAGAAAGGGTTCTTGCCCATGTTGCCCAATACGACCTTGAGTAAAATTCAAAGTCCGACAACGGCATAAGATAGAGAAAGGATGAGTAAGACTCCCTATGCCTCAGCCATAGGATATCTAATGTATGCCATGCTATGTACTAGACCCGACATTGCATATGCTGTTAGTTTAACTAGCAGATATCAAAGTGATCCAGGAGTGGATCATTGGACAGCGGTCAAAAACATCCTTAAGTACTTGAGAAGAACTAAGGATATGGTTCTTTCTTATGGAGGTGATGAACAGCTCATTGTTAATGGTTACACCGATGCTAGTTGGAACACCGATCCGGATGATTCTAAATCACAATCTGGATACGTATTTACTTTGAATGGTGCAGCAGTTAGCTGGAGGAGTGCAAAGCAAAGCATTGTGGCAAGATCTTCAACTGAATCGGAATACATAGCTGCTTCGGAGGCTTCACAAGAAGCGATATGGATGAATGAGTTCATTACAGAGCTCAGTGTGGTTCGAAGTGCGCTGGACCCAATGTCTATCTACTGTGATAACATGGGCGCCATAGCCAATGCGCAAGAACCAAGGTCACACAAGAAGCTGAAGCACATCAAGCTACGTTTTCACGCTATTCGAGAACATGTCCAAGATGGTGACATAAAGATTTTCAAAGTACACATAGATCTGAATGTGGCAGATCCGTTGACTAAACCTCTCCCGAGGGCAAAACATGACCAACACAAAACTGCCATGGGTGTTCGGTATATTACCATGTAATCTAGATTAGTTGACTCTAGTGCAAGTGGGAGATTGTTGGAGATATGCCCTAGAGGCAATAATAAATGTAGTTATTATTATATCTTTGTGTTTATGATAAATGTTTACATTCATGCTATAATAGTATTAACCAGGAAACATTAATACTTGTGTGATTTGTAAACTTAATTAGAGTCCCTAGTAAAGCCTCTTCATAATACTAGCTTGTTGGTTAATAGATGATTGTGGTTTCCCTATCATGAACATTGAGATGTTATTAACGACAAGATCATATCATTAGGAGAATGGTATGATGGACATACTCCTATAGATAAGCGTAGCATAAAGATCAAGTCATTTTAATAGTTCAATTGCTATAAGCTTTCTGATACATAATAACCTAATTCCTTCGACCATGAGATCATGCTTATCACCATAACCGGAAGGATGCTTTGATGACATCAAACACCACACCGTAACTGGGTGGCTATAACGGTGGCATTGAGTATTCGGGAAGTATGGGTTGAGACACATGGATCAAGAGTGTGATTTTTCCATCGATATGACGGATAGATATACTCTGGGCCCTCTCGGTGGAATGTCATCCAATTATCTTGCAAGCATGTGACTGGCTCACAAGGGATCACATATCACGGGAATGAGAAAAGAGTACTTATCGGTAACGAGGTTGAACTAGGTATGCAGAGATACCGACGATCAAAACCTCGGATAAGTAAACTATCGTGAGACAAACGGAAATTGGTATCGTATGTGAGTGGTTCATTCGATTGCAAAGTATTCGTAGAAATATGTGGGAGCCATATGAATTTCTAGATTCCTCTATTGGTTATTGTTCGGAGAAGTGTCTCGATCATGTCCGCATAATTCACGAACCGTAGGGAGACACACTTAAGGATTCGATGTTGTTGAGTAGTTATGGAATGATGAGGAAGAGACTGAATGTTGTTCGGAGTCTCGGATGGGATCCGGGATATCATGAGGAGATCTGGAATGGTCTAGAGAATAAGATTCATATAAGGAAAGTCATGTTTCGGAGTTGGGGAATGATTCCGGTGATTTCATCGGGAATGTTCTAGAAGGTTCCGGAAGGTCCGGCACTCCGGAGGGGAAGGGACATGAATGTTTCATGACAATGTGGAATGGTTGCATCATGTACTAGGTATCATGGCTGAGCAAAATAAAGGGATAAATCAAATCCTAGTTTGAAAAGTCAAACACCAATTTGAAAAGTCAAACGACAGTTTTGCTTGGTGAAGGGAGAGTAGGAAACCTACTTGGGGAGGAGTTCCTCTCCCTCCAGTCGCCGTCCAAGGAGACCGACTTGGGGGAGGACTCCCTCCCCTTGGCCGGCGCCCTCCCACCTATAAAAGAAGGGGCTGGGGTGCCCCCTCTAGCACACACCTCTCTCCACCCTAGCCCTAGCCACCGGCCACCACAAGTCATCGCCGCCCTATGGTTTGCCCTAGCCGCCGAGTTGGGGCTCTCCCCAAGCCCTAGCCGCCGGCCTAGCCTCCTCCCTTGGTGCCTCTAAACCCTAGATCGCCAAGTCCTCTCTCATAGTCCACCATACTCGCTCCGACTTAAGGCGAAGCCCTGCGAGATCTCCCCTCTACTTCCGGTACCACGCCGTCGTGCTGCCGGAATCACGAGGAGAGTGCTACAACCTCCGCTGCCTGCTGGAACAAGGGAGGAAGGTCTTCATTGAGTACCGAACGTGTGACCGACTAAGGAAGCGCTGCCGGAACACAGCGCCGGAAGGATCGTCTACACGATCTTGAGATCGGCGAGAGTACGACTACATCACCCACGAGAATCCGATCTCGTTAAACACTTTGGAATCTTCGAGGGTGAGTTCCTCTATCGACTCGTTGCTACAATCTAGTAGATAGATCTTGGCTTGTTTGTTTGCATGCGGTAGAATTTTTTTGTTTTCCATCCTACGAACACCTACATAATTTCCCTGTAAAGCTCATAAGGAATATCACTAGAACTAGCACCAATATCACATAAACCATAATAGAGTGATCACCAATTTTAACAGAAAGCACAGGAACACTAGATTTTCTAGCCTTACTAGGATGGGAGACAATATTAGAAGTCTTCACAGAAGACAATATTCTCATCCTCAATATTTCTAGTGACAGGGTCTTTCACAATAGCTACCGCAGGATCAATACTAATTTGCTCATCGGGTTCCACAGTTTTCTTGGTACTTTATTATTTGCATTAACCATCACAGAATACTCCTTTACCTTAGCCGGGAAAGGTATTTTCTCAACATAAGGTTTAGGCACAATATGATTAGTAGTACAAACTTCAGTACTTCTGACAGGAACATGACTAACAACATCTTTATAAGGAGCATGGTATTTATTCCACTTATTTTTGGGAATTTCTATATAATAGGAAAAGGCTTTAAAACAGTTGGCAATACTTTGGGAATCAAGACCAAACTCATTACCAATATCACAGAAGTCATCTATTCCCATAAAAGATTTAATTCATACATAATCATAGCTTATACCTGACTTTCTTCCTTTGTCATTCTCCCAAGCTTCAGTGTTCTCTTGAATACGGTCTAGAAGATCCCATTTAGCTTCTTCCTTCATACGTGTGAATGATCCAGCACAAGAAGCATCTAGTAAATCTTTATCATGAAGATAAAACCTAGCATAAAAGTTATTCATAATAATATTGTTAGGGAGTTCATGAATAGGACATTTAAGCATTAGTAACTTCAATCTCCCCCAAGCTTGAGCTGTACTCTCTCCATCACGAGGCCAAAAGTTATATATCAGATTTCTATCCTTATGAATTTCACCGAGAGGATAGAATTTAGAATAAAAGAGAGATGACATTTCCTCCCATTCCATGGATTGTCCATTCTTCAACAGCTTATACCATTCTTCAGCTCTCCCTTTCAAGGATATAGAGAGTAACTTCTTCTTCACATGTTCAGTTGTGATACCTAACACTTAAACAACCCGCATAATTCATGGATAAAAAGCAAATGATCACCAGGGTGGACAATTCCATCCCTAAATAATAATTATCCATAACACGATCAACAATACTTGTAGGTATCTTAAAAGGATCTATCTCAACAGGTGGTGGTTCATCTACAACCCTAATAGTGGTAGTAGTTTTACCAAACAGAAAACCAAGTGGGTTATCCATATTGGAAACAAAGCAACAAACAGAAACAAAAAGAAATACTCACAGTAGAAGTTTCCTTTACTAGTTCCACTCTTCAATAGCGCTTCACTCCCCGGCAATGGCACCAGAAAATAGTCATGATGACCCACAAGTATAGGGGGTGTATCGCAATACTTTCGATAAATAGGAGTGTAGATCCCAACGAGGAGCAGAAGGTGTTGACTAGTGGTATGGAGCAGGAAATCTCTGGAAATACTTAGCAAACGTATTTTTAGGGGTGTTCTGATAAAGCAACAAAACAAAGTGCAAGTAATAAAGAACAAATGCAGCAAGTGGCCCAATCCTTTCTTAGAAAAGGACAAGCCGGTGGAAATACTTATAAGGACCAAGCATTCTCGAGGACACATGGGAATTTTGTCAAGTGTTTTCGCTTCATATAGCTAAGTACTCTTGTTTGGTGTTGTAAGTGTTGTGTGGGTGAACCTGTGCTAATGTACCGACCTTACTTGGACTAATACATACTTGTGATTAAACCCCCCGCAAGCATCCACAACTACAGGAAAGTAATTAAGATATAAACCTAACCACAGCCTTAGATAAAGATTGAACTGTAGAGGTCCCAACCTTTAATAAGGTAGAGATCCCTGTGTTTACAATGCTAGTCCCTGGATCAATAGCTAGCATCCACAGTTAAGATGTAATATCAAGAAACAAAGGTCATAATACAACTTTATAACCAGGAATAAAATAATTTATTACATCTTACATAGCTCATTTGGCTATCTCATTACAATGCATCAGAATATAACTATAGCATGGGGTCCTTCATCTTCAAAGTGCCACAGGCAAACATGTTGGTTGTAGACTTGTAATCCTAATCAACACACTTCACTAACATCAAACAAACCTGCAAAATAATAAGTTACATCCACAAGGGTCAATACATTTGAATTGTATTGGCAAGTGATACTATGGTAATATAGTGGAGTCTATCATCTATATGCATTTGGCTAAGTGGATATTAGGCTTGCTTTGCTCAAAATATATTTTTCCTTATCATTTGAAAACACTAAGCTTTTGCTTGTCAAAAACACCCAAGGCATCTCCCAATAGAAATTAGTGATCCTTCAACCCTTGTTCAACCACAAAATTTTAACTTAGAAATTGGGATGAGGAGATTCTTGATAGCTTCCATGTCTTGATGCTCAAATTGTCCGTTACCAGGGACATGGCTAAGTACTTAGATTTTACACTCTTCAGAGGTGGTGCACTTTCCCCACAAGACTTGGTTTCACCAAGACAAGATCTTTCAGAAGCCTTCCCTTAGACCAGAATGGACGCGATCCAACCTATCAATACCCTACCACCAACTGTCCATTTGGCTAAGTTATTGCATCCTATATGATCCAGGCAGAGCCCATAATGCCAAGTGGCTACACTTGAAGCTTCTCAACATTTGACATCTCAAATCTCTTTGTTCCTGGGTGGCCATCCACAAGTGAGATACACAAGGTAAACCATAGAAATGGGCCTTGTGTAACCACTCAACACAAACCATTCCTTCCATTCCACCCAGGTGATTTATTCACTTAGTTGTTTTATTAAACAAAACACAAGTCCTTGACTTAGAAATATTCCATAGTATGAATATATTCCACCCTTGTTTTCTACTAGCTAAGCTAAGCATGAAAGTAGTAGGAATCTTAACTTAGGAAATTTCTACTAAGGTTTCATGTTGGGGAGATGACCTAGGGTAGGGTAAAGACGGGGAAAGATGAAAGGAAGTTGCCCGTCTAGTTTCCGAGTTATAGTATGAATCGGCCGAATCCTGTAGAGTTCGGCCGAGATAGGGAAGGGCAGGACCCTCCTAGTAATGGCAAGGAGTTACCCGGCCGAGATATTGAATAAGTCGGCCGGGTTAGCCCGAGTAATCTTAATGCAGGTGAAGGACAAGCCGAGTTACGCGAGGCAGGGCCGAATGATATGAAGCTTGCAAGAGAAGGAGAAGCCTAAAGTCAAACTCTAGCCGCAGGCTAGGGAGAATCTGAGCGGAGCCAAGCATAAGGGACAAAGGCGCTGAGTGACAGAGGGGCAGAAGGAGGTCACAGAGGTGACAGCCCTGAAGCCCGAGGCACGCAGGAGGGGCCCTCTGGAGCCTTGCCGTCATTAGAAGGGCGACAGGGAAAGGAGGCCGCTGAACTACTATTTTGGGACAAGCATATTCCTCGAATATGCTTGCCCCGTCAGCCCTAAAGGCACCCAAGGCTCTCCTTTATAAGGGGAGGCTTGGACCCTGAGGAAGAGATCGGCTCATTTAGTACCGTTAGGCTGGTAAAGTTCTTCTTTTCTCCCTGTATACAGCTCAAGGAGCACTTGTAGCCCAAGGGAGGAGAAATAAAGATCTTTGCCTTAGTCTTTTGTGTGTAGAATCAACTACATCTTCCCTCCCCAGATCCCACTAGTATCCATTGGCCCCATACTTGAGCCTACCCATGGCATCTGCCGTGCCACCACCACGACAGTTGGCGCCCACCGTGGGGCCAGCAGCGGTGCTAGCTGGAGTCATGATCCGGACGGGAAACTTCATCAACACTGGCGAGCGCGTTGTTTCTGGCTTGGTCCGGAGATTCGATCTCTGTGACTACATCAGCGATAATGCAGGCAGCTTCAAGGGAAAAACTCCCCCGTGCAACGGTGTCTTCATCAGCTTGGGCGGGCACAGGGTCTACGTCGGCGTCGACATCTCCGGCATTTATCCTCACCAGGTTGTTGTTGCAGGAGAGCCACCCCTTAGCGCTGCGAGCCGTCCGCGCGGAGCGCATCCGGTGAGCAGCGTCGAGGTGATGGTCGCAGCCGGAGTGCAGGCGGGAGTAGCGGGTGCCGGATCAACCAGAGACCCTGCCGCAGGCGTGCAGGTCGCGCCCAGGAAGATGGCACCACTACCCACCGAGGTAATCCCTCTAGTGACCAACCAGGCCGAAGTACAGGACACCACCCCAAAGGCACCAAGAGTAAGAGGGCCACCTCTGGAAAGACCAGAAAACATTCTTCAGGCAACCATAGAAAACCTGACTACACCTGTAGTGCCGATACTTGATCCGGCTAATGCTCAGGCAGAGTTAGAAGAAACCAGGCAAAAGGTGCTGGTAGAGGCAAAAAAGGTGTCGGCCTTGCGGGAGTCCTTAAACAGGACCCTGCGAGAATATGCCAAAGCTAATAAGCTTGATGTCGCTCCCGAACGGGTTGACGAGTTGAGATTAAGAGGGAAGAACCTCATAGATGATATCAACAAGGAGCATGATGCTCATAAGGCAGAATCAGTTGATTTGGGCTTGCCGAGGTACAGTACCCCAGCAAAGAACCTGAGAGCGGCAAATGCCGCAGCATTGGAGTTAGAGGGATTGACCGGCGAAGCCCGGCAGAAACAGCAAGAAAGAGTGAATGATCTGGTGCGCATCGCGAACCAGCAAAACGAAGAAATGCTCAGGGCAGACCCGGCGAGGCCAGGGGCCTCACGAATGGTTCACTCGGCTGGAGCAGCACCTGCCTTGTCCGTGGCAGCAGCATCCTCACCCAGAAACAATGCACGAAAGGACAAAGCGGTAACTTCAGGAAAGAGAAACAAGCAAATCGTTCCGTATGATCCGGCAATAGCTGGGAAGGCAAACGAGAACAGAGGCAATGGAAGCCGAGTAACAGTGGTGAGAGGAATCTCGGCCGTACTGAGAAAGACGGCGGAAGCCGAGGCAATGGAGACCTCGGCAGAAGAGAACTCGGAAGAGGCAATCACGAGAACAATATCCCAGTTCAAGTAAGGAGAGAACCGCCGCTCAACCCGCAGCCAAGACATGAACCTCGGCAGGAAAGAGAAGCAAGACCAGTTTGTCACAATCAAGTAAATGAAAGGTACAATGATGGTTATTCCGAGATGGAATATGCGATCCATGGTGGAAATAACCACTATGGAATGCAAGACAGAGTTCTGTACAGAGATTTGCCATCCAATGATGCCAGAGTAAAGCTAGACCGGCTATACCGATCCGAGTTGCTGGAAGAACAGGGTCCACAAGGTCTGACGTGCTTTGGACCACGGATCATGGGCGAACCACCTGTGCCAAACTTTCAGCTGGCAAGAGGCACAGAGACATATAATGGGAGCACCAAACCACAAGACTGGTTGATTGATTATGCCACAGTTGTGAAAATAGCAGGTGGGAACTTACGATGGGCAGTATGGTATGTCCCACAAATGTTGGAGGGACCAGCTAGGGTATGGCTGAATAATCTACCAGCAGGCAGCATCAACTGTTGGTTGGATTTTGAAGAAATGTTCGTTAGCAACTTTACCAGTACATACAAGAGGCCAAACAGGCCGCAACAATTAGCCATGTGCAAGCAAAGGCCGAATGAAACGGACAGAGAGTTTTTAACTCGGTGGTGTAACCTGAGAAACTCGTGTGAAGGAGTTATAGAGTCACAAGCAATAGCTTGGTTCGCTCAAGGATGCCGTTATGCCAGTGTGTTATGGCAGCGACTGCAAAGAGATATGCCAACCACATTAGCAGAAACCATCAGAATAGCGGACTCCTATGCATTGGGAGATCCGACGCAACCAGAATTAATGTCGGCAGATCATCGGGAGCAACAAGACCAGTATGCAAGAGATTTGGCCGGGTCATCCCGGCGCAATGACTTTAGAGGAAGAAGAAGAGAAGAAAGGCCGGATTATAGATATAATTCGGCCCAAGTGGCAGCGGTAGCGCAAGATCAGCCGAGTCACGGAACGACTCAACGGTAAAAGAATGGTCCTCAGCATTGGACACCAAGGAATGAAGGAAAAAGACAGTGGACTCCAGAACAAAAGAAGCAATGGCAGGAGAGGCCGAAGTACACGTTCGAATCTATGTTAGATCAACCGTGTAAATTTCACACGTTAAACCCAGCTAGGCCGGCCAACCATACGACCCGCCAATGTGCATGGATGAAAAATGCAATGGGAAACCCCGCAGGCATTCAGGCATCACCTCTCCAAGTACATCAAGAAAGATCACCGCATTGATCGAGCAATGCACACAATCGATGTTACCGCCTCCTCCCCCGAGGTATGATAACTCGGACCAGAGAGATGCGGTACATCAAGTAATGAACCAAGGCCAGGATGGAAGGACAAATCCAGGAAACAATGGACGCAATGATTACATAGAACATCATCAGTCGTATTGCGTGTTCACGACAGAACAGCAAGACAAGAAGAGTGTACAGCGCCGGCATATGGAAGTAAATGCAGTTATGCCGGCAGTACCAAGATATGTGCCTTGGTCAGATCAAGAAGTGACTTGGAGCATAAAGGATCACCCCAATATAATGCCGAGTCCGGGGTCGTATGCACTCGTGTTGGATCCAACATTTGTTGGACCAAGCATTAATGTGAAATTTTCAAAGGTTCTTATCGACAATGGGAGCAGTATCAACATCATGTACAAAGATACCATGCATAAACTCAGAATATCGTAGAACATGCTGCAATCCACGAGGACCACTTTCCATGGGATAGTACCAGGGCTTTCGTGCGAACCCATCGGTAAGGTTCGAGTGGATGTGTTATTCGGCACAAGAGATAACTGCAGAGCGGAAAACTTAGAGTTTGAAGTGGTGGATCTAGATAACATTTGTTGGACCAAGCATTAATGAGCAATTCCCAGAGCGTACTGTTACTATTGGTGCAAGCCTAGATGCTAAATAGGAAAGCGAGCTCACCAACTTCCTCCGTGAGAATCGAGATATCTTTGCATGGTCAACTCAGGATCTGCAAGGTGTTCCGAGGGAGTTGGCTGAGCACTCTCTGAATGTAAGGCCAGGAGCAAGACCGGTGAAGCAACCTCTCCGCCGCTTCGCCGAAGACAGAAGAAAAATAATAGGGGATGAAATAGCTCGGCTCCTGGCGGCCGGGTTCATCATGGAGGTGATGTATCCGGATTGGTTGTCAAACCCGATGCTAGTAGAAAAGAAGAAGGATGATCTGAATGTAGCCATTGTACGGTGAATGTGTATCGATTACACGAACCTGAACAAGGTGTGTCCAAAAGATCCTTTTCCCTTACCTAGAATAGACCAAGTCATTGATTCGACCGCTGGTTGTGAACTATTGTCATTTGTAGACGCGTATTCTGGTTTTCACCAGATACCGTTAAATCCTGCCGATCAAATAAAGGCTGCGTTTATTACCCCGTACGGGGCTTATTGCTATCGCACAATGCCATTCGGCATGCGCAATGCAGGAGCAACGTATCAAAGATGCATGCAAAAATGTCTACATGACCAGATAGGAAAAAATGTACAAGTATATGTGGATGATGTGGTTATCAAAACCAAAGAAAGCAAAACACTACTGGGTGATATACGGCAGACCTTCGCGAACCTAAGAAGGTTCGGAATGAAGCTTAACCCGGAAAAATGCACATTTGGCGTGCCAGCAGGAAAATTACTCGGTTTTCTCGTATCTAGCCGAGGTATAGAGGCCAACCCAACCAAGATAAAGGCAGTAGATAGGATGGAGTTGCCAAGGTGTCTAAATGACGTACAAAAGTTCACGGGTTGTTTAGCCTCGCTCAGCCGGTTTGTATGTCGGCTGGGGGAGAAGGAATTACCACTCTATCAACTGATGAAGAAATCAGATAAGTTCATTTGGACTCCACAAGCAGACAGTGCATTTCATGAATTGAAAAGGATGTTGGTCACAGCGCCCATTTTAGCTTCTCCATTATCAAAAGAGCCTATGTTACTCTACATAGCGGCTACCAACAGAGTAGTGAGTGCTGTAATCGTCGTAGAACGAGTCGAAAATGATAAGTCAGTACAGAGGCCGGTGTATTATTTGAGCGAGGTGTTATCCGCTTCAAAGAAAAATTACCCACATTATCAGAAGATGGCTTATGGAGTGTACATGTCGGAAAGGAAACTTAAACATTACTTCGAAGAGCACCCCATCAAAGTGATTTGTGAAGCACCCATAGCCGACATATTGAGTAACAAAGATGCAAGTGGCCGAATAGCAAAATGGGCAATTGAATTGTCACCTTATGCTCCGCAATTCGATAGGAGAGATGCAATCAAATCTCAGGCTGTGGCCGACTTCTTCGTAGATTGGGCCAAGGTGCAATATGAGCCACCATTACCAGACCCGAATTATTGGACGATGCACTTTGACGGTTCCAAACTAAGAAATGGTTTGGGGGCAGGAATAGTGTTAACCTCTCCCAAAAGAGATTAGCTGAAATATGTGCTGCAAATACATTTTGCCGCGTCAAACAACGTAGCCGAATATGAAGCACTGGTAGTACAGCAAGTCTCAGGCAATTGGGACGCACTGGATGATAATATGGCTTTGTATAGATTTCATGTGCAAAAGATCAGTGGATACTTTGAAGGATGTGAATTTCACCATATACCTCGGGCAGAAAACGATGCCGCAGACACGTTGTCAAAGCTAGGATCAACCAGGCAGTCAATTCCCCCAGGTATCGCCCTAGAGCACCTAAGGAAACCATCGATAACACCATCACCAGAGTCCGAATCCATCTTTATTCCGGCAAAGTCAGCAGAAGATAATGTGCCGATGGAAATTGACCAGCAATATAGCCCGGAATTCCCCAAGAGAAAGACAGCTGAGGTAAGCATAACTATGGAGAAAGCCGAGGTAGTTATGTCGGCAGAAAACATGGAAATAGACAGTGAGACCAAACCAGAGAAAATCACACATGTATGGGCGCAACCCATATTTTCTTTCCTTAGAGATGCGACTTTGCCGAATAATGAGGTGTTAGCAAGACAGATAGCAAGGAGAGCTAAAGCTTATACGATCATAAATAATGATCTATACAAAAGAAGCGTCACAAGTGTATTGCAAAGATGTGTGAGTTCGGCAGAGGGCCAGGAGATCCTCCTAGATATACATCAAGGAGAATGTGGACATCATGCCTCATCTCGAGCCTTAGTAGCCGAAGCATTCATGCATGGGTTTTATTGGCCAACGGTGTTGAAAGAAGCCAAAGAGCTGGTTGAAAAATGCAATGGTTGTCAGAGATACGCAACCAAGATACACATGCCATCGTCCGAGCTAAAAACGATACCCATTACTTGGCCGTTTTCTGTGTGGTGCTTAGATATGGTGGGACCATTTAAGCCGGCCCGAGGTGGGATGACACACATATTGGTTATGGTGGAAAAGTTCACAAAATGGATTGAAGTGAAACCAATAAAAAAATGCGATGGGCCCACAGCAGTGAAATTCCTCAAAGATATTATCTTAAGATATGGATACCCGCACAGTGTTATTACAGACAACGGCACAAACTTTGCAGAAGGAGCTTTCGCTAGATTTTGCCAATAAAAGCATATAAGATTAGATGTTGCCTCTGTTGCTCATACTGCATCCAATGGGAAAGTGGAAAGGTCTAATGGACTAGTACTATCAGGAATAAAACCACGACTCGTCGAACCACTGCAAAGGTCGGCAGGATGTTGGATTGAGGAACTACCAGCAGTACTATGGAGCCTCAGGACCACTCCAAACAGATCAACAGGTTATACACCATTCTTTCTAGTATATGGGGCAGAAGCCGTGCTTCCAGCCGACATAATACATGAATCGCCAAGAGTTACCCAATATACAACTTCAGAAGTAAATGAAGTACCTCGGCAAGATACTGTTGATCTGCTAGAAGAAGCCAGAGAGCTAGCACTATCAAGATCAGCTATTTATCAGCAGAACTTGCGACGATATCACAGCAAGAAGGTGAATCCAAGAGTGTTCAAAGAAGGAGACTTAGGCCCAGTTCTTTTGGCGGCTTCTCCCAGAAGCTTCCCTACCCCCAGCTTCCTGGGGAATCCGGTTCAAAAAATTTGCGAGGCTTCCAAATTTGTTTAGACTTAACTATTTTGGAAGCCTCGCAATTTTTTTAGACCGGCTTCTCCAGGAAGCTGGGGGGAGGGCGGCTTCTCGGAGAAGACCCCAAAAGAACTGGGCCTTAGTTCTCCGACTGGTGCAACGCACGGCCGGCATGCACAAGTTGTCGCCTCCATGGGAAGGACCATTCATCGTGAGCAAAGCATTGCACAATGATGCCTATTACCTATTCGATGCTCAATCCCCAGGAAAGAACAGGACATACAAAGCCGGCGAAGAAACGAAAAGGCCATGGAACATAGCTTTACTTCGTCCATTTTACTCGTAGGAGTCACCCATGACATATTGTAAAATGGTGCTTCGGAGGGAGCACCAGCTATGTATTGAACCTCGGCGTCCAGAGCAGTGACTCTGAAACTGCCATATGTTGTTTTTAAATTTCATGTTATGTATCAAACCTCGGCATCCAGAGCAGTGACTCGGGGACTGCCATATGTTATTTCAATTCTATGATGTGTATCAAACCTCGGCACCCTGAGCAATGACTCGGGGACTGCCCCATATTTATTTCTAAAGATTAATTCACATACTAAACCTTGGCACCGTGAGCAGTGAATCGGGGACTGTCTCATGTTCTTTCTAGGTTTGGGGGGTATATTAAACCTCGGCACCTTGAGCAACGACTCGTCGACCATCTTGTATTATTTCTGAAATTTGGTTTATATACTAGACTTCGGCGCCATAGGCAGTGACTCGGGGACTTCCTTATATTGTTTCGAAGTAGTGGACAGCCTTTGATACAAGAGGGTATCAAACTTCGACACTCAAAGTAAGAACAACTCAATCTCGTATGATATTCGAAGTCCACACCTAGATTAATAGTCTAAACCACTGGAGCACAAAGGCAAAATATATATTCCTAAATCAAGAAATTGCAGGCCGCCAAAGCAAGGATTCGGACGAACAAGATCACTTAAACAAAGTGATAACAATTACAACCATATATGTCTCAGCGGCACACGGCAAAAGAAATTCATACCATACAAAAGACGCACAAGTCTTCCACGTACATCATACGCCCGGCATACCAGGGGTAAGAAATGACTTAGAGGTTTTTAGCTGGGGAGGCAATAACTTGGTCAGGGGCTAGGCACTCCGAGGTAGGTGGAACTTTGGCCGAGGTTGCCTCGCCATCCACAGACCCAGGAGCGACTTCGGAGGAAGCTCGAGGCTGCTGAGGAGCGTCAGTTTGCGCAGTAGAATGCCCAGTACCTTTGGAGGAGGATCGCGCATCGCCGTCCGAGCTCGAACTGGAATCACCCGAAGTAGACGAGTCATCCTCATCTTCTCCTTGTTCAGCTGAGTTGTTATCCGACGCATCCTTAACTACGACCTCGTCTTCTGGGTTAGGAAGGAAACTCGGACCTTCGTTCCAGGTATGCACGTCGGCATACTCAACGAGCTGGAAGGCGCGAGCTTGACGAAGAGCGACAAAGGTTGGGTCCTCAACCCAACGGGAACCAGTGCGCAAATTTCTCAAAATATCAAGAGAAATATCTTCATACCATGACATGATAACGGTGAGAGCCATATCAGCGCCAGCCTGTCCGGCCGATTCCCTCCAAAGACTTAGTTGCCTCTCAAATGCCATTAATCTTCCCACTAGCAATTTGACCTCATTGATATCAGGAGTCCCAGAGGTATTCGGCCAGAGAAAATGGTAGGCTCGAATAGCTGCCTGCACCAAATCCCTGCCCATAATCTTCATGGGACCAACTGTAGCGCCGACAGCGACCAGGAAATCTTCCATCGAGTATTCCGAGTCCGCGTCAACAGGAACACCTCGGCGCACACGAGCACTAAGAACCGCTTTAGAGCTCACGGGCTTAGCTTCTGGAAAGTGATCTGCGCAAAACGACTGCGTCAGTCGGCAGTAGGAAAAGGAAAAAAATAACCCGGCCGCGATAAGAAGCTTACGATGAATATAACTCAGCATTATCTAAAGGTCTTTAGCCCAGTCAATCTTGCTCTTCTCAAAGCGAGTGATCTCTTCGCTCATTCCCCGTGTCCTCAGTTCGGCAGCCTCGAGGAGCTCTTTATTTTTTTGCAGTTGCAGAGCTAGCCGATTTTTCTCCTCGAAGAACTCCTGATCGACCTTTTCTAATTCGGACTTCTGAGAGAGCTTAAGGGTCTCCACCTCGGCGCACAAGCGAGCCATCTCATCATATTTTTCTTTTAGCTGTGCCGAATGAGTAGCGTTTTGTTCTAAAAAATGCAGCATCACATCAGGCATGGGGCGTGCAATCTTGGTGAGATGCTGAAAAGGTTTGTAACTCGGCTTTACCAAAGCCAAAAAAAGTTAAAAGAAACTTAGTGCCATTTCAAAGGGGAGTATATAAAGCAAAAAAGTAACTAACCTTCCAGGGTCTTAACTTTCTTCTCAAGACGAATGTTAAGATTATTGATGTTCCCTGTTTACCAAGTGAGTCAACATCTCGTATACAAAAATGAGAGCTTCGAAGACAACGCAAGAGTTTGTCGACTTACCAGCTTTCTTCACCACAGGAATAACCTTCTCGTACTTTTCTTCCAATTTTCTATGCGCAAAAAGCAGCCTTTGGAACTCGGCAGTTCGCCGATCATGCGCAACCTAAGCAATAAGGCAAATGGTAAATGGATATTCAAAGCTACGACAGATCTGAGTCAAGCAAAACTTAACACGGATCTAGGTGGCTGTATATTCAAAGCTACGATAGATCCGAGTCAAGCGAAACTTAACCCGGATCTCGGTGGCTGGATATTCAAAGCTACGACAGATCCGAGTCAAGCGAAACTTAAACCGGATCTAGATGGTTGGATATTAAAAGCTACGACAGATCTGAGTCAAGTGAAACTTAACCCGGATCTAGGTGGCTGGATACTCAAAGCTAAGACAGATCTGAGTCAAGCGAAACTTAACCCGGATCTAGGTGGCTGGATATTCAAAGCTACGGCAGATCCGAGTCAAGCGAAACTTAACCCGGATCTAGGTGGCTGGATACTCAAAGCTACGACAAATCCGAGTCAAGCGAAACTTAACCCGGACCTAGGTGGCTGGATAAATGAAGCTTACATAAACACAAATCAAACAAAATTTAAGGCAGATCTAGCTGGACGGAGGTTCGAATTCTAAAATAAAATTCAACTAAGTAGAGCATCATAAAACTTCCAAACGAATAACAAGTTATTCGCTTGCAAGCTTTGGGGACTAGAGAATATATAATAGCATCTGGAGAATTAATCAAAACTCCATAAAAAGCAATTACCTCATTCATTTTGTTACTATCAAGAACGATCTTGGCGGCTTGATGCAGGCGGCTGCTGATGTCGGAAAGCTGAAACGGCTGACTGGCTGGATTACCCTCGAACTGATCGGCAGCATTCCAGTTATTGGCGTATTCAACCAGCGAGCCGAGGCTGTTCCCACTCATCGTGCGAGTTAGGACTTTACCTCGGACGTGCTGTGTAACCACCGCTGCCGTTGGGCTTTTATGAAGGGCGAGCTGGGTACCGGCGGCCGGAGTAACGGAGGCTTTGGCGGAGGCAGTTCCTTTGCGCAGCACATCGGCTATACTCGGCTGAGAAGAGCCGGCAAGACCTTTCTGGGAGGAGGAGGCTTTAGTGACGACGGCTTTTCTTGTTTTAAAAGAGGCATCAGTAGGATCTGATACCTCGGCAATAGGAACGACGTCTTTAGGAGCCGGAGGAGTCACGGTCGCAGAGGGCGCCGAGATAAGGACACCCTCGACCAGGGAAGGAGTCACTGTGGAAACCGCGGTGGCAGAAAGAGGCTCAGTAGAGACATCAGGGTTCACAGAGAAGGCAGCAGGCTCGGAAGAAATATCTGTGGGCCGAGTGGAATCAACTTCAACGGGAGGAATCTCAGGTGCATCGTGGCGAGGTGGCGTCTGATTCGGAACTAGAGGAGATGCAGCTTGAGCAGGACTGGGAATCCTGGTTTCTTCAGTAGGCGGAGGAGACGGCTGCCGAGTCATACGACTCGTCATGCTAGGACCGCCGAGCTTAACAGAAAGTGGAGCACTGCGGAAATGAAAAAGGTCAAGTTAAAAAGCAGAAAGAGAAAAACAAGAAATGCGAGCAAAAGAAACTCACCCTGTGACTCCAGGCATGGTCTTGCGCCTGGGAGGATTCGGAGCGGATTTCTTCATTCGCTTCTTGGGGGCCGCCTCTGAGGCACCAACGGGAGCCCCACGTTTCCCCGAGGTAACAGGGGGCCGGGAAGCAATAGGCTCGGCATCGTGAACCTGACCGGCCGGATTAGCTGGGAAAGTAGAAGCCTGAAATGCATAAGAAATTGGCATTGCGGCAACTACCTCTAGAACTTGGACCTCGTCCGAATCACCTTCCTCCTCATGGGCCAAGGTCTTGCCACGAGCACGGGCCGGAGAGGGGTCCGACTTAGGGACGAACTCTTCCGAGTCTGGCTCCCCACTGTCCGGGGTATTCCGGTCCGCAGGCCACGGGAGTGATAAAACCTCGGCGTCCTCATCCTTCTGCTCCGCAAACCTCTGTAAGACGAGAAAGAAGAAGATTAGCAAAGACGGTTACGAAAGCAATGGGAAATCAAAGCATTAGTGATTAAGCTTACTTCAGGAGGGGGGTGCTCGCGGGTGAACGGCTTCAATCCCCAAGCCCAATCCTCAGGCATCTCCGTCTTAAAGATAGCTCGGACACGCTTAAAGATGAGATAGTTGTCCAGCTCCACGGTCGAGACTCGGTTGGGGTCAAGAGGACCGCTCATGTAGCAGAGTTTATGCGTGCGCTTCTGGAATGGGCAGATTCGGCTACTGACGAAGGTAGCCATCATATCCTCGCCGCGTAACCCGGCGCGGATCAGTTCCTTAAGCCTAATCTCGAAATCCTCGGCCAAAGCGTGACTCTTCCTCGGATTATAAGTCCAGTTCTCCTTGGAAGGTGTGCCGATGGAGAAGGAAGGGAGCCGAATCTTATCCTCCTTTCCCTTGTTCTTGACATAGAAGAAGGACTTGTGCCACTTCTTGCACGACTCTAGCCCCGTGACACGAGGAAATACGGACTTCCTCCGAGGTGTAATGGACGCTGCTCCACATTGGGTAAGCAACTTCTCGGAAGGGTGCAGAGACTTGTCTGGGACAACGTTAGAACGAATCTGGAAAAACTTCGACCAGACATGCACGGACGGCCACAGGCCGAAGTATCCCTCCGAGGCAGAGATGAAGGCCGAGAGAGAGGCAATGGCGTTGGCAGGGAGGTGATGCGGCTGAAGGCCGAAGTAATCAAGAAACTCCCTAGCAAAGTCGCTAAGAGGAAGACCAAAGCCGCGTGCGAAATGCGACATGAAAACTACATACTCTCCCTCCCTAAGGTCTGGAGAGGACTCGCTGCCGGGTAAGCGACAAGATACCTCGGCGGGAATCCGACGAGTCCGAATAAGCCACTCGATCTCACGGCGAGTGACAGAGGAACCCTGCCATGAGCCCCGCTCGGGCCCAGATCCAACATCGTCGTCCTCGATGAGCGCACCACCGACGGAACTAGACATGAGATCGCCAGAAAAACTTGCGGAGGAAGAGAGAGCGGCGGAGGAAAACCTAGAGCTACAGGGCCCCGTCGTGGTTCCACCCAAAAATGGCGGCGGAGCAGAGAAAGAACTGTCGCGCGGGTAAAGAAGAAGAACAGAGATCTCTAGAGGGAAGGCTAGGCAACGGGACCGGAAGAACTCACCGGCGACGGTGGCGGAACGAGCAAGCAGGGGTGAAGGCGACGGAGCGGTACGGCGGAACCTCTGCCGTGGAGAACTCAGACGAGCGCACGGCGGCGGAAGCGTGAGCGGAGGCAGAGGCGCGAGGAAGAAGAAGGGCACGGGCGAGCGAAAAGGGGAAAGTAAATCCCCCAGCGCCGCGCCCCTCTTTATAACCGCGTAACCTGCGAGGTAGTGGGATCGTGCGTGAGGCAGTTGACCGCGTAGATCGTGTATGTAGCACCAACGCACGATGATGAGGGGAACCGCACCAGCGGCCACACAGTGGGAAAAGAAAGCCACCGTCCCCGATGGAAACGGCACGCGAGGCGTCGCAGAGCCGACGCGACAGGCGCAGCGGTAGCTGTAGACTGACAATAAATACTGTAGAGGAACAAAAAACTAGAAATGCAATGATGAGTAAGACACGTAGGACGAGGCGTACGCGAGAAGATAGGATGATACCGCGAGCAAATTAACTCGGAAACAAGGCAAAAGAAATCTCTTGAAACTAATACGGCCCGGCCGAAGTTATTGGCAGGGCCATACCAGCTTCGGGGACTAATGTTGGGAAGATGACCTCGGGTAGGGTAAAGACGGGGAAAGATGAAAGGAAGTTGCCCGTCTAGTTTCCGAGTTATAGTATGAATCGGCCGAATCCTGTAGAGTTCGGCCGAGATAGGGAAGGGCAGGACCCTCATAGTAATGGCAAGGCGTTATCCGGCTGAGATATTGAATAAGTCGGTCGGGTTAGCCCGAGTAATCTTAATGCAGGTGAAGGACAAGCCGAGTTACGCGAGGCAGGGCCAAATGATACGAAGCTTGCAAGAGAAGGAGAATCCTAAAGTCAAACTCTAGCTGCAGGCTAGGGAGAATCTAAGCGGAGCCAAGCATAAGGGACAAAGGCGCTGAGTGACAGAGGGGCAGAAGGAGGTCACGGAGGTGATAGTCCTGAAGCCCGAGGCACGCAGGAGGGGCCCTCTGGAGCCTTGCCGTCATTAGAAGGGCGACAGGGAAAGGATGCCGCCGAACTACTATTTTGGGACAAGCATATTCCTCGAATATGCTTGCCCCGTCAGCCCTAAAGGCACCCAAGGCTCTCCTTTATAAGGGGAGGCTTGGACCCTGAGGAAGAGATCGGCTCATTTAGTACCGTTAGGCTGGTAAAGTTCTTATTTTCTCCCTATATACAGCTCAAGGAGCACTTGTAGCCCAAGGGAGGAGAAATAAAGATCTTTGCCTTAGTCTTTTGTGTGTAGAATCAACTACATCTTCCCTCCCCAGATCCCACTAGTATCCATTGGCCCCATACTTTAGCCTACCCATGGCATCTGCCGTGCCACCACCACGACATTTCATCTACTAGGATTTCTCATGGCATAGTTTATACTTAGCAAAAATTCCATGCAAGTCCTACTTAGAAATATCACTAATGCATAGTGAAAATAATGGGACAAAGTATGAAGCATCACTTTCCTTTTTGGTAGAGAATTATAAGTTCACTCCTTGATCTTGCAATATTCACACTCTTCAAATTCCACTACAATTCAACCAAGCAAGCAATATTCAATCTACCATTCAAGCAAACATCACATAAAATAATAAAAATAAAGCAATGCACCCAAGAATTTGGTTGAGTCTTGGAAGTTATTACCTCAGTAATAACCACTCCTTATATTTTTTGTTTTGGTTTTTGTGTCAAGTTCAACTACTTTTGTGAAGTAGAGGAGTTGTGAAAAGTGGTTGTCCTGGGAAAAATTTTTGTGCTGCATTGTAAAAATTCGTGAGGGAGCTTAGTACGTCGGATGGAGCTGTATTTTTCTGAGCTGGTTCTTGTAAGATCCCTCCTTTGTAAAGGAAAGGATCCCTGTGATTGCAATGCTAGTCCCTGGATCAATGCGAGCATCCAAAGTTTAAGATGAAGTATACAGAAACAAAGGTCATTATTACATATCATTCCAGAGACAAACATAGTCTTTTACAACTCCATGGCCATAGGCCTAATACAAGAGTTCAAATATATAATAAGGTAAATAAGTCTTCATCTTCATGTGCCACAGGCAAGAATGTTGAGTGTAGACTCATGACTCCTAATCATCATCAGAATATCCTGCAACATCACAAGTTACAGCCACAGTGGGTCAATACATTGGAATAGTATTGGCAAGTGATACCTTAGTAGAATATTGGTGGACTAAATACTATATGCATTTTGTCTAAGTGTAGCTTAGGCTTGCTTTGCTCAAAATAGGTTTTGCCTATCAGTTGAAAACACTAAGTTTTTCTTTGTCAAAACTTTTCCCAAGGAACCACCAATAGACATTGGGGTCCTTCACCCTTGTTCAACCACAAGTTTTTATTAGAAATTGGGATGAGGAGATTCTTGATAGCTTCCATGTCTTGATGCTCAAGTTGTCCAATACCAGGGACATGGCTAAGTACTTAGATTCTTCCATCTGCAGAGGTTGTGCACTTTCCCCAGAAGACTTGATTTTCACCAAGACAGGACCTTTCAGAAGCCTTCCCTTAGACCAAATGGACGCGTTCCAACCTATCATCCCACTACCACCAACTGTCCAAATGGCTAAGTTATTGCAACCTATATGATCCAGGCAGAGCCCATATTGCCAAGTGGCTGCACTAGAAGCTTCTTAACATTTGGCCTCTCAAATCCCTTTGTTCCTGGGTGGCTTTCCACAAGTGAGATACACAAGGTAAACCATAGAAATGGGCCTTGTGTAACCACTCAACATAACCCAATCTTTCCATTCCACCCAGGTGTTTCATTCACTTAGTTGTTTTATTAAGCAAAAACATAGTCCAAAGACTTAGAAATATTTATTCATAGCATGAATATATAACCACCCTTGGTTGCTACTAGCTAGGCTTAGAATGGCATGGATAAGCATCTTAACTTAGGAATTTCTAGCAATTCTACAACTACTAGGATTTCCCAAGCATAGCATATAAATCAAAATATATACATGCAAGACTAACAAAATATTTCTAATGCATAGTTGAAAATCATAGGGATAAAATCATGAAGCACCACTTTCCTTGGTAGTTTGGAGAGTATCTACAATCCTCACAATCACAATCACTATTTGCACCAAAATCTACACATAAAATGATAGCACCAAATCACATACAAAATAAATACAAGCAAAAATATATGGATGCATGCAATGTGATATGTGATGATTTTCTATACTCAACAAGACAAGTGCACAGTACTGATTCATTAACAAGTTCAAAACTTGCCAAACAACATTTATTTGACCATTAAAACATTTCTCAAATAATTAATATACACAAAATAGGCCTACACATGTTTCTGTAAAAATAACCATTTTAACAGAAACAAAACTTTAAACACATTGCATATATGGAAAGGGCTTTCTCTCCTGATTCCATTGATATAAAATTCATCAAATTTGGACGTGGAAAACAAAAGTTATGAATTAAAAAAGTTTTAATATCTAATAGATCTAATCCAGTCTTTTAAATTCAAATCCTAGCCACGCGGCGTGTTCCTATTGGTTGATACCGATTCGTGTGGATCGATCAACTAGAGTTACACGATCTAAATGAAAACGTACGGCCAGATCTAACGCTTACCCCTTTGCTAAATGATTCTAACGCAGCCGCTGGATCCAGATCTAACGGTCGTTGGTCAAACGACCACTAATCGGCGTAGCGGCGATGCGTGCGGCGCTCGGTCTCACGGGCGCGGAGGCTACAGGAAGCGAGGAAGTGATTGGAGATGTTTACCAGACTCGCAGAGGTGTGCTGGAGGTCAACGTGGCAGTGGCTTGTCAAGGGGTGCACGAACACTGTGGGGATTCCTTATCGGAGTAGGGCCTGTCGTCGGGCACGGTTGTTCATCGTCATTGCCGACGTTGTAGATCAAGCCAGAGTCAAACAAGTGGTGCGTTAGATGCGGGGAGTGATACTGGTCATGTGAGTATCAGAGAGAGGGCAAGGTGCGCTCCAGACTAACCAGATTTGCTCGCCGGAGTTGAGTGCCTCGTCGGGTTTGCTCAGTCGTCGACGTTGCCGACGCTCGGGGTTGTCCTAGCATACGGCATCGGTGTCAAACGAAGCGCAAAGATGCAGTGGTTGTTCTGGAGAAGCTAGGAGTCAAGGGGCGCGGGGAGCTTACCGGAATCGCCCGCCGAAGTGCGTCTGTGCAGCGGCGGAGTGAGCTCGAATACATGCAGCCTGGTGGCAGAGTGGTGGCGCTAGGTGAGGGGAAATGCTCGCGGTGCAGAGGAAGTTAAATATCCAGGAGGGGGCGGCGATTACGCGCTGTATCAATGGCAATAACGCAGGCAGTGACTGCCGGCGAGGTAACGGCAGAGCGCCTCGGCCGCGCGTTGATTGGGGACGACGCTGACGTGGTCGCAGGGTCCACTTGCCAGCGAGAGAAATGGAGTGAGGATGGGTCCAGGCGGTCAGCGACTCAGTGGGTGCGGGTGTGAGTAAAGAAAAACGGTTCGCGGGGTGATTCTTCTGGGCTAGCTGGGTCGAGTTGGGCTGGGTTGGGCCAGAATGGCTGTGTGTTTATTTTTTTTCCACTTTAATCCTTTTCTTTTTCTGTTTGGTTTTCTAGAATTGGTTTTCAAACTTCATTTCAATTCAGTTTGAATTCAAACCTTCTCAAGATTTTTGTACAGTGAAACTTGTACTCAAATATGAGTCAAACACTACTGTAAACACAAACACCCTTGGGTTATTTGAAAATAAAGATAAACCAAACCTTTATGAGATGTGATAAAAGGCATAGATTTGGTTTTATTTCATATTTTGTTTTGAAACTTTGATTAAGCTCTTGAAATCACTTAAGTTAGGATTCTAAACAATACTGAGTGAATATTAGTACCTTTCTCAATAGCAAGTAGCACAAAGGATAGAGCATTCATACATAAAATAATGAACACATATGCTCCTGTTTTGAAATGATTTTGAAATGATTTTGAAATTAAATCCTACATGATCATGGATGCATGGATGATATGCATGAGTTTTTGAAACATGATTTTAGGGATGTTACAAATCTAACCCCCTTAAGGTGAATCTCGCCCTCGAGATTCGGATTGGCTAGCAAATAGGTGAGGGTGGTCTTTCCGAAGATCATCTTCTCTTTCCCATGTTGCTTCTTCTTCGGAATGATGGTTCCATTGGACTTTGCAGAACTTGATGGTCTTAGTCCGAGTAACTCTTTCTGCAGTGTCAAGAATCTTGATTGGTTTCTCCTCATAAGTGAGATCACTTTCCAATTGGACCTCTTCCAAAGGTATAGTATCCTTCAAAGAAGTCTCTTCCATTTCTGGATGACATTTCTTAAGCTGACTCACATGAAACACATTATGAACAGCTGACAAAGACTCTGGCAATTCAATCTCATAATCTACTTCTCCTTTGTGACTCAGAATCTTGAATGGTCCAACATATCTTGGGGCCAATTTACCTTTGACACCAAACCTCTTCACTCCACGAAGTGGTGACACTCTAAGATAAGCTCTATCACCTACTTCATAGGTGACCTCTCTATGCTTTGGATCTGCGTAGCTCTTTTGTCGGGACTGTGCTATCTTCAATCTGTCCTTAACCAGCTTGACTTTCTCTTCAGCCTCTTTGATGAGTTCTGGTCCAAACAAACTTCTTTCTCCCACACCATTCCTTAGCAATGGGGTGGTACACTTTCTCCCATAGAGAAACTCAAATGGTGCCATCTCAATACTGGCTTGATAGCTGTTATTGTAAGAAAATTCCACGTAAGGCAAACTTTCATCCCAACTAGCTCCATAGTCTAGAGCACATGATCTCAACATATCTTCAAGAACCTGATTAGTCCTTTCTGTCTGTCCATCAGTTTAAGGATGAAATGCAGTGCTAAATTCCAACCTCGTTCCCAATGACTCATGTAGCTGCCTCCAAAAATGAGAAGTGAATTGGGTTCCCCAATCAGACACAATACTCTTGGGTACTCCATGCAGACATACAATCCTACTCATGTAGATTTTGGCTAACTTAGCACTTGTATAGGTTGTCTTCACGGGTATAAAATGAGCCACTTTAGTTAGGCGATCCACTACTACCCAAATAGAATCATATCCTGACCTGGTCCTCGGCAATTCGGTGATGAAATCCATGCCAATCTTGTCCCACTTCCAATCAGGAATAGGTAGTGGTTGTAACAATCCTGCTGGTTTCTGATGTTCCGCTTTCACTCTACTACATACATCACACAAAGCTATATGTTCGGCGATGTCCTTCTTGAGGTTATTCCACCAAAATCTTTCCTTCATATCCATGTACATTTTGGTGTTACCCGGATGAATGGAATACGGTGAGTTGTGTGCTTCTTGTAAAATCAGTTTCCGAAGCTCCGGATCTTGTGGAACACAGATACGTTTTCCATGCCATAAAGTACCATGTTCGTCTTCATGGAATCCTTTGGCTTTTCCCTTGCCAATCTTTTCCTTAATCTCTTCAATTTCCATATCTGACTTTTGGGCTTATTTGATCTTGTCCAACAAAGTGGGTTGAACATCCAAAGACATAAGATGTCCCTCAGGCACAATCTCCAATCTGAGATCTCTAAATTGGGCACACAGATCATCTGGCATTTCTCCCTTAGTAAGGCCATTCACAAAAACCTTACGGCTTAGAGCATCCGCTACAACATTTGCCTTACCGGGGTGGTATTGCAAACTCAAATCATAGTCCTTGATGAGTTCTAGCCATCTTCTTTGTCTCATGTTAATTTCATTCTGGCTGAAGATATACTTCAAGCTCTTGTGATCTGTGAACACTTCACATCGCTTTCCCAGAAGATAGTGTCTCCATGTTTTGAGTGCATGGACAACAGAGGCTAACTCTAAATCATGAGTAGGGTAGTTTAATTCATGAGTTTTGAGTTGTCTTGAGGCATAAGCCACAACTTTTCCTTCTTGCATAAGTATTGCACCTAATCCATGATGAGATGCATCACAATATACTTGGAAGTCTTTCTCCAAATCTGGCAGACACAAGACTGGTGCTGTCACTAGTCTCTTCTTCAATTCTTGAAAGCTGAGATCACATCCTTCAGACCAAGCAAATTTCTTGTCTTTCTTTAGCAATTCTGTCATACGTTTTGCTACCTTGGAGAAATTCTCAATGAACCTTCTGTAGTAACCTGCTAAGCCAAGGAAACTACGAACCTCTTTCACTGACTTGGGAGATTCCCATTCAGTTACAGCTGAACTTTAGCAGGATCAACTGCTACACCATCTCCTGACACAACTTGTCCAAGAAATCCAACTTCATTTAACCAAAATTCACACTTGCTGAATTTGGCATATAACTTATGCTCTCTAAGTTTTTCAAGTATCAATCGTAGATGTCCTTCATGCTCTTCTTTACTCTTGGAGTAGATTAGAATGTCATCGATGAATACGACAACAAACTTGTCAAGGAATTCCATGAACACCTTGTTCATCATATTCATGAAGTATGCGGGTGCATTGGTCAAACCAAATGGCATCACGGTATACTCATGCAATCCATACCTTGTGGTGAAAGTTGTCTTAGGTATGTCTTGTTCCCTTATCTTAAGCTAAAAATAACCTGACCGGACATCAATCTTTGAGAACACACAAGCTCCTTCTAGCTGATCAAACAAGTCATTGATTCTAGGCAAAGGGTATTTGTTCTTGATAGTCACCTCATTGAGTGAACGATAGTCTATGCATAACCTTTGACTTCTATCTTTCTTTTCCACAAACAAAACAGGTGCTCCCCAAGATGAAGAACTTGGTTGGATAAATCCTTTCTCTAACTGTTCTCCAAGTTGTTTCTTGAGTTCTTTCAACTCATCCACTGACATCTTGTACGGCCTCTTTGCTATTGGCCCAGATCCTGGTAGCAAATCAATAAGAAATTCCACGTCTCTATCTGGTGGCATTCCTGGCAATTATTCTGGGAACACATCCGGATACTCACTCACAATGGGCACACTGTCCATGCTAACCCCCTTAAGAGAATTTAGCTTACTCCTTTTTTCCTCAAAGTTGGTCTTGAATCTGATCCTCTTATTTTCTGGAGTTGTGGGTGAGACAGTATGATTGGCACAATCTATCACTCCCTTGTGCTTAGTCATCCAGTCCATTCCCAAAATAACATCCAATCCTTGGGAATTTAGGATTATCAGATTAACGGGAAACTTATACTTCCCAAACTCTATGAATAGATCATGACATCCTGAATTCACTATCATTTATCCACCAGGAGAACTTACTTTTATAGGGCACCCAATAGTTTCTACTGGTAGTTCATTTCTTTCAACAAATGCTCTTGAAATGAATGAATGAGATGCACCAGTATCAAAGAGAACAAATGCTGGAACAGAATTGAGTTTGAACTTACCAGCAACAGCATCAGGCTCCTCATAAATTTCCTCCACATTGATGTGGTTCACTTGTCCCTTTTGAAAAGGGTTGGGCTTGTTGGGTCCTTCAACTTTCTTTTCTAGGCATTCATTTGCATAATGCCCCATCTTCTTGCATTTGAAACACTCAACCTGACTAAGATCCTTCTTGACAGGTTGGCTTCCACTGCCACTTCCACTTTGGTGGCTCTTATATCCACCCTTGTGATTCTTGTACTTGTCATTGTCATGACTATGGTGACTCTTGTTGTCATGGTGACGGTTGTGGTTGTGGTGCTTGTTGAATTTCCCATGCTTGTGACATCCAGAACTCCCACTGTCATCATAATGGGAACGCTTGTGAGACGATCCCGAGATGTGCTTGTCAGAATGCTTTCTCTTCCTACTTTCAACTTGCTTCATCTTGTTCTCCAAAATAGCAGCCTTGTCACAAAGAGACTGGTATGTGGGAACATAGGCCACAGCTAACTGCAGGTTCAGTTCATCATTTAACCCTTCAAGGAACTTTTCCTTCCTCTTAGCATCAGTGCCAACTTCATCCGGTGCATACCGCGCCAGATTGTTGAACTCTTCAATATACTCTGCCACGCTGTGGTGGCGCTGCTTCAGATTATGAAACTCTTTCTTCTTCAAACTCATCACTCCGGATGAGATGTGAGCAGTACGGAAACCATCTTCAAAGATAGCCCATGTCACATCCTCAATGGGAGTGGTGATTTGGAAGTTATCCCACCAAGTGGCTGCTGGTCCTTCCAACAAGTGAGCTGTAAATATGACTTTCTCTTCATCAGTACAGCCAACTGTTACCAAGTCCTTGTTCACAGAGCGTAGCCAATCATTGGCCACCATAGGATCAGTAGTTCCTGAGAACTTTGCTGGCCTCAATCTTAAGAACCTGGTGATCATGTAAAACCCGGTGGGTTGTTTTTATTGTTGTTGTTGTTATTGTTGTTGTTGTTATTGTTGTTGTTGTTGTTCTGATTCTGGATGAACGTAGTCATCATTTGCATCGGTTGAGTCTGAGCTGTCATCATTTGCTGCATCTCAGGAGTGATGTTGTTGTTGTTGGGGTTGGGATTGGCACGTCGGGGAGGCATCTGTGGTTTGTTCAATAGAGATAAGAATGAGATACCCATAGATGCTAACATGCACAATACATCACATAAACAATCACCAAACATGCATCATAATAATAATAGTTCAACAACATAAACGACAAGTTTGCAAAGTAAACACACCAATAGCAAGCCATCCACATGTTGGATGGTCATTGCGACTCAATAAAAAGCATGATAAATAAATGATAAATGAGTAGTCATCACTACTCATCGGCATCAACCTCCTCCTCAACAAATGTAAGACCTGCATTCTCCATAGCGGTCTTGTATTCCTCGACATTGGTGGTCAAGGTCTCTACTTTGGCTTTGAGAGCCATCTTCTACGAACGAAGCCTCTCAATCACCATCTGCTAATGCTCGAGATCGAAGTCCTTGGCCTCCAGTTCTGCAGTCATGTCTCGAATCCTCTTGTTCCTATCCTGGACACGCTTCTCTTGACTCTTCAACTTTCTGTCTTGACTCTCAAACTTGGCCTCCATCTCCTTGACTATCTCATCTTGCTCCGCGAAGAGCTTGTCCTTCTCACGAAGCTGCACCTGGAGATCGTCATTGCTGAGCATGACATTTGTCCTATCAGTGTCCACGTGCCTAAGAAGAACCTCTAAGTCCAGGAGGTATAGACGAATTGGCTCTGCTGTCTCCCTCGAAGTATCCTCGAAGTCAATGGCCTCACCATCCTCATCACGTCTACCGAAGGTGTGGAAGTTGTTGGAGATATGCCCTAGAGGCAATAATAAATGTAGTTATTATTATATCTTTGTGTTTATGATAAATGTTTACATTCATGCTATAATAGTATTAACAAGGAAACATTAATACTTGTGTGATTTGTAAACTTAAATTGAAGTCCCTAGTAAAGCCTCTATACATCACTAGCTTGTTGGTTAATAAATGATTGTGGTTTCCCTATCATAAACATTGAGATGTTATTAACAACAAGATCATATCGTTAGGAGGATGATATGGTGGACATACTCCTATAGATAAGCGTAGCATAAAGATCAAGTCATTTTAATAGTTCAATTGCTATATGCTTTCTGATACATAGTAACCTAATTCCTTCGACCATGAGATCATGCATATCACCTTCACCGGAAGGATGCTTTGATGACATCAAACACCACACCGTAACTGGGTGGCTATAAAGGTGGCATTGAGTGTTCGGAAAGTATTGGTTGAGACACATGGATCAAGAGTGGGATTTGTCCATCCATATGACGGATAGATATACTGGGCCCTCTCGGTGAAATGTCATCCAATTAGCTTGCAAGCATGTGAGCTCACAAGGGATCACATATCACGAACGAGAAAAGAGTACTTATCGAACAAGGTTGAACTAGGTATGCGAGATACCGACGATCATAACCTCGGATAAGTAAACTATCGTGAGACAAAGGGAAATTGGTATCGTATGTAAGTGGTTCATTCGATCGCAAAGTAATCATAGAAATATGTGGGAGCCATATGAATTTCCAGATTCCTCTATTGGTTATTGTTCGAAGAAGTGTCTCGATCATGTCCGCATAATTCACGAACCGTAGGGAGACACACTTAAGGATTCGACGTTGTTTGAGTAGTTATGGAATGATGAGTAAGAGACGGAATGTTGTTCCAAGTCTCGGATGGGATCCGGGATATCACGAGGATATCCGGAATGGTCTGGAGAATAAGATTCATATAAGGAAAGTCCTGTTTCGGAGTTGGAGAATGGTTCCGGTGTTTCCATCGGGAATGTTCTAGAAGGTTCCGGAATGTCCGGCACTCCGGAAGGGAAGGGTACATGAATGTGTCATACCAAGTTGTAATGATTGCATCATGTACTAAGTGTCATCGCTGAACAAAATAAAGGGTTTAATCAAATCCTAGTTTGAAAAGTCAAACGCCAATTTGAAAACTCAAACGGCTATTTTGGGAAGTGGAGGCGAAGTGGGAAACCGAGTTGGGGAGGAGTTCCTCCTCCACCGCCGGCCCACTTGGGATCCGATTTGGGGAGTGACTCCCCTCCCCTTGGTCGGCGCCTCCCACCTACAAAGGGAGGGGCAGGGCTGCCCCTCCTAGTACACAAGATCTCTAACCAAAACCCTAGCCCGGCGCCGCCACCGCCTAGGGCTCCCCTAGCCGCCGACTTGGGCAAGCCCCAAACCCTAGCCGCCGGCCCTAGAACTTCCTCCTTGGTGTGTCTAAACCCTAGATTGCCGAGGAGCTCTCTCTCATAGTCCACCATACTCGCTCCGGCTTAAGGCGAAGCCCTGCGAGATCTCCCCTCTACTTCCCAGTAACGCCAGTTGTCTTCTTGAATCGCGAGGAGAGTGCTACAACCTCCGCTCACTGGAACAAGGGAGAGGAAGGTCTTCGCAAGTACCGAACGCAGTGACCGACTCGGAGCTGCTGGAACACAGCGCCGGAAGGATCGTCTACGCGATCTTGAGATCGGGAAGAGTACGACTACATCACCCACGAGAATTCGCTCTCGTTAAACACTTTGGAATCTTCGAGGGTGAGTTATTCCATCGACTCGTTGCTACAATCTAGTAGATAGATCTTGGCTTGTTTGTTTGTATGTGGTAGAAATTTTTTGTTTTCCATGCTACGAAACCCTGCAATGGTATCAGAGCTGTGTCTATATGTAGATCTGTTGCACGAGTAGAACACAATGGTCATTGTGGGCGTTGATGCTTTTGTTGTCAATTGCTTCTTGTGTACTTTGCATCTTGCGGGATGTTGGGATTAAGCGTCCCGGGCTAACCTTACATGACATCGTTCATGAGACTTGCTCCACGCTTGACATGCAACTTGTATTGCATAAGTGGCTTTGCGGGTGCCTGTTTCTCCTAGTATAGTTAAGATTCAATTTACAACGGGTGATTGACAATGCTAGTATCAATGTTGTGGTTCTTTTTCGTAAGTTAGAACGACACTTATTGAAAGCCCCAAACCACGTAAAACATGCAAAGAAAGTACAGGCGTCTAACTTTGTTTTGCAGGGGTGTGCAGTGATGTGATATGGCCAAGATTGTGATTATATTTGATGTATGCAATGTTCCTTATTGTAAGTTGGCAACCGGCAGGAGCCATATGGTTGTCTTTAATTTATGTTAAACCCGCGTGTCTATTCAAAGTAGTTGTAATAGTTGAAGCCGGTGGACGACAACCATGGAGAAGCGTCAATGACCTTGATGCAATGCCGGTGATGATGGAGATCATGTTCGTGCTTGAAGATGGAGATCGGAAGCACAAAGAAGAAAGGCCATATCATATCACATATTATGAATTGCATGTGATGTTAATCCTTTATATCATCTTGTATTGCTTAGTTAACGACGGTAGCATTATAAGATGATCCCTCATGCACATGAATTTCAAGTCATAAAGTGTTCACCCTTAGTTAGCACCGTTGCTAAAGCTTGTTGTTTCGAAGCACCACGTGATGATCGGGTGTGTTAGATTCCGCAAGTGTATACAATGTGAGCAAGCCAGATTTGCTCATGCGGAAACTAAGGTTTGATCTTGACGAGCCTAGCATGTACAGACATGGTCTCGGAACACGGATCGCCGAAAGGTAAAGCATGAATCATATAGTAGATATGATGAACATGTCGATTGTTCGCCATTGAAACTATATCAACTCTCATGATGATCGGTTTTGATGTGGTGGATTTGGTTCGTGTGATCACTAAAACAATGTGAGGGATATTGTTTTGAGTGGGAGTTCACCTAGATTAATTTAACTATTAATTAGAACTCAATTTGTCATAAACTTAGTCTAAACTATTGCAAATATGTTGTAGATCAATGGCGGCCCCTACCATCAATTTTAATGCGTTCCTAGAGAAAGAAAAGTTGAAAAACAATGGAAGCAACTTCATGGATTGGTTCCATAATTTGAGGACTGTCCTCACAAATGGTAATTTAACCTATGTGTTGGATGCACCATGGTGACCCACCAGCTATCGCTACCAATGAAGTAAAGAATGTTTACCTCGCTCGAAGACTCAAGACTCCACAGCTCAGTGTGCTATCTTGTATGGTTTAGAATCGGAGCTTGAAAAGGTTTGAGAATTCAGACCCACATGATATTGTTCGTGATCTCAAATTGATCTTTGAGACTCACGCGCAATTGAGAGCTATGAGGCTTCGAAAAGTTCTTTAACCGCAAGATGGAAGAGGGCAGTCTGGTGAGCATGTGCTTAAGATGTCTGGGCACGCAAACAAACTTCAAAGCTTGGGTATAGTGATTCCTAATGCTTTGGGGATTTACCATGTCCTCCAATCACTACCACCAAGTTACAAGGACTTTGTGATGAACTACAATATGCAAAACATGAACAAGCAGTTTCCAGAACTCTTTGCCATGTTGAAATCTGCAGAAGTGGAGATCAAAAAAGAGCACCAAGTGTTGATGGTCAATAAGACCACCAAATTCAAGAAAGGCAAGTCTAAGCAAAAGGGACACTTCAAGAAGGTGGTAAGAAAGGTACCGCGCCGACGAAGAAGACCAAGGCTGGACCTAAGCGATCTTGAGTGCTTTTACCGCAAGGAAAAGGTCATCGAAGCGGAATTGCCCAAAGTACTTGGCGGATTTGAAGAACGGCAACATCAAGAAGAAAGGTATATCCGATATACATGTTATTGATGTGTATCTCACTAGTACTCGTAGTAGTGCTGGGTATTTGATCTTGGTTCGGTTGCTCATATTTGTAACTCAAACAAAGCCTTTAGAATAAACAGAAGCTAGCGAAGAACGAGGTGACGATGCGCGTGGGAAATGGATCAAAGGTTGATGTGATCGTGGTCGGCACGCTACCCCTTCATCTACCATCGGGATTAGTTTTACACTTAAATAATTGTTATTTGTTGCCTGCGTTAAGCATGAACATTATATCGGGATCTTGTTTATTGCGAGGCGGTTACTTGTTTAAGTCCGAGAATAATGGTTATTCGATTTATATGAGTAATATGTTTTACGCACATGCACCTTTGATAGATGGTCTATTCCTATTGAATCTCAGTAGTGGAAATACACATATTAATAACATTGATGCTAAACGTTTGAAATCGAGCGATAACTCGACCTATATGTGGCACTGTTGTCTTGGTCACATTGGAGTGAAGCGTATGAAGAAACTCCATTCCGATGGACTTTTTGAATCACTTGAAAGATGCGAAGCATGTCTGATGGGAAAAATGACTAAGACTCCATTTTCTTGTATGATGGAGCGAGCTACGGACTTATTGGAAATCATACATACCGATGTGTGTGGTCCAATGAGTGTAGCATCGCGCGGTGGTTATCGTTATGTTCTTACCTTCACGGATGACTTGAGTAGATATGGGTATATCTATTTCATGAAACATAAGTCCGAAACTTTCGAGAAGTTTAAGGAATTTCAAAGTGAGGTTGAGAATCAACCTAACAAGAAGATTAAATTTCTACGTTCTGATCGTGGAGGTGAATATCTAAGTTACGAGTTTGGCGAGCATTTTAAGAAATGCGGAATACTTTCACAATTGATACCGCCGGGAACACCACAGCGTAATGCTGTGTCCGAACGTCGTAATCGAACTCTCTTAGATATGGTTCGTTCTATGATGTCACTTACAGATTTACCGCTATCATTTTGGGGTTATGCATTAGAAACAACCGCATTCACTTTAAATAGGGCACCATCTAAATCCATTGAAACGACACCGTATGAATTATGGTTTGGGAAGAAACCTAAATTGTCGTTCCTTAAAGTTTGGGGTTGCGAAGCCTATGTAAAGAAGTTACAGCCGGACAAGCTTGAACCCAAAGCGGAAAAATGCGTCTTCATAGGATACCTGAAGGAAACTATTGGGTATACCTTATATCATAGATCCGAGGGCAAAATCTTTGTTTCCAAGAATGGATCCTTTCTAGAGAAGGAATTTCTCTCGAAAGAAGTGACTGGAAGGAAAGTAGAACTCGACGAGGTTGTCGAACCTTCTCTCGAACTTGCGAGTAGCTCAGCACCGGAAGAAGTTCCTGTGGTGCCTGCACCAATAAGAGAGGAAGCTAATGATGATGATCATGAAACTTCGGTTGTAGTTGCTACAGAGCCTCGCAGGTCAACGAGAACTCGTACCACTCCTGATTGGTATGATCCCGTTATGAGTGTCATGTTGGTGGACAACACCGATGACCCTGCAACATATGAGGAAGCAATGATGAGCCCAGATTCCAATAAATGGCAAGAAGCCATGAAATCCGAGATTGGATCCATGTACGAAAACCAAGTATGGACTTTGGTGGACTTACCGGATGGCCGGAAGGCTGTCGAGAACAAATGGATTATCAAGAAGAAAACAGATGCTGATGGTAATGTTACTGTCTATAAAGCTTGACTTGTCGCAAAAGGGTTTCGACAAATTCAAGGAGTTGACTACGATGAGACTTTCTCACCTGTAGCGAAGCTAAAGTCTGTGAGGATTATGTTAGCAATCGCTGAATATTATGATTATGATATATGGCAGATGGATGTCAAAACAGCATTCCTCAATGGAGACATTGATGAAGAGTTGTATATGATGCAACCCAAAGGTTTTGTCGATCCTAAAGATGCTAACAAGGTATGCAAACTTCAACGGTCCATCTATGGATTGAAGCAAGCATCCCGAAGTTGGAATCAACATTTTGATAAGGTGATCAAAAGTTTTGGTTTTATACAAACTTATGGAGAAGCTTGTATTTACAAGAAAGTGAGTGGGAGCTCTGTAGCATTCTTAATACTATATGTAGATGACATATTGTTGATTGGGAATGATGTAGACCTTCTTAATAGTGTCAAGGAATATTTGAATAATAGTTTTTCAATGAAGGATCTTGGCGAAGAAGCTTACATATTAGGCATAAAGATTTATAGAGATAGATCGAGACGCCTAATATCATTGTCACAAAGTACATATTTGGACAAAGTTCTAAAGAGGTTTGGAATGGAAGATAGCAAGAAAGGGTTCTTGCCCATGTTGCCCAATACGACCTTGAGTAAAACTCAAAGTCCGACAACGGCAGAAGATAGAGAAAGGATGAGTAAGACTCCCTATGCCTCAGCCATAGGATCTCTAATGTATGCCATGCTATGTACTAGACCCGACATTGCATATGCTGTTAGTTTAACTAGCAGATATCAAAGTGATCCAGGAGTGGATCATTGGACAACGGTCAAAAACATCCTTAAGTACTTGAGAAGAACTAAGGATATGGTTCTTTCTTATGGAGGTGATGAACAGCTCGTTGTTAATGGTTACACCGATGCTAGTTGGAACACCGATCCGGATGATTCTAAATCACAATCTGGATATGTATTTATTTTGAATGGTGCAGCAGTTAGCTGGAGGAGTGCAAAGCAAAGCGTTGTGGCGAGATCTTCAACTGAATCGGAATACATGGCTGCTTCGGAGGCTTCAAAAGAAGCGATATGGATGAAAGAGTTCATTACAGAGCTGGGTGTGGTTCCTAGTGCGCTGGACCCAATGTCTATCTATTGTGATAACATGGGCGCCATAGCCAATGCGCAAGAACCAAGGTCACACAAGAAGCTGAAGCACATCAAGCTACGTTTTCATGCTATTCGAGAACATGTCCAAGATGGGGACATAAAGATTTTCAAAGTACACACAGATCTGAATGTGGCGGATCCGTTGACTAAACCTCTCCCGAGGGCAAAACATGACCAACACCAAACTTCCATGGGTGTTCGGTATATTACCATGTAATCTAGATTAGTTGACTCTAGTGCAAGTGGGAGACTGTTGGAGATATGCCCTAGAGGCAATAATAAATGTAGTTATTATTATATCTTTGTGTTTACGATAAATGTTTACATTCATGCTATAATAGTATTAACAAGGAAACATTAATACTTGTGTGATTTGTAAACTTAAATTGAAGTCCCTAGTAAAGCCTCTATACATCACTAGCTTGTTGGTTAATAAATGATTGTGGTTTCCCTATCATGAAGATTGAGATGTTATTAACAACAAGATCATATCGTTAGGAGAATGATATGGTGGACATACTCCTATAGATAAGCGTAGCATAAAGATCAAGTCATTTTAATAGTTCAATTGTATATGCTATCTGATACATAGTAACCTAATTCCTTCGACCATGAGATCATGCATATCACCTTCACCGGAAGGATGCTTTGATGACATCAAACACCACACCGTAACTGGGTGGCTATAAAGGTGGCATTGAGTGTTCGGAAAGTATTGGTTGAGACACATGGATCAAGAGTGGGATTTGTCCATCCATATGACGGATAGATATACTCTGGGCCCTCTCGGTGAAATGTCATCCAATTAGCTTGCAATCATGTGATTGGCTCACAAGGGATCACATATCACGGGAACGGGAAAAGAGTACTTATCAGTAACGAGGTTGAACTAGGTATGCAGAGATACCGACGATCATAACCTCGGATAAGTAAACTATCGTGAGACAAAGGGAAATTGGTATCGTATGTAAGTGGTTCATTCAATCGCAAAGTAATCATAGAAATATGTGGGAGCCATATGAATTTTCAGATTCCTCTATTGGTTATTGTTCGGAGAAGTGTCTCGATCATGTCCGCATAATTCACGAACCGTAGGGAGACACACTTAAGGATTCGATGTTGTTTGAGTAGTTATGGAATGATGAGTAAGAGACCGAATGTTGTTCCGAGTCTCAGACGGGATCCGGGATATCACGAGGAGATCCGGAATGGTCCGGAGAATAAGATTCATATAAGGAAAGTCCTGTTTCGGAGTTGGAGAATGGTTCCGGTGTTTCCATCGGGAATGTTCTAGAAGGTTCCGGAATGTCCGGCACTCCGGAGGGGAAGGGTACATGAATGTTTCATACCAAGTTGGAATGATTGCATCATGTACTAAGTGTCATCGCTGAACAAAATAAAGGGTTTAATCAAATCCAAGTTTGAAAAGTCAAACGCCAATTTGAAAAGTCAAACGGCTATTTTGGGAAGTGGAGGGGAAGTGGGAAACCGAGTTGGGGAGGAGTTCCTCCTCCACCGCCGGCCCACTTGGGATCCGAGTTGGGGAGGGACTCCCCTCCCCATGGCCGGCGCCTCCCACCTATAAAGGGAGGGGCAGGGCTGCCCCTCCTAGTACACAAGATCTCCCTCCAAAACCCTAGCCCGGCGCCGCCACCTCCAGTTGTCGCCGCCGCCGCCTAGGGCTCCCCTAGCCGCCGACTTGGGCAAGCCCCAAACCCTAGCCACCGGCCCTAGCACCTCCTCCTTGGTGTGTCTAAACCCTAGATAGCCGATGAGCTCTCTCATAGTCCACCATACTTGCTCCGGCTTAAGGCGAAGCCCTGCGAGATCTCCCCTCTACTTCCGGTACCACGCCGTTGTGTTGCCGGAATCGCGAGGAGAGTGCTACAACCTCCATTTTCTTTGGAACAAGGGAGAGGAAGGTCTTCTTGAGTACCTAACGTGTGACCGATTGCGGGAGTCTTGGAACGCAGCGCCAGAAGGATCGTCTACGCGATCTTGAGATCGGGAAGAGTACGACTACATCACCCACGAGAATCCGCTCTCGTTAAACACTTTGGAATCTTCGAGGGTGAGTTATTCCGTCGACTCGTTGCTACAATCTAGTAGATAGATCTTGGCTTGTTTGTTTGTATGCGGTAAAATTTTTTGTTTTCCATGCTACGAAACCCTACAGAAGTGAGTACCTCTAACCTTTCGAGAGTGTATCCCTAACAGACGTCCAATCAAGTCCCGCATGACTACCTCTAGGCCTCTCTCCTTGTCATCGTGCATGAGCTTGAAGATGATTGCCTCCGTGGTAGGCTTAGTCTGGCGTCCGGGCTGATTAACCTTGAAGCCCCAAAGGTCTTTCCTCTCAAACTTGGTGAGGGGAAGCACCATGATGGTAGGAAGAGGGATATTGAGCAAACTAGTGAGCTCAATAATACGAGGGCCAAAACGAGTTCCCTTGAACTCTTCAGCCGTGTTTATAGTAACATTAGGCATCTATTTAATATGATAGAAAAGGTTAGAATCAACACAATTTAAGACAAATCACAAGACAAGACATCACATGCATAACTTTGGAAATCAAAACACACAAGTCATGGCATACATGGATCCATTACAAACAACCAAGGTTCAACTTATTTTAAACAACATTTGGAAAATAAAATGATAAGTGTGGTGGTCCAACTAATGTGGTACATTACAATCCCATCTCACTTGCCAAGTTAGCTAACAGGGCATCCCTAGAGGCAATCTGTTTGTCTAGATCGCAAGACTCCATTGCTAAGTCTATGATGTCCTTCCTTAGGCTTTGATTGGTAGCCTCTAACTCTTGGGTATGCTTCTTTTCTTCCCTAAGGTCATTTTGGGTGTTAAGCATTCTGCACTTGATTCTATCACCAAGTTCTTTGATGGCCCTCCAAGCTGCATCCCTTGCTGAATCAAAGAATGTGGTGTGCATCATTGTGTTTGTGACCATGCAGAATCCTGAGTCCTTGTGGTTGTCTTCCTTGTTTTTATACAAGTGAAGTTGCACCCACCAGTACTCAACTCCTTCATCCATCACAGCTGCACCATATATTCCCATGGCAACCATGAGGTCCTTAAGAGCCTTGGGAAACTCTGTCTCACATTCCAAAGTCATAGTCATGAGTGGTCCCTTCTTCACGGCTTCGTTGATGGAGTTCATCTACAAATAGATATGAGGAAGAAGATTAGAAAAGTTTACGAGAAGAAAAGACAAGTGTGGAAGTTGTTGAAAAATTTTCCTTAGTGGTTTCCAATCCTAGGGTCATAATACTATAGGCAACACAGTGCTCTAATACCATCTGTAAGATCCCTCCTTTGTAAAGGAAAGGATCCCTGTGATTGCAATGCTAGTCCCTGGATCAATGCTAGCATCCAAAGTTTAAGATGAAGTACACAGAAACAAAGGTCATTATTACATATCATTCCAGAGACAAACATAGTATTTTACAAATCCATGGCCACAGGCCTAATACAAGAGTTCAAATATATAATAAGGTAAATAAGTCTTCATCTTCATGTGCCACAGGCAAGCATGTTGAGTGTAGACTCATGACTCCTAATCATCATCAGAATATCCTGCAACATCACAAGTTACAACCACAGTGGGTCAATACATTGGAATAGTATTGGCAAGTGATACCTTAGTAGAATATTGGTGGACTAAATACTATATGCATTTTGGCTAAGTGTAGCTTAGGCTTGCTTTGCTCAAAATAGGTTTTGCCTATCAGTTGAAAACACTAAGTTTTTCTTTGTCAAAACTTTTCCCAAGGAACCACCAATAGACATTGGGGTCCTTCACCCTTGTTCAACCACAAGTTTTTACTTAGAAATTGGGATGAGGAGATTCTTGATAGCTTCCATGTCTTGATGCTCAAGTTGTCCAATACCAGGGACATGGCTAAGTACTTAGATTCTTCCATCTGCAGAGGTTGTGCACTTTCCCCAGAAGACTTGATTTTCACCAAGACAGGACCTTTCAGAAGCCTTCCCTTAGACCAAATGGACGCGTTCCAACCTATCATCCCACTACCACCAACTGTCCAAATGGCTAAGTTATTGCAACCTATATGATCCAGGCAGAGCCCATATTGCCAAGTGGCTGCACTAGAAGCTTCTTAACATTTGGCCTCTCAAATCCCTTTGTTCCTGGGTGGCTTTCCACAAGTGAGATACACAAGGTAAACCATAGAAATGGGCCTTGTGTAACCACTCAACATAACCCAATCTTTCCATTCCACCCAGGTGTTTCATTCACTTAGTTGTTTTATTAAGCAAAAACATAGTCCAAAGACTTAGAAATATTTATTCATAGCATGAATATATAACCACCCTTGGTTGCTACTATCTAGGATAATCATGGCATGGATAAGCATCTTAACTTAGGAATTTCTAGAAATTCTACAACTACTATGATTTCCCAAGCATAGCATATAAATCAAAATATATCCATGCAAGACTAGCAAAATATTTCTAATGCATAGTTGAAAATCATATGGATAAAATCATGAAGCACCACTTTGCTTGGTAGTTTGGAGAGTAGCTACAATCCTCATAATCACAATCACTATTTGCACCAAAATCTACACATAAAATGATAGCACCAAATCACATACAAAATAAATACAAGCAAAAATATATGGATGCATGCAATGTGATATGTGATGATTTTCTATACTCAACAAGACAAGTTCACAGTACTGTTCATTAACAAGTTCAAAACTTGCCAAACAACATTTATTTGACCATTAAAACATTTCTCAAATAATTAATATACACAAAATAGGCCTACACATGTTTCTGTAAAAATAACCATTTTAACAGAAACAAAACTTTAAACACATTGCATATATGGAAAGGGCTTTCTCTCCTGATTCCATTGATATAAAATTCATCAAATTTAGACGTGGAAAACAAAAGTTATGAATTAAACAAGTTTTAATATCTAATAGATCTAATCCAGTCTTTTAAATTCAAATCCTAGCCACGCGGCGTGTTCCTATTGGTTGATACCGATTCGTGTGGATCGATCAACGAGAGTCACACGATCTAAATGAAAACGTACGGCCAGATCTAACGCGTACCCCTTCGCTAAATGATACTAACGCAGCCGCTGGATCCAGATCTAACGGTCGCTGGTCAAACGACCACTAAGCGGCGGCCAGCGGCGGCGTGTGGCGCTTTCTCTGGCGTCGCGGCGGCTAGAGGAAGCGAGGAAGTGATTGGAGATGTTAACCAGACTCGCAGAGGTGTGCTGGAGTTCAACGTGGCAGTGGCTTGTCAAGGGGCGCACGGACACGGTGGGGATTCCTCGTCGGAGTAGGGCCTGTCGTCAGGCATGGCTGTTCATCGTCGTTGCCGACGTTGTAGATCAAGCCAGAGTCAAAAAAGTGGTGCGTTAGATGCGGGGAGTGATACTGGTCATGTGAGTATTAGAGAGAGCGCAAGGCGCGCTCCAGACTAACCAGATTTGCTCGCCGGAGTTGAGTGCCTCGTCGGGTTTGCTCAGTCGTCGACGTTGCCGACGCTCGGGGTTGTCCTAGCATACAGCATCGGTGTCAAACAAAGCGCAAAGATGCAGTGGTTGTTCTAGAGAAGCTAGGAGTCAAGGGGCGTGGGGAGCTTACCAGAATCGCCCGCCAGAGTGCGTCTTTGCAGCGGCGGAGTGAGCTCGAATACGCGCAGCCTGGTGGCGGAGTGGTGGCGCTAGGTGAGGGGAAATGCTCGCGGTGCAGAGGGGGTTAAATAGCCAGGAGGGGGCGGCGATTACGCGCTGTATCATTTCAATTCAGTTTGAATTCAAACCTTCTCAAGATTTTTGTACAGTGAAACTTGTACTCAAATATGAGTCAAACACTACTGTAAACACAAACACCCTTGGGTTATTTGAAAACAAAGATAAACCAAACCTTTATGAGATGTGATAAAAGGCATAGATTTGGTTTTATTTCATATTTTGTTTTGAAACTTTGCTTAAGCTCTTGAAATCACTTAAGTTAGGATTCTAAACAATACTGAGTGAATATTAGTACCTTTCTCAATAGCAAGTAGCACAAAGGCTAGAGCATTCATACATAAAATAATGAGCATATATGCTCCTGTTTTGAAATGATTTTGAAATGAAATCCTACATGATCATGGATGCATGGATGATATGCATGAGTTTTTGAAACATGATTATAGGGATGTTACAGTTCTCCAGGTTGTTACCCAGCTTTCATTATTTTTGGACTTTTTGATTGGATCAACAGAAGGTTTTCGAAAAAATCAATCTTTGCCTGCTGGTCTGTTTTGACAGATTTCTGTTATCATTTGCATTTGCTTCTTATAGAAGCCTTTGTTTTGATGTATTTCAGTTGATGTGTGAACCTAAAGGTTTATTGTTTTTTATTACACTAATGTTGCTTGAAGTTTTTGTATTGCCTTGTGAGGAAAGGAAAATTCTAGGAGAAGGAGAAAAGGAGTCTGCAGAGTTCGTCTTTGAATAGGTAAAAGTAGTGAAAACAGAAGGTTCGTGAAACCCTAATCTTTTTATATTTTTTATGTTTCTAATACATAAGATAAGTTACGAGACAGAACAGAGGAGGAACCGGAGGCCGGGGTGACCAAACCCACCCCAGGCGCAGGCCCACCTTGCCCCGCGCCTAGAGGGGTGTGCCTCCCCCAAGCTCCGACTCCGCCTCGTTTTCGTATCAAAACCTTCCTTATGCTTTGAAACTTCATAATATATAACCCCCGGGATCCCTGGAGGTTCATGCATCATGTTCTCGTCGTGTTTTTGTTTTGATATGTTTCTGTCAGGAAAACTTCTCAAGTTTAGAGCACCATGGTCTCCGCCAACGACAAAGGCAAGGAGCCCGAGGAAGACGATCCTCGCAAACCCAAGGAGGAGGAGACTTTGGTAGGTTATAAAGGAGACATGGAGGAGGACAAGCAACCGGACACCCGCATTACCGTCGCAAGCATTGGAGTGGTGGCAAAACCTACCAAGCTTAAGAGGATAGCACGGATGTCTACAGGAGGGAAACCTCCATGTCATACCCTCTCTCCACGGTCACCTCCTCCAAGTACCAAGAAACCCTTCCACGCTCTTATACATGAACGTCAATATCAACATGTGCCCAAAGGGAACTTGCCCTCGATGTGGGATATGCCCAAAGAAACCCTTTGAAAGCCTTCATTGAAAAACCTTTTTGAGCAAAGAGTGCTCCTGTTATAAAACTTCTACAAAAAGCTTTTTGTGAAACTGTTTTCCAGTTGTCCTTTGACCAAGAACAAGAGTTTGCCAATTCCAATTATGATTTATCTTTATGCATCTCCATTGTGACTCATGTACTTGTTGCAAGCTAAGTTATATAATGATGAGTTACTTTCTTCTATGATTTGTGTAATGGTAAGTGTGATGCTTCTTGTCCGTATTTCTTTTATCGACACTTCACTCCATAAACCTATGGACATGTTTACTGAGCACAGTTTTCGCTTGGGGACAAGCAAAGGTCTAAGCTTGGGGGAGTTGATATGTCCAATTTGCATCACCATTCCATATCATAATTTGCCTCTATTCATTGATATATGTCTTATTATGAGGTATTACTTATGTCTTTTCCACTGTTTTTGCATGTTGGATGATTCTTGGAGGATGAACTGTCGGAGTATGTATTCTGATAGAAAAGGTGTTCTGATGCAATTCGTGAAGATTAGAAAAATACCAGAAAAATATTGGAAAAATATATTTTCCCAGAAGACGGAGGAAGCCAGAAGGGGAGGCGTAGCCGGGCCACAGGAGGCCCACACCCCCTAGGCGCAGGCCCACCTTGCCCCGCACCTAGGGCAGGTGTGGCCCACCTGGCCGGCTCCCGACTCCACTCTCTCGCCTATATCTTCCTCATGAAACCCTAATACCAGAGGGGCGACCACAGATAGATTACCGCCGCCTTTGCGGGGCGGAAAACACCGAGAGAGAAAGATCTCTCTAGTAGATAGATTTCTGCCGAGGAAATTCCTTCCCGGAGAGGGGAGATCATCACCATCAACACCGTCATCAAGCTAGGCTTCATCGTTATCATCATCATCCACACCGTCATCTCCACCAGCACCATCATCACCACTCCATCCCGCTGTAACAATTGTGTTGGATATTGCTTTAGTTCTTAGGGGAAACTTTCCTGATGTTAATTACTATTGCAGTTGATGCTTGTGAGTGGAACCATTGGATTATTGTTTATGTTCGGATTGTTATCCATTATCATGTCATCTTTGATCTTGATCCGTATAATGTCTCGTGAGTAGTTCATTTAGTTCTTGAGGACATGGGAGAAGTAATGTTGTTATTAGTGGATTTGTGTTGAGTCATTATTCAATTGTTTAGTATTTAAGTTGTGGTGCTATTCTTCTAGTGGTGTCATGTGAATGTCGACTACACCATTTATGGGCCTAGTGGAATGCATTGTATACTTGGCTACTAATTGTGTGGTTGCCAGAGTGACAGAAACATGAACCCCCGTTAGGACATCGTTGCCCAAGGGAGCGTAGCATCTCAGAGTTTAAGGTTGTGGTTAGGTTTATATCTTAATTACTTTCCTGTAGTTGCGGATGCTTGCAGGGGGTTTAATCACAAGTATGTATTAGTCCAAGTAAGGTCGGTACATTAGCACAGGTTCACCCACACAACACTTACAACACCAAAGAAGAGTACTTAGCTATATGAAGCGAAAGCACTTGACAGAATTCCCATGTGTCCTCGAGAACGCTTGGTCCTTATAAGTATTTCCACCGGCTTGTCCTTTGCTAAGAAAGGATTGGGCCACTTTCTGCGTTTGTTCTTTATTACTTGCACTTTGTTTTGTTGCTTTATCAGAAAACCCCTAAAAATCCATTTGCTAAGTATTTGCAGAGATTTACTGCTCCATACCACTAGTCAACACCTTCTGCTCCTTGTTGGGATCGACACTCCTATTTATCGAAAGTACTGTGATATACCCCCTATACTTGTGGGTCATCAGCTATCTTGGCCAAGTAGTTGCTAGTGACTCCATGAGGGGGTATTTATGCTCGATAGTGGGTTCATGCCTCTAGTTTCCAAGGGAAGTGACAGAAATCTCTTCGATTGTAGATGTGCTATTGCCACTAGGGAGAAAAAAAGTGGATTGTTTACCTTACACACTTTTCTTAAAGCAGTTGTCTATTGCTTGCAACTTAATACTGGAGGGGGTTCGGATGATAACCTGAAGGTGGACTTTTAGTCATAGATGCAGTTGGATGGTGGTCTATGTATATTGTTGTATTGCCCAATCGACTCTCATAGGATCTTTTTGTCTGGTATTGCATTGTTATGCCTTGCTTAGTTCCTGTCAATTGCCCTGCTATAATTTGTTTACCCTTCATGCCATGTTATTTATCCAAGGAGAGCACCTCTAGTGAACTATGGACCCCGGTCCAATCTTTACCGTTGATACATCTTCCACCGTTACTTGTTTACTTACTGCAAACCATTACCTTCCACACCATATGTTTAATCCTTTGTTACAGCAAACCGGTGAGCTTGACAACCTCACTGATTCATTGGGGCAAAGTCTTGAGTTTGTGTTGTGCAGGTCTCCCCGTGGCTTGCAACACTGTTGGGGATATACTTTCCGGGTATACCCACAGGACTCGCTGACCAGGGTGGCCCACCAACGGGTTAGAGCTTTGCTTCACGGGCGGCCCAGTTAGAGAAAAAGGAGGAGCCAGTTTCGGCTACGACAAGGCCTAGAAGAGTTACCGACTTAGGCCTGTAGTATTACTTGTAGTCCAAGTTGTACATAGTTACCGACTTTGTAATGTAGCCGGATAGGTCTCTCCCTGTAACCCTAGGCCCCGGTGACCATATAAACCAGCCCTATGGGAGCCTCTAGGGCAATAACACAACAACCACAACAATCAACTCGCACAGGCGAACCTCTCTTGTAATCCATTGTAACATCCGGCTTACGCCGATATATTACTAGGTTGCTAGCAGGAGTAGGATCTGATCACCGCAGTCAGATCTGAACCTGGGTAAACTTGTGTTCACCGCTCCTGGAACATCCGACGTCTCACACCCCATCCTTCCAACGCTAGTAGGACCCCCTATGGCGTACTTGTCGACAATCCGACGATAGTTGGCGCCCACCATGGGGCAGATGACCTTTGGAGCATCGTTCCAGGCGGAATCTGCGCGTGCAGGAATCAGCAAAACAATCGCCATGGGTCGCGTGGTCTACGCCAGTGATGTCCCTCTCATCCTCCTCGATGAGACTTGGATTCCGGCTTCGAAACCCGTGACAACTTACACGATTAAGTTAATCGGCGAGATCGATATTTATCTCGGTTTCGCTGATCCTGCCCAACCTACCCTAGAGGTGATGACCATCGCGCAAGAAAAATCCGGATCTATTTTGTCCGCATAGGAGGAAGAGTTCGGGGTCCCGGAAAAAATCAAACCCACCCAACCCACTCCTGTAGTGGAAGAAGAAGCCAGATCTGACCTCTCCAGCGAGATCGGATACACATACGAGGAATACATCCGCTATGGATATATCTTTGCTGACGTCGAAGCGGAAACCAAGTTATACAAGTACCTCAAGAACATGAACAAGAAGAAGCACTATTTCGTATACCACATAAGAACTGGATCTGACTTTGTCGATGCTGGAGCTGGTAGCGACTCGGCCCTAGACGCAATCGAAGAAAACGTCAACTTACCTGGCTCCCCAGCGGAGTCAATCACGTCGCAGGAGCTTCGAGACTTCGACAAGAAGATATAGGAGTACGGGCAAGAGCACGTCCCCAGACAAACGCCAGGTGAGTTGGAAACTCCTCCTAGTCCATATGATAGCATGGATGAAAGCTACACCTCACATGATGACATGGATACCGGAGATTCCTTCGAGTTCCACAAACCTACCATGACGAAAAGTACCGACTGAAGTTTATCCCCCGGTACCGGACCAAAAGCCATCTTTGCCACTGGTACGCACGTTAAGGCTACTGGGCGGTCAAATAAGAAGAAGAACAAGAATCCGACTCCAGAAGAACTGGACGTCGAGGAAACCAACAAAGAAAAAGTTGATGAAGAGATCGAGATGGAGAATCGGGACCGAGATCCGATTAATCCCACCCCGATCGATCCTCCTGTGGATGGACATGTTGTCACCAAGGGTGCACGTGAAATTTACGGAGATGCTCTCACAATTCCAATCCCAACAGCTTCGGATCTTACGTCGGAGGCACTGGAGAAAAGGACTGAGGACCTGGAAAAGCATCGTCTGTTTGTACTTGAGGAGGCCGTGCGCCTCGTCGAGATGAGACATCAGTTAGACAGTGATCCTGCCAGATATCAGTCAGATTTCAAGCGACATCCAAACAAAACAAGGGGAGGTCCGTTTCTTGCTAACAAGAATCCAGATATCCACAGAGATCTATTCGACAGAAAAGATGGAGAGAAGATCCGAGTCTACAGCATGCCGGTGGAAAACGCTGCTGCAGATCGTGCCATCCTCGCCAACAATCCGTCTCCGGAGCAGGTCCAGCAGTGCGTCGTGTTGCTGGACAAAGGATTAAAGCAACAGAAGACGGCCGCGTCATTCAGTGGCAAGCTGGCCTCAAAATCCGAGTTTTGTCACACTGGCGCCGACCAAAGCGCTGATATAAGACTCCACAGGGATACGACTCAACGTTATCGTCCCCATGGAGAAGAAGAAGAGAATTTAAGAACCGGCTCAAACAACCACTCCCGCCGGCCAGCACGAGGCTAGGCAAGAGTTATTCCGACTGCGGCCGAAGACGCCATCAGGGAAATGGTTCCCCATCAGGACCATCGTCGGCAAAACAATGGCTATAGAGGAGACTCGAAAACATGCCACCAGCGAGAGGAGCAAGATCGGCTAAGGATGTCACCACCGAGCCATCCAGCTAGCAACGTCGGACGAAGAGATGATCCGGATCGTCCTGAATCTAGTAGGGACAATGCCCAAAGAAATAGGCATCGGAGTTAGCATAATGAGGCTCCACCGCCACCACCAAGAAACCCAGACGGAAATAACCCACCAGGGCCACCATCGCCTCCCAGTAGCGACCATGAAGGATCACGTCGTAGCCACAGAAGCCACAGCGGCGGAGGTGGCAATGGTGAGAGAAGAAGCAGAAATCCGACTCCACCGTGTAGAAGTCGCGAGCCTCCAAGGCGCAGATCTCTCTCGCCAAACGACGCTCGTCATTGCATCGAATCAAACATAGAAGCGTGGCGGTACGAGGAAGAGGATGTGTACGTGGGACCCAAGTGCTTTGGTCCACGTATACGCCAGACAAAATTTCCGGTTGACTTTGGCATCGCCAAACATATTCAACCCTATGACGACGCAGCTCGACCAGATACTTGGCTCCAGGATTTTTTCCAGGCTTGCTGCATCGTCAAAGGAGGAAACAGCCTGGTTGTAGTTCGATATCTCCCACTGATGCTGAGGAAGACGGCTCGATCATGGCTCAATGAACTGCCAGAGAATTCAATTCATAACTGGTATGATATGCAAAGTGCATTCTTTTCAAACTTCGAGGGAACATACAGGAGGCCCTGCATAGTCGGAGACTTGCAGCGTTGCACCCAAAGACCCGGAGAAACTTGCCGGGATTACCTCGGACGATGGATCGATATGAAGAACTCCTGTGAAGGAGTAAACAAGCAAACTGCGATATAAGCTTTTATTGTAGGACTTCCAGTTAGAATTTTACGTCACAGGATGGAGCGTGACCACGTCACAGATTTGGGAGAAATGATAGAGACGGCAAGCAAATATGCTGACGTCGATGACGATTCAGAAGGGCTGCTGAATATTCTGGCCAATCCCAATGCGACCAAACAGCCAAAGCAAACTCAGAAGTGCAAGCACACCTCGGACGAAAAGCCGGATCCGAACAACGCATCTGTCAACGCAATGTTCATATCTGGAGGACGAGGAGGGCGCGGAGGCGGCCGTGGTAGAGGCCGAGGAACTTCCCGAATCTAGGGCAGAGGAGACCAATAGCTCGGAAGAACCTATACCTGGGCAGACATTGCCAATAATCCGTGTGTCCACCACTTGGATAGTAACGGAGGATCTACCCATACAAATGTCGATTTAGTTTCAATGACGACATCAAGAAAGACGAATCCACTGGCTACAGAGCCAAGCGACGAAAAGGGAAGAAAAATTCCGAGAAAGGAAAGGAGCCCAAGGAAGATTCCGACATGGAAGAGGCGTAATCCGCCGCAGAACCCAAGCCGGATGGAAAGAAAACTTTTCTGACTAAGAAAGATGCATATGTCTGCTTCCTTGGATCCCAACCAGCTAAGGAAAAAAGCGGTTCTTCATGAGCTCAATGCCACAGTTCCGGCTGTCCCCCAATTCCTGGACTGGTCAGAGGTGACCATCACCTTTGATCGTTCAGATCGCCCGAGGAAAACACATCGTCGGGGAAAGTACCCTCTGGTCGTCAATCCTCTAATTGATGGCTATGAGTTCTCTAAAACACTCATGGACGATGGGAGCAACATTAAAATCCTCTACATCGAGATGCTCCACCGCATGAAGCTACACGAGAGTCAGTTGAGTTACAGCAGTGTAACTTTCCATGGCATTGTACCAGGAAGACAGGCGGATTCTCTGGGTGAGATTACTCTGGACGTGACATTCGGAACCCGAGATAATTAACTGACCAAGCCACTCTCCTTAGAGGTGGTATCGTTCAAAATTTCTTACCACGCTATCTTCGGACATCCAGCTTACTGGGAATTCATGTCCCGTCCCTATTACATCTACAACATGATTAAACTTCCAGGTCCAAAGGGCATAATCACCGTACAAGGAAATCCAAGGAAGGAACGAGAGTGCGATGAAGGATCTGCTGCCTTCGCCGAAGCCATGCTACACGCCTAGGAGTAACAGGAGATCAAGAAGACCATCAATCCATCTGAGATGCCCGCTACAAAGAACGAGGTGTTGAATCCAAGTTTGCAGTTCAAGGCGTCGGAAGAGACGAAGAAGACGTCGCTGAAGGAAGATGATCCCTCCAAGACGATGAACATAGGGGTAGGATTAGGCCACGCATAGGAAAGCGCGCTCGTCGAGTTCCTCAAATCTAATAGTGATATCTTTGCATGGTAGCCATCTGACATGACCGGAGTACCTAGGGAACTTGTCGAGCACTCTCTTAATGTGTACCCAGACGCTAAACCCGTCAAACAGTCCTTACAACGGTTTGGTGATGAAAAGCGCAAAGCAATAGCCAAGGAATTAGCCCGCTTAGAGTTAGTGGATTTCATAACAGAGGTCATCCATACAGATTGGATGGCAAATCTTGTACTTGTCCCTAAAAAGGACACCATTGATTTAAGGATGTGTGTTGATTATACCGCTTTGAACAAGGCATGCCCAAAAGATCTGTTTCCCTTGCCAAGAATCGTTCAAGTTATCGACTCAACGGCAGGGTCAGAATTACTCTGTTTTCTTGACGCATATTCCGGATATCACCAAATCCGATGAAAAAGTCGGATCAAATTAAGACGTCTTTCGTCACTCCTTTCGGAACCTTCTGATACAAAACTATGCCTTTTGGCTTAAAGAATGCAAGAGCAACATATCAACATACCATGGAACATTGTCTCAATGACCAAATCGGACGCAACGTCCATGTATACGTAGACGACATAGCAGTTATGTCCAAAAAGAAGGAAAATTTAATTTCTGACTTGGATGAAACGTTTGCTAGTCTACGAAAATTCAACATGATGCTAAATCTAAAGAAGTGTTTCTTTGGAATTCCAGCTGGAAAATTGTTAGGTTTCATCGTCTCTGAGCGAAGCATCAAGGTGAACCGAGAAAAAATCAAGGCTATCTTAAACATTACCAGGCTGACTCGCCTAAAGGACATACATCGCCTCACTGGTTGCATTGCAGCGGTGAGTCGGTTCGCCAGCCGGCTCGGTGAAAGAGCCACACCTTTGTACAAACTCTTGAAGAAAACCGACAAATTTGTCTGGACCCCAGAAGTCGAAACTGCCCTGCAAAGTTTGAAAGATCTGCTTTCAAACCCACCAGTTCTCGCAGCGCCAGAACCTTGGGAACCTATGTTACTCTAAATCGCAGCGACCAACAAGGTCATAAGCGTGGTAACAGTAGTTGAGCGCGAGGAAGAAGGCCACGAGCATAAGGTGCAACAGCCAACTTATTATCTAAGTGAGGTCCTGACAGAATCAAAGCAACGGTATCCACATCATCAAAAGCTAGCCTATGGAGTGTTCTTTGCATCCAGAAAGCTGCGCCACTATTTTCAAGAGCACAAAATCACAGTAGTGAGCACAGCTCCTCTGCGAGATATAATCAACAACCGCGACCCCACAGGACGTGTCGCAAAGTGGGGAATAGAGCTTGCAGCTTTCGACATTGAGTACAAACCACGTACAACAATCAAGTCCCAAATTCTCGCTGACTTTGTCGTTGATTGGACAGAAACGGCAGAAAACTCAGGCCCTCCAGACTCGGAATTTTGGACCCTCCACTTCGACGGATCAAAAGCACGAGGAGGCTCGGGGGCTGGCGTGGTGCTCAAATCGCCCCAAGGAGATAAGTTGTTCTATGTGTTGCAAATACACTTCACGGCAACTAATAATATTGCCGAGTATGTAGCACTGCTAGATGGAATACGCATGGCCAAGAACATTGGCATATCAAGACTCATGTGTTACGGAGACTCGGATTTAGCTGCTCAGCAAGTATCCAATATCTGCAACGCAAACAAGCACATGGCATCATACAAATCTTTCATGGATGAACTATCTAAATCGTTCGAGGGTTTTGAGGTTCAACACATCCCTCTAGCAGAAAATGAGGAAGCATATGCACTATCAGGGATAGGCTCTGCGCGGAAACAGGTACCGAATGGAGCTTTTTTAGAGCATTAAGGGTCCCCTCCATAGTCGGAGTGGATGAGGACTATCCGACGAAATCCGACTCATCTTTAATAGCAGTTCTGGCTGTAATTCCCAGCTGGAAAAAACCCTATATGGATTTCCTGAGAGACGGAAAACTTCCTGAAGACGAATTCTTGAGCCTGCAGATCGTCCGACGAGAAAAAGCCTACACTATAATAAATGGTGATCTCTATAAACGGAGTATTTCTGGCGTGTTTCAGAGATGTATTTCTTCGGAAGGAGTGGAAATCTTGAGAGAAATCCACGAAGGCGAGTGTGGTCACCACGCTGAGGCCAGATCCTTAGTGGAAAAAGCTTTTTGACACGGATTATTTTGGCTTACAGCTAAGGCGGATGCCAACAAACTGGTCAAAACATGCAAGGGCTGCCAAAGTACGCTCATCAGGCACATGTTCCGGCTGAACAGCTACGAACAATCCCTATTACATGGCCGTTCGTGGTCTCGGGGCTTGATATGGTAGGGTCATTTCGCACGGCAAAATATGAATTTACTCACCTACTAGTGATGGTGGATAAATTCACAAAATGGATTGAGGCTAAACCCGTAACAAGTTGCGATGTAGCCATAGCCAGAAGATTCGTCGAGGACGTAATCATCAGATTCGGATATCCGCACAGTATAATTACTGACAACGGGAGCAACTTTTCCATGGGTGAACTTTCCAAATTCTGCGAAGAGCAAGGGATCCGACTTGATATTGCATCAGTCACACATCCACAAGCCAATGGACAATTCAAAAGAACTAATGGCCTTATTCTACAAGGAATCCGACCTCGCCTCGAGGCACCGCTTCGTCGGACCGCGGGGGATTGGGCGAAAGAATTACCGTCTGTGATTTGGAGCTTACGTACAACTCCTAACAGGTCAACCGGCTATACTCCTTTCTTCTTGGTCTACGGTGCAGAAGCAGTTCTTCCAAGTGATCTGATTCATCAGACTCCACGAGTCAAAGCGTATATCGAAGAAGATGCAGAAGTTTCTCGACAAGATGATCTCGATATAATCGAAGAAGTACACGTTGTTGCTGAGCAGAGATCTATAGCCTATCAGCAGAAGTTGCACAAGTATCATAGTCAGAGAGTGCAAAACCGTTCTTTCAGAAAAGGATATTTAGTTCTCCGGCTTGTGCAAAAGAGAAAGCACAAACTTTCCCCAATTTGGGAAGGACCTTTTATGGTTAGCAGAGTTTTGCATAATGGGTCATATTATTTAACCGACATGAGACCAGTCAAGGAAAGACCTGATACTCGGAAAAGGAAGAGAGCTGGTGGCAGCACAGACCCGAATGAAATAGACCATCCATGGAATATTGCACAGCTATGTATTCTTAGTTATATTTCCTTGTAATGATATATGTACATGTTCAAAGTGAAATAAAGTATTGGTTTCCTCATATTGTTATTTTTGAGACATTTTTGCCATCTTATTTCCAGAAGAGCATGTATTTTTTTCAAAAAATTTAGAATGCTTGAAAGTACTTTATGCTCATGTTCGTTCTGGTTAAGATTTTTGAACAATCTAAAAAATGTTACCTTAGGGTACAAATTTTAAATTATTGTCTATACTTTGATTCTTTATCTGATTGCTTAGACGCGGATATTTTCCGAGTAATGAGTTGTTGGTACTGGAAGTCAGCTTTGTTTCCGAGGTTAAACTGGTTTAGCAATTGCGCTCTGTTGCTCGACAAAGTTTCCGTGCTAAAGGTTGGTTGACCCATGAAAGGAACGAGGCAGAGAGCCAGATAAACCGATAAGTATAGGCATAAAAAAAGAGTGCTTCAAAAACTTTCAAACACAAAGCATAAAAATATATAAACAAACGTGCTAAGATAGTAAAAGCATCAGTTTTTATAGACCAGCACAAAATAAATATTGTAGCCATCATTACATTGCCATAAGTTTAAGATAATGCATAGAAATTGTTTATGCTGTAGGCGGTGGTGATGAAGCAGGTGGAACACTGGAATCAACAGCAGTGTCGCCCTCGATCTCAGACTCGGAACCGTTGCTGATTTCTGGCTCTTGAGGCGAAGGAGGCGCGATGATGGATTCGAAGAATGGCGTCGTGTAGTTGGTCATCTCCGCCACCCGACAAGCGTAACCTGCACAATATTCTTGGATGGCCTTGATATCTTGCGGGTTACCCTCATCATCCTCCTCGGCAATGCACTTGGTGACGTGCCAGATTTCCATCTCGCTATGGTGGCTCATCACCATGGTCAGAGCTGTTTGCGCAGTAGTCCGAGCATAGGAGATCTTACATTCCTCGATCAACTTCTAAATCTCCTTAACTTTGTCCCTCACCTCATGCACTGACATTGTGTGTAAGTCGGAAAGCTTGACGGCTTCGCCAGCCTCTTCTAGAGTTTGGCAAAAGTCGAACAAGACATCTCTGACGAGCTTAATGCGCTCGAGGCGAGGTTCAGAAGTGGAAGAGTCGGAAAGATTCAGGGGGCTGGGAAAGAACCAAAATGTCAAACTCTGGCTAAAACGAAAGTCGAAAAATGAACAACACAAAGAAAAGATTCAGAAATATTACCAAGCACGGAGTGATTCCATTCAGCATGCTCCTTGCGGAGGTTGTCTAGTTCACTTGCTGCCTGGGCAAGATCCTTCTGGATATCAAAGTCCTTCTTGAGATTAGCAAGTTTCTTATCTCAGAGGGCTAGGAGCTTCCCGAGCCTCATGGTCTCGTGGTTGCTTGACTCCAGGACAACGGCTACAGATTTCTCTGATTCCACAATTAGCGTCTCAAGCTTTTCCCGGAGTTCAGCATTCTCTGCCTCCAAGACCTTGAAGTTTTCGGCCTGCTCCACCATCTTGCTGGATTGGCATAACAATTCTGCAAAGACAAAAATATCAGTCGGATAAAGCAATTCGACTATGACAAAACATTTAATTAACAAAGAGGAAACCGGAAAAGTTTACCTGCTGCTTCATCTTTTTCAACTTTCAACTTTGAATTCTTAAAGCGCAAAGCTATAATTTCTTTGCGCTTATTGTAAATATTCTTGAGCAATTCCTGGTTGGAAGATGCAATTTTCTATAAGTTTAGAGACGGAATACCGTCAGACGGCTACTAAGACTCGGGCTACAAATTTAACTAAGTAAAATGACAGCACGAGCCTTGGGGGCTACACTATATCGTTCTTTTGCAACCTAAAAGCATCAACCCGGATCCAGAAATGTTTATCCGACTTTATGCTTGGGGTAGAGGATATGATAATAAATACAAATAAGAATCAGAAACTTACAATGTGTTCCAGGTGCAACTTTTCAAATCCAAGCTTGGTGCTGTGAAACACCTTCTCGGTAAGGGTGAGGGAAGGAACATCCGTCGCTGGAAGCTCGCCGGATGCGAATTTAGCGTCCCGGACCAAAATTTGGTCCAGGAGGCTGACCAGCTTGACGTCCTCCTCTTCTTGGCTCGCTGCTTCTAGGGTCAAGACTTGCTTCTCAAGACTGGACTGAGCCAGTCTAAGGATCTCTTCTTTCTCCTTCCTCTTGAGGCCAGGAACAGCAGAGTCAACCACCTTATCCACCGTACATGTGATCATTACCATGGGATCATTACCCTTTACGGGTTCACCCTTGTTAGTTGCCTGGTCATCAATGGTGACCAGGGCTTTTGAGATCTTGCCAGCATCAGGGGATGTAGAAGCTCCCTGTGCTGACGAAGTAGTGGATGGGGTCGACGGCGGCACAGCAGGGGAGATAACAAGCTTCTACGGACGCATCTGCTTGCCCGACTTGATGTACGGCTTTGTCTTGCTCTTCAACACTGATTTAGCTCTAGAACACGGAAATCCTAAAATTTAGGTGTGCTCTGGAAAGATAACAAAGGTACGGGAGTACTAAATTGTCACATCCCAAGATTTTCCAAATCTTGTAATGAGAAAATAGGTGAATAAAATAAATCCTTATTAATTTTCAGAGCCAGAGAAAACTCTTTAAATTCAAACGGAACTCCAAACCCATTTGAAATTAAATAAAACCTAAAGGGATCTAAAAAGATAAACATTTAATAAAAGGAAAAATAATAACATTTGGAAATACTATTTTGAAAATCTTGAGTGAAAAGATTTATTTTCAAATGAAATAGAAGTTTATAAATAAAGAATGTTTTATAAAGCCAAATTAAAAACCTTGGTAAGCTTTGGAATTAGTACATTGTGTTTTGAATAAAAATAAACAAAGGAATATTTAAATAAATTAATAAGGACCTAATAACCAAATTTTATACAAATAAAAGGTTTTACCAATTTAATTGAAACATCAAAACTTACTAAATTATTTAAAATAAGAATTCCAAATATTTGATATTCACAAATAAAACCTACTAAAATGTTTTGACTCTATTTTAGAATTCAAAATAAACATCTCAATAAAATAAATTCTATTTGAATTAATAATGAAAGTCTACATTATTTAATTAATAATGGACCCTAAAATAAAATGTTATTTTATTTTAAACAAGTTTCCAGGTATTCCTTATTTCCAAATGAAATCTACTGATTTGGTTTTGAACAATATTTAGGTTTCAAATAAAAGAGTTTATTAATAAAATCAAACTCTATTTTGATTTAAATAACCAAGGACAAAATGTACTTAATTATTAATGGACCCTATTTTAAAAATTATTATTTTGGATTTTGGTTCCTATTAATAAACAGAACTATTTTCAATATTACAAAGTTTGGATGTTAGCTGAATTAATTTGAACCTTGTTGATTGTTTGGAAATTCAAAACAGGAAATAAAAATTTGAAAAGGAAAAGATTCAGAATGTAAAAAAATGGAGTTTTGCCAACCCAACCCAATAAGCCCACCAACCAGCTCTTTTCCCGAAGAAAAACGATTCGCGCGATATGAGACCCATACAGAGACTGGTGGACCTCTCTCCTCTATTTCCCAGCCACCGGACCCCACTTTCCCGTCTCCTTCCTCGCGATGACCACGCCGTTTACTGTTGATGTCGCGTTAATTGCGATAATGCATGATGATTCAGCGACCTTGCCCTCTTAAACACCCACTCTTCCTCTCCGTTTCCCCTCTGTCGCCACTCCTTCACCGCCCCGAGGCTGCTGCAATTTGAGCTCGCACCGCCGCAGCTCCGACCACCGTCCTCATCGAATTACGACCAAACCACATCACCCCGAGCCTCCCTGAGCACACTGACAGCTTCCCCATTTCCAGACGCTTCTGTCCGTACCCTCCGTTCAACCGCGGGCGCCCCGAAGCGTCGGCTTGGACAAGCTCCGGCAGTAGCCGTCCGTTTCTACTCGGCGACGACTTTCAGTGAACCACGCCCGACCCTCTCATTCACGCACACATCGCCTTGCTCTTGCGCATATGAGCGTGCTCTGTCTTGCCTTAGGCGATCTGCAAAGAACGACTCCTCGTCACCACCGTCGACTTAACTCCTCGAGCACTTCGGTATGCCTCGAACACCCCGCCTCCTCGTTCACACTCCGGCTCGCCACATCTTTACGCATCTAACCGCATCGTTGTTTTGCTTTGGGGTGATCCACGTCGTCCCGACGACCACAAGCTTACCACGCCGTCCTCCACTCCGGCGAGCAATCCTACCAAGACCAGAGCGCCCCTCACCCGACCAACACCTCCTCGAGCATCACCGTGACCTACTAAAACCGGTGAGCTTTTTCTCCTTCTCTCTCGCTTCCTCAAACCACCGCAGCACCACCGCTTGGACGTGCGCCGCCGTCTGCCACCGTCAGCGCCGCCCACTTTAGGTCAAACTCGCCAGTACCGTTCGATCCGGATTTAGCAGCCACGATTAGATCACTTATCGTCGAAGGGGTACGCCCTCTGGGCCACTCAATCTAACTAGATCCAACGCCCCACAGCCGCGATCCAACCGAAACGGTATGGACCAATAGGAACACGACGCGTGGCTAGGTTTAAAACTAAAAACAAGATTTGAATCTGATTTAATTGTAAACTTCAAACCCTTGTAACTTTCAAACCACACGTCCAAAAATTATAAATTTTATGTCGTTGGATTCAGGAGAGCAAGCCCTAGCCAACTGTGGAAGTAGTTTAGCAAATAGTATCTGTTAGGTTGTTTGCTTCTGTAGATTCTTTTGTGTGATTGTTTAGAGTATAAAAATTGGTTAAAAATGATTTTTAGGTTAAAACCTTTTCAAAATGAATTGTTGTGACCTTACTGACCCTAGGAACCAACCCTTGGTGTTAAAAATGATTTTGGTAAAATTTGGGTTGAATTATTTGACTTAGCCATTTTTCAAGCCAAATAAAATTATTAGGTTTATTATGGAAATGATTTTTGCAAAGAAAACTTTGGGAAAATGTTTTGAACCAAACCTACTGACCCAAAACACCAAGCCTTGCAAATGACAACCCACTTGGTGAAAAACATAAAGTTTTTCCTTGATAAAAATATTTTTCACCACATGAAATGATGGTTGGATTTTAAAAATGGTTTATGAACTAAAGCCTTTTGCAAATGACTTTGCCATCTTGGTAAAATGACCAATTCGGACTTTACAAAGTTTATAAACCAAGTGGAGACCATCCTTGCAATAGAACCATCCTTTGCATACTTATGCATGACTTAGACTCCATTTATTTATGTGTGTGAGATTGTTTGTTTGACCTTGGGTTGGAATGTTAGTTGATTTGTGTTTGCTTGATTGACTTGTAGTGAATTTAGCAAAGTGTGAGACTAGCAAGATCAAGGAGTGAACCACCATTCCCTACCAAAAAGGCAAGTTACACTATCATACAAATGCCCTACTATTTTCATTATACTTAGTGGATTGTGAAAACATGCATGAAAAAGATTTCTTTATACTTATGCTATGCTAAATCCTAATATGATTCCCTATACACTCTTTAGTGAAAATATTGTAGTTGTACATGCTTAGCCATGCTATGTTTTGAAAAGAGAATACATGTTGAGATTTTACAAAGGTTGAGAAAAGGACCTGGGTTTTACATAATAAAACAAGGACTCAATGAACCACCTAGGTGGTGGATACTTTAAGTTTGGAGAAGGTGGCAACAAAAGGATCCATGTCTATGGGAATCACTTTGTGTTGTGCTCCAAAAGAAAACCACCTAGGAAACTTAGAGATTGAACATGTTTCTCCAATTGTGGCTTTCGTGTGCAACCACATGCTATTATGGCTCTGGCTTAGTCAATTACATTAGGAAGACCCATACATTGTCTTTAGTTACCAGACATGGGGATCTGGAATGCTTCATGGGGGCTGAAGACAAGCTAGCAATGATGCATGGGAGGACCTTTTGGAAAGACTTCGTCACACTCTCAGTCTGCCGGTACTCCATCTTGGTGAGCACTAATCCAGTAGGCCACTGGCGGCAACAAGATGGGATTGTGTCATGTGGGTAAAGTGTATTCCTTCTGTAGAAGTTAATAAAAACTAAGTACTTAGCCGTGTCCCCGGTTATGGACAATACTGAGCAACTAAAGTTTGAACTATGGGAGATCTCGACATTCCAACTTATAAAATAAAAACTTGATGCACTTGGGGGTACCAAGGAATTCAAAGAGATTTTGTTAAGCTTGATGCACTTGGGGTTACCAAGGTGCTCAAGAGATTTTTTTTTCTTAACACCTGATGTACTTGGGGTTACCAAGGAACTCATGAGATTTTGATAAGACTTGTTGCACTTGGGATTACCAAGGTGCTCAAGGAATTTTTGACAAGGACTTGAACACTTGAGTTTCTACCAAGGAGTTCAAGGGATTCTTGGAAAAGAGATTTGACCAAGGATTAAAACCCTTTTTGAAAAGATAGGATAAAATATTGCTTTATGCAAATAAGCCTTAAACTCTACTTAGCCAAATATGCATATAATGATAGGATCCACTCTTATTATACATAGTAGTGAAACTTGCCAATACAATTCAAAATATATTGACCCTTGTGGCTGTAACTTGCAATGTTGCAGGTTGATTGTTTTTATATGAAGATTGTTTGATTGACTAGGACTACAAAGTCTACAACCAACATCTGCCTGTGGCACTTTGAAGATGAAGGACCCATGACTATAGTTATTCCGCTGCAATGTATTGTAATAGCCAAATGAGCTATGTATGATGTAAAAGAATTATGTTATTCCTGGTTATAGAGTTATAATATGACCTTTGTATCTTGATATTACATCTTAACTGTGGATGCTAGCTATTGATCCCGGGACTAGCATTGTAAAACACAGGAGGACTCTACCTTATTAGGTTGGAACCTCTACAGATGGTATCAGAGCATTGTGTTGCCTGTAGGATTTGTAAACCCTAGGATTGGACAAAACCCTTAGAAAAATAAGAGTTATATTGTGATCCAAAACTTATTTACAAAAACACTTGTAACCTCTTTCCTTAACCATTTTTGGTTTCAAGCTCTACACCTCTTCTACTTCAACCTTGATGGAAAAACCTACTCATGGCCAAGGACTACACCATGTGCAAAGGACTTCTTCAACATCTTTAACTCTAATGACTTCAACATCTTCAGCATGTTCACCAAGGACTTCCAACTTGGAAACTACTAAGGACTACAAGTGAAACAAGGAAATCCTACTCAAGATCAGAGACTGAGGGAATGCAAAATAAGAAGGAACCATCAACAACTTTGAAGTATTGTAACCAAGAATTTATCTCAAGGAAACCATGATTTCATGTAAGAAGGATCAACCAAGAAGGATGGAAGGATCACAAGTGAACCATATAGGTGGACCACCATAATTTAGTTAAGACAAAACACACCAACCTATGTGGTATAGCAGGAATATTTTGTTAACTAAAGTATGTGCTTGAACCTTGTTTGAGTGAAATGTTTGGTTTATGATTGCATGCTCATTGCTTGTGTAAATTATGATGTGTGTGATTAGAATTGACTCCTTAGAAATATCTTGCCTATTCTAATCTTCCTTCAACCCAAACAGATGACTACTCCAAAAGACTCCAACATCAAGGTTGATGACACCTACACCAACCAAGCTGACAGCATGAAAGAGATCATAGCAACCCAACATCAGTTGAACCAATTGACAGCTCAGTTCCTAGCCAACAATAGTGATAAAGATCCAGCACTGCAAAAGTTTTTGGAGGAACAATCCCAACTGATGCTTAAGGTGACTAATCAAATGATCAGCATGGAACAAAACTGTCCTAGAAGAGTGTATGATAACAAGGATGACAAGAATGTTATTCTAGATGGAGCCCCAGCTTGCATTATTTGTGGAGACAAGGATCATACTTCCAAAGAGCATGAGGGACAATGCCCCAATTGTGAAGAAGAACATCCTGTTGGACAATGCCCCACCTCTCAAGTTACTTGTTACCTTTGTGAGGGAAGTGATCATACTCCTGGCCAATGTCCCATCTATGCCATGGTAGAACAAAGGAAACAAGAAGGATCCAAATCTACCAAAGGAAAAGAACCACTCATACCTCCAAACAAGACAACCCAATTCAAAGGATCAAAGAAAACCAAGAAACCCAAGCAAGATATGAGCCTTGCACAATGCCGTAAATGTAAGGAAATGGGACACTACTCCAGTGGATGCCCAGAGAACAAGAAGAATAAAGAGATTGACCAAGTGTGGTGCAACAACTGCAAAGAACCAGGCCACTATGTAGCAACTTGCCCACAAGAACCACGTAAAGAACTTAAGGACATCCATTGTTTCAATTGCAAGAACCCAGGACATTATGCAAGCAACTGTCCAGAAAGGATGAAGAACAAGTTGAACAAGCCTATGGAGAAGCTAAACCTTGGCCCATGAGACAAGTATGGAAACCAAGGAAACCATGCAAATGTTTACTATGAGAAATTTTCCCCAGGATCCCAAGAAGGACAATATGTAATTTTTGTTTGAAACTTTTTAAGGGTGGTAGTACCCTAGTTATTTTGAACTTGCTTGTAACCCTAGCCTTCCCAAATCTCGGGACGAGATTTATTTTAAGGGTGGTAGCCTGTCACATCCCAAGATTTTCCAAATCTTGTAATGAGAAAATAGGTGAATAAAATAAAACCTTATTAATTTTCAGAGCCAGAGAAAACTCTTTAAATTCAAATGGAACTCCAAACCCATTTGAAATTAAGTAAAACCTAAAGGGATCTAAAAAGATAAACATTTAATAAAAGGAAAAATAAAAACATTTGGAAATACTATTTTGAAAATCTTGAGTGAAAAGATTTATTTTCAAATGAAATAGAAGTTTATAAATAAAGAATGTTTTATAAAGCCAAATTAAAAACCTTGGTAAGCTTTGGAATTATTACATTGTGTTTTGAATAAAAATAAACAAAGGAATATTTAAATAAATTAATAAGGACCTAATAACCAAATTTTATACAAATAAAAGGTTTTACCAATTTAATTGAAACATCAAAACTTACTAAATTATTGAAAATAAGAATTCCAAATATTTGATATTCACAAATAAAACCTACTAAAATGTTTTGACTCTATTTTAGAATTCAAAATAAACATCTCAATAAAATAAATTCTATTTGAATTAATAATGAAAGTCTACATTATTTAATTAATAATGGACCCTAAAATAAAATGTTATTTTATTTTAAACAAGTTTCCAGGTATTCCTTATTTCCAAATGAAATCTACTGATTTGGTTTTGAACAATATTGAGGTTTCAAATAAAAGATTTTATTAATAAAATCAAACTCTATTTTGATTTAAATAACCAAGGACAAAATGTACTTAATTATTAATGGACCCTATTTTAAAAATTATTATTTTGGATTTTGGTTCCTATTAATAAACAGAACTATTTTCAATATTACAAAGTTTGGATGTTAGCTGAATTAATTTGAACCTTGTTGATTGTTTGGAAATTCAAAACAGGAAATAAAAATTTGAAAAGGAAAAAGATTCAGGAACAGAAAAAAATGGAGTTTTGCCAACCCAACCCAGGCAGCCCAATAAGCCCACCAACCAGCCCAGCTCTTTTCCCCGAAGAAAAACGATTCGCAGAATGCACTATGAGACCCACCAGTAGTGGTGGACCTCTCTCCCACTCTATTTCCCAGCGACCAGGACCCCACTTTCCCAAGTCTCCTTCCTCGCGATGACCACGCCGTTTACCGTTGATGCAGCGTTAATTCGCGATAATGCGCAGATGATTCCAGCGACCTTGCCCTCTTAAACACCCACTCTTCCTCTCCGCTTTTCCCTCGCCACTCCTTCACCGCCCGAGGCTGCTGCAATTTGAGCTCGCACCGCAGCTCACCACCGTCCTCATCGATTCGACCAAACCACATCACCCAGCCTCCCGAGCACACCGACTTCCCATTTCCCAGACGCTGTCCGTACATCCTCCGCTCAACCGCTGGCGCCCAAGCGTCGGCTTGGACAACTCCGGCAATGCCGCGTCCGTTTCTACTCGGCGACTTTCGTGTGAACCAGACCGCCGACCCTCTCATTCACGCACATAGCATCGCCTTGCTCTTGCGCATTTGAGCGTGCTCTGTCTTGCCTTAGGCGATCTGCGACGACTCCTCTACCGTCGCGTCGACTTAACTCCGACGAGCACTTCTGGTATGCCTCTGAACACCCCGCGCCTCCTCGTTCACACTCCAGCACTCGCCACATCTTTCTGCATCTAACCGCATCGTTGTTTTGCTTTGGGGTGATCCACAGCGTCGTCCCACGACCACAAGCACCGGCCGTCCTCCACTCCGGCGAGCAATCCTACCAAGACCAGAGCGCCCCTCACCCGACCAACACCTCCTCGAGCATCACCGTGACCTACTAAAACCGGTGAGCTTTTTCTCCTTCTCTCTCGCTTCCTCAAACCACCGCAGCACCACCGCCTGGACGTGCGCCGCCGTCTGCCACCGTCAGCGCCGCCCACTTTAGGTCAAACTCGCCAGTACCGTTCGATCCGGATTTAGCAGCCACGATTAGATCACTTATCGTCGAAGGGGTACGCCCTCTGGGCCACTCAATCTAACTAGATCCAACGCCCCACAGCCGCGATCCAACCGAAACGGTATGGACCAATAGGAACACGACGCGTGGCTAGGTTTAAAACTAAAAACAAGATTTGAATCTGATTTAATTGTAAACTTCAAACCCTTGTAACTTTCAAACCACACGTCCAAAAATTATAAATTTTATGTCGTTGGATTCAGGAGAGCAAGCCCTAGCCAACTGTGGAAGTAGTTTAGCAAATAGTATCTATTAGGTTGTTTGCTTCTGTAGATTCTTTTGTGTGATTGTTTAGAGTATAAAAATTGGTTAAAAATGATTTTTAGGTTAAAACCTTTTCAAAATGAATTGTTGTGACCTTACTGACCCTAGGAACCAACCCTTGGTGTTAAAAATGATTTTGGTAAAATTTGGGTTGAATTATTTGACTTAGCCATTTTTCAAGCCAAATAAAATTATTAGGTTTATTATGGAAATGATTTTTGCAAAGAAAACTTTGGGAAAATGTTTTGAACCAAACCTATTGACCCAAAACACCAAGCCTTGCAAATGACAACCCACTTGGTGAAAAACATAAAGTTTTTCCTTGATAAAAATATTTTTCACCACATGAAATGATGGTTGGATTTTAAAAATGGTTTATGAACTAAAGCCTTTTGCAAATGACTTTGCCATCTTGGTAAAATGACCAATTCGGACTTTACAAAGTTTATAAACCAAGTGGAGACCATCCTTGCAATAGAACCATCCTTTGCATACTTATGCATGACTTAGACTCCATTTCTTTATGTGTGTGAGATTGTTTGTTTGACCTTGGGTTGGAATGTTAGTTGATTTGTGTTTGCTTGATTGACTTGTAGTGAATTTAGCAAAGTGTGAGACTAGCAAGATCAAGGAGTGAACCACCATTCCCTACCAAAAAGGCAAGTTACACTATCATACAAATGCCCTACTATTTTCATTATACTTAGTGGATTGTGAAAACATGCATGAAAAAGATTTCTTTATACTTATGCTATGCTAAATCCTAATAGGATTCCCTATACACTCTTTAGTGAAAATATTGTAGTTGTACATGCTTAGCCATGCTATGTTTTGAAAAGAGAATACATGTTGAGATTTTACAAAGGTTGAGAAAAGGACCTGGGTTTTACATAATAAAACAAGGACTCAATGAACCACCTAGGTGGTGGATACTTTAAGTTTGGAGAAGGTGGCAACAAAAGGATCCATGTCTATGGGAATCACTTTGTGTTGTGCTCCAAAAGAAAACCACCTAGGAAACTTAGAGATTGAACATGTTTCTCCAATTGTGGCTTTCGTGTGCAACCACATGCTATTATGGCTCTGGCTTAGTCAATTACATTAGGAAGACCCATACATTGTCTTTAGTTACCGGACATGGGGATCTGGAATGCTTCATGGGGGCTGAAGACAGGCTAGCAATGATGCATGGGAGGACCTTTTGGAAAGACTTCGTCACACTCTCAGTCTGCCGGTACTCCATCTTGGTGAGCACTAATCCAGTAGGCCACTGGTGGCAACAAGATGGGATCGTGTCATGTGGGCAAAGTGTACTCCTTCTGCAGAAGTTAATAAAAACTAAGTACTTAGCCGTGTCCCCGGTTATGGACAATACTGAGCAACTAAAGTTTGAACTATGGGAGATCTCGACATTCCAACTTATAAAATAAAAACTTGATGCACTTGGGGGTACCAAGGAATTCAAAGAGATTTTGTTAAGCTTGATGCACTTGGGGTTACCAAGGTGCTCAAGAGATTTTTTTTCTTAACACCTGATGTACTTGGGGTTACCAAGGAACTCATGACATTTTGATAAGACTTGTTGCACTTGGGATTACCAAGGTGCTCAAGGAATTTTTGACAAGGACTTGAACACTTGAGTTTCTACCAAGGAGTTCAAGGGATTCTTGGAAAAGAGATTTGACCAAGGATTAAAACCCTTTTTGAAAAGATAGGATAAAATATTGCTTTATGCAAATAAGCCTTAAACTCTACTTAGCCAAATATGCATATAATGATAGGATCCACTCTTATTATACATAGTAGTGAAACTTGCCAATACAATTCAAAATATATTGACCCTTGTGGCTGTAACTTGCAATGTTGCAGGTTGATTGTTTTTATATGAAGATTGTTTGATTGACTAGGACTACAAAGTCTACAACCAACATACACTGTGGCACTTTGAAGATGAAGGACCCATGACTATAGTTATTCCGCTGCAATGTATTGTAATAGCCAAATGAGCTATGTATGATGTAAAAGAATTATGTTATTCCTGGTTATAGAGTTATAATATGACCTTTGTATCTTGATATTACATCTTAACTGTGGATGCTAGCTATTGATCCAGGGACTAGCATTGTAAAACACAGGAGGACTCTACCTTATTAGTTTGGAACCTCTACATAAATAAGAAAGATGAGGTGCTTAATTTTTAACTACTGGCAGCACTTGACTACCAGCAGCAACAACTTCCTTCGCCTTGCACTTCTTGGAGGCAGGGGCGGCAACTTCTTGCACCTCATCATTCTCCATCGCCTCCGGGTCGTCTGAAGCATAGCCTTCTAGTGGAGCTAGCTCGGACTCGGAGAGTTTTTCGAGCTGACAGAGTCGAAAAAGCATCGATGAAAATAGAGTCAGAGAAAGATACGAAAAGAACGACGAAATGCAAAAAGCAGAGTCAAAATGTTTACCGGATTCAGAGGACGGTTGATTGTATACATCTTTAGAGAAACTTCTGTAACTTTTCGTTCCACTCTTTCTTTGATCAAATATTGCATGAGGGTCTTATAATCCTTCGGCGTGAGGCGGCTAGAACTGGCCCTCATCTTGTCCTTCTTATCGGTCGTAATCTGATGCATGAGGCGGTCTCCGTGGTGCTGGAGAGGCTGAATCCGGCACTCCAGCCAGCAGTGGATCAAGTCGGATCCACGAAGACCCTCATGCTTCATCAAATATTCGATCCGCCTTTTGGCAAGGATCAAAATATCCGACAGCTCCGGCGCCTCCGCGGACCATGAATCTTGGTGGGGAGCAGCGCCGTTGACAAACACCGGAAGACCTTCTGCCTTACCCGGAGACGGAATATCCTTATGGTAGAAGAAAGTTCCAGCCCAGCATTTGACGAACTCACTAGCGTTAATCCTAGGATAAATCTGATTCCTCCTAAGGACTAAGCTAAGAGTGTTGGTGACATAAGGCACACCGACACTGATGGAATTCTTCCGAGTACCATAGTAGTACCAGAAAAGGGTGAGACTTGGACTAATGCCAAGAAACCCCTCACACAGAGCTGCATGAGCACTAATCTCGAGCAGAGAGTTGGGAGGAAGGTTATGGAGTTGCACACCGTAATGGTTGAGGACCTGAACGAAGAAGTCCGACGGTGGCAAGCTGAGGCCGCGGTCGATGTGAGTGCCAATAATCACCCTCTAGCCGTCTTTTAGCGCGGGTAAGGCGTGTCCTAAGGCGCTCCACCACGCACCAGCGACGATGAACCCCTCATCCTCCATGACTCGGAGCTCCATGGTGTCCATGGCGCTGGGGATCCAAAGACCCCACATCTTCTTCGCGTCCGTCGCCGACGAGCCCGCCGCCTCCGCCACCGTTCCCAAGGACGAGGCAGATGACATAGTTCTTGGAGGAAGAAGGGATGGTGGGGGAAGGAGAGAATTTTTCTCAACGGTGGACAGATGGGAACTGGTGCGAAGAGCTCGAGGAGTACGAGGAAGCAATGAATGAATCGACGAAGAGGTGAACCTGAGAAGAAGGGTTTTCTCTCCTCTTATTTGTTTCTTTGTCAAGATTCGTGAGGTGAGACGCGTGATTATCGCCACGCATATAGAGAGGGGGAGTTAGCTTCCTCGCGACTATTCCGCCCCCTCGATTTTCGTGCAAGCATTGAAACGGCGTTCTGTTCCGTAAAGAACGGACCCACCAACGGTCCTGCTGATGGAAATCCTGTCAGTGATAGGACCTAACCTGTAAAGTTGTCAGTCAGCACGCCGTCATAAAATCCGGTTTATGTTTTAAATCAAGCAAGGAAAAGATCAAGGTCAGAGCAATATATATCCGACTCGATTGACTTAGAATCCTACATCAATGAAAGAAGTTTTTCGGGAACCCTTCAAGATTCTCAAGACGAAGAAACCATCAAGATAGACGATTTATCTGACTTCAGATCTTGGAGACTTCAGGGGGCTATTGTTGGGGATATACTTTTTGGGTATACCCACAGGACCCACTGACCAGGGTGGCCCACCAACGGGTTAGAGCTTTGCTTCATGGGCGGCCCAGTCAGAGAAAGAGGAGGAGCCAGTTCCGGCTACGACAATGCCCAAAAGAGTTACCGAATTAGGCCTATAGTATTACTTGTAGTCCAAGCTGTACATAGTTACCGACTCTGTAACGTAGTCGTATAGGTCTCTCCCTGTAACCCTAGGCCCCGGTGACTATATAAACCGTCCCTATGGGAGCCTTTTGGGCAATAACACAACAATCAACTTGCACAGACGAACCTCTCTTGTAATCCATTGTAACATCCGGCTTACGCCGATATATTACTGGGTTGCTAGCAGGAGTAGGATCCGATCACCGCAGTCGGATCTGAACCTGGGTAAACTTGTGCTCACCGCTCCTGGAACATCCGACGTCTCACACCCCATCCTTCCAACGCCACTAGGACCCCCTATGGCGTACTTGTCGACAATCCGATGACAAACACCTGTGTGATGTTTCCTTCCTCCTACTGGTTCGATAACCTCGGTTTCTTACTGAGGGAAAACTTGTTGCTGTGCTCATCACACCTTTCTCTTGGGGTTTCCAACGAAGTGTCCCATGACAGTGCTGGGCGTCATCAGTCATCAGTTGCTTGCAACACCTTTGAGACCTTTCCTTCCTCCTACTGGTTCGATAACCTTGGTTTCTTACTGAGGGAAAACTTGTTTTTGTGCTGCTTCACACCTTGATCTTGGGGTCTCCCGACGAAGCACTCCTACATCAACGATGCGCCATCATCAACATGGGTCGGGAAAAGTGGATCCTCAAAGCCCGGAGGTTGCTTGACGAATACCAACTCTTCCAAAGGACCATTAAGGAATGCACTTTTAACATCCATTTGATGCAACTTGAAGTTATGATGAGTAGCAAAAGCAAGGAGCATACAAATGTATTTAAGGCGAGCAACGGGGGAATAAGTCTCACCGTAGTCGATGCCCTCAACTTGTGAGTATCCTTGGGCAACTAACATTGCCTTGTTGTGCATGACTATCCCATTTGCATCACACTTGTTCTTGAAGACCCACTTAGTTCTGATGACGTTTTGACAATCTTTAGGCCGCTCAACCAAGTCCATACTTTGTTACTTTTGAAGTTGTGAAGTTATTCATTCATAGCGTCGAGCCAATCATCATCTTCAAGAGCCTCGAAGACTTTATATGGTTCCACATGAGATATAAAAGCATGGTGAGAGCTAAAAGAGGCTAATTGCCTCCTAGTAGTGGAACCTCTATTGAAATCTCCATAAACATTATCAAGGATATGGCCATCTCGAACAAGCTTGGCGAGACGATAGGCTTGACAGCGGGATTGAGCTTCAATATGAGATTCTTGAGAAACCACTTGGTCATTGCCACCATTTGAGTCCCCGCCTTGACTATAAGCACGAACACGAGGAACATCTTCATCAATTTCCACCTCGGGAGAGTCATAATTTGGAGTAGAGCCTTGATCAACATTAGCTTGCCCTTGTTCTTGACGATCTTGACCTTGTTCATGACTAACTTGACCTTGGGAGATGTAACACCCTCAGAATCGGACCTATGCAAGTTTGAGCAAAATTCGCCAAACCCGCATAGAAACGATTCAAAGGTGCCCACCAGGCACTTTCGTGCGGGTGGAAAACGAAGTAATAACATTACACAACAGTCCTCGATAGGACCCACAGAACAGATATATATATATAACGGCGACTCCATGAGTCAAGAATGCAAAAATAATATACAAAGATCCAAATCACCTTGAAAACGATAGAGCGTCCAGCTACGTACAAGATGCAAATGGGGCTAAGAGCCCTGAAGAATAACCAATGGCGTCCATAACCCTGCCCAGGCCAAGCCGGAAGGGTAACCCTGCTAACGACGTCGATCTCAAACCTGCTTAAACAAAAGGGGTGCCGACAAAGGGCAAAGGAAAAAGAAGGAGCGTCGATCTGAGGCCAAGACAGCGAGAGGCTAGAATTCGCGATCCTCGCCTACATAGGTATGGTGGACTGAAGCGGCAGCGGCAGCATGCACTGAACAACCTATAGAGACTTGATACAACTGGCGGTTATCAGAGAGGGGTGAGAATGACCTATCCGGATCCAACCTGAAGCTAACACCAAACAAACCCATCCTGGTGTTCCCCCTCGAGACCAAACGAGGAAGTCAACCGAGAACTCACACCGTTGGCGGTTTACTTATTCAATTATCGTTGCAGCAATTACTAGTCGTTTAGATATTCATCCCGATAAAGTAAGCGAGGCACTTTTAATTAACCATTCCGTTATAGTTGTAACACTTACTAATCAGATATGAATAGCATGAGATAACCCTTAAACCCAGCAGTTGTTGGTACTTTTATTCAGCCATTCCGTTGTAGTTGCAATACTTACTAGTAAGGTACAATGGTCGCAAGCGACAATCCAAACAAGCAATTGTGGGCAGTATTATTTAGGCATTCCGTTATAGTGAAGCTGATTACTAGTCATTATAAAGTCAAATTTATAGCAATAAACTTTAGTTATGCTTGTCTATGATCGAGATATCATGCTCCAAGTCGTCCATATCCATGGACACGGCTTTGAAAGTTTTACCCGGTCGGGTGCACCAATAGCAACACACGCTCGATCAACCTCGGAAAAACCAAATCAAAACCCAACGAGGCTTTCACGATGAACAATCACAGGATTCGAAATATTTCAGGGGCCACCCTTGAAGTCTACCCCATAACGGTAAGCTAGCTCGAGACGGACCCAAGGTTTGTGGGGCGGTAACGATGACAGATCCCCAACGGGACTATCGATACAGCGTAACGGGTCACAATTCCTAAATGCAAGTGTGCTCCTCGCACAATCGTAAATACATAAGTAGCATGGCATAAGTACAGGATAGTAAATAAAACCTCAAACTAGTTTGTGGCCCCAAGAAATAAGACCGAATCAAGCTCTGGCTCAGGGGGGTCCCATATACCTCCCGGATGTGGATAGCGCGATAAATCAAGGAACAGGTATCAAGTACTTGGGGTCCTACGGGACACAAGTGGGCGTTCGGAAACCAAATATTTTCTATCACCCACCGATGCCTCTGCTTACTTCAATTTTAGTTGTTAAACAGGAATTAAAGTGTGCGATAAGGAAAACTATGATCATCTCCAGCATCAAAAATGCGGCAAGGCTCCAACAACTGTGGCATTTGACAACACGCAGCAGCACTTGAGCAAGCGACTACGACGCGCAAGTCCAACTATCTACCAAACAACAGGTAATAGGATGTGTCCAAGGCAATATAGGGCTGCACGGTATATCACAGTGCGGAAACTAAAGCATCGCAACACGTATAGCAATAGATCAACAGGAGGAATAAATACTATAAAAGTAAGATAGGTAGAAAGGGAGATGCTACTTTGAAAACATTGCGAAGGTTCAACCGAAGATCGGGTCGGCACTCGCATCAACTCAACGGCCTTATCCGCGAAGAACCAAAACACTAGAATAAACACCGGATGCAATATTTAATACAACGGCAGAAGATCGGCATGATGCAGGCATGATGTATGACATGGCCAGGTGCGATGCAATTAGGTCAGATTAAGTGGAACCGGGGTCCCGACAATTAGTTAGGTGGTTCATGTTATTTATCTACCCCGCAAATTAAATGTTGTCGTAACACGGCAGAAGATAGTGCCGGTTCGCTACACAAATTTGAATGAGGCCAATATGAGACTAGATTTGCCCGCATATGGGCCCCATATTTAATTATTAGGTGAATCGGCGTAAGGCCCCCAAACCACATGAATGTATGCATGCAAGACAATTATTATGCGACAAGTTGTATTATGTTATAAAAATAGGGTTTCGAGAAGGGGTTCACACATTTAGGGTTCGGCGAACTTGGGTTTCCGGGGTTCGGGGTTCGACAGGTCCGGTCCGATCTCGGGGTCCAGGGTTTGACGGGGTCGTTCTCGAACTCCGGGGTTAGGGTCTCGGATCGGGGTAGTAGATCTTGTCGCTTGGCATCCGTGAAGTAGAACTCGTAGTCCGTCTTTAGTCGGTGGCGAACTTGACCGATGGCCTTCGGGTCCGGGGAGGAGCACTTGGCGTTGTCGAGCGGAAGTTCATGTCGCAATCGTGTCGACGATCTTGGCGGTTATCGGGTTTGGTCTCCAGATTCCGGGACGCAGCGCTTGGGTTCCGACCATTGTCGGTGGCGATCTTGGGCGTCTAGGTACTCCCATCTTATCGGAGTCTTGGCGACCTTGGTGTTCTAGCTTTGGTTGTTGGCCTCGGGTTCCTGATCCGCTTGTTGATGATGACCTTGAACGACAAGCGGTCTTGGTTGGCATCGTGGTGGTAGTGTCGACGACCAGGGCGGCAGAACCAACATCTGGACAGCGGCACCATGTGCGTGTGCTCCTGGCGACGGACGGGCCAGGCGAGGCTGGCGGGCTGGGCGGCCGGAGCCAGCGAGCGGATCTGGCGGCAGACGAGGGGCGAGACGCGGGGGAGGCGGCGGAGGCTAGGGAAGGGTCGGCCGGAGCCAAGGAGGCGAGGAGCAAAGGCAGCGGGACCACGCGGAGGAGATCTGAGAAGGGCCGGCGGGACCTGCAGTGGGGAGCTCAGAAGCGGGCCGCCCGGCAGGCGCGTGGCGCCAGGAGGAGGTCGGAGGCGGGCGAGCGGGCAGTGGGCGGGCCTTGGGTCGAGACGCGACGAGGCGGAGAGAAGGAGCTCGGCTGGGGGAGCTCGGGGAAGGAAGGCATGGCGCTGGGCGAGGACGTTGGCGGGGAGATGCGCCTTGCAGACGGGCGGCAACGCCTTGTGAGGGAAGGCGGCACGGTGCTGGGGTGCGGAGGTGAGGCGGGGTGCAGTGGTGGGCGGCGGGGAAGGTGAGGCCAGGGGTCGGGAACAGCGGAGGGAGCGGGGCACCAGGAAGGGAGGAGGGAGGTGAGGCGACCAGGGGAGGAACGGAGCGGAGGCCAGGCGGGCGAGGCTCGGGGAGAGGGGGAACCGGCGACGACGCGTTGCAGGGAGGTTGAAGGAGGGAGGGAGGAAGATGAACATGGGGCACGGGGCTGGTCGCGTGGGTGGGCAGGTGGAGGCGTGGGGCCAGGAGGGAGGTGGGCCACCGCGTGGGGTGCGTGTGTGGCTTGTGTGGCTGTGGTGAGTCTTTGTGTGGGGGTGAGAGAGAGAGGGATGGGGGGAGGTGGCTGCCTCGGGTGGGGGGGGGGTGGGGGGCAAGATGACGTGGCGAACACTGATAGGTTGGGGTGAGGTGGAGGGGAGGGCTGGGTAGGTTAGTTGGTAGCTGTAGGATTTGTTGGGGTGTTCAGGTGGGCCGATTGTAATTTCTGGGGTGGTCGTTCGGGTCATTCGGCCTGTTCGACTGCCCCACTAAAATAATTAAATGTTTTATTTAATTCCAACAAGCCTTTTGCAAACTATTAGCAGACAAAGTAAAATATTCCGGAGACCCGGTTTTGATATTTGAATAGAGGTGGGGCGTTTTAGAAAACAAAACGGGCTTTGCGAAATAGTTTTATGCAAACAATGCATGATGATGACGATGCAATGCACAAATTCAACGCGATTTTCTAGTAGTGGTTTTTGCGGGATGCCACAATTCGACACCACTAACAATGGATCTCGCCCTCGAGATCCGCCTCATGGTACCGGAAGGAAGGTCGGCGATCTGCGTCTTCTTGACTCGTGTAGATCCTCGCGACACCACTAACGAGGGTTCCTTCTTCATCTGGAAAACGGCGACACCACCAACAAAGGGTCGTTGTTCCTGGTCGTCGAGAGAACACCCCGGGGAACCAAAGGACGAAGGTAGAGATATCAAACGATAAGGCCACCTCTAACTTCCATGGACGGAGTAAAACTGCTGGATCAACTGATTCGACGTACAAGAGCGAATGATAAGAGCAGTGGTAGGGTAGCTACTCCATCCCGCACTCAAACCATTACTCTGCACACGAATAGGCGGATTATGCAACCAACTCTCGGAATTAGACTGAAGATCTCGACAAGCGAGGTTCGGAACCAAGGGAGTGATGCAGACTCTGCATCGGATCTGGCGTAGATGACGTCATCACATCGGGAAACACCGGAAGATACAACAGAAATCGTATGAAAAACACACTGATTAGGTTTCGCGATGGTTTCATTGGCATGAACAACACATGCTCAAGGTATACTCCAACTTCACCAATGCTCGTCCTTCTCATATGTTTTCAACGACGGATATCCAGCAAGGAACACATATGGATAAAGAGCTCAAGAACAAAAGATTGGATGAAGGATACAACAGACAAGTTGCGATTGATGATCGTAGCACCTCGTTACAAAAGGGAGAAAGCGAAACCCAACAATGAGAAATCCTGGACTCGAAGAAAGATAAGCGAGTAGATTAAAAACACGTCGAGATAAGAGGAGAATAGCAGAGGGGTAAGGAGTAAAATCAGACCTAATCAGAACTATCCAACCGATTTTGCAAAAATAGTTTTGACACTCTACTTGCCGTTAGCTAGGTTATCCTACAGTTGGACTTGTGGGTATCGCTGCCGAGCTCGATACCACTCTATAACACCCTCGAATCGGACCTATGCAAGTTTGAGCAAAATTCGCCAAACCCGCATAGAAACAATTCAAAAGGTGCCCAGGCACTTTCGTGCGGGTGGAAAACGAAGTAATAACATTACACAACAGTCCTCGATGGGACCCACAGAACAGATATATATATATAACGGCGACTCCATGAGTCAAGAATACAAATATAATATACAAAGATCCAAATCACCTTGAAAACGATAGAGCGTCCGACTACGGACAAGATGCAAATGGGGCTAAGAGCCCTGAAGAATAACCAATGGCGTCCATAACCCTGCCCAGGCCAAGCCGGAAGGGTAACCCTGCTAACGACGTCGATCTCAAACCTGCTTAAACAAAAGGGGTGCCGACAAAGGGCAAAGGAAAAAGAAGGAGCGTCAGTACTGAGGCCAGTACACGGCGAGGCTAGAATTCGGCGGTCCTCGCCTACATAGGTATGGTGGACTGAAGCGGCAGCATGCACTAAACAACCTATAGAGACTCGATACAACTGGCGGTTATCAGAGAGGGGTAAGAATGACCTATCCGGATCCACTCAAGCTAACACCAAACAAACCCATCTGGTGTTCCCCTCGAGACCAAACGAGAAGTCAACCGAGGAACTCACACCGTTGGCGTTTACTTATTCAATTATCGTTGCAGCAATTACTAGTCAGTTTAGATATTCATCCCGATAAAGTAAGCGATGAGGCACTTTTAATTAACCATTCCGTTATAGTTGTAACACTTACTAATCGATATGAATAGCATGAGATAACCCTTAAACCCAAGGTTGTTGGTACTTTTATTCAGCCATTCTTGTAGTTGCAATACTTACTAGTCAGTACAATGGTCGCAAGCGACAATCCAAACAAGCAATTGTGGGCAGTATTATTTAGGCATTCCGTTATAGTGAAGCTGATTACTAGTCATTATAAAGTCAAATTTATAGCAATAAACTTTAGTTATGCTTGTCTATGATCGAGATACTGTGCTCCAAGTCGTCCATATCCGCGGACACGGCTTTCAGAAAGTTTTACCCGGCCGGGGTGCACCAATAGCAACACACGCTCGATCAACCTCGGAAAAACCAAATCAAAACCCAACGAGGCTTTCACGACTGAACAATCACAGGATTCAGAAATATTTCAAGGGGGCCACCCCTTGAAGTCTACCCGCAACGAAGTAAGCTAGCTCCGAGACGGACCCAAGATTTGTGGGGCCGGCAGAACAGCAGATCCCCAAACGGGTCACTGATACATCATGGTCACAATTCCTAAAGACAAGGTGCTCCTCGCACAATAGTAAATACATAAGTAGCATGGCATAAGTACAGGATAGTAAATAAAACCTCAAACTAGTTTGTGGCCCCAAGAAATAAGACTGAATCAAGCTCTGGCTCAGGGGGGGTCCCATATACCTCCGGATGTGGATAGCGATAAATCAAGGAACATGTATCAAGTACTCGGGGTCCCACGGGACACAAGTGGGCGTTGAAACCAAATATTTTCTATCACCCACCGATGCCTCGCTTACTTCAATTTTAGTTGTTAAACAGGAATTAAAGTGTGCGATAAGGAAAACTATGATCATCTCCCAAAGATCAAACATGCGGCAAGGCTCCAACAAGCTGTGGCATTTGACAACACGCAAGACTTGAGCAAGCGACTTCACGCATAAGTCCAACTATCTACCAAACAACGGTAATAGGATGTGTCCAAGGCAATATAGGGCACGGTATATCACAGTGCACGACTAAAGCATCGCAACACGAGATAGCAATAGATCAACAGAGGAATAAATACTATAAAAGTAAGATAGGTAGAAAGGGGAGATGCTGCTTTGAAAACATTCTGAAGGTTCAACGAAGATCGGCATTACTCGCATCAACTCAACGGCCTTATCCGAAGAACCAAAACACTAGAATAAACACCGGATGCAATATTTAATACAACGGCAGAAGATCGGCATGATGCAGGCATGATGTATGACATGGCCAGGTGCGATGCAATTAGGTCAGATTAAGTGGAACCGGGGTCCCGACAATTAGTTAGGTGGTTCATGTTATTTATCTACCCCGCAAATTAAATGTTGTCGTAACATGGCAGAAGATAGTGCCGGTTCGCTACACAAATTTGAATGAGGCCAATATGAGACTAGATTTGCCCGCATATGGGCCCCATATTTAATTATTAGGTGAATCGGTGTAAGGCCCCCAAACCAAATGAATGTATGCATGCAAGACAATTATTATGCGACAAGTTGTATTATGTTATAAAAATAGGGTTTCGAGAAGGGGTTCACACATTTAGGGTTCGGCGAACTTGGGTTTCCGGGGTTCGGGGTTCGACAGGGTCCAGGGTCCGATCTCGGGGTCCAGGGTTTGACGGGGTCGTTCTCGAACTCCGGGGTTAGGGTCTCGGATCGGGGTAGTAGATCTTGTCGCTTGGCATCCGTGAAGTAGAACTCGTAGTCCGTCTTTAGTCGGTGGCGAACTTGACCGATGGCCTTCGGGTCCGGGGAGGAGCACTTGGCGTTGCCGAGCGGAAGTTCATGTCGTAACCGTGTCGACGATCTTGGCGGTTATCGGGTTTGGTCTCCAGATTCGGACGGGCGCTTGGTTCCGACCATTGTCGGTGGCGATCTTGGGCGTCTAGGTAATCCCATATTATCGGCGTCTTGGCGTCCTTGGCGTTCTAGATTTGGTTTTTGGCCTCGGGTTCCTGATCCGCTTGTTGATGATGACCTTGGAACGACACCGACAGTCTTCGGTTGGCATCGTGGTGGTAGTGTCGACGACCAGGCAGCACCAACATCTGGACAGCGGCACCATGTGCGTGTGCTCTGGCGACGGACGGGCTCGGCGAGGGCTGGATGGCGGAGCGGGCCTTGGAGAGCCTTGACGCTGGCGGATCTGGCGGAGATGGACGAGGCGGCGAAGCTGTGAGAGGCGGCGGAGGCTAGGAAGGGTCGGCCGGAGCCCGCGGAGGCGAGCGAGCAGCGGGACCACGCGCGGAGGAGGCGAGGCGGGGCAGCGGGGACTCGGTGGGGCGGGGAGCTCGCGAGCGGGCGGCCGGCAGGCAGCGTGGCGCCCAGGAGGAGGTGCGGAGGCGGGCGAGCGGTGGCGCGGACGCGGCGACGCGACGAGGAGGCGGAGAAGGAGCCCGGGACGGGCGAGCTCGGGGAAGGGGCCTTGGCCAGGACGCTGTGTGGGGAGATGCGGCCTTGCAGGCTGAGGCGGCGACACCAGCGAGGAGGCGGCTGCTTGGTGCTCGGGGTGCGGAGGTGGGCCGAGGCGGGGTGCGGTGGTGGGCGACGGGGGAAGGTGAGGCCAGGCGGGGTCGGGGAGGCAGGCGGAGGGAAGCACTTTGGGAGGAGGAGGTGAGGAGGCGACCAGGAAGGGAGGGCGGCCGGAGGAGGCGCGGTGGCGAGGCTCGGGAGAGGGAACCGCGACAGCGTTCAGGAGGTTGAAGGAGGAGGAAGATGAACAGGGGGCACGGGGCTGGTCGCGTGGGTGGGCAGGTGGAGGCGTGGGTCCAGGAGGGAGGTGGGCCACCGCGTGGGGTGCGTGTGTGGCTTGTGTGGCCAGGGTGAGTGCTGTGTGGGAGTGGGGGGTGAGAGAGAGAGAGGGATGAGGTGAGGTGGCTGCCTCTGGTTGGGTGGGGGTTGGGGGCAAGATGACGTGGCGAACACTGATAGGTTGGGGTGAGGTGGAGGGGAGGGCTGGGTAGGTTAGTTGGTAGCTGTAGGATTTGTTGGGGTGTCCAGGTGGGCCGATTGTAATTTCTGGGGTGGTCGTTCGGGTCATTCGGCCCGTTCGACTGCCCCACTAAAATAATTAAATGTTTTATTTAATTCCAACAAGCCTTTTGCAAACTATTAGCAGACAAAGTAAAATATTCCGGAGACCCGGTTTTGATATTTGAATAGAGGTGGGGCGTTTTAGAAAACAAAACGGGCTTTGCGAAATAGTTTTATGCAAACAATGCATGATGATGACGATGCAATGCACAAATTCAACGCGATTTTCTAGTAGTGGTTTTTGCGGGATGCCACAGGAGATGTCTTGAGAAGGAGCCCCATCTTGGGGAGGTAGATGTTGTTGATGAAGAGCTTGAGAATCGGGGCTAGAAGAGTCATGAGCATGAGGAGCTTCGGAAGAGCTTGAGGGAGCTTGTCCCAAAATAGTGGGTCCTTGAGGGGAAAGATGATCTTGAGAAAGTGATGGATCCACTTGAGTAGAGCTTGGTCCTTCTCCTTCGGCCACAAGAGGATCCTCAATGGTAAGGTGTAAACAAACACCCATTCTTCTTATGGCCTTAGGAGGAATTTCATCACTTGGATCATGAACACCGTCTTGCCTAACAAGGGACTCATGGTCTTCATCAAACTTCACATTGCTCGTCTCTTCAACTCTTTCATTGGCTTTGTTGTAGACTCTATAAGCATGGGACTTATTTGAGTATCCAACAAAAATTCCTTCTTGTGCCTTGGATTCAAACTTGGACAAACGAACTCCTTTCTTGATAATATAGCACTTGCAACCAAACACTCGAAAGTAGCTAACATTGGGCTTTTCCCGGTGAGCAGATCATAAGGGGTCTTGTTCTTTTTCTTGTGAAGGTAGAGCCGGTTGGTTGCATGACAAGAGGTGGAGATGGCCTCGTCCCAAAAGTTGTATGGATACTTGAATTCAGCTAGCATAGACCGAGCCGCGTCCATCAAAGTGTGATTCTTCCTTTTGGCAACACCATTTTGTTGAGGGGTATAAGGAGTGGAGTATTGATGCTTGATGCCTTCATCACTAAGAAACTCATCCAACGTATAGTTCTTGAACTCGGTACCATTGTCACTTCGGATGGAGAGAATGGTTGCATTGTGTTTCCGTTGAACTTCATTTGTAAAATCGATGACGGTTTGTTGAGTCTCACTCTTGTACTTGAAGAAGAACACCGAAGTGTATCTTGAAAAATCATCCACAATGACCAAACAATACTTCTTTCCTCCAAGACTATCATAAGAAGGAGGGCCAAAGAGGTGCATGTGCAAGAGCTCCAAGCATCTTTCCGTGGTGATTTGATTGAGAACTTTGTGAGGAGCTTCATGCATCTTTCCTTCAATACAAGCCCTACACACGTGATCTTTGGCAAAAGAGACATCGTTAAGACCAAGGATGTGGCCCTCGGAGTGAAGTATTTGCAAAGTTCTCATGTTAACATGGGCTAGGTGGCGATGCCACAACCAGCTCTTGTCGTCTTTAGCATAGAGACATAGAGCATGAGGAGTGGTGGTCCCCGAAAAGTTCACCACATACAAGTCATGCTCTATATACCCTATGAAAGCCACCTTGAGATACTTGCTCCACATGAGGACCATGTAATGCTCATTGAAGAAAGAAGAGAGACCCATAATGGCAAGATCACAAACTGAAAGTAAATTGTAACCAAGGGTTTTGACAAGCATGACGTCAACCAAGGATACATCCGGGGTTACCACCACTTTGCCAAAACCCAATACCTAAGAACTTGTTTTATCACCATAGGAGACCATAGTGTTGGCAATATTTGGCCTTATCTCCGTCATGATAGACTTGCTTCCGGTCATATGACTTGTGGTGCCGCTATTAAGCACCCATTTTGCTCCACCAGAAGCATAGTCCTACAAGAAAATCAAGCTGTGGTTTTAGGTACCCATTTTGCAATGGGTCCCCTTTTGTTAGTAACGGGAGTCTTTGGCACCTAAATGGCCCAATGATAATCATGCGTGTAAGAAGTTCCAACATATCTAGCATATACATGACCATCATAGGACTTGCAAAGAATATAAGAGGGATCGTTCTTTCCAGCAAAGTTGTCACTTTGCAAGATAGAGGGACCATAAGAGGGTACTTGAGCTTTGCCTTTGTTCTTTCTCTTCCTCTTGCTCTTCTTCTTCTTCTTCTTCTTCTTATCCTTGGCAAGTTGATCCTTCAACACCTTGTTCTCCTCAATGAGATGCTCATGCTTGCAACAAGGGTTAGAAGGGCTAGACAAGTCTATAATTTGCACAGTGGAAGACTTAGCATGTTCACAAGTTAGTTGAGTTTGAAGTTGTTCATGGGCTTCAAAAAGACTTGAGAATTTTCTCTCCAAGGCTTTGTGTTCCTCTTTGAGTTTCTCAAGGTCTTCTCGAGTCCTATCCTGACCAACACCAAACTCAACTTTCTCTTTCTTAAGCATCTTCACCAAATCTAGAGCATGATCACGTTTTTTAGTGAGGGAGCACATGGTGTTGTTATGGTCATCTACAAGCTTATACACATTTTCTTCAAGATTAATTCTCATATTTTGTTCATCCTCAAGACTTTGAGTTAGAGAAGAAATTTCATCGGCGGCATCTCTTTCATTTTTACTTAGCAAGTCAAAAAGTTTTCCTTTTCATATAGAACATCCCTAGCATTGTCAAGTTGTGCAAGCAAGGAATCAAAGCAAGTTTTATTTTCTTCATCCAAGGTAGCAATAAACTCACACATGTCTATCATCCTTTCTTTATCTCTAGACCTTCAAGATCAAGTGAAAAAGGCTCACTAGAGATGGGTTGAGGAGTGGGTTTAGATATTACCTCGGTGGCCTTGGCCATGAGACACTTTTGGTTGGAGGAGATGACGTTCTCATTTGGTGATTCGAAGAAGGACAATCGTGGAGTAGAGGTAGTGGAAATATAGGCAACTCCCACAATCTCTCCGCATCCGTGCCCGAAAGGTATTTTCATGAACCATAATAGCCCTTTACTTGTCGGTGACATTCTTGACGGCGTAGTTCTTGTTCAAAGGATGAGGAGGCCTTGACTTGATCTTGCGAATGATACGACCACCATTGTCTTCACGGTTCTCAAAGGGACACTTGGCCACAAAGTGACTCTTGTCATTGTAATTGTAGCATGATCTCCCCTTGGGAGACTTGTTGGATGATTTGAATCTTGTGTTGTCCCTTGACCTTGACTTGATGCCGGGATTGTTCCAAAAGTCTCTTGAGGCTAGTGCAATATGTTCATTAGAGGCACACTCGAGGTCCTCTTGTGACCACTCACTTGATGTATCATCATCATCAACTTCGATAGCCTTGGCCTTCAATGCAAGATTCACTTTTGTCGATCTGATAGCCCTAGCATAGGCAGACTCCATGTTCTTCTTGGCAATGGTCATGGCAATCACTTCACTCAAGACTTCTTGGGATGTCATTAATTGAAAGTTGGTTCTTACCTTAATGGAGTTGAGATTTTGTTCTTCAAATGAAAGGAGAGCTTGAATGAACTTCCTGTTCATGAACTTGTCATCAACATAGGTGGCACCAAGATCCCTCATAGTGCAACAAAGGACCTCCAGACGCCTATACATGTCTTCGGGAGTATCATCATCTTGCATGTCAAAACCATCGTACTCATTGTTGACTTCATCAAACTTGGAGCGTTGAATGCTTGCATTCCCAACAAACAGTTCGGTGAGTTGATCCCATGCTTCCTTGGCGGTGTTGAATTGACGAATGTGAGCAAAGTCCTTGGGAGTCAAAGCCTTTTGAATCATGCCCAAAGCAGTGGCATTGAGTTGCTTGTCCACCACTTCACCTCGAGTCAACTTCTTTGGGTCATATGGAGAGAACCCATCCTCCACAATCCTCATTAACTCAATAGAAGAGCTGGAAATATGTGAGCGCATTAGATATTGCCAATTGGAGAAATTTGAAGTATCTAACATAGGTGGTGCTCCTTGAGGAATGAGGCATGGCATGGGAATGGGTGGATCCGGAGTATACTTCGACGGTGGGGGCATCGCCGAGTAGTCCTTTCCTCCACTTTCCTCTTTGGAAGTTGAGTCTTCGAGCACCTCAGTGTTCTCACTTGGAACCTTGGTAGATGTTTGAGCAACAAAACCAAGTCCCAAGTGAGTGTTGACGGCCGCGGGATTCACCCCGAGGGCGGTCACGGGAACGGTGGGAGGAAGCTTAGTGGTTTAGGGTGTGACAAGAGGAACCAAGGGGTTTGGCTTGAGAGACTGCAAAATAGTCATCATTTCCTCAAACTTAGACATCATGGATGACTCCAATAGCTTGAGGTCATCCATGGTGTCCAAGTTCTTGGAGTTGTAATTTTCACTACCCCCTTCGTCGGCCATCATCTCTTAGGCGGTAAAGCCCGAAATAAGAGCCTTGGCTCTGATACCAATTGAAAGTACCGACTTTGAATCGACTAGGGGGGTGAATAGGCGACTACCAATTTTTAATTAGTTACTCAATTTTAGGCTTGGCAAGAAGATAAGTTCTCTATACATGCAACTAGGTGAACAACCTATATGCTAGAGAACTAACAATAAGCACAAGAGCGGTAAAGAGCAAGTAGTAAAGGTAAGGAACGAGATAACCGGAGCGGGGACACGGAGATGTAATTACCGTAGTTCACTTCCAAGGAATCTATGTCTACGTTGGAGATGTGTCAGGGCCACACAAGGTCACCCGAGCGCCACAAAGGCCTGACCTTCTTATTCGGTGAGCTCCCCCACAAAGGAGGCCTCACAATCCACTAACCGGTGACCTTGAAGGCGCCAACCGAAACCTTTACAACAAGGTTGAGGGGGAAGCTACACAACTCAATTGGAGGCCCTCAACAACACCACGGAGCTTTACAACACATGCCCTTATCTCTGAGGATGCCCTACACCGTCTAGGGTTCAAAGAAACCCAAGAGTAACAAGATCCACAAAGGATAGGTGGGGGGTATCAAATCTTCTTTGGTGGAAGTGTAGATCTAGGTCACCTCTCCCACCTCTAAAAATATCAAGTGATTTGAGTGGCAAGGGAGAGATATCTAGTGAGGTGAAGCTCTAGTATTAATGGAGGAGAGAGAAAACTGAAGAGTTAGGTAGGAGGAAGAAGGAGGGCGCCTTAAATAGGCCCCCTCCAAACTGAGTTGTTGGGAAGTTCACGACCTCACCGGAAGTTCCGGTGAGGGACCGGAAGTTCCGCCCAGTGATGCCCCAACGGTACAAAGACCGTTGACGCACGCTCCAAAGCTTGACCATAATCGGAAATCCCGGTGAAACTTCCGGAGCAAGTTCCGGGCCAAGTTCTGTCAAATAGAACACTTGCAAATAGAAGTATTGTAAACCTGAGCGGAACTTGGAGCGGAACTAGGGCAGAACAACTAGGTTGCAAAACATGCCTAACCGGAAGTTCCGATGCCTGGGCGGAAGTTCCGCTCAGGGTCTCAGCGGAAAAACCAAAGGAAGTTCATGCGACCGGAACTTTCGGTGCTATTTCCTGTGGAAGTTCCGTCAAATAGAACACTACCATACAGCAGGTTCTGAGATCTGGCCGGAACTTCCATCAAAAGTAGGACCGGAAATAATCCCAGATCCATCCCATAGAGCACCCTGAGCGGAACTTCCGGCTCCTGGTCGGAAGTTCCGATCGAAAAAAACTACACCAACTGATCAGAAACTCGCTCTCTCGCTGAAGAATAGGATGGCTATGGCGGTGCAAAAATGGTTTGTGCAAGAACAGATGATTCCCCACAGCCTTCCGAGGTGGACCCCCTCTAGATAGTACGGCGATCTAAAACAATAAAATGAGAGAAAGAGAAAAACGAAAGACCGCCGTCTTCACGAGATCCCAAGAATAGCATCCACACACTCCATAAGCTCCATCAAAAACAATTAACCTAAAACTCAAGCACACGGTTAGATCACAAGTGGGATTGTCATCATCACCAAAATAGCAAGCGAAAACATATTCCTTTCAGCCCTTCTAGAAGCTTCCGGTGAAAACACCGAAAAAATTTCCGAACCCCGAAATTGGACTTCCCTTATATGAATCATATTCTCCGGATCATTATGGATCTCCTTGTGATGTCCTGGATCCAATCCGAGACCCCGAACAACATTTGGTCTCCAACTCATTACCATATCTACTAAACAACATCGAATCCTTAAGTGTGTCTCCCTACGGTTCATGAATTATGCAGATATGATCGAGACTCTTCTCCGATAAATAACCAATAGAGGAATCTGGAAATTCATATGGCTCCCACATATGAATACGATTACTTCGTGACCGAATAAACCATTTAAATACGATACCAATTTCCCTTTGTCTCGCGATACTTTACTTATCCGAGGTTTGATCGTTGGTATCTCTGCATACCTAGTTCAACCTCGTTACCGATAAGTACTCTTTACTCATTCCTATGATATTTGATCCCTTGTGAGTTAGTCACATGCTTGCAAGCCAATTGGATGACATTCCACCGAGAGGGCCCAGAGTATATCTATCCGTCATATGGATGGACAAATCCCACTCTTGATCCATGTGCCTCAACACATACTTTTCGAATACTCAATGCCACCTTTATAACCACCCAGTTATGAAGTGGTGTTTGATGTCATCAAAGCATCCATATAGTGATGCTGATTAATATGATCTCATGGTCAAAGGATTTAGGTTACTATGTATCTGAAAGCTTATAGCAAACAAACTATTGAAATGACTTGATATTTATGCTACGCTTAACTATAGGAGTGTGTCCATCACATCATTCTCCTAATGATATGACCTTGTTATTAATATCATCCAATGTTAATGGTTAGGAAACCATAATCATCAATTAATCAACAATCTAGTATTACAAGAGGCTTACTAGGGACTCTTACATGTTTATAAATCACACAGGTATTAATGTTTCCGGTTAATACTACTATAGCATGGTATGTAAACATTTATCATAAACATAAAGATATAATAATAACTACTTTTATTATTGCCTGTTGGGCATATCTACAACAGGTTCTGGAGCGGTGCCCAATAGCTTGTTGGTGGAAGGCAATGGAGCGAGCAGTTGCTACTGGATGCGCACTCGGCGGCAAATCCGAAAATGGATTGGCTCATCCCACCTTGGCCTACAACCCTAGATCGCATCATACACCACCTACAAGGTCAGGCGGCCATGTCTCCGATCTCGCTGGATTCAGGCGTATGCTTGGCTGTGTTTGCTTTACAGGGTTCCCCAGGTATGTTGCCTTCTAATCCTCCATGACACACACACACCCCATATGGGAATGCATCGCCGACACCACGAAAGGTTGCGTGCTCGGGTGATTGGTGAACCAAAATAGCATATTGTTAGCACCTTGGGTACATCGACATTGTCGCCTCCATGGACGCGATTATCAAAATATTGATGTGGGGATTATCAAGGCTGAAATGTTTGAAGATTGGCTAGGCTCTGAAGGCATCATCTTGAATGCTGACATCGAGTCAAGATTGCTTACTGCAGGTGGCCGTCCTAAGGAGTACTTGGTGAGAATATGCCTAAGTGGCAATAATAAAGTTGTTATTATTGTATTTAATATTCATAATAAGTGTTTATTCTCTATACTATAATTGTATGTACCGGAAACTAAATACACGTGTGGATAAATAAACAATACATCATCCCTAGTGAACCTCCTCTACTAGTTCATTAGTCAAGTGTTGGTTAAAGTTTCCTGACCATGGACATGTAATGTCACTTGATAACGGATTCACATCATGAGGAGAATGATGTGAAGACGGACCCAATAATAAGCATAGTTGTTGATCGCGTCACTTAGTTTGATTGTTATTGCTTTTGTATATGTCAAGTTTTGTTTCCTTAGACCATGGGATTGTGTTACTCTCTAGTAGCATATTATTACTTTGTGGACATAAAATGTCACTTCTTAACTATGTGATTATAAAGATGGCTTTAAGGTATCTCCGATGGTACTTGTTGAGTTGGATAAATTAAGACCGGGATTTGTTTCTCCATGTGATGGAGAGATATCTCTAGGTCATGTCGATAGTATATTATCCTAAATCTTGCAAGCATGTGACTAATATGTTTAGTCGTGGGGATCCTATACCACAGATTGAGTAAAGAGAACTTTCTGATAATGATATTGAACAAGGTATACCGATACTAACGGTCAAATCTTGGGCAAGTAATATATCGCGAGACAAAAGGAATCAGATACTAGATTAATTAAATCCTCGATATCATGGTTCAACCGATAAAAAAGCTTCATTGAATATGTAGGAACCACTATGAACATTCCTGGTCCCGCTACTGGTTATTGCTCAAATGGGTGTTTCGATCATGTATGCATGTTCTCGAACCCGTCGTCTCACACACTTAATGCTTCAACGTCGCTAGGTTTCGTCGAGATAATAGATGGTGTAAACAAATGGTGATTCGGAGTCTTCGATGTGATCTTAGATATCATGGCGAGTTCCAAAATGGTCCAGAGGTAGAGAAAAAGTATATTTGTGTTGGTTTTTGGTTCCGATATAATATTAAATATTATCGAAATGTGTTCCGAGAAGGTTCTATAAGCATTAGGAATGTTCCGGAAGGGTGTGATTAGTTCAAAGGAATGTACGACCCTTGTGGGAGGACTGCCTAGCCTAAATGGGCCAAGGCGCCCAGCCGTCCTAGCCCACATGCCCCTCCCTTCCCTAAACCCTAGCCGCCCTAAACCCTAAGGGAAAGGGGGAGGGATTCACACTCCTTGGCCTCCGCCCCTCCCTTGGAGGAGGGGCTCGGGCAAGCCGCCCCCTTGGCCTATATAAAGAGGGGGGATGGAGGCTCCATCCCCAATAATTGCTAGTCGCTCTCCTCTCTCACAGACCCCCCCCCCCTCTGTAGTTTTGGCTTAGCAAAGCTTTGCTGCTCTCATACACCATAGCATCCATGCCGCCTTGCTGCTGAAATATCGCGAAGCTCTTCTCCCTCGTTTGCGGGATCAAGGAGGAGGATATGTCACCAAGATGGAACGCGTGGATACCATGGATGTGCTGCCGGAACGCATGACTTTATTTAATTGATCCGACGCACATGTACACCTACATCACCCACGATCCCTTGATCGTTAAACACTCGTTAAACTTCGAGGGTAAGTAGATTGGATATATATACCGTTACTATCATCTTATAGATTGGATCTTTGGTTTTTTCCGCTCTTCCGTAGGATTTTTTTGTTTTTTATGAAACGGACCCATCAGTACTTGGAGAGGTTTGGGAGAAGATGTTGATTCACTGCTTGTTGTGTGCACGTGGTTCATTTGTGTGGCGATGGCCACTTGAAAACCATGCACGTGATCACAGTGTGTTGGACGATGGATGAAGAACAACGGTGTTTCGGCAAGTGGGGGCGACGACACATGGGGACTTTGTTCTTGGTGGTGCTCCTCGACCTCCGTCTTAGGTTTTGGAGTGAAATTCTTCAGTCTAGCATTCAATGGTTATAAATGGCATTGGCGGCTCTCTAGTTGTTTCCTTGTTGAATGCATTGTCTAAAGATTGTACGTCTTAAGGGTGAAAATCCATGATTTGGCTATAGTGGCCACACATGGCGACTACAACATTTGTGTTGCCACCTTTCCGGAAGCGACGTTGTGAAGCGCCTTTCTCGGAGTCAACATGTCATCAATAGTGGTGGTTTGTTCTTGCGAGCCTTGCTTTGGCAATATATTTTTTGTTTTGCTTTTTTGCATGTATTCATCTTTAGTGTTTAGACTAGCTCTAGATATCATGTTAGAGAGGGGCAGATGTATTTGCGATCATCGATATTCCTATACTCTTCCAATCCATAAAACTAAAATATGACTAGATATCTTCGAATCTAGATATATATATCTTCTCCATTAATTTAGATAGAGAAGTACTTTCTTCGATTCATATCAATGGACTCTACTTTATATAAATTTGTGTACGATTAAGTTAAGTATTTAGACTCGTATCTAAACAAAGTTACGGTCGTTAATATGGACCGAGGAAGTATAAAAAAATCAATCAACAAGTAGGGGTTGTCAAGCTTCATGCACTAGCCAACGCAACCAAAAGTCCGAACTGATGGAAAGGGCTAGTACAATCCACTTATACACTTTAACACCCTCTTTCACGTGTGACGGGGAGAAGTCAGCACATGCAACCGGAAGAAAGCGACGGCGCGCGAAACTCACGAATGACTCAAGAGGCCTATACATGGACACAGATGGATCTACAACAATTTTATAAATAAAAAAGTTTGAATCGAACGGCATCTGGATATCGACGACCGACGCCAACCACATCTTCAACACAACTAAAAACCAACTACTAAGCCCAATAGATAATATAATCTACATATACACTTCAACGGGGTAATGCGATGGCCGATGATGGGTCACGAGCGGTTCCAGCCACGAGGATTTGCAGTTGCAGCAGCGCACTGACTGACGAGAGGCATGCAGGGAAATGGAAGTTCCTGCGAGTCACCGTCCGTCCAATGTGTACTATGCACTGCGCACCACAGAGTGTCCATCTTTTGGGTAGCAGCATCGATCGAGAAGCAGAATTAGCCTGTTCCGCGGCATGCTAGGGCGTGGCAGCTTGGAAGTACCCACACTACAGCTTCTAGATATTTGCAACTTGCAAAGGACGTGCACTGAAACTATCTTTTTTTTCTGCCAGAGTGCTGAAACTATCATGTTGACCTGTAGTGCTTGCGCGGGCGCAGGATCCATGAGTGCCGAGACACCAGGCCGTGTACCTCACTAGTACCTGACAGCTCATAACGTTCCAGTGAAAAATGGTGGTCAAAGCGCCATGCTGTTAATTTTTTTCTTAGGGGAAAAGGGTTTATTCATCATCAAGTAATAGCAGCAGCATTTACAATCATAATAATAAATGAGATAAAATCAGGTTTAGGTGGATCGTCCCACACACTGAAGTTTCGGTTTTCGAAGGAGGATTTGGCAATCCATAGCAAGAAAAACGAAAACCATGTTTTATTTTTTTTCTACAAAAAAAAGAAAAAGTCATATTTTGGGGCGACTTGTGGTCTCCCGTATCCGGCCCAACCATGCCTAGGACAGGATCGTTACGGGCCACAGGGAAAACATGCCTTCCTACTAGAGCCACTTGGGCCCATGTTAAACCACCGTGGTAACATGGGCCTTCCTTTTAGTTGAGCCACTTGGGCCCATTTTAATAGACCGTAAGTAGATACGCGTAATCAGTTCTCTTTCTCCACTGAAAAAAGTTCATTTCTCTTTCTTTTCCACTAAAAATAAAAAAATGCTTCACCATAAAAGGAATGGCTGTTAGTGAAGCTGGGGAATGGAAACAGGATTGCATATTTGCAATGACACGCTCTTTCTAGATTCATTTGGATTGTAATATTGCATGCATTTGCACCAAAGGGTTCTTAGATTTTACACCATAGGACTAATCCCTACAGGCTTAATCAATGGAATTTTCCTGTGAAGCAATGTACTCCCTCTGTAAAATATAAGATATTTTAGTTTTATGAAACAAATTTATCTAAACTTCTTTTAGTATACAGGTTTACTCCGATTTGAAGTGAATTTACACACTAAAAGAAGTCTAGATTTTTTTTTCATAAACCTAAAAGTTTGAAATGGAGAGAATAAAGAAAAATTCTACTGAACACAGCCATAAAAATAGAACAATCTATTGGACATCAGAATGGTCTCGGTACATCACATCGAGCTGCCTCACCAGTCTAGCTGAACTCTCACTTCCTATACGACCAAACTTAACAAAAGACATATTGTACACCATCATAGCAAAGTAGATCGCCAGGAAGGTGTTGTACTTGTAACTCTCTACTCAAAATGAGTTTTCCACTTAAAACATTTTGACCCTTATGATGATCTAAACAAACCATGTTATAGCATTAACCAGTGCTTGTGAAGTTCAATACTAGTACTCTATCAGAAACACTTTGATATGCAAAACTTTGTTTATTTTAATGGGAAACATATGATAGGTTGCATGGTGGGTATGTATGGAATAATTTAAAAAATCATTAAGTCAGCTACATCTATTTTATTTTTGGGATATTCTTTTAACTCTCAGCCACCTTGGAAGTAGAAAAATTACATCTACTTGCGGTCTACGTACATGAAGTTTGCAATTATTACTTACTCCCTCCGTACCAAAATAGATGTCTCGGATTTGTTAAAATTTAAATAAATCTAGACACTATTTAGCATACAGATTCATTCAAATTTTGAGAAACTTGAGACATCTAGTTTAGGACGGAGAAAGTACTTTATTCCATGCTTCTCAAGAGAATCGTCGGGACAGAAGTTACATGATCGAGCTATATCGAACATACCTCGTCCATCTCCATGCTACATCTCTCACAACATGTGTCGCACTGAATTGGTGCAAACCAACAATGATGAAGGGTAGTCGTACTACCATATTATTTACATATTGTATGTGTTGTACATGGTCCTTACATGATCATGAATATGTGGGCCTTTAGGGCGCAAACGTGTTGCACAAAGTCTAGTTGATATACGCCCTAGGTTCTGTTTGAAGCCTTGCATGAATTGAAGGTGATCAAGAGTTCTACTCTTAATCTCTTATACTCTCAGGAATTTGACTCATACACACATAGAGGATAACTATCCAAAGGGGACTAGGACCCTGTCATCGCGTGTCTAGGCCCTGCAAGAGGACCAGGTTATTCTAAAGCTTCCAAGCCGACAATAGACCCAGAGGGATTTAGAGCACTTTGCCCTATTTTACTCCATAAAAATCCATCGAGTTGCCCATCTAACTTGTTCATTTTCCCCACATTGTAATTTCTATTTTGTATTATATCTCAGATATTGATCCAACCTAAGCAGTAGCGTATCTACAGTATTACTCATCTCGAGGCGGGTGACGGGGTGAGGGCGAATACATGCAAATTTGTATCCTCTACCCCCTTGTGACTCGAGCGTGCCTCCAAGACCAAACAAACAGATAGATGTATCGTATGCTTGTGATATGTCGACATGAATATCATTCACAAACAAATTTGGATAGATAAAAAGGTCCTTGTGAGAATACTTTTAGTTTTTCTCCGATCCTTGCGACCTTTCCTATCTAGATTAGCCTAGACGAGAAAGACTTGGGGTTCTTCTGGCTAGCACACATGAGGTGGTGTGCTAGACAACTCAAGTTCAAATCTCACCTTCTCCTATATATGAGTAGTGTCTAGTTCCTCCTAGACACTCTTTCATATTTTCATCTTGATTAGCCTAGACACCTTCGACGCATGAATAGAGACACATATAACGTGATGCGTAATGGTCATATCTTCATGCTAAAAATAAGGAACTCGTTTTGTTTGTTGAGGAACTAAACGAAGAGAAGACATTAGAAAATAAAATGGAGTTTCTTGGGTACATTTAGCAAGTGTACTTGCAATTAGACCAAATCAAGCACCTTCTCATCAAACAAATTGGATGGCTTCCACAAAGTACATGTTTGAGGGGTAAAACTCAAGTACATGTATTTACCAAATCTAACAGGAAAAAACACCATATTTGCATGATCTAGAAGTAAGGGGAGCTTGTTTAGTTTCAACAGCACACGGTGGCGGAGGATAGAAAAAATCTGAGGTAGGGCGAACTCCAAAACAAAAGGAAATATCAACTCGTTCCTGATGATTTTTGCCATTAAGAAAGCCCTTTCAAATGTTGTTGTCACCAGTAAAATCAATGCCAACTCAAAAGACTATAAGCAAAATTAAGCATGATGTATCATTCAAATATTAAGATAATCTCTGAAGTTTTTAATTCTCCGCATATGAATAACGAATATCTTAAAGTTATCTTATGTAGGCTCATGCTCATAATAAGATAAATTCTCATGATAAATCTCAGTAAGTGGAGAAATCTGATTCACATTGAACATATAAAATGAGTCACTTGAGTTAAGACAAGTAGTTCTGAATCAACTCTACCGACAACTCATCAAAGTGATGATCAAAATCGGTTGTAATAGATTCTATAGAGAAATAGAAGGTTTCCACATTCCTAAATTATCAAAACCTAGAGTCTTCTCCCTTTGAATGACTTTTCCTCATTTTGTTACCATTTCCTCCATACTTAGGACTGTGATATTAAATTTTCGCGTGGATTTAATATCTTTCAGTAGTGCTATAAACCATCATTTCTCAAATTGAGAGCATAAACATAAACCAGTCACATAATTAGAGTTGGTTTTGGCCACATGCCACGTGGCCAAAATACTCTCAGGTCCTCCTTAGATATCCGATATACGACATTGAGTTTTACTAGATTGAGAATTAGCTATTAAAAAGGAAAGATTTTAACTAAAACTAGACTATACCTACTCTTTATTTCACTTCAGAATCAATTTTGTGCAGTGTTCACTAAAACAAGCATAACTTCTCATACGAAGTCCGTTTTCGGCGTATGACCACTCAAATTGTTCAAGAAAAACATGCGCATCTAAATATTTTTGCCAAAAATCAAGGTTGCCATACTGGGAGCTCTCGCCCTGACAGCACAAGTGGTTTTTTGATCTGTTGAGAAACTAAAGCACACAAATGTTACACATGCTAGTTAATGTGTGAAAAGGGTGGGACGCAATCATCATCAAGTCACATTTATAAAGGTAAAGTATGAAGATATCTTCTACATTTTGGCTAAGTGTGACAATCATTCCATGGTTATGTCTCTTCTTTCTTCTACAGTACATTTTGTTGCAGAGACATTATCATCAGAATGATCAAACTGACAAATTCTCTGCAACGAATGATCAGCTAGTAAAAACTAATTTAACTGGATCATCTTTCATATCATGAACATACACATGAAACAACCCTAAATCACATTATCCATGCAGGCATGCAGGTTACAACGCCCACTCACCTTGACAAACCGCATTGCCATCCGCACGTACATCGCCCACCTCATCACGATGGTGCCCACGCCGATGCGAAGACAACGTTGTGCCCCTTCCATGTGAGCATGAGGTCGTCGTCCTCCCGCTTCATCCCCCACCCGGCCGCGTGCTCATTCAACATCGTCCTCACCTCCCCGGCCGCCTCCTCGCCGAATGCCACCGCCCGGAAACCCGCGCCTCGCATCCTCTGACCCCACCTCGCCCTATCCTCCTGCCGTTCCACCCTGTCCACCCCCTCCTGCGCCAGCACGTTCTCCACCTTCCACCCGATCTCCGCCTCGTACCACCGGCGCTGCTCGCTCCCCTTGGGCAGGAAGGTGTCCACGGCGTCGTACGGGATCCACAGGTAGTTGAACGCCGCCCGGAGCCTCCCCACCACGTCTGCCGCCGTGAAGTCGGCGTCCTCTTCGGCCACCACGACCAGGGTCGGGTCGACGGTTCGGAGGGACTTGAGGAGCATGGTCCGGAGCGAGACCGACTGCGCCAGGCTCACCGACCCGGCCGTCTCGTCGGGGACGGTGTGCAGCAGCATGTGGCAGTTGACGACGAGCGCCTCGGTGCCGTCCGAGACCAGCTGCTGCACCCGCAGCTGATCGACTAAGGAGCTGAACGCGTCTGCCGGCGAGGTGGTCACCACCCGGAAGTCCATGGACACGTTGCGGGATCGCGCGAAGTTGACCAGCTTGGCGCCGAGCTCGTCGTAGGACATGTCGAGCACCGGGGGCGGCGCGGTGCTGCACGAGGAGGCGACGTCGGCGACGGTGAGCCGGAGGATCGGGGGCCCCTCGGCGCGGCTGGCGAGCATGTCGATGAGCGTCGGGATCTGCATGCAGTGCGTGGTGCTGAGGTCGACGACGTGCACGACGGGTAAGCCCTCGACGGCGTCGAGGATGGCGGCGTTGGCCGCCATGTAGCCGAACCGGTGCCACGGCGTGAGGTCGACGAAGCTGGCGAGCTCGACGGCCGAGAAGCGGTGCACGTGGAGCGCGGCGGACTCCACCGCGGCGGCCACGGCCGCGGTGACCGCCTTGCAGGCGCCCGTCCTGGACGCGCGCGTGACGAGCGCGCAGAGGAAGGCCGCCGTGAGCCTCTGGTTGGAGTCCCCGTCGGCGGGGGCGATGTTGTTGAGCACCCAGAGGATCTGCTGCGTGAGCGTGGCGTCGTTGGCCTCGATGGCGTTGGCGCAGTGCACCAGTAGCTGCTCCATGCACCCGGCGCTGTTGAGGTTGCCCAGGGAGATCTTGGACGACGACGTGGGAAGCAGCGGCGGCGGCGGCGACGCGAAGCTCCCGGCTGGCCACGGCCGTGCCCTGGGCGCTCCGACGTCGAGGAAGAGCCCTAACCCTAGTCCGTGGGTGCCATTAGGGTGGAGAGGCGGTGCAGTCACTGCAGCATGGGAGAACTGCATCATGTAGGGGGGCAACCCGGGAGACGCGAGGTGGGTGGGGGGCAATGGAAGGGAACAAATTTGCGACGCTAGCTGCTGCGACGATTAGAAAAGAGCAAGGAGGCAGAGCTGCTAGTACACGTCGAGCAGTTTGAGGACCGGATTTGGTGCTTGTACAAAGCATATATAGAGGGCTGTGCACTAGCTTAGCTTGCTTGTTGCTGCTCGGAGCTATACAGCAACCTACACATACACGTGCTCTCCTACACCAATTAGAACTTTTGGAACGCGAATCGAAGGGGAAAACCATGGGAGAATGGAGGAGAAGTTGGTCGATTCATCAAGTACAAGGAATATTTCAGTACTGAACATGGAGCATATGGAGCTGATGTTTTGCATGTAGCTAGCTAGAAACGATCTGGAGCTGGATATGAAACGGCGAGGAAATTGAAATCTTTGCTAGCTCTACTATGTACGTACCATCATGGAGGATCAAGATCTAACAGCAATATTATATGCAGAACTGCTGGTAGCTAGAAGGAATCCAGATGCATGATTGATAACCACATGTACATACATGCATGTTTAATTACGACTAGACAGCTGCTGGGTAGTATTTGAATTCGGGAGTAAAACGCTGGGAAATTTTTGTTCCCACTGATCTGTAAGTATAGATAGCTAGAGGATCAGGATAACCATGCCAGAGAACGGGAGGAAGGGGACCTAGGGTTGAAAGGGGAAGAAGGGGAAAGGGAAGAAGGTTTACCAGGCACAAAGTCGATAATTGTAGATGGAATTCCGTGGTTGTTTGTTGGAGTGTTCTTGATGGACTGCCTTATATTAGTCTAATGTAATTATCAGGATAACCATGCCACAATAATCTAATATATATAGCTAGGTAGTACTCCAATTCATCACCTGGTAAATGTGTAATATAATAATTACCAAGGAAAAAGAAAACGAATGATTTTGGTCAGTTTAGGACCGGGCCCCACATTGACAAGGCAAAGCTAATTTGGTACGAATTAGAGGACCCATTCCAAATTAATAATCACATTATTTGGAGGCAGAAAACGACTCTTTGTTTTGATTTAAACTTGCACGCCCAAGCGCTGAAAAAACTATCCGACAGAAGAATTCTCTGCATACGCCTGGCGGAGATGCTACTCGAGTAGACCCAACAGCATTGATGGATGACAGTTGTGTCTGCATGTACAGTAGTCCCACTTCCACTTCCAGAATTTCGTTTGTTCTCGCAAGAATATTGCCACTGCATTTATCTAATTTAAAACTTGTGAGAATTGGAATGAGGCATGTGTGATGTGCCATCCTCTCGGCCTTTGTTTATGCTAGCCCTTATTAACGGAAAGGAAATTTGGATACTGCTACTGCAAAGGTAATTTTATGTACTTTCCGATCCAAATTACTTCTCTCAATTTTAGAATAAATGTTATGAACTTATGATAAGTACTCTCTCCGTATAAAAATATGTGACTTGAATTTATCGTATGAATCTAAACATGTTTTAATATATAGATAATTTAAATCTAGACAAAATCAAGTTAGTTATTTATAAACGGATGTAGTAACTGGATAAGATGTGCTCCCTCTGATCCGCAAATGTTGCATAAAATTTGTCTAGGTCTCATGAGTCTCCTACAGGTAACTTGGATTAGAGGGAGTAGTACAATTTTCCCAAAGTGTCATCCGTACATCATCACAGTAAGAAAAGAACATATATATATGAATACACTATGATCTGAACCATATGACATAGATCCATATTACTTATCATAGAAATGGATTTATCATAGAAATGGATGTATTCAGACATATTTTAATACTAGATACATACAATCGAGTGACAATTAATATGGATAAGGGAGTTGTGATTTTTTTTGCACTCCTCTCATCTACTCCCTCATGCAAAATAGACGTTTTGGCAAGGTAAAATAAACGTCTTATATTTTGTTGCAGATGGGGTAATTTGCAAGCAGTCTTCATAAATCATACTAGGATGTTAATCTGAGTACGGGAGTAGTTGCTACAACGAGATACGTACACACAATTTAATTTCTGTCCCCGTACTGTATATTGATCTCTAGAAGCCCGTACGGTACTTTAAATTCGTCACACACATGAGATGATGGTGTACTACGTACTGCCTGCTGCTATATCGTGTACCATATGATTGGGAGGGCCCGCATGATGCATCGACAGGAAGGAGCCTTCGTAATTTGTACTCTCGTCCAGTTGGCTAGCTTTCAAAGTGCATGTTTAGTGCTGTCAGGCTGACGTAGCTAGGCTGCACACTGATATTGCTAAAAAAAAGTGCTATTAATTCCCAGTCGACAACATCTGATTACTCCTATTTCGCATGGACATAAAAATAGTTCCTTCTCATAATCTCATTCTGCTTAGAAACAGAAAGACTGACTAAAGAAGTTTTGTATTCTAAAACTTGAAGCTTATCAGATCACTTCATGTTTTGCATCATGACCCGATTGACTTTGAACATCTTCCGAAGCTTCATTAAACAGTACTCACACGAATTTCAGTGATATGTATGCAGTTTAAAAACAAAACATGCTTGTTTGTTCCTGTTATAATCGCAACAAGCAAATAATAAAGAACAGAAAATAAATTGCAGCAAGGGGACACAGATTTAACGTGAAAAAACCTCTCCAACAAAGAGAGAAAAAACCACGGGTGCCATTCAATGAAACTTCACTATAACGGGGAGTGTTTACACCACGCTAGGGATTTTCACAGATACAACTTATCCCAGTCGGCGGCTTACAAAAGGTATATATAACGGTGAAAACTTAAGTCTTGGACGATCCGTACGAAGCCTCCGGCAACGGGCCTCGCTCCGTTCATCAGAAGTTAGCCTCCTTAATGAATTTGGATCATACTTCAACAAACTCCACCTTGAGACAAAATTCTTCTTGTAGCATCAACATCAACCATCTCCCTGAACAAACAAAGCAAATATTTTCGGTGCCAATAGCCACTTGGGCTAATTAGTTAAACCAACTAAGTTCGAGCAAAGCTCAAACTTAGCAACATGAACAGGTTTAGTCATCATACCAGCGGGATTATCATGAGTGTTGATCTTGCATACCTTTAGTTTACCTTGAGCAACAATGTCTCTAACAAAATGGTACTTGAAATCAATGTGCTTAGTTCTTTCATGGAACATCTGATCTTTTGTAAGGTATATGGCACTTTGACTGAAACAAAACAAAGTATTGCAAGAATCATCTCCACAAAGCTCAACAAACAAACCCTTCAACCAACCCGATTCTTTGCAAACTTTAACAATAGCCATGTATTCACTTTCAGTAGTAGATTTAGCAACAACAACCTGCAAGGTAGCCTTCTAGCTAACAGCACAACCAACTGTAATGGATCGAATGCCATTAGTTGATAGGATCGAAAGGAGAATGACTCCTTCTTCTATGATGATGGCTTATAGTGGAAGAGTTACTTCCATAAACTCACTTTTGACCTCAATTTCTATGTTTCCCATGTGTTCCTTACATATCCATAAAAAATTAATGAATATGTTGAATAAATAAGGAGGCAGTGTCTATGGAAAAAAACTGAGGATGGGGAGAAATGACAGTCCTTGGTTGCTTGGGATAAGGTATGCAGACCTAAAAATAAAGGTGGCCTTGGTATCTTGAACTTAAAACTCTAGAATGAAGCTTTGTTGATCAAATACTTACATAAATTATATAACATAGAAGACACTCCCTGGGTTACTCTGATTTGGAAGTCTTATTACTAAGGAAAGATTCCACATCCTGTTGCCCCTTATGGTTCTTTCTAGTCGAAGGATGTGATAAATCTTATGCCAAATTTTAGATGTATTTCCTCCTATCATATTGGTATTAGAGAAACTGATTTATTTTGGAAAGATGATTGGATGGGAGGCATTGCAGCTAAAAATTTCCCAAGGGAATACTCCTATGCTTTAAATGAAGATGTCTCTGTTAATTCTTTCCTAAAAGCTACTAGTCTCTCTGCAAACTTCTTCCTACTTGTCTCTACTGAAACTTTTGAAGAAATAAAACAGCTCCAACAGGTGGCAAGAGACATTGATCTTGGGGAAGCCCCCCATGATTCCTGGAGCTACATCTGGGGCACAGATAGATCCTCTTCGCAGAAATACTATAACTTATGTTTTCGGAATATAGTTCCTCATGAGGGCTTCAACTGGATCTAGAAATCCAAATGCACTCTAAAGGTGAAGTTTTTCTGTTGGCTGCTATTTTCAGATAGACTAAACACTAGAAACTTGATGAAAAGGAATAATATGACCCTGCATTCAGGTTATGACTATCTCTTATGCCAAAACCCTCCAAGGAAAATAGTGGAACATCTGTTCCTCCACTTCTCTTTTAGTAAGGCTTCTGAAGTAAACTATCGATTGGCAGAATCAAGGAAACAGATTGGACATTGTATCTATAGTTAAACATAACTGGAACGGTAATATGTTCGTGGAGAGGTTCATGCTGGGGGCTTGGAATATTTGGAAGGAGAGGAATAATCCTCTCTTCAATGCAGCTATCACCACAATCCAATACTAGAGGGGCAGTTTTTTTATTGATTATAGCCTCTTGGTACATAGAACTAAGGCAGATCTACACCCACACATCCATAGTTTGATAGCCTCCTTGTGATTTTTTTCTTTCTCTCTTCTGTTTTTCCTTCTTTTGTGATGTCTCCTTAGCATCAATCATGATGTAACCCCACCTTTCTTCTTAATATAAAAATGAGACAGTAGGGGATTTTCCCTACTAACATGCAATTCAACAAAAACCAGCACAACCACCAATATTAAACACATAACTCGTGAGGGATCTTCTCTTATCCAAATCGATAACAAAATCTGAATCCACATAGCCAAGAGTCCCTCACTTGTCCTACCAAACTTCAAACAAGCGTTGAAATTGCCAAGAAGGTACCGGAAAACCCACTGAACAGTCTTCCAATGTTCTTTACCAGGATTAGCCATGTATCTACTTATCAAAATCATAGCATATGATAGATCAGGACGAGAGCAAACCATGGCATACATCAAAGAACCAACAACACTAGAATATGACACCTTTGACATGTGCTCAAACTCTTCATCAGTAATAGGACATTGTGAAACTGACAATTTAAAATGAGGAGCAATAAGGGTACTAACTAACTTGGCACCATCCATATTAAAACGATGAAGAACTTTCTTAATGTAACTTTGCTGACTAAGAAATAACAAAACAGGTTTTCTATCTCAAGTAATCTCCATACGTTAAGATCTTCTTAGCAGCACTAAGATCCTTCATCTCAAACTCACTACTTAGGTGTTCCTTCAAAGTAGTGATTTCTTTCATGCCATTGGTAGCATTAACATATAACATCAAGTATATAGGTGATCCATCAATAAACTTAAGTAAACACAACTATCATATTGAGACCTCTCAAAGCCACGTAAGGTCATAAACGAATCAAACCTTTTATACCACTGTTTTGGAGATTGATTTAAGCCATAAGGACACTTCTTTAACTTGCACACAAAATCCTATTTACTAGGCATTATGAACCCTTCTGGTTGGTCCATGTATATTTCCTCCTTAAGCTCTTCATGCAGAAAAGCAGTCTTGACATCTAACTGCTCAAGCTCAAGATCACGCATAGCCACAATACTAAAGAAAGTATGAATGGAACTATGCTTTACAACTGGAAAAGACCACATGATTATAATACGCTTCGTCCCAAGCCTCCAGCGATGGGCCTCACTTCGCTCGTCAGAAGTTAGCCTACTTAATGAATTTGGATTATACTTCAATAGTTCCTACCACCATATTATTCTTCAGTTTTGTGTCAAAGCTGGTGATAAAGCAACAAAGAAATTCACAAATTAATTGTCATGATAAATACGCACAACTCGACACGGCCTTCATCTTATTGTGAACCTTGAGAATAGTTTACAAGAAGTACGCAATATAGTAATAAAAGAACATGCATAAAATGAATAAAACCAACTATTTATACATATATAAACACATCTTCTAAGAGAGGAGGAACGACTATGAGACAGATTGACATGTCCACCTAATCATCCACTATTAGCAACATCTAGAGAGGATCACAAGTAACAAATATGACATCACCATCAACAAAAAAAATCTTAACAGAAGCAAACAAGACGTAGCTAAAATTCTCTAAGAAATAAAAGCACACTTTACCCTAAAAAGGACACTTTAATCATCCTTTCATTTAGTTGACTGTTCCTAATTACTAAAAAATACAAGAACTTTAGATATATGTAAGAAAATCAGATTTTCATATATCATTTAGTTTGATAATGTTTGAACTAACAAAATAACCATATGCCAAGACTGCATTTGTTCATATTATTTTACAAGTTACAAAAAGTACATGCACAAGACATAAAGATAAGAAATAAGTTACATAGAGCTTAAAATAAAAATTTACATACCCAACCATCGATGTCTACATAAGAGATGTCTCCAAGTACTAAACCCACCCCTGAAGCCATCGACTAATCATCTCAAGTCACATACAATCTATAACCATATTATACAATTTCTTAGTAAAAAAACTAATGTAGCCAAATATCTAATTCCCCTTGTACGAAATAAAACAAACACTAGGTAAGCAACATATTCTCAAAAAAATTGGGTAAAATCATAAACAATCACCAAAAACACACGATTTCAATTATGGATCACTCCCTAAAAATTCAGCTACACATCCAACTAAACCACACCCAACTCATTAATTTGGAATAGTAAGGGGAAGAGAACAAGAAAATAGCCAAATGTTACAATCCTGTCTAGATGTACGGGGTCGGTGCTCGGGCATGGTAGAAGAAGGAGGTACACGGATTCACGAGCCTCAACTAATGTGGATCCACAAGCCTCCACCAACATGGATCCACCAGAGTGTCTCAATGACAAGGAGGCCATCTCTCCTGCAGTAGAGGCCTCAAAAGGATAATAAGACCATGATCATACAAAGATCTAGACGATACAAGGCCTTGCATGGGGGTGTTGAGGATTCACCAACGAGGACATTAAGCTCTTATAGGAGATTGTTGTCAAGGATCTAGAGCAGGGGTGCTCATGAGCTGAGTAGGCACACAATTCATGAAAAAGGCTACTTTTATAAAGGAATCAAGATTTATAGTGGACTTAAAAGTAAATGGCCATGTAATACTTGGGATCTCGGGCTCCAAGTACATCATTGGAATGGTGGTGTAAGAATAGTAGAGAGATACTTGATTGATATACGAGTGGCCCAAGGAGGAGCTTTTCCCGCTTCAAATGCTAGTTTCTATGTGTTTATTGTAAAACAAATGCACAAATCAGGCACTAAATTAAGTGAAGTGGATTACAGACCTTTTGTAAGTGTCTTGATTTATAGTATATTTAAGGACATTAATAAAAGTGCACTCCATGAGGCAAAAAATAGATGCATTAATATCAACGTGCCATGTAATAAAATTTGACACCCGTTGGCAAACTTCCTCGGTCTTGCCAAAAAAATTGTGGTTACAAAGTCAAAATTAATGAATCACGAAACATAGCTCACTTTACGAAACTCTCACATATACGGTGCGCCCCTTGTACGCGCATGTGATCGAGGGCGCTCTTATGAAAGTGAGAAACTGTTGAGAATATGCCCTAGAGAAAAATAATAAATAATTATTTGTTATTCCTTTTGTTCATAATTAAAGTTTATTATTTATGCTATAACTGATTATGTGTCTTGATTGTGAGAATCAAAGGAGAAACTCAGATGCACGTGTAAACTTATAAATACCAAGTGTTCCTAGCCTTATAGGCATGACTAGCACATTGTCGATAGATGATCAAGTTCCATGATCATGGTATTGTTATTGTAACGATGATACCATTTGATAATGGGAGCATATTGTTGGCTGCACAAGGATGTTGAACCGACTCAAGTCATACGATCCGCTTAAATATAAACGTTGACATTTAGTTGTTGGTATATTGTTTTTATATTACTATGTCCTTTGACCATAAGGTTATTAGTTGTCTTTCATGCTAGAAGATATATCTTGGTAGTCACCCAACCTCACCTTTCAATAGGTGATCATAATGATAGTCTTTTGGGTATGTTGGAAACCTATGAAGAGGCACAAGATAGTACAACAGTGGGATTTACACCTCTGATGATGGAGAGAGACTCCCGGGACCTCGATATTATGGTATCATGAATTGTTTATCCAAACAGAGGGTGATAAGAATCACTAGATACTGGAATATGCGTACAGGAGAAGAAAACAAACCGCCAACAAGGTCAACACGGTGTAGTAAGCAAGAGTTGCATTATGAGGACACCTAATTTTCTTGCATTGGGTTTGATATGTATTGTGATGGAAAAGGATAGTACATGACATCAATTGGTTTGCTCAATTACTTCATGCTTATGTGGGGTAAATATGGGTGTCCTGGTCCCGCAATTGATTATTGACTAGAAAGGGTTTCGCGGTCATGTTCGCATAACACCGAACATGCGGGGTCACACGCTTAAGGGATATTGTTCTGTAGAGTTTGTTGAGCATATATATGTGTATGATATAAATTCTTTGGAATAGTTCCGGATCATCGGATCAATTTATGATAGAAATCTGAAAGTCATTCTGGTACCCCGAATAGTTCATGCAGAGAAAAGACAGGAAGTGCAACCCCTCCCCTAGAGGGGATGGCGCATGGGACACCATGGTGTAACATCCCAAAAATACCAAACTTAGATCATCAAACACTAATCATCAAGATTAGGGTTAACAAAAACTTTTCCAACTAAACCCATGAATGCATGCATATGTGTATGCATAATTTTTGAATTTCTTTAAAACCATTTTGTTTGTGTGATCCATTGCTTGTAAAATGTTTCTTAGATGAAATAAACATCATCTAAAACATTTCCCACACTTTTCCTAAAGACAAGTAAATCAAAACAAATATATTAAGTGAATGGTCATTTTGGCCAATTTAACTCACATGCCTACTTTGGCTGTCTCAAACTTTCAGAACCTAACAGAAACTTTTCTGGATCTTTGCACCCCTTGAATGTACTCATAACAGAGTATCAACGCCCACCTTGTGATCATCCAGAAACTTTCAAATGCATAGTTTAAATGACATTTCAAAATTGAATCTTCTTCATATGGGAAGATCCCACTTTTTCAAAACTCACTCAAACAAGCTCAACTTTCAAAACCCAAGCATCTACAGACTCACCAGCACCAATCTAGCAAACCCACCAAAAATCTTTTCAAAATTCAAAACTTGATTTCATGCGGCCATTTCATCAAACAGGTTGCAGACACAAATCAAACAAAACCTCAAACACTATAGTGTGCAGTAAATTTAGCCTAACTTGTTCCCTAGTTAGCTCACACACAGCTCAGTAGATCATCTAGAAAGATTAGCCCAACACTAGCACCCCTGTGAGCTTGCCATTGCCATTAATGATGAACAGCCGAGCACACCCATGTTACCCCATTGTGGACAGCAAGCTAGGAGCAGAAGCAAGCCTAGCCAGCATGTCTGGAAGGCAGCCCACCGTCCACCGCCACTCACTGTCCTAGCCGCAAGCGTTGCCAAGCCATGAACCACTCGCACAAGCCGCGCCCAGACCATGCCGAGCATGCGCCAGAGCGCCACCCTCGACCAACGTCCACGGACCGCGCGCCGCCCTCGCCGCGTGCATACACGATCGCCACCGACCCAGGAGACCGCCAGACATCCCGTTGCCGCCCGTACATACAGCCACCGCCGCCGAAGACGCCGCCGCGCCAGCAGAGCACCGCCCGTTCCAGACCAAACCGCACCGCCCCATGCCTCGCGACCATGTCGTTGAGCATCGCCAGGAGACACAGCACCGTCCTCTACCCGTGCCCAAGCCTTTAGCCGCCTGTAACGTCGCCCCCGACGATCTCACCGTGCGCCCCGACGGTCCCCTCGCTCGACTATAAATAGAGACCACCCCCGCACGAATTCATCACACCATCTCACTCCCCTCTCCTCACTGATCGTGCCACACCATTCCCAGAGCAAGACGAGCATCACCTCGCCGGAATTTCACTGGAGCCTGCCGCTGCCGGAGAAGAAAGGAGCCAGCGATTGGAGCCACCCCAGGAGCTGCCGCGACCACCCCTGAGTTCGTCGTCATCGACTTCGTCGTTCGCCCGCCTCGCCGACCCTCGCCAGTACCCCGGTGAGCCCCCAGCGATCCTCACTGGCCGCGCTAGGTTTCGTTCTCGCCGGAGCTGTCTCGCGTCGACGATGACCCACAGCCGTTGGATTAGAACTAGATCAAACGATCCACGTTGCCCCATACCGCTTCGCCCAGCCCCGTGTCACTGACGAGTGGGGACATCCACTTACGCAGCCCGCGGGAGCACTGCGCTTAGTAGGCCGGCCCGTTAGATTTTCCCGCGCAGCCCAGTTATTCAAATTAAACCTTTTTCTATTTCAATTCAAACACACTTCTGTACCCAACTTCAAAAATCAACCCAGATCGATTCAGTGCACCAAATTGGATGAAACCAATTTTGTTGGAAAGGTCTGTGAATGCTTAATCCAAGCCCGTTGGTTTCAAGTCATTTGGATCTGTAGATCACCCATAGTAAAAATAACAAGGCAGAAGCTTTTCTGCATTCAAACATTTTTCAAATTTAAACCATAAAATCTTTTGAGTTGATTCCAACTCTCAAAAATCAAATTTAACCATACCTTTCAGAATATATAAAAATATATAGGTTTACTTGCAGAAATATTGTTCAAGTAATAAAAGAATGCTTCATAAGCAGTCACTTTAATTAATTAAAATAAAAGGGTAAAATCTTATTAAATTGTGACACCACTTTAAATCACATTCCCATGGACTAAAATATGTGGTGATGACATGTGTCAACATGATCCCATGTTTAGTTTGGAGAATATTAAATCTTAAGTAGTTTTTCAATGAGTAGAAATTACTTTTCTAAAAATAAAAAGATTTAAACCAAGCCTTAACCTTGTAAGGTTAGAGATGGTGTTAGATCATCTATAAGACCCTTGTGTGTGATGATTGCAAGTAGTTAAGTATTGTTTGGTGATTGTGTACCTCGTATTTATTCATAGACGCTAGTACCGACCAAGGATACGAGGAGGAAGGAGGATACTACGAAGAAGAAGCCGAGGAGAACTTTAACCAGTGCTCTGCACAAGGCAAGCTAGTAACTATGCAAGCTTTACTAATCAAGTTGACCAATGCAAGCTAAAACTTGCAAGACACTCTACTTTAGCAAGCCAAATACTACTAGTGATCGTGCAATCTGATACCCTACCTATGCAAGCTACCCCTTGCAAGATTACCCATTTGATAAACCAATCCCAGTTTTATGTGCAAGCTTCTTACTTTATTTCTTTATCAAAGCTTACTTAGAGTTTACTTAAGTGACTGGTAGATTTTTGGAAAGTGCTGAAGGCTGCATAAAGAGCATAAAATTTGGCCTAGGACAGAAACCTTGATATCAGCCTAAGATATAAGGTTGGACTTAGTAAAACTCCATTAGTTACCACCCCTCATTAGTACTACCCCTACCTGTAGATGCTAGTGCTAAGCATAAAACTTGATCAACTTTAGATGGGATTACTAGGTGGAAAAATGGTTATGAAAACCTTGGAATGATGGATCATTCTATTGAAATGTTTTGGACATGTGTTTCCAAACACTTGATGATTTTGGTGATGAAAATGTTGAGGCATGAGCCTTAGCCCTTTATAAAACTGATGGTTGTCTGGATGCGATACCATTCCAATTTTATCGTACAACCACAATACCCGAATATTGGGTAGGGCTTGACTGGAAACTTATATTCCTTAGTATTAGTTCCCTCACGGCCAAGGTCTGAGCTTAGTACTCATGGCTTTGTCCCCGGCTATTTCCATGGCCAGACTATGAAGAGGAGTACCTAGAAGATGGACCCCAGGAAGGTTACGACAACTAGGATCATCTCCCATCGCCAGCATTGCATGTGACCCTGAAGATGGAGCTTCGCCTACGCTACCATTATTATTACGTGTTCCGCTGCTTGAAGTTGTATTAAGAACTGGATCATGAGATCCCTATTTGTGTAAGAACTTATGTATCATTTGTAATGGATGAAGTACTATGGTATCCAATTCTGTTATGTCTCGCAAAAATGTTAATCCTAGAATTGCGATGTATGGCATAACATGCATCTAGGATTGAAAAATCCGGGTGTTGACACATGGCCTACCTATGTGTGTCACATGGGGTAGCATGGCCCACCATGGTGATGGTGCATGTCCTCCCATAGGCTGCACCAAAACATTCCTTTTATGAAATGTGTAATATTAGGAATGTTCGTATCATATCTTCTATTTTAGGTATGCGATGATCTTGCAATTATGTGAAGATATTATATCTTTTAAAGAAGAAAGGCAATGATATGTGATTAATTCAATATCACTGCCTACCATACAAAGAGGGGAGGGGCCACCATGGTTGGAGGACACCCTAGGGGAAACCCAAGGACGCCACCCCCCTCTCCTCCTCCTATATAAAAGGGAGGGAGGGAAGATTCAAGAATCCATTACCTTGGCCCTTGGTTGCCTCCCTCCCTCCACGAGATCTCTCTCTCTCTCTCTCCATACATGCCTAGGGATGCTCGGGGTACTCTGGTGTTGTGGAGCTCTAGATGGCGAAGTTCTGCTAGAACAGGATATCTGGACGCGTAGATACCAGCAGAGGGATCATCACTTTGATCCTTCACCGAGTTCTACACCAAATCCTTCACTAACGAAAAACTCTCCGCCGCATCGTTTGTGAGATCTAGATCTATTCCATCTCGTAATTCTCCATAGTTCGATCTTGGTGTGTTTGCTAGGATGAAAATTTAATTTCCCTATGCGAAACCCGACAGTGGTATCAGATTGTTCTATGCGTATATCATGATTGTTCTAGAGTACATGAGATGTACGGGTATTGCACAATGTGTTGTGCGAGTGTTAGGTTGATTATATTAACTCGATAGTTATATGCTTCCCTTGAGTATGCAATTGTTGAACTTCGTGGCATAGAGAGATTTTTACAAAGTTCTCTCTATTCGCGGTCCTTCCAACATATCCAGTTGTATTATAGATCAAAGATGTGCTTCATTATGATGGGTTTCTCTGCAGAAAGACATGAGAATGATAAACAAGATGGGACAATGTAGATCTAATCCACAAAGGAGATCATGTCGTAATGGCGAGTCTAGATACGATCGAGAGATTTCTCACGAGATCTCGCTTCTCTACCACCCCGCAAGTTAAACTAGCATGTGATAAATCATAATTATGTTTTGCGTAGGCAGTCTTTCGATTTATCTTGAAAACCGTATCAACCGCATGGAATGAATGAGTAGAGGCGCCTAATTTTTTTTGCTAAGAATGCATGTGATGTGTTATAGTTTCTTCATTCAATGTTTATGAGATGCTACACGACTGTAATTAATGCATGATGGCTCGTGACATGTGATTGTCATGCGGGACTAGCGACTGCATATTCATGTAATGTAATTTTAATTCTTTAGATATAGAGATAGAAATATTATTTATACATCTACATGAAGATGATGATCAAGCATCATGGACCTTGATGCTATTTCCTAATGAAGAAAGTATTGAAGGAGTTTAGCGCAAGGAAGAAAGTCTATACCATATCACAAATTATCTGAATTTCCTATGATGAGTTAATCCTTTATGCACTCTATTTTGCAATAGTCATTTTTATAAGTAAATAGCAAAAACCACAACAATTGGGGCAGAGTTATCTGACACCCATAAAAATGCATGTTTTTCGGGTTTTTTGAAGGGTTGATAACTTTTCTCAATTATGGTGGTTTTTGTTGTTTACGTCCTTTTAATAGGATGATCCTTGATAGAAAAACATTTAAGATGTTAATGTTTTTTAAATAAAATGTCCCGTCGGGATTAGGAGGGCCAGTTGAAGAGAACATATACCTCACTTAGAGCATCTCTAGCAGTAATGGTAAACACACGAACTATAAAACATGTTTACATTCCATGAAAAACGTGTTTTACCATTTGAAAAATACTCACGGATAACATATGCGGGAAACTCGACCCGTGAAAGAGAAAAAACATGATTTCACGATTTCAGTATATTGCATGTCAAAGCATAGTCAAATTCATATAAATTTGTTTAATAAATACTTATAGTTAAATAATCATTCAAATTACAATATTGTTCAAATCAAATTATAATAGTAGTTCCAATCTTGGCATAGCTCCGCACAGACTCAACGGTTATATCTTCACCAATACGAAGATACTCATTGATATAGTCTGCAAGGTTTTGATAGATGCCATATGCAATCACTCACATGGATATGGATATTTTTTGATAGACGCTAAATCCTACAAGACCGGCAACGTTCCTACTACGCTTAAAGTAGGCGCAGTTTGCCCCGCAAGCTTCAACGATTTTGAGGAACAAGTTTTGCCGCATTTGAAACCTTCCATGCAAGAGATGCAGGGGATATATCTTGGTACCTCGTCAAAATAATCTTGCATGAGCACGAAGTGGATGAACGCGTGGGTGTGCGTCATGCAAAGACGGCCTAAAACCGACCCCCGATGCCTATGCATCATCTTGTTGGCGACAATGCCGACCAATTGTTCGGTGCGTCATCATTGAGAAACTCGTCCATGTCCAAATCGTCGGAGGACAATGAGTCCTAAAAAGGCTTGCTCTCACTCATCATTGAACTCATCTACACGAATCACATGTCAAAGTCAAAATCCATGGACTCTAACTCGAGGGGGAAACCGAACGAGATCTTACCGCGGCTAGGTCGATGTGGTCAATTCGGCCGACTCTGGTGGTGGCAGCGGACACTGCTATAGCAGTGGCTCCGGGCTGACCAGATCTCGTCGCTTAGGTGAAGCACGTCGCCAAAACGCACCTCCATGCTACATCCATGGTTGTTGTCGCCTCTCTTCCATCGCCGCGGGCAAATACACGGTCGCCCGTGAATAGGACCTCCTGGCGGTGTGGCGGCGGCAAGGAGTGGCCGAAGGAAGCCGAAAGAGAATGTGGAGGCGACAAGAGGCGGTGGCGCGGCTGGCGGAAGGACGAGCAGCGGAGGAAATTTTCAGCGCGCCAACACCGCGTATGTAGAGGTCAAAAGGGGGAGGGTTTCTCAGTCGACCGTGGGATCTGCTTGGCGCCGTCTTTTCTTCCAAAACCTAAAACTAGCTATTACTCCCTGTTACTTTCTCTATTTTAAAATATAAGATGTTTTAACTTTGTGAAACAGTATCTAGACTTTTTTTTTAGTATGCAGGTTCACTCATATTTAGAGTGAATCTAGATATTAAAAAAAGTCTAGATACATTTTCTTTTCAAACCTAAAACATCTTATATCTTAAAACGGAAGGAATTTTACATCTTTCGCGTGTTTATACCGTATCTCATAGAGTTGCTCTTAACAAAGCTGTCGCCAATTGGAACACTGTGCAGACCTTGTACACCCAGGCGATTGAGGGTACGCACTCACGGCGAACAGCACACGTACGTACGTACGTACACAGCAGGAGGAGTATCTTACTATTCACGTCATACCTCGGCGCGCCGACGATCCCGTGAGGCCGTGAGCCGATGGAACATCGGCGTAGTAGTAAAGGATTGCCGGTACACCACGAGCAACGCCACACAAGTTCCGGAGTTCGCCGACGACGGCGCGCCCGGGCGACGCGCGACTGGTCCCGGGGGCTACCTGTGCCTGTGTGCGTGATGAGATCGATCCATCCGGTCCCAAGCGGGCTCCCTCCCAGTCCCAGTTATTGCTCCCCCGTTCCCGCGCGTGTCGACCGGCGCCCCCACGCACACGCACCGCTGCACGGAAGCGTTCAATGAAGCGGCCAGTACTACTACGCTCTCTAGCTCTGCAGTCTGCACGATGCGTGAATGGATCCATGCAGATTCGCAGGCCCTGCAGTAACCAATCACCCCCAGTTTCTCGTGACACACACTGCATCTGCATGTGCATGTGGATCGAGGGCGATGTCATGGCGATAGAGTTAGTTGCTGCAGAAAGGTCCCTGGGGCCCACACGTCAGCTTCCTCTTTTATAGGTTATCCCTCGCTCGCTCCCTGCCGCGCCTGACCTTTATTGAGCTGCCCCCTGTTCGGAATTGTATAAGCTTTGAACTGTAAACTACATTTGATGTTTTTTTTAGATTATTGGATTAATTAGCCTTGAAGTGGACCACGGAATTAGAGCAATGCATGTGTAGGCGACCGATGGTAACAAAATGTTATGTAGGAGGATGATGGACTTATGGAGGCAATGCGGGATCTCAATTTATGGAGGCAATGCCGGAATGGGGAAGGATAGAGAGTTGTCTCTCCTCTATATGTAGTCTAGGCGGTGTAGACACGGCGCCGACGGATACGCGTCAACCATGACACATAACACTTCTTTTTTTAGGGTCATGACACATAACACATTAGTGCACTAAGCAACAAAAATAACTTTTATAAAATGATGAGATATCTCTTCGTCTCTCATCGAAAATGGGAAATACACCGCAAAATCCATCTACCCAAGCTCAGTTCTTGGGTGCAACCTTCTCGCCCACTAGATCTACCGTTTGGAAGATTTGGGCCCTTCGAAGTTCTTTGCATGGCTCGCAATCTAAAATAGACTCTGGACAAGCCGACCGTCTTGAGAAGAGAGGATGGACAAATTATGGAGTGTGCCCCCTTTGCAAGCAACCAACAAAGTCGGTGGACCATCTCTTTGTCCATTGTAGATTACGACAAGACTTTGAGGGCTAATCAAGAATTGGCTCGGGCTACATGACCTTGACCCAACTACTTGGTCGACTCAACCTATCTCCTCTTGGTGGCCCATCATGTCTAGGTGCAAGGACTTGGCTTATGTCACCCTCCTCGTATCTTGGAAAATTTGGAACAAACGCAACCCTAGAGTCTTCCGCAAGAAGCACACCCCTCCCGTGGTGGTTTTCCGTAAGATCAAAAGTGAGGCACATCTTTGGGTGCTTGTGTGTGCCAAGCTTTGAGTAATTTAATTCCAGGAGAATAAGACCTTGTGTTGTAATCTATAAATTTTAATTTCTGTCTAACTCCTCTGTTAATTAATAGAATGGGCAAAGCTTTTGCTCCATTTCTAAAAGAAACTTTTACAAGATAAGCTTCTCACTCGATCACGATGCACAAAACGCATGCATGACGAGGCGGGCAGCGGAGGATGGCTGTGCGTGAATTTTTACTCTTCTCACTCACTTAGTAGAAGTAAAAGTAGCTTCACCTTTCACTCCACTAAACATGTGAGACTAAACTTAGTCATCCACGTGCCTCCCAAGTTGCATAATAGATTAGCCTTGAGGTTTCAGGATTTATTATTATGTATGCCTGGCTTGCTTTCATGCGCCAAACGCTATATAAATCCAAGAGAACATTATACTTGCATAATTGTCTTTCTTTGTTGCTAGAAGAAAGGTGTTTCTGTCTCTAGATCGTTCGTAGATCGATCTTTTAATATTTATTATCTTAAGTAGCAGTTTCGTTAAATCTATGTCGTGTAGTATTTTAGCTAGCACCATGGACTTGGACAGAAACTAGCAGTGGACTTAATTGTAACGGACCATCAATTCTTATTATTTTCTTGTGGTACTTTCGGTTGATTAGTATATATAGACGTCATTTTCAGAGAAGGTAAATTAGGCGATCAGGACTAACTGATGCTGAGTAGTAGGGTGGATCACGGCAGTACTAGCTAGATGCTAGCTAGCTATACCTCAAAGGTAGCTATCTACTCGCAACTAGCTAGGGGTACAGAAGTTGGAATTTCAGTTAACCAAGCTTGTAGATTAGGAAAACCACGCAACGATTTTTAACGTAGGATGAACGTAGCTAGGACGGCGCTGCTATTTTGTTACCGTGGCTTGGTTAGCCTCGTGGCCACATCATGTCACTGTCATGCTAAAACATGATGAAGATTCTGTCCCATACATGGTAGTCTCATACAGATATATACTACAACACATGTGACCGACGGTTACGGACTAGCAATTTCTCCAGTATACAATTCTCTTAATCAGACAAGAACGTTTAGCGGCAGCCAGAGAACTAAATTAGTAGTAACGTCGCGATCGTCTGAAAAGGTGATGGTGTTGGTTACTGCTTGTCGAAATTTTCCTACATCAGCTTTAAACAAGCTTCGCACGTGTCGACCTTTTAGGCTGATGATATTGCAAACCAACACCTAACAAAGTAAGCATGGGCCGCCGGGTGCATACACAGATCTGTATGCATCTTCAGAACATCCAAAATCCAGCAACCAAAAAGGCAGAGATTAGGCCGATGGATGGATTAAACAAGGTCCGAATCGTAGTCACGTCAGAACAACATCCTGTGACGGGGATCGCAGAGCCATCCCAAATGTCCCCGGTCAAATGCGGCGAAAGCTCGGGCCTGCCGGCTCCCCCTTGGACTTGTTGCATGTGTACATATACATGCCACTGCACTACTGACTGCAGTCATGCGGTGCTACTCCCAGAAAAGGCGATTGAGCTGAATCTGCTTGATCTTGCATGCATGGGGTAGTTGCATGTCAGTGGAAGAATCTGACGGAAAGCGCATAGGGCGAAGAGGATATGGCTAAGCCCGCGCCATTACATTAGTCCCGATGATGATGATCAGGCGCTTAAACAAACCCTGGTTCTGAAATGCTAGGAAGCGTACGTACGTACAAGGGCAAGACGCCAAGCAGCTAGGCTATGCCTCTCCAGCTTTTTCCCGAGGGGCAATTCCCTTTGGCATCAGGACTGAAACTGAACCGTGCGTGGCAGGCAGCTGCAAGGGTCTTTTATATTTGGCAGCCAGCAAAAAGCACAATCGGTGAACTAAATAAGTGTGATTGTTTTAGGGCAACTAGGGGATAACAGGGGGGTGCAAGCATGGGGACAAGCGACTAGGGCGAGGGATTTGCACTTTTCTAGGGAAATTCTCTCTAGCTTTCACTGAATCCCCACGGAAGGTTCGATGAGGACGCCGGATGGAACAAGGCGGGGGTGTGAGGCGCTTTGCCTACCTGCGGATATGCCCCGGAGGCGAGGAGTCCAAAAGGGTCGGGACAAATGCTACTGATGGAGGTGATGCAAAAAGGAGTTGCAGAGATGACATTTGTTTAGTTGCCATGTGCCACTGTGTGTGCTCTGATTCCGTTCCATGGCTCTCACTCGCTCGGCCGCGCTATGCCGATCGGTTATTCCCGTCTCTGCATGCGTGCTCGGTGAGTTTCAAGTGGAATTTGTGCTGGCTGACCGCATGGGGAGTCGTTTGTTTAGGGCATGTGTCGCTCACATCCATGCGTCTTTGTGCGTTAGCCAGCAGCTATCGTTGTGCTTGGGGGAAGTGACGGCGTGTAAATTACTGTTTCTTGTTCTGTTATTCTTGTACGTAGTCCTATTGTTTTCTTTTTCAGAGAGAATGTACGTATAGTCCTATTGTGTGTGGTTTTAAACAGCGAATAAATTGGGATCAGAAATAGTTGAGCTACAATGTGTGTATGCTGCTCCCTTACTAACGGAAATGCAGAGCTTGCCATCTGTGATACCTTGACGACAAAAGTTAGATATATACAACGTTTATTCTGGAACTGGATCTCGTGGTAATACATATTGCTATTTGGATTTAAAAAACAGTCCTGGCAATATATTCTATTGTCCGTACCAACACAATCTACAATAGCCAGTCATTCAAATTCAGATTGCAGAAGTCCCGTAACCTACTAACATTGGTTTCTTCTACCGTAACAACCCAGATGGAGTTTTTCTCTAAAAAAGAAACACGGATGCAGGTTAGATCGTTTAAGCTTCATGGGCCGTGACCCACATTGTAAGTAACCATAAAATAGTGGAAACTTTATTTTGGACTCGATGTTGGTGAGACCGCATGTGCCCAAATGGGCTCTACCGGCCTACTTTCTTATTTCCTCCTCTGCGGGCCTAATTTCTTATTTGCTGCTCCGAAATCCTAAAAAAAGCTGACTTTCTCAAAAGTTCATGCCGCGTCGTCATCGTGTCAAGTGGCATCTTCTCTTTCACAACAAGAAGCAATATAGGATTGGGGAAGATAGGGAGCGTAAAGAGTATAGATTTTTTCTTTTATTTTTTAAATCCGATAGTTCAAAACAAAATAGCTTGAGAACCGCATGTCCAAATTATAAAACGTTTTTACTTTTGAGTTTCTTGTGCCAAGATTTTTAAAACTAAATTATATGTTGATAGTTTTCGAACAACATTTTTTTACTTTCAAAACCGCTGCGTTTATACTTTAAATTACTTCAGTTATGTAGTTTGTACTTTGCGTTCTTAGTGTACTTTATACTCGGGTTACTACACACTTATACATCTATACTTTTTTGTACTTCGTACTTTCGTGTACTTTGCATTTGTTTAATTGCCATGTGTGTGTGCGTGCGTGCGCGTGCGCGTGCGTGTGCGTGTGCATGTGCGTGTGCGTTGATTCCGTTCCATGGCTCTCGCTCAGGCCGGTTGATAGATTTTGAGGACAGTAGGGCAACACAACAACATGTGGCACTTGTTTAAAGAGAGCTTCCCTGTGATCAAGGGAGGCGATTGTCCCCCTACTCCAGAAAATGCCATAAATATATATATTTAATATTTATGCTAAAATTTTATATATTACTTAAAGTTTAAGCATGATTTGCGGTTATGGGTCTCTTGACAATGTCTGTCAAGGTCCATCACTTGTTTATACACGAAAACACTTAAAAAATATTTACTATTCTATAATATAAATATTTCTGTAATGCAATAGCAAATTAAATGATCCGTATATTTTATATTTCCACTGTCTTTGAAATCTCGGTGAAGATATCTACCTATTTTTATTAAACGAGCAAACTATATTTATTTCTATCAATTGCTCGTTGTGTTCATATGTATGTGCAAAAAGAGAGTAGAAGAGTTAACATAGTAAGCACTGAATTAATAAGTGGATATTATAGTCTCTCAAACATGCACGATGAGGACAAGTAGGACCGTTAGAGAGAGAGGAGAGCTTCTTACGAGATTGTATAGTTATATGATTGCATCGTTAGTTTTAATAATGAATACTCACAATATTGTAAAGGCACATGAGCGCAGATGTTACACTATTATTGCACATTTGGAGAGATCAGAGAAATGTTGGAGTATTTTTTGGATTATAGGAGTCAGAATAGTCATTGTAGGCTACATCTTGGACAATCTATATTTTCCAGAATCATTCTACATTGTTGGACCTCAAAAGTAATACTCCAATATAGATACACGAGCAAAAATTGTGGGTCGGACCCTTCATCATGGGGCCCGGAGGGAGCGCCCCTCTCACTATGGCACGTCGACCATTTTGAGGCACTCTAAAGTGTCTCTAATAGTTAAATTAGTGCCATAAATAATTTTTTGAGGCATTATAAAAAATGCCGGAGGCGATCATGTAGATAAAAGACATTAGAGGCATTTTAAAAAAATGCCTTTAAATCCTAATCATTTGAGGCACTTTAAAAGGTGCCTCTAAAGCTAAGCCTTTGAGGCACCATTGAGAGTGCCTCTAAAGCTAAGATTTTGAGACATTATTGAGAGTGCCTCTAAAACTAACCATTTGAGGCACTATCAATAGTGCCTCTAAAAGCTAACAATTTAAGGCACTAGTGCAAGTGCCTCTAAATGCTAACCATTTGAAGGCACTCTTGAGAGTGCCTCTAAATGCTAACCATTGAGGCACTAGTGCTTGTGTCTCTAAATGCTTACCATTTGAGGCAACGCTTGAGTGCCTCTAAAAGTGTAAATCACAGTAATAAATGCATCAGTAATTACATTCAAATCACAACAAAAATCGAAATACACAATTGGTTCAGAGCAATAGCAAAGGTTCAAATTTCACCCGAATTACTTGTGTATCTTTGGTTCACAGCAATAGCAGATATTCAAATTTCACTTGCATTACTTATGGGCAGAGGTTCAAATAAATACAAATTCACATTCTAATTATTGTAGTACAATCCTAGAACTTATGCTATTACTACCCCCATATGTTGGATGTTTCTTCTTCCTGGAACTTGCTTCTTAGGAAGTGCAACATCATTAGCAGCAGTAGCCTAAGACCAAGACCATGTTGTCACATCAAGCTTCAAGGGATTGTGCGATTAATTCAAGGGAAAATATCCATGCTGGCCTCTAAAACAGGAAAACAAGTTAAGTTAGTTAGCTGAAAACTCAAAGATTATTCCGAGACCGAAATACATAGTAAATAGAGTCCATATACAAGCATCTAGCGTGGAAGAAGGTATCATAAGGATGTTAATTATACAAATTCTAGATGCAGAAATATAAACAGGTTTTGGTTCCACATGAGAAGGTGTCATGGTTTATAAATACGAGCTTACATGATTTTTTTGCGAGTAGAAAAAATGAGCTTACATGATAGTTCTATTAACATGACAGTGAGGTCAGAAATCTACATCAGCATATCAACATAGTTATCAAGTACCCAAATCTAAGATTGGTATAGAATATATCAGCTCATGCTTACCAAACAGAAGCCTATGCCTACTGTCTTACCATTAGGACGCAGACATCTCCAATCTACAAGTATGTAGCATGTTTTCAGAAGATTAAACATAGCAGAAAATCTACAAATGCTTCGAAGCGTAGATACTTTTGCTTTTTACAAGACACCGCGTCATGGTTTATGAATACAAACTCATCTGATCTACTTGTCTGTAATGCTCTCAATAGAAAATAAAATTACAGCAACATACAGATAGCAGAAAAAACTAACTCTCATTTAGTCTAGATAAGTACATAGAAGCGCATACAGCAACATCCCAAAACACCCTTCTTAAATTACAACCACCCTAAACAAAAAACCCAGTTTAAGGTTGATATTAATTAACTCAACCAAACAAAGACCACAAGCATATGTTAGTCATTTGCATTAAGGGAGGAACCAGAAACTCACCTAAACTTTGAACGCTACCTTCAGCATACTCCTTGGCACATAGGTGGAGATGATCAGCCTCCTTCTGGTTCCATACAGGTGCTAGTGATGATCTCCATCATTCACAAACAACACATCACCCTATTCACGTACCTTGTAAGACAAGTGAACTCATCTACCACACATACATGCCAAATCAGGTACAACCAGCATCAGGCAAGCATATGCAAATTTCAGTCTCATGCCTCAAATTCTCAACTAAGTGAAGCATACATACTTTTTAACACATGAGTTCCACAATCTCATCAATCACATGACCGCCAACAGAGTAACTAATACTACTGGCATGATTATTGTAAGTAATATCCCAACCAAACTACCAAGATAAGGAATAAGAACTGACAATTAGAAGGAAAAAACATTAACTGCTTCAAGTAGTAACAGGTCTGATATCCATATATTAGCACTCTAACTACAAAAGTTCTAACATCCAAATATCGATATATGAGTACATATGAAAAAATCACAGGACAAAAAAACTCCTACTTCTCAGTCACTTCAAATTTCCTCAAAGCCAAGGAAATCAGAGTATAGTCAAAATATTATACACTCGCATGAATTACACAACCATGCAAAATGCAAGAGGAAAAGCCAAAATGCTATAATCCAAACATAGTAGTGCCAACCTAAAACAACACATGACCAGTCTGAAGTTAAAAACATCAAACCTAGTCTCAAATGTGCATGTACTGCTTCTCATTAGTTCCAAACAACCAGGCCAAGAACCGGTAGTACCTTGCTTATTCGCTGCTTGTTGAAAACATCCTAACGAACTTTGTAGTTTTGTAATGGCAAGGTCACACCGGATCAAATCTCCGAAGATCTGGAGCAACCAGAGTCCACCCATGCCCCATCCAAGAAAATCGTTAGATTCCCACCGTCAATTATACATATGTAGAATCATGCAGTTACCAGAAATATAATGAGTTACTAAACCATCTTGCAATACGGTTACTACTCCATGTATCTTAGAGCATGTGAGGGTGGCAGCAAGTTGGTTCGCTTGCTTCAGCAATCATCCATCCGTACGAAGATTGCTTATAAAATAACTTGGTTAGATGATAAGAACAACTTTGTTAGATCATTATGAAAACTCAGAACATTGCTTGTAAAACAACTTTGTTAGGTGATAAAACAACTTAGTTAGATGGCAGAAACAACTTAAGCATGTTGATAGAAGAGAATTAATTAAATCACTATGAAAAGTCAGGACATTGCTTGGCTTGTAAAATAACTTGGTTACGTGGTAAACACAACTTAGTTAGATGGTGGAAACAAATTATGCTGTTCATAGAGAAACTTAATTAATGTTGTAAAGTGTCACCGCAACTTGATTGATTTTGTTTTGCATGATTGCATAGTCAAAAAGAAAAGTGCATTAAAAACCCATATTACAATCCATGCAACTTAGCCTAGGGTGTCTAAGCAACTTATTGACCGGATAAAGCAACTTATCAGTTGCATAATTACGTAATCAGCAAGTGAAAATCAACAAATTACCATGCAATATTCATGTATATTCAGAAAAAACAAACTAAATAGAGACAGAAATGCAACTGTGCCAGTTCAATCTATATCCTATTTGGAAAATGGATGAAACTAAACTCAGAAGCTCCTGCAACTTAATTTAGACTTCTAATTAAATAATTTGTTTGATGGTACAATGTGCAACACTTAACTTAATTAAATGGTACAAGTGACTTAACTATGTTGGTGGGGCAACTTAATTAATAAACCCAATTCCATTAATAAAAATGCTGAGGTAGAACAACATCAGATGTCTAATCAAACTTAGCTAGCCTACTCCCACATGGCGATATTAATTTGGAAACGATGACACTACCACGGGACACTACAAGTTAGTTCATTCGGGAATTCAAGTAGTACTGGAACCCAAATCTCTACAGGCCAATAAAATGCATGGAGTGTAAAGATGAGCCCAAGATGAATATACATACATATATGCAAGTGTACTGCCCCCCTCCTTCCTACCCGCACTGCCGCACATCGGCCCCGGATATCTACATAGACCAAAAAATCACGCACAAATGTCATGATTCTGTGATTCATCACAAAGATCCACCATAACAGAACAACATGCGTACCATTACAACTATCAGAGTGTGCAACACTTCGCTGTCCAGTGCCGTGGCCCTAAAAAATCAGAATCAACCACTATGTATCTCGCCTCAAAATTAGGTGGAGGCTGCAAATGTGCACATGATGCACTTGATTTGGCAGATTTTAGTGGGTTGCAGCCATCAATTCTAAGCTTCGTAGAGTTAAAGTATATATGGGGAAAATATAAATTAACAGTGACTTTAAGTCTGTAACCAATGGACAGCAATAGTAATGTCAGACCCCTGAAGAGAATAGCTCAACGTTCAGCAAACCAACGGCCAGGATGCGAGCGGACACAGAGGACAAGGATAGCGATCCACAACGCTCACTGGTGTCTTACCGCGCTAAGTTAAAAGTTGGCGACATTTATTATCTTTTACTTTATTATCCTTGCTATAATAAACGTACTATATATGTGCCGGCTATGCCGCGGAGGTAAGTAGGAATGAAGAACTAAAATTAGAGTTCCTTAGCTGTCGTTAGCTTATCTACCTCAACTACTTTTGATCGATGAACTCCGATCTCAATCCCCACCTTGCGATTCAATTCCCAAATTCCACACAAATCGCTACTGAAAGCACAATCCCTGGCTTCTAACTTGCAAGCAAGGATATGTAGGGATGTGATTTTTTCTTGCTACTGAAACCTGAGACCTTAACAATATCACTTTAACTTTGCTAAAGTATGTCAATTGCATAATCTTTCACTTCTCTGCAATGAAATCAACCAACCTCCACTTTGTGCTAAATATAATCGTCTCATTTATCTCCAAACATCCACCTCAGGAACTAAAAGTTATCACAGGCTGATACGTTCTCTAAGAGTGTTATTTGATCTATATGTAACTACATCCATGTGGAATCGAGATGAAGAGGGACGAATTACCATTTGTGGGTTGCATCAGTGCAGTACAACCCACCGAAGGGGGTCAATCTCGTCGGCGTCTTTGGAGCTCGCTCCGATTCACCGCCGAGACCCGTGGGAGGATGAGGCCACTGTGATCCCCTTGAACAAGCTTTTCCTGTGGCCACAAATTCGGTGTAGCGAAGGTCCTCTACTCCAACTCAGTTGGTGTCGAAGGCTGGGTTGTGGGCTTGACGTGGTGGTGGATTCCGCTGGCAGCCCGCTTCGACGGTGCCTTGGTCATAGAGGTCGGGGCGATGACGAGAGGGTTGTGGTCGTCGTCAACGAGCAGCTGGAGGCGCTGGTGCAGGAGAGCCACGCTGACGACCAAACCCTAGCCAGGGCTAGGGTTCCTCACTGGCGCTCGTGCGAGAGCCGGGAGGCGTCGCGGTGGAGAGGGATCCATACAAGAGTGAGAGGCGGAGCAGAAATGGTGGTGGCGGCAGCAATGGCAAGGGACGGCCGGAATTGCCACGACGGCGGTGCAGCGTAGGGAGGCCGAGTCGGGTGTGCGTGCACGAGGGGAATAGAACGCGCGAGAGAGATGTGGGGCGAATGATCCGTGTTGGCTCGTACATGTACGTGTACCTCTACTTCTTTTTAAGCGATCCAAAAAAATAAAAAAAATGACCATCGTCACATGCCATGTGGTTAAATAAGCCGGTTCCCTTTTTCCCCATGGGCGGCGCAGCGTTGGGCTAAATTACCAAAACTCTCCGTCTGAAGACATCGCAGCACCACCAAATCTCCGTCGAAGAGACACACGTCGAGAGCTCCAAAGAGGCGTATTCAAGAAGAGCACGATGCGAGAGCGCTGCCACCGCCCGATCTGAGGATCAGGGTTTTCACCCAGAGCACGAGGGAGACCGAAAGCACCATAGCGACGCCTTCAACAAGGGAATGACGTCCGTAGATGCCACCATCACGGCCCCAAGGGTAGGGTTTCCCCTCAGCAAAGCCTTCAGCCTCCAACACGAGGGGCGGACCGATGCCGAGACGGCAACCGCACCACAACCATGACGAACAACTCCCCGGCCATCACGCCGTCCACATGGACCGTGATCACTGGCCAGCACCTGGGCCCCTAGCTCGCCCTCACGCCAAAGGACCCGCGCCCAGTTCATGCCCGACACCCAAACAGTTGCTTCGAAGACCGCAGAGGAGGACAAGACTTCACCTTGCAAGGTCCGAAGAGCTGCAAGACGGCGAGCGAGGCCACCAGATCGACCCCCTACAACCCCAATGGCTGCAGACGTCACAAGATATAGGGGAGGGAGATGGGCTCGAAAGGGCCCGGAGCCCCTACTCCGGCCCAAGCTCAAGGCGGCCAGAGCCGGCCGCCCTACCCATCCCTGACCATGCCACCTCGTTGTCACAGCACCGCCGTACCGCGCACCATCACCGGCGAGCGGCACCGATGCGGATCTGGGAGGAATGGGCAAGCGAGCTAAAGCCTACTTGGCCCAAGATCTAGGGCCGGAGGTGGCCACCTTTCCCATACCACACGGCGCCACACACACCGCCGATGATTTAGCTGGTCATCCGCCTTGGCTAGGTTTGGTCGGATTTGGCGGCTACCTTCCAAGACCAGGCAAGGTGGCTCCACCTAGTGGGTTGCCGCCGCTAGGTCTCGCTGGACGTGCACCACCGCAGTCCTTCGTCATCGGCACCAACGGCTTAGAGCCAAGGAGAGCGGTCATATAGGAGTACGGCCTTGCACGACGACGCGTCGGGCTCGTGCATCCTAGTCGTGTTCCTCCTGCCTCCAAGGAGAGTGGTCATGCAGGAGTATTACTCCAAGAATGTTCACACTGTATGCAAACAAAACTCAACCGAGTTCACACAAGGAAATTAACTATGGCGCTGGTCATGTAGGAGAAGAATTACAAGGAAACGAACGGTCAGAAAATATGGTTTTTTTTTAGGAGAGAGGTGGCCACACGGGGAGTTAGTAGGCCATTATTAGCCTAACGAACCGTGGTACGGAGGGAGTAGTATTGATTAAGTTTGTAGAGCTAATAGACACATCTTTATACTCCCTCCAATCCATATTAATTGACTTTAATTTGTCAAAATTTGGATGAACCTATATACTAAACAGTGTCTAGATTTATTTAAATCTAGACAAATTTGATCAATTAATATGGGTCGGAGGGAGTACAAGAAACAGAATGACAAGTCCAAAAAACCGAACGAACTAGAGAAATCAAGAGGGTCGGACTGGGTCGAGTAGGGACGCCACAACCAAGATACCATCAGTGGATGTATGGACGCGACGGAGGACCTTGTTGCGGTGGCGTACAACCTGGAGAAGACGGTCAAAAACTCGTGACGACAACATTTCTCAAATGGATGATAAGTTTAAGGCATGTATGCATCAAAAAACTATGCATTTAAAACACAACTAAAGGTGCCACATTTGGTCAATTATTAGAGACACATTTGAGTGTCTCTAAAGGTAAATCATTTGTGTCACTTTCATTTGTGCTAAAAAACTATACATATGAGGCATAACTAATGGTGTCATAATTGGTCAACCATTAGAGGCACTTTCATTTGTGCCTAAAAAACTATGCATTTAAGGCATAACTAATGATGCCATAATTGGTCAACCATTAGAGGAATTTTTATTTGTGCCAAAAAAATTATGCATTTGAGACACAACAAATGGTGTTATAATTGGTCAACCATTAGAGGCATAATTGAGTGCCTCTAAAGGCAAACCATTTGTGCCTAAAAATATATATTTGAGGCACAACTAATGGTGTCATAATTGTTTAACCATTAGAGGCACATTTGAGTGCCTCTAAAGTTAAACAATTTGTGGCACCTTCATTTATGCCTCAGTGTTATACTTTTAGTGGCATTTTAACAAATAGTGCCTCTAAAAGACCGGCTCTTTTGAGGTACAAATAAAATGTCACAAATAGTTCAACATGCAGACACTAGACTGTACCTCTATTTTTCAAAATATTAGAGGCACTATCAATAGTGCCTCAAACGACTTAACTATTAGTAGCATTCTAAAACTGCCTCTAAAAACTTATAGTTTAAAACATTACTTTTTAAAGTGTTACAAAATATTAAAATTAAAGACAGTTATAAATAATGCCTCTAAAAGAAATGGCTCTGATTTTTTGACGTTGCATAGTGTCTCTCACTCGCTCGGCCGCGCTATACTGATCTGTTATTCCCTTCTCTGCAGGCGTGAACGGTGAGTTTCAAGTGGAATTTGTCCTGGCTGACTGCATGGGAATCGTTTGTTTAGGGTATGTGTCCCTCACATCCATGCCTATTTGTGCATAGGCTAGCAGCTATCGTTGAGCTTGGGGGAAGAGACGGCGTGTAAATTACTGTTTACTGTTCTTTAGGGCATTCACTATGTTGTCCACAAGAGGTTTCACAAGCAAGAAGTAGTCTAAAAGATGTTTATATACATAGTGGAGCTTATTCATAAGCAAAAAAATTTATGGATGACCTACAAGCTTGTGGGTTGTCCACAAGTAATAAAAAATTATTTCTCTCTCGTCTCTCTCTTGCATGTATGTACTTTTAACACACAAGTAGGTCCCAGCTTATGGCAAAGTTGACCTCATATATTATAGCTATTTTCATAAGCTATGTGGATCCCAGCTTATGGTTAAAGTGAACCGTATACATAGGTGATGCCCTTAGTTCTTGTGTCGCTCACATCCATGCGTCCCGTGCATAGGCAGCTAAGAGCATGTCTAACACGCCCCGCATATTTTCACCCCTTAAAACGCGAATAGAGGGCCCTGTATTCACTTTTTGCCGGCCGAAAACTCGGACGAGCTAGCAGAACCCGTATCCCCACCCCGTAAAACAGAATATTCTCTTTTACGGGATGGGGATACGGGTTCTAACTCGCTCGAAGTTCACCCTCAAAATAGGGTTATAGACAACAATTTGCACAACAATTTCAGATCAAACATAGCACATCCAAAATATGTGATGCATAATTCATAGTTTTTAACATCACAACGCGATCATAGGCAATGTTCAAGCCACGGAAGTTCCCAAATGTGATCAACCATCAACGAGTCCATCGCCAGGTATCACCACCATGGGAGACTCACCTTGAGCACTTGCAACACGAGCTTCACGCAGCCTTCTTCCTCGCCACTCCAACGAGAACAAGCTGGTTTGATGATGTTCCATCAGCCTTCAAGGAGCGGTAGGATCATCAACCATGCTCTTGGTGCGAGGCTTTAGCTGGTGGTAGAGATCCTCAATGCGCGCCAATAGCGCTTGCCGCTTGGTCCACTCCGGTGCACGCATCCATCCCGCCTTGCTCCAAGCACGGACCAAGATGGCGTCTTCGATCTTGTTGTAGTTCGCCGTGCGTGGCTTCAGCGTCAACGAAGAACCGGCGGCAGCCGGATCAACCTCAACCACCTCCTCCTCGTCACCCTCATCCTCCTCCTCGTCATCAATCTCTTGACGTTGCACTCCCCATCGAGCGCGCCGATGCGGCGTCCAAATCCACCGCGGATTCATTGAGCATGTCCATGTACGATGTTGTGGACTCAACATCGAACACCTTGTCTACGTCCATGGTGGGTGGCGGCGGCGCGGGCAACGCATCGGACATAACGGAGGGAGGAGGGGCTGTGGCCTTGGAAGACGGTGGAGGCGCGAGGCCGATGCGGCTGACCTGCTTTGTCTTCACCTTGGGTTGCAGAGAACCCCTCGGCCCGCCGCCTTCGTCTTCATCCTGCCCCCTTTCTTGGCAACCGGCGGGGCTGCGGCGTGAGCTGCGCGAAGGGGCTTTCAGAATTGCTTCGGAATCCTCTTCCTCTTCGACGGGATGGTGGCGGAGATCATGGCCGACACGTCGCCGGCGTTGGGTGGACCTTCGACGGGGACATCAACCACCGCGGCCGTTGGAGATGCACCGCCGGCGGTAGGCGGCCCTTGCGGAGGATCCATGGCAGCGGGATCCGGCCGCGACGTTGCCGGGAAGGGCGGTGCGGAGGAGATCGAGCGGCGGCGACGGCGGCGGTTGGGTTTATTGAAAACCGTTCGCCAGCGATGGAGGAGGATCTTGGTTTGGCCCTTTATTCCCGCTCCCACCCCGCACAAGTAAGTGGCGAAGGCCCGCCCCGTAATGAAAAACAGCAAAAATCGGAGCGGGCCGTTTTTACGGGGCTTGCTAGACGGCCGGGTGGAGCTCAAACCCGTATTCCGGCGATTATTATACGGGTTTGGCCCTTTTAATGGGACTGTTAGACATGCTCTAATATCGTTGAGCTCTATCGGGGTGGGGGGAGACGTTCACGTAAATTACTGTTTGTTGTTCTGTTATTCTTGTACATAGTCCTATTGTTTTCTTTTTCAGAGAATGTACATAGTCCTATTGTGTGTGGTTTTAAACAGCGAATAAATTGGGATCAGAAATAGTCGAGGTACAATGTGTGTGTGTGTGTGTTGTGCCCTGCTTGCTAACGAAAATGCAGAGCTTGCCATTTCATCTTGCAATTTGTGAAACCTTGACGGCAAGTATATACTGTACAACGTCTATTCTGGAGCTGGATATGAGCCGCCCTGATCTCGTGGTAATACATATTGCTATTTGGATTTCAAACAGTCCTGGGAATATATTCTGGAGATCTAGTGTCCGTTCGAACCTACTCCCTCCGTTTCAAAATGCAAACCTTTGTAATACTAGCTGGTTTTGAACTACTAGAAAAACTCACATTTAGGAACATAATTTACAATACCCAGTCATTCAAAAGAATGCAGAAATTTAGTAACCTACTGACATTGGTTTCTTCTACAGTCAGAACTAAGATGCAGTTTCTCTCTCAAAAAAAAAAACAGAAGCAGTAACTGTAGGAATATAATCACAACCCAGCTGTAGGTTAGATCGTTTAAGCTTCATGAGCCGTACCCACATTGTAAATAAGAATAAAAGACTGGAAACTTTATTTTCGACTCGATGCTAGGCGAGACCGCATGTGCCACAGTGCCAAATGGGCTCTGCCGGCCTTCTTTCTTATTTCCTGCTATGCGGCCCCAGACTCTTATTTGCTGCTCTGGATATGTATTTGCCGGGAGGTCCTATATGTCGACCAGTGTGGCCCGAATTCCGCGCTGCACACACTAGCCGCGTTTGTTGGGCTGGGACGCACTAACTTTTTTTCCTTTCTCTATTACTAATGTGTTTTTGGTTATTTTTGTTTTTTAAAATCTAAATATATTTTGCATATACTAAAACATTTTTAAAACAGTTTTTTGAAATTTGAACATTTTTAGAAATAAACAGTTTATATTTGTGTATATTTTAAAAAATGGTTATCCCAAAATCTTTTTTATATAATTTCATACAATTTTCAATTCAGATTTTTTTTTGAATTTGAACAACTTTTAAATGTAATTATTTTAAAATTCGAATATTTTTTAGATCTGAACATTTTCCATCATTTCAATATTTTCAAATTTGAACATCTTTTATATATTTTCATAATTCAAACATTTTTAGATCTAAATATTTTTAAGTATGAATATTCTAAAATGTAAAACAAATCATAAAAGGTAAAATAAAATAAAAACAGAAAAGGAAAATAAGGAAAAATAAATAGAAAGACGGAAAACGAGAAAACAAAAAACGAAAAGTAAAAGAACCTAAAATAGGCAAAGCCCGTTACAGCGCAAGGGGTGTGTGACACGTGGTAAAGACTGACCTGGTTGGTGTATAGGAAATGCTGTATTTGCCACAAAGTAGCATGCAATATGTTCCTCCGTCTGAAGGCTCCTACGGCCCGTGTTTGATGCGGCCCAGTGACAAGTAGAGTTTTTTCTTTAAACTCTATATTTTTGTAGATGGTCCTATTGTGTGTGTGCGTAGTCCTATTGTGTGTGGCTTTAAACAGCGAATAAATTGGGATAAATAATACTGTAGTTGAGCTGCAATGTGTGTGATGTGCCCTTGCTAGCGAAAATGCAGAGCTTGCCATTTCATCTTGCCATTTGTGATACCTCGACGGCAAGTACATACTGTACAACGTTTATTCTGGAACTGGATAGTGAGTCGCCCTGATCTCGCGGTAATACATATGGCTATTTTGATTTAAAACAGTCTTGAGAATATATTTAGGAGATCTGATGTCCGTACCAACAAACTCCCTCCGTTCCGAAATGTAAACCTTTGTAGTACTAGTTGGTTTTGAACTAGTACTAGAAAAACTCACATTTAGGAACAGAGGTGATAGTTTACAATATCCAGCCATTCAAATTCAGATTGCAGAAATTTTGTAACCTAATGACACTGGTTTCTTCTACCGCCGGAACCCAGATGCATTGCCCAGATGCAGTAACCGTAGGAAAATAATCAAAACCCAGCTATAGGTTTGATCGTTGAACAATCATGGGCCGTGACCCACATTGTAAATAAGCATAAAAGAGTGGATACTTTATTTTGGAGTCGATGTAAGGCGAGACCGCATGTGCCAAATGGGCTCTACCGGCCTACATTCTTAATTCCTGCTCTGAGGGCCTCGTTTCTTATTTGCTGCTCTGAGCATGTATTTGCCGTGAATGCTATATGGCACCGTCACATGGCGCAAACTGAGCCAGCCCAACGGCGCTTGCGCCCTGTGGCGGCGCCATATAGCATTCACGGATTTTTTGAGGTGGCGTGGCTATACACAATTGTAGAGAGAAATCCGGTAGTGGGGCCCAACGATACGGAAGGAAGGCCCTCTGATCCTAATATGCTCTAAATTCTACAAAATTCGTTTGAATTTCAGCATTTAATCCAAAGGGACCTTTACACCGCAAAGCTCACGCGAACTGATCCAGTGACAAGCGTCTAACTCTTTTTTTTTTGAACGTTGAACTGGTGCAAAGCACCCGACATATATTGCTGCATATTCATCCCTGGAGTACAAAAAGGCTAGAAAGATAAAAAAAATACACAGAGGCCCAGGAATTTGCATTGAGGACCCTAAAAGAAACTTGAAAAAGCAATCAAGTCCTTCGTCCTCCTCCTCCTCCAGATCAGCGACGAAGCTCCGACGTCGGCGAGCATCCTTGCCACAGGAAGCAACCGACGAGAGGAGCAGAGCAGCGGTGGAGTGGCAGCCCTACTGCCATTGAGTCCGGCAGCGTTGAGACATCTGCCGCCAAGAAACCGCCAGAGAGAAGCTCTAGAACGAAGCCGTCACCGTAGGCACCCAAATCCTTCATACCAAAAGACACCATCATGGCCGCTTGAAGAGGAATGAGGGAAAATCCATGCGACAAATCTGCCAACATACTGAGACAAGGAAGAAGAGGACGACAAGCACTCGCATCCCTCGCCTCCACTCTGAATGAATGAGGAGCACAAGATTAAATCGCCACCACACCATTCTCCCCGCCACCGGCCAGGGAAGGAGGTGCCCAAGAGCCGTCCGCCACCACACCATTCTCCCCCGCCACCACGGCTGGCCAAGAACGGGTTGTAGCTTCAACTTCCTCACCAGATGTCTGGTCCTAGGCCTTTATTGGGAGTCTCTGGCGGTGGATCTACACACCCCACTAACTCCGACCACCGGAATGCTTGCAAGGATGAAGATTCGCCTTCGTCCGCTCCAAATCTAGGCCAACGACCTGGAGAACAACTCCAGGCAGAACGTGTTGAATTTTTTGCCTAAATAGGCCCAACCCATTTATTATATGCCAATAAATTCCTGAAATCCTAGAGGCCCATTTGGCCTATTCATGCAAGGCAAGAGCTGGGATAAATGTTTAGTCTCACATTGCTAGTTGAGTGGAAGTTGGACCAGCTTATGAGGTGAGCTCTCCTACCACTTGGTAAAAAGGATGATAAGGAGAAGGAGAGAGTTCCACGCGCGCGCTCCTCCTCCTCCTTTCTTGCCTCGCCACGCCACGCCTCACACGTCACGTCCACGGCCTTGCCTTGCATGGTTGCGGGAATCTCATGAGCCGAGCTTTATTTTGTCACGCATGAATTTTATATGAACAATCGTATAGAAGTTGTAACGTTTTGCCCGAGTGGACTTTTAATACGAGCTAAATAAATATGAACTGAGTGGAGGCTGTCCGGTGAGCTGCCGCATGTTCACTTCAACTTCTGTCCATTTGTTTCATCTTCTGTGCAGCTTGTCTGCCTACCCATCTGTGCCTATATAAGAGAGAGGTCGCGCCTCCTCTCAGACACACTGCCACACATCCTTTGCGCCTCCAGTTCCAGAGCACTGCGCTACTTAGATCTTCCCCATCCCGTCTTGCGGCGTGCCATGAGCGAGACGATGAGCCTCGAGACCCCGCTTTGAGTCTGTCACGGAGAGAAGGCGATAAGGTTTTGGGCGCTATCGAACTCCCTCACCGGATAGCGGCTGCAACGTCTTCCCAGCGAGGACTTCTTCCCGACATCGGCTCTTTTCTCGACGACATGGCCAGACGATTCCAATTTGGCGGTTCCTCTTACCACTCTTGCCGTGTATATTTTCTTTCTCAATCTTGTTCTGATCGCATCTAAAGTTTTACGCCTTGCAGTTTGTTTGGTTATATGCCTTAATATGTATTCGCTATTTCACATGATTGGTATATTGCCTATTATTCTAATCATGTTTTATCTAGCGTTTATTATGGATAATTCGCTTGGTAAATTGCTCTTTTATTCAACAATCCAAAAACCTTATTTCAGGCAATTTGCCCTAGGTGGCTTTGTTGCTTCTATGAAGCCACCTGTGTTCCAAGGTGTCAATTACAAACAATGGCGTGCGAGAGCAGTGCTCTAGTTTCAGACCATGGGCTGCTATAACGCCATCTATGGCGCACCTGAGGGAGAACTTAATCCCGCTCAGGAAGAGGCGTTCCAAAAACTTGATGCCACTTTCAAGGCTGCCTTGATCAGTATCCTTGGTGACAATATTGTCGATTCATATCTGTCATTTAGCAATGGCAAGAATATGTGGGATGCGCTCGAGAGAAAATTTGGAGTCTCCGTCTTTGGCGATGGCGTATGTCATGGAACAATTCTATGACTATAAAATGGTTGATGACCGCTCCATTGTGGAGCAGGCTCAGGAGATACAGTCACTTTCTAGGGAGCTTGAGCACTTCACTTGTGTGTTACCGGACAAGTTTGTTGCCGGAGGCATTATTGCCAAACTTCCCCAGTCATGAAGGAATTTTACTACTTCTCTAAAGCACAAGAGACAAGAATTCTCCGTAATGGATCTCACTGGGATTCTTGATGTGGAAGAGAAGGCGAGAGCAAAAGACACACGCGTGCTTTCGAGGGGGTTATAATGCCAATCTGGTATAGAAAAGGAAATTCCAGCCTCATAAGTTCAAGAACAAAGGCAAGTTTGACGGCAAAGGAAAGTTCGATGGAAAGAACAAGGCCTCACAGTCTACCAGCTTCAAGAAGAAGACTGATAAGAGGAAAGGTGCTTGTCATTTGTGCGGTGATCCTGATCATTGGGCTCCTGCTTGTCCCAACCGTTTTGACAAGCGCCAGCATGGGAAGGGCAGCAAAACTGCTAATGTTGTCATGGACGACGTTGAGATGAAAGATGTTGGGTATGGTATATTACTTACTGTTCTTTCATTATGTCATTCTCCTGATTGGTGGATTGACACGGGCGCTAATGTACATGTATGTTATGATATTTTCATGTTTTCTTCATATTAGGTCAGAGGGACTCAAACCGTATTGATGGGGAACGGCTCGCATGCTTCTGTTCATGGTGTTGGTACGGTCGATCTGAAGTTCACTTCAGGAAAGACCGTGCGCCTGAAGAACGTGCATCATGTTCCCTCAATAAATAAAAATCTTGTTAGCGGATCTCTTCTATGTCGAGATGGCTACAAGATTGTATTCGAGTCCAATAAATTTGTAATTTCGAAGTATGGAACCTTTGTTGGTAAAGGCTATGAGTGCGGAGGCTTGTTTCGCTTATCTCTGTCAGACATTTGTAATAAAGTTGTTAATCATATTTACACGAATTTTGAATCAAATGTCTGGCACTCTCGTCTTTGTCATATTAATTTTTGTTGTATGACGCGACTAGCCAAAATGAATTTAATCCCTGATTTCACAACTGTTAAGGGATCTAAGTGCCAAGTCTGTGTGCAAGCTAAACAACCTCGCAAGTCACATACGAGAAGTGAGAAATTTAACACCACTAGAGCTCATACATTCTGATCTTTGTGAGATGAATGGTGTGTTGACAAAAGGTGGAAAGAAATATTTCATTACTTTGATCGATGAATCTACGAGATATTGTCATGTGTATCTTCTGAAATCAAAAGATGAGGCTTTGAGTTTCTTCAAAATCTTTAAAGCTGATGCAGAAAATCAACTTGATCGAAAGATTAAGAGGCTTAGGTCGATCGTGGTGGAAGTATTTTTTCAACGAGTTTGATTATTTTTGTGCGGAACATGGCATTATTCATGAGAGGACGCCTCCCTACTCACCCCAGTCAAATGGAGTAGCCGAAAGAAAGAACCGTACTCTAACAGATTTGGTTAAGGCCATGTTAGACACATCGGGTCTTTCTAAGGAATGGTGGGGGGAGGCACTATTGACTGCGTGTCATGTCCTAAACCGAGTTCCCACAAAGAAAAAGAAATTACTCCATTCGAAGAATGGGAGAAAAAAAGATTAAAACTCTCTTACTTACGTACTTGGGGTTGTTTGGCAAAGGTTAATGTACCAATCCCCAAGAAGCGCAAGCTTGGACCAAAAACCATTGATTGTATTTTTCTGGGCTATGCTTTTCATAGCATTGGATATAGATTTTTGATAGTAAAATCTGAAGTGCCTGACATTCATGTCGGTACAATCATGGAGTCGACTGATGCGACTTTCTTTGAGGATATATTTCTAATGAAAGATAAACCTAACTCATCAAATCCGGAGATACCTAGTTCATCTAATCAGGAATTTGCTACATTCTCTGAACCCACCATTACAATTGAACACTCTGAAAGTCCTAAGGAGGAGGATAATGAAATTCCTAAAAGGAGCAAGAGACAAAGGACCTGCAAAGTCTTTTGGTGATGATTTCATTGTGTACCTTATGGATGACACTCCCACTTCCATTTCAGAAGCATATGCATCTCCTGATGCTAACTACTGGAAGGAAGCCGTCCATAGTGAGATGAATTCCATCTTAGCTAATGGAACATGGGAGATCACTGATCGCCCTTATGGGTGTAAACCTGTAGGATGCAAGTGGGTGTTTAAGAAAAAGCTTAGACCTGATGGTACTATTGAGAAGTACAAGGCACGACTTGTGGCCAAGGGATATACTAAAAAAGAAGGTGAAGACTTCTTTGACACTTACTCACCTGTTGCTAGATTGACCACCATTCGAGTATTACTCTCATTGGCTGCCTCTCATGGTCTTCTCGTTCATCAAATGGACGTTAAGACAACTTTCCTTAATGGAGAGTTGGATGAGGAAATTTACATGGATCAGCCAGATGGCTTTGTGATAAATGGTCAAGAAGGAAATGTGTGCAAGTTGTTGAAGACTTTATATGGCCTAAAACAAGACCATAAGCAATGGCATGAGAAGTTCGAAAGAACTTTAACTGCTGTAGGCTTTGTTGTAAATGAAGATGATAAATGTGTGTACCATCGCCATGGCGGGGGTGAGGGAGTCATCCTTTGTTTGTATGTTGATGCATACTGATTTTCGGAACCAACCTTAATGCAATTAAGGAGGTCAAAGATTTCTTATCTCGTTCCTTTGAGATGAAGGATCTGGGAGTAGCTGATGTCATCCTGAACATCAAGCTATTGAGAGATGATGACGGTGGGATTACATTGCTTCAGTCCCACTATGTGGAAAAGGTCTTAAGTCGTTTCGGGTATAGCGACGTCAAGTTTTCTCCTACACCGTATGACCCTAGTGTGATGCTTCGAAAGAATCGAGGAAATGCTACAGACCAACTGAGATACTCTCAAATTATTGGCTCCCTTATGTATTTAGCTAGTGCCACGAGGCCTGACATCACATTTGTTGTAAGCAAACTCAGTCGATTTGTTTCAAATCCAGGAGATGATCACTGGCATGCTCTTGAGAAAGTCATGCGCTATCTAAAAGGCACCGTGAGCTATGACATTCACTATACCGGGTATCCGAGGGTACTAGAGGGTTACAGTGATTCAAATTGGATATCTGATGCTGACGAGATAAAGGCCACGAGTGGATATGTATTTACACTTGCTGGTGGCACTGTTTCTTGGAAGTCTTGCAAGCAGACCATCTTAACGAGGTCAACTATGGAAGCAGAACTCACAGCATTAGACACAACCACTGTTGAAGCAGAGCGGCTTCGTGAACTCTTGATGAACTTGCCTATGGTTGAAAAACCAATACCCGCAATCCTTATGAACCGCGATAATCAAACTGTGATTTTCAAGGTAAATAGTTCTAAGGATAATATGAAGTCACCAAGACATGTGAAGAGGAGACTAAAATCTGTCAAGAAAATGAGAAACTCCGGAGTTATTGTATTGGATTATATCCAAACATCTAAAAACTTGGAAGATCCCTTCACAAAGGGTCTATCACGCAACGTGATAGAAAATGCATCGAAGGAGATGGGTATGAGACCCATAAATTGAGCTTTCCATAGTGGTAAACCACTCTATGTAATCGGAGATCCCGTGAATTAGAATTGGGAGACAAGCTGTTGGTTAGCTGAGAGGAAAGTATCCCTACTTTAATAAACACCACTCCATAAAGATGCAATAATTTCCTATTCTGCACGGCAGGTTGATTTATTATCTTAATATGTTCTAAGTGGATTATCCTAAGCAAAGATGCTGTCCTGCAGAACATCTTTTGAAGAACACACCGATATAAGTCTGACTGTTAAAACATAGCAGTCTATGAGAATATGGAGCTCTCTAAAAACTCATGAAAGGTCATGGAGTATGACGTATAAGCTTCATCTGCGGGGAAGTCCCACGGTAGCCTAGTATCGGTCAAGACTTTTTGTGAAGCTAGGTTCGCATCAAACTTGCAGTTCAAGGCATAGTCCACTATATAAGTTGCTGTTGGAGATATGCCCAAGAGGCAATAATAAAGTGGTTATTATCATATCTACATACTTATGATAAATGTTTGCATACCATGCTATAATTGTATTAACCGGAAACATTAATACTTGTGTGATTTGTAAACATAAAAGAGTCCCTAGTAAAGCCTCTTGTTAAACTAGCTTGTTGGTTAATATATGATCATGGTTTCCTGATCATGAACATAGAGATGTTATTAACAAAAGGGTCATATCATTAGGAGAATGATGTGATGGACATACTCCTATAGCTAAGCGTAGCATAAAGATCAAGTCATTTAATATAGTTCATTTGCTATAAGCTTTCTGATACATAGTAACCTAATTCCTTCGACCATGAGATCATGCATATCACCTTTTCCGGATGGATTCTTTGATGTCATCAAACACCACACCGTAACAGGGTGGCTATAAAGGTGGCATTGAGTGTTCAGAAAGTATTGGTTGAAACACATGGATCAAGAGTGGGATTTGTCCATCCATATGACGGATAGATATACTCTGGGCCCTCTCGGTGAAATGTCATCCAATTAGCTTGCAAGCATGTGGTAGCTCACAAGGGATCACATATCAGGAGCGAGAAAGAGTACTTATCGATGCGAGGTTGAACTAGGTATGTAGAGATGCAAGCGATCATAACCTCGGATAAGTAAACTATCGTGAGACAAAGGGAAATTGGTATCGTATGTAAGTGGTTCATTCGATCGTAAAGTAATCGTAGAAATATGTAGAACCATATGAATTTCAGATTCCTCTATTGGTTATTGTTCGGAGAAGTGTCTCGATCATGTCCGCATAATTCACGAACCGTAGGGAGACACACTTAAGGATTCGACGTTGTTTGAGTAGTTATGGTATTATGAGAAAGAGATCGAATGTTGTTCGAAGTCTCGGATGGGATCCGGGATATCACGAGGTGATCCGGAATGGTCCGGAGAATAAGATTCATATAAGGAAAGTCTCGTTTCGGAGTTCGGAAATGATTCCGGTGTTTTCATCGGGAATGTTCTAGAAGGTTCCGGAATGTCCGGCACTCCGGGAGGGAAGGGGTACATGAATGTGTCATTGCATATTGGAATGATTGCATTATGTACTAAGTGTTCTCGCTGTTCCAAATAAAGGATTAAATTGAATCCCAAACTGAAAAGTCAAACGACCAGTTTGAAAGTCAAACGGCTAAAACAGGAAAGTGAGGGAAAGAGGAAGGAGGAGGTTGAAACCGACTTGGGGGAGGAGTCCCTCCTCTCCAAGCCGGCGCACCACCCAAGGCCGAGTTGGGAGGGACTCCCTCCCTTGGCCGCCTCCCACCTATAAAAGGAGGCGGGGCCCTCCTCTAGACACACAAGTTCCTATCCTCTAAATCTAAACCCTAGCCGAGCCTCCGGTTTAGAGCCGTTTTGGTTTAGAGATTCTAATTGCCTAGCCTTTGGTTTAGAGCCTTCTAATTGGTGTGTCTAATCCCTAGACCACTAAAGCCTCTCATACTCCACCATACTTGCTCGGCTTAAGCGAAGCCTGCGAGATCTCCCTCTACTTAGGTACCACGCCATTGTCTTGGGAATCGCGAGGAGTGCTACAACCTCCGCGCCCTCTTTGGAACAAGGAGAGGAAGGTCTTCGTCAGTACCGAGCGTGTGACCGATTGCGGGCGCTAGGAGCGTGGCCTTGGGAAGGATCGTCTGCGATCTTGAGATCGGAAAGAAATGCGACTACATCACCCACGAGAATCGATCTCGTTAACGCTTTGGAATCTTGAGGGTAAGTTATTCCATCGACTCGTTGCTACAATCTAGTAGATAGATCTTGGCTTGTTTGTTTGTATGCGATAGAAATTTTTGTTTTCCATGCTACGAACCCCTACGGTGTATCGAGCCGTGTCTATATGTAGATCTGTTGCCTGAGTAGAACACAATGGTCATTGTGGGCGTTGATGCTTTATTGTCGATTGCTTCTTGTGTACTTTGCATCTTGCGGTATGTTGGGATGAAACGGCCGGGCTAACCTTACATGACATCGTTCATGAGACTTGCTCCACGCTTGACATGCAACTTGTATTACATAAGTGGCTTTATGGTGCTGTTTCTCCTAGCATAGTTAAGATCCAATTTACAACGGGTGATTAACAATACTAGTATCAATGTTGTGGTTCTTGTTAAAAGTTAGAATGACACTTATTGAAAGCCCCAAACCACGTAAAATATGCAAAGAAAGTAGAGGCGTCTAACTTTGTTTTGCGAGGTGTCTTGATGATGTGATATGGCCATGATTGTGATTATATATGATGTATGCAATGTTCCTTATTGTAAGTCGACAACCGGCGGGAAATATGGTTGTCTTTAATTTCTGTTAAGACCCGCGTGTCTATTCAAAGTAGTTGTAGTAGTTGAAGCCGGTGGACGACAACCATGGAGCAGCGTCATTGACCTTGATGCAATGCCGGTAATGATGGAGATCATGTTCGTGCTTGAAGATGGAGATCGGAAGCACAAAGAAGAAAGGCCATATCGTATCACATATTATGAATTGCATGTGATGTTAATCTTTTTATGCATCTTGTATTGCTTAGTTAACGACGGTAGCATTATAAGATGATCCCTCAAGCACACAATTTCAAGTTTTAAAGTGTTCATCCTTAGTAAGCACCGTTGCTAAAGCTCGTTGTTTCGAAGCACCACGTGATGATCGGGTGTATTAGATTCTGCGAGTGTATACAACGTGAGCAAGCCAGATTTGCTCATGCGGAAGCTAAGGTTGATCTTGACGAGCCTAGCATGTACAGACATGGTCTCGGAACACGGATCACCGAAAGGTAAAGCATGAGTCATATAGTAGATATGATGAACATGTTGATTGTTCGCCATTAAAGCTATATCAACTCTCGTGATGATCGGTTTTGATATAGTGGATATGGTTCGTGTGATCACTAAAACAATGTGAGGGATATTGTTTTGAGTGGGAGTTTACCTAGATTAATTTAGTTATTTAGAACTCAATTTATCATAAATTAAATCAAAGTGAATTTGCATAAGTTGTTGTAGTCATTGGCATCCGTTTACCACCTTGCGCTTAGTTTTAATTGATATGATAGAACTATAGATTTCTGGTTAGTTACTTTACGAACTGGTATCGTATTGTTTTGAAGTGTTAATCTAAAGTTTAAAAGTCCTATTGCAAACTTTCAGTAAGTTCCGATTACTCCATTAAGTTTAATAATTGGTATTAAAACAAGAGTGACAATTCCAAGAGTTAGTGTATGAGTATCATGTTTGTCTCCATGATTCTTGATATTCAAAGAATTGTCTTAATATCAAGGTTATCTAGGATCTGAAAGAGTTGTTTCAGAAACCATGATATGTGGAAGATATTGTGATATCTGAAATGAAGTTTTGGTTGCAACATGATAGAGTATAATATGGCAAAAGTCATGTTCTCATATTTGATGAGAATTTGCAAAAGGTTGGAGACACTAGTTGTCCTAATCCACCAAAAAGGTTTTGGAGAGAAACATTATACTCGCGATTCACCGTTATAAGCTAAAAGTAGCTTGAACATGGATAATTCCATGATAAGGGTGGGTATTTGATGTAGGTAAAATGTTTACTACACCAAGAGATTACTAAAGAAAGGAATTTGAAAGAACACCAAACATTTGATGATGGTGATCTACTTCAAAGTGCAAGTCCAAAGACATTGGTATTTAACTATACACGCTTTGGACTATGTGTCATGTGTATGGCTCCACTATTGATGTTGATAGATTCTTTCAAACAGAAAAGGAAATACTGAAAGAGAATCTCATAAATATATGGCAGAAAAGAAAAGACTAGAATTGTTCAGTTTAAGTATATAGATGATATACATGTTATGGCTATATTCTTTGCTTATTAAACAATGTGGTTCTTAAGTATTTGATACTGAATTTGTTGGTGTGAATCGTCATACGAAACAACACAATTCATGAACTACAAAGGCCTAAGTAACTAGCAAAAGAATATGTGATGATATTCATCGAGAGCAAATAAAGGGTTATTGTGTTGCTCGTTAAACATCAAATCTTGCCTTCAAGATTTGTTTTATCAGGTATTATGAGAACAAAAGGGTTGTTCAAATAATTGCCGTAATCCATAAAAGATGGATGATTCACAAATCTCGTTGGAGAAATCACATCCATAAAACTAGTGCTAAAAATGTCGAAAGACAAATTGATTGAAAGATCACTTAGGAAGTGACGTCGGCGTTTAAAATATATTGGAAAGAAAACATGAAGAAACTCCATGTGGATGGAATTTTGGAGTCTTTTGATTTTTGATCACATGACGCTTGTGAAACTTTCCCAGAGATAATTAAAACTTCGTTCGTAGGCCAAAAGGGAACGAATGATAGCTTATTGGAAATTGTACATATTGTTGTACAAAGTCCATTATATGTAGTCAAGAGCGATGGATTTCAACTTCATATGCTTTCTCCGAAAATTTGAGTGAATATATGAATATTTACTTAATAAGGATGAAGTGTGAAATATTTGAAAAGTTCAAAGACTTTCAAGATGAAGTGCAAAATCATTGTAACAAGAATATAAATAGTTTATGATAAGATCATAAAGGAAGATATTTGAGTTACAAGTTTAGCATAATACCTAAGATTTAAGGAATCGTTCCGTGGATTTGCATTTTCCCGAAACACCATAAGAGTATGGAGCGTTCGAGATATGTAATTAAACCTTGTTTGACATGGTAAGATCAAAGGTATAATTCATAAAACTGCCATTATATTTTGAAGATTAAAAGCTTTAGATACTACCGTTTTTCCACTGAAAAGAGCTTCATCATAATCCGTTGAAATGACACCATATAAAGTTATGGTTTGGGATAAAACCCAGGTAGTCCTTTCTTAAAACATTGGTATGCTATGCATAAGAAAGATGTGTGCAACCAAAGTCGGATAAACCTGTCTTTGTATAAATGTTAAGTACTCCTCCATAAAACACCGGAGACAAAAGTGTTTGTCGCTTAGAACGTCAAGTTTTTTTAAGAAGGAATTTTTCATGAAAAGTTAAGTGGGAGGACAATAGAACTTTGATAAGGTTAAAAGAACCTTAGCTATATGTGCAAAGTTGCGCAGCGCCGAAAAGTGTTCCGGAGTTAGCAACAATGCTCATGGCTCACGTACCTCAAAGGTTGTGGTCGCGGAGATCTAAGTTCCTATTGAAACAAGTAGGTCGGATAAACAATCGAATACCAAGATTTGAGAGTTAAATCATTATTTGACAATAATGATCCAACTACATGCAAAGAAGTGATGATGAGCCCTGACTCCGTCAAATGGCTTGAAGCCATAAAATCCGTGATAGTTCCATACACGAGAAATCGAGTTTTGAACTTGAAGGACCCTCGAGAAAGGTGTAAGACCTTACAGTTGTGTCTGGATCTATAAAGAAATAGACATGGATGTTTTACATCTATAATCGACATATTGGGAAAGAGTTCACAACAATTTTCAAAGGTTGACTATGACAAGATTTGATTTGTCATAGTGATATTTAGTCTAGACGGATTAATGTAGCAACCACTACATATAATTTTGTTATATGGTAGTTGAATAAACAAAACAAGTTCTTCTAATAGAATCGTTACCTAGGACATGTGCATAACACGGTCCATAGGGTTTTGTTAATTCAAAGGATGCTAAAAACATATGCAAACTTCAATGGTTGAAGTAAGCATAGCGGAGTTGGAATGTTCACTATGATGAAACTATTAAAAGAATTTAATTTCATCAGAGACAATGAAGATGCTTGCATTTGCAAGAAATTAAGTGGGAGCGCTAAGACATATTTCTAATACATTATGTGGAAGACATATTGTTGATTGGAAATGATGTGTCTTTTATTAACACATATTAAGAACTTCATCCCGATGAAAGACTTAGGCAAAACCCAAATATTTGGCATCAATAGACGCTAATATGGTTGTGCCAGAAGTACATAGACGAGATATTGAATAAAGTTCAATATAGAAACTACAAGAAAGGTTCTTGTCGCACAGAAAGGATTGAAAGAGTTCAATGTTGATGATATATTCAAGTGTATTGACATTTGGTAAGTGAAACAAAGATTCAAGTATAGATTGATACTTGATGTATGAAATCACAAAGAGTATTTATATCAATCATACTGTGATATGTACAAATCCAGATATGTCCTATGCTCTAAATGTTATGAGCATATACCAGAATAATTCATAAGATGATCATTGGACAATAGTAAGGATATCCTTATGATCTTTTGGAAGAACTAAGAATATATTGTTTGTAGAAGTGACAAATAGATGGTTAGTTCATTGTAAAAGTACTACATTGATACTAGTTTTGTCACAAAGTGCAAATTAAGTTTATCTCAATCTAAACTAAGGGTGGCACAATATAATGGAAGGTAAGTTCCATAATGGATTTGGATGAGTTCCAAAGTTAAGACATTGTGACAGATACTACAACAAAAGGCTAAGTATATGACTGCTACTATAGCAGCAAAAGAGGGCATTTGTGTCAAGTAGTTTGTTATCAAACTAGGTGTAGTTCACAGTGGGATAATACTATGAAGATATATTGTACGACAATATTATCAACATGTTTTTAACCCCAAAGAACTAAAGGTCACACCAAAGGACCAAATTTGTACAAAGACATCTCATTAGAGAATGAGTGATGCGTAGAGGCCAAAGACATGCAATTACACACGGACACGGAAGTGTCGATTCGATCAGTTGACCACTAGCAATCGTGTACATACAACACCGGAAAGCCATAGGTGTTGAATACACAAAGGTTTGAAACTAGATTATTGACTCTAGTGCAAGTGGGAGACTGTTGGAGATATGCCCAAGAGGCAATAATAAAGTGGTTATTATCATATCTTCATACTTATGATAAATGTTTGCATACCATGCTATAATTGTATTAACCGGAAACATTAATACTTGTGTGATTTGTAAACATAAAAGAGTCCCTAGTAAAGCCTCTTGTTAAACTAGCTTGTTGGTTAATATATGATCATGGTTTCGATCATGAACATAGAGATGTTATTAACAACGAGGTCATATCATTAGGAGAATGATGTGATGGACATACTCCTATAGTTAAGCGTAGCATAAAGATCAAGTCATTTAATATAGTTCATTTGCTATAAGCTTTCTGATACATAGTAACCTAATTCCTTCGACCATGAGATCATGCATATCACCTTTTCCGGATGGATGCTTTGATGTCATCAAACACACCGTACAGGTGGCTATAAAGGTGGCATTGAGTGTTCAGAAAGTATTGGTTGAAACACATGGATCAAGAGTGGGATTTGTCCATCCATATGAGATAGATATACTGGGCCTCTCGGTGAAATGTCATCCAATTAGCTTGCAAGCATATGGTGGCTCACAAGGGATCACATATCACGAGCGAGAAAAGAGTACTTATCGATGTGAGGTTGAACTAGGTATGCGAGAATCTGACGATCATAACCTTGGATAAGTAAACTATCGTGAGAAAAAGGTAAATTGGTATCGTATGTAAGTGGTTCATTCGATCGCAAAGTAATCGTAGAAATATATGGGAGCCATATGAATTTCCAGATTCCTCTATTGGTTATTGTTCGAAGTGTCTCGATCATGTCCGCATAATTCACGAACCGTAGGGAGACACACTTAAGGATTCGACGTTGTTTGAGTAGTTATGGTATTATGAGAAAGAGACCGAATGTTGTTCGGAGTCTCGGATGGGATCCGGGATATCACGAGGTGATCCGGAATGGTCCGGAGAATAAGATTCATATAAGGAAAGTCCCGTTTCGGAGTTCGGAAATGATTCCGGTGTTCTCATCGGGAATGTTCTAGAAGGTTCCGAAATGTCCGGCACTCTGGGGGGGGGGGGAAGGGGTACATGAATGTGTCATTGCATATTGGAATGATTGCATCATGTACTAAGTGTTCTCGCTGTTCCAAATAAAGGATTAAATTGAATCCCAAACTGAAAAGTCAAACGTCCAGTTTAAAAGTCAAACGGCTAAAACAGGAAAGTGAGGGAAAGAGGAAGGAGGAGGTTGAAACCGACTTGGGGAAGGAGTCCCTCCTCTCCAAGCCGGCGCACCACCCAAGGCCGAGTTGGGGAGGGACTCCCTCCCCTTGGCCGCACCTCCCACCTATAAAAGGAGGGGCAGGGCTGTAGGGGTTCGTAGCATGGAAAACAAAAAAATTCTATCGCATACAAACAAACAAGCCAAGATCTATCTACTAGATTGTAGCAACGAGTTGATGGAATAACTTACCCTCGAAGATTCCAAAGCGATTAACGAGAGCAGATTCTCGTGGGTGATGTAGTCGTACTCTTTCCGATCTCAAGATCGCGTAGACGATCCTTCCGGCTGCGTTCGGCGGCGCTTCCGTAATCGGTCTGCGTTCGGTACTCGACGAAGACCTTCCTCTCCCTTGTTCAATGACGGAGGTTATAGCACTCTCCTCCCGATTCGGCGGCTGGCGTGGTAGGAAGTAGAGGGAGATCATGAGGCTTCCTTAAGCGGGCAGTATGGTGGAGTATGAGAGAAACTTTAGTGGTCTAAGGATTAGACACACCAATTAGAAGGCTCTAAACCAAGGCTAGTGCAATTAGAAGCTCTAAACCAAAAGCTCTAAGCAGGAGATTAGAGGATAGGAACTTGTGTGTCTAGAGGAGGAGGCCTGCCCCTCCTTTTATAGGTGGGAGGGGCGGCCAAGGGAGGAGTACCTCCCAAGTCGGCCTTGGTTGGCGCTCGGCTTGGAGGACTCCTCCCCAAGTCGGTTCAACCACCTCTTGCTTGTTTCCCAGTTTCTGTTTTAGCCGTTTGACTTTTAAAGCGGCCATTTGACTTTCTGTTTAGGATTCAATTTAATCCTTTATTTGGAACAACAAGAACACTTAGTACATGATGCAATCATTCAATATGTAATGACACATTCATGTACCCTCCCCTCAGTCTTGGGACAATCCGAACCTTCTAGAACATTCCGATGAAAACAGGAATCATTCCCGAACTCAAAGCGGAACTTTCCTTATATGAATCTTATTCTCCGGACCATTCCGGATCACCTCGTGATATACGGATCCCATCCAAGACTCGAACAACATTCGTCTCTTTCTCATAATACCATAACTACTCAAACAACGTCAATCCTTAAGTGTGTCTCCCTACGGTTCGTGAATTATGCGGACATGATCGAGACACTTCCGATCAATAACCAATAGAGGAATCTGAAATTATGGCTCCCATATTTCTCGATTACTTTGCGATCGAATGAACCACTTACATCGATACCAATTTCCCTTTGTCTCACGATAGTTTACTTATCCGAGGTTATGATCGGTGGTATCTTTGCATACCTAGTTCAACCTCGTTACCGATAAGTACTCTTTTCTCGTCCGTGATATGTGATCCTTGTGAGCCGGTCACATGCTTGCAAGCTAATTGGATGACATTTCACCGAGAGGGCCCAGTATATCTATCCGTCATATGGATGGACAAATCCCTCTTGATCCATGTGTTTCAACCAATACTCAACACTCAATGCCACCTTTATAGCCACCTGTTACGGTGTGGTGTTTGACATCAAAGCATCCATCCGGAAAGGTGATATGCATGATCTCATGGTCGGAATTAGGTTACTATGTATCGAGAAGCATATAGCAATTGAACTATTGAAATGACTTGATCTTTATGCTACGCTTATCTATAGGAGTATGTCCATCACATCATTCTCCTAATGATATGATCCTGTTGTTAATAACATCTCTATGTTCATGATCAGGAAACCATGATCATATATTAACCAACAAGCTAGTTTAACAAGAGGCTTTACTAGGGACTCTTATTTTAGTTTACAAATCACACAAGTATTAATGTTTCCGGTTAATACAATTATAGCATGGTATGTAAACATTTATCATAAGTGTGAAGATATGATAATAACCACTTTATTATTGCCTCTTGGGCATATCTCCAACAAGGGCCCCCTCCTCTAGACACACAAGTTCCTATCCTGTAAATCTAAACCCTAGCCATAGCCTCCGGTTTAGAGCTGTTTTGGTTTAGAGCTTCTAATTTTCCTAGCCTTCGGTTTAGAGCCTTATAATTGGTGTGTCTAATCCCTAGACCACTAAAGCCTCTCTCATACTCCACCATACTTGCTCCGGCTTAAGGCGAAGCCCTGCGAGATCTCCCCTCTACTTCCGGTATCACGCCCGTTGTCTTTGCTTGGGAATCGCGAGGAGAGTGCTACAACCTCCAGCCCTCTTTGGAACAAGGAGAGGAAGGTCTTAAATCGAGTACCGAGCGATGTGACCGACATTGCGGGCGCTGCTTGGAGCGTGGCGCGGAAGGATCGTCTACGCGATCTTGAGATCGGAAAGAGTACGACTACATCACCCACGAGAATCTGCTCTCGTTAACCGCTTTGGAATCTTCGAGGGTAAGTTATTCCATCGACTCGTTGCTACAATCTAGTAGATATATCTTGGCTTGTTTGTTTGTATGCGATAGAATTTTTTTGTTTTCCATGATACGAACCCCTACAGTTGCAGCCTAGTATAACATAAAGCTCTAGGTGAAAATTCAACTTAACAGTCTGCACTAAAGTACCGGTATATAAACAATGTTTTGGAATCAAAGGCAAACTTCATGTGCCTCTAGAATCTGGTGGGGGATCGTTGAAATTTTTGCCTAAATAGGCCCACCCATTTATTATATGCCAATAAATTCCTGAAATCCTAGAGGACCATTTGGCCCATTCATGCAAGGCAAGTGCTGAGGCAAATGTTTAGTCCCACATTGCTAGTTGAGTGGAAGTTGGACCAGCTTATGAGCCGAGCTCTCCTACCACTTGGTAAAAAGGATGAGAAGTAGAAGGAGAGAGTTCCACACGCGCGCTCCTCCTCCTCGCTCGCCTCGCCTCGTCACGTCATGGCCTTGTGCCTTGGTTCTTGGGAATCTCGCTGAGCCGAGCTTTATTTTGCCACGCATGAATGGTATATGAACAGTCATACAGAAGTTGAAACGTTTTGCTCGAGTGAACTTTTAATACGAGCTAAATAAATACGAACTGAGTGGAGGCTGTCCGGTGGGCTGCCGCATGTTCGCTTCAACTTCTGTCCGTTCGTTTTATCTTCTCCGCATCCTGTCTGCCTACCCCTCTGTGCCTATATAAGAGAGAGGTCGCGCCTCCTCTCACACACACTGCCACACATCCTTTGCGCCTCCAGTTCCAGAGCACTGCGCTACTTAGATCTTCCCCATACCGTCTTGCGGCGTGCACATGGCCGATGAACATCCGAGACCCGCTGCTTGAGTCTGTCACGGGAGAAGTGCGATAAGGTTTTGGGGGCGCTATCGGCCTAGCTGGCTTTATCACGGACTCGCTCACGGATAGCGACTGGGGCGACGTCTTTTTCGACGAGGACTTCTTCGCCGACATCAGCACCCTTTTTCTCGACAACATGGCCAACGACGGTTCCTCTTCTGCTACTGCTGTGTATATTTTTTTTGTCAATCTTGTTCCGGTCGTATCTAAAGTTTTACGTCTTGCAGTTTGTTTGGTTATATGTCTTAATATGTATTCGCTATTTCACATGATTAGTATATTGTTTATTATTCTAATCATATTTTATCTAGCGTTTATTATGGATATTCGCTTGGTAAATTGTTCTTTTATTCAACAGAACACCCAAAACGACAACGAGCCTGTCGCAAAACTACAATCTAACTAACCCTAAACTACTTCTGAGCCTCCCCTTTGCCCCCTCCAGCGGCATCCCTGCTGGAGGGGCTCGGGATCGAGGACCTAGTTACTGTTTACAGAAGAGTGAGAAGGGAGTACCGGTCAGTTTTTCTCCAACTCGTATGAGGTGTAGTCGGTAGCCACGGTGCTACTCTGGGCCCGGCGGCCTGAGTCCCGGACCCTGTTCTTAGATCGAGGAACGCTGGCATCCGACGTTCTACGAGATTTGCGCTTGTTCGCGGCGAGGAGCGAGAGAGAGGTGAGATGGGAGGGGCGCGCCACCTTTTCTTGCCGCCCCGCGCCCGCTTTCGCAGCTGCTGCGCCCCAGGGCCCCGACTCGGTGCTGTCTCGATGGGACGTGCCTGAAAGTGTGGGGCCATGGCGGGAGCTCGTTCTCCTCTTGCGCGTGCGTGTGCACTGGAAGTCGGGAAGCACCTGTGAGGCGCCGGCGCGGTACGGCGGTAGGCCAGAGAGTACGGCACGCGGCGAAGTTGCAGAGCAGCCGGGCAACACATGGCTGGGATCTACACTTCTACAGCCTAGCACCGACAGTAGCCCCATGCTTCAGAAACGAACCAACCAGGGAACCGGAGTTCTGATGTTTTTTTTACGGTTTTACTATTTCTCATGCGCCTGAGAAATTATTTCTTAGTCATCTTGTTCACAGTTGGATTTTGGTTCCAAGATTCAATTTAAGCCATCTGGTTGCAGTTTTTTGTTTGTAAACCATGCATGTTTTCATTCGATTGAGCCAGCCATGTCAGCCGATCGAGAAATAATAGTTATTTCTCGATCACCTGAGACGTAGGCGTTCTTTTTTTTTAAAATGAACTAGGAAATCAGCCTGTAGTTGATCATCGAGGTGGCATGATCCCATACGTTTTACGTGATTGACATGGGCGCATTTCTTTAATTCTTTTGATCTTGGATCCCAGAAAGTTAAAAAAAAATCAGCGCAAAAGGAAAGAAACTTAAGTTTTTTTGCTGCAGCACCACCATGCCCGCGTGCACACCGTGAAACATGAGGGGACCAACCACGCCGACGCGCCAGCATTCACGATTCACCAGCCGGCCGCCACCGCCGCCGCCTGATCGACACCCACTGCACAGTGGACAGGATAGGGAGATAAGATATGGCCACTGCTGCTACCTACGCGCGCGCATGCAGGCTCCTGCAGCAGCAGCCATACCCATACGGCCCACGCCCCTCTGCTTTATCGACGGATCCGCATACACGTGGATCATGTGTCGGATCGGCGAAACGATCGGCTCTGTCCACTAGCTACAAGCATGTTCCACCGGACAGCATCAGCGTTCACTGAATCGATCTCGATCGCCATATCTTTGGCATGAATGCCTTTCCTCGTTCAGGAACGTTCCATGTCGTCCATGGCCCTGCACATCAGCAGTACCACACGGAGAATCGGTGCTTAGTTATCGGAGATTCCCATGCGAATGAGGCGTGAACCATGTTTTCCGTGGAGTTATTAAGGTCGGTGGGTGCGCATTGTTTATTCACTGTGCATGACACTCGCGGAGTTCGTGCCTTCCGTACCACAAGCAGGGACGGATCCAAAAATTTAATTTCAGGTGTACAAATTTCAACGAACATAAAACATAAAGACGAAAAAATCTGAAAATAGGCTCTTTATCAGGCCCTACTATTTGCAAGATAGATTTAAGCTCAATTTGGATAAGAAAACACAACACATACATGCTAGGGAATACCACAAATGATACATATGTCCACCATATACTATATGAACTTTTTTTTATAAATTTTCGGGTTTTCTTACATAACAGGCGCCTGCTAATTTGTTGTACTCGAGCGGGTTCAACATGCGAGCGGTACGAGCGGCAGCCAGCGAGGCAACGTCCTAGGCGTGCATAAGCGAGGCACGTACTGATCAGTTCGATCGGTAGCCAGCTCAATACAAAAGTTTGAATTCAAAAAATTTTATAGCTTAAACCATTTATCCGATTAAAAAGTTTTCACTGTTGGACTACTCGTGATGAGATCTTCAAAACTAGATCCCATACTAATATGTTTCGACAACTTTTTTTTCAGACCCAAAAGTTACCCATCCTATTATATGTACGTTACCCACGACGTAACATGTAAATAACCCTCCTTTTTAAGCAGCGTGTGATGCATTTTTTTGTAGTATGAAACTACTAATATCGTAAGTACTTGTTATGTGGCGGGCGTTCGGACAAACGTCTTACGGGACGGCGCGTCGATTCGGATTGAATGGCCCATACAGAAAGTATACTCCCGCGAGCACTTCCTGTGGTACACAGCTGGGTACACCCACGATTTACTCCTTTCCTCGGCGGAGCACCCCCTCTATGCATTTCCTCTCTCCCAACTCCTGGCCGCGCTGCCGACGCCCGTCCCGCCTGCGTCACCGAGGCCCGTCACCGGCACTCCCTCCCAACCTCGCCCCTCAGCTCGATCCAGTTTCTCCCGTGCTTGCGTCGCCGTCGGCTCTACCTCCCAACCTCTGTGTCATCTCCCGGTGCCGGAGCTGTTGCGCGAGCATTATCCGGGAAATGAAGAGGAGCTCCGTGCCATATTTCGGCGCGGCCTCCGGGCCCGGCAACCGTCTGTCCGGTTAGCTTTAGTGTTAACAAATGAATAACTTTAATACTACTAGATGGTTAAATAATACAAACTAGGATGTACCATTTTTTGTTATATAGCACGGGGTAAGTTCAGCGTCAATATGTGGATAACTTTAATGTTAACAAGTGGATAACTTTAATGTTAATAGGTGGGTAACTATAAATATTAGTATGTGTTACTTTTGCTATAGCATGGTGTGAGTTTAGTGCTAAGATATGGGTAACTTTAGTGCTAACAGATGGATAACTTTTAGGAATAACATGTGGGTAACTTATACTAGAATGTATAAGTTTAGGGACAGTAGTTGGATAACTTTAGTGTTAACAGGTATGTAACTTTTACATACTGCAGTATGTAAATAGAGCATGTGGAATAGCTTATGGATGACTTTAATGTTAATAGGTGAGTCACTTGTTTCTTATAGCAGGACGTGAATTTGGTGTTAACAGGGGTAGCTTTTATCCTAAGGGTGGATAACTTTAGTGCTAATAAGTGGGTAACCTATACATATTAGTATGTGTTACTTTTGTTATAGGACGGTGTGAGTTTAGTGCTAAGATATGGATAACTTTAGTGCTAACAGATGAATAACTTTTAGGGATAACATGTGGTTAACTTATAAGTTTAGGGCAGTAGTTGGGTAACTTTTACATATTGCGGTATGTAAATAGAGCATATGAAATAGTTTATGGATGACTTCAATGTCAATAGGTGGGTCACTTGTTTCTTATAGAAGGGTGTGCGTTTGCTGTTAACATGGGTAGCTTTTAGTGCTAAGTATGGATAACTTTAGTGCTTATAGGTGGATAACCTATACATATTATATGTGTTACTTTTGCTATAACATGGGGTGATTTTAGTGCTAAGATACTGGTAACTTTAATACTAACAGATGGATAATTTTTAGGAATAACACAAGGTAAGTTATACTAGAATGGATAAGTTTAGGGCCAATAGTTGGATAACTTTAGTGTTAACAGGGATAACTTTTACATACTGCGGTATGTAAATAGAGCATATGGAATATCTATATAATATATTCATGTGGAAAACTCTTAAATACTGAGGTATGTAATACTGTAGCCGCCCCTTCCCTATAACCCTCCCTCCCCCGTGCGGTAGCGCAGCGCCACCCTAGAAGTCCCTATGTGCTAACCTTGACCCCCTCACACCTCCCTACTCTGCCGCTGACACCGCCAAGGACGCCGACGGGCTAAGCTCGTGAGTGAGGAGGCGGCGGTGTCAGCATTGTCCTATGTTAGTAGAAACTCGAGGAGACGATTGCGTCCATCTTCTCCCCCTCCACTGTGGTGCTGCGGGGTGGTGGCGGCCAGGCGGATCTCCGGCGTGGAGATGTCAGCGATAGTTTTGTCATGCAAAAAATGCATTCACACAGCTCTTCAAAAGGGGTGGGTTATTTACTTATTACATGGTGCGTAACTTACATACAACAGTATGGGTAAATTTTAGGTCCGAAAAAAAGTTGTCGAAACATATCAACATGAGATCTAGTTTTGAAGATCTCGTTGCGACCAGTCTAACAGTAAAACCGGAATTTTAATCAGATTAACGATTTGAGCAAAACATTTTGAATTTATGTATTTTTATTGAGCTAGAGAGATCGATGACAGTAAGTAGGCGCGCTGCATCTGGACTCGCCCGCGCTAGGCCATACTCGCGCTGTCAAAGCGAACCGAAAAATCTGATGACACAGAGACACATTAGAACGCCAGCCAGATTGTTAAAATTAGCTGGCGCCAGCCTCCTAGGCCTGTCCTAAATTTTTGATATACATTTGTACACCCTTGATCTATATTGGATCCGTCCATGACCACAGGTCGTTTTTGGGCAGATCCTGTGGGAGGGAGGGATAGGAGGAAAGGGACCGGCCTATCATATAAATTAGGATTATAAAAAGACCACTTTCATTCGACGTTCTGAAACTCGTCCGGAGATCATAGTTTTACAAAATCTATGCGCAATAATATAATCTCTAGTGTCTAAGAGCATCTTCAACAAAAATGATAAAATAATATCGTGCTGAAAAAACCATCAATTTATCAAGCGCTGGCTTGTTTTCGGCGCTCCAACAGACGCTATAAATTTGGACGCTACAAATTTTTTAGAGTGCACGACATTTTGCACAATCACGTGCAGCATATTTGGCGCTGCGTTGCAAAACTATAGCACCGCGGTCAAACGCATCCAACGAAAACTACTGCGCGTGTCTTCTCCGTTTCCGCCACCCACTCCGGTGATGCCGCCGCCTCGATTCCGCGCCATCGTTGCTCGCGGTAGATCAGCGGGCGCCGCTACTCCACTAGTTCTTTGGGACGCCAGCGCTGCTTAAATCAGGCCGTCGCAGAGTTTGGTCGATTTGCACCTCCGTCGCTCCGCCCGCACCTTCGTCGTGGATTTCATGGCCCGACGAGCACCTCCACTGCTCCGCCCGCGCGACATGAGCGGGATGAGCCGCGCATATGTATGTGGCGTCCAAATCGATTTTCCCTTTGTGCATAGGCGATTTAATAGGCCAGTTAAAATTAGGGTTTTCATTGTAGATGAGCTCGTCGTATGATTCATCCGATGAGGAGATGGATTTAAAATAAGAATAAGAAACTATGTTGTTGATCTTGGCTATGCGCGCGAAGCGGCCGAAGTATGGTGGTTCCATTTTGGGTCGACAAAATTTGTGGAGGGAGCGGATTGAGGCGCTCAACAAGTTGATTCAAAGTTATTTTGCGGAAAGTATAACCATCCCGGAGAGCTACTTTCGTCGCTTTTTTAGGATGAGTATAAAATGGTTTGACCATATTTGTAAGGAGGTGAAGAAGAAGGATCGATTCTTCAAGCAAAGGATGAATACTTGCGACGAACTTGGACATAGAACTTACCAAAAAGTGGCAGCCGCCTTGCGTATGATGGCATACGACATTCCAACGGATCTATTTGATGATCACTTGGCAATGGGTGAGAGTCAAGCAATCGAGTGTGTCAAACGATTTGCAAAATTCATTGTGGAAGTGTTCAGCGAGACCTACTTGTGAGCCCCCAATGCTGAAGATACAACTAGGCTTTTGGTAATGAAAAAATCTAGAGGTTTTGAAGATATGCTTGGCTCAATTGCTTACATGCATTGAAGTTGTAAGAACTATCATGCGGCTTGGCATGGACAATTCAATGGCCACAAAACGGATTCCACCATCATCCTTGAAGACGTGGCCAATGAATAGACTTGGTTTTCACGAGCTTTTATTTTGGAATGCCAGGTTCTTGCAATGACATCAATATCTTCCAACGCTTACCACTCATGATAAGGATTGCCAAGCGTGCAGGTCCACCGGTGGAGTTTGTAGCAAATGGTCACACCTACAACTACATCTACTACCATGTGGATGGCACCTACCCAAGGTGGCAAACATTTTTGAAGACGCTTAAAGATCTAAAAGGTAAGAAAACACCGCAGTTGCATAATGCACGAGTGGTGGCTAGGTAATGATTGCAAGTGCACAGATCAATTGTAGCTAGTTTTAAAGTAAAGATATCGAACCCATAGAGAGCTATTGGTAAAGGTATTAATGCCCCTCATCACTATCTACCAAAGGATACTTGTAAACTGCCTTTGATCTCAAGTAAAGAGTGTTTGAAAGGTTTTTGGTTGTATGCAGAAAAGTAATTAAAACGATTAAAGAAAGCAAATAACAAGATTGTGTGAAAGTGTGATTGATCTCAAGTAAAGCATGGTTGAAGCCAAGGAGAGAAGTTTTTGATGCTCCATGCTTGTTTTGTATCAACTTTCTTATGTTTTGTCTACACTTTGAGGCATTTTTATACATTTTCTGAAACTAACCTATTAACAAGATGCTGCAGTGCCCTGTTTTCTGTTGTTTTTGGTTTCATAAAAGCTAGTAAGAAAATATTCTCGGAATTGGACGAAAAAAAATCCAAAGTCGATATTTTACCTGACACGACACGGAGACCGAAGGGCATCCGAAGTGGAGCCACGAGGTGGCCACACCTAGGACTGGCACAACCACCCCTAGGGCGCGCCGCCCCATGGTATGGGCTCCTCGGGCGCCCACCGACCTTTCCCCTTTGCCTATATAAGCACCCTGATGTAGAAACCCTAATCAGAAATCCATGAAACAGTCCATAGCCGCCGCCACCATCGTCCCTAGATCGGGGGGATCTGAAGCTCTTCCCGGCACCCTGCTGGAGGGGAGAGATCATCCCGGAGGCCTTCTTCATCACCATGCCAGCCTCTAGAGTGATGCGTGAGTAGTTCACCCTTGGACTATGGGTCCATACAGTATCTAGATGGTTGTTTCTCCTTCTTTGTGCTATCATGTTTAGATCTTGTGAGCTCCCTTCATGATCAAGATCATCTATTTGTAATCATACATGTTGTGCTTGCGGGGATACGATGGATATTGAGATACTATGTCAGATTGATTATTGATTCTACCATGTCTATGTTATTTGTGATCTTGCATGCTCTCCGTTGCTAGTAGATACTTTGGCCAAATAGATGCTTGTAACTCCAAGAGGGAGTATTTATGCCTCTAGTAATCTAGGAGAGTGACAAAAACTTCTAAGGTTGTAGATGTGTTGTTGCTACTAGGGACAAAACAATAATCCTTTGTCCATGGGGAAATTGTATTGTTTACTTTACACACTTTGCTTAATACAATTATCTGTTGCTTGCAACTTAATACTGGAAGGGGTTCAGATGATAACCTGAAGGTGGATTATTAGTCATAGATGCAGTTGGATTATGGTCTATGTATTATGTTGTAATGCCCAATCAAATATCGTTGGAATCAAGATGTCTAGTATATGCATTGTTATGCTTTCTCAATCTGTCAATTGCCCCGCTGTAATTTGTTCACCCAACATGCTATATATATATCTTATGGAGAACACCTCTAGTGAACTGTGTACCCCGGTCCATTCTTTATCATTGATATACCATCTAATGTTTACCGTTACTGTTTACATTTTCTACAAGCAATCACTATCTTCCACACTATACGTTTAATCCTTTGTTTTTAGCAAACCGGTGAGATTGACAACCTCACTGTAAGTTGGGGCAAAGTATTATGGATTTTGTTGTGCGGGTTCCAAGTTGCTAGCAACACCTTCGAGTTGTTTCATTACTCCTACTAAGGGAAACTTGTTGCTATGCTCATTATACCTTCCTCTTGAGGTTCCCAACAAGCTCTACATATCTGAGCCATCAAGCGCTATTCTGGCGCCGTTGCCGAGGAGATAAGGACAACTTCAATCTCTTCCTCCTTGTCAATCACTTTTCAGGGATAAAGAAGGTTCTTGCAAGGGGAGTCTCTCACAACCAATCTATTTACTTTGTTTTTGTTTTGCTTGTTTATTTTTATCTTTTTTTTAACGGCGGAGTGCCCCAAAGGGGCTAGAACCATATATTAAAACAGCAGTGGAGGGGTACAAAGATTACAAAGGACCTCATAAAATAAAAAATAACACATAGGTCCTTAGCATATGTAGAAAGGACCTTGCTAAGAGATTGAGAATTACAATCTAGTCCTTCCTATTCTCCACTGTGGAGCAGCGAGCTCAACAAGTTGCAGCCATGGTCAGGGGCGGGGACGCAACCACTTGCCTCTGCCCCGGCGACGCCCTCAACAGCTGCGCCCGAAAAGGGCCACTCGGTGGAGGTTGAAATCTTGCCGGAGCTCACCGGCGTAGCCATCTTGGCCAAGAATTTCGGCTTCTTGCAAGAAGCAGAGGATATGCTCCGAATCAGGATGGTTCTCGAACTCCAGCACCGCTCCAGCACATCGCCCAATTCGACGGCTTCTTCATCCATCGCCACCTTGGCGCTTGAAGAGAAGAAGGGAAGCGAATCCAGCAGAAGAACCAGAGCAGCAAAGGCATACCCACATCGCATCAGGAAAACAGGCTCACCGTCAGATCCAAAGCTCCTGCCACGGGCTTGGAGTGGCAAGCGGAGATGGTAGCGAGGAAGGAACGCCGAGTAGAACCGCTTATTGAAGGGGGCTTCACCAGATCCGCATCCTGCGCCTGGCCACCACCTCGATGGCGAGACCCAGAGCGTTCCCGGCGACCGCCTGACACCGTGGCAAGGCATCAGAACGGACGACCTCCAAGAAGAGGGGAAGACAGCCTTATTGGCGGAGATGCCATGCTCCGAGCTTCCACCGCACCGCCGCTCTTGCCACCAGAGAAGCGTGCTGAGGAAGACGAAGCAGAGGACGCATCGGACCCAGCCGATGGAGCCCGGCGACCTACTCCCATTCGGCACTACGGCACAAAAATTACAACATCTACACCTACTATCTACTCTACTTAGTCCGACTCCTCTCCTCCGCCTCCGCCGGCCGGCATCACCGTCGACGGGAGCTTCAGATCGGGCTGGTTGACTAGAGTCGACTCTCATGGGGGCTGGTGGAAGAGACGAGAAAGGTTGGGGAGCTCAACAATACAATGATTGTTTATTTTTATCAAAAATACAAAAAAATTAGTTGTACTAGTTTGTTTCTTTTTATCAAAAACACAAAAAAATAGCTCTTTCTTTAGTTGTTACCTTGTTCGTAGCTCACCTTGTTGATCCCTAAGTTCACCCTGAAAGACCTTTTAATAGGTAGTGGCTCTATAATTGGAAAGATAATATTGAAGAATTCTTTAATCATGTTAGCAAGCATGAGGATATTGAGGATAGATCCTTAGCAGAACTTACTCCAAATTATGAAATTGCTACAACTTCTTTAGTTCACATGTTGGAGGCTAGGTTTGTTAACCTTAACCCCATGATGCAATTAATGTTTCTTAGAATTAAAGATATTGAGGATACTAAAAAGAGAGATTTTATTCTGGAAACTTTGCTAAAACAATTCAATGATGTTGCTAAAGAAGATAAAAAGATCTTTGATCGTTTTAATATGCTAGGCTCATGTGTAGATGTTATGGTCACACTATAAAAGTTGGACAAAACCAAACAAAAAATGGAGAGGAAATTAAAATACCAATACCTTTTAAACTTATAGGAATGCATGAAGCCTTAGAAAAATAATTTTGATTGGATTGTTCTTGAAAACCCGTTTGATGAAAATAGTGAACCCAAGAGTATTGAGAGAGGATCCTCTAGAAATTATTTGGATGATATACCTTTCCTTGTTGAAGAAATTTATGGTATTGATCTTAATGCTTCTTCATTCGAAAATACTTGATATTTGCTTAGCTGAAAGGCTTTAAAGAAAAGCACTATTGGGAGATAACCCAAACTTATTTCAGTAAGTTTTTATTTTGTTGAGTCTTGGAAGTTATTGCCTCTGTAATAACCTCTCCTTATCCTTTTTGTGTGGGTTTTGTGCCAAGAATAACCTCTAATGAGAGAGAAGTAAGATTTGGGAAGTTGCTGTCCCAAAACAGATTTTTGTGCTTTACTGTAAAAAATTGTGAAAAATCCCAGTACGTCGGATTGAGCTGTAATTTTCTGATCATATGACCCAGGTTATTATCCAACTTTCATTAGTTTAGAAGTTTTCCATTTGAGCAATAGAAGGTCTTCGAAAAATCGGTTTTTACCCGATGGTCTGTTTTGACAGATTTCTGCCATTATTTGCATTTGCCTCTTATCGGTTTCTTTTTGAGTTCTCTTTGATCACTTGAGCTTTTAAAAGGAATTGCTACAGTAGCTTGTTTTTTAATAGAAGTTTTACTTGTGTTGAAACTAAACCCAAAGGCTTATTATCTTGAATACACTAATATTGCTAATGAAGATTGTGTGAAGTTTTGTATGAAGGAAATGTTCAAGTGTAGGGGAAGAATGATGTGATGAGATGAAGTATGGACAAAATATCAAGCTTGGGGATGCCACCCATTTCACCCTAAGAAATATTCAAGAGGTACAAGCATCAAATCTTGGGGATGCCCAAGGCATCCCCTTCTTCATCAATAAAAATCTCAGGTCTTTCGTTCTCGACACTTTATTTTTATTGCTTCATGCACTATTGTGTTGTTCTTGGAGCGTTTTTGTTTTAGTTTTTAGTTTTATTTTGTTTGTTTTGTTGCAATAAATTAGTTGGACCACCGCATTCTCATTTTGTTTCAAATAAGTTGATTGGTGGTGGAAAAGAGTAGAAAGTTTCATGTTTATAGTGGTACAAAAGGAGCTTGTTTTGACCATGGCTTAGACTTTATCATGTCATGTTATATGTTGCTTTGACCATATGCTTAGTGATTATTGCTGTAGCATGGCTTGTTTCAAACAATTGAGATTGATTAATGCGCCTTGAAAGAATGAAGAATCATGCGTTGTTTTAGCATACAAAAGCATAATATTGTGGTATTCTCCTTTGATGCTTATTTGGGTTGACTTGGCACTTGCTTACACCATGTTATGACTATGAACCAGTCACCCTAGCCTCTATGATCATTTAGTTTTTGACTTGTGATATCACTTTATGCTTTAATTAATAATGTTTTGTCATTTTGCATGATTATGACCATTATTGCTCTCTTAGTTGGTCGCTCCCAGTCTTTTGCTAGCCTCCACTTGTACTGAGTATGAGCTCTACTTGTGCATCAAACTCCCAAGAAACCAATTTATTCCAAAGACTCCACTATAAGTTCCTTTGTATGGTTTGTTACACCATTCCAAGTATATTCATGTTTTTATCTTTCTTCCAAATTAAACTTTTGTTATGTGAAAAATAGTGATTAAATATCTCACAAACTTGATGGCACACTTTATTTCTTGCACTTAATAAATTTGAACCATTGTGCCCATCTATGTTGCTTATATGCTTGCAAATTATAAGGTGTGAATTATCAGAATCATGTTGTCATGGGGAACGCTTTCAACATTGCACTTATTCTATTCATTTGATATCATGTTCTTTTGTTTATGGATCCCAGTGGTGTGAAATAAAAGGGGAGCTTGTAAGATCATGGATTTTGTATATGCGTTAGAGAAACGCCTGGGCGGCTAGCCTAAGCCATGCCTAATCATGGTGGAAACTTACAACGTAACCACAATGAGCATTCTATGAAGCATACTCAATAAAAGGCTATGCAAATAGCAAATAAAAAGATAGCTAAGATGCTCATTGTCTATTTCCTTGTCATTTTGATATGGGATTGCTCCTGTGTCATGGGGCAAGGGGTACCCCGTTGGCGGTTCTCTATGATACACATATACTTATAATGACAAGAACTTGCTTGTGACCAAAGTTGAGTAGCATGAGGTTCGATGCACAATGCATAAGGGTCATGAGATTTTCAACTTATAACTTGTCAAGCATATACTCATATTTGTGTCACTTTAACCTTAATCACTTCAAGATTCCAATGATAGTGGCAATGAGAGCTGAAAGCTAATAAGTACCATAATTTTTGGAAGCTCTTTATGAAACTTGAAATCCCTGCTTCCCTCTGTGAAGGGCCTTTCTTTTTTACTTTTATGTTGAGTCTCCACCTTCTATCTTTATGCACCAATTAAGAGAGCATAATTGTCATTCTTAGTTCAATGTGCATTGCCCCAAAACTTATTGATTGATTCATAATGTTGATATTGCTTGTTCTTAAATTATTTGTATCTAGTCACCCTTATGAACTTTGAAGGTGTCCTATACATTTATGTTTTGCTATTCCATGAAGGACAAGCTGAATACCACTATTTCTATGTTTTATATATGTGAAACAAACAAATGTCGCTCAATGCATTGTTATTCATGATCTTTTGTTTGTACCTTTTCATGTTGCAACATAGTTGCTATGTCTTATTGTTAGAACTACATATTTCATGTTCATGTTTAGAGTACTTTGATCCCAACTATCAATGCTTTACAAATACCCTGATCAAGATTGTGATGGTGCATGTCACCTAAAAATTTATTTTTTTATCACTTACCTACTCGAGGATGAGCAGGATTTAAGCTTGGGGATGCTTGATACGTTGTAAACGTATCTATAATTTTTGATGCTCCATGCTTGTTTTGTATCAACTTTCTTATGTTTTGTCTACAATTTGAGGCATTTTTATATATTTTTTGGAACTAACCTATTAACAAGATGCCGCAGTGCCAGTTGCCTGTTTTCTTCTATTTTTGGTTTTAGAAAAGCTAGTAAGGAAATATTCTTGGAATTGGACGGAACAAAAGCCAAAGTCGGTATTTTACCATACACGACATGGAGACCGAAGGGCTGCCAAAGTGGGGCCACGAGGTGGCCACACCTAGGGCTGGCGCGACCACCCCCTTGGGCATGCTGCCCCATTGTGTGGGCCCCTCGGGCGCCCACCGACCTTTCCCCTTTGCCTATATAAGCACCCCGATGCAGAAACCCTAATCACCTGATCAGAAATCCATGAAACAGTCCGTAGCCGCCGCCACCATCGTCCCTAGATCGGGGGGATCTGAAGCTCTTCCCGGCACCCTGCTGGAGGGGAGAGATCATCCCGGAGGCATTCTTCATCACCATGCCAGCCTCTAGAGTGATGCGTGAGTAGTTCACCCTTGGACTATGGGTCCATACAGTTTCTAGATGGTTGTTTCTCCTTCTTTGTGCTATCATGTTTAGATCTTGTGAGCTCCCTTCATGATCAAGATCATCTATTTGTAATCATACATGTTGTGCTCGCGGGGATCCGATGGATATTGAGATACTATGTCAGATTGATTATTGATTCTATCATGTCTATGTTATTTGTGATCTTGCATGCTCTCCGTTGCTAGTAGATACTTTGGCCAAGTAGATGCTTGTAACTCCAAGAGGGAGTATTTATGCCTCTAGTAATCTGGGAGAGTGACAAAAACTTCTAAGGTTGTAGATGTGTTGTTGCTACTAGGGACAAAACAATAATCCTTTGTCCATGGGGCAATTGTATTGTTTACTTTACACACTTTGCTTAATACAATTATCTGTTGCTTGCAACTTAATACTGGAAGGGGTTCAGATGATAACCTGAAGGTGGATTATTAGTCACAGATGCAGTTGGATTATGGTCTATGTATTATGTTGTAATGCCCAATCAAATATCGTTGGAATCAAGATGTCTAGTATATGCATTGTTATGCTTTCTCAATCTTTCAATTGCCCCGCTGTAATTTGTTCACCCAACATGCTATATATATATATCTTATGGAGAACACCTCTAGTGAACTGTGTACCCCGGTCCATTATTTATCATTGATATACCATCTAATGTTTACCGTTACTGTTTACATTTTCTACAAGCAATCACTATCTTCCACACTATACGTTTAATCCTTTGTTTTTAGCAAACCGGTGAGATTGACAACCTCACTGTAAGTTGGGGCAAAGTATTATGGATTGTGTTGTGCGGGTTCCAAGTTGCTAGCAACACCTTCGAGTTGTTTCATTACTCCTACTAAGGGAAACTTGTTGCTATGCTCATTATACCTTCCTCTTGAGGTTCCCACAAGCTCTACATATCTGAGCCATCAAGCGCTATTCTGGCGCCGTTGCCGAGGAGATAAGGACAACTTCAATCTCTTCCTCCTTGTCAATCACTTTTCAGGGATAAAGAAGGTTCTTGCAAGGGGAGTCTCTCACAACCAATCTATTTACTTTGTTTTTGTTTTGCTTGTTTATTTTTATCTTTTTTTTGAACGGAGGAGTGCCCCAAAGGGGCTAGAACCATATATTAAAACAGCAGTGGAGGGGTACAAAGATTACAAAGGACCTCATAAAATAAAAAATAACACATAGGTCCTTAGCATATGTAGAAAGGACCTTGCTAAGAGATTGAGAATTACAATCTAGTCCTTCCTCTTCTCCACTGTGGAGCAGCGGGCTCAGCAAGTTGCAGCCATGGTCAGGGGCGGGGACGCAACCACTTGCCTCTGCCCCGGCGACGCCCTCAACAGCTGCGCCCGAAAAGGGCCACTCGGTGGAGGTTGAAATCTTGCCGGAGCTCACCGGCGTAGCCATCTTGGCCAAGAATTTCGGCTTCTTGCAAGAAGCAGAGGATATGCTCGAATCAGGATGGTTCTCGAACTCCAGCACCGCTCCATCACATCGCCCAATTCGACGGCTTCTTCATCCATCGCCACCTTGGTTCTTGAAGAGAAGAAGGGAAGCGAATCCAGCAGAAGAACCAGAGCAGCAAAGGCATACCCACATCGCATCAGGAAAACAGGCTCACCGTCAGATCCAAAGCTCCTGCCACGGGCTTGGAGTGGCAAGCGGAGATGGTAGCGAGGAAGGAACGCCGAGTAGAACCGCTTATTGAAGGGGGATTCACCAGATCCGCATCCTGCGCCTGGCCACCACCTCGATGGCGCTACCCAGAGCGTTCCCGGCGACCTCCTGACACCGTGGCAAGGCATCAGAACGGACGACCTCCAAGAAGAGGGGAAGACGGCCTTATTGGCGGAGATGCCATGCTCCGAGCTTCCACCGCACTACCGCTCTTGCCACCAGAGAAGCGTGCTGAGGAAGACGAAGAAGAGGACGCACCGGACCCGGCCGATGGAGCCCGGCGACCTACTCCCAGTCGGCACTACGGCACAAAAACTACAACATCTACACCTACCATCTACTCTACTTAGTCCGGCTCCTCTCCTCCGCCTCCGCCGGCCGGCATCACCGTTGACGGGAGCTTCAGATCGGGCCGGTTGACTAGAGTCGACTCTCATGGGGGCTCGTGGAAGAGACTACAAAGGTTGGGGAGCTCAACAATACAATGATTGTTTATTTTTATCAAAAATACAAAAAATTTAGTTGTACTAGTTTGTTTCTTTTTATCAAAAAACACAAAAATATAGCTCTTTCTTTAGTTGTTACCCTGTTCGTAGCTCACCATGTTGATCCCTAAGTTCACCCTGAAAGACCTTTTAATAGGTAGTGTCTCTATAATTGGAAAGATAATATTGAAGAATTCTTTAATCATGTTAGCAAGCATGAGGATATTGAGGATAGATCCTTAGCAGAACTTACTCCAAATTATGAAATTGCTACAACTTCTTTAGTTCACATGTTGGAGGCTAGGTTTATTAACCTTAACCCCATGATGCAAGTAATGTTTCTTAGAATTAAAGATATTGAGGATACTAAAAAGAGAGATTTTATTCTGGAAACTTTGCTAAAACAATTCAATGATGTTGCTAAAGAAGATAAAAAGATCTTTGAACGTTTTAATATGCTAGGCTCATGTGTAGATGTTATGGTCACACTATAAAAGTTGGACAAAACCAAACAAAAAATGGAGAGGAAATTAAAATACCAATACCTTTTAAACTTATAGGAATGCATGAAGCCTTAGAAAATAATTTTGATTGGATTGTTCCTGAAAACCCGTTTGATGAAAATAGTGAACCCAAGAGTATTGAGAGAGGATCCTCTAGAAATTATTTGGATGAGATACCTTTCCTTGTTGAAGAAATTTATGGTATTGATCTTAATGCTTCTTCATTCGAAAATACTTGATATTTGCTTAGCTGAAAGGCTTTAAAGAAAAGCACTATTGGGAGATAACCCAAATTTATTTCAGTAAGTTTTTCTTTTGCTGAGTCTTGGAAGTTATTGCCTCTGTAATAACCTCTCATTATCCTTTTTGTGTGGGTTTTGTGCCAAGAATAACCTCTAATGAGAGAGAAGTAAGATTTGGGAAGTTGCTGTCCCGAAACAGATTTTTGTGCTTTACTGTAAAAAATTGTGAAAAATCCCAGTACGTCGGATTGAGATCTAATTTTCTGATCATATGACCCAGGTTATTATCCAACTTTCATTAGTTTATAAGTTTTCAATTTGAGCAATATAAGGTCTTCGAAAAATCGGTTTTTACCCGATGGTCTGTTTTGACAGATTTCTGCCATTATTTGCATTTGCCTCTTATCGGTTTCTTTTTGAGTTCTCTTTGATCACTTGAGCTTTTAAAAGGAATTGCTACAGTAGCTTGTGTTTTAATGGAAGTTTTACTTGTGTTGAAACTAAACCCAAAGGCTTATTATCTTGAATACACTAATATTGCTAATGATGATTGTGTGAAGTTTTGTATGAAGGAAATGTTCAAGTGTAGGGGAAGAATGATGTGATGAGATGAAGTATGGACAAAATATGAAGCTTGGGGATGCCACCCATTTCACCCTAAGAAATATTCAAGAGGTACAAGCATCAAATCTTGGGGATGCCCAAGGCATCCCCTTCTTCATCAATAAAAATCTCAGGTCTTTCTTTCTAGACACTTTATTTTTATTGCTTCATGCACTATTGTGTTGTTCTTGGAGCGTTTTTGTTTTAGTTTTTAGTTTTCTTTTGTTTGTTTTGTTGCAATAAATTAGTTGGACCACCGCATTCTCATTTTGTTTCAAATAAGTTGATTGGTGTTGGAAAAGAGTAGACAGTTTCATGTTTATAGTGGTACAAAAGGAGCTTGTTTTGACCATGGCTTAGACTTTATCATGTCATGTTATATGTTGCTTTGACCATATGCTTAGTGATTATTGCTATAGCATGGCTTGTTTCAAACAATTGAGATTGATTAATGCGCCTTGAAAGAATGAAGAATCATGCGTTGTTTTAGCATACAAAAGCATAATATTGTGGTATTCTCCTTTGATGCTTATTTGGGTTGACTTGGCACTTGCTTACACCATGTTATGACTATGAACCAGTCACCCTAGCCTCTATGATCATTTAGTTTTTGACTTGTGATATCACTTTATGCTTTAATTAATAATGTTTTGTCATTTTGCATGATTATGACCATTATTGCTCTCTTAGTTGGTCGCTCCCAGTCTTTTGCTAGCCTCCACTTGTACTGAGTATGAGCTCTACTCGTGCATCAAACTCCCAAGAAACCAATTTATTCCAAAGACTCCACTATAAGTTCCTTTGTATGGTTTGTTACACCATTCCAAGTATATTCATGTTGGAAACTTACATGCCTAATCATGGTGGAAACTTACAACGTAACCACAATGAGCATTCTATGAAGCATACTCAATAAAAGGCTATGCAAATAGCAAATAAAAAGATAGCTAAGATGCTCATTGTCTATTTCCTTGTCATTTTGATATGGGATTGCTCCTGTGTCATGGGGCAAGGAGTACCCCGTTGGCGGTTCTCTATGATACACATATACTTATAATGACAAGAACTTGCTTGTGACCAAAGTTGAGTAGCATGAGGTTTAGTACTCGTACGCAAGGGTCATGAGATTTTCAACTTATAACTTGTCAAGCATATACTCATATTTGTGTCACTTTAACCTTAATCACTTCAAGATTCCAATGATAGTGGCAATGAGAGCTGAAAGCTAATAAGTACCATAATTTTTGGAAGCTCTTTATGAAACTTGAAATCCCTTCTTCCCTCTGTGAAGGGCCTTTCTTTTTTACTTTTATGTTGAGTCTCCACCTTCTATCTTTATGCACCAATTAAGAGAGCATAATTGTCATTCTTAGTTCAATGTGCATTGCCCCAAAACTTATTGATTGATTCATAATGTTGATATTGCTTGTTCTTAAATTATTTGTATCTAGTCACCCTTATGAACTTTGAAGGTGTCCTATACATTTATGTTTTGCTATTCCATGAAGGACAAGCTGAATACCACTATTGCTATGTTTTATATATGTGAAACAAACAAATGTCGCTCAATGCATTGTTATTCATGATCTTTTGTTTGTACCTTTTCATGTTGCAACATAGTTGCTATGTCTTATTGTTAGAACTACATATTTCATGTTCATGTTTAGAGTACTTTGATCCCAACTATCAATGCTTTACAAATACCCTGATCAAGATTGTGATGGTGCATGTCACCTAAAAATTTATTCTTTTTATCACTTACCTACTCGAGGACGAGCAGGATTTAAGCTTGGGGATGCTTGATACGTTGTAAACGTATCTATAATTTTTGATGCTCCATGCTTGTTTTGTATCAACTTTCTTATGTTTTGTCTACAATTTGAGGCATTTTTATATATTTTCTGGAACTAACCTATTAACAAGATGCCGCAGTGCCAGTTGCCTGTTTTCTGCTATTTTTGGTTTCAGAAAAGCTAGTAAGGAAATATTCTTGGAATTGGACGGAACAAAAGCCAAAGTCGGTATTTTACCATACACGACATGGAGACCGAAGGGCTGCCAAAGTGGGGCCACGAGGTGGCCACACCTAGGGCTGGCGCGGCCACCCCCTTGGGCACGCTGCCCCATTGTGTGGGCCCCTCGGGCGCCCACCGACCTTTCCCCTTTGCCTATATAAGCACCCCGATGCAGAAACCCTAAGCACCCGATCATAAATCCACAAAACAGTCCGTAGTCGCTGCCACCATCGTCCCTAGATCGAGGAGATCTAAAGCTCTTCTCGGCACCCTGTCGAAGGAGAGAGATCATCCCGGAGGCCTTTTTCATAACCATGCCATCCTCCGGAGTGATGCGTGAGTAGTTCACCCTTGGACTATGGGTCCATACAGTAGCTAGATGGTTGTTTCTCCTCCTTTGTGCTATCACGTTTAGATCTTGTGAGCTCTGTTCATGATCAAGATCATCTATTTGTAATCATACATGTTGTGTTTGTGGGGATTCGATGGATATTTAGATTCTATATCAGATTGATTATTGATTCTATCATGTCTATGTTATATGTGATCTTGCATGCTCTCCGTTGCTAGTAGATACTTTGGCCAAGTAGATGCTTGTAACTCCAAGAGGGAGTATTTATGCTCGATAGTGGATTCATGCCTCTACTAATCTGGGAGAGTGACAGAAACTTCTAAGGTTGTATATGTGATGTTGCCACTAGGGATAAAACAATAATCCTTTGTCCATGGGGAAATTGTATTGTTTACTTTACACACTTTACTTAATTGCAATTATCTGTTGCTTGCAACTTAATACTGGAAGGGGTTCATATGATAAACTGAAGGTGGATTATTAGTCATAGATGCAGTTGGATTATGGTCTATGTATTATGTTGTAATGCCCAATCAAATCTCGTAGTAATCAAGTATATGCATTGTTATGCTTTCTCAATCTGTCAATTGCCCCATTGTTATTTGTTCACCTAACATGCTATATATATCTTATGGAGAACACCTCTAGTGAACCGTGGACCCTGGTCCATTCTTTATCATTGATATACCATCTAATGTTTACCGTTACTGTTTACTTTCTACAAGCAATCACTATCTTCCACACTATACGTTTAATCCTTTGTTTTCAGCAAACCGGTGAGATTGACAACCTCACTGTAAGTTGGGGCAAAGTATTATGGATTGTGTTGTGCGGGTTCCAAGTTGCTAGCATCACCTTCGAGTTGTTTCCTTAATCCTACTGGTTCGATAACCTTGGTTTCATAACCGAGGGAAACTTGCTATTGTGCTCATCATACCTTCCTCTTGGGGTTCCCAAAAATCTCTACATATCTTAGCCATCAGTAGTGTAAGGTGCTACCAAGAATGTTGACCGACATAAGGGTGGACAACATAAGCCAGCATATCCCGTCTGACATATACAAGACATGTCGGCATAACCAAGTTGTTTCTTCTATGCAGGAAAGGCTAGGCCAAGTTATATCGGCTGACACCAAGGAACTAACATAGGGGGGCAATATGTGGCAAATAGTCATACGCTGGCCCCAAAGTCAATGTTGCAGCCCCATCAACGCAATCATGCAGAAGATAATCATATCAAGCACCCTGAAGTCGTAAAGTGTATTGTGCATAGCCTCCATCATATGGAAGACTGTACTATACGTGGCTAGGCGTAGCCTCAACGACCAAGTACTGTTAGGTGTTGTCCCATCGAGCACAATTAGGGAGGAACCAAGCGACAAGACAAGAGCCCCTTGCGGGGCCCAAGCGTAGAAAAAGGACTGTAGTGTTGGGAATATGCCCTAGAGGCAATCATGTATGATGAGATTTCCCATTGTATTCATAAAGATATTTAAGTAGTCCTTGTATAAACATCTGATGTGTATCATTGAATATGTGATTCGGTTGTGGAACTATGCATTCATGTTGTTTGTACTAAATATCCTTGGTCATTGAGGTTGTGCTGGACACACAACTTAGATCAATGTGAAAGTTGGCTTGATGACTCGATTCCACTTATCATGGGCATGGAGATGCTATTCCAACTTACACAGACTCGGCTAAAGAGTTTAGCGAGTCAGATTGACCCATATTGAGGTACAACGAACAAGTTGTCATTTGTATATCTCAATCAATTTAATCCTTAGACCTGAGGTTATTGCATAGTCCGAGTTGAGGATCATCGACTTAGGTTCATCAACGCTGATCCGTGAATCGGCGCTTATAAAGGCGAGTTTGGGTCGATGAGAATCAAGTTTGATGTGAATAACCAAGATGGGATTTTGCCCTCCACTCGGAGAGATATTCTTCAGGCCTCTCGTGAGATATGATTCGGAAAGCATGGCCATGCACGACTCGGTTAAGTGTTAACCGAGGCGATCGACTAAGAGTTAGTCGGGTGAATCACTTATCTCAGATCGAGAAGAGAGTCGGACTATTTAAGGGATGACAATTATTCGCCTATAGTCTGACAAGGCATATCGTGAGGCAAAAGGGACTCAGACGTAAGTCACATTGGAAAGGCAAGTCTTCATGACTCTTTGGTACTTGGGAGTCGACACGTTCTGCTAGGAGCCGCTACCTACCGATCGATTGAGAGTCGGACTCCAATTGTGTCCAAGTAGCCATGAGCCTGCGGGGTCACACACTTAAGAGAGGGAGCATGTTCGGATTGGATCTGAACCTGTAATCTGGTTGGGTTGGACCTAAACCGGATTAGGACTGAGTTAGTGAGTTGGACTCACGGTGACTAGTGTTATATGGGCTTTAGTGAATGGGTCGCGCGAGCAGAGCCCACGTTCACTCCCTATATATAGTGGAGCACCGTAACCCAGAAAGGTTAATCGTTGTTCGGTTAGGTCATTCCATGTGTTGGAAACCCTAGATCCACAGCAGTCCTGCTGCCGTAACGAACCTAGCAGTTCGCCGCCGGTGCTCCTCCTTGTACGTGTGGATACCAGCAGAGGTCTTGTGTGATCAGCACCAGGACGATCAGATCGTGAGGATCTGCCGCATCAATCGGCGCTTCATCGCAGAATCCGCAATCGTCTAGTGGTAAACCTCGTGGCCTTCTACCTCAGCTAGATCTTGGGATCACCACGTTAGAGGAAAAGTTTTGTTTTATCTCTGCGTGGCCCAACAGTGGTATGAGAGCGATAGCTTCTGGTTTTAGGCTCGAGATCTCGCATATGTGATATGCGGTAGGATGTAGATGAGATCTATATGTTGTTTTGGTGGTTGATCTATGATATATATCGGTTTTGTACGAGGTTGATTGGATCAACTGTACTCGGGGAATGGTAGATCTGATTTCCGTAATCATACTGCTGAGGTTGTGGAACGACATACCCCTACCGGTCGGCTTCCGCCATCGGGGTAGAGTGTGACACGTAAATCCATAAGTAGTGATCGAAGATCAAAGAGTTTGATCGAATCGGAACGATGGTCGGAATCCATGTTCGGATCATAGATGAGATCTACGTTTTCGGAAAAATCGTCGCTGCCTTGAGGGCGCCGCCTTCGATCCCCGCCATATCCGGCTAAGGGACCGCCGTCACCTGTCATAGAGCCTTAGATGTCGTTGCGAGTTTCACAACGCCGGTAGATATTGTATCTATGCATAACTTGTTTTTGCAGGAAGTTGTGAATGGTATGGTTCATGTGCATGTGATGTATGTGTGTAATCCATACGTGATCTGCGAATCACGGTTTTTGTCAGCCGGCTGGAGCCTAGGTGCTGTCATTTTATTGTATAACGACCTGCGTGTCGGATTCTCTATGTAATTTACTTTACTAAGCTAGTGTAGCTGACTGGAGAACCCGGAAGGCATGCAAGGCGTTGTACATGTCGGCGACATGGAGTAAGACGGCAAGTGACAAGAGTTGGCACGAGTCGGATTACAGGCTTTGTGGAGATGGAGATCGCCATGAAGAGAGCCATACCATTTCACATTATAAATGCTTTGTTTTGTGTTATTATGTCTCAGTTTTACCTCTATTATATAGTCGGTAAAATTTAATCCCTCAAAGAAGGTCTAGTCGGTTTTCCCGCCAGTGTTTGCACCATCACAAGTCGGACATTTTTGGTAGTGGGCTCATAAAATTGAGGTGCTGCCAATTCTTTCCGACTAGGTGGGTTCGAGTCGGACTCTTACCGCGGAAACACTCGGTAAGCTAGACGAGTCTATCACAACGGTTGTGGGACTTGGGGAAAAGTCGGATGGGAGCCGGGGCATGTGATGCCACCCGTCCAACAGGAGTCGCATGAGATGCGATTGACAAGGAGTTGTCTACCTAGATCACTTGGTGGCTAGCGGTGATGCTAAAGCTCACTAGCCGACTTGCTTATTTAGGATCCTGAATCACTAAGCAACCATCGGAGGGGTGTTGGTTCTAGTGGGAGCATAAAATATTAAAATGTTTAATATGCTTGCTCTTTTATGAATACATGTCTTAAGTGTTTTGCATATTTTCTGTTGTAGATCATGGCACCAAGTAGCAGTCACTCTCAGATATCCGGTTTTGCGTTGAGAACCATTCTTGAGAAAGATAAACTGAACGACACTAATTTTACCAACTGGTATCGAAATCTGAGAATTGTTCTCAAACAAGAAAAGAAGGACCATGTCCTAGACAACCCACTTCCAGATGAGCCGAATGAGAATGCGACTGTCGCTGCCACCAATGCCTACCGTCTGTCTAAGGATGATTCCACGGATATTAGCTGTCTTATGCTTGCTCACATGGAACCGGACTTGCAAAAGCAGTTCGAGCATGTTGAGGCCTACGATATGATCGAAAGCCTCAAAAGTATGTTCGTGCTCAGTAAGACCGAGGTATCAAGTCTCTCAGGATTTGCTGAGTTGCAAGCTTAAGGATGGTGATCCACTGAGTCCGCATGTGATCAAAATGGTTGGTTATGTGCAGTCTCTGGAGAGTCTTGGCTACCCCATAAGCGAAGAGTTCGCTACGGATATAATCCAGGCCCAGGCGAAGACTGAGAGGTATCAAGTCTCTCAGGCTTTGCTGAGTTGCAAGCTTAAGGATGGTGATCCACTGAGTCCGCATGTGATCAAAATGGTTGGTTATGTGCAGTCTCTGGAGAGGCTTGGCTACCCCATAAGCGAAGAGTTCGCTACAGATATAATTATGAACTCTCTTCCTAGTGCATATGGGCAGTTCATTTCGAACTACCACATGCATGGTATGGATAATAAGCTCATTGAATTACATGGGATGCTCAAGCAGGCAGAGGCGGATCTCAAGAAGGATGCCAGTCAAGTGTTGATGGTGCAGAATAAGGCTAGGTTCAAGAAGAGTTCTTGGACTAAGAAGAAGGCTAAGTCAGGAGGAAATCAAGCTCAGGACCCGGTCCCAAGCGCTTCCTCAGGGACTAAGCCATCTCCTTCAGCCGGATCCACTTGCTTCTATTGCAAGGCGGATGGCCACTGGAAGAGGAACTGCAGCAAGTACTTGGCCGACAAAGCCAAGAGTGGAGGTATGACTTCCGACTCAGGTACACTTGTTTGCAATGTTATAGACATATATCTTGCTGAGGCACCTAATAGTTCTTGGGTATATGATACCGGATCAGTTATTCACATCTGCAACTCGTTGCAGGGACTGGTAAGAACTAGGAGCGTAGCAAGAGGCGAGGTTGATATTTGAGTCGGCAACAAATCAAGAGTTGCTGCGTTGGAAGTCGGCACGATGCAACTTCATTTACCTTCCGGATTCATTATGGAACTGAATAATTGTTATTATGTTCCAAAGGCTCATCGAAACATTATTTCTGCTTCATGTTTGATGAGGCAAGGCTATGAGTCGAATATCAAGAATAATGGTTGTTCTTTGTATTTGAATGATACGTTTCACGACTTTGCACCCGTCCAGGACGGGTTATTTATTTTGAATCCTGATGGTGAGTCGGTTTATAACATAAATGTTAAAAGGTTGAAACCAAATGATCTGAATATGACTTACTTTTGGCACTGTCGGCTTGGTCATATAAGTCGGAAACGCATGAAGGAGATCCATGATGATGGACTCCTAACTTCGTTCGACTTGGAGTCGTTCGAGACATCCGAATCTTGCCTACTCGGCAAAATGACCAAGACACCTTTTGCAAAGAGTTGCAGAAGGGCGTCCGACTTGTTTGGACTAGTACATAGTGATGTATGTGGACCAATGAGCACGACAGCCAAGGGTGGTTATGAGTACTTCATTACCTTCACTGATGATTTGAGTAGGTATGGATATATCTACTTGATGAAACATAAGTCGGAAGCCTTTGAAAAGCTCAAAGAATTCCAGAATGAAGCACAAAATCAACTCGGCAAGAAAATAAAGTTTATTCGGTTGGACCGAGGAGGCGAGTACATGAGCCATGAGTTTGATGACCATCTGAAAAGTTGTGGAATAGTTCCTTAACTTACTCCGCCAGGAACGCCACAAAGGAATGGTGTTTCGGAAAGGAGGAATCGAACCTTGTTGGACATGGTACGATCAATGATGAGTCGGACAGATCTGCCTTTATCATTTGGGGTTATTGTCTAGAAACAGCGGCGTTCACACTAAACAGAGTACCATCAAAATCGGTAGAGAAGACACCGCATGAGATGTGGACAGGCAAAAAGCCGAGTTTGTCTTTTCTTAAGATTTGGGGTTGTGAAGCATTTGTCAAGCGACTCCAGTTGGACAAGCTTACAACCAAGTCGGATAAGTGTATTTTCGTGGGGTATCCAAGGGAAACCTTGGGTTACTACTTCTACAACCGAGAAGAGGGCAAAGTGTTTGTCGCTCGGAACGGTGTCTTCCTTGAGAAAGAGTTTCTCAGTCGGGGAGTAAGTGGAGCACGGCAACTCGAAGAAATTCGAGAGGAACCTAGTAGCGAGTCGGCAAAAACCTTGGAGGTTGAGCCGGTCGTGGCAAAAGCTGAGACTGTACTACGAAGATCGGCAAGATTACGAAGTGTTCATGATGTGTTACTGTTAGACAGTGATGAGCCGGCAAATTATTCGGAAGCGATGGTGGGATCTGATTCCGAGTCAGGGCTTGGAGCCATGAGATCCGAGATAAAGTCCATGGATGCAAATCAAGTTTGGAACTTGGTTTATCTGCCAGACGGTGCAAGACCCGTCGAGTGCAAATGGGTCTTTAAGAAGAAAACTGATATGGATGGAAATGTTTCAATCTATAAAGCACGCCTTGTCGCGAAGGGGTTCCGACAAGTTCAAGGAGTTGATTACGACGAGACTTTCTCGCCCGTAGCGATGCTTAAATCAGCTCGGATCATGTTAGCTATAGCGGCCTATTTCTACTACGAGATATGGCAGATGGATGTCAAAACGGCTTTCCTTAACAGAAATTTAACCGAGGACGTGTATATGATACAGCCCGAGGGTTTTGGCGATCCGGCTAATGCTGACAAGGTTTGCAAACTTCAGAAATCCATTTATGGGTTGAAGCAAGCATCTCGGAGTTGGAATATTCGCTTTGATGAGGTAGTCAAATCGTTTGGCTTCATCAAGAGTGATCATGATTCTTGTTTGTACAAGAAGTTTAGTGGGAACAAATTAAATTTTCTAATCTTATATGTGGATGACATATTACTGATTGGAAATGATGTCCAGATGTTGAAAGAAACCAAGGAATCATTGGAAAGGAGTTTCTCAATGAAAGACTTGGGTGAGGCAACATACATCCTCAGAATCCGGATCTATAGAGATAGATCAAGGAGGCTCATTGGATTGAGTCAGAGTACTTATTTGGACAAAGTGTTGAAGAAGTTCAACATGGAATCGTCTAAGAAGGTGTTCTTACCGATGTCCCATGGTGTAAAACTTAGCAAGACTCAGTGTCCTTCGACAACTGATGAGCGAAGTCGAATGAGTGTGATTCCATATGCTTCTGCAGTCGGATCCATCATGTATGCCATGATTTGTACTAGGACGGATGTTTCCTATGCTCTAAGTGTTGTGAGCAGATACCAGGCTGATCCTGGAGAGATCCATCGATAAATGACTAAAAATATCCTAAAGTACTTGAGAAGGACTAAGGATATGTTCTTGGTTTATGGTGGTGAAGATGAACTCAGTGTAAAGGGTTACACGGATGCGAGTTATCTTACCGACTCTGATGATTCTCGTTCACAATCCGGATACGTGTTTATTATAAACGGAGGTGCTGTGAGCTGGAAGAGTTCCAAGCAAGAGACTATGTCTGCGTCTACAACAGAGGCTGAGTATATTGCCGCCTCGGAGGCAGCAAAGGAAGCTGTTTGGATGAGGAATTTCCTCATGGATCTTGGTGTGGTTCAGGGCTCGTCCAATCCGTTACACGTGTATTGTGACAACAATGGTGCTATTGCACAAGCCAAAGAACCTATAAAGCACCAGAAGAACAAGCACATACTCATGCGGTACCACCTGATTCGCCAGTTCGTGGATCAGGGTGATATCAAGTTATGCAAGGTACACACGGATGCAAATATTGCGGATCCGTTGACAAAGACGTTACCACAGACGAAGCATGAGGCACACCTGAGAGCCATGGGCATTAGATGCTTAGACATGTGATGTCGGAGGATTGACTCTAGTGCAAGTGGGAGACTGTTGGGAATATGCCCTAGAGGCAATCATGTATGATGAGATTTCCCATTGTATTCATAAAGATATTTAAGTAGTCCTTGTATAAACATCTGATGTGTATCATTGAATATGTGATTCGGTTGTGGAACTATGCATTCATGTTGTTTGTACTAAATATCCTTGGTCATTGAGGTTGTGCTGGACACACAACTTAGATCAATGTGAAAGTTGGCTTGATGACTCGGTTCCACTTATCATGGGCATGGAGATGCTATTCCAACTTACACAGACTCGGCTAAAGAGTTTAGCGAGTCGGATTGACCCATATTGAGGTACAACGAAGAAGTTGTCATTTGTATATCTCAATCAATTTAATCCTTAGACCTGAGGTTATTGCATAGTCCGAGTTGAGGATCACCGGGACTTAGGTTCTGTCAAACGCTGATCCGTAACTGGGCAGTTATAAAGGCAGAGTTTGGGTCGACTGAGAATCAAGCTGTTGATGTGAATAACCAAGATGGGATTTTGCCCCTCCACTCGGAGAGATATTCTCTGGGCCCTCTCGTGAGATATGATTCGGAAAGCATGGCCATGCACGACTCGGTTAAGTGTTAACCGAGGCGATCGACTAAGAGTTAGTCGGGTGAATCACTTATCTCGGATCGAGAAGAGAGTCGGACTATTTAAGGGATGACAATTATTCGCCTATAGTCTGACAAGGCATATCGTGAGGCAAAAGGGACTCAGACATAAGTCGCATTGGAAAGGCAAGTCGTCATGACTCTTTGGTACTTGGGAGTCGGCACGTTCTGCTAGGAGCCTCTACCTACTGATCGATTGAGAGTCGGACTCCAATCATGTCCAAGTAGCCATGAGCCTGCGGGGTCACACACTTAAGAGTGGGAGCATGTTCGGATTGGATCTGAACCTGTAATCTGGTTGGGTTGGACCTAAACCGGATTAGGACTGAGTTAGTGAGTTGGACTCACGGTGACTAGTGTTATATGGGCTTTAGTGAATGGGTCGCGCGAGCAGAGCCCACGTTCACTCCCTATATATAGTGGAGCACCGTAACCCAGAAAGGTTAATCGTTGTTCGGTTAGGTCATTCCATGTGTTGGAAACCCTAGCTCCACAGCAGTCCTGCCGCCGTAACGAACCTAGCGAGCCACGGCGCCTCCTTAATGCGTGTGGATACCAAAGAGGTGTTGCGATCAGCACCGTGACGATCGGATCGTGAGGATCGACGCATCAACTAACGCGCTTCATCAGTAATCCGCAACTGCGCGTCTAGTGGTAAACCTCGTGGCCTTCTACCTCAGCTAGATCTTGGGATCACCACGTTAGAGGAAAAGTTTTGTTTTATCTCTGCGTGGCCCAACATGTAGTTGGTTGGCTCAACCTTTCCGCTTGTGCCTTGATACGCCCAAGTTGCATAACCATTCTATATCATAATCTACCTCTATTTATTGATATTTCTCTTATTATGAGGTATTACTTATGGCTTTTCATCTGTTTATGCATGTTGGATGATTCTTGGAGGATGGACTGCCGGAGTTTGGATTCTGATGGAAAAGAAGGAGTTTTGATGCAATTTCGCGAAGATCAGAAAAATATCAAAAAATTATATTTTTCCAGAAGACACAGGAAGCTAGAAGGAGGGACGAATAAGGGTCGCAGGGGGCCCACACCCCCTAGGCGCGGGCCCACCCTAGGCGGCGCCTAGGGAAGGTGTGGCCCACCTGCCCGGCTCCTGACTCCGCCCCTTCAACTGTATCTTCCCTACAGAACCCTAAGGCCAAGGGCGGCCACAGATAGATTTCCGCCACCTCTGCGGGGCGAAAAACACCGAGAGAGAAAGATCTCTCCGACAGACAGATTTTTGCCGGGGGAATTCCTTCTCGGAGAGGGGAGATCGTTGCCATCAACACCATCGTCAAGCTAGGCTTCATCGGGATCATCATCATTATCCACACCATCATCTCCACCAGCACCATCATCACCACTCCGTCCCGCTGTAACAATTGTGTTGGATATTGCTTTAGTTCTGAGGGGAAACTTTCCCGGTGTTAATTACTATAGTAGTTGATGCTTGTGAGTGGAACCATTGGATTATTGTTTATGTTCATATTGTTATCCATTATCATATCATCTTTGATCTTGATCCATATGATGTCTCGTGAGTAGTCCGTTTAGTTCTTGAGGACATGGGAGAAGTCATGTTGTTATTAGTGTATTTGTGTTGAGTTATTATTCAATGGTTTAGTATTTAAGTTGTGGTGCTATTCTTCTAGTGGTGTCATGTGAACATCGACTACATGATACTTCACCATTTATGGGCCTAGGGGAATGCATTGTGTATTTGGGTACTAATTGTGGGGTTGCCGGAGTGACAGAAACCTGAACCCCCGTTAGGACACCTTTGCACAAGGGAGTGTAGGATCTCAGAGTTTAAGGCCGTGGTTAGATTTATATCTTAATTACTTTCTTGTAGTTACGAATGTTTGCAGGGGGTTTAATCACAAGTATGTATTAGTCCAAGGTCGGTACATTAGCTCAGGTTCACCCACACAATACTTGCAACACCAAAGAAGAGTACTTAGATATATGAAGCGAAAGCACTTGACAGAATTCCCATGTGTCCTCGAGAACGTTTGGTACTTATCAGTATTTCCACCGGCTTGTCCTTTGCTAAGAAAGGATTGGGCCACTTGCTGCATTTGTTCTTTATTACTTGCACTTTGTTTTGTTTCTTTATCAGAAAACCCCTAAAAATCCGTTTGCTAAGTATTTGCAGAGAGTTCCTTATCCATACAACTAGTAAACACCTTCTGCTCCTCGTTGGTATCGATGCTCCTATTTATCGAAAGTACTGCGATACACCCCCTATACTTGTGGGTCATCAAGACTATTTTCTGGCGCCGTTGCCGGGGAGTGAAGCGCTATTGAAGAGTGGAACTGGTAAAGGAAACTTTTACTATGAGTATTGCTTTTTGTTACTGCTTGTTGCTTTGTTTCCAATATGGATAACCCACTTGGTTTTCTATTTGGGAAAACTACTACCACTGCTAGGGTAGTAGATGAACCACCACCTGTTGAGATAGATCCTTTTAAGATACCTACAAGTATTGTTGATCGTGCTATGGATAATTATTATTTAGGGGATGGAACTGTCCATCCTGGTGATCACTTGATTTTTATCCATGAATTATGCGGGTTGTTTAAGTGTGCAGGTATCACAACTGAACAGGTGAAGAAGAAGTTACTCTCCATATCCTTAAAAGGGAGAGCTGAAGAATGGTATAAGCTGCTGAAGAATGGACAATCCATGGAAAGGGAGGTGATGGCATCTCTCTTCTATTCTAAATTTTATCCTCCAAGTGAGATTCATAAGGATAGAAATTCGATATATAACTTTTGGCCTCGTGATGGAGAGAGTACAACTCAAGCTTGGGGGAGATTGAAGTTACTAATGCTTAAATGTCCTATTCATGAACTCCCTAACAATATTATTATCAATAACTTTTATGTTAGGCTTTCTCTTCATGATAAAGATTTACTAGATGCTTCTTGTGCTGGATCATTCACACGTTTGAAGTAAGAAGCTCAATGGGATCTCTTAGACCGTATTCAAGAAAACACCGAAGCTTGGGAGAATGACAAAGGAAGAAAGTTAGGTATAAACTATGATTATGAATGCATTAAATATTTTATGGGAACTGATGACTTCCGTGATATTAGCAATGAGTTTGTTATTGATCCTCAAGTCCTTCTAAAATATTTTAATGCCTTTGCCTCTTATATTGAAATTCCCAAGAAAGAGTGGGACATGTACCATGCTCCTTATAAAGACATTGTCACCCATGTTCCTGCTAGCATAGAGGTTTGTACTGTTTATCCTATTTTGCTTGAACCTTATGTGGAGAAAATCCCTTTTTCTGCTAAAGTAAGGGAACATTCCATTATAGCTAATGTGGTTAGCAAAAGTGCAAAGAAAACTATGGAGCCTGATGAGCTCATTGATATTGAGCCTGTGGTAGCTATTGTGAAAGATCTTGTCACTAGAAATATAGAGGATGAGCATATTATCTTCTGTGAAGACACTACTAATATTGTTTCTCATCCTAAAAGGCTAGAAAAGCTAGTGTCCCTGTGCTTTTTGTTAGAATTGGTAATCATAGCTATTATGGTTTATGTGATATTGGTCTTAGTTCTAGTGCTATTCCTTATGAGCTTTACAGGGAAATTATGCATGAAATTGGTCCTTGTGAGCTTGAGGACATTGATGTGGTTATTCACCTTGCCAATAGAGAGCAAGTTTGCCCCATTGGCATTGTAAGAGATGTGGAGGTACTTTGTGGTAAGATTAAATATCCTGCTGATTTTCTAGTACTTGGTAAAGAAGCTAGTAAAACCTATCCTATTATCTTTGGTAGACCCTTCCTGAATACTTGTGGGGTTATTATAGATTGTAGGAAGGAATTTTTTTTGACTAAGTTTGATGGAAATTCTTATGAGTTTAATTTTTCCAAATTTGCAAAAACTCCTTATGAAAATGAACTGCCTAATTATTATTTCAGGGTTGAACAATGTTTTGCTATTTTTCTTGCTCCTAACAATGCCTTGCAGCAGTTTATGGAAGATCACGAAAGCGATGTCTTCATGAAGGAAAGAAATGAGATTGACTAGGTTTTCCTTTGTCAACCTGAGTTACTTAAGCATAATCTACCTATGGAAGATTTGGGTACCACACTACCACCTAAAGAGGACCCTGTTTTCGAATTACAACCTTTACCTGATGATCTTAAATATGCATCTTGAAAATAAGAAAGTGTATCCTGTTATTATTAGTTCTAAACTTTCAGGAAAGGAAGAAGAAACGTTATTGGAAGTATTGAAGAAACACCGAGGAGGTATGGGTTATAATCTTGATGATTTAAAAGAAATTTCCCCTACTATATGCCAGCATGCTATTAATATTGAGCCTGATGCAAAACCAGTTGTTAAGCACCAACGCCGTCTAAATCCTAAGATGAAGGATGTGGTAAGAAATGAGTTATTAAAACTCCTTGATGCTGGTATTATTTATCATATTGCTGACAGTCAATGGGTTAGCCCTGTTCATTGTGTTCCCAAGAAAGGGGGAATAACTGTTGTGCCTAATGAAGATAATGAGCTTATACCTCAAATATTAGTGGTTGGGTACAGAATGTGCATTGATTTTAGAAAAAAATAATAAAGTTACTAAGAAATATCATTATCATTTTCCCTTTATTGATCAAATGCTTGAAAGGTTGTCCAAAAAGACTCACTTTTGATTTTTTGATGGTTATTCTGGGTTTTCTCAAATTGTTGTGAAAGCACAAGACCAAGAGAAAACTACTTTCACTTGTCCTTATGGTACTTATGCTTATAGGCGTATGCCTTTTGGTTTATGTAATGCTCCTGCTACCTTTCAGAGATGTATGTCTGCTATCTTTCATGTTTTTTGTGAAGAAATTGTGGAGGTTTTCATGGACGATTTTTCCGTCTATGGAACTTCTTTTGATAACTATTTGCACAACCTTGATAAATTTTTGCAGAGATGTGAAGAAACCAACCTTGTTCTTAATTGGGAGAAATGCCATTTCATGGTTAATGAAGGGATTGTTCTTGGACACAAGATCTCTGAAAGAGGCATTGAAGTTGACAGAGCCAAAATTGAATTAATTGATAAGATGCATTGTCCTAGAGATATCAAAGGTATTCGTAGTATCCTTGGTCATGCTGGTTTCTATAGGAGGGTTATTAAAGATTTCTCCAAAATTTCAAAGCCCCTTACTAATCTTCTTCAAAAAGTTGTACCTTTTGTTTTTGATGATGATTGCAAGGAAGCTTTTGAAACTTTGAAGAAAGCTTTGACAACTTCTCCTATTGTCCAACCACCTGATTGGAGTTTACCTTTTGAAATTATGTGTGATGCTAGTGATTTTGCTGTGAGTGTTGTCCTTGCACAATGTGTTGATAAGAAGTTGAATGTTATTCATTATGCTAGCAAAACTCTAGATGCTGCTCAAAAGAATTATGCTACTACTGAAAAAGAGTTCTTAGCTGTAATCTTTGCTTATGATAAGTTTAGACCTTATATTGTTGATTCAAAGGTTACTATTCATACTGATCATGCTTCTATAGAGTACCTTATGAAAAAGAAGGACGTTAAGCCTAGACTTATCAGGTGGGTTTTTCTTTTACAAGAGTTTGATCTGCATATTGTAGATAGGAAAGGTGCTGAAAATCCTGTTGGTGTCAATTTATCTCGTTTGGAAAACATTTCTTTTGACCCATTGCCTGTTAATGATAGTTTTCCAAATGAGCAGTTGGCTGCGATAAGGGTAAGTACGCATGAGAGTCCTTGGTATGCTGATTATGCTAACTTTATTGTTTCCAAGTATTTGCCTCCAACCTTTATAGCTCAGCAGATAAGGAAATTCTTTTATGATCTAAGACATTACTTTTGGGATGACCCACACTTATATAAATAAGGAGTAGATGGTGACAAGGTTAGTTTTCGTCAATGCCCATTGTTACGAGCTTGGGTTTTGGAGAAGATGGGGATGCTGGAGATCGCGGAACGGTTAGCAAACAAGCAACACGGGGACACGAAGTTTACCCAGGTTCAGGCCCCCGAAGGGAAAACCCTACTCCTGCTTGTCTGCTCTTGATTACGGCAGAACCGAAAATTATAGGGGTGCGCAGATGCAATCTGGCGTGGAGGTGTGTATCCGGTGAGAGGTGCACTCCTCGCCGTGCCCTCCTAACCTTTATATAGATAGGCAGGTCCCGGGAGTAGATCGAGTCGGTTACATATTAGGGTTTTCCCTTTGAAATTCTATCTACTCTAGTCTTGTTCTCCAAGCATACGAAGGCATCATGGGCTTAGGCCACCCGGAAACTCCGAAGGCCGCATATATTGCAGTGGGCCTTCCTTCGGGCTGGACTAGGTATGCTGATGTTGTGTACCCGTGTGGTATAACCATGTCAGTAGCCCCCGAGTGCTCAGTTGAATCGCAGATTCGGCTGAGGACTCCTTAGTCATTCGGGTGCAGTTTTATGCTTGTTTATAAGAGAATAGTTTTTGTTTGTAGGTATTGTTAATGCGTGTGCCTGACTCTCCTGACGGATCATGGCCAGTTAACTATCATAGGATAAAACAACACGATCTTCTTCAGACTCGAGTCCCTGGACTCGAATCCGGAACGGATGCTGGCGTAATTCAAATCAGGCCGCTAAGGTCTTACAGGAGTTGAATCCCAGTAGTTTTCGAGTGATGTACCCAACGCGTCCGTCAGGATTTTCCATCGTGCCTATTTTTTTTGAAGTTTATCTACTGCAGGGGAGACCCCCACAACCCTTTATTCAAAATTAACTAGAGGTTCAAAAATATGTACAAACTGTGAAAGAAAAAAGAAAGATAAAAAGCTAATTATAAAAACAAAATTACAATAGATTGTCAATCCAATTTGATAGCACTTCAACTTTAGAACTTTTAATTCTATGTTTGAGCAAGGATACATCTTGGACAAATCTAGCCTTCCATGCTTTGAAATTTGGCCTCATCCCTTTAAAATCTTATTGTTTCTTTGTCTCCAAATATTCCAGCAAGGTAAGATGAATATCTCAATAAAACATGGGCTTGAGAACCTTTTCTTTGCATCTTTTAACATTTTTGGACCTGAACCCGTAACCCAATTGATCTGTAAATATTTCCAAACTCTGACACGGTAGTTACATTCGAAGAATAAATGAGACCAATCGTCCAGAGTCTAACAGGGACATAACACACAATCTGAATCAGTAGTCACATTCCAATGTCTTCTTATTAGCATTTCCTTTGTGTTAATTCTATCATGTAAGATTAACCAAGCAAAGAACTTGTGCTTTGACATACATTTACTCTTACATAGCCACTTAGAAGGGAAATGATTTGGGATCAGATTGAAGTGAGATTTGTATACCATATTTACAAAGTAATCCCCAGATTTTGACAACTTATTATCCCATTTATCCCGTACATGTGGGTCAATGCTGACATGTTGCAGTTGGATTTGTAACCTTAAAAGTTCTGCATTGGCTTCATCCGATAATGGCAGTTGAAATGCATCCTCTAGCTGGACTAATGCAATGGCTTGATGAACTGAGCAGTTCTTATCAAGAGCGAAAGAGAAAAGCCTTGGGTAAGACTGGGATAAAGGTAAATTATTCCAAGAATCTAACCAGAATAGAGCTGAATCACCTTTACCAATTTTACAAACTGACAGAGATCAAAAGTCTTCTTCAAATTTCATAATACCTTTCCACCAAAAGGAGCCACAAACAGTAACATTGTGAGGAACCTCATTGTAATAATAAGAATTTTTAACCAATTTTACCCATGGAAGATCCTCATTATTGTACAATTTGTGCATATGTTTCATGAGTAGATATTTGTTTTAAATTTCCAAATTTATTATGCCTAAACCACCTTTCACTTTTGGCTTGCAAATCATGTCCCATGAGGCAAGGGAGTTTATCCTCCCATCTTCTTTCTTTTTCCTCCATAAACAGTGCCTCCTTGCTCTATTTATTACTTCAATTACTCCTTTTGGAATTTCAAGAGAACAGAGGTAGTGTAGAGGCATTGAGGAAATCACAGAATTTACAATGACCAACCTATCTCCATAAGAAAGGAAGGAGGCAGTGGTAGTAAGCCTTCTTTCCACTCTATCAATTAAAGGTGACATATCTTTGTTGGTTTTGTAATCCAGCCAATTTCCAAAGCAAGCAAACTGGCTTCATCTTGATTCACATTGATTGGAATCAGAGCAGATTTATGAAAGTTGACTTTTAGTCCATTGAAGGAATAATACTCATCCAATATTTCTTTTAGTATAAGTAACTGATCTGGATCTGCTTGCATGATAATGATGGTGTCATCAACATATTGAACAATACGGAAGTCATAGGTTCCTCTATTTGGGATAGGAGTTCTCAGTCTTCCATCTCTATAAGCCTTATTTATGAAACTTTGTAATAGGTCCCCTCCTAGTACATATAGTAAAGGAGATAGGGGATCACCCTGTCTAACCCCACGCTTACAATAAAAGTTCCTTCCTGGATGTAGAGGTCCCAACCTTTAATAAGGTAGAGATCCCTGTGTTTACAATGCTAGTCCCTGGATCAATAGCTAGCATCCACAGCTAAGATGTAATATCAAGAAACAAAGGTCACTATCCAACTTTATAATCAGGAATAAAATAATTTATTACATCTTACATAGCTCATTTGGCTATCTCAATACAATGCAGCAGAATATAAGAATAGCATAGGGTCCTTCATCTTCAAAGTGCCACAGGCAGTCATGTTTGTTGTAGACTTGTAATCCTAATCAACACATCACTCTAACATCAAACAAACCTGCAACATAATAAGTTACAGCCACAAGGGTCAATACATTTGAATTGTATTGGCAAGTGATACTATGGTAGTATAGTGGAGTATATCATCTATATGCATTTGGCTAAGTGGAGATTAGGCTTGCTTTGCTCAAAATAGATTTTCCTTATAATTTGAAAACACTAAGTTTTTGCTTGTCAAAATCACCCAAGGCATCTCCCAATAGAAATTGGTGATCCTTCAACCCTTGTTCAACAACAAGTTTTTAACTTAGAAATTGGGATGAGGAGATTCTTGATAGCTTCCATGTCTTGATGCTCAAATTGTCCTTTGCCAGGGACATGGCTAAGTACTTAGATTTTACACTCTGCAGAGGTGGTGCACTTTCCCCACAAGACTTGGTTTCACCAAGACAAGATCTTTCAGAAGCCTTCCCTTAGAACAGAATGGATGCGTTCCAACCTATCATCCCCTACCACCAACTATCCATTTGGCTAAGTTATTGCAACCTATATGATCCAGGCAGAGCCCATAATCCCAAGTGGCTGCACTTGAAGCTTCTCAACATTTGACATCTCAAATCTCTTTGTTCCTGGGTGGCCATCCACAAGTGAGATACCAAGTTTTCCCCAGTATACTGGACTTGGTGAAGCCCAAGTTTTCCCCAGCATACTGGACTTGCATAACCACTCAACACAAACCATTCTTTCTATTCCACCCAGGTGATTCATTCACTTAGTTGTTTTATTAAATAAAACACAAGTCCTTGACTTAGAAATATTCCATAGCATGAATATAATCCACCCTTGTTTTCTACTAGCTAAGCTAAGCATGATGGTAGTAGGAATCTTAACTTAGGAAATTTCTACTAAGGTTTCATCTACTAGGATTTCCCATGGCATGGCCTACACTTAGCAAGAATTCTATGCAAGTCCTACTTTAGAAATATCACTAATGCATAGTGAAAATAATGGGACAAAAGTATGAAGCATCACTTGCCTTTTGGTAGAGAATAAAAGTTCACTCCTTGATCTTGCAATATTCACACTCTTCAATTCACTACAATTCAATCAAGCGAGCAAAGATTCAATCTACCATTCAAGCAACATCACATAAAATAATAGAAACAAAGCAATGCATGCAAGCATGCCAAAGATTTTTTTATTTGGAAAAGTGGTTTCTAATAGGTTATAAACATCCTAAAACACCTATTGGTCATTTTATAAAGTGGAAAAACCATTTGCAAAAGATTTTACTTATAAACCCTTTTTAAACCAAAGCATTATTTTATGTGGTTGAAAATGCCTTTAGCAAAGCAATAATCTTTATAGGGTTCACCAAATACATTTTTAATTCTAAAACTTGGTGTGTGGGTTCAGAGAGTTTAAATCAAAACATTTCCCAAAGGTTTTTCTCAAAAAGCATTTTTAATATAATAACATTATTTTTATTTGACTAGAAATGTTCTAAATCAAAGATTCATTCTTTTGCCTCACAAAATATGTTTTTGAATCTATAAGTTGGTTTCTATAGTCAGTAGGTTCAAAACAATCCATTTGCCCAAAGGTTTTATCACAAAATAATTTTAGAAAGAATTTCATATTCAAATTATGCCTACACAAGTTTCTGCAAAAACAACCATTTTACCAGAAGCAATTTACTAAACAAAGTGCATGGTTGGAAAGTACTTGTCTTGCTGATTCCATTGATATAAAATTTGCAAAATTTGGACGTGTGGTTTGAAAGTTATGAATTTTGCAAGTTTGAGTGACTAATAGAACATTCTCTCATTTTTGTAAAATAGTCTGGGCCACGCATCCTATTCTGATTGGTTGAAAAAGTTTCGCGCGGATCAAGCGATGCAGGCCGTAGGATCTAATGCAAATCGTGCGGCATAGATCCGCATACCTCTTCGTTTTAAGTGGATCTATCGTATCCACTAGATCACCATCCTACGGTTCACAGCACACCAGCCACTAACTGGCGGCGCTCGAAGGTGGCGCGCGGCGGCGACGCTCTGGCGGCGAGGTTACCGACGATGCAGGATGCGAGGAAGAGAGAGGGGGATCACCGGTTTTGCAGCTTGCTGCTGATGCTCAACGTGCTTGCTGTTTGTCGAGGGGCGCATGAGGTTGACCGTAATTCCTCGCCGGAGTGGTGCCTGGCGTCGGGTGCGGTCAGTCTTCATCGAGGGCGACGCTACGGAGCACGAGAGAGCAAACGGAGATTGCTGTTAGCTTCGCATGCGTGTTGTAGACAAGTGAGCATCAAAAGGAGGGCAAGGGGTGGACAGTACTTACGGGAAAGGGTCGCCAGAGTAAATGGCATACGGTGGCGCGTTCAGTCAAAGTAGTTGCTGATGATATGGGGCACGCGCGAGCGAGGGGAAGGCACTGGCAGGTGCAGGAGATGATGGTGAGAAAGCTCGTGTGCTCTGGAGGCAGTGGGGCTGACGGTGGTGGCCGGAATCGACAGAGAAACTCGTCGGAGCAGTGGAGGTTGTCGAGAGAAATTTGGGCAGCCCTGGGGCTCTCGAAGTGTGGTGACTGGGGGAAACAGAAGAGGGGAGGGAGGCGTCTAGCAGTTCATGGTCACGGCGAGGTTAAGGCGAGGCATTGATGGGGAATTTAACGTTGGAATTATCGCCTGAGAAACGGCCAGAGGAGGGCGGGGTCTTCACGTGGGTGAGGAAGAATCCTGGCAGGGTCGCTTCATCAGCGAAGGAGAGAGAGGAAAGGTGGGTCCAGGAAGTCAGTGACTGAGTGGGTTCAATGCCGAGTAAAAGAAAATGCTTCGGGTTAGTTGGGCTAGATGGGCCAGTTGGGCCTTGCTGGGCTGGCTGCTTAGATCATTTTTTTGTACTGATTTGTTTTTTTTATTTTTCATTTTCTATTTTTCTGTTTTGATTTTGTTTAATTAACTCAAACAACTATTTGAATTCAAACTTCAACCAAACTTTGAGTATTTTCAAATAGTGATTATTAGTTCCTTCTAGAGTCAAATTTGGAATAATCTTTTTATTCTTTTTAGGGTATATTAATTATTTAAATTTTGGCCCTTGTATTAATTCAAATAAGATTTAATAATGTTTTCAAATTCCATTTTGAAATTTAAATCTTTCCAAAACCTTTTAGTAGGTTTTATTTATTTATTTATTAGGGTGTCAAATAATTCACTTTGAATTATTTGGGATATTTTTAATATGATTTATTAATCATATAAATTGGGTATTTGTCTTTATTCCAATGATATCAATTATAGTTTTAAATCCATAAATTCTATTTAGGTGAATTACTTGATTCCATTTAAGTTAATTAAATGACTTTTAATTCACTTGGGTAAATTCAAATTATTTTCCCTGATTAATTTATCTCTTCCATTAGGGATTTTGTCTTTATTCAAATAGAAATAGAATTTGGTTAATGCCATTTTATTTTATTCGGAAAGTTCTTTATCCTTTTATTTTATTTGGATTATATTTATTCCATTTGCTTATGGATTAGGTCAAGATTTGATTTGGCCTTTAAATATTCCTCATTAAATATTTATTTCTTTATCTTATAAAATCCATATATTTTTATTTAAAGATCCAAACTTGGTGATTCCAATTTTTAAAATCTTATTTAATATTTATTTATACTTTTTAAATATATTTAGGATTATTTTCTCACCATTTGGTATGGGTTTTTAGATAGGTGCTTTATTAGCTTTGGAAATTTATTTCCCTTATGTTATTAAATTCATAAGATTTTATTTATGGCTCCAAATTAAGTGAAACCAATTTCTATGGTTTTATAATATTTCTATTTGTCATTCTTGATCATTTGTAAATGTTTGTTGACAAATTTTTATATGGGTCAAATCCATGGTTTTAGAGATATCTTGGAAATTATTTTATTCCATTAGGGTTTTAGGGTTTTGGTTTATTTCTCAAGTGTTTAAATTTCTAGATGCAATTATGAAGAATGCACTTCACGTGATTTGAATTTAGTTGGATTCAAACTTTACTCAAGTTTGTTCAAGATGGGTTTTTAAGTTTGCATTTAGAATCAAAAGTTTCTTTTCACCCTAAATTTCAACAATTATTTATTTTGTTTATTTATTTTTCACATTACAAAATTTGGAAAATTTTGGGATGTGACGCTGGAACTCCATTCAACAATATAGAGGATGAACCAGAAGAGAGAATTTCTTTTACCTAGCCAATAAAAACTTCATCAAATCCTTTACACCTCATAATCCTGATAATTGCTTCATGTTCAATAGTGTCAAAAGCCTTTTCAAAATCCAGCTTGATAATTACTCTTCTTCTCTTAGAAACTTGGCATTGATGCAGATATTCAAAAGTCCAACCAAGACAATCTTGTATTGTTCTGCACGTAATAAATCCATATTGGTTCTTATGAATACATCTCTTTATTTCCTTCTGAAGTCTGTTGGCAGCTAGTTTAGTGAGAAATTTCAAACAGGTATTTGTGAGAGAAATGGGTCTAAAATCATTAACTGTCTCAGGGCTATTCTTTTTTGGAACTAGAGTTGACATGGTATTTTACTGGTAGAGCGCAGTCAGGTGCGTTACCAGACCATCAGATGATATTTGTAGGTCTTATCTTTGCGTCGTAGACACATCAACCGAAATTTTACCACCACGGAGGTGTTTCGGGTGGCCAAGGAGATTGCTTCTCACTTAGCATTGGTTTGGGCAAAGTTGCACTAAAGTTTTTATCGTATTTGATCCGAAGGATCGCAGTCGAAGGATTCATAGGGTGCGCGGCCAGCGCTCCCTATGGGAGTAGCCCCCAAGTGTCTGTTCGAGTCATAGACTCGAGCAGAGACTTTAGTTCAGTTGTTTTTAGCTTCGGGTCCGAAGGACACAATTTTTTCGAATGCTTGAATCAATCCTCCCTATGGGAGTAGCCTCCGAGTCTCTAGTGGAGTCGTAGACTCGACGTAGGACTCGAAGAATCATTAGTGGTGTAGTACCTTAATCATGTCTCGTGTGCGCGGCCAGCGCTCCTGATAGGAGTAGCCCCCGAGTAGTTGTTCGAATTGTAGATTCGAGGAATTACTTGTTTTATCAGTCAAAGGTTTCCAACCGTTCCTAGACTGCTTGATGACGTTAGTGCTGACAGTCGATGACCTCAACCGTCTACGGTGCCAGGGGTGACGTAACAGGACGAACGTGGGTCCCATTTTCTGACTTGAAGTTGACTAGTCACGCGCGACATGGCGAGAATTACGACGTCTCCTTGATTTCCGTGCATAGTGGACGGCGTGCGGGCGACGGTTTGCTGCTGTGTTGACACGTGTATGGTTGGATCTATCCCTAGCGTTAGGGCTTCTAGATGAACGGTTTCTGTTCGTCGTCTTCATCCTTATAACCATGGGGAAAACAGTGATTTGTTTTCACCCTTTGCCATTTGTCTTCTCCATTGCCTCCATTTTCAAGAGCTCTTCCTTACGCGCACTAGACGTTCTCCGATCTTTCTCTTCCCCATTTCTTTGTGCGCATCATCATCGTCGATGCTTCGCCATGGTTAAGTCGAAGAAGGCCTCCACTGGAGCGGGTTCAAGCGCTGCTGCTGGCGGCAAGAAGGTTGCCGCCCCTGCGCGCAACACTAACGGCAAGTGGAGGCGCTCCGACGTGCGTGGCACCGATCTGCACAAGCTGCACGATGCAGGATTAAACCCGCAAAACAAGGAGGACGTAAAGATCCCCGATGATGAGGTAATCCCTCTCCCACCCTGGGTTCTCAGGTGATCTTCGTTGCCTTCATTCTTCGCGGTTTTTCGGTTCCTGCCCACGAGTTCCTTCTTGGGCTCCTTTTCGTCTATGGGATTCAGATTCATCATCTGTCTCCCAATTCCCTTCTTAACATTGTGTGTTTCATCACGCTTTGCGAGTGCTAGCTCGGCATCTAGCCACACTTTGGTCTCTTCCGGTAGCTCTATTCCGTGAAGAGGCAGTCGAGCACCGGTGGAGTCTATCCGCTCGGCGGCTGCGTCATCTCTCTTCGTCCCTTTATCCAGTTTTATCCTTCTCCAATTGTGAGTCTGTTCAGTATTGGCGTCGCAAGTGGTTTTACATCCGCGATGTCAAGCTGGACGGTCAGCAATTTGGTCTTGCTTCCTTCGACTCCGAGCAGAAGATTGTTCCGAAGATATCGTGGAAAAACCACATCTTGGAGGGCAAAGTTGCGGAGGTGGAGAGGTTCTACAAGCGAGTGGAGGCTCTCCAGCTGGTGCCAGGCACGAAGGTCAACGGAGTCGACATCATCCGCACCTTCCTCAAGCGTCGGGTGCAGCCGCTCCAAGCCAGGGCGCACCCAATGTTTCTCTATGCCGTCCCAATGATCCCACCAGAGTGTCATCCGAAGAGTTATCTTCGGGTGATCTTGATAGGGCCCTCCATCCTCTGCTGAAGTTCAAGGCTGGTGAGGACCTGCCAGGGGAGTCGCTGACCCCCCCTCTTAGCGCTAGTAAAGTGGCTTCGAAGGTGAAGATTGTTCGTGCGTGTTGTGCTTTTCTGTGCATTTATTTATTTGTTATGGTTTCTCACGTCTGTTTGTCATCTTTGCTTGCAGCGCCTCCAGGTTACGGGATCTATGCCTCCTCTGCCTAAGAAATATAGGGAGGCACCAGACAATGAGGAGGTGGACTCCGAGTCTGAGCTTCCTCCCGCTCAGTCGCCAACTGCGGATGCTCCTAAGGCGAGCGAGGGTCAGACCCGAAAGCGATCACGTAGCGAATCGTCGGACGCGTCTACCCCACCAACTCCGAAGGGCCCGTCCTTCCTTGAGCGGCATGGCAAGGATGATGGTGCTTCATCCGCACCATATCCGGCTGTGCCTCTTCGAGCGGTGGCGCTGCAGCCGCCAGCCAAGAAGAAGAAGGAGAAGGCGCTGCTCGTCTTCAATCTTTTCGACATTGACTCGTACGTGGCTTCAGCTGCGCTGTATTCTGTGAGTAATGTTGCCTCTTGTTCTTGTTCAATACTTTTCTTGCAGCCACTCCTTGGAGGGCTCTCTTGATGAGGGAACTCAGGAGGCCATAGGGGAGTCGAAGCCGACGGCCCCTCCCTTTCAGATGGTTGCTGACTCTGAGGATGACACCCTGAATCCCTCTCCGAGAGAGGTTTGGGTGGTCGTTACTCAGAAGACCGCACATGGACCTTCGGAGTCTCCATCTGAGCACGTAAGTTTTCTGCTCCTTCTTTTTGGTAGGGGGATCCCCCGAGCCTTTTTCGGGTTGTTTTGTTGGGTGTTTTGCTCTTTTTGGGGCGCAGCCCCCGAGCCATTTTTCTGATGCTTTCTTGATTGTTTGCTTCTGCTTCTTTCTGCAGCCCTTTGTGCATAGCGCGAACCTTCTCATCCAGCAACATCTGGTGCTGGAGGCCAGTATGCAGCAGCTTCGAGGTATTTGTCTTGCTCGTTTCTGTGTTATTTCGCCTATCGCATGAGCAATGCTTGTGTTGTTCATGTGCGTTCTTGTTGTATTACAGATGAAAATAATGCGGCTCTTCATTGGCTGGATTCTCTTGACAAGAGTCTCAGTCGAGCGGAGAAGAAAGCTACAAATGCTGCTGAGGCGAAGGAGCGCCTAGAAAAGGAGGTGGCTACTGCTGTCGAGGCTCAGGAGAGCCTGTGGAATGAGTCTTCAGATCACGAGAGGGAGCTTGCTGCTGCGGCTATCGCTCACGAGAAGGAGATGGCCGACAGGCTGATGACTGCGGCCAAGGCTTTCTCTGGTTAGTTTATTTGATTTGTCCTTGCTTTTTCGGCTGCTCATTATCTTGTTCTTATGCGGCTCTTATTTTATCTTCTTGCCTCAGATGCTTCAGGTATCACGTTTGATTGCGGTGCCATGGAGCGTTCTAGATGATGCCGCCGCAACGGTCGAAGATCACTGTGACACTACTGCTAGTTCTCTGGCAAAGGCCAAGGAGGTTCTCTAGCGCTTCTACAAGGATATCGTTCCCAAGGGCGCTTCTCTTGAGGATATCGATGCTCTAGAGGATGCGCTGTCAGAGGATGCTCCTACAGCCTACAAGCGCAAGCAGAAAGGCATCGACGGCTCCATGGGTCTGGCCATGGCTATGGCATCCAGAGCGGAGCTGGATCTGCCGCACGTCACCTCCCAGATGCTAGTGGCTCTAGATGGCTCAGAGGTAGTCTCCGCTCCCTTCATTTCCCGTTGTAAGCGGTATGGGCCGAAGCTTATTGACCTGCTGGCGCGGTACGCAGCGAAGCACCAGGAGGAGGCCAAGAGCATGCAGTCTGGCTCTGAGGCCACTCCAGATGCGGGTGCCTAGACTTTGTTGCTATAGTTTAGGATAGTATATCCTCTTCCTTTTGTAATATGTACTTTTGCTGGTGAACAATCTTTTCTTGTGCCACGTGGTGGCCATTAATGTATATAAGTTATTTTTTCGAGCTATCTTCAGAGATGTTTGTGATGTTCATCTCCTTGCTTGTTTTCCTTTAGGTTCCTTCGGGTGGTGTACCCGTTGGTACTTGGACTGCTCCAGATCCGTGACCATCGTTGGATGATGCATCACAGCTTGTTTTCTTTCGCGACCGCGTCCGTATCTTGGAGAAAGAGATCCTTGGCGTTCGAGGGCACGCAGACGTGTGGAAGTCGAAGGCTGAGGGATCTACTACCAGGGAGGAGTATATGATGGGGGAGCTACGGCAGTTGAGCGAGCAACTGCAATGTGAGTTTTCTTTGAGCTGCTACTTGGTTTCGGATGCGACTTGTTTGCGTGTCACCTTATTCTGAGTTTCCTGCAGGTGCCAACCTTGTTCCGAGGGAGGAGAAGGAGCGCGTTGCGGTTCGGATCAATTGTTTGACCCAACAAGACTTGGAAGCTAGCGGCTTCTTTTGGATGGACCATGATCGGGCCACCGTCCTTGCGACGGTGCAGGATCGTGTTTATCAGGTGTCGCGGGTGCTGAAGTAGGTGAAAACTTCACTAGCATCGATTCTGCACGTCATGTTCCCTCTAGACGAGGCACCTTCCACTCTTTTTGGTTTGTTGTCAAAGTTTGGGGACGTAGGTTGCGTGAGGGAGTTGGTGCGGTACCAGCTGGTTGCAGGGATGAAGGCTGCCCTTTCGCTTGTTCGTCTGCATCACCCTGACGTTGATCTCGCGGTTGTGGCGGCTGGGCCGCCTCTGGGACATGCGCCCGCATTATGCGGCTGTTAGGCAGTATGCCGAAGAGATCGTGGACCTTTTTGAGAATCGTGCACACGTGATTCTTCAGAATAGATAGGCCCTGTAAAAAGATAGATGTAAAACTTGTATATATTCGAGTGGGCTTATTATTCCCTTTTCTGTAAAGTTTATTTGTGCTAGCACGTGGTGCTTTTGCTGTGTAAATGTCTTTTTGTTATCTTGGCGTGGTCAGCTACTCAGGTTACATGCGTTATTCTCAGTCGAAGAAGTCATGAGGTGAGGCAGAGCCCCCGAGCATGTTATAGCGAAAAGTAATTGCAAGGTAAAACAAAATTTTCGGGCGAGTAACTTAGATTTTATTCATATCGTAATGAGGAGGTACATTGTTCGGCTGAGTAGACTTATTAAAAGTAAAGGGATAACTAGGGGTAGAAGTGTCACAGACACGCGACGTACCAGGGATTGGAGTATTCGACTCCTGACGCGATGTCCATGAGGCGATAGGCGCCGCCTGGGATGACTTCTGTGACGATGTAGGGTCCTTCCCAGGGTGACTCGAGATTTTTCGGCCGCTCTTGCCTGAGTCATAGGACGAGGTCTCCTTCGACGAAGGACCTTGGTCGCAGTCGTCGGCTATGGTAGTTGCGTAGGCTCTGCTGGTAGACCGTTGAGTGAGTCGCGGCAATGTCGCGTGCCTCGTCAAGTGTGTCGATGGCATCTTAGAGTGCGGCCGTCGATTCGGCTTCGCTGTAGGCGACGACCCGTGCGGCCTTGTGGCGTACCTCGGCAGGTAGTACGGCTTCGGCTCCGTGCACCATGAAGAAAGGTGTGAAGCCAGTTGCGCTGCTCGGCGTTGTCTGTAGGCTCCAGAGGATGGAGGGTAGCTCCTCTGCCCAAGCTCCCTCAAGCCATTCGAGTGAGTTGAGCAGGCGTTTCTTGATGCCTCCGCCTATGAGGCCATTGGCCTTTTTGACCTGCCCGTTGGTCTGTGGGTGCGCCACTGAGGTGTATGATATGTTAATGCCAAGGCCCTCGTAGAAGTCCTGGAATTCATTCGAGATGAAGTTCGAGCCGTTGTCCTTAATGATGCTGTGCGGCACGCCGAACCTATAGACTATGGACTCGAAGAACTTGACGGCCGTTTTGCCACTGTGTTTGGTGACAGGAATGGCCTCGATCCACTTGGTAAATTTGTCGACTGCGACCAGGAGGAAGACGTGGCCTCCTGGCGAGGACTTTGGCTGTTTTCCGATCATGTAGAGGCCCCATTGGGAAAAGGGCCAGTCCAGTTGTATGGGCCTGAGCTCCGATCCTGGTGTGTATGGCTTGTCCGCGAACCTTTGGCAGCCGTTGCACCTTCGGACGATGTCCTTAGCATCGTTCATGGTCGTTGGCCAGTAAAATCTAACTCGCAAAGCTTTGGCGACGAGGGCGCGGCTGCCTGCGTGATGATCGCAGATGCCCTCATGGATGTCCTGTAGGATGGTTTTTCCATCTCCGATGGTGACGCACCTTTGGAGCACACCCGAAATGCTTCTCTTGTACAACTCGCCATTGTGGAGGGTGAATGCTTTGGATCGGCGAGATATGTGCCGGGCATCTGTCGGGTCGTCGGGCAGTTCCTTGTTTAGGAGGTACCGAAGGTACGGCTGCGTCCATGTTTCCTCAATCGCCATGACCTGCATCAGGCTGACCAACTCGGCCTCCGTGTCAAGATTTTCATGCCCTTCATGCCCTTCGGGTGGCCCGCCCCCCCCCCCCCGAGTGCTCTGCTTCTTCGGGTGATCCCTTGGGAAATTTCCTTTTGATAGAGGGTACGCAGATTTGTTTGAGGAACACACATGGTGGCACCCGTGCGCAGGTGGAACCAATGTTAACGAGTCTATCGACTTCCTTATTGCTTTCCCTTCCAACATGCCGAAGCTCACATCCATCAAAATCTCCTTCGAGTGAGTTGTAGAGCGCGCTATACACAATCATGTTGGCGGCGTGGGCGTTGCATTCGTTCATCGTTTGCTGGACAACGAGGTTCGATTCATCGTAGATGACTAGGCGTGTTGCGCCGCAGATCTTTGCCATCCTCATGCCGTGGATGAGGGCCTCGTATTCGGCCTTGTTGTTGGAGGCACGAAACTTCATCCGAAGGACGTATTTCATATTATCACCTTGTGGGGACGTCAGTATGACGCCAGCTCCGGCTCCAGCCTCGCGCTTGGATCCGTCGAAGTGCATCGTCCATGACTGCGTCATGTCCAGGGTGTCCGGCAGCTGGAGCTCCATCCAGTGGACGAGGAAATCAGGGAGGACTTGAGATTGATCGCCTTGCACCGCTCGTAGACTATGTCCAGAGGGGATAGCTCAATGCCCTAGAGGGCTACGCATCCCGTGGCTTCGGGGTTGTTCAGGATGTTGGACAGTGGCGCCTCGTTGACGACCATTATCTGATGCTCCTGGAAGTAGTGGCTTAGCCAACGAGTTGTCATGAACACGTCGTAGGTGAGCTTCTGGTAGTGAGGGTACCTCTGTTTTTTTGGCGTCAGTACCTCACTGAGGTAGTAGATTGGGCGTTGGACCCCATGGGTCTTGCCATCTTCGGGTCGCTCGACCACGAGTACGGTGCTTACCACCTGGTGTGTGGCTGCGATATATAGCAGCAGAGGCTCGCGTTCTTTTGGCGTGACCAGAACATGCGAGGTGGAGAGCATCCACTTCAGGTCTTCAAATGTGTCGTCTACCTCAGGTGTCCACTCAAATTTGTCGGCTTTGCGTAGCAGTTGGTAGAAAGGTAGGGCTTTCTCACCCATGCGGCTGATGAATCTGCTCAGCAATGCGATGCGCCCAGCTAGCTGCTAGACGCCTTTGAGGTTTTTCGGCTTTTCCATGGTCAGTATGGCCCGGATTTTCTTTAGATTCGCCTCGATACCCCGTTGAGAGATGAAGTAGCCGAGTAGTTGGCCAGATGGGGCGTCGAAGGCGCACTTTTCTGGATTCAGCTTGATCTAGTAGTGATCAAGGTTATCAAACGTCTCGCGGAGATCGTCGATCAGTGTCTTGGCTTCTTTGGTCTTGATGACTATGTCGTCGACATAGACTTGGATGTTGCGACCGATCTGGTTCTTCAGACACGCCTGCATGCACCTTTGGTACGTGGCGCCTGCGTTCTTCAGCCCAAAGGGCATGGTGTTGTAGCAGAACACTCCAAACGGCATAATGAACGTTGTTTTCTCCTGATCTTCGACCTTCAGCCGAATCTGATTGTAGCTTGAGTAGGCGTCGAGGAAGGAGAGTTTCTCGCATCCTGTAGTTGAATCGATAATCCGATCAACCAGAGGAAGAGGGAAGTGGTCCTTGGGGTAGTGTTTGTTGAGGGGCGTGAAGTCTACGCACATCCGTTGGATGTCCGTGTCCTTTTTGGGGACCAGCACAGTATTGGCCAGCCACTCGCTCTCCTTGATTTCTCGGATGAATTTGGCATCAAGGAGTCTATTGACTTCGATTCCAACTGCTTCTGCTTGTGGTTCAGATAGTCGTCGGATCGACTGTTTGACCGACCTTGTGTCGGGGAACACATTGAGTGCATGCTCGGCGAATTCCCTGGGAACTCCTGGCATGTCTGCAGGACACCAGGCGAAGATTTCCCAGCGCTCATGGAGGAATTCGACGAGCTCACTTTCCTATGCGGGGCTGAGGTCGTTGGCGATCAGCGCCATCTTGGAGGCATCGGTTGGGTGGACCTGCATCTTTTTCGTGTTGACTGTGGAGTCGAACGACATGTCAGGTGAGTTTTGCCTGGCGACTGGGGGTGCCCTGTTGTCTGTCACCTCTCGGAGCCTCGTGAGCTCTTCTTGCATGCCGAACGACTAGGAGATTCTATTGAAATATCTATCGCAGTGGTCCGAGCGGGTGAAGCTTCCCTGGGCTGTGATGACGCCCTTGGGCCCTGGCATCTTGAGCAGTAGGTACGTGTAGTGCGGTACTCCTAAGAATCTTGCGAATGCCACACGCCCGAGGATGGCGTGGTATTGTGATGGCCAATACACCACTTCGAACTCGAGCCGCTCGCACCGAAAGTTTTCGGGATTTCCGAAGATGACGTCGAGCCATATTTTTCCCAGGGGGTATATGCCCTTCCATGGGACTATGCCGTCGAAAGTTGTATCGGATTGTTCTAGGCTGCACAGCGGGATCCGCATTGCTGCGAGGGTGCTGGAGAACATCAGGTTGATGCCGTTGCCGCTGTCCATGAAGATGCGGCTCATCTCGAATCCTTTGATCTGCACCTCGAGCACCAGGGCAGCATGACCTGGGCGAGGGATCTGGTAGGGATGTTCCGAACATTCGAACATGATGCAGGACTCCGATCCACTAAGGTACTCAGGGATGGCGGGCGGAGCGGTTATAGCGAGTCTGACCCGCCGAGTGATCTTCTTTTGCACCCTATTGGTAGGGCGTCCCTTCTAGATCATGAGGGACCCTTTTGGCGGTGGGTATCCACCTGTGCTGTTGTTTGGTGCAGGTGCGATTGCTGGATTCGACGGTCCCACAGGTGGTGGTGGAGGAGCTTCGTGGGCGATGTCACCTGGTGTAGGTGCGGGTCCGAACCCAGGGTTCACAATCTGGCATCGCATTTGGGTGAGACCCTCACCGAGATTCTAGAACTTGCGGCAGTCCTTGAGCATGTGGCTGGCCTTCTTTTTGCCATCCTTCTTGTCGATGTAGAAGTGGATGGTGCATGGACCCTCTAACTTGTCGTATGCTGAGGGTTCATCGTCACGGCCGCGACGCTGCCATGTTTGTGTTGGGTGTCCCCCGTCGCGGAAGTTGCCTCCGTGGTATCCTCCGCTGTTGCGGTTGTTGTCGTTGCGGCGGTCGGTGTAGCCAGCCGCAACCATGTCGGGTCCGTCGCGATCGTCGTAGACGCGCGATCTTCGTTTGCTACGATGTTCGCGCTACGGCTGTATTCATCCTTGTCATCCAAATGTGCTCGGTGGAGGGAATCCTCGCCATCTGCCCACATGTTGGCGATGTCCATGAGGTGGTCGAGTGTCTTGGGCTTGACGCGCCCAAGTTCTTCCTTGAAGTTCGGGTGCTTGACGCCATCCTTGAAGGCGTCGATCATCCTCTCCTCGGAGATGTGTGCCGCGGAGTTCTTGATGTTGGACCAGCGCAGGATGTATGAGCGAATGGATTCGCCCGTACATTGAGTGCAGTCCCGCAGTTCCTCTATCGAGGATGGCCTCTTGCTGGTACCCTTGAAGTTTCGGATGAAACTATATGCCAGTTCCTCCCAGCTTCGGATGGAGCCACGAGGGGACTCTTGAGCCGATCGGGGTTGCGCTGTCATTGCGGTGAAGGCATTGCAGGGCAGTGTTCTTGTTGCCACCATGCATCTTCATGGACGAGAGGTGGTCGCTGAGCCAGGTCTTCGGATCCTGCGTGCCGTCGAACTTTGGAGTGTCCAAAGGAAGCTTGAAATTTTTCGGCATCCACGTGCGCCGAACAGATTTGTTGAAGCATCGAGCTCCACACAGTTATCCATCTTCTTCTTCTTCGGATACAGTTGAGCACATGCGTTTGGCGCATGCCTTGTCGACCTTGCGCTGGGCGAGGTTGTTTCGGGCGTCGTAGTCGCGGTTGTGACGTTTTGGACTCTTGTGACATCGAGGTAGATCATGCTCATCCTCGTCGGATGAGGGTGTGGGACTGTGGTTGAATCTGACCGCAGCCTTTTTATTTGGATCCGCGGGGGCTTCTTTGTGGAGTGCAGCTCCGACAAGTCCGAGTCCGTCTAGTGCGGACTTGTGCATGACACTCTTCAGGTCCCCCACCGGAGGTGGATGGGATGCGAGGCACGTGGTGGCTGCCATGATCGCAGCCTGCAGCGTCTTCGGTATGACGTTGCCGTTGACGTCCATCTCCATGAAGGACATGTTGAGGGTTTTGGTGACCTCATGTCTCGCGGCGGGGTTCATGTTATCTATGCGAGAGTGATGCTTGTTGGCATGATTGCCGTGCGAGCTGGAGCCACCAGTGGCGGAGAGCACAGCTTGCTGCGCACTAGACTCCGAAGCTGCTTGCTTGCGTTTGTCGAGCTCCTCCTACAGTTTTACCTGCCTGTTGTGCTCGCCGATGAGGAGGAGATGGTATGCCACCAGCAGATCCCATGAAGAATTCAAAGGTAGGATCTTGTTGCCCGCCACGGATTCACGTGCCTGGCGCCATCCCTCCTCGTTGAGGTTGATCTTCTGGTAGGCGGCAGCGTCACCTTTGTTGTGCGGGAGGTTAGGGTTTCCTCCGTTTCCAGCCTGCGGGTTGGGCGGTGGATTTGGTGGTGGGTTGGGTGTGCTCGAACCTGGTGGCACTTTTGATTCACCATGGATAAACACGGAGCATTGGTAGCACCTACGGATTGGATCGCTGCTTCCATAGCTTTCGGATCCGGAACCGTAGGTTCCTTCGTCTGATGGAGGGCCGCACAGATCTGAGTTGCAGCTGCTGTTGTCATAGGACTCATCTGTCAATGTCGACGTGCATAGCACGCTGATGGGTGGGACCCATGAAGCGGGCATGATAGATGGTGGTGGCACCCGCTCTGGGAGGCGGAGGGTGCCAGTCTGCCCCACCTCGAAGCAAAATCTCCCGAACAGAATCTCGAGGCCATCGCCTACGGGCTCGAAATACTTCATGGTGGCTGGCGAGTAGGCGGTGAAGTCGAAAGCACCGAAGAGGAGGTGACTCTCCATCGCCGATGAGTTGTAGATCGCTTCGGATGGGACCGTCACTATCGCACAATCAGCGCCCCCAGTTCCCACAGACGGCGCCAATTAATGAGGTTTAATTTCGTCAATGCCCATTGTTATGAACTTGGGTTTTGGAGAAGATGGGGATGCTGGAGATCGCGGAACGGTTACCAAACAAGCAACACGGGGACACGAAGTTAACCTAGGTTCAGGCCCCCGGAGGGAAAACCCTACTCCTGCTTGTCTGCTCTTGATTACGGCGGTACCGAAAGTTACAGGGGTGCGCAGATGCAATCTGGCGTGGAGGTGTGTATGCGGTGAGAGGTGCCCTCCTCGTCGTGCCCTCCTAGCCTTTATATAGATAGGCTGGTCCCGAGCGTAGGTCGAGTCGGTTACAGATTAGGGTTTGCCCTTTGAAATTCTATCTACTCTAGTGTTGTTCTCCAAGCATCCGAAGGCGTCATGGGCTTGGGCCACACGGAACCTCCATAGGCCGCATATCTTGCAGTGGGCCTTCCTTCGGGCTGGACTAGGTATGATGATTTTGTGTACCCGTGGGGTATAACCATGTCAGTTCATCCAGAAGCCCTAACACAAGAGATAGATCCAACCGTACACGTGTTAACACAGCAGCGAACCGTCGCCCGCTCGCCGTCCACTACACACGGAAATCAAGGAGACGCCGTAATTCTCACCACATCGCGCATGACTAGTCAACTTCAAGTTAGAAAATGGGACCCATGTTCGTACTGTTACGTCACCTCTGGCGCCGCAGACGGTTGTGGTCATCGACCGTCAGCACTGACGTCATCAAGCAGTCTAGCAATGGTTGGAAACCTTCGGCTAATAAAACAAGTACTTCCTCGAATCTACGATTTGAACAACTACTCGGGGGATACTCCTATTAGGAGCGCTGGCCACGCACCCGAGACATGATTAAGGTACTACACCACTAATGATTCTTCGAGTCCTACGTCGAGTCTATGACTCCACTAGAGACTCGAGGGCTACTCCCATAGGGCGGATTGATTCAAGCATTCGAAATAATTGTGTCCTTTGGACCTGAAGCTAAAAGCAACTGAACTAAAGTCTCTGCTCGAGTCTATGACTCGAACAGACACTCGGGGGCTACTCCCATAGGGAGCGCTGACCGCACACCCTATGAATCCTTTGACTGCGATCCTTCGGATCAAATACGACAAAAACTTTAGTGTAACTTTGCCCAAACCAACGCTAAGTGAGAAGCAAACTCCTTGGCCACCCGAAACACCTCCGCGGTGGTAAAATTTCGAATGCTGTGTCTACAACACAAAGATAAGACCTACAGATATCATCTGATGGCCTGGTAACACACCTGACTGCGCTCTTCCAGTAAAATACCGTGTCAACGGGCACGATGGAAAATCCCGACAGACGCGTTGGGTACATCACTCGAAAACTACTGGGATTCAACTCCTACAAGACCTCATCGGCCTAAGTTGAATTACGCCAGCATCCATCCCAAATTCGAGTCCGGGGACTCGAGTCTGAAGAAGATCATGTTGTTTTGTCCTATGACAGTTAACTTGCCCTGATCTGTCAGGAGAGTCAGGCACACGCATCAACAATCCCTACAAACTAAAACCATTCTCTTATAAACAGGCATAAAACTGCACCCGAATGACTAAGGAGTCCTCAGCCAAATCTGCGATTCAAATGAGCACTAGGGGGCTACTGACATGGTTATACCCCATGGGTACACAACATCAGCATACCTAGTCTAGCCCGAAGGAATACCCACTGCAAGATATGCGTCCTGCGGAGGTTCCGGGTAGCCCAAGCCCATGACGCCTTCGGATGCTTGGAGAACAAGACTAGAGTAGATAGAATTTCAAAGGGAAAACCCTAACATGTAACCGACTCGACCTATGCCTGGCACCTGCCTATCTATATAAAGGCTAGGAGGGCACGACGAGGAGGGCACCTCTCACCGCATACACACCTCCACGCCAGATTGCATCTGCACACCCCTATAACTTTCGGTTCTGCCATAATCAAGAGCAGACAAGCATGAGTAGGGTTTTCCCTCTGGGGGCCTGAAACTGGGTAAACTTCGTGTCCCCGCGTTGCTTGTTTGCTAACCATTCCACGATCTCCAGCATCCCCATCTTCTCTAAAACCCAATATCATAACAATGGGCATTGATGAAATTAAACCTCGTCAGATGGCATTATGCGAAGATGTGTTCCAGAATTTGAACAACAAGAGATATTGAGAAAATGTCATGGCAGTGCTTGTGGAGGACATCATGCAGGGGATAGGACTGCACATAAGGTTTTACAATCTGGATTTTATTGACCTACCCTTTTCAAAGATGCAAGGAAGTTTTTCGTATCATGTGATGAAAGTTAACGAGTAGGTAACATTTCTAGACGCAATGAAATGCCTATGAATTATTCTCCTGTTATTGAACCTTTTGATTGTTGGGGATTCGACTTTATGGGACCTTTTCCCCCTTCAAAAGGGTACACTCATATTATTTTTGTTGTCGACTATGTTACAAAGTGGGTAGAAGCCATACCTATAAATAGTGCTGATGGTAAGACCTCTTTGAAAATGCTTAAGGATGTCATTTTTCCTAGGTTCGGTGTGCCTAGATATCTCATGACTGATGAAGGCTCTCATTTTATTCATGGGGGGTTTAGAAAAAATCTCGCTAAGAATGATGTAAACCATAGAATTGCTTCAGCTTATCACCCCCAAACTAGTGGGCAAGTAGAACTTTCCATTAGGGAAACTAAATCTATCTTGTAGAAGACTTTCAATAGATCTACAAAAAATTGGGCTAAAAAGTTGAATGACGCTTTGTGGGATTATAGAACTGCTTATAAAAAATCCTATGGGGATGTCTCCTTACAAAATGGTCTATGGGAAAGCTTGCCACTTGCCTTTAGAATTAGAACACAAAGCTTATTGGGCAGTCAAAGAGTTGAATAGAGATTTTAGACTTGCAGGTGAGAAAATACTACTCGACTTAAGTAATCTAGATGAGTGGAGAGGTGAAGCTTATGAAAATGCTAGGCTTTTTAAGGAAAAAGTAAAAATATGGCATGGTAGGAGAATTCTCAAAAGGGAGTTCCATGTTGGTGAGAAAGTCTTTTATATAGGTCTCGTCTCAGATTTTTTCCAGGGAAACTACTCTCAAAATTGGAAGGACCTTTTTTTATCAAAGAAGTGTACCGTTCAGGTGCCATCAAAAATTCTTCTCTAAAGGATGACACAACACAGGTGGTTAATGGTCAAAGACTAAAACATTATATTTCTTGAGATTCCTATAATGAAGATGTGGATGTTATTCAAATGGTGACTCCAGAAGAATTTATCAGAAGCCAAACACCAGAAACTGCAGAGTTCGTCCTTGAATAGGTAAAAGTGGTGAAAACAGAAGGTTCATGAAACCCTTTTTATATTTTTTATGTTTTTAATACATCAGGGAAGTTACGAGACAGAACAGAAGAGGAAACGGAGTCCGAGGTGGAAAAACCCACCCCAGGCGCGGGCCCCTGCCTGGCCGCGCCAGGAGGGGTTGTGCCACCCGTGAGCTCTGACTCCACCTCGTTTCCGTGTCAGAACCTTCCTTATGCATTGAAACTTCGTAATATATAACCCCTGGATCCCCCGAGGTTCATGCATCATGTTCTCGTCTTGTTTTCGTTTCAATCTGTTTCTGTCAGAAAATCTACTCAAGTTTAGAGCACCATGGTCTCCGCCAACAACAAAGGCAAGAAGCCCAAGGAAGACGATCCTCGCAAACCCAAGGAGGAGATTTTGGTAGGTTATGAAGGAGACATGGAGGAGGACAAGAAACCGGACACCGGCGCTACCATCGCAAGCATTGGATTTGTGGAAAATCCTACCAAGCTTAAGAGGACAATAGGGATGTCTACAGGAGGGAAATCTTGACATCATACCCTCTCTCCACGGTCATCTCCTCCTCCTACCACTCGTTCTAACCATGCAGGGAAGGAACAAGAAGGAAGAGTGGAGAAAGAATAACAAGGACTGGGATCCTCAGTCTGAATTGATCATGAGCTGCATTGAGCATAATTCGGAGTTGATTCATACTCTGACCTTCGATATTGAGGATTTGAGGAAGCTGGTTGAGGAGCTTACCAAGAGAACACCACCACCACCGAATAAGTAATTCGTCATCAGGTTTGGCATCCCCTTAGGTTGTTCCAAGCTTGGGAGAGTGCCGCGGTATCACCATCATTATCTTTTATCTTTTACCTTTTTAGTGGATTCATATCTTTGGTAGAGAGGTTATCTTATAGTTTGGTTTGCATGTGGAAGTATCTCTCCTTTAGTTGATTATCTATGTATCCCTTGGTGTGAGTGCCTTTATTGGAATATTAATGAGAAGTCTCATCTTTTACCTTTTGTACTTCTTATTTTATTTTGCAATCTCTATTATATGATGGATCTTGTTGATCAGTATTGGCATCACTTTGGGAGCATCAAGTGGATCTAAATTGGTTTTGGCAAACCGAGTTCTGGTCAGTAGCAATACTTTTTGAGGTTTGAAAGAAAAAAAGAGAAAAAGCTTACATGTATTTTGTATCATTTGTTTTCTTTCTTGTTGGCTCATAAGTGATGGGATATGCCTACCGGGGTATACCCAGCATGACATTTCCGGATGGCCCAGGAACTGGCGAGTGGACCTGCAGGACGGCGACTGGATCAAGGCTTGGCGTGGATTCAGGCGACTGGAAGCTGAAGGCCCAGGAGAATAGATAGGCCCAGTCGGATTAGGTTAAACGAGTACCGAATCCTTAACTGATTCGGTTGAGATATGTAAACCCTAGGGGGGTGAGTCTAAATAAACCTCCCTACAGGGCGTGTAGAGGATACGTTACATCATCCACCCAAGCGACTCGCCGCCTAGCCGTCGAGCTCGCCCCTTTGTACTTCCATCATAATACAATCAGCAGGAGTAGGTCTTTACCCTCCGGGGGGCCGAACCTGGGTAAAACCCTGTGCTTCCGTGTAACTACCTCGGTGAACTACGCTCCTAGATACAAGCCTGGATGAGTGGTAGCGGTTGAAATAGTACGGTGGGGCCCCAAAAGCCACTCACTGGTAGTCCTTTCAGACGTCCCAACCGCTACCCTCTCAACGGGACTCAGACGTAGTCGGCAGGCGAAGGGATCAACTACGTACACAAGTGGGTATGTACGCAAGCCACCATACAAGAGTACATCACAGCTATCCCATCTAGAAAGAAAGAAAATATAGCAACGCCATACGGCAAGATTCAAATGACCTAGATAGATCTATATTTTAGGATAGCTCCTCATACAACACACATCAGAGTATCTTGCGGAAGCGGCAAACAGAATCCGAGTACGGATAAGAAGCAAATCGGCATAAGATGCCATAGAAATAAGCACATCCCAACTACAGGTCTCACGGATCCCCGTTCCCGGAATCTCTACACCATACGATCGTTGCCCACATCTTCGGCTTCTTCCACCCAGTATCCGTCCTGAGAAGGTACCTGTTCATCTGAATCAAGAATTTATCGTGTGAGACCCTAAGGGTACTCAGCAAGTCTTAATGCCTCTAAAGGGGACACAACCTGGGGTGACGCAATTGCAGCGAAAGATAAACCCTAGCAGTTCTACAGAGAAACGCTAACCATCCGCCTAACCAATGATAGACGGATGTCCGTGAATTTAAGAACAACAGTTATAAAGGTAATCTCATCCGATCCATCCTCCTCCCTGCTCACCAACAAGGAAGCGGACGAACAACCCCCCATCCGTTGGCAATTTTATTAACCATTCCATGAGTATTGCACTATTTACTAGTCAAGTTACTTTAGTCATATTAAAAGCGGTACTTTAGTTATGCTTGTCTATGATCAAGAAACTGTGCTCCAAGTCGTCCATATCCGCGGACACGGCTTTCAGAAAGTTTTACCCGGCCGGGGTGCACCAATAGCAACACACGCCGACCTCGGAAAAACCAAATCAAAACCCAACGAGGCTTTCACGATCGAACAATCACAAGATTCAAATATTTCAGGGGCCACCCTTAAGTAGATCCCGAACGGAGTAGGCGAGCTCGAGACGGACTCAAGGTTTGGGTATACTGGGTGAACGATCGGGAACCCAAAGTGTGGCTGGGCTTGTCGACACCGCTGAATCGTGTCCCGATCCTAACAGACAGTGCTCCTCGCACAAATTAAATACGTAAAGTAGCATGGCATAAGTACAGGATCGTAAATAAAACCTCAAACTAGTTTGTGGCCCCAAGAAATAAGACGGAATCAAGCTCGCCTGGGGGTCCCATATACCTCCGGATGTGGATAGCGCGATAAATCAAGGAACAGAATCAAGTACTCGGGGTCTTACGGACACAAGTGAGCAGGAAAAACCAAATAGCAGATGTTGCCCACCGTGCCACTTTCTTTAGTTATCCCAACTACTCAAAGTTAAGTTGTTTAAGTACCTCATTATCCAACAGACTCTCACAAACCCTACACATGCTGTTCTACGACTCGCATGGCTCAAACAACTCCTATAGTAGTGTCTCATGGGATGGAGGAACAAGCTTAGTGGGGTTGAAAAGTAAAGGCTATGCATACTTGGGATTCCATTTAATGCAATCGCGACTCAATGATGCAAGAATAAGATAGAGGCAATAGGTACTGTATGTGTGCAAGCATGTGGTAGTGCTTGCACGTATCTCTGTTGAAGCAAGGGACGGTTCTGGGTAGTGCTCCTGGTTCTCTTGATATGACCCCTGCTCAGTGTCTATCCGAGAAAAACCAAACAAACAAGGCCAACATGAATATAAAGCACAAGCATATGAATAAGATGCGTCAAGCAAACAATCATGCCATGATGAATGATGCACAAATTTCATGGCAAGTAAGGTAGCATGGCATGGGTGAGGTGTGAAGGACAGAAAATAACATTTGAATTGGTTTTTAGTCACATTTTGTTGCCATAACATTTGTTGTTCAACATATATTTATATGATGCATGCTGCAATTGAAGTCATGGATAGCACAAACAGAAAGGTCTCGTCGAGCTGATCAATTTAGACTACTTATTTGCTTAATTTGGAATTATAAAACCAAAGTTATGAATTAATGAAAACCAGTGGCATTTGATGTAATTAACATAAGCTTGGAATTTTACTTGTGCAAAATACAAAATAGATGGCATATTTGAATTCCTCTCATCTTGTTGATATCCAAACATATATTATTTGTCAAATTTGGAATTAGTATGTAAAAGTTATTAAAATCAATAGAATTTGAATTTGGAATTTATTTAAACAGATTTTGAATTTTAAACAGTTCTGAACGTTTCCTACTCAGATGACCCAGCTGAGTCGCATGAGTGGGCCAGGGTTTCTTCCGCCCATACGGCAGTGCCTGGGATAAACTGGACCGCGGGTTTATTAATCAAAACAGCAGGAGCCTTTTTACCAAAAACCAACAGACGACAACAATGAGGATCAAGGCGGGTTGGTGACCCAAAAGGCCAGGGGGTTATTTGCGAAAAGAACACGCGGACGCGCTAGCGAACGAGGCGGCGACAGGTGGCAGCAGGGAGGGACCGCGGGTTGCAAAACAGTTTTCCCTGGGAGCCTTTTTGCAAGATCTCCACGGTCGCTGGCGGGTGGGGCTGGCTGGACCGCGGGCGTGAGGCGGGAAAAACGGGGAGGTTCTAATCGCAAAACGACCGCGCGCTGTCGGACGGCAGCGGCGCGGCGCTGCTGGCGGCTGCGTCTGGCCGGACTTTGGCCGTCGTTGGCGACGCCGCTGCTGCTCCAAACGCCACGGACCCAAAACGAAAAACGTCGACGGAAGCTGGGCCTACAACTTCGGTACAGGGTTCTAGCGCGGAGGCGGCCTGTGGCGTGCGGGGCATGGCTCTGAACTTGAGCAGATCGGCTGCTGCCATGGCCGCCGCTGCCAGCGCTGTGGTGTTCGACGGCGCGCCAAAGCTACGGTGCGCTAGGGGGCAGCGGAGCATGTCTGGGGAGGAGAGGGTCTCACCAGGAGCTTGCCGGCGAGGTCGATGCGGCCGGTGGGGACGGTGATCGCTGGCGAGGCTGGCGGCGGGAACGTCCTGGAACTCGTGGGCACGGCGGCGGCGAGGGTTCCTCCGGCGAGGTACAGCGGGTTCCAGCGCTCCACGGCGAAGCAGGGGAGGTAGACGTAGGTCCTTGTGCTGCTGGCGCGCCTCGGGGATCTGCGGAGCGAAGGGGGTGCTGGGGTACTGCCGATCTAGGGTTTGGGCGGTCTGGCGAGCTGGTGAAGAAGAAGGGAGATAGGGGGGAAGCAGAGAGGTCTGGGGGCGTCCTGGGGATCTGGGAGAGGCAGGGGCGAGGCTGGGTGGATAGGAACGAGGGAGGAGGCAGGGAGTGGCGTGGGGGAGGGGTAGATGGTAGGATGGCGTGGGTGCATCCTACACGTGAGCTGTGCAGGCGGTGACTGGGGGAAGCTGGGCTGCTAGGGGCAGGGGGGCCAGTGGGCTGTGGGACCTGCAGTGAGGAAAAGAGGGAAGAGGGGGGGATGGTCGGGCTAGGGCTAGGGTGAGGGAGACTTGTCGTGTGGGGTAGCTAGGGTGGTTGAGAGAAGGGGTGAGAAGAGAGGGGAGAGGGGAGATCATGCTAGGTAGAAGAAAAAAAGGGAAGGGGTAGGTAGGGTTCTTGCTAAGGGGATGTAGATTAGGGGAAGGGTGGCTTAGGTTTGGTTTAGCTAGGTAGAGAGAGAGAGAGAGAGATATGGTAGCTAGGGTTTTGGTTTAGGATAGATTTGAATTAGGGTTTTTGCTAGAGAGGGAAGAGATGGTGGTGCTAAGATTGATCAAGCAAGCTTCATGAACAAGCACACTAGATCAAGAAAAACAAGAAGGAAAGAGAGAGGGAGAAGGAAAGGGAAAAGATGGTGATGGGTGGTCTCTTTGGTACATGCATGATCCAACAAAGAACAAGCAAGATCAAAGAAAAAGGTAGGGAGAAGGGTGGGGTTGGTGTTGTGCATGCCACACAAGCACATTTGTGTGCATGGGGCATGGGGTTTAGCTAAGAGGATAAGATAGGTAGATGAGCTAGGGTTTCATACTCACAAAACAAGATCAAGCTATGAAGAAGGGATCCATTTAGAAAAACAAGCAAAACCAAATACTAGGAATAGGTGGCACTTGCATGGCCCATGCAAGATATTAAATGCCACAATTATCCTTGTGAGAACAAGGATATTAACATGGAACTATTCGTCTGCTTCCAAAAATGTGGACAAGGCCAAGCAAAGATTAGGGGTGGAATCCAAACAACCAATCCTGAGCTAGATATAAAACAACAAACTGTCAAGCTCAGAATAGTTGGATGGTGGAATTATAAGGTGGTGCAAGATAAGGTGGTGGAGTCAAAAGAGAGATGCCCCCAACTCAACTTGGGCATTTAACAATTTAGTAAGAACCAAATACAATATCAAGAGGCAACTACAATTAATGATGCACCTGAGATAAGAACCAAACAAGAAAAAGGTTTTATATGATGCTCAAATGCAAGGGGACATGATGACATGAGCATGATGTGATGATGATGCAACAATTATATGTTGGAAGTGGCCCATTTTATTATTATGACATGTAGCATTACATGGGTTAGACAACTGGGATGCTACAACTCTCCCCCACTAAACAGGAATCTCGCCCCGAGATTCTAGGAAGAAGAAGAAGACACAAAGAGAGAAGGATGGTTGGCACGGAGTTCATCTTCACGCTCCCATGTTGCTTCATCAACAGAATGGTGTGACCACTGCACCTTGCAAAACCTGATGGACTTGTTGCGAGTCCTACGTTCTGCGGTCTCAAGGATTTTGGTGGGGTGTTCCTGATAAGAGAGATCTTCTTGGAGGTCGATTAGCTCATGATCCACAGTCTTGCCGGGATCTTTGAAGCACTTCTTGAGCTGAGAGATGTGGAAAACATCATGGACTTTGAGTTTTTCCTAAGCTCAAGTGCGTAAGCAACTTCTCCTCTTCTACCACGTATCTTGAAAGGACCGATGTATCTAGGAGCCAACTTTCCTTTGATACCGGCGGTGTGTTCCTCTCATGGGAGTGACACGAAGGTAGACGAGATCACCAGGGCATATACCATGTCTGTGCTTCTGTCATAGTTGCTCTCCGACAACTTTGAGCAATCTTCGTGTTCTCGAGAATGATATGCACCTTCTCCTCTCTCGAGTCACAATGTCGTGGCCAAACCAGATTCTTTCTCCGCACCGACCAACCAATCGGTGTTCTGACTTGCGACCATAGAGAGCCTCGAATGGTGCCATCTTCGACTCTTCCGAAGCTGTTGTAGGAGAATTCAGCATATGGAAGGCATTCTTCCCACTTCATGCCAAACGAGATGACGCAAGCTCTAAGCATATCCTCCAGAATCTGATTGATCCTCTCCACTTGTCCTTGAGACTGAGGGTGGTAAGCAGTGCTGAAGTTCAACTTCGTTCCCAAAGCTTTTTGGAAACTCTCCCAGAACTTTGAGGTGAAGATGCTCCCACGGTCGAACTGATTTCAAGTGGAACCCCATACAAAGAGACAATTGTTGATATAGAGCTCACCAACTGAATTCCGAAATTGTTTCTTTGATCGGGAAGAAGTGTGCCACTTTAGAAAGCTGTCGATGACAACAAAGATTGCATTGTTGCCCTTCGCGATCTTGGGAAACCAGGATGAAGTCCATCTCTACTTTCTCCCATTTTCATTCCGGAGGTTGCAATGGCTGTAGAAGACCAAATGGTTTCGATGGACAGCCTTCACTCTGGCAGACATCACATTCTCGAGACGACTTGGCACAATACCTTTTCAACCCGTGCCACCAAGATTGTGTTTTCAAGTCCATGTACATCTTTGTCTTGCCGGGATGGATAGAAAGAACCGAATCATGTGCCTCCTTGAGAACTTGGTCTCTCGCACCGGGTAGTTTGGAACGAACATCCGTGTTCAAAGAAGAGCGAGCCTTGATCATCAACATGGAAGGATTCATACTGAGTGCAAGCTTAGAGATGAGCTTTCTAGTGTGCGGATCACCAAGCTGACGAGAACGAATCTGTTCTTCCAAGAGAGGAGTAGCCAGAAGGTTCAGAAGATGTCCTTGTTCTACAATCTCCAGGTTGAGCTGACGGAATTCCTCGCACAAGAGAGGTCACGCTCTTCTACCATGAGGTTGTTGACATAAGCTTTTACGCTAAGCTCATCCGCCATGACGCTTGCTTTGCACGAGTGTAGTTGATGGTCACATCAAAGTCATTGATGGCTTCAATCCATCTCCTTTGCCGAAGATTGAGATCAGGCTGAGTGAAGATGTACTTCAAACTCTTGTGGTCCGAGAAGATCTCACAACGGTTACCAAGCAAGTAGTGCCTCCATAGCTTCAATGCAAAGACCACTGCTGCTAGCTCAAGGTCATGTGTGGGATAGTTGACATCATGCGTCTTCAACTGACGAGAGGCATAAGCAACCACCTGTCTCTCTTGCATAAGGACCGCACCCAATCCTTGCAAAGAGGCATCGCAGAATATCTGGAAAGGCTTAGATGTATCCGGAGGAACCAAGACTGGCGTGGAAGTGAGCTTCTCTTTGAGTGTCTCAAAACTTTCTTGACAAGCAGGAGTCCACAGTACTTCTTGCCTTTCTTGAGGAGATCGTAAGAGGCTTTGCTATCTTTGAGAAGTTCGCACAAAGCAGCGACAATAGCTAGCCAAGCCGAGGAAACACCGCACTTCCTTGACATTAGCAGGAGGAAGCCATTCAACTATTGTCTTCACGGTTTCCGGGTTGATGCAATGCCCTTGGCGAGATGACATGTCCCAGATATGTTACTTGTGCAACCAGAACTCACACTTTGAGAACTTTGCATACAAGCGGTTCTCACGAAGCTTGTTCAGACACACCGCAGTGCTCTTCATGCTCCTCCTTGGACTTGGAATAGACCGAATGTCATCCAGATATACCACCACAAACTTGTCCAGATACTCCATGAAAACGGAGTTCATCAGCCTCGAGAAGGTAGCAGGTGCGTTGGTGAGGCCGAAAGACATGACCGTGTACTCATACAGGCCATAGCGAGTGGTGAAAGCTGTTTTGGGCACATCCTCTTTGCGAATTTTGATTTGGTGATAACCACTTCTCAAGTCCAGCTTAGAGAACACCACAGCTCCTGCCAGCTGATCAAATAGATCATTTATCCGAGGAAGAGGATATTTGTTCTTGATGGTCTTAGCATTTAGAGCCCGGTAGTCAACACATAGCCTATCGGTTCTGTCACGCTTCTTCACAAAGATTGTTGGGCTACCCCAAGAAGAAGTGCTGTGTTGAATGAAACCCAATTTCTCTTGTTCATCAAGTTGTCGTTTGAGTTCAGCCAACTCAGAAGGACCCATTTTATATGGCCTCTTGGAGATAGGAGCCGTTCCAGGTTCAAGCTCAATCACGAACTCAACCTCGCGATCCGGAGGCATACCTGGCAACTCTTCAGGAAAGACATCCGGGAACTCGCAGACCACTGGTACACCCTGAATAGCTTCCATAGCATCATTATTCAGAGCAGCCAAGGAATAGAGCTGGACAGCAGGAGTCAGACTTGGAGAAAAGACTATGTGGCCTTCAGGAATCTTCAAAGACACTGAGCGTTCAGCACAATCAATCACAGCTGCATTTGCTGTCAACCAATCCATGCCCAGGATGACATCAATGTCAGAGTCGCCCAGCAGAATTAAAGAAGCCAAGAATGAAGAACCACCAATCTCGACTTGATTGCCATGACTGATCTTAGATGTTACCATATTTGCTCCAGGCGAAAGAACCATTAACCGCTTTTGGAGAGGGACCATGACTAACTCATTCTCATTTGCAAACTTGTGAGACACAAAAGAATGCGATGCACCAGAATCAAAGAGAACTCGTGCAGGAACTGAGTTAACTGAAAGCATACCCATGACAACTCCAGGTGCGAGCTCAGCTTGAGAGGCGTTGACGCAGTTAGCTCGAACAACCGCAGACCCGGGCTTAGTGTTGATGTTGAGAGCCCGAGGCGGTGGTGCACGAACCGAAGGAGAGCTTGATGCAGATCTTGGCGGGGGTTGAGGGAGAGCTTTGTTCTTCATTGGGTTCCATGGATGACCATGATCTCCACATGTGTAACAAGCACCGTGAGGACGTGGAGCAGAGTAGCCAGGGACTCCGCCAGGCGCTCCAGGGTAAGGGTTTTTGTAGCCCCTGGGAGCCGCAGTGGTGAAGTTTGATGGCCTTGGCGCGTAAGTTGCAGGTCTTGGTGGAGCCGGGAGCGACGGTGGGGTGTTAGGAACCCAGACACGCCGCTTAGAAGGAGCTGCCACTGCTGCCGAGCTTGATGCATCCCTGCTGTGTTTCTTGGACTCTTCAAACATTTGCCTACTAGCCTCCTCTTGTAGTGCCATATGCTGCAGTTCCAGGAAGGTTGCCGGTCTTGCATGTGTGATTGCATACTTGATCGACGCATTGAGCCCTTGCCTGAACCTTTTCTGCTTCTTTTTGTCATCAGATACCTCATCACCACCATAGCGAGACAGGTTCATGAAGTTCCTGATGTAGGTGTTGACGTTATCATTCCCCTGCTTCAGGTTGAGGAAAGCATCCTTCATCCTTTCCATCACAATCTCTGAGAGAAACTGTTCTTTGAAAGCTGCAGTGAACCTCTCCCAAGTAGGCTGGAACCCAGTGCAACTTGCCTTCAAGTAGTTTTCCCACCATAGAGCTGCATCTCCCTTGAGAAGGTGAGTAGCACACTTTACCCACTCCTGTTCTGGAACATCAGCAGTCTCGAGCAACCTTGAGATCTCACGCAGCCAATCATCCGCATCAAGAGGTCGGTCAGACACATCGAACTGCCGAGGGTTGAACTTGAGGAAGCTCTTGATGTCACCACGCTTGGGAGGTGGAGGAAGTGGAGTGAACTCGTTCCTTCTGACGCTCTCCTCAAAGCGCAGCTGGTTCTCTTGCATTGCCGCCAAAGCATTAGCTATGCTTGACAGCCGAGCCCGATTCTGGAGGTATGTCCTCCTCAGTCCGGCGTGGGGGAGCCATCCTGTCATTGATATAAAACTCAAGTCAGTACTATAATGGAAGATGATAATAATCCAAAATAGTACTAAGATGGAATTAACCAAGATTAAAGGATACAATTTACTAAGATGATATTAAAATATCAACAAAGTTCATAGCACCTAGAGATATTAAGCATATCGCACACGACTGAAAAGGAGTGTGGTACACAAACATATTAAAGAAAAAAATTTCCACAAATTTCGGCATTAAAATACCAATAGATGCGCAAAATTACTTAACGAATCAAGATTAGTGACTCTACCGATCCAATATACAAAAGCGAATGATTCAAGTAGTGGTATGGTCGCGACTCCATCCCGCACTCAAATCATTACTCCGCACATGAACAAGTGTAACACATATCCTAACCCCTTCTTCTCACGACGAAACCTAAAGATTGGTACTACGGAAACGAACACCCCAAACAAGATAGCTTTGGATACCAAAGGAAGATAGATTGCGTCGGTTACAAAAGCCTGTCGGTATGGAATGTACCAACAGTTGATAACCAAAGGCAGATAAGATAACAACTTGGATGCAACAGATAGACAAGGGATTACACACACACACACACAACCTATGGTACTACGGAAACCCAGAACACGTGAATCCTAGTTTGAACTTGAGAAGAGGATTGAAAACGTTGCACTTCCTTACCAGAAAAGGGTGGGTGGGAGGTTAAGAAGAAAAATGAAGCAGTCCTACTCTCGCGTTTTGTTTTTCCCTAATATACATAACTACTCAAAATATTTGCTAGACTGACAACGACTGCTTGAAACCTCAAGGTCGGGATGGCTCGATACCAATTGTAACTACCTCGGTGAACTACGCCCTAGATACAAGCTCGATGAGTGGTAGCGGTTGAAATAGTACGGTGGGGCCCCAAAGCCACTCACCGGTAGTCCTTTCAGACGTCCCAACCTCTACCCTCTCAACGGGACTCAGACGGGCGTGGTCGGCAAAGGAAGGATCAACTACGTACACAAGTGGGTATGTACGCAAGCCACCATACAAGAGTACATCACAGCCATCCCATCTAGAAAGAAAGAAAATATAACGCCATACGGCAAGATTCAAATGACCTAGATAGATCTATATTTTAGGATAGCTCCTCATACAACACACATCGAGTATCTTGAAGCGGCAAATGTAATCCGAGTACGGATAAGAAGCAAATCGGCATAAGATGCCATAGAAATAAGCACATCCCAACTACAGGTCTCACGGATCCTCCTCGAATCTCTACACCATACGATCGTTGCCCACATCTTCGGCTTCTTCCACCCAAAGATCCGTCTCCGAGAAGGTACTGTTCATCCGAATCAAGAATTTATCGTGAGACCCTAAGGGTACTCAGAAGTCTTAATGCCTCTAAAGGGACACAACTGGGTGACGAATTGCGAAAGATAAACCCTAGCAGTTCTACAGAGAAACGCTAACCATCCGCCTAACCAATGATAGACGGATGTCCGTGAATTTAAGAACAACAGTTATAAAGGTAATCTCATCCGATCCATCCTCCTCCTTGCTCACCAACAAGGAAGCGGACGAACAACCCCCCATCCGTTGGCAATTTTATTAACCATTCCATGAGTATTGCACTATTTACTAGTCAAGTTACTTTAGTCAGGTTAAAAGCGGTACTTTAGTTATGCTTGTCTATGATCAAGAAACTGTGCTCCAAGTCGTCCATATCCGCGGACACGGCTTTCAGAAAGTTTTACCCCGGGTGCACCAATAGCAACACACGCCGATCGACCTCGAAAACCAAATCAAAACCCAACGAGGCTTTCACGATGAACAATCACAAGATTCAGAAATATTTCAGGGGCCACCCTTAAGTAGATCCCATAGCGGAGTAGGCGAGCTCGAGACGGACTCAAGGTTTGGGTATACTACGTGAACGATGGGAACCCAAAGTGTGGGCTTGTCGACACCATGGAATCGTGTCCCGATCCTAACATATGCAAGGTGCTCCTCGCACAAATTAAATACGTAAAGTAGCATGGCATAAGTACAGGATCGTAAATAAAACCTCAAACTAGTTTGTGGCCCCAAGAAATAAGACGGAATCAAGCTCGCCTGGGGTCCCATATACCTCCGGATGTGGATAGCGCGATAAATCAAGGAACAGGAATCAAGTACTGGGGTCTTACGGACACAAGTGAGCAGGAAAACCAAATAGCAGATGTTGCCCACCGTGCCACTTTCTTTAGTTATCCCAACTACTCAAAGTTAAGTTGTTTAAGTACCTCATTATCCAACAGACTCTCACAAACCCTACACATGCTGTTCTACGACTCGCATGGCTCAAACAACTCCTATAGTAGTGTCTCATGGGATGGAGGAACAAGCTTAGTGGGGTTGAAAAGTAAAGGCTATGCATACTTGGGATTCCATTTAATGCAATCGCGACTCAATGATGCAAGAATAAGATAGAGGCAATAGGTACTGTATGTGTGCAAGCATGTGGTAGTGCTTGCCTGGTATCTCTGTTGAAGCAAGGGACGGTTCTGGGTAGTGCTCCTGGTTCTCTTGATATGACCCCTGCTCAGTGTCTATCCGAGAAAAACCAAACAAACAAGGCCAACATGAATATAAAGCACAAGCATATGAATAAGATGCGTCAAGCAAACAATCATGCCATGATGAATGATGCACAAATTTCATGGCAAGTAAGGTAGCATGGCATGGGTGAGGTGTGAAGGACAGAAAATAACATTTGAATTGGTTTTTAGTCACATTTTGTTGCCATAACATTTGTTGTTCAACATATATTTATATTATGCATGCTGCAATTGAAGTCATGGATAGCACAAACAGAAAGGTCTCCGAAATGATCAATTTAGACTACTTATTTGCTTAATTTGGAATTATAAAACCAAAGTTATGAATTAATGAAAACCAGTGGCATTTGATGTAATTAACATAAGCTTGGAATTTTACTTGTGCAAAATACAAAATAGATGGCATATTTGAATTCCTCTCATCTTGCTGATATCCAAACATATATTATTTGTCAAATTTGGAATTAGTATGTAAAAGTTATTAAAAATCTGAATAGAATTTGAATTTGGAATTTATTTAAACAGATTTTGAATTTTAAAACAGTTCCTGAACGTTTCCTACTCAGACTGACCCAGCCTGAGTCGCAGACAGGTGGGCCAGGGGGTTTCTCTGGCCCATACGGCAGTGCCTGGGATAAACTGGACCGCGGGTTTATTAATCAAAACAGCAGGAGCCTTTTTACCAAAAACCAACAGACGCTGACAGCGGGGCCGAAAGGACTGCGGGTTGGTGAACCAAAAGGCCAGGGGGGTTTTTGCGAAAAGAACACGCGGACGCGCTAGCGAACGAGGCGCAGTGTGGCGCAGGAGGGACCGGGTTGCAAACAGTTTTCCCTGGGAGCCTTTTTGCAAGATCTCACGGTCATTGGGCCGGGCTGGACCGCGCCGTGAGGCGGAAAACGGAGGTTCTAATCGAAACGACAGCTTGCTGTCGGACGGCAGCGGCGCTGGCGCTGCGTCTGGCCGGACTTTGGCCGTCGTTGTCGACGCCGCTGCTGCTCCAAACGCCACGGACCCAAAACGAAAAACGTCGACGGAAGCTGGGCCTACAACTTCGGTACAGGGTTCTAGCGCGGAGGCGGCTCGGCGGCGGGCATGGCTCTGAACTTGAGCAGATCGGCTGCTGCCGCTTTGCTGCTAGGTGTTCGACGGCGGCGCCGGTGCTACGGTGCGCTAGGGGGCAGCGGAGCATGTCTGGGGAGGAGAGGGTCTCACCAGGAGCTTGCCGGCGAGGTCGATGCGGCCGGCGGGGACGGTGATCGCTGGCGAGGCTGGCGGCGGGAACGTCCTGGAACTCGTGGGCACGGCGGCGGCGAGGGTTCCTCCGAGGTACAATGGTTCCAGGCCCACGGGCGGTGGGAGGTAGACGTCGGTCCTTGTGCTGCTGGCGCGCCTCGGGGATCTGCGGAGCGAAGGGGGTGCTGGGGTACTGCCGATCTAGGGTTTGGGCGGTCTGGCGAGCTGGTGAAGAAGAAGGGAGATAGGGGGGAAGCAGAGAGGTCTGGGGGCGTCCTGGGGATCTGGGAGAGGCAGGGGCGAGGCTGGGTGGATAGGAACGAGGGAGGAGGCAGGGAGTGGCGTGGGGGAGGGGTAGATGGTAGGATGGCGTGGGTGCATCCTACACGTGAGCCAGGCAGGCAGCTGGTGACCTGGGGAAGCTGGGCGGCTGCTAGGTGGGGCCAGGGGGCTTCGGTGGGCCAGGGGACTGCAGGTGAGGAAAAGAGGGAAGAGGGGGGGATGGTCGGGCTAGGGCTAGGGTGAGGGAGACTTGTCGTGTGGGGTAGCTAGGGTGGTTGAGAGAAGGGGTGAGAAGAGAGGGGAGAGGGGAGATCATGCTAGGTAGAAGAAAAAAAGGGAAGGGGTAGGTAGGGTTCTTGCTAAGGGGATGTAGATTAGGGGAAGGGTGGCTTAGGTTTGGTTTAGCTAGGTAGAGAGAGAGAGAGAGATGGTAGCTAGGGTTTTGGTTTAGGATAGATTTGAATTAGGGTTTTTGCTAGAGAGGGAAGAGATGGTGGTGCTAAGATTGATCAAGCAAGCTTCATGAACAAGCACACTAGATCAAGAAAAACAAGAAGGAAAGAGAGAGGGAGAAGGAAAGGGAATAGATGGTGATGGGTGGTCTCTTTGGTACATGCATGATCCAACAAAGAACAAGCAAGATCAAAGAAAAAGGTAGGGAGAAGGGTGGGGTTGGTGTTGTGCATGCCACACAAGCACATTTGTGTGCATGGGGCATGGGGTTTAGCTAAGAGGATAAGATAGGTAGATGAGCTAGGGTTTCATACTCACAAAACAAGATCAAGCTATGAAGAAGGGATCCATTTAGAAAAACAAGCAAAACCAAATACTAGGAATAGGTGGCACTTGCATGGCCCATGCAAGATATTAAATGCCACAATTATCCTTGTGAGAACAAGGATATTAACATGGCACTATTCATCTGCTTCCAAAAATGTGGACAAGGCCAAGCAAAGATTAGGGGTGGAATCCAAACAACCAATCCTGAGCTAGATATAAAACAACAAACTGTCAAGCTCAGAATAGTTGGATGGTGGAATTATAAGGTGGTGCAAGATAAGGTGGTGGAGTCAAAAGAGAGATGCCCCCAACTCAACTTGGGCATTTAACAATTTAGTAAGAACCAAATACAATATCAAGAGGCAACTACAATTAATCATGCACCTGAGATAAGAACCAAACAAGAAAAAGGTTTTATATGATGCTCAAATGCAAGGGGACATGATGACATGAGCATGATGTGATGATGATGCAACAATTATATGTTGGAAGTGGCCCATTTTATTATTATGACATGTAGCATTACAGGGGTTAGACAACTGGGATGCTACCTCATCTCGCACCGCAGATGGCTGGCCGCCCTTGCCCTTCGTTCTACTACTCGTTGCCGATTGCAGCGTCTGCCGTGGTCATTCCCACGACAGTGGCGCCAACCGTGGGGCCTGGCAGGTCTGGCCGGTGTTCTGCGGCGAGATCCAATCTGCCCATCAACGAGTCGGTCGCCACCGGCCGCATGATAGCGATCGGCGAGATGCTCCAGATCTTGCCGAGCAGCTATGTCCCGGCGGTGCGACCCTTCACGCACAGCATGATCTTGCCAGTCGGCACGATCAGCCTCTTCGTCGGCCTCACCGACGTCATCGTCTCGGAGGACTCGTCTCGCATCCACGAGTCGCCGCCACACGACCGGCTCTGCGAGAGCCAGGTCCGCATGATCCATCGCCTCGCCTCCGAGTATAACTCGGCCCACAGCGACGTGGCCGAAAACACCGCGGTCGCGGAAGACACGACCCTCAACGACGACGGCGACTCGGCGACTCCGGCGTCACTCGCCGGATCCATCACCGTGGCTTCGCCCGCGGGCTCCATCACCCAGGTCTCCAACGTGGGAGACTTCGAGGATCCCTCCATCCTTGGGATCTTCGACTTCGACTCCGGGTCAGAAAACTCCGCCGATCTCCGCGATGGGACCGGTCGCCACGCCGCGACCCACATGGCGACTGGCACCGATCCGCCGGAGGATCCCTTCTCCACCCCGATCCCTCCTAACGCCACGGCAACGGAGGTCGAGGAACTCCGCCTGAAGCTGGCGGAGGCAGTCTGCAAGGAGCACGCCGAGCACAAAAATTTTTGCCTCGAGCAGGTGACGGCGCAGGAGCTGTCACGTTACCACCAGCAGCGAATCAGGTCGCGCTTGAACCCCACCGTCCAGGGGCGCGCCATGAACTTCGACGACGGGAACGACCTGGACCGCGTGGCCGAGCGCGCGATCTGCGAGAACTCTCCACCCGGAGGAAGCGCCCGGCCCCCGCCAGGGTTGACGGCGAACGGCGCCCCACCTCCACCCAACCGCGCACCCCCTAGGGACCAGCTGCGGATCGTGGTCTCCTCACGGGAGCGAGACGCGAACGACCTACCACAGTTCTCCACCCCGATGGACAACCTCGTGGCGGGCCGAGCAGCGGCCCACAACATCACGGCCACCGGTGATGACGCCCTACAGATCTAGTACGTTAAGGACCTGCTCGCGAAGGCGGTCGAGCAACAAAACACAGGCGTCGACTCACAGGGTCGGATGTACTCGCGTTCGTCGGGCAGCAGAGCGGCCTCAAGCGGTCGTCCATTGGCGGAAAACACCCTCAACTACCCGCCACCGAACCACTGCAGCTCCAACACCGACCCGCGAACGCTGCACTCTCCACCAACGACCCCAGGCCAGCGACCAACTTTGTCGCCGCCAACGGTCAACCCGTCGACGCCCGCACCCACATCATCAACAACCAAAGCTGGCGCGCACGCCAGCCCGACGACCCGCGACACACCCTAACCAACCGCCGTGACGGCGAGCCGATGGGGTCGCTAAGCCGACTCGGGCCCCGGTCCGAGGCGAGAAATACCGGGCGAACTTCAAAGCGCCAAAGGAAATAGAGAAGTACGACCCTTCGTACGACCCTTCCGTTTGGCTGGACACCTACCTCATGGCGATGGGGATCGCTGGCCACACCGACCTGCTAGCCGCCCGCTACCTCCCCCTGATGATGGAGGGAGCCTGCAGGCAGTGGATCAACACTCTCCCCCCGGATAGCATCGATTCCTGGGAAGAGATGCGCGACGCCTTAGTTAGGCACTTCGAGGGTTCCTACACCCACGCCACCACCATCGAGGACCTGGAGCGATGCGTCCAGGGACCCCACGAGTCGACCAGAAGCTGGGTCCAATGGTGGCAAGAACTATGGTACAACGCGGCTGGTATCCACCCGGACACCGCGATCCACTGCTTCAAGACCACATGCCTCTACGAGCCCTTGGTCGCCAAGCTCAAACGAGCATACCGCACACTCGAAAACATACCGGAACTCCTTGAGATCGCCAAAAGGTACATGGAGGAAGACCCAAATCAGGAAACCGACGACGAGTCGGGTGGTCAACGCCGCACAAACGGCAACGACAACGGACGACGGTCCGACCTACGCTAGAGCAACACTCGCCTCACCAACAAGCGCCCGCGATGGACGGAGAGTCGACTTGCCGCCAACGCTGCACGCAGCGAGCCCAAGAGCTTTACCATGACGGGGCAACGCCGCGACGGCGGCAACTACAAGGCAAAACCAAGGTTCGACCCCGCGTCCCTCCTATTCCAACCTTGTGCGTTTCACAGCAGGGAAGGGAAGACCGCCACGCACACGACCACCGACTGCCACTCTCTCAAGGAGATCGAGAAGGCACGGCGAGCGCGGGAGGACCCCGACAACAACTCTCCAAACGGCGGAAAATTCGGCAGTGGCGGCTCGCCCACACCTTCACAGTGCTTCAACACGGCGCGAGAAGAAGGTCATCGCCGCGTCGCCGCCAACGCGTGGCCAGTGGACGTTCCCGCCTCAACTGGTCGGAGCAGCCCATCTCCTGGAGCCGCCAGGACCACTCGCCACGCATCGAGTACCCAGGCCGAGTCGCCCTCGTGGCCAAGCCCAAGGTGGGAGACTACTGGCTCCCCAAGACATTGATGGACGACGGCAGCTCCATCAACATCCTGCACCGACATTTCAGCGATCATGCTCCCGCAGTCGATGATCGAGACGACCTACACCATGTTCCACGGCATCGTCCCCGGTCGGAAGGCGTACCCGATCGGCAAGGTCACGCTTCCAGTCACCTTCGGCACACCAGCAAACTTCCGCACTGAGCGGATCGTCTTCGAGCTGGTACCCTTCGATAGCCCCTACCACTTCGTCCTGGGGCGTCAGGCGTTCGCTTCATGGCAGCGCCCCACTACGCGTACAACGCGATGAAGCTCCCCGGGCCGCGCGGCGTCATCACCATCAACGGCGACCCCGACATGGCCACCGAGTGCGAGGCCAAAGGAGCCGAACTCGCCGACGCCGTCATCGTGGCAGAGGCCAACCACGCCGACGAGCTCGCCAAGTACGCGAGCGGGGTCAACAACGACGACCCCACCATACTAAAGAAGCCCAATTCGGAGGGCGTCAACACCTCAGCCTTCGAGGCAACGACGCACACCCGCACCGTCGAGCTGGTCCCAGGCGACTCCAGCCAGACGGTAACGATCGGGACGGGCATGAGCCCACCATAGGAAGGCGCGCTCATCGAGTTCTTCCGTGAGAACAGGGACATCTTTTCATGGAAGCCCTCTGACATGCCTGGTGTCCCTAGGGAACTCGCTGAGCACAAACTCAACGCCGACCCCAAAGTGCGACCTGTCAAGCAGTCGCTGCGGCCCTTCAATGAAGAGCGCCGCCGAGCCATCGCCGAGGAGGTGCAGCATCTACTCGCTGCAGGCTTCATCCGGCCAATAAAATACTCCAAGTGGCTGGAAAACACAGTCCTGGTCGAGAAGAAAAATGGGACCTGGAGGATGCGTATCGACTACACAAACTTAAACAGCGCCTGCCCGAAGGAGCAATTCATCCTCCCGCGGATCGACCAAATAATCGATTCCACCGCGGGTTCGGAGTCGCTGTGTTTCCTCGACGCCTACTCTGGGTACAACCAGATCAAAATGGCTGTCAAGGACGAGGAAAAGACGGCGTTCATCACGCCATTCGGAGCCTTCTGCTACACCTCCATGACCTTCGGCCTCAATAACGCCAGGGCGACCTACCAGCGGTGCATGCAGGAATGCCTTGCGAGCCAAATTGGCCGCAATATCCACGTCTACATCGACGACGTGGTAGTGAAGTCCGCTTGCCAGGGCGACCTACTCGCCGACCTGGCGGAAGCATTCGCCAACCTGCGGAAATACAAGATAAAGCTAAAACCAGGCAAATGCACCTTCGGTGTACCAGCAGGGCAACTACTGGGATACGTCGTCTCCAAGCGCGGGATCGAGGAGAACCCCACCAAGATCGACACGATTGCCCGACTCGGCAAACCCGAGTGCCTGCGCGACGTCCAGAAGCTGGCCGGGCGAGTCGCGGCTCTCAGTCGCTTCATCCCCCGATTGGGCGAAAAGGCGATGCCCATGTACCGCCTGATGCGCAAGAACCCCACCTTCCAGTGGGACAAGGAGGCGGACGACGCGCTCCACGACCTCAAGAAGGTGCTACTCGTAGCACAGCTACTCGCCGCCCCCATCGACAAAGAACCCATGCTGGTCTACGTCGCAGCTTCCGAGCACGTCGTCAGCGCCGTCATGGTCGTCGAGCGGCCAGAGGAAGGAAAGGAGCGCCTGGTACAGCGACCGGTGTACTATATCAGCGAGGTCCTCACCGAGTCGCGCCAGCGGTACCCGCAATACCAGAAACTGGTATACGCGGTCTTCAGAGCACAGCGGCGACTGCCGCACTACTTCCAGGAGCACCCGATCACGGTCGTCTCCTCAGCACCGTTGCAGGACATCATCCGCAACCGTGAGGCGACCGGGTGAGTCACCAAGTGGGCCGTCAAAATCGGCGTCCACAACATCAATTATGAACCACGCAAAGCGATCAAGTCGCAGGCTCTCGCGGACTTCATCGCCGACTAGGAAGAAGCCCAACAGCCGGAAAAACTGCCGCACCTCCACTACTGGAGCCTGCACTTCGACGGCTCCAAGAATGCAGACGGCGCAGGAGCAGGGATCGTGTTGACCTCCCCGAAGGGCGACAAGCTCCGCTACGTCATCTGCCTCGACTTCACCCCCTGCACCAACAACATGGCCAAGTACGAGGCACTACTCCACGGCATGCGAGCTGCCAAGGAGATGAATGTCAACCGCCTACGCTGCTACGGAGACTCCGACCGTCATTGGCAGTCACCGGCACCTTGGCGCCGTCTCTCCCACCATGGCGGCATACCGCCAAGCAGTGCACAAGCTGGGCGGACACTTCGCAGGCTACTCCGTCGAGTGGATTGACAGGCGGAAGAACGAGGAGGCCGACGCACTCTCTCGCATCGGGTCGGCTCGACTCGCACCACCCGCCGGCGTCTTCCTCGACACGATCACCAAGCCGTCTGTCTCTCCCCCAAGGGATATCGACATCGGTGTCCCGCTGCAACCAGAGGCAGCCCTGGTTGCACTCATCGCCGAGCCAGAAGACTGGACTAGGCCGTACATCGCCTATCTAGAGGGAGGCACCTTGCCGGCAGACGAAACAGACGCCCGAATGATAGCGCGACATTGCAAATCCTTCGTCATCATCGACGGCGAGCTCCACAAGTGCAGCGTGACCGGCGTGTTCCAACGCTATGTCCAACCCGCTGAAGGACGCAAAATCCTTCATGACATCCACTCCGGCGACTGTGGCCACCACGCCGGCGCCCTCTCTCTGGTCGCAAAGGCTATGCGGCACGGCTTCTACTGGCCCACCGCACACGCAGACGCCGTCGACATTGTCCAGCGTCGGGTGCCGGCACGCCAACCAGACACACGTGCTGAGCTCAGCGCTCAAGACAATCCCCATCACCTGGCCATTCGCCGTGTGGGATATGGACATGGTAGGCCCTTTCAAAAAGGCCCCCTCCGGCTTCACCCACCTCCTGGTCGCGGTCGACAAATTCACAAAGTGGGTGGAGGCCAAGCCAGTCCGGAAATGCGACGGGAAATCCACCACCAAATTCCTACGCGAGCTCATATATCGCTACGGGATCCCAAACAGCATCATCACGGACAACGGCACCAACTTCGCCAAACGAGCCATGGCCGAGTTCTGTGAGGAACATCACATCCGACTCGACCTCGCGTCAATCGCCCACCCGGAGTCCAACGGCCAGGCGGAACGGGCCAACCAGATCATCCTCCACGGCCTGAAGCCGCGGCTCCAAGTACCACTCGAGCGCACCGCCGGGTGCTGGGTTGAGGAGCTACCCTCCGTCATCTGGGGTATCCGCACCTCGGTCAACAGGTCGACAGGGTTCACCCCCTTCTTCATGGTGTATGGCGCCGAGGCAGTCATGCCCACCGACCTAGAGCACGACTCGCCAAGGATCGTCCACTACACGGAGGTTGCGAACGAACTCGCACGCCAGGATGGAGTCGATCAACTCGACGAGGCACGCGACCTAGCTCGCTCCCATACTGCCATCTACCAGCAAGGACTCCGCCGCTATCATAGCCGGCGGGTGAAAACTCGCACCTTCCAGGAAGGCGACCTGGTGCTACGCCTCATCCAGGACAAGAAGGGCATGCACAATCTCTCCCCCCTTGGGAGGGACCATTTGCCATCGGGCGAGTACTCGGCAACGACGACTACTACCTCACCAACGTCCGTAGAGACGGGAAACTCGACGTCATGCGACCGTGGAATGTAAACCTCCTACGGAAGTTCTACTCCTAGAACTCCATACATGTACCCTCCACTAGCTATGAAATAAAATATAACGGTTACCGCAAATTGCGTCTACTCTCCGTGTCTTGTGCCACTCGCACTCGTAATAACAACGTCAAGCTAACTGCAGAAGTCAACCTCTGGTACAACGACCGACACGGCCAAGTAGTGCATTACGAGGGCACTGGGTCACCCTAGGACTCTCCACGTCCACGAAAAACGCCTACCCGGAGCCCCATTGGAGTCGCCTAGCTCGACTGGCTTAACGAGCCAAGACAACTGCCCTCGCTCCTCATAGCGACCACGATCCTCCGCATCCTCGACACAGCGACTCGAACGGCCAAATACCACGCTCGGGGACTGACGACCAGTTAAGCTCGAGCGGCTAGGGAAAACGCCAAGTATGAGAGCGTGCCCAGGACTCGCCATGCGACTGACCCGACGGGCCAGGCAGGAGTGATGCGCTCACTCTGACGCGCCCAGTCCTCACCCACCCTAGATGCCGCGACTAGAACAACCAAGTACCACGCTCGGGGACTCGGCTACCCGACCTCGTTCGCGCAAGGGAAAACGGTGAAGTAAAGAGCACTCATGGGAGTCGCCTGATCGATTTCCAAGCTCGGTAGTCGACCTCAATAACAAAACGCTCAAAACCACAAACACATAACAAACGAGGTAAACCCCATAAAAAGGGCGGACGCGCTCGGGGACTCGTTCAATCATCAATCACAATCGCAAGACAATTCAAAAAATAACACGAAATCCCATTATAGCAGACCAAAGTTGTTACAAAATACAAGTTGCGCCCAATGGCCGAATCGCTAACGCCTGTGGCACAATGTTTTATTCCGCAGGCTTCGATGTCGACTCGCCGCCACCCTTGCGGTTGCGAATGAAGGGAGTGTACAGGTTCGATGGGTACGTCGTCAGCTCACCCGCCATCGCCGCACGGAAGGGCTGCTCGATCTTGAAGTCCCGGTGTGGCGGGTCGGGGTCGTTGGGCACGACGATCGTCTCCTGTTAAGGAAGGAGGTCGCCCATCGCCCAGACACGATCGGAGTATACCGCGTCCGTCGGTCACTTCAAAGACCTCGGCAATCTCCACCGAGCCGCCGATGGGTAGCCACTCGTCACGTCGTGATAGAAATCCTCCGAAGTGGGCGAGCCCAAGGCTAAGCGCCGCCTTGCCGAACGCGATCGGCGTCATGAACTCGACGACTGACGGCGCCTTCTCCAGATACCGCCACACTTCGACGAGGTCGCTGGGAATCACTTCCGTGGGCGACATCTCCTGAAGGTACGCCCGAATGCAAGCCACGGACACCATGGCCGAGTCGACCAGAGTGGCCACACACTGCCGCGCATCGTACGACTGCGCCTCTTCCGAGCTGTCGATGATCCGACCTGTGGACAGAGGGTGGCAGTGAGTACAACAAAGATGACGCAATGCATCTACTACAGGCAGAGGCAGGCACACTCACCAATCAAAGGACGGCAGAGACCCGTGATGATGCTTTGAAGAGAGGAGTAGTCGTCTTGTAGCCCAGCAACGAGGGCGTCAGAGACCTTACGCTCTTCAGAAGCAGCCGTAACAGCAGCCTTGGCTCGCCCATCCGCCGAACTCGCCTCCTCCTTCTCTTCCTTAAGCTCGCGCTCAAGGTCGGCAATCCGCTTCTCAGCCGAACTCAACGCAGATTGAGCCGCCATCAGTTCACTCGCCGGGACAAGGCCCTGGCGGACCTCCTCTGCCTTCGCAGCAGTCGCCTGGAGTGCCTTGTTCGCCTCTTGGACGGCAACAAGTTCCTTCTCCACGCGACACTTCGCAGCGAGCCGGTCGGCTGATTAACGCTGCAAACCCTGTGCAAAAGTCAAACAATTAACAACATCGGAATCCTAAGTGCCCACCCGCTGAAATTCAGCGACTGGACACTCGGGGACTGGAGATCAAAAATCTTAAGTGCCCACCCGCTGAAATTCAGCGACTGGACACTCGGGGACTGGAGATCAAAAATACTAAGTGCCCACCCGCTGAAATTCAACGATTGCGCACTCGGGGACTGGGCGCGAGAAATAAAAACAAAACACCAAAAGAATCTGACCACTGCAATTCAGTGGCCCGATCCTCGGGGACTGGACATACCTGGATGGCTGCGCCAAGCATTCCATGGAGCTGTAGCGCGTCCACGGATGCGAGAAAAGCCGGAGTGTGCCCGCGACGCTGCTCGATCTCCGTTTCGGCGACCCCAGGTACGCGGCTAGATGGCGTGGTACCACTCGCCCTAGCTGCTCTGGCCATGAAGCGGGGGAAGGTCATGATGGATGCGCCGGCACCAAAAGAGGCCGGCTCGGCCACCCCAGGTGAGAAAGTACCCTCCTTGATCGTCAAGGCTGCCTCCGTCGCAGGATCACTCGGAGCAATCTTCGTGTCATCAGACACCGTGACGACATCGTCGCCCTTGGCCTTCTTGGCAATGTCTGTGGGGGCAGCGACCTCATCAGCCTTCCTCTTTCGAGAGGGTCCTCCTCGGCGATGACTGGCGGCACTTTGGCCACGGACGGGTGGCCTATCTTTTTAACTCCAGCCTTGCAAATTGATTACATGAGCAAAGTGGTCCGAGTACAACGAAAAGCAAGACAGGTGAACAAAACTCACTTGGCGACTGGTATGAACCGCAGCCCCGTGCGGATGCTAGCCGGGTTCTCAGCCGGGGCCCGCTTCCGATCGAGGCCCATCTCCGTATCATGCGCCCAAGACACGGACGGCCTCTTCGTTGACGAGACCGCGATAGGAGCCTCCGAAACGATTTCGGCAGGAGCTCTCCTGGGAGGCGAAGTTGCCGCGGCTGGAGCAGCCCCCAACCCAGAGACTGGGGCGAATGGGGGGGGAAGCGAGGCCAGAGGTACCTCACTTAGGGCGGCAGTGGCATCCGGTGCTGCCGTCGTCTGCGGCGCTTCATCCCTGGCCAGGTTGGTGGCGTCGGAACTACTCGCCGAACGAGGCGGAGATGCCTGGCTTCTACTCGCCTCGAGTTCGCGCTGACGCTGCCCGCGATTTTTGCGAACCAGTGGGGCGGCCTCTTCCTCGGATTCGTTGTCATCATCACTCCTGTCGCTCTCGACGTCGCCCTTGGCAGGAGGCGATTCACCCCCGTCCTGGACGGACGAGCTCGAGTTCTCGTCGTCCGCGGGCGGAAGCCACCCTTCCGCCACTTGAAATAACTGCAGTAGGCATGAGACAATATCAGTATAACCGACAAAGATCAATCGCGATCGAATGGTAGACAGTGACTTACCGTCGGGGCTGGATGCTTCGCGGTGTAGGGGGCGACCCCAGCCTTCGCGTCCAGGTACGCTGCCTGGGTGATCTTCTTCAACGTCGGGACATAGTCCTCGAGTTTCCACTCGGCGAGGCAGGATTTCGTCGAGTCTTACCGACCCGTGTACTCGTACATGTAATGGTCACGGCGGGCCAGGGGAACGAGTCGCCGCCCAAGCCAAAAGTTGTACAAATTGATGGTCTGCAGACCCTTCTTCTTTAGGCCGTGGATGGTTTTAAGCATCTCATCCACGACCATCCGCTGGTCTACTGGGAGCTTGCCGACTTGGAGTCGGCGCGGTTCGGGCCGGTCGGCGGAGTACCTTGGGATCGCCACCTCGCCATCTAGAGTCGCCTCGGTGACGTAAAACCAGGACTTCTTCCACTCGCTCGCCACCTTGGCAGGTAACATCAGGTCAAGGAAGGAGGCCTTCGACTTCAATTGAAACGTCAGGCCACCCGCAGCAAGCATTGGGCCGCCTGCTTCTTCGCGACTGATCCTCCCGTGGAACAGATCTTGCCATAGGGGGAAGTAGGGCCTGCAGCCCAGGTAGAACTCGTAGAACGCCACGAAAATGGCGAGCTGCTCGATGTCAGCGGGCCCAGTCCGACGGGCCGATCCGATAGAACGCGCAGCCGGAAGAAGAGAAAGTGGGGAACCCCAGCCGCTCCAGATGGCTGGTGAAGCAAACAAATTCTCCTCGCGGATCCGAGTCACCTCTCCGCTGGGATGCGCCACTGCCGGCGCAGATCCCAAATCCTCGAAGGATGCCAGTAGCGCTCTTGTGCACTTGGACCTGCACCATGGTTCGGTGGAGGGGGCCATTGGCGGAAAGGTTTGTGGAGGTCGAGGGATTTTGGATCGGTTAGATCGCGATGCGGAGGAAAACAGAGATGGGCGAAATCGGAGGAAATGACGAAGGAATGGTTCCCCGATCGCCTACCATTTCCTTTATATAGCGGTTGTTACCCGCCAAATCAGGGAGCCGTTACCACGCGGTGATTACGCCAAAGTTACCGTTGGATTACCCCAATGGCTAGTTTTGACTGCGTCTGACGGTCCAACTTTGTCCATTCGACTCGCCGACCCAGTCACTACAATAGTGACTAGATATTTCGCCGACCCGTTCGCCGAGCTGTGACCCGATTAACCACTGTCATTGTGACTAGAGTAATTAGTGTTTTCCTTTATTCACGAGCCCGCCACCGATTCGACTGGGTGTCCGCTCTCCAACTGCCAACGAACACCTACGCCCAATTGACGACGGCCTCGGGGACTACTGATGGGGATATGCCTACCGGGGTAAACCCAGCAGGAAGTTTCCGGCTGGCCCGGGAACTGGCGAGTGGACCTACAGGACGGCGACTGGATCAAGGCGTGGCGTGGATTCAGGCGACTAGAAGCTGAAGGCCCAGGAGAATAGATAGGCCCAGTTGGATTAGGTTAAACGAGTACCGAAGCCTTAACTGATTCGGTTGAGATATGTAAACCCTAGGGGGGTGAGTCTATATAAACCTCCCTACAGGGCGTGTAGAGGATACGTTACATCATCCACCCAAGCGACTCGCCGCCTAGCCGCCGAGTCAGCTCCCTTTGTACTTCCATCATAATACAATCTAGCGGAGTAGGTCTTTACCTCCGGGCGAACCTGGTAAAACCACTGCTTCCGCCCTCATCTCGACCGCAGATGGTGGCCGCCTGCCCTTCGCTCTACTACTGCCTGACAGGTGTTTGCCGTGGTCATTCCCACGACAATAAGCTTAGTATTCTTTATTTAAGATCTTTTGTGTCTTCAAGGAAGATTGCATGTTTGGCTTTATTACTTGTATGTTTGCTTGTTTCTTTCAACTCTCTTGCTTGCTACCTAGCCTTGCTAGCCAAAAACCTGTTTTGAGAAGGCATACTTCTCATGTTTCCAATCCCTTTGAACCAAAACCTTTGCCACTTGTGTCCACCATATCTACCTAGTAGCTTTTTCTATTCCAAGAAAATTCTCAAGCTTCATCTACCTTTTGAATTAAAAAGTATTTTGTTATGTGAAAACTAGTTAGTAAAGCTCTCACGAACTTGATGGCACACCTTATTTCTCTGCCCCTAATAGACTTGAACCATTGTGTCATCGAAGTTGTATATGCTTGCATCTATACGTTGGAATTAGCAGAACCGTGCTGTCACGGGAACGTTTTCAACATTGCACCTGTACTTTGTACTCGGTTGACATCATGCTATTTTGTCTATGGATGTCAACGGTGTGAAATAAAGAGGGAACCTGTAAGTCCATGGAGTATGTATTTTGTGTTAGAGAAACGCCTGGGCCGCTAGCCTAAGCCATGCCTAATCATGGTGGAAACTTGCAGCATCACCATAGTGAGCTATCTATGAAGCATCCTCAATAAAATGCTATGTATATAGTAAATAAAAAGATTGCTGAGATGCTCATTGTCTGCTTGCCTTGTCATTTTGGTTATGGGATAACTGCTGTACCATGTGCAAGGGGTACCCCGTTGGCGGTTCTCTATGATACACATGTACTTACAATGACAAGAACTTACCGGTGACCAAAGTTGAGTAGCATGAGGAGTGGCCCTCATATTCAAGGGACATGAGATTGCCAACTTATATTTCGTCAAGCATATACTCCATCTTTGTGCATTTTAACCTTAATCATCTCAAGATGCCTATGATAGGGGCAATGAGGGCTCAAAGCTAGTAAGTACCATAATCTTTTGGAAGCTCTTTATGACTTGTAATCCCTGCTTCCCTCTATGAAGGGACCTTTCTCCTATTTCCAAGTTGAGTCAGTAAACCTACTTCCTCTCTATCTCCAGCAAGCATTTGAGTTGTTGTGTTGCAAGCATTCATATGGTGATTTACTCAATCATGTTCTTTATCTTCCTTGTTTGCACAAAACTTTTATCTATTGAGTATTACTTAGAAAGCCTTCATTGAAAACCCTTTTTGAGCAAACAGTGCTGCTGTTGAAAAACTTCTACAAAAAGCTTTTTGTGAAACTGTTTGCCAGGTGTTCTCTGACCAAGAACAAGTTTGCCAATTCCAATTATGATTTATCTTTATGCATCTCTATTGTGGCTGTTGTACTTAGTTGCAAGCTAAGTTATATAATGGCGAGTTGCTTTCTTCTATGAGTTGTGTAATGGTAAGTGCGTGATGCTTCTTGTTCGTATTCTTTTATCGACACTTCACTCCATAAACCTGTGGACATGTTTACTGAACTCAGTTTTCGCTTGGGACAAGCGGAGGTCTAAGCTTGGGGGAGTTGATACGCCCAATTTGCATCACCATTCTATATCATAATCTACCTCTATTCATTGATATTTGTCTTATTATGAGGTATTACTTATGGCTTTTCATCTGTTTATGCATGTTGGATGATTCTTGGAGGATGGACTGCCGGAGTCTGGATTCTGATGGAAAAGAAGCGTTTTGATGCAATTTTGCGAAGATTATAAAAATATGGTAAATTATCTTTTTCCAGAAGACAGAGGAAGCCAGAAGGAGGGACGAAGAAGGGTCACAGGGGGCCCACACCCCCTAGGTGCGGGCCAACCCTGGGCCGCGCCTAGGGCAGGTGTGGCCCACCTGCCCGGCTCCCGACTCTGCCCCTTCTCATATATCTTCCCTACAGAACCCTAAGGCTAGGGGTCGACCACAGATAGATTTCCGACGCCTCTGCGGGGAGGAAAACACCAAGATAGAAAGATCTCTCCGGCAGACAGATTTCTGCCGGGGGAATTCCTTCCCGGAGAGGGGAGATCATCGCCATCAACACCATCGCCAAGCTAGGCTTCATCGGGATCATCATCATCCACACCATTATCTCCACCAGCACCATCATCACCACTCCGTCCCGCTGTAACAATTGTGTTGGATATTGCTTTAGTTCTTAGGGGAAACTTTCCCGGTGCTAATTACTATTGTAGTTGATGCTTGTGAGTGGAACCATTGGATTATTTTTATGTTCAGATTGTTATCATTATCATATCATCTTTGATCTTGATCCATATGATGTCTCGTGAGTAGTTTGTTTAGTTCTTGAGGACATGGGAGAAGTCATGTTGTTATTATTGGATTTGTGTTGAGTTATTATTCAATGGTTTAGTATTTAAGTTGTGGTGCTATTTTTCTAGTGGTGTCATGTGAACATCGCTACATGATACTTCACCATTATGGGCCTAGGGGAATGCATTGTGTATTTGGATACTAATTGTGGGGTTGCCGGAGTGACAGAAACCTGAACCCCCGTTAGGACATGATGACGTGCTGAGTTGACGGGAGGAAGAGGTTGAAGTAGATTCCTCCGTCAATGGCGCCAGAAAACTTGTTGATGCGCATGTGTAGAGCACTTTGTTGGGAACCCCAAGAGCAAGGTGTGAAGTAGCAAGCAGCAAGTCTTCCCTCAGTAAAGACCGAGGTTATCGAACTACAAGGAGGAAGGAAACGTCACACAGGTGTTGGAAGCAACGTGGAGACCTGCACAACACAATCTCAAGACTTTGCCCCAACGAATCAGTGAGGTTTTCAAGCTCACCGATTTGCTGTAACAAAGGATTAAATGTATGGTGTGGATGGTAATGGTTTGCAGCAAGTAAACAAGTAACAGTGGAAGATGTATCAATGGTAAAGATTGGACCGGGGTCCATAGTTCACTAGAGGTGCTCTCCTTAGATAAACAACATGGCATGAAGGGTAAACAAATTACAGCGAGGAAATTGGCAAGAACTGAGCAAGGCATAACAATGCAATTACTAGCCAGAAAGATCCTATGAGGTTGATTGGGCAATACAACAATATACATAGACCGTCATCCAACTGCATCTATGACTATAAGTCCACCTTCAGGTTATCATCCAAACTCCCTCCAGTATTAAGTTGCAAGCAACAGACAACTGCTTTAAGCAAAGTGTGTAAGGTAAACAGTCCACATGTTCCATGAACAAGAGACCGTTGTTTTCTCCCTAGTAGCAACAACACATCTACAACCAAAGATATTATTGTCACTTCCCTTGGAAACTAGAGGCATGACCCCACTATCGAGCATAAATACTCCCACTTGGAGTCACTAGCAACTACTTGGCCAAGATAACCACTAGCAACGGAGAGCATGCAAGATCACAAACAACACAGACATGATAGAATCATAAAGATAAAACCATTAATCAAACCAACATAATAATCTCAATATCTATCTGATCCCCGCAAACACAACATGCATGATTACAAATAGATTAGATATTGATCATGAACGGAGCTCACAAGATCTATACATGAAAGCACAAAGGAGGAGATACAACCATCTAGCTACTACATGGACCCATAGTCCAAGGTGGAACTACTCACGAATCATACCGGAGAGAAGGCCTCCGGGATGATCTCCCCTCCGGCAGGGTGCCGGGAAGAACTTCAGATCCCCCCGATCTAGGGACGATGGTGGCGGTGGCTAAAGACGGTTTCGTGGATTTCTGACCGGGTACTCATGGTTTCTGTATTGGGGGCTTCTTATAGGCGAAGGGGCGAGACCGGGAGGCGGCTAGGGTGCCCAAACCCTAGCCAGGCGCGGGGCTGGGCCCACCCGCGCCTAGGGTGGGTCTGGCCCCCCTGGCTGGCCTTCCGGGTTCCCCTCTAGACTTCTTGTTCCCCACGAAAAGTTATTGACTTTGTCCTTCGTCCCGTCCAATTCTGAGAATATTTCTTTACTAACTTTTCTGAAACCAAAAACAGCAGAAAACAGGCATCTGGCACCGTTGCAACTTGTTAATAGGTTAGTACCAGAAAACATGTAAAAAGCACCTCAAAGTGTGGACAAGTAAAGCAAAGTAGATACTAAACAAGCATGGAGCATCAAAAATTATAGATACGTTTCCAACGTATCAGCATCCCCAAGCTTAAACTCTTGCTCGTCCTCGAGTATGTAAGTGATAAAAGAATAATTTTTTAGGTGACATGCACCCTCATAATAAAGATCCAACCATTTGCAAGCATGGAAAGCTGGGATCAAAGAACTCTAAACATGTGCATGAAAGATGGAGTTCTAACAATAGGACATAGTAATTATGCATGCAACATGGCAAGCTACAAACAAAGATCATGAATAATATGCATTGAAAAATGTTTGTTTGCTTCACATGCAGAAAACATAGCATAGTGGCAAACAGCTTGTCCCTCATAAAGTAGCAATATAATGCATAGGACACCTGCAAAGTTCACAAGGGTGACTATAAACAGATAGCACATGAACAAGTAATAACACAATATGCATCAATTAATAATCTTTGGAACATTGCACACAAAATGACAACTATGCTCTCTTAATGGTCCCTAAAGGTAGAAGGTGGAGACTCAAATAATGGTGGAAGAAAGGCCTTTTTTTAAAGGAAGCAGAGATTACAAGTTTCAAAAAGAGCTTCCAAAAATTATGATACTAGTTAGCTTTCAGCCCTCATTGCCCCTATCATAAGCATCTTGAAGTGGTTAAGGTTAAAGTGGCAAAGCTGGAGTATATGCTTGACGAAGTATAAGTTGGCAATCTCATGCCCCTTGAATACGAGGGCCACACCTCATGCATACTCAACTTTGGGTCCAGGTATGTTCTTGTCACTGTAAGTATTTGCATATCATTGAGAACCGCCAATGGGGTACCCCTTGCACATGGAACAGGAGCTTTCCCATAACCAAAAATGACAAGGCAAGAAGACAATGAGCATCTCAACAATTCTTCTTATGTACCATGGGAATATGGCGCTTTTCTCTCTCTTTCCTCTTTTCTCACTGTGTCTCTTTGTTTATAAGAAGAATGCTTCATAGATGTCACTATGGTGATGCTGCAAGTTTCTACCATGATTAGGCATGGCTTAGGCTAGCGGCCCATGCATTTCTCTAACACAGGATACAAACTCCATGGACTTACAAGTCCCCTCTTTATTTCACACCGGTGACATCCATAGACAAAGGAACATGATATCAACTGAGTAGGTACAAGTGCAATGTTGAAAACGTTCCCTGTGACAGCACAGTTCTGCTAATCCCAACTTATAAGTACAAGCATATACAACAAAGTTGTCACAATGGTTCAAGTTTATTAGGGGAAAAGAATAAAGTGTGCCATCAAGTTCGTGAGGGCTTTAATCACTATGTTTTCACATAACAAAATAGTTTTAAATTGGAAGATAGATGAAAACAAGAATATACTTGGAATGGTGTAACACACCATGCATAGGAGTTTATAGTGGACACTTTGGAATAACTTGGTTTCTTGGGAGTTGGAAGCATGAGTAGAACTTACTCATACAAGTGGGGGCTAGCAAAAAACTAGGAGCAACCAACTAAGAGAGCAGTAATGGCCATAATTATGCAATGCAACAAAGCAAACTAATCAAAGCAAAGAGTGGTACTACAAGTCAAGGACTAAATGATCATAGGTGCTAATGGTGACTTGTCATTGTCATAACATGGTGTGAGCATGTGCCAAGTCAACCCAAGCAAAACATCAAAGGAGAATACCACAATACTATGCTTTTGCATGCTAAAACAACGCATAATTTCTTCAAGGCACACTAAGCAATCCCAATTGTTTGGAACAAGACATGCTACAACAATAATCACTAAGCATAATGCTAAAACAACACCTAGCATGTCATGCTAAAGTCTTAGTCACAGTCAATGCAAGCTCCTCTTGCACTTCAAGCAAGAACTTACTACTCCTTTCCAAACACCAAGCAAACTTATTTGCAAAACAACAGAGCGAGAACGGGGGTCCAAACTACTAAAGCAAACAAAAAAACTAAGAAAAGCAAAATAAAACCAAGACGCTCCAAGAACAACACAACTGTGCATGAAACAATAAAAACAAAGTGTCTAGACAGACCTGAGCTTTTTACTGATGAAGAAGGGGATGCCCAAGGCATCCCCAAGCTTTGAAGCTTGTACTTCTTGTATATTTCTTGGGGTGACACCATGGTGGCATCCCCAATCTTGAGATTTTGTCCATTCTTTATTTCATTGCATCATTCTCTCTCTACACCTGAAATTTTTCCTTCATACAAAATTTCACACAATCTTCATTAGGAACATTAGCTTATTCAAAAGATATTAGACCACTGGCAAAGCTTTGGAACAGCAAGTCTTTTCACTAAAAACACAAGCTACAGTAGTAACTCCTTCAAAGAAACTCAATTTACCTGAAGAGAGCTCAAAAAGGAATCAATAAGAAGCAAATACAAATAATGGCAGAAATCTGTCAAAACAGACCAACAGGTAGAAACTAATTTTTTTGAACATCTTCTGTTGCTCAATAAAAAATTATTGAACTAACTAAAGTTAGCCAACATACTGGGGGATTTATTCGTAAATTTTGAGCTCAATCCGAGTTACAGATCCTCCTCATGATTTTTTTTTGGTGGAGGACATAAATCTGTTTCGGGACAGCAACTCTCCAAATCTTACTTTCCTCTCATTAGAGGTCATTCTTTTCACAAAAAGCAAACAAAAAGGATAAGGAGATGTCATTACATAAGTAATAACTTCCAAGACTCAAGGAAACTCTTGGGTTATCTCCCAACAAGTACTTTCAAGTATTTTCAAATGAAGAAGCATTAACATTCATATTTGCAAATTCTTCAACTATGAAAGGTATCTCATCCAAATGGGTTTTGGAGGATCCTTTCTCATCTCTCTTTGGTCTACTACCTTCATCAAAATAATTTTCAGGGGCAATCCAATCAAAGTTATTTTCAAAGGCTTCATGCATTCCAACAAGCTTATAGGGTATGGGTATATTGAATTCCTCTCTAGGCTTAGTTTTATCAGAAATACCCACAACATCTACACTTGAACCTAGCATATTGAAACGTTCAAAAACCTTTTTGGCCTCCTAGCAACATCATGGAATTCTTTTGATAAAGTTTCAAGGATGAATTCCCCTTTTTCAACATTCTTCTCTTCTTTTAGTTTTAGGAATAAGAATTGTATGAAGGGGTTAAGGCTAACAAACCTAGCCTCCAACATATGAACTAAAGAAGCTGCAACAATATCATAATTAGGAGCAAGTTCAGTTATAGATTTATCCTTAATATCCTCATGCTTGCTAACATAAGAATTCTTCAATATTATCTTTCCCAATTATGGAGCCACTACCTATTGCAAGATTCTTCAGAGCAACATGGTGAGCTAGAGAAAGGACTAATTTTTTTTTTGTGTTCTTGAATAAGGCAAGCAAACCAAGCTAGACTTTTTTTTTGGGGTTTTGGAAAGAAGCAAACAAAACCAAGCAAAATAAACAAAACAAACTAAAAACAAAGTAAAGAGAAAGGAAGTGAAGGACTTCCCTAGTGAAGACGTCCTTAGCCTCCCCGGCAACGGCGCCAGAAAACTTGTGTTGGCTGGTGCCTTGTTGACGTGGGAGTTTCTTCTTCTTCGTTCCCCGGCAACAGCGCCAGAAAACTTAATGTCGTGCTGAGTGACGGGAGGAAGAGGTTTAAGTAGATTCCTTCGTCAACAGCGCCAGAAAACTTGTTGATGCGCCTGTGTAGAGCACTTCGTTGGGAATCCCAAGAGCAAGGTGTGAAGCAGCAAGCAGCAAGTCTTCCCTCAGTAGAGACCGAGGTTATCGAACCAGAAGGAGGAAGGAAACGTCACACAAGTGTTGGAAGCAATGTGGAGACCTGCACAACACAATCTCAAGACTTTTCCCTAACGAATCAGTGAGGTTGTCAAGCTCACCGGTTTGCTGTAACAAAGGATTAAACGTATGGTGTGGAAGGTAATGGTTTGCAGCAAGTAAACAAGTAACAGTGGAAGATGTATCAATGGTAAAGATTGTACCGGAGTCCATAGTTCACTAGATGTGCTCTCCTTAGACAAACAACATGGCATGAAGGGTAAACAAATTACAGCGAGGCAATTGACAGGAACTGAGCAAGGCATAACAATGCAATTACTATCCAGAAAGATTTTATGAGGTTGATTGGGCAATACAACAATATACATACACCGTCATCCAACTGCATCTATGACTAGAAGTCCACCTTCAGGTTATCATCCGAACCCCCTCCAGTATTAAGTTGCAAGCAACACACAACTGCTTTAAGCAAAGTGTGTAAGGTAAACAGTCCACGTGTTCCATGAACAAGAGACCGTTGTTTTCTCCCTAGTAGCAACAGCACATCTACAACCGAAGAAATTATTATCACTTCCCTTGTAAACTAGAGGCATGAACCCACTATCGAGCATAAATACTCCCACTTGGAGTCAATAGCAACTACTTGGCCAAGATAACCAGTAGCAATGAAGAGAATGCAAGATCACAAACAACACAGACGTGATAGAATCATAAAGATAAAACCATTAATCAAACCAACATAATAATCTCAATATCCATCGGATCCCCGCAAACACAACATGCATGATTACAAATAGATTAGATCTTAATCATGAACAGAGCTCATAATATCTATACATGAAAGAACAAAGGAGGAGATACAACCATCTAGCTACTACATGGACCCATAGTCAAAGGTGGAACTACTCACGAATCATACCGGAGAGAAGGCCTCCGGGATGATCTCCCCTTCGGCAGGGTGCCGGGAAGAATTTCAGATCCCCCCGATCTAGGGACGATGGTGGTGGCGGCTATAGACGGTTTCGTGGATTTCTGATCGGGTACTGTGGTTTCGCATCGGGGCTTTATAGGCGAAGGCGAGACCGGAGGCGCCAGTGCCCAAACCCTAGCTGTGCGCGGGTGGCCCACCGCGCCTAGGGTGGGTCTGCCTCGGCCGGCCTTCCGCCCCTCCTGACTTCTTGTTCCCCACGGAAAGTTATTGACTTTGTCCTTCGTCCCGTCCAATTCCGAGAATATTTCTTTACTAACTTTTCTGAAACCAAAAACAGCAGAAAACAGGCATCTAGCATTATTGCAACTTGTTAATAGGTTAGTACCAGAAAACATGTAAAAAGCACCTCAAAGTGTGCACAAGTAAATAAAAGTAGATACTAAACAAGCATGGAGCATAAAAATTATAGATACGTTTCCAATGTATCAGGACACCTTTGCACAAGGGAGTGTAAGATCTCAGAGTTTGAGGTTGTCGTTAGATTTATATCTTAATTATTTTCCTGTAGTTACGGATGTTTGCAGGGGGTTTAATCACAAGTATGTATTAGTACAAGTAAGGTCGGTACATTAGCACATGTTCACCCACACAACACTTACAACATCAAAGAAGAGTACTCAGCTATATGAAGCGAAAGCACTTGACATAATTCCCATGTGTCCTTCATAACATTTGGTCCTTATAAGTATTTCCACCGGCTTGTCCTTTGCTAAGAAAGGATTGGGCCACTTTCTGTGTTTGTTCTTTATTACTTGCACTTTGTTTTGTTGCTTTACCAGAAAACCCCTAAAAATCCGTTTGCTAAGTATTTTCAGAGAGTTCCTGCTCCATACCACTAGTCAACACATTCTGCTCCTCGTTGGGATCGACACTCCTATTTATCGAAAGTACTGCGATACACCCCCTATACTTGTGGGTCATCATGCCCTAACTTGTAAACTGGGCACCCCTTTATAAGGTGACCTAGGGCCTCTAGGGCGAAGATCGACCATTCCATCATTTATTCCCCCCATACACTTGTAGAAACTCTCAGAGAAGAGAGCGTTGAGAGCTTCTTCTACCTCTCTCATATATCACGAGGAGCAAAATTGTAGCTACATACAGCTCGTGATATTGAGACAGACAAGAATGAAGAGGGGTTTTACCTCACCACGAGGGCCCTGAACCTGGGTACATCGTGTGTGCCCCTGTGTGTGTGGTTCTTACTGCATCCTTCCTCCTCGGATCCTCCAGCGTCCATCGGCCCAACTTAAGCCTACCCATGACATCTGTCGTGCATCCACCACAACAACAGCCTTCTGCCTCTACATCCTCTACTCGGTCCCCATGCAGTCCACGTGGCTGGCCTGGGTCGTCCGCTCGGCCGCCATGAATGCACGACCACCGATGTCGCGGTGTGCGATATTGTAGGTCTCAACGATAGCCCGTCTGTCCTTGCCTGCATGGCGGCCTCGGACTCATCTTCGAGGAAGTCGTTGTTGTTATCCTCCTCCTCTACGTGCATCGCCACCGCCACAACAGCCTCCTGAGCCACGATTCCACCTCCTCTACATCGCCCGTTGTGCATTCACGCGCCGATCGCGTCACGACATGGCGTAGCGCGCACACCGCAGGTGTGGTGGCATCGTGCACCACCGTCTTCGCCTCGTCCATGGTCGCAACTAGGCATAGCTGACGCACCGTGCCAGCAGGCGTCAGCAGTGGCTTCACGCGCCACCGCTTCCTGGGTGGCGGCGTGAAGGATATCTCGTACCGTCATTGCGACGGCATCACGCGCCACCTTCTTGACCAGCTCCTCCAGCGCCTGCTGGCACACCCCGCGACCTAAACGAACCACGACTCATTTACTATCCGCGTGTCAATCTATTCCGCAATTCCAGACCGTTTTGCGTATTCTAAATGGATCATGCCGCTGGAGTCGCCTAGTTAGTAGCAGTATTCCTTGTTTTGTCCAGTTTTTTTTAACTTATATACGTATATTGACATACATTACTTGTATTTATAATTGTAACGGTATAAAGATAGTATACATACAAGCAATAAAAAACACGTAGAAAACATACAGTTTGATAGCTGCACTACACATAGTTAATTGGACGTGTTGCAACAGCCAACAAGTGGGCAGTAGCTGCTGCCCTGCGTCTGCGTGCCTGCCGGCCAGCCAACGGGCTAAAAAGGTCCCAAAGCCGCGACACCGGTGCGGCAGAAAAACGCCGCGTCGCAGGGGCGGCCGGTCGCGTTCGATCGGGTGGTCACGAGTCCACACACACACACACATACACACACCCCGAAACGCGGCGCCGCGGTACGTACTAGTACTACAACTAGCCCTGCGCAAAGCTGAACCGCCGTATCTATCCAGCCCCACAACACTGCATCACGCGATACGGCCGCTTGGATTTTAGCAAACAGGAAAATCGACCAATCATATGACCAGTTAACAGCGAGGAAGTGGGGGGAGTAAAAATAAAAATTAATGGCGTGCTGCTATAGTTCTTCTTGCGCTAAAGCACGCGCTTGCTGGCCAACACTACCAACGACGCTTTGGATAAGCTAGCAGCAGCTGAGGATAAAGATCGCGGCGAAAGCGAGAGCGAGAGCTTTTCTAGTGCAGGCATATTTAACGATCTTTGTGCTAGTGCGAAGAAAGTACAGTAAATATATTATCGGAGTTGAGAAGAAACAAGGCCGGCCGGGGCGATATCATCTAGTCATCTCGGTGTCACACGGTAAGCCGGCGGTTCCTGCACGCCCGAAAAAGAAACAAAAGAAACCGAGAACGCCTCCCCGTACGTCGCCGGCGAGAGGACAGGCTAGCAAAAAGTTCGCTGGGGTTCGACCACCAGCACTCCGTCAGTCCAAAGTCTCGCGAAGATGATACATGAACTGGGAAAGCTAATTATACTACTACTAGTAGTTACTGCTCCAGCTTAGACGAAAAGGTTGAGCAGCTCAGGCTCCCTCTCGCCCCCGGCGCCGGCGCTGGTTGTCACGGAGCCTTCGGAGCTCATCGATGGCGTGCCGGCTCGCCTCGCCCGGCGTTCCCCGGCAGGCGATGATCCGGGAGCGAGAAAAAGCCCCAGATCGCACGAGGGCTCCGGATGCGCCGCCCCGGGGCTGCTCTTGCTCGTCGTCGCCAGCCGTTTCGCCGTGGAGTACGTCGAGCACCCTACCCCGGCGCGCCTGGCCGAGGATGCAAACAGGTCGCTGCCCCCGACGCCGCCCTCCGGGACGCCGCCCGAGAGCTCCGGCAGCGGGTGGAGGGCGCCGCCTCGGAGCACGGTCTGGACCGCCGCCTCGCAGAGGTGCCAGCTCCCCGCCCAGAGCAGCCCCACCGCGCCGCTCACCGGGTTGATCGTCCGCCCCGCCGCCTCGTACAGCAGCGACTGGAACACGGCTGCGATCCACCACGCAAAGCAACTAATTAGTCAGGCCTTGTGTACCAGATATATATACCAGGACGGCGAGTCGGCGATCTATAGTTAAGTGCTTACTTACCTGGGCGCTGGTGGTCGGGAACGGCGGTGAGGAAGGACATGAGTCCGGCTCGGCCGAAGAACTTGGCGGCGAAGAGGGTGGCGTGTCCCTGCGCCTCGGCGGCGTCGATCCAGATCAGGCACGGCCGCAGCACGCAGGCCTCGTTGCACCCCTTCCGCAGCACGCGGCACCCGTTGCAGCTCATCCCCGTCGTCGCCCACTCAATCCCTCTCATACAACAACCTCGACCGACCTCGCCAGCGGCCGCGGAGGAGACGGGTATATAAGCACGTCCGGCGAGGGAGGAAGAAGTAACCAGGGGGCGGGATCGGGTCTGGTGACCGCGCACTAACCATGGGTATGGGCATGGGTTAGCGCGCGTGCTGAGGTAAAGCGGAATAGGTTCCAGGCTCCAGGGGTGCGGGGGGCGGCTCCGTGTCTCCGCGGCCGGTCGGGACGCGCGCGGACCGTCGGATGAGGGATTGGACGGGGAGGTGGTGGTGGGGGCCTGCGCACGCGCGCGCGGGCGCGAGGTCGTCTCGGGTGGTGCGCCTCGCGTTCGCCCCGTCCGGTCCGGGCATCGTACTACTAGTTGAGTGGAGTGTTTTTCGCCACTCTTTTTCGGCGCTTTTGCGGGATGCGTGGATCCGCACATTGGGCTGCTGGGGTGCCCACGCCCACGTCAGGGACGTCCTGTGTTTTGGAACCTTGTGGGTTTCGTCGTGACCGCGAGCGAGGCAATTGCCAACAAATGCACCACAGACTTGGTACGTACTGTAGTAGTATAGAAATTGCTCCAATAGCCTAGAATACTTTCGGCGCGGGATCACTGGTCCGCACACCTTCGCCAATACGCTAAAAAGGCGTGGGGGAAGTATCATCGGTGGAAAGTGAGTTAAAAATTAGTGGAAACCACGAACTTTATATACCTAATAAGAAAACGCTACGTATGTCATCGTATTAGAAAAGTGGTGCCCTACAAACATGCATATTGAATCTGACCTTCGTAACAGGCTAACCTCGGCAGCTATTAGCGAGCTCTTGTCTCTTCGTGTCTTGTTGCAGGGGGGTCCAGCTTTCAGACGCGGCCGATCGCAGGACACTGCTCGATGGCTCCAGCTTCTCCACCAAGGGGTCTTATGCCGCCCTCTCGACACAACAAAGACCCACTGGCCAAGGTGTGGGAGTCCTTCGTCCCCAAAAGTTGAAGATCTTGGTGGCTCCTCTGAATGCACTTAATACACGGGAGAATCTGTACAAGAAGACTATCATTGCCACCGCAACTTGTCCTAGATGCGACCACTCCTTGGAAAGTCGGAACCACCTCTTCTTCGTTTGCCCTCGCGCAATAGAGGTATGGAATACTCTCCATATTCGGCCGACCTTCCACGACTTCTCCGATTTATGGACCACTCCAACGCCTGCTGGCCTTGGCTCCTCCATTTGGCCGTCTATCGCTCTCATCATCCTTTGGAAAATATGTGCTGCCAGAAATAGCATGATCTTCAGACATATTGATCAACCCTCTTATGTAACTATTTCTAAAACTGTGGATGACATCACTGTGTGGTCTCATCGTTTTAGGGATGAGGCTCAAAAAAGTCACGCCGGCTTGTGGCGTGACTACCTCTTGTCACGATGCTCGTGAAACGTGTTGCTGGTCTTTGAAGTAATATATTCAGGTGGGGATCCTCTGCCCCTCTCCCCCGGTGATTGTTTCAAAAAAAATGCATATTTGAAGTTGACACTGATATTTACTTGGGTGGTAAGAAAACAAATATGCATGAATACTGACTGTATGCAGTGACGGAGCTAGCCACCGCATACAAATCTTTTGCCGTGTTAAGGAATATATCATTTCAACACCACTTCTCCAATAGAAAGTATTTTTTGTGTATGGTTTGAAAACTCCAAAATATGTTTTCATTTGATTTTCACTGGCTTTGTTTCTACCGGATATTTTCTCAAGGCGTTGAATCGAGCAGCTACAAGTTCATGTCAGTTAGTTTCTCTTTTTTTTCAAAGACCAACCAAATTCATTATTAATCATTAACAACCGTACAAAGAGTTCTAAAATAATAAAAATAACAACTTAATTTGGACCACTTAGCGGCGAAGGTAATGTTGGCCTAGATTGTGAAAGCTACCGGAGAATAAATAATATACTGGGAGGTAAACAAAGTCGGTTGTCATATTCCGTGAACTCAAAGAAAACTATCGTGCTGTCCAGAAACAGTGGACCGAGATCGCTTATTACCTTTTGCACCTTGTGCACCTTTTCTCCTCGCCGCATGTCAGCATGTGTAGACTCGTGGACTCTACTAAGTACTAAGGACATAGTAGTAACGCTCATGCTAACAAGCCCTCTTCCAAACCTCTAATTCTGCAAGCTCCGTCATTTTGGGCCTTCCCGTAGCATGGAACGGAATCTAGGATTTCAGCTTTGGATGTACAAATTTTAACTACTTCCTCGGATCCATATAACTTGTCACTAAAATAGATGTTTTTAGCCATATGTCGTGGTTGTGGCACGACATGCAGATGCCATGGATAGACTAAAGTACGGGGCCAATGGATGCTAAAGGGATCTAGGAAGGAAAGATGTAGTTGATTCTACACACAAATGACTAACGTAAAGATCTTTATTACCCCTCTCTTGGTCTACAAGTGCTCCTTAAGCTGTTTACAAGAGGAGAAGATGAACTTTTACCAGCCTAACGGTACCAAATGAGCCTCCTCCTTCTCAGAGTCCAAGCCTCTCCTTATAAAGGGGCGTCTTGGCTCCTCTAGGGCTGACGTGACAAGCATATTCGAAGAATATGCTTGTCCCAATATAGTAACTCGGCGGCCTCCTTTCCGTGTCGTCCTTCTAATGACGATAAGGTTTCAGAGAACCCCACCTGCACGCCTCGGGCTCTAGGACTGTCACCTTCGTGACTTCCTTCTGCCCTCCTGCCGCTATGCGCCTTGTCCTTTGTGTTTGGCTCTGTCCAGATTCTTTCTAGCTTGTGACTAGGGTTTGACTATAGGCACTTTCTTCTCTTGCAAACTTCATGTCATTCAGACCTGCCTCGCTTAACTCGGCTTGGTCTTCACCTGCATTCAGATTATTCGGACTGACCCGGCCGACTTAAACAGTACGTCGGCCGGGTAACGTGTTGCTCTTCTCATAAGTGTCTCGCTTGCTTACCTCCGACCTTTACTGATTCGGCCGATGACAAGAATCGGAATTTGGACGGGGAACTTTCTTTTGTCTTTCCCCGTCCTGACCCTATCCGGGGTCACCTCCCCAACATTAGTCCCCGAAGCTGGTATGGTCCTGCCTATAACCTCGCCCGGTCCATATCAGTTTCCCTATACTCGTGTATCCTTGTTTCCGAGTTACTTTTCCTCCGTCTGAGGTATCTGTGTGTGTTCTTGCGTACGCCTCATCCTACGTGTAACACTCATCATTATTTCTCTAGTTTTTTGTTCCTCTACAGTTCCCGCTGACAATGCTACAGTGATTACTGCGCCCGTCGCGTCGGCACTGCGATGCCTCGCGCACCGCAACTGTCAGGAGGCCCGATCCTCTCCTGCGTCGTGAGGCCGTTAGTGTGGCTCCACTCAGCCACGAGCGGTTATGTCGCATACACGATCTACACGGTTATCATCCGCACGCACGATCCCACTATCACCAAGGCTACGCGGTTATAAAGAGGGGCACGGGCCTAGGGGATTCACTTTCCTCCTTCGCTCACCGTTCGTGCTTCTGTGGTCGTGTGCTCGTCGGAATCTTCGACGGCGAGGTCCTAATCCCTCTGCTCCGTCGACCTCGTCCCCGTGCGCTTGTTCCGGCGCCGTCGCCGATGAGTTTCTCTGGTCCCATTGCCTAGATTTCCCTCTAGACGCGTCTTCCGCTCTCTAGATTTCCCCCGGTGGTTCCTTTTTCGCTCCGCCGCCGTTTTCGCCTAGGACCACGACGGGGCCTTGCAGTTCTAGGCTTTGCTCCGCCGCTAGTTGCTCCTCGGTAGATCCCTCCGGCGACCCCATGTCAAGCTCTGTCAGCGGCGCGCTCATCGAAGATGACGATGCCGCGTCTGGCCCAGAGAGGGGCACCTGGCAAGGTTCCACCGTTACCCGCCGAAAGGTTGAGTGGTTGATTAGAACTCGACGAATTCCTGCAGAGGTAGCTTGTCGCTTACCTGGCAACGAATCCTCTCCTGTTCTTAAAGAGGGTGAGTATGTCGTGTTCATGTCCCATTTCGCTCGCGGGTTCGCGTGTTCATGTTGTTCCAGACAAATCCCTACATCCGTCCGAGAAATTACTTACGCAGTGTGGAGCAGCATCCATCAAACCTCGGCGGAAATACGAGTTTCCTCGGGTTGCTGGTCTTGAGTCATGCAAGAAGTGGCATAGATCATTTTTCTATGTCAAGAACTCTGGGAAGGAAGATAAGATTTGGCTTCCGGCTTTCTCCATTGGCCCCCTTCCAAGAAGAACTGGACTTATAATCCCAGGAAGAGTCATGCTCTGGCCGAGGCCTTTGAGATTCGGCTGAAGGACCTAATCCGCGCCGGGTTACGCGGCGAGGATCTGATGACCACCTTTGTCAGCAGCCGGATCTGCCCCTTTCAGCAACACACGTATAAGCTCTGCTATATGAGCGGTCCCCTTGATCCCAACCGAGTCTCCACTATTGAGCTCGACAACTATCTTATTTTCAAGCGTGTCCGAGCTATCTTTAAGACGGAGATGCCGGAGGATTGGGCCTGGGGAATGAAGCCGTTCACCCGTGGGAACCCCCCTCCCGAGGTAAATTCATGCATTTATGTTTTGCCCCCCAACCGCGTCCATGATTCCTTTCGCTAATTCCTTTGTCTCTTTCTTTGTAGAGATTTGCGGAGTAGAAGATTGAAGATGCTGTTGGAGATATGCCCTAGAGGCAATAATAAATATAGTTATTATTATATCTTTGTGTTTATGATAAATGTTTACATTCATGCTATAATAGTATTAACAAGGAAACATTAATACTTGTGTGATTTGTAAACTAAAATAGAGTCCCTAGTAAAGCCTCTTTATAATACTAGCTTGTTGGTTAATAAATGATTGTGGTTTCCCTATCATGAACATTGAGATGTTATTAACAACAAGATCATATCGTTAGGAGAATGATATGGTGGACATACTCCTATAGATAAGCGTAGCATAAAGATCAAGTCATTTTAATAGTTCAATTGCTATATGCTTTCTGATACATAGTAACCTAATTCCTTCGACCATGAGATCATGCATATCACCTTTACCGGATGGATGCTTTGATGACATCAAACACCACACCGTAACTGGGTGGCTATAAAGGTGGCATTGAGTGTTCGGAAAGTATTGGTTGAGACACATGGATCAAGAGTGGGATTTGTCCATCCATATGACGGATAGATATACTCTGGGCCCTCTCGGTGAAATGTCATCCAATTAGCTTGCAAGCATGTGACTGGCTCACAAGGTATCACATATCACGGGAACGAGAAAGGAGTACTTATCAGTAACGAGGTTGAACTAGGTATGCAGAAGTACCGACGATCACAACCTTGGATAAATAAACTATCGTGAGACAAAGGGAAATTGGTATCGTATGTAAGTGGTTCATTCGATCGCAAAGTAATCGTAGAAATATGTGGGAGCCATATGAATTTCCAGATTCCTCTATTGGTTATTGTTCGGAGAAGTGTCTCGATCATGTCCGCATAATTCACGAACCGTAGGGAGACACACTTAAGGATTCGACGTTGTTTGAGTAGTTATGGAATGATGAGAAAGAGACCGAATGTTGTTCGGAGTCTCGGATGGGATCCGTATATCACGAGGAGATCCGGAGAATAAGATTCATATAAGGAAAGTCCTGTTTCGGGGTTGGAGAATGGTTCCGGTGTTTTTATCGGGAATGTTCTAGAAGGTTCCGGAATGTCCGGCACTCCGAAGGGGAAGGGTACATGAATGTGTCATACCAAGTTGGAATGATTGCATCATGTACTAGGTGTCATCGCTGAACAAAATAAAGGGTTTAATAAAATCCTAGTTTGAAAAGTCAAACGCCAATTTGAAAAGTCAAACGGCTATTTTGGAAAGTGGAGGGAAGTGGGAAACCGAGTTGGGGAGGAGTTCCTCCTCCACCGCCGGCCCACTAGGGATCTGAGTTGGGGAGGGATTCCCTCCCCTTGGCCGGCGCCTCCCACCTATAAAGGGAGGGGCAGGGCTGCCCCTCATAGCACCAAACACCACCACCCCGCAAACCCTAGCCGCCGGCTCCTCCTGCAGCCGCCGCCGCCTAGCTAACCCTAGCCGCCGGCCAAGCCTCCTCCTCGGCGCGTCTAAACCCTAGATCGCCGGGGATCTCTCTCATAGTCCACCATACTCGCTCCGGCTTAAGGCGAAGCCCTGCGAGATCTCCCCTCTACTTCCGATACCACGCCGTTGTGTTGCCGGAATCGCGAGGAGAGTGGTACAACCTCCATTTTCTTTGGAACAAGGGAGAGGAAGGTCTTCGCCGAAAATCGAACGTGTGACCGTGGAGCGCCGCCGAACGCAGCCGGAAGGATCGTCTACGCGATCTTGAGATCGGGAAGAGTACGACTACATCACCCACGAGAATCCGCTCTCGTTAAACACTTTGGAATCTTCGAAGGTGAGTTATTCCATCGACTCGTTGCTACAATCTAGTAGATAGATCTTGGCTTGTTTGTTTGTATGCGATAGAAATTTTTTGTTTTCCATGCTACGAAACCCTACAGTGGTATCAGAGCCGTGTCTATATGTAGATCTGTTGCACGAGTAGAACACAATGGTCATTATGGGCGTTGATGCTTTTATTGTCGATTGCTTCTTGTGTACTTTGCATCTTGTGGGATGTTGGGATGAAGCAGCCCGGGCTAACCTTACATGACATCGTTCATGAGACTTGCTCCACGCTTGACATGCAACTTGTATTGCATAAGTGGCTTTGCGGGTGCCTGTTTCTCCCAGCATAGTTAAGATTCAATTTACAACGGGTGATGGTCAATACTAGTATCAATGTTGTGGTTCATGTTCGTAAGTTAGAACGACACTTATTGAAAGCCCCAAACCACGTAAAACATGCAAAGAAAGTAGAGGCGTCTAACTTTGTTTTGCAGGGGTGTGCAGTGATGTGATATGGCCATGATTGTGATTATATTTGATGTATGCAATGTTCCTTATTGTAAGTTGGCAACCGGCAGTAGCCATATGGTTGTCTTTAATTTATGTTAAGACCCGCATGTCTATTCAAAGTAGTTGTAATAGTTGAAGCCGGTGGACGACAACCATGGAGAAGCGTCATTGACCTTGATGCAATGCCGATGATGATGGAGATCATGTTCGTGCTTGAAGATGGAGATCGGAAGCACAAAGAAGAAAGGTCATATCATATCACATATTATGAATTGCATGTGATGTTAATCCTTTATGCATCTTGTATTTCTTAGTTAACGACGGTAGCATTATAAGATGATCCCTCATGCACATGAATTTCAAGTCATAAAGTGTTCACCCTTAGTTAGCACCGTTGCTAAAGCTTGTTGTTTCGAAGCACCACGTGATGATCAGGTGTGTTAGATTCCGCAAGTGTATACAACGTGAGCAAGCCAGATTTTCTCATGCGGAAGCTAAGGTTTGATCTTGACGAGCTTAGCATGTACAGACATGGTCTCGGAACACGGATCACCGAAAGGTAAAGCATGAATCATATAGAAGATATGATGAACATGTCGATTGTTCGCCATTGAAACTACATCAACTCTCGTGATAATCGGTGTTGATGTGGTGGATTTGGTTCGTGTGATCACTAAAACAATGTGAGGGATATTGTTTTGAGTGGGGATTAATTTAACTATTAATTAGAACTCAATTTGTCATAAACTTAGTCTAAACTATTGCAAATATGTTGTAGATCAATGGCGGCCCCTACCATCAATTTTAATGCGTTCCTAGAGAAGTAAAAGTTAAAAAACAATAGAAGCAACTTTGCGGATTGGTTCCGCAATTTGAGGATTGTCCTCAAAGCTGGTAATTTGACCTATGTGCTGGATGCACCGCTAGGTGACCCACCTGCAGCTACTGCTACCAATGAAGTAAAGAATGTTTACCTCGCTCGGAAGACTCAGTACTCCACAGTTCAGTGTGCTATCTTGTATGGTTTAGAATCGGAGCTTCAGAAAAGGTTTGAGAATTCAGACCCACGTGATCTTTGAGACTCACGCGGCAATTGAGAGCTATGAGGCTTCTGAAAAGTTCTTTAACTGCAAGATGGAAGAGGGCAACTCCGTCAGTGAGCATGTGCTTAAGATGTCTGGGCACGCAAACAAACTTCAAAGCTTGGGTATAGTGATTCCTAATGCTTTGGGGATTTATCGTGTCCTCCAATCACTACCACCGAGTTACAAGAACTTTGTGATGAACTACAATATGCAAAACATGAACAAGCAGTTGCCAGAACTGTTTGCTATGTTAAAATCTGCAGAAGTGGAGATCAAGAAAGAGCACCAAGTGATGATGGTCAATAAGACCACAAAATTCAAGAAAGGCCAGTCTAAGCAAAAGGGGCACTTCAAGAAGGGTGGTAAGAAAGTTACCGCGCCGACGAAGAAGACCAAGGCTGGGCCTAAGCCTGATACTGAGTGCTTTTACTGCAAGGGAGAAGGTCACTGGAAGCGTAATTGCCCAAAGTACTTGGCGGATTTGAAGAACGGCAACATCAAGAAGAAGGTATATCCGATATACATGTTATTGATGTGTATCTCACTAGTACTCGTATTAGTGCCTGGGTATTTGATACTGGTTCGGTTGCTCATATTTGTAACTCAAACAAAGTGCGGGAATAAACGGAAGCTAGCGAAGAACGAGGTGACGATGCGCGTGGGAAACGGATCAAAGGTTTATGTGATCGCGGTCGGCACGCTACCCCTTCATCTACCATCGGGATTAGTTTTATACTTAAATAATTGTTATTTGGTGCATGCGTTAAGCATGAACATTATATCGGGATCTTGTTTATTGTGAGACGGTTACTTGTTTAAGTCCGAGAATAATGGTTGTTCGATTTATATGAGTAATATATTTTATGCACATGCACCTTTGATAGATGGTCTATTCTTATTGAATCTCGATAGTGGAAATACACATATTAATAACATTGAGGCTAAACGTTTGAAATCGAGCGATAACTCGACCTATATGTAATCGCTGCCTTGCTCACATTGGAGTGAAGCGTATGAAGAAACTCCATTCGATGGACTTCGAATCACTTGATTTCAATCACTTGATAGATGAAGCATGTCTGATGGGTAAAATGACTAAGACTCCATTTTCTGGTATGATGGAGCGAGCTACGGACTTATTGGAAATCATACATACCGATGTGTGTGGTCCAATGAGTGTAGCATCGCGCGGTGGTTATCGTTATGTTCTTACCTTCACGGATGACTTGAGTAGATATGGGTATATCTATTTCATGAAACATAAGTCCGAAACTTTCGAGAAGTTTAAGGAATTTCAAAGTGAGGTTGAGAATCAACGTAACAAGAAGATTAAATTTCTACGTTCTGATCGTGGAGGTGAATATCTAAGTTACGAGTTTGGCGAGCATTTGAAGAAATGCGGAATACTTTCACAATTGACACCGCCGGGAACACCATAGAGTAATGGTGTGTCTGAACGTCGTAATCGAACTCTCTTAGATATGGTTCGTTCTATGATGTCACTTATAGATTTACCGCTATCATTTTGGGGTTATGCATTAGAAACAGCCGCATTCACTTTAAATAGGGAACCATCTAAATCCGTTGAAACGACACCGTATGAATTATGGTTTGGGAAGAAACCTAAATTGTCGTTCCTTAAAGTTTGGGGTTGCGAAGCCTATGTAAAGAAGTTACAACCGGACAAGCTTGAACCCAAAGCGGAAAAATGCGTCTTCATAGGATACCCAAAGGAAACTATTGGGTATACCTTCTATCATAGATCCGAAGGCAAAATCTTCGTTGCCAAGAATGGATCCTTTCTAGAGAAGGAATTTCTCTCGAAAGAAGTGACTGGAAGGAAAGTAGAACTCGACGAGGTTGTCGAACCTTCTCTCGAAATTGCGAGTAGTGCAGCACCGGAAGAAGTTCCTGTGGTGCCTGCACCAATAAGAGAGGAAGCTAATGATGATGATCATGAAACTTTGGTTGTAGTTGCAACAGAGCCTCACAGGTCAACAATAACTCGTACCACTCCAGATTGGTATGATCCCGTTATGAGTGTCATGTTGGTGGACAACACCGATGACCCTGCGACATATGAAGAAGCGATGATGAGCCCAGATTCCAACAAATGGCAAGAAGCCATGAAATCCGAGATTGGATCCATGTAAGAAAACCAAGTATGGACTTTGGTGGACTTACCGGATGGCCGGAAGGCTGTCGAGAACAAATGGATTTTCAAGAAGAAAACAGATGCTGATGGTAATGTTACTGTCTATAAAGCTCGACTTGTTGCAAAAGTGTTTCGACAAATTCAAGGAGTTGACTACGATGAGACTTTCTCACCAGTAGCGAAGCTAAAGTATGTGAGGATTATGTTAGCAATCGCTGCATATTATGATTATGAGATATGGCAGATGGATGTCAAAACAGCATTCCTCAATGGAGACATTGATGAAGAGTTGTATATGATGCAGCCCAAAGGTTTTATCGATCCTAAAGATGCTAACAAGGTATGCAAACTTCAACGGTCCATTTATGGATTGAAGCAAGCATCCCGAAGTTGGAATCAACGTTTTGATAAGGTGATCAAAAGTTTTGGTTTTATACAAACTTATGGAGAAGCTTGTATTTACAAGAAAGTGAGTGGGAGCTATGTAGCATTCTTAATACTATATGTGGATGACATATTGTTGATTGGGAATGATGTAGACCTTAATAGTGTCAAGGAATATTTGAATAATAGTTTTTCAATGAAAGATCTTGGCGAAACAGCTTACATATTAGGCATAAAGATTTATAGAGATAGATCGAGACGCCTAATATCATTGTCACAAAGTACATATTTGGACAAATTTCTAAAGAGGTTTGGAATGGAAGATAGCAAGAAAGGGTTTTTGCCCATGTTGCCCAATACGACCTTGAGTAAAACTCAAATTCCGACAACGGCAGAAGATAGAGAAAGGACGAGTAAGACTCCCTATGCCTCAGCCATAGGATCTCTAATGTATGCCATGCTATGTACTAGACCTGACATTGCATATGCTGTTAGTTTAACTAGCAGATATCAAAGTGATCCAGGAGTGGATCATTGGACAATGGAAAAACATCCTTAAGTACTTGAGAAGAACTAAGGATATGGTTCTTTCTTATGGAGGTGATGAACATTTCGTTGTTAATGGTTACACCGATGCTAGTTGGAACACCGATCCGGATGATTCTAAATCACAACTGGATAATGTATTTACTTTGAATGGTGCAGCTTAGTGGAGGAGTGCAAAGCAAAGCGTTGTGGCAAGATCTTCAACCTAATCGGAATACATGGTCGCTTGAGGCTTCACAAGAAGCAATATGGATGAAAGAGTTCATTACGAGTGGGTGTGGTTCCTAGTGCTGGACCCAATGTCTATCTACTATGATAACATGGGCGCCATAGCCAATGCGCAAGAACCAAGGTCACACAAGAAGCTGAAGCACATCAAGCTACGTTTTCACGCTATTCGAGAACATGTCCAAGATGGGGACATAAAGATTTTCAAAGTACACACAAATCTGAATGTGGCGAATCCATTGACTAAACCTCTCCCAAGGGCAAAACATGACCAACACCAAACTGCCATGGGTGTTCGGTATATTACCATGTAATCTAGATTAGATGACTCTAGTGCAAGTGGGAGACTGTTGGAGATATGCCCTAGAGGCAATAATAAATGTAGTTATTATTATATCTTTGTGTTTATGATAAATGTTTACATTCATGCTATAATAGTATTAACAAGGAAACATTAATACTTGTGTGATTTGTAAACTAAAATAGAGACCCTAGTAAAGCCTCTTTATAATACTAGCTTGTTGGTTAATAAATGATTGTAGTTTCCCTATCATGAACATTGAGATGTTATTAACAACAAGATCATATCGTTAGGAGAATTATATGGTGGACATACTCCTATAGATAAGCGTAGCATAAAGATCAAGTCATTTTAATAGTTCAATTTCTATATGCTTTCTGATACATAGTAACCTAATTCCTTCGACCGTGAGATCATGCATATCACCTTTACCGGATGGATGCTTTGATGACATCAAACACCACACCGTAACTAGGTGGCTATAAAGGTGGCATTGAGTGTTCGGAAATTATTGGTTAAGACACATGGATCAAGAGTGGGATTTGTCCATCCATATGACAGATAGATATACTCTGGGCCCTCTCGGTGAAATGTCATCCAATTAGCTTGCAAGCATGTGACTGGCTCACAAGGGATCACATATCACGGGAACGAGAAAGGAGTACTTATCAGTAACGAGGTTGAACTAGGTATGCAGAGATACCGACGATCATAACCTTGGATAAGTAAACTATCGTGATACAAAGGGAAATTGGTATCATATGTAAGTGGTTCATTCGATCCCAAAGTAATCGTAGAAATATGTGTGAGCCATATGAATTTCCAGATTCCTCTATTGGTTATTGTTCGGAGAAGTGTCTCGATCATGTCCGCATAATACACGAACCGTAGGGAGACACACTTAAGGATTCGACGTTGTTTGAGTAGTTATGGAATGATGAGAAAGAGACCAAATGTTGTTCGGAGTCTCGGATGGGATCCGGGATATCACGAGGAGACCCGGAATGGTCCGGAGAATAAGATTCATATAAGGAAAGTCATGTTTCGGGGTCGGAGAATGGTTACGGTGTTTTTATCGGGAATGTTCTAGAAGGTTCCGGAATGTCCGGCACTCCGAAGGTGAAGGGTACATGAATGTGTCATACCAAGTTGGAATGATAGCATCATGTACTAGGTGTTATCGCTGAACAAAATAAAGGGTTTAATCAAATCCTAGTTTGAAAAGTCAAACGCCAATTTGAAAAGTCAAACGACTATTTTGGAAAGTGGAGGGAAGTGGGAAACCGAGTTGGGGAGGAGTTCCTCCTCCACAGCCGGCCCACTAGGGATCCGAGTTGGGGAGGGATTCCCTCCCCTTGGCCGGCGCCTCCCATCTATAAAGGGAGGGGCATGGCTGCCCCTCCTAGCACCAAACACCACCACCCCGCAAACCCTAGCCCTAGCCGCCGGCTCCTCCTGCAGCCGCCGCCCTAGGGCAAACCGCCGCTGCTGCCTAGCTAACCCTAACCGCCGGCCAAGCCTCCTCCTCAGTGCGTCTAAACCCTATATCGCCGGGGATCTCTCATAGTCCACCATACTCGCTCCGGCTTAATGCGAAGCCCTGCGAGATCTCCCCTCTACTTCCGGTACCACGCCGTTGTGCTGCCGGAATCGCGAGGAGAGTGCTACAACCTCCGCTGCCCGCTGGAACAAGGGAGAGGAAGGTCTTCGTCGAGTACCGAATGTGTGACCGAGTGCGGGAGCGCCGCCGGAACGCAGCGCCGGAAGGATCGTCTACGCTATCTTGAGATCGGGAAGAGTACGACTACATCACCCACGAGAATCCGCTCTCGTTAAACACTTTGGAATCTTCGAGGGTGAGTTATTCCATCGACTCTTTGCTACAATCTAGTAGATAGATCTTGGCTTGTTTGTTTGTATGCGATAGATTTTTTTTGTTTTCCATGCTACGAAACCCTATAGATGCCGAGGTTTTGGCCCTCCCGTGGACCGCAGATCGAAACACCCCCGATAGCGGGGAACCTGACTCGGAGGAGTTCGTTCCCAAGTTGGACCTCGCGCCGGCTCGTGCCGTGGAAAGACTTCGACTCACGAGGAGGAAGGTGATTCGGACGACGTCCAAATTCTTGAGGTAGTTGCCGCAATGCCTATCTCTTATGCATTTCCGGTTTCTACTTCCCCAGCTAATCAGGCCGGTCAGGTGCGCGCAGCCGAGCTCTCGCCTCCCAACCTCCTGCTACCTCGCGGAAGCGTGCCGCTCCAACGGGTGCCTCCGAAGCCTCCCCCAAGAAGCGAACTAAAAAGTCATCCTAGCACCTTCCGAAGTGTAAAACTATGACCGGGGTTACTGGGTGAGTTACTTTTCATTTGTATTTCTTGTTTCTCTCTTTGTGTCTTCTGACCTGACTCTTTGTGCCTTTGCATAGCTCCTCTCTCTGTTAAGCCCAGTGGTCCTAGAATGACGAGTCATACGACTCGGCCGCCTTCTCCTGCGCCTCCTGAAGATACTAGGGTTCCTAGTCCTGCCCGCGCTGACTCTCCTCCTGCTCTGAATCAGACGTCATCTCGCCAGGATGCGCCTGAGGTCTCTCTTGTTGATGCCGACATAACTCGGCCAGTAGATATTTCCACTGAGCCTGCTGCCTCCTCCGTGAACCCCGGAGTTTCCCTCAAGATTCCTCGACCCCCACAGTCTTCACTGCCACTCCGAATCTAGCCGAGGATATTACTATCTCGGCGCCCTCAGAAATCGTAATCCCTCCGGCCCCAAAAGATGCCACTCCAAGTGCCGAGGTAACGGCTCCTGCCGACGCCTCTTCTAAAGGCAAGAAAGGTCATCGTTACCAAACCTCCCTCATCTCATAAAGGGCTTGCCAGCTCTTCTCAGCCTACAATTGCTGATGCGCTGCGCAAGGGGATTTCTTCTGCCAAGACTATTGTCACCCCAACCGCTGATACCTAGCTCGCTCTTCACAAGAGTCCCGCGGAGGCGGTGGATACACAACACGTCCGAGGTAAAGTCCTGACTCGTACTGAGAGTGGGAACAGCCTCGGCTCGTTGGTTTAGTATGCCAACAATTGGAACGCTGCTGATCAGCTCGAGGGCAATCCAAGCAGTCAGCCATTTGAACTCTCCGACATCAGCAGTCGCTTACATCTGGCTGCCAAGATCGTTCTTGACAGCGATAAGATGAATGAGGTAATTGTTTTTATTGATGTTTGATTAGTCATTCAAATGATATTATATATACTCTAGTCCCCGAAGCTTGCAACCTAATAACTTGTTATTCGTTTGGAAGTTTTATTAGGCTTTGCTTGGTTCAGTTTTGTCTTAGCGTTCAAATATCCAGCCACCTAGGTTCGAATTAAGCTTTGCTTAATTCAGACTTTCCCTAGTGTTCAAATATCCAGCCACCTAGATCCGAGTTAAGCCTTCCTTGATTCAGATCTGTCTTAGCTTCGAATATCCAGCCACCTAGATCCGACTTAAGCCTTGCTTGATTCGGATATGTCTTAGCTTCGAATATCCAGCCTCCTAGATCCGAGTTAAGCTTTGCTTGATTCGGATCTGTCTTAGCTTCGAATATCCAACCACCTAGATCCGAGTTAAGCCTTGCTTAATTCGGATCTATCTTAGCTTCGACTATCCAGCCACCTAGTTTCGAGTTAAGCTTTGCTTGATTCGGATCTGTCTTAGCTTCGAATATCCAACCACCTAGATCCGAGTTAAGCCTTGCTTGATTCGGATCTGTCTTAGCTTCGAATATCCAGCCACCTAGATCCGAGTTAAGCCTTGCTTGATTTGGATCTGTCTGAACTTCGAGTATCTCATTGCTATTTATTTTGTTGCTTAGGTTTCGCATGATCGGCGGACCACCGAATTCCAAAGGCTGCTTTTCGCACATAAGAAATTGCAAGACAAGTATGAGAAAGTCATTCCCGTGGTGAAGAAAGCTGGTAAGTTAACAAACTTTTGCATTGTCCCTAAAGTTCTTATTGTTTTGGACGTGAGGTGTTAGATCATTTTGCTGGTGAATAGGTAATATCAATAATCTTAATATCCATCTTGAGAAGAAGGTCAAGGCCCTGGAATGTTAGTTACCCTTTTTCTTTACAGGTTTCCATTCGAAACTTATACCGGGTTTCTTTTAACCCTTTTGGCTTTGGTATAGCCGAGTTACAAACTTTTGCAGCGTCACATCAAGAATGCATACCCATGCCTGATATGATGCTGCATTTTTTAGAACAAGCCTACTCACTCAAGCAATTTGAAAGATAAAGATGACAAGATAATTAAACTTATGCCGAGGTGGAGTCCCTCAAGCTCTCTCAGAAGTCTGAGTTAGAGAAAGTTGACCAGGAGTTCTCCTAGGAGAAGAATCGGCTAGCTCTGCAATTGCAGAAAAATAAAGAACTCCTCGAGGCTGCCAAAATGAAGACACGGGCGATGAGCGAGGAGATCACTCGCTTTGAGAAAACCAAGGGTGATTGGGCTCAAGATCTTCAGAGAATGCTGAGCTATATTCATTGTAAGCCTCTGACCGTGGCCGAGTTATCTTTTTCTCTTTCTTAGTGTTGACCGATGTATTTTTCATTTTGCGTAGACCATTTTCCAGAAGCTAAGCCCGTGAGCTCTAGAGCGGTGGTTAATGCTCGTGTACGCCGAGGTGTCCCCGCAGATGCGAGCCCAGAATACTCGATGGAAGACTACTTGGTTGGCGCTGCCGTTGGTCCGATGAAGATTATGGGCAGGGACTTGGTGCAGGCAGCCATCCGGGCCTACCATGTTCTCTGTCCGAATACTTCTGGAACTCCTGATATTGATGAGATCAAGCTACTGGTGGAAAGATTGATGGCATCCCAGAACCAGTTAAATCTCTGGAGGGAATCCGCAGGACGGTTAGTCAGCCGATATGGCGCCGCATCGTTATGTCATGGTACGAGGATATTTCCTCGATACCTTGATAAATTCTTGCGACCGCTCGTTGGGTTGAGGATCCAGAATTCGTCGCTCGCCAACAAGTTCGTGTCTTCCAGCTTGTTGAGTATGCGGACGTGCATAACTGGATTGAAGGGCCGAGTTTCCTTTCTAACCCGGCAGATGACGTCGAAGTTGAAGATGCCTCTGATGATAATTCAGCCGACCAGGACGAGGATGAGGGCGACTCAGATACCTCTGGTGATTCCAGCGCAAGATCGGATGGCAACGGCGACGCGCGATCATCCTCCAAAGGGACTGGGCATTCTCAAGCTCAAGCTAATGTTTCCCAACAGCCCCGGGCTTCCCCCGAAGTCGCTCCTGGTTCTGTGGAGGGCGAGGCAACTTCGGCCGAGGTGCCGTCTACCTCGAAGCTCCCAGTTCCTGACCAACTCGCTGCCCCTTAGGTTTAAAAAACTTTAAGTTGTTTCTTTTCCCCTGTATGCCGGGCGTATGATGTGTGTGAAACAATTGTCCGTTATTATTTTGTTTAAACTGATCTTGTCTGTTTAAATCTTCGCTTTGGTGGCCTTCAATTTATTAAGTTCGGATTGTGTGCTTGCATTTGTCCCACCGTAGTTCGGCGTCTAATATTGTCTGACCTTTATAAATTTGATGGCTCAACCATTGTGTTCTTGAATTCTATCCAAGTTGTAAATCTCGAAGCCCATATTTGGGGAGAGTGAAATAATATCATTCTGGGTGCCGAAGTTTGATACCCATTTTTGTAACAAGGAACAATCGTGGGGCAATTCCCTAATCAGTTCTCTAGAAATCAATATTTAATACATCACTAAAACTACGAAATGACATTGGGCAGTCCCCGAGTCATTGCTCGAGTTGCCGAGGTTTGATACATAACCCAAACTCAAAAACAAAACATGGCAGTCCCTGAGTCATTGCTCAAGGTGCCGAGGTTTAATACATAACCCAAACTCAGAAACAAAATATGGCAGTCCCCGAGTTACTGCTCAAGATGCCGAGGTCTAATACATAACCCAAACTTAGAAACAATACAGGGCAGTCCCTGAGTTACTGCTCAAGTGCCGAGGTCTAATGCATAACCCAAACTCAGAAACAATATAGGGCAGTCCCCGAGTTACTGCTCAAGGTGCCGAGGTCTAATACATAACCTAAACTCAGAAACAATATAGGGCAGTCCCCGAGTCACTACTCAAGGTGCCGAGGTCTAATACATAAATGATACTTCGTCCTGAAGCGTCACTTTACAACGTGTCATAGATGACTCCTACGAGTAAAATGGACGAAGTAAAGCTATGTTCCATGGTCTTTTCGATTCTTCGCCGGCTTTGTCCGCCTTGTTCTTTTCTGGTGACTGAGCATCAATTAGGTAATACGCATCATTGTGCAATGCTTTGCTCACGATGAATGGTCCTTCCCATGGGGGTGATAGTTTGTGCATGCCGGCTGTGCGTTGCACTAACCGAAGAACCAAATCTCCTTCTTTAAACACTCTTGGATTTACTTTCTTGCTGTGATATCGTCGCAAGTTCTGTTGATAAATAGCTGATCTTGATAGTGCCAACTCCCTGGCTTCTTCTAGCAGATCGACATCATCTTGCCGAGCTATCTCATTTACCTCAGCGGTTGTATACTGGGTAACCCTTGGCGAGTCATGTATTATGTCGGCTGGAAGCACGGCTTCTGCCCCATATACCAGAAAAAATGGTGTATACCCTGTTGACCTGTTTGGGGTAGTTCTGAGGCTCCATAGTACTGCTGGTAGTTCCTCGATCCAACACCCTGCTGACCTTTGCAGTGGTGTAACATCCCAAAAATCATAGTTTCAAAACTCATTCATATCATCTTTGCATCATTCATCCATTTAGGGTTTTCTTAAAAATCATCTAGAAACAGAAGTTGGAGCTATGATTTCATGTGGACAATTTATCCCAAATGACCATCACCCTTTGAAATTTGAAAGTTTAAATACTTGTTTGCTTGCCTCCATGTATGGAAGGATTAAGTGAAACTTTTAAACCCCAAGTTTTCAAATTTGGAAATGTTTCAAAATCCTTCTACAAATATTTGCAAATTAGATCAAACCTCTGATTACTTTGAAAACCAAGCATGACCAAGCCTTACAAAGTAACCATTTAGATAATATGACTGTTAAATTGAATCCACAAAACCTGTAAAATTCCCCAATGATTGAATTTAAAAGGATTTAAATTCATATCAAATTCATACCAGAAAATGTAATTAGAAAAAGAAAAGGGCTAAACAATGGAAAAGGGCCGCGCGGTCAGAATCTGGCCCAGCAGCTGATCAAGCCCAGCAAGCCCACCCGGGGAACTTCTTTTCTTCTCACACGCCATGAACACGCTACCGAGTCAAGCACAAGACTTCACAAGACTCACCGACAAGCGGGCCATCTCCACGCCAACGTCGTCTCCACCAAGACGACCTGTTCGTCCCCAATCAACGCGGCCGTTTCCTGTGTGTTAATCGCGGCGTCAATTCGAATCAATGGCCGAGTGATTCTCGCGCTTGACCAGGCTATATAAACACCCTCTGTCCCCTCTCTCTTTTCCCCAAAACCCCAAGCACTGAACGCCCAGTCGCGCATTTCTCTCTGAACCCGCCGTCCGACGATCGGCCGCGAATTCGGTGAGCCTCGAGTTCCCTCGCCTCTCATTCACGCTATCTTGTTCGGTGAACCTCGAGCATCTTTCGACACTCTCCGCTTGCCTTCGCATGACCCATAGCTACGGCAACGCCGACGATCGGACCGCCACGCCTTTACGCACGAACTCCGGCGACCTCCCTCCGTAAGTAGCCACCGCCCCTTGCCCTCTGGCTGATACGCATAGAATCCTCATCGTCTTGTGCATCTGACAGTGTCCCTATTTTGGCTTAGCGTGACGAGGAACCTCGCCAACGACGACGACTGACCGTGGCTGACGCATTCGCGAACTCCGGCGAGGAATCCCCGACGACCCCGTGCGCCCCTTCCCAAGCCATTGCTACCTTGAGCATCAGCAGCCTCCTGCGGTTCGTAAGCATCTCCTTCCCGGGCGACCTAGAACGCCGGCACGCCATCGATCGACGCTGGCCACGCCGCCACCGCCGTAGCGCCGCTCGTTTTGGTTAGGAGATTCTTAGCCGTTAGATCTGAATCCTACGCCAGAGAAACACTTCACTTAACGAAGGGTATGGATGATCTGAGCCGTGCGTTAGTCAGATCCAACGGCAGAGGAGGGTGATCCGGTGCGAACCGGTACGCACCAGTAATAACGCGACGCGTGGCAAGGTTTAAACTAAAAACAGAATTTAAAACCTGATTTAGATTCAAACTTCAAATGCTCATAACTTTCAAATTCCACGTTGGATTTTTGCAAACTTTATACCGTTGGATTCAGTGAAACAAGGCCTTTCTGAATATCCAATTTGTTTAGCATATAGTAACAGTTAAAATGGTTTTATTTGTGGAACAAGTTTGGGGCTATTTTAGATATAGAATTATCTTTATAAAATTGTATTATGGCCAAATAAGTTTATTGGACAAACTTGTGACATGTTATGTTTCTGTAGACATGAACACACTTGGTAGAACTTTCAAAATTTAACACTTGGTAAATTCTTGCATGCATGCATTCATATTATTTTTGGGTGTATTTAATTGTGTGTAATTGTATGCTTTGATTTCTTGTGTAGATTTTGCTAGTGATTGTGATTGTGAAGAGTGCTACTCTCCACACTACCAAGGCAAGTGATATTTTCATAAATATTCCTGTCCTAAGTTTTTGTACTAGCATTAGTTATTTTGCTAAAGTATTGCATGATATTTTTGCTTAGTGCTAAGTTGGGAAATCCTAAGTAGAGTGAAATAGTAGAAATGCTAGGGAAATTTTCCTAAGTTAAGTTACCATATTTTGCCTAGCCTAGATTATAGCAAACAAGGGTGGTGAACATCTATATACTATATGATAAAAATATTCTAAGTCAAGAGACTTATATTTTCTTAATAAAACAACTAAGACAAATGAACCTCCTGGGTGGAATGGGAAGATTGGGTTATGTTGAGTGGTTACACAAGGCCATGGACTTGGGTTGTGTATCTCACTTGTGGAATGCCACCCAGGCACAAAGGGATTTGGAGGCCAAGTGTGGAGAAAGCTTACAGTGCAACCACTTGGCAAAATGGGCTCTGCCATGATCATATAGGTTGCTAGAACTTAGTCATTTGGACAGTTGGTGGTAGATGGGATGATAGGTTGGAACGCGTCCATTTGACTAAGGAAAGGCTTCTGAAAGGTCCTGTCTTGGGAAACCAAGTCTAGTGGGGAAAGTGTACAACCTCTGCAGATGGAAAACCTAAGTACTTAGCCTTGTCTAAGGAAATGGACATTTTGAGCATCAAGACATGGAAGCCACAAGAATCTCATCACTCCAACTTCTATGTAAAAATTTGTGGGTGAACAAGGGTGAAGGACCTCAATGTCTATTGATGGTTTCCTTGGGAATGTTTTTGACAAGGAAAAACTTAGTAATTTTAACTAATAGGAAAAACTTATTTTTTTAGCAAAGCAAGCCAAGCTACACTAGCCAACATGCATATAGTATTGTAGTCCACTTAAAATATACTAAGGTATCACTTGCCAATACTATTCTAAAGTATTGACTCTCCGTGGGTCAGAATTTGTGATGTTGCAGGTTACTCCGATGATGACTAGGAGTCATGAGTCTACACTCAACATGCTTGCCTGTGGCACATGAAGATGAAGACTTGTGTTTATTTACTTATTCCTAAAACTCTTGTATTAGGCCTATGGCCTGAGTTGTAAAAGACTATGTTTTATCTCTGGAATGAATGTAATAAACGACCTTTGTATCTGTGTACTTCATCTTAAACTGTGGATGCTAGCATTGATCCGTGGACTAGCATTGCAATCACAGGATCCTATCCTTTATAAAGGAGGGTCTAACAGATGGTATCGAGCACCTTGTGTTGCCTGTAGGATTATGACCCTAGGATTGGAAAACCACTAAGGAAAAAGTTTTCAAACTACTTCTACACTTGTCTATTCTTCTCAGAAACTTTTCTAATCTCTTTCAACTTCCTTGTAGATGAATTCCATCAACGAAGCCGTGAAGAAGGGACCACTCATGACCATGACCTTGGAATGTGAAACTGAGTTTCCCAATATTCTCAAGGACCTCATGGAGGCAATGGATGCACATGGTGAAGCTATGTACAAGGGATTTCCAGTGATGGATGAAGGAGTGGAGTATTGGTGGGTGCAACTTCACTTGTACAAAAACAAGGAAGACAACCACAAAGAAAGGGGATTCTGCATGTACACCAACACCACAATGCACACCACATTCTTTGAGTCAGCCAGGGATGCAGCTTGGAGGACTATCAAGGAACTAAGTGCTAGAGTCAAGTGCAGAATGCTCAACCTCCAAAAGGACTTAGAGAAAGAGAAGGAACTTACTCAAGAGTTGGAAGACACCAACCAAGAAATAAGGGGAGATGTTATAGACTTAGTGATAGAGTCAAGGGAGCAAGATTGGTGGATTGCCTCTAGGAACATTGTGTTTAATAATAGATCCCGTGAGATTGGATTGTAAGGACACTTCGTTAGTTGGACCACCACTTATCACCTTGTTTTCAAAAGATATTTTAAATAAGTATGGACCTTGAATGATGTAATGAACTTATGTTTGCATGACTTGTGTGACAATTACGTTTCATGGATATGTATGAAAAGTAATTTTTGATTTTCCTTGAATTGAAATGTTCTAACTTTTCAATCTTATAAAATAGATGCCTCATTGTCACAAGACTGTTGAGGAGTTTCGGTTACCTGCTTTGGTCCCCGTATCATTGAGCTTACCACTCTACTTGATCTCCCTCTGCCTACCATCACGGTGTATCCACTCACCAAGTTCGAGAGGAAGGACCTCTGGGGCTTCAAGGTGACCCAGCCAGACGCCGATCGAGCCTACTACAGACCATCGCCTTCAAGTTGATGCACGATGGCGATGGGAGAGAGGCATGGAGGTAGTCATGCAGACCTGATAGGACGATTAGGCCGTCACTCCCCGAGTTAGAGGTACTCACTTTCACGCCTTCTAAGACGTGATGTTGATGGAGAGTCCATCGACTTTGAGGACGACTCGAGGAGCACGCGGAGCCGATACGCCTTTATCTTCGTGATTTAGAGACTCTTCGTGCACATAGATACGGACAGACGAACGTCATGCTAGGTAATGACGAAGCCAGTGCAGCTTCATGAAGGACAAGCTTTTTGCGCAGCAGGATGAGATGATCAAGGAAATGGAGACAAAGTTCGAGGCTCAGGACCGCAAGTTCAAGAGTCAAGAGAAACGCGTCCAGGATAGGAACAAGAAGATCCGGGACATGACCGAGGAACTGAAGTCTAAGGACTTCGAGCTTGAGCAGCAGCAGATGGTTATTGAGAGGCTTCGCTACCAGAAGAGGGCTCTCAAGACCAAGGTTGATTCTTTGACCACTACGATAGAGGAGAACAAGACCGCGATGGAGAACGCAGGTCTTACCTTCGTCGAGGAGGAGATAGATGCTGACGAGTAGGCTTGTTACTTGTTCTTACTTACATATTCATACTTGTTGTTGCGAACTTGTTATTGGACCATCCGACATGTGGATGGCTTGTCATTTGTGTGTTTTATTTCATGAGTTTGTTATGTGGATGTTGCACTTATATTCTTATGTTGCTTGTTATGTGTTGCTTGTGATGTATTGTGCATGAAACATCTATGGGTATCTCATTCTTATCTATTTGATCAAACCACAGATGCCTCCCCGTCACAAAACCCCAACCCCAATAACATCACCCCGAAATGCAACAATGATGATGAATGCGCAAACACAACTTATGCAAATGATGATGACATTCATCCGTAATCGAATAACAACAACAATAACAACCCCAACAACAACAATAACAACAATACAACAACAACAACCCTCCGGTTTTGATATGCTTACCAGATTTCTCGATCGAGGCCAAGAAAATTTTCGGGACAATCGATCCCATGGTAGCCAATGATGGCTACATTCTGTGAACAAAGACTTGGTGATGGGCTGACCGATGCTGAAAAAGTCGATTCGAAGACATCTGTTGAAGGACCACCGCCACTTGGTGGGATAACTTCCAAATCACCACTCCCATTGATGAAGTGACATGGGACATATTTGAGGATGGGTTTCACCGCTCATATCTCATCGAGGATAATGAGTCGAAAAGAAGGAGTTTCACAACCTGAAGCGCCACCGCAGCGGTGGCGTAATGAGAAGAATTCAACAATCATGCGCTATGCACCGGATGAGGTGGATACTGATGCCAAGAGAAAGGAAAAGTTCTTAGAAGGCTTGAATGATGAGCTGAATCTACAGTTGTCTATGGCATATGTTCCAACTTATCAGTCTTTGTGTGACAAGGCTGCTATTTTGGAAAATAAAATGAAGCAAGTCGAGAGTAGGAAAAGGAAACACTTCGACAAACACAGCTCGGGATCGTCTCACAAACGGTCTCATTATGATGACAATGGCAGCTCAGGATCCCATAAACATGGGAAATTCAACAAGCACCACAACCACAACCGTCATGACAACAAGCATCACCGTAGCCATGACAATGATAAGTACAAGAACCACAAGGGTGGACATAAGAGCTACCACAGTGGAAATGGTAGTGGAAGTGGAAGTCGAGATGTTAAAAAGGACATCACCAAAGTTGAGTACTTCAAATGCAAGAAGTCGGGCATTATGCTAATGAGTGCCCGAAAAGAAAGTTGAAGGACCTAGCAAGCCAAATCCTTTCCAGAAGGAGGTTAACCACATCAATGTGGAGGAGGTCTATGAGGAACCCGATGCTGCTTGGTAAGTTCAGACTCAATTCAATTTCAGCATTTGTACTCTTTGATACTGGTGCATCTCATTCATTCATATCAAAAGCATTTGTTGAAAGGAATGAACTATCAGTAGAAACCATTGGGTGTCCTATACGAGTAAGTTCTCCGTGGGGAGAAATGATAGTAAACTGGATGTCATGACTTAGTCATAGAGTTTGGAAAACATAAGTTTCAGTGAACCTAATCCGAATTCCCAAGGATTGGATGTAATATTGGGAATGGATTGGATGGCTAAGTATGAAGGAGTATTGGATTGCGCCAATCGTACATTTACACTCACAACCCCAGAAGGAAAAAGAATAAAATTTAAGTCAAACTTTGAATCCAAAGGAAGTAAGCTAAATTCTCTTAAGGGGGTTAGCATGGACAGTGTGCCAATTGTGTGTGAGTATCCGGATGTATTTCCGGAGGAATTACCAGGAATGCCACCAGATAGAGATGTGGAGTTTTTGATAGATTTGGTACCGTGTTCGGACCAATAGCTAAGAGGCCATACAAAATGTCGTGGATGAACCGAAAGAACTCAAGAAACAACTAGGAGAACAGCATGAAAGGGTTTATACAACCAAGTTCTTCATCTTGGGGAGCCCCAGTATTGTTTGTGGAGAAGAAAGATAGAACACAAAGATTGTGTATTGACTACCGTTCTCTCAACGAGGTTACTATCAAGAACAAATATCCTTTGCCAAGAATCAACGACTTGTTTGATCAATTAGAAGGGGCATGTGTATTTTCGAAGATTGATCTTCGGTCAGGCTATTTTCAACTTAAGATAAGAGAGCAAGACATACCTAAGACAGCATTCACCACAAGGTATGGATTGTATGAGTACACTGTGATGCCTTTTGGTTTAACCAACGCTCCAGCATACTTCATGAATATGATGAACAAAGTGTTCATGGAATTCCTTGACAAGTTCGTTGTCGTTTTTATCGATGATATCCTAGTCTACTCCAAGAGCAAGGAAGAACATGAAAGACACTTGCGCTTGATACTTGAAAAGTTAAGAGAGCATAAACTTTATGCCAAGTTTAGTAAGTGTGAGTTCTGGTTAGAGAAAGTTGGATTTCTTGGTCATGTTATGACAAAGGATGGCGTAGCAGTTGATCCTGCCAAAGTTTCAATTTGTGATGTAATGGGAATCACCCAAGAATGTGAAGGAAGTTCGTAGTTTCCTCGCTTAGCAGGTTACTAGAAGGTTCATTGAGAATTTCTCAAGGTTGCTAAGCCTATGATGAATTGCTAAAAAGGACAAGAAATTTAATTGACCGAAGGTTGCGAAGTCGGGCCTGTGGAGTTGAAGAAGAGACGTGACAAGACCAATTCTATGTCTACCAGATTTGGAAAAGGATTTCCAAGTATATTGTGATGCTTCTCATCAAGGTTTGGGTGCCGTACTTATGCAAGATGGAAAAGTCGTAGCCTATGCTTCGAGACAACTCAAAACTCATGAAGTAAACTATCCTACTCATGATTTGAGTTAGCCTCAGTCCATGCACTCAAAACATGGAGACATTACCTTTAGGTAAGGTGTGAAGTATTCACCGATCATAAGAGCTTGAAATATATCTTCACCCAGAAGGAGATCAACATGAGACAAAGAAGATGGCTAGAACTTATCAAGGATTATGACTTGAATTTGCAATACCACCCCGGTAAAGCAAATGTGGTAGCCGATGCTTTAAGTCGTAAGACGTTTGTAAATGGTCTTACCAAAGGGGAATTGCCAGAAGACCTGTGTAAACAATTCAAGGAACTCAGTTGAGATTGTACCGAAGGACATCTTATGTCATTAGATGTTCAACCCACTTTTGGACAAGATCCAAGAAGCTCGTAAGACCGACAAGGAAATTGAAAAGATCAAGGAAAATATTAGTCTAGGGAAGGCTAAGAGTTTCCATATTGATGAACAAGGAACCTTATGGCACGGAAACGATATGTGTTCCACAAGACCGAGTTGCGAAACTGATCTTACAAGAAGGTCACAACTCTCCATATTCTATTCACCCAGGAAACACCAAGATGTACATGGATATGAAAGAAAGATTTTGGTGGAACAATCTCAAAGGAGACATCGCCGAACATATTGCTTTGTGTGATGTGTGTAGCAGAGTCAAAGCAGAGCATAAAAAACCAGCAGGTTTGCTTCAACCACTACCTATTCCTGAATGGAAGTGGGAAAATATTGGTATGGATTTCATTACCGGATTACCAAGGACCAGGTTAGGGTATGATTCCATATGGGTAGTAGTGGATCGCCTAACTAAAGTGGATCATTTTATACCCGTGAAGACAACTTATACCAGTGCCAAGTTAGCAAAAATATACATGAGCAGAATCGTATGCCTTCACGGTGTGCCAAAGAGTATTGTGTCAGATAGAGGAACTCAGTTCACTTCTCACTTTTGGAGACAGCTTCATGAATCCTTAGGAACGAGATTGGAATTCAGTACTGCCTTTCATCCTCAAACATATGGTCAAACAGAGAGAACCAATCAAATTCTAGAAGACATGTTGAGAGCATGTGCTTTAGATTATGGAGCGAGTTGGGATGAAAGTTTACCCTACGCAGAGTTTTCTTACAACAATAGTCATCAAGCTAGTATTGGAATGGCACCATTTGAACTACTCTACGGAAGGAAGTGTACCACCCCATTGTTATGGAATGGTGTGGGAGAAAGAAGCCTATTCGGACCTGATCTTATCAAAGATGCCGAAGAAAAAGTCAAATTGGTTAAGGACAGGTTGAAGATAGCACAGTCCCGACAGAAAAGCTACGCGGATTCTAAGCGTAGAGAAGTCACCTACGAAGTTGGGGATAGAGCTTATCTCAGAGTATCGCCACTCCGTGGAGTGAAAAGATTTGGAGTCAAAGGAAAGTTGGCACCAAGATATGTTGGGCCATTCAAAATTCTAAGTCGCAAAGGAGAAGTTGCATATGAAGTTGAATTGCCAGAATCTCTATCAGCAGTCCATAACGTATTTCATGTGAGTCAGCTTAAGAAATGTCACCCAGAAATGGAAGAATCCTCTTTGAAGGATACCATACCTTTGGAAGAGGTCCAACTAGAAAGTGATCTCACTTATGAAGAAAAGCCTGTCAAGATTTTAGAGACCGCAGAGAGAGTCACCAGGACCAAGACTATCAAATTTTGTAAAGTACAATGGAACCATCACTCCGTAGAGGAAGCAACATGGGAAAGAGAAGATGATCTTCGGAAAGACCACCCTCACCTATTTGCTAGCCAATCCGAATCTCGAGGGCGAGATTCATCTTAAGGGGGTTAGATTTGTAACATCCCAAAAATCATAGTTTCAAAACTCATTCATATCATCTTTGCATCATTCATCCATTTAGGGTTTTCTTAAAAATCATCTAGAAACAGAAGTTGGAGCTATGATTTCATGTGGACAATTTATCCCAAATGACCATCACCCTTTGAAATTTGAAAGTTTAAATACTTGTTTGCTTGCCTCCATGTATGGAAGGATTAAGTGAAACTTTTAAACCCCAAGTTTTCAAATTTGGAAATGTTTCAAAATCCTTCTACAAATATTTGCAAATTAGATCAAACCTCTGATTACTTTGAAAACCAAGCATGACCAAGCCTTACAAAGTAACCATTTAGATAATATGACTGTTAAATTGAATCCACAAAACCCTGTAAAAATTCCCAAGGCAGATTGAATTTAAAAGGATTTAAATTCATATCAAATTCATACCAGAAAATGTAATTAGAAAAAGAAAAGGGCTAAAAAATGGAAAAGGGCCGCGGTCGAATCCGCCCAGAATTGATCAAGCCCAGCAAGCCCACCGGGGGAACTTCTTTTCTTCTCACGCCGAGCACACGCTACGAGTGGCCGACAAGCAGACCACCCACTTCACAAGACCTCACCGACAAGCGGCCATCTCCACGCCAAATCGTCTCCACCAAGACGACTGTTCGTCCCCAATCAACGCGGCCGCTTCCTGTGTTAATCAGCGTCAATTCAATCAATGGCCGAGTGATTCTCGCTTGACCAGGCTATATAAACCCTCTCCTCTCTCTTTTCCCCAAAACCCCAAGCACGAACGCCCAGTCTGCGCATTTCTCTCTGAACCCATTGCCTCCGACGACTGCGCCGGCGAATTCCGGTGAGCCTCGAGTTCCCCTCAGTCTCTCATTCACGCTATCTTGTTCAGTGAACCTCTGAGCATCTTCTGACACTCTCCGTTTGCCTTCGCATGACCCATAGCTACGGCAACGTCGACGACTGGACCGCCACCGTCTTCTGCACGAACTCCGGCGACCTCCCTCCGTAAGTAGCCACCGCCCCTTGCCCTCTGGCTGATACGCTGTGGCATCCCGCAAAACCACTACTAGAAAATCGCGTTGAATTTGTGCATTGCATCGTCATCATCATGCATTGTTTGCCAAAACTATTTTCGCAACACCCATTTTGTTTTCTAAAACGCCCCTCTTGATTCAAACATCAAAATCCGGGTCGCCGGAATATTTTGTTTTGCCGATATCGGTTTGCAAAAGCTTTGTTTGAAATAAATAAAATTTATATTTATTTTAGTGGGGCAGTCGAACGGGCCGAGTAGACCCGAACGACCACCCCTGTTTTTAAATCGGTCCAACCTGGCCGCCCCATCTAAATCCTAATCCCACCTAAAACTCTACCCACACCCCTGGCCACCTCACCCTGCCCAATCCCCATGCGCCACCTCACCTCCTCCCTCTCCCTCAACCACTCACACGTCGCCACGTCGCTCCCTCTCTCCTCAACCCACTCAGCTCCCCAGACCCCCCCACACCCGCACCCCTCACGCACACACTACACGCCCCCGCGCCCACACCCGACACAGCGCCTGCACCGTCCCCACCTGGGCCCCGCGGGACCCACCCCCACCGACGCCCTCATCCCCATCCTCTTCCTCAGACGCTGCAGCCTAGCAGCCTCAAGAAGACTCCGCTGCTTCCTCAGCCTGCCGCCGCCTTGAGCCCGCCTCCACTCGCCTGGCCCACGCTCCCTCGCCCGCCTTCCTCCTCCCCTCTCTCTCTGGCACGCCCGCTCTCCTCCGGCGCCGGCCTCGCACCTCTTCCCCGCTTCATTGTGCTGTCGCCCGTGCCGCCTGAGCTTCGCCCGCCCCGACGCTGGCCCGGCTTCTCCACTGGCTGCCATGAGCCGCGCCAGCCACCCCGCCTCGCCGGATTCGTCCTCGCGCATCGCCGGACGCTGCCCGCCTCGCCAAGCTAGCTCTCTCCTCCCCGTCGCCTCCGAGCCCGACCGCAACCGGCCGCCAGGCGCCGCCTCGCCGCTGGCCCCTCCTCCTCTGGGCCGCCTGCATCGCGCACTGCAGAGCTCCTGCGCCGCAGCTGCCTTGAGCCCGCTCCGGCCAGGCCCGCCGCCCGCTCCGCCTCCCTCGTGGTGACCAGCTCATCCCCGATGCCCGAGGCTCGTCGGCGTCGCGCTTCGGAGAAGGACGCCTCCAGCGCCGAACGCGTTCCTTATGCTCGCCTGTGGGCGAGAACGTGCGGTGGCTTACCTGTTCTCTAATGCCGAACATGTCGCCGAGTGGCCCGATCCGCCTCGATGGCCTCAGAGACCTCATCCGCAAGGTCTCGCTCTCCAAACCGTGCGGAACAAGGGCATGTCTCCTCCCGGCTGCAAGAGCACTTGCATCGCGTCGTCGTCAAGTCTCGGACTTTGTTTCGCCAAGATCTCCGAAGGCCCGATATCGAAGCAAGTTCGCCATCGACAATTGAAGCCGGAACGCCAAGGCCCGAACCCGATGACCCCATGATCTCCGCTGCAGAACAACGAGTCCTTCGGAGTGAAACCAACGAGAGCTACCCCGGACACCAGGCACTGCAACGACATCGAACCGTCAAGCCAAGTTCATCCGCGGACAAGACCAACAATTAAACATGGTAACCCAAGAGCGACATGAGGCCCCGACAAGAACTACCCCGATCCGAGACCCTAACCCCGGAGTTCGAGAACGACCCCGTCAGAACCCTGGACCCCGAGTCCGGACCCTGGACCCTGTCGAACCCCGAACCCCGGAACCCCGAGATCGTCGAGACCCCTAATGTGTGACCCTTTTCCTCGATACCCTATTTTTCATAAATGATATCAAGTGTTGCATATTTAATTGTCATCTCGCATGCATATCATGTGGCTTGGGGGCCTTATGCCGATTCACCTAATAATTAAATATGGGGCCCATATGCGGGCAAATCTAGTCTCATATTGGCCTCATTTAAATTTGAGTAGCGAACCCGGTGCTATCTTTTGCCATGCTAATACAACATTTAATTTGCGGGGTTTCTAAATAACACGAACCATCTAATTAATTGCCGGGACCCCGGTTCCGCCTAATCTGACCTAATTGCATTGCACCTTGCCATGCAGTGCATCATGCATGCATCATGCCGATCTTCTGCCGAAATCTTAAATATTGCCTCCGATGTTATTCTAGTGTTTTGCTTCTTCGCGGATAAGGCCGTTGAGTTGTTGTGAGCTTCGCCCCGATCTTCGGTTGAACCCTTCGACAATGTTTTCAGGCGAGCATCTCCCCCTTTCTACCTATTTTGCTTTTATAGTATTTACTTCCCTCCTGTTGATCTTTTGCTATCTGTGTTGCGATGCTTTAGTTTCCGCACCTGTGATATACCATGCAGCCCTATATTGCCTTGGACACACCCTATTACCTGTTGTTTGGTAGATAGTTGGACTTGCGCGTCGTAGTTGCTTGCTCAAGTGCTGATGTGTGTCGTCATATGCCACAGTTGCTGATGTGTTGCCGCATGTTGATGTTGGAGATGATTCTAGTTTTACTATCGTCACTTTAATTTCTGTTTAACAACTAAAATTGAAATAAGCAGAGGCATCGGTGGGTGATAGATAATATTTGGTTCAACGCCCACTTGTGTCCGTAAGACCCCGAGTACTTGATACCTGTTCCTTGATTTATCGCGCTATCCACATCCGGGAGGTATATGGGACCCCCGAGCGAGCTTGATTCATCTTATTTCTTGGGGCCACAAACTAGTTTGAGGTTTTATTTACTATCCTACTTATGCCACGCTACTTTCTCAGATTTAAATTGTGCGAGGGCACACTACTGTTTAGGTAAGCGGATTGATTACGCTATCGACAAGCCAGCCACACTTTCGGGTTCCCGATCGCTTCAGCCATTGTCGCAAACCTTGAGTCCGTCTCGAGCTTGCTTACCCGCTATGGATCTACTCAATGGGTGGCCCCCAAATATTTCTGAATCCTGATTGTTCAACGTGAAAGCCTCGTTGGGTTTTGATTTGGTTTTTCGAGGTTGATCGAGCGTGTTGCTATTGGTGCACCCCGCCGGTAAAACTTTCTGAAAGCCGTGTCCGCGGATATGGACGACTTGGAGCACAGTATCTCGATCATAGACAAGCATAACTAAAGTTTATTGCTATAAATTTGACTTTATAATGACTAGTAATCAGCTTCACTATAATGGAATGGCTAATAATACTGCCCACAATTGCTTGTTTGGAGTGTCGCTTGCGACCATTGTACCTGACTAGTAAGTATTGCAACTACAACGGAATGGCTGAATAAAAGTACCAACAACTGCTGGGTTTCGGGATTACATCATGCTATCTGTATCTGATTAGTAATTGCTGCAACTACAACGGAATGATTAACTAAAAGGGCCCACTGCTTACTTTATCAGGACGATTATCTATACCTGACTAGTAATTGCTGCAACGATAACCAAATCAGTAAAACTGCCAACTGAGTGAGTTCCTCGGTTGACTTCCTCGTTTGGTCTCGAGGGGGAAACGCCAGGATGGGTTTGTTTGGTGATAGCTTCAGGTTGGATCCGGTTAGGTCATTCTTATCCCTCTCTGATATCCGCCAGTTGAATCGAGTCTCTATAGGTTGTTTAGTGCATCTTTGCCGCTTGATCCACCATACCTATGTAGGCGAGGACCGAATTCTAGCCTCGCTGTCTTCGCCTCGAGATCGACGCTTCTTATTTTTCCTTTGCCCTTTGTCGGCACCCTTTTTGTTTAAAGGTTTTGAGATCGACGCTTAGCGGGGTTACCTTCCGGCTTGGCACAGGCAGGTTATGGACGCCATTGGTTATTCTTCGTGGCTCTTAGCCCCATTTGCTTCTTGTCCGTAGTCGGACGCCTACCGCTTTTCAAGGTGATTTGGATCTTGTATATTATATCTGTATTCTTGACTCATGGAGTCGCGTTATATATCTGCTCGTGGGTCCCATCGAGACTGTTGTGTAATGGTATTACTGCTTTCCACCCGCATTTAAAGTGCCTGGTGGGCACCTTTGAATCGTTTCTATGCGGGTTTGGCAAATTTTGCTCAAACTTGCATAGGTCCGATTCTGAGGGTGTTACAGAGTGGTATCAGAGCTCAGCAGTTGCGATACCCCACAAGTCCAGCCTATAGGATAACCTAGCTAACGGCCGAAGTAGAGTGTCAAAACTATTTTCGAAAATCGGTTGGATAGTTCTGGTTAGGTCTGATTTATTCCTTACCCCTCTTCTATTCTCCTCTTATCTCGACGTGTTTTAAACCTGCTCTCTTATCTTTCTTCGAGTCCAGGATTTCTCGTGGTTGGGTTTCCGTCGTACCTTTAGGGTTTCGCTTCCTTCTCTGATAACGGTGCTCTACCATCCGGTGTTCATGCTGCCTGAGGAATCCGTCTTCTGTTGTACCATCCTTTGTTCCTTGTTTGTGCCTTCCGGTGTTTTCCGACGCGACGACATCATCTACGCCAGATCCGATGCAGAGTCTGCATCCCTCCGTTGTTCCGAACCTCGCTTGTCGCGATCTTCAGTCTGATTCCGAGAGTTGGTTGCATAATCCGCCTATTTGTGTGCAGAGTAATGGTTCGAGTGCGGGATGGAGTAGCTACCATACCACTACTCTTATCATTCGCTCTTGTACATCGAATCAGTGGATCCAACAATTTTACTCCGTCCACGGAAGTTAGGGGTGGCTTTATTTGTTGATACCTCTACCTTCGACCTTTTTGTCCCCAGAGTGTTCTCTCGACGATCACGGACAACGAGCTCTTGTTAGTGGTGTCGCGAAGATCTACACGAAGCGAGAAGACGCAGATCGCCGACCTTCCTTCCGGTACCATGAGGCGGATCTCGAGGGCGAGATCCCTTGTTAGTGGTGTCGAATTGTGGCATCCCGCAAAACCACTACTAGAAAATCGCGTTGAATTTGTGCATTGCATCGTCATCATCATGCATTGTTTGCCAAAACTATTTTCGCAACACCCATTTTGTTTTCTAAAACGCCCCTCTTGATTCAAACATCAAAATCCGGGTCGCCGGAATATTTTGTTTTGCCGATATCGGTTTGCAAAAGCTTTGTTTGAAATAAATAAAATTTATATTTATTTTAGTGGGGCAGTCGAACGGGCCGAGTAGACCCGAACGACCACCACTGTTTTTAAATCGGTCCAACCTGGCCGCCCCATCTAAATCCTAATCCCACCTAAAACTCTACCCACACCCCCTGGCCACCTCACCCTGCCCAATCCCCATGCGCCACCTCACCTCCTCCCTCTCCCTCAACCACTCACACGTCGCCACGTCGCTCCCTCTCTCCTCAACCCACTCAGCTCCCCAGACCCCCCCACACCCGCACCCCTCACACGCCCCACGCCCACACCACACAGCCTGCCGTCCCCTGGGCCCAGACCCACCCCCAGCGCCCTCATCCCCATCCTCTTCCCTTGCAGCGCTGCAGCCTTGACCCAGCACCGCTCCGGCCCGGCGCTTCCACCCGGCCGCCTCACGCCCCTGCAGACGCCCGCCTCCACCGCGCCCGTCACGCTCCCTCGCCCGCGTCTTCCTCCCCTCTCTGGCCAGCAATCTGTCCCGCCGCTCTCCCCTCGGCGGCTCCGCACCTCCCGCCGCCCGCCGTCCCGTGCGCCCGTCGCCCCAGCGCTTCGCCGCCCGAGCCGGCCCGGCCCGGCGCCCCTCCACCGGCTGCGAGCGCGCCAGCCACCCGCCTCGCGGACTCGTCCTGCGCATCGCGGACGGCCCGCCTCTCCCTCGCCGGCTAGCTCTCTCCTCTCCCCGTCGTCTCCGAGCCCGTCCGCAACCGCCGTCGCCGTGCGCCTCGCTCGCCGCGGGCCCCTCCTCCTCTGGCCGGCCCGCATCTCCGCGCGCCCGCCGGCAGCTCCTGCCCGCCCGCCCCTTGAGCCGCTCCGGCCAGCCCGCCCGTCGCCCGCTCCGCCTCCTCGTGGTGACCAGCTCATCCCGATGCCTGAGCTCGTCGGCGTCGCTCGCCGGAGAAGGCGCCTCACAGCCGGGCGCGTTCCTTATGCTCTGCCTCGTAGGCGAGCGTCGTGGCTTACCTTCTCTAATGCGAACATGTCGCGAGTGGCCCGATCTGCTCCGATGGCGCGAGAGACCTCATCCGCAAGGTCTGCCGCTCTCCAAACCGTGCAGACAAGGGCAGATGCGTCTCCTCCCGGCTGCAAGAGCACTTGCATCGCGTCGTCGTCAAGTCTCGGACTTTGTTTCGCCAAGATCTCCGAAGGCCCGATATCGAAGCAAGTTCGCCATCGACAATTGGAGACGGACCGCATGGGCCCGAACCCGATGACCCCATGATCTCCGCAAAACAACGAGTCCTTCGAGTGAAACCAACAAGAGCTACCGGACGCCCGAACCTTTGCGACATCGAACCGTCAAGCCAAGTTCATCCGCGGACATGACCAACAATTAAACATGGTAACCCAAGAGCGACATGAGGCCCCGACAAGAACTACCCCGATCCGAGACCCTAACCCCGGAGTTCGAGAACGACCCCGTCAGAACCCTGGACCCCGAGTCCGGACCCTGGACCCTGTCGAACCCCGAACCCCGGAACCCCGAGATCGTCGAGACCCCTAATGTGTGACCTTTTCCTCGATACCCTATTTTTCATAAATGATATCAAGTGTTGCATATTTAATTGTCATCTCGCATGCATATCATGTGGCTTGGGGGCCTTATGCCGATTCACCTAATAATTAAATATGGGGCCCATATGCGGGCAAATCTAGTCTCATATTGGCCTCATTTAAATTTGAGTAGCGAACCCGGTGATATCTTTTGCCATGCTAATACAACATTTAATTTGCGGGGTTTCTAAATAACACGAACCATCTAATTAATTGCCGGGACCCCGGTTCCGCCTAATCTGACCTAATTGCATCGCACCTTGCCATGCCATGCATCATGCATGCATCATGCCGATCTTCTGCCGAAATCTTAAATATTGCCTCCGATGTTATTCTAGTGTTTTGCTTCTTCGCGGATAAGGCCGTTGAGTTGTTGTGAGCTTCGCCCCGATCTTCGGTTGAACCCTTCGACAATGTTTTCAGGCGAGCATCTCCCCCTTTCTACCTATTTTGCTTTTATAGTATTTACTTCCCTCCTGTTGATCTTTTGCTATATGTGTTGCGATGCTTTAGTTTCCGCACCTGTGATATACCGTGCAACCCTATATTGCCTTGGACACACCCTATTACCTGTTGTTTGGTAGATAGTTGGACTTGCGCGTCGTAGTTGCTTGCTCAAGTGCTGATGTGTGTCGTCATATGCCACAGTTGCTGATGTGTTGCCGCATGTTGATGTTGGAGATGATTCTAGTTTTACTATCGTCACTTTAATTTCTGTTTAACAACTAAAATTGAAATAAGCAGAGGCATCGGTGGGTGATAGATAATATTTGGTTTCCGAACGCCCACTTGTGTCCCGTAAGACCCCGAGTACTTGATACCTGTTCCTTGATTTATCGCGCTATCCACATCCGGGAGGTATATGGGACCCCCCTGAGCCAGAGCTTGATTCAGTCTTATTTCTTGGGGCCACAAACTAGTTTGAGGTTTTATTTACTATCATGTACTTATGCCACGCTACTTTCTGTATTTAAATTGTGCGAGGGGCACACTGTACTGTTTAGGTAAGCGGATTGATTACGCGATATCGACAAGCCCAACCACACTTTCGGGTTCCTAGTCGCTTACAGCCATTGTCGCAAACCTTGAGTCCGTCTCGGAGCTTGCTTACTCCGTTGCGGGATCTACTCAATGGGGTGGCCCCCTGAAATATTTCTGAATCCTGTGATTGTTCAGTCGTGAAAGCCTCGTTGGGTTTTGATTTGGTTTTTAGAGGTTGATCGGCGTGTGTTGCTATTGGTGCACCCGGCCGGGTAAAACTTTCAAAGCCGTGTCCGCCGATATGGACGACTTGGAGCACAGTATCTCGATCATAGACAAGCATAACTAAAGTTTATTGCTATAAATTTGACTTTATAAGGACTAGTAAGCAGCGTCACTATAATGTAATGGCTAATAATACTTGTCACAATTGCTTGTTTGGAGTGTCGCTTGCGACCATTGTACTGACTAGTAAGTATTGCAACTTCTAGCGGAATGGCTGAATAAAAGTACCAACAACTGCTGGGTTTCGGATTACATCATGCTATCATGTCGATTAGTAATTCTGCCTTCTAGCGGAATGATTAACTAAAAGGGCCTTGCTTACTTTATCGGGGCGATTATCTATACGACTAGTAATTGCTGCAACGATAACCAAATCGATAAAGCGCCAGCGAGTGAGTTCCTCGGTTGACTTCCTCGTTTGGTCTCGAGGAAACGCAGGATGGGTTTGTTTGGTGATAGCTTCGAGTTGGATCCGGTTAGGTCATTCTTATCCCTCTCGATATCCGCCATTGAATCGAGTCTCTATAGGTTGTTTAGTGCATCTTCGCTGCCTTGATCCACCATACCTATGTAGGCGAGGACCGCCGAATTCTAGCCTCATGTGTATTGGCCTCGATCTTGGCTCCTTCTTTTCCTTTGCCCTTTGTCGGCACCTTTTGTTTAAGGTTTTGAGATCGGCCGTTAGCGAGGTTACCCTTCCGGCTTGGCACAGGGCGAGTTATGGGCGCCATTGGTTATTCTTGGGGCTCTTAGCCCCATTTGCTTCTTGTCCGTGGTCGGACGCCCTCGTTTTCAAGGTGATTTGGATCTTGTATATTATATCTGTATTCTTGACTCATGGAGTCGCCGTTATATATATATACGTGGGTCCCATCGAGGACTGTTGTGTAATGGTATTACTTCGTTTTCCACCCGCACGAAAGTGCCTGGTGGGCACCTTTGAATCGTTTCTATGCGGGTTTGGCGAATTTTTCTCAAACTTGCATAGGTCCGATTCTGAGGGTGTTACATACGCATAGAATCCTCACCGTCTTGCGCATCTGACAGTGTCCCTATTTTGGCTTAGCGTGACGAGGAACCTCGCCAACGACGACGACTGACCGTGGCTGACGCATTCGCGAACTCCGGCGAGGAATCCCCGACGACCCCGTGCGCCCCTTCCCAAGCCATTGCTACCTTGAGCATCAGCAGCCTCCTGCGGTTCTAGTAAGCATCTCCTCCCTTCCCCGGGCGACCTAGAACGCCGGCACCGCCATTGGTGACCGCGCGCTTTGTCACCGCCGGTAGCGCCGCTCGTTTTTGGTTAGGAGATTCTTAGCCGTTAGATCTGAATCCTCGGTGAAACACTTCACTTAACGAAGGGGTATGGACAGATCGAGCCGTGCGGCGTTAGTCGATCAGCGGCAGGAGGGTGATCCGGTGCGAACGTGCACCGATAATAACGACGCGTGGCAAGGTTTAAACTAAAAACAGAATTTAAAACCTGATTTAGATTCAAACTTCAAATGCTCATAACTTTCAAATGCCACGTTGGATTTTTGCAAACTTTATACCGTTGGATTCAGTGAAACAAGACCTTTCTGAATATCCAATTTGTTTAGCATATAGTAACAGTTAAAATGGTTTTATTTGTGGAACAAGTTTGGGGCTATTTTTAGATATAGAATTATCTTTATAAAATTGTATTATGGCCAAATAAGTTTATTGGACAAACTTGTGACATGTTATGTTTCTGTAGACATGAACACACTTGGTAGAACTTTCAAAATTTAACACTTGGTAAATTCTTGCATGCATGCATTCATATTATTTTTGGGTGTATTTAATTGTGTGTAATTGTATGCTTTGATTTCTTGTGTAGATTTTGCTAGTGATTGTGATTGTGAAGAGTGCTACTCTCCACACTACCAAGGCAAGTGATATTTTCATAAATATTCCTGTCCTAAGTTTTTGTACTAGCATTAGTTATTTTGCTAAAGTATTGCATGATATTTTTGCTTAGTGCTAAGTTGGGAAATCCTAAGTAGAGTGAAATAGTAGAAATGCTAGGGAAATTTTCCTAAGTTAAGTTACCATATTTTTCCTAGCCTAGCTTATAGCAAACAAGGGTGGTGAACATCTATATACTATATGATAAAAATATTCTAAGTCAAGAGACTTATATTTTCTTAATAAAACAACTAAGACAAATGAACCTCACAGGTGGAATGGGAAGATTGGGTTATGTTGAGTGGTTACACAAGGCCATGGACTTGGGTTGTGTATCTCACTTGTGGAATGCCACCCGGGCACAAAGGGATTTGGAGGCCAAGTGTGGAGAAAGCTTACGGCAACCACTTGGCAAAATGGGCTCTGCCATGATCATATAGGTTGCTAGAACTTAGTCATTTGGACAGTTGGTGGTAGATGGGATGATAGGTTGGAGCAGCGTCCATTTGACTAAGGAAAGGCTTCTGAAAGGTCCTGTCTTGGGAAACCAAGTCTAGTGGGGAAAGTGTACAACCTCTGCAGATGGAAAACCTAAGTACTTAGCCTTGTCCAAGGAAATGGACATTTTGAGCATCAAGACATGGAAGCCACAAGAATCTCATCACTCCAACTTCTATGTAAAAATTTGTGGGTGAACAAGGGTGAAGGACCTCAATGTCTATTGATGGTTTCCTTGGGAATGTTTTTGACAAGGAAAAACTTAGTAATTTCAACTAATAGGAAAAACTTATTTTTTTAGCAAAGCAAGCCAAGCTACACTAGCCAAAATGCATATAGTATTGTAGTCCACTTAAAATATACTAAGGTATCACTTGCCAATACTATTCTAAAGTATTGACCCTCTGTGGCTGTAACTTGTGATGTTGCAGGTTACTCCGATGATGATTAGGAGTCATGAGTCTACACTCAACATGCTTGCCTGTGGCACATGAAGATGAAGACTTGTGTTTATTTACTTATTCCTAAAACTCTTGTATTAGGCCTATGGCCTGAGTTGTAAAAGACTATGTTTTATCTCTGGAATGAATGTAATAAACGACCTTTGTATCTGTGTACTTCATCTTAAACTGTGGATGCTAGCATTGATCCAGGGACTAGCATTGCAATCACAGGGATCCTATCCTTTATAAAGGAGGGGTCTAACAAGTGGTTCGACGAGTCGTGGTTTTATTCCGGACAATACTAGTCCATTAGATCTTTCTACTTGCCCATTAGATGCTGGGTGAGCCACCGAGACGACATCTAGTCTTATGTGTTTTTCTTGACAGAATCTAGTGAAGTCCCCTTCAGCAAAGTTTGTGCCATTATCTGTAATAACACTGTGTGGGTAACCATATCTCAAGATAATATCTTTGAGGAACTTTACTGCTGTGGGTCCATCACATTTTTTTATTCGTTTCACTTCAATCCATTTTGTGAATTTGTTGACCATGACTAAGATGTGGGTCATCCCGCCCCGGGCCGGCTTGAACGGTCCCATCATATCTAAGCACCATATAGAAAACGGCCAAGTAATTGGTATCGTTTTTAACTCGGATGATGGCATATGTATCTTGCTGGCATATCTCTGGCAACCATTACATTTTTCCACCAGTTCTTTGGCCTCTTTCAACGCTGTTGGCCAATAAAATCCATGCCTGAATGCTTTGGCCACTAAAGCTCTGGACGAGGCGTGATGCCCGCATTATCCTTGATGTATATCTAGGAGGATCTCCTGGCCTTCCGCCGAATCCACACATCTTTGCAACACGCTTGTGACGCTCCTTTTATACAGCTCATTGTTTATGATTGTATAAGCTTTAGCTCTTCTCACTGTCTGTCTGGCCAATACCTCATTATTCGGCAAAGTCGCATCTTTAAGGAAAGAAAATATGGGTTGCGCCCATGTTGGTATGATTTTCTCTGGGGTAATCTCACTATCTATTTCCATATTTTCCGCCGACATAACTACCTCGGATTTTTCCATATCCATCCGTGCATCGGCCGGGTTTATTTTCGGAAATTCCGGGTTACATTCCTTGTCAATTTCCATCGGCATACTATCTTCTCTTGATTTTGTCAGAATAAATATGGATTCGGACTCTGCTGATGGTGTTATTGATGGTTTTCTCAGGTGCTCTAGGGCGATACCTGGGGGAATTGATTTCCTGGTTTATCCGAGTTTTGACAGCGTGTCTGTGGCGTCGTTTTCTGCCCGAGGTATATGATGAAATTCACATCCATCGAAGTGTCGACTGAGTTTTTGCACATGGAACCTATATAAGGCCATATTGGCATCTAGTGCATCCCAATTTCCTAATACCTGTTGTACTACTAGATCTGAATCTCCGTAGCATAAGACTCGGTGTATCCCAATCTCTTTTGCCACCTTCAATCCATGGATGAGTTCTTCATACTCGGCTACATTGTTTGATGCAGCAAAATGTACTTGCAGCACATATTTCAGCTGATCTCTTTTTGGCGAGGTTAACACTATCCCTGCCCCCAAACCGTTTCTCAGTTTGGAACCGTCGAAGTGCATCGTCCAATAACTCGGATCTGGTAATGGTGGCTCATATTGTACCTCGGCCCAATCCACGAAGAAGTCGGCCACACCCTGAGATTTGATTGCATCTCGCCTATCGAATTGCGGAGCATAAGGTGACAATTCAATTGCCCATTTTGCTATTCGGTCGCTTGCATCTTTGTTGCTCAATATGTCAGCTATGGGTGCTTCACAGATCACTTTGATCGGGTGCTCTTCGAAGTAATGTTTAAGTTTCTTTGCCGACATTTACACTCCATACGCCATCTTTTGGTAATGTGGGTAGTTCTGCTTTGAGGCTGATAGTACCTCACTTAGGTAATATACCGGCCTTTGTACTGATTTATCATCTTAAATTCGTTCCACCACGATCACAGCACTTACTACTCTGTTCGTGGCAGCTATGTAAAGTAACATAGGCTCTTTTGATAATGGAGAGGCCAGGATTGGCGCTGTGACCAACATCTTCTTCAGTTCATGGAATGCATTATCTGCTTGTGGTGTCCAAATGAACTTATCAAATTTTTTCATCAGTTGATAAAGTGTTAATGCCTTCTCTCCCAGCAGACATACAAATCGGCTAAGTGAGGCCAGGCAAACTGTGAACTTATGTACGTCATTTAGACATCTCGGCAATTCCATCCTTTCTACTGCTCTTATCTTAGTTGGGTTGGCCTCTATACCTCGGCTAGATACGAGAAAACCGAGTAGTTTTCCCAGTAGTACGAAGGTGCATTTTTCCGGGTTAAGCTTCATTCGGAACCTTCTCAAGTTCGCGAATGTCTACCGAATATCATCCAGTAGTGTTTTGCTTTCTCTGGTTTTGATAACCACATCATCTACATATACTTGTACATTTTTTCCTATCTGGTCATGCAGACATTTTTGCATACATCTCTGGTGCGTTGCCCTGCGTTACGCAGCCGAATGGCATGGTGCGATAGCAATAAGCCCGTCTGGGTAATAAACTCGATCTTTATTTGATCGGCGGATTTAAGCGGTATCTAGTGAAAACGAATCTGGCGTCTACAAATGATAAAAGCTCACAACCAGCGGTCGAATCAATGACCTGGTCTATTCTAGGTAAGGGAAAAGGATCTTTCGGACACGCCTTGTTCAGGTTCATGTAATCAATACACATTCGCCATACGACAGCTACATTTGGATCATCCTTTTTCTTTTCTACCAACATCGGGTTTGATAACCAATCCGGATAAAGCACTTCCATGATGAACCCGACGGCCAGGAGCCGAGCTATCTCATCCCCTATTATCTTTCTCCTGTCTTTGGCGAAGCGGCAGAGAGGTTGCTTCACCGGCCTTGATCCTGGCCTTACATGCAGAGAGTGCTCAGCCAACTCCCTCGGCACACCTTGCAGGTATTGAGTTGACCATGCAAAGATGTCCCGATTCTCATGGAGGAAGTTGGTGAGATCGCCTTCCTATTTGGCATCTAGGCCGACACCAATTGTGATGGTGCGTTCTGGGAACTGCTCATCTATCTGGACTTTTTTCGTTTCTTTAGTCGGCTGGAAAGAAACACTTCCATGTGGTTTAGCCAATGCCGGCATATTCAGTTGCGCCGACTGAGCGAGAGCCGATACTTCCTGAATCCTTCTTTTTTCCCTTGCGATCACAAATGACTCGGCCAGGTTCGATCCGGCCGAGGCACATTCCATCGACTTTCTGTAATCTCCTGCTACTGTTATCACCCCTTGTGGTCCGGGCAGTTTCATTTTCAAGTAAGTTATGTGGCAGCTGCTCATGAATTTGGCCAATGCCGGCCGCCCGAGTAAAGCATGATAACAACTCTCTAGATCCACCACCTCAAACTCCAAATTTTCTGCTCTATAGTTATCCCTTGTGCCGAATAACACATCTACTCGAACCTTTCCAATGGGTTCGCATGAAAGTCCTGGCACTATTCCATGGAACTTGGTTCTCGTGGATTGCAGCATATTCTGCGATATTCCGAGTTTATGCATTGTATCCTTGTACATGATATTGATACTGCTCCCATTATCAATGGGTACTTTTGAAAATTTCACATTGATGCTCGGTCCGAAAAATGTCGGATCTAGTACGAGTGCGTATGACCCCGGATTCGGCATTATTTTGGGGTGATCCTTTATGCTCCAAGTTACTTCTTGATCTGACCACGGCACATATCTTGGTAGTGCCGGCATAACTGCATTTACTTCGATATGCCGGCGCTGTACACTCTGCCTGTCTTGTTGTTCTATTGTGAACACGCAATATGATTGATGATGTTCCCTGTAATCATTGCGTCCATTATTTCCGCGGTTTTCCCTTCCATCCTGACCCTGATTTATCACTTGATGCACTGCATCTCTCCGGTCCGAGTTGTCATACCTCGGGGGAGGAGGGGGTAACATTAGTTGTTGTGCATTTGCTCTAGTCAGCTGCGGCTGCTGCTGATGTGCCTGGTGGGAAGGTTCTTGCATGCCCGCCGGGTTACCCATTGAATTTTTCATCCAGGTGTATTGCCGGGTTGTATGATTGGCCGGCTTGGCCGGGTTTGAAGTATGAAACTTACACGGTTGATCCAACATAGACTCAAACGTGTACTTCGGCCTTTCCTGCCATTGCTTCTTCTGTTCTGGTTTCCATTGTCTCTTTCCTTCATTCCTTGGTTTCCATTGCTGAGGACCATTCTTCTGCCGCTGATTGTTTTCGTGACTCGGCTGATCTTGCACTACCGCTGCCACCTGATTGGAGGCATATCTATAATCCGGCCTTTCTTCTCTTCTTCTTCCTCTGAACTCATTGTACCTCGATGACCCGGCCGCATCTCTTGCATATTGATCTTGATGCTCCCGATGATCTACCGACATCAGTTCTGGTTGTGTCGGATCTCCCAATGCATACGAATCCGCTATCCTGATGGTTTCTGCCAAAGTGGTTGGCATATCTCTTTGCAATCGCTGCCACAAGACACTGCCATAACGACATCCTTGAGCGAACCAAGATATCGCTTGTGATTCTATAACTCCCTCGCATGAATTCCTGAGGTTACACCACCGAGTTAAGAATTCTCTGTCTGTCTCATTCGGCCTTTGCTTGCACATGGCTAGCTGATGTGGCCTGCTTGGCCTTTTGTAAGTACTGGTGAAGTTGCTAACAAACATTTCTTCAAAATCCAACCAACAGTTGATGCTGCCTGGAGGCAGATTATTCAGCCACACTCTGGCTGGTCCTTCCAGCATTTGCGGGACATATCTTACTGCCCACCGCAAGTTTCCACTTGCTATTTTTACAGCAGTGGCATAATCAATCAACCAATCATGTGGTTTGGTGCTCCCGTTGTATGTTTTCGTGCCTCTTGCTAGTTGAAAGTTCGGCACTGGCGGCTCGCCCATGATCCGTGGTCCGAATCATGCCGGACCCGGTGTACCCTGCTCTTCTAACAACTCGGACCGGTACAGCTGGTCCAGTTTTAATCTTGCATCACTTGACGGCAAATCTCTGTACATAATTCTTTCCTGCATTCCATAGTGGTTATTTCCACCATGAACCGCATATTCCATCTCGGAATAACCATCATTATACCTCTCATTCACCTGATTGTGGCGAGCTGGTCTCACTTCTCTTTCCTGCCGAGGTACATATCTCGGTTGAGGATCGGGCGGCGGTTCTCTCCTTCCTTCTGCCGGGATATTATTCTCGTGATTTCCTCTTCCGAGATCTCCATTACCTCGGCTTCCATTGCCTTTGTCGGCACGGCCGGGGTTTCTTTCGCCACTGTTACCTCGGCTTCCATTGCCTCTGTTTTCATTTGCTTTTCCGGCTACTGCCGGATCATATGAAACGATTTGCTTATTTCTTTTTCCCGAAGTTACCGCTCTGTCTTTCCGCGCATTGTTTCCGGGTGAGGATGCTGCTGCCACGGATAGGGCGGGTGCTGCACCAGCCGAATGAACCATTCGCGAGGCACCAGGCCTTGCTGGGTCTGCCCTGAGCATTTCTTCATTCTGCTGGTTCGCGATGCGCACCAGCTCATTCACTCTTTCTTGCTGCTTCTGTCGGGCTTCGCCGGTCAGTCCTTCTAACTCTAGTGCAACGGCATTTGTCGCTCTTAGGTTCTTTGACGGGGTGCTATACCTCGGCAAGCCTAGATCGACTGAATCTCCCTTATGAGTCTCATGCTCTTTGTTGATATCATCCATGAGGTTCTTTCCTCTCAATCTTAATTCATCAACCCGCTCGGGGGCGACATCAAGCTTATTTGCCCTAGCATATTCTCGCAGGGTCCTGTTTAAGGACTCCCGCAATGCCGACACCTTTTTTGCCTCTACCAGTACTTTTTGCCTGGTTTCTTCTAATTCTGCCTGAGCATTAGCCAGATCAAGTATCGGCGCTACAGGTGTAGTCAGATTATCTATAGTTGCCTGGAGAATATTCTCTGGTCTTTCCAGAGGTGGCCCTCTTACCCTTGGTGCCTTTGGGGTCGTCTCCTGCACAACGGCTGGGTTGGCTGCTGAAGGATTTACCTCGGTGGGTGGTGGATCTGCCTGCTTTGTGGCCACCTGCACACCCGTCGTCGGATCCTTGCTTGATCCGGCGCCCGCTGCTCCCGCCTGCACCTCGGCTGCGACCATCACCTCGACGCTGCTGATGGGGCGCTCTCTACGCGGACCGTTTGCGGCGCTAAGGGGAGGCTCTCCTGCAACAATAACTTGGTGAGGATAAACGCCGGAGGTGTCGACGCCGACGTAGATCTGGTGCATGCCCAAGTTGATGAAGACGCCGTTGCGCGGAGGAGTTTTTCCCCTGAAGCTGCTTGCGTTATCGCTGACATAGTCACAAAGATCAAATCTCCAGACTAAACCAGAGACAACGCGCTCGCCAGTGTGGATGAAGTTTCCCGTACGGATCATGACTCCAGCTAGCACCGCTGCTTTCCCCACGGTCGGTGCCAACTGTCGTGGTGGTGGCACGGCAGATGCCATGGGTAGGCTAAAGTATGGGGCCAATGGATGCTAGAGGGATCTGGGGAGGGAAGATGTAGTTGATTCTACACACAAATGACTAACGTAAAGATCTTTATTACTCCTCTCTTGGTCTACAAGTGCTCCTTAATATGTTTACAAGAGGAGAAGATGAACTTTTACCAGCCTAACGGTACCAAATGAGCCTCCTTCTTCTCAGAGTCCAAGCCTCTCCTTATAAAGGGGCGTCTTGGCTCCTCTAGGGCTGACGTGACAAGCATATTCGAAGAATATGCTTGTCCCAATATAGTAACTCGGCGGCCTCCTTTCCGTGTCGCCCTTATAATGACGATAAGGTTTCAGAGAACCCCACCTGCACGCCTCGGGCTCTAGGACTGTCACCTCCGTGACTTCCTTCTGCCCTCCTGCCGCTATGCGCCTTGTCCTTTGTGTTTGGCTCTGTCCAGATTCTTTCTAGCTTGTGACTAGGGTTTGACTATAGGCACTTTCTTCTCTTGCAAACTTCATGTCATTCAGACCTGCCTCGCTTAACTCGGCTTGGTCTTCACCTGCATTCAGATTATTCGGACTGACCCGGCCGACTTAAACAGTACGTCGGCCGGGTAACGTGTTGCTCTTCTCATAAGTGTCCTTCTCTTGCTTACCTCAGACGACCTGTACAGGATTCAGCCGATTTAGACAGTAACTCGGAATTTGGACGGGGAACTTCCTTTTGTCTTTCCCCGTCCTGACCCTATCCGGGGTCACCTCCCCAACACCATATTTTAGTGCTAGATACATCTATTTCAATGATAAGTAATATGGACCGGAGGGAGTAACACAAAACATAAAGGTCAAGTCGTAATATAGGTAAAAGTATAATTTATTGTAGGACAATATATTAGGATTTTTTTTAGAAAAATATCTTAAAAGGTGACAGAGATTATAGAAAATAAGAAGAAAAATAGAGTTCTACCGATTCCACCACATTGATGCCACCCCGTTTCGTGTGATTTTGTCAGTCCAATGCTTGGGTCATCTTTTCCACAAATGGAAAAATATGATGATTGAGCTTACAAGGATTTTTCTTTTGAACAGATAAGGAATAAAGATCAAAAGATCATCACACAAATTTATTAATGGTAGAAATGTTTCTTGAAAAATATATACAAGGGATACTGTCTAATGGGACGCTTGCAACTTAGGCTACACTTTTTCGTTCGAAAATAAGCGTCGCACACTAAAATATGACTAAATACATGCGTATCTAGATAAATCTACAACACTTATCTCCGAGCGGGCAAGAGTAGTAAACTTTTTCACTTAGTTTTGTGGTTGGAGGAAATACTATACATGTTAGAGAAAACATGCTACTAGTATTGTATATATCCACAATACAACTATATAAGAGTTTTTTTAAAATTTTAAAAAGAACTATATAAGAGTTTTTTTGAAAATTTTGGATGTATATTTGTACACCTTTGCTCCATGCAGGATCCGTTCATGTCCCGTAGGATACATGCAGTGGTGCACCGGTGCAACTCGCAAAGCCGTGATTTCTGTTTCGCAAAACACTTACCTTGTGAGTTGTCCAAAACACGTTAACGTTGTAAAATTTTGACCGTCGCAAGCTTTTTCGGGTACTTCACACATATAACATTTTTGCCGACCGTAACAAACATAACACACACGGCTGTCCTACGAGAAATCGTGGGAAAACATCCCCGTGATTCATTACCACACTAGTGGAAACGAGGTCTTTTGTTGATCCCGAAAAGGGGCTTTAACACCGGTTCTTCTACGAACCGGTGTTAAAGGGGGGGCGATACCAGCGTGGCCCCTGCGGCATTAAAGGAGCCCCCCTTTAACACCGGTTCGTGCCACGAACCGGTGTTAAAGGTCCCTGCAACAGTGGCCCGCGCACCCCCCCCTTTAACACCGGTTCGTGGCATGAACCTGTGTTAAAGGGGCTATATAAGACACCACCCAGCCCACACACCCCACTCTTCCATTCTTTCACATTTTGGAGCCTAGCAAGAGGGTGTGAAGAGTGCTAGTTTGTGTTTTTTCATATGCACTAGAGGTGTTAGGTGAAATGCCCAAGAGCTCAAAATAAGCTTTCTTGTTGCTCTTCCGTCTCGGTCGAGGTCGGCAACTATAGTTTCATGTGTCATTGATGTACTATATATATAAATGGTCATCTCCCTATTATTTTTGATATATACTACATATTAATGCAGATGAATCGACAATGGATGTCTGGTGACCGCACTTCCGAGTACATTTCGGCCTCCAAAATTTCATCGTTGTGGCTAATGCAAACCGTGGTCACAATGGTTTTATGTGATGTCCGTGTGTTCACTTGTCGAACAAGAAAGACTACTCAAATACCGTAACCATTCACGCCCACCGCTTGATCCGGTTTCATGCCCAGCTATAATTGTTGGACCAAGCACGGAGAAAAAGGGTTGTGATGGAAGACAACGAAGAAGAAGAGGATGATGAAAACTATCATAATATGTATCCCGAATATGATGATAATGTAACGGAGGTAGATAATGAAGATCAAGAGGGAGCGGATGGGCCGATGACGATCTTGGTCGGGCCATTCTTGATGCAAAGGAAGAATGTGAACGAAAAGGAGAAGGAGAAGTCGGAGGATGTTAAAGGATCACAAAACATTGTTGTATCCAACTTGCGAAGATGGCCACAAAAAGCTAGGTGCCACCTTGGATTTGCAATGGAAGGCGAGAATGGTGTGACCGACAAGATTTTCAAAGTTGTTGGTAAAATGAAGAATCTTCTTCCAAGAAATAATGAGTTGCCCGATAGTACATACCAAGCAAAGAAGGTTGTATCGCCCTCTAGGATTAGGCGTGCGTAAGATACATGCTGCATTAATGACTGCATCCTCTACCGCGGTGAGAAGTACGAGAATTTGGATGCATGCCCGGTATGCACTACACTGCGGTATAAGATCAGACGAGACGATCCTGGCGATGTTGAGGGAGAGGCCCCTAGGAAGAAGGTTCCCGCCAAGGTTATGTGGTATGCTCCTATAATACCACGGTTAAAACGTCTCTTCAGAAATAAAGAGCATGCCAAGTTATTGCGATGGCACATGGAAGACCGTAAGAAAGACGCGATGTTGAGACACCCCGCTGATGGGTCACAGTGGAGAAAAGTCGAGCGAGAGTACCCGGACTTCGCACGTGATGCAAGGAACTTAAGGTTTGGTCTAAGTACAGACGACATGTATCCTTTTGGTGAGCAGAGATGCAGTCACAGCACCTGTCCTGTGACCCTATGTATCTATAACCTTCCTCCTTGGGTGTGTATGAAGAGGAAGTTCATTATGATGCCAGTGCTCATCCAAGGACCGAGGCAACCCGGAAACGACATTGATGTGTACCTAAGGCCATTAGTTGAAGAACTTTTACAGCTGTGGGCCAAACCAGGTGTACGTATGTGGGATGAGCATAAAGGGGAGCCATTTGACCTACGAGCATTGCTTTTCGTAACCATCAATGATTGGCCTGCTCTTAGTAACATTTCAGGGCAGACAAACAAGGGATACAATGCATGCACACACTGTTTAGATGATACTGAAAGTGTATATTTGGATAAATGTAAGAAAGTTGTGTACCTAGGGTATCGCCGATTTCTTCCGAACTCGCATCCAAGATGAAAGAAAGGCAAGCATTTCAAGCGTCGCGTAACCGGAGGAAGCCATCCTCCGCATCGTGAGGAGGTATTTGGTATGGTCAAGGACCTAGAAGTAATCTTTGGAAAAGGTCCTGGCGGTCTATCTGTTCGAATGACGATGCGGGACACGCCCATGTGTAAGAATGAATCTATATTTTGGGACCTACCCTATTGGAAAGTCTTAGAGGTCCGCTCTTCAATCGACGTGATGCACGTGAAGAATGTTTGCGTGAACTGCTAGGCTTTCTAGGAGTGTATGGGAAGACAAAAGATATACCGGAAGCAGACCAGCAACGTCGAAGGCCCTGAAGAGCCTATGCATCCTAAGAACGAGAAGGGTAAACGATGCCACTTAACTCCCCGCCATACGCTCTTACCAAAGCGAGAAGGAAATATTTTTGAATGTCCGAAAGCGTTATCAAGGTCCGTCGGCTTCTCGTCGAATATAAAGGGAATAATAAATATGGCAGAAAAAATTCCAAAACCTGAAGTCTCATGATCGCCACGTGATTATGACACAATTGCTTCCGATTGCATTGAGGGGCTTCTACGAAAATGTTCGAGTACCCATTGTGAAGCTATATGCATTCCTCAATGCAATATCTCGAAGGTAATCGATCCGAAAGCCTACCAGGGTTACAAATGTGATGTGGCCCAATGTCTTGTCGACTTTGAGTTGGTGTTCCCACCATCCTTCTTCAATATTATGACGCATCTCTGGTTCACCTAGTAGAAGAGATTGCCATTCTCGGTCTGATTTCTACACAATATGTTCCCCTTTGAGAGGTACATGGGAGTCTTAAAGAAATATGTTCATAACCGTTAGGACAAAAGGAAGCATCTCCAAGGGCTATGTAACGAGGAGGTCATTGAGTTCGTGTTGATTTTATTCGACCTTAAGGCGATTGGTGTTCGAGAATCACGACATGAGGGAGACTGCGTGGAAAAGGCACCCTAGGATGTAAAACAATGATATGTAGGGACATTCTCTCAATCAAGCACACTACACGGTTTTACAAAGATCTATCTTGGTTGCCCGTATATCAATGAACACAAGAATTTAATACGCCTCAAACACCCGGCGGTCGATGAATGGATTATAAGTGAACACATGGCGAGTTTTGGCGGTCAGCAAAGACTTCTCACGAATAACACCACTGGGGATCAGTACTTGTTGGCGGGACACCATCTTTGACAGTATGTACTTTCCAAGTGCAGATAAATGGGAATACATTTTACACGATAGGCCAAGATAAAAGAGCACCAACTAAAATGGTGTCCGCTTTGATGCAGCGAAGACAATGGGCAAAAGACCACGTATTATGGGTTCATAGAGGAGATATGGGAACTTGACTATGGACCTAATTTTAAGGTCCCCTTGTTTCGATGCAAATGGGTCAAGCTAACAGAGGAGGGGTTGAGGTAGACAAGAAGTGCGGAATGACAACGGTGGATCTCAACAATCTTATGAAGAACTTAGAAACCATTTGTCCTAGCCAATGATGTGGCTCGGGGTTTTCTATGTGAAGGACATGTCCTCCGGACCAAAAAAGAAAAAATATGCAAACAAATACATCATATGATGAGCCAAAGCGTCACATAGTTCTTTCAGGGAAAAGAAACATCGTGGGAATCGAGGACAAGATGACATGTCGGAAGATTATAATAAATTTGATGAAATTCGCCCTTCACAAAGGTGAAAATTGACCCAAGCATTCCGTTAAGTAAAGAAGATGCTCCATGGTTACGTCTGAGCGATCATAAGGAAGGACATATGCCAAGAAGTTCATGCTCATATTATGTAACTCTAGTTCATGTTTTTAATATTAATACATGTCTTGAGTGTTAGTCATGTTTTGATGATGGACCGACTATGAGAAGAAGTTGTCCGATTCGTACTTACCATTAAGATCTGATCTCCAAGCAGCGGTCACATATTAGGAGTGCCTCTATGACCAGTTTCTTGGAGATGCTTGGGAGGACTAGGCTCGTCGGCATCTCCCTAAACCGCCGTAGTGGTGTCCCGCCTCAAAACCATCTTGCAGCTTTGTAACTTCTCTAACTAGATCAATACACCGGAGCTAACTAATTTCACATATTAGGAGTGCCTCTATGACCAGTTCGGAGATGCCGGAGGAGGGCCCGTCAAGATCTCCTCAAATCGTAGTAGTGGTGTCCCTGCCTCAAACTGGCCGGAGGACTGGACTCACAAGGATGCCTATTTATAGTACAAGCAGCTCGACATAGTGTTGACACTTACGAAATAATGTCGACACTCACCCTATTATTAGTGTTGACTCGTGTTTTGTCCGGATGGTGTCTCCAACCGACTAAGGTTCATCTTTAGTCCGGTTGGTGTCTCCAACCGACTAAAGGTTCATCTTTAGTCCGGTTGGTGACACCATCCGGGACAAGGTACACGCCGCGACATAATGTCGACACCCACCCCTATTATTAGTGCTGACTCGTGTTTTGTCCCGGTTGGTGTCTCCAACCGGGACTAAAGGTTCATCTTTAGTCCTGGTTGGTGTCTCCAACCGGGACAAGGTACACGCCGCACGACATAATGTCGACACTCACCCCTATTATTAGTGCTGACTCGTGTTTTGTCCCGGTTGGTGTCTCCAACCGGGACTAAAGGTTCATCTTTAGTCTCGGTGGTGTCTCCAACCGACTAAAGGTTCATCTTTAGTCGGTTGGTGACACCATCCGACAAGGTACACGCCGCGACATAATGTCGACACTCACCCCTATTATTAGTCTTGACGTGTTTTGTCGGTTGGTGTCTCCAACCGGGACTAAAGGTTCATCTTTAGTCCCGGTTGGTGTCTCCAAACGGGACAAGGTACACGCCGCACGACATAATGTTGACACTCACCCCTATTATTAGTGCTGACTCGTGTTTTGTTCCGGTTGGTGTCTCCAACCGGGACTAAAGGTTCATCTTTAGTCCCGGTTGGTGTCTCCAACCGGGACTAAAGGTTCATCCCGCCATTTTTTCCCGCCATTTTTCTTCCCGCCAGATCTTCTTCCCGCCAGTTCTTCCCGCTAGTTCACTATATATATGTAGGGGGTTGGCCTCCATTGTCATTGCACATCTCTAGACTCATATCTGCAACCTCATCACTCTTTCCCATGGCTTCCACCGTAGCACTAACCCCCAGGGAGGCGGAGGCACTTTGCGCCTCGAACTACCCCTGCCCGTCGGGCTACTGTGTCCCCATCGGCTGGATCTTTGGCCGGAGGCGTCTTGGTTCCTCCTGTCCCTCTAGGTGTGGCACCGGATGGCCATCACGAACCACTACTACTTGAGCTCACGCCGAGCGGAGGAATCCCAAATGGCATCCCGACTATTTCCCTACTTGGGAAGCCTTCTTCGTGGATCGGCATGAGAGGGCGCCAGCACGAGGAGGACGCCCACCCTCCTAACTTCAACGAGGCCGTCGGCTATGGTGGCGCGGTCGGACTCTCCAGAGCGTCATGGCCTATGACACCGCCGCCGACTCTAACCCCGTCATGCTACCCTCAAGTCCAGCACGCGTACTCTCCAGAGGTTCAATTACTGGCGACCCCGACGATGGCCGATGACGGCGGCGAAGTACTTCCGACTACGTGGCGGTATTACAGGTAGGCGGGAGCATGATGAATCACTCCAACATTCGAAACAAGTTCGGCGATTGTTACTTAATCGCCATGTATCTTAATTTTCAGTTCTTTTATGTATCTTAATTTTCAGTTCGATTCCGATTGTTACTTAATCTGGCCATGTATCTTAATTTTCAGTTCTTTTATGTATCTTAATTTTCAGCCCATTCGGCTTTATGTAACTGTCTCAAAATGACCTATCTCATTCGAGGTTTCTTGGCTTTCGGGTCAAATGACCAATGTTATGGCTAGAATCAAGGCATAGTTTGTGATAATATGGCCATATTGTGCATACATGTGCATCATGGCATGGCAAACAATGTTGCAAGAGGAAGTTTTCCTTTTTATCGTACCAAAAAGGCATTTTCCATTTTCCGAGCATAAAAAACGGACGGTTTTGTGAAGCAACCACCAAATGGCTAATTCAAAAAACCACCAACACATATGAACTACAAGTACATGATACGATGCTCATGATTTTTTACAAAAATCATTTTTAGGTTCACACTATGCTATTTTATCAAAAACAATGCAAGTTGAGCGAGGCTTGGTGAGATTCAAGTGTATACAAAAGATGACATTTAAATATCCAATCAATTCAAAATGTTAATACAAAAGATGCGGCATTAAAATATGATTTGATCTAATAAAAATCATTTTTTAGATGCTTAATATTTCTTATGTTCAAAGTTTTAGGATTTAACAATTTATTTTGTTTGAATTGAATAATCAAAATTTATATGTAAGTGTTTTAATTATTTTGAAAATTTTCATGTAAAGTAAATATAAAATGATTTACATGAATGGATAGATATTATTTTTATGAAAATTATGATATATTATTCATATTTTTCTGAGTTGAAATGAAAAAGATATGAATTTTCTAAATTCATATCATATTTTTTGAATTAAAAAAGCCCCTTTAATGCATGAAATAAATGCCCCCCCCTTTAACACAGGTTCGGGCAGAACCGGTGTTAAAGGGGCATTATTTCGTTTCAACGCCCCTTTAACACGGTTCCAGCCAAGAACCGGTGTTAAAGGTAATAAATGCGTTGAAGCCTTCTTTAACACCGGTTCTAGCCACGAACCGGTGTTAAAGGGGGGGTAATAAATGCGCGCGGGAAACGCCCCCCTTTAACACTGGTTCCAGCCACGAACCGGTGTTAAAGGGGGGAGTGTATTTATTTCACCTTCCCCCCTTCCTTTATTCCCCCACTGAGCCAGATCGATCGAGAACACAGAGAGAAGCGCCGCCCTCGACCCGCCGTCTACGCCGCCCGCTTGAGCCCGACCATTGCTCTCACGCCCCGACCCGCCTACGCCGCCGGAGCTTGAGGTTCGCCCGACCCTCTCTTCCCGCATCCTTCCTCCTCTAACACCTCCTTCGTTTGGCCTGCTCGCCGCCGGCCGCCCTCCTCCTCCCGGCGTTGGAGATGTTGTCACGGCGTTAGCCACCAGCCACGGCCTGATTGTAGGCGGGCGCGGCGGCGTGGCGTTAGCGATGCGTTGCCAATCAGCCGGCAGGCGCATCGCGGTGGTAGACGGCGATCAACGGCGGCGGCGCGGGCACGCAGCTGCTTCGCGTCATCATCGAAGACGACGAGGACGAAGGGGTACCAGGCCGGTGACGGGACAATTGGGCCACAAATACAAAGGAAGAGGGATATGTTTGTATTTTCTACTTATTTGTTTGTATTTTCATTTTGTGATCTGTTTTGAATGATTCACAAATACAAAACTTTATAGATATATTTTGAAATATTGTAGGGGCCCTATTAATCCATTTGGGCTCCATTTGGGCCCTACCAATACACATCAATAAATGCGCGCGGGAAATTAGGGTTGGGCACGACGCTGCTGCTGTCGGCGTCGGCGGCTACGACGTGCCGGCGGGCACGAGGATGGCCGTGAACGCGTGGGCCATCGAGGGACCCGGTAAGCTGGGGCGATGGCGCGGTTCGACCTGGACAGGTTCGCGGGCGGCGAGGTGGACCTGCACGGCACGCATCTGGAGCTGGCCGGTGCCGTTCGCCAATAAATAATCGCCAATTGACCCTCGAAACGATTCCAGGATGCCAAAGATGGGCGAGATGAACGTAGTGACATCGACCTCGGCGATCTAGGCCTTAATCCTTGCACATGTGAATTAGAAGCATGTGGAGTAAAAATAAAATAGCTTATAGCAAAGATATTATAATAGGCCACACCTAAACCCTAACTGACCACCTCGCTCTCTTCCCCGTGCAGGAGCGTCTCGCCGCCGCCGCTTCGGAGCTCATAGGCCACGCCTAAACACCGACGCCGCCCGCCGCCCTACGAGCCCGCCGCTAGCACCGCCGCATCCGTCCGACGAGCACCGCCGCCCGATGAGACCAACGTCACCCCACCGGTGAGCGCCACGTGTCTGCCACGTGTATGTACTACATGCATAGATTAAAAGTTGTATATAAATTGGACCTCTGACTCATTTGTGTATTTATTTGTGTATTTTGGTATGAATAATATGTATATTTGTGTATGAATCCAAGTCCACTTGAATGTTTACACTCTTACTCTAGATAATATTATTGTTTTAGAAACTATGGATCCACTTAGTAGAAACCTTGAAGAAGAAGAAATAATGGAGAACATTATTGATGAGGACACCTCACAATATCTGAACTTGGAGGGACATGATAACGACAACTCAAGTACTAGTGATGGAGAAGATGAAGACTCCGGTGAACGCAATTTAATGGTTACAAAGTCCAGCTAGGTATATGCATTGATTAAGCCTCTGCTGACTTTCGTGTATACAAATTAACGCTTCTTTCTTCTTTTAGCCCTCCGGATCGACCAGCCAGCAACCATCTTCTTCTACGAAAAAGAGCAGGCGAGTGGCGAGCGAGCGGTTGAAAGATCGTGCAAAGTTCACGATCGAAGCGATCCGTGTTGATGGCGAGACGATGGAGCCCAAGAAGGCCGCGGACAAATTTGTACGTCATTTGGAGTTCTTGTTAGGGACCAAATCCCAATCATAATTGAAAATTGGAATAAGCCAAAGAAGGGCGGTACCTTTGTCGATGTGATCCGAGAAACGCTTTGGAATTCGTTGTTGGTAAATTTCACCTTCCGCCAGAGGAGGATGAAAACAACCGTTATAAAGGAAAAGGTCAAAGAGTGGACTCTAAAGAAGATGGTCGACGCTTTCAAGAATCGGAAGACAAAATTGAACAAATTTGTCAAATCTGGCGAGACTCAAATTTCAAGACGCATATTATGCGAAGATAAGACCTCACCGCCCGAATTTGAGACATATAAAAAAGTGCTATAGCTAAAAGAGGTCGAAACCAATACGCTTAATGCTCAAGAAGGAATATCACCAGAGGACGGGTCGTGGCTACATATCTCAGAGGCCTAAGTGGGAGGAAGCTGAGAAGGCCCTGCGCGAGAGAGGGATCACACCCCAGACAGATGGGTGGGACCTACGTGCAAAGACTTGGTTCTACGGAATCGGGGCAAGGTTGGACCCAGAAACAGGATTGTGTATCTTCCCAAACCCTCCTTGCCAAACCCGTCACTGAACTCATCACGGCATACGAGGAAACATCCGCCAGGACCTTGACCAGCTCACACGCGCCATCAGTAAAAAAGAACACCCTGGACATGCACGAGGCATAGGGGGTATGACGTGGAAGGATGGGTTTGCCGACTGGAGCGACTCTTACAGATGGCGCGGCAGAAAAGAAAAAGAGCGTACAGAGCGGATGACACAGATAGAACATGCACTTGCGACGCTGCAGGCGCAAGTGAATGCACAACAGAGCCATCAAGCTACCGGCCCATCTCAGCGGCACGAAGAGCCTGCATTGGAAGCTTCCCGCGGCCCAGACTCTGCGCGGAAAAGCAGTGTGGCTTCCACGGAAAACGTGCAGCCCACGCTTGAAATGATGGGTCCTCGATACCCCGTGGATGAGATCACGGAGAGCGAACACGCTGAGCTGCATGTGAGATTAATGGGCTTATCCATTAAGGTGGTTGTCGGCTATGCCTTACCTCCTGTAGCTGGTGGAACTTACCACTGCCGACCGATTCCAGCTGGCTATGCTATTTCGGGTGGATGAGGTTGTGAAGGAATATGAGGAAGCACAGCTTGACCATGCTACGGTGAAGGGAAACTCAACTCAAATTTGCAGTGAAAACAACCATTCTTTGGAAGAAGGAACACATTGTGCTTCCAAATTGGAGGTCACTGCACCCCGCCGTCTCCTTGTGTCAGCTGAGCCGCTTCAGCTATCTCTGCTGCGGCAGCCATCTCCGTGACAGCCATCTCTCATGGCAGCCATCTCCGTCCACACCATCTCTGCTGACAGCCATCTCCGCCCGTCACCATCTCCGTGCCACCATCTCCTCAACAGAAGCGGAAGAGTCTTGCCACGAGGAGCATCAAGAGCTGCCACAAAGAAATCCGCAGAAACCGTCGCCAAAGAGTTCTAAAAACTATGTCCGCAGCCTTCCGCCAAGCCATTGCGGTTTTGCCGTGGAATCGCAGCGACGAGGAGACCAATAGGATCTCGAAGAACAGGTCAAGAAATTCTTTGCACCTAGGCGGCCGAGCCAAAGGAGAAAATAGATCCGTGGTGGTGGAGAAGTTTTACAAAAATCTTTTGAAACCTGAAACCCCACTTGGGACTACGAGCGCCAGATTTTGAAGGCGGATGCAAGGCGCAGGAGACTGAAAGTAGCAGTCGTGAGGCACCCCAGAAAACAGTTCCTAGGCTCGGAGAGCAGGAAAACCAATCATGCGCCCCGCTCCAAATGTTCGACACACGGGACGCTCCTCCCGTAAATGATTACGAGGCAGAGCTACAAAGAAAGGCCATTGAGATGGGGATGACTTACATTGCATACTTGAACGTCATGGGAGACAACTTGCCCAAATGCGATGCCAACCCCATACAGCCATGGAAGTATGGGAAGAATCTCGTCAAGAAAGATGAGCTCAAGAATCTACCAACAAAGATGCGAAAATTGCACAAGTGGTACCTTGATTTCTGCAAGACGAGAAAGGTAGAATGGATCACTAGCATATAAGAGATCAGATTTTCTTGTGGAGACGCCAATCGACTTCAACATTCAAGACTTGCATTTTCTATTCAATCGAAGGAACTCGACAAATCTGCCATCGGCCTTTATTGTGTGTAAGTACTATTTACGTAATTTTATCTCATCTCATTCACTTCATTAATTGCATGTATATATATATGCTCACCATATATGTATATACTATTATGCAGGAAAAAGGTTATGGAATGCATGAAAGGAGGCCCTTTTGACATTGGGTTCGTTGACCCAAATAGAGTTCATGAACAAGTGGTAAGAGACAAACCGTGCAAACAGAAGATTACTTGCTAAAGTCTTTCTTGAGACAACAAACCAAAAGGAAATACTATTGCCTTACAACTTCTCGTGAGTATTGTTACCCTCTCTCTTGTACACATTATGTTTGACTTACTCGATGTTAAGTGTAATTGATGATGAGTTATGCGTGCGTAGGTTCCACTTTATTCTGCTAGTCATTCAACCCGACTCAGGAAAAGTCCTTGTCATGGACTCGTTACGAAAAGAAAAGGAGATATGGGCAAACTTTAGAGAGATGCTCCAGAGGTAATTTCAATCATATTATCGCACTAGATCGGCAACTTTCGTGACAGTAAGTAATTAATTACTCCTTTATCCATTTTCTTTGTCGGACAGGGTTTGGAAAAGGTTCACGGGCAGGGCCGTGGGTGAATGGTCGGAAGAACTAAAATTTGTAGACCAAAATGTAAGTAATACGAGCTAGCTTCCAATTCCATTATATCATGCTTTATTGATTATTATTTTGATTGAACTCTCTATTCTCGTAAAGTGCGCGCATCAGGGACACGGCAATAACTTATGTGGGTACTATGTTTGCGAATTCATTCGCAACACGATATGTGCGACGGGCCAAGCCGCACTAGAACAACTTAGAGTAAGTAAACAAAGTCCACAACATTATTTTATTACCTTCAATTGTGTTGAGTTTTATTCTTATATATATATATATATATTGACGGCCCATTCTTCATATATATTCAGATCGAACGGATGCGGGACCAACTCCTACCATTTGAATGCATACGAGCCATTCAAGAGGAATTGGCGGGGTTCATAGTTGATGAGGTCGTCACGCCTGGCGGAGAACTCTTTAGATATCCACCAAAATGAACGATGACGATGTATGTGCCGATGACGATGTTTGTGTATAATAATAGTTGCTTAATTATTCATGTACTCGTATGTACCGATGACGATGTTTGTGTATACCGCCCCCGATCGATTCCCCTCGCCTCCCTCCCGCAGAAATCGCCCGAGCAGGCGAGAAATGCAGAAGATTTAGCCGTTTTCCGCCGCGCAGATTCTGCCGCTGCAGAAAACAGCCTAAATCTGCTGCAGCAGATTAACTTTAACACGGTTCGGTACGAACCGGTGTTAAAGGGGGGAAAGCTGAGCTGACGTCGCCACCCTTTAACACCGGTTCGTATAAGAACCGGTGTTAAAGGCCCCCCCTCTAACACCGAACCCTCAATAGCGGTTGGGGAACCGCTGTTAGAGGGCCCTCCCAACCGGAGTTAAAGGGGGGGCTCTGCACTAGTGCCAAGAAACCGTGTGTCTTCTATTTACGACGTTTTGTGAAGTTTTTATTGTTTCTTTTATGCGCTTTTTCTTAAATTTTGTTAGACGCGTGTGTAATCTCTTCTTCTTACTCCGCGTGCTACGTGCTGGGATGATACAACTTCCCAAACGTGTGACATAAAGCCTGGTTCCACTGCACTGTCTTGGCACACTTCGATATGGCTCATAGTAAGAAGACCGTTTATATTTCTTACGCCTTGCGTCTGTCGACGCAATGTCGCCGTGTTGAGCAGGCCTCTCCTATGATGCAGGAGGAGCAAGCATCTCCGGTTGGGGAGGAGGAGCACCCCGACCCACAACTATACCACGACGGAGGCTCCTCCCGGTTGCACTCGGTGACGGATGGCAATGTCGGTGTTGTCAAGAAGGAGATCATCTCTACATCTCCTCCAACGAATAGAAGTAGTAGAAACTAGTCATATATTTATAAATTGTTCACGTCGTTACCTCTGGCCTATAAAATGCCTCTCATAATCTTCCTATCGGTTACCTGCCTCTCATCAACACCATGCTTCCCTACAAGCTCACTCTCGGGTTCATTGACCTGGCACCGTCAAATGTCGAGGATGAGTATTCCTTATAGCATAGTGCTGGGGGAAGCGTCATCAAGCTCACAAGGTCTGATTCAGAGGAGGAACGTGCTCCAGAGAAGGAGATCGAGCACGGTCTATAGGAAGATGAGCTGGATGGGTTGCAGGCGAAGGACTTGCAAGAGCACATGGTGGCGGGGGGCTCCATCGCGTCAGTGCAGCGTGAGGAAGAAGCGGTGCATCGCATCATGGAGGAGTCCTTCGAGACTCTTTGCGGTGACTGTATGTAGTGTTGGGCTCCTAGCGATGGGTTCAACAAGATTGCGGTGATTTTGGATGGTTGTCGCGGCAAGGCGCAAGGCCGCCTACAAATTGTTCGTGTCATCGGGCACTAGGAACCCTTTTGCCAATGATGTCGAGGCATCATGCTCTATAGATGTCGGAGGAGCCTCCAATGATGAAGAGTCGTCGGGCTCAGGAGAGGGAATAGGAGGCACCAACGAGAATGTCATCAACATCTCCTTAAGTGTTCAAGGAGGATGATTAATACTTAGATAATTCAATTTTATTAGGCCATATATATGTATGTAATGTGAGTTGAGCGGTATTTTTCTAACAGGAAGGGCAACCATGTTCGATTGGAGCTTGATACCTTTGATCCAGATTACTTACGGTTATAGTATAGCTTTCTCCCTATAATAGATCTAGTTTTATCGAACCTTGGGAAGCACTTGCAAAATGGAATTTAGGAGAATATACAAGACTTGCTGATTAATTTTGTTTTTCATTTACCAGACCTTTCCATTTTACTTTATATCTTAGGTTGTTTTTAATGATGGAGATAGGCCAGGATTGAAGATTCACTTACAGATACGCATACAAAATGAGATAAAGATAAAGTTAAGCATATTCATGTGATGTTACTGTTGATCCCAAGCATCGTTGGCTACTAGAGCCTCTGAAACCACAGGTGACAATAGTCTTTTGGTCCAACTATTATACCATAAAACCACTGGTTACCACGATTATTAAGTAAAATAGACGAAAGACTTAAGATTAGTGATGTTACTGTTGATCCCAAGCATATCACTAAGATAATACAAGATACAAGATAACAAAGCTCATATTCAATCATTACACAATATTGCCATATAATTAGATGCACATAAACGCTGCAAGGCTTCACCCCAAACCTGTGGCCCATGAGGACTACTCACTCATAATAATAAGATCAAGAATATAAATCATTATAGAAATATTTACATTGAAATCAAATATTCTTACAATGGTCACCAATTCGCAAGGAGATATCTATTACGAGGTGATGGCAATGGCTATAAATGAGGTAGGAGATGGAGGTGATGAACTATGGTGGTGTGGATCTCCTTAGGTGTGTGATGGATGAGATTTGAATGACACATGTGTTTTGCGGTGGCTGGAGGGTGCGTCTCTCCTTGAATGATATCGCCTCCTTCACATAAGTAGTTCTGTTTGACCTAAGGAAGGCTCCGGCGGGTGGTACGGATGGGCCTCGCCCGTACTGATGCTCGTTATGGCTTGGCCGTGTTGGCAACGACATTTTTCTTCATAAATTTCTCCTGATTTTGCATAAAAGTGTGCTTTTTTCGTATGAAAAAATAAGGGAATGATTTGCATGTCTTTGCAATAATTAGTCATTAGTAGCAAGACTAGAGATTTATTTGGTCAATTTCTTGACTTAAAATAAGATTTAAATGCGAATAAAAATAGCTATTTCCATGGCCATCGGAGCCCTTCCGGCTGATCCCCAAATATTATTAACTGTATTTTGTAACTTAAGGTGAAAACCATGTTTGATTGGTCCTGTACTTCGGGACAAATATTATAAACTATTTTTGAAGTTTCATATCGTAAACAGCTTTCTCCCACATAAACTATGTGTGATGTCTAGGTGAGGAATGGGACTGAGTTTTGTGGAATGCATGGGGGTCATTATGGCAACCCGGTCTTGCTATTGATCATTGATCTGAGAGAGATCTCGATCTGTTCCATTCCCGAATCATAGGGTAATACACTTAAGGATATTACTATATTCTAAGATCGTTATGAAAGCTAAAGGATCACAGTCGAGGGAAAGAGAATGTCGGAATAGTTCTGAAGGTTTGCCAGAATAGTTCTAGAGGCGAATCCGAAGGTGTTTGGAATGAGCCGAGAGGTGTTTCGGATTCTGGAGTTTTTATAATATGCATTTATATATTAATTATGCATTAACATATTAAATAAATATTTAAAATTAAAATTAATGGGGCAACTTCCTCTATTGGGACAAATCCCCGAAGGGAAAAAGGCCCGAAGGGAAGACACCCTGAACACCAACCGCTGTCGTAGCTAGGTCCCACCGGCCAAGCCGGCCCATGTAGGCGCACTAGTGGGCCGTAGGCAGGGCGCACCCGGCCAGCCACTGTCGTGCGAGAGCCATGGGCGTGCGGGCTGGCACAGGGCCCACCTGGTCGACCACCACCGCCTCTCCAACGGCCGCGCGCCTCCTTCCTCCTTTTTTCTTTAGTCCCACATTGGGACTTTAGGGAGAAGGAGTCTTGCCCTCCCCCTATATAAGAATATCTATATTGATGGAAAAATACAACAATAAATAAAAGGGGATTTACTAAGGCATTTTCCTTAGGGAATTTACCCTCGCTCTTTGTTGAATCTCGCGAGTGCGGTTCCAAGAAGGACTGTGCATGTGGGAGACGACTCCACCGGCATGCCGTCTCACTGCTGGATTGTAGTTCCAGGGGGTCTACTTCCGCATCCCGGCCGGATCAAGGAGGACGGGAGTCGTTGTAGAACACCGTACGCGTGCGCTACCTTGGAGGTGCTACCGCTAGTAGAACCAAAGCTGTCATGCAAGGACCAGGAGGTGAAGTGAGAGGAGCAACGCAACCTTAAGGTCAGCTACGTGTACGACTACATCACCAATATTCCCCGTGAAACGTAACGCTTTCGGTCTACAAGGGTACGTCACTGAAACACCATCCTCGTTGCTGCATGAACTCGTAGATAGATCCTGGTATTAGGTGTTGCGCTAGCTAGTAATTTTTTTGTTTTCTGCTATGAACCACAACGTTAGCACTAGGACGTTCTGGTAAACTTGCCCCCGGTGTCGTGGTCGCCAACGATGTACATGTTAGAGTTGTATATGTGTGCGTGTATGCATCGGTTTGTAATTCCTTGTTGTACAAGTTAATCCGCTAATATAAATCAATGCCAGCTGGTTGGGGTTAACCATGGCAAACAATTCTTTTTGACTTGGTATCAGAGTAAGCTACCCTACCTAGGGTTTCCGCCCGCACCCCGCGCTTCTGCCGCCACCGCCCGCGCCCCGCGCGTGCCGCCGCCACGACCACTCGACGCGATTTCCTCATCTGCGTTGATGCTCTCCACCGCCAGCGCGTTGGCCTCGTCATCCGCCCCATCCATCCCCATCGGCGCCATCATCTCCGCCCCCACCGGCCACAACACCAACACCATAATGGTGCGCCTAGATCGCACTAATTTTCTTCTTTGGAAGATGCATCTCATACCCAACATCGCCGGCTTCCTCGATGGCTCCTGCAAAGCGCCTCTGGCCACGGTCACCGAAGGAGAAGGTGCCAACGCCGTGACCAAGGCTAACCCGGACTATGCCCTATGGTTCTACACGGATCAGCGTGTCCTCAGCATCCTCGTAGGCTCCATGGCGGAGGATATCCTCATCCACCTCGTTGGCCATACCACCGCGTTGTCTGTGTGGGCGTGCCTCATGTCCATGTTCTCGGCGCAGAACAAGACGAGCGTGCACCAGATGCGGCGTCAGATCACAACACTGCGGAAGAACAACCTCATCGCCGCCTCCTACTTTCACAAGATGAAGGGTTTTGCGGATGCCATGTCCTAGGTGGGATCACCTATCTCCGATGACGAGTTGATCGAATACATCGTCATCGGTCTCGGGCCACAATTTGAGTCCCTCCAGCACTCCCTCATGGTGCTGGCCGCCGCAGGCACCGATACCCTCAGCCTGTCGGACTTCTACTCCATGCTCCTCTCCCGCGAGTCTCTCAAGGAGAAAAACACCCTCACCCCTGAGTTCTCCACCTCCACCAACGCTGCAGCGCGGCAAGGCGATGGCCGTGGAGGGGGCCGCCTGATGGAGCGCTGGGTCAATGTGGAGCGCTTCGTCGGGAAACCCCAAGAGCAAGGTGTGATGCAGCACAGTAGCAAGTTTTCCATCAGTAAGAAACCGAGGTTATCGAACCAGTAGGAAGAAGGAAACGTCTCAAAGGTGGTGCAAGCAACGTGGAAACCTGCACAACACAAACTCAAGACTTTGCCCCCAACGAATCAGTGAGGTTGTCAAACTCACCGGTTTGTTGTAACAAAGGATTAACTGTATGGTGTGGAAGGTGATGAATGGTTTGCAGCAAGTAAACAGTGGAAGATGTATCAATGGTAAATATTGGACCGGGTTCCATAGTTCACTAGTGGTGCTCTCCTTAGATAAACAACATGGCATGAAGGGTAAACAAATTACAGCAGGGCAATTAACAGGAACTGAGTAAGGCATAAGAATGCAATACTAGACAAAAAGATCCTATGAGATTCGATTGGGCAATACTATACATAGACCGCCATCCAACTGCATCTATGACTAGAAGTCCACCTTCAGGTTATAATCCGAACCCCCTCCAATATTAAGTTGCAAGCAACAGACAACTGCTTTAAGCAAAGTGTGTAAGGTAAACAATCCACTTGTTCCATGAACAAGAGACCGTTGTTTTCTCCCTAGTGGCAACAACACATCTACAACCGAAGAGATTTTTGTCACTTCCCTTGAAAACTAGAGGCATGAACCCACTATCGAGCATATATACCCCATCTTGGAGTCACTAGCAACTACTTGTCCAAGATAGCTACTAACAACGGAGAGCATGCAAGATCACAAACAACACAGACATGATAGAATCAATAATACAAAATCATTAATCAATCTGACATAGTAATCTCAGTATCCATCGGATCCCCGCAAACACAACATGCATGATTACAAATAGATTAGATCTTGATCATGAACGGATCTCACAAGATCTATACATGAAAGCACAAGGAGGAGATACAACCATCTAGCTACTACATGGACCCATAGTCCAAGGTGGAACTACTCACTCTTCATACCGGATAAGAAGGCCTCCGGGATGATCTCCCCTCTGGCAGGGTGCCGGGAAGAACTTCAAATCCCCCGATCTAGGGACGATGGTGTCGGCGGCTACAGACGGTTTCATGGAGTTTTTATTAGGTGCCTAGGGTTTTTGCATCGGAGGCTTCTTATAGGCGAAGGGGCGAGGCTGGGAGGCGGCCAGGGGGGCCACACCCTTCCTAGGCGCGGGCCAGGCTTGGCCGCGCCTAGGGGGGTCTGGCCGCCCTGTGGCGCCTCTTCATCTTGTCTTCTGGCTTCGTATCGCCCACGGTAAAATATTGACTTTGGCTTTTGTCCCGTCCAATTCTGAGAATATTGATTTTCTGCCTTTCTGAAACCAAAAACAGAAGAAAACAGGCAACTGGCACTATGGCAACTTGTTAATAGGTTAGTTCCAGAAAACATATAAAAACACCTCAAAGTGTAGACAAAGCAAAGCAAAGTAGATACTAAACAAGCATGGAACATCAAAAATTATAGATACGTTTCTAACGTCTCACCGCCCCTTCCCCGACACCAACAACTATGGCGGCCGCTCCGGGGGTCACCCTACTGGCCCACAAGGCGGCGGCCAGTACAACAATGGCCAGTCGCATCAGGCCCCCCGTGGAAACCGCTCCAACCAGGGGGCATTGGTGGTGGCAATGGCAGAGGCGGCCAGGGCAACGGCCGTGGCGGGCGCTACAACCGCCAACGCGATCGCCCCCGCTGTCAAGTCTATTAGGGGCATGCGGCCCTCTAGTGCAAAAATCGCTTCAACCAAGTGTTCTAGTACAAGGACCCCCGTGCTGGTAATTTCTCCGCCTACCAGCCAGACACTAGCCAGTCGTGGCTCTTCGACACTGGCGCCACCAACCACCTCACCAACGACATGGGCAGGATGAACATCCAGGGGCGCTACAACGGCATGGATCAAGTGCAAGTCGCCAACGGTGCAGGTTTGTCTATTACGCATGTTGGCCAATCTCATTTACCTGGTTCATCCTCTCCCATTTAGCTTAAAAATATTTTGCTTGTCCTAAACTTAGAAATAGTTTGCTCTCCGTCTATCGCCTTGTTTCCGACAATAAAATCTTTGTTGAATTTCATAAATCCTTTTTCTGTGTCAAGGACAAGGTCACGAATAAGGTTCTTCTTCACGGTAGGAGTCGTGGTGGTCTTTACCCTCTCCCGTTCAGCCACGCCGTAACTTCTGGGCATCGCACGTCGTCCGGCGTTCGGCTGACTTCCGAGCAGTGGCATCGGCGTCTTGGTCATCCGTCAAATAAGATAGTTCATAATATTTTTAGTTACAATAATTTTCCATGTTCTTCAAACATTGAGTCTTCCATGTGTGATGCTTGTCAGTGTGCTAAGAGTCACTAATTACCATATAATTATTCTACTCGTGTTTCTACATCACCACTTGAGCTTATTCACTTCGATATTTGGGGTCCTGCTTTGCCCTCTTTTGGGGTTTTTATGTGTTATGCCAGTTTTATTGATGACTATAGTCGCTATTAATGGATTTATTTGATCAAAAATAAGTATGATGTTGAGAGTATCTTTTACACCTTTCAAAACCATGTTGAGTGTCAGTTAAATGCTAAGATTCGTTCTGTTCAGTCGGACTAGGGTGGTGAGTATCATTGCCTCCATGCTTATTTTCAGCATACCGGCATCGCTCATCATGTGTCTTGTCCACATACGTATCAACAAAATGGCATACCGGAACGCAAGAACTGTCATCTCGTCGAGACGGGTCTAGCTCTCCTAGCGCACTCCTTGCCGTCCCTTCGGTTTTGGGGTGAGGTGTTTCTTACAGCTTGCTATCTTATTAACAGGATGCCACGCCGGTCATCAAACACGCCGCACCCGTGTTCTGACTCCTTAATATGACTCCCAGGTACTCGTTTCTCCACACGTTTAGTTGTGCATGTTGGCCTAGTTTGCGTAAGTATAATTCACGTAATCTCGAGTTTCTCTCTCGGATGTGTGTGTTTCTTGGGTATAGTCCAATGCATAAAGGCTACAAGTGTATTGATCGCTCTATCGGTCGTATTTACATCTCTCGTGACATTGTTTTCAACGAGACAATATTTCCCTTTGCTACTCCCGGTGTTAGTGTTGATGTCTCCAAACTTCTTCCGATGTCGTTTCCATCTAATGAACCAGTTACTCAGAGTACCGACACGCGTAGTTATGACATTACCGTGTTACCGGCTAATGCACATGGTTTTGTTGTTAGTTCTCCTGTGCAGGTTCTAGCGGCATCCCCTTCGCCGATCGACGTCCAAGCGCCCGCAACGCCATCGCATTTGCATGCCTTGGCCGGCGCGCGAGGGCCCTCCTTGCATGCAGACCCTCGGCCTCCCCTCGCACCGACTCGACTCTGGCCTCTTCCTGCGATGACTCGGCCCTGGCCCGGGACTAGCGTCCGTGCTCCCCGTAGCCTGCGCGGTCGCCAGCATCGACATTGCCCGCCTCTCCGGATCGTGACGGGTCGGCCTCCTCGGCCCACGACGGGCCTACTCCATTGACCTCACCGTCGCCTGCATCACCGCCCGTGCCTCATGATGTTGTACCGCCTCGGGTCATCGTCACGCAGCAGCGCAACGCTATCTCCTATACCAAGGTGTATCGGTACGGCACGGTTCGGTATGATCCCTACCGTCGTCGTTCTTTTATGGTGGAGCCTGCATCTCATCGCGCCGCTCTCTCTGAGCCGGCATGGAGCACTGCTATGGAGGCTGAGTTCGAGGCTATTTAGGCGAACAAGACATGGACCTTGGTTCCCCGTCTACCTGGCACGAATATTGTTGGCAGCAAGTGGATCTTCAAAACGAAGTTCTGTCCTGACGGTTCAGTTGACAAATAAAAGACAAGGCTTGTGGCTAGAGGCTTCACACAACAGTACGGTAGTGATTATCATGATACTTTCAGTCATGTGGTTAAACCAGTCACAGTTTGCCTGGCACTCTCTCTTGTTGTCTCTCATGGATGGTGTCTTTGTCAGATTGATGTGAGTAATGCCTTCCTTCATGGTTTTCTTACTGAGGAAGTGTATATGCAGCAGCCTCCTGGTTTTGAGGACTCGAGGTATCCAAAGTATGTTTGCAAGCTACAGTGTGCTCTCTATGGTCTCAAACAGTCGTTCCGTGCCTGGTATGCACGTTTGAGTGACAAACTTCATCAGCTTGGTTTTATTTATAGCAAGGTGGATACTTCTTTGTTCATCTTTGATCATCAGGGAGTTGTGATATCTATGCTCGTGTATGTTGATGACATCGTCTTGGCTGGATCATGTACATGTGCGTTTGACAAGCTGGTTGCCACTCTTTTGGGTTCTTTTCCTATCAAGGACCTTGGGCGTCTGGAGTATTTTCTTGGGATTGAGGATGCTTACACTCCTGAGGGTATGATGTTAACACGGCACAAGTATGCTCTTGATCTCTTGCACCAGGCCAACATGGAGAAATGTCGGCAGTTACCATGTCTATGTCTACTTCTGATAAGTTGTCTCGAGATCAAGGTGAACCGCTCAGTTCTGAGGATGCTTTCAAGTACATGAGTCTTGTTGGGGGTCTACAGTATCTTACCCTCACCCGTCCTAACTTGTCATTTGTTGTCAACAAGGTGTGTCAGTACTTGTCGTAGCCTACTACCGCTCATTATGAGGCGGTCAAGCGCATCCTGAGGTATATCCGATGCTCCATGTCCACTGGCTTGGGTTTTCGGCGCTCCTCGTCTACGGGATTGAGTATTTTCACCGATGCGGATTGGGCTGGCTGTTCTGATGATCATTGTTCCACTAGCGGTTTTTGCAATTTTTCTTGGTTCCAATCTTGTGTCTTGGAGTTCTCGCAAGCAACCGACGGTTTCTCGCTCCAGTACTGAGGCAAAGTATAAGGCTTTAGCCAATGGCACCACAGAGGCTATGTGGATACAATTGGTGTTGAAGGAGCTTCGTGTGTTTCTCTCACAACCTCCTGTTTTATGGTGCGACAACATTGGAGCTATGTACTTGACTGTCAATCCAGTGTTTCATGCCCGCACGAAGCATATTGAGGTTAATTTCCACTTCGTGCGTGATAAAGTTGCTTTGGGCACACTTGATGTTAAGTTCATCTCCACCGATGACCAGTTGGCTGACGTGTTCACGAAGCCGGCTACTCAGCTCACACTTCGACGATTTAGTTCCAATCTCAAGCTTGTTCATGACGGTTTAGATTGAGGGGGTGTTAGAGTTGTATATGCGTGCGTGTATGTATTGGTTTGTAACCGGTTTGTAATTTCTTGTTGTACAAGTTAATCCGCTAATATAAATCAATGCCAGCCGGTTGGGGCTAACCATGGCAAACAATTCTTTTTGACTGTACATAGACCTCTTCCACGAAGACGACAATGAGTAGGCGATCGCGCCACCATTTTCCCTACATAGCTAGGGTTTCTAGTTCTTTTAGGATTTTTTATTTTATTTCTATATGTATATTAAGTTTGTTTCAAACGAAGTGTTATGAAAAAATGGGTTGGGCGCGGAACTACCCGTCTAGGTACGAAAGTGGTAATTTCCTGTCCACATGATAACCAGATAGATAAAAAAAAATCATGTCCAAAGTGGTCATATCCTAAGATCAACTCTAATGGATGATGTAAAATAGGGCAGGGCAAAAACATTATAGGGTACCAAAAGTGGGATATAGGGCACGAAAATGAAAAGAGCTTTTCTGGATAATGTATTTTGAGCCATGCCAGCCGCAGTGGGTTGTAAGACCCCAAAAATATTAATGAGGATCAATTTCTAATTAAACAAGATTAGGGTTAACAAAAGCTTTTATTAATTAAATTCAAATCTGAATGCTTGTGTGTACGAATGCTTGCAATGCCATGTTTGATTGTTGTAAATGATGAGAAATGGTTTAGATATCAAAATCATATCATCTAGATCATTTCCAAAGAAGATCAAAACAAAAGAAAATCAAAATATGAAGCATAAGACCTAGTGGTCATTTTTGCCCAAGTTAACCACTAGCTCACTTTGAGCATCTCTAGCAACTAATCTCAAACAGAAACTTTTCCATTTCTTTTCTCACCTTGCTCGAACTAGTGAAACTAAACACAATGGAGCTTTCCAACCTTGCATAAACCAATCCAAACCCATTTGAGAGGCAATTCAAAATTGAATCTATCCTATGTATCAAGATAGCCATTTTTGGAAAACCGCTCAAACCTTCACCACTTAGCATACCATTGCACCCAGGGACTACCGATATTAGTACCAGAACACCCATCAAAAATCACTGGAAATTATGATGGTTTAGTTCTTGCGGCCATTTGATCAAACATCTGGTGATCATAGTACAAACTCAACCACTATACACTGTTTTGATCAAACATTTGATCATGTTGGTGACCTCATCAAGATCACACGTCGTTTCCTTAACTCCCTCAGTACCAGCCCGTGCGAAGGAGCTCTCTCACTCAATCAAATGAGCAGTGCAAAAATTGTACCCGAGCTCACCTTGCCACCCCGACGCGGACACGACGCCACGGAACGCGCCACCCTCGCCCACGATGTCTAGGAGGTAGCACTGACCTCACCGCCTCTGCTTGTGCATGCCCCGACCAAAGACCGCTCGAGGATACTCTAGCAAAGCCGTGCCCATTTAACACGAGACCATGCCGGTCGCCGCGCCAGAGCGCCGAGAAATCCCGCACGCACACGCAGCGCCTTGCTCTCGCTTTGCACCATTACGTTCGCCATGACTCCAGCAAGCTCCCAGACTCGATCGTTTGGCCGCGCGATCGCCGTGACCACCATACGCCGTGACGATTGCCGACGGTACCGCCTTAGAGCATGGACGTTCTAGAACGATTTAGACTGCGCCTCGCCGTGTCACTGTGCGCATGAAGATCTCCCTAAAGCACCACGTCGACCTATACCCTTGGCCGTGCCAATAGCTCAGTATAACTATGTCGCCGACGAGCCCGAGCCATGCCGCTGTGCCCCCTTCGCCGCAGTATAAATAGAGCCTTCCCTCAACCTCAAAACGCACACCATTCCACTCCTCTCTCACCCAGGAACCTCTCTGACCCAACCCTAGAGCAAGGAGAGAACCACCTCGCTGGAATTTCGCGGGAGTCCGTCGCTGCAGAGGAAGGAAGGAGCCTACTCTAGGAGCCGCCCTAGGAGCTGCCACGACCACCAGTCGAATCACCGTCGCCGACTCGTTCATTTGCCTCCATCGCCTGACCTAGCTGGATCCCTGGTAAGCTCCCCGACGACCCCCACCGTAGTGCTAGGGTTCTGTCTCGCACGCGCCCTTCGATGAAGACGACGATGCTCAACCGTTGATCACGCTCTAATCCTAAGGCCCAGATTAGCTGATACCGCTTCGCGTTTGATTAGCCGCTGACATGTAGGACCAGCCCTGGAGCAGCCCGCTGCGCGCATGTTGTGTAGTTGGGCCAGCCCATTAGCATTCCCGCGCGTATCCCATCTATTCAAATTTTGATTTGTCTTTTATTTGAAAACCCCATACTGTAGGTAACTTTAAAAATCAATTCAGGAAGATTCACAAGACCAAATTGAATGATTCGAATTTTTTTTTAAAAGTAGATGAAAATCTCTAATCACTCAGATTGGATTCAAACATTTTGAAACTATAGATCACCCTTGGTAAAATTAACAAGACAATAACTTTTAGCACTTCAAACATTTTTCTAAAATCAACCATAAGTGATGTTGAGTTGATTCCAACTCTGAAAAATCACATTAGACAAGACCTTTCTGAATATGGAAAAATATACATACTTACATACAGTATTCCTGGGCCAAAATTAAAGAATGGCTTTATAGTCATTTCTAGCCTCTAAGATATTATTAAATGGTAGTGTTAAGCTTTGTAAATTAAGCCAACCACTTTAAATCACATTCTCAAGTATTGGAATAATGTGGTGATTACATGTGTCAATATGATCCCATATTTAAATTGGAGAATATTAAATCTTAAGTAACTTTTCAGTGAGTAGAAATTAATTTTCTAAAAATAAGATAAATAAAATCTTGCCACACCTTTTCTTGTAATAATAGAGATGATGCTAGATCATCTAGAGTGACTCCTTGTGTGTTAAGTAGAGGTAGTTAAGTATTGTTTGGTGATTGTGTACCTCTTATTTATTTATAGACGCTAGTATCAATCCGGGCTACGAGGAGGAAGAATTCTACGAAGACGAGGAAGAGAACTTCGACCACCTTACCAACCAAGGCAAGCTAAGCTAAACCATGCAAGCCTCACTTGCAAGAATTTGTGATACCACTTTGATTTTTGCCTATCCCAAGTTTTACTTGCAAGCTTTACCTTTTACCCTTTTACAAAAGGTGTTCCAATAGTTAATTAATTGATGATTAGTGGAAGAGTGGGATAGGTGCCATCAAGATCTAGAGCTTGATGTAGGTAGAAACACTACTTTAGTACCCCTCAAATAGTGACACCATCATTGGTAGATGTTAGTGCTAAATTAATTTTGATCAATCTAGATGGGAACAAATGATTATGAAAACCTTGGAATGATGAGTCATTCTATTGAAATGTTTTGACATGTGTTATTGACACAATGAGTTGAAGATGATGATGAATGAAGTATGTGACCTGACTTTGACAAAAACTGATGGTTGGGTTCAGATGCGACACCATTACAAATTTACCGTATAACCACAATACCCGAATTTGGGTAGGGCTTGACTGGAAGTTTATGTGTCTTAGTATGGGTTCCCTCGCGGAACAAGGTGAGCTGAGGCTACCTTGTGAATGTGACTGTCCACCTATGAAGTTCCCAAGATGACAGATGGTCATGGTTGAGAGGCCAAACTCATAGGGGAGGTGCATATACTAGGGTGTGTAATTGAAAGGTTAGGATTGATTATCCGCATACGAAGTATGATGATTCAGGATTATTCCTGATAGATGTATCGAATGTTGTGGTGAAAGTGTACCACCTCTGCAGAGTGTCAAACCATTCGAATAGCCGCGTCCGTGGTTATGGACAGTTGGATGGCCATACTGTTCCATTGTCAGATGTTTTCCAATATGATCCGTGACTTGAATGGTTACTTTGAATTGACCCCCCACAAGTTGAGGAAATGAAAGTAAGTTCCCACCTAAGTAATTTAGACAACTAAAGATAGACTTTTATTACTAGATACTTTGTGAAATAAAATTGGCTTGTGGCAAACAAACTTAGATCTTAGGATTCCTATTAGAATGGCCTTACTACTTTGGTAATAGTTTGCGAGTACCTCAAAGTACTCATGGCTTTGTCCCTGGATATTCCCATGGCCAGACTATGAAGGATACTACGAGGAGGATGGACAGCAGGACGCTTACGATAACTAGGATCATCTCCCATCATCAGCATTGTCTGTGACCCTAAAGATGGATCCTCGACGATGCTACTACTATTATTATTATGCTGCTTTGATTTTAATCAGACCTGATCATGAGATCAACTATTTGTAAGACTATTATGGTTTGAAATGGATTATGTACTGTGCTACCAATCTATTATGTCTCACAAAAATTGTAATCATGGGATTGCGATGTACGGCATAACAGGCATCTGGGATTAAAAATCCGAGTGTTGACAAGTTGGTATCATAGCCATCCTGACCATAGGAAACCCTAGTTAGACTGGACGTTTGAAAAACTTAGTTTCCAAAGACAAAGAAAGTGAGTATTTATAAAAACCTATTCTCACACTTATCCTTGAAAACTCTTTCCAAAAGAGTCATATGTTCCTCAAAAAAATTTGCAATCTTACAGAAAAATTGGCACACTTGATCACCTCTCTAACTTACTCATCTTAACTGCTTATAGATGGACTACACCTACAACAAGTTTTATCAGTTGGGCAACGGAGGAAACCTCATCTTTGAGAGTGACCTAAATCAGCTTGCGGAATTTCTGGAGCGCCCGCATCCAGAATTCTATGGAGCTCAACTCCATGATCACCCCGGAGGAGAGCTGCAGTGGCTGATAGTTGTAGATATACGAGGAAAAATGGAGCCACATACATCTAAAAAGATCCATTTTAGCATCTGAGAGAACAAATAGATAGATAGATTGGCAAGAGCAATGCAGGAAGCACTTTCCCGATTAGGTGGGCAGAATATCAACAAGATTGTCGACACCCTCTTCGCCCATTATGCCAAAAGTGACTCCAATGGACAACCCTTGGACCTGCCAGGCCATCCTGAGTTGAGGCACCATGTGGACCATCTTGCCTTCATGCTTCATGAGAATCAGAAGGAGCTGGACAACACTCGTGCTGACGCCAACGAGAAGCAAGTTGTTGCCGCCAAGAAGGGCCAGACCTTCGCCATCCTCGTGAAGGAGCGCAAGTCACTTTGCCGTTTGCGTGACAAGAAGTATCGCATCATTGCTCGCCTTTGTCGCAAAGTGTCATCCTTGGAAGAGACCATCCCGAGAGAGACATGCAGCTTGAAGAGAGGGAGAATGAAGGGGAAGATATTCGTGGAGATCCCTACTCGTACCTCAGTGATGATGATGACTACTTGGAGGACATGGAACAGGAGTTCCACACTAATGATGAGGACCGTGACTTCATTGATGATGAAGAAGCCACCGGTTCTGATGAGTAGTAGCACCAGAGAACTGTCGTAGGTGTGACTTGTATCCGGTCCCACTATATCGTAGCTTGCCAGAATGGTTCTTAAAACCATCTTCTTTGTTGTTGTGATGTGTTGCTTGGAATGTGTGGTTTGTATGTGACTTTGGAATGAATGAGAATGAGTTGTTGGCTTTCAAACCCTAGACTTGCTCAAAGTTTAAAAGCTTTTAAACCAAACCCATAAACCTTAGAAAAATTTCCCTCTTGTATCATGATCTATCTCTATCTTCAGATGCCTCGCGGAGGAAGCATCTCATCTCAAGACGCAATGGTCCAAATCCTACAAATGTTAGTAGCTGATCGAGAAGTCGGTAGAACCGAGCGTCAAGACAATCTTGCCACTCTTCAACAGATCGCCCAACTGTCGCATGACAACCAAGGCCATGGAAATCCGGATCATCATGGATCCAAACTTAAGAACTTCTAGAACACCAATCCCCCTATATTTAGCAAGTCAGAAGAGCCCCTAGATGTCGATGACTGGCTACAAACCATGGAGAACAACTTAGAAGTTGCCGGAGTAGAGGATGCAAAGAAAGTACTGTTTGTCACCCACTCTGGCCGGTTCTGCAAGAGCATGGTGGAATAGCACCTGTACCATGAATGGAGGACAAATGATGACTTGGGATGAATTCAAACTCAAGTTCAGACGAACCCATGTGCCACCAGGTTTTATTCTGAGGATGAGGGATGAATTCAAGGAGTTGAAACATGGAAAGATGACCGTGGTAGAGTACCATGACAGATTTCTGTTTCTATCTAGGTATGCCATGAGGATATTGGTACTAAAGCCAAGAAGAAGGAGAGATTTCTGAATGGTCTGCATGATGAGATGCAGACGGTTCTAGTCAATATCCCGTTTGCTGATCTAGAAGCTTTAGTGGATTCAGCAATCCAGATGGAAGGAAAGATCAACCAAGCCGCTGAGAACCGTATGCGTCGTATGATGCATCAACCTAGACCCCACCATACCCCAAAGTACGCACCAGTTCATCTGCTGGATTTGCACCAAGGAGCAATATGCCACCTATGTCCCGTCCCAACTACCCCAATCGTAGCGGAGGAAACCCAAGACCAGGAAGCAACAACCATTATCACAATGGCAATCCCAATAACTTCAACCGTGCACCACCAAGGCCCACCAACACCAATAACAATACTGCCCCAAGGACTGGAAGTAATGCCGTACCTGTTGCAGGCAAGGACAAGTCAACAATCACCTGCTTTGAGTGTGGAGTGACGGGTCGCTATTCCAATGAGTGCCCCAAGAAGATTGCGACAACACCAAATGTTACTACACCTGCCCAGCAGCAGCGTCGTGTCCAACCTGGAAAGAGATTCGCCCCAGGCAACCCGAACAACCGTACTGGCCGTCTGTTCCACATGAATGTTGAAGAAGCCCAGTAAGCGCCAGATGTCGTGCTGGGTATGTTTTCTATTAATTCAGTACTTGCAAGAGTATTGTTTGATTCTGGAGCATCACACTCATTTGTTATGGAAGAATTTGCATGCACTAGTAAGATTCAACCAACAAATTTGAAGCATGTTATGATAGTTCAAATACCAGGGTCAACTACCAAAGCTAGAAAAATTAGCAACGTCGTATCTATCAGAATTCATGGAATAGATTTCTATGCCAATCTAATAGTACTTGGAACCAAAGGTTTGGAAGTATTACTAGGAATGGATTGGATGTCGAAACATCAAGGACTCATAGATTGTGCCAAGAAAGCCATCACCATGACTAGTAGCACCAGAGTATCAGTTGAGCATGTGTCTGAGACACTGCCCCGCCAATTCAAGTGCAATAAGTGTTTAGCCCAACCGACCCTAGACCAAGTCAGAGTAGTCTGTGAATACCCCCGATGTGTTCCTAGATGAATTACCCGGTATGTCCCCAGATCGGGATATCGAGTTTATCATTGAACTAATTCCTGGAACTGGATCCATAGCTCAGAGACCCAATAGTATGAACCCATCAAAGTTAGTGGAGCTCAAGAAGCAAATTGATGACATGATTAGCAAAGATCCGATTCAACCAAGTGCATCGCCATGGAGATCACATGTTCTGTCTGTGGATAAGAAAGATGGTGTCACCCGTTTATGTACGAATTACCGGAAGTTGAATGACGTCACCATCAAGAACAAGTACCCACTTCAGAAGATAAAAGATTTGTTTGACCAGTTGACCAGTGCTAGAGTGTTTTCTAAGATTCATCTTAGAACTGGTTATCATCAACTAAAAATTCGCGCAACGGGTATTCCAAAGACTGCCTTCACTACTCGATATGGATTGTATGTGTACAAGGTCATGTCTTTTGGATTAACCAATGCCCCGGCTTATTTCATGAATCTCATGAATAAGATATTCATGAACTTCTTGGATAAGTTTGTCGTTGTTTTCATCGATGACGTTCTAATGTACTCCAAATCGTAAGAAGAACATGAACAACACCTAAGAACCATCCTCAGAACCCTTGGAGAGCATCAGCTGTATGCCAAGTTCAGCAAATGTGAATTTTGGTTAAAGGAAGTAGGATTCTTAGGACATATCTTGTCAGCCGGAGGAGTTGCTATTGACCCCACCAAGATTAAGGATGTTGAAGAATGGAGAGCCCCAACCACTCAAATAGAAGTTTGCGCATTTCTCGGATTAGCGGGATATTACCGGAAGTTTGTTGAAGGATTTTCAAGGATCGCCAGGATGAGGACTCAGTTATTAAATAAAGATCAGAAGTTTGAATGGACAAACAAATGTGAAGTAAGTTTTCAAGATCTCAAGAAGAGGTTGATTTCAGCCCCAATTTTGATCATGCCGGATATCACTCAACACTTTGACGTGCATTGTGATGCATCCAAGATTGGTCTCAGATGTGTTTTGATGCAAGCAGGAAAAGTGATATCATATCTGTCCCGACAACTGAAGCAACATGAACAGAATTACCCCACCCATGACCTAGAGTTAGCAGCCGTTGTCTTAGCCTTGAATACATGGCATCATTATCTTATGGGTAATCGCTATGAGATTTATTCAAATAACAAGAGTTTGAAGTATAGTTTTACTCAGGAGTTGAATATGAGGCAAAGGAGATGGATAGAGTTGATCAAGGATTATGACCTTGACATTCACTACCACCCCGACAAGGCCAATGTGGTAGCGGATGCTCTTAGTAGACTGTCGTGTAGATTAAACACCATGATTATGAAAGAGCAACCAAGTTTGCATAAGGAGTTGGAGGATTTCAGAATGGAGCTAGTTAGCGAAGGAATCCTAGCTAGTATTGAACTTCAACCACCTTGATAGATCATATAAAGGAAGTGAAGAAGGGAAATGCTAGTATCGACAGAATTAAGCGTCGTACCGGTATAGGGAAGGTACCCGGATTCACAGAAGATCAAGAAGGAGTTCTGTGGTATAAAGGAAGAATCTGTGTGCCAGCAGATTCAGAGTTGAAACAAGTTATTTTGCAAGAAGCCCATGATACTCTTTATTCTATCCATCCGGGAGGAACAAAGATGTATCAGGATTTGAAGGAGAAATTTTGGTGGCATAAAATGAAGCGAGAAGTCGGAAGCTACATCGCCAAGTGTGATATCTGTCAGAGAGTCAAAGAGGAACACCAGCGACCCGCGGGACTGCAACCTTTGCAAATTCTAGAATGGAAATGGGATTCAGTTGGAATGGATTTCATCACTGGTTTTCCTACCTCTAGTAGGGGAAATGGTTCTATTTGGGTCATAGTGGATAGACTTTCCAAAGTAGCTCATTTCTTACCTGTCAAGACCACTTACCAGAGCTCGAAGCTAGTAGAGTTGTACATTGCTAGGATAGTCAGTCTGCATGGAATCCCCAAGAACATTGTGTCGGATCGAGTAACCCAGTTACCTCAAGATTTTGGAAGAAAGTCCAAGAAGGTTTAGGAACCAAGCTGCACTTCAGCACAGCTTATCACCCGCAGACAGATGGACAAACAGAAAGAGTAAACCAAATACTCGAAGATATGTTGAGAGCTTGTGTATTGGAATATGGATCTAAATGGGAGGACTGCCTGCCTTTCACAGAATTCTTATACAACAACAATTATCAATCTAGTTTGCAAATGGCCCCATTTGAATTTATGTATGGAAGGAAGTGTAGTACCCCCCTGAATTGGTCACAAGTAGGAGAGAGTCGGATCTTCGGACCAGACATCCTACGAGAAGCCGAAGAGAAGGTTCACAAGATTCGTGAGCACCTCAAGACCGCTCAGTCCAGACAGAAGAGTTATGCCGACAAGAGACGTCGAGATCTAGCCTTCAATATCAGAGATTTCATTTATCTCAAAGTATCACCCTTGAAAGGAATGCAGCGTTTCCAACTCAAAGGAAAGCTTGCACCCAGATACATTGGACCCTTCAAGATTCTAAGTTGCCAAGGAGAGGTATCGTATCAGATAGAACTGCCTGAAGATATGTCAGCCGTGCACGATGTGTTTCATGTCTCGTTACTTCGGAAATGTTTAGAAGTTCTGGAGACGACGGGAGTTTTCAAGAACATAAATCACAGAGCTATTGAAATCAACCCGGACTTAACCTATCGTGAAGTACCCATTCATATTTTGGAAGAAGCTTTCCGAACTACTCGGACCAGGAGTATCAAGTTTCTCAAGATCCAGTGGAGCAATCATACTGAAGAAGAAGCCACTTGGGAACACGAAGATTACATGAGGACTGAGTTTCCCAATCTATTTAGTTCTTAGTATTTCCTCAATCTCGAGACGAGATTTTGTTTAAGGAGGGAAGGTTTGTAACACCCCAAAAATATAAATGAGGATCAATTTCTAATTAAACAAGATTAGGGTTGACAAAAGCTTTTATTAATTAAATTCAAATCTTAATGCTTGTGTGTATGAATGCTTGCAATGCCATGTTTGATTGTTGTGAATTATGAGAAATGGTTTAGAGATCAAAACCATATCATCTAGGTCATTTCCAAACAAGCTCAAAACAAAAGAAAATCAAAATATGAAGCATAAGACCTAATGGTCATTTTCCCAAGTTAACCACTAGCTCACTTTGAGCATCTCTAGCAACTAATCTCAAATAGAAACTTCTCCATTTCTTTTCTCACCTTGCTAGACCTAGTGACACTAATCACAATGGAGCTTTCCAAGTTTGCAGAAACCAATCCAAACCCGTTTGAGAGGCAATTCAAAATTGAATATATCTTATGTATCAAGATAGCCATTTTTGGAAAACCACTCAAACCTTCACCACTTAGCAAAATATTGCACCCAAAGACTACCAAGATTAGTACTAGAACACCCATCCAAAATCACTGGAAATTATGATGGTTTAGTTATTGCGGCCATTAGATCGAACACTTGGTTATCACAGTACAAACTCAACCACTATACACTGATCAAACCTTTGATCATCTTGGTGCCCTCACCAAGCTCACACGTCGTGCCCTTAACTCCCTCAGTACCATCCCATGAGAACGAGCTCTCTCACTCGATCAAATGAGCAGTGCAAAAATCGTACCCGAGCTCACCTTACCACCCCGACGCGGACACGCCGCCATGGACCGCGCCGCCCTCGCCCACGATGTCTAGGAGGTAGCACTGACCTCACCGGCTCTGCCTGTGCATGCCCCGACCAAATACCGCTCGAGGAGACGCCAGCAAAGCCGTGCCCATTTAACACGAGACCATGCCGTTCGCCGCGCCAGAGCGCCGAGCAATACCGCGTGCACACGCCGCGCCTCGCTCTCGCTTTGCACCATTACGTTTGCCATGACTCCAGCAAGCTCCCAGACACGATCGTTTGACCGTGCGATCGTCGTGACTACCATACGCCGTGACGATTGCTGATGGTACCGCCGTAGAGCACGGACGTTCTAGAATGATATAGACTGCTCCTCGCCGTGCCACTATGCGCATGACGATCTCCCTGAAGCACCACGTCGACCTATACCCTTGGCTGTGTCAATAGTTCAGTATAACTGCATCGCCGGCGAGCTCGAGCCTTGCCGATGTGCCCCCTTCGCTGCAGTATAAATAGAGCCCTCCCCCGACCTCAAAACGCACACCATTCCACTCCTCTCTCACCCAGGAACCTCTGTGGCCCAACCCTAGAGCAAGGCGAGCACCACCTCGCTGGAATTTCGCAGGAGTCCGTCGCTGCAGAGGAAGGAAGGAGCCGACGCTAGGAGCTTCCGCGACCACCAGTCGAACCGTCGTCGCCGACTCATTCATTCGCCCCCATCGCCTGACCTAGTTGTTGCCCTAGTAAGCCCCCGACGACCCCTACCATAGCGCTAGGGTTCTGTCTTGCGCGCGTCCTGTGATAGAGACGACGACGCTCAACCATTGATCGCGCTCTAATCCTAAGGCCCAGATTAGTTGATACCGCTTCGCGTTTGATTAGCCGCTGACAGGTAGGACCAGCCCTGGAGCATCCCGTTGTGCGTGCGTTGCATAGTTGGGCCAGCCCATTAGCATTCCCGCGCGTAGCCCATCGATTCAAATTTAGATTTGTCTTTTATTTGAAAACCCCATACTGTAGGTAACTTTAAAAATCAATTCAGGAATATTCATAGCACCAAATTGAATGAATCTAATTTTGTTTTAAAGTAGATGAAAATCTATAATCACTCTCATTGGATTCAGATAGTTTGAAACTATAGATCACCCTTGGTAAAATTAACAAGACAATAGCTTTTAGCACTTCAAACATTTTTCTAAAATCAACCATAAGTGATTTGAGTTGATTCCAACTCTCAAAAATCACATTGGACAAGACCTTTCTGAATATGTAAAAATATACATACTTACATATACAGTAGTCCTGGGCCAAAATTAAAGAATGGCTTTATAGTCATTTCTAGCCTCTAAAATATTATTAAATGGTAGTGTTAAGCTTTGTAAATTAAGACAACCACTTTAAATCACATTCTCAAGTATTGGAATGTGTGGTGATGCATTTTTCAATATGATCCCATATTTGAACTGGAGAATATTAAATCTTAAGTAACTTTTCAGTGAGTAGAAATTACTTTTCTAAAAATAAGATAAATAAAATCTTGCCACACCTTTTCTTGTAATAATAGAGATGATGCTAGATCATCTAGAGTAACTCCTTGTGTGTTAATTCGAGGTAGTTAAGTATTGTTTGGTGATTGTGTACCTCGTATTTATTTATAGACGCTAGTATCAATCCGGGCTACGAGGAGGAAGAATTCTACGAAGACGAGTAAGAGAACTTTGACCACCTTACCAAACAAGGCAAGCTAAGCTAAACCATGCAAGCCTCACTTGCAAGCCTCTGTGATACCACTTTGATTTTTGCCTATCCCAAGTTTTACTTGCAAGCTTTACCTTTTAAACTTTAACAAAAGTTGTTCCAATAGTTAATTAATTGATGATTAGTGGAAGAGTGGGACAGGTGCCATCAAGAGATGGAGCTTGATGTAGGTAGAAACACTAGTTTAGTACACCTCAAATAGTGACACCATTGTTGGTAGATGTTAGTGCTAAATTAGTTTTGATCAATCTAGATGGGAAAAAATGATTATGAAAACCTTGGAATGATGATTCATTCCATTGAAATGTTTTGACATGTGTTATGTATACAATGAGTTGAATAAGATCATGAATGAAGTATGTGACTTGACTTTGACAAAAACTGATGGTTGGGTTTGGATGCGATACCATTCCAATTTTACCGTACAACCATAATACCCGAATTTGGGTAGGGCTTGACTAGAAGTTTATGTGTCTTAGTATGGGTTCCCTCTTAGAAAGAGGTGAGCTGAGGCTACCTTGTGAATGTGACTGTCCACCTATGCAGTTTCCAAGATGACAGATGGTCATGGTTGGGAGGCCAAACTCATAGGGGAGGTGCCTATACTAGGTGTTTAATTGAAAGGTTAGGATTGATTATTCGCATATCAAGTATGATGATCCAGGCTTATTCCTGACAAATGTATAGAATGTTGTGGTGAAAGTGTACCACCTCTACAAAGTGTCAAACTATTCAAATATCTGTGTCCACGGTTATGGACAGTTGGATGGCCATACTGTTCCGTTGTCAGATGTTTTCCAAAATGACCCGTGACTTGAATGGTGACTTCAACTTGACCCCCCACAAGTTGAGGAAATGAAAGTAGGTTCCCACCTAAGTAATTTACACAACTAAAGATAGAATTTTATTACTAGATAGTTTGTGAAATAAAATTGGCTTGTGGCAAACAAACTTAGATCTGAGGATTCCTATTAGAATGGCCTTACTGCTTTGGTAATAGTTTGTGAGTACCTCAAAGTACTCATTTCTTTGTCCCTAGCTATTCACATGGCCAGACTATGAAGGAGACTACGAGGAGGATGGACAACAAGATGCTTATGATAAATAGGATCATCTCCCATCGTCAGCATTGCCTATGACCTTGAACACGGAGCCCCGACCACACTACTACTATTATTATTCCATTGCTTTGATTGTAATCAGACCTGATCATGAGATCAACTATTTGTAAGACTATTATAGTTTGTAATGGATGATGTAATGTGCTACCAATCTATTATGTCTCGCAAAAATGGTAATCCTAGGATTGCGATGTACGGCATAACATGCATCTGGGATTAAAAATCTGGGTGTTGACACAGGTAACCTAAAATAGGACATCAAACTAAGATCCGACGACTATGAGCACATGAGAAGATCTGACTATCATCGAAGGCCGAGCTTGATTTGTGAAATTAACTTACAATTTCAACATCTAGCTCATTTTTTATACAATTAACTTGCTATTTGGTCATTAACTTTACAAATACAATATCTAGCTCAAATTAACTTGCAGACTAAAGGAGCAGGGACAAAGGGACACCTAACACGAGGCGATGCTGGAGGCTACTTGCGGTGCTCAATTTGTTCGGCCGACTGCAAAAAGTACGGCAACAACGACCTGGAGGACCTGGTCGGACTAGGTAGGAGGCGAGCGTGGCAGCATGTGGACGGCGAGGAGCAGCTGGATCCTGTGCGGCGCAAAGGGGAAAGCGACCGAGAGGCCACGGGTGGCTGCGCATTTCCTTGGCAATGTGTTGCGCTTCACATCGGAAGGTGTCAAGGCCACGGTTTGTCAGGACATGTCGGCAGAGAAGAGGAGCTCTGATTGGCTCAGATCTAATATACTAGGCAAAGCAAAGATACTGAACATAAATGAATTTAGAGTTTTCTTAGTAGCATGCCACCCATCCACCCACTCTACCAGGTTATATAGAGTACCATGAGGAGCCATGCTTATAAAGTGTTCCAGCTAACAGTCTCTTAAACAAGCTTAAGCGATAAAAACTGATTTATTAATGAACTATAAGCGAAACGATATCCTCTTATCATGTCTGTATGATCCTTCTCCTCCCCTGGTTACTTGCCAATTATAGTACTAGTCCTAACAATACTATCCCCTGAAGACAAGACCTCGGGGCTTGAAATCTGGGAATGTAGTTTGGATGAAGACCGCACCTTCCCACATTGCCTTTGCGGTGGACATATCTTGCCATTTAATGAGCCATTGAGGAACGAAAACATCATACTTGCCAGCACTACGGGGAACCTGTAAGCGCTGGAATATAGAAATAGGGTTCAGTTTGACTTTACCTAAGGGTAACACTAGTGGCAGTCGTCGGTTTGGCACCGCATTGGGGCCTAAGTGCTTCTTGAGCTGACTGACATGCAACACATCATAGAGTAAAGTTCCTTTGAGCAATTGCATCTTATAAGCTAGCTTTCCTGCTGACTGCAGTATTCTGAAGGGTCCATACCATCTCGGAGCAAGCTTCAAGGGATTGCCTGTGCCCAAGGCATTTTCTCTAAGCGATTGCATTTTTAGATAAACCATGTCCCCTTCCTGGAAGACTCTAGGTGTTTGATAGCAACAAAGGCTGCCAATTTTCATTGGGACTCCAAGTGCAGAGTGTTGTAGCAAGCTTATTTTCCCCATGAGGCTGACTCGAGGGTTTATATCGAACTCTTGGGGAATTGGATGGACATTTGTCTTATCTTCAAGCAACCTGTAAAGTAAAATAATTTGCCTTGTGTCCCCAACTCCACCAAGTGGTTGTCAAGCACAAGGTTTCATATTAGTAATGTGAAATATAATATAAAACAAACTAAAGTATATAAAGTAAAGTAAGGAAATGCAAACTAGATGATATGGAATATAGTAGAGTTGTTTTGGTTTTTTTGAGTGATTGCAAGTAGTGAAAGTATTTTTGTATTTTCGAAATAATAAATTTCAAAAAATAAAAAGGATAGTATATGCAATGGAAAGGTGTTTCTTATGATACAAATCATACCGGGGTTCATGGGTGTAACATCCCAGCATTTAGGAACCAACGAAGGGTAGACTTAGGAATATGTGATATTGCATGCATTCATCTGTGAAAATGTGGGTAAATTTTTCGCCAAATAAAAACCTAAAGTGATCAAAGTTTATTTCATGCTTTGAGATTAGGTATAGTCTTGGAGGATGATTGTTATAAACCTTGATATGATCTTTGTGGATTTGTGTGTTTTAGGAAATGAAATTTGAATTTAAATTTGAATGTCGGAATTATAATGTAGAAGGATTTAGAATTAGGTTTGAGTGATTTGATTTAATCAAGAGGTGATAATTAGTAACTCAAACTTTAAATAAATAACATAATCAATAAAATGAATATTAACTTATTCAATAAATGAGTTATGAAAATGTAACTTATTGGAATCTTTACAATAGTACATGAAGCAAAAGAAGAATCTTTATATATCAAGTAATAGTACAATCTTTATTACAAAATAATAAAATAAAAAGTACAAAAGAATAAAATAAGGATTACAATTGAATAAGAGGATATTACAAGTGACTATTCTATAAAGAAAAAGAAAAACCTAAACTAAAGTCTTGATCTTTAAGTTTGGTACCTGCAAAATAAATAGAAACTAAAAAAAGAAAGGAAGTCAAGGATTAGAATTATTTTACACTTAGATTTGACAATGAAGTGCACTGTTCAAGGTTCATCATGGAGTAATATTTTAAGGGGAAAGTTTCACCAATATGAAAGAAAATATCTTTCATAATTTTAAGCCATAAGTCAAATAAACAGCAAGGAGGGGCAAGTTTCACCAGCCAAGTAGATGTAACCAGATAAAAGTAACTTTACATCCAGAGCATATCCAAAAGGTGTGCAGCAGACACACAAGAAGCACACACACCAAATTGCATGGTGTGTGCTGTCAGCCCAGCAGCAATAGCTCAATCACACAAAACTGCTCAGCACAGCCGTGGGAAGCAAACCTCACACCATTCTCCGGTGCATACACACCAAGAACAGCAGCCCAGCTAAACCAGTCCAAAGCCAAGCAAGATCACATCAACTAAACCCTGGATCATCTCACCAAGATGGTGACATAAGGAGGGGGTAGAACAGGTGGATAGCAAGGACAAGATCAAGCCATCATGACCAGGAGGTGAAGGGCTAGATCAAGGACAAGCCAGAAACTGGTAGTACCAAGGGGAGCACCACATCAAGCTAGCCACAAGATCAACAACAACAACCAAGTGTTGTGAGTAGTAATAGACCATCACATAATCTATTTGTCCTAAGCTAGAAAAATATTTATGAGTTGTCTCATACTCCACTTCTCAGAAAATACCCAAGTGGGGATGAATCCATCATTGAAGTTTTAAATATTAAAGCAACCAGAAAACTATATAGATCTACCTAGGATCTCAGGACAACATCATTGATCCTAGTTATCAGGATACAACTTAAATTTCAAGAATGAATATAGCCAAAAATCTAAACTTCTAGGCACACCTCTTAAATAGGAGTAGAACCTTAGAAATTCATCTTATGAATTCATATAATTCATCAAGCCTACAAATCATTTTTTTCCCAAACTTTAACTCAGGAATCAATAGCTGGTATCACTACTAGAACCAATCCATGAGAAATAATAAAAGAAGGGTCTAATCCCTAAACCTCAGACCAACATCATAGTTCTTAGGGATTTAAGGAAAGAAGTTTCTACTTATCTTTAATGCCAAACTCATCTTAAGCTTGAACAAAACCAAGCTAAGTAATAGAATCTTGTCTTGTGTGCCATATTAGAATGGTGTCACAAGAACAATTCTGAACTAAGCAGGTTAAGCATCCAATCTTCACAGATACAACCAACCAACTATAAATCATTTTCCTGTTCTTAATCACAGGAATCATAACCAGAATATTCATATATATATCATCACTTTAGTAGACCATTTGATCTCAAACTTTAAATGAATATATAAGCCAATAACTAAATATACAATGACCTCATCACTCAAAGCTCACTGTTAGCACCTAAGTAATGTTAGTGATGAGCTCTCAAACCACTAGAATCTCCAAACAACAATTCCAAAGCAACCTTATCATCTGAACCATATCAAAGTTAACAATGGGACCCAGTTGATAACCAACTAGCATCATCAAAGCTAACCATCAGCAGTAATCCACAGCAAGTCACCACTCAACAGGTTTAAGGATCATTAATACATGATACAACTAATAAGATATTCAATTAACAGAGGTATTTGAACCCTAAGATATTCAACTAACCAGGAATGGACACTACCAACATTTAGCATGGGATGTCCTAGCACTGAGAGCACGAGGGGGAGAGGAACAACTTACCTATGGTCCTCGCTGAAGAATAGAAGAGGAAGCAGAGAAGGCCGACGAACACGGCGACATGGGAAGCACCCCCAAGGGGGCGCTGCGACCCACACAAGGCCACGGCGGCGACCATAGCCAGGCCTGGAGGCGAGGAGCACCACCACAACACATGGCAGCAATGGCGGCAACAGCAACCACATCACCCCAAACCCTAGGGTTCGGGATGAGGCAAGTTTGGCCACAAGAAAGCTCCATAGCCAAATTGAATTGGACAAAAGGGTAGCGTGTGGTCGACAACCTCGCCCTGCATCACGACAGCGGCCAGGAAGGACCACGGCGGCGAGCAGAGCTCGGAGGCGGCGTCATCAACCACGGGGTCGAGGAGGAGAAGAGAAGGATAAGGTCGAGTGAGTGACAAAGGGAGTGGGACAGACTGGGCCAAAACACCTTCGGGTGTGGTTTTGGTTCTGTCCTATTGGGCCACTAGGGCCTAATAAACCAAACAGGAAGCCCATTTACCTAAAGGTCATTTTTAATAAATAGGAAAAGACCAAAATGCCCCTGAACTTAAATAAATTCTAGAAAATAAAATAAAAATCCAAAAAATATAAATAAAATATTTTTGGATTCATAATAATCCAAACTATCTAAATAAATTAAGAAATAAAATTTTAGACATATAAATTTTATTAAGAATTTTGTAATATATATATTCCTTATGGAATTTACAAAATTATTGAAAGATGATAAAAGTAAATAAAAAGCACTTTCATTATATATTAATATTATAGTATTTTAAAAAAATTCTAAACAAATATTTAATAACAATTTTTGGTATTTAATGATAATTCTTAAAGGAATTATTAAGTAAATAAAATGCAAATAAATTGAAATAAAATAAAAGAATACAATATTCAACAAACATTAAAAATTAATATTTATAAATTCTTTATTATTAAAAGAATTTTTATAATTTAAATAAATTGGGGAGAATACATATAAAGCTAAATGATGCATTAAATTACTTTCCATAGACATTTTGCTTCTTTAAATATTGTCCTTACCGGGTAATAATGATGTTTTTGTAGACATAGAAGCTCAAGGTCTAGTGCAAGCATCCGAATTCACTACCTTGCAATCACAAGGCAAGTTCATCACTTGCTCATATCCTTCGAAGGGTCTTTATCAAAGTATTTGCAAATTGTGTGTTATCATATATACTCCAAAGAAAGAAAATATTATTTTCAAAAATAAAGAAATCATACATATCATCCTAAGTGATGATATAATGGAGCAATATAACTTAGGGTTCTATTTGCAACAATGATGATCAATTAGGGACATAAGAACCACTGACATCAGTGATTCTAGCACCGTATATTACACGTTAGCCATGAGATTTGGAATGGGACAGAGAAGTCAGCTATATCTTCTTCCTCACGCATGTAGCCGGATGTGCAGGTCATGGCTGTTATCCTCGTAGCGTGTATATTAATTGGTAATTCATAGAGGATATGTACCATATGGGTAGGAACCCTCAACGTCCCACGATAGTTCTGGCATCTAAGGGTATGTACAAACCATTGTCGTAATTCAATATGTGGGCATGGTGTACACCAAGGAGGCATGTGAGGTCGCAAAGGGGGCAGTAATTGGCATGGACCAACTACTAGGCCCCACATCATGGAATTGTGGACGGGAAAGTATGACCGGTGCAACAAGGAGTTGATCTCTCATGGGTAAAGTAACGCACCTATGTAAAGTGTAAGAATTGTAACTTGTTACTCCCTGTTCCGGGAAGGATCTACGAACACGGCAGGAAAGGAACTCCATGAAAGTTCTGGTCAACCTATGAAGGCTGATGGTCATAGATTTTCATAATAAAATCAATCTTTGAAGAAAGATTTACAAAACTGCATAGTGCCAAGGACTTATAGTCCGAGGTGGTAGTTAGACCATCAAACTTCCCACCTTGCATATAATAAACTTGTTGGGTAACGCTGTTACTCATTCTTTCCTTTGATCCCTTGCTTAGACTCTAAGGATCCCGAAGATGTGCCAATGTATGCGGCCAAATGCCAAGAAGATGTGTTCTACGAGGAGCCTGACCTGTCAGGAGGTGTTGAAGGAGTGGATTACGAAATCCTCTATGGTGTCGATGATAACGAGTCCAACTAAGTATCCTAGTTAATAGTAACCGACGGAGCCGAGCATCATGAACTCTATAGAATAAGCTGCTGAGCTCAACTCCTAGTTGGAGTTGCTACTTTTAAATTCCACTAAAACACTTTATATTTGGGTTTGTAAGTTGAATCCTTCTGAAGTCTTGAACTTCTGGTATTGTAATAATAATATGTGAATGTTTGTAATATGGACCCGCAATGTTTCTGTTGTACCACTCTGAGGGATGTGATATTTACAGAACGGTGTTCTATGGATGTCATGTCAATGACTATAGTATACTACACATGCAGTGGTATGCTGGGTCACCGCAGTTGGTATCAGAGCAAATTGCTTTGACCTTAGGTTGGAAACCTAGTACAGGGTATTATCTGTAGGAGAGTGTAGCAACGATAAAGAATTCTCTAAAAGGGAATATAATGGGTATTCAAATGAGAATATTCCGTTATATGTTTTAGTGCGATAATTCTTTGTTATGATGCAATATATTATTGGTTACTAATAAAAATATTTTTCTAATATACAGAGCTATGGCACCAAAGTTTCCAAAACAGACTTTGGTAAGGAAAGAAGAGACTCTTTATGATTATCAGGGATCATTCATAGACCAACTTTGTCAACTTTTAAAGATTTTTAGTTGTCTAACTAGAATTCCAGTGAACACTATAACTTACCATGATTGCCGGATGTTATCCAAGTATCGTGTGAGTATCCAACTTCTAGAGGAGCTTGGATTATATCACGATTTACCTACAGGTGAAGGTAGGAGTCACTTAGCAGCATATCATGTTGTCGTTGTGGAGGCGATAGCTAATATCCGGGAGCATAAATCCAAGGAGTTAGAAGGTAGCACATTTTCTGTGATACCTCATGATTCTATAGACTCGGAGCCTATACCGGATCATCTTACTTTAGTTAATAAGCATCCTAAGTTAGCTTCCAAGTTTATGGATAGATACCGAACACTCGTTGTGTCTTTTTATAAGACACATCAAGTGATTGCCGAAGATAAAAATGACATGTTAGAGGATCTAACTGATCTGGAAAGGAGGAAGCAATTAACATTCCAGTTGGAGAAGGAAGCAAGTAGTCGTGCAAAACCTATCTTTAAGGATATACCTATAGATCCTGAATCTTTTACACCATATCCTTATTCACCAAGTCCTGAACCTATACATGATCCTACTTTGGATATGAGGTATGCAGTACCACAGGGGTCAGAGGATGGTTCTGATTCAGAACTTCCTATTGAGAATTCTGATGGTTGGAGAAGGGGCTCATATGAAGGATCTCATGAACACTAGATGTCCATAGATGGTTCTGACAGAAATGTTGGACAATCTAGCTGGATGGGTGCAAGAATTAACCCTAGTAACAGTAGTAGAAATGCCATGTCGATAGATAATCAGGATGAAGAAGAAGATCCTAAGGAGAGAGTGTTTGAATCATCAACCTCTTATTAAAACCCAGGGAATATACATTATCCGGTGTTTAATTATCTTGCCCAAAGGAGCACCTGGGGATCAACAGGATCTGCGTATCCTGCTGACAACTCAAGGAATGAAGCTCAGGAGATGTAGGCAGGATATAATGTTGAATATGTTTCTGAAGACTTTTCAGCTGAGCTGGAGGGAGTCAATGCGCTCAGATTGAGTAATGACTCAAGTCTTGACACTTCAGATACTGAGTATGTTCCTTCTGGAAGGCCATTTGTTCTACAAACAGTGTGATGAACGTCATGTCATCATGGTTGGACATCAGGCATGTATGATGAACGTTGTTACTACTAGAAGTAGATAACTATTTAGAGGTATCGAGTACCATGTATTGTAATCCAAGAAATAAGGTGGTGTTATGATTATACCTATATGGTATATGTTGTAATTACTTTGTATTATTATGATATTGTAATGTATAATATGTGAAATGCATATATGGATTTTATTTGTATCTTCATTGTGTCACTAGTTCTGTGCGTAAAGTCGAGCTCAGAACACATGTGCATGATGTAATTATGAGTATTCTGTAACATCCCAGCATTTAGGAACTAACGAAGGGTAGATTTAGGAATTTGGAATGTTGCATGCGTTTATCTGTGAAAATGTGGGTAAAATTTTCGCCAAATAAAAACCTAAAGTGATCAAGGTTTCTTTCATACTTTAAGATTAGGTTTAGTCTTAAAGGATGATTGCTATATACTTTGATATGATCTTTGAGGAATTATGTGTTTTACAATGAATTTGAATTTTAAACTTGAGTGTTTGAATTCTAATTCAAATGAATTAAGAATAAGGTTTGAACCTTGATTTAATTAAGAGTTAATTATTATAACTCAAATGATATCTAAAGAAAACAATTAAGAATCTAAAAACTTATTTCATATTTTATTTTATAAGTAAGTTATAAAATTTTAACTTATTGAAATCCTCCGCATACTTCACAATAAAAAATGAAAAAATAATAAGAATATTTCTTTATTGATAATAATATAATCTTTATTACAAAATAATAAAATGAAGATTACAAAATAACAAAATGAAAATTACAGAAGTATAAAGAAGATTACATTGGATTGTTCTATAACTAAACTTAAACTAAAATCTTCACTTTAAATCTATACCTACAAAACAAACAGAAACTAAATAGAAAAAGGAAAGTTAGGGTTAGTATTGTTTTACACTCAGAAGTTGACAGTGAAGTGCACTGTTCAATATTTCATCATTGAGTATATAAGGGGAAGTTTCACCAATATGAAAAGATAAATCTTCCATAATTTTAAAGCCAGAAGTCAAATGATAGCCAAGAGGGGCAAGTTTCACCAGCCAGGTAAAAGTAACCAGGTAACAATCAATTTCAAAATTCTGAACATATCCATAAGTGCACAGCAAGCACACAAGCAGGACACACAACTAAATGCATGTGTTGTGCTGTCAGCCTCACAGCACAGCTCCAACACACCAAAACCAGCAGCACAGCCGTGGAGAGGCACTAGTGCATCTCTTCACTACACACACACACAAGAACAGTTAGCTTAGACAGTAGTTAAACCAAGGACAACAGCTAGTAACCAAGCCAACCAAAGTCCAGATCTCATCACCAGGATGGTAACATAAGGAGGGGGAAGGATCAGGGGAACAACAAGATCAAGCCCAGGAGCTAGGAGGAGCAGGCTAGCTCAAGGTCAAGCACAGGATCTCAGCAAAACAAGATCAGCATCACTACCTTACTCCACAATCATCAGATTTTGTGGTGAGCATCATAAAACCCTCACATGATCTAATCATACTATCTAGATAGAATCATGTCTTGTTTTATGAAACAAACTCTCAAAAAGAACCCAAATGGGGTGGATCCATCATAGAGATTTTAAACTCTAAAATCAAATAGCAAAGTACAAGGATCCAACTAGAGATCAGAACAACATCCTTGCTTTGGTTGTCAAGATATATATTACAATTCAAGCATAAATATAGCTAAGATCTAATTTCTAGGCACATCCCTAATGTAAGGGTACAACCTTAGAAACTAATCTTTTTGATCCAGATAATGATCAAGCTTACTATCATTTTTACCAAGCTTTGATTCAAAAACAATAGCTGGTACCACTACTGGGACTACCTATATGAATCAATTTGGTAAGGCCTAAAACCCCTATGACTCATACCAACATCATTGGTCTTAGGGATTTCAAAGAAGAACATTTTCATTTATCTTTTAAAGCTAAGCTTGTCTTAGGCTTAAACCAACCCAATCAATGGCTTTAGAATCAATCTTGTGTGCCATACCAAGATGGTGTCACAAGAGCAAATCTATATGAATCAGGATAAACATCCAATCATCACAGGTTCAACAAATCAATTTACTAATCATTTTCCTGTTAATATAGGAATCATAAATAGGTATATTCCTATGTTAATCTTCACTGTTTGACCACAAATTAATTTCCAAGCCAACAACACTAAGACAGTGATTTCATCACACCATAACCATTATCCTAAACCATGAAATGACAGTGGAAGGTTATCAAGTCACTGACTTTACCAAGTATTGATTCCAAAGCAACTATACCATCTGAATCATATGCAATCCAAGGATAAAAGCATCTAATAAGCCATCAGAACCATTATAGTTCATATCAAGCAACAAGCCTCAGGCTAATAATCATTTAGCATGCTTATAGACCATCCACACATGATCTAATTCATCCAGTACATGATCAATCACATGTTAAGGACCCTAAATGAAATAAACCATCCTAATCAGGACAAGACAATCACCAGAGAGGTCAATGCCAACATCCAGCATGGGATGAGCGAGCATAGAGAGCACAAGGGGATAGGAAAAGAACTCACCAAAGGTCCTCGCTGGAGACTAGAAGAGGAAGCAGAGGGGCTGACGGCCATGGCGGCACGGGGAGCACCCTAGAGGGGGCGCTGCAACCCATACGGAGCCACGGCGGCGACCATAAGCACGCATAGAGGCGAGGAACATCACCACGACGCACGGTGGCGGCGACAGCACAAGGATCCACGCCAACCCCCAAACCCTAGGGTTCAGGACGGCATCGATCCGTTGCAGGAGAGCCCCATACCCAAATCCAGTTGGATAGAAAGGACGAGCATCGTCGACAACCTCCTGTTGCTCCACGGCGGCAACTAGAACGTCCCACGGGGGCGGAAATCGTCGGCGGCGACATCACCGACCACGGGGTCGAAGTCAGAGGAGGAGAGGATGAGCTCGAGGGAGAGAGGCAGCGAGGGAGTGGGCTGAGTTGGGCCAGACCCTTCGGGGTGGTTATTTTTGGCTATGACTAAAGGGCCACTAGGGCCCAGAAATCTTTTAAGGCTTGTTCTAATAAATAGGAAAAGACCAAAATACCCCTGGACTTAATTAAATTCTAGAAAATAACAGTCCAAAAATTATAAATAAAATATTTTTGGATTCACAATAATCCACACTATCCAAATAAATTAAGATGTAAAATTTTAGACATTTAAAATTTATTAAGAATTTTGTAATTTATATATACCTTATGGAATTTTACAGAATTATTGAAAGATGATAAAAATAAATAAAAATCACTTTCATTATATATTAATATTGTAGTATTTTTGAAAAATACTAAATAAATATTTAACAACAATTTTTGATGTTTAAGTAATAATTCCTAAAATAAGTATTAAATCAATAAAAGTCAAATAAAATGGAAATAAAATAACATAATTCAATATATGTTATAAATATTTAAAAGTTATATTTATAAATCCTTTATTATTAAAAAGAACTTTTTATAATAATGGGGTAAATGCATATCAAGTTAAATGATGCATTACATTATTGCATAATCATTTTGCTTCTTTAAATATTGTCCTTACCGGGCAATAATGATGTTTTTGTAGACATAGAAGCTCAAGGTCCAGTGCAAGCATCAGACTTCACTACCTTGCCATCACAAGGCAAGTTCATCACTTGCTCATGTCCTTTGAAGAGTCTTTATCAAAGTATTTGCAAATTGTGCGTTATCATATATGCTATAAAAGAAATAAAATATTATTTTCACAAATAAAGAAATCATAGATATCATCCTAAGTGGTGATATAATGAATCAATATAACTTAGGGTTCTATTTGCAACAATGATGATCAAGTAGGGACTTAATAACCCCAGACATCAGTGATTCTAGCGCCGTATATTACACGTTAGCCATGAGATTTGGAATGGGACAGAGAAGTCAGCTGTATCTTCTTCCTCTCGCATGAAGCCGGATGTGCAGGTCGTGGCTGTTATCCTTGTAGCGTGCATATTAATTGGTAATTCGTAGAGGATATGCAGCATATGGGTGGGAACCCTCATCATCCCATGATAGTTCTGGCATCTAACGGTTTGTACAAACCATTGTTGTAATTCATTACGTGGGCATGGTGTACACCAAGAAGGCATGCGAGGTCGCGAAGGGGGCAGTGATTGGCTTGGACCAACTACTGGGCCCCACGTCATGGAATTGTGGACGTGAAAGTACGCCCGGTTGTGCAACAAGGAGTTGATCTCTCATGGGTAAAGTAACACACCTCTGTAGAGTGTAAGAATTGTAACTTGTTACTCCCTGTTACAGGAAGGAGCTACGAACACGGCAGGAAAGGAACTCCATGAAAGTTCTGGTCAACCTGTGAAGGCTGATTGTCATAGTTTTTCAGAATAAAATCAATCTTTGAAGAAAGATTTACAAAAATTGCATAATGCCACGGATTTATAATCCGAGGTGGTAGTTAGAGCATCAAACTTCCCACCTTGCATATAATGAACTTGTTGGGTAACGCTATTACTCATTCTTTCCTTTGATCCCTTGCTTAGACTCTGATGATCTCGAAGACATGCCAATGTATGCAGCCGAATGTCAAGAAGATGTGTTCTACGAGGAACCTGATCTGTCTGGAGGTGTTGAAGGAGTGGATTACGAAATCCGCTACGGTGTCGATGATAACTAGTCAAACTAAGTATCCCTAGTTAGTAGTAACCAACAGAGCCGAGCAGCATGAATTCTATAGAATAAGCTGCTGAGCTCAACTCCTAGTCGGAGTTGCCACTTTTAAATTCCTCTGAAACACTTTATATTTTGGTTTGTAAGTTGAATCTTTTGGAAGGTTTGAACTTCTGGTATTGTAATAATAATAATGTGTGTACTTTTGTAATATGGACCCACAATGTTTCTATTGTACCACTCTAAGGGATGTGATATTTATGGAACGATGTTCTATGGATGTCATGTCAACGACTAAAGTGTACTACACATGCAGTGGTATGCTGGGTCACCGCAGTTGGTATCATAGAAAATTGCTTTGACCTTAGGTTGGAAACCTACTAAAGGGTATTACCTGTAGGAAAATTAGCAACGATAAAGAATTCTCTAAAATTAATATAATGGGTATTCGAATGAGAATATTCCGTTATATATTTTAGTGCGATTAATTCTTTGTTATGATGCAATATATCATTGGATACTAATCAAAATTATTTTTCTGATATACAGAGATATGGCACCAAAGTTTCCAAAACAGACTTTGTAAGGAAAGAGGATACGCTTGATGATTATCAAGGATCATTCAGAGACCAACTTCGTCAACTTTTAAAGCTCTTTTGTTGTCCAACTAGAATTACAGTGAACACTATCACTTACCTTGATGGCCGGATGTTATCCAAGTATCGTGTGAGTATCCAACTTCCAGAGAAGCTTTGATTATATCACGATCTACCTATAGGAGAAGGTAGGAGTCATTTAGCAGCATATCATGTTGCTGTTGTGTAGGCGATAGCTAATATCCGGGAGCAGAAAACCAAGGAGCTAGAAGGTAGCACATTCTCTGTGATACCTCATGATTCTATAGACTCGGAGCCTATACCGGATCATCTTACTTTGGTTAAGAAGCATCCTAAGTTAGCTTCCAAGTTTATGGATAGATATTGAACACTCATTGTGTCTTTTTATAAGACCCATCAAGTGATTGTTGAAGACAAAAATGATATGTTAGAGGATCTAACTGATCCGGAAAGGAGGAAGCAGTCAACATTCTAGTTAGAGAAGGAAGCAAGTAGTAGTGTAACACCTATCTTTAAGGATATACCTATAGATCCTGAATCTTTTATACCATATCCTTATTCACCAAGTCCTGAACCTATACACGATCCTACTATGGATATGAGGTATGCAGTATCACAGGGCTCAGAGGATGGTTCCGACTCAGAACTTCCTATTGTTCGGATGGTTGGAGAATGGGATCATATAATGGATCTCATGAACACCAGATGTCCATAGATGGTTCTGACAGAAACGTTGGAAAATCTAGTGGGATGGGTGCAAGGATGAAGCCTAATAATAGTAGTAGAAATACCATGTCAATAGATAATCAGGATGAAGAAGAGGATCCTGAGGAGAGAGTGTTTGAATCATCAACATCTTCTCAAAACCCAGGGAATATACATTATCCAGTGTTTAATTATCTTGCCCGGGAGAGCACTTGGGAAGTAGTAGGATCTGCGTATCCTGTTGACAACTCAAGAAATGAAGCTCAGGAGATGCAGGCTGGAGATAATGTTGAATATGTTTCTGAAGACTTTTCAGCTGAGCTGGAGGGAGTCAATGCGCTCAGGTTGAGTAATGACTCAAGTCTTGACACTTCAGATACAGAGTATGTTCCTTCTGGAAGGCCATATGTTCCACAAACTATGCGACAAACAACACGTCATCACGGTTGGACATCAGGCATGTACGATGAGCGTAGTGAGATGAATAAGGCAGTTTTGTGATTATACCTATATGGTATATGTTGTAATGACTTTGTATTATTATGATAGTATGTATCATATGTGAAATGCACATTTGGATTTTCTTTGGATCTTCATTGTGTGACTAGTTCTGTGCGTAAAGTCGAGCTCAGAACACATGTGCATGATGTAATTATGAGTATTCGCTTTATGTTGCAGGACTAGAGGGTCATGGATACGGGTGTAGAAATGGAAACTGAGCAGCAGCGGATGGAGCGAGAGGCCAAGGAGAAGGCCGATGGAGATGCAGCAAATCAAGGAGCATTACCACCACCACCAATGAGGCCGTTAATGGAGCAGAACTTTATGCAATGCATGCAAATGATGCAAGAGACCCAGAACAAGTTTATAGAAGAGTTGCTGGGGAGAGCAAATCAGAGGGAACCTGAAGGTGGAGGAGTGAGTCTATCTGATTTCCTGAATGCAAGACCGTTGCCTTTTGCATCAGCTCGTCAACCAATGGATGCAAAGGACTGGTTAGCAGATACTGAAAGGAAGCTGAAAAGTGTAGGTTGCAATGATGAGGAGAAATCGAGGTATGCAACTCATCTTCTGACTGGACCTGCAGCATCATGGTGGGAGAATCAGTTAGCCACGCAACAACCAGGAAGGGAGTTTACCTGGGAAGAGTTCAAGCAGAGATTCCATGAATATCATGTTCCAGAAAGTGTTATGGAGTTGAAGCAGAGAGAATTTGAGGAGCTTCAGCAAGGATATACTAGTGTTATGAAGTACATCCAGGACTTTAGTCAACTGTCTCGCTATGCTGAAGAGGATGTCAACACTGAAGAGAAGCGGAAGAAGCGTTTCCTGTGTGGATTAAATCCATTTGTGAAGATGCAACTAAGGTTATCCAATAAGCAAACTTATCAATAGTTGTTGGATGCAGCCATTACTTTTGAAGATGATTATAAGAATGTCCAAGAGGACCGGAGGAAGAGAGCCAAAAAGGAAACCAAGAGGAATCAGGCAAGCAAACCTAAACCTAACCTGGAGTTCAAACCTCGGAATATGAATTATGGCAACAATAACAATAACAATAACAAGGGAAGTGGTGGAAATCAATCCAATCCGAGAAGGAATGTTATTTGTAACAACTATGGAATTCCAGGGCATTTCCAGAGGGAATGCAAGAAGCCTGTAGTGATTTGTTATGGTAGTGGTCAGAAGGGGCATATCAAGACCAATTGTCCGAGCAAACCATCAAGAGGTTGGCCTACCAAGTGAGGAGGACAAGCCAGTGGAGGAAATGGACAACCCAATCGAGGAGGAAATAATGTCAAGAACAACAATGGCAAGAGGAACAGACCTACCGGGAAGCTGAATTGAGCAACCCTAGAGGAGGTGGATAATTCGAAGCATGCAGTGATAGGTACGCTCAATATCCTTACCAATCCCGGCAAAGTTCTATTTGATACTGGTGCAACTACTTCATTCATTTCTGAAGAATTTTGTGATAAGTTCGGGATTAGAAGGGCAACGTTAGAAAACCCTATGACCGTAGTTATGGCAGGGGGAAATGTGATTGCATGCCACATTAAACAAGATCAGGTTATCTCGATTTGTGGTTGTACATAATTTGCAGACCTTTATGTGATTCCTTTGAAGGGAATTGCAGTAGTGCTGGGGATGGACTGGATGATGGAACATGGGGCTCAGATAAATTGTGAGGAGAAAACTGTCACAATCAAAACTCCAAGTGGAGCAAGGATAGTTTACCAAGCAGATAAACACAGTCATATCATGGTGGATCTGTAGTTGAACTCAATGAAAGAGGTCAAATTGGAAGAGATTCCTATAGTAAATGAATTTCAAGATGTTTTTCCAGCAGAGCTACCATGAATGCCACCAGACCGGGAGATAGAGTTTACCATTGACCTAATTCCTGGTACAGCACCAATAGCTCAAGCACCATATAAAATGGGACCCAAAGAGTTGAAAGAACTCTAGGAGCAAACTGATGAGCTAGCCAGAAAAGGATTTATTAAGGAAAGTGTATCTCCATGGGGAATACCAGTAATCTTTATGGATAAGAGAGATGGTGGAAGACGGATGTGTGGTCATTATAGAAACCTAAACAATGTTACTATCAAAAATAAGTATCCTTTACCAAGATTCCAAGATTTGCTTGATCAAGTGAAAGTACCTGGGGTATTTTCAAAGATCGATTTAAGATCTAGATACCATCAAATAAAAATCAAACTGGAAGATGTTCCAAAGACAGCATTTGTCTCAAGATATGGACACCATGAGTATCTGGTAGTACCATTTGGTTTGACCAATGCACCGGCAATATTCATGAATCTGATGAACAAGATCTTCATGCCATATTTGGACAAGTTTGTCATAGTATTTATTGATGATATTCTGATATATTCCAAGGATAAGGAAGATCATGTTGATCATTTGAGAATAGCATTGCAGACTTTAAGAGAACACAAACTTTATGCTAAGTTCAGTAAGTGTGAATTTTGGCTTGATGAGGTAGAATTCCTCGGTCATGTGATCAGTACGGATGGACTTGTCGTGAATCCATCTAAAGTCCAGTCAGTACTAGAGTGGACTGCACCGACCAATGTGAAGCAAATTCGAGGTTTCTTAGGAATGGCTGGTTATTATCGATGATTCATTGAAGGTTTTTCCAAAATAGACGGACCAATGACCAAATTATTAAGGAAGAATACACCATTCAAGTGGGATGAGAAATGTGAAGCAAGTTTTCAAGAGTTGAAGACTAGATTAACCACAGCTCCAATCTTAGCAGTTCCTGAAACAGGAAGGACTTCACCGTATACTATGATGCGCCTAAAGAAGGTTTGGGTTGTGTATTAATGCAAGATCGGAAAGTGATTGCTTATGGTTCAAGACAACTGAAACCACATGAATTCAACTATCCAACTCATTATTTAGAGTTAGCAGCAGTAGTTTTTGCGCTAAAAGGATGGAGACATTTTTTATATGGAGCCAGATGTGAGTTATACACTGACCATAAAACTCTCAAATATTTCTTCACTCAAAAGGAATTGAATATGAGACAGAAGCGTTGGTTGGAACTAATCAAGGATTATGATTTAACAATCAACTGTACTCCAGGAAAAGCTAATGTTGTAGCTGATGCTTTAAGCAGAAAGAGTGCAGATATTCAGCCTAATAATCGGGAGTTACCAAAAGAGTTACAAATGGACTTGGAAACATTAGAACTTCAATTCATTAGAACAGAGTTTCTTGGAGGATTAGCCACTATGTAGGTAGTTGCAGAGCAGGACAGTGATCTTAAACAAGAAAATTTTAGATATCAAGCAGAAGATCCTTTTATTGCTGAGGAAATTCGGAGGATATCTCAAGGGAAAAAATCAGTTTTTCGCCTTGGGGATTATGAGTCTTTATGGTTTCAAGACCGTGTTTGTGTTCCAGATGTGACTGAGATTAGAAATGTCATACTTAGAGAAGCACATGAAACACCATATTCTATACATCCAGGGAGTACTAAGATGTATATGGATTTGAAAGAACTATTCTGGTGGAATAACATGAAAAGGGACATTGCACAATATGTATCTGAATGCCATACTTGCCAAAGGGTGAAAGCTGAACACCAAAGTCTAGCAGGACCATTACAACCCTTGGAAATTCCTGAATGGAAGTGGGAGGAAATAGGTATGGACTTCATCACAGGATTGCCCATGACACCAAAAAGGAAGGATATGATATGGGTAATTGTGGACAGACTCACTAAGAGTGCACATTTTATTCCAGTGAATCAAAAAGATAATGTCGAGAAGTTAGTTGAAGTATATGTCAAAGAGATAGTAAGTAAGCATGGAGTACCCAAAAAGATCATAACTGATAGGGGAACAGTGTTTACTTCAGCATTTTGGAAGCAATTGCATGAAGCACTTGGTTCAAAGTTAGATTTTAGCACAGCATATCATCCTGAGACAGGAGGTCAAACTGAAAGAACAAATCAAATACTAGAAGACATGTTAAGAGCTTGTGCACTAGATTTTGGAGGAACATGGGAAGATCATCTACCATTGGCAGAATTTTCTTATAATAATAGCTATCAGAGTAGTCAAGGCGCTCCATATCAGTTCTCATGGATGGAAGTGTAGATCACCAATATGTTGGTATGAGCCTAGAAGCAGCAAAGAATTTGCGCCAGATTATATTAAGGAAAGATAAGATATCATTGATAAGATCAGGGATAGACTGAAAATAGCCCAGAGCAGGCAGAAAAGTTATGCAGATCACAGTCGAATATCATGGCATCCAGAAGTGGGAGATATGGTCTATTTGAAAGTAAGTCCAATGAAAGGGGTAAAAAGGTTCGGAGTTAAAGGAAAATTAAGTCCAAGATACATCGGACCATTCAAGATACTGAGTCAAAACAGAACTATAGCTTATGCTTTAGAGTTACCATCAAGATTAGCTCAAGTGCATAATGTTTTCCATGTATCACAACTTCGTAAATGTTTGAAAGTTCCAGATGATGCAATCACACACCAAGAGATAGAACTACAAGCAGATCTGACCTATATTGAAAAGCCCTGTAAGATTCTGGAAGAAAACTAGAAAATATTAAGGAACAGAGCAATCAAATATTGCAAGGTATAGTGGGAACATCACCCTGAAAGGGAAGCCACATGGGAGAAAGAAGAGGATTTAAGAAAAGCATATCCATAACTATTCAGGTACATCTCCGCAAACTTTGGGACGAAGTTTAATTTAAGGGGGGAAGTCTATAACATCCCAGCATTTAGGAACTAACGAAGGGTAGATTTAGGATTTTGGAATGTTCCATGCATTTTTCTGTGAAAATGTGGGGAAAATTTTCGCCAAATAAAAACCTAAAGTGATCAAGGTTTCTTTCATACTTTGAGATTAGGTTTAGTCTCAAAGGATGATTGCTATAGACTTTGATATGATCTTTGAGGAATTATGTGTTTTACAATCAATTAGAATTTTAAACTTGAGTGTTTGAATTCTAATTCAAATGAATTAAGAATAAGGTTTGAACCTTGATTTAATTAAGAGTTAATTATTATAACTCAAATGATATCTAAAGAAAACAATTAAGAATCTGAAAACTTATTTCAAAATTTTATTTTATAAATAAGTTACAAAATTGTAACTTATTGAAATCCTCCACACACTTCACAATAACAAATTAATAAAGAATAAGAATATTTCTTTATTCATAGTAATATAATCTTTATTACATAAGAATAAAATGAAGATTACAAGATAATAAAATGAAAATTACAAAAGTATAAAGAAGATTACATTGGATTGTTCTATAACTAAACTTAAACTAAGATCTTCACTTTAAATCTGTACCTGAAAAACAAACAGAAACTAAATAGAAAAAGGAAAGTTAGGGTTAGTATTGTTTTACTCTCAGAAGTTGACAGTGAAGTGCACTGTTCAATATTTCATCATTGAGTATATAAGGGGCAAGTTTCACCAATATGAAAAGATAAATCTTCCATAATTTTCAAGCCAGAAGTCAAATGACAACCAAGAGGGGCAAGTTTCACCAGCCAGGTAAAAGTAACCAGATAACAATCAATTTCAAAATTCTGAACATATCCACAAGTGCACAGCAAGCACACAAGCAGGACACACAACTAAATGCATGTGTTGTGCTGTCAGCCTCATAGCACAGCTTCGACACACCAAAACCAGCAGCACAGTCGTGGAGAGGCACTAGTGCATCTCTTCACTGCACACACACAAGAACAGCTAGCTTAGACAATAGCTAAACCAAGCACAACAGCCAGTAACCAAGCCAACGAAAGTCCAGATCTCATCACCAGGATGGTAACATAAGGAGGGGGAAGGATCAGGGGAACAGCAAGATCAAGCCTAGGATCTAGGAGGAGCAGGCTAGCTCAAGGTCAAGCACATGAGCTCAGCAAAACAAGATGAACATCACCACCTTACTCCACAATCATCAGATTTTGTGGTGAGCATCATAAGACCCTCACATGATCTAATCATACTGTCTAGATAGAAGCATGTGTTGTTTTATGAAACAAACTCTCAGAAAGCACCCAAATGGGGTGGATCCATCGTAGAGATTTTAAACTCTAAAATCAAATAGCAAAGTACAAGGATCCAACCAGAGCTCAGAACAACATCCTTGATTTGGTTGTCAAGCTATATATTACAATTCAAGCATAAATATAGCTAAGATCTAATTTCTAGGCACTTCCCTAAAGTAAGGGTAGCACCTTAGAAACTAATCTTTTGGATCCAGATAATGATCAAGCTTACTATCATTTTACCAAGCTTTGATTCAAAAACAATAGCTGGTACCACTACCAGGACTACCTATATGAATAAATTTGATAAGGCCTAAAACCCCTAAGCCTCATACCAACATCATTGGTCTTAGGGATTTCAAAGAATAATATTTTCATTTATGTTTTAAAGCTAAGCTTGTCTTAAGCTTAAACCAACCCAATCAATGGCTTTAGAATCAATCTTGTGTGCCATACCAATATGGTGTCACAAGAACAAATCCATATGAATCAGGATAAACATCCAATCGTCACAGGTTCAACAAATCAATTTACTAATCATTTTCATGTTAATACAGCAATCATAAATAGGATATTCCTATGTTAATCTTCACTGTTTGACCACATATTAATTTCCAAGCCAACAACACTAAGACAGTGATTTCATCACACCATAATCATGTTCCTAATACATGAAATGACAGTGGAAGGTTATCAAGTCACTGACTTTACCAAGCATTGATTCCAAAGCAACTATACCATCTGAATCATATGCAATCCAAGCATAAAAGCATATAATAAGCCATCAGAACCATTATAGTTCATCTCAAGCAACAAGCCTCAGGCTAATAATCATTTAGCATGCTTACAAACCATCCACACATGATCTAATTCATCAAGTACATGATCAATCACATGCTAAGGACCCTAAAATGAAATAAACCATCCTAATCAGGACAAGACAATCACCAGAGAGGTCATTTCCAACATCCAGCATGGGATGAGCGAGCACAGAGAGCACAAGGGGATAGGAAAAGAACTCACCAAAGGTCCTCGCTGGAGACTAGAAGAGGAAGCAGAGGGGCCGACGACCATGGCGGAACGGGGAGCACCCCAGAGGGGGCGCCGCAACCCATACGACGCCACGACGGCGACCATAAGCACGCATAGAGGCGAGGAACATCACCACGACGCACGATGGCGGAGGCAGCACCAGGATCCACGCCAACCCCCAAACCCTAGGGTTCGGGACGGCATCGATCCATCGCAGGAGAGCCCCATACCCAAATCCAGTTGGATAGAAAGGACGAGCGTCGTCGACAACCTCGTGTTGCACCACGGATGCGACTAGAATGGCCCACGGCGGCGGGAATCACCGGCGGCGACATCACCGACCATGGGGTCGAAGTCAGAGGAGGAGAGGATGAGCTTGAGGGAGAGAGGCAGCGAGGGAGTGGGCTGAGTTGGGCCAGACCTTTCGGGGTGGTTATTTTTGGCTATGACTAATGGGCCACCAGGGCCCAATAAGATTAAGCCAGACCAGAAATCTTTTAAGGCTTGTTCTAATAAATAGGAAAAGACCAAAATACCCCTGGACTTTATTAAATTCAAGAAAATAAAATAAAAGTCCAAAAATTTTAAATAAAATATTTTTGGATTCACAATAATCCACACTATCCAAATAAAATAAGATGTAAAATTTTAGACATTTAAAATTTATTAAGAATTTTGTAATTTATATATTACTTATGGAATTTTACAAAATTACTGAAAGATGATATAAATAAATAAAAATCACTTTCATTATATTAATATTGTAGTATTTCAGAAAAATACTAAATAAATATTTAACAATAACTTTTGATGTTTAAGTAATAATTCCTAAAAGAATTATTAAATCAATAAAAGTCAAATAAAAGGGAAATAAAATAACGTAATTCAATATATGTTATAAATATTAAAAAGTAATATTTATAAATCCTTTATTATCAAAAATAAATTTTTATAATAATGGGGTAAATGCATATCAAGTTAAATGATGCATTACATTATTGCATAATCATTTTGCTTCTTTAAATATTGTCCTTACCGGGCAATAATGATGTTTTTGTAGACATAGAAGCTCAAGGTCCAGTGCAAGCATCAGACTTCACTACCTTGCCATCACAAGGCAAGTTCATCACTTGCTCATGTCCTTTGAAAAGTCTTTATAAAAGTATTTGCAAATTGTGTGTTATCATATATGCTATAAAAGAAAGAAAATATTATTTTCACAAATAAAGAAATCATAGATATCGTCCTAAGTGGTGATATAATGAAGCAATAGAACTTAGGGTTCTATTTGCAACAATGATGATCAAGTAGTGACTTAATAACCCCTCACATCAGTGATTCTAGCGTCGTATATTACGCGTTAGCCATGAGATTTGGAATGGGACAGAGAAGTCAGTTGTATCTTCTTCCTATCGCATGAAGACGGATGTGCAGGTCGTGGCTGTTATCCTCATAGCGTGCATATTAATTGGTAATTCGTAGAGGATATGCAGCATATGGGTGGGAACCCTCATCGTCCCACGATAGTTCTGGCATCAAACAGTTTGTACAAACCATTGCCGTAATTCATTATGTTGGCATGGTGTACACCAAGGAGGCATGCGAGGTCGCGAAGGGGGCAGTGATTGGCTTGGACCAACTACTGGGCCCCACATCATGGAATTGTGGACGGGAAAGTACGCCCGGTTATGCAACAAGGAGTTGATCTCTCATGGGTAAAGTAGCGCACCTCTGCCGAGTGTAAGAATTGTAACTTGTTACTCCCTGTTCCGGGAAGGAGCTGTGAACGCGGCAGGAAAGGAACTCCATGAAAGTTCTGGTCAACCTGTGAAGGCCGATTGTCATAGTTTTTCAGAATTTAATCAATCTTTGAAGAAAGATTTACAAAAATTGCATAGTGCCAACGATTTATAATCCGAGGTGGTAGTTAGAGCATCAAACTTCCCACCTTGCATATAATGAACTTGTTGGGTTCTACGAGGAACCTGATCTGTCCGGAGGTGTTGAAGGAGTGGATTACGAAATCTGCTATGGTGTCCATGATAACGAGTCAAACTAAGTATCCCTAGTTAGTAGTAACCAACGGAGCCGAGCAGCATGAACTCTATAGAATAAGCTGCTGAGCTCAACTCCTAGTCGGAGTTGATACTTTTAAATTCCGCTGAAACACTTTATATTTTGGTTTGTAAGTTGAATCTTTTGGAAGTCTTGAACTTTTGGTATTGTAATAATAATAATGTGTGTACTTTTGTAATATGGACCCGCAATGTTTCTGTTGTACCACTCTGAGGGATCTGATATTTACGGAACGGTGTTCTGTTGATGTCATGTCAACGACTGTAGTGTACTACACATGCAGTGGTATGCTGGGTCACCGCATATTCGCTTTATGTTGCAGGACTAGGGGGTCATGGATACGGGTTTAGAGACCGAAGCTGAACAGCAGTGGATGGAACGTGAGGCCAAGGAGAAGGCCGATGCAGATGCAGCAAATTAGGGAGCATTGCCACCACCACCACCAATGAGGCCGTTAATGGAGAAGAACTTTATGAAGTGTATATAAATGATGCAAGAGACCCAGAATAAGTTCATGGAGGAGTTGCTGGGACGAGCACATCAGAGGGCACCTGAAGGTGGAGGAATAAGTCTTTCTGACTACCAGAATGCAAGGCCGTTACCTTTTGCATCAGCTCCTGAACCAATGGATGCAGAAGATTGGCTAGCAGATACAGATAGAAAGCTGAAGACTGTAGGTTGCAATGATGAGGAGAAATTGAGGTATGCAACTCATCTTCTCACTGGACCTGCAGCATCATGGTGGGAGAATAAGTTGGCCATGCAACAACCAAGCAGGGAGTTCACCTGGGAGGAGTTCAAGCAGAGATTCCATGAATATCATGTTCCGTAGAGTGTTATGGAGTTTAAGCGAAAAGAATTTGAGGAGCTTCAGAAGGGATATACTAGTGTCATGAAGTATATCCAGGAGTTTAGTCAACTATCTTGTTATGCTGAGGAGGATGTTAACACAGAAGAGAAGCGGAAGAAGCGTTTCCTGCGTGGGTTAAATTCATTTGTGAGAATGCAGCTAAGGTTGGCTAATAAGAAAACTTATCAACAATTGCTGGATGCAGCAATTACTTTTGAAGATGACTATAAGAATGTCCAAGAGGATAGGAGGAAGAGAGACAAGAAGGAAACCAAGAGAATTTAGGCAAGTAAACCTAAACCCAATCTGGAGTTCAAACCCAGGAACAAGACCTATGGTAACAATAACAATAACAAGGGCAGTGGCGGAAATCAATCCAATCCAAGAAGGAATGTTATTTGTAACAACTGTGGAATTCCAGGGTATTTCCAGAGGGAATGCAAAAATCCTATAGTGATTTGTTACGGTTGTGGTCAGAAGGGGCATATCAAGCCCGATTGTCCGAGCAAACCACCAGGAGGTTGGCCTACCAAGGGAGGAGGACAAGCCAGTAGAGGAAATGGACAACCCAATCGAGGAGGAAATAATGTCAAGAACAACAATGGCAAGAGGAACAGACCTACCGGGAAGCTGAATTGCGCAACCCTAGAGGAGGTGGATAATTCGGAGCATGCAGTGATAGGTACGCTCAATATCCTTACCAATCCCGGCAAAGTTCTATTTGATACTGGTGCAACTACTTCATTCATTTCTGAAGAATTTTGTGATAAGTTCGGGATTAGAAGGGCAACATTAGAAAACCCTATGACCGTAGTTACGACAGGGGGAAATGTGATTGTACGCCACATTAAACAAGATCAGGTTATCTCGATCTGTGGTTGTACATAATTTGCAGACCTTTATGTGATTCCTTTGAAGGGAATTGCAGTAGTGCTGGGGATGGATTGGATGATGGAACACGGGGCTCAGATAAATTGTGAGGAGAAAACTGTCTCAATCAAAATTCCAAGTGGAGCAAGGATAGTTTACCAAGCAGATAAGCACAGTCATATCATGGTAGATCTACAGTTGAATATGATGAAAGAGCTCAAATTGGAAGATGTTCCTATAGTAAATGAATTTCAAGATGTTTTTTTAGCAGAGCTACCTCGAATGCCACGAGATCGGGAGATAGAATTCACTATTGATCTAATTCCCGGTACAGCACCAATAGCTCAAGCACCATATAATATGGGACCAAAAGAATTAAAATAACTCAAAGAGCAAATTGATGAGTTAGACAGAAAAGGATTTATCCAGGAAAGTGTATCCCCATGGGGAACACCAGTAATATTTGTGGATAAGAGGGATGGTGGAAGAAGGATGTGTGGAGATTATACAAATCTGAACAATGTTACTATCAAGAATAAGTATCCTTTACCAAGGATTCAAGATTTGTTTGATCAAGTGAAAGGAGCCGGAGTATTTTCAAAGATCGACTTAAGATCTGGATACCATCAAATAAAAAGCAAACCTGAAGATGTTCCAAAGACAACATTTGTCTCAAGATATGGACACCATGAATACCTGGTAGTACCATTTGGTTTGACCAATGCACCAGCAATATTCATAAATCTGATGAACAAAATCTTCATGCCATATTTGGATAAGTTCGTCATAGTCTTTATTGATGATATTCTGATATATTCCAAAGATAAGGAAGAGCATGCTGATCATTTGAGAATAGTTTGCAGACTCTAAGGGAACATAAAGTTTATGCTAAGTTTAGTAAGTTTGAATTTTGGCTAGATGAGGTTGAATTCCTCGGCCATGTAATCAGTAAAGATGGAATTGCTGTAAATCCATCTAAAGTTCAGTCAGTACTAGAGTGGACTGCACCAAACAATGTGAAGCAAATTCGAGGTTTCTTAGGAATGGTTGGTTATTCTCGGAGATTTATTTAAGGTTTCTCCAAAATAGCTGGACCAATGACCAAATTGTTAAGAAAGAATACACCATTCAATTGGGATCAGAAGTGTGAAGCAAGTTTTCACGAGTTGAAGACTAGGTTAACCACAGCTCCAATCTTAGCAGTTCCGGAAACAGGGAAGGACTTCACAGTATACTGTGATGCATCTAAAGAAGGTTTGGGTTGTGTGTTAATGCAAGATCGAAAGGTAATTGCTTATGGATCAAGACAACTGAAACCACATGAAGTCAATTATCCAACTCATGATTTAGAATTAGCAGCTGTAGTCTTTGCACTGAAAGGATGGAGGCATTTTCTTTATGGAGCCAGATATGAGTTATACACTGACCATAAAAGTCATAAATATTTCTTCACCAAAAGTAATTGAATATGAGACAAAAGCGTTGGCTGGAACTAATCAAATATTATGATTTAACAATCAACTATACTCCAGTGAAGGCAAATGTTGTAGTAGATGCCTTAAGCACAAAGAGTGCCGACATTCAGCCTAGCAATCGGGAGCTACCAAAAGAGTTCCAAATGGACTTGGAAAGATTAGAACTTCAATTCATTAGAACAGAGGTTCTTGGAGGATTAGCTACTATGCAGGTAGTTGCCGAGCAGGACAGTGATCTTAAGCACGAAATTTTTAGACATCAAGCAAAAGATCCTTTCATTGCTGAGGAAATTCGGAGGATATCTCAAGGGAAAAAATCAGTTTTTCGCCTTGGATATTATAAGTGTTTATGGTTTCAAGACCGTCTTTGTGTTCCTAATGTGACTGAGATTCGTGATGTCATACTCAGGGAAGCACATGAAACACCATATTCTATACATCCAGGAAGTACTAAGATGTATATGGACTTGAAAGAACTATTCTGGTGGAATAACATGAAAAGGGAATTGCTAAATATGTATCAGAATGCCATACTTTCCAAAGGGTGAAGGTTGAACATCAAAGTCCAGTAGGACCATTACAACCTTTGGAAATTCCCGAATGGAAGTGGGAGGAAATAGGTATGAACTTCATCACGGGATTGCCCATGACACCTAAACGGAGGGATATGATATGGGTAATTGTGGACAGACTCACTAAAAGAGCACATTTTATTCCGATAAATCAGAAAGATAATGCCAAGAAGTTAGTATAAGTTTACATCAAAGATATAGTAAGTAAGCATGGAGTTCCCAAAAATATCATAACTGATAGGGGATCAGTGTTTACTTTAGCATTTTGGAAGAAATTGCATGAAGCACTTGGTTCAAAGTTAGATTTCAGCATAGCCTATCATCCAGAGACAGGGGGTCAAACAGAAAGAACAAATCGGATACTATAAGACATTTTAAGGGCTTGTGCATTAGATTTTGGAGGTACATGGGAAGATCATCTACCATTGGCAAAATTTTCCTACAATAATAGCTATCAGAGTAGTCTGAAGGCAACTCCATATCTGGTTCTGTATGGAAGGAAATGCATATCACCAATATGTTGGTATGAGCCTGGAAGCAGCAAGGAATTTGCGCTAGATTACATCAAAGAAAAACAAGATATCATTGATAAGATCAAGGATAGACTAAAAATAGCTCAAAGTAGGCAGAAAATTTATGCTGATCAAAGTCGAAGATCATGGCATCCAGAAGTGGGAGATATGGTATATTTGAAAGTAAGTCCAATGAAAGGGGTTAAAAGATTCAGAGTTAAAGGAAAGTTGAGTCCAAGATATATCGGACCATTCAAGATATTGAGTCAGAACAGGACTATAGCTTATGATTTAGAGTTACCATCAAGATTGGCTCAAGTGCATAATGTTTTCCATATGTCACAACTTCGTAAATGTTCGAAAGTTCCGGAGGATGCAATCACACATCAGGAGATAGAGCTACAAGAAGACTTGACTTATGTTGAAAAGCCCTATAAAATTTTGGAAGAAAACTGGAAGAGGTTGAGGAATAGGGCAATCAACTATTGCAAGGTACAGTGGGAACATCACCCTAAAAGGGAAGACACTTGGGAGAAAGAAGAGGATTTAAGAAAAACCTATCCAGAACTATTCAGGTACATCTCAACAAACTTCGGGACGAAGTTTAATTTAAGGGGGGAAATGTGTAACATCCCAGCATTTAGGAACCAACGAAGGGTAGACTTAGGAATCTGTGATATTGCATGCATTCATCTGTGAAAATGTGGGTAAATTTTTCGCCAAATAAAAACCTAAAGTGATCAAAGTTTCTTTCATGCTTTGAGATTAGGTATAGTCTTGGAGGATGATTGTTATAAACCTTGATATGATATTTGTGGATTTGTGTGTTTTAGGAAATGAAATTTGAATTTAAATTTGAATGTTGGAATTATAATGTAGAAGGATTTGGAATTAGGTTTGAGTGATTTGATTTAATCAAGAGGTGATAATTAGTAACTCAAACTTTAAATAAATAACATAATCAACAAAATGAATAGTAACTTATTCAATAAATGAGTTACCAAAATGTAACTTATTGGAATCTTTACAATAGTACATGAAGCAAAAGAATAATCTTTATATATCAAGTAATAGTACAATATTTATTACAAAAGAATAAAATAAAAAGTACAAAAGAATAAAATAAGGATTACAATTGAATAAGAGGATATTACAAGTGACTATTCTATAAAGAAAAAGAAAAAACTAAACTAAAGTCTTGATCTTTAAGTCTGGTACCTGCAAAATAAACATAAACTAAAAAAAGAAAGAAAGTTAAGGATTAGAATTATTTTACTCTCAGATTTGACAATGAAGTGCACTGTTCAAGGTTCATCATGGAGTAATCTTTTAAGGGGCAAGTTTCACCAATATGAAAGAATATATCTTTCATAATTTTAAGCCATAAGTCAAATAATCAGCAAGAAGGGGCAAGTTTCACCAGCCAAGTAGATGTAACCAGATAAAAGTAACTTCACATCCAGAGCATATCCACAAGGTGTGCAGCAGACACACAAGCAGCACACACACAAAACTACATGGTGTGTGTTGTCAGCCCAACAGCAATAACTCAATCACACAAAACTGCTCAGCACAGCCATGGGAAGCAAACCCCACACCATTCTCTGGTGCATACACACCAAGAACAACAGCCCACCTAAACCAAGCCAAAGCCAAGAAAGATCACATCAACTAAACCCTGGATCATCTCACTAAGATGGTGACATAAGGAGGGGGTAGAACAGGTGGATAGCAAGGACAAGATCAAGCCATCAGGACAAGGAGGTGAAGGGCTAGATCAAGAACAAGCCAGAAACTGGTAGTACCAAGGGTAGCACCACATCAAGCTAGCCACAAGATCAACAACAACAACCAAGTGTGGTGAGTAGTAACAGACCATTATAATAATCTATCTTTCTAAACTAGAAAAATATTTATGAGTTGTCTCATACTCCACTTCTCAGAAAAACACCCAAGGGGGGTGAATCCATCATTGAAGTTTTAAATATTAAAGCAACCAGAAAACTATATAGATCTACCTAGGATCTCAGGACAACATCATTGATCCTAGTTATCAGGATACAACTTATATTTCAAGAATGAATATAGCCAAAAATCTAAACTTCTAGGCACACCTCTTAAATAGGAGTAGCACCTTAGAAATTCATCTTATGAATTCATATAATTCATCAAGCCTACAAATCATTTTTTCCCAAATTTTAACTCAGGAATCAATAGCCGGTATCACTACCAGAACCAATCCATGAGAAATAATAAAAGAAGGGTCTAATACCTAAACCTCAGACCAACATCATAGGTCTTAGGGATTTAAGGGAAGAAGTTTCTACTTATCTTTAATGCCAAACTCATCTTAAGCTTGAACAAAACCAAGCTAAGTAATAGAATCTTGTCTTGTGTGCCATATTAGAATGGTTTCACAAGAATAGTTCTGAACAAAACCAGGAATATTCATATATATATATATATCATCACTGTAATAGACCATTTGATCTCAAACTTTATATGAATCTATAAGCCAATAACTAAATATATAGTGACCTCATCACTTAGATCTCACTTTCAGCATCTAAGTAATGTTAGTGATGAGCTCTCAAACCATTAGAATCTCCAAACAACAATTCCAAAGCAACCTTATCATCTGAACCATATCAAAGTTAACAATGGGACCTAGTTGATAAGCCACTAGCATCATCAAAGCTAACCATCAACAGTAATCCACAGTAATCCACAGCAAGTCACCACTCAACAGGTTTAAGGATCATCAATACATGATCTAACTCATTAGATATTCAATTAACAGAGGGATTTGAACCCTAAGCAGAACAAAAAATCCTAATCAGGATATGACACTAACCAGGAATGGCCACTACCAACATTGAGCATGGGATGGCCTAGCACAGAGAGCACGAGGGGGAGAGGAACAACTTACCTATGGTCCTCGTTGAAGAATAGAAGAGGAAGCAGAGAAGGTCAATGAACACGATGGCATGGGGATCACTCCCAAGGTGGCGCTGCGACCCAAACAACGCCATGACGGCGACCATAGCCACGCCTGGAGGCGAGGAGCACCACCACAGCACAAGGCAGCAACGTCGGCAACAGCTACCACATCAACCCAAACCCTAGGGTTCGGGATGAGACAAGTTTGGCCACAAGAAAGCTCCATAGCCAAATCAAATTGGACAGAAGGGTAGCGTGTGGTCAAAAACCTTGCCCTGCATCACGGCAGCGACCAGGGAGGACCACGGTGGCGGTGCCATCGACCACGGGGTCGAGGAGGAGAAGAGAAGGATAAGGTCGAGCGAGTGACAGAGGGAGTGGGATTGACTAGGCCAAAACCCCTTCGGGGTGTGGTTTTGGTTCTGTCCTATTGGGCCACTAGGGCCCAATAAACCAAACAGGCAACCCATTTACCTAAAGGCCATTTTTAATAAATAGGAAAAGACCAAAATGCCCTTGAACTTAAATAAATTATAGAAAATAAATACAATTCCAAAAATTATAAATAAAATATTTTTGGATTCACAATAATCCAAACTATCCAAATAAATTAAGAAATAAAATTTTAGACATATAAATTTTATTAAGAATTTTGTAATACATATATTCCTTATGGAATTTTACAAAATTATTGAAAGATGATAAAAATAAATAAAAATCACTTTCATTATATATTAATATTGTAGTATTTTAGAAAATACTAAACAAATATTTAACATCAATTTTTGGTATTTAATGATAATTATTAAAGGAATTATTAAGTAAATAAAATGCAAATAAATTGAAATAAAATAAAAGAATATAATATTCAATAAATATTCAAAATTAATATTTATAAATTCTTTATTATTAAAAGAATTTTTATAATTTAAATAAATGGGGGAGAATACATATAAAGCTAAATGATACATTACATTACTTTGCATAATCATTTTGCTTCTTTAAATATTGTCCTTACCCGGCAATAATGATGTTTTTGTAGACATAGAAGCTCAAGGTCCAGTGCAAGCATCCGACTTCACTATCTTGCAATCACAAGGCAAGTTCATCACTTGATCATATCCTTTGAAGAGTCTTTATCAAAGTATTTGCAAATTTTGTGTTATCATATATACTCCAAAGAAAGGAAATATTATTTTCACAAATAAAGAAATCATAGATATCATCCTAAGTGATGATATAATGGAGCAATAGAACTTAGGGTTCTATTTGCAACAGTGATGATCAATTAGGGACTTAATAACCCCTGACATCAGTGATTCTAGCGCCGTATATTACGCGTTAGCCATGAGATTTGGAATGGGACAAAGAAGTCAGATGTATCTTCTTCCTCTCGCATGTAGACGGATGTGCAGGTCGTGGCTTTTATTCTCGTAGCATGCATATTAATTGGTAATTCGTAGAGGATATGCAGCATATGGGTGGGAACCCTCAACGTCCCACGATAGTTCTGGCATCTAACGGTATGCACAAACCATTGCCGTAATTCAATATGTGGGCATGGTGTACACCAAGGAGGCATGCAAGTTCACGAAGGGGGCAGTGATTGGCTTGGACCAACTACTGGGTCCCACATCATGGAATTGTGGATGGGAAAGTACGCCCGTTTGTGCAACAAGGAGTTGATCTCTCGTGAGTAAAGTAACACACCTCTGTAGAGTGTAAGAATTGTAACTTGTTACTCCCTGTTCCAGGAAGGAGCTGCGAACGCGGCAAGAAAGGAACTCCATGAAAGTTCTGGTCAACATGTGAAGGCTGATGGTCATAGATTTTCATAATAAAATCAATCTTTGAAGAAATATTTACAAAAACTGCATAGTGCCAAGGACTTATAGTCCGAGGTGGTAGTTAGAGCATCAAACTTACCACCTTGCATATAATGAACTTGTTGGGTAACGTTGTTACTCATCCTTTCCTTTGATCCCTTGCTTAGACTCTGAGGATCCCGAAGACGTGCCAATGTATGCAGCTGAATGCCAAGAAGATGTGTTCTACGAGGAGACTGACCTGTCAGGAGGTGTTGAAGGAGTGGATTACGAAATCCTCTATGGTGTCGATGATAACGAGTCCAACTAAGTATCCTAGTTAATAGTAACCGACGAAGCCGAGCATCACGAATTCTGTAGAATAAGCTGCTGAGCTCAACTCCTAGTTGGAGTTGCTACTTTTAAATTCCGCTGAAACACTTTATATTTGGGTTTGTAAGTTGAATCCTTTTGAAGTCTTGAACTTTTGGTATTATAATAATAATAATGTGTGAATGTTTGTAATATGGACCCGCAATGTTTCTGTTGTACCACTCTGAGGGATGTGATATTTACAGAACGGTGTTCTGTGGATGTCATGTCAACAAATATAGTATACTACACATGCAGTGGTATGCTGGGTCACCGTAGTGGGTTCACTTGTCTACTCTCTTTTTAAGTTGTAGTGAACACAAAACAATTCATCAACGATAAAGATTCACGGAGTTTTCTATATGTGCTTGATAAATGAATTAATATGGGCATCACATTCTAATATAGAGATGGAATACATATCTCTCTTATACTCCTCAAGAAAGGTAAATCTCCATGCAATCTTGAATTAAGAACAAATCAGATTCTAGCTTTAAGAAATATTACATGATGTTTGAAATAAAAATATCCTACCTTGATCTAACAAGGTTATCAACTGTAACATGATAACTATAGCACATGATTTCACTTTATCCCTAGTGAGGCAGAAAAAGAAAGGTAAAAACCAAAGTAGATCTTGAATTTTATGTGTCACAATTCAATCTCTACCACCATGCTACTCCATCTAACACACACTTCTCCCCATACAAGTTATTGCATACAAGTTGGATCGAAACAAGCAATTAAGAACGGGGTGCATGATATGCATCTATCAAAACATCTTACACAAAAATAGATTCCAATCTCAAATATCAAATCAAAGAACAAATATCCACCACATAGGAATTATAAATATGACCATAATCATGCAGGGCAGCTCATATGGTACTAGATCTATGAAGAATGAGATATATATAGATCAATCTACTGCCACAAACCCATAGCCCGGAGGTGGACTACTCCCTCTTCATCATGGCGATGATGCTGGTGATGTTGGAGAGGGTGGAGATCTCCCCGGAGGTGGCTCTGGTGGAGTTTCCCCTTCCAATGTTCGCTGGATCTAACTCTTTTCGGTGGTGTTTTCGTCTATGGTGTGTGATACGTCTCAAACGTTTCTATAATTTTTGATGCTCCATGCTTGTTTTGTATTATTTGTCTTATGTTTTGTCTACACTTTGAGGTATTTTTATACACTTTATGGAACTAACCTATTGACAAGATGACACAGTGTCAGTTGCCTATTTTCTGTTGTTTTTGGTATCAGAAAAGCTAAAAATGAATATTCTTAGAATTGGATGGGACAAAAGCCAATCTTCATATTTGTCCTTGAACGATATGGAAAATCAAAGCAGAGACGGAGTAGGGCAGCAGGGTGGGCACACCCTAGGGTGGCACGGGCCTACCCTGGCCGCGCCACCAGGGGTGTGGGCCCCCTAGCTGCCTCCTCGCCTCCCCTCTTCGCCTATAAGAAGCCCAAGGGAGAAAACCCTAGATCATCCATCATACCTCCATGAAAAGTTCCATAGCGCCGCCACCACCGAAGGGGAGATTCGGGGGACAGAAAGTCTCTGTTCTGGCACCCTGCCGGGACGGGGAAGTGCCCCCGAAGCCATACCCATTGATCTCCACCACCATCTCCATCATCGTTGTTGATTCCCATGATGAGGAGGGAGTAGTTCTTCCTCAAGGCTAAGGGCTCTACCGGTAGCTATGTGTTCATATCTCTCTCTATGCGTGATCTTTATGTGGTCATGAGCTTTGTAATCAAGTAGATCTACTTTAATACTCAAGTGCTTCAATAGATCTCTGCTCTCCTCGTGTGTGTGAAAGTGACAGCGTGCATGTCGTGGTGGCACTTAGGCTAGAGTTCATAAATATTTATCATGAGTATATTTGGAGTTGTATGTCTTTATGAAATTGTGGTGTTTGTTGGAACCATCTAGCGCTCAAGGTGACAGTGTGGGGTTATCTAGATGGGGAAGGCAGACTTTGAGGAGTGCTGTTATATCCCTACCATGGATTAGAGTGTCCAATCGGAGAGTAGTTCAGGGTAGTATCACAAAGAGAATATATTTATTGAGAGTGTTCACTAGTGAAAGTATGATCCCTAGGCCTTGTTTCTAAGCATTGAAACACCGTTTGCAACTAGATCTGTTACATGTTTGCTTGCTTCCATATTTTTTCCTTTAGTCTTTTCCCATTAGAAGCTCTTTTCTGGCACCGTTACCACTTATAATCATCCATACTACTTGTGTTTCACTATCTCTTCGCCGAACTAGTGCACCTATACACCTGACAAGTGCATTGGGTGTGTTGGGGACACAAGAGACTTCTTGTATCTTGATTGCAGGGTTGCTTGAGAGGGATACCTTTGACCACTTCCTCCCTGAGTTCGATAAACCTTGGGTAATCCACTTAAGGGAAAACTTGCTGCTGTTCTACAAACCTCTGCAATTGGAGGCCCAACAACTGTCTACAAGAATAGAAGTGCGTAAACATCAGTGTGCTCTGTCTCGAGGACTCCCCGGGGGCTCCTTATATTTATATATATATATATATATATATATATGGATTTTTAGGCCAAGAGAACTCCGAAGGGCAAAAGAATCGAGGTGATCAGGCGGTCGAGGAGGAAGATAGGATGGGTGGCGTGCCTGTGAGACCCTGGCGCATAGCTCAATAGGATTGATAGGAAACCCATATGAACAAGTTGCAACTTCTTTTCCAGAAGCTCATTCGAAAAGAACTCTAAGGTTAAGCATGCTTGGCCTAGAGCAATTCTAGGATGGGTGACTGACCGGGAAGTGGATACCGGGTGCGCACGAGTGAGGACAAAGTGCGCAGAAAAGACTAGTCTTGGTCTATGGGGTTAGTCTAGAGATCCTATTGAGCTGCCAGAAGTGACAGCCGTCGGTCCGGAGTGACTGGGGGTGTTACAAGTGGTATCAGATCCGACCCTCACGGTTACATGGGCGTGTGCGGTTCAGTGGCGGACATGTGTAGCATGGCGCGTGTGGCCCGAAGTGCACACGACATGGCAATGTGCTGGCACTGGACGCACAGACGTGTGCCAAGAAGGGACATTCCTGGATTGTGGTTAATCGACAAGGACGTCGATCTTCTAAGGGTGGGTGTATGTGAGACCCTGGCGCATGGCTCAATAGGATTGATAGGAAACCCATAACAACAAGTTTCAACTTCTTTTCTGGAAGCTCATTCGAAAAGAACTCTAAGGTTAAGCGTGCTTGGCCTAGAGCAATTCTAGGATGGGTGACTAACTGGGAAGTGGGTACCGGGTGCGCACGAGTGAGGACAAAGTGTGCGGAAAGACTAGTGTTGGTCTGTGGGGTTAGTCTAGAGATCCTATTGAGCTGCCAGAAGTGACAGTCATCGGTCTGGAGTGACCGGGGGTGTTACAGCGCCCACCAGGACTAGGCGCGCCCATGGGCTATCTTGGGCTTCCTGGCCCTCTAGGTGAAATTCTTGTGCTCTAGATGCTTCTCGTGGATAAATATTGGCAATCCCAAAAGTGCAAGCCCATTTGACTTCGTATAGGTCCTGAAACATCAAAAACATTGAAAATATGGTTTTTCTGCCCTGCGGGGTTATAGACAAAATAACGGGATCATTTTTATACCCTGCAGATCTCTCTCTCTCTCCAGGTGCGAAACTGATTGGATGGATCTCCAGCGTCCGGTGCACCTGCTCCCCAAGCTTTGGCTTCTTGGTCTAAGATGAGTTGCAGCGCTGGAAGAAGCTCTATCTCCCAGGCACGATGGCAGCTTGGTCGCGCATGCATAACCCTGGTCATGCGACCCACTTTGTTGCTGTTATGAACTGCAACCTTCGGTTCACTCTAGCCTGCCTGAGCCTTGCTAGTATGGATGCAGGTTCTAGTCAAACACTGGAAAAAATAAGTGTCGCACTTTAACCCTAACGATCAGTACTTTAACCCTTTTATCTCTCTTCAAGTTCATGTGTGAATTGTACTTTAACCCCGCGATTAATTCATGATGCGGGTGCAGCAGAGCTAGTGTGCATGAAAATAACAAAATTGGACGGAGCATCTGTATGAAGCTTTTACAATATCAGATCCTAATTTTCTCTGTGATTAGATAACACGATATCCAACTTTTTACACACTTATATATAACAATATAACGATCAAAGTCCCTAGAACTGCAATTCATCACTTTAACCATCCAAACAACAATTGGCATTCAACCTCAATATTTAGTCCGAATTCTGAATATCTAACACATCCAAACAGAAATATTGTCATTCGACCTCAATATCAATATCTTGGATATTGGACATTCACTCCAATACAACGCCTAGCCTCCCAAAGCAAACATCCAAACGAAGTGGTAGAGTTCATAGGCTCAATTCCTTTCAATGAAACATAATATGCAAGTGTACTATCAAGTTGTATATTTTACACATCTATAAATATGTTGAACAATAAGTGATGGTGTGATAATAACAAATGATGTACAAAAAACCCTTCAAGCACACTTTGATGAACCAATAGAATTAGAGACTCTTTTAATCATTGGAATTGATTTTTCATACCTATATTTTTGGACTACTTCTTAGTTTCATGCCCTTGACTAGAAGACTCACTTCTTAGTTTTATGTATTCCCTTGAGATGTTTTGCAGCCCGTACTGAAAGTAAGCATTGAATACATATGTTAATCCTCCATAAAGAATGTAAAATAAGATTTTGAGCTATGTAATTCATGTCAACAATACTAGTAATGATTGGGTTCCAAGTATCTTTTATTTTCAAAGCTTCATATGGTTTATGTGCTAAACATATTCAAGTTGATTGTTTCATGCACCTAGTATATGACCTTGCATTCCTCATGCTACTCAACTTAGGCATGTAATTGTATACTCATGTTGGTCTATGAAACCGCATCACTAAAGTACCTCTTGCCCCTGTGTAGCTATATGCCCCCTTTTTGTATTTATTTATTTGCTTATTCATTCATTTATTAATTTAGCGTAAGAGATCATATATTTTATTGGTTGTGTTCAAGGTGGGAGGGGGATGTATCTATACTACAGAAGAACAAGAAAAACAGACATATGAATCATATCAACAAGGATCATCATGTTGTAAGTTTCCACCGTGTCATGCATGGTTTTGACTAGCAGTTCAGGATCATTTTTATACCAACATGACTACTCTAGTGTGCACACTTCATTTCACATTGATGCAATCCATAGGTAGAACTTAAAAATGATTAATATTCAACATTCAACATTAAAAGCTTTGTGCCATGCTATCATGGTTTAGCCAACAACCACTACTAAGATGTGAAGCACAAAAATTTCAATAGTGGTATCACCCTAAACCTTACTTTCGTATGAGCTTTAAAATACATAAAATGTGTTTTTTAAAATGTTTGGAGGATTAACATACATACTATACTTGAAAGTAGCCTTTTCCACAAGTAGGTGGATATGCCTAGTCTAGTTTTAAGGGGCTTGGAACAACTCTTAGCTTGTGTAGAAAAAGGCTTAGCAAAAAGAGATCTAAAGAGTGTGCCATCTAGTTTATAGTGTCAACATTTATTTTCTCACCTTACTTCTTAATGTTGAACATAAGTATACACAAGCAAGAGATACAAATTAATAGGCATAAAATATATCATGCTTCACGTAAAGCACTTGGGCTTAAGAACTAGACATAACATGAATTTCAGATTTTGTTTTTATCTCCCTTTTTCTTTTTCCATGGAATTATTTTTTTCAGTTTTAATCTTATTAAGGTAAATTTTATTTTAGTAGTTGATCATAAACATTTATAATAATGGTGGTGGTCTTTTTAATGCAAAACGAAAGTAAAATGACAAAACAGATCCTCCAAGTTTCTACGATAGTTCTATGTTGCTCAAAAAACAAAGTTTAGAGGTTTGCAAACCGAGAGCTGAGTAGGTCCAGTGGTGTACCTTGGGCATACCCAAGCTTATGGTTTGCACCAACCTTGTATTGCTCTTGGTGTGATGTTCCTCTATTCTCTATCAAAAAAACTTCAACACAAAACTTTTTCTCCCATCTCTTTTCTGAGAGATGATATTAGTGGCACAATAGTATCATAGTTTCTGCATATATAACAAAGAAAAATTATTTCTAAATGTTCCATCAATCATATAATGTTCCTACATATCCCTAGCATATAATATTACTCATACAAATCATTTTAGGACACTTGGGAAAGGTTTAAACAAAACATGGCAGAATCTATCTAGATTTTCAACAATAGCAAAACAAACAAATTATCCCACTTAGACATGTCAGGAATTTTAGCCATTTTTCTGCATACACATTATGAAAATTTGTAGATCCCGTATAAATTTTAGCGCAAGCGGAATTATAGAAAAAATTATAAAATTCTTGCACTGAAAACTGTTCTGTAGAAATTTTAGCAACTTTTAGAACATCCAAAATGGGTTCCACTTGGTACTTTATTACAAACTACAGAAATAAACCAAAACAAAACTCTCTTGCTACAGAAATAATTCAAAACAAAAATCCAAAATAAAATAATCGTGTTTCCTCCTGCAAAGCGGTTTCTTTATAGCCATATAGCTAGGCTTTACTTACTTGGTTTAGGTGATATGGAATTCATGTGGTAGCTTGTGCTTATTTGCTACCTCCTTATTCCTTGGAAAGTGTTCCATACACTTATTTTGAGTAAATTGAAACTTCACATTTCCTTCTTTTGTATCAATAACTGCACCTGTGGTTCTCAAAAAAGGTCTACCAAATATTATAGGACTTGCGGTATTGCTCCCCATGTCCATGACAATAAAATCAACATGTACAAATGTCATATTTAATTCAACCATAATATGTTTAACTTCTCCTAAATCATGTTTAGTTGAATCATCAGCAAGTAAAATATCTATAGAGCATTTTTTCATAGGTTTCAAATCAAGTAAATCATATAGATCTTTAGAAAAAACTGAGACACTAGATCCTAAATATAGAATAGCATGATGTGTCTCTTTTCCAATAGTTATTAATACCTTGGGGATCCATACATCCCTAATCTTAGGTGGAATCATAGATTCTCTATTATATCTTTCAATCTTTTCTTTTATAACATAGTTTGCTAGGTAAGAAGTGTAACTACCTCGGTGAACTACGCTCCTAGATACAAGCCTGGATGAGTGGTAGTGGTTGAAATAGTACGGTGGGGCCCCGAAAGCCACTCACTGGTAGTCCTTTCAGACGTCCCAACCACTACCCTCTCAACGGGACTGTCTGACGGGCGTGAGTCGGCGTGAAGGGATCAACTACGACACAAGTGGGTATGTACGCAAGCCACCATACAAGAGTACATCGAGCCATACCATCTAGAAAGAAATGAAATATACGCCATACGGCAAGATTCAAATGACCTAGATAGATCTATATTTTAGGATACTTCCTCATACAACACACATCAGAGTATCATGCGGAAGCGGCAAACAAAATCCGAGTACGGATAAGAAGCAATTCGGCATAAGATGCCATAGAAATAAGCACATCCCAACTACAGGTCTCACGGATCCCCGTTCCCGGAATCTCTACACCGAACGATCGTTGCCCACATCTTGACTTCTTCCACCCAAGATCCGTCACGAGAAGGTACCTGTTCATCTGAATCAAGAATTTATCGTGTGAGACCCTAAGGGTACTCAGCAAGTCTTAATGCCTCTAAAGGGGACACAACCTGGGGTGACGCAATTGCAGCGAAAGATAAACCCTAGCAGTTCTACAGATAAACGCTAACCATCCGCCTAACCAATGATAGACGGATGTCCGTGAATTAAGGACAACAGTTATAATGGCAATCTCATCCGATCCATCCTCCTCCCTGCTTACCAACAAGGAAGCGGACGAACAACCCCCCATCCGTTGGCAACTTTATTAACCATTCCATGAGTATTGCACTATTTACTAGTCAAGTTACTTAGTCAGATTAAAGCGGTACTTTAGTTATGCTTGTCTATGATCAAGAAACTGTGCTCCAAGTCGTCCATATCCGCGGACACGGCTTTCAGAAAGTTTTACCCGGCCGGGGTGCACCAATAGCAACACACGCTCGATCGACCTCGGAAAAACCAAATCAAAACCCAACGAGGCTTTCACGACTGAACAATCACAGAATTCAGAAATATTTCAGGGGGCCACCCCTTGAAGTACACCCAACGGCAAGCAAGCTCCGAGACGGACTCAAGGTTGTGGGACGGCCAGTGAACGATCGGGAACCCAAAACTAGGCTTGCGACACATGAATCGTGCCACGATCCTAACAAGATAAAGGTGCTCCTCGCACAATTGAAATCTGAAGTAGCATGGCATAAGTACAGATAATAAATAAAACCTCAAACTAGTTTGTGGCCCCAAGAAATAAGACGGAATCAAGCTCGCCTGTGGGGTCCCATATACCTCCTGGATGTGGATAGTGCGATAAATCAAGGAACAGGAATCAAGTACTCGGGGTCTTACGGGACACAAGTGAGCAGGGAAAAACCAAATAGCAGATGTTGCTCACCGGTGCCACTTTCTTTAGTTATCCCAGAACTACTCAGATTAAGTTGTTTAGGTACCTCATTATACAACAGACTCTCACATACCCTACACATGCTGTTCTACGACTCGCATGGCTCAAACAACTCCTATAGTAATGGCTCATGGGGTGGAGGAACAAGCTTGGTGGGGTTTAAAAGTAAAGGCTATGCATACTTGGGATTCCTTTTAATGCAATCGCGACTCAATGATGCAAGAATAAGATAGAGGCAATAGGTACTGTATGTATGCAAGCATGTGGAAGTGCTTGCCTGGTATCTCAGTTGAAGCGAGGGACGGATCTGGGTAGTGCTCCTGGTTCTCTTGATATAACCCCTGCTCAGTGTCTATCCGAGAAAAACCAAACAAACAAGGCCAACATGAATATAGAGCACAAGCGTTTGAATAAGATGCGTCAAGCAAACAATCATGCCATGATGAATGATGCACATTTTACATGGCAAGTAAGGTAGCATGGCATGATGAGGTGTGGAAGACAAGTAATACATTTTTAATGGGGTTTTGGAATCACATTTGTTGCCATAACAGTTGTTGTTCGCTATATATTTATATGATGCATGCTGCAATTCAAGTCATGGATAGCATAAACAGAAAGGTCTCGTCGAGCTGATTGTTTTAGACACATCATTTGCTAAATTTGGATTTAGGAAACAAAAGTTATTAATTATTGAAATTCTAGTGGCAATTGGGTAATTTAAATAAACTTGGAATTTTACTTGTGCAAAAGGCAAAATGGATGGCATATTTGGAATCCTCTCATTTTGCTGATATCCAAACATATATTATTTGTCAAATTTGGATTTAGTATGGAAAAGTTATTTGAAACTGAATTGAATTTGAATTTTTAAATTATTTAAATAGGATTTGAATTCTAAAACAGTCTCTAGTCGTTTTATACACAGCCTAACCCAGCCTGGGTCGCAGACAGGTGGGGCCAGGAGTTTTGCTGGCCCACACACCAGTGTCTGGGAACAGGAGGGACCGCGGGTTGACAAAAGAAAAGCACAGGAGCCTTTTTGCAAAACTACCTAGACACAGACACTGGGCCAGGCTGGACCGCGGGTTGAGGCAAAAAGGGGGCCAGGGGGTTACGCGCAAAAAGGCCGCCGTACTGTTGATCTTCTCTGCCTGACGATCTGAACCAACCATGCGCGACAGAGGAAAAAGGGGCTGGGCTCGATCTCGCGATCATGACACGCCAAGAGGGCGGCTACCACTGGCTGGGCCTTGGTTTGATGAGGAAGGAGGAGGCTAGAAGACGCTCTGCCAGATGCGGCTCGGCAGTCTGCGCCACGGCATGCGGTGTTTCGGCGAAAACGAACGTCAGCGGCAGAAGCGAGGCGAGGACAGCATGTCTACGGTGTTAAGGGGCTTACCGTGGAGCTGTGATGGTGGCGAGGCACGGTGTCTGGCGATCGACGCGCGGCTCATGGATCGGGGCTAGGGTTTGCGGCGAGCGTCAGGCAGGGCTGCTGGGCCGTCTCCTCGGGTCTGTCAGGCGCCAGCGGCTCCAGGGGCTTCTCGACACCTTGACGCAACACGCCACCGGCTAGAACGACGGGGGTGGTGACGGTGGCAGCGAGAGGACGCGGTGGAGGAGGAGGCAGAGGAGGGAGCGGGCAGGTCCCGGGCGGATCTGGGACGCTGTGAGGCCATGGGAGGATAAGAAGAGGGCAGGTGGTTGCGTGGAGGGAAGCTGGCAGGTGCCACCTTTTTCGCTCACGTGCTCGGCTGCTGTGGCAAGGCAGGCAAAGCGTGGCACTAGAGGGGCGGATGGGGTGGCGAGGCCAGGGGCTGGAAGGTGGCCACAGGGTCGTGGGGTGAGGCAGAGAGGGGGAGAAAAAAGGGGAGGGGGGCCGGCTGGGGGGAGGGCTGGGTTGGGGGTTCCTTGGGCGTGTGGGGTAGCTAGGTGGCTGCTGGGGTGGGGCCTGCATGGAAGAGAGCAGGGGCGAGCTGGGGTGGGGTATAGGTGAACATGCAAGGAAGCTAGAAGGGGAGGGGGTGGTTCGGCCTAGGTTAGATGAGGGGGGGTCCTTTGTTGTTGAGAGAGGGTAGATAGGACATGGGGTATGGGGCCATGCTAGATAGGTTTAAGAGGGTGGTTTAGGGTTTAGGTTTGATTAAGCAAGGAAGCTAGAAGGGGAGGGTAGATAGGGTTTTGTTTAGGGTAGATGTAGATTAGGGCTTTGGTTTAAGGTAGAAAGGAGAGATAGCATGGGGGTGGTTTTTAGAGTTTGCTAAGAGGGGTAAGAAGGAGGTGGTACTTAACTTGGTCATGCAAGCTTCATATACAACCCACAAAACCAAGGGAAAGGAGAAAAAGGGGGGAAAGGTAGGGAGAGATGTTTGAAGATGATGGGGTGGTTTCCTTGGTCCATGCATGATCCAAACAATGACCAAGCAAGATCCAAGAAAAGGGGTGGTTTAGGTTTGGGAATGCCACATTAGCACATGTGTGTGCATGGAGCAAGGGGATAGGGTTAAGCTAAAGGGGAAAGATAGGGAGATGATCTGATGAAGAACTACAAGCCCAAAACAAGATTTAAGCAAAGGAAAAGATGATCCACTTAGAATTCAAATAAAAACCAAATACTAGAAAAGGTGGCACTTGCATGGCCCATGCAACATAATTAATGCCAAAAGGTTATATTGTGAAAACAACATTATTTCTTGTGGCTTTAATCCTTGCATTCCCAAAAAGTGGGCAAAGGCCAAGCAAAGATTATGGGTGGAAACCAACCAACCAACATGAGCTAGAGATAACCCAAATTAAAATGACAAGCTCATATTAATTGGATGGTGGAAAAAAGGTGGTGAAAGAAAAAGGTGGTGGAGTCAATAAGAGAGATGCCCTCAACTCAACTTGGGCATTTAACAATATATTAAGAACCAAATACAATATCAAGAGGCAACTACAATTAATCATGCACATTGGATAAGAACCAAACAAGAAAGAGTTTTATATGATGCTCAAATGCAAGGTGACATGATGACATGAGCATGATATGATGATGATGCAACAATTATATGTTGGAAGTGGCCCTTTTTATTATTATAACATGTAGCATTACAGGAGTTAGACAACTGGGATGCTACAAGAAGCAAATCCTGCTTGACGACCATTAAAATATGGATCATTAGAAAATTTTGCAACAAGTTAATGAGTTCATGCAAGATACATTTAAAAAGTTCAAGTAGAGGTTGTTTTGTTTCACTTAGAATTTTAACTTCTAGTACTTGTCTATCTTTATTGTATAAATTGAAGATTTCATGTCTATCATGAAATACATCTTCTGGTACTTTAGTTTTTTCAAGACTTTCTTTCACTTTTGATTTTAAGAGTAGGCCATCTAACAATATATAAGCATTTTTGGAAGTTATATTTATGAAGGAACCTCCACATTCTTTATCTAAATAGGTCATTGAGATTTTAGTTAACCCTCTATATAAGATATGCATTAACATCCAATCTCTAAAACCATGTTCTGTTCCAAAAGCTATTTCTCTAATATTTCCCAAGCTCTTACAAGAGGTTCTTCATTATTATTTTTAAACATGATAAGCATTTCCCTAAGATGACCTATTATTCTAGGGGTTCCAAATGTTTCAACCAAAGCAGCTTTAACATTAAACCAAGAGCTAAAATTTCTAGGTTGCCATTTTAATATCCAATCTAAAGCCTTACCAGCAAGTGAATATGGGAAAATTTTAACTTTAATCATACTATTGTTTTTATTACTCATGTTTAGATCTTTGCATCTTTCATTAAAAGTTCTCAAATGCTACATAGGGTTCTCATTCGGCTTCCCATAAAAAACGGTTTTCATAAATGGCTTTAGTAGCTACAGGGTCTATTTCAAATGGTTCAAATGGTATCTCACTTTCTTTTGGGAAGTTTTTTACACTAAAGGGCCACACGCTCTCTTTTCCATTTCTATGTGTTTTTGTGTTTTAAGGAAAACTTAAAAAGACTAAAAAAAGAAAAAATAAAATACTTTAAAAATCCAAAAGGAGAAGAAAAGGCTCACAGTGGTGCAACCTCCCCAAGCTTTGGTTGTTACAAAAGTTGATGAAGATGACGGTGCCAGAAAATAGCCTAGAACTTGCCGTGGGAGTTTCACCACACTGCAACCACTATGATATGTCTCCACCAATTTCTCGGCAATGGCGCCAGAAAATAGTCTTGTTGGAAACAAAGGCTGCCACTTTTCATTGAGACTCCAAGTGCAGAGTGTTGTAACAAGCTTCTTTTCCCCACAAGGGTGACTCGAGGGTTTATATCGAACTCTAGGGAAATTGGATGGATATTTGTCTTCTCCTCTTCAAGCAACTTGTAAAGTAAAATAATTTGCCTTGTGTCCCCAACTCCACCAAGTGGTTGTCAAGCACAAGGTTTCGTATTAGTAATGTGAAATATAATATAAAACAAACTAAAGTAAATAAAATAAAGTAAGCAAATGCAAACTAGATGATATGGAAGATAGTAGAGTTGTTTTTGGTTTTTTTTTGAGTGATTGCAAGTACGAAAATTATTTTTGTATTTTCGAAATAATAAATTGCAGAAAATAAAAGGATAGTAAATGCAATGGAAAGTGTTTCTTATGATAAAAATTGGACCGGGGTTCATGGGTTCACTTGTCTACTCTCTTTTTAAGTTGTAGTTATCACAAAACAATTCATCAATGATAAAGATTTATGGAATTTTCTATATGTGCTTGATAAAGGAATTAATATGGGCATCACATTCTAATATAGAGATGGAATACATCTCTCTCTTATACTCCTCAAGAAAGGTAAATCTCCATGCAATCTTGAATTAGGAACAAATCAGAGGATAGCTTTAAGCAATATTGCATGATGTTTGAAATACAAATATGTTACCTTGATCTAACAAGGTTATCAACAGTCACATGATAACTATATCACACGATTTCACTTTATCTCTAGTGAGGCAGCAAAAGAAATGTAAAAAACCAAAGTAGATCTTGAATATTATGTGTCACAATTCAATCTCTACCACCATGCTACTCCATCTAACACACACTTCTCCCCATAAGAGTTCTTGCATACAAGTTGGATCGAAACAAGCAATTAAGAACAGAGTGCACGATATGCATCTATCAAAACATCTTACACAAAAATAGATTCCAATCTCAAATATCAAATCATAGAATAAAGATCCACCACATAGGAATTACAAATATGACCATAATCATGTAGGGTAGCTCATATGTGTAACACCCACACCTGATAAGGCTGAGTTCATGTGTATAGTGCCAATCCCTGGATCGGTTCACTGACACACATAGTAGCGATGAATACCAAAGAATTTAACAGTGCATCATAAATAACGAATTGATCCAGAATTTGCAATTATTACAATAAAGCTTAGCTCAAGGCTAGCTCAATATCAAGTAGCATACGGAAGCTTAAATATATAGTAGACTCCATCTTCAATTGCCCACAAGCGAACAAATGTTGAGTGAAGTACCACAACCTAGTCGATCACTCAGAATCAGAATAACAACCTGCAACATAAAACGTAGCAGCCCCGAAGGGTCAATACTTGGAATGTATGGCAAGTAGAGCTATTAATGGAGACAATAAACCTAGCATCTACATGCATATTGGCAAGTGGGGTTGTGGCTAGCTCGCATTTGCAAACACGTTTGTCCTACTTTCTTAAACAGTTTTGTTTTTCTTTGAAAAGATCCCAATTAAGTTAACCCATCAACATTAAAGCAATTATAAAATTAGAATGAGTGAGAAACATGTCATGAACTCAATATCAAGCAACTCAGATGTCCATAACCGGGGACACGGTTAATCGATTAGATTATACACCCTGCAGGGGTTAGGACACTTTACCCATGTGACTTGGCCAGCCCAGCTCGTACCACCACTCTCATATTGAGTGATGATAGGGAGAAGTCCAAGAAGGGACCGTTCGGGAAGTAGCTCCCAAACCCGACACGCACCGGTCCAACCTACCAGAATGTTGGAGATATGCTCTAGAGGCAATAATAAATGTATTTATTATTATATCTTTGTGTTTATGATAAATGTTTACATTCATGCTATAATAGTATTAACAAGGAAACATTAATACTTGTGTGATTTTTAAACTTAATTTGAAGTCCCTAGTAAAGCCTCTATATAATACTAGCTTGTTGGTTAATAGATGATTGTGGTTTCCCTATCATGAACATTGAGATGTTATTAACAACAAGATCATATCGTTAGAAGAATGATATGGTGGACATACTCCTATAGATAAGCGTAGCATAAAGATCAAGTCATTTTAATAGTTCAATTGCTATATGCTTTCTGATACATAGTAATCTAATTCCTTCGACCATGAGATCATGCATATCACCTTTACCGGATGGATGCTTTGATGACATCAAACACCACACCGTAACTGGGTGGCTACAAAGGTGGAATTGAGTGTTCGGAAAGTATTGGTTGAAACACATGGATCAAGAGTGGGATTTGTCCATCCATATGACAGATAGATAAAACTTTGGGCCCTCTCGATGAAATGTCATCCAATTAGCTTGCAATCATGTGACTGGCACACAAGGGATCACATATCACGGGAACGAGAAAAGAGTACTTATCGGTAACGAGGTTGAACTAGGTATGCAGAGATACCGACGATCATAACCTCGGATAAGTAAACTATCGTGAGACAAAGGGAAATTGATATTGTATGTAAGTGGTTCATTCGATCGCAAAGTAATCGTAGAAATATGTGGGAGCCATATGAATTTCCAGATTCCTCTATTAGTTATTGTTCGGAGAAGTGTCTCGATCATGTCCGCATAATTCACGAACCGTAGGGAGACACACTTAAGGATTCGACGTTGTTTGAGTAGTTATGGAATGATGAGAAAGAGTCTGAATGTTGTTCGGAGTCTCGAATGGGATTCGGGATATCACGAGGAGATCCGGAATGGTCCGGAGAATAAGATTCATATAAGGAAAGTCCCGTTTCGGAGTTGGAGAATGATTTCGGTGTTTTCATCGGGAATGTTCTAGAAGGTTCCAGAATGTCCGGCACTCCAGAGGGGAAGGGTACATGAATGTTTTATATCAAGTTGGTATGATTGCATCATGTACTAAGTGTCATCGCTGAACAAAATAAAGGATTAAATCAAATCCTAGTTTGAAAAGTCAAACGGCTAGTTTGAAAGTCAAACGGCTAATTTTGGAAAGAGGAAAGGAGGAGGAAACCGAGTTGGGGAGGAGTCCCTCCTCCCCACCGCCGGCGCACCACCCAAGTAGAGTTGGGGAGGGACTCCTCCCTTGGGCTGGCCCTCCACCTTTATAAGGAGGGGCTCCCTCCTAGAGACACACAAGATCCTCTCCTCCAAACCCTAGTACCAAGCCGCCTCCATAGCCGCCGCCCTAGGCAAACCTCCTCACGCCTAGCTAAACCCTAGCCACCGGCTTGCCCTCCTCGGCGTGTCTAAACTCTAGATCATCTAGGGACTCTCATACTCCACCATACTCGCTCCGCCAAGGCGAAGCCTGCGAGATCTCCTCTACTTCAAAGACACGCCACAGTCTTTGCCAGAATCGCGAGGAGAGTGCTACAACCTCCGGCCTCTTGGAACAAGGGAGAGGAAGGTCTTCGTCGAGTACCGAACGTGTGATCGATCAAGGGAGCGCCGAACGCAGCCTGGAAGGATCGCTCACGCGATCTTGAGATCGGGAAGAGTACGACTACATCACCCACGAATCCGCCTCGTTAAACACTTTGGAATCTTTGAGGGTGAGTTATTCTATCGACTCGTTGCTACAATCTAGTAGATAGATCTTGGCTTGTTTGTTTGTATGCGTAGAAATTTTTGTTTTCCATGCTACGAAACCCTACAAGGGTATCGAGCCGTGTCTATATGTAGATCTGTTGCACGAGTAGAACACAATGGTCATTGTGGGCGTTGATGCTTTTATTGTCGATTGCTTCTTGTGTACTTTGCATCTTGCGGTATGTTGGGATGAAGCGGCCCGGGCTAACCTTACATGACATCGTTCATGAGACTTGTTGCACGCTTGACATGCAACTTGTATTGCATAAGTGGCTTTGCGGGTGCCTGTTTCTCCTAGCATAGTTAAGATCCAATTTAGAACGGGTGATTAACAATACTAGTATCAATGTTGTGGTTCATGTTCGTAAGTTAGAACGACACTTATTGAAAGACCCAAACCACGTAAAATATGCAAAGAAAGTAGAGGCGTCTAACATTGTTTTGTAGGGGTGTGCTGTGATGTGATATGGCCATGATTGTGATTATATTTGATGTATGCAATGTTCCTTAATGTACGTTGGCAACCGGCAGGAGCCATATGGTTGTCTTTAATTTATGTTAAGACCCTCGTGTCTATTCAAAGTAGTTGTAATAGTTGAAGCCGGTGGAATACAACCATGGAGAAGCGTCATTGACCTTGATGCAATGCCGGTGATGATGGAGATCATGTTCGTGCTAGAAGATGGAGATCGGAAGCACAAAAGAAGAAAGGCCATATCATATCACATATTATGAATTGCATGTGATGTTAATCCTTTATGCATCTTGTATTGCTTAGTAGACGACGGTAGAATTATAAGATGATCCCTCATGCACATGAATTTCAAGTCATAAAGTGTTCACCCTTAGTTAGCACCGTTGCTAAAGCTTGTTGTTTCTAAGCACCACGTGATGATCGGGTGTGTTAGATTCCGCAAGTGTATACAACGTGAGCAAGCCAGATTTGCTCATGCGGAAACTAAGGTTTGATCTTGACGAGCCTAGCATGTACAGACATGGTCTCGGAACACGGATCACCAAAAGGTAAAGCATGAATCATATAGTAGATATGATGAACATGTCGATTGTTCACCATTGAAACTATATCAACTCTCGTGATGATCGGTGTTGATGTGGTGGATTTGGTTCGTGTGATCACTAAAACAATGTGAGGGATATTGTTTTGAGTGGGAGTTCACCTAGATTAATTTTATTATTAATTTGAACTCAATTTGTCATAAACTTAGTCTAAACTATTGCAAATATGTTGTAGATCAATGGCAGCCCCTACCATCAATTTTAATGCGTTAGAGAAAGAAAAGTTGAAAAACAATGGAAGCAACTTCATGGATTGGTTCCGCAATTTGAGGATTGTCCTCACATGGTAATTTGACCTATGTGCCGGATGCACCATTGGTGACCCACCGCATGATGCCGATGAAGTAAAGAATGTTTACCTCGCTTCTAAGACTCAAGACTCCACGTCAGGTGCTATCTTGTATGGTTTAGAATCGGAGCTTCAGAAAAGGTTTGAGAATTCAGACCCATATGATATTGTCGAGGATCTCAAATTGATCTTTAAGACTCATGCGGCAATTGAAAGCTATGAGGCTTCTAAAAAGTTCTTTAACTGCAAGATGGAAGAGGGCAGCTCCGTCAGTGAGCATGTGCTTAAGATGTCTGGGCACGCAAACAAACTTCAAAGCTTGGGTATTGTGATTCCTAATGCTTTGGGGATTTACCGCGTCCTCCAATCACTACCACCAAGTTACAAGAACTTTGTGATGAACTACAACATGCAAAACATGAACAAGACGTTGCCAGAACTCTTTGCCATGTTGAAATCTGCAGAAGTGGAGATCAAGAAAGAGCACCAAGTGTTGTTGGTCAATAAGACCACCAAATTCAAGAAAGGCAAGTCTAAGCGGAAAGGACACTTCAAGAAGGGTGGTTAGAAAGTTACCACGCCGACAAAGAAGACCAAGGCTGGACCTAAGCCTGATACTGAGTGCTTTTACTGCAAGGGAGAAGGTCACTGGAAGCGGAATTGCCCAAAGTACTTGGAGGATTTGAAGAACGGCAACATCAAGAAGAAAGGTATATCTGATATACATGTTATTGATGTGTATCTCACTAGTACTCGTAGTAGTGCCTGGGTATTTGAATCTTGGTTCGGTTGCTCATATCTGTAACTCGAAACAGGTGCTGTAGAATAAACGGCAGCTAGCGAAGAACAAGGTGACGATGCGCGTGGGAAACGGATCAAAGGTTGATGTGATCGCGGTCGGCATGCTACCCCTTCATCTACCATCGGGATTAGTTTTATACTTAAATAATTGTTATTTGGTGCCTGCGTTAAGCATGAACATTATATCGGGATCTTGTTTATTGTAGACGGTTACTTGTTTAAGTCCGAGAATAATGGTTGTTCGATTTATATGAGTAATATGTTTTATGCACATGCACCTTTGATAGATGGTCTATTCTTGTTGAATCTCGATAGTGGAAATACACATATTAATAACATTGAGGCTAAACGTTTGAAATCGAGCGATAACTCGACCTATATGTGCAATCGTCTTGGTCACATTGGAGTGAAGCGTATGAAGAAACTCCATTCCGATGGACTTCTTGAATCACTTGAAAGATGCGAAGCATGTCTGATGGGTAAAATGACTAAGACTCCATTCTCTGGTATGATGGAGCGAGCTACGGACTTGTTGGAAATCATACATACCGATGTGTGTGGTCCAATGAGTGTAGCATCGCGCGGTGGTTATCGTTATGTTCTTACCTTCACGAATGACTTGAGTAGATATGGGTATATCTATTTCATGAAACATAAGTCCGAAACTTTCGAGAAGTTTAAGGAATTTCAAAGTGAGGTAGAGAATCAACGTAACAAGAAGATTAAATTTCTACGTTCTAATCGTGGAGGTGAATATCTAAGTTACGAGTTTGGCGAGCATTTGAAGAAATGTGCAATACTTTCACAATTGACACCGCCGGGAACACCACAACGTAATGGTGTGTCCGAACGTCCTAATCTAACTCTCTTAGATATGGTTCGTTCTATGATATCACTTACAGATTTACCGCTATTATTTTGGGGTTATGCATTAGAAACAGCCGCATTCACTTTAAATAGGGCACCATCTAAATCCGTTGAAACGACGCCGTATGAATTATGGTTTGGGAAGAAATCTAGATTGTCGTTCCTTAAAGTTTGGGGATGCGAAGCCTATGTAAAGAAGTTACAGCCGGACAAGTTTGAACCCAAAGCGGAAAAATGCGTCTTCATTGGATACCAGAAGGAAACTATTGGGTATACCTTCTATCATAGATCCGAAGGCAAAATCTTCGTTGCCAAGAATGGATCCTTTCTAGAGAAGGAATTTCTCTCGAAAGAAGTGACTGGAAGGAAAGTAGAACTCGACGAGGTTGTCGAACCTTCTCTCGAATTATGCAGTAGCGCACCGGAAGAAGTTCCTATGGTGCCTGCACCAGTTAGAGAGGAAGCTAATGATGATGATCATGAAACTTCGGTTGAAGTTGCTACATAGCCTCGCAGGTCAATGAGAACTCGTACCACTCCAGATTGGTATGATCCCGTTATGAGTGTCATGTTGGTTGACAACACCGATTACCCTGAGACATATGAGGAAGCGATGATGAGCCCAGATTCCAATAAATGGCAAGAAGCCATGAAATCCGAGATTGGATCCATGTACGAAAACCAAGTATGGACTTTGGTGGACTTACCAGATGGCCGGAAGGCTGTCGAGAACAAATGGATTTTCAAGAACAAAACAGATGCTGATGGTAATGTTACTGTCTATAAAGCTCGACTTGTCGCAAAGGGGTTTCGACAAATTCAAGGAGTTGACTACGATGAGACTTTCTCACCAGTAGCGAAGCTAAAGTCTGTGAGGATTATGTTAGCAATCGCTGCATATTATGATTATGAGATATGGCATATGGATGTCAAAACCGCATTCCTCAATGGAGACATTGATGAAGAGTTGTATATGATGCAACCCAAAGGTTTTGTCGATCCTAAAGATGCTAACAAGGTATGCAAACTTCAACGGTCCATCTATGGATTGAAGAAAGCATCCCAAAGTTGGAATCAACGTTTTGATAAGGTGATCAAAAGTTTTGGTTTTATACAAACTTATGGAGAAGCTTGTATTTACAAGAAAGTGAGTGGGAGCTCTGTAGCATTCTTAATACTATATGTAGATGACATATTGTTGATTGGGAATGATGTAGACCTTCTTAATAGTGTCAAGGGATATTTGAATAGTAGTTTTTCAATGAAGGATCTTGGCGAAGCAGCTTACATATTAGTCATAAAGATTTATAGAGATAGATCGAAACGCCAAATATCATTGTCACAAAGTACATATTTGGACAAAGTTCTAAAGAGGTTTGGAATGGAAGATAGCAAGAAAGGGTTCTTGCCCATGTTGCCCAATACGACCTTGAGTAAAACTCAAAGTACGACATCGGCAGAATATAGAGAAAGGATGAGTAAGACTCCCTATGCCTCATCCATAGGATCTCTAATGTATGCCATGCTATGTACTAGACCCGACATTGCATATGTTGTTAGTTTAACTAGCAGATATCAAAGTGATCCAGGAGTGGATCATTGGACGTGATCAAAAACATCCTTAAGTACTTGAGAAGAACTAAGGATATGGTTCTTTCTTATGGAGGTGATGAACGACTCATTGTTAATGGTTACACCGATGCTAGTTGGAACACCGATCCGGATGATTCTAAATCACAACTGGATACGTATTTATTTTGAATGGTGCAGCGATTAGTCGGAGGAGTGCAAAGCAAAGCGTTGTGGCAAGATCTTCAACCGAATCGGAATACATGGTCGCTTGAGGCTTCACAAGAAGCGATATGGATGAAAGAGTTCATTACAGAGCTGGGTGTGGTTCCTAGTCTGTTGGACCCAATGTCTATCTACTGTGATAACATGGGCGCCATAGCCAATGCGCAAGAACCAAGGTCACACAAGAAGCTGAAGCACATCAAGCTACGTTTTCACGCTATTGGAGAACATATCCAAGATGGGGATATAAAGATTTGCAAAGTACACACAGATCTGAATGTGGCGGATCCGTTGACTAAACCTCTCCCGAGGGAAAAACATGACCAGCACCAAACTGCCATGGGTGTTCGGTATATTACCATGTAATCTAGATTAGATGACTCTAGTGCAAGTGGGAGACTGTTGGAGATATGCTCTAGAGACAATAATAAATGTAGTTATTATTATATCTTTGTGTTTATGATAAATGTTTACATTCATGCTATAATAGTATTAACAAGGAAACAATAATACTTGTGTGATTTGTAAACTTAATTTGAAGTCCCTAGTAAAGCCTCTATATAATACTAGCTTGTTGGTTAATAGATGATTGTGGTTTCCCTATCATGAACATTGAGATGTTATTAACAACAAGATCATATCGTTAGGACAATGATATGGTGGACATACTCCTATAGATAAGCGTAGCATAAAGATCAAGTCATTTTAATAGTTCAATTGCTATATGCTTTCTGATACATAGTAATCTAATTCCTTCGACCATGAGATCATGCATATCACCTTTACCGGATGGATGCTTTGATGACATCAAACACCACACCATAACTGGGTGGCTATAAAGGTGGCATTGAGTGTTTGGAAAGTATTGCTTGAAACACATGGATCAAGAGTGGGATTTTTCCATCCATATGACGGATAGATAAAACTCTGGGCCCTCTCGGTGAAATGTCATCCAATTAGCTTGCAAGCATGTGACTGGCTCACAAGGGATCACATATCACGGGAACGAGAAAAGAGTACTTATCGGTAACGAGGTTGAACTAGGTATGCAAAGATACCGACGATCATAACCTCGGATAAGTAAACTATCGTGAGACAAAGGGAAATTAAGTTTTCATCGGGAATGTTCTAGAAGGTTCCGGAATGTCCGGCACTCCAGAGGGGAAGGGTACATGAATGTGTTATATCAAGTTGGTATGATTGCATCATGTACTAAGTGTCATCGCTGAACAAAATAAAGGATTAAATCAAATCCTAGTTTGAAAAGTCAAACGGCTAGTTTGAAAGTCAAACGGCTAATTTTGGAAAGAGGAAAGGAGGAGGAAACCGAGTTGGGGAGGAGTCCCTCCTCCCCACCGCCGGGGCACCACCCAAGCCGAGTTGGGGAGGGACTCCTCTCCCTCCCCTTGGCCGGCCGGCCCCTCCACCTTTATAAGGAGGGGCAGGTCTCCCTCCTAGAGACACACAAGATCCTCTCCTCCAAACCCTAGTACCAGCCGCCGCCTCCATAGCCCAGCCGCCTAGGCAAACCGCCTAGCTAAACCCTAGCCCGGCTTGCCCCTCCTCGGCGTGTCTAAACTCTAGATCATCGAGGGACTCTCTCATACTCCACCATACTCGCTCCGTCTTAAGGCGAAGCCCTGCGAGATCTCCCCTCTACTTTCGGTACCACGTTGTCTTCGGAATCGCGAGGAGAGTGCTACAACCTCCGTCACTTTGGAACAAGGAGAGGAAGGTCTTCGTCAATCGAGAAAGTGTGACCGATTGCGGAGCTCTTAGGAACGCAGCGCCGGAAGGATCGTCTACGCGATCTTGAGATCGGGAAGAGTACGACTACATCACCCACGAGAATCCGCTCTCGTTAAACACTTTGGAATCTTCGAGGGTGAGTTATTCTATCGACTCGTTGCTACAATCTAGTAGATAGATCTTGGCTTGTTTGTTTGTATGCGGTAGAATTTTTTTGTTTTCCATGCTACGAAACCCTACACAAAAACCTACATCTCTGGATACGTGGGTTCAAGTTAGCACAACCTACTGAGTCCAACCAACCGCCCATTTCATTATTGGCACATGGTTGTACACGTAAGCTACAAAATAAAGAATCCAATCATTTTCTCTTGATACCTGGGTGCCTTTCTGCAATGATACCACCAAAATTTTCAATCCCATCACACCCAGGAGATTCATTGATTAAGTTGTTTTTAGTTTTCGCAAACCAACACATTTAGAAACAACTTTCAGTGATGTAACCCATCCCTTGTTCATCATAGCATGGCTAAGCACATCTACCAACGGTGGCTCATCTACAGGAAATCCCTACCACATAATAGGACATAGCATAGAGATAGTACTTTCCTACACATGCATCTACAAAATACACGACAATGCATTGAAAATAGTAGGACAATATCATGAACAAAGTAGCATCTACTTGCCTTGATAGTTGGTGAAGTCGTTCAGACACTCGTTGCACTCCTCGCAATCTATCGAGCAAACAATTGCATACAACATAAACAATAGCACATAGAGATCAAACAAATGCAACAAATGCATGCATGACAATTTAATAAGTCACAATGGTTGTTACTTTAGTTCTCTAAACAATACTAAAGTATATGATGCATGCAAGAGACCAATTAATGCAATGGAGTACTTTTTATTAATAATTACCTGCCAATATAAGGTTTTAATAGTTCTATTGTAACGACTATTCTAACTATCGAATTAAATTTGTTTCTTGGGTTTACTAGATAGAGGACGTTAATACGAACCAGTAGGCGTTGGATTCACCCTAATCAGAGTTATAGATCTTTTTGTATGATTTAAATAGTGTTTAATGGGTTTTAAATCATTTATACAATTTCTGTTGCCTAAAAATCAAACTAAAATTATATCTGTAATATCCACGGAATTTTGATTCCAGGGACATATTATTTGTAATTTTCTGAGCATCACTCGAATTACTATGATTTTAATACTCTAAATAATCCATTAATCTATTTATTTAATTTCTGCGAAACCTTAAAGTATTTGCCAAAACCATTTGCATATTGATGATCTACATGGAACCACCTTTCCATCGGTATATCATTTATATTTTTGTGATATGCAAATAATTTAATATGAATTTAATGATTTCTAAAGCCATTAAAACTAATTAAATCACTACAGGGTAAATAATCAGCAAAGGCTGGATCGAACTAGATATTATTAATCTATATTATAGTAGCTTCAATTTGATATATTGTTCATATTTTTCGGAGTTACAGATAATTTCCTATGAATTTATTAACCTAAAAAACCATTAAAACTAATTAAATTACTACAGTAAACGCATACTGTAAAGGTTAGATCTAATGTCATATTAATATTCTACACTCTGGATCCATTGATATATAATTTGCTATGTTTATATCTACGAATCTTTTTATGATTTTTGCAAGTTTATACAATTTTCTACAAATTAAATTCAATTTCAAATCTATAGGGAATATTTCATGGAAATATTATATGCTGACTGGGACGCAGGGCTGACCTGGCGTTGACACGTGGCGAGATCCTGTTGGCTCGTACCCCTTCGCGGAATCGATCTAATCCTGGCCGTTGGGATGAGATCCAGTGACTAAGAGAGGAGATTGGCCCGATTTTGGCTCAGAATAGACAAGAAATAGATCTGTGTTAGAGAGACAAATCCATAGGTCAAATTTAAAAACTTACAACATGAAAGTTGTCAGGAATCATTAGTCCTACCTTCTCACCAAAGGAATTTCGATTTGAAGAAACGAGCGCGAGTACATCTTGGATTTACACCGTCATATCTGAAATATCACGGTGCGAAATTCTCCGGCTGTGGTAGATGAAAGGAGGTGAGGTTTGCTGGGATTAAAAGATTTCGACGAGATCTACAACTTTCGTTTTTTGGCCAAAGGCAAACAACGAAATCTAGATGGGTGAATAAACGAAATAAGATTTGTGCATGTATAGATTCGAGATTTCGAGAAGAAAAACTCGTACAACTATTGCTCCACGGGTATATATGGAGTTTTAGGACAGCGTAGAGATAGGTCTTAGAGTAGGGAACAAGTAGAAACAAACAGAAGTCGATTCGGAGTTATAGATAAAAAGATATAAGAATTTGAATAGAGATAGGTTTGAGAAAAACTGATTTGCACGAAAATTAAAGCAACTGTGATCGTACGCGCGTCTGGCTGGTTCAATTTGGTAGCTAGGCCGCCGACTGGCTTGATAGGCCCATTTAGTTTTTTTTTTCATTTTCTATTTACTTGTTTTCCTCATATCTTTTGCATACAAACTTTAAATGATACGATTCTTGTTTTTAAATTTTTCTAAAATCAATAGATTATTATAGGATCATATTTTTAATCTTTTTACTAGTTTTCAAGTAGTGGATTTATATATTCTTGTATATTTCAATTTATTTATATCTTTATTTGTTTGTATTTATTCCATAACTTTTTCATAATAGCTCCAAATGAGCTCAATTTTGTTTCTAAAATTTTGTAATATTCATTGGATCTTTTTAGGCTATAATTTAGCAATAATCGCTGCCTTAGCAATAGTGGGTTTTTATAAAGCCAATTTAATTCCCTTTAGGAACAAGTGACATATACTATTTAGGGTTTTATTCCTTTATTTCTATTTAGGAAATTTTTTCTTGATGCAAATATGCAATGCTCATGAATGTCATGCAAATGCAAAAAAAATTCTAGTCCCAATTTTCAAAATCTTGGGATGTGACAATATGGTACTAGATCTATGAAGAATAAGAGAGAGAGAGAGAGAGAGAGAGAGAGAGAGATGGAGGGAGAGAGAGATATCAAGCTACTGCCACAAACCCATAGCCTGGAAGTGGACTACTCCCTCTTCATCATGGTGATGATGTTGGAGAGGGTGGAGATCGCCTCGGAGGTGGATCTGATGGAGTTTCCCCCTCCAATGTTCGTTGGATCTGACTCTATTTTGGTGGTGTTTTTGTATCTGGTGTGCTCTGTCTCGAGGACCCCCCAGGAGGTCCTTATATAGGGATTTTTAGGTCAAGAGAACTCCATGGGCAAAAGAATCAAGGCGATCGGGCGGTCAAGGAGGAAGATAGCATGGGTGGCGCACCCACCAGGCCTAGTCACCCCCCTAGGCTATATTGGGCCTCCTAGACCTCTAGGTGGGATTCTTGTGCTCCAGATGCTTCTCGTGGATAAATATTGGTATTTCCAAAAGTGGAGGTCCATTTAACTTTGTATAGGTCCTAAAACATTAAAAACAGGGTTTTTTCTGCCCTGCGGGGTTATAGCCAAAATAAAGGGGATCAGTGGTAAATCCCCAAAAATCAATATAAAACATGGATACAACATTATATATGATGCAAATATGTGGGAAAATGTGTTAACAAACTACAAAGTTCGTGTATGCATTTACATGCATCAGTGTTCTATGAAGATCAGCATACTTTTTCATGGTCTGCTGGCCCTTTGCCAGGTTTTGTTGTAGGATGTGAAGCATGTTCTAGTTTTTAGCTAGGGAAGTGTTGAGATCAGAAGAATCTGTGGTTGGAATTGCTACCAGAATTGGAGGAGGATACCCATATAGGGCCTAAAAAGGAGACATTTTGATGGATGTATGGTAGCTAATATTATACCACCATTCAGCTGAAGGCAGCCGGTCACACCATATTTTGGTTTAGCAAATTCCATGCACCTGAGATACTATCCTAAGCATTGATTCACTCTTTCAGTCTATCCATCAGACTCGGGATGGTATGTTGTGGTAAAGTTGAGTGTTATCTTCATTGATTTGAAGATCTCTTGACAGAGCTTGCTTGTGAAAATTGTGTCCCTGTCAGTTGTGATGACTGAAGGAGGTCCATGTAGCTTGAAAATATTGTTGATGAAGAGGTCTGCCACTGTATGGACTGTATAAGGCTGAGCCAGTGGAAGGAAATGAGAATATTTAGTGAGTCTATCCACTAACACTAGTATTACATTCTTTCCTTTTGACTTTGGCAACCCTTCCACAAAATCCATGCTGATTTCTACCCATTTAGCATTTGGTATTGGTAATGGATCCATCATACCTGGGTAGGGTAGTCTTTCTATTTTGGATATTTGGCAAATGGGACAGTGTGCCACTTTGGTGTCAATAAACTCCTTCATTTTGGCCAATAGAATAGGTTCTTTACTCTGTGATATCTTACTCTAGTGCCAAAATGTCCATCTAGTGCTGATGAGTGGAAGAAGTTAAATTTTTTGTCTTTTAGGTCAGAACCACACCCTATCACTAATCTTCTTGTGTACTTCAAGATACTAGCTTGTAAAGAGAAATTTGGGTTGCTGTCAGGATTTACATCTAGTTCTCACAATAGCTTAGAGCAGTAGACATCATCTTTGTATGATTTGGTGATATCCAAGGTCAATGCTGGTATTGTTGAAGAAGTAACCATGCAGACATCTTGATCAATGATAGGTTCATTGGGTTGGTATTTCCTGGATAAGGCATCTTCCACGGTGCTTTCCTTGCCTTGCTTATACTCAATGATGAATTCAAACTCTATCAGTTTGTGTTGAATGCCTTCTAACATTTTCTGGCTTGCTAGGTATTTCAGGCTACTCTCATCAGTCTTGATGATGAGTTTATTTCCAAGGAAGTAGTGTATCCATTTCTTGAGGTATTATAATATGGCCATTTCTTTGCATTAGTTTCATGGCCCAAACACTTGCTAAAATATCTCAGGACAGAAGAGCAAGCATCTGTTTCAATTGTAAAAGGCTAGGAATAATCTGGTAAAGCTAAGAGAGGGGGTTGAGACATTACTAGTTCCAGCTTATGAAATGCTTGTTGTTGTGTAGGATCCCAAGATAAATTATTTTTCTTCAGAGCATTGCACAGAGGTTGGAAGATACTAGCATACTTGGGAACAAACCTCCTATGGTAGCCTGTGAGACCCAAGAATCCTCTGAGATTTTTTAATGTTGTGGGGGTTTCCTAGTTGACAATCTCTTGGATTTTTTCTCGATCAGTTTGAACTCCCTTGCCTAAAATAATGTGGCCCAGATATTCGACCTGTTGTTGGCCAAATTGACATTTGTACATTTTATCTTTCAGTTCATGATTCCTAAAAATAGTCATTACTTGGGTCAAATGGATTAAGTGTTCCTCTAGGGATTTGCTGCATACCAGAACATCATCAAAGAAAACCAAAACAAACTGCCTCAAGAACTTGGAGAATATGTTGTTCATCAACTCTTGAAATGTTGTTGGGGCATTGTAGTGGCCAAAGGGCATCACTAAGTATTCATAGTGTCCAAATGTGTTGAGAATGAATGGTTTCGCAGCATAGTAAATCAAAAAATTTCTACGGATGCGAACGGGGAAGCCAAGATCTAATCTAGGAGATGCATACAACGAGGGGGATAGATGAGATCTTCATACCCTTGAATATTCGCACAGCGGAACGTTCAACGGAACGTGGTTGATGTAGTCGTACTAGCTTCTCCTCCTCGCGATCCGATCCGATCCAACACCGCAAGTGGCGATGCCTCCGAGAGATGCACACGTACGGCACATCGATGTCTCCTCCTTCCTCGGTCCAGCAAGTGGGGTGGAGAGATAGGTTGGATCTACAACACGACGGCGTGGTGCAAACGGTGGAGAGTTTCTATGGCAGGGCTTTGCCTACGCGCAGTCGGGAGGGAGAGAGAGAGGAGGGCAGCAGGGCGGCTAGGGCTTGAGGAGGTGTGGGGGGAGGGTGCGCCCCCAGCCCTCTTTATATAGAGGGGTGGGCGGCTGCCCCTTGCCCCTCCTCCAAGCCTAGGGCCGGCGGCCAAGGGGGAGGAGTGGGGGGCAAGTTTCCCCCTCCTTCTAGAAGCTCTCCCTAGGGTTTCCCCTAGGGCTTGGCCGGCTGAGCCTATGGGGCCTTGTGCCCCTGGCCCAATGCGGCCAGGGCACTCCCTCGTAGGCCCACGCCCCCTCCCGACAAGTGGGGCCACGTTGGTCCCACTCTGGAAGGTTCTAGAAGCTTCCGGTACAATACCGAACAATCCGAAACAATTCCGAACTCCAAAAACTGCTTTCCCTTATATGAATCTAATTCTCCGGACCATTCCGGAACCTCTCTTGATGTCCTAGATCCCATCCGAGACTCCAAACAAAAACTCATAAACCAATTATCCAATCTATCCTAGCGTCGAGACATGTTAAGTGTGTGACCCTGCGGGTTCGAGAATATGCAGGCATGATCTTCTATCAATAATCAACAGCGGGGTTTGGAAACCCATATTGACTCCCACATACTCATCGATGATCATATTGGATGAACCACGATGCCAGGATTCAATTAATCCCATATACATATTCCCTTCGTCTCGCGATATTTTACTTGCCCGAGATTCGATCGTCGGCATCGACATACCTAGTTCAATCTCGTTCACAGCAAGTACTTTACTCGTTTCGTAATCCGATATCACTTTGTGATTAACTCCTTAACCACGTGCTTGCAAGCGGTGTTGATATCGATTACCGAGTGGGCCCGAAGTATATCTCTCCGACTTGGGAGGGACAAATCCCATCTCGATACATACAACCCAACAAGTACTTTCCGATCACCTGAGAGACACCTTTATGATCAACCTCTCATAGGATGACGTTTGATGACCTCAAAGCTTTCTTCCGATACCAGGGAGTTGCATTATCTCATGGTCTAAGGAATACAATATTTGACATAAGAAAAAGCTTCGCAAAGATGAACACGATGATACGATCTAATTGCTCTGCTTGATTTGGGTCTATCCATCATATCATTCTCCCAATGATATGATCTCATTATTAATCGACAACTCATGTCTATGGTTAGGAAACCTTAACCATCATTAATCAATGAGCTAGTCCATAGAGGCGTACTAGGGACACGGTGTTGTTCATAAACCACACAAGTATTAAAGTTTCCGCTTAATACAATTCTAGCATGGAATATAAACTTTATCATGAACAAGAATTATAATAATAACATCTTTATTATTGCCTCTAGGGCATAATTCCAACAGAGAATGCTATTTTCGCTATGTCTTCCTCCTTCATTCTGATCTGATGATAGCCAACTCTCAGATCAAATTTTATAAAATTTGTAGATCCATTGAGTTCATCCAGCAAATCCTTAATAACCGGGATAGGAAAATTATTTTTGATTGTCATTTAATTGAGCCCTCTAAGTCCACACATAGCCTCCAAGATCTATCTTTTTTCCTAACCAGGATAGCAGGAGATGAGTAGGGGCTTTTGCTTGGTCTGATTTCATTGTTTAGCATCATTTCCTTGATGAACATTTCAGTGGAGTTCTTCTGGCTATGATACATTCTATAGGGTCATATGTTGGGTATGAGTGGAATCTGATGGCCATAGTATCTGTGTGGTGGAAGGCTAGTTGGAGATTGAAATATATCTTGGAATTGGTGTAACAGGTCACTCAATTCATCAGGAGGAATGTACTTTTGTTCTTCCTCAGCCAAGGGTTGTTCAGTGGCGTTGAACAAAATATATCCTAGAGTTCCTTGCTCAATCAGCTTGTTGCATTTGTCAGATGAAATCAGAAGTTTGTTTCTAGGTAACATATGATCATGGAAGGTTTTAGATTGCCCTTTGATGCCAATTGTTAGGGATCTGTCCACAAAGTAAAAAGTGACTGGGTTGTGAGCAGTGAACCAATTGACTCCCAAGATTACATTAGATCCTTGTAATTCTAAGATTATGAAATCTATAGAGAACTTGTGCCTATAAATGTTGAAGAGACAATTGTAAGCCATAGCTGCTAAAGAGAGTAGCCCTCCCCCTCTTACTTTAACTGTTCTTTGTTGTGTAGAGGTCAATGGTATCTTGTTGCTCAAAGCAAACTGTAGATCCATGAATGTGTTGGTACTACCAGTATCACCAATTGCAATAGCCTGCGAATTCCGTATTTGGAGTAGTAGTGAGATGGTAGAACTACTAGGGCATCCATTGTAAGAAGCTGCAGAGATGTTCATTAATTGTTCCTCTGGTTGTGCTACAGGATTTGGGGTAGGTACATCTTGCATTTCTTCCCTGGCTTGCTCACCCAGACAACATTTGGTATATCTACTTGTGGGTCTTCCTGGTCATCCAAGTGGCCTTGAATTTCCACTACATTAATGGATCTCTGCATATTCTAACATTTATGCCCAATGTATTAATTTTCAGCACAATACCAACATTTTCTGGCCTCTCTTGGTCTATATCCTGGAGCTTTGTTCCTGTTTTCCCTGTTTAGACCTAGTGCGGGAGCTAGAGTTGGAGCAGCTATTGTTGTTCTTTTGCTGGATGATAGATAAGCTTTTTTGTATTGGCGAGCAAACCAATATGCATCGGGTATGGTTTCTCACTTTTTATCTGAGCCATCCAGGTTCCATACTGATCAATATATGAATTAACCGAAGTAACCTGTTTTAGGATCTATAGTTGATCCATTGGGTCATTTGCTACTGTATCAAGGAATCTTTCAATAAGGACCTATGTCAGCTCTGACCAAGTTACCTGCTGAACATTTTGCCTGGCACTATTGAGACATGTTTTGGCATGGCCTCTTATGTGAGCAATACCCCATCTAACTCTAGCGTCTGCTGGTATGTTGACAAGGTTGAAGATGTCCCCACATTCTAGTAACCAAGCTCTGGGTGATTCTCCCATAAAACCTAGTAGCTCCAAATGGGGTGTGCGAATATGAGGATCTTGGTTATTATTTTGGGTAGGTTGATGGGGCATATCATGTGGGCGATTCTATGGCGGTGGGGTTTGAGGGTAAGGTTGGTAGGGTGGTGAGTACGGTGGTGGGGGTGGGAAATAATATGGATAGTATGGTGGGGGTGGTGGGTAGTATGGTGGTGGAAATTGGGGTGCTTACGGCTAATGTGGGTTTGTGTTGGGTGGGTTATAGAATTGCGGGTGGGAAACTGGGGTTTGTGTGCTAAGAAATGTGTTGGGTTGTGGAAGTGGAAGGTGTACAAGAGACGATCGAGGGCGTAGTCGTATAGACGATGGATGTAGTTTGTGGTTCAGTGGTATTTGGTGGGTGTGGCAATTGCTCCGGTGTGAAGGTACCAAGGTTTGGGGGAAAACGAGGTGGTGGTGCTAGGCTTTGGGTTGCCGGAGGGGTTTGGTTCTCTGGGATTGGAGAAAGGATGGTGTTTGTGTGTGGCGGCGGGGTAGAAAAATTACAGATTTGGGCAATTGGAGCTTTAGTAACCGCGGTGCTCCCTCCAGGTATCGACAGATGCGCCAAATTCTCAGTTAATGTTCTGGGAAAAGCAGACATCTTGAGCATCTCACCTTGCATGTCAGCGATGGCGGACGTTGTGTCCGCTTGGTAGCGCGTCAGGCGGCGACTGACAAAGCGGAGGTCGCGGGGAGCTCGGCAGCGTTCCTGGGCCTCCTCGTGCTCATTATCGGTGGTTTTCATGTGGCCTCCATCACGCCTCTTGTCTGGATCGGTCGAGCGCGATCTGGACCTTGTACTTGTCGGCATCGCGAGGGGGAGGGATTTTACGGCTGGGAAAGGAGCACCAGTAACCTCGATGAAGAAGAAGGGGCGGGAGTGTGAGATGCTCGGGTGGATGGGAAGGGAGGGCGGGAGAAGCGCGCCAATGAACGGTGGCTCTAATACCATTGTCAAGACCACAGTTGGTCAGGACATGCCGACGGAGAAGAGGGAGAAGAGGAGCTCCGGTTGGCTCAGATCTAATATACTAGGCAAAGCAAAGATATAGAACATAAATGAATTTAGGGATTTCTTAGTAGCATGCCACCCATACATCCACTCTTCCAGGTTATATAGAGAACCCTGAGGAGCCATGCTTACAAAGAGTTCCACCTAACAGTTTCTTAAACGAGCTTAAGTGATAAATACTAATTAATTAATGAACTAAGCGAAATGGTATCCACTGATTCTGTCCATCTGATCCTTCTCCTCCCCTAGTTACCTGCCAATTACAGTACTGGTCCTGATAGACGGGGACGAGCGGCGGCTGCCAAATCAAGCAGGAATCAGCCGGAATTTCGAAGCGCGTGTGGGGCTAGGCAAAGGAGGAGCACACATGGCGGCGCTCTTCGGAATCGGTCGGGGGGACTGAATTTTTAGAGAGGGTTGTGCGCATGAGGAAGATAGATTTTAGGTGGCTCACGTGACCCTAATATACAACACGAGTGGCCTTTTTTAGGACGTGATCCAAAAATAATTAGGAGAGAGGGTTGCATTATCCACAGGAGATAGTCTTTTGCCCTCCTATGACCTAAAAAGTACCCCCTTGATTTATATTACTTGTCATTGAAATAGACGTATCTAAAACTAAAACATGTCTAGATATATTCATTTCGATGACAAATAATATGGATTAGAGGGAATAGTTTTTCTTATCACAAGAAGTGTTTTAATCATCCATTAGAAGTACTCTAATAACTTTGACGTGGCAGATCTATGAGCCAATGCGATTGCAACTCGCGAGGGGATCTTGTCCGGGCTGACGGATTTGACTTGATGCGCACGGTGCTGGCGCGCGTTTACTCCCGTTGACAGCGTCGGTATCCCGCGCAGATGGCAGACCACGCCTCACTGTCGCTTCTCCGCAGCCGTTTGCAAAGGCTATACCGCTGCACAGCCCCGCCGGCCCGGCACGAGAGCAGAGCTGCGCTGCGCCAGACGGCCAGAGGCCGCGAGTCCGCGACACCCCTGACGCCTCGAGGCGCCAGCGAAGCCTACCTAGTACTAGTCCGAGAACACGGACCGGACACCGGCGGCACGCATGCACCAACAAACCTGAACACATTGGGTGAGGCGATGACTTCACTTTTCAGACCGTAGGGACGGAGGGGCATCTCGGAACGGAATTCAGAGCACTGATGCAGGAGCAGGACAGAAACAAAGGACAAGATGCGTCGTACTATCTCATTTCAATTCATTGTACACGGCTTTAGGCGAAAATTGTTCGAGTAGAAGATTTGAATGCTTAGAATTTTCCATCTTCACAGGATTAAAAATCTTAAAAAGCACTGCTCTACTACTACCTCCGTCCCAAAAAGATATCTACAGCCTAGATCATGTTTAGATACATGCTAAAATCTGCGACAACCTTTTTGAGGGGTGCTGGATGCAAGATTTTTGTCCTGCTTTCGAACCATTAGTCAGATTTTGTAAGGGTGCAAGGATGTGCAACAAGTTTGTAGACATTTAAACCTTGATGAGCTTGGAAAAACAGTACTTCTTCTGATCCATATTAATTGTTACTGGATTAGATATATTTAACACTAAAACATATATATATATATACATTTATTTTTGTGACAAGTAATATAGATGAAAATGAGTACAAGCGTCCTTTCTTTTGTGACCACTACTGCAGAAATAACATGCCGGTGATGGAACATTGCCTTTGCTGGACGTATATAACCCTATGGAGGGCCTCAGAAATGCAATAATTTTTAGGGAAAAACGTGTGTCCTAGCTTGGACGAGCAAGTTCTCCTAGGAGCAGTTTCGGGATGGCGTCGACGGTCTCTTCCCATCGGGGCTTCTACCGACGATGCCTCCCTACCAATGACTGGAGGTTCAGGCATCTGCTCTCCTCCAACGGAACTTGCCCCTCTTGCAGTCAAGTTGAAGACATCACCCACTTGTTCTTGGGGTGCCCATGAGCTAGTCAGGTCTGGGACCTCTTCTTCCTGGCTGACACCACCACCTTCTGCGACATGGAAAAACTCTGGGACTCAAGGGCTTGTTCTTATTCTGGCACTTCGGTCTGCACTGCCATCGCGTGGAATATCTGAAAGAGAAGCAATGTTTGTTGGAAATATAAGCAATAATTCATATGATTTAATCCGAATAATAAACTGATAAATCATGATCATACAAACGGTACTAAAACCAATCATGCAGATCAACAAAGTAGATGAATAGATTACATCTATACAAGATAAACCTATCACATCTACGCCAAACGCTAGACCTAGAAACACTAGCAAAATCCGAAAGAGTGAGATTGGGATCACATACGTTGCAGTTGCGGCGGTAGCAGCAGCAGAGCTGTCGCCCATGTTGAGGTTGCCGAAGAGGTCGCTGACGTCCGTGAAGAAGTCGTCGTTCGGGAACTCGACGTCGGACGACGTCGTGGTTACCAGTAGTCGCGCTTGAGCGCTCCCCAAAAACCTGATCGCCCCTCACCCGTACAGGTTCACGAGAGGCGGGGTTCCGGAGGCCTACTGTCCCGATCTGCGGTGCACGCCGTAAGCCAGGATGAGGAAGACGAAAGCGGCGGCGCAAGGTTCTGGAGGGTAGGCGCGTGTGTGGATTGATTTCGTGTCGATTAGGTTTATCCCGGACGCTTATATAGTGAAGGTTAGGAAGATCGTGGGCTCAACCCACGCCCGAGTCGTTAACAGCCACGTCCATAAAAACTGGAAACGGCTGTAATTAACGCGTCCATTAATGACTCATAATCAGTTTTCCCAACCAGCAAAATAAAGCTCGGCTTGGCGAGATTCCCGCAACCCGCGGCGCGCGCGCGTCGTGGCGAGGCAAGGCGAGGCGTGGCAAGGCGGGCGGCATCGGAGGAGGAGTGCGCGAGGGCTACTCTTCTTGTCATACCTTAGTGAGTGGTGTAACACTCTACTATATAAGGTGTTCCAACTCCCCTTCAACTAGCAATGTGAGACTAAACTTTAGCACCACTAGCACAGCCATATGCTGCCATACACAAGTGGGCCAAAGAGAATTTCAGAATTTGTCTAATTGGCCAATAGCCCAAAACTCACCAAATTCCAACAATCCCCCACAAAGTCTCATTGGCATATCACATCACCTTTATTCCAGAACATTGTTTTATATACCAGTGTGTAGTAGAGACTGTTAAGTTGAACTTCCACATTAAACTTTATGATATACTAGCTAGCAACTTGAATAGTGGACCATGCCTTGAACTACAAGTTTTTTGCGCGCTAGTTTCACACAAAATCCAGACCGGTACAGGGCTGTCGGCGGCTTCCCCGCGGTTTGGAGCTTATGCGTCATACTCCAGGGCCTTTCATGAGTTTATTAGAGAGCACCCAACTCTCACGGACTGCGACGGTTGACAGTCAGACTCACATAGGTGAGTTTCTCAAGAGATGTTCTGCCGGACAACATCTCCGCTTATAAATAGCCACTTGGAACACATTAAGATAAATATGAACCTGCCATGCAGATTAAGAGAGTATTGCATCTTTATGAAGATGTAAATATAATATGGGGATACTCTCCTCTCAGCTGACCAACAGCTTGTCTCCCAGCTCTAATTCACGGGATCTCCGATCACATAGAGTGGGATGCCACTGGGATCAACTCATAATGTGGGTCTCAAACCCATCTCCCTCGATGCATTATCTATCACATTGCGTGATAGACCCTTTGTGAAGGGATCTGCAAGGCTTTAGATATTTGAATATAATCCAATGCAATAACTCCGGAGTTTCTCAGTTTCCTGACAGATTTCAATCTCCTCTTCACATACCTTGATGACTTGATATTATCCTTAGAACTGTTTACTTTGACGATCACAGTTTGATTATCACAGTTCATCGGTATGGCGGGTATTGGTTTTTCAACCACAGGTAAGTCCATCAAGATCTCACGAAGCCACTCTGCTTCAACAGTGGTTGTGTCTAATGCTGTGAGTTCTGCTTCCATTGTTGACCTCAGTAAGATGGTCTGCTTGCAAGACTTTCAGGAAACAGCGCCACCACCAAGTGTAAACAAATAACCACTTGTGGCCTTAATCTCATCAGCATTAGATATCCAGTTTGAATCACTATAACCCTCAAGTACCCGTGGATACCCAGTATAGTGAATACCGTAACTCGTAGTGCCTTTCAAATAGCGCAAAACTCTTTCAAGAGCACGCCAATGATCATCTCCAGGATTTGACACAAATCGACTCAGTTTGCTTACAGCAAAGGAGATGTCAGGTCTAGTAGAGCTGGCTAAATACATGAGCGAGCCAATGATTTGAGAATATCTCAACTGATCTTTAGCATTCCTTCGATTATTTCGAAGTAGCACACTCGGATCATAAGGCGTTGGAGAAGAATTGCAGTCGCTATACCCGAAGCGACTCAATATCTTTTCCACATAGTGAGACTGAAGTAGTGTAATCCCACCATTGTCATCCTTTAGTAGCTTGATGTTTAAAATTACATCAGCCACTCCCAAGTCCTTCATCTCAAAGCAGCGAGATAGGAACTCTTTGAACTCCTCGATAACAGCAAGGTTGGTCCCGAATATCAATATATCATCAACATAGAGACACATAATAACTCCCTCGCCCCCACCATGGCGATAGTACACACATTTGTCAGCTTCGTTTACAACAAAGCCTTCAGCAGTTAAAGTTCTTTCAAACTTCTCGTGCCACTATTTAGGAGCTTGCTTAAGACCATATAAAGACTTCACTAACTTACACACCTTTCCTTCATGACCATATACTACAAATCCATCAGGCTACTCCATATAAATTTCTTCATCTAGCTCTCCATTTAGAAAAGCTATCGTAACGTCCATTTGATGAACGAGAAGACCATGTGAGGCAGCCAAGGAAAGTAGTACTCGAATAGTGGTCAATCTGGATACAGGTGAGTAGGTATCAAAGAAGTCTTCACCTTCCTTTTGGGTATAACCCTTAGCCACAAGACGTGCCTTGTACTTTTCAATAGTACCATCAGGTCTAAGATTATTATTGAACACCCATTTACATCCTACAGGTTTACACCCATAAGGACGATCAGTGATTTCCCAAGTACCATTAGCTAAGATGGAGTCCATCTCGCTTCGGACAACTTCCTTACAGTAGTCAGCATCTTGAGATGCATAGGCTTCTGAAATAGAAGTGGGAGTATCATCCACAAGGTACATAATGAAATCATCACCAAATGGCTTTGCAGTCCTTTGTCTCTTGCTCCTTTTAGGAGCTTCATTGTCATCTTCCACAGGATCATCAGAGTGTTCTATCAGCAAAGTGGGTTCAGGAATTATAGAAAATTCGTGACTAGATGAACTAGTCATCTCCTGATTTGATGAGCTAGACATGCCTTTCATAGGAAAGATGTCCTCAAAAAAGTCGCATCATTCGACTCCATAATTATACCAACATGCATGTCGGATACCTTAGATTTTACTATAAAAAATCTATATCCAATGCTATGAAAAGCATATCCCATAAAAACACAATCAACGGTTTTTGGTCCAAGCTTTCGCTTCTTGGGTATTGGAATATTGACTTTCGCTAAACAACTCCAAGTTCGTAAGTAAGAGAGTTTAAGCATTTTCTTTTCCCATTCCTCAAATGGAGTCATGGTTTTAACCTTTACAGGAACACGGTTTAGGACATGACACGCAGTCATTAGCGCCTCCCCCCACCATTCCTTGGAAAGACCCGATGTATCTAACATGGCGTTAACCAAATCAGTTAGAGTGCGGTTCTTTCTTTCGGCCACCCCATTTGACTGAGGTGAGTAGGGAGGCGTCCTCTCATGTATAATACCATGTTCTGCACAGAATAAATCAAATTCATTTGAAAAGTACTCTCCACCATGATCCGACCTTAGCCGCTTGATTTTAAGATCAAGTTGGTTTTCTGCCTCAGCTTTATAGATTTTGAAGTAGTTCAAAGCTTCATCTTTAGATTTCAGAAGATAAACATAGCAGTATCTAGTGGAGTCATCAATCAACGTCATAAAGTATATTTTTCCACTTTTTGTCAACACACCATTCATCTCACAAAGATCTGAATGTATAAGTTCTAGCGGTGCTAAGTTTCTCGGTTCCGCAGCCGTATGAGACTTGCGGGGTTGCTTTGCTTGCACACAAACTTGGCACTTAGAACCTTTGACAGTGGTAAATTTCGGAATTAAACTCATATTGTCTAGCCGCGTCATGCAACCAAAGTTAATATGACAAAGTCGTGAATGCCAAACATTGGACTCATTATCATTGCAAACATGATTAATAACTTTAGTACATGAGTCTGACAGATACAGGCAGAACAGACCTCCGCACTCATAACCCTTTCCAACAAATTGTACATATTTAGAAATTACAACTTTATTGAACTCAAAAACCAACTTAAATCCATCTCGACATAAAAGCGATCCGCCGACGAGATTCTTATTAATAGATGGAACGTGTTGCACATTATTCAGCTGTACGGTCTTCCCCGAAATAAACTTCAGATTTACCGTACCAACACCATGAACAGAAGCCCGTGAGCCGTTTCCCATCAGCACGGAAGAGGACCTTGAGACCTGATAAGAGGAAAACATGAAAATATCAGAACATACATGTGTATTAGCACCCATGTCTATCTACCAATTAGGAGAATGACATACTGAAAGGATAGTAGGTAAAATACCATACCCAGCATCCTTCATCTCAGTATCGCTAATAACAACATTAGCAGCATTGCCGCTGTTCCCATGTTGACACTTGTCAAAGCGATTAGGGCAGCTAGGAGGCCAATGACCAGGATCACCACAGACGTGGCAAGAGCCTTTCCTCTTATTATTTTTCCTCTTGAAGTTGGTTGAGTGCGTGGCCTTGTTCTTGTCATCAAACTTCCCCTTTCCTTCAGTTTTGTTCTTATTCTTGAACTTGTGGGATTGAAAGTTTTTCCTCTACACTAAATTGGCAGTAGAACTTCCCTCAAGTCCTCTAGCAGTTTTGTCCTTTGCTCTCGCCTTCTCTTCCACATGAAGAGACCCAATAAGATCCGTAACAGAAAACTCTTGTCTCTTATGTTTCAGAGAAGTAGCAAAGTTCCTCCACGAAGGAGGAAGCTTGGCAATAATGCCACCAGCCACAATTTTGTCCGGTAAGGAACACTTGAACTGCTCAAGTTCTTTGGCAAGTGATTGTATCTCATGAACTTGCTCAACGACGGAGCGCTTATCAACCATCCTATAGTCATAGAATTGTTCCATGACATACAGCTCAGTGCTAGCGTCCGAGACCCCAAACTTGGCCTCGAGCGCTTCCCACGCGTCCTTGCCATTATCAAATGACATATAAGGGTCAACAATATTGTCCCCAAGAACACTGAACAAAGCCGCCGTAAACATGGTATCGGCTTTCTTAAAGTTCGCTTCCTGCTCAGCAGAAAGATCTCCTTCAGGCTTGCCGAGAGTGGCGCTATAGCAGTTTAGGTTTTCAAAACAGAGAACTGCTCTCTTGCGCCATCTCTTATAGTGCATGCCATCAAAAAGAGGCGGCCTAGTAGCCACGACTACACCAGTGGAATTCAGTTGCCTATAATCAGGTTTTTGGATTGTTGGAAATATAAGCAATAATCCATATGATTTAATCCGAATAATAAACTGATAAATCATGATCACTAAAACCAGTCATGCAGATCAACAAAGTAGATGAACAGATTACATCTATATAAGATAAACTATCACATCTACGTCAAACGCTAGATCTAGAAACTCTAGCAAAATCCAAAAGAGTGAGATTGGATCACATACGTTGCAGTTGCGGCAGTAGCCGCATCGGTAGCAGCAGCAGAGTTGTCGCCTATGTTGAGGTTGCCAAAAAGGTCGTTGACGTCCAGGAAGAAGTCGTCGTTCGGGAACTCGACTCGGACGACGTCGTGGTTGCCAGTAGTCGCGCTTGAGCGCTCCCCAAAAACCTGATCGCCCCTCACCCGTACAAGTTCACGAGATGCGGGGTTCCGGAGGCCTACTGTCCCGATCTGTGGTGCACGCGGCAAGCCGGGATGAGGAAGACGAAAGCAGCGGCGCAAGGTTCTGGAGGGTAGGCGTGTGTGTGAATTGATTCCGTGCCGATTAGGTTTAGCCCAGACGCTTATATAGTGCAGGTTAGGAAGATCGTGGGCTCAACACACGTCCGAGTTGGTAACAGCCACGTCCATAAAAACTGAAAACAATTGTAATTAACGCGTCCGTTAATGACTCATAATCAGTTTTCCTAACCAGCAAAATAAAGCTCGGCTCGGCGAGATTCCCGCAACCTGCGGCGCGCGCGCGTCGTGACGAGGCGAGGCGAGGCGTGTGGCGTCGGAGGAGGAGTGCGCGAGGCTACTCTTCTTGTCACACCTTAGTGAGTGGTGTAACACTACTATATAAGGTGGTCCAACTCCCCTTCAACTAGCAATGTGAGACTAAACTTTAGCACCACTAGCACAGCCATATGCTGCCATACACAAGTGGGCTAAAGAGAATTTCAGAATTTGTCTAATGGGCCAACAGTCCAAAACTCACCAAATTCCAACAATGTTATCGTCTTCAATGACGTTGATGAACCCCTTCAACTAGTTCAGCGAAGATGTCTCGAAGACATTAGACTATGGGCCAACTGATGTAATTCTTCCTCCCCAAAAGGCTCCTCTTATTAATTGGTGTAACGGGCTTGACCTTCTGTGATCATTCATCCTCCTTTTGCTCTCTCTGTCCTCTAAAACTCTTGTAACTCAACAATGTATAACAATGTATTGGCTGATATAAAATCGTTCAGGCTGGTATAAGCTCGCGTAGTTCTGCTAGAAAAAAGAGTTCTAGGAGAGTTTTTCTTCTGTTTGTCTTTTTCATGTTTTTTATTTGCTTGCCTGTTTTGCTTAGGCCACCTGTTTCTTGTACTCTCGACTATATATAAGGTAGAGATGCCTCTACCGACCTCTACCTTCTTATATCAAAAAACATTGTACTCTATTTTGAAGAGATTTTCTGTTCACTTAAAGTATCTTATGCAACTTTGGTAGCCTGCAACACCCCCAGCAGTTCTAAAATCGGCCTGTTTAGTTGCCGGCAGGTCTCTTGCGTTGTGTCTAGCGCGTTTCCTACTCATGAAAAGTCCATTTCCATGGAGCATCTCCCGTTAGTCTCCGTACTCTCTAAACATGTCCATCCCAACTAATTGTAATTAGCACAAATAGGCTCCGAATCGAATCAAGCTACACATGAAAAAGATGGTCATCGACGATGGGGTTCAATTTAGACCATCGGCACGAAGTTTCGTGATCCGTCTCTTCTCAGATTTATGGTCAAAGTTGGAGCTTTTTTAAACGAATTTCTTCAGATTTATCGCACGCCATTAACCATTTTTTTTTCCTTTTCAGGAGTACATAGATCTCTTTGTTTCCCACAATTCTCATGTTGCAAGTTTTTCATAATTCATTCATAGCTCCCACACTTGCATGTGAGGTCGAAGAAGAATGCCTAGTGGACGCATGTGTCGTGCAGGTTGAGGAACGCCGCCATGCTCTCCATGCTGTCCTCCATCGCCTGCACGGTCATAGCCAGTGCTGCCAAAGTAAGTGCAATGCCAACACAACGACAATGCCCGCCGCCCTCCGAAGCAACTGGCGCCAAGGGCGTCGTCGTCGACCGCAGTACAAACGCGTGGAGCTCCCTTCACCCATTGTCGTCGGCGCAGCCACATGTGTCACGGCAACAACTACAGCAGCTCGCAAACGAAAAACAGGATCGCTGCTAATGGGTGTTTAGGTGGCATGTTAATGTGAACCAAACAAGTGCAGGCAACCAAACATTACGCTTCCGTTTCTGTCCTCTGTGTAGTCTACCAAACGACCCCCAGATGATGACCTTTTGCATATATGTGTGTGACAGTGGCCACCCTAGCACTACAGAACAGAGATGGAAATCACATGCAGTCTGCCAAACATGCCCTTACTGGCCCCAACATCTTGTACATCCCCTTTTTTGTACAGTATATCAAACACATTCTGGGGCTAATGTTGCATTTATTTTCTACCTACGTTTTTTCACTATTCATGTATTTTAGAAATCCAACGAATCAAATGAACCTTTACCATTTTCTAGCATGATAACTACCGCATTTCGGCCAAAAAAAAAAAGAGATAGTTGGGACTACCACCACGACATATTGTTTCCAGCTCAGACGCATCCAATTAGATTACAAGAAACATGCACTGGGGGGCTACAGTTCAAATTAAACTTGATCTGTGATGAACCTACGATAGCAACAGCATGCACTTCTGTGCATACAAGAGGGGCAAAATTTCAGCACCCTGCCCATATTATCAGGTAAAGGAGCAGCAAGACGCGGCCAATCTTTGGCCGTAGAGGGGGCGCAGCTGCTGCTGGCCTCAGTAGTAAATGGAGAGGGTGCGGTGATGAGACAGCGCCATGTTCTGAACGCCAACCGACCACAGCCAGAGATCAATGTCAATGCTCAGAAGCTGCCAACAAAAAAATAGAACATGAGGGAACTGAGGGAGTAGTTCATACTGTGGGTAGCACATGAGAAAAGGAAAATTTACATCTACCTACAGTTTTTTTTCAAGTACCTCGCCCCCAGCTTACACAGCAATTAGAAAGACGTCGTTAAGTTTTTATTACAAACCAGTCTGGGGGTAAAAACTTCCCCAACAGACAAAACACTAGAACTCGAACAGTTCAACAGAACTGGATCAAACAACGAAACAGGACCCAACAAACAGTCTAAACTTACTCCGAACTAGATAGCAACACCAACAGAATAAGGAACAAAAGGAAACTAAACCTACAGTTATTAGCATCTTTTGACCGTGTACTGAACTAAACCTAGTCAATTTGATTTGTTGTCTTTTCACTAATAAAGAGTACTTCTGAAATAAATCTACTCCCTCCGTCCAAAAATAAATGACTCAACTTTGTCCAAATATGTGTGTATCTAGACATGTTTTGTGACTAGATTCATATGTATCTAGACAAAACGAAGTCACTTATTTTGGGGCAGAGGGGGTACATCAATCTGCGGTGGTTAGTTTCTGTAGTAACACGGCCTTTGTACCAGCCAGGGGTGCGGGTCACCGAATAATAATGTCATGAAAGCCTCAGGTGAACCTGATTCAGATGTGGTCATTCAGAAAAGAGAGAAAAGATTCAGATGCCCCTACCTGCTTCCCAAACTTTTTGTTTATGAGCTCCCTCATTTTTTCAACGGCATGAACAGAACAAGCACGAATCTCCACTTCCTCTTCACTACCAGGCACTATCTCACTATTCGAGTCGATCGAGCAGCATAGGTTCGATTCGTACTTCAGAATGCCAAGCTCCCTCAGCACAGCAGGAACAATATAGTCCGCAAATATGGTGATGGAGTTGATGTCGTGGAACTCTCCATAGTTTTGTCCCTTAAAAGCACCCCACAAATCAGCAGCAAATATCTGGGCTCGCTTGTACAGGAAAACCTGGTGCCCTTTGTAAAGTGAGTGATCCCGAAAGCCTGCCAAAATCGGATGATCACATTCATGTCATGTGCGATGTAAGGTGGTAAAAAAAAATGGAAAAGCAAAATCAACCAGCATCACAGCATGGATGAATTTTACAAATGCTTCATCCATAAATCACATGTGGTTTTGAAGAGAAAATAAAATGTTACCGAATACTACAATAAGTCTGTTGAAATTTTCCTCAAGATATAGTTATATCCAAACATTTCAGGTAAAAGAAAGCAAATATACCAGCAGTCAGGACATACACAATAGCTTCCCTTTCTCCAGCGCAGTATGGATGAATCGTGTTTGGTTATTCACCATTTGTATGATGTTTCGGGTGGGGCGGGATAGCATACACACAGTATTCTGTGTAGTATTTGCATCTAAACCCATGAGGACGACCTAAAGTGATTTTTACCTGGTAAATCGAGGTGAATCTAAAGTTCCACTCTGCACTAACCAGTTGAGGCCAAGAGCCAAGGTATGACCGCACACATGTTAATTCATGTTTGGGCATTAACCACCTACTAGAAAAAGAATGGTGTTCACTATTCTCAAACAAAGAACACAACCTGGAGAAGTGAGAAAACATCTAGTCTCCAATTAAGGTGTAGATTCACCGTAGCCACATACAAAGATGTGCATATCCAGTGGTCCTATATGGATGTACTTGGTCCACCGGCCCAGCCCATTATGCATATCTAGTGGTCCTACGTAACTTGCCTTTCTCCCGTTGCAGATACCCACATCTAATTAGTTCATTTGGTGGACTGGGGCATAGCCTAGTGGCTTGGGTGTGTTGATATGCCCTCGCCGCCCAGGTTCGAGACCCTCTACTCGCATTCCTGGTGTGTACGCACAACTACATCTATAAAAAAAACGACGTGGTTCTCCCACTCGGCTTCATTTTTTCTAATTAGTCCATTTGACAAATGATCCAAATACTAAAGAGGGAACGGCGGAAAAAACAGAAGTCCCCAGAACAGGGAAGTGGTATCTGCAGAGGCAGCTACAAGCCTAGAACAGGACAGACTAGACAGAGGCCAAACAATATGTTGTACTACATGGTTGACATCATGTTCTTCAATACAGCTGGACATGTACAGCTTCAGACTCCAGTCTAATGATAACATAACAGATGAGACTGATGCTATCAAGTAGAAGACATGTGCAACAGAAGATTTACCCGGAAAATGACGGGTAATCAGCTCAATTAGAGATGCAGCAGAGTTTCCAGCAGACTTCACAAGATTAGCAGCCAAGCCTCCAAAGCTTCTTTCAAGCTCCAGACCGACCTTAATGAAGCAACGAATAGTAAAATGGTTCAGAATAAAACAAAAGGAAATTATAGTGAAATATGACTAGAACTATTGCCTAATTTTATTTTATTTTGTGAAGCTTGGCCAATTTATATTGAAGAAGATGTTGGGTGGTAAGGTGGAAGTTGATGATAGATAAATCATTCAATGATACAAGCAGTTCAATGCTTCAATATATTGCATATGCAATACATAGTGGTACCTCATGAAGAAGGCGGACTCTTTCCTCTTCAATTGGTAGTGGGCGTGGCCAGTTCAGCAGTTCACGAAGTTGGGGGCCTACATTTTGCAAATAAAGTATTTCATTCCAATTACCGTAGTTTAGTGGAAAAATTGTTTCTTTTGCAGAAAGAAGTGTGAGAACAACTGAACGACAAAAAAAAGGAACATGGAAGAGCTGGAACTATACCAGTGTAATTCTTAAGACGATCTGCGTCAAGCGCTGTCTTATCTTTCTCTAAGGCTAACTTAAGTCCAGAAGCCAAATTGTCATAGGTCAAGTCCTTGTCTATTCAGTTGACAAATATCATTAGCATAATCAATCTTAACAAAGCAAATAAATTATAGTACTAAAAAAAAGACGAGTGACCCAAAGAGGTTAATTGCAGTTACTAGATCAAAGTATGCCCGGTTGACAAATAATGAAACATGGGGTAGAATAAAAGCTTGTGCATAATATATTTCAAGCTAGACCAAAGTCGCAATGTGGAGCGTAACAAGATGGATTTTAATCTATAAATAAATGAAATAATAATTGAATAATAACAGAAGGTAAATAGGTAATGCGGGGAGTTTGCTAAAGCAAGCCCACTAACGTAGTGAAGAACAGCCAAGAGTAATAGCTATTACTCAGGGCAAGTTAACCCGCAGCTACAGAATTATTAAAGGAGAATGCAGTATATGAATAACGCTAATCATTGTCAACTACTTAAGAGAAAAAAAACCCTCCCCATCTCCTAGGCAATTCTTAGCAATGGTGCAACACAAAAGGTTGTTGACAGAAGAAAATCATGTATTAATAAAGGTAGAAAACTTTCCATGCTAATGTTTTAGAAGTTCTCATGAAAAATACCACTCATAGGATAGAAACCATACACTACTCCTCCATTTTTTAAATGTTCAAAACAGTAACAGGATTGCTGGTTGAACTTATACCTGGCCAGAAGCAGAAGTTCAGTGCATCCAAGACAAAGAGGTACTGCACAGTGAGCGGTCCATTGTCAAAGTAATGAATTCCTTCGAAATCCCACTCAATCTTTGGAACATTTCCCTGGATTTTGTCCACGGCCTTCTCAATCTCTGTAAAAACAAACACATTGGTAAAAGGAGCATAACTTGGAACTCTATACAACCACTCTCGCTAAACAAATGAAAGACTGGCGAATATCGATATGAGCATTTACAGAAAAGCAAAAACCACCAAGTGGTTCTGTCATAAAAAAATGCTGAAAGCTGACCAAAACAACATGTAAGAAGTACCAACTAAGAGAACATGAATCTAAAACCTGAAAAACGGAATCAAACCCAAGAACCCGAAAATCAACTCGGTTCTCTTGCAGGGTCAATCAGATACTGCTGCGGTATCAGTATGCATTGCATAATAGAAATACAGTCAACTACTAACACAGAAGATGGAACATCAATCAAACTCTATGAAGAGTTGAAGACGATACTGCGTGCGTGGCCATAGAAATCCTAGTACCATCCCGGAGAAAATTCCTATGAAGACGACACCGCCTGGTCCTAGAGATCCTAGTACCATTAAGGGAACATCTACAAAAAAAAACAAGAACAGATAACAGGCCCTGACAGAAGCCAATACAGAGGAATACGGAATACCTAACATGTCGACCTTGACGTGGGAGGAGCGGCTGGCCACCCACGCCGCCGACGCGCGCACGGCCTCCATGGCGGCGGGGCGATGAGGATAAGGCCGCGAGAGTGACGGGTTCGGTCGGGACAGCGGGCAACGGCGAGTCGGGGAGGATTTGGGGTGGGGGGTGGAAAACGTGACGGCGGAGTGGTGGTGTGGCTGTGGCCCGTGACCGCGAGGCGGGTTTTAGCGCTTTTCCCTCCGGAGGAGTGGAGGGGGTTTTGGTTGGCTTCTTGCTGGCTCTCGATGGGCGCTTCCAAGGGCCTCGGAGGACTCCCAGTTGGCAGAGCACGAGGAATTGCAGCCCACAAAATAACGGGTTGTGCTGGCGTGGTCCCCCAGGTTTGACCCAACGTAGAGGCCGAAATCACGAGAAAAATATCACCTCCGCTCCAATAAATAAATAATAAGCCTTATAAATTTAGTAAAAAATCACAAGAATAACTATTACACACACCTATGAAACATAAACTTTTGACAAAGCTAAAATATCTTATATTTTAAAACGGAGGGAGTACATATAAAGATTTTCCTAGAGTCATGAAACCAAAACAAAATTGATAAACTTTCCAAAACATATCACATACTTCAATCTCATTGAGCAGATTTTGCATACTATACAGACTAACTTGAGTGGAATTTTTGGATCAGAAATAAATAAAAAGTATAACAAAAAACTAAACAAAAAAATACCATATCACCTACGAAACTTGTTTAAATGTCATTATTCCTATCTTTTTTAAGGGCATTATCTGTAACAATATTCCTTGATTTGATAACTTCTTTCTAAGTCTAGGCTCGTCTCTCATCGGCATTGACTTGTATCGTCTTTCTCTTTAATTTTTGCACCACTGCACCAAACTACCATCTTGGTATCAATAGAAAAGGCTTGACAATACATAGCTTGATAGTTGATAAATTCCACTATAAAGAGTAACACCCGGCTGGTAAATTAGCCTATAGGAAAAGGCACTAGCGAAGTTAGTACAATCTCCGGTTGTTTTTCTACACATCCTTGTTCAAATGAAGTTTCCACATATTCTAAAAAAATGACCAATTATTGCAAGAGAATAAGACGGAGGTTCATTGAAATCGAACTAGAGCAAACCCCTAATAGATAATGTAACATGACATAGGAGAATTTCCGACACATGATCCCGTCCTTTGTGAGATCTCAAGTTTTTTCGGTACCACAAATTAACAAGTACAACTTCAGTGATCCAAACTATAATCTAAAGATGATACATAGAAGATTGCATCATAAATTGTATCCGATGGCGATAGATCTTCAAGTATGTGTATATATGCAGTCTTAAAAGGAATTTCACAAGATTTATCCAACCAATAGTTCAATACCCTCTTTTCATAATACAATCAAGTTTTTTATTAACCAAAACATCAGTATCTCTACAACCATCAATACCCATTTTCGGAAGCCCCACGACATGATGGCAAGAAATCAAAGGACATTTACCCTCTCATTTTTACGAATCCAAGACAAAAAAAGGTGGTGTGTGAAGAAAACAATGAGCAACAACACATGGATCGAAAATATCAACGTGAACAAGAACTTCATTATGAAACACGCCGAACAATACGTGGACCTTCTGGTGCACATTAACCAAGTAAAACTTTATGACAACATGGAAGATGCCATCATTTCGTAGCCCTGGGCAAGCGGGCAATATTCAACAGCATTGGCTTACAACGCACAATTCTTAGGAGACACATGCACCAACATGGAACGTATGGTTTAAAAAATTTGGGCACCACTAATTGTGTGGCTGACTATTCAAATAGACTTAGGAGGACCGGTCGGTTTGCAAAAATAGGTTGGCAAAACTATGGCATGTACCCTCTATGCAAAAGAGATCTGGAATCACTAGCACACCTTCTTGTCAATTGCTGCAGCTCGCCTCTCGGGCTTCATCCAAGATTGAGTTGGGCTTCATGGCCTCGTTTCCCAACATGGTCGGCGCACACATTGCGAGTAGGTAGTTTAAAATGTCAGATGGGTCAACCCCCGAACAGTCTTTGTAACATCCCAAGATTTTAGAAATTTGGGTTACAAAAAACTGTATTTCCATCGCATTGGCATGGAATTTTGCATTCATGAAAATTTTGAATTGCAAAATAATACATTCAAACCCTAAATTGAATTACTAAAGTTCTCCTACAAAGTGAAATATATGGACTTATGAAATCACTATTTTGAATTAGGCAAATTATTGCCAAAAAGGATCCTAAGATGATCCCTTGATTTTTAGAAAAATTTAGAGACAAAAATCAATTCATTTAGAGTTGTGATGGTTGTGAAATATCCACTAATGCCTAATGCCTAATGATCAAAGGGTTATTGATGCTATATATTATTTATACTTTTGATGAAATATCGCTCTAAACCCTGCCACTAATGCCTAATGATCAAAGGGTTATTGATGCTACACTCAACAGGGAGGAAGAGTGCTTCGTTGGAAACCCCAAGAGCAAGGTATGAAGAGTACAGCAGCAAGATTTCCCTCAGTAGAAACCAAATTTATCGAACCAGAAGGAGGAAGGAAGCGTCACACAGGTGTTGGAAGCAACGTGGAGACCTGCACAACACAAACTCAAGACTTTGCCCCAACGAATCAGTGAGGTTGCCAAGCTCACCGGTTTGTTGTAACAAAGGATTAAATGTATGGTGTGGAAGGTAATGGTTTACAGTAAGTAAACAAGTAACAGTGAAAGATGTATCAATGATAAAGATTGGACCGGGGTCCATAGTTCACTAGAGGTGCTCTCCTTAGATAAACAACATGGCATGAAGGGTAAACAAATTATAGCGGGCAATTGACAGGAAATGAGCAAGGCATAACAATGCAATTACTAGCTAGAAAGATCCTATGAAGTTGATTGGGCAATACAACAATATACATAGACCGTAATCCAACTCATCTATGACTAGAAGTCCACCTTCAGGTTATCATCCGAACCCCCTACAGTATTAAGTTGCAAGGAACAGACAACTGCTTTAAGCAAAGTGTGTAAGGTAAACAATCCACATGTTCCATGAACAAGGGACCGTTGTTTTCTCCCTAGTAGCAACATCACATCTACAACCGAAGAGATTTCTGTCACTTCCCTTGGAAACTAGAGGCATGAACCCACTATCGAGCATAAATACTCCCTCTTGGAGTCACTAGCAACTACTTGCCAAGATAACCACTAGCAACAGAGAGCATGCAAGATCACAAACAACACAGACATGATAGAATCATAAAGATAAAACCATTAATTAAACCAACATAATAATCTCAATATCCATCGGATCCCCGCAAACACAACATGCATGATTACAAATAGATTAGATCTTGATCATGAACGGAGCTCACAAGTTCTATACATGAAAGCACAAAGGAGGAGATACAACCATCTAGCTACTACATGGACCCATAGTACAAGGTGGAACTACTCACGAATCATACTGGAGAGAAGGCCTCTGGGATGATCTCCCCTCCGGCAGGGTGCCGGGAAGAACTTCAGATCCCCCCCGATCTAGGGACGATGGTGGCGGCTGCTACAGACGGTTTCGTGGATTTATGATCTGGTATCGAGAGTTTCTGTATCGATGGCTTCTTATAGGCGAAGGGGGAGTCCGGGAGACGACCAGGGTAGGCAAACCTGTAGCATCCCATTTGTCTAACAATTGTAATGCTACTTGGTCTAGTAATATAATGGCTACTTCATATATATAATTGTTGCATCATCATTATATCATGCTCATGCCATCATGCCACCTTGCATTTGAGCATCATATAAAACCCTTTTCATTTTGGATCTCCTCTCATATGCATCATTAATTGTATTTTCCTCTTGATATTGTATTTGGTTATTGATATATTTTTTAAATGCCCAAGTTGAGTTGGGGCATATCTTTTATTCCACTACCCTTTCTTTCACCACCTTACAATTCCACCATCCCATTATCCATGAGCTTGTAATTATTTTTCTTTTGGTATTTAATCTAGCTCATGGGAGATAGGGTGGGTCCAATTCTACAAATCCTTCTGCTTGGCCTTATTCCACTTTTGGAAATGCATAAGAATAATGTCATGTTAATAATATTGTTTTCACAAGAATTTATTCATGACAATTATCATTTTTGCATGGGCCATGCAAGAGTATTCCTCACCTTTAACCATTTGTTTTTCTTGGGTTTAGTGATCCATTCTTTGTGGGATCAGCTACATATCTCTCCACCATCTCCATAATCTCATCTACACCATTTGTTCCTTTCCTTTCCTTATGCAAATGAGGCTTTTCCCCTTAATTCTTTTCCTTCTCTTTTCCTTGATTACTTTTTCACCTCATCTTAGCCTGGATCCAAGCCCTCCCCTCACTCCATGGCTATCTCTGTTCTATATCAAAAAATTTGCAAAAAGCTTCCAAAAAGAGGTATTTCTTAGGTTTGTTTAAACCTGCAACAAAACAAAACAAATCAAAACAGTTTTTGTTAAAATAAAAAGAGTTAAAGAGAGGAAAAAGAAAACCTTACCTGCAGCCCAGTAGCAGTACCAGAGCAGCAGCCACCAAGCCCAGGCGGCATCCAGCAGAAGCAAGGCCCACTCGGGGTCCTTCTCTCCCTCTTCTTGGCCCAGTACCCCTTCACCCGACGCCGTCCCTGTTCTTCTTCCGTCTCGCATCTCTCTCTCTGTACAGGTGACGGAACGCTGCAGGTAGGCGTCGCCCGCCGTGATCCTCGTCATCCCTCACGCCGCGCTCGTGACCCCCTCCTTTATCAACCCTGGTTCCCCCCTAGAACCCTAAATTTCTTCCTCCCTCGCGCCGCAGCTTTTTCCTTATCCACCCCTCTCTGTTTTGCTGCCATGGCCGCCTTGCCCATTGCCACAGCGTATGTCGTTGAGCACCGTGGAGTAGCGGAGGAGTACCTACTTCCTCCACGTCGAACCGTGCGATGCAGAGCCGGTCGTGCTGTGAGTTGTCCTCCGTCATCGTTCTCGGGTGGACTGCGGGCGCCATCTTCGCCCTCGCCTTGCCGCCATCCCCAACCACCTCGAGCCTCCGAGACCACCGCGGCCTCGTGGTAAGCTCCTCCATTTTCCACCTTACCGCCTCATCTCTGCCTCTCTATCGCCGTCGCTGCCACCGGAAAACTCTACCGCGCGCTCTCCTAGTACTCCCGTGTTCGAGCAGTGCGTGGTGAGTTTTAGCTAGCTTACAACGTAGCCGCGCCTGTTCGCCCGTTTAGGTACCCCTGCATCCCCGCCATCGAGAATCCCTTGGCAAGAAACAAACTAGGATATACCCTCTCTGCTCAGGATCAAACCGCATCCAAAACCATCCCTAGATCTGCTCGAAAACATCTCTAGAAGATCAGCTAATCTTCTTATAAATCTAAAACCTGTCAACGATTTTTGGGGCCGCGTTGTCTCCTCTGTTCATCGCAAGATCGGTTCGTCCACAGTCCATCCTAGCAAGTTCTTTTGACTCCTAGTTGAAGACTAATGTTCCAGCTCTCCAACTAACCAAACCGCGTCCGATTTGGTGTACCGCTGCCCTCCAGATCTTCCTCGAAAGTTTGCCAAAATTCCGGTGTTCAGTTGTCCAACATTCAGTTTCGTCAGTGAAGCCCATGTCCTTTTGCATCCAAGCCCCTTGCGTTTCTAGGCCTCAACCCGCACTCCCTAGCTGCGCACACGTGTCGCCTCCTCTACGATCAGCAAGGCCCATGATAATCCCGCCCCGCTAGTCACTCTGTGGGTATCTTTGTAAGTGAGTGAGAAAAGCTTTTCTGCTGTGGTGTTGTCAAGATCGACCCCACTGGTGGTCTACGTGGCTAGATTGGGCTGAGTAACAAAAGTCCAGGAACCTTTTCTGAATTCAAATTCAAACTTTTCCAAATCAATTCAAATTCAAATTTTCAAATCTGTTTAAACTTAAATTAATTCATAACTTTCAAATGGTTTGGAATTTGAATTCAAACCTTATATGAAAAATGATTTGTTTTTGAATGTTAATTCAAATATTTAATCAAATATTTTCAGAATTGATTTCAAATAGTCAAACCTTTGACTTTGACTCCATTTGACTAATTTTGACTTTAAAATAAATTTAAATTCATAATTCCAAATAATACAAATAATATATTTTTTCAAATCAGAAAAATGTGAGGATTTCAAATAAGCTACCCAAAATATATTTTGAACACTTTAATTTTCAAGTTGATCAAAATTACAATAAAATGCCCTTCTCTTAATAAATTAATAACTTTTATTTTATAACTCTAAATTTAACAAATGATATGTCTAAAATGATTAGCTCGACGAGACCTTTCTGTTTATGCATCCCTTGTTCTGAATTACAGCATGCATCATACAAATATAATGCAAACAACAACTAATATGAGGATAAAATGTGGCCAAAACTCAATAAAATGATTTATTCTTGTATTCCACACCTCACCCATGCCATGCGACTTTATTGCCATGCAAATTGTGCATCATTCATCATGGCATGATTGTTTGTTTGTCGCATTTTACTCATATGCTTGTGCACTGTATTTATGTTGGCCCTTGTTTGTTTGGTTCTTCTTCGAATAGACGCTGAGCAGGGGATATATCAAGAGACCCAGGAGCACTACCCAGATCCTTCTCTCGCTTCAACTGAGCTGCCAGGAAAGCACTACCACATGCTTGCATACATTTAGTACCTATTGCCTCTATCTTATTCTTGCATCATTGAGTCACGATTGCATTAAATTGAATCCCAAGTATTGCATAGCCTTTACTTTTAAACCCCACCGAAGCTTGTTCCTCCATCCCATGAGCCATTACTACAGGAGTTGTTTGAGCCATGCGAGTCGTAGAACAGCATGTGTAGGGTATGTGAGTGTCTGATGGATAACGAGGTACCTAAACAACCTAACCTGAGTAGTATGGGATAACTAACGAAAGTGGCACCGGTGAGCAATATCTGCTATTTGGTTTTTCCTGCCCACTTGTGTCCCGTAGGACCCCGAGTACTTGATTCCTGTTCCTTGAATATTCGCGCTATCCACATCCGGGAGGCTTATGGGACCCCCCTGAGCCAGAGCTTGATTCATTCTTATTTCTTGGGGCCACAAACTAGTTTGAGGTTTTATTTACTATCCTGTACTTATGCCATGCTTTACTGCTTTATTTAAATTGTGCGATGTCTTGCACTGCATCGTTAGGTAAGCGGAGTGTTTTCGCAGATCGACAAGCCCAATCACATTTTCGGGTTCCCGATCGTTTCTGACCATTGGCGCAAACCTTGAGTCCGTTTGAGTCATCTAACCGTTGCGGGTAGCTTAATGGGGTGGCCTCAAATATTTCTCAACTCGTGATTTCTTTGTCGTGAAAGCCTCGTTGGGTTTTGATTTGGTTTTTCCGAGGTTGATCGAGTGTGTGTTTTATTTGTGCACCTCGCGGTAAAACTTTCAAAGCCGTGTCCGCGGTTATGGACGACTTGGAGCACGTTTCTCGATCATAGACAAGCATAACTAAAGTACCGCTTTAATTTGACTAAGTAATCGACTAGTAAATAGTGCAACACACATGGAATGGATAATAAACTGCCAACGGATGGGGTTGTTGTCCGCTTCCTCGTCGATGGCGAGGAGGAGGATGGATCTGTTGATATTACCGTTATAACTGTTGTCATTAATCCACGGACATCCGTCTATCTTTGGTTAGGCGGATGGTTAGCGAGTATCTATAGAACTGTTAGGGTTTATCTTTTGCTGCAATTGCGTCACGCCAGGATTGCGTTCCCTTTAGCGGCATAAAGACTTGCTGAGTACCCCTAGGGTCTCACACGATAAATTGTTTGATTCAAATGAATAGGTACACTCACGAGATGGATACTGGGTGGAGGAGACGGACGATGTGGGCAACAATCGTTCGGTGTAGAGATTCCGGGAACGGGGATCCGTGAGATCTGTGGGCGGGATGTGCTTATTTATGGGGCATCTTATGCCGATTTGCTTCTTATCCGTACTCGGATCTTGTTTGCCGCTTCCGCCTGATACTCTGATGTTTGATGTATGAGGAGATATCCTAAACTATTATATCTATCTAGGACATTTGAATCTTGCCGTATGGCGTTGCTATATTTCCTTTCTTTTTAGATGGAATGGCTCTGATGTACTGTTGTATGGTGGCTTGCATACATACTCATTTGTGTATGTAGTTGATCCCTTCGCCTGCCTATTACGCCGCCCGTTCTTGTCCCGATGTTTGGAAATGGTTGGGACGGCCGAGAGGTCTACCTGTGAGTGGCATTTTGGCCCCACCGTACTATTTCAACCATTTCCGCTCATCCAGGCTTGTAACTAGGAGCGTAATTCATCGAGGTAGTTACAATTGGTATCAGAGCCATCTCGCCCTTCAGGGTCTCAGCCAAATGGTCGTTGTCAGTCTAGCAGATATTTTGGTAGCTATGTATACTAGGGAAAAACAAAACATGAGAGTAGGACTGCTTCCACTTTTCTTCTTACCCACCCACCCACCCTTTTCTGGTAAGGAAGTGTAACGTTTTCAATCCTCTTCTTAAAAGTTCAAACTAGGATTCACGTGTTCTGGGTTTCCGTAGTACCATAGGTTGTGTGTGTGTGTGTGTGTGTAATTCCTTGTCTATCTGTTGCATCCAAGTTGTTATCACAATCGGCCTTTTGGTTATCAACTGTAGGTACATTCCATACCGACAGGCTTTTGCAAACCGACGCGATCTATCTCGATTCTGTATACCGCTTGATCTGTCTTACTTTTTGTTATCCGACGTTATCTTGTTTGGGGTGTTCGTTTCCGTAGTTACCAATCTTTAGGTTCATCGTGAGAAGAAGGGGTTAGGATATGTGTTCTATTTACTCATGTGCGGAGTAATGATTTGAGTGTGGGATGGCGTCGCGACCATACCACTACTCTTATCATTCGCTTTTGTATATTGAAATGGTAGAGTCACTAATCTTGATTCGTTAAGTGATTTTGCGCATCTATTGGTATTTTAATGCCGAAATTTGCGGAAATTTTTTCTTTGATATATCTGTGTACCACACTCCTTTTCAGTCGTGTGCGATATGCTTAATATCTTCTAGGTGCTTTGAACTTTGTTGATATTTTAATATCATCTTAGTAAATTGTATCCTTTAATCTTGGTTAATTCCATCTTGGTACTATTTTGGATTATTATTATTTTCCATTATAGTACTGACTTGTGTTTTATATCAATCACAGGATGGCACCGCCACGCTCGATGAGGATATTCCACCGAATGGGGTCCGTTGTCAAACATCGCCAATGCCTTGGCAAAGCAATGCGAACCAGCAGCGTTTTGAAGAAAGTGTTCGGAGGAATGAGTTTGCTCCGCTACCTCCACCTCCCAAGCGAGGAGACATCAAAAGCTTCCTGAAGTTCAACCCACGCCAATTTGATGTTTCTGATCAACCACTTGATGCTGATGATTGGTTGCGTGAGATGTCAAGGCTCTTTGAGACCGCTGATGTTCCCGAGCAAGAATGGGTAAAATGTGCTACTCACCTTCGAAGGGAGATGCAGCTCTGGTGGGAGAATTACACAAGGCAACTTCTGGTTTTCAGCCTACTTGGGAACAGTTTACTAGGCGTTCAAAGAGCGATTCATGAAATTGTCATGGAAAGGATGAAGGAAGTGTTTCTCAACCTCAAGCAGGGAAATGACAATGTCAATACCTACATCAGGAACTTCATGAACCTTTCTCGTTATGGTGGCGATGATATCTCCGATGACAAGAAGAAGCAAAAGAGGTTCCGGCAAGGGCTCAATGCATCGATTAAATATGCAATCACACATGCAAGGCGTCTTTTTCGGAACTTCAAAGATACTGCGAGAAGAAGCAAGTAGGCAAGTGTTTGAGGAGTCAAAGAAACACAACCGTGATGCACAAAGCTCTTCAGCTATGTCAGCTCCTTCTAAGCGTCGTGTTTGGGTTCCTAACACCCCACCGTCGCTCCCGGCTCCACCAAGACCTTCAAGCTTCGCAGCAAGGCCACCAAACTTCCTCACTGCTGCTCCCAGGGGCCACAACCACCACTACCCTGGAGCGCCTGGCGGAGTCCCTGGCTACGTTGCTCCACGTCCACCTGGTGCTTGTTTCACGTGTGGAGACACTGGGCATCAGTACTGGAACTGTCCGATGAAAAACAAAGCTCTTCCGCCACCACCTCCAAGATCTGCGGCAAGCTCTCCTTTGGTTCGTGCACCACCACCTCGGGCTCTCAACATCAACACCAAGCCCGGGTCTACTGTTGCTCGTGCCAACTGTGTCAACGCTTGCCGAGCATGCACCGGGAGTTGTGATGGGTATGCTATCCGTTAACTCAGTCCCTGCACGAGTTTTGTTTGATTCTGGTGCATCACATTCTTTTGTTTCTAACAAGTTTGCAAATGAGAATGGGTTAGCGTTGGATCCTCTCCTTAAGCGGTTAATGGTCCTTTCTCCTGGAGCAACAATGGCAGCTTCAAAAATCAGCCATGGCAATCAAATTGAGATTGGTGGCTCTTCGTTCTCGGCATCCTTAATTGTTCCAGGCAATTCGACATTGATGTCATCTTGGGCATGGATTGGTTGATAGCAAATGCAGCTGTGATTGATTGTCTTGAACGCTCGGTTTCTCTGAAGATTCCTCAAGGCCATATAGTCTATTCTCCAAGTCGACTCGCTATCCAGCTTTTTCTTGGCGGCTCTGAATGATGATGCTATGGAAGCTATTCAGTGTTCCGTGATCTGTGAGTTCCGGATGTCTTTCTGAAGAGTTGCTGTATGCCTCCGGATCGTGAGGTTGAGTTTGTAATTGAGCTTGAACTCGAACGGCTCCTATCTCCAAGCGGCCTTATAAAATGGGTCCTGCTGAGTTGGCTGAACTCAAACGTCAGCTTGATGAACAAGAGAAGTTGGGTTTCATTCAACACAGTACCTCTTCTTGGGGTAGCCCAACAATCTTTGTGAAGAAGCGGGACAGGACTGATAGACTTTGTGTGGACTATCGGGCTCTCAATGCTAAAACCATCAAGAATAAATATCCCCTTCCGCGGATTAATGATCTCTTCGATCAGCTAGCTGGAGCTGTGGTGTTCTCTAAGCTTGACTTGAGAAGTGGTTATCACCAAATCAAAATTCGCAAGGAAGATGTTCCTAAAACAGCTTTCACCACCCGCTATGGCCTGTATGAGTACACGGTCATGTCTTTCGGTCTCACCAACGCACCTGCTACCTTCTCGAGGCTTATGAACTCGGTTTTCATGGAGTATCTTGATAAGTTCGTTGTGGTCTATCTGGATGACATCCTAGTCTATTCTAAGTCAAAGGAAGAGCATGAAGAACACCTTCGGTGTGTCCTAAACAAGCTTCGTGAGAACCGCTTGTATGCAAAGTTCTCCAAGTGTGAGTTTTGCCTCAAGTAACCTATCTTGGTCACGTCATCTCGCCAAGGGCATTGCGTCAACCCGAAACTGTGAAGACAATTGTTGAATGGCTTCCTCGTAAATGTCAAAGAAGTGCGGAGTTTCCTTGGTTTGGCTAGTTATTGCCGTCGCTTGCTCGTAACTTTTCAAGATAGCGAAGCCTCTTACCGATCTCCTCAAGAAAGGCAAGAAATACCTTTGGACTCTTGCATGTCAAGAAAGCTTTGAGACACTCAAAGAGAAGCTCACTTCCACACGTCTTGGTTCCTCCGGACACATCTAAGCCTTTCCGGATATTCTGTGACGCCTCTTTGCAAGGATTGGGTGCGGTCCTTATACAAGAAAAACAAGTTGTTGCTTATGCCTCTCGACAGTTGAAGACATGAGATCAACTATCCTACTCATGACCTCGAGCTCGCAGCTTGTCTTTGCTTTGAAACTATGGAGGCACTACTTGCTTGGCAACCGTTGTGAAATCTTTTACGATCACAAGAGTCTGAAGTATATCTTGATCGACCGATCTCAACCTTCGCAGAGGAGGTGGATTGAAGCAATCAATGATTTTGGTTTGACCATCAACTACACTCCGCAAAGCTAATGTCATGGCCGATGCTCTCACCGCAAAGCTTATGTCAACAACCTCATGATGGAAGAACAACCTCTCTTGTGCGAGGAATTCCGTCACTCAACCTTGAAATTGTGGAACAAGGGCATCTCCTGAACCTTCCGCTACTCCTCTTGGAAGAAAAGGTTCGCTCTCGTCGACTTGGTGATCCGTGACACCAAAAGATCATCTCAAAACTTGACTTCAAGTATGAGTCCTTCCACGTCGATGATCAAGGCATGCTTTTCTTTGAACACCGGATGTTTGTTCCGAACTACCCGGGTTTGAGAGAGCAAGTTCTCAAGGAGGCGCATGATTCTCATATTTCTATCCACCGGCAGACAAAGATGTACATGGACTTGAAAACACAATATTGGTGGCGGGATTGAAACGATATTGTGCCAAGTATGTCTCGAGTGTGATGTCCGCGCAGAGTGAAAGCTGTCCATCAAAACCTTTCGGTCTTCTACAGCCATTGAAACCCCGGAATGGAAATGGGAGAAAGTAGAGATGGACTTCATCACCTTTGGTTTCCAAGGTCGCAGAAGGGCAACAATGCAATCTTTGTTGTCATTGACAGTTTCTAAAGTGGCTCACTTCTTCCCGTCAAAGGAAACAATTTACGGAATTCATTGGGTGAGCTCTATATCAATGTAATTGTCTCTCCGTATGGGGTTCCGCTTGAGATCAGTTCAGACCGTGGGAGCATCTTCACTTCCAAGTTCTGGGAAAGTTTCCAAAATGCTTTGGGAACAAAATTGAACTTCAGCACAGCTTACCACCCTCAGTCGCAAGGACAAGTTGAAAGGATCAATCAGATTCTGGAGGATATGCTTCGTGCTTGTGTCATCTCTTTTGGCATTAAGTGGGAGGAATGTCTTCCTTATGCTGAATTCTCTTACAACAACAGCTTCCAGAAAAGTCTGAAGATGGCACCATTTGAGGCTCTCTATGGCCGCAAATGCAGAACTCCGATTGGTTGGTCAGGTACAGGAGAAAGAATTTGGTTTGGCCCTGACATTGTAACTCAAGCGGAGGAGAAGGTGCATATCATTCTTTAGAATCTGAAGATTGCTCAAAGTCGCCAGAAGAGCAATTATGACAGGAAGCACACGGACATGGTGTATGTCCCTGGTGATCTCGTTTACCTCCGTGTCACTCCCATGAAAGGTACACACCGTTTTGGTATCAAAGGAAAGCTGGCTCCTAGATACATCGGTCCATTCAAAATTCGTGGAAGAAGAGGAGAAGTTGCTTATGCTCTTGAGATCCCGGAAAAACTCAAGGTCCATGATGTTTTCCACATCTCTCAACTCAAGAAGTGCTTCAAGGATCCCGGCAGGACCGTGGATCATGAGCTAATCAATCTCCAGGAAGATCTGTCTTATCAAGAACACCCCACAAAAATCCTTGAGATCGCAGAAAGAAGGACTCGCAACAAGTCCATCAAGTTCTGCAAGGTGCAGTGGTCGCACCATTCCGTTGATGAAGCCACTTGGGAACGTGAAGATGAGCTCCGTGCCAACTATCCTACCCTCTTTGAATCTTCTTCTTCTTCCTAGAATCTCGGGGCGAGATTCCTGTTTAGTGGGGGAGAGTTGTAGCATCCCATTTGTCTAACAATTGTAATGCTACTTGGTCTAGTAATATAATGGCTACTTCATATATATAATTGTTGAATCATCATTATATCATGCTCATGCCATCATGCCACCTTGCATTTGAGCATCATATAAAACCCTTTTCATTTTGGATCTCCTCTCATATGCATCATTAATTGTATTTGCCTCTTGATATTGTATTTGGTTATTGATATATTGTTTAAATGCCCAAGTTGAGTTGGGGCATATCTTTTATTCCACTCCACTACCCTTTCTTTCACCACCTTACAATTCCACCATCCCATTATCCATGAGCTTGTAATTATTTTTCTTTTGGTATTTAATCTAGCCCATGGGAGATAGGGTGGGTCCAATTCTACAAATCCTTCTGCTTGGCCTTATTCCACTTTTGGAAATGCATAAGAATAATGTCATGTTAATAATATTGTTTTCACAAGAATTTATTCATGACAATTATCATTTTTGCATGGGCCATGCAAGAGTATTCCTCACCTTTAACCATTTGTTTTTCTTGGGTTTAGTGATCCATTCTTTGTGGGATCAGCTACATATCTCTCCACCATCTCCATAATCTCATCTACACCATTTGTTCCTTTCCTTTCCTTATGCAAATGAGGCTTTTCCCCTTAATTCTTTTCCTTCTCTTTTCCTTGATTACTTTTTCACCTCATCTTAGCCTGGATCCAAGCCCTCCCCTCACTCCATGGCTATCTCTGTTCTATATCAAAATTTTTGCAAAAAGCTTCCAAAAAGAGGTATTCCTTAGGTTTGTTTAAACCTGCAACAAAACAAAACAAATCAAAACAGTTTTTGTTAAAATAAAAAGAGTTAAAGAGAGGAAAAAAAAACCTTACTTGCCCGATGGCGATGCAGGCAGAGCCACCAAGCCCAGCGGCATCCGCCAGGCAAGGCCCACTCGGGGTCCTTCTCCCTCTTCTTGGCCCAAGACCCTTCACCCGACGCCGCCCCTGTTCTTCTTCCGTCTCGCATCTCTCTCTCTGCAGTGAGCAGCTGCAGTGGCGTCGCCGCCGTGATCCTCGTCATCCCTCACGCCCTTCGTGACCCTCCTTTATCAACCCTGGTTCCTCCTAGAACCCTAAATTTCTTCCTCCTCGCTCGCGGCTTTTTCCTTATCCACCCCTCTTGTTTTGCCATGGCCGCCGCCTTGCGCCACGCCTTGTCACAGATGTCGTCACTGAGCACCGTGGAGTAGCGGAGGAGTACCGCTACTTCCTCCACGTCGAACCGTAGCGATGCAGAGCCGGTCGTGTGAGTTGTCCTCCGTCATCGTTCTCGGGTGGACTGGCGCTGACCATCTTAAATCCTCGCCTTGCCGCCATCCCCAACCACCCCCGAGCCCTCCGAGACCACCGCCGGCCTCGTGGTAAGCTCCCCTCTCCATTTTCCACCTTACCGCCTCATCTCTGCCTCTCTATCGCCGTCGCTGCCACCGGAAAACTCTACCGCGCGCTCGCCTAGTACTCCCCAGGTTCAGAACAGCCGCGTGGTGAGTTTTAGCTAGCTACTGCAACGGTAGCCGCGCCTCTGTTCCCGTCCAGTTTAGCTACCCCTGCATCCCCGCCATCGAGAATCCCTTGGCAAGAAACAAACTAGGATATACCCTCTCTGCTCAGGATCAAACCGCGTCCAAAACCATCCCCAGATCTGCTCGAAAACATCTCTAGAAGATCAGCTAATCTTATAAATCTAAAACCTGTCAACGATTTTTGGGGCCGCGTTGTCTCCTCTGTTCATCGCAAGCTCGGTTCGTCCACAGTCCATCCTAGCAAGTTATTTTGAGTCCTGGTTGAAGCCTGATGTTCCAGCTCTAAAACTAACCAAACCACGTCCGATTTGGTGTACCGCAGCCCTCCAGATCTTCCTCGAAAGTTTGCCAAAATTCCGATGTTCAGTTGTCCAACATTCAGTTTCGTCAGTGAAGCCCATGTCCTTTTGCATCCAAGCCCCTTGCGTTTCTAGGCCTCAACCCGCACTCCTAGTCGCGACACGTGTCGACTCCTCTCTGATCACGCGTGGCCCCGCATAATCCGGCCCGCTAGTGGGTCTCGTGGGTATCTTTGTAAGTGAGTGAGAAAAGCTTTTACTGCAAGGTGTTGTCCTGGGCCAAGATCGACCCCACTGGTCAGTGTCTGTGGCTAGATTGGGCTGAGTAACAAAAGTCCAGGAACCTTTTATGAATTCAAATTCAAACTTTTCCAAATCAATTCAAATTCAAATTTTCAAATATGTTTAAACTTAAATTAATTCATAACTTTCAAATGGTTTGGAATTTGAATTCAAACCTTATATGAAAAATGATTTGTTTTTGAATGTTAATTCAAATCTTTAATCAAATATTTTCAGAATTGATTTCAAATAGTCAAACCTTTGACTTTGACTCCATTTGACTAATTTTGACTTTAAAATAAATTTAAATTCATAATTCCAAATAATACAAATAATATATGTTTTCAAATCGGAAAAATGTGAGGATTTCAAATAAGCTACCCAAAATATATTTTGAAAACTTTAATTTTCAAGTTGATCAAAATTACAATAAAATGCCCTTTTCTTAATAAATTAATAACTTTTATTTTATAACTCCAAATTTAACAAATGATATGTCTAAAATGATTAGCTCGACGAGACCTTTCTGTTTATGCATCCCTTGTTCTGAATTACAGCATGCATCATACAAATATAATGCAAACAGCAACTAATATGAGGATAAAATGTGGCCAAAACTCAATAAAATGATTTATTCTTGTATTCCACACCTCACCCATGCCATCCTACTTTATTGCCATGCAAATTGTGCATCATTCATCATGGCATGATTGTTTGTTTGTCGCATTTTACGCATATGCTTGTGCACTGTATTTATGTTGGCCCTTGTTTGTTTGGTTCTTCTTCGAATAGACGCTGAGCAGGGGATATATCAAGAGACCCAGGAGCACTACCCAGATCCTTCTCTCGCTTCAATCGAAATGCCAGCAAGCACTACCACATTCTTGCATACATTTAGTACCTATTGCCTCTATCTTATTCTTGCATCATTGAGTCACGATTGCATTAAATTGAATCCCAAGTATTCCATAGCCTTTACTTTTAAACCCCACCGAAGCTTTTTCCTCCATCCCATGAGCCATTACTACAGGAGTTGTTTGAGCCATGCGAGTCGTAGAACAACATGTGTAGGGTATGTGAGTGTCTGATGGATAACGAGGTACCTAAACAACCTAACCTGAGTAGTATGGGATAACTAACGAAAGTGGCACCGGTGAGCAATATCTGCTATTTGGTTTTTCCTGCCCACTTGTGTCCCGTAGGACCCCGAGTACTTGATTCCTGTTCCTTGAATATTCGCGCTATCCACATCCGGGAGGCTTATGGGACCCCCCTGAGCCAGAGCTTGATTCATTCTTATTTCTTGGGGCCACAAACTAGTTTGAGGTTTTATTTACGATCATGTACTTATGCCATGCTACTGCTTTATTTAGGTAAGCGGAGTGTTTTCGCGGTATCGACAAGCCCAGTCACATTTTCGGGTTCCCAGTCGTTTACAACCATTGGCGCAAACCTTGAGTCCGTTTCGGAGTCAGCTAACTTCGTTGCGGGTAGCTTAATGGGGTAGCCCCCTGAAATATTTCTGAATCCTGTGATTGCTTTGTCGTGAAAGCCTCGTTGGGTTTTGATTTGGTTTTTCCGAGGTTGATCGAGTGTGTGTTGCTATTTGTGCACCCCTGCAGGTTAAAACTTTCTGAAAGCCGTGTCCGCGGTTATGGACGACTTGGAGCACAGTTTCTCGATCATAGACAAGCATAACTAAAGTACTGCTTTAATTTGACTAAGTAACTGACTAGTAAATAGTGCAACACACATGGAATGGATAATAAAACTGCCAACGGATGGGGGTTGTTCGTCCGCTTCCTCGTCGGTAAGCGAGGAGGAGGATGGATCTGTTGATATTACCGTTATAACTGTTGTCATTAATCCACGGACATCCGTCTATGTTTGGTTAGGCGGATGGTTAGCGAGTATCTATAGAACTGTTAGGGTTTATCTTTTGCTGCAATTGCGTCACCCCAGGATTGCGTTCCCTTTAGCGGCATAAAGACTTGCTGAGTACCCCTAGGGTCTCACACGATAAATTGTTTGATTCAGATGAACAGGTACACTCACGAGATGGATACTGGGTGGAGGAGACGGACGATGTGGGCAACGATCGTTCGGTGTAGAGATTCCGGGAACGGGGATCCGTGAGATCTGTGGGCGGGATGTGCTTATTTATGGGGCATCTTATGCCGATTTGCTTCTTATCCGTACTCGGATATTGTTTGCCGCTTCCGCCTGATACTCTGATGTTTGATGTATGAGGAGATATCCTAAACTATTATATCTATCTAGGACATTTGAATCTTGCCGTATGGTGTTGCTATATTTCCTTTCTTTTTAGATGGAATGGCTCTGATGTACTGTTGTATGGTGGCTTGCATACATACTCATTTGTGTATGTAGTTGATCCCTTCGCCGACCTACGCCGTTCTTGTCCCGATGTTTGGAAATGGTTGGGACGGCCGAGAGGTCTACCTGTGAGTGGCATTTTGGCCCCACCGTACTATTTCAACCATTTCCGCTCATCCAGGCTTGTAACTAGGAGCGTAATTCACCGAGGTAGTTACAAAAGCCTACCCAGGAGCAGGTCCACCTGACCCCGCGCCTGGGGGGGGGGGGTTGGCCTCCCTGGCCCACTTCTCCGTCTCTCCTCTGGACTTCTTGTTCCCCACGGAAAGTTATTGACTTTGGCGTTCGTCCCGTCCAATTCCGAGAATATTTCTTTACTAACTTTTCTGAAACCAAAAACAGCAGAAAACAGGCATCTGGCACTGTTGCAACTTGTTAATAGGTTAGTACCAGGAAACATGTAAAAATCACCTCAAAGTGTAGACAAGTAAAATCAAAGTAGATACTAAACAAGCATGGAGCATCAAAAATTATAGATACGTTTCCAACGTATCAGCATCCCCAAGCTTAAGTCCTGCTCGTCCTCGAGTAGATAAGTGATAAAAGAATAATTTTTGAGGTGAACATGCACCCTCACAATAAAGATCCAACCATTTGCAAACATTGAAAGCTGGGATCAAAAAACTCTAAACATGTGCATGAAAGATGGATTTCTAACAATAGGACATAGTAATTATGCATGCAACATGGCAAGCTACAAACAAAGATCATGAATAATATGTATTGAAAAACATTTGTTTGTTTCACATGCAAAAAACATAGCATAGTGGCAATCAGCTTGTCCCTCATAGAGTAGCAATATAATGCATAGGACACCTGCAAAGTTCACAAGGGTGACTAGAAACAAATAGCACATGAACAAGTAATAACATAATATGCATCAATTAATAAGCTTTGGAACATTGCACACAGAATGACAACTATGCTCTCTTAATGGTGCCTAAAGGTAGAAAGTGGAGACTCAAATAATGGTCGAAGAAAGGCCTTTTTGTAAAGGAAGTGGGGATTACAAGTTTCAAAAGAGCTTCCAAAAATTATGGTACTTATTAGCTTTCAGCCCTCATTGCCTCTATCATAAGCATCTTGAAGTGGTTAAGGTTAAAGTGGCAAAGCTGGAGTATATGCTTGACAAAGTATAAGTTGGCAATCTCAAGTCCCTTAACTATGAGGGCTACACCTCATGGATACTCAACTTAGGGCCCAGGCAAGTTCTTGTCACTGTAAGTATTTTCATATCATTGAGAACCGCCAACGGGGTACCCCTTGCACATGGTAAAGGAGCTTTCCCATAACCAAAATGACAAGGCAAGTAGACAATGAGCATCTCAGCAATCTTTTTATTTACCATATGCATAGCTTTTTATTAAGGATGCTTCATAGATAGCTCACTATGGTGATGCTGCAAGTTTCCACCATGATTAGGCATGGCTTAGGCTAGCGGCCCATGCGTTTCTCTAACACAGAATACAAACTCCATGGACTTACAAGTTCCCACTTCATTTCACACCGGTAACATCCATAGACAAAATAGCATGATATCAACGAAGTACAAAAAGTACAAGTGCAATGTTGAAAACGTTCCCCGTGACAGCACGGTTCTGCTAATCCCAACTTATAAGTGCAAGCATATACAACAAAGTTGCCTCAATGGTTCAAGTTTATTAGGGGCAAATAATAAAGTGTGCCATCAAGTTCGTGAGGGGTTTAATCACTAAGTTTTTTCACATAAAAATAGTTTTTAATTGGAAGATAGATGAAAACAAGAATATACTTTGGAATGGTGTAACACATCATGCATAGGAGTTTATAGTGGACACTTTGAAATAACTTAGTTTCTTGGGGGTTGGAAGCATGAGTAGAACTTACTCATACAAGTGGAGGCTAGCAAAATACAGGGAGCAACCAACTAAGAGAGCAATAATGGCCATAATTATGCAATGCAACAAAGAAAACTAATCAAAGCAAAGAGTGGTACTACAATTCAAGGACTAAATGATCATAGAGGCTAATGGTGACTTGTCATAATTATAGCTATAGGGGTTCGCAGCATGGAAAACAAAAAATTTCTACCGCATGCACACAAACAAGCCAAGATCTATCTACTAGATTGTAGCAACGAGTAGATAGAAGAACTCACCCTCGAAGATTCCAAAGAGGTTAACGAGAGCAGATTCTCGTGGGTGATGTAGTCGTACTCTTGCCGATCTCAAGATCGCGTAGACGATCCTTCCCATTGCGTTCCTGAAGCTCCAAATCGGTCACACGTTCGGTACTCGATGAAGACCTTCCTCTCCCTTGTTCCAGCAGGCAGCAGAGGTTATAGCACTCTCCTCGTGATTCCGGCAACACGACGGCGTGGTGTTGGAAGTAGAGGGAAGATCCCGCAGGGCTTCGCCTAAGCCGGAGCGAGTATGGTTGAGTAAGAGAGGGCCTTGGCGATCTACAGTTTAGAGACACCAAGGGGGGTGGTGTGGCCGGCGGCTAGGGCTTGGGGAAGCCCCAAGTCGGCGACTTGGAGGAGGCCCTAGGCGGCGGCAGCACTTGAAGGTGGTGGCGCCAAGGAGCTAGGGTTTTGGGTGTGAGGGGTAGGGGCGCCCTACCCCTCCTTATATAGGTGGGAGAGAGGCGGTTGGGAGGAGGGAGTCCTCCTCCAACTCCTCCTCCTTGGCTGGCGGGTGGAGGGAGTGGGACTCCTACCCTAGCTAGGTTTCCTACTCTCCCTCCACCAAGCAAACTTCGGATTTGACTTTTCAAATTGGCGTTTGACTTTCAAACTTGGATTTGATTTATCTCTATTGCCCATCCAAGTGACCTAGTACATGATGCAACCATTCCACATTGTCATGACACATCCATGTACCCTTCCCCCTCCGGAGTGCCGGACCTTCCAGACCCTTCTAGAACATTCCTGGTGAAAACACCGGAATCATTTCCGAACTCCGAAACAGGACTTTCCTTATATGAATCTTATTCTCCGGACCATTTCGGATCTCCTCGTGATATCCCGGATCCCATCTGAGACTCCTAACAACATCCGGTCTCTTACTCATCATTCCATAACTACTCAACAACATCGAATCCTTAAGTGTGTCTCCCTACAGTTCGTGAATTATGCAGACATGATCGAGACACTTCTCCGATCAATAACCAATACAGGAATCTGGAAATTCATATGTCTCCCACATATTTATACGATTACTTTGTGATTGAATGAACCACTTACATACGATACCAATTTCCCTTTGTCTCACAATAGTTTACATAACCGAGGTTTTGATCGTCGGTATCTCTGCATACCTAGTTCAACCTTGTTACTGATAAGTACTATTTTCTCGTTCCCGTGATATGTGATCCCTTGTGATACAGTCACATGCTTGCAAGCTAATTGTATGACATTCCACCGAGAGGGCCCAGAGTATATCTATCCGTCATATGGATGGACAAATCCCACTCTTGATCCATGTGTCTCAACCCATACTTTCCGAACACTCAATGCCACCTTTATAGCCACCCAGTTACGGTGTGGTGTTTGATGTCATCAAAGCATCCTTCCGGTGATGGTGATTAGCATGATATCATGGTCGAAGGAATTACGTTACTATGTATCAGAAAGCTTATAGCAAACAAACTATTAAAATGACTTGATCTTTATGCTACGCTTATCTATAGGAGTATGTCCATCATACAATTCTCCTAATGATATGACCTTGATGTTAACAACATCTCAATGTTCATGATCGGGAAACCACGATCATCTATTAACCAACAAGCTAGTATTAAAAAGAGGCTTTACTAGGGACTCTAATTTAGTTTACAAATCACACAAGTATTAATGTTTCCGATTAATACTATTATAGCATGAATGTAAACATTTATCATAAACACAAAGATATAATAATAACCACTTTTATTATTGCCTCTAGGGCATATCTCCAATAGTCTCCCACTTGCACTAGAGTCAACTAATCTAGATTACATGGTAATATACCGAACACCCATGGCAGTTTGGTGTTGGTCATGTTTTGCCCTTGGGAGAGATTTAGTTAACGGATTCGCCACATTCAGATATGTGTGTACTTTGCAAATCTTTATGTCACCATCTTGGACATGCTCTCGAATATCATGAAAACATTGCTTGATGTGCTTCAGCTTCTTGTGTGACCTTGGTTCTTGCGCATTGGCTATGGCGCCCATGTTATCACAGTAGATAGACATTGGGTCCAGCGCACTTGGAACCACACCGAGCTCTGTAATGAACTCCTTCATCCATATCGCCTCTTGTGAAGCCTCTGAAGCAACTATGTATTCCTATTCAGTTGAAGATCTCGCCACAACGCTTTGCTTTGCATTCCTCCAGCTAACTGCTGCACCATTCAAAGTAAATATGTATCTAGATTGAGATTGAAGCAAGCATCCCATTCTTAATACTGTATGTAAATGACATATTTTTGATTGGGAATGATGTAGACCTTCTTAATAGTGTCAAGGATTATTTGAATATCAAAACAACGCTTATCAAAACGTTGATTCCAACTGCGGGATGCTTGCTTCAATCCATATATGGGCCGTTGAAGTTTGCATACCTTGTTAGCATCTTTAGGATCGACAAAACCTTTGGGTTACATCATATATAACTCTTCATGAATGTCTCCATTGAGGAATGCTGTTTTGACATCCATCTGCCATAGCTCATAATCATAATATGCAGCGATTGCTAACAAAATCCTCATAGACTTTAGCTTTGCTATCGGTGAGAAATTCTCATCGTAGTCAACTCCTTGAATTTGTTGAAACCCTTTTGCGACAAGTCGAGATTTATAGACAGTAAAATTACCATCAGCATATGTTTTCTTCTTGAAGATCCATTTGTTCTCAACAGCCTCCCGGCCATCCGGTAAGTCCACCAAAGTCCATACTTGGTTTTTGTACATGGATCCAATCTAGGATTTCATGGCTTCTTGCCATTTATTGGAATCTGGGCTCATCATCGCTTCCTCATATGTCGTAGGTTCATCAGTGTTGTCCACCAACATGACACTCATAATGGGATCATACCAATCAGGAGCAGTACGAGTTCTCGTAGACCTGCGAGGTTCCGTAGCAACTTCAACCGAAGTTTTATGATCAACATCATTAGATTCCTCTCTTATTGGTGTAGGCACCACAGGAACTACTTCCGGTGCTGCACTACTCGCAAGTTCGAGAGAAGGTTCAACAACCTCATCGAGTTCTACATTCCTTCCAGTCACTTCTTTCGAGAGAAACTCCTTCTTTAGAAAGGATCCATTCTTGGCAACAAAGATTTTGCCCTTGGATCTATGATAGAAGGTATACCCAACAGTTTCCTTCAGGTATCCTATGGGGACGCATTTTTTCGCTTTGGGTTCAAGCTTGTCCGGCTGTAACTTCTTTACAAAAGCTTCACAACCCCAAACTTTAAGGAACGACAATTTAGGTTTCTTCCCAAACCATAATTCATACGGTGTCATTTCAACGGATTTGGATGGTGCCCTATTTAAAGTGAATGCGGCTGTTTCTAATGCATAACCCCAAAACGATAGCGGTAAATCTGTAAGTGACATCATAGAACAAACCATATCTAAGAGAGTTCGATTATGATGTTCGGACACACCATTACGCTGTGGTGTTCCCGACGGTGTCAATTGTGAAAGTATTCCGCATTTCTTCAAATGGTCGCCAAACTCGTAACTCAGATATTCACCTCCACAATCAGATCGTAGAAATTTAATCTTCTTGTTACGTTGATTCTCTACCTCACTTTGAAATTCCTTAAACTTCTCGAAAGTTTCGGACTTATGTTTCATGAAATAGATATACCCATATATACTCAAGTCATCTGTGAAGTTAAGAACATAACGATAACCACTGCGCGATGCTACACTCATTGGGCCACACACATCGGTATGTATGATTTCCAATAAGTCAGTAACTCGCTCCATCATACCAGAAAATGGAGTCTTAGTCATTTTACCCATCAGACATGCTTCACATATTTCAAGTGATTCGAAATCAAGTGATTCAAGAAGTCCATCAGAATGGAGTTTCTTCATACGCTTCACTCCAATATGACCAAGACGACAATGACACATATAGGTCGAGTTATCGCTCAATTTCAAACATTTAGCTTCAATATTATTAATGTGTGTATTACCACAATCGAGTTCAATAAGAATAGACCATCTATCAAAGGTGCATGTGCATAAAACATATTACTCATATAAATCGAACAACCATTATTCTCGGACTTAAACAAGTAACCGTCTCGCAATAAACATGATCCAGATATAATGTTCATGCTCAACGCAGGCACCAAATAACAATTATTTAAGTATAAAACTAATCCCGATGGTAGATGAAGAGGTAGCGTGCCATGCGATCACATCAACCTTTGATCCATTTCCAACGCGCATCGTCACCTCGTTCTTCGCTAGCTTCCGCTTATTCTGCAAAGACCGCTTTGAGTTACAAATATGAGCAACCGAACCACTACCAAATACCCAGGCACTACTACGAGTACTAGTGAGATACACATCAATAACATGTATATCAGATATACCTTTCTTCTTGATGTTGTCGTTCTTTAAATCTGCCAAGTACTTTGGGCAATTCCGCTTCCAGTGACCCTCTCCCTTGTAGTAAAATAACTCAGTATCAGTCTTAGGCCCAGCCTTGGTCTTCTTCGCCGGCGCGACAACTTTCTTACCGCCCTTCTTGAAGTTTCCCTTTTGCTTAGACTTGCCTTGCTTCTTGAATTTGGTGGTCTTATTGACCAACAACACTTGGTGTTCTTTCTTGATCTCCACTTCTGCAGATTTCAACATGGAGAAGAGTTTTGGCAATGTCTTGTCCATGTTTTGCATATTGTAGTTCATCACAAAGTTCGTGTAACTTGGTGGTAGTGATTGGAGGACACAGTGAATCCCCAAAGAATTAGGAATCACTATACCCAAACTTTGGAGTTTGTTTGCGTGCCCGGACATCTTAAGCACATGCTCACTGACGGAGCTGCCCTCTTCCATCTTGCAGTTAAAGAACTTTTCAGAAGCCTCATAACTCTCAACTGCCGCGTGAGCCTCAAATATCATTTTGAGTTCACGGACAATATCATGTGGGTCATGGTTCTCAAACCTTTTCTGAAGCTCCGATTCCAAACCATACAAGATAGCACACTGAACTGTGGAGTACTGATTCTTCCGAGTGAGGTAAACATTCTTTACTTCATCGGTAGCAGTAGCTGCAGGCGGGTCACCCAGCAGTGCATCCAGCACATAGGTCAAATTACCAGTATTGAGGACAATCCTCAAATTGCGGAACCAATCCGCGAAGTTGCTTCCATTGTTTTTCAACTTTTCTTTCTCTAGGAACGCATTAAAATTGATGGTAGGGGCCGCCATTGATCTATCAAACACTACTCTCAAATTTGCGGAACCAAATGGACGCGTTCCAACCTATCATCCCACTACCACCAACTGTCCAAATGGCTAAGTTCTAGCAACCTATGTGATCCAGGCAGCGCCCATAATGCCAAGTAGTTACACTTGAAGCTTATCAACATTTGACATCTCAAATCTCTTTGTTCCTGGGTGGCTTTCCACAAGTGAGATACACCAGGTATAACCCCTGGGTAACCACTCAACACAAACCATTCCTTCCATTCCACCCAGGTGATTCATTCACTTAGTTGTTTTATTAACAAAACACAAGTCCTCAGACTTAGAAATTTTTCCATAGTGTGAATATATATTCCACCCTTGTTTTCTATTAGCTAATCTAAGCTTGATGGTAATAGGAATCTTAACTTAGGAAATTTCTACTAAGGTTTCATCTACTAGGATTTCCCATAGCATAGTTTATACTTAGCAAAATTCCATGCAAGTCCTATACTTAGAAATATCACTAATGCATAGTGAAAATAATGGGACAAAAGTATGAATCATCACTTGCCTTTTTGGTAGAGGGTATAAGTTCACTCCTTTTCCTTGCAACAATCACACTTTTCAAGTCACTACAACTCAATCAAGCAAGGCACAATCTCAATCTACCAATCAAGCAAAACATCACATAAAATGATAAAGTCAAAGTAATGCATGCAAGCATGCCAAGCTTTGTTTTATTTCAAAAAGTGGTTCCTAATGGTTCATAAACATTTTGAAAACACCTATTGGTCATTTTATAAAGTGGCAAAGTCATTTGCAAAAGATTTCACTTCATAAACCATTTTCAAAACAAGGTATCATTTTATGTGGTGTAAAAAATGTTTTTTACTAAGGCATTAATCTATAGGCTTCACAAAATATGTTTTCAAACCATAAAACTTTGTGTTTAGGGTCAGAGAGTTTAAAACAAAACATTTCCCAAAGGTTTTCCTTCAAAACCATTTTTAATAAATAAACTATATTTTTATTTGACTAGAATTGGTTTTAAATCAAAGAATCATTCTTTTCCTTCACCAAATATATTTTGAAACCACAAAGTGTTTCCTAGGGTCAGTAGGTTCAAAACACACCATTTTACAAATATTTTATCCTCAAAAACATTTTGGAATAAATTTTATATCCTAAACAAGCATACATAAGTTTCTGCAAAAACAAACATTTTACCAGAAGCTTTTTACTAAACAAAGTGCATGGTTGGCTAGGGCTTGTTTTTCTGAATCCATTGATATAAAGTTTGCAAAATTTGAACGTGTCTATTTAAAGTTATGAATTTTGCAAATTTACTAATTCAATAGATCAAATTCTGTTTTAATTCCACACACTAGCCACGCGTCTTATTCTGATTCGTCCATACCGTTTCGTCCGGATCAGATACTCTGGCGCGTTGGATCTAATTAAATCGCACGAATCAGATTGCTTACCCCTTCACTTTAAGTGGTTCTATCCTATCCACGCGATCCAAATCCGACTGCTGCTGCGAGCTTGACCTAGAATGAGCGGTCATGGTGGTCAAGCGTGAGCGGCCAGATGGTGGCGGTGCTGGTGAAGCAGGTAGCGAGAGAGGCTGGGGATATGCTCACCGTGTTCGCCGAATCTTGGGGAAGCTCAAGGTGGTGCTGGCTGGTGAAGGGGTGCACAAAGTCGGCCGGGATTCCTCGCCGTAGTTCTCGGCGTCGTCGGACACGCACGGGTTCCGTTGGTGGCGATGTTACTGAGCGCGAGAGAGCAAGCAAACAACACCGTTAGATGCACAGAAGAGTGGGAAGTATCGGAGCATCAAAGAGAGAGGGCGGCACGGTTGGATATTACCAGTAGAGTTCGCCGGAGTTGGAGCAGACAGTGGCGGAGCTCAGTCGAAGTAGTTGCCGACGATGGGGGGCACGCGCGAGCGAGCTGAGGCCACTGGGAGATGCGCAGAGGTCTGGGGAACTCGCTTGTGTGGTCAAGAGGGCGAGGCGCGGTGGAGAATGGCCGGAATCGACGGAAGTGCTCGCCGGAGACTGTGGTGGTTCGGAGAAGATTCCGAGCAGCCTGGTGGCCGAGAGAGCCGGGCGAGAGAGGGGAAAGAGAAAGGGGACGCGGGCGATTAAGTGAGCGAGGTTACCGTGCGGAATCAACGCTGCAATTATGTGAATTTACTCGAGGATTTGATTGACAGTGAACGACAGCGAGGAGGAAGAACGAGTCCGCGGTTGAAGACGCTGACGAGGCAGGTGGGGCCGCTTGGCAGCGTGAGAGAAAGAGAGGGAACGGGGGTCCACCGGTCAGTCGCTGAGTGGGTGAGTTGCGGAGTGCGAAACGTTTTTCTGCGGGGTGAGAGGGAGTGGGCTAACTGGGCCTAGTGGGCTTGCTGGGTTGGGTTGGTTTGATTCTATTTTTTTTCTAATTGCTTTATCTTTTTCTATTTCGATTTTCTGTTTTGAAATTCAAACAACAATTTAAACACTCACATGAATACAAACCTTTGTCAAAGTTTGTATAGTTTTTAATTCTGTTTAACAACAGAATCCAATGTCCCAAAATAATATTTTTAATTTAGGGTCCATTAATAATTAAATGACTAGACCTTAATCATTTAATTCAAATAGGATTTGTTTTATTAAAATCTCCATTTGAAATCTAAATAATCCCAAAATCATTTCAGTAAGTTTTATTTGAAAACATAAAACACTTGGGAAAACTCATAACAAGTTTTTAGTGTTTAATTAAAATGGGAAAAGTCTTTACTTTAATAAATTTGGTTTATTAATAAATCCTCATTATTTTATTTAAATAAACCTTTACTCCTTTAATCAAAAAAAGATTTTATTTCAAAGACTTGGCGAGGGTTTAATTTTGGCTCTATAAAATAATCTTTATTTATAAATCTACCTTTTTTTGTTGAAACCAAATCTTTTTATTAAAGGATCCAAAAAAATAGTAATTCACATATCTAATATTTTCTTTATTAATTGTTTATCTTTTCAAATCCCTTTAGGATTTGTTTGATCAAAATAGGTTTGAAGGTTTCCAATTGGAATCAAAAAGTTTCTTCTCACCCTAAAAATCAACAAAGTTTTATTTTATTCAATTATTTTTCACATAACAAGATTTGGAAAATCTTGGGATGTGACAGGCTACCACCCTTAAATAAATCTCGTCCCGAGATTTGGGAAGGCTAGGGTTACAAGTTGGCTCAAAGCATCTAGGGTACTACCACCCTTAAAAATTTTCCAACTAGATTACATCTTGTCTTACTTGGGATCTTGATGTAACTTTCCTGGACAGAGGTTTGCATAGTGGCCTAGCTCCTTGCATTTGAAACATCCACGCGTCCTGTTCTGATTAGTTGAAAACGATTCGCACGGATCAAGCGATGCGGGCCGTAGGATCTAATGTGGATCGTGCGGTACAAAGACAGCCATACCTCTTCGATAAGTGGATCTATCCTACTCGTTGGATCAGCATCTAACGGTTCCTAGAAACTAGCCAAAGTCGGGCGGCGCTGGCGCGGCGGCGAGTGGCGGCGTGCGGTTATACGGAGGTGTTCTCGGCGATTCCGGAAGCAAGATAGGGATATGGGTTGCTCACTGGGTTCGCCACGATGTGCTGAATCTCGAGGTGGTCGTGGGAGAGCAGGGGTCGCACGGTGTCGTTGTCAATCCTTCGCCGGATTTTGCATCATCGTCGTGTACGCTCTGTCGTCGACGGAGACGAGGCTTGGAGGCATGCTAAGGAAAGAGGGAAGTACTGTTAGGTTCGCACGAGAATTGCGAGCATGCGAGCATCACAGAGGGGTGAAAGGAAGGTCTGGGCTCACCAATAGATGCCGCCGGAGTTGGAGCAGGAGGTGGTGGTGTGTTGGTGTCGTTGGAGGCGACATCCTGGGGCGCGCACGAGCGAGCTACCGCTACTGGAAGGCACGCCTGGTGCTGGCGAGCACACTCGTGTGCTCCAGAGGCAGTGGGATTGGCTGGCTTCGCCGGAATTCGAGCGGAACCTCGTCGGAGCCAGTGAGGTTGCAGCGAGCAATTAGGGTAGCCCTAGGGCGGAGAGGAGCTGGGAACAAGGGGAAATGGGGAGAAGAGGCGGGCGCTAAATCGAGCATGGTCGCGAGCATTAATCGTTGAGCCATCACCGCGAATTTATGCCGAGGAGTTAACGGCAGGGTGGAGCGTGGTCAGCGGACGGGTGAGGGAGACGATGACCTGGCGGTGGGGCCTGGCGTCAGCGAGTGATAAAGAGGAGGAGTGGGACCTAGCAGTCAGCGACTGAGTGGGTGAGTTTCTGAGTAGAAAACGGTTCTGGGGAGGGAAAGAAGGTGGGTTGCGCTGTTGGGCTGGGTTGGGCCTGCTGGCTGGGTTGTCTTTGTTTATTTTTTTTGTTCTGCTTCCCTTTTTCTTTTTTCCATTTCTAATATTCTGTTTTGATTTTGTTTAATCATTTCAAACAACTATTTGAATTCAAACTTCAACAAAACTTTGTGTATATTCAATACTGATTAATAATACATTCTAAAGTCAATTTTTAAAATAATTCTTTTATTCTTTTTAGGTTATATTAATTATTTAAAATAGGCCTTTGTCTTAATTCAAACAAGTTTTTAAATAAAATTTCAATTCTCATTTGAAGTCAAATTTTTACCAAACCTTTTTCAGTAGGTTTTATTTATTTATTTATTAGGATGTCAAATAATTCTTTTTGAATTGTTTGGAGTATTTTTAATATGATTTATTAATCATTTAAATTGGGTATTTGACTTTATTCTAATGAAACCAAATATGGTTTTAATTCCATAAATTTTATTTAGAAGATTTCTTTGATCCCATTTAAGTTAATTAAATAACTTTAATTCCACTTGGGTAATTTCCAAATATTATTCTCCCATGATTTAATTAATCATTCTTATTAGGGATTTTGTCTTCATCAAAATATGAATAGAATTTGGTTAATGCCATTTTATTTAAAAAAATTCTCTATCCTTTTATTTGGATTTGGATTATAACTATTCCATTTTCTTATGGATTAGGCTAAGTTTTAATTTGGCCTTTAAATATTCCTCATTTAATATTTCTTTCTTTATCTTATAAAATCCATATTTTTTTATTTATAGATCCAAAGTTGGTGATTCCAATTTGTAAAATCTTATTTAATATACCTTTAGGATTATTTGCTCACCATTTGGTATGGATTTTAGATAGGAGCTTTATTAGCATTGGAAATTCAATTTCCTGATCTTATTAAATTCATAAGATTTTATCTATGGCTCCAAATTAAGTGAAACCAATTCATATGGTTTTATAATATTTCTATTTGTAATTCTTGATCATTTGTAAATGTTTGTTGACCAATTTTTATATGGATCAAATCCATAGGCTTAGAGATAACTTGGAAATGTTTTTCTCCCATTAGGGTTTTTAGGGTTTTGGTTTATTTATCAAGTTCTAAATTTCGAGATGCATTTATGAAGAATGCATTTCACTTGATTTGAATTTAGTTGGATTCAAAAATTACTCAAGTTTTGTTCAAGATGGGATTTTAGGTTTCCATTTAGAAACAAAAAGTTTCTTTTCACTCTAAATTATTTATTTTTCACATTATAAAATTTGGAAAATTTTGGGATGTGAGAGGCTACCACCCTTAAAAGAAATCTTGTCCCGAGATTTGGTAAGTATAGGGTTACAAATTGGCTTCAAGGGAACTAGGGTACTACCACCCTTAAAAATTTTCCAACTAGATTACATCCTGGCTTGCTTGGGATCTTGATGAAACTTCTCTGGGCAAACATCTGCATAGTGTCCTTTGTTTCCACACTTGAAACATGTGACAAGGCTAAGATCCTTCATAGGTTTGTTTATCTTGTGCTTCGTCTTTTCTGGACAATTTCTTGCATAATGTCCTTGATCACCACAATTGTAACCTGTGACAAGATTGAGTTCTTCACGTATCTTCTATGGACAAGTTGACACATAATGGCCTAGCTCTTTGCAGTTGTTGCACCACACTTGGCTAATTTCCTTATACTTTTTCTTCTTCTCTGGACATTCATTGTCATATTGTCCCATCTCTTTGCAATGGCAACACTGCACTTGACTTTTGTCCTTCTTCTTCTTGGGTTTCTCCAAAGCTAGGAGTTCTTCTAGTTCATGCTCTTCATATCTCACCTCAAAGGTGGGAAAGTCTCCTGGCCTCCTTAATCTTTTTCTTGGATAATACATATGTCTCTTGTTGGGGAGGTGACCCCGGATAGGGTCAAGACAGGGGTGTTGGAGATATGCCCTAGAGGCAATAATAAATGTAGTTATTATTATATCTTTGTGTTTATGATAAATGTTTACATTCATGCTATAATAGTATTAACAAGGAAACATTGATACTTGTGTGATTTGTAAACTTAATTTGAAGTCCCTAGTATAGCCTCTATACATCACTAGCTTGTTGGTTGATAAATGATTGTGGTTTCCCTATCATGAACATTGAGATGTTATCAACAACAAGATCATATCGTTAGGAGAATGATATGGTGGACATACTCCTATAGATAAGCGTAGCATAAAGATCAAGTCATTTCAATAGTTCAATTGCTATATGCTTTCTGATACATAGTAACCTAATTCCTTCGACCATGAGATCATGCATATCACCTTTACCGTATGGCTGCTTTGATGAAATCAAACACCACACCGTAACTGGGTGGCTATAAAGGTGGCATTGAGTGTTTGGAAAGTATTGGTTGAGACACATGGATCAAGAGTGGGATTTGTCCATCCATATGACGGATAGATATACTCTGGGCCCTCTCGGTGGAATGTCACCCAATTGGCTTGCAAGCATGTGACTGGCTCACAAGGGATCACATATCACGGGAACGAGAAAAGAGTACTTATCGGTAACGAGGTTGAACTAGGTATGCAGAGATACCGACGATCATAACCTCGGATAAGTAAACTATCGTGAGACAAAGGAAATTGGTATCGTATGTAAGTGGTTCATTAGATCGCAGTAATCGTAGAAATATGTGGGAGCCATATGAATTTCCAGATTCCTCTATTGGTTATTTTTCGGAGAAGTGTCTCGATCATGTCCGCATAATTCACGAACCGTAGGGAGACACACTTAAGGATTCGACGTTGTTTGAGTAGTTATGGTATTATGAGAAAGAGACCGAATGTTGTTCGGAGTCTCGGATGGGATCCGGGATATCACGAGGTGATCCGGAATAGTCCGGAGAATAAGATTCATATAAGGAAAGTCCCGTTTAGGAGTTCGGGAATGATTCCGGTGTTTTCATCGGGAATGTTCTAGAAGGTTCCAGAATGTCTGACACTCCGGAGGGGAAGGGGTACATGAATGTGTCATTGCATATTGGAATGATTGCATCATGTACTAAGTGTTCTCGCTGTTCCAAATAAAGGATTAAATTGAATCCTAAATTAAAAAGTCAAATAGCAGAAGTTGCGTATTGCTATGCTTTGATGACATCAAACACCACACCGTAACCGGGTGTAGCTAGTAAAGGTGGCATTGAGTGTTTGAAGGTATTGGTTGAGACACATGGATCAAAATTGGGTTGTCCATCATATGACGGATAGATATCTCTGGTCCCTCTACGATTGGAATGTCGTCCAATTGACTTGCAAACATCTTCGGTAGCTCTGAAGGGATCACATATATCCTGAGAACCGAGAAAAGATTACCTTGCTCGATAACGCAGTTTGAACTAGGTATGCTTGAGATGTTACCGACGATCATAACTTTCGGATAGAAAAACTATCGTGGAGACAAAGGGAATTGGTGAGGCCTGTCATATGTAAGTGGTTCATCTCGATATAAAGTATTCGGTAAAATATGTGGGAACCTTCTTTCCAATTTCCAGCATTCCTCTATTGGTTATTGTTCGGAGAAGTGTCTCGATCATGTCAGTGATAATTCAATGACAAGTAGGGAGACCCAAGTTAAGCGATTCGAATATTGTTTGAGTAGTTATGGTATTATGAAATGCAGACCGAATGTTGTTCGAGTCCTGGATGGGATCCGGATATCACAGGTGATCCGGAATAGTCCAGGAGAATAAGATTCATATAAGGAAAGTCCCGTTTAGGAGTTCGGGAATGATTCGTGTTTTCATGAGGAATGATATTCTAGAAGGTTCTGAATGTTCGGCACACTCCTGGAGGGAAGGTACATGAATGTTTCATTGCATATTGGAATGATTGCATCATGTACTATGTTCTCATTGCTCCAAATAAAGGATTAAATTGAATCCTAAATTGAAAAGTCAAATAGCAAGTTTGAAAAGTCAACCCGGCTAAAGGTGGAAAGAGGAAAGAGGAAGGAGAGGGAAACCGAGTTGGGGGAGAATCATTCTCCAACCGGCCGGCGCCTCCTCCAAGCCAGGAGTCTTGGGAGGACTCTCCTCCTCTCTTGGGCCGGGCCGCCCTCCACCTATATGGGAGGCGGGGCAGGTCACCTCTGTAGACACACAAGTCACTCACCTCGAACCCTAGAAAGCCGCATTTTCCTCCATATAGCCGCCGCCACCACCCAGGTTTGTTCCCTGGCCGCTGACTTGGGATCCCCCAACCCAAACGCACCGGCTCTATCCTCCTCCTGGTGTGTCTAAACCCGAATCGCCGAGGAGATCTCTCATACTCCACCATACTGCCCGTCTCAGAAGCTTAAGTGACCACTGTGAGATCTCCTCTACTTCCTGAATAGCCATCACAGTTGTCTTCTTGGGAATCACGAGGAGAAATGCTACAACCTCCGCTTTCACTGAACAAGGGAGAGGAAGGTCTTCGTCGAGTACTCCAGGCAGATGTGACACATTCATCGATCTTAGCGAAGTAGCCTTGACAGCGGAATATCTAAGGATCGTCTACACGATCTTGAGATCGAAGAGTACGACCACATCACCACAGAATCCGCCTCGTTAAACACTTTGGAATCTTAGAGGGTAAGTTATTCCATTGACTCATTGCTACAATCTAGTAGATAGATCTTGGCTTGTTTGTTTGTATGCGATAGAAAAATTTTGTTTTCCATGCTACGAAACCCTACAAGGGGAAGATAAAAGGGGGTCTCCCTTGTATTATGCTGAGTTACTGTTTATATCAGCCGAGTCATGTAAAGCTCGACCGAGATAAGCACGGCCATGCCACCTACAGAAGGAGCAATACCTTACCCAGCCGACATACGAGTTAAGTCGGCCGAGTGATCCCCTAATATCTTTAATACAGGTGAAGGCTGAGCCGAGTTATGCGAGATAGGGCCGAATAACCTGAAGCTTGTAGGAGAAGAAGGTGCCTATAGTCAAACCAAAGTCACGGGCTAGGAAGAATCTGGACAGGGCCAAGCACAAAGGACAAGGAGCAGAGCTGTAGTGTAGGGGTTCGTAGCATGGAAAACAAAAAATTTCTATCGCATACAAACAAACAAGCCAAGATCTATCTACTAGATTGTAGCAACGAGTCGATGGAATAACTTACCCTCGAAGATTCCAAAGTGTTTAACGAGAGCGGATTCTCGTGGGTGATGTAGTCAGATTTTCTCGATCTCAAGATCGTGTGGACGATCCTTCCGCGCCATGCTCCTAAGCAGCCGCTCGCATGGTCACATCGCTCGGCATTGACGAAGACCTTCCTCTCCTTGTTCCAAAGAAAAATGGAGGTTGTAGCACTCTCGTGATTCCGGCAGACAACTGGTACCTAAGTAGAGGGAGATCCCGCAGGGTCAGCCAAGCCGAGCCAGTATGGTGATTATGATGAGAGGGATATTAGTGGTCTAGAGATTAGACACACCAATTAGAAGGCTCTAAAACGCAAGCTAAAGCAATTAGAAGCTCTAAACCAAACGGCTCTAAACCCGAGATTAGAGGTGGAAACTTGTGTGTCTCAAGGAGGAGCCCCGCCTCCTTTTATGGGTGGAGGGCTAGCGGCCAGGAGGGAGGGAGTCCTCCTCAACTCGCCTAGAGCTGGCTGCCCGGAGGAGGGACTCTCCTCCAAGTTGGTTCCAACTCCTCTTGCTTGTTTCCCAGCTCGCTTCCCACGCTTCTGTTTTAGCCGCTTGACTTTCAAACCGCAATTTGACTTTCATGTTTTGGAACAGCAAGAACACTTAGTACATGATGAAATCATTCAATGACACACTCATGTACCCTCCTCTTGAGTGCCGGACAATCCGAACCTTCTAGAACATTCTCGATGAAAACACCTAATCATTCCCTAACTCAAACGGACTTTCCTTATATGAATCTTATTCTCCTGACCATTCCGGATCACCTCGTGATATCCGGATCCCATCCGAGACTCAACAACATTCGGTCTCTTTCTCATAATACCATAACTACTCAAAACAACGTCAATCCTTAAGTGTGTCTCGCTTACGGTTCGTGAATTATGCGACATGATCGAGACATTCTCCTAACAATAACCAATAGAGGAATCTGGAAATCTATATGGCATTCACATATTTCTCGATTACTTTATGATCGAATGAACCACTTACATACGATACCAATTTCCCTTTGTCTCACGATAGTTTACTTATCCGAGGTTATGATCGCCGATATCTCGCATACCTAGTTCAACCTCGTTGATAAGTACTCTTTTCTCGCTCCGTGATATGTGATCCCTTGTGACCAAGTCACATGCTTGCAAGCCAATTGGATGACATTCCACCGAGAGGGCCCAGAGTATATCTATCCGTCATGTGGATGGACAAATCACTCTTGATCCATGTGTTTCAACCAATACTTTCCTAACACTTAATGCCACCTTTATAGCCACCCAGCCACGGTGTGGTGTTTGATGTCATCAAAGCATCCATCCCAAAGGTGATATGCATGATCTCATGGTCGGAAGGAATTAAGTTACTATGTATCGTAAAGCATATAGCAATTGAACTATTGAAATGACTTGATCTTTATGCTACGCTTATCAATAGGAGTATGTCCACCATATCATTCTCCTAACGATATGATCTTGTTGTTGATAACATCTCAATGTTCATGATATGGAAACCACAATCATTTAATCAACCAACAAGCTAGTGAAGTATAGAGGCTATACTAGGGACTTCAAATTAAGTTTACAAATCACACAAGTATTAATGTTTCCTTGTTAATACTATTATAGCATGAATATAAACATTTATCATAAACACAAAGATATAATAATAACTACATTTATTATTGCCTCTAGGCATATCTCCAACAGCCTCCCACTTGCACTAGAGTCATCTAATCTAGATTACATGGTAATATACCCAACACCCATGGCAGTTTGGTGTTGGTCATGTTTGCCCTCGGGAGAGGTTTAGTCAACTGATCCGCCGCCTACATTCAGATCTGTGTGTACTTTGCAAATCTTTTATATCCCCATCCGGATATGTTCTCGAATAGCGTGAAAACGAACGCTTGATATGCTTCAGCTTCTTGTGTGACCTTGGTTCTTGCGCATTGGCTATGGCACCCATGTTATCACAAGAGATAGACATTGGGTCCAAGACTTGGAACCACACCCAGCTGAATGAACTCTTTCATCCATATCGCTTCTTGTGAAGCCTCCGGCAGCCATGTATTCCGATTCGGTTGAAGATCTCGCCACAACGCTTGCTTTGCACTCCTCCGATAACCGCTGCACCATTCAAAATAAATCATTATCCAGTTGTGATTTAGAATCATCCGGATCGGTGTTCCAACTAGCATCGGTGTAACCATTAACAACGAAATGTTCATCACCTCCATAAGAAAGAACCATATCCTTAGTTCTTCTCAAGTACTTAAGGATGTTTTTGACGCTGTCAATGATCCACTCGATCACTTTGATATCTGCTAGTTAAACTAACAGCATATGCAATGTCGGGTGTAGTACATAGCATGGCATACATTAGAGATCCTATGGCTGAGGCATAGGGAGTCTTACTCATCCTTTCTCTATCTTCTGCCGATGTCGGACTTTGAGTTTTACTCAAGGTCGTATTGGGAAACATGGGCAAGAACCCTTTCTTGCTTTCTTCCATTCCAAACCTCTTTAGAACTTTGTCCAAATATGTACTCTGTGACAATGATATTTGGCGTTTCGATCTATCTTTGAAAATCTTTATGCCTAATATGTAAGCTGCTTTGCCAAGATCCTTCATTGAAAAACTATTATTCAAATATTCCTTAACACTATTAAGAAGGAATACATCATTCCCAATCAACAATATGGCATCCACATATAATATTAAGAATGCTACAGAGCTCCCACTCACTTTCTTGTAAATACAAGCTTCTCCATAATTTTGTATAAAACCAAAACTTTTGATCACCTTATCAAAACGTTGATTCCAACTTCGGGATGCTTGCTTCAATCCATAGATGGGCCGTTGAAGTTTGCATACCTAGTTAGCATCTTTAGGATCGACAAAACCTTTGGGTTGTATCATATACAACTCTTCATCAATATCTCCATTGAGGAATGCTGTTTTGACATCCATCTGCCATAGCTCATAATCATAATATGCAGCGATTGCTAACAAAATCCTCATAGACTTTAGCTTTGCTATCGGTGAGAAATTCTCATCGTAGTCAACTCCTTGAATTTGTTGAAACCCTTTTGTGACAAGTCGAGATTTATAGATGATAAAATTACCATCAAGATATGTTTTTTTCTTGAAGATCCATTTGTTCTCAACAGCCTCCCGGCCATCCGGTAAGTCCACCAAAGTCCATACTTGGTTTTTGTACATGGATCCAATCTAGGATTTCATGGCTTCTTGCCATTTATTGGAATCTGGGCTCATCATCGCTTCCTCATATGTCTCGGGTTCATCGGTGTTGTCCACCAACATGACACTCATAACGGATCATACCAATCAGAGGTGTACGAGTTCTCGTAGACCTCGAGGTTCAGAGCAACTTCAACCAAGTTTCATGATCATCATCATTAGATTCCTCTCTATTGGTGTAGGCACCAGGAACTACTTCGGTCTGCACTACTCGCAATTCGAGAGAAGGTTCAACAACCTCATCGAAGTTCTACATTCCTTCCAGTCACTTCTTTCGAGAGAAATTCCTTCTTTAGAAAGGATCCATTCTTAACAAAGATTTTGCCTTGGATCTATGATAGAAGGTATACCCAATAGTTTCCTTGGTATCCTATGAAGACGATTTTTCGCTTTGGGTTCAAGCTTGTCCTACCTTTACAAAAGCTTCACAACCCCAAACTTTAAGGAACGACAATTTAGGTTTCTTCCCAAACCATAATTCATACGGTGTCATTTCAACGGATTTGGATGGTGCCCTATTTAAAGTGAATGCGGCTGTTTCTAATGCATAACCCCAAAACGATAGCGGTAAATCTGTAAGTGACATCATAGAACAAACCATATCTAAGAGAGTTCGATTATGATGTTCGGACACACCATTACGCTGTGGTGTTCCCGACGGTGTCAATTGTGAAAGTATTCCGCATTTCTTCAAATGGTCGCCAAACTCGTAACTCAGATATTCACCTCCACAATCAGATCGTAGAAATTTAATCTTCTTGTTACGTTGATTCTCTACCTCACTTTGAAATTCCTTAAACTTCTCGAAAGTTTGGGACTTATGTTTCATGAAATAGATATACCCATATATACTCAAGTCATCTGTGAAGTTAAGAACATAGCGATAACCACTGCGCGATGCTACACTCATTGGGCCACACACATCGGTATGTATGATTTCCAATAAGTCAGTAACTCGCTCCATCATACCAGAAAATGGAGTCTTAGTCATTTTACCCATCAGACATGCTTCACATATTTCAAGTGATTCGAAATCAAGTGATTCAAGAAGTCCATCAGAATGGAGTTTCTTCATACGCTTCACTCCAATATGACCAAGACGACAATGACACATATAGGTCGAGTTATCGCTCAATTTCAAACATTTAGCTTCAATATTATTAATGTGTGTATTTCCACTATCGAGATTCAATAAGAATAGACCATCTATCAAAGGTGCATGTGCATAAAACATATTACTCATATAAATCGAACAACCATTATTCTCGGACTTAAACAAGTAACCGTCTCGCAATAAACAAGATCCCGATATAATGTTCATGCTCAACGCAGCACTAAATAACAATTATTTAAGTATAAAACTAATCCCGATGGTAGATGAAGAGGTAGCGTGCGACCGCGATCACATCAACCTTTGATCCGTTTCCCACGCATCGTCACCTCGTTCTTCGCTAGCTTCCGCTTATTCTCAGCAAAGACTGTTTGAGTTACAAATATGAGCAACCGAACCACTATCAAATACCGTGCACTACTACGAGTACTAGTGAGATACACATCAATAACATGTATATCGGATATACCTTTCTTCTTGATGTTGCCGTTCTTGGATCCGCCAAGTACTTTGGGCAATTCCGCTTCGATGACCTTCTCCCTTGCAGTGAAAGCACTCGGTTTGCTTTGGTCCAGCCTTGGTTTTCTTCGTCGTGGTAACTTTCTTACCACCCTTTTGAAGTGTCCTTTGCTTAGACTTGCCTTTCTTGAGTTTGGTGGTCTTATTGACCATCAACACTTGGTGCTCTTTCTTGATCTCCACTTCGCAGACTTTAACATAGCAAATAAGTCCGCAACTCTTTGTTCATGTTCGCATGTTGTAGTTCATCACAAAGTTCCTATAACTTGGTGGCAAGGATCGAGGACGGTAAATCCCCAAAGCATTAGGAATCACTATACCCAAGCTTTGAAGTTTGTTTGCGTGCCTGCACATCTTAAGCACATGCTCACTTGACGAGCTGCCCTCTTCCATCTTGCGCTTAAAGAACTTTTCAAGCCTCATAGCTTTCAATTGCCGCATGAGTCTCAAAATCAATTTGAGATCCTCGACAATATCATATGGGTCGACTCTTCAAACCTTTTACAAGCTCGATTCTAAACCATACAAGATAGCACCTGAACTATGGAGCCGATTCTTCCGAGCGAGGTAAACATTCTTTACTTCATCGGAAGCATCACCGCAGTGGTCACCCAAGTGCATCCAAAGACATAGGTCAAATTACCAATTGTGAGGACAATCCTCAAATTGCGGAACCAATCCGCCAAGTTGCTTCCATTGTTTTCAACTTTTCTTTCTCTAGGAACATTAAAATTGATGGTAGGGCTACCATTGATCTACAACATATTTGCAATAGTTTAGACTAAGTTTATGACAAATTGAGTTCAAATTAATTAATGAAATTAAACTAGGTGAACTCCACTCAAAACAACATCCCTCACATTGTTTTAGTGATCACAGAACCAAATCCACTACATCAACACCGATCATCACGAGAGTTGATATAGTTTCAATGGAGAACAATCATCATGTTCATCATATCTACTATACGATTCATGCTTTACCTTTCGGTAATCCGTGTTCGAGACCATGTCCATACATGCTAGGCTCGTCAAGATCAAACCTTAGTTTCGCATGAGCAAATCTGGCTTGCTCACGTTGTATACACTTGCGTAATCTAACACACCGATCATCACGTGGTGCTTCAAACAACAAGCTTTAGCAACGGTGCTAACTAAGGGCGAACACTTTATGATTTGAAATTCATGTGCATGAGGGATCATCTTATAATGCTACCGTTCTACTAAGAAATACAAGATGCATAAAGGATTAACATCACATGCAATTCATAATATGTGATATGATATGGCCTTTCTTCTTTGTGCTTCGATCTCCATCTTCAAACACGAACATGATCTCCATCATCACCGGCATTGCATCAAGGTCAATGACGCTTCACCATGGTTGTCGCCCACGGCTTCAACTATTACAACTACTTTGAATAGACACGCGGGTCTTAACATAAATTAAAGACAACCATATGGCTCCTGCCGGTTGCCAACTTACAATAAGGAACATTGCATACATCAAATATAATCACAACCATGGCCATATCACATCATCAAGCACACCCCTGCAAAACAAAGTTAGACGCTTCTACTTTCTTTGCATATTTTACGTGGTTTGGGGCTTTCAATAAGTGTCGTTCTAACTTACGAACAAGAACCACACCATTGATACTAGCATTGTTGATCACCCGTTGTAAATTGGATCTTAACTATGCTAGGAGAAACACCCATAAAGCCACTTATGCAATACAAGTTGCATGTCAAGCGTGGAGCAAGTCTCATGAACGATGTCATGTAAGGTTAGCCCGGGCCGCTTCATCCCAACATACCGCAAGATGCAAAGTACACAAAAAGTAATCGACAATAAAAGCATCAACGCCCACAATGACCATTGTGTTCTACTCGTGCAACAGATCTACATATAGACACGGCTCGATACCCTCAGGGGTTCGTAGCATGGAAAACAAAAATTTTCTATCGCATACAAACAAACAAGACAAGATCTACCTACTAGATTGTAGCAACGAGTCGATGGAATAACTTACCCTCTAAGATTCCAAAGTGTTTAACGAGAGCGGATTCTCGTGGGTGATGTAGTCGTACTCTTCCGATCTCAAGATCGTGTAGCGATCCTTCCTGGCGCTGCGTTCCGCAGCGCTTCCGATCGGTCACACATTCGGTATTCACGAAGACCTTCCTCTCCCTTGTTCCAAAGCGGCGGAGGTTGTAGCACTCTCCTCGTGATTCCGGCGACAACGGCGTGGTACCTAAGTAGAGGAGATCCGCAGGCTTCGCCTTAAGCCGAGGCGGTATGGTGGATTATGAGAGAGGGATATTAGTGGTCTAGAGATTAGACACACCAATTATAAGGCTCTAAACCGCAGGCTAAAGCAATTAGAAGCTCTAAACCAAACGGCTTTAAACCTGAGATTAGAGGTGGAAACTTGTGTGTCTCAAGGAGGAGCCCTGCCCCTCCTTTTATGGGTGGAGGGGCTAGGCGCGCCAGGGAGGGAGGGAGTCCCTCCCCAACTCGTCCTAGGGCTTGGGCGCCGGCCTGGAAGAGTGGGACTCCTCCTCCAAGTTGGTTCCAACTCCTCTTGCTTGTTTCCCACAGTTTCCTGTTTCCCACAGTTTCCTGTTTTAGCCGTTTGACTTTCAAACTGGCAATTTGACTTTCATGTTTTTGGAACAGCAAGAACACTTAGTACATGATGCAATCATTCAATGACACACTCATGTAACCTCCCCCCCGGAGTACCGGACAATCCGGAACCTTCTAGAACATTCCGATGAAAACGGAATCATTCCCGAACTCTGAAACGGGACTTTCCTTATATGAATCTTATTCTCCGGACCATTCCGGATCACCTCGTGATATCCCGGATCCCATCCGAGACTCCGAACAACATTCGGTCTCTTTCTCATAATACCATAACTACTCAAAACAACGTCGAATCCTTAAGCGTGTCTCCCTACGGTTCGTGAATTATGCGGACATGATCGAGACACTTCTCCAAACAATAACCAATAGAGGAATCTGGAAATTCATATGGCTCCCACATATTTCTACGATTACTTTGCGATCGAATGAACCACTTACATACGATACCAATTTCCCTTTGTCTCACGATAGTTTACTTATCCGAGGTTATGATCGTCGGTATCTCTGCATACCTAGTTCAACCTCGTTACAGATAAGTACTCTTTTCTCGCTCCGTGATATGTGATCCCTTGTGACCAAGTCACATGCTTGCAAGCCAATTGGATGACATTCCACCGAGAGGGCCCAGAGTATATCTATCCGTCATGTGGATGGACAAATCCCACTTGATCCATGTGTTTCAACCAATACTTTCCGAACACTTAATGCCACCTTTATAGCCACCCGATTCGGTGTGGTGTTTGATGTCATCAAAGCATCCATCCGGTAAAGGTGATATGCATGATCTCATGGTCGAAGGAATTAGGTTACTATGTATCGAAAGCATATAGCAACCGAACTATTGAAATGACTTGATCTTTATGCTACGCTTATCAATAGGAGTATGTCCACCATATCATTCTCCTAACGATATGATCTTGTTGTTGATAACATCTCAATGTTCATGATATGGAAACCACAATCATTTAATCAACCAACAAGCTAGTGAAGTATAGAGGCTATACTAGGGACTTCAAATTAAGTTTACAAATCACACAAGTATTAATGTTTCCTTGTTAATACTATTATAGCATGAATATAAACATTTATCATAAACACAAAGATATAATAATAACTACATTTATTATTGCCTCTAGGGCATATCTCCAACATGCAGAAGGGCAGAAGGAGGTCACAGAGGTGACAGTCATGGATCCCGAGGCGCGCAGGTGGGGTTCTCTAGAACCTTGCCGTCATTAGAAGGGGGACACGAAAAGGAGGTCATCGAGTTACTATATTGGGACAAGCATATTCCTCGAATATGCTTGCCACGTCAGCCCTAGAGGAGACAAGGCACCCCTTTATAAGGGGAGGTGCGGGATCCAGAGGGGAGATCGATTCATTCAACGCCGTAAGGCTCGTGTAGTTTTTCTCTTCTTCCTGCAATCAGCTCGAGGAGCACTTGTAGCCTAAGAGAGGACAAATAAAGATCTACATGTTAGTCATTTCTGTGTAGAAGTAACTACATATTTCCTCCCTGGATCCCATTAGCATCCATTGGCCCCATACTTTAGCCTACCCATGGCATCTGCCGTGCCACCACCACGACAGTTGGCGCCCACCGTGGGGCCAGCAGCGGTGCTATCTGGAGTCAAGATCCGGATGGGAAACTTCATCCACACCGGCGAGCGCGTTGTCTCTGGCTTAGTCCAGAGATTTGATATCTGTGACTATGTCAGCGGTAACGCATGCAACTTAAGGAGAAAAGCTCCACCGCGCAACGACGTCTTCATCAACCTGGGCATGCACCAGATCTACGTCGGCGTCGATGCATCATGCGTTTAACCTCACCAGATTGTTGATTCAGGAGATCCTCCCTCGCCGCAAAGCGTCCGTGGAACGCCGTCGGCGTCGAGGTGATGGTCGCAGCCGGATACAGTGGCGATGGCGGCGCCGGATCAAGCAAGGACTCGACGACGGGAGGACAGGTGGCCACGAAGCAGGCAGCTCCACAGCCCACCGAGGTAGATCCGTCAGCAGCCAAGTCAGCCGAGGTGCAGGAGACAACCCCGAAGGCACCGAGGGTAAGATGGCCACCTCTGGAAAGACCAGAAAATATTCTCCAGGCAACTATAGATAATCTGACCATGCATGTAGCGTCGATACTATATCCGGCTAATGCTCAGGCTGAGTTAGAAGAGACTAGGCAGAAAGTACTGGTAAAAGCAAAAAAGGTATTAGCTTTGCGGGAGTCCTTGAACAGGACCCTGCGAGAATATGCTAAGGCAAATAAGCTAGATGTTGCCCCAGAGCGGGTAGATGAATTAAGATTGAGATGGAAAAACCTCATGGATGATATCAACAAAGATCATGAGACTCATAAGGCAGATTCAGTCGACCTAGGCTTGCCGAGGTATAGCACCCCGACAAAGAACCTAAGGGCGGCAAATGCCGCCGCACTGGAGTTGGAAGGGTTGACCGGTGAAGCCCGGTAGAAACAACAAGAAAGAGTGAATGAGCTGGTATGCATTGCGAACCAACAGAATGAAGAAATGCTTAGGGCTGACCTGGCAAGACCGGGGGCCTCGCGCATGGTTCATTCATTTGAGCAAAGACCCCTATCGCTGGCGTGAGATCCTTACCTGGAAACAATGCGCGAAAAGATAGAGCAGTAACCTCAGGAAAAAGAAATAAGCAAATTGTGCCATATGATCCGGCAGTGGTCGGAAAATTCAATGAGAATAGAGGCAATGGGAGCCGAGGTAACAGTGGTGAAAGAAAACCCGGCCATGCCAACAACGGCAACGGAAGCCGAGGTAATGGAGACCTCGGAAGAAGAAATCATGAGAACAATGACCCGGCGGAAGGAAGGAGAGACCCACCGCCCAATGCCCAACCGAGGTATGAACCTCGGCAAGAGCGAGAAGTGAGACCAGCTCACCATAATCAGGCAAACGAGAGGTACAAGTATGGTTACTCAGATATGGAGTATGCATGGCATGGTGGAAATAACCATCATGGAATACAAGAAAGAATCATTTACAGAAACTTACCGTCAAATGATGCAAGATTAAAACTGGATAGGTTGTACCGGTCCGAGTTGTTATAAGAGCAGGGTCCGCCTGGTCCAGCGTGTTTTGGACCTCGTATCATGGGTGAACCACCGGTGCCGAACTTTCAGCTGGCAAGGGGCACGAAAACATATAATGGGAGCACCAAACCACAGGATTGGTTGATTGACTATGCTACTGCAGTAAAGATAGCTGGTGGAAACCTGCGATGGGCGGTAATATATGTCCCGCAAATGCTAGAAGGACCAGCCATAGTATGGCTAAACAATCTACCAGCAGGCAGTATCAACTGTTGGCTAGATTTTGAAGAGATGTTTGTCAGCAACTTCACCAGTACTTACAAAAGACCAAACAAGCCACAGCAGCTTGCTATGTGCAAGCAGAGGCCGAATGAGACAGATAGAGAATTCTTGACTCGGTGGTGTAACCTTAGAAACTCATGTGAAGGAGTTATATAATCCCAAGCAATAGCTTGGTTCGCTCAAGGCTGCCGATACGCCAGTGTTTTATGGCAGAGGTTGCAAACAGATATGCCGACCACCTTGGCAGAAACCATCAGGATAGCGGATTCGTATGCATTGGGCGATCCGACACAACCAGAGCTAATGTCGGCTAAGCATAGGGAGCATCAAGATCAATATACAAGAGATGCAGCCGGATCATCGAGGCGCAACAAGTTTAGAGGTAGAAGAAGAGAGGAGAGACCGGAGTACAGATATGCATCCAACCAGGTGGCAGCAGTAGTGCAAGATTAGCCGAGTCACAGAAACACTCAACGACAAAAAATGGCCCTCAACAGTGGACGCCAAGGAACGAAGGGAAGAGACAGTGGACACCAGAACAGAAGAAGCAGTGGCAGGAATGGCCGAAGTACACGTTTGAATCCATGTTGGATCAACCGTGTAAGTTCCATACACCAAATCTGGCAAAGCCGGCTAATCATACAACCCGGCAATGTGCCTGGATGAAAAATGCAATGGGGAACCCAATGAACATGCAAGCGCCTCCTCATCAAGCGCATCAACGGCAGCAGCCACAGTTAACGGAGCAAATGCGCAACAGTTGATGTTACCCCCACCTCCTCCGAGGTATGAAAACCCGGACCGAAGAGATGCAGTGCATCAAGTGATAAATCACGATCAGGATGGAAGGGCAAACCCCGGAAATAATGGACGTAATGATTACAGAGAACACCATCAGTCATATTGTGTGTTCACAACTGAACAGCAAGACGGGCAAAGTGTACAGCGCTGGCATATGGAGGTGAATGCAGCTATGCCGGCAGTACCAAGATATGTGCCTTGGTTAGATCAGGAAATAACCTGGAGCATAAAGGATCACCTGAAAATAATGCCGAATCCAGGGTCATACGCACTCGTACTAGATTCGACTTTTGTCGGGCCCAGCATTAATGTGAAATTTTCAAAAGTACGCATTGACAATGGGAGTAGCATCAATATCATGTACAAAGATACGATGCATAAACTCGGAATAGAGCAGAATATGCTGCAATCCACAAGAACCACATTCCATGGAATAGTGACGGGTCTTTCATGCGAACCCATTGGGAAAGTCCGAGTGGATGTATTATTCGGCACGAGGGAGAATTGCAGAGCGGAGAACTTGGAATTTGAAGTGGTGGACCTAGAAAGTTGCTATCATGCTTTACTCGGACGGCCGGCATTGGCCAAGTTCATGCGCAACTGCCACATTACTTACTTAAAAATGAAGTTACCCGGACCACAAGGGGTGATAATAGTAGCCGGAAATTACAGGAAATCGATGAAATGTGCTTCGGCCGGATCAAACCTGGCCGAGTCTTTGGTGATTGCAAGGGAAAAAAAAGGATTCAGGAGGTAGCGGCTCTCTCTCTCAGTCGGCACAGCTGAATATGCCAGCATTAGCCAACCCACATGGAAGTGTTTCTTTCCAGCCGACTAAAGAGACAAAAAAGGTCCAGATAGACAAGCAATTCCCAGAGCGCACCATCACGATTGGTGCTGGCCTCGATGCCAAATAGGAAGCCGAGCTCACCAATTTCCTCCGTGAGAATCGGGATATCTTTGCATGGTTAACTCAAGACCTGCAAGGTGTGCCGAGGGAGTTGGCTGAGCACTCTTTGCATGTAAGGCCAGGAGCAAGGCCAGTGAAGCAACCTCTCCGCCGCTTTGCCGAAGACAGGAGAAAAATAATAGGGGATGAGATAGCTCGGCTCCTTGTGGCCGGGTTCATCATGGAAGTACTTCATCCGGATTGGTTATCAAATCCGGTGTTAGTAGAAAAGAAAAAGGATGACCCAAATGTAGCCGTCGTATGGCGAATGTGTATCGATTACACGAACCTAAACAAGGCGTGTCCCAAAGATCCTTTTCCTTTACCTAGGATAGACCAAGTCATTGATTCGACCGCTGGTTGTGAGCTGTTATCATTTGTAGATGCGTATTCTGGTTTCCACCAGATACCATTAAATCCGGCCAATCAAATAAAGACTGCGTTTATTACCCCATACGGGGCTTATTGTTATCATACCATGCCATTCGGCCTGCGTAATGCAGGAGCAACATACTAGAGATGCATGCAAAAGTGTCTACATGACCAGATAGGGAAAAATGTGCAATTATATGTGGATGATGTGGTTATAAAAACCAAAGAAAGTAAAACACTCCTGGATGATATTCGGCAGATGTTCGCAAACCTGAGAAGATTCCGAATGAAGCTTAACCCGGAAAAATGTACCTTCGGTGTCCCGGCTAGGAAATTACTCAGTTTTCTCGTATCCATCCGAGGTATAGAGGCAAATCCAACTAAAATATGAGAAGTTGAAAGAATGGAGTTGCTGAGGTGTCTAAATGATGTACAAAAATTCACGGGTTGCCTGGCCTCGCTTAGTCAATTTGTATGTCGGCTGGGGGAAAAGGCATTACCTCTATATCAACTAATGAAAAAGTCTGATAAGTTCATTTGGACACCGCAAGCAGATAACACATTTCATGAATTAAAAAAGATATTGGTCACGGCACCAATTCTGGCCTCCCTATTACCAAAGGAGCCTATGTTACTTTATGTAGCTGTCACTAACAGAGTGGTAAGTGAGGTGGTTGTCGTGGAACGGAAGGAAGATGATAAGTCGGTACAAAGGCTGGTATATTACCTAAGCGAGGTACTATCAGCCTCAAAACAGAATTACCCGCACTACCAAAAGATGGCTTATGGAGTATACATGTCGGCGAAAAAACTTAAAGATTACTTCGAGGAACATCCGATAAAAGTGATTAGTGAAGCACCCATAGCCGAGATATTGAGCAATAAAGATGCCAGTGGCCGAATAGCAAAATGGGCAATCGAGTTATCACCTTATGCCCAGCAATTCGATAGGCGAGAGGCAATCAAATCTCAGGCGGTGGCAGACTTCTTTGTGGATTGGGCCGAGGTACAATATGAGCCGCCATTACCAGATCCGGATTATTGGACAATGCATTTTGACGGTTCCAAACTGAGGAATGGCTTAGGGGCAGGGATAGTGTTAACTTCGCCAAAAATAGATCAGCTGAAATATGTGTTGCAAATACATTTCTCCGCGTCAAACAATGTAGCCGAGTACGAAGCACTCGTCCATGGGTTAAAGGTGGCAAAAGAGATTGGCATACGTCGGATCCTATGCTACGGGGATTCAGATCTAGTAGTACAGCAAGAATCAGGCAATTGGGACGCGCTAGATGCGAATATGGCCCTATATAGATTCCATGGGCAAAAAATCAGTGGATACTTCGATGGGTGTGAGTTTCATCATATACCTCGGGGTAAAATGACGCAGACACATCAAAACTCGGATCAACTAGGCAATCAATTCCCCCCGGGTATCGCCCTAGAGCACCTGAGAAAACCATCAATAGCACCATCACCAGAGTCCGAGTCCATTTATATCTTGGCAGAATCAAGAGACGATATTATGCCAGTGGAAATTGACAAAGAATGTAACCCGGAATTTCCGAAAGCGAACCCGGCCATCGCACGAATGGATATGGAGAAATCCGAGGCTGTTATGTCGGCAGAAAATATGGAAATAGATAGTGAAATTATCCCAGATAAAATCATGTCGACATGGGCGCAACCCATATTTTCCTTCCTTAAGGATGCAATTTTTCCGAGTAATGAGGTACTGGCTAGACAGACAGTAAGAAGAGCAAAAGCTTATACAATCATAAACAATGAGCTGTATAAAAGAAGCGTCACAAGCGTGCTCCAAAGATGTGTTGACTCGGCAGAAGGCCATGAAATACTCCTAGATATACATCAGGGAGAATGCGGGCATCACGCCTCGTGCAGAGCTTTAGTGGCCAAAGCATTCAGGCATGGATTTTATTGGCCGGCGGCATTGAAAGAGGCGAAAGAATTGGTAGAAAAATGTAATGGTTGCCAGAGATACGCCAGCAAGATACATATGCCATCGTCCGAGTTAAAGACGATACCAATTACTTGGCCATTTTCTGTATGGTGCTTGGATATGGTGGGACCATTCAAGCCAGCCCGAGGCGGAATGACTCACATTTTAGTTATGGTGGATAAGTTCACAAAGTGGATTGAAGTAAAACCAATAAAAAAATGTGATGGACCAACATCAGTAAAATTCCTCAAAGATATTATCTTGAGATATGGTTATCCACATAGTGTTATTATAGACAATGGCACAAACTTTGCTGAAGGGGATTTTGCTAGATTCTGCCAAGAAAAACACATAAGACTAGATGTCACCTCGGTGGCTCACCCAGCATCAAATGGGCAAGTAGAAAGATCAAATGGACTAGTATTGTCCGGAATAAAACCCCTACTCGTCGAACCTCTGCAAAGGTCGGTAGGATGCTGGATCGAGGAACTACCAGTAGTACTATGGAGCCTCAGAACTACCCCAAACAGGTCAACAGGGTATACCCCATTTTTTCTGGTGTATGGGGCAGAAGCTGTGCTTCCAGCTGACATAATACATGATTCGCGAAGAGTAACCCAGTATACAACCGCTGAGGTAAATGAGGTAGCTCGGCAAGACGATGTCGATTTGCTAGAAGAGGCCAGGGAATTGGCACTATCAAGATCAACTATTTATCAGCAAGACCTACAACGATATCACAACAAGAAAGTCAATCCAAGAGTGTTTAAAGAAGGAGATTTGGTTCTTCGGCTAGTGCAACGCACAGCTGGCATGCACAAACTATCACCCCCATGGGAGGGGCCATTCATCGTGAGTAAAGCATTGCACAATGATGCATATTACCTAATCGATGCTCAGTCACCAAAAAAGAACAAGGAAAACAAAGCCGGTGAAGAATCGAAAAGACCATGGAACATAGCTTTACTTCGTCCATTTTACTCGTAGGAGCAATCTATGGTGCGTTGTAATATGACGCTTCAAGTTGAAGTATCAACCGTGTATTAAACCTCGGCACCTCGAGTAGTGACTCGGGGACTGCCCTATGTTATTGCTTATTCTGAGTGATGTATTAAACCTCGGCACCTCGAGCAGTGACTCGGGGACTGCCCTATGATATTTCTTGTTCTAAGTTATATGTTAAACTTCGGCACCTCGAGCAGTGACTCGGGGACTGCCCTATGTTATTGCTTATTCTGAATTATGTATTAAACCTCGGCACCTCGAGCAGTGACTCGGGGACTGCCCTATGATATTCCTTATTATAAGTTATATTTTAAACTTCGGCGCCTCGAGCAATGACTCGGAGACTGCCCTATGATTATTTCTTATTCTGAGTTACGTATTGAACCTCAGCGCCTCGAGCAAGGACTCGGGGACTGTGCTGTGTTATCTCTTATTCACGAATTATATGTTAAGTTTCAAGACCTCGGGCAGAGACTCGCAGACTGCGCCGTATTATCCCTTATCTAGGGTCATGCATTAAACCCCGGCGCCTTGACCAATGACTCAGGGATTACACCGTAATATTCTCTGCATTAACCCACGAAATATATTTCGGCGACTCGGTTTGCAACTCGGAGACGACCACATGGTCCAAGGTAACTCTTTGAGCACACGCAAGAACTCGATAGCCCAAGTGATAACTCGGGGACTAGTGGGTATAATCGAAAGTTCCATAGATCGACAAATGAGGATCTCTCAGGATAATGCAAAGTAATAATGATTACCATCATTCATGCCTTAGCGGAAAAAAGCAAATAGGTTCGCATCACAAGCCAGACGATTGTTCCATAGACATCATACGCCCGGCATACCAGGAACAGGAAATAACTTAAGAGGTTTTTTTAAACATAAATAGCTAAAACGACCAGAGCACCCTTAAGGGGCAACAGTATGATCTGGCGCACCAGGAACGGGTATCTCGGATGATGGCGGCGTGACCTCGGTCTCACGTGCAGGGGCGCTGTCAGGAACTGGGCGCTCTGAGGTGGACGGCGCCTCGGCCGAAGTTACCTCGCCCTCAACAGAAACGACAGTAACCTCAGGGGAAATACTGGGCTACTGAGAAACATTAGTTTGAGCTTGAGAATGACCAGTCCCCTTGGAAGATGATTGCGCGTCGTCATCCTCGTCCGAGCTTCCATTGGAATCATGGGAGTTGTCCGAGTCACCTTCTTCTTCGTCCTGATCGGCCAAATCATCATCAGAGGCATCTTCAATCTCGACGTCATCCGCTGGATTGGGAAGGAAACTCGGACCTTCAATCCAATTATGCACATCAGCGTACTCAACCAGCTAGAAGGCACGAGCTTGGTGGCGAGCGATGAATGCTGGATCCTCAACCCAACGAGAGCCGGTGCGCAAGTTTATCAAAGTATCGAGGGAAATGTCCTCGTACCAAGACAGAACGGCTGTAAGTGCCATGTCAGCACCGGCCCTCCCGGCAGATTCCCTCCAGAGATTTAGCTGGTTCTGAGATGCCATTAATCTCTCCACGAGTATTTTGACCTCGTCAATATCGGGAGTTCCAGAAGTATTCGACCAGAGAACATGGTAGGCCCGAATGGCTGCTTGCACCAAATCCCTACCCATAATCTTCATTGGCCCAATAGTAGCGCCAACGGCAACCAAGAAGTCTTCCATTGAATATTCTGGACTTGAGTCTGCGGGGACACCTCGGCGCTGGCGAGCAGAAATCACTGCTTTAGAGCTCACGGGTCTAGCTTCCAGAAAATGATATACGTGAAATACAAAGTATATCAGTTAAAGTAAGAAAGAGAAGAAAATAACTCGGCCACAGTCAGAAACTTACGATGAATATAACTCAACATTTTCTGGAGATCCTGGGCCCAGTCGGTTTTAGTCTTCTCAAAGCGAGTAATTTCTTCGCCCATCATCCGATTCTTCAGCTCGGCAGACTCGAGGAGTTCTTTACCTTTCTGCAGTTGTAGACTCAGCCGTTTCTTCTCTTCAGAGAACTCCTGGTCAACTTTCTCTAACTCGGATTTCTAAGAAAGCTTGAGAGACTCAACCTCGGAACGTAGCCGGGTTATCTTGTCATCCTTCTCTTTCAGTTGCGCCGAATGAGTGGCGGCTTGTTCTAAAAAATGCAGCATCATATCAGGCATGGGTATGCATTCTTGATGCGACGCTGCAAGTGTTTGTAACTCGGCTATACCAAAGCCAGAAGGTTATAAGAAACCCAAGATAAGTCTCGAACGAAAATCAATAGAGAACAATAACTAACCTTCCAGAGCTTTGACTTTCTTGTTAAGACGGATATTAAGATTATTGATATTACCTGTTTCCCAGCAAACAAAAATGGGTTAACGTCTCAAGTTGGAAATATTAAGAACCAATGGGACAATGCAAAGATTGGTTAAGTTACCAGTTTTCTTCACCACGGGGAGAACTTTCTCATATTTCTCTTCCAACTTCTTGTGCGCAAAAATCAACCTTTGGAATTCGGCTGTCCACCGATCATGGGCAACCTAAGTACCAAAATAAATTACACAATTAGATATTCAAAGCTAAGACAGATCCGAATCAAGTAAAACTTAACTCGGATCTAGGTGGCTGGATATTCAAAGCTAAGACAGATCCAAATCAAATAAACCTTAACTCGGATCTAGGTGGCTGGATATTCGAAGCTAAGATAGATCCGAATCAAGAAAAACTTAACTCGGATCTAGGTGTGTGGATATTCGAAACTAAGATAAATCCGAATCAAGTAAACCTTAACTCAGATCTAGGTGGCTGGATATTCGAAGTTAAGACAGATCCAAATCAAGTGAAACTTAACTCAGATCTAAGTGGCTAATAACCTAAGCCGAAATAGATCTGGATTAAGCCACGCTTACTTCGAAATATGGATGAACAACGATTAATCCAAGGTATGCAAGAAATAAACTTAGCAAAATAATGCATTTGAAGCCTAACAAAGCTTCCAAACGAACAACAAGTTATTCGGTTGCAAGCTTCGGGGACTAGTTTATATATACTATCACTTGAATAACTAACAAAATATCAACAGAAACGCTTACCTCGTTAATCTTATCACTTTCAAGAACAATCTTAGCAGCTATATGCAAACGACCGCTGATGTTGAAAAGCTGAAATGGCTGGTTACTCGGATTGCCCTCAAGCTGATCGGCGGCATTCCAATTGTTGGCGTATTCGACCAAGGAGCCGAGACTGTTCCCACTCTTAGTACGGGTCAGCACTTTACCTCGGACCCGTTGTGTAACCACCGACGCCGCGGGACTCTTGTGGAGAGTAAGTTGAGTATCAGCGGCTGGGGTGACAATGGGCTTAGCAGAGGAAACCCCCTTACGGAATGCATCAGCGATGTTAGGTTGAGAAGAGCTACCCAGACCCTTCTGAGATGATGAAGGTTTGGTCACAACAACCTTCTTAGCCTTAGAAGAGGCGTCGGCAGGGGCCACGACCTCAGCACTAGGAGTGGAATCTTTGGAGGCAGGAAGAACTATGGTTTCCGAGGGGGCCGAGATGGTGATATCCTCGGCTGGAGTTGGAGACGCAGTTGGAATTGGGGGAGTCAAAGGAATTTCGGGGGAAACATTGGGGTTCGTAACGGAGGCAACAAGTTCGGTAGGAGGATCTAATGACGGAGTTATGTCAACGTCAGGAATAGAGGCTGTGGGTCCATCCGGCCGAGGTGAGGTCTGAGTCGGTGCAGGAGGAGAGTCAATGCGAGCGGGACTAGGAGCTCGGGTATCTTCAGGGGGCGGAGGAGAAGGCATCCGAGTTGTATGACTCGTCATACTCGGACTGCTTGGCTTGGCAGAGAGAGGAGCCCTACAAAAGCATAAAAAGTCGAATCAAAAGACACAAAGAGAGAAGCAAGAAATACTAATGAAAATGAACTCACCCAGTAACTCCGGGCATAGTTTTATGCTTCGGAAGATGCTGGGCTGACTTCTTGGTTCGCTTCTTGGGAGCAGCTTTGGAGGGACCTGCCGAGGCAGTGCGCTTCCTCGAGGTAGCAGGAGGTTGAGAGGCGAGAGGCTCGGCGTCGTGCACCTGACCGGCCTGATTAGCTGGGAAAGTAGAAGCCGGAAATGGATAAGAGATAGGCATTGCGGCGACTACCTCAAGAATTTGGACGTCGTTCGAGTAACCTTCCTCCCCGTGGGCCGAGGTCTTGCCACAGGCGCGAGCCGGAGCGACGTCTGACTTAGGAATGAACTCCTCCGAGTCAGGTTCCCCGCTGTCCGGGGTATTCCTATCTGCGGTCCACGGAAGATCCAGAACCTCGGCATCCTTGATCTTTTGCTCCGCAAACCTCTGCAAGAAAAGAAACAAAGTGGAGTTAGCAAAAGGAGTCACAAATGAAATTTGGAAGCAAATGCACATGCATAAATTTACCTCGGGAGGGGGATTCCCACGAGTGAATGGCTTCAGCCCCCATGTCCAGTCCTCCGGCATATCAGTCTTGAAGATAGCTCGGACACGCTTGTAAATGAGATAGTTTTCGAGCTCAACCGTCGAAACTCGGTTGGGATCAAGAGGACCGCTCATGTAGTAGAGCTTGTGTGAGCGAAGCTGAAAAGGGCAAATCCGGCTGCTGACAAATGTGGTCATCAAATCCTCACCGCGGAGCCCGGCGCGGATCAACTCCTTCAGCCGAATCTCGAAGGCCTCGGCCAAAGCATGGCTCTTCCGGGGGTTGTAGTTCCAATTCGTCTTGGAAGGGGGGCCAATAGAAAAGGCAGGGAGCCGAATGTTGTCTCCCTTTCCAGTGTTTTTGACATAGAAAAACAATCTATGCCACTTCTTGCAAGACTCGAGGCCAGCAACACGAGGGAACTCAGATTTTATCTGAGGTGTGATGGACGCGGCTCCACACTGGGTAAGCGATTTCTCAGAGGGATGAAGGGATTTGTATGGAACAACATTAGATCGGATTTGGAAGAATTTGGACCAACCGGGCACAGAAGGCCAAAGGCCGAAGTATCCCTCCGAGCCAAGATAAAAGCTGATAGGGAGGCGATGGCATTAGCCGGAAGATGATGCGGTTGTAGGCCGAAGTAATCAAGGAATGCCTTAGCAAAATCGCTAAGGGGAAGGCCGAACCAACGAGCAAAGTGGGACATGAAAACAACGTACTCGCCTTCGTTGAGTACAGGAGACGATTCGCTGCCGGGTAAGCGACAGCTTACCTCGGCAGGAATCCGGCGAGTCCTAATTAGCCACTCAATCTCACGACGAGTGACGGAGGAACCCTGCCAGGAGCCCCGCTCTGGACCAGATGCTACGTTGTCGTCTTTGACGAGCGCGCCACTAACTGAACTCGACATAGGGTCGCCGGAGGAATCAACGGAAGAAGAACTAACAGCGGAGCAAGGCTTAGAGGCGCAGGGCCCCATCGTGGTTCTAAGCGAGGACGGCGGCGGAGCGGAAAAGAGCCGCCACGGGAAATCTAGAAACCAACAGATGCGTATAGGGAGGGATCCTAGCGATGGGACAGTAGCTAAACTCACCGGCGACGACGACGGAGCAAGCGCACGGTGATGAGGTCGACGGAGCAGAGGAACTGTGGCCTCGCCGTCAAAGATATCAATGATGGCGCAACCGCAGGAGCACGAGCAGACGCACGGGCGCGAGGAGGAAGAAGAGCAATGGTGAGCGAAGGGGGAAAGTGAACCCTCTAGCCCCGTGCCCCTCTTTATAACCGCGCAGCCCTGGCGGTAGTGGGATCGTGCATGCGAGCGCTAACCGTGTAGATCGTGCGTGCGGGGAACGCTCGCGGCTGAGTGAAGCCACACCGAAGACCACACGACGCATGAGAGGATCAGGCCCCCTGACTGATGCGGTATGCGAGGCGTCGCAGCGCCGACGCGACAGGCGCAGTAATCACTGTAGCTTTTCAGTGGGCACTGTAGAGGAACAAAAAACTAGAGAAATAATGATGAGTGTTACACGTAGGACGAGGCGTGCACGAGAAGCTGCGCGGATACCTCGAACGAGAAAAAGTAACTCAGGGATGAGGAGAAATGAATATTGGGAAACTGATGTGGCCCGGCCGAGGTTACGAGCATGACCACACCAACTTCGGGGACTAATGTTGGGGAGGTGACACCGGATAGGGTCAAGACGGGGGAAGATAAAAGGGGGTCTCCCTTGTATTATGCCGAGTTACTATTTATATCAGCCGAGTCATGTAAAGCTCGGCCGAGATAATCACGGACATGACACCTATGGAAGGAGCAATACCTTACCCGACCGACATACGAGTTAAGTCGGCCGAGTGAGCCCGAATAACTTGAATGCAGGTGAAGGCTGAGCCGAGTTATGCGAGATAGGGCCGAATAACCTGAATCTTGCAGGAGAAGGAGGTGCCTATAGTCAAACCAAAGTCATGGGCTAGGAAGAATCTGGTCAGGGCCAAGCACAAAGGACAAGGAGCAGAGCTGCAGAAGGGCAGAAGGAGGGTACGGAGGTGACAGTCATGGAGCCCGAGGCACGCAGGTGGGGTTCTCTAGAACCTTGCGGTCATTAGAAGGGGGACACAGAAAGGAGGTCGCCGAGTTACTATATTGGGACAAGCATATTCCTCGAATATGCTTGCCACGTCAGCCCTAGAGGAGCCAAGGCACCCCTTTATAAGGGGAGGCGCGGGATCCAGAGGGGAGATCGATTCATTCAACGCCGTAAGGCTCATGTAGTTTTTCTCTTCTTCCTGCAATCAGCTCGAGGAGCACTTTTAGCCTAAGAGAGGATAAGTAAAGATCTACATGTTAGTCATTTGTGTGTAGAAGTAACTACATCTTCCCTCCCCGGATCCCATTAGCATCCATTGGCCCCATACTTTAGCCTACCCATGGCATCTGTCGTGCCACCACCACGACATCTCTTCTTTTGTCCATCGAATTGAGTCATATTGCATGGAGGTGCAAGCTGAGATTTTCCTTTGTCTTCATCTTTCTAGGTAGAAGTTGTTCCCTCATGGGGGTTTACAATCTGTTGATGCACTCCACCTTGTTTCCTTTGTTTAACTATGGAATAGATGGGGCATTGGATAGGGACATGATTATTTCCTTCACATAGGAAACAAGTAGCTTGAGATGTGGGGCATTGATTAGTTGGATGTTTCTCTTCACAATTTGGGCATTGATCTTCATGCTTTTTGGAAGTGTGATCCTTGTCTCCACAAATATTGCAAGCTTCGGTTCCTTCTATAATATCATCTTTGACATCAGTGTTGTCACAAACTCCTTGGGAAGGATTGTCTCCCATGTTAATCATTTGATTTGTCACCTTTTGCATCAATTGGGTTTGGGTTTCCAAAAACCTTTGCATGGTTGGGTCTAACTCATTGTTGTTGGATAAAAACTGAGTTGTCACTTGGTTCAGCTGGGTTTGGGTTACTATGAGTTCTCTCATGTTCATCTCTTGGTTGTTGTTTTCACCATTCTTGATGTTGGGGTTTCTTGGAGTAGTCATCTGTTTGGGTTGGATTGGGATCAGAATAGGCAAAATATTTCCAAGGAAATAAATCTAATCACACACATCACAATTCTCACAGGTAATGTGCAAGCATCCACAAACAAATGTTCCACTCAAACAACAAGTTTCAAGCACATTTTTAGGCAACAAAATATTTTTGCTACACCACAATAGTTTGTGTGTTTGATTTAAACTAAATATGGTGGTCCAACTATATGGTTCACTTGAGATCCTTCCATTATTCTTTGTTGTTTCTTCTTGAATGAGATCATGGTTTCCTTGGAAAAATTCTTGTGTCTTGGTCACAAAACTTCAAAGGTGATGATGGTTCCTTCTAAGTCGTGTTCCCTTAGTCTTCAAGTCTTGAGTAATATTTCTTGTCTCACTTGTAGTCCTTAGTTATATCCAAGTTGAAGTCCTTGGTGAAAATAAAGTTGAAGTCTTTGATGATGTTGAAGTTGAAGTCATTTGAGTTGGTGAAGCCCTTTGCTCATGGTTGAGGTCTTTGCTCATCAAGTTGAAATAGAAGAGATGTAGAATCAAAACCAAAAGGTTGAGGAAAGAGTATACAAGATTGTTTGTAAATAAGTTTTGGAATAAATTCAACTCCTATTTTTCTAAGGGGTTCTGTCCAATCCTAGGGTTACAATCCTACAGGAAACACAGTGCTCTGATACCATCTGTAGAGGTCCCAACCTTTAATAATGTAGAGATCCATGTGTTTATAATGCTAGTCCCTGGATCAATAGCTAGCATCCACAATTAAGATGTAATATCAAGAAACAAAGGTCATATCACAACTTTATAACCAGGAATAAAATAATTTATTACATCTTACATAGCTCATTTGGCTATCACATTACAATGCCGCAGAAATAACTATATCATGGAGTCCATCATCTTCAAAGTGCCACAGGCAGTCATGTTGGTTGTAGACTTGTAATCCTAATCAACACACACTTCACTAACATCAAACAAACCTGCAACATAATAAGTTACAGCCACAAGGGTCAATACATTTGAATTGTATTGGCAAGTGATACTATTGTAGTATAGTGGAGTCTATCATCTATATGCATTTGGCTAGGTGGAGCTTAGGATTGCTTTGCTCAAAATAGTTTTCCATATCATTTGAAAACACTAAGATTTTGCTTGTCAAAAACACCCAAGGAACCACCAATAGAAATTGGTGAACCTTTAAACCCTTGTTCAACCACAAGTTTTTACTTAGAAATTGGGATGAGGATATTCTTGATAGCTTCCATGTCTTGATGCTCAAATTGTCCTTTGCCAGGGATATGGCTAAGTACTTAGATTTTACACTCTGCAGAGGTGGTGCACTTTCCCCACAAGACTTGGTTTCACCAAGACAAGATCTTTCAGAAGCCTTCCCTTAGACCAGAATGGACGCGTTCCAACCTATCATCCCCTACCACCAACTGTCCATTTGGCTAAGTTATTGCAACTTATATGATCCAGGCAGAGCCCATAATGCCAAGTGGCTGCACTTGAAGCTTCTCAACATTTGACATTTCAAATCTCTTTGTTCCTGCGTGGCATTCCACAAGTGAGATACCAAGTTTTCCCCAGTATACTGGACTTGGTGATGCCCAAGTTTTCCCCAGCATACTGGACTTGCATAACCACTCAACACAAACCATTCTTTCCATTCCACCCAGGTGATTCATTCACTTAGTTGTTTTATTAAACAAAAACACAAGTCCTTGACTTAGAAATATTCCATAGTATGATTATAATCCACCCTTGTTTTCTACTAGCTAAGCTAAGCATGATAGTAGTAGGAATCTTAACATAGGATAATTCTACTAAGGTTTCATCTACTAGGATTTCACATGGCATAGTTTATACTTAGCAAAATTCCATGCAAGTCCTACTCAGAATTATCACTAATGCATAGTGAAAATAATGGGACAAAGTATGAAGCATCACTTGCCTTTTTGGTAGATAATATAAGTTCACTCCTTGATCTTGCAATAGTCACACCCTTCAAATTCCACTAAAATTCAATCAAGCAAGCAAATATTCAATCTACCATTCAAGCAATCATCACACAGAATAACAAAACAAAGCAATGCATGCAAGCATGCCAAAGATTGTTTTATTAGGAAAAGGGGTTTCTATTAGGTTATAAACATTTTGAAACACTTACTTGTCATTTATAAAAGGGGCAAGGTCATTTATAAATGTGGTAAAACCATTGGATATCAAGTTAGTGAAAATGGCTATTTAAATCATTTTTGTTATGCTAGAAATGATTTAAATCAAAGTAATATTTTCTAGTGTTTGCCAAATATAGTTTTAATACCAATGTTAGTGTTTTAAGGTCAAGTGCTTTAACATTGAAACCATTTGCAAAAGGTTTTACCTATAAACCATTTTTATACCAAATCAATATTTTATGTTGTTGAAAATGCCTTTAGCAAAGTAATAATTTTTATAGGGTTCACAAAATATATTTTAAATCATAAAACTTTGTGTTTAGAGTCAGAGAGTTTAACCCAAATAATTTCCCAAAGATTTTCTCCAAAAAGTATTTTTAACATATAAACAACATTTATATTTGACTAGAAATGTTCTAAACCAAAGATTTATTCTTTTGTCTCACAAAATATGTTTTTGAATCCACAAGTTGGTTTATATGGTCAGTAGGTTCAAAACAATCCATTTTCCAAAGATTTTACTTTAAAAACATTCCTAGAATAAATTTTATATTCAAATTATGCCTACATAAGTTTCTGCAAAAATAACTAAGTTTCCAGAAGAAAATCACTAAACAAAGTGAATGTTTGGATAGTACTTGGTATGCTGATTCCATTGATATAAAATTTGCAAAATTTGGACGTGTGGATTGAAAGTTATGAATTTTGCAAGTTTGAATAACTAATAGAACATTTTCTGGTTTTTATAACAGCTCTAGGCCACGCGTCCTGTTCTGATTGGTTGAAAACGATTCGCACGGATCAAGCGATGCGGGCCGTAGGATCTAATGTGGATCGTGCGGTACAGAGACAACCATACCTCTTCGATAAGTGGATCTATCCTACTCGTTGGATCAGCATCTAATGGTTCCTAGCAACTAGCCAAAGTCGGGCGGCGCTGGCGCGGCGACGAGTGGCGGCGTGCGGTCAGACGGAGGTGTTTTCAGCAATTCCGGAAGAAAGAGAGGGAGAGGGGTTGCTCACTGGGTTCGCCACGATGTGCTAAATCTCGAGGTGGTCGTGGGAGAGCAGGGGGCGCACGGGGTCGTTGTCAATCCTTCGTCGGAGTTTGCATCGTCGTCGGGTATGCTCTGTCGTCGACGGAGACGAGGCTTGGAGGCACGCTAAGGAAAGAGGGAAGTAGCGTTAGGTTCGCACGGGAATTGCGAGCATGTGAGCATCACAGAGAGTTGAAAGGGAGGTCTGGGCTCACCAGTAGATGCCGCCAGAGTTGGAGCAGGAGGTGGTGGCGTGTTGGTGTCGTCGGAGGCGACGTCCTGGGGCACGCGCGAGCAAGCTATCGCTACTGGAAGGCACGCCTGGTGCTGGAGAGCACGCTCGTGTGCTCCATAGGCAGTGGGATTGGCTGGCTTCGCCGGAATTCGAGCGGAACCTCGTCGGAGCCGGTGAGGTTGCAACGAGCAATTAGGGTAGCCCTGGGGCGGAGACGAGCTGGGAACAGAGGGGAAATGGGGAGAAGAGGCGGGCGCTAAATCAAGCATGGTCGCGAGCATTAATCGTTGAGCCATCACGGCGAATTTACGCCGAGGAGTTAACGGCAGAAACGGCCGGGAGGGGCGTGGTCAGCGGAAAGGTGAGGGAGATGATGACCTGGCGGTGGGGCATGGCGTCAGCGAGTGATAGAGAGGAGGAGTGGGACCTAGAAGTCAGCGACTGAGTGGGTGAGTTTCTGAGTAGAAAACGGTTCGGGGGAGGGAAAGAAGGTGGGCTGCGCTCCTGGGCTGGGTTGGGCCTGCTGGCTGGGCTGTCTTTGTTTATTTATTTTTGTTCTGCTTCCCTTTTTATTTTTCCATTTCTAATATTCTGTTTTGATTCTGTTTAATCATTTCAAACAACTATTTGAATTCGAACTTCAACCAAACTTTGTGTATATTCAAATACTGATTAATAATACATTCTAAAGTCAATTTTTAAAATAATTCTTTTATTCTTTTTAGGGTATATTAATTATTTAAAATAGGCCTTTGTCTTAATTCAAACAAGTTTTTAAATATAATTTCAATTCTCATTTGAACTCAAATTTTTACCATAACTTTTTAGTAGGTTTTATTTATTTATTTATTAGGATGTCAAATAATTCTCTTTGAATTGTTTGGAGTATTTTTAATATGATTTATTAATCATTTAAATTGGGTATTTGTCTTTATTCTAATGAAATCAAATATGGTTTTAATTCCATAAATTTTATTTAGAAGATTTATTTGATCCCATTTAAGTTAATTAAATAACTTTTATTCCACTTGGGTAAATTCCAAATATTATTCTCCCATGATTTAATTAATCATTCTTATTAGGGATTTTGTCTTCATCAAAGTAGGAATAGAATTTGGTTAATGCCATTTTTTTTAAATCTCTATCCTTTTATTTGGATTTGGATTATAACTATTCCATTTGCTTATGGATTAGGCTAAGATTTAATTTGGCCTTTAAATATTCCTCATTTAATATTTCTTTCTTTATCTTATAAAATCCATATTTTTTATTTATAGATCCAAAGTTGGTGATTACAATTTGTAAAATCTTATTTAATATTTATTTATCCTTTTAAATACCTTTAGGATTATTTTCTCACCATTTGGTATGGATTTTAGATAGGAGCTTTATTAGCATTGGAAATTCAATTTCCTAATCTTATTAAATTCATAAGATTTTATCTATGGCTCCAAATTAAGTGAAACCAATTCATATGGTTTTATAATATTTCTATTTGTAATTCTTGATCATTTGTAAATGTTTGTTGACCAATTTTTATATGGATCAAACCCATAGGCTTTGAGATATCTTGGAAATGTTTTTCTCCCATTAGGGTTTTAGGGTTTTGGTTTATTTTCCAAGTGTTTAAATTTCGAGATGCATTTATGAAGAATGCATTTCACTTGATTTGAATTTAGTTGGATTCAAACATTACTCAAGTTTTGTTCAAGATGGGATTTTAGGTTTCCATTTATAAATAAAAAGTTTCTTTTCACTCTAAATTATTTATTTTTCACATTACAAAATTTGGAAAATTTTGGGATGTGACATAGTGGGTTCATGCCTCTATTGAATCTGGGGAAGTGACATAAATCTCTAAGGTTGTAGATGTGCTATTGCTACTAGGGAGAAAACAACAATATTTTGTTCATGGAACAATTGTATTATTTACTTTACACACATTGCTTAATGCAGTTATCCGTTGCTTGCAACTTAATACTAGAGGGGGCTCGGATGATAACCTGAAGGTGGATTACTAGTCATAGATGCAGTTGGATGGCGGTCTATGTATATTTTGTAATGCCCAATCAGATCTCATAGGATCATGAATGTCTAGTATTCCATTGATATGCCTTGCTCAGTCATGTCAATTGCCCCGCTGTAATTTGTTTACCCAACATGTTATGTTATTTATCTTAAGGAGAACACCTCTAGTGAAATGTGGACCCCGGTCCAATCTTTACCATTGTTACATCATCTACTGTTACTGTTTACTTTCTGCAAGCAACCATTACTTTCCACACCATAGGTTTAATCCTTTGTTTTTAGAAATTAGTGAGATTGATAACCTCACTGTAAGTTGGGGCAAAGTCTTGAGTTTGTGTTGTGCAGGTTTCCAAGTTGCTAGCAACACCTTGGAGTCGTTTCCTTGCTCCTACTGGTTTGATAACCTTGGTTTCATAAGTGAGGGGAAACTTACTATTGTGCTCATCATACCTTCCTCTTGGGGTTTCCCAACGAATCTCTATAGTGATCTGAGCTCATCAATGCTTATGATAGGGGCAATGAGAGATAAAAGCTAACAATTACCATAATTTTTGGAAGCTCTTTATGAAACTTGAAATCCCTGCTTCCCTTTGAAGGGTCTTTCTTCCACTTTTATATTGACTCTCCACCTTATATCTTGAGGCACCAATTAAGAGAGCATAGTTGTCATTCTTAGTTCTATGTGCATTGTTCCAAAACTTATTGATTGATTCATAATGTTGATATTTCTTGTTCTTGAACTATTTGTATCTAGTCACCCTAATGAACTTTGAAGGTGTCCTATGCATTTATGTTTTTCTACTCCATGAGGGACAAGTTGAATTCCACTATGATATGTTTTCTATATGTGAAGCATCAAACATCTTTCAATGAATTATTGTTCATGAATCTTTTTTTGTATCATTTCATGTTGCAACATAGTTACTATGTCTTATTGTTAGAACTTCATCTTTCATGCTCATGTTTAGAGTACTTTGATCCCAGCTTTCAATGCTTATAAATGGTTTGATCATGATTGTGATGGTGCATGTCACCTCAAAAATTATTCTTTTTATCACTTACCTACTCGAGGACGAGCGGAGTTAAGCTTGGGGATGCTTGATACGTCGTAAACGTATCTATAATTTTTTATGTTCCATGCTTGTTTAGTATCCACTTTGCTTTGCTTTGTCTACACTTTGAGGTATTTTTTTACATTTTCTTGGACTAACCTACTAACAAGATGTCGTAGTGCCAGTTGCATGTTTTTAGCGGTTTTTGGTTTTAGAAAAGCTAGTAAGGAAATATTCTTGGAATTGGACGGGACAAAATCCCAAGTCAATATTTTACCGAGGAGAACACGGAGACCAAAGGGTAGCCGGAAGGAATCCACAGGGTGGCTACACGCCCCCCACGCGCCGGACCACCCTGGGCCACGCCAGGGCAGGGTGTACCCCCCTGTCCGCCCTCCTGCCCTACCTCTTCGCCTATATAAGCCCCTCGATGCCAAAACCCTAAGTACCCGATCAGATCTCCATGAAATAGTCCATAGCCACCTCCACCATCGTCCCTAGATCGAGCGGGGGGATGTGAAGCTATTCCCGGCACCCTGCCGGAGGGGAGAGATCATCCCGGGGGCCTTCTTCATCACCATGCCAGCCTCCGGTATGATGCGTGATTAGTTCACCCTTGGACTATGGCTCCATACAGTAGCTAGATGGTTGTTTCTCCTCCTTTGTGCTCTCATGTTTAGATATTGCGATCTCCGTTCATGATCAAGATAATCTATTTGTAATCATACATGTTGTGTTTGCAGGGATCCGATGGATATTGAGATTACTATGTCAGATTGATTATTGATTCTATCATATCTTCTTGATTATGGATTCTATCATGCCTGTGTTGTTTGAGATCTTGCATGCTCTCTGTTTCTAGTAGCTATCTTGGACAAGTAGATGCTAGTGACTCCAAGAGGGAGTATTTATGCTCGATAGTGGGTTCATTCCTCTATTGAATCTAGGGAAGTGACAGAAATATCTAAGGTTGTAGATGTGTTGTTGCTACTAGGGAGAAAACAACAATCTTTTGTTCATGGAACAATTGTATTGTTTACTTTACACACATTGCTTAATGCAGTTATTCGTTACTTGCAACTTAATACTAGAGGGGGTTCGGATGATTACTTGAAGGTGGATTACTAGTCATAGATGCAGTTGGATGGCGGTCTTTGTATATTGCTGTAATGCCCAATCAAATCTCATAGGATCATGAATGTCTAGTATTGCATTGTTATGCCTTGCTCAGTCTTGTCAATTGCCCCGCTGTAATTTGTTTACCCAGCATGTTATGTTATTTATCATAAGGAGAACACCTCTAGTGAACTGTGGACCCCGGTCCAACCTTTACCATTGTTACATTATCTATTGTTACTGTTTACTTTCTACAAGCAACCATTACCTTCCACACCATACGTTTAAGCCTTTGTTTTCAGCAAACCAGTGAGATTGACAACCTCACTGCAAGTTGGGGCAAAGTTGCTGTGTTACACCATTCCAAGTATATTCTTGTTTTCATCTATCTTCCAATTAAAAAGTATTTTGTTATATGAAAACTTAGTGATTAAAGCTCTCATGAACTTGATGTCACACTTTACTTATCTTTCCCCTAATAAACTTGAACCATTGTTTCATGTATGTTGTATATGCTTGCACTTATATGTTGGAATTAGAAAAAACGTGTTGTCATGGGGAACGCTTTCAACATTGCACTTGTACTTTGTACAAAGTTGATATCATGCTCTTTTATCTATGGATGTCGTCGGTGTGAAATGAAAGGGGGGCTTGTAAGTCCATGGAGTTATGTATGTGTGTTAGAGAAACGCATAGGCCGCTAGCCTAATCCATGCCTAATCATGGTGGAAACTTGCAGTATCACCATAATGACATCTATGAAGCTTTCTTCTTATAAAAAAAGAGACACATTGAAAAGAGGAAAGAGAGAAAAAGGCACCATTTTCCCATGGTAAATAAGAAGATTGCTGAGATGCTCATTGTCTGCTTGCCTTGTCATTTTGATTATGGGATAACTCATCTATCATGTGCAAGGGGTACCCCGTTGGCGCTTCTCTATGATACACATGTACTTAGTATGACAAGAACTTACAAGGTGACTAAAATTGAGTAGCATGAGGAGCGGCCCTCGTATTAAAGGGACATGAGATTGCCAACTTATACTTTGTCAAGCATATACTCCATAGTTTGTTCACTTTAACCTTAATCAATTCAAATGCTTATGATATGGGCAATGAGAGCTGAAAGCTAACAAGTACCATAATTTTTGGAAGCTCTTTTTGAAACTTGAAATCCCCGCTTCCCTTATGAAAGGACTTTCTTCCACTATTATATTGAGTCTCCACCTTCTATCCTTAGGCACCAATTAAGAGAGCATAGTTTCCATTCTTAGTTCTTTGTGCATTGTTCCAAAACTTATTGATTGATGCATATTGTTGATATTACTTGTTGTTGTGCTATTTGTATATAGTCACTCTTTTGAACTTTGAAGGTGTCATATGCATCTATTTGCTACTTCCATGAGGGACAAGTTGAATGCCACTATGTTATGTTTTCTGTATGTAAAACAAACAAACGTTTTTCAATGCATGTTATTCATGATCTTTGTTTGTAACCTTTCATGTTGCATGCATAGTTACTTTGTCTTAATGTTAGAACTCCATCTTTCATGCTCATGTTTAGAGTTCTTTGATCCTAGCTTTCAATGCTTGCAAATGGTTTGATCTTGATTTTGATGGTGCATGTCACCTCAAAAATTATTCTTTTTATCACTTACCTACTCGAGGACGAGCAGGAGTTAAGCTTGGGGATGCTTGATACGTTGGAAACGTATCTATAATTTTTGATGGTCCATGCTTGTTTAGTATCTACTTTGCTTTGCTTTGTATACACTTTGAGGTGTTTTTATATGTTTTCTAGTACTAACCTATTAATAAGATGCCATAGTGCCAGTTGCTTGTTTTCTTCTGTTTTTGGTTCCAAAAAGGCAGAAAATCAATATTCTCGGAATTGGACGGGACAAAAGCCAGGGTCAATATTTTACTGTGGGGAACATGAAGCCAGAGTACGAGACGGAGGAGAGCCACCAGGGGCCACACCCCCGACCGCGTGGCCTAGGTCGGCCCGCGCCTAAGGGGTGCGGCCGCCCTGGCTTCCCCTGCCTCGCCTCTTCGCCTATAAAGACCCCCGATACAAAAACCCTAAGTACCCAATCAATATTCCATAAAACCGTCTATAGCCGCCGCCACCATCATCCCTAGATAGGGGGATCCGAAGCTCTTCCCGGCACCCTGTCGGAGGGGAGATCACCCCGGAGGCCTTTGAAGGGAATATGCCCGAGAGGCAATAATAAAGTGGTTATTATCGTATTCCTTATTTATGATAAATGTTTATTTTGCATGCTATAATTGTATTAATACGGAAACGTTAATACATGTGTGTTTAATAAACAAACAGAAAGTTCTACTTATGCCTCTCTCATAAACTAGCTCGTTGATTAACAAGATGAGCAAGGTTTCCTGATCATGGACATTGGATGTTGTTAATAACGGGATCACAACATTAGTGTAATGGTGTGATGAACATTCATCCGAAGTATAGCATTACGATCAAAGTCATTGAGTTTATATTTCTATAACAACTTACGAAGTGATCCTAATCCTTAGACCATGAGATCATGTCAATCACTAACACCAGAAGAGTTTCTTGATAACATCAAACGTCACACCGTAACAGGGTGATTATAAAGATGGATTCAGAACTAATAAAGTGTTATGTTGAGGCTCATGGATTGAGAGTGGAATTTGTTCATCCCGATGACGGATAGATATACTCTGGGCCCTCGGTGATATCACATTGATTAGCTTGCAAGCAAGTGATTTAATCACTAGAATGTTATATCACGGAACGAGAAAAGAGTGCATGTCGATCGAGATCAAACTAGGTATGGAGATACCGATGATCGAATCTCGGACATGTAATATATCGCGAAACAAAGGGATTAAGATACTAGCATAAAAGGTTCCGACGATCACAAGAAAGTCATCGTTGAATGTGTGGGAGTCAGTATGGGTCTCCAGATCCCGCTTCTGATTATTGATCCGAGAGAGGTCTCGATCATGTTTGCATTATTCATGAACCGTAGGGTGACACACTTAAGAGACACCGACATCCATTTGGAGCAAAAGTTTAATGCCGAAAAGAATAACAAGCGCAGGAATTTATTTCACTAGATACCGAAACGGGTTTTCGGGTGAAATTGCAGAAAGTGTTTCTGCATGTGAAATGAAATACTAGCAAGGGGTTATATGTGAATGTTTGTCATTAAAGTAATTGACAAAATTCTGAATAAATAAAAGGAGTTTTATTTAATGAGAGTTTGCATTAAATTTGGTGGAAATTTAATGGGAATTTGAGTGGGTTTTTTAGTGGAGGGAATTGAAAGGCATTTGAGTGAGTGGAGTGTCCACCCACATGAATGTGGAAGAGGTGGGGGCAGCCCCATGGCTGGGCGCATGGCCCCTTGGGTGCCGCCCTCTCCCTATAAAAGGAGCCCCCTCCCTCTCTCTCACTCACACCTCCTCGTGAAGGATCTCTCTCCCCCTCTAGAATTTATCCCCCATGGTCTTGGACTAGCGAGATACATGTTCCCGATGGCTTTTCGGCAAGAAAGAGTTGTGCTTCCGCTGCATCGCTGGAGCGAGAAGGCGGAGGTTGCTCGGTGCCTCGAACGTGTGTGCGAGCACGGATGCGCTGCTGATTTGCGGCGCTAGGACTTCCTCTCGATCTTGAGATCGGCAAGAGATCGTCTACATCAATCACGAGTTGAACTCGTTAAGCTTTGTCGGTCTTCAAGGGTATGTTCTCTACGGATATACATCCGCCCGTTGTTTGTATCTAGTAGATAGATCTTGGTACATAGTTCACATCGTAGGAAAATTTTTGTTTTCTATGCTGCGAACCCTACAGTGGTATCAGAGCCGGATCTATGCGTAGATACTTTGCACGGGTAGTACACATATGAGTATGTGGGCGATGATGATCATTTTATTGCTTCTTAGTTGTACTTTGGATATTGGTGGCATAGTGGGATGAAGCGGCCCAGACAAACTTTACATGTCCTCGCACATGAGACCTGTTCCACGCTTGACATGCAACTAGTTTTGCATAAGTGGCTAGCGGGTGTCTGTCTCTCCTACTATAGTAAGTATCTAATTTGCAATGAGTTGTCAACAATTTGGTTATCCTCGTTGTGGTTCATGTTCGTAGGTAAGAACGGTTCTATCTTCGAAAGCCCTAAGCCACGTAAAACCTGCAATGGATAAATTAGAGGCGTCTAGTTTAGATTGTTGCTGGGATAGTGTTATGATATGGTGATGTTGTAAGTAGAAGTATGAGATGATAGTATTACAACACACATAACGTGTAATCTCCATAGGCCTTGGACTAACACATATAGGTATGATACTGATCATACCACGGTGCACATGATGGAGATCATATGCGGGAACCATATCATTTCACTTATTAACATGTGATGTTTATTGCATCTTATATTGCTTGTTTGGCGTTTTATTAGCATAATAAGATGATCCCTCATTTAGATATCAAGATAAGAATGTGTTCTTCCTTAAGTATGCACCGACAATGTTTCGTCTCTTCAAGACATCACGTGATGATCGGGTGTACTTGAATCCATGAGCATATCTCGGGTGTAAGACAATTACACACGCGACTAAGGTTCTTACTTGGCGAGCCTAGCATGTACAAACATGGCCTCGGAACACGGACTGAAAGGTTAAGCATGAGTCATATGTTTTGATATGATGACCATATGGATGCTCGCCTTTGAAGCTACACCGACTCACGTGATGATCGGACTTGGTGTAGTGGATTTGGTTCATGTAATCACCAAAAAGACACGAGGGATGTCGTTTTTGAGTGGGAGTTCATTACTAATTTGGATTAGTAGAACTCAATTTATCATAAATTAAATCAATGTGAATTTGCGTAATTTGTTGTAGTCATTGGCATTCGTTCACCACCTTATGCATAGCTGTAATTGAGATAATAGAACTATAGAATTCTGGATATATACTTTACGAACTGGTATCGTATTGTGTTGAGTGTCAATCTAAAGTTTAAAGTCCTATTGCAAACTTTCAGCAAACTCTGTTTACTCCGTGAAATTTAATAATTGGTATTAAATCGAGAGTAACAATTCCAGTGTTAGTATCTTATGTATCATGTTTGCCTCCATGATTCTTGATTGTTTTAATATCAAGGTTGTCTAGGACCTAAAAGAATTGTTTCAGAAACCATCATGTGTGGCAGATATAACGATATCTGAAACAATGTTTTGGTTGCAATATGATAGAGTATAATATATGATCTCATATTGGATGAGAATTTACAAAGGTTGGAGATGCTAGACATCCTAATCATCCAAAAGGGTTTTGGAAAGTAATGTTATACTCACGATTCGCCTTTATAAGATAAAGTAGCTTGATCATGAAAGTCGCCATGATAAGGGTGAATAGAATATGTATGTAAAATGTTTACTACACTAAAATATTACTAAAGAATGGATTTTCAAACAATACCAATCATTTTGATGATGGTGATCTACTTCAAAGTGCAAGTCCAAAGGTATTATTATTTGAATATACACGCTTTGGACTATGTGTCATGTATATGGCGCCACTGTTGATGTTGATAGATTCTTTTAAAAAGGAAAAGGAAATGCTGAAAGAGAATCTATAAAATATACTTGGCAGAAAAGAAAAGATTGGAAATATCCAATTTAGGTATATATATGATATACATGTTATGGTTGTATTCTTTGCTTGTTAAACAATGTGGTTCTTGGGTATTGGATACCGAATTAGTTGGTATGAAATTTCATACGGAACAACGCAATTCATGAACCACAATGGCCTAAGTAACTAGCAAGAGAATATGTGATGATGTTCATCGAAAACAAACAAACCGTTGTTTGTATTTCTCGTTGACATCAAAGCTTGACTTCAAGATTTGTTTTAATAATTGTTATTTGAATCGGGTATTATGAGAACAAAGGTTGTTCAAATAATTACCGTATTCCATATAATATGGATGATTTACAAATCTAGCTGGATAAATCACATCCATAAAACCTAATGCTAAAATGTCGCAAGACAAATGATTGAAAGATCACTTACGAAGTGACATCGTTGTTTAAATTATATTGGAAAGAAAACATGAAGAATCTCCATATTCATGGATTTTGGAGTCTTTGATTTGATCAAGTGACGCTTGTGAGACTTTCCACGTGATAATTAAAACTTCGTTCAAAGGCCAAAGAAGAACGAACGACTAAATTATTGGAATTTATACATATCGATGTATGTATTCCATTATGTGTAGTCGTAAGCGATGGGTTTCAACTTCATATGCTTTCTCCAGAAATTTGAGTGAATATTCACCTAATGAGAAAGAAGTATGAAATATTTGAAAAACGTTTCAAAGACTTTCAAGATGAAGTGGAAAATCATTGTAACAAGAAAATAAATGATTTATGATTTGATCATAAAGGGATTTATTTGAGTTACAAGTGTAACAAGAAAATAAATGAATTATGATTTTATCATAAAGTGATTTATTTGAGTTGCAAGTTTAGCAAAACACCTAGATTTACATATCCCGAAACACCATAGGAATATGGAATGTTTGAGATTTGTAATGAAACCTTGTTTGACATGGTTGGATCAAAGGTGTTATTTATAAAACTGCCATTATGTTTTAAAAGATTAAATCTTTAGAGACTTCCGCTTTTACACTGAAAAGAGCTCCATCTTGATCCGTTGAAATGACACCATGGAAGTTATTGTTTGGGGTAAAACCCAAGTTGTCATTTCTTAAATTTTGGTATGCTAAACATAAGTAAGATGTTTACAACCGAAGTCGGACGAGCATGTCTTTGTAGGTTATTTCGAATAACAATTGGTTATTCCTCCATAACACCAAGGACAAAAGGTTTTGTCGCTTGAAACGTGAAGTTTCTTGAAGAAGGAATTTTTCATAAATGTTAAGTGGGAGGACAATAGAACTTTGATAAGGTTAATGAACCTTAGTTATATGTGCTGAGCTGCGCAGCGCCGGAAAATGTTCCGGAGGCAGCCAGAATGCTCATGGATTACGTGCCTCAAAGGTTGCGGTCACGGAGGTCTAAATTTCCTATTGAACCAAGAAGGTCGGATAAACAATCAAATGATTAAGATTTGAGAGTAAATCATTATTGTTTGACAATGATGAACTGACTATATGCAAAGAAGCAATGATGGGCCCTGACTCCGTCAAATGGCTTGAAGCCAAAAAATCCGTGATAGTTCCATACACGAGAAATCAAGTTTTGAACTTGGAAGACCCTCCGGAAAGGTGTAAAAACCTATCAGTCGTATTTGGATCTATAAAGAAACAGACATGGATGTTTCACATCTATGAAATAGTCGACATGTCGTAAAGTATTTTACGACAATGTTCAAGGAGTTGACTATGACAAGATTTGATCTTTCATAGCGATATTTAGTCTGGACGGATTAAAGTAGCAACCATTACATATAATTTGGTATATGGTAGATGAATAAACAAAACAAAGTTCTTCTAATAGAATGGTTACCTAGGACGTGTACAAGACACGGTCCAAAGGGTTTTGTTAAATTCAAAGGATGCTAAAAGGGCATGCAAACTTCAATGGTTGAAGTAAGCATCGCGGAGTTGGAATCTTCACCGTGATGAAAAAGGAGTTTTTATCTAGAGACGATGAAGATGCTTGCATTTGCAAGAAATTAAGTTGGAGCGCTGAGACATATTTCTAATACATTATGTGGAGGACATCTTGTTGATTAGAAATGATGTATATTTATTGACAATGGTTAAGAATTTCATTTCGATGAAAGACTTAGGCAAAACCCGAATATTTAGCATGAATGTCTATAGTGGATAGACTGTGACGCTAATATGGTTGTGCCAAACATACATATATGAGATATTGAAGGAGTTCAATATAGAAACAACAAGAAATGGTTCTTGTCGCATGGAAAGGAATTGAATCAAGATTCAAGTGTATTGACACTTGATAAGTGAAACAAGATTCAAGTGCTTTGACACTTGATGAGTGAAATCACAAGAATGTTTTGATCAATCATACCATGATATGTATACATCCAGATATGTCCTATGCTCTAAGTGTTATGAGCATATACCAGAATGAATCATAAAATGATCATTGGACTGTAGTAAGGATATTCTTATGATCTTTTGGAAGAACTAAGAATATATTTGTGTAGAGGTGACAAACAATTACAAATAGTTCATTGTAAAGCGTTACATTGATACTAGTTTTGTCACAAGATACAAATTAAGTTTATCTCAATTTAAACTATGGGTGGCACAATGCAATGGAAAGGAGTTTCCATGATGGATTTGGATGAATTCCAAAGTTAAGACATTGTGACGGATACTACAACAAAAGGCTAAGTATATGACTGCTATAGTAGCAACAAAGGAGGGAATTTGTGTCAAGTAGTTTGTTATCAAACTAAGGTGTGGTTCGCAACGGGCTAACACTAAAGATATATTGTATGACAATAGTATCGACGTGTTTTAACCCCAAGGAACTAAAGGTCTCACCAAAAGACCAAATTTATACAATGCCATCTCATTGGATAATGAGTGATGCATGAAGACGCAAAGACATGCAAATACACACGGACCTGAAACGTCAGATCCGTAGATTATGTTAACCACTTGCAATTGCGTATATGGAACACCAGAAAGCCGTAGGTGTTCAATACGCAAAGTTTTCAAACTAGATTACTGTCTCTAGTGCAAGTGGGATACTGAAGGGAATATGCCCGAGAGGCAATAATAAAGTGGTTATTATCGTATTCCTTATTTATGATAAATGTTTATTTTGCATGCTATAATTGTATTAATACGGAAACGTTAATACATGTGTGTTTAATAAACAAACAAAAAGTTCCTAGTTATGCCTCTCTCATAAACTAGCTCGTTGATTAACAAGATGATCAAGGTTTCCTGATCATGGACATTGGATGTTGTTAATAACGGGATCACAACATTAGTGTAATGGTGTGATGAACATTCATCTGAAGTATAGCATTACGATCAAAGTCATTGAGTTTATATTGCTATAACAACTTACGAAGTGATCCTAATCCTTAGACCATGAGATCATGTCAATCACTAACACCAGAAGAGTTTCTTGATAACATCAAACGTCACACCGTAACAGGGTGATTATAAAGATGGATTCAGAACTAATAAAGTGTTATGTTGAGGCTCATGAATCGAGAGTGGAATTTGTTCATCCCGATGACGGATAGATATACTCTGGGCCCTCTCGGTGATAGCACATTGATTAGCTTGCAAGCAAGTGATTTGATCACTAGAATGTTATATCACGGGAATGGGAAAAGAGTGCATGTCAGTAACGAGATCAAACTAGGTATGGAGATACCGATGATCGAATCTCGGACATGTAATATATCGCGAAACAAAGGTTCTGACGATCACAAGAAAGTCATCGTTGAATGTGTGGGAGTCAGTATGGGTCTCCAGATCCCGCTTCTGATTATTGATCCGAGAGGGGTCTCGATCATGTCCGCATTATTAACGAACCGTAGGGTGACACACTTAAGAGACACCGACATCCATTTGGAGCAAAAGTTTCATGCCGAAAAGAATAACAAGCGCAGGAATTTATTTCACTAGATACCGAAACGGGTTTTCAGGTGAAATTGCAGAAAGTGTTTCTGCATGTGAAATGAAATACTAGCAAGGGGTTATATGTGATTGTTTGTCATCAAAGTAATTGACAAAATTCTGAATAAATAAAAGGAGTTTTATTTAATGAGAGTTTGCATTAAATTTGGTGGAAATTTAATGGGAGTTTGAGTGGGTTTTTGAGTGGAGGGAATTGAAAATCATTTGAGTGAGTGGAGTGTCCACCCACATGAATGTGGAAGAGGTGGGGGCAGCCCCATGGCTGGGCGCATGGCCCCTTGGGTGTCCCCCCTCTCCCTATAAAAGGAGCCCCCTCCCTCTCTCTCACTCACACCTCCTCGTGAAGGATCTCTCTCCCCTCTAGAATTTATCCCCATGGTCTCGGACTAGCGAGATACATGTTCCGGTGGCTATTCGGCAAGAAAGAGTTGTGCTTCCGCATCGCTGGAGCGAGGAGGCGGAGGTTGCTCGGTGCCTCGAACGTGTGTGCGAGCACGGATGCGCTGATTTCTTGCGCTAGGACTTCCTCTCGATCTTGAGATCGGCAAGAGATCGTCTACATCAACCACGAGTTGAAATCGTTAAGCTTTGTTGGTCTTCAAGGGTATGTTCTCTACGGATATACATCCGCCTGTTGTTTGTATCTAGTAGATAGATCTTGGTACATAGTTCACATCGTAGGAAATTTTTTGTTTTCTATGCTGCGAACCCTACAGCCTTCTTCTTCATCATGCCAGCCTCTGGTATGAAGTGTGAGTAGTTCTAGCTTGGACTACGGGTCCATGTAGTAGCTAGATGTTTGTATCTCTTCCTTTGTGCTACCATGTTTAGATCTTTTGAGCTCCGTTCATGATCAAGATCATCTATTTGTAATCATGCATGTTGTGTTTGCAGGGATCCGATGGATATTGAGATTACTATGTCAGATTTATTAATGGTTTTGTCTTATTGATTCTATCATGTCTGTGTTGTTTGTGATCTTGCATGCTCTCCGTTTCTAGTAGCTATCTTGGCCAAGTAGATGCTAGTGACTCCAAGAGGGGGTATTTATGCTCGATAGTGGGTTCATGCCTCTATTTAATCTAAGGGAAGTGACAGAAATCTCTAAGGTTGTAGATGTGTTGTTTTCACTAGGGAGAAAACAACAGTCTCTTGTTCATGGAACAAGTTGATTGTTTACCTTACACACTTTGCTTAAAGAAGTTACCCGTTGCTTGCAAGTTAATACTGGAGGGGGTTCGGATGATAACCTTAAGGTGGATTACTAGTCATAGATGCAGTTGGATGGCGGTCTATGTATCTTGTTGTATTGTCCTATCGAATCTCATAGGATCATGAATGTATAGTATTGCATTGTTATGCCTTGCTCAGTCCTGTCAATTGCCCTGCTATAATTTGTTTACCGAGCATGCCATGTTTGTTTATCTTAAAGAGAACACCTCTAGTGAACTATGGACCCTGGTCCAATCTTTACCATTGATACATCTTCCACTGTTACTGTTTAATTTCTACAAACCACTATTACCTTCCACACCATATAGTTAATCCTTTGTTTTCAGCAAACCGGTGAGATTGACAACCTCACTGTTCGCTAGGGCAAAGTCTTGAGTTTGTGTTGTGCAGGTTTCCAAGTTGCTAGCAACACCTTTGAGTCGTTTTCTTCCTCCTACTGGTTCGATAACCTTGGTTTCTTACTGAGGGAAAACTTGCTGTTGTGCTCATCATACCTTCCTCTTGGGGTCTCCCAACAAAGCTTCCACGCACCATTAGCCCTTTCGATGGAGTGTCATCCAATTGGCTTGCAAGCATGTGACTAGGTCACAAGGGATGTCATATCATGGAACAAGTAAAGAGTACTTTTGGTAACAAGGTTCAACTAGGTATAGAGATACCGATGATCAAACCTTGGATAAGTAAAGTATCATGCGAAAAAGGGAATCGGTATAGTATGTAAATGGCTCATTCGATCACGAAGTCATCGTAGAAATATGTGGGAGCCATATGGATTTCCAGATCCCTCTATTGGTTATTGACCGGAGAGGTGTCTCGATCATGCCTGCATAGTTTGCTAACCATAGGGAGACACACTTAAGGATTCGATGTTGTTTAAGTAGATATGGAATATGAGTTGGAGATCGAATGTTGTTTGGAGTCTCGGATTGGATCCAGGACATAACAAGGAGATCCAGAATGGTCCATAGAAGAAGATTCATATAAGGAAAGTGGTTTTCCGGGGTTCGGGAAAAGTTTTGGTGTTTTGGCCGGATACTTCTAGAATGTTCTAGAGGGATCACCAGTGGTTCCACCACCCCGAGAGGGGTCACTTGGGCAGTGGCATGCCCTAGGGGCCAGCCGCACCAAACCCGATTTGTCCAAGACTAGTAAAAGGTCAAACCCTAGTTTGAATAGCCAAATCCTAGTTTGAAAAGTCAAACTCTAGTTTTTGGTAAGAAGGAAGACTTGGTGGAAAAGGTTTCAAGCTCTTCCCTTGGTGGCTGAGTTGGGGGGACATGGCCTGGGCTAGGAACCCTTGGCCTACCGCCCCCACCTTTATAATGAGGGGTGTGGGCGCACCTCCCCACACCCTTGTCCCTCTTGGCACCTAACCCTAGCCGTCGCCTCTCTTCTCTCTCGTCCACTGACCTGCTCCGGCTTAGGCGAAGGCCTGCAGAAATATCTCCTCCTCCACCACCACATCGTCGTGCTATTGGGATTCCGAGGAGATCTACAACCTCTGCTGCCCTGCTGGAACAAGGGAGAGGAAGGTCTTCATCGACTACTATACGTGTGACTGACTGCGGAAGCGCTGCCGGAACGCAGCACCAAAAGTATCGTCTACACGATCTTGAGATCGACTACATCAACCATGAGAATCCGATCTCGTTAAATGCTTTGGATATATGAGGGTTAGTTCATCACAATCTCGTTGCACCGATCTCGTAGATTAGATCTTGGCTTTTCCATAGATTGGATCTTGGTTTTATGCGTTCTTCCGGTAGAAATTTTTTGTTTTACATGCAACGAACCCAACATTAATATGATCTCACGGTCTAAGAAGAAGGATAGTATGCTTCTAACTATTGCAATGATGAATGTCTTGATTTGATCGTGTTGCAATCTTTGGGTAATGTTCATCACATCATTCACCAATGATATGACCTTCTCGTCAACTGGCATAAAATCTCCATGATCAAGAAACCTTGATCATCGGCTACCCAATGAACTAGTATGAATAAAGGTTATCAGGGACCTGGTTTGTTTCATAGCATACATGTATCAAAGTTTCCACTTGATACAGTTATAACACAATATGAAACTATTACGAATTAATTTAGATACGACAATAAAAACCATTTATTATTTTTCTCTATGGCATATCTCCTTCATTTGGGTCATCCCTCGTGGAATAATATCGGGAGATAAGAATTTGATGTAATCCTTTTGATCTAATGATAAGTGTTGCTGATTTAGTATAAGTATAAATTTATACTAAATTAGAAATACTTATTATGGACCGGAGGGAGTAATTTTATTTTTCTTTCTTATATCAAACTTCTCTTAGAAATTAGGACACAATTTTTTTGCCTCCATTTCCATTTCAGTGAAAAGAAGAAGGGATTTCTATTTTCGTGCCCCTGGTTCGTTAGTTGTACTCAGTTTTTTCTAGCCGCTTAACTTTTCCTTACTTTTGCCCATCTCCTTCTCAGAAACTCATCCAAGAGCTCGAACGGCAGATGCTGTCAGGTTGACCGTTGGCTGACGTGTGGGGACACACGGTGTGGGACCACATGGGGCCGATTGGTCAGTAACGTGTTATCTTGATGTATGGGGTAGTGCCATATGGGACTGCATGGGTCCGGTTTGCTGGGAACGCGTTATGAGGGACATGGTGTGGGATCATGTGGGGTGCATTTGGTGGTTACGTGCGTCCTGTCACCTAAATTTTATTTTTTTTATTTTTATGATTGGCATTTTTTAAGAGCGTCTTTTCCCCTCTATCTCGCTAACATTTATGTATTTTATGCCAAAAAACGTAGCAAATCTAGAGAAGCTTCTCTCTTTATTTATTGTTCCTTTTGGCCCTCGTTTTTTCCCAATCTGGTAGCAAATCTAGAGCAACAAATCTAATCAACACCATAAATACATTCAGTAAACAGAGCAGATGTAGATAAAGAAGCTAATATAGGATATATATATAGTATGGTACTTAACGAGGTTCGATAATTAGGCTGCTTAGCAGAAGCAGTGGCAAGTTCAACACAGCCAATACAAACGAACTGCTTTACATCAGCAACAACACAAGATCAGTGGCCCCTCATGGCCTCCGCCCTCCTCCCTTTAGCGCTTCCTCCACTTCTTGTTGCACAGTCCCTTGACCTTGGGTTCCTTGGGCTTGATGTCACATCCCCAAAATTCTCCTAATTTTGGAATGTGAAATAAATAAATAAGTTTGATTGATTATTTGACTATGTTGAAAATTCTCAAAGAGAAGAAACTTTTTGAATAGAAAATCCTCTCAACCTTGAATTCAAAATCTTATATTCTTTTGTTATGACCTAAGTAGCCATATAGGCAAAAGGGTTTGAATTGATTATGGATTGAAGAATTGGTTTGCAAGATTTCAAAATGAAAATCATGAAGCATTCATAAGCATTTCATTACATCCATGCAAAGTTCTCACAAACTAAATCCAAATCCTGGTATCTAAATCTTATAGTTGATTTGCCCAAATGTTCCTAAAGGAAATTAAATTGACTTTATAAAACCTGTTGGAGATATGCCCAAGAGGCAATAATAAAGTAGGTTATTATCATATCTTCATACTTATGATAAATGTTTACATACCATGCTATAATTGTATTAAAAGGAAACGTTAATACTTGTGTGATTTGTAAACATAAAAGAGTCCCTAGTAAAGCCTCTTGTTAAACTAGCTTGTTGGTTAATATATGATCATGGTTTCCTGATCATGAACATTGAGATGTTATTAACAATAGGGTCGTATCATTGGGAGAATGATATGATGGACATACTCCTATAGATAAGCGTAGCATAAAGATCAAGTCATTTTAATAGTTCAATTGCTATATGCTTTTTGATACATAGTAACCTAATTCCTTTGACCATGAGATCATGCATATCACCTTCACCGGAAGGATGCTTTGATGACATCAAACACCACACCGTAACTGGGTGGCTATAAAGGTGGCATTGAGTGTTCGGAAAGTGTCGGTTGAGACACATGGATCAAGAGTGGGATTTTTCCATCCATATGACGGATAGATATACTCTGGGCCCTCTCGGTGGAATGTCATCCAATTAGCTTGCAAGCATGTGACTGGCTCACAAGGGATCACATATCATGGGAACGAGAAAAGAGTACTTATCGATGCGAGGTTGAACTAGGTATGCAGAGATACCGACGATCATAACCTCGGATAAGTAAACTATCGTGAGACAAAGGGAAATTGGTATCGTATGTAAGTGGTTCATTCGATCGCAAAGTAATCGTAGAAATATGTGGGAGCCATATGAATTTCCAGATTCCTCTATTGGTTATTGATCGGAGAAGTGTCTCGATCATGTCCGCATAATTCACGAACCGTAGGGAGACACACTTAAGGATTCGACGTTGTTTGAGTAGTTATGGAATGATGAGTAAGAGACCGAATGTTGTTCAGAGTCTCGGATGGGATCCGGGATATCACGAGCAGATCCGGAATGGTCCGGAGAATAAGATTCATATAAGGAAAGTCCGGCACTCCGTAGGGGAAGGGTACATGAATGTTTTATATCAAGTTGGTATGATTGCATTATGTACTTGGTGTCATCGTTGTACCAAATAGAGGGTTTATTCAAATCCTAGTTTGAAAAGTCAAACGGCTAGTTTGAAAGTCAAACGGCTAGTTTTGGGAAAGAGGAGAAGGAGGTTTGAAACCGACTTGGGGGAGGAGTTCCTCCCACCGGCCCACCTTGTCCGAGTTGGGAGGACTCCTCCCCAGCGCCTCCCTCCACCTATAAGAGGAGGCAGGCTCCCCTCCTAGACACAAGTTGCCTCCTCTAAACCTAAACCTAGCCACCGCCTAGGATTTCTCCCAAGCCGAGTTAGAGCTTCTAATTGCCCTAGCCGCTGGTTTAGCCCCTTCTAATTGGTGTGTCTAAACCCTAGATCACCAAGGCTCTCTCATAGTCCACCATACTCGCTCCGCTTAAGGCGAAACCTGCGAGATCTCCCTCTACTTCCGGTACCACGCCGTCGTCTTTGCCGGAATCGCGAGGAGTGCTACAACCTCCGCTGCTTTGGAACAAGGAGAGGAAGGTCTTCGTAGTCCGAACGATGTGACCGATCATGAGCGCTCCGAACACTGTTTGGAAGGATCGCTCACGCGATCTTCAGATCGGCAAGTGTACGACTACATCACCCATGAGAATCTTCTCTCGTTAACCGCTTTGGAATCTTCGAGGGTGAGTTCCTCTATCGACTCGTTGCTACAATCTAGTAGACATATCTTGGCTTGTTTGTGTGCATGCGGTAGAAATTTTTTGTTTTCCATGCTACGAACCCCTACAGTGGTATCAGATCCGTGTCTATATGTAGATCTGTTGCACGAGTAGAACACAATGGTCATTGTGGGCGTTGATGCTTTTGTTGTCGATTACTTTTGTGTACTTTGCATCTTGCGGGATGGTGGGATGAAGCGGCCCGGGCTAACCTTACATGACATCGTTCATGAGACTTGCTCCACGCTTGAGATGCAACTTGAATTGCATAAGTGGCTTTGCGGGTGCCTGTTTCTCCCAACATAGTTAAGATTCAATTTACAACGGGTGATTGACAATACTAGTATCAATGTTGTGGTTCTTGTTCGTAAGTTAGAACGACACTTATTGAAAGCCCCAAACCACGTAAAATATGCAAAGAAAATTAGAGGCGTCTAACTTTGTTTTGCAGGGGTGTGATGTGATGTGATATGGCCATGATTGTGATTATATTTGATGTATGCAATGTTCCTTATTGTAAGTTGGCAACCGGCAGGAGCCATATGGTTGTCTTTAAATTCTGTTAAGACCCGCGTGTCTATTCAAAGTAGTTGTAATAGTTGATGCTGGTGGAAGACACCCATGAAGCGGCGCCATTGACCTTGACGCCACACCGGTGATGATGGAGATCATGTTCGTGCTTGAAGATGGAGATCGGAAGCACAAGAAGAAAGGCCATATCATATCACATATTATGAATTGCATGTGATGTTAATCCTTTTATGCATCTTGTATTGCTTAGTTCACGACGGTAGCATTATAAGATGATCCCTCAAGCACACAATTTCAAGTTTTAAAGTGTTCATCCTTAGTAAGCACCGTTTCTAAAGCTCGTTGTTTCGAAGCACCACGTGATGATCGGGTGTGTTAGATTCTGTGAGTGTATACAACGTGAGCAAGCCAGATTTGCTCATGCGGAAGCTAAGGTTTGATCTTGACGAGCCTAGCATGTACAGACATGGTCTCGGAACACGGATCACCGAAAGGTAAAGCATGAGTCATATAGTAGATATGATGAACATGTTGATTGTTCGCCATTGAAGCTACATCAACTCTCGTGATGATCAGTTTTGATGTGGTGTTTGGTTCGTGTGATCACTAAAACAATGTGAGGGATATTGTTTTGAGTGGGAGTTCAACGACGATATGATTAAAAGTTGAACACTATTTATCCTAAATTAAATCAAAGTGAATTTGCATAGTTGTTGTAGTCATTGGCATCCGTTTACCACCTTGCGCTTAGTTATAATTGAGATGATAGAACTATAGAATTCTGGTTAAGTTACTTTACGAACTGGTATCGTATTGTTTTGAAGTGTTAATATAAAGTTTAAAAAGTCCTATTGCAAACTTTCAGTAAGTTCCGGTTACTCCATGAAGTTTAATAATTGGTATTAAATCAAGAGTGACAATTCCAAGAGTTAGTATATGAGTATCATGTTTGTCTCCATGATTCTTGATATTCAAATAATTGTCTTAATATCAAGGTTATCGAGGATCTGAAAGAGTTGTTTCAGAAACCATGATGTGTGGAAGATATTGTGATATCTGAAACAAAGTATTGGTTGCAACATGATAGAGTATAATATGGCAAAAGACATGTTCTCATATTTGATGAGAAGTTGCAAAAGGTTGGAGACACTAGTTGTCCTAAAACCACCAAAGTTTTTTTAAAGAGCAACATTATACTCGTGATTCACCGTTATAAGCTAAAAGTAGCTTGATTATGGATGATTCCATGATAAGGGTGAATATTTGATGTAGGTAAAATGTTTACTACACCAAGAGATTACTAAAGAAAGGAATTTGAAAGAACACCAAACATTTGATGATGGTAATCTACTTCAAAGTGCAAGTCCAAAGACATTGGTATTTAACTATACACGCTTTGGACTATGTGTCATATGTATGACTCCACTATTGATGTTGATAGATTTTTCAAACAAAAAATAAATACTGAAAGAGAATCTCATAAATATATGGCAGAATAGAAAAGACTAGAATTGTTCAGTTTATGTATATAGATGATATACATGTTATGGCTATATTCTTTGCTTATTAAACAATATGGTTCTTAAGTATTTGATACTGAATTTGTTGGTGTGAATCGTCATACGAAACAACACAATTCATGAACTACAATGGCCTAAGTAACTAGCAAAAGAATATGTGATGATGTTCATCGAGAACAAATAAAGGGTTATTGTGTTGCTCGTTAAACATCAAAGCTTGCCTTCAAGATTTGTTTTATCAGGTATTATGAGAACAAAAGGGTTGTTCAAATAATTGCCGTGATCCATAAAAGATGGATGATTCACAAATCTCGTTGGAGAAATCACATCCATAAAACTAGTGCTAAAAATGTCGAAAGACAAATTGATTGAAAGATCACTTAGGAAGTGACATCGCCGTTTAAATTATATTGGAAATAAAACATGAAGAAACTCCATGTAGATGGAATTTTGGAGTCTTTTGATTTTTGATCACATGACGCTTGTGAAACTTTCGCAGAGATAATTAAAACTTCGTTCGTAGGCCAAAAGGGAACGAGTGACTAGCTATTGGAACTTGTACATATTGTTGTATGAAGTCCATTATGTGTAGTCAAGAGCGATGGATTTCAACTTCATATGCTTTCTCCGAGAATTTGATTGAATATATGAATATTTACTTAATAAGGATGAAGTATGAAACATTTGAAAAGTTCAAAGACTTTCAAGATGAAGTGTAAGATCATTGTAACAAGAATATAAATAGTTTATGATAAGATCATAAAGGAAGATATTTTGAGTTACAAGTTTAGCATAATACCTAAGATTTAAGGAATCGTTCCGTAGATTTACATGTCCCGGAATACCATAAGAGTATGGAGCGTTCGAGATATGTAATTAAACCTTGTTTGACATGGTAAGATCGAAGGTGTAATTCATAAAACTGCCATTATATTTTAAAGATTAAAAGCTTTAGTGACTACCGTTTTTTCCACTGAAAAGAGCTCCATCATAATCCGTTGAAATGACACCATATGTTATGGTTTGGGATAAAACCCAAGTTGTCCTTTCTTAAAACATTGGTATGCTTTGCATAAGAAAGATTTTTGCAACCAAAGTCGGATGAACCTGTCTTTGTATGTTATTTCGAATAACTATTCCTCCATAACATCGGAGACAAAAGTGTTTGTCACTTAGAACGTCAAGTTTCTTTGAGAAGGAATTTTTCGTGAAAAGATAAGTGGGAGGACAATAGAACTTTGATAAGGTTAAAAGAACCTTAGCTATATGTGCAAAGTTGCGCAGCACCGAAAAGTGTTCCGGAGGCAGCAACAATGCTCATGGCTCACGTGCCTCAAAGGTTGTGATTACGAAGGTCAAAGTTTCTGTTGAACAAAGTAGGTCGAGTAAACAATCAAATACCAAGATTTTAGGGTTGAATCACTATTTGAGAATAATGAACGTACTACATGCAAAGAAGCGATGATGGGCTCTGACTCCGTAAAATGGCTTGAAGCCATAAAATCCGTGATAGTTCCATACACGAGAAATCAAGTTTTGAACTTGAAGGACCCTCGAGAAAGGTGTAAAACCTTACAGTTGTGTTTAGATCTATAAATAAATAGAGATGGATGTTGCACATCTATGAAATAGTCGACATGTTGGGAAAGAGTTCACAACAATGTTCAAAGGTTGACTATGACAAGATCTGATCTTTCATAGCGATATTTAGTCTAGACGGATTAATGTAGCAACCACTACATATAATTTTGTTATATGGTAGTTGAATAAACAAAACAAGTTCTTCTAATAGAATTTTTACCTAGGACGTGTGCATGACACGGTCCATAGGGTTTTGTTAATTCAAAGGATGCTAAATGTATATGCAAACTTCAATGGTTGAAGTAAGCATCGCGGAGTTGGAATCTTCACAATGATGAAATTGTTAAAAGAGTTTAAATTCATCAGAGACAATGAAGATCCTTGCGTTTGCAAGAAATTAAGTGGGAGCGCTAAGACATATTTCTAATACATTATGTGGAAGACATATTGTTGATTGGAAATGATGTATATTTTATTAACACATATTAAGAATTTCATCCCTATGAAAGACTTAGGCAAAACCCAAATATTTGGCATCGATAGACGCTAATATGGTTGTGCCGAAAGTACATAGATGATGTATTGAATGAGTTCAATATAGAAACTACAAGAAAGGTTCTTGTCACACAGAAAAGATTGAATGAGTTCAATATTGATGATATATTCAAGTGTATTGACATTGGGTAAGTGAAACAAAGATTCAAGTATAGATTGATACTTGATGTATGAAATCACAAAGAGTATTTATATCAATCATACTGTGATATGTACAAATCCAGATATGTCCTATACTCTAAATGTTATGAGCATATACCAGAATGATTCATAAGATAATCATTGGACAATAGTAAGGATATTCTTATGATCTTTTGGAAGAACTAAAGAGTATATTATTTGTAGAAGTGACAAATAGATGGTTAGTTCATTGTAAAAGTACTACATTGATACTAGTTTTGTCACAAAGTACAAATTAAGTTTATCTCAAACTAAACTAAGGGTGGCACAATATAATGGAAAGAAAGTTCCATAATGGATTTGGATGAGTTCCAAAGTTAAGACATTGTGACAGATACTACAACAAAAGGCTAAGTATATGACGGCAATTATAGCAGCAAAAGAGGGCATTTGTGTGAAGTAGTTTGTTATCAAACTAGGTGTAGTTCACAGCGGGATAATACTATGAAGACATATTGTACGACAATATTATCAACATGTTTTAACCCCAAAGAACTAAAGGTCTCACCAAAGGACCAAATTTATACAAAGCCATCTCATTAGAGAATGAGTGATGCGTAGAGACGCAAAGACATGCAATTACACACGGACCTGGAAGTGTCAGATCCGGAGAACAGTTGACCACTAGCAATCGTGTACATACAACACCGGAAAGCCATAGGTGTTGAATACACAAAGGTTTGAAACTAGATTATTGACTCTAGTGCAAGTGGGAGACTGTTGGAGATATGCCCAAGAGGCAATAATAAAGTAGGTTATTATCATATCTTCATACTTATGATAAATGTTTACATACCATGCTATAATTGTATTAAAAGGAAACGTTAATACTTGTGTGATTTGTAAACATAAAAGAGTCCCTAGTAAAGCCTCTTGTTAAACTAGCTTGTTGGTTAATATATGATCATGGTTTCCTGATCATGAACATTGAGATGTTATTAACAACAGGGTCGTATCATTGGGAGAATGATATGATGGACATACTCCTATAGATAAGCGTAACATAAAGATCAAGTCATTTTAATAGTTCAATTGCTATATGCTTTCTGATACATAGTAACCTAATTCCTTTGACCATGAGATCATGCATATCACCTTCACCGGAAGGATGCTTTGATGACATCAAACACCACATCGAATGGCGGGTGGCTATAAAGGTGGCATTGAGTGTTCGGAAAGTGTCGGTTGAGACACATGGATCAAGTGGGATTTGTCCATCCATATGACGGATAGATATACTCAGGCCCTCTCGGTGGAATGTCATCCAATTAGCTTGCAAGCATGTGGTGGCTCAAGGGATCACATATCATGGGAACGAGAAAAGAGTACTTATCAGTAACGAGGTTGAACTAGGTATGCAGAGATACCGACGATCATAACCTCGGATAAGTAAACTATCGTGAGACAAAGGGAAATTGGTATCGTATGTAAGTGGTTCATTCGATCGCAAAGTAATTGTAGAAATATGTGGGAGCCATATGAATTTCCATATTCCTCTATTGGTTATTGATCGGAGAAGTGTCTCGATCATGTCCGCATAATTCACGAACCGTAGGGAGACACACTTAAGGATTCGACGTTGTTTGAGTAGTTATGGAATGATGAGTAAGAGACCGAATGTTGTTCGGAGTCTCGGACGGGATCCGGGATATCACGAGGAGATCCGGAATGGTCCGGAGAATAAGATTCATATAAGGAAAGTCATGTTTCGGGGTTGGAGAATGATTCCGGTGTTTTCATCGGGAATGTTCTAGAAGGTTCCGGAATGTCCGGCACTCCAGAGGGGAAGGGTACATGAATGTGTTATATCAAGTTGGTATGATTGCATTATGTACTTGGTTTCATCGCTGTACCAAATAGAGGGTTTATTCAAATCCTAGTTTGAAAAGTCAAACGGCTAGTTTGAAAGTCAAACGGCTAGTTTTGGGAAAGAGGAGAAGGAGGTTTGAAACCGACTTGGGGGAGGAGTTTCTCCTCCCCAGGCGCGCCTCCCTCCACCTATAAGAGGAGGGGCAGGGCTCCCCTCCTAGACACAAGTTGCCTCCCTCTAAACCTAAACCCTAGCCGCCGCCTAGGGATTTCTCCCAAGCCGCCGAGTTAGAGCTTCTAATTGCCCTAGCCGCTGGTTTAGCCCCTTCTAATTGGTGTGTCTAAACCCTAGATCTCCAAGACTCTCTCATAGTCCACCATACTCGCTCCGGCTTAAGGCGAAGCCCTGCGAGATCTCCCCTCTACTTTGGTACCACGCCGTCGTGCTGCCGGAATCGCGAGGAGAGTGCTACAACCTCCGCTCTTTGGAACAAGGAGAGGAAGGTCTTCGAAAGTACCAACGTGTGACCGATCGCGGGCTGCCTTAACACAATTGGGAAGGATCGTCTACGCGATCTTGAGATCGGCAAGTGTACGACTACATCACCGACGAGAATCTTCTCTCGTTAACCGCTTTGGAATCTGAGAGGGTGAGTTCCTCTATCGACTCGTTGCTACAATCTAGTAGATAGATCTTGGCTTGTTTGTGTGCATGCGGTTGAATTTTTTTGTTTTCCATGCTACGAACCCCTACAAAACCCACTGTTGCTAAGGTAGCTATTATTGCTAAATTATAGCCTAAAAAGATCCAATTAATATTACAAAATTTTAGAAACAAAATTGAGCTTATTTGGAGCTAGTATGAAAAAGTTATGAAATAAATACAAACACATAAAGATATAAATAAAATGAAATATACAAGGATTTGTAAATCCACTACTTCCAAACTAGTAAAAATATTACAAATTTGATCCTATAATGATCTATTCGATTTTAGAAAAATTTAGAAAAAAGAATCATGTCATTTGGAGTTCGTATGCAAAAGATATAAGGGAAACAAGTAAATAGAAAAAAAACTAATGGACCGGCCCACCTGGATCGAACCAGCACGCACGGGAAGGATGGATCGATTGGTTGCTTTAAAAAGCGTGCAAAATCTGTTTTGTTAAACCTATCTCTATTCAAACTGCTATAACTTTTTATCTACAACTCCGAATTGACTTCCGTTTGTTTCTACTTGTTCCCTACTACAATACCTATCTCCCCACCGTCCCAAACCTGCATATAAATTCGTGGAGCCACAACTGTACGAGTTTCTTTCCTCAAAATCCCGAATCTACACATGCCCAAATCTTATTTCGCTTTTTAACCCATCTAGACTTCGTCGTTTGCCTTCGGTCAAAAAATGAAAGTTGTAGGAATCGTCGAAATCTTTCAAGCCCGATAAACCTCACCTATTTTCATCCACCACAGCCGGAGAATTTCGTATCGCAATATTTTAGATCTTACGGTGTAAATCCAAGATGTACTCGCGCTCGTTTCTTCAAATCCAAATTCCTTTGGTGAGCAGGTAGGAATAATGATTCCCCATCACTTTCATGTTCTAAGTTTTTCAATTTGACCTACGGATTTGTCTCTCTAACACATATCCGTTTCTTGTCTATTCTGAGCCAAAATCGGGTCAATCTCTTCTTCTAGCCACCGGATCCTATCCAGACGGTCGAGATCCAATCAAACCGGTGTGTGCCATGTCGTCAACGTCAGGTCAATATCTAGTCCCAGTCAGCATGCAAAGTCAACCTGTCTAGTCAGCGAAATATTCCCTGGAATATTCCGTTCGAATTTAAAATTGCATATTATAGATCTAACTTGTAAAATTTATTAGAAATTCATATCACGTCCAAAAATGGCGTATAATATATCAAATTGAAGATAATTTTACGAAGAATCATCTTATCAGAATAGATCCAACTTTTACTATACGTGGTTACTGCAGTAATTTAATTGGTTTTAATGGTCTTTTAGGTTAATAAATTCATAAGAAATTATCTGTAACTCCGAAAAATATGAACAATATATCAAATTGAAGCTACTGTAATGTACATTAATAATATCTAGTTGGATCTAGCCTTTGCCGATTATTTAACCCGTAGCATTTTAATTAGTTTTAATGGCTTTATAAATCATTAAATTCATAGTAAATTAATTGCTTGTCACAAAAATATAAATGATATACCGATGGAAAGCTGGTTCCATGTAGATCATCAATACGCAATTAGTTCAGCCTTTGACTGTAAGGTTTTGTCGTGAAGATTTAAATGGTTTAATGGTCTATTTAGAGTAATAAATTCATAAGAAAATAAATACTTCTCAGAAAATTACAAATAATATGTCCCTGGAATCACAATTCCGTGGAGATTACATATATAATTTTAGTTTGATTTTTACACAACAGAAACTATATGAATCATTTAAAACCCATTAAACATTATTTAAATCATACAAAAACATCTATAACTCCGATTAGGGTGAATCCAACGCCTACTGGTTCGTATTAATGTCTTCTATCTAGTAAACCCAAGAAACAAATTTAATTCGATAGTTAGAATAGGCGTTACAACAGAACTATTAAAACCCAATATTGGCAAGTAATTATTAATAACAAGTACTCCGTTGCATTAATTGGCCTCTTGCATGCATCATATACTTCAATATTGTTTAGAGAACTAAAGTAACAACCATTGTGACTCATTAAATCGTCATGCATGCATCTGTTCATTATTATTTTCTTGTAATGTTGCACTGTTGTATGTTTGCAATGTTTTGAATGGTGTTTGTTGTGTTTGCTTTAAACGTTAGATTGCGAGGAGTGCAACTACTGTGTTTGCAACTACTATGATTGCAAGTATTGTGGTTATTACGAAAGAGGCCATTATAATTGTGAGGATTATCTAATTGACTACATCTACAACAAAGGCAAGTGGTGCTATCTTGGTCATAAATGTCCTACTGTTTTCCTATGCATTGTAGATGTTTTTTTGTAGAATTGCATATGTAGGAATTGATGTGTATATGCTATACTATGTCCCATATTATTCCCTAGCATTTCTTGTTTATGAGCCATCGTATTGATAGATTGCTTAGCTATGCTATTTAGACGAGGAAGGGAATCACATCATGAAAAGTTATATGTTTTGAAAGGCTTATGTTTTGCTAAATGACAAACCAATATGTTTTAATGAACCACATGGGCGGAATGGCATTGATTGGGTCATCGAGTGTGGATTTATGGTGGGGAATGCCGCCCAGGACACTGAGAAAGGATTGGTTTCTTTGTTTAGAAGCTTTCGTGTGCAACCATGTGCCAATAATGGAATGAGCGGTTGGTTGAACTCAGTAGGTTGTGGTAACTCGAACCCGCGTATCCAGAGATGTAGATAGTGTAGGTTGGACCGGTGCGCGTTGTGATTGGGGAGCTACTTCTCGAACTATCATCACCCAATATGAGAGTGGTGGTACGAGCTGGGTTGGCCAAGTCACATGGGTAAAGTGTACTAACCCCTGCAGGGTGTATAAACTAATCGATTAGCCGTGTCCCCGGTTATGGACAATTTGAGCGACCTGATACTGATGCTATGATATTTCTCACTCATCCTTATTTCTTAATTACCTAAAACTTATTGGGTGAACTTAATTGGGTAGGAGCACCTGGGACTGAATCAGAGTGTCCTATTTATCGTATTGGAAAACTACTTTGTTACAAATGTTAGGATAAAACTGTTGCTTTATGCAAATGAGCCTGAACTCCACTTGGCCAAATAAGTATGTAGTTGATAGATCTGTTGTTAACCACTTTAGCCTATTTGCCATACATTCAATGTATTGACCATTCATGGCTGCAACGTTTCATGTTGCAGGTTATATCGTATCTGAGTGATCGTTCATAGGTCGCGAGACTCCACTCAACATTTGTTCGCCTGTGGCACATTTGAAGGATGGAGATCTACCTTGTATTCGTTTTCCGCTGTGTACTTGTATAAATAATGTAAATTCTGGATCATATTCGTTGTATTTATGATGCACAGTTATATTTGGTATCATTTTGTACTGTGTGTGCCAGTGAACCGATCTAGGGATTGACACTATACACATGAACTTAGCCTTATCAGGCGAGGGTGTTACACTTGATCGGGGGCATACGACCCTCCTCGATGGCCGCCTTTTGGAGGTTGGAGAGGTGAAAACTGAGCGCCTGGTGCTTGGCTCTAAAGGTGTTGACGTTCCGGACATGCTGCATGTCTTCACGTCCTTGGCATGCTTCACGAGGGAGTTGAAGTCGGTGGCGTGTAGCCTCCTGGTGCAGAAGGGGCACCTGTAGACGTCGCCGATGGAGAAGTTGTCGTACTGGCCAGACTTCAGCCTCCTCTGCACCTGACGAGTCTTGGTGTCCTTGGAATCATCGTCGCTGCAGACGTCACTGCTATCCACCTATTAAAAACAGTAGAGTGCAATAAGGAAATGATTGAGATACCTTGATTATCGGGATTGATTACTTGCATAAATTAACCGTTTGAGATCCCCTGATTATTCCCCAATCCCCAAATCTCAAACCAAATCGAATATTGCTCCCAACTATAGTTCGACGCTAGTACTAACTAGGAAATCCCTTAACTACAAATCGGAGGACAAATAAAATAGGATTGAAATACGAACAGGGAGATTCATCGAAATATGAGATCTAACACAATAAGTTTAGCTACTATAAAAAATACCTAGCATCTAACGATTGAAAATTCGAACAGCCAAACTCTAATAACACACGATCTAGCATACAATGATGGGAATTGGGAAGAACAAAGGAAGGGGAGAAAACCCTAGTTACCTCCGACCATGGGTCGGCGATGCTAGTGTCATAGGGGTTCTCCGACCTAATGTAATCATCCTTCCCGCAGGGGTTCCAGTCGACCGAGATATGCCCGAGACCAGCAGAGGCCTCCTCGCCGGTGGCTACGGCGGAAGCAAGGACGGGGGTCTAGACGGGGACGGCGACTGCCTTAGATGCCTTGAGGGGGCCTATACGAGTGAGTGATGAGTGAGAGTTAGGAGGCCTCTATAAAGGTGAAGGGAGGAGACGTTTCGTTGCACCACGGTGCACCGTGTACGCTATTGCACAATGCATGGCCACACATGTCAGCTACCGTCCCATGCACCGTGACGCGCGTATCGCGCGTCATGTTTTTTCCCTCGTGTCTAACCCTGGTGACTTAGTTGTGCTCAGTTATACCCTCGAGTGTAACACTGGCAGTTTGGTTGTACCCAGTTTTGCCTAGGGGTGGACATGCAGCTCGAGGCTCGAGGCTCGGCTCGGGCTCGACTCGGCTTGGAGGATGGTCAAGCCAAGCCTAAACCTTGTTATTCAGGCTCGAGGCTAGACAAGCCGGCTCGGTGAAGCTTGCAAGCCGGCTCGAAAGCTCGATAAAATTAAAAAATTCGCCATGACCTTTGCTGAAATTGTAAGAATTCACAGTTTTATACAAGATTTGATCATGATTTCACAAATACGTCAACAAAATAGTCTAACAAGTTAAATAAAGTACCAATAACCATAATATTTCCATTACAACACAAGTTTCATAACACAAACTGACCACTTAGTCCAACAGGAGTCTCATACATGAGTACATGACAAACACAGGAACATAGTTCAACTTCAACAAAAGTAACAGGAGCCATGGTATCATAAATCTGATCATAAACATCAACCATTAACATCTCCTTGGCCTCTACCCTTGCTGCCATCTCCTGCAGCTCTAGGACCCCTATGCAGCTCATTCATACACTCATATGTTGAATCTGTTTATCACAAAGACAAAAAGAAATCATCACATACATGGTTTTGCATCGGATATATGTTACGAAAGTGAGAAAAATGGCATTATATAATGAGTTTTGCATTACTTGTGTTCTTGTACAAAAATTACAGCAAGTAGAAACAAAATAGCACTATATACTTACTAGTTGCTCCCCACCATGCTTTTGGAAATGGAATACACTCGACATCATCAATATCATCTGGTTCCTAAAAGAGTGAAAATGATGAAAGTTAGGTATGCATAAGACATAGTATAGTAGACTAACTAGCAACAAAATGAATCAACAAGGCACATACCACATCCAGCGAGACTTTGTTGTCATTGTGAGCACCTTTAATCCAACTAGAAGCACACACCAGCGCCTCCACCATCGCTGGGTTTAGAGAGCTCCTATAGTCATCTAGAACTCGCCCCCCGGTGCTAAAAGTAGACTCCGAAGACACAGAAATCGCCGGTATAGACAAGAAATTCTTTGCCATCTTTGACACTACATGGTATCTATGGGCATTCAGCTTCCACCACAATAGCACATCAAATTTTTTGTTTAGCAAGCTGTCATTTGCCTCACCAAGATACTTATCAATCTCATTCTTTGATGTCTCCACAGAAGTCTCACTTAAGTATGAGGTAAACTCGCTGGCACTTCATGGCAAAGATGAACTTGTATCCATAGGTGTAGATGAGGATGCAACAGATCTATAAGAATCAGCTTTCTCATAACGATGATGTATATCATAAGTGTCATACAGCTTTGCCAACTCGGTTTCGATCAAATTATATTAAGTAGTAGCTTTCTCTTCAGAATAGATCTTTCTAAAACCCCACTTAATGTATTTCAGCTTGTACCTTGGGTCAAGAATAGTAGCAATCACCATGACATTATTGGGTTCTTCCCAATACTTGTTGAATTTGTCCAACATTGCCTCCCCCATAGTTTTCAAAGCTGGGTTGGTGGATCTACATGCCTCTGTAAGTGTAATCTTGACATTGACAATGTGAGGGTAAAATATATTCGAAGTAGGATATGTAGAGCCAGAAAATGCAGTGGACACCTCATCCAGAGAAGCAAGTATAGGTGTAATGGTATTGAACAATGTCCATTCATCATTTGATGGCTTCCATTTATAATTTGCATCGTTGTCCGCATAAGAATCTATTGCATCTCTATAGGTAATGGCTGTTTTTAACATGTGGTAAGTTGAATTCCACCTTGTGGCCGCATAATTGGTTGCTGCCTGCTGCGACAAATTAGGTACTACTGGTTGCGACGATGATGCATGTATAGTTGAAGATATGCCGAGCATAGCCGCAGTCCGCGATTGCATTGCCTTGTTGTATGCATGCCTCTTTCCCTGCCCTTGCAGCTTCCTCAGACGTGCTTGCGATCCTTCACTCTCCCGCCCCGGTTGCATTTTCTCTATAATGAACAGACCAAGACAATATCAAATGAACAGACCAAGACAATATCAAATGCATAGACCAAGACAATATCTAAATTCTAGAATTCACAACAATGGAACTAACTGAACAATATCTAGATTACAGGTTATCTTATATGTGAACAATATCCAAATGAGGTTAGACCAACAATATCTAGTTAGCACTATCTCTGCAGAGGCCCTAATCTGCCACTCTTCGGAGGCAGAAGCACAAGTAAAATCAGCACAAGTGGAGGCAGAAGCACAAGTAAAACCAACAATATCTGTAGCTACTGGAGGTAGAAGCACAAGTAAAATCAGCAGTTCAGCACAAGTGAAATCAGCACAAGCAGTCAAGCACAAGCTACTGGTACTGGAGGCCTCGCCGCCTGGCAGCCTTCCCAATCCCGGCGCTCCTCCACGGCTCCGTCGGGCGCCACGCGCGCTGTCGGGCGCCCCGCTGCCCGGCCGGGCCATTGCGCTAACCCTAACCCTAATGAGGCGGCCGCTGGGACTGGATCGAAGGGAAGGAGGAGTGGAGGACGGCGTCGGACTCAGACCTTGGTGGCGCCGTGGCGGCCTGGCAAGCGATGGGGTCGGGGAGGACGGCGTCGGTCGGACCTTGCTGCTGCGCCGCCAGTCGCTAGAGAAGAAACGAGGGAGAGAGAGAGAGTCCACGGGACGGGGCAGGGGGTCGGGGCCGAGGGGGGCGGGGTCGCGGTCGCGGGGATGTTTTTTTCGGGGTAGGTGGCCGGCTCGTCGAGCCGGTCGAACGAGCCACGAGCCGTTCCGAGCCGAGCCTCGAGCCCTTTTTTCAGTTAATTATCAGTACCAAGCCGAGCCTCGGCTCGGCTCAATTTCGCCAAGCTTTCACGAGCCGAGCCACGAGCCGGCTCGGCTCGGCTCGATTCCACCCCTAGTTTTGCCCTCCAGTACTAACACTAGCGTGTGCAATATACTCACTTTTACCCTCCGGTGGCTGGTCAACAGAGAGTCAACGAATGAGTTTTAGCTATCTAATTGATTCATTTTATGCATAACAAATTCAAAAAGATCAAAACATAGTGACATCTATCCAGAGAGTCTTATTATGTGACCTGCCACCATAAGAAATGTATATAAATCAAGTTTAAACCTAAATCAGCACTTCTCAAATCACCTACTATCTATGAAGGTTCATGGCTTTCTACTCAAGCCTCTTCCCAAAACATTCCTCCCCAAGCATAGTTTGTCTGAATAAGGCAATAATTGTCAAACTGATGTATATTTGAATGCAAATAGTTTGATATATGCCAAGATGTATTTTATTTTATGAAATAAGCATTTTCCATTTTTAAATCTCTTTCTATTTTCTATTTGAATCCCTTTGTCAGTTTTGCCTTGGGTTTTAAGTTCTACTCAGTTTTCCCCTCTCTCTTAGTCACAAACTCTCACACATGTGCTCATCTTATTTGCTACGCTCTGATTGGTCGAGACAGTTGTCACACAGATCATACCCACCAACCATTGATCCTCTGTGATCTAGCGGACAGGATAACCTTTATATCTGTCAGGGGGCACCCCTCTATCCATGCAAAAATAACGAGTTTGCCACCGGTACTTTAACTCTATAAACAAATGATTTTGAATATAATTTGAAGAGAAAGTGTTCAAAGGTGTATTATTTTCGTATATGCAAGTTTATGCATTATATTTCACTCCATAAAATGATAAATGATCAGGATTTTATTAGCACAACATTATCATGTCCTAAGTGCGATTTCAAAGGTGTATAATTTTCGTATATGCAAGTCTATGCATTACATTCTATGAAAATGATAATATTTCAAGATTTTCTTAGCACAACATTGTCATGTCCTAAGTGTGGTTTCATAGTGTTCGAAGGTGTATAATTTTCGTATATGCAAGTTTATACATTATATTACACTCTATGAAAATGGGGAGAAAATGATAATCTCTCAAATTTTTGTTATCACATCATTATCACGTATTAAGTGCGATTTCACAGTGTTCAAAGGTTTATAAATTTTGTATATGCAAGTTTATGCATTATATTTCACTCCATGAAAATGATAAATGATCAGGATTTTATTAGCACAACATTATCATGTCCTAAGTACAAATTCAAAGAGTTCAAAGGTGTATACTTTTCATATATGCACGAGGCATAAAGATTTTGGTTTAGGGATCACTTTTTACGCTCTAAAAATGGTAAACTCTAAAGATTTTCTTATGACAACATTATCATGTCCAAATTATAATTTGAAAGTATTCAAGAGTTGTGAAAATTATAAACACTTTTTACATTAAGAGTTGTATAATTTTTTAAACTTGAAAGTGTTTAAGAGTTATGTCAATTATAAACACTTTTTTACATTAAGAGTTGTATAATTTTTTAAATTTCAAAGTGTTCAAGAGTTGTGTAATTATAAACACTCTTTTAAATTAAGAGTTATATAATTGTTTTAATTTGAAAGTGTTCAAGAGTTGTGTCAATTATAAACACTCTTTTACATTAAGAGTTGTATAATTTTTTTAATTTGAAAATGTTCAAGAGTTATGTCAATTATAAACACTCTTTTAATTAAGAGTTGTATAATTTTGTTAATTTAAAAGTGTTCAGGAGTTGCTGTGGACACTCTTTTACCTCATAGATTCACTTGATTGGAGCCGAGATATTAACTCGATAAACCAATCAAATTATCGGAACGCCTTGCGGACCGCATTCTTCACGGCAAGCGCTCTCGTCTAATCGGAATATTTTGATGCGAGATCTAACCTTCCCTACGCATGATTATCATCCTTCATACAGGTCAATGGGACAACACCATACTACGCCCAGGACAAACGGGAGGCCGAAGTGAAGCTCGACAAAAGGCCGCCGTCGCTGGAAAAGGGCCGCCATCGCCGGAGAAGAAGAAGAAAGAGAAGGCAACGACACAGGCGCGGGCGCGGGGCTGGCTCGGGGTCCTATCTTACAACGCCAACCTGGGTAAGTTGTGGGTCCGGCGTTCATGTGGATATGCTGTGAGTCCCATGCTGATCTGGATAAGTGGAGGGAGGTGTCTACTATGGGAACCGACTGAACGCGGTCCCACTTGTTAGCATGTAACGGCAAAGATCCACTACGAGACCCGATAAAATGTCCCCACTTGTCAGCACATAACAGCGAGAGTTTACTACAGGACCCCACTGAGCACGATAACCAAGAGCACGAAAATAGAAATCCAAAAAAAGAAAATGCTCCAGTTTGTGTCTGGACTCTGCAGCGATATGTCAACTAACCAACCAATCCAGCAAAGCTCAGTAGCGGCACCTCACAACGTTCCTACGAGGTACGAGCTCGTAGCGCTCTTTGGCGCATGAAACACCTGCCGTCGGCAGCCGGAGGCCGAGTCCACGCGTCCGGTCGACGCCGCCGCGTTGGCCTGCCTTCTAGAGCCGAGGCATGCTTCCCACGGTTTCATCCCGACAACGACACCCCGATCAAGCCCGGTCACGCACGCACGTACCTGCTACGTATCATTTGAGGCAGCCAGGCAGCAGGACGCCCCGGATGGTCGACGTGACCTCTCTGCTTGGCCATTCTTAGTACAACTATACTTAACAATTCTGATTGTCGATTAGTAGTTGCCTTGCCTTTGCTTGATCCATATCCGAAGCCGTCAACAAGGAGATACTAGTAGATATATACACATGTCGAAACTGCGGACACATAGTTTACGCTGCTAATTAATTACTGTATAAAGTTATATTGCCATAGTCTTGGTCACAAGTCGTAACATATTGTGCATTGAACTGAGACGCAATTCAGCAACGAGCTAAGATGGGTGATGGGAGCTGGAAGAAGGTTCCAGGTTATAAGCAATGCAAGCGCATGCAACAAGGCCACTTGATCTCCAAGTGAATTAGTCATGGACTCAATGGAAATTAAGTGTTTGCTTTCACAAAGCCAACAGGGTTTCGCTAACTGAACCTTTGTTAGTTGACTTTTGTTCTATTTTTGTTCTGTTCTGTTCTGGTTTGTTTAATTTGAAACTGAAGGGCAATTGAGTTTTGGTGGTGGTTACTTATCGAAACAATTAAGGTGTGTCTGCACGGATAATCACGGCGGGGTTACTGTAACCTTCCTTGTTCCTAAGTGAGTTAAGGAGTCAATGCGGCGTCCCTGTCCGTGTCCCTGTCCGTGTAAGCACGCACTCTTTTTTTTTTTTTGAGGGAGTGTAAGCACGCACTCTTTTAACAGCCGCGTGTAGCTTGCAGAGTAATTAGGACACTGCACGGACGCTAATGGAATAGTAAAAGGACCAGCAAAGATCATGCGCAACCACAATATACTTTCCTTGATTTTGTATTGTGAACTCTCCGAAGGTAGCTGTAGTTTTGTACTGCCCAAAACAAAAACAGCTGGATGTTAAGCACACACTCCCTTTCTTTTTGACTTTCACACCCAAATATTTTCGATATACTAGTATAATAATTTGAAAAAGGAAGAACAAAAGTTTCCTTATATATTTTGACCAAGGGTCTAAGGCTTACAAGAAACAAGCAAGTCCTATCCCAGCTAGCCGTCAGATTTCTTTATCCGACGGCCGGAGTCAAAACACGGACAGACAAGTAAATTTTGGTATACCACCGCGCCACGCAAAACGCTGCGCTTACCATATCAACACCCCTTCCAGGTTCCAGCTCACAATTCCAGTCCGGAGCCAGAACAAATCAAGCAATCGGATTAACCAACAATCGAAACCTAGCGAAGAATTAATCCTAAATACCACCAAAACCTAAACCGCGCCGCCGCCGCCGCCGCCTCTGCTGATCAGACGGCTGCTAGAAGCATCTCCGTCCGCGCCCTCTTCGCCTCCGGTGGGGCGCTCTCGGCCTCGTCCCCGGCCACCGCGGCCGCCGGAAGGTTCAGGTCGAAGTTCCTCAGCAGCGCCGCGGCCTTGGCCTTGGCAGCCTCCTTGTCCTTGCCGCCGAGCCCCTCGCCCTCGTAGTGCAGGCGCTTGTGCCCGCCCAGCGCCTGCCCCGACGGGAACGTGCGGTCGCACAGCGAGCACCGGTGCACCTTGGCCTCCACGAGGGCGCCGCCTCCGGACGCCTCGTCGACGCCCGCGTACGGCGCCGCTTGCGCCGGCGGCGTGGGCGGCTTCCGGTGGCTCGTCTTGTGCCCGCCCAGCGCCTGGTAGGACGCGTACACCTTGCCGCACACGGAGCACTCGTACCCCTGCTGCGCCTTCGCCTGCACCGCCACGCCCTTGAGGACGGCGTCCTCGTCAGCCTCGCCGCGGACGCCGCGCGCCAGCATCACGAGGCAGAGCGCCATGTACTCGTCCACGGACTCGCCGCCGCCGCTTCCGAAGCTTCCGCTGCCGCCGCCGCCACGGCGCCTGGAGCGGCGCCCTGCTCGAGCCCACGAGTCCATCCGCGGAGGGGACGCCGGCGCCGGCGCGGGGGACTTCCGGGAGACGTCCTCGAGCGACATGGCGGAGATCGATCCGGACGCCGGGTTGACCAGTGGAACCAACGGAACAGAGAGAGAGAGGGGTGGACAAGTAGGAGAGTGGTGGGTGTGCGCGAGCGAGCGATTGTGAGGGAGGCGTGGGTTGTCCTGGGGCTGCCCGCCATATATAGTGGCTGGGGGAAGTGAGGGTAGTGCGGACTGCGGGGTGTGGCACTGTGCTGGCTAGGCTACGCAAGGCAGGCGGCGGGGCGGCAAGCGGTAAGCGTGGCGAGGGGGCCCAGCCGCGTGCACGTATGCGGCCGCGAGACCGTGCGTATGTGTGACTTGGTGATCAAGTCATCGCGGCGTGGATTAGGTGATCTGACGGCTGGGATGCTGTTTGGCTCCGGAACCGTGTGATCCGGTCCCTTCGTGAGGGATAAGACGTGTGTTCCTTACGAACGACAAAGGGCAGTAGGGAGTACATTCATGTTCGTTAACGTACCTGGTATTTTTCTGACACGTCCCTGCTGTTTTCCGGGAAGATATGCGTGCATTGATGGAGGATAGATCTTTGCCTCCCAGAAAAGATTTAATGCCTCAATATTTTCCATTTAATTTGTCATTAATAGACAAAACAAAGAAATTAATAAAAAGTCGCTTTATTATGCATACACAATACTACTAGTAGTACTACTTTCTCCATCTCAAAATCGATTTCACGGGTTTATCAAAATTCGGATGAATCTATATAACAAGTAGTGTCTGCATACATCTAAATTTTAACATATCTATGACATCTATTTTAATACTGAGAGAGTACGTCTTTTCTAAAACTAAACGGAAATACTCAAGGTCCATCATCATATCACTGCATCTGGATTTCTACTATACAAATTGGTGGACTCGACAACAATGTACTGAATGAGTATAAACATCTAGCGCACCTCTCTTTTCAAACAATATGCCTATGATTTAATGTCTAGTTAGATATTCCCCTCCAGAAAAGATTTAATGTCGCTCGATCTTTTCCATTTAATTTGTCATAAATAGACAAATCCAAGGAAGTGATAAAAAGTTGCTTTACTATGCATACGAAATACTACTATACATCATTTCTTAAACTAAACGCAAATACGCAAGGTCCGTCAGCATATCACTATGTCTGTTTGTTTTCTGCAAGGGGACTATTGAATTTCTATAGTACAAATTTGGTGGACTGGACAATAGTGTACAGGATTGAACTCCTAACCAAGTATAAACATATATAGCTCGCCCCTCTCTTTTCAAACTATATGCACATGAGATTTTTTTTTTTAACCTTTGAAGGACAAAATTGGATGGAAGATAACAACAACACAAGGAAGTTTCTATGGAAGAAAAATATTGCGCGCCCCTTTTTGAACTATATCCATGCGAAATTATTTTCTTGTTTCAAACTGATACACTTATTTGAACTTCCGAATGAAAACTATTACATAGTAGAAGAGAACGGTAAACCCGTCGAGTTTATGATGGATGATAAATATGTCTCCTTCCTAAGTAGATGCACACAAATTTAATTTCTTTTTTGAGACAAAAATACACATATATGCGCTTCCAAAGACATATAATTGGATGGAAGAGATAACGGTAACATGGCTGAATTTATGATGGATGATCCCTAACATGATGCAAATACTTCAGTTTCTACTTTGATACACCAGTATGTGTGTCTGCATATCCGAGACGCAAAATTGGATAAAAAGGACAAGCATAAATAAGATCAATTTATAAAGGAGGATACATATCTATCTAACTAGACACATATGGACATATTTCTTTCTTTATTTGAGATAGGAATCGTATCTCGACTTTGTCCTAGAAAATATTGATAGAAGAGACAAATGTAAGCATGACCAAGTTTATAAGGGATAATGAATATCTCACATCTCTGTTCTAACTAGATACACATGAGCTTATTTTTGTTATTTATTGAGATTGATACAGTAAAGAACACAATTTGATAGAAGAAACAACGACAATGAATATCAAATTTGTGGCGGGGGATAAATATCTTGACTCACTTGATCCCCTTTTCAAGCTAGATATATACGATTTTTTAGTGATGTATTTTGTTGGTTTTCTTCCTTTCTTCGCTTACTAATGATCTGGCTTCTAGTAGAAATAGTGATTTTGCACGTCATGATTAGTTAGGGGTTTAGGCCCTTTTGAATGCATGTAATTTGCACAAATTTTACAATAAAAGGCAAGGTGTATATTTCCTCTAAAATACCAAACATTACATTTCGTATCACTACCAGATCGATCTAGATGCACAAATATGCATGGCCGTGTGAATGAATTACATATAAACTATATGCTTATGAGATACTTTTTACTTTTCATGAGACCGATAATTATATATGAAGATATATAACAACAACATGATGGAAAGTTTTATGAAAGAAGAATATCGCACCTCCCATTTTAAACTATATCCATGTGAAATTATTTCCTTGTTTCAAACTGATAAGAGTATATGAACTTCTGATGAAGAATATTGCATAGATGATACACTGGTAAACCCGATCAAATTTATGATGGATGAGAAATATGTCTCCTCCCCAAGTAGATGCACGCACATTTTTTTGTTTGAGACACAAATACACATATATGCACTTCCGAAGACATATAATTGGATGGAAGAGATAACCGTAACAAAGTTGACTTTATGATGGATGATCAATATGTCGACTCCCTAACAAGATACACATACTTCGGTTTCTTCCTTTGATACACCAATAAGACGCAAAACTGGAAGGAAGGGACGACCAACAAGATAAAATTTATAAGCGAGGATAAATATCTAGCCTCCCTTTTCAAACTATACATATTTGAACATATTTATTTCTTTATTTGAGATCGGAATGCATGTCTAGACTTCTGAAGAAAAAAATCGAAGAGACAAATGTAAGCAGGACTGAGTTTATGAGGGATGATGAATCTCTCACATAACGTTTCTAACTAGATACGCGAGCATATTTTCTTATTTCTTGAGACCGATACACAAGATATCAAGACTCCTAAAGAACAAAAATTGATGGAAGAAACACCAGCGACGAATAACTGACTTTTTTTTGTATTAATGAATATCTGACTTTGTGGTGGAGGATAAATATTTTGACTCACTTGACCCACTTTTCAAGCTAGACATGCAATTGTTTTCTTCCTTTCTTTATTTGAGACCGACGCGGTGGTGATGTACTTTGTTGGTTTTATCTCTTTCTTAGCTTAACATGATTACTCAGGCGCTTGGGGCCTTTTGAATGCATGAAATTTGCACAAATTTTACAAAAAAGGGCAAATCATGGATTTCCTCTAAAATTCAAACATTACATTCTGCATGATTACCAGATCGATCTAGATGCACAATAGAAGGAAATACAAATATACCCATAGATTTATATAAGGCGCTAGGCAGGGCAAATTCTAGAAAAGTTTAGGCACCTTAATCTTAATAGATAGAAAGCTTAAGAGGATGTGATAAGCATAGCCGAGAGCGCCACTAGCAGCTAGAGCACTGGACACCTGATCCAGACCATATGTGTGGGCGTGTAGTGAACATTCTGTTGCTCGCCCCAAGCAAGAGGCAAGCCATTTGGACACCACGTCAAGACAGGCGGCCGAACCAGCACCTGCCACTAGGCGAAGGGCGGGAGGCGCCACGAGCGGGCGAGGCGGCCCAGCGTGTAACCGGCGATCAACTACCAGGACAGTGACAAAAGTCGTTGGAATATGGCAGGTCTCCGGCCGCGTCGAGCGCGTGTGACAGTGACGTGGCAGTGTGGTTGTTGCTGGGAGAGAGCAGGCACGTTAGAGCAAGTACAATAAGCTTATGTAAGCAGGCTATAAGCCTTTAAATAATATATTTGAGATGATGTGGATGAGAGAGAAGTGGAGAGAGAAGAAAGAGAGAGGAGTTAAGTAAAAGACGCGAGCCATGCATAGACTTCAAAAGCGCTTTTTAGACATGTAAAAAATGTAGATAAGATAAAAAATATATAGTTATATATATAGTATTAACTATGGCATATTGGCCGTTAGTATAGATGGATGATATTAGCGGCGATGCCGCGGCGTATTTGAACTTGCTCTTATTGGGTGTGGGCGCTCCAGGTGCTGCGTGGGAGGAGACACCTCACCCCTGCCACGAGAGTCTTCGCGCGCGCACGGGGGGCCAGGCCCGGCCGTCGATCGGCTGCCGATCGAGCTCCACGACGTACGGCGCCGTGGTGGTCTCGCGACTCACCACAAGCCGCTCTAGGCTGACGCAGACTTTGGGGATAATTTATATCTGGTCGGCCGACCAGCGTTGTCTATCCGAAATTCCGAGTGAAGGTCGACACGCACATAGTACAAATCAATTTCAGTTTCAGCTTTCACGAAGCCAGCGAATAGTGGAGGAGGAAATTCGAAATTCTTCGTATATATTGTCTATTTATATGCATGGCAGATACTCCCATGTAAACAAAAAACACAACGATGCCGAATTTTTAGCAAAATACTACCCAACACCCGAAGTCAAAATCAGCGAGATTACCAGGACGAGCCACGTTCACGTATGTGGCGTACGGTTTCAATGGGCTTGCAGACCAGGTAGCAGTGCTTCCTTGCTTTTCACTCGGACATTAACGCGAATTCCAAAGCAACAAAAACTATATATATTCCCTCGGTAATGCTACCTAGTCGACCGCACGTGTAAACAAATCTTCGAAATTAAGGACCCATGCGAGTACGGATCTGCTTGGATCTGCTGCAGTTATTGGCAACGGACCGGCCACAAACCCAGCATTCCACCAACCGCGCGCGCTTTAAACTCAGAAAGATCTCGATCGATCGAACTTTTTCGATATCCAATGATCCAATTGTTTAGCACTTCGAGTAGTATGTCGCGAATCACCGCAGCATATGCACATATCCTCAGCAATGAATGGTTATATCATGGCGTAACCTAGCTGTGTCGCTGCCAGGTTAATCAGCAGACACGACATTTGTCCCTCCGATCCGAGAAGAAACGTGAGGCGACGTGTGGGCAAACAGCCAGTAGGTACCAGCGGGCGAGTGCGACCGTACGTGCTGCGGCGTGCTAGCTGGTTTATGCGAAACGCGGCGACAGTAATGGCGAGGCCCAATTATTAGTAGCTTCCAGAATATATCGCTGATCAGTGATCACTTCGGGCAATAATACAGGCAGCAGTACATTGCACCACGGAAAAAGATCGACGCGGGCGTGTATATACTACTAGTGTACTTATTGATAGCTGCAGCCTGCAGCTGTGCCACTCACTCTCGACGTGCGGATGTGAGGAACAGTACAGAGAATGATACTGCTGTATAATGTAGATATATGCACCGGCATTGTTAAAAAACCAGAAGCAGCATGAGCTGTGGCCTCCCTTAACTAGCTTATTAGCGTCGATTCGATCCCACATGCTCGCCTAAGAACGCTTCAGTGCGCTCGGTTGGGGAGCAGATCCGCAAGGTGCTCCCCTAATCGTCTCCGCGGAGAATAATCCCCACGAGTCGATGTCTGCTTATGTTGTCGAAATGATAATGATAATATACCACCACATTGTTCGATCCAGTGGGATCTCTGTCATAAATGACCAGATTTCTTTCACTTCTTAAGAGGAAGCTACTACATATGATTAGGTTGGAGTCAACATGCCAGGGTGAACCCAGTTCAGAGATTACAGCTTTGTCGACAGATTACAACTTTGCATCTTTGGTGTACTCCATGGTAAGTACAGTGATTTAATCCTCTCTCGAGACTACTACTTTCTTTGGAATGTTCATATGCTGTACAATCGGACTGCTAGTATATATCACGTAATCCTAACACTGACTGTATTACTGTGACAGAGCATAGGCCAGGTTTATATCAACAGAACCCACAGCTTATATAGTAGTATATACCCCAGCGAGCCTCCGAACTAAAGCGGGAGCAAGCAACCTGGTGAAGAAAGCGCACCTCACTCGGCAGTACATCATCTCAAACTGACGGCGACGCTACTGCAGCTGTGCAAGATTTTCCGTGGGCCTCGGCTTTACTTCCAATTCCTCGACGTCGCGGATAAAGATCTTGTCAGGCGGATGGCTGCGAAGTGCAAAAGCGACGGTTAAAATTGACAGTTCAGTGGTTCCATCTTGAATGGCAGGTAAATGTTCCTAGGTAGTAATTTCGGAAGCTTGGTCTTACGGTATATCTCCCCTTTCGTGAGTGTAACTGGACGCAACAGCAAGCAGACTACCATCCCTGCTGAAAGAGAGCGCAGAAATGCTAGTTTCGTACCTGGGGTACTGCAATCGGAAACAGAGAAAGAATCAGGATACCATGAGTTCTGAATTTCCTGACAGACACAGAACTACTATTAATTATTTGACAGATAAATCGCGGGTATAGGAAACCTGAAACAATTTCTTTTTGTTTTCTCCATCCCAGGTGTATACGAATCCATCACATCCACCGGTGGCAAACGTTCCATAGCTGCATATGTTAGATGCGAACATTAAAGAAACTGCAGGCTGATAACAGTGCGAGCGAGAAAAAGACGAGGAGCATTTTACATTGGGTGAAATGTAATTGCATTGACAGGATATAAAACTCTCCGTCCATCCTCATCCAGTCGATGGCACTTGAAAGCATACCTGATGAGAATGAACACTTAATGGAAAAGCATCTAGCTAGGTTTAAAGGTGGGACACAAGTGACCTGATGTAGATAAGACAATTACACACCAAGGCAGATACCATTATCTTCAGTAAAACGCCAATAAAAGTGACCTTATATATTTTGCAACATAGATATATACCTCTTAGAGGGACCAGCTGCAGTTCGATCAAAGAACTCCAATGCAACTTTTCCTTCCACAGAACCCAAAGCAAATCCTACATAAAAGTTAAAACTAAACCTTAAATTAAAAGACATTGGGAGGAATAGTAATGAGGCCTAAAAAGGTAAATAAGCTAGTTTGCGGATGAATATTCCGAAGTTAGATATCATTTATATTATCTGCCAAGTGAATTTGAACATGAGGTATGACCGTATGAGAAGGTCAAAAACTAAAAAAGCATAGTTAGATGCCACACAGAACTGAAAGACTATGTTGATGTGGAATATCAATCAAGGACATCAACCATTAACCCACAAAGAGTAAACGGAAATATATGAGGCGCCATAGTCAAAACAGCGGTGGTGCACTAGACTTAAGAAACTAGTTAAGAACTTGAGATCAGTTGCAAAATCTCATTCTTAATATTACTGCAAACATTTTTTCACAGCAATATATAATTAGCACATAGTGACAGAGCCTGCTGCTGTCATTATAAAAGTCTCAAAGGATATTTGAAATTCAGACTCTGTTGTGAATTGTCATTACGAGATAGATTTTTTCTTATGCTCTACTACTGGAAAATAATAATATCATGAACGAGACACTAACAGGCTAAATGTTAACGAGAACTAAGAAGACTGTAGAAAGTCATGCTTTCAACAAATTCGTGTATGCTGATGGTATAGAGAATTTCAAACTTCAGAACAAGTTGACCAGTTAGTCAGTTACTGTACTTCAATAGTTGAATCAAGATCATAACGCACAGATACTCCACAGCCTTGAACCATTCAAAGTTAAAAACCAATCAGAAAATGTACAATCATAGGATAAAGTGATAATAATTTACAAGTATCATCTAGATTAAGAAGCAATGGAGCTGAATGATAATCTATACAAAAGAGTTTGAAACAACCTATCCATCTACTGAAATGACCTGCATTGCAACGCACAAATGATGATCACATGGTTCCATGAAATTTCAAGCAATTTATCTATTGACCATGCATGAAAACAAAGATAATAGGAACAACAATCATGTGCAAAATTATTATAAGATTCAAGAAGCAGTACGGCAGTTTCACAGCACCTTTCCAAATGAACAAGGGTCCCGATATAAAGAAAGCTAAATAAATATCAGCCTAGTACATCTTTTTGGTATTAGACAAATCATAAAAAGAAGGTTCAAATCATGCCAGTAATGTTTAGCAGGAATATAGATTTATTGCATGTTAGCAGTAATAAAATCTTACCAGTTCCATTTGGATAACACTCAACACAGCGTGTTTGATAACGCAGGGAAGACTCCCTTCGCTGCTCAGGCTCAGACATACGGCGCAAATCATAAACATTCACATGCCTTCCTGCTGTTGCAACAACCAACTTATATCCTGCTAATGAAAGCGAGTATACACGTTCAGGTTGGTTATGTGTCTCAATAAGTGCATTCTCTTGTGGCCCATTAGCACCTCTTGGATCCCAGCGCTTTATAGTCCTATCCCAGCTGCCAGTGATAACTTGCCCTGACATAAGACATGTTACAAGCATATGATGTTTCACACTATTATGAAGAAGTGACAAATTATCTGGAAAAGACTTACTTTAGTGAATTATGATTGTACGGGAAATGCCAGAGCCACTTGTAAGTGAGATATTCTAACTAACATGTCTGATTTACTGAATTTTTCATACATACTATATATGTCTAGGCAGTCTAATAGGGACAAATGTTCGCCTAACCTTTTCATCTCATGCTATGTGATCTAGTAATCTATCTTTTCTGATTACAAAATGAAACAGTATAAGACATGAACTTATCAGTTACAAGTTTTTCGGATCAAATACAGTACAACAGTAGATTTTAGTACTCGTAGCATATATGTAGAAGATCACATAATTTGGATGTTTCCAGCGATGTGGGACTAGTAAACTCACGAAATTGTTCACACGAAGTTAAATTCATTTAGATACGCAGTAAATTTCAAATCATTGCAGCATACATAACAACTTCTGAATTCTTAATGCCATATTTCACTATTGCCTTGCATAGTATCCATAAAGTTACATGTCTGTTGGTAAAGACAAAGTAAACCAGATAGCTATCCTCCTAAGATTTTCAATATTCAGTCAAAGATATCATCTAGGCTCTTGAAGCTTCTCATATGGGATTTGGGTTTTTGGGAACAACTATTGAATGATGGGAAAATGAACAATGTATGGAATTGAGCAACAAATACAAAAGGTGGATATCATAAGAAAGTACATGGAATGGATATTTATTGAACACTGAATCTATAAGGATAAGTAAAATAGAAAAAAAGGAATTCAACAATTGTTGCGCGGCGACTGAAGACTAATTTTCCATGAAGCTAATTATGATAGTCTTACCCCAACACCAGGAAGAACTAAAGGATGACCTCAACTAGCAAAGCGGTACAATTGAACTATTGCAATTTGTGGTCAGGTTCTTGACTTAATTAACTCATCTCAAGCAACAGGAAACATGGATTCAGTAAACTAGCAATGTTATTCAGAAACTGAAGTTTGACAACACGAGTAGCACTTGTCTGCAAAAGCGAATTGGCAGAAGCAATTAAGCAATTACCTTCAGCGTGGGAGTACTCCACACAGGAAACTGTACCATCATGGCTTCCCAAGCGATAACTGTTATCATCATCAAACAACAGCCTGCAGTATATAGACAACAAAACAGTTCCCAAGCATACGAGCTATCAGTTGCGCTTCAATTTCTATGAGTGATTTGACCAAAGAGAAACTCAAATTGAGTTAATAATGCCGAGGGACATTGGGCCCAATATCCACTAAAACATGCTTCTACTCCCTACCGACCCACTTTAACATCACAAATGCACATATGCAAATCTCTATCTCTGCTCTGGACTACGGGGCAAAAACTATACGGCGTCCCGAATCATTCAATCAGAATCGCTCAGCAAAATACCAATCAAACGGGAGGGGAAAGTCCAGCACGGGTCGCTGTCATCACCTTCGCACGACGTGGTCGCTGGAAGCGCTGAATCCCGAGGAGTCATCGTGGAAGCAGCAGTCCAGCACGGGTCTCTTGTGCGTGAACACCACCCCCTTCAGCGCGTTGGCCCGAACGTCGTAGAGCCGCACCGTCTGGAAGGGGAGCGAACGCACGCGACAACCAAGACCCAATCGAACCCAACGGATCAAACCGAGCGTCTAGGGATTCGTTTCCTCGAACAAGCAGGAGGCCCGCGAGGCTTGAGACTCACCTTCTCCCATGAGGAGACGATGAGGAGGTCGCTGTTCCTCGAGAAGCGGAGGTTGGAGATCCCGTCCTTAGGCGGGTGCTCCAGCTCCCTACCCATCCCGATGCGGCTGCCGCCATCACCGACCGGCGGCAGGCCGGTGGCGGGTGCGCTCATGGCGGAGCCGAGGAGGAGGCGGGGGCTGCGTTTCGCGGTAGGACCGGGATGCGGAGGGGATCGAAATTTTGAATCGAGCAACGACGGAGCCGTGGAGGAGAGCGCGGGGTTTATAAAGGAGAGGGCTTCGGGAATGGTCAGTTGGTGCGGACCCGAGCGCAAATGCTAATTGCCGCTCTGTGCGGCGCGGGTGGCTCGAGTCGCACAGGGGCTCGCCCTGTTGGGCCGGCCCATTTCGTACCGGTGCTGTTTTTTCTGTTCTTTTTTCCCCTTTTTATTTTTCTTTTTCATTTTTCTGTTTCCTTTTCGGTTTTTTATTTTATTTTATTTCCTTTTTATTTTATTTTTTATGTTTGAAAATTTTAAATTTTAATTTTTTTGTGTTTTTAAAACTGGTTCATAATTTTTAAAATTGGTTCATGATTTTTAAAATTTGAAATTGGTTTGTATTTACAAAAGAGATAGCTACATGAGGTGGGAAAAAAGGTCACGAGCCTCTCATGGCTGTTTTTTTGTGGCAAATTACCGTTTGCCTCGTCGTGCCATGCAAGTGAAATGATTTGACTTGGACTGATTTTGATGATATTTGGACCAAAGTGAGCAATTTGTACAAGGCCGGGGTGATAAATCAGGGAATGTATGGAGGACTCGGTTGCTTGGCATTATGATAGTAAAGGGATTTTTTTAGTTAAATCAGCGTATATGCTGGGTGTTAGTCTTAGAGAGGCTAACCAGAATAACGATGCTAGCTCTTCTGTTGCATCAGCTCCATCATCAACATTGTGGAAAAAGGTTTGGAGTTTGAAGCTTCCTGCAAAGATCAAGATTTACGTTTGGAGATTGTGTTATAATAGTCTACCTATGAGACTGAATATCCAAAGAAAAAGAGTGGAGTTGGACACTAGGTGCCCGATGTGTAATCGGGTGGATGAAGATGGTGGCCATTTGTTATTTGCATTAGCTCTTTTGAATCTTTTGATTTTAGTTATTGTCCTAGAGTTTGTAATAAGGTTGCACATCAGCTTGCACAGTATGCCCTGCGTGCCAATTCTAAGTGCGTTGGGTGGGCAGATGTTGCCCTGGTTTTCGTATCTAGTTGCTAACGATTTAGCTGAGCAATAAAACTAAGTGGTTTGCTATAAAAAAGATAGGGAAAAGGCACAAACTTTGGATGATAGAAAAATTTATCTACTACGTTCACTGAAGAGATTTGACGATAAAATTGGAAGAGGAAGTTTTTCAGTAATAAAAGATTACTTCTTTTAAAATTGTGGAGATGTTTTTTTTTTTTGAAATGGAAAAAAAAAACGGCCTCTAAAATTGTAGGGATGTACATGGAGTATTGATGTGTATATTGCCTTTTGTTTCCCTTATTCTTCTTCTTCTTCTTCCCTACTAGAAGATGTGCATTGTAGTTCTTTTTAGAATAGGTTGCATCTTTATTCATCGATGATCATAGTTACAAGAATGTTGAGCCCGACTGGTGGGTCTATGAAACATATGTGACGCCCTACTTCTAATGCAGCGGAAAGATGCGCCAGAGAGTGAGCCTCCATATTGGATCGTCTATTTTCATGGAAGAAGATGAAGGAGCCCCTCGCCCTCACTTCAGCTTGAACTTCATGCAGAATGTGGTTGAACACAGCAGCATCCACTTGCAGTTACGCCACTAGAGCAAGCGCATCGCAACATGCTAAAGCTTTAAGATATCCTAGGTGCATAATTCCATTGACAACAACAACCGATGCACCTATATATTGGCCCTGGTCTGTTCGATAGATCGCACTTGCCGCACGGCGGTTTTGTGATTTCACCATCACACCATCAACACTGAACTTGCACTTGTCCCTGGAGCGGAGCGATCCACCATGGCGCAGGAGCTCTCTAATCACCGCCTCAACTATAGCTTGTATGACACCCATGTCTTGAAGAAATCTCTCGATGAAGATCATAGTCGACATTAGACTCTGATATATTTCCTCCTGGATCGCGTTACATTTCGCATGCCATATTGCCCATAGAGTCCATTGAGAACAGCCACTGCTGGGCTGGAGGTGAAGGGAATATGTCCGAGAGGCAATAATAAAGTGGTTATTATTGTATTCCATATTTATGATAAATGTTTATTTTTCATACTATAATTTTATTAATTGAAAAAGTTAATACATGTGTGTTTAATAAATAAATAAGTGTTCCTACTTATGCCTCTCATATAAACTAGCTCGTTGATTAACAATATGACCAAAAGTTTCTTGATCATAGACATTGAATATTATTAATAACGGGGTCACATCATTGGTGGAATAAAATATGATAAACACTTACCCAAAATATAGTAATACGATCAAAGTTATTATGTTTACATTGCTATAATATGTCATACAAAGTAACCCCTAATCCTTAGACCATGAGATCATGTTAATCACTAAGATCGAAAGAGTACTTTGATAACATCAAACGTCACACCATAACATGGTGACTATAAAGGTGGGTTCAGGTACTCCGATCAAAAAGTGTTATGTAGAGGCTCATGGATTAAGAGTGGGATTTGTCCACCCGATGACGAAGAGATATACTTTGAACCCTCTCGATAACATTACATTGATAACAGCTTGCAACAAGTGATTTGATCATAAAGGAATGTTATATCACGGAAACGCAAAAGAGTACTTGTCAGTAACAAGATTAAACTAGGTATGGAGATACCGATGATCAAATCTCGGACATGTAATATATCGCAAGACAAAGGGATTTAATTACGGCGTCTAAGGTTCTCACGATCATTAAGTCATCATTGAATGTATGGGAGTCAGTATGGATCTCCAGGTCCCGCTACTGATTATTGATCGGAGAGGGGTCTCAATAATGTCTGCATTATTCGCAAACTATAGGCTGACACACTTAGACACCAATTGGGGCAGATATAATATCAAAGAAAGGTTTTAATAGCATTGGTATTATTTCGATAAGCACCGGAATTGTTTCGGGTCAAATTGCTGAAATTGGTTCAGATATAATATCGAAGTTATGCAAAGGGGTTTATAATTAACAAAATTCTAAATAAAATAAATAAAATAGTTTTATTAAATGAGAGATGACATTGATTTTGGTAAAAAATTAATGCATATGAGTAGAATTGTGAGTGGAGAGGGTTTTAAGTGAGTGGAGCTTCCACCCACATGAATGACAAAGAGGTGGGAGCACCCACCTTGGCCGCCGGCCATGGCAAGGAGCTGCCCCTCCCCCTATATAAAGGAGCCCTACTCCTCTCTCACAAGCACACCTCCTCGTGAAGGATCTCTTTTCCCTCTAGTTTATTCCATATGGCTTCAGATTAGCGAAGTGTATGTTCTCGTGGTAGTTTCTCTAGAAAGGATCTGTTGCTTCCACTACTTTGTTGGAGCAAGAGACGGAGGTTATTACGGTGCTGGAAGTGTGTGCGATCACGGATGCGCTGTTGGTTTGCGGTGCTGGACTTGCTGGTGCTGGACTTGTTGGACTTCATCACGATCTTGAGATCGACAAGTGTACGACCACACCATCCATAAGAACCAATCGTGTAAAGATTTTTGGTCTTCGAGGATGAATTTTCTATGGATATATATCCACTCATTGCTTGTTTCTAGATAGATAGATCTTGGTACTTAGTTGTTCATATTGTAGGATTTTTTTTGCTTTCTATGTTGCAAACCCAAGAGCAGGCTGCGTGGATAAGCAAATATGCTCGACGATGACAGGATCAGTGAGAGCCCATATGCATTGAGATGGCATGCACTCGAGCAGTGAGTGCTGCCAGGAATCCCGATGTCCACACAAAGAACACGCGTAAGACGGCGCCATGGTCCTGTGATGCAGAACATCGGAGGTGGGCAACGAGTGTTTTTCCAGGCGCCACAAGAACACCTGAATCTTTGATAGAACTTGCCGTTATCAGAGTTTTATCCACAACTTACTCTCTGCATCAGTGTTTGAGGATGAACTCCGGCCCTCTAGCCGGTCGTCCCGCGTCCTCTTGGTCGACACCAGAGAGCGGTACGCTGAGTGCACCGAGAACATCCTGCTCTTCTCGAAGTGACATTCCCAAAAATCATCATGCACCCTTGTAAAGAGAGGAATGTTTTTGATGACCTCGATGTCCATAGGAAGGAAGAATTCCTCCAGCCTGTCTATTCTCCATGTTGCATAAGTGTGGTCGATAAGATCACTCACTTTGCATGGTGGATCATCCGTCAACTGGCCTGAGCCTCTCATCGCGCGGGAGCCAGTTGTGACTCCATGAGTCTGTAGTCGTGTTGTCGCCAATTCGTCTCGTCGACAATTCGTCTGATCAGCCAAGCTAAAGAGCGTCAATGCCTTCCAAGATCAATCTCCAAACAAGAGACGGGTGACATCCAAGCTCGGCTATCAAAATACCTTCCTAAGGAAAATAAACTGATTTCAGGATCCTCGCACTCAGCGTAACGATAATGGCTCCTGCAGTATACGCCATGCTTGCCTACCAACCATAGCGAGGTTGAATAGTTATATATCACGAAAGCCAAGGCCTCCCACATGCTTTGGTTGTACCATTGTGTTCCATGAGACCCAGCTTGTGCGTCGCTTGCCTTCTTTGTTGCCCCACCAAGATTTCCGTAGCATAGAATTTATGTGTTCACATAAGTCTTGGGGTAACTTAAAACACAACATTGAGAAGACACGAACCGCTTGAACAACGAACTTTATAAGAATTTACTTGCCCCCCATTGATAGAAGCAACTCAAGCCAACCCAACACTTTCTTTCACACCTTGTCTTTCAAATACTTGTATTGTAGTATGTGGATGTACAAAGGGCAATCTAGGCTCCGGCCCACCAAGGTCATGGCGCGGGCCATGACAACGGTTACACATCCTGCTAAGACACTGTAGCAACACGGTTTTGCATTGTTTATATGAAGGTGACCCAATATGATGCTTAGGGCAGGAACGCAGCTCATTGAGGACGACCTGAGTGGTGACCCGCCCATGAATTAGGCATTCCTTAGTTTTTGGGTCGGCCTGTCAAGGCAATTTATTCTAATAATATCTTTTTCTACTACAGCGTGGTCCGCCCAGGAGTCCAGCTGAAGCTCTGCCTCTGGCTTAGGGTATAGTTTTAAAAACTGAACAGGACCGGCGGTTAAACTGGAAAAAACCTGAACTAGAGCTCCTGACGGTTCTTTAAGAACACTTGACTGCTCACGCTAGTGAACCGGAATAAACCTAGAAAACCACGGTCAAACCACCGGTGTATGCACTAGTCAAAATTGTTTTTGAGGTGAAAATTTTAATTGGGCTTGATTGGGACTTACCCAGACGCTAGAATGGAGCCTCATACCAGCTGACCTACCGACATTTTATGCATATAAAACAGAAACGTACCTTGTTATTATTATCTACACGGTTGAACTCAAAATTCAACGTGCAACTACGAAACTACTTTCTCTACCGTTAGATTGGTAGTGTTTGCTCATATGGAAATATGCTATTGCTTGGTTGTACTCTTTTAAGTTGTTACATGTACCTTTTGCTAAATTCTAAGTCTAAAATATTTTCGGCATCTATAAATATTTATTTACTGTAGAATTTAGAAATAAAATTATAATACTTTATATCTTAAAAAATCAGTGGTTCGACCGGTAAAAACCTGAACCGACGGCCTCATCGGTTCGGTCACCGATCCGATTTTTTAAACTATGCCCCAGGGCTGGGTCCGTCACTGAATGTACATACTGCTAATATGCTAAATAGGAGTAAGGAATACTAGTGCAGATAAACTAAACAAGAAAACCATATCGTTCCCCAAAAAATTAAACGAGAAATCACTGGCAACAGCCAGATAGAATGAATGATCAATGTCTTCCTCACAAAATAGAACGATATAAGTGGCTCGAAAGATCACACGATACACCCAAAACTCCATTAATTACAAGGATCTCACCGACCTCAACTTGCGCAGCATAAGACAAGCAGTAGTGGCACTTGATGGCTAGAAACTCTACTCCCCAGGAAGTTTTTTTAAAGAGTTTTCTCCGCGAAAGTTGGCGGTCCATGCAATCCTTGTTGAAATAAGAGTATTTAGAAATATCTCGAGGATTTCATATTTTAATGGTTGTTGTATATATTTAGAGGATTCTCGTGGTGTTAACCATCGCCAGGCAGCCAGTACCAGTTAAAAGAGCGAAAGTTCGGTCTGCCGGTCAGATCTGCCTCTCTGCCAGTTGGAACATTTGTACCTGGGGAAAGGGAGATAGTACTAGCAGGTACGCGGAAGGTACCACCGGTTTCGTCTAGTGGTTTGCCGTCCACGCCGACCTCCGCCTACGGAGCTTCACCTGTCCAGCTTAAATATGCACTTTTCTTAGAGAATATTTGAGATATATTTGTCTAATGAAGATGATTAAAATTATATGTGCAACTTTAGAGCAATGTCTTAGCCTGGTCATAGCGGGTAGAAACTTAGAATAGTAACATGCATATATTAGTAGTCTATAAGTTACTACCTTTACTGCCTTAGAGCATCTCCACTTATGCCCCCAATAAGCCTCACTAGGCAAATAAAATGTATCCAAACGATGAAAATCGGCCCCTTGGCATACATCGAAACCTCGATTTCATCCGGATATGATCCAAAATTCATCCTAGATGAAAGAAAAATGCGGAAAAAACGACCAAGTGGACTCGAGCTGTTGGCGAGAGGTCGTCTTCATCCTCATCCCCTGGCTCCCGCGCGAGTTAAGGCCGTCACCGGTACCCTTTGCGCAGGCGACTGACCGTCGAGTCCAATCGTCGGCCACGTGGCACGATTACGACGCGCCACCACCTCGGCTTACCGCGCTTCCCGCCCGCATGCTATAATCCTCCCTCCCACCTCGCCGCTATAAAAGACTGGCAATTTCCTCTTCGCCGTCCTCACTCCTCCTCGCACCGACTAACTCTACCCTTCCTCCACATATATTCTTCTCGGCGATGGCGGAAAGGTTCCCAGTCGACGGCGCGGGAGCGAACGACTTCGGCTGGCGCGTTTGCTGAATGGGTGGCAGTGTCGCCTCCTCTACGAGGCCGGCTATCCCGCTCCGCTAGACTTCCGCACGCCATCGACATGGAGGCTCAGCGCGGGAGGCATGCCAATCCCTCCTCCACCCACTATCGTCCGGGTGGTCAGCGAGATCCAAGACATCCTCACCGGAATGTCCGACGAGGACAGAGTGGACCCACGCTAGCATCCCGACAACCACACGGGGTGGCACTAGTACTTCGCCGACCAGAACGCTCGAGATTTAGCGTCGTACAAGGGACCATCGCCGACACCGACGAGAAACAACGGGCAAGTGTGCCTGGACGCACGCTCCCCATCGTCCTCGAGCACATCGAGTCCGACAACTATCCTTGCCTTGAGTACCCGGCGCTAATGCCGGTCTCCCTCTCCTGCCGCCGTGGTAGTTCTTGGCTGTCGAGGAGGATGCCCGGCGCGTCCTCCTCTTCGTCGGCCTTCCCCTCCCGCTCCTCCATCTAGGCGCCAACATCAAGCTCGCCCTTCTCCCAGTGAAGGGCGAGCCACTTTCGCCGCCATCATGGTCCGTGCCGGTGTCGACGCGCACGCACTCACAGTCACTCACCATCAACGAGCCTCAGGATCCATCCCGCTGCACGGCCGCCTCCGCGTGGTCCGGCCGAAGCCGGAGCCGGTGAGCGCGCTGGAGGACGACTAGGATGCCTATGCCCCGAGGATGGCAATGGAGGCGTCGCTCAACGACATCCCGTCGATGGGCCTTGCCGATGCTCTCGCCTAGTCCAAGGCAGATCACGAGCTGGAGGAGACCGAGCGCCATTAGCAACTCCTGCACGCCGCCCGCCGCCTTCCACATGCTAACTTGGTCGTCGACAAGCACATCGGCGCATCGGCCAGGGCCAAGCGCACCTCGGCGCATCGGCGACGCCGGCCAGGGCAGCAGCCGCGGTCCTGTGAAGGACAAGCAGGACAAGCCGCCGAGCGACGACGACATCGACTACACGGCGTTCTATCGGTGCCTCAGCATGTACTAGACTGCCCGCCGCTGGCGAGCCTTTAAATATTTGTTTTCCAGTGTTTTAGTTAACTATCGGCCGAACTTGTCTATGTGTTGCCGACCCCCGCCTATATTTGAACCAATTTCGCCTAAATAGTATGAATGTCGACAAATTTGTACGTATTTCCCTAAATTTACAAGAATTTTGCCTACATTTGTATGGATTCGAGTTTGCTCACCGACAAGCCTGAGTTTGCGACTGGGAACATATAGGCCCACATGCCAAATATTCGCCTAATCCGGTGAATTTTTTTGCCGGATTTCGGCCTAGAGGCTCAAATGAGTGGAGATGCTATTAGCACGTCTCCGATTTATCATCTTTTTTCTCAAATCTCTCTTACATATTTAGATTTAATTATGAAGTCACTTACATAAATCTAAAGTTATATTGCGGGCAAACCTGATTGTATAAATGATTATGATCATTTGCATCCAATCGAGTGCCAACAATGAGTATGTTACTGATTACAGTGCACGTAGATAATTGGTATGGAGGCTCTAAAAATGGCTCGAAAAACATAGGATTATCAATAAAACCAGTAAGAACTATCATTAACATGCACACTATACGAATATATGTAAGGTATCCAAGTAGTTGCTATAGCTACCATATTAAACAGTAAACTAACTAGTATTAGAGAAAGTTTAATGATACTGTGCACCTCAAAAACTAAAGTAAAGTCAGTGGTGCATTTTAAATTTAGTGTCTGCTATGCCCTTAAGTATTCAAATCAACGATTTCTCAGTGAGAGGTTAGTGGGCTGGTGGCACAATTAATGAGGTCTCTCGTGACATTAAGGTTGTTTTCTAACTCATTGAATAGCATACACGATTAGTCCATTTCGGGGATAAGCTCGTCGGGAATTTTCTTTGAAAGGACCTCAAAACACATTTAAGGTATAAGTTCAAGAACTTTCAAGAATAAAACCTCCAAAGAGGAAGAGGTGGACGACGAGGGCTTACTATACTTACTTGTTTCTGTTTTCAGTTTTGTAGGGTGGGATTTATACTAATCTTTTTGCGGAATACATATAGATGCAAGCACAAAAACAAACTACAACCATCCATGCACACACACACACACACGTACACAACATACTGATCACAACCGATTAAAAGGATAACACCCACATGACGTTAATCCCTTTTGTGTTACGGGTGTAACCTTCTTAACCGGCTTCCAAACCATTCAACTACCCGTTGGTTCATGGCTTATTGCTAAGTCACAACAAGAGTAACTTGGTTGATGATGGTAGAGGCAAACAAGTGAATCGAATACCCTGTTTGGCAACAATGAATACAAAGAAGATTAAGCTATAAACAATATGTACCAAATTATTGACCACCATGCTTTAGTGCAGGGGAGACTTAATTGCATCGGATTGTCAACGATATGATACTTTTTTTATGTTTTTAATTAAATAAGGTCTTATAGTGTAATTTTTGTATAAGAAGACACTAGACACTTTGAATCATTATTCGAAGAACCCCAAAAGTGGATCACCAATGAAGGAGCAACGGTTAGCTACTATTCTTCTATGATTACATGTTACACTAAGATTTGCCTGTTGGTATTGTGTTCTTGATAAAACCAAATAAGTATGTATTGCTTCTGTTTTGGTCCATGCGCTTGTATTGCCTGCCTTAATTTATCTGATCTTGTTAGTTTCATCAGACAAGGAGTTAGTCGGATGCTAGGTGGTTAGGGTTTGGTGGTTAGGCAGTATAATCATGTCAAAGCATGACTATGATCGAACAATCATTAAACGACCTGTCCTCACTTTTCATGACTCTTCTCTTCTTGGAGTACGTGCATCTTCCAGCTATTGCTAATATAATTTGCATGCCAATGATGTCACTGATTCTTAATCGTTACAATTCAACTGCATCTTAGTGATAAACTACTAAGCTTATCCATATGATAATATGGCATGGAGCAGGGCACGTTTGCGCATAATTAAAAACTAATCAGTATAGTTTAGTGCTAACTAGCTAGTGAAATGATGGAGTAGTAATTGTAGCCCAATGCAATGGACCAAGAGTGCTGGCAAATACTGAAGGATTCCAAGTGTGTGGTTTTATTCCAACACAAGATTTGCTTCCTCGATTGGTGACAACACTGACAGCCAAGGCCAAGCCTTTTTATTCTTGCATTAACTCAACTATGAAACTTCTTGTCTAAAATTAAGAATGTTCAATGTATTTAGCATGATTTTTCTAAGTAGACTTAGTCAGTTTCAGTAATTAACTGGGATAAAGTGAGCATAATTTGGAGTAGGTTCAGTGCACTAGCAATGAAAAGAGAAACACATGTGAAGGGGGTTTAATTAAATCCAAATGCCAACTATCTTAAGAAGTTGGAGATATGATGGCATATACGAAACTTCCTTCTCTCTTTATAAACCAAGAGTCAATCAATATTAGTGAGGATAATCAATATGTTGCTGTTCATTACTCGGTTGTGAATATGTCAGATCATACCAACCAAATGTCAACTTAGCTGACAATGAGTTAGCAGTAAGTTGTGTGTCAAGAGTCTGGACAAGGACAGTAATGCATTTTACTAGTGTTTTCTTTTGCGGTGGTGTTTGTTCCCTTTTCTGTTTGATATAAAAGAACAGAAATATCTGTTATCTTTGACCTCTAGCCGACAAAACACGTTACAGTTCATTCTCTCTGCATCTTTCCTTTTATTTTTCCTACAAATGAGGTACAACCTTTTCCAGTTAAGACTGGATTCACATTGCGTTTAGAAAAACAAATTTGGAGAAATAGTACTATAGCTTATGGTCCCTATTGGTCCAGCAACGACTTGGAGACAAGCATTGTAAAAACAATCTTTCCATTGACTTGTTAGAGCTACCATTTTTTTCAATAGTACTGTATAGCTTCTATTCGCTCTAAGCATGACAAAACTGTACTAATTGACTAGTGAAGTTAAATTGAAAAATGTATAAGTACAAAACAAAGTACGATGACTCTCGTTAACAATGTATGAATCATATTAGTGGATGATTCAAGTTGACTGATTGTTGCTGTCATTTGCAAAGTACAGAGAAACAGGTTTTTCTGAGACGTAGTTCTAGGGAGTACTGAACAGCAAGTACATTTAAACTGAAATTAATTACACGCAAAGTATACCAATTCCGTTAGTAAACTTATGGTGCCAATCATACGAATATATGAGTGGAGTTAATTATAGTTGGAAATTATTTCGCAAAGGACAGTGAACAATTAACAGGCAGTTCATGAAATAATTCTGAGCTTAAGATTCAGAACTACACAACGAGTCAAGTGCACAGCTCTGTTCCAGAATAATTATATTATGAGTGAGCACACAGAGTTTGGCAAACACACAAGATTTTTATCCAAAAAATAATATCATATAGAGCTATTATTTTCTAAAAGGAGTTTGTATTAAGGGGATTTAGCATGTTTCTCTTGAACAATGAGGTAGTTTATTATACCCATATTTGATTACTGCTGTTTTGTTCATATAGTGCAGGATTGGTCACCACTAACAAGTCCATATAATAACCTCACACTCTTAACACCACAATTTTCCAAAGATAATTTAAAGCTATAATTGTACCCAGAGGCGTTACACCACTCAAATAAAAATGAACACAGAATTTTGTTCTCCCCCCATGTTGAGGATCTGACAGCTCTTCAAATTGCAGGAAATGGCAGCAGCATAGTGTTTGCAATCTTAATGGGAAGCACAAGATCGCACAGGCATCAACTGATATCTATGTACTGATCTCAATAAGCACCACAGGAACTTAATTCCCATAATGATCCTGCCCCCTTCCACCTCTCACCTCAACCTCAAGTTCTCAACTCACCACCACCACCACCACTTCCCACGTTCTACTGGACGAGTGATTGTGCAAATGCCAAGCTAATCTCCTCATCATCTCCCAAGATAAACATATCTCCTTGGACGATAAACAATATCGTCACACCATCACGGCATAATTGTGCATGCGAGTCTTGTTTATCGCCTGTCGATATCAGGATCAACAATCCGGCGGCAACACCTCAGCAGCTAGCGTCCCCACGGCCGGTGCCGGTTTGACTCTGGAGATAACATTTCTTTGCTTCGAAACAGACAACTTGGTGATGATAAGATGGTGGTTGTTCTGCCGTACTTTGTCAACAATAGAGGCCAAGCCACCCTGCACGGCTGCACTCCTACAAATACCCTGCACAAACCCACGGCAGAACCACTCAAGTCAAGGCATTGTACCAGCATCGTCTCTCTAAGGAAGCTAGTATAGTGTCCTCCCTTGCCTTGAGCCTTTCCTTCCACATTTTATAGCTGAAATGGAAAACACTTACAGTTCCACCGTGCCGACAGAGACCGACATGATGTCGCAGTTCCTCGGAGCCGGGGCTCACGGCTACCACTGCTTCAACTACGAGCAGCAGGACGAGTCCATGGAGGCTATGGCGGCCATGTTCTTGCCTGGCCTCGACACCGACTCCAACTCCTCCTCTAGCTGCCTGAACTATGACCTGTCTGCACAATACTGGCCTCAGCCTCAGCCAGGCAATTGTTCCAGCGTCACCAGTTTCCTTGATCCGGCTCATGGCTACGAGAGCTTTGAGTTCCCGGTGATGGACCCGTTTCCACATGCCTACTTCGAGCCGCATTGTGCCGCCATCCCCTACCTTGGTGAGGATCTGAGCCATCTACATAGCAACCATTCGCCGGCCGGGGAGGAGGAAACAGCAGGTGATCATACACCAGTGACTAACAAGAGGAAGTCCAGAGCTACCACCACGGTAAGCTTTCACAAGTGCCAATGGATCGATGACTTAATTAAGTTGCATGTTGCTTTTGATCCATACTTACTATAATTCTAAACTTATGTAGGCATCCAAGAAGGCCAAGAAGGCGGGCAAAAGGGATTCCACCGGCGACAACGAGGACGCATATGCCGTCGACCCGCAAAGCTCCAGCAGCTGCACCTCAGAGGATGGGGATTTGGATGGCAATGCCAAGTCGAGCTCGAAGAAGGCGGGCACCAGAGCTAGCCGTGGGGAGGCTACTGATCCTCAGAGCCTCTATGCAAGGGTAAGTGTATAATATCTCAAGGTGCAAAATAAAATGGTTACATGGTGGATGAATGGTTTGTTTCTGAATTATGATGGGTGTGATTTTTTTTCTGATCGGTGTAAATTAATGTCAATTTTGCAGAAAAGGAGAGTGAGGATCAATGAAAGATTGAAGACCCTGCAGAACTTGGTTCCCAATGGAACAAAGGTAGGTTCTTGTCTGGGATGTGTTGGTCTGCAAGGACTTAATTTGTACCTAAATATCTTGGTATGGTAAATTCAGGTCTAACTTGGATAAATGTGATCTGATAGGTTGACATCAGCACAATGCTGGAGGAAGCAGTGCAGTATGTTAAGTTCATGCAGCTTCAGATTAAGGTATGTGCCATCTGCATTCCGTTGTCACCAAACCAATACTCCAAGAATTGTCGGTGTATAACTTATAGATGATGTACTAAATATGTTTCAAACAATCATGTGCAGTTGTTGAGCTCCGACGACATGTGGATGTATGCACCCCTGGCTTACAATGGGATTAACGTCAGCAGTCTTGATCTGCACATCTCTGCCCTGCAAAAATAAGTACCACTCTGGAGATGAGGCGCTAACACTGAAACTACACTTTGTTTTTTTTTCTCGGACATTTAACTATACTTTCACACTTTTCTTGGCTTTTTCTCGGAGTTATACAACGAAGTAATCATGATCATGTAAATGATCGAAGGTCAAGGTGATATGATTGACTTCACGTTTCGGATCATTCTGTCATGTCCCATGGTTATGATATGTAACTCTACATCTTATTAACAAGACATTGGAATGTAAGCTTGGCTTCATGATCTGTAGTGACTTCATCAATCTTAGTGTGTGTGTCTATGTTGTACTCGGTGTTTCTAAAGAAAACTTCTGTCTATAAAAATGTTTGAAAAAAGGACGCCCCAAAGGGGTTTCAGGTAATGGTTAGGAAAATAAAACAGTGGCACCAGTAGAGCCTGTAATGGAAAATAGCCGTCCTTTACCACCCAAAATTATGCAGGAAAAATTTGGGGTTGGCCCAAATTTTAGTGAAGTTTGTTGAATGTAACCAAATTTTGTTCAACCCGGTATTTTCAAACAGTATTTTGTTTACCAGCCATGACCAGAATCATGGGTAGCCCACCATCCATTGTACCAACTAGTTGGACCTAGTAGAATTCTCCATGGAAGCACTAGAAATGTTGCAAAACATTATGACTGAAATCTTTTTTACACACAAACAGGGAAACAGAACAATAAAAATTCTGAAAGTTAGTCGAAAGATGATGCTACCTGATGTATGACGATGATCGGGTTAGATCGTGCGCGAACACCACATAGTGCCTCTTTAAATGTTCATTCTTTGTGTGGCTATCTCTCAGTTATAGGCTCATAGCCACTTATTCCTGTTAGTTGGTGTCTGACGGCGATCCACTTAGATGACCTACCTCTGCCACTTCACATAAATGTTCATTCTTTGTGTGGCTAAATCTCTCAGTTACAGACTTACAGCCACTTATTCGTGTTACTTGGTGTCTGACGACGATCACTACACATAAATGTTCATTGTATCTATGGCTAGAGCTTGCTTAGTTACTGCCACTAACAACTAATTCTCCTCTTCAGTTACTACACTATTCATACTCTCTAGAGCCATTGCAGCGTACTGGACATGCCTTAGAAGCGCACCATATATCTTCCTCCGTACCCTCTCGCACGCATCATTCTCCTCTTCCTCTGAAAATACACCATCCCTGCCGCTTCTGTCAACTGGAAGCATCCTCTCGTGCCGCACGACATGGTTGAGCCAGTCATCCACTCTCTTCAGCTGCTGCAGAAGCCCCGCCACCTGCGAATCACACGTCTCGTGTCCGGTCTCGTTTTCAGTGTCGTCCAAGAACTTGTCAATGTACTTGAGGAACCACCGGGTGCACTCCGACCGCAAGGCGACCGCCAGGTCCATGGCGGCACTCAGGTTGCTCCCTTCGGCACAAGCATCGGCGGTTTTCCTCGACGAGGACTTGCCGTTGCAGTTGCACTTTGGCTTGGAACAGCAGCACCGAGGGGCGACAGGCTTTGGTTCAGACAGTGACGCCGTTGCAGATTCAGAGGTGACTCTTGTATGGCTAGAGAGAGGTGAGAGGTCGGCTTCAATGGCTGCTCTGACCCATGAGATGGCGGACTGTTTCCTGTCCAGAGCAGCCTTGGTAAGAGCTTTGGCCGAAGCTGAGGATGATTCCGAGTGCCTAAGTCTGGTCTGTGATTGAGCGACAAAGATGGCATGATCCAATTGTTGTGAGAAGCGCAAGAACCTGTCGATGAGCTCCTTCGGGTCGTTGTCCTTGTCAGATTGTAGTTCAGAGTATGTACTGCAAAGAAAGATGGATAAATGAGACATGTTTCCTGAGCAATCAGATATGAAGAAAATTGGCCATTCTTCTTCTGATACCCGTATAAAGTACGCCAAATTTCACATCAAGTTTACATGGGCTTCCAATTTTTACTTACATCAGGCATTTTATCAACTTCTCCGTTGTAGAGGCCTCCAGCAATCCGTCAAGCACAGCCTGAAGTGCCATGTCCCTCTGCTTCACTGCTTCCTGCCGTTGTTGGAGAAAAATATACCCATTCACAGTTTAAGACGACAGAAACAGAGGAAACGAAGTACCTAAATGTGCTAGTGTACCTTCCCATGCCTGACCAAGCTGGAGGAGAGCGAACTCCACAGCACATTGTCCTCGCACCACCTGATGCCGCTCGTCGCCGTGCTCTGCGGCGTTCCTGCCGGACAGGGGCACTCTCTGGGCGTCTTGCTGGAGCCGTGCGTGCTGCTCTTGGAGAGCACATTGAACGCCTTCTCGGCTTTCTTTCTCACCGATTCCAGCGGATCATTCGCCGTGCAGCTCTGGTGCGCAGTGGAGTTTGGGACGGATTTCCTAGGCGAAATCTGCAGGATGCAATACAGAAAATCGATTGGTTCAGGTCGAGTTCTTGCATTTTGTTGCTATGTACACATTTGTTGTGATCTTGGGGAAATGGCTTTCTTTACACTGTTGCTTCGTCTCCGGCGGCCGACGGGTCTCATGTCTTTGATGCTGCCGGTAAAATCCCAGTTCCTCCTTGCGTAGGACAACGACGACGACACGTCCGACTCATCGTCGTCATCGTTGACGTCGCTGCTGTTTCCCTCAATGGATGACACACTGGTCTTCCCGACCTTCTTCAGGAAATCGGCGCGCCTCTGCTCCCCCTCGCGCCTCTTCACCGGAGAAGCCGCCGCTGCGGATGCGTCCGACAGATTCGAGAATGACCGCGACCTGTGGCTGTGGGTCATTGCGGCAGGGGAGCCCGACTGCCATGCTTTTCTCTCCGGGAGGGGCGGCGTCATCGAGGGCCGGCGCGGGCGCTCGGAGACGACCTCCTTGTCCTTGACCTCGGCGCGGGTGGAGCAGGCGGCGGCGTCGACGTCGTCGTCCGTGGAGTCCTGCAGCTGGATGCAGGGGTACCGGCCCGGGAGGACGCGGAAGCTACGGAGCACGGGCGCCGGGACGGAGGGCACGAGGTGGTCGACCTCGATGACCTGGCCAATATGGAGGCCGTTGGTGAGGATGAGGTCGTCGTGGTCGGCGTGAAGGGAGACGTAGCAGGAGCGGGAGGAGTCGGAGAGGCGGAGGTAGAAGCCCTGCTGGCCCGAGAAGGGGTCGGCCCCGGAGAGCGCCGGAGTGATGTTGGTGACCTGGAGCAGGACGCGGCCGTGCGATCGGGAGCGGGAGCGGGAGCGCGGGGTGGGGGCGTCGTCGGTGTCGTCGGAGGGGTCTGGCGGGCGGAGCAGGCGCTGCAGGCTGCCCGGCCGGAGCGCCGGCCGGTGCGGCGACGACGGGAGCGGCGCCATCTGCGGAGGGGGCGGCGGGGTCGAGATGGGGGTGGGGAACGGAGGGGAGAGGGAAGCCGATGCGAGATGTTTGGCTGATGGTTCGGGAGGAGCGGGGCGCAAAGGTTTGTGGCGGGTGATGCGGCGGTGGATTTGAACGGGCAGTTCTGCCGAGCACGGCCTCGTTTCCTCAACGTTCGATACAAACGGTAGGCCTCAACTCCTGAGTCCTGACCTGCAGTTGGTTAGAGTTCTGTTACTCCCTCAGGTACATATTAATATTCTCAACTTTATCTAGATACTTTATTTAATTTTATATGTACTAATTAAGTATTTAAAATAGATACATTTATATCTAAACAAAGTTAAAAATATTACTAAATCGGAGGGAATATTTTTTTTTGCAAAAGAGGCTCAAGGTGGTCGGATGCTTCTATATGCAGCTTCTGAGAGCACCTTCGGGCCATGCCCGTTGAAAACTGACGAATTAGCGGTTTTCTTGGAATCTGACCCGAAAGGCTTAGATTGCACGTATAGAGAAACATGCGAGACTGGACTAGTCCCTTGCCATTTGTTCTTGCTACCATAGACACATCACTCCTTTCTCACATCACATCAACCGACACCATGGACACATAGCCTCCTCCACTGCCTCGCCCCTAAGGGTTCGACCACCAAGCTAGCTCCACGACGGGACATTTTGAGCGCCCACGCCATCACGGACTACGAAGCCCGCAAGCTTCGGAGCATAGCGGCGTCGACTGACATCGACATCGTGCCGACTATCAATAGGCCCTCGGCATCTGTGGTACGCCTGCACATGTTGATGAGGGCAGCATCAACAGATCGAGCTGCCATCGAGCTACGCTCCTCTGTAAGGGCAAAATGACCTTGACCATTTTTTTTGGTTAATGTTGACACCAGAGCTAGAGTGTGGACTAATGTTACCTACTAGTCTTTACACATGTTATAGTTCACAAGAGATGATGAGAGGTGGTGTGAGACCCCCAATAGTTATCATGAGAAGAGCCAGCGTTTTCGTTACATTTCTCTCTTTTTATCTGTTGAGTCATTTAGGAAACACTGCACTATAAGAGGGGTGGCCTCGATGAGCTCTTTGGGGATCCAAAACATCATATACACATCCTAATACCTAATAGCCATCCACCCACCTGAGTTGATCCAAGTGTCAAGATGGAAAATACCTCGAGAAGGGTTTCTGCGAAACCGACGAGAAATTCGGTGCCACCGGAAAAATCCGGCGGCCGCCGGAAATTCCCGGGGCCTGTCGAATCACAGTCCTGATTAGTGGTTTGGCTGGCCACCGAAATTTTCTAGCGAGGTTTTCCGCTCGCCGGCTCTGGCGCCGGAACTTTCCGGTCGAGTTTCCGACTCGTCGAGTCTGGCGCCGGAATTTCTGGCGCAGAATCCGGCGATGCCGAACTTATCGCCGGTTCTGTCACGGTCACCCCAAAACGGCTAGTTTCCCATCTTGACTATAAATACCCCTTTTTCTCCATTGAGAAGTTATATCAATCATTCATATTCTTTGCTCTCCATTGTTAAAACACCCAAAGCTTGAGGATATCCCATTCTACCCAACCAAATCCAAATCTATTTGGTAGAAAGCAATAGGAGGTCCCGATCTACATTTCCACCAAGCCAAAGTTCATTCCCCCTTGAGATCATCGAGTTTTTTTATTACTCTTGGGTTTGTGGGAAACCCTAGGCGTTTAGGGTCGTTCGGAGGCATTCGGCTTGTGATTTTCCCCGTGGAGAGTTTGTAAGGGTTTGAATACTACCTTAAATTCTACCACAAGTGAGTGAGCTATTCCTTCATCGGTATAGGCTCGGATATAAGGTTCCCTTCATGGCTTGGGGAAATCCTTCATGGGATCTCACACCTTTCGAAACGCGATGTAGCTCCCCTCAAGGGAGTGAACACATGAATACATCTTCGTCTCTGCGTGCTTTGTTTTTGAAGTATCTTGTATCATCATCTAGGTTGCCTCACCTAGTTTGCATTTAAGCACACTTATATTCCGCAAATCCTAAAACTTGCAAAAGGTTAAAAAGAAGTTTGTAGAAACCTATTCACACACCCTCTAGGTTAACCACCTTACGCTTTCATCCTATGAGATGGGTGGAGAACAACGTCGGGCCACCAACATCAGCTGGGAGATGGACTATCTCTCGGGATTCTACCCCACGCCCAGATTCCCTCCAACTCTAGCTGCGCTAACCTAGATTTTCAACTCCACGGTCGCCACCCACATCAGAACATCAATTTCAACATCGGAAACTCCAGCATGAACTAAGTCCCGGAGGCCAACGGCAAGATGTGCAGCTACTGCACGACCTCCATCTGGTTCATTGGTCCTTCGTCCCATCGTAAGTCTCGATTCCCCCTTTTGCGATTAGTGTTTTTTGTGGATTCGTTCAGTCCTTACAGTGTGATTAGATTAGAAGTTTGATTCGACATAGATGTGATTCTTAGTGCTTAGATTGAATGCTTAGTTCGATTCGATGTGGATGTGATGCTTGGTGCTTAGATTGACCACTTAGATTTAATGTAGATACGGTGTCCATCGTGCTTGCGATGTCATTGCGATGTCAATGCAAGAACAGTGGTCACTGTCATGACATGTTGAACAATGCAGTTTCATCGACATGCTAATATTGCCCTCTTTTGTAGAACTACAAATTCCTAGACAACTACATCCCTCCTCTGGCAGAGATGGCTGACATCATCCCGGGGGTGCAACTTAGGCCTAAGATACCAAGGCTCATGGAGGTTATGGATGAGCTAGAGAAGCCAACAATGAAGAATCCAATGGGGTGACCTCGGGGTATGGGGCACCATAGCGTACATATAGTGCCACTCCGGTTCTTTATGCAGGCGAGCCTTAGGGACCTCAAATTCAACCGTGCTACCAACAATGGAGTAGGTGCTCGCCAAGAAGCTGAAGACTGTGAATCAGCTAGTGAAGGTGTATATCTTCACCATTAAATTCCATGATACCCATGCGCAAATGAAGTGGTACAAAGGCAGGATGGTGTTATTTAAGGGGCGGTAGGATTTTGCCACCAAGATCAAGATGGAAGTCGACGACTCCCTCATGTTCAAGTACAATAATGAAGGGGTCAATCTGCATATCTAAAAGTCATACACCTCTATGGAGGTGGTGTTCGACTACAAAATCCATGGCAAGTGATCGACGCCATAGTCTACTTTTTTAATATGTTGTTCTTGTGTTTAATTGTTGTTATATTGGCTTGTAGAGGCCCAAGAACATCTATATATTTTGTGTCAGGGGTGTGTACTCCTGGTGTAAGTAGTAGGAAGGTTGTACCGGATGCACCTAACAGTAACTTAACTACTCCCTCTGTCCCAACTTACATGTTGTGAGTTTGTCTAGATACATATGTATCTAAACATATTTTAGTGTATAAATACATGAGAATCTAGACAAATATGTGGCATATAATTCATGACAGAGGGAGTACTAAGTGAGCTATTAATGAGCTACTTTTAATTACCTAGTATGCTTATTATACTTTGTTTATGTGTGTGTGTTTTGTATGGTGTGATATGGTAACCTCACCAATTTTGAAAGAGGTGAGAAGATGCACATGTGAGTGCACAAATAGCAATGTGACATGGTTATACCCCGCGGGTGCATGATCTCAGCATACCTAGTCCAGCCCAAGGAAGGCCCACGACAAATGTACGCCGGCCCATGAAGACTTTCGGGTGGCCTAGGCCCATGATGCCTTCGGATCCTTGGAGAGCAAGACTAGAGTAGATAGGAAATTCAAAGGGGTAAAACCCTAGAACCTGTAACCGACTAGGTCTATGCCCGGGACCTGCCTAAGTCTATATAAAGGCCAGGAGGGCACGACCTAGATCTCTCGACTCATGCTTTCGCATACACACCTCCATGCCAGATTGCATCTGCGCACCCCTGTAACCTTCGGTTCCGCCGTAATCAAGAGTAAACAAGCAGGAGTAGGGTTTTCCCTCCGGGGGCCTGAACCTGGGTAAACTTTGTGTCCCCGTGTTGCTTGTCTGCTAACCGTTCCATGATCTCCAGCATCCCCATCTTCTCCAAAACCCAAGTCCATAACAATGGGCATTGATGAGATCAAACCTCGTCAATTGGCGCCGTCTGTGGGAATTGGGGGCGCTGATTGTGCGATCATGAAGGTTCCAACCCTATCGATCTACAACTCTGCAGCAACGGAGAGTCATATCCTCTTCGGCGCTTTTGACTTCACCGCCCACTCGCCGGCCACCATGAAGGACTTCGAGCCCGTAGGCGACGGACTCGAAATCCTGTTCGGGAGCTTCTGCTTCCAGGTGGGGCAAACTGGCACCCTCCGCCTCCCTGAGCGGGTGCCCCTACCATCAATCAGGCCCGCTTCATGGGCCCCACACCCCGTGCTACGCACAACATCATCAGCAGATGATTCCTACGACAGCAGCAGCTGCAACTCCGATCTGTGCGATCCGCCATCGGATGCAGGGACCTACGGTTCCGGATCTGAAAGCTGCGGCAGCAGCGGACCAATCTACGAGCGCTACCAATGCGCCGCAGTCATCCAAAGCGACGTGGATCAGCAAACACCCAACCCGCCGCCTAACCCGCCAGAACGAAACGGTGGAAACAGAAGAAGCCAGTCCCCCCCACCCGAAGGGGAAAACAACGGCGGCCACGTCATCCGCCTTAGCAAAGAAGGATGGACCCAGGTCCACGAAGCCGTGGCAGGCAACATAGTACTGCCCGCAGACGCCTCGCGGGATATGCTGATGGCCTACCACCTGCTCCTGATCGAGGAGCACAAGAAACAGGTCAAGATGCAGGAGGTGCTTGACAAACGCAAGCAAGCAGCCTTAGAGTCCAGCGCGCGACGAGCCGCGCTCTCCGCCATGGGCATCGGCTCCAGCTCGAACGCCAACCCAGGCAACAAGCACCGCTCTCGGATGGAGAACATGGATCCCAAGGAGCGCCGCGAGTTGACGCAAACTCTACACACATCCTTCATGGAGATGGACGCCGATGGCAACGTCATCCCGAAAACGCCACAGGCTGCGATCATGGCAGCCACTGCATACCTCGCGGCCCACCCACCTCCCGAGGGGGACCCAAAGAGGGCCATGCACAAGTCCGCACTTACCGGACTCGGACTCGTCGGAGCCGCGCTCCACCAGGAAGGTCCCAAGGAGCCGAAGAAGAAAGCTCCGGTCAGGTTCGACCGCAGCCCCACCCCTTCATCCGAAGAGGAGGAACATGACCTTCCCCGAAGGAAGAAGAGTTTGCGACGCCGCGACCGCGACTACGACGCCAGAGATGCGCTCACACAGCGCAAAGTCGACAAAGCACGAGCTAAGCGTGCATGCTCATCTGAATCTGAGATGGACGAAGACGAAGGAGAACTCTGCGGAGCCCGATGCTTCAGCAGATCCGTTCGGCGGACACGAATTCCGCGAAATTTCAAGCTTCCTTCGGATACTCCGAAGTTCGACGGCACTCAAGACCCAAAGGCTTGGCTCAGCGATCACTTATCATCCGTCAAACTACACGGTGGAAACAAGGAGACCGCCATGCAATGCCTTCAGCTGCAGCTGACAGGCGCATCCCGGATCTGGCTCAGCAGCCTATCCTCAGGGTCCATCCGAAGCTGGGATGAGCTAGCTTACAGCTTCATATGAAACTTCAAGGGTACCAGCAAAAGGCCCGCCTCGATCGAAGAATTGCGAGCCTGCACTCAGTGAACGGGCGAATCCATTCGCTCGTACATACTATGCTGGTCCAACACAAAGAACTCCGCAGCACACATCTCCGAAGAGAGGGCCATCGACGCCTTCAGGGACGGCGTCAAACGCCAAGACTTCAAGGAGGAACTTGGGCGCGTCAAGCCCAAAACACTCGACCACCTCATGGACATCGCCAACAGGTGGGCTGATGGCGAATACTCCATTCACCGAGCACAATCGGAAGAAGAAGACGACTACGGTCGACGGCGAGAGCGCCGTAGAAAAAGAAGATCGCGCGTCTACGACGATCGTGATGGACCCGATATGGTCGCGGCTGGCTACGTCAATCGCCGCAATGACACAAACCGCAACAGCGGAGGATACCGCAGAGGAAACTTCCGCGACGGGGGGTGCCCAGCGCAGTCGTGGCAACGCCGCGACCGTGATAACAGACCCTCAGCATACGAAAAGCTTTCGGGTCCATGCACCATCCACTTCTACATCGACAAGCAGGATGGAAAAAATATGGTCAGCCACATGCTCAAGGACTGCCGCGAGTTCCAGAAACTCAGCGAAAGCATGGTGCAGATGAGGCAGCAAGCCCCAATCCCTGCGTTCGGAAATGCACCCGCGCCAGGTGAAATAGCGCATGGAGCTCCTCCACCGCCACCCGTTGGAGGCCCGAACCAACCAGTCGCACCAGCACAGAACAACGCTGGGAACGGGTATCCCCCGCCGAAAGGAGCATTGATGATCCAGAAGGGGCGCCCCACGAATAGGGTGCAGAAGAAAATCACCCAAAAAATCAAACTGGCCGTGGCAACTCCACCCGCCATCCCTGAGTACCTCAGTGGATCAGAGTCCTGCATCACGTTCAGTCGTTCGGATCACCCTTGCCAGATCCCTCGCCCATGTCATGCTACCCTGGTGCTGGAGGCACAGATCGGAGGTTTCGAGATGAGTCGCGTCTTCATGGATGGCGGCAGCGGCATCAACCTGATGTTCGCAAGCACTCTAGCAGCAATGCGGATCCCACAGTGCAGCCTGGAACAGTCAGACACAATGTTCCACAACATCGTTCCAGGGAAGGGCATATTCCCCCTGGGAAAAATATGGCTCGACGTCATCTTCGGCAAGCCGGACAACTTCCGGCTGGAACGACTCGAATTTGAAGTGGTGGACTGGCCATCACAATACCACGCCATCCTCGGGCGTGTAGCGTTCGCAAGGTTCCTGGCTGTCCCACACTATGCATACCTGCTACTCAAGATGCCAGGGCTGAAGGGCGTCATCACAGTCCACGGGAGCTTCACCCGATCAGACCAATGCGACAGGGATTTCAACAGAATCTCCCAGTCATTCGGCATGCAGGAGGAGCTCCTAAGGCTCCGCGAGGTGACAGATAATGGGGCACCCCCAGTCGCACGACATAACGCACCTGACATGTCTTTCGACTCCACCGTCAACACAAAGAAGGTGAAAGTCCATCCGACGGATGCCTCCAAGATGGTGCTGATCGCCAACGACCTAAGCCCCGCATAGGAAGGCGCGCTCGTCGAATTCCTCCGTGAGCGCTGGGAAATCTTCGCCTGGTGTCCTGCGGACATGCCAGGAGTTCCCAGGGAATTCGCCGAGCACACACTCAACGTCTTTCCAGACACCAAGCCCATCAAACAGTCCATCCGAAGACTGTCCGAGCCATGAGCCGAAGCTATCGGCAAAGAAATCAACAGACTACTCGCTGCAGACTTCATCAGGGAAATCAAAGAAAGCGAGCGGCTTGCAAATACAGTGATGGTCCCAAAGAAGGACACGGACATCCTGCGGATGTGCGTGGATTTCACGTCGCTAAACAAGCATTGCCCAAAGGACCACTTCCCTCTTTCTCGGATCGATCAGATCATCGATTCGACTGCAGGTTGTGAAAAACTCTCCTTCCTCGACGCCTACTCAGGGTACAACCAGATTCAACTCAAGGTCAAAGATCAGGAGAAAACGGCGTTCATCACGCCGTTCGGAGTGTTCTGCTACAACACAATGCCCTTTGGGCTAAAGAACGCAGGTGCCACATACCAGCGATGCATGCAGGCATGCCTCAAGGACCAGATTGGTCGCAACGTTCAAGTCTATGTCGACGACATAGTAATAAAAACCAGGGAGTCAAGGACACTTATCGATGATCTCTGCGAGACGTTCGACAAGCTCGATAGCTACAAGATCAAACTCAACCCCGAAAAGTGCGCCTTCGACGTCCTATCGGGTCAACTGCTTGGGTACTTCATCTCTCAGCGAGGGATCGAGGCGAACCCGAAGAAAATCAGAGCCATCATGGCAATGGAGAAGCCGAAAAACCTCAAGGGCATCCAGCAGCTCGCAGGACGAATAGTGGCATTGAGCAGATTCATCAGCCGCATGGGTGAGAAGGCCCTGCCATTCTACCAGCTGCTACGCAAGGCAGATAAATTCGAGTGGACGCCCGAAGCCGACGACGCGTTCGAAAGCCTCAAACGGCTACTCTCCACCTCACCCGTCCTGGTCACGCCAAAGGAGCGCGAGCCTCTGCTGCTGTACATAGCAGCCACAAACCAGGTGGTCAGCACTGTGCTAGTGGTCGAACGACCCGAAGAAGGCAAGACCCACGGGGTCCAACTCCTAATCTACTACCTCAGCGAGGTACTTACGCCAACAAAACAGAGGTACCCTCACTACCAGAAACTCGCCTACGGCGTGTTCATGACGGCTCGACGGCTGAGCCATTACTTCTAGGAGCACCAGGTGATGGTTGTCAACGAGGCACCCCTGAACAGCATCCTGAATAACCCAGAAGCCACAGGACGCGTGGCCCTATGGGGCATCGAGCTGTCACCCCTGGACATCATCTACGAGAAGCGACTCGCAATCAAGTCTCAAGTCCTCCCGGACTTCCTCGTACATTGGATGGAGCTGCAGCTGCCAGATACCCCAGACATGTCGCCGTCATGGACCATGCACTTCGACGGCTCCAAGCGCGAAGCTGGAGCAGGAGCCGGGGTCATACTGACCTCCCCGCAGGGCAACCAGATGAAGTAGGTCATCCGGATGAAATTCCGAGCCTCCAACAACGAGGCCGAATACGAAGCCCTCATCCACGGCATGAGGATGGCAAAGATCTGCGGCGCAACGCGCCTGGTCATCTACGGTGACTCCAACCTCGTCGTCCAGCAGACGATGAATGAGTGCGACGCACATGCCAAAAACATGATCGCGTATCGCGCGCTCTACAATGCACTCGAAGGAGAATTTGACGGCTGCGAGCTTCGGCACGTCGGAAGAGAAAGCAATGAGGAAGCCGACAGACTCGCCAACATTGGCTCCACTTGCGCCAAGGTGCCACCGGGTGTGTTCCTCGAACAGATCTGCATGCCATCCATCAAGCGAAAATTCCCCAAGGGATCACCCGAAGAAGCAGAACACTCGGGGCTCGCTGCCGAAGGACCACGAGGACCGGACACAGAGGTCGCTATGGTCAACCTGATGCGGTCATGGCGATCGAAGAAACTTGGACGCGACCGTACCTCCGGTTCGATACACGGAGAGCGCACGACAAGCGGATGCGGCGCATATCTCGTCGGTCAAAAGCCTTCACCATCATCAATGGCGAGCTGTACAAGCGCAGTATTACGGGTGTGCTACAAAGGTGCATCACCATCGGCGATGGGAAAGCCATCCTCCAAGACATCCACGAGGGCATCTACGGCCATCACGCAGGCAGTCGCTCCCTTGTCGCCAAAGCTCTACGAGCCGGATTCTACTGGCCAACGGCCATGAGCGACGCAAAGGACATCGTCCAAAGATGCAACGGGTGCCAACGGTTCGCCGACAAACCGCACGCACCTGGGTCAGAGCTCAGACCCATACCTATAGCCTATCCCTTTGCTCAATGGGGCCTCGACATGATCGGCAAACTGTCGAAGTCCTCGAAAGGGGGGCATGTTTACCTCCTGGTCGCAGTCGACAAATTCACCAAGTGGGTCGAGGCCATGCCGGTCACCAACCAAAAGGGCAAGACTGCCGTCAAGTTCTTTGAATCCATCGTCTACAGGTTCGGCGTACCGCACAGCATCATCACCGACAATGGATCGAACTTTATCTCCAAGGAATTCCAGGACTTCTGCGAAGGCCTCGGGATCAACATCACGTACGCCTCAGTGGCACACCCGCAAACGAACGGGCAAGTGGAAAAGGCCAACGGCCTAATCGGCGCTGGCATCAAGAAGCGCCTCATGAGTCCACTCGAACGAAAAGCTGGAGCCTAGACGAAAGAGCTACCATCCGTCCTATGGAGCTTACGGACTACACCAAACAGCTCCACCGGCTACACGCCGTTTTTCATGGTGCAGGCGAGCCGTGCTACCGGCGAAATCGTCACAGGCCCCCGGTCGTTGCTTACAATGACGAATCCACGGTGCACTCGAAGATGCCGTCGACACACTCGGCGAAGCAAGACGTGGCGAGCTCGATCAGCGGTGTACCAGCAGAGTCTCCGCAACTACCACAGCCGAAGGCTACGCCCAAGGTCCTTTGTCGAAGGATACCTCGTCTTGCGACTCAAGCAAGAGCGACCGAAGAAATTCGAGTCGCCATGAGAAGGATCCTACGTCATCACTGAAGTCATCCCAGGTGGCGCCTATGGCCTCAAGCACGTGGAGTCTGGAGTCGCATACTCCAACCCATGGAACATCGCACACTTGCGACGATTCTACCCATAGCTACCTACCCCTTTTACTTTCAATAAGGCTTTTCAGCCAAGGCTATTCAGCCGAACAATGTACTTCCTCCATTATGATATAAATAAAGCTAAGTTTTCCGCCCCAAAATCTTGTTCGCTACTTGAAACTTTACTTTCTGCTACAAACGCACTTGGGGGCTCCCCCCACCTCACGATTCAATCGAAGAGGATCATACGTGTACACCTGAGTAGCTGACAACGTCAGACAAACTAAAAGGACACGTACTCAAACAAAAGCACTACGTGCTCACAATAAAAAAACTTTATAACAAAGGGCACAACACGCCCAGTCGAAATATACAAATTTTACATCTATTTCTTTTACAGGTACTACCTATTCTGAAGAATAACTTCAGCACGCTGCTCAAACAAATCTACTACCTATTCGGCATACTGCCTTACAGCCGCATAATGCGGACACATATCCCACTCACCACCATCCGACCGAAGAGGTGGCCCAGCTGCTACAACAGACAACTCTACATCAGGCCGGTGTAGCCTCACAAGGGACAAAGAAGCCTTCACTCCTGTGACGAGCTGTTGCCGCACCAACTCCTTGACATTTCTCACGCTCCGAAACTTCGACAGAAGACCCGCAAGGCTCGTTGGCACGACATCCAAAGGAAACATGACATGCAACACCGATGCAAGCGACGTCTGCACCTGACGAAGCACCCGCGAAACCTGGTGCACACGATCCTGCACCGTCGCCAGAGCAATGGCACGGTCACGATCCATCCAGAAGAAGCCGCCAGCCTCCATGTCTTGTTGAATCAAGCAATTGACCCGAACAGCGACACGCTCTTTCTCTTCCCTTGGAGCAAGGTTCGCACCTGCGACACTCGCAGAATATAAGACGAAAGGCCAGCAGGCGCATCCAAAAATCTGAGCGGCAGCCCGAAACAAAGAATAACTTACATTGAAGCTGCTCAGACAGCCGAAGAAGTTCCGCCATCAAGTACTCCTCCCTGGCCGCACCGCGATCCGCCTTGGACTTCCAAACATCGGCGTGACCGTGCAACCCAAGCAACTCCCTCTCAAGACTGCGTACACGGCCCCGAAGAAAAGCGAGTTGCGAGGAATCATCTAAAGATGGCCGCAGCTGCGCTGCAGGCGAGGTGTCAACAGGGTCAACACCCGAAGGAACCTAGAAGAGCAGAAAAGCAAAGGACACAAACATTCAGATAGTGGTAGAGCACAACTCAGAAGAATTCATTAAGCATATAAAGGCCACTATGTGGCACAATGATTGCGTTCCTCAAAATATTTACAGCAAAAGTAGACTACAAACTATCCTACATCTACAATGCCTAAGACGCGGCACCCTGAGTCGCCTCGGAGCCAGATTTCCTAGCCTTGGCCTCCCCCTGCTGCCGCAGCGCATACTCAGACAGCAGATCAATGAGCTTCGGCCCATATCGCTTGCAACGAGCAGAATAGGCAGCAAAGGCTACCTCGGATCCATCCGTGATCGTCGGCATCCGGGAGGTGATCTGGGGAAGGTCCAGCTCCGTCCCAGCCGCCAAGGCCATCGCCAGCCCAAACGGACGCGCCGATGGCCTTCTGCTTGCGCTTGTACGCCGCGGGCGCTTCGGCTGACAAAGCCTCCGCCAGGGCGTCAACATCATCAAGGGCCGCGCCCTTGGGCACAAGCTCCTTGTAGAAGCGGCCAAGAACCTCCTTCGCCTTGGCAAGGGAGTTGACGACGGTGCTACAACGATCTTTGACCGCCGCAGTAGCATCATCTAGAGCACTCCCATGCTCTAGAGCGCCGCAGTCAAACTCGATGCCTGCGGCATCTGAGACAAAAAGAAAAGGAATGAATAAAGTGACACAGAAGAAGATAAGAAAATGAAAAGAAAGGAGCAAAACTAAGGTACTCACCTGAAACAGCCTTGGCAGTAGCCATGAGTTTGCCCGCCACCTCTTTTTCACGCGCAGTCGCAGCCATGGCAAAAGCTCCCTCATGATGTAGCCTCCTGCTGCAGACGCTCCTTCGCTTTGGCTGCCTTGGCCAGCTCCAGCTCAAGGCGCTCCTTCGCATCAGCGGCGTCCTTAGCTTTCTTCTTTGATTGACCAAGGCTCTTCTTGAGAGCGTCAATCTCACGGAGAGAAGTATTATGCTCCTCTGCATTCAAAACAATCAAACGTCAGAAAGCAGGACAGGAATAAAGGAAAGAAGCACCCAAAGCATACGGGTACCTTGAAGCTGTTGGAGATTGGCCTCCAGGCACCGCGCTCCTACACCGCAGCAGCTTCACAAAAGGCTGCAGGAAGAAGAACAACCATTCAGAAAAAGGACTCGGGGGCTACGCCCAACAGGAGAGAGCAGAAGAAAAAGAATCACATGAAAACACTCGGGGGCTTCCCCCGAGACTCGAAGAACAAACTTAGAGAACTCTTTTACACACGCTCGGGGGCTCCCCCCGTGATAGACGACTTACATGATCCAACGGTGATGCCGAAGGCCCGCTGGCGAAATTCTGAGGCGCAACCACCTGCACCTCCTGCAGAGGAGGGTTCGGAGCAGCGCCCCCCGAAGTTGCCACAGTCTGAGGAGGAGGAGACGCAACCTTCGACTCTCCCATCATCTCCCGAGAACCATCGCTGGAGGAATCGTGGGAGGAGTGCCTGCACACGAAATATTTAGCACAAGAACAAAAAGTCAGCGAAAAAGGCGGTATTAATGAAACTTACGAGTCCAGCGAGCTCAGGTCGAAGACAGGAGGAGTCCTTCGGGCTCTCTTCTACCCCTTCTTCTCTTCCTTCTTTTCTTCCTTCTTCCGGTTCGCTGGCGGGTGCGGCGCTACAACCCGCACAGGAATGGCAGGAATGGGAGAGGAAGAGCCTCCATGCCCGTCACTGTGACGCTCAAGGTACAGAGGGTTTCTGGGAGTCGAAGGAGTCGAGGCATCCGAAGACTTGGTGGAGCTCCGTGATCGTTTGCGCGTATGATCCTCGCTCGACTCATCGGCATCTTCCGCCGGAGATCGCGTCGAAGGCAGTCCGGACACGAAATCCACCACGTCATTATCCGGCGCATCCGGAAATAATTCGGGCAATGGAGGCACCATGCCCTACACCTTGAAGCTCTGCAAGCAAGAAGGGGCTTTGTCGGCAAACAAAGGAAAATAAATACGCAGTCGAAAAAAGCGCTACGCGCACGAATCTACACCTGTGGAACAACCAACGTCGAAGAAAACGGCGGAGTCAGCGACTTCCCCGGGATTTTCTCTCCGGCCTTGAACTTCAGCAGCGAGCGAAGGGTCCTGTCAAAATCCCCCTCGGAGATTTTCTCAGCCGAAACCCTCGTCGGATCACGGCGCCCAGAATAAAGAAACATCGGGTGCGACCTAGCCTGGAGAGGCTGCACCCGACGCTCGAGAAACGTGCGGATGATATCCACGCCGTTCACTTCGTTCTTCGGAATCAACTGGATATCCTCCACCCGACGGTAAAGGGCCTCTATCTCCACCTCCTCGCCATCCAAGATCTTGTTTTTCCAAGACCTTTTCGGCTCAATCTTTTGGGAGGGGTCAAAAGGAACAAGACCAAAATCTTGCCCAGGCACTACAGAGTCGCGGATATAAAACCATCGCCTCCGCCAGTACTGGAAAGATTCAAACATGGAAAAGGAAAAGAAAAGCAGATTGGGACTAAGGGAGATGATACAACCCCCAATGGGATAAACACCATCCGAACCAGACTGCCTCTTCACGGAATAAAGTTTCCGGAAGAGGCCAAAGTGCGGCTCAATGTCGAGCCAGCACTCGCAGAAAGTGATGAAACATGCAATGTGAAGAAGAGAATTGGGCGAAAGATGATGCAGCTGGATGCCATAGAGAAAGAGCAGTCCACGGAGGAAGTTGTGGACTGGATAGGAAAACCCACGCATAACGAAGGCGAGAAACATAACCCGATACCCAGCGGGGGGATGGGGGATTACCTCGTTTCCGGGGAGTCTGACGATCCCCCTATCCTGCGGGATCAAGCCCCGCTCGCGAAGTTTGCGGAGATCACTCTCCCGCGTCTCTGATCGCCGCCAACCACCGTCGATGACACGGGTAGCGGTGGCGCTTTTATTTCCTCCGGCGGCGCTGGTACCAACCGCAGATGATGACTTCTTTGATTTTCCCACCGCGCTACGGCGACGCCGGCGGTGAGAGCGCAGAAGGAAAGAAATGTGGAAGGAAATTCGGTCTTGCAAGAATCGATGGAGCACAAGGAGGCGGTGAAAACAAGAACGATGCGGTGAAAACAGATCGCAACTTTCCCCAATGATTATAACGACGAGGACGATGCAGCGTCCATCCAGAAGACCTAACGCCAGCGGCAGATCCATACACGTGTCGACATCTGGCGAACCGTCGTTACCACGTCCACTATGCACGGAAATCGAGGAGCGCCGTAATTATCTCCACGCCAAGCGTGACGGTCAATTCAAGGTCAACAAGTGGGACCCACGTTCGTCGGTCAAGTCATCTACGCGCAGTGACGCTTGAGGTCATTGATCGTCAAGACCGATGTCATCAAAAGCTATACTAGCAACAACTACAAGTTCTTGACTTCAAAGCTAAGAGTAATCACTCAAATCTGATTCGACTAAATACTGGGATACTCCTATTAGGAGCTGGCTGCGCGAAGGATGAATACTGTTGTTTCTTCGAGTCCTACGTCGAGTCTGCGACTCCACTACGGACTCGGGGGCTACTCCCATAGGGAGGACGGATTTAAGCATCCGAATTTTTTTGTGTCCTACGGACTTAACAACTGAACGATGTTTGAACTAAATTCTCCGCTCGAGTCTATGACTCGAACAGACACTTGGGGGCTACTCCCATAGGGAGCGCTGGTCGCGCACCCTATGAATTCTTCAACTGCGATCTTTCGGATCCGCATGCAAAAACTTTTCGGCCATTCTGCCTCAACAAAACGCTGAGTGAGCAACGATCTCCTTGGCCACCCGAAACACCTCCGCGGTGACAAACATTCAGATGTCGTGTCTGCGACACAAACATAAGACCTACAGATATCATCTGATGGCCTGACAACGCACACGACTGCGCTCTGCTAAGTATGAAACCGTGCCAATAGGCGCGATGAAAAATCCCGACGGACACGTTGGGTACATCAATTAAATTCACTGGAATTCCACTCCTGTAAGTCCTCCGCGGCCTGAGTCGAATTACGCCATCATATGTTCCAGTTTCGAGTTGAGGGACTCGAACCTGAGGAAGATCGTGTTGTTTCGTCCTAAGACAGTTAACTGACCCTGATCCGTCGGGTGAGTCAGGAACACGCATCAACAATCCCTACACATGAACTATTGAAATACATAGTTGCACCCGAAAGATTGAAGAGTCCTCAGCTAAACCTATGATTCGACTGATCACTCGGGGGCTACTGACATGGTTATACCCCGCGGGTGCATGATCTCAGCATACCTAGTCCAGCCCAAGGAAGGCCCACGGCAAATGTACGCCGGCCCATGAAGACTTTCGGGTGGCCCAGGCCCATGATGCCTTCGGATCCTTGGAGAGCAAGACTAGAGTAGATAGGAAATTCAAAGGGGTAAAACCCTAGAACCTGTAATCGACTAGGTCTATGCCCGGGACCTGCCTAAGTCTATATAAAGGCCAGGAGGGCACGACCTAGATCTCTCGACTCATACTTTCGCATACACACCTCCATGCCAGACAGCATCAAGACCAGAACCTTCGGTTCCGCCATAATCAAGAGCAGACAAGCATGAGTAGGGTTTTCCCTCCGGGGGCCTGAACCTGGGTAAACTTTGTGCCCCCGTGTTGCTTGTTTGCTAACCGTTCCACGATCTCCAGCATCCCCATCTTCTCCAAAACCCAAGTCCATAACAATGGGCATTGATGAGATTAAACCTCGTCACAATGAGCTCGTAATGAAACACCGGTTTGTATCAGCTCATTCTCAAATAAAATCTGCAGGACCCTAAACAAACTTACATTTAGTTACCTAGTGGTGCAATGCTGGCCACCAAACAAAGTGCAGAATATGGCCCAGAGGCCATTTTCCCGTGGTTGTGCCTCACAGTGCCTTGCCTCGGGAGCTCCAAAATAGGACCAGGCTACCAAACATACCCATTGAGACGACTGATACGTCCAATTTGCATCACCATTCTATATCATAATTTGCCTCTATTCGTTGTTATGTGTCTTATTATGAGGTGTTACTTATGTCTTTTCCTTTGTTTTTGCATGTTGGATGATTCTTGGAGGATGAACTGCCAAAGTCAGGATTCTGATGGGAAAAGAGGTGATTTGATGCAATTTCGCGAAGATCAGAAAAATATTGGAAAATTATATTTTCCTAGAAGACGAAGGAAGCCAGAAGGGGAGGCTTAGCTGGGCCACAGGGGGCCCACACCCCCCCAGGCGCGGGTCCTCCTGCCCCGCACCTAGGGAAGGTGTGGCCCACCTGGCCGGCCTCCGACTTCGCCCTCTCGCCTATATCTTCCTCTCGGAACCCTAATACCGGGGGAGCGACCATAGAAAGATTTCTGCCGCCTCTGCGGGGCGAAAACACCGAGAGAGAAAGAGCTCTCCGGCAGACAGATTTTTGCCGAGGAAATTCCTTCACGGAGAGGGGAGATCGTCGCCATTAATACCGTCATCAAGCTAGGCTTCATCGGGATCATCATCATCATCATCATCATCATCCACACCATCATCTCCACCAGCACCATCATCACCACTCCATCCCGCTGTAACAATTGTGTTGGATCTTGCATTAGTTCTTAGGGGAAACTTTCCTGGTGTTAATTACTATTGTAGTTGATGCTTGTGAGTGGAAACATTGTATTATTGTTTATGTTCAGTTTGTTATCCATTACCATATCATCTTTGATCTTGGTCCATATGATGTCTTGTGAGTAGTTCGTTTAGTTCTTGAGGCCATGTGAGAAGTCATGTTGTTAGTAGTGGATTTGTGTTGAGTTATTATTCAATGGTTTAGTATTTAGGTTGTGGTGCTATTCTTCTAGTGGTGTCATGTGAACATCGACTACATGATACTTCACCATTTATGGGCCTAGGGGAATGCATTGTGTATTTGGCTACTAACTGTGGGGTTGCCGGAGTGACAGAAACCTGAACCCCTGTTAGGACCCCATTGCATAAGGAAGCGTAGGATCTCAGAGTTTAAGGTTGTGGTTAGGTTTATATCTTAATTTCTTTCATGTAGTTGTGGATGCTTGCAGGGGGTTTAATCACAAGTATGTATTAGTCCAAGTAAGGTCGGTACATTAGCACAGATTCACCCACACAACACTTACAACACCAAAGAAGAGTACTTATCTATATGAAGTGAAAGCACTTGACAGAATTCCCATGTGTCCTCGAGAATGTTTGGTCCTTATAAGTATTTCCACCGGCTTATCCTTTGCTAAGAAAGGATTGGGCCACTTGCTGCAGTTGTTCGTTGTATTTATTACTTGCACTTGGTTTCTTTGCTTTATCAGAAAACCCCTAAAAATCCGTTAGCTAAGTATTTATAGAGATTTCCTGCTCCATACCACTAGTCAACACCTTCTGCTCCTCGTTGGGATCGACACTCCTATTTATTGAAAGTACTACGATACACCCCCTATACTTGTGGGTCATCAAGACTATTTTCTGGCACCGTTGCCGGGGAGTGAAGCGCTATTGAAGAGTGGAACTGGTAAAGGAAACTTCTACTGTGAGTATTTCTTTTTGTTTCTATTTGTTACTTTGTTTCCAATATGGATAACCCACTTGGTTTTCTGTTTGGGAAAACTACTACCACTGTTAGGGTAGTAGATGAACCACCGCCTATTGAGATAGATCCTTTTAAGATACCTACAAGTATTGTTGATCATGTTATGGATAATTACTATTTTGGAGATGGAACTGTCCATCCTGGTGATCATTTGCTTTTTATCCATGAATTATGTGGGTTGTTTAAGTGTGTAGGTATCACAACTGAACATGTGAAGAATAAGTTACTCTCTATATCCTTGAAAGGGAGAGATGAAGAATGGTATAAGTTGCTGAAGAATGGACAATCCATGGAATGGTAAGAAATGGCTTCTCTCTTTTATTCTAAATTCTATCCTCCCAGTGAGATTCATAAGGATAGGAATATGATATATAACTTTTGGCCTCGTGATGGAGAGAGTACATCTCAAGCTTGGGGGAGATTGAAGTTTGTGGCATCCCACAAAACCACTACTAGAAAATCGCATTGAATTTGTGCATTGCATCGTCATCATCATGCAATGTTCGCATAAAACTATGTTTGCAAAGCCCGTGTTGTTTTCTAAAACGCCCCTCTTTAATTCAAACCCGAAACCGGGTCGCCGGAATATTTTGTTTTGTTTAAATTGTTTTGCAAACGGTCCGTTTGATTAAATAAAACATTTAATTAATTTTTAACGGGGCAGTCGAACGGGCCGTTTGACCCGAACGACCACCCCAGAAAAATATAAACGGTCCGCCCCTTTTTCTAAACCCACCAACTATCTAACCCAACCCCCCCTCCACCTCACTCCCTCCAATCAGATCTCTCCACCTCACCTCTCCTCTCTCCCTTACCCACTCCCTGCCTGCCACATCAGCCCCCAACCCTCCACCTGTGCTAAAACCACCCCAACTCTCAAACCCACACACACCAAACAGCTACACACACGCACTCACGCACACACTCACGCCAACCCACTCCCACCACACACCGTCAGCCCCTGGACCCGGCCCCACGCGCCCTCTCTCCCTGGCGCGTCCACGCTCCCCCACCCATCTCTTCCTCCTCCCGATCCTCCCTTCTCTCTGCTCCCAAGCTCCGCCTGTCGCCTTGCCCCCTCCGCTCCTCCACCTCGCCACACCTTCCCTTCCTTCCCGGTCCGTGGCGCCGCCTCAGAGCTCTCTCCGCCACATGACCTTCCCGGCCACAGCCTGCCGTCCATGGGCCCCGCTGAGCTGCGCAAGGCCGCCTGTCCCCACCAACCAAGGCCTCCCCTCCGGCGTCTGGCCGCTCTGCCGCCGACCGCAGCCCAGCGCCCTGCTGCCTCAGCCCCCGCCACAGCTCTTCCGCCACGCCGCCGGAGCCGCGCCCTCCACCTCTAGCCTCCTCCGCCCACCTCTGCGTTCAGCGGCGTCCCGCCGCTGTGGCTGCCCCCGGTGAAGCTTCGCCGCAGCCGCCACCGCAGCCTCCTCCGTCTCCATCCACCGCTCCTCCGGCCTCCCCCGAGCACCGCGCCGCAAGCTGCGCCACCGCCCGGTGGCTCGCTCGCCTCTCGGCCTGCGTGCGTCGGCGAATCGCCCGCCGCGAACGCGCGCCAGCCGGCCGCGAGCCAGCGCCCCTGGGCCATCCCCGAGCGTCCTGCACCGCTGCCGGCCGTCCCCTGCGTCGCGCACCCCTGCAACCTGCTGACCGTGTCATGACCGCAAGTGTCAACGTGGTTGTGCTCTTCGGTGGACATGCGACAAGATCGACAGACTGGAACCACAATCAGGACCATCGACAAGCTCATCTCAGAACTTCTCGGAACCTAGGCGTCAAGACCCCCGAGTGCTCCTATACGGAATCCGAAGGCCGTTGCGCCGAAGACCGATCCCGTCCGTGCGACAAGATCTTCACGGATCCGGAGACCGAACCCGGTGGACGCCAAGTACTCCTCGGATGCGATGCTCGAGAACCCGGACGATAAGAACATCGACGCAGAACGCCAAGTGCTTCACCCGAACGCCAAGACCGACCCGACACGCGGACCCGTCAAGTTCTTCTCGACGACGAGATCATCGACAGAGAACCCGAAGAAAACCTGTGCGACAAGTACTCCCTCGAGAACGTCAAGTATTTCACCCCGGACACCGAGTCCGCCGAGGCCCCGGATGCGCCAAGATCTGCCCCGTTACCGAGAACGACCCCGGAGTCCGAGAACGCTTCCGTCGAACCTCGTCGATCCCGTCGAACCCTGGACCCCGAGACCGAACCCTGGACCCTGTCGAACCCCGAACCCCGGAACCCCAAGATCGTCGAGACCCCTAATGTGTGATCTTTTCCCTCGTTACCCTATTTTCATAAATGATATCAAATTGTTGCATATTTAATGGTCATCTCGCATGCATATCGGTGGTTTGGGGGCCTTATGCCGATTCACCTAATAATTAAATATGGGGCCCATATGCGGGCAAATCTAGTCTCCTATTGGCCTCATTTAAATTTGTGTAGCGAACCGATACTATCTTGTGCCATGCTAACACAACATTTAAATTGCGGGGGATGTAAACAACTTGAACCATCTAATTAAATGTCGGGACCCGGTTCCGCTTAATCTTGACCTAATTGCATCGCACCTTGCCATGCCATACATCATACATGCATCATGCCGATCTTCTGCCGAGTATTAAATATTGCATCCGGCGTTTCTTCTAGTGTTTTGCTTCTTCGCGGATAAGGCCGTTGAGTTGATGTGAGCTTCGCCCCGATCTTCGGATGAACCCTTCGACAATGTTTTCAGGCGAGCATCTCCCCCTTTCTACCTATCTTACTTTTCTAGTATTTATTCCCTCCTGTTGATCTTTGCTATCTGTGTTGCGATGCTCTAGTTTCGTACCCGTGATATCCCCTGCAGCCATATATAGCCTTGGACACATCCTATTACCTGTTGTTTGGTAGATAGTTGGACCCGCGTGTCGTAGTCGCTTGCTCAAGTGTTTTGCTTGTCGTCAAGTACCACAATTGTTGGAGGATCGCCGCATGTTGACGTTGGAGATGATCATGTCTTTAATTATTGTTCACTTTAATTCCTGTTTAACAACTAAAATGGAATTAAGCAGAGGCATCGGTGGGTGATAGGTAAGATTTGGTTTCCGACCGCCCACTTGTGTCCCGTAGGACCCGAGTTCTTGACACCTGTTCCGAGATCGAGCGCGCTAACCACAGGTGGGGAGATATGGGCCCCCCATCGATTATTACCTGATTTCAAAGTATTGTACTGGGGGCCACAACTAGTTTGAGGTGTTTTTACTATCCTGTACTTATGCCATGCTACTTATGTATTTACGTTTGTGTGAGGAGCACGCTGTACTGTTTAGGAAGCGGAATGTTTTCATGGTATCGATAGCCCCCGTTGGGGCATCTTGTCGTTCTGACCATTGTCGCAAACCCTAAGTCCGTCTCGAGACCGGCCGACTTCGCTATGGTGTACTTAGTGGGTGGCCCCGTGCTTTTGGGTGCAGGGAACGTGACTTAGGCCCCGCCGACATACCGATGGGTGTATGTTAAGCGATCCGCAAAAAGGGTCAAGTGCTGTGGATACTTTGGTGCACCCCTGCAGGGTTAAATCTTTTCGAGAAGCCGTGTCCGCGGTTATGGACGACTTGGAGCACAGTGCTTGATCATAGACAACTATAACTAAAGTTTACTGTTTTGAATTGACTTGTATCCGATATGATTAGTAATCAGCTCCACTACAACGAAATGGCTAAATAAAAGTACCAACAACTGCTGGGTTTGGGTTTATCTCATGCTAAATGTATCTGACTAGTAAGTGCTGCAACTGTCACGGAATGGTTAACTAAAAGAACCCACTGCTTACTTTATCAGGACGATTATCTAAACCTGACTAGTAAAGTGCCGCAACTATAACCGAATAAGTAAAACTGCCAACTGTGTGAGTTCCTCGGTGGACTTCCTCGTTTGGTCTCGAGGGGGAAACACCAGGATGGGTTTGTTTGGTGATAGCTTCAGGTTGGATCCGGTTAGGTCATTCTTATCCCTCTCTGATATCCGCCAGTTGTATCGAGTCTCTATAGGTTGTTTAGTGCATGCTGCCGCTGCCGCTTCAGTCCACCATACCTATGTAGGCGAGGACCGCCGAATTCTAGCCTCGCTGTCTTGGCCTCGATCTTGACGCCTCTTTTTCCTTTGCCCTTTGTCGGCACCCTTTTGTTTAAGCAGGTTTTGAGATCGACGCCGTTAGGTGGTTACCCTTCCGCTTGGCTCAGGGTTATGGACGCCATTGGTTATACTTCAGGGCTCTTAGCCCCATTTGCATCTTGTCCGTAGTCGGACGTCCCATCGTTTTCAAGGTGATTTGGATCTTTGTACCGTATATTTGTATTCTTGACTCTTTGAGTCGCTGTTGTATATATCTGTTCTGTGGGTCCCATCGAGGACTGTTGTGTAATGTTATTACTTTGCTTTCCACCCGCACGAAAGTGCCTGGTGGGCACCTTCGAATCGTTTCTATGCGGGTTTGGCGAGTTTTGCTAAAACTTGCATAGGGCCGATTCTGAGGGTGTTACAGAGTGGTATCAGAGCTCAGCAGTTGCGATACCCCACAAGTCCAGCCTGTAGGATAACCTAGCTAACGGCCGAAGTAGAGTGTCAAAACTATTTCTGAAAATCGGTTGGATAGTTCTGATTAGGTCTGATTTTACTCCTTACCCCTCTGCTGTTCTCCTCTTACCTCGACGTGTTTTGAATCTGCTCTCTTATCTTTTCTTCGAGTCCAGGATTTCTCGTGGTTGGGTTCCGTCGTACCTTCAGGGTTTCGCTTCCTCCTTTGATAACGGTGTTCTACCATCCGGTGTTCATGCTATCTGAGGAATCCGTCTACTGCGGTGCCATTCTTTGTTCCTTGTTTGTGCCTTCCGGTGTTTTTCCGACGCGACGACATCATCTACGCCAGATCCGATGCAGAGTCTGCATCACTCCCCTGATCCGAACCTCGCTTGCCGAGATCTTCAGTCTGAATCTTGAGGGTTGGTTGCATAATCTATCTATTCGTGTACATAGTAATGCTTTGAGTGCGGGATGGAGTCGCGACCATACCACTACTCTTATCATTCGCTTATGTACATTGAATGGTGGATCGATGCAACTATACTCCTTCCATGGAAGTTAGAGGTGGCCTTACCTTTAACTTCGTCCGTTGTCTATCCGGAGTGTTGACGAACGGGATCCACGATGTCTTGTTAGTGGTGTCGCGAAGATCTGCACGAAGCGAGGAGATTCAGATCGCCGACCTTTCCTTCCGGTACCATGAGGCGGATCTCGAGGGCGAGATCCATTGTTAGTGGTGTCGAATTGTGGCATCCCACAAAACCACTACTAGAAAATCGCGTTGAATTTGTGCATTGCATCGTCATCATCATGCAATGTTCGCATAAAACTATGTTTGCAAAGCCCGTGTTGTTTTCTAAAACGCCCCTCTTTAATTCAAACCCGAAACCGGGTCGCCGGAATATTTTGTTTTGTTTAAATTGTTTTGCAAACGGTCCGTTTGATTAAATAAAACATTTAATTAATTTTTAACGGGGCAGTCGAACGGGCCGTTTGACCCGAACGACCACCCCAGAAAAATATAAACGGTCCGCCTTTTCTAAACCCACCACCTATCTAACCCACCCCCCCCTCCACCTCACTCCCTCCAATCAGATCTCTCCACCTCACCTCTCCTCTCTCCCTTACCCTCACCCTGCCTGCCACATCAGCCCCCAACCCTCCACCTGTGCTAAAACCACCCCAACTCTCAAACCCACACACACCAAACAGCTACACACACGCACTCACGCACACACTCACGCCAACCCACTCCCACCACACATCGTCAGCCCCTGGACCCGGCCCCACGCGCCCTCTCTCCCTGGCGCGTCCACGCTCCCCCACCCATCTCTTCCTCCTCCCGATCCTCCCTTCTCTCTGCTCCCAAGCTCCTTTTTGTCGCCTTGCGCCTCGCCTCCACCTCACTCGCCGCCACACCCTTCCCCGGTCCGGCGCGCCGCTCAACTCTCCTCTCCGCCCCATGTGACCTTCCCTGCCACAGCTGGCCCTCGCTGCCCCGCTGAGCTGCTTGCTGCCCCGCCCGTCTCCAAGCGTCCCCACCAACCCGCGCCCTCCGGCGTTACGCCTCGCACCGGCTCACGCGCCTTGCCGACCCAGCCCAGCAGCTGGCCTCCCGCGTCCGCCATGAAGCTCTTCCGCCCGCCGCCACGAGCGCGCCTCCACCTCTAGCCTCCTCCGCCCACCTCTGGCGTTCACGCGGCGTCCCCGCTTGGGTGGCCCGCCGGTGAAGCTCGCCCCGCAGGCCCGCCACCGCAGCCTCCTCCGTCTCCATCCACCGCTCCTCCGGCCTCCCCCGAGCACCGCCGCCTGCAAGCCTGCGCCACAGCCGGTGGCCTCGCCGTCGCCCTCTGGCCCTGCGTGCGTCGTGAACCCCGATCCCCGAATCGCGCGCCCCAGCGCCTCCGCCGCGAGCAGCGCCACAGGCCATCCCGGCGTCTGCACGCTGCCGTCCCCTGCGTCGCGCACTTCGCAACCTGCTGACGTGTCGCGACCGCAAGTGTCAACGTGGTTGTGCTCTTCGTGGACATGCGACAAGATCGACATGGAACCACAATCGGGACCATCGACAAGCTCATCTCGGAACCTAGGCGCTAAGACCCCGAGTTCTCCTATACGGAATCCGAAGGCCGTTGCGCCGAAGACCGATCCCGTCCGTGCGACAAGATCTTCACGGATCCGGAGACCGAACCCGGTGGACGCCAAGTACTCCTCGGATGCGATGCTCGAGAACCCGGACGATAAGAACATCGACGCAGAACGCCAAGTGCTTCACCCGAACGCCAAGACCGACCCGACACGCGACCACAAGTTCTTCTCGACGACGAGATCATCGACAGAGAACCCGAAGAAAACCTGTGCGACAAGTACTCCCTCGAGAACGTCAAGTATTTCACCCCGGACACCGAGTCCGCCGAGGCCCCGGATGCGCCAAGATCTGCCCCGTTACCGAGAACGACCCCGGAGTCCGAGAACGCTTCCGTCGAACCTCGTCGATCCCGTCGAACCCTGGACCGAGACCGAACCGGACCCTCAACCGAACCCCGAACCCCGGAACCCCAAGATCGTCGAGACCCCTAATGTGTGATATTTTCCCTCGTTACCCTATTTTCATAAATGATATCAAATTGTTGCATATTTAATGGTCATCTCGCATGCATATCGGTGGTTTGGGGGCCTTATGCCGATTCACCTAATAATTAAATATGAGGCCCATATGCAGGCAAATCTAGTCTCCTATTGGCCTCATTTAAATTTGTGTAGCGAACCGATACTATCTTGTGCCATGCTAACACAACATTTAAATTGCGGGGGATGTAAACAACTTGAACCATCTAATTAAATGTCGGGACCCGGTTCCGCTTAATCTTGACCTAATTGCATCGCACCTTGCCATGCCATACATCATACATGCATCATGCCGATCTTCTGCCGAGTATTAAATATTGCATCCGGCGTTTCTTCTAGTGTTTTGCTTCTTCGCGGATAAGGCCGTTGAGTTGATGTGAGCTTCGCCTCGATCTTCGGATGAACCCTTCGACAATGTTTTCAGGCGAGCATCTCCCCCTTTCTACCTATCTTACTTTTCTAGTATTTATTCCCTCCTGTTGATCTTTGCTATCTGTGTTGCGATGCTCTAGTTTCGTACCCGTGATATCCCCTGCAGCCATATATAGCCTTGGACACATCCTATTACCTGTTGTTTGGTAGATAGTTGGACCCGCGTGTCGTAGTCGCTTGCTCAAGTGTTTTGCTTGTCGTCAAGTACCACAATTGTTGGAGGATCGCCGCATGTTGACGTTGGAGATGATCATGTCTTTAATTATTGTTCACTTTAATTCCTGTTTAACAACTAAAATGGAATTAAGCAGAGGCATCGGTGGGTGATAGGTAAGATTTGGTTTCCGACCGCCCACTTGTGTCCCGTAGGACCCGAGTTCTTGACACCTGTTCCGAGATCGAGCGCTAACCACGTGGGGAGATATGGGCCCCCATCGATTATTACCGATTTCAAAGTATTGTATCTTGGGCCACAACTAGTTTGAGGTGTTTTACTATCCTGTACTTATGCCATGCTACTTATGTATTTACGTTTGTGTGAGGAGCACTGTCTTGTTTAGGAAGCGGAATGTTTTTTAGCGTATCGATCCCGTTTGGGGCATCTTGTCGTTCTGCCATTGTCAAACCCTAAGTCCGTCTCGGAGACCGGCCAACTTCTATGGTGTACTTAGTGGGTGGGTGCCCCCGTGCTTTTGGGTCCAGGAACGTCGTGACTTAGGCCCCGCCGACATACCGATGGGTGTATGTTAAGCGATCCGCAAAAGGGTCAAGTGCTGTGGATACTTTGGTGCACCTGCAGGTTAAATCTTTTCGAGAAGCCGTCCGCGGTTATGGACGACTTGGAGCACGATTTGATCATAGACAACTATAACTAAAGTTTACTGTTTTGAATGGACTTGTATCCGATATGATTAGTAATCAGCTCCACTACAACGAAATGGCTAAATAAAAGTACCAACAACTGCTGGGTTTGGGTTTATCTCATGCTAAATGTATCTGACTAGTAAGTGCTGCAACTGTCACGGAATGGTTAACTAAAAGAACCCACTGCTTACTTTATCAGGACGATTATCTAAACCTGACTAGTAAAGTGCCGCAACTATAACCGAATAAGTAAAACTTCCAACTGTGTGAGTTCCTCGGTGGACTTCCTCGTTTGGTCTCGAGGGGGAAACACCAGGATGGGTTTGTTTGGTGATAGCTTCAGGTTGGATCCGGTTAGGTCATTCTTATCCCTCTCTAATATCCGCCAGTTGTATCGAGTCTCTATAGGTTGTTTAGTGCATCTTGCCGCCACGCCGATCCACCATACCTATGTAGGCGAGACCGCCAATTCTAGCCTCGCCGTGTCTTGGCCTCGATCGACGCTCCTCTTTTTCCTTTGCCCTTTGTCGGCACCCCTTTTGTTTAAGCAGGTTTTGAGATCGACGCCAAGCGAGGTTACCCTTCCGCTTGGCAGCAGGGTTATGGACGCCATTGGTTGTACTGCAGGGCTCTTATCCCCATTTGCATCTTGTCCGTAGTCGGACGTCCCATCGTTTTCAAGGTGATTTGGATCTTTGTACCGTATATTTGTATTCTTGACTCTTTGAGTCATTTGTATATATATCTGCTGTGGGTCCCATCGAGGACTGTTGTGTAATGTTATTACTTTGCTTTCCACCCGCACGAAAGTGCCTAGTGGGCACCTTCGAATCGTTTCTATGCGGGTTTGGCGAGTTTTGCTAAAACTTGCATAGGGCCGATTCTGAGGGTGTTACAAAGTTACTAATGCTTAAATGTCCTATTCATGAACTTCCTAACAATATTATTATCAATAACTTTTATGCTAGGCTTTCTCTTCATGATAAATATTTACTAGATGCTTCTTGTGCTGAATAGTTCACACGTATGAAGGAAGAAGCTAAATAGGATCTACTAGACCGTATTCAAGAGAACACTGAAGCTTGGGAGAGTGACAAAGGAAGAAAGTCGGGTATAAACTATGATTATGAATGCATTAAATCCTTTATGGGAACTGATGACTTCCGTGATATTAGTAATGAGTTTGGTCTTGACTCCCAAATTATTGCCAATTGTTTTAAGGCCTTTGCCTCTTACATAGAAATTCCCAAAAAGAAGTGGAATAAGTACCATGCACCTTATAAAGATGTTGTTAGTCATGTTCCTGTTAGAAGCACTGAAGTTTGTACTACTAATCATATTGTGGCTGAACCTTATGTTGAGAAAATACCTTTCCCAGCTAAGGTAAAGGAGTACTCTATGATGATTAGTGCAAATAATAAAGGTATTAAGAAAATTGTGGAACCCGATGAGCAAATTAATATTGATCCTGTGGTTGCTATTGTGAAAGATCTTTTTACTAGAAATATAGAGGATGAGCACATTGTCTTCTGTGAAGACGCTTCTAATATTGTCTCTCATCCTAGAAAAGCTAGAAAAGCTAGTGTCCCTATGCTTTCTATTAGAATTGGTGATCATTGTTATTATGGATTATGTGATATTGGTGCTAGTTCTAGTGCTATTCCTTATGAGCTTTACAGGGAAATTATGCATGAAATTGGTCCTTGTGAGCTTGAGGACATTGATGTGGTTATTCACCTTGCCAATAGAGAGACAATCTGTCCCATTGGCATTGTAAAAGATGTGGAGGTTCTTTGTGGTAAGATTAAATATCCTGCTGATTTTCTAGTACTTGGTAGACCTTTATCACTTGTGGAGCTATTATAGATTGTAAGAAGGAGAAATTTTTAACTAAGTTTGATAGAGATTCTTATGAATTTAAATTTTCCAAATTTGCTAAAGCTCCTTGTGAAAATAGCTTGCCTAATAAAGATTTCAGGATGGAACAACTTGCTTCTATTGATCTGGTTTATGACCTTGGACTTCTTTTTGATGACTGTAAGTATGCTTATTCTGATGATAGAGTTGTTTCCTATGACAGTTATATTGTCAACTTTATTCAAGGTGCTATTGAAAGTTATTATGAGAGAGGGAAACATGGTTTTATGCATCTCAATAATGTTAAGTTTCCCCGTTTTATGTTGAAAGCTTTGAAGTTGCATCTGTTTTGTCTTCCTATGCTGATGGCTTTTTGTTTCAAAAATTTGTTCTCTCATGATACCCCCATGCATAGGAAGTGGGTTATACTCAAATGTGTTGGTTATTTGCTTCTTGATGCTCTCTTTCACTCCAGATATATATCTCCTATATGAGCATCTTTGAAACTTTCAAGCCTAACTTAAAGGCATTAAAGAAAAGTACTTCTTGGGAGATAACCCAATAGTTTTGTCGAGTCTTGGAAGTTATTACCTCAGTAATAACCGATCCTTATCCTTTTTGTTTTGGTTTTTGTGTCAAGTTCAACTACTTTTGAGAAGTGGAGGAGTTGTGAAAAGTGGCTGTCCTGGGACAGATTTTTGTGCTGCACTATAAAAATTCGCGAGGAAGCTCAGTATTTCATATGGAGCTGTATTTTTATGTGCTTGTTCTCCAAGTTGTTACCCAACTTTCATTAGTTTTGCACTTTTTGATTTGAGCAACATAAGATTTTATAAAAAATCAATCTTTACCTTCTGGTCTGTTTTGACAGATTTCTGCCATCATTTGCATTTGCGTCTTTTATTTATTCCCTTCCAGATTCTTTTGGGTTTTTGGAAATGAGTTGCTACAGTAGCTTTTGTTTTGATGGATTTGAGTTGAAGTGTGAACCTTAAGGTTTATTGTTTTTGCTTAACTAATGTTTCCATTGAAGTTTGTGTATTGCCTTGTGCGAAAAGAATTTCCAGGAGAAGGAGAAAAGGAGTCTGCAGAGTTCGTCTTTGAATAGGTAAAAGTGGTGAAAACAGAAGGTTCGTGAAAGCCTAATCTTTTTATATTTTTGATGTTTTTAATATACATGGAAGGTTACGAAACAAAACAGAGGAGGAAACGGAGGCCGGGGTGGCCACACCCACCCCAGGCACGGGCCCCAGCTGGCTGCACCTAAAGGGGGTATGAGCCCCCCGAGCTCCGTCTCCACCTCGTTTTCATACCAGTATCTTCCTTGTGCTTTGAAACTTTGTAATATATAATCCCCCGGATCCCCCAAGGTTCGTGCATCGTGTTCTCGTCGTGTTTTCATTTCGATCTGTTTCTATCAGGAAATCTTCTCAAGTTTAGAGCGCCATGGTCTCCGCCAACGACAAAGGCAAGAAGCACGAGGAAGATGATCCTCACAATCCCAAGGAGGAGGAGATTTTGGTAGGGGATGAAGAAGACATGGAGGAGGACAAGCATCTAGACACCCGCACTACCTTCGCAAGTATTGGAGTGGTGAAACCTATCAAGCTTAAGAGGACATCACAAATGTCTACAGGAGGGAAACCTCCACGTCTTATCTTCGTCCCACAGTCATCTCCTCCACATACCAATAATTCCTTCCATACTCTTATACATGAGCAACAATACCAACATGTGCCCAAAGGGAACTTGCCCTCAGTTTGGGATTTGCCTCTCTCTAACCATGCAGGGAAGGAACACACTAAGAAGGAAGAGTGGGGAAAGAATAGCAAGGACTAGGACTCTCGGTCCGACATGATCATGAACCACATTGAGCAAAATTCGGAGTTGATTCGTACTCTGACCTTCGAGATTGAGGACTTGAGGTAACTTATTGGGAAACTTATCAAGAGAACACCACCACCGCCAAAGGAGTAATTCATCATCAGGTTTGGCATCCCCTTGGCTTGTTCCAAGCTTGGGGGAGTGCCGCGGTATCACATCATCATCTTTTATCTTTTTAACTTTTTAGTGGATTCATATCTTTGGTAGAGAAGTTATCTTATAGGTTGGTTTGCATGTGGAAGTATCTCTCCTTTAGTTGATTATCTATGTATCCCTTGGTGTGAGTGCGTTTATGGAGTATTAATGAGAAGTTTCATCTCTTACTTTTTGCACTTCTTATTTTAGTTTGCAATCTCTATTATATGATTGATCTTGTTGATCAGTATTGGTATCACTTTGGGAGAATCAAGTAGATCTAAATTGGTTTTGGCAAACCGAGCTCTGGTCAGTAGCAACACTTTTTGAGGTTTGAAAGAAAAACAGAAAAAGCTTATAGGTATTTTGTATCATTTATTTTCTTTCTTGATTGGCTCATAAGTTTAGTATTATTTATCTAGGATATTTTGTGTCTTCAAGTAAGATTGCATGTTTGGCTTTATCACTTGTAGGTTTGCTTGTTTCTTTCAACTCTTCTGCTTGCTACCTAGCCTTGCTAGCCAAAAACCTATTTTGAGAAGTCTTACTTCTTGTTTCCAATCCCTTTGAACCAAACATGTGCCATTTGTGTCCACCATATCTACCTATTAGCATTATTGCTATTCCAAGAAAATTCTCAAGCTTCATCTATCTTTCGAATTAAAAACTATTTTTGTTATGTGAAAACTAGTTAGTAAAGATCTCATGAACTTGATGGCTCACCTTATTTTCTTGCCCCTAATAAACTTGAACCATTGTGTCATCGAAGTTGTATATGCTTGCATCTATACTCTGGGATTAGCAGAACCGTGCTGTCACGGGGAACGCTTTCAACACTTATGGATACTCATCCATTTGATATCATGCTCTTTTGTTTGCGGATGTCGTCTTTGTGAAATAAAGAGGGAGCTTGTAAGTCCATGGAGTGATGTATGTGTGTTAGAGAAATGCCTGGGCCACTAGCCTAAGCCATGCCTAATCATGGTGGAAACTTGCATCATCACCATAGTGAGAAATCTGTGAAGCATCCTCAGTAAAAATATATGCAAATAGTAAATAAAAAGATCGCTGAGATGCTCACTGTCTGCTTGCCTTGTCATTTTGATTATGGGACAGCTCCTGTATCATGTGCAAGGGGTACCCATTGGCGGTTCTTTATGATACACATGTACTTACAATGACAAGAACTTACCGGTAACTAAAGTTGAGTAGCACGAGGAGCGACCCTCGTTCTCAAGGGACTTGAGATTGCCAACTTATATTTCGTCAAGCATATACTCCATCCTTGTTAACTTTAACCTTAAGCACCTCAAGATTCTTATGATAGGGGCAATCAGGGCTCAAAGCTAGTAAGTACCATAATCTTTTGGAAGCTCTTTATGACTTTAAATCCCTGTTTCCCTCTATGAAGGGACCTTTCTACTATTTTCTAAGTTGAGTCAGTAAACCTACCTCATCTCTATCTCCAACAAGCATTTGAGTTGTTGTGTTTCAAGCATTCATATGGTGATTTATTCACTCATGTTCTCTATCTTCCTTGTTTGCACAAGACTCTTATCTATTGAGTATTACTTTGAAAGCCATCATTGTGGAAAACCTTTTTGAGCAAAGAGTTCTCTTGTTGTGAAAACTTCTACAAAAGTTTTGTGTGGAACTGTTTGCCAGCTGTTCTCTGACCAGGAACAAAGTTTGCCAATTACAATTATGATTTACCTTTATGTATCTCTATTGTGACTCCTGTACTTGTTGCAAGCTAAGTTATATAATGGTGAGTTGCCTTCTTCTATGAGTTGTGTAAGGGTAAGTGTGATGCTTCTTGTCCGTATTCTTTTATCGACACTTCACTCATAAACCCGTGGACATGTTTACTGAGCTCAGTTTTCGCTTGGGGACAAGCGAAGGTCTAAGCTTGGGGGAGTTTATACGTCCAATTTGCATCACCATTCTATATCATAATTTGCCTCTATTGTTGGGGCTATGGTATATGGGTATCCTCATAGCATGTCTCTTATCCGGATAACCCGGGTCGCCCACAGTTGGTAGCATGGCCCATGGCCTGATGGGCAGCCCAGTTAGATGGATCCAGAAGGGAGGCCCATGCCGAATAAATGAAGGCTACGGTGGAGTCACCAGCGTACCCGGAGCCTTGGAGTACATGACACGCTAGACTAGTAATAGACAGTGTAGGACTCTGTAACCTGTCTGGCTAGGACTTTTCCCTGTAACCCTAGGACCTAACGACTATATAAGTCGGGCCTATGGGAGCCTTTAGGGCACAATCTCACACAACTTCACATAACCTCGCACAGCGAACCTATCTCTGTAACTCGGTGTATTGCCATTATAGTGATTTATAGCAGGAGTAGGATTCCGCCACCGTTGTGGGATCTGAACCTGGGTAAGCTGTGTTACCTCGTACCCGTCAACCGTACGCCTTACCCCACATATCTAAACACGCACTGTGAGGACCCCTCCATGGAGTACTCGTCGGCAATACCACGACAGTTGGCGCCCACCGTGGGGCAAGAGGCGCTTCAGGCTCTTCAGCGGGCGAGGACCAAGATCTTCGCGGGAATCGGCAAAACCGTAGCCATCGGTCGCGTTCTCTTTTCCGGCAACGTTCTGATCGTCCCTCCCGACGAGTTCTGGATCCCGGCGAAGACGAACCCTACGCGGTGTTCGATCGTTCCTATCGGAGATATCCACCTCTTCATCGGCGAAACCGACTCAGGCACTAGTTCCCTGGGAGTCGGAGGAGCATCAAGGCCCGCACGGAATGCCTACGGGCAGGATATGTTCGTGGAAGGATCGATGTTGGATCTCTCCTCGGAGTTTGTCGGCAAAGATCGGAAAAATTCAAGGCCCACCCAAACCGCCCTTGTGCAGGATATAATGGTGGAAGATCACTGCAAGTCCGCCGACTTCATCCGTGCGTCTGGACAACAGAGATCCAAGTTCGTCGGCGTGGTTACCATCTTCGATCTGGCGCGTTGCATTCAGAGAGAGGGCGAAAACCCCCGCGATTACCTTGCCAGGTGGCTCCGTATACGAGCCAATCTGGCCCACTACCCCAATGATGATGCTATGTATCACTTTGTGGAAGGACTGGACCATGGCATGCTTCTCCGACATTCTCTAAGGCGGCAGCAGGCTTCGGGGCGTCTTACCTTCGAAGGCATGGTGAACACCGTCAACAACTACGCGGAGGCCGAAGCAGCAGCTCAAACAGCGCTTGTGCTCATTGATGGAGCCCCTCCGATTCAGCCACCGCCACCACCGCCTCCGGCCGCCATCGCCGCAGTTGCGCCACCACCTCCAGTCATCGTCACTGCTATTGCACCTCCACCCCTATCATCGAGGAGGTCCTGGCACCCTCCGACTCTGTGATTGACCCACTATGCACCGACTTCAGTGTAGATTCAGAGGAGATAGACTACAGTCCAAAAGAGGTAGACTCCGCCATGCAGGAGATGGAAGAGGAGTACACGCGCAACGAGCAAGCCAACAATGCCGTCACATCTCAAGAGGTGTTCGTCACCATTGGGACGGCGATGGATGAAGATCAACCCGGACGAGCTCCGCCTACAGCTCTGGACAAAGGGAAGAGAACACATGTTGCTGCCGACGATGATCGCGCAAAGGTCATGCCCCCTCCGCCTAACCCAGCGCAACAGCCGGAGGAACTCGGCACCGGACCGAGCAATAACAGCACCACAAAATTGCCACCTCCGGCATCTACGTCTGCTGCTGCCCAAGTTACTCCAGCTGACAGAGTGATGTACGGCAATATCCTCATCGAGCCACTGACCGTAGCTCATATCCGGAACGTACCCAGCTTGACGAGAAGCGCCAGCAGCTCCTAGAGGAAGCGCATGCCATAGCGGAGCAGGGCGCTAAGCTAGATCGTGATCTGGTCAACGCGCAGAAATCCATAGAGAAAGCTAGAGCAATGGAGGCCGAGTACAAGACTCTGCTGTAGTAGCAGAAGGCCAAGAAAGCTCCGGCTCGCATCATCAACGATCCTGGTGTATGGAGAAACCTAGGATGGGCTCCCCCGAAGCCGGCACAGGCCAAGCCATACATTGACAGTGAAGGCATGCAGGTGATGCCCACTCCTCTCCTCAACCTCACCTTCGCCAAGACCCTTCTGGAGCAGGATAGATCGCCCGAGGCAGTGGACCAGGTCTATGACCTAGTGGCCAAGGCGGTGAAGCAGCAGGAAAAGGCCACCTCTCAGAGGCTTGAGTCTGACCTAGAGTTTTGCCAGTCTAGCCAGCATAAGCCGCCAAGGGACAGATCTCCTCTTGATGTCGGGTCCCATATGGGTTCATCAGAACAAAGATGGAGGGATGCGCACAACAGGAAGGATGCTATCCCCATATCCTCCGACCACGGAGAAAAAACCCAACCTCGTCGCCCATTGCCACCGCCCCGCTCCCCCGACATCGCGAAGACCCCAAGGCTCACCGTCGTACGGATATGCCCCCGCCAAGGCAGGGCGGAATCGTCATCCGCGACAACACGGAGCAGACCCGTCATGACGGAGAGCACAACCAGGGACACAAGAGCAGGTCGCGTCATGACCCTCCGCGTCCGAAAATCAATCGCGACAGGCGTGAGGCGTCGCAGGAGGGTAATAGCAAGAAGTCTAACCCACCGCCTCCGTCGCCACCTAGTAGTCAACATGGCGGAGGAGGCCCGCGTCATTCACGCAGCCCATCCCCTGTTGACAAGAAGAAAAGAAACCCGGATCCATACGATGCATGTTCGCGGATCGATAAGATCCACGAGGCCCGGGAAGGACCATACCTGGGACCACGTTGCTTTGGACCTGTGATACGGTCCGCAACTTACCCCAAAGGTTTCCGGATTGACAAGACCATCAAGCCCTACGACGGCACCTCTAAGCCAGCTACATGGTTGCAGGATTACGGCAACGCGGTAGAAATCGCTGGGGGTAACCCCAATGTTGCCGTCAAATACCTCCCATTGATGTTGGCGGGCACAGCCCGTCAATGGATTGATGACTTGCTGGAGAAATCCATCTGCAATTGGTTGGATATGCAAGAGGCGTTCACCAAGAACTTCGAGGGTACATACAAATGTCCATGCACTGTTGGCAATCTATAGCAGTGCATGCAAGAGAAAGACGAGACATCTCGCACCTACCTGTCCCGTTGGCTGGATATGAAGAATTCCTGCGCAGGAGTGCACGCTCAGACCGCCATGGCCGCCTTCATCGATGGGTTAGAAAGGGGCACGTTGCTCCGACATAAATTGAAGCGCTTGCAGGACAATCACCAGCTTGACTTGAACCAGATGATTCAGTTGGCTAGTGAGTTCGCAGCTGCCGACGATGATGCTCGCGGCTCTCCGCCGGCAACGGCCGTTCCAACTCAAGCTCGGAGGAACAACAACAGAAAGCGGAAAACTTCTCCAGAAGAAAAGCAAATTCCCGACATGGTCGCTATGACCTTTGCAGGACGAGGTGATGGTGGACAACGTGGCCAAGGACGAGGAGCTGGTCGTGGGCAGCAGCGAGGAAGTGAAAATACCTCGGCAGCGCTCCGTGTTCCCCAAACCTATGAAGAGTACCACGATATGTCGTGCCTCATACACCTCGATGTCAATGGCAAGGCCACCCATACCAATCGACACTGCAAGTTCGTCAACGACCTCAAGGAGGACCCGGAGTTCGGCTACAAGCAAAGTTGGAAGAATAGACCGCGAGGCAAGGGCAAGGGGAAGAAGAAGGAGGAGGAGTCCAAGGATTCAAGTGACATGGACGAGGATGTTGACCCCAAGCACGCCGCCAAGAGCGACGGCAAAGGCAAGAACCCCTTCGAGAAGAAGGCGCCAGTTTACCACACTTTCCTTGGCACCCCCACCGTCCGACAACAGAAGACCTCTATGAGGATACTGATGGCTACTCTACCCCCATTTCCACAGTACCTGCGCTGGTCGGAGGTTCTAATTACTTGGGATAGGAAGGATCACCCAGACCTTATCCCTACGGAGAACCAATACGCCATGGTCATCAACCCCTTGATTGACGGTATTGAGTTCACCAAGTGTATGGTGGATAGTGGAAGCAGCATCAACATCATGTACCTGGATACACTGAAGAAGATGAACTTGACGGAGGCAAACCTAAGGTGGACCAACACCATATTCCACGGCGTAGTTCCTGGTCGGGAGGCTTGGTCCCTTGGGTGCATCACACTTCAGGTTTCCTTTGGCAATGTTAATAATTACCGCCAAGAGTGCATGACCTTTGAGGTGGTCCCCTTCAAAAGCGTGTACCACGTCATATTCGGCCGCGACATATTCCACACCTTCATGTCCAAGCCATACTTCGTCTACAACAAACTCAAGATATCCGGACCAAACGGTGTCATCACCGTATCCGGAAGCTTTACCAAAGCTAGGAACTGCGAGATTAATGAAGCAGCCTACGTGGAAGCTGTCCTCTACAGCAAAGAATTCAGGGAGATCCGGAGCAAGGTCGATGACTTAGAGATGCCAGCATCGAAGAAACAAATTTCCGACTCCGCTCCAGCGTTCAAGGCCACCATCGAAACCAAGCCGGTGGAACTTGTGGTAGGCGATGCCTCCAAGACCACCGCCATTGGGACGAACCTGGATCCCAAATAGGAAAGCACGCTCGTCGAGTTCCTCCGTGAGAATAGGGACATCTTTGCCTGGCAACCTGCCGACATGAAAGGTGTACCTAGGGAACTTGCCGAGCACAGCCTAAACATTGATCCAAAATGTAAACCAGTGAGGCAACCTCTACGACGCTTTGGAGATGAGAAGAGATGCGCCATAGGCAAAGAGATAGCTAGGTTACTTAAGGCTAGTTTTATCCGATAAGTCCTTCACACCCAATGGGTGGCCAATCCTGTACTTTTCCCCAAAAAGGGAACCAAAGAATTAAGAATGTGCGTTGATTACACCGGCTTGAACAAAGCGTGTCCCAAAGATCCGTTTGCTTTACCTCGCATTAACCAAGTCATTGACTCGATGGCTGGCTTGTAACTTTTGTGTTTTCTCGATGCATACTTAGGATACCACCAGATCAAGATGAGGAAGTCGGACCAATTGGCCACTTCGTTCACTACCAACGGACAATGCAGCATTGCCTACACTATCAAATTGGCCGGAACGTTCACGCCTATGTGGACGATATAGCGGTGATGTCTAAAAAGTCAAATGACTTAAGCTCTGACTTAAAAGAATCCTTTGATAATCTCTGGAAATTCAACATGATGCTTAACCCTAAGAAGTGCGTCTTCGGGGTTCCAGCCGGCAAATTTTTGGGATTCATCGTTTCCCAGCATGGAATCGAGGTCAACCCGGAGAAAATCAAGGCCATCTTAAACATAAACCGTTCGACATGCCTAAAGGACATACAACGATTAACAGGTTGTGTTGCAGCAGTTAGTTGGTTCGTCAGCCGGCTTGGAGAGAAGGCTCTGCTGCTGTACAAGTTGTTGAAGAAGGCAAACAAATTCACGTGGACGGACGAAGCAGATGCAACATTGAATCATCTCAAGGAGATTCTTTCCTCAGCACCCATCCTTGCAGCACCCGAGCCTGGAGAGCCCATGTTAATTTACATGGCGGCAACCAACCGGGTAATCAGCATCGTCGTCGTGGTAGAGTGGAAGGAACCAGGCTATGAGCACGGTGTTCAACGACTAGTTTACTATGTAAGCGAGGTCTTGACGGAGTCCAAGCAGCGTTAATCGCACTACAAGAAGATAGCTTATGGAGTATTCCTTGCTCCTCGGAAGCTGAGGCATTACTTTCAGGAGCACCCAATCACAGTGGTGAGCAAGACTCCACTGTCCGACATTATCAACAACAGCGACGCTACGGGAAGGGTCGCGAAGTGGGGCATTAAACTTGCCGCCTTCGAGATCACCTACAAAATACGCGACGCTATCAAGTCATAAGCCTTGGAAGATTTTATTGCAGATTGTACGGAGATGCCAGATGCTACTCCATTGCCGGAACCAGAGTACTGGGTGATGCACTTTGATGGATCAAAGCTGCTCAACGGCTCGGGGGCTGGTGTACTGCTACAGTCACCAACTGGGGACAAGGTACACTACGTTCAGCAGATCCACTTCGAGGCTACGAACAACATGGTGGAGTATGAAGCACTCATTCACGGATTACGCGTAGCCAAGGATATTGGCATCAAGCGTATAGTTTGGTGTGGAGATTGCGACTTGGTTGCTCAGCAGGTGGCTGGCACCTGGAATGCGCGGAACCCTATGATGGCAGCATATCGAGACGAAGTGAACGAGATAGCCAAGGGCTTCTTGGGCTACGAGGTCAAGTATGTACCTAGGGAGCAAAACGAGGTGGCTGATCTGCTGTCTAAACTTGGATCAGGGCGCAAACGAATTCCGCCAGGAGTTTTCCTAGAGCATCTACGGACACCATCCGTGAAGGGAGCAGACATCGACAACCCGGATAGAGTTGACTCTTTCATCCAAATGGTGGTAAAAGTCCCTCCAGCTTGGACAAAACTGTTCATGGAATATCTTGAACACGGAACGTTGCCCGACGACGAGGTCGAAAGACGACAAATAGTATGACAAGCAAATGGCTATAACATAATCAATGGACAGCTCTACAAAAGGAGCACTACTGGTGTATACCTTAAGTGTGTTTCCCAGCTAGAAGGTATTGAAATCCTACGCGAAATCCATCTCGGAGATTGCGGGCATCACGTCGCTCCTCGATCGTTGGTCGCGAAAGCCTTCCGACAAGGATTCTACTGGCTGACCGCGAAGGCGGACGTGGACAAGCTGGTTGAGACATGCATGGGATGCCAGTATTATGCTCGACAACCACATGTTCCTGCTGAAGAATTGTAAACAATACCAATAACTTGGCCGTTTGCAGTCTGGGGGCTAGACATGGTGGGACCGTTACAGACGGCACCATGTGGGTTTACGCATCTGCTTGTAGCAGTTGATAAATTCACTAAATAGATAGAAGCTAAAACCATTAGAAATCTTGATGGGGCAACTGCCCTCAGGTTTGTCCAGGATCTAGTGGTGAGATTTGGTCTCCCACATAGCATTATCACCGACAACGGCATCAACTTGTCACTCAGAGAAGTGGAGGCTTATTGTTGGGAGAAGGGCATCCGACTTGACCTTGCATCTGCGGCACATCCATAATCCAATGGTCAGGTTGAGCGAGCCAATGGATTAATTCTGTAGGGAATAAAGCCACGTCTTGAGGCATCGCTACATAGAGCAGCTAGAGCCTGGGCGGAAGAATTGCCATCTGTGCTGTTGATTTTATGAACTACACCCAACAGATCCATCGGCTACACCCATTACTTCATGGTATATGGAGCAGAAGCCATCCTACCTTCCGACATACTTCACGATGCACCAAGGGTTTCCGCCTACGACGAGGATGACGCTGAAGAATCCAGACACCTAGATGTGGACCTTCTCGACGAGGAGCGCATTTTGGCATGCCAAAGATCCGCCATCTACCAGCAGAAGCTACACAACTACCATAGTCGCTGCGTTCGGCATCACTCGTTTAAAGAGGGGGATTTGGTGCTCTGACTTAAGCAGAAGAAGTCACACAAATTATTCCCGCCATGGGAAGGACCGTTCATCATAAGAAAGGCGCTACTCAATGGGTCTTACTACCTCGTTGACAATCGTGAACTGAAGGATAGACCCAACGAGGATCATAAGCGTAAGCGACATGACCCGGATGATGACTACCCGGAGCTTGATCGGCCATGGAACATAGCACAGCTACATCCTTTCTACACTTAACATTTTTTATCTAATTGTATACCTCTTATATGATCAATGAAATAAATCTCTTTGGTTCACTCATATTGCTGAGTCTTTTACCTCCTTTAGTGTTCATTTTTGGATCATATAAAACTTTTATGCACAAGCTTTGCGATTGCACTTGTGAAAATTCTGCCTACGGGCGTTAGCTTAAGTTTTCCGGTCTACACGTTCTTTGTCGTTTTTATGTGGATTCTGGAGTAGTGACTTTTGGCACTTATTGTCGGCGATTCTGTGCTTAGGTTATTGACGGTGCCATTGGGCATCATCACCTGAGCGCATGGTTCCGACAACGAGTCTTCCGACTCATGAAAAGTCAAGCATAAGAACCAAAGTAATGGATAAGCCAACACTTGCTTAAAAAATATATACATGCTAGAAATAGTTCTTAAGTAGCAGGACATACACCATAGTTTTCCGCCTTAAGTTAACACATAGTTTTTTCCGCATACCAATTGCAGAGGAAACAAGTATTACAAATTGTTTTTTATTCCTCTGGTGTAGGCGACTTGGAAGCAACATCATCGGCAGCAGGAGAGTCACCCTCAAAGTCGGTAGTGTTGAGGGACTCGGAGGAGTTTTGGTTGCCGCCATCGATGGTATTCATTGGCACGAAGATGTTAACGTCGACCAACTCGGCGACTCTGGTGTCATAACCCGCGAGTGACTCCAAGATAGATTCGTGGTTTATATTCCTTCGTCATCTACGTCGGGGATACCAGAGGTTACCGTGTCGATGTCGGCATTCTCGTAGTGTGCCTTGACCATAGACAGCGCCATCCTTGCACCTGCCTGTGCACATGAAGCTTTCCAGCTTGTAATACGCTCGGGGGCTCGGTGCAGGATCTCCGAGAACTTCGTCATAGAGTCCGATGCCTTGATATTGATCTGGAGGGGCTTGGCAATCTCTTTGGCTTGCGCGATGGCGGTGTTGATGAAGTTGCCGACAAGGACCATGCATTCCTTTGGCGGAGGAGGTGACCGGGTTAAACCCATAGGAGCTGTGAATTCCCGACAAAGGAGCGCATGAGTTCAAAAATTTAGAGTATCTAGACTACAGAAATCCAAGACGGAGAATCACTTACTGAAGATGCTGGCCTCAGCTTGCCAGAGGGTATCCGCCATGGAGTCCCGTTCTTGTTGGAGGAGCTTGTACGCTTCATGATGGCGTTGATTTTGATCATCGGTAGCTTTCTTCTGCTCTTTCAAGATAGTGATTTCCTCCTTCAAGCGGTTCATCTCCTCGTTGGCAGAGTCCTGCATGACTTTCATTGATTCTTCATGCATCTTCAGCATGTCCTTCCTCTCCTGCCTGAGGATCTTGTTTTCGCTATCCAGCTGCTGAATGTGCTTGGATTGCTCGACAATATCCTTAGCCTTGGAAATGGTTTCTGCAAGTCGGAGAAAAGACAGTACACAGTGAGTACTCAGAGAATGCACAAGATCAAGTCGGAATACGAAAAATAAAGGAAAAGTAGACGCTTGCTCTTGATGATCTGTTCCTTCAAGAAGGCAGTTTTACCCTTTTCAGCTTCCAAGTCCGTGCACATCTTCTGGTACTTGTCGTTGGCCATGCCCCTCCGAGCATTCTCATTCTATGGAAAGAAGAAGATTAAATGTTGTTTGGTCTACTTGGAGCATCTAGCCGGAAAATTTCCACCTAGACGCTCGGGGGCTACAGCGAGAGTTTTTAACTTAGCAATATGCTTAGTCTTTGTTTAAGCATCTAGTCAGAACTAATTCAGTTTTTGATTAGAAGCTTGGGGGCTACAGTATAAAGTTTTTAACTCGAATATATGCTTAGCTTCTCTCTAAGCATCTAGTCGGAACTATTTTAGTTACAACTAGAAGGTTGGGGGCTACAGTATCGAAATTTATAAACACTGCGTATGCTACTCTTAAAGCATCTAGTCAGAATAATTCATTCCATCTATATGCTTGGGGGCTACAGTGAGAAGTTTTCTAGCTTAGTCACTCTTAGAGCATTCAGACGCAAAGACCTATGGTTTTCCATCTAAATCCTCGGTGGCTACAGTGGGATACTCATATGAAATGCAAAAGGCAAATAAAACTTACAAGTGCAATGATCATGAGGTTGTTATCACTCTTAGCCAGCAGCTTGCCGAAGGATGCACTGTTTCCTTGCAAGATCTCTGCTTGCCGGAGAAGCTCCTCTATACCGCACGTCGGAGATGTTGGTTCTGCACCAGGAACCAGAGAAGTGCTACCCGGCGTAAGCACCAGATAGACTATCTTCGGAAACTCTATGATTCTTGGGTGCGAGGGCGCCGCCTTCGGCAGAAGTACCACCTTCCACCACCTCCTTACCGCTACCGATGGCATCCTTAGTCGGATCTTTGGCCATTTGGTTTGCGGCACTCTCCTGTGTCGTCTGCTTGCCGACAACAGCAAGCTCGGTAGAGGCACCTGAGTCCAATTCCATGGTGGAAGGGCTAGATGCTTCCTTGGCTTGAGAGCTTGTCGGAGCGGACGAAGGCTTGACGATGGGAATGATAGGGGCGATGGCGGGAGATGCGTCGCGATGCAGCATATCCTTGATGGTTCTAGAAGCCCCCGAAGTTTTTGAGGTCTTCTTCAAGATGGTCGTGGCTTTCTTTCCGAAACATGCAAAATGCATTAGTACAGGAATAAGACAGATAAATGGACAATGTCGTAGGGAAAGAAGCTTACACAAGAGGGGGTGCTTTAGCAAAATGGATCTCGGTAACCTTTCTTTTCTCCGTCTCCAGGGCGGCGATAGTCTTCTTGGAGGCTCCACCCTCCGCTTTATTCTTCTTGCCTCCGTCGCCAGCGTCAAAGGTGGAGCTCTTCCACTTTCGCGACAACGGAACATCGTCGTCGGACACGACCGTGACTTCCTTCATCTTTGGATCATAGATTTGGACAGCCATGCTATCCTCCTCTAGATTGCTAAGTTGTTAAGTGAAAGGTCACCGTGTTAGATGAGATGGAAAAGGTTAAGACGGAAGAACTGGAGTATATGTCATACACGGAAAATAAGCAGTTACCTTTGGGCACTTGATCTCTACGAACATGTCATAGGTGATGGCGAAGCCACGCTTCTTGTCCTTCACCTTGAAAATGTCCTTGAGGCGAAGATTGATGGAGTCGCTCGAGAAGTTGTCCACGGAGATGCGGAGGCTGTCCCTTCTATCGTTGGAATACTCATGCATCAGCTTCGAGCAGTGCTGCAAAGGCTGGATCCGCCTGATGAACCAGCACATGGCTAGGTCCAGTCCGGTCAAACCCCTCTCTACGAACCACTCTATACGCCTTATTGCGCGGGAAGCATCGATGTCGGAGGGAAGGGAGGCCTGGGATCTCCATGTCGGGGCTTCGGCGGTGGCTCCATCGACGAAGTCCGGGTACGTTACTTCTCGGTTAGCCAGAGGGATATCTGGGCCGTAGAAGTAAGTACGCTGCCAGTTCTTGCAGGACTCATGGCCAACGATGTCGGGGAACCGCCGGACAGGTTGGATCTTGAAGCTAATAGTGCCACAATTTCTAAGTTCGTCCTGGCCCTGGCTTCCTGCTTGACAGTGAAGAAATAAATGAAGAGATATAGCCTAGGCTTAATCCCTAAGTAACCCTCACAAAGCGCTGCGTAATTGCTAAGCGCTAGGATACTATTGGGAGAGAGGTTTTGTGGCTGAACTCGGTAATGATTCAGGACCGCAAGGAAGAAATTGGACATGGGCAGGGAGATGCCGCGTACCATCCGTGCTTTGAGTACACCTTTTCTCCGGCTTGGGGAGAAGGTCTGACCTTGACGGCCAGCGCCGCCCGCCAGGCGAGCCCCTCCGTCGCGGGGAGGTAACTTTCGTCGATTAGCTCTTTGATGTCACGGTCCGTGATGTCCGAACCGCGCCAGTCGCCTTTGTGGTAGTCGTATTCCTCCTCCAGCAGCTCCAGCGCTGCTGGATTATGGTCGCCGCTGGTGGCTTCGACCTTCGCGGACTTAGGGATGACCAGGCCCTCTGGGGGCACGATGACGGAGCTCGCCGGCTTCGCCCGACGCCGCCATCGAAGGGGAAGAGCTGCTTCTAGCCATTGGGTGCGATTCGGAGGTGACTGGTGAGATTGGGAGTTAGGGTTTTTCGTGCGAGGCGCGGAGAGCTCGAGGAGATGCTTGCCTGAGGAAGAAGAAGATGCATGAGAGAATGAGGTGAAAAGTAATTTTTCCACCGCGGTTACTATTTATGGTCTCCGGCATCAAGATTCGTGCAGCTTGATCGAATGGTTGTCGCGTAGACAACGTGTGCGGAGACGTGCGCGGAAATTTCGCCACGTACCAACCGTCGCCGCCAACGGTTCGTATCGCTCGTGCGGGAAAAGTGTACATGATTGCATTCTCTGCATGTGTGAGTTACGAGGCGTTGCTGACCTATGTATACGTCGCCCTAGCTGTCATAGGCAGACGAACCATCACATCAGAAGATTTTGGCATGGACGGATCTAGTCCGGCTACGGAAGAGTACGATGGAAAATTCAGCAATTCTCCGACTTACGAATTGAGACGGAGAAAACCTTGCAGGGTTCTTTGGGAGGACTAGAAGATGTTGCTTGACGATTTGCCGACATCCATCTAGACGGAGCATTCAACGTGAAGAGGCAAGACGGTGCAAGATCTTGGAGTTCTCCGGGGGCTATTGTTGGGGATATGCTATATGGGTATCCTCATAGCATGTCTCGTATCCGGATAACCCGGGTGGCCCACAGTTGGTAGCATGGCCCATGGCCTGCTGGGCGGCCCAGTTAGATGGATCCATAAGGGAGGCCCATGCCGGATAAAGGAAGGCTACGGTGGAGTCACCAGCGTACCCGGAGCCTTGGAGTACAAGACACGCTAGACTAGTAATAGACGGTGTAGGACTCTGTAACCTGTCCGGCTAGGACTTTTCCCTGCAACCCTAGGACCTGACGAATATATAAGTCGGGCCTATGGGAGCCTTTAGGGCACAATCTCAGACAACTTCACATAACCTCGCACAGTGAACCTATCTCTATAACTCGGTGTATTGCCATTATAGTGATTTATAGCAGGAGTAGGATTCCGCCACCGTTGTGGGATCTGAACCTGGGTAAGCTCTTTTACCTTGTACCCGTCAACCGTCCGCCTTCCCCCATGTCTCTAAACACGCACTATGATGACCCCTCTATGGCGTACTCGTCGGCAATACCACGACATCTATTCATTGTTATGTGTCTTATTATGAGGTGTTACTTATGTCTTTTCCTTTGTTTTTGCATGTTGGATGATTCTTGGAGGATGAACTGCCAGAGTCAGGATTCTGATGGGAAAAGAGGTGATTTGATGCAATTTCACGAAGATCAGAAAAATACCAGAAAAATATTGGAAAATTATATTTTCCCAGAAGACGAAGGAAGCCAGAAGGGGATGCGTAGCTGGGCCACGGGGGCCCACACACCCCTAGGCGCGGGTCCCCCTACCGCGCTCCTAGGGGAGGTGTGGCCCACCTGGCCGGCCTCCGATTCCACCCTCTCGCCTATATCTTCCTCTTGGAACCCTAATATCGGGGGAGCGACCATAGAAATATTTCCGCCGCCTCTGCGAGGAGGAAAACATTGAGAGAGAAAGAGCTCCCCGGCAGACAGATCTCTGCCAGGGAAATTCCTTCCCAGAGAGGGGAGATCGTCGCTATTAACACCACCATCAAGCTAGGCTTCATCGGGACCATCATCATAGTCCACACCATCATCTCCACCAGCACCATCATCACCACTCCATCCCGCTGTAACAATTGTGTTGGATCTTGCATTAGTTCTTAGGGATACTTTCTTGGTGTTAATTACTATTGTAGTTGATGCTTGTGAGTGGAACCATTGGATTATTGTTTATGTTCAGATTGTTATCCATTACCATATCATCTTTGATCTTGATCCATATGATGTCTTATGAGTAGTTCATTTAGTTCTTGAGGACATGGGAGAAGTCATGTTGTTAGTAGTGGATTTGAGTTGAGTTATTATTCAATGGTTTAGTATTTAAGTTGTGGTGCTATTCTACTATTGGTGTTATGTGAACGTTGACTACATGATACTTCACCATTTATGGGCCTAGGGGAATGCATTGTGTATTTCGCTACTAATTGTGGTGTTGTGGAGTGATAGAAACCTGAACCCCCGTTAGGACACCATTTCTTAAGGGAGCGTAGGATCTCAGAGTTTAAGATTGTGGTTAGGTTTATATCTTAATTTCTTTCCTGTAGTTGTGGATGCTTGCAGGGGGTTTAATCACAAGTATGTATTAGTCCAAGTAAGGTCGATACATTAGCACAGGTTCACCCACACAACACTTACAACACCCACACAACACTTAGCTATATGAAGCGAAAGCACTTGACAGAATTCCCATGTGTCCTCGAGAACGTTTGGTCCTTATAAGTATTTCCACCGGCTTGTCCTTTGTTAAGAAAGGATTGGGCCACTTGCTGTAGTTGTTCGTTGTCTTTATTACTTGCACTTGGTTTCTTTGCTTTATCAGAAAACCCCTAAAAATCCGTTTGCTAAGTATTTACAGAGATTTCCTTCTCCATACCACTAGTCAACACCTTCTGCTCCTCGTTGGGATCGACACTCCTATTTATAAAAAGTACTACGATACACCCCCGATACTTGTGGGTCATCAACGACTCACTCTATGCAAGTCATTTGTATTCTCACATTGTTTTGCCTTGCAAATAGAAAAAAATCCAGTATTTGGTTCCATACATGAGCTCTTTTGGTGTTAAGTTTGGATGTTTGGTTGTGTGCATCTGATAACCCCAAAGATCATTGGATCACTATATCACCTCTCAATGTGAAAGTATGGATATCGATCCACAAGGGAAAGAAGGAAAAGTTATTTACTCTCTCCAACTAGTGTCAAAATTCTAATTATATATGCACCAAACAAGTTAAAGAAAGAAGTAGGTTGATTTAATGCTTGGAACTAATATGCAACAAAAAAGTAAATGTAAAAGTCTCTCAATCCTGTAATATCGTGGGAATGGCCACGACAGATGCTGCGATTGGCAGCACGTAGTAGAACGAGGGGCAAGGGCGGCCATCCATCTGTGGTGCGAGATGAGGGCAAAGACATAGGGATTTACCCAGGTTCGCCCCCGGAGGGTAAAGACCTACTACTACTAGATTTTATTGATGAGAGAGTAAAATGGGAGAGCTAGGCAGCAAGTCTAAGGGGTGTATGATGGAACGTAAGTTCTATGCGTGCCCTAGGGAGGTTTATATAGAGTCACCTCGCTAGGGTTTGAAGATCTACAACCGAGTTGGATAAGGACTCAGAGGGTTTTGACCTAATCCGACTAGGCCGAACTACGCTTCTGGGCCTTCAGCTTCCAGTCGCCTGTTCCTTCTTAGGTCGCGATCCAGTCGCCGTCCTGCAGGCCCACTAGTTGGAAATATGATCAAATAGGAAACGTCCCGCTGGGCATACCCCACTCGGCATATCCCCATCAGTAGTCCCCGAGGCCATCGTTGATTCGTCGCAGGTGTTCTTTGGCAGTCGGAGTATTTGGGTCCAAATTGGACGCCCAGTCGAATCGGCGATGGAATACTTCAATGAAAGAAAGAATCTTCAGCATGCATCATCAGTTGTAATAATGGCAACCAATCGAATTGCCAATTTGGCGAGTAGTCGAATCGCAGCCATGGCGAATGGGTCAGCGAGTCGAGTATACGAAGTTGGACCGTCAACCTGGTCAAACGAGCCGTTGGGTAATCCAATGGTAATATCGGCGTAATCACCGCGCGGTAACGGCTCCCCAAAATTGGCGGGAATCAACCGCTATATAAGGAGAGTGACGGGTGATTTGCGAATCATTCCTTGCATTTCCTCCGACTCTGCACGCTCTCCAATCTTCCATTCCTTCCAGAGCGATTCAGAGCGATCTAGCGAACCCAGAACCTCAAATCGATGGCGTCTCCAAAATAATTGTGGGGGAAGTTCAAGTGCACCAGGGCGTTGCTGAAGTCCTTTGAAGACGCAGGGATTCTCCACGCCGGGAGATGGCGAATCCCCGCGGCCAGGTGATGTCTACACACTTCTATTCTTGTAGATAGTTGTTGGGCCTCCAAGTGCAGAGGTTTGTAGAACAGCAGCAAGTTTCCCTTAAGTGGATTACCCAAGGTTTATCGAACTCAGGAAGGAAGTGGTCAAAGGTATTCCCTCTCAAGCAATCCTGCAACCAAGATACAATAAGTCTCTTGTGTCCCCAACTCACCCAATACACTTGTCAAGTGTATAGGTGCACTAGTTCGACGAAGATATAGTGAAATACAAGTAGTAACGGTGCCAGAAAATAGCTTCTGACTTGTTGTTGACATGGGGTAACGTGTGTGAGACTAAAAGCAAACTGAAATAAAGAAGGAAGCAAGCAAACATGCAACAGATCTGGATGCAAACAGTGTTTCAATGTTTAGAAACAAGGCCTAGGGATCATACTTTCACCAGTGAACACTCTCTCATATAAATATCTTCTCTTCATGATACTACTCTTAACTACTCTCCGGTTGGACACTCTAATCATCGGTAGGGCTTTAACAACACTCCTCAAAGTCCGCCTTCCCCAATCTAGATAACCCCACACTGTCACCTTGAGCGCTAGATAGTTCCAACAAACACCACAATTTCATAGAGACATCCAACTCCAAATATAACTCATAACAAATATTCAATCTAGCCAAAGTGCCACACACGGTATGCACGCTGTCACTTTCACACACATGGGGAAAATCATAGATCTATTAAAGCACAAAGAATATTTATGTAGACTCAAACCTAAGTGCCACCATGGCGTGTATGCTGTCACTTTCACACACATGGGGAGAGCAGAGATCTAATGAAGCACTTGAGTAGCAAGGTAGATCTACTTGATTACAAAGCTCATGAACACAACATGATCATGCATAGAGAGAGAGATGAACACATAGCTACCAGTAGAGCCCTTAGCCTCGAGGAAGAACTACTCCCTCCTCATCATGGGAATCAGCAACAGTGATGAAGATGGCGATGGAGATCGATGGAGATGGCTCTGGGGGCACTTCCCCGTCCCGACAGGGTGCCGGAATAGAGACTTTCTGTCCCCCGAATCTCCCTTTCGGTGGCGGCGGTGCTATGGAGGTTTTTCTGGAAGTATGATTAACGATTTAGGGTTTTCTCCCCGGGGGCTTCTTATAGGCGAAGGAGGCAAGGTCGGTGGGGGGGACAGGGGGCCCACATCCCCTGTAGGCGCCACCAGGGCTTGCCCGTGCCTAGGGGTGGGTGGGTGCGCCCACCCTGGTGCCCTACTCCGTCTCTGCTTCGTGGTTCCGTGTTGGTCTGGAAAAATAATAACTTTGGCTTTTGTCCCGTTCAATTCCGAGAATATTGATTTTCTGCCTTTCTGGAACCAAAAGCAGAATAAAACAAGCAACTGGCACTATGGCATCCTGTTAATAGGTTAGTACTATAAAGTGTATAAAAATACCTCAAAGTGTAGACAAAACATAAGACAAATGATACAAAACATGCATGGAACATAAAAAATTATAGATACGTTTACGACGTATCAAGCATCCCCAAGCTTAACTCCTGCTCGTCCTCGAGTAGGTAAGTGATAAAAGAATATTTTTTGAGGTGACATGCACCCTCACAATAAAGATCAAACCATTTACAAGCATTGAAAGCTGGGATCAAAGAACTCTAAACATGTGCATGAAAGATGGAGTTCTAACAATAGGACAAAGTAACTATGCAAGAAACATGTCAAGCTAAAAAACAAAGATCATGATTAATATGCATTAAAAAATGTTTGTTTGTTTCACATACAAAAACATGGCAAAGTGGCAATCAACTTGTACCTCATAGAGTAGCAAATAGATGCATAGGACACCTTCAAAGTTCACAAGGGTGACTAGAAACAAGTAGCACAAGAACAAGTAATATCACAAAATGCATCAATCAATAATCTTTGGAACACTACACACAAAATGACAACTATGCTCTCTTAATGGTGCCTAAAGGCAGAAGATGGAGACTCAATAATGGTGGAAGAAAAGCCTTTTATAAAGGAAGCAGGGATTTCAAGTTTCAAAAAGAGCTTCCAAAAATTATGGTACTTGTTAGCTTTCAGCCCTCATTGCCCCTATCATGAGCATCTTGAAGTGATTAAGGTTAAAGTGAACAAAGATGGAGTATATGCTTGACGAAGTATAAGTTGGCAATCTCAAGTCCCTTGAATACGAGGGCCACACCTCATGCTACTCAACTTTAATCACCTGTAAGTTCTTGTCATTGTAAGTATTTGCATATCATTGAGAACCGCCAAACGGGTACCCCTTGCACATGGTATAGGAGATTTCCCATAACCAAAATGACAAGGCAAGCAGACAATGAGCATCTCAGCAATCTTCTTATTTACCATGGGAATATGGTACCTTTTTCTCTCTTTCCTCTTTTCTCAATGTGTCTCTTTTTTTCATAAGAAGAATGCTTCATAGATGTCACTATGGTGATGCTGCAAGTTTCCACCATGATTAGGCATGGCTTAGGCTAGCGGCCCAGGCGTTTCTCTAACACAGGATACAAACTCCATGGACTTACAAGTTCCCTCTTTATTTCACACCGGTGACATCCATAGACAAAAGAACATGATATCAACTGAGTACAAAGTACAAGTGCAATGTTGAAAACGTTCCCCATGACAACACGGTTCTTCTAATTCCAACGTATAAGTGCAAGAATATACAACATATAAGACACAATGGTTCAAGTTTATTAGGGGAAAAGAATGTAAATGTAACATCCCAAAAATACTAAACTTGGATCATCAAACTCTAATCATCAAAATTAGGGTTAACAAAAACTTTTCTAAATAAAATTATGGAAGCATGCATGTGAGTATGCATTTCATTTTGAATTCTTTTGAACCACCTTGTTTGTGTGTTTCTTTGCTTGTAAAATGTTGCTTCGGTGAAATAAACATCATCTAAACAATTCCCAAACTTTTCTCAAAGACAAATAAATCAAAACAAAGCTAAATGAGTGAATGGTAATTTTGACCAAATTAACTCCCATGCCTACTTTGGTTGTCTCAAACTTTCAGAACCTAACAGAAACTTTTCTGGATCTTTGCACCCCTTGATTGTACTCATAACAAAGTATCAAGGCCCACTTTCTGATCACCCAAAAACATTTAAATGCATACTTTAAATGACAGTTCAAAATTGAATCTTTATCATATGGGAAGATCCCACTTTTTCAAAAACCACTCAAACAAGCTCAACTTTCAAAACCCAAGCATCTGCAGACTCAACAGCACCAACCTAGCACACCCACAAAAAATCTTTTCAAAATTCAAAACTTGAATTCTTGCGGCCATTTCATCAAACAACTTGCAGACACAAATCAAACAAAATCCAAAAACTGTTTTGAGCAGTGAATTGAGCCTAACTTGTTCCCTCTCTGGGCACCACTAGCCTTAGTAGACCATCTAACAATCTTAACCAAGCACTAGCACCATTGTAAGCTTGCCAATGTCATCAATGGTGAACAGCCGAAGCCACCCTTGTCACCCCCATGGTGACAGCAAGCTAGGAGAGAAACTAGCCGTGCCAACCTTGTCTGGAAGATCACCCATGCCTCACCGCCCCCTCTCGACCAGCCCTGCCTCGAAGACACCGACCAGAGCACCCAGGAACGCCGCGCCCGTGCCTCTGTCAACCATGCCGAGCGTGCGCCAGAGCGCCACCCTCGACCGAAGCCCACAGACCGCGCGCCGCCCTCGCCGCATGCATATACGATCGCCACCGTCCCAGGAACACGTCAGACATGCCCATTTCACCGCCCGTGCCCCATAGCCACCGCTCGCCGTCGAAGACGCCGCCTCTGCCGCGCAGAGCATCGCGTGTTCCATACCAAACCGCACCGCCCCTGCAAGCGCATTAAAGCCGTAGAGCATCCCCAGGAGACCACCAAGCGATCGCCACCACCGACCATGCCTCTAGCAGCTCGTAGCCATGTCGCCACCGTCGCCTACCCATGCTGTTCGGTCTCACCGTCGCGACTATAAATAGAGGCCTCCCCCGCTCGAATTCTTCACACCATTCCACTCCTCTCTTTCCCAGAACCACCCCACCTCAGTCCCGGAGCAAGGCGAGCAGCGCATCGCCGAAATTTCACCGGAGTCTGCCGCCTCTGGAGTAGAAGGAAGCCAGCGATTGGAGCCGTCCCAGGAGAAGCTGCCAGTACCAGGAGGTTCGCCGTCGTCGACTTCTTCGTTCGCCCGCCTGGCCGACCCTCGCCTGAACCCCGGTGAGCCCCCAGTGACCCCCACTTGCCGCGCTAGGTTTCTGTCTCGCCGGTGTTGCCCAACGTCGACGATGACTCTCAGCCATTGGATTAGAACCAGATCGAACGCACCACATCGCCCCATACCGCTTCACACTCCCTGTCTCACTGACGCGTGGGGACAACCACTTACGCAGCCCGCGGAAGCGCTATGCTTAGCAGACCGGCCCGTTAACCTTTCCCGCGCAGCCCAGTTATTTGAATTTAACCTTTTCCTTTTTAGTTTAAACACACTTCTGTACCCAGTTTCAAAAATCAACCCAGGTCGATTCAGTGAACCAAATTGAATGAAACCAATTTTGTTAGAAAGGTCTGGGAATGCTGAATCCAAGCCCGTTGAATTCAAGTCATTTGGATATGTAGATCATCCTTGGTAAAAATAACAAGACAGAAGCTTTTCTGCATTCAAACATTTTTCAAATTAAAACCATAATATCTTTTGAGTTGTTTCCAACTCTCAAAAATCACATTTAACCATACCTTTCAGAATATATAAAAATATATAGGTTTACTTACAGAAATAATGTTCAAGTAATAAAAGAATGCTACATAGGCATTTCTAGTCACTTTATTTAATTAAAATAAAAAGGTAAAACCTTATTAAATTGTGACACCACTTTAAATCACATTCCCATGAACTAAAATATGTGGTGATGACATGTGTCAACATGATCCCATGATCCCATGTTTGGTTTGGAGAATATTAAATCTTAAGTAGATTTTCAATGAGTATAAATTACTTTTCTAAAAATAAAAGGAATTAAACCAAGATTTAATCTTGTAATGTTAGTGATGATGCTAGATCATCTATAGGACCCTTTTGTGTGATGATTGCAAGTAGTTAAGTATTGTTTGGTGATTGTGTACATCATATTTATTTATAGATGCTAGTACCGACCAAGGATACGAGGAGGAAGAAGGATACTATGAAGAAGAAGCCGAGGAGAACTTCAACCACTGCTCTGCTCAAGGCAAGCTAACACTTGCAATTATGAAAGTTAGATAACCTATGCAATGCACTAAGCATGCTTGGTTAGACATATTTGATGATACCCAATCCTAATTTTACTTGCAAGCTTTCTACTTTATTTCTTTACCAAGGCTATTACTTAGAGTTTACTTAAGTGATTTATAGAAACTAGAAAGATAATTGAAGGTTGCATAAAGAGCATAAAATTTGGCCTAAGCTAGATAATCTTGATGTCATCCTAAGGCATGAGATTGAACTTAGTTGAAACTCCACTAGTGTACCACCCCTCATTAGTACTTACCTCCACTTGTAGATGCTAGTGCTAAGCATAAAACTTGATTAACTTTAGATGGGAATACTTGGTGGAAAAATGGTTATGAAAACCTTGGAATGATGGATCATTCTATTGAAATGTTTTGGACATGTGTTTCCGAACACTTGATGATTTTGGTGATGAAAATGATGAGGCATGAGCCTTAGCCCTTTATAAAACTGATGGTTGTCTGGATGCGATACCATTCCAATTTTATCGTACAACCACAATACCCGAAGATTGGGTAGGGCTTGAATGGAAACTTATATACCTTAGTATTAGTTTCCTCACGGCCAAGGTCTGAGCTAAGGCTACCTTGTGAAGATTGTCCACCTGTGAAGTACCCAAGATGACAGTTGGTCATGGTTGGGAGGCCAAACTCACAGGAGAGGTGCTTATACTAGGGCGTGTAATTGAAAGGTTAGGATTGCTTATCCGCATACTGAGTATGGTGAATTCGGGATTTGTTCCTGACGAATGTATCGAATGTTGTGGTGAAAGTGTACAATCTCTGCAGAGTGTCAAACTATTCGAATAGCCACGTCCGCGATTATGGACAGTTGGAGTGGCCATACTGTTCCCCCGTCAGATGTTTTCAAAAGACTTGTGAAATGAACTGAGACTTTGACTTGACCACAACTGGGTTGTGATATGAGATACAAGTTCCCACTTAGGTGTTATAAAATTTCAAATAGCCTTCGTTGCTTCTAAACTTAGTAGAGATAAATCTGGCTTTTGCAAAATAACCCTAGAGCCTAGTGTCCTATTACCAAAAACCCCTTTCACTTGTTAGTATTAGTTTGCGAGTACTTAAAGAGTACTCATGGCTTTGTCCCTAGCTATTCCCGTGGCCAGACTATGAAGAGGAGTACCTGGAGGATGGACCCCAGGAAGGTTACGACAACTAGGATCATCTCCCATCATCAGCATTGCCTGTGAACCCGAAGATGGAGCTTCGCCTACGCTAGTGTTATTATTACGTATTTCGCTGCTTGAAGTTGTATTAAGAACTGGATCATGAGATCCTTATTTGTGTAAAACCTTATGTATGGTTTGTAATGGATGATGTACTGTGGTATCCAATTCTGTTATGTCTCGCAAAAATGGTAATCCTGGGATTGCCATGTATGGCATAACAGGCATCTGGGATTAAAAATCCGGGTGTTGACAATAAAGTGTGCCATCAAGTTTGTGAGGGATTTAATCACTAAGTTTTCACATAACAAAATAGTTTTTAATTGGAAGATAGCTGAAAACAAGAATATACTTGGAATGGTGTAATACACCATGCATAGGAGTTTATAGTGGACACTTTGGAATAACTTGGTTTCTTGGGAGTTGGAGGCATGAGTAGAGCTTACTCATACAAGTGGAGGCTATCAAAAGACTGGGAGCAACCGAATAAGAGAGCAACAATGGCCATAATCATGCAGTGCAACAAAGCATTACTAATAAAAGAAAAGAGTGGTACTACAAGTAAAGGACTAAATGATCATAGAGTCTATGGTTATTGTCATAGTCATAACATGGTGTGAGCATGTGCCAAGTCAACCCAAGCAAAGCATCAAAGGAGAATACCACAATATTATGCTTTTGCATGCTAAAACAACGCATAATTTCTTCAATGCACACTAAGAAATCACAATTGTTTGGAACAAGACATGCTACAGCAATAATCACTAAGCATAAGGTCAAAAAAACACCTAGAATGTCATGCTAAAGTCTAAGTCACAGTCATTGCAAGCTCCTCTTGCACTTACAAGCAAGAACTTACAACTCCTTTCCAACACCAAACAACTTATTTGCAAACAACACAACGAGAACGGGGGTCCAAACTACTTAAGCAAACTAAAAAAACTAAGCAAAGCAAATGAAAACTAAGATGCTCCAAGAACAACACAACTGTGCATGAAACAATAAAAAACAAAGTGTCTAGACATACCTGAGCTTTTTATTGATGAAGAAGGGGATGCCTTGGGCATCCCCAAGCTTTGGCACTTTTACCTATTGGATATTTCTTGGGATGACACCATTGTGGCATCCCCAAGATTGAGCTTTTGTCCATTCTTCATCTCATTGCATCATTCTTTCTTTACACCTGATTTTTTTCCTTCAGACAAAACTTCACACAATTTTCATTAGGAACATTAGCTTATTCAATAGATATTAGACCTCTGGAAAAGCTTTGGAACAGCCAGGATTTTCACTAAAAACACAAGATACTGTAGTAACTCCTTAAAAAAGCTCAATTCACCTAAAGATAACTCAAAAAGGAATCAATAAGAAGCAAATACAAATAATGGCAGAAATCTATCAAAATAGACCATCAGGTAGAAACCGATTTTTTCGAACATATTCTGTTGCTCAAATCAAAAAGTGTTGAACTAACGAAAGTTAGCTAACATACTGGGGGATTTATTTTGTAAATGTTCAGGTCAATACGAGTTACATAGACTCCTCACGAATGTTTTTGGTGGAGGAAAAAAATCTGTTTCAGGACAGCAACTTCCCAAATCTTACTTCCCTCTCATTAGAGGTCATTCTTGGCACAAAAAGCAAACAAAAAGGATAAGGAGAGGTCATTACTTAAGTAATAACTTCCAAGACTCAAAGAAACTCTTGGGTTATCTCCCAACAAGTAATTTTCTTTAACGCCTTTAAGTTAGACACAAGAAGCAAGAAGAATCAAGTATTTTCAAATGAAGAAGCATTCACATCAAACCTTGCTTTCAAAGGAGGAGCAAAGAGAAACTTCTCTTTCCTCATAGGTAAGTGTTCAATACCTTTATTGAATGGAAAATGATATTTTATGGTGCCTTTTTCATATCAATGATGGCACCAACTGTTCTAAGAAAAGGTCTTTCTAAAGTAATAGGACAAGAAGCATTGTATTCAACATCCAAAACATAGAAATCAACAGGGACATAAGCATTGTTAACCATAATTAGAACATCATTAATACTCCCCATGAGTTTCTTCTTAGAATTATCATTGAGTGGGACATCCAAATAACAATCTTCCAAAGGTGGAAAATCAAGCATTTCATAAATCTTCCTAGGCATAATAGAGACACTAGAACCAAGATCATATGAAGCTTTGAGATCAAAGTCATTCACTTGCATATTAATAATGGGTTCCCAAATATCTTCTACCTTCCTAGGAATATAAGCTTTGTGTTTTAGCTTCTCTTCCTTAATCTTAACAAGAGCATCTGTAATGTGTTTAGTGAAAGCAACATGCATATCACTAGCATCAGTACTTCTAGCAAGCTTTTGTAGGAACATAATCACTTCAAAAATAATGCAACCATCAATATCAAAGTCAAACTTAGCACCACTAGTGGTAGGCATAGTAGGAGTAGGAATAGAGACTACTTGTGGTTTAGTGGTGATGGTGCACACACTATTGTTTCTATCAATTTCAGCTTCCCTTTCCTACTTAGCATGAAGTTGAGCTAACAGCCTAACATTTTCATCAATAGTAACTTGTATGGCATAAGCAGTAGCAAAGGTATTTTCCATAGTTTCAGGTTTGGCAGCCATTTTATTAACCAAGGAAGTTTGAGCTTCAGACAAAGAGGATATATTCTTTTCAGCACTCAAACTTTTTGACTGTAAACTAGGAATTTCTCTATTCAGATTCTCATGCTGATGCCTAATATTTTTCAAAATGATAGATTGTTCCTCCATATTTTTAGTGAAAATCTTGTTTTGCTCATATTGCATTTGCATAAAGTTTTTAGTGGATCTCTCAACTTCCAGAATCCTCTTCACTAGGCATTCCAGATCTACCCTGATAAGAATTTACACTAGGAGGATAAAGTCTATAATTGTTACCACCAAAATTACTCCTATAAGCATTGTTGTTGAAATTGTTATTTCTAATGAATTTCACATCAACTTGCTCTTCTTGAGCAACCAAAGAGGCTAAGGGAATACTATTTGGATCTAGAGGAGCTTTCCCATTAACAAGCATAGCCATAATAACATCAATCTTTTCACTCAAAGAGGAAGTTTCCTCAACAGAATTCACCTTCTTACCATGTGGAGCTCTCTCAACATGAAATTTAGAGTAGTTAACCATCATATTATCAAGGAGCCTTGTTGCAACACCCAAAGTGAGGCCCATGAAGGTACCTCTAGCAGCAGAATCCAACAGATTTCTTGAGGAGAAGTTCAAACCTACATAAAAAGTCTGGATAATCATCCAAGCAGTGAGTCCATGAGTAGGGCAATTCTTAAATAAAGATTTCATTCTTTCCCAAGCTGAAGCAACATGTTCACTATCAAGTTGTTTAAATTTCATAACGTCACTTCTCATAGATATAATCTTAGCAGGAGGATAGTACTTCCCAATAAAAGCATCTTTGCACTTAGTCCAGGAATAAATACTTTAGCTTTTCCTCTCAAAGAGAAAGGAAAATGCTTGAGCTTAATAATATCTCCATCTACATCCTTATACTTTTGCATCTCACAAATTTCAACAAAGCTATTGAGATGGGCAGCGGGATCATCAGAACTAGCACCAGAAAATTGCTCTCTCATCACAAGATTCAACAAAGCAGGCGTAATTTCTTAAAAGGTAGCATCAGGAGAAGGTGGAGCAATAGGAGTGCTTAGGAAATCATTGTTGTTGGTGATAGTGAAGTCACACAACTTGGTGTTCTCAGCAAAGTTCATATTGGCAAAGGTGGGCAAGCAAAACATCAATAGCAGCTAGAGCAGGAACTAATTTTTGTGTGTTTTTGAATAAGGCAAGCAAACCAAACTAGACTAATTTTTTTGGGTTTTTTGAAAAGATACAAACAAAACCAAGCAAAATAAACAAATCAAACTAAAAACAAAGTAAATATAAAGGAAGTGAAGGACTCCCCTTGTGAAGACGTCCTTAGACTCCCCGACAATGGCGCTAGAAAAGCTTGGTGCTTGACGGGGAGGAAGAAGTTTGATGTCCCTTTATTACCCAGCAACGGCGCCCGAAAAGCTTGATGCAGCGCTCAGTTGATGTAGGAGCACTTCGTTGGGAACCCCAAGAGCAAGGTGTGAAGCAGCACAACATCAAGTTTTCCCTCAGTAAGAAACCGAGGTTATCGAACCAGTAGGAGGAAGGAAACGTCACACAGGTGTTGCAAGCAACACGAAGACCTACACAACACAAACTCAAGACTTTGCCCCAACGAATCAGTGAGGTTGTCAAGCTCACCGGTTTGCTGTAACAAAGGATTAAACGTATGGTGTGGAAGGCAATGGTGGTTTGCAGCAAGTAAACAAGTAACAATGGAAGATGTATCAATGATAAAGAATGGACCGGGGTCCATAGTTCACTAGAGGTGCTCTCCTTAGATAAACAACATGGCATGAAGGGTAAACAAATTACAGCGGGGCAATTGACAGGAACTGAGCAAGGCATAACAATGCAATTACTAGCCAGAAAGATCATATGAGATTCGATTGGGCAATACAACAAGATACATAGACCGCCATCCAACTGCATCTATGACTAGAAGTCCACCTTCAGGTTATCATCCGACCTCCCTCCAGTATTAAGTTTCAAGAAACATACAACTACTTTAGGCATAGTGTGTAAGGTAAACATTCCACATGTTCCATGAACAAGATACAATTGTTTTCTCCCTAGTAGCAACAACACATCTATAACCGAAGAGATTATTGTCACTTCCCTTGGAAACTAGAGGCATGAACCCACTATCGAGCATAAATACCCCCTCTTGGAGTCACTAGCAACTACTCAGCCAAGATATCTACTAACAACAGAGAGCATTCAAGATCACAAACAACACAGAAAATGATAGAATCATAAAGACAAAAACATTAATCAAACCAACATAATAATCTCAATATCCATCGGATCCTCGCAAACACAACATGCATGATTACAAATAGATTAGATCTTGATCACGAATGGAGCTCACAAGATCTATACATGAAATCACAAAGGAGGAGATACAACCATCTAGCTACTACATGGACCCATAGTCCAAGGTGGAACTACTCACGCATCATACCGGAGAGAAGGCCTCTAGGATGATCTCCCCTCCGGCAGGGTGCCACGAAGAACTTCAGATCCCCCTCGATCTAGGGATGACGGTGGCGGCTATAGAAGGTTTCGTGGAGATTTGATCGGGTACTTAGGGTTTCTGCATTGGGGGCTTCTTATAGGCGAAGGGGGAGGCCGAGGCGGCGGCCAGGGGCCCTACACCCTGCCTAGGCGCGGGGCAGGGCCCACCCGCGCCTTGGGGGGGGGGGGGTCTGGGTGACCTAGCCCGCCTCTCCGACTCCCCTCTGGACTTCTTGTTCTGCACGGAAAGCTATTGACTTTGACGTTTGTCCCGTCCAATTCCGAGAATATTTCTTTACTAACTTTTATGGAACTAAAAACAACAGAAAACGAGCAACTGGCACTGTGGAAACTTGTTAATATGTTAGTACCAGAAAACATGTAAAAAGCACCTAAAAGTGTAGAAAAATCAAAGAAAAGTAGATACTAAACAAGCATGGAGCATCCAAAATTATAGATACATTTCCGACGTATCAGTGCTCTTCACACCTTGCTCTTGGGGTTTCTCGACGTAGCGCTCTCAGGCGGTATCAACAAGTTTTCTGGCGCCGTTGCCGGGGAGGCTAAGGACATTTTCACAAGGGGGAGTCCTTCTCAACCTTTCTCTTTACTTTGTTTTTAGTTTGCTTAGTTTCTTTTGCTTGGTTTTGTTTCCATCTTTTTATCAAAAACTCCAAAAAAATTAGTTTAGTTTGGTTTGCTTTCTCTTATCAAAAACACAAAAAAATTAGTTCTTGCTCTAGTTGCCACCTTGCTCTAGTTGCCACCTTGCTCTAGCTCACCATGTTGTTCCCCAAGTTCACCCTAAAGGACCTTTTGATAGGTAGTGTCTCTATAATTGGGAAAGAAAACATTGAAGAATTTTTCAATCATGTTAGCAAGCATGAGGATATTGAGGATAGATCTATAGCAGAACTTCCCCTAATTATGAAATTGCTGCAGCTTATTTAGTTCATATGTTGGAGTCTAGGTTTGTTATCCTTAACCCCATGATGCAAATCTTGTTCCTAAAACTAAAAGAAGAAAAGAATGCTGAAAAGAGAGAATTTATTCTTGAAACTTTACTCAAAGAGTTCCATGATGTTGCTAAGGAAGCCAAGAAGGTCTTTGAGCATTTTGATATGCTAGGCTCATGTGTAGATGTTGTGGGTACTTCAGATAAAACCAAGCCTAGAGAGGAATTTAAGATACCCATACCCTTTAAGCTTGTTGGTATGCATGAAGCCTTTGAAAAGAATTTTGATTGGATTGTTCCTGAAAATCCTTTTGATGAAAGTAGTAAACAAAAAAAGAGATGAGAAGGGATCCTCCAGAACTCATTCGTATGAGATACCTTTCATAGTTGAAGACTTAGCAAGTATTGATTTTAATTCCTCATTTGAAAATACTTGATTTCTTGCTTCTTGTGCCTAACTTAAAGGCATTAAAGAAAAGTACTTGTTGGGAGATAACCCAAGAGTTTCCTTGAGTATTGGTAGTTATTACTTCAGTAATGACCTCTCCTTATCCTTTTTGTTTGCTTTTTGTGCCAAGAATAACCTCTAATGAGAGGAGTCTCTGTAAGTCGGATTGAGCTGAATATGTACAAATAGTCCCGCAGTATGTTAGCTAACTTTCGTTACTTCAACACTTTTTGATTTGAGCAACAGAAGATTTTCAAAAAAATCAGTTTCTACCTGCTGGTCTGTTTTGACAGATTTCTGCCATTATTTGCATTTGCTTCTTATTGATTCCTTTTTGGGTTCTTTTTGGAGAAATTGATCTTTTTGAAGGAGTTGCTACATTAGCTTGTGTTTTTAGTGAAAAGTTTTTCTGTTCTAAAGCTAAAGCTGAAGGTCTATTATCTTTTGAATACACTAATGTTGCTAATGAAGATTGTGTGAAGTGTTGTATGAAGGAAACAATTCAGGTGTAGAGAGAGAATGATGTAATGAGATGAAGAATGGAAAAAAGATCAAGCTTGGGGATGCCACCCCGGTGTCACCCCAAGAAATATCCAAGAGGTACAAGCGTCAACGCTTGGGATTCCCAAGGCATCCCCTTCTTCATTAATAAAAAGCTCAGGTCTTTCTAGACACTTTGTTTTTATTATTTCATGCACTGTTGTGTTGTTCTTGGAGCGTCTTATTTTTCGTTTGGTTTGCTTAGTTTTCTTGAATAAATTAGTTTGGACCCCCGTTCTCGCTGTGTTGTTTCAAATAAGTGTATTGGTGTTGGAAAGGAGTAGAAGGTTCTTGCTTGAAAGTGCAAGAGGAGCTTGCATTGACTATGACTTAGACTTTAGCATGACATGCTAGGTGTTGTTTTTACCTTATGCTTAGTGATTATTGTTGTAGCATGACTTGTTCCAAACAATTGGGATTGCTTAGTATGCCTTGAAAGAATCATGCTTTTTTTTAGCATACAAAAGCATAGTATTGTGGTATTCTCCTTTGATGCTTTGTTTGGGTTGACTTGGCACATGCTCACACCATGTTATGACTATCAACAAGTCACCATAGCCTCTATGATCATTTAGTCCTTGACTTGTAGTACCACTCTATGCTTTTATTAGTAATGTTTTGTCGCTCTGCATGATTATGGCCCTTATTGCTCTCTTAGTTGGTTGGTCCTAGTATTTTGCTAGCCTCCACTTGTATGAGTAAGATCTACTCATGCTTCCAACTCCCAACAAACCAAGTTATTCCAAAGTGTCCACTATAAATTCCTATGCATGGTGTGTTACACCATTCCAAGTATATTCTTGTTTTCATCTATCTTCCAATTAAAAAGTATTTTGTCATGTGAAAACTTAGTGATTAAATCCCTCACAAACTTGATGGAACACTTTATATTCCTTGCCCCTAATAAACTTGAACCATTGTGTCATCTATGTTGTATATGCTTGCACTTATACATTGGAATTAGCAGAACCATGCTGTCATGGGGAACGTTTTCAACATTGCACTTGTACTTTGTGCACAGTTGATATCATGCTCTTTTGTCTATGGATGTCGCCGGTGTGGAATAAAAAAAGGAGCTTGTAAGTCCATGGAGTTATGTATTTTGTGTTAGAGAAACGCCTGGGACGCTAGCCTAAGCCATGCCTAATCATGGTGGAAACTTGCAGCATCACCATAATGAGCAATCTGTGAAGCATCCTCAACAAAAATCTATACAAATAGTAAATAAAAAGATCACTGAGATGCTCATTGTCTGCTAGCCTTGTCATTTTGGTTATGGGATACCTCCTGTACCATGTGCAAGGGGTACCCCATTGGCGGTTCTCTATGATACACATGTACTTACTATGCCAAGAACTTACAGGTGACCAAAGTTGAGTAGCATGTGGTGCGACCCTCGTATTCAAGGGACATGAGATTGCCAACTTATACTTTGTCAGGCATATACTCCATATTTTGTTCACTTTAAACCTTAATCACTTCAAGATGCTTATTCTAGGGACAATGAGAGCTGAAAGCTAACAAGTACCATAATTTTTGGAAGCTCCTTTTGAAACTTGAAATCCCTGCTTCCCTTTATGAAGGGCCCTTTCTTCCACCATTATTGAGTCTCCACCTTCTTCCTTTAGGCACCAGTAAGAGAGCATAGTTGCCATTCCTAGTTCTATGTGCAGTGTCCCAAAACTTATTGATTGATGCATATTGTTGATATTGCTTGTTCTTGTGCTATTTGTATCTAGTCACTCTTATGAACTTTGAAGGTGTCCTATGCATATATTTGCTACTCTATGAGGGACAATCTGATTTCCACTATGCTATGTTTTCTGTATGTGAAACAAACAAACGTTTTTCAGTGCATGTTATTCATGATCTTTGTTTGTAGCCTTTCATGTTGCATGCATAGTTAATTTGTCTTATTGTTAGAACTCCATCTTTCATGCACATGTTTAGAGTTCTTTGTTCCCAGCTTTCAATGCTTGCAAATGGTTTGATCTTGGTATTGATGGTGCATGTCACCTCAAAAATTATTCTTTTATCACTTACCTACTCGAGGACGAGCAGGAGTTAAGCTTGGGGATGCTTGATACGTCGGAAACGTATCTATAATTTTTGATGCTCCATGCTTGTTTACTATCTACTTTGCTTTGCTTTCTCCACACTTTGAGGTGTTTTATATGTTTTCTAGTACTAAGCTATTAACAAGTTGCCACAGTGCGTTGCCTGTTTTCTTCTGTTTTTGGTTCCAGAAAGGTAGAAAATCAATATTCTCGGAATTGGATGGGACAAAAGCCAAAGTCAATATTTTACCGTGGGGAACACGATGCCAGAGTACGAGACAGAGGACACACACCAGGGGGCCACACCCCCTGTCCATGCGTGTGGGCCCACCCCATTCCTGGGGGGGTGCAGCCGCCCTGGTGGCCCCCTGCCTCGCCTCTTTGCCTATAAGAAGCCCCCGATGCAGAAACCCTAGGGAACCGATCAAAATTCCACAAAACCGTCTGTAGCCGCTTCCACCATCGTCCCTAGATCGGGGGGGGGGGGGGGGGGGGGGGGGGGGTCTGAAGCTCTTCCCGGCACCCTGCCGGAGGGGAGATCATCCCGTAGGCCTTCTTCTTCATCATGCCAGCCTCCAGTATGAAGCGTGAGTAGTTCCACCTTAGACTACGGGTCCATGTAGTTGCTAGATGGTTGTATCTCCTCCTTGTACTTTCATGTCTAGATCTTGTGAGCTTTGTTCATGATCAAGATCTAATCTATTTGTAATCATGCATGTTGTGTATGTGGGGATCCGATGGATATTGATATTACTATGTCAGATTGATTAATGGTTTTGTCTTATTGATTCTATCATGTCTATGTTGTTTGTGATCTTGCATGCTCTCCGTTGTTAGTAGCTATCTTGGCCAAGTAGTTGCTAGTTACTCCAAGAAGGGGTATTTATGCTCGATAGTGGGTTCATGCCTCTACTTAATCAAGGGAAGTGACAGAAATCTCTACGGTTGTAGATGTGCTGTTGCCACTAGGGAGAAAACAACAGTCTCTTGTTCATGGAACAAGTGGTACCTTACACACTTTGCTTAAAGCAGTTGTCTGTTGCTTGATTTTTAATACTGGAGGGGTTTCGGATGATAACCCAAAGGTGGACTTCTAGTCATAGATGCAGTTGGATGGCGGTCTATGTATCTTGTTGTATTGCCCAATCGAATCTCATAAGATCTTTTTGTCTAGTATTGCATTGTTATGCCTTGCTCAGTCCTGTCAATTGCCCTACTGTAATTTGTTTACCCAGCATGCCATGTTTGTTTATCTAAGGAGAACACCTCTAGTGAACTATGGACCCCGGTACAATCTTTATCATTGATACATCTTCCACTGATACTATTTACTTGCTGCAAACCATCATCACCTTCCACACCATACAGTTAATCCTTTGTTACAGCAACCGGTGAGATTGACAACCTCACTGTTCGTTGGGGAAAAGTCTTGAGTTTGTGTTGTGCAGGTTTGTAACATCCCTAAAATCATGTTTTCAAACTTTGCATATCATCCAAGCATTCATGATCATTTTAGATCATTTTCAAAGTCATTACAAAAACAGAAGCATTTGAATGATTATTATTTTATGTGAGCTTAGCATTGGCCCAATGCTACTCTTTATATGAGATTTATTATTTAAAACAAATATCTTGATACTATGGTTGAATGTTGTATTCCAAAACTTGGATAAAATTTCAAAAACAAAATATGATTTTAAAACTATTTTTAGATCTTTAGTAAAACATTGGCAAAGGCACTGTTTTCTTTGAAAACTCCAAAGGACCAAGCAGGTTTGGTGAAACAACATGGTTTTATACTTAAATATGTGCAGGTTTCACTTTATAAAAAATCCAGAAAGAATTTTAAATCAAACACATTTGAATTCATTTGAAAATGTTTCCTGAAAATCGAAAAAGAAAAAGAAAAAGAATAAGGAAAGCAGAAAAGGCTGACGCTGCAAATTTGGCCCAGCAACGAACCCAGCCCACTAAGCCCACCCGGGGCATTTCCCTCTGCTTTTTCCCTCACCCGCGTAGAACCTACCCCGCAGCCGCTGATCGATGGGCATTCTCCACGTTAGCGTCTTCTTCCCCAGAATCACGCGCGCAGTCACCGCTCCGCCGTTACCTCGCCGCAGTGACGCGCGAATTAAACCCTGCTTAGTTTCCATTGATTCAGAGAGTAATCCTCGCCCCGCTCCTGGCTACTTAATCCCCTCCCCACCACGGCCATTTCCCCCCCCCCCACACAGCACCCTCTCCTCGCCACCAGGCTGCCCAGATTTCATCAAACTCTGCCGCGGTACCGACGAACTCCGGCAGAGAATTCCGGTGAGCTCTCTGCGCCCCTTGACTTCTAGCTTCACCAGTACAGCCACTGCATCCTTGCGCATCGTTTGACACCGCTGCTGTGTGCTAGGACAACCCCGAGCGTCGGCAACGTCGACGACTGAGCAAACCCGACGAAGCACTCAACTCCGGCAAGCTAATCTGGTTAGTCCCGAGCGCGCCTTGCCCTCTCTTTGATACTCGCATGACCAGTGTCGTTCCCCGCATCTAAAGCACCGCTTGTTTCTCTCTGGCATGATCTACAACGTTGGCAACATCGACGAACAGCCGTGCCCGACGACAGGCTCCACTCCGACGAGGAATCCCCACCGTGTCCGTGAGCCCCTTAACAAGCCACTGCCACGTTGAGCTCCAGCACGCCTCTGCGAGTCTGGTGAGCCTCTCCAATCTCTTCCTCGCTTACAGTAGCCTCCGCAACACCGTAGACCAAGCGCGCCGCCGCTCACCGTCGTCGCGCGCTGCCAGTCGTTGGTCGTTTGATCGACGGCCGTAGGATCTAGATCAAGTGGCTACGATAGAACATAACTCGAAGGGGTACGTTTTAGATCTAGCCGTGCGTTTTCACTTAGATCATGCGGCCCACGTTGATCGATCCGGACGAACCGGTACGGGCCAATCAGAACACGCCGCGTGGCCTGAGTTTAGTTTTAAAAACAGAAATTAGATCTATTAGTTCTTCAAACTTGCAAAATTCATAACTTTTGATCCACACGTTCAAATTTTGTAAATTTTATATCATTGGAATCAGGAGAAATAATGCTATCTATTTATGCATTGTGTTTAATGTTTTGATTCTGTCAAATTGGTTATTTTTGCATAGACATTTATAGGCTTATTTTGAGTATAGAAATTATTTGAAAAATGATTTAAAGATCAAATAAAGTTTATTTAGTGTGTCCTGGTCTTGTGTATGATTTAGTACTGTATACGTGTCTTGTTTGGTGTAGAAAATAATCACATAAGCAATTGCATGCATTCATATATTTTTAATTGTATATTTTTGATATGTGATTTTGGTGCCAATATTTTATGTGTAGATTTTGGTGCTAATAGTGATTGTGGTTGTGAAGATTGTTGATACTCCCCAAACTACCAAGGAAAGTCTTTCCAAAAGGTCCTCCCATACATCATTGCTAGCTTGTCTTCAGCCCCCATGAAGCATTCCAGATCCCCATGTCCGGTAACTAAAGACAATGTATGGGTCTTCCTAATGTACTTGACTAAGCCAGAGCCATAATAGCATGTGGTTGCACACGAAAGCCACAATTGGAGAAACATGTTCAATCTCTAAGTTTCCTAGGTGGTTTTCTTTTGGAGCACAACACAAAGTGATCCCCATAGACATGGTCCCTTTTGTTGCCACCTTCTCCAAAATTTAAAGTGTCCACCACCTAGGTGGTTCATTGAGTCCTTGTTTTATTATTATGTAAAACATAAGTCCTTTTCTCAATCCTTTGTAAAATCTCAACATGTATCTCTTGTCAAAATAAAGCATGACTAAGCATGTACAACTTCAATATTTTCACTAAGGAGTGTATAGGGAATCCTATTAGTATTTAGCATAGCATAAGTATAAAGAAAACTTTTTCTTGCATGTTTTCATAATCCACTAAGTATAATGAAAATAGTAGGACATTTGTATGATAGTGTAACTTGCCTTTTTGGTAGGGAATGAGGGTTCACTCCTTGATCTTGCTAGTTTCACACTTTGCTAATTTCACTACAAGTCAACCAAGAAAACACCAAATCAACTAACATTCCAAATCACCATTTCTCAAACAAAAACACACACACAAGACAAGAAGGAAACTAAGTCATGCATAAGTATGCAAAGGATGGTTCTATTGCAAGGATGGTCTCCACTAGGTTTTCAAACTTTGTAAGGTCCAAATTGGTCATTTACCCAAAATGGCAAAGTCATTAGTTAGAGGGTTTTGTCCAAAAACTATTTTTAAAATTCCATTCAATATTTTATATGGTGGAAAAATGGTTTTATCAAATCAAAATCTTTAAGTTTCTCACCAAAAGTTTCTAATTCTCAAGTCTTGGTGTTTTGGTTCAGTATCTTTGAAGAAATATTTTCCCAAGGTTTTTATTCCAAAAACCTTTTTCATAAAAAAATCCTTATCTTTATTTAGCTAGAAATAGACTAATTCAATTAATCCATTCTAAATTTTTCTAATTTCATTTTCAAAACCATGGGTTGGTTCTTAGGGTCAGTAAGGTCACTACAAACCATTTTGCAAAAGATTTAATCTCAAAATCAATTTTAAATAATTTTCCTACTCTAAACAAGTACACAAATATTTCTGCAAAGTCAAACAAGTTAACAGATACTATTTTCTAAACTAAGACCACCGTTATCTAGTGCTTGTTCTCCTGAATCCATTGATATAAAATTTGAAATTTTTGGACGTGTAGATCTCAAGTTATAAGGGTTTGAAGTTTGCAAATAAATCAGATTCAAATCTGTTTTTAAACAACCCAGGGGACACGCGTCATGTTTTAATAGGCTGATACCGGTTCGGGCGGATTGATCTCTCTGGATCGTTGGATCTAAGTGGGATCGCACGGTACTGGTTGCTCGATACCCCTTCGCCCACTTTCTTTCCTATACGTTAGATCTAAATCTAACGGTCACTAACATGCTTGCCAAATTCGGGCGCCCGGTGGTCAAGGCGACAATGACAGTCACTGCGGCTATCGGCGGTTCTAGGAAGCAAAGTACGAGGTGAGAACGCTCACCGTGATCGCGAGGACGAGGTGATGCTTGGGGAGCGGTCGGTTGGTCTCGGCGCGCTCAGAGTCTGCAGTAATTCCTCGCCGGAGTGGAGGTCGGTGGTGGTTTCGTCCATGGCCGAGGGCGACGCCAGAGATCATCCCGGCAAAACAACGATGCGATTAGTTGCGAAAGATGTGGCGAGTGTGGAGTGTGAACGAGGAGGCGCGGGTGGTCGATGCATACCAAGTGCTCGTCGGAGTTAAGCGAGACGGTGACGGTAGGAGTCGTCGCAGATTTCCCTAAGGCAAAACAGAGCACATTCGATGCGCAAGAGCAAGGCGATCTGTGCGTGAACGAGGGGTGGGCGGTGGTTCACCGAAAGTCGCCGGAGTGGAACGACGGGCGGCTGCTTGAGCTTGTCCAAGCCGACGCTTCGGGGCGCCCGCGGTCGAACGGAAGGCACAGGGACGATTGTCTGTGAGTGGGGAGGCTGTCAGCGTGCTCAGGGAGGTTTAGGGTGATGTGGTTTGGCCGAAATCGATACTGGCCCTCGTCAGAGCAGAGGGTGCTCGGGAAGAAATTGGAGGCGGTCTGGGGCGTGCGAGCGCGAGGTGTCAGAGGAGAAATATAGAGGATGTCCTGGCGTTTCCATCTGCGTGATCAAGGCTGGTAACGTCTGTCGCGTTAAAGCGAATTAAGCTGGAGCAATCAACGGCAGAACGGGGAAGAAGAACTGGTCGCTGCGGGATGGGTGAAGGAGACGATGAACAGTGATAGCGGGCCTACCAGTCAGTGGAAAAGAAATGAGGGGGAGGTCCATCAGTCAGTCTCTGTGCGGGTCAGGTTGTTGGTTCGAATCGTTTTCTGCGGGGAGGAGAGAACTGGTTTAGGTGGGCTGCTGTTGGGCTTGGCCAGTTGGGTCAGCTCTGACTACATTTTTTTTCTTCCTGTAATCTTTTCCTTTTTCTGAATCTAATTTCTGTTTCAAATTTTCAACCAAATAAATATCAACCAAATTAATTCAAACACCACTCTTCACAATTTGAACTTGGTTCTGTTTATCAGCATAAATCAAGGTCCAAAATAAATTAATATTTTTAAATACTTTTATGTTCCTTTTATTAATTAAAAATGGACCATGGTTTATTAATAAAATAGGGTTTGGTTTATTTAATAAAATTTTCATTAGAACTCCAAATATTATCAAAACCAAAACAGTAGGTTTTATTTGTGAATATCAAATAATTGGAAAAACTTATTTTTTAAATACTTTAATAAGTTTTGATGTTTCAATGTAAATTGATAAAACCTTTTATTTAAATAAGGTTGGATATTAAATTCTTATTAGTTTATTTAAAGAAATCTTTGATAATTTTATTTAAATAAAATGTTTTAATTTCCAAAGTATGGCCAAGGTTTTAATTTGGCTTTATGAAATATTCTTTATTTATAAACTCATCTTTTCTTTTTGATTACCAATCTTTTATTAAATGATTCCAAAATAGTAATTTCAAAAACATTTTTAATTACCATTAATTAAATGTTTAACTCATTAAATTCCTTTGGGATTTATTTAATTCAAATGGGTTTGAGGTTCTATTTAAACTTAAAAAGTTTCTTCTGGCTCTGAAAATCAGCAAGGTTTTATTTTATTCATTTATTTTCACATTACAAGATTTGGAAAATCTTGGGATGTGACATTGAACAAGGGTGAATGTTCACCAATTTCTATTGGTGGTTCCTTGGGGAAAGTTTTGTCAAAGAAAAACTTAGTGTTTTCAACTGATAGGAAAAACCTATTTTGAGCAAAGCAAGCCTAAGCTACACTTAGCCAAATTCATGTAGTAACTAGATGTTAATATTCTACTAAGGTATCACTTGCCAATACTATTCCAATGTATTGACCCCTTTACCGTGTAACTTGTGATGTTGCAGGTTACTCTGATGATGATTAGGGGTTATGAGTCTACACTCAACATGCTTGCCTGTGGCACATGAAGATGAAGACTTCTATTTTATATTGTTAAGTTAAACTCTTGTACTAGCCTATGGGTATGGAATTGTAAAAGACTATGTTATCTCTGGAATGGCGATGTAATAATGACCTTTGTTTCTATGTACTTCATCTTAAACTATGGATGCTAGCATTGATCCAGGTACTAGCATTGCAATCACAGGGATCCTTACCTTTATAAGGGTGGGATCTTACAAGGTTTCCACGTTGCTTGCAACACCTTTGAGACATTTCCTTCCTCCTACTGGTTCAATAACCTTGGTTTCTTACTGAGGGAAGACTTGATGTGTAACATCTGAAAAATCATGATTTGTTAAAGTTTGCATTTCATTCATGCATTCATAGCATTTGGTCTGCACAAAAATTTCCAAACAAAATTTCAAATAAGAAACCATGATATGCCTATTATTTTATGCAAATAAGGCAATGGTTTTATTTTTATTTTCAAAGTATGAGGGTGCTTTGGATTGATTAGTAATGTTTTAAAATGGATGCAAGGCTTGCACAAAAAATTTCAAAACAAAATTCAAAATAAAACCATTTATATGCCTAATATATATATATATCAATAAGGACATGGTTTATTTTATTTTTTCAAAGTGTTAAAGTGAATTTGACTATACAGTAGTGTTTTATACACAATTAGGTGCAAAGGTTTCACTGTAAAAATCCAAAAGTGATTTGAATTCAAAACCATTTGAATTTGATTTGATTTGGTTTCTTGAAAATCAAAATAGAAAAATAAAAAGAGAGAAGAAAAGGAAAAGGGCCGGCGCCACCATTTCAGCCCAGCAGTAGTTGCAGCCCACGAAGCCCACCGGGTCATTTCCCTCTCCTCTCTCTCACGCGCGCAGCCCCACCCGCAGACACTGCCGCGCGGACCCTGCAGCCACGTCTGTAGAGGTCCGAACCTTTAATAAGGTAGAGATCCATGTATTTACAATGCTAGTCCCTGGATCAATAGCTAGCATCCACAGTTAAGATGTAATATCAAGAAACAAAGGTCATAATACAACTTTATAACAAGGAATAAAATAATTCATTACATCTTACATAGCTCATTTGTCTATCTCATTACAATGCAGCAGAATATCTATAAGCATGGAGTCCTTCATCTTCAAAGTGCCACAGGCAGCCATGTTGGTTGTAGACTTGTAATCCTAATCAATACACTTACATCAAGCAAACCTGCAACATAATAAGTTGCAGCCACAAGGGTCAATACATTTGAATTGTATTGGCAAGTTTCACTACTATGTAGAAATAAGTGGATCCTAACATTACATGCATATTTGGCTAAGTAGGGTTTTAGGCTCATTTGCAGAAAGCAGTATAATTTATCCTATCTTTTCAAAATGGTTTTGATCTTTTGTCAAATCTTTCTGAACTCCTTGGAATCCACCAAGTGCTTCAAGTCTCTTGTTGTCACTTTCAAGTTTTACTTTTAAAAATTGGAATGTCGAGATTTCCCATAGCTTCAGGCCTTAGTTGCTCAGTATTGTCCATAACCGGGGACACGACTAAGTACTTAGATTTTTATCTTCTGCAGAAGTTGTACACTTTACCCACATGACACAATCTCATCTTGTTGCCACCAGTGGCCGCTGGATAAGTACTCACCAAGATGGAGTACTGGCAGATTGAGAATGTGACGAAGTCTTTCCATAGGGTCCTCCCAATACATAATGCTAGCTTGTCTTCAGGCACCAATGTAGGGTTCCAAGTTCCCTCATTCTAGTTAACCTGAAGAGGCCAATGCATGGGTCTTCCACTATGTAGTTGACTAAGCCAGTGCCCATTTAGCATGTGGCTGTACAGGCTAAGCCACGAGAAACATGTTCAATCTCTAAGTCCCTGGGTGGTTTTCTTCTAGTGCACAACCAAAAAGAGATTGCCATATAAACATGGTTCCTTTTTTTGCCACCTTGTCCAAAACTTGAGTATCCTTGTCCACCCAGGTGGTTCATTGAGTACTTGTTTTATTATATAAAGCATAAGTCTTTTCTCAACTTCATATAATCTCAACATGTATCTCATCTCAATATATATAGCAGGGCTAAGCATATTACAACTACATTGTTTTCACTAAGGAATGTATAAGGATATCCTATTAGGATTTAGCATAGCAAAATATAGTAGTCCTTATCATGCATGTTTCAAAATCCACTAAGTGTAATGAAAATAGTAGGACTTGGATGATAGTGTCAATTGCCTTTTTGGTAGAGGAGGTTGGTTCACTTCTTGATCTTGATAATATCACACTCTTCTAACTTCACTACAAATCAATCAAGCAAACATAGATTCAACTAGCATTCCAACCAATATTCAAACAATTCATCACACATAAAATAATAGAAACTAAGTCATGCATGCAAGCATGCAAAAGATAGTTTTATTTGCAAAGGTGGTTTCTATTAGGTTCTATACATTGTAAGGTTCAAAGTGGTCATTTTCTAAAGTGTCAAAACCATTTGCAAAAAGGGTTTTATCTATAAACCATTTTTAAATCAAACCATTATTTCATGTGGTGAAAATGCTTTTGGTAAGGCAATAATTTTTATATTGTTCACCAAATAAGTTGTTAGTTCTCAAAACTTGGTGTTTAGGGTCAGTAGGTTTGAATCAAAACATTTTCCAAAGATTTTGCTCAAAAATTATTTCCATATCAAAATCAATATTTTTATTTGACTAGAAATGAGCTAATTCAATTATCTATTCCTAAAATTCACAAAATACATTTTGAAATCCATGAGTTGGTTCCTAGGGTCAGTAAGTTCACAACAAAACATTTTGCAAAGATTTTACATTAAAATTTTATCTAGAACAATTTTTATATTCAAAACAAGCCTACACAAGGTTCTGCAAATTAAACCAATTTATCAGAAGCTTTTTACTAAACAAAGTGCATGGTTGGCTAGGGCTTGTCTTGCTGAATCCATTTATATAAAATTTGCAAATTTTGGACGTGTGGATCAAAAGTTATGGATTTTACAAGTTTGCAAATCTAATAGATCAAATTTCTGTTTTTAAAACAGTCTCCGGACACGTGTCTTATTCCTACTGGCGCGTACCGGTTCGTGCGGATTGCGCTCTGTGGTTCGTTGGATCTAATTAACATCGTGCGGCTCTGAGCATACGATACCCCTTCGATTAGTCGATCTATCGCAACGCTTGGATCTAAATCCTACGGTCCATAGCAGCTCGACCAGGAACTGGCGGCGCTGGCGGTGGCAGACGGCGGCGCGCGGTTAGGCGGTGGCGTTGCGGCGGCTACAGGAAGCAAAGAAGAAAACGGGGGTGCTCACCGTGCTTGCGAGGTCGAGGTGATGCTCAACACGTGGTCGGCTTGGCAAGGGGCGCTCAGGGACAGCGGCAATTCCTCGCCGGAGTGGGTGGCGGCGTCAGGCGGCTCTGGAGGTCGTCGAGGGCGACGCTGCGGTTCACCCCGAGGAAAAACAAGGACACGATTAGACGCGGGTTGAACTGCTGATGATGTGAGCATCAATAGGAGGTGCTGGGGCGGTCGAGACTTACCAGGGAAGGTCGCCAGAAAAGAAACAGACGCGGCGGCGCTCAGTAGATGACGAAGTCGTCGTTGTGGAGCGCCCGCGAGCGAATGAGTGGCACGGGGAGATGCGCCAGGAGGTGAGGAGTGAGCTCTTGTTCTTGGGAAGGCGAGGCAAGGCTGGACGGAACCAGAATTTGTCGGAGACATCGTCGGAGCAGTGGCAAAGCGAAGGGAATGGGGGCAGCCTGGAGGCAGAGGGGAGGGGCTGCTTGGGGGAAAAGAGAGAGAGGATAGGGGCGATTTAACGGGCGTAGTCACTGCGAGGAATTAAGGTTGTCTTCAACGCGTATTCATCGCCGGCGTTACTCGGCTGCAACGGCAGGGCGTGGTTTGGGGGTTGAAGACGACGGTGTGGTGGTGGTGGGAACGGTCTGTCAGCGAGGAAGAAAGAGAGGGGGAGGGGGCCACCTGTCTGGGACTCTGTGGGTTCGCGGTTGAGTAGGAAAACGATTCGCTGAGGGCGAGCTGGTGGGCTGGGTTGGGCTTTGCTTAGTGGGTTGAGTCTGATTCTTTTTTTTGTTCTGAATTTCTTTTACTTTTTCTAATTTTGATTTTCTGTTTTGAAATTCAATCAAACAAATCAAACACTCAAATGAATTCAATCTTCCATCACACTTTGTATTGAGTTTAGTTCTGTTTAACCACAATACAAAGTCCAAAATAAAATAATATTCTTATTATTTTAGGATCTATTTAATAATTAAATAAAATAGTCCTTAGTTATTAATTCAAATAGGATTTGATTTATTTTAAAACTCCATTTGAAATCTAAAATAGTACCAAAATCAAAACAGTGGGTTTTATTGAAAATATAAAATACTTGGAAAACTTTTTTAAAATAATTTAACAAGTTTTGATGTTTAATTAAAATGGCAAAGCCTTTATTTTTTTATATAAAATTGGATATTAATGAATCCTCATTATTTTATTTTAATAGACCTTTATACTTTTAATCAAAACAAAATATTTTATATGCCAAGCTTGTCCAAGGTTTAATTTGTCTCTATAAAATGATCCTTATTTAAATTTCTACCCTTTTCATTTGAAAACCAAATCTTTTTATTAAAAGATCCAAAAATAGTAATTTCACATATTTAATATTTTCTTTATTAATTGTTTATCTTTTCAAATCCCTTTAGGATTTGTTTGATCAAATAGGTTTGAAGGTTTCCCTGGAATCAAAAAGTTTCTTCTCACCCTGAAAATCAACAAAGTTTTATTTTATTCATTTGTTTTTCACATAACAAGATTTGGAAAATCTTGGGATGTGACAACGTCACCTTCTTCCCCAATCAGCGTCGTAGCGACGCCGTCGCTGCCCGTTTCTGGCAGAGTGATTCGCGTTAAATCCCGCAGTAATCCCACGCCCAGACCCCTATACTTAACCCCTCCCCTCAACGCTCCTTTCCCCTCACTCGCCACCCTCTGAGCGCCGCTAGGCTGGCCACTTTTGAGCTTGCGTCGCCACTGTCCCGTACCACTCCGGCGAAGGATTACGGCAAACCCTAGCCCCTTTCTCTCTGGTTGATGCACGTGTGCTCGCCATGAGCATGCGCGTCTAATGCCACCTCTGGCTCGTATTTCCGTGCCTTGTAGCACCGTCAACGACCACTCCCGAGTGAGCCCGACGCTGACGCCAACTCTAATGAGGAATCAACGTCGTTCCCGTGTGCCCCCGCCCCGTCCACGAACACGTCGAGCATCACCGCGTCTCTGCGATCTTAGTAAGCACCCGCACTCCCTCCCGTACCCTCTGGCCTCACCGGAACCTCGCTGTCTGACGCGCAGCCTCCGTGGTGGCCATTTGTGCCGCCCGCGTGTTGTCAGAGCAATGAGATCCGCTGGATCTAGATCCAACGGTCACGATTACAACATCTAGCGAAGAGGTACGCGAGGATCTGAGCCGTAGATTTTAGATCTGGCGGTGTAAGTTAGATCGGGTGCGAAGGGGTAAGTGAATATCTGGTGCGTTGGATCTGATTAGATCCAACGGCACGGAAACACGATCCACCCCGAAGCGGTACCGTCCAATCAGGAGTTGCCGCATGGCTTGTTTTTCGATTTAAAAACCAGATTTGGTTTCAAACTTGTAAAATTCATAACTTTTGATCTGTTTATCCAAATGAAAATAATATATCAATGGATTCACAAAAATAAATCCTACACTACTGTGGGCTTATTTTTGTGTTTTGCATCCGTAAAAATAGGATTTTAAGCAGAGACAAATATAGGCCTATTTTGACTATATAAATTATTTTGGAAATGTTTATAAGGCCAAATTAAGTTTATTTAGACTGTATTTAAATGGTTTTGTGTTCAGTAATGTTTGACTTGTCTTTTTTAGTTAGGAAAAAATCATCACATGGCATTTGCATACATTCATATATTTTTTGTTTGAATATTGGAATGTGAATTTGGTGCTATTATTTTTTGTGTAGATTTTGGTGCTAGTGGTGATTGTGATTGTGAGGATTGTTTCTACTCCCCCAACTACCAAGGCAAGTGGTGATTCATGTATATTTCCCATTATTTTGACTATGCACTAGTATTATTTTGTATAGGGCTTGCATGAAATTTTGCTAAGTATCTATATGCCATGCTATGGGAAATCCTAGTAGTTGTAGTCTTGGTAGAATTTTCTCTAAGTTAAGATACTTTTTTATATTATCATGCTTAGCCTAGATAGTAGAAAAGAAGGGTGGATTAAATACATGCTATGGAAAATTTGTTAAGTCTTTGACTTGTGTTTTTACTTAATAAAACAACTAAGTGAATGAATCACCTGGGTGAAATTGAAAGAATGGTTTATGTTGAGTGGTTACTCAGGGCCAATTTTTATGTCCTCTCTGGTGTATCTCACTTGTGGAAATCCACCCAGGAACAAAGGGATTTGAGATACTTAGTGTTTAGAAGCTTCTAGTGCAACCACATGGCATATGGGCTCTGCCTTGATCATATAGGTTGGAATAACTTAGCCATATGGACAGATGGTGGTAGGGTGATAGGATGGAACGCGTCTATTTCGTCTAAGGGAAGTCTTCTGAAAGATCTTGTCTCGATGCATGTCGAGTCTTGTGGGGAAAGTGCACCACCTCTCGAGAAGGAAAAATCGAAGTACTTAGCCGTGTCCCCGACAATGGACAATTTGAGCATCAAGACATTGAAGCTATCAAGGATCTCCTCATCCCAATTTCTAAGTTAAAAACTTGTGGTTGAACAAGGGTAAAGGTTCACCAATGTCTATTGGTGGTTCCTTGGGAGTTTTTGTCAAAAAAAAACTTAGTGTTTTCAACTGATAAACAAAACCTATTTTGAGCAAAGCAAGCCTAAGCTACACTTAGCCAAATTCATATAGAAGCTAGAAACTATTATTCTACTAAGGTATCACTTGCCAATACTATTCCAATGTATTGACCCACTGTGGCTGTAACTTGTGATGTTGCAGGTTACTCTGATGAGGATTAGGGTTATGAGTCTACACTCAACATGTTTGCATGTGGCACATGAAGATGAAGACTTTACTTTATTTACTTAAGTTTGAACTCTTGTACTAGCCTATGGCTATGGAGTTGTAAAAGACTATGTTATCTCTGGATTGACGATGTAATAAAGACCTTTGTATATGTGTAATTCATCTTAAACTGTGGATGCTAGCATTTGATCCAGGTACTAGCATTGCAATCACATGGACCTTTACCTTTATAAAGGTGGGGTCTTACATGCTGCTATGCTCTTCACACCTTTCTCTTGGGGTTTCCTGACGTAGCGCTCTCAGACGCCATTAATCCCATCCTTGTGTTGCTATAGAGGGGCATGTGGCCACGGTTACGAAGGCTCGTGAAGGTTTGGTCCCCGTCAGCGAGTTGACGGCTGCCCAGTCGTTGTTGACTATCGCGGAGAAGCGGGTGGCCGAGCTGGAACAAGAGCTTAAGGCTACGAAGGCAGAGCCGAGCTCGGCAGAGGAGAGGGCTAAGGTGGCCGTCGCTGCCGCGGCTGAGGAGCGGAAGGTGTCTGATACTCTCATCGCGGGGCTACAGAACGATTTTTCGGGTCTTCAAGATTTCATCACGGGGCGCTGCCATCACCTCATTGGTGAGTTCCGTCGACTTGTGTTTGTTTGTGTCAGCGAGTCCCCGAGCGTGTGAGTCGCCGCTGTTGTTAAGTCCCGGATGTGGTGGACTCGAATCATGCATCCTTCTGACGCCAAATTGGTTATTCTTCTATAGGGACAATTCTTGATTGTAGCGTTCGCAGCATAGAAAACAAAAAAAATTCTTATGATGGGAACAACTATGTACCAAGTTCTATCTACTAGATACAAGCAACGGGCGGATATACATCCGTAGATAACATACCCTTGAATACCAAAAAAGCTTAACGAGGTTGAACTCATGGTTGATGTAGACGATCTCTTGCCGATGTCAAGATCGAGAGGAAGTCCTAGCATCACAAATCAGCAGCACATCCGTGCTCGCACACACGTCCGAGGCACCGAGCAACCTCCGCCTCCTCGCTCCAGCGATGCAGCGGAAGCACAACTCTTTCTTGCCGAATATCCACCAGGAACATGTATCACACTAGTCCGAGACCATGGGGATAAATACTAGAGGAGGAGAGAGATCATTCATGAGGAGGTGTGAGTGAGAGAGAGGAAGGGGGGCTCCTTTTATAGGGAGAGGGGAGGGAACCCCAAGGGGACATGCGCTCAGCCATGGGGCTGCCCCTCCCCTCCTTTCATTCATGTGGGTGGACACTCCACTCACAAAAATGGCCTTCAATTTTTTCCACTCAAAACCCACTCAAATTCCCATTAAATTTCCACCAAATTTAATGCAAACTCTCATTAAATAAAACTCCTTTTATTTATTCAGAATTTTGTCAATTACTTTAATGACAAACATTATCATATAACCCCTTGCTAGTATTTCATTTCACATGCAAAAACAATGTCTGCAATTTCACCCGAAAACCTATTTCGGTATCTAGTGAAATAAATTCCTACGCTTGTTATTCTTTTTGGAATGAAACTTTTGCTCCAATTGGATGTCGGTGTCTCTTAAGTGTGCCAACCTACGGTTTGCGAATAATGCGGACATGATCGAGACCCTTCTTTGATAAATAATCAGAAGCGGGATCTGGAGACCCATACTTACTCCCACACATTCAAGGATGCTTTATTGTGATCGTTGGAACCTTTTATGCTAGTATCTTAATCCTTTTGTTTTGCGATATATTACATGTCAGAGATTCGATCATCGGTATCTCCATACCTAGTTTGATCTCGTTACCGACATGTACTCTTTTCTCGTTCCCGTGATATAACATTCTAGTGATCAAATCACTTGCTTGCAAGCTAATCAATGTGATATCACCGAGAGGGCCCAGAGCATATCTATCCGTCATCGGGATGAAAAAATTCCACTCTCGATCCATGGGCCTCAACATAACACTTTAGTAGTTCTGAACCCATCTTTATAATCACCCTCTTACGGTGTGACGTTTGATGTTATCAAGAAACTCTTCCGGTGTTAGTGATTAACATGATCTCATGGTCTAAGGATTATGATCACTTCGTAAGTTGTTATAGCAATATAAACTCAATGACTTTGATCGTAATGCTATACTTCAGATGAATGTTCATCACACATTACACTAATGGTGTGACCTCGTTATTAACAACATCCAATGTCCATGATCAGGAAACCTTTGATCATCTTGTTAATCAACGAGCTAGTTTATAAGAGAGGCATAACTAGGAACTTCCTTTTTGTTTATTAAACACACATGTATTAACGTTTCCGTATTAATACAATTATATCATGTAAAATAAACATTTATCATAAACAAGGAATACAATAATAACCACTTTATTATTGCCTCTCAGGCATATTCCCTTCACATAAGGCATGGCTCACATGTATCAAATGATTCAAATCAAGTGATTCCAAAAGTCCATCCGAATGGAGTTTCTTCATGCGTTTAACGCCAATATGACCTAGACAGCAGTGCTACATATATGCGGATATATCATCATTAAGTTTAATCCTTTTTAGCATCAACATTATAAATATATGTAACACTATTATCGAGATCCAACCGAAATAAACCATTCATCATCGGTGCATGATCATAAAATATTTCATTCATATAAATAGAACAACCATTGTTCTCAGATTTAAATGAATAACCACTGTGCATCAAACATGATATGGATACAATGTTCATCTCAGTGCTGGCACTAGATAACAATTATTCAAGTTTACAACTAATCCTGATGGTAAGTGGGGAGGTAGAATTCCGACGGCGATCACATCAACGCTTGATCCATTGCCGACACGCATCTTTACCTCACCCTTGCTAGCGGTCACTTGTTCCGCAGCCCCTGATTCGAGTTACAAATATTAGCAATTAAACCGGTATCAAATACCCAGGTGCTACTGCGAGTACTAGTCAAGTACACATCAATAACATGTATATCATATATACCTTTATTTGCCTTGCTAGCCTTCTTGTCTGCCAAATACTTGGGGCAGTTGCTCTTCTAGTGGCCAGTCGCCTTGCAATAATAGCACTCGGTATCAGACTTAGGGCCAACTCGGGGTTTCCTTTCAGGAACGGCAACCGGCTTGCCGCCCTTCTTTCCCTTTAGTTTACCCTTCTTGTCTTTCTTGAAACCAGTGGTCTTATTGATCATCAACACTTGATGTTCTTTCTTGATCTCCACTTCTGCAGTTTTAAGCATTGACAGAAGATCGGGGAGAGACTTCTTCATGCCTTGCATATTATAGTTCATCACGAATCTCTTATAGCTAGGTGGCAGATATTGGAGAACACGATGGATGCCTAAGTCAATGGGAAGCGTTATTCCCAAGGACACAAGCTTATCGGTGTAACCCGACATCTTGAGTACATGCTCACTTACGGAGCTGTTCTCTTCCATCATGCATCTAAAGAAATTTTCTGAAGCATTGTAACTCTTTACAGCAGGATGGGTGTCGAAAATCATTTTCAACTCACCCATTGTATCAAATGCATTGCCGTTTTCGAAACTCTTTTGAAGTTCTGGCTCTAGCCCATACAATATGCTGCAATGAACTAAGTTGTGGTCCTCCTGATGAGTCTGATAGACATTATTTTCCTCGTAAGGGGCATCATCAAATGGTGGGGGGCCTAGCGGCGCTTCTAGCACATATTTCTTTTGTGCAGCAGTAAGGAGAATCCTCAAATTCATATCCCGGTCGATAACGTTGCTACCATTCATTGCAAGTTTCTCTTTCTCCGTGAACACATTGAAATTAAAAGCAGGTGGTGCCATCTACAACAGAATTTGTAAAGTTTAGACTAAGTTTATGATAGATTGAGTTCAACTAATCCAAATTAAGAATGAACTCCCACTCAAAAATGACATCCCTCGTGTATTTTTGGTGATTACATGAACCAAATCCACTACACGAAGTCCGATCATCACGTGAGTCGGTGTAGATTCAAAGGCGAGCATCAAATGGGCATCATATCTTCCATATGACTCATGCTTAACCTTTCGGTCCGTGTTCCGAGGCCATGTCTGTACATGCTAGGCTCGACAAGTAAGAACCTTAGTATTCACGTGTGTAACTGTCTTACACCCGAAATATGATCGTGGATCCAAGAACACCCGATCATCACGTGATGTCTTGGAACGACGAAACATAATCGGTGCATACTTAAGGAAGAACACATTTTTATCTTGATATCTAAATGAGGGATAATCTTATTATGCTAATAAAACGCCAAACAGGCAATATAAGATGCAACAAACATCACATGTTAATAAGTGAAATGATATGGTTCTTGCACTTGATCTCCATCATGTGCATCATGGTATGATCGCTATCATATCTCTATGTGTAAGGCCAAGGTCTATGAAACTTACACGTTATGTGTGTTGTAAGATTATCGAGTTATACTTCTACTTACAACATCAAAATATCATGACACTAGCCCAGCAACAATCTAAACTAGACGCCTCTAATTTATCCATTGCATGTTTTACGTGGCTTAGGGCTTTCGAAGATAGAACCGTTCTTACCTATGAACATGAACCACAACGAGGATAACCAAATTGTTGACAACTCGTTGCAAATTAGATATTGAATATATTAGGAGAGACAGACACCCGCTAGCCACTTGTGCAAAACTAGTTGCATGTCAAGCGTGGAACAGGTCTCATGTGCGAGGACATGTAAAGTTTGTCCGGGCCGCTTCATCCCACTATGCCACAAATATCCAAAATACAACTAAGAAGCAATAACATGATCATCATCGCCCACATACTCATATGTCTACTACCTGTGCAAAGCATCTACGCATAGATCCGGCTCTGATACCATTGTAGGGTTCGCAACATAGAAAACAAAAAATTTCCTATGATGGGAACAACTATGTACCAAGATTTGTCTACTAGATACAAGCAACGGGTGGATATACATCTGTAGAGAACATACCCTTGAAGACCAACAAAGCTTAATGAGGTTGAACTCATGGTTGATGTAGACGATCTCTTGCCGATCTCAAGATCAAGAGGAAGTCCTAGCGCCGCAAATCAGCGGCGCATCCATGCTCGCACACACGTCTGAGGCCCAGAGCAACCTCCGCCTCCTCGCTCCAGTGATGCAGCAAAAGCAAAACTCTTTCTTGCCGAATAGCCACTAGGAACATGTATCTCGCTAGTCCGAGACCATGGGGGATAAATACTAGAGGGGGAGAGAGATCCTTCACGAGGAGGTGTGAGTGGGAGAGAGAGGGAGGGGGCTCCTTTTATAGGAGGAGGGGGACCCCAAGGGGGTGGCCGGCGCATGGGGATGCCCCTTTTCCCTCCCTCCATTCATGTGGGTGGACACTCCACTCACAAAAATGGCCTTCAATTTTTTCCACTCAAAACCCACTCAAATTCTCATTAAATTTCCACCAAATTTAATGCAAACTCTCATTAAATAAAATTCCTTTTATTTATTCATAATTTTATCAATTACTTTAATGACAAACATTCACATATAATGCCTTGCCAGTATTTCGTTTCACATGCAAAAACACTTTCTGCAATTTCACCCGAAAACCAATTTCAGTATCTAGTGAAATAAATTCATGCGCTTGTTATTCTTTTCAGCATGAAACTTTTGCTCCAATTGCTATGGGTGTCTCTTAAGTGTGTGACCCTACGGTTCGCGAATAATGCGAACATGATCGAGACCCCTCTCAGATCAATAATCAGAAGCGGGACCTGGAGATCCATACTGACTCCCACACATTCAACGATGACTTTCTTGTGATCGTGAGAACCTTTTACGCTAGTATCTTAATCATTTTTTTGCAATATATTACATGTCCGATATTTGATCATCGGTATCTCCATACCTAGTTTGATCTCGTTACTGACATGTACTCTTTTCTCGTTCCCGTGATATAACATTCTAGTGATCAAATCACTTGCTTGAAAGCTAATCAATATGATATCACCGAGAGGGCCCAGAGCATATCTATCCATCACCGGGATGAACAAATTCCACTCTCGATCCATGGTCCTCAACATAACACTTTAGCAGTACTGAACCCAACTTTATAATCACCCTGTTACGGTGTGACGTTTGATGGTATCAAGATACTCTTCCAGTGTTAGTGATTGACATGATCTCATGGTCTAAGGATTAGGATCACTTCGTATGTTGTTATAGCAATATAAACTCAATGACTTTGATCGTAATGCTATACTTCGGATGAATGTTCGTCACACCATTCCAATAATGTTGTGACCTCGTTATTAACAATATCCAATGTCCATGATCAGGAAACATTGATCATCTTGTTAATCAACGATCTAGTTTATGAGAGAGGCATAACTAGGAACTTTCTATTTGTTTATTAAACACACATGTATTAATGTTTCTGTATTAATAAATTATAGCATGCAAAATAAACATCTATCATATACTTGGAATATACATAATAACCACTTTATTATTGCATATCATGGCATATTCCCTTCATTGATGACGAGCCCGAGGCGCAGTCGTATGACGCGCGGCAGTGTGTCACCATGTTGGTGGATTATGTCGCCCTTTCAGCGACCTGCATTCGCGCGTACCTCCAGGATATCTCGCCGATGGAGGTGATTCCTAGCAAACTCACGGAGGTGTGGCACTACCTAGAGAAGGCTCCAGCGGTGGAGTACATGTCGCGGTCGGCCTTCCGTCGTGGAGCCGCGACTGCGCTGAGCCTTGGGATCGCCCATTTCCCTAAGGAATTCGACCTCGACAACGTCACCAGCGGGTATCCCTTGGTGACTAGCTCGGTCGAAATCTCCGACGTGCTAAAGTTGACCGATCGAGCTACGGTCTACTCCGAGCGTGTGCTGGCAATGGACGACCTTCTGCCATATCAGGAGACGATCGTTGCTCCGAACAACCCCGAGACGGCGCATCGCGACTTCAAGGTGGAGCAGCCATTCCGTTCGGTGATGGCGGGCACCTGGACGACATACCCGTCGAACCCGTGGGTCCCCTTTATTGCCTTGCGTGGCTCGTACTTGATATTGTGGACGCTGATCTCGATGGCCCACTTGGCAACTCAACCAGTCGCCACGCGGTTGCGGATGATGTCCTGCAACGGCGCCGAGGAGACGACCTTGATTGGCTTCTCCTAGAAGTAGTGCGGCAGTCGCCGCTGGGCTCGGAAGACCACATATACCAGTTTCAAGTACTACGGTTAGCGCTCCTTGCCATCTTCTGGCCGTTTGACGACCATGACGACACTGACGACTCGCTCGGAAGCCGCAACATATATGAGCATCGGCTCTTTTCTGACGGGAGCGGCGAGCAGCGGGGCCACGAGTGATACGTTGGAAACGTATCTATAATTTTTGATGCTTCATGCTTGTTTAGTATCTACTTTACTTTACCTGTCCACACTTTGAGGTGCTTTTTACATGTTTTCTGGTACTAACCTATCAACAAGTTGCAACAGTGCCAGATGCCTATTTTCTGTTGTTTTTGGTTTCAGAAAAGTTAGTAAAGAAATATTCTCGGAATTGTACGGGACAAAGGACAAAGCCAATTACTTTCCGTGGGAAAAAAGAAGTCTAGAGGAGAGCCCGAGAATCCGGCCAGGGGGCCAGACCCACCCCAGGCACGGGTGGGCCCCACCTCGCGCCTGGCTAGGGTTTGGTGGCCCTGGCCGCCTCCTCGGTCTCCCCCTTCGCCTATAAGAAGCCCCCGATGCAGAAACCCTGAGTACCCGATTATAAATCCACGAAACCGTCTCGCCGCCACCATCGTCCCTAGATCGGGGGATCTGAAGTTCTTCCTGGCACCCTGCCGGAGGGGAGATCATCCCAGAGGCCTTCTCTCCGGTATGATGCGTGAGTTGTTCCACCTTGGACTATGGGTCCATGTAGTAGCTAGATGGTTGTATCTCCTCCTTTGTGCTTTCATGTATAGATCGTGTGAGCTCCGTTCATGATCAAGATCTAATCTATTTGTAATCATGCATGTTGTGTTCGCGGGGATCCGATGGATATTGAGATTATTATGTTTGTTTGATTAATGGTTTTGTCTTGATGATTCTATCATGTCTATGTTGTTTGTGATCTTGCATGCTCTCCGTTGTTAGTAGCTATATTGGCCAAGTAGTTGCTAGTGACTCCAAGAGGCGGTATTTATGCTCGATAGTGGGTTTATGCCTCTAGTTTCCAAGGGAAGTGACAATAATCTCTTCGGTTGTAGATGTGTTGTTGCTACTAGGGAGAAAACAACGGTCTCTTGTTCATGGAACATGTGGACTGTTTACCTTACACACTTTGCTTAAAGCAGTTGTCTGTTGCTTGCAACTTAATACCGGAGGGGGTTCGGATGATAACCTGAAGGTGGACTTCTAGTCATAGATGCAGTTGGATGGCGGTTTATGTATCTTTTTGTATTGCCCAATCAACCTCATAGGATCTTTCTGACTAGTAATTGCATTGTTATGCCTTGCTCAGTTCCTGTCAATTGCCTCGCTGTAATTTGTTTTCCCTTTATGCCATGTTGTTTATTTAAGGAGAGCACCTCTAGTGAACTATGGTCCCTGGTCTAATCTTTACCATTGATACATCCTCCACTGTTACTTGTTTACTTGCTGCAAACCACCATTACCTTCCACACCATATGTTTAATCCTTTGTTACAGCAATCCGGTGAGCTTGACAACCTCACTGATTCGTTGGGGCAATGTCTTGAGTTTGTGTTGTGTAGGTCTCCGTGTTGCTTGCAACACCTGTCTGACGTTTCCTTCCTCCTACTGGTTCGATAATATCGGTTTCTTACTGAAAGAAAACTTGCTACTGTGCCGCTTCACACCTTGCTCTTGGGGTTTCCCGACAAAGCGCTCCCACTTGGACTAGCGCTGCATCAAGCCTTTTCTGGCGCCGTTGCCGGGGAGGCTAGGGACGTCTTCACTAGGGAGTCCTTCAATTCCTTTCTCTTTACTTGATTTTTAGTTTCCTTTGTTTTATTTTGTTTGGTTTTGTTTGACTCTTTTCAAAAAACCCAAAAAAAATTAGTCTAGTTTTGTTTGCTTGCCTTATTCAAAAACACAAAAAATTAGTCCCTGCTCTAGCTGCTGCTGCTATTTTTGGGTTGCCCACCTTTGCCAAAATAAACTCTGCTAAGAACACCAAGTTGTGTGACTTCACTAGCACCAACAACAATGATTTCCTAAGCACTCCTATTGCTCCACCTACTCCTGATGCTACCTTTTATGAAATTAATCCAGCTCTGTTGAATCTTGTGATGAGAGAGCAATTTTCTAGTGCTGGTTCTGATGATCCTACTGCCCATCTTAATAGCTTTGTTGAACTTTGTGAGATGCAGCAGTATAAGGATGTAGATGGAGATATTATTAAGCTCAAGCTTTTTTCCTTTCTCCTTGAGGGGAAAAGCTAAAGAATGGTTTCTTCTTTGCCTAAAAATAGTATTGATTCTGGGACTAAGTGTAAAGATGCTTTATTGGAAAGTACTATCCTCCTGCTAAGATTATATATATGAGAAGTGACATTATGAAATTTAAACAGTTTGATAATGAACATGTTTCTCCTGCTTGGGAAAGAATGAAATCTTTGGTTAAAAATTGCCCTACTCATGGACTCACTGCTTGGATGATTGTCCAGATTTTTTTATGCAGGTTTGAACTTCTCCTCAAGAAACCTGTTGGATTCTGCTGCTGGAGGTACTTTTATGGGCCTCACTTTGGGTGCTGCAAAAAGGCTCTTTGATAATACGATGGTTAACTACTCTGAATGGCATGTTGAGAGAGCTCCACATGGTAAGAAGGTAAATTCTGTTGAGGAAACCTCCTCTTTGAGTGAAAAGATTGATGTTATTATGGCTATGCTTGCTAATGGGAAAGCTCATCTAGATCCTAATAGAGTTCCCTTAGCCTCTTCGGTTGCTCAAGAAGAGCAAGTTGATGTGAACTTCATTAGAAACAACAATTATAACAACAATTCCTATAGGAATAATTTTGGTAGCAACAACAATTATAGGCCTTATCCTCCTAATAATGGCAATTCCTATGGAAGATCTTACAATAATGCTAGAAGTGCTCCCTCTGAACTGGAAGTCATGCTCAAGGAGTTTATTAGTAAACAAAACACTTTCAATAAGACTATAGAGGAAAAGCTTTTAACTGAGAAAATATATCCTCTTTGTCTGAAGCTCAAACTTCCTTGGTTAATAAAATGGCTGCTAAACCTGAAACTATGGAAAACACCTTTGCTACTGCTCATGCCATACAAGTCACTATTGATGAAAATGTTAGGTTGTTAGATCAACTTCATGGTAAGTGGGAAAGGGAAGATGAAATTGATAGAAACAATAGTGTGTGCACTATCACCACTAAACCACAAGTAGTCCCTATTCCTACTCCTACTATGCCTACCACTAGTGATGCTAAGTTTGTCTTTGATACTGATGGTTGCAATATTTCTGAAGTGATTATGTTCTTGCAAAATCTTGCTAGAAGTCCTGATGCTAGTGATATGCATGTTGCCTTTACAAAACACATTACAGAAGCTCTTGTGAAAATTAAGGAAGAGAAGCTAAAACACAAAGATTCTATTCCTAGGAAAGTAGAAGATAGTTGGGAACCCATTATTAATATGCAAGTGAATGAATTTGATCTCAAAGCTTCATGTGATCTTGGTTATAGTGTCTCTGTTATGCCTAGGAAGATTTATGAAATGCTTGATTTACCACCTTTGGAAGATTGTTATTTAGATGTCCCACTCAATGATAATGCTAAGAAGAAACTCATGGGGAGTATTAATGATGTTCTCATCATGGTTAATAATGCTTATGTCCCTGTGGATTTCTATGTTTTAGATGTTGAATACAATGCTTCTTGTCCTATTACTTTGGGAAGACCTTTTGTTAGAACAGTTGGTGCCATCATTGATATGAAAGAAGGCACCATTAAATATCATTTTCCATTCAAGAAAGGTATTGAACACTTCCCTATGAGGAGAGAGAAGTTGCTTTTTGCTCCTCCTTTGAAAGCAAGATTTGATGTTAATGCTTCTTCATTTGAAAATACTTTATTCTTCTTGCTTCTTGTGCCTAACTTAAAGGCGTTAAAGAAAAGTACTTGTTGGGAGATAACCCAAGAGTTTCCTTGAGTCTTGGAAGTTATTACTTCTACAATGACCTCTCCTTATCCTTTTTGTTTGTTTTTTGTGTCAAGAATGACGTCTAATGAGAGGGAAGTAAGATTTGGGGAGTTGCTGTCCCGAAACAGATTTCTGTCCTCCACCAAAAATATTCGCGAGGAGGATCTGTAACTCGGATTGAGCTCAAAATTTACGAATAAATCCCTCAGTATGTTATCTAACTTTTGTTAGTTCAACACTTTTGATTTGAGCAACACAAGATGTTCGAAAAAATCGGTTTCTACCTGCTGGTCTGTTTTGACAGATTTCTGCCATTATTTGCATTTGCTTCTTATTGATTCCTTTTTGAGTTCTCTTCAGGTAAATTGAGCTTTTTGAAGGAGTTACTACAGTAGCTTGTGTTTTTATTGAAAATCCTTGCTGTTACCAAGCTTTCCCAGTGGTCTAATATCTTTTGAATAAGCTAATGTTGCTAATGAAGATTGTGTGAAGTTTTGTATGAAGGAAAAATTTCAGGTGTAAAGAAAGAATGATGCAATGAGATGAATAATGGACAAAATCTCAAGCTTGGGGATGCCACCATGGTGTCACCCCAAGAAATATCCAAGAGGCACAAGCGTCAAAGCTTAGGGATGCCCAAGGCATCCTCTTCTTCATCAATAAAAATCTCAGGTCTCTCTAGACACTTCATTTTTATTATTTCATGCACAGTTGTGTTGTTCTTGGAGCGTCTTCATTTTCGTTTGATTTGCTTAGTTTTTTTAGTTTTCTTAAGTAGTTTGGACCCCCGTTCTCGCTGTGTTGTTTTGCAAATAAGTTTTCTTGGTGTTTGGAAAGGAGTAGTAAGTTCTTGGTTGAAGTGCAAGAGGAGCTTACATTGACTGTGACTTAGACTCTAGCATGACATGCTAGGTGTTCTTTTAGCATTATGCTTAGTGATTATTGCTGTAGCATGTCTTGTTCCAAGCAATTGGGATTACTTAGTGTGACTTGAAGAAATTATGCGTTGTTTTAGCATGCAAAAGCATAGTATTGTGGTATTCTCCTTTGATGCTTTGCTTGGGTTGACTTTGCACATTCTCATACCATGTTATGACTCTCACAAGTCACCATTAGCCTCTATGATCATTTAGTCCTTGACTTGTAGTACCACTCTTTGCTTTGATTAGTATGCTTTGTTGCATTGCATGATTTTGGCCATTATTGCTCTCTTAGTTGGTTGCTCCCAGTCTTTTGCTAGCCTCCACTTGTATGAATAAGTTCTACTCATGCTTCCAACTTCCAAGAAACCAATTTATTCCAAAGTGTCCACTATAAATTCCTATGCATGGTGTGTTACACCATTCCAAGTATATTCTTGTTTTCAACTATCTTCCAATTAAAAACTATTTTGTTATGTGAAAACTTAGTGATTAAAGCCGTCACGAACTTGATGGCACACTTTATCCTTTGCCCCTAATAAACTTGAACCATTGTGACAACTTTGTTGTATATGCTTGCACTTATAAGATGGAATTAGCAGAGCCGTGCTGTCATGGGGAACATTTTCAACATTGCACTTGTACATTGTTGTACTTAGTTGATATCATGTTCTTTTGTCTATGGATGTCACCGGTGTGAAATAAAGAGGGAACTTGTAAGTCCATGGAGTTTGTATCCTGTGTTAGAGAAACGCCTGGGCCGCTAGCCTAAGTCATGCCTAACCATGGTGGAAACTTGCAGCATCACCATAGTGAGCTATCTATGAAGCATCCTCAATAAAAATCTATGCATATGGTAAATAAAAAGATTCCTGAGATGCTCATTGTTTGCTTGCCTTGTCATTTTGGTTATGGGAAAGCTCCTGTACCATGTGCACGGGGTACCCCGTTGGTGGTTCTCAATGATATGCAAATACTTAAAGTGACAAGAACTTACCTAGACCCAAAGTTGAGTATGCATGAGGTGTGGCCCTCGTATTCAAGGGGCATGAGATTGCCAACTTATACTTCGCCAAGCATATACTCCAGCTTTGCCACTTTAACCTTAACCACTTCAAGATGCTTATGATAGGGGCAATGAGGGCTGAAAGCTAACAAGTACCATAATTTTTGGAAGCTCTTTTTGAAACTTGTAATCCCTGCTTCCTTTACAAAAAGGCCTTTATTCCACCACTATTGAGTCTCCACCTTCTACATTTAGGCACCATTAAGAGAGCATAGTTGTCATTCTGTGTGAAGTGTTACAAAGCTTATTAATTGATGCATATTGTGTTATTACTTGCTCTTGTGCTACTTGTTTCTAGTCACCCTTGTGAACTTTGCAGGTGTCCTATGCATTTAATTGCTACTCTACGAGGGACAAGATGATTGCCACTATGCTATGTTTTTTGTATGTGAAACAAACAAACGTTTTTCAATGCATGTTATTCATGATCTTTGTTTGTAGCTTTTCATGTTGCATGCATAGTTACTATGTCCTATTGTTAGAACTCCATCTTTCATGCACATGTTTAGAGTTCTTTGATCCCAACTTCCAATGCTTGCAAATGGTTGGATATTTATTGTGAGGGTGCATGTCACCTCAAAAATTATTCTTTTTATCACTTACCTACTCGAGGACAAGCAGGAGTTAAGCTTGGGGATGCTGATACGTTGGAAACGTATCTATAATTTTTGATGCTCCATGCTTGTTTAGTATCTACTTTGCTTTACTTGTCCACACTTTGAGGTGCGTTTTACATGTTTTCTGGTACTAACCTATTAACAAGTTGCAACAGTGCCAGATGCCTGTTTTCTGCTGTTTTTGGTTTCAGAAAAGTTAGTAAAGAAATATTCTCGGAATTGGACGGGACAAAGGACAAATTCAATTACTTTTCGTGGGGAACAAGAAGTCTAGAGGGGAGCCCGGGAGTCTGGCCAGGAGGGCAGACCCACCCCAGGCGTGGGTGGGCCCCACCCCGCGCCTGGCTAGGGTTTGGTGGCCCTGGCATACTCCTCGTTCTCCCCCTTCTCCTATAAGAAGCCCCCGATGCAGAAACCCTGAGTACCTGATCAGAAATCCACGAAACTGTCTATAGCCGCCGCCACCATCGTCCCTAGATCAGGGGGATCTGAAGTTCTTCCTGGCACCCTTTCGAAGGGGATATCATCCCGGAGGCCTTCTCTTCGGTATGATGCGTGAGTAGTTCCACCTTGGACTATGGGTCCATGTATTATCTAGATGGTTGTATCTCCTCCTTTGTGCTTTCATGTATAGATCTTGTGAGCTCCGTTCATGATCAAGATCTAATCTATTTGTAATCATGCATGTTGTGTTTGTGGGGATTCGATGGATATTGAGATTATTATGTTGGTTTGATTAATGGTTTTATCTTTATTATTATATCATGTCTGTGTTGTTTGTGATCTTGAATGCTCTACGTTGTTAGTAGCTATCTTTTCCAAGTAGTTGCTAGTGACTCCAAGAGGGGGTATTTATGCTCGATAGTGAGTTCATGCCTCTAGTTTCCAAGGGAAGTGACAATAATCTCTTCGGTTGTAGATGTGCTGTTGCTACTAGGGAGAAAACAACGGTCTCTTGTTCATGGAACATGTGGATTGTTTACCTTACACACTTTGATTAAAGCAGTTGTTTGTTTCTTGCAACTTAATGCTGGAGGGGGTTCGGATGATAACCTGAAGGTGGACTTCTAGTCATAGATGCATTTGGATGGCGATCTATGTATCTTGTTGTATTGCCCAATCAACCTCAGAGGATCTTTCTGACTAGTAATTGCATTGTTATGCCTTGCTCAGTTCCTGTCAATTGCCTCGCTGTAATTTGTTTACCCTTCATGCCATGTTGTTTATTTAAGGAGAGCAGCTCTAGTGAACTATGGATCCCGGTCCAATATTTACCATTGATACATCCTCCACTGTTATCTGTTTACTTGCTGCAAACCACCATTACCTTCCACACCATACTTTTAATCCTTTGTTATAGAAAACCGGTGAGCTTGACAACCTCACTGATTCGTTGGGGCAAAGTTTTGAGTTTGTGTTGTGCAGGTCTCCGTGTTGCTTGCAACACCTGTGAGACGTTTCCTTCCTCCTACTGGTTCAATAACCTCGGTTTCTTACTGAGGGAAAACTTGCTGCTGTGCTGCTTCACACCTTGCTCTTGGGGTTTCCCGACGAAGCGCTCCCACTTGGACTAGCGCTGCATCAGCGAGTAGCACGTCTTTGAGCGCGTGGAGCGCGTCGTCCGCCTCCTTGTCCCACTAGAACATGGGGTATTTGCGCATTAGGCGGTAGAGAGGCATTGCCTTCTCGCCTAGCCAGGGGATGAAGCGGCTGAGAGAAGCGACTCGCCCGGCTAACTTCTGGACGTCGCGGAGGCACTTGGATTTGCCGAACCAGGCAATCGTGTTGATTTTGGCGGGGTTTGCCTCGATGCCTCGCTTGGAGGCCACGTAACCCAGTAGTTGTCCAGTGGGTACACCGAAGGTGCACTTTCCTGGGTTGAGTTTGATCTTGTACCTCCGCAGATTTGTGAAGGTTTCGGCCAGGTCGGCAAGTAGATCGCTCTGGCAATTGGACTTTACCACCACGTCGTTGATGTAGACGTGGATGTTGCGGCTAATTTGGCTCGCAAGGAACTCCTGCATGCACTGCTGGTAGGTTGCTCCGGCGTTCTTGAGGACGAACATCATGGCGGTGTAGCAGAAGGCACCGAATGGCGTGATGAACACCGTCTTCTCCTTGTCCTCGACCGCCATTTTGATCTGGTTGTTACCAGAGTAGGCGTCTAGGAAACACAGTGACTCCAAGCCCGTGGTCGAGTCGATGATTTGATCAATTCGTGGGAGGAAGAACTGCTCCTTTGGGCAGGCGCTGTTGAGGTTTGTGTAGTCGATACACATTCTCCAAGTCCCATTCTTCTTTTCGACTAGGATTGGGTTTGCCAGCCACTTGGAGTATTTGATGGGCCGTATGAAGCCTGCAGCGAGTAGACGCTTGATGAATCCTTGATGGCGCCAGAGAACTTGATGGCTGACATGGATCCTGTTGGGAACCCCAAGAGCAAGGTGTGAAGCAGCACAACATAAAGTCTTCCCACAGTAAGAAACCGAGGTTACCGAACCAGTAGGAGGAAGGAAACATCACACAGGTGTTGCAAGCAACATGTAAACCTGCACAACACAAACTCAATACTTCGCCCCAAAGAACAGTGAGGTTGTCAATATCACTGGTTGCTGTAACAAAGAATTAAACGTATGGTGTGGAAGATAATGGTTTGCAGCAAGTAAACAAGTAACAATGGAAGATGTATCAATGGTAAAGATTGGACCAGGGTCCATAGTTCACTAGATGTGCTCTCCTTAGATAAACAACATGGCATGAAGGGTAAAAAATTATAGCAGGGCAATTGACAGGAACTGATCAAGGCATAACAATGCAATACCAAACAAAAAGATCCTATGAGATTCGATTGGGCAATACAACAATATACATAGACCGCCATCCAACTTCATCTATGACTAGAATTCCACCTTCAGGTTATCATCCGAACCTCCTCCAGTATTAAGTTGCAAGCAACAAACAACTGCTTTAAGCAAAGTGTGTAAGGTAAACAATCCACTTGTTCTATGACAAGAGACCGTTGTTTTCTCCCTAGTAGCAACAACACATCTACAACCGAAGAGATTTCTGTCACTTCCCTTGGAAACTAGAGGCATGAACCCACTATCGAGCATAAGTACCCCCTCTTGGAGTCACTAGCAACTAATCGGACAAGATAGCTACTAACAACAGAGAGCATGCAAGATCACAAACAACACAGACATGATAGTATCAAATAGACAAAACCATTAATTAGCCTGACATAGCAACCTCAATGTCCATTGGATCCCCGCAAACACAACATGCATGATTACAAATATATTAGATCTTGATCATGAACGGAGCTCACAAGATCTATACATGAAATCACAAAGGAGGAGATACAACCATAGCGCCTAGGGGAGGTCTGGCCGCCCTGGTCCGCTTCTCCGTCTCTCCTCTGGACTTCATGTCACCCACGATAAAATATTGACTTCGGCTTTTGTCCCGTCCAATTTCGAGAATACTGATTTTCTGCCTTTGTGGAACCAAAAGAAGAAAACAGGCAACTGGCATTGTGGTAACTTGTTAATAGGTTAGTTTCAGAAAAGATATAAAAACACGTCAAAGTGTAGAAAAAGCAAAGCAAAGTAGATACTAAACAAGCATGGAGCATCAAAAATTATAGATACGTTTCCGACGTATTAACGCTGCACCTCCTCGGCGATTGCTCGGCGACACTCTTCATTGAAGGGCCGCAGCGACTGTTTGACAGGTTACGCTTTGGGGTCAGCGTTGAGTTTGCGCTCAGGGAGTTCCATCGGGACACCTAGCATGTCAAATGGCTTCCATGCGAAGATGTCGCGATTCTCACGTCGGAATTCGATGAGCGTGCTTTCCTATGCGGGGATCATACCTATCCCGATCGTCACCGTCTGGCTAGAGTCGCCTGGGACCAGCTCGACGGAGCATGTGTGCGTCATGGATTCGAACGCGGTTTAGCCGCCGTTATCTGAGTTGGGCTTCTTTAGTATTGTCGGGTCATCATTGTCGACCCGGCTCACGTATCTGGCGAGCTCCTCCGCGTGGTTTTCCTCCGCGGCGATGATGGCGTCCACGAGCTCGGTGCCCTTTGCTTTGTACTCTGCGGCCATGTCGGGGTCGCCATGGACGGTGATGATGCTGCATGGCCCTAGGAGATTCATCGCGTTGTATGCGTAGTGCGGCGCCGCCATGAACTTGGCGAATGCTTGCCGCCCCAAGACGTAGTGGTAGGGGCTATTGAAGGGCACCAGCTCAAAGACGATCTTCAGTGCAGAAGTTTGATGGTGTGCCGAAGGTGACTGGCAGCGTCACCTTCTCGATCGGGTACGCCTTCCAACCGGGCATGATGCCGTGGAAGGTGGTTTAGGTCGTCTCGATCATCGACTATGGGAGTCGCAGCCGCCTTAACGTGTCCAGGTAGAGTATGTTGATGGAGCTCCTTCCATCCATCAATGTCTTGGGGAGCAAATAGTCGCCCACTTTGGGCTTGACCACCAAAGCGACTCGCCACGGATATTCGATCCGTGGCGAGTGGTCCTCGTGGCTCCACGTGATGCGTTGTTCGGACCAGTTGAGGAAGCGGGGGACGTCGACCTGGGACACCACGTTGACAGTGATGGTGCGAGCAATGACCTTCCCGCGCTTGGTGTAGAACCCGGTGAAGGTGTGGAGAGACCCGACGTCGTTGCCGAATGCCCTGCCGTTTGGCGGGTGGTTATTGGAGTCCTCCCTTGCATAACGTGCCTTCTCGATCTCCTTCAGGGAGTGGCAGTCGGTGGTTGTGTGCGTGGCGGGCTTCCCTCCCTGCTGCGGAACACACATGGTTGGTTGAGGAGAGCTGCGGGGTCGAATTTCTGCCTCACCTTGTAGTCTCCACAGTCGCGGTGTTGGGCTCCGTCGCGGCGGAAGCTCTTGGGGTTGCATAGCACATAGCCAGCATTGGCGACGAAATCGACTCGTCCATCACCGCGACGCTTGCCGGTGAGGCGAGTGTTGCTGTAGCGTAGCTCGGGTCGCCTCCCTTTGTCATGGCCGCTTGGGCGGCGATTTCCACCCGACTCGTCGTCGGCTTCTTGGTTCGAGTCCTCCTCCACGTACCGCTTGGCGATCTCGAGGAGGTCTAGGATGTTGTCGAGTGTTTTGTACACCCGATTGAGTTTGGCAACCAGTGGTTCATAGCGGCACGAGGTCTTGAGGTAGTGGATTGCCGTCTCTGGGTGGATGCCAGCCGCGTTGAACCATAGATCTTGCCACCTTTGGAGCCAGTTGTGGGTCGACTCGCGGGGTCCCCGTACGCATCACTGCAGGTCCTCGATGCTGGTGGCACGGGTGTAGGAACCCTCGAAGTGCCTGAAGAAGGCATCGCGCATGTCCTCCTAGGAATCGATGATGTCCGCAGGGACGGTGTTGATCCATTTCCGAGTTGCTCCCTCCATCATCAGGGGGAGGTAGTGGGAGACAAGTAGGTCAGTGTGGCCGAAGATTCCCATCGCCATGAGGTATGTGTCCAGCCACACGGACGGATCGTACGAGGGATCGTACTTTTCGATCAACTTTGGCGCTTTAAAGTTCACCGGATTTTGCCTCGGATCATTGGTCCAAAGCACTGTTGGTCGACTCGGCTGAGCGAGCCCCTTGGCTTGCTGTCGCGGCGGTTGGTGAGGGTATGCCTTAGGTTGTCGGGATGGCGTGCGTGCCAGCTTGGGTTGTTGATGATGTGGGTCCACGCGTCGACTGGCTGCACGTTGGTGGCGACCATATTGTTCATTGGTCGCGGGTAGTTGGTGGAGAGTGCCGCATGCGTGGCCTGTGGTTGGAGCTATAGGGGCTTAGGTGTTGGGCAGTTGAGAGTGTTCGCCATTGATGGGCGGTCGCTCGAGGCCGCCCTACTTCGTGAGGAGCGGGAGTACATGCGCCCCCGCGAGTCAGCTACTGCGGCTTGCTGCTCGACAGCCTTGGCGAGTAGGGCCTTGGCATATTGGATCTGCAGTGCGTCTTCCCCCGTCACGTTGAGATTGGCGACCACGGCTCGACCCGCGATGACATTGTCCATCGGGGTGGAATATAGCAGGAGGCCGCTTGCGTCCCTCTCTTGCGGGGAGATGAGGATCCTCGGCTAGTCTTGGGGGGGGGTGTGTGTGCGACCGGGCAGTGGTGGGGAGTGCTGTTTGCTATTGCGCCTAGTGGTGGTCGGGCACTTCCTCCCGGTGGCGTGTTCTTGCATATCATACGATCGGCCATGCGAGCCGGGTGGTTCTCATCGTCGAAGTTCAGGGCGCGTCCCTGGACGGTGGGGTTCAGGCGCGACCTGATGCGACGCTGGTGGTAGAGCGAGAGCTCCTGCGCCGTCGCCTGCTCGAGGCGAAACTTTTCACGCTCAGCTTGTTCCCTGCCATCGCGGTTGGTGGGATCGGCGTGGAGAAGGGGTCCGGAGGGGCACTCATGTCGCCTGGCATGTAGGCCGCGATGAAGCGACCGGATCTGGTGTGAAGGTCGCCAGAGTTCTCCGATCTGGAATCGGAGTCAAAGATCCCAAGGATAGACGGGTCCTCGAATTCACCGACGTTGGAGACTTGGGTGATGGAGCCGGCTAGCGACACGGCGGTGATGGATCCGGCGACTGAGGCCGGGGTCGCCGAGTCAGTGTCGTCGTTGAGGGTCGCGTCGTCCGCGGCCGCATTGGTCTCGGCCACGTTGCTATTGGCCGAGTCGTACTTGGAGGCGAGGATATAGATGGTGCCGACCTGACTCTGAGAGAGCCGATTGCACGGTGGTGACTCGCGGATGCACGCCGAGTCCTCCGAGAGGATGACGTCGGTGAAGCCGACGAAGAGGCCGATCGTGCCGACCGAAATGATCACGCTGTGCGTGACCGGGCGCAACGCCGGGATGTAGATGCTTGGCAAAATCTGGAGGATCTCGCTGATGGCAATCATGCGGCCGGTGGCGATCGTATGGTTGATTGGTAAGTAGGGTCTCGCCGCAGAACAATGGCCTGACTGTCCAGGCCCCACGATGGGCGCCACTGTCGTGGCAATGGCCACGACAGATGCTGCGATTGGCAGCGAGTAGTAGAACGAGGGGCAAGGGCGGCCAGCCATCTGCGATGCGAGATGAGGGCAAAGACACATGGATTTACCCAGGTTCGCCCCCGGGAGGGCAAAGACCTACTCCTGCTATATTGTATTGATGATAGAGTACAATAGGCAAGCTCAACGGCTAGGCGGCGAGTTGAAGGGGTGTATGATGGAACATAAGTTCTATGCGTGCCCTAGGGAGGTTTATATAGATTCACCTCATTAGGTTTTATACATCTACAACCGAGTTGGATAAGGACTCAGAGGGTTTTGACCTAATCCGACTGGGCCTAACTACGCTTCTGGGCCTTCAGCTTCTAGTCACCTAGTTCCTTCTTGGGTCGCGATCCATTCGCCGTCCTGTAGGCCCACTCGCTGGTAATATAATCCAATAGGAAACGTCCCGCTAGGCATACCCCACTCGGCTATCCCCATCATGTAATATGCGAGAGGACGAGATGGAAGTTTAATTACTCTTATATGAACAATGGTCCTGGGTTCATGGTTTCACTCAATCTCTCTATCTCTTTCTCTAACAAGGATGGTGCTCATGTTACAAGATGATAAAAGTTACACACCATTGTCATGCTTTAATGGTTAACATCTATAGCGGCTACAAGTCCTTAAATACATATTTGAAAATAAGTACCCATATGTGTGATTCCTCATGCACCATGCGGTTTCTATCACTTCGCCATGTCATACTTCGTCTCCTTTTACTATTAGATAAAGGAGGTGCCATTTTGTCACTTGGCTACATCCCTCATATACATACATCATACTCTTTTATATATAATCACACTACAACACTATCACAAAGGTTTTGTTTGTTGTGTGCATCCTACATATCTCTCGTCTACCTACACTCAGTGTTGTCAAACTTCTCATGATATGGGCAGACAAGGAATTGTAGGGTTCGCAGCATAGAAAACAAAAAAATTCTATGATGGTAACTACTAAGAATCAAGATCTATCTACTAGATACAAGCAACGGGTGGATATACATCCATAGAGAACTACATACCCTTGTAGACCGACAAATTTTAACGAGGTTGTACTCATGGATGATGTAGTCGAACGCTTGCCGATCTCAAGATCGCGAAGAAATCCAATGCCACAAATCAGCAGCGCATCCGTGATTGCACACACATTCAAGCCACCGAACAACCTCCGCCTCCTTGCTCCAGCGATACAGCAGAAGCAGCAACTCCTTCCAGACGAAAAGCCACCGGGAACATGTATCTCGCTAGTCCGAGACCATGGGGGAATAATTCTAGAGGGGGAGAGACATCCTTTACGAGGAGGTGTGAGGGAGAGAGAGGGAGAGGGGGATTTATATAGGAGGAGGGGGAACACCAAGGGGGTGGCCAGCACATGGGGGATGCCCCCACCCCTCCCTCCATTCATGTGAGTGGAGCTCCCACTCACAAATTATCCCTCCATGTTCTCCACATAAAATCCCACTCAAAATTCCCATTAAATTTCCACCAAATTTAATGTAATCTCTCATTAAATAAAACTCCTTTTATTTATTTATTCAGAATTTTGTCAATTACATTAATTAAAAACATTCACATAAAACCCCTTGCTACTATTCAATTTCACATGTAGAAACAATTTCAGCAATTTCACCCGAAATAATTCTGATGTCTAGTGAAATAATTCCTGCATTTTGCAATTCTTTCGTCTAGAACATATTTGCTCCAAATGGTGTTGGTGTCTCTTAAGTGTGTCGCCCTACGATTCGCTAATAATACGGACATGATCGATACTCCTCTCGGATCAATAATCAGAAGCGGTACCTGGAGATCCATACTGACTCCCACACATTCAACGATGACTTCTTGTGATCATGATAACCTTTTACGCTAGTAACTTAATCCCTTTGTCTCGCAATATAATACATGTTCGAGATTTTATCATCGGTATCTCCATACCTAGTTTAATATTGTTAGTGACATGCACTCTTTTCTTGTTCCCGTGATATAACATTCAAGTGATCAAATCACTTGCTTGCAAGCTAACTGATGTGATATCACTGAGAGGGCCCATAGTATATCTATCTGTCATCGGATGGATAAATTCCACTCTTGATCCATGGGCCTCGACATAACACCTTCGTAGCACTGAACCCACCTTTATAGTCACCATGTTACGGTGTGATGTTTGATGTAATCAAGATACTCTTCCCATGTTAGTGATTGACATGATCTAATGGTCTAAGGATTAGGATTACTTCGTATGATGTTATAGCAATATAAACACAATGAATTTGATCGTAATGCTATACTTCGGATGAATGTTCATCACATCATTCCAACAATGTTGTGACCTTGTTATTAACAACATCCAATGTCCATGATCAGGAAACCTTTGATCATGGTGTTAATCAACAAGCTAGTTTATAAGAGAGGCATAACTAGGAATTTTCTATTTGTTTATTAAACACACATGTATTAACGTTTCCGTATTAATACAATTATAGCATGAAAAATAAACATCTATCATATACTTGGAATACATACAATAACAACTTTATTATTGCCTCTCAGGGCATATTCCCTTCAGTCTCCCACTTGCACAAGAGACAATAATCAAGTTACATAGTGATAAATCTAACACCCATGGAATTCTGGTGTTGATCATGTTTTGCCCTAGGGAGAATTTTAGTCAATGAATCTGCTACATTGAGATCCGTGTGTACATTACAAATATTTATATCTCCATCCTTGACATGTTCGTGGATGGAGTGAAACCGGTGCTTAATATGCTTGGAATTCTTGTGAGACCTTGGTTCCTTGGCATTGTCTACGGATCAATTGTTGTCATTGAAGGGCTTCGCGGCATAGTAAATCAAAATTTTCTATGGATGCGAACAGAGGGAAGCCAAGATCTAATCTAGGAGATGCAAACAACGAGAGAGATTGGATTAGATCTTCATACCCTTGAAGATTCGCACAGCGAAACGTTCGTCGGAACGTGGGTGATGTAGTCGTACTCGCTTCTCCTCCTCGCGATCCGATCCGATCTAGCACCACAAGTGGCGGTGCATCCATGAGATGCACACGTGCAGCACCTCGACGTCTCCTCCTTCCTCGGACCAGCAAGTATGGTGGAGAGATGGATTGGATCTACAACACGACGGCGTGGTGTATATGGTGGAGAATTTCTGCAGCAGGGCTTCGCCTACAAACAGTCGGGAGGGAGAGAGGAAGGGCAGCAGGGAGGCTAGGGTTGGAGGGGAAGGTGTAGGGGGTGGTGCGCCCCCATACCTCTATATATAGAGGGGTGGGCGCAGCCCTAGACCCTCCCCCAAGCCAAACCGGCGGCCCCAAGGAGGAGGAGTGGGGGGCAAGGAAACCCCCCTTCTAGAAACTCTATCTAGAGTTTAAACCTCTCTTGGCCGGCTGGGCCCTATGGGGCCTTGTGCCCCTGGCCCAATGTGGCCAGGGCACTCCCTCATAGGCCCATGCCCCCTCCCGGAAGGTGTGACCACGTTGGTCCCCTTCCGGAAGGTTCTAGAAGCTTCCGGTACAATACCGATTAACCCGGAACAATTCCGAACTCCAAAAACTTCACTGCCTTATATGAATCTTATTCTCCGGACCATTCCGGAACCTCTCGTGATGTCCCGGATCCCATCCGAGACTCGAACAAAAACTCATAAACCAATTATCCTATCTATCCTAGCGTCGAGACACGTTATGTGTGACCTGGGTTCGAGAATATGCAGACATGATCTTCTATCAATAATCAACAACGGGGCCTGGAAACCCATATTGACTCCCACACATTCATCGATGATCATATAGGATGAACCACGATGCCAGGATTCAATCAATCCCATATATATATTCCCTTCATCTCGCAATATTTTACTTGCCCGAGATTCGATCGTCGATACCGTCATACCTAGTTCAATCTCGTTCACAGCAAGTACTTTACTCGTTCCGTAATCCGATATCACTTTGTGATTAACTCCTTAACCACATGCTTGCAAGCGGTGTTGATATCGATTACCGAGTGGGCCCGAAGTATACCTCTCCGACTTGGGAGGGATAAATCCCATCTCGATACATACAACCCAACAGATACTTTCCGATCACCTGAGAGACACCTTTATAATCACCCTCTCATAGGATGACGTTTGATGACCTCAAAGCTTTCTTCCGATACCAGGGAGTTGTATTATCTCATGGTCTAAGGAATACAATATTTGACATAAGAAAAGCTTCGCAAAGACGAACACGATGACACGATCTAATTGCTTCGCTTAGTTTGGGTCTTTCCACCATATCATTCTCCCAATGATATGATCTCATTATCAATTGACAACTCATGTCTATGGTTAGGAAACCTTAACCATCATTGATCAATGAGCTAGTCCATAGAGGCGTACTAGGGACACGGTGTTGTTCACAAACCACACAAGTATTAAAGTTTCCGCTTAATACAATTCTAGCATGGAATATAAACATTATCATGAACAAGAATTATAATAATAACAACTTTATTATTGCCTCTAGGGCATAATTCCAATAGTCTCCCACTTGCACTAGAGTCAATAATCTAGTTTACATCCGCAACAATTTCACACCCATGGCAATCGAGGTGCCGATCATGTTTTACACGTGGAAGAGGTTTAGTCAATGGATCTGCGACATTCGATCTGTATGTACTTTGCTAATCTTCAGATCTCCATCGCTATATAATCTCGGATTATATGAAACTTATGTTGATATGCTTGGTCTTTGGATGATATCTTGGTTCCTTAGCGTGTGCTATGGCGCCAGTTGTCACACAATATCTCTAGTGGGTCCAATGCACTTGGAACCACGCCAATCGATGATGAAGTTCCATCCAAACTCCTTCACTTGACGCTGCGGCAGCCATGTATTCCGCTTCTACTGTAGATCCCGCGATCACGCTTTGCTTGCAGCTTCTCCAGCTCATAGCTCCTCCATTCAAAATATACACGTATCCTGTCTGAGATTTAGAATCATCCTTGTCGGTGTCGAAACTAGCGTCGACGTAACCTTTTACGACGATTTGTTCATCACCCCCATAGACTAAGAACATTTCTTTAGTTCTATTTAGGTACTTTAGGATGTTCTTCACGGCTGTCCAGTGTTCCACTCCTGGATCACTTTGATACCCGCTCGTCAAACTAAGAGCATTGGACACATCCAGTCTAGTACACAGCATGGCATACATGATGGAACCTATGGCCGAGGCATAAGGCACTTTTCTCATAGCTTCCCTATCATTTACCGTAGCTGGACACTGAGCCTTGCTCAATATCTTACCTAACAACATAGGCACCGAACCTTTCTTTGCCTTATCCATTCTGAGCCTTTTCAGAACTTTGTCTAGGTATGTACTCTGGCTTAAAGCTATCAGGCGTATTTGTCTATCTCTATAGATTTTTATGCCCAATATATAAGAATCTTCACCTAGGTCTTTCATTGAAAAACACTTGTTCAAATAACTCTTCACATCGTTAAGCATGTTGATGTCATTTCCAATAATCAATATGTCATCCACATATAGTACCAGAAACGTCACCGAGCTCCCACTCACTTTCTTGTAGATGCAAGCTTCGTAGCAATTTGGAACAAATCCAAAGCTCTTGATCACTTGATCAAAACGAAGGTTCCAACTCCGAGATGCTTGCTTTAGTCCATAAATGGAACGCTGAAGTTTGCATACTTTATCAGCATCCTTAGGATCGACAAAACCTTCGGGTTGCATCATATACAACTCTTCATCAATGTTGCCATTGAGGAAAGCAGTCTTGACATCCATCTGCCATATTTCATAATCATCAAACGCAGCAATTGCTAATAAAATCCGAATGGACTTAAACATCGCTACGGGAGAGAAAGTCTCATCGTAGTCAACACCTTGAACTTGTCGAAAACCTTTCGCGACAAGCCGTGCTTTATAGATGGTAACATTACCATCCACGTCCGTTTTCTTCTTGAAAATCCATTTGCACTCAACGGCCTTTCGGTCGCTAGGAGGGTCCACCAAAGTCCATACTTGGTTTTCGCTCATGGATCCCAATTCGGATTTCATGGCTTCTAGCCATTTCTCAGAGTCTGGTCTCATCATCGCTTCCTCATAGTTCGTAGGTTCACTGTCTTCTACTAACAAGACAGTCAAGACAGGGTTGCCGTACCACTCAGGAGGGGCACGCGACCTTGTCGACCTGCGACGTTCAGTAGCAGCATCGTCCGAAGCTTCATGATCCTTGTCATTAGCTTCCTCTATTGTTGGTGTAGGCGGCACTGGAACAATTTTAGGTGCTGCGCTACTCTCCAACTCAAGAGAAGGTTCAATAACCTCGTCTAGATCTACTTTCCTCCCACTCTGTAACACCGCGGTTCTAAAAAGACCATGGCTTCTATGTGACATGCCAATCCCTGGATCGGTTCATTGGCCCACAATAGAATGAGATGAATAACATAGCAAAATATCCGTGTATCATGAATAACGAAGATCCACAGTACCATTATTACAATAAAAGCTTAGCCCAAGGCTAGCTCAAATTATTCAGGTAGCAACATAAATAAAGTAAATCCTCCATTCTTCAAATTGCCCACAAGTGAACAAGTGCCGAGTGGAGTACCGTGGCCTATATCGATTACTCAGAATCGGAATATCCTGCAACATGAAACGTAGCAGCCCCGAAGGGTCAATACATGGAATGTATGGCAAGTAGAGCTAGTAAAGGAGACAATAGTACTAACATCTACATGCATATTTGGCAAGTGGAGCTGTGTCTGGCTTGCATTTGCAAATACCTTATTCCTACTTTCATAAACAGTTTTTGATTTTCTTTGAAAAGATCCCAATTAAGTTAAACCAACAATATTAAAACAATTACGAAATTGGAATGAGCGAGAAACATGTCATGGAATCAATGTCAAGCAACTCAGATGTCCATAACCGGGGACACGGCTAATCGATTAGATTATACACCCTGCAGGGGTTAGTACACTTTACCCATGTGACTTGGCCAGCCCAGCTCATACCATCACTCTCATTTTGGGTGGTGATAGGGAGAAGTCAGAGAAGAGACTGTTCAGGAAGTAGCTCCTCAATCCCGATGCGCACCGGTCCATCCTACCAAAATTCTACATCTCTGGATACGCGGGTTCGAGTTACCACAACCTACTAAGTCCAACCAACCGCCCATTTCATTATTGGCACATGGTTGTACATGTAAGCTACCAAATAAAGAAGCCAATCAATTTCTCTCGATACCTGGGTGCCTTTCCGCAATGAAACCACCAAAAATTATCAATACCATCACACCCAGGAGATTCATTGATTAAGTTGTTTTAGTTTTCACAAACCAATACTTTTAGAATCAAGTCTCAATGATGTAACCCAGCCCTCGTTCAACATAGCATGGCTAAGCACATCTACCAACGGTGGTTCATCTACAAGGAAGGTCCTACCACATAATAGGACATAGCATAGCGATAGTATCATCCTACACATGCATCTACAAAATACACGACAATGCATTGAAAATAGTAGGACGATATCATGAACAAAGTAGCATCTACTTGCCTTGATTGTAGCGGTCGGAAGAACAATCCACACACGAGCAAGTGTTGCACTCGTCACAATCTACACGATACAATTGCAATCATAAACAAACAATCCACAAGCATATGCAACAAATATGATGCATGAAGGTATGCAAGGCAAGTGAATTGGTGCTACAGCTGCACCACATAATCCTATTCAATAATACTACTGATTGCATGCATGGAAAATAGTTTTAGCTCAAGGAAAACTATTATGCAAAAGTAATGCTCAAAACTAGAGCTAGAACTCAAATAATTCGCTACCGGTAGTATATTGTTTGTAAAATCTTGGGAAAATTCTACTGTATAGGCATTGCTATTTAGGAACAGTACCAATTGCAATTACTCAAAAAGGAATTATAAAACTCCCCGAGTAATTAAAACACTGCAGAAAGCCACTAGACAGTTTCTGCAGAAGTTTTTACAGTAAGCCTATCTTTTTAATTCACGATGAGATTCCCCTCGTTCCACTGAATCCAGGGACATATCATACGCAATTTTTGGAGCTACAGATCTTTTCCTACGAATTAATTACCCCAAAAAGGCCATTAACTCATTTGATTAAACTGTACTAAATCTTGCTGCAAAAGTCTGAACCAAAGGTACAACAAGATTCTACACGACTTACTGAACCTATGCATATTTTATTTGCAATTTTTGGCCTAGCGGTTTAATTTCTACGCAATTTACAAGTTTCTACCGAAATCTGTCAACTAAATCGATTAAAGTAATTACCCAGTCAACTGTGTCTGTTGACTGGTCAACACGGCTGCTGACTGGGCACTGACTGGGCGTCTGACTAGTCAACGCCTGGGGCTGACCGGTCAACGGCTAATCTGGACCGTTGATCTGAGATCTAATGGCGGCTGCGGACTCACCGGAAACAAACGGCGGCGAACTCCGGACGGTGTGGCGATCGGTTCCGGCGACAGCGGTTACCTGCGCAAGAGGGAGACGGTCAGCGCGATTCGAGGCGGTCAGCGGCGGCGGGCAATGGCGGCGGCGGCGGCGCGGCGTGCAGCGGCGGCGGCGCGAGCGGCGGTGGCGTCTGGCCAGCGCTGCAGGCGGCGGCGGGCGGCGCATGGCGCGCGGCGGCAGGGCAGCAGCGGCGGCTGCAGCGCGCGCTGGCGGGAGGCGCTGGCGGCGGGCGCGCAGCGCTGCAAGCTGGAGGCGCGAGCAGGCGGGCGGGTAGGCGAAGCGGTAGGAGGCGGCAGCGGGAAAAGGAGGAGGCGGCGGGGGTACCTGCGGTGGCGCACGGGGTCCGAGGCGGTGGCGCACGGAGGCCGAGGCGGGTGGCGGCTCGCGGTCCAGGAGGCGGCGCGGGTGCTTCAGGCGGGCGGGCGATCGAGGCGGGCAGGGAGGCGGGCTTTAAGTGGGGCCCTCGCGAGGGTCCTACGCCGATCTGGCCTTGCGTTGGAATCGGTCACGGAAATCGGCCCGTTTTTCTATCTTTTAATAAAACGGCCGTAACTTTTCCGTACGAGCTCCGAATCGGGCGATTCTTGCCCCTACGGTTTTGTAAAATCGAGGGGAACAATCCAGGGTCAATGGTTGAGCGAAACCACTAGGCTAAAAGGATGGACTATACTAGTCCTTATAAAGCCTCCCGCAGGAGCCTCGTAGTGAAATAGAATAGGGTTTTGAAAATAGCGTTTCGCCGATTCTTTTCAATCGACGGTTTTGCATAGAAAATTATGATGCAATGATATGAATGATATGCAGAACCAAATATAAAATTTGGGATGTGACACACTCACTTCTTTTGAGAGAAACTCCTTCTCAAGAAAGGAACCGTTCTTTGCGACAAACACTTTGCCTTCGGTTCTGTGATAGAAGGTATACCCAATAGTTTCCTTAGGGTACCCTATGAAGACGCATTTCTCCGCTTTGGGTTCGAGCTTGTCCGGCATCAACTTCTTGACGTAAGCTTCGCATCCCCAAACTTTAAGAAACGACAACTTAGGTTTAGCACCAAACCACAGTTCATACGGTGTCGTCTCAACGGATTTAGATGGAGCCCTATTTAAAGTGAATGCGGCAGTTTCTAATGCATAACCCCAAAATGATAACGGCAAATCAGTAATAGACATCATTGATCGGACCATATCTAATAAGGTTCGATTCTGGAGTTCAGACACACCATTGCGCTGTGGTGTTCCGGGTGGCGTGAGTTGCGAAACAATTCCGCTTGCTTTAAGATGCGTGAGAAAATCATAACTCAAATATTCGCCCCCACGATCGGATCGTAGAAACTTAATCTTTCTGTTACGATGGTTCTCCACTTTATCCTGAATTTCCTTGAACTTTTCAAATGTTTCAGATTTATGTTTCATTAAATAGATATACCCATATCTACTTAAGTCATCGGTAAAAGTGAGAAAATAGCGATATCCACCGCACGTCGAAACACTCATCGGTCCGCATACATCAGTATGTATGATTTCCAACAAGTCTGTTGCTCGCTCCATCATACCGGAGAACGGTGTTTTGATCATCTTGCCCATGAGGCATGGTTCGCATGTGTCAAATGATTCAAGATCAAGAGACTCCAAAAGTCCATCAGAATGGAGTTTCTTCATGCGCTTTACACCAATGACCTAGACGACAGTGCCACAAATAAGTAGTACTAGATGAGTGCTCGTGCGTTGCTACGGAGATAAATTATCTATATATAAAAACGTTATTACGTGTCTTGCATAATTATTTGAGACCCTAAAAAAATGGTATGATAGCATTAACTGCTGTCCTTCTACCTTTCCAATATGCCATTTTTATTTTAGCAGAGGATATTCATGCGAGTGCAATTTTCGCAAGAAGAAACCATGTGAAGTTATTTAAAAGAAACATGCACACCCCGACCTAGGAAATCAACACATCATGCACACCACCAGTCGCACGCACCTGACCCACACACGATGCAACACACTGACGCACGCACTCGGTTACGCACCATGCACGCACGCACGCGTCGCAACTGACCATTTGGTGGACACCCAACAGAACACACGCACACAACTCCCGCACCACACCGACACGTTCACGCACGCATGTTGGAGACGCACCACAGTCCACACATGACACGCACACGCGACACACTTGCCCGACGAGAACCATCCCCAACTAACCTTCGATGCCCTCGCGAGATCCACTCCCTTGCCACGCGCCGCCAGCCCCCTCATCCACCTCGGGCTCCTACATCGCCGTCATCACACATCGTCTTCCTCCTCATCTCCCGGCTGCGCTGCCTATCTCTGTCCAGCTCCGAGCCGCGCCGACCCGTCCCCGACACTAGAGGAAAAAGGGCCATCCGTTCGCGACCCCTCGGAGCATTAGTCCCGGTTGCGCCACCAACCGGGACTAATGCTGGCACGCGTCCCGGTTGGAGCGGGCACGGGGCCAGGGGGCATGGGTCCCGGTTGGTAAGGGGGCATGCGTCCCGGTTGGAGCAACCAACCAGGACTAAAGGTTTGGCCACAGCCACGTGGCGTGGCACGCACCTTTAGTCCCGGTTGCTGGCTTCAACCGGGACTAAAGACCCCTTGCCCTCTATAAATGCAACGCCCCAGCCCCCTCTGCCTCCTCTGTTTTTGAATGGTGTAAGGTGTGAGGGTGTGTGCTAGTTTTTTTCATGCATGCATTGAAGGTGTTTGTTGAAATGTTTGAGTGAAAAATCCGTTGAATTTCTCATAGAACAAAAATATAGAAGGTGTCCGAGACGCACTTGAGCTTTCTCCTCTTTATTTCCCTCGATCGAGGTTAGCAATCTTATCTTTTCTAGGTCATTGATACAATTCATGTGTCGGTGTGAATTGGTTATTTCACTATTTATGATGTCCTGTTTTTGATAAACTTACTTATATGATGCAGATGAACGGTCGGGAATGGATGTGCGGTGACGGCGGGTAGCGGGTATATCAAAGGCGTGGATAAATTTATCGATGTGGCTACGGCAAACAAAGAGAATGGATTTATCGTTGTCCATGTGTTCAATGTCGGAACAACAAGGAGTACTCTTCCTCGAAAATCATTCGGCCACCTGATTATGAAAGGTTTCATGCCCAACTATAATTGCTGGACCAAGCACGGGGAAAAGGGGTTATGATGGAAGATGGTGAAGAAGAAGATGATGATAACGACTATCATCATATGTTTCATGAATCTGATGATCTTGCAATGGAAGACAATGGAGAGGAAAAAGGTGAAGAACGGGCATCGGATAGCCGGTTGATGAACTTGGTAGGGTCATTTCGATGCAAAGCGAGATCAAGCAGAAAATGAGAAGTTGAAGTTAGAGGGCATGTTAGAAGATCACAAGAAATTATTGTACCCAAATTGTGAAGATGGCAGCACAAAGCTCGGTACCACATTGGAATTGTTGCGATGGAAGGCGAGTGTGGTCTAACCGACTCCTCATTTGAAAAGATGCTGAAAATAATGAAGACGAAGTTTCCAAAACATAACGAACTTCCCGAGAGTACCTCTGAAGCAAAGAAGACTCTCTCCTGGGATTAGATGTGCAAAATATACATGCATGCATTAATGATCGCATCCTCTACCGGTAAGGAGTATGAGAATTTAGATAAATGCCGGTATGCAAGCGTTGCGGTATAAGATCGAACGAGATGACCTGGTGATGTTGAGGAGAGCCCCTCGGAAGAGGGTTCTACTAAGGTTATGTGGTATGCTCCTATAATACCAAGGTTGAAGCATGTTCGTAAACAAAGAGCATGCCAGTTGTTGCGATGGCACAAAGAAGACCGTAAGAAAGGCGGGAGTTGAGACACCTGGCGATGGGTCACAGTGGAGAAAAATCGAGAGACTTCCCGGACTTTGCGGTGACGCAAGGAACTTATGGTTTGGTCTAAATGCGGATGGCATGAATCCTTTTGGGGAGCGAGCTGCGATCCTGACACCTGGCCCGTGACTCTATGTATCTACAACCTGCCTCCTTGGTTGTGCATGAGCGTAAGTTCATTATGATGCGGTGCTCATCCAAGGCCCGAAGCAACCGGCAACGACATTGATGTGTACCTTAGGCCATTAGTTGAAGAACTCTTATAGTTGTGGGGCAAACCAGGTGTACGTCGTGGGATGAGAACAAGCAGGAGCCATTTAATCTCGAGGGTTGTTATTCAGAACCATCAATGATTGGCCTGCTCTTAGTAACCTTTCGTGATGACAAACAAAGGATATAAGGCATGCACCTGTTTAGATAAGACCGAAGGTACATATTTGCATAAATGCAAGAAGGTTGTGTACCTAGCGAATCGACGATTTCTTCCACCAATCATCCGTAAGAAAGAAAGGCAAGCATTTCAAAGGTGAGGCAGATCACCGAAGAAGCCTGAACTCCTACTGGTGATGATGTATTTGGTATGGTCAAGGACATAGAAGTAATCTTTGGAAAGGGTCCCGGTCAATCAGTTCGAACGACGTCGCTATGTGACACGCACCCATGTGGAAGAAGAAATCTATATTTTGGGAGCTGCCATATTGGAAAGTCCTGCGTGTCCGCTCTTCAATCGACGTGATGCACGTGACGAAGAATCTCTGCGTGAACCTGCTAGGATTCCTAGGCGTGTATGGGAAGAAAAAGATACACACGAGCAGGAGGACCAACAAATTATGAAAGACCCAAAGAACATGCATACAGATAACAAGACGGATAAAGGCGTCACTTAAGTCGTGCCGACTATGCTCTTACCAAGAGAAGGAAATCTTTTTGAAGTCCTTTACAGTATCAAGGTGCCGTCGGGCTTCTCATCTAATATAAAGGGATAATAAATATGGCGTAGAAAAAGTTCCAAAACCTGAAGTCTCATGATCGGCGTGATTATGACGCAGTTGCTTCGATTGCATTGAGGGGCTTCTACCGGAAAATGTTCGAGTACCCATTGTGAAGCTGTGTGCATTCCTCAATGCAATATCTCGAAGGTAATCAATCCGGATATTACGCCAAGGTTACGAAGGATGTGGTACAATGTCTTGTTAGTTTTGAATTGGTGTTCCCACCATCCTTCTTCAATATTATGACGATCTCTGGTTCATCTAGTCAAGAGATTGCCATTCTCGGTCCGGTATTTCTGCACAATATGTTTCCCTTTGAGAGGTTCATGGGAGTCTTAAAGAAATATGTTCATAGCCGTGCTAGACGAAGGAAGCATCTCCAAGGGATATGGAGCAGAGGAGGTCATTGAGTTTTGTGTTGACTTTATTCGACCTTAAGCCGATTGGTGTTTCGACTCGCGGCATGAGGGAAGACTAAGTGGAAAAAGGCACTGGGAAAGAAAGCAATGATATGTAGGGACGGGATTCTTTCACTAAAGCACACTACAGTTCTACATAATTCCACCTTGGTAGCTCAGTATATCGAGGAACACAAGAATATTATGCGCTCAAAAACCCGGGAAGCTGAATCATGGATTACAGATGAACACATGAAGTCTTTCGGTGGTTGGATGCGGACACATCTCTTGAATGACACCACTGTTGGAGATCAGCTATACTTGTTGGCGCGTCACCATCTTCTCTGTATTGAATTTCCAAAGTGCGAAATAAATGGGAATACATTCTAAACGATCGCCCAAGATAAAAGAGCACCAACCAAAATAGTGGTGTCCGCTTTGATGCAATAGACGAGAATGGAAAAAGGACACATATTATGGTTACATAGAGGAGATATGGGAACTAGACTATGGAGTCTCTTTTAAGGTCCCTTTGTTTCACCGCAAATGGGTCAACCTGAATGGGGAAGGGTAAAGATAGACCAGTTATGCGGAATGACAACGTGGATCTCAACAATCTTGGTTATAGAGATGAACCATTCGTCCTAGCCAATGATGTGTCTCGGGTTTTCTATGTGAAGGACATGTCCTCGGACGAAAAAGAAAAAATATGCAACGAATACATCATTTGATGAGCCAAAGCGTCACATAGTTCTTTCGGGGAAAAGAAACATCGTGGGAATCGAGGACAAGACAGACATGTCGTAAGATTATAATAAGTTTGATGAAATTCCGCCCTTCACGGTGAAAACCCCAAGCATTCCGTTAAGTAAAGAAGATGCTCCATGGTTACGTCTGAGCGGTCATAAGGAATGACATATGCCAAGAAGTTCATGCTCATATTATGTAACTCTAGTTCATGTCTTTCGCGGTTTGTGGCTTGACCAAGGATATCTTTCGCGGTTTGTGGCCTTTATTCCGGTTTTGTAGTCTCGTTTTAATATTAATAAATGTCTTGAGTGTTAGTCCCATTTTGTGGCTGGACCGGAGTGCCTCTATGACCAGTTTCTTGGAGATGCGGAGGGCTCGTCGGCATCTCCCTGAAACTGGTAAAGTGGTGTCCTTCTCTCGAAAACCATCTTGCAGCTTGTAACTTCACTAACTAGATCAATATGCCTCGCTAACTAATTTCACATATTAGGAGTGCCTCTATGACCGATTTCTCGGAGATGCCGGAGGGAGGCTCGTCGGCATCTCCCCGAACTGGCCGCAGTGGTGTCCCTGCTCGAAAACCATCTTGCAGCTTGTAACTTCACTAACTAGATCAATACTCGGAGCTAACTAATTTCACATATTAGAGTGCCTCTATGACGATTTCTCGGAGATGCGGAGGGCCCGCTCGTCGGCATCTCCACAGGCCCGTAGTGGTGTCCTGCTCTCTAAAACCATCTTGGAGATGCCTCAAACTGGTGGAGGACTGGACTCACAAGGATGCATATTTATAGTACAAAGCTCGGCATAATGTCGACACTCACGACATAATGTCGACACTCACCTATTATTAGTGTTGACTCATCTTTAGTCGGTTGGTGTCTCCAACCGACTAAGGTTCATCTTTAGTCCTAGTTGGTGACACCATCCGGGACAAGGTACAAGCCATACGACATAATGTCAACACTCACCCCTATTATTAGTGTTGTCCGCCCACTCTGCGATCCTTGATCATGGTTGGTTTCTCCAACCGAGACTAAATATGAACCCTCTCTTTATATAGGCATTTCCCTCTATTTATTAGGTAACACTTAAGACATTTATTAATATTAAAAACTGGGACAAATCGGGACTAGCTAACACTCAGGCCTAAAGCCGCCCCCTTTAGTCATAATCATGCCTAGTCCTATAGTACGCAGCTTCAGGGTCTTCATCGTCATCGTCATCGTCACCTGCCACTCCGGGGATCCTCAGCCCATCCATGGCATATACCAGGGGCCATTCCAGCCTCGGATTCACGGCGGGTGGGAGAGGGGTCTCCTGGAAGACGATGCCGCTACCGCCGGGACAGTGTGGGGCCTGTGGCGGGTGGACTCGTGGGCACCGTAGGCGAGGATGGTCTCCCCCGGCGATGTAGCGCATCACTTCGATGATAGTACGGTTCTCCCACCACAGACGATGGCCGACTTCGTTGTGGCTCACCGGTGGCGGGCCATCACCCTCGTACCTGGCGAGCTCCCTTTACCGCCTATTAGCGAAGAAGGCATTCCAGGTGTCATAGTTGTCGGGATCCCATTGGGGATCCATCCGCTGCTCCGGCGTGAGCTCGTGGTAGAAGTGGTTTGTGATGGCCGCCTGACGTGCGGAACCTTGAGGGACAGGAGGGACAGGAACCCCTCGGCCTTCGAGATCCGGCGGGCGGCGGTACCCGGTGGACAAGGGTAGTTGGGCGCCTGGGCCTCGGTCTCCTCGATGGTCGAATGGCCCGATGGCGTTGTCCATTGTTCTAAGAGAGGAAGGTGTGGATGTGTGGATAGCCATGACACGATCACCCTAAATATAGAGGAAAGGCGGAAAACTTGGCGTGAAGCTTTGGGAAATGGCGGGAAATATCTTTAGTCCCGGTTAGTGACTACATCCGGGACTAAAAGCTCTAGTAGAAAGGAAAGGGCGGGAAAACTTGGCGGGAAGAGGTGGGAAATGGCGGAAAATATTTTTAGTCCCGGTTTGTGACTACATCCGGGACTAAATGTGTGCCGAACAATGATCATGTTTCGAAAAAACCTTCACAAAATGACCTATCATGTTTCGAACAATGATCGACAGGAAGTGGGTCCGGTTTGTACTACAGGTACATGATCTACCGCCCGTGATTTTTTGAAAAAATCATTTTTAGACTCGCAATATGTGGTTTATTCAGAGATCCAATGCAAGTTCTAACAATGCCCGTCCCCTATCTTCATGCACACCGGTTCGACCATAGTTAGAAATTCAGATAATTCAAAACGGGCATAATAAATTCAAAAAAAATCCGAAACATGAAAATCCTTCGCGTGGTGTCATATTATGTTACATAGTTGAAAGGAAAAATACCAGACTTGGTATATTGATCATGTTTCGAAAAAACCTTCACAAAATGACCTATCATGTTCGAGGTTTCATGGCTTTCGGTCCAAATGACCGATGTTATGTGCTGAATCACGGCATAGTTTGTGATGTTGTGCCCATATTATGCATGTGTGTGTACATTGGTATGGAGAACAATGTTGCAGGAGGAAGTTTTCCTTTTTGTCGCACGGAAAAGCCCTTTTCCATTTTCCGAGCGCAAAAAACGGGTCGTTTTGTGAAGTAACCACCAAAATGCCGTTTCAGAATGCTACCGTCCTATTTTCCTAAAATACTAGACCACCTTACATGGACTATATCCCAACCGGTACATCTCAAACCTTTTCGTCCATCCCGGGTAAAAAGGACAAATGTCTGCCGAATCGGTAGGAAGTGGGTCCGGTTTGTACTACAGGTACATGATCTACCGCCCGTGATTTTTGAAAAATCATTTTAGACTCGCAATATGTGGTTTCTTCAGAGATCCAATGCAAGTTCTAACAATGCCGTCCCTATCTTCATGCACACCGGTTCGACCATAGTTAGAAATTCGGATAATTCAAAGCGGGCATAATAAATTCAAAAAATCCGAACAATGAAAATCCTTCGTGGTGTCATATTATGTTACATAGTTGAAAGGAAAAATACCGGACTTGGTATATTGATCATGTTTCAAAAACCTTCACAAAATGACCTATCATGTTCGAGGTTTCATGGCTTCGGTCCAAATGACCGATGTTATGTTGAATCACGGCATAGTTTGTGATGTTGTGCCCATATTATGCATGTGTGTGGACATTGGTATGGAGAACAATGTTGCAAGAGGAAGTTTTCCTTTTATCGCATCGGAAAAGCCCTTTTCCATTTTCCGAGCGCAAAAGCGTCGCTTTGTGAAGTAACCACCAAAATGCCGTTTCGAATGCTACCGTCCTATTTTCCTAAAATACTAGACCACCTTACATGGACTATATCCCAACGGTACATCTCAAACCTTTTCGTCCATCCCGGGTAAAAGGACAAATGTCTTAGAATCGGTAGGAAGTGGGTCGGTTTGTACTAGTACATGATCTACCGCCTGTGATTTTTGAAAAATCATTTTAGACTCGCAATATGTGGTTTCTTCAGAGATCCAATGCAAGTTCTAACAATTCCGTCCCTATCTTCATGCACACCAGTTCGACCATAGTTAGAAATTCGATAATTCAAAGCGGGCATAATAAATTCAAAAAAATCCGAACAATGAAAATCCTTGGCGTGGTGTCATATTATGTTACATAGTTGAAAGGAAAAATACCAGACTTGGTATATTGATCATGTTTGAAAAAACCTTCACAAAATGACCTATCATGTTCGAGGTTTCATGGTAGTCCCTATCACTTCTTATGTTTAAAGTTTTCTATATTCCAAATTGATATTAAAAAATATAAGTTAATTCATTTTTAATTGTAAATGGTTCATATTTTAAATGGTTACATTAATTATTTTTAAAGCAGAAAATGTTTTTGAATTATTTATTTAAATCCAAACACTTTTTATGTTTAAAGTTTTCTAAATTCCAAATTAATATTCAAAATATAAGTTAATTCATTTTAAAGGTTACATTAATTATTTTTAAAATAGAATATGTTTTTGAATTATTTATTCAAATCCATACATCTTATGTTTAAAGTTTTTAAATTCCAAATTGATATTAAAAATATAAGTTAATTCATTTTAATTGTAAATGGTTCATATTTTAAATGGTTACATTATTTATTTTTAAACAGAAAATGTTTTTGAATTATTTATTTAAATCCAAACACTTTTTATGTTTAAAGTTTTCTAAATTCAAATTAATATTCAAAAATATAAGTTAATTCATTTTAAAGGTTACATTAATTATTTTTAAAATAGAATATGTTTTTGAATTATTTATTCAAATCCATACACTCCTTATGTTTAAAGTTTTCTAAATTCCAAATTGATATTAAAAAATATAAGTTAATTCATTTTAATTGTAAATGGTTCATATTTTAAATTGTTACATTAATTATTTTTAAAGCGAAAATGGTTTTGAATTATTTATTCAAATCAAACACTTTTTATGTTTAAAGTTTTCTAAATTCCAAATTAATTATCATTTAAAAAACAATACAAATTTAAACCCCAAAATAAAAAATAAGAGAACAGAGAGAAAATACCTGAAATTTTTGAAAGCAGGGAATATGTCCGGTTGGAGCCACCAACCAACCGGACTAAAGACTTCAAGGCCAACCCTTGGTCTCTGAAAATATTGGAGTATAGGTCCGGTTGGTGGCTCCAACCGACGTATGTTTTAGTCCCGGTTGGAGCCACCAACGACTAAAGGCCCTTTGGTTATAACTGGGTGCCCCTCCTCTTCTTCTTCCCCATCTCATTCATCGACCTTTACGGGAACCCCCCCCACAACGCCGGCAGGCTGCCCGCCGAGCTCGTCGCCGAGGAGCTCCGCCGTGCTGGACTGCGTCTCTACGCCAAAGGAATCGTCCCCGCTCGGCCTTAATCAAGCTCTGCAACCCATCTTCCCGAGCTCCGGCCGCCGTCGATTCGCCTCCGTTCGGCCACCCCTTGCTTCCCCGACCCCGGCATCGCGTTCGTGGTGAGCCACTGGTGCTCTAGCACCTCTTCACACGCTCCCTGTCGCTCTCTAGCTCTACCGCGACGACCATCTGTCGCCCCCGCCTCTGTCCGCCGCTGTGCTCGTCGCTCCGGCGACCAATAATGGGCGGCGCAGCCACCATATGGTTCGCCTCGACGAGCTCTTTCGAATGCGCATGACCCATGATCCTGCGCTCCCTGTGGTCGTGCCGACCACCGCCTCGCCGCCCATCGTGGTGACGTGGTGCTCGCGTGGGGCCCGCGTCGCCCCGGTCCCACCTGCCAGCCTTAGAGGCTAGGTGCCTCTATGGTGCAGGTTAGTCGTGGCTGGTCAGTGGAGGCCGAGGTGGCCACTCCTCACCCACCGTGACTAGGTGCCCCGGTCCTGCGTGGAGGCCGAGGTGGCCACGGGCCTCTGCCCAACGTGTCTAGCAAGATGGCGGTGTAAAAAATGTTTTCTGTTTTGTTTAAATTCAGAAATGATTTAATTAAATCCATAAATTGATATAATATTGTAAATTCAATAATTAATTATTTATAACTCAGAAAAATACAAATAATATATCAAAATGTTCAGAAAAATGAGATCTAACTATTTAACCTATAATCATTCATTGTTCAACAACTTTCAAGACAAGTTTAATTAGAAAACAAAATCAACCCCTCTCATATACTCCGGAGTTTCGCCGAGTTAGGGTTTTCACCCCTCGGAACCCCGTTTAAATTGCCGAGCATGTCTTAGGGTTACTTTTTAATACAAATTAACTTGTCATATCATTATCCTTGTCATACTATGGTGCAAAAGGTTTAAACATTTGATTTAGTAATTTCAGAATTTGAATAAAACTTGTAAATTCAATAACTTTTAATCTGTAATTCAGAAAAATACAAATAATATACCAAAATGTTCAGAAAAATGAGAACTATCTATCTATGCCATAATCATGCATTGTTCAACAACTTAAATAACAAGTTTAATTAGAACACCCTAGTAACCCTAACAGCGATTAGGAGTTCCTTGAGTTAGGGTTTTAACCTCGGAACCCGATTAACTTGTCGAGCATGCTTTAGGGTTACATTCCAATGCACATTAACTTGTCGTATCATCATCATTGCTTGAGCATTGCATCGATGCCATGTGTTGATTGTTTCCCTTTCTTTCCGGTGATTTGGTTCTTCTCGGTAGAATACGATATCGAGATCGAGATCGATTCCAATATGGTATTTTGTTAGTATCTAGTGTTACCTATCTGCTGGATAGTTTCCCTTTTGTAGCCTTATACTCATGTTCCCCTCTCATATGCATCCGTGGTTTCTCCAAACTAGGTTTTACACCCCTCGGAACTTCGGAATATTGATTTTAGTTGATTTTAGCTAGAGTTACCTATCTACTACACGGTTTCCTTTTTGTAGCTAGGTTTAGGGTTTCTCTTCATTTTTATTATTGTGTATGTATATATTAGGGTTTCTCTTTAACTTTCTCCTTTAGCCGCTTTGACTTATTCGTTTTTCCACCTATGCAGAAAATATGGACCCACACGTCAGAGACGAAGAAAAGGAAGAGTTGATCCAAGGTGTGATCCGTGGGGAAGATAATTTAGACGTATCAACGTTTCTGAACAACTCGGTGAGGGTGATCCTCTTTTACGGAGTAGACAACTAGTTTGAGGTTGAAGGTGTTGCCTTCGCGAGAGAAGGCGATGCCTTGTGTAATCTAGAAGACGGCGCTCGGCAAGGTGCATGTAATATAAATCAATTCATTAATTAATCATCTGCTATCTATATAGAAATAGTAACGGCGATATTTCTTCTTTTAGCCCTCGGATCGAAGGAATCTCTGAAAAAGAGCGAGGCCCAACCAAAAGTTGCAAGACCATGAGAGGTTCAGATCGAAGATGTCGTAGAGGCAGACAAGCGACTCCGAAGTTGTCGCAACCAAATTTGTGGCACAATGCGGAGTAATCGTTAGGGACTTAATCCCGATCACCATTAGAAATTGGAATAGGCCTGCTAATGCGGATGAAGAGGAACATGTTTATTTGTCCCTAACCACGCCAAAGATTTCTTGTGGAAGAGGCTCATGGTTAATTTCAAACTATCGAAGATAGAGCTGGATCCAAATGCGGAGGATCCGATTGAGGACGCCTTACAACATGGGAGAGCCATGGAGGCTAAGGTCGGAGTGGGCTTTGAATAAGATGGCCAGTGTTTCACCAACTGGAAGAAAAGATTGCACCTTGACTATGTCGTGAAAAAGAAGACTCGATTTCAAGAATATTCAGTTTGAGAAGATAAAACCATTACGGGATGAGTTTGTGGAATACAAGAAATCAGAAAAAGCTAAGAAAATGTGTGAAACGAATAAGCTGAATGCTGCTAAGAAGAAGTATCACCATACTATGGGGCAAGGTGGCTACAAGGTTGGCATTCCTAAGTGGGAGAAACTTGAGCAAGCTGCGTGATAAAAATATCACCCAGAGAGACGATTGGGTAGAACGTGCAAGGAATTGGTTTTACGGGCATGGGGGCACGTTGGACTCGGAAGGAGGTGTATATATATACGACATAAAGAAGACCCTTGCCAATCGAGAGGATGAGAAAAGCGATAAAGGCTGTTAAAGATGGGGACTTCATTCCCGATAGAGAATGATGAGCTCACACTCGCCCTTGGAAATAAGGAACATGATGGACGAACACGAGGCACAATAGGCTCCCAATCATGGAGGACTGGTTTCGAAGAGGAAGAAATATCTGATAGAAGCCGTCGGAGGAGTAAGGGCAGGCGGCAGTTGAAGCGAAAGTCGAGAAAGAGCGAATGCGTTTAATTGAAGAACGATTAAAGCAACAACAAGATGAAATTAACTCACTTAAAGAGCAAAGTACTACGGCCCATCTCGAAGACACTGCATTCGATGCTACCGCCTATCGAATAATCGAAAAGCGATGTGGCTTCCACCGAGGTCCCGGTGATGACAATGGCGATGCCGATGATGCACCGACGATGGCTCCTGTTGGCTACCAGTGGATGATATCATAGAGATGACACCGCTGCGAGCTACATGTCAAAGTTGTGAACATATCAATGAAGGTGGCGGTCGGCTATGCCTTACCAATTGGACCCACACCAACTTACCACGGTCGTCCGGTTCTAGAGGGCTACTGTTGTTGTCGGCGTGGATGAAATCATGCCCACCTTTGAGGTTTTGGATCTTCACTACCTGCTGGTGAAGGGATGTGATCTTTGGGTGATGCAAAAACGTCACCATTCTATGGTCAAGGATTGTATCGTGCTTCAAATCACACGCCAGGCCATCTTCGCCGCCTCACCCGTCTCCAGGAATTAAATGCGCCGCGGCCGTCTTCGTCGCCTCACCCGGCTCGTCGCCTCACCAATCTCGGTGCAGCCATCGCCCAGGAGCCATCGCCGGCGCCTCGGGATAAAAAGCGTAAGCGTCTCGCTCTTGTCGTCGTGGCGATCGAAAGCGTAAACAAGAGCCTCTTCCAAAAGTACCAACGGTTCCTCCCAAGAGAGCTTATGGTATCTTGAAGGAGATGCGGCGATCGTTGATGCTTGAAGCAGCGTTTTAAGCTAAGTGAGGCGGCGAAGAGCCAGAGTTCCCCAGCACCAAAGAAGAAAAAGCCAAAGTGTTGAAAATGCTAAAGACTCTTCATCAACCCGAGCCAAAGCTGTCATCAGACTATGAGCGTTCTATTCTCAAGTCACATGCAGCACAAAAAGCCTCGAAGAGCAGTACTGATGCAAGCGGGAAATCTGTTGCCCAGCTCGGAGAACAAGCAAAACAGACTTGCGCCCCTCTCAAGGTGATTTCTCAAACCAATGTGGGGTCGAGCAAATATGGGGCCGAAGCGGTATGATCCGGTAGTTACTGTCTGGAGAAAGCCGCTGCTCAAGGTATGAGTATTGCCAGTACTTATCGATTAGAGTTCTTCCCGTGAGTGAAGTAGCATACCAATACCAGATCTGGAAAACCTCTCGTCAAACTCTGAGGAGGTAAACAATCTTCCAACAAAATGCGAAGATTGCATAAGCGTACATGCATGCCACAAGGGCCGGGCTAAGCGGATAGTCTTGAGGTTACAAAAAGCATCATGGGAAAGATAAGGATGACATGATATCCATTGAATTTGATGAACTGTTTCAATTATTCAATCAAGGCGCCTTGGACAAATCGATCATGAGTGCCTATTGTGCGTAAGTACTAATTACGTAATTAATTTAGTCTCCATCTATAATATTTTGTTTATTGCATGTATATAATCATACTTTAATATGCGAATGAAGATTCTCGAATGCAGCAGAGGACAAATCTATGACATTGGCTTCATTGACCCATATTGGGTTCATGAAGCTAATCTCAAAATAAGCCCCGGGATACGGAGGATAATATAGTACACGCGTTAAGGTTTCAAGAAACCAAAGGAAATACTATTTCCTTACAACTTCGATGAGTGTTATTGTCTTGTATACACTTTCTATTTCGCTTTTCGATGTTAAGTATATAATTGATTAGTTCTGCATTCGCAGTACCACTATATTCTGTTAATCATTCAACTTGACAAAGGCGTGTACTAGTCATGGACTCGAAACATAAACCCCTTGAGGCGTGGAAGGACATGCAGATACTTCTCCAATGTAATTCTAATCATTACGACACTATATCGGCAACGTTCGTGAATTTTATGATATCAAGTACTTAATAACTTATTTTATTCGTTTTCTCGGCAGCGCTTGGAAGCAGTTCACCAAGAAGGCTAGGGTGTTTGGAAAGAGGAGCTTACATTTCAACCCCTAGATGTAAGCACCACTAGCTATATCCGCATCTCTTTGATTCTAGTTTTGATACAGTTATTATCATGCTTGATTATTATTTTGATTGAACTACGTTGTCGTAAAGTGCTGACGAGGGAGCGGTAACAATCTATGTGGATACTATGTATGCGAGTTCATCCAATGACGTGCGATGAGAAGGGCAGAAATTTAGAGCAACTCCACGTCGTAAACAATTTCTATAGTTTTTAATTACAATCAAATTGTGTTTAGTTTCATATTCATATAGGCTGACTCCTTTTTAAATCAGATCGAACATCTACGGACGGTCTTACGCCAAAGGATCGTGACACGAGCAATACAGGAGGAATTGGCGGGATTCTTGGATGCGTAAGTCCTAAACACACAAGGGAATACTACTCGGTGTATAGACAATAGGAATTGTAAAAATAGCAACTTTCAAGAAATTGGCGGTAGCATCGAATAGCAACTTTTGTATGTAGTGCATGAACTCGATCCGTGTATTGAATGTAATGTTGTCATGATGATCTTGTGTAATATAAGGTTCCTTCATTGATAAGTGCAAAACACTAAATAAACAATAAAACAACCTAAATGAATTCTCTTGGCGGCACAAAAAGTGGCGAAAATGCTGCCATGCAACAAAATGTGCCAAATGAATTCTCTGCATGGCGAGAAATGGGCCAAATCTCTGCGGCAGCGGTTATTAGTCCCGGTTTGTGTTACGAACCGGGACTAATCTCCACACCCTCGCTCTCGATGCGCCACGTGTGCCCCATTTGTCCCGGTTGGTGGGGCAACCGGGACTAATGGTTAGAGCTTTAGTCCCGATTGCCCCGTCCCGGTTGGGCAACCGGGACTAATGGCCCTTACCAACCGGGACGCATGGGCCCTTTTCTACCAGTGCGAGTTCAAGGCTGGCGTCGACCTTAATGTCCTCCTGCTCTCCTGCTGCCAAGACCAACACCGTCGTCCTGGAGCTTCCGGTCGCCAAGCTCTCCCCGTCGCCCTCCCGGCCCGGTCTCCATCCTAGGCCTCCGCGGCCCTGTCCCAGCAAGAAACTGTGGCCACGCACGTGAGCCGCCTCCTTGCATCCTCGACCCCGCCTCTCCCTCTACGTCGTTAGCCCAAGCACCAACGCTGCATTAGCTTGTCCCTGCTGCTCATCCTCGACCCCGCCTCTCCCTCTACGCACGAACGACGCTGGAGTCTGGACACACCCTGTAGCTCGAGCACCAGTTCAACGTCCGTCATCGTCCTCCAATACCCCAGGCCACCGCCGACCCTCGCGGTAGGCTCCGTCCGCACATCCCTCTGCCTCACCGCATCGACCCGTCCCTGCATCGAGTCTCGGCTCTGGTCGTTGCTCTCCTCGGTAGGGGGTGAGCGGGGAAGGGAGTAGCAGCGAGATGGGGAGTCGAGGCGGCAACACTCTGTTGCGGGAGGATCGCAAGCGCAGCGAGAGAGAGGAAGCGGCGGGGCACAGGAGACAGTAGGAGCAGGGGCGGCGGCGGCCTGGATCGCGGAGCTTGGGACGGGCGGGGAGCGCTGCGGCCTGCGGGTCAACGGGTCGGGAACTCGGGATGGAGGCGCTGTTTTCATCTTATCACTTGGCGGTGGCAGATTAGGTAATTATCCTAAACCGTCAGGGGCAAAATCGACCAACGAAAAATCGGAACGAAACTGGAAGGACGAACCTACCGTTCTGTAAATTAGTAGATAGATTATCACTATCTACTTTGCATCTCTTAGCCTCAATGTTATGGATGTGTGTTTCATCCCTTTCGAGATTTAGAAGAAATAAACCATTCACAATAGGTGCATGACCATAAAAGATGTTACTCATATAAATAGAACAACCATTATTCTCCGATTTAAATGAATAACCATCTTGCAATAAACAAGATCTAGAAATAATGTTCATGCTCAACGCAGGCACATAATAAAATTTATTAAGGTTTAAAACTAATCCCGAAGGTAAAACTAAGGAGAGCGTGCCGACGGCCATCACATCAACTCTTGATCCGTTGCCAACGCGCATCGTCACCTCATCCCTCGCAAGCCGCCGTCTATTCCATAGCTCCTGTTTCGAGTTACAAATATTAGCAACTGAACCGGTATCAAATACCCAGGCACTACAACGAGGGCTAGTAAGGAAAACATCAATAACATGTATATCAAATATACCTTTGATGGTGCCAGCCTTCTTGTCCGCTAAGTACTTCGGACATTTGCGCTTCCAGTGACCCTTGTCCTTGCAATAGAAGCACTTAGTGTCCGGCTTAGGACCAGACTTGAGATTCTTCTCAGCAGGGGAAACGCGCTTGTCGCCGCCTTTCTTGAGGGGCTTCTTTGCACCCTTGCCTTTCTTGAAGGTGGGGGGCTTGTTGACCATCAACATATGATTATTCTTTTTGATGTTCACCTCTGCTACTTTCATCTTAGCGAAGAGCTCAGTGATCATATCAGTGGAACCAATCTGATTGTGATCAACTACAAAACTTTTGTAGCTAGGAGTGTCAGTCTTGAGCTCCTCTGGAATCTTGCAGTCCAGTTGCTCCAGGCGTTGAGTGTAGCCTGACATCTTAATGGCATGCTCACTAATGGAACTCCCTTCCTCCATCTTGTAGTTAAAGAATTTCTTAGAGATCTCATATCTCTCAGAACGGGCTTGAGTCTGAAACATGTTTTTCAGCTCCTCGAGAATCTCAAAGGGCCCGGCGAACTCCTCAAAACGATTTTGAAGATCCGATTCCATAGCAAACAACATGGCGATCTTAATCAAATCATAATCATCCTTGCGCGACTGATAAACAGCTTTTTCATCAGCCGGCGCATCTATAGCAGGGGCGTCACCTAGCGCTTTCTCAAGGACATAGTCCTTTTGTCCGCCAGCGAGAATGATTCTCAGAATGCGGAACCATTTGGTGAAGTTAGACACATTGTCTCTAAGCTTTTCTATCTCAGCAAAAACGTTGAAGTTGAAGTTGGACTTGGCCATGTGATCTACAGTATTTGCAAGTACAATTTAGACTATGTTCATGATAAATAGTTCAACTTAATCAAATTACTAGATGAACTCCCACTAAATTCAACATCCCTCAAGTTGTTTAGTGAACACGATCCAAATTCACCACACCTAATCCGATCTTCACGAGAAGAGATGTGGTTTCAATGGTGTACAACGAAGTGTCGATCATATCATTCCTATGACTCATGCTTAACCTTTCGGTTCATGTGTTCCAAGGCCATGTATGTACATGCTAGGCTCGTCAAGTAAAACCCAAGTATTTCCGCGTGTGCAAAACTGGCTTGCACCCGTTGTATGTGAGCGTAGAGTCTATAGCACCCGATCATCACGTGATGCTTGGACACGACGAACTTTCGCAACGGTGCATACTTGGGGAGAACACAGTTTTATCTTGATCTTTAAGTGAGGAATCATATTATAATGCTACCGTCGCGATCTAAGCATAATAAGATACATAAAAGGATAAACATCACATGCATATAACTTTATGTGACATGGTATAGCCAATCTTCGTGCAATGATCTCCATCTTGTGCGTTCCGGCATGATCTCCATCACTCCACCATGATTGCCTCCACCACGAATAGCAACTACAACTATTGCTAACTACTTAGCGATAAAGTAAAGCTATTACATGGCGTATAAGAAGTTGACTCGCAGGTCATACACAATTATAAAGACAACCATATGGCTCCTGCCGGTTGTGTACTCATCGACATGCAAGTCGTGAAACATTACAAAACATGATCATCGCATACAATATACACATCACATCTTGGGCCATACCATATCACAGAAAACACTCCCTGCAAAAACAAGTTAGACGCCTCTACTTTGTTGTTGCATGTTTTACGTGGCTTATGGGAGTAGATGCTAAGAACGATTCTTACCTATGGAAAGCCACAACGGTGATATTATGGTTGCCAAACTCCGGTGTTAATCCCATGACAACTATAGTGAGAGAAATTGACATCCACCAGCCGCATGTGTGGAACAAGCCACACTTCAAGTGCGGAGCTGGTCTCGCGAACGACGTCGCGTAAGGTTGGGCTGGACCACTTCAATCTCACTATCCCGCTTCATAAGAAGAACACAAATAAGAGGCTTGCAACAGAAAACATCAACGCCCGCAACAACCATGTTGCGTTCTAGTCGTGAAACACATCTACGCATAGATCTAGCTCTGATACCACTGAAGGGTTTCGCAGCATAGTAAATCAAAATTTTCTACGGATGCGAACAGAGGGAAGCCAAGATCTAATCTAGGAGATGCAAAAAACGAGAGAGATTGTATTAGATCTTCATACCCTTTAAGATTCGCACAGTGGAACGTTCGTCGGAACGTGGGTGATGTAGTCGTACTCGCTTCTCCTCCTCGCGATCCGATCCGATCTAGCACCACAAGTGGCGGTGCCTCCATGAGATGCACACGTGCAGCACCTCGACGTCTCCTCCTTCCTCGGACCAGCAAGTATGGTGGAGAGATGGATTGGATCTACAACACGACGGCGTGGTGTATATGGTGGAGAATTTCTGCAGCAGGGCTTCGCCTACAAACAGTCGGGAGGGAGAGAGGAAGGGCAGCAGGACGGCTAGGGTTGGAGGGTAAGGTGTAGGGGGGTGGTGCGCCTCCATCCCTCTATATATAGAGGGGTGGGCGCAGCCCTAGCCCCTCTCCCAAGCCAAACCGGCGGCCCCAAGGAGGAGGAGTGGGGGGCAAGGAAACCCCCCCTTCTAGAAACTCTATCTAGAGTTTAAACCTCTCTTGGCCGGCTGGGCCCTATGGGGCCTTGTGCCCCTGGCCCAATGCGGCCAGGGAACTCCCTAATAGGCCCATGCCCCCTCCCGGAAGGTGTGGCCACGTTGGTCCCCTTCCGGAAGGTTCTAGAAGCTTCCGGTACAATACCGATTAACCCGGAACAATTCCGAACTCCAAAAACTGCACTGCCTTATATGAATCTTATTCTCCGGACCATTCCGGAACCTCTCGTGATGTCCCGGATCCCATCCGAGACTCCGAAAAAAACTCATAAACCAATTATCCAATCTATCCTAGCGTCGAGACACGTTAAGTGTGTGACCCTGTGGGTTCGAGAATATGCAGACATGATCTTCTATCAATAATCAACAGCGGGGCCTGAAAACCCATATTGACTCCCACATTGTCATCGATGATCATATCGGATGAACCACGATGCCAGGATTCAATCAATCCCATATATATATTCCCTTCGTCTCGCGATATTTTACTTGCCCGATATTCGATCGTCGGTACCGTCATACCTAGTTCAATCTCGTTCACAGCAAGTACTTTACTCGTTCCGTAATCCGATATCACTTTGTGATTAACTCCTTAACCACATGCTTGCAAGCGGTGTTGATATCGATTACCGAGTGGGCCCGAAGTATATCTCTCCGACTTGGGAGGGACAAATCCCATCTCGATACATACAACCTAACAGATACTTTCCGATCACCTGAGAGACACCTTTATGATCACCCTCTCATAGGATGACGTTTGATGACCTCAAAGCTTTCTTCCGATACCAGGGAGTTGTATTATCTCATGGTCTAAGGAATACAATATTTGACATAAGAAAAGCTTCGCAAAGACGAACACGATGACACGATCTAATTGCTTCGCTTAGTTTGGGTATGTCCACCATATCATTCTCCCAATGATATGATCTCATTATCAATTGACAACTCATGTCTATGGTTAGGAAACCTTAACCATCATTGATCAATGAGCTAGTCCATAGAGGCGTACTAGGGACACGGTGTTGTTCACAAACCACATAAGTATTAAAGTTTCCGCTTAATACAATTCTAGCATGGAATGTAAACATTATCATGAACAAGAATTATAATAATAACAGCTTTATTATTGCCTCTAGGGCATAATTCCAACAGTCATAATAGATCACCATTGGGTCCAACGCACTAGGAACTACACCTAGTTTGGTTATGAACTCCTTCATACAAACTGCTTCCTAAGCTGCTTCCGAAGCAGCAACATATTCGGTCTCTGTTGTTGATCCCGCCACCACGGGTTGTTTGGAACTCCTCCAACTAACTACTACTCCATTCATGAGAAATATGAATCCGGATTGGTACTTAGAGTCATCCGGATAGGTGTCGAAGCTAGCGTCGACATAACATTTAGCGATGATCTCTTCTTCACCTCCGTACATGAGAAACATTTCCTTAGTTCTTCTTAAGTACTTAAGGATATTCTTGACCGCTATCCAGTGTTCCGTACCTACATCAGATTGTTATCTACTAGTCAAACTAATAGCATGTGACATATCCGGTCTTGTACATAGCATGGCGTACATGATAGAGCCTATGGCTGAAGCATAGGGGATCTTGTCCATTATATCTCTTTCTTCTGCCATAGCTGGACTTTGAGTCTTACTCAATGTCTTGCCTTGCAACATAGGTAAGAGATCCTTCTTACTTTCATCCATTTTAAACTTCTTTAAAATCTTATCAAGGTATGTACTCTGTGATAGCCCTATCAGGTGTCTTGATCTATCTCTATAGATCTTTATGCCTAATATGTATGACACTTCACCTAGGTCCTTCATCAAAAAATTGTTGTTTAGATAAATTTTAACATTGTTTAAAAGATCTATATCATTTCCAATCAGTAATATGCCATCCACATCTAATATCAGAAATGCCACATTGCTCCCACTCATTTTCTTGTAAATACAAGGCTCTCCATAAGTTTGGACAAATCCAAACTCTTTGATCACCTCATCAAAGCGGAGATTCTAACTCCGGGATGCTTGCTTCAGTCCATAGATGGATCGCTGAATCTTGCATACCTTTTCAGCCTCCTTATGATCGACAAAACCCTTTGGTTGTATGATATACAACTCTTCTTCAATGTTTCCATCGAGGAACGCAGTTTTGACATCCATCTGCCATATCTCATAGTCGAAATATGCAGCAATTTCTAACATAATCCTAACCGACTTTAGATCGCTATGGGAGAGAATGTCTCGTCGTAGTCAACTCCTTGAATTTGTTGAAACCCCTTTGCAAGAAGTCGAGATTTATAGATGGTACCATCAACATCAGTTTTTCTTTTGAATATCCATTTGTTCTCCACGGCCTTTCGGTCGTGAGGTAAATCCACCAAGGTCCAAACCTGGTTTTCGTGCATGGATTCCATATCGGATTTCATGGCTTCTAGCCATTTGTTGGAATCCGGGCTCATCATCGCTTCTTCATACGTTGCAGGGTCATCTATTCCATGAACCATGAAATTCATAACAGGATTTCCGTATAGTTCAGGAGTTGCACGTGTCCTGCTTGACCTGCGAGGTTTGGTAGTATTCTCTTTCGGAGTTTCATGATCATTATGATTAGTTCCCTCTTCATTCAGTGAAGTCAACTCCGGAACAACTTCTGGCGCTGCACTACTCACCATTTTATGAAGGAAGGTTCAATAACCTCTTCGAGTTCTACCTTCCGACTACACACACCTTTCACGAGAAACTCTTTCTCTAGAAAGGATCCATTCTTGGCAACAAAAACCTTGCCCTCAGATCTATGATAGAAGAATACCCAATAGTTTCCTTAGGGTATCCTATGAAGACACATTTTTCCGCTTTGGGTTTGAGTTTTTCAGGCTGAAGTTTCTTTACATAAACATCACATCCCCAAACTCTAAGAAATGACATTTGAGGTTTGTTTCCAAACCACAATTCATACGGTGTGTTTTCAACGGATTTAGATGGTGCCCAATTTAAAGTGAATGCAGTAGTTTCTAGTGCATATCCCCAAAATGACAGTGGCAATTCAGTTAGAGACATCATAGATCGAACCATATCTAATAAAGTACGATTATGATGTTCCGATATACCATTACGATGTGGTGTTCCGGCAGGTGTGAGTTGTGAAACTATTCCACACTCTTTCATATGTGCGGTAAACTCATAACTTAAATACTCACCTCCACGGTCGAACCGCAGAAATTTGATCTTTTTATTACGATGATTTTCCACTTCACTCTGAAATTCCTTGAAGTTTTCAAAGGTTTTAGACTTGTGTTTCATCAAATAGATATACCTATATCTACTCAAATCATCCATGAAAGTAACAAAATAATGATATCCATCTCGCACCGACACACTCATTGGACCACATACATCAGTATGTATGATTTCCAATAAATTTGTTGCCCGTTCCATTGAACTAGAAAACGGCGTTCTAGTCAACTTGCACATAAGGCTTGGCTTACATGTATCAAATGATTCGAAATCAAGTGATTCCAATAGTCCATCTGAATGGAGTTTCTTCATTCGTTTAACGCTAATATGACCTAGACGACAGTGCCACAAATATGCAGATACATCATCATCAAGTTTAATCTTTTTAGCATTAACATTATGAATATGTGTAACACTATTATTGAGATCCAACAGAAATAAACAATTCATCACATGTGCATGACCATAAAAGATATCATTCATATAAATCGAACAACCATTGTTTTCAGATTTAAATGAATAACCACTTTGCATCAAACACGATCCGGATACAATGTTCATGCTTAGTGCATGCACCAAATAACAATTATTCAGGTTTATAACTAATCACGATGGTAAGTGGAGAGGCAGTGTTCCGACGGCGATCACATCAACTTTTCATCCATTGCCGACAGGAATCATGACCTCACCTCTTGCTAGATGATGGCTATAAAATATAGCCATCCACACTCACATTTAAACTGGATATTATTCATGTATTTGATGAAATATCTCTCTAAACCTTGCCACTAATGCCTAATGATCAAAGGGGTATGAAATCCTTTCTTTCTATTTTCCCTGCGCAGATAATGACGTTTGATGATGGGAATCACTACACTAAAGTCAAAGATATGATATTTCCAACATACCAAAGAAACCTAGAGCCGTGAATCAGAGGCAGAGCCTTTAACGACCAACTATACGGCGGGAATTTTATTCCGGCCGTATAGTTGGCACCGACATCGCCAGGTCAAACAAAACAACTTTTGTGAAGGTACCCCTATATAAAGATGCCTCGGGCAATGAGAAAACTCCTCCTCGACCTCTTTTTTTCGATCTCAACTCTCCCTACCACCAGAAGCCACCACGTCGGAAGAATATATCTAGATCTAATCTCCAAACGCTTCTGAACCATCATAGCCATATTACACCACTTGTAATAGTAGATCTCATCTCTGATTTGCGACATTGTAGAACTATTATTATCCATCTCATGATTTCCATTACAATGTTTATGATTGTTGATTTCATCTCTGTGTGTGAGTAATTCTCCTTGGGATAAGGGCTTCGGCCTAGCCATGTAGCTTTTTGTGCATGTTATTTATCATAGATGGGATCATGCATTAGTTTGTATAACATGAAGATTATTGTACCCTCTCTTGCCTCAATCTAAGGACTTGTCAGGTACCCAAGACCCCAAGAATTGATCCAGATATAGGGAGTGTGAGTGATGATTGATCTGTAGGTTGGGAACCCAAGTGACAAAAGGGGTAGTACGGTTGTATGTGAGGGATTTACTTGGGATTAAACATGCGGCAAATACATCAACAATCGGGCATTGACAACACACATCACTTGAGCAGCAAGCAACGCACGACGCTCAGTCCAACTATCTACCAAACAATGTAATAGGGTGCGGCCAAGGCAATATAGACTGCATCATCGAGATATCACTAATACTAAACTAAAGCATCATGACACCACACAGAAGAATAAAGACTATAAAAAGTAAGATAGGTAAAGATAGATAGAAGGTAGAAAGGTGTCGAAAAAAACATCAAAGGAGGTTCAACGATCGTCAACTCATCACATCACATCAACTCAACGGCCTCAAGAAAGAAGAAGCAAAACACTAGAAGAAACACGGAATACAACATGATGGCAATGATGCGCATGTAGCATGGTATGATGCATATGCATGGATGCATGGCAGGGAGTCCTCGGCATTAAAACATTTAAGCGGTTTGGGTACCCCGGTGGTTAAAGTTTTTATTAATTATTTGAAAACATTTATTAAATCATGTTTGTTAGTTTAAATGAACGGTGACATCACTATGCATATCATTAGTTATCTTTCTTTTATGGATGAGACTAGTAGGTTATTTCTATAAGCGATTGGAGAGGCAATAGAAATTATGGATGCACTGCCCACATATAATTATCTTTCTCTAACAATTACATGCATACTTTATTATTATATTTTATTCCCATAAGATGTTTTGCACCGCTACTGGTGAAACCGAAATCCCTAGGCCCTCTCTCTCCATCAACAACAACAACAACAACAACAAAAAGATCGCAAACTCTTGGTCCGGTGAAAACATAAAAGGAATTCTAAAACTCCTGAAGATCCGTTTAAGTAACCTTACTACACTTTATTCTTCCCGATGATTCGATAAACCTAGGTCTACTAGGGAAAAAGAACTATACTACATCTGTAATCCGGGTCGAAGGTATCAACCCTTTTTCTAGCGCCATTGTCGGGGAAGCAATAACTACCCTGGTGAGGTTAGTAGGAACCTTGATAGTTTTAATTCTTGTTTTTAATTTTGTTAGTTTGATTTTAGTATTTATTTGAAAAACCAAAAAAATTAGTTAGTCTTTTAATTCTTATTTTTACTATTATAAGTTTTTATTTAAGAAAATCCAAAAACATAGGAAATATGGCTGAAAAGAAGCTTGGGGAGTTTGAAACTCCCAAGAATGATTATTTCCGTACTCCTATTACTCAGCCAGCAATTACTTCTAAACATTATGAAATTAAGCCCCACTATTTAGGTTTGGTTCAATAGAATCAATTTGGAGGCTCTGCTGTTGAAGATGCAGGTATGCACTTAAATACTTTCACTGAAATATGTGATATGATGCACATTAAAGATGTTGAACCCGACAGGGTCAAGTTGCGCTTATTTCCTTTCTCTCTTAGAGGAAGTGCAAAATAATGGTTGCTATCTTTGCTATAAATACTATTGCATCATGGGTGGAATGTACTTCTTTATTTATGACTAAATTATTTCCACCTGCAAAGACTATGCAACTAAGATCTAATATTACTGGTTTTACACACGAAGAGCATGATCCACTAGCGCTTGCATGGGAGAGAATGAAATAATGCATGAGAAACTGTCCCAGCCATGGGATGGAAGATTGGTTATTTCTCCATTTATTTTATAATGGTCTTAGCCATGTGTCTAAGTCTGTGCTTGATACTGTAGCTGGAGGAACATTTATGGGTAAAAAAATTACCGAAGCAAAGTAGCTGCTAGACAATATGCAATACAACCATGCCCAATGGCATGTGGAAAGATCAAACACGAAGAAGGTGAACTCCGCCACACCTCAAGAAAATGAAGAACTCAATGCTAAGTTGGATGAGCTCATATTATCATTCGAAGGTAAGGAAACCCAGGTAAGAACTACTCCCAAACCAAATATTGGAGAAATAGACTTCATAGCTCATAATGATTATAACTCTGCTTGGAAGAAGAATTATAATCCAAATTTCCAGAAACACTATTATAGTCCTGCAGGTAACTCTAATAATATGGCATCAAGTAATGGTAGTCTCCAAGAAACTCTTAAATCTTTTATGGATTCACAAAATGAGCAAAATAATATCCTAGTTAAAATAACAAAGAACCATGGTGCTATGCTTGGTAAATTATCTAACGAAGATGTGAGTTTGAGGAATGATTTGCAGGCCCTATAGAAAAGAACAAGGATTGTTGAGGCACATCTAGGTAAGATAATCGAGAGTCAAACTCTCATTCTAGCTAAATTTGCAGGTAAAGCTGAGCCCAATCCAGTAGAATACCTCAAGATGATAAGAATCCAAAGGGAGGAGCCTGAAGAACTTGACTATAGCAATGATCCTTCACCAAAATACATAGTTGAAGATCTTGTAAAAAGTATCAATATCAAGATTCCGGTAAGTGAAGGAAATGAGGAAGCCATGTATCAACACTTTGTTAATCGGGTAGCAATACAGGTACGTGATCTTGAGGAAGAATATAATAAAATTGCTGGAAAAATTACCTGTTAAGCTTGATGATATATTTGAGCCTATTATTAAGATTAAAATTGGGACTAATGAAATAGCTGCACTTTGTGATTTAGGTGCAAGTGTTTCAACAATTCCAAAGAGTCTTTTTAATAAGTTAAATCTTGGCTCTTTTGAAATCACCGAGTTAAAATTTCATCTAGTAGATTCTACCTACAAACAAGCAGTAGGAATTAAAAAGAATACTTTGGTTTACATTAAAGGTTGTCCTGCTCTTATTGATTTTGTTATTGTTGACATGCCTGAATATGCTACTGCTCCTATCATATTAGGCCGTCCTTTCTTAAGAACTATTAAGGCTTTGATTAATCTGCATGAAGGGAACAATAAGCTCCAATTGCCTTCGTGGGATCCTTTTTTTATTCATTTTACCAGGAAAAATAAAGCCAAGAAAGATGAGAAGGAGGCCATCATTTTGAAGGCCAACTATTTTGGAGTGGGTGTCCGACTCATCTGGCCTAAGTAAGAAACATCAAGGTCAAGCTATTGACCATAAAAGAGCGCTGCATGGGAGGCAACCCATGTGAAATAAAGGTTTGAGTAAAGTTTTTAAGTCTTAGTTTAAGTTTTATGTTGAATAAAGAGTGCTAGAAAACTCCAGTGAGAAGGAGAGATTCAGTGGTACTAAAATTCCTGTTTTACACATGATAACATTGGTCGGCAATTTAGTCTGTCATTTTTCTGTCAAAACATGGTGTTTCACTAAGTTTCAGTCTAAAAAGTAATTCTTAAAGAAATATTTTTTTTTGATGCAAACAGTACCTTTAACAACCAACTATACGGCGGGAATAAAATGCATAAGTAAAGGGCTCGGTTGAAAGATAACTGATGGACGTGGAGATGAAGATTTTTATCCCGAAGTTCACTTTCAAAGAAGCTATGTCTCTGTTGGAGAGGTGTGATGGCGCAATGCTCTCCGAACGCCACAAGTTGCTCACCTTGAGGTGTGGTGGCTCGATGCTGACCCAATGTCACACAAGGACTCACCCCAGATGGGACAACTGGCCGATGCCACAACAGGCTCACCCTATTCTCCCGTGAGCTCGCCACAAAGTCCTACTCATGATCCAATAAGTAACACTTGAGTGCGGTCACCAAACCCGTACAAGGATAGGGCTATCTCCACACCTCAATTGGAGGCTACCAACAACAAAGCCACAAAAGAAAACAAAGCCACAAAAGGCTACAAAGCCACACAATCCCCCAAGGCCACAAAAGGCCGCAATCTTGAGGCCACTCCACAATGAAGGCCTCAAGAAATCACACACCAACCACACAACTGTCTAGGGTTCCAAGAACCCAAGAGTAATAAGCCCATAAGCTTGTACTCGACGAATCTCCGTGGAGAACTCAAACGTATGCAACAAATGCAAGGGCAAGTCCTTCACTCCCAAATTCCAACAAAGCTACAAAAAGCTATTGGGCGAATAAGGGAGAAAGAACACAAGAGGATAACACAAAACTCTCCAAGATCTAGATCCCAAGGATTCCTTCACAAAGAAGGGATTTGTTTTGGGGGGATTGTATATCTAGATCTCCTCTCTCAAATCCCTCAAAAAATGGAAGAATCATAGGGGAAAGGGAAAGGGAAAGTTAAAGATCTTCAAGGTCAACAATAGAGGAGAGAGAGAGAGAGAAAGCCAAGAACCAAGAAAAACGGATACCCACGAAGGGGAGGAGGAGCCCCTTTTAAAAGGATCCTAGATCTGCCTGTTTAGTTCAGATTCATGCATGGCCGGTAGTATCCCTGGGTGGGCGGTACTACCATCGGCACCCTTTCAACGGTCAGAAAACAGTGAGACGAAAGACAAAAAAATGAGTCTGGTCGGTACTACCGCCTGGGACGGTACTACCGCACCAAGTTCTGACCAAAGTTCCGACAAAATAGCACTCACAAAACAGAGAGGTTACTGAATTGAAATCAGGATGAGCGGACGTAGCCCCGGTACTTCAGCCGGTACTACCAGCAGCAATTCTACCCGAGCGGTACTTCCGCCCACGGACGGTGCTACCGCCTTTACTTCCAATTGTAGTTCCGAAAAATAGAATTCACAAAAGAGGGAGGTAAATGAGCCGCAACCAGGAGGAGAGGAAGAGGCTTCAGAACTTTCACCAGTACTACCGACGGCAAAATTCCCTAGCGGTACTATCGGTTTCTTGCCGGAACTACAGGCCAGGAAAAACTTCAGAACTAAAATTGTCATAGCTTTCACATCCAAACTCCAAATGATATGAAACCAATTTTTTTGGAAAGATAAAAGTATAATCCAACAGAATATTGGGTATCATATAGGGATAAAATATCATGAATATGTATGTGATTTATCTCCCAAGGTGTAGAGTCGAAAAACTCGCAAGATCGAAAATCACAATAAGATATGCAAGTGAAATCCTTATTTGATGAACTAGAGCTTGTTATGATGATAACCAAAAGCTCTAGATCCTCTCATGGAAAATATCCAAATAACAACCAAGAAATATGAGGCTATGTATGCAAAGGTTTGAGCTCTCTCCAAAAGATGCGATCGAGTCACCCGCTTGAGAACCTCTCTTGATAGTATGGCTATCTATCCTAAACCCAGTCTCTCAACTAACAACACGAGACTGGCAAAATAGAAGCCCTATCAAGAACATACCTTTTCCTTGAGCATTTCACTTGAGCTTGATGTAGACTGTCTTGTCCTTATCAAGATGGAACACCTTTCTTGTTTGCTCTTGCTTGATGAAGACTTGCAAATTGCTCCCCCATACTCCATAGGGAAATCTCTTCTTTCGACTTGTCTTCATCACTCCATGATTACCAAGGATGGGAAGCTTTAAGCATGACATCTTTTAGAGATGGCGTGCTTGAGCTTTCCCTTCTTCATTCCTTCTTGAGTTTGATCCAACTTGATGCACCTATTTGCACTTGTCTTGATCAACCCTCAAAAATCTTCATATTTCAACTTTGAGACCAACACATGGCCTAAGCGATGCCAATGGATAAACCTATAAGTGAAACTCAATTTACACATTATTCCATAGAGATTGTCATTAATTACCAAAACCAGACATGGGAGTATACATGTCCTTTCAGTAAGGCTTCTTCCAATCTACAGATCATCTTTTGTTTCGCTGTTCTTCTCTTATTTAATCCCATATTTTTATTTTTAGATTTGTAGAAAGCTCGATGGTGGCCAGCGCCATGCAGATCCGCGGCGAGGTTAGTGGTGTATAGCGTCGTGCAGATCCGCTACGAGGTCGGTGGTGGCCGATATCGTGCAGATCCACCACACAGAAATAGATGGCCAGCGTCATGCAGATACACCACATGGAAGTTGGTGACTAGCGTTGTGCAGATACACCGTGCAGAAGTTGGTGCCCAGTTTCACCGTGCTAGCGGTCATCAGCGACTTGCAGAACAAATAGATGCTCAAAAGCTCTTCCACCGTCAACATACTAAATTAAAAAATCAGTGGGCTTATTACGTTAGTTGAATGAAGAGAGGCTCAAACCCCTCTTCTAAATATTACACTCTTCTAATGGTCCGAATTTTAAATTCAAACCATTAGAAGAGTGCAATAATTATCAAAGATTAATGTAATGAGTTTTATGTGTAATGTAATGGGTTTTATTTTTTGAAATATAATGGAATTTTCTATCTTAAACAACTTTATATTCCAATCTATTTATGTCGAAAACGAATTGAATCGTTAATTGTCATTAACTTTAATGCCATAAAAGGTGGACCAAACATGGCAGAATTATGCACTCCACTAACAATTACACAACATTAAAGTTACGTTGTATTCTGTAGAGTACTATGGCACATCCTTGCCCGCGTCACGAAAGCGCTAGCTCGGCAGATACTGATGTGCTGAGCCAAAAAGTGTCCTCTAAATTTTTTTACTTACGCAGTTATTCTTATCGGGGTTTTGCTGCGCCAGCGCGAGCGCAACGACTATGTGTGTGCCTCGGTGTTTATAAGTGCCAGGGAACGCGATGCGTGTTGTAGTGACTCTTGATGAACAAGGAATAAAATGACTGTAAATCACTTTGCTACAAAGAGGGAAACATGTATGAGAGTATATATACTAGCTAGAGGCTCACACATACTTTTGTTCTTACTAACAACAGAAAAAGGCCTATTGCTATACCTAGGAGCTCTTTATGCCTTTGTAACCTACAAATTCAATAGATAAACATTTGTCATGATATGTGCATTTGGTAATCCTCGAAGCCAAGAGTCGATATTTACGTACATTTACAAATGACCAAGAAATGCTGACATGAAGAGCTTGGCCCAACTTTTGAACCTTTTAGACTGGCCTAGGTAGTGGCAGATGCTTTTCTATTACACCTGAGTTGCGCAGTTAGTCGAACTCAAAGACTTGAGAACTTACTCTTCATGTTGGTCCTCCAACTATAAATGTGTAGAGATCAACAATTATAATGCATAAACACTATAATAGGATGAACAAAGTATTAAAATGTACAATGATCACCTGCGACAAGCGCATGAAAAAATGGAGGCCTAGAACGATCTCCTGATTTCTTCTTCTTGGAACTATTTCCACCAACAATTGAAACTACATATCCCTTTGAAGAAACAACAACAGTGTAGGGGATAGCCTCAACAACATCTGGAAGGGTGGTTATAGAAGCATCAACATCATCTGGAGGGGTAGTTATAGCAGTAGTACCATCTAGAGCTGTCCCAACAGCAGTAGCACCATCTGGAGTTAACACTTCAGTATCATCAACTGCTCCAGTTAGCACAACATCAATTGCAGTTGGATCAAGCTCAGCTTCCGTTGAAGGAAGCACAACATCAATAAGAGTTAACAATACGGGAGTAGGAGGAGGAGTTTGAGTTCTTCTAATAGCTACCATAGGATGAGCTAGCATAGAACGAGGAACATCTTCAAAACTTTCTGACACTTGATGCGAGAGTAATTATAGCACCACAAGGAGGTAGCATAGAGAGAGGTACCACTTCAAGAATTCTAAGAGCTATGACATCATAAAGTGCCACATATGTGATAGGCTCTAGAGCTTGAGACATTCTTCGAAGAGTTAATTGCACAATAGCTTATGATTGACTAGTGCTCTGCCCTGCAATGCAATATTGTTTAGCAGACATTTCTTGACTATCCAAGTTCTTTTGCACTGCATTCATTCTATCCTCCTAAGCATCCAACCTGGCAATAACTACGACATTCGATGCCCTAAGCTCACAGTTCTCCTATGTTATTTCAGTACACCTTGCAGATGCTCTTGCAATCTCAATTGTCTTGCATGCATGAGATAACAACTCCAATCCACGAACTCTACCTCTTATATCGTTTGTAAAGACATGGGCGTACAGGTCACCTTCAATATCTCTATACTCGGTCTGGATCAAGTAGTTATCTTTATATATTGGTCTAGAATATTGTTTGTACTAGCATTAGCAAGCATCACATATGTATACCGTATGTTCGAAGGTAATAAATAATAACTTACAATATTTCTCTCAACTACTTTATCAACATGTATTGTGTCTTTGATCGTGTGTGTGTGTGTGTGTGTGTGACTCTGTATAGTTCGACTCTTGTAACTGAACAGTTATGAGCTTTCTCCTAATCAAAGATATAAACATTCAGAAAGAGGATATCAAGCAAAAAAAACTATGTAAACATTCATAAACGGATACCTAGTATATGTAGAAAACTTAGATGGTACTCACCCCTATGTAATTCGTCCTGACAATACTCCTTGATCCAAAAGTATGATGGACATTTTTTTAATCAACACGATTTTCTATATTTTTAGATTTTTCTTTGGTGGAATGCAAACTCCAATACTCACACGATGCAGCCCAATCAGTGTGGAACATTTTATCTCCACAACCATTTGTAATGTTCTCCTCGATACTCAAGTCGGGTTTGAAATACATATTCTCTAGCGTATTTTAGAAATCACAACATTTTTTTCTAACTGATCTCATCACCCAATATTTACACAGAGGATCAATACCAAAATATTTCTGCATTTTGAGAAACATGTGTCAATATAAATAATACTGATGTAACATAGCAATAAGGATAACAGGAAAAAACTTGATTATTGTTTAGTACGTCCTAAAATTTCTTCTTCTAATCGACTTTTCTCTATTCTGTAAACCGAAAGAATATGTCACTTTATTTTCAGATAGGTCATATAGTTAGAAAAATTGGCTGTAGCAAGCCTACAAGGCTAGCCTAATTTGTTAAGTTTAACGTAAATTTTAAACCTCTCATTGCTCCTTGTTATTTACCTCATCTTAATAGGACCCCTACGTTCCTCCATTCATCACTTACACTATTTGTAATGCATGTATTAAACTTAGGGTAGGAAGCTATGTTGTGTGTACGTAGCTTAGTTTATACACTAAAATTCAGTTAGCACTATACATTATAATGCAGTTAGCACTATGTACTAATTTAGTCAACACTATGCATTAAAATTCAGATTGCTCTATGGTCCTTCATTTTTCTCTTCATCTACCCATGCCTCTTCCTCTTCCTCTTCCTCATTATTAGTGTCACTTTTATCTCCTCGGTCCTATCGTCTTATTCGTCTTCCTATACCACTTCACCCTCTTCTTCAACTTCATGTCCTTCTTCAAATAGAGGATCATCTCATTCATCATTGGGATTATCTAGTGCGGCGGGGTGAAAGTGATATTCAAAGGTAAATCAGTAATGACAAAAGTACATTTAAGGATAAATTAGTAATGGTAGAACTAAAATCAGGAAAGTATACACACCTTATCTCTAACATTAGAAGGACGGCCTTATAAGGAACATGTGTGCAAAATTCTTTTTCCTGATTTTTGCATTGTTCGCTTCTATGATTTCCAATCTTTGTTTTCATAATTTGGTATTATATCAGGGGCTTCTTGTTGCTTTGAAAAAAGCCCCTTTCTTACCTTCTCGTGCCATCTAACACATGAAAAAAATATGGGAACAGAGTCATGCCTAAGACACATATGGTGGTACTAAACACAGGGGGGGCGATAGAAACATAGCAGAGTATGCACCGAAAACTTACTAATGACCTAGGTGACGTCGGCGATGCATGGCGGAAGGGTGAAGGCCGACGGTGGTTGGCGGCGGAAGGGAGTCACTTCAGCCCGTCTTCGACTGGCCTTGACGATGTAATGAATGGGTGGCAACGACGTTGAGGGTCTAGTAAGAGAAAATAAGAATGATACGCCTCTATGGTGTTGCATTGTGTTGTTAAGCTCTACATGTTTGTACATACTTCTCAACATAAATTTTTGATCAGGTAAAAAGTAAAATTAGTACTATCATGAGTCAAATGTATTATAGACACCACACCAAGCAATGGTTTATCCAAACATAAAAAACTATTTTTTAATCCATTTGTGAGAAAGCGTGCAACACCTTACACTTTTTTGGAGCGAGTGAACATGAGCGGTAACAACCACAAACAGAATTGATGGATACAACACATGTTAGACTGTCTTGTCATGGATACGAAACATGTTGGGCCGGATTTACATAGGAGATATATTGGACTACGACTATTGTTATGCAGGCAATACCGGAGCTGATTTATTTATTCGGGAAATCTAGTCTTGGACGGGTCGTTAGTTGTGCAAACCTAGAGGAAAGTGTGAACACGCGCTGCCAGCCAGCTTAGAATAAAACCGGAAATTTAAAATGTCTTGTAGATCAAACCATTTGTTCGATTTAAATTTATTTTCACTATTGGACTAGTCATGACGAGATCTTAAAAAGTAGATCCATGTTGATATGTTTCGATGAAAAAAATTCTGGATCAAAAAGTTATCCACCTCTAACATGTAAGTTTTCCATGTCATAATATGTAAGTTATCCATCCGGTGATACATAAGTTATTCAACATATAACGTATTGGGTAGAGGTGTTCTCGTATAGATGTTGAGCAAGTTTAATTGAAACGCGATAGCTTAGGTGTTAGAGTATCAAGATTTTATCGCCATCGATGCGTGGTGGTGGTAGGGCATAATACCCCATTTATTATATTGAGTGCAAAAAAAATTAGATTTAATTTTTTTAAAAAATTATGCTTGATATTTCGCGCGTTAGTGTTTTAAGATTGAGTAGCGCATATGCCGCGAGAGTGGCGACGGGCGACGAAGTCGAACTGCTATAATAACTTTTATATTTTATCTGTGGGTAAATTTTTATAGTGATGAATAACTTAATTTTATTTGGTGTGTAACTTATATACTAAAGCCTATATAACTCTCGTATTATTAGTGGATAACTTTTGGGGAAACGAAGTCGTGTTATCCACTCCTAATAAGTGACTTATCCATATCATAATAGTTAAGTGATCTATCCTCAAACATATAAGTTACTCACCATATAAACGGGTTGTATTGGGATGTTCTCGCATTTCTCATATGGGTAACTTTATATTCTTGTTTTCGTATCAAAAAATCTTGATTGCCCCGTGTATTTTAGTTTAATTAATTAAATATAAGCTATAAACTAGTTTAATTGAAACACGGTAGGGCACCAAGACCTCGTCGCTGTTAGCATCGACGAGCGATGAACACTCGGTACGCTAACAACCTTCGAGGCTTCAGCACCCATACGCCGTGGTAGCGGCAACGGTTGATGAATCCGGGTCGCTAGACAACTGATTGCACGTTATGTTTGTTTAATTGGACTTAGAATGGTGGGTGGGCTATAATACCCCATTTATTATATCTTATGCAAAATAAACTTAGATTTAGTTTCATAAAGAAATTATGCTGGATGTTTAATGCAATAGCCTTTCGAGATTGAGTAGCATGTACGTCGTGAGAGTAATGACTGACGATGAAGTCGAGCCCTAGAATAACTTTTATATTCTATCAATGGGTAATTTTTATAGTGATGGATAATTTGTAGGGTTCGCAGCATAGAAAACAAAAAAATTCCTACGATGGAACATCTATGTACCAAGATCTATCTACTAGATACAAGCAACGGGTGGATATACATCCATAGAATACACACCCTCGAAGACCGAATAGCGTTAACGAGGTTGTACTCGTGGATGATGTAGACGAACGCTTGCCGATCTCAAGATCGTGATGAATTCCATCTGGTCCAGCCGGTCCAGCATGATCAAGTCCAGCACCTCAAAGCAATGGTACATCCGTGATCGCACACACGTATGGGTACTCCGACAACCTCCGCGCCCACGCCCCAGCGAAGCAGCGGAAGCAACAAATCCTTCCAGAAAAAGCCACTGGCAACATGTATCTCGCTGATCCGAGACCATGGGAAAATTCTAAAGAGGGGAGAGAGATCCTTCGCGAGGAGGTGTGCTTTGAGAGGATGAGAGGGGGGCCTTTTATAGGAGAGAGGGGGCACCCAAGGGGCATGGCGCCCAGCCATGGGGCTGCCCCCACCTCTCCCACATTCATGTGGGTGGAGCTCCCACTCAAAATGAAAAGCCTCCACTCCCATAAAAGAGCCTCCACTCAAAAATCCACTCACATGCATTAAATTTTCACCAAATTTAATGCAAACTCTCATTTAAATAAAACTCTTTTATTTATTTATTAAGAATTTTGTTAATTACTTTAATTAACAAACATTCACATAAAACCCCTTGCTAGTATTCCATTTCACATGCAGAACCAGTTTCAGCAATTTCAACTGAAACAGTTTCGGTGTCAAGTGAAATAAATTCCTGCGCTTTCCTTTTTCTTTCTCTGGCATATCATTTGCTTCGAATGGTGTCGGTATCCCTTAAGTGTGTCACCCTACGGTTCGCGAATAATGCAGACATGATCGAGACCCTTCTCCGATCAATAATCAGTAGCGGGACATGGAGATCCATACTGACTCCCACACATTCAACGATGACTTCTGTGATCGTGTGAACCTTTTACGCTAGTACCTTAATCCCTTTGTTTTACGATATATTACATGTCCGAGATTCGATCATCGGTATCTCCATACCTAGTTTTATCTCGTTACCGACATGCACTCTTTTCTCGTTCCTGTGATATAACATTCTAGTGATCAAATCACTTGCTTGCAAGCTAATCAATGTGATATCACCGAGAGGGCCCAGAGCATATCTATCCGTCATCAGGATGAACAAATTACACTCAGGATCCATGAGTCTCAACATAACACTTTAGTAGTTCTGAAGCCATATTTATAATCACCCAGTTATGGTGTGACGTTTGATGTCATCAAGAAACTCTTCCGGTGTTAGTGATTGACATGATCTCATGGTCTAAGGATTAGGATCACTTCGTAAGTTGTTATAGCAATATAAAATCAATGACTTTGATCGTAATGCTATACTTCGGATGAATGTTCATCACATAATTACACTAATGTTGTGACCTCGTTATTAACAACATCTAATGTCCATGATCAGGAAACTTTGATCATCATGTTAATCAACGAGCTAGTTTATAAGAGAGGCATAACTAGGAACTTCCTTTTTGTTTATTAAACACACATGTATTAACATTTCCGTATTAATACAATTATAGCATGCAAAATAAACATTTATCATAAATAAGGAATACGATAATAACCACTTTATTATTGCCTCTCGGGCATATTCCCTTCAGTCTCCCACTTGCACTAGAGACAATAATCTAGTTTGAAAACTTTGCGTATTGAACACATATGGCTTTCTGGTGTTCCATATACGCAACTGCAAGTGGTTAACATAATCTACGGATCTAACGCTTTCAGGTCCGTGTGTATTTGCATGTCTTTGCATCTTCATGCATCACTCATTCTCCAATGAGATGGCATTGTATAAATTTGGTCTTTCGGTGAGACCTTTAGTTCCTTGGGTTTAAATCACGTCGATACTATTGTTGTAGAATATATCGTCAGTGTTAGCCCGTTGCGAACCACACCTTAGTTTGATAACAAACTACTTGACACAAATTCCCTCCTTTGCTGCTACTATAGCAGTCATATACTTAGCCTTTTTGTTGTAGTATTCGTCACAATGTCTTAACTATGGATTTCATCCAAATCCATCATGAATTCTCCTTTCCATTACATTGTGCCACCCATAGTTTAAATTGAGATAAACTTAATTTGTATCTTGCGACAAAACTAGTATCAATGTAACGCTTTACAATGAACTATTTGTAATTGTTTGTCACCTCTACACAAATATATTCTTAGTTCTTCCAAAAAAACATAAGAATATCCTTACTATAGTCCAATGATCATTTTATGATTCATTCTGGTATATGATCATAACACTTAGAGCATAGGACATATCTGGATGTGTACATATCATGGTATGATTGATCAAAACATTCTCGTGATTTCACTCATCAAGTGTCAAAGCACTTGAATCTTGTTTCACTTATCAAGTGTCGATGCACTTGAATCTTGATTCAATTTCTTTCCATGTGACAAGAACTGTTTCTAGTCGTTTCTATATTGAACTCCTTCAATATCTCATATATGTATGTTTGGCACAACCATATTAGCGTCACAGTCTATCCACTATAGACATTCATGCTAAATATTCGGGTTTTGCCTAAGTCTTTTATTGAAATGAAATTCTTAACCTTTGTCAATAAAAGATATTTCTAATCAACAAGATGTCCTCCACATAATGTATTAGAAATATGTCTTAGCGCTCCCACTTAATTTCTTGCAAATGCAAGCATCTTCATCGTCTCCTGATGAAAAACTCCTTTTTCATTATGGTGAAGATTCCAACTCCGCGATGCTTACTTCAACCATTGAAGTTTGCATGCCCTTTTAGCATCCTTTGAATTAACAAAACCCTTTGGATCGTGTCATGTACACGTCCTAGGTAACCATTCTATTAGAAGAACTTTGTTTTGTTTATTCATCTACCATATACCAAATTATATGTAGTGGTTTCTACTTTAATCCGTCCAGACTAAATATCACTATGAAAGATCAAATCTTTTCATAGTCAACTCCTTGAAAATTGTCATAAAATACTTTACGACATGTCGACTATTTCATAGATGTGAAACATCCATGTCTGTTTCTTTATAGATCCAAATATGACCGACAGGTTTTTACACCTTTCCGGAGGGTCTTCCAAGTTCAAAACTTGATTTCTCGTGTATGGAACTATCACGGATTTTATGGCTTCAAGCCATTTGACGGAGTCAGGGCCCATCATCGCTTCTTTGTATGTGGTCGATTCATCATTGTCAAACAATAATGATTTACTCTCAAATCTCAACATTTGATTGTTTATCCGACTGACTTGGTTCAATAAGAACTTAGATCTCCGTGACCACAACCTTTGAGGCACATAATCTATGAGCATTATGGCAGCCTCCGGAACGATTTCCAGCGCTGCGCAACTCAGCACATTTAGCTAAGGTTCGTTAACCTTATCAAAGTTCTATTGTCCTTCCACTTAACTTTTGCGAAAAAATCCTTTTTCAAGAAACTTCACATTTGAAGCGACAAACCCTTTTATCCTTGTTGTTATGGAGGAATACCCAATTGTTATTCAAAATAACCTACAAAGACATGCTTATCCGACTTCGGTTGTAAACATCTTACTTATGTTTAGCATACCAAAATTTAAGAAATGACAACTTGGGTTTTACCCCAAACCATAACTCATATGGTGTCATTTCAAAGGATCAAGATGGATCTTTTTTCAGTGTAAAAGCGTTAGTCTCTAAAGCTTTAATCTTTTTAAAACATAATGGCAGTTTTATAAATAACACCTTTGATCCAACCATGTCAAACAAGGTTTCATTATAAATCTCAAACACTCCATATAACTATGGTGTTTCGGGATATGTAAATCTAGGTGTTTTGCTAAACTTGCAACTCAAATAAATCCCTTTATGATAAAATCATAATTCATTTATTTTCTTGTTACACTTGTAACTCAAACAAATCCCTTATGATATCATAAACCATTTATTTTCTTGTTACAATGAATTTCCACTTCATCTTGAAAGTCTTTGAAAAATTTTCAAATATTTCATACTTCATTCTCATTAAGTGAACATTGACTCAAATTTCCGGAGAAAGTATATAAAGTTGAAACCCATCGCTTATGACTACATACATCGATATGTATAAATTCCAATATTTTAGTCGTTCGTTCTTCTTTGGCCTTTGAACGAAGTTTTTTTAATTATCCCGAGGAATGTCTCACAAGCGTCACTTGATCAAATCAAAGACTCGAAAAATCCATGAATATGGAGATTCTTCATGTTTTCTTATAATTTAAACGGCGATGTCACTTCATAAGTGATCTTTCAATCATTTGTCTTGCGACATTTTAGCATTAGGTTTTATGGATGTGATCTCTCCAACTAGATTTGTAAATCATCCATCTAATATGGAATATGGTAATTATTTGAACAACCTTTGTTCTCATAATACCTGATTTAAATAACAATTTTTAAAACAAATTTTGAAGTCAAGCTTTGATGTCAACGAGAAATACAAACAACGGTTTGTTTGTTTTCGATGAACATCATCACATATTCTCTTGCTAGTTACTTAGGCCATTGTGGTTCATGAATTGCGTCGTTCCGTATGAAATTTCATACCAACCAATCGGTATCCAATACCCAAGAACCACATTGTTTAACAAGCAAAGAATACAACCATAACATGTATATCATCTATATACCTAAATTGGATATTTCCAATCTTTTCTTTTCCGCCAAATATATTTTATAGATTCTCTTTCAGCATTTCCTTTTCCTTTTTAAAAGAATCTATCAACATCAAAAGTGGCGCCATATACATGACACATAGTCCAAAGCGTGTATATTCAAATAATAATACCTTTGGACTTGCACTTTGAAGTAGATCACCATCATCAAATGATCGACGTTCTTTCAAAATCCATTCTTTAGTAATCTTTTAGTATAGTAAACACTTTACATACATCTTCTATTCATCCTTACCATGACGACTTTCATGATCAAGCTATTGTAGCTTATAAAGGTGAATTGTGAGTATAATGTTGCTTTCCAAAACCCTTTTGGATGATTAGGATGTCTAGAATCTCCAACCTTTATAAATTCTCATCCTATATAAGAACACATATTATACTCTATCATATTGCAACCAAAACATTGTTTCAGATATCGTTATATTTGCCACACATGATGGTTTCTGAAACAATTCTTTCAGCTCCTAGATAAACTTGATATTAAAATAATCAAGAATCATGGAGGCAAACATGATACTTAAGATACTAACACTGGAATTGTTACTCTCGATTTAATACCAATTATTAAATTTCACGGAGTAAATAGAATTTTGCTGAAAGTTTGCAATAGGACTTTAAACTTTAGATTGACACTCAACACAATACGTACCAGTTCGTAAAGTATATATCCAGAATTCTATAGTTCTATTATCTCAATTACAACTATGCATAAGGTGGTGAACGAATTCCAATGACTACATGCAAATTCACTTTGATTTAATTTATGATAAATTGAGTTCTACTAATCCAAATTAGAAATGAACTCCCACTCAAAAACGACATCCCTCGTGTCTTTTTGGTGATTACATGAATCAAATCCACTACACCAAGTCCGATCATCACGTGAGTCGGTGTAGCTTCAAAGGCGAGCATCAAATGGGCATCATATCTACTATATGACTCATGCTTAACCTTTCGGTCCGTGTTCCGAGGCCATGTCTGTACATGCTAGGCTCTCCAAGTAAGAACCTTAGTATTCGCGTGTGTAACTGTCTTACACCCGAGATGTGCTCGTGGATTCAAGTACACCCGATCATCACGTGATGTCTTGAAGCGACGAAACATTGTCGGTGCATACTTAAGGAAGAACACATTTTTATCTTGATATCTAAATGAGAGATCATCTTATTATGCTAATAAAACGTCAAACAAGCAATATAAGATGCTATCAAACATCACATGTTTATTAATGGAATGATATGGTTCCCGCATATGATCTCTATCATGTGCACCGTGGTATGATCACTATCATACCTATATGTGTAAGTCCAAGGTCTATGAAGATTACACGTTATGTGTGTTGTAAGAGTATCATCTCATACTTCTACTTACAACATCACCATATCATAACACTAGCCCAGCAACAATCTAAACTAGACGCCTCTAATTTATCCATTGCAAATTTTACGTGGCTTAGGGCTTTCGAAGATAGAACCGTTTTTACCTACGAACATGAACCACAATGAGAATAACCAAATTGTTGACAACTCGTTGCAAATTAGATATTGACTATAGTAGGAGAGACAGACACCCGCTAGCCACTTATGCAAACTAGTTGCATGTCAAGCGTGGAACAGGTCTCATGTGCGAGGACATGTAAAGTTTGTCCGGGCCGCTTCATCCCACTATGCCACCAATATCCAAAGTACAAATAAGAAGCAATAAAATGATCATCATCGCCCACATACTCATATGTGTACTACCCGTGCAAAGTATCTACGCATAGATCCGGCTCTGTTACCACTGTAGGGTTCGGAGCATAGAAAACAAAAAATTTCCTACGATGGGAACATCTATGTACCAAGATCTATCTACTAGATATAAGCAACGGGTGGATATACATCCATAGAATACATACCCTCGAAGACCGAATAGCGTTAACGAGGTTATACTCGTGGATGATGTAGACGAACTCTTACCGATCTCAAGATCGTGATGAAGTCCATCTGGTCCAGCCAGTCCAGCATGATCAAGTCCAGCACCTCAAAGCAGTGGTGAATCCGTGATCGCACACACGTACGGGTACCCCGACAACCTCCACGCCCACGCTCCAGCGAAGCAGCAGAAGCAACAAATCCTTCCAGAAAAAGCCACCGAAAACATGTATCTCGCTGATCCGAGACCATGGGGAAATTCTAAAGGGGGAGAGAGATCCTTCGCGAGGAGGTGTGCTTTGAGAGGATGAGAGGGGGGCCTTTTATAGGGGAGAGGGGGGCACCCAAGGGGCATGGATCCCAGCCATGGGGCTTCCCCCACCTCTCCCACATTCATGTGGGTGGAGCTCCCACTCAAAATGAAAAGCCTCCACTCCCATAAAAGAGCCTCCACTCAAAAATCCACTCACATGCATTAAATTTCCACCAAATTTAATGCAAGCTCTCATTTAAATAAAACTCTTTTATTTATTTATTAAGAATTTTGTTAATTACTTTAATTAACAAACATTCACATAAAACCCCTTGCTAGTATTCCATTTCACATGCAGAACCAGTTTCAGCAATTTCAACCGAAACAGTTTCGGTGTCTAGTGAAATAAATTCCTGCGCTTTCCTTTTTCTTTCTCTAGCATATCATTTGCTCCGAATGGTGTCGGTATCCCTTAAGTGTGTCACCCTGCAGTTCGCGAATAATGCAGACATGATCGAGACCCTTCTCCGATCAATAATCAGTAGCGGGACCTGGAGATCCATACTGACTCCCACACATTCAACGATGACTTCTGTGATCGTGTGAACCTTTTACGCTAGTATCTTAATCCTTTTGTTTCACGATATATTACATGTCCGAGATTCGATCATCGGTATCTCCATACCTAGTTTGATCTCGTTACCGACATGCACTCTTTTCTCGTTCCCGTGATATAACATTCTAGTGATCAAATCACTTGCTTGCAAGCTAATCAATGTGATATCACCGAGAGGGCCCAGAGCATATCTATCCGTCATCGGGATGAACAAATTCCACTCTCGATCCATGGGTCTCAACATAACACTTTAGTAGTTCTGAAGCCATCTTTATAATCACCCAGTTACGGTGTGACGTTTGATGTCATCGAGAAACTCTTCCGGTGTTAGTGATTGACATGATCTCATGGTCTAAGGATTAGGATCACTTCGTAAGTTGTTATAGCAATATAAACTCAATGACTTTGATCGTAATGATATACTTCGGATGAATGTTCATCACATCATTACACTAATGTTGTGACCTTGTTATTAACAACATCCAGTGTCCATGATCAGAAAACTTTGATCATCATGTTAATCAATGAGCTAGTTTATAAGAGAGGCATAACTAGGAACTTCCTTTTTGTTTATTAAACACACATGTATTAACGTTTCCGTATTAATACAATTATAGCATGCAAAATAAACATTTATCATAAATAAGGAATACGATAATAACCACTTTATTATTGCCTCTCGGGCATATTCCCTTCATAATTTACATGTTATTGGGTGGGTAACTTACAAGTGAAGTCTGGATAACTCTCGTGTTACTGGTGGGTAACTTTTGGAACAAAAAAATCATGTTATTTAGCTAGAGCATACATCCGGGATATCACTCGTGTAGACTGTCGAAGCGCCCACCGAGTTATGTAATTCTCAGGGTGGTCACTGTGTATTTTTACTGTATTCATGCAAAAGATTCTCCACACAACATGTTTTATAGGATGGGCAACTTATATACTATAGTCTGAATAACTCATGTGCTATGGGTGGTTAACTTTTGGCCCGAAAAAAAGTTGTCAGAATATATCAATATAGGATCTAGTTTTAAAGATCTTGTCACGACTAGTCCAACTATGAAAACAGATCAAATTAAACAAACAGTTTGATTTATAAGGCATTTTAAATTTTTGTATACAAAATTCGCGCATGCAATAGCTGGGCACGCACGGTGGAGCGATTACAACCGCTTCTGTCGCAATGCCCGCCAGGTTTGATTTCTTTAGACTGGTCCGAACGTAGCACGTTTCTATTTCTTTTGCTTTGATCATTCAAAATAGAAATCCAGGCCGTGTTGGATGCTCTTGTGTTGCACGTTGCAATTTTCTATGTTCGTTGCGCGTATCTTAATCGATGCCTCGTAAGATCTGACTCCCACTTTTACGTCACCCGCGTGAAGAATGAATACTTAATCACAAGCAAGGGCTGCTAGCTAGACGATTTCTTGTGAGCTCACATCTCTGACCAATGTGGCAGCGACTAATTAATTCCAAGTCGCTACGTGCTCGCTAGTCACATATGGTGCCTTTAGCAGTTCACCCAATATTGTCACTCACTTGCTAGCACTCGCTTTATCATGGAAACGAAGAGCGTGGCCATCATCGGCGCCGGCGTAAGCGGCCTGGCGGCCTGCAAGCACCTGCTGGAGCGCGGCTGCCGGCCGACCGTCTTTGAGGCGGACACCGTCCTCGGCGGCGTGTGGGCGCATGTTCCCGACTGCACCAGGCTCCAGTCGCCGCGGACGATGTACCAGTACTCCGATTTCCCGTGGCCGGACTCCGTCACGGAGATGAACCCAGACCACCGCCAAGTGCTCGACTACCTCGACGCCTACGCACGCCGCTTCGGCGTGCTCGAGTGCGTCAGGTTCGGCCACCGGGTGGTCGGGATGGAGTACGTCGGCGTTGACGAGGAGACGGTGGCGGCATGGGAGGACTGGGCCGGGAACGGCCACGCGTTTGGCTCCGGCGACGGGGAGTGGCGCCTCACGGTAGCCAACGCTGAGGGCCACGTTGAGGTAACTATATATTATGCTAGTAGTAGAATTTTTCATCCTCTACTCCGACATTTCATCCTATACCTGTCGTTTCATTCGTCCGTATATGGCGGAAGAAGTAAAATTAATACTCCATGCCGGTTCCACTAGCTATTGATCCATGAGAATGATTGATCATTTAGCATATATTGTATAGTATTGATTTTCATGTCTATCTCTATTGCCTATCAATTGTTAGAAATAATAATCTTGTTTCTAATAAAATTTAGTCGGTGATTAGTCCGTGCATTAGTTATCATCTGGTCAGCTTGCACGCTGAGTAGTGATAGTGGTTGTCCTAATCAGTACGCGTAGGTTTGGAAAGTTGAGTCCAGTTTAGAAGTGTGTGTGTCTGGGTTTCGTATAAAATGAAGTGTCCAGTTTAGAAGTCCTAGCTAGTTTAGGAATCATGTGATTCGTATGGGATAGTGTCCCGTACGTGCTAATGGTATAGGCCGTATACGTAGTGGTTTAGGTTATCTAGTCCAATAGGAAGTGCTGACCGTGATTAAGTGACAACAATTTTCCCTTCCATCATAGAAATTTGCTCTTTTAACAGGAACAATTGATCTCTAATTTTTTCTTACTACTGTCCTGATGCATGAGTTGCTTTTTGCTATTAAAATTGTTCATACAATTGAGAGCCATTCCCCACAACCCTGCCCCTTCCTCTCCAGACATACAAAGCAAACTTCGTGATCCTATGCATTGGGAGGTTCAGTGGTGTACCCAACATACCCACATTTCCACCAGGCGAAGGTCCAGAAGCATTTGATGGGAAGGTTATCCATTCCATGGACTACTCCAAAATGGGTAGTGCTAAAGCAAAGGAGATGATCAAGGGCAAGCGTGTGACTGTTGTTGGCTACCAGAAATCAGCAGTTGACATTGCTGATGAATGTGCACAAGTAAACGGTACATATATGAAAGCCCTTTTTATTCCTTTTTTCAAAATTTCCTACTTTTCATGATGTTGTGCCGCACCAGAGTAAATTTGTGTTGTACTTGTTGAGCTACATTGCCTGCTCACCATTGCCTTTGTTTTTCTATTAGCTTACTGCATTTTGGTTCTGTAGGTGTCGAGAAACCATGTACGATGTTGGTCCGAACAAAGCAGTGGATTATTCCAGACCTCAACGCTTGGGGTGTCGACATATCAAAGCTGTACCTAAATCGCTTTGCTGAACTGCTTATTCACAAGCCTGGTGAAGGGATCCTCCTTAGACTGTTGGCCACCATATTGACTCCATTGGTAGTGCAGTAACAACATGCTACTATTATTTTGATTTTTTTTCGAAAAGGGGTATTGGCCCCGGCCTCTGCATCGACCGATGCATATGGCCTTTATTTACTATTATTTTGATAAACATTAATATATGTTTTTTCTCTAAATTACTTTATACACCCTTCAGACTAAACTGACTAATGTGTTATGCCTGATTTGTATATGCGTAGAGATGGTTAGTTTTGAAGTTTGTGGAGAGCTATTTCTCTATTCCAATGAAGAAGCATGATATGGTACCTGACCATAGCTTCTTTGAGGCATTAGTGGCATGCGTGATTGAGATTGCACCCAAGGATTACTACAAGAGACTAGATGAAGGCAACATTGTTCTGAAAAAGTCAAAGAAATTTAGCTTCTGCAAGCAAGGTTTGCTTGTTGAAGGTGAATCTTCAGTACTGAAGAGTGACATGGTAATCTTTGCAACTGGATTCAAGGGGAATGAGAAGATAAAGGATATTTTCATGTCAGAATACTACCAGAGTGTTGCAATTGGGTCAACATCAACAATTGTGCCTCTCTACAGGCCAGTTCAATACATATATTATTTTTGTATATGCTCTTAGTTCCCCATATCTTGAATAACTTTTAATTAACACACTTTTTTTGCAGGCAGTGCATAAATCCTAAGATTCCGCAGCTTGCGGTCATGGGTTTTGCAGACAGCTTGGCAAATGCCTATTCAATTGAACTTGGGGCTATGTGGCTGGCGCATTTCATGGATGGTGGTTTCAGACTTCCAAGTGTTAAAGAAATGCTTGCGTCTGTCCTAGAGTGGGAGAAGTTCATGAAGCAGTATTCGCCCGTTTACTTCCGTAGAGCCTGCATTTCAGCCATAAACATTTGGTGCAGTGATCAATTGTGCCGAGACATGGGATGCAACCCCAGGAGGAAGAAAGGATTTTTCCAAGATTTGTTTGAGGTTTATGGTCCTAGTGATTATGTTAATCTCCATACCAATAAAAAGTAAACCTGGTTCTGCCAACTCGCATAGCAGAAGTAGGTCTGCCAAATTCTTGCTTGTTCACATCCTTGCAACATCTTATGTATAACTGGTGTTGCTTGTAAGCCACAGTAGCCATATGGAATATGGGTGCTCACTTGAACACGAACCTTACTCATGTAATCTTACATTCCAAAATAAATTTACTACTCCCTCTGTCCTCTTTTTATTTAAAATAAGCATTTTAATATCGCGAGATACCAATTACACCCATCTTCTGCAACAATGCATTACCCTAATAGCAATACGGATGCACACAGCCAAAAAGAACAGAAGAATTACAGAAAAAAAAAGTCCAGCTACAGCGATCTATGCCTATAGAAGCAACCAAACACCCCCAAGGCAACGCCAGAAATCCATCCTATCCAAAAGCGACTCCTCCAAAAAGGGAACAATGCACTAGTGTTGTCTCACCTGATCATCGATCATAGGTTTTCACCCTGGAGAAAGTCTCCGCTGATTAAACAATGGCTTCAACAAGGCCATTGCCAGACACAACCAATCAAGTCCATAACTTGGATTTTCACCGTGCAGCTTGAACTATGGAATTCTCATGTACCGTCGCCCCCACTTTCCAATTTCCCTGCTTCAAGACCTAGATCATCAAGCCAAAACATAATCGCAACCAAGATTTAAACCACCATTACCAGTCTTTAGACATCGACTTTCATGTCATTCTTCACAACTGACTTCACTGTGGGACTAATGACATGTCCTTGATGGCAACGGTCAGCAAAGCTTCACAACACTCTCTCTGAAACCAAACGATCAGATAAAAACATGGTTGTGCGCGCCCAAAATCCATCCAATCTGGCGAACTCCGGCATATCGGCCATTGGAGTTCACGAGAGAAATTTTGCAGAACGCAACACTCCGATCAGATCAATGAAGTCATGGAACCGGTAGATCTTCGTCATGGCGTGAGAGGGATCCTTGGACCAAACCCCCTTTATTCGAAGCCAGACCGAAGCCCTCTCACCACCGGCCTTCACCGGCCACCAGACCCACCGGATCTAGGCCGACAGATCTAGGATGACCCCGTCCGCGTCGCCCGCGAGCACCTTAAAGGGCATCACTTCGGTGGAGAACGGTGCAAGGACGGCATCGCCGCCACCATGCCCTGCCGCCCCGCCACCAGGCCATCCCACTACCACGCCCTTGCAAACGGCACGCTGATCCCTGCGCGCACCGCCTTACTGCCTCTACACGCGAAGTCTTGTGAGGAAGACACGCCCACCTTGCACTGCCGCTTCGTAGCCGCGACGCCGCCACCATTGCCGCCAACGGCTAATAGGGACCGTGGCTAGGTTTTTTTGGGGGGAGAGGGAGTCGCCCCGGGATCGCCGGCGCGAGCGACCCGGGGGCAGCTTTGATTTTGATCTCAAATGGAGGGAGGGTTTCACTTCCTAGCCTCTACACCAACTAGGAATGCACACTACCATTAAGCATGATTATTAGGATTTTAAACTTAGTTAAGCACCAAGTCTGGTCCTCAAGATAAATTGCACGAGTATCAGGATAGCTTGGTCCTTAAGTATAAATAGGAACCTAAATTCAGATTCGTGAGGATTTGGACTCAGGTGTTGGGTTTGTACATACACTCTCCCAACCAGTTGAGGTAGGCTCACTTTCTAATCCGTCCTTGATACATCCAGATTTTGACAAATTTATGACATATGTTTGAGATCGATGAAGCACTACTATTAATAGTAGCTTCTTAGTATTTAGAAGCAAAACTGCCAATATTGCAATTGAGAGATGATGTTGGGTGACTTCTTTTGGACTTCTACCATGGCTTTTAGGTCTCACACCGCATAAGCAGAAAAGAAGTGTCCAGATTGTCTCCACTGAGAAACCCCATAGAAGCCCACTAGTAAGCGTGCACGTGCAACGCACGCTCTCATAATCTACACAAAAACATCTCTTTTGAATATTTTTTCTGTTTTACCGACTTTTTTATCGAGACACATAAATGAGTCTGAAGCTCAATGATGTAACCTGGGTTGTAACGCACAATTTACACACATTTATTCACATAAAATTCATGATCACATAAATATATTATGAGAAATAGTAGACTATTTAGGATGCTACCTGTGTATACCAATCCAACCATTGGATATTCTATAGAGATCATGAAGTTGAGCAGCAGGAGCACAAAATATCTAACCAAAAAGATCATTTCCGTTACATCAAGATTATTTTTTGCATGCATTGCTAGTACATGCAAGACACATGCAAGCTAGCACATGCATGCAAACTAGCAACAGCTCACGCATGCATTTTAGCAATACATTCAGACCTTGAACCGACCAAAATTTTAGCACGCATTCTAGCACTACATATAGACCATTGAACAGACCATTTTTTGAGCATGTAAATTAGCACTACACATATACCATTGAATAGACCTATATTTGAGCAACCCAATCAAACAATCTCGCTAGCACACGGCGGTTCATACAAGCATAGTACTAGTTATCATATGGACGCATGGAACTAAATTGTAGAGGTCCCAATCTTTAATAAGATAGAGCCCCCTGTGTTTACAATGCTAGTCCCTGGATCAATAGCTAGCATCCACAGTTAAGATGTAATATCAAGAAACAAAGGTCATAATATAACTTTATAACCAGGAATAACATAAGTTTATTACATCAAACATAGCTCATTTGGCTATTATATTATATTGCAGCGGAATAACTATAAGTATGGGTCCTTCATATTCAAAGTGCCACAGGCAGATGTTGGTTGTAGACTTTGTAATCCTAATCAATCAATCTTCACTAAAAACAATCAAACCTGCAACATACAATTTACAGCCACAAAGGGTCAATACATTTGAATTGTATTGGCAAGTGATACTATGGTAGTATAGTGGAGTTTAACATCTATATGCATTTGGCTAAGTGGAGTTGAGGCTTGCATTGCTCAAAATAGATTTTTCCTTAACATTTGAAAATACTAAGTTTTTGCTTTGATAAAATCATTTTTCTCAATCAAAGATTGAAGATCCTTTACCAAGGCATATCTCAATCAAAGATTGAAGATTTCAGACAACCCTTGTTCAAACCACAAGATTTTAACTTAGAAATTTGAATGATGAGATCCTTGATTTCTTCCATGTCTTGATGCTCAAATTGTCCTTTACCAGGGACATGGCTAAGTACTTAGATTTTTTACACTCTGCAGAGGTGGTGCACTTTCCCCACAAGACTTGGTTTCACCAAGACAAGATCTTTCAGAAGCCTTCCCTTAGACCAAAATGGACGCGCTCCAACCTATCAAACACTACCACCCACTGTCCATATGGCTAAGTTCTTGCAACCTATATGATCATGGCAGAGCCCATATTGCCAAGTGGTTGCACTTGAAGCTTCTCAACATTTGACATATCAAATCTCTTTGTTCCTGGGTGGCCATCCACAAGTGAGATACACAAGGTAAACCATAAACATGGGCCTTGTGAACCACTCAACCAAAAACCACCAAGCAAGCCCATTCCACCCAGGTGATTCATTAACTTAGTTGTTTTATTAGACAAAATCAAAAGTCCTCAGACTTAGAATATTTTTCCATAGTGTGAATATATATTCCACACATGTTTTCTATTAGCTAGGCTAAGCTTGATAGTAATAGGAATCTTAACTTAGGAATATTTCCACTAAGGTTTCATCTACTAGTTTTCCTATAGTAAGGTTTATACTTAGCAAAATCCATGCAAGTTTTACTTAGCAAAATCACTAATGCATAGTGAAAGTATTGGGATATTAAGTATGAAGCATCACTTGCCTTTTTGGTAGGGAATGGTGGTTCACTCCTTGATCTTTCTAGTCTCACACTTCACTACAAGTCAATCAAGCAAACACAAATTCAATTCACATTCCAAACCAAAGTCAAACAAACAATTTTTCACACACAAAGTAATGGAATCTAAGTCATGCATAAGCATGCAAAGGTTGGTTCCATTGCAAGGATGGTCTCCACTAGGCTTCTATACTTTGTGAGTTCTAAATTGGTCATTTACCAAAATGGCAAAGTCATTTGCAAATGGGTTTTATCCATAAACCATTTTCAAATCCTTTCATCATTTTATGTGGTGAAAAACATTTTTCTCAATACCACAACCTTAAGTGGTTTCACCAATTAAGTTGTTGTTTCTTAAAACTTGGTGTTTTTGGTCAGTAGGTTTGGTCCAAAACATTTCCTCCAAAGTTTTTACTCAAAACCATTTTCATAACAAAACAATAGTTTTATTTGGCTAGAAATGGACTAAACTAATTAATCCATTCTAACTGTTCAAAATTCATTTTCCAAACCATGGGTTGGTTCCTAGGGTTAGTAAGTTTACAACAAACCAATTTGCAAAGGTTTTAACCTTAAAAACATTTTTAAACAATTTTTCTAATCTAAATAAGCATACAAATGAATCTGCAAAAACAAGCAAACAAACATATACTATTTGCAAAACCAAGGGCATGGTTGGCTAGGGCTGGTTCTCCTGAATTCATTGATATAAAATTTGTAATTTTTGGACGTGTGGTTTGAAAGTTACAGCAATTACAAATTTGCATTCTAATCAGGTTCAAATTCTATTTTCCAAACTTCTGGTGACACGCGGCACGTTCTAATTCGCTGAAAACGGTTCACGCGGATCGACTGCTCTGGCGCGTTGGATCAAGTCAGATCGTGCCGTACTGAGCGCATACCCCTTCGCGATTAAGTCATTCTATCCTATCCATCAGATCGGGATCGGACGGCTGTGGGGTGCTCGACCTTAAACGAGTGGCGCTGCGGCGGCTGCTGACGGCGGAGCGACCAGACGGTGGCGGCGCCGGTGAAATAGGAAGCGAGGGAGGGGGAAGGTGCTCACCATGTTCGCAAAGACTTGAGGAAGCTCGACATGTGGTCGTCGGGGCAAGGGGCGCACAGACGGGTCGGCAATCTCTCGCCGGAGTTGAGAACGGCGTCAAGTGGTCCGGGTTGTGGTCGGAGGCGACGCTACAGATCACGCGGAGGCCAACAGAGTGCAAGGTTAGCTGCGCAAGGTCGAGGCGGTGACGCGTGCGTGAAAGAGAAAGGGAGGGGCGGTCGGATACTACCTGTGGACGTCGTCGGAGAAGAACCAGACGACGGCGTTGGCTCGAGGAAGATGTTGCCGACGCTCAGGGACGCTCGTGGTCGAACGAGGGGTACGGATGGATGCGTCAGGAGGTGGGGAATCTACTAGGGTGCTCAGGGAGGCGCGGGGTGAAGAGGCTCGGCCGGATTCCTCACCGGAGTGTCGTCGGACAGAGGCGGTGTTCGAGTAAAATTCGACGGCCTGGGGGCGTGCTCGAGGGAGGAGTCAGGGGGGAACGAGAGAGGAGAGGAAGACAATTTATCGTGCGTGATCACTGCAGGTTTTACTCGCGGCATTAAGGCGAATTAAGCCAGAGAAATCAAAGCCTGCAACGGTGACGAGGGAGGAAGAACAGGTCGTGGGGGTGGGGAAGATGACATCGTGTCTACGGGGTCCTCTGTCAGCGAGAGAGGGAGTGAGGGGGAGGGGTCCACTAGTCAGTGGCCTTGCGGGTTGTTTATGCGGTGAAGAAAAACGGTTCGGGGAATAAGAGGAGGTGGCTGCTGGGCTAGGATAGTTGGGCTGGGCCGGATGGTGGGCTGCTCTATTTTTTTCTGTCTGAATCTTTTTCTTTTTCTAATTCTATTTCCTGTTTTTGGATTTCAAACAAACAAACAACATTCAAACAAATCAAACCATCACCAGACTTTGAAAGTTTGAACTTTGTTCTGTTTAGTAGCATAATTCAAAATTCCATAATAAAATAATATTTTTTATTCATTTTAGGATCTATTCATTATTTAGATAAAATGGACCTTTATTTATTTAATCAAGTAGGGTTTGATTTATTTAATAAAATCTCCATTAGAAATCCAATTATTTTCAAAATCAGATCAGTAGGTTTTATTTGAAAATAAAATATATTTGGAAATCTTGTTTAAAACAAAATAACCTTTTATTTTAGGGTCCATTAATAATTAAATACAATAGACCTTTATTATTAAATCCAATAGGATTTGTTTTATAAAAATATTTATTTTGAAATCTAAAATAAAACCAAAACACTTCAGTAGGTCTTATTTGAGAATATAAAATACTTGGAAAACTTATTTAAAATAATTTTATAAGTTTTGAGGTTTTAATTAAAATGGTGAAACCTTTTATTTAAATAAAAATTGGATATTAATTCCTTATTATTTTATTTAAATAAACCTTTACTATTTTAATCAAAACAAAATGTTTTTAATTCAAAAGCTTGGCCAAGGTTTAATTTGGCTTTATAAATTAATCTTTATTCATAAACCTCTATTTCTTTTGAAAACCAAATCTTTTTATTTAAGAGATCCAAAATAGTATTTCCCAAAATATTTTATTTTCCTTTATTTAAAATGTTTATCTTTATAAATTTCTTTAGGATTTTATTTGATCCAACTGGTTTGAAGGCCCAATTGAATTCAAAAAGTTTCTTCTGGCCCTGAAAATCAAACAAAGTTTTATTTTATTCATTTATTTTCACATTACAAGATTTGGAAAATCTTGGGATGTGACAGGCTACCACCCTTAAAATAAATCTCATCCCGAGATTTGGGGAGGCTAGGGTTACAAGTAGGCTCAAAACAACTAGGGTACTACCACCCTTAAAAATTCTCAAACAGAAATTACATATTGTCCTTCTTGGGATCCTGGGAAAACTTTCTCTAAGCAAACAGTTGCATTTGTATCCTTAGTTTCCATGCTTGACTCATGGGCCAAGGTTGAGTTTCTCCATAGGCTTGTTCAACTTGTTCACCATCTTTTCTGGACAATTGTTTACATAGTGGCCTGGTTCCTTGCATTTGAAACACATCACTTGGCTGATATATTTCTTTTCCTTTGGTATCACTGCCTCTTGTTTGTTTCCTTGGTTCTTCTTCTTTTCTGGGCACTCATTGGCATAGTGTCCCATCTCTTTGCATTTGAAACATTGCACTTGTGTAATATCCTTCTTGCTAGTGTTGGGGCATTTCTTCTTCTTCTTTTTGGGTCTCTCCAAAGTTAGGAGTTCTTCTAGTTCATGTTCTTCATAGGTGGGAGAACTTTCTCTCTTCTTGGGGCATTGATCTTCATGCTCCTTGGATGCATGATCCTTGTATCCACAAGTATTGCTAGCTTGGATTCCTTCTAGATTAACATCTTTGTCATCCTTGTTGTCATTAGCTCTTTGGGAAAAGTTTTCTCCCATGTTGATCATTTGAGTAACCAATCCTTGCAACAATTGGGATTGAAGTTTCAAAATCCTTTGTGTGGCTGGGTCTAGTCCATTGTTGTTGGCTAAAAGCTGAGTTGTCTCTTGTCTCAACTGGTTTTGGGTTGCTATAAGTTCTCTCATGTTGTCCTCTTGGTTGTTGTTGTTGTTGTCATCAACCTTGATGTTGGAGTCTCTTGGAGTAGTCATCTGTTTGGGTTGAAGGGGAATTAGAATAGGCAAGATATTTCTAAGGAATCAATTCTAATCACACACATCACAATTCACACAAACAATGTGCATGCAATCACATACCAAAACATTTCACCCAAATAAAGTTCAAGCACATACTTAGGCAACCAAAAATATTTTTGTTACACCACATAAGTTGGTGAGTTTGAGTTAACTAAAATATGGTGGTCCATCTATATGGTTCACTTGTGATCATTCCATTCTTCTTGATTCTTCTTGTATGAGATCATGGTTTCCTTGGGAAAAACTCTTGGTCACATAAACTTCAAAGTTGATGATGGCTCCTTCCTATTTTGCATTCCCTTAGTCTCCAAATCTTGAGCAAGATTTCCTTGTTTCACTTATAGTCCTTTGTGATTTCCAAGTTGGAAGTCCTTGGTGAATATGCTGAAGATGTTGAAGTCATTAGGGTTGAAGAAGTTGAAGTCATTAGAGTTGAAAGTGTTGAAGAAGTCCTTTGCACATGGTGTAGTCCTTGGCTATGGTTAGGTTTTTCCATCAAGTTGAAATATAAGAGATGTCGAGTTGAAACCAAAATGGTGGAGGAAAGAGTTTACAAGTGTTTTTGTAAATAAGTTTGTGGAATAAGACAACTCATATTTTCTAAGGGTTTTTGTCCAATCCTAGGGTTACAAATCCTACAGGCAACACAATGCTCTGATACCATCTGTAGAGGTCCCAATCTTTAATAAGATAGAGCCCCCTGTGTTTACAATGCTAGTCCCTGGATCAATAGATAGCATCCACAGTTAAGATGTAATATCAAGAAACAAAGGTCATAATATAACTTTATAACCAGGAATAACATAAGTTTATTACATCAAACATAGCTCATTTGGCTATTACATTACATTGCAGCGGAATAACTATAAGTATGGGTCCTTCATATTCAAAGTGCCACAGGCAGATGTTGGTTGTAGACTTTGTAATCCTAATCAATCAATCTTCACTAAAAACAATCAAACCTGCAACATACAAGTTACAGCCACAAAGGGTCAATACATTTGAATTGTATTGGCAAGTGATACTATGGTAGTATAGTGGAGTCTAACATCTATATGCATTTGGCTAAGTGGAGTTGAGGCTTGCATTGCTCAAAATAGATTTTTCCTTAACATTTGAAAATACTAAGTTTTTGCTTTGATAAAATCATTTTTCTCAATCAAAGATTGAAGATCCTTTACCAAGGCATATCTCAATCAAAGATTGAAGATTTCAGACAACCCTTGTTCAAACCACAAGATTTTAACTTAGAAATTTGAATGATGAGATCCTTGATTTCTTCCATGTCTTGATGCTCAAATTGTCCTTTACCAGGGACATGGCTAAGTACTTAGATTTTTTACACTCTGCAGAGGTGGTGCACTTTCCCCACAAGACTTGGTTTCACCAAGACAAGATCTTTCAAAAGCCTTCCCTTAGACCAAAATGGACGCGCTCCAACCTATCAAACACTACCACCCACTGTCCATATGGCTAAGTTCTTGCAACCTATATGATCATGGCAGAGCCCATATTGCCAAGTGGTTGCACTTGAAGCTTCTCAACATTTGACATCTCAAATCTCTTTGTTCCTGGGTGGCCATCCACAAGTGAGATACACAAGGTAAACCATAAACATGGGCCTTGTGAACCACTCAACCAAAAACCACCAAGCAAGCCCATTCCACCCAGGTGATTCATTAACTTAGTTGTTTTATTAGACAAAATCAAAAGTCCTCAGACTTAGAATATTTTTCCATAGTGTGAATATATATTCCACCCATGTTTTCTATTAGCTAGGCTAAGCTTGATAGTAATAGGAATCTTAACTTAGGAAGATTTCCACTAAGGTTTCATCTACTAGTTTTCCTATAGTAAGGTTTATACTTAGCAAAATCCATGCAAGTTTTACTTAGCAAAATCACTAATGCATAGTGAAATTATTGGGATAGTAAGTATGAAGCATCACTTACCTTTTTGGTAGGGAATGGTGGTTCACTCCTTGATCTTGCTAGTCTCACACTTCACTACAAGTCAATCAAGAAAACACAAATTCAATTCATATTCCAAACCAAAGTCAAACAAACAATTTTTCACACACAAAGTAATGGAATCTAAGTCATGCATAAGCATGCAAAGGTTGGTTCCATTGCAAGGATGGTCTCCACTAGGCTTCTATACTTTGTGAGTTCTAAATTGGTCATTTACCAAAATGGCAAAGTCATTTGCAAATGGGTTTTATCCATAAATCATTTTCAAATCCTTTCATCATTTTATGTGGTGAAAAACATTTTTCTCAATACCACAACCTTAAGTGGTTTCACCAATTAAGTTGTTGTTTCTTAAAACTTGGTGTTTTTGGTCAGTAGGTTTGGTCCAAAACATTTCCTCCAAAGTTTTTACTCAAAACCATTTTCATAACAAAACAATAGTTTTATTTGGCTAGAAATGGACTAAACTAATTAATCCATTCTAAACCTGTCCAAATTCATTTTCTAAACCATGGGTTGGTTCCTAGGGTCAGTAAGTTTACAACAAACCAATTTGCAAAGGTTTTAACCTTAAAAACATTTTTAAACAATTTTTCTAATCTAAATAAGCATACAAATGAATCTGCAAAAACAAGCAAACAAACAGATACTATTTGCTAAACCAAGGGCATGGTTGGCTAGGGCTGGTTCTCCTGAATTCATTGATATAAAATTTGTAATTTTTGGACGTGTGGTTTGAAAGTTACAGCAATTACAAATTTGCATTCTAATCAGGTTCAAATTCTATTTTCCAAACTTCTGGTGACACGCGACACGTTCTAATTCGCTGAAAACGGTTCGCGCGGATCGACTGCTCTGGCGCGTTGGATCAAGTCAGATCGTGCGGTACTGAGCGCATACCCCTTCGCGGTTAAGTCATTCTATCCTATCCATCAGATCGGGATCGGACGGCTGTGGGGTGCTCGACCTTAAACGAGGCGTCTGCGGCGTGGGCGAGGCGACGACGGCGGCGCCGGTGAAATAGGAAGCGAGGGAGGGGGGAAAGTTGCTCACCACATTCGCAAAGACTTGAGGAAGCTCTATGTGTGGTCGTCGGGGCAAGGGGCGCACAGACGGGTCGGCAATCTCTCGCCGGAGTTGAGAACGGCGTCAAGTGGTCCGGGTTGTGGTCGGAGGCGACGCTACAGATCACGCGGAGGCCAACAGAGTGCAAGGTTAGCTGCGCAAGGTCGAGGCGGTGACGCGTGTGTGAAAGAGAAAGAGAGGGGCGGTCGGATACTACCTGTGGACGTCGTTGGAGAAGAACCAGACGGCGGCGCTGGCTCGAGGAAGATGTTGCCGACGCTCAGGGACGCTCGTGGTCGAACGAGGGGTACGGATGGATGCGTCAGGAGGTGGGGAATCTACTAGGGTGCTCAGGGAGGCGCGGGGCGAAGAGGATCGGCCGGATTCCTCACCGGAGTGTCGTCGGACAGAGGCGGTGTTCGAGTAAAATTCGACGGCCTGGGGGCGTGCTCGAGGGAGGAGTCAGGGGGAAACGAGAGAGGAGAGGAAGACAATTTATCGTGCGTGATCACTGCAGGTTTTACTCGCGGCATTAAGGCGAATTAAGCCGGAGAAATCAAAGCCTGCAATGGTGACGAGGGAGGAAGAATAGGTCGTGGGGGTGGTGAAGATGACAGCGTGTCTACGGGGTCCTCTGTCAGCGAGAGAGGGAGTGAGGGGGAGGGGTCCACTAGTCAGCGGCCTTGCGGGTTGTTTATGCGGTGAAGAAAAACGGTTCGGGGAATAAGAGGAGGTGGCTGCTGGGCTAGGATAGTTGGGCTGGGCCGGATGGTGGGCTGCTCTATTTTTTCTGTCTGAATCTTTTTCTTTTTCTAATTCTATTTCCTGTTTTTGGATTTCAAACAAACAAACAACATTCAAACAAATCAAACCATCACCAGACTTTGAAAGTTTGAACTTTGTTCTGTTTAGTAGCATAATTCAAAATTCCATAATAAAATAATATTTTTTATTCATTTTAGGATCTATTCATTATTTAGATAAAATGGACCTTTATTTATTTAATCAAGTAGGGTTTGATTTATTTAATAAAATCTCCATTAGAAATCCAAATATTTTCAAAATCAGATCAGTAGGTTTTATTTGAAAATAAAATATATTTGGAAATCTTGTTTAAAACAAAATAACCTTTTATTTTAGGGTCCATTAATAATTAAATACAATAGACCTTTATTATTAAATCCAATAGGATTTGTTTTATTAAAATATTTATTTTGAAATCTAAAATAAAACCAAAACACTTCAGTAGGTCTTATTTGAGAATATAAAATACTTGGAAAACTTATTTAAAATAATTTTATAAGTTTTGAGGTTTTAATTAAAATGGTGAAACCTTTTATTTAAATAAAAATTGGATATTAATTCCTTATTATTTTATTTAAATAAACCTTTACTATTTTAATCAAAACAAAATGTTTTTAATTCAAAAGCTTGGCCAAGGTTTCATTTGGCTTTATAAATTAATCTTTATTCATAAACCTCTATTTCTTTTGAAAACCAAATCTTTTTATTTAAAAGATCCAAAATAGTATTTCCCAAAATATTTTATTTTCCTTTATTTAAAATGTTTATCTTTATAAATTTCTTTAGGATTTTATTTGATCCAACTGGTTTGAAGTCCCAATTGAATTCAAAAAGTTTTTTCTGGCCCTGAAAATCAAACAAAGTTTTATTTTATTCATTTATTTTCACATTACAAGATTTGGAAAATCTTGGGATGTGACATAAATATGAAAATCACACATCATTTAGTAGTTATCATCTACACGTAGAAAATCGAATAGTACTAGTTTCGGCTAGTCCCTGTAAATTATTTTTTGCTTACCGATTCAACCGCTCAACTAGAGCAATCTCTCTTTTGCTGTTGATTTTTTATCTTGGCTTTACATCATACGGATTCATGCTAACAGGCACACATCCCCATCAACTAGTACAGCTAGTCAGGTCTAGTGCATGCAAGTACAACTATCAATCGCGTGCAGTTTGTAGAAATTTTTGCAATAGTATAGGCTAGTTGGTATGCTACAGTACAGTCTGATCTTGCCATTCTACAAACGGCAAATAACACCGTTAACTGCATGCAAGATTTTGGCTATCTCTTATCTTGGCAGTTAGTTCACGTACTCCCTGTATTCAACGTCAACGCTTGCGTGCATTGGTAGCATCCTAGATAGCAAATCCATGTTGAATATATTATAATTACTTACAAAAATATGGAATAACAATTACTAAGCAACTTTATCTATAAATATTCTTTGATGTTGTTTCTCTTTTGAAAGTCCATATATTTATGCACGTTATCTCATAATTTATTTCTTCTAAAATGTGTCGTATGAATCTATCAAGCAGTAATTAGAGCGATACATAACGAAATATACCTGTCTAGAAGTGTCAGATAAGATATCTTCGATGAAAAACTCCATGAAATTAAACATCCACGGGCCACATGGGGATGTTAGATTCTGTATAGATTCTGCATTTGTGTATGTGTATTGTACCACTTGTAACACATCCATTATATATATATATATATATATATATATATATATATATATATATATATATATATATATGTGTGTGTGTGTGAGAGAGAGAGATAGGCCATCCCATTGAGGGTTGAGCCGATTTCCTCAATTATATTATTTGACATGGTATCAGGCTTGATTACGACCAATGCTTCCGCCGCCTCCACCAAACCCTAGCCGCGTCGCCGCCCCTGCCACTGTCGCCGATCGCGTCGCTGATCGTCGACGCCGCCGCCATGTCGAGCGCCGCCACCTCCGGCTCCACCAACACGGGCTACCTGCCCGCCTCCCTCGCTGCCCTCCTCTCCCGTCCCATCGACGCCGCCGCCATCCGGCCGCCCCCGATCGGGACGGGGAGCGTCGGCTCCTTCTTCTCCAACCATCCCCCGGCCCCTTCGTCGCCAGGGCACTCGCTGACGGTCCACACGTCCAACGCCTACTCGCCCGCCTCCACGGCTGCCGCCTTCTCGCCGCTCTCCTTCGCGCCCGCGGCATCCTCGGTGGCCTAGACAGTCGGGCCCTCTTGGTCGGATCTTGCGCCGATGCACCCTGCCCTTACGGCGTCCGCGCCTCTTGCAGGGTCTCACCCTGCGTCGCACACGGGTTCTCCCTCGGCACCAATGGTCGTGTCGCCCGTCTTTGTCCCTATGGCGTGCGCGCCCCCAGCAGTCCGCTGTTTCACTTTGGCAACCTCATCACTATCAAGCTATCGCCGGATAACTACATCGTCTAGCGTGCGCAGGTCCTTCCGCTCCTTGGGAGCCACTACCTGCTCGGCTACGTCAACGGCACTCTTCCTTCCCCCTCCCCGCGCTGGTGGACAACGTGAACGGCCCGGTCTATAATCCAGCGCACCGTGTGTGGACGGGCAGGACCAGGCGAACCTCTCCTCCATCCAGGGGTCGCTCACCCCGGCTGTTGCCGAGCTCATCGTCTTTGCCAAGACGTCTCATGAGGCATGGAAAATTCTTGAGCACTCCTTTGCATTACAATCGCAGGCCCGTGCCAACTCTCTCCGTCGTGAGCTAGGCAAATGTGAGAAGCTCGACACCACCGCCACAGAGTTCTACAACAAGGTCAAGGCCCTCGCTGACACGTTGGCGTCCATTGGACAGCCGCTCACCGACTCCGAGTTCAACTCCTTCATCATCAACGGCCTCGACGAGGAGTATGATGGCTTGGTCGAGATCATCAACGAGCGTGGCAACTCGACGCCCATGATGGCACATGAGGTCTACTCCCGCCTTCTCCTCACCGAGCAGCGCGTCGAGGCGCGTCGCACCAATCGCAGCCGTGGAGGGGGATCCTCCGCAAATGTTGTCTATAGGGGCAGCCAACCCTCTTCGGGTGCCCCATCATCTGCCTCGGGCAAGGGCCCGCACCGTCGACCCCATCTTCGACCGGCCCCTCTTCGACGTTGTCTTCTAGAGGGGGCCGACGCTGCCAGCTTTGTGGTATTGAGGGGCACTGGGCCTCCAAGTGCCACCGCCACTTCCAGAAAAGTTTCCTCAGTCTCGGCAATGACGACAAGGATGCACATAATAATGCGCGCCAAGCGGCTATGGCCGATCGTTCGGCGCCACCCCCAAAGCCTCAAGCCAACCTTGCACAAACTCAGTCCTACTCCGTTGACCCATATTGGTACATGGACTCGGGGGCAACGGAGCACATGACGAACGAGATGGGGAAGCTCCACAACTGTGAGCCATATCACGGGTCCAACAAGGTATACACCGCCAACGGATCAGGTATGCACATCTCCCATATTGGTCAAGCATCTCTTCTCACTAGTCATGCCAATAGGAGTCTCCAACTTCTCAATATTCTTCGAGTACCATCTGTGATGTGTAATCTTCTTTCAATTCCTAGACTCACCCATGACAATAATATGTTTTGTGAATTTCACCAGTTTGATATTTTTATTAAGGATCGGGACACGAGGAGCATGCTCCTTAGTGAGCATCTATGTCAGGGACTCTATCATCTGGAGCATCCTGAATTCTCTCGCGTTTTTAGTGGAATTCGTGTTTCGTCATCGCAGTGGCATGCTCGCCTTGGTCATCCTGCCACTCCAATCGTTCATCATGTTTTGTGTCGTCATGAGATTCCTATCATGCCTAGTAATAAAGATGTAGCAGTGTGTTATGCTTGTCAGCAGGGGAAGAGTCATGACTTCCCTTTTCGGAGTCTAATCGTGAGGCGAAACATCCTCTAGAACTTGTGTTTTCAGATGTCCGGGGCCCTGCCCAAACCTCTGTTAGTGGTCATAATTATTATATCAGTTTCGTTGATGGTTACAGTCGCTTTACCTGGCTTTATCTTATTAAGCATAAATCTGATGTGTTCGATATTTTTCTTCAGTTTCAAAAACATGTTGAACGACTTCTCAAGCATAAAATTGTTCATGTTCAATCGGATTGGGGTGGTGAATATCGCAACCTCAACTCCTTTTTCCAGTCGCTTGGGATCGCTCACCGTTTAGCATGTCCACATACACATCAACAGAATGGCTCCGTAGAACGTAAGCATCGTCATATCATTGAAACTGGTCTTACTATTTTGGCCCATGCATCGGTTCCATTTCGATTTTGGAGTGATGCCTTTACCACTTCATGTTTTATCATCAATCATACTCCCACACGTGTTCTAGACATGAAGACTCCTACTGAACTCCTTCTTAATGAACATCTTGATTATACATTTTTTAAAGTGTTTGGGTGCGCTTGTTGGCTGCATCTTCGCCCATACAATAAATGCAAGATGGAATTTCGGTCCAAAAAGTGTGTATTTCTTGGCTATAGTTCCTTTTATAAAGGCTACAAATGTCTTCATGTTCCCACTAATCGTGTCTATATATCTCGGGATGTCGTGTTTGATGAGCATGTTTTTCTCTTTGCCAAACTCCTTGTGTCCACCGATGAACCTCCATCCATGCATTCATTCTCCATTGCCTCTAACCAATTTGATGATATTGCATACTCTCCTGTATTGTTGCCTAACCATGGTGCATGCACTGGACGCGGGGCCCGTTTGGAAATTTTGGAGGCACCAGCACCTCCACCGCCGACGTCATCCGACGCGCACGTCGATCTGCACGTGATCCTGCATGGCCTCGGACATCGTGATCATGCACGTCCGGTCGATGCTCCTATGACGTCGCGCCCGGCCTCGCCCCCTGTCGTTGGGCCGGCCTCGCTGAGTCCCCGGTCTTCCACGCCTGCCTCGCCTACGTCGCCTTCGCCTGGGCTGTCCCCCTCGCCGAGTAGCCCAGCCCCTGTGACTCCATTGGCGAGCTCCAGCTCGGCTTCCTCGACTCCTAGCGCGTCGCCAGCTTTCCCGACGCCCAGCGCGTCGCCTTGCATCATGTCGCTCAGCCCCTCGCTGGCTAGGCCGTTGCTGTCACCATCGCCCAGCTCTTCGCCGGCTGGTACCTCTCCGTCGCTGTCACCCAGCCCCTCTCCAACTGCACCTTCGACCTCTATGGATCCTGTACTGCGCCCCCATACGCGCAGTCGTAGTGGCATTCATCACCCCAAGGAGCGCACTGACGGCACAGTTGCTTGGAATGTTGTGTATATGACTGCTGCCATTGCGGATCCATCCTCCGAGCCCTGCACATACCAGACTTCTATGAGTATTCCTCATTGGAGAGAGGCTATGGAACAGGAATATCATGCTCTTATTTGTAATAAGACGTGGACTCTTGTTCCTCCACCACCGCGAGTTAATGTGATTTATTCTAAATGGGTCTTCAAAGTGAAGAAGCATTTTGATGGGTCTATTGAGCGCTACAAAGCGCGTCTTGTTTCTAGAGGATTTTGGCAACGTTATGGTCTTGACTATGAAGACACATTCAGTCCAGTGGTCAAGCCTACTACCATCAGGCTTCTTCTATCTATTGCCGTCACTCGAGGTTGGTCTCTTCGTCAGCTTGATGTGTAGAATGTCTTTCTTCATGGTGTGTTGGAGGAGGAAGTTTATATGCGACACCCGCCTGGGTTTTCTAAAATTGACCATCCTGACCATATTTGTCGTCTTACCAAAGCACTATATGTAGGGGTTTGTAGCATGGAAAACAAAAAAATTCTACCGCATGCACAAAAACAATCCAAGATCTATCTACTAGATTGTAGCAACGAGTCGATAGAAGAACTCACCCTCGAAGATTCCAAAGCGGTTAACGAGAGCAGATTCTCATGGGTGATGTAGTCGTACTCTTGCCGATCTCAAGATCGCGTAGACGATCCTTCCAGCGCTGCGTTCCGGCAGGGCTTCCGCAGTCGGTCACACGTTCAGTACTCGATGAAGACCTTCCTCTCCCTTATTCCAGCAGGCAGCGGAGGTTGTAGCACTCTCCTCATGATTCCGGCAGCACGACGGCGTGGTGTCGGAAGTAGAGCGGAGATCTCGCAGGGCTTCGCCTTAAGCCGGAGCGAGTATGGTGGAGTATGAGAGAGGCCTTGGTGATCTAGGGTTTAGAGGGCACCAAGGGGAGGGTGTGGCCGGCGGCTAGGGTTTGGGGAAACCTTAACTCGGCGAGTTGGGAGATCCCTAGGCGGCGGCTGCACTTGTGGTGGAGGCGCCAGGAGCTAGGGTTTAGGTGTGAGGGGTAGGGGCGCCCTACCCCTCCTTATATAGGTGGGAGGGGCGGTTTGGGAGGAGGGATTCCTCCTCCAACTCCTCCTCATGGCCGGCGTGTGGAGGGAGTGGGAATTCCTCCCCAAGTAGGTTTCCTACTCTCCCTCCACCAAGCAAACTTCAGATTTGACTTTTCAAATTGGCATTTGACTTTCAAACTTGGATTTGATTTCTCTCTCCATATTTCCCAGCCAAGTGACCTAGTACATGATGCAACCATTCCACATTGTCATGACACATCCATGTACCCTTCCCCTCCGGAGTGTCGGACCTTCTAGAACATTCCTGGTGAAAACACCGGAATCTTTTCTGAACTCCGAAACAGGACTTTTATTATATGAATATTATTCCCCGGACCATTCTGGATCTCCTCGTGATATCCCGGATTCCATCCGAGACTCCGAACAACATTCGGTCTCTTACTCATCATTCCATAACTACACAACAACATCGAATCCTTAAGTGTGTCTCCCTACGGTTCGTGAATTATGCGGACATGACCGAGACACTTCTCCGATCAATAACCAATAGAGGAATCTGGAAATTCATATGGCTCCCACATATTTCTACGATTACTTTGTGATCGAAAGAACCACTTACATACGATACCAATTTCCCTTTGTCTCACGATAGTTTACTTATTCGAGGTTTTGATCGTCAGTATCTCTGCATACCTAGTTCAACCTCGTTACAGATAAGTTCTCTTTTCTCGTTCCCGTGATATGTGATCCCTTGTGAGCCAGTCACATGCTTGCAAGCTAATTGGATGACATTCCACCGACAGGGCCCAGAGTATATCTATCTGTCATATGGATGGACAAATCCCACTCTTGATCCATGTGCCTCAACTCATACTTTCCGAACACTCAATGCCACCTTTATAGCCACCCAGTTACGGTGTGGTGTTTGATGTCATCAAAGCATCCTTCCGGTGATGGTGATTAGCATGATCTCATGGTCGAAGGAATTAGGTTACTATGTATCAGAAAGCTTATAGCAATTGAACTATTAAAATGACTTGATCTTTATGCTACGCTTATCTATAGGAGTATGTCCATCAGACCATTCTCCTAATGATATGATCTTGTTGTTAATAACATCTCTATGTTCATGATCGAGAAACCACGATCATCTATTAACCAACAAGCTAGTATTATTAAAGAGGCTTTACTAGGGACTCTAATTTAGTTTACAAATCACACAAGTATTAATATTTCTGGTTAACACGGTTATAACATGAATGTAAACATTTATCATAAACACAAAGATATAATAATAACTACATTTATTATTGCCTCTAGGGCATATCTCCAACAGTCTCCCACTTGCACTAGAGTCAACTAATCTAGATTACATGGTAATATACCGAACACCCATGGCGGTTTGGTGCTGGTCATGTTTTGCCCTGGGGAGAGGTTTAGTCAACGGATCCGCCACATTCAGATCTGTGTGTACTTTGCAAATTTTTATGTCACCATCTTGGACATGTTATCGAATAGCGTGAAAACGTAGCTTGATATGCTTCAGCTTCTTGTGTGACCTTGGTTCTTGCGCATTGGCTATGGAGCCCATGTTATCACAGTAGATAGACATTGGGTCCAGCGCACTTGGAACCACACCGAGCTCTGTAATGAACTCTTTCATCCATATTGCCTCTTGTGAAGCCTCCTAAGCAGCTATGTATTCCGATTCAGTTGAAGATCTCGCCACAATGCTTTGCTTTGCACTCCTCCAGCTAACTGTTGCACCATTCAAAGTAAATACGTATCCAGATTGAGATTTGGAATCATCTGGATCGGTGTTCCAACTAGCATCGGTGTAACCATTAACAACGAGTTGTTCATCACCTCCATAAGAAAGAACCATATCCTTAGTTCTTCTCAAGTACTTAAGGATGTTTTTGACCGCTGTCCAATGATCCACTCCTGGATCACTTTGATATCTGCTAGTCAAACTAACAGCATATGCAATGTCGGGTCTAGTACATAGCATGGCATACATCAGAGATCCTATGGCTGAGGCATAGGGAGTCTTCCTCATCCTTTCTCTATCTTCTGCTGTTGCAGGACTTTGAGTTTTACTCAAGGTCGTATTGGGCAACATGGACAAGAACCCTTTCTTGCTAGCTTCCATTCCAAACCTCTTTAGAACTTTGTCCAAATATGTACTTTGTGACAATGATATTAGGCGTCTCGATCTATCTCTATAAATCTTTATGCCTAATATGTAAGCTGCTTCGCCAATATATTTCATTGAAAAACTATTATTCAAATAATCCTTGATACTATTAAGAAGGTCTACATCATTCCCAATCAACAATATGTCATCTATATATAGTATGAAGAATGTTACAGAGCTCCCACTCACTTTCTTGTAAATACAAGCTTCTCCATAAGTTTGTATAAAACCAAAACTTTTGATTACCTTGTCAAAACGTTGATTCCAACTTCGGGATGCTTGCTTCAATCCATATATGGACCGTTGAAGTTTACATACCTTATTAGCATCTTTAGGATCGACAAAACCTTTGGGTTGCATCATATACAACTCTTCATCAATGTCTCCATTGAGGAATGTTGTTTTGACATCCATCTGCCATATCTCATAATCATAATATATGCAGCGATTGCTAACATAATCCTCACAGACTTTAGCTTCGCTACCGGTGAGAAAGTCTCATCGTAGTCAACTCCTTGAATTTGTCGAAACCCTTTTGCGACAAGTCGAGCTTTATAGACAGTAACATTACCATCAGCATTTGTTTTCTTCTTGAAAATCCATTTGTTCTCGACAATCTTCCGGCCATCCGGTAAGTCCACCAAAGTCCATAATTGGTTTTCATACATGGATCCAATCTCGGATTTCATGGCTTCTTGCCATTTATTGGAATATGGGCTCATCATCGCTTCCTCATATGTTGCAGGGTCATCGGTGTTATCCACCAACATGACACTCATAACGGTATCATACCAATCAGGACTGGTAAGAGTTCTCGTTGACCTGCGAGGTTCCGTAGTAACTTTAACCGAAGTTTCATGATCAACATCATTAGCTTCCTATATTATTGGTGCAGGCGCCACAGGAACTACTTCCGGTGTTGCGCTACTCGCAAGTTCAAGAGAAGGTTCAACAACCTCGTCGAGTTCTGCTTTCCTTCCAGTCACTTCTTTCGAGAGAAATTCCTTCTCTAGAAAGGATCCATTCTTGACAACGGAGATTTTGCCCTCGGATCTATGATAGAAGGTATACCCAATAGTTTCCTTTGGGTATCCTATGAAGACACATTTTTCCTCTTTGGGTTCAAGCTTGTCCGGCTGTAACTTCTTTACATAATCTTCGCAACCCCAAACTTTAAGGAATGACAATTTAGGTTTCTTCCCAAACCATAATTCATACGGTGTCGTTTCAACGGATTTAGATGGTGCCCTTTTTAAAGTGAATGCGGCTGTTTCTAATGCATAACCCTAAAACGATAGCGGTAAATCTGTAAGTGACATCATAGAACGAACCATATCTAAGAGAGTTCGATTACGACGTTCGGACACACCATTACGCTGTGGTGTTCCTGGCGGTGTCAATTGTGAAAGTATTCCGCATTTCTTCAAATGCTCACCAAACTCGTAACTTAGATATTCACCTCCACGATCATATTGTAGAAATTTAATCTTCTTGTTACGTTGATTCTCTACCTCACTTTGAAATTCCTTAAACTTCTCGAAAGTCTCGGACTTATGTTTCATGAAATAGATATACCCATATCTACTCAAGTAATCCGTGAAGGTAAGAACATAACGATAACCACCGCGCGATGCTACACTCATTGGACCACACACATCGGTATGTATGATTTCTAATAAGTCCGTAGCTCGCTCCATCATACCAGAAAATGGAGTCTTGGTCATTTTACCCATCAGACATCCTTCGCATATTTCAAGTGATTCAAAATCAAGTGATTCAAGAAGTCCATCGGAATGGAGTTTCTTCATACGCTTCACTCCAATGTGACCAAGATGACAGTACCACATATAAGTTGTGTTATCGCTCAATTTCAAACGTTTAGCTTCAATGTTATTAATGTGTGTATTTCCACAATCGAGATTCAATAATAATAGACCATCTAACAAAGGTGCATGTGCATAAAACATATTACTCATATAAATCGAACAACCATTATTCTCGGACTTAAACAAGTAACCATCTCACAATAAACATGATCTAGATATAATGTTCATGCTCAACGCAGGCACCAAATAACAATTATTTAAGTATAAAACTAATCCTGATGGTAGATGAAGAGGTAGCGTGCCGACCACGATCACATCAACCTTTGATCCATTTCCAACGCGCATCGTCACCTTGTTCTTCACTAGCTTCCGTTTATTCTGTAGCACCTATTTCGAGTTACAAATATGAGCAACCGAACCAGTTTCAAATACCCAGGCACTACTACGAGTACTAGTGAGATACACATCAATAACATGTATATCGGATATACCTTTCTTCTTGATGTTGCCGTTCTTCAAATCTGCCAAGTACTTTGGGAAATTCCGCTTCCAGTGACCTTCTCCCTTGCATTAAAAGCACTCAGTCTCAGGCTTAGGCCCAGCCTTGGTCTTCTTCGCCGGCGCGGCAACTTTCTTACCGCCCTTCTTGAAGTTTCCCTTTTGCTTAGACTTGCCTTGCTTCTTGAATTTGGTGGTCTTATTTACCAACAACACTTGGTGCTCTTTGTTGATCTCTACTTCTGCAGATTTCAACATGGAGAAGAGTTCTAGCAACGTCTTGTCCATGTTTTGCATATTATAGTTCATCACAAAGTTCTTGTAACTTGGTGGTAGTGATTGGAGGACACGGTGATTCCCCAAAGAATTAGGAATCACTATACCCAAGATTTGGAGTTTGTTTGCGTGCCCAGACATCTTAATCACGTGCTCACTGACGGAGCTGCCCTCTTCCATCTTGCAGTTAAAGAACTTTTCAGAAGCCTCATAACTCTCAACTGCCGCGTGAGCCTCAAATATCATTTTGAGTTCACGGACAATATCATGTGGGTCATGGTTCTCAAACCTTTTACGAGCTCCGATTCCAAACCATACAAGATATCACCTTTGTGGAGTCTTGATTCTTGAGTGAGGTAAACATTCTTTACTTCATCGGTTGCGATGGCTGCGGGTCACCAATGTGCATCCAGCACATAGGTCAAATTACCAGCATTGAGGACAATCCTCAAATTGTGGAACCAATCCGCGAAGTTGCTTCCATTGTTTCCAACTTTTCTTTCTCTAGGAACGCATTAAAATTGGTAGGGGCCGCCATTGATCTACAACATATTTGCAATAGTTTAGACTAAGTTTATAACAAATTGAGTTCTAATTAATAGTTAAATTAATCTAGGTGAACTCCCACTCAAAACAATATCCCTCACATTGTTTTAGTGATCACACGAACCAAATCCACCATATCAAAACCGATCATCACGAGAGTTGATGCAGCTTCAATGGCGAACAATCAACATGTTCATCATATCTACTATATGACTCATGCTTTACCTTTCGGTGATCCGTGTTCCGAGACCATGTATGTACATGCTAGGCTCGTCAAGATTAAACCTTAGCTTCCGCATGAGAAAATCTGGCTTGCTCACGTTGTATACACTCGCAGAATCTAGCACACCCGATCATCACGTGGTGCTTCGAAACAACGAGATTTAGCAACGGTGCTTACTAAGGATGAACACTTTAAAACTTGAAATTGTGTGCATGAGGGATGATCTTATAATGCTATCGTCGTGAACTAAGCAATACAAGATGCATAAAAGGATTAACATCACATGCAATTCATAATATGTGATATGATATGGCCTTTCTTCTTGTGCTTCCGATCTCCATCTTCAAGCATAAACATGATCTCCATCATCACCGGTATGGCGTCAAGGTCAATTGCGTCGTTTCATGGTTGTCATCCACCAGCTTCAACTATTACAACTACTTTGAATAGACACGCAGGTCTTAACGGAATTTAAAGACAACCATATGGCTCCTGCCGGTTGCCAACTTACAATAAGGAGCATTGCATACATCAAATATAATCACAATCATGGCCATATCACATCACAGCACACCCCTGCAAAACAAAGTTAGACACCTCTAATTTTCTTTGCATATTTTACGTGGTTTGGGGCTTTCAATAAGTGTCATTCTAACTTACGAACAAGAACCACAACGTTGATGCTTGAACTATCAAGTTTCCATTGTAAATTGAATCTATACTATGATGGGAGAGACAGACACCCGCAAAGCCACTTATGCAATACAAGTTGCATGTTGAGCGCAGAGCAAGTCTCATGAACGATGTCATTGAAGGTTAGCACGGGCCGCTTCATCCCATCATACCGCAAGATGCAAAGTACACAAAAAGCAATTGATAATAAAAGCACCACCGCCCATAATGACCATTGTGTTCTACTCGTGCAACAGATCTACATATAGACACGGCTCTGATACCACTATAGGGGTTCGTAGCATGGAAAACAAAAAATTTCTACCGCATGCACACAAACAAGCCAAGAACTATCTACTAGATTGTAGCAACGAGTCGATAGAAGAACTCACCCTCGAAGATTCCAAAGCGGTTAACGAGAGCAGATTCTCGTGGGTGATGTAGTCCTACTCTTGCCGATCTCAAGATCGCGTAGACTATCCTTCCGTGTGCGTTCCTCGGCGCTTCTGATCGGTCACACGTTAAATTTTCGATGAAGACCTTACTCTCCCTTGTTCCAGCAGGCAGCGGAGGTTGTAGCACTCTCCTCGTGATTCCGGCAGCACGACGACGTGGTGTCGGAAGTAGAGGGGAGATCTCGCAGGGGTTAGCCTTAAGCCGGAGCGAGTATGGTGGAGTATGAGAGAGGTCTTGGTGATCTAGGGTTTAGAGGGCACCAAGGGGAGGGTGTGGCCGGCGGCTAGGGTTTGGGTAAACCCTAACTCGGTGAGTTGGGAGATCCCTAGGCGGCAGCTGCACTTGTGGTGGAGGCGCCAGGAGCTAGGATTTAGGTGTGAGGGGTAGGGGGCGCCCTACCCCACGTTATATAGGTGGGAGGGGGCGGTCCTCATGGCCGGCGGGTGGAGGGAGTGGGACTTCCTCCCCAAGTAGGTTTCCTACTCTCCCTCCACCAAGCAAACTTCAGATTTGACTTTTCAAATTGGTGTTTGACTTTCAAACTTGGATTTGATTTCTCTCTCCATATTGCCCAGCCAAGTGACCTAGTACATGATGCAACCATTCCACATTTTCATGACACATCCATGTACCCTTCCCCTCCGGAGTGCCGGACCTTCCAGACCCTTCTAGAACATTCCTGGTGAAAACACTGGAATCTTTTCCGAACTCCGAAACAGGACTTTCCTTATATGAATCTTATTCCCCAGACCATTTCGGATCTCCTCGTGGTATCCCGGATTCCATCCGAGACTCCGAACAACATTTGGTCTCTTACTCATCATTCCATAACTACACAACAACATCGAATCCTTAAGTGTGTCTCCCTACGGTTCATGAATTATGCGGACATGACCGAGACACTTCTCCGATCAATAACCAATAGAGGAATCTAGAAATTCATATGGCTCCCACATATTTCTACGATTACTTTGCGATCGAATGAACCACTTACATACGATACCAATTTCCCTTTGTCTCATGATAGTTTACTTATCCGAGGTTTTGATCGTCGGTATCTTTGCATACCTAGTTCAACCTCGTTACAGATAAGTACTCTTTTCTCGTTCCCGTGATATGTGATCCCTTGTGAGCCAGTCACATGCTTGCAAGATAATTGGATGACATTCCACCGAGAGGGCCCAGAGTATATCTATCCGTCATATGGATGGACAAATCCCACCCTTGATCCATGTGCCTCAACCCATACTTTCCGAACACTCAATGCCACCTTTATATCCACCCAGATACGGTGTGGTGTTTGATGTCATCAAAGAATCCTTCCGGTGATGGTGATTAGCATGATCTCATGGTCGAATGAATTAGGTTTCTATGTATCAGAAAGCTTATAGAAATTGAACTATTAAAATGACTTGATCTTTATGCTACGCTTATCTATAGGAGTATGTCCATCATACCATTCTCCTAATGATATGATCTTATTGTTAATAACATCTCTATGTTCATGATCGAGAAACCACGATCATCTATTAACCAACAAGCTAGTATTATTAAAGAGGCTTTACTAGGGACTCTAATTTAGTTTACAAATCACACAAGTATTAATGTTTCTGGTTAATACTGTTATAGCATGAATGTAAACATTTATCATAAACACAAAGATATAATAATAACTATATTTATTATTGCCTCTAGGGCATATCTCCAACACTATATGACTTGAAGCAAGCTCCTTGTGCCTAGCATGCCCGTCTTTCTACAGCTCTTCGTGCTCATGGTTTTGCACCGTCCACTGCTGATTCATCGTTGTTTCTTCTACAGAAGCCTGAGGTCACTATGTACTTGTTGGTCTATGTGGATGATATTATTTTGGTCAGCTCCTCTCAGTCAGCTGCTGATGCTCTTGTTCGCTCTCTTGGTGCTGATTTTGCTGTCAAGGATCTTAGGAAGCTCCATTACTTTCTTGGTGTGGAGGTTGCTTCTCGTGCTGATGGACTTGTTATGACGCAAAAGAAGTATTCATTGGACTTGTTGCAGTGGGCCGGGATGCTTAAGTGCAAGACGATTACTACACCTATGTCTATCACTGACAAGATCACTGTTGTTGATGGTGAGATTCTGTCTTCTGCTGATGCGACGGAGTACAGGAGTATTGTTGGTGGTCTCTAGTATTTGACGATCACGAGACCAGATATATCTTATGCTGTCAACAGAGTTTTTCAGTATCTCCAGACGCCTCGCGACACACATTGGTCAGCTGTTAATCGTATCTTGCGCTATGTTCGTGTGACAGTGTCTCATGGGCTGCATATACAGTCGAACCCCTCTGGGGTCCTCTCGGCGTATTCTGATGCGGACTGGGCTGGCAGTCCGGATGACAGGTGATCCACGGGGGGCTATGTTGTGTTCTTTGGATCTAATTTGATCGCCTGGAGTGCTCGGAAACAGGCTACTGTCTCACGTAGCAGTACTGAAGCCGAGTATAATAATGCTACTGCAGAGATTATTTTGGGTACAGTTTGCTTCAGGAGTTGAGTATATCTCAACCGCAGCCTTCTATCCTTTGGTGTGATAACATCGGTGCTACATACCTTTTTACAAATCCAGTATTCCATGCCCGAATAAAACACATTGAAGTTGACTATCACTTTGTGCGGGAATGTGTGTCACAGAAGCAACTACAGATCAGGTTTATCTCCTTTAAGGATCAACTTGCATACATCTTCATCAAGTCGTTGCCTCTACCACAGTTTGAGGCCTGTAGGCGCAATCTTACCTTTCTAGATTTTTTAGAAGGTGGCTAAGATTGATGAAAGATGTTAGACTATGCATGCACACAAAATACAGAAGCTATACACAGTCTAACATCCTCCATCAATCTTATCCACTTCCTAAAATATATATATATATATATATATATATATATATATATATATATATATATATATATATATGTGTGTGTGTGTGTGTGTGTGTGTGTGTGTGCGTGCGTGCGTGCGTGTGTGATGGGCCACCCCATTAAGGGTTGAGCCGGTTCCCCCAATTCTATTGTTTGACAGGGGACTTGCATAATTACAATCTTTTATAGTACAAAATTTGATATATATTCATTTTTTTATAATATATATATAGTAGGCGTGTATGCGCAACACACGTTCCTAATATATGAGAAGATCTATTTTCAATTTTACTTCTCCTTTAGCTAAGATCTTTTTACTGAGCTACTTAAACGGGTCTCATGCCCAACGATGAAAACGGGCATGTAACATAGAGATACAGACATGTCTTCACTTAAAAATCATATTTGGCTCAATATTTTTTTTCTTTTTTCCTTGAAGAATGATCAAGCTACGGGGCAGACCTTTGTATGCAAGTTTTTTTAAAGAAAAAGGGGGAACACGTCGCATTCGATTGCAAGGCATCATTCCGATAATGAATCGCAGGTATTGTATGTGTGGTTAGTACGTTACTAACCAAGAAGTGTACAAGTTTTCAATATACACCCGAACTGAATATGTCCTAGCTCAAAGCAGCTACACTATATATAAATTCTAAAAAATAGGATACATGGAAATCCACGAACATACACAGGCAGAGGACAACAGAGACATACGTTGTCGTTGAGTGTTGACACATGTGCTGAAATCTTGCACAAAGAACCCAAAATAAATAATATTTTGTACTAAGCCCTGAGCTGGATGTTCAGTTGCAACCCTATGTGTGGCTCAGTTACGGGCAAATCTTTTAGTCGTTGTTGCTAGCAGTAGACGGTATTTCAGTTTCCTTAGTTGAGACTCCTAGAGATTTCTTTTTATTTTCTAATCTGGACGGTGGTTGTATTCCTGTCGGGGATATATCCATTCAGGTATTAAGGGATACAAAAGGAATGAAGCAACTTGATAAATCTTATATATAGAGGAAGGTTATTCGATGAAATCATAAATAAAATGGGAAGAAAGAGAGGAGGGTTGTACGGGCCAAATCAACAGTATCTCGGCTCGGCCTGGAAGACAATCCCCCAGGCCGAATCTGCTCTCAACATGCCGAATCAAGCCTAGACCCGGCCCATACTAATACTCGGCAGCGCTCACCCCCGCATGGGCCGACACAGCAAAACCGGCCCATGACAATCCCACTAGAACCTCGTCACCCCGCCAAACTCCCTCCGACCCAGCGCGCCTCCCGCTCCTGACGATGAATCCCGTGCGCCTTGATAGCTCCCGCCTCGTCGCCAGGAACCCAGCCACCAACCTACCAGCCGCTTCACCCGGGTGGGCCGGCGTTCACTCCGGTCGGAACGGACCACCGCGGGCTTCCTCCAAGGCCAGGTCCGGAGCGGCTCCTTATCCCGGATGGGCCGACGCGGGATATGTCGGCCCACCACGGGTTGCAGCCACCACGCGACGCTGCACTTCGGCTAGGCTCGCCTCGGCCTGGGCCGAATGAAGATAAACCCGGTCAGGCCGCTCCAAGACCCCGGCTGGGCTGTGATTCAACTCGGTGGGCCCTTTTCTCCTACAGCTCGACCCAGGCCGAATCAAGGGAGCAGGATTCGACCTATTCATCTCCCTGGGCCGAATCAGATCATTCCGAGAAGTCTCCTATCACCCAGACAACTCAAGAAATCAACTCCAACTTCAACGAGAACACGCCATCGATCCAGGACGAGATCCGCAAGTATTGTGTCAGTCTTGGGACACCCATGGCACAGACTGACACATGCAATAGGGAATATGCCCATGGCATCCAAAAATATGCTAAGGAATATGCCGTGGCATCTCCGAAGAAGCAAAGGCATATGCTGAGCATCTAAGAAGATGTCAGGAATATGCTGTCTGGATACCAATCGTAGGGAACAAGTTTTGTCCCCTGGGCACCCCTTTATAAGGAGCACCACGGGGATCATTCTCAGAAGAGGCCCCGAAGGGCTCCTCTACTCTCTGTTCGCTAGGAGCTCTCCTTCTTCTTCCTCCATTCTGATAGAGAGAGGTAGATAGAAGGATAGGAGAAATAGCTCAAGGAGCATCTTTGTATCCACAAGTATGGCAAGATAATAAGAGATTAGGTGCAGGGAAAGATGTGTTATATCATCATGAGAGCCTCATTCCCGGATACATCGTGTTTCTATTTTGTTCTTACGAGTGCGGTCTTCACTACATCATTCCTCCCCGGATTCCTCCACGTCCATCGGCCCCAACTTTAGCCTACCCATGGCATATGCCGTAATACCACCACGATATTTGGCGCCCACCATGTGGTCTCTTAGTGGCGTTGGTTGGGTTTCCATCCGGACGGGAGCATCTTCATCAACTTCTTCTTCATAGAGCTCCTTCAGTTCCTCCAAGCGAACACAAAATAGAGAGGTAAGCACAGGAGTCTCCAAGTCTGACTCAGCAAGGTAGGTAAGACTCAGCGAGAATGACTCAAACTCTTCTCCAAGCATACTGTAAGCACCAGATAACTCAGCCACGAACACTCGATCGTTCACCCCGGGGAGAAAATAACTCAACCCGGGGACTAGCCGGCCTATCCATAGAGTCGCCGTTAGATGGGAAAAACATCATTATGATTCGGATTAGCTTATGACTCAGCTTATTTATGATTCAGATTAGCTTATGACTCAGCTTATTTATAATTCGGATTAGCTTATGATTCAGCTTATTTATGATTCGGATTAGCTTATGACTCGGCTTATTTATGATTCGGATTAGCTAATGACTCGGCTTATTTATGATTCAAATTAGCTTATGACTCAGCTTATTTATGATTCGGATTAGCTTATGACTCAGCTTATTTATGATTCGGATTAGCTTATGACTCAACTTATTTATGATTCGGATTAGCCTATGACTCAGCTTACCAGCCTGTTTATGATTTGGATTAGTTTATGACTTAGCTTATTTATGATTCGGATTAGTTTTTGACTCAGCTTACTAGCTTATCTTTGATTCAGACTAGCATTTGATACAGCTTTCCAGGGTATGTTATAACTCGGATTTGTATTTTGACTCAGCTTACCAGCTTATCTTTGATTCAGACTAGCATTTGATTCAGCTTTCCAGGGTATGTTATAACTCAGATTTGTATTTTGACTCAGCTTACCAGCTTATCTTTGATTCAAATTAGAGTTTGATTCAGCTTGCCAGGTTATGTTATGATTCAGATTGATATTCTTGCCAGGTTATGTTATATCTCGCATGGCTATTTGCCAGCATATCATATCTCAAACTTATATCTCGGATCTACATCTCGAATCATATCTCTTGGCGATTAGCCCTATTATCATATCCCAAAACATTATCTCGGATCCATATCAAAGTCATTTCACCATCATCTCATCTGATCAAGTTATATCTCGGCAAACAGATAACTCGGATTTGAGTCATATACCTTGGATTTTGAGTCAGATGACTCATATTTGAGACATAAGTCAAATTTGAGTAAAATAACTCGGATTTGGAAACAGATGACTCGGATTTGAGTCATATACCTCGGATTTTGAGTCAGATGACTCAGATTTGAGACATAAGTCAAATTCGAGTAAAATAACTCGGATTTGAGTAATATACCTCGGATTCTGAGTCAGATGACTCAGATTTGAGACATAAGTCAAATTTGAGTAAAATGACTCGGATTTGGAAACAGATAACTCGGATTTGAGTCATATACCTCGGATTCTGAGTCAGATGACTCAGATTTGAGACATAGGTCAAATTTGAGTAAAATAACTCGGATTTGGAAACAGATAACTCGTATTTGAGTCATATACCTCGGATTTTGAGTCAGATGACTCAGATTTGAGACATAAGTCAAATTTGAGTAAAATAACTTGGATTTGGAAACAAATAACTCGGATTTGAGTCATATACCTCGGATTTTGAGTCAGATGACTCAGATTTGAGACATAAGTGAAATTTGAGTAAAATAACTCGGATTTGGAAACAGATGACTCGGATTTGAGTCATATACCTCGGATTTTGAGTCAGATGACTCAGATTTGAGACATAAGTGAAATTTGAGTAAAATAACTCGGATTTGGAAACAGATGACTCGGATTTGAGTCATATACCTCGGATTTTGAGTCAAATGACTCAGATTTGACACATAAGTCAAATTTGAGTAAAATAACTCGGATTTGGAAACAGATAACTCGGATTTGAGTCATATACCTCGGATTCTGAGTCAGATGACTCAGATTTGACAAATAAGTCAAATTTGAGTAAAATAAATCGGATTTGGAAACAGATAACTCGGATTTGAGTCATAAACCTTGGATTTTGAGTTAGATGACTCAGATTTAAGACATACGTCAAATTTAAGTAAAATAGCTCGGATTTGGAAACAGATGACTCGGATTTGAGTCATATACCTCTGATTTTGAGTCAGTTGACTCAGATTTGAGACATAAGTCAAATGTGAGTAAAATAACTCGGATTTGGAAACAGATAACTCGGATTTGAGTCATATACCTCGGATTCTTGGTCAGTTGACTCAGATTTAAGACATAAGTCAAATTTGAGTAGAATAACTCAGAGAAGGAAACTGATGACTCGGATTTGAGTCATATAACTCAGATTTGGAATCAGGTGACTCGAATTGGAGTCATGTAACTCAAACTTTGAGTCGGATTTGAAGCATGAGTCAAACTAGAAATATGCAACCCAAACGAGATAACACGGATTATAACTTACCCAAAAGGGTTATCAGACCAGAGCCAAAGAAGGCCAGAAGTCAAAACTTTCCCAAAGGGGTATAAGACCAGTGCCCCAAAAGGCCAGAAGTCATAACTTTCCCAAAAGGGTTATAAGACCAGCGCCCAAGAAGGCCAGAAGTCATAACTTTCCCAAAGTAGTTATAAGACCGGCGCCCAAGAAGGCCAGAAGTCATAACTTTCCCAAAGGGTTTATAAGACCAGAGCCCAAGAAGGCCAGAAGTCAAAACTTTCCCAAAGGGGTTATAAGACTGGTGCCCAAGAAGGCCAGAAATCATAAATTTTCCAAAGGGGTTATAAGACCAGAGCCCAAGAAGGACAGAAGTTAAAACTTTCCCAAAGGGGTTATAAGACCAGTGCCAAAAATGGCTAGAAGTAATAAGCTTGCCCAAAGGGGATAAAAAAGAAGTGCCCATGAAGGCCAGATATCAGGATTTACCCAAAAGGGTTATAACCAAAGCTCATAGAGACTAGAGGTCGCAAACTTACCTAAAGGGGTTATGTGACCAAAGAGATATGTGACAAAGAGACTATATGTCGGAGACAACTCTGGGAATATTTTGATATGGAGCCTATGCACAAATCTACAAGTCCCACATAGCCTCGGGGACTAATGTCGGGGATATGACCCCGGGTACCCAGAAGTTCAGGTATTAAGGGATACAAAAGGAATGAAGCAACTTGATAAATCTTATATATAGAGGAAGGTTATTCGATGAAATCATAAATAAAATAGAAAAAAAAGAGGAAACGGGTTGTGCGGGCCGAATCAACAGTATCTCGGCCTGGAAGACAATCCCCCAGGCCAAATCTGCTCTCAACAGGCTGAATCAAGCCTAGACCCGGCCCATCCTAATACTCGGCAGCGCTCACCCCCGCATGGGACGACATAGCAAAACCGTCCCATGACAATCCCACCATAATGAAGATAAACCCGTCCAGGGCTGGGCTGAATGAAGATAAACCGGCCTGGGATGAATGAAGATAAACCCGGCCAGGCCGCTCCAAGACCCCGATTGGGCTGTGATTCAACTCGGTGGGCCCTTTTCTCCTACATCTCGACCCAGGCCGAATTAGGGGAGCAGGATTCGGCCTATTCATCTCCCTGGGCTGAATCAGATCATTCCGAGAAGTCTCATATCACCCAGACAACTCAGGAAATCAACTCCAAGTTCAACGAGAACACGCCATCGAGCCAGGACGAACTCCGCAAGTATTATGTTAGTCTTGGGACACCCATGGCACAAACTGACACATGCAATGCCCATGGCATCCAAAAATATGCTAAGGAATATGCCGTGGCATCTCCGAAGATGCCAAGGCATATGTTAAGCATCTAAGAAGATGCCAGGAATATGCTGTCTGGATACCAATCGTAGGGAACAAGTTTTGTCCCTTGGGCACCCCTTTATAAGGAGCACCAGGGGGATCATTCTCAGAAGAGGCCCCGAAGGGCTCCTCTACTCTCTGCTCGCTAGGAGCTCTCCTCCTTCTTCCTCCATTCTGATAGAGAGAGGTAGATAGAAGGATAGGAGAAACAGCTCAAGGAGCATCTTTGTAGCCACAAGTATGGCAAAATAATAAGAGATTAGGTGCAGGAAAAGAGGTGTTATATCATCATGAGAGCCTTATTCCTTGTGGCATCCTGCAAAACCACTACTAGAAAATCGCGTTGTTTTTGTGCATTGCATCGTCATCATCATGCATTGTTTGTCTGAACTGTTTCGAAAAGCCTAGTTTTGCTTTGTACAAATACCCCTCTTTATTTCAAATGCAAAACCCCGATCGTATCGGATATTTTATTTACCTATAAACTAATTGCAAAGTGGCCTTGTTTTAAATTAAACCAAATCAAGCAAACACACATTTACAAAACTAACACAAAAACCTACACTCTAAATCCTAGTCCCACCAAATCCTATCCTACCCACCTCTCACAGCCTGCCACCTCACCCTCTCACCCAATTCCTACCCACCTGCCACCTCACCGATCCACCACTTTTCCCCTCTCCCTTTTTCTCACCCACAGCCTCCCTACCCCTCTCTCTCTCTCCCCTACACCCGGACCCCACCGCCCCTGGGTCCCACCTGCAGGCCCGCGGCCCCTCTCTCCCACACCCACCACTCAGCCACACTCACACCGCAACCACCCAGCCACCCCTCCTGACCACTGGCCCCCACCGACCCGCCTCGCCCCTGCCCACCCACCCTCAACCCCCCCCTGGCCAGCCCACCCCCCCCCGCGTTCCCCCCTGGCCCCGTCTTCCACCTCCCTCCGCCCTCAGTTTCCTCTCCCTCACCGCCTCTCCCTCTCTCCTCTGGCCGCCTCCCTCTCTCCCAGCCCGCCTTCTCTCGGTGGGCCACGCCTCCCTCTCCTCCTCGCCGCCCCACCATCCTCGTGCCACCGCCTCTCCTCCTCTCTCCGTGCCTCCCTCCTTCCTTCCGCCGGTCCCGCTCGCCACAGGCGCCACCGCTCCTCCCGCCTCGACCTCCTCCTCCGGCCAGCGCCAGCCCTCCCCTCCGCTTCCGTCGCCAGCGAAGCGCCAAGGCCGCCGCCACCTCGCCTCCCTCGCGCCGCTCCCCCCCTCCGGCCGCGTCGCCACCAACCCCTAGGCTCGCCCGCAGACGCCTCTGCGCCTTCCCTTCAGCCCGTTCCGCCCGGCCGCCTCCGCCAGCCGCCCTCGCCGCGCCTGCCGTGCTCTTCCTCCTCTCCGGCCGCCCGAGCCCCGGCCTCCTCCGCCCTCCCCGCCTCTGCACCAACCGCCTCTCGGGCCGCCTCCTCCTCGCCGCGTTCGGCCCGCCACTAGCCCTGCCGTCGCCGCGTCCTCTCTGCTGAGCCTCGGCACCAGCCACTTCATCGGCCCCCGCTGGCCTTGCCTCCGTGGCACCATGGACGACCGGCGCTGCCTGGAGCCGCGTGTCTGTGGCCTCGCAAACGTCCTCCCACAGTTGCAGCCGTGTATGAAAATGGTGACCAGGTGATGTTGACGATTCCGCGAAGTTGGTGTGGTGCTGTCCGACGAACCGTGCCGGGCATAGGCCACCCGAAGACTGCACTGATGTAGATCCCAAGTTCGACAACGATCCTCTAAGCCCGAAGACCATATCGGGATGGGGACACCCTGTAACACCCTCAGAATTGGACCTATGCAAGTTTTAGCGAAACCCGCCAAACCCGCATAGAAACGATTCAAAGGTGCCCACCAGGCACTTTCGTGCGGGTGGAAAACGAAGTAATAACATTACACAACAGTCCTCGATGGGACCCACAGAACAGATATATATAACAGCGACTCAAAGAGTCAAGAATACAGATATAAGGTACAAAGATCCAAATCACCTTGAAAATGATAGAGCGTCCGACTACGGACAAGATGCAAATGGGGCTAAGAGCCCTGAAGAATAACCATTGGCGTCCATAACCTGCCCGAGCCAAGCGGAAGGGTAACCACTAACGGCGTCGATCTCAAAACCTGCTTAAACAAAAGGGGTGCCGACAAAGGGCAAAGGAAAAAGAGGGCGTCGATCGAGGCCGACACAGCGAGGCTAGAATTGGCGGTCCTCGCCTACATAGGTATGGTGGATCGAGCGGCGGCAAAGATGCAATCGAACAACCTATAAAGACTCGATACAACTGGTGGTTATCAGAGAGGGGTAAGAATGACCTATCCGGATCCAACCTGAAGCTAACCCCAAACATACCCATCCTAGCGTTTCCCCCTCGAGACCAAACGAGGAAGTCAACCGAGGAACTCACACCGTTGGCAGTTTTATTTATTCAGTTTTTGTTGCAGCAATTACTAGTCAGGTATAGATAATCATCCTGATAAAATAAGTAGTGGGTCATTTTAGTTAACCATTCCGTTGTAGTTGCAAAAATTACTAATCAGATACAGGTAGCATGAGATAAACCCAAAACCAAAATAGCTTGTTGGTACTTTTATTAGCCATTCCGTTGTAGTTGCAATACTTACTAGTCAGGTACAATGGTCGCAAGCGTCAATCCAAACAAGCAATTGTGGGCAGTATTAATTAGCCATTCCATTATAGTGAAGCTGAATACTAGTCATTATAAAGTCAAATTTATAGCACTACTTTAGTTATGCTTGTCTATGATCGAGAATCATGCTCCAAGTCGTCCATAACCGCGACACGGCTTTGAAATTTTTACCCGTCCGGTGCACCAATAGCAACACGCCGATCAACCTCGGAAAAACCAAATCAAAACCCAACGAGGCCTTCACGACAAAGCAATCACAGATTCAGAATTATTTCAGGCCACCCATTAAGCTACCATAGCGAAGTTAGTGACTCAAACGGACTCAAGGTTTGGGTATACCCGTGAACATCGGGAACCCAAAAGCTGGGCTTGTCGACACCATGAATCGTGTCCCGATCCTAAGCAAGACAGGTGCTATCGTCGCACAATTGTAAATACAGTAGTAGCATGGCATAAGTACAGGATAGTAAATAAAACCTCAAACTAGTTTGTGGCCCCAAGAAATAAGACTGAATCAAGCTCGCTCGGGGTCCCATATACCTCCCGGATGTGGATAGCGCGATAAATCAAGGAACATGTATCAAGTACTCGGGGTCCTACGGGACACAAGTGGGCGTTCGGAAACCAAATATTTTCTATCACCCACCGATGCCTCTGCTTGCTTCCATTTTAGTTGTTAAACAGGAATTAAAGTGAACGATAAGTAAAGCCATGATCATCTCCAACATCAACAAGCGGCAGTACACCAACAACTGTGGTACTTGGCGACACGCAACAGCACTTGAGCAAGCGACTACGACGCGCAAGTCCAACTATCTACCAAACAACAGGTAATAGGAGGTATCCATGGCAATATAAGGCTGCGAGGGATATCACGGGTACGAAAACTAGAGCATCGCAACCAGATAGCAATAGATCAACAGGAGGGAAATAAATACTATAAAAGTAAGATAGGTAGAAAGGGGGAGATGCTCGCCTGAAAACATTGTCGAAGGTTCAACCGAAGATCGGGTCGTCACTCGCATCAACTCAACGGCCTTATCCGCGAAGAAGCAAATCGCTAGAATAAACACCGGATGCACTATTTAATACAACGGCAGAAGATCGGCATGATGCATGTATGATGCATGGCATGGCAAAGGTACGATGCAATTAGGCGATATTAAGCGGAACCGGGGTCCCGACAATTAATTAAATGGTTCAAGTTATTTAGAACCCCCGCAATTTTAAATGTTGTCTTAACAAGGCAAGATTATATCATCGGTTCGCTACACAAATTTAAATGAGGCCAATATAAGACTAGATTTGCCCGCATATGGGCCCCATATTTAATTATGAGGTGAATCGGCCTAAGGCCCCCAAACCACATGACAAGCATGCATGCAAGATGAATGATTAATATGCAACAGGTTTTATATAGCATTTATAAAATAGGGCTCAGGAAAAGGTTCACATTGTGGGTTCACATGGGGTTCGGGGTTCGGCCTCAGGGTTCGGATCTGGGGTTCGGCGGGATCGTTCTCGGATTAAAGAGGTAGATCGTGTCACATCCGGGAAGCAGGACTTGGTTTGGTGTCGGGGGCGCATCGGACTCGCCCGGGTCGGTGTCGTTCTTGTCGGGCCGCGCAGTTGATCTTGGCGTTCCCGGATGGTCTTGCCGACTCCATGCGAAGGCCTTGGCGCTCTAGATCGGTCTTCAGGGTCTCGGCCATCGGATATTTGAAGGAGGTCAAGGCGTCCGGGATGAAGTACTTGGCGTTCTGCGTCGGTGTCCTTACCGCCTGGGTTCTCGAGCATCACATCCGGGAAGGAGATCTTGGCGTCCCATGTAGAAGGCCTCGAGGTTCCATCTTGATCAACGATGCCAAACTTGGTCTCGGTCATCGGGTCTTGGTCTTCGGGGAGGTGGAACTTGATGGCGAAGTGTGCACAGGAACGTGAGACCTCGTTGGCACCGCAACATCTTGGTTTGGTCACCAACGCCACCACAAAACACACTGCAAGATAACATTGCCAGAACTACGGTTCAGAACGAACAAGGCATCCACGAGCGAGCACGCGTCCGGGCTGGGCTTGGATCGACCCAGGAGGCGCCGCAGTACCGAGGAAAAAGGAGCAGAGGACCACTGGTCGCATGCCAGCGGCCTTTTCGGGGTTGACTCGAGGCGGAGGGACAGAGAGGCTAGGGTCGAGTCGGTGCAGGCGAAGCTACGGGCGGAGAGGTGGCTCATGGTGAGGCAGCGGTAGGGTGAGAGAGAGGCTGGCGGTGGGGAGGGCCTTGGGTGAGCTCAAGGAGCGCCGGCGAGGAAGTGGCTCGGGCCAGCCGAGGGCGCTTCAGGCCAGGTGCCGGAGACGGAGGGGGTGGAAAGCGGCGGTGGCGACGGGGTGGACCCGAGGACGGGGCGGAGGTGCGGAAGGCCGGCCGAGGCGAGGGTGGCGGCGCCTGCAGGCGGGGAGGAGAACGGCGACGAGGGGGAAAACCGGGCCAGGAGGTGAGGTGGCGGAGGAGGCCGGAGGAGGTACCGGAGGGCGGGGATGAGGGGGCACGCGGTGGTGGGGGGAAGAGCGGCCGGCAGCGATGGTCGGAGGGAGAGGGGCAGCGCCGGGAGGGAGGTCGCCGGAGGGAAGAGGGGGAGGTCTGGCCGTGGTTGCTGAGGGACGGGAGGCTGGCGGTGGGGCGAGCGGGTGAGGAGAGGGGAGGAGAGAGAGGAGGGTGGGGCCCGGGGGTGGGGACAGGGCGTGGGACCCGCGGGTCCAGGGGAGAGGTGGGTGTGGCGTTGAGTGGGTGCGGGGCTGGGTGAGAGAGGTGGAGAGAGGGGGCTGGGGTGAGGTGGCAGTGTGGGATAGGTTAGAGGGGAGGGAGAGGGTGAGGTGTCAGGTGGGGATTGGGTGGGGTGATGTGGAGGGGGTGTGGGTAGAATAGGATTGGTAGCTGTAGGATTTTAGGTGGACCGTTTGTATTTCTGGGGTGGTCGTTCGGGTCGATTCGGCCCGTTCGACTGCCCCACTAAAATAATATAATTTTTATTTAATTTTTGCAATAAGCTTGTATAAATATATTTTAGACAAACAAAAATATCCGGAAGCATCCGGGGGTTTAATTTGAAATAGAAGGAGGGTTAATTTTAGAAAACGATTGTCTTTCGCAAATAGTTTTTAGGCAAATTAATATGCATGATGATGACGATGCTCAAATGCAATGTGGCATGATGACATGAGCATGCGGTCATAACGATGCAATGCACAAATTCAACGCGATTTTCTAGTAGTGGTTTTGCGGGATGCCACAATTCGACACCACTAACAATGGATCTCGCCCTCGAGATCGCGCCTCATGGTACCGGAAAGGAGGTCGGTGATCTGCGTCTTCTCGCTTCGTGTAGATCCTCACGACACCACTAACGAAGGTTCCTTCTTCATCTGGAAATCGGCGACACCACCAACATAGGGTCGTTGTTCCTGATCGTCGGGAGAACACTCCGGAGAAACAAAGGACGAAGGTAGAGGTATCAAACGATAAGGCCACCTCTAACTTCCATTAGAAGAGGAAAAGTTACATTTATCCACCAGTTCGAGATACAGAGCGAACAGTAAGAGTCGGTTAGGGTGATCAATCCATCTCGGACCCAAACTATTAACTCTATACACGAATAGGAAATCATGCAACACGACCCTCGAAATTTAGAATGAAGATCTTCATAAGCTGTATCCGGAACAAAAAGGGGTGATGCAAGCTCTGCATTGGATCTGATGTAGACGAGGTCATCACATTGGAGAGCGCCGGAAGATACAACAGGAATCATATGAAAGACACAATGATTAGGTTCCGCGATGGTTCCATTGGCATGAACAACACATGCTCAAGGTATACTCCAACTTCACCAATGCTCGTCCTTCTCATATGTTTTTCAACGACACGGATATCCAGCAAGGAACACATATGGAAAAGAGCTCAAGAACAAGAGATTGGGTGAAGGGTACAACAGACAAGTTGCAGATTGATGATCGTAGCACCTCCGTTACAAAAGGGAGAAAACAAAACCACGGCGATGCAACCCAACCACGAGAAATCCTGGACTCGAAGAGAGAGAAGAGAGCGGATTTAAAACACGTAGAGGTAAGAGAGGAATAGCAAAGGGGTAAGAAGTAAAATCAGACCTAACCAGAACTATCCAAGCGATTTTGAAAAATAGTTTTGACACTCTACTTCGGCCGTTAGCTAGGTTATCCTATAGGCTGGACTTGTGGGGTATCGCAACTGCTGAGCTCTGATACCACTCTGTAACACCCTCAGAATCGGACCTATGCAAGTTTTAGCGAAACCCGCCAAACCCGCATAGAAACGATTCAAAGGTGCCCACCAGGCACTTTCGTGCGGGTGGAAAACGAAGTAATAACATTACACAACAGTCCTCGATGGGACCCACAGAACAGATATATATAACAGCGACTCAAAGAGTCAAGAATACAGATATAAGGTACAAAGATCCAAATCACCTTGAAAATGATAGAGCGTCCGACTACGGACAAGATGCAAATGGGGCTAAGAGCCCTGAAGAATAACCAATGGCGTCCATAACCCTGCCGAGCCAAGCGGAAGGGTAACCCTGCTACGGCGTCGATCTCAAAACCTGCTTAAACAAAATGGTGCCGACAAAGGGCAAAGGAAAAAGAGGCGTCGATCTTGAGGCCGATTACAGCGAGGCTAGAATTGGCGGTCCTCGCCTACATAGGTATGGTGGATCGAGCGGCAAAGACATGCACTGAACAATCTATAGATACTCGATACAACTGGCGGTTATCAGAGAGGGGTAAGAATGACCTATCCGGATCCAACCTGAAGCTAACCCCAAACATACCCATCCTAGCGTTTCCCCCTCGAGACCAAACGAGGAAGTCAACCGAGGAACTCACACCGTTGGCAGTTTTATTTATTCAGTTTTTGTTGCAGCAATTACTAGTCAGGTATAGATAATCATCCTGATAAAATAAGTACTGGGTCATTTTAGTTAACCATTCCGTTGTAGTTGCAACAATTACTAATCAGATACAGGTAGCATGAGATAAACCCAAAACCCAGCAGTTGTTGGTACTTTTATTAGCCATTCCGTTGTAGTTGCAATACTTACTAGTCAGGTACAATGGTCGCAAGCGTCAATCCAAACAAGCAATTGTGGGCAGTATTAATTAGCCATTCCATTATAGTGAAGCTGAATACTAGTCATTATAAAGTCAAATTTATAGCACTACTTTAGTTATGCTTGTCTATGATCGAGATACTGTGCTCCAAGTCGTCCATAACCGCGGACACGGCTTTCAGAAAGTTTTACCCGGCCGGGGTGCACCAATAGCAACACACGCTCGATCAACCTCGGAAAAACCAAATCAAAACCCAACGAGGCCTTCACGACAAAGCAATCACAGGATTCAGAATTATTTCAGGGGGCCACCCCATTAAGCTACCATAGCAACGGTTAGCCGACTCAAACGGACTCAAGGTTTGGGTATCTGGTCATGAACGATCGGGAACCCAAAACTGGGCTTGTCGACACCGCGGAATCGTGTCCCGATCCTAAACAGACAGTGCTATCTCGCACAATTGTAAATACAGTAGTAGCATGGCATAAGTGCAGGATAGTAAATAAAACCTCAAACTAGTTTGTGGCCCCAAGAAATAAGACTGAATCAAGCTCTGGCTCAGGGGGGTCCCATATACCTCCCGGATGTGGATAGCGCGATAAATCAAGGAACATGTATCAAGTACTCGGGGTCCTACGGGACACAAGTGGGCGTTCGGAAACCAAATATTTTCTATCACCCACCGATGCCTCTGCTTGCTTCCATTTTAGTTGTTAAACAGGAATTAAAGTGAACGATAAGTAAAGCCATGATCATCTCCAACATCAACAAGCGGCAGTACACCAACAACTGTGGTACTTGGCAACACGCAACAGCACTTGAGCAAGCGACTACGACGCGCAAGTCCAACTATCTACCAAACAACAGGTAATAGGAGGTATCCATGGCAATATAAGGCTGCGAGGGATATCACGGGTACGAAAACTAGAGCATCGCAACCAGATAGCAATAGATCAACAGGAGGGAAATAAATACTATAAAAGTAAGATAGGTAGAAAGGGGGAGATGCTCGCCTGAAAACATTGTCGAAGGTTCAACCGAAGATCGGGTCGGCACTCGCATCAACTCAACGGCCTTATCCGCGAAGAAGCAAATCGCTAGAATAAACACCGGATGCACTATTTAATACAACGGCAGAAGATCGGCATGATGCATGTATGATGCATGGCATGGCAAAGGTACGATGCAATTAGGCGATATTAAGCGGAACCGGGGTCCCGACAATTAATTAAATGGTTCAAGTTATTTAGAACCCCCGCAATTTTAAATGTTGTCTTAACAAGGCAAGATTATATCATCGGTTCGCTACACAAATTTAAATGAGGCCAATATAAGACTATATTTGCCCGCATATGGGCCCCATATTTAATTATGAGGTGAATCGGCCTAAGGCCCCCAAACCACATGACAAGCATGCATGCAAGATGAATGATTAATATGCAACAGGTTTTATATAGCATTTATAAAATAGGGCTCGGAAAAAGGTTCACACATTGGGTCTCGGCGATCTTGGGGTTCCGGGGTTCGGGGTTCGGCCTCAGGGTTCGGATCTGGGGTTCGGCGGGATCGTTCTCGGATTAAAGAGGTAGATCTTGTCGCATCCGGGAAGCAGGACTTGGTTTGGTGTCGAGGGCGCATCGGACTCGCCCGGGTCGGTGTCGTTCTTGTCGGGCCGCGCAGTTGATCTTGGCGTTCCCGGATGGTCTTGCCGACTCCATGCGAAGGCCTTGGCGCTCTAGATCGGTCTTCAGGGTCTCGGCCATCGGATACTTGAAGGAGGTCAAGGCGTCCGGGATGAAGTACTTGGCGTTATGCGTCGGTGTCCTTACCGCATGGGTTCTCGAGCATCACATCCGGGTACGAGATCTTGGCGTCCCATGTAGAAGGCCTCGAGGTTCCATCTTGATCAACGATGCCAAACTTGGTCTCGGTCATCGGGTCTTGGTCTTCGGGGAGGTGGAACTTGATGGCGAAGTGTGCACAGGAACGTGAGACCTCGTTGGCACCGCAACATCTTGGTTTGGTCACCAACGCCACCACAAAACACACTGCAAGATAACAATTGCAGCCGAACTACGGTTCCAGAACCTGAACAAGGCATCCACGAGCGAGCACCGCGTCCCGGGCTGGGCTTGGATCGACCCTGTGAGGCGCCTGCATCGAGGAAAAAGGAGCAGAGGACCACCGGGGTCGCAGGCAGCGGCGCACTCGGGGTTGACTCGAGGCGGCGGAGGGACAGAGAGGCTAGGGTCGGGTCTGGGCGAGCTGCGGAGGCGGAGAGGGTGGCCTGCGCGGGGAGAGCCGGCGAGCGGGCGCGGGGTGAGCGGGGAGGGGCCTGGCGGCAGCGGTGGGAGGACGCGGCTGGCGGAGCTCATGGGGCGCCCGCCGAGAGGAGAGCGGTGGCTCGGGCGGCCTTCGGAGGCGGCCAGGCCGAGGCGGGCCGGGCGCGGGCTGGCCGCTGCCGAGGTCATGGCGCCGGGAGACGGAGGTGGAGAGCGGCGTGGCGACGGTGACCCGAGGCAGGCGGTGCGGAGGCTGGCCGAGGTGGGGAGGTGGCGCCTGCAAGCGGGAGGCAGCGGGGAAAACCGAGGCGGCACGGAGGTGTGAGTGGGCGGAGGCGGAGGAGGCGGGACGAGGCGGCGTCGGTGGTGGGGAAGAGCGGCATGGCGATGGTCGGAGGGATAGGGGCAGCCGGAGGAGGTCGCCGGAGGAAGAGGGAGCGAGCAGCGGTTGCACTGGGACGGGAGAGGGCGGTGAAGTGGGTGAGGAGAGGGGCTGAGGAGAGAGGAGGGTGGGGCCCGGGGTGGGGACAGGGCGTGGGACCCACGGGTCCAGGGGAGAGGTCGGTGTGGCGTTGAGTGGGTGCGGGGCTGGGTGAGAGAGGTGGAGAGAGGGGGCTGGGGTGAGGTGGCAGTGTGGGATAGGTTAGAGGGGAGGGAGAGGGTGAGGTGTCAGGTGGGGATTGGGTGGGGTGATGTGGAGGGGGGTGTGGGTGGAATAGGATTGGTAGCTGTAGGATTTTAGGTGGACCGTTTGTATTTCTGGGGTGGTCGTTCGGGTCAATTCGACCCGTTCGACTGCCCCACTAAAATAATCCACTAACGAAGGTTCCTTCTTCATCTGGAAATCGGCGACACCACCAACATAGGGTCGTTGTTCCTGATCGTCGGGAGAACACTCCGGAGAAACAAAGGACGAAGGTAGAGGTATCAAACAATAAGGCCACCTCTAACTTCCATTAGAAGAGGAAAAGTTACATTGATCCACCAGTTCGAGATACAGAGCGAACAGTAAGAGTCGGTTAGGGTGATCAATCCATCCCGGACCCAAACTATTAACTCTATACACGAATAGGAAATCATGCAACACGACCCTCGGAATTTAGAATGAAGATCTTCATAAGCGGTATCCGGAACAAAAAGGGGTGATGCAAGCTCTGTATTGGATCTGATGTAGATGAGGTCATCACATCGGAGAGCGCCGGAAGATACAACAGGAATCATATGAAAGACATAATGATTAGGTTCCGCGATGGTTCCATTGGCATGAACAACACATGCTCAAGGTATACTCCAACTTCACCAATGCTCGTCCTTCTCATATGTTTTTCAACGACACGGATATCCAGCAAGGAACACATATGGAAAAGAGCTCAAGAACAAGAGATTGGGTGAAGGGTACAACAGACAAGTTGCAGATTGATGATCGTAGCACCTCCGTTACAAAAGGGAGAAAACGAAACCCTGACGGTACGACGGAAACCCAACCACGAGAAATCCTGGACTCGAAGAGAGAGAAGAGAGCGGATTTAAAACACGTAGAGGTAAGAGAGGAATAGAAAAGGGGTAAGAAGTAAAATCGGACCTAACCAGAACTATCCAAGCGATTTTGAAAAATAGTTTTGACACTCTACTTCGGCCGTTAGCTAGGTTATCCTACAGGCTGGACTTGGGGTATCGCATGGCTGAGCTCGATACCACTCAGTAACACCCTCAGATTGGACCTATGCAAGTTTTAGCGAAACCCGCCAAACCCGCATAGAAGCGATTCAAAGGTGCCCACAGCACTTCGTCGGGTGGAAAACGAAGTAATAACATTACACAACAGTCCTCGATGGGACCCACAGAACAGATATATATAACAGCGACTCAAAGAGTTAAGAATACAGATATAAGGTACAAAGATCCAAATCACCTTGAAAATGATAGAGCGTCCGACTACGGACAAGATGCAAATGGGGCTAAGAGCCCTGAAGAATAACCATTGGCGTCCATAACCCTGCCCAGGCCAAGCCGGAAGGGTAACCCTGCTAACGGCGTCGATCTCAAAACCTGCTTAAACAAAAGGGGTGCCGACAAAGGGCAAAGGAAAAAGAGGCGTCAAGATCGAGGCCGATGCACGGCGAGGCTAGAATTCGGCGGTCCTCGCCTACATAGGTATGGTGGACTGAGCGGCAGCGGCAGCATGCACTGAACAACATATAGAGACTCGATACAACTGGTGGTTATCAGAGAGGGGTAAGAATGACCTATCCGGATCCAACCTGAAGCTAACCCCAAACATACCCATCCTGGCGTTTCCCCCTCGAGACCAAACGAGGAAGTCAACCGAGGAACTCACACCGTTGGCAGTTTCATTTATTCAGTTTTTGTTGCAGCAATTACTAGTCAGGTATAGATAATCATCCTGATAAAATAAGTAGTGGGTCATTTTAGTTAACCATTCCGTTGTAGTTGCAACAATTACTAATCAGATACAGGTAGCATGAGATAAACCCAAAACCCAGCAGTTGTTGGTACTTTTATTAGCCATTCCGTTGTAGTTGCAATACTTACTAGTCAGGTACAATGGTCGCAAGCGTCAATCCAAACAAGCAATTGTGGGCAGTATTAATTAGTCATTCCATTATAGTGAAGCTGAATACTAGTCATTATAAAGTAAAATTTATAGCACTACTTTAGTTATGCTTGTCTATGATCGAGATACTGTGCTCCAAGTCGTCCATAACCCATGGACACGGCTTTGAAAGTTTTACCGGGGGTGCACCAATAGCAACACACGCCGATCAACCTCGGAAAAACCAAATCAAAACCCAACGAGGCCTTCACGACAAAGCAATCACAGGATTCAGAATTATTTGGGGCCACCCATTAAGCTACCCATAGCGAAGTTAGCTGACTCAAACGGACTCAAGGTTTGGGTATACCTGGTGAGCATCGGGAACCCAAAAGCTGGCTTGTCGACACCGGAATCGTGTCCCGATCCTAAACAAGATCAGGTGCTATCATCGCACAATTGTAAATCTGATAGTAGCATGGCATAAGTGCAGGATAGTAAATAAAACCTCAAACTAGTTTGTGGCCCCAAGAAATAAGATGAATCAAGCTCGGCTCGGGGTCCCATATACCTCCCGGATGTGGATAGCGCGATAAATCAAGGAACATGTATCAAGTACTCGGGGTCCTACGGGACACAAGTGGGCGTTCGGAAACCAAATATTTTCTATCACCCACTGATGCCTCTGCTTGCTTCCATTTTAGTTGTTAAACAGGAATTGGCAGTGTGGGATAGGTTAGAGGGGAGGGAGAGGGTGAGGTGTCAGGTGGGGATTGGGTGGGGTGATGTGGAGGGGGTGTGGGTAGAATAGGATTGGTAGTTTTAGGATTTTAGGTGGACCGTTTGTATTTCTGGGGTGGTCGTTCGGGTCGATTCGGCCCGTTCGACTGCCCCACTAAAATAATATAATTTTTATTTAATTTTTGCAATAAGCTTGTATAAATATATTTTAGACAAACAAAAATATCCGGAAGCATCCGGGGGTTTAATTTGAAATAGAAGGAGGGTTAATTTTAGAAAACGATTGTCTTTCGCAAATAGTTTTTAGGCAAATTAATATGCATGATGATGACGATGCTCAAATGCAATGTGGCATGATGACATGAGCATGCGGTCATGACGATGCAATGCACAAATTCAACGCGATTTTCTAGTAGTGGTTTTGCGGGATGCCACACACCCGAAGAATCGCCGACAAGGACCGGCCCTACATCAAGATCTGCTTCCGAACACTTCGACCCGAACGCCAAGGCCGATCCGTTGCCGACCCAAGTTCTTCCTCCCGGAACCGTCGAGATCTCCGTCACCAAACCCTCGCGGCCTTCCACACGGAACACCGAGAACTTCCCCTGAACGCCAAGGTCGTCGACACGGTTACGACATGAACTTCCGCTCGGCAACGCCAGGTGCTCCTTCCCGGACCCGAAGACCATCGGTCAAGTTCACCACCGACAAAAGACGGACTACAAGTTCTACTTCACGGATACCAAGCGACAAGATCTACTACCCCGATCCGAAGACCCTAACCCCGGAGTCCGAGAACGATCCCGTCGAGACCGATCCCGTCAAACCCCGAACCCCAGATCCGGACCCCGAGACCCGACCCCGAACCCCGTCGAACCCTAACCAAGATCGACGAACCCTAATGTGTGAACCCCTTCCCGAAAACCCTATTTTATAATATATACAACTTGTCGCATATTAAATGTTCATGCATGCATATTGTCGTGTGGTTTGGGGGCCTTATGCCGATTCACCTCATAATTAAATATGGGGCCCATATGCGGGCAAATCGAGTCTCATATTGGCCTCATTTAAAATGATGTAGCTAACCGGTGCTATATTTTGGCCATGTTAATACAACATTTAAATTGCGGGGTAGCTAAACAACTTGAACCATATATTTAAATGTCGGGATCCCGGTTCCGCCTAATATGGCCTAATTGCATTGCACCTTTGTCATGCCATACATCATACATGCATCATGCCGATCTTCTGCCGTTGTATTAAATATTGCATCCGGTGTTTATTCTAGCGTTTTGCTTCTTCGCGGATAAGGCCGTTGAGTTGATGCGAGTGTCGACCCGATCTTCGGTCGAACCTTCGGCAATGTTTTCAGGCGAGCATCTCCCCCTTTCTACCTATCTTACTTTTCTAGTATTTATTCCTTCCTGTTGATCTTTTGCTATTTGTGTTGCGATGCTCTAGTTTTTCGTACCCGTGATATCCCTTGCAGCCATATATAGCCTTGGACACATCCTATTACCTGTTGTTTGGTAGATAGTTGGACCCGCGCGTCATAGTCGCTTGCTCAAGTGTTGTTGCGTGTCGTCAAGTATCACAGTTGTTGGATAAGTGCTGCATGTTTATTGTTGGAGATGATCATGGCTTTACTTTTCATTCACTTTAATTACTATTTAACAACTAAAATTGAAGTAAGTAAGCAGAGGCATCGGTGGGTGATAGATAATGTTGGTTTCCGACCGCCCACTTGTGTCCCGTGGGACCCGAGTTCTTGACACTGCTCCGAGATCGAGCGCTAACCACGTGGGGAGATATGGGCCCCATTGATTATTACCTGATTTTAAAGTATTGTCTTGGGGCCACAAACTAGTTTGAGGTTTTATTTACTATCCTGTTATGCCATGCTTCTTTGTTTTATTCGATTGTGCGAGGAGCACCTTTGTCTTTGTTAGGAAGCGGAGTGTTTTCGCAGTATCGACAGTCAGCTTTGGGATTTCTTTGTCGTTCTGACCATCGACGCAAACCCTAAGTCCGTCTCGGAGACGGCCGACTTCGTTATGGTAGACTTAGTGGGGTGGCCCCGTGCTTGCTTTGGGTCCAGGAACGTCATGAATTAGGCCCCGCCGACATACCGATGGGTGTATGTTAACTGATCTGGCAAAAAGGGTCGAAGTGCTTGTGGATACTTTGGTGCACCCCTGCAGGATTAAATCTTTTCGAGAAGCCGTGTCCGCGGTTATGGACGACTTGGAGCACAGTGCTTGATCATAGACAACTATAACTAAAGTTTACTGTTATAAATTGACTTGTATCCGATATGACTAGTAATCAGCTTCACTACAACGGAATGGCTAAGTAAAAGTACCAACAACTGCTGGGTTTTGGGGTTATCTCATGCTAATTGTATCTGACTAGTAAGTGTTGCAACTATCATGGAATGGTTAACTAAAAGTGCCCACTGCTTATTTTATCAGGATGATTATCTATACCTGACTAGTAATTGTTGCAACGATAACTGAATAAATAAAACTGCCAACTGTGTGAGTCCCTCGGTTGACTTCCTCGTTTGGTCTCGAGGGGGAATACCAGGATGGGATTGTTTGGTGTTAGTATCAGGCTGGTTCCGGATAGGTCTTTCTTACCCCTCTCTGATAGCCGTCAGTTATATCGAGTCTCTATAGGTTGTTTAGTGCATGCTTCCGCTGCCGCTTCAGTCCACCATACCTTTGTAGGCGAGGACCGCCGAATTCTAGTCTCGCCGTGTACTGGCCTCAGTACTGACGCTCCTCTTTTTCCTTTGCCCTTTGTCGGCACCCCTTTTGTTTTAGCAGGTTTTGAGATCGACGTCGTTAGCAGGGTTACCCTTCCGGCTTGGCCTGGGCAGGGTTATGGACGCCATTGGTTATTCTTCAGGGCTCTTAGCCCCATTTGCTTCTTGTCCGTAGTCGGACGCCCTATCATTTCAAGGTGATTTGGATCTTTGTATATTATATCTGTATTCTTGACTCATGGAGTCGTGTTGTATATATATCTGTTCTGTGGGTCCCATCGAGGACTGTTGTGTAATGTTATTACTTCGTTTTCCACCCGCACGAAAGTGCCTGGTGGGCACCTTTGAATCGTTTCTATGCGGGTTTGGCGGGTTTCGCTAAAACTTGCATAGGGCCGATTCTGAGGGTGTTACATTCCTGGATACATCGTGTTTCTCTTTTGTTCTTACGAGTGCGGTCTTCACGGCATCATCCCTTTCTGGATTCCTCCATGTCCATCGGCGCCAACATTAGCCTACCCATGACATATGCCATGATACCACCACGACAATTCCGTTATTCTGATGAGTAATGGAATTCGATCCCTTTTTTGGGTGGATTGCGTGGAAAAAATATGCCCTGAGCTCACACACATCCACATAGTAGGGACAAGTCCCACACTCTTCTCTCTCAAGCCACCCCTCGCATCTTGTCGAGCCGCTCAACTTGCCCACTCACCTCCCATCGAGGTCCTTCGTCTCCGTCTCCCCGCCGATCCGGCAAGGTCCTGCGCGCCTCCCACGTATCCCCGCCGCTCTGGCGACGGAGAGGTCATGGGGCCCCTCACCTGGCTCCCACCGCCCTGGCGAGTTCAGGTGCTCCCTCACCTTCCTTTCCACCATCCCGGCGAGCTCCTGTGCCACCTCCCCACCGGATTAGCGGAGGCAGGGAAGTGGAGGAATACGCGTGACCTCTTCTCCACCTAATAGAGTGTTGTGATTGTCCCAAATAATTCATTAAGTTCGTCTTTTAAGTAGGTCGTATTAGGGTGGGGACATTGAGTTCATTTCTCAGGTGATATGGTACATCCGTGTACTCTCACTGTTATGAATATTGGGTAATGCTAGGTGGTGCATGGAATTGTAACTTGCAAATGAAAACAAAAAACAATTGTACTCTTTCTATATGCATATAGAAATATTAATACTAGTCATTAACCCATGCACCTGCACGGGTTACCATATTGTAAAAATCTTAATGGATCATATCGTTGCAATTCTTCTCCATTTGTTACACTTCTTACTTTTTTCACATCGTCAGTTCTGATTTCAAGAAGAGTTTACTGGCCTTGAAAGAAACTACATCTACTTGTTTAGATTATTGCACCAAAAAGACCTATGAATAAATAATTTGTGCAAAAAAATGTCCCAATTTAAATAGAGTTATATTACAGATAGGTAATATATGATCTGCATAAAAATGCAGGATTAGAATCTTTTATTCTTCGTCCATATATCATATTTGCCATTAAAAGGCACCTGATCTTAGATTCACTAATGAGAACTGCTCCTATCTGTCGTAGCATACCTAATATTTCCTTGCAAACAGGAGTTCAGGGTACACTATGTGTCACAACATGATATGATACTAAACATCATATGTCAGTAATAAAAAGTTGTGTGAACTCTAGCTGATCAGTAAAAGGAATATATAGTGGATTATTTACTTCGGTGGTGAATCTTAAAATGAAGCTATAGCAGCTGCATCGTGCAGCTCTGCCTGATGGATAAAAATATCACCAAAAATAATATTAAATGGTCTCTCAATACAATGGACAAAAGACAATGGTTAATTAATATATCAGAAAATTTGGATGATTAGTCATGTCTTCCAGAACATACACTTAATAATCAACATGTGTGTATCTATATTATAGATTATACCAATGGAGTACTTAGAACAGAGAAAATACATGCAAAAATGTGAAAAGATTATAGTGCATCCCTGTCTTTTTTATGTAGGAATATCCCTTTCTTTAATTTGGCCAAGAAAATTCATATTTGTGCACTGCGTGTATCCAGAAGTACATAGTTTGATTATATTCCATTTTACTATTATTATTTGATTGGGATACAAAGTAGTTGAATATTCTTGCCAAATTTTCTTCTTCTAGAATTGAAGCTTTGGAAGCCCAATCAGTAATTAACCGAACACAGGGGGTCGCACTGCCTAGCAGTAAAATAAATGAGGATCTAGATAGATGAAGGAAAAGGACTAGAACTGAGCGTAGAAAAGATAGATTTATACGTACTTCTTTTGGCCGGACGACACACACAGATTTAGAGCAGCTTTTGGTAATAGTACCTGTGTTTATCCAAATCGGTTACAGAGCGAGCGCCATGCTGTCCAGCGGACCGCAGGGTATAATTGCTACCCCGTATTATTATTTTGGTCATGCTGATCTCTTCCGGCTCGACTCAGTAACTAATTAATCTGCATCTGCCAGACTACCATCGATCCGGCTCGTAGGCATCGGTCATGCATGTCACATCCTTGGTTGTCGGTGCTGGCCGGCCAGCCAGCCAGCGGAGACCATACAGACACGTACGACAGACGCACAGGAGGAATAGCACAAAGCGTTCTAGGAGATCGGAAGCCCTATGTGGACGACGACGCCTAGATTTTTGTTAGTTTGTTCTTTCCGGTGAAATCCAGGAGAGACGATGACAGCGCGCATGCGTGGGTCAGGGAATGCGGCATTTAATGTTTCATCCAACGGTGACATGTAAATCACAGAATAATTAGACGGATGATATTGCTTAAACTCTAGGATTAATGTGGTGTCTCGTATGGTGCCTTCAATTAGTAGATAGTAATATATAAGATTTGTTGCCATCCTCGACAGTTAAAAGAGAAGATTCTACTTGTTGCATGAAGATTCATACATGGAGAATGTACAAATATATCATCTCTTATAACTCGTATGATCAGTATCAGAGTAGCAATTCAGTTGGAAATCTAAGGTGAGTTCTGAATTAATAATCTGTATCGTGAACTTTTCTGGTTAATAATTCATTGACGTTCAATCAACCAAAAGCATATGTCCGATCTTGTTATTTTTTCATTTATTAGTTTTCAATACAGAAAGAATATCATATTCCATTAACCTAGCTTTGTATAGGCCAATAACATGAAGATGATTCGCACCGTCCGGAAGAGGGGTGAAGCAAGGATCTCATCTAAATCCCACCTCTGCCTTCTTTGATGACCGACTATTCTGAACTTCAGGTGGGAAGATCTAACACATGGCACCTCATCAACAGTCTGCAGCAGCGCCACCGTTACTTGGCGCAAGATTAAGGACCATGCTCCATGGTACAAACCGGGATGTAGGATGTTTTTTTTAGGATGGCACTGACCTGCTATTAAAAATGCAGTCTTTGGAAGTAGTAGAGCACGTATTGAATGTTCACAATATTTGTTGGTCTTGCCATGGTTTATACCCAAAATTTATTGCCTACAGGATGTACCACTTCCAAAAGACAAGTATGAAGAGATGTGCTAATTCAATACTGCACAACAGGCTTGGCTAGAATCGCTACTGCTAAATCATTAGAGGCTTGGCTAGAATCACTGCTGCTAAATCATCAGCTCATTCAGAACAATTAGTGAAAATAAGACTTCAAGTAATGGTGCAGCAAGCACAGCTGAGAGGGTCCTCTTCAGCAAAGAGGTCACTGAAAAATATTGAGTTCTTGAAATATAAACATCTCTCTAATATTTGTTATGTGATGGCAGATTATTCGCCCGTTTTGTTCTTGCACTGCTTTTTTTTGTTTTTATTTGTTGTCACTGACTCCCTGTTCTAATTTTGCTGCAGGAACTGAGGAGTGCGGCCGCTTCCGCGCAGCCTGCAGGTTGATTATGCAACCGGAAATTCAGCTGCTCAATGGGTTATAATATCAGGTTGGAGTCAAGATGTTTACCGCGTCCTGTAGTTTTCTAGTGGACTTGCTACGACGATTTTACATAAGAGGCTTTACTCGATGTACTTTTTGTGAGTTGGCCTGCTCATATTTGCAGCTTATTTTCCACTTCTTTTACTGAATGTTCGGTATAGATATTCATGGCAGTAGCGTAGGCACTCTACTAAAAAGACTACTAAAACAGTAGGCAGATTAAAACATAAATAAGAAAAGACCAAGAAGATTTATATCGTCATTTTCATTGTCATACAAGCATTGATACCAGGCCACTTTGCAGCAATAACTGGTCTCTATTTGTTACAGGATGGTGACGATGTTGCGGCAGTTGTAGTTGCAAAAGGATCTCACGGTGGTGAATTTGTTAGAGAGGAAAGACGAAATTTGGACAGAGAGTTTTGCACTGTGAACTGGCTACAACCTTTTCTTCGTTTCTGTTATTTAGGCCAAGCAACTGAACGTGCTGCCGTGATACAAGGGAAAACCAGTTCATGTGAGCGAGCCTACCGCCGCGCCATCCCACGACGCCCGTCGCACGAGCTCAACTAAATCCCGCTAAAAATGCGTGATCCATGCCATCCCATGGAGCTATTCTAGCGGGAGCATCTAATGCTAACTGAAAACAGAAAAACATGACTCGTCTGTCAGTACGTGGACAGGCTCATGCTAACTGACAGCTTATTCAGAATAACACACTGAAACCTGAACCTAAACTTGTCTAAACGTGCAGGAGATTAGCTAACAAATCACCCCCTAATCTGTTGCACAAGACCAACACCAAGCTTGTGACGCAACTCAGTAAACTGAGCCCTACCAAGCGGCTTTGTGAGGATATCAGCAACTTGGTTGCTGGTTCTGACATGCTCGATGTCCACCTTTCTTTGCTCAACACACTCTCGAATATAATGATACCTGAGATCAATGTGTTTACTCCTTTAGTGATGCACAGGGTTCCTGCTGAGCTCAATCGCCGATTTGTTATCAACCTTCAGTTTCACCTGCTGTGCCTCACCTCCAAGCATTTCTGACAGCAGCCTGCTCAACCAGACAGCCTGACTAGTTGCTGTTGCTGCAGCTATATACTCCGCTTCACACGAAGACATCGCAACGATCATTTGCTTCTGTGATGACCAAGTGACTGCACTTGTCCCGAGGAAGAAGACCAAACCAGTGGTGCTTTTTCGATCGCTTGGGTCACCTGCGTGATCACTGTCACTATACCCAGTGAGCACCGCATCTCTTCCTCCTTTTGTATATGTACAACCATAGCCTTGTGTGCCTTTCACATACCTCAGCACTTGCTTGATTGCTGCCCAATGCTCTTTTCCAGGCCCTTCCATGAATCTGCTCAGCACTCCCACTGCATATGCCAGATCAGGTCGCGTGTTAACCAAATATCGCAAGCTTCCGATCAAACTTCGGTACTCAGTTTCATCGACCACTTCCCCACAGTTCCTCGTCAGTTTCAGACGGTTCTCCATGGGTGTGCATCAGGGGTTACACTGACCCATTCCTGCATTCTCCAGAATTTTGGCAGCGTAGCTAGCCTGACTGATCTTGATCTCACCATCTGACTGCTGCACCTCAATGCCGAGGTAGTAACTTAGCAGACAAAGATCACTCATCTGAAAGAGTTCCTGCATCTGGCTCTTGAATCGATCAATCGTGTTGCCAGTGGCGCCTGTGATGATCAGATCATCCACATACACCCCCACAAGCAGGAAATCCTCGCCACTAGCCCGCCGATACAGAGCATGATCGAGCTGGCAGCGCTCGAACCCAAGTGATGCATCCAACTTGGCGTTCCAAGCGCGCGGAGCCTGGCGCAGACCATACAGCGCCTTACTGAGCCTTAGAACCTTGTCCGAACCTTCACTGTCGATGAAACCAATTGGCTGATGCACGTACACTTCCTCCAACAGATCACCATTCAGAAAAGCTAAACGCACATCCATGTGATGCACCCTCCATCTGCGGTGTGCGGAGATGGGCCGTGATGAAGATGGACTTTTGAGAATTACGTATATGATGGTTATTTGATCCTAGGAAGTTGTGGTTCTTCATCTTTGTTACACGCACAGGGGTTGTTGCAATCACAGAAGTGTTAGGTTTAGGTTTATTAGTATTTAGAGAGAGTAAAGATTAATTGAGTTATTCAAAAGATAGGAGTCTCGAAATAAAGGCATATACCTAGGGTTCATCGAACAAGGGCAATCAATCTTTAGGACAAACTCAAATAGTGGAGCAAAGATCACCATCGTGAGGTTTTGGGCTCGCTTGCGTCAACGCGCAGACAATCGGCTATTCAATCCTTCTTATATTATCATTTTGGCTTTTCGCCGCCACCGTTGTTGATGGCCCGAGCTCAATGTTTAGCGGTCTTGTTGGTCGAGCCTCGATCGGTGCATTTTTGTTTACTATCAGGGCGATTTTGCATCGATGCTGCTCGCCCATTCGATTTTGCTTTCCCCAAAGTGCAAGGGTAGCATCTTATGGATCTTTATTTAGTCGACACTTTCAATTTGCCATGGCCAACATTGTTCGCACTGTTTCCAGACGAGCAACGGGAGCAAACACCACGTCAAAATCAACACCCTGCCGCTGTGCATAACCCTTAGCGACGAGCCTCGCCTTGTGTTTCACAATATTTCCAGCCGGATCTCTCTTGACTTTGAATACCCATTCAGTCCAATTGCACGGTGTCCCTTCGGCAGAGATGACAGTTCCCAGGTGTCGTTCGAGCGGATCGACTCCATCTCTGTCTCCATGGCATTGCGCCATGCTGGCTCAGCGAGCGCTTCCTCCACCGATGCAGGCTCCTCGGCCGCAGACAGACAGAGCCCGTTGTACTCCAGCATGCGCACCGGTGCATGCTCCATCAGGTGCTCCACTGTTTTGAACCTGAGCAGCACCCCCTCAGTGTCTCTGATCTCCCCAGCAGGTGGTGATGCCCATCCATCACCAGGCGCGTCAGGTGTCGCAGGTGTGGACAGAGGCGAGCCTGGTGTCCCTGGCGTTGGAGTGACAAAACCTGACGGCGATGGGCTTGCTGGGGCTGCTGGGGCTGCTGGTGATGCGGTCGGAGCTGGGGCAGACGCGATTGTCTCAGGCATGCCGATGTCAGAGTACACCACCGTGAACTCGCCGGATGTGTCTTGAATCCCATCGTCACCCCCCAAGCTCCAATCCCAGCGGCGATCCTCCTCGAACCGAACATCGCGGGTGATGTAGAGACGTTTTCCGATTGGGTCATACACCCGATAGCCTTTCATCCCTGGCTCATACCCCAGGAACACGCCAGCGCACGACCTGTCGGAGAGCTTGGTCACGCCTGGCCCGACGATCTTCACATGAGCAACGCACCCAAAAGTGCGAAGGTAGTCCACCGTTGGTTTCTTCCTCCGCCAGGCCTCGTAAGGCGTGATTCCCTACAGGCTCCTCGTCGGCGAGCGGTTCAGGATGTGCACCGTTGTACGCACCGCCTCGCCCCAGTACGTGTTCGGCACGCCCATGCCCTTCAGCAGACTGCGTGCCATCTCGACGACGGATTGGTTCCGCCTCTCGACCACCCCATTCTGTTGGGGTGAATAGGGTGCCTTCGTGCACCTCTGGATTCCCATCTCCTCGCAGTAAGAGGCGAACTCATTGGAGTTGAATTCTCCACCTCTGTCGGAGCGGAAAGCCCTAAGCTTGGCACCACTCTGCAACTCTGCGTGCATCTTGATCTTGCGGAAGAAACGATATGCCTCATCCTTCGACCTGAGCACTTCAAGCCACATGTATCTGCTACTTTCATCAACGATCAACATGAAATATTTGTTACCAGACATGGTTGCTGAGGTGATGGGACCACAGAGATCCCCATGTACGAGGTCGAGGACGTGCTCCGCGCGATACGCCGACGCGCGCGGAAAGGGGGTGCGATGCATCTTGCCGATCGTGCACCCCTGACAGAATTGATCTGTATGCTTGATGACGGGCATCCCGCGTACCATTCCCTTCGCGCCCAGATCATGCAGAGCGCGGAAATGCAAATGCCCGTACCTGGTGTGCCACCGCCACTGCTCTTCGACCTTTCCAGCCATGAGACACACAGGTGCGGCCAAGTTCAGAGTCACAGCATAGAGCCGGTTACTCGTCCGCGCACGTCGAGCAGAATCCGCGCATCATAGAGGCAGAGCTCGTCGTCCTTGATTACGGACTTGCACCCGTTTTCGTCGAGCTGGCCTAGGCTGACAATGCTCGTGCGCAGCTGCGGGATGTAGTACACGTCGGAGAGCGCGCGGTGTTCGCCGGTCTTGCACGAGAACACCACAGAGCTGCGCCCACAGATCTGGACGACGGGGCCGTCGCCAAACTTGACAGAGCCACGCACAGCCTCATCGATGTGGGAAAGCATGTCTCAGCGCCCAGTCATGTGATTACTGGCGCCAGTGTCCAGGTACCAGCGATCATCATCTATCGCCACCGGCACCACTCGCTCCTCATGAAGGAGCACTTGTTCCCCACATGGTTCGCCATGGACAGCGGCCTCGACATGGCAGGACGCCAGCAGCAGCGCTGGCTGATCCACCTCGGCCTGTGCCAGGTTCGCTTGCGGCGCTGGCTTCTCTTGTTGTGCGCGATCTCGAGCCTTCTTTCTGCACTCCTTGGCCCAGTGGCCAGGGATGCCGCAGTAGCGACACTCTCCTTTCCGCCTAGGTGGTGCGGCGTCCCCACCACCGCGGCTGCTACTGCCGGCGCGGTCTCCGCCCCCAGTGCCACGCTCCGCACCGCCCTAGAAGTTTTTTGTCTTGCTCTTCTCGCGGGCCTTGTCGCCACTGTGCGACCCACCTCCCTGCTCACGGGGCTGACGGGCCCGCCATTCCTCCTCCGTGAGGAGTCGTCGGCCGCCCGCCTCTGCCTCCGGCTCGCCGCGCCCCTCTGAAGCAGAGAGACGCCCGCTCAGCTCTTCGAGCGTCATGTCCTTCAGATCGAGGAGAGTCTCAATCGAGCATGCCATCTGCGCGTACTTGGATGGGACGACGCGCAGGAACTTTTGCACGGCGGCGAGCTCGCTGTAGGTGTCGTCCCCGAGCGACTGCAGCTCATTGATGATGACTGAGATGCGCAGGGAGAAATCCTCGATCGATTCTCCTGCCTTGAACGCGAGATTCTCGAAGTCCTTGCGCAGTTTCTGGCGACGCGCCTCGCGCACACGACCCACACCGACGCGCATGACCTTGATGGCGTCCCAGGCTGCCTTGGCGTTGTCCTTGGCGGCGAGGACGGGCACCATCTCCGGGGGTACGGAGCGCAGAATAGCGCCTAGCGCCAACCGCTCCTGCCGCTCGGTGGCGTCGTCGTTCTCGACGGCGTCCCAGAGCCCTGCGCCCTGCAGCTGCACGCGCATGATAATCGCCCACTCGCAGTAGTTCGTCTTCGTGAGGGTGGGATAGCTGACGGCACCGCCGCCACCACTCTCCCGCACCACCTCGCGGACCACAATCTCACCGCCACCACATCTCCCTCTGCTCCTCCCGCGACTCTCCGGGGTCACCGACCTGCTGGAGGTCCGACCCGGAGCAGCTCCCGACGCCCCTGCCGTCGCCTTCCTAGCGTCCGCCGCCGCCTTCCCAGCGGCCGTCGCCGGTGGTGGAGTTCCTACCATTGATCACCACAACACCTGATTGCTCTGATGCCACTTGTAGTTGCAAAAGGATCTCACAGTGGTGAATTTGCTAGAGAGGAAAGACGAAGTTTGGACAGAGAGTTTTGCGCTGTGAACTGGCTACAGCCTTTTCTTCGTTTATGTTATTTAGGCCAAGCAACTGAACGTGCTGCCGTGATACAAGGGAAAACCAGTTCATGCGAGCGAGCCTACCGTCGCGCCATCCCACGACGCCCGTCGCACGAGCTCAACTAAATCCCGCTAAAAATGCGTGATCCATGCCATCCCATGGAGCTATTCTAACGGGAGCATCTAATGCTAACTGAAAACAGAAAAACACGACTCGTCTGTCAGTACGTGGACAGGCTCACGCTAACTGACAACTTATTCAGAATAACACACTGAAACCTGAACCTAAACCTGTCTAAACGTGCAGGAGATTAGCTAACAGCAGTGAGGATGACGGAGCGGGCGATGGAGGACCGGTCCATGGAGGCGGCGAGGGTGTCGTCGTAGAGGGCGCCGTGCGCTGTCCAGGGACGCGGCGAGGGCGTTGTTGGCGAGGGCGCCATCCAGGCCGGTAATCAGGGTGACGGAATGCGGTATAGCAGATTAAAACAAATCAGCCAAGTGAGTTTTAGTTCAGCCTGGACTAATTTTCTGTTGATTTTTGTATAAATAAATTGGGCATTGTCATCATAATGTTTTTCTGCTGTAATCAAACTGTAGCTCTTGAGGACAAGAACTACACAAACTTGAGTTTCCGAGGAGGAAAACATTGCAGCAAGTACAAATTCATTGGTTATATGGATTCACATTGCTTCTGTTATACACTAAGTGTTTTTATATTTTTTATTTTCACACAAAAATAGAAATTCAGAGGATACGGTGTCTACTCTATCCTCATCTGCAGCAAATTTTCTGTTGCACCACCACCAGCTCCAATGTGCGCTACTGCTCCAAGTACTGCTTCATCTGCTGCTACAACACCAGCTTCAAGGCATGCTACTGGCCTACTGCTCCAAGGCCTACTTCATCATCTGCTACTGCACCAAATCCAAGGCCTTCTATTACTCCAAATCTAAGGCCACCATCAGGACCAGGTAAATCTGCTGCCAAAACCGTATTCATAGCTCCTAGGCCAACTGCCTCAGGTGTTGCTGCAACTAGTCCCAAGAGGAAGAGAAATGCAACACCCAAGATGGATGCTTACCGGAATGCTAGTGGCATCAATGAGATGCAGTTGGACATTTCGGATGAGGTGGACATCAATGACCTAGATCTATGGTAGCTGGAAATATCATTTGCATGTGTTAATCACTGAACAATTGCTTGTTGTGTTTTGGTTTGCCCTCCTACTGAATAATTTGTCATTTGTACTGAACTATGTTTTGTCGGAAAATGTGATGATGTAATCTGTGTGTAAGACTATGTTTTTATCTATATGTAATATTGTGTTCTGATATTGTATTTCCGTCAATGTTGCCTAAACAGTCATGGAAATTTGCAATTTTTTCTGAAGATACTTCATGTCACAGTTTAAATACATCATGCATACTGTCACTTTCCTTCCAGTGTAGCGACAAACCTGGTGGTTTTTTGCAAAAAACAATCTGAATATAACCCTGAAACTTGACACACTGAATCCTAACACTAAATAATTAGGTGCAAATTCATGTAACACTTCTTATAATTCATTACACACACGTATATCAAGTAGGATTCAGATAATTTTGTACATAGTGACACTTCAGCTAATTCAAATAACACGTCTTAAACATCACACCATACCGGTCTATATGATCAGCCAAATTCATAATTAACTACAGGTCTGGGATATCACACCATACTTTGCTACTGAAACTATTACAACGTATATTTAGTCCTTTAAAATATGTTTGAGCTGCTAGAGCTTATCCTTGTTAACCTCTCTTGCCTTCAACAGCTCAGCAATAGAAAACTCCAGCAACCTCTTCACGTCCATGGGTACATCCCTCCGTTTTTCTGGCATCTCCATTAGCAACTTGTGAATGTCCAGCAGGTTCTGGAAAAATGCTCCAGTCTAGGCAGAAATCCAATTTGGGCTCACGGGCGAAAATGAACCTATTATTTTAAAACATATTTTGAAATGTTAAAAAAATTAGAAAAAAATCTCATGTACAATCGGACATTTTATGCCCACACAAGTTTTCGGGGAAAAAAGAATATTTTCTGTGTCCCATATAAAAAAGACAAATTTTAATGCTCTAACACAACTATTTACGAACATTTTTTTTTACACAATACACATAAAATGTTATTTTCTCTCAAAGACTTGTGCGCGAACATAGATTGTTTAGATGTCCACGTAAAATTTTCTTTCAATTTTTTGGCATTTAAAAAAAATGATACATTTTTATAATAAATTTATTTACACATGTGAGCCATAACACTATCTCCCAGTCTAGGTTTCATTTGTTGTATCCTAAAGTTCCATCTGCAAGATTTTATTAAATTATTCAACCTCCTCCTTCTCTTTGACTAGCTTGGAGTACTTATCAGCGGCCTCACATTTTTTCTTTAATCCTCTGTGTTCTTTCCCACTAATACAACTCCCATATCTTCATCAAAGCTTCATGTAGATGAGGAGGCCACTCTGGATCAACCCACCTTTGAATATACCCAAACATCCTAGGATGTAGCAATAATTATGCAAAACCTCCATTCAATATAAAAATGGAGTAAAGAAGTAGATAAAGGTTAAAGGACAAAACAAAGACATAAATTCAATTTATACTGGCACTAGAGGAATTACAGAGACATATAACAAATTAATAATGCCACTAAAGCAGTCATAATTATTTGAACCCTGCGTAATCATATTACCATTAAATAAACTAGCAGGGGCTGCACGGAGCACGCCACACCCCTGGATGCGGGATGCCCGTGGATGCTCGTGTGCCGAGAACACCCGCAGTATACCAACAAACGACGGGAAGATACGTCACTGCAATCGAACTACCAAGGAAAGATGTTGAGGCCCACCTCACGGATGACCGCGATTCATCTACACGACAATGCTAAAACCGTAACGATAACGCTCTACCTTGGGTTCTGGGCCTAGGGCGAAACCTCCCCGAGATCCATCCGACTTATGTCGGCAACCCAGTTATCGACCCAGCCCGAGCAGGAGGGGTGACTGCAACGACTTTGTGAGCAAGTAGTTTGAGTAATCGGCAACGCTGAAAGCGCTTGGAATCACGGCGTCGGAGCTGTCGGCGGACGACGACGCGCTACGCGAGTTTCGCCAGTTCTTCGACTCTCCGGTGCGCGAGCGACAGCTGCACGTGCTGGCGGCGATCTTTGGGAAGACGATGCTGGCAAGGAATGAGCTGTTGCGGCAAAGAAGGGCTGCTGCATGGAGCGGGAGACATCTGTGCCAGCGCTTAGCGTTGTGTACTAGATAGGAGTCTTTCTTCTATTTTGCTCATGGATACGGGGCTAGAAATCTTCTGTTGGAACCCACGCGGTCTCAACGACCTTGCAAAAAGAGATTCGGTGAGAGAGTTGGTGGACGCGCTGCGTGTCAATTTAGTGTACTTCCAGGAGACGAAGCTTGCTGTTGTAGATCGATTTATTGTCAATCAATGCTTGGGACCGTCGTTTGACGAGTTCGTATACTTGCCGGCTCAGGAGACTCGTGGAGGAATTTTGCTGGCCTGGAACTCGGCCAGGCTCTCGATTTTGAACACGTCTTTGGACTCGTTCGCGATCACAGGAGAAGTCCACTCTGCCGGCAGCGAGCCGTGGTGGATCACGGTTGTGTATGGGCCTCAGAGCAATGAGGAGAAACGTCAGTTCATCCAGGAACTTGGCAAGCGTCGGTCCCTATGCCCGGGGGCCTGGATGGTGTTAGGCGACTTCAACATGATCCTACGCGCATCAGAGAAAAACAACGCTAATCTTAACCGTGCTACCATGTCGCTCTTCCGGGAATTCGTGAATGACCAGGAGCTTAGAGAGGTGTATATGCATGGCCGCATGTTCACATGGAGCAACGAGCGACACCCCCCAACCATGTCTAAGTTAGACCGTGTGTTGGTATCCATTGACTGGGAGCTAAGGTACCCTGACTCGCTATTGCAGGCGCTGTCATCGTCAGTCTCGGACCACACACCATTACACCTATCGATGAATGCATGCTACAGGCCGAGAAGGAGATTTAGATTTGAGCTTTTCTGGCTTAAGTTAGATGGGTTCGATGAGGCTGTTAAGGAGGGTTGGAAGTGTGATCCGGGGATTGTGGACCCGTTCCTTCGTTTGAACGCGTGCTACCGTAACCTTGCGGCATATCTCCAGTCATGGGGGCACTACAAGAAACGTGTTATTATATGACCTTCTAATAGTGACCGTGAACAAAATCGTCATAGAGTTATGACGATTTTGCATGAGATGGTCGTAAGCAGTTCAAGAGGGACTATACCCATGGATCACCCTGCCCAAGCGAATCTCAGCCATCAATACAGCTTGATCCAACGCTCCAGAAATCACCTCTCCTGCCCCACACGAAAATGTGGCGCCGAATTCTTTCGATTTTGGCCGCGAAAGACTAAAATTTGGCCCCAAAAATTGATCTAGGTCAGACAGCATCCGATCCAAGCCGACCCATCCATCGCTCAGTCTCCTCCACTCGTCTCCTCTCGCCTACCCTCGAGCGCCGCCTCCACCCAAACACGATATCCCCTCCCACGATCCAGATCGCCGACTACCCGTCCGCACCACCTCCGGCGCCCCTCCTCCCGTCCACACCACCTTCGTCAACACACCCTCCTCGCCGCCCCTCTCCATTCGAACCCGGTCTTCAAGCGCCTCCACGTTCTCCCCTCCCCTCCCAGGCTACAGATTTCCCAGGCTCCAGATCTCCCCTCCCAGGCTCCAGATCTCCCTCCTGTGCTCCAGATCAGCCCGGCCGCCGGCACCAACTCCAGTGCCTCCTCCCATCCCCCACACCCTCTCTATTCAAGCCCGGTCCAGAGCCATCACTACACCTCTGCCCATCCTACATGATCTAGATCCCCAGACAGCGCCGCGCGTGAACCCTAGCAGGGCTCCTACATGTTTCCATCAAGGGAGAAGGGCTTCTCGCGTTCCCCCGACCTCCCACTATGCGGCATGGCATCCGGGAGAAGGGCGGCCAGTTCTTCCAGATGCGCCTGAACGCCGACGACAGTGTGGTAGCGGTGGTGCTCGCAGGGAGAAGCCGTGCCTTCTGCTCCGAGACGAACCTGCAGGCATCATAGGAGATCTTCAAGGGCGACATCAACGACCTCGTCAAGCAGATGGAGCGCTACAGCAATCCCATCATCATCGCCGTCGTCGGGTTTGCCATCACCGCGGGGTTCAAGGTCTCCCTCACCTACGACATAATCGTTACTGGAAGCTCCGCCAGGTTCCTCGACATCCATGCCAAGTGAGCTCTCCCCACACATTTCTGCATCATATACTACAACGTCCATTGTGGATTGTGTACTGATACAATGCTTCTTTCCTTCCAAGGTCGTGGGAGCCATGCCAATCAAATGCCATTTAGATTGAACTGTCTAGTTTATTGGAAACATGAGGGTACATGTTTTCTATTACTATTGTGCTTAGTTCTTGTCCAGGTGTCTCTAGCACCAGGTATGTAATCTGGAAGGATATGCATATATCTTCTTACATGTAAACTTGCATATTCTTCTAACTTTTCGTTGGGTTTATGTTTCTCATAGTGAGTACACATTAATACTACATGTTCTTTATCATCTGTTTGTTTTAACTTTTGCTTTTCAGGAATGTTGGCTTTTGGTAACACTGGTCGTGAGTAGTTCGTTTCCAATTATTTACGTACTTTGGGATTTAAAAAGATGGTGCCTTCCCCTTTAGTAGTTGGCATGTAAATATGAACTAGGTGCCCATTGTGACAATTCTCTTGTGTACATCGTGTGGATGCTGCTTCTACCAGCTCGGCTGGTTATACGGAAATGCTTTTGGTTGGTCTTGCTATTGGTTGCTATTAGTATGTATTTCGTTCTTGCCCGTTGTAGCTTACTCATTCAAAATAAGCTACCGCCCAAGTTAGATGAACCAGCCAACTTCTGTATTCCGCTCAGGAAAAAAGATATTTTAACTACATATTAACTTAGTTTTATCGATGGTTGATAAGCTACTACTCTTCTAAAGTTGAACCTGCTTCCAGTTTTGTTGACATATATCCAGGAACATGTTCTTAGTTACTGCATCCTATTAGACATCTTAGTTCACATGTCTTATTGTTTGTATTCTTAGGTACAAAAAGTATATAAAGAATAATATCAACATTGCTAAATTATACTCTCATTGACCGTTAACCCCAACCAATAGAGTTATTTCTGCTTGTCGTTTACTATATACCATCTGTTTGCCATTTACTATAAACTTTCTATTGTGCTATTGGTGCTTATTCACTGACTTGTTTACTATATACCATCTGTTTGGAATTGAGCAGGATATCGAGTTGTCTGGTGGAAAGTTTTAGAGATGCCTGAGGGAGATCAGGAAGCGGGCTCGAGGATGATAAAAAGGGGATCAAGATCAAGAAATAGGACTGGGAGAAGTTGCATGTGCACATAGCATCATACAATAACTTCCCATCCGCTGCTGGTTTGGCCTCTTCAGCTGCTGGATTTGCTTCTCTTGGTAAGTCTCCTAGCTGATATCATGGCTATAATAAGTCAGTAAAACTAGATGTATTATTCTACTAGCTCTTATATCATGGTTATAAGTCAATAATAAGAGCCGATGTATAATTAGTGAATATTTTCTGTGTTAAACTTGTATTTCCTTTTATTTTGTATAAAGCACAGAGCCAAATTTCCTTTTATTAGTGAATATTTACTGTACCGTTACAATGTCTGGCCCATGCATGTCCAGCTTACCGTTTCAAAACAAAACCATATTGCACCGTTACAATGTCATTACTGGATTCAAGTGTCAAAACACTGGATCTGTTACAATGTCATTACTGGCCTATGCATGTCCAGCTTACCGTTTCAAAACACTATCTGGTATTCAAGTGTTTAGGGGTAGTGTATATATATACTGACACAAGCAAAGAAAAGGATCGCACCTGGCTACTGTTGGTTCTTGTAGTTAAAACAATTTGAGGTAGAATACCTATGGTCTGTAGACTGGTCACAGTTATTAGACCTTGATGATTAACAATTACATACTGATGCGGTCAAGTTTGATTTAGGAGTGTGTTGATCTTATAAGAATTTGTGTTCTGTGATAATTAAGGTGAGTTTTCCATAGGTTTTGGAGCTACAGGTGCCGGAAGCAGTTCTGTTAGTTAAACGTTTTCTACTGTTTGAACATATTTCTAACAAAATTAAGTTTGAGCTAAATGTGATGTGTGAACCTAGTGACAAGAAACTTAAGTTCCATTCTAGTCAGGTTTGAAAAAAAGGTTACTTTCAGATACAAACCTTATTTAGGCTTGTAGCCATCAAAGACAACTATCAATTTCACTTATTCTTTCTCATGTTGTAGCTTGAAGACGGGAACATAGTCTTTCACAAGCAATTGGCTTGAAGACCTTGAAGATGGTGATACTCAAGTGCTCTATCCATATGTTCCTTCTTCTGTACAACTATGTTTCTTGCTATATATACAACATTTCTTCTTGTACAACTATCCATGTTTTTCTATATTGTCAAACAGAGACATTTCTTGTCAGATATACACCATTTTCTATCCGGATGTGCAACTATTACTCGATATTATTTTTGTTAATGTTGACATGCATCGTGGCATAGTAATAAAATAGTGGCTCATAATTCATATAGGTGGCGTCAAGGCCTTATTTGACTTTGGCTTTTCTTTTGTATATGCATCGGGCTCAGAGTGTGTACTACTCTTGTCTAGTTTCTCTTGTATTAGGATGTGTAACAATCCTAGTCTAATATTCTAAACTTTCTAGTTTATTTTGTAAACCCATTCTTGAGCTTGTCTTTATAGTGTGTACTGATGCATGTTAATGTATTGCTCTTCCTCAATTTGTAGCTAGTTTCTCATGTGCCCTTTATTTGCTACTTTGTAGTGTGTACACAGATGTTTTTATTTGCAGTGTGTACACAGATGTTTTTATTTGCAAGTATAATGTTTTTTATTTTGTTGGGACTGTTGCAGATACCCTATTGTTTACAGGAGCTACGGGCTGATCTGGAAGCATGCATAAGTTCGAGAGGATCAAATTGTAGCTAGTTTTTACACTTGCTTAGAGCTTTAGTTGTTGATTTGTAGGTACCAGGTCATCGAAGATTTGATTTCTAAACTAGTATTTTGAGTGAGTGGAATTTCATGTGTTCCATCTATTCTGACCAGAATATTGTAATAAACTCATCTTTGCTGTGATGTGTATTTTTTACTTATTGGTACATTTTTGCTATTAATCTGGTGTGGTTTGTTATTAATGTGACCCCCTGTCCAAAATAATCTTATTACTGGGACCCACTGTCTATAAGTTCTGACAATTTGGACCCGCATTTTCTAAACGGATCAGTCCAAAATAAAATGGATAGTATAATGGCTATTTACTGGTGTGACCAGCCCAAAATAAGAAGGCCCAAAGTAAGAATCATCCATAAAAGACCAATGCAAAGAAAACAATCCGAATAGTTGGGTTGAGCCCATGTGGAACCTAGAAATGGGGGCTGATTTTGATTTAAGACGATTTAATTTCGTCACAATTTTGCCAATGAGGATCGGCCACGTAGGATCCGACTTGGCGGGCTAGATGGCCCATGACGATATTGGATCGTCATAGACGTTATGACGATCTAATATCGTCATAAACGATTATGACGATTTTACCAAAAACGTCGTTATAGTTCATTTGCGACGCCCAGCTTTCGACGATCTCAAAATCGTCATAGAATCGTCATAAATGGACTACTATGACGATTTTGTGACGAAAATGGAGGGTCATATATAGCCAGATTTCTTATAGTGGGGGATAGAAAAGTGGGCAATCTGAAGCTGCAAATAGCCATGGCTAACGTGCTTATTCATCGCTTCGACGCGGCACAAGACAGACGAGAACTCTCCCTGGAGGAGCGGTGGCTTCGGAAGACGCTTAAGCATTCGATTCTAGCCTTGTCGTCTTTGGAGCGCACCATGGCGAGACAGGCAGCGTGTCTTGTTGGTTGGCGGAGGGAGATGCCAACTCCAGGCTCTTCCATGCAGTGGCCAATGGGAGACGCACCAAGAACTTCATCCCCGTGATTAGGCATGGGGAAGAGTTGATCACGGATCAAGAGCGTAAAGAGCAGATCTTCTTTGATACTTATAATGCTCTGCTGGGCCAAATAAAAAACAGAGAGAGTACAATCGATCTCGAGGCCATTGGTCTAGTACGGAGGGATGATCAGTTGGAAGGCTTGGGTTCTTTATTCTCTGAGGAGGAAGTCTGGGGAGTTATCAAGGATATGACATCGGACCGCGCCCCAGGCCCTGATGGTTTTGTGGGAGCCTTCTACCAGCGCTCCTGGTCTACAATCAAGCAGGAGATCATGGCTGCGCTCCTTAAGCTGTATGTTGGAGATGGACGAGCGATTGGCAAGCTGAACCGAGCCCTGATCACCCTCGTCCTGAAAAAGGCCGAGGCCCAAGAGGTAGGAGATTTTAGGCCGATCAGCCTTGTTCATAGTTTCGCGAAGCTATTCTCCAAGCTTCTGGCGAACAGGCTGCGGCCCAAGATGGAGGAGCTGGTGAGCCCAAACCAATCGGCATTCATCAAGGGGCGCAATTTGCATGACAACTTCATCTTGGTCAGGAAGTTGGCGAGGAAGATCAATCTTAGGAGAGAGACAGGTGCTCTGCTGAAACTGGACATCGCTCGCGCCTTTGACTCAGTCTCTTGGGCTTTCCTGTTTGAGGTTCTCAGAGCCATTGGATTCCCGGAGATCTGGCTCAATTGGATCGCTATTGTGCTGTGTTCATAAAGCACTAAGGTATCGGTGAACGGTGTTCCAGGGGAGACAATCTTGCATGCGCGTGGCCTACGACAGGGCGACCCACTTTCGCCACAGCTATTCGTTCTTGCGATGGAGGTCTTCACGCTTCTGTTCAGTCGAGCGGCGGAGGAGGGTTTCCTATCCCCAATCGGCAATTGCTCCCAGCTCCAACGGATTTCGATCTACGCGGATGATGTAGTGCTCTTCATCAAGCCAACGGAGCGGGACTTGGGGATAATCAGGCATTTTCTAGCCATCTTTGGTGAAGCATCAGGTCTCCAGGTGAACTACCACAAAACAACTGCTACTATTATCAGAGGCGGAGTGGAGGTGGAGCAGCTTGTCTCGAGATGTCTTGGATGTGGGATAGCCAAATTCCCAATACGATACCTGGGGCTACAGTTGGCCCTACGACCGCTTACTAAGGCCCAATGGCAGCCCATGCTCGATGCGGAAGTGAGGATCCTTCCTGCCTGGCAAAAGGGCCTCATTTCGAAACCAGGGAGACTCGTTCTTGTCAAGGCAGTCATGGCAGCTAGGCCAATTCACCACCTAATCACTACTGAGGCGCCCGCATGGTTGTTAGAGGAGATTCAGAAGAGTTGTCGGGTTTTTTTTTGGGCCGGTAAGGAGAGAGACCATGGTGGACAGTGCTGGTGGCACAGGATCGAGATGCAACCACCGGATCTAGGGGTCTAGGAGTTAAAAACATGAGGCGGCAAGGTCTTGCCCTAAGGATCCGATGGGAGTGGCCGGAGGACAACGCTGTCAAGCCTGGCAGGGGCTCCGATGCCAAAGGATACCGAAGCTAGGAGGCTTTTGACTGGTTCACATTAGTGTCGGGATGGTAAGAACACTCTCTTTTGGCGGGACCGATGGATTGATGGGAAAATGGCATCGAATTTGCCTTGGTCTTTCTCTCACACCAAGACTAGGGTTCACAACTCTAGGACTGTGAGGTGGCGGCTAACACCGGCTGCTGGACATACCAGGGTCGATAGCCCACCGAGGAGTTCTGGAATGCCTAGCCCTCTGGCTGGCAATCAGGGGAGTGGACAGGAATGTGGAAGCCCGGATACCTTCTGCTGGCCATGGGCTAGCTCTGGATCCTACTCAGCTAAATCCGCTTATGACATGCTTTCTGTGGGACGCGAGCGTTTTGAGCTTGGGGAGGCCATCTGGAAAAGCAAGGCCACCCCCAAAAGCAAGCTCTTCATGTGGCTAGCGGTCCAGCACAGGATCTGGACTTCTGACCGGAGATTTCGGCACGGACTCCAGGCGCGATCGGCTTGCTGCTTTGTGTGTTTGCAGGAGGAAGACACCGCAGAACATATTCTCCTGCGATGTGTCTTTGCCAGGGAGATCTGGTACCGCTGTGGGCAGGCGCTAGGCGTAGACTATGACATGCCTGTGCCGGAAGATACCATCACGGATTGGTGGGTGACGCAGAGGGGTCGCCTTGGAGAGAAGGAGAGGAGGTGGTTTGATGGGTTAGTGTGCATGGCTGGCTATGCTCTGTGGAAGAACAGGAATGCGTGGGTGTTCAACAACCTACGAAGACAGCATACGGCCAGCGGTCTCACGACGATAATCCTAGAGGAGCTTCGCCTCCTGAGAGTGGCGCTTAGGCTCGAGGAGCGTACAAGAGTAGGAGTAGGAGACCAGTTTAGAGGGAGAGAGTAGCTTCCCGTCCTTCTGTGTGGAGTGTGTGGGTTCGCACTAGCGACCCCTTTCTTGTACATTTTGTCTGCCTTCTATAAAATTAAGGTACGTTTTCGCGTACTCTCGAAAAAAATAAAAAATAATCGGCAACATTGCACGTCACATGGGCAACAATTGATTAATGTGGATCAATCTCCACCTGGTACACATGGCCGATTACATCATTGCTCGATACTGAGAATAATTTAATTCTCACAATGCTTCCTAGGAACGGGTTCGGTGCCGACGATGTTTCTGCATGCAGAGCCCGAGATGGCCCATAAAAAGGCCACGCTGTGAACAGGAGGCACCTTCAGAATTTGCCTAGGTCATGTTCATACCGAGACTGGGTCACGGTGCCAATTAGTGAAGAGGTACGCCTCACACATAGCGAAACGACACAACTGGTGTGTCATACAACCCAGCAACCAGGGACGGTCCATAGGCGTGGCAGAGGGGCGCTCGCCCGAGGCCCCCATGGTCTAGGGCCCTGGCCTATAACTTATCTATATATTTATATATGTCTAATACTTTTAACGTCCAATAATATACAATAATTTTTAAAATATAAATGATTGTCTAAAAAAAGAAAATATAAATGGTTTAAGTTATAGCCCATCATGACCTTTTCTTACTTCTATTTCTCAAAAAAATACTCTAACATTATTGAATATTTTTTACTCGATGACACAATTTTGTTGGTCTCTTCGAATGTGAAGAATAACACCGGTCCTCACATTCCTTTACAAGTTTGTGAGAATATTTATCAATTGCACAACTATATTATTCTGCAACCAACTCTCCTTTGATTCCCAACAATTCTACTTGCCCTCATCTTATATGTTTGAGAAACTATTCCATCTTCTTGCTAATTCAGTGTCTAATATGTTTACTCATCAACTCATTTTCTGCATAGGCATATGTACACAAGTAGAAATTGATAAAATAACTATCATGATATATAATTTGCTCGATCAATAGAAATAAATGGTTTCGAATGTCTTCACCGAGATTTCAAAGATCATGGATCTATCAAATGTATAGATTATTTAATTTGCTATTGCATTAGAGTAATTTATCTTAAGAAATAATAATATTTTTAAGTCTTTTATGTGTGAACAAGTGGCGGAGATTGCATGCATTGTTGAGACTCCTAAGAATGCTAATCATGATAAACTTTGAGTACTCTTTAAAAATTTAGCATAAATATTAAATATATGTCCAATATTTTTTTTGGAGCAGAGGGGCCATTGCCCCCTTGACCCTAGGAAATATCTGACACATTAAACAAGGGCCCTTGATTTCATATTGGCCTAGGGGCCCCAAAATCTATAGACTGGCCCTGGCCACCAGCCTGGCAGTCGTTTGCCTAACGACGACGAAGCAAGCGAGCAGCGGCACCGCGCCCCCAACCATGAAGGCCAGGGCCGAGGCACGTGCGTCAAGTGTCGCCCCGCCGTGGTGCTTTTGGGTAGAGCCGGCCTATAGGTCGGGGTAGAGGGACGCTCTCCTCGGGGCCCATGATATAGAGGCCTGGCCCATGATTTTGCTTGTGTATCATATTAGTTTATTACTTTTGAGGCCCAACAATGTAGAATAATTCTAAAAAATATATATGCTCCAATATGTAGTCTACAATGACTTTATATACCGACCCCTATTACTTGAAAATACTTCAACATTTCTCTAGCCTCTCCAAATATGCAGCAACACCAGCCCTTGTGTGCCTTTACAATGCTAATGTTGTGAGCATTCATTATTGGAACTAACGACTAATGGTGCTGGCGTGGAGCACTTCGTTGGAAACCCCAAGAGCACGGTGTGATGAGCACAGCAGCAAGTATTCCCTCAGTAGAGACCGAGGTTATCGAACCAGAAGGAGGAAGAAAACGTCACACAGGTGTTGCAATCAACGCGGAGACCTACACAACAAAAACTCAATACTTTGCCCCAACGAATCAGTGAGGTTGTCAAGCTCACCGGTTTGCTGTAACAAAGGATTAAACGTACCGTGTGAAAGGTAATGGTTTGCAGCAAGTAAACAAGTAACAGTGGAAGATGTATCAATGGTAAAGATTGGACCAGGGTCCATAGTTCACTAGAGGTGCTCTCCTTAGATAAACAACATGGCATGAAGGGTAAACAAATTACAGCAGGGCAATTGACAGGAACTGAGCAAGGCATGACAATGCATTACTAGTCAGAAAGATCCCATAAGATTCGATTGGGCAATACAACAAGATACATAGACCGCCATCCAACTTCATCTATGACTAGAAATCCACCTTCAGGTTATCATCCGAACTCCCTCCGGTATTAAGTTGCAAGCAACATACAACTGCTTTAAGCAAAGTGTGTAAGGTAAACAGTCCACATGTTCCATGAACAAGAGACCGTTGTTTTCTCCCTAGTAGCAACAACACATCTACAACCGAAGATATTTCTGTCACTTCCCTTGGAAACTAGAGGCATGAAACCACTATCGAGCATAAATACCCCCTCTTGGAGTCACTAGCAACTACTTGGACAAGATAGCTACTAACAACGGAGAGCATGCAAGATCACAAATAACATAGACATAATAGAATCATAAAGACAAAACCATTAATCAAACCAACATAATAATCTCAATATCCATCGGATCCCCGCAAATACAACATGCATGATTACAAATAGATTAGATCTTGATCATGAATGGAGCTCACAAGATCTATACATGAAAGCACAAAGGAGGAGATACAACCATCTAGCTACTACATGGACCCATAGTCCAAGGTGGAACTACTCACGCATCATACCGGAGAGAAGGCCTCCAGGTTGGTCTCCCCTCCAGCAGGGTGCCGGGAAGAACTTCAGATCCCCCGATCTAGGGACGATGGTGGCGGCGGCTACAGACGGTTTCGTGGAGATTTGATCGGGTTCTTAGGGTTTCTGCATCGGGGGCTTCTTATAGGCGAAGGGGGAGGCCGAGGAGGCGACCAGGGGGGTCAAACCCTACCCAAGCGCGGGCCCACCCCTGGCCGCGCCTGGGGGGGGGGGTTGGCCGCCCTGGCACGCTTCCTCGTCTCCCCTCTGGACTTCTTGTTCCCCACGGAAAGTAATTGACTTTGGCGTTTGTCCCGTCCAATTCCGAGAATATTTCTTTACTAGCTTTTCTGAAACCAAAAACAACAGAAAACAGGCAACTGGCACTGTGGCAACTTGTTAATAGGTTAGTACCAGAAAACATGTAAAAGCACCTCAAAGTATAGACAAAGCAAAGCAAAGTAGATACTAACAAGCATGGAACATCCAAAATTTATAGATACGTTTCCGACATATCAAGCATCCACAAGCTTAACTCCTGCTCGTCCTCGAGTAGGTAAGTGGTAAAAGAATAATTTTTGATGGGACATGCACCCTCACAATAAAATCCAACCATTTGCAAGCATTGAAAACTGGGATCAAAGAACTCTAAACATGTGCATGAAGATGGAGTTCTAACAATAGGACAAAGATACTATGCATGCAACATGACAAGCTACAAACAAAGATTATGAATAACATGCATTGAAAAAAGTTTGTTTGCTTCACATACAGAAAACATAGCATAGTGACAATCATCTTGTCCCTCATAGAGTAGAAATATAGATGCATAGGACACCTTCAAAGTTCACAAGGGTGACTAGAAACAAGTAGCACAAGAACGAGTAATATCACAATATGCATCAATCAATAAGCTTTGGAACAGTGCACATAGAATGGCAACTATGCTCTCTTAATGGTGCCTAAAGGTAGAAGGTAGATACTCAATAATTTGATGGAAGAAAGGCCTTTTTGTAAAAGAAGCAGGGATTTCAAGTTTCAAAAAAAGCTTCCAAAAATTATGGTACTTGTTAGCTTTCAGCCCTCATTGCCCCTATCATAAGAATCTTGAAGTGATTAAGATTAAAGTGACAAAGATGGAGTATATGCTTGAGAAAGTATAAGTTGGAAATCTCAAGTCCCTTGAATACGAGGGTCACACCTCATGCATACTCAACTTCAGTCACAAGTAAGTTCTTGTCATTGTAAGTATTTGCATATCATTGAGAACCGCCAACGAGATACCCCTTGCACATGGTACAGGAGCTTTTCCATAACCAAAATGACAAGGCAAGCAGACAATGAGCATCTCAGCGATCTTTTTATTTGCTATATGGATAGCTTTTTATTGAGGATGTTTCATAGATAGCTCACTATGGTGATGCTGCAAGTTTCCACCATGATTAGGCATGACTTAGGCTAGCGGCCCAGGCGTTTCTCTAACACAAGATACAAACTCCATGGACTTACAAGTTTCCTCTTTATTTCACACCGGTGACATCCATAGATAAAAGAGCATGATATCAACTGAGTACAAAGTACAAGTACAATGCTGAAAACGTTCCCCATGACAACACGGTTCTGTTAATTCCAACGTATAAGTGCAAGCATATACAACATAGATGTCACAATGGTTCAAGTTTATTAGGGGAAAAGAATATAAAGTGTGCCATCAAGTTCGTGAGGGCTTTAATCACTAAGTTTTCACATAACAAAATAGTTTTTAATTGGAAGATAGCTGAAAACAAGAATATACTTGGAATGGTGTAACACACCATGCATAGGAGTTTATAGTGGACACTTTGGAATAACTTGGTTTCTTTGGAGTTGGAAGCATGAGTAGAGCTTACTCATACAAGTGGAGGCTAGCAAAAGACTGGGAGCAACCAACTAAGAGAGCATAATGGCCATAATAATGCAAAGCAACAAAGAATTACTAATCAAAGCATTACTAATCACGAAGATATTTCTATCACTTCCCATGGAAACTAGAGGCATGAACCCACTATCGAGCATAAATACCCCCTCTTGGAGTCACTAGCAACTACTTGGCCAAGATAGCTACTAACAACAGAGAGCGTGCAAGATCACAAACAACACAGACATGATAGAATCATAAAGACAAAACCATTAATCAAACCAACATAATAATCTCAATATCCATCGGATCCCCGCAAACACAGCATGCATGATTACAAATATATTAGATCTTGATCATGAACGGAGCTCACAATATCTATACATGAAAGCACAAAGGAGGAGATACAACCATCTAGCTACTACATGGACCCATAGTCCAAGGTGGAACTAATCACGCATCATACCGGAGAGAAGGCCTCCGGGATGATCTCCCCTCCGGTAGGGTGCCGGGAAGAACTTCAGATCCCCCCAATCTAGGGACGATGGTGGAGGCGGCTACAAACGGTTTTGTGGAGATTTGATCGGGTGCTTAGGGTTTCTGCATCGGGGGCTTCTTATAGGCGAAGGGGGAGGTGACAAGGGGGGTCAAACCCTACCTAGGCGTGGGCCCACCCCTGGCCGCGCCTGGGGGGTTTGGCCGCCCTGGCACGCTTCCTCGTCTTCCCTTTAGACTTCTTGTTCCCCACGGAAAGTAATTGACTTTGGCATTTGTCCCGTCTAATTCCGAGAATATTTAATTACTAGCTTTGCTGAAACCAAAAACAGCAGAAAACAGGCAACTGGCACTGTGGCAACTTGTTAATAGGTTAGTACCAGAAAACGTGTAAAAAGCACCTCAAAGTGTAGGCAAAGCAAAGAAAAGTAGATACTAACAAGCATGGAACATCAAAAATTATAGATACGTTTCCGACGTATCAATGACACAATCATGTAACTATACAATTCCGTAAACATCTCTCCTCTCCCTAACGGTACTACTGTAGGGGTTCGTAGCATGGAAAACAAAAAATTTCTACCGCATGAACACAAAAAATCCAAGATCTATCTACTAGATTGTAGAAACGAGTTGATTAGAGTACTTACCCTTAAAGATTTCAAAGCGGTTAATGAGAACAGATTCTCGTGGGTGATGTAGTCGTACACTTGCCGATCTCAAGATCGCGTAGACGATCCTTCCGGCGTTGCGTTCCGACAGTGCTTCCGCAGTTGGTAACACGTTCGGTACTCAATGAAGACCTTCCTCTCCCTTGTTCCAGCATGCAGCGGAGGTTGTAGTTCTCCCCTCGCGATTCTGGCAGCACGACGGCGTGGTGTCGGAAGTAGAGAGAAGATCCTGCAAGGCTTCGCCTAAGACGGAGCAGGTTATGGTGGAGAATTAGGGTTTCTAGCGATCTAGGGTTTAGAGGGCCGGAGAGGAGGTGGTGGAGTCGGCGGCGGCTAGGGCAGAGGCGATGAACCAGTGGCGCTGCGAGGCGGTGGTGCGGTGCTGCGGCGATGACGACGCTGGGGGCAGCGGCGGTGTGGGGAGGGGCTGGTGTTGTGTCTCTTGGGGCACCCCCTCCCCTCTATTTATGAGAGGGAGGGCAGCTTGGGAGAGGGGAGTTTGAATCCTTCCCCAACTCCCTCTCCTAGTTGGCTTGTGGTGGAGGGAAAGAAGGATTCTTTCCTTCCTCCACCAGGATACATTGTCCCAGTTTGACTTTTCAAACTTGCCTTTTGACTTTCAATTTAGAGCTTAATTTCTTCCCTACAAATGCCCAACCAAGTGACCTAGGACATAATGTCATCATTCCACTTATTCATGACACATTCATGTACCCTTCCTCCTTCGGTCCGATGAACCTTCTAGACCCTTCTAGATCATTCTGGTGAAAACACCGGAATCATTCCCAAACTCCGGAATTGGACTTTACTTATATGAATCTTATTCTCCGGACCATTCTGGATCTCCTCGTGATATCCCGGATCCCATATGAGACTCCAAATAACATTCGGTCTCCCTACTTACATTCCATATCTACTAAACAACATCGAATCCTTAAGTGTGACTCCCTACGATTCGTGAATTATGCAGACATGACCGAGACTCTTCTCCGATCAATAACCAATAGACGAATCTGGAAATTCATATGGCGCCCATATATTTCTACGATTACTTTGTGATCGAATGAACCATTTACATACGATACCAATTTCCCTTTGTCTTGCGATATTTTACTTATCTGAGGTCTGATCGTCGGTATCTCTGCATACCTAGTTCAACCTCGTCACTGATAAGTACTCTTTTCTTGTTCCCGTGATATATGATCCCTTGTGAGTCAGTCACATGCTTGCAAGCTAATTGAATGGCATTCCACCGAGAGGGCCTAGAGTATATATATCTGTCATATGGATGAACAAATCTCACTCTTGATCCATGTGCCTCAACACATACTTTCCGAACACTCAATGCCACATTTATAACCACCCAGTTATGAAGTGGTGTTTGATGTCATCAAAGCATCCATCCGGTGATGGTGATTAGCATGATCTCATGGTCGAAGGAATTAGGTTACTATGTATCAGAAAGCTTATAGCAAGTGAACTATATTAAATAACTTGATCTTTATGCTACGCTTAACTATAAGAGTATGTCCATCACATCATTCTCCTAATGATATGACCCCGTTGTTAATAACATCTCTATGTTCATGATCAGGAAACCATGATCATATATTAACCAACAAGCTAGTTTAACAAGAGGCTTTACTAGGGACTCTTTTATATTCACAAATCACACAAGTATTAATGTTTCCGGTTAATATAATTATAGCATGGTATATAAACATTTATAATAAGCATGAAGATATGATAATAACCACTTTATTATTGCCTCTTGGACATATCTCCAACAACTACTTGTCCCCATCATGCATGTTTGGGACACTATTTTTAGTACATACTATATCAACTTTCTACTCTTTTTTACACATGCATATGAACACAAGAAACAATTGTTACTCCCTCCGATAAAATTAATGGCTTTAGATTTGCCGAGATTCAGATGTATCTAGAACAAAAACATGATTAGATACATCCAAATCTAGACAAATCTGAGACCATTAATTTAGATCGGAGGGAGTATAAATAAATATCATGGTATATAGTTGGCCTGATCAATAGAAATAGGTAGTTTAGGATATCTCCACCAAGATTTTAAAGACCATGGATCTATAAAATATACGGATCATTTAATTCGCTATTGCATTAGAATAATTTTCTATTACAGAATAGTGATATTTTAAAGTGTTTTCGTGTGTGAACAAATGATGGATCTTGACAAACATTGTTGAGAGACCCATGAACACTAACAATGCTTAAACTTTAAATAATATTATTTTTTAACATAAATATTAAAGATTTATTTATGTGTTTTCTAGATTAGGGGGGAAGGCAAGTGCCCCCTTGTCCCTAGGAAAGCTCTCTTTAAACAGGGTCCCTTGTTATTATGTTTCCATCCCTCAAAATTCGTGGACCGGCCCTGCCAGCAACCTCGAGATCTACCCACCATATATAGGCACAAGGAACCACCTTCGTTCTCTACGTTGTTTACCACTCCTTGCTCTAACTCATCCCCTCAAAGCGTTCGACTCCATCGATAAAGCCCCCTATCCCTCTCCCTCTCCACCGCCATGGATCCTAATACACCCAAGAACAACATGATGAAACAAACTAGAATCATCTCCCGCAATTGTAGTGGCTCCACCATCTGCGAGGCGACACCGGTGGCATGCCTCCGCCGGACCACTGCCGAAGAAAAGTCAACTGCCAATTGCGGGCACCTCATAAAGAAGAACATCCAACTCCATAAGATGATGAATCTGTCTTTTTTACCTCTTTCCTCGATTGCGTGTTTCACGCCGCCAGGATCGACGTTCTTCAGGGAGCTGCCGAGACACTATGGGTTATGCTCTCACGACATGAGCCCCAACTCACTCATGCACGTGTCCATGTATATAAGCGCAAAAAGAAGAAAAACGAAAAGAAAATTACAGCAAGGGGACATAGATTTAACGTGGAAATTTTTCTCAAACAAAGAGAGGAAAAAACCACGGACGTCAACCAACAAAGCTTTACTATAACAGGAAGTATTTACACACCAGGGATTTTCACAGATACAACTTATCTCAGCCGGCAGCTTACAAGAGATATATATAGCGGTGGAAAACTAGGTCTTCAACTTCAGCCCAAGTCTCCAGCAACGAGTCTCGCTCCGCTCGTCAGAAGTTAACCTTTTATATAAATTTGGATCATACTTCTACACATCCCCCATCTCTCGAACTCTGGATCCACCTCTTACACTTCAACAAGCAAATGGAATTCAAGGGCGACAATTTTCTCGTGCGAAGTCACCGTGTTTCAGCCCGGACATGACATCGAGTACCCTCAGCCCTACTTACCTTCGGAAATCAAAGAGTAGCCATTCTTGCCATGCCCCAACATCTCCACAAAACACAGACGCCATGCCCCATCTCTACTAGCACTTCCAAAAGATTGAATTTAAGAGACTGATCCGACAAGTCTCAACTCGATAGGTACAGCTAACACTAATATACAACGAATAGCTAACGCTAAGGCTCCGCTTGGTTCCCGGGATTTTTGCTAGAAATGGGTGTAAATATGGAACGGATCAATCGAGGTTCCGCTAAAACCCTCACATGCTGGCTCCGCTTGGTTCCCTGGATTTTAGCCAGAAATGGGTGTAAATATAAAACGGATCAATCGAGGTTTCGCTAAAACCCTCACATGCTCCCGTAATATTCAGATACCGGTAACTAAAACGATGAAACAAGCAGGGCCTACCCGTGCAATTTTCACTCTCCCGCTAGGTCCTTACGCCGTTTCTGTGATGGCTGCAACGTGGTATGCACATACTGTATTTCTATCATAAAAACGTTTATACCGTATCGCAATTAGCGGGCACACAAAAACACAGAGAAGGGGTCACTTTAGCATCACTTTCTGCCTTCTCCTCTTTTTCCTAACCATCAGTGGCAGCACTCTGTACTTCCGGGGTTATCTACTGTTCCCCTTGTTCTCTTCGTTGTCATAACTTTGGTATCCATCTGCTTTCCGCACATCAAACTTCCCATCGCACCTACCGCCGACACGGTGATGGGCTGATCTGATCATTCAGGCTGAAGATAGTTCATGCAGGCGATGCCTAAAAGCCATCCATAACTCGTGACGACTAACTTGGTGGCTCTCTAAAAACTTCTAAATTTGCTTCAGAAATAAATATTGTGTGCTGATAACTGCATAAGAAAAACAGTGAGCTCCTTCTGACAGATCTTAATACTGTGAGCTGAACAGATTTCCTTTTTCCAGTATACCACAGAACCAAGAAAAATCGTCTTTATACAGCTATACTTTTAACCTTTGTAGACATCTAACATATTACACCGTAATGTCCTTTTCTGAGTTTGAGAGTGATGATTACACATGATCAACCCTCCAAGAATCACTGCCCTCGGATCTAAAACTACTATCCTGTGCACCCAAAAAGAGGTTCCTGAGCTATTCTACGACGACGAACTGTCGTCGTCGGAGGAGCTAAGCTCTCTCCGCGGTTCATACCGTCGTGGTGGCTCTGACGTGCCAGCGGTGACGCGGAATGACTTACCTGACCCCATCATCACCCTCTCCGGCGTTCTGCCGACGTCCCTGCACACGCGGTCCAGGATCAAGAGGAATTCACTCACCACCATGAATACCCTCAGAGGGTGAGGTTCCTCTACGGTGGCATCACCGTGGAAGTACTGCGCGGTCTCCTTCACGCGCTGCAGTGCGCTCCTCTCTGCTATTTTCATGCTCTCGATCTCCTTTTCTGCTCTTCTAAGAAACATATCCATTGCATCGAAGAACTTCGCGCTCGAGCCTTGATCAGCGCATGTCTCCTTAAGTTGCAAGACCAGTTTTACCTTCTCAAGGTCGGCTGCGAGCCTCGAGACACTACCACTTGAGACACTACCACTTAACGTCTCCATCTCCAGTGTGGCTGCCTTTTTCACATTTGAAAGCTCAATGCTGAGCCCTGCAAATACTTTCAGGCCATCCTTCTTGAATTGGTCTTTGCTAGCGCTTCCAGGATTCGTTGCTGTCTGTTCAGAATCAAAACCTTCTGATCGAATGATCTCTTGAACCACGAAGTGGAGCAATGTTGTTTTACCATCTGCTGACTTGATGTCTGCGAGCTTTAGAAGAGTATCGAGTTTGAAGGCCCTTGCCTCGCCCCGATTGGTACCATCATTCATGCGGTTCCCAGTCTTGAGAACAGCATCGAGCAACTTCAAGAATAGATTGCTGCTTCTTAGGTCTGAACAAGCTTCCTGAAAATGTTCGGAAGGAATATTATATTTTGACAATTAGCCTGAATATGTGTGTAAGGCCTCTCACAAATTAATGGAATGTATTAAAGAACTGGCACAAAATCCATAGCGAAGTACTTCCATACCCAAATTGTACAGCTACAAATAAACATAAGCTAACAGAAGGAAAAAACTTCAAAAATTGACTAACATCACATGAAACATATACTTCAATATCAACTCTTCTGCGAAGCATGGAAGTGCTTATAGTAAATTTTACAAGGAACTGAACGGCTTTCTAGAGGATATAGTCCATTGCTAGTTTATACAAGAGTAAGTGTTGTAAAATGCAAATGAAAAGATTGAATCAACGTAGCTGTTTACCTCCAAAGTTCCAAAAGACTTTCTTAAATAATTCACTTCAGTGTCAAAGTTTTCTCTGTAAAGCATTGCATCCACTCTCTTGAAGGCAAAAGGAACATCAAGTACACCTTTCAGAAAGCGCTCAGCTGGATCAATTTTTGATAAGTCACCACTATAATGTTTTAGCTTCAACTCTTCTTCTTTTGTTGGTGCCATCTTAGCTAGTGTTTCATAGAACTCGGGCTTATCTTCCAGGTTTCCTGTTTATTCATGTATTCGAAGTGTCAGAACTAAAATAGCTAAAAGGTCGATTATACAAACACCAAACTGTAAAAGAAGTCCAATCCACCAATCTACAACAAATACAAAAGAAAACACTTTCAGGTGGACCGGACTACCTTATTAAAAAACATGTTGGACAAAAGAAAGAATTGAATCACTTGTGTCAGCAGCTATAACGGGAAAAAACAAATCTATGTTCAGACCTGCTGCATAACGTAAAATCATGAATGCAGTCTGAAGTATGAACATGACTGCGCATTTCATTTCAGTCTGATGGAAATACACACCTTTAACAGAGCACTGAAATGTCATAGCATTCACTGAGTGTGGACAAATGATGTATCCAACAAGCATGCAAAATATCAATGTGAAATTTTTTATATTCTAGGATAAAAAAATGAAAAAATCTGAAAAAAAAAATATAGTTTTGAAATGTGCATTATTCACTATACTCAGATCCGCACTTTTGTCATTTTTGTGTAGCCTAAAATAAAACTTATTTTGTATTGAGGTTTTGCACATTTGTAGTACTACATCATTGGCTGCATCCAGGATTTTTTTTCAGAAATGTTTGAATCTTTAAAATATGATTTTCGAATTTTTGAATATAAAGGGCTACATGTAGCTTGGCCTCCATTTGAAGTTTTCTAGCATCCACCATATTACAAAATAAGTACGGAACCTTTTATTTTGTAATTCATGTAACATATAAGCTATATATCTATACAGTAATGTAAAGTGTGAACTGTATTATTGCAAGCTGAATTTATACCAAATGTATAGATGAGTTTTGTTGGTTCGGGACAATAAACAAGGAGTAGAAAAAGTTGGCTAGATCCAGCGTGCATAGCTAATGTCACCGCCAAAATAATAGCTCATGAATGTTTCCATGTAACCTCATAAGAGAAAAAAAACATAACAATAGGTACACTAGATGTCACCCACAGGCATTATACTTTTCTACAGAAGGTACTCGGTAACAGAATAAGCTAGCAGCTCATAACAGTGATTTTCTAATCATTCTAGTTGATGTAAGGGAACATACAGAAGACAGCTCTTAACAATAATATGCACATTTTGGGCATAGCTCAGACACAACAGTCACTTTCATAACTAGTTATGGGGCTAATCATGTCTGAGGGTGTGCATGGCTAAAGGTCCACTAAAATCCAAGAAAATGTATGTTACTTCTACCAGACGATAAAATGAGTGGTGATCATATCCCTGACAACTCATATGTACTATTATCCAGAGAAATAATCTCAGATTATTTATAACTCATCAAACTAAATGTAATCCATAGATATAAAGGCAAGGCCATCATATGAAACTGTACCAAGACATCAATAATGCATGTCTATCGCTTAGAGAACTCGATTGTTACAGAATTTATGCCAATAACAGTTCAATATAATTTAGTGACAGTTGGCGTTTCTTTATCCGCCTTGTGATCTCTGAGAGCTTGAGAGCGGATTTTTCAGTGCGGAATGTTAGAGATACAGTTTTATAGAAGAAATGTTATTAACAGAACACCTCAACTATTTAGATCAGGCAATTGAACAAACACATTTGTTTGGTAAAGGATGACCTGTGAGAACAATGCATTAATGAAATTACACCTAACGAGAGCTACTTCTATGATACATACCGGCTTCTCTTTTGGTGTATAATAATTTCAAATATCATTTTCAAGCATTGAAGAATCTGTTTAATGTTCACCAAGTTAATTTGTGTGGCATGACTACCAACTACTTTCCTACAAGATTGGTAAGTTTTCAATTTTATTAATGAGACTTGAAAAACTACATCAGAAAAGTTCAAGAATATTTGTTATCAAATTGCATAAGTAACTGACTAATGGAAGTTTTACCACTACCTATGTCTACGTGTACCGCCAACAGATTCCATATCCTGTGATACCCCAAGAAATTTCGTATTCATAATGGAAATGATACCCTTCCTAAATAGTACAAGAAGATGCTTTACCCAGAGAGAAAATTGAAGAGAAGTTGACAAGCAATGATGAATTAGATGAGGAAAAAAAATAGCCTTATATGAAGGGGCAAGTTTGAGATAACCAAAACTGGCATGGAAGGACTTCAAAATTTACTACGTTTACAAAAGAAGAGTACAGTAATTCAAAAGCAACTGGCATCTCATTCATATGAATAAATTAATACTGGTAACTGTATGCGATACCATACTGAGAATATAGACCCATAACATTGTCACATGATAAAGCAGGAGCACCAAAAGATAAAGCACTTCAATCTTTGTGAAAGATGCAGATCGCGTCTCTAATCCGTGTTGTAATCTACCTCCCAATCTCACTATGCTTAACTTGACATGACCAATGATGCTATATCACTGATGGTTCTCGAAAACATCAGCACCATATAATCAAGACTTAACCACGGAACATATACTAGTATAAGTTTCACTGGAGGCATAATGGAAGTTTAGTTAGATGGGTCCTAGGGTCCAGACCCTCATATCTGGAAACTCAACTATCCACCAACAGAAGCTTATAATTATCCTTGTTGGAACACACTGCCTCCAGACGATTTGATCTGATCGTGAAAGCAACCTCCCACCCCAAAAAAATCTTGAATGTGACAATTGAGGTCAAAAGGCAGGACAAGTATAGGAGCCTTCACTATCAAAATAAAAGAAAAGGTGTCATGTAGGGAAGTGGAAGAGATTCCCTGGTATGGTAGGCATGTGTATTAGTTAGGTGAGCAATACGACAATTGCTGAGTTGCTCATGGTCTTAACTCGTAAGTATAAGTATAGTATGTGTGTATTTGGTGAGCATGGTGACGTGTTTAGTCAATTCAGACTACTAGTTACAGAAATTAGCGCACAAAAATGTGTGAAACACATGACTAGAAAACGGTTTGATGAAGCACGTGGAGCGTGAGACAGCGGACCCATGAACACAAGATTGGCTCAAGTACTATTGCAGTAATTCTCTGATCACCATATCAGGAGCGTTTTAAAACACATGACCAGTTTAATAGTCATAATGAGTATATTCTGGTTACCAAACTTTAACCAAATTAAGTAAATTTGCCAGTTCGAATCCAATCAATCCCCTCCCATTTCTTATGTAATGGTGGCATGGGACTTCACACTGGGGACCAACCAATAGTAGTCTCCAATCGATTGTCAAGTTGCTGAATGTACTCGGTTCAGCAATAACTAGATTGTGTACTCATGCATTGTCATGGGCATGTGGCCACCGGAATTGCACAAGAATAGAACAGAGCACACAATTGGCTTATTGCAACCAGGACAGCAGGGGTAGGGGACCGTACGGGAAGTAAGAAACCCAGGGTACATACAAACTCACCGTGCATGAGTGCGCCGATCACCTCGTCCGCGGTCACATTGAGCGCCTTGAGCATGATCGCCACGTTCTGCAGCCTCTTCGGGTCGAGCAACCGGCTCTGCTGCTGCTTCCAGGGGCCTCTGCTCGACGGCCCCTGATCGGAATTCCCCGGGAACAAGCTCTCCATCGCGGCCTCGTCCACGCTGCACACGACACCTCGCACAATTGACAGTAGCTCGGGAAAAATAACAGCGAGAGGAGGTAATGTGGGATCGTGGAGACGGGGATGGAAGAGGCAGGGCACTCACTGGAACGAGTCGGAGGTCTTGACCTGGTCCCAGACGGTGGTGCGGCCGGAGATAGCCCGGAGCTTGTCCCAGTGCAGCGGCTTCAGGCTCGGCGGCCGCGTGCTCCCGCCTAGGACGTCGGAATTCTCTGCTCCTCTGTCTTGGACAGAAGCGCCAGGGGGACTGGTGAGCGCTAAATTGGCCAGGACGGCAGGCGGCGGCGACTCGGAGGGCATCGGCCGCAGCAGCCTCTGCCTCGGCAACGGCGGCGGCGCAGGCGGACGAGGAGGCCGCAGGTGATTCGAGTGCGGTGGCGGTGGCGGCGCCGCGGGAGCGGGTACAGGTGGCGGCGGTGCCACCGACACGGGAGCGGGGGGCGGCGCTGCTTGCTCCAGGGTGCTGCGCTGGCTGGTGCTCCGGCTGAACGAAGACATGGCAGTCTTTCGCGCGGTGTAGAACGTTGCCTGGTCCTCGTCGTCGGAGGAATACTCCGTGCCGGTCATAGGCGGCGTGGCCGCGGGCGGCGGCGATGGCTGCGCGCCCGCCCGCTTCAGCGGCGGCAGCGGGCGGAGGTCGGGGCTCGCCTGCTTCGTCAGCTGGAGCGGGCGGAGGTCCGGGCTCGATCGGTGCTGGCGCACCTCCATCGCCGCCGTGAGCGGGTCGAGGTAAATCGCGTCTGACGCCGTAGAGCTCGGCGGCGGCGACCTGTGTTGCCGGGAACTGCTTCCGACATCACTCGGGACCCTCGCGGGAACGGCTCCCGCGGGCTTCGGCGCGGCACGCTCGTCGTCCCCGCCTTCAGAGACGCGGCGCCACAGGAGGACGCAGGAGTAGGACAGCACCGCCAGCGCGACGAGACCCCCCGTGAGCGCGATCGCGATGATATTGGTGATGTTGGGCGAGGACCGCCCCGAACCAGTGGACACGGCCGCAGCGGCAGCCGGCGGCGGCGGCACGGGGACATCCCCAGACACCGGCGGCGGCGGGGACCAATCGATGGGGAAGAAGGGCTGGTGGAGCGACCGTCGCGGGACACTGCCCCCGTCGGTATACTCCGCCGCCACCGCCGCCGCCGTGGACGACAGCAGCCCACATAGACATAGTACCAGAGCGAACACTGCGCCCGCGACAACTCTCGCCCCCATGGCGCAGCGGAGGAGAGAATTCGAAATCCTCTAAATTCCCATCGATTTCTTTTTCGCTACTCCTACTTTTACGCGTCCGTTTCCTCTTCGTGGCGTCGTCTCCGGCAAGGGAAGTGCGTGTGATATAGGGAAGGTGCGGTTTCTTCCAGATGATGTCACGCTGACCTCCGGGTCCCACGCTGACGTACTGTCCCAGAGGTCAGCCAGAAGGCTTAATTTCTCGTCTGAGGAAGACATCGTCGGCCTCAATCAGGTGTGGATTGTGGAAGGAGCGAGCGAGCGACCCGCCATTTCGGCGTGTTCAACCGGGGTGGTCACGACGAAAGGGGCAGCGGACGACGGGCAATAATGCGGGGCCGTTGACGTGTGGGCCAGCAACTACGCGGGTCCCATGCGTCAACATCCAGGCTGCCAGTCGTCGTGATCGAGTAGAAACTTCACAAAGTAAATGAAGCGGTAGTCCAGTCCAGAAGGTACCGAGCGTGGAGGACCGGTGAAAGACTTGCAGCTGCCAGCGTGTAGCATGTCCGTGCATGCATGGGCTCCAGCTCTCTCGTGTCAAAAAGACAGAAAAAAACACAGACTGAGAGAAATTTGAACGATAAACCTCGAGCGATTCTTTTTACACAATAACTCGAAGGCCAAACTACAAAAAAAAAATTATCTAGGATTTCGCACCTCTCTTCGTTTAATACTGTGGCCTTGGACGTGTGGCGCACCGTGGCCTCTGGCTAGCGGTAGCTTTTTTGTTCTTCGTTTATTTGATTTTTCAGGTTTTTTCATGAATATTGAGGCAGTAGCTATGTTAAGTTAGAATAATGTATTTTTCTTTCTATCTCATCTAGCATCGGCGAAGGACGTGTGGAGTCGTGTGTCCGACATAGCTCATAGGATCTAGTTGTTTGTGTTTGTTTATGTGATTTTAAGCTAGTTTCTTCTGATTTACGTCATCATCATTGGCGGTGTTTGTCGCTCTGGTGTGATGGTCCTTCGTGGCCTTAGCTCGACGATTTTCTGTTTGTTTGTTTGGCCTTGGGGGAAGGAGATTCTCGGGCCACCGCCGCACCACGAGGATGGAGTGGCTCCGTCTGTCATAGATAGTTGCTACGTACGACGGCAACCGCTTGGGAACTCAAGGAATTGCACCTTCTAGCGTGCATAGCTCCGCCCGCACACAGACACCTCGCTGAGCTCCGAATCGACGAAGCACAGGGTCATCTTCCTCCTCCTGTTCATCACCACGACCACAAGAGGAGAAAGTCCCCCAAAATCCACATGAATCAAAGCCATGCTCACAAGATTTATTGGATAGGATCTTTGCACTGCCTCCACATCCTCCGACTCCCACCATGATAGCACTAGAAGTAGAGAATGTTAGGAATATGCCCTAGAGGCTGTCAACACCCGGATTTTTAATCCCAGATGCCTGTTATGCCACACATCGCAATCCCAGGATTACCATTTTTTCGAGACATAACAGATTGGATATCACAGTATATCATCCACTACAAACCATACATAAGGTCTTACATAGATAAGGATCTCATGATCCAGTCTTAATACAAATCAAGCAGTGGAATAACGTAATAATAACAATAGCGTAGGGGAGGCTCCATCTTCATGGCCACAGGAAATACTAACGATGGGAGATGATCCTAGTTGTCGTAACCTTCTTGCTGTCCGTCTTTCTGATAGTCCTCCTCATAGTCTGGCCGGAATAGCCAGGGACAAAGCCATGAGTACTCTTTAAGTACTCGCAAACTAATACTAACAAGTGAAGTGGTTTTGAATAGGATATACTAAGCTCTAGTTGTTTTGCAAAAAACCAGGTTTACCTTAAGTAAGTTCAGATGCAAATAAAGCTAGTTGAAAGTTTTATAACACCTAAGAGGGAACTTGAATTTTATACCACAACTCTGTTGTGGTCAAGTCAAAGTCATAAATAATTTCAGAAGTCATTTTGAAAACATCTGACGACGGAACAGTATGGCGACTCCAACTGTCCATAACCACGGACACAGCTATTTGAATAGTTTGACACTCTGCAGAGATTGTACACTTTCACCACAACATTCGATACATCCGTCAGGAACAATCCTGAATTCACCATACTCAGTATGCGGATAACCAATCCTAAACTTTCAATTACATGCCCTAGTATAGGCACCTTTCCTGTGAGTTTGGCCTCCCAACCATGACCAACTGTCATCTTGGGTACTGCACAGGTGGACAATCTTCACAAGGTAGCCTCAGCTCAGACCTTGACCGCAAGGGAACCCATACTAAGGTATATAAATTTCCAGTCAAACCCTACCCAATTTTCGGGTATTATGGTTGTACGGTAAAATTGGAATGGTATCGCATCTAGACAACCATCAGTTTTATAAAGGGCTAAGGCTCATGCCTTAATATTTTCATCATCAAAATCATCTGGTGTTCAAGAACACATGTCAAAACATTTTAATAGAATGACTCATCATTCTAAGGTTTTCATAACCATTTTCACCAAGTATTCCCATCTAAAGTTGATCAGGTTTTATGATTAGCACTAGCATCTACAGGTGGGGGTAAATACTAATGAGGGGTGGTAAACAATTGTATCTTATCTAAGTTAAATCTCATGCCTCAGGATGACATCAAGATTTATCTAACTTAGGCCAAGTTTTATGCTCTTTATGCTACCTTCAATTATCCTTTTAATATCTACAAATCACTAAGTAAACTTTTGATAGAAAGCTTTGATAAATAAAATACTAAGCTTGCAAGTAAAACTAGGATGGGGTGTCATCAAATGTATCCAACCAAGCATGCTTCATGCATTGCATAGGTTATCTAACTTTCATAGTTGCAAGTATTAGCTTGCATAATTGCAAGTATAAGCTTGCCAAGTCAACTGGTAGTATTAGGCTTGCTTAGATAGTAGCTTGCCTTGTGCAGAGCAGTGGTTGAAGTTCTCCTCGGCTTCTTCCTCGTAGCATCCTCCTTCCTCCTCGTATCCTTGGCCGGTACTGCGTCTATTAATAAATACGAGGTACACAATTACCAAACAATACTTAACTATTTCTATTTATCACACAAAGGTTCACACTAGATGATCTAGCATCATCACTATTATCACAAAGATTAAAGCACTTGTCTTATTTATTTTATTTTAGAAAAGTAATTTCTACTCATTGAAAAACTACTTAAGATTTAATATTCCCTAACTAAAACATGGGATCATGTTGACACATGTCATCACCACATATTTAAGTACATGGGAATGTGATTTAAAGTGGTGTCACAAGTTAATAAGGTTTAACCTTTCTATTTTAATTAAATAAAATGACTAGAATGGCCCATGGGGCATTCTTTTATTACTTGATCATTATTTCTATAAGTAAACCTATATATTTTTATATATTCTGAAAGGTCTTGTTAATTATAATTTCTGAGAGTTGGAATCAACTCAGAAGCTTTTATGGTTGAATTTTGAAAAATGTTTGAATGTAGAAAAGCTTGTGCCTTGTTATTTTTACCATGGGTGATCTACAATACTAAATGGTTTGAATCCAACGGGTTGGATTAAGCACTCCAGTACGTTTCTAAGAAAATTGGATTCATACATTTTGGTTCAGTGAATTAAGCTGGGTTGATTATTGAATCTAGGTACAGAACTGAGTTTGAAATTAAATGAATAAACCTAAGTTTGAATTGTTGGGTCGCGCGGGAGGTTTAACTGGGACGGCCCACTACGCACAGCGCATGCACGGGTTGGTTAAGTGAGCGACCACACTCGTCAGTGAAATAGAGAGTGGCGAAGCGGTATGGGTGAATCTAGGCCGTGCGATCTAGTTCTAATCCTACGGCTGTGGTTCATCGTCCACGCCTGAACAGGACACGGCGAGGTTGAACCCTAGCGCGGCCAGTGAGGGTCGACGGGGGCTCACCGGGACTCCGGCGATGGGGGCGAACGGTGAAGTCGACGATGGCGATTCTCTTGGTACCGGCAGCTCCCCTTGGGGCGGCTCCAATCGATGGCGCCTCTCCTCCTATGCAGCGGCGAACTCCGATGAAATTCTGGCCACCTGGTGCTCCCCTTGCTCCGGGGGTGAGTGGGTGTGATCAGTGAGAGGTGGGGAGTGAGATGGTGTGAAGGGTTTGAGCTGGGAAGGCCTCTATTTATAGTGCCTGAAGGGGACTGACGGGCGCGGGTGGAGCTCATCGTGGTCATCGGCACAGAGTGCTAATGGCATGGGCGACGATAGGGAGCGGTGCGTTGCCTCCTGGCGAAGCTCAATGGCTTGATGGTGCGGTGTGGGGCGGTGAGGAACGGTCGCAACGTCACAGTGCTCTGGGCAGGTCCGACGGCAATTTTAATGGCGCACAGCGTGCATGGTCCGCGCGGCGGCGAATGAGGTTGTCTGGCAGGGTGCTGGGGTGCTGGAGATCACTTATGCATGCGGCGAGGACGACACGCGGTCTGTGGGATGGTGTTGCGTGCGGCGCTCTGGCGCGCTCTCGGCTCGCACGCAGAGAGACTGGGCATGAGCTTATCGTGTGGTACAGGGGTTGGCATGGCTCGGGGCTTGGACAAGGGGGTGGCGGTGGACGGTGCTGCGTGTCCCAGACAAGGTTGGCGAAGCTAGTGCTTCCTCTAGCTCACTAGCGACATGGGGGTGGCAATGGTGCTCTCGGCATGGTCACCATTGATGGCTATGCATGATCACAATGATGCTAAGGCTAGTTAGATTAGTTTGATCATCTACTGAGAGTGTAGAGTTAGCTAGAGAGGGGACAAAGTTGGCCAAAATTACTGCTACTAATAGTGTTTGATGTTTTCTTGTTTGCTGATCACAAGGTGTTTGATGAAATGGCCGAAAGAAATTCAAATTTGAATTTTGGATCCAAACTTGGTGGATTTGCTAGGCACATACTAGGGAGTATCTGGTTAGTTGGATTGGTCAAGGGGCACTGGTTTGGTTGGGTTTTGAAAAGGTGTGATCTTCACATATGATAAAGATTCAATTTTAAATTATCATTTGAATGGGGTTGCTAAATGTTTCTATAAGTTTGAAAGGTGGGCTTTGATTCACTTTTACTTGGTCTTGCAAGGGGTGAAAAGAAATGGAAAAGTTTCTGTTTGAAATCTTGGACTAGAAACACTCAAAGTGACCTAGTGAGCAAGATTGGCAAAAATGACCATTTGCCTTATTTGATTTGTTTTTTATTTTCTCTTGATTTGTTTCTGCTTGGAAATGTTTTAGATGTTGTTGTATTCATCTTTAAATCATTCCTTGACATTTATATCAATCACACAAGTCCATTCATGATTAATACAATCATCACATACACACATGCATTCATTTGTTTTTTTATTTAATCCAAGTTTTTTAACCCTAAATTTAGTGATTAGAGTTTGATAATCATGATCAAAAAATTTGGGATGTTACAAACCTTCCCTCTTTAAACAAAATCTCGTCCCGAGATTTGAAAAAGAATAAAAAATATTACCTAGGATTTAAAGTGATCAAAAAACTCCGTCCTGATGTGATCTTCTCGCTCCCAGGTAGCTTCTTGTTCAGTGTGGTTGCTCCACTAAATCTTGAGAAACTTGATGCTTCAGGTTCTGGTGGTTCTGAAAGCTTCCTCCAAAATACGGATGGGTACTTCAGGATACGTCAGGTCAACGTTGATCTCTATGGTGCGGTGATCAATGTTCTTGAAAACTTCTGTCTTCTCCGGAACTTCAAGGCATTTGCGAAGTAACGATATATGTAACACATTGTGCACGGCTAACATTTCCTCTGGCAGTTCCATTTGATATGATACTTCTCCTCGACGATTCAGAATCTTGAAGGGTGACATGTCCTCTGGCATTTCCATTTGATATGATACTTTTCCTATGACACACATCCTAGACCGATCTTGGATGCGTCACAATACACATCAAAGGGCTTCGTTATATCCGGCATGATCAAGATTGGGACTGAAATCAATCTCCTCTCGAGTTGTTGAAAACTCGCTTCACATTTTTCCGTCCGTTCAAACTTCTTGTCCTTCGTCAGCAATTGGGTCATGGGTCTAGCGATACTCGAGAATCCTTCTATGAACTTGTGGTAGTATCCCGCTAATCCAAGAAATGCATGAACTTGGGTTTGAGTGGTCGGGGCTTGCCAATCTTCAACATCCTTCACCTTCGCAGGGTCGACGGCAATTCCTCTGGCTGATACGATATGTCTGAGGAATCCTACCTCCTGTAACCAGAATTCACATTTGCTAAACTTGGCATACAGCTGATGCTCTATAAGGGTTCCAAGGATGGTCCTTAGGTGTAGCTCATGTTCTTCTTCTGATTTGGAATAAATCAGAATGTCATCGATGAAAACAACGACAAACTTATCCAGGAAGTCCATAAAAATCTTATTCATGAGGTTCATGAAATAAGCGGGGGCATTGGTTAATCCAAAATACATGACAGTATACTCATATAATCCATATCTGGTGGTAAAGACTATCTTTGGAATATCCTCTGCGTGAATCTTGAGTTGATGATAGCCAGTTCTAAGATCAATCTTATAAAACACTTTGGCACCAGTCAATTGGTCAGACAGTTCTTCTATCTTGGGCAATGAGTACTTGTTCTTGATGGTGACATCATTCAACTTTCGATAATCCGTACACAAACGGTTACCTCCATATTTCTTGTCCATAAACAAAACAGGTGATCTCCATGGTGACGCACTTGCTTGGATCAATCCTATTTCCAGCATAGCATCCAGTTACTTCTTTAGTTCCACTAGTCACGATGGGTTCATACTATATGTTCTCTGGGCTATGGGTCCGGTTCTAGGGATTAGTTCAATGATAAACTCGATATACCGACCTGGGGGCATACCGGGCAAAACATCTGGAAATACATCAGGGTACTCACAGACTATCTGGACTTGGTCAATGGTTGGCTGGGCTATACTCTTGTTGCATTTGAATTGACGGGGCAAGGTTTCAGATATATGCTTGACTGGTATTTCGGCTGTACTGGTCATCGTTATGGCTTTCTTGGCACAGTAAATTAATCCTTTATGTTTGGACATCCAATCCATTCCTAGTACTACTTCCAAACCTTTAGTTCCAAGTACTATTAGATTAGCATAAAAATCTATGCCATGGATTCAGATAGGTACGGCTTTGCAAATCTGTCTAGCTTTGGTGGTTGAACCAGGTATTTGAACTATCATAACATGCTTCAATTTGGTGGGTTGAATCTTACTACTGCTTGCAAATTCTTCAGTAACAAACGAGTGTGATGCTCCACAATCAAATAACATTCTTGCAAGTACTGAGTTAACAGAAAACATGCCTAGCACAACATCTGGCGCTTCTTGGGCTTCTTCCGCATGCATGAGAAAGAGATGGCCGTTGCGGTTGAGTGAGTTCGCTGGGGCAAACCTTCTTCCAGGCTGAACACGACGCTGCTGCTGACCTGGGGCATTTGCATTGGGGGCTGCGGCAATCTTCTTGGGGCACTCATTGGAATAGTGACCCTTGGTTCCACATTCATAACAAGTCACTTGAGACTTGTCCTTTGCTGCAACAGGCACAACATTGCTTCCAGTCCTTGGGGCAGTGTTGGTGTCGGTGGCGGCATTGTTGTTGTTGAACTTGGGTGGGGCACGGTTGAAATTACTGGGGTTGCCGGGGTTGTTGTGGTTTCCTCCGGGCCTTGGGTTTTCACGGTTGGGATAGGTCGGATGGTTCATCGGGGGTCTGTTGGTTCTTGGGGCATATCCTGGAAATTGGTTGGGACGATACTTTGGTGTATGGTGGGTTCCTGGTTGATGCATCATGCGACGCTTGCGGTTCTCATTATCTTGGTTGTCTTTCCTTCCATCCGAATGGCAGAGTCCACTAAGGCTTCAATATCAGCAAAAGGGGATATTGACTAACACTGTTTGCATCTCTGATGTCTACGCACTTCTATTCTTGTAGACAGTTGTTGGTAAGTGATAAAATTATAGATACGTTTCCGACGTATCAAGCATGGAGCATCAAAAATTATAGATACGTTTCTGACGTATCAAGCATCCCCAAGCTTAACTCCTGCTCGTCCTCGAGTAGGTAAGTGATAAAAAGAATAATTTTTGAGGTGACATGCACCATGAAAACCAAGATCAAACCATTTGCAAGCATTGAAAGCTGGAATCAAAGAACTCTAAACATGAGCATGAAAGATGGAGTTCTAATAATAGGACAAAATAACTATGCATGCAACATGAAAGGCTACAAGCAAAGATCATGAATAACATGCATTGAAAAACTTTTGTTTGTTTCACATATAGAAAACATGGCATAGTGGCATTCAGCTTGTTCCTCATAGAGTAGCAATATAGATGCATATGACACCTTCAAAGTTCACAAGGGTGAATAGAAACAAATAACACAAGAATAAGTAATATCACAATATGCATCAATTAATAAGCTTTGGAACACTGCACACAGAATGACAACTATGCTCTCTTAATGGTGCCTAAAGGTAGAAGGTGGAGACTCAATAGTGGTGGAAGAAAGGCCTTTTTCTAAAGGAAGCAGGTATTACAAGTTTCAAAAAGAGCTTCCAAAAATTATGGTACTTGTTAGATTTCATCCCTCATTGCCCCTATCATAAGCATCTTGAAGTGATTAAGGTTAAAGTGAACAAATATGGAGTATATGCTTGACGAAGTATAAGTTGGCATTCTTAAGTCCCTTGAATACGAGGGCCACACCTCATGCTACTCAACTTTAGTCACCTGTAAGTTCTTGTCATTGTAAGTATTTGCATATCATAGCGAACCGCCAACGGGGTACCCCTTGCACATGGTACAGGAGATTTCCCATAACCAAAATGACAAGGCAAGCAGACAATGAGCATCTCAGCAATCTTCTTATTTACCATGGGAATATGGTGTTTTTTTCTCTCTTTCCTCTTTTATCAATGTGTCTCTTTTTTTATAAGAAGAATGCTTCATAGATGTCACTATGGTGATGCTGCAAGTTTCCACCATGATTAGGCATGGCTTAGGCTAGCGGCCTAGGTGTTTCTCTAACACAGGATAAAAACTCCATGGACTTACAAATTCCCTCTTTATTTCACACCGTTAACATCCATAGACAAAGAGCATGATATCAACCGAGTACAAAGTATAAGTGCAATGTTGAAAACGTTCCCCGTGACAGCACGGTTCTGCTAATTCCAACATATAAGTGCAAGCATATACAACATAGATGACACAATGGTTCAAGTTTATTAGGGGCAAGGAATATAAAGTGTGCCATAAAGTTCGTGAGGGCTTTAATCACTAAGTTTTCACATAACAAAATAGTTTTTAATTGGAAGATAGCTGAAAAAAAGAATATACTTGGAATGGTGTAACACACCATGCATAGGAGTTTATAGTGGACACTTTGGAATAACTTGGTTTCTTGGGAGTTGGAAGCATGAGTAGAGCTTACTCATACAAGTGGAGGCTAGCAAAAGACTGGGAGCAACCAACTAAGAGAGCAATAATGGCCATAATCATGCTGAGCAACAAAGCATTACTAATCAAAGCATATAGTGGTACTACAAGTCAAGGACTAAATGATCATAGAGGCTATGGTGACTTGTTCATAGCCATAACATGGTGTGAGCATGTGCCAAGTCAACCCAAACAAAGTAACAAAGGAGAATACCGCAATACTATGCTTTTGTATGCTAAAACAACACATGATTCCTTCAAGGCACATTAAGAAATCCTAATTGTTTGGAACAAGACATGCTACAGCAATAATCACTAAGCATAAGGTCAAAACAATGCCTAGCATGTAATGCTAAAGTCTAAGCCACAGTCAAAACAAGCTCTCTTTTGTACCACTATAAGCATGAAACTTTCTACTCTTTTCCAACACCAAACAACTTATTTGAAACAACTCACAAAGGTAATAATCAATAAATATCAGTGACATTGTCTCACAAATCCACATATAGGAACTAAAAAGTTCTAAGCTGAAAGCACAATAAAACTAAGGCTAAACACAGTTCTAGAAAAAGAGAACACTCACAAGACAATAAGAATGAAAACTAGAGTGTTCTAGGCAATGGAAACAGAGTGTGTCTCTCTCCAAAAGAAGTGTGGTGTAACCAACCAACTTACTCAAGCAAACTAAGCAAACAAAAACCAAAAACGAAAACTAAGACGCTCCAAGAACAACGCAACAATGCATGAAACAATAAAAACGAAGTGTCTAGAAAGACCTGAGCTTTTTATTGATAAAGAAGGGGATGCCTTGGGCATCTCCAAGCTTTGGCGCTTGTACCTCTTGAATATTTCTTGGGGTGACATGGTGTGGCATCCCCAAGCTAGAGTTTTTGCCCATTCTTCATCTCATTACATCATTCTTTCTCTACACCTGCAAATTTTGTTCCTTCATACAAAACTTCACACAATTCTTCATTAGCAACATTAGTGTATTCAAAAGATAATAGACCTTTCAGTTTAACTTTAGAACAGAAAAACTTTCACTGAAAACACAAGATACTGTAGCAATTCCCTCAAAAAGCTCAATTTCCCCAAAAGACCCAAAAAGGAATCAATAAGAAGCAAATGCAATTAATGGAAGAAATCTGTCAAAACAGACCAGCAGGTAGAAACCAATTTTTTCGAAGACCTTATATTGCTCAAATAAAAAAGTGTTGACCTAACCAAAGTTATCTAACATACTGGGGGATTTATTCGTAAATTTTCAGCTCAATCCGACTTACATAGACTCCTCACGATTTTTTATGGTGGAGGACAGATATCTGTTTCGGGACAGCAACTCCCCAAATCTTACTTCCCTCTCATTAGAGGTCATTCTTGGCACAAAAAGCAAACAAAAAGGATAATGAGAGGTCATTACAGAAGTAATAACTTCCAAGACTCAAGAAAACTCTTGGGTTATCTCCCAACAAGTAATTTTCTTTAACGCCTTTAAGTTAAGCTTGATAGCTTGAGAAGATGCTCACATAAGAAATATGAATTGAAGTAAAAGAGAGCATAAAGAAGCAAATTCAAAACACATTTAAGTCTAACCCACTTCCTATGCATAGGAATCTTGTAAAAAAACAAGTCATGAAAGAACAAAGCAAAAAGCATAGCAAAGCAAGACAAATGCAACTTCAAAATTTTCAACATAAAGAGGGGAAACTTAATATTGTTGAGATACATAAAACCATGTTTTCCTCTCTCATAATAACTTTCAGTAGCAACATGAACGAAATTAACAATTTAACTATCACATAAAATATTCTTATCATGAGCCACATGCATAAAATAATTATTAGTCTCCACATAAGCATAGTCATTCTATTTAATTGTAGTGGGAGCAAATTCAAAAAAATAGCTATCATTACTATTATCATCACCATAATCATAAAATATAGGAGGCATATTGTAATCACAATTAATTTCCTCCTCAATAGTAGGTGGACTGAAAATATCATATTCATCACTGTAATCATCATAAATTGGAGGTTTGGTATCATCATAAATAATAGAATAGCTATCTTCCAAAGCTGGGGAACTAAAAAGATCAATTTCATCAAAACTAGCTTCCCAAGCTTAGACTTTTCCATAGCATTAGCAACAATGGTGTCCAAAGAGTTCATACTAATAACATTTCTATTAGCATGCAAATAAAGTTCCATAGGTTTTTAAATTTTCTCTTCAAACACTTCATGTCCTAACTCAAGATAAACACTATAAAGCTCTCTAATTTTTGTTGTTGTTTTCCATTAAGCCTAACTAGTGAAAACAAGAAACAAAAATACAAAACTACAAAATCTAAAGGAAATAACTTCGAGCACTCACACCGGAGGATGTGAGTACCTTTTCCCTTACCTCCCAGGCAACGGCGCCAGAAAAGAGCTTGATGTCTACGCACTTCTATTCTTGTAGACAGTTGTTGGGCCTCCAAGTGCAGAGGTTTGTAGAACAACAGCAAGTTTCCCTTAAGTGGATTACCCAAGGTTTATCGAACTCAGGGAGGAAGTGGTCAAAGGTATTCCCTCTCAAGAAACCCTGCAATTAAGATACAAGAAGTCTCTTGTGTCCCCAACACAGCCAATACACTTGTTAGGTGTATAGGTGCACTAGTTCGGTGAAGAGATAGTGAAATACAAGTGGTAACGGTGCTAGAAAATAGCTTCTGACTTGTTGTTGACATGGGGTAATGTGTGTGAGTGTCAGAAAAGAGCTTGACGGTAAGGTAAAGACTAAAGCAAGCAAACATGCAACAGATCTAGTAGCAAACGGTGTTTCAATGTTTAGAAACAAGGCCTAGGGATCATACTTTGACTAGCGAACACTCTCTCATATAAATATCCTCTCTTCATGATACTACTCTTAACTAATCTCCGGTTGTACAATCTAATCCACGGTAGGGTCTTCCCCAATCTAGATAACCCCACACTATCACCTTGAGCGCTAGATGGTCCCAACAAACACCACAATTTCATAGAGACATCCAACTCCAAATATAAATCATAACAAATATTCAATCTAGCCAAAGTGCCACACACGGTATGCATGCTGTCACTTTCACACACGTGGAGAAAAGCATAGATCTATTAAAGCACAAAGAGTATTTATGTACACCCAAGCCTAAGTGCCACCATGGCGTGCACGCTGTCACTTTCACACACATGGCGAGACCAGAGATCTAATGAAGCACTTGAGTAGCAAGGTAGATCTACTTGATTACAAAACTCATGACCACAAGATCATGCATAGAGAGAGAGAGAGAGAGAGAGAGAGAGATGAACACATAGCTACCGGTAGAGCCCTTAGCCCTGAGGAAGAACTACTCCCTCCTCATCATGGGAATCAGCAATGGTGATGAAGATGGCGATGGAGATCGATGGAGATGGCTCTGGGGGCACTTCCCTGTCCCGGCAGGGTGCCGGAATAGAGACTTTCTGTCCCCCGAATCTCCCCTTCGGTGGAGGCGGCGCTACAGAGGTTTTCTTGGATTTCTTCTAGATCATCTAGGGTTTTCTCATCAGGGGGATCTTATAGGCGAAGGGGGAGGCCGAGGAGGCAGACAAAGGGTCCACACCCTCCCCAGGCATGGGCCAGGCTTGGCCGTGCCCAGGGGGGTCTGGCCACCCTCTGGTGCTGCTCCGTCCCTCCTTCTTGATTCGTGTCCCTCACGGAAAGTTATTGACTTTGGCTTTCGCCCCGTCCAATTCCGAGAATATTGATTTTCTGCATTTTTGGAACCAAAAACAGAAGAAAACAGGAAACTGGCACTGTGGCAACTTGTCAATAGGTTAGTTCCAGAAAGTGTATAAAAATACCTCAAAGTGTAGACAAAACATAAGACAAATGATACAAAACAAGCATGGAGCATCAAAAATTATAGATACGTTTCCGACGTATCAATCTCATTGTGCAGACCATTCAGGAATCTCTCCTTCTTCTTGGCTTCAGTATCTATCTCATCCGGTGCATACCTAGCCAATGATAAGAATTTGTCACGGTATTCCACTACGATCATCCTTCCTTTCTCCAGTTCCCTGAATTCATCTCTCATCCTCTTGATCAAACCCGGTGGCACATGGGTTTGGCTGAACTTGATTTTGAACTCTTCCTAGGTCATCATCTGACCTCCTATCATCGCGCGAATGCTGTTCCACCATGCTCTTGCATCTCCGGCCAGGTAGTGGGTAGCAAACAACACTTTCTCTTTAGCTTCCACTCCTGCAACTTCCAGATTGTTCTGTAACATCCCTAAATTTATATTCCAAAACTCATTCATATCATCTAAGCATTCATCATCATTTAGGGTTCTTCTCAAAAACAGAAGCTTGTGCTATGATTTCATGTGAGTAAATTTCACTCATTAGGCCATCACCTTTTGAAACTTAAATGTTAAGGAACTTGTTTGCTTGCCCCACTATTGGAAAGATTAGGTGTAAAAGTTTAACCAAAATTTTCAAATTAGAAATAATCTCAAAACCTCTATTTTCAAACATTTGCAAAATAGTGCTAAGTCTCTGGTTGTTTGAAATCCAAGTCTGATCAAGCCTTTGCAAGGCAACCCCATGAGCCTTGACTTACTTCTGAGACCAATTCACCCCTGCAAAACCTCAGAAAGATTTGAATTCAAATTTATTTTGAAACTATTTGAAAACCTAATCAGAAAATCGAATTAGAAAAGAAAAAGAACTAAACAAATGAAAAGGGCGGCGTCGATTATCGCCCAGCAGAGATCGAGCCCCACCCCCACCCGGGATTTCTTTTTCTTCTCTCACGCGCAGCGCAAATTCGGCTGACAGACGGACCCACCCTCATTTCACACATCGGCGACGAGCGGGCCATCCACGCTGTCATCGTCTTCCCAAACCACGCCCGCGACCACGTCGCCGCTGCGATCACTTGCCGGTAATGGCGGCTTAATTGGGCATTAAAACACAGGCGTTTCTGCCGAGGCACCGCTATAAGATCCCACCTCCCCGATAATTTTCCCCGGTCGATCCCACTCACGCCACCAGTGCCCGACTACTTCGAGACCGCCCAGCAGAACCAACTCCGGCGATCGATTCAGGTGAGCCCCGTGCACCCCTTTCCCTCTGGATTGTTCGAGACACTTAGTAATTCTTTTGCGTACCTCCTAACCACAACGGAGCATCTGTCTTGCCCAGTCGCCGTGTTAAGCTTGTAAGCACCGACCACCCCAACTCCGGCGAGCAATCTCGGTAAGTCCTGGCGCCTTGCTTTCTTATTCACCCGGCGTGTTCGCAATTGTCCTCGCATCTCCTAAACCCGCTGGTTCGTGTTAGGCGACCCTCGGCAAAGACTCGACAACATCCACCGACGCGGATGCAACTCAACGAGATCCGAGCCCAATTCGGCGCCTCGCAAGCGGGACTACGTCGAGCTTCAGCCTCGAGCGAACCTGGTAAGACCCTTTCCCTCTCATGACGATGTAGAAACGCCGCGTGGCCGTGACGCGCCGCCGATCAGCGCCGCCGCGCTCGTGGCTTGATGGTTTGGTCCGTTGGATCTGCATCGTAGGGCTAGGATAGATCTAGGCAAGAGGTACGCAGCGTCTGGATCGTTAGATCTAAGTTAGATCCTGACTGCGACGCCGATCCAGCGACGATGCGCACCGATAAGGTTGCGACGCGTGGCAGGATTTAATTCAAAAACAGAATTTAAAACCAGATTTTGATCCAAACTTTAAACTGCTATAACTTTTGAATGCCATGTTGGATTTTTACAAATTTTATACCGTTGGATTCAGTGAAACAAGAACTTTCTGAATATCCAATTTGTTTAACAAATAGTAACCATTAAAATGACTTTATTTGTGAAATCATATTTAAAGCTATTTTTGAGTATAGATTTGTTTGGTAATTAGTTTTAATGTTAAATAAGATTGTTATGACAAATTTTGTGCCCTGTTATGTTTCAGTAACATGCACATGCTTGGTAGAATTTTCAAAATCACCACTTAGTAAAATTCTTGCATGCATGCATTCATATTATTTTTGAATGAATATATTGTGTGTAATTGAATGATATAATTTTTGTAGATTTTGCTAGTGATTGTGATTGTGAAGAGTGCTACTCTCCCCACTACCAAGGCAAGTGATATTTTCATGAATATTTCTAACCTATGTTTTGTACTAGCATTAGATATTTTGCTTGCATGCTATTTTTGTCTAATGCTAAATTGGGAAATCCTATGTAAATTAGAATAGTAGAATTGCTAGGGAATTCTCCCTATGATAAGTTGCCATGCCTAGCTTAGCCTAGCTATATAGCAAACAAGGGTTGGTGAAAATCTACACTTACCATGATGGAAATATTTCTAAGTCATGAGACTTATATTTTTCTAATAAAACCACTAAGTTAAATGAACCCAGGTGGAATGGAAGAATGGGTTATGTTGAGTGGTTACACAAGGCCATGGACTTGGGTTGTGCATCTCACTTGTGGTAAGCCACCCAGGCACAAAGGGATTTGGAGGCCAAGTGTTGAGAAAGCTTACAGTGCAACCACTTGGCAATATGGGCTCTGCCTTGATCATATAGGTTGCTAGAACTTAGTCATTTGGACAGTTGGTGGTAGATGGGATGATAGGTTGGAGTGCGTCCATTTGACTAAGGAAAGGCTTCTGAAAGGTCCTGTCTTGGGAAACCAAGTCTGGTGGGGAAAGTGCACAACCTCTGCAGATGGAAAACCTAAGTACTTAGCCTAGTCCAAGGCAATGGACACCTTTGAGCATCAAGACATGGAAGCTACAAGAATCTCATCACTCCAACTTCTAAGTAAAATTTATGGGTGAACAAGGGTGAAGGACCCCAATGTCTATTGGTGGTTCTTTGGGAATGTTTTGACAAAGAAAACTGAGTGATTTCAACTAATAGGTAAAACCTATTTTCAAGCAAAGCAAGCCAAGCTACACTTAGCCAAAATGCATACAGTAATATAGTCCACTTAAAATATACTAAGGTATCGCTTGCCAATACTATTCCAAAGTATTGACCCTCTGTGGCTGTAACTTGTGATGTTGCAGGTTACTCCGATGATGAATAGGAGTCATGAGTCTACACTCAACATGCTTGCCCGTGGCACATGAAGATGAAGACTTGTGTTTATTTGCTTATTCCTTAAACTCTTGTATTAGGCCTATGGCCATGAGTTGTAAAAGACTATGTTTTATCTCTGGAATGAATGTAATAAACGACCTTTGTATCTGTGTACTTCATCTTAAAATGTGGATGCTAGCATTGATCCAGGGACTAGCATTGCAATCACAGGGATCCTTTCCTTTATAAAGGAGGGGTCTAACATGTTCTCCATGGTTTGCAACCAATCATCTGCATCTAGGGGCTCTTATGACTTAGTGAAAACGGGTGGATTGGTGTTCTGGAAATTCTTAAGCTTAGATCCATGGTTGTCCTGATGTCCATGGCCTTGACTGTTGTTGGCCATTTGAGCTATCTGTTGAAGGGTGGCTAAGTTGGCTTGACGTTCGGCTCTTTCGGCTTCACGATCATAAACCAACATTTGCAAGATTTGTAGCATCGGGTCCGGGGATGAGTTGCTTCCTCCTCGAGGCATATGAAGATTGAGGTAGATTATGAGAAAAGAGGGAAATTTCTAAGGTTTGGGGTTTGTTGTTTGAAAGGTTTTCAAAGTTTTACTTGGATTTTTCTAGCAACTTGCTTTTCATTCATTCATTCATTCATAGCACATGATACAAACACACACCACAACAAAGGAAAACAGATGGTTTTAAGAACCATTCTGGGAAACTACAATACAGTGGGACCGAATACAACTCGCTAACACTAGTGCTCAAGTGCTACTACTCCTTGGAGTTAGTGTCCTCATCATCCTCATCATCATCATCGATGAAGGCGAAGTCATCCTCATCGGTGAAGAAGTCCATGGCCTGATCCTCCAGAAAGTCACCATCGTCGCTGAGATAGGAGTAGGGGTCTCCACGAAGGTCTTCCCCTGCATTCTCCCTCTCCTCCAACTGCATATCCCTCTCGTGGACAGTCTCCTCCAACTCTATGATCCGGTGGCGAAGACGGGCAATGATGCGCTCCTTCTTGTCGAGCTGATGGCAACGAGACTAGTGATCCTTCACTAGCATGGCAATGGTCTGATCCTTTTTGGCGGCGATGGCGTACTTGTGGTTGGCATAGGAGCGAGCATTGTCCAACTCCTTCTGGCGGTCATACATCATGAAGCTGAGGTGGTCCAGTTGACTCTTCAGCTCGTGGTGATATGGGGCCTCCAGTGACTGTACCATAACATCACGTCTTGGGTAGAACTCAAAGAGGGTACCCTTTATCTGATTGATACTCTGCCCACACAGATGTGCGAGATCTTCCTGCATGGCCCTAGCAAGTCCATCGAGCCAGTTGTTCTCTCTCAAGGTGAACTGAATTCCCTTTGCGGTGGGGGCTTCAATCTTTCCCCAGATACTTGCAACAACTAGCCACTTCAAATCCTCTCCTTCCTGATCGTTGAGCTGAGCTCCGAAGAACTCAGGGTGCAGAAGCTCCAGCATCTCTGCCAGCTGGTCCAAGTCACGTTCAAAGATGAGGTCTCCTCCATTCTCCAAATGATAAAACTTGATGCACTTCACGTCCATCTATAAGAATATAGGCTGAGTAAGTTAGTAGAGTGATCAAGTGTGTCAAATTTTATGTAAGTTTGCAAGAATTTTTTAGGAACATGAATTTTCATGAAAGAGTCTAAGTGGTAAGAATGAGAATAAGTTTTCATAAATACTCACTTCTTTGGTTTTGAAACTAAGTTTTTGATTCAAACGTCCATTCTAAACTAGGGTCTCCTATGGTCAGGATGGCTCTGATACCAACATGTCAACACCCGGATTTTTAATCCCAGATGCCTGTTATGACATACATCACAATCCCAGGATTACCATTTTTGTGAGACATAACATATTGGATATCATAGTACATCATCCATTACAAACCATACATAAGGTCTTACACAAATAAGGATCTCATGATCCAGTCTTAATACAAATCAAGTAGCGGAATAACGTAATAATAACGATTGTGTAGGCGAGGCTCCATCTTCATGGTCACAGGCAATGCTGACGATGGGAGATGATCCTAGTTGTTGTAACCTTCTTGTTGTCCGTCTTCCTGATAGTCCTCCTCATAGTCTGGCCACGGAAATATCCAGGGACAAAGCCATGAGTACTCTTTAAGTACTCGCAAACTAATACTAACAAGTGAAGTGGTTTTGAATAGGATATACTAAGCTCTAGTGTTGTTTTCCAAAAAGCCAGGTTTACCTTAACTAAGTTCAGAAGCAAAGAAAGCTAGTTGAAAGTTTTATAACACCTAAGTGGGAACTTGAATTTTATACCACAACTCTATTGTGGTCAAGTCAAAGTCATAAATTATTTCATAAGTCATTTTGAAAACATCTGACGACAAAATAGTATGGCCACTCCAACTGTCCATAACCGCGGACGCGGATATTCGAATAGTTTGACACTCTACAGGGATTGTACACTTTCATCACAACATTCGATACATCCGTCAGGAACAATCCTGAATTCACCATACTCAGTATGCAGATAATCAATCCTAACCTTTCAATTACACGCCCTAGTATAGGCACCTCTCCTGTGAGTTTGGCCTCCCAACCATGACCAACTATCATCTTGGGTACTGCACAGGTGGACAATCTTCACAAGGTAGCCTCATCTCATACCTTGGCCGCAAGGGAACCCATACTAAGGTATATAAATTTCCAGTCAAGACCTACCAATTTTTGGGTATTGTGGTTGTACGGTAAAATTGGAATGGTATCGCATCCAAACAACCATCAGTTTTATAAAGGGCTAGGCTCATGCCTTAACATTTTCATCATCAAAATCATCTGGTGTTCAAGAACACATGTAAAAACATTTCAATAGAATGACTCATCATTCTAAGGTTTTCATAACCATTTTCACCAAGTATTCCCATCTAAGGTTGATCAGGTTTTATGCTTAGCAGTAGCATCTATAGGTGGGGGTAAATACTAATGATGGGTGGTAAACAGGTGTACCTTATCTAAGTTAAATCTCATGCCTCAGGATGACATCAAGATTTATCTAACTTAGGCCATGTTTTATGCTCTTTATGCTACCTTCAATTATCCTTCTAAATATCTACAAATCACTAAGTAAACTTTTGATAGAAAGCTTTGATAAATAAAATACTAAGCTTGCAAGTAAAACTAGGATGGAGTGTCATCAAATGTATCTAACCAAGCAGGCTTCATGCATTGCATAGATTATCTAACTTTCATAGTTCCAAGTATTAGCTTGCATAATTGCAAGTATAAGCTTGCCAAGTCAACTGGTAGTATTAGGCTTGCTTAGATAGTAGCTTGCCTTGTGCAGAGTAGTGGTTGAAGTTCTCCTCGTCTTCTTCCTCGTAGTATCCTCCTTCCTCCTCGTATCCTTGGTCGGTACTAGCATCTATAAATAAATACAAGGTACACAATCACCAAACAATACTTAACTATTTCTATTTATCACACAAAGGTTCACACTAGATGATCTAGCATCATCACTATTATCACAAGGATTAAAGCACTTGTCTTATTTATTTTATTTTAGAAAAGTAATTTCTACTCATTGAAAAACTACTTAAGATTTAATATTCTCCAACTAAAACATGGGATCATGTTGACACATGTCATCACCACATATTTTAGTACATGGGAATGTGATTTAAAGCGGTGTCACAAGTTAATAAGGTTTAAACTTTTTATTTTAATTAAATAAAATGACTAAAATGGCCCATGGGGCATTCTTTTATTACTTGATCATTATTTCTGTAAGTAAACCTATATATTTTTATATATTCTGAAAGGTCTTGTTAATTATGTAATTTGAGAGTTGGAATCAAGTCAGAAGCTTTTGTGGTTGAATTTTGAAAACTGTTTGAATGCAGAAAATCTTCTGCCTTGTTATTTTTTACCATGGGTGATCTACAATTCTAAATGGTTTGAATCCAACGGGCTTGGATTAAGCACTCGAGTACCTTTCTAACAAAATTGGTTTCATGCATTTTGGTTTAGTGAATCGAGTTGGGTTGATTTTTGAATCTACGTACAGAACTGAGTTTGCAATTAAACGGATAAACCTAAGTTTGAATTGTTGGGTTGCGCGGGAGGTTTAACTGGGCCGGCCACTACGCACAGCACGCGCACGGGCTGGTTAAGTGAGCGACCCTACTCGTTAGTGAAACAACGAGTGGTGAAGCGGTATGGATGAATCTAGGCCGTGCGATCTAGTTCTAATCCTACGGCTGTGGTTCATCGTCCACGCCTGAACAGGACGCGACAAGGTTGAACCCTAGTGTGGCTAGTGGGGGTCGACGGGGGCTCACCGGGGCTCCGACAATGGTCGGCGATGGGGGCGAACGACGAAGTCGACGACGGCGATTCTCCTGGTACCGACATCTCCTCCTGTGGCGGCTCTAATCGATGGCGCCTCTCCTCCTCTGAAGTGGTGAACTTCGGTGAAATTCCGGCCACCTGGTGCTCGCCTTGATCTGGGGTGAGTGGGTGTGATTAGTGAGAGGTGGGGAGTGATATAGTGTGAAGGGTTTGAGCTGGGAAGATCTCTATTTATAGTGCCTGAAGGGGACCGACGGGCGCGGGTGGAGCTCGTCGTTGTCGTCGACACAGAGTGCTAATGGCATGGGCGATGATAGGGGCGGTGCGTTGCCTCCTGGTGAAGTTCAATGGCTTGATGGCGTGGCGTGGGGCGGTGAGGAACGGTCGGAACGTCACGACGCTCTGGGCGGTTTCTACGATAAGTTTAATGGCGCACAGCGTGCGTGGTCCGCATGGCGGCGAACGAGATTGTCTGGCGGTGTGCTAGGGTGCTGGCGATCACTTATGCAGGCAGCAAGGACGACGCGCGGTCTATGGGCTGGTGTCGTGTGCGGCGCTCTGGCGCGCTCTCGGCTCGCACGCAGAGAGACTGGGCATGAGCTTGCCGTGTGGTCCAGGGGCTGGAAAGGCTTGCGGCTTGGACAGGGGGTGGCGATGGACGGTGCTGCGTGTCCCAGACAAGGTTGGCGAAGCTAGTGCTTCATCTAGCTCGCTGGCGACATGGGGGTGGCAATGGTGCTCTCGGCATGGTCAGCATTGATGGCTATGCATGCTTATAGTGATGCTAAGGCTAGTTAGATTAGTTTGATCATCTAGTGAGAGTGTAGAGTGAGCTAGAGAGGGGACAAGGTTGGACAAAAATACTGCTACTAATAGTGTTTGATGTTTTGTTGTTTGCTGATCACAAGGTGTTTGATGAAATGGCCGAAAGAAATTCAAATTTTAATTTTGGATTCAAACTTGGTGGGTTTGCTAGGCACATACTAGGGAGTATCTGGTTATTTGGATTGGTCAAGGGGCACTGGTTTGGTTGGGTTTTGAAAAGGTGTGATCTTCACATATGATAAAGATTCAATTTTAAATTGTCATTTAAATGGGGTTGCTAAATGTTTTTGTAAGTTTTAAAGGTGGGATTTGATTCACTTTTACTTGGTATTGCAAGGGGTGAAAAGAAATGGAAAAGTTTCTGTTTGAAATCTTGGACTAGAAACACTCAAAGTGACCTAGTGAGCAAGATTGGCAAAAATGACCATTTTCCTTATTTGATTTGTTTTTTATTTTCTCTTGATTTTTTTCTGCTTGGAAATGTTTTAGATGATGTTGTATTCATATTTAAACCATTCCTTGCCATTTAGATCAATCACACAAGTCCATTCATGCATTTATAGAATCATCACATACACACATGCATTCATTTGGTTTTTTATTTAATCCAAGTTTTTGTTAACCCTAAATTTGGTGATTAGGGTCTGATAATCATGATCAAAATTTTTGGGATGTTACAGAGGCAATCATGTATGATGATATTCCCATTGTATTCATAAAGTTATTAAGTTATCCTTGTATGAGCATCTGATATATATCATCAAATACGTGATTCTGTTGTGGAACTATATAATCATATTGTTCATACAAGACGTCCTTGGTCGTTCAGTTTGTGCTAGACATACAACTTAGACCAATGTGAAAGTAGGCTGATGACTCGGTTCTACTTGTCATGGGAATGGTTGAAAGAATATTTCATAATCCCTAGTGTTTTGTGTGTTAGATAACAATATCAAGGATTATTTAATGTGTGTTGAAGTGTTGCACCTCTCTCTAAGGATAAAAGGAAAAGGAATCTGCCTTTGGGGGGCGGATAATCCGCCCCACCCTTTTCCCAGATAGGCGCAAGCCCTAGAAGGGGGTCAGAGTTTAGGCCGGATTTTCTGGCCCCGCCGGATAATCCGCCCCTCATGTTCACTGCCAAGGCACAAGCCCAGAGAGGGGGCAAAGTTTCGGCCGGACTTTCCGGCCACGCCGGATAATCCGCCCCCCAAGGTCTTCATCAAGTTCTGCAGGCGCCAGCCCTAGAGAGGGGGCGTATTTTCTCCCCGGAATATCCGTCCTGGGGGCGGAGTTTCCCAGTGGGCGGATAGTCCGCCCCTAGTGGGGGGCGGATAATCCGCCCCCAAACTTTTTCAACGGCCAGATCTGGGCAGGGGGTATTTAAGCCAGCCTTCCCCCTCCTTCCAGATCTCTTGGTTCATTCGAAAAAGTAAAGATCTGATCTACAACCTTCATCCAAGAGAGCTCCACCTAGATCCACCCAAAGGCCCCGTCCCTTGGGGAATCGAAGGAGGAGAACTCGATCTTCATCATCAGCAATCAAGCGCTTCCTATCCTCTCCATTCATTTGGAGAATCACCGATCTAGTATTTCTTGCAAATACCTAGATCCTTGTTTTGTTTATATTGATAAACCTTGTTCTTGTGACAGCTTGTTGTCATCTCGGGAGCCCCCAATTAAGTTCTGGGTGTGTGCCCCGGTAGCGTTGTAAAAGGCAGCGGTTCCCGCCTCGAAGGGTACCAATAGTGGAGAAGGTGGATCAGGCCTCTCGTGGTGAGATCCATCGGAGAATAGGGTGAGGCCTATTGTGGCGTGGTGGTCTTAGAACCGCCGACCCCTCCAACACAGATGTACTTCCCTTAACAAGGAAGGAATTGCGGTAAAACAAATCCCTATGTCTCTATGTTCTCTACTACGGTTCCCTCGCTCCTCTCTTTACGTGCTTAGTAGCTAGGTTTGTATATAGGGAAATTCTCGTAGTTACATATCTAGATAATTTACTTTGTGTCAAGCCTAAAATTGAAAAAGTACTAAAAATTGGGTAGCATCTATTCACCCCCTCTAGGTTCCCATACGATCCATTTCAATTGGTATCAGAGCCCCGGCTCTTATTTCGGGCTTAACCGCCTAAGAGAAGTATGGGTTCCAAGGTAGATGGGAGTGATGCTCCGGAGGTAGTCACCATGAACGATCTCAAGACATTGGAAATAACCTTGGTGAGTTCAATGGAGGCTAAGATGGAAGAGATGCGTCAATTGATAATGCGTCTCTCCACATCCGCAGCATCACCTCCATCTAACTCTAAGGCTACCACTCCGCAATCCAAGGAAACGGGTAAAACCGATTCCAAAGATAACGAAGTGGTTGGTGATTACACTAGCAAGAGCTCCTCCTCGAAAAATAATAGTGGTAAGGATGGATACAATGAGGTTTCTCATACGTATTCTCTTGATCCACCTATCCCTCACCCACATATACATAATAGGGGTGATCCACCCAAACTTTCAGCATCTACTTTTACTCAATGGCAATTTTTGATGAAGTCTCATGTTTGCAATTCCTCCATTGAGTTGTGGAAAATCATCAAAAATGGTCTTCATGTTGGAAACCCCAACAATCTCACAAGAAGAGAAGTTGTCGATAGCCAACTCAACACTATAGCTCTACACATGATACAACTTGGTGTGGGTGACAAAGATATGCCACACATTCAACATCTTAGTACAGCTAAGGAAGCTTGGGATGCTCTCACCGAGCTCTTCATCGGAAATGAAAGTATGAGAAGGAATAGATATGATGCTTTTAGCAACGAAGCTGAAGGATTCAATATGTTGGATGGAGAAAACCACGAGGACATGTATAGGAGGCTCAAGGCAATAGCCACAACTTTCAGAAACCATGGTGCCGCTCATGTTGATGATGCATGGATCAAGCGCAATTATGTCAGTGCTCTTATGCCATTTGAGCCCACAGATTTGAAAAGTCTGCAAGGTAGGCATAACTACCACCTCATGACATCCAATGAGGTAATGCAAGAAATGGTCGCTTTCAAAGTGGCTGCCAAGAATGCCGAAGATGCTCGTGCACGAGCTATGGGGATGCAAAATGGGGTCAACATGGCCTTGAAGACTAGTGTGATTGATCATGATGAATATGCCATAGAAGGTATGGACTGTCCCGAGGATATAAAAAGGATGCACGGACAATACCTGACTCTTTATGCTAGAAACTTTTGGAAAGATCCGGCCAAGGCTAAAGCTGAACTAGAATGCAAGAGTGGAGCCTATGGAAGAAAGGAAAATGGTCCCAAGCTGAGAACATGTTTCAACTGTGGTGACTGGCTGCACTTTGTAGCTGAGTGTCCATATCAAAGTAGGGAAGATAATGGAGGAAGACTTATTTTCAAAGACAAGTCAAATGGTCCACACAAGAAACAGTTTGTAAAGAAGAAGGCTCCCTTCAAGAAGCAACCAAAGATTTTTCTAGTGGCTCAAGAAGAATATTCTTCGGGAGTGAAGATGAGGACGAGGATGATAGCTCTCAAGAGGTGGCTGCTATAGCCACCACATCTACATCAACATCTCTCTTCTACTCTCTGAACGAAAACATCATCAACAAGAATGCTACTTGTCTCATGGCAAGAAGCTCCGAGGTAACTTCTTCTAACTCTTCTTTTCCTAAGGCTATGATTGATATGGATGATCCTACTAGTCTTAAGGTTAAAGAAGAGATTATTGCTTTGGACTATTTCTTCACTAACTTGCAAGGCGAGCACAAACTACGTTTTGAAGCTCTTATGGATCATCTTGCCCAAAATGAAGCTCTCCTCGAAGAAAAGGGCAGAATTGAAAGGGAGGATGCAATGGAAATTGCATCCTTAAAAATGCTATTGAAGAAGAAGAGGCTCGGGTCTCTCTTGAAGAGAGGCTTGAGTCCCTTGAGGAGTCACATGAAGAAATAGTGGCCAAACTTGTTAAGGAACATGACAATGCAGTCACCAAAGTAAAGAAGCTAAAGAAGGAAAAGATTGACTTTGGGGCTGCTCATGATAGACTCTCCGAGGAATTGGAAAAACTTGACAACACTCACAAGGCGTTGAAAAGCGACTTCTCCACTCTCATTGAGTCACATGATCATCTCCAAATTCGATTGTCCAAGTATGATGTTCCTAGCACTTCCAATTCAACATATAGTCACAAGGAAAATGCTAGTGTGGAAGAAGAATTGGTCAAGGACATCACTCCCAAGGATAAGGGTGTTCTTGATGAAGTTCTTGGCAAGCAAAGGTCAAATCATGGTAAAGAGGGACTTGGATATGTCACCAAGTCCAAGAAAAGGAAAAACAAGAAGAGCAAGACCAAGAATGTTCAATCAAAGACAAGCACCGCTGAGAAGAATGTCACCAAAGGCAAAACTAACAATATTGGTTTTGCAGGGTCTCACAATCCAAATTATGAACTCTTTTGTGATGATTATGGCGATGTTTATGCTTATTATGTCGGTCCCTTTGATGAATATATTGCTTGGTCTATTTGGGTTCCAAAGACCCTTGTTACTAACATGAAAGGACCCATTGAAAAATGGGTACCTAGAACCAAGAAGTAATTCTCTTGCAGGGCTATGCTTCCGGTGGGTCGAAATGGGTGCTGGATAGTGGATGCACTAGTCATATGATCGGAAGCAAGGAGATCATCACGGAGATGCGTCCGAATCATGATATTATTACAGTCTCCTACAGTGATAAGTCTAAATCTCAGGTATTGGGTCTTGGCAAGGTTGTGGTTTTCCACGATATCTCTCTCGTGGACGTCATGCTTGTTGAGACCCTCGGTTACAACCTTCTTTCTGTTCGTGCCCTTGGCAAGATGGGTTTTTCTGTTTTTATCGATGATGATTTGGTGGTACTCTTGTGGAGCAAGTCTCTAAAGGTCGCTTTTGTTGTGTACGTCGAAAATGACCTGTATGTGGTGGAATTTTCGGGGAAAACCACTTCGGGTCCGATGTGCCTTTTCGGAAAGGCCGACATGGGCTGGTTATGGCATCGCCGTTTAGCCCATGTCAACATGAGAACTTTGCAAAGTCTCCACAAGGGTGGCCACATCCTTGGACTAAAAGACAATGTCTCCTTTGCCAAAGATCGTGTTTGCAGGGCTTGTGTTGAAGGCAAAATGCATGACTCTCCCCACAAGAGGAAGACTATTGTGTCTTCAAAGAGGATCTTGGAATTACTTCATGTGGATTTATTTGGTCCTCCTTCTCATGCAAGTCTTGGTGGGAACAAATATTGCTTGGTCATTGTCGATGATTACTCAAGATATACATGGGTCTATTTCTTCAGGCTAAAGAGTGAGACTCAACAAACAGTCATTGACTTTGCCAATGAAGTTCAACGTCAACACAATGTTCCTATCTTGGCAATAAGAAGTGACAATGGCTCTGAATTCAAGAACTACACTTTGAATGAGTTTCTAAGCGAAGAGGGGATTAGACATCAATATTCTGCTGCGTACACCCCTCAACAAAATGGTGTAGCCGAGAGGAAGAACCGGACTTTGATGGATATGGCAAGATCAATGTTGGCTGAATTGAAGTCTCCTTACAATTTTTGGGATGAAGCCATATCCACTGCTTGTCACTCATCGAACCGGCTCTACCTCCGAAAGATTTTGGACAAGACTCCATATGAAATACTTACCGGTAACAAGCCCAACATCGCATACTTCAGGGTATTCAGGTGTAAGTGTTTCTTTCTTATTAAATTTGTTCGCTTGTCTAAATTTGAGTCCAAGGCTTTAGAAGGTATTTTTGTTGGTTACGGTGCCGAATCCCACACTTATAGAGTCTACAACAAGCTCACCGGGACTGTTGTAGAATCTTGTAGTGTGGAGTTCGATGAAAATAATGGCTCATATGTAGGGCAAGTTGATGTTTGTGATGTAGATGTTGAAATACCCCAAGATGCCATAAGAAGAATGGGTGTGGGATTTTTCCGCCCCATTGAGGAACCCCTTGTGGCGGATCGGGAAGGACAATGCTCCACTCAAGTGGAGCCCTCATCTACACAAGATCAACAAGCTCCTACTGTTGGAGAAAACTTTGCACCGACACTGCAACCTACTGAAGTTCATCGGTCTACTGGAAAAAATGGTAGTCCCAGGCCGGACTATCCGCCCCCTCCAAGGGGCGGACAATCCACCCCTGGCACTCCAACTTGTCCTAGGGGATCCGAAGAAGAAGACAACAACCAAGAAGACTCCAGGCCAGATTCTTCGGCCCCCGAGGGCGGATTATCCGGCTCTGGATCTCCCAGCTCTCTCAGGCATTCTCAGGAAGAGGAAACTGGTGCCTCATCTCCCAGGCCGGATAGTCCGGACCCACCAAGGGGCGGATTATCCGGCCCTAAAGAACAAGTTCAGCAGCAAGCTCCTATTGTCAACTCAGATCAAGGTCAAGGGCAAGGTAGTGGACAAGACAAGGATACAAATATTGAATCAACTCCTTCTAGAAACAATAAGGACATCGAGGCTCGTCGCAAGGCTCGTGCTGATCGGAACCTTGAACTAAGGGGTCACACTCTTGACAAGGTTGTTGGTGATCTACGAAGAAGGGTGTCTACTAGAAGAGAACTTGCAAGCTTCTATGATCATCAAGCTCACATTTCCATGGTTGAACCGAAGAAGGTCTTTGATGCTCTTGAAGATCCCGATTGGGTTGTTGCAATGCATGAAGAATTAAATAACTTCGAGCGCAACAAAGTTTGTAAGCTCGTAGAGAAACCCAAGGATTGCCGCAATGTTATCGGCACCAAGTGGATTTTCAAGAACAAACAAGATGAAAATGTCATTGTTGTGAGGAATAAAGCAAGACTCGTGGCTCAAGGATTCTCTCAAGTGGAAGGAATTGATTTTGGAGAGACTTATGCTCCTGTGGCTCGTCTTGAGTCCATATGTATCCTTCTTGCCTATGCCGCCCATTATAATTTTAAATTACAGCAAATGGATGTTATGAGTGCGTTTCTTAATGGTCCACTACATGAGTTGGTATACGTCAAGCAGCCCCCGGGTTTTGAGGACCCCAAATTTCCGAACCATGTCTACAAACTCGATAAGGCTCTCTATGGCCTTAAACAAGCCCCACGTGCGTGGTATGAGCACCTTAAAGAGCTTTTGTTAGACCGTGGGTTCGAAGTTGGGAAAATCGATCCCACTCTTTTTACTAAGAAGGTCAATGGGGAGCTTTTTGTATGCCAACTTTATGTAGATGACATTATTTTTGGCTCCACTAACCAAGCTTTTAACGATGAATTTTCAAAGCTTATGACTGACAGGTTTGAGATGTCAATGATGGGTGAGTTGAGGTTCTTTCTTGGATTCGAGATCAAACAACTTAGAGATGGAACCTTTATTAATCAAGCTCAGTACATCCAAGACATGCTCAAAAGGTTCAAGATGAGAGATCTCAATGGCGTTGCTACTCCAATGCAAACAAAGTGTCATCTTGAGCTCAATCCCAAGGGTAAAGACGTGGACCAAAAGGTATACCGATCCATGATCGTCTCTCTCCTTTACCTTTGTGCATCTAGGCCCGATATTGTGTTAAGTGTAGGAGTGTGTGCAAGGTACCAAGCCGCTCCTAAAGAAAGCCACTTAGTGGCGGTCAAACGAATCTTCAGATATTTGGTTCATTCCCCGAATTTTGGGTTATGGTATCCCAAGGGTTCAAGTTTCTCTCTATGTGGTTACACTGATTCATATTGGGCTGGTGACAAAGATGATAGAAAATCAACTTATGGTGCATGTGAATTCTTGGGCAGGTCTCTAGTGTGTTGGTCTTCAAAGAAACAAAATTGTATTTCACTCTCAACCGCCGAAGCTGAATATGTTGCTGATGCAAGTGCTTGTACACAGTTATTATGGATGAGGCAAACTTTGAAGGAATATGGTGTCAATTGTGACAAAGTGCCTCTATTATGTGACAATGAAAGTGCTATCAAAATTGCTTACAATCCCGTGCAACATACAAGAACAAAACATATTGAGATTCGCAACCATTTCATTCGGGATCATGTTGCTCGTGGCGATATTTCCCTATCCTTTGTGAGCACAAAGAACCAACTTGCTGATATTTTCACGAAGCCCCTTGATGAAGCAAGATTTTGTTATTTGAGGAATGAGCTAAATATCATAGATTCAAGGAGTTTGTCTTGACTACCCTTGCACACTCACTTGCTCGTATTCATGTATTTCGTTTAGATGCGGGCATAGACATAGGGGGGTGTGGTCCTAATTGATTGGGCTAACCCTCCCCCCATAATGCCGAAAGCAAGAAAAATCATTTCCCTTAATATAATTTTGTGATATGTGGGTCATCGATGAGCATTGGTTTTGAACTCAAGATACATCTTCGCGGTGTCATGCCATGCGCTCCAACATGGTGGCTTCGGCCACCGCCCTCTTACTTGAGAAGAGTTGGTTTCTAATGGATCTCTTTGGATTTTCTTGCATATTTCTTGTTCTTATGGAAAACACACTCAACTTTGGTTTTTGTTTGATTTGGTTCTTGCAAATTTGGGTGTGTAGTACCATATCAGTTTGTTGCTCTAAACCCAAGCCTTATTTCCCTCCTTGAACCATCTACTCTTGCACACAAGTCCTGTATACACCAACGAGGGGTTTTGCAAGGGTGCTCCGTCCTGAATCTGTTCTTAACAGAAAATTCAGAGAGGGGGGGGGGGGCAGACTATCCGCCCCAGGCGAATTCTGCCTCTTAAGGGCTGGGTCGGGAAGGCCAGGCTCAAACAGAGCAGCCAGCCCTCCCCCAACCCTAGCTCAGCCCCCAGCCGCCGCCGGAGCCTCCGCCCCTCCAGGAGTCGAGTTGACCACCGGATTCTCCGGCCCTCCCCAGATCTTCTTCACCTCGCCTCCGGGTATCTTCTCCTCCGCGATTTTCTTCCAATGAGTGAGGGTAACTCCCTCATCTCTCTCCTTTTGTATGGGGTGCATTTTTTGGTGGAAATCTCGTTGTAGAAGATCCTTGGTGTTTTCCTTGCTTGCTAGAATCAGTAGTATTGCAACCCTAGTGCCCGATCTGTTTTGCTATGGTAAATCTGGGCCATTCCAGAAATTTTCTGCGGGGGGCGGATTATCCGCCCCTGCTAGGGCCGGATAATCCGGCCTGGAGATTTACATCTGGTCTGGTTTGGTCCTGATTCCTGCAATTCAAATCTTTGGCTTATGGATTGCTTTTCTACTCTTTCTACCATTTCTCTTGGACTTGAGTGTGTGCTTATCTCCATGCTATCCCTCTCATGCTTTTCACAGGTGGTTCCAAGCCTACAAAGACCTTTTCTCGTCGTCCCCGTGCCCGTTATCTCAAGCCCACTGCAAAAGGGACGTTCATTGACGAAACCGAAGTTAGCAGAGCAGCAAGAGAGGTTGAACGGATGGCAGAGGCAGGAAAGAAAACAAAGAGGACTGCATCACGCAAGGGCAAACAGTCTTGGCCCAACTACAAGGCTATGGACATTCTTTAGTATGCCTCCATTCTCCAGACTGATTACTATGATGAGGCTGACAGTGATGGTCCCCCAGAGGACTCAATGTTTTGGAATGCCCACTTTCGGGCTATTCATGATGATGTGTATGCCACTCTCAAGTTTCGCCCCATGCACCCCATCAATTTGACTGAGGCTCAATCCAAGGCAAGGCTCCTTGAGGCATTGGATGTGACCAATAAGATGGGGCTTCACCACCTTATGACTCTCCAATGCAACTATGATTCCTCCGTAGTGAGACAGTTTTTCTCGACACTTGTTATTTGCGGTGAGCGTCGTACCGTGAAGTGGATGACCGGGACAACAATGATTCAGTCGGACTTTCGCATTTTTGGGCAGGTTATTGGGTATGCTTTCCATGGCCGTGACACTCCTTCTGGCCATCGCATCATTTCCCCATTGAAGCCATCCAAGGATACTGTGCTCGCTCCTTGCCTTTCTCCTCATGGTATTGCTGGTACTTTCACTGGACTCTCTCCCTTGTATGCCTCCCTCGTTGGCATATTTAGGGATTGCATATCTCCGAGTGGTGGAAACAATGACAAGATCCGTGGCCATCTAGTTCCTCTCCTTGCTTTGGTCACGAGTGTGCCACCAACTCTGGTTCAGCTACAGGTTACAAACTGGATGTCATGGACTACATATATCATGAGATGACGGATGCTATGATCAACAGGCTCTCTATTCCATATGCTCCTTGCATTATGATGCTCATCAAGCATATTTTGCCACTTGAGGACTTTGGCACTGCTTTGGATGGGGTTCACAAGACCAAGAAAACTACAACAAGGCTCAGAAGACCCATCACCCTTCCACTGCCCATGAGTCCTTCATGCGTGATGCTCGGGCTAGTGGTAATCGTTCCGCGGTGTCCCCAAGGGCACGCGAGGTTAAACAACTCACTTGGTTCCAACGACACATCCTTTGCATGGGAATTGACACTCACAAGGGCTAGTATGAGGCGTACCGGAGGTATCATGAGAGGGATCACACTCAGCAGCTTATTCTTCACCATGTCTCAGGTGCCACTGGCCATCCACTTCCTTCCACTGCTCCAGAACCGTATGCTCTATGGAACACTTCAGGTATCAACTATGGTGAGCTTGAGAGTTGCCTCTTTCCTCCACCTCCGAGGGCACCCACTCCTCCAGCTGATGACGATGATGATGAGTATGGTGAAGAGGAAGGGGACGGGGATGACTACGACGACGATGAGGAGGCGTGATCTTCAGGGGCGTTATCATCGCTCTTCTTCCTTTTTGGCATTTCGATGCCAAAGAGGGAGAAGTAGTTATATTAGGTCTCGTGGATTTGCAAGGTTCGGGCGCAAGCACTTGTCTTTCCGTCGTTTTATTTTATTGCTTGTGCTCTTTTTAGCGTGAACTTATTTGCTATTTGTGATTGGATTATGTAAGACTATGTCGTGCTCTACTCTGTTTGGTCTTTTGGAATCCCGGATTTATATTGTGGGTCTACTCTCATGGAATCCCAGATTTATATTGTGGGTCTACTCTCATGGAATTCTAGATTTATCTATGGAGTCTGTTTGATGGCATATGGGATCATGGGATTATCTAGTGTATGCATCAATATTGTGGGATGTGCTTGGAGTTTAACAATCTCATTATTTTCTTTGGCTATAATCACATCCCGGTGGTATGACCTTGTTTCAATTATCTTTGCTATGAAAGTTGTGTACTCTCTAGTGTGTGTATTTGTATTCAAATGCAAATTGTAAATATGCACACATCTAGGGGGAGCTTCTTTCATTTTTGTTAAGGTGGCGTTAGCCGGTTTCATTGCAAATACTAGTATTGTCATCTAACACCAAAAAGGGGGAGATTGAAAGAACATTTCATAATCCCTAGTGTTTTGTGTGCTAGATAATAATATCAAGGATTATTTAATGTGTGTTGAAGTGTTGCAGCTCTCTCTAAGGATAAAAGGAAAAGGAATCTGCCTTTGGGGGGCGCATAATCCGCCCCCAACAGGGGTGGATAATCCGCCCACCCTTTTCCTAGATAGGCGCAAGCCCCAGAAGGGGGGCGGGGGTTCGGCTAGATTTTCCGGCCTCGCCGGATAATCCGCCCCTCAAGGGGCCGGATAATCCGCCCCTCATGTTCACTGCCAAGGCGCAAGCCCCAGAGAGGGGGTGGAGTTTCGGCCGGACTTTCCGGCCACGCCGGATAATCCTCCCAAGGTCTTCATCAAGTTCTGCAGGCGCCAGCCCTATAGAGGGGGCGGATTTTCTCCCCGGAATATCCGCCCTGGGGGCAGAGTTTTCCCAGGGGGCGGATAGTCCGCCCCTAGTGGGGGCGGATAATCCTCCCCCAAACTTGTTCAACGGCCAGATCTGGGCAGGGGGTATTTAAGCCATCCTTCCCCCTCCTTCCAGATCTCTTGGTTCATTCGAAAAAGTCAAGATCTGATCTACAACCTTCATCCAAGAGAGCTCCACCTAGATCCATCCCTTGGGGAATCGAAGGAGGATAACTCGATCTTCATCATCAGCAATCAAGCGCTTCATCTCCTCTCCATTCATTTGGAGAATCACCGATCTATTATTTCTTGCAAATACCTAGATCCTTGTTTTGTTTATATTGATAAACCTTGTTCTTATGATAGCTTGTTGTCATCTCGGGAGCCCCCAATTCAGTTGTGGGTGTGTGCCCCGGTAGCGTTGTAAAAGGCAGCGGTTCCCGCCTCAAAGGGTACCAATAGTGGAGAAGGTGGATCAGGCCTCTCGTGGTGAGCTCCATCAGATAATAGGGTGAGGCCTATTGTGGCGTGGTGGTCTTAGAACCGCCCACCCCTCCAACGCAGATGTACTTCCCTTAACAAGGAAGGAACTGCGGTAAAACAAATCCCCGTGTCTCCGCGTGCTCCACTACGGTTCCTTCGCTCCTGTCTTTACGTGCTTAGTAGCTAGGTTTGCATATAGGGAAATCCGCGTAGTTACATATATAGATAATTTACTTTGTGTCAAGCCTAAAATTGAAAAAGTACTAAAAATTGGGTAGCACCTATTCACCCCCCCTCTAGGTTCCCATACGATCCATTTCATTGGTGATGCTATTCTGAATTACACAGACTCGGCTAAAGATTTTAGCGAGTCGGACTGCCCCATAGTTGAGATGCAACGAGCATGTTGTCATTTGAAGTCCTAGCTAATGGAATTCCGTAGACCTGAGGTGATCACGTGATACAGGTTGTGGATCGCCAACTTAGGTTATATCAAATGATGTTCCGTAAATGGGCAGTTATAAAGGTAGAGTTCAGGTTGGTTGTGAATCAAGCTGCATGACATGGAATACCAAAATGGGATTTGTTTCTCCATAATGGAGAGATATTCTCTGGACCGTCTCGTGTGATATGATTCGGAAGCATGGCCATATGCTACTCAGTTAAGTGTTAACTGAGAAGCCGGACTAAGAGTTAGTCCAGTGAATCGTATATCACGAAACGATAAGAGAGTTAAGCTATTAAAGGGATGATAATCGCTCATCTATAGCTTGACAAGGTATATCATGTGGCAAAGGGACTTGGACAAAAGTCACATTGAAGGTTTGTCTTCTAGACTTTATGGAACTTGGGAGTTGACACGTCTTACTAGAGGCCGCTACCATCTATCGACTTGAGACCGAGTGTTCATGGGAGTGAGTTGGACTCAAATCCATGATGGGATACTTGGAGCAGTAGCTTATGTCGTATCCAGGTGTACGTGAGCCTACATGGTCACACACTTAAAGGTTAGGAGCCTATGTGGATTAGATCCATGTGGTAATTGGGGTACAGCCTAAATGTGGCTCAAGAGTTAAATCGAACTAGAGATGTTTATAAGTGGAGAGACAAGGGATAGTCCCTGACCTAGCCGTCACTTTCTCCACTTTCAAATCGGGTTAGACAGGATCTAGCAGTCACCTCCTTATGCTCCTTCCTGTACGTGTGGATACCGGTAGAGGCGTTGCACGTGCGACGCTGGAGATAAAGGAGTTTGTGGGGATCTGGCGAAGGAGTTTGTGGGGATCCGAAGGAGTTGTTCATGAGATCGATCAACACTGCATCAACTGGTGCGCTTCATCAATAATTTTCACATGCGCTTCTAGTGGTAAATCTCGTGGCCTATCACCTGAACTGGCTCTTGGGAGTACCGCGTAGGATAATTTTTCTGTTTTTCTCCTCATGGACCAACAGTGGTATCAGAGCAAAAGCTTCTGGTTTTAGGCTCTTAATCTATGCATATGTGATAAGCATGAGGTGGTAGATTGGATCTACTTAAGGTTTCGGTGGTAGATCTATGAGATAGATCGGTTTTGTACAAGATTGATTGGATCACTCGTACTCTAGGTACATGGAAGATCAGGTGCGGATGATCAATAAGACTAGTCAGATCTGCATAGGGATCAGGTTTGGGTAAAAGTGTTTTATCCAATGAAGGAATCCATGGTTCGGAATATAAATTAGATCTATGATTTCGAAAAAATCGTCGGGCGCTGCCTGCACCCGCAAGGGTCGCTGCCCCTTTGATCCCCTCCCACTATCCGGCTAGCGGGACCGCCGGCTTCGCCCTATCAAGAGCCTTAGATGTCATTGCGAGGTTCACAACATCAGTAGATATCGTATCTATACATAACTTGTTTTTGAAGAAAGTTATAAATTGTATGGTTCATATGCATGTGATGTATGTGTCTAATTCATACATCATCTGTGTATCACCGGTTTGTCAGCCGGTTGGAGCCAAAGCGTTATCACTGTTATTGTATAACAACCTGTGTGTCGGCATGTGATGCCATTTTCTTATATGTTCCTTAGTGCTAGTGTAGCATATTTGTGTAGGGTTCGCAGTATAGAAAACAAAAAAAAATCTTATGATGGGAATAACTAAGTACCAAGATCTATCTACTAGATACAAGAAACGGGTGGATATACATCCATAGAATACATACCCTCAAAGACCGAATAGCATTAACGAGGTTGTACTCATGGATGATGTAGTCGAACGCATGCCGATCTCAAGATCGTGATGAAGTACATCTGGTTCAGCCGGTCTAGCACCATCAAGTCCATCACCGCAAAGCAGTGGTGCATCCGTGATCGCACACACGTCCGGGTACCCCGACAACCTCCACTCCCTCGCTCCAGCGAAGCAGCGGAAGCAACAAATCCTTCCACAAAAAGCCACCGGGAACATGTATCTCGCTGATTCGAGACCATGGGGAAATTCTAAAGGGGGGAGAGAGATCCTTCACGAGGGGGTGTGCTTTGAGAGGAGGAGAGGGAGGCCTTTTATAGGGAGAGGGGGGGGGACCCAAGGCGCATGGCGCCTGATGGTGCTCGACGTGGAACTTTGTTGGTAACCCCAAGCGCAGGGTGTGAAGAGCAAGCAACAACTTTCCCCTCAGTTGATACCGAGGTTATCGAACCAGAAGGAGGAAGGAAACGTCACACAGGTGTTGCAAACAACGTGGAGACCTGCATAACACAAACTCAAGACTTTGCCCCAACGAACAGTGTGGTTGTCAAGCTCGCCGGTTTGCTGTAACAAAGGATTAAACGTATGATGTGGAAGGTAATGGTTTGCAGCAAGCAAACAAGTAACAGTGGAAGATGTATCAATGGTAAAGATTGGATCGGGATCCATAGTTCACTAGAGGTGCTCTCCTTAGATAAACAACATGCCATGAAGGGTAAACAAATTCCAGAAGAGCAATTGACAGGAACTGAGCAAGGCATAACAATGCAATTACTAGTCAGAAAGATCCTATGAGGTTGATTGGGCAATACAACAAGATACATAGACCGCCATCCAACTGCATCTATGACTAGAAGTCCACCTTCAGGTTATCATCCGAACCCCCTCCAGTATTAATTTGTAAGCAACATTCAACTGCTTTAAGCAAAGTGTGTAAGGTAAACAGTCCACATGTTCCATGAACAAGAGACCGTTGTTTTCTCCCTAGTAGCAGCAGCACATCTACAACCGACAAGATTATTGTCACTTCCCTTAAAAACTAGAGGCATGAACTCACTATCGAGCATAAATACCCCCTCTTGGAGTCACTAGCAACTACTTGGCCAAGATAGATACTAACAACGGAGAGCATGCAAGATCACAAACAACACAAACATGATAGAATCATAAAGACAAAACCATTAATCAAACCAACATAATAATCTCAATATCCATCGGATCCCCGCAAACACAACATGCATGATTACAAATAGATTAGATCTTGATCATGAACGGAGCTCACAAGATCTATACATGAAAGCACAAAGGAGGAGATACAACCATCTAGCTACTACATGGACCCATAGTCCAAGGTGGAACTACTCACGCATCATACCGGAGAGAAGGCCTCCGGGATGATCTCCCCTCCGGCAGGGTGCCGGGAAGAACTTCAGATCCCCCCGATCTAGGGACGATGGTGGCGGCGGCTACAGACGGTTTCGTGGATATTTGATCGGGTACTCAGGGTTTCTGCCTCGAGGGCTTCTTATTGGCGAAGGGGGAGACCGAGGCGGCGGCCAAGGTGACCAAACCCTAGCTAGGAGCGGGGTGGGGCCCACCTGCGCCTGGGGTGGGTCTGGCCCCTCTATCCGGCCCCTCCGGCTCTCCTCTGGACTTCTTGTTCCCCACGGAAAGTAATTGACTTTGTCCTTTGTCCCATCCAATTCCGAGAGTATTTCTTTACTAACTTTTCTTAAACCAAAACAGCAGAAAGCAGGCATCTGGCACTATTGCAACTTGTTAATAGGTTAGTACCAGAAAACATGTAAAAATCACCTCAAAGTGTGGACAAGTAAAGCAAAGTAGATACTAAACAAGCATGGAGCATAAAAAATTATAGATACGTTTCCAACATATCAACATCCCCAAGCTTAACTCCTACTCATCCTCGAGTAGGTAAGTGATAAACAGAATAATTTTTGAGGTGACATGCACCCTCACAATAAAGATCCAACCATTTGCAAGCATTGAAAGCTGGGATCAAAGAACTCTAAACATGTGCATGAAAGATGGAGTTATAACAATAGGACATAGTAACTATGCATGCAACATGACAATCTACAAACAAAGATCATGAATAACATGCATTGAAAAACATTTGTTTGTTTCACATGCAGAAAACATAGCATAGTGGCAATCTGCTTGTCCCTCATAGAGTAGAAAATAGATGCATAGGACACCTGCAAAGTTCGCAAGGGTGACTAGAAACAAATAGCATAAGAGCAAGTAATAACACAATATCCATCAATTAATAAGCTTTGGAACACTGCACATAGAATGGCAATTATGCTCTCTTAATGGTGCCTAAAGGTAGAAGGTAGAGACTCAATAGTGGTGGAAGAAAGGCCTTTTTTGTAAAGGAAGCAGGGATTACAAGTTTCAAAAGAGCTTCCAAAAATTATGGTACTTGTTAGCTTTCAGCCCTCATTGCCCCTATCATAAGCATCTTGAAGTGGTTAAGGTTAAAGTGGCAAAGCTAGAGTATATGCTTGATGAAGTATAAGCTGGCAATCTCAAGTCCCTTGAATTCGAGGGCCACACCTCATGCATACTCAACTTTGGGTCCAGGTAAGTTCTTGTCACTGTAAGTATTTGCATATCATTGAGAACCGCCAACGGGGTACCCCTTGCACATGGTACAAGAGCTTTCCCATAACCAAAATATCAAGGCAAGCAGACAATGAGAATCTCAGCAATCTTTTTATTTACCATATGCATAGATTTTTATTGAGGATGCTTCATAGATAGCTCATTATGGTGATGCTGCAAGTTTCCACCATGATTAGGCATGGCATAGGCTAGCGGCCCAGGCGTTTCTCTAACACATAATACAAACTCCATGGACTTACAAGTCCCCTCTTTATTTCACACCGGTGACATCCATAGATAAAAGAACATGATATCAACTGAGTACAACAAGGTACAAGTGCAATGTTGAAAACGTTCCCCGTGACAACATGGTTCTGCTAATTCCAACTTATAAGTGCAAGCATATACAACAGAGTTGTCACAATGGTTCAAGTTCATTAGGGGCAAAGAGTAAAGTGTGCCATCAAGTTCGTGAGGGCTTTAATCACTAAGTTTTCACATAACAAAATAGTTTTTAATTGGAAGATAGTTGAAAACAAGAATATACTTGGAATGGTGTAACACACCATGCATAGGAATTTATAGTGGACACTTTGGAATAACTTGGTTTCTTGGGAGTTGGAGGCATGAGTAGAACTTACTCATACAAGTGGAGGCTAGCAAAAGACTGGGAGCAACCAACTAAGAGAGCAATAATGGCCAAAATCATGCAGTGCAACAAAGAAAAGTAATCAAAGCAAAGAGTGGTACTACAAGTCAAGGACTAAATGATCATGGAGGCTAATGGTGACTTGTGAGAGTCATAACATGGTGTGAGCATGTGCCAAGTCAACCCAAGCAAAGCATCAAGGGAGAATACCATAATACTATGCTTTTGCATGCTAAAATAACGCATAATTTCTTCAAGGCACACTAAGCAATCCCAATTGTTTGGAACAATACATGCTACAGCAATAATCACTAAGCATAAGGCCAAAACAACACCTAGCATGTCATGCTAAAGTCTAAGTCACAGTCAATGCAAGCTCCTCTTGCACTTCAAGCAAGAACTTACTACTCCTTTCCAAACACCAAGCAACCTTTTTGGAAAAACAACACAACGAGAACGGGGGTCCAAACTACTCAATAAAACTAAACAACCTAATCAAATCAAACGAAAACTAAGACGCTCCAAGAACAACACAACTGTGCATGAAACAATAAAAATGAAGTGTCTAGACAGACCTGAGCTTTTTATTGATGAAGAAGGGGATGCCTTGGGCATCCCCAAGCTTTGACACTTGTACCTCTTGGATATTTCTTGGGGTGATACCATGGTGGCATCCCCAAGCTATAGCTTTTGTCCATTCTTCATCTCATTGCATCATTCTCTCTCTACACCTGAATTTTTTCCTTCATACAAGACTTCACACAATCTTCATTAGCAACATTAGTGTATTCAAAAGATATTAGACCAATTGCAAAGCTTTGGAACAGCAAGAATTTTCACTAAAAACACAACGTACTATAGTAACTCCTTCAAAAAGCTCAATTTACCTGAAGAGAACTCAAAAAGGAATCAATAAAAAGCAAATGCAAATAATGGCAGAAATCTGTCAAAACAGACCAACAGGTAGAAACCGATTTTTTCAAACATCTTATGTTTCTAAAATCAAAAAGTGTTGAACTAACGAAAGTTAGCTAACATACTGGGGAATTTATTCATAAATTTTGAGCTCAATCCGAGTTATAGAGCCTTACGATTTTTTTTGGTGGAGGACAGAAATTTGTTTCGGGACAACAACTCCCAAAATCTTACTTCCCTCTCATTAGAGGTCATTCTTGGCACAAAAAGCAAACAAAAAGGACAAGGAGAGGTCATTACTGAAGTAATAACTTCCAAGACTCAAGGAAACACTTGGGTTATCTCCCAACAAGTACTTTTCTTTAACGCCTTTAAGTTAGGCACAAGAAGCAAGAAGAATCAAGTATTTTCAAATGAAGTAGCATTAACATCAAACCTTGCTTTCAAAGGAGGAGAAAAAACAACTTCTATCTCCTCATAGGAAAGTGTTCAATACCTTTATTGAATGGAAATTGATATTTAATGGTGCCTTCTTTCATATCAATGATGGCACCAACTGTTCTAAGAAAAGGTCTTCCCAAAGTAATAGGATAAGAAGCATTGTATTCAACATCCAAAACATAGAAATCAACAAGAACATAAGCATTGTTAACCATAATGAGAACATCATTAATACTCCCCATGAGTTTCTTCTTAGCATTATCATTGAGTGGTACATCTAAATAACAATCATCCAAAGGTGGCAAATCAAGCATTTCATAAATATTCCTAGGCATAATAGAGACACTAGAACCAAGATCACATGAAGCTTTGAGATCAAAGTCATTCACTTGCATATTAATAATGGGTTCCCAACTATCTTATACTTTCCTAGAAATAGAAGCTTTGTGTTTTAACTTCTCTTCCTTAATCTTAACAAGAGCATCTGTAATGTGTTTGGTAAAAGCAACATGCATATCACTAGCATCAGGACTTCTAGCAAGCTTTTGCAAGAACATAATCACTTCAGAAATATTGCAACCATCAATATCAAAGTCAAACTTGGCATCACTAGTAGTAGGCTCAATAGGCTTAGGCATCGTAGGAGTAGGAATATGGACTACTTGTGGTTTAGTGGTGATGGTGCACACACTATTGTTTCTATCAATTTCAGCTTCCCTTTCCCACTTAGCATGAAGTTGAGCTAACGGCCTAACATTTTCATCAATAGTAACTTGTATGGCATGAGTAGTAGAAAAGTTGTTTTCCATAGTTTTAGGTTTAGCATCCATTTTATTAATCAAGGAAGACTGAGCTTCAGACAAAGAGGATATATTTTACTCAGCAGTTAAAAGCTTTTCCTCTATAGTCTTATTGAAAGTGGTTTGTTTACTAATAAATTCCTTGAGCATGACTTCAAGTTCAGAGGGGGCACTTCTAGCATTATTGTAAGAGCTTCCATAGGAATTGCCATTATTAGGAGGATAAGGCCTATAATTGTTGTTGCTACCAAAATTATTCCTATAGGCATTGTTGTTGAAATTGTTGTTTCTAATGAATTTCACATCAACTTGCTCTTCTTGAGCAACGAAAGAGGCTAAAGGAACACTATTAGGATCTAGAGGAGCTTTCCCATTAACAAGCATAGCCATAATAAGATCAATCTTTTTCACTCAAAGAGGAGGTTTCCTCAACAAAAATTACCTTCTTACCATGTGGAGCTCTCTCAACATGCCATTCAGAGTAGTTAATCATCATATTATCAAGGAGCCTTGTTGCAGCACCCAAAGTGAGGCCCATGAAAGTACCTTCAGTAGCTGAATCCAACAGATTTCTTGAGGAGAAGTTCAAACCTGCATAAAAAGTCTGGATAATCATCCAAGCAGTGAGTCCATGAGTAGGGAAATTCTTAACCAAAGATTTCATTCTTTCCCAAGCTGGGGCAACATGTTCACTATAAAGTTGTTTAAATTTCATAATGTCACTTCTCATAGATATAATCTTAGCAAGAGGATAGTACTTTCCAATAAAAGCATCTTTGCACTTAGTCCAAGAATCAATACTATTTTTAGGCAAAGAAAGCAACCATTCTTTAGCTTTTCCCCTCAAGGAGAAAGGAAAAAGCTTGAGCTTAATAATATCTCCATCTACATCCTTATACTTCTGCATCTCACAAAGTTCAACAAAGCTATTAATATGGGCAGCAGGATCATCAAAACCAGCACCAAAAAATTGCTCTCTCATCACAAGATTCAACAAAGAAGGCTTAATTTCATAAAAGATAGCATCAGGAGCAGGTGGAGCAATAGGAGTGCTTAGGAAATCATTGTTGTTGGTGCTAGTGAAGTCACACAACTTAGTGTTCTCAGCGGAGTTCATTTTGGCAAAGGTGGGCAAGCCAAAAACAACAGCAGCAGCTAGAGCAGGAACTAATTTTTGTGTGTTTTTGAATATAGCAAGCAAACCAAACTAGACTAATTTTTTTGGTTTTTTTGGAAAGAGGCAAACAAAACCGAGCAAAAGAAACAAGGCAAACTAAAAACAAAGTAAAGAGAAAGGAAGTGAAGATATCCTTAGTCTACCCGGCAATAGTGCCAGAAAGACTTGATGGTGCTCGACGTGGCACTTTGTTGGTAACCCCAAGCGCAGGGTGTGAAGAGCAAGCAGCAACTTTTCCCTCAGTTGAGACCGAGGTTATCGAACCAGAAGGAGGAAGGAAACATCACACAGGTGTTGCAAACAACGTGGAGACCTGCACAACACAAACTCAAGACTTTGCCACAACGAATAGTGAGGTTGTCAAGCTCGCCGGTTTGCTGTAACAAAGGACTCAACGTATGGTGTGGAAGGTAATGGTTTGCAGCAAGGAAACAAGTAACAGTGGAAGATGTATCAATGGTAAAGATTGGACCGGGATCCATAGTTCACTAGAGGTGCTCTCCTTAGATAAACAACATGGCATGAAGGGTAAACAAATTACAGCAGGGCAATTGACAGGAACTAAGCAAGGCATAACAATGCAATTACTAGTCAGAAAGATCCTATGAGGTTGATTGGGCAATACAACAATATACATAGACCGCCATCCAACTGCATCTATGACTAGAAGTCCACCTTCAGGTTATCATCCGAACCCCCTCCAGTATTAAGTTGCAAGCAACAGACAACTTCTTTAAGCAAAGTGTGTAAGGTAAACAGTCCACATGTTCCATGAACAAGAGGCCGTTGTTTTCTACCTAGTAGCAACAACACATCTACAACCGAAGAGATTATTGTCACTTCCCTTGGAAACTAGAGGCATGAACTCACTATCGAGCATAAATACCCCCTCTTGGAGTCACTAGCAACTACTTGTCCAAGATAGCTACTAACAACGGAGAGCATGCAAGATCACAATCAACACAGACATGATAGAATCATAAAGACAAAACCATTAATCAAACCAACATAATAATCTCGATATCCATCGGATCCCCGTAAACACAACATGCATGATTACAAATTGATTAGATCTTGATCATGAACGGAGCTCACAAGATCTATACATGAAAGCACAAAGGAGGAGATACGACCATCTAGCTACTACATGGACCCATAGTCCAAGGTGGAACTACTCATGCATCATACCGGAGCGAAGGCCTCTGGGATGATCTCCTCTCCGCCAGGGTGCCGGGAAGAACTTCAGATCCCCCCGATCTAGGGACGATGGTGGCGGCAGCTACAGACGATTTCGTGGATATTTGATCGGGTACTCAGGGTTTCTGCATCGAGGGCTTCTTATAGGCGAAGGGGAGACCGAGGAGGCGGCCAGGGCGACCAAACCCTAGACAGGCGCGGGGTGGGGCCCACCAGCGCCTGGGGTGGGTCTAGCCCTTCTGGACGGCCCCTCCGGCTCTCCTCTAGACTTCTTGTTCCCCACGGAAAGTAATTGACTTTGTCCTTTGTCCCGTCCAATTTCGAGAATATTTCTTTACTAAATTTTCTGAAACCAAAAACAGCAGAAAACAGGCATCTGTCACTGTTGCAACTTGTTAATAGGTTTGAAAGGATACGAATGTCGCCTAGAGGGGGTGAATAGGCAATTAAAACTTTTCCTAGAGTGGCTCAGCAAAGGCAGAATGAAACTAGTGTTTACTTTGTAAAGCACAACCTAGAAACAACTAAGGTTTATCTATGTGCACCAACAACTTATGCTAAGCAATACAAGCAACAAAGTGATAGCAAGATATATATTACTTCAAGCACGAAGGCTATCACAATGTAAAGTGCATAAGTAAAGAGCTCGGGTATAGAGATACCCGAGGCACGCGGGGACACTGATATTTTACCGAGTTCCTCCCAACATGGAGTACGTCTCGTTTGGAGAGGGGGTGGTATCTAACCACCAACGCCACAAAAGGCCTCCCTTATTCTCCGGTGAATCTCACCCCAATGGGATCGATCCACGCTTCCACTATAGGTGCACTTGTCGGTGGCAACCGGAACCTCTCACAAGGTTGGGGAACTTCTCCACAACTTAATTGGAGGCTCCCAACAAACGCCACAAAAGGCCTCAACAAATGCCACCAAGGCCACAAAACCGTCTAGGGTTCCAAGAACCCAAGAGGGACAAGCTCCAATGAGCAATTCAACCCAAATCCTCCGAGGAGAACTCAAACCGATGCACCAAATGCAAATGGTAAGAACACCACAAAGATGCTCAAATCCCTCACTCTTAAGTTCCAACAAAGCTACTAAAGCTATTGGGGGAACAAGAGATGAGGAATCAAAGAGAGACACAAAATCCCCCAAAATCTAGATCCCCAAAGATACACTCACAAAGAGATGTTTTGGTTTGGTCAAAACGTAGATCTAGATCACCTCCAACAACCCCTCAAATATATGCAAGAATCAATGGCGGGGTGTGTAGAAATCAAGCTTAAAGAGTAAAGCAAATGGGGGCAAAGCTTGGACAAGAAAAGGAGGAAGAAGTAACCCTAAATGAAAATGAAAAAAGACTTATATAGGGCTAGCCAAAATATGGCCGTTGGGGTATTTTTCTGGACGGTCCGGTAGTACCGGATTGGGATTACTGGACCCAACTAACCGCATAACAATGAAGCGAGGCGAGAGAAAGCAGCAGCAGGTGGGCCATGTGCGGGCAGAGTAGCTGAGCGCAAGACTAGCAAGAAGACAGCATGGCAGGCGGGCAGGTAGCCACCAAGAAGATGCAGCTGGCAGCCTAGTGCGCAGAGCGTGAGCATGCAACGAAGCGCAAGCGTCGGCCACCGTGGAGCCAAACGTCTGAGGGGCGGGGCCAGCCGTGGCAGTTCACGGTAGGGGCAGCGCAGGCGGCAAGCAGCGTAGCAGCAATGAGGTCAACGCACAAAAGCAAGGCGCTGGATCTGGATCTGGGGATTTTCTAGGTAAGAAAAACTGGGCCGGCCGGTAGTACCGGCCCACGCGGGCGGTAGTACCGGGCCGGCCGGTACTACCGCAAAAAGGTACCTAGCAAGGAAGAAAGAAAACGGGCCATTTTTAGGCCCGGGCGGTAGTACCGGCCCGTCCGGGCGGTACTACCGCTCGGCCTAGAAAACAGACAGACAGACAAATATTCAACCGACAATAACTTTTGACTGGAAGCTCCGATTGACCCGATTCAAATTGCGTTGGATAGAGGGCGACAAGGGATTTTCAATAAAAGGTGGAAATATTGATTATCACCAAGTGAGAAAGTATCAAGTAGAATAATGTGATATACCTCACTTGGTGAGAAACCGAAAAGCCGCATAAATTAAAATCGCACAAGATACAAATGGGAGATCCGATTTTGATGAACAAGATCTTGTTATGGAGATTACTACAAGCTCTATATACTCACATGGATAAGACCAAATAACAACCAAATACGATTATGCAAGTATGCAAAGGTTTGAGCTCTCTCCGAACGATGTGACCGAATTACTCATACGAGAGCCCCTCTTCATAGTACGGTTATCTATCCTAAACCCGGTCTCACACACACAACGTGAGACCGGAAAAAGGGAAAACCTATCAAGATTATACCGTTGCCTTGAGCATTCCACTTGAGCTCTATGTAGACGATCTTGACCTTCTCAAGATGGAACGCCTTTCTTAATTCCTCATCGTCGACCTCACATATTGAGCTTGCCCAACATATCTTCTTTGCATTTCATCAACCTTGAAGCCAACACATGCTTCAAGCGATGCCAATGGACAAATCCTACAAGTATAACTTAATAAACACATTAGTCCATAAAGATTGTCATTAATTACCAAAACCACACATGGGGGCCCAACATGTTCTCATTTACATAAAACTCTTTTATTTATTTATTCATAATTTCGTTAATTACTATAATTTAACAAATATTCACATAAAACCCCTTATAACATTTCAATTTCACATGCAGGACCAGTTTCAACAATTTAAACCAAAACGATTTCGGTGTCTAGTGAAATAAATTCCTATGCTTTATTTTTCTTTCTCTGGCATATCATTTGCTCTGAATGGTGTCTTTATCCCTTAAGTGTGTCACTCTAAGGTTCACGAATAATGTAGACATGATTGAGACCCCTCTCCGATCAATAATCACCAGCGGGACCTGGAGATCCGTACTGACTCCCACACATTCAACGATGACTTCTGTGATCGTGTGAACCTTATACGCATGTAACTCAATCCCTTTGTCTCGCAATATATTACATGTCCGAGATTCGATCAATCCCTTTGTCTCGCGATATACCTAGTTTGATCTCGTTACCAACATGTACTCTTTTCTTGTTCCCATGATATAACATTCTAGTGATCAAATCACTTGCTTGCAAGCTAACTAATGTGATATCACCGAGAGGGCCCAGAGTATATCTCTCCGTCATCGGATGGACAAATTCCACTCTTGATCCATGATCCTCAACATAATACCTTCGTAGCACTGAACCCATCTTTATAATCACCATGTTACGATGTGATGTTTGATGTTATCAAGGTACTCTTCCGGTGTTAGTGATTGACATGATCTCATGGTCTAAGGACTAATATTACTTCGTATGATGTTATAGCAATATAAATACAATGACCTTGATCGTAATGCTGTACTTTGGATGAATGTTCATCACATCATTCCAACAATGTTGCGACCTCATTATTAACAACATCCAATGTCCATGAATAGGAAACCTTTGATCATCTTGTTAATCAACGAGCTAGTTTATAAGAGAGGCATAACTAGGAACTTTCTATTTGTTTATTAAACACACATGTATTACTGTTTCCGTATTAATAAAATTATAGCATGCAAAATAAATGTAGAGGTCCCAACCTTTAATAAGGTAGAGATCCCTGTGTTTACAATGCTAGTCCCTGGATCAATAGCTAGCATCCACATTTAAGATGTAATATCAAGAAACAAAGGTCATAGTACAACTTTATGACCAGCAATAAAATATTTCATTACATCTTACATCGCTCATTTGGCTATCTCATTACAATGCAGCAAAAATAAATATAGCATGGAGTCCTTCATCTTCAAAGTGCCATAGGAAATTATGTTGGTTGTAGACTTGTAATCCTAATCACCACACTTCACTAACATCAAACAAACCTGCAACATAATAAGTTACAGCCACAAGGGTCAATACATTTGAATTGTATTGCAAATGATACTATGGTAGTATAGTGGTAACTAACATCTATATGCATTTGGCTAAGTGGATCTTAGGCTTGCTTTGCTCAAAATATATTTTCCTTATCATTTGAAAACACTAAGTTTTTGTTTGTCAAAAATCTCCCAAGGCATCTACCAATCAAAGATTGAAGATCCTTTAACCCTTGTTCAACCACAAGTTTTAACTTAGAAATTGGGATGAGGAGATTCTTGATAGCCTCCATGTCTTGATGCTCAAATTGTCCATTGCCGGGGACACGACTAAGTACTTAGATTTTACACTCTGCAGAGGTGGTGCACTTTCCCCACAAGACTCGACATGCATCGAGACAAAATCTTTCAGAAGCCTTCCCTTAGACCAGAATGGACGCGTTCCCAAACCTATCATCCCCTACAACTAACTGTCCAGCTAAGTTATTGCAACCTATATGATCCAGGCAGAGCCCATAATGCCAAGTGGCTGCACTTGAAGCTTCTCAACATTTGACATCTCAAATCTCTTTGTTCCTGGGTGGCATTCCACAAGTGAGATACACAGGATAAACCATTGAATAATGGGACCAGGTAACCACTCAACAAAAATCCAACCAAGCAATTACCATTCCACCCAGGTGTTTCATTCACTTAGTTGTTTTATTAAACAAAACATAAGTCCTTGACTTAGAAATATTCCATAGCATGAATATAATCCACCTTTGTTTTCTACTAGCTAGGCTAAGCATGATAGTAGTAGGAATCTTACTTAGGAAAATTCTACTAAGGTTTCATCTACTAGGATTTCCCATGGCATAGTTAACACTTAGAAAATTCCATGCAATTCCTACTCAAAACATCACTAATGCATAGTGAAAATAATAGGACAAAAGTATGAAGCACCACTTGCCTTATTGGTAGAGAATATAGGTTCACTCCTTGATCCTTCAATAGTCACACTCTTCAAATTCCACTACAATTCAATCAAGGCACAAAATTCGATCTACCATTCAAGCAATTCATCACATAGAATAATAAAAACAAAGAAATGCATGCAAGCATGACAAAGATTGTTTTATTTGGAAAAGTGGTTTCTAATAGGTTATAAACATTATAATACATCTATTGGTCATTTATAAAAGTGGAAAAACCATTTGGTATTAAGTTAGTGGAAATGGCCATTTAAATCATTCTTGTTTTGCTAGAAATGACTTAAATCAAAGTATTATTTTCTAGTGTTTGACAAATATATTTTAAACACAAATGTTAGTGTTTTAAGGTCAAGTGTTTAATATTAAAACCATTTGCAAAAGGTTTTACCTATAAACCATTTTTAAATCAAAGCCATACTTTATTTTGTTGGGAATGCCTTTAAACAGGGTAATAATTTTATAGGTGAAAGAACATGTTGGCCCCCCATGTGTGGTTTTGGTAATTAATGAAAATCTTTATGGACTAATGTGTGTATTAAGTTATACTTGTAGGATTTGTCCATTGGCATCGCTTGGAGCATGTGTTGGCTTCAAGGTCAATGAAATGCAAAGAAGATTTATTGGGCAAGCTCAATATGCGAGGTCGATGATGAGGAATTAAGGAAGGCGTTCCATCTTGAGAAGGGAAATATCGTCTACATCGAGCTCAAGTGGAATGCTCAAGGCAAAGGTATAATATTTATAGGTTTTCCCTTTTACCGGTCTCACGTTGTGTGTGTGAGACCGGGTTTAGGATAGATAACCGTACTATCAAGAGGGGCTCTCGTATGAGTAATTCGGTCACATCGTTCGGAGAGAGCTCAAACCTTTGAATACTTGCATCATCATATCTGGTTGTTATTTGGTCTTATCCATGTGATGATATAGAGCTTGTGGTAATCTCCATAACAAGCTCTTGTTCATATAAATCGGATCTCCCATTTGTATCTTGTTGCGATTTTGATTTATGCGGCTTTTCAGTTTCTCACCAAGTGAGGTATATCACATTATTCTACTTGATACTTTCGCACTTGGTGATAATCAATATTTCCACCTTTTATTGGAAAGACCTTGTCGCCCTCTATCCAACGCAATTTGAATCGGGTCAATCGGAGCTTCCAGTCAAAAGTTATTGCCGTTTGAATATTTGATTTGTTCTGCTTTTACGGGCGGCGGTAGTACCGCCCGGACGGGCCGGTACTACCGCCCGGGCCTTAAAACGGCCCGTTTTCTTTCTGCCTCGCTAGGTGCCTTTTTGCGGTAGTACCGGCCGGCCCGGTAGTACCGCCCGCATGGGCCGGTACTACCGGCCGGCCTAGATATTTTTCCAGATTCGTTTTCCCAGTTCATATTCCAGATCCAGATCTCTGCTTCCGCTCGTCCCCGCATGCGCGTTGACCCGCTGCACGCGCCCGGACCTGTCCCCGCCTTGGCTTCGCGGCGTCGTCAGCGCGCCGCTCACCACGCTCACCGACCACGCCAGGTCTTTGCGCTAACCCGCCTCGCTGCGTGGGCCCGCTCGCTCTGCCTGGGTTCGCCCATGCTGCTGCCGCTGCATGATTGCTGCGCGCGCGCATATCGCCCGACCGCTTCTGCTCCGCTGCTTGCGGCGGGCCCCGCCTGCCACCATCTTGCGCCGCACTGCCAACTCAGCCTCGTTGGCCCTCGCCGCAGCGTCTACATGCTACTCGCCGAGCCGCCAGCATGCCCGCTGGGGCTTGCCCGCAGACGCCAGACTCCGTAGATGCCGCTCTCTCACTCGTGCTCCGCCCGCTGCAGCAGCCTCACGGTGGGCCTGGCCACCAAGACGCCTCACTTCGCCACGCTGCACGCCTTCTTTTTCTTCGCGTTTTGTTGTTTCGGTCTGGTAGTACCGGACCAATCCGGTACTACCGGACCGTTCAGAAAAATACCCCAACGGCCATATTTTGGATAGCCCTATATAAGTCTTTTGTCCATTTTCATTTAGGGTTACTTCTTCCTCCTTTTCTTGTCCAAGCTTTGTCCCCATTTTCTCTACTCTTTAAGCTTGATTTCTACACACCCCTCCATTGATTCTTGCATATATTTGAGGAGTAGTTGGAGGAGATCTAGATCTATGTTTTGACCAAACAAAAACATCTCTTTGTGAGTGTATCTTTGGGGATCTAGATTTTGGGGGATTTTGTGTCTCTCTTTGATTCCTCCTCTCTTGTTCCCCCATTAGCTTTATTAGCTTTGTTGGAACTTGAGAGTGAGGGATTTGAGCATCTTTGTGGTGTTCTTGCCATTTGCATTTGGTGCATCAGTTTGAGTTCTCTTTGGAGGATTTGGTTTGAATTGCTCATTGGAGCTTGTCCCTCTTGGGTTCTTGGAACCCTAGACGGTTTTGTGGCCTTGGTGGCATTGTGGCCTTTTGTAGCATTTGTTGGGAGCCTCCAATTAAGTTGTGGAGTTGTGCCCCAACCTTGTGAGAGGTTCCGGTTGCCACCGACAAGTGCACCGATAGTGGAAGCGTGGATCGATCCCATTGGGGTGAGATTCACCGGAGAATAAGGGAGGCCTTTTGTGGCGTTGGTGGTTTGATACCAACCCCTCTCCAAACGAGACGTACTCCATGTTGGGAGGAACTCGGTAAAATATCGGTGTCCCCGCGTGCCTCGGTTATCTCTATACCCGAGCTCTTTACTTATGCACTTTACATTGTGATAGCCTTCGTGCTTGAAGTAATATATATCTTGCTATCACTTTGTTGCTTGTATTGCTTAGCATAAGTTGTTGGTGCACATAGGTAAACCTTAGTTGTTTCTAGATTGTGCTTTACAAAGTAAACACTAGTTTAATTCCGCCTTTGCTGAGCCACTCTAGGAAAAGTTTTAATCGCCTATTCACCCCCCTCTAGGCGACATCCGTATCCTTTCAATTGGTATCAGAGCCCGGTCTCCCATTTTAGGCTTCACCGCCTTGAGAGTAAAGATGTCGGCTAGAGGATTAGTGCACAAGGACACACTCACATTTGATGGCACAAATTATGATGTTTGGAAAATTCGCATGCTTAATTTATTTCGGGAAATTCACCCAATTATCGAGGGATATCTATATGTGGGTTTCTCTTCTCCTATGGATACCCAAAACGAATCTTTAGAGGAGAAGTTGAACTCTCATATAGATGCTCTAGCTACTAAAATTCTTTTGCATGTTGTGAGCAATGTAGTTTTTTCGTCTATCATGCCTTATTCAAGCGCTCGTGAGATATGTACCAAGCTTCAAGATAAATATAGCAAGTCCAACATTATTGAGGATGATTGTGTTGCTTCCACTTCCGGTCGAGATGAGTTCTCATCCTCTACCACTTCACCAACATGTGACTTTTCACAAGGTAATGATATGGTGAGTGGTGATAGAAATTGCAATATGGATAGTGTGTTCACTATTTGTAATCCCTCATATCTATCTAGTTGCAATGATCTATCTTTGGACCTTAACACTTCTAGCACTCAAAATTCCTCACATGCTTGTGTTAATAGTCCTTGCATATCATGTATAAATGACTTAAATAAATCTCATGATGATATGCTCATGTTGTCTTGTTGACATGATAAAAATGCTTCTATTTCCTCTAGTGCTTGTGTTGCTAACCATGTAGAGGAAAATGAAGATTCTATGGGCCAAGACAAGGTCTTGAAGAGAGCTACAAGTGCAATATCATCATCACCTTCTTCCGGTTCTCATATGTGCCTTATGGTTAAGGGAACAAAGGTAACCTCTTTGGATCCCATTGTATCTCATGATGATGATGAGGTTGAGAATGATAATGATGATTATCGAGGTAAGTATGATAATACCTCTATTAAGAAAATGGGTGAGGTTGTCTATAGTGCTCTCTACAAAAATAAAATTGCTTCCTCCAACCTTCTTGAAATCATGAATTATGCTATAGAAGGCAATGATCTTATTGAGGATCAAGAAAACATAATTGATGAAAACTTTGCACTTGAGCGTAAGTATGCTAATGAAATTGCTCAACTAAATGACTCCCTTGAAGAAGAACAAACCACCAAAGAATCTCTTGAGGAGACTTTCACTCTAGAATTATCTAGAGTAAAAGAATACCATGATAGAGAACTTGTGGTGGCAAACTCCTTCAAAAGTAAAAATTATGAGACTCAAGTTGCTTATGCTAAACTCCTTGAGGATTTTGAGAACCTCAAAAATGGCTCTAGGGTCATAAAGGGTGAGCTCATCAAACTCACCGAGTCACATGAGCAACTTAAAGCCTCATATTCAAAAGAGCTTGCCAAGTTGCCCTCACCTCTCGCTAATAATGATGATGCTTGTGCTACTAACTCTATTTCTTGTGAAGCATCTATTTTGGAGGAGAATGTTGAGCTAAAGGCTCAACTTGCGTTGCTAACTAGCAACTATGGGAAATTATAAGAAAGTCATGTTAAGCTCTCAAGCTCGCATGAGGATCTTCTAGTCTCCCATGGTAGGCTAAAGTTAGCTCATGAGGCCATCGTGTCAAAGGTAACATCTAGTGGGCCTCATGTGGACATTAGCACTACATCTACTCCAAATGTTATATTGCCATGTGCTAGTCCTTGTAGTTCATCCTCTCACAACCATGATATATCTTGTGATGAATTACATTCTGTGCCTTGTTGCTCTAACAATGTAGCATCTACTTCCTCTAGTGTTTTTGTTGAAACTAACCATGTAGAGGAAATCAAAAGGCTCAAGGCTCAAGGCTCAAGTCACTTCTTTGAAGAATGACTTGAAAAAGGGTCATCAGGGGAAGGTCACACTCAACAAAATCTTGAATGTGCAAAAATCCCCCAATGACAAGAGTGGGCTTGGATTCAACTCCAATGTCAAGAACAAGTCCACTATCAAGTTGAAGCACAAGGACAACAAGAAGAATGTCCAAGATCAAGTCAAGAATCCGGCCAACATTGTTTGCTTCATGTGCAAGGAAGAAGGACATCATGTCAAATATTGCCCATTCAAGAAGAAGTCCCTTGGCAAGAAGCAACAAGGGAAGCGGCCTCAAACTCTACATATTGTTAGAGATGGGCCTCCTCCTAAGAAGACTCAAGCTCTTCCTCAAGTTGTTTCTTCATCCAAAAAGAAAGATGGCAAGAGTAGAACTTGCTACATATGCCGCGAGAAGGGGCACATTTCTTCCGCATGCACTATTGGTAACTCCTCATCCCTTCCTATCTTGATTGATGATTCTTATTCTCTTTGTAAGGATGAGGTTGGCAATGTGTTTGCCAAATTTGTTGGTGCTCAATGTGGTGTCAAGAAAATAACCATTTGGGTTGCCACACCTATTGTGACTAACCTCTTAGGACCCAACTTGGTTGGGGACCAACAAGCCAAAACTTGATCAATAGGTGTGTATTGGAGGGCATTGGTGTCTTGGATACATTTTGAAGAATTGAGGGATCTTCATCAATTATTATTGTCAAGCCAAGCCATTTGGATTATCTTGATTATATTATATTTCCAATGTTCCTCCTTGCGGTAACATATGCTAAACTCTTTACATTGAAAGTTACTCGCCCCCTTGTGCATGTGTTGGTTTTGTATCTTCCATGCTTGTGTACATGTTGTGCTATCCACTTAATTATCTTGAGGTATCAAGAATATTTGTGTATGATTAGGTGGCACACCATGTATGTGTGTTTCTTATGTTCAAGCCTTAATTGATTATATTTGATATATTATTTGGCTCTTTTGAGAGATTAATGGATTATACCATTTTGGGGGAGTGTTATGCTTAGGCATTCCACAATCCTAAAATTGTGTGTACATGAGAATACCACCTAGTATTTGTATTGGATTATTGTCAAGTCTCTATGTGGTACAAGTCTCATGAGAAATTTAAATTTATAATGTCCATTAATTATCTCTATTTATATCCTTTTGCCTCGCGTTGGTTTTATGGTAGTATCACATTATGGGGGAGTCATATGCTTAGTGCATATTACAATCCTATAAAATGTGAATATTCGAGGTTGTGTCACTTAGAATTGATATTGATAATTATCTAGCGCCTATGTGACACATTTGCTCATACAAGTTCCAATTTTCTTGAATGTTGTTGTTGATCATATTTTGGATCTTGCATATGAGAGTGTTTCTTGGTATGTGTTTCCTCATATTTAGATCTCTATATCATCATGGAAACCTTTTGCTTCAAGTTACTCTAATCACTAGTGATTATGTGACTATTGGCAGCTACCAAGAATCTTGCTTGAAGTATCATGCTCAATTCTTATATTTAGTTATATGCTTCTTGTTGTGACTATGATCTTGGATATCCATGCAAGCTACCTTGGGAAAATCATTCCCAATATTTCTTATCCTTGGACAATGAGTACCCACCTTATGGTAGAATTTATTGATCATATTCACTTTGGCCCTTGCTTAATTTTATCATATCTTTGGCCAAGAAAATGTTTTGTGTTGTCTCCCAAGCCTTCCTTGCTTCTTTTGGATCTTCCTATTTTATTGAAATCCTCTTGTGTTTTACTTATTATAGGGACTAGTGATGATCCCATTTGTGTGCATTTTGCATTTAAAAGGAAAATCCTACATAATTGTAACTACCTCGGTGAATTACGCTCCTAGTTACAAGCCTGGACGATCGGAAATGGTTAAAATAGTACGGTGGGGCCCAAATGCCACTCACAGGTAGACCTTTCGGCCGTCCTAACCATTTCCAAACATCGGGACAAGAGCAGGCGTAATCGGCAAAGGGATCAACTACATACACAAATAAGTATGTATGCAAGCCACCATACAGATCCTCGAGCCATTCCATCTAAAAGAAATAGAAATATTGCAGCCATACGGCAAGATCCAAATATCCTAGATAGATATATAGTTTAGGATATCTCCTCATACATCAAACATCGTAGTATCAGTGAGCGGAAAACAAGATCCGAGTACGGATAAGAAGCAAATCGGCATAAAATGCCCCATAAATAAACACATCCCGCCATACAGATCTCACGGATCCCGTTCTAATCTCTACACCGAATGATCGTTGTCCACATCGTCGCTCCTCCACCCAGTATCCATCTTGTGAGTGTACCTGTTCATCTGAATCAAATAATTTATCGTGTGAGACCCTAGGGGTACTCAGCAAGTCTTTATGCCTCTAAAGGGGACACAACCTGGGGTGACGCAATTGCAGCAAAAGATAAACCCTATCAATTCTATAGATACTCACTAACCATCCGCCTAACCAAAGATAGACGGATGTCCGTGAATTAATGACAACAGTTATAACAGTAATATCAACAGATCCAGCCTCCTCGCTTACCAACGAGGAAGCGGACAACCCCCATCCGCTGGCGTTTATTATCCATTCCATGAGTGTTGCACTATTTACTAGTCAGTTACTTAGTCAAATTAAAAGCGGTACTTTAGTTATGCTTGTCTATGATCGAGAAACTGTTCTCCAAGTCGCCCATAACCGCGGCCACGGCTTTCAGACAGTTTTACCTGCAGGTGCACAAATAGCAACACACTCGATCAACCTCGGAAAAACCAAATCAAAACCCAACGAGGCATTCTCGACAAAGCAATCACAGGATTCAGAAATATTTCAGGCCACCCCATTAAGTATACCATAGCGGTTAGGACTCGAGACGGACTCAAGGTTTGGGTGGGCCAGTAAGCACGGGGACCCGAAAGTGTGACTGGCTTGTCGATACAGCAACGTGTCCCGATCCTAAACAGTACAGTGCAGACATCGCACAATTTAAATAAAGCATAAAGCATGGCATAAGTAGATAGTAAATAAAACCTCAAACTAGTTTGTGGCCCCAAGAAATAAGATCAATCAAGCTCGCTCGGGGTCCCATAAGCCTCCCGGATGTGGATAGCGCGAATAATCAAGGAACAGGAATCAAGTACTCGGGGTCCTACGGGACACAAGTGAGCATGAAAAACCAAATAGCAGATATTGCTCACCGGTGCCACTTTCATTAGTTATCCCATTACTACTCAGGTTAAGTAGTTTAGGTACCTCGTTATCCATCAGACACTCACATACCCTACACATGCTGTTCTACGACTCGCATGGCTCAAACAACTCCTGTAGTAATGGCTCATGGGATGGAGGAACAAGCTTTGGTGGGTTTTAAAAGTAAAGGCTATGCGATACTAGGGATTCAGTTTAATGCAATCGTGACTCAAGGATGCAAGTATAAGATAGAGGCAATAGGTACTATATGTATGCAAGCATGTGGTAGTGCTTGCCTGGCAGCTCAGTTGAAGCGAGAGAAGGATCTGGGTAGTGCTCCTGGGTTTCTTGATATATCCTGCTTTCGTCTATTCAAGAAGAACCAAACAAACAAGGGCCAACATAAATAAAGTGCACAAGCATATGAATTAAATGCGACAAGCAAACAATCATGCCATGATGAATGATGCACAATTTGCATGGCAATAAAGTAGCATGGCATGGGTGAGGTGAGAAAACAAGAATAAGTCATTTTATTGAGTTTTAATCATGTTTTATACTCAATTAAGTTGCTGTACTCTTTATATTTATATGATGTATGCTGCAAAACAGAACATGGAATGCATAAACAGAAAGGTCTCGTCGAGCTAATCATTTTAGACATATCATTTGTTAAATTTGGAGTTATAAATCAAAAGTTATTAATTAATTAAGGCAAAAGGGCATTTTGTTGTAATTTAAATCAACTTGAAATTTAAAGTGTTCAAAATATATTTTGAATAGCATATTTTAATTCCTCACATTTTTCTGATTTGAAAACATATATTATTTGTATTATTTGGAATTATATTTGAAAAGTTATTTGAAAATAGATTTGAAATTTTAAATTCAAAATATTTTCTAGAAATTTAAATCAAAACAGAAAACCAGGAAATACTTTTGTCACCCAGGAGAAGTTCGCCCAAGGAGGATGACAGGCGGGGCCAGGGGCAGAGCAGGGGCCACCTGCACGCCAAGACTGGCTAAGCCGACACGTGGCCAACCTGGACCGCGGGTTGAGGATGGAAAAACCTGGGTTGCTTTTTGCAAAAGGTTGAGAAGGGAGGGACCGCGGTTAGGAAGAAGGAAAGGTCAGGGGGTTTTCTGGAAGAAGATCATGGCGGCTGACTAGTGGGCCACGAGGTACCGCGGGTTGAGAGGGGAAAACGTTCAGGGGCCTAAGTAGAAAAGCTTCCAGATGGATCGGTTTAGTCTGACGAACTGCAATTCAACTTCGCAAAAACTGCTAGCTGAAGCCGATGATCGGAGGAAGATGGCGAGCGAATGAGTCCAGATCTTGAGACGCTGTAAAAACAGGAGTTGTAGAGGATACCAATATGTACAAGTTTCATGTTTGGAGTTTCATCAAAGGATGTATGCATCGACAGGAAAACTTTGAAGAACAGAGAGAAAAACGAGGCGCCAAGTAGCCGTGTTACTGCAGTTTTTGACAGTCAACAAGTTGCAAGATCGACGCGACTTCCGGAGAGATGGGAAAAATATATGATGAGAATTCGTGAACGCCGTAATGGAAAGATTTTTAGGGGAAGTTCAGCTCTGCAAGTTTGATGTTGGAAGGTATTCATAATTCTAACTGGACGCAAAGATCTGGGGGTGTTTATACGGGCAAAATGCACTGTCTAAACTGACGGAGGATTGCGACAGCGCAGAACAACGTCGACCAGCAATAGGCGCAAATTCAGGAGAAGATTGTGAGAGGCATAGGGCGATATTTGGGGCACCGTTTGCGTTCGCGGTTATCTGGAGGATCCCTCTACGCATTTCGGTGCTCAGCGTTGCCATAGATGGACAGAGGAGGCCGGGACGTCTACGGGAACAGCGGGACTACTGCGGCTGCCGGCTGTCTGTAATGTGCAGTGCGGGCACGTCGAGGCTGAGCAGAGGCGAGAAGGGGAAGGTAAAGGGAGGCGCGGTGCTCACCGGGAGGGCGTCGGCGATGATGGGCGAGACGTGGACTGCGGGAGAGCGCGGCGACGAGGAGGGGTGTTCCAGGTGGCGGGGAGGGATTACACGGCAGGTCCGGCTCCGATCTTCTGCGAGGATGACGAGGAAGGCGACGCGGTGATGTGTGCAGCAACGTACATCACTATGGCAGCGAACGGCGCGCTGCGAGCTCGAGCGCCTCCTCCTCGCTCCTGGACTCGCGACACGTCGGTGTCAGCAGCATGGCAGCGGCTAGGTTTGGGTAGGAGGGAAGAAGGAGAGGGGAGGGAGGTAACTTGGGTGGAGTGGTTGGAGGGGAAAGCACGAGAGGGGCATGAGGCTCACATGGGGTGTTCCACTTTGCATAAAGTGAGGAGGAGGGTGATCGGGTAGGCTAGGTTTCTCTCTTGCCTCCTTCTTGTCCTGTAGCTTAGAGAGGGAAGAGAGGGACCCAGGGAGGGGGAGCTCGGGTTGGACCAGGGAGAGAGGGCCAGGTGGGTCCAGCAAGGTAGAGAGAGAGGGGAGAGAGAGGTGGGGTTAGCTAGGGTTTTTGGTTTAGGTAGGGGGTGGCTCGGGTTGGTGAGAGGGGATGGGTGTAACTAGGGCTGGGGTTGATGCTTCGGCATGGAGGGGGTAGAAAGAGAGATGGAAGATTTTGGGTTAGCTAGGTATACTAGAGTGAGGATGATGGTTGGTTAGCCAAAACAAAGAGGTAGGTTTATGATATGGTTAAAGAGATTCAACAACAAGGAAACATGTAGTTTGAATTTTAAAAGTAAAGCTCAAACCCAAAACAAAACAAAACAAAGAGGAGAAGGCCAAGGGTTATGGTTGCATGGCCCATGCATAGACATTAATGCTAGGTTTTATCTTGTGAAAACAAAATAAAGATCCATGGCATTTATGCATATGCATTCCAGAGTGTGGAATAAGGCCAAGCAAAAGGATTTGTGGAAGTAGATCCATCCTATCTCCCATGAGCTATATTAAATACCAGAAGAAAATAAAATACAAGCTCATGGATAATGGAATGGTGGAATTATAAGGTGGTGAAAAGAAAGGGTGGTGGAGTTGAATAAAAGATATACCCCAACTCAACTTGGGCATTTAAACAATATATCAATACCCAAATACAATATCAAGAGGCAAAATACAATTAATGATGCATATGAGAGAAGAACCAAAACAAAAGGGTTTTATATGATGCTCAAATGCAAGGTGGCATGATGACATGAGCATGATATAATGATGATGCAACAATTATATATAGGAAGTAGCATTATATTACTAAACCAAGTAGCATTACAGTTTGTTAGACAAATGGGATGCTACAATAATGCACTATCTATGGGGGAGCTCTCCTATATTATTGAGAACACTCATATTTATGCTTCTTTGTTTGATCCATATTGGGTTTTATGTGCTTGGAACCTCAATCTTTTCGTTTTGGTATTTTGTGCCATCATGAGAAGTTTGGGGAGTTTGGTTTCTTGTTGGAACCTTTCTCCTTTTGGGAGTTGGTTTTGTCTCATTCCTTGCTTCTTGATTTGACCATTTTAGAATGAGATAAATCCTTGAGCATTTTTATTTCTATCTATTTTTGCTCTTTTGACCTTAGCCTAGTTCATTTGTTGAACTTGTGATCTTTCATGTGTTGAATTGGTTCTTTGATACAATTTGGACACCGCTTGTCTTGCCACACTCTTGTGTGTGCCATCTCGGTTTACTTGGTGTTTTTATTCAAATTGTATCTCCTTTTTGGTTCTTGAAAGCTTTATGCATGCATATTTACTATATGATTATATTATGGCATGCTTGCCTTCTATGATCGAATATATAAGGGAAACTCCACTAATTCCCATCGGCTAAGTTGTGCATGAAATTCAATTTCATATCAATGTGCACATAATTATGTGGAGTCTCTCCTATGTATTGTAGTTTCACTAACTACATTGGACCCAATAAGTTTGGGGACCATTTTGTACTTAAATGTGTTTTAGGTACATTGGAGATATATTGGACGCTTGTCTCTCAATTTTGAAGAAGTGATGCTTAGAAGAAAATTTGAGGCAAGCTATAGGATGATCAACGAATTCATATTCTCTACATCCTACCAATTATATCTCGGTAACAAGTATCTCTTTCTCATGCTCACATATCTTGATTCCAACCGTTTGTCGGTTGCCTTCGAGCATGAATTAATGTATTTGTAATTGTTGTAGGTCTAGCCATGGTTTTAAGAGAACTCCCTATTGTATATGTGTTTAAGTTGAGATGATGGCATATAATTGGGACTATACAAAATCATGCATACGATCCTCCAATCCCAAATATGTCAATCTAGCAATTTTATTGCCTATCATTTCATCAACTTCTCTCATATGCAATAGTGAGATTTTTGCTAGTCTATTCTATCTTATGATACTTGTTGCCTTTCTCCATATATTCCAACTTTCTCCTTTTCCCTTGGTGATAGTTGTAATATATGTAGTGTGTTAGTGTTTGAAGCTCATTAATGTACAGTGAGATATATGTGAGCCTTTGGCCATGCTTTGAAGCAAAAATCTTATTGGTATATATTAAGACTTCATTTTTGATTTCATGTGATTTCTTGTATATCTTATTTATGTGTGCATATGTCTTTGTTGGCATATGTCTTTGTGATGTTTTCCACTTAGAGACATATGCACATATGAGGAGATAATTTTAGTTGATCTTTAATCCTTAGAGACCACCTTTCTATTTCTTTTGATTATTCGGTGGCTTCCAAATTTAATTGCCTATGAGTGCTTGTTCCTCTTGTTTGCATCTTTGGGCACTCATATTTATTCTCTCATGCCTTGTATTGTTAAATGAACTTGGATGAGTGAGATTCCATGATTATGCACCTTGATCCCAAATACAATTATCATAATTGGTGCATTATCTTTGGGGAGCTCATCTAATTCATTTAATAATGCTCATTTGTCTTCTTTCTCATTTATTGTGTTTTAAATGCTTATGGGGGAGCGAGGATTCCATATTTGTGCACTATGTATTCTAATGCATTCATTTTTAATTATGCACAAATCTTGGGGAGCTTCTCTATTTGTTATTTGAATCACTCTTTTGCTCATATCATAATATCTTGTAGTTTCCATTTGGACTCATTTGTTGTTTTCAAATTGGTTTGTCGGACCTTGTAGTTGCTTGCATCATTTGACTTTATTTTTGCAATCTTCGGGTCCTCGATATAGTTCTACTCCCTCCCAAGTATTCATCATTGGATATGTGCGAAGGCACACCTTTGGAGGAATTATTACTATATTTGCCTTCTAGAACTTGTCACCCATTTCGGCAATCGATGCCAAATGGGGAGAAGTTTTAGAGGGTTTAAGGGAAGTTGGTTTATGCATTGAGTTTGTTCTTGTGCATTTACTTCTCATGCTCTTGCATCTTTTTGTTGCTTAGCATGTGGTATATATAGAGGAAACTCCACCAATGATAATGATTGGCAATATATGCAATGAAATTCAAGTTCATCACACATGCATAGATTGTGGGGGAGTTTGCTCTATATATGATGGTGGTACCACTATCACATACTTTTGTAGTATTTGATATTGGTATTACCATTTTATTCATTAAAATTCCTTATATAAACCCTCTTAAAGGGATTGTCATCAATTACCAAAATGGGGGAGATTGAAAGAACATGTTGGGCCCCCATGTGTGGTTTTGGTAATTAATGACAATCTTTATGGACTAATGTGTGTATTAAGTTATACTTGTAGGATTTTTCCATTGGCATCGCTTGGAGCATGTGTTGGCTTCAAGGTCAATGAAATGCAAAGAAGATTTGTTGGGAAAGCTCAATATGCGAGGTCGATGATGAGGAATTAAGGAAGGCGTTCCATCTTGAGAAGGGCAAGATCGTCTACATCGAGCTCAAGTGGAATGCTCAAGGCAAAGGTATAATATTGTGTTGGAGATATGCCCAAGAGGCAATAATAAAGTGTTATTATCATATCTTCATACTTATGATAAATGTTTACATACCATGCTATAATTGTATTAAACAGGAAACATTAATACTTGTGTGATTTGTAAACATAAAAGAGTCCCTAGTAAAGCCTCTTGTTAAACTAGCTTGTTGGTTAATATATGATCATGGTTTCCTGATCATGAACATAGAGATGTTATTAACAACAGGGTCATATCATTAGGAGAATGATGTGATGGACATACTCCTATAGTTAAGCGTAGCATAAAGATCAAGTCATTTAATATAGTTCATTTGCTATAAGCTTTCTGATACATAGTAACCTAATTCCTTCGACCATGAGATCATGTTAATCACCATCACCGGAAGGGTGCTTTGATGACATCAAACACCACACCGTAACTGGGTGGCTATAAAGGTGGCATTGAGTGTTCGGAAAGTATGTGTTGAGGCACATGGATCAAGAGTGGGATTTGTCCATCCATATGACAGATAGATATACTCTGGGCCCTCTCGGTGAAATGTCATCCAATTAGCTTGCAAGCATGTGACTGGCTCACAAGGGATCACATATCACGGGAACAATAAAAGAGTACTTATCAGTAACGAGGTTGAACTAGGTATGCAGAGATACCGACGATCATAACCTCGGATAAGTAAACTATCGTGAGACAAAGGGAAATTGGTATCATATGTAAGTGGTTCATTCGATCGCAAAGTAATCGTAGAAATATGTGGGAGCCATATGAATTTCCAGATTTCTCTATTGGTTATTGTTCGGAGAAGTGTCTCGATCATGTCTGCATAATTCACGAACCATAGGGAGACACACTTAAGGTTTCGACGTTGTTTGAGTAGTTACGGAATGACGAGTAAGAGACCGAATGTTGTTCGGAGTCTCGGATGGGATCCGGGATATCACGAGGAGATTTGGAATGGTCCGGAGAATAAGATTCATATAAGCAAAGTCCTGTTTCGGGGTTGGAGAATGGTTCCGGTGTTTTCATCGGGAATGTTCTAGAAGGTTCCGGAATGTCCGGCACTCCGGAGGGGTAGGGTACATGAATGTGTCATACCAAGTTGGAATGATTGCATCATGTACTAGGTGTCATCGCTGAACAAAATAAGGGGTTTAATCAAATCCTAGTTTGAAAAGTCAAACGCCAATTTGAAAAGTCAAACGGCTATTTTGGAAGGTGGAGGGGAATTTCCTACTTGGGGAGGAGTTCCTCCCCTCCACCGCCGGCCCACTTGGGATCCGAGTTGGGGAGGGACTCCCCTCTCCTGGCGCGCCTCCCTCCACCTATATAAGGAGGGGCAGGGCTGCCCCTCCTAGCTAACCCAACACCTCCACCCGCAAACCCTAGCCCTAAGCCGCCGGCCCTTCTGCAGCCGCCTCCGCCCTAGGGCAAGCCGCCTCCGCCTAGCTAACCCTAGCCGCCGGCCAAGCCTCCTCCTTGGTGTGTCTAAACCCTAGATCACCGAGGGCTCTCTCATAGTCCACCATACTCGCTCCGGCTTAAGGCGAAGCCCTGCGAGATCTCCCCTCTACTTCCGGTACCACGCCGTCGTGCTGCCGGAATCACGAGGAGAGTGCTACAACCTCCACTGCCTGCTGGAACAGGGGAGATGAAGGTCTTCATCGAGTACCGAACGTGTGACCGACTACGGAAGCGCTGCTGGAACGCAGCGCCGGAAGGATCGTCTACGCGATCTTGAGATCGGCAAGAGTACGACTACATCACCCACGAGAATCTGCTCTCGTTAACCGCTTTGGAATCTTCGAGGGCGAGTTCCTCTACCGACTCATTGCTACAATCTAGTAGATAGATCTTGGCTTGTTTGTTTGCATGCGATAGAATTTTTTTGTTTTCCATGCTACGAACCCCTACATTGGTATCAGAGCCATGTCTATATGTAGATCTGTTGCGCGAGTAGAACACAATGGTCATTGTGGGCGTTAATGCTTTTGTTGTCGATTGCTTCTTGTGTACTTCGCATCTTGCAGGATGGTGGGATGAAGCGGCCCGGGCTAACCTTACATGACATCGTTCATGAGACTTGCTCCACGCTTGACATGCAACTTGTATTGCATAAGTGGCTTTGTGGGTGCCTGTTTCTCCCAACATAGTTAAGATTCAATTTACAACGGGTGATTTACAATACTAGTATCAATGTTGTGGTTCTTGTTCGTAAGTTAGAACGACACTTATTGAAAGCCCCAAACCGGGTGTGCTGTGATGTGAAAATTAGAGGCGTCTAACTTTGTTTTGCAGGGGTGTGCTGTGATGTGATATGGCCATGATTGTGATTATATATGATGTATGCAATGTTCCTTATTGTAAGTTGGCAACCGGTAGGAGCCATATGGTTGTCTTTAAATTCTGTTTAGACCCGCGTGTCTATTCAAAGTAGTTGTAATAGTTGAAGCTGGTGGACGACAACCATGGAGCGGCATCATTGACCTTGATGCAATGCCGGTAATGATGGAGATCATGTTCGTGCTTGAAGATGGAGATCGGAAGCACAAAGAAGAAAGTCCATATCATATCACATATTATGAATTGCATGTGATGTTAATCCTTTTTATGCATCTTGTATTGCTTATTTTACGACGGTGGCATTATAAGATGATCCCTCAAGCACACAATTTCAAGTTTTAAAGTGTTCATGCTTAGTAAGCACCGTTGCTAAAGCTCGTTGTTTCGAAGCACCACGTGATGATCGGGTGTGTTAGATTCTGCGAGTGTATACAACGTGAGCAAGCCAGATTTGCTCATGTGGAAGCTAAGGTTTGATCTTGACGAGCCTAGCATGTACAGACATGGTCTCGGAACACGGATCACCGAAAGGTAAAGCATGAGTCATATAGTAGATATGATGAACATGTTGCTTGTTCGCCATTGGAGCTACATCAACTCTCGTGATGATCGGTTTTGATGTGGTGGATTTGGTTCGTGTGATCACTAAAACAATGTGAGGGATATTGTTTTGAGTGGGAGTTCAACGGCAATATGATTAAAAGTTGAACACTATTTATCATAAATTATATCAAAGTGAATTTGCATAGTTGTTGTAGTCATTGGCATCTGTTTACCACCTTGCGCTTAGTTTTAATTGAGATGATAGAACTATAGAATTCTGGCTAGTTACTTTATGAACTGGTATCGTATTGTTTTGAAGTGTTAATCTAAAGTTTAAAAGTCCTATTGCAAACTTTCAGTAAGTTCTGGTTACTCCATGAAGTTTAATAATTGGTATTAAAACAAGAGTGACAATTCCAAGATTTAGTGTATGAGTATCATGTTTGTCTCCATAATTCTTGATATTCAAAGGATTGTCTTAATATCAAGGTTATCTAGGATCTGAAAGAGTTGTTTCAGAAACCATGATGTGTGGAAGATATTGTGATATCTAAAGCGAAGTTTTGGTTGCAACATGACAGAGTATAATATGGCAAAAGTCATGTTCTCATATTTGATGAGAATTTGCAAAAGGTTGGAGACACTAGTTGTCCTAATCCTCCAAAAGGTTTTGGAGAGCAACATTATACTCGCGGTTCACCGTTATAAGCTAAAAGTAGCTTGATCATGGATAATTCCATGATAAGGGTGAATATTTGATGTAGGTAAAATATTTACTACACCAAAAGATTACTAAAGAAAGGAATTTGAAAGAACACCAAACATTTGATGATGGTGATCTACTTCAAAGTGCAAGTCCAAAGACATTGGTATTTAACTATACATGCTTTGGACTATGTGTCATGTATATGGCTCCACTATTGATGTTGATAGATTCTTTCAAACAGAAAAGGAAATACTGAAAGAGAATCTCAGAAATATATGGTAGAAAAGAAAAGACTAGAATTGTTCAGTTTAAGTATATAAATGATATACATGTTATGGCTATATTCTTTGCTTATTAAATAATGTGGTTCTTAAGTATTTGATACTGAATTTGTTGGTATGAATCATCATACGAAACAACACAATTCATGAACTACAATGGCCTAAGTAACTAGCAAAAGAATATGTGATGATGTTCATCGAGAACAAATAAAGGGTTATTGTGCTGCTTGTTAAACATCAAAGCTTTCCTTCAAGATTTGTTTTATCAGGTATTATGAGAACAAAAGGGTTGTTCAAATAATTGCCGTAATCCATAAAAGATGGATGATTCACAAATCTCATTGGAGAAATCACATCCATAAAACTAGTGCTAAAAATGTCGAAAGACAAATTGATTGAAAGATCACTTAGGAAGTGACATCGCCGTTTTAATTATATTGGAAAGAAAACATGAAGAAACTCCATGTGGATGGAATTTTGGAGTCTTTTGATTTTTGATCAAATGACGCTTGTGAAACTTTCCTAGAGATAATTAAAACTTCGTTCATAGGCCAAAAGGGAACGAATGACTAGCTTATTGGAACTTGTACATATTGTTGTACGAAGTCCATTATGTGTAGTCAAGAGCGATGGATTTCAACTTCATATGCTTTCTCCGAAAATTTGAGTGAATATGTGAATATTTACTTAATAAGGATGAAATATGAAACATTTGAAAAGTTCAAAGACTTTCAAGATGAAGTGCAAAATCATTGTAACAAGAATATAAATAGTTTATGATAAGATCATAAAGGAAGATATTTGAGTTACAAGTTTAGCATAATACCTAAGATTTAAGGAATCGTTCCGTGGATTTGCATGTCCCGAAACACCGTAAGAGTATGGAGCGTTCGAGATATGTAATTAATCCTTGTTTGACATGGTAAGATCAAATGTGCAATACATAAAACTGTCATTATATTTTAAAGATTAAAAGCTTTAGAGACTACCATTTTTCCACTAAAAAGAGCTCCATCATAATCCGTTGAAATGACACCATATAGAGTTATGGTTTGGGATGAAACCCAAGTTGTCCTTCCTTAAACATTGGTGTGCTATGCATAAGAAAGATGTTTGCAACCAAAGTCGGATGAACCTGTCTTTGTATATTATTTCGAATAACTATTCCTCTATAACATCGGAGACAAAAGTGTTTGTCGCTTAGAACGTCAAGTTTCTTTGAGAAGGAACTTTTTGTGAAAAGATAAGTGGGAGGACAATAGAACTTTGATAAGGTTAAAAGAACCTTAGCTATATGTGCAAAGTTGCGCAGCGCCGAAAAGTGTTCTGGAGCCAGCAACAATGCTCATGGCTCACGTGCCTCAAAGGTTGTGGTCACAGAGATCTAAGTTCCTATTGAAACAAGTAGGCCGGGTAAACAATCAAATACCAAGATTTGAGAGTTAAATCATTATTTGACAATAATGATCCGACTACATGCAAAGAAACGATGATGGGCCCTGACTCCGTCAAATGGCTTGAAGCCATGAAATCCGTGATAGTTCCATATGCGAGAGATCAAGCTTTGAACTTGAAAGACCCTCTGGAAAGGTACAAGACCTTACAGTCGTATTTGGATCTATAAAGAAATAGACATGGATGTTTCACATCTATGAAATAGTCGACATGTTGGGAAAAAGTTCACAACAATGTTCAAAGGTTGACTATGACAAGATTTGATCTTTCATACTGATATTTAGTCTAGACGGATTAATGTAGCAACCACTACATATAATTTTGTTATGTGGTAGTTGAATAAACAAAACAAGTTCTTCTAATGGAATTGTTACCTAGGACGTGTGCATAACATGGTCCAAAGGGTTTTGTTGATTCCAAGGATGCTAAAAGCATATGCAAACTTCAATGGTTGAGGTAAGCTTTGCGGAGTTGGAATCTTCACTATGATGAAACTGTTAAAGGAGTTTAAATTCATCGGAGATGATGAAGATGCTTGCATTTGCAAGAAATTAAGTGGGAGCGCTAAGACATGTTTCTAATACATTATGTGGAAGATATATTGTTGATTGGAAATGATGTATTTTTCATTAACACATATTAAGAATTTCATCCCGATGAAAGACTTAGGAAAAACCCAAATATTTGGCATCAATAGACGCTAATATGGTTGTGCCGAAAGTACATAGATGATATATTGAATGAGTTCAATATAGAAACTACAAGAAAGGTTCTTGTTGCACAGAAAGGATTGAATGAGTTCAATATTGATGATATATTCAAGTGTATTGACACTTGGTAAGCGAAACAAAGATTCAAGTATAGATTGATACTTGATCTATAAAATCACAAAGAGTATTTTATCAATCATGCTGTGGTGTGTACAAATCCAGATATGTCCTATGCTCTAAATGATGTGAGCATATACCATAATGATTCATAAGATGACCACTGGAAAATAGTAAGGATATTATTATGATCTTTTGGAAGAACTAAGAATATATTGTTTTGTAGAAGTGACAAATAGATGGTTAGTTCATTGTAAAAGTACTACATTGATACTAGTTTTGTCACAAAGTACAAATTAAGTTTATCTCAATCTAAACTAAGGGTGGCACAATATGATGGAAAGTAAGTTTCATAATGGATTTGGATGAGTTCCAAAGTTGACACATTGTGACAGATACTACAACAAAAGTCTAAGTATATAACTGCTGTTATAGCAACAAAAGAGGGCATTTGTGTCAAGTAGTTTGTTATCAAACTAAGTGTAGTTCACAACAGGGATAATACTATGAAGATATATTGTACGACAATATTATCAACATGTTTTAACCCCAAAGAACTAAAGGTCACACCAAAGGACCAAATTTGTACAAAGCCATCTCATTAGAGAATGAGTGATGCGTAGAGACGCAAAGACATGCAATTACACACGGATCTGGAAGTGTCAGATCCGGAGATCAGTTGACCACTAGCAATCGTGTACATACGACACAGAAAGCCATAGGTGTTGAATACACAAAGGTTTGAAACTAGATTATTGACTCTAGTGCAAGTGGGAGACTGTTGGAGATATGCCCAAGAGGCAATAATAAAGTGTTATTATCATATCTTCATACTTATGATAAATGTTTACATACCATGCTATAATTGTATTAAACAGGAAACATTAATACTTGTGTGATTTGTAAACATAAAAGAGTCCCTAGTAAAGCCTCTTTTTAAACTAGCTTGTTGGTTAATATATGATCATGGTTTCCTGATCATGAACATAGAGATGTTATTAACAACAGGGTCATATCATTAGGAGAATGATGTGATGGACATACTCCTATAGTTAAGCGTAGCATAAAGATCAAGTCATTTAATATAGTTCATTTGCTATAAGCTTTCTGATACATAGTAACCTAATTCCTTCGACCATGATATCATGTTAATCACCATCACCGGAAGGATGCTTTGATGACATCAAACACCACACCGTAACTGGGTGGCTATAAAGGTGGCATTGAGTGTTCGAAAGTATGTGTTGAGGCACATGGATCAAGAGTGGGATTTGTCCATCCATATGACAGATAGATATACTCTGGGCCCTCCCGGTGAAATGTCATCCAATTAGCTTGCAAGCATGTGACTGGCTCACAAGGGATCACATATCACGGGAATGAGAAAAGAGTACTTATCAGTAACGAGGTTGAAATAGGTATGCAGAGATACCGACGATCATAACCTCGGATAAGTAAACTATCATGAGACAAAGGGAAATTGGTATCATATGTAAGTGGTTCATTCGATCGCAAAGTAATCATAGAAATATGTGGGAGCCATATGAATTTCTAGATTCCTCTATTGGTTATTTTTCGGAGAAGTATCTCGATCATGTCTGCATAATTCACGAACCGTAGGGAGACACACTTAAGGATTCAATGTTGTTTGAGTAGTTATGGAATGATGAGTAAGAGATCGAATGTTGTTCGGAGTCTCGGATGGGATCCGGGATATCACGAGGAGATCCGAAATGGTCCGGAGAATAAGATTCACATAAGGAAAGTCCTGTTTCGGGGTTGGAGAATGGTTCCGATGTTTTCATCGGGAATGTTCTTGAAGGTTCCAGAATGTCCGGCACTCCGGAGGGGTAGGGTACATGAATGTGTCATACCAAGTTGGAATGATTGCATCATGTACTAGGTGTCATCGCTGAACAAAATAAGGGGTTTAATCAAATCCTAGTTTGAAAAGTCAAACGCCAATTTGAAAAGTCAAACGTCTATTTTGGAAGGTGGAGGGGAAGTAGGAAACCTACTTGGGGAGGAGTTCCTCCCCTCCACCGCCGGCCCACTTGGGATCCGAGTTGGGGAGGGACTCCCCTCCCCTAGCGCGCCTCCCTCCACCTATATAAGGAGGGGCAGGGCTGCCCCTCCTAGCTAACCCAACACCTCCACCCACAAACCCTAGCCCTAAGCCGCCGGCCCTTCTGCAGCCGCCGCCGCCCTAGGGCAAGCCGCCGCCTAGCTAACCCTAGCCGCCGGCCAAGCCTCCTCCTTGGTGTGCCTAAACCCTAGATCACCGAGGGCTCTCTCATAGTCCACCATACTCGTTCCGGCTTAAGGCGAAGCCCTACGAGATCTCCCCTCTACTTCCGGTACCACGCCGTCGTGCTGCCGGAATCACGAGGAGAGTGCTACAACCTCCGCTGCCTGCTGGAACAAGGGAGAGGAAGGTCTTCATCGAGTACCGAACGTGTGACCGACTACGGAAGCGCTGCTAGAACGCAGCGCCGGAAGGATCGTCTACGCGATCTTGAGATCGGAAAGAGTACGACTACATCACCCACGAGAATCTGCTCTCGTTAACCGCTTTGGAATCTTCGAGGGTGAGTTCCTCTACCGACTCGTTGCTACAATCTAGTAGATAGATCTTGGCTTGTTTGTTTGCATGCGATAGAATTTTTTTGTTTTCCATGCTATGAACCCCTACATATTGATAGGTTTTCCCTTTTTCCGGTCTCACGTTGTGTGTGTGAGACCGGGTTTAGGATATATAACCGTACTATCAAGAGGGGCTCTCGTATGAGTAATTCGGTCACATCGTTCGGAGAGAGCTCAAACCTTTGCATACTTGCATCATCGTATTTGGTTGTTATTTGGTCTTATCGATGTGAGGATATAGAGCTTGTGGTAATCTCCATAACAAGATCTTTTTCATCAAAATCGGATCTCCCATTTGTATCTTGTGCGATTTTAATTTATGCGGCTTTTCGGTTTCTCACCAAGTGAGGTATATCACATTATTCTACTTGATACTTTCTCACTTGGTGATAATCAATATTTCCACCTTTTATTGGAAAGCCCTTGTCGCCCTCTATCCAACGCAATTTGAATCGGGTCAATCGGAGCTTCCAGTCAAAAGTTATTGCCGTTTGAATATTTGCCTGTTTGTCTGTTTTCTGGGCCGAGCGGTAGTACCGCCCGGACGGGCCGGTACTACCGCCCGGGCCTAAAAACGGCCCGTTTTCTTTCTGCCTCGCTAGGTACCTTTTGCGGTAGTACCGGCCGGCCCGGTAGTACCGCCCGCATGGGCCGGTACTACCGGACGGCCCAGATATTTTTTCCAGATTCGTTTTCCCAGTTCATTTTCCAGATCCAGATCTCTGCGTCCGCTCGTCACCGAATGCGCGTTGACCCGCTGCGCGCGCCCAAACCTGGCCCTTCCTTGGATTCCGCGTGCGTCCGCCGCTTGCGCGCCTCGCGCAGCCACCGCTCACCCGCCTGACCCCACGCGGGCCCCGCTGGCGCTGCGCCTGCTGCTGCGCTGACCCGCCTCATTGCGTTGGCCCGCTCGCTCTGCCTGGGTTCGCCCATGCTGCTGCCGCTGCATGATATTCTTGCGCAGCATATCGCCCGATCGATGCTTTCTTGCTGCCGGGCCCACGCCAGCTGTTGTATTGCAGCTGCCAAACCTGGTGCGTTGGCCCTGCTGGCGCTCTTGTTGCTACTCATGGCGCCTGAGTCATTGCTTTGCATGCATCTTGCTGCGCTGCGCTGGGCCCCTTACTGCCGCACTCCCATTGCCGCTCTCTCACTCGCATGCTCCGGCCCGCGCGCCTGCAGCCCCGCTGAGCGGTGGGCCCGCTGCGCCGCACGCCTCACTCGCTCACGCGTCACTGCTTCTGCCTTCTTTTTCTTCGTGTTTTGTTGTTTCGGTCCGGTAGTACCAGAACAATCCGGTGCTACCGGACAGTTCGGAAAAATACGTCAACGGCCATATTTTGGCTAGCCCTATATAAGTCTTTTGTCCATTTTCATTTAGGGTTACTTCTTCCTCCTTTTCTTGTCCAAGCTTTGCCCCCATTTGCTCTACTCTTTAAGCTTGATTTCTACATAACCCTCCATTGATTCTTGCATATATTTGAGGGGTAGTTGGAGCAGATCTAGATCTACGTTTTGACCAAACAAAAACATCTCATTGTGAGTATATCTTTGGGGATCTAGATTTTGGGGGATTTTGTGTCTCTCTTTGATTCCTCCTCTCTTGTTCCCCCATTAGCTTTAGTAGCTTTGTTGGAACTTGAGTGTCAACACCCGGATTTTTAATCCCAGATGCATGTTATGCCATACCTCGCAATCCCAGGATTACCATTTTTGCGAGACATAACAGAATTGGATACCATAGTACATCATCCATTACAAACGATACATAAGTTCTTACACGAATAGGGATCTCATGATCTAGTTCTTAATACAACATCAAGCAGCGGAATACGTAATAATAACGGTAGCATAGGCAAAGCTCCATCTTCGGGGTCACAGGCAATGCTGACGATGGGAGATGGTCCTAGTTGTCGTAACCTTCCTGGGGTCCATCTTCCAGGTACTCCTCTTCATAGTTTGGCCATGGGAATAGCCAGGGACAAAGCCATGAGTACTCTTTAAGTACTCGCAAACTAATACTAATAGGTAAAGGGGTCTTTGGATAATAGGACACTAGGCTCTAGGGTTGTTTTGCAAAAGCCAGATTTATCTCTACTAAGTTCCAAAGCTAGTCACAATTTTATAACTCCTAAGTGGGATCTTGTAACTCATGTCACAACTCTGTTGTGGTCAAGTCAAAGTCTCAATTCATTTCACAAGTTAATTTTGAAAAGTCTGACGGGGGAACAGTATGGCCACTCCAACTATCAATAACCGTGGACGCGGCTATTCGAATAGTTTGACACTCCGCAGAGATTGTACACTTTCACCACAACATTCGATACATCCGTCAGGAACAAATCCTGAATTCACCATACTCAGTATGCGGATAATCAATCCTAACCTTTCAATTACACGCCCTAGTATAAGCACCTCTCCTGTGAGTTTGGCCTCCCAACCATGACCAACAGTCATCTTGGGTACTGCACAGGTGGACAATCTAAGGTAGCCTCAACTCAGACCTTGGCCGTGAGGGAGCTAATACTAAGGTACATAAGTTTCCAGTCAAGCCCTACACAATCTTCGGGTATTGTGGTTGTACGATAAAATTGGAATGGTATCGCATCCAGACAACCATCAGTTTTATAAAAGGGCTAAGGCTCATGCCTCAACATTTTCATCACCAAAATCATCAGGTGTTTGGAAACACATGTCCAAAACATTTCAATCGAATGATCCATCATTCTAAGGTTTTCATAACCATTTCCTCACCAAGTATTCCCATCTAAAGTTGATCAATTTTTATGCTTAGCACTAGCATCTATAGGTGGGGGTAAGCAATAACGAGGGGTGGTAAATTAGGGGAGTTTCCACTATGTATAACCTTATATCTCAGGATGATATCAAGGTGTCTAATCTTAGGCCAAATTTTATGCTCTTTATGCAACCTTTAGATAACTTTCTAGTATCTACCAAATTGTTAAGTAAACTCTAAGTAAGCTTTGATAAAGAAATAAAGTAAGAAGCTTGCAAATAAAACTAGGATTGGTTTATCAAGTGGGTATGATCATATATGCTTAAAGCATATAGTAGGCATGGTAACAAGCAAGTATTGGCTTGCATAGGTAAAGTATCTTGCAAGTGTTAGCTTGCATCAATGTCAATATAAGCTTGCCTTGTGCAGAGCAGTGGTTGAAGTTCTCCTCGGCTTCTTCTTCGTAGTATCCTCCTTCCTCCTTGTATCCTTGGTCGGTACTAGCGTCCATGAATAAATACGAGGTACACAATCACCAAACAATACTTAACTACTTGCAATCATCACACACAAGGGTCCTATAGATGATCTAGCCTCATCTCTAACATTACAAGGTTAAGGCTTGGTGTAATTCCTTTTATTTTTAGAAAAGTAATTTCTACTCATTGAAAAACTACTTAAGGTTTAATATTCTCCAACCCAAACATGGGATCATGTTGACACATGTCATCACCACATATTGTAGTCCAAGGGAATGTGATTTAAAGTGGTGTCACAATTTAGTAAGGTTTTACCCTTTTATTTTATTTAAATATAATGACTAGAAATGCCTATGTAGCATTCTTTTATTACTTGAACATTATTTCTGCAAGTAAACCTATATATTTTTATATATTCTGAAAGGTATGGTTAAATGTGATTTTTGAGAGTTGGAATCAACTCAAAAGCTAGTATGGTTTAAATTTGAAAAATGTTTGAATGCAAAAAAGCTTCTGCCTTGTTATTTTTACTAAGGATGATCTACAGATCCAAATGACTTGAATCCAACGGGCTTGGATTCAGCATTCATAGACCTTTCCAATAAAATTGGTTTCTTTCAAATTGGTGCAGTGAATCGATCTGGATTGATTTTTGAAAATGGGTACAGAAGTGTGTTTGAATTAAAAAGAAAAATATTTAATTCAAATCACTGGGCTGCGTGGAAAAGTTACTGGGCCGGCCTGCTAAGCGCAGTGCTCCCGCGGGCTGCTTAAGTGGGTGTCCCCACTTGCAGTGAGACAGGGAGGGGCGAAGCGGTACGGGGCAATGTGGGTCGTTCGATCTGATTCTAATCCAACGGCTGGGAGTCATCGTCGATGCGAGACAACGCCGGCGAGAAAGAAACCTAGTGCGGCCAGTGAGGGTTACTGGGGGCTCACCGGGGTGCTGGCGAGGGTCGGCGAGGCAGGCGAACGACAAAGTCGATGATGGCGAACTCAGGGGTGGTCGCGACAGCTCCTGGGGTGGACGGAATCGATGGCTCCCTTCTTCTCCAGAGGCGGCGGGCTCCGGTGAAATTCCGGCGAGGTGGTGCTCACCTTGCTCCGGGAACGGTGTGGCACGATCAGTGACGAGAGGGGAGTGATATGGTGTGAAGAAATCGAGCGGGGGTGGCCTCTATTTATAGTCGAGCGAGGGGACCGACGGGGCGCACGGTGAGCTCGTCGGGGGCGATGTTACAGGCGTCTATTGGCATGGGCGATGGTAGGGGACGGTGCGGTGTTCCCTGGCGATGATCAACGACATGGTTTCGAGGCGTGGGGTGGTGCGGCTTGGTCTGGAACATGCGACGCTCTACGCGGCAGAGGCGGCGTCTTCGACGGCGAGCGGTGGCTGTGCGTCACATGACGGTGAACGGGGATGCCTGGCGGTCTCCTGGGTCGGTGGGGATTGTGTATGCACGCGGCGAGGGCGGCGCGCGGTCCGTGCGCTTCGGTCGAGGGTGGTTCTCTGGCGCACACTCGACATGGTCGTTGGCGGTCTGGGCGCGGTCCGTGCGTGTGGTCTAGTGGTTGGCAAGGTTCGAGCGGTGGACAGGGAGTGGCGATGGACGGTGGGCTACCTCCCAGACATGCTGGCTAGGCTGGTGTCTCCTCCTAGCTTGCTGTCGACATGGGGGTGACATGGGTGTGCTCGGCTGTTCACCATTGATGGCAATGGCAAGCTCACAGTGGTGCTAGTGCTTGGTTAATCTTCCTAGATGATCTACTGAGCTAGTTGTGAGCTAAATAGGGAACAAGTTAGGCCAATTTTACTGCACACTATAGTGTTTGATGTTTGTTTGATTTGTATCTGCAACCTGTTTGATGAAATGGCCGCATGAATTCAAGTTTTGAATTTTGAAAATATTTTTGGTGGGTTTGCTAGGTTGGTGCTGGTGAGTCTGCAGATGCTTGGGTTTTGAAAGTTGAGCTTGTTTGAGTGGTTTTTGAAAAAGTGGGATCTTCCCATATGATAAAGATTCAATTTTGAATTGTCATTTAAACTATGCATTTGAAAGTTTCTGGATGATCACAAAGTGGGCCTTGATACTTTGTTAGGAGTACATTCAAGGGGTGCAAAGATCCAGAAAAGTTTCTGTTAGGTTCTGAAATTTTGAGACAGCCAAAGTAGGCATGGGAGTTAAATTGGTCAAAGTGACCATTCCTTTAACATATTTGTTTTGATTTACTTGTCTTTAGGAAAAGTGTGGTAAATGTTTTAGATGATGTTTATTTCACCTAAGAAACATTTTACAAGCAATGAAACAATCAAACAAGGTGGTTCCAAAGAATTTCAAAATCCATGCATACACATATGCATGCATAATTTTATTTAGAAAAGTTTTTTTGTTAACCCTAAATGTTGATGACTAGTGCTTGATGATCCAAGATTAGTATTTTTGGGATGTTACAAACCTTCCCCCCTTAAACAAAATCTCGTCCCGAGATTTGAAAAAGGACGAAAAGATTACCTAGGATTTGAAGAGATCGGGAAACTCCATCCTGATGTAATGTTCGCGCTCCCAGGTAGCTTCCTCTTCTGTGTGGTTGCTCCACTGAATCTTGAGAAACTTGATGCTTCGGGTTCGGGTAGTTCGAAAAGCTTCTTCCAAAATACGGATGGGTACTTCAGGATAGGTCAGGTCATCGTTGATCTCTATGGTCTGATGGTCGATATTCTTGAACACTTCGGTCTTCTCGGGGACTTCGAGACACTTGCAAATTAACGAGATATGGAACACACTGTGCACTTCTGACATCTCTTCAGGTAGCTCCAATTGATACGATACTTCTCCTCGACGGTTCAGAATTTTGAAAGGTCTGATATATCTGGGGGCTAACTTTCCTTTGAGTTGGAAACGCTGCATTCCCTTCAATGGCGACACTTTCAGATAAAAAAAATCTCCTATGTTGAAGGCGAGGTCTCTACGTCTCATGTCGGCGTAACTCTTCTGTCGGGATTGGGCGGTCTTGAGGTGCTCACGAATCTTGTGAACTTTCTCTTCTGCTTCTCGTAGGATGTCAGGTCCGAAAATCTGTCTCTCTCCTACTTCCGACCAGTTCAAAGGGGTACGACACTTCCTTCCGTACATGAACTCAAATGGGGCCATTTGCAAACTGGCTTCGTAACTGTTGTTGTAGGAAAATTCTGCAAACGGCAGACAGTCTTCCCACTTGGATCCATATTCTAACACACATGCTCTCAGCATATCTTCGAGTATTTGATTTACTCGCTTCGTTTGTCCATCGGTCTAAGGGTGATACGCGGTACTGAAATCTAAGCGGGTTCCTAAACCTTCTTGGACTTTCTTCCAAAATCTCGAGGTAAACTGTGTTCCTCGATCTAATACAATTTTCTTAGGGACTCCGTGCAAACTGACGATTCTAGCGATGTATAACTCCGCTAGCTTCGAACTCTGATATGTGGTTTTGATGGGCAAGAAATGGGCGACTTTGGACAATCTGTCCACTATGACCCAGATAGAGTCATTTCCCCTACTAGAAGTAGACAGTCTAGTGATGAAGTCCATTCCTACAGAATCCCATTTCCATTCCGGAATCTGCAAAGGTTGCAACAATCCAGCGGGTCTTTGATGTCCTGCCTTGACTCGCTGACATATATCACACTTGGCGATATAGCTTCCTATTTCTCTCTTCATCTTATGCCACCAAAATTGCTCTTTCAAATCTTGATACATCTTAGTTCCTCCGGGATGGATAGAATAAAGAGCATCATGAGCCTCCTTCAAAATAACTTCTTTCAACTCAGAATCTGCTGGTATACAAAGGCGTCCTTTGTACCACAGAACTCCTTCTTCGTCTTCGGTGAATCCGGGTACTTTGCCTGTAAGGGTCCCAACCTTTAATAAGGTAGAGTCCCCTGTGTTTACAATGCTAGTCCCTGGATCAATAGCTAGCATCCACAGTTAAGATGTAATATCAAGAAACAAAGGTCATAATACAACTTTATAACCAGGAATAACATAATTTTATTACATCTTACATAGGTCATTTGGCTATTACATTACATTGCAGCAGAATATCTATAAGCATGGGGTCCTTCATCTTCAAAGTGCCACAGGCAGACATGTTGGTTGTAGACTTTGTAATCCTAATCAACACACTTCACTAAATCAATCAAACCTGCAACATACAAGTTACAGCCACAAGGGTCAATACATTTGAATTGTGTTGGCAAGTGATACTATGGTAGTATAGTGGAGTCTATCATCTGTATGCCTTTGGCTAAGTGGAGTTGAGGCTTGCATTGCTCAAAATAGATTTTTCCTTAACATTTGAAAACACTAAGTTTTTGCTTGACCAAAACATTTTTCTCAATCAAAGGTTGAAGATCCTTTAACCCTTGTTCAAACCACAAGTTTTTAACTTAGAAATTTGAATGATGAGATTCTTGATTGCTTACATGTCTTGATGCTCAATTTGTCCTTTACCAGGGACATGGCTAAGTACTTAGATTTTACACTCTGCAGAGGTGGTGCACTTTCCCCACAAGACTTGGTTTCCCAAGACAAGATCTTTCATAAGCCTTCCCTTAGACCAAAATGGACGCGCTCCAACCTATCAAACTCTACCACCAACTGTCCATATGGCTAAGTTCTTGCAACCTATATGATCCAGGCAGAGCCCATAATGCCAAGTGGTTGCACTTGAAGCTTCTCAACATTTGACATCTCAAATCTCTTTGTTCCTGGGTGGCCATCCACAAGTGAGATACACAAGGTCAACCATAAACATGGGCCTTGTGAACCACTCAACCAAAAACCACCAAGCAATTACCATTCCACCCAGGTGATTCATTAACTTAGTTGTTTTATTAAACAAAACACAAGTCCTCAGACTTAGAAATTTTTCCATAGTATGAATGTATAATCCACCCTTGTTTTCTATAGCAATTAAGCTAAGCATGATAGTAATAGCAATCTTAACTTAGGAAGATTTCTACTAAGGTTTCATCTACTAGGTTTTCCTATAGCAAGGTTTATACTTAGCAAAATTCCATGCAAGTTTTACTTAGAGAAAATCACTAATGCATAGTGAAATTAATGGGACAAAAAGTATGAAGCATCACTTGCCTTTTTGGTAGAGGGTATAAGTTCACTCCTTGTCCTTGCAACAATCACACTCTTCAAGTCACTACAATTCAATCAAGCAAGGCACAAACTCAATCTACCAATCAAGCAAAACAACACATAAAATGACAAAGTCAAAGTAATGCATGCAAGCATGCCAACCTTTGTTTTATTTGAAAAAGTGGTTCCTAATGGGTCATATATACATTTGAAAGCACCTAATGGTCATTTTATAAAGGGGCAAAGTCATTTGCAAAAGGTTTCACTTCATAAACCATTTTCAAAACAAGGTATCATTTTATGTGATGTAGAAATATTTTTACTAAGGCATTAATCTATAGGGTTCACTAAATATGTTTTCAAACCATAAAACTTGGTGTTTGGGGTCAGAGAGTTTAAAACAAAACATTTCCCAAAAGTTTTCTTCCAAAACCATTTTTAATAAATAAACTATATTTTTATTTGTCTAGAAATGGTTTTAAATCAAGGAATCATTCTTTTGTTTCACCAAATACATTTTTGAAACCACAAAGTGTTTCCTATGGTCAGTAGGTTCAAATCACACCATTTTCCAAAGATTTTATCCCCAAAATCATCTTTGAACAATTTTTATAACCTAAACAAGCATACAAATGTTTCTGCAAAAACAAACCATTTAACAGAAACTTTTTACTAAACAAAAGGCATGGTTGGCTAGGGCTTGTTCCACTGATTCCATTGATATAAAATTTGTAATTTTTGGACGTGTGGTTTGAAAGTTATAGGGTTTTCAAAATTGCATCTAAATCTGATTACAAAATCTATTTTAAACAGAAACTGGCCACGCGTCATATTCCTATTGGGAAAAATGGTTCGCGAGGATCAAAAGATACAGGCCATTGGATTAAAAGAGACCTGTGCGGCTCTGATCATCGCATACCCCTTCGTTAAGTGAAACTATCCTATCGCTCCGATCTGGATCTGACGGCTCCCAGTGCCTCGACCGCGGCGCCAGCTGGCTATTGGCGGCGGGCGGCTTTGGCGTTGCCGGCGATGCAGGAAGCGGGAGAGGAAAAGGGGATGCTCACCGAGTTCGTGGAGTGACGCTGAAGCTCAACTCGCTTGCGGTTTGTAAGGGGGCGCACTGGATCAGTCGTGATTCCTCGCCGGAATCAGGGGCGGCGTCGGTCTCGCTCAGACGTCGACGGGGGCGACGCTATGGTGCACAAGAAGACAAGGCAAGAACGGAATTAGCTGCGCAAGAGGTTGGCGATCAAGCGTGCATCATCGAGAGGAAGAAGGGCGATCATCACTCACCGGAAAAGACTGACGGAGTGGAGGCAGACGGTGGCGGCGGTGGTCGTCGTCGTTGCCGAAGTTCTAGGGCGCGCGGGGACGAGATGGCGTTACGGGGAGGTGCGCCTGGGTCTGTGGAACTTGCCCGTGTGCTCGGGGAGGTAAGGGGTGGCGCGGGGTTGCCGGAATCGCTGCCGGAGAGCGTCGGAACAGAGGGTGGTGCAGGAGAAAGTTTGGCAGCCTGGGGGCGCACTAAGGTGGGGCGACAGAGGGGAACGAGAGAGGAGATGCTGGCGCTTAAGTAAGCATCGTCGCAGGGCCGTTACATGGCGTGGTTAAGGCGTATTCACGCCGGCATTTCATCGGCAGTAATGGCCAGAGGAGGGGGTGCGCGGTCAGCGGCGGGTGGGGAAGAAAGCTAGGGGTGGGGCCGCCTCGTCAGTGAGGTGAGAGAGGGGAGTTTGGGTCCACATGTCTGTCGCTGAGCGGGTATGGTGTTTGGTCTGAAACATTTTTCTGCGGGAGAGGGGCAGTGGGCTGGCTGGGTTTAGTTGGGCCAGGCTAGTTGGGCTGGGTCCTTTTCATATTTTTTTTCTATTCTGTTTGTCTTTTTCTTTTTCTAATTTGATTTTTCTGTTTTGAAATTCAATCAAACAATTCAAACAACAAATCAAATCAAACTTCCACCAAACTTTGTATTGAGTTTTAGTTCTGTTTAACATCACAAAACCAAAGTCCAAAATAAAATAATAATTTTATTCTTTTTAAGATCTATTTAATAATTAAATAAAATAGATCTTAATCATTAAAATAGGATTTGTTCTATTTAAAATCTCCTTTTGAAATCTAAATCTTATCAAAACCAAATCAGTAGGTTTTATTTGAAAATAAAATACTTGGAAAACTTGTTTAAAATAATTTAACAAGTTTTTGATGTTCAATAAAAATGGTAAAACCTTTATTTTAATAAAATTTGGATATTAATAAATCCTCATTATTTTATTTAAATAACCCTTTACTCCTTTAATCAAAACAAAATATTTTACTTCAAAGACTTGTCCAAGGTTTAATTTGGCTCTATAAAATAATCCTTAATAATAAATCTACCTTTTCTTTTGAAAACCAAATCTTTTATTAAAAGATCCAAAAATAGGATTTTATTTTGATCCAAATAGGTTTTGAAAGTTTCTTCTCACCCTGAAAATCAACAAAGTTTTATTTTATTCATTTATTTTTCACATAACAAGATTTGGAAAATCTTGGGATGTGACATTGCCTGTACCGATAAGACGCTTGATTCCGTCGATACTGGCATTTCCCTTCTGTGCCTCTTTAATCTGACTGATCAAAGTGGGCTGAAGTTCTATGCTAGCCAAAAATCCTTCACTTACTACTTCCATTCTAAAATCTTCCATCTCTTTGTGCAAACTTGGTTGCTCCTTCAAAATCATGGAGTTCAAGCGGCACGGGAATCTGCTAAGGGCATCGGCTACTACGTTGGCTTTACCAGGGTGATAGTTAATGTACAGATCATAATCCTTGATTAGCTCAATCAATCTTCTCTGCCTCATATTCAGTTCCTTCTGAGTGAATATATACTTTAGGCTCTTGTGATCCGAATAAATCTCACAACGATTTCCCATCAGGTAATGTCTCCATGTATTTAGGTCTAGAACTACGGCTGCGAGTTCGAGGTCATGGGTTGGGTAATTTTGCTCATGTTGCTTCAATTGTCGGGATAGATAAGATATAACTTTTCCTTCTTGCATTAGCACACATCCGAGACCAATCTTGGATGCGTCACAATACACATCGAAGGGATTCGTGATATCCGGCATGGTCAAGATTGGGGCTGAAATCAATCTCCTCTTGAGTTCTTGAAAACTCGCTTCACACTTTTCTGTCCATTCAAACTTCTTTTCTTTCTTTAGCAATTGGGTCATGGGTCGGGCGATACTCGAGAATCCTTCTACGAATTTGCGGTAATATCCCGCCAATCCAAGAAATGCACGAAATTGGGTTTGAGTGGTTGGGGCTTGCCAATCTTCTACATCTTTCACTTTGGCAGGGTCAATGGCAATTCCTCTGGCTGATACAATGTGACCGAGGAATCCTACCTCCTGTAACCAAAATTCACATTTGCTAAACTTGGCATACAACTGATGCTCTCTAAGGGTTCCAAGAATGGTCCTTAGGCGTAGCTCATGTTCTTCTTGTGATTTGGAATAAATCAGAATGTCATCGATGAAAACAACGACAAACTTATCCAGGAAGTCCATAAAAATCTTATTCATGAGGTTCATGAAATAAGCGGGGGCATTGGTTAATCCGAAAGACATGACTGTATACTCGTATAGTCCATATCTGGTGGTAAAGGCAGTCTTTGGAATATCCTCTGCACGAATTTTGAGTTGATGATAGCCAGTTCTAAGATCAATCTTAGAAAATACTTTGGCACCGGTCAACTGATCAAACAAATCTTCGATCTTGGGCAAGGGGTACTTGTTCTTCATGGTGACATCATTCAACTTCTGATAATCCGTACACAAACGGTTACCTCCATCCTTCTTGTCCAGAAACAAGATAGGTGATCTCCATGGGGACGCACTTGGTTGAATTAATCCAATTTCCAACATGGAATCCAGTTGCTTCTTCAGTTCTGCGAGCTCTGACGGTGATGGGGATATGCCTACCGGGGTATACCCAGCAGGACGTTTCCGACTGGCCCAAGACCCGGCGAGTGGGCCTGCAGAACGGCGAGTGGATCGAAGCCCAGCCAGGAGCTGAGCGACTGGAAGTTGAAGGCCCAGGCGAGTAGATAGGCCCAGTCGGGTAACGATTAAACGGCTATTGAATCTTTAACCGAATCGGTTGAGATATGTAAACCCTAGGGGAGGTGAGCCTATATAAACCTCCCTATAGGGTAAGTAGAGACACGTTCCCTCATACACCCAAGCGACTCGCCGCCGAGCTCGCCCATTGTAACACCTCCATAATACAATCTAGCAGGAGTAGGTCTTTACCCTCCGGGGCGAAACCAGGTAAAACCACGTGTCTTTGCCCTCATCTCGCCGCAGAGGGCTGGCCGCCTTGCCCTCGTTCTACTACTGCCGATTGCGGCATCTGCGTGACAATTCCCACGGCAGTGGCGCCCGTGGGCCTGGCCGGTCTGGCGGTGTTCTGCGGCGAGATCCAATCTGCCCATCAACGAGGCGGTGCCACCGGCCGCATGATAGCGATCGGCGAGATGCTCCAGTCTTGCCGAGCAGCTACGTCCGGCGCGCGACCCGTCACGCCTGGCGTGATCCGCCTCGCACGATCAGCCTCTTCGTCGGCCTCACCGTCGCCGACTCGGAGGACTCGGCTCGCATCCGCGAAGTCGCCGCCACGCGATCGGCTCTCCGAGCGGATCCGCCACGATCCGCCTCGCCTCCGAGTACAACTCGGCCCACAGCAACGTGGCCGGGAATTCAGCGGCCGCAGAGGATGTGGCCCTCACCGACGACGCCGACTCGGCGGCCCCGGCGTCACTCGCCGGATCGATCACCGCGGCCTCATCCGCGGGCTCCATCGCCCAGGTCTCCAACGCGGGAGATTTCGAGGACCCCTCCATCCTCGGGATCTTCGAATTCGACTCTGGGTCGGAGAACTCCGCCGATCTCCGCGATGAAACCGGTCGCTATGCCGCGACCTACATGGCGACCGGCACCGATCCGCCGGAGGACCCGTTCTCCACCCCAATCCCTCCTAACGCCACGGCAACGGAGGTCGAGGAACTCCGCCTGAAACTGGCGGAGGCGGTATGCAAACAAAGCGCGAAAAATTTCGCCTCGAGCAGGTGGCGCAGGAGCTGTCACGGTACCACCAGCCGGATCAGGTCACGCTGAACCCCACCGTTGGCGCGCCACGAACTTCGGCAACGAAACGACCCGACCAGATGGCGAGCGCGCGATCTGCGAACGCGCCACCAGGAGAAGCGCCCGCCCCGCCAGATCAACGGCGGCGCCCACCTCCACCCAACCGCACCTCCGAGGACCAGCGCGAATAGTAGTCTCCTCACGGAGGCGAGGCAAACGGCCTCCCTGTTCTCCACCCGATGGACAACCTCGTGGCAATTTGATCGGCGGCGACAAGATCACAGCCACCGGCGGCGCCTCTGCATCCAATACGTCGTGGCCCTGCTCGCGAGGCCGTCGAGCAGCAAAAGCGGGCGCCGAATCGGGTCGAGTATACTCGCGTTCCTCGGGAAGCGAGCGGCCTCCGGCCGCCCGGCGGCAAACACCCTCAACGCCCCACCACGAGCCACCGCAGCTCCAATACCTACACCGCTAACGGCACTCTCCACGACCCCGGGCGGCAACCAACCTTGTCGCCGCCAACGGGCAACCCATCGACGCCCGCACCCACATCATCAACAACCAAAGGCGGCGCGCGCGCCAGCCCGACGACTGCGACATACCTAATCGCCATGACGCGAGCCCATGGGGTCACTCGGCCGACTCGGGCCAAAGTGCTTGGACCAATGATCCGGCGAAGTATCCGCCAAACTTCAAGGCGCCAAAAGAAATAGAAAAGTATGACTCCTCGTACGACCCCGCCGTGTGGCTCGACACATACCTCATGGCAATGGGGATCGCGGGTCACACTGACCTGCTCGCCGCCCGTTACCTCCCCCTGATGATGGAGGGGACGTGCGGCGATGGATCAACACTCTTCCCGGGGCGATGTCGACTCACGGGAGGAAATGCGCGACGCCGTGGCGCACTTAGAGTGCTCCTACACCGCGCCACCACTATTGAGGACCTGACAGGCAGCTGCGTCCGGGGACCCGCGAGTCGACCATAGCTGGGTCCAACGGTGGCAGAGCTTTGGTACAACGCGGTCGGCATCCACCGACACCGCGATCCATTGCTTCAAGACCTCGTGCCGCTGAGCCTCTAGTCGCCAAGCTCAAGCGACACTCCGCACACTCGACAACATCCCGACCTCCTCGAGATCGCCAAGCAGTACGCCGAGGAAGATCCAAACCAGAAGCGGCGACGAGTCGAGGTCAACGCCGCATCGGCGGCAACGACGGCGACGCTGAACCGACCTACGCTTTTCGCCTCACCGCAAGCGCGCGGTTGACGGGCGAGTCGACTTCGCCGCTAACGCCGGGCACGCGCAGCTGAGCAAGAGCTGCCGCCATGACAGAGGAACGCCGCGACGGCAACTACAAGAACAAGCCAAGGTTCGATCCATGCCCTCCTTAACCAACCATGTGCGTTCCATAGCAGGAAGGAAAGCCCGCAACGCACACCACCGCTGACGCCACACCCTTAGGGAAATCGAGAAGGCACGGCAAGCGGCGGAGGACCCGACAACGACCGCCAAACGGCGGAAAATTCGCAAAGTAGCGGCTCGCTCCACACCTTCACGAGCTTCAACACGGCGCGAGAAGAAGGTCATCGCCCGCGCCGTCAATGCGGTGGCCCAAATAGACGCCCCCGGTTCGAACTGGCGGTGAGCAGCCATCACCGAGCCGGCAAGACCACTCGCGCGCGCCAGTACCTAGGACGAGTCGCGTTGGTGGTCAAGCCCAAGGTTGGCGACTACTGGCTCCCCAAGACACTGATGGACGGCGGCAGCTCCATCAACATCCTCTACCTCGACACCTTCAGGCGGCTGCGGCTCCCGCAGTCGATGATCGAGACGACCCACACCACATTCCACGACATCGTCCCCGGTCGGAAGGCGTACCCGATCGGCAAGGTCACGCTGCCAGTCACCTTCGGCACACCGGCAAACTTCCGCATCGAGCGGATCGTCTTCGAGCTGGTGCCCTTCGACAGCCCCTACCACTGCGTCCTGGGGCGCCAGGCGTTCACTAAATTCATGGCAGCTCCCCACTACGCGTACAACGCGATGAAGCTCCCCGGGCCATGCGGTGTCATCACCATCAACGGCGACCCCGACATGGCCCCCGAGTGCGAGGCCAAAGGAGCCGAGCTCACCGACGCCGTCATCGCGGCGAAGACCAACCACGCCGACGAGCTCGCCAATGCAGCGGCGGGGTCAACAACGACCCCACCATACTCAAGAAGCCCAACTCGAGGGCGCAGCACCTCAACCTTTGAGGCCACGACGATAGCGCCGCCGCCGAGCTGGTACCAGCGACTCGGCCAGACGGTGACGATCGGGACGGGCATGAGCCCAGCGTAGGAAGGCGCGCTCATCGAGTTCATCCGTGAGAACAGGGACATCTTCGCATGGAAACCCTCTGACATGCCCGGTGTCCCTAGGGAGCTCGCTGAGCACAAGATAAACGCCGACCCCAAAGCGCGACCTGTCAAGAAGTCGCTGCGGCCCTTCAATGAAGAACACCGTCGAGCAATCGCCGAGGAAGTGCAGCGTCTACTCGCTGCCGGCTTCATCCGGCCAATCAAGTACTCCAAGTGGCTGGCAAACCCAGTCCTGGTCGAGAAGAAAAATGGGACCTGGAGAATGTGTATCGACTACACAAACCTGAACAGTGCCTGCCCAAAGGAGCAGTTCGTCCTCCCGCGGATCGACCAGATAATCGATTCAACCGCGGGCTCGGAGTCGCTATGTTTCCTCGACGCCTACTCTGGGTACAACCAGATCAAAATGGCTGTCGAAGACGAGGAGAAGACGGCGTTCATCACGCCATTCGAGCCTACGCTACACCGCCATGACCTTCGGCCTCAAGAACGCGGGCGACCTACCGGTGCATGCAAGAATGCCTCGCGAGCCAAATTGGCGCAACATCCACGTCTACATCGACGGCGTGGTCGTGAAGTCCGCCGCCAAGGCGACCTACTCCGACCTGGCGAAACTTTCGCCAACTGCGAAGATACAAGATAAAGCTCAACCGAGCAAGTGCACCTTGGTGTACCCGTCGGACAACTCTTGGTACATCGTCTCCAAAGCGAGGGATCGGCGAACCCCACAAAGATCGACACGATCGCCTCGGCAAACAAACCGAGTGCTGCGCGACATCCGAAGCTGGCGGGCGAGTAGCGGCTCTCGATCGCTTCATCCCCCTGGCGAAAAGGCGATGCCCCTATACCGCCTGATGCGCAAGAACCCCACCTTCCAGTGGGACAAGGAGGCAGATGACGCGCTCCGCGACCTCAAAAAGGTGCTACTCGCCGCACCACTACTCGCAGCCCCCGTCGACAAAGAACCCATGCTGGTTTACGTCGCGGCGTCCGAGCGCGTCGTCAGCGTCGTGATGGTCGTCGAGCGACCAGAGGAAGGAAATGAGCGCCCGGTTCAGCGGCCGGTGTACTACATCAGCGAGGTCCTCACCGAGTCGCGTCAACGATACCCACAGTACCAAAAGCTAGTATACGCGGTCTTCAGAGCTCAGCGGCGACTGCCGCACTACTTCCAGGAGCACCCGATCACGGTCGTCTCCTCAGCACCATTGCAAGACATCATCCGCAATCGCGAGGCGACCGGGCGGGTCGCCAAGTGGGCCGTCGAGATCGGCGTCCACAACATCAAATATGAGCCACGAAAGGCGATCAAGTCACGCGAACCGCAGACTTCATCGCCGACTGGGAGGAGGCCCAGCAGCCAGAGAAGCTGCCGTACCTCCACTACTGGAGCCTGCACTTTGACGGCTCCAAGAACGCGGACGGCGCAGGCGCAGGGATAGTGTTGACTTCACCAAAGGGCGACAAGCTCCGCTACATCCTCTGCCTCGACTTCACGCCCTGCACCAACAACATGGCTGAATACGAGGCCCTACTCCACGGCATGCGAGCCGCCAAGGAGATGAACGTCAATCGCCTCCGCTGCTACGGAGATTCCGACCTTGTCGCGGGGCAAGTCGCCGGCACCTGCGACGCCGTCTCCCCTACCATGGCGGCGTACCGCCAAGCGGTGGACAAGTTGGGCGGCCACTTCACCGGCTACTCTGTCGAGTGGATCGACAGGCGGAAAAACGAGGAGGCCGACGCCCTCTCTCGCATCGGGTCGGCTCGACTCGCACCACCCGCCGGCGTGTTCCTCGTCACAATCTCCAAGCCATTAGTCTCTCCCCCGAGGGAGATCGACATCGGAGTCCCACTCCAACCAGAGGCAGCCTTGGTCGCACTCATCACCGAGCCAGACGACTGGACCAAGCCCTACATCGCCTACCTGGAAGACGGCACCCTGCCAGCAGACGAGATAGACGCTCGAATGATCGCTCGTCGATGCAAGTCCTACACCATAATCGACGGCGAGCTCCACAAGCGCAGCGTCACCGGCGTGTTCCAACGCTGCGTCCAACCGGCTGAAGGACGCAAAATCCTCCACGACATTCACGCAGGTGACTGCGGCCACCACGCCGCCGCTCGCTCCCTGGTCGCCAAGGCTATGCGACACGGCTTCTACTGGCCCACCGCACACACCGACACTGTCGACATCGTCCAGCGATGCGCCGGGTGCTAGAAGTACGCCAATCAGACGCACGTACCGAGCTCGGCGCTCAAAACAATCCCCATCACCTGGCCATTCGCTGTGTGGGGCATGGACATGGTAGGACCCTTCAAGAAGGCCCCCTCTGGCTACACCCACCTGTTAGTCGCCTTCGACAAATTCACGAAGTGGGTGGAGGCCAAGCCAGTCCGGAAATACGACGGGAAGACCGCCACTAAATTCTTACGCGAGCTCATATATCGCTACGGGTTCCCCAACAGCATCATCACGGACAACGGAACCAACTTCGCCAAGGGAGCCATGGCCGAATTCTGCGAAGAGCACCATATCCGGCTCGACCTCGCGTCAGTCGCCCACCCGGAATCTAACGGTCAGGCGGAACGGGCCAACCAAAGCATCCTCCACGGCCTGAAGCCGCGACTCCAAGTACCACTCGAGCGCACCGCCGGGTGCTGGGTCGAGGAGTTGCCCTCTGTCATCTGGGGGATCCGCACCTCCGTCAACAGATCGACGGGATTCACTCCCTTCTTCATGGTCTACGGTGCGGTCATGCCCACCGACCTCGAACACGACTCGTCGCGAGTCGTCCACTATCTGAGGCTGCAAATGAGCTGGCCCGCCAAGATGGGGTCGACCAGCTCGGCAAACGCGACCTCGCTCGGTCACGCACCGCCATCTACCAGCAAGGACTCCGCCGCTACCACAGCCGGCGGGTGAAAGCTCGCACCTTCCATGAAGGCGACCTGGTGTTACGCCTCATCCAGGACAAGAAGGGCATGCACAAGCTTTCCCCTCCGTGGGAAGGCCCATTCGCTATCGGGCGCGTACTCGGCAACGACGCCTACTACCTCATCGACGTCCACGGGGAAGGCGAACTCGACGTCAAGCGACCATGGAATGTAAACCTCCTCCGGAAGTTCTACTCCTAGAACCCCACACATGTACTCTCCAGTCGCTATGAAATAAAAAGAAATGGTTACCGCCAATTGCGCCTACTCTCCATGACTTGTGCCACTCGCACTCGTAAAAACAGCGTTATGCTAAATGCAGAAGTCAACCTTTGGTACAGCGATCGGCACGGCTAAGTAGTGCGATGTAAGAGCACTGAATTACTTTAGGTCTTGCATCGTCCACGAAAAACGCCAACCCGGAGCCCCACTGGAGTCGCCTAGCTCGACTGGTTCTACGAGCCAAGACAACTGCCCTCGCTTCTCACAGCGACCTTGGTCCTCCGCATCCTCGGCATAGCGACTCGAACGGCTAAGTACCACGCCGGGGATCAAGACCAGTTAAATGCATAGCGGCCAGGAAAACGCATAAAGAGAGCATGCCCAGACTTCACGCCATCGACCCAACAGGCCAGGCGGAGTGACGTGCTCACACCAACGCTAAATCCTCAACCACCCTCGAGTCGCGACTAGAATAACCAAGTACCACGCTGGGGACTCGCCACCCGACCTCGTTCGCGCAAGGAAAGCGGTAAAGTATAGAGCACTCAAGGAGTCGCCTTGATCGGCTCTCGAGCTCGGCGAGTCGACCAAATCAACAAAACACATGATAACAACACACATCATATACGAGGTAAACCCCACAAAAGGCGGACGCTCGGGGACTCGTCAAAATCAATCAAAAGCACTCAAACAAATATCAAAATAGACACGACGTCTCATTCAATCACATGTTGCATTGTTTCATCTTACAAAATATGCCCGTGTAACTGCCGCTAACGCCACAAGGCAAACTACCCTACTCTGCGAGCTTCGATGACGACTTCCAGCATCCGGCGATCGCGGATGAACGCCGTACAGGTTGGATGGATACGTCGTCAGTTCACCCGCCATCGCCGCGCGAAAAGGCTGCTCGACCTTGAAGTCACGATGCGGCGGCTCGGGGTCATTTGGCGCGACAACCGTCTCCTGGTACGGCAGGAGGTCGCCCATTGCCCAGACACGTTCCGAGTACGTGGCGGCACGTTCTTGCAATTTGAGGACCTCGGACAGCTCCACCGCGCCAGTCGACGATGGATACCCACTCGTCACATCATCAATGTCGAAATCTTCGGGGAAGTGGGAGAGTCCAAGGCTCAGCGCCGTCGACGCTCCACGCCGAAACGCCGACCGCGTCATGAACTCAACGACCGCGGGCGCCTTCTCCAAATACTTCCACACCTCAACGAGGTCGCTGGGAATCACCTCCGTGGGCGATATTTCTTGAAGGTAGGCACGGATGCACGTCGCCGACAACGTCGCCGAATCGACGAGCATGCCTACGCACTGCCTCGCGTCGAGCGAGCTCGCCTCTTCTTCGCTATCAATGATGCGACCTGCGAGTAGAAGACAATGATAAGTATGACGGACACCACAAAAACCACAACTATTAGAAAGGGGAGATGCACTCACCAAGCAACGGGCGGGCGAGTCCCGTGATGAAGCACTGAAGAGACGTGTGGTCGTCCTAAAGCCCAGCAATAAGGACTTCCGACACCTTGCGATCCTCTTCAGCGGCCGCAATGGCGGCCTTAGCTCGCCCGTACGCCGAGCTCGCTTCTTCTCTCGCCTCTCGCAGTTCGCGCTCGAGGTCGGCGATCCGCTGTTCAGCGGCACCCAGAGCAGATCGCGCCGCCACCAACTCACCAGCGGGGACAAGCCCCTGGCGAGCTTCCTATGCCTTCGCAGCAACATCTTGAAGTCCTTTGTTTGCCTCCTAGACGATGGCCAGCTCCTTCTCCGTGCGCTGTTTCGCGGCCAATCGGTCCGCTGACTCAAGCTGCAGTCCCTGCACATCACCAAAAAAGGGTTAGTCAAATCATAATTCCTAAGTGCCCACCCGCTGAAATTCAGCGAGTGCGCACTCGGGGACTGGCGATCAAAAAATTCCTAAGTGCCCACCCGCTGAAATTCAGCGAGTGCGCACTCGGGGATTGGCGATCAAAAAATTCCTAAGTTCCCACCCGCTGAAATTCAGCGAGTGCGCACTCGGGGACTAGCGATCAAAAATTCCTAAGTGCCCACCCGCTAAAATTTAGCACGCGCGCACTCGGGGACTGGATGCGACAAACAAAAAGATGTGAAATTATAAGAATCAGGCCGCTACAAAGCACCGACCTGATCCTCGGGGACTGGATGTACCTGGATGGCCGCGCCAAGCATGCTGTGAAGTTGTACCGCGTCCATGGATGCGAGATGTGCCGGCGTGTGCCCGCGGCGTTGGTCGACTTCAGCGTCGGCGGTCCCAGGAGCGTGGCTCGAGGGTGCAGGCCCACTCGCCGTGGCCGCCTTGGTCACGAAGCGCGGGAAGGTAGCGATAGAGGTACCTACTCCGAGAGAGGTCGCCTCCGCCGTTCCAGGCAATGAAGCACCCTCCTTCATAGACGCGGCTGCTTCCATCACGGGCCCGGCTGGTGCGACCGCTGTATCGTCAGAGATAGTGATGGTGTCGTCGCCCTTGGCCTTCTTACTGCCATCCGCCGAGGCAACGACCTCGTCCGCCTTCCTCTTGCGGGAAGGATCTTCCTCGCTGGCGGTGGAGGGCACCTTGGCCACGGTGGGATGTCCCATCCTCTTCACCCCGGTCCTGCGCATCAATCGAATCAACAAAAACAATCGAAATAGTTATGAAAAATAAGGAAAGGTGAGCGAACTCACTTGGCGACTGGGATGAAATGCAGTCATGTACGGAGGCCGGCCGGTTTCTCCAGCTCAGGGCCCAGACGGCGAGTGAGCCCCAACTCCAGGATGTCGCGTGCCCAAGACACGGACGGCTTCTTCGTTGTTGAGGCCGCAGCTGGCGCCTCTGGAACATCCTCCGCCGGAGCCTCCTCGCGAGGCGAAGCCGCTGAAGCCGGGGCCTCCTTGCGAGGCGAAGCCGCCACAGCCGGAGCCTCCCCCAGCCCAGACACTGGGGCGAATGGTGGAGGCATTGAAGCCAGCGGCACTTCCACGATCGCCGCGTCCAACACGGTTGTCGCTGGTGGCGCGCCGTCGCCGGCTGGGCTGGGAGCGTCTGAGCTGCTCGCCGAGTGCGACGGCGAGGCCGACTTTGACGGCCTCGTCTTCTTTTTCGGGGGGGGGGATCGCCTCCCTTTCCTTACTATTCTTCTTTGACGGGGTGGCTTGACGGCGTGAGGTGGTCTCTGGGAGCTCGTCGTCATCGTCATGACATTCGAGGCTTCTGCTTGCCTCGATCTCGCGCTGTCGTTGCCCGCGGGTCTTTCGGACCAGTGGGGCGACCTCCTCTTCGGACTCGTCCTCGTCGTCCTCGTTGCCCTTGGTAGGCGGCGATTCGCCTATGTCCTGGGCGGATGTGCCCGATCTCTCATCATCCGAGGGTGGGAGCCACCCTTCCACCACTTGGAATAGCTGCAACAAATACAAAACGGAATCAGAATTACCGCGACTGCATTTACTGCGACTGCGAGCAAGGTAAAGAAGTTACCGTTGGAGCCGGACGCTTCGCGGTATAGGGGGCGACCCCAGCCTGCGCATCCAGGTACACCGCCTGGGTAATCTTCTTCAATGCTGGGAGATAATCCTCCAGCTTCCACTCGTCGAGACAGGCCTTCGTCGGGTCTCCCCGGCCCGTGTACTGGTACATGTAGTGGTTGCGGTGGGCGAGTGGAACGAGCCGCCGCCCGAGCCAGCAATTGTACAAGTTTATCGTTTGAAGGCCCTTCTTTTTTAGACCACGGATGGTCTGGAGCATCTCGTCGATGACCATCCGCTGGTCGCCGGGGAGCTTGCCGACTTGGAGATTGTGCGGCTCGGAGCGACTAGCGGAGTACCGCGGGATCGCCACCTCGCCCTCCGGGGTCGCCTCGGCCACGTAGAACCACGACTTCTTCCAGTCGCTCGCTGCCTTGGCGGGTAGCATCAGATCAAAGAAAGAAGCTTTGGACTTGAGCTGAAACGTCAAGCGCCGCCCAGCATTGGGCCTGCCTCCTCATGCTGATCCGTCCGTGGAATGAGATCTTGCCACAAGGGAAGTAGGGCGGCAGCCAAGTAGCATTCGCAGAACGCCACAAAGATGGCGAGCTTTCGATGCTATGGGGACCGATCTGAGGCTGGATCCGTAGTAGGCGCAGAAGCCGGAAGAATAGGGACGTGAAACCCTAGCCCCGCCGAGATGACTGTGAAATGAATTCCCTCTCGCGGGTTTGGGGTCGTTTCTCACCGCGAGGATACGCCAACAAGCTCGCAGGATCGGCCTCCTCGAAGGAGGCCACCGCGCCCTGTGCACTGGACCTACCCACCTCGGTGGAAAGGGCCATGGCGAGATTGGTTGGAGATCGGAGAATTTCGGGATTTGGATCGCGAGCGAAGGAAAGAAAATGCGCACTCGGAAGAAGTGGTGAGGAGTTGGCTCTCGATCGCCTGCCATTCCCTTATATATCGGGAGTTACCCGCCAAATCGGAGCCGTTACCACGGTGATTACGCCGAAAGTTACCGTTGCATTACCCAACGGCTAGTTTGACCACGCTGACGGTCCAACTCGGCCACTCGGCTCGCCGACCCAATCACTAAGACAAGAGTTTTCGACTCGACTCGCCAAAGCTGCGACCTGGATCATTGGTTGTTTGCTTTATACAGGAGCACGCCGACGATTCGACTGGATGCCTACTCTGCAGCCGTATACTCCGCCTGCCAGCAGCCACCTACGCCTAATCGACGACGGCCTCGGGGACTACTGATGGGGATATGCCTCCGGGTATACCGGCGGGGCGTTCATCGCCCAAGACCCGCGAGTGGGCTGCGAGCAGCGAGTGGATCGAAGCCCAGCCAGGAGCTGAGCGAATGGAAGCTGAAGGCCCAGGCGAGTAGATAGGCCCAGTCGGGTAACGATTAAACGGCTATTGAAGCTTTAACCGAATCGGTTGAGATATGTAAACCCTAGGGGAGGTGAGCCTATATAAACCTCCCTATAGGGTAAGTAGAGACACGTTCCCTCATACACCCAAGGGACTCACCGCCTAGCCGCCGAGCACGCCCATTGTAACACCTCCATAATACAATCTAGCAGGAGTAGGTCTTTACCCTCCGGGGGGCCGAACCTGGGTAAAACCCTGTGTCTTTGCCCTCATCTCGCACCGCAGATGGCTGGCCGCCCTTGCCCCTCGTTCTACTACTCGCTGCCGATTGCAGCATCTGCCGTGACAATTCCCACGACAGACAGGTTCATACTATAGGGTCTCTGGGCTATGGGTCATGTTTTGGGGATTAGTTCAATGATAAACTCGATATCCCAATCTGGGGGCATACCGGGCAAAACATCTAGAAACACATCGGGGTATTCACAGACTATCCGGACTTGGTCAATGGTAGGTTGGGCTATACTCTTGTTGCATTTGAATTGACGAGGTAAGGTTTCAGATATATGCTCGACTGATATTCCGGTGGTACTGGTCATAGTGATGGCTTTCTTGGCACAGTCAATCAATCCTTTATGTTTGGACATCCAATCCATTCCTAGTACTACTTCCAAACCTTTAGTTCCGAGTACTATCAGATTAGCATAAAAATCTATGCCATGGATTCGGATAGGGACGGCTTTGCAAAATTTCCTAGCCTTGGTGGTTGATCCGGGAATTTGCACAATCATTACATGCTTCAATTTGGTTGGTTGAATTTTACTAGTGCATGCAAATTCTTCGGTGACAAATGAATTCGATGCACCAGAATCAAACAACACTCTTGCAAGTACTGAATTAACAGAAAACATACCCAGCATGATGTCTGGCGCTTCCTGAGCTTCTTCAGCATGCATGAGAAAAACACGGCCATTGCGGTTGAGTGAATTCCCTGGGGCAAACCTTCTTCCGGGCTGAACACGACGCTGCTGCTGAGCTGGGACATTGGTATTGGGTGTTGTAGCATTCTTCTTGTTGGGGCACTCGTTGGAATAGTGGCCTTTATTTCCACAGTCATAACAAGTCACTTGCGACTTGTCCCTAGCTGCGACAGACACAACATTGCTTCCAGTCCTCGGGGCAGTGTTGGTGTTGGTGGTAGCATTGTTGGTGTTGAACTTGGGTGGGGCACAGGTGAAATTGCTAGAGTTGTCGGGGTTGTTGTGATTTCCTCCGGGTCTAGGGTTTCCACAGTTGGGATAGGTTGGACGGGTCTTCGAGGGTCTGTTGGTTCTTGGGGCAAATCCAGGAGATGGGTTGGGGCGATACTTTGGGGTCTGATGGGTTCCTGGCTGATGCATCATACAACGCTTGCGGTTCTCATTAGCTTGGTTGATCTTTCCTTCCATCTGAATGGCAGAGTCGACAAGGGCTTCAATATCCGCAAAGGGGATATTGACTAACACTGTCTGCATCTCGTCATGCAGACCATTCAGGAACCTCTCCTTCTTCTTGGCTTCGGTGTCGATCTCATCCGAGGCATACCTAGCTAATGACAAAATTTTGTCACGGTATTCCACTACAGACATCCTTCCTTGCTTCAGCTCTCTGAACTCGTCTCTCATTCTCTTGATCAAACCCGGTGGCACATGGGTTCTGCTAAACTTGACCTTGAATTCCTCCCAGGTCATCATCTGGCCTACGGTCATTGCGCGAACACTGTTCCACCATGCCCTGGCATCTCCGGCTAGATAGTGGGTGGCAAACAGAACTTTCTCGTTGGCTTCCACTCCGGCTACTTCTAGGTTATTTTCCATGGTTTGCAGCCAATCATCGGCGTTTAGGGGTTCTTCTGACTTAGTGAAAACAGGTGGGTTGGTATTCTGGAAGTTCTTGAGCTTAGATCCATGGTTGTCCTGATTTCCGTGGCCTTGGTTGTTATGGGCTAGATGGGCTATTTGCTGAAGGGTGGCTAGGTTGGCTTGACGTTCCGCTCTTTCAGCTTCGCGGTCAGAAGTCAACATTTGCAGGATCTGAAACATCGGGTCCTGGGATGAACCACTTCCTCCGTGTGGCATCTGAAGATCGAGATAGATCATGAGATAAGAGGGAAATTTCTAAGGTTCTGGGACTTTGAAAAGTTTTTAAAGTTTGACTCAGATTTTCAGGCAACTTGCTTTTTCATTCATTCATTCATAGCACACAGTACAACACACACCACAACAAAGAAAAACAGATGGTTTTAAGAACCATTCTGAGAACTACGATACAGTGGGACCGAATACTACTCACTACGTTTGTGCACTAGCGTAGTTGTGAGTTTTACTAAAAGTGATCTAAGGTCCAAAATTTGATGTAAGCTTTGAAATAATTTTGGAGTAGCATGAATTTTTATGAAGGAGTCCAAGAGGTAAGAATGAGAATAAGTTTTTGTAAATATTTGTTTTCTTTGGTTTTGAAACTAAGTTTTTGATTCAAACGTCCAGTCTAACTAGGGTCTCCTATGGTCAGGATGGCTCTGATACCAACTTGTCAACACCCGGATTTTTAATCCCAGATGCCTATTATGCCATACCTCCCAATCCCAGGATTACCATTTTTGCGAGACATAACAGAATTGGATACCATAGTACATCATCCATTACAAACGATACATAAGTTCTTACACGAATAGGGATCTCATGATCCAGTTCTTAATACAACATCAAGCAGCGGAATACGTAATAATAACGGTAGAGTAGGCGAAGCTCCATCTTCGGGGTCACAGGCAATGCTGACGATGGGAGATGATCCTAGTTGTCGTAACCTTCCTGGGGTCCATCTTCCAGGTACTCCTCTTCATAGTCTGGCCATGGGAATAGCCAGGGACAAAGCCATGAGTACTCTTTAAGTAATCGCAAACTAATACTAACATGTAAAGGGGTTTTCGGATAATAGGACACTAGGCTCTAGGGTTGTTTTGCAAAAGCCAGATTTATCTCTACTAAGTTCCAAAGCTAGTCACAATTTTATAACTCGTAAGTGGGATCTTGTAACTCATGTCACAACTCTGTTGTGGTCAAGTCAAAGTCTCAATTCATTTCACAAGTCAATTTTGAAAAGTCTGACGGGGGAACAGTATGGCCACTCCAACTGTCCATAACCGCGGACGCGGCTATTCGAATAGTTTGACACTCTGTAGAGATTGTACACTTTCACCACAACATTCGATACATCCGTCAAGAACAAATCCTGAATTCACCATACTCAGTATGCGGATAATCAATCCTAACCTTTCAATTACACGCCCTAGTATAAGCACCTCTCCCGTGAGTTTGGCCTCCCAACCATGACCAACTGTCATCTTGGGTACTGCACAGGTGGACAATCTTCACAAGGTAGCCTCAGCTCAGACCTTGGCCGTGAGGGAGCTAATACTAAGGAACATAAGTTTCCAGTCAAGCCCTACCCAATCTTCGGGTATTGTGGTTGTACGACAAAATTGGAATGGTATCGCATCCAGAGAACCATCAGTTTTATAAAAGGGCTAAGTCTCATGCCTCAACATTTTCATCACCAAAATCATCAGGTGTTTGGAAACACATGTCCAAAACATTTCAATCGAATGATCCATCATTCTAAGGTTTTCATAACCATTTTCTCACCAAGTATTCCCATCTAAAGTAGATCAAGTTTTATGCTTAGCACTAGCATCTACAGGTGGGGGTAAGCAATAATGAGGGGTGGTAAACTAGGGGAGTTTACACTATGTATAACCTTATATCTCAGGATGATATCAAGGTGTCTAATCTTAGGCCAAATTTTATGCTCTTTATGTGTAAGGTTCCCAAACTTTAATAAGGTAGAGATCCCTGTGTTTACAATGCTAGTCACTGGATCAATAGCTAGCATCCATAGTTAAGATGTAATATCAAGAAACAAAGGTCATAATACAACTTTATAACCAGGAATAAAATAATTCATTACATCTTACATAGCTCATTTGGCTATCACATTACATTGTAGCAGAATATCTATAAGCATGGGGTCCTTCATCTTCAAAGTGCCACATGCAGTCATGTTGGTTGTAGACTTGTAATCCTAATCAATAAACTTCACTAACATCAAACAAACCTGCAACATAATAAGTTGCAGCCACAAGGGTCAATACATTTGAATTGTATTGGCAAGTTTCACTACTATGTAGAAATAAGTGGATCCTATCATTTACATGCATATTTGGCTAAGTAGGGTTTAAGCTCTTTTGCAGAAAGCAATATAGTTTTATCCTATCTTTTCAAAATAGTTTTGATCTTTTGTCAAATATTTCTAAACTTTTTGGAAAACTCCAAGTGCTTCAAATCCCTTGTTGTCACCCTCAAGTTTTACTTTGAGAAATTGGAATGTCGAGATCTTCCATAGCTTCAGGCCTTAGTTGCTCAGTATTGTCCATAACCGGGGACACGGCTCACATGACACAATCTCATCTTGATGCCACCAGTGGCCGCTGGATAATTGCTCACCAAGATGGAGTACTGGCAGATTGAGAATGTGACAAAGTCTTTCCATAGAATTCCTCCCAATACACAATGCTGTCTTGTCATCCAGGCACCAATGTAGGGTTTCAAGTTCCCTTACACAATTCTAGTTAACCTGAAGATGTCAATGCATGGGTCTTCCACTATGTAGTTGACTAAGCCAGAGCCCATTTAGCATGTGGCTGTACACGGAAGCCACTATACGAGAAACATGTTCAATCTCTAAGTCCCTGGGTGGTTTTCTTCTAGTGCACAACAAAAAGAGATTGCCATATAAACATGGTTCCTTTTGTTGCCACCTTGTCCAAAACTTGAGTATCCTTGTTCACCCAGGTGGTTCATTGAGTACTTGTTTTATTATATAAAACATATGTCTTTTCAATTCTTCATATAATCATATCATGTATCCCATCCCAATATATAGCAGGGCTAAGCTTACTACAACTACATTGTTTCCACTAAGGAATATATAAGGGTATCCTATTAGGATTTAGCATATCATAAAATATAGAAATCCTTTTCATGCATGTTACAAAAATCCACTAAGTGTAACGAAAATAGTAGGACATGGATGATAGTGTCACTTGCCTTTTTAGTAGAGAATGTTGGTTCACTTCTTGATCTTGCAAATATCACACTCTTCTAACTTCACTACAATTCAATCAAGCAAACATAGACTCAACTAGCATTCTAACCAATTTATCACACATAAAATAATAGAAACAAGGTCATGCATGCAAGCATGCAAAAGATAGTTTTATTTGCAAAAGTGGTTTCTACTAGGCTCTAAACATTATAAAGTTCAAAGTGGTCATTTTCTAAAGTGGTAAAACCATTTGCAAAAGGTTTTATCTATAAACCATTTTTAACTCAAATCATTATTTTATGTGGTTGAAAATGCTTTTAGCAAAGCAATATTCTTTAAAGAGTTCACCAAATATATTTTAATTCTCAAACTTGGTGTTTATGGTCAGAAGGTTGAATCAAATCATTTCCCAAATTTTTTACTCAAAAATCATTTCTAAAATAAAATCAATATTTTTATTTGACTAGAAATGAGCTAATTCAATTATTTATTCCCTAACTTTACAAAATTCATTTTTAAATCCATAGGTTGGTTCCTAGAGTCAGTAGGTTCACAACAAACCATTTTGCAAAGATTTCACATGAAAATCATATCTAGAATAATTTTTATATTCTTAATAAGCCTACACAAGTTTCTGCAAATTCAACCAATTTTACAGAAGCAAAACATTAAAAAAAGTGCATGGTTGAAAAGTACTTGTTCTACTGATTCCATTGATATAAAATTTGCAAAATTTGGATGTGTAGAACTAAAGTTATGGATTTTTTAAATTTGCATACCAATCAGATTCTAATTCTGTTTTAAACAAAACCAGTGCCACGCGGCGTAATCTAATTGGCCGATACCGCTTCGTGCGGATCGGCCTATCTAGATTGTTGGATCTAAGTGAGATCGTGTGGCACAGAGGCACACATACCCCTTCGTCTAAGTTCTATTCTCATCCACTGGATTAACATCTAACGGTGTAAAACCACTCGACCTAATTCGAGCGGCGCTGACGGCGGCGCTCTAGCGGAAGCGCTCAGACGTGGTCGTCGCCGGTGATACAGGACGCAATAGAGGTGCTGAAGCTCAACGTGTTCACGATGGGGAAGGGGGCGCACTGGAATGGAGGGAATCTCTCGCCGGAGTTTGCAACGGCGTCTGGCAGCTCTGGTTGACGACGGGGCGACGCTGCAGTTCACTCCAAGGCAAATGGATGGCACGGTTAGACGCGGGATGATCTGGGGAAGATAGGTGCATCATCAGCAGGTGCTGGGGCGAACGGAGGTTACCTGGGGAGGTCGTCGGAGAAAGAACAGACGCGGCGGCGCACGATTTGGAGAAGTTGCCGACATTCTGGAACGAGCGCGGCCGAGCTGGAGGTACTGGTGGACGCTTCTGGTGCTGGCGAGTACCCTAGTGGCAACTAGGGGCAGTGGAGGTGGGTGTTTTCGCCGGAATCGATGTTAGAAGCTCGCCGGAGACAGTGGAATGCGAGCTCGATTTAGAGCAGCCTAGGGGCAGAGGGGAGGCGCTGTTTGGGGGAAAAGAGAGAGGAGGGCGAGGCGATTTAACGAGCGTGGTCACTATGAGGAATTACTCAGGCATCAATGCGTATTCATCGCCGCATTCAATCGGCAGCAACGGCAGGGGCGTGGTCATGGGGTTGAAGACGATGACACGCTGGCGTGGGGCCGTGCTGTCAGTGAGGGAGAGAGAGGAGGAGCGGGGTCCACTCGTCAGTGTCTCTGTGGGTGTGTCTGCGCGTAGGAAAACGTTTCGCCGTGGGGGAGAAGTTGGGCCGCGTTGCTGGGCTGCTGGGCCAGATGGGTTGGGCTGCTGTTTCATTTTTTTATACAGAATCTTTTTCCTTTTCCTTTTTGAATTTATGATTTGATTTTATTCAAGCAATTCAAACACACAAATGAATTCAAAACCTTGACAAACTTTGTGTAAGTTTTAATTCTATTTAACAACACAAACCAAAGTCAAACAAAATAATTTTTATTCTTTTTAGGATCCATTTAATAATTAAATAAATAGTCCTTAGTTATTAATTCAAATAGGATTTGATTTATTTTAAAATTCTAATTGAAATCTAAAATAATACTAAAATCATTTCAGTAGGTTTTATTTGAATAAATAAAACACTTGGGGAAAACTTATTTAAAATAAAATAACAAGTTTTAATGTTTATTTAAAATGGAAAAGCCTTTACTTTAATAAAATTGGATATTAATAAATCCTCATTATTTTACTTAAATAACCTTTCCCTTTTTAACAAATAGTAATATTTCATTTCAAAAGCTTGGACGAGATTTAATTTGGCTCAATAAAATAATCTTTAATCATAATTCTACCTTTGCTTTTGAAAATCAAATCTTTTTATGAAAAGATCCAAAAATAGTAATTCCAATTTTTAAAACTTTCTTTATTAATTGTTTATCTTTTTAAATCCCTTTAGGATTTTATTTGATCAAAATAGGTTTTGATATTTCCAATTGGAATCAAAAAGTTTCTTCTCACCCTGAATTTCAACAAAAATTTATTTTGTTTATTTATTTTTCACATTTCAAAATTTGGAAAATTTTGGGATGTGACAGGCTACCACCCTTAAAATAAATCTCGTCCCGAGATTTGGGAAGGCTAAAGGTTACAAGTTGGCTTCAAGGCAACTAGGGTACTACCACCCTTAAAAATAAAGTCTCATAGGGTTACATTGGTGGTTCACTTGACTATAGGTTCAACACTTAATATCCAGACAAGGAATCCTTATTTGACTCTTCTGAGTTAGCTAGTTCCTGACATCCACTTCTTCTATCTCTTCAAAGTTTCCCTCCATGTCAATGTGATTCACATGTCCTTTCTGGGTCACATTGGAGTCATTTCCGTTGGCTCCTCTAGCATTCTTTTTCTTCTTCTTCTCAGGACAGTCTGATGCATAGTGTCCAAGTTCCTTGCAGTTATAGCACTGTAACTGGCTAATGTCTCTCTTCTTAAAAGTGTCATGTTGGTTCTGACCAAGGTCATCTCCATTGTCAGTATCATTTCCATTATTCTAACTTCCATTGTTGTTGTGGTGATACTGATGTGGTTCAGAATCTTCATTGATCTTTTTGAATGAATGCTTCTTTTTTTTATGATCCTGAGTGATTCTTGAGTTTATGTTTCCTCTTTCTATTCTCAACTTGATTCATCTTGTCTTCCAAAATGGTGGCTTTGTCACAGAGTGATTGATAAGTTGGGACATAGGCAACAACTAGCTACAGGTTCAACTCATCATTAAGTCCTTCAAGAAATTTTTCTTTTCTCTTAGCATCTGTATCAACTTCATCTGGTGCATAGCGTGCCAGATTGTTGAATTCTTCAATATACTCAGCCACATTGAGGTGGCGCTGTTTCAAATTGTGAAACTCCTTTTTCTTCAAGTACATCACTCCAGGTGAAATGTGAGTTGTTCTGAATCCATCCTCAAAAATAGCCCAAGTTACATCTTCAAGGGGAGTGGTAATCTGAAAGTTTTCCCACCATGTTGCTGCTGGTCCTTCAAGTAGAAATGCTGCAAACCTAACTTTTTCTTCATCGGTGCAGCCAACAGTCACTAAGTCTTTGTTCACTGAACGTAACCAGTCATTGGCTTCCATTGGATCAGCTATTCCAGAGAATCTTGCAGGCCTAAGTTTCAGAAACTTGGTGAGCATATCAAGTGCTGGAGGATTATTCTGATTGTTGTTGTTGTTATTGTTCTGATTCTGTATGAGTGTGGTCATCATCTGCATCAGTTGAGTTTGGCCTGTCATCAACTGTTGCATCTCAGGAGTGATGTTGTTGTTTTGGTTGGGGTTGGCACGACGAGGAGGCATCTGTTGGTTTGATAGGGATAAGTATTGGTGGATAGGTTTTTAAGAAGTTCTAGCACACAACTCAAAACCAACCAAGTTCAATCAAACAATCAAGCAATCAACAAGCAACTATCCACTTAACAACTTATGAGCTTAACTCATGAGTTGAAGGAAACAACAAGTTTTTCTTGAAAATAATAACTTAGTATAATCATACCTCATAGGTCAATATGATCCATACTCTAACTTGATATCAATGTCTTTGGTAGGCTTTCTAGTGTCTCTTGGTTTTTCACTTGTAGTTCTTAGTGATGTCTAAATTGAAGTCCTTGGTGAAACTAAAGTTGAAATCACTTGAAGATGTTGAAGTCATTAGAGTTGATGAAAACTTTTTGCACATGGTGAAGTCTTTGGCCATGGGGAAGGCTTTGCCCATCAAGTTTGAAATAGAAGAGATGTAGAATCAAAACCAAGATGGTTGAGGAAAGAGTTTACAAGATTGTTTGTAAATAAGTTTTGGAACAAATTCAACTCCTATTTTTCTAAGGGGTTTGTCCAATCCTAGGGTTACAATCCTACAGGCAACACAGTGCTCTTATACCATCTATAAGGTTCCCAACCTTTAATAAGGTAGAGATCCCTGTGTTTACAATGCTAGTCCCTGGATCAATAGCTAGTATCCACAGTTAAGATGTAATATCAAGAAACAAAGGTCATAATACAACTTTATAACCAGGAATAAAATAATTCATTACATCTTACGTAGCTCATTTGGCTATCACATTACATTGTAGCACAATATCTATAAGCATGGGGTCCTTCATCTTCAAAGTGCCACATGCAGCCATGTTGGTTGTAGACTTGTAATCCTAATCAATAAACTTCACTAACATCAAACAAACCTGCAACATAATAAGTTGCAGCCACAAGGGTCAATACATTTGAATTGTATTGGCAAGTTTCACTACTATGTAGAAATAAGTGGATCCTATCATTTACATGCATATTTGTCTAAGTAGGGTTTAAGCTCTTTTGTAGAAAGCAATATAGTTTTATCCTATCTTTTCAAAATAGTTTTGATCTTTTGTCAAACTTTCCGAACTTTTTGGAAAACTCCAAGTGCTTCAAATCCCTTGTTGTCACCCTCAAGTTTTACTTTGAGAAATTGGAATGTCGAGATGTTCCATAGCTTTAGGCCTTAGTTGCTCAGTATTGTCCATAACCGGGGACACGGCTAAGTACTTAGAATTTTGATCTTCTGCAGAAGTTCTACACTTTACCCACATGACACAATCTCATCTTGATGCCACCAGTGGCTGCTGGATAAGTACTCACCAAGATGGAGTACTGGCAGATTGAGAATGTGACAAAGTCTTTCCATAGAAGTCCTCCCAATACACAATGCTATCTTGTCATCCAGGCACCAATGTAGGGTTTCAAGTTCCCTTACACAATTCTAGTTAACCTGAAGATGCCAATGCATGGGTCTTCCACTATGTAGTTGACTAAGCCAGAGCCCATTTAGCATGTGGCTGTACATGGAAGCCACTGTACGAGAAACATGTTCAATCTCTAAGTCCCTGGGTGGTTTTCTTCTAGTGCACAACAAAAAGAGATTGCCATATAAACATGGTTCCTTTTGTTGCCACCTTGTTCCAAACTTGAGTATCCTTGTCCACCCAGGTGGTTCATTGAGTACTTGTTTTATTATATAAAACATATATCTTTTCAATTCTTCATATAATCATATCATGTATCCCATCCCAATATATAGCAGGGCTAAGCTTACTACAACTACATTGTTTCCACTAAGGAATATATGTAACATCCCTAAAATCATGATTTCAAAGATTGCATATCATTCATGCATGCATATAGAATTGAGATCAAATTCAAACTCATTTCAAGAAAAACAGAAGCACATAGTGCTATCATTTTATGTGAGCTAATTTAAGTCAGATGCCCATCCTCACTTGAGAGCTTAGTGCTTTAAAAACCAAGTTTGGTTGCTTCTATATTGTTTGGCTTGAGTGTAGAGTTTGAACAAAATTTTACAAAATATAAGTGGTTTCAAAAACCATTTTCAAACATTTGCAAATCAAGTGCAAAGTCCCTGTTATTTTGTTTCTCCAAAAATGACCAAGCCTTTTCAAAATAACCACATGGTTTTATACCTAGATTTGAGTATGTTGCACACTTCAAAAATCCCAAATAGATTTGAATTCAAAAAGAGTTTGAATTCATTTGAAAACCATTCCTGAAATTCATCCTGGAAAAAGAAAAGGATTAAAGAATTAGAAAAGGGCCAGTGCCAGGAATTTGGCCCAGCAACAGACACGGCCCAGCTAGCCCACCCGGACCACCTCTCTCTCTCTCTCGCACGCGCAGACGCACCCACGCGGTCGCTGACACCCAGAACCCACTTTCTCTCTGCTTATTTTGCTGACGAGCGGGCCCTCTCCACGTCATCGCCGTCTTCCCCAAAATCTCGTGCAAGAACTCCGCCGCTGCCCGTTGCTGCTTTGATTCCGCGAGGTAAATGGCGTTTAATCACTGGGCGTTTCTTGTCGATCCTCTGGCTATATAATCCCCTCTCTCTCGCGACCATTTCCCCTCAACCAATTCCCCCTTCACGCCACCAGGCTGCCCACAACTCCCTCGACGTCGCCGATGTTCCGACGACCGCGCCGACGAATTCCGGTGAGCTCCATGTTCCCCTCTGTCCCTGCCTCATGCTATCAAGCTCAGCAAATCCTTGCGCATCTACTGACACGCCCCGTTTATTCTCGCATGATCTGTAGCTTCGGCAACTACTTCGACCGAGCGCCGCCACTCTCTGCACGTACTCCGGCGACCTCTCCCCGTAAGTACCAGCCGCCCCTTGCCCTCTGCCTGATACGCCTAGGACCCCCATCGTCTTGCGCATCTAACGGTGCCCTCCTTTTGACTTAGCGCGACGCAGAACCTCGCCAATGTCGACAGCAGCCGTACCCGACGCATTCGCGAACTCCGGCGAGGAATCTCCGACAACCCCGTGCGCCCCTTCCCAAGCCATCGCCACCTTGAGCATCAGCAGCTCCCTGCGGTTCTGGTAAGCCTCTTCCCCCACTCCCGCGTGACCTAGAACGCCAGCGCCGCCGCCAGTCGCCGCCGCTAGCGCCGCTTAGTTTTGGTCAGACGACTTGTAGCCGTCAGATCCAGATCCAGCGCGTAAGATTAGTTCACTTATCGAACCGTTAAGTTTAGATCTGAAGCGTGCGTGTTAGTTAGATCCAACGGTAGCCGAGCGTGATCCGGTGCGAAGCGGTATGCGCTAGTAAGATTAAGACACGTGGCTAGGGTTTGAGTTTAAAACAGATTTAGATTCAAATTTGATTAGGCTATAACTTTTGATTCCCACGTTAGATTTTTGCAAATTTTATACCGTTGGAATCAGGGAGACAAGCCCTTTATGTTAGTGCAATGTGTTTAAAGTTTAGGTTCTGTTAAAATGGTTTTTTTTGCAGAAACTTGTTTAGGACTATTTTGAGTATAGAAATTGTGTAGAAAATTGTTTTAGTATAAAACAAACTTGGTTTAGCAAGTTTTTAACTTGGTTATGTTTCAGTACTATGCACTTGCTTGGTGGAGTTTTAAAAATCATCACTTAGCATTTTTGCATGCATGCATATGTATTTTTGTTTGTTTGTATATGAATTGTGTGTAATTTTGTGCTACCATTCTTTGTGTAGACTTTGGTGCTAGTGATTGTGATTGTGAAGAGTGCTACTCTCCCCACTACCAAGGCAAGTGGTACTTCATGAATATTTCCATCCCTATATTTTCTACAAGCATTAGAAATATTTTGCTAAGTCTTGCATGTTACTATTTTTGCCAAATGCCATGTTGGGAAAATCCTAAGTAGTTGTAGAATTTCTAGGAAATTTTCTAATTTAAGTACTATCTATGCCATGCTTAGCCTAGCTAGTAGCAAACAAGGGTTGGTAAAGTATATACATGCTATGATGAAAATATTTCTAAGTCTTTGGACTTATGTTTTTCTTAATAAAACAACTAAGTTAATGAATCACCTGGGTGGAAAGGGACTTGATTGGTGGTTTTTGCTTGAGTGGTTACACAAGGCCCATGGACATGGTTTACCTTGTTTATCTCACTTGTGGTATGCCACCCAGGAACAAAGGGATTTTAGAGGCCAAGTGTTGAGAAGCTTATAGTGCAGCCACTTGGCAATATGGGCTCTGCCTGGATCACATAGGTTGCTAGAACTTAGTCATTTGGACAGTTGGTGGTAGTGGGATGATAGGTTGGAACGCGTCCTTTTGGCTAAGGGAAGGCTTCTGAAAGGTCTTGTCTTGGGAAACCAAGTCTGGTGGGAAAGTGCACAACCTCTGCAGATGGAAAAATCTCAGTACTTAGCCAAGTCCATGGCAATAGACAATTTGAGCATCAAGACATGGAAGCTATCAAGAATCTCATCACTCCAACTTCTAAGTAAAATTTTGTGGGTGAACAAGGGTGAAGGACCTCAATGTCTATTGATGGTTTCTTGGGAAAAGTTTTGACAAAGAAAAACTTAGTGATTTCAACTAATAGGAAAAAACTATTTTGAGCAAAGCAAGCCAAGCTACACTTAGCCAAATTGCATATAGTAATATAGTCCACTTAAAATTTACTAAGGTATCACTTGCCAATACTATTCCAAAGTATTGACCCACTGTGGCTGTAACTTGTGATGTTGTAGGTTACTCCGATGATGATTAGGTGTCATGAGTCTACATTCAACATGTTTGCCTGTGGCACATGAAGATGAAGACTTATGTTTATTTACTTATTCCAAACTCTTGTATTAGGCATGTGGCCTTGAGTTGTAAAAGACTATGTTTTATCTCTGGAATGGATGTAATAAATGACCTTTGTATCTGTGTACTTCATCTTAAACTGTGGATGCTAGCAATGATCCAGGGACTAGCATTGCAATCATAGGGATCCTTTTTTCCTTCACAAAGGAGGCATCTTACAATATATAAGGGTATCCTATTAGGATTTAGCATAGCATAAAATATAGAAATCTTTTTCATGCATGTTACAAAAATCCACTAAGTGTAATGAAAATAGTAGGACATGGATGATAGTGTCACTTGCCTTTTTAGTAGAGAATGTTGGTTCACTTCTTGATCTTGCAAATATCACACTCTTCTAACTTCACTACAATTCAATCAAGCAAACATAGACTCAACTAGCATTCCAACCAATTTATCACACATAAAATAATAGAAACAAGGTCGTGCATGCAAGCATGCAAAAGATAGTTTTATTTGCAAAAGTGGTTTATACTAGGCTCTAAACATTATAAAGTTCAAAGTGGTCATTTTCTAAAGTGGTAAAACCATTTGCAAAAGGTTTTATCTATAAACCATTTTTAACTCAAATCATTATTTTATGTGGTTGAAAATGCTTTTAGCAAAGCAATATTCTTTAAAGAGTTCACCAAATATATTTTAATTCTCAAACTTGGTGTTTAGGGTCAGAAGGTTTGAATCAAATCATTTCCCAAAGGTTTTACTCAAAAATCATTTCTAAAATAAAATCAATATTTTTATTTGACTAGAAATGAGCTAATTCAATTATTTATTCCCTAACTTTACAAAATTCATTTTTAAATCCATAGGTTGGTTCCTAGAGTCAGTAGGTTCACAACAAACCATTTTGCGAAGATTTCATCCCAAAAATATATCTAGAACAATTTTCATATTCAAAATAAGCCTACACAAGTTTATGCAAATTCATCCAATTTTCCAAAAGCAAAACATTAAACAAAATGCATGGTTGTAAATTACTTGTTCTGCTGAATCCATTGATATAAAATTTGCAAAATTTGGACGTGTAGAATTAAAGTTATGAATTTTACAAATTTGCAATTCTAATAGAACATTTTCAGTTTTTAAAACGAAACCAGTGCCACGCGTCATAATACTACTGGTCCATACTGCTTCGGGTGGATCGAGATCTGTTGGCTGTTAGATCTAAAGTGTATCGCACGGCTCAGATTCACCCATACCCTTCCGAGTTAATTCTAATCCCGTGTGTTTGATCAAGATCGTGAGTTCTTTGTGTGGTTGACCAGAATGGGCTATTGGCGGGCCAGCGTGGCGAGGCGCTCTGGCGGCGAGCTTGCCGACAAACCAGGAAGCAAGGGGGGAAACGAAGGTGATCACCGTGCTCGTGGGAGTGTGGAGAAGCTCGAGGTGTGGTCGGCTTGGCGAGGGGCGCTCGGGAACGGAGGGGATTTCTCGTCGGAGATGGCGTCGGCATCGGGTGGCTCTGTTTGACGACAGGGGCGAGGCTGCAGGTCGCTCTAAGGTAAGAGGAGCATACGGTTAGATGCGGGCGAGCGCGTAGATGATAGGAGCATCAACGGAAAGGCTCGGGGTGGTCGGAGCTTACCGGGGAGTTCGCCGGAGCAAAGACAGATGACGCCGGCGTGTTGAGGTTGTCCTTGCAGACGCTCTGGGGCAAGCGCGGGCGAACGAGTGGCATGGGAAGATGCGCCAGGAGGTGGGGAGAAAGGCTGAGTGCAGTGGGAGGCGAGGCGCGGCGAGGTGTGGCTGGAATTCGCTGGAGAAGCTTGTCGGAGCAGTGGCGTTGCCGGCGGAAATCCGGGCAGCCTGGGGGCAGAGATGGTGGGGTGAGCGAGGGGAATGAGAGAGGAAAGGTAGGCGCTTAAGTATGCATGGTCGGGGGCGAGAATAACGCAGGCAGTAACTCGTATTGATCTCCGGAGTTAAAGGCCGAAACGGCGAGGCGACGTGGTCGTGGTGGAGACGATGATGAGGTGGCCTAGTGGGGTCCGTTGTCAACGAGAGTGAGGGAGGGGAAGATGGGGCCACTTGTCTGCGTCTCAGCGGGTTCTTTTCCGGGTGAAAAACGTTTCACTGTGGGGGGGAAGATGGGCTGCGAGTTGGGCTTGCTGGGCCTTGCTTAGTGGGTTGGTTTTGATTCACTTTTTTTATACTAAAAGCTTTTTCTTTTTCCAATTTGAATTTCTGTTTTGATTTTCAAACAAATAATTCAAACACCAATTCAAATCAAACCACCACCAAACCTTGTATTGATTTTAATTCTGTTTAACAACATAAACCAAAGTCCAAAACAAAATAATTTTTATTCTTTTTAGGATCCATTAATAATTAAATTAAAAGACCTTATTCTTTATTTCAAATAAGGTTTAATTTATTTAAAAACTCTATTTTGAAATCTAAACCAAACCAAAACCTTTTCAGTAGGTTTCATTTGAAAAACAAAAACACTTGGAAAACTTATTTAAAATAATTTAACAAGTTTTAGTGTTTATTTAAAATGGAAAAACCTTTACTTTAATAAATTTGGATATTAATAAATCCTCGTTATTTTATTTAAATAAACCTTTACTCTTTTTATCAAATAGAATTATTTTATTTCAAAATCTTGGACAAGATATAATTTGTCTCTATAAAATAATCCTTATTTATATTTCTACCTTTGCTTTTGAAAACCATATCTTTTTATTAAAAGATCCAAAAATAGTGATTCCAACTATTATATTTTTTATTTATTAATTGTTTATCTTTTTAAATCCCTTTAGGATTTTATTTGATCAAAATAGGTTTTGATGTTTCCAATTGGAATCAAAAAGTTTCTTCTCACCCTAAATTTCAACAAAATTTTATTTTTTTTATTTATTTTTCACATTTCAAAATTTGGAAAATTTTGGGATGTGACAAGCTACCACGCTTAAAATAAATCTCGTCCCGATATTTGGGAAGGCTAGAGGTTACAAGTTGGCTTCAAGGCAACTAGGGTACTACCACCCTTAAAAGAAAGTCTCATAGGGTTACATTGATGGTTCACTTGACTATGGGTTCAACACTTTATATCCTGACAAGGAATCCTTATTTGACTCAACTGAGTTAACTAGTTCCTGATATCCACTTCTTCTATCTCTTCAAAGTTTCCATCCATGTCAATGTGGTTCACATGTCCTTTCTGGGTCACATTGGAGTCATTTCCATTGGCTCTTCTAGCATCCTTTTTCTTTTTCTTCTCAGGACAGTCTGATGCATAGTGTCCAAGCTCCTTACAATTATAGCACTACAACTGGCTAATATCTTTCTTCCTGAAAGTGTCTTGTTGGTTCTGACCAAGGTCATCTCCATTGTTAGTATCATTTCCATTATTATCACTTACATTGTTGTTGTGGTGATACTGATGTGGTTCAGAATCTTCATTGCTCTTTTTGATTGAATGCTTCTTTTTTGATGATCCTGAGTGATACTTGAGTTTATGCTTCCTCTTTTTGTTCTCAACATGATTCATCTTGTTTTCCAATATAGTGGCTTTGTCACAGAGTGATTGATAAGTTGGGACATAGGCAACAGCTAGCTGCAGGTTCAACTCATCATTAAGTCCTTCAAGAAATTTCTCCTTTCTCTTAGCATCTGTGTCAACTTCATCCGGTGCATATCGTGCCAGATTGTTGAATTCTTCAATATACTCAACCACACTGAGGTGACGGTGTTTCAGATTGTGAAACTCCTTTTTATTCAAGTACATCACTCCAGGTGAGATGTGAGCTGTATGGAAACCATCCTCAAAAATAGCCCAAGTCACATCATCAATGGGAGTGGTGATCTGAAAGTTGTCCCACCATGTTGTTGCTGGTCCTTCAAGCAGAAATGTTGCAAACCTAACTTGTTCTTCATCAGTGTAGCCAACAGTCACTAAGTCCTTATTCACCGAACGTAACCAATCATCGGCTACCATTGGGTCTGTTGTTCCAGAGAACCTTGCATGCATAAGTTTTAGAAACTTGGTGAGCATGTCAAGTGCCGGAGGATTATTCTGATTGTTGTTGTTGTTGTTGTTGTTGTTGTTCTGATTCTGTATGAATGTGGTCATCTCCTGCATCAGTTGTGTCTGAGCTGTCATCATCTACTGCATCTCAGGAGTGATGTTGTTGTTTTGGTTGGGGTTGGCATTACGGGGAGGCATCTGTTGGTTTGATAGGGATAAGTAATGATGGATAGGTTTTTAAGAAGTTCTAACACACAACTCAAAACATCAAAGTTCAATCAAATAATCAATCAATCAACAAGCAACTATCCACTTAACAACTTATGCGCTTAACTCATGAGTTGAAGGAAACAGCAAGTTTTCTTGAAATAATCAACCTAGTATAGTCATACCTCATAGGTCAATATGATCCATACTCTAACTTGATATCAATGTCTTTGGTAGGCAGCCTAATGTCTCTTGGTTCTCACTTGTAGTCCTTAGTGATGTCTAGGTTGAAATATTTTGGTGAGACTAAAGTTGAAGTCAATGGTCATGGTGAAGGCTTTGTCCATCAAGTTGAAAAGTAAGAGATGTAGAATCAAAACCAAAAGATTGAGGAAAGAGTTTACAAGATTGTTTGTAAATAAGTTTTGGAACAAATACAACACCTATTTTTCTAAGGGGTTTTGTCAAATCCTAGGGTCACAATCCTACAGGCAACACAGTGCTTTGATACCATCTGTAAGGTTCCCAACCTTTAATAAGGTAGAGATCCCTGTGTTTACAATGCTAGTCCCTGGATCAATAGCTAGCATCCGCAGTTAAGATGTAATATCAAGAAACAAAGGTCATAATACAACTTTATAACCAGGAATAAAATAATTCATTACATCTTACATAGCTCATTTGGCTATCACATTACAATGCAGCATAATATCTATATAGCATGGAGTCCTTCATCTTCAAAGTGCCACAGGCAATCATGTTGGTTGTAGGCTTGTAATCCTAATCAACACACTTCACTAACATCAAACAAACCTGCAACATAATAAGTTGCAGCCACAAGGGTCAATACATTTGAATTGTATTGGCAAGTTTCACTACTATGTAGAAATAAGTGGAACCTATCAATATATGCATATTTGGCTAAGTAGGGTTTAGGCTCATTTGTAGAAAGCAATATGGTTTTATCCTATCTTTTCAAAATAGTTTTGATCTTTTGACAAATATTTCTAAACTTCTTGGAAAACTCCAAGTGCTTCTAATCCCTTGTTGTCACCATCAAGTTTTACTTTGAGAAATTGGAATGTCGAGATCTTCCATAGCTTCAGGCCTTAGTTGCTCAGTATTGTCCATAACCGGGGACACGGCTAAGTACTTAGATTTGGTATTCTGCAGAAGTTGTACACTTTACCCACATGACACAATCTCATATTGATGCCACCAGTGGCCGCTGGATAAGTACTCACCAAGATGGACTACTGGCAGATTGAGAATGTGACAAAGTCTTTCCATAGAAGTCCTCCCAATACACAATGCTAGCTTGTCTACCAGGCACCAATGTAGGTATAAATTTCCCTTACACAATTCTAGTTAACCTGAAGATGCCAACGCATGAGTCTTCCACTATGTAGTTGACTAAGCCAGAGCCCATTTAGCATGTGGCTGTACATGGAATCCACTGTACAAGAAACATGTTCAATCTCTAAGTCCCTGGGTGGTTTTCTTCTAGTGCACATACAAAAAGAGATAGCCATATAAACATGGTTCCTTTTGTTGCCACCTTGTCCAATATTGAGTATCCTTGTCCACCCAGGTGGTTCATTGAGTACTTGTTTTATTATATAAAACTTATATCTTTTCAACTCTTCATATAATCATAACATGTATCCCATCCCTAATATATAGCAGGGCTAAGCATACTACAACTACAATGTTTTCACTAAGGAAGGTATAAGGGTATCTTATTAGGATTTAGCATAGCATAAAATAATAGTAGTCCTTATCATGCATGTTTCAAAAATCCACTAAGTGTAATGAAAATAGTAGGACTTGGATGATAGTGTCACTTGCCTTTTTAGTAGAGAATGTTGGTTCACTTCTTGATCTTGCAAATATCACACTCTTCTAATTCCACTACAATTCAATCAAGCAAACACAAATTCAACTAGCATTCCAACCAATTTATCACACATAAAATAATAGAAACAAGGTCATGCATGCAAGCATGCAAAAGATAGTTTTACTTGCAAAAGTGGTTTCTACTAGGCTCTAAACATTGTAAGGTTCAAAAGTGGTCATTTACTAAAGTGGTAAAACCATTTGCAAAAGGTTTTATCTATAAACCATTTTTAAATCAAATCAATATTTTATGTGGTTGAAAATGCTTTTAGCAAAGCAATATTCTTTAAAGGGTTCACCAAATACATTTTAATTCTCAAAACATGGTGTTGAGGGTCAGAAGGTTTGAATCAAATCATTTCCCAAAGGTTTCACTCACAAAATCAATTCTAAATCATAATCAATATTTTTATTTGTCTAGAAATGAGCTAATTCAATTATTTATTCCTTAACTTCACAAAATACATTTTTAAATCCATAATTTGGTTCCTATGGTCAGTAGGTTCAAAGCAAACCATTTTGCAAAGATTTCATCCCAAAAATATATCTAGAACAATTTTCATATTCAAAATAATCCTACACAAGTTTCTGCAAATTCATCCAATTTTCCAGAAGCAAAACATTAAACAAAATGCTTGGTTGTAAAGTACTTGTTCTGCTAAATCCATTGATATAAAATTTTCAAAATTTGGACGTGTAGAATTAAAGTTATGAATTTTACAAGTTTGCAATTCTAATAGAACATTTTCTATTTTTAAAACGAAACCAGTGCCACGCGTCATAATACTACTGGTCCATACCGCTTCGGGTGGATCGAGCTCTGTGGGCTATTAGATCTAAAGTGTATCGCACGGCTCAGATTCACCCATACCCTTTCGAGTTAATTCTAATTTCGTGCGTTTGATCAAGATCTGACGGTTGCTGTGTGGTTGACCAGGAATGGGCGGCGCTGGCGGCGGAGCGCTCTGGAGGCAAGCTTGCCGATGAACCAGGAAGCAAGGGGGGAAACGAAGGTGCTCACCGTGCTCGTGGGAGTGTGGAGAAGCTCGAGGTGTGGTCAGCTTGGCATCGGGTGGCTCTGTTTGACGACGGGGGCGAGGCTGCAGGTCGCCCTAAGGTAAGCGGAGCATACGGTTAGATGCGGGCGAGCGCGTAGATGATAGGAGCATAAACGGAAAGGCTCGGGGTAGTCGGAGCTTACCGGGGAGTTCGCCGGAGCAAACACACATGACGGCGGCGTGTTGAGGTTGTCCTTGCCGACGCTCTGGGGCAAGCGCGGGCGAACGAGTGGCACGGGAAGATGCGCCAGGAGGTGGGGAGCAAGGCTGAGTGCAGTGGGAGGCGAGGCGCGGCGAGCTGTGGCCGGAATTCACTGGAGAAGCTCGTCGGAGCAGTGGCGTTGTCGGCGGAAATCCGGGCAGCCTGGGGGCAGAGATGGTGGGGTGAGCGAGGGGAATGAGAGAGGAGAGGTAGGCGCTTAAGTATGCGTGGTCGGGGCGATAATAACTCAGGCAGTAACTCGAATTAATCGCCGGAGTTAAAGGCAGAAACGGCGAGGCGACGTGGTCGTGCTGGAGACGATGATGAGGTGGCCTAGTGGGGTCCGTTGTCAGCGAGAGTGAGGGAGGGGAAGATGGGGCCACTTGTCTGCGTCTCAGCAGGTTCTTTTCCGGGTGAAAAACGTTTCACTGCGGGGGGAAGATGGGCTGCGAGTTGGGCTTGCTGGGCCTTGCTTAGTGGGTTGGGTTTGATTCACTTTTTTTTAATACTGAAACCTTTTTCTTTTTCCAATTTGAATTTCTATTTTGATTTTCAAACAAATAATTCAAACACCAATTCAAATCAAAACACCACCAAACCTCGTATTGATTTTAATTCTGTTTAACAACATAAACCAAAGTCCAAAACAAAATAATTTTTATTCTTTTTAGGATCCATTAATAATTAAATTAAAAGACCTTAGTCTTTATTTCAAATAAGGTTTAATTTATTTAAAAACTCTATTTTGAAATCTAAACCAAAACCAAAACCTTTTCATTAGGTTTCATTTGAAAAACAAAAACACTTGGAAAACTTATTTATAATAATTTAACAAGTTTTAGTGTTTATTTAAAATGGAAAAACCTTTACTTTAATAAAATTGGATATTAATAAATCCTCATTATTTTATTTAAATAAACCTTTACTCTTTTTATCAAATAGAATTATTTTATTTCAAAAGCTTGGCCAAGATCTAATTTGGCTCTATAAAATAATCCTTATTTATATTTCTACCTTTGCTTTTGAAAACCATATCTTTTTATTAAAAGATCCAAAAATAGTGATTCCAACTATTATAATTTTTATTTATTAATTGTGTATCTTTTTAAATCCCTTTAGGATTTTATTTGATCAAAATAGGTTTTGATGTTTCCAATTGGAATCAAAAAAATTCTTCTTACCCTAAATTTCAACAAAAATTTATTTTGTTTATTTATTTTTCACATTTCAAAATTTGGAAAATTTTGGGATGTGACACCATGTAGACATTCCTGATAAATATTCGGGTTTTGCCTAAGTCTTTCATCGAAATGAAATTCTTAACCTTTGTCAATAAAATATGCATCATTTCAAATCAACAAGATGTCCTCCACATAATATATTAGAAATATGTCTCAATGCTCCCACTTAATTTCTTGCAAATGCAAGCATCTTCATCGTCTCCAGATGAAAACTCCTTTAACAGTTTCATCACGGTGAAGATTCCAACTCCGCGATGCTTACTTCAACCATTGAAGTTTGCATGCCCCCTTTTTAGCATCCTTTGAATTAACAAAACCCTTTGGATCATGTCGTGTACACGTCCTAGGTAACCATACTATTAGAAGAACTTTGTTTTGTTTGTTCAACTACCGTATACCAAATTATATGTAGTGGTTGCTACATTAATCCGTCCAGACTAAATATCGCTATGAAAGATCAAATCTTTTCATAGTCAACTCCTTGAACATTGTCGTAAAATCTTTACCGACATGTCGACTATTTCATAGATGTGAAACATCCATGTCTGTTTCTTTATAGATCCAAATACGACCGATAGGTTTTTACACCTTTCCGGAGGGTCTTCCAAGTTTAAAAATTTTGATTTCTCGTGTATGGAACTATCACGGATTTTATGGCTTCAAGCCATTTGACGGAGTTAGGGCCTATCATCGCTTCTTTGCATGTAATCGGTTCATCATTGTCAAACAACAATGATTTACTGTCAAATCTTAGCATTTGATTGTTTATCCGACCTACTTGGTTAAATAGGAACTTAGACCTTCGTGACCAGAAACTTTGAAGCATGTGAGCCATGAGCATTGTGGCTGCTTCCGGAACGTTTTTCGGCTGTGCAACTCAGCACATATAGCTAAGGTTCGTTAACCTTATCAAAGTTCTATTGTCCTCTCACTTAACTTTTGCGAAAAATTCCTTTTTCAAGAAAATTCACGTTTCAAGCGACAAACCCTTTTGTCCTCGGTATTATGGAGGAATACTCAATGGTTATTCGAAATAACCAACAAAGACATGCTCATCCGACTTTGGTTGTAAACATCTTACTTATGCTTAGCATACCAAAATTTAATAAAGGACAACCTGGGTTTTACCCCAAACCATAACTTACATGGTGTCATTTCAACGGATCAAGATGGAGCTCTTCTCAGTGTAAAAGTGTTAGTCTCTAAAGCTTTAATCTTTTAAAACATAATTGCAGTTTTATAAATAACACCTTTGATCCAACCGTGTTAAACAAGGTTTCATTACAAATCTCAAATACTCCATATTCCTATGGTGTTTCAGGAGATGCAAATCTAGGTGTTTTGCTAAACTTGCAACTCAAATAAATCCCTTTATGATAAAATCATAAATCACTTATTTTCTTGTTACAATGATTTTCCACTTCATCTTGAAAGTCTTTGAACGTTTTCAAATATTTCATACTTCTTTCTCATTAAGTGAATATTCAATCAAATTTCCGGAGAATGCATATGAAGTTGAAACCCATCGCTTACGACTACACATAATGGACTACATACATCAATATGTATAAATTCCAATAATTTAGTCGATCGTTCTTCTTTGGCCTTTGAACGAAGTTTCGATTATCCCGAGGAAAGTATCACAAGCGTCACTTGATCAAATCAAAGACTCCAAAAATCCATGAATATGGATATTCTTCATGTTTTCTTTCCAATATAATTTAAACAGCGATGTCACTTTGTAAGTGATCTTTCAATCATTTGACTTGCGAAATTTTAGCATTAGTTTTTATGGATGTGATTTCTCCAACTATATTTGCAAATCATCCATCTTATATGAAATACAGTAATTATTTGAACAATCTTTGTTCTCATAATACATGATTTAAATAAATCATGAAGGCATGCTTTGATGTCAACGAGAAATACAAACAACGACTTGTTTGTTTTTTATGAACATCATCACATATTCTCTTGCTAGCTACTTAGGCCATTGTGGTTCATGAATTGCGTCGTTCTGTATGAAATTCCATACCAATCAATTTGGTATTCAATACCCAAGAACCACATTGTTTAACAAGCAAAGAACACAACCATAACATGTATATCATCTATACACCCAAACTGGATATTTCCAACCTTTTCTTTTCTGCCAACTTTATTTTAAAGATTCTCTTTTAGCATTTCCTTTTTCCTTTTAAAATAATCTATCAACATCAAAAGTGGCGCCATATACATGACACATAGTCCAAAGCGTGTATATTCAAATACTAATACCTTTGGACTTGCACTTTAAAGTGGATCACAATCATCAAATGATTGGCGTTCTTTCAAAAAACCTTTTTTTAGTAATCTTTTAGTATAGTAAACACTTTACGTACATCTTGTATTCATCCTTATCATGACGACTTTCATTATCAAGCTAATGTAGCTTATAAAGGCGAATCGTCAGTATAATGTTACTTTCAAAAACCCTTTTGGATGATTAGTATGTCTAGCATCTCCAACCTTCCCAAATTCTCATCCAAAATGAGAACATACATTATACTCTATCATATTGCAACCAAAACATTGTTTCAGATATCATTATATCTGCTACACATTATGGTTTCTGAAATAATTCTTTCGGCTCCTAGATAATCTCGATATTTAAATCAAGAATCATGGAGGCAAACATGATACTTTAGATACTAACACTGTAATTGTCACTCTCGATTTAATACTAATTATTAAAATTTACAGAGTAAACAGAGTTTGATGAAAGTTTGTCACTCTCGATTGACACTCAACACAATACGATACCAGTTTGTAAAGTAAATATCCAAAATTCTATAGTTCTATTATCTCAATTACAACTAAGCATAAGGTGGTGAACGAATACCAATGACTACAACAAATTATGCAAATTCACTTTGATTTAATTTATGATAAATTGAGTTCTACTAATCCAAATTAGAAATGAACTCCCACTCAACACGACATCCCTCGTGTCTTTTTGGTGATTACATGAACCAAATCCACTACACCTGTCACATCCCAAGATTTTCCAAATCTTGTAATGTGAAAATAAATGAATAAAATAAAACCTTGTTTGATTTTCAGGGCCAGAAGAAACTTTTTGAATTCAATTGGAACCTCAAACCAATTTGAATCAAATAAATCCTAAAGGGATTTAAAAAGATAAACATTTAATAAAGGAAAATAAAAATATTTAAAATTACTACTTTGGATCTTTAAATAAAAGGATTTGGTATTCAAAGGAAAAGATAGATTTATAAATAAGGATTATTTTATATAGCCAAATTAAACCTTGGCCAATATTTTGAAATAAATGTTTTGTTTTGATAAAAATAGTAAAGGTTTATTTAAATTAAATAATAAGGATTTAATATCCAAGATTTTATGAATAAAGGTTTTATTATTTCTAAACCATCAAAACTTGTTTATTTGTTTAAAATAAGTCTTCTAATTATTTTATATTCTCAAATAAAACCTACTGAAGAGTTTTGGCTTTATTTTAGATTTCAAAATAAATATTTTAAATAAAATAAATCATAGTTGATTTAATAATGAAGGTCTATTGTATTTAATTAATAATGGACCCTAAAATAAAAGGTTATTTTGTTTTAAACAAAATTCCAAGTATTCTTTATTTCCAAATAAAACCTACTGATTTGGTTTGGAAAATATTTGGATTTAAATAGAGCTTTGAAATAAATCAAAACCTATGGATTTAATAATTGGTATATCTATTTATTTAATTAATAATGGATCCTATTATTAAAATTATTATTTTGAATTTGGATTTTGGTTCATGCTACTGAGCAGAACTAACTTCAATATTACAAAGTTTGGGTGTTGTTTGAATTGATTTGGTTGATGTTTGTTTGTTTAAAAATTCAAAACAGAAATTAGATTCAGAAAAAGAAAAGGAATACAGGAAGAAAAAAATAGAGTTAGGCCGACCCAACCCATCAGCCCATCAAGGCCCAGCGCCAGCCCAGCTCCTCTTTCCACCCCGAATCGTTTTCTTTCACCCAGCAACTTACCCACCGAGCGACTGACTACTGGCCCCACCTCCACTTCCTTTCTCTCACTGCCAGAGGACCCCACACCACGCCCCCTTCTTCCCCACCCGCGGACCACGCCTTTCCCCCTCGCCGGCCGTTGCAGGCGAGTTAAACCCGACGTAATTCGCATTGAAGGATGGATTAAACCCGCCATTGACCATGCCTGATAAAACGCCAGCACCTCCTCTCTCGTTCCCCTCTGCCCCCTCCCCAAAGCACGCCACCAGGCCGCCCAATTCCTCCCCGAGCTCCTCTGTTCCGACGACCTTCCTCGTCGAATTCCAGCCAAGTATCACCGCCCCTTGCCTCCTTGTGCAACCTAGCAGCTTCCCCACTCCCAGACGCATCTACCCGTGCCCTCCGTTCAACCGCGGGCGCCCCTGAGCCTCGGCAACAACAATCCCCAGCACCGCCACCGTCTGGCTCTACTCCGGCGGAACCTCTCTGGTAAACCAGACTACCCCGACCCCTCTCGTTCACGCACACACCTTCGCCGTGTCCTTGTGCTCCTGACTGTGTGTTTTGTTTGTCTCCGGGTGATCCCTAGCGTCGTCCTCGACCTCGACCGCGTGCGTCCGTCGCCAGAACCAACTCCGGCGAGGAATCCTGCCCGTCCCCGTGCGCCCCTCCACCAACCAAGAGGACGTTGAGTATCAGTGCTGCATTGCGAACCTGGTGAGCCTCTCCTCCCTCTTCCTCTCTTCATGTATCGCCGGCGCCACCGCGAAGCAGAGCCGCCGCCGCGCGCAGTCGCCGAGCGCCGCCAAACTTTGGTCGAGTACTGCAGACCGTAGGATCCTAATTTGACGCTCACAATAGTTTAACTTAACCGCGAAGGGTTACGCGTCCAGGACCGTGCGATCTATCAGATCCAACGCCCTACAGACGCGATCCAACCGAATCGGTACCCGCGAATAGCAAAGCGCCGCGTGTCACCTATTCTGTTTAAAAACAGATTTGAAAACAGAATTATTTGCAAACTTCAAACCCCTGTAACTTTCAAACCACACGTCCAAAAATTACAAATTTTATGTCGTTGGATTCAGGAGAGCAAGACCTAACCAACCATGCCCTTAGTTTAGAAAATAGTATCTGTTAATTTGCTTGTTTTTGCAGATTCATTTGTGAGCTTGTTTAGAGTATAAAAATTGTTTAAATATGATTTTAGGGTTAAAACCTTTGCAAAATGGTTTGTTGTGACCTTACTGACCTTAGGAACCAACCCATGGTTTTGAAAATAGATTTGGAAAATTTTAGGATGGAATATTAGATTTGGTCCATTTCTAGCCAAATAAAAATAATGGATTTATTATGGAAATGATTTTGGAACAAAAACTTTGGGAAAATATTTTGATTCAAAGCTACTGACCCCAAAACACCAAGTCTTGAGAGTTAGAAACTTAGTGTGAAGACTTAAAGGTTTTAGATTTGATAAAACTAATTTCCACCACATAAAATGATGAATGGATTTAAAAAAATGGTTTTTGGACAAAACCCTTGCTAATGACTTTGCCACTTTGGTAAATGACCAATTTGGATCATACAAAGTTTATAAATCCAATAGAGACCCTCTTTGCGAAAATAAAACTATCTTGTGCATGCTCCCATGCATAACTTAGAACCCTTTGCTTTGTGTGTGAAATTGTTTGTTTGACTTTGGTTTGGAATGTTAGTTGATTTTGTGTTTGCTTGATTGACTTGTAGTTAGAGAAGTGTGAGACTAGCAAGATCAAGGAGTGAACCACCATTCCCTACCAAAAAGGCAAGTGATGCTTCATACTCTTTGTCCCATTACTTTCAGTATGCATTAGTGATTTTGCTAAAGTGAAACTTGCATGGATTATGCTAAGTATAGACCTTGCTATAAGAAAACCTAGTAGAGGAATCCTTAGTAGGATTTTCCTAAGTTAAGATTCCTATTACTATCAAGCTTAGCCTAGCTAATAGAAAACATGGGTGGAAAATATATTCACACTATGGAAAAATCTCTAAGTCTGAGGACTTATGTTTTTGTTTAATAAAACAACTAAGTTAATGAATCACCTGGGTGGACAAGATGGGCGGCCACTTCACCGGCTACTCCGTCGAGTGGATCGACAGGCGGAAAAACAAGGAGGCCGACGCCCTATCTCGCATCGGGTCGGCTCGACTCGCACCACCTGTGGCATCCCGCAAAACCACTACTAGAAAATCGCGTTGTTTTTGTGCATTGCATCATCATGACCGCATGCTCATGTCATCATGCCACATTGCATTTGAGCATAGTCATCGTCTTGCATTTGCTTGCATAAAACTATTTGCAGAAAAACCTATTTTGTGTTTTCTAAAACTCCCCGTCTTTGTTTCAAACGCAAAACCGGGTCTCCGGATTATTTTGTTTTGTTCGCTGTCGGTTTGCAGAAGCCTTGTTTTAAACAAATAAAATATTAAATTATTTTGGTGGGGGCAGTCGAACGGGCCGATTCGATCCGAACGACCACCCCCAGAATAAATCGGTCCACCCCAAAATCCTAAAACTACCCTACCTAGTCTACCCAGCCCCTCTCCACCTCACTCCCTCCAATCCCTGGTCGACACATCACCCTGCCCCATTTCCCACCCAACCACACAATGCCAACTCCCCCCCCCCCCAACTCCCTCTCCCTCCACCCATCGCACCCTGCCACCCAACCCACCCAAAGCACACACCCCACGACCGGGGACCCACAGCTGACCAGCCCACTGCCGCTCCTGCCAGTCGGCCCCCACCTCCCGCCTCGTTCAGCCCCCCGTCCAGCCCAGCGTCCTCACCCTCCCGCCTCTCTCCCTCCCCGCATCCTACTCTTCCTCCTCATCTCCACCAACCACGCCGCAGACCCCTCGCCCCGCCGCCGCGCTCTCCGCCCTGCCCCAACTCGGCGTCGCCTCCTCTCCGCTGCCTCTCATGAGCAACCCTCCCCGCCTCCACCTCCCGCCGCCGGAGCCGCCCCGTGAACCGCCGCCGTTCGCCTCCATCGTTGCCGTCCGGCTGCGACCTCCTGCTCCAGCGCCACCACCCTCCTCCGTCGGCCCTCTTCCCTGCCTGCGACCGGGCCGCATCGAGCTCACCCTCCTGCCATGGAGCCCACCACCGTCAGGCGCCTCCACGGGTCCCATGACCACCTCTCCGAGCCTGGCCGTCGTCGGCGTCGACCTCTTCCCCCGTCAAGCTCCGCCTCGGCCTGCGCCCTGCGACCGCCTCTCCGCCCGGGCCCTCCTCCGGCCCCCCTGCTCATCCGCCAGCAGGCCGCCGCTGGCCCTCCTTCCCGAGGACCCTGCAGCGCCTCTGCTTCCTCTGGCCCCGCGACCTTCCCTCCCCTGCAGCGGGCTCGCGCTGTCCCGGCATCCCTCTAACCCGGCCGTGCACCTCCGTCTTCGTCATGTGTACCTCCTCGCCACCATCGGGTTGCCCATGTACCTTTTCCTGGAGGAGTTGGTGTTGCCGATGGGCTGTTTTCTGTTTCAGAGATAATGGTGAGATGCGTGACCTGTGGTGGATATGGTGTGCGGTGGAGTGTGGTAACATGGAGCATGCGACTGCTCTAGCACCGTATAAGCCGACACCGTCTTCTTTCGAGGAACCGCGCACTCGCGCATCCGGCAAGGCCTCCGGCATGGACCCACGTTCGCCACCAACAAGGAACCGATGATTGTCGGCATCCAAGATCTACACCACTCGAAGTACAAGGCCGAACCCGAAGACCGCCAAGACCGCCACCGGAACGACAAGCACTTCCCCGCGGAATGCCAAGGCCTTCGTCCCGAACGCCATAACCGTCGACATGACCCGAAGACCACGGCGACGACAAGATCGGCACCGACCCGGACGAACCCGATGCGCCCCCGACACCGAACCAAGTACTCCTTTCCGGACGCCGGGTCCGCCGAGAACCCGGAGGCGACAAGATCGGCCCCGTTGTTCGAGAATGTTCCGCCGATTCCACGATCCCGTCGAACCCTGAACCCTGAGACCTGACCCCGAACCCCGGAACCCCAAGATCTGCCGAACCCTAATGTGTGACCCTTTTCCCGAGCCCTATTTTATAAATGCTAAATATAAAACTTGTTGCATATTAAATCATTCATCTCGCATGCATATCATGTGGTTTGGGGGCCTTATGCCGATTCACCATATAATTAAATATGGGGCCCATATGCGGGCAAATCTAGTCTCATATTGGCCTCATTTAAATTTGTGTAGCGAACCGGTGCTACCTTTTGCCATGTTAAAATAACATTTAAAATTGCGGGGGTTCTAAATAACTTAAACCTAATAATAAATTGTCGGGACCCCCGGTTCCGCTTAATATTGACCTAATTGCATCGCATCTTTGCCATGGCATACATCATATATGCATCATGCCGATCTTCTGCCGTTGTATTAAATAGTGCATCCGGTGTTTATTCTAGTGTTTTGCTTCTTCGCGGATAAGGCCGTTGAGTTGATGTGAGCTTCAACCCGATCTTCGGTTGAACCTTCAGCAATGTTTTCAGGCGAGCATCTCCCCTTTCTACCTATCTTACTTTTATAGTATTTATTCCCTCATGTTGATCTATTGCTATCTGTGTTGCGTTGCTCTAGTTTTCATACCCGTAATATCCATTGCAGCCCTATATTGCCTTGGACACACCCTATTACCTGTTGTTTGATAGATAGTTAGACTTGCGCGTCGTAGTCGCTTGCTCAAGTGTTGTTGTGTGTCGTCAAGTGCCACAGTTGTTGGAGTAATGCCGCATGACTGATGTTGGAGATGGTCATGGCTTTAATTATCGTTCACTTTAATTACTGTTTAACAACTAAAATTGAAGTAAGTAAGCAGAGGCATCGGTGGGTGATAGATAATATTTGGTTTCCGACCGCCCACTTGTGTCCCGTAGGACCCCGAGTACTTGATACCTGTTCCTTGATTTATCGCGCTATCCACATCCGGGAGGATTATGGGACCCCAGGCGAGCTTGATTGGTCTTATTTCTTGGGGCCACAAACTAGTTTGAGGTTTTATTTACTATCCTGTACTTATGCCATGCTACTGCTTTATTTACGATTGTGCGAGGAGCACACTGTACTGTTTAGGTAAGCGGAATGTTTTCGCGGTATCGACAAGCCCAGTTTTGGGTTCCCAGTCATTTACAGCCATTGTCGCAAACCTTGAGTCCGTCTCGGAGTCAGCTGGCTTCGTTGCGGGTCTACTCAATGGGGTGGCCCCCTAAAATAATTCTGAATCTTGTGATTGCTTTGTCGTGAAGGCCTCGTTGGGTTTTGATTTGGTTTTTCCGAGGTTGATCGAGCGTGTGTTGCTATTGGTGCACCCCGGCCGGGTAAAACTTTCTGAAAGCCGTGTCCGCGGTTATGGACGACTTGGAGCACAGTATCTCGATCATAGACAACTATAACTAAAGTAGTGCTATAAATTTGACTATATATGACTAGTAATCAGCTTCACTATAATGGAATGGCTAAATAAAACTGCCAACAATTGCTTGCTTGAGTTGTCGCTTGCGACCATTGTACCTGACTAGTAAGTATTGCAACTACAACGGAATGGCTAAATAAAAGTACCAACAACTGCTGGGTTTCGGGTTATCTCATGCTATCTTTATCTGATTAGTAAGTGTTGTAACTATAACGGAATGGTTAACTAAAAGTGCCCACTGTTTATTTTATCAGGAGGATTATCTACATCTGACTAGTAATTGCTGCAACGATAACTGAATAAATAAAACTGCCAACTGTGTGAGTTCCTCGGTTGACTTCCTCGTTTGGCATCGAGGGGGAAATACCAGGATGGGTTTTGTTTGGTGATAGCATCAGGTTGGCTCCGAATAGGTCTTTCTTACCCCTCTCTAATAGTCGCCAGTTGTATCGAGTCTCTATAGGTTGTTTAGTGCATGCTGCCGCTGTCGCTTCAGTCCACCATACCTATGTAGGCGAGGACCGCCGAATTCTAGCCTCGCCGTGTACTGGCCTCGCATCGACGCTCCTCTTTTTCTTTGCCCTTTGTCGGCACCTTTTGTTTAAGCAGGTTTTGAGATCGACGTCGTTAGCAGGTTTACCCTTCCGGCTTGGCTCAGGGGAGTTATGGGCCATTGGTTATTCTTCAGGGCTCTTAGCCCCATTTGCATCTTGTCCGTAGTCAGACGCTCTATCATTTTCAAGGTGATTTGGATCTTTGTATATTATATCTGTATTATTGACTCATGGAGTCGTGTTGTATATATATCTGTTCTATGGGTCCCTTCGAGGACTGTTGTGTAATGTTATTACTTCGTTTTCCACCCGCACGAAAGTGCCTGGTGGGCACCTTTGAATCGTTTATATGCGGGTTTGGCGGGAATCGCTGAAACTTGCATAGGGTCGATTCTGAGGGTGTTACACCACCCGCCGGCGTGTTCCTCGACACAATCTCCAAGCCATCAGTCTCTCCCCCGAGGGAGATCGACATCGGAGTCCCACTCCAACCAGAGGCAGCCTTGGTCGCACTCGTCACCGAGCAGAACGACGGACCAAGCCCTACATCGCCTACCGAAGCGGCACCACCAGACGAGACAGACGCTCGAATGATCACCGTCGATGCAAGTCCTACACCATCATCGACGGCGAGCTCCACAGCGCAGCGTCACCGGCGTGTTCCAGGCGCGTCCAACCGAAGGCGCAAAATCCTCCACGACATTCACTCGATGATGGCTGCGGCCACGCCGCCGCTTCCCTGGTCGCCAAGGCTATGCAACACGGCTCCTCTTGGCCCACCGCACACGCCGACGCTTATCGACATCGTCAGCGGCCGCGCCGGCACGCCAATCGAGACGCGCATCGAGCTCGGCGCTCAAAACAATCCGCATCACCGCCATTCGCTGTGGGGCATGGACATGGTAGGCCCCTTCAAGAAGGCCCCTCCGGCTACACCCACGCTGGTCGGCGTCGACAAATTCACGAAGTGGGTGGAGGCCAAGTCCGAAATGCGACGGAAGACCGCCACTAAATTCCTACGAGCTCATATATCGCTACGGGTTCCCCAACAGCATCATCACGGACAACGGCACCAACTTCGCCAAAGGAGCCATGGCGGGTCTGCGAAGAGCACCATATCCGGCTCGACCTCGCGTCGATCGCCCGGAATCTAACGGTCAGGGAACGGCAACCAAAGCATCCTCCACGGCCGCGACTCCAGTACCACTCGGCGCACCGCGGTGCTGGGTCGAGTTGCCCTCGTCATCTGGGGATCCGCACCTCCGTCAACAGATCGACGGATTCACTCCTTCTTCATGGTCTACGGTGCGAAGCAGTCATGCCCGACCTCGAACACGACTCGCATGAGTCGTCCACTATACGGAGGCTGCAAATGAGCTGGCCCGCCAAGATGGGGTCGACCAGCTCGACGAAGCGACCTCGCCGATCACGCACCGCCATCTACCGGCAAGGACTCGCCGCTACCACGGCGGGTGAAAGCTCGCACCTTCCATGAAGGCGACCGGTGTTACGCCTCATCCAGACAAGAAGGGCATGCACAAGCTTTCCCCTCGTGGGAAGGCCCATTCGCTATCGGTAGCGTGCTGCAACGACGCCTACTACCTCATCGACGTCCGCGGGGACGGCGAACTCGACGTCAAGCGACCATGGAATGTAAACCTCCTTCGGAAGTTCTACTCCTAGAACCCCACACATGTACTCTCCAGTCGCTATGAAATAAAAATAAATGGTTACCGCAACTTGCGCTTACTCTCCATGACTTGTGCCACTCGCACTCGTAAAAACAGCGTTATGCTAAACGCAGAAGTCAACCTTTGGTACAGCGATCGGCGCGGCTAAGTAGTGCGGTGTAAGAGCACTGAATCACTTCAGGTCTTGTACCGTCCACGAATAACGCCAACCCGGAGCCCCATTGAGTCGCCTAGCTCATTTGGTTCTCTGAGCCAAGAAAACTGCCTCGCTTCTCAGCGACCTTGGTCCTCCGCATCCTCGGCATAGCGACTCGAACGGCTAAGTACCACGCCGGAGACTGAAAACCAGTTAAATCATGCGGTCGAAAACGCCAAGTAAGAGAGCATGCCCAGACTCGCCAATCGGACCCCACGGGCAGGCGGAGTGACGCGCTCACCAACGCTAAGTCCTCAACCACCCTCGAGTCGCGCCTAGAACTACCAAGTACCACGCCGGGGACTCGGCCACCCGACCTCGTTCAAGACGGAAAGCGGTAAAATCTGAGCACTCAAGGAGTCGCCTAGCGACTGGCTCTTCGAGCTTCGGTAGTCGACTAAAACATCAAAACACATAACAACAACACATACATCATATAAGAGGTAAACCCACAAAGGGCGGAACGGGGGGGACTCGGACAAATCAAAAAAATCAAACAAAACACAAACAAATATCAAAATAGACACGCGCCTCATTCAATCACATGTTGCATTGTTTCATGTTACAAAATATGCGTGCGCTGCGTAACAAGCCGCTAATGCCACAAGGCTACCCTACTCTGCGATTTGAAGACGAAGACGCAGATCTCGGCGATGGATGAACGCCCGGGTTGGATGGATCGTGGATGGTTACGCCCGCACCCGCCATCGCCGCGAAAGGCTGCTCGACCTTGAAGTCACGACGCGCGGCGGCAGTCGCGCGAACCGCCTCGCGTAGGCAGCGGAGGCCCATTGCCCGGCGTTCCGAAGCGTTCTGCTCGTGGCGGAAGACTCGGACAGCTCCACCCGGTCGACGATGGATACCCTCGTCACATCGTCAATGTCGAAATCCTCGGGAAGTGGGCGAGTCAGGCTCATTGCGTCGACGCTCCGCGAACGCCGAGCGTCATGAACTCAACGACGATGGCGCCTTCTCCAAGTACCTCCACACCTCAACGAGGTCGCTTGGAATCACCTCCGTGGGCGATATTTCTTGGAGGTAGGCACGGATGCACGTCGCCGACAACGTCGCCGAATCGACGACCATACTTACGCACTGCCTCGCGTCGGGCGAAGCTCACCTCTTCTTCGCTATCAATGATGCGACCTGCGAGTAGAAGACAATGATAAGTATGACGGACACCACAAAAACCACAACTATTATAAAGGGGAGTTGCACTCACCAAGCAACGGGCGAGTCCCATGATGAAGCACCAAGCGGCGTGTGGTCGCCTGAAGCCCAGCAATAAGGACTTCCGACACCTTGCGATCCTCCTCAGCGGCCGCAATGGCGGCCTTAGCTCGCCCGTCCGCCGAGCTCGCTTCTTCTCTCGCCTCCCGCAGTTCGCGCTCGAGGTCGGCGATCCGCTGTTCAGCGGCACCCAGAGCAGATCGCGCCGCCACCAACTCACCAGCAGGGACAAGCCCTTGGCGAGCTTCCTCTGCCTTCACAAAGACTGAAGCCCCTTGTTCGCCTCTGGATGATGGCGGCTCCTTCTCGCCTACCGCTTCACGGCCAATCGGTCCGACTCGATTTGCACCACATCACCAAAAAGTCGGTCAAAAGAAATTCCTAAGTGCCCACTCTGAAATTCAGCGAGTGCGCACTCGAGGATGGCGATCAAGAAATTTAAGTGCCCACTCGCTGAAATTCAGCGATGCGCATCGAGACAGCGATCAAGAAATTCCTAAGTGCCCTCGTTGAAATTCAGCGAAAGCGCATCGAGGCTAGCGATCAAGAAATTTCTAAGTGCCCACTCGTTGAAATTCAGCGAAGCGCACTCGGGACCGGATGCGAAAATAAAAAAGCGAAATTATAAGAATCAAGCCGCAAAGCACCGACCTGATCCTCGGGGAATTTGGATGTACCGGATGGGCCGCGAGCATGCCATGGAGTTGTATCGCGTCCGGATGCGAGTAACGTCGGCGTGTGTCCACGACGTTGGTCGACTTCAGCCAGCGGTCCCAGAGGCGTGGCTCGGCGTAGCCTCACTCGCCGTGGCCGCCTTGGTCACGGCGGGGAAGGTAGCGATAGAGGCACCCGCTCCAAGGGAGGTCGCTTCCGCCGTTCCAGGCAAGGAAGCACCCTCCTTCGTAGACGCTGCCTCCACAGCGGGCCCGGCCGGCGCGACCGCCGCGTCATCAGAAATCGTGACGACATCATCACCCTTGGCCTTCTTGCTGCCGTCGGCGAGGCGACCTCGTCGCCTTCCTCTTGCGGAAGGATCCTCCTCGCTTCGGCGGAAGGTACCTTAGCCCGCGGTCGGGTGGCCCATCCTTTTCACTCGGTCCTGCGCATTAATCAAATCACAGAGACAATTGGAATAGTTATGGAAAATAAGGAAGGGTGGCGCACTCACTTGGTGGCCCAGGATGAAAGCGCATCCCGTCTGAAGGCCGGCGGTTTTTCGATTCAGGCCCGATCGGCGATCCCTAGTTCAGGCGTCGCGTGCCCAAGACACGGACGGCTTCTTCGTCGTTGAGGCGCGGATGGTGCCTCAGGACATCCTCGGCGAGCCTCCTCGCGAGTTGGGGCGTGTGGCGGAGCCTCCTTGCGGCGCCAGCCGCCGGAGCCTCCTTGCGGCGAAGTCACGTGGCGAGCCTCCCAGCCCAGAGACTGGGGCGAATGGAGGAGGCATTGAGGCCAGCGGCACCTCCACGGTCGCTGCGTCCAGCGCGGTTGTCGCTGGAGGCGCGCCGTCACCGGCTGGGCTGGGAGCATCAGAGCTGCTCGCCGAGTGTGGCGGTGAGACCGTTCTCGACGGCTTCGTTTTCTTCTTCGGGGAGGCCCTTGCCTCTTTCCTTCTTCTTCTTCTTCTTTGTGGGGTGGCTTGACGGCGCGAGGTGGTCTGGGAGCTCGTCGTCATCGTCATGACGTTCGAGGCTTCGCTTGCCTCGATCTCGCTGTCGTTGCCCATGGTCTTCGGACCCGATGGGCGACCTCCTCGGACTCGTCCTCGTCTTAGTTGCCCTTGGTAGGCGGCGATTCGCCTATGTCCGGGCCCGAGCTCTCGTCATCCGAGGGTGGGAGCCACCCTTCCACCACTTGGAATAGCTGCAACAAATATAAGACGAAATCAGAATTACATGACGCATTTCTGCATTGCGAGCAAGGTAAAGAAATTACCGTGGGAGCCGGACGCTTCGCGGTATAGGGGGCGACCCCAGCTTGCGCATCCAGGTACACCGCCTGGGTAATATTCTTCAACGCTGGGAGATAATCCTCCAGCTTCCACTCGTCGAGACAGGCCGTCGAGTCTCCCGGCCGTGTCTTGGTACATGTAGTGGTCGCGGTGGGCGAGTGGACGAGCCGCCCGAGCCAGCAATTGTACAAGTTTATCGTTTGAAGGCCCTTCTTTTCAGACCATGGATGGTCTGGAGCATCTCGTCGACGACCATCCGCTGGTCGTCGGGAGCTTGCCGACTTGAAGATTGCGGCTCGGGCGACTAGCGGAGTACCGGGATCGCCACCTCGCCCTCCGGTCTCCTCGGCCACGTAGAACCACGACTTCTTCCAGCCGCTGCCTTGGCGGGTAGCATCGTCAAAGAAAGAAGCTTTGGACTTGAGCTGGACGCGTCAAGCCCCAAGAAGAAGCATTGGGTCATTGCCTCCTCGCGGTGATCCGTCTGTGGAACAGATCTTGCCACAAGGGAAGTAGGGCGGCAGCCCAAGTAGCATTCGCAGAACGCCACGAAGATGGCGAGGCCGATGCTATGGGGACCCAGATCTGAAGGCTGGATCCCGTAGTAGGTGCAGAAGCGCCGGAAGAATAGGGACATAGGAAACCCTAGCCCCCGCTCGAGATGACTGGTGAAACAGATGAATTCCCTCTCTCGTGGGTTTGGGGTCGTTTCTCCGGCTGCGGGGATACGCCAACAATGGCTCGCAGGATCCGGCCTCCTCGAAGGAGGCCACCGTGCCTTGTGCACTTGGACCTACCACGGCTCGGTGGAAAGGGCCATGGCCGAGATTGGTTGGAGATCGGAAGATTTCGGTTCGGTGGATCGCGGGCGAAGGAAAGAAAATCGCGCCTTTTCGGAAGAAGTGGCGAGGAGTTGGCTCTCGACGCCTACCATTCCCTTATATAGCGGGAGTTACACCAAATCGTGGAGCCGTTACCACGCCGGTGATTACGTCAAAGTTACCGTTGGATTACCTCAGGCTAGTTTGACCACGCTGGGTCCAACTACGGCCACTCGGCTCGCCGACCCGATCACTAAGACAGTGTTTCCGCCAACTCGACTCGGCCAAGGATGCGACCTGGATCATTGGTTGTCTCCTTTATACAGGAGCCCGCCGACGATTCGACTGGATGCCTACTCTGAAGCCGTATACTCCGACTGCCAGCAGCCACCTACGCCTAATCGACGACGGCCTCGGGGACTACTGATGGGGATATGCCTACCGGGGTATACCCAGCAGGACGTTTCCGACTGGCCCAAGACCCGGCGAGTGGGCCTGCAGAACGGCGAGTGGATCGAAGCCCAGCCAGGAGTTGAGTTGAAGTCAAGGCCCAAAGTAGTAGATAGGCCCAGTCGGACTAGATTAAACGACTATTGAAGTTGTAACCGAATCGGTTGAGATATGTAAACCCTAGGGGAGGTGAGCCTATATAAACCTCCCAATAGGGCGAGTAGAGATACGTTCCCTCATACACCCAAGCGACTCGCCGCCTAGCCGCCGAGCTCGCCCATTGTAACACCTCCATAATACAATCTAGCAGGAGTAGGTCTTTACCCTCCGGGGGGCCGAACCTGGGTAAAACCTTGTGTCTTTGCCCTCATCTCGCACCGCAGATGGCTGGCTACCCTAGCCCCTCGTTCTACTACTCGCTGCCGATTGCAGCATCTGCCGTGATAATTCCCACAACATTGTTTCAAATCTTCAATCTTTGATTGAGAGATGCCTTGTAAAGGATCTTCAATCTTTGATTGAGAAAAATGATTTTGTCAAAACAAAAACTTAGTATTTTCAAATGTTAAGGAAAAATCTATTTTGAGCAATGCAAGCCTCAACTCCACTTATCCAAATGCATATAGATGATAGACTCCACTATACTACCATAGTATCACTTGCCAATACAATTCAAATGTATTGACCTTGTGGCTGTAACTTGTAATGTTGCAGGTTTGATTGTTTTTAGTGAAGATTGATTGATTAGGATTACAAAGTCTACAACCAACATCTGCCTGTGGCACTTTGAAGATGAAGGACCCATACTTATAGTTGTTCCGCTGCAATGTAATGTAATAGCCAAATGAGCTATGTTTGATGTAATAAACTTATGTTATTCCTGGTTATAAAGTTAAATTATGACCTTTGTTTCTTGATATTACATCTTAAATATGGATGCTAGCTATTGATCCAGGGACTAGCATTGTAAACACAGGGGACACCACCTTATGTTAATAAAGGTTGGGACACTCCCCCTACAGATGGTATCAGAGCATTGTGTTGCCTGTAGGATTTGTAAACCCTAGGATTGGACAAAAACCCTTAGAAGAATAGGAGTTGTATTTTGATCCAAAAAAAACTTATTTACAAAAACCCTTGTAAACTCTTTCCTCAATCATTTTGGTTTTCAACTCTACTTCTCTTCTATTTCAACTTGATGGAAAAACCTACCCCATGGCCAAAGACTACACCATGTGCAAAGGACTTCTTCAACATCTTCAACTCTAATGACTTCAACTTCTTCAATCCTAATGACTTCAACATCTTCAGCATATTCACCAAGGACTTCCAACTTGGATATCCCTAAGGACTACAAGTGAGACAAGGAAAGCTTGCTCAAGATTTGGAGACTAAGGGAATGCAAAATAAGAAGGAGCCATCAACAAACTTTGAAGTCTTGCAACCAAGAGTTTTTCGCAAGGAGACCATGATCCCAAGTAGGAAGAAGCAACCAAGAATGATGGAAAAAATCACAAGTGAACCATGTAGATGGACCACCATTTATAGTTAAAGTCAAACACACCAACTTATGTGGTGTAACAAAAATATTTTGTTGCCAACGTATGTGCTTGAACTTTGTTGTTTGAGTGAATTGTTTGGTTTGTGATTGCATGCACATTACTTGTGTGAATTGTGATGTGTGTGATTAGAAATATTTCCTTAGAAATATCTTGCCTATTCTAATCTCCCTTCAAAACCCAAACAGATGACTACTTCAAGAGACTCCAACATCAGGGATGATAACAACAACAACCAAGAGAACAACATGAGAGAAATTATAGTAACCCAAACCCAGTTGAGCCAAGAGACAACTCAGCTTTTAGCCAACAACAATAGACTAGACCCAGCCATACAAAGGATTTTGAAACTTCAATCCCAATTGTTGCAAGGATTGGTTACTCAAATGATCAACATGGGAGAAAACTTTTCCCAAAGAGCTATGGACAACAAGGATGACAAAGATGCTATTCTAGAAGGAACCCAAGATAGTAATACTTGTGGATACAAGGATCATGCATCCAAGGAATATGAAGATCAATGCCCCAAGAAAAGAGAAAGATCTCCCACCCATGAAGAACATGAACTAGAAGAACTCTTAGCTTTGGAGAGACCCGAAAAGAAAAAGAAAGACATAAGCCAGTTGCAATGTTACAATTGCAAAGAGAAGGGACACTATGCCAGTGAATGCCTAGAAAAGAAGAAGAACCAAAGAAACAAACAAAAGGAAATGATACCAAAGGAAAAGAAAGATATTAGCCAAGTGATGTGCAAACACTGCAAGGAGTTAGGACATTATGCATCATACTGTCCAGAGAAGCCACCTCAAGACCTCAAACATATAACATGTTTCAAATGCAAGGAACTAGGCCACTATGCAAACAATTGTCCAGAAAGGATGGAGAACAAGTTAAACAAGCCTATGGAGAAACTTAACCTTGGCCCATGATTCAAGAATGGAAACCAAGGACACAATGCAAAAGTTTGCTTAGAGAATTTTTTCCCAGGATCCCAAGAAGGACAATATGTAATTTTTGTTTGAAAAATTTTAAGGGTGGTAGAACCCTAGATGTTTTGAGCAAACTTGTAACCCCTAGCCTTCCCAAATCTCGGGACGAGATTTATTTTAAGGGTGGTAGCCTGTCACATCCCAAGATTTTCCAAATCTTGTAATGTGAAAATAAATGAATAAAATAAAACCTTGTTTGATTTCAGGGCCAGAAGAAACTTTTTGAATTCAATTGGAACCTCAAACCAATTTGAATCAAATAAATCCTAAAGGGATTTAAAAAGATAAACATTTAATAAAGGAAAATAAAAATATTTAAAATTACTACTTTGGATCTTTAAATAAAAGGATTTGGTATTCAAAGGAAAAGATAGATTTATAAATAAGGATTATTTATACAGCCAAATTAAACCTTGGCCAATATTTTGAAATAAATGTTTTGTTTTGATAAAAATAGTAAACGTTTATTTAAATAAAATAATAAGGATTTAATATCCAAGATTTTATGAATAAAGGTTTTATTATTTCTAAACCATCAAAACTTGTTTATTTGTTTAAAATAAGTCTTCTAAGTATTTTATATTCTCAAATAAAACCTACTGAAGAGTTTTGGCTTTATTTTAGATTTCAAAATAAATATTTTAAATAAAATAAATCCTAGTTGATTTAATAATGAAGGTCTATTGTATTTAATTAATAATGGACCCTAAAATAAAAGGTTATTTTTTTTAAACAAAATTCCAAGTATTCTTTATTTCCAAATAAAACCTACTGATTTGGTTTGGAAAATATTTGGATTTAAATAGAGCTTTGAAATAAATCAAAACCTATGGATTTAATAATTGGTATATCTATTTATTTAATTAATAATGGATCCTATTATTAAAATTATTATTTTGAATTTGGATTTTGGTTCATGCTACTGAGCAGAACTAACTTCAATATTACAAAGTTTGGGTGTTGTTTGAATTGATTTGGTTGATGTTTGTTTGTTTAAAAATTCAAAACAGAAATTAGATTCAGAAAAAGAAAAGGAATACAGGAAGAAAAAAATAGAGTTAGGCCGACCCAACCCATCAGCCCATCAAGGCCCAGCGCCAGACCAGCTCCTCTTTCCACCCCGAATCGTTTTCTTTCACCCAGCAACTTACCCACCGAGCGACTGACTACTGGCCCCACCTCCACTTCCTTTCTCTCACTGCCAGAGGACCCCACACCACGCCCCCTTCTTCCCCACCGCCCGGCCGTTGCAGGCGAGTTAAACCCGACGTAATTCGCATTGAAGGATGGATTAAACCGCCATTGACCATGCCTGATAAAATGCCAGCACCTCCTCTCTCGTTCCCTCGCCCCCTCCCAAAGCACGCCAGGCCGCCCAATTCCTCCCGAGCTCCTCTGTTCGACGACCTTCCTCGTCAATTCCAGCCAAATATCCGCCTTGCCTCCTTGTGCAACCTAGCAGCTTCCCACTCCAGACGCATCTGCCCTCCGTTCAACCGCGTTCGTCCGTCGCCAGAACCAACTCCGGCGAGGAATCCTGCCCGTCCCCGTGCGCCCCTCCACCAACCAAGAGCATGTTGAGTATCAGTGATGCATTGCGAACCTGGTGAGCCTCTCCTCCCTCTTCCTCTCTTCATGTATCGTCGACGCCGCCGCGCGCAGTCGCCGAGCGCCGCCAAACTTTGTTCGAGTACTGCAGACCGTAGGATCCTAATCTGACGCTCACGATAGTTTAACTTAACCGCGAAGGGTTACGCGTCTAGGACCGTGCGATCGATCAGATCCAACGCCCTACAGACGCGATCGAACCGAATCGGTACCCGCGAATAGCAAAGCGCCGCGTGTCACCTATTCTATTTAAAAACAGATTTGAAAACAGAATTATTTGCAAACTTCAAACCCCTTTAAATTTCAAACCACACGTCCAAAAATTACGAATTTTATGTCGTTGGATTCAGGAGAGCAAGACCTAACCAACCATGCCCTTAGTTTAGAAAATAGTATATGTTAATTTGCTTGTTTTTGCAGATTCATTTGTGAGCTTGTTTAGAGTATAAAAATTGTTTAAATATGATTTTAGGGTTAAAACCTTTGCAAAATGGTTTGTTGTGACCTTACTGACCTTAGGAACCAACCCATGGTTTTTAAAATATATTTGGAAAAGTTTAGGATGGAATATTAGATTTGGTCCATTTCTAGCCAAATAAAAATAATGGATTTATTATGGAAATGATTTTGGAACAAAAACTTTGGGAAAATATTTTGATTCAAAGCTACTGACCCCAAAACACCAAGTCTTGAGAGTTAGAAACTTTGGGTGAAGACTTAAAGGTTTTAGATTTGATAAAACTAATTTCCACCACATAAAATGATGAATGGATTTAAAAAAATGGTTTTTGGACAAAACCCTTGATAATGACTTTGCCACTTTGGTAAATGACCAATTTGGATCATACAAAGTTTAGAAATCCAATAGAGACCCTCTTTGCAAAAATAAAACTATCTTGTGCATGCTCCCATGCATAACTTAGAACCCTTTGCTTTGTATGTGAAATTGTTTGTTTGACTTTGGTTTGGAATGTTAGTTGATTTTGTGTTTGCTTGATTGACTTGTAGTTAGAGAAGTGTGAGACTAGCACGATCAAGGAGTGAACCACCATTCCCTACCAAAAAGGCAAGTGATGCTTCATACTCTTCGTCCCATTACTTTCACTATGCATTAGTGATTTTGCTAAAGTGAAACTTGCATGGATTTTGCTAAGTATAGACCTTGCTATAAGAAAACCTAGTAGAGGAATCCTTAGTAGGATTTTCCTAAGTTAAGATTCCTATTACTATCAAGCTTAGCCTAGCTAATAGAAAACATGGGTGGAAAATATATTCACACTATGGAAAAATCTCTAAGTCTGAGGACTTATGTTTTTGTTTAATAAAACAACTAAGTTAATGAATCACCTGGGTGGAATGGAAGGATTGGTTTGTGTTGAGTGGTTACTCAGGGCCCATTCAATGGACTACCCTGGTGTATCACACTTGTGGATGGCCACCCAGGAACAAAGAGATTTGAGATGTCAAATGTTGAGAAGCTTCAAGTGCAACCACTTGGCAATATGGGCTCTGCCATGATCATATAGGTTGCAAGAACTTAGCCATATGGACAGTGGGTGGTAGTGTTTGATAGGTTGGAACGCGTCCATTTTGGTCTAAGGGAAGTCTTCTGAAAGATCTTGTCTTGGGAAACCAAGTCTTGTGGGGAAAGTGCACCACCTCTGCAGAGTGTAAAATCTAAGTACTTAGCCATGTCCCTGGTAAAGGACAATTTGAGCATCAAGACATGGAAGCAATCAAGGATCTCATCATTCAAATTTCTAAGTTAAAACTTGTGGATTGAACAAGGGTTGTTTGAAATCTTCAATATTTGATTGAGAGATGCCTTGTAAAGGATCTTCAATCTTTGATTGAGAAAAATGATTTTGTCAAAACAAAAACTTAGTATTTTCAAATGTTAAGGAAAAATCTATTTTGAGCAATGCAAGCCTCAACTCCACTTAGCCAAATGCATATAGATGATAGACTCCACTATACTACCATAGTATCACTTGCCAATACAATTCAAATGTATTGACCTTGTGGTTGTAACTTGTAATGTTGCAGGTTTGATTGTTTTTAGTGAAGATTGATTGATTAGGATTACAAAGTCTACAACCAACATCTGCCTGTGGCACTTTGAAGATGAAGGACCCATACTTATAGTTGTTCCGCTGCAATGTAATGTAATAGCCAAATGAGCTATGTTTGATGTAATAAACTTATGTTATTCCTGGTTATAAAGTTAAATTATGACCTTTGTTTCTTGATATTACATCTTAACTATGGATGCTAGCTATTGATCCAGGGACTAGCATTGTAAACACAGGGGACACCACCTTATGTTAATAAAGGTTGGGACACTCCCCCTACAACACCAAATCCGATCATCACGTGAGTCGGTGTAGCTTCAAAGGCGAGCATCCATATGGTCATCATATCAAAACATATGACTCATGCTTAATATTTCAGTTCGTGTTCCGAGTCCACGTATGCACATGCTAGGCTCGCCAAGTAAGAACCTTAGTATTTGCATGTGTAAAACTGTCTTACACCCGAGATATGCTCGTGGATTCAAGTAAACCCGATCATCACGTGATGTCTTGAAGCGACGAAACATTGTCGGTGCATACTTAAGGAAGAACACATTTTTATCTTGATATCTAAATGAGGTATCATCTTATTATGCTAATAAAACGCCAAACTAGCAATATAAGATGCAACAAAACATCTTATGTGAAAAGTGAAATGATATGGTTCTTGCACATGATCTCCATCATGTGCATCATGGTATGATCGTCATCATTCATCTATGTGTAAGGCCAAGGTCTATGGAACTTACACGTTATGTATGTTGTAAGAGTATATACTTATACTTTTATTTACAACATCACCATATCATGACACTAGCACAACAACAATCTAAACTAGACACTTCTAATTTATCCATTGCAAGTTTTACGTGGCTGAGGGCTTTCGGAGATAGAACCGTTCATACCTATGAACATGGAACCACAACGATGATAATCAAATTATTGACAACTCGTTGTAAATCAGATATTAACTATAGTAGAAGAGACAGACATCCGCAAGCCACTTATGCAAAACTAGTTGCATGTCAAGCGTGGAACAGGTCTCATGTGCGAGGACATGTAAATTTTGTCCGGGCCGCTTCATCCCACTATGCCACCAATATCCAAAGTACAAGGAAGAATTAATAACATTACCATCAGCGCCCACATATTCATATGTGTACTACCCGTGCAAAGCATCTACGCATAGATCTGGCTCTGATACCACTGAAGGGTTCGCAGCATAGAAAACAAAAAAACTCCTATGATGGGAACAACTAAGTACCAATATCTATCTACTAGATACAAGAAACTGGTGGATATACATCCATAGAATACATACCCTTGAAGACCGAATAGCATTAACAAGGTTGTACTCATGGATGATGTAGTCGAACGCTTGCCGATCTCAAGATCGTGATGAAGTTCATCTGGTCTGGCCGGTCCAGCACCATCAAGTCTAGCACCGCAAAGCAGTGGTGCATCCGTGATCGCACACACGTTCGGGTACCCTGACAACCTCCACGCCCTCGCTCCAGTGAAGCAGCGGAAGAAATAAATCCTTCCAGAAAAGGCTACCAGGAACATGTATCTCGATGATCCGAGACCATGTGGAAATTCTAAAGGGGGAGAGATCCTTCACGAGAAGGTGTGCTTTGAGAGAAGGAGAGGGAGGCCTTTTATAGGGAGAGGAGGGCACCCAAGGGGCATGGCGCCCAGCCATGGTGGCTGCCCCCACCTCTTCCACATTCATGTGGGTGGAGCTCCCACTCAAAATGAAAAGCCTCCACTCACATAAACATGCCTCCACTCAAAAATCCACTCACATGCATTAAATTTCCACCAAATTTAATGCAAGCTCTCATTTAAATAAAACTCTTTTATTTATTTATTCAGAATTTTGTTAATTACTCTAATTAACAAGCATTCACATAAAATCCCTTATAACATTTCAATTTCACATGCAGAACCAGTTTCAACAATTTCAACCGAAACGATTTCGGTGTCTAGTGAAATAAATTCCTGCGCTTTCTTTTTCTTTCTCTGTCATATCATTTGCTCTGAATGGTGCCGGTATCCCTTAAGTGTGTCACCCTATGGTTCGCGAATAATTTGGACATGATTGAGCCCCTCTCCTATCAATAATCAGTAGCGGGACCTGGAGATCTGTACTGACTCACACACATTTAACGATGACTTATGTGATCGTGTGAACCTTATACGCATGTAACTCAATCCCTTTGTCTCGCGATATATTACATGTACGAGATTCGATCAGCGATATCTCCATACCTAGTTTTATCTCGTTACCAACATGTACTCTTTTCTCGTTCCCGTGATATAACATTCTAGTGATCAAATCACTTGCTTGCAAGCTACCTAATGTGATATCACCGAGAGGGCCCAGAGTATATCTCTACGTCATCGGGATGGACAAATTCCACTCTTGATCCATGAGCCTCAACATAATACCTCGTAGCACTAAACCCATCTTTATAATCACTCTGTTACGATGTGACGTTTGATGTTATCAAGATACTCTTCCGGTGTTAGTGATTGACATGATCTCATGGTCTAAGGACTAAGATTACTTCGTATGATGTTATAACAATATAAACACAATGACCTTGATCGTAATGCTATACTTCGGAGGAATGTTCATCACATCATTTCAACAATGTTGCGACCTCGTAATTAACAACATCCAATGTCCATGAATAGGAAACCTTTGATCATCTTGTTAATCAACGAGCTAGTTTATAAGAGAGGCATAACTAGGAACTTTCTATTTGTTTATTAAACACACATGTATTAATTTTTACGTATTAATACAATTATAGCATGCAAAATAAACATTTATCATAAATAAGGAATGCGATAATAACCACTTTATTATTGCCTCTCGGGCATATCCCTTCAATTTGGAGGACTTGAAGGACACATCAACCAGAGGCGTGACAAACAGGTTCATGGAGATGGAGATCATCACGGAGAGAGCCATACCATTTCACATTATAATTGGATTATTTGTGTTATTGTTATGTCTCTAGTTTTGCGTCTGTTAGATAGCTAGTTGGTAAACTTTAATCCCTCAAAGAAGGTCTAGTCCGTCTCCTCGCCAGTGTTGTACCATCACAAGTCAGACATTTTTGGTAGTGGGCTCACAAAATTGAGGTGCTGCCAATTCTTTTCGACTAGGTGGGTTCGAGTCGGACTCTTACAGCGGAATCACTAGTCGACTTGCTTATTTAGGATCCTGAATCACTAAGTAACCATCAGAGGGGTGTTGGTTCTAGTGGGAGCATAAGTATTAAAGTGTTTAATACGGTTGCTCTTTTATGAATACATGTCTTAAGTGTTTTGCATACTTTCTGTTGTAGATCAATGGCACCTAGTAGTAGTCACTCTTTGATATCCGGTTTTGTGTTGAGAACCATTCTTCAGAAAGATAAGTTGAATGACACTAATTTCACCAAATGGTATCGAAATCTGAGAATTGTTCTCAAACAAGAAAAGAAAGACCATGTTTTAGATAACCCACTTCCAAATGAGACGAATGAGAATGCGAGTGTTGCTGTTACCAATGCCTACCGTAGGACCAATGATGAGTCCATGAAAATAATCTTTCTTATGCTTGCTCATATGGAACCAGACTTGCAGCAGTAGTTCGAGAATGGTGAGGCCTACGATATGATCGAAAGCCTCAAAAGTATGTTTCAGGCTTAGGCAAAGACCGAGAGGTATCAAGTATCTCAGGATTTGCTGAGTTGCAAGCTTAAGGATGGCGATCCAATGAGTCCGCATGTGATTAAGATGGTTGGTTACGTTCAGTCTCTCGAAAGGCTTGGCTACCCCCATTAGTGAAGGGTTCACTACAAACATAATTCTAAAATCTCTTCTTAGTGTGTATGGTTAGTTCATATCAAACTATAACATGCATGGTATGGATAAAAAGCTCACTGAATTACATGGGATGCTCAAGCAGGCAGAGGCTGATCTCAAGAAAGGTACCAGTCAAGTTTTGATGGTACAGAATAAGGCTAAGTTCAAGAAGAGTTCTTGGAACAATAAGAAGAATACTAAGTCATGAGGTAACACTTAGGATTCGATCCCAAGCGCTTCCTCGGGGACTAAGACATCTGCTTCACCTGGATCCACTTGCTTCTATTGCAAGACGAATGGCCACTAGAAGAGGATTGCAACAAGTATTTAGCTGACAAGGCCAAGAGAGGAGGTTGACTTCCAACTCAGGTAGACTTGTGTGCAATGTAATAGATGTTTATCTTGGTGATGCACTTAATAGTTCTTGGGTATATGATACCGGATCAGTCATTCATATCTGCAAATCATTGCAGGGACTGGTAAGAACTAGGAGCGTAGCTAGAGGCGAGGTTGACATTCGAGTCGGCAACAAAGCGAGAGTCGCTACGTTGGAATTCAGAACGATGCAACTTCATTTACCTTCAGGATTCTTAATGGATCTAAATAATTATTATTATGTTTTAGTTCTTAGTCGAAACATCATTACTGCCTCATGTTTAATGAGACAAGGCTATGAGTCTAATATTTAAAAAAATGGTTGTTCTTTATATTTGAATGATATCTTTCACGACTTTCCCTATGGTTCCACTGTCAATTTTTGGTGCAGAAATAAAAAAATACCATAGGGGTTTTCCCTATGGTTCCACTATAAAAAAATATATGCTTCACGGCTTTGCAACCGTTCAGGACAGGTTATTTATTTTGAATCTTGATGGTGGGTTAGTCTATAACAGAAATGTTAAAAGGATAAAACCAAATGATTTAAATATTACTTACTTTTGGCACTGTTGGCTTGGTCATATAAGTTGGAAACAAATGAAGAAGCTCCATGATGATGGACACCTAACTTCGTTTGACTTGTAGTCGTTCCAGACATGTGAATCTTGCATACTCGGCAAAATAACCAAGACACCTTTTCCAAAGAGTTGTGAAAGGGCGTCTGACTTGTTGGGACTAGTACATAGTGATGTGTGTGGTCCAATGAGCATGACAATCATGGTGGTTATTGATACGTCGTAAACGTATCTATAATTCTTATGTTCCATGTTTGGTTAATATCCACATTTCTATGCTTTGTCTATACTTTGAGGTATTCTTATACATTTTCTGGGACTAACCTATTAACAATATGCCGCAGTGCCAGTTGCCTGTTTTCTGCTGTTTTTGGTTTTAGAAAAGCTAGTAATTCTTATCTTTATACCATTCTGAGCCATTTACGAACATTACAGCGAATATGATCAAGACATTTATGGCTCCCACATAAATAAGAAGTTGTGCCACATCTACAAAGTAGGAATTTAATAAAAAAATAGAATAAGGATATACAGACAAGAACTAATCCCAGCGAAAAGGCAGATATTCTCAGAATTGGACGAAACAAAAGCCAAAGTCAATATTTCACCGGAACGAACACAGAGACCGAAGGAGAGACGGAGGGGAGCCACAAGGTGGCCGCACCCCTTCCCCACATAGGAGCGGGCCCAGCCTAGGCCACACCCTGAGTAGGGTGTGGGCCCCTAGCCGCCCTCTTGCCTCGCCTCTTCGCCTATATAAGTCCCCCGATTGCAAAACCCTAAAGACCCGATCAGTTCTCCATGAAACTGTCTTTGTCGCTGCCACCATCGTCCCTAGATCGGGGGGATCTTAAGCTCTTCCCGGTACCCTGCCGGAGGGGAGAGATCATCCCAAAGGCCTTCTTCATCACCATGTCAGCCTCCGATATGATGCGTGAGTAGATCACTCTTGGACTATGGGTCTATACAGTAGATATATGGTTGTTTCTCCTCCTTTGTGCTATCATGTTTAGATCTTGTGAGCTCCATTCATGATCAAGATCATCTATTTGTAATCATACATGTTGTGTTTGCGGGGATCCGATGGATATTGAGATACTATGTCAGATTGATTATTGATTCTATCATGTCTTATTGATTATTGATTCTATCATGTCTGTGTTGTTTTAGATCTTGCATGCTCTACGTTTCTAGTAGCTATCTTGGCCAAGTAGATGCTAGTGACTCCAAGATGGAGTATTTATGCTCAATAGTGGGTTCATGCCTCTATTGAATCTGGGGAAGTGACAGAAATCTCTAAAGTTGTAGATGTGCTGTTGCCACTAGGGAGAAAACAAAAATCTCGTGTTCATGGAACAATTGTATTGTTTACTTTACACACATTGCTTAATGCAGTTATCCTTTGCTTGCAACTTAATACTGTAGGGGGTTCGGATGATAACCTAAAGGTGGATTACTAGTCATAGCCTAAAGTCATAGATGCAGTTGGATGATAACCTAAAGGTGGATTACTAGTACTAACCTAAAGTCTGGATTCTGATGGAAAAGAAGGCGTTTCGGTGCAATTTCGCAAAGATCATAAAAATACCAGAAAAATATGGAAACATATTATTTTACCAGAAGACGAAGGATGCCATAAGGAGGGACAAAGAAGGGCCTCAGGGGGCCCACACACCCCTAGGCACGGGCCCACCTGACCCCGCGCCTAGGGCAGGTGTGGCCCACCTGCTCGGACTCCTACTCTGCCCCTTCGCCTATATCGTCCCTACGAAACCCTAAGGCTCGGGGAGCGACCACAGATAGATTTCCGCCTCCTCTAGGGGGCGGAAAACACCGAGAGAGAAAGATATTTCCGGTAGACAGATTTCTGCCGGGGGAATTACTTATCGGAGAGGGGAGACTGTCTCCGTCAACACCGTCGTCAAGCTAGGATTCATCGGGATCATCATCATCATCCACACCATCATCTCCACTAGCACCATCATCACCACTCCGTTCCGCTGTAACAATTGTGTTGGATATTGCTTTAGTTCTTAGGGGAAACTTTTCCAGTGTTAATTACTATTGTAGTTGATGCTTGTGAGTGGAACCATTGGATTATTTTTATGTTCAGATTGTTATCCATTACCATATCATCTTTGATCTTGATCCATATGATGTGTTGTGAGTAGTTCTTATAGTTCTTGAGGACATGGGAGAAGTCATGTTGTTAGTAGTGAATCTGTGATGAGTTATTATTCAATGGTTTAGTATTTAAGTTGTGGTGCTATTCTTCTAGTGGTGTCATGTGAACGTCGACTACATGACATTTCACCATTTATGGGCCTAGGGGAATGCATTGTGTATTTGGCTACTAATTGTGGGGTTGCCGGAGTGACAGAAACCTGAACCCCCGTTAGGACACCTTTGCAAAAGGGAGTGTAGGATCATAGAGTTTAAGACTATGGTTAGATTTATATCTTAATTACTTTCATGTAGTTACGGATGTTTGCAGGGGGTTTAATCACAATTATGTATTAGTCCTAGGAAGGGCGGTATGTTAGCACAGGTTCACCCACACAACACTTACAAACACCAAAGAAGAGTACTCGGCTATTTGAAGCGAAAGCACTTGACAGAATTCCCATGTGTCCTCGAGAACGCTTGGTCCTTATAAGTATTTCCACCGGCTTGTCCTTTGCTAAGAAAGGATTGGGCCACTTGCTCCATTTGTTCGTTACTTCTGTTACTTGCTCTTTGTTTTGTTGCCTTGTCCGAAAACCACTAAAAATCCGTTTGCTAAGTATTCACAGGGATTTCCTGCTCCATACCACTGTTCAGCACCTTCTGCTCCTCGTTGGGATCGACACTCCTATTTATCAAAAGTACTACGATACACCCCCTATACTTGTGGGTCATCAAGACTATTTTCTATCACCATTGCCGGGGAGTGAAGCGCTATTGAAGAGTGGAACTGGTAAGGGAAACTTTCACTGTGAGTATTGCTCTTGTTACTGCTTGTTACTTTGTTTCCAATATGGATAACCCACTTGGTTTTCTGTTTGGAAAAGTACTACCACTACTAGGGTAGTAGATGAACCACCACCTATTGAGATAGACCCTTTTAAGATACCTACAAGTATTGTTAATCGTGTTATGGATAATTATTATTTTGGGGATGGAACTATCCATCCTGGTGATCACTTGATTTTTATCCATGAATTATGCGGGTTGTTTAAGTGTGCAGGTATCACAACTGAACAGGTGAAGAAGAAGTTACTCTCCATATCCTTGAAAGGGAGAGCTGAAGAATGGTATAAGCTGCTGAAGAATGGAAAATCCATGGAATGGGAGGAGATGGCATCTCTCTTTTACTCTAAATTTTATCCTCCCAGTGAGATTCATAAGGATATAACTTTTGGCCTCTTGATGGAGATAGTACGGCTCAAGCTTGGGGGAGATTGAAGTTACTAATGCAGAAAATGTCCTATTTATGAACTCCCTAACAATATTATTTTCAATAACTTTTATGCTGGGCTTTCTCTTCATGATAAAGATTTATTAGATGCTTCTTGTGCTGGATCATTCACACGTATGAAGGAATAATCTAAATGGGATCTTCTAGACCGTATTCAAGAGAACACTGAAGCTTGGGAGAATGACAAAGGAAGAAAGTCAGGTATAAACTATGATTATGAATGCACTAAATCGTTTATGGGGCCTTTACCTCTTACATAGAAATTCCCAAGAAGAAGTGGAATAAGTACCATGCTCCGTATAAAGATGTTGTTAGTCATGTTCCCGTTAGAAGTACTCAAGTTTGTACTACTAATCATATTGTGCCTGAACCCCATGTTGAGAAAATGCCTTTCCCAGCTAAGGTAAAGGAGTATTCTATGATTATTAGTGCAAACGGCAAAGGTACAACCATTTGAGTGATGAACCTGTGGTAGCTATTGTGAAAGACATTGTCACTAGAAATATAGAGGATGAGCATATTGTCTTCTGTGAAGATGCTTCTAATATTATCTCTCATCCTAGTAAGGCTAGAAAATCTAGTGTTCATGTGCTTTCTGTTAAAATTGGTGATCATTGCTACTATGGTTTATGTGATATTGGTGCTAGTTCTAGTGCTATTCCTTATGAGCTTTACAGGGAAATTATGCATGAGGTTGGTCATTGTGAGATTGAGGACATTGATGTGGTTATTCACCTTGCTAACAAGGAAACCATTTGCCCCATTGGCATTATAAGAGATGTGGAGGTTCTCTATGGTAAGATTAAGTATCCTTCTCATTTTATAGTGCTTAATTCAGCAGCTAGCAAAACTTGTCCTATCATTTTTGGTAGACCTTTCTTGAATACTTGTGGAGCTATTATTAATTGTAAGAAGGAAAAAGTTTTAACTAAGTTTGATGGAGATTCTTATGAGTTTAAATTTTCCAAATTTGCTAAAGCTCCTTGTGAAAATAGCTTGCCTAATAAAGATTTCAGGATGGAACAACTTGCTTCTATTGATCCGGTTTATGACCTTGGACCTCTTTTTGGTGACTGTAAGTATGCTTATTCTGATGATAAAGTTGTTTACAGTGACAGTTATATTGTCAACTTTATTCAAAGTGCTACTGAAAGTTATTTTGAGAGAGGTAAACATGGTTTTATGCATCTCAATGATCTTAAGTTTCCCTGTTTTATGTTGAAAACTTTAAAGTTGCATTTGTTTTGTCTTCCTATGCTTGTGGCTTTTTGTTTCAACAAATCATTTTCTCATGATACCCCCATGCATAGGAAGTGGGTCAAGACTGAAGTGTGTTGGTTATTTGCTTCTTGATGCTCTCTTTCACTTCAAATATATATATCCTATGTGAGCATCTTTGGAAGTTTCAAGCCTAACTTAAAGGAATTAAAGAAAAGTACTTGTTGGGAGATAACCCAAGAGTTTTGTCGAGTCTTGGAAGTTATTACCTCAGTAATAACCGCTCCTTATCCTTTTTGTTTTGGTTTTTAGGTCAAATTCAACTACTTTTGTGAAGTAAAGGAGTTGTGAAAAGTGGCTGTCCTGGGACAGATTTTTGTGCTGCATTGTAAAAATTCGTGAGGAAGCTCAGTAATTAGGATGGAGCTGCATTTTTCTGTGCTTTTTCTCCAAGTTGTTACCAAACTTTCATCAGTTCTGCACTTTTTGATTTGAGCAACAGAAGGTCTTCGAAAAATACAATCTTTACCTGCTGGTCTGTTTTGACAGATTTCTGCCATCATTTGCATTTGCCTCTTATAGAAGCTTTTGTCTTGATGGGTTTTCAGTTGAAGTGTGTACCATAGGTTTATTGTTTTTGCTTATACTAATGTTTTCATTGAGTTTGTGCAAGGGTTTTTGTAAGAAGGAAATTTTCAGGAAAAAGAAAAAGGAATCTGCAGAGTTCGTCTTTGAATAGGTAAAAGTGGTGAAAACAGAAGGTTCGTGAAACCCCAATATTTTTATATTTTTTATGTTTTTAATACATAAGGGAAGTTACGAGACGAAACTGAAGAGGAAATGGAGCCATGGGTGGACAAACCCACCCCAGGCGCGGGCCCAGCCTGGCCGCGCCTGAGGGGGGTGTCTCCCCCTCGAACTCCGTCTCTGCCTCGTTTTCGTGTCAAAACCTTCCTTATGCATTGAAACTTCGTAATATATAACCCCCGGATTCCCCGAGGTTCGTGCATAGTGTTCTGGTCGTGTTTTCATTTCGATCTGTTTCTGTCAGGAAATCTTCTCAAGTTTAGAGCAACATGGCCTTCGCCAACGACAAAGGAAAGAAGCCTGAGGAAGAAGAACCTCAAGTCCCAAGGAGGAGGAGTTCGGTAGTATATGAATGTGACATGGAGGAGGACAAGCATCCAGACACCCGTGCTACCGTCGCAAGCATTGGTTTGGTGGCACGACCTACCAAGCTTAAGAGGACAGCACGAATGTCTACAGGAGGGAAATATCGACGTCATACTCTCTCTCCACGATCATTTCCTCCACGTAACAAGAGACCCTTCCATACACTTATACGTGAATATCAATATCAACATGTGCCCAAAGGGGATTTGTCCTCGGTTTGGGATATGCCTCGTTTTAACAATGCAGAGAATGATCATGCTAAGGATGAAGAGTGGGGAAAGAATAACAAGAACTGGGATTCTCGAACTGACATGATCATGAACCGTATAGAGCATAATTCAGAGTTAATTCGTACTCTGACCTTCGATATGGAGGATTTGAAGAAACTTATTGAGGAGCTTATCAAGAGAACACCACCACCAAAGGAGTAATTCTTCATCAAGTTTGGCATCACCTTGGCTTGTTCCAAGCTTGGGGGAGTGCCGCGGTATCACCACCATTATATTTTATCTTTTACCTTTTTAGTGGATTCATATATGTGGTAGAGAGGTTATCTTATAGTTTGGTTTGCATGTGGAAGTATCTATCCTTTAGTTGATTATCTATGTATCCCTTGGTGTGAGTGCCTTTATTGAATATTAATGAGAAGTCTCATCTTTTACTTTTTGCACTTCTTATTTTAGTTTGCAATCTCTATTATATGATGGATCTTGTTGATTAGTATTGGCACCACTTTGGGATCATCAAGTGGATCTAAATTGGTTTTGGCAAACAAAATTCTGGTCAGTGGCATTAGTTTGAAAGAAAAAGAAAGAAAGAAAAAGCTTACAGGTATTTGGTATCATTTGTTTTCTTTCTTGTTGGCTCATAAGCTTAGTATTCTTTATTTAAGATTCTTTTGTGTCTTCAAGGAAGATTGAATGTTTGGCTTTATTACTTGTATGTTTGCTTGTTTCTTTCAACTCTCTTGCTTGCTACCCAGCCTTGCTAGCAAAAACCTGTTTTGAGAAGGCATATTTCTCATGTTTCCAAAATCATTTGAACCCAAAACTTTTGCCACTTGTGTCCATCGTATCTATCTATTATCTTTTGCTATTCCAAGAAAATTCTCAAGCTTCATCTACCTTTCGAATTAAAAAGTATTTTGTTATCAGAAAACTAGTTAGTAAAGCTCTCACGAACTTGATGGCACACCTTATTTACTTGCCCCTAATAGACTTGAACCATTGTGAACATCGAAGTTGTATATTCTTGCATCTATACGTTGGAATTAGCAGAACCGTGCTGTCATGGGGAACGTTTTCAACATTGCACTTGTACTCTGTACATAGTTGATATCGTGCTCTTTTGTCTATGGATGTCAACGGTGTGAAATAAAGAGGGAACTTGTAAGTCCATGGAGTTTGTATCCTGTGTTAGTGAAACGCCTGGGCCGCTAGCCTAAGCCATGCTTAATCATGGTGGAAACTTGCAGCATCACCATAGTGAGTCATCTATGAAGCATCCTCAATAAAAAGTTATACACATAGTAAATAAAAAGATCGCTGAGATGATCATTGTCTGCTTGCCTTGTCATTTTGGTTATGGAAAAGCTCATGTACCATGTGCAAGGGGTACCCCGTTGGCGGTTCTCAATGATATACAAATACTTACAATGACAAGAACTTACCTGGGCCCAAAGTTGACTATGCATGAGGAGTGGCCCTCATATTCAAGGGACATGAGATTGCCAACTTATATTTCATCAAGCATATACTCCATATTTGTTCACTTTAACCTTAATCATCTCAAGATGCTTATGATAGGGGCAATGAGGGCTCAAAGCTAGTAAGTACCATAATCTTTTGGAAGCTCTTTATGACTTGTAATCCCTGCTACCCTCTAAGAAGGGACCTTTATCCTAGTTACCAGTTGAGTCAGTAAACCTACTTCCCCTCTATCTCCAGCAAGCTTTTGAGTTGTTGTGTTTCAAACATTCATATGGTGATTTATCCAATCATGTTCTCTATCTTCCTTGTTTGCACAAAACTCTTATCTATTGATTATTACTTTGAAAGCCTTCACTTGTGAAAAACCTTTTTGAGCAAAGAGTGTTCCTGTTTTGAAACTTCTACAAAAAGCTTTTGTGAAACTGTTTACCAGGTGTTCTCTGACCAAGAACAAAAGTTTGCCAATTCCAATTATGATTTATCTTTATGCATCTCTATTGTGAATACTGTACTTGGTTGCAAGCTAAGTTATATAACGGTGAGTTGCTTTCTTTTATGAGTTGTGCAATAGTAAGTGTGATGCTTCTTGTTCGTATTCTTTTTATCGACACTTCACTCCATAAACCTGTGATATGTTTACTGAGATCAGTTTTCGCTTGGGGAAAAGCGAAGTCTAAGCTTGGGGGAGTTGATACGCCCAATTTGCATCACCATTCTATATCATAATTTACCTCTATTCATTGATATTTGTCTTATTATGAGGTATTACTTGTGGCTTTTCATATTTTTATGCATGTTGGATGATTCTTGGAGGATGGACTGCCGAAGTCTGGATTCTGATGGAAAAGAAGGCGTTTCGGTGCAATTTCGCAAAGATCAGAAAAATACCAGAAAAATATGGAAACATATTATTTTACCAGAAGACGAAGGATTCCAGAAGGAGGGACGAAGAAGGGCCTTAGGGGGCCCACACACCCTAGGCGTGGGCCCACCTGACCCCGCGCCTAGGGAAGGTGTGGCCCACCTGCCCGGCCTCCGACTCCGCCCCTTCGCCTATATCTTCCCTACGAAACCCTGAGGCTCGGGGAGCGACCACAGATAGATTTCCGCCGCCTCTAGGGGCGGAAAACACCGAGTGAGAAAGATCTCTCCGGTAGACAGATTCCTACCGAGGGAATTCCTTCCCGGAGAGGGGAGACCGTCACCATCAGCACCGTCATCAAGCTAGGCTTCATTGGTATCATCATCATCATCATCCACACCATCATCTCCACCAACACCATCATCACCACTCCGTTCCGCTGTAACAGTTGTGTTGGATATTGCTTTAGTTGTTAGGGGAAACTTTCCCAGTGTTAATTACTATTGTAGTTGATGCTTGTGAGTGGAACCATTGGATTTTTGTTTATGTTCAGATTGTTATCCATTACCATATCATCTTTGATCTTGATCCATATGATGTCTTGTGAGTAGTTCGTCTAGTTCTTGAGGACAAGGGAGAAGTCATGTTGTTAGTAGTGAATCTATGATGAGTTATTATTCAATGGTTTAGTATTTAAGTTGTGGTGCTATTCTTCTAGTGGTGTCATGTGAATGTCGACTACATGACACTTCACCATTTATGGGCCTAGGGGAATGCATTGTGTATTTGGCCACTAATTGTGGGGTTGCCAGAGTGACAGAAACCTAAACCCCCGTTAGGACACCTTTGCACAAGGCAGTGTAGGATCTCAGAGTTTAAGGCTGTGGTTAGATTTATATCTTAATTACTTTCCTGTAGTTACGGATGTTTGCATGGGGTTTAATCACAAGTATGTATTAGTCCTAGGAATGGCGGTATGTTAGCACAGTTTCACCCACACAACACTTACAAACACCAAAGAAGAGTACTCAGCTATTTGAAGCGAAAGCACTTGACAGAATTCCCATGTGTCCTCAAGAACGCTTGGTCCTTATAAGTATTTCCACCGGCTTGTCCTTTGCTAAGAAAGGGTTGGGCCACTTGCTCCGTTTGTTCGTTACTTCTGTTACTTGCTCTTTGTTTTGTTGCCTTGTCAGAAAACCACTAAAAATCTGTTTGCTAAGTATTCACAGGGATTTCCTGCTCCATACCACTGTTCAGCACCTTCTGCTCCTCGTTGAGATCGACACTCCTATTTATGGAAAGTACTACAATACACCCCCTATACTTCACAAGGGGAGTCCTTCAAGCCACGTCAAGGATTTTTCTGGCGTCGTTGTCGGGGAGTTTAAGGACATCTTCACAAGGGGAGTCCTTCACAACCATTCTCTTTACTTTGATTTTTTTTTGCTTAGTTCCTTTTCCTTTTTTCTTGCTTATTTTTATCAAAAATTAAAAAATAGTTTCATTTGGTTTTCTTTTCTATAAAAAATTCCGAAAAAAATTAGTTCCTACTCTAGTTGTTGCTGATGTTAGCTTGCTTCACCTTTGCAAAAAAGAATTCTGCTGGGAACACCAAGTTGTGTGACTTCACTAGCACAAACAACAATGATTTCCTGAGTACACCTATTGCTCCACCTGCTCCTGATGCTACCTTTTATGAAATTAAGCCTGCTTTGTTGAATCTTGTGATGAAAGAGCAATTTTCTTGTGCTAGTTCTGATGATGCTGCTGATCACTTTAATAACTTTGTTGAACTTTGTGAGATGCAAAAGTATAAGGATGTAGATGGAGATATTATTAAGCTCAAATTGTTTCCTTTCTCCTTGAGATGACAAGCTAAAGAATGGTTGCTATCCTTGCCGAGAAATAGTATTGATTGTTGGATTAAATGCAAAGATGTTTTTATTGGAAAATACTATCCTCCTGCTAAGATTATATCTATGAGAAGTGAAATAATGAAATTTAAACAACTTGATAATGAACATGTTGCTCAATCTTGGGAAAGAATGAAATCTTTGGTAAAGAATTGCACCACTCATGGACTGACTGCTTGGATGATTATCCAGACTTTTTATGCAGGGTTAAATTTCTCTTCAAGAAATCTGTTGGATTCTACTGCTGGAGGTACCTTTATGACCATTACTTTGGGTGCTTCAACAAAGCTCCTTGATAATATGATGGTTAATTATTCTGAATGGCACACTGAGAGAGCTCCACATGGTAAGAAGGTAAATTCTGTTGAAGAAATCTCCTCCTTGAGTGATAAAATTGATGTTATCATGGCTATGATTGTTAATGGAAAAACTCATTGTAAGATCCCTCCTTTGTAAAGGAAAAAGGATCCCTGTGATTGCAATGCTAGTCCCTGGATCATTGCTAGCATCCACAGTTTAAGATGAAGTACACAGATACACAGGTCAATTATTACATCCATTCCAGAGATAAAACATAGTCTTTACAACTCAAGGCCACAGGCCTAATACAAGAGTTTGAATAAGCAAATAAATATAAGTCTTCATCTTCATGTGCCACAGGCAAACATGTTGAGTGTAGACTCATGACACCTAATCCTCATCAGAGTAACCTGCAACATCACAAGTTACAGCCACAGTGGGTCAATACTTTGGAATAGTATTGGCAAGTGATACCTTAGTATATTTTAAGTGGACTAGATACTATATGCAAATTTGTCTAAGTGTAGCTTGGCTTGCTTTGCTCAAAATAGGTTTTTCCTATTAGTTGAAATCACTAAGTTTTTCTTTGTCAAAACTTTCCCAAGGAACCATCAATAGACATTGAGGTCCTTCACCCTTGTTCACCCACAAGTTTTTACTTAGAAGTTGGAATGATGAGATTCTTGATAGCTTCCATGTCTTGATGCTCAAGTTGTCCATTGCCATGGACTTGGCTAAGTACTTAGATTTTTCCATCTGCAGAGGTTGTGCACTTTCCCCACCAGACTTGGTTTCCCAAGACAGGACCTTTCAGAAGCCTTTCCTTAGAACAAATGGACGCGCTCCAACCTATCAATCCCACTACCACCAACTATCCAAATGGCTAAGTTCTAGCAACTTATGTGATCCAGGCAGAGCCCATATTGCCAAGTGGCTGCACTAGAAGCTTCTCAACACTTGGCCTCTAAAATCCCTTTGTTCCTGGGTGGCTTTCCACAAGTGAGATACACAAGGTAAACCATAGCCATGGGCCTTGTGTAACCACTCAACCAAAAACCACCAATCAAGTCCCTTTCCACCCACGTGTTTCATTGACTTGGTTGTTTTATTAAGAAAACATAAGTCCAAAGACTTAGAAATATTTTCACCATAGCATGTATATTTTACCAACCCTTGTTTGCTACTATCTAGGCTAAGCATGGCATAGATAGTATTTAACTTAGAAAATTTCCTAGCAATTCTACAACTACTTAGGATTTCCCATCATGGCATTTGGCAAAATAGTATCATGCAAGACTTAGCAAAATATTTCTAATGCTTGTATAAAAATATATAGGTATGGAAATAATCATGAAGTACCACTTGCCTTGGTAGTTGGGAGAGTAGCACTCTTCACAATCACAATCACTAGCACCAAAGTCTACACAAAGAATACAACCACAATCACATACAAGTCATATACAAGCAAAAATATATATGCATGCATGCAAGATGCTAAGTGATGATTTTTGAAACTCAACCAAGCAAGTGCATAGTACTGAATCAAAACCAAGTTAAAAACTTGCTAAACCAAGTTTATTTTACACTAAAACAATTTCCTAAATAATTCCTATACTTAAAATAGTCCTAAACAAGTTTCTGCAAATAAAGTCATTTTAACATAAGCTAAACACTAAACACATTGCATAAACAGAAAGGCCTTGTCTTCCTGATTCCAACGGTATAAAATTTGCTAAAATCTAACGTGGGAATCAAAAGTTACAAGCAAATCAAATTTGGATACAAATCTGTTTTCAAATTCTGTTTTTAAACAAACCCTAGCCACGCGTCCTAATCTTACTGGCGCGTACTGGTTCGTGTTGGATCACGCACACGAGCCGTAGGATCTAAGTGGCGATGCACGGTTCAGATCAAAACGTAACGCTTCGCTAAGTGGTTCTATTGCACGCGTTGGATCTAGATCCAACGGCTCTTGATCAAACGACCAAGGTCTGGCGGTGCGCGGCGACGGCAAGCGGCGGAGCGCTCTGTCTGTGGTGGTGCCGGCGTTCTAGGTCGCCCGGGGAGGAAAGAGTGTGCTCACCAGAATCACAGGGTCGAGGCGAAGCTCAACGTGTAGGTGGCTTGGCAAGGCGCACGGGGCTGCCGGAGCTCGGTCGTGCGGCACGGCCGGGAGGTTGCAGACGATGTAGTTGTCCGAGGTTTCGCGTCGCCCTAGCACGAACCAGATGGATTAGGAGACGCGCAAGACAGTGGGGAACATCCTTGTATCCAAGAGGGGGCAAGGGGCGCGCTCTGCTTACCGTAATTGGTCGCCGGAGTTGAGCGGCGGCTCGGTCGATTGCGGGCACGAACGGGGACGGCGTCCTGGGTTACGAGCAGGCAAATGAAAGGTATCAGGGAATGCGCAAGAACATGCTGGTCTCGATAGTTTGAACCAGAGAAAGGGGGCGGTCTAAGCTCACCGGAATCAGTCGTCGGTGCTGTGGGGTTTTGAGATCGAATGCGCGCAGCCTGGTGGCGGAGTGAGCGAGGAAATTGGGGGAAAGTGACCATGGTTGCGAGGGGTTTAAGTAGCCAGAAGCGGGGCGAGGATTGCGCGCTGAATCAATGGAATTTAAGCGAGTTTTAATCGCGGCGTCACTGCACGGTGGTAACGGCGGAGCGGTGTCTGCGCGCGAGAAATTGGGGAAGACGACGCTGACGTGGAGAGGGCCCGCTTGTCAGCGAAATAAGCAGAGAGGGAGTGGGGTCCGAGCGTCAGCGACTCGTTGGGTGTGTTCGCGCGTGCGAGAGTGAGAGAGGTGGCCCGGGTGGGCTAGCTGGGCCGGTGTTGCTGTTGGGCTAGAATAGGAGCGCCGGCTTTTTTCTTTTTCTTTAATCCTTTTCTATTTCTGAATTGATTTTCTGGATTGAGTTTCAAATGAATTCAAACTCTATTTGAATTCAAATATTTTTGGGATTTTTGTAGTGTGCAACAGTCACAAAACTTGGCATAAAACCATGTGGTCACTTTGAGTTGGCTTGGTCATTTTTGGAAAAACAAAATAACAGGGACATTGCACTTGGTTTGCAAATGTTTGAAAATGGTTTTTGAAACCATTTCTATTTTTTAAAATTTTGTTCTAACTCTACACTCAAACCAATCAACAAGGGAGACAAACAATCTAGGTTTAAAACATTCAAGCTCTCAAATGGGGATGGGCATTTGATTTAAGTTTTCTCACATAAAATGATAGCACTATGTGCTTCTGTTTTCTTGAAATGAGTTTGAAATTGGTCTCAATTCTATATGCATGCATGAATGATATGCAATCTTTGAAATCATGATTTTAGGGATGTTACACTCATATTGTTCCAAATAATGTTCCTTTAGCCTCTTTGGTTGCTCAATAAGAGCAAGTTGATGTGAACTTTATAAGAAATAATAATTTTGGCAACAATGCTTATGGTAATAATAACTATAGGCCTTATCCTCCTAATAATGGAAATACTTATCATAGTAGATCTGGAATGCCTAGTGAAGATAGGATTCTAGAAGTTGAAAGATCCACTAAAAACTTCATGCAAATGCAATATGAGCAAAACAAAATATGCACAAAAACTATGGAAGAACAATCTGCTATTTTGAAAAATATTAGTCATCAACTTGAGAATTTAAATAGGAAAATTTCTAGTTTGCAGTCAAAAAATTTGAATGCTGAGAAAAATATTTCATCTTTTTCTAAAGCGCAATCCTCTTTGATTAACAAAATGGCTGCTAAACCTAAAACCTTGGAAAGTACCTTTGCTGATACTCATGCCATACAAGTTACTATTGATAAAAATGTTAGACTATTAGCTAAATTACATGCTAAGTGGGAAAGAGAAGATGAAATTGCTAGAAACAATAGTATTTGTACTATTACTACCACCAATATTGATGCTATCAAACCACAAGAAGTCCCCATTCCTCCTACAACAATGCCTAAACCCAATAAGTCTACTACCTGTGATGCTAAGTTTGATTTTGATCTTGATGGTTGCAATATCTCTGAAGTGATTATGTTCCTACAAAAGCTTGCTAGAAGTCCTAATGCTATTTCTATGAATATGGCTTTAACCAAACACATTATAGATGCTCTCATTAAAATTAAGGAAGAAAAATTGAAACACAAAGCTTCTATTCCTAGGAAAGTAGAAGATAGTTGGGAACCCATCATTAATATGCAAGTGAATGACTTTGATCTCAAAGCTTCATGTGACCTTGGTTCTAGTGTCTCTATTATGCCTAGAAAGATTTATGAAATGCTTGATTTGCCACCTTTTGAAGATTGCTATTTGTATTCCCACATGATGATAATGCTAAAAAGAAACTCATGGGGAGTATTAATGATGTTCTTACTATGGTTAATGATGCTTATGTCCCTATTGATTTCTTTTTTTGGATGTTGAATTAATGCTTCTTGTCCTATCACTTTGGGAAGACATTTTCTTAGAACTATTGATGACATCATTGATATGAAAGAAGGCACCATTAAATATCAATTTCAATTCAATAAAGGTATTGAACACTTCCCTATGAGGACAAATAAGTTACCTTTTGCTCCTCCTTTTTAAAGAAAAATTTGATGTCAATGCTTCTTCATTTGAAAATACTTGATTCTTGCTTCTTGTTCCTAACTTAAAGGCGTTAAAGAAAAGTACTTCTTGGCAGATAACCCAATAGTTTTCTTGACTCTTGGAAGTTATTACTTCTGTAATAACCTCTCCTTATCCTTTTTATTTGATTTTTGTGCCAAGAATAACCTCTAATGAGAGAGAAGTAAGATTTGGGGAAGTTGTTGTCTCGAAACAGAATTTTGTGCTTCACTGTCAAAATTCTTTAAAAATATCTATATGTAGGATTGAGCTGTAATTTTATGATTAAATCCCCCAGGTTATTACCTAACTTTCGTTAGTTCAACACTTTTTATTTGAGCAACAGAAGGTCTTTGAAAAAATTGGTTTTTAACTGCTGGTCTGTTTTGACAGATTCTGCCATTATTTGCATTTGCCTCTTTATCTATTTCTTTTTGGGTTCTCTTTGGTAAATTGAGCTTTTTAAGGAATTTCTACAGTAGCTTGTGTTTTTAATGAAAGTTGTGTTGTTTTAAAACTAAACCCAAAGGTTTATTACTTTTGAATGCACTAATGTTGCTAATGAAGATTGTGTGAAGTTTTGTATAAAGGAAATTTTCAAGTGTAGGGAAAGAATGATGTAATGAGATGAATAATGGAAAAAATATCAAGCTTTGGTATGCCAGCCCGTGTCACCCCAAGAAATATTCAAGAGGTACAAGCGTCAAAGCTTGGGGATGCCCAAGGCATCCCCTTCTTCATTAATAAAAATCTCAGGTCTCTTTCTAGACACTTTGTTTTTTATTGTTTCATGCAGAGTTGTGTTGTTCTTGGAGCGTCTTAGTTTTTTTTTGGCTTTTGTTTGCTTAGTTTGCTTGAATAAATTAGTTGGACCCGCGCTTTTGCTGTGATGTTTCGAAAAAGTTGATTGGTGTTGGAAAAGAGTAGAAAGTTTCATGCTTATAGTGATACAAAAGGGAGCTTGTTTTGACTGTGACATAGAATTTATCATGTCATGATAGGTGTTGTTTTGACCTTATGCTTAGTGATTATTGTTGTATCATGACTTGTTCCAAATAATTAAGATTGCTTAATGTGCCTTGCAAGAATCATGCGTTATTTTAGCATACAAAAGCATAGTATTGTGGTATTCTCCTTTGATGCGTTGTTTTGGTTGACTTGGCACATGCTCACACCATGTTATGACTATGAACCAGTCACCTTAGACTCTATGATCATTTAGTTTTTTACTTTTGATACCACTTTATCCTTTGATTGATAATGTTTTGTCGCTCTGCATGATTATGGCTATTATTGCTCTCTTAGTTGGTCGCTTTCGGTCTTTTGCTAGCCTCCACTTGTATTGAGTAAGATCTACTCATGCATCCAACTCCCAAGAAACCAAGTTATTCCAAAGAGTACACTATAAATTCATATGCATGGTGTGTTACACCATTCCAAGTATATTCTTATTTTATCTATCTTCCAAATAAAACTTGTTATGTGAAAATTGGTGATTAAAGCTCTCACAAACTTGATGGCACACTTTATTTTTCTTGCCCCTAATAAACTTGAATCATTGTGTCATATATGTTGTATATGCTTGCACTTATAAGTTGGGAATTAGAAGAACCGTGCTATCATGGGGAACCCTTTCAACACCTGTAAATATCTACCCAGTTGATAGCATGCTCTTTTGTTTATGGATGCCGACGGTGTGAAATAAAAGGGAGCTTGTAAGTCCATGGAGTTATGTATATGTGTTAGAGAAATGCCTGAGCCGCTAGCCTAATCTGTTGGGACACGCGGAGATAAAACAAAAATTTCCCCTCTAACGTGGTGATCCCAAGATCCAGCTAAGGTAGAAGGCCACGAGGTTTACCACTAGACGCGCCGTTGCGGATTACTGATGAAGTGCGTCATTTGATGCAGTGAAGTACTTTGCGATCCAATTGTCCTGGTGCTGATCGTACAGCACCTCTGCTGGTATCCACACGTACAAGGAGGAGCGCTGGCGGCGAACTTCTAGATTCGTTACGGTGGCAGGACTGTTGTGGAGCTAGGGTTTCCAACACATGGAATGACCTAACCGAACAACAATTTCACCCTTTAGGGTTGGTGTGCTCCACTATATATAGAGAGTGAACGTGGGCTCTGCTTGCACGGCCCATTCACTAAATCCCATATAATGTTAGTCCCTGTGAGTCCAACTCACTGACTCAGTCCAAATTAGGCTCGTGTCCAACCCAACCAGATTTCCAGTTCAGATCCAATCCAAACTTTCTCCCGCTTTTAAGTGTGTGACCCCGCAGGCTCATGGCTACTTGGACACGATTAGAGTCTGACTCTAAATCGATCAGTAGGTAGTGGCTCCTAGCAGAACGTGCCGACTCCCAAGTACCAAAGAGTCATGACGACTTGCCTTTCCAATGTGACTTGCGTCCGAGTCCCTTTTGCCTCACGATATACCTTGTCAGACTATAGGCGAATAATTGTCATCCCTTAAATAGTCCGACTCTCTTCTCGATCCGTGTGTAACGGCTTTGTCAACGGATCTGCAATATTTGCATCCGTGTGTACCTTGCATAACTTGATATCACCCTGATCCACGAACTGGCGAATCAGGTGGTACCGTATGAGTATGTGCTTGTTCTTCTGGTGTTTTCTAGGTTCCTTGGCTTGTGCAATAGCACCATTGTTGTCACAATACACGTCTAACGGATTGTACGAGCCCTAAACCACACCAAGATCCATGAGGAAATTCCTCATCCAAACAGCTTCCTTTGCTGCCTCCGAGGCGTCAATATACTCAGCCTCTGTTGTAGATGCAGACACAGTCTCTTGCTTGGAACACTTCTAGCTCACAGCACCTCCGTTTATAATAAACACGTATCCAGATTGCGAACGAGAATCTTCAGAGTCAGTAAGATAACTCGCATCCGTGTAACCCTTTACACTGAGTTCATCTTCACCACCATAAACCAAGAACATATCCTTAGTCCTTCTCAAGTACTTTAGGATATTTTTAGCCGCTATCCAGTGGATTTCTCCAGGATCAGCCTGCTATCTGCTCACAACACATAGAGCATATGAATCATCCGGCCTAGTACAAATCATGGCATACATGATAGATCCGACTGCAGAAGCATATGGAATCGCACTCATCCGACTTCGCTCATCAGTTGTCGAAGGACACTGAGTCTTGCTAAGTTTTACACCATGGGACATCGGTAAGAACCCCTTCTTAGAAGATTCCATGTTGAACTTCTTCAACACTTTGTCCAAATAAGTACTCTGACTCAATCCAATGAGCCTCCTTGATCTATCTCCATAGATCCGGATTCCGAGAATATATGTTGCCTCACCCAAGTTTTTCATTGAGAAACTCTTTTCCAATGATTCCTTGGTTTCTTACAACATCCGGACATCATTCCCAATCAATAATATGTCATCCACATATAAGATTAGAAAGTTTACTTTGCTCCCACTAAACTTATTGTATAAACAAGAATCATGATCACTCTTGATGAAGCCAAACGATTTGATTAACTCATCAAAGCGAATATTCCAACTCCGAGATGCTTGCTTCAACCCATAAATGGATTTCTGAAGTTTACATACTTTGTCAGCATTAGCCGGATCGACAAAACCCTCGGGCTGTATCATATACACGTCCTCGGTTAAATTTTTGTTAAGGAAAGCCGTTTTGACATCCATCTGCCATATCTCATAGTTGAAATAGGACGTTATAGATAACATGATCTGAACTAATTTAAGCATCGCTACGAGCAAGAAAGTCTCGTCGTAATCAACTCCTTGAACTTGTCGGAACCCCTTCGCGACAAGGCATGCTTTATAGACGGAAACATTTCCATCCATATCAGTTTTCTTCTTAAAGACCCATTTGCACTCGAAGGGTCTTGCACCGTCTGGCAGATCAACCAAGTTCCAAACTTGATTTTCATCCATGGACTTTAACTCGGATCTCATGGCTCCAAGCCATGACTCAGAATCAGATCCCACCATCGCTTCCGAATAATTTGCCGGCTCATCACTGTCTAACAGTATCACATCACGAACACATCGTAATCTTTCTTCGAGCTGCACCGTGCTCCCACTTACTCCCCGACAAAGAAACTCTTTCTCAAGGAAGACACCGTTCCGAGCGACAAACACTTTGCCCTCTTCTCGATTGTAGAAGTAGTAACTGTAGAGGTCCCAACCTTTAATAAGGTAGAGATTCCTGTGTTTACAATGCTAGTCCCTGGATCAATAGCTAGCATCCACAGTTAAGATGTAATATCAAGAAACAAAGGTCATAATACAACTTTATAACCAGGAATAAAATAATTCATTACATCTTACATAGCTCATTTGGCTATCACATTACAATGTAGCATAATATCTATATAGCATGGAGTCCTTCATCTTCAAAGTGCCACAGGCAATCATGTTGGTTGTAGGCTTGTAATCCTAATCAACACACTTCACTAACATCAAACAAACCTGCAACATAATAAGTTGCAGCCACAAGGGTCAATACATTTGAATTGTATTGGCAAGTTTCACTACTATGTAGAAATAAGTGGAACCTATCAATATATGCATATTTGGCTAAGTAGGGTTTAGGCTCATTTGTAGAAAGCAATATGGTTTTATCCTATCTTTTCAAAATAGTTTTGATCTTTTGACAATCTTTCTAAACTCCTTGGAAAACTCCAAGTGCTTCTAATCCCTTGTTGACACCATCAAATTTTACTTTGAGAAATTGGAATGTCGAGATCTTCCATAGCTTCAGGCCTTAGTTGCTTAGAGTTGTCCATAACCGGGGACACGGCTAAGTACTTAGAATTGTTGATCTTCTGTAGATGTTGTACACTTTACCCACATGACACAATCTCGTCTTGATGCCACCAGTGGCCGCTGGATAAGTACTCACCAAAATGGAGTACTGGCAGATCGAGAATGTGACAAAGTCTTTCCATAGAAGTCCTCCCAATACACAATGCTAGCTTGTCTACCAGGCACCAATGTAGGGATATATTTCCCTTACACAATTCTAGTTAACCTGAAGATGCCAATGCATGGGTTTCCACTATGTAGTTGACTAAGCCAGAGCCCATTTAGCATGTGGCTGCACACGGAAGCCACTGTACGAGAAACATGTTCAATCTCTAAGTCCCTGGGTGGTTTTCTTCTAGTACACACACAAAAAGATAGCCATATAAACATGGTTCCCTTTGTTGCCACCTTGTCCAAAACTTGAGTATCCTTGTCCACCCAGGTGGTTCATTGAGTAATTGTTTTATTATATAAAACATATATCTTTTCAACACTTTATATAATCATAACATGTATCCCATCCCAAATATATAGCAGGGGTAAGCTTACTACATCTACAATGTTTTCACTAAGGAAAATATAAGGGTATCCTATTAGGATTTAGCATAGCATAAAAATATAGTAGTCCTTATCATGCATGTTACAAAAATCCACTAAGTGTAATGAAAATAGTAGGACTTGGATGATAGTGTCACTTGCCTTTTTAGTAGAGAATGTTGGTTCACTTCTTGATCTTGTAAATATCACACTATTCTAACTTCACTACAATTCAATCAAGCAAACATATATTTCAACTAGCATTCAAACAATTTGTCACACATAAAATAACAAAAACAAGGTCATGTATGCAAGCATGCAAAAGATAGTTTTATTTGAAAAAGTGGTTTCTACTAGGCTCTAAACATTTTAAAGTTCAATGTGGTCATTTACAAAAGTGGTAAAACCATTTGCAAAAGATTTTTCATATAAACCATTTTTAAATCAAATCTATATTTTATGTGGTTGAAAATGCTTTTAGCAAAGCAATAATCTTTAATGGGTTCACCAAATATGTTTTAATACTCAAAACTTGGTGTTTAGGGTTAGAGAGTTTAATTAAAATCATTTCCCAAAGGTTTTACTCAAAAATCATTTCTAAACAAAAATCAATATTTTTATTTGACTAGAAATGAGCTAATTCAATTATTTATTCCTTAACTTCAAAAAATACATTTTTAAATCCATAAGTTGGTTCCTATGGTCAGTAGGTTCAAAACAAACCATTTTGCAAAGATTTCATCTCAAAAATATATCTAGAACAATTTTTATATTCAAAATAAGCCTACACATATTTCTGCAAATTCAACCAATTTTCCATAAGCAAAACATTAAACAAAGCACATGGTTGGGTAGGATTTGTCTTGCTGATTCCATTGATATAAAATTTTCAAAATTTGGACGTGTAGAATTAAATTTATGAATTTTACAAGTTTTCATAACCAATAGATTCAAATTTCTGTTTTAAATCGAAACTCAATCCACGTGGCGTGATTCTATTGGACAGTACCGCTTTGTGCGGATCAGACAATACTAGCCGTAGGATTTCACTTAAATCGCACGGCGCAGATCGAGTGATACCCCTTTGTCCAGTTTCTATCGTATCCACAGGATGACGATCCAATGGCTCTCAGGCGTTGACCATCCACTAGCGGCGGCGATAGGCGGCGGTGCGCTCTGGTGGCGGCGTCGCGGCGACTACAGGAAGCAAGGGAAGGAGGGAAGTAGCTCACCGTGCTCGCAGAGGTGCTCTGATGCTCAAGGTGTGGTCTGATAGTCGAGGGGCACGCTGCAACTGCGTGGATTGCTCGTTGGAGATTGCAGTGGCGTCGGGCTCGTCTGGATGTCGATAGGGACGGAGCTGCAGGTCGCCCTAAGGCAAACGGAGCACATGGTTACACACGCACTATCCTAGGGATATTAGGAGCATCAACAGGAAGGCTCGGGGCGGTCGGTGCTTACCAGGGGAATTCGCCGGAGCAAAGGCAGATGCGGCGGTGCTCAAATGTTCGAGGTTGCCAACGTTCTGGAACGAGCGCGGCCGAGTTGGGGGTACTGGTGGATGCGCCTGGTGCTGGCGAATAAGCTTGCGTGCAATGGGAGGCGAGGGGTGGCTGCGGTTTGCCAGAATTTTCCAGTGAAGGTCGTCGGGTCAGTGAGGTTTGAGCTCGCAATTCACTCAGCCTGGGGGCAGAGAGGGAGAGGCAAGCGAGTGGAAAGGTAGAGGAGACAGGGGCGATTAAGTACGCATGGTTGCAGGGGGAGTGATGTCTGCAATAACGTGAATTGATCGCTGCAATCAAGAGCAGCAACGTTGAGGGGGACGTGGTCGCGGGGTTGAAGACGACGATGAGGTGGCGTGGGGCCTAGTTGTCTACGAGAGAGGGAGATAAAGAGTGGGGTCCACTTGTCTGTGACTCAGCGGGTTCTTTTCTAAGTGGAAAACGTTTCACTGCGGGGTGAGTTAGTTGGGTTGGTCTGGGCTTTAGTTGGGCCAGATGGGTTGGGTCTGCTTTGTTTCACTTTTTTTTATACTGAAAGCTTTTCCTTTTCTATTTTGAATTTCCTGATTTGATTTTCATTTAAACAATTCAAACAACAAATCAATTAAAACCATCACCAAACTTTGTATTGATTTTAATTCTGTTTAACTACATATTCCGAAGTCCGAAATAAAATAATACTTTTATTCTTTTAGGATCTATTAATAATTAAATAAATAGACCTTTGTCTTTAATTCAAATAGGATTTAATTTATTTGAAAACTCTATTTGAAATCTAAATAATACCAAAAACTTTTCAGTAGGTTTTATTTGAAAAACAAAACACTTGGAAATCTTATTTAAAATACTTTAACAAGTTTCAATGTTTATTTAAAAAGGAAAAAGCCTTTACTTTAATAAAATTGGATATTAATAAATCCTCATTATTTTATTTAAATACACATTTACTCTTTTTATCAAATAGAAATATTTTATTTCAAAAGCTTGGCCAAGATTTAATTTGGCTCTATAAAATAATCCCTATTTATAATTCTACCTTTGCTTTTGAAAATCAAATCTTTTTATTAACAGATCTAAAAATAGTGATTCCAACTACTTTAACTTTATTGTTTATTTATCTTTTTAAATCCCTTTAGGGTTTTATTGGATCAAAATAGGTTTTGATGTTTCCAATTGGAATCAAAAAGTTTCTTCTCACCCTAAATTTCAACAAATTTTTATTTTGTTTACTAATTTTTCACATTTCAAAATTTGGAAAATTTTGGGATGTGACAGTAACCCAAGGTTTCCCTAGGATACCCCACAAAAATACACTTATCCGACTTGGCTGTAAGCTTGTCCGACTGAATTCGCTTCAAAATGCTTCATAACCCCAAATCTTAAGAAAAGACAAACTCGGCCTTTTGCCTGTCCACATCTCATGCGGTGTCTTCTTTACCGATTTTGACGGTACTCTGTTCAGTGTGAACGCCGCTATTTCTAGACAATAACCCCAAAATGATAAAGGCAGATATGTCCGACTCATCATTGACTGTACCATGTCCAACAAGGTCCGATTCCGCCTTTCCGAAACTATCACATCCCAAGATTTTCCAAATCTTGTAATGTGAAAATAAATGAATGAAATAAAACTTTGTTTGATTTTCAGGGCTAGAAGAAACTTTTTGAAGTTAATTGGAAACTTCAAACCAATTTGAATCAAATAAATCCTAAAGGGATTTATAAGGATAAACATTTATTAAAGGAAATTAAAATATTTTGGAATTACTATTTTGGATCTTTTAATAAAAGATTTGGTTTTCAAAAGAAAAGGTGGATTCATAAATAAAGATTATTTCATAAAGCCAAATTAAACCTTGGCCAAGCTTTGGAATTAAAACATTTTGTTTTGAATAAAAATAGCAAAGGTTTATTTAAAATAAATTAATAAGGATTTAATATCCAATTTTATTTAAATAAAAGGTTTTACCATTTTAAATGAAACATCAAAACTTATTAAATTATTTTAAATAAGTTTTCAAAATATTTTATATTCTCAAATAAAACCTACTGAAGTGTTTTGACTTTATTTTAGATTTCAAAATAAATATTTTAAATAAAATAAATCCTATTTGATTTAATAATTTAGGTCTATTATTAATGGACCCTAAAATAAAAGGTTATTTTGTTTTAAACAAGTTTCCAAGTATTCGTTATTTCCAAATAAAACCTACTGATTTGGTTTTGAAAATATTTGGATTTCAAATGGAGATTTTATTAATTAAATCAAACCCTATTTTATTAAATAACTAAAGATCCATTTTATTTAATTAAAGAATGGATCCTAAAGAGAATAAAAATTATTATTATATTTTGGAATTCTGGTTATGTGACAAAACAGAACCAAATTCATAGTTGCAAAAGTTTGTTGATTTTTTGAATTGATTTAAGTGTGATTTGATTGTATGGAATTTCAAAACAGAAAATAGTATTGGAAAAAGAAAAGGTTTAAAACAGAAAAAAATAAGATTTGGACCTGACCCAATTGGATCAGCCCACTAAGGCCCAGAACCAGCCCAGCTCTCCTTCCCGAAAGAAAACGGTTCACACCTATTAACAGACCCGCAAAGAGACTGACCGGTGGACCCTTCCCTCACTCTTTTACCACTGACCAGCAGACCCCACTTTCCCACTCCTCCTTCTTCCTCGCGACGACCGCGCTGGCCGTTTCTGCCTTTGATGTCGCGGCTTGAATACGCATTGATGTCACACCTTAAACCTCTCCGTGACTGCACGCTATTAAGCGCCTGCGTCTTCTCCTCCTTTCCCCTCTGTCGCCACTTTCTCTCTGCCCCGAGGCTGCCTCAATTTGGCTCGACACACTCCCAGTTCCAACCACCCTCTCCGACCAATTCCGGCCGAGTTCCACCACCCCTTGCCTCCCTGAGCACGCTAGCAGACTCCCCACTCCCAGACACTCCTCCCCGTACCACCCATTCGACCGCGGGCGTCCCAGAACACCGGCTACGACAAGCTTCCGAACGCCGCCGCGTCTGTCTTCAACTCCGGCAAGCACCCAGGTAGATTCCGACCGCCCCGCGCCTTCTCGTTCATGCACGTGTCTTCTCCGTGACCTCCCCGACTTAACCATGCCCTGTCTTGTCCTAGGGCGATCTACAACGCCGCCTTCGACCGTGAGCCGTCGACGTAGCAAACTCCGTGAGCGATTCCACCACCACGAGCGCCCTTGCCAAGCCGACCATCGTTGAGCATCTCCATATCCCTGCGATCACGGTGAGCATCCTCCTCTCTTCTAGCTTCTGTTTCACCCGCCTTTGCCGACTGCCACCGTCGGCGCCGCTCACTTTTGGTCAAACGAATCAGTACCGTAGGATCTAGAGTGAGCGAGCAGGATTAGATCACTTAACCCCGAAGAGGTACGAGTCCTGTGCCGCACGATCGATTAGATCCAACGCACCGCAACGCCGATCCGGCCGAACCGGTACCGTCCAGTTAAAACACGACCCGTGGCCAGATAGGTTTAAAACAGAAGTTTGAAATCTGAATAAGTTGTGAATTTCAAACCCTTGTAACTTTGGATTCACACGTCCAAAAATTACAAATTTTATGTCGTTGGATTCAGGAGAGCAAGACCTAGCCAACCCTACCCTTGGTTTAGAAAATAGTATCTGTTAATTTACTTGTTTTTGCAGATTCATTTGTGTGCTTGTTTAGATTAGAAAAATTGTTTAAAAATGATTTTTGGATTAAAACCTTTGAAAAATGGTTTGTTGTAAACTCACTGACCCTAGGAACCAACCCATGGAGTTAAAAATGAATTTTGTTAAGATAGGATGGATTAATTGGTTTAGCCCATTTCTAACCAAATAAAATGGTTTTGTTATGGAAAATGTTTTTGATATAAAAACTTTCGGAAAATGTTTTAGATCAAACCTACTGACCCAAAACACCAATTTTTGCAATAGCAACTCATTTGGTGAAAAACATAAAGTTTTGCTGTGATAAAAATGTTTTCCACCACATAAAATGATGATGGATTTTAAAATAGTTTCTGAAACAAAACCCTTTTTGCAAATGACTTTGCCAATTTGAAAATGGCCAATTTGGAACTCACAAAGCTTAGAAGCCTAGTGGAGACCACCTTTGAAATTAGAACCATCTTTTACATGCTTACATGCATGACTTAGATCTTAGATTCCATAGTTTTATGTGTGTGAAGTGTTTGATTGATTATTTGGAATGCTAGTTGATATAGAATTTGCTTGATTGAATGTAGTGAAATTAGCAAAGTGTGAGACTAGCAAGATCAAGGAGTGAACCATCATTCCCTACCAAAAAGGCAAGTTACACTATCATCTAAAGTCCTACTATTTTCATTATACTTAGTGGATTTTGAAAACATGCATGAAAAGATATTTCTATACTTATGCTATGCTAAATCCTAATAGGATTCCCTATACACTCCTTAGTGAAAATATTGTAGTTGTCAAATGCTTAGCCATGCTATATTTTGAAAAGAGATACATGTTGAGATTTTACAAAGGTTGAGAAAAGGACTTGTGTTTTACATAATAAAACAAGGACTCAATGAACCACCTAGGTGGAGGATACTTTAAGTTTTGGAGAAGGTGGCAACAAAAGGAACCATGTTTATGGGAATCACTTTGTGTTGTGCTCCAAAAGAAAACCACCTAGGAAACTTAGAGATTGAACATGTTTCTCCAATTGTGGCTTTCGTGTGCAACCACATGCTATTATGGCTCTGGCTTAGTCAACTACAAAGGGAAGACCCATGCACTGTCTTCAGTTAACTGGACATGGGGACCTGGAATCCTACATGGGTGCTGAAGGCAAGCTAGCAATGGTGTATGGGAGGACTCTTTGGAAAGACTTCGTCACATTCTCAATCTGCCACTACTCCATCTTGGTGAGCACTAATCCAGTAGGCCACTGGTGGCAAAAGGATGGGATTGTGACATGTGGGTAAAGCAGAAGATAATAAATCTAAGTACTTATCCGTGTCCCCGGTTATGGACAATACTGAGCAACTAAAGTTTGAACTATGGGAGATCTCGACATTCCAACTTCTAAAATAAAAACTTGATGCACTTGGGGTTACCAAGGAGCACAAGATACTTTGATAAAACTTGATGTACTTGGGGTTACCAAGGAACTCAAGAGATGAAAACATGAACACTTGGGGTTACCAAGGAACTCATGAGATTTTGATAACACTTGTTGCACTTGGGGTTACCAAGTAGCTCAAGGGATTTTGACAAGGACTTGAACACTTGAGTTTCTACCAAGGAGTTCAAGGAACTTGGAAAAGGAGATTTGACAAAGGACCAAAACCATTTTGAAAAGATAGGATAAATTTTTCTTTAAGCAAATGAGCCTAAAACTCTACTTAGCCAAATATGCATGTATTGATAGGATCCACTCATATTACACATAATAGTGAAGCTTGCCAATACAATTCAAATTTATTGACCCTTGTGGCTGTAACTTGTAATGTTGCAGGTTTGATTGATTTTAGTGAAGATTGATTGATTAGGATTACAAAGTCTACAACTAACATCTGCCTGTGGCACTTTGAAGATGAAGGACCCATGACTATAGTTATTCCGCTGCAATGTAATGTAATAGCCAAATGAGCTATGTATGATGTAATAAAATTATGTTATTCTTGGTTATAAAGTTATGTTATGACCTTTTTTTCTTGATATTACATCTTAGCTGTGGATGCTAGCTATTGATCCAGGGACTAGCATTGTAAACACAGGGGGCTCTATCTTATTAAAGATTGGAACCTCTACAGAAACACCATTCCTTTGTGGCGTTCCTGGCGGAGTAAGTTGAGGAACTATTCCACAACTTTTCAGATGGTCATCAAACTCATGGCTCATGTACTCGCCTCCTCGGTCCGACCGAAGAAACTTTATTTTCTTGCCAAGTTGATTTTGTGCTTCATTCTGGAATTCTTTGAACTTTTCAAAGGCTTCCGACTTATGTTTCATCAAGTAGATATATCCATACCTACTCAAATCATCAGTGAAGGTAATGAAGTACTCATAACCAACCCTGGCTGTCGTGCTCATTGGTCCACATACATCACTATGTACTAGACCCAACAAGTCGAACGCCCTTTCACAACTCTTTGCAAAAGGTGTCTTGGTCATTTTGCCGAGTAGGCAATATTCGCATGTCTCGAACGACTCCAAGTCGAACGAGGTTAGGAGTCCATCATCATGGAGCTTCTTCATGCGTTTCCAACTTATATGACCAAGCCGACAGTGCCAAAAGTAAGTCATATTCAGATTATTTGGTTTCAACCTTTTAACATTTATGTTATAAACTGACTCACCATCAAGATTCAAAATAAATAACCCGTCCTGGACGGGTGCAAAGCCGTGAAATATATCATTCAAATACAAAGAACAACCATTATTCTTGATATTCGACTCATAGCCTTGCCTCATCAAACATGAAGCAGAAATAATGTTTCGACTGAGCACTGGAACATAATAACAATTATTCAGTTCCATAATGAATCCGGAAGGTAAATGAAGTTGCATCGTGCCGACTTCCAACGCAGAAACTCTTGCTTTGTTGCCGACTCGAATATCAACCTCGCCTCTTGCTACGCTCCTAGTTCTTACCAGTCCCTGCAACGAGTTGCAGATGTGAATAACTGATCCGGTATCATATACCCAATAACTATTAGGTGCATCAGCAAGATATATGTCTATAACATTGCAAACAAGTGTACCTAAGTCGGAAGTCATACCTCCACTCTTATCTTTGTCGGCCAAGTACTTGTTGCAGTTCCTCTTCCAGTGGTCATCCGCCTTGCAGAAGAATCAAGTGGATCCCGCTGAAGGAGATGGTTTAGTCCCTGAGGAAGCGCTTGGGACCGGGTCCTGAGCCTGCTTTCCTCCTGACTTAGCCTTCTTCTTAGTCCAAGAACTCTTCTTGAACTTAGCCTTATTCTGCACCATCAACACTTGACTGGCGCCCTTCTTGAGATCCGTGATTCACCGCTTGAGCATCCCATGCAATTCAGTGAGATTCTTATCCATACCATGCATGTGGTAGTTCAAAATGAACTGCCCATATGCACTAGGAAGAGAGTTCAGAATTATATCCGTAGCAAACTCTTCGCTAATGGAGTAGCCAAGCCTCTCCAGAGACTGCACATAACCAACCATCTTGATCACATGCAGACTCAGTGGATCACCATCCTTAAGCTTGCAACTTAGCAAAGCCTGAGAGACTTGATACCTCTCAGTCTTCGCCTGAGCCTGGAACATACTTTTGAGGCTTTCGATCATATCGTAGGCCTCAACATGCTCGAACTGCTTTTTCAAGTCCGGTTCCATGTGAGCAAGCATAAGACAGCTAATATCCGTGGACTCATCCTTAGCCCGACGGTAGGCATTGGTGGCAGCGATAGTCGCATTCTCATTCGGCTCATATGGAAGTGGGTTGTCTAGGACATGGTCCTTCTTTTCTTGTTTGAGAACAATTCTCAGATTTTGATACCAGTTGGTAAAATTAGTGTCATTCAGTTTATCTTTCTCAAGAATGGTTCTGAACGCAAAACCGGATATCTGAGAGTGACTCCTACTTGGTGTCATGATCTACAACAGAAAATATGCAAAACACTTAAGACATGTATTCATAAAAGAGCAAGCATATTAAACATTTTAATATTTTATGCTCTCACTAGAACCAACACCCCTCCGATGGTTACTTAGTGATTCAGGATCCTAAATAAGCAAGTCGGCTAGTGAGCTTTAGCATCACCGCTAGCCGTCAAGTGATCTAGGTAGACAACTCCTTGTCAATTGTATCTCATATGACTCCTGTTGGACGGGTGACATCACATGCCCCGGCTCCCGTCTGATGTTTCCCCGAGCCCCACAACCGTTGTGATAGACCCGTCTAGCTTACCGAGTGTTTCTGCAGTAAGAGTCCGACTCGAACCCACCTAGTCGGAAAGAATTGGCAGCACCTCAATTTTATGAGCCCACTACCAAAAATGTCTGACTTGTGATGGTGCAAACACTGGCAGGAAAACCGACTAGACCTTCTTTGAGGGATTAAATTTTACCGACTATCTAATAGAGGTAAAACAGAGACATAATAATAACACAAAATAAAGCAATTATAATGTGAAATGGTATGGCTCTCTTCATGGCGATCTCCATCTCCACAAAGCCTGTAATCTGACTCGTGCCAACTCTTGTCACTTGCCGTCTTACCCCATGTCGCCGACATGTACATCGCCTTGCATGCCATTCGGATTCTCCAAACAGCTACACTAGCTAAGTAAAATACATTACATAGAGAATCCGACACAGGTCGTTTATACAATAAAATGACAGCACCTAGGCTCCAGCCGACTGACAAAACCGTGATTCGCATATCACGTATGGATTACACACATACATCACATGCACACGAACCATACCATTCACAACTTCCTGCAAAAACAAGTTATGCATAGATACAATATCTACTGGCGTTGTGAAACTCGCAACGACATCTAAGGCGCTACGACAGGACAAAGCCGGCGGTCCCGCTAGCCGGATAGCGGGCGGGGATCAAAGTGGCGGTGCCCGACAATTTTTCCGAAAACGTAGATCTCATCTACGATCCGAACATGGATTCCGACCATCGTTCCGACTCGATCAAACTCTTTGATCTTCGATCACCGCATCTGGATTTACATGTCATAGTCTACCCCGATGGCGGAAACCGACCGGTAGGGGTATGTCGTTCCACGACCTCAGCAGTATGATCACGGAAATCAGATCTACCATTCCCCGAGTACAGTTGATCCAATCAACCTCGTACAAAACCGATATATCTCATATATCGACCACCAAAATAGCATATAGATCTCATCTACAGCCTACCGCATATCACATATGCGAGTTCGATCCTAAAACCAGAAGTTATCGCTCTGATACCACTATTGGGCCACGCGGAGATAAAACAAAAAAATTCCCCTCTAACGTGGTGATCCCAAGATCCAGCTGAGGTAGAAGGCCACGAGGTTAACCACTAGACGCGTAGTTGCGGATTACTGATGAAGCGCATCAGTTGATACAGTGCAGTCCTTTGCGATCCAATCGTCCAGGTGCTGATCGTACATCACCTCTGCTGGTATCCACACGTACAAGGAGGAGCGCCGGCGGCGAACTGCTAGATTCGTTACGGCGGCAGGACTGTTGTGGAGCTAGGGTTTCCAACACATGGAATGATCTAACCGAACAACGATTTCACCCTTCAGGTTGGTGTGCTCCACTATATATAGGGAGTGAACATGGGCTCTGCTCGCGCGGCCCATTCACTAAAGCCCATATAATGTTAGTCCCTGTGAGTCCAACTCACTGACTCAGTCCAAATCAGGCTCGGGTCCAACCCAACCAGATTTCCAGTTCAGATCCAATCCAAACTTGCTCCCGCTCTTAAGTGTGTGACCCCGCAGGCTCATGGCTACTTGGACACGATTAGAGTCCGACTCGATCGATCGGCGGCTCCTAGCGTAACGTCAGACTCCCAAGTACCAAAGAGTCATGACGACTTGCCTTTCCAATGTGACTTGCGTCCGAGTCCCTTTGTCTCACGATATACCTTGTCGACTATAGGCGAATAATTGTCATCCCTTAATATTCGACTCTCTTCTCGATCCAAGATAAGTGATTCACCCGACTAACTCTTAGTCGATCGCCTCGGTTAACACTTAAAAGTCGCATGGCCATGCTTTCGAATCATATCTCACAAGAGGGCCCAGAGAATATCTCTCCGAGTGGAGAGGCAAAATCCCATCTTGGTTATTCACATCACGCAGCTTGATTCTCAGTCGACCGAACTCGCCTTTATAAGCGCCGATTCACGGATCAGCGTTTGACAGAACCTAAGTCGGTGATCCTCAACTCATACTATGCAATAACCTCAGGTATAAAGATTACATTGATTGAGATATACAAATGACAACTTGTTTGTTGTACCTCAATATGGGTCAATCTGACTCGCTAAACTCTTTAGCCGAATCTGTGTAAGTTAGAATAGCATCTCCATGCACATGACAAGTGGAACCGAGTCATCAAGCCAACTTTCACATTTGTCTAAGTTGTGTGTCCAGCATAACCTCAATGACCAAGGATATTTAGTACAAACAACATGAATATATAGTTCCACAACCGAATGACATATTCAATGATACACATCAGATGTTTATACAAGGACAACTTAATATCTTTATGAATACAATGGGAAATATCATCATACATGATTGCCTCTAGGGCATATTCCCAACATAATCCATGCCTAATCATGGTGGAAACTTGCAGCATCACCACATTGAGCAATCTATGAAGAATTCTTCTTATAAAAAAGAGAGAGATAGAAAAAAGAGAAGATAAAAATAAAAAAAGAGGAAATAAGAGAAAATGCACCATTTTCCCATGGTAAAAAAGAAGATTGTTGAGATGCTCATTGTCTGTTGCCTTGTCATTTTGATATGGGATAGCTCCTGTGTCATGGGGCAAGGGGTACCCCATTGGTAGTTCTCTATGATACACATATACTTACAATGATAAGAACTTACCAATAACTAAAGTTGAGTAGCATGAGGAACGACCCTCGTACTCAAGGGGCATGAGATTTCTAACTTATACTTTGTTAAGCATATACTCCATACTTTGTTCACTTTAATCTTAATAACTTCAATATGCTTATGATAGGGGCAATGAGAGCTGAAAGCTAACAAGTACCATACTTTTTGGAAACTCTTTATGAAACTTGAAATCCCTGCTTCCCTTTGAAGGGCCTTTCTTCCATTTTTATATTGAGTCTCCATCTTCTATCTTTATGCACCAATTAAGAGAGCATAGTTGTAATTATTAGTTTTATGTGCATTGTCCCAAAACTTATTGATTGATTCATGATGTTGATATTGCTTGTTCTTGAATTATTTGTATCTAGTCACCCTTATGAACTTTGAAGGTGTCCTATGAATTTATGTTTTGCTACTCCATGAGGGACAAGATGAATGCCACTTTGCTATGTTTTCTATATGTGAAACAAACAAACGTCTTTCAATGCATTTTTATTCATGATCTTTGTTTGTATCCTTTCATGTTGCAACAAAGTTGCTTTATCTTGTTGTTAGAACTCCATCTTTCATGCTCATGTTTAGAGTACTTTGATCCCAGCTTTCAATGCTTGCAAATAGTTTGATCAAGATTGTGATGGTGCATGTCACCTCAAAAACGTATCTATAATTTTTTATGTTCCATGCTTGTTCAGTATCCACTTTGCTATGCTTTGTCTACACTTTGAGGTATTTTTATACATTTTCTGGGACTAACCTATTAACAAGATGCCGCTTGATGCCGATTTGCTTTTTCATTGTTTTTGGTTTCAGAAAATCTAGTAAGGAAATATTCTCGGAATTGGACGGGACAAAATCCAGAGTCAATATTTCACCGAAATGAACACAGAGACCAAAGGAGAGACGGAGGGGAGCCACAGGGTGGCCGCACCCCCCTAGGCGCGGTCCCCACCCTAGGCTGCACCTAGGCAGGGTGTGGGACCCCTGGCCGCCATCCTGTCTCACCTCTTCGCCTATATAAGACCCCCGATGCCAAAACCCTAAAGACCCGATCAGATATCCATGAAACAGTCTGTAGCTGCCGCCACCATCGTCCCTAGATCGGGGGGATCTGAAGCTCTTCCCGGCACCCTGCCGGAGGGGAGAGATCATCCCAGAGGCCTTCTTCATCACCATGCCAGCTTCCGGTATGATGTGTGAGTAGTTCACTCTTGGACTATGGGTCCATACAGTAGCTATATGGTTGTTTCTCCTCCTTTGTGCTATCATGGTTAGATATTGTGAGCACCGTTCATGATCAAGATCATCCAATTGTAACCATACATATTGTGTTTGCGGGGATCCAATGGATATTGATATACTATGTCAGATTGATTATTGATTTTATCATGTCTTATTGATTATTGATTCTACCATGTCTGTGTTTTTTGGGATCTTGCATGCTCTCCATTTCTAGTAGCTATCTTGGCCAAGTAGTTGCTAGTGACTCCAAGAGGGAGTATTTATGCTCGATAGTGGGTTCATGCCTCTATTGAATATGGGGAAGTGATAGAAATCTCTAAGGTTGTAGATGTGTTGTTGCCACTAGGGAGAAAACAACAATCTCTTGTTCATGGAACAATTGTATTGTTTACTTTACACACATTGCTTAATGCAGTTATCTATTGCTTGCAACTTAATACTGGAGGGGGGTCAGATGATAACCTGAAGGTGGATTACTAGTCATAGATGTAGTTAGATGGCGGTCTATGTATATGTAACACCCTCAGAATCGGACCTATGCAAGTTTTAGCGAAAATCGCCAAACCCGCATAGAAACGATTCAAAGGTGCCCACCAGGCACTTTCGTGCGGGTGGAAAACGAAGTAATAACATTACACAACAGTCCTCGATGGGACCCACAGAACAGATATATATAACAGCGACTCAGAGAGTCAAGAATACAGATATAATTTACAAGATCCAAATCACCTTGAAAACGGTAGAGCGTCCGACTACGGACAAGAAGCAAATGGGGCTAAGAGCCCTGAAGAATAACCAATGGCGTCCATAACCCTGCCCAGGCCAAGCCGGAAGGGTAACCCTGCTAACGGCGTCGATCTCAAAACACCTTAACAAAGGGTGTCCGAAAGGGCAAAGCGAAAACAAGGAAGGAGCGTCAAGATCTTGAGGCCAAGACAGCGAGGCTAGAATTCGGCGGTCCTCGCCTACATAGGTATGGTGGACTGAAGCGGCAGCGGCAGCATGCACTAAACAACCTATAGAGACTCGATTCAACTGACGGTTATCAGAGAGGGGTGAGAATGACCTAACCGGATCCAACCTGAAGCTAGCACCAAACAAACCCATCCTGGTGTTTCCCCCTCGAGACCAAACGAGGAAGTCAACCGAGGAACTCACACAGTTGGCAGTTTTACTTATTCAGTTATAGTTGCAGCAATTACTAGTCAGGTATAGATAATCGTCCTGATAACATAAGCAGTGGGTACTTTTAGTTAACCATTCAGTTATAGTTGCAACAATTACTAATCAGATACAGATAGCATGAGATAAACCCAAAACCCAGCAGTTGTTGGTACTTTTATTCAGCCAATTCGTTGTAGTTGCGATACTTACTAGTCAGATACATTTGTCGCAAGCGACAACCAAACAAGCAATTGTGGGCAGTGTTAATTAGCCATTCCATTATAGTGGAGCTGATTACTAGTCATTATAAGTCAAATTTATAGCAGTAAACTTTAGTTATGCTTGTCTATGATCGAGATACTGTGCTCCAAGTCGTCCATATCCGCGGACACGGCTTTCAGAAAGTTTTACCCCGGGTGCACCAATAGCAACACACGCTCGATCAACCTCGAAAACCAAAACAAAACCCAACGAGGCTTTCACGATCGAACAATCACAGATTCAGAAATATTTCAGGGGCCACCCTTAAGTAGAATCCGCAACGGAGTAGGCAAGCTCGAGACGGCCTCAAGGTTGGGTAGACGGTGAGCGATCGGGAACCCCAAACGGGCTTGTCGACACACAGAACGTGTCCCGATCCTAAATAAAGACAAAGGTGCTATCCGTCGCACAATCGTAAATAAAGCAAAGAAACATGGCATAAGTACAGATCGTAAATAAAACCTCAAACTAGTTTGTGGCCCCAAGAAATAAGATGAATCAAGCTCGCTCGGGGTCCCATATACCTCCCGGATGTGGATAGCGCAAAAACAAGGAACAGTATCAAGTACTCGGGGTCTTACGGGACACAAGTGGGCGTCGAAACCAAATATTTTCTATCACCCACCGATGCCTCTCGCTTATTCAATTTTAGTTGTTAAACAGAAATTAAAGTGATGAAAGGTAAACTAGAATCATCTCCAACATCAACATGCGGCAATACATCAAGAATCGTGGCATTTGACGACAACAAAGACTTGAGCAAGCAACTACGACGCCGCAAGTCCAACTATCTACCAAACAATGTAATAGGGTGTGTCCAAGGCAAATATAAGGCTGCAGGGATATATCGGGTAATGGAAACTAGAGCATCGCAACACGTATAGCAATAGATCAACAGGAGGGAATAAAGACTATAAAAGTAAGATAGGTAGAAAGGGGAGATGCTCTTTGAAAACATTGTCGAAGATTCAACCGAAGAACGGGGCGAAGCTCACATCAACTCAACGGCCTTATCCGCGAAGAGGCAAATCACTAGAAGGAACACCGGATGCAATATTTAATACAACGGCAGAAGATCGGCATGATGCATGTATGACTCATGACATGGCAAAGGTGCGATGCAATTAGGTCATATTAAACGGAACCAGGGGCCCCGACTCTTGATTAAATGGTTCAAGTTATTTAGAAGCCCCGCAACTTAAATGTTGTTTAGCAAGACAATAGATGGCAACGGTTCGCTACACATGTTTAAATGAGGCCGATATGAGACTAGATTTGCCCGCATATGGGCCCCATATTTAATTATTAGGTGAAACGGCATAAGGCCCCCAAACCAATGCTATGCATGCGGAATGACAATTTAATATGCAATCAAGTTGTTATTATGTATTTATAAAATAGGGTATCGAGGAAAAGGGTCACACATTGAGGGGGGGGCTCGACGATCTTGGGTTCCGGGGTTCGGGGTCGGGGTCCAGGGTTCAGGGTTCGACGGAACGGCGAGGTTCGGATCTGGGGTTCGACGGGATCGTTCTCGGCCTCCGGGGTCGTGCTCGGATATCGGGGGTAGTTCTTGTCGCGTCCGGGTGCGGGACTTGGTTCGTGCCGGGACGCATCGGATTCGTTTTGGTCGGTGCCGTTCTTGTCGTCACGGGGATCTTGTCGGGTCCGCGGTTCGGGTCGGTCTTGGCGTTCGGGGGAGTACTTGCCGTTCTGCGTCGATGTTCTTATCGTCCGGGTTCTCGAGCGTTGCTTCCGAGAAGGAGTACTTGGCGTCCATCGGTTCCATTCCATGTCGACGACCTTGGTTCTTGGCGTGGTTCTTGCCGGCGCCGGATCGGTCTTGGGTTTGGCGCCGGTGGATCTTGTCGATTCCATGAAGGCCTTGGTGCTTCAGTCCTGTGTCGATCTCCGGGTTCCGTGGTTTCTCGGTGTGGTTGGCGCACTTGGTCTAAGTCGAGTTTTTCCCGAAGATCTCGGGGTCCCCTCTTGGTTTAGCCGATGCCGATCTTGGAGTGGTACTCGGGCGCTCCAGGTGACAGCAACGAACAAACGTTAACGGCCAAACATGTGCCTGAGACGCGATGGAGTGGCCAGACCACGTCCATGGGTGCATCCAGGTAAACATACGGCGACCGGGGCGGGACCGCAGCGGAGAGGCGAGGCCGGCGTCGAGGACGGTGGCACCTGGGGCCGGCGACGGGCTCTGACCGGATGCGGCCCAGGCGAGGCGGTCTGGGGAGGAGGGGGTCGTCCCTGGCGGCGGAACGGCGAGGAAGAGGCCGGGTAGGCCCGACGCGGGCGGCGGCGGCTTCCGTCGCGCGCGTAGGAGGCGCCGGCGGTGGGGTTGGCGAGCTGCCTGGAGGGGCTCGCACGCAGCGGCGCGAGGCCGGGCGGCTGGGCTCGGGAGACGCGCGACGAGGGAGGCCGGACGCGCGGAGCACGGACAGGGCGGCGACGAGCCGGGCCGAGGAGCTCGCCGGTGGACGCGCGGCGCGGGGCCGACTGAAGAGGAGGGGCCCGCGGCGAGCGGGCGACGGGCGACGGGCGGGTATCGGGCGCGCGAGGTCCACGGTCGGGCGGCGACGCTGGCCGGGCGCAGACGGGAGAGGCGGTTGCCGAGGCGGCGGCGAAGGGGCACGCCGGGCGGCGAGGACGGAGCGCGTGGTCGACGGAGGTCGCAGACGGCGCTGGGCGGACGCGGGCGCTGACCGGGCGAGAGGCGGGCGCAGGCGGGCGCCGGGCGCTGACGCGAGGAGGGAGCGGCAGGCAGTGAGGCGGGATGCGAGGGAGGCCGGAGGGCGGCTGGAGGTCGTCGGCGGTGAGCGGAGCGGCGCAGAGGGGCGAGGTGGCCGGGTGGGCGGCGCACGCAGACGGCCACGGGAGGCGGCGCCAGGCGCGGGGTGGGGAGGCCGGTGGGGCACGCGGCTGGGAGGAAGAAGGGGAGGGAAGAGAGCGTGGCCGCGTGGGGGGTCTGGGGGTGCTCGTGGTGGGCCAGGGCGGGTCCCACGGGACAGGGGGTGCTGGGTAGTGGGCCAACTGGTGGGAGAGAGAGAGGAAAGAGAGAGATGTGGGTGGGGAGGATTAGGTGGCAGCTGCTGATTGGAGGGGTGAGGGAGAAAAGTGACGTGGCAGGATACTATTGGAGGGGGTGAGGTGGCTGGGGAGAGAGGGTAGACTAGCTGGTGAGTTTAGGATTTAGAGGGGCAGTTGGTGGACCGATTTAAAATATCTGGGGGTGGTCGTTCGGGTCGGGTTGGCCCGTTCGACTGCCCCCGCAAAAATAATTAAATATTTTATTTAATTGAATTGGGCCGTTTGAAACCCGATAGCAACAAAACAAAATAATCCGGAGATCCGGGGTTTGGCGTTTGAATAAAGATGGGGCGTTTGGAAAACAAAAACGGGTTTTGCAAACATAGTTTTGGCAAACAATGCATGATGATGACGATGCAATGCACAAATTCAACGCGATTTTCTAGTAGTGGTTTTTGCGGGATGCCACAATTCGACACCACTAACAAAGGATCTCGCCCTCGAGATCCGCCTCATGGTACCGGAAGGAAGGTCGGCGTCCTGCGTCTTCTCGCTTCGTGTAGACCCTCGCGACACCACTAACGAGGGTTCCTTCTCCATCTTGGAATTGGCGACACCACCAACAAAGGGTCGTTGTTCTTGATCGTCGAGAGAACTCTCCGGTAACAAAAAGTCGAAGGTAGTGGTATCAACAAATAAAGCCACCTTTAGCTTCGATGGAAGGAGGGAACCGATGCATTCTCGTCCACTTCAATGTACAAAAGCGAATAGAAAGGGTAGTCGGCATGGGGGCCAATCCATCACGCACCCAAACTATTACTCCGCACAATCAGTGGAAAAGAGTGCAACCATTCTCGGAATCAGACTGAAGATCTCGACAAGCGAGGTTCGGAAACAAAGGAGTGATGCGGACTCTTCATCGGATCTGCCGTAGATGATGTCGTCGCGTCGGAAAACACCGGAAGGCACAAACAAGGAGCAAAGAAGGATACCACAGACGAAGGATTCCTCGGATAGCTTGAACACCAAATGTAGCAACACCGTTAGCAGAGGAGGAAGCGAAACCCTGAAGGTACGACGGAAACCCAACCACGAGAATTCCTGGACTCGAAGAAAGAGAAGAGAGCGGATTCAAAACACGTCGGGATAAGAGGAGATTAGCAGAGGGGTAAGGAGTAAAATCAGACCTAGCCAGAACTATCCAACCGATTTCCAAAAATAGTCTTGACACTTCTACTTCGGCCGTTAGCTAGGTTATCCTACAGGCTGGACTTGTGGGGTATCGCAACTGCTGAGCTCTGATACCACTCTGTAACACCCTCAGAATCGGACCTATGCAAGTTTTAGCGAAAATCGCCAAACCCGCATAGAAACGATTCAAAGGTGCCCACCAGGCACTTTCGTGCGGGTGGAAAACGAAGTAATAACATTACACAACAGTCCTCGATGGGACCCACGTAATGAGAGATATATATAACAAAACTCGTGAGAGTCAAGAATACAGATATAATTTACAAGATCCAAATCACCTTGAAAACGGTAGAGCGTCCGACTACGGACAAGAAGCAAATGGGGCTAAGAGCCCAAGAATAACCAATGGCGCCCATAACCTGCCCGTGCCAAGCCGGAAGGGTAACCCCGCTAACGGCATCGATCTCAAAACCTGCTTAACAAAAGGGTGCCGACAAAGGGCAAAGCAGAAACAAGGAAGGAGCGTCGATCGAGGCCAAGACACGGCGAGGCTAGAATTCGCGGTCCTCGCCTACATAGGTATGGTGGATCAAGCGGCAAGCAAGATGCACTAAACAACCTATAGAGACTCGATTCAACGACGGTTATCGAGAGGGGTGAGAATGACCTAACCGGATCCAACTGAAGCTAGCACCAAACAAACCCATCCTGGTGTTTCCCCGAGACCAAACGAGAAGTCAACCGAGGAACTCACACAGTTGGCGCTTTACTTATTCGATTATAGTTGCAGCAATTACTAGTCGTATAGATAATCGTCCGATAACATAAGCGATGGGTACTTTTAGTTAACCATTCAGATAGTTGCAACAATTACTAATCGACATGATAGCATGAGATAAACCCAAAACCCAAAGCAGTTGTTGGTACTTTTATTCAGCCAATTCGTAGAAGTTGCGATACTTACTAGTCGATACATTTGTCGCGCGACAACCAAACAAGCAATTGTGGGCGTGTTAATTAGCCATTCCATTATAGTGGAGCTGATTACTAGTCATTATAAGTCAAATTTATAGCGATAAACTTTAGTTATGCTTGTCTATGATCGAGATATCGGCTCCAAGTCGTCCATATCCGCGGACACGGCTTTGAAAAGTTTTACCCGGGTGCACCAATAGCAACACACGCCGATCAACCTCGAAAACCAAAACAAAACCCAACGAGGCTTTCACGATCGAACAATCACAGATTCGAAATATTTCAGGGGCCACCCTTAAGTAGAATCCATAACGGTAGGCAAGCTCGAGACGGCCTCAATGTCTCGGGTAGACGGCCGTGAGCGATCGGGAACCCCAAACGGGCTTGTCGACACCACAGAACGTGTCCCGATCCTAACAAGACAAAGGTGCTATCCGTCGCACAATCGTAAATAAAGCGAAAACATGGCATAAGTACAGATCGTAAATAAAACCTCAAACTAGTTTGTGGCCCCAAGAAATAAGAATGAATCAAGCTCGCTCAGGGGTCCCATATACCTCCGGATGTGGATAGCGCAAGAAAACAAGGAACAGTATCAAGTACTCGGGTCTTACGGGACACAAGTGGGCTCGAAACCAAATATTTTCTATCACCCACCGATGCCTCTGCTTATTCAATTTTAGTTGTTAAACAGAAATTAAAGTGATGAAAGGTAAACTAGAATCATCTCCAACATCAACATGCGGCAATACATCAGCAACTGTGGCATTTGACGACACGCAACAGCACTTGAGCAAGCAACTACGACGCGCAAGTCCAACTATCTACCAAACAACAGGTAATAGGGTGTGTCCAAGGCAAATATAAGGCTGCAGGGGATATATCGGGTACGGAAACTAGAGCATCGCAACACAGATAGCAATAGATCAACAGGAGGGAATAAAGACTATAAAAGTAAGATAGGTAGAAAGGGGGAGATGCTCGCCTGAAAACATTGTCGAAGATTCAACCGAAGAACGGGGCGAAGCTCACATCAACTCAACGGCCTTATCCGCGAAGAGGCAAATCACTAGAAGGAACACCGGATGCAATATTTAATACAACGGCAGAAGATCGGCATGATGCATGTATGACTCATGACATGGCAAAGGTGCGATGCAATTAGGTCATATTAAACGGAACCAGGGGCCCCGACTCTTGATTAAATGGTTCAAGTTATTTAGAAGCCCCGCAACTTAAATGTTGTTTAGCAAGACAATAGATGGCAACGGTTCGCTACACATGTTTAAATGAGGCCGATATGAGACTAGATTTGCCCGCATATGGGCCCCATATTTAATTATTAGGTGAAACGGCATAAGGCCCCCAAACCAATGCTATGCATGCGGAATGACAATTTAATATGCAATCAAGTTGTTATTATGTATTTATAAAATAGGGTATCGAGGAAAAGGGTCACACATTGAGGGGGGGGCTCGACGATCTTGGGTTCCGGGGTTCGGGGTCGGGGTCCAGGGTTCAGGGTTCGACGGAACGGCGAGGTTCGGATCTGGGGTTCGACGGGATCGTTCTCGGCCTCCGGGGTCGTGCTCGGATATCGGGGGTAGTTCTTGTCGCGTCCGGGTGCGGGACTTGGTTCGTGCCGGGACGCATCGGATTCGTTTTGGTCGGTGCCGTTCTTGTCGTCACGGGGATCTTGTCGGGTCCGCGGTTCGGGTCGGTCTTGGCGTTCGGGGGAGTACTTGCCGTTCTGCGTCGATGTTCTTATCGTCCGGGTTCTCGAGCGTTGCTTCCGAGAAGGAGTACTTGGCGTCCATCGGTTCCATGTCGACGACCTTGGTTTCCTCGATGGCGAACTCGGCGTATCCGTGGCGTGGTTCTTGTCGGTTCTCGCCGGGCCGGATCGGTCTTGGGTTTGGCGCCGGTGGATCTTGTCGATTCGTGAAGGCCTTGGTGCTTCGTCTGGTCGATCTCGGTTCCGTGGTTTCGGTGTGGTTGGCGACTTGGTCTAAGTCGAGTTTTTCAAGATCTCGGTCCCTCTTGGTTTAGCCGATGCCGATCTTGGAGTGGTTCTCGGGCGCTAAGTGACAACGAACAAACGTTAACGGCCAAACAGTGCACGAGACGCGATGGAGTGGCTGACCACGTCCATGGGTGCATCCAGTAAACATACGGCGACCAAGGACCGGCGGAGAGGCGAGGCCGGGCCGAGACGGTGGCACTGGGCGACGGCTCGACGGATGCGCCAGGCGAGGCGGTCTGGGGAGGAGGGGGTCGTCCCTGGCGGCGGAACGGCGAGGAAGAGGCCGGGTAGGCCCGACGCGGGCGGCGGCGGCTTCCGTCGCGCGCGTAGGAGGCGCCGGCGGTGGGGTTGGCGGTTCACTGGCTCGACGCAATGGCCGGCTGAGGCTCGGGGAGACGCGCACGAGGACGGCGGGACGCGGCGGAGCACGGACAGGGGCGGGGCGGACGGAGCCGGCCGGAGGAGCTCTGGCCGGTGCGACGCGCGATGCGGGCCGACCAGAAGATGAGGGGCCCGCGGCGCAGCGGGTATCTTGCGGCGCGAGGTCCACGGCCGGCGGCGACGCTGGCCGGGCGCCTGCAGACGGCGGGAGAGGCGCGAGCCGAGGCGGCGGCGAAGGGCACCGCGGGCGGAGGACGGAGCGCGTGGGCGGCGAGGGCGGCGGGCCGAGGCGCGGCTGCATGAGCGAGAGCGCGGCAGGCGGTGAGGCGGGATGCGAGGAGGCTGGAGGCCACTGGGAGGTCGTCGGTGAGCGGGAGCGCAGAGGGGCGAGGTGGCGGGTGGGCGACGCAGACGGCCACGGAGGCGGCGCCAGCGCTGGGAGGCCGGGGGCACGCTACTGGGAGGAAGAAGGGAAGAGAGCGTGGCAGCGTGGGGGTCCAGGGTGCTCGTGGTGGGCGGGTCCCACGGACAGGGTGCTGGTAGTGGCCAACCTGGTGGGAGAGAGAGGAAAGAGAGATGTGGGTGGGGAGGATTAGGTGGCATTGCGATTGGAGGGTGAGGAGAAAAGTGACGTGGCGGGATACTATTGGAGGGGGTGAGGTGGCTGGGGAGAGAGGGTAGACTAGCTGGTGAGTTTAGGATTTAGAGGGGCAGTTGGTGGACCGATTTAAAATATCTGGGGGTGGTCGTTCGGGTCGGGTTGGCCCGTTCGACTGCCCCCGCAAAAATAATTAAATATTTTATTTAATTGAATTGGGCCGTTTGAAACCCGATAGCAACAAAACAAAATAATCCGGAGATCCGGGGTTTGGCGTTTGAATAAAGATGGGGCGTTTGGAAAACAAAAACGGGTTTTGCAAACATAGTTTTGGCAAACAATGCATGATGATGACGATGCAATGCACAAATTCAACGCGATTTTCTAGTAGTGGTTTTTGCGGGATGCCACAGTATATTGTTGTAATGCCCAATCAAATCTCATAGGAATCATGAATGTCTAGTATTTGCATTGTTATGCCTTGCTCGGTTATGGTCAATTGCCCCGCTGTAATTTCTTTACCCAGCATGTTATGTTATTTATCTTAAGGAGAACACCTCTAGTGAACTATGGATCCTGGTACAATCTTTACCATTGTTACATCATCTATTGTTACCGTTACTTTCTGCAAGCAATCATTACCTTACACACTGTATGTTTAATCCTTTATTTCAGCAAACCAGTGAGATTGACAACCTCACTGTAAGTTGGGGCAAAGTCTTGAGTTTGTGTTGTGCAGGATTCCAAGTTGTTAGCAACACCTTGGGGTTGTTTCCTTTCTCCTACTGGTTCGATAACCTTGGTTTCATAACTGAGGGAAAACTTGCCGATGTGCTCATCATACCTTCCTCTTGGGGTCTCCCAACGAAGCTCTACTATTGAGCCACGTCAGTTATGAGTACTTTATTACCTTCACTGATGATTTGAGTAGGTATGGATATATCTACTTGATGAAACATAAGTCATAAGTCTTTAAAAAGTTCAAAGAATTTCATAATGAAGTAAAGAATCAACTCGGCAAGAAAATAAATTTTCTTCGGTCGAACCGAGGAGGAGAGTACATGAGCCACGAGTTTGATGACCATCTAAAAAGTTGTGGAATAGTTCCTCAACTAACACCGCCAGGAACACCGCAGAGGAACAGTGTCTCGGAACAGCGATATCAGACCATGTTGGACATGGTATGATCAATGATGAGTCGGTCAGATCCGACTTTATCATTTTGGGGTTATTGTCTATAAACTGCAGCGTTCACACTAAAAAGTACCATTAAAACCGGTAGAGAAGACACCGCATGAGATATGGATGGGCCAAAAGCCAAGATTCTCATTTCTTAAGATTTGGGGTTGTGAAGCATTTGTCAAGTGACTTCAGTCAGACAAGCTTACAGAAAAATCCGATAAGTGTATTTTCATGGGGTATCCAAGGGAAACCTTGGGTTAGTACTTCTACAACCGAGAAGAGGGCAAAGTGTTTGTTGCTCGAAACGGTGTCTTCCTTGAAAAAGAGTTTCTCAATCGAGGAGTAAGTGGGAGAACGGTGCAGCTCGAAGAAGTTCGAGAGGAACCAGCTAGTAGCGTCTCGGCAAAAGCCTTGGAGGTTGAGCCGGTCGTGGTAGCTATGCCGAAAACTTCACCAGAACCGCGAAGATCTGCCAGATTGTGACGTGTTTGTGATGTATTACTGCTAGACAGTGATGAGCCGGAAAATTATTCGAAAGCGATGGTGGGATATGATTATGAGTCATGGCTTGGATCCATGAGGTCCAAGCTAAAGTCCATTGATGAAAATCAAGTTTGGAACTTGGTTGATCTACCAGACAGTGCAAGACCCGCCGAGTGCAAATGGGTCTTTAAGAAGAAAACTGATATGGATGGAAATGTTTGTCTCTATAGAGCACGGATTGTCGCGAAGGGGTTTCGACAAGTTCAAAGAGTTTACTATGATGAGACTTTCTCACCCATAGCGATGCTTAAGTCAGTTCAATCATGTTAGATATAGCAGCCTATTTTGACTATGAGATATGGCATATGGATGTCAAAATGGTTTTCCTTAATGTAAACTTAACCGAGGACATGTATATGATACAACCCAAGGGTTTTGTCGATCCGGCTAATGCTGACAAGGTATGCAAACTTTATAAATCCATTTATGGGTTGAAGCAAGCATCTTGGAGTTGGAACATTCGCTTTGATGAGGTAGTCAAATCATTTGGCTTCATCAAAAGTGATCATGATTCTTATTTATACAAGAAGATTAGTGGGAGCAAAGTAAACTTTCTAATCTTATATGTGGATGACATATTACTGATTAGAAATGATGTCCAGATGTTGCAATAAACCAAGGAATCATTGGAAAGGAGTTTCTCAATGAAAGACTTGGGTGAGGCAACTTACATTCTAGGAATCAGGATCTATAGAGATAGATCCAGTCGGCTCATTGTATTTAGCCAGAGTACATATTTGGAAAAAGCGTTGAAGAATTTCAACATGAAATCGTCTAATAAAGGGTTCTTACGGATGTCCCGTGATGTAAAACTTAGCAAGACTCAGTGTCCATCGACAACTAATGAGTGAAGTAGGATGAGTGAGATGTCGTATGCTTCAGCAATCGGATCCTTCATGTATGCCATAATTTGTACTAGGCAAGACGTTTCCTATGCTCTAAGTGTTGTGAGCAGGTACCAGGATGACCCTGGAGAAATCCACTAGGCAGCAGTTAAAACCATCCTAAAGTACTTGAGAAGGACTAAGGATGTGTTTCTAGTTTATGAAGGTGAGGATGAACTCGGTGTAAGGGGATACATGGATGCGAGTTATCTCACTCACTCAGATGATTCTCGTTCGCAATCTGGATACTTGTTTATTATAAACGGAGGGGTTGTTGATGACCCACAAGTATAGGGGATCGCAACAGTCTTCGCGGGTAGTATTACCCAATTTATTGATTCGACACAAGGGGAGCCAAAGAATACTTTCAAGCCTTAACAACTGAGTTGTCAGTTCAAGCACTGAAATAGTTCTTGCTCACGAAGTTTATCAAGAATAACAGCTTTGTAGTAGCAATAAAGCAACAAAGAACAAAGAATAGTGAAACAGTAGCAATAGTAGCAGTAACGGTAACAGTAGGATTCAAGTGCGGTAGGCATAGGGATGGATGGACGGGTGTTGCATGGACGAGTCTAAACATGTAACTTCAAGATCTAGGGCATTGCAGATAAATAATAACAAGCATCCAAGTACTAAACAATCCTAGGCATGTTCTCCAAATCTAGTCATACGTGCTCGCAATGAGAACTTGCACAACATCTTCTGTCCAGCCAGCCCGTGGCAGTGGGGCCTCTAGGAAACTACTGGCAATTAAGGTGCTCCTTTTAATAGAGCACTGGAGCAAAGCATTAACAATCCATGAACACATGTGATCCTCACACCACGGCCATCCCCTCCGGTTGTCCCAATTATTGTCACTTTGGGGTCTTTGGATCCGGACAATTATATGTGTACACAACTTGCAGATAAGATCACAAACAATACTATCATAATGATTCAATAATAAGTTCAGATCTGAGATCATGGCACTCGGGCCCTAGTGACAAGCATTAAGCACAACAAGTTGCAACAAAGTCAAATAGCACAAGAGATACTAGGCACTATGCCCTAACAATCTTATTCGATTACATGATAGAACTAATCCAATCCCTACCACCCCCAAGCATATAGCGGGGGATTACTCACTCATGGATAAGGGAAACATCGATGGTTGATGGAGATGCGTTGGTGATGACGATGGCGATGATCCTCTCCAAATTCTCCGTCTCGGCAGGGTGCCAGAACGGAGTTTCTGGATCCGAATCTTGGTTTCTGGTGGCGGCGGCAGAGCGGAACTCTTTCTAAAAAACTATCGAACTCCCCTCGGTTTTTAGGTCGAAAGGAAACTTATAGGCGCAAAAGGAGGCCGAGGAGCTGCCTGGAGTGGCCACACCCCCACCAGGCGCGGGGTCAGGTGGGCCCGCGCCTGGGGTGGGTCTGGCCCCCCAGGCCTCTCCTCCGTCTCTTCTTCTGGCTTCGTGGATTGTGAAATATAATTTTTGGCATATTTTCCGGAATTTTCCCTGATAGTTCATTTTCTGCACAAAAACAAGACACCAAGGTAATTCTGCTGAAAACAACATCAGTCTGTGTTAGTTGTATCCAAATCACACAAGTTTAGAGAAGAAACAATAGCAAAGTGTTCGAGAAAGTAGATACGTTTTGGACGTATTAGCTGTGAGCTGGAAGAGTTCCAAGCAAGAGACTATGTCAGAGTCTACAATAGAGGCTGAGTATATTGTTGCCTCGAAGGTGGCAAAGGAAACTATTTGGATGAGGAATTTTCTCATAGATCTTGGTGTGATTCAGGGCTCGTCCAATCCGTTAGACGTGTATTGTGACAATTATGGTGCTATTGCACAAGCCAAAGAACCTAGACAAAACTAGACGAACAAACATATACTCATGCGGTACCACCTGATTCGCCAGTTTGTGGATCAGGATGATATCAAGTTATGCAAGGTACATATGGATGCAAATGTTGCGTATCCATTGATAAACCCACTACCACAACCTAAGCATGAGGCTCACACGAGAGCAATGGGCGTTAAATGCCTATACATGTGATGTAAGGATGATTGACTCTAGTGCAAGTGTGATACTGTTGGGAATATGCCCTAGAGGCAATCATGTATGATGATATTCTCATTGTATTCATAAATTTATTAAGTTATCCTTGTATGAACATCTGACATATATCATCGAATATGTGATTCAGTTATGAAACTATATAATCATGTTATTCATACTAGATGTCTTTGGTCGTTGAGGTTGTGCTGGACACACAACTTAGACTAATGAGAAAGTCGGCCAATGACTCGGTTCCACTTGTCATGGGCATGGTGATTCTATTCGGACTTAAAAAGACTCGGCTAAAGAGTTTAGTGAGTCGGACTGACCCACAGTTGAGATGCAATGGGCATGTTATCATTTGCAGTCTCAAGCAATGGAATCCTTAGACCTGAGGTCATCGCATGATCCGAGTTGTGGATCGCCAACTTAGGTTCTATCAAATGTTGTTTCGTAAATGGGCATTTATAAATGTAGAGTTCGGGTTGGTTATGAATCAAGCTGCGTGACATGGATTACCAAGATGGGATTTTCCCCTCCGTAATAGAGAGATATTGTCTGAGCCCTCTCGTGTGATATGATTCGGAAGCATGGCCATGTACTAATCAGTTAAGTATTAACCGAGGAGTCGGACTAAGATTTAGTCCAGTGAATCATATATCACGGAACAAGAAGATAGTTAAGCTATTAAAGGAATAACAATCACTCGCTTATAGCTTGACAAGGTATATCGTGTGGCAAAGGGACTTGGACAAAAGTTACATTGAAGGTTTGTCTTCCAGACTTTACAACACTTGGGAGTTGGCACGTCTTACTAGAGGCCGCTACCATCTATCGACTTAAGACCAACTATTCATGGAAGTGAGCTGGACTCAAAGCCATGACAGGATACTTGAAGGAGTAGCTCATGTCATGTCCAGGTGTACATGAGCCTACAGAGTCATACACTTAAGGGTTAGGAGCCCATGTGGATTAAATCCATGTGGTAATTGGGGTACAGCCTAAATGGGCCTCAAGAATTGAGCACAACTAGGGATGTATATAAATTGAGCGACAAGTGATAGTCTCTGACCTAGCCATCACTTTCTCCACTCTCAAATCGGGTTAGACAAGATCTAGTAGTCCATTGCCTGTGCTTCTTCCTATACGTGTGGATATCGGTAGAGGCGTTGCACGTGTGGCGCTAGAGACAAAGGAGTTTGTGGGGATCTGGCGAAGGAGTTCACAGGGATCCGGAGGAGCTGTTCGTGAGATCGATCGACACTGCATCAACTGGCACGTTTCATCAATATTCCGCACATGTGCGTCTAGTGGTAAATCGCGTGGCCTATCACCTGAGCTGGATCTTGGGAGTACCGCATAGGATATTTTTTTTGTTTTTCTCTTCGCGGCCCGACAGAGAAATGCACATCACCTCCGAACTGCAGCTCGCCCGCAGTTAGAGCACCCTAGATGGCATGACGCTAGACAAGGCCCTAGCAGCCAAAACTAACCCCAGACTACACCTATTGACTATACCGGCGCCTCCACTTCGCCGACTCCAGCCGGCCACACTATCGATGAAGGGTCAGGGTCAGTCTGAACCTTCGCATCCGACTCTCAATGAGGAAGAGGTGGGAAAGGATACCTAACTCAGGGACTAAATTATAAAAAAATACCATAATTAGGGCATACTTTACGAGTTAGTACCATTTCTAGTAATTTTGTCAAAATCTACCACTTCTAGGACACGATGTGACAAATTTAGCTAATATTCCTTTAGCACAGCTCTGATCGCAAATCTGACTAGAAGGGCACATCTGTAAGCACTGCGTTGGCAACCGGATGCTAAGGTGGATGTGGGGACCACCTGTCAGCCCCATCTTCTTTTATTTTTTATTTTTCTTTCTCTTTTCTTATTCACCTCCCGTGGGGCCCACCTGTCAAAACCTCTCCTCATTATTCCTCCCCGGGTCTCTCATCCCCATATTGTCTCTCTTTGTTGCCATGGCGAACCGGCGTGACTCCCTTGCACCGCCGCGACACTCCTTCATTGGTGTGACTCCCTTCCATCTCCACGGTTCCCCGCAACCTACGACTCTTGAGAGGCACTTGCATGGGTGGTCGATGGCTGTGCATCCGAGGGGAGAAAGTTGTGGCTCGCGATGCATATGGATGCTCTCCAGGCGGTGTGTGTGGGAGTTTCTGGTGCCGGGTATTGGTCTCGAGGTGGCTGTTCAACCAAACTAGGACCGGCGGCGAGTGGGCGATCGTGGAAGAAGGCGAGCAGCAAGTGGCAACGGACAGACGTAGGAAGAAGGGGGAGGGGAAAGAAAATATGAGATTGATAGGTGGGGCCCATGAGGGGTGAATAAGAAAAGAGGAAGGGAAAAATAAAATCAAAAGAAGGTGGGGCTGACCGGTGGAACCCATGTCCACCTCAGCATCTTGTTGCCAACTTTTTTGCCAACTCATCCCTTACAAAATGGGTCCTACTTAGAGAAATATTAGTTCGTTTTGTTACACCGTGATCGTGTCCTAGAAGTAGTAGATTTTTTACAAAATCCCCAGAAATGGTATTGCTCGTAAGTTCTGCCCAATCGTGATAGTTTTGTGTAATTTAACTCTAACTCAGGATACGTTCAATCCTTGGTCTCACCGTGTCCTAGAAGTAGTAATTTAACTCTAACTCTGCCACTGCCGAGATGGGTCTCACCTGACGGTGACCATACGAGCCGGGTCGGGGATGAAACGACGTGATATCCGGATACGTTGGTGTCCTCTTTTCCCCCCTCCTGCGGTGAAGACACACTGTTCGCGTGTATCTGTCAGTCAGTCAGTCAGTGTCAGGGAGTTTAACTCGTAGGGCCTGTCGGGATGCAACGCAAAGCGGTGACGACGTGGCATTGCCGCCGCGAAACCGGAGATTTGTTACAGTACATGCAAATCTCCCAAGGAAAAAAAAAATCTCCATCAAGGAAGATCGCGGTGCGCCGTGCGTCAGTGTTCCATCTGCTGAACAAACTGCGATGGGATCCCAAGCTGGTGCAGTGTGATCTCTGGGACGGACAAGGACAACAGCTTCGCGGAAGAAAAAAGGGGGACGAGCTATAGAAAGCCTAGGACGCAGAGGTCGTAACCGAGGATATCATTAGATCCTCCCGAGATTCGCCAGTGCTTTGAGCTTCCACTATAACCACCGACTGAACAGCGAACGTGGGGACGGGGCATAATATGAGGCACGAATTCGTCAGGCTGGCAGCATCGCGAGGAAGTTCAGCGTTCCTGCAGTGAACTGAAAATGTTTGTGGGCTTCGGCGGTGTACAATACGGTGTATCAATCGGACAACACGACTGCGCAGCTAGCCGCTGCCGCTGCCGCTGTCGCTGTACGTCCGTCCGTGATCCGTCCGTCCATGATTCTATTCTCGCATGTATGGACCTGGAGCAAGCAAAGGCTGAAACTTTCGAGTATTATTCATTGAGCTTTTGACACGCACGCTTTTGTCCGCTTCATCAGCTTTCCTCTGTTGTTTTGTTCCCCTTTAAGTACAAGTACGTGCAGACAGTGCAAGGTATACACGCTCGCTTAAGCAAGCATAATGACCACCTGGAAAGACCACTGCGCTGTAGCTACAGGCTTCCTCATCCTAGGCTCCTACATAGACAGCCGTTTAGAGACCTCAGTCAGTGGCTACCATTTGGTGGAAGGGAGCCCGGGGCTTGTTTGGTTTGGCTCATTACATTGCCCGTCTATGACCAAATGATGATGCTCGCTGTCGCTACACGCGTCTGCGGTCTGCCGGGCTGGGCGTCGCCTCGCGAGTGCGTACAAGAGTAGGGGCCGAAGAGCACGGGCAGATGGCGACGGTTTCGTTCGCTCGCTCGCTCGCTCGTGCGGATGTGACGTACTCCCTCCGTTTAGAAATATAAGATGTTTTAGCTTTGTAAAGAAAATATATCTAGACATCTTTTAGTGTATAATAGGTTTAAATGAATCTAGACACTAAAAGGAGTCTAGATATATCTTATTCACAAACTTAAAACATCTTATATTTCCAAACTAAGGGAATATACATATACTCAACATGAATTGATTAGGTTTTCGTAGTCCACAGGCTAGCCCATGGCTTTGTTGGCTTCTGAGCGGGCGGTGGAAAAGCCAGCGGAAGGCGGCACTTTTGGTCCATACCTGCCATGTAAGGCCATTGTATTGGCGCTGAGCGGGCGACGGCTACGTGCACACCTGAAGCGGCAGGCCGGCTGCAGGTTGCGCCGACAGTGTTGTAGAGCGGAGCCTCGGAGCATATATAGGGGGTAGATTCTTCAGACTTCAGGCTCTGCCAACCTTGTACGCACGCACACCATGGTCCATACTCTGCTCTGCAGCTGCAAGACTGCCTCAGATGGGAGCCTCCAGCCTAGGATGCGTTGCCTTGCCGACCTCTCTATATATAGTATAGGGTAGGGGTACGTACATTCATTCGGTCCAGCAACAATCATCATGGCGATCGACATGGCCACCGGTGGCTGGACTGGCTGTGCTGTGCGTCGTCGTCGACATGCGTTCGTGGGGACAGTCGGAAACGCACGGTAAAATGCGCGAGTTCTATGCTTTGGTTGGCACACCGATCGATTCCCTGCTTAGCAGTCAAGCCAGGTTGCCGCACGCGGTGTGTGGATGGGGAACATTTGCACTACACTAGTACGGAGTACGTGTATATTTTTGCAGGGGAACTAGCATCTGATAACTTTTCTAGCATATGCAAAGCATGTGGCAGGGACTTTTGAGTGAATCGATCCACACTCTGCGTGAGAACTAGCAACTGATCCAGATTTGTGTTTTGATGATGACCAAATTGAGATGTGATCTTGCAGCGATACGGACAGACATGGGGCCTGGGAAAAGTTGGGCTTTAGCCCCAGACTCAAGCCCAAAAATCTTTAAATTAGTTTTTCAAAAAGGCAAAAAAAAAACTTGTATGATTATGCTGGTTTTTTTTTTGTTGAGAAACATGGTACAATCTTAGCCGCTCACAATATGTACATGCTCACATTATGTATATGTGTCCACCCCTATGAACACACACGCATACCCTATCCATTTGAGCATCCCGAGAGACTGAGCCGGCGAATCGGGTTTTGAGATTGACAAAGTCACTACGAATACCACGTTGTCCATGGGAACGTCGCCTCCCACTTAAAAAATATTCCTCCTTTTATGCAATACACAGTGTTAAACCTAGGGTTCGAACTTTGGTGGGCTAGGTATAACCATCCTCCTAGCCACCCAACCACAGGTTGACTTTTCTGTGGACCGAACACATTCCCAAAACCAGTCAAAGTTTCCTAACTTGCATAATTATGCTGATTTTCAATAATACTAGTAAAATCTGGATAGAACAACGGGATTATGTTTGGTCCATAGAAAAGGACGTGACATGTGTAACCTTAAAATGTGATATCATTGTCACTTGTGCGGTCCTCTTTTTTAGTCAAGCATCTCTTCAAACATTATGTCAAAATTTAAGTTGTGCTAGAGAAACAAAAAAGGGAAGTGTCAATTAAACCAGAAAAAAAAGGAAAGAAACATTGTTCCCTCACCGAACGGAAAAGAGACAGGCGAGGCGGCGGCATCGGCTCTAAACCCATCTAGGTTCCATCACCGGCGATGCAGCCAGTCCGATCCTTCTCCACTGTCCTTGGGGACTTGGAGTTGTGGCAGACCAAGGCTCTCACCAGCGAGAGTGTTCTCGTTTTTTAGACTGGTTTTCAGTGTCTTCTTTAAAATGTTGAGGTGGCACCTATATCTTGAAGTCAGAATAAGGTCCTCTCGCTCTATCCTCGCCTTGGTGGTGTGTCTAGCGCCGGCGGAGAGCACGTGGAATCATATGTCAGGATCTCGTGGGATCTGTCTGTGTTTTGTATTCGTTGGTGTCGTTTAAGGCCATTCTCTTCCGATCTATGGTTCTCATCTTCGGCGATGGTTGCTGCTTGTCTACGCACTTCTATTCTTGTAGACAGTTGTTGGGCCTCCAAGTATAGAGGTTTGTAGAACAGCAGCAGGTTTTCCTTAAGTGGATTACCTAAGGTTTATCGAACTCAGGGAGGAAGTGGTCAAAGATATCCCTCTCAAGCAACCATGCAATCAAGATACAAGAAGTCTCTTGTATCCCCAACATACCCAATACACTTGTCATGTGTATAGGTGCACTAGTTCGGCGAAGAGATAGTAAAATACAAGTGGTAACGGTGCCAGAAAAGAGCTTCTGACTTGTTGACGTGGGAGAGACTAAAGGCAAACTGAAATAAAGATGAAAGCAAGCAAACATGCAACATATCTAGATGCAAACGGTGTTTCAATGTTTAGAAACAAGGCCTAGGGATCAGACTTTCACTAGTGAACACTCTCTCATGTAAATATCTTCTCTTCATGATACTACTCTGAACTACTCTCTGGTTGGACACTCTAATTCATGGTAAGGCTATAACAGCACTCCTCAAAGTCCGTCTTTCCTAATCTAGATAACCCCACACTGTCACCTTGAGCACTAGATGGTTACAACAAACACGACAATTTCATAGAGACATACAACTCCAAATATAAATCATAACAAATATATATATGTAGTCTAGCTTAAGTGTCACACACGACGCGCACGCTGTCATTTTCACACACGTGGGGAAAAGCATAGATCTATTAAAGCACGATGAGTATTGATACAGACTCTAGCCTAAGTGTCACCATGGTGTGCACGCTGTCACTTTCACACACATAAGGAGAGCATAGATCTATTAAAGCACTTGAGTAACAGAGCAGATCTACTTGATTACAAAGCTCATGATCACAACAAGATCATGCATAGAGAGAGAGATGAACACATAGCTACCGGTAGAGCCCTTAGCCTTGAGGAAGAACTACTCCCTTCTTATCATGGGAATCAACAATGGTGATGGAGATGCTGGTGGAGATCGATGGAGATGGATCCGGGGGCACTTCCCCGTCCAGGCAGGGTGCCGAAATAAAGACTTTCTGTCCCCCGAATCTCCCCTTCGATGGCGACGGTGCTGCGGAACTTTTTGTGGCTTTCTAGTCGATTATTTAGGGTTTCTGAGTCAGGGGCTTCTTATATGCGAAGGAGGCAAGGTCGTTGGAGGGCCAGGGGCCCACACCCCCTGTGGGCGCGGCCAGGGTGGGCCCGTGCCCACCTAGGGTGTGGCCACCCTGGTGTCCTCCTCCGTCTCGTCTTTGATTTTTCGTATCGTTCAGGGAAAAATATGAACTTTGGATTTTGTCCCGTCCAATTTCAAGAATATTCATTTTTTAGCTTTCTGAAACCAAAAACAACAAAAAACATGCAACTGACGCTGTGGCATCTTGTCAATAGGTTAGTTCCAGAAAGTATAAAAATACCTCAAAGTGTAGAAAAAACATAACAAAGTTGATACAAAACAAGCATGGAGCATAAAAAAATATAGATACGTTTACGACGTATCACTGCTCTGGTGCGCTGATTATTTAGGATCTTAACACGATGACTTCTCGTCCTACTATGACAAGCTCTACGACGACAAGCTTTGCTTAGTTCTCATGATGGAAGAGCGACGACAACGACTCGTCTTCAGCTCTAGTTGTCGTTAGGTGGTTCAGTGACCTATTTGTAATTTTTATTATTTTTAGGACCATTTGTACTATTGTTGATGATTATTAATAGATTGGTAGAATTTTAAAAATAAATTAAAGGGGAGAAATATAAAAGTCATTTGATCTTAAAAAAGTTCATTTCTCTACTATTTATGTAAAATATCCAATACAACATTTGTATCCGAGCCCACTCTCACTAATTCATAAGACACATAATGAAGATGGAACCTGTCAAATAAAATTAAGTAATAAGTTTCATTTCTCACAAAAAAGATCAAGTTTTTTCCAATATTTTGTTATTGAAGTGTCTTACCAACAGACCCCATGAATCTTTGCTCAAAGCATGAAGCTTAGAAAGGTTTTTTTTAGGGAAAGCTTAGACAGTTTTTGGTTACCCACGAAATAGTATCATCTCAAAATTTAGGACTATATTCAAACTAAAGACAAATTTGGTCAAATTTCTTTCAAACAGTTTCTAAAATTTCTCTATTTTGGTGATAAACAGAACAATTTAGGGTTTTTTTGCGGGGAAATTTTAGGGTTTAGCTGTACTTGTATACGGATGTACTTTCGAGTTCAGCCGTACCACAATTCCATGTTATTGGGAGTTTTTTTTTGGGTGGAAATTTTAGGGTTTAGTTGTACTTGTATACGGATGTACTTTCGGGTTCAGTACCACAATTCCATGTTATTGGGAGTTTTTTTACATGATGTTCTTCAGAGTTCAGAACGAGGGGAACGCCTAAACCCAGACAAAACCCCAACACATTGCCATTTGAACCCCGGGCTGCCGTGCCCGTGCGCGCCCCCAAGCCGCACAACAACGAGGACGAGCGATGCCGCCTTGGGCGCCGCCGCTGCCAGCCGTCGCCTCCCTCCCCTACCAATGCTCCGTCCTCCTCCGCAACCTCGCCGCGCGCCACTCCCCCGTACCGTCCTCCCCCTCCTCCTTCCTCCGCGCCCTCCACTGCCTCCACGCGCGCCTGCTCACCGCCGCGCTCCTCCACAACCCGTCCCACCCCCACCTCACCCTCCGCCTCCTCCACCTCTACACCCTCTCCCCCGACCTCGCCACCCCCGCGATCCTCTTCCGCTCCGACCCGGGGCCCATCGCCGCAACGTCCCTCGTCTCTGCCTACGCCATCGCCGGCCGCCTCCCCGATGCAGCCTCTTTCTTCGACTACGTCCCGCTCCACCGCCGGGACACCGTGCTCCACAACGCCATGATCTCCGCGTTCGCTCGCGCCTCCCTCGCCGCGCCTGCTGTCTCCGTGTTCCGCTCCCTGCTCGGCTCTGGCTCCCTTCGCCCCGATGACTACTCCTTCACGGCACTCCTCAGCGCCGTCGGCCAGATGCACGACCTCGCGGCGTCGCACTGCACGCAGCTGCACGGCGCGGTCCTCAGACTGGGCGTTGGGGCTGTCTCATCGGTGTCAAACGCGCTCATTGCGCTGTACATGAAATGTGATGCACCTGAGGTGGGCCGGGATGCGCGGAAGGTGCTTGACGAAATGCCGGTTAAGGATGAGCTCACGTGGACCACTATAGTCGTGGGCTATGTCAGGAAAGGAGATGTCCATGCTGCTAGATCAGCTTTTGAAGAGGTTGATGGAGAGTTCGATGTCGTGTGGAATGCGATGATTTCAGGGTATGTTCAGTCGGGAATGTGTGCAGAGGCGTTTGAGCTGTTCAGGAAGATGGTGTCGAAAAGGATACCACCTGACGAATTCACATTTACTAGCATCCTGAGTGCGTGTGCAAACGCCGGGTTCTTTCTGCATGGGAAGTCTGTCCACGGGCAGTTCATTAGGTTGCAGCCAGATTTTGTTCCTGAGGCAGCATTGCCTGTTAACAATGCTTTGGTGACCTTATACTCGAAGTCCAGGAAGATTTCTGTTGCTGCAAAGATACTTGAAAGTATGAGTTTGAAGGATGTAGTTTCTTGGAACACCATTTTGTCAGGGTATATTGAGAGCGGTTGCTTGGACAGTGCAGCTAGGGTATTTAAGGAGATGCCATATAAAAGTGAGTTGTCATGGATGGTGATGGTATCAGGATATGTCCATGGAGGGCTTTCAGAAGATGCTCTGAAGCTGTTTAACCAAATGAGGTCTGAGGATGTCAAGCCATGTGATTACACCTATGCTGGTGCAATAGCTGCATGTGGTGAACTTGGGGCGCTGAAGCATGGAAAGCAGCTCCACGCTCATATTGTGCAGTGTGGTTTCGAGGCAAGCAATTCTGCGGGAAATGCTCTGCTGACCATGTATGCTAGATGCGGTGCCGTGAAAGACGCTCGTATTGTGTTCCTTGTGATGCCCAATGTTGACTCTGTCTCGTGGAATGCCATGATTTCAGCCCTTGGGCAGCATGGACATGGTAGAGAGGCACTTGACCTATTTGACCAGATGGTTTCTAGAGGCATATATCCTGATCGGATTTCATTCCTCACAATTTTGACAGCCTGCAATCATGCTGGCTTAGTAGACGAAGGCTTTCAATATTTTGAGTCCATGAAAAGGGACTTCAGCATTATCCCTGGAGAAGATCACTATGCTCGGCTAATAGATTTGCTTGGCCGGGCTGGAAGAATTGGAGAAGCGAGGGATTTGATCAAGACAATGCCTTTTGAGCCTACTCCGGCCATTTGGGAGGCTATTCTCTCAGGCTGCCGGATTAATGGAGATATGGAACTTGGTGCGTATGCTGCAGATCAGCTCTTTGAGATGATACCACAGCATGATGCCACATACATACTACTGTCAAACACATATTCAGCTGCTGGACGCTGGGTTGATGCTGCGAGAGTAAGGAAGCTAATGCGTGATCGTGGGGTGAAGAAGGAGCCTGGGTGCAGCTGGATAGAAGTTGGAAACAAAGTCCACGTGTTTCTTGTCGGTGATACAAAACATCCAGAAGCGCATGAAGTCTACAAGTTCCTTGAAATGGTCGGTGCTAAGATGAGGAAGCTAGGATATGTTCCTGATACAAAGTTTGTGCTGCAAGATATGCCACCCAATCAGAAGGAATATGTACTATCTGCGCATAGTGAGAAACTGGCAGTCAGTTTTGGACTTCTAAAATTGCCTCTCGGAGCCACAGTTACAGTTCTTAAAAACTTGAAAATATGTGGTGATTGTCATACTGCAATGATGTTCATGTCACTGGCAGTCGGACGGGAGATTGTTGTAAGGGATGTTAGGCGGTTTCATCATTTCAAGGATGGAGAATGTTCATGTGGTAATTATTGGTGAATATATATTGTGCACTTTAGACAGCAGACCTTCCAACATATGGCCGTTGCCCCTTCAGTGAATGATTCAAGAGGCGTTCACGGAAAAAGTATAAGACCATGTCTGGTACCAGTTACTTATGATAAGCAGTTATCTGACAGACAGTCTCAATGGACAATTTTTAAAGCCACACCCGAACTTGGTTGGTATTCAGTTAGTTACTGTAGTTCAAACGGTCAGTGAATTACAGTCCGGCAATTCCAATCCGAGAAATGCACCTCGAGTTTCTGGGCAATATTGGACTGATATTTGTTTTTTGTTCTACCCGGCCGATAACCTCCTATACTGTATCCCTGCCTCCCGGTCAGTGTTTCAGCTTTTGTTCATCAACTATCTTGGCTGTAAATAAACAAGTGACACCAAACAGGAATTCGGGGGCATGGACCAATTCAAATTTCTGGCAGCAGAATTTAGATTTTCATGTAGATTTGTCAACTACAATCTGTGTTTCATCTGATCTGTCAGTCTGTCAGTCCGTGTCTCACAAAATAATTGACAAATTGGTGTGCTAATTTCTGCTACGGACATTGGAGCTACAGTGCTGTCGAGGATCTTCCACGACCCTTTCGGGTAAGCGCCACGGTGTGATTCCTGTGGTATCCCGTAACCTGTTTGGGCTAATCCAACAACTCTTGCTCCTGGCTAATGCGAATCAGCTTGTTAGGCACTGTGAATATGGAGACCCAGGTTTGCATGTGTTAAGATCTTATTGACCTGCAAAGATCTTAACTCTGGTTACTGCCTAAGGGGTGGATAAGTAGCTCATTTTACGAACCAACAGCGAAGAAAGTAAGAGATAACAGCAAGTACCTTAGGAACTGCCCTTGTGAATGTGCTTTCCAGTCAATTTCACAACGCTGGCACGAGGTGGGAATCTTCCTGCATTGAGCTCTAGTATAAACACTGGTTGGTCAAAGTAGTACTACTCGGATGAACTCCATCAGCTGGAGGATAACAGTAGTGTCTCATTTTTCTTTTTAGATCATATGGATTACCAGCACGCAGAAGAGGGCAGGCCGGCGAGGCCGCTATGTACCTTTTGCTCGCTGAGGCGAGACAACTATGCAGATCCTCTCCTTCGATGGCAACTTCGAACTCTGTGGCGTATGCCCTATTTTTTGTATAATCCAAAATATTTCCTATATTGCTCCACAGTTTTTTTTTTGGCAAGGGCAACCAGTATACCATTTTGTAAGATAGTTGAAACAGACGGCAACAGTATGCCATTTCGTAAGATAGTTCCAACGGAAATCTCATGCAGGTCAAGGTGACCTCTGGTACGTCTGGTCACTTACCTATCGTCAAGATCCGTGTATCATCATCATCACCAGAGATGTTTCTAAATTTGCCGCAAAATGGAATGAGACTATATATATGCCTACTAGGCGCCATACTAGAGCGTCAGTGGCTGTCGACAGCAACACAAAAATCCTCTCAGCTAAAGTTAAATAAAAAATAAACCTTTCCTGAAACAGCGTTCCGATATTAACAAGAACACTTACCTAGAAATAGGTCTTACTACACCTTAGCCATGGCCGATATTAACAAGAACACTTGCCTGGACAGAATAAGCTCACTTTCTGAAGCAGGGTTTTTAGTCTTACTAACAAGAACATTGATTTCGCAGATTTAACACAACGGGGTGGTGGCGCAGATGGCTAGCGCGTAGGTCTCATAGCTGATGCGAGTGATCCTGAGGTCGAGAGTTCGAGCCTCTCTCACCCCAAAACTTTGCCTTGTCATGATGAAAACGCTCGGTGACACATTGGGTCGTCACTTGTACATCTGATTAATCAGGTGAAACTGAGCAACTCTGAACCTGGCCTTTTTTTTATTTTGTTCAACGGCGCTTTGGTAGTTTTGGATCAGAGTCTCATAGCTGGATACTCGGAGTGGTGGTTCGGAATCAGTGATGTTTTGCGTATCTACAAAAATGATGTTAGAAGATCACTACTCGCCTGCTGTTCATGTTTGTCAACACAACGTTGGATTTCGAAAGCGTGATTCATGTTTAACTTCTCTGTTTGAACGTTGATTTACCCGCTCCTGCTGTTCATGTTTGTAAACACAACGTCGGATTTCAAAAGCCTGGTTCATGTTCGACTTCTCTGTTAGAACTTTGATTTACTGGCGCCTGCTGTTCATGTTTGTCAAATAACGTTTTGATTTCGAAAGCCTGATTCATGTTCAACTTCTCTGTTTGTAGGTTGATTTTACGGGTGTCGCGATGCTTGGTTCGAACCAAAGCTTGTGTGTCATGCTTGTCGATCCACACATAAGATTCCACCCGAACCAGGGAAGTTGGATTAGCGGAATGCACTTGAGGTCCTTAGGTTGATTCCATCCATTGATGTGGTCTTTTGTCTGGGCTCTTGCTGCAAGAACACCTTTGGTGCAGTTTATTGCAAGGAACAACTTCGGTTTCCCCGGCGACAACTCTCACTATGCAATGGTCAAATGTAAACAGTCTTTTTATGTAGTTCTATTTACGGAGAACTGCAACTTGTATAGACTGGCGATCTGATTCAATGTTAAAGGAATGCATCGTCCTGTATGTGTCAGGTGCACTTGTATAGATGCCAACTGCCACATTATTAGCTAGTATGTGTTGGTGGTCTTATGCATGTAGCTAGTACCAGTTTTAGGAAAATCCTGTGAGCTCCCCAAATCTCGGATTTTATTTATTTTAAAATTATTCAGTTAATTTTGAATCAATTTTGAGCAAATTTAAATTATGTCCTGAAATTTATCTAGAAATAGTCCAAAAATTTGAAGATAATTATAATTTCAGAATTTGGCGAGGTTACTTAAGTTTAAATTCCATCACAAGATTTAGGTGTGTGCCTGGATGCACATTTTTTTGTGTTGATGAATCGAAACACGTCCCATTGTCTAACGCACCGGTTCCGGTTCTATTTATTTAGCTAGTTGGCACTGCTGGTGTCACACCGGCAAAATAAGAGTAATTACCTAGACTTTTTATAGGGTTAAGCAAATACAGTATCCATAAGACAGTAGATGCATAACTGGATTACATCACTATATGTTTAGCAACACTGCCTTCCAAACAATGTCACCATCAGTATTGTAGTTGATTGTCATCATCAGTATTGTACTTGAGATGGATAGATATCTCTTATGCTCTGTTTGGATGAACAGAATTAATGGCTGGAATTGAATTGAGTGGGAATTCCAAATCCAGGCTGGAAAAGAAATGCCTTTCAATTTAAATTCTATTGTTTGGGTGGCTTGGAATTTGATGTTGGAATTAGAAGGTAGTACCCAATTCCAATTCATGTTTGGATGTAAAAACCATAGAATTGGATGTTTTCTTGAGTTTGTATGATATAAACTTGTGTATTTGTTGTGAGTTATGATCATTCTACATCGCTCTTCTCATGTTTAAATAGGAACACTACCAAATTATTCTTTGGTACAACAACTATACAATGGATGATGTAGGGCGTGCAGACGTGCAATTTAATTTTACCATTAGGATCACATGGGCATTCATATACTGCTATGATCACGATTTTACAAAGCTTTTGCATCACCGTCTCAAGAGTCATTTCCAATATGAACATTGCATAACTGCATGAAAATCAGTTGTAAGCCGACATAAGCTTTTACATCTGTAGTAGAACAGAAATCTTTTGCATCGACACCATCTCTAATTTGGACTATGGATGGTTATTTTCAGTAACACCACTATTGTTGCACCGTTGTACAGCACACTTCCCTGACCACTGAATCAACGGGTCTGAAAATGTCACTAGCTTGTAGGCGTTTCATCAAACAGAAGCTAAGCCTCTGAAACCGGACTGCAAGACTCACGAATCGGAGAGGAATCAGGCCGCCTTGCGGAAAGAAAATAAAGAACCTCTCACCGTCGGCTTGCCATGGGGCAGCAGTGGAGTCAGAAGAGGACAACGGCGGCGACGGCCTTGCGGCGGGGCCGAGAGTGCGGCAGCGGCCTTGCGGCACGCGAGCTCGCAGCAGACGACGAGGAGCTTGAGGGATGCCCTTCTCCATGCGCTGCAGCCTCCTCTGCAGCAGCTCGTCCGGGAGCTAGCACATGTCGTCCGCCGCGGCGGACCCTTCCACCGCCAGTTCGCCCGTGGGAGGCAGCTCCGTCAACTCCTTGGCCATGCAAATTCTAGTCACCCAGGCGAGGTGCGGTGCGTATTGCTGTCATGTTAGAGGAAGAAAGCAGAGAGACAGAGGATTTTTCCTGTGCCGCCGCGGCCGGTCTCCTCTACGAGTGTGCGGGAGCCAGGTCGCGTACCGCTTGGCGAATCCAGCTTGTCAGGTCTCAGGTCGCATACTGCTTGGCGATTCCAGCTTGTCAGGTCGCGTACCTGTTTCCGAGGTCATGAGGCCGAATTGGGTCCGAATTGGTGCAGCTAAGTTTCGCACGCGAGCAAGCCCTCCGCGGAATTGGACCCAGATTCTATGTGTTAATTCCTGCCCCACCCAAACGCCTGAATTAGAGACCCAAATTCCAATTCCTTAATTCCTGGTCTAATTCTATGCAAACACAGCGTTAGATTTACCCACAGATCCACATATTGGTTAGTGAGCCATGGAGAAGGATTCATCGAGCTTCACTTTTCTAATCCAAGCACATCGAGCTTCACTCTTCTAATCCAAGCGTCCTCATGCAAGGCACTTTTGACATTCCATTTCTTCCTCTTAGACAAAGGCACTTTTTTCTTCTTCTTAGACACCACATAGACAGAGGGAGGCGATTCAGTTCACATGTAAACGTAGATGGGAGTATGGGACAGAATAACAGTAATCACCAGTCATTTCAACCAAGTGTTTCTCGAGTACAGAAAGGAATCACAAGAATATAGAGCAGACTCTAGACTTCCTGCTTGTAGTTGTTTACAGAAATAAACAAATTCCAGCTTTAGGAGTAAAATGCCAGGCCAATAAGCTTGTGTTTCCTCGTCCTTATTACTCGTTCAACAGAGCAGCGTTCTTCCTCTCCTGAATTGAATGGAGAAATATCAAAGATTAGTCAATACACTAGTAAATGCATATGGAAATAATTATGTGGTGGCGCTGGCGCACACTAGGAACCAAAGCCCATTTACAATGAAAAAATGAAGGCAAAACAAGTTGTCAGGAAAATGGCCAGAGCATAAGCAAAATTAGGATATTTTTGTTCACCTGTGCTTGACGACGATCCTTGTTCAGCTTCAGAGCTCTTCCTTTCTCTTCTCCAGATCTGAAGATTTTCTGCAAGTGTTTTTGGATATACTTTTAGTCCAGGAATCTATCAGTTAGACGAGAGGCGCATAAACAAAACAAGAAACAAACACTCTCATCCACAACCAAGCAAACAGCATTACATGGTTGTGAAAGAGAGTCTGAAGAATAGGTGCTAACAGATAAAACGAAAATGGCTTCTTACTCATACCGGAGACTGGGGATCATGAGATAATTAGCTTTGTAAAAGCATCAGTATCCTTAGCAACCTGAATTAAGTGCTAGGTGGACACATTATAATTTCTCCATTTTAACTACTTAGGAGTAGCTATTATTTCTATACCATCCGATAGCACCACCAACAGAAGCTAAGGCGTCACAAAATACATTTTATGTTTGAAATAAAAAGACATGTCAAATCAGAAGACCTTCGTACTGATGTGAAACATGCCATTTTTAGTTAGCACAGGCCACATGGATGTGGATGCTCCAAGAGCAGAACAAGTTTGACGGAAGAGTAGGATAGTACCTTTGTCTCCTATTCTAAATGGGAATCCATAAGCCCTATACCATAAGACATGGACAGCCACCATCAATCTTACCATACTAATGTTATCTAGCCTATAAACCCCGGCTAAGCTTGTTGTTTGTGTCTTTGCCGTTGGCATTTTTCTACTTCAGTCAGAGCTTCATGGAATCATACAACAGAGAGCACCAAGACAACTTGGGGTAGGCTGTTAACTTTTCTACATAATGCCCTAGACTAATCGATTCTCATTAATGAAAAGTATCATCATTGCAAATTAAGGCCTTCTATATCATAGTTTTACCTTGTCAGTGGATGACAGAGTTTCAGCCTTGTCAGTCTTGATACTGAAGATATCTTGAAGAAGTCCATTGTCCTGTAAAGAAAATAAAGCCAGCATTTATATTATGCACAAGTAAACTAGCACAGTGGAGAAATGAATCACTCCAAAGAAGTTACCTTCACATGCTTCAGGAAGCCTCTCCCAAGAAAATGCTTAAAGAAGTTCAACTGATGATCAAAGAAAAGTTAGCAAAGACATGTGTGAATGCAGTAATTCAAGAATCACTGAAAGAAATAAAGCAGGCACCTGAATCAATTCAGACCATGACGAAACCCTTAAAACATCACGTTTTCCAGCAATCTTCAGTGATTCTTCAGGGCACTCGCCATACTGGAAACAGATAGTTATTTATATAATAAGGAAGAGGGGTTCCTAAACTGAGGATTAAACAACGATGAAAATGAACCAGACCTTAACAAAATCCAAAATCCGTTGAAACAGATCCCTTTGGTCAGAAAGATTTTTCTTGTCTGCACCTTTCCCCCCTGCCTCCGCAGAAAGATTAGAGGCAAGACCTGATATCTTGGCTTTCAATGCTTGCATATCCAGGAAAAGTTTACTCTTGGAGCTACCAGCTACTCCAGTGTCATCATCATCTTCACAAGATGAGACATCAAGTAGATTTAACTCAAAACACAAAGCCAATGCTTCACCAGCAGCCATTCGAACAGCACGATCCTCTGCTCCTAGAAGAGTAGAGAGGAATGCAATTGGCCTGGAAAATAGCAGAAACAAAGTAATTATGAATATGGATGACGTAAAACACACACACACAGAGGGAGGGAGGGAGGGAGGGAGGGACTGACTCCTTCCAGCTATCGGTGTTTATCCGCCATGAACCAATAGTTGTTAGCAAAAATGTCCATGCGGATAGAGCAGCTGCTAACACAGGTGGCTTTGGTTTCCGAACAGTACCCACCTGCAGATAAGTCGGAATCACAAAACAAATTTAGTCATACTACTAGAACATCAAATACAGTTCTTAAAAGAATCACCAGTTCATAAAATCTGATAACAAATCAATGGCACCTATACATACATTTGAACCTGATTTTGGATGAATCACATCCCACATGGCTTTCAAAGATAACTCCGTTTCAGCCAAATCAGTTGCACCAACAAACGTGACGATAGCCAAGCAATCAAGGGCCTACAACAGGTAAATATAGATCACATCACTGAAAATGCAAATGAAATCTGGAAGTCAAAAGACAAGATAAGATCTCACTTACAGAGATCATCTTTGAAGCATCCGACCAGGTTTGAAGGACCTTAGAAAGTTGTGGATGCGATTCTACCATTGTTTCATGCGAGCTACTCCCAGCACCAAGTGTAATAGAAAGTAAACCTGCAAGTCCAAGACACAACATCCAAAAACAGTTTAAGTGAACAACAAACGAGGTAGAACTGGGAAAAAGGAAATTAATGGATAGGATACAAACCAATGGCACGGGATGCCAGGCAAGCCTCCTTGGTCGATCCCTTCTTTATTGAGGTATTGAATAGACTCAGCAGAGTGGCATATCTTCAGGAAAATAGGAAATAAATTTGATACTGAATACACAGTGGAGTCGGACAAAATTACATCTCTATTTGCGAGTGAGCTACGAAGATGCCACAGGATGTATTAATACAAGAGACAGTGATAAAAAATTTAGCTTCGAATGTAAAGTAATCTTGTGCAATTTTGTATGAAGCGGCTACTTGAAGTAGCTATTATGTTTACATGCAACAATTAAGATTGGTTCGTGGAATGTCATGACTTACTTGTTCTCAACAAGATCATCAAGCATAAAACTTTCAAAAGCATCAACCAATGCAGCCAACGCTGCCTCTCTTGTAGCCCCCCTGTTCCAACATAAAAAATATTATGCTGAGTACACTAAAATAAAACAGCATGATTACTTCTACATTCACATGCTGCGCTGACGCAATGGTAGAGTTTCTAATTAATAAAAACATGAAGGTCATGACTACATCGTTCTGAAAAAGAAACACAGCAGCAATGATGAGTTGATGACGACAAAACTAAGATCAGAAAGCCAACATGTAAAGCACGCTCCTCAGCCCTCGGACACGGAAAATCTGTTCTGGCGTTCTTTTACTTGATCACCAATTCAGTTAACAAACATGAAGACTGCAAATTGCAATTCTTCTTTTACCAAAACTTTCTGGGAGATAACTTCCATACTCTAGATACCTATTACAAGTAAGATTTCATAAATGAGCTAACTATGGCATGTTTGCTGAGTAGAACTTGACATAACTTCATAATGTAACAACATTCTCCGCTACAGGATTATTTAGCAAATAATAACATAAGCTACAGGACAATACAGTTTGTCAATCATCATGGCATGGATTCAATCCAAATTTGTAGACTAAACCAAACACTGGAGGAAGAGTCCAGACTACCAAGTTCTTGCAGCCAATATTTGTCAGTCAACTAGAACGAGATGTCAAACCATCTTTATACAATTAGCGACACATTTATCTCCATAATCACATGCCAATCGAAGGAAATGCTTATCGGGCATACACTTCTGCTAGTCTGCAGTTATGATAGACATAAAGTACAGAGTTCTACCTCTTCTCGTAGAGAGAGTCGATGTACTTGTCGAGGACGAACTCGTGCGAGTTGACGTTCTCGGTGGCGTACGAGATGGAGAGATCCGAGAGCGCGGTGGACGAGGATCCCACGCTGTCGGCATCGCTGCTGTCCAGAAGGTCGTCCCCTGCAGCGGCGCGGACCTTGCTCTTCTTACCTGAGGAAGACAAACCCCCCGAATCAGTCAGAATCAGCATCCGAAATCAAGAACCACCGCGACCTAGCGAGGAAGGATGAAGACTTACTCTTCCCCATGGCGAGACCGGGCAGCAAGAACCGGAATCACGAAAACGGCAGTCCCTATGGATCACGAGAAACCCACCACCGCGCAAGAACCGCGCAGCGAGAGTCCGGACACGGGCGCAGGCGGGCCCGAATCAGGAGCGTGCGCGGAGGGAGGAGCGAAAACCGGCGTGGACGGCGTCGAAATCGAGATGCGCGCGCTGCGGTTCAGGACAAGGGCAGGAGGAGAAGCAGAAGCAGGGGTTGTTCTTGAGGGTCTCGGAGTCGGATTGGCCGTGGAGACGCGTAGCTGCCATGTAGCGAAGGCGCGAGACCGGGGAGGAGGAGCTGTGGCTCGGGCCGTGGTCTCCGATTCTCTCTTGGAATTTCGCTCGGGGGAGGAGAGAGGCGCCTTGGGTGCAGGGGGGATGGGGAACGGGGAAATATAAACGAGCGGCGGTGGGGGATTTGGGGGGTGGAAGCGGCGGTGGAAGTGACGGGAAGCCTAGGGGGAGTCTGAGTTGGAGACTAGGGCACGATAGCTTGTTTCCTTTTTCCTTTTCCGTCTCTTTTTTCTCGTTTTCGTTTCTGTTAATAATCGGCAAATGGCAGCGTGACGAGTATGATGGTACAAATCCAAGGAACCAAAGCCATGTTTGGGAGAATTCGCAAAAGGAAAAAAAAACTTGTATGAGAGAGACGGTTTTCTTAGGATGCTTGGAGAAATTGCTCTTCTTAAGAAAAGTCTTTGCCTTTTTAATGCTTATTTTTTCACGTCATCATCAGATGCATACGGATGTTACAAGCAAATGCCTGTGGCTTTGTTTCGCCGACAAGTAGAAAATGACGCTGGTCCGTGTGAACGCGAACGAGAATGATGTATAGCTGCACCGTGCTTATACAAGACTCAATTCTGTAATGTGCCTACATTTCTTGGTTAAGCCAAGCTTCCGCCCGTTTTTTTCTTTAACATAGTAGTAGAATTTTATACGTGACAATTTGCATTGCAGAGTAAGAAAATTGTCGAATTAACGTGTGTTTGACTGCTTGGCACGCTCCCTTCCGTGTTAATTAATGGCATCGACTATACGTGTCTACCTTCCGTGTTAAGCAAAATCAGCTAGTACGAAGATAAATCTGTGCCGTTCATGGCATCTTTTCTCTTTGGTGAAAGATCCTGCATCTGCATGGCATCTGATCAGAATTCCTAGGACCGCGATTCGCAGGATGCCATTAGCCGAGAACGGCTCACCGGATATTCTCTCCGCACGATTCGGATTGCCTTTTTTTGCTTTCCAGCGATGCGCTGGCGGCGGCGTCGACGTCGCGAGTCCACAGCCTTAAACCGTGTCGACAGCATACCACCACGCGAAACTCGCGGCGCCGCGGGAACTGGCAGGTGTCACCGAGCCCCACAGGCCATAGAGGACATGTGCCACAGGGCGGATGGTGTGTCGCTGCCTCGCAAGTCGATACACCGTGCCGACGTGCCGTTGCCCGGCAGAAAGGTCTGAAAATGAACGCGCTTGACTGCTTGAGGCTTCTGCCGAACAAGATTTGCCTTCGGACGATATACACGCAATACCTGAAAATGTCGAAAGCAATTGCCTGCAGAGGCTTTTTCTTTGCGGGATAAAATAGATCTTTATTAAGCAGGGGATTTATATATTTATATTTGATTCTAGTTCGATCTCCTGCAAGACAACATCAGGAGCTGAACCCAACCAAAACATAGTACGGTGTTCTGTTCTTACCCAATTGGCAAAACCGTGGTTTACCCTAACCTGCCGAACGATATACCTTAATAAACTTGCAAACTCTAGAACTCGCTAAAACTTTAATCTCTAAGACAATGTATCATAAAGACATGCCACGTAAAAACCGACCTGATAAAACTAAAAAGACCGTAAACCGTAAGCATTTGCGCAAGAACCACCGGTCAAGAAAAAAAAATCTAGACCGAAGAAATCTCTGAGCTTGACGTCAACGTCCGCCACCTGCATCTAATACCACCACAGCAACCACCAAAGAAAAGAATGACGGATCACCTCCTCATCCGAGCTCGATGCGGCTTCATCGCTCACAATGACATGCAGCTTTGCGGACCTTAAAGGTGGCTCACCAAGGTGAAACCATTACTGACATGGTTATAACCTACGGGTATACGATGTCCAGCCCAAGAAAGGTCCACGACGAATATGCGCCAGCCCATGAAAACCTTCGGATGGCCAGGGCCCATGACGCCTTCGGATCCTTGGAGGGCAAGACTAGAGTAGATAGAATATTAAAAGGGGTAAACCCTAACACCTGTAACCGACTCGATCTGTGCGTGTGATCTTCCTATCTCTATATAAAGGCTAGGAGGACACGACGAGGAGGGCACTTCGCATACCACCGCATACACACCTCCACGCCAGATTGCATCTGCACACCCCTGTACTTTTTGGTTCCGCCATCTGTGGGAACTGGGGGCGCTGATTGTGGCCACCGTCTGAGGAGAAGGAGCAACCTTCGACTCCCCCACCATCTCCCGAGCGCCATCGCTGAAGGAGCCATCGGAGGAGTGGCTACAAAAGAAAACATCAGACAAGTACAAGTAAGCAAAATCAAAAGAGAGCCAAAAGCAACTAGATAAACTTGCGAGTCGAGATCGCTCAAATCGAAGGCAAAGGGGTCCTCCGCCTTCTTCTCCTCTTCCTTCTTCTTCTTCCGGCCGGCTGTCACAGCCATGCATGGGCACGGCCGGAATAGGAGAGGAAGAGCCACCATGACCCCCACTGTGACGCTCAAGGCATGACGGGTTCCTGGGGGTCGGCGGAGTCAAAGCATCCGACGTTCGCGTTCGCTTTCGAGTCTGCTCCTCGCTAGACTCAAAAGTTTCTTCAGCCGGCGACCGCGCCGAGGGAAGCTCAGACATGGAGTCCACTACCTCATTGTCCGGCGCATCCGGAAAAAGTTCGGGTAGTGGAGGCACCATGCCTGGCACCTTGAACTCCTGCACAAAAGAAAACAAACTATCAGACTAAACGAGCTACAAGGAGACGCAATCGACAAAAGTGTTATGCGCACATCCCAGATCTACACCTGCGGCACCGGTCGAGAGGCCCTGAAGGGAAGGTCAGCGAACTACCCGGAATGTCCTCGTTAGCCTTAAACATCAGCAATGGCCGGAGGATTCCGTCCACATCCCCCTTGGAGAGCTCTTCAGTCGAAACCCTAGTCAGGTCGTGGCGGCCAGAATAAAGAAACATCGGGTGCGCCCTAGCCTGGAGCGGTTGCACCCGACGTTTGAGGAAGGTGCGGATGATATCCACACCGTTCACCTCTTTATCTGGAATCACCTGAAGATCCTCCACCCGACGATAGAGCTCCTCTATCTCCGCCACCTCACCGTCCAAGATGTGATTCTTCCAGGACCTTTTCGGCTCGATTTTCTAGGAGGGGTCAAAAGGAGCAAGACCAAAGTTCTGTCCGGCCACTATGGAGTCGCGGATATAAAACCATCGCCTCCGCCAGTACTGGACAGACTCAGACATAGAGAAAGAAAAGAAGAGAAAGTTGGATTTCAGGGAAATGATGCAGCCACCGATGGGATACACGCCATCGGAACCAGATTGCCTCTTCACGGAACAGATCTTCCGGAAGAGGCCAAAGTGTGGCTCGATACCGAGCCAGCACTCGCAGAACGTGATGAAGCAGGCAATGTGAAGAACATAATTAGGCAAAAGATGATGGAGTTGAATGCCATAGAAGAAAAGTAATCCACGGAGGAAATCATGGATTGAGAAAGAAAGGCCCCAAAGGACGAAAGCGACGAACATGACCCGAAACCCAGTGGGAGGACGGGGAATTACCTCGTCACCAGGAAGCCTGACGGCCTCCCTATCCTGTGGGATCAGACCTCGCCCACGGAGCTTGCGGAGATCGCCCTCGCGAGTCTCCGATCGTCGCCAACCACCATCGGTGACGCGAGTGGCGGTGGAACCCTTCTTGCCGCCAGCGGCAGCACTAGTACCAACTGCGGTGGAGGCCTTCTTGGACTTCCCCATCGCAGTACGGCGGTGGCAACGATGATTAAACGAGAATGGCTGCGGTGAAAAACAAACTAACTTTTCCCCAATGATTATAAGGACAAGGACGATGCACGACGACCGTTTATCGGGAAGCCCTAGAGCCAACATCAAGATCAGACCGTCCACGTGTCAGCACGGCAGCGAACCGTCGCTCACACGCCGTCCACTACGCACGGAAATCGAGGCGCCGTAATTATCTCCATGCCGCGCGTGACCAGTCAACTCAAAGTCAGAAGGTGGGACCCATGTTTGTCCAGTCACGTCATCTCTGGCGCCGCAGACGCTTGAGGTCACAGATCGTCAGCAATGACGTCATCAAAAGTTATACTAGCAACGGTTATAATTCTTCGACTACACAACTAAAAGTACTCACTCGAATCTATGATTCTACTAACTACTCGGGGGCTACTCCTATCAGGAGCGCTAGTCGCGCACCCAAAAACAATCAAAGCACTATACCATGGAACTATTCTTCGAGTCCTATGTCGAGTTTACGACTCCACTACGGACTCGGGGGCTACTCCCATAGGGAGTATGGATTCAAGAATCCGAAAAATTTGTGTCCTACGGACCTAAAAGTCAACAAAGACTGAACTAAAGTCTCTGCTCGAGTCTACGACTCGAACAGACACTCGGGGGCTACTCCCATAGGGAGCGCTGGTCGTGCACCCTATGAATTCTTCGACTACAATCCTTCGGATCAGCATGCAAAAACTTTTCGACAACTCTGCCCCAATTAACGCTAAGTGAGTAGCATCCTCCTTGGCCACCCAAAACACCTCCGCGGTGATAAACATTCGGATGTTGTGTCTGCGACACAAATATAAGACCTACATATATCATCTGATGGCCTGGCAACGCACACAACTGCGCTCTGCTAGTAAGAATCCGTGCCAACAGACGCGATGAAAAATTCCGACGGACGCGTTGGGTACATCATTTAAAATCTACTGGAATTCCACTCATGTAAGTCCTCCGCGGCCTGAGTCGAATTACATCAGCATATGTTCCGGATTCGAGTCGAGGGACTCGAATCAGAAGAAGATCGTGTTATTTTGTCCTAAGATAGTTAACTGACCCTGATCCGTCGGGAGATTCAGACACACGCATCAACAATCCCTACACACTCAAATCATTCTCAAAAAAACAGAGATGGCTGCACCCGAAAGATTGAAGAGTCCTCAGCCAAATCTACGATTCGACTGAACACTCGGGGGCTACTGACATGGTTATACCCTGCGGGTACACAATCTTAGCATACCTGGTCCAGCCCAAGGAAGGCCCACGATGAATATGCGCTAGCCCATGAAGACTTTCGGGTGGCCAGGGTCCATGACGCCTTCGGATCCTTAGAGGGCAAGACTAGAGTAGATAGAATATTCAAAGGGGGTAAACCCAAACACCTGTAACCGACTCGATCTGTGCCTGGGACCTGCCTATATCTATATAAAGGCTAGGAGGGCACGACAAGGAGGGCACTTCGCATACCACTGCATACACACCTCCACGCCAGATTGCATCTGCGCACCCCTGTACTTTTCGGTTCCGCTGTAATCAAGAGCAGACAAGCAGGAGTACCGAACGTCTTCGTCGAGTACCGAACGTGTGACCGACTGCGGAAGCGTTGCCGAAACGCAGCGCCGGAAGGATCGTCTACACGATCTTGAGATCGGGAAGAGTACGACTACATCACCCACGTTAATCCGCTCTCGTTAAACACTTTGGAATCTTCGAGGGTGAGTTATTCTATCGACTCGTTGCTACAATCTAGTAGATAGATCTTGGCTTGTTTGTTTGTATGCGGTAGAAATTTTTTGTTTTCCATGCGACGAACCCCAACATGATCAACCCTTTTGTTCTGATAAAACCTCATAAAACAATTCTTGAAGGCAAGCTTTGATATTAACGAGCAACACAACAACCCTTTATTTGTTCTCGATGAACATCATCGCATATTATTTTGCTAGTTACTTAGGCCACTGTAGTTCATGAATTGTGATGTTTTGTATGCCGATTCACACCAACAAATTTAGTGTCCAATACTTAAGAACCACATTGTTTAACAAGCAAAGAATATAGCCATAACATGAATATCTTCTATATACCTAAGCTGAACAATTCTAGTCTTGTCACTTCTGCCAAATATTTTTTAGATTTCTCTTTCAGTATTTCTTTATCCTTTCAAAAGAATCTATCAACATCAACAGTGGCGTCATACTCATGACACATAGTCCAAAGCGTGTATAGCTAAATACCAATGTATTTGGACTTGCACTTTGAAGTAGATCACCATCATCAAATGTTTGGTGTTCTTTCAAATTCCATTCTCTAGTAATCTTTTAGTGTATTAAACATTTTACCTATATCTAATATTCATGATCAAACTACTTTAGCTTATAACGGTGAATCACGAGTATAATGTTGCTCTCCAAAATCTTTTGGAGGATTAGGACGACTAGTGTCTCCAACCTTTTGTAATTTCTCATCAAATATGAGAACACAAATTTTGCTATATTATAATCCATCATGTTGCAACCAAAACTTTGTTTCAGATATCGAAATATCTTCCACACATGATGGTTTCTGAAAAACTCTTTCAGCTCCTAGATTACCTTGATATTAAAATGATCTTTTAATATCAAGAATCATGGAGACAAACATGATACTAACATACTAACACTGGAATTGTTACTCTTGATTTAATACCAATTATTAAACTTCATGGAGTAATCGGAACTTACTGAAAGTTTGCAATAGGTCTTTTAAACTTTAGATTAACACTTCAAAACAATACGATACCAGTTTGTAAAGTAACTAACCAGAATTCTATAGTTCAATTATCTCAATTATAGTTCTATACTTCAAAAAAAATTATATCTAAGCGCAAGGTGGTAAACGGATGCCAATGACTACAACAACTATGCAAATTCACTTTGATTTAATTTATGATAAATAGTGTTCAACTTTTAATCATATTACCGTTGAACTCCCACTCAAAACAATATCCCTCACATTGTTTTAGTGATCACACGAACCAAATCCACTACACCAAGTCCGATCATCACGTGACATGATGTAGTTTCAAAGGAGAACAATCATCATGTTCATCATATCATCTATATGACTCATGCTTTACCTTTCGGTATTCCGTGTTCCGAGACCATGTCTGTACATGCTAGGCTCGTCAAGATTTAACCTTAGTTTCCGCATGAGAAAATCTGGCTTGCTATTGTATACACTCGCAGAATCTAACACACCCGATCATCATGTGGTGCTTCGAAACAACGACTCTGGGCAACGGTGCCTACTAAGGACGAACACTTTATAACTTGATATTTTGTGAGAGGGATCATTTTATAATGCTATCGTCACAACCTAAGCAATACAAGATGCATAAAAGGAAAAACATCACGTGTGATTCATAATATGTGATATGATATGGCCTTTCTTCTTGTGCTTCTGATCTCTATCTTCAAGCACGGACATGATCTCCATCATCACCGGCGTGGCGTCAAGGTCAATGGCACCACTCCATGGTTGTTGTCCATCAGCATCAACTATTACAACTACTTTGCATAATAGACACGCAAGTCTTAACGAAATTAAAATACAACCATAAGGCTCCTGCTGGTTGCCGAATTACAATAAGGAATAATGCATACATCATATATAATCACAATCATGGCCATATCACATCACAGCACACCCCTGCAAAACAAAGTTAGACGCCTCTAATTTTCTTTGCATATTTTACGTGGTTTGGTTCTTTCAATAAGTAATGTTCTAACTTATGAACAAGAACCACAACGTTGATACTTGAACTGTCAAGTTCCCGTTGTAAATTGAATCTTTACTATGATGAGAGGTACATACACCCACAAAGCCACTTATGCAATACAAGTTGCATGTTGAGCGTGGAGCAAGTCTCATGAACGATGTCATGTAAGGTTAGCCCGGGCCGCTTCATCCCACCATACCGCAAGATGCAAAGTACATAAGAAACAATTTATAATAAAGGCACCACCACCCACAATGACCATTGTGTTCTACTCGTGCAACATATCTATATATAGACACGGCTCCGATACCACTGTAGGGGTTCGTAGCATGGAAAATAAAAAATTTCTACCGCATGAACACACACAAGCCAAGATCTATCTATTAGATTGTAGCAACGAGTCGATTAGAGTACTCACCCTCGAAGATTCCAAAGCGGTTAACGAGAGCAGATTCTCGTGGGTGATGTAGTCGTTCACTTGTCGATCTCAAGATCGCATAGACGATCCTTCTGGCGCCGCGTTCCGGCAGCGCTACCGCAGTCAGTCACATGTACGGTACTTTATGAAGACCTCCCTCTCCCTTGTTCCAGTAGGCAACGGAGGTTGTAGCTCTCTCCTCATGATTCCGGTAACATGACGGCGTGGTGTCGAAAGTAGAGGGGAGATCCCGTAGGGTTTCGCCTAAGCAGGAGCGAGTATGGTGGAGTAGAAGAGGGCCTCGACGGTCTAGGTTTTATATGCCGAGGGAAGAGGTCAGCCGGCGGCTAGGGTTTAGGCTAGACGGCAGCGATGGTTTAGAGGGGATCTAGGGCGCCGGCGGCTTGGGGGACAGCGACGGCCTAGGGATTGGGTCTTGGGCGCATAGGGCAAGGGGGATACCTTGGGGTGCGCCCCACCCCTCCTTATATAGGTGGGGTGCGTCCAAGGGTGTTCCCGACCTAGGCGGAAACCCTCCCTAACTCGAAAACCCTCCCTAACTCGGAAACCATGTTGGGATTTGACTTTTTCAAACTGCCTTTTTGACTTTCAAATTAGAGTTTGATTTCTCTCTTCTAAGTGTCCAGCCAAGTGACCTAGGACATGATGCAACCATTCCACTTTTTCATGACACATCCATGTACCCTTCCCCTTCCGGTTCGGTGGACCTTCTAGACCCTTCTAGAACATTTCGGTGAAAACACCGAAACCATTCCCGAATTCTGGAATTGGACTTTCCTTATATGAATCTTATTCTCCTGACCATTCCGGATCTCCTCATGGTATCCCGGATCTCATCCGAGACTCCGAACAACATTCGGTATTCTTACTCACATTCCATATCTACTAAACAACATTGAATCCGTAAGTATGTCTCCCTACGGTTCGTGAATTATGCACACATGATCGAGACCCTTATCCGATCAATAACCAATAGAGGAATCTAGAAATTCATATGGATCCCACATATTTCTACGATTACTTCATGATCGAATGAACCATTTACATACGATAGCAATTTCCCTTTGTCTCGTGATACTTTACTTATTCGAGGTTTGATCATCAGTATCTCTGCATACCTAGTTCAACCTCGTTACCGACAAGTACTCTTTTCTCGTTCCTGTGATATGTGATCCCTTGTGAGCCAGTCACATGCTTGCAAGCCAATTGGATGACATTCCACCGAGAGGGCCCAGAGTATATCTATCCGTCATATGGATGGACAAATCCCACTCTTGATCCATGTGCCTCAACACTTACTTTCCGAACACTCAATTCCACCTTTATAACCACCCAGTTACGAAGTGGTGTTTGATGTCATGAAATCATCCATTCGGTGATGGTGATTAACATGATCTTATGGTCGAAGGATTTAGGTTACTATGTATTTGAAAGCTTATAGCAAGTGAACTATTTAAATGACTTGATCTTATGCTACGCTTAACTATAGGAGTATGTCCATCACATCATTCTCCTAATGATATTACCTTGTTGTTAATAACATCTCAATGTTCATGATCAGAAAACCATGATCATATATTAACCAACAAGCTAGTTTAACAAGAGGCTTTACTAGGGACTCTTACATGTTTACAAATCACACAAGTATTAATGTTTCCGGTTAATACAATTATAGCATGACATGTAAACATTTATCATAAGCATGAAGATATGATAATAACCACTTTATTATTGCCTCTTGGGCATATCTCCAATAGGAGAAACAACCATCTAGCTACTGTATGGACCCATAGTCCAAGGTGGAACTACTCACGCATCATACCGGAGGCTGGCATGGTGATGAAGAAGGCCTCCGAGATGATCTCTCCCCTCCGGCAGGGTGCCAGGAAGAGCTTCAGATCCCCCAATCTAGGGACGATGGTGGCGGCGTCTACAGACTTTTTCGTGGAGATCTGATCGGGTCCTTATGGTTTAGGTATCGAGGGATTCTTATAGGCGAAGGGGGAGGCCGAGGGGGTGCCCGAGGCGACCGCACCTCTCCAGGCACGGGACAGGGGGTGTAGCCCCCTCGAGGCCCTCCTCCATCTCGTCTTCTAGCTTCGTGTTCTCCTCGGTAAAATATTGACTTTGGCTTTTGTCCTGTCCAATTACGAGAATATTCATTTTCTGAATTTTCTGGAACCAAAAACAACCGAAGACAGGCAACTGGCACTATGGCTTCTTGTTAATAGGTTAGTCCTAGAAAACGAATAAAAATACCTCAAAGTATAGACAAAGCAAAACAAAGTGGATACTAAACAAGCATGGAACAATAAAAATTATAGATAAGTTTATGACGTATCAAATATCATGAACAATTTTGCAATGCCATGAACAAATTTTCAAAATCATGAACCAATTGTTGGAAAATCATGAGCAATTTTATAATATCATGAACAATTTTTCAAAATTATGAACCGATTTTTGGAAAATCATGAACAATATTTCAATTTCATGTTTTAAAAACATGAACCGATTTGGGAAAAATATGAACAATTCTTTAGTATCATGAACAATTTTCAGAATCATGAACCAATTTTTGAAATATCATGAACAATTTTCAGAATCATGAACAAAGTTTTAAAAATGATGAACAAATTTTGCAATGCCATGAACAAATTTTAAGAACTAAATAAAACAAATTCTAATATAAAAAGAAAGAAAAACAAAAATGAGAAAGAAAATAAAAACATAAAAAAAGAAGGGAAAGGAGAAAATAATAAAAACAGACAGAAAAGAGAAACAAAAAAACAGCATAAAAAACGAACCCAAAAATCTAAGAAAAACAGCCAAAACCAGAAGAAAAACTGAAAAAACTACAAAGCAAAGAAAACCAGGCCAAGCCAGCGTTGTGCGCTGAAGGAAACGAATAAAAGTGGGCTTGCCCAGAACGTTAATCGGGTGTGAAATAGCATTACGCGCCGTAATATGTAAAGCATGTGATCGGCCCATTATCGTTAGGCGGGTTAGGCCTTGTACTGTTTTAGACCACTGAGCTTGCCTTAGCCGTCGGCATCACCCAGCCCAGGACTTCATTCTGGGTGTTCAAAGTGCGTGCGCGGGCCGCTACAGAACTAGCAACGCCGGCAAGCCGGATGCACCATCAGCGGAGCAGGCCCCAGCGACCCATTCCCAGCTGCCTTCCGTGGTGAACTGTTCGGTGATAGCCGGCAAATGCTATTTCCTGTTCAACGCGTGCGTTAATAACCTCCGTCCATGCGGGCGTGCGCGTTCGTCCGGTCCATATAACTTTTCTTTTTTTTTCTGTATTCTTTTTCTTTTCTATTTTCTGGAAAGTTTTCGAATTTGAACAGGTTTTTCAAATGTGAATATGGATTCTAACATTTTTTCAATATGAATAATTGTCGAATTTGATCAGTTTCGTATGGAAACGTATTTAAATTTGAACATTTTTAAATGTGAACAATTTTTGAATTTGATCATTTTTAATATGATCAATTTTTGAATTTAAACATTTTTTAAATGGGAACAAATTTGGAATTGAACATTTTTCAAATTGTAGCAATTTTCAAATATGGGCAGTTTTCAAATTTGAACATTTTTTATAAAAAAACATTTTCAAATTTTATCGATTTTTGAATGTGAACATTATTAAAATTTAAATAATTTTCAATTTTGAAGAGAATTGCATCTACTCCTTCCGTTTTAAATAGTTTAGATACACTTCTTTCACAAAGTTAAAACATCTTATATAACGTGTTTAACTGAAGAGAAAAGAAACGTGCGGAACAGACAAAACGAAAACGTCCAGGCAAAACGAAAACGGGCCTTGCCTTGCTAGATGAGCCCTGGTCCATGGAGTGGTCGACTTGAGGATCACATGCCCTGTTCGGCTCTTCCTCTCACCCCCTGCTTGATCACGAAGCTAGATGAGGCACGGGCGGAGACATTCATGGATAAGCGAGGTCTCATATCCATACCCCTAATTCACCCGTGTGACCTCTGTATGTTCTCTTGGGCACAGGCGCACCGCACCGCACCGCACCGGTGTTCCAATGTTTCTGCTAGATGTGCCCCTTGACTCGAGTTTCATCACACACCTCAGTTAGAGTTACTGTACCAAATTTTCCTTGCAACGTCGTAAATGTCCTGGCAAAAACTTCAGAGTAACATACACCTAATAGTCCTGTGGCTCCAAACAGGGTCTCTTATCCATGTCCTGGCTAAGTTAGGTTCAGAGTTGCTGGTTGCTGCTGTTTGATACAGTCGCACGATCTGCCGCCGTCTTAGTCCATCGAGGTACCCAGTGATAACTAGTGCAATGTGACTTGTAAACTGAACAGTAGACAGTGTACTTCACGACCACACATCTCATAACTCGCATCTGATCTCAAGAATGCATCCGGCCGACAGTAGAATCCACAGATGAAAAGGAGAGTCGGCACAACTGCAGTCGGCAGAAGTGATACATGACCTGACAAATCTTGAAACAGAGAACAAAAACGACCGAGACAGGTACTCCTGATACAACTTGTACATATCCGACACTTTTGCGCATTTTGTCAATGCAAAATACACAAGGCATATCCATCCTTTACCTGACACGATTTAACTGTTTCAGATCCTACATTGGGAGGTGGATGGAGATTGCCACAGCAAGTTTCACCTACAAACAGAAAAGCCCACCACTTCAAGTTTAAGCATTAACAAAGCATCGCATTTCCCATGCAGGCTCCGCTCCATTGATAAATTGGAAATGTATATGTGTGCCCTCCTTCTGATTAGAAAAGAAAGAAATACTGTAATGTTTTTTCTCTAAAAAAAGGTGAAGAGAAAAGAGAGAGAACGGATGGTGCATGTAGTAGGCTGGAGCAGGGGGGCTCTACCTGTCACTTCAGTCGCCGGCGATGAGATTTCCACTGGTCTTTTTCATGACGCGTGCATCGCCGATCGAGCTACTGCCCAACAACCGGGAGAGAGCGAAACGAAGCAGAGGCGTTGCTTCCCTAACAAACAGGCGTACGTCATGTCGGCAGCCCCGGTATATATCTGCTCACCTTTTTATTTCCTTTCTTTAGTTAGACTTGAATAGTGTACGAGTATTAACGTGCTAATAATGCCCGTCACGCGCACTGCTCACGATCACCTGTCCGAACTGTGATACGATTACGCGCATTTGGAGATTGATTTAATTATTATTAAGGAAGGAAGCAACGCGAATATGTTATGTTGTAGTGTGTTGGTCAACTTCCTCAAGTGTTCGCCGTGTTTTTGTTGAGGAACAGGACCGGATCCTCCCTTTTCTCATCCAGTAGTATAATATGTTTCAAGTGTCACTTTATCTGTCAGCGCTCCAATCCTTTGCTTGAAATACAGAGGAAATACAGGAATTAGGTAGTAACACTAATTCTAACATCCACCGAGGAGTCGTACTGTACAAATTTCCAGGGTTCTGGACAGTGGTTCAGACTTGATGCATCGTTGCAGGCAGACCACTCATTAGCCATACTCTGATACTCACATGCGGCATACGCCAATTACACATGGATTAGATCTCTGGCTGTCCCCCAATTAATCCTGACACTGACAAAACAAAAGGCTGTCAAATAATTGAACCGATCTTGCCACAAACACGAACATAATTGCACACACGACTACGACCGACTCCCGCACACGAGCTCATCAACAGAAAAGGGCGACATCGCATTCCAGAACAAGATCGCCATCGCGATAAAACAACATCATGTCAAGTTTTTTTTTTGTTACAGAAAACAGCACTTTATTGATTACTTAACATTAGAACAAAGAGTCTTTCGGATAAATTCCGGAGCTGAATCAGAAATAAAGCCTACGCTAGAAGAACAAGATCTAGCAAGCAAGTGTGCTGCCTCATTAAGGGAACGATTGACATGGCGAAACTTTACTAAGGAGAAAACCTCCACCATTAGCTTGATATCCTTTAATACACAACCAACAGGAGAGCGATCAGGACCAGGAGCCTTAATACGCTGCACCACCGAAAGACAATCAGAGGCAAAGATAGCTCGTGGGAAACCTCTATCGCGGGTGATGGCCACCGCCTCACGAAGAGCCAAAGCTTCCGCCAGCTCAGGGTCCGTAAAACCTATTAAAGGTTTACTAGCCGCGGCCAGACACCTCCCATCGTGATCACGGATGACTGCTCCCATTGCCATACGACGCTGATCCGAGAACAAAGCTACATCAGAGTTAACAAGAACAACCTCAGGCGGCGGCGGTGACCATCTAAACCACCACGACCACCACGAAAGACCTTATCCGACGCAACCGATATGGCATCCTACCTTTTCTGATGTGGTGTACTATGTCGCTCGTGTCATTTTATCTCTCAACCCTCTAATCTTGCTTGGAATACAGAAAAAATACAGGAATTTATAATACTAACTGCAACATCGATTGATGAGAGCTAGCTGAATTTTTCCTACAGTTTTCAAGGGTATTCTAGACATTGGTTGAGACTAAATGCATCATTGCAATCTGCCCACTCGTTAACCACACTCTGATACTCATTTCTTTTTGATTACCAAAGAAGATAAAAATAACACACGGCCTTTATAAATAAAGTAACATAATGCCTAAAAGATATTAAGGATGCACACCTAAAAAAAAAGAACAACCAGAAGAATAAAAATCTGCCACGATGTTCAACCACTCACAGCAGCATACAAACTACCACCAAAGACAACACTTGGACTACAATAGAGGTTCTCCAAAAGTGATGCATTTAAGGACACATTGAACAAACATCTTCGTCACCCAATCAACAGATCTTAGCATTTCACCCTGGAGAAAGTACAAGGTCTCGAAACGATGTCTTTAACAAGGTCATCGTGAGGCACAACAGATGAAGGCCAACCTATGGATTTTTTCACCCAAGCAATCCACGAAGCCTCGATACCCGAAGAACACAACAAAAAATGAAGTCCTCTAGCGTTGCCGCCTCCGTTTTACAATGCTGCTACTGCAAGTCACCAGACACCAGGCTCACACGTAACATGTGGGCAGTATGGACGGTGACTCCGCGAGCCATGGTCGTACAAAAGTCTATGAAGCAAAGACTTCATCGCATCCTCAAGACCCCTCTGCCAGTACTTGTGGTCTCAAATTCAAGACAGACCATAAAAACCTTTTGTCCCTCCAATCAAAGCCGTGTTGACATTCTCCACCACGAATAACACCATGAAAATCGACGTGTAGACATGTGCCATGGTGCCGGCAAAATAAGAGCTTCAAGACACGCCCTCTTGAAGCCACTTTTGCTGATGATACATACACGCACGACTAGATCCCGTCCTATCCACAGATCAAGGAGCATCTTGCGCCAATCTAAGAAGATCTCCAGAGGAGAAGTGCGAAACTCATCGATGGCCAGATCGAAGAGGACCGACAGTAGGAAGATCAGTGATTTGGCGAGAGAAAGAGCACTACGGCCGCCATTATTCCATCCATACCCTCGGGCACCCACACTACCAATTGCATGTGCGTCGAGCATGACACTTGGCAGAGCAGGAAGCTCTAGTATTCATAGTATACGCCACTCCTTTCCTGCAGGGCCGCCGCACTGGTATTTTCTCCATCATGATCGGCTATACCCCCCCCCCCTTAGGAACATGACCGGTGGCATTAGTGTAGAGGAAGGTCCTTGGAATAGCCCTAGTGTCGTGAGGAAGGAGACGACGCAGGGTCTCGTGGGGCATGTGTCAAACCATACTCTTGTACTCATATGTGCATGTTTGTTTAGAATTATGGAGCTCATAGCCCCCGATTTCATTTCAAAAATGAAACCCATAAAATGAAGTATATGGTGACTCGAATCACACCCTTGCACAACTTCTACATTATTGCAACCTCATCGATACATCACCTAAACATCTAGCATTTATGGCTATTACTAGATCAAGCATGTCCATAAATCATTATAAAAATTGCATATCTACCCACAAACACACTAGCATAGAATTTGACTACTAGAGCATCACTCCAACTCCCATCTTTTTATCCCTTCCACATCTGGCATTTATGGCTATTACTAGAACAAGCATGGCCATAAAGCATTACACACATCACATATCTACCCACAAACACACTAGCATAGAATTTGACTACTAGAGCATCACTTTAACTCACATATTTTTATCCCTCTCTAATTCCTCATATCCACGACGCCCATCCATGCCGGACATCAAAAGCTTCTATCGCCACCTTAGACAGCAATTATGCAGTGAAAGTTTAAAGATGTCGCACGTTTGGTTCCTGTAAACGATACCAATAAGAAATCCAATACGATAACTTGCACACAATACTGCAAGGGTCCTTAGGGTAAACTCAATAAAAATCTACAACATTCCTAGGTTTCTGTATGGTCCAAATCAGCGCCGCTACCCCTACATTACCTTTCAAATTTTGTATCCATTGTCCAACATCTTCCAGTACTCTTCTAAATATAATACACCCCAACCTTCTTTCAAAACTTCAGCAACAATAAAATTTTGACTAAAAGTTAAGTTATATAGCCCAGGAAAGTTATTCATCAAAGTGTCATCTCCTATCCAATAATCCTCCTAAAATGTTATTCATCTACTATTACCTAGTTTTTAGTTTGAACGGGAATGGTCTCGAATGACCCGGAGCATGCATTATATCTGTTGTGTGAGTACATTTATATAAAGGACCCTAGATAACATAGAAACTACAGTCGATCCATTTACATTTGCAGATAACACCCCATGAATACGCAGATAAACGTGATCAAGACTAGAACTATCACTGATTGTCGATGACCTCAAGACGTGTCAGTCGGTGCCTCCATCAGGTACGAAACCACTTGGAGAAGTAGTGGCACACTCCACCACGCCGAGGTCGGAGAAGATCCTCCATTGAAGGAGGGCGAAGAAGCTCGAGTCAACTCGTGGGTTGAGCGCTGCAGGGCCAACTGCTTGGATGGATATAGCGGCGATCAAAACTTGCCTTCGCTTGGGAACTGCTGCCGAGGCCGGATGCATTGGGAACCTCAAGCACCACCTCCATGAGGCCGCTGTAGCACCCTCTCCTCGCCACCAAGGTCGGCCGAGAGGAGAAGCATGGGAACTGGGTAACCACGCCAGAAGTGGAAGTGACGCTTACTGAGAAGGGGGCTCACTTAGGGAGAAAAAACTACGGTGTCTCCCACCTCGGGAGCACAAGAAAGACGCCTAGAAGTGACAACATGATGCCAAACCAGAATGGAAAAGGGTCCCCGCCAGCCATCAGATCCGCCAGGGATGACATCACTCTTCCTCCTCCCCTCGCCTCCATGGTCGGATAGAGGAAGACACATCATAGCAGCATACCAGATCGAAAGGCAGCAGAAATTGACCAAGGCCTTATTTGCATATATCCCTAAGGTGGATAAGCTTGCCTCTTCCTGCCGCCGGAGCACGACAAGGAGAAGCAACCAGCGCATGATGCACCATATTTGGCCAAGAAGACCTGGGGCCCTACTCAAAACTACCATCAAACTACTGAAAACCCTAAATCTTCCATTACTACCTACTCCGGCGCCTCCCCTCCGCCATCTCCAGTCGGTAGCACTAGTGCGGAGCTAGCAGGGAGGGAAGGGTGGGGTGGGTCTCACCTAAGATTTGGCCGAGCCCATATATCATATATAGAAAATAAGAAGAAAAATAAAAAAAAGCTTATCCCAAGTTTGGTCTGCCCTACCCTAGCAAAATGGACTAGATTCACCACTAGGTAGCACCATCGCAGAGGGCTCGAGATCGACTCGGCCTCTCAATGGAGAGTCTCAACTAGAGGGAGGGGGGAAGGAGAGGGAGGAGGAAAAGTCCCACGAGATGTTATGGGACAACCTATTTTTTTCTTGCAGAAACTAAAGAAGATAATGTATTTAATTTCATTGGCCCCTGCCAAAAATTATCGAGGCCTAGACTGACACATAGATAGAAGGTCATTCTTAACATATTTACCTCTCAAAAAGATTTTGCAAAGTCCATCATTATATTCTAACTTCCACAAATATTTACTTAAGAAACATTTGTTCATAACTTCTAAATCTATCACACCCACATCACCTTGTTCTTTAGGCATACAAATTTTATCCCAGCTAATCAGGTGATATTTCATTAAACCATCATCTTCTTGCCAAAATAGTCTTTTCTTAAGAAAGTTGAAATGCTTACCAGGACCTTTTGGAAGTTCAAACATAGAAAACATGTAATAAGGAACAGTTCTAAGACAACTTCTGAGTAAAACTAATCTGCCACCACAAGAGTTTTGTCCGCATTTTTAAACATGGTTTTTTCTCCATCTTCTCCTCAACATCTCCCTAACTAGGTTACACAATCTAACATTGTTTAGAGGAACCCCTAGATACCTAAAATAAAATTTTCCTTCAACATAAGTAAGTGTCTCTTTAGATTGAAGGATTTTTAAAAGAATTTTAGAGGAATTCAATCCATAGGATTTTTTTTAAGGAAACCCTTTGTATCAAAGGAATCACACCACCAAAATTCTTATGGATTGCAATCCTACACCCCAATCCCATAGGAATTTTTACATCCATTCTAACATTTTTTATACTCATTATCGAGGTACTTTTCCTATGTTTTTCATGTATTTCATCCAAATGATTAATCCTGCAGCTTTCCTTGTTTTGCAATCCTCTATTTTATACCTGCAACCCTATCAAATTCCTATGTTGTTCATATTCCTGTGTTTTTGAAATCCTGTGATAAAAAAACTAAAACAAAATCATTAATATGCTTCTTGTCTCTAGCACTCTCGGAACAAAATATCTCCGCTAATGTAAGTAATTTTTTAAAGGAAAATGATACTACTCCCCCCGGCCGTTCCTCCTCGCTCCCGCATGCGCATAGGCAGGGCCCACCACACGCTTTCATCTCCGCTCGACATCTTCCTCATGCACGCGCTGACTTTTTTCCTCAAGTCCCGGTAGCTTCGCTGCCGCCACCCGCTGCCCCCACCCCCTGCAGCTCCGGCCGCTGCGCCACCACCTGCCCCAACAACTCGCCCATCGCCGGCCTCCACACAAGCACGCCCACACCACGCCATGGATCAGTGAGCGCCGCTGCCTCTGCCCACCGCATGTGCTCTGGTCGGAGCCGTCGACGACGGCCCTCTGCCCACTGCACGTGCTCTGGTCGGAGCCGTCGACGACGACCCTCTCTGTAGGGGTTCGTAGCATGGAAAACAAAAAATTTCTACCGCATACAAACAAACAAGCCAAGATCTATCTACTAGATTGTAGCAACGAGTCGATGGAATAACTCACCCTCGAAGATTCCAAAGTGTTTAACGAGAGCGGATTCTCGTGGATGCTATAGTCGTACTCTTGCCGATCTCAAGATCGTGTATACGATCCTTCCGGCGTTGCGTTCCGGCAGCGCTCCCGCAGTCGGTCACACGTTCGGTACTCGATGAAGAACTTCCTCTCCCTTGTTCCAGCAGGCAACGGAGGTTGTAGCAATCTCCTCGCGATTCCCAAAAGACGACGGCGTGTACCTAAGTAGAGGAGATCTCAGGCTTCGCCTTAAGCCGGAGCGAGTATGGTGGACTATGAGAGAGGCCTCAGTGATCTAGGGTTTAGACGCACAAAGGAGAGAGGGCTAGGCTGGTGGCTCGGGCTTGGGGAAGCCCAAGTCGGCGGCTAGGGTTTGCCCTAGGCGGCGGCGGCAGTGGCAGGAGGTGGTGGCGCCAGCGGCTTAGGGCTAGGGTTTGGAGAGGGCAAGGTGTAGGTCTTGGAGGGGCAGCCCTGCCCCTCCTTATATAGGAGGGAGGGCGCGGCCAAGGTGTAGCACCCCGGATAAAACCAATACTAGAAAATCGGTGTTGTTTTTATTATGTGCATCATCATGACATCATCACACATACCTTTGCCAAAAATCATTTCGTTAAAACCCTATCTTTATTTTGGCATTACTCTCCCTCTTATTTTAAAAATACAAAAACCTGGATCGATCGGAATATTTTATTTGTTTAAAACTATCTTACAAAATCTTTTATTAAATTAAAACCAACTATAATAAAATAAATAAAAATATATTTTTGTGGGGGAGTCAGCCAGCCGCTAGGCCCAAAAGCCCAGCAGCCAGCCAACTACCACCCCAAACCTGGAAACCCTAACCCCCTCCTCTCTTCCAACCCTAGATCCCACCCCACCTCTTAGCCGCCGCCACCCCTGGCTCTGCACGCACACACGCCTCCTGCCTACCCCATCAAACCCGGACCCACCCGGCAGGTCCCACTTCCCCCGCTCTTCACGCACATCAAACCCCACCTCTCCCAGCAGCCTCTCACGAACTCCCCACCGACACCCTGGACCCACCATGTGACCCTCCTCTCGCCTCTCCCTCTCGGGTTCCTCTCCCCACCCCGGCCCGTAATCCCTGCCGTGGCAGCCGCCGACCCATGAGCAGACTCGCCTACCCCTAATCCGCCAGGACACCTCCTCTCCTCGCCGCCAGGCTTCTCCATCGTGCCCTGCCGTGGTCCCCCATCTTCCCCGATGATCGCCATCCGAGCACCTCCGCTCAGCCCGCCTCCCTGACGAGATCACCGCGTCCGCCGCCTCCTCGCTGTGCATCCCGCCGCCGGCTTTCTCTCCGCCTCACCGGAGCCGCCTCGACCGCGTGGTCCCGCACCTGCTGCGACCTCCTCCGCCAGCTTGCCACCCCGCCGCCATCGCCAGGTCTCGCGCCGCAACCACGTCTGCTGCCCAGATGCAGAGCCCTGGCCGCTGTCTTCTGCAGGCCTCGCCACGGCACCCCCTGTGAGCAGCACCGCGAGCGGCCGTCTCTTCTTCCCTGCGCCCCCCGTCGCCTGAGACCGACAACCGCTGCCGCTGGTCGGTCGCCCGTCTACTCCCCGGTGCTCCCCCGTCCGCGCCGCTGGCGTCGTCCGCCTGCGTCTCCGGCTGCGAACCCGCAGGAACCGCCGCCGCTCCCCCCACGGTTTTGTCCACCTCCGTCGCTGGCATCGCCTCCCTGACAGAATCAGGAGCTTCTCGTCGCCCTCCTGTACGCCATGTGCCGCCCGTGCTGAGCTCCTCGTCAGGTTGCCATGTGCTTTGTTTTTGGTCAAGCGACATCAGCTCGCATGCCTCCTTTGCTATTCATGCGCCTGCGGCTTCCTCTGTTGGTACCTGAATTTTAGCAGCAGGAGATATGTGCCAACATCTCTTGTTCCAACTTCCTCGAGCGTGTGCTGATGCTTCTGCTAAATGTCGGAGGGCCACACGGAGACCTCAAGTTCTACTACACGGACACAGAAATCTCCTTTCCTTCATGGATTCGAAGACCGATCCCGGCGTCCGAAGCCTCGAACCTGTCGAACCCTCGGAACCCCCAAGATCGTCGAATCCTATGTGTGACCCCTCTTTTTAAGACCCTATTTTTGATGAATATAAAATACCTTGTTGCATATAGTAATTCATATTTGCATACATATTTGTGTGGTTCGGGAGCATTAGGCCGATTCACCTCATAATTAAATATGGAGACCATATGCGGACTTTTCTAGTCTTACTTTGGCCCCATTTAAATTTGTGTAGCAAACCGGTGTTATATTTTGCCATGTTAAGACAACATTTAAATTGCAGGGTATCTAAATAACATGAACCTATTAATTAATTGTCGGGACCCCGGTTCCCCTTAATATTGCCTAATTGCATCGCATCTTGTCATGTCATGCATCATACATGCATCATGCCCGATCTTCTGCCGTGGTATTAAATAGTGCATCCGGTCTTTATTCTAGTGTTTTGCTTCTTGCGGATAAGGCCGTTGAGTTGATGTGAGTTTCGCCCCGACCTTTGGATGAACCTTCGGCATTGTTTTCAGGCTAGCAATCTCCCCCTTTCTACCTATCTTACTTTCATAGTATTTATTTCCTCCTGTTGATCTATTGCTATCTGTGTTGCGATGCTCTAGTTTCCGTACCCGTGAAATACCTTGCAGCCTCATATTGCCTTGGACACATCCTATTACCTGTTGTTTGGTAGATAGTTGGACTTGCGTGTCGTAGTCGCTTTCTCAAGTGTTGTTGCGTGTCGTCAAGCACCACAGTTGTTGGAAGACTGACATATGCTTTATGTTGGGGATGATTATAACTTTAATTACAGTTTAATAACTAAAATTGAAGTAGGTAAATAATGCAGAGGCACAGGTGGGCAATAGATGTTATTTGGTTTTTAACCGTCCACTTGTGTCCCGTAGGACCCCGAGTACTTGATACCTGTTCTTTGAATATTCGCACTATCCGCATGTGGGCCCATGAATCCCCTTAGCATGAGCTGGAGTCATATCTTATTTCTTGGGGCCACAAAGTAGTTTGGGGATTTATTACTATCCTGTACTTATGCCATGCTTTACTGCTTTATTTATGATTGCGCGTGGAGCGCCTCTGCTTATTTTGGAACCCGTGCCACGCTTTTCACAGTATCGACAAGCCCACCACACTTTCGGTTCCCAATCGTTTACCGTCGTCACAAACCTCTAGGTCCGTCTCGAGCCGCCAACTTCAGGCGGGTAGCTTGGTGGGGTGGCCTAAATATTATATGAATCTTGCGATTTCTTTGTCGTGATGCCTCGTTGGGTTTTATTTGGTTTTTCCGAGGTTGATCGTGCGTGTGTTGCTATTTGTGCCCCCTGCAGGGTAAAACTTTCTGAAAGCCGTGTCCGCGGTTATGGACGACTTGGAGTACAGTATCTCGATCATAGACAACTATAACTAAAGTAGTGCTATAAATTTGACTTTATAATGACTAGTAATCAGCTTTACTATAATGGAATGGCTAAATAAAAGTGCCAACAATTGCTGGTTTGGGTGGTCACCTGTTACCATTGTATCTGACTAGTAAGTATTGCAACTACAACGGAATGGCTAAATAAAAGTGCCAACAACTGTTGGGTTTTGGGATATCTCATGATATATGTATCTGACTAGTAAGTACTACAACTATAATGGAATGGTTAACTAAAACTGCCCACTGCTTATTATATCAGTATGACTCATGCTATCTATATCTGACAAGTAATTGCCGCAACTATAACGAAATGAATAAAACTGCCAACTGTGTGAGTTCCTCGGTTGGTATCGAGGGGAAATACCAGGATGGGTATGTTTGGTGTTAGAATCAGGTTGGATCCGAATAGGTCTTTCTTATCCCTATTGTGGCATCCCGCAAAACCACTGCTAGAAAATCGCGTTGAATTTGTGCATTGCATCGTCATCATCATGCATTTCTCTGTAACACCCTCAGAATCGGACCTATGCAAGTTTTAGCAAAATTCGCCAAACCCGCATAGAAACGATTCAAAGGTGCCCACCCGATTCAAAGTTTTGATACATCGGTTGACTTCTCTGCCGTTGTATTAAATAGCGTGTGTTGCTATTGGTGCACCCCGGCCGGGTAAAACTTTCTGAAAGCCGTGTCCGCGGATATGGACGACTTGGAGCACAGTATCTCGATCATAGACAAGCATAACTAAAGTTTATTGCTATAAATTTGACTTATAATGACTAGTAATCAGCTTCACTATAACGGAATGGCTAATAATACTGCCCACAATTGCTTGTTTGGTTTGTCGCCATACCATTGTACTGACTAGTAAATCTTGCAACTACAACGGAATGGCTGAATAAAAGTACCAACAACTGCTGGGTTTTGGGTTTATCTCATGCTATCTGTATCTGATTAGTAATTGTTGCAACTACAACGGAATGAATAACTAAAAGTGCCCACTGCCTATTTTATCAGGATGATTATCTAAACCTGACTAGTAAGTGCTGCAACGATAACCGAATAAGTAAAACTGCCAACCGTGTGATTTCCTCGGTTGACTTCCTCGTTGGTCTCGAGGGGGAAACACCAGGATGGGTTTGTTTGGTGTTAGCTTCAGGTTGGATCCGGTTAGGTCATTCTCATCCCTCTCTGATAACCGCCAGTTGTATCGAGTCTCTATAGGTTGTTTAGTGCATGCTGCCGCTGCCGCTTCAGTCCACCATCCCTATGTAGGCGAGGACCGCCGAACTCTAGCCTCGCCGTGTACTGGCCTCAGTACTGACGCTCCGTCTTTTTCCTTTGCCCTTTGTCGGCACCCCTTTTGTTTAAGCAGGTTTTGAGATCGACGCCGTTAGCAGGGTTACCCTTCCGGCTTGGCTTGGGCAGGGTTATGGACGCCATTGGTTATTCTTCAGGGCTCTTAGCCCCATTTGCATCTTGTCCGTAGTCGGATGCTCGATCATTTTCAAGGTGATTTGGATCTTTGTACATTATATTTTGTATTCTTGACTCATGGAGTCGCCGTTATATATATATATCTGTTCTGTGGGTCCCATCGAGGACTGTTGTGTAATGTTATTACTTCGTTTTCCACCCGCACGAAAGTGCCTGGTGGGCACCTTTGAATCGTTTCTATGCGGGTTTGGCGAATTTTGCTAAAACTTGCATAGGTCCGATTCTGAGGGTGTTACAGAGTGGTATCGAGCTCGGCTATGCGATACCCACAAGTCCACTGTAGGATAACCTAGCTAACTACCAAGTAGAGTGTTAAAACTATTTTGCAAAACGGTTGGATAGTTACGATTAGGTCCGATTTTACTCCTTACCCTCGCTATTCTCCTCTTATCTCGACGTGTTTTGAATCGCTCTATTCTCTCTCTTGAGTCCAGAATTCTCGTGGTTGGGTTTCCGTCACCTTGAGCCTCGTTTTCTCCCTTTGTAACGGAGGTGCTACGATCATCAGTTTGCAACTTGTCTGTTGTACCCTTCATCCAATCTTTTGTTCTTGAGCTCTTTATCCATATGTGCTCCTTGCTGGATATCAGTGTCGTTGAAAAACATATGAGAAGGACGAGCATTGGTGAAGTTGGAGTATACCTTGAGCATGTGTTGTTCATGCCAATGGAACCATCGCGAAACCTAATCATTGTGTCTTTCATACGATTTCTGTTGCATCTTCCGGTGTTTTCCGACGCGACGACATCATCTACGCCAGATCCGATGCAGAGTCTGCATCACTCCCTTGTTTCCGAACCTCGCTTGTCGAGATCTTCAGTCTAATTCCGAGAGTCGGTTGCATAATCCGTCTATTCGCGTGCAGAGAAATGGTTTGAGTGCGGGATGGAGTAGCTACCCTACCACTGCTCTTATCATTCGCTCTTGTATGTTGAATCAGTGGAACCAGCAGTTTTACTCCGTCCATGGAAGTTAGAGGTGGCCTTATCTTTTGATACCTTTATCTTCGTCCTTTTGTTTCCGGAGTGTTTCCTCGACGATCAGGAGCAACGACCTCTTTGTTGGTGGTGTCGCCGTTCTCCAGATGAAGAAGGAACCCTCGTTAGTGGTGCCGCGAGGATCTACACGAAGCGCGAAGGATCAGATCGCCGACCTTCCTTCCGGTACCATGAGGCGGATCTCGAGGGCGAGATCCCTTGTTAGTGGTGTCGAATTGCGGCATCCCGCAAAACCACTGCTAGAAAATCGCGTTGAATTTGTGCATTGCATCGTCATCATCATGCATTTGTTTGCCAAAACTATTTTCACAAAGCCCGTTTTGTTTTCTAAAACGCCCCATCTTTAATCAAACGCCAAACCCCGGGTGCTGCCGGATATTTTATTTGTCTAAAAACCACTTGCAAAAGTTCATCGCAAAACAAATAAAAATATTAAATTATTTTTGTGGGGCAGTCGAACGGGCCGAGTAGACCCGAACGACCACCCCTGTTTTTAAATCGGTCCACCCTGCCAGCCCCATCTAAATCCTAATCCCACCTAAAATTCTACCCACCCCCCTTGGCCACATCACCCCCACCTATCCTAGGCCGCCACGTCGTCCCTCCCCAAACCCTCACCAACCAGGGGCTGCCACCTAGGCTGAGCCTCCCCTCCCCACCTAATCTCTATCCTCTCTCTCTCAACCACCCAACCAGCCCCCACACACAACACACGCACAGCCTTGCTGTCTCCCACGCACGCCACCAGCGCCTGGACCCACCCACACCCTTCCCTGCCCTCTCCCACCTTGGCCCCCACGACCCCACCCCCCACCTCCTTTCTTCCTCCCACCGCCCACCCACGGCCCCATCCTGCCTCCCTCTTCTCCTGTTCTTCTTCTGCTCACCCATGAGCCTCCCGTCTGCCCTTGCCGCGCACCCTCGCTTCGCCGCGCGACCGCCTCCTCCTTCCGCTGCTTTGCCCGCCCGCCCCTCTGGCGCCTACCACCGACCTCGCGCCCGACACGCCTGCCTCCGCAGCCTCCACGCCTCTCCGCCTCCAGGCAACCCGCCCTCTGGTTGCCTCCAGCGCGCGCCATCTGCCCGCTCGCTGCCTCGTCGCCGCCCGCAACTCCCGCCGGCCGCTCCGCCTGACGCCCTCGCCTTCACACGCGTTCCGCCAAGGCCTCGCCCGTCCGCCGGCCGACCCAGCAGCGACCTCGCCTCGGCCTCGTCCTGCAGACGCCGTCGCCCGCCACTGCCCCTCGCCCCTGCGCCTTGCGCTGCCCTCGCCGGACCTCCGTCGCCCGAGCCGACCTTCCCTGCGCGCGCCCGGCCAGACCCGCCGCCTCCCACCGGAGCCGCCTGTCGTCTGCGCGAGCCCGTGGCGGCCAGGCCCGCCCTGCCCTCGGGCCTCCTCCGCTCGCCGTCCCGACCCAGCGCATCCGCAGCCCGGTCACCGCCTCGGTCCGCTGCCTGCGGCGCTCCGGGCCTCACCTCGCCGGCGTCAGTGGCCCCGCCACTCTGCGTCATCCCGTGGCCTCCCTGTTTGTTGCATGTGTGTGCGTGCCCTGTGGCCTACGGAGCTCTTCGGTTAAGTCTGGTGCCTCTGGTGCTGTCCTGTTGCCCCTCTGCTACACGAGTTCAAGGCCGATGGCTTGGAGTCGACAAGATCTACCATCTACCGCCAAGCTCGCCTCCGTGGGACGCCAAGTTCGTCGAACCCCGAGGACCGGACGCGACTAGGTCTACTTCACGGACACCGAGAACGCCCCAGAACACCCAGGTCGACGACACGGATACGACATGATCTTCTCGGACGCCAAGATTCATCGAGGGCCCGGAACGACAAGTACTCTCTCGAGAACTTCCCCCTGAACATCAAGTCGCTAAGACCCGTCAGAATCAAGGCCGACGCGGAACCACAAGAGCTTCTCCTAGACCGCGAAGATCATCTTCCGGACGCTGTGACCGTTAACATGACCCGAAGACCGTGAATGCGACAATAACGGCACCGACCAGGGCGGACCCGATGCGCCCCGACGCCAACCAAGTCCGGCTTCCCGGAACGCCAAGATCTACCCCTTTCCGAGAACGTTCCCGTGAGACCGAATCCGTCGAACCCTGGACCCCGAGACCAACCCCGGACCCCGGAAACCCCAAGTTCGTCGAGAACCCTAATGTGTGAACCCCTTCCCGAAACCCTAATTTCATAATATAATACAATTGTTGCACATCTAATCATTCATCTCGCATGCATCTCATGTGGTTTGGGGGCCTTATGCCGATTCACCTAATAATTAAATATGGGGCCCATATGCGGGCAAATCTAGCCTTATATTGGCCTCATTTAAACATGTGTAGCGAACCGGTTCCACCTGTTGCATTGCTAAACAACATTTAATTTGCGGGGGTTCTAAATAACTTGAACCATTTAAGTAATTGTCGAGACCCCGGTTCCGCCTAATCTGACCTAATTGCATCGCACCTTGCCATGCCATGCATCATACATGCATCATGCCGATCTTCTGCCGTTGTATTAAATATTGCATCCGGTGTTTATTCTAGCGTTTTGCTTCTTCGCGGATAAGGCCGTTGAGTTGATGTGAGCTTCGCCCCGATCTTCGATTGAACCTTCGACAATGTTTTCAGGCGAGCATCTCCCCCTTTCTACCTATCTTACTTTTATAGTATTTATTTTCCCTCCTGTTGATCTATTGCTATCTGTGTTGCGATGCTCTAGTTTCCGTACCCGTGATATCCCTTGCAGCCATATATTTGCCTTGGACACATCCTATTACCTGTTGTTTGGTAGATAGTTGGACTTGCGCGACGTAGTTGCTTGCTCAAGTGCTGATGTGTGTCGTCATATGCCACAGTTGATGATGTGTTGCCGCATGTTGATGTTGGAGATGATCCTAGTTTTACTTATCGTTCACTTTAAATTCCTGTTTAACAACTAAAATTGAAATAAGCAGAGGCATCGGTGGGTGATAGAAAATATTTGGTTTCCGAACGCCCACTTGTGTCCCGTAAGACCCCGAGTACTTGATACCTGTTCCTTGATTTATCGCGCTATCCACATCCGGGAGGTATATGGGACCCCCCTGAGCCAGAGCTTGATTCGGTCTTATTTCTTGGGGCCACAAACTAGTTTGAGGTTTTATTTACGATCCTGTACTTATGCCATGCTACTTTAGATTTAAATTGTGCGAGGAGCACACTTTGTCTGTTAGGCTCGGACACGATTCCGCGGTGTCGACAAGCCCAGCCACTTCGGGTTCCCGATCGTTCTGACCGCTCTACCCAAACCTTAAGTCTCTGAGTCGGTCACCGCTTCATGATTCTACTTAAGGGTGGCCCTGAAATATTTCTGAATCTGTGATTGTTCAATGAAAGCCTCGTTGGGTTTTGATTTGGTTTTCCGAGGTTGATCGAGCGTGTTGCTATTGGTGCACCGGCGGGTAAAACTTTCTGAAAGCCGTGTTCGCGGATATGGACGACTTGGAGCACAGTATCTCGATCATAGACAAGCATAACTAAAGTTTATTGCTATAAATTTGACTTATAATGACTAGTAATCAGCTTCACTATAACGGAATGGCTAATAATACTTCCCACAATTGCTTGTTTGGTTTGTCGCTTGCGACCATTGTACCTGACTAGTAAATCTTGCAACTACAACGGAATGGCTGAATAAAAGTACCAACAACTGCTGGGTTTTGGGTTTATCTCATGCTATCTGTATCTGATTAGTAATTGTTGCAACTACAACGGAATGAATAACTAAAAGTGCCCACTGCCTATTTTATCAGGATGATTATCTAAACCTGACTAGTAAGTGCTGCAACGATAACCGAATAAGTAAAACTGCCAACCGTGTGATTTCCTCGGTTGACTTCCTCGTTGGTCTCGAGGGGGAAACACCAGGATGGGTTTGTTTGGTGTTAGCTTCAGGTTGGATCCGGTTAGGTCATTCTCATCCCTCTCTGATAACCGCCAGTTGTATCGAGTCTCTATAGGTTGTTTAGTGCATCTTTGCCGCCGCTTCACCACCATCCCTATGTAGGCGAGGCGCGAACTCTAGCCTCGCTGTCTTGGCCTCAAGATCGACGCTCCGTCTTTTTCCTTTGCCCTTTGTCGGCACCCCTTTTGTTTAAGCAGGTTTTGAGATCGACGCCGTTAGCAGGGTTACCCTTCCGGCTTGGCTTGGGCAGGGTTATGGACGCCATTGGTTATTCTTCAGGGCTCTTAGCCCCATTTGCATCTTGTCCGTAGTCGGATGCTCGATCATTTTCAAGGTGATTTGGATCTTTGTACATTATATTTTGTATTCTTGACTCATGGAGTCGCCGTTATATATATATATCTGTTCTGCGGGTCCCATCGAGGACTGTTGTGTAATGTTATTACTTCGTTTTCCACCCGCACGAAAGTGCCTGGTGGGCACCTTTGAATCGTTTCTATGCGGGTTTGGCGAATTTTGCTAAAACTTGCATAGGTCCGATTCTGAGGGTGTTACACCTATCTGATAGCCGCCAACTGTATTGAGTTTCTATAGGGTGTTTAGTGCATGTTGCGCTGCCGCTTCAGTCCACCATACCTATGTAGGCGAGGACCGCTGAATTCTAGTCTCGCCGTGTACTGGCCTCAGTACTGACCGCTCTCTTTTTTTCCTTTGCCCTTTGTCGGCACCCCTTTTGTTTAAGCTGTTGGAATTATGCCCTAGAGGCAATAATAAAGATGTTATTATTATAATTCTTGTTCATGATAAAGTTTATATTCCATGCTGGAATTGTATTAAGCGGAAACTTTAATACTTGTGTGGTTTGTGAACAACACCGTGTCCCTAGTACGCCTCTATGGACTAGCTCATTGATCAATGATGGTTAAGGTTTCCTAACCATAGACATGAGTTGTCAATTGATAATGAGATCATATCATTGGGAGAATGATATGGTGTATAGACCCAAACTAAGCGAAGCAATTAGATCGTTTCATCGTGTTCATCTTTGCGAAGCTTTTCCTATGTCAAATATTGTATTCCTTAGACCATGAGATAATGCAACTCCTGGTACCTAAGAAAGCTTTGAGGTCATCAAACTTCATCCTATGAGAGGTGATCATAAAGGTGTCTCTCGGTGATCGGAAAGTATCTTGGGTTGTATGTATCGAGATGGAATTTGTCCCTCCCAAGTCGGAGAGATATACTTCAGCCCACTCGTAATCGATATCAACACCTTGCAAGCATGTGGTTAAGGAGTTAATCACAAAGTGATATCGGATTACGTATCCAGTAAAGTACTTGTGAACGAGATTGAACTAGGTATGACGGCATCGACGATCGAATCTCGGCAAGTAAAATATCGCGAGACTAAGGGAATATATATATGGGATTGATTGAATCTTGGCATCGTGGTTCATCCGATATGATCATCGATGAATGTGTGGAGTCAATATGGGTGCCTGCACTCGCTGTTGATTATTGATAGAAGATCATGTCGCATATTCTCGAACCCGCAGGTCACACACTTAACGTATCTCGACGCTAGGATAGATTGGATAATTGGTTTATGAATTTTTGTTCGAGTCTCGGATGGGATCCGGATATCACGAGAGGTTCCGGAATGGTCCGGAGAATAAGATTCATATAAGGCAAAGGCAGTTTTTGGAGTTCGAATTGTTCCGGTTAATCGGTATTGTACCTAAGCTTTAGAACCTTCCTAAGGGGACCAACGTGGCCCCACCTTCCGGGAGGGGCATGGGCCTATGAGGGAGTGTCCTGACGCATTGGGGGCACAAGGCCCCATAGGGCCCAGCCGATTCTAGATAAGTTTAAACTCGCTTAAACTAGAGATAGGATTTCTAGATAAGGGAGAGTTTAAATCGCTTAAACTAGAGATAGGATTTCTAGATAAGGGAGAGTTTAAATTGTTTAAACTAGAGATAGGCTTGGAGGAGGGCAAGGGCTGGCCGCCCCTCTATATATAGAGGGGTGGTGTGCCCTCCCACTACACACCTCCTCCAAGCCCTAGTAGCCCCGCCGCCTCTCCCTCCCGACTGCTTGTAGGCGGCCTCGCAGAGAGAAATTCTTCACCATATACACCACGCCGTGTTGTAGATCCAATCTATATCTCCACCATACTCACCGGTCCGAGGAAGGAGGAGACGCCGAGGTGCCGCACGCAGCATCTCACGGAGGCACCGCCACTTGTGGTGCTAGATCGGATCGGATCGCGAGGAGGAGAAGTACGACTACATCACCCACGCTCCGACGAACGTTCCGCTGCGTAATCTTCAAGGGTATGAAGATCTAATCCAATCTCTCGTTGTTTGCATCTCCTAGATTAGATCTTGGCTTTCCTCCGCTCATCCGTAGAAAATTTTGATTTACTATGCCGCCAAACCCTTCAGGTATCGAGCTAGATCTATGCGTAGATGTGTTTCACGAGTAGAACGCAACATGGTTGTTGCGGGCGCTGATGTTTTCTGTTGCAAGCCTCTTGTTTGTGTTCTTCTTATGACGCGATAGTGAGATTGAAGCGTCCAGCCAACCTTACGCGACGCCGTCATGAGACCGCCCGCACTTGACGTGTGGCTTGTACCTCACATGCGGCCGGGTGGATGCCGGCTCTCACTATAGTTGTCATGGGATTAACACCGAGTTTGGCAACCATAATATCACCGCTGTGGCTTTCCGTAGGTAAGAATCGTTTAGCATCTACTCCCATAAGCCACGTAAAACATGCAACAACAAAGTAGAGGCGCCTAACTTGTTCTTGCAGGAGTGTTTTCGTGATATGGTATGGCCCAAGATGTGATGTGTATATTGTATGCGATGATCATGTTTTGTAATGTTTCACGACTTGCATGTCGATGAGTACACAACCGCAGGAGCCATATGGTTGTCTTTATAATTGTGTATGACCTGCGAAGTCAACTTCTTATACGCCATGTAATAGCTTTACTTTATCGCTAAGTAGTTAGCAATAGTTGTAGTTGCTATTCGTGGTGGAGGCAATCATGGTGGAGTGATGGAGATCATGCCGAACGCACAAGATGGAGATCATTGCGAGGATTGGCTATACCATGTCACATAAAGTTATATGCATGTGATGTTTATCCTTTATGTATCTTATTATGCTTAGATCGCGATGTAGCATTATAAGATGATTCCTCACTTGAAGATCAAGATAAAACTGTTCTCCCCAAGTATGCACCGCTATGAAGTTCGTCGTGTCCAAGCATCACGTGATGATCGGGTGCTATAGACTCTACGCCACATACAACGGGTGCAAGCCAGTTTTGCACACGCGAAATACTTGGTCTAACTTGACGAGCCTAGCATGTACGCATACGGCCTCTAACACAAGAACCGAAAGTTTAAGCACGAGTCATATGAATGATATGATCGACACTTCGCTGCTCACCATTGAAACCACATCTCTTCTCGTGATGATCGGATTAGGTGTGGTGAATTTGGATCGTGTTAACTAAACAACTTGAGGGATGTTGAATTTAGTGGAGTTCATCTAGTAATTTGATTAAGTTGAACTATTTATCATGAACATAGTCTAAATTGTACTTGCAAATACCGTAGATCCAATGGCCAAGTCCAACTTCAACTTCAACGCTTTTGCCGAGAAAGAAAAGCTTAGGAACAATGGGTCTAACTTCACCAATTGGTTCCGCAATCTAAGAATCATTCTGTCTCATGACAAAAGGACTATGTCCTTGGTAGAGCGTTAGGTGACCCTGTTGCAATCGCTATACCGATGAGAAAGCTCTATCATCGCAAGAAAGATGATTATGGTGTGATTAAGAGCACCATGTTGTTTGCTATGGAACCGAGCTTCAAAATCGCTTTTGAAACCTATCCCGGCCCTTTGAGATTCTCGAGAGCCGAAACCATGTTTCGCACTCAAGCCCGCTCGAGAGATATGAGATCTCGAGAAGTTCTTTAATCGCAAGATGGAGGAAGGAGTTCCGTAGTGAGCACGCCATAAAGATGTCGGGCTACACTCAACGCTTGAGCAACGGAATGCACGATTCCAGAGGAGCTCAAGATTGACAGGTTCGCAATCACTCCTCCCGCCAGCTACAAAAGTTTTGTAGTGACTCATAATCGATTGGTTCCATCGATACGATCACCGAGCTCTTCGCAGTCAAGGCTGCGGAAGTGGACATCAAGAAGGATAATCATGTGTTGATGGTCAACAAGCCCACCTTTAAGAAAGGTAAGGGAGCAAAGAAGCCCTTTAAGAAGGGCGGCGGCAAGCGCAATGCCCCTGCTGAGAAGAAGCTCAGGTCTGGTCCTAAGCCGGACACTGAGTGCTTCTATTGCAAGGACAGGGGTCACTGGAAGCGCAACTGTCCGAAGTACTTAGTGGACAAGAAGGCTGGCACCATCAAAGGTATATTTGATATACATGTTATTGATGTTTTCCTTACTAGCCCTCGTGGTAGTGCGGTATTTGATACCTGTTCGTTAATATTTGTAACTCAAACAGAGCTACGGAATAGACGGCGCTTGCGAGGGATGATGTGACGATGCGCTGGCAACGGATCAAGAGTTGATGTGATGGCCAAGACGCCTCCTTAGTTTTACCTTCGGATTAGTTTTAAACCTTAATAAATGTTATTATGTGCTGCGTTGAGCATGAACATTATTTACCGATCATGTCTATTGCAAGACGGTTATTCATTTAAATCGGAGAATAATGGTTGTTCTATTTATACGAGTAACATCTTTTATGGTCATGCACCTCTTGTGAATGGTTTATTTCTTCTAAATCTAAAGGGATGAAACACACATCCATAACATTGAGGCTAAGAGATGCAAAGTAGATAGTGATAATACTACTTATTTGTGGCATCGTGCCTAGGTCATATTGGTGTAAAGCGATGAAGAAACTCCATTCTCGATGGACTTTTGGAGTCTCTTGATTTTGAATCATTTGACACATGCTAACCATGCCTCATGGGCAAGATGATCAAAACCCGCTCTCCCAGATGATGGAGCGAGCAACGGACTTGTTGGAAATCATACATACCGATGTATGCGGACCGATGAGTGTTTCGACGCGTGGATATCGCTATTTCTCACTTTTACCGATGACTTAAGTAGATATGGGTATATCTATTTAATGAAACATAAATCAAACATTTGAAAAGTTCAAGGAATTTCAGAATGAAGTGGAGAACCATCGTAATGTAAAGATTAAGTTTCTACGATCCGATCGTGGAAGTAATATTTGAGTTATGATTTTCTCACGCATCTTAAAGCAAGTGGAATCGTTTCACAACTCACGCCACCCTAACACCACGCAATGGTGTGTCTCGACCGGAATCGAACCCTATTAGATATGGTCCGATCAATGATGTCTCTTACTGATTTGCCGTTATCATTTTGGGGTTATGCATTAGAAACCGCTGCATTCACTTTAAATAGGGCTCCATCTAAACCGCTGAGACGACACCGTATGAACTGTGGTTTGGTGCTAAACCTAAGTTGTCGCTTAAAGTTTGGGGATGCGCTTACGCCAAGAAGTTGATGCCGACAAGCTCGAACCCAAAGCGAGAAATGCGCCTTCATAGGATACCCTAAGGAAACCATTGGGTATACCTTCTATCACGTAACAAGGCAAAGTGTTTGTCAGAAAGAACGGTTCCTTTCTTGAGAAGGAGTTTCTCTCAAAAGAAGTGAGTGGGAGGAAAGTAGAGCTAGACGAGGTTATTGAACCTTCTCTTGAATTGGAGAGTAGCGCAAGACTGAAATTGTTCCAAAGGTCACCGCACCAACAATAGAGGAAGCTAATGACAAGGATCATGAAGCTTGGACGATGTCACATCGAACGCCGAGGGTCGACAAGGTCGCGTGCCCTTCCGAGTGGTACGGCAGCCTGTCTTGACGCCTTGTTAGTAGAAGATGGTGAACCTACGAACTATGAGGAAGCGATGATGAGCCCAGACTCTGAGAAATGGCTGGAAGCCATGAAATCCGAATTAGGATCCATGAGCGAAAACCAAGTATGGACTTTGGTGGATCCTCCTAGCGACCGAAAGGCCGTTGAGTGCAAATGGATATTCAAGAAGAAAACGGGCGCGATGGTAATGTTACCGTTTATAAAGCACGCTTGTCGCAAAAGGTTTTCGACAAGTTCAAGGTGTTGACTACAATGAGACTTTCTCTCCGTAGCGATGTTTAAGTCCATTCGATTTTATTAGCAATTGCTGCTTCATGATTATGAAATATGGCGTATGGATGTCAAGATCGCTTTCCTCAATGGGAACATTGATGAAGAGTTGTATATGATGCAACCCAAGGTTTTGTCGATCCTAAGGATGCTAGTAAAGTATGCAAACTTCAGCTCCATTTATGGATCAAGCAAGCATCTTGGAGTTGGAACCTTCGCTTTGATCAAGTGATCAAGAGCTTTGGATTTGTTCCAAATTGCTACGAAGCTTGTATCTACAAGAAAGTGAGTGGGAGCTCGTGACGCTTTCCGGTACTATATGTGGATGACATATTGATTATTGAAATGACATCAACATGCTTAACGATGTGAAGAGTTATTTGAACAAGTGTTTTCAATGAAAGACCTAGGTGAAGTCTTTATATATTGGGCATCAAAATCTATAGAGATAGACAAAGACGCTCGATAGCTTTAAGCCGAGTACATACCTAGACAAAGTTCTCGAAAAGGTTCGTAATGGATAAGGCAAAGAAAGGTTCAGGCCTATGTTGTCGTAAGATATTGAACAAGGCTCATGTCCAACTATGGTAAATGATAGGGAAGCTATGAGCAAAGTGCCTTATGCCTCGCCATAGGTTCCATCATGTATGTAATGTCGTACTAGACCGGATGTGTCCAATGCTCTTAGTTTGACGAGCAGATATCAAAGTGATCCAGAGTGGAACATCGATGCCGTGAAGAACATCCTAAAGTACCTAAATAGAACTAAAGAAATGTTCTTAGTCTATGGGGTGATGAACATTTTGTCGTAAAGGTTACGCCGATGCTAGTTTCGACACCGACAAGGATGATTCCAAATCTCGCACAGGATACGCTTATATTTTGAATGGAGGAGCCGTGAGTCGAGAAGTCAAGCAAAGCGTGATCACGGGATCTACAAGAGAAGCGGAATACATGGCCGCAGGCCCAAGTGAAGGAGTTTGGATCGAAACTTCATCATCGAGCTTGGCGTGGTTCCAAGTGCATTGGACCCATCGAGATATTGTGTGACAACACCGCGCCATAGCACTCGCTAAGTAACCAAGATATCATCCAAAGACCAAGCATATCAACCGCAAGTTTCATATAATCCGAGATTATATAGCGTATGGAGATCCAAGATTAGCAAAGTACATACGGATCTCGAATGTCGAGATCCATTGACTAAACCTCTTCCACGTAAAACATGATCAACACCTCAAAGCCATGGGTGTGAGATTGTTGCCAAATGTAAACTAGATTATTGACTCTAGTGCAAGTGGGAGACGTTGGAATTATGCCCTAGAGGCAATAATAAAGATGTTATTATTATAATTTTGTTCATGATAAAGTTTATATTCCATGCTGGAATTGTATTGCGGAAACTTTAATACTTGTGTGGTTTGTGAACAACACCGTGTCCCTAGTACGCCTCTATGGACTAGCTCATTGATCAATGATGGTTAAGGTTTCCTAACCATAGACATGAGTTGTCAATTGATAATGAGATCATATCATTGGGAGAATGATATGGTGTATAGACCCAAACTAAGCGAAGCAATTAGATCGTTTCATCGTGTTCATGTTTGAAGCTTTTCCTATGTCAAATATTGTATTCCTTAGACCATGAGATAATGCAACTCCTGTACCGAAGAAAGCTTTGAGGTCATCAAACGCCATCCTATGAGAGGGTGATCATAAAGGTGTCTCTCAGTGATCGGAAAGTATCTCTGGGTTGTATGTATCGAGATGGAATTTGTCCCTCCCAAGTCGGAGAGATATTGGGCCCACTCGTAATCGATATCAACACCGCTTGCAAGCATGTGGTTAAGGAGTTAATCACAAAGTGATATCGGATTACAGAACAGTAAAGTACTTCCGTGAACGAGATTGAACTAGGTATGACCATCGACGATCGAATCTCGCAAGTAAAATATCGCGACTAAGGGAATATATATATGGGATTGATTGAATCTTGGCATCGTGGTTCATCCGATATGATCATCGATGAATGTGGGAGTCAATATGGGTGCCTGCACTTCTGTTGATTATTGATAGAAGATCATGTCTCCATATTCTCGAACCCGCAGGTCACACACTTAACGATCTCGACGCTAGGATAGATTGGATAATTGGTTTATGAATTTTTGTTCGGAGTCTCGGATGGTATTCGGATATCACGAGAGGTTCCGAATGGTCCGGAGAATAAGATTCATATAAGGCGGCAGTTTTGGAGTTCGAATTGTTCCAAGTTAATCGGTATTGTACCTAAGCTTTAGAACCTTCCTAAGGGGACCAACGTGGCCCCACCTTCCGGGAGGGGCATGGGCCTATGAGGGAGTGTCCGCATTGGGCCAGGGGAACAAGGCCCCATAGGGCCCAAATTGATTCTAGATAAGTTTAAACTCGCTTAAACTAGAGATAGGATTTCTAGATAAGGGAGAGTTTAAATCGCTTAAACTAGAGATAGGATTTCTAGATAAGGGAGAGTTTAAATTGTTTAAACTAGAGATAGGCTTGGAGGAGGGAGGGCTGGCGCCCCTCTATATATAGAGGGTGGTGCGCCTCCCACTCACACACCTCCCTCCAAGCCCTAGTAGCCTCGCCGCCTTCCTCTCCCTCCCGACTGCTTGTAGGCGAAGCCCGCAGCAGAAATTCTCCACCATATACACCATGACGCCGTGTTGTAGATCCAATCTATCTCCACCATACTCGCTGGTCCGAGGAAGGAGGAGACGCCGAGGTGCCGCACGTGTGCATCTCACGGAGGCACCGCCACTTGTGGTGCTAGATCGGATCGGATCGCGAGGAGGAGAAGCGTACGACTACATCACCCACGCTCCGACTAACGCCCGCCAGCGAATCTTCAAGGGTATGAAGATCTAATCCAATCTCTCTCGTTGTTTGCATCTCCTAGATTAGATCTTGGCTTTCCTCCGCTCGCCCAGAGAAAATTTTGATTTACTATGCCGCCAAACCCTTCATAAGCAGTGTTTTGAGATCGACGTGTTAGCGTGGTTACCCTTCCAAATTTTGGCAGGGTTATGGACGCCATTTGTTATTCTTCGTGTCTTAGCCCCATTTGCATCTTGTCCGTAGTCGGACATCGATCGCTTTTAGGGTGATTTGGATATTTGTATTGTATATTCGTATTCTTGACTCTTTGAGTCATTGTTGTATATATCTGCTTTGTGGGTTCCATCGTGACTATTGTGTAATGGTATTACTGCTTTCCACCCGCAAAAGTGCCTCGTGGGCGCCTTTGAATCGCTTCTATGCGGGTTTAAGGAATCGCCAAACTTGCATAGGGTCGATTCGAGGGTGTTACAGAGTGGTATCGAGCTCAAGAGCTATTTATACCCACCGGTCCAGCCTCAGGATAACCTAGCTAACGGCCGATGTAGAGTGTCAAAACTATTTTGGAAAATCGGTTGGATAGATCTGATTAGGTCTGTTTTTACTCCTTACCCCTCTGCTATTCTCCTCTTACCTTTGCGTGTTTTGAATCTACCCCTTATCTTTTCTTCGAGTCCAGGAATTCTCGTGCTTGGGTTTTCGTTGTACCTTCAGGGTTTCACTTCCTCCTCTTGTAACGGTGCTTCGACATTCGTCCTTCATGATGTCCGAGGAATGTTTCATCTGTTGTACCTTCTAGTGGATCCAAAAATTCACTAAAATTTTTCTTTGTATCTTTCGGTGTTTTTCAATGCGACGACCTCAACTGCATCATGTATGATGGAGAACTTACATCATCCTTTTGCTTCCAAAACTTGATTGTCGAGATCTCCAGTCTGATTCTGAGAGTTGGTTGCATAATCTCCTATTCATGTGAAGAGTAATGCTTTGGGTGCGCGATGGACTGATCACCATCCGACTACTCTTATCATTCGCTCTTGTGCATCGAATCGGTGGATCAAGCAATTTTACTCCGTCCGTCGAATTTGGAGGTGGCCTTACCTTTTGAGACCTTTACCTTCGACTTTGTTCTCCGGAGTGCTCTCTCGACGAACGTGAGCAACACCCCTTGTTAGTGGTGTCGCGAAGATCTACATGAAGCGAGAAGATTCAGGTCATTGACATTGTTCCCAGATTAGAGGCTGATCTCGAGGGAGAGATCCATTGTTAGTGGTGTCGAATTGTAGCACCCCGGATAAAACCAATACTAGAAAATCGCTGTTGTTTTTATTATGTGCATAATCATGACATCATCACACATACCTTTGCCAAAAATCATTTCGTTAAAACCCTATCTTTATTTTGGCATTACTCTCCTCTTATTTTAAAAATACAAAATCTGGATCGATCGGAATATTTTATTTGTTTAAAACTATCTTACAAAATCTTTTATTAAATTAAACCAACTATAATAAAATAAATAAAATATATTTTGTGGGGAGTCACCACCGCTAGGCCCAAAAGCCCAAAGAGCCCAACTACCACCCCACACCTGGAAACCCTAACCCCTCTCTTCCAACCCTAGATCCCACCCCACCTCTCACCCGCCACCCCCGGCTCGACGCACACGCCTCCTGCCCACCCCATCAAACCCGGACCCACCCGACAGGTCCCACTTCCCCCGCTCTTCACGCACATCAAACCCCACCTCTCCCCGCAGCCTCTCACGAACTCCCCACCGACACCCTAGCCCCACCATGTGACCCTCCTCTCGCCTCTCCCTCTCGGGTTCCTCTCCCCACCCCGTAATCCTCGCCATGACAATACCGGACCACCATGGAAAGTGACTCGCATTACTTCCCTAAGCCACGCCATGACACCTCCTCTCGCCGCCAAGCTTTCCATCGTGTTCGCCGTGGTCCCCCATCTTCCCCGATGATCGCCATCCGAGCACCTCCGCTCAGCCCGCCTCCCTGACGAGATCACCGCGTCCGCCCGCCTCGCCAGCATCCCGCCGGCTTTCTCTGCCACCGAGCCGCCTCAACCGGTGGTCCCGCACTGCCGCGACCTCCTCCGCCAGCTTGCCACCCCGCCGCCATCTCTGTGTCTCGCGCAACCACGCTCACGCCTGTGATGAGCCCCGGGCCGCCTTCGCAGTGCCCACGGCACTTCTCAGGAGCAGCACCATGAGCGGCCGCTCTTCTTCCTCGCGCTGCCGCTCGAGACCGACAACCGCTGCCGCTGGTCGGTCGCCCATCTACTCGGTGCTCCTCGTCTGCACACTGGCTGCCGTCTGTCTCCGGCCGCGAACTCAGAACCGCCCAGGTTCCCACGGTGTTGTCCACCTCCGTCCGGCATCGCCTCCCGATGTAATCAGAGCTTCTCGCCTCCTCAGACGCCCATGTGCCGCCTGTTGTTGTGCTCCTCGTCAGTTGCCATGTGCTTTGTTTTTGGTCAAGGACATCACATACGCATGCCTCCTTTGTTATTCATGCGCCCGGCTTCTCTCTGGTACCGAATTTTAGCAATAGGAGATATGTGCCAACATCTCTTGTTCCAACTTCCTCGAAGGCAGGCCGACAAGCTTCATAAATGTCTGAGGGCCACACGGAGACCTCAAGTTCTACTACACTGACACGTAAATCTCCTTTTCCTTCATGGATTCAAGATCGATCCCGGCCCCAAGCCTCGAACTCTCGAACCCTAACCCCAAGATCGCCGAATCCTATGTGTGACCCTCTTTTAAGACCCTATTTTGATGAATATAAAATACCTTGTTGCATATAGTAATTCATATTTGCATACATATTTGTGTGGTTCGAGCATTAGGCCGATTCACCTCATAATTAAATATGGAGACCATATGCGACTTTTCTAGTCTTACTTTGGCCCCATTTAAATTTGTGTAGCAAACCGTGTTATATTTTGCCATGTTAAGACAACATTTAAATTGGGGTATCTAAATAACATGAACCTATTAATTAATTGCGGGACCCTGCCCCTTAATATTGCCTAATTGCATCGCATCTTGTCATGTCATGCATCATACATGCATCATGCCCGATCTTCTCGCCGTGGTATTAAATAGTGCATCCGTCTTTATTCTAGTGTTTTGCTTCATGATAAGGCCGTTGAGTTGATGTGAGCTTACCGACCTTTGGATGAACCTTCGCATTGTTTTCGTGCTAGCAATCTCCCCTTTCTACCTATCTTACTTTCATAGTATTTATTTCCTCGTTGATCTATTGCTATCCGTGTTATATGCTCTAGTTTCCGCATCTGCGTGAAATACCTTGCAGCCTCATATTGCCTTGGACACATCCTATTACCGTTGTTTGGTAGATAGTTGGACTTGCGTGTCGTAGTCGCTTTCTCAAGTGTTGTTATGGTCGTCAAGCACCACAGCTTGTTGGAAGACCGACATATGCTTTATGTTGGGGATGATTATAACTTTAATTACAGTTTAATAACTAAAATTGAAGTAGGTAAACAATGCAGAGGCAATGGGCAATAGATGTTATTTGGTTTTTAATCATTCACTTGTGTCCTGTGAGGACCCCGAGTACTTGATACTGTTTTTGAATATTCGCACTATCCGCATGTGGGCCCATGAACTCTTAGCATGAGCTGAGTCATATCTTATTTCTTGGGGCCACAAAGTAGTTTGGGGCTTTATTACTATCCTGTACTTATGCCATGCTTTATCGCTTATTTATGATGCGCGTGAGCGCCCAGACTGCTTTTTAGAACCCCGTACACGCTTTTCACGGTATCGACAAGCCCAACACTTTTCGGTTCCCAAATACAACCGTCACAAAACCTCTAGGTCCGTCTCGAGCCGCCAACTTCAGAAGGGTAGCTTGGGGTGGCCCTCGAATATTATATGAATCTTGCGATTTCTTTGTCGTGATGCCTCGCTGGGTTTTATTTGGTTTTTCCGAGGTTGATCGTATGTGTTGCTATTTGTGCCCCCGCAGGTAAAACTTTCAAAGCCGTGTCCGCGGTTATGGACGACTTGGAGTACAGTATCTCGATCATAGACAACTATAACTAAAGTAGTGCTATAAATTTGACTTTATAATGACTAGTAATCAGCTTTACTATAATGGAATGGCTAAATAAAAGTGCCAACAATTGCTGGTTTGGGTGGTCACCTGTTACCATTGTATCTGACTAGTAAGTATTGCAACTACAACGGAATGGCTAAATAAAAGTGCCAACAACTGTTGGGTTTTGGGATATCTCATGATATATGTATCTGACTAGTAAGTACTACAACTATAATGGAATGGTTAACTAAAACTGTCCACTGCTTATTATATCAGGATGACTCATGCTATCTATATCTGACTAGTAATTGCCGCAACTATAACGAAATGAATAAAATCGCTAACTGTGAGTTCCTCGGTTGACTTCCTCGGTTGGTATCGAGGGGGAATACCAGGATGGGTATGTTTGGTGTTAGAATCAGGTTGGATCCGAATAGGTCTTTCTTATCCCTATCTGATAGCCGCCAACTGTATTGAGTTTCTATAGGGTGTTTAGTGCATGTTGCGCCGTCACCCACCATACCTATGTAGGCGAGGACCGCCGAATTCTAGTCTCGCTGCACCGCCTCGATCGACCGCTTCTTTTTTTTCCTTTGCCCTTTGTCGGCACCCCTTTGTTTAAGCAGGTTTTGAGATCGACGTCGTTAGCGTGGTTACCCTTCCGCTTGGCCTCGGCAGGGTTATGGACGCCATTGGTTATTCTTCGTGTCTCTTAGCCCCATTTGCATCTTGTCCGTAGTCTGACATCGATCGCTTTTAGGGTGATTTGGATCTTTGTATTGTATATCCGTATTCTTGACTTTTTGAGTTATTATTGTATATATCTGCTCGTGGGTTTCATCGTGACTATTGTGTAATGGTATTATTGCTTTTCCACCCGCACGAAGTGCCCGGTGGGCGATTTGAATCGCTTCTATGCGGGTTTGGGAATCACGAAACTTGCATAGGATCGATTCAGGGTGTTACACAAGGAGGGAGTCCTCCCCAACTCGGCCTCCTTGGTCGGGCAAGGAGGGAGAGGGACTTCCTCCCAAGTAGGTTTCCTACTCTCTCCACCAAGCAAAATAGCCGCTTGACTTTTCAAATTGGCGCTTGACTTTTAAACTAGGATTTGATTTATCCCTTTCTTTGCTCAGCGATGACACCTAGTACATGATGCAACCATTCCAACTTGTTATGACACATTCATGTACCCTTCCTCCGAGTGCGGACCTTCCGAACCTTCTAGAACATTCCCCGATGAAAACACCTAACCATTCTCCAACCCAAATAGGACTTTCCTTATATGAATCTTATTCTCCTGACCATTCGGATCTCCTCGTGATATCCCGGATCCCATCCGAGACTCCAACATTCGGTCTCTTACTCATCATTCCATAACTACTCAACAACATCGAATCCTTAATTGTGTCTCCCCACGGTTCGTGAATTATGCGACATGGTCGTGACATTCTCCTAACAATAACCAATAGAGGAATCTGAAATTCATATGGTTCTACATATTTCTATGATTACTTTACATCAAGTGAACCACTTACATACGATACCAATTTCCCTTTGTCTCACGATAGTTTACTTATCCGAGGTTTTGATCGTCAGATCTCTGCATACCTAGTTCAACCTCACATCGATAAGTACTCTTTTCTCGCTCCGTGATATGTGATCCCTTGTGAGCCACCACATGCTTGCAAGCCAATTGGATGACATTCCACCGAGAGGGCCCAGTATATCTATCATCATATGGATGGACAAATCCCACTCTTGATCCATGTGTCTCAACCAATACTTTTCAACACTCAAGCCACCTTTATAGCCACCCGCCACGGTGTGGTGTTTGATGTCATCAAAGCATCCTTCCGGTGATGGTGATATGCATGATCTCATGGTCGAAGGAATTAGGTTACTATGTATCAGAAAGCATATAGCAATTAAACTATTAAAATGACTTGATCTTTGTGCTACGCTTATCTATAGGAGTATGTCCATCATATCATTCTCCTAACGATATGATATTGTTGTTAATAACATCTCAATGTTCATGATAGGGAAACCACAATCATTTATTAACCAACAAGCTAGTATTATAAAGAGGCTTTACTAGGGACTCTAATTTAGTTTACAAATCACACAAGTATTAATGTTTCCTTGTTAATACTGTTATAACATGAAAGTAAATATTTATCATAAACACAAAGATATAATAATAACTATATTTATTATTGCCTCTAGGGCATATCTCCAACACTCTCCCCACCGCACGTGCTCTGGTCAGAGCCGTCGACGACGGCCCTCTCCCCATGAGACCCATCTGCTCCACCTCTTCTTATGACACCGTCCATCTCTGTAGCCTCTGTTACAGTCGTTTTCTACGTACGTGACAGTCATTGCTACATGCGGTACTGGACACTTCTACCTGCGGCGAGCGGCCCTACTACATGCAGCTTTCTGGTGTGCTACCTGCGGCGAGCGACGTTGGTACAATGCCATATTTTATTGCTACAAATGTTCCTCATTTTTGCTAAAAAGTGTTTCCTACGCGACGTCTCCAGCAAAGTCTCTGATAAAGTTGTTTTTTCTAGTCACAATGAACTTTTTTGCTACATCTTTTTTCTAGTTTTACTATAATAACGTAAAGTTTTTGCTATAAGGTCTCCAGTGAGGTCTCTCCGGCGAAAGTCCCCGGCGACTCTCCAGCGAAGTCGGATTTGCTACATCAGTACAATTTTTTTGCTACATAGTCTCTGGCGAGATCTTTTTTTTTTGTCTCCTGAACGAACGGTTTTCTGCTACGTGTAGCAAAAACGTGACTACTTATACCAAAATAGGCATGTTTGCAGAAAAAACGGAACTTAGATGCTTTTTTGAAAGACACGTGTCAATAGGAATCCCGGAGCTTTGAGAATTTATCCTCTGGAGAACGCGTAGCACGACGTATTTTTAAACCAGGTAGGTCTTCAAACGGGCATAACATAAACTCATATGGGCATGTGACCAGCAGAAACGGATTAGATCTCTTGTTGTCCCCCAATTAATCCTGACACCGACAAAACAAAAGCCAGCCAAATAATAGAACCGATCTCCCGCAAAACCTTTTTTTTTTTGCACACCACACTACGATCTACTCCCGCGCACACACGATCTCATCAACACGAAAGCGAGGAGACATCGCGTTCCGGCGCAAGATCGCCATCGCGGACAAACAACAACATCATGTCAGGTTGTCATCGCAACCACCGGGAAAAGACTTATCCGACGTAACCGAAATGGCTCCGGTTCAGAGCGCCGGAGGATCCCGGCGTTCTCATGCACCAGCCTCACGCGCGAGACGCCAATTGTTTAACGGTGCCGTGTCGCGGCCAGAGAACGGATGATGTGCGCTCCTCACGATCCTGTCCAAACATCTTTATAGTTTCTTAAGCTGACATAGTGACATGTGACATGACAGTTCGGTGTGTAGGTCTACCGAGGCGCAGCATACTCATCAGTGACAGCTCGTGTATTTTAATATAATCTGCAGCCAGAAAACAATGATTAAACGAGATTAGGGGCATGGCGCGGTCTGATTCTCCTTGGATTTGATTCAATTTTTATTGCATCCCCCTAGAAGTGTCCTCAGATAAATCACCAAATGATGAGTACGAACGGTACGGCCTTTTCTTTTGTTCATGCCAGTGATTGTCGTATTTTGTTTTGTTCAAGTTGTTCATGCCAGTGATTGTAGCAACTTGGGAGGAAAAAACAACGCAGCCGAGCAACAGTGTTTGGAGCTGCTAGCTGAAATAAATAGATTCAGTTGTCGGCGCGACATGTCAGAAAGCAGTCTGGCTCTTCGTAGATAAAAAAGGTTTGGAACAGCACACACTGCAGGAACGGTCCGGGCCCTATGATTTCTAAATGGATACTGCTGGGTGTCCCCGGACGATGGAGAGTTTTCATCGTCCTCCTCCTCCTGTGTGACACGTGTCCCCAAATTAGTTTCAAATCCTGTTTTTGCTGCAAGGCCTTTTTTGCTATATATGTCCCGCTTTTGCTTCGAAAGCAAAAAAAAACGGTTCGTTTCAGAAATAGAACGTCTCGTCGGAGACCTCGCCGAAGACCATGCAGCAAAAAAAATGTGCTAATGCAGCAAAACCGACTTCGCCAGAAACATCGTCGGAAAAAACTCGTCGTTGACTCTCGCAGGAGATCTTGTAACAAGAAGTTGACACTGTTATAGCAAAACCATACGACGGTTGTAGCAACAACGTTCTTCTAAAATAGCAAAAACACAAGACAGTAGTAGCAAAAATTGCGCTGCGGCCTCGCAAAGAACGCTGCCGACCCTTGTAGCAGCCACACCTCGCCCTTGTAGCAGCGACGACGCTCGCATGTAGCAATGCCGCCTCACCCGTGTAGCAATGACGTCTCGCCGGTGTAGCGGCGGCACCTCGACCTTGTAGCAGCGGCACCTCAATGTTGTAGCAGCGGCAACGCCCGCATGTAGCAACGCCGCCACGCCACAGAGTGAGCCGCCGTCTGCGGCAAAGAGCGGCACTGACGTTGTAGCAATGGCAGCGCCCGCATGTAGCAACGACACCTCGCCCATGTAGCAGCGCCGTTCGTAGCAGCGGCCGCACCCGCCAGCAAAGCGATGTCCTACAGGGTGCCGGGCGGCCACCGGCGGCGGGCCGTCGCTGGAGTTCCACCACCGATTCTCCGCGCCCGTGCGGCGGTGGGCGGACGCCCGCGGCCACGTTCTCCCCGGCGGCTGGCCGGCCCCCGGAGTGCGAGCAGCCGAGAACCGCACTACCAGACATGCGCAGCGCGGCCGTCGCTGGCAGCAACACTAGGTGATCTTTGCAGCACCAAAGAGGAGGGGAAGAGAGAGGATTCATGGCGTTCTCCCTCCCGTGATGCGGTTGGCGGAGGTGGAGAAGGCGAGGGAGACGGCTAGGAAGGCAGCGGTAGGAGGCGGCAACGAGAGAGGAGCGGCTGGGAGGCGGTCCGGCGGCGCTGCCATGTTTTGAAGATGCGGGTGGAACGTGTGGAGAGGAAGAGATAAGGAAGGAGGTGGGAGTCGGCGTGTGGGCCCGAGGGATGCGTAATGCGACCTAGAGACGGAAGACGCAACGCGCTCGATACCCGGACGATGGTTGCATCGTATCGTCCGGAGGATCTCCATCATTTTTCTTTCTAAATTGCGTACGAGTATAATTTTTTTTCGAACAGCTACACTCGATCTACCATATCGGATGCTAGTGTGTTACTCACTTTATTTGGAAATATAAGATGTTTTAGATTTGTGAAGAAGATGTATCTGATGGAAGGAGTATTATACTACTTACTTGGACTTTACCAAAAACTACTCCGATGTGTACTACTACCTCCGTTTTCCAAAGCAAAGTTTAACCAAAAGAATTGAGCAACAAAATCTTGATTATATTATACATAATTAGTACCGTTGAATTCGTATTAAAAAATACTTTATAGTGATACTAGTTTTATACCAAAATTCTATACGTATTTAGAGTAATTCTTGGTCAAAGAAAAAACACGCAAAATGAGGACGCCTTAAGCCCTGAAACGGAGGGAGTAGTATACTACTCCTTGGAATCGAAGATGCTTTCGGTTTTGTGGGCTAATTATATTGTAAAGTATTCCCCGTGAGTGCCGATCTTCACATATGTTCTTTATTTTTCGCGAATGATCTTCATATATGTTCTTGGTGGAAGTAATTTGTTTCCAAATAAATTAAAGGTTCTTTAGTATAAACGCGTTTGTCTAGGACGTGTTTGCATCAGCGGGAACCAACATGAGATGTGACAATAACAGGAGTTCAATATTTTGCTTACCCTTTTTTTTTCGAGAATGATTTGTTTGCAATTTTGTTTTCAAATAAAATAAGAAGGACGCGCGCGAATTGGTCAATACACATAAATTCAAGTGGGCAATTACATAATACACAAGGAGTTATCTTCTACTACTAGCGTTTTCTTAGCCTGGATAAAGTCCTGTGCACACGCATTCAAAGTTCAATCCCGGCACGGAAGAGATCAAGTGCTCTTGGAGCAGTTCTAAAGTCGACGTCGAAATGCATGTCGTCAACCAAGTAGTACGCGTACCCAGAAAGTTGAAGAGCCGTTCAAATCCACACAAAAAAAGAGTTCAGATGTCAAATACGGGCACTGAAACTCAACCATTCAGCGTGTAATAAAATTCAGACTCCTGCATCTTTTTTTCGAGACGAGACTCCTGCATCTTGACAAAAGAATTGTTGGAATTTTGGCGCAAATAGTCTAGCCCATTTTTCATTTCAATAATTTCTAAAAATTCTAGAGGCCCATGTGGCCCATTCATGCAAGGCAAGAGCTGAGACAAATGTTTAGTCGCATTCTCACATCATTGAGTGGAAGTTGGACCAATTATAAGGTGAGCCTCCTACCACTTGGTAAAGGATAAGAAGGAGAAGGAGAGTTCCACACGCTCCTCCTCCTCCCTCTCGCCACACGCCTCGCCTTAGTTGAAACATTTTGGACTTTTAATACGAAGCAAAATAAATATGAACTGAGTGGAGGCTGCCCGGTGGCTGCTGCCTGCTTCAACTTCGTCTGCTCGTTTCATCTTCAGCAATGCCTCGCCTACCCCTATGTCTATATAAGAGAGAGGTCGCGCATCCTCTTAAATACACTGCCACAAACCCTTAGCGCCTCCAGTTCCAGATCACTGCGCTACTTAGATCTTCCCCATCACGTCTTGTGACGTGCACCGTGAGCCAGGGCAGTAGGCCTCCGAGACCCCGCTGCTTCGAGTCCTGTACGGGAGAACGGCGATAAGGTTTTTGGGAGCGCTATCGGCGCGACTACTGGCTTCATCACGGACCCCCTCTCGGATACCGATTGCACCGACGTCTTCCCCAACGAGGAATTCTTCCCCGACATCAGCACCCTCTTCCTCGGCGACATGGCTAACGACGGTGCCAACACAAACACCGGCGGTTCCTCTTCTGATGCCGCTGCCGTGTATGTTTTCTTTATCAATCTTGTTCTGATCGCATCTCAAGACTTATGTCTTGCAGTCTGTTTGGTTACCTGTCTTAATATGTTTTTGCTATTTCACATGATTAGTATTTTGTCTTTTATTCTAATCATGTTTTATCTAGCGTTTATTATGGGTAATTCGCTTGGTAAATTGCTCTATTATTCAACAATCCAAAAACCTTATTTCAGGCAATTTGCCCTAAGTGGCTTTATTGCTTCTATGAAGCCACCTGTGTTCGAATTTGTGAATTACAAACGATGGCGTGCGAGCAAGGCTCGGTTTCGCACTATGAGCTGCTATAACGCCATCTATGGCGCACCTGAGGGAGAACTTAATCCCGCTTAGGAAGAGGCGTTCCAAAAACTTGATACCACTTTCAAGGCTGCCTTAATCAGCAGTCTTGGCGACAATATTGTCGATTCATATCTGTCATTTAGCAATGGCAAGGATATGTGGGATGCGCTCGAGAGAAAATTTGGAGCCTCCGATGTCGCAAAGGAACTGTATGTCATGGAACAATTCTATGACTATAAGATGGTTGAGGACCGCCCCATTATGGAGCAGGCTCATGAGATAGAGTCACTTGCCAGGGAGCTTGATCACTTCACTTGTGTGTTACCGGACAAGTTTGTTGCCGGAGGCATCATTGCCAAACTTCCCCAGTCATGGAGGAATTTTGCTACTTCTCTGAAGCACAAGAGACAAGAGTTCTCCGTGACGGATCTCATTGGGACTCTTGATGTGGAAGAGAAGGCGAGAGCAAAAGACACACGTGCTCGATGTACCGAGGGAGGTTCTAATGCCAACCTGGTACAAAAAAGGAACTTCCAGCCTCACAAGTTCAAGAACAAAGGCAAGTTTGATGACAAAGGAAAGTTCGATGGAAAGAACAAGGCCTCACAGTCCACCAGCTTCAAGAAGAAGACTGATAATAGGAAAGGTGCTTGTCATGTGTGCGGTGATCCTAATAATTGGGTTCCTGCTTGTCCCAACCGCTTTGACAAGCGCCAGCATGGGAAGGACAGCAAGACTGCTAATGTTGTCATGGGCGACGTTGAGATGAAAGATGTTGGGTATGGTATATTACATACTGTTCTTTCATTATGTCATTCTCCTGATTGGTGGATTGACACGGGCTCCAATGTACATGTCTTGTAACACCCTCAGAATCGGCCCTATGCAAGTTTTAGCGAAACCCGCCAAACCCGCATAGAAACGATTCAAAGGTGTCCACCAGGCACTTGCGTGCGGGTGGAAAACGAAGTAATAACATTACACAACAGTCCTCGATGGGACCCACAGAACAGATGTATACAACAGCGACTCAATGAGTCAAGAATACAGATATAATATACAAAGATCCAAATCACCTTGAAAAGATGGAGCGTCCGACTACGGACAAGATTCAAATGGGGCTAAGAGCCCTGAAGAATAACCAATGGCGTCCATAACCCTGCCCAGGCCAAGCCGGAAGGGTAACCCTGCTAACGACGTCGATCTCAAAACCTGCTAAACAAAGGGGTGCCGACAAAGGGCAAAGGAAAAAGAGGAGCGCCAAGATCGAGGCCAAGACACCGAGGCTAGAATTGCGGTCCTCGCCACATAGGTATGGTGGATCAAGCGGCAGCGGCAAGATGCACTAAACAACCTATAGAGACTCGATACAATGGCGGCTATCGAGAGGGGTAAGAAAACCTATTCGATCCAACCTGATTCTAACACCCAATGCACTCCATCCCGGTATTCCTCGATACCAACCGAGAGAGTCAACCGAGGAACTCACACGCTGGCGCTTTACTTATTCGCTATCGCTGCAGCAATTACTAGTCGTATAGATAGTCGCCCCGATAAAATAAGCAAAGGGCACTTTTAGTTAACCATTCCGTTATAGTTGCACCACTTACTAATCGACATGATAGCATGAGATAATCCCAAAACCCAGCAGCTTGTTGGTACTTTTATTTAGCCATTCCGCTAGAAGTTGCAATACTTACTAGTCGATACAATTGTCGCAGCGACAAACAAACAAGCAATTGTGGGCAGTTTTAGTTAGCGATTCCATTATAGTGAAGCTGATTACTAGTCATTATAAAGTCAAATTTTAGCACTACTTTAGTTATAGTTGTCTATGATCGAGATCAGGCTCCAAGTCGTCCATAACATGACACGGCTTTCGAAAGTTTTACCGGCGGTGCACCAATAGCAACACACACTCGATCAACCTCGAAAACCAAATCAAAACCCAACGAGGCTTTCACGACGAGCAATCACAGATTCAGAATATTTGGGGCCACCCTTGAGTACACCAAGAACGGTTAGCGACTCGAGACGGACCCGAGGTTTGGGTGGAGGTCAGGAACGACTGGGAACCCAAAACTGGGCTTGTCGACACCGCGGAATCGTGTCCCGATCCTAAACAGTACAGTGTGCTCCTCGCACAATTGTAAATAAAGCAGTAGCATGGCATAAGTACAGGATAGTAAATAAAACCTCAAACTAGTTTGTGGCCCCAAGAAATAAGACTGAATCAAGCTCTGGCTCAGGGGGGTCCCATAATCCTCCCGGATGTGGATAGCGCGATAAATCAAGGAACAGGTATCAAGCACTCGGGGTCCTACGTGACACAAGTGGACGGTTAACAACCAAATAACATCTATTGCCCACCCGTGCCTCTGCTTACTTACTTCAATTTTAGTTGTTCAAACAGGAATTAAAGTGAACGATAAGTAAAGCCATGATCATCTCCAACATCAAACAGGCGGCAATACTCCAACAACTGTGGCACTTGACGACACGCAACAACACTTGAGCAAGCGACTACGACGCGCAAGTCCAACTATCTACCAAACAACAGGTAATAGGATGTGTCCATGGCAATATAAGGCTGCAAGGGATATCACGGGTACGAAAACTAGAGCATCGCAACACAGATAGCAATAGATCAACAGGAGGGAATAAATACTATAAAAGTAAGATGGGTAGAAAGGGGGAGATGCTCGCCTGAAAACATTGTCGAAGGTTCAACCGAAGATCGGGTCGACACTCGCATCAACTCAACGGCCTTATCCGCGAAGAAGCAAAACGCTAGAATAACACCGGATGCAATATTTAATACTACGGCAAAAGATCGGGCATGATGCATGTATGATGCATGACATGGCAAAGGTGCGATGCAATTAGGCAATATTAAGCGGAACCGGGGTCCCGACAATTAATTAGGTGGTTCATGTTATTTAACTACCCCGCAAATTAAAGGTTGTATTAACAGGGCAAGAGATAGTACCGGTTCGATGCACAAATTTAAATGAGGCCGCATATGGGCCCCATATTTAATTATTAGGTGAATCGGCATAAGGCCCCCAAACCACATGACAATATGCATGCGAGTATGACAATTCAATATGCAACAAGTTTTATATTTAGCATTTATAAAATAGGGGCTCGGGAAAAGGTTCACACATTAGGGGGCCCTCGACGAACTTGAGGTTCCGGGGTTCGGGGTTCGGTCTCAGGGTTCAGGGTTCGACGGGATCGGCCTCGGACAACGGGAGTTGATCTTGTCGCATCCGGAAAGGACTTATGCCCGCGTGAAGTGATTGTCGCCCGTGGCGGTCTTGGCGTTCAGTTCGTGCGGTTCTCGAACCGGTTGCTCGCCGGAGGCCTTGGCGCGGATCGGTCTTCGGTTCGGGCCTCGGTCTTGGGGTTCGCGTCCGTGGCGATCTTGTCGCTCAAGATCTTGTCGGTCCGCTGCATCGAAGTAGTACTTGTCTCATCCGGGGTGAAGTACTTGGCATGTACTTGGCGTGCTGCGTCGGTGACCTTGGCGTCCAGGAGAAGATCTTGGGGTTTCGCGTCGGCGGCCTTCGGGTACGGGGGTCTCGGCGACCTTGGCGGTTCCGAGGGTTCGACGGTTTTCGGCTGGGTCTGCAGGCAGATCTTGGGTGCCCGTTTCAATGGTCGATGAGGATCTTGGGGTTCCGTCTTGTTCATCGATGGCAGACTTGGTTTCATCGTCGGGTCTTGGAGTGGCATCACGGTGGTTCTTGTCGGTCTCGGCATCGGCCGATCTCGGTATTGGTGGAGGCATCCCTCATCAATGCAGGAACATGTCGCAAGCAAGGAGGAACTCATGGCGGTGGGGCCTGCTCGCGGGACAATGCGAGCGAGGCGGAGGTCGGCCGGGGACAGCTGGTCACTGACGGGGCAGAGGCCGGCAAAGGAGGTCGACGGGGTGCATCGGCCCGGCTGGAAGGCGAGCGGGCCCAGGCTCGAGGCGGCCGAGGAGGAGCACAGGGCAGCTGGCACGGCAGAGGCGACGACGCTGGGCTCGCTGAGCGGCATCACAGGCGCAGCACACATGGCGAGGCCGCCAGGAGAGGCGGAGAGGAAGGGTGGGCGGTGGAGGCGAGGCAGAGGCGGCATCGGGCGTGAGCTCGCTTGGCGATGGGAGAAGGCGGCGAGGACGCCGAGGTGGCCGGGGAGGCTCGAGGCGGCCGGGGCTGGAGAGAGGCGCGGAGGAGGGGCCGAGCAGAGGAGGCCGAAGGAGGCCTCCGTGAGCGGGGCGGCCGGAGGAGGGGTGGCGAGCGCGACGAGGAGGCTGGCGCGGACGGAGCGGAATCTCAAGGCGAAGGGCGACGCAAGCGAGGAAGAGGAGGCGGAGGCCGAGGAGGGGAGAGCGGCGGGCGCGCCGAGAGAAGGGCGCCATGGCGGTAGTCGGGGGCTGTGGGGGCTGCACGTGAGGGGCGGGGAGGAGAGGAGGAGAGCGGCAGCTGGCCGGTGGGGCCGGGCTGGGTTGAATGGGCAGCCGGTGTAAGGGTGGCTGGTCGGGGCGTGGCGGTGTGTGTCTGTGTGGGCAGAGGGGTGGAGAGATAGGGAGAGAGAGAGAGGATGTGGGCCGTGAGGGGATTGGCCTATAAGGAGAGGGGTAGTTGGGGGCTAGGTGAAAGAGAGAGAGGTGGAAAAGTCTAGGATTGATGAGGTGGGTGGGTAAGAAATTGTGAGGGGTGAGGTGGCACGCTACAGGGTAGGTTAGGTCTGGGTGTAAATAGTATTTAGAGTTTAGGTTTTGTAAATATGTGTTTGTTTGGTTTTGTTTATTTTACAACAAGGCTACTTTGCAAATAGTTTTTAGGTAAATAAAATATCCGATACGATTGGGGTTTTGCATTTGAAACAAATAGGGGTACTTTTAGAAAACAAAAAAATAGGCTTATTGAAAAATAGTTTCAGACAAACAAATGCATGATGATGACGATGCGATGCACAAAATCAACGCGATTTTCTAGTAGTGGTTTTGCGGGATGCCACATGTCTGTTCTGATATTTCCATGTTTTCTTCATATCAGGTCAGAGGGACTTAAACCGTGTTGACGGGGAACGACTCGCATGCTTCTGTTCATGGTGTTGATACGGTCGATCTGAAGTTTACTTCGGGAAAGACCGTGCTCCTGAAAAACATGCATCATGTTCCCTCAATAAATAAAAATCTTGTTAGTGGATCTCTTCTGTGTCGAGATGGCTACAAGATTGTATTTGAGTCTAATAAATTTGTAATTTCGAAGTATGGAACCTTTGTTGGTAAAGGATATGAGTGCGGAGTCTTGTTCCGCTTATCTCTGTCAGACATTTGTAATAAAGTTGTTAATCATATTTACACGAATTTTGAATCAAATGTCTGGCACTCTCGTCTTTGTCATATTAATTTTGGTTGTATGACACGGCTAGCCAAAATGAATTTAATCCCTGATTTCTCAACTGTTAAGGGATCTAAGTGCCAAGTCTGCGTGCAAGCTAAATAACCTCGCAAGTCACATACGACTGCAGAAATGAGAAATTTAACACCACTAGAGCTCATACATTCTGATCTTTGTGAGATGAATGGTGTGTTGACAAAACGTGAAAAGAAATATTTCATGACTTTGATCGATGACTCTACGGTATATTGTCATGTGTATCTTCTGAAATCAAAAGATGAGGCTTTGAGTTTCTTCAAAATCAGAAGCTAAGGCGTAAAATCAACTTGATCGAAAGATTAAGAGGCTTAGGTCCGATCGTGGTGGAGAGTATTTTCCAACGAGTTTGATTCCTTTGTGCGAACATGGCATAATTCATGAGAGAATGCCTCCCTACTCACCCCAGTCAAATAGAGTAGCCGAAAGAAAGAACCATACTCTAACAGATTTGGTTAACGCCATGTTAGACACATCGGGTCTTTCTAAGGAATGGTGGGGGGAGGCACTATTGACCACGTGTCATGTCCTAAACCGAGTTCTCACAAAGAACAAATAAATTACTCCATTCGAAGAATGGGAGAATAAAAAATTAAAACTCTCTTACTTACATACTTGGGGTTGTTTGGCAAAGGTTAATGTACCAATCTCCAAGAAGCGCAAGCTTGGACCAAAAACCATTGATTGTGTTTTTCTGGGCTATGCTTTTCATAGCATTGGTTATAGATTCTTGATAGTAAAATGTGAAGTGCCTGACATTCATGTCGGTACAATCATGGAGTCGACTGATGTGACTTTCTTTGAGGATATCTTTCCAATGAAGGATAAACCTAACTCATCCGGAGATACCTAGTTCATCTAATGAGGAATTTGCTATATTCTCTGAACCTACCATTCCAATTGAACACTCTGAAAGTCCTAAGGAGGATGATAATGAAATTCCTAAAAGGAGCAATAGACAAAGGACCGCAAAGTCTTTTGGTGATGATTTCATTGTGTACCTTGTCGATGACACTTCCACTTCCATTTCAGAAGCTTATGCATCTCCTGATGCTGACTACTGGAAGGAAGCTGTTCATAGTGAGATGAATTCCATCTCAGGTAATGAAACATGGGAGATAACTGATCATCCTTATGGGTGCAAACCTGTAGGATGTAAATGGGTGTTTAAGAAGAAACTAAGGCCTGATGGTACTATTGAGAAGTACAAGGCAAGGCTTGTGACCAAGGGTTATACCCAAAAGTAAGGTGAAGACTTCTTTGACACTTACTCACCTGTAGCAAGGTTGACCACCATTCGAGTACTACTTTCTCTGGCTGTCTCACACGATCTTCTCGTTCATCAAATGGACGTTAAGACGTCTTTCCTAAATGGAGAGTTGGATGATGAAATTTATATGGATCAACCAGTTGGTTTTGTAGTAAATGGTCAAGAAAGAAAAGTGTGCAAGCTACTGAAGTCTTTATATGGTCTTAAACAAGCACATAAGCAGTGGCACGAAAAATTTGATAAAACCTTAACCGCTGCAGGCTTTGTTGTAAACGAAGCTGACAAGTGTGTATACTATCGCCATGGTGGGGGTGAGGGAGTCATCCTTTGTTTGTATGTTGATGACATACTGATTTTCGGAACCAACCTTAATGCAATTAAGGAGGTCAAAGATTTCTTATCTCGTTCCTTTGAGACGAAGGATCTGGGAGTAGCCATGTCATCCCAACATCAAGCTATTGAGAGATGATGATGGTGGGATTACACTGCTTCAGTCCCACTATGTGGAAAAGATCTTGAGTCGTTTCGGGTATAGCGACGTCAATTTTTCTCCTAAACCGTATGATCCTAGTGTGTTGCTTCGAAAGAATCGAGGAAATTCTAGAGACCAACTAAGATACTCTCAAATCATTGGCTCGCTTATGTATTTAGCTAGTGCCACGAGGCCTGACATCGCTTTGTCCGAAGCAAACTCATTGATTTCTTTCAAATCCGTGAGATGATCAATGGTATGCTCTTGAGAGAGTTATGCGATATCTAAAAGGCATCATGAGCTATGGCATACACTATACCGGTATCCGAGGGTACTAGAGGGTTATAGTGATTCAAATTGGATATTTGATCGACGAGATAAAGGCCACGAGTGGATATGTTTTCACACTTGGTGGTGGCGCTGCTTGGAAGTCTTGCAAGCGGCACTATATTAACGAGGTCAACTATGGAAGCGTAACTCACAACACTAGACACGCACCACTATTATTGAAGAGTGGCTTCATGAACTCTTGATGGACTTACCGTGGTTGGTTGAAAAACCTATACCCGCAATTCCAATGAACTGTGTTAATCAAACTGTGATTATTAAGGTGAACAGTTCTAAGGATAATATAAAGTCCTCAAGACATGTGAAGAGGAGACTAAAATCTGTCAGGAAAATGAGAAACTACGGAGTTATTGCATTGGATTATATCCAAACATCTAAGAACCTGGCAGATCCCTTTACAAAGGGACTATCACGCAATGTGATAGAAAATGCATCGAAGGAGATGGGTATGAGACCCACACTATGAGTTTTCCATAGTGGTAAACCAATCTATGTGATCGAAGATCCCGTGAATTAGAATTGGAGAGACAAACTGTTGGTAGACTGAGAGGAAAGTATTCCCACTTTAATAAACACCACTCCGTGAACATGCAATACTTTCCTATTCTGCACGGCAGGTTGATTTTATCTTAATGTGTTCTAAATGGCTTAATCTTAAGCGAGATGTTGTCCTGAACATCTATTGAAGAACACACCTATATGAGTCCTGATCACAAACGTCGTAGTCTATGAGAGTTGGGTGCTCTCTAATAAACTCATGAAAGGCCATGGTGTATGACGGATAAGCTCCATCCGCGGGGAAGTCCCACGGTAGCCCAGTATCGGTCAAGGCTTCGTGTGAAGCTAGGTTGCAGCAAACCTGCAGTTCAAGGCATAGTCCACTATACAAGTCGCAACCTAGTGTAGCATAGAATTTTAGGTGGAAGTTCAACTTAACAGTCTCCACTATAGTACCGGTATATAAACAGTGTTTTGGAACCAAAGGCAAATTTCATGTGTCTCTGGGATATGGTGGGGGATTGTTGGAATTTTGGCCCAAATAGTCTAGCCCATTTTCTATTTCAATAATTCCTAAAAATCCTAGAGGCCCATGTGGCCCATTCATGCAAGGCAAGAGCTGTGACAAATGTTTAGTCCCACATTGCTAGTTGAGTGAAAGTTGGACCAGCTTATAAGGTGATGAGAAGGAGAAGGAGAGAGTTCCACACGTGCGCTCCTCCTCCCCGCTCGCCTTGCCACGCCTCGCCTTGCCTCGTCACGTCACGACGCGCGCGCGCCGCGGTTGCGGGAATCTCGCTGAGCCATGCTTTATTTTTTCACACATGAATGATATATGAAAAGTCGTATAGAAGTTGAAACGTTTTGGACTTTTAATACGAGCTAAATAAATATGAACTGAGTGGAGGCTGCCCGATGGGCTGCTGCCTGTTCGTTTCAACTTCTGTCCGTTCGTTTCATCTTCAGCGCAACCTGTCTGCCTACCCCTCTATGTCTATATAAGAGAGAGGTCGCGCCTCCTCTTAGATACACTGCCACAAACCCTTAGCGCCTCCAGTTCCAGAGCACTGCGCTACTTAGATCTTTCCCATCCCGTCTGTGGCGTGCACCGTGAGCCGGGACAGTAGCCCTCCGAGACCCCGCTGCTTCGAGTCCTGTACGGGAGACATAAGCGGACCCAAGAAAGTTGCAAAGCCCGGGCAATTCTTTAACTCAAATGTCTAAAGTTGCTAATTATTAGTCAAATAATCATACAATTAGGCTGCGGGGCCGGCCGGAAGCCCGGGCAGCTGCCCGGGCAACAGGGATGCTGAGTCCTCCCCTGACGGGAGAGAACGGCGATAAGGTTTTTGGGGAGCGCTATCGGCGCGACTACTGGCTTCATCACGGACTCCCTCTCGGATACCGATTGCGCCGACGTCTTCCCCAACGAGGACTTCTTTCCCGACATCAGCACCCTCTTCCTCGACGACATGGCTAATGACGGTGCCAACACGAACACCGGCGATTCCTCTTCACGTCATTGCCGTGTATGTTTTCTTTATCAATCTTGTTCGATCGCATCTCAAGACTTATGTCTTGCAGTCTGCTTTTGATTGTCTTAATATGTTTTTGCTATTTCACATGATTAGTATTTTGTCTTTTATTCTAATTATGTTTTATCTAGCGTTTATTATAGGTAATTCGTTTGGTAAATTGGTCTATTATTCAACAAGAACAAGTGCCGGGTCGTCTGTCCGTCCGCTCTTAACATTTTTCAGACTAAAGAAAAAGAGTCAAGAAGAAGCAGGACTGAGCTGAACTGACGGTGCATCTCTTGTCCTTCACTGTTGGTACATGAAGAAGCAACAGAAAGCAGCAGGTACGTAGGTTCAATTATCTCGGCACGCTTTTCCCACGGCCACGGGCAAATGCAATGATGATGATGATCCATGCGGTCGTACTCGTACGCCTAACCTAATCAACTCCCAGGAAAATGAGCCATGCGCGCAGCCCTCGCGCAGGTACATGGACCTAAATTTATGTTTAAATCGATCGAGTTCCGGACTTACGGGCGGCTATGGAAAGCGAGCGGCTCGATTGGACCAGCACTCGGCACGTACATTGGCGCGAATCATTTTGGCGACGCTGACACTTCGACGGCGGTTACTCGACTCATCAGATTCAACCATCAAAGCTCTTCTTCCGTTCAAGCCCAGGAGGCGCGCGCGTGAGGAAATATCTCAGATGGACACGCCGCTGGATGCACGCACGTACGAGGGGATGGAGGATCGGGCTGGCAGCCGCGAGGGGCCGGCGCCCCATGTCGTCGCGTAGTACCATGCACCGCGGTTGGTGCGCTGGCCGGCGCGGCGTCCCACCTCGTCGCCGTCGTGCTGCGTTGCCTCCTGCCGTGCCGTGGCCTGACACGCGCATGCGCACCCGCCCAGCTTGGGTTGTGCGGCCACGTCGCTGTTTGATGGTTCGCGCGCCGGGCCCGGGCAATCGCCTGCCAGATCGTGGCCGCAGCCGCGCGCCTTGGTGTGCATGTACACATGCTGTTGTTCGCGTGAATGAGGTGTGGCGCCTCTTGATTCATCGTGGGCAGTGCCCCGCCTGCCACGTGTGCGCACTCCACTCCATCGCAAGCTATAGGCGTGCCCGTAAGTAAAATTTGACTATCTTTTTAAAAAAAAGTATCAATATTTATAATGATAAATTGATACTAATAGATTTGTTTTTAAATTTAGTTTTATAATTATATTAATTTGATATAATATATATTTTTATAAAATTGATTTAATTTAATTATATTTGACTTAAATAAAAGCTAAAAGGACACTTGTTTGCACGGAGGAATACACCGTGTCCTGCATGAAAAGCTGATTGATCACCCTAGCTCCTGTACCTCCTCGCATGTTGCTGTACACGATCCTTCAGATCTTCATGGTATGAACAGAGAGCGTAATAAACTTCTGTACAAACTCAGTATTTCCGTTATTGCAATGGGAAGAGGCAGAAGCTCGGTTGAAAAAAAAAAATGAACAAAGAGCATAATACGCCCGTGATCAATAATACTACTCTCTTCGATTCATATTACTTGTCACTAAAATGAATATATCTATATGTTTTAGTGCTAGATTTATTCATTTCAATGATAAGTAATATGGATCGGAGGGAGTACTGAACATATGACAGTGCATGCGACGGGTCAACTCAGATAATTGCAGAACTGTCGACTCTCTAAAATAAATAAAACATCTTGATCAGTCATCCATGTGTTTTTCCACATGGTAACATCTAGCAAGTAGCGATACTATGGCTCCTTCTTTTCAAATTTATGGACGTTCTCAGTTTATCTTCAACCAGCTTCTCCTAGAATCTCATCTGCCAAAATCATTTATATTTTTAAATTAACATTAAAACTGCTAGTTAGAAAGTTCAAACGAATTTTGAAGATAAGATTCGGCGTAAATCGATCGAGATAATTTTGGAATGTTCTACAAGGTTCGAAAAGAAAGGTCTACATTCGATTGAGGAGCTACACTAACACCGATCGACTGACGCCTACTGAACTGATGACATGTACCGTACAGAGCACAGTACATACTCCCATATGCCACCACATGTCGCATTATCTAGCCTTCGATTAGCATGTGTGTTGGCAGGTAGCTCCGGTGTGGGCGCCCCATAATCCTTCCGGTTTGAGCGACGTCTTGTCAAGAAATCCTTCCGTGAGCGAAAGCTCGGTTTTTGAAATTTTTGAAAATAGTGATTTAAAGTTTTACAATATCCAAAATAGCAATATACCATGCGGAAAGTTACGCATCCACCCACATCTGGCCATTGGATCATCCTATGAAACATTTTCTACCATTGATCGACTTAATGGCGTTAAACTTAGCAATCCTTGCAATCGACAGTCTATTTATTTTCCGGGAGAGCGAAAAAGATGTGAGAACAATATGTTATTTTGATTGGGTATGGTTGAAAAGATTTATTCAGATGGATGAACAATGTGTTATTTATCTGATATAGTTGGAAAGATGCATTGTTTTTATTCAGATGGGTGCACGATGTGTTGTTTTATGTTATTTTTATCTTGTCTTGTCGAAAATATGTATTTTTTATCCGAACGGGAGAAGTCTTAACATACGGTTAATAGCGTTAGACGTGCGTAGCTATCTTGGATATAAAATTCATGTTGTTTATAATATGCTTAAAGATCGATAGTATGTACACATGTTTGATATACTTATGCAAACTTCAGGTAATAAAAAAATATTCTATTTTGGGTTGCAGGAATTATTTTGGCAATATAAAGTAAACAAAACAACCTCTTAGTTAACCCAAAACTTTGTCTTCCTATAGTCCAAAATTGAATGTATTGTTTAGCAGAACTTATGAGTACATACTATTTTTTCGAAATGGGGAGCGGAGCCCCCTCTGCATCAAGCGGCACACACAACCTTTAATCATTATTAGAACTACATTGTTTGATACAGGCCATTACAAAGATCATACAAACCGGAACCGCCAAAATAGAACACCGAGCAAACAAGATAACCGTATCGCCAGATCCCCAACGAGATCTATCAAACATCTAGCTGCCTGTTTCGACCCCGTCCTATGGTCACTCTGCCACTCGCCAAGAGAAGATAGAATGCATGGGCGCGGAGGCTCGAACTCAAGAAAAAGGGATCCCTAGAACCGCACATCATATTCATGGAGCGACACCCACGCACACGCTCCGAATGTCGCCGCTTTCATTATCTTCCGCCAACCCATCGTCAACATGTAGATCGATGGGCAGACTCTCGCCACACCAGCCACCGACACCACCGTGGTGCCAAGTAGCACCACTTACCTGCGTGGTAGCCGCTCCACTGCTCCTTGATACATCCAATTTGCATCACAATTCTATATCATAATTTGTCTCTATTCATTTGTATATGTCTTATTATGAGGTATTATTTATGTCTTTTCCTCTATTTTTGCATGTTGGATGATTCTTGGAGGATGGACTACCGGAGTTTGGATTCTGATGGAAAAAGAGGTGTTTTGATGCAATTTCGCGAAGATCGGAAAAATACCAGAAAAAATATGGTAAAATTATATTTTCCCAGAAGACGAAGGAAGCCAGAAGGGAAGGAGTAGCAGGGCCACAGGGGGCCCACACCCCCTAGGCGCGTCCCCCCGGGTCGCGCCTAGGGCAGGTGTGGCCCACCTGGCCGGCCTCCGACTACGCCCTCCCGCCTATATCTTCCTCACGGAGCCCTAATTACAGGGGGGCGACCACAGATAGATTTCCGCCGCCTTTGCGGGGAGGAAAACACCGAGAGAGAAATATCTCTCCGGCAGACAGATTTTTGCCGGGGAAATTCCTTCCCGGAGAGGGGAGATTTTCGCCATCAACACCATCGTCAAGCTAGACTTCATCGGGATCATCATCATCATCCACACCATCATCCCCACCAGCACCATCATCATTACTCCATCCCGCTATAACAATCGTGTTGAATACTTACGTAGTTCATTAGGGGAAACTTTCTCGGTGTTGATTACTATTATAGTTGATGCTTGTGAGTGGAACCATTGGATTAATGTTTATGTTCAGATTGTTATCCATCACCATATCATCTTTGATCTTGATCCATATGATGTCTTATGAGTAGTTCGTTTAGTTCTTGAGGTAATGAGAGAAGTCTTGTTGTTAGTAGTGGATTTGTGTTGAGTTATTATTCAATGGTTTAATATTTAAGTTGTGGTGCTATTCTTCTTGTGGTGTCAAGTGAACGTCGACTAAATGATACTTCACCATTTATGGGCCTAGGGGAGTGCATTGTGTATTTGGCTACTAATTGCGGGGTTGCCGGAGTGACAGAAACCTGAACCCCCGTTAGGACATCTCTGCACAAGGAAGTGTAGGACGTTAGAGTTTAAGGCTGTGGTTAGATTTATATCTTAATTACTTTCCTATAGTTGCGTACGCTTGCAGGGGGTTTAATCACAAGTATGTATTAGTCCAAGTAAGGTCGATATGTTAGCACGGGTTCACCCACACAACACTTACAACACCAAAGGAGAGTACTCAGCTATTTGAAGCGAACGCACTTGACAGAATTCCCATGTGTCCTCGAGAATGTTTGGTATTGATAAGTATTTCCTCCGGCTTGTCCTTTGCTAAGAAAGGATTGGGCCACTTGCTGCGTTTGTTCGTTTTATTTATTACTTGCACTTTGTTTTGTTGCTTTATCAGAAAACCACTAAAAATCCGTTTGCTAAGTATTTATAGAGAGTTCCTGCTCCATACCACTAGTCAACACCTTCTGCTCCTGGTTGGGATCGACGCTCCTATTTATTGAAAGTACTGCGATACACCCCCTATACTTGTGGGTCATCACTCCTGCCTCTTCCATCCAGCGTTGATCCACAAGCAATGCTCCCAAGAGAGAACGAGACACCGATGCGCCGCCATCGCCTGACCCGGAGGTCTTAGGGTTTCCCTCGGAGTAGCTCGAGGGGGTCACGAGCGCTGCGTTGATGATGCCTCCAACAAGGAAGCGACGCAGGCATGCCGCCATCGCCTGCCATGACCGGAGTCGAGCTCGGTTTTCACCGGCAGCACAGCCACCCCAACTCGTCGCTAGAACGAGATGTGAAAAAAAACACAAACAGTCCTGGCCGACCACCTCTGGGGAAGAAGGAAGCCACCGCCACCATGCCCGGGGCCGATGCTCTAGGCGTCCTCATGCCGTAGAAGTAATCCAGGTGCGCCAATGCCGTCATTAGATATGATGCAACGGGCATCAGATCGATATCTAGGACCATCCGAGCCCATCGGGCCAGATCGGACCCGTCAACCGCCGCCATCCACCGATCTCTGGCCACCGCCACGCAGGGGAGTCCCTGGAAGACACATCGTTGTTGATCAACCGAGACAGGTTTGCCGCCGCCTTGATTTGACTTTAGCCGAGGAGATCTGGCGCCGCCACCGCGCCACCAGGGATTTGCCTGGCGACGCCCTTGGTGGCGGCGTTGGGAGAGAGGGAGGGGGACTGTTGGCAGCCGACGGAGGTGCCTTGGTGCGGCCCTGCACGATCGCATGGGAGCAGCGACAGGAGTGTTCTAGAATGTATATCGATGAGTACATACTATTTGTATATGTTTAATTGTATATCCCTTTTTAGTAAGTTGCAGAGCATTTTTTGCTAAGATCACTCCATGCAAGCTGTGGAACATTTTTTGCTAAGAGGACAAGCCAACCTTACCGGTACATTCGAGCCTGGCCTCGAAGTAGTTTTTTAGATAAAAGGTTCGATGAGCCCGACTTTAAATTAATAAAGCCTTTAACCAGCTAGGATACAGGGTACTGACATTACAAGGATGCACAAGAAAGAAAATACTAGCAAAGCGCTAAGAGAACTACAGATATTGGTAATCGCGGGCAAACAAGGGTAACAAATAGGTCCTTGAGAAACCCTATGCTACAAGTGTAGATTTGGGCAATGGCAGGAGTTAACCTACGCCCCTAAACTATGGGACCAACACTCTGTACACAGTACACGGGTTCAAAGATCGCAGACAAGCTGAGGCTCCACCAGGCAACGCCACCAGGGAAAACACCTTGAGCACATCGAAGATCGCTGGAACATAGAACCATTGTCACGGATGCCGAACAACCCTCCCAAGATCCTACATTCCCAAGGCAACGCCTCCAAGGAGCAGCACGACAAGCGTGCCGCCTGCCAAAGCCTAAGGTTTTCACAGGAAAGAGGAAGGAGGGTGGGAAAGCGAGACCTAAAAGACACCTTCAGGAAGGGAGCAGTGCGGAGGCGCCAGCGCCATTATGGTTGAAGACAACCAAGGGTTTCCCCTGGCCCTCGAGACCCATCGCCAAAAACACACTTGCAAGAAGAGGAGTCGCTGGTTCGGAGGCCATTGACTACTAGACACAACCACCTTCACCAGCCATCGTGCCACCCGAATGGCCACAGAAAGCAAGTGCAGTACCAACGGCCGCCACCCACCTGCAGAGTCAACGTCGCCTACCTTCCCAGGGCCACCGCCCTGGCTTCCATAGCTCCACCGCATCATCACCTCGAGGCAAATAGGTGACCCATTGCCGGTCGGGAAGCCACGCACTGCCAGACAACAACATCGCCACCCGCAGCACCCTTCCATTGGGCGAGGAACTAGGACCCGCAAGAAAATAAAATGGGGTGGAGTGGAGGCCCTCGACCAACACCATGGGGGCCATTGACATGATTATACCCTACGGGTACACGACATTAGTATACCTGGTCTATCCCAAGGAAGGCCCATGACAAGATACGCGGCCTGCGGAGATTTCGGGTGGCCCAAGCCCATGACGTCTTCGGATCCTTGGAGAGCAAGATTAGAATAGATAGAATTTTAAAGGGGACAAACCCTAATCTGTAACCGACTCGACCTGACGCCCGAGACCTGCCTATCTATATAAAGGCTAGGAGGTACGGCGAGGAGGACGATCAACTCACCTCATACGCACCTCACGCCAGATTGCATCTGCGCATCCTTGTAACCTTCGGTTCTGCCATAATCAAGAGCAGACAAGCAGGAGTAGGGTTTTCCTCCGTGGGCTGAACACAGGTAAACCTCGTGTCCCGTGTTGCTTGTCTGTTAACCGTTCCGTGATCTCCAGCATCCCCATCTTCTCCAAAACCCAAGTCCATAACAATGGGCATTGACGAGATCGAACCTCGTCAATTAAGCGTTGTCTGTGGGAAGCAGGGGCGCGGATTGCGCGATCGTGCCGGTCCCATCCAAAGCGATCTACAACTCCTCAGCGACGGAGAGCCACCTCCTCTTCGATCTCGTCCAACCCTCCGGATGGGAATGGAGGAAACAGAGGAAACCCATACCTCCAGCCCAATGAAGGCGATGCCAACGCCTACCAGAAGATCAACCTCAACGAGGACGGATGGCGCCAGGCACGCTAAGCCATGGCAGGCAAGAAGATCCTACCTATGAATGCTTCACGGGATCTGCTGATGGCATACCATCTCCTCCTCATCGGCGAGCATAACCGGCAGGTAAAACTCTAGGAGGACCTCGACAAACGCAAGCATGCAGCTTTGAAGTCTAGCGCGCGGGGAGCTGCGCTCTCCGCCGCTGGTGGCTCCAGTTCGCACGGCAACCACGCCAACAAGCATCGCTCTCGCACGGAGCACATGGACTCCACCGCGCGTCGCGAGGTCACCAGGACCCTCAACACGTCCTTCATGGCGATGGACGTGAACGGCAACGTCATACCGAAGACGCCGCAGGCTACGATCATGGAAGCCACCACGTACCTCGCATCCCATCCACCTCCGATGGGTGAACCGAAGAGCGCCATGCACAAGCCCGCGCTAGCCGGACTCAGACTCGTAGGAGCTGTGCTTCACGATGAGGCTCCTATGGAGCCGAAAAGAAAGCCGATCAATGATTCAACCGCAGTCCCACACCCTCATCCGACGAGACGAGCATGATCTACCTCAAGTCGCAAGAGCCAAGGCGCAGCGACTACGATGCTCAACGACCTCCAATGCAAGGTCGACAAGGCACGCATTGCGCGCATGTTCAACCGAATTGACGAGGACGATGGAGAGCTCTATGGAGCGATGCTTCAGCAGATCCGTTCGGCGGATGTGGATGCTACAAAATTTCAAGCTTCCTTCGGAAACTCCGAAGTTCGATGGCACACAGGACCCAAAGGCCTGGCTCAGTGACCACCTCACATCCGTTAAACTACACGGTGGTAACAGAATGAAGCCTACAATGTCTTCACCGCGGTGACGCAGCCCGGATCGCTCGAGCACATCCTCGGCTCCATCCGAATCTGGGAAGAGCTGGCTTACAGTTTCATCCAAAACTTCAAAGGCACCAGCAAGAGGCCAGCCTCGATCAAGGAACTGCGGGCCTGCACCCAACGTACCGGCGACTCCATTTGCTCGTACATACTATGCTGGTCCAACATCAAGAACTCCGTCGTGCACATCTCCGAGAAAAGAACAATCGATGCCTTCAAAGATGGCGTCAAGCGCTCGAACTTCAAGGAAGAACTTGGGCGTATCAAACCCAAGACGCTCGACCACCTCATGGACATCGCCAACCGATGGGCAGATGGTGAGGATTCCCTCCACCGAACGAATTCGGATGACGAGGATAACTACGGCCGCATACGAGAATGTCGTAGCAAGCGAAGATCGCACGTCTACGACGACCGCGACGGAGTCTATATGGTTGTGGCTGGGTACTCCGATCGCCGCAACAACAGCAACCGAAGCAGCGGATACCATGGAGGCAACTTCCGCGAAGGAGGACGACCCACACAGACGTGGCAACGTCGCAATTGCGACGACGAGCCCTTGGCATACGATAATTTGTCTGGTCCTTGCACCATCCACTTCTACATCGACAAGCAAGATGGCAAGAAGAAGGCCAGCCACATGCTAAAGGACTGCCATGAATTTCAGAAGCTCAGCGAGGGCCTTACCCAGATGCGACGCCGGATCATAAACCCTGGGTTTGGAACCACACTTGCACCAGGTGACATCGCCCATGGAGCTCCTCCACCTCCACCCGTTGGACCCTTGAATCCAGCAATTGCACCCGTGCCAAACAATGACGTAGAAGGGTACCCACCACCAAAGGGAGCCTTGATGATCCAGAAGGGGCGCCCAACAAATAGGGTGCAAAAGAAGATCACCCGCCAAGTTAGCCTGGCCGTGACTGCTCCGTCTGCCATCCCTGAGCACCTTAGTGGCTCGGAGTCCTGCATCACGTTTGATCATTCGGATCACCCCCGCCAGATCCCTCGCCTAGGTCATGCTTCCCTGGTGCTCGAGGTGTAGATCGGAGGATTCAAAATGATCCGCGTCTTCGTGGACGGTGGCAGCGACATCAATCTGATGTTCGCCAGCACCCTAGCAGCAATGCGGATCCTGCTGTGCAGCCTGAAACAATCCGACATGACGTTCCACGACATAGTCCCAGGGAAGGGCATATATCCCCTAGGAAAGATATAGTTCTACGTCATCTTTGGCCAACCTGAAAACTTCAGGCGTGAGCGATTGGAATTCGAAGTGGTGGACTGGCCATCACAGTACCACGCCATCCTCGGGTGCGTGCCATTCGCAAGATTCCTGGCAGTACCGCACTACGCGTACCTGCTACTCAAGATGCCAGGACCCAGGGGTGTCATTACCGTCCAAGGCAGCTTCACCCGATCCGACCACTGCGATAGAGATTGCAATAGAATCTCCCAGTCGTTCGGTATGCAGGAGAAGCTCACGAGGCTTCGAGAGGTGATGCATACCGGCACCCCGCCTGTGCAAAACGCCCGACATGTCGTTGACTCACAGCCAACACGAAAAAGGTGTCCACCCAACGGACGCCTCAAGCGCTGCTGATCAGTCCACCATAGGAAAGCGCGCTTGAATTCCGTGAGTTGAAATCTTTGTTTATGCTGTCATCTGCGGACATGCCAAGAGTTCTCAGGGAATTCGCCGAGCATGCACTCAATGTGTTTCTGGATGCGAAGCCCGTCAAACAGTCTATCTGACGATTGTCCGAGCCAAGAGCCGAAGCCGTTGGAATCAAAGTCAACATACTGATCGATGCCGACTTCATCCGGGAAATCAAGGAGAGTGAGTGGCTAGCCAACACTGTGCTGGTCCCCAAAAAGGACACGGACATCCTGCGGATGTGCGTGGACTTCACATCGCTCAACAAACACTGTCCCAAGGACCACTTCCCTCTACCGCGGATCGATCAGATCATCGATTCGACTGCAGGTTGCGAGAAACTCTCCTTCCTCGACGTCTACTCAGGCTACAACCATATTCGACTAAAGGCCGAAGAACAGGAGAAAACATCGTTCATCACGCCGTTCGGAGTATTCTGCTACAACACCATGCCCTTCGGTCTGAAGAACGCAGGTGCCACGTACTAGAGGTGCATGCAGGCATGCCTGAAAAACCAGATCGGTCGCAACATCCAAGTCTATGTCGACGACAAAGTAATCAAGACCAGGGAAGCCAAGACGCTGATCGACGATCTCCGCGAGATGTTCGATAACCTCGATCACTATAAGATCAAGCTTAACCCAGAAAAGTGTGCTTTCGGCGTCCCATCTGGCCCATTACTTGGCTACTTCATCTCCCAGTGAGGAATCGAGGCGAACCCGAAGAAAATCCAGGCCATACTGACCATGGAGAAGCCGAAGAACCTCAGGGGAGTCCAGCAAATAGCTGGGCGCATCGAGACGTTGAGCAGATTCATTAGTCGCATGGGTGAGAAGGCCCTGCCTTTCAGCAGCTTCTACGCAAAGCTGACAAGTTCAAGTGGACACCGGAAGCAGACGACTCATTCGAAGACCTCAAGCGGCTGCTCTCCACCTCGTCTGTCCTGGTCACACAAAAGGAGCGTGAGCCTCTGCTGCTATACATCGCAGCCATGCATTAGGTGGTAAGCACTATACTCTCACTACCTTAGCGAGACCCATGGGGTCCAATGCCCAATCTACTACCTTAGCGAGGTACTGACCCCAACAAAGCAGAGGTACCCTCACTACCAGAAGCTCGCCTACAGCGTATTCATGACGGCTCGTCGGCTGAGCCACTACTTCCAGGAGCACCAGATAATGGTCGTCAATGAGGCACCACTTTCCAACATCCTGAACAACCCCGAAGCCATGGGACGCGTAGACCTATGGGGCATCGAGCTATCCCCTCTAGACATAGTCTACGAGCGGCGCAAGGCCATCAAATATCAGGTCCTCCCTGACTTCCTCATCCACTGGATGGAGCTACAACTACCGGATACTCCGGACAAGAAGCAATCATGGACAATGCACTTCAATGGCTCCAAGCGTGAGGCTAGAGCAGGAGCCGGCGTCATACTGACATCCCCTCAAGGCGACAAGATGAAATACGTCCTTCGGATGAAATTTCGTGCCTCCAACAAAGAGGCCGCATACGAGGCCCTCATCCACGGCATGAGGATGGCCAAAATCTGCGGTGCAACGCGCCTAGTCATCTACGGTGACTCGAACCTCGTCGTCCAACATACGATGAACGAGTGCGACACTCACAGCGCCAACATGATCACGTACCGCGGACTCTATAACTCACTCGAAGGAGACTTTGACGGCTGCGAGCTTCGACACGTTGGAAGGGAAAGCAACGAGGAAGCCGATAAACTCGCCAACATCGGCTCCACCTGCACACGGGTGCCATCAGGTGTGTTCCTCGAACAAATCTGTGTACCCTCCATTAAAAGAAAATTCCCCAAGGGATCACCCGAAGAAGCGGAACACTTGGGGGTTGCGCCACCCGAAGGACAGGAAGGGCCTGAAAAGCTCGACACCAAGGTCGAGCTGGTCAGCCTGATGCAGGTCATGGTGGTTGAAGATACATGGACGCAGCCATACCTTCGGTACCTGATAAACAGAGAACTGCCTGATGACCCGACAGATGCCCGGCGCATATCCCGCCGGTCCAAGGCCTTCACCATAATCAATGGAGAGTTGTACAAGCGCAACATTTCAGGTGTGCTTCAAAGGTGCATCACCATCGGTGACGGAAAAACCATCCTCCAATACATCCACGAGGGCATCTGCGGCCATCACGCAGGCAACCGCTCTCTAGTCGCTAAAGCTCTGCGAGCTGGATTCTACTGGCCAATGGCCATGAACGATGCCAAGGACATCGTCCAAAGGTGCAACGCCTGCCAGAGGTACGCGGACAAGCCACACACACCAGGATCCGCACTAAGGCCCATACCACTGGCCTGTCCCTTCGCCCAATGGGGCCTCGACATGATCGACAAACTGCCCAAATCATCAAAAGGAAGGCACATCTACCTCCTGGTTGCAGTCGACAAATTCACCAAGTGGATCGAGGCAATGCCCATCACCAACCAGAGCGGCAAAACTGCAGTCAAGTTCTTCGAGTCCATAGTGTACAGGTTCGGCGTACCACACAGCATCATCACGGATAATCGCTCGAACTTCATCTCGAAGGAATTCCATGACATCTGCGAAGGCCTCGGAATCAACATATCATACGCCTCCGTGGCGCACCCGCAGACCAATGGACAAGTCAAAAAGGCCAACGGCCTCATAGACAATGACATCAAGAAGCGCCTGCTATACCCACTCAAAAGGCTCGCGGGAGCCAGGGTGTAGGAACTACCCTCCGTACTTTGGAGCCTGCGTACAATGCCGAATAGTTCAACGGGCTACACGCCCTTTTTCATGGTGCACGGAGCCGAAGCCGTGCTACCTGCCGAAGTACGCCACAAGGCCCCACGGGTCGTTGCCTACAGCGAAGCCGAATCATCGGCCGCAGTGGAAGACACCGTCGACATGCTCGACGAAGCACACGACATCGCCGTGGCTCGCTCAGCGGTCTACCAGCAGAGCATCCGCAACTACCACAGTCGTTGGCTATGCCCAAGGTCCTTCGTCGAAGGAGACCTCGTCCTACGACTCAATCAAGAGCGGCCGAAGAAGCTCGAGTCACCCAGGGAAGGACCCTAAATTGTCACCAAAGTCATCCCAGGTGGCGCCTACCGCCTCATGGACGTCAAGTCAGGAGTCGAATACTCCAACCCATGAAACATCGCACAACTGCGACGCTTCTACCCCTAGCAACCTCTTTACTTTCAATAAGGCAACTCAGCCAAGGCTACTCAGCCGAACAAATGTATCCCCTCGTTACGATATGAATAAAAGGTAAGTTCCTCATCCAAAATTTCTTTTACCTTGCATTACTTTTGGCTATAACACGCTCGGGGGCTACGCCACACCTCACGACTTCGTTGAATGAGAATAATGCATACAACCTGAGTAGATGAGCACATCAGGATAACGAAAAGGACATGCACACAACACAACATAACGTGCTAATACAAATAAACTTTACAAAGGGCACAACAAGCCCACTCGAATACATACAAGTTTTACATTTATCTATTTCTTTACAAGACCTATCTATTCTGGAGTATCACACTCGCCCGATGCTCGAACAAATCAACAATCTCTTCGGCATACTGCCTAACAGCCGCATAATGCGGACACATATCCTAGAGACTACCATCTGGTCGAAGAGGCGGCCCAGTCTCCACCGCTGCGAGATCGACATCACGGTGGTGCAGCCGAACAACTGAAAGGGCATCTTTCACCCTCGCAACTAGCTGATGCGGCACCAACTCCTTGACGTGGCCCACATCCCGAAACTTTGCCAGCAGACCCCAAAGGTTGGAGGGCGCCCTATCCAGGGGAAACATGATGGCCCAAGTGGACGCCAGGGAAATTCTTGCCTGCCTCAGCACCCGAGAAACCTGATTCACACGATCTTGCACTGTCGCAAGGACGGTGGCCCGATCACGGTCCATCCAGAAGAAATCGCCAGCCTCCAAGTCCTGCTGGGTCAGACAATTGATCCGAACCGCAACGCGCTCCTTCTCCTCCCTCGGAACAAGGTTGACACCTGCAGCAAACTCAGAATAAGGTGACACGCAAACAAGGTGCATCCGAAAACGAGCAGCAGCTTAAGAAGTCTCACATTGCAGTTTCTCGCTCAACTGCCACAACTCCCCTACAAAAAACTCCTCCCTGGCGGTAGCTCGCTCAGCCTTTGACTTCCACACGTCCGCATGGCCTCGAACGCCAAGGATATCCTTCTCCAAGCTGCAGACATGGTCACAAAGAAAAACAAGCTGCGACGCATCATCCAAAGATTGTCACGGCTCAGGGACAGGCAAAGTATCCACGAGATTCTCACCCGAAGGACCCTAAATACAAACAAGTAAGGATATGAACATCACATACATCTCTGGCGATAGCTCGAAACATAATTTATATAGATCAAAGGCCACCGCGTGACATGAGGAGCATTGTTCATCAACGAAAGCCTAAATTACAAAAGGAAGAGGACAAACTATCCTAACTACAACACTTGGGCTTAGGCACCCGCATCCGGAGTGGCCTCAGAGCCAGAATGCCTGCTCTTGGCCTCCACCTGCTGCTTTGCCACATACTCCGCCAGCAGATCAATAAGCTTCGGCACGTAACGCTTACAGCAAGAGGAAAAGATGTCGAAGGCTACCTCTGAGCCGTCTGGATCCGTCGGCATCTAGGAGGTAATGTGCGACAGATCCAGCTCCGCTCTGGATGCCATGGCCATGGCCAGCCCCATGGAGGCGCTGATGCCCTTCTGCTTGCGCTTGTAGGCCGCCGGAGCGTCCTCCGACAAAGCATCCGCAAGGGCATCGACATCCTCAAGGACAGAACCCTTGGGGACGACCTCCTTGTAGAAGCACCGAAGAACCTCTTTGGCCTTCGCCAAGGAGCTAGCAGCAGTGCCGCAGCGATCTTGGATCGCTACGGTAGCATCACCTAGAGCACTTCCATGCTCCAGCACACCGCAATCAAACGCGATGCCTAAAGCATCCGAGACAAAGAAGGACATGATCCAAATAAGAACGAGACAAGGAGCAGCCGAAAAATACAAGTCAAAACAAGTAAAGGAAGCTCACCGGAGAAGGCTTTGGCTGCAGCCATCATCCTATCTGCCATATCCTTCTCGCGAGCAGCCGCAACAGTTGCGAGCTGCTCCTCGCGATCGGAATCCTGCCGCTACAGACGCTCCTTGGCTTCGGCAGCATTAGCCACCTCCTTCTTTAGGTGTTCCTTTGCCTCCGCAGCATCTGCAGCCTGTTTCTCCGCTCGACCGAGGCTCTTTTCGAGAGCGTCCAACCGACGAAGGGCCGCATTGTTTTCATTTGCAAAAACCAAAAAGTACATGAGCAACACAAGCATTGTTAATACGACAGACGAAATAAAACAGAAATGAGCAAGGTAAGTACCTCGCAGCTGCTACATGCTGGCCTCTGGTGCCAGATGCTGCTGGATAAGAAGGTTCGCGCTATGCACACAGGGCTGCGAGAAGAAACAGAAACAAACAGCCAAGAAAATATCAGAAAGGGCTCGGGGTCTATGCCCCGGAAGAGCAAAAATTCGACCAATAGGTCAACCGAAAAAGGGCTCGGGGGCTCCCCCTAGAAGACAAGAGGCGCAAATTACTTGCGTGCTGTGGCATCCCGCAAAACCACTACTAGAAAATCGCGTTGAATTTGTGCATTGCATCGTCATCATCATATGTTGTTTGTCAAAAACTATTTTCGCGAAGCCCGTTTTGTTTTCTAAAACGCCCCACCTCTATTCAAATATCAAAGCCCGGTCTCCGGATTATTTTTGTTTGGACGCTATCGGTCTGCAAAAGGTGCTTTTAAATTAAATAAAAATATTTATTAGTTAGTGGGGTCGAGCAGGCCAACTGACGACCACCCCGTATAAAACAGATCGGTCCACCAAACCAGTCCTCTAAATCCTAAGTTCACCCAACCTAGTCTACCCACCCTTGCCTCCACCTCACCCTAGCCTATCAGACCTCGCCACCTCATCTTCCCCCTCTCCCTCACCCAATCACCCTCCACACCTAATCCTACCCCAAATCCCACCCCACTCTCCATCTCTCCCGCTCTCACCACACAAGAATCACCCACCCCACACGCCACTCACGCCCAGCCCTGGCAGCCCCACCGCCCGTGGCCCACCACCGCCCAGCCCAGCCTGGCTCTCCCGTGCCCCGTCTTCTTTGGCTCCTCTCCAACCCCAGCAGGCCTCCCTCGCCTCTCTCGAGTCCCAGTGGCGCGGGCCGCCCCTCACTCCGCCCGCCGTCCCAGCCCTCGCCGAGAGGCGCTCACCCACCGCTCTCCACCTTGCGACCACCAGCCTCCACCTCCGCGCTCCACCCCTCGCGCTCGCTCGGCCAAGCCCGCCGCGCTCCCGCCTCCACCGGCAGCCGCGGCACCGCCGGGCCGCCTCCCTTATCTTCCCCAGGCCGTCGCTCCTCCGCTCCGCCGCGTGCCTCGCCTCTCCGTCCTCGCCATGGAGCCCGCGGAGCCATGGCCGCCGCCCGGCCGCCTCTCCCGAGCCTCCTCCTCGCCCGGCCCCCGCCTCGAGCCTCCGCCCGCCCGGGGGCAGGCCCCGCCCAAGCGAAGCTCGTCCGCCGCGCGCCGCCCGCAACATCCACAGCTACCACGCTCCGGCTGCTGCTCGTCCTCACGCTGACCGCCTCCTCCGCCCTCGCTAAGACCCTCCCTCGCTGCGCACCGCCCCGAGCCGCAGGCCCTGCAAGCCACCCGCCACCCGCCAGCCGGCCCGTCCCCATCGCCGCTGCCTTCCTCTTCCCTTCGGCCTCTCCTGTCCTCTGCCTCCGCGTGGGGCCCGCTGCCATGTGGGCTGCCTTCTGCCGTGGCTGCTTGTACTGCAGATGGCCCCACCTTTGTGCTGTTTGGTGGAATCCCGTCAAGAACTTCAGAACCACACGAGTCTCGGAAGAACCACCAGAGCCAAACCTGCGAGCACCCGAGTTCTTCAAGGACTACAAGATCATCCGACGGCTCCAACAATTAAACCAGATCATCCTCGAAAGTGGAGCCGCAAACCCCAAGATCATTGAGAGGGGGGCCGATGACCTCGGACCAAGAACGTCGACATGAAACGCCAAGTACTCCTTCCCGGACCCGGACCCCGAAGACCGAGCTCGACATGCCATGCTCTCCCTCACGAAACGCCGAGTACTTCTTTCAGAACGCCATGATCGTCAACATGACCCGAAGACCGCGAATGCGACAAGAACGGCACCGACCAGGGCGGACCGTCGCCCGCAACCAAGCCCTGCTTCCCGGTTGCGACAAGACCTACCCCGGTGGTCGAGAATGTTACGCCAAGATCGAACCCTAGACCCTGGACCCCGAGACCAGGCCCCGAACCCCCGGACAAGATCGTCGAACCCTAATGTGTGAACCCCTTCCCGAAAACCCTATTTCATAATATAATAACAACTTGTCGCATCTTAAACATTCATCTTGCATGCATATCATGTGGTTTGGGGCCTTATGCTGATTCACCTAATAATTAAATATGGGGCCCATATGCGGGCAAATCTAGCCTTATATTGGCCTCATTTAAACTTGTGGAGCGAACCGGTATCTTATCTTGGCCATGTTAATACAACATTTAATTTGCGGGGTAGCTAAACAACATGAACCATCTAATTAATTGTCGGGACCCCGGTTCCGCTTAATATGACCTAATTACATCGCACCTTTGCCATGCCATACATCATACATGCATCATGTCGATCTTCTGCCGTCGTATTAAATCTTGCATCCGGTGTTTCTTCTAGTGTTTTGCTTCTTCGCGGATAAGACCGTTGAGTTGATGCGAGTGTCGACCCGATCTTCGGATGAACCCTTCGACAATGTTTTCAGGCGAGCATCTCCCCCCCTTTCTACCTATCTTACTTTTATAGTATTTACTTCCCTCCTGTTGATCTATTGCTATCTGTGTTGCGATGCTTTAGTTTCCGTACCTGTGATATACCGTGCAGCCCTATATTGCCTTGGACACATCCTATTACCTGTTGTTTGGTAGCTAGTTGGACTTGCGCGTCGTAGTCGCTTGCTCAAGTGTTGTTGCGTGTCGTCAAGTGCCACAGTTGTTGATGAATTGCCGCATGTTGATGTTGGAGATGATCTTAGTTTTACTTATTGTTCACTTTTCCTGTTTAACAACTAAAATTGAAATAAGCAGAGGCATCGATGGGTGATAGATAACATTTGGTTTCCGAACGCCCACTTGTGTCCCGTAAGACCCCGAGTACTTGATACCTGTTCCTTGATTTATCGCGCTATCCACATCCGGAGGTATATGGGACCCCCGAGCCGTAGCTTGATTCATCTTATTTCTTGGGGCCACAAACTAGTTTGAGGTTTTATTTACGATCCTGCATTATGCCATGCTACTTATGTATTTTAAATTGTGCGACGCACACCTGTCATCATTAGGTAAGCGGAGTGATTACGCTGTATCGACACCCGAAGTTTTCGGTTCCCAGCCGCCATGACCATTGTCGCAAACCTTGAGTCCGTCTCGAGCTAGCTTACTGTTGGTGTACTCCAAGGGTGGCCCCTGAAATATTTCTCAATCTGTGATTGTTCAATGTGAAAGCCTCGTTGGGTTTGATTTGGTTTTTCCGAGGTTGATCGAGCGTGTGTTGCTATTGGTGCACCCCGCCGGTAAAACTTTCTCAAAGCCGTGTCCGGATATGGACGACTTGGAGCACAAGATTCTCGATCATAGACAAGCATAACTAAAGTTTATTGCTATAAATTTGACTTTATAATGACTAGTAATCAGCTTCACTATAATGGAATGGCTAATAATACTGCCCACAATTGCTTGTTTGGAGTGTCGCTTGCGATCATTGTACCTGACTAGTAAGTATTGCAACTACAACGGAATGGCTGAATAAAAGAACCAACAACTGCTGGGTTTTGGGTTTATATAATGCTATCTGTATCTGATTAGTAATTGCTGCAACTACAACGGAATGATTAACTAAAAGGGCCCACTGCTTATTTTATCAGGACGATTATCTATACCTGACTAGTAATTGCTGCAACGATAACTGGATAAATAAAACTGCCAACTATGTGAGTTCCTCGGTTGACTTCCTCGTTTGGTCTCGAGGGGGAAACGCCAGGCTGGGTTTGTTTGATGATAGAATCAGTTGGTTCCGGATAGGTCTTTCTTACCCCTCTCTGATAGTCGCCAGTTGCATCGAGTCTCTATAGGTTGTTTAGTGCATGCTGCCGCCTGGGCCCACCATACCTATGTAGGCGAGGACCGCGAATTCTAGCCTCGGCATGTCTTGGCCTTAGTACCGACGCTCCTCTTTTCCTTTGCCCTTTGTCGGCACCCCTTTGTTTAAGCAGGTTTTGAGATCGACGTTTAAGGTGGTTACCTTCCGCTTGGCTCGGGCAGGGTTATGGACGCCATTGTTATTCTTCAGGGCTCTTAGCCCCATTTGCATCTTGTCCGTAGACGGACGCCCCACTGTTTTCAAGGTGATTTGGATCTTTGTACCAGATATTTGTATTCTTGACTCTTTGAGTCATTGTTGTATATATTCTGTGGGTCCCTTCGAGGACTGTTGTGTAATGTTATTACTTCGTTTTCCACCCGCACGAAAGTGCCTGGTGGGCACCTTTGAATCGTTTCTATGCGGGTTTGGCGAATTTTGCTCAAACTTGCATAGGTCCGATTCTAAGGGTGTTACACGTTCTCAGATGGAGAATTCGAAGGTCCGTGTGCGGTCTTCTGGGTAATGACTACCCGAGCCTCTCGCAGGGTGGGATTCGGGGCACCATCCTCAGAGTCGGCCACCATCTGAGAAGGAGGAGCCCTCGGATTCCACTCCCCTACATCCTCTTGAGTACCCTCGCTAGGAGAACCCTCTGAAGAGTGGCTGCAAGAAGACAATTTGATTAGATATCAACCTATGTTACCCAAGAAAGGAGCATAAACACAATGCAGATAAAGACACTTACGAGTCAATATCAGATAAGTTGAAGACAGGGGGTGCCTTCTACTTCTTCTTCTTCTTGGTCGACGGCTGCGGTGCCATTGCTCGAATGGGCACAACTAGAAACGGTGCGGAAGAGGCACCATCATCCTCATCATTTCGCTCGAGGAAGGTTGGGCCCCTTGGAGTTGGAGGAGTCGACGCATCCGAAGACTCGCTCCAAGAGCGCTTCCGGGTCTGCCCCTCGCTTGCCTCGGGGGCTTCCTGGGTTGGAGATTGCGCCGGAGGAAGTTCAGACTCAGAGTCCACAACCTCGTTGTCCGGCGCAACCGGAAATTTCTCAGGTAGCGGGGGCATCATGCCAGCTACCTTGAGCTCCTGTACACCAAAGACATCAAATATAGCGATTAGTAACAATAGTCATAAGAAAATAGCACTCGAACAAAGGCGCAACGCGCATAACACAATTCTACACCTGAGGGAATGGTTTCGAAGCACTGAAGGGGGTAGTCAAGGACTTCCCCGGGAGATATTCATCGACCTTGTACTTCAGCAGCGGCCGAAGAACTCTATCGAGATCGCCCCTAGATAGCTCCTCGGCTGAAACCCTCGTCAGGTCGTTGCGGCCTGTGTAAAGAAACATTGGATGCGCCCTCGCTTGGAGCGGTTGCACCATTGACCTCTTTCTCCGCAACCATCTGGAGCGCCTTCACCCGACGGTAGAGCTTCTCCACCTCCGGTACCTCGCCTCCAAGATGTGGTTCTTCCAGGACCTCTTCGGAACGATTTCCTAGGAGGAGTTGAAGGGAGTGAGGCCAAAATCTTGCCCATCCACTATGGAATCGCGAATATAAAACCATTTCTTCCGCCAGTATTGGATAGACTCGCACATGGAAAAGGAAAAGAAAAGAACGGAAGATCGAAGAGAGATGATGCAGTCACCGAGCGGATAGACCCCACCGGTGCCAGACTGCCTCTTCACGGAATAGAGCTTCCGAAAGAGGCCAAAGTGCGGCTCGATACTGAGCCAGCACTCGCAAAAAGTGATAAAGCAGGCGATATGGAGGATAGAATTGGGAGAAAGATGATGAAGTTGGATGCCGTAGAAGAAAAGTAGTCCACGAAGAAAATCGTGTATAGGGAGTGAAAGGCCATGAAGAACAAAACAAGCGAACATCACCCGAAACCCTACCGGTGGATGGGGAATTACATCATCGCCTGGAAGCTTCACGACCTCCTTGTCCTGCGGGATCAGCCCCGCATTGCGCAGTTTGCGCAGGTCAGCTTCGCGTGCCTCTGTGCGCCTCCAATTGCCATCCGTGATGTGCGTGGCACCAGCAACCTTCTTTCCGCCGGCGGCAGCGCTCGAGCCTGCTCCGGCAGATGTCTTTTTAGATTTTCCCATTGCGAGGCGTCGACGATGGCGATGTGCGCTAAGAAATGAAGAGGAAAAGGATCAAAGAACATCCAGTGCATGCAAGAGAGGTAGTACTCGCGAAATGGAGGCAATGGTGAAAGCAAATGGCAAGGGGTGAAAACAAAATCACTGTTTTCTCCACGGTTATAAGTACAAGGACGATGAATACGAACCGTTCATCCAGAAGCCCTAATGCGCAAGTTAAATCCAACCCTACACGTGTCAACACGGTAGCGAACCGTCGCCTGCACGCCGTCCACTACGGATTGAAACCGTGGAGACACCGTAATTCTCGCCACGTCGCGCATGACCAGTCAACTCCAAGTCAGGAAGTGGGACCCATGTTCGTCCTCTCACGTCACCTCTGGCGCTGCAGATGGTTGAGGTCAGCGATTGTCCGCACTGACGTCATCAAAAGCAATCTAGCAACGGCTGGAAATCTTCGACTGATAAATCAAGTACTTACTCGAATCTACGATTCAAACAACTACCTGGGGGATACTCCTATCAGGAGCGCTGGCCGCGCACCTGAGAAATGATTGAAGAACTACACCTCTCGACTATCTTCGAGTCCTACGTCAAGTCTACGACTCCACTAAGGACCTGGGGGCTAATCCATAGGGAGGATTGATCAAGCATCCAAAAAATTGTGTCCTACGGACCTTAATCTAAAAACAACTAAACTAAAGTCTATGCTTGAGTCTACGACTCGAACAGACACTCGGGACTACTCCCATAGGGAGCGCTGGTCGTGCACCCTATGAAATATTCGAGTGCGATCCTTCGGATCAAAATGCAAAAATCTTTCTGGCAAGTTTGCCCAAACCAACACTAAGTGAGAAGCATTCTCCTTGGCCACCCGAAACACATCCTCGGTGATAAAATTTCGGATGCTGTGTCTATGACGCAAGGATAAGACCTAGAGATATCATCTAATGGCCTGGTAACGCACCTGACTACGCTCTGCCAGTAAACTACCGTGTCAACAGACACGATGAAAATTCTGACGGACGCGTTGGGTACATCACTCAAAAACTACTCGGATTCGACTCCTGTAAGACCTCAGTGGCCTGAGTCAAATTACGCCAGCATTTGTTCCAGATTCGATTCTAGGGACTTGAGTCTGAAGAAGATCGTGTTGTTTTGTCCTATGACAGTTAACTGGCCCTGATCCGTCAGGAGAGTCAGGCACACGCATCAACAATCCCTACGAACTAAATCATTTTCCTCTTATGAACAGGACCAACTGCACCCGAAAGATTGAAGAGTCCTCAGCCGAATCTACGATTCGACTAAACACTCGGGGGCTACTGACATGGTTATAGCTTACAGATACACAACATTAGTATACCTGGTCTAGCCCAAGGAAGGCCCATGACAAGATACGCGGCCTGCGGAGTTTTCGGGTGGACCAAGCCCATGACGTCTTCGGATCCTTGGAGAGCAAGACTAGAATAGATATAATTTTAAAGGAGACAAACCCTAATCTGTAAACGACTCGACCTGATGCCCGAGAGCTGCCTATCTATATAAAGTCTAGGAGGGCACGGCGAGGAGGACGATCAACTCACCTCATACGCACCTCATTCCAGTTTGCATCTGCGCACCCTTGTAACCTTCGGTTCCGCCGTAATCAAGAGCAGACAAGCAGGAGTAGGGTTTTCCCTCCGGGGGCCTGAACCTGGGTAAACCTAGTGTCCTGCGTTGCTTCTCTGTTAACCGTTCCGTGATCTCCAGCATCCCCATTTTCTTCAAAACCCAAGTCTATAACAATGGGCATTGACGAGATCGAACCTCGTCATCCATATCCCTCGAGCCGCAGCTCCCCGCTCAGATCTTCCCGGGCCAAAACCACCAGGCCGCTACGCTACAGACGCCGAGAAGCTGAAAGCACCGACAGGCCAGATCTTGGCCGCCGCGACACCTGAGCTCCAGAGGCGTACGAGCTCGCGCCACCCATCGCAATCGCCGCGCAGGAGGCGCCGACGCTGCCACGACCATGCTAGGATCCATGAAGCCGCCACGCCACCATCGACCGGCCGTGCCGTCGCACACCTCACCAGCGCCACACCTCGCTAGAAGCTGCGGCCCGCTCCGCCACCACCACGCATGGGGAGAGCCACCCCCCGCACCCAGGGCTTAGCCCGATGATGCCCACTGGCGGCGACGAGGAGAGGGATGGATCGAGAAGGGGTTGGGCCGGTATCTAGGGTTTCCTCCTGTGTGTCGCCATGAGCGGCTTTATGGGAAGAGTTTTTGGCCTCGAAGTAGTCATTATATTCCTTTACGAGATGAAGAATCTATAGGAACAACTTCCTGGACATCCGATAGCAACGACGAAATACCTTCTCGTTGTACACCAGATCGATTTGGTGGAAGTAGTCCCTCATAAGGCGCTCATGGCCACCTAATCGATTGTGATCGGTGTTGGCCTTGCGCTTCTCTGACGAGCCACCCCTATGCAGTAGCAGGTAGTGGTCATGCACCATGGTAGCAGCGGCAAACAAAAGTTCAGTCTCATCGTCAGATTCCTCGTCTGACGATGATTTGATTACATTCTTATAGAAAACTCGATTGGCCTATTACCCATATGTACAAGCACATTTTCGCTGGTCAATGCATGGACGTGTCATCAATGTCCATGCGTGTGGCCGACGACGAGTAGGCATCGTGAGCGGTGTCAGGATGGCCAGCTATATCTGGTGGGGAATGGTGACGGCAACATCGACCCAAAGCATAGACAGTGGCGCTGCCTGGGGTGGCGGCTAAGATGGCAGACGAGGGTATGGACCTGGAGTGGCTTGTGTGTGTGCTTTGTGTGCCACTAGGGGGAGGGCCTGGGTGGCCAAAGGGAGGACGTGGGCGTTTTCCGGCACGATGCAACCGCGATCCAAATTTGGTGGACGGCTGGGTCGTCCGTGCGAGTTGGTCCGTTTGGATCGCACCTCTGGTCATGTTTTGGTCGTTCTCGTGTTCACGTGTACTGTTTCGGACAGGCCAAAATCGGGTGGGTTGGGTCGCCAAATATGCCCTAAATGTGCTGGCTAAAACTTCAGGGTGACACGTAATCTATACTTAGTAGTTATATTGCTCGAGCCATTAGGTTAGGTTAAGAGTTGCTGCTGTCTGATACAGTCGCGGATCGCTGCTGTCTGATACAGTCGACACGATCCGCCGCCGTCTTAGTTTAGCGAGATACCTAGTGATATGAGATGTGACTTGTGTAAGACTCGAAAGAATAGACTGAACAGTAGTGTACTTCATCAGTCACCACCACACATCTCACAACTCGCATCTCATCTCAAAGCATGCATCGGACCGACAGTAGAATTCTCCGTGTGCACCCTACTATCTACTCCCTCCATTTTAAAATATAAGATGTTTTAAATTTATAAAAAAAATATGTAATTTTTTTAGTGTGTAGATTCACTCTAAGTCTAAATAAACTACATACTAACAGCAGTCTAGATTTATTTGCTTTATAAAGTTAAAGCATCTTATATTTTATTTCGTATCGGTACGCTCCGTACCTGATGCAAAATCCAAAGTTGGGAAGGAGAGTCGGCACAACTGCAGTCGGCAGAAGTGATACATGACCTGACAAATCTTGAAACAGAGAACAAAAACGACTGATACAGGTACTCCTGATACAATTTGTACATATCGGACACTTTTGCGCATTTTGTCAATGCAAAATACACAATGCATCCATCCTTTACCCAACACGATTTAACTGGTTCAGATCTAACAGTGTGGGAGGTGGATGGAGACTGCCACAAGTTTCACCTACAAACAGAAAAGCCCACCACTTCAAGTTTAAGCATTAACAAAGCATCGCATTGCCCATGCAGGCTCCGCTCCATTGATAATTGGAAATGTATATGTGTGTCCTCCTTCTGATTAGAAAATAAAGAAATACTGTAATGTTTTTTCTCTAAAAAAAGGTGAAGAGAAAAGAGAGAGAACGCATGGTGCATGTAGGCTGCAGCAGGGGGGCTCTACCCACTATAGGAACATATTGCTAGACCGACGGCAAAAAGCCCTCGGCGTAGCCCCTTTCGCCGTCGGCGTACGCTACGCCGAGGGCTGCCATCGGTGTAGCCCCCTCGGCGGAGATGTCCCTCGGCGAAGCAAAAATGGCCATCAGCGTATCAGCTGTCCGTCGGCGTATTCCTTTGCCGACGGTCGTGGCCGGCCCGTCGGCGTATTAGCCGTCGGCGAACGCATCCTCGCTATTACACGGCAGGCTAACGGCGCGGCACGTACGCCGACGGCCGTGCCCTCGGCGTAGCGGCGACACGTGGCCCGCGCTGGGCCTTCCCAGGAGGTGGGTTGGGCCGACGGCCCCAACCCTCAGCGTAGGGACAGGCTTACGCCAACGGCTTGGCCCTCGACGTACAAGTGGCAGGCGCCTGGGCCTCCCTAGGCCGACGCTAGGCCGACGGCTACGACCCTAGGCGTATGGGCCACGCATACGCTGACGGCAAGGCCCTCGGCGTAGCATCGACCAAATGGCACATAGCAGGGCGCTACGCCGACGGCAAGGCCCTCGGCGTAGCATCGACCAAATGGCACATAGCAGGGCGCTACGCCGACGATAAGGCCCTCGGCGTAGCACCTGCACAAAATTTTTTTGCTGTTTCACAGTTTTCTTTCCACCTGCACAGTTTTGTTTCACAACAATATATACCAAATTTCACAGCAATACTCACAGCAATATGGGGAAATATATTCCACAGCAATTCAAACAAGATCACATATGCCATACATGTATCAAACAAAGATCACATCATTCATACATCATTCAAACATGTATCAAACAAGATCACATCATTCATACAGGGGTATCAATATCGTTGCACATGCATAGACAATAAAAACCTACAACTCTGGAGGAGACGGGGTGTACCCGAGATCTCCCCTGGTGAAAAGAGGCGACCTCTAGCGAGGGTTGCGTCCAGTAGAAGCAGCAGAAGATCCACCTGGCGAGGGAGTAGAAGTGTGAAGCTTGGGAGAACCACCGGCAGAATGGCCAGGAGAAGGACCATTGTCATGAAGCGGTGTGATCTGACACCCATCCGGCGAGGCGTTGCCAAAGTGCCGGTTCCCAGAAGCTCCCGTTCCCTACATGTTGCCTACAAGTTAGCAACTTGCGAGGCAAAGTAAAGCGATAACTAGTGGGTTAGCAAAGAACTTACCGGTGTCGATGCGTAGTATGTCCTAGCGAAGCTGTCTTTCGATGGCAAAAATGGCACCGGCCCTGGCATGGGAGACACGGGCCCTAAATCTCTATTCTGTCCAGTTTGAGTATTCACCAACATGGCCTGCAAGATAGTTTAGATGCTAGGCCGTAATACAACAAACTAGGGGAAGTGGGACTTGTATCTTTTGCAAAAATAAAGGTTCAGACTTATATTTATGTATTGCATGTAGATCGCATTCGCCTCCTGATGCTGCCGAAAGGCCACCTGATATTCCCCATGAGCGGCATCGTAGGCCGCGTCTAACTCAGGCTACAATTTCAAATACAAGGAATCTCGTCAGCGGTTAGCCATGCAGGAACAAAAGTCATAAAGATGATGAAAATGATATAAACTTACATCATCTCTGGATCAACGAGACTGGCCACGAGGCGGGATAGGGGGGCCGTCGGCGGGGTGGGTAGCCTTGAGACGGCTGAAGCTCGTGCTGAGGGTAGGCTTGACCTTCTTATTCAGAATCTTGAGGCGTCCATGCTGCAATCCGTGCCCCGACAAGACGAACAACTCCTTGTCGATCTCCGCGTGAATGGGGTCATCCACATGGGGGTGACGAGCCTTCACCATCGTGTTGTAGTTCCCCAAGTCGTTCTAGGCAGTGCTGAAGTACACGGGCAACGAGGGCTGAGGCTCCGAGTAATTGGGCTTCTTTCGCCGCATCATCTCATAGACGGCGACGTCATGAATCACCTTCCCGGATTGTGCCTCGGCCACCTGCATCGCGAAAAGAAATATTATGCATATGAAGTACGAACATGACGAGAAATACACGCAGGTCGTTCCATGTATATACGTACCACCTTCCCCTTGAAGCGGTCAAAGTTGCGGTTTCCCGCGCAGTGTGTTCCACCATCGCCTCGGTTCTCCGCGTTCCGCCTCGACAAGGCTGCAAACTTCGCCTTCTCCGAGCCACCTCGTCCTAACCAGCTCCTCCCATGCGAGTCGATGCGGCCCAATCGGAGATAACCTGAAAATGCAATACTCAACTCCGCATAATGCAATGGCAACTTAGCAAGAATGTAGAATCTCATTGACATTTTACTCACGGACATGTACTCTCAAGGCCATCGAGTACTCGGATTAGGGTTCCACCGACAATGTCTTCCTTCCTGACCCTCACGCCCCTGTCAGCCCAGAAGTGGCTAGCGGTCGTGACCTTCTGGTTATACCACACCTGGGGTGTCAACTTCACACAAGCCCCAAGCAAAGTCATGTCCGCCTTCTCCTGGTCCTCCTCAGCCACACGGTAAAATCACTTCAATCATGCATAAAAAACAATTGTAAAAGTAATGAGTTAGCACGGTGGGGTCATCAAGTATGAACATAACTCGAGAAATATGCCTTACCCAAAACTTGGTGATGACATCATCAGCAGCTGTCAGAAAGCCCGGGACACGGGTAGTCTGGTAGTCCGCCCAAGTAGTAGCTAGCTTCCTGTCACCCTCGGGGGTAATGTGATAGCCCGGCCAGAACTTCCTAATAAGAGCTCCAACGAGGCTGTTAGAAAGGCGGGGCTTGGTCTCCGGAGGAAATGTCCAATTGCTACACAATAATAATCATTAGTACACATACAAAATTATTTATGACCAACAAGAAATAAAATGTTTTAAATTGCCAAATTAGTACACTTACTCAAGGCCATCTGGAATAATAAGGGCTTTCGCCTCCTGGGTCCTAGGCTCAAATTCTCCTCAGGGACTCCCGATTCCCCACGATTTCGCAATTTCTTCGGCCCCACCAACTCGCGGCTAGTGTCCGCCTCCGTCTCGGTCCTCGCCTCCCTCTTAGACTATGTCTCCCTCTCGAACTCTTCCTCCCTCTTGTCCCTGAAAGGCTGCTCTGTCAGGAACAACTCAGGAGCCACGTCGCCAGAAGCAGAGGGTGGTGGGTTAAAGTCCACGCCTCCTCCCGTGGCACCTCGTCCCCGTCCTCCTCGACCTCGGCCTTGACCCCGTCCTCCGCCAGCAGGAGCAAGATCGGGGTAACGCGGATTGGGATTTGGCTGTCTCCCACTCTATGTAGCTCTTTTCTTGCGGTGCTTCAGCGCATTAAGTAAGGATGAACTGGTTGCCTTGCCGCTGCTCATATTGTTCAATCACCTGCATTAAGTAAGAGAAAATATTTAAGAATAAAGACATAATAAAATGTATACACAAAGAATAAAGGCATAATGAAATTAAGAAAACAATGGAAGCACAAAGACAAAATAAAATGCATTGAAAATAATCACTATCATTTTCATTCTCATTCCCATTCTCATTCTCAATCTCACTATCACTATCTTTTGAGTAGAAATCTGGATTCTCATCAAAGGGTGGAGGCTCATCATCGTTGTCATTCTTGGTATGGAGATTCTCGAGCATACTTATGTCATGTAGATTCACCACTGGCTCACCCCGAGTTTCTACATCGTTCCCAAGGTCCTCAAGATCAACCGGTTCTAAATCAAAGTGCCCGAAGTCCTCTTGCTCTTGATAGAAAATTCCCTCGTACGTTACAGGATTAGTGTTGTTGTAATCGTCCTCGGAGGGAATCGGTAGGTTACCATGTGGCGATACCTGGAACACGACTTCCCAGCCCTAGAGTTCCGCTTTCTGGCATGGGTAGGGCAAATAATAAACTTGGTTGGCTTGGTGAGAAACAACAAAGACGTCGGCTCCGCTATAGGTGGTTGAAGACCTAACTTCAACTAACCCAATGGAAGGGGTACTTCTTAGTCCACCCCTTGGGTCAAACCAGTGGCACTTGAACACAACAAGATTGAGTTTGACATTCGTATGATTGAAGGTCAGCTCGTATACATTCTCTAACCTTCTGTAATAATCAAGGGAATCGACTCCTTTGGTGAACACCCCAGTATTTACCTTTTTTGCATTCGGTCGCCCCTTCTGGTGCGTCTCTGTATGGAAGCGAAACCCATTCACATCATACTTCTCATACTTCATGACGACACGGTTACAACCTTGGGAAACACATTTCAGCTCATCTGACATCTCAACATTGGGATCAGCTCCCTACAGGTACAGTTCAAATTTGTTGCGTTCAGTAGTTACGTGGAATAAGAGGGACAAGTCACATATTGCAAGGTAAAAGGGACATGTTAGAAATTACTTTTTCCATGAACCAGGACACAAAGTTTTTTTAATTTCCGGGAGCACCCTCTTTCAGTAGAGTGTCCAACTCCATGGGAGAGGGATCCGTCGGTCCCGAACACTGTTCATCCGTGAAATCGCTAAGAAGGAGAAAATAAGCATTAGAAGGAGACCGAGTTACTAGCTGCATAGAGCATTATGCATAGAGAAAATAGGTTTTTCACCATTTTACCTAATGAAATCGACCACTTCCTTCATGTTCATAAGCACATAGAGCATTATGCAATCCTTCTCTTCCTTCGGCAACCTATATTTTAGTCCTTTACCGGCCTTGCCACCGGGAAATTGGAATAGTTCGAGCTTGGGGTCATTCTTGGGCAGGTCGACATTGTAACGAGAGACCGGGTTATGCATAGTGGGAATATCATCGGGCCAATAGGTTGTCGCGGCGTCTGCCATCTCCTGAAGGCATGTTGCTTCAGCTATGCATGCTTCAATCTTGGCTTTGTTTCCAGTTATCTTTCGAATATACTTAAACTTTCTCTCAATACAAAACTGCCAACGAAATTGCACCCCCCAAGAGTGCCTCGTTCGTGAGGTGCACAATGAGATGTGCCATCGGAGTAAAGAAACTTGGCGGAAAGATCATCTCCAAATTGCATAGCAACTTCGGCACCTGAACTTGCAGCTTCTGAATAACCAGAGGACATATCTGCTTAGCACAGAGCGTGCGGAAGAAATGGCTCAACTCCGCAAGAACTCGCCAGACTTTCTCGGGGAGATACCCTCGAACCATCACCGGCATCAGCCGCTCAATCCATATATGATAGTCGTGACTCTTGAGACTGGTGACTTGTCCCGTCGAAAGATTGACTCCTACTTATATTCGAATAATAACCGCCGTGAACATCACGACGTATTTGAGCCACCTAAATGACTCCTTCTTTTGGACATTATCAAGGCAGTAGTAGGCATGCGGCTTGAATCAATTCTTTCGACGGACAGTAGGAGGTTGCATGTGTAATCTCTTCCTATCACAAAGCTTCTCAACATCGACTCTAGCCTTGACATTATCCTTTGACTTCCCAGGAATGTTCAGGACTGTGTGAAAAAGGGACTCCCCGACATTCTTTTCGGTGTGCATCACATCGATGTTATGGGGAAGTTCGAGGTCCTTGTAATACACGAGATTCGTTAAGGCTGCCACGTGAGTCCAATTATGCGTTACACCATATCCCGCAAATTGATGGACAGTTCCCGGCGCCGCGGGCACGAGAGCACGTAGCTCGGCATCAATAGTTGCACCCTCGAACTTTGGTACCTCTTTTACTTCATGCACAACTCTGCCCTTCTTGCAGTTCTTTCTATCTTCTCTGAACGAATGATTTCTTTTGAGGTACTTTCGATTCATGTCAAACGCAACATACTTGCAACCCGACTTTAGCCAAAGGAACTCAAGTCGGTGCCTGCACATTGGGCATGGCCACTTACCAGTTGTACACCATCCGCATGTTAGGACATACCCGGGCATGTCATGCATAATATACTGCATCCAAACTTTCATCAAAAAGTTTCTCTTTGATGCTCAGTCGTATGTAAACGTCCCGTGTATCCAAGAGTGGTCCAAATCATCCACAATCGGCTGCATGTAGACACTCAAGTTCTTCCCCGGGTCCTCACGTCCTGAAATTACCAGCGACAAAAACATGGTCTTCCGTTTTATTAATACTCCGGGAGGGAGATTGAGCGGAATAACATACACTGGCCAGCAGCTGTACGAGGCTGTCGACATACCATATGGGTTGAAGCCATCTGTTGCTATCGCAATTCTAACATTCCGAGCCTCTTCTGCCCACCGGGGGTATTTGTCATCGAAGTTCTTCCATGCCTTACCATCAGATGGATGTCCCATCTTCTTCCATCCGTGCTCATCCTCGTATCTTTTCCCCTTCTTATGCCACGTCATCTGTTTGGCGGTCTCCTCGCACAAGTAAAGCCGCTAGATTCTTTTTATGAATGGGAGATACCGAAGTATCTTCTTAGCGACCTTCGACTGCCTCACCTGACCATCCTTACCCTTTATCTCTTCATACCTAGAGGCCTTACAAATGGAGCAGTATTTGTCACCTGCAAACTATTTCCAAAACAAAAGGCAACCTTTTGGACTGCAATCTATCTTTTCATAATCCATGTTGAGCTCCTTCATGATTTTCTTTGTTTTGTGAAAGATTTTAGGCAGACAATGCCCTTCGGGCAACATGTTACCACATGTTCTCAGATTAGCTTCAAAGTGAGAACGGGTGGCGGAGTACTGGCACTTGTCGGCTAGACACTGAGAGATGGCATTGAGCTAAGAAATCTTTGCACCCTCGTACAGAGGCCTCTTAGCTGCGGCCATCATATCAAGGAAGGACTTCGCGGTTGGCTCCGGTTCTAGCGGTTCCTCTGGTTCTGGTGATTCCTCCCGTGGAGGTGGCGAATTCAGCTAGTCGGCATCGATGAGATCATCTAGCATCTTTCTAATCCCATCGTGCTCATTGCCATTGAGCCGCAGACGCATCACCTCACCTCTTTCACGTTCGTACCGAGCAAAGTCGACTTGCGTGACATAGTTAGACATGTACCCATATTGCAGATGGTGTTTATACATGTCATCCTTTCCCTGATGATGACGCTTAGTGCAATGAGCGCAGGGACAAAGTTCCCGAACCATTGCATTCAAACCACGCGCTAACTCATTCACTAACAAATGAGTGTTCCGTACCCAATCGTCTGTTTTATTAGTCACACTAATAGGGCCACTGTACATCCACCCATTATCAGCCATCCTCTTCTGCTTTGTTGGGAGATAAAAAATAAATATAACATTTTATATCAAACAGGAGATTAAATGCTTCATATTTTCACGCATTTATCAACCTACATGTCTAATAGGAAAAGAGGGTCCGAACCAGCCGCTGGATCCATAGATTGGGTAAGTTCTTCCTGGTTCTACCCCGATCCGAGCAGAATTTCTACAGCACCTCCCCGCTGCTCTCCCCATACACGTCTCGACAAAAAGCTAAGAGGATGTGCATCCGGAGAACAACGAGGAGGAGCCACCGAAATCCTGTCTTGAATCGAGGTTGAGCCAGGGAGAACCATACCCAACTACGAATCCGCCGACTGCCCGATAAAAGCCGTAAGCGTTACGGTCCAAAATATGCGAGACCACTAATGCATATTAAGTCGTGTAACGCTTACGGTCGGGATGACGCCTAGGTGACGCGACAGACTTGATGATCTAGACACGAAAATAAACCTAGGTACAAGAGAGGCGAACGGATTCTCACCCTCAACGGTAGAGGAAGTAGTCGAACAACCGAGTGTCGAGGTCGACGGAACTCAAGACGGGATCGATGTGTCGACTACACCATCTCCGCAATGACAGACCCCTACAAGGATGGTCACTCCAAACACTACAAAGTCAGATATTAACATAAAGAGAACACCTTAGTTACAACATGTATAATTAGGCTCATTCAAAAAATATTCTACTTCTCACATACCGTTTCTAGTCCTATTTATACCAATTCTTTTTCTAAACAATTTTATTTCTATTTGTACCAATACATTTTAAAAACCTAAATCCACCAGTACATACTTCTCACATGTTCATTTTATTTCTCACATGCTCATTTCACTTTATTTCTATTTCTACCGATTTTATTTCTATTTCTATTTCTACCAATTCTAAACAATTTTATTTCTATTTGCTAGGTCACTATGAGAGGATGAGAGGAAGAGGGGAGTGGAAGAGGTACCTGCGGGGCAAAGGCGAGCTCGGGGCGGCAAAGCCGAGCTTGGGGAGGCGGGGCTGGGCACGGTAGGCAGGCGCCGTCGCTCAGCGAGGCAGGTGGCGGCGGGGGAGGGATCTGGAGGCGGCGGGGGAGGGATCTGGCGGTGGGGTCGGGTTCGGCTGAGGGAGGCGCGATGCTAGGAGGAGGCTGCTGGCGGCGCTTGGGAGGAGAGGGGAGGCGGTGGTGCTCGGGAAGGAGGGAGGCTCGGCGGGGAGGAGGAGGGAGGCCGAGGCGGGGAGGAGGCGGGGTTGGGCTCGGGGATGGGGGAGGGGGAGGGGATAGGGAGGAGGAGGTGGGGTCGGGTCAAGATGGGGAGGGGGAGGGAGGAGGCGGGCAGGGAAGCGCCAGGGGCGGTGGCGGGGCAGCTCGGGAGAAGGAGGCGGGCCTGCCTGGGATGGGAGGAGGGAGGAGGAGGGGCGAGCTGGGATGGGGGGAGGAGGAGGGGGGCACGTGAGCCAGGCGGCCGGTGGCGGGGTGGTCAGGCCAGGGGTGGGCTGGCCTCGGGAAGGATGAATGGCCAGGCGAAGGTGGGCCAAATGAATCAAAGCCACTGACGGCCAACATACACCGAGGGCAGCCGGCGTAGCTAGGTTATTTTTCCTGTGTGTACATACGCATCGAGGGCATACACCGAGGGCAGCCGTCGGCGTAGCTAGGTTTTTTATTTATTTATTAATAATAAATTACAAGATACTTTATTTGGTGTCTACTAATATAAAAAAATATAATATATTATTTGGTGTCTACTATTATAGAAGAAACTATAATATATTATTATTATATACTTTTTTATTTCATCTTGTGCTCGTTTTCCAAGCAAACCCTAGACGTGCGCCCCACGAATCTACCGACCATAAACTTCTAGGTTAGAGCGCATGCATGCGAGGGGGGACACATACAAGCACATATACCAACCTTGCGCCACACACACACACATATGCTAGGGACACATACAGGTTTTCATCTGATTCTGACGTTCTCGCGGTCTTTCTCCGGCGAAACCCTGATCTGTGCACAGTCGGATCGTCTACCCCCCTAGTCGTTCCTCTAACAGGGGTAGCCCGGCGTAGCTCTCTCTTGTTTTCTGTTTGTTTAGGTCATAGGATGATGTAAAACCATGTTGGTTCACAAGTTAGGGCACTATCCTACCCAGTTTCACCTAACGGGGAGATTCCCCCTTATACGGGTCGAGAACCTTCGCTTCTAGGTTAGAGCGCATGCATGCGAGAGGGGACATATGCAAGCACCTATATCAACCTTGTACCACACTCACACACATATGCTAGGGACACATGCAAGTTTTTATCTGATTCCGACGTTCTCGTGGTCTTCCTCCGGCGAAACCCTGATCTGTGGGCCTCAGATCGTCTACCCCCCTAGACGTTCCTCTAACAGGGGTAGCCCGACGTAGCTCTCTCTTGTTTTGTGTTTGTTTAGGTCATGAAATTCAGCATCCTCCAGAAGCTTATGGTCTAGTGCAAAGTTCATACTTCCATGGTCTCAATCCTTATGAAGAGCTGGTACATGCAAGATCTACAAGAGAAACTACCATCCGCTCCTCAGGAGGGTTGACAGAACCAGGATCTCTGTTCAAGAGTCTAATGGCCATCTTGCAAGATGTAGTTATATGCTATGATGGAATTGTATAATTCAATCTTTGCAACTTAAGTATAGATAAGATGATCTCACAGATTTTCCAAGTGCTATAACTCCTCGAGAACAGGTGGTCTACCCCTATAGCTTTCTCCATACGAGGGTAGCCCAGTGGACTTTTCTTTTTGTTTTGGTTTTTTTTAGAACATATGTACATGGAAAGCAAAGGTTGGGACGACTTTGCCATAAAATATGCTCTGGTTGCCCCGTGGCGGGAGTTTCCACGTATGTATCCAGGATTTTACTAAGTGTTAACGCATGTCTACAAAGGGTGTCCCACTTAGTACTTCCACATGGGACCTACAAACCTTTCACCACACTCACACACATATTCTAGGGACACATGCAAGTTTTCATATGATTCCGACGTTCTCGTGGTCTTCCTCCGGCGAAACCCTGATCTGTGCACACTCGGATCATCTACCCCCTATACGTTCCTCTGACAGGGGTAGCCCGGCGTATCTCTCTCTTGTTTTGTGTTTATTTAGGTCATAGGATGATGTAAAACCATGTTGGTTCACAAGTTGGGGCACTATCCTACCCGGTTTCACCTGAACGGGGAGATTCCCCCTTATACGGGTCCAGAACCTTCGCTTCTAGGTTAGAGCGCATGCATGCGAGGGGGAGATATGCAAGCACCTATACTAACCTTGCACCACACTCACACACATATTCTAGGGACACATGCAAGTTTTCATCTAATTCCGACGTTCTTGTGGTCTTCCTCTGGTGAAACCCTGATCTGTGTACACTCGGATCGTCTACCCCCCTAGACGTTCCTCTGACAAGGGTAGCCCGGCGTATCACTCTCTTGTTTTGTGTTTGTTTAGGTCATAGGATGATGTAAAACCATGTTGGTTCACAAGTTGGAGCACTATCCTACCAGGTTTCACCTAAACGGGGAGATTCCCCCTTATACGGGTCCAGAACCTTCGCTTCTAGGTTAGAGCGCATGCATGCGAGGGGGGACACATGCAAGCACCTATACCAACCTTGCACCACACTCACACACATATGCTAGGGACACATGCAAGTTTTCATCTGATTCCGACGTTCTCGTGGTCTTCCTCCGACAAAACCCTGATCTGTGCACACTCGGATCGTCTACCCCCCTAGACGTTCCTCTCACACGGGTAGCCCGGCGTAGATCTCTCTTGTTTTGTGTTTTTTAGGTCATAGGATGATGTAAAACCATGTTGGTTCACAAGTTGGGGCACTATCCTACCCGGTTTCACCTAAACGGGGAGATTCCCCCTTATATGGGTCCAGAACCTTCTCTTCTAGGTTAGAGCGCATGCATGCGAGGGGGACACATGCAAGCACCTATACCAACCTTTCACCACACTCACACACATATTCTAGGGACACATGCAAGTTTTCATCTGATTCTGACGTTCTCGTGGTCTTCCTCCGGCGAAACCCTGATCTGCGGGCCTCAGATCATCTACCCCCTAGACGTTCCTCTAATAGGGGTACCCCGGCGTATCTCTCTCTTGTTTTGTGTTTGTATAGGTCATGAAGTTCAGCATCCTCCAGAAGCTTATGGTCTAGTGCAAAGTTCATACTTCCATGGTCTCAATCCTTATGAAGAGCTAGTACATGCTATATCTACAAGAGAAACTATCGTGTGCTCCTCAGGAGGGTTGACAGAACCAGGATATCTGTTCAAGAGTCTAATGGCCATCTTGCGAGATGTAGTTATATGCTATGATGGAATTGTATAATTCAAACTTTGCAACTTAAGTATAGATAAGATGATCTCACAGATTTTCCAAGTGCTATAACTCCTAGAGAACAGGTGGTCTACCCCTATAGCTTTCTCCGTACGAGGGTAGCCCAGTGGACTTTTCTTTTTGTTTTGGTTTTGTTTAGAACATATTTACATGGAAAGCAAATGTCGGGCCGACTTTGCCATAAAATAGGCTCTGGTTGCCCCGTGGCGGGAGTTTCCACGTATATATCCAGGATTTTACTAAGTGTTAACGCATGTCTACAAAGGGGGTCACACTTAGGACTTCCACATGGGACCTACCAACCTTTCACCACACTCACACGCATATGCTAGGGACACATGCAAGTTTTCATCTGATTCCAACGTTCTCGTGGTCTTCCTCTGGCGAAACCCTGATCTGTGCACACTCGGATTGTCTACCCCCCTAGACGTTCCTCTGACAGGGGTAGCCCTACGTAGCTCTCTCTTGTTTTGTGTTTGTTTAGGTCATAGGATGATGTAAAACCATGTTGGTTCACAAGTTGGGGCACTATCCTACCCAGTTTCACCTAAACGGGGAGATTCCCCCTTATACGGGTCTAGAACCTTCGCTTCTAGGTTAGAGGGCATGCATGCGAGGGGGGACACATGCAAGCACAAATACCAACCTTGCACCACACTCACACACAAATGGTAGGGACACATGCAAGTTTTCATCTGATTTCGACGTTCTCGTGGTCTTCCTCCTGCGAAACCCTGATCTGTGCACACTCGGATCGTCTACCCCCCTAGACGTTCCTCTGAAAGGGGTAGCCCGGCGTAGCTCTCTATTGTCTTGTGTTTGTTTAGGTCATAGGATGATGTAAAACCATGTTGGTTCACAAGTTGGGGCACTATCCTACCCGGTTTCACCTAAACGGGGAGATTCCCCCTTATACGGGTCCAGAACCTTCGCTTCTAGGTTAGAGCGCATGCATGAAAGGGGGGGACACATGCAAGCACCTATACCAACCTTGCACCACACTCACACACATATGATAGGGACACATGCAAGTTTTAATCTGATTCCGACGTTCTCGTGGTCTTTCTCCGGTGAAACCCTGATCTGTGCACACTCGGATCGTCTACCCCCCTAGACGTTCCTCTGACAGGGGTAGCCCGGTGTAGATCTCTCTTGTTTTTTGTTTGTTTAGGTCATAGGTGATGTAAAACCATGTTGGTTCACAAGTTGGGGCACTATCCTACCCGGTTTCACCTAATTCGGGAGATTCCCCCTTATACGGGTCCAGAACCTTCGCTTCTAGGTTAGAGCGCATGCATGCGAGGGGGACACATGCAAGCACCTATACCAACCTTGCACCACACTCACACACATATGTAGGGACACATGCAAGGTTTCATCTGATTCCAACGTTCTCGTGGTCTTCCTCCGGCGAAACCCTGATCTGTGCACACTCGGATCATCTACCTTCCTACACGTTCCTCTAACAGAGGTAGCCTGGCGTAGCTCTCTCTTGTTTTGTGTTTGTTTAGGTCATAGGATGATGTAAAACCATGTTGGTTCACAAGTTGGGGCACTATCCTACCCGGTTTCACCTAAACGGGGAGATTCCCCCTTATACGGGTTCAGAACCTTCGCTTCTAGGTTAGAGGGCATGCATGCGAGGGGGGACACATATGCAAGCACGTATACCAACCTTTGACCACACTCACACACATATGCTAGGGACATATGCAAGTTTTCATCTGATTTCGACGTTCTCGTGGTCTTCCTCCGGCGAAACCCTGATCTGCGGGCTTCAGATCGTCTACCCCCTAGACGTTCCTCTAACAGGGGTAGCCCGGTGTAGCTCTCTCTTGTTTTGTGTTTGTTTAGGTCATAGGATGATGTAAAACCATGTTGGTTCACAATTTGGGGCACTATCCTACCCGGTTTCACCTAAACGGGGAGATTCCCCCTTATACGGGTCCAGAACCTTCGCTTCTAGGTTAGAACGCATGCATGCGAGGGGGGACACATTCAAGCACCTATACCAACCTTTCACCACACACACACACACACATATGCTAGGGACACATGCAAGTTTTTATGTGATTCCGACGTTCTCGTGGTCTTCCTCCGGTGAAACCCTGATCTGTGCACACTCGGATCGTCTACCCCCCTGGACGTTCCTCTGATAGGGGTAGCCCGACGTAGCTCTCTCTTGTTTTGTGTTTGTTTAGGTCATAGGATGATGTAAAACCATGTTGGTTCACAAGTTGGGGCACTATCCTACCCGGTTTCATCTAAACGGGGAGATCCCCCTTATACGGGTCCAGAACCTTCGCTTCTAGGTTAGAGCGCATGAATGCGAGGGGTGACACATGCAAGCACCTATACCAACCTTGCACCATACTCACACACATATGCTAGGGACACATGCAAGTTTTCATCTGATTCCGATGTTCTCGTGGTCTTCCTCCGGCGAAACCCTGATCTGCGGGCCTCAGATCGTCTACCCCCCTAGACGTTCCTCTGATAGGGGTAGCCCGGCGTAGCTCTCTCTTGTTTTGTGTTTATTTAGGTCATAGAATGATGTAAAACCATGTTGGTTCACAGTTGGGGCACTATCCTACCCGGTTTCACCGAAACAGGGAGATTCCCCCTTATACAGGTCTAGAACCTTCGGTTCTAGGTTAGAACGCATGCATGCGAGGGGGACATGCAAGCACCTATACCAACCTTGCACCACACTCACACACATATGCTAGGGACACATGCAAGTTTTCATCTAATTCCTATATTCGCGTGGTCTTCCTCCGGCAAAACTCTGACCTGTGACGGAAGTTTCCGGTTGACCCGCGACGGAAGTTTCCAATTAAAATAGGCTTTGGTTGACCCATGACGGAAGTTTCCAATTAAAAAACTACGATTTTACTAAGTGTTAACGCATATCCGAGAAGGGGATCACATTTGGTGGGAAATGGTGTAAAATATGGGTCGGCGTACGAAAAGGATTGAATCTTTGAATAACTTCACAAAAATTTGTGACATATAAATTTCACGCACATGTGATAATAACACACAAACATGCAAATTTGTCAAGTTGTGAGAAGATTCGACATTTCATATGGGCATGGAGACTACTATTCGGAGGCTTCCAATTGATAAAATAGAACCTAAATAATTGATACTAATAAATAAATACAAATATAAAATAAGTTCATAATTTGGTGGGAAAAAATAAAAAAAATGTCATGCGATACGCCGAGGGTGACCGTTGGCGTAGGCTATGCCGACGGCGGCTCTCGGCATACAGCTGACGCCGTTAGGGCTCGGTCCCGACCTGGCCGGCCAGTGCCACGCGGCCACCCGGTACGCCGAGGGTTTGGTATACGCCGACGGTGACCCTCGGCGTACTGATGCATACGCCGACGGCTACGCTACGCCGAGGGCTCAGAAGCTGGACTGGTCTAGCCCGTTGCTACATCCGACCGTCGGCGCATGGAGCCATTGCTGACCTGTCACTTCAGTCGCCGGCGATGAGCTTTCCACTGGTCTTTTTCATGACGCGTGCATCGCGCGATCGATCTACTGCCCAACAACCGGGAGAGAGAGAAACGAAGCAGAGCTGTTGCTTCCCTAGTACTCCCTCTGTTCGGAAATATAAGACGTTTTAGCTTTGTGAATCAAATGTAACTAGACGTCTTTTAGTGTATAGGTTCGTAGAGGTTTGGAGTGAAACTATACCTTAAAAGGTGTCTAGATACATTCGTTTCACAAAACTAGAATGTCTTATATTTCGGAACGGAGGGAGTATATATCTGCCGGCAGCCCCAGTATATATCTGCTCACCTTTTTATTTCCTTTCTTTAGACTTGAATAGTGTTCGAGTATTAACGTGCTAATGCCCAGGGGCGGATCCAGGCCCAGGGCAACCTGGGCCATGGCCCGGGGCGCAGCGAAAATCCCCCATACCATACCATATAACGATAAAAAGAAATTTGGCCCGTAGTGTACCCCAGGACTGGCCCATCTTACCTGTTCGCTCGACCCTGAGTCCGTGAGAAGCCTCATCGCTCAACTCCTTCGCGTCCAGCTCGCCCTCTCTGTCGCTAGTCGCTATAGGAAACGTGCCGCCACCAGTCAAGCCGCCAGGGTCCAAGGCCATGCCGGCAGGCTGTTTGGCGCTCCCCAGACCCCATCTTCCCGACTCTCCCTGAGGCCCTGATCCCTGTGCTATGAAGGTAAGAGCCTGCCAGGCTGCGACCCTGCCTGCCCGCCGTCATGGCCTGATGCCGCCAATCTTTCACACCTCGCTGGCCGCCCGCCTCCGGTAGTCTGGTTTTTCTGCAGCTCCTGCATACCCTCCTCCAGATGCTCTGCCTCCTCAGCTCGGCTCCTGCTAGGTAAATTTTAGTAGCAATTTCAGTGGTAAATTGGATGCACCGATAACTGGTTGGAATTCGCAGTCCTTGAGAATTTGGGTAGTTGGATTTATTTTTTTGTAACTGGTTTAATGTTGCGAGAACACAAGATGAAGATATTTGGTAAATATTTTTTGTATTGCGTATTACTATTTCTAGTTTTTCCCCATCTCTTTTGTTGTTCTTCGATCATTAAGATGGATTGAATATATATGTTCTTGTTTGCTATCGTAACACATTTTCTGTGCTATTATAAGTTTTTTAGCAGTTTTTTCTGTACTTAGATTTTGGCCCGGGTCTTACTCCAATCCTAGATCCGCCACTGCTAATGCCTGTCACGCGCACTGCTCACGATCACCTGTCCGAACTGTGATACGATTACGCGCATTTGGAGACTGATTTAATTATTATTAAGGAAGGAAGCAACGCGAATATGTTATGTTGTAGTGTGTTGGTCAACTTCCTCAAGTGTTCGCCGTGTGTTTGTGAAGGAACAGGACCGAATCCTCCCTTTTTCTCATCCAGTATGATATGTTTCTCGTGTCACTTTATCTGTCAGCACTCCAATCCTCGCTTTGAATACAGGAATTAGGTAATACAGTATTTTCCTACAAAGTTGAACTAATACCGATTGTGATATAGAGTTCGGGTGAGGAGGTAATCCGTCATTTTTTCCTTTGGTTGTTGTTGTGGTGATGCGTGAGACAAGGTGACAGACGTTGGCGTCAAGATCAAAGGTTTCTTCGGTCTAGTTGTTTTCTTTCTTGCCGCCGGTGGTCCTTTCAGTTTTGTTAGGTTGATGTTTATGTGGCTTAAACTATGATCTTCATGATATATAAATAAGACGTGTATTACCATAAAAAAAGAGCTAAGTGAATTTTCCGTACAAATTTCCAAGGTTCTGAACAGTGGTTCAGACTTGATGCATCATTGCAAGCTGACACTCATTAGCCATACTCTGATACCTGTTAGATGTATATATCTGTATATTGTATTTCCCCCATATGTTAGGGGGCTTCCTGCATATTTGCCCTGTACCTGTACTATATATTGTGGCCTTTGGCCCCAGAGGAATATAACTTTGTCTATTCCTAACATGGTATCAGAGCAGGTTTAGGGTTTTCTGTGTCGCCGCCGCCCGGCCATCGCTTGCCCCGCTCTGGCCGCATTCACTTCGTCGTTCGCCTCCTCCACTTCGATCTGCCCAATCGCTGCATCTGGAAGAGAGCTTGCCCAATCGCTGCATCTGGAAGAGAGCTTGCCCACGTCGCGCAGAGAGCTGCTCCTGTTCTGCCTCGGGAAACGGGTCTCCACGCGCGAGACTGGGTGACCGCCCGCCCTCCACGTCACGCAGCGTGCTTCTGTTCGGGACCAACCGCGTGTCCACGCGCCTGACCACGCGCGGTGCTCTGCCTCTACTACTCCCTGGCGCTGATAAGCGCTGCTCCTGTTGGTGCTCTGCCTCGGGACTGCTGCCCGTGCTGCTCCCTGGCGCTGGCACGGCACTACCTGGCGCGGCTGGCGCGGTGCTGCTCCCTCTGCCCTCCCGCCTGGCCTGCCGCCGGCTGATCTTCATCTGTTTCGTCCGTCTCAATTCGATCTAGATCTGATCCAAAAAAAAAAAGAGTGAGATATGTCTTCTTCATCGGGCTATGTTGCGATTCCTCGCTGCCCGGTGGTCTTTGATGGCGCGAATTACCCTGATTTCGCTGCCTTTATGCGCGTTCACATGCGCGGTCTCCGTCTTTGGGGTGTGCTCTCCGGCGAGGTCTCCTGTCCGCCGTGTCCCCTTGCTCCTGTGGCTCCTATTCCGCTGACGCCGATTGTTCTTGGTGCTGATGCCTCTCAGGAGGCCAAGGATGCTGCTCAGAGTCCGATGATAGTCTTTGTCGCTTATGACCAAGTTCAAGCAGATTTTCGATCTCGAGGCCTATCGACACGCCTGACTGCTTACACTCGATGGGTTGATGAGGATGCTCGTCTTCTTCCGTCCTCACCTCCGGTGTTCTGCCTCGTGATGTCGCCGAGTTCATGAGTCTCCCTACTGCTGTTGCCGCTCAGTGGGCTCATCTTCGTCAGCGCTATCAGCCATCTGGGGATGCTCTTTATCTGTCTGTGGTTCGTCAGGAGCATGCTCTTCAGCAGGGTGATTCCACTATTGATGAGTTCTATACTCAGAGTGCTGCTATCTGGCGTCAGCTTGATTCTCTTCGTACTGCTGTCTGTGGCACATGCTCGTGCTGCCAGATTGTGCGCTCGGATTTGGAGTTTCACCGCATCTATGAGTTTCTATCCCGGCTTCGCCAGGAGTTTGAGCCCCGGCGTGCTCAGCTGAATGCTCGTGGTCGTGTTCCGCTCTCTGAGGTGTTGTCTGAGCTTCGGGCTGAGGAGACCCGTCTCCGTACTGCTGGTCTTCTTGCGGTTCCGTCTGTGCTTGCTACTCGTGGTGCTCCTCAGCCGTCTGCTCCCTCGACCCAGCCGCGGTCCACTGTGTCGCCGCCGCCGCCGCCGATTCTGCCCACTCCCGGGTCGTGGTCAAAGACCAAAGCAGCCTCGAGGTCACTTCCGCACCAAAGCCTCAGGTCGAGTCAAGGCTCGTGGTCAAGGTCGCCGTGGTTCTCTTCACACGCTTCATCGCAACAGGATGGCCACACTTGGGCCACCCATTATACACGGGACCCAGTTTACGCCACCAGCACCGTGGGCGATCGGCTCCTTCCGGATCTTCGCAGCTTGCTCTCCGATCAGGACATTATCGTGAGTCTTCGGTCCGCTTGCTGCCTCTTCTTCGACGGCATCGCTGGTTCTGTGGATCGACTCTTCGTAATCGTCGACCACCACCTTCTACGGTCAGTGCGTCTCCGTGGTATCCGGATTCGGAGCTTCTTTTCATATGACATTTGAGTCTTCTCCTCTGTCGCTCTTCGTTCTCTCCTTCTCGTGTTTTTACGGCCGATGGTACCTCTCTCCTGCTTTCTAGTCGGGCACCCTTTCTACGCCTTTTTTTGTTCCCGATATCTCTCATGTCCTCTTCTTAAGATGAATCTGTTCTCGCTAGCCAGCTTGACTCGGTTGTCGCGTCATTCTTGATGCTGATTCTTGTGTTGTTCAGACCGTCGCACCTGTGCCCTTGAGCCGGGCCTCGCAGCCGTGATCGTCGGGACTTTGGGAGTTAGGCGCTTGTTCCTTCCGCTGCCACTTCATCCGCCATTCTTCTCCGGTTGTCGCCTACTACCAGCTCTTTTCAGCAGTGGCATCATCGTCTTGGTCACCTCTGTGACTCTCGCCTATCGTCATTAGTTCATCGTGGTCTCTTGGGGTCTGTCTCAGGAGATGGGTCTTTGCATTGTCAGGGCTGTAGGTTGGGTAAACAGATTCAGCTTCCCTATCCTACTAGCGCGTCTGTATCTCATCGACCTTTTGATTTAGTTCATTCTGATGTTTGGGGTCCGGCTCCTTTCGCTTCGAAAGGGGGCCATCGCTACTATATTTTATTCATCGATGATTTTTCTTGGTACACTTGGTTGTATTTTATGCGCTCTCGTAGTGAGGTGCTCTCCATATATCAGCGTTTTGCGGCCATGGTTCATACTCAATATTCTACCCCCATCCGTGTGTTTCAGGTCGATTCTGGTGAGTATATCTCCCGATGTTGCGAGGTGTTCTTGCCGAGCAGGCACTTGCTCGATTCTCTGTCTGGCGCACATGCCCGTAATGGCGTTGTTGAGCGTCGATCGCCATCTTCTTGAGACCACTCGCTATGATGATTGCTTCTTCCCCGCCGCATTGGCCGAGGTCGCCGCTACATCGGCTTACCTCATCAATATTCAGCCTTCGCTGCCTTGCAGGTGGTATCCTCTTGAGCGCCTCTCCGACAGTCTCCAGATTACTCCATGCTTCGCTTGTTTGGTTGTGTTTGCTATGTTTTACTTGCTCTCATGAACGCACCAAACCGATCGTCACTGTTGAGTGTGTTTTCTGGATACTGATGAGCATAAGGGCTATCGCTGTTGGGACCTTGGTCGTCGGATGCGATCTCTCGTGATGTTACTTTTGATGAGACGCGTCTTTCTATCCTCGTCCAACCGCTGGTACTTACCCGGTGGAAGATATCTCTTTCTTCTCTTCCGCCACACCTCCTTCTACCCCTATTGTGTCTTCTTCAGATCTCCTCCTCGATGTCTCTTCTTCGACACCGCCTCTTCTTCTCCGCCTAGTTCTCCTAGTTCTCCTCGCTCTCCGGAGTCTTTCTCTTCTATTCCTCTTCATCGCCGTCTCTGCTGCCTTCCTCTCGATGATCTTCCCTCTCCTCGTCCCTGCCAACGCGTGCCCCCAACCGCTACTCTCCTAGTCAAGATGGTCTTTCTGCCTCTGAGCCAACCTCTTATCGGGATGCCGAGCATCATCCGAATGGCAGGTGGCCATGGCCGAGGAGATTGCTGCGCTTGAGACCGCACTGGGATCTTGTTTCTCCTCCTCCGGTGTTCGTCCTATCACGTGTAAGTGGGTCTATAAGATTAAGACTCGCCTGATGGATCTCTTGAGCGCTATAAAGCGCCTTGTGGCTCGTGGTTTTCGGCAGGAGCATGGTCGTGACTATGATGAGACTTTTGCTCACATCGCTCATATGACCATGCATTACTCTTCTTCTGTTGCTTTGCTCACCGATCCATGTCCCGGCTTGATGTTCGAATGCCTTTCTCAATGGCGATTGAGTGAGGAGGTTTATATGCAGCCTCCTCCGGGTACTGCTCTGAGGGATGGTTTGTCGCCGACGTTCTCTTTATGGCCTCAAGCAGACCCTCGTCGGTTTGAGCGCTTTGCCTCTATAGTGACTGCTGGTTTCTCCCTAGTGCTCATGATCCAGCGTTGTTTGTTCACACTTCTCCTCGTGGACGACTTCTTCTTCTCTATGTTGATGATATGATCATTACCGGTGATGATCCCAGTATATAGCCTTTGTTAAGGCTCGTCTTCGTGATCGCTTTCTTATGACTGACCTTGGTCCTCTTCGATACTTTCTTGGGATTGAGGTTTCCTCCACTTCGATGGCTTTTACATCTCTCGGGAGAAGTATATTCAGATCTTCTTGCTCGTCTTGCTCTTGGGGATGAGCGCAGTTGAGACTCCTATGGAGCTTAATGTTAAGCTTCAACTTATCGATGGTGATCCTCTTCCGATCCGACGCGTTATCGGCATCTTGTTGGGAGTCTTGTTTATCTTGGTCACTCGTCCGACATCTCTTATCCTGTTCATATTCTCGAGTTTGTTTCGCTCCTACCACTGCTCACTATAGTCATCTTCTTCGTGTTCTTTGTTATCTTCGTGGTACGATCACTCGTCGTCTTTTCTTTCCTCGCTCCAGCCTCTCCAAAGGTTATTCGGACGCTTACGCGAGTGATCCTGGATCGCCGCTCACTATCTCCATCGTGTGTTTCTTGGTGGTTCGCTCATTGCTTGGAAGACTAAGAAATGCATGTTTCACTATTCCTAACAATACCCACATGCATAATGACCATTACAAATGGATTAGATCTGCTGTCCCCCCAATTAATCCCCGACACCGACAAAACACACGGCTGCCAAAATAATTGAACCGATCTCGTGTCAACTAAATCTGAATTGCACACACGACTATGATCAACTCGAGCACACACGAGCTCATCAACACGAAGGAGGAGACATCGCGTTCGATCCGGAGCAAAGATCGCCATCGCGAGCCATCGTGTCGACAACCACCGAGAAAAGACTTATCCGACGCAACCAAACGGCTCCGGTCAGAGCGTGAGATCTGTGATCCTCCAAACATCTTTCTCCCGCTAGTTTCTTGTCGACATGTGACATGACAGCCTGCGGTGTAGGTCTACCGAGGCAGCATACTCATCGATGGCGGCTCTTGTATTCTAATCTGCCAAAAACAATGATTAAGCGAGATTAGGAGCATGACATGGTCTGGTTCTCCTTGGATTTGATTCATTTTCATAGCATCCCACTTGGAGCGTCCTCGGATAAATCACCATATGATGAGTTACTAACGGTACGGCATTTCATTCATTCGTTCATTCATTTATTCATGCTAGTGATTGTCTATTTTATTTTGTTCAAGTTGTTCACGAGGAATTGTAGTAAGGAGAATGATGGCAATCCCTCGGAAGATGCCATCGTCCGTGTCGCGCCTTTCTTCCGCGTGGACGCAGCTCCACCACACAGGCATAGGCCCACCCCGCGTTCCTTTCTTCTCCCTTCCTATCTTATCTCTTCCTGCCAATTTCCAAGACCGAGCTCCCTCCACCCGCCATGGAGCTTGCTTCCAGCGCCGAGCACCCTCCACACGCCATGGAGCTATTACCCCAAGCACCCGCGCCGCCGATCGAAGCTGCGGCGGCCGACCTTGCTGCCACGGGCGGCCGTGGTTGCTACCAGCAGCGACCGAACTTGCTTTCCAGCGGCGGCCGAGCTTGCTTCCAGCGGCGGCCGAGTTTGCTTCCATGGCCAGCTTGGTCGCCGCCACGTCGGCCGAGTTTGGTTCCAGCGGTGACCAAGCTTGCTTCCATGGGCAGCCTTGGTCGCTGCCATGGGCGGCCGTGGTTGCTTTCAGCGGCGGCCGAGTTCGCTTTCATGGCCAGCTTGGTTGCCGCCACTGCGGCCGAGTTTGCTTCCAGCGGTGGCCAAGCTTGCTTCCATGGGCAGCCTTGGTCGCTGCCATGGACGGCCATGGTTGCTTCCAGAGGCGGCCGGCCTGGCTTTCGCTACAACTTTACCGGCGAGGTCTTCCGGCTAAATTTTTTCGGCGATGTCTCTGACGAAGTAGGATTTTTGCTACATTAGAAGAACTTTTTTGCTACAATCGTCTTGTGGTTTTGCTACATCAGTGTCAATTATTTGCTACAAGATCTCCGGCGAGAGTCACTAGCAAGTTTTTCCGACGATGTTTCCGGTGAAGTCGGTTTTGCTACATTAGAACATTTTTTTTGTTGCATGGTCTCCGGCAGGTTTCCGGTGAGGTCTCCGGCGAGACGTTCTATTTCTAAAACGAACCGTTTTTTTTTTGCTTCGGAAGCAAAAGCGGGAACATGTGCAGCAAACACGGGATGTTTTACAGCAAATGGACACGTGCCATCGTCCGGGGGACGCCTAGCACTGTCAACTTGGGCAGATAAAACAACTCAGCCGAGCAACAAAACAGGTTTGGAGCTGCAGTCTGAAATAACTAGATTCAGTTGTCGGCGCGACATGTCAGAAAGCAGTCTCTGGCTCTTCCTAGATGACAAAGGTTTGGAACAGCACACTGCAGGATAAAGCCTGGATAAAGCCCTGTGTACGCATTCAAAGTTCAATCCTCGCACGGAAGATAATTGTTCTTGAAGCAGTTCTAAAGTCGACATCGCAATGCATGTTGTCAACAATGTTCTACGCGGACCCGGAAAGGTTGAAATCCAGAAAAGAGAATATTTCAGATGTCAAATACTATTGGTCACTGAAACTCAACCATTCAGCGTGTGGTAAATTCAGACTCCCGCATCTCTCTTTTTTTTAGATGAGACTCATGCATCTTTTTTTTTTTTGAAAAGGGTAGGGGTCTGGAAAGACCCCAATGCTGCAATTCATTACTGTGGGTGGAGGTACAAATACATGACAGCCCTCAGGAAAAGAGAAACAACAAGTGCCGGCATCTTGACGATCCCTTTGCCTAGAGAAGAACAAGTGCCGGCTCGTATGTTCATCCGCTCTTAACATTTTTTCAGACTGTAGAAAAAGTCTAAGAGGAAGAAAACACAGTGTGAATATGTTATCAACTACTTTCCTTTTATGTTCCCAAGTAGCTTAGGCCATTGGTAGCGCCTCCAAGCAAACACTTACCTCCTGTTCAAAAAATAACTTACCTTAGGGGAGCAGAGCACCCTATCATGTCCCAGACGTTACGACAACCGTCCGATGCTATGACACATGTATTGTCTCAGGACTTGGAATGCGAGGATATGTTCCATGTCCTCAAGGTGCCTGTAGGATTTCGTAGCATGGAAAACAAAAATTTTCTACCGCATACAAACAAACAAGCCAAGATCTATCTACTAGATTGTAGCAAAGAGTCGATGGAATAACTCACCTCGAAGATTCCAAAGTGTTTAACGAGAGCGGATTCTCGGGTGATGTAGTACTCTTCCCGATCTCAAGATCGTAGACGATCCTTCCGACGTTATGTTACGGCGGCTCCCTTGATCGGTCACACGTTGTACTCGTGAAGACCTTCCTCTCCCTTGTTCCAGGAGGCGCGGAGGTTGTAGCACTCTCCTCGCGATTCCCTGAAGCAAGCGTGGTGGGAAGTAGAGGGAGATCTCGCAGGCTTCGCCTTAAGCGGGCAGTATGGTGGACTATGAGAGAGCCTCGGTGTTCTAGGGTTTAGACACACCAAAGGGCAAGGCCGTCGGCTAGGGTTTTCCCTAGGCGTGACTAGGCTAGTTAGGGTTTGAGGGGGCAACTTGTGTGCTGGGAGGCAGCTGCCCTTCTTTTATAGGTGGGGCGTGCCATGGAGGAGTCCCTCCCAACTCAGATCCCAAGTGGGCCGGTGGAGGAGGAACTCCTCCCCAAGTAGGTTTCCTACTTCCTCCACCTTGCAAAATAGTCGTTTGACTTTTCAAATTGGCGTTTGACTTTTCAAACTAGGATTTGATTAAACCCTTTATTTTGTTCAGCAATGACACCTAGTACATGATGCAATCATTCCAACTTGGTATGACACATTCATGTACCCTTCCCCTTCGGAGTGCCGGACATTCCGGAACCTTCTAGAACATTCCGATGAAAACACCGGAACCATTCTCCAACCCCGAAATAGGACTTTCCTTATATGAATCTTATTCTCCGGACCATTCTGGATCTCCTCGTGATATCCCGGATCCCATCCTAGACTCCGAACAACATTCGATCTCTTACTCATCATTCCATAACTACTCAAACAACGTCGAATCCTTAAGTGTGTCTCCCTACGATTCGTGAATTATGCGGACATGATTGAGACACTTCTCCGAACAATAACCAATAGAGGAATCTGGAAATTCATATGGCTCCCACATATTTCTACGATTACTTTGCGATCGAATGAACCACTTACATACGATACCAATTTCCCTTTGTCTCACGATAGTTTACTTATCCGAGGTTTTGATCGTCGGTATCTCTGCATACCTAGTTCAACCTCGTTACTAATAAGTACTATTATCTCGTTCCCGTGATATGTGATCCCTTGTGAGCCAGTCACATGCTTGCAAGCTAATCGGATGACATTCCACCGAGAGGGCCCAGAGTATATCTATCTGTCATATGGATGGACAAATCCCACTCTTGATCCATGTGCCTCAACCCATACTTTCCAAACACACAATGCCACCTTTATAGCCACCCGATTCTGGTGTGGTGTTTGATGTCATCAAAGCATCCTTCCGGTGATGGTGATTAAGCATGATCTCATGGTCGAAGGAATTAGGTTACTATGTATCAGAAAGCTTATAGCAAATGAACTATATTAAATGACTTGATCTTTATGCTACGCTTAACTATAGGAGTATGTCCATCACATCATTCACCTAATGATATGACCCTGTTGTTAATAACATCTCTATGTTCATGATCAGGAAACCATGATCATATATTAACCAACAAGCTAGTTTAACAAGAGGCTTTACTAGGGACTCTTTTATGTTTACAAATCACACAAGTATTAATGTTTCCGATTAATACAATTATAGCATGGTATGTAAACATTTATCATAAGTATGAAGATATGATAATAACCACTTTATTATTGCCTCTTGGGCATATCTCCAACAGCCCGATGGATTGGAATCTCTGGAAAGCAATGAGGAAACTGTGGCAGCTGCCGTCCCTAGAAGATATCCAGAACTCGGGGTTTGAATGGATCATGCACGCACTCCATAAGGCGCCCGAGCTCAAGCGAATGATGATGATGATGATGATGACATGGTGGGGAATTTGGCATGTCCGCAATGAGGTGGTCCATCTCAAGAAGCCGCCATCAGTGCAAGCCTCGCGGCGATTTCTCTGCAGCTATGTTGATTCATTGCTATGTATTGAGCAAGCTCCCCTGGCAGACCCAGCTAAGCGAAAAATGGTGATTCAGAATGATAATAAGCAGGCGAGGCGGAAAGGAGAAGAGATTATGGCGCGCAAACAACAAGTTCAAAGCTTATGGCTGGACCAAACTGAATGAGGATGGATCCTGGGTTGTAGAAGAGGGAGTAGGAGGTGCTAGGGTGATTCTCAGAGACGAAGATGGTGCAATCTGTAGGGTTCGCAGCATAGAAAATAAAAAATCCTACGATGAGAACAACTATGTACCAAGATCTATCTAGTAGATACAAGCAACAGACGGATATACATCCGTAGAGAACATACCCTTGAAGACCAACAAAGCTTAACGAGGTTGTACTCGTGGATGATGTATATGAACGTTTGCCCATCTCAAGATCGAGAGGAAGTCCTAGCGCCGCAAATCAGTGGCGCATCCGTGCTCGCACACATGTCCGAGCCACCGAGCAACCTCTGCCTCCTCGCTCTAGCGATGTAGCGGAATCAACAACTCCTTGTTGCCTAAAAGCCACTGGGAACATGTATCTCGCTAGTCCGAGACCATGAGGGATAAATTAGAGGGGGAGATAGATCCTTCACGACGAGGTGTGAGTGTGAGAGAGGGAGAGCGGGGATTTATATAGGAGGGAGGGGTCACCCCAAGGGGGTGGCCGGCGCATGGGGGCTGCCCTCTCCCCTCCTCCATTCATGTGGGTGGAGCTCCCACTCACAAAATAGCCCCTTCACTTCTCCACTCAGAATCCCACTCAAAATTTCCATTAAATTTTCACCAAATTTAATGCAATATCTCTTTAAATAAAAATCCTTTTATTTATTCAGAATTTTTTAAATTATTATAATGGACAAATATTCACATATAACCCCTTTCTAGTATTTCATTTCACATGCAGAAACACTTTCAGCAATTTCACCCGAAATGATTTCGGTGTCTAGTGAAATAAATTCCTGTTTATAAATCTTTTTAGCATAAAACTATTTGTTCTAAATGGTGTCGGTGTCTCTTAAGTATGTCACCCTATGGTTAGCAAATAATGCGGACATGATCGAGACCCTTCTCGGATCAATAATTAGAAGCGGGACCTGGAGATCCATACTGACTCCCACACATTCAACGATGACTTTCTTGTGATCGTGAGAACCTTTTACGCTAGTATCTTAATCCCTTTGTATCGCGATATATTACATGTCCGATATTCGATCATTGGTATCTTCATACCTAGTTTGATCTTGTTACTGACATGTACTCTTTTCTCGTTCCCGTGATATGACATTCTAGTGATCAAATCACTTGCTTGCAAGCTAACAATATGAAATCATCGAGAGGGCCCAGTGTATATATATCCGTCATTTGGATGAAAAAATTTCACTCTTGATCCATGGGCCTCAACATAACACTTTATTAGCACTGAACCCATCTTTATAATCACCCTGTTACTGTGTGACGTTTGATGTTATCAAGATACTCTTCCAGTGTTAGTGATTGATATGATCTCACGGTCTAAGGATTGGGATTACTTCGTATGATGTTATAGCAATATAAACTCAATGACTTTGATCGTAATGCTATACTTCGGATGAATGTTTATCACACCATTCCAATAATTTTGTGACCTCGTTATTAACAACATCCAATGTCCATGATCAGGAAATCTTGATCATCTTGTTAATCAACGAGCTAGTTTATAAGAGAGGCATAACTAGGAACTTTCTGTTTGTTTATCAAACACACATGTATTAATGTTTACGTATTAATACAATTATAGTATGCAAAATAAACATCTATCATATATTTGGAATATATATAATAACCACTTTATTATTGCCTCTCATGGCATATTCCCTTTAGTCTCCCACTTGCACTAGAGACAATAATCTAGTTACATAGTGATAAATCTAACACCCATGGAGTTCTGATGTTGATCATGTTTTGCTCTAGAGAGAGTTTTAGTCAACGGATCTGCTACATTGAGATCCGTGTGTATTTTATAAATCTTTATATCTTCATCCTTGACATGCTCGCGGATGGAGTGAAACTGGCGCTTAATATGCTTGGAATTCTTGTGAGACCTTGGTTCTTTGGCATTAGTTATGGCTCGATTGTTGTCACAACGTATCATTATTGGGTCCAACACGCTCGCAACCACACCCAGTTCGGTCATGAATTCCTTCATCCAAACTGCTTCCTGAGCCGCTTCCGAAGCAGCAACATATTCGGCCTCCGCTGTTGATCCCGCCACCATGGGTTGTTTGAAACTCCTCCAACTAACCGCTCCACCATTCATGAGAAATACGTATCCGGATTGAGACTTAGAGTCATCCGGATCGATGTCGAAGCTAGCGTCGACATAACACTTAGTGACAAGCTCTTCTTTACCTCCGTACACGAGAAACATATCCTTAGTTCTTCTCAAGTACTTGAGAATATTCTTGACAGCTATCCAGTGCTCCGATTCTGGATCTGATTGGTATCTACTAGTTAAACTAATAGCATGTACCACATCCGGTCTTGTACATAGCATGGCGTACATTATATAGCCTATGACTGAAGCATAGGGGACTTTGTCCATTATCTCTATTTCTTCCGCCGTAGTCGGACTTTGAGTCTTCCTCAATGTCTTGCCTTGCAACATAGGTAAGAACCCTTTCTTACTTCCGTCCATTTTAAATTTTTTTAAAATCTTATCAAGGTATGTACTTTGTGATAGCCCTATTAGGCACCTAGATCTATCCCTATAGATCTTTATGCTAATATGTATGACTCTACACCTAGTTCCTTCATTGAAAATTATACGTGCGTCCTCCTTCTAATTAGAAAAGAAAGAAATACTGTAATATTTTTCTCTAAAAAAAGGTGAAGAGAAAAGAGAGGGAATCGCATGGTGCATGTAGGCTGCAGCAGGGGGCGAAACCTGTCACTTCAATCGCCGGCGATGAGCTTTCCACTGGTCTTTTTCATGACGCGTGCATCGCCGATCGAGCTACTGCCCAACAACCGGGAGAGAGCGAAACGAAGCAGAGGTGTTGCTTCCCTAAAAAAACAGGCGTACGTCGTGCCGGCAGCCCAAGTACATATCCGCTTACCTTTTCTTTCCTTTCTTTAGACTTGATGAATAGTGTACATAATCGCGTGCCAATGCCCTGTCACGCGCACTGTTCACGATCACCAGTTATGTTGTAGTGTGTTGGTCAACTTCCTGGAGTTCGCCGTGTGTTTGTTGAGGAACAGCACCGGATCCTCCTTTTCTCATCCAGTATAATACGTTTCTCGTGTCACTTTATCTGTCAGCCCTCCAATCCTGCTAATTTTTTTAGAATAATATATTTTTTAATCAATTTCATGAATAATACATAAAATTGGTAATTTTGAAAACTCGGGGGTTTAGAGCCCCCGACAAGAACCTTTCGAGGTTTGAATTCTCGACCAGTCCAGTTAGGGTTTGAGACCCCAACCAGTTGGTATGCACGGCAGTGAAAGGCTAGGCCCAATTGGAGCCTCATACACCGAATGGACCGGTGGGGAGTTCAAATCTCGAAGGTCCTTGTCGGCGGCTCAACCCCGATGCCGCGCTAGTTTTCGAAATTAACAATTTCATGTATTATTCATGAAACTGATTTAAAAATGTCTCATTTAAAAAAAAATAGCGCTTGCTTGGAATACAGGAATTAGGTAACACTGATTGTAACATAGATCGATGAGAGCTAACTGAATTTTTCCTAGTACAAATTTCCAGGGTTCTGGACAGTGGTTCAGACTTGATGCATCATCGCAAGCTGACCACTCATTAGCCATACTCTGATACTCACATGCGGCATACGACCATTACAAATGGATTAGATCTCTGGTTGTCCCCCAATTAATCCTGACACCGACAAAACCAAAAAGCCTGCCATCTGACTAAATCTCGGCGTCAATTAAATCTGAATTTGCTCACACGACTACGACCTCCTCCCGCGCGCGCGCGCGCACACACACACGAGCTCATCAACACGAAAGGGAGGAGACATCGCGTTCTGGAGCAAGATCGCCATCGCGGGCAAACAACAACATCATGTCAGGTTGTCATCGCAACCACCGGGAAAAGACTTATCCGACGCAACCGAAATGGCTCCGGTTCAGAGAGCCTGGGAAAGGATCTCGGCGTTCTCATGCAACAGCTTCTTCAGGGGCAGCCTCACGGCGAGACGATCCTGTCCAAACATATTTAGTTTCTCATTGTTTAACGGTGCCGTGTCGCGGCGAGAGACCCAATGATGTGCGCCCCTGACGATCCTGTCCAAACATCTTTAGTAGCTTCTTATAAGCTGACATGTGACATGACAGCTCTTTCTGTAGGTCCTCCGAGGGGCAGCATATGTTAGAAATAACGGGGCTAATCTATTTGTACCTTAGAAGTATTTCGATTTTTCCTAAACTTCAAAGTCTCAAATTCAAGCGGTATATGTGTTTGGGCCCATGTTTGTGCAGCTCATAGAGTGGAGTGAGCTAAAGTTTAGTCACATGGAAAGTTGGAGAGAGTTGCACCACCTTATGGTGGAGTGTTGCACCACTTTGTAAGTGAGTGGGAATAAGAGATACACACGCTACCTTCCTTCGACGACGCCGCTGACGCACGACGCCGCTTCGTCACGACAGCAGCCATGGTAGCGGGAATCTCGCCGAGCCGAGACGTGTCAAACGGTTAGCTTATTCGGGTCGCTCCCGGATCGTGGGAATCTAGGGTTTTGCTTCCTCTCAGAGCAGGTCTCCGGAACCACTCGCCCTTGTGATCCTGTACGGGAGAGGGCGAATAAGGTTTTTGGCGCGACTGCTCGAGTTCTTCATCACGGGTCGTCTTCCATCCAAGTCGGTGCCGCCACCGCCTTCGTCGCCATCTGCCGCGATCACTCTTCCCAAAGTTTCTACTACGACAACCGACAGACGCGTACACGTGATCCGCTTTGGTTATTCATCATGTTCTCCAGTACATGTTAGGTCTTGTTGTTCCCGATCATCCCGTTGTTTAGTACATCTAGTATGTTCGAGTTACATGAGCTAGTAGCTGGTTTTGTCATGATTTATATTGGAATTAATCGTGGAAATTATGCCTAATAATCCAACAATCCAAAAACCTTATTGTAGGCAATTTCAATTAACAATGGCTGGTTTTACCGATGCACCGAGGCGGATAAGTTTACCGTGCACTTTAAGAGGTGGCGACAAGGCTGAGCTTTGGTGACCACGATGAAAGTGTTCCACACCAAAAGGCAAACCCGAGGGAACTATATCGACGAGGATCGTAGAAGTTCGAGGATTCTAATCTGTCTTTGTGGGATGTATTCGAGCATTCTTGACCGTCTGTGTGATGTGTTTATGCACATAAAAGACGGAAAGGAGCTCTGGGATGCACTTTGGATGCCAAGTTTGGTGCCGCAGATGTTTGGCAAGGAACTGTATATCATGGAGAGCTTTCATGATTTTAAGATGACTAAGGACCTTCCGTGGTTCAACAAGCTCATGAGATACAGCATTGCCAAGGAGCTCGAACTCCTTAAGTGTACCTTACCCGACAAGTTTGTGGCGGGATGCATTATTGCTAAGTTGCCCCTTCATGGAGGAACTTTGCCACAACTCTCAAACACAAGAGACAGGAGATATCGGTTGAAAACTGATGGCCCTTGATGTTGAGGAGAAGGCTTGGGCTAAGGACACTCCGAGAGAAAGGAGAGGGTCTTGCTATCGCTAACTTTGTGCGTAAAGGCAAATCCAGAAGGCAAGAACAAAGGGAACTTCAAACCCTCCTTTAACAAGCTCAGAAGACTACAACCTTCAAGAAGAAGAAGACGAGCAGGACAAGAGTGAACTGTCTTGTTACACTTGTGGAGAGCCCGCCATTTTTCTAAGGACTCCCGTAACGCCAGCATCGCAGGGAAAAAGGCCAAGACTCACAACGCCGTGACCGCTAGGAATACTGATGGGTATGGTAATTTATTTATCGTTCTTTCAGATTTCAATCACCGTGTTGGTGGCTTGATACGGTGCTAATGTTCATGTGTGTCCGACATCTCTATGTTCACTTCTTATCGTCGCCGATTCATCCGTCCTAATGGGAATGGATCACATGCTTCGCTCGTGGTGTTGGCACGGGATCAAGTTTACTTCGGAAAGATCGTGTACCGAGGAACGTCAGATGTCCCTACTATGAACAAGAATCTCGTTAGTGGCTCCCTTCTTTGCAGAGATGGGTTTAAGGTTGTCTTAGAGTCTAATAAAGTCGTTGTTTCAAAACATGGACAATTTATTGGTAAAGGTTATGAGTTCGGAGGCTTGTTTCGGTTTTCACTTTCAGAGTTTTGTAATAAATCCATGAATCATATTTGTGGTGGTGTTAATGATGATACCAGTGTTTGGCATTCTCGTTTATGTCACATTAATTTTGGTTTGATGTCTCGGATGTCCAGCATGAATTTAATTCTGAATTTCACTATTGCCAAAGATTCTAAGTGCAATAGTTGTGTGCAATCAAAGCAACCTCGAAAGCCTCAAAAGGCTGCCGAGGAGAGAAACTTGGCACCTCTAGAACTCATACATTCTGATCTATGTGAGATGAATGGTGTGTTGACAAAAGGTGAAAAGAGATATTTCATGACGTTGATAGATGATGCTACTAAATTCTGCTATGTTTACTTGTTGCAAACTAAAGATGAGGCTTTAGACTACTTTAAAATCTATAAGGCCGAGGTTGAAAATCAACTAGAGAGAAAGATCAAGCGTCTTAGGTCGGATCGTGGTGGTGAGTACTTACACACAATATTTGATGCAATCTAACAGAATCACGGAATTATTCATGAGAGGACGCCTCCTACTCACCCCAATCAAACGGGTTGTTGAGAGGAAAAACTGATCGACTTGGTGAATTCCATGTTAGTCACCGCTGGTTTATCAAAGGCGTGGTGGGGAGGCTTTGTTGACTTCATGTCATGTCTGAATAGAGTTCCTAACAAGAATAAAGAAAAGACCCTTATGAGGAGTGGGTTGGGAGAAAACCATCACTTTCGTGATTCTGCATTTGGGGTGTTTGGCGAAGGTCAACATACCGATTCCCAAGAAACGCAAGCTCGGACCCAAGATGGATTGTATCTTTCTAGGATATGCTCCACGGAGTGTAGGCTATAGATTTCTAGTGGTTAAACTGAAAATTTGATATGCATGTTGATACTATAATGGAATCTCGTGATGCAACATTCTTTGAGAATATTTTTCCTATGAAAGATATGCATAGCATTGGTAGGATTTCTTCGAAATACTTCCCGAATCTAGTGCATCTATTGATAATTCTGAACAACCACATGAGGAATTTCTTGAGAAGGATGACGATGAACCTCTCACGAGTAAGAGATGAGGGTTGCAAAATCCTTTGGCAATGATTTCATCGTACCTTGTGGATGATACTCCCATCCATTCTTGAGGCATATGCATCTCCCGATGCGATGATTGGAAAGAAGCTGTCCAGAATGAGATGGACTCGATTCTTTCTAATGGAACTTGGGAATTATCAGAACGACCCTATGGTTGTAAACCTGTGGGATGTAAGTGGGTGTTCAAGAAGAAGCTAAGGCCTGATGGTACTATTGAGAAGTACAAGGCACGGCTTGTAGCTAAGGGCTACACACAGAAAGAAGGCGAAGATTACTTTGACACCTATTCACCTGTCGCTAGACTGACCACCATTCGAGTACTACTGTCCCTGGCTGCCTCTTATGGTCTTCTCGTTCATCAAATGGACGTGAAGACAACTTTCCTTAATGGAGAGTTGGAAGAGGAGATCTATATGGATCAGCCGGATGGGTTTGTGGTAAAAGGTGAAGAGACAAAGGTGTGTAAGTTATTGAAATATTTATATGGCTCAAACAAGCACCTAAGCAATGGCATGAGAAGTTTGACAACTCTACTTTCATGGCTTTGTCATTAATGAGGCCGATAGGTGTGTTTACTATCGCCATGGTGGGCGATAGCGTTATATTATGTTTGTACGTGGATGACATTCGATCTTTGGTACAAACATGAAAGTGATAAATGAAGTCAAGTCTTTCTGTCAAAGAGTTTTGACATGAAAGATCTGAGAGAAGATGTCATTCTCAATATCAAGCTTATTAAGAACGAGAATGGGATTACTTTAGCAATCTCATTATGTTGAGAAGGTCTTGAGCCGATTTGGCTTTAATGATGGCAAGACTTCCCCAACACCTTATGATCCAGTTTGACATTACGAAAAATAAGAAGGAACCAATGATCAACTGAAATATTCACAAGTTGTTGGTTCTCTCATGTACTTAGCAAGCGCTACAAGACCGATATCTCTTTTCATGTGAGCAAGTTGAGTAGGTTCATGTCTAACCCGGTATTGATCATTGGCATGCACTTGAAAGGGTCATGCGCTATCTATGTGGTACAATGAGCTATGGGATTCACTATTCAGAAATCCTGCGTGTGCTTGAAGGATATAGTGATTCAATTGGATCTCGACGTTGATGAACTCTACGCCACGGCGGGTATGTGTTTACCCTTGAGGTGGCGCGATGTCATGGAGGTCTCAGAGACAAACCATATTGACGAGGTCAACTATGGAAGCAGAACTTCATCGCTTTAGACACGCCCACCGTTGAGTCGTAATGCGTGAGCTCTTGATGGACTTGCCTGGTTGAGAAACTCGCGGCAATCCTTCTGAATTGTGACAACCAAACTGTTATTGTCAAAGTGAACAATTCTAAGGATAACGCGAAGTCATCAAGACACGTGAAGAGACATTTGAAATCTGTCATCAAATTGAGAAACTCCGGAGTAATAACTGATACGTATATTCAAACAGACAAAAACCTGGCAGATTCCTTTACAAAGGGACTATGACGAAATGTGATAGAAAGTGCATCGAGGGAGATGGGGTTGAGACCCATGGATGTCACACATTAGTGGTAACCCAACCTATGTGATCGGAGATCCCGTGAATTAGGACCTGGGAAGAACAAGCTAGTGGTTTGACTGAGGAGAGTATTTTGTAACCCTCTCTATGTGAAGATGCATGACTCTCATAATCTGTAAGGCAGGTTGACAACATGTCTTAATGTGTTTCTGTTGGCTTTAATTAGCAAAGATGCCGTCCTACAGGGCATTCTTGAAAGAACACACCTATATGAGCTCGACTGTAAACGTCGCGGTCTATGAGATCTGGGTGATCTTGAAGGGAATATGCCCTGAGAGGCAATAATAAATTGTTTATTATGTGTATTCCAAGTATATGATAGATGTTTATTTTGCATGCTATAATTGTATTAATACGGAAACATTAATACATGTGTGTTTAATAAACAAACAGAAAGTTCCTAGTTAAGCCTCTCTCATAAACTAGCTCGTTGATTAACAAGATGATCAAGGTTTCCTGATCATGGACATTGGATGTTGTTAATAACGGGATCACAACATTAGTGTAATGATGTGATGAACATTCATCCAAGTATAGCATTACGATCAAAGTCATTGAGTTTATATTGCTATAACAACTTACAGTGATCCTAATCCTTAGACCATGAGATCATGTCAATCACTAACACCTAAGAGTTTCTTGATAACATCAAACGTCACACCGTAATGTGGTGATTATAAAGATGGGTTCGTAACTAATAAAGTGTTATGTTGAGGCTCATGGATCGAGAGTGGAATTTGTTCATCCCGATGACGGATAGATATACTGGCCCTCTCGGTGATATCACATTGATTAGCTTGCAAGCAAGTGATTTGATCACTAGAATGTTATATCACGGAACGAGAAAGAGTGCATGTCGATAACGAGATCAAACTAGGTATGGAGATACCGATGATCGAATCTCGGACATGTAATATATCGTGAGACAAAGGGATTAAGATACTAGCGTAAAGGTTCCGGCGATCACAAGAAAGTCATCGTTGAATGTGTGGAGTCGAGATGGGTCTCGGATCCCGCTTCGATTATTGATCCGAGAGGGTCTCGATCATGTCCGCATTATTCACGAACCGTAGGGTGACACACTTAAGAGACACCGACATCCAATTGGAGCAAAAGTTTCATGCCGAAAAAGAATAAACAAAGCGGAATTTATTTCACTAGATACCAAACAAAGTTTTCGGGTGAAATTGCATAAAGTGGTTATGCATGTGAAATAGAATTCTAGCAAGGTTATTTGTGAATGTTTGTCATTAAAGTAATTGACAAAATTCTGAATAAAATAAAAGATTTTTATTTAATGAGAGTTTGCATTAAATTTGGTGGAAATTTAATGGGTTTTTTTGAGTGGGATTTTGAGTGGACTTTTGAAGGGTCATTTTGTGAGTGGAGTGTCCACCCACATGATGAGGGGAGGGCAAGGGGGCAGCCCCCATGCGGCCACCCCTTGGGGTTCCCCCTCCTCCTAAAAGGAGCCCTCCTCTCACTTCTCACTCACACCTCCTCGTGAAGGATCTCTCTCCTCTAGAATTTATCCCCATGGTCTCGGACTAGCGAGATACATGTTCCGGTGGCTATTCGGCAAGAAAGAGTTGTGCTCACGCATCGCTGGAGCGAGGAGGCGGAGGTTGCTCGGTGCCTCGAACGTGTGTGCGAGCACGGATGCGCCTGACGGCGGCGCTAGGACTTCCTCTCGATCTTGAGATCGGCAAGAGATCGTCTACATCAACCACGAGTTTGGACTCGTTAAGCTTTGTCGGTCTTCAAGGGTATGTTCTCTACGGATATACATCCGCCCGTTGTTTGTATCTAGTATAAATAGATCTTGGTATATAGTTCACATCGTAGGAAAATTTTTGTTTTCTATGTCGAACCCTACAAAGGGTATCGGAGCGGATCTATGCGTAGATACTTTACACGGTAGTACACATATGAGTATGTGGGCGATGATGATCATGTTGTTGCTCCTTTCTTGTGATTTTGGATATTGGTGGCATAGTGGGATGAAGCGGCCGGACAAACTTTACATGTCCTCGCACATGAGACCTGTTCCACGCTTGACATGCAACTAGTTTGCATAAGTGGCTAGCGGTGTCTGCCTCTCCTACTATAGTCAATATCTATTTTGCAAGCGAGTTGTCAACAATTTGATTATCCTCGTTGTGGTTCATGTTCGTAGGTAAGAACGGTTCTATCTCGAAAGCCCTCACCACGTAAAACTTGCAATGGATAAATTAGAAGCGTCTAGTTTAGATTGTTCTTTGGGCTAGTGTTATGATATGGTAGTGTTGTAAGTAGAAGTATGAGATGATACTCTTACAACACACATAGCGTAAAACCCATAGATTGTGGATTTACACATATAGGTATGATAGTGATCATACCACGATGCACATGATAGAGATCATCTGCGGAACCATATAATGTCACTATTAAACATATGATGTTTGATTGCATCTTATATTGCTTGTTTAGCGCTTTGTTAAGCATAATAAGATGATCCCTCATTTTAAATATCAAGATAAGAATGTGTTCTCCCTTTAGTATGCACCGATTATGTTTTCGTCGCTCCAAGACATCACGTGATGATCGGGTGTACTTGGATCCTCGACCATACTTGGTGTAAGACAGTTACACGCAAAAATACTAAGGCTCTAACTTGGCGAGCCTAGCATGTACGACATGGCCTCGGAACACGACCGGAAGGTTAAGCATGAGTCATATAGTTGATATGATGCCCATTTGATGCTCGCCTTTGAAGCTATACCGACTCACGTGATGATCGGACTTGGTGTAGTGGATTTGGTTCATGTAATCACCAAAAGGACACGAGGATGTCGCTTTTGAGTGGGAGTTCATTCGTAATATAGATTAGTTGAACTCAATCTATCATACACTTAGTCTAAACTTTACAAATTCTGTTGTAGATGGCACCACCGCTTTTAATTTCAATGCGTTCATGGAGAAAGAGAAACTAGCAACGAACGGTAGCAACTTTACCGAATGGGCCATGAATTTGAGGATTCTCCTCTCACGCACAAAAGCAATATGTGCTAGAAGCGCCGTTAGGCCCCCACCCTTTGACGATGCCCCGACGAGGAGAAGAATGTCTATCGACTCGTCGGAGGACCACAACTTAGTTCATTGCGGCATATTGTATGGACTAGAGCGAACTCAAAGCGTTTCAAAACGGCAATGCTTTTGATACAATGGGTGAGTTGAAAATGATTTTCGACACACATGTCAGAGAGAGCTACAATGCTTCGAAAAGTTCTTTAGCTGCATGATGGAAGAGAACATTCGTTAGTGAGCATGTACTCAAGATGTCGTTACGCCGATAAGCTTGTGTCCTTGGGAATAACGATTCCCATTGACTTAGGCATCCATCGTGTTCTGCGGTCTCGCCACCTAGCTATAAGAGCTTCGTGATGAACTATAATATGCAAGGCATGAAGAAGTCTCTCCCCGAGCTTCTGTCAATGCTTAAAACTGCAGAAGTGGAGATCAAAAAGGAACATCAAGTGTTGATGATCAATAGGAACACTGGTTTCAAGAAAGACAAGGGGAAACGTAAGGGAAGTAAGGGCAGCAAACCTGTTGCCGTGCCTGAAAAGAAACCCCGAGTTGGACCTAAGTCTGATACCGAGTGCTACTATTGTAAGGGATGCCATCGAAGAATCGCCCCAAGTATCTGGCAGACAAGAAGGCCAAAGGCAAACAAAGGTATATATGATATACATGTTATTGATGTGTACTTGACTAGTGCTCGCAGAGCACCGGGTATTTGATACCGTTCGTTGCTAATATTTGTAACTCGAATCGGGGTCATGAGCAGCGACCGCTAGCAAGGGTGAGGTCAAGATGCGTCGGCAATGGATCAAACGTTGATGTGATCGCCGAACGCTACCTCTCCACTTACCGTCGGGATTAATTATAAACTTAAATAAGCATTATTTGGTGCACTGAGCATGAACATTGTATCTGGATCATGTTTGATGCAAAGTGGTTTTTCATTCAAATCTGAGAACAATGGTTGTTCCATTTATATGAATGAAATCTTTTATGGTCATGCACCAATGTTGAATGGTTTATTTCTGTTGGATCTCGATGATAATGTTACACATATTCATAATATTGATGCTAAAAGGATTAAACTTAGTGATGATATATCCATATATGTGGCAATCCGTCTAGGTCATATTGGCATTAAACGCATGAAGAAGCTCCATTCGGATGGACTTTTAGAATCACTTGATTATGAATCATTTGATACATGTGAGCCATGCCTTATGGGCAAGATGACTAGAACGCCGTTTTCCGGTTCAATGGAACGGGCGTGATTTATTGGAAATCATACATTCGATGTATGTGGTCCAATGAGTGTGTTTGCCGAGGTGGATATCGTTATTTTGTTACTTTCACGGATGATTTGAGTAGATACGGTTATATCTACTTGATGAAACACAAGTCGAAACCTTTGAAAAGTTCAAGGAATTTCGAATGAAGTTGAAAATCATCGTAATAGAAAGATCAAATTTCTACGTCGACCGTGGAGGTGAGTATCTAAGTTACGAGTTTAGCACTCACATGAAAGAGTGTGGAATTGTTTCACAACTCACACCGCCGAACACCACAAATGAAATGGTGTGTCGAACGTCGAATCGTACTTTATTAGATATGGTTCGATCTATGATGTCTCCGACGGACTTGCCGTTGTCATTTTGGGGTTATGCACTAGAAACCGCATTCACTTTAAATCGGGCACCATCTAAATCCGTTGAAACGACACCGTATGAATTGTGGTTTGAAACAAACCTAAGTCATCATTTCTTAAAGTTTGGGGTTGCGATGTTTATGTGAAGAAACTTCAACCGGATAAACTCGAACCCAAAGCGGAAAAATGCGTCTTCATAGGATACCCTAAAGAAACTATTGGGTATTCCTTCTATCACGATCCGAGGGCAAGGTTTTGTTGCCAGAATGGATCCTTTCTAGAGAAAGAGTTTCTCGCGAAAGGTGTGAGTAGTCGGAAGGTAGAACTCGAAGAGGTTATGGAACCTTCTCTTCAAAGTATGGCGAGTAGCGCAGGGAAGTCGTTCCGAGTTGGCTCCACCTGTTGAAGAAGGAACTAATGATAATGATCATGAAACTCCGAAGAGAGTACTCTTGAACCTCGCAGTCAACAGACGCGGCAGCCCGAGTCAGACGGAAATCTGTCATAAATTTCATGGTTGATGAAAATAATGACCTGCGACGTATGAAGAAGCGATGATGAGCCCGGATTCCAACAAATGGTTAGAAGCCATGAACCGAGATGGAATCCATGTATGAAAATCAAGTTTGGAACTTGGTGGAATTACCTCACGGCCGAAAGGCGTGGAGAACAAATGGATTTTCAAAAGGAAAACGATCTTGATGGTAATGTGACCATCTATAAAGCTCGACTTGTCGCAAAGGGGTTTCGACAAATTCAAGGAGTTGACTACGATGAGACTTTCTCTCCGTGGCGATGCTAAAGTCGATTAGGATTATGTTAGCAATTGCTGCATATTTCGATTATGAAATATGGCGGATGGATGTCAAAACCGCTTCTCAATGGTAATATTGAAGAAGAGTTGTATATGATACAACCAAAGGGTTTTGTCGATCCTAAGGATGCTAACAAGGTGTGCAAGCTTCGATCCATCTATGGATTGAAGCAAGCATCACGAAGTTGGAATCTCCGCTTTGATGAGGTGATCAAAGAGTTTGGATTTGTCCAAACTTATGGAGAAGCTTGTATTTACAAGAAAGTGAGTGGGAGCAATGTGGCATTTCGATATTATATGTGGATGGCATATTATTGATCGGAAATGATATAGAACTTTTAAGCAGTGTTAAAAGTTATCTAAACAAAGAAATTTTCAATGAAGGACCTAGGTGAGCGTCATACATATTAGGCATAAAGATCTATAGAGATAGATCTAGGCGCCTAATAGGGCTATCGCAAAGTACATACCTTGATAAGATTTTAAAGAAGTTTAAAATGGACGGAAGTAAGAAGGGTTCTTACCTATGTTGCAAGGCAAGACATTGAGTAAGACTCAAAGTCCGCTTCGGAAGAAAGAGAGATAATGGACAAAGTCCCCTATGCTTCACCATAGGCTCTATAATGTACGCCATGCTATGTACAAGACCGGATGTGGCACGCTATTAGTTTGACTAGTAGGTACCAATCGGATCCGTGTTCTAACATTGGATAGCGGTCAAGAATATCCTTAAATACTTGAGAAGAACTAAGGATATGTTTCTTGTACGGAGGTGAAGAAGAGCTCGTCGCTAAGTGTTATGTCGGCGCTAGCTTTGACACCGATCCGGATGACTCTAAGTCTCAATCCGGATCGTATTTCTCATGAATGGCGAGCGGTTAGTTGGAGGAGCTCCAAACAACCTGGTAGCGGGATCAACAACGGAGGCCGAATATGTTGCCGCTTGAGCGGCTCAGAAGCGATTTGGATGAAGGAGTTCATATCCGAACTAGGAGTTGTGGCAAGCGTTGGACCCAATGGTGATCTATTGTGACAACAATGGTGCCATTGCCAATGCCAAAGAGCCAAGGTCTCACAAGCATTCCAAGCATATTAAGCGGTTTCACTCCATCCGCGAGCATGTCAAGGATGGAGATATAAAGATTTGTAAAGTACATACGGATCTCAATGTAGCGATCCGTTGACTAAAACTCTCCTAGAGCAAAACATGATCAACACCAGAACTCAATGGGTGTTAGATATATCACTATGTAACTAGATTATTGTCTCTAGTGCAAGTGGGAGATCAAGGAATATGCCGAGAGGCAATAATAAATTGTTTATTATGTGTATTCCAAGTATATGATAGATGTTTATTTTGCATGCTATAATTGTATTAATACGGAAGCGTTAATACATGTGTGTTTAATAAACAAACAGAAAGTTCCTAGTTAAGCCTCTCTCATAAACTAGCTCGTTGATTAACAAGATGATCAAGGTTTCCGGATCATGGACATTGGATGTTGTTAATAACGGGATCACAACATTAGTGTAATGATGTGATGAACATTCATCCAGTATAGCATTACGATCAAAGTCATTGAGTTTATATTGCTATAACAACTTACGAAGTGATCCTAATCCTTAGACCATGAGATCATGTCAATCACTAACACCTAAGAGTTTCTTGATAACATCAAGCGTCACACCGTAATGGTGATTATAAAGATGGGTTCGAACTAATAAAGTGTTATGTTGAGGCTCATGGATCGAGAGTGGAATTTGTTCATCCCGATGACGGATAGATATACTCTGGGCCCTCTCGGTGATATCACATTGATTAGCTTGCAAGCAAGTGATTTGATCACTAGAATGTTATATCACGGAGCGAGAAAAGAGTGCATGTCGATAACAGATCAAACTAGGTATGGAGATACCGATGATCGAATCTCGGACATGTAATATATCGTGAGACAAAGGGATTAAGATACTAGCGTAAAATGTTCCGACGATCACAAGAAAGTCATCGTTGAATGTGGGAGTCGGTATGGGTCTCCGGATCCCGCTCGATTATTGATCCGAGAGGGTCTCGATCATGTCCGCATTATTCACGAACCGTAGGGTGACACATAAGAGACACCGACATCCAATTGGAGCAAAAGTTTCATGCCGAAAGAATAAACAAGCGCAGGAATTTATTTCACTAGATACCAAACAGTTTTCGGTGAAATTGCATAAAGTGGTTATGCATGTGAAATAGAATTCTAGCAAGGGGTTATTTGTGAATGTTTGTCATTAAAGTAATTGACAAAATTCTGAATAAAATAAAAGAGTTTTATTTAATGAGAGTTTGCATTAAATTTGGTGGAAATTTAATGGGTTTTTTTTGAGTGGGATTTTGAGTGGACTTTTGAAGGGTCATTTTGTGAGTGGAGTGTCCACCCACATGATGAGGGGAGGGCAAGGGGGCAGCCCCCATGCGCAGCCACCCTTGGGGTTCCCCCCTCCTCCTATAAAAGGAGCCCTCCTCTCACTTCTCACTCACACCTCCTCGTGAAGGATCTCTCTCCCCTCTAGAATTTATCCCCATGGTCTCGGACTAGCGAGATACATGTTCCCGTGGCTATTCGGCAAGAAAGAGTTGTGCTTCCGCTGCATCATTTGGGCGAGGAGGCGGAGGTTGCTCGGTGCCTCGAGCGTGTGTGCGAGCACGGATCTTGGCGTGATTTGCGGCGCTAGGACTTCCTCTCGATCTTGAGATCGCAAGAGATCGTCTACATCAACCACGAGTTTGGACTCGTTAAGCTTTGTCGGTCTTCAAGGGTATGTTCTCTACGGATATACATCCGCCCGTTGTTTGTATCTAGTATAAATAGATCTTGGTATATAGTTCACATCGTAGGAAAATTTTTGTTTTCTATGCTGCGAACCCTACAGATCTCTAGTAAACTCATGAAGAGACTAGGGAGTATGACGCATATGCTCCAACCCGCGGGGTAGGCTACTGACAGCCAAGTACTAGTTATGATTTTGAGCGAAATCTATTGGCACCAAACTTGCAATTCAAGGTTCGTCCATTGTTCAAGTTGTTGATAGACGTAGTTCAAGATTCTAGGCGGAAGTTCAACTTAATGATCTCTCTTTGAAACACTGGTATATAAACAAGCAGCAAGGATTGGCAAATCTTCAAATGGGCATTTGAGATCTTGTGGGGGATTGTTAGAAATAATGGGGCTAATCCATTTAGGCCCATGAGTATTTCAGATTTTCCATAAATCTCAAAGTCCAAATTTGTGGCAGCCCATATGTGTTTGGGCCCATGTTTGTGGCAGCTCACATGGGAGTGGAGTGGGAGCTAAAGTTTAGTCCCACATGGAAAATTGGAGGAGAGTTGCACCACCTTATAAGGTGGAGTGTTGCACCACTTTGTAAGTGAGTGGGAATAAGAGAGATACACAGCGCTCCTCCTCACGACGCCGCCGCATACGCCGCCTCGCCACGTCACATCACGACAGCAGCAGCGCCATGGTTCTTGAGTAACCGACCCGAACGTAGCGTGGACTCGCCCACGTTCGCCTCCGTTAGGGTTTCTGAGCGCTCTATATAAAGTCTGCGCTACCGCCACAACACCACCGAAACCAATCTAGGGTTTTGCCTTCCTCTCTACTTGCGTCACCGTAGTATACTCCATCCCGCTTGCCGGCGTGCGGCGGGACGGAGCAGTCTTGAACCACTCGCCTTGTGATCCTGCGGAGAGGGAGAATAAGGTTTTGGGAAGGCTCTGCTTGTGCTCGAGTTCTTCATCACGGTCGTCTTCCATCCAAGTCAGCGGTGCCTGCCACCGTCTTCGCCGCCATCTGCGATCACTCTTCCCAAAGTTTCTACTACGACAACCGAGTGCGTGCTACGTGATCTGTTTGGTTATTCATCATGTTCTGCGAGTACATGTTAGGTATTTGTTTGTTCCCGATCATCCTGTTGTTTAGTACATCTAGTATGTTCGAGTTACATGAGCTAGTAGCTGGTTTTGTCATGATTTATATTCTGGAATCAATCGTGGAAATTATGCCTAATAATCCAACAGCATACTCATTAGTGACAGCTCTTGTATTCTAATCTGCAGCCAAAAAGCAATGGTTAAGCGAGATTAGGAGCATGACATGGTCTGATTCTCCTTGGATTTGATTCATTTTCATAGCATCCCACCTGGAGCATCCTCGGATAAATCACCATGTGATGAGTTACTAGCGGTACGGCCTTTCATTCATTCATGCCAGTGATTGTCGTTATTTTGTGTTGTTCAAGTTGTTCACCCGTGATTGTATAGTAACTTGGGCAGATAGAACAACTCAGACGGGCAACATGTTTTGGGAGTTGCAGGCTGAAATAGCTAGATTCAGTTGTCGGCGCCACGTTCGGAAGCTATTCGTACTTCCTCTATTTAGAAATATAAGTTGTTTTAGGTTTGTGAAGTAAATATATCTAGACATCTTTTAGTGTGTAGAATCATTTAAACCTACACACTAAAACACTACAGGAGAAGTTGAATACGCCGACGGCCGGGTCCCGTCGGCGTAGGCCCTAAATGCCGTCGGCGTAGGCTGGCCAATTTGCCGTCGTCTGACCCGTTGGGGTAGCCTCTCCTCCCGTCGGCGTAGACCATATGAGGTCCACCTAGATGACTAACGGCCGTTGGCTACGCCGAGGGCTTTATCGTCGGCCTAGATTTTTTCAAATTTTTTCCAATTTTTTTTTCAAATTTTTTTTTCAATTTTTTTAACATTTTTGTATTGTTTAACTTGTTAATCTCACGTGGACATTTTTAATTCTAAGTATACTTAGTCTCAAGTCAAATTGCACAATTAGTTAAACTTCCCAACCGGTCACCCATCCTAATACTACTCCATTTCAAAGACGCTTAACTTCTTCGCTCCTTCCACATAAGCTTGAGCAAAGAAACTAAAACTTGTTGTGAATATTATCATATCAAACCTATTAACCATTACACTATAATCTTAGACATATTTGTTTTTTTACATTTCATACAATTTTTTGAGTAAACAACAATAAATAAGTAATAATAATCTTGAATTCAAATAAAAATAAAATAAATTTTATTTATTTTTCTTTTTTTATTTAAATTTGAATAATTCATATCTATAAATCCGTAAATCACAATTCGACAAATAATATATCTAAATCGATAAGAAAAATGAGAGGAATCCAAATACGACATCCATATCATCTATTTAATTATATATCATAACTTTTAAATATTAGACCAACTGAAACTATGTCAAGATTCATGAAACACCCCTTTTTGGCACTCGAGAAATAAAAAATGGCTTTTAGGGCGACGAAAAGGAAAACTTCCCCCTACAACATTGTTCGCCATCCCATGATATACACGAGTGCACAATATGGGCACATTAGCGCAAACTATATCGCGATTCTAGCAATAACATTGGTTATTTGATCTGAAATCCAGAAAACCTCGATTAAGATAGGTCATTTTGTGAAGGTTTTTTGAGACACGATCAATATACCAAGTTTTGTATTTTTCCACGCAACCATGTCACATAATATGACACCACGCGAAGGTTTTGCATTGTTTCGATCATTTTTGATTTTTATGCTCGCTCGTTTCAAACTATCGTCAAACTTTCTAAATCGAGGGGCATGAAGATTCTTAGCTCGGGGATGTGCCTCACTAAAATTGCATTAGATCTCTGATAAAATAGCATATTGTGAACCTAAAAATGATTTTTTCAAAAAATCATGAGCATCATATCATGTACCTGTAGTTCAAATCTAACATTTCCTTCTAATTCGGAGAATTTATGTTTTTCACGAGGGGTGGACGGAAAGGTTTGAGATACCCCGGTTGAGAAATTGTCCATTCAATATGGTATAGTATTTTTGAAAAATGTGGTATTATCATTTTGACACTTTTATTTCGTGGCTATTTCACAAAACGCCCCGTTTTTTGCACTCGAAAATAAAAATTGGCTTTTTGGTGCGACGAAAAGGAAAACTTCCTCCTGCAACATTGTTCGCCATCCCATGATACACATGCGTGCATAATATGGGCACATTATCGCAAACTATATCGTGATTCTAGCAATAACATTGGTCATTTGACCTGAAATCCAGAAAACCTCAGTTGAGATAGGTCATTTTGTGAAGGTTTTTTTGAGACACAATCAATATACCAGGTTTTGTATTTTTCCATACAACTATGTAATATAATATGACACCATGCGAAAGTTTTGCATTGTTTCGATCGTTTTTTAATTTTTTATGTCCGTTTCAAACTATTGTCAAACTTTGTAAATCGAGAGGCATGAAGATTCTTAGATCGGGGATGATCCTCACTAAACTTGCATTAGATCTCTGGTAAAATAACATATTGTGAACCTAAAAATGATTTTCCAAAAAATCATGAGCATCATATCGTGTACCTGTAGTTCAAATCTAACACATTTCCTGCTGATTCAGCAGGAATTTGTCTTTTTCACGAGGGTGGACGGAAATGTTTGAGATACCCGGGTTGGGAAATTGTCCATTCAATATGGTATAGTATTTTTGAAAAATGTGGTATTATCATTTTGACACTTTTATTTGGTGGTTGTTTCACAAAAGCGCCCGTTGTTTCTTGATCGGAAAATAAAAATTGGTTTTTTGGTGCGATGAAAAGGAAAACTTCCTCCTGCAACATTGTTCGCCATCCCATAATACAGATGCGTGCATAATATGAGTATATTATCGCAAACTATATCATGATTCTAGCAATAACATTGGTCATTTGACCTGAAATCCAGAAAACCTCGGTTGAGATAGGTCATCGTGAAAGTTTTTTTGAGACACAATCAATATACCAGGTTTGGTATTTTTCCATGCAACTATGTAATATAATATGACACCACGCGAAAGTTTTGCATTGTTTCGATCGTTTTTGAATTTTTTATGTCCGTTTCAAACTATCGTCAAACTTTGTAAATCGAGGGGCATGAAGATTCTTAGCTCGGGTCTGAGCCTCACTAAACTTGCATAATATCTCTAATGAAATAGCATATTGTGAACCTAAAAATGATTTTTGCAAAAAATTATGAGCATCATATCATGTACCTGTAGTTCAAATCTAACTCATTTCCTACCGATTTAGCAGGATTTTGTCTTTTTTATGAGGTCTGGACGAAAAGGTTTGAGATATCCAGGTTGAAAAATTATGCATTCAATATGGTCTAATATTTTTGAAAAATGTGGTATTATTATTTTGAAACTTTCATTTAGTGGTTGCTTCACAAAACACCCTATTTTTTGCATTCAAAAATAAAAAATATGTTATCAAAGTATTTATATTATATATATATATTTTAAAACCAATATGTAATATTTGAGTTTATATAGATAGACCTTATTTTCTGCAAATTTTGATATATTATATATTTTCTGAATTTAAATGATTTAGTTATGATTTTTCTAAGATTAATAGGGCAAAAAAGAAAAATGGCTCGGCGTAGACTTGACGCCGCTACTCTGCCGTTAGCCTAGTATGTTACGCCGACGTTTGCTTATGTTTGCCGTCGGCTATCTATTTTACCGACGGTAAACTGGGCCGACGGCCCGACATGCCGTCGGCCTATAAAAGAGCCGTCGGCCTATACCGTTACTTCTGTAGTGAAAGGTGTCTAGATATATTAGTTTTGATAACCTAAAACATCTTATATTTTTAAACGGAGGAAGTAGATGACAAAAGGTTTAGAACAACACTCTGCACGAACAGTCCGGGCATGTGATTTCTAAATTGCGTACGAGCACACTTTAATTTTGAAAGCCGCACTCGATCTATGGCATCGGATGCAAGTATATAGCACTGGTACTATACCACTTGGACTTTATAAAAAAACTAAATATTAGTATACTACTTCGAAGATGCTTTGGGTTTTGTGGGCTAATTGTAAAGAATTACCCGTGAGTGTCGATCTTCATAGTATATGCTCTTGGTCGAAGTATTTTGTTTCCAAATAAATTAAAGGTGCATTAGCATAAACACGTTGATTTAGGACGTGCTTGCATCAGCGGGAACCAACATGAGAGGACAATAACAAGAGTGCAATCTTTTGCTTACCCTTTTTTTTTGGAGAATGATTTCTTTGCAATTTTGTTTTCTAATAAGATAAGAAGGGCGCGTGAATTGTTCAATACATACATATATACGAGCTGCCAATTATATACTCTAGTATACAAGGAGTTGTCGTCTACCAGCGTTTTCTTACGCATTCAAAGTTCAATCCCGCCACGGAAGAGAATTGTTCTTGGAGCAGTTCTAAAGTCGACGTCGCAAATCGCAATGCATGTCGTCAACCAAGTTGTACGCGTCGTTCAAATCCAGAGAAGAGAAGAGTTCAGATGTCAAATACTACTGGTTACTGAAACTCAACCATTCAGCGTGTAATAAAATTCAGACTCGTGCATCTTTTTTACTCCTGCACCTTGACGACTCTTTTGCCACAGAGAAGAACAAGTGCCGTGCCGGGTCGTCTGTCCTGCATCTTGACGACCCCTTTTCCATACAGGAAGAAAGAGCGATGTGATCAATTCATGCGTACGCAAAACTGAAGTGACGGTGCATATATATCTTGTCCTGCACTGTTGGTAGATGAAGCAACAACAGGAAGTCGCAGGTACGTAGGTTCAATTATCTCGGCACGCTTTTCCCACGGGCAAATGAAATGATGATCTGATGTTGACAACAGTTTACCGGTGGTCGTACTCGTACGCCTAACCTAATCAACTAGTACCCGCGGCCGCCTACATGGACATAAAATTATGGTGGTTTATCGAGTGAGTTCCGGACTTACGGGCGGCTGCGGAAAGCGAACGGGTCGATTGGACCTGCCAGCATTTGGCACGAATCATTTCGGCGACGCTGACACTTCGACGGCGGTTACTCGACTGATCGGATCAGTCATCATTCATCAAAGCTCGTGAGGAAAATATCAGATGGACACGCCGTTGGATGCACGAACGTACGAGGGCGCAGGATCGGGCCGCCCCACTCGTACTACTCGTCGCCGTGCCGTGGCCTGACACGCGCAGGCGCACCCGCCCAGCAGCTTGGTTTGGTTGTGTGACCACGTCGTTCTTCGCTGGTTAGCGCGCCGGGCCCGGGCAATCGCCGGCCGGATCGTGGTCGCAGCCGCGCGCCTTGGTCTGTGTTAGAAAGCATACGAGAGGCAAATGAGAGACAGCATGAAGGGAAAGAATCAAGTGTTTTTATTAACGAATGAATCAGTATATATACAGGGGAAGGTCGGTTCCGGGAGGCAATGCTCAGGAATCCTAACCGCCCGACGGTTCCACATATGTGGGATTACAGGAGCGGGGATTAACCCTTAATTAACTAGGTTTAATTAATTCAAACACTTCCCCTAATCACTGCTTTAATGTGAGATCCATCATCTTGATTCAAGCCTCCTTTAAAAACCCTGTGGACAAAATACGAGGAGTATGGTAGGATATGCTTTTAAAACTTCTTCAAAAAACCCAGTGGAAAAATAAGAAGAAAATGACACAGCATATAATGATTATTGCCTCTATTAATTCAATATGAAATAAATCCATAGAATCTAGAGGTCAATAAATATGTCGTTTATACCTTCCTAAAAAGTCCGGTGGGGAAAACGGATAGTATGACAATATTACCTCATTAAAAACCGTAGTGAGAACCTGTAAAGTAAACTCATTTAAGGGAAAAAGAGTGTAATACTTCCTCCGTCTCGGTTTATAAGACTTACACGTATTTCTAGGTTAACAAATTAACCAACTTAGCATTAGATATATAAGATAAAAACTATATTATTAGAAACTTCAAATGTTATATTTTCTAATAATATAATTTTTATATTATATAATTCATATTATATAGCTCATGCAGACGAACTAGGTATACGCGTAAGTCTTATAAACTGGGATAGAGGGAGTATGATGCTTTGAACATGAATAGTTCAGGAAGATACTCCCCCTGATTATTGCAAATCTCGAAGCCGTCGTATACCGATTTCATGAATATATTTCTGGTATGTTGAAGTCGTTAGAGACTTCGTAAACAAGTCGGCGAGATTATCGCATGATTTGACTTGCAAGATGTTTATTTCCCCACTCTTTTGAAATTCATGAGGATAAAACAACTTTGGGACAATATGCTTAGTGATATTGCTCTTGATGTTTCTTGTTTGCATCCCGCATTATCCTCATAGATAATGGTAGGTGATTCGATAGAACCAATTCCACATGACTGTTGTATGTGGTTTATCATTCTGCGAAGCCACACACAATCGCGTGATGCCTCATATAATGCAATTATTTCAGAATGATTGGTAGATGTTGCAACCAGAGTCTGTTTCGAAGACTTCCATGATATAGCAGTTCGACCATGTAGGAACACAAAGCCGGTCTGCGATCTGGCATTATGGGGATCAAATAATTAGCCAGCATCAGTGTATCCAATCATACCGTAGTCCGGATTTCTCTGAAACTGAAAGTATAGGCCAAGATCCTTTGTGCCTTGGAGATATCGAGAGACATTCTTGACTCTCGACCAATGGCGTTTGGTAGGAGATGCGCTGTGTCTAGCAAGTAGATTCACTGCAAATGCGAGGTTAGGTCTCGTACAATTTGCAAGGTACATCAGCACTCCAATGGCACTGACATATGGAACCTCGGGTCCCAACATCTCTTCTCCATCATCCCTTTGTAGGGTTTCGTAGCATGGAAAACAAAAATTTTCTACCGCATACAAACAAACAAGCCAAGATCTATCTACTAGATTGTAGCAATGAGTCTATGGAATAACTCACCCTCGAAGATTCCAAAATGTTTAACGAGAGCGGATTCTCGTGGGTGATGTAGTCGTACTATTTCCGATCTCAAGACCGCGTAGACGATCCTTCCGGCGTTAAGTGCTAATGCGCTCATGATCGGTCACACGTTCGGTACTCGACGAAGACCTTCCTCTCCCTTGTTCCAAAGAAAATGGAGGTTGTAGCACTCCTCGCGATTCCTAAAAAGACAACGGGCGTGGTACCGAAATTAGAGGGGAGATCTCGCAGGTCTTCGCCTTAAGCCGGAGCGAGTATGGTGGACTATGAGAGAGAGCCTCGGCGATCTAGGGTTTAGACGCACCAAGGAGGAGCAAGGCCGACGGCTAGGGTTTATCTAGGCGGCGGCGGCTTGCCCTAGGCGGCGGCAGCAGCAGGAGGTGGCGGCGCTGGGGCTAGGGTTTGCGGGTGAAGGTGTTGTGTACTAGGAGGCAGCCCGCCCTCTTTAGGAGGTGAGGCCGGGAGGGAGTCCTCCCCCACTCGGTTTCCCAAGTGGGCCGGCGGTGGAGGGGAGGAACTCCTCCCCAAGTAGGTTTTCTACTTCCCCTCCACCTCACAAAATAGCCGTTTGACTTTTCAAATTGGCGTTTGACTTTTCAAACTAGGATTTGATTAAACCCTTTATTTTGTTCAGTGATGACACCTAGTACATGATGCAATCAGTCAAACTTGATATGACACATTCATGTACCCTTCCCCTCCGGAGTGCCGGACATTCCGGAACCTTCTAGAACATTCCCGATGAAAACACCGGAACCATTCTCCAACCCCAAAACAGGACTTTCCTTATATGAATCTTATTATCCGGACCATTCCGGATCTCCTCGTGATATCCCGGATCCCATCCGAGATTCCGAACAACATTCGGTCTCTTACTCATCATTCCATAACTACTCAAACAACGTCGAATCCTTAAGTGTGTCTCCCTACGGTTCGTGAATTATGCGGACATGATCGAGACACTTCTCTAAACAATAACCAATAGCGGAATATGGAAATTCATATGGCTCACATATTTCTCACGATTACTTTGTGATCGAATGAACCACTTACATACGATACCAATTTCCCTTTGTCTCACGATAGTTTACTTATCCGAGGTTATGATCGCTCGGTATCTCTGCATACCTAGTTCAACCTCACTCGATAAAGTACTCTTTCTCGTTCCGTGATATGTGATCCCTTGTGAGGTCATGCTTGCAAGCTAATTGGATGACATTCCACCGAGAGGGCCCAGAGTATATCTATCCGTCATATGGATGGACAAATCCCACTCTTGATCCATGTGTCTCAACCAATACTTCGAACACTCAATGCCACCTTTATAGCCACCCGATTCGGTGTGGTGTTTGATGTCATCAAAGCATCCTTCTGGTGAAGGTGATATGCATGATCTCATGGTCGAAGGAATTAGGTTACTATGTATCAGAAAGCATATAACAATTGAACTATTAAAATGACTTGATCTTTATGCTACGCTTATCTATAGGAGTATGTCCACCATATCATTCTCCTAACGATATGATCTTGTTGTTAATAACATCTCAATGTTCATGATAGGGAAACCACAATCATGTATTAACCAACAAGCTAGTATTATAAAGAGGCTTTACTAGGGACTCTATTTTAGTTTACAAATCACACAGGTATTAATGTTTCCTTGTTAATACTATTATAGCATGAATGTAAACATTTATCATAAACACAAAGATATAATAATAACTACATTTATTATTGCCTCTAGGGCATATCTCCAACACCCTTGGCATGAACGGATCATTCCCTACGTCTAGAGAATGAACTACCATGGGAGTTTTAGATGGATAGGATTTGTCCATATTGAATTTCTCCAATATTTTCTGGATATAGGTAGCTTGCTGTACCATTATTCTTTGAGGAAGGTGCTCGAGTTGGAGACCCAAGAAAAATTTGGTTTGACCCAAATCCTTCATCTCAAATTCTGTCTTTCGATGATTGCGTGCTTCATCAATATCTTGTGTGTTGCCAATGCTGTTGAGAATATCAACATACACTGAAATGATGAAAAATCCTGAAGAGGACTTCTTGATGAAGACACATGGACAATCATCACTATTGGAGTATCCCTTTTGAAGAAGGAACTCACTAAGTCGGTTGTACCACATTCGTCCTGACTATTTCAAGCCGTATAAAGACTTGTTCAGTTTTACATAGTACATGTTGCGTTTAGTGCTTGCATTCTGTGGCATCCCGCAAAACCACTACTAGAAAATCGCGTTGAATTTGTGCATTGCATCGTCATCGTCATGCATTGTTTGCATAAAACTATGTTTGCAAAAGCCGTTTGTTTTCCAAAACGCCCCACCTTTGTTCTAATGCAAACCCGGGTCTCGGATTATTTTGTTTTGTTGCTATCGGGTTGCAACGGCCCATTAAATCAAGTAAAATATTAAGTTCTTTTAGCGAAGCGTCGGGGCGTTTAACCGAACGACCACCCCTGGTTTTACAAAAGCGGTCCACCAACAATTCCTAAAGCTACCCACTATTCTACCCAACCTACCCCTCCACCTCACCTGGCCAATCCCTACGCCACGTCACCCTCTTCCCCCTCCTCACCAACACAGGCGCCACTTGGCCACCCCTCTTTCTCTCTCCTTCCCCACTCAAACCTCTCTCTCACATGCACTCACCCACCCGGCACACACACAAGCCCACACCCACGCCGCCGGCCTCCACACCTGTGGGACCCTGCCCAGCCCCACGTCGGCCCACCTTCCCCACTGCTCCTCTTCCCCAACTCTCTCCCTTGGCGCCCGTCCACGCTCCCAACCCGCGTGCTCCTCACTTCTCCTCCTAGCCTCCTCTCCTCACCTCCCTCCCGCGCCTCTCGCGCCCAGACCCCAGACCTTCCCGCCTCACCGCCTGCCACCGCCACCAGCCTCCAGGCCCCTTCCACTCACCCTCCCGCCTCGCCCCTCCTCCGCCGCGCCCGTCAGCCTCGCTCTCTCCTCTCCTGGCGCGCCCTCCCTCCTCAAGCCACGCCACGCCGGCCTTCCGCCTCCATCACCACCTCAACCAGCACCGCCTCCTCCGAGCCGGCTCCCTCACTTGGCGCCCCTCGCCCTTGCCGCCCGTCGCCTCTGCCTCTCGCATCCCACCAGCGCCAGCGTCCTCCGCCGCCGTCCGCGTCGCCCGACGCCGCCCTCCGCGGTCCCCTCGCGCCCGCCCTCTCCAGCGCCCTCGTCCCTCATCGCCGCCCCTCCGTTCGTCCTCGCCCGGCCGTCCTCTTCCAGCTCGCCGGCAGCGGTTCTGCCCGGCGACCTCCGTTCCTCCCGCAGCCCGCCGTCCGCGGCCGCGTCCCGCCGTCGTAGCCTGCTTCCCGAGTGCTCGGCGCCCTTCCAAGTTTTGGCGCCGTCGGTAGTCCTCGGCGCCAGACCTGCTCCACAGGCGAGCTGGTGAAGGGGAGTCGCCTCGTCCTCTCCGTGGCACGTCCACAGCAGCCTCTGTGGCCCCGAAGCCAAGGGCGTCTAGGCCAACAAGCTGTTGGTTTTGCTCATCGAGGATAGTTCCGCTTCTGAGTGTGTTGCAGAGGTGCTGTTCCGAACCACGCCATGTGTTGTGGTGTGTTATGCGTGTCCTCAAGATCTCTCCGAGTGTGGTTCCATAACCGACAAATCAACCGAGACCGACCCCATGACGAGTGCATCGTCTCACCAAGATCTTCCGACGCCGAGAACCGGACGCCAAGATCACCGCGGACGACATGATCTTCACCCGAGCGCCAAGACCCGACTCGTGGAACCCGACAAGAGCTTCACAACGACAAACGGCGTCGACCGGAAGCACCGATGCGCCCGACGACCAAGTACCACCGGACACCGAGTCCTCCGAGAACCCGATCGACAAGTGCCGTCCGACGCCATGACCGACAACGTGGCCCGACCATCGCGAATGCGCCAAGACCTACCCCGCTACCGAGAACGTTCCGTCGGACCCCGAACCCCGGAACCCCAAGACCGTCGCGACCCCTAATGTGTGAACCCTTTCCTCGAACCCTAATTCATAATATAATACAATTGTTGCACATCAAATCATTCATCTCGCATGCACATCATGTGGTTTGGGGGCCTTATGCCGGTTCACGTAATAATTAAATATGGGGCCCATATGCGGGCAAATCTAGCCTCATATTGTCCTCATTTAAATTTGTGTAGCGAACCCGGTGCTATCTTCTACCATGCTAAAACAACATTTAAAATGCGGGGTTTCTAAATAACTTGAACCATATATATAATTGTCGGGACCCCGGTTCCGCTTAATATGGCCTAATTGCATCGCATCTTTGCCATGTCATTCATCATACATGCATCATGCCGATCTTCTGCCGTAATCTTAAATAGTGCATCCGGTGTTTCTTCTAGTGCTTTGCTTCTTCACGGATAAGGCCGTTGAGTTGATGTGAGCTTCGCCCCGATCTTCGGGAAAAACCTTCGACAATGTTTTCAGGCGAGCATCTCCCCCCTTTCTACCTATCTTACTTTTATAGTATTTATTTCCCTCCTGTTGATCTATTGCTATCTGTGTTGCGATGCTTTAGTTTCCGTACCTGTGATATACCTTGCAGCCCTATATGGCCTTGGACACACCCTATTACCTGTTGTTTGGTAGATAGTTGGACTTGCGCGTCGTAGTTGCTTGCTCAAGTGCTGTTCTGTGACATCATATGCCACAGTTGTTGATGTATTGCCACATGTTGATGTTGGAGATGATTCTAGTTTTATTTAACGTCACTTTAATTTCTGTTTAACAACTAAAATTGAAATAAGCAGAGGCATCGGTGGGTGATAGAAAATATTTGGTTTCCGAACGCCCACTTGTGTCCCGTAAGACCCCGAGTACTTGATACCTGTTCCTTGATTTATCGCGCTATCCACATCCGGGAGGTATATGGGACCCCCCTGAGCCAGAGCTTGATTCATTCTTATTTCTTGGGGCCACAAACTAGTTTGAGGTTTTATTTACTATCCTGTACTTATGCCATGCTACTTTCTGTATTTAAATTGTGCGAGGAGCACCTTTGTCTTTGTTAGGATCGGGACACGATTCCGCGGTGTCGACAAGCCCACACTTTCGGTTCCCCAGTCATTCACGATCGTCTACCCAAACCTTAAGTCCGTCTCGAGTCACCGCTTCTATGGATTCTACTTAAGGGTGGCCCCAAATATTTCTGAATCTGTGATTGTTCATTGAAAGCCTTGTTGGGTTTTGATTTGGTTTTCCGAGGTTGATCGGGCGTGTGTTGCTATTGGTGCACCCGCCGGTAAAACTTTCAAAGCCGTGTCCGCGGATATGGGCGACTTGGAGCACGATCTCGATCATAGACAAGCATAACTAAAGTTTACTGCTATAAATTTGACTTATAATGACTAGTAATCAGCTTCACTATAATGGAATGGCTAATTAATACTGCCCACAATTGCTTGTTGGTTGTCGCTTGCGACAATTGTACCTGACTAGTAAATCTTGCAACTACAACGGAATGGCTGAATAAAAGTACCAACTACTGCTGGGTTTTTGGGTTATCTCAAGATAAATGTATCTGACTAGTAAGTGTTGCCACTATCACGGAATGGTTAACTACAAGTGCCCACTGTTTATTTTATCAGGACGATTATCTAAACCTGTCTAGTAAAGTGCCGCAACTATAACTAATTAAATAAAACTGCCAACTGTGTGAGTTCCTCGGTTGACTTCCTCGACTAGTCTCGAGGGGGAAATGCCAGGATGGGTTTGTTTGATGATAGTATCAGGTTGGATCCGAATAGGTCATTCTTACCCCCTCTGATATCCGCCAGTTGTGTCGAGTCTCTATAGGTTGATCAGTGCATCTTTGCCGCCGCCATCCACCATACCTATGTAGGCGAGGACCGCCGAATTCTAGCCTCGCTGTCTTGGCCTCGATCGACGCCCTTCTTTTTCCTTTGCCCTTTGTCGGCACCCCTTTTGTTTAAGCAGTTTGAGATCGACGTTAGCGGTTACCCTTCCGCTTGGCTGGGCGGGTTATGGACGCCATTGGTTATTCTTCGTGGCTCTTAGCCCCATTTGCATCTTGTCCGTAGTGGGACGCCTATCGTTCAAGGTGATTTGGATCTTCGTATTATATATCGTATTCTTGACTCTTTGAGTCATTGTTATATATATCTGCTCGTGGGTCCCATCGAGGACCTGTGTAATGTTATTACCGCTTTTCCACCCGCACGAAAGTGCCTGGTGGGCACCTTTGAATCGTTTTTATGCGGGTTTGGCGAATTTTGCTCAAACTTGCATAGGTCCGATTCTGAGGGTGTTACAGAGAGGTATCAGAGCCCAGCAGTTGAGATACCCCACAAGTCCAAATTTCAGGATAACCTAGATAACGGCCAAGTAGAGTGTCAAAACTATTTTGCAAAATCGGTTGGATAGTTCGATTAGGTCTGATTTTACTCCTTACCCTCTGCTATTCTCCTCTTACCTCACGTGTTTTGAATCGCTCTCTTCTCTTTCTTGAGTCCGAGAATTCTCGTGGTTGGTTTTCCGTCGCCTTCGTGGTTTCGCTTCCTCCTCGATAACGGTGTGCTACCATCCGGTGTTCGTCTTGCTTGAGGAATCCGTGCTGCGGTACCATTCTTTGTTCCTTGTTTTGCCTTCCGTGTTTTCGGCGACGACATCATCCACGCGGATCCGGCGCAGTCGCATCACTCCTTTGTTTCCGAACCTCGCTTGGCGAGATCTTCAGTCTAATTCCGAGAGTTGGTTGCAGAATCCGCCTATTTGTGTGCAGAGTAATGGTTCGAGTGCGGGATGGAGTAGCTACCATACCACTACTCTTATCATTCGCTCTTGTACATCGAATCAGTGGATCCAGCAGTTTTACTCCGTTCACGGAAGTTAGGGGTGGCTTTATTGTGGATACCTCTACCTTCGACCTTTTGTTCCCGGAGTGTTCTCTCGACGTTCACGGACAACAACCTCTTGTTAGTGGTGTCGCGAGGATCTACACGAAGCGAGAAGATGCAGGTCGCCGACCTTCTTTCCGGTACCATGAGGCGGATCTCGAGGGCGAGATCCATTGTTAGTGGTGTCGAATTGTGGCATCCCGCAAAACCACTACTAGAAAATCGCGTTGAATTTGTGCATTGCATCGTCATCGTCATGCATTGTTTGCATAAAACTATGTTTGCAAAGCCCGTTTTGTTTTCCAAAACGCCCCACCTTTGTTCTAATGCAAACCCCGGGTCTCCGGATTATTTTTGTTTTGTTGCTATCGGGTTGCAAACGGCCCAGTTAAATCAAGTAAAATATTAAGTTCTTTTAGCGGGCGGTGACGGGCCGTTTCAACGACCACCCCAGTTTTACAAACGGTCCACCAACAATTCCTAAAGCTACCCACTATTCTACCCAACCTACCCTCCACCTCACCCTGCCAATCCTCACCGCCACGTCACCCCTCTCCCTCCTCACCAACACAGGGCCGCCACTTGGCCCCCTCTTTCTCTCTCTCTCCTTCCCCCACTCAAACCTCTCTCTCACATGCACTCACCTACCCCGCACCACACACAAGCCCACACCCACGCCGACGCCCGCCCTCCTGCTCAGTGGGACCCGCCTGGCCCCCCGTCCGCCCACCTCCCCACCACCGCCTCCTCTTCCCAACTCTCCCCACCGCCTGTCCACGCTCCCAACCCCGCCTGCTCCTCCCTTCTCCTCCCAGCCGCCTCTCCCTCTCGGCTCACACCACCGCTGCCCCCCTGACCTTCCCCGCCGCCACCGCCCACCGCCACCAGCCCACGCGCCTCAGCCCTCCCACTCACTCTCACCTCGCCTCGGGCCCTCCCTCCTTTGCCCGTCAAGGCCGCCGACGCCTCTCTCTCTGTGGCGCTGCCTCCTCCGGCAAGCCGCCACGCCACCTCGCCGACGCCGCCCATCACCACCTCCACCAAGACCGCCTCCCTCCTCGCTCCGCTGCCTCGCCGCGCCGGGCCGCCCTTGCCGCGCTGCCGCCTCGCGCCACCTCGAACGCCTGCCACTCCGCTGGCCTGCTGCTGCCGGCCGCCTTCGCCGCCCGGCCGCCCGCCGCTCGCCTCGCCCGCCCCCTCGCCGCCTCGTTCCGCCTCACAGCCCGGTCCCTCTTCCTCGGCCCGGCAGCCAAGTTCTCGGCGACTCGTTCCTCCGGCACGCTGTCCGCTGTCCGCTCCGCTCGCCGCCCTGCTGCCGCCAGCCTCGCTTCCGAGAGGCGGTAAGCGCCTTCTAAGTTTTGGCCGCCGGTAGTCCTCGACGCCAGACCTGCTCCACAGCTCGGTGAAGTAGTCGCCTCGCCCTCTCCGCCGTGGCACGCCCCTCGCAGCCTGTTGTGGCCCCCCGCCAAGGGCGTCTAGGGCCAACAAGCGTTGGTTTTGCTCTGGCGATAGTTCCGCTTCTGATGAGTGTGTTGCAGGTGCCGCTGTTCCGAACCCGACGCCATGTGTTGTGGTGTGTTGTCTGGTTCCTCAAGATCTCCGTCCCCGAGTGTGGTTCCATAACCGACAAATCAACCGACACCGACCCCGACGAAAGTGCATCGCTCTCACCAAGATCTTCCGACGCCGAGAACCCGGACGCCAAGATCACCGTCACGGGACGACATGATCTTCACCCCGAACGCCAAGACCGACCCGACTCGTGGAACCCGACAAGAGCTTCACAACGACAAGAACGGCGTCGACCCGGAAGCACCCGATGCGCCCCGACACCGAACCAAGTACCCCTTTTCGGACACCGAGTCCTCCGAGAACCCCGATGCGACAAGTGCTTCGTCCCGAACGCCATGACCGACAACGTGGCCCGACCATCGCGAATGCGCCAAGACCTACCCCGCTACCGAGAACGTTCCGTCGGACCCCGAACCCCGGAACCCCAAGACCGTCGCGACCCCTAATGTGTGAACCCTTTCCTCGAACCCTAATTCATAATATAATACAATTGTTGCACATCAAATCATTCATCTCGCATGCATATCATGTGGTTTGGGGGCCTTATGCCGGTTCACCTAATAATTAAATATGGGGCCCATATGCGGGAAATCTAGCCTCATATTGTCCTCATTTAAATTTGTGTAGCGAACCCGGTGCTATCTTCTACCATGCTAAAACAACATTTAAAATGCAGGGTTTCTAAATAACTTGAACCATATATATAATTGTCGGGACCCCGGTTCCGCTTAATATGGCCTAATTGCATCGCATCTTTGCCATGTCATTCATCATACATGCATCATGCCGATCTTCTGCCGTAATCTTAAATAGTGCATCCGGTGTTTCTTCTAGTGCTTTGCTTCTTCACGGATAAGGCCGTTGAGTTGATGTGAGTCACCGATCTTCGGAAAACCTTCGACAATGTTTTCAAAGCAGCATCCCCTTTCTACCTATCTTACTTTTATAGTATTTATTTCCCTCCTGTTGATCTATTGCTATCTGTGTTGCGATGCTTTAGTTTCCGTACCTGTGATATACCTTGCAGCCCTATATGGCCTTGGACACACCCTATTACCTGTTGTTTGGTAGATAGTTGGACTTGCGCGTCGTAGTTGCTTGCTCAAGTGCTGTTGTGTGACATCATATGCCACAGTTGTTGATGTATTGCCGCATGTTGATGTTGGAGATGATTCTAGTTTTATTTAACGTCACTTTAATTTCTGTTTAACAACTAAAATTGAAATAAGCAGAGGCATCGGTGGGTGATAGAAAATATTTGGTTTCCGAACGCCCACTTGTGTCCCGTAAGACCCCGAGTACTTGATACTTGTTCCTTGATTTATCGCGCTATCCACATCCGGGAGGTATATGGGACCCCCCAGCCGAGCGAGCTTGATTCATTCTTATTTCTTGGGGCCACAAACTAGTTTGAGGTTTTATTTACTATCCGTACTTATGCCATGCTACTTTACGTATTTAAATTGTGCGAGGAGCACACTGCATCGTTAGGATCGGGACACGATTCGCGGTGTCGACAAGCCCAGCCACACTTCGGGTTCCCACTGCTCACCGCTTCACCCAAACCTTAAGTCTGTCTCGAGTCACCGGCTTCGTTATGGATTCTACTTAAGGGTGGCCCCTCAAATATTTCAATCTGTGATTGTTCAACGTGAAAGCCTTGTTGGGTTTTGATTTGGTTTTTCCGAGGTTGATCGGCGTGTGTTGCTATTGGTGCACCCGCCGGGTAAAACTTTCAAAGCCGTGTCCGCGGATATGGACGACTTGGAGCAAGATTCTCGATCATAGACAAGCATAACTAAAGTTTACTGCTATAAATTTGACTTATAATGACTAGTAATCAACTTCACTATAATGGAATGGCTAATTAATACTGCCCACAATTGCTTGTTGGTTGTCGCTTGCGACAATTGTACCTGACTAGTAAATCTTGCAACTTCTAGCGGAATGGCTGAATAAAAGTACCAACTACTGCTGGGTTTTTGGGTTATCTCAAGATAAATGTATCTGACTAGTAAGTGTTGCCACTATCACGGAATGGTTAACTACAAGTGCCCACTGTTTATTTTATCAGGACGATTATCTAAACCTGTCTAGTAAAGTGCCGCAACTATAACTAATTAAATAAACTGCCAACCGTGAGTTCCTCGGTTGACTTCCTCGAGGGTCTCGAGGGGAAACGCCAGATGGGTTTGTTTGATGATAGTATCGTTGGATCCGAATAGGTCATTCTTACCCTCGATATCCGCCATTGTGTCGAGTCTCTATAGGTTGATCGATTGCATCTGCCGCCGCCGATCCACCATACCTATGTAGGCGAGGACCGCCAATTCTAGCCTCGCTGCATCGCCTCGATCGACGCCTTCTTTTTCCTTTGCCCTTTGTCGGCACCCCTTTGTTTAGCAGGTTTGAGATCGACGTCGTTAGCGTGGTTACCTTCCTTGGCCGGGGTGGTTATGGACGCCATTGGTTATTCTTCAGGGCTCTTAGCCCCATTTGCATCTTGTCCGTAGCTGGACGCTCTATCGTTTCAAGGTGATTTGGATCTTCGTATATTATATCTGTATTCTTGACTCTTTGAGTCGCTGTTATATATATCTGTTCTGTGGGTCCCATCGAGGACTGTTGTGTAATGTTATTACTTCGTTTTCCACCCGCACGAAAGTGCCTGGTGGGCACCTTTGAATCATTTCTATGCGGGTTTGGCGAATTTTGCTCAAACTTGCATAGATCCGATTCTGAGGGTGTTACACATTCGGGACAGAGACTCCATCAGGAACCTTCATGTATATGTTCGAATCTAGTGACCCGTAAAGATATGCGGTCACGACATCCATCAACTGCATAGATAGACGATTTTGCACTGCCAAAGATATAAGATATCAGAAAGTGATACCAGTCATTACTAGAGAATATGTCTCATTGAAATCAATGCCGGGTCTCCGCGTGAAACCCTGTGCTACGAGCCTCGCTTTGTATCTCACCACCTCATTGTTCTCATTCCGTTTCTAGAGGAAAACCCATTTTAATCCCAGAGGGAAAACATTGGGAGGTGTTGGTATTGCTTGTGTGAATACCTTCCTTTTATTAAGCGAAGCAAGTTCTGCTTGTATTGCTTCCTTCCATTTAGGCCAGTCGGAGCGTTTCTCATACTCAATGATAGTCCTTGGATCATGATCATTGAGAAGGGTATCGGCAATTGTAGCAGAAAAATAATGTCGACAATCGTAGACTTACGGTTGAATGATTCTCCAGAATCGATATAGTTGGTGGATATCTCGTGCACCCTTGATGACTCTTCATGATTTCCTAATATGCGTGAGTCTAGGTGTTCCGATGTCCCAACCAGTGTGTGTAAGCTGGAGCTGGGTTGTGGAGGTTGCCCTTCCACTGGGTGTATACTACCCATAAGGTGTTCGTCAACGTTGAGCTGACTTTTATTTACTGATTTGGAGGATTTTCTCTTCCCTCTCCTTTGTTGCTTGCGAGAAGGAGGTTCCGGGTCAGAAGCCGTACTACTCCCCCTCTTTTTAGGATCAGGGAGTTGAGTGGTTTTTGTTGGTACCTCCACGCTTTTGCGCATTTCCGCCGGTTTCGAGATTTTGTAACACCTTTAGATCAGTAAATGAATCATGGATTATTTGCAAGATGTTGCAAATTGATGATTTTCCGAACTTGGAGTTCGGTCTCTTGGGTACGTGGATCAGAGGTTGAAATGGAGATAGCATTCCAATCAATTTCCGGGCATTCTTTCTGGTACTTGAAATCTCCCCTAATGCCGAAAAATATTCCTCATCAAATATGCAATCAGCGTGACGGGCTATGAATAGATCCCCAGTAAGGGGTTCCAGGTACTTAATAATCGACGGCGATTTGTACCCCACATAGATCCCTAGTTTTCTGTGTGGGCCCATGGATGTCCGCTGTGGTGGTGAGATCGGGATGTATGTAGCACATCCGAACTTACGCAGATGGGAAATGCTGGGAGGATTTCCACGTACCAATTGCAGATGGGAAGTACTGTGATATGCAGTAGGTCACAATTGGATTAGGTTAGCAGCATGTAAAACCGCGTGACCCCAACACGAAGTTGACAAGCTACAATTCATTAACAAAGGTCTTGCAATGAGTTTGATCCTCTTTATTAGGGACTCAGCCAAACCATTTTGAGTGTGGGCATATGGAACAGAATGTTGAACTTCAATCCCCAAGGCCATGCAATAGTCATTGAAGGCGCGTGAAGAGAATTCTGCAGCATTGTCCATACGAATTGATTTAATTCGACTTTCTGGATAATGGGCCTGTAACTTAATTACTTCCCTCATTATCTTGGAAAATGGATGGTTTCGTGTGGAAAGAAGACACACATGTGACCATCGTGTAGATGCGTCGATCAAAACCATAAAATACCTGAATGGTCCAGATAATGGTTGGATAGAACCACAAATATCACCTTGAATTCGTTCAAGGAATCGAAGTGGTTCAACTTATATTTTGAGGTGTGAATGTCTCAAAATTAGCTTCCCTGTGGCACATGATGTACACACAAAGTCTGATGACTGAGGGAATTTGGACTCATGCAAATTATGACCAATGGAATTGCTAGTAATCTTCCACATCATCCCGATGCCAGGATGGCCTAGGCGATCATGCCAAGTTTGAAATGCGTCAACATTCTGGAGGATTACCTTGTAAGCAACATGTTCTACGGGCTTGATGTATGTATAGTATAGTACGGATGACAGAGAATGAATTTTTTAAGTACTTGCTTCCCATATCCATTATCTTTTGTGAAGAGCAGATACTCTTCTTTGTTGTCTTCATGGGTTTCAATATGAAAACCATTCTTACGGATATCTCGATAACTGATTAAGGTACGTGACGAATCGGGATACAACAAGGCATCCTAAATTTTCACTTGTGTACCATTTGGGAGGGTAAATATGGCACGTCCAGTGCCAACAATTACCACATCGCGTCCATCGATAGTCAAAATATCTCCATTTATCTTTTTTAGAGCTTGAAAATATTTCAACTCCCTCAGTATGGAGTTTGTGGTAGCACTGTCCACAAGACATAATTCCTCTTCCATCATATTGTCCCCATAGAGCTATATATAAAAATGAAGAATTTTCAATAAGAAAACCCTTATTTAGATACATAGAATACAATCTTTATTATATCAAAGTGCTGATACAATATACATGACAACAACAATACTTATGTTCTTATTACAACATCACGAATGGACATAAAATATAGTGATCACTAAGGAGATAGTGGGACTAGTCGAAATATCCAAACACGTCGTTTGAGGCGTACTCAATCATCATGTTCTCTGTTTTCATAGGGTCCTCGGGCTGCTGGAGAGTCATAGTGTTGCTAGGTCCAGGAGGAGCATCTTGCAAACAACCAGCTCCATTGGTGCCATCTGGATGAAGGTTGAAGTTGGCTTCAAACCTTTCCCTTGAGGTGTCTTGCGTCCTTGGGATTGCTGATAGAGGATTGCCAGATGCTTTGGGGTCTTGCACTTGTTAGTAGGATGCGTGTAGCATCCACACTTGTCACAAAGCCTAGTTTTGTCATACTTTGGCTTTGCAGTGCCTTTCCCACTACTAGGAAAACGGCCTTTAGTGGCGCACCTGCAGTGCTCCACGGGCCTTGCGCTACGGCTATCTCTCAGCCGTGGCGCACTGCCTAGTGCGCCACGGTTATGTAGAGATAGGCGTAGCGCACCTGCTAGTGCGCCACAGAAGTTTGGCGTGGTGCGTACCCCTTGGATCTTCTGTGGCGCACTACCTAGTGCGCCACTAAACATCCATGGTGCGCTTTAGGTGTAGTGCGCCACAGAAGGTAGACCATGTGCGCCACAGATGTGTTTTTTGTTTTTTTTAATTTCCAAGCCAGATTATATGCAATAAAGATTATATACAATATTACAGCAGATATACACACACATATACAAGATATACAGTTATATATATAAATACTCAATATGAAAAACAAGATTGAAACAAATACATATAGATAAGTCTCATACATGAATACATAGTCCAAGTTACATTGTTTTGATCAAGTTACAAAGTAGTAGTTGGTGACATGCGAATACATGTGTATCGAACAAGTTAGAGCTCTAAGCTCGCCTAGACATCTAAACTAGCTAGCTAGACACAAACGCGATAAATAACCAAAGAAGATAAGCATGATCACCGCCATGACGAAGGTGTAGGTCTTCATCCTGTTCCTTGTCCTAACTACCGCTAGATAGCGCGTGTATCTAGCTTCCGCCTCGCCATAGTGTTGTACCCTTTGTAGCTATTGCCGCTGAAACGTGCACTGTCTCCGTGAGTCTTCCCAATCATCGTAGACTCCGGGAACTCCCCTTGTACACGTACCACGTCATCTACAAGTTGATAATAATAACTAACCGTGATTGAAAAACATGTATAATTAAAGTCGCATATGAAGATACACTTATAGAAAGTACTCTTAAATCAAAAGAGCAAACTCAAAAAGCATGCCTCATATATAACTAGGTTGTTGGACACAGAATATGCTTATGACGGACTGTTAGCCAAGTAGGATGCACAATTCACGGACTTATGCATATCACAAGGCTAACAATCCCGTCATAGCACATTCACATATATATTGTGCCACGACATTTCAATCATCGGCATATTCTCGAAAAGACAAAAATAACTCAAAAGCATGCCTCATATATAACTAGGTTGTTGGACACAGAATATGCTTATGACGGACCGTTAGCCAAGTAGGATGCACAATTCTCGGACTTGTGCATATCACAAGGTAACAATCCCGTCATAGCACATTCACATATATATTGTGCCACGACATTTCAATCATCGGCATATTCTCGAAAAGACAAAAATAACTCGAAAAGCATGCCTCATATATAACTAGGTTGTTGGACACAGAATATGCTTATGACGGGAACTGTTAGCCAAGTAGGATGCACAATTCACGGACTTGTGCATATCACAAGGCTAACAATCCCGTCATAGCACATTCACATATATATTGTGCCACGACATTTCAATCATCGGCATATTCTCGAAAAAGACAAAAATAACTCGAAAAGCATGCCTCATATATAACTAGGTTGTTGGACACATGAATATGCTTATGACGGGACTGATAGCCAAGTAGGATGCACAATTCCTGGACTTGTGCATATCACAAGGCTAACAATCCCGTCATAGCACATTCACATATATATTGTGTCACGACATTTCAATCATCGGCATATTCTCGAAAAAGACAAAAATAACTCACACTTGTCGTCCGAGAACCAAAGAGTAAGCAAAAAAACCAAAGAGTAAGCAAAAAAACCAAGCATTGATTGATATATAATAATAAGCAAAATAAGTAAGCGGTGATTCATAAACCTAATAAGATAAGTACACTTGTCGTCCACACACACACACACAAAGGTCATCTATAGTTTGCAACTACAACTAGGCCAACATCAAGCCTTCTGGCTCGGCTTAGGGAACGGGAGGACGCCCTGTCTCGTCATGAACTTCCTATAGTCACCCTGCATCTCTAGGCGATCTTCTATGTCACGGTTATTCAAGATATTTCCTCCGTAGAAGATCCCCCAAGTCATGACATCACGAAGATGATTGCCCCAAACCGCTGGATGCGATACATCTCTTATCTAATATCCGAATCATTGATCTTGGCCTTTGCTTCGCCCACTGCTTGAGATGATCCGGCAGAGAATTCTCAGGTCAAGTAGGAACGCCTCATGTGATGGAGTGCGAGTAGGCTTCCTTCATCGTTTTCCCGGCTTCACGCAGGGAACTCACGTGGTTGAAGACGTGCTGCCGAACTTGACCTTCTTACGCACGGCTGGTGCCTTCCGTCGAGGCAAAGCCGTGAGAGCATCATCCGAACTTCCTTGATCTTGTCGTAGTTTTTCTTCTTTTCTAGACTCCCGAGTCGAAATACGTGGCGGGAATGCTTCATGATAAGGAGATGAGCGTCAGGTTCATCTCACAAAAATTCAAATGGAATGTGTTGAAAAAGAATGATGATGATCTAATAAAGCCAATCGACGGTGGCGACTGAATAACGACTTACTCGAGAAAGTAAGGCACGAGAATGTATTCATTTGTCTTGTTCGCCACGAGGATTCTTTTTAGGTACGAGGCCACGATACGTCGTTCGGGGGAACCCAAGCAGCCATCACGCATGTAGTAGGGGTCCACTATAGCGATGCCCGGTGTGTTCTCTCTAATGATCTGCGTGGCCAGGCTGAGAGAAAAGAGATGGACCATGGTATAGTGCAGTATAGGTGGAACATATTGAAGATGTCCTCGAACCGCAGGAAGAACAGATCCGAGGCAAGGTCGACGAAGCCCAAGCCTGTGGCACCTTAACCACGAATACCGGTAGGGATCTTTCTCCGATAGAAGGCGTCTCTATCGTCAAGACGTAATGCACACTGCAGCTCCGAATCGGGCGAAGCTCAAATTCTTAGGTAGCATGGGCTCACCCGCCACATGAATCCTCCACATAATACCTCGGTCTTGGTGGCCCGTCCAAACCTGATCGATTCGCGATTGTTGACGCCACCGCGCTCGAGCTGCTAGATTTTCTTTTCCTGCCCTTTTTCCTTTTGGAGAGCGGAAGGCACATAATCTGAGCACCGGCCGCCCTATGTAGTGTGTCAGGCTTAGAATAAAGGGCCGGTTGGTTGTATCACCGGCTCAGAAGGCGCAAGCGGAGGCGTCCCGAGAACCAAACAGACGCTTGGTGATATTGGCTTTCTCTGGGGCCACCAGCTAGGTCTTCTTCGCCAAACCGAGTCCGAACAAGTGATCATTCCGGTCTTCAAGTCCTCGGCGGATCCTCGCCATGTGCATATCATCAACATGATCATCCGACCCACCGCGTGGAGGTGACGGCGAGGGCGGTAAGGGGGCCTTGCCACCGCTTGTCGCTGGCACGACAGGCGGTGTTGTTGTCTGTGGTGTGATGGCCCCCACCGTCCCCAAACAGATCATGCTCTTTTGCCATAGCAAGAATAAGCCGAAGCAACTTCTGAGGACAGACGACTCTTCTTCATCCGCTCCTGGGGGTTGAATGGGAGGTTCAGTGTCGCCGCAGCCCTTAGCACCGACTAATTTTAAACTTGTGCACGCTATCGCATCGGTTTTGAGTGGAACGTCGCTGCAAGGGTTGAACGATGGTACCTTGGCAACATCCCCTCGCTTGTTGTTCACGTAGCATAAGAGAGTGCAAGGAACATCCGTCTGCGAGAAAACATGTACGGCGTTGTCGAGCGAGATGCCACAAGAGTAATATATAGATGGCATGAAAGGTAATTAAAGCAATTTGTTTACCGTGATGGCCGAGATCGGCTAATGTCGACGCACCACATACGGCACGGGCGTGCAAGAGACGGAAGGGCTGCTTAATGGCGGTCTTGGCCGGTGTATTCTCCCACCGACGGGTGCTTGAGCTCCGTGCGCCGCGACGATGGCGGGGGGCACCAACATGTACTCGGCGCCGCGGTGATGGCAGGGAGTCACCAACACTTGCGGCGTCGCGGTGCTAGCGGAGTCACGAACACGTAGTTCGCTCGATTCGCTTGCCGCGCGTTGTTCGAGTGGTCACGACCATGCTTGAATCGGCACGGCCCTACTCGACCACCCGCACTCCGCCGCTATTGAATCCACCAAGGTAGGTGAAGGACGTAAGGGTGATTGCCAGTTGTCTTGGACGATCTGCGGGATCCGCGCCACTTGTGCCTTAAGTTCTTGAACCTCTGCTTTTCCTCCTCGCTCCTTCCCGACGGCGCCACATGCGTCCTCGGCGGTGGACCAAAATGATCCACCCACTTACCGAGGTCGGCCAGACGGCCGAAATCGACGGCTTCTTCAGAATCGCTCTATTTTCTTGGCCCGTTCATCGCCTGTTAAAGGGTTATCCCACCGGTGGCCGTCGACCCCTCGGATGAGGAACCCAGGATCCATGACTAGCAACAATTTCCTCCTCCTGCAGAAGTAATAAATGTTGAATCATTTAGATCATCGATTAGATTGCAATCGTGTTGATCATGATAATTAGATTATACTTACCACAATTTCTCGAATTCCTTCACCGTAGGATCCGCGGTGAGTTGTTTGGTTTTGGGTCCACATGGTAACGGCCTCGATGAAGTTTCAACCTGCCTGTGTTCGAATTTAGCAAAGGGTTTTCTATCCCTTGGATCTATACTCTTCGTCCTCCTTATTCCATTTGGCCTCATGGCTCAGATCCACCAGATCCGAGATGGTGATGACCTATATTCATCGCTGCAGCACCTTTCCCGATTACTATTGGCCAGGGCTCTTCGATTCACACCTCTCCTTGAACTCCCGAACTGATCTTCGGTGATCTGCGGGTCAATCTTCCTGGATCTCCTCGAGACTTTTGCCTTCTTTATAGATCTTCTTCTTTATCCGGTTCTCCACCGGCAGGCGGTGCTCATCTTTGTGAGGGCGGATTTGTTTACTTTGTTCCCATGATAATTTGTGTTCGATACTTAGCGGGGAACTTGTATCTGCGTGACTTCTCGAAGAGGAGTGTGCAAGTGGCCATTATCTTTATGCCGGAAATTCTCGGTGTTGATCGAGATGGTTGTCCGGTGATCGCCGCCACTTGCCCACCGCACTTTGACGACAAGGGCGGGCTCCAAAGGAACCCCGATGGGCTCACTTCGTAATTCTCCCCGACTGCCGACCGTGTTCGGCCGGTCCTTCGGCTTCTTCTTCTTCTTAGGAGGGTTGCTACCACCTCGTGCCCTCGCCGCCATCGGGTTTCATCGTCCGCCGCCTTCGGCTTCTTCCTCCGCGTCTTCCATCTCATCATCCTCGCCTCCGGATGGCATTCTTCATCGCCTTCTAGACGCCGGGCGCCTCCGTAATGTCAATTGTTTATTCGAGGTCTGAGTTCTCCTTCAGCGATGCGCTTAGAACATCCAAATTGCCGTTGTCACACATCTTTGCACTAATAAAAACAAATAATTGGTTAAATGCACGAAAATCCGCATGACCTTTGCTAATTTTCTTAAACTAGAGTGCCCGATTTACGCCAAACGGAAGTTAATCAACATTCGCAAAAATCGGACTCATTTCATACAAGAACCTGCATACACACATAATAAAGTGCTTCATATACAAGCACAAGCACATTTCAAGGTCTGTTGTCCCAAAGATGTATAGTAGTAGAAGCACATGAGTAGCACCACGTATAGTAGTAGCCAGAGCAACACTAGGATGGATATAAGGCCAAGACAACCACGTATAGTAGTAGCCGAGCAACCTATAGCCAACCGCACAACCAAAGACAATAATAACTGTTCATGCAAAATGGAGCACAACTAGAATAAATGGCCAACACACAAACAAAGGCATCAAGCATAAATGGTAACCACAAGAATGATCACCGAACAATCTATTAACAATCCAGATTTGTGAAGCCGAGAGCAAAGACCTTAAACAAGCAAGTAATACTTGCAAGTACAGATTAAATTAGTGATCACCGAACAACCCGCTATCCATGATACCTCTATTATGATTCCAGATTCATGAAGGTGAGAGTAGGGCCCAAACGAACAATACTTCCAAGCATGTATAATATTAGCCGCAAAATATTTTACATCATCACTTACTCAACAACTATCTCAAGTTATGAGATAGGGCAATACTAAACCTAGATATTCCAAGCTAGTCTAAGGAAAAATGGACTCATACAAGATCTCGTGGCTTCTAAACCATATGCTTTTAGTCTTGAGCACTAAGAGGCTTCTAAACCATATGCTTCTAAACCGATGATCATGAACTCTTGAGCACTAAGAGGCCCAAGACCATCACATGCTTTTAGTCCTTCCATATGCAAATAAGTAAAATAATGTGAATATTTTTTACTGATGAACTATCATAGTAACAAACCTAACAAAAGGATCAAATCATTCTATAGATTCTGAATCCTATAGATCAACATACTATATGTGGCATTAATCAGTATGTGACATATATACTGAATCAACCCTATAGATTCTGAATGCTGAATTGATGCCACCCTATGAGTGATTGATCTATAGTATCTTTGAACAATATGTGGATTTATAGGTGGACATATAGTATATATGCAAACCGCAAGCACAAGATTAAATCCACATACTATATGTTCAAGAGCAAGGCAACAGTAGATTAAAAGAGGTGGCATCAATTCAGCATTGCATTGTGTTTTGCTAAGCATTTGCATTGTGCATGGACTAAATGACCAAATTATCAAAAAAATGACCAAATTGGCACATCAACGGTCCATTTGGTTTCTCTCTTACACATACAAAGATATACATGCCATCTTCACTTAACTAGCATCGCTCATCGTGTCACTAGCGGTATGTATATAGAAAGATATACATGCCATCTTTGTCAATAATTACAGATGCTTTCGAGGCAGCCTGCAAGCACCAAACTACATTTTGTCTAACATTCGCAAGCACTAGCACATTTTTGTCTAACATTCTGCAAACACCAAAGTACAATAGCCTAACCCTAACCAGATGCAATGGATTTAGGAAGAAAATAACCTAACCCTAACCAGATGCAAACACCAAAGTACAATAGCCTAACCCTAACCCTCTGAGGAGAGAGAGGGGGAGAAGGATAGAGGGAGGCGAGCTCACCTCGAGATTGCTCGAGGAGAGAGGAGGAGATGACGACGACGAGGGCTGGCGGACGAGGTAACGAGGGGGAGGGAGCGGCAGAGCGCCTTGCCGTCGGAGGAGCGGAGCCGACTCTGCAGGAACCTCGCCGCCACCGACCTCCTCCTCCACGGAACGAGCGCGCGGGCAAGGCGGCCTCCTCCTCCTCCTAGCGTGGAGGCCTCCTCCTCCTGGCGTGGCCTCCTCCTCTTGGGATGCGGCGGCGGCGGCGCCTCGATGCGGGGATGGGGATGGGCCGGATGGGGACGATGTCCGAGGACGACGATGGGAGGGCTGGCTCACGCGCAGCTGACTAGTCCACCACACGCCAGCGCGCCTCAGCCAAGTGCGCTACGGATAACCCAAGCATATCAGGTCGTGCCTTGCTTTCGGACCATATTTCGTCCTATCTGGCATGTTGATTATGGTGGCGACCAGACTCTCGCACACGTTTTTCGTGATATGCATGATGTCGAGGCTATGAGGCGTGCGGAGAAACTTCCAAGATGGCAACTCCCAAAAACAGACCTTGTTTTCCATACCTTCATCGGGCTTGTCTTGTTGCCTCTTTCGCTTCTTTCCGTGCTTAGGACAATCTTTCCAGGTTTTCAGAACTCTTCCACTTCTTCGCTTCCTACGCCTGGGATTCCTCGGTCTCGATTTGCCAACAGGTCTCCACGCTTTCTCCATGGATCATTCTTGCCGAGCCACCTCGTGCGCCATGAACACGGTTTTCCATGACGGATCTTTCTCTAGTTGGAGATAGCTTGTGTTATCCATGCACCTAACGCATGCGTAATCCTTGGATAACCTGCCCGAGATATACCCGCAACGGATAGTCTTGCAGTAGTGACCAACGCGCTCTCATAGTGAAATAATCTTGTCGCGGCCGTAAGTATTGGCTCCGATTCCCATAACGTGGCTAGCTCCTCTTCAACAGCCCGAGATACGTGATGTCGGTACCAGGTTGTTTCGCCCTTGAATTAGCATACTCATTTGTATGTACTTCTTCTTCATGCACAACCATGGAGGGAGGTTGTACATCCATACAAACACGGGCCAAGTGTTGTGCGCTGCTCGCTACAACAGATTGAGTCCATCGGTGCTCGCACTAAGCTCGATGTTCCTCGAATCTCCACCAAATCGGGAATTCGAGGTCCAATGCTTTCCATCGGCTAGCATCCCAAGGGTGCGCCAGCGCTCATCCTTTTCGGGTCATCATCATCTCCGCTTCTTCCTTTCCGCATGCCATCGCATGAGCTTCGCTTCCTTAGGGTCTGCGAAATAGCGCTGCCAGACGAGGGTGATAGGAAAGTACCATACCACTTTTCGAGGTGCTTTCTTCCTTTCTTGTATCGACTCACACCGGACATGTGGTTTTCTCCGTCCTCGCCCGATAAATGATGCAATCGTTGATGCATACGTGATATCTAACGTCACGGTAGATCGAGAGGATGACGATTTTCTTGGCATCCTCGATACTAGTTGGACATGTGTTCTCCGGAGACGATCGCTGAATGCCATCATATCGTCAAGCTTGCGTCGCTCAATTTGTGCTTTGCCTTCATCTCCATAGCCTTGAGTGTTACATTCAACCGGTATCATCGGGCCTTCATCCTTCATACAATGGAGTAACCGTCTTTCTCAAGTTGCAAGCTTGGCTTTCTCTCTAGTGGCAGCTCACTCATTTCTTCGCTTGAGAAGCAGCTCTTGCACATAAGGGTCCCCGACCCGACGTTGTTCCATCGCCGTCGCTTCCTCCAAAGATCTAGATCATAATCATCCCGTCGCTCGCACCTTCACCATCTCCAGAGCCTCTTCATCATCTCTCCTTCTCGCCGTGATGATGATCATCATCATGTTGGACACCTTCTTCACCGCTCCATCATCTACGCCATCGCTTATCCAACGAGTGTATCCATCCATGAAACCATGGCGAGCAGCGCTCGCAGATTCTTAACTGGGTCCATCACCCTTGAGTTTGCATCTTCGCACGGACATCTTATATCTGTCTTGTTATTTCGTATCATGTCGGCCGTCGCACATTTCAAAAATCTAGCCACAATGCCTTCGCTCATTATGCGAACCATTTTTGCTCGCACGATGTACACGGTACAATTTTGAAGTCTATTAGAACCACATAATGAATGCATGCATGCAATGGTCGATAGAAAATTTCGGCATGACCTATCCTAAAATTAGGACCTTTATGAATGTTAAAGTCTTGCCAAAATGGAAATGAATCAACATTTTGGCAAAACAAATGGCAACTTGTTCACATACAAACACAAGAGAGAGACCGATCCATACACACATGAACATATCATTATCCTCTCCATACACACATGCATGAGCATCATCGATACTCTCCATATACACACACATATGACCATCGATCCTCTCCACACATACACACATCATGAGCATCGATCATCTACATACATATGAGAACATGCATCATCCATATACACATGAACACATCCTTACATGGACAACTTACCGAGATGAGAGACCGATCGCGAGAAAGATGGAAAGGAGAGGTGCGCGCGTCGACCGGAGACGGATAGATGAGAGACCGGAGACCTCCTCTATTACTTATGTAACATCCAAAGAAAGTTTTACATGCTAAAAATGGTGAATGTGTGGAGAAATTGAGGTGGGAAGGAGAAGATCCCGACTAGATCTAAGGAGGAAGAAGAAGGGGAAAGTGAAGTGTGGGGTGGTGGATGTGGTCACACATGTGCACATAAAGTGTTGTCCTAAAGAATGACACATCTGCGAGCAAGACACTTAGTGCGCCATGTGGAGTACAAACATCTGTGGCGCTACACCATGTGCGCCATGATGTTTCCTCTGTGGCGCACTAGGCCGAGTGCGCCAGGTTTGTGGCCGCTTGCAGCGAGGGGGCATGCGCTAGGCGTAGCGCACTGTGCACACATGCGCCACAGATGACCTTAACAACCGGCGCACATGGCTATAGTGCGCTACAGATGTTTGGCGTAGGGCCAACAGGCCCTCGCCCACACATCCGGGCGCACTATAGTCATGTGCGCCACGGTTGTTCTAGTTATTAGTAGGGCACTGCCCACAGGTGAGCCACGCCTGTTTTAGCCGTGGGGCACTTCAACCATGTGAGCCACGGATGTGCTGATTACCTATAGTTGTTTTCCTAGTAGTGTCCCATGGTCCGAGTTTCGAGGCTTCCTGTTTCGGTTGCGCTTACGCTTACCCTTGAAGTTTGGTTGGTTACCGTTGAAGGTACCACCAAACTTTCTTCCGTTCGCAACATTCATATGAACTTCCGGCAAAGGTTGGGAACCAACCAGGCGTTGAGAGCCATTCTTAGCAAGAAGCTCATCATGCTTTTCAGCCTGAAGTAGGATATAAATAAGGTCTGAATAGACCTGGTAGTCGCGAGCTCGGTATTACTGCTAGAGGAGACTTTCAGATGAGAGCATAGTGGATAGAGTTTTTTCTATATTTTCCGCATCTGTGGGTTCCTTCTCGCAAAAGCGCAATTTAGAACTTTTCTTATGAACTTCATGATTGTAATCCCCAACGGACTTGAAGTCCTGGAATCGAAGATGAGTCCAATCATGAAGTGCTTCAGGCAGGACAACTGCCTTCTGCTTTTCATACCTCGTTTTGAGGGCCTGAAACAAAGTAAATAGGGATTCCTCATCCAAATACTCGGACTTAAGATCCGGGTGGATATGGTGCCTTATAATGTACAAGGCAGCATATTTCTGATCTTCTCTTAGCGGTGCAACTTCAATCGGAAGGGTGTCCTCCGGATTCTGGATGGCACGCACTATCCCACGGGACGCAAGAGCGATCTTGATGTCCATGGCCCATGTAAGGTAGTTGTGGCCATTAAGCTCGAGTGCATCGAACTCTCTTCCAGCCATCGGTTATCTACATGGTAAGCCAGAGAATATTAATTTACGTTCGGTAAATTAAAATCCATCATGGTCATGTTGTAATGAACTATGCAAAATTAATGATGACTTCAAGAAGTAGGCTCGAAATCATTAGTGTGAACTTCAAATTGTTAAGTATGACATATTATAGATAATCTCCTAAATAATATTTGGAGTCCGTCTCGCAACACTAGAGAGTATAATCTGATAAAATTAGTAGATACTCATACTTCTAATGCCTTATGTCGTGACTTAATAAAATATTTGGGAGAGCACATTGTTAAGCAATCATAATGTCAAATGTGACAAAATATAGGCTTTTAACAGCAGTGGTGATAATATGCAGTGCAGTAGATCTAGTCACTACCTTGTGTTTCCGAAACATCAATTTGAAGAAATCACTTTGAATTTTGCATACCAATTCGTGCTCGTATCGAGTCAAAATGACTCAATTAAGACGATGAATTGATCTATTTGCAAGAAATTGAAAATCTTAATTGCAAATGGTGAATATAATAAATCTCAACATGTGCATACACAAAAATATATTACATTACATATTTTCTAGAATACGCATAGTACTCGATAGATAAATTGTACTTAAAAAAACTGTACTAAAAATTAACGGTCTAAAACAGAAAAAAATTCACTGCTAGAACTGTTGTTAATAGGCTAATTAGCTGACATACTGAAATTAACTAATCTAGTTAGCAGTAGCCCAAGCCTTGCGTGCAATGGGCCATAGTTGGCAGCCCAGTATTTCCTGGTGTCGCTGTGTGCTGTAGCCTCTACATACGAGAAGATAAGGAAATCAATCGATCCCAAAATCCTTCACCGAACGAGCGCAGACCACGCCGCACTTCTTCCTCCAGGCCGCAGCAGCGGATATCACCGGCGGCGAGCGGTGCTCCGGCCGTCCTCTTCCTCATCGGAGGATCCTCCAGGGAGCCTGGTCCCCGGGGTGATGCCATTTGCGAGCCCGAGCCAGGCCGGGTTCCAGGTGCCGGCGCGGCGGCTGCTCGATGGCAAGTTCGTCGACGGGCTGCCCAGTGGGAGGCCGAGGGCCAGGGTTGGCGGTGAGCGCCGGAGTGCGGTGACGCTGTCCGCTAGCCCATCGCTGCCGAGCTCTGCGCCGGGAGCGACGTCCAGCTGCTTGACGGCGGCTCGGTAGCAAGAGCCCGAGGCCACGAGGCGGCGAAGCGCCGAGCGGTGAAGACGGAGGTGCGGCGGGCATCGGGGACGGCAGGCGCGACATGACGGCTTCGACATGGATTACCGTGGCGCGACGGCTGCGACATCTACGACCACGGTGCTGGCGCATGGCGCGACGGGTGGCGGCGAGAGTCGTCGTCGCGCAGTTGGTGGTGAAGGCACGACAGCAAAAAAGCGAGGAATTTTCTCACCTTCTTGTCCTTGTTCCGACGATCAGTTCTTTCGGTTGCTCTCTCTCCGTAGAGCAAGGTGCTGATAACGTGTTAGAAAGTATCGAGAGGCAAACGAGAGACAGAATGAATGAAAAGAATCAAGTTTCTTTATTGATGAATGAATCAGTATATATATAGGAGAAGGTCGGTTCTGGTAATGTCGGTTTCGAGAGGCAACGCTCTAGAAATCCTAACTGCACGACGGTTCCACATATATGGGATTAGAGATTAACCCTTAGTTAACTACGTTTAATTAATTCTAACGGTCTGCATGCAGACACGCTGTGCGTCGCGTGAGCGAGGTGTAGCGCCGCTCGATTCATCGTGGGCCGTGCCTCGCCTGCCACGTGTGCGGATTCCACTCCACTGCAAGCAAAGCTATAGGCTTGCGGCCATGGACACCGAACTCCTCTTGCATGAAAACCTGATCGATCACCCTGGCTCCTGTATGTACTTCCTCGTATGTTGCCATCCACGATCCTTAGCTTCAGATCTTCATGGTATGAACAGAGAGCATAATACGCCGTGATCAATAATACCGTACTAAGGGAAACATATGGCAGGGCATACGGCGGGTCAACTCAGATAATTGCATAACCGTTGACTCTGAAATAAAGAAAGGATCTCCATCACAGTCAACCATGTGTTTTATCTCTCTTTAATAAATAGAGACAAAGGTGAACTCCACTGCTTCAACTTACAGTCCAACAGGGGCGACATGTACCGTAAAGAGCACAATAATACATACACATGTGCTACTAATGATGATTAATGTAACCATCAAAAGAGAGAGAGACGCTCATGTGCCACCACATGTCACATTATCTAGCCTTGAATTAGCATGTGTGTTGGCTGGTAGCTCGGGAGGAGAGGACGGTGTGGGCGCCCCCATAATGCCGCCGTCCTCGCATCATTGCCACTGGTGGCCGGCCATTTCCATCGACGCCGCTCGGCTCCTCCCAAGCGCAACATGTTCGGCTGCAGTGGCGGAAAGGCCACCCCACGCCACGCACTCGGCGGCTTCGCTTCATTCACAGGTGTCTCCGCCCTTTCTACGCTGCGCGCGCGAGCCGGCCGGACGAGACACGTGCCGCGCGCCGGCTGATCCAGCTGGGAATGAACTTTTCGTCCGGGATTTTCTTCGGATCCGAACCGGCGCGGCGAGCGTGCGAGATCACATGTTCGTTTTGTGCGGCGGCCGGCAGCGCATGTGTGTGTGATCAGCGGACCGGAGGCGGCAACCACTATTGTTCGTTCTAGGTGTGTGCTAGCTCGCTTGTTTCATTTGACAATTATTTTTGAAATTCTACCGATCTATTACAAACATTAACAATAGAGCATTAGAAATTATAAATACATCATTGCACCATCTATTGAAGACTGTAATAACTAGCACGATCTGAGTACGTGCTTGCCGTCATCGTCCTTCCATCACTAAAACTTGTTGTAGTAGAAATTATTGTAATAAACAAATAGAAAGTCGTCGTGCTAAGTGTAAAAAAGACTAAGCATCGTCAATGATGACTATCGAGTAGGTCAGAAGTGACTGGCCTAAACTCACACCAAAGAACACAGAAAAAGGATAGGATCCCCGGAGATCCGTCGGACATACGACTCTGTGCGTCCTCCGGGTAGAGCGGGATGAACTTTATTCTGACTTTAGGGCGTAGCCACCATCTTAACATGAGAACATTGAAAAATAGGCTAAACAAAGAACAAAAAACCTCCCGCTAGTGAGACGCCATGGTTTGTCACACCTTCAGGGTCCAAAGCCACCGGAGGCGGAACGTACCGGTGGTGTTCCGGCGAGGGGACAGCGGAACCCTAGATAGGTCTTGATATCGCCTCTCCAATAGCCTCTTTTTTTCTTCATGTACCGGTTTGAGTGACGTCGTGTCAAGAAATCCTTACGTGAGCGAAACCTAAGGTCACAGAAGCTTGGTTTTTGAAATTTTTGAAAATGGTGATTTACAGTTTTTTTCAAAAACACAGTATAAATGCAGACGCTCATAATGCATACATACACTCACCCCTATAACACACGCACGCACACCCTACCCCTATGAGCACCTCCGAGAGACCGAGTCGGCCGATCTTGAGATTGACGAAGTCACCACAAGCGCCTCGCTATCGACAGGAACGCTGCCTCTCTCATCAAACGAATATTCCGCTTATGAGACAAAGAAAGCGTCAAACCCGGGTTTGAACTCGTGGGTCAGTACCACTGCCCTCCTAACCATCCAACCACCGGTTGGTCTCGTGATTTAAAGTTTTACAATATCCAAAATAGCAATCTACCATGGGGGGAAAGTTACGCACCCACCCACATCTGGCCATTGGATCATTCTATGAAATATTTTCTACCATTGATCGACTTAACGACATTAAACTTAACAATCCTTGCAATCAACAATCTATTTATTTTCCAGGAGAGCAAAAAGATGTGTGAACAATGTGTTATTTTGATCTGGTATGGTTGAAAGGATTTATTCAGATGGATGAACAATGTGTTATTTTTCCGATATAGTAGGAAAGATGTCTTTTTTTTATTCAGATGGGTGCATGGTGTGTTATTTTATGTTATTTTTATCTTTTATGGTAGAAAATATGTATTTTTTATCAAAACGGGGAAGTCTTAACATACGGTTAATAGCGTTAGACGTGCGTAGCTATCTCGAATATAAAATTCCCGTTGTTTATAATATGCTTAAAGGTCGATAGTATGTACACATGTTTGATATACCTATGCAAACTTCCGATAATAAAAAGATATTCTATTTTGGGTTGCAGGAATTGTTTTGGCAATATAAAGTAATAAAAACATCTTAGTTAACCTAAAACTTTGTCTTCCTATTGACGAGAGTTCAAGTCGTTAGTATTCATTGTTATAGACTTGGGTTTTGGAGGAGGGGACGCTAGATCGCGGAACGGCTAACAGACTTGCAACACGGAGACACGAGATTTATCCAGGTTCAGGCTCCCGAAGGAAAAACCCTACTACTGGTTGTATGCTCTTTGTTAATGGTGATGCCGAAGGTTACAAGGGTGCGCAGATGAGATCTGGTGAGTTGTGTGATAGGTTATGAGGTAGTTCGATGATCTGTAGATCTATCGTCTATTCTGGGAGAGGTGGAGAGATTGGATCATAGATCTGTCTATTGGGGAGTTTATGTGTGCCCTCCTTGTTGGACCCTCCTAGCCTTTATATATGAGGAGGCTAGGTCTCAGGTACCAATACGAGTAGGTTACAAGTTGTATTCAAACTCCAGTCTTGAGTTGTTCTTGTCTTGTGTGCTGGGTGTCGGTGTCTTCGTATGCTTCGTACCAGCCAAACCGTTATAGACCTTGGCAGATCGTCGAGTGGGTCTTCCGTCGATCCGCACCAGGTAGGCTAACATTAGACATCCGTAGGACGTACCCATGTCACCTATAGACCAAAATAGAATGTATTTTTTAGCAGAACTTATGAGTACATACTATTTGTATATATGTAATTGTATATTCCTTTTCAGAATGTTGCAGAGCATTTTTTTTTGCTAATATCACCTGGTAATCCATGCAAGATGTGGAGCATTTTCTTCTAAGAGGAGAAGCCAACCTTACCGATACAATCGAGCCTAGCCTCGAAGTAGTCATCATATTCCTTCGCGACATCGAGAATCTGTAGGAACAACTTTTTGGACATCCGATAGGAGCGACGGAATACCTTCTTGGTGTACACCAGATCAATTTGATGGAAGTAGTCCCCCATAAGGCACTCATGGCCACCTAATCGATCGTGATCGGTGTTGGCCTTGCGCTTCTCTGACGAGCCACTCCTATGCGGTAGAAGGTAGTGGTCGTGCACCATGGTAGCAGCGGCAAACAAAAGTTCAGTCTCACCGTAGGATTCCTTGTAGGATTCCTTGTCTGACAATGATTCGATTACATTCTTATAGAAAAACTCGATTGGCCTATTACCCATTTGTACAAGCAGATTTTCGCTTGTCAGTACTTGGACGTATCATCAATGTCCAAGCGTGTGGCCAGCGACAAGTAGGCATCGCGAGCGGTGTCAGGATGGCCAACTATATCTGGTGGGGAATGGTGGCGGCAACGACGACCCAAAGCATAGATAGTGGCGCTGCCTGGGGTGGCGGCGGAGATTGTAGGCGAGGGTCTGGACATGGAGTGGCTTGTATGTGCTTTGTGTGCCACAGGCGGGAGGGCCCAGGGTGGCCAAAGGGAGGACGTGTGTGTTGTTCGTCATGACGTAACTGCGATCCAAATTTGGTGGATAGATGGGTCGTCCATGCGAGTTGGTCCGGTTGGGTCACACCGCTGGTCGTGTTTTGGTTGTTCTCGTGTTCACATGTACTTTTGCGGACAGGCCAGAATCGGGTGAGTCGAGTCGCTGAATATGTCCTAAATGTGTTGGCTAAAACTTCAGGGTGACACCTAAGATATACTTAGGCTAGTCTTAGTGGGAGTATCATATATTGATATCAAGCATATGATACTATCCCTCTAATGCATAATACATAATACCATATAGTAGTGTGATAATTACATAATATTTAATTATTTATAGAATCTAAATATGCGTACATGATATATTTGGTATTAAAATATCTAGTTTTATGTGCTATAATACCGTATCATAATATAATACCACTACCATCTCTTTTTTTTTTCATTAATTGACATGTTATGTCGTGTTTTTGCTAATATGACATGCATGATAAAAGTTCTGATACTCCCACTACGGCTAGTCTTAGTAGTTCTATTGCTCGAGCCATTAGGCCAACTCCAACCCCCCCCCCCCCCCCCCCCCGCGCGCATTTCGGACAACAATTTCATTTGAATCGGTCCGTTTGTGGGGTTGGGGGACAGGCCGTCCAGGCTCAGCCCAGTTGCGGTAGGCTCCCCAACCGTCTACCCCATATGCGGTCCCCTTGTCCGCCGGGGGCCATCAAGCTCCAGCTGAACAGAGGATCAACGCTAATGGCGGTCGACGATTATCCCACTAGAACTCCAGTTCCGCCCGCTGATCCGGCCTTTCCCGCCTAGGCCATGCCATTTCCCGCCCGACCCCGCTCGCCGTTCCCATCGAGCCCCGTGAATATAAATAGGGACCAGACGCCAGCACCAACCCCTTGTCGTTCCCTCCCTTCCTCCCTCGCCATGGACAACCTCCCTGTGACCTACCGACCTCAGCAAGTTCGCCGTGTATCCCCTTCTCCCCCTGACGAGGGTTCGACTCATCAATGCCCATTGTTATGGACTTGGGTTTTGGAGAAGATGGGGAAGCTGGAAGTCGTGGAACGGTTAACATGCAAGCAACACGGGGACACAAGGTTTACCCAGGTTCAGGCCCCCGGAAGAAAAACCCTACTCCTGCTTGTATGTTCTTGATTACGGCGGAACTAAAGGTTACAGGGGTGCGCAGATGCAATCTGGCATGAAGGTGTGTGTATGTGGAGTTCAGGTCCTTCTCGCCATACCCTCCTGGCCGTTATATGTTGGAATTATGCCCTAGAGGCAATAATAAAGATGTTATTATTATAATTATTGTTCATGATAAAGTTTATATTCCATGCTAGAATTGTATTAAGCGGAAACTTTAATACTTGTGTGGTTTGTGAACAACACCGTGTCCCTAGCTCATTGATTAATGATGGTTAAGGTTTCCTAACCATAGACATGAGTTGTCGACATTAATGAGATCATATCATTGGGAGAATGATATGATGGACATACCTAAACTAAGCGAGCAATTAGATCGTGTCACCGTGTTCATCTTTATAAGCTTTTCCTATGTCAAATATTATATTCCTTAGACCATGAGATAATACAACCCCGGCATCGGAAGAAAGCTTTGAGGTCATCAAACGCCATCCTATGAGAGGGTGATCATAAAGGTGTCTCTCGTGATCGAAAAGTTCCCTGTTGGGTATGTATCGAGATGGGATTTGTCCTCCCAAGTCGGAGAGATATACTGGCCCACTCGAATCGATATCAATGCCGCTTGCAAGCATGTGGTTAAGGAGTTAATAACAAAGTGATATAGGATTACGAATCCAGTAAAGTTTTGCCGTGAACGAGATTGAACTAGGTATGACTACATCGACGATCAAATCTCGCAAGTAAAATATCGCGAGACGAAGGGAATATATATATGGGATTAATTGAATCTCGCATCGTGGTTCATCCGATATGATCATCGGCGAATGTGTGGGAGTCAATATGGGTTTCGCATCCGCTGATTATTGATAGAAGATCATGTCCGCATATTCTCGAACCCAAGGGTCACACACTTAACGTGTCTCGACGCTAGGATAGATTGGATAATTGGTTTATGAGTTTTGTTCGAGTATCGGATGGGATCCGGAAATCACGAGAGGTTCCTAATGGTCCAAGAATAAGATTCATATAAGGCAATGCAGTTTTGGAGTTCTAATTGTTTCGTTAATCGGTATTGTACCAAGCTTCTAGAACCTTCCTGAGGGGGCTAACGTGGCCCCACCTGCCGGGAGGGGCATGGGCCTATGAGCGAGTGCCCCGGTCAGATTGGGCCAGGGCACAAGGCCCCATAGGGCCCAGCCGGATCTAGGGCAAACCCTAGAAAGCTTCTAGAAGGGACTTGCCCCCACTCCCTCCTCCTCACGCCACCTAGGGCTTGGGGGAGGGTCTAGGGCTGGCGCCCATCCCTCTATATATAGAGGGCTGGGTCGCACCCTCCCCCCACACCTCCTCCACAACCCTAGCCGCCTTGCTGCCCTCCTCTCTCTCTCCCTCCCGACTGCACGTAGGCGAAGCCCTGCGTAAACTCTCCACCACTTGCACCGCTACCGTTGTAGATCCAATCCGCCTCCACCATACTTGCTGGACCGAGGAAGGAGGAGACGCCGAGGTGTTGCACGGTGCATCTCGGAGGCATCGCCACTTGCGTGTTAGATCGGATCGGGTCATGAGGAGAAGCGAGTACGACTACATCACCCACGCTCGACGAACGCCTGGCCACTGCGTAATCTTCAAGGGTATGAAGATCTCATCTAATCCTCGTTGTTTGCATCTCCTAGATTAGATCTTGGCTTTCCGCTCGCATCCGTAGAGAAATTTTTGATTTACTATGCCGCTAAACCCTTCAAGGGTATCGAGCTAGATCTATGCGTAGATGTGTTTCATGAGTAGAACGCAACATGGTTGTTGTGGGCATTGATGTTTTCTGTTGCAAGCCTCTTGTTTGTGTTCTTCTTATGACGGATAGTGAGATTGAAGCGGTCCAGCCAACACGCGACGCCGTCATGAGACCGCCCGCACTTGACGGTGGCTTGTTTCACACATGCCGGTGGATGCCGCTTTCACTATAGTTATCATGGGATTTACAACGGAGTTTGGCAACCATAATATCACTGTTGTGGCTTTCCGTAGATAAGAATCATTCTTAGCTTGCTACTCCCATAAGCCACGTAAAACATGCAACAACAAAGTAGAGGCTTCTAACTTGTTTTTGCAGGGAGTGTTTTCTGTGATATTGTATGGCCCAAGATGTGATGTGTGTATTGTATGCGATGATCATGTTTTGTAATGTTTCACGACTTGCATGTCGATGAGTACACAACCGGCAGGAGCCATATGGTTGTCTTTATAATTGTGTGACACCTGTGTCAACTTCTGTACGCCATGTAATAGTTTCACTTTATCGCTAAGTAGTTAGCAATAGTTGTAGTTGCTATTCGTGGTGGAGGCAATCATGGTGGAGTGATGGAGATCATGCCAACGCACAAGATGGAGATCATTGCGCGAAGATTGGCTATACCATGTCACATAAATTTATATGCATGTGATGTTTATCCTTTTATGTATCTTATTATGCTTAGATCGCGACGGTAGCATTATAAGATGATTCCTCACTTAAAGATCAATATAAAACTGTTCTCCCCATGTATGCACTGCTAAAGTTCATCGTGTCCAAGCATCACGTGATGATCGGGTGCTATAGACTCTACGTCACATACAACGGCAAGCCAATTTTGCACACGCTGAAATACTTGGGTTTGACTTGACGAGCCTAGCATGTACATACATGGCCTAACACATGAACTGAAAGGTTAAGCATGAGTCATATGAATGATATGATCGACACTTCGTTGTCCACCATTTAAGCCACATCTCTTCTCGTGAATATCGGATTAGGTATGGTGAATTTGGATCGTGTTCACTAAACAACTTGAGGGATGTTGAATTTAGTGGGAGTTCATCTAGTAATTTGATTAAAAGTTGAACTAGTTATCATGAACATAGTCTAATTTGTACTTGCAAACATTATAGATCAAATGGCTAAGTCCAACTTCAACTTCAACGTTTTTGCTGAGAAGGAAAAGCTTAGAAACAATTGGTCTAACTTCACCAACTAGTTCCGCAATCTGCGAATCATTCTCTCTGGCGGTCAAAAGGACGATGACCTTGAAAATGCGTTAGGTGACGCTCGTCAGATGCGCTACCGATGAGAAAGTTGTCTATCAACAAGAAAGATGATTATGGTGTGATTAAGAGCACCATGTTGTTTGCTATGGAATCGACCTTCAAAATCGTTTTGAAGACTATCCTGCCCTTTGATATTCTTGAGGAGCCGAAACCATGTTTCGCACTCAGCCCGCTCGAGAGATATGAGATCTCCGAGAAATTCTTTAACCGCAAGATGGAGGAAGGGAATTCGTTAGTGAGCACGCCATAAAGATGTCCACACTCAACGCCTTGAGCAATCGGATCAAGATTCCAGAGGAGCTCAAGATTGACAGGTTCTCGCAATCACTCCCTCCCAACTACAAAAGTTTTGTAGTGACTCATAATCGATTGGTTCCATCGATACGATCACCGAGCTCTTCGCAGTCAAGGTCGCGAGGTGGACATCAAAAGGATAATCATGTGTTGATGGTCAACAAGCCCCCGCTTCAAGAAAGGTAAGGGCAAAGAAGCCCTTCAAGAAAGGCGGCGTAAGCGCTGCTGTTCCCGCCGAGAAGAAGCTCAAGTCCGACCCAAGCCCAATCGAAAGTGCTTCTATTGCAAGGACAAGGGTCACCGAAGCAATCGTCCAAGTACTTAGCGGACAAGAAGGTCGGCACCATCAAAGGTATATTTGATATACATTTTATTGATGTTTTCCTTACTAGCCCTCGCTGTAGTGCTCGGTATTTGATATCGTTCGGGCTAATATTTGTAACTCGAAACAGAGCTACTAATAGACGGCGGCTTATGGGATGAGGTGACGATGCGCTGCTGCAACGGATCAAGAGTTGATGTGATGGCCATCGGCACTCTCTCCTTAGTTTTACCTTCTAATTAGTTTTAAACCTTAATAAGTGTTATTATGTGCCGCTGAGCATGAACATTATTTTTGGATCGTGTTTATTGCAAGACGGTTATTCATTTAAATCGGAGAATAATGGTTGTTCTATTTATATGAGTAACATCTTTTATGGTCATGCACCAATGTTGAAAGGTTTATTTCTTTGGATCTCGAAGGGATGAAACACACATCCATAACATTGAGGCTAAGAGATGCAAAGTAGATAGTGATAATACTACTTATTTGTGGCAATCGCTGCTCAGGTCATATTGGAGTAAAGCGCATGAAGAAACTCCATTCGATGGACTTTGAGTCTCTTGATTTTGAATCATTTGACACATGAGCCATGCCTCATGGGCAAGATGATCAAAACCCCGTTCCTAATGATGGAGCGAGCAACGGACTTGTTGGAAATCATGCATACCGATGTATGCGACCGATGAGTGTTTCGAGGTGGATATCGTTATTTTCTCACTTTTACCGATGAATTAAGTAGATATGGGTATATCTATTTAATGAAACATAAATATGAAACATTTGAAAAGTTCAAGGAATTTCGTAATGAAGTGGAGAACCATCGTAATGTAAAAATTAAGTTTCTACGATCCGATCGTGGAGGCGAATATTTGAGTTATGATTTTCTCACGCATCTTAAAGCAAGTGGAATCGTTTCACAACTCACGCCACCCAACACCACAAATACAATGGTGTGTTCGATCCGAATCGAACCCTATTAGATATGGTCCGATCGATGATGTCTCTTGACTTGTCGTTATCATTTTGGGGTTATGCATTAGAAACCGCTGCATTCACTTTAAATAGGGCACCATCTAAATCCGTTGAGACGACATCGTATGAATTGTGGTTTGGAAACAAACCTAAGTCATTCTTAAAGTTTGGGGATGCGATGTTTACGTGAAGAAAGTTGATGCCGACAAGCTCGAACCCAAAGCGGAGAAATGCGTCTTCATAGGATACCCTAAAGAAACTATTGGGTATACCTTCTATCACGTAGATCCTAAGGCAAGGTGTTTGTTGAAGAATGGATCCTTTCTTGAGAAGGAGTTTCTCGAGAAAGAAGTGAGTAGAGGAAAGTAGAGCTAGAAGAGGTTATGGAACCTTCTCTTCAAAGTATGGAGAGTAGCGCAAAGACTGAAATTGTTCCAAGTTGGCTCCACAATAGAAGAAGGAACTAATGATAATGATCATGAAACTCGGACGATGTACTATCGAACCTCGCAGGTCAAGCAGAGCGTGCCCTCCCGAGCTATCGGAAATCTGTCATAAATTTCATGGTTGATGAAAATAATGACCTGACGTATGAAGAAGCGATGATGAGCCCGGATCCAACAAATGGCTAGAAGCCATGAAATCGAGATGGAATCCATGTATGAAAACCAAGTATGGAACTTGGTGGAATTACCTAGCGAAAGGTCGTTGAGTGCAAATGGATCTTCAAAGGAAAACGACGCGATGGTAATGTGACCATCTATAAAGCTCGACTTGTCGCAAAAGGTTTTCGACAAGTTCAAGGTGTTGACTACGATGAGACTTTCTCTCCGTAGCGATGCTTAAGTCCATTCGATTTTATTAGCAATTGCCGCATATTTCGATTATGAAATATGGCGGATGGATGTCAAGATCGTTTCTCAATGGTAACATTGATGAAGAGTTGTATATGATGCAACCAAAGGGTTTTGTCGATCCTAAGGATGCTAATAAAGTATGCAAACTTCAATCAGCGATCCATTTATGGACTGAAGCAAGCATCTCGGAGTTGGAATCTCCTTTGATGAAGTGATCAAGAGTTTGGATTTGTCAAACTTATGGAAGCTTGTATTTACAAGAAAGTGAGTGGGAGATGTGACATTTCCGATACTATATGTGGATGAAATATTGATTGATCGGAAATGACATTAACATGCTTAACGATGTGAAGAGTTATTTGAACAAATTTTCAATGAAAGACCTAGGTGAAGCATCTTATATATTGGGCATCAAAATCTATAGAGATAGATCTAGATGCCTAATAGCTATTAAGCCGAGTACATACCTAGACAAGATTCTAAAGAAGTTTAAAATGGATAAGGCAAAGAAAGGGTTAGTGCCTATGTTGCAAGGCAAGATATTGAGCAAGGCTCAAAGTCCGGCTTGTGGAAGAAAGAGAGATCTATGGACAAAGTCCCTATGCCTCACCATAGGTTCTATAATGTATGCCATGCTATGTACAAGACCGGATGTGTCCAATGCTCTTAGTTTGACTAGTAGGTACCAATCGGATCCGGAGTTGAACACTAGATAGCGGTGAAGAACATCCTAAAGTACTTAAGAAGAACTAAGGATATGTTTCTTGTATATGGAGGTGATGAAAAGCTCATCATAAAGGGTTATGTCGACGCTAGTTTTGACACCGATCCGAATGACTCTAAGTCTCAATCCGGATACGTATTTCTTGAATGGAGGAGCGGTTAGTTGGAGAAGCTCAAACAACTGTGGTAGCGGGATCAACAACGAAGCGAATATGTTCTTTGCCGCAGCGGCTCAAGCGATTTGGATGAAGGAGTTCATATCCGAACTAGGAGTTGTTCCAAGCGCGTTGGACCCAATGGTGATCTATTGTGACAACAATGGTGCCATTGCCAATGCCAAAGCCAAGATATCATCCAAGCATTCCAAGCATATCAACGCGGTTTCACTCCATCATGAGCATGTCAAGGATGGAGATATAAGATTTAAAAGTACATACATATCTCAATGTCGCAGATCCATTGACTAAAACTCTCCTAGAGCAAAACATGATCAACACGAACTCAATGGGTGTTAGATATATCACTATGTAACTAGATTATTGTCTCTAGTGCAAGTGGGAGATCATGAATGCCCTAGAGGCATTGAAGGAATATGCCCGAGAGGCAATAATAAATTGTTTATTATGTGTATTCCAAGTATATGATAGATGTTTATTTTGCATGCTATAATTGTATTAATACGGAAACGTTAATACATGTGTGTTTAATAAACAAATGTAAAGTTCCTAGTTAAGCCTCTCTCATAAACTAGCTCGTTGATTAACAAGATGATCAAGGTTTCCGATCATGGACATTGGATGTTGTTAATAACGGATCACAACATTAGTGTAATGATGTGATGAACATTCATCCAAGTATAGCATTACGATCAAAGTCATTGAGTTTATATTGCTATAACAACTTACGGTGATCCTAATCCTTAGACCATGAGATCATGTCAATCACTAACACCTAAGAGTTTCTTGATAACATCAAACGTCACCGTAATGTGGTGATTATAAAGATGGGTTCGAACTAATAAAGTGTTATGTTGAGGCTCATGGATCAAGAGTGGAATTTGTTCATCCCGATGACGGATAGATATACTCTGGGCCCTCTCGGTGATATCACATTGATTAGCTTGCAAGCAAGTGATTTGATCACTAGAATGTTATATCACGGAACGAGAAAGAGTGCATGTCGATGCGAGATCAAACTAGGTATGGAGATACCGATGATCGAATCTCGACATGTAATATATCGTGAGACAAAGGGATTAAGATACTAGCGTAAAAGGTTCCGACGATCACAAGAAAGTCATCGTTGAATGTGTGGGAGTCGATGGGTCTCAGATCCCGCTTCGATTATTGATCTGAGAGGGGTCTCGATCATGTCCGCATTATTCACGAACCGTAGGGTGACACACTTAAGAGACACCGACATCCAATTGGAGCAAAAGTTTCATGCCGAAAGAATAAACAAAGCGCAGGAATTTATTTCACTAGATACCGAAACAGGTTTTCAGGTGAAATTGCATAAAGTGGTTATGCATGTGAAATAGAATTCTAGCAAGGGGTTATTTGTGAATGTTTGTCATTAAAGTAATTGACAAAATTCTGAATAGAATAAAGAGTTTTATTTAATGAGAGTTTGCATTAAATTTGGTGGAAATTTAATGGGATCTTTGAGTGGGATTTTGAGTGGAGGAATTTGGAGGGTCATTTTGTGAGTGGAGTGTCCACCCACATGATGAGGGAGGCAAGGGGCAGCCCCATGCGCCGCCACCCCTTGGGTTCCCCCTCCTCCTATAAAAGGAGCCCTCCTCTCACTTCTCCTCACACCTCCTCGTGAAGGATCTCTCTCCCCTCTAGAATTTATCCCCATGGTCTCGGACTAGCGAGATACATGTTCCCGGTGGCTATTCGGCAAGAAAGAGTTGTGCTTCCCGCATCGCTGGAGCGAGGAGGCGGAGGTTGCTCGGTGCCTCGAACGTGTGTGCGAGCACGGATGCGCTGCTGATTTGCGGCGCTAGGACTTCCTCTCGATCTTGAGATCGGCAAGAGATCGTCTACATCAACCACGAGTTTGGACTCGTTAAACTTTGTCGGTCTTCAAGGGTATGTTCTCTACGGATATACATCCGCCCGTTGTTTGTATCTAGTATAAATTGATCTTGGTATATAGTTCACATCGTAGGAAAATTTTTGTTTTCTATGCTGCGAACCCTTCAATATTGATATCAAGCATATGATACTATCCCTCTAATGCATAATACATAATACCATATAGTAGTGTGATAATTACATAATATTTAATTATTTATAGAATCTAAATATGCGTACATGATTTATTTGGTATTAAAATATCTAGTTTTATGTGCTATAATACCGTATCATAATATAATACCACTACCATCTCTTTTTTTCATTAATTGACATGTTCTGTCGTGTTTTTGCTAATATGACATGCATGATAAAAGTTCTGATACTCCCACTACGGCTAGTCTTAGTAGTTCTATTGCTCGAGCCATTAGGCCAACTCCAACGCCCCCTCCCCCGCATTTTGACAACAATTTCATTTGAATCGGTCCGTTTGTGGGGTTGGGACAGTCAATCGAGCTCGTGATTCTGTAGGCTCCCCAACCGTCTACCCCATATGCGGTCCCCTTGTCCGCCGGGGGCCATCAAGCTCCAGCTGAACAGAGGATCAACGCTAATGGCGGTCGACGATTATCCCACCAGAACTCCAGTTCCGCCCGCTGATCCGGCCTTTCCCGCCTAGGCCATGCCATTTCCCGCCCGACCCCGCTCGCCGTTCCCATCGAGCCCCGTGAATATAAATAGGGACCGGACGCCAGCACCAACCCCTTGTCGTTCCCTCCCTTCCTCCCTCGCCATGGACAACCTCCCTGTGACCTACCGACCTCAGCAAGTTCGCCCTCGCCGTGTATCCCCTTCTCCCCCTGACGAGGGTTCGACTCATCAATGCCCATTGTTATGGACTTGGGTTTTGGAGAAGATGGGGAAGCTGGAAGTCGTGGAACGGTTAACATGCAAGCAACACGGGGACACAAGGTTTACCTGTGTTCAGCCCCTAAGAAAAACCCTACTCGCTTGTATGTTCTTGATTACGGTGAACTAAAGGTTACAGGTCTTGTGAGATGCAATCTGGCATGAAGGTGTGTGTATGTGGAGTTCAGGTCCTTCTCGCCATACCCTCCTGGCCGTTATATGTTGGAATTATGCCCTAGAGGCAATAATAAAGATGTTATTATTATAATTATTGTTCATGATAAAGTTTATATTCCATGCTAGAATTGTATTAAGCGGAAACTTTAATACTTGTGTGGTTTGTGAACAACACCGTGTCCCTAGCTCATTGATTAATGATGGTTAAGGTTTCCTAACCATAGACATGAGTTGTCGATTAATAATGAGATCATATCATTGGGAGAATGATATGATGGACATACCCAAACTAAGCGGAGCAATTAGATCGTGTCACCGTGTTCATATTTGCGAAGCTTTTCCTATGTCAAATATTATATTCCTTAGACCATGAGATAATACAACTCCCTGGTATCGGAAGAAAGCTTTGAGGTCATCAAACTTCATCCTATGAGAGGGTGATCATAAAGGTGTCTCTCAGGTGATCGAAAAGTTCCTGTTGGGTTGTATGTATCGAGATGGGATTTGTCCCTCCCAAGTCGGAGAGATATACTTCGGGCCCACTCGGTAATCGATATCAATGCCGCTTGCAAGCATGTGGTTAAGGAGTTAATAACAAAGTGATATAGGATTACGGAACGAGTAAAGTACTTGCTGTGAACGAGATTGAACTAGGTATGACGGTACCGACGATCAAATCTCGGGCAAGTAAAATATCGCGAGACGAAGGGAATATATATATGGGATTAATTGAATCCTGGCATCGTGGTTCATCCGATATGATCATCGATGAATGTGTGGGAGTCAATATGGGTTTCCAGACTTGTTGATTATTGATAGAAGATCATGTCTCCATATTCTCGAACCGAAGGGTCACACATAACGTGTCTCGACGCTAGGATAGATTGGATAATTGGTTTATGAGTTTTTGTTGAGTATCGGATGGGATCCGGAAATCACGAGAGGTTCCAATGGTCCAAGAATAAGATTCATATAAGGCAATGCAGTTTTTGGAGTTCGAATTGTTGGGTTAATCGGTATTGTCTGAAGCTTCTAGAACCTTCCGGAGGGGGCCAACGTGGCCCCACCTGCCGGGAGGGCATGGGCCTATGAGCTTAGTGCCCTGGCGCATTGGGCCAGGGCACAAGGCCCATATAGGGGCCAAACCTAGGGGAAACCCTAGGGGAGCTTCTAGAAGGAAGGGGGAAACTTGCCCCCCACTCCTCCCTCCTTGGCCGCCGGCCTAGGGCTTGGGGGAGGGGCTAGGGCTGGCCGCCCACCCCTCTATATAAAGAGGGTTGGGGGCGCACCCCCTTACACACCTCCTCCTCAAACCCTAGCCGCTCTGCTGCCCTCATCTCTCTCCCTCCCGACTGCACGTAGGCGAAGCCCTGCTGCAGAAACTCTCCACCACTTGCACTGCGCTGTCGCGTTGTAGATCCAATCCGTCTCTCCACCATACTTGCTGGACCGAGGAAGGAAGAGACGTCGAGGTGCTGCACGTGTGCATCTCTCGGAGGCATCGCCACTTGCGGTGTTAGATCGGATCGGATCGCGAGGAGGAAGCGAGTCGACTACATCACCCACGTTAACGAGCGTTCAGTCTTGAATCTTCAAGGGTATGAAGATCTCATCTAATCCCCTCGTTGTTTGCATCTCCTATATTAGATCTTGGCTTTCCGTTCGCATCCGTAGAAATTTTTGATTTACTATGCTTCGAAACCCTTGATGGTATCGAGCTAGATCTATGCGTAGATGTGTTTCATGAGTAGAACGCAACATGGTTGTTGTGGGCGTTGATGTTTCTGTTGCAAGCCTCTTGTTTGTGTTCTTCTTCTGACGCTGGATAGTGAGATTGAAGCGGTCAGGTCCAGCCAACCTGCGACGCCGTCATGAGACCGGCTCCGCACTTGACGTGTGGCTTGTTACACACATGCGGCTGGTGGATGCCAGTTTCTCTCACTATAGTTATCATGGGATTTACAACGGAGTTTGGCAACCATAATATCACCATTGTGGCTTTCCGTAGATAAGAATCATTCTTAGCTTGCTACTCCCATAAGCCACGTAAAACATGCAACAACAAAGTAGAGGCGTCTAACTTGTTTTTGCAGGGAGTGTTTTCTGTGATATTATATGGCCCAAGATGTGATGTGTGTATTGTATGCGATGATCATGTTTTGTAATGTTTCACGACTTGCATGTCGATGAGTACACAACCGGCAGGAGCCATATGGTTGTCTTTATAATTGTGTATGACCTGTGTGTCAACTTCTTGTACGCCATGTAATAGTTTCACTTTATCGCTAAGTAGTTAGCAATAGTTGTAGTTGCTATTCGTGGTGGAGGCAAACATGGTGGAGTGATGGAGATCATGCCGGCACGCACAAGATGGAGATCATTGCGCGAATATTGGCTATACCATGTCACATAAAGTTATATGCATGTGATGTTTATCCTTTTATGTATCTTATTATGCTTAGATCGCGACGGTAGCATTATAAGATGATTCCTCACTTAAAGATCAATATAAAACTGTGTTCTCCCCATGTATGCACCGTTGCGAAAGTTCATCGTGTCCAAGCATCACGTGATGATCGGGTGCTATAGACTCTACGTTCACATACAACGGGTGCAAGCCAATTTTGCACACGCGGAAATACTTGGGTTTGACTTGACGAGCCTAGCATGTACAGACATGGCCTCGGAACACATGAACTGAAAGGTTAAGCATGAGTCATATGAATGATATGATCGACACTTCGTTGTCCACCATTTAAGCCACATCTCTTCTCGTGAATATCGGATTAGGTGTGGTGAATTTGGATCGTGTTCACTAAACAACTTGAGGGATGTTGAATTTAGTGGGAGTTCATCTAGTAATTTGATTAAAAGTTGAACTAGTTATCATGAACATAGTCTAATTTGTACTTGCAAACATTATAGATCAAATGGCTAAGTCCAACTTCAACTTCAATGTTTTTGCTGAGAAGGAAAAGCTTAGAAACAATGGGTCTAACTTCACCAACTAGTTCCGCAATCTGCGAATCATTCTCTCTGGCGGTCAAAAGGACGATGTCCTTGAAAATGCGTTAGGTGACCCTCATAGATGCGGCTGATGAGAAAGTTGTCTCGATCAACAAAGATGTTTATGGTGTGATTAAGAGCACCATGTTGTTTGCTATGGAATCGGACCTTCAAAATCGTTTTGAAGACTATCCGCCCTTTGATATTCTTGAGGAGCCGAAAACCATGTTTCGACTCAGCCCGCTCGAGATATGAGATCTCGAGAAATTCTTTAATCGCAAGATGGAGGAAGGGAGTTCGTTAGTGAGCACGCCATAAAGATGTCGGGCTACACTCAGCCTTGAGCAAGCTGGATCGCAAGATTCCGGAGGAGCTCAAGATTGACAGGATTCGCAATCACTCCTCCCAACTACAAAAGTTTTGTAGTGACTCATAATCAGATTGGTTCCATCGATCGATCAAGCTCTTTCAAAGCTGAAGGCTGCGGAGGTGGACATCAAAAGGATAATCATGTGTTGATGGTCAACAAGCCCCCGCCTTCAAGAAAGGTAAGGGTGCAAAGAAGCCCTTCAAGAAAGGCGGCAAGCGCGTTGCCCTCGAGAAGAAGCTCAAGTCCGACCCAAGCGGACAGTGCTTCTATTGCAAGGACAAGGGTCCTTTGGAAGCAATCGTCAAGTACTTAGCGGACAAGAAGGCTGGCACCATCAAAGGTATATTTGATATACATGTTATTGATGTTTTCCTTACTAGCCCTCGTTGTAGTGCACAGGTATTTGATCTTTGGTTCAGTTGCTAATATTTGTAACTCGAAACATGAGCTACGGAATAGACGGCGGCTTGCGAGGGATGAGGTGACGATGCGCGTTGGCAACGGATCAAGAGTTGATGTGATGGCCATCGGCACACTCTCCTTAGTTTTACCTTCGTAATTAGTTTTAAACCTTAATAAGTGTTATTATGTGCCTGCGTTGAGCATGAACATTATTTCTGGATCGTGTTTATTGCAAGACGGTTATTCATTTAAATCGGAGAATAATGGTTGTTCTATTTATATGAGTAACATCTTTTATGGTCATGCACCTGTTGTGAATGGTTTATTTCTTCTGAATCTCGAAAGGGATGAAACACACATCCATAACATTGAGGCTAAGAGATGCAAAGTAGATAGTGATAATACTACTTATTTGTGGCACTGTCGTCTAGGTCATATTGGAGTAAAGCGCATGAAGAAACTCCATTCTGATGGACTTTTGGAGTCTCTTGATTTTGAATCATTTGACACATGCGAACCATGCCTCATGGGCAAGATGATCAAAACCCCGTTCTCCGGAATGATGGAGCGAGCAACGGACTTGTTGGAAATCATACATACCGATGTATGCGGACCGATGAGTGTTTCGACGCGCGGTGGATATCGCTATTTTCTCACTTTTACCGATGAATTAAGTAGATATGGGTATATCTATTTAATGAAACATAAATCTGAAACATTTGAAAATTTCAAGGAATTTCAGAATGAAGTGGAGAACCATCGTAACAGAAAAATTAAGTTTCTACGATCCGATCGTGGAGGCGAATATTTGAGTTATGATTTTCTCACGCATCTTAAAGCAAGTGGAATCGTTCGCAACTCACGCCACCCGGAACACCACAGCGCAATGGTGTGTCTGAACGCCGGAATCGAACCCTATTAGATATGGTCCGATCGATGATGTCTCTTACTGATTTGCCGTTATCATTTTGGGGTTATGCATTAGAAACCGCTGCATTCACTTTAAATAGGGCACCATCTAAATCCGTTGAGACGACATCGTATGAACTGTGGTTTGGTGCTAAACCTAAGTTGTCGTTTCTTAAAGTTTGGGGATGCGGCTTACGCCAAAAGTTGATGCCGACAAGCTCGAACCCAAAGCGAGAAATGCGTCTTCATAGGATACCCTAAAGAAACTATTGGGTATACCTTCTATCACGTAACCTAAGGCAAAGTGTTTGTCGAAGAACGTTCCTTTCTTGAGAAGGAGTTTCTCTCGAAAGAAGTGAGTGGGAGGAAAGTAGAGCTAGAAGAGGTTGTTGAACCTTCTCTTGAATTGGAGAGTAGCAAGACCTGAAATTGTTCCAGGTCACCGCACCAACAATAGAGGAAGCTAATGATAAGGATCATGAAGCTTGGACGATGTCACATCGATCGTCAGCAGTCGACAAGGTCGCGTGCCCTCCCCGAGTGGTACGACAACCTGTCTTGACCGTCTTGTTGGTAGAAGACGGTGAACCTACGAACTATGAGGAAGCGATGATGAGCCCGGACTCGAGAAATGGCTAGAGGCCATGAACCGAATTGGGATCCATGAGCGAAAACCAAGTATGGACTTTGGTGGACCCTCCTAGCGCCGAAGGCCGTTGAGTGCAAATGGATCTTCAAGAAGAAAACGGACGCGATGGTAATGTTACCGTCTATAAAGCGACTTGTCGCAAAAGGTTTTCGACAAGTTCAAGGTGTTGACTACGATGAGACTTTCTCTCGTAGCGATGTTTAAGTCCATTCGGATTTTATTAGCAATTGCTGCGTTTCATGATTATGAAATATGGCGGATGGATGTCAAGATCTGCTCCTCAATGGCAACATTGATGAAGAGTTGTATATGATGCAACCCGAAGGTTTTGTCGATCCTAAGGATGCTGATAAAGTATGCAAACTTCAGCGTTCCATTTATGGACTAAAGCAAGCATCTCGGAGTTGGAACCTTCGTTTTGATCAAGTGATCAAGAGCTTTGGATTTGTTCCGAATTTCTACGAAGCTTGTATCTACAAGAAAGTGAGTGGGAGATCGGTGACATTTCTGGTACTATATGTGGATGAAATATTGATTACTGGAAATGACATTAACATGCTTAACGATGTGAAGAGTTATTTGAACAAGTGTTTTTCAATGAAAGGCCTAGGTGAAGTTGCTTATATATTGGGCATCAAAATCTATAGAGATAGACAAAGATGCCTGATAGCTTTAAGCCAGAGTACATACCTAGACAAAGTTCTAAAAAGGTTCAGAATGGATAAGGCAAAGAAAGGTTTAGTGCCTATGTTGTCAGGTAAGATATTGAGCAAGGCTCAGTGTCCAGCTACGGTAAATGATAGAGAATCTATGAGCAAAGTGCCTTATGCCTCGGCCATAGGTTCTATCATGTATGCCATGCTGTGTACTCGACCGGATGTGTCCAATGCTCTTAGTTTGACAAGAAGATACCAAAGTGATCCAGGAGTGGAACACTAGACAGCCGTGAAGAACATCCTAAAGTACCTAAATAGGACTAAAGAAATGTTATTAGTCTATGGAGGTGATGAACAGCTCGTCATAAAGGGTTACGTCGACGCTAGTTTCAACACCGACAAGAATGATTCTAAGTCTCAGACAGGATACGTTTATATTTTGAATGGAGGAGCTGTGAGCTGGAGAAGCTGCAAGCAAAGCGTGATCGCGGGATCTACAGTAGAAGCGGAATACAAGGCTGCTGCAGAAGCGTCAAGTGAAGGAGTTTGGATCAGGAACTTCATCACTGAGCTTGGCGTGGTTCCAAGTGCATTGGACCCACTGGAGATATTGTGTGACAACACTGGCGCCATAGCACTCGCTAAGGAACCAAGATATCATCCAAAGACCAAGCATATCAACATAAGTTTCATATAATCCGAGATTATATAGCGATGGAGATCCAAGATTAGCAAAGTACATACATATCTGAATGTCGCAGATCCATTGACTAAACCTCTTCCACGTGTAAAACATGATCAACACCTTAGTGCCATGGGTGTGAGATTGTTGCCAATGTAAACTAGATTATTGACTCTAGTGCAAGTGGGAGACTGTTGGAATTATGCCCTAGAGGCAATAATAAAGATGTTATTATTATAATTCTTGTTCATGATAAAGTTTATATTCCATGCTAGAATTGTATTAAGCGGAAACTTTAATACTTGTGTGGTTTGTGAACAACACTGTGTCCCTAGTATGCCTCTATGGACTAGCTCATTGATTAATGATGGTTAAGGTTTCCTAACCATAGAAATGAGTTGTCGATTAATAATGAGATCATATCATTGGGAGAATGATATGATGGACAGACCCAAACTAAGCGGAGCAATTAGATCGTGTCATCGTGTTCATCTTTGCGAAGCTTTTCCTATGTCAAATATTGTATTACTTATACCATGAGATAATACAACTCCCTGGTATCGGAAGAAAGCTTTGAGGTCATCAAACGTCATCCTATGAGAGGGTGATCATAAAGGTGTCTCTCAGTTGATCGGAAAGTACCTGTTGGGTTGTATGTATCGAGATGGGATTTTTCCCTCCCAAGTCGGAGAGATATACTTTGGGCCCACTCGGTAATCGATATCAATGCCGCTTGCAAGCATGTGGTTAAGGAGTTAATCACAAAGTGATATCAGATTACGGAACGAATAAAGTACTTGCTATGAACGAGATTTAACTAGGTATGACGGTACCGACGATCAAATCTCGGGCAAGTAAAATATCGCGAGACGAAGGGAATATATATATGGGATTGATTGAATCCTGGCATCTTGGTTCATCCGATATGATCATCGATGAATGTGTGGGAGTCAATATGGGTTTCCATACCCCGCTGTTGATTATTGATAGAAGATCATGTCTGCATATTCTCGAACCCGAAGGGTCACACACTTAACGTGTCTCGACGCTAGGATAGATTGGATAATTGGTTTATGAGTTTTTGTTCGGAGTCTTGGATGGGATCCGGGACATCACAAGAGGTTCCGAAATGGTCCGGAGAATAAGATTCATATAAGGCAATGCAGTTTTTGGAGTTCGGAATTGTTTCGGGTAAATCGGTATTATACCGGAAGCTTCTAGAACCTTCCGGAGGGGGACCAACGTGGCCCCACCTACCGGGAGGGGGCACGGGCCTATGAGGGAGTGCCCTGGCCGCATTGGGCCAGGGGCACAAGGCCTCATAGGGCCCAGCCGGCCAGATCTAGGGCAAACCCTAGGAAAACTTCTAGAAGGGGGGACTTGCCCCCCACTCCTCCCTCCTTGGCCACCGGCCTAGGGCTTGGGGGAGGGGCTAGGGCTGGCGCCCACCCCTCTATATATATAGTGTTGGGGCGCACCCTCCCCCCACACCTCCTCCACAACCCTAGCCGCCCTGCTGCCCTCCTCTCTCTCTCCCTCCCGACTGCACGTAGGCGAAGCCCTGCTGCAGAAACTCTCCACCACTTGCACCGCGCCGTCGCGTTATAGATCCAATCCATCTCTCCACCATACTTGATGGATCGAGGAAGGAGGAGACATCTAGGTGCTTCACGTGTGCATCTCTCGGAGGCATCGCCACTTGCGGTGTTAGATCGGATCGGATCGCGAGGAGGAGAAGAGAGTACGACTACATCACCCATGTTCCGACGAACGTTCCGCTATGCGAATCTTCAAGGGTCTGAAGATCTCATCTAATCCCCCTCGTTGTTTGCATCTCCTAGATTAGATCTTGGCTTTCCCGTTCGCATCCGTAGAATTTTTTTGATTTACTATGCTGCGAAACCCTTCATTATATAGATAGGCCAGGTCCCGGGATAGGTCGAGTCGGTTATAGATTAGGGTTGATATCCTTTGAAATTCTATTTAATCTAGACTTTTCCTAGGCTGCAAGTCCTCGCGTGGGCCTTCCTTGGTCTTGACGAGGTATACCAATATTATGCACCCGTAGGGTATATCCATGTCAGTAACCCCCGAGTGTTCAGTCAAATCGCAGATTCGATTGGAGACTCTATAACCTTTCGGTGCTTGGTATTTGAACTTGTTTTTCAGGAAGAAATGTTTTAGTTCACAGGGATTGTTGATGTGTGTGCCTGGATCACCCAACGGATTAGGGCCAGTTAACTGTCATAGGACAAAACAACACGATCTTCATCAGATTCGAGTCCTCGGACTCGAATCCGGAACAAATGCTGGTGTGATTCGACTCAGGTTGCTAAGGTCTTATATTAGTCGAACCCTGGTATTTTTGAAATGATTGACCCAACGCGTCCGTCGGGATTTTCATCGTGCCTTCTGACACGGGAATTTACTGGTAGAGCGCAGTCGGGTGCGTTACCAGGCCATCAGATGATATCTGTAGGGCTTAACTTTGCGTCATAGACACAAAATCCGAAATTTTATCACTGTGGAGGTGTTTCGGGTGGCCAAGAAGACTGCTTCTCACTTAGTGTTAGTTTGGGCAAAGTTGCCAAAAGATTTTTGTCGTATTTGATCCGAAGGGTCTCAATCGAATAATTAGTAGGATGCGCGACCAGCGATCCCTATGGGAGTAGCCCCCGAATGTCTGTTCGAGTCGTAGACTCGAGCAGAGACTTTAGTTCAGTCATTTGCGCTTGTTTTCATGATTATTTCGAAGGACACATTTTTCCGAATGCGCGACCATCGCTTCCTATGGGAGTATCCTCCGAGTCCGTAGTGGAGTCGCAGACTCGACGTAAGACTCGAAGATATTTTTGAGGTGTCGTTACAATTGTAATTTCTCATGTGCGCGGCCAGCACTCCTGATAGGAGTAGCCCCCGAGTAGTTGGTTGAGTCGTAGACTCGAGTAAGTAATTTTATCATCGATAGAAATCTTCGAGCCGTTGTTGGCTTCGCCTTGATGACGTCAATGCTAATGATTTGGTGAGCTCAACCGTCTGCGGCAGCAGAGATGATGCAACGGGATGATCGTGGGTCCCATTGTCTGACTTGATGTTGACTAGTCACGCATAAGCGTGGCGAAAGTTACGGCGTCTCCTTGATTTCCGTGTGTAATGGACAGCATGCTGGCGACGGTTCAGTTTGATACTGACACATGGACGGTGAGATCTGAGGCACGCATTAGGGCTTCTCAATCGACGGCTCTACTGCATTGTCCTCACCCTTTTATACCGTGGGGAAAACAACGGTTTTTACCTTCGCCATTTGCTTCCTCCTCTTTGCCATTTACCACTATTGCATGAGATCTTTCTTCCACTGCACACTGGACGTTCTCCGCATATTTCCCTATGCTTTCCTGCACTCACATCGCCGCATTCACCGCTCCGCCATCGGCAAGTCCAAGAAGGCCTCCTCCACCGCAGTGGGTTCCAGCGCCGCCGGTGCCGAGAAAAAATCCGCCGCTCCGAGCCGCACCACCGATGGCGGGTGGCGGCACACGGACATGCCCGACTCGGATTTGCGCAAATTGCGTGATGCCGGGTTGATCTCCAAGGAGAAGGACGACGCCATCCTCCCCGTCCAAGAGGTAATCCCTTGCCCACCCGAAGGGTTTCGGGTGATGTTTTACGCCTTTGTTATCCGGGGTCTCTCTTTGCCCGCCCACGAATTCATTCGTGGGATTCTTTTCTTTTATGAGATTCAGTTGCACCATCTGTCTCCCAATTCTCTCGACGACCTGCCTGGGTGAAGTGCTTCACACTCGACGACCTGCCAGGGTCCATGACGCCTATGACGTTTTGACTGTTTTGAAGCCCATATGGACACGGACGCCCAAGCGCACAAGACAACGAAAGCTCAAGACAAGAGTTTGAATATAACTTGTAACCAACTCGTATTGGTACCTGAGACCTAGCCTCCCTCATATATATAGGCTGGGAGGGTCCAACGAAGCAGGCTACGACACAATCCCACATATGGCGCCAATTGACAAGGGTTCGACTCGTCAATGCCCATTGTTATGGACTTGGGTTTTAGAGAATATGGGGATGCTGGAAGTCGTGGGATGGTTAACAGGCAAGCAACATGGGGCACAAGGTTTACCCAGGTTCAAGCCCCCGGAGGGAAAACCCTACTCCTGCTTGTCTGTTCTTGATTACGGTGGAACCAAAGGTTACAAGGGTGCGCAGATGCAATCTGGCGTGGAGGTGTGTGTATGAGGTGTTCAGGTCCTTCTCGCCGTACCCTCTTGGCCTTTATATAGATAGGACAGGTCCCAGGATAGGTCAATTCGGTTAGGGTTGATACCCTTTGAAATTTTATCTAATCTAGACTTGTCCTCCAAGGAGTCGAATTTTCCACGGGCTTGGGCCACCCGAAATCTTCCTATCTACAAGTCTTTGCGTGGGCCTTCCTTGGGATGGACCGGGTATACCAATGTTATGCACCAGTAGGGTATATCCACATCACCCCTTACCCTGCCCTGTCGGGCGCCCGTGAATCGTCGGAGGGAAACAGGGACATGGGAGAGTTGGTGAGGAGCAAGGCAAACTTGGTGGTGCAGGCTGAGGCAAACGCGGCGGAGCGGGCCGCGGAGGCGTAGGCCAAGGCGGAGGCGGGGAGTGGGTCACTGAGGTGCAGGCCGAGGTGGAGGCGGTGGAGGGTGAAGTCGACAGCGCCGACGCTGCACACTACGTCTTGGAGAAGTACGTCCACGAGCTGTACACGGCCTTTGATACGTCGTAAACGTATCTATAATTTTTTATGTTCCATGCTTGTTTAGTATCCAATTTTCTTCTCTTTCTCTACACTTTGAGGTGTTTTTATATGTTTTCTGGAACTAACCTATTAACAAGATGCAACAGTGCCAGTTGCATGTTTTCTGTTATTTTTTGTTCTAGAAAATCCAGAAAATAAATATTTTCGGAATTGGACGGCAAAAGCAAGTCAATATTTCACCGAGGGGAACACAAAGCAGAATACGAGGGAAGGAGGGCCACGAGGGGCCCACACCCCCTGGCTGTGCGGCCAGGCCTGGCCCGTGCCTGGGAGGGTGTAGCCGCCTCGAGCACCCCCTCGGCCTCCCTCTTCGCCTATAAGAAGCCCCCGATACCTAAAGCCTAAGTATCCGATCAATCTTCCACGAAATAGTCTGTAGCCACCGCCACCATTATCCCTAGATTGGGGGGATCTAAAACTCTTCCCGGCACCCTACCGGAGGGGAGAGATCATCCCGGAGGCCCTCTTCATCACCATCCCAGCCTCCGGTATGATGTGTGAGTAGTTCCACCTTGGATTATGGGTCCATACAGTAGATACATGATTGGTTTTCCTCCTTTGTGCTACCATGTTTAGATCTTGTGAGCTCCTTTCATGATCAAGATCATCTATTTGTAATCATGCATGTTTTGTTTGCGGGGATCCGATGGATATTGAGATTACTATGTCAGATTGATTCTATCATGTCTTATGATTATTGATTCTATCATGTCTATGTTGTTTGAGATCTTTCATGCTCTCCGTTTCTAGTAGCTATCTTGGACAAGTAGATGCTAGTGACTCTAAGATGGAGTATTTATGCTCGATAGTGGGTGCATGCCTCTATTGAATATGGGGAACTGACAGAAATCTCTAAGGTTGTAGATGTGCTATTGCTACTAAGGAGAAAACAACTAACTTTTGTTCATGGAACAATTGTATTGTTTACTTTACACACTTTGCTTAAAACAGTTATCCGTTGCTTGCAACTTAATACTGGAGGGGGTTCGGATGATAACCTGAAGGTGGATTACTAGTCATAGATGCAGTTGGATGGAGGTCTGTGTATATTGTTGTAATGACCAATCGAATCTCATAGGATCATGAATGTCTAGTATTGCATTGTTATGCCTTGCTTTGTCCTGTCAATTGCCCCGCTGTGATTTGTTTACCCAGCATGTTATGTTGTTTATCTTAAGGAGAACACCTCTAGTGAACTGTGGACCCGGGTCCAATCTTTACCATTGATACATCTTCCACTATTACTGTTTACTTTCTGCAAGCCACTGATGCAATGCTGAGTTGACGGGAGGAAGAGGTTGAAGTAGATTCCTCCGACAACAGCGCCAGAAAACTTGATGATGCACCTGTGTAGAGCACTTCGTTGGGAACCCCAAGAGCAAGGTGTGAAGCAGCAAGCAGCAAGTCTTCCCTTAGTAGAGACCAAGGTTATCGAACCAGGAGGAGGAAGGAAACGTTACACAGGTGTTGGAAGCAACATGGAGACCTACACAACACAAACTCAAGACTTTTCCCCAACGAATCAGTGAGGTTGTCAAGCTCACCGGTTTGCTGTAACAAAGGATTAAACGTATGGTGTGAAAGGTAATGGTTTGCAGCAAGTAAACAGTAATAGTGGAAGATGTATCAATGGTAAAGATTGGACCGGAGTCCATAGTTCACTAGAGGTGCTCTCTTTAGATAAACAACATGGCATGAAGGGTAAATAAATTACAGCGAGACAATTGACAGGAACTGAGCAAGGCATAACAATGCAATTACTAGCCAGAAAGATCCTATGAGGTTGATTGGGCAATACAATAATATACATAGACCGTCATCCAACTACATCTATGACTATAAATCCACCTTCAGGTTATCATCCGAACCCCCTCCAAAGATATGTTGCAAGCAATGCATAACCGCTAAGCAAAGTGTAAGGTAAATAATCCACATGTTCCATGAACAAGAGACCGTTGTTTTCTCCCTAGTAGCAACATCACATCTACAACCAAGAGATTATTGTCACTTCCCTTGAAACTAGATGCATGAACCCACTATCGAGCATAAATACCCTCTCTCAGTCACTAGCAACTACTGCCAATATAACCACTAGCAAGCGAGAGCATGCAAGATCACAAACAACATGTATATGATAGAATCATAAAGATAAAACCATTAATAAAACCAACATAATAATCTCAATATCCATCGGATCCCCGCAAACACAACATGCATGATTACAAATAGATTAGATCTTGATCATGAACGAAGCTCACAAGATCTATACATAAAAACACAAAGGAGGAGATACAACCATATAGCTACTACACGGACCATAGTCCAAGGTGGAACTACTCACGAATCATACCGGAGAGAAGTCCTCCGGGATGATCTCCCCTCCGGCAGGGTGCCGGGAAGAGCTTCAGATCCCCCCGACCTAGGGACGATGGTGGCAGCGGCTACAGCCGGTTTCGTGGATTTCTGATCGGGTACTCGGGGTTTCTGCATCGAGGGATTCTTATAGGCAAAGGGGCAGACCGAGGCGGCCGCCAGGGCGGCCAAACCCTAGCCAGACACGGGCTAGGGCCCACCCGCGCCTGGGGGTGGTGGGGGTCTAGCCCCTCTAGCCGGCCCCTCGGGATCTCTTCTGGACTTCTTGGTCCCCACGGAAAGTTATTGACTTTGTCCTTCGTCCTATCCAATTCCGTGAATAATTCTTTACTAACTTTTCTAAAACCAAAAACAAGAGAAAATCGGCATCTGGCACTGTTGCAACTTGTTAATAGGTTAGTACGAGAAAACATGTAAAAAGCACCTCAAAGTGTAGACAAGTAAAGCAAAGTAGATACTAAACAAGCATGGAGCATCAAAAATTATAGATACGTGTAACATCCCAGCATTTAGGAACCTAACGAAGGATAGATTTAGGATTATATTTTTTTGCATGCATCTATTTGTGAAAAAGTGGGAAAAAATTTCGCCAAACAAAATCTTAAGTGATCAATGTTTCTTTCTTACTTTAAGATTAGGTTTAGACTTAAAGTAGGATTGTCATAAACTTTGATGTGATCTTAGAAGAATTATGTGTGTTTTAAAAGGGGTTTGAATTTAAAAAAACTTAAAGTGTTTGAATAATAATTTAAAATATTTAGATATAAGATTTGAATCTTAAGTTAATTAAGATATAGGTAGTATAGCTTAAATCTTAAAACAATAGAAATTATGAAATTCATTTTCATATTATAAAGACATAAACAAGATACAATAGAATAAAGAATAAGAATCTTCTTTATTAATAATAACATATTCTTTATTACAATTGAATAAAATAAAGATTACATGAACTATAATTTTTTTACAAAGAATTAAGAAAATTAGATCTACTAACTATCCTATACCTAAAACCTAAACTAAATCTTCATCTTTATCTGTGAACCTGCAAAACAAGGATAAACATAAATAAAACAAGATTAGTGTTAGTATGTATTTCTCTCAGATATGTCAGTGAGGTGCACTTGACAATCTCATCATTGAGAAATGTTAAAGAGGGGCAAGTTTCACCAATATGAAAGATTTCATCTTTCATAAATTCATAGCCAGAATGCAAAGGGCAGCCAAAAGGGATCAGTTCACCAACCAAGGTAAAAGTAGATTGGTAACGGTAAGATCAAATCTTCTGAACCTATCCATATGTGCATAGCAGGCACACAGGCTGCACACACACAAGCATGCAAGGGTGTGCTGTCAACAGCACAAGCACATCCAGATCAAACAAAACCAGAACACAGCCGTGGGGAAGCACCCCAGTGCATTACCACACCACACCACACCACACCACAGCCAGGGTAAACAACAAGTAAACCAAGAACAGCAGCCAAACCAACCACCAGATTAACCCAAACATCACCAGGATGGTGACATAAGGAGGGGAATGAACAAGGTGGACAGCAAGGCCAAGCCCAGGAGCTAGGAGGAGCAGGCTAGCTCCAGATCAAGCACAAGAGTCCAGCAAAACCAGATCAAGATCATCACCAACTTATTCCACAAATATCAGCTTTTGTGGTGAGTTTCATAAAACCTTCACATGATCTAATCATCTTATTTTGAGAAAGGCATGTGTTGTTTTACAAAACAAACCCTCCGAAGACACCCAAGTGGGGTGAATCCATCATAGGGATTTCTAAAAATCTAAAGGCAAACAGCAAAGCACCGGAATCCAACCAGAGCTCAGAGCAACATCCTTGCTCTGGTTGTTAAACCATATTTTACAAGTCAATCATACATATACCTATGATCTATTTCTAGGCACATCTCTAAAAGAAGAGTAGAACCTTAGAAACAAATCTTTGGAATCCATAGATTGATCAAGCTCACTATCATTTTTCCAAGATATGATTCAATAAAGAATAGCTGGTACCACTACCAGGACTATCTAGATGAAACAACTAGATAAGATTTGAATCCCTAAGCCTCAGAACAACATCATTGGTCATAGGGAATTCAGATATGAGCATCCCTAGTTTTCAAAGCCAAGATTGTCTCAAGCATCAACTAACCAAATCCATGGTTTAGAATTTAACCTGTGTACCATACATGATGGTGTCACAAGAACAATTCAATATGAATCAGGAATAGTAGTAAATCATCCTGGATTCAGAAAATCAACTGACTAATCATTTTCCTGTTAAAAAAACAGGAATCATAACTATAATACTCCTATAATACATTTCAATGTTTGAGATCATGAGGATCTCAATCCACATATTAATTTCCAAGCTAACATCACTAGGGAATTGGCTATATCTTATCATAATCATGACCATGAATCAAATAAACAGTGGAAAGCTATAAGATCATTAGTTTTACCAAACATGGTTCCCATACAACCACATCATCTAAATCAGATGCAATCCAAGCATCAAATCATCAAGTAAGCCAACAGAAACACCATACATCAGGTCAACCAACAAGCCTCAGGCCAATAAGCATTCAGTATGGGTACAGACAATCTAAGCATGAATCAATTCCTCCAGTACATGAACAAGTACATCACAGAAACACCAAAAAGGGATAATCATCCTAATCTGAATCAGACAATAGCCAGAGAGGACACTGCTAACAACTAGCATCGAATTAGCAAGCACAGAGAGCACCAGGAGAAGGGAAACAAACTCACCATAGGTCCTCGCTGAAGGATAGAAGAGGAAGCAGAGGGGCCGACGACCATGGCGACACGAGGAGCACCCCAGAGGGGGCGCTGCAACCCGCACGGCGCCACGACAACAACCCTGATCACGCCTGGAGGTGCAGAGCATCACCTCAACGCACGACGACCACGACGCACTTGAATCCATGCCAATCCCCAAACCCTAGGGTTCGGGACGACATCGATCCATCACAGGAGAGCCCTAGGCTCGAATCCAATTGGATAGAACGAATGGGCGTCGTCGACAACCCCCTACCACACCATGGCGGCAACCAGAACGGCCGATGGCGGCGGGAATCGCCGGTGGCGGCATCGCCGGCCACGAGGTTGGGTCAGAGGAGGAGAAGATGAATTCGCGCGCGAGAGAGAGAGAGAGTGAGGAATGGGTCGAGCTGGGCCAAACCCTTCGGGGTGGCTCTTTTGTCTAGTACTAGTGGGCCAACAGAGCCCAATAAAAATAACCAGCCCAGAAATTCTTTCAGGCCTGTTAAAATAAAAAGGAAAAGACCAAAATACCCCTAGACCTAATAAAATTCTAGAAAATAGAATAATAGTCCAAAAATTATAAATAAAATATTTTTGGATTCACAATAATCCATTTTATACAAATAAAATAATATATCAAATTTTGGATATTCAAATTTTTATAAGAATTTTGTAATTTAAATATTCCTTATGGAATTTTACAAAAATTTTAAAAGGTGATAAAAATAAATAAAAATCACTCCATTATTTATTAATATTATAGTATTTTTGAAAAATACTAAATAAATAGTTAGTAATAAAATTAAGGGATAATTAATAAATAAAAGTCAAATAAAGGGAAATAAAATAAAATAATTCAATATATGTTATAAAATATTAAAAAAATATTTAAAAGCCTTTATTACTCAAAAAGAAACTTTTTGGGATAAATTCATACAAATTCAACTAATGCATTACATTACTTGCATAATCATTTTGCTTCATTAAATATTGTCCTTACCGGGCAATAATCATGTTTTTGTAGAACTAGAAGCTCAAGGTCCAGTGCAAGCATCAGACTTCACTACCTTGCCATCACAAGGCAAGTTCATCACTTTCTCATATCCTTTGAAGAGTCTTTATCAAAGTATTTGCAAATTGTGTGTTATCATATATGCTATAAAAGAAAGAAAATATTATTTCCCAAATAAAGAAATTATAAATATCATCCTAAGTGGTGATATAATGGAGCAATAGAACTTAGAGTTTTAATTGCAACAATGATGATCAAATAGGAACTTAATAACCCCTGACATCAGTGATTCTAGCGCCGTATATTACGTGTTAGCCATGAGATTTAGAATGGGACAGAGAAGTCAGTTGTATCTTCTTCCTCTCGCATGAAGCCGGATGTGCAGGTCGTGGCTGTTATCCTCGTAGCGTGCATATTTATTGGTAATTCGTAGAGGATATGCAGCATATGGGTGGGAACCCTCAACATCCCATGATAGTTCTGGCATCTAACGGTTTGTACAAACCATTGCCGTAATTCATTATGTGGGCATGGTGTACACCAAGGAGGCATGCGGGGTGATGAAGGGGGCAGTGATTGGCTTGGACCAACTACTGCGCCCCACATCATGGAATTGTGGACGGGAAATTATGCCCGGTTGTGCAACAAGGAGTTGATCTCTCATGGGTAAAGTAAACGCACCTCTGCAGAGTGTAAGAACTATAACTTGTTACTCCCTGTTCCGGGAAGGAGCTACGAACGCAGCAGGAAAGGAACTCCATGAAAGTTCTAGTAAACCTGTGAAGGCTGATTGTCATAGTTTTTCAGAATAAAATCAATCTTTGAAGAAAGATTTACAAAAACTGCATAGTGCCAAGGATTTATAATCCGAGGTGGTAGATAGAGCATCAAACTTCCCACCTTGCATATAATGAACTTGTTGGGTAACGTATTACTCATTCTTTCCTTTGATCCCTTGCTTAGACTCTGAGGATTCCGAAGACGTGCCAATGTATGCAGCTGAATTCCAGGAAGACGTGTTCTACGAGGAACCTGACCTATCCGGAGGAGTTGAAGGCGTGGACTACGAGATCCGTTACGGTGTCGATGAGAACGAGTCCACTTAAGAGTCTAGTTAGTAGTAACCAACGGAGCCAAACAACATGAACTCTATAAAATAAGTTGTTGAGCCCCACTCCTAGTCGGAGTTGTTACTTTTAAATTTCCACTGAACATCTTATATTTTTGGTTTGTAAGTTGGATCTTTGGGAAGTCTTGAACTTCCGGTATTGTAATAATAATAATGCGTGTACCTTTGTAATATGGACCCGCAATGTTTCTGTTGTACCACTCTCAGGGATGTGATATTTACGGAACGGTGTTCTGTGGATGTCATGTCAACGACTATAGTGTACTACACATGCAGTGGTATGCTGGGTCACCGCAGTTGGTATCAGAGCAAATTGCTTTGACCTTAGGTTGGAAAACCTAGTTAAGGGTATTACCTGTAGGATATTTTGCAACAATAAATAATTCTCTAAAATTAATATAATGGGTGTTCAAATGAGAATATTCTGTTATATATTTTAGTGCGATAATTCTTTGTTATGCTGCAATATATTATTGGAGACTAATTAAAATTATTTTTCCGATATACAGAGATATTCCACCAAAGTTTCCCAAACAGACTTTGGTAAGGAAAGAGGAGACTCTTGATGATTATCAAGGATCATTTACGGACCAACTTCGTCAACTTTTAAAGCTTTTTAATTGTCCAACTAGAATTCCAGTGAACACTATCACTTATCTTGATGGCCGGATGTTATCCAAGTATCGTGTGTGTATCCAACTTCCAAATAAGCTTGGATTGTACCACGATCTACCCATAGGAGAAGGTAGGAGTCATTTAGCGGCCTATCATGTTGCTGTTGTGGAGGCAATAGCTAATATCCGGGAGCAGGAAACCAAGGAGCTAGAAGGTAGCACATTTTCTATGATACCTCATGACTCTATAGATTCGGAGCCTATACCGGATCATCTTAATTTGGTTAAGAAGCATCCCAAGTTAGCTTCCAAGTTTATGGATAGATATTTGACACTCGTTGCGTCTTTTTATAAGACTCATCAAGTGATTGTCGAAGACAAAAATGAAATGTTAGAGGATCTAACTGATTCGGAAAGGAGCAAGCAGTTGGCATCCCAGTTAGAGAAAGAAGCAAGTAGTAGTGCAACACCTATCTTTAAGGATATTCCTATAGATCCAGAATCATTTATACCATATCCTTACTCACCAAGACCTGAATCTACATATGATCCTACTGTAGATATGCGGTATGCAGTACCACAGGGATCAGAGGATGGTTCTGATTCAGAACTTCCTATTGAGAACTCGGATGGATGGAGAATGGGATCATACAATGGATCTCATGAACACCAGATGTCTACAGATGGTTCTGACAGAAATGTTGGACAATCTAGTTGGATGAGTGCAAGGACGAATCCTAATAATAGAAGTAGAAATACCATGTCAATAGATGATCAGGATGAAGAAGAAAATCCTGAGGTAAGAGTGTTTGAATCATCAACATCTTCTCAAAATCCAGGAAATATACATTATCCAGTATTCAATTATCTTGTCCACGAGAGCACCTGGGGAGCAGCAGGATCTGCGTCTCCTGGTGACAACTCTAGAGATGAAGCTCAGGAGATGTAGGCTGGAGATAATGTTGAATATGTTTCTGAAGACTTTTTAGCTGAGCTGGAAGGAGTCAATGCGCTCAGGTTGAGTAATGACTCAAGCCCTGACACTTCAGATACAGAATATTTTCCTTCTAGAAGGCCATTTGTTCCACAAACTGTGCGACGAACAACACGTCATCACGGTTGGACTTCAGGCATGTACGATGAGTGTAGTTACTACTAGAAGACAATTAGTTAGTAGTATCAAGTACCGTGTTTGTACCCCAAGTAATAAGGTAGTTGTGTGAATATACCTATATGGTATATGTGTAATGACTTTGTATCATTATGATATTATGTAAAATATGTGAAATGCATATTTGGGTTTTCTTTGGATATTCATTGTGTCACTAGTTCTGTGCGTAAAGTCCAGCTCAGAACACATGTGCATGATCTAATTATGAGTATTCGCTTTATGTTGCAGGACTAGGGGGTCATGGATACGGGTGTAGAAGTGGAAACTGAGCAGCAGCGGATGGAGCGTGAGGCCAAGGAAAAGGCCAATATCGATGCAGCAAATCAAGGAGCATTACCACCACCACCAATGAGACCGTTAATGGAGCAGAACTTTATGCAATGCATGCAAATGATGCAAGAGAACCAGAACAAGTTTATGGAGGAGTTGCTGGGGCGAGCAAATAAGAGGGCACCTGAAGGAGGAGGAGTGAGTTTATCTGATTTCCAGAATGCAAGGCTGTTACCTTTTGCATCAGCTCCTGAACCAATGGATGCATAAGACTGGTTAGCCGATACGGAAAGGAAGCTGAAAACTGTAGGTTGCAACGATGAGGAAAAATTGAGGTATGCAACTCATCTGCTGACCGGACCTGCAACATCATGGTGGGAAAATCAGTTAGCCATGCAACAAACAGGAAGGGAATTTACCTGGGAGGAGTTCAAGTAGAGATTATGTGAATATCATGTTCCGGAAAGTGTTATGGAGTTGAAGAGGAGAGAATTTGAGGTGCTTCAGCAAGGATATACTAGTGTCATGAAGTACATCCGGGAGTTTAGCCAACTGTCTCGTTATGCTGAGGAGGATGTTAACACTGAAGAGAAGAGGAAGAAACGTTTCTTGCATGGATTAAATCCATTTGTAAGGATGCAGCTAAGGTTAGCCAATAAGCAAACTTATCAGCAGTTGTTGGATGCAGCCATTACTTTTGAAGATGATTATAAGAATGTCCAAGAGGACCGGAGGAAGAGAGCCAAGAAGGAAACTAAGAGAATTCAGGCAACCAAACCTAAACCTAACCTGGAGTTTAAACCTCGGAATAGGAATTATGGCAACAATAACAATAACAAGGGCAGTGGTGGAAATCAATCTAATCTGAGAAGAAATGTTATTTATAACAAATGTGGAATTCCAGGACATTTCTAGAGGGAGTGCAAAAAGCCTGTAGTGATCTGTTATGGTCGTGGTCAGAAGGGGCATATCAAGCCGGATTGTCCGAGTAAACCACCGGGAGGATGGCCTGCCAAGGGAGGAGGACAAGCCAGTGGAGGAAATGGACAGCCCAATAAAGGAGGAAACAATGGCAAGAACAATAATGGCAAGAGAAACCGACCTACCGGAAAACTGAACTGTGCAACCCTCGAGGAGGTGGATAATTCGGAGCATGCAGTAATAGGTACGCTCAATATCCTTACCAATCCCGGCAAAGTTCTATTTGATATTGGTGTAACTACTTCATTCATTTCTGAAGAATTCTGTGATAAGTTCGGGATTAGAAGGGCAACGTTAGAACGTCCTATGATCGTAGTTACGAAAGGAGGGAATGTGATTGTGTGCCACATAAAACAAGATCAGGTTATCTTGATCTGTGGTTGTACATATTTCGCAGACCTTTATGTGATTCCTTTGAAGAGAATTGCGGTAGTGCTTGGGATGGATTGGATGATGGAACATAGAGCTCGGATAAATTGTGAGGAGAAAACTGTCTCAATCAAAACTCCAAGTGGATCAAGGATAGTTTATCAGGCAGATAAACACAATCATATTATGGTGGATCTGCAGTTGAATTCAATGAAGGAAGTTAAATTAGAAGAAATTCCTATAGTTAATGAATTCCAAGATGTTTTCCCAACGGAATTACCAGGAATGCCACCAGACTAAGAGATAGAGTTCACCATTGACCTAATACCTGGTACAACCCCAATAGCTCAGGCACCATATAAAATGGGACCCAAGGAGTTGAAAGAACTCAAGGAGCAAATTGATGAGTTAGAAAGAAAAGGATTTATACAGGAAAGTGTATCTCCATGGGGAACACCAGTAATTTTTGTGGATAAGAGAGATGGTGGAAGACGGGTGTGTGGTGATTATAGAAATTTGAATAACATGACGATCAAGAACAAGTATCCTTTACCAAGAATTCAAGATTTGTTTAATCAAGTGAAAGGAGCTGGAGTATTTTCAAAGATCGATTTAAGATCTAGATACCATCAAATAAAAATCAAGCCGGAAGATGTTCCAAAAACAGCATTTGTCTCAAGATATGGACACCATGAATATCCGGTGGTACCATTTGGTTTGACCAATGCACCAGCAATATTCATGAATCTGATGAACAAGATCTTCATGCCATACTTGTTTATCGTCTTTATTGATGATATTCTGATTTATTCCAAGGATAAGGAAGAGCATGCTGACCATTTGACAATAGCATTGCAGATTTTAAGAGAACATAAGCTTTATGCTAAGTTCAGTAAGTGTGAGTTCTGGTTAGATGAGGTAGAATTCCTCGGTCATGTGATCAGTAAAGATGGGATTGCTGTGAATCCATCTAAAGTTCAGTCAGTACTAGAGTGGACTGCACCAACCAATGTGAAACAAATTCAAGGTTTCCTAGGAATGGCTGGTTATTATCGGAGATTCATTGAAGGTTTATCCAAAATAGCCGGACCAATGACTAAATTATTAAGGAAGAATACACCATTTAAGTGGTATGAGAAGTGTGAAGCAAGTTTCCAAGAGTTGAAAACGAGATTAACCACAGCTCCAATCTTAGCAGTTCCTGAAACAGGGAAGGATTTCACCGTATACTGTGATGCATCTAAAGAAGGTTTGGGGTGTGTATTAATGCAAGACCGGAAAGTAATTGCTTATGGGTCAAGACAACTCAAGCCACATGAATCAATTATCCAACCCATGATTTAGAGTTAGCAGAAGTAGTTTTTGCACTGAAAGTATGGAGGCATTTTCTTTATGGAGCCAGATGTGAGTTATACACTGACCATAAAAGTCTCAAATATTTCTTCACTCAAAAGGAATTAAACATGAGACAAAAGCGTTGGTTGGAATTAATCAAGGATTATGATCTAACAATCAATTACACCCCAGGAAAAGCAAATGTTGTAGCAGATGCTTTAAGCAGAAAGAGTGCAGATATTCAACCTAGCAACAGAGAGTTACCAAAAGAGTTACAAATGGACTTGGAAATATTAGAACTCCAATTCATTAGAACAGAGGTTCTTGGAGGATTTGCGACTATGCAGGTAGTTGCAGAATATGACAGTGATCTTAAGCAAGAAAGTTTTAGACGTCAAGAAGAAGACCCTTTTATTGCCGAGGAAATTCGGAGGATATCCCAAGGGCAAAAATCAGTTTTTCGCCTTGGAGATTATGGATCTTTCTGGTTCCAAGATCGTTTATGTGTTCCAGATGTGACTGAGATCAGAAATGTCATACTCAAAGAAGCACATACTACCCCATATTCTATACATCCAGGGAGTACTAAGATGTATATGGATTTGAAGGAACTATTCTGGTGGAATAACATGAAAAGAGATATTGCTAAATATGTATCTGAATGCCATACTTGCCAAAGAGTGAAAGCTGAACATCAAAATCTAGCAGGACCATTACAACCCTTAGAAATTCCTGAATGGAAATGGGAGGAAATAGGCATGGATTTCATCACAGGATTACCTATGACACCAAATAAGAAGGACATGATATGGGTAATAGTGGATAGACTCACTAAGAGTGCACATTTTATTCCAGTGAATCAAAAAGATAATGCCGAGAAGTTAGTTGAAATATATGTCAAAGAGATAGTAAGCAAACATGGAGTACCCAAGAAGATCGTAACTGATAGGGGATCAGTGTTTACTTCAGCATTTTGGAAGCAATTGCATGAGGCACTTGGTTCCAAGTTAGATTTCAGGACGGCATATCATCCTGAGACAGGAGGTCAAACTGAAAGGACAAATCAAATACTAGAAGACATGTTGAGAGCTTGTGCACTAGATTTTGGAGGAACATGGGAGGATCACCTACCATTGGCAGAATTTTCGTATAATAATAGCTATAAGAGTAGTCTGACGGCAGCTCCATATGAGGTTCTATATGGAAGGAAGTGTAGATCACCAATATGTTGGTACGAACCTGGAAGCAGCAAAGAATTTGCGCCTGATTATATCAAGGAGAGACAATACATCATTGATAAGATCAGGGATAGACTGAAAATATCCCAGAGCAGGCAGAAAAGTTATGCGGATCAAAGCCGAAGATCATGACATCCAGAAGTAGGAGATATGGTTTATTTGAAAGTAAGTCCAATGAAAGGAGTAAAAAGGTTCGGAGTTAAAGGGAAACTAAGCCCAAGATACATCGGACCATTCAAGATACTGAGCCAAAACAGAACCCTAGCTTATGCTTTAAAATTACCATCAAGACTGGCTCAAGTGCATAATGTTTTTCATGTATCACAACTTCGCAAATGTTTGAAAGTTCCAGAGGAAGCAATAACCCATCAAGAGTTAGAACTACAAGCAGACCTGACTTATATTGAAAAGCCCTGCAAGATTCTAGAAGAAAATTGGAAAAGATTGAGGAATAGAGCAATCAAGTATTGCAAGGTACAATGGGAACATCACCCAGAAAGGGAGCCACATGGGAGAAAGAAGAGGATTTAAGAAAAACTTATCCAGAACTATTCAGGTACATCTCCAACAAACTTCGGGACGGAGTTTAATTTAAGGGGGGAAGTCTGTAACATCCCAGCATTTAGGAACCTAATGAAGGGTAGATTTAGGATTATGTTTTGTTGCATGCATCTATTTGTGAAAAAGTGGGAAAAAAATTCGCCAAACAAAATCTTAAGTGATCAATGTTTCTTTCTTACTTTAAGATTAGGTTTAGACTTAAAGTAGGATTGTTATAAAATTTGATGTGATCTTAGAAGAATTATGTGTGTTTTAAAAGGGTTTGAATTTAAAAAAACTTAAAGTGTTTGAATAATAATTTAAATGATTTAGATATAACATTTGAATCTTAAATTAATTAAGATATAGGTAGTATAGCTTAAATCTTAAAACAATAGAAATTATGAAATTTATTTTCATATTATAAAGACATAAACAAGATATAATAGAATAAACAATAAGAATCTTCTTTATTAATAATAACATAATCTTTATTACAATTGAATAAAATAAAGATTACATGAACTATAAAAAAATTACAAAGAATTAAGAAAATTACATCTACTAACTATCCTATACCTAAAACCTAAACTAAATCTTCATGTTTATCTGTGAACCTGCAAAACAAGGATAAACAGAAATAAAACAAGATTAGTGTTAGTATGTATTTCTCTCAGATATGTCAGTGAGGTGCACTTGACAATCTCATCATTGAGAAATGTTAAAGATGGGCAAGTTTCACCAATATGAAAGATTTCATCTTTCATAAATTAATAGTCAGAATGCAAAGGCCAGCCAAAAGGGATCAATTCACCAGCCAAGGTAAACGTAGATTGGTAACAGTAAGATCAAATCTTCTGAACCTATCCATATGTGCATAGCAGGCACACATGCTGCACACACACAAGCATGCAAGGGTGTGCTGTCAACTGCATAAGCACAACCAGATCAAACAAAACCAGAACACATTCGTGGGGAAGCACCCAAGTGCATTACCACACCACACCATACCACAACACAACCAGGGTAAACATCAAGTAAACCAAGAAAAGCAGCCAAACCAACCACCAGATTAACCCAAACATCACCAGGATGGTGACATAAGGAGGGGAATGAACAAGGTGGACAACAAGGCCAAGCCCAGGAGCTAGGAGGAGCAGGCTAGCTCCAGATCAAGCACAAGAGTCCAGCAAAACCAGATCAAGATCATCACCAACTTATTCCACAAATATCAGCTTTTGTGGTGAGTTTCATAAAACCTTCACATGAGGATCTCAATCCACATATTAATTTCCAAGCTAACAGCACTAGGTCATTAGCTGTATCTTATCATAATCATGACCATGAATCAAATAAACAGTGGAAAGCTATAAGATCATTAGTTTTACCAAACATGGTTCCCATGTAACACACCCGACTCCACCACCCATGTTGAGCAAAGCAAAAAAAAACCCGTGATAGAAACGAATTCAGTGGTGCCAGCTGCACACCGCACGTGCGTGGAAACGTAACAAACATTACACAACATTCCCCTATGACCCCCGTGAGACGAGATATATATATGAGATTAGAGAGAGTAATAGATTACGAATATATAATACAAGATCCACCACACCGAGGAGTAGGGAGTCGTCTACGGACAAGGGCAGAGCCAAATGGAATAACCAATGCCCAAATAATAACCAACCCGCTCCTAACCAACCCGCCCCAGGCCAACTAACGACGCCGAAGCAACCTTCGCTAAAAAAAAGGAAAACAAAAAGGAAGGAAAAAAAAGAAGAAGAAAAGGGAAGGAAGAGGCCGCACTTCGGGCGAGGCACGGCGATCGCCAGACTCGCCACATAGGTGGTGCGGTGTGCACTAGCGCAAAGATGCACTAAACTACCTATAGAGACTCGAATGGATGGGTTATCAGAGAGGGGTAAGAATGACCTATCCCCCAACTCAACCCGACCACCACAACCAAACACGTGTTTCCCCCGAGTTTCCTCCATACCAAACGAGAATTCCCGAGGAACTCACAGTTAAATTATTACTTACTTTATTCGCCATCATTACTAAGGCAAGCTTTAGATAAAGATTCCATCAAAGATAAGATAATAAACACTTCACTAATCATTTATCTTAGTGGCGTTTACCTACTTACTAAATCATAAAATGGAGATGAGATAAACCCAAAACCCAAAGGTTCAGTGTTTTACTAAATTTTTGTTGTTCGCTTACAATACAATACTTACTAGTCGGGGACACAATATAAGCGCCATTCCAAAAACAAAATTATTAATTAGCCATTAAATAGCCATTTTATAGTATTAGAGTCGAGTCTATAAGTCATATTATAAAAGAAACTTAGGTGTTCTATCTTTAGTTATGATGCATGACATGAAGTTTAGTTTCATCCATAAGTCCGAAAGGCGTAAAGTTTTACCCGCCGTTAAAATAATAGCAACACCAATAACCTCACCCCGACCGACGAAAAAACAACAAAACGAACCACCAAAACAAAGAGCTAAATTCGAGGAATACCAATCAAGGGGGCCACCAGAAAGTAGATTCCGCAAGGAGCTGATCCGGGGGACAGGCTGAACGGATGACGGAGGTTCGCGGTTCGACGATCGGTGACGGGGTAAATGACCGACAAGATGAACGGTGTGGTCGGGCAGAAGCAATAGTAGATTGACAATAATTTAAATACGCAGTAAAAAAAATAAGAGACATTAATTAAAAAAATTGGCATAAAGTAAATACCATAAATAAGTAAATGGCCAGATCAATCAGAGTGGGAATCAAGTGGTCTTACCAAGAACAAGAAGGCGATCACCACCAATAAATAAGCCCTGATGGAATCAACCTCAAAAATTTTTTAACAAACACACAAACAGAAAAACAAAATATTTTCTATCACCCACCAAAGCCTATTTTCAAAACCTAGTTGTTAAACTTAAAATCAGTTTTAGAAAGTAAACAAAAAATTATTACAAAATAAAAACAAAAAAGACTACGACACAACATAAATCCAAAATAACGCAAAAACACGCCGTAATCCAACTATCTACCAAAAAAACAACGACGTCACACATCAAGGCAATATAACAACACAGGATGTCCAATGTCTGGGTATGGATATACAATAAAACTAGAGGGGGGCAAAAAAAAACAAGAGGCATAAAAAAGAAGATAGGATTAGTACAGAGGATAAATTAAGATCAAGTAAAATAGGGAAAAAGGTGCCAGATCAGATAAAGAAAACATTAAGAACCTGTCTGCCAAAAAGTCTACATCAACACATCAACTCAACATTCGATCGCGAAAAACGAACCAAAACACTCGAAGAGACGTACACTATTTATAAATAAGATGAAGACGTTGCGATTATGATGATGTGTGTATGCATGGCAAGAATATGATAAATGATGCATGTATTTACATATAAATTTAAAAAGTTCAATACGAAGGGGTAAATTTATTTAATAAAACCAATTTAAATTAATTAGGTAGAGTAGATTTTAAATAGATAGTATGTTATATTAATTATGTTTAAATGATTGGCCATGATCAATAGATCCATGTTTATTTGAAGATTTATATAATGAATCATAAGGTAAATATCCACACATGACCACATGATAAGATGCATTAAATAGTATGTAGGTTGAAGATTTCTTATGAATGGGTTTCCAATATCGGTGTTGTCGTTCTGAGGAGTTCCCGCCGTGGTGGGTGAGTTTCTTGGGTTCGCGGGGGTTCTGGTTCGTCTGAGGTCTCAGACCGGGGTTCGTCCCGGCGAGTCGGTCGGCGGGTCGGGTTGTCGGGTATGCGTCTGTGTCGCATCGCCGTCTCGTTTGTCGGCGCGGGTTCTCTCAGTATGGCGTCGGCCTTCTCGCTGGTCATCCGCACGAGGCGTTACTCGCGTCGATCCGAAAGAGTACTTGGGGCTCCGGCCCCTCTCGTCGGGCCGGCGGTTTCTCGTCGGGGGGTCGCTTGCCCGGACCGGTCGACATGTTTCTTCTGGCTTTTCTCGGGCCGGTGGGTCGCCTCGGTCATGATCTATCTCTCTCTTGGGGCATCCATGTCACGAGTGATCGCCACCATTCTCGATCAGGCGCCATGGGAGCGTCCGGGTGGTGCATTAGCTCATCCAATGGAGCCGGAGGCTGCCAGTGTTTTGGGCGGGCCCTCGCGTAGGTCAGCACGGGTGGAGCCAGGCGCTCGCAGAAAAGAAGAAGGCGGGCTGCGGCCGGCTCACGTCGGGGCGGGCAGGCCGGGGAAGTGGGAGGCGGGGTGCTGCGGGCAGGGTGGAGGGGCGGGGGCGTTTAGCGCGCGAAAAGGAGGGCCTCGGGCAATCCGGCGGCCGGGGGTGGCTCGGGTCGGCGGCGGTGAGGCGCGCGCGAGGCGTCGGAGGGGCAGGGCCGCGAGCCGAGGGAGCGAGAGCGGCAGCGCCGGCCCGTGGCGGCGCTGCGGGTGGGCCAGAGCGCGCGGGCGGCCAGCGGGGGCGAAGGCCGGCGGGGCAAGCGAGGGTTGCTGAGGTGACGGGAGCGGGCGGCGGGCGACGGCGGGGTGGGCGGGCGCGACGGGCGCGGGCGGCGAGGCCGGGGTGCGCATGGCGAGCCGCTGAGCGCGAGGGTGACGGCGGGGGCGAGGCGAGGAGTGACGGGGTGCGACGGTGCTGAGGCCGGGGCGGCGGCCTGGCGGCTCGGGGCGAGGGCCACGGGGCAGTGGGCGAGCGGGAAGCCGAGGAGGCGCGGGTTGAGGCGGCGGGCGGCGAAGGCGGGCGCCGGCGGCGAGCCTGGAGCAGGAGGGCGAGGGGGCGGGCGCTGAGCTGGCGGGATGGCGGGAGGGGGCGCTTTGAGGGGCAGGGGCCAGGGCGCGGCTGGAGGGCGGGGAGGCTGGGCGCTGGTGGCGGGCGAGGCGGGGAGGAGGGCGAGGAGGCGCGGGGGCGGGCGGAGCTGGCGGGCGCGCCGGAGAGGGGGAGCGCGGGGAGCGCTGGGCCGGGGGCCCGAGGGGGGCCATGAAGGAGAGGGGAGGAGGGCCGGAGCCGGGGCGGGGGGATGGGGGTGAGGGAGGCAGCTGTGGTGGGCGGAGCGGCGGGCCGTGGGGAGGTTGAGGTTGTAGGGAGAGAGGTTGGAGGCGGGGAGGTGGCGAGGGAGGCGAGTCGGAGGGGGGGGGGTGGAAGAGGGTGGGAGTAGGGTGTGGAGGAGGTGGGAGGGTTGTGGGGAGAGATGCTGGAGGAGGGGGGGAGGGAGGAGAGGAGGTGAGGCAGCCGTGGTGAGGGGTCAGCAGGGAGTGTGTGGCTGGGGGGAGGTGGAGGTGAGGTAGGGAGAGTGGGGGCAGTGTGAGCGTGGTAGTAGTGTGGGTGGTGGTTGGGATGGAGGAGGAGGGAGGGTGCAAGGGTGAAATGGTGGCGCGCTGCTGGGTGTTCGGGAACGGTGGGCGCTAAGATGGTGGATTGCGAAAATTTGGGATGAGAGGAAAAGGTATGTTCGCAAAGGAAAACAAAACAAAAAAATGGTGTTTGCAGGCATGGCAGGGTATTATTTGCGCCAATAAAACTTTATTTAAATTAATTAAAGACGCTTTTGCAAAACCATGCAACCACATCATCTGAATCAGATGCAATCCAAGCATCAAATCATCAAGTAAGCCACCAGAAACACCATACATCAGGTCAACCAACAAGCCTAAGGCCAATAAGCATTCAGTATGGGTACAGACAATCTAAGCATGAATCAATTCCTCCAGTACATGAACAAGTACATCACAGAAACACCAAAAAGGGATAATCATCCTAATCTGAATCAGACAATAGCCAGAGAGGAGACTGCTAACAACTAGCATCGAATCAGCAAGCACAGAGAGCACTAGGAGAAGGGAAACAAACTCACCATAGGTCCTCGCTGAAGGATAGAAGAGGAAGCAGAGGGGACGACGGCCATGGCAGAACGGGGAGCACCCCAGAGGGGGCGCTACAACCCGCACGGCGCCACGGTAGCAACCCTGATCACGCCTGGAGGTGCAGAGCATCACCTCAACGCACGACGACCATAGCCACACTTGAATCCATGCCAATCCTCAAACCCTAGGGTTCGGGACGGCATCGATCCATCACAGGAGAGCCCTAGGCTTCAATCCAATTGGATAGAACGAACGGGCGTCATTGACAACCCCCTACCACACCACGGCGGCGACCAGAACGGCCGATGGCGGCATCGCCGACCACGAGGTCAGGTCATAGGAGGAGAAGATGAATTCGCGCGAGAGAGACAGTGAGGAATGGGCCGAGCTGGGCCAGACCCTTCAGGGTGGCTCTTTTTTCTAGTACTAGTTGGCCAACAGGGCCTAATAAAAATAACCAGCCCAGAAATTCTTTCAGGCCTGTTTAAATAAAAAGGAAAAGACCAAAATACCCCTAGACTTAATAAAATACTAGAAAATAGAATAATAGTCCAAAAATTATAAATAAAATATTTTTGGATTCACAATAATCCATTTTATACAAATAAAATAATATATCAAATTTTGGATATTCAAATTTTTATAAGAATTTTGTAATTTAAATATTCCTTATGGAATTTTACAAATTTTTTGAAAGGTGATAAAAATAAATAAAAATCACCTTCATTATTTATTAATATTATAGTATTTTTGAAAAATACTAAATAAAAAGTTAGTAATAAAATTAAGGGATAATTCATAATTCCTAAAGGAATTATTAAATAAATAAAAGTCAAATAAAGGGAAATAAAATAAATTAATTCAATATATGTTATAAAATATTTTTAAAAATATTTATAAGCCTTTATTACTCAAAAAGAAACTTTTTGAGATAAATGCATACAAATTCAAATAATGCATTACATTACTTGCATAATCATTTTTCTTCTTTAAATATTGTCCTTACCGGGCAATAATGATGTTTTTGTAGAACTAGAAGCTCAAGGTCCAGTGCAAGCATGAGACTTCACTACCTTGCCATCACAAGGCAAGTTCATCACTTGCTCATATCCTTTGAAGAGTCTTTATCAAAGTATTTGCAAATTGTGTGTTATCATATATGCTATAAAAGAAAGAAAATATTATTTTCCCAAATAAAGAAATTATAAATATCATCCTAAGTGGTGATATAATGGAGCAATAGAACTTAGAGTTTTAATTGCAACAATGATGATCAAATAGGAACTTAATAACCCCTGACATTAGTGATTCTAGCTCCGTATATTACGCGTTAGCCATGAGATTTGGAATGGGACACAGAAGTCAGCTGTATCTTCTTCCTCTCGTATGGAGCCGGTTGTGCAGGTCGTGGCTGTTATCCTCGTAGCGTGCATATTAATTGGTAATTCGTAGAGGATATGCAGCATATGGGTGGGAACCCTCAACGTCCCACGATAGTTCTGGCATCTAACGGTTTGTACAAACCATTGCCGTAATTCATTATGTGGGCAGGGTGTACACCAAGGAGGCATGCAGGGTCACGAAGGGGGCAATGATTGGCTTGGACCAACTACTGGGCCCCACATCACGGAATTGTGGACGGGAAAGTACGCCCGGTTGTGCAACAAGGAGTTGATCTCTCATGGGTAAAGTAAACGCACCTCTGCAGAGTGTAAGAACTATAACTTGTTACTCCCTGTTCCGGGAAGGAGCTACGAACGCAGTAGGAAAGGAACTCCATGAAAGTTCTAGTAAACCTGTGAAGGCTGATTGTCATAGTTTTTCAGAATAAAATCAATCTTTTAAGAAAGATTTACAAAAAATGCATAGTGCCAAGGATTTATAATCCGAGGTGGTAGATAGAGCATCAAACTTCCCACCTTGCATATAATGAACTTGTTGGGTAACGTATTACTCATTCTTTCCTTTGATCCCTTGCTTATACTCTGAGGATTCCGAAGACGTGCCAATGTATGCAGCTGAATGCCAGGAAGACGTGTTCTACGAGGAATTTGACCTATCCGGAGGAGTTGAAGGCGTGGACTACGAGATCCGTTACGGTGTCGATGAGAACGAGTCCACTTAAGAGTCTAGTTAGTAGTAACCAACGGAGCCGAACAACATGAACTCTATAAAATAAGTTGTTGAGCCCCACTCCTAGTCGGAGTTGTTACTTTTAAATTTCCGCTGAACATCTTATATTTTGGTATGTAAGTTGGATCTTTGGGAAGTCTTGAAATTCTGGTATTGTAATAATAATAATGTTTGTACCTTTGTAATATGGACCCGCAATGTTTCTGTTGTACCACTCTAAGGGATGTGATATTTACGGAACGGTGTTCTGTGGATGTCATGTCAACGACTATAGTGTACTACACATGCAGTGGTATGCTGGGTCACCGCAATACGTTTCCAACATATCAACATCCTCAAGCTTAACTCCTGCTCGTCCTCGAGTAGGTAAGTGATAAAAAGAATAATTTTTGAGGTGACATGCACCCTCACAATAAAGATCCAATCATTTGCAAAAATTGAAAGCTGGGATCAAAGAACTCTAAACATGTGCATGAAAGAATGGAGTTCTAACAGTAGGAAATAGTAACTATGCATGAAACATGGCAAGCTACAAAAAAAAGATCATGAATAACATGCATTGAAAAACATTTGTTTGTTTCACATACAGAAAACATAGCATAGTGGTAATTAGCTTGTCCCTCATAGAGTAGCAATATAATGCATAGGACACCTTCAAAGTTCACAAGGGTGACTAGAAACAAATAGCACAAGAACAAGTAATAACACAATATGCATCAACTAATAAGATTTGGAACACTACACACATAATGACAACTATGCTCTCTCAATGGTGCCTAAAGGTAGAAGGTGGAGAATCAATAATGGTGGAAGAAAAGCCTTTTTTTATAAAGGAAGTAGGGATTACAAGTTTCAAAAAGAGCTTCCAAAAATTATGGTACTTGTTAGCTTTCAGCCCTCATTGCCCCTATCATAAGCATCTTGAAGTGGTTAAGGTTAAAGTGGCAAAGCTGGAGTATATGCTTGAAAAAGTATAAGTTGGCAATCTCAAGTCCCTTGAATATGAGGGCTACACCTCATGGATACTCAACTTAGGGCCCAGGCAAGTTCTTGTCACTGTAAGTATTTGCATATCATTGAGAACTGCCAACGGGGTACCCCTTGCACATGGTACAGGAGCTTTCTCATAACCAAAATGACAAGGCAAGTAGACAATGAGCATCTCAACAATCTTTTTATTTACCATATGCATAGCTTTTTATTGAGGATGCTTCATAGATAGCTCACTATGGTGATGCTGCAAGTTTCCACCATGATTAGGCATGGCTTAGGCTAGCGGCCCAGGCGTTTCTCTAACACAGAATACAAACTCCATGGACTTACAAGTTCCCACTTAATTTCACACCAGTAACATCCATAGACAAAACAACATGATATCAATGGAGTACAAAGAGTACAAGTGCAATGTTGAAAACGTTCCCTGTTATAGCACAGTTCTGCTAATCCCAAATTATAAATGCAAGCATATACAACAAAGTTGCCTCAATGGTTCAAGTTTATTAGGGGCAAAGAATAAATTGTGCCATCAAGTTCGCGAGGGCTTTAATCACTATGTTTTCACATAACAAAATAGTTTTAAATTGGGAGATAGTTGAAAACAAGAATATACTTGGAATGGTGTAACACCCCATGCGTAGGAGTTTATAGTGGACACTTTGTAAAAACTTGGTTTCTTGGGAGTTGGAAGCATGAGTAGAACTTACTCATACAAGTGGAGGCTAGCAAAAGACTGGGAGCAACCAACAAAGAGAGCAATAATGACCATAATTATGCAATGCAACAAAGCAAACTAATCAAAGCAAAGAGTTGTATTACAAGTCAAGGACTAAATGATCATAGAGGCTAATGGTGACTTTTCATAGTCATAACATGGTGTAAGCATGTGCCAAATCAACCCAAGCAAAACATCAAAGGAGAATACCACAATACTATGCTTTTGCATGCTAAAACAACGCATAATTTCTTCAAGGCACACTAAGCAATCCCAATTGTTTGGAACAAGACATGCTACAACAATAATCACTAAGCATAATGCTAAAACAACACCTATCATGTAATGCTAAAGTCTAAGTCACAGTCAATGCAAACTCCTCTTGCACTTCAAGCAAGAAGTTACTACTCCTTTCTAAACACCAAGCAACCTTATTTGCAAAAGAACACAGCGAGAACGGGGGTCCAAACTACTAAAGCAAACTAAACAAACTAAGCAAAGCAAACGAAAACCAAGACGCTCCAAGAACAACACAACTGTGCATGAAACAATAAAAGTGAAGTGTCTAGACAGACCTGAGCTTTTTATTGATGAAGAAGGGGATGCCTTGGGCATCCCCAAGCTTTGACACTTGTACCTCTTGGATATTTCTTGGGGTGACACCATGGTGGCATCCCCAAGCTTGAGATTTTGTCCATTCTTCATCTCATTAGATCATTCTCTCTCTACACCTGAAATTTTTCCTTCACACCAAACTTCACACAATCTTCATTAGCAACATTAGTGTATTCAACAGATATTAGACCACTGGCAAAGCTTTGGAACAACAAGGATTTTCACTAAAAACACAAGATACTGTAGTAACCCCTTCAAAGAAACTCAATTTACCTGAAGAGAGCTCAAAAATGAATCAATAAGAAGCAAATGCAAATTATGACAGAAATCTGTCAAAACAGACCAGCAGGTAGAAACAATTTTTTTCGAACAGCTTATGTTGCTCAAATAAAAAAGTGTTAAACTAACAAAAGTTATCTAATATACTGGGGGATTTATTCATAAATTTTGAGCTCAATCCGAGTTACATAGCATCCTCACAAATATTTTTGGTGGAGGACAGAAATCTGTTTCGGGACAGCAACTCTCCAAATCTTACTTCCCTCTTATTAGAGGTAATTCTTGGCACAAAAAGCAAATAAAAAGGATAAGGAGAGGTCATTACTGAATTAATAACTTCCAAGACTCAAGGAAACTCTTGGGTTATCTCCCAACAAGTACTTTTGTTTAATGCCTTTAAGTTAGGCATGAAAGTTTGAGAAGATGCTCTCATAAGAATTATAAATTGAAGTCAAAGAGAGCATCAAGAAGCAAATTCAAAACACATTTAAGTCTAACCCACTTCATATGCATAGGAATCTTGTAAGAAAATATATCAAAGAATCACATAGTAACAAGAATGGGAAAACAAAACAAGTGCAACTTCAAGATTTTCAACATAAAGATGGGAAACTTAATATTGTTGAGCTACATAAGACCATGTTTCCCTATCTCATAATAACTTTCAGTAGCATCATGAATAAACTCAACAATATAACTATCATATAAAGCAGGCTTTTCATGATCTATAAACACATAATTTCTATCAAGCTCAAAAATAGTGGGACTAAAACCTTCATAGGTTTTACCCAAAGTAGATATTTCGAAACGATCCACAAGAACATAACATTCATCCTCCTTTGGTAAGTATGGGGGACAATCAAATAATGTAAGAGGTAAAGATTCACTCTCATTAGAAGGTAGGCAGCATTCTTCCTCCTCTTAACCATCACTCTCCTGCTCTTTTTTATCTAATGAGCTTTCAGTTTCAGCAATTTCTTCTTCCATAGGTTCCTGCAAGGCATTAGTTTCTTCCATTTGTGGAAAGCACCTATTAAAATATTCAAGAATATAGCCATTTTCATCCTTGTAATTATCAAAGAAAAATTTAAGTATCTCATAAACCTCATATTCATAAGGTGCATCATCAGTATTTTCAAGCAAACTGGCAAGTTCAAATGCACCCTTGAAAGCAATAAATTCTTCAATTTGTTCCACATCATAAAAGTCATAATCTCCTTTAACATAAGAGGATATGGTAACATTATCATTATACTCACATTGAAAAGGGAGTTGTTTATACCTCCTACAGCAACAAGCTTCATCAAAGCAATAAGTAACATTATAAGCAGAGCACACCTCTCTAGCAATAGTATTCAATTATCAATTTGTTCCCATAGGTGTTTTCCTTTTTGTGACAAACGGTGTTCCTTATAATAATACTTTCCTTCTTCCGTGAACCCACCTTGCCAATAAGAACTAGTTTTTATAGAAAGCATCCATTGATAGAAAGCATAACAAAGCAAGGCAATGATAGACCAGCAACTAGAGTGGGAACTAATTTTTTGTGTTTTTGAATAAGGCAAGCAAACAAAGATAGACTAATTTTTGTTTTTTTTTTGAAAAGAGGCAAACAAAACCAAGCAAAATAAACAAAGCAAACTAAAAACAAAGTAGAGAGAAAGGAAATGAAGGACTCCCCTTGTGAAGACGTCCTTAGCCTCCCCGGCAACAGCGCCAGAAAACTTGATGCAGTGCTGAGTTGACGGGAGGAAGAGGTTGAAGTAGATTCCTCCGACAACGGCGTCAGAAAACTTGATGATGCGCCTGTGTAGAGCACTTCGTTGGGAACCCCAAGAGCAAGGTGTGAAGCAGCAAGTAGCAAGTCTTCTCTCAGTAGAGACCAAGGTTATCGAACCAGAAGGAGGAAGGAAACTTCACACGGGTGTTAGAAGCAACATGGAGACCTACACAACACAAACTCAAGACTTTGCCCCAACGAATCAGTGAGGTTGTCAAGCTCACCGGTTTGCTGTAACAAAGGATTAAACGTATGGTGTGGAAGATAATGGTTTGCCGCAAGTAAACAGTAACAATGGAAGATGTATAAATGGTAAAGATTGGACCGGGGTCCATAGTTCACTAGAGGTGCTCTCCTTAGATAAACAACATGGCATGAAGGGTAAACAAATTACAGCGAGGCAATTGATGGGAACTGAGCAAGGCATAACAATGCAATTACTAGCCAGAAAGATCATATGAGGTTGATTGGGCAATACAACAATATACATAGACCATCATCCAACTGCATCTATGACTAGAAGTCCACCTTCAGATTATCATCCGAACCCCCTCTAGTATTAAGTTGCAAGCAACAGACAACTGCTTTAAGCAAAGTGTGTAAGGTAAACAGTCCACATGTTTCATGAACAAGAGACCGTTGTTTTCTCCCTGGTAGCAACATCACATCTACAACCGAAGAGATTATTGTCACTTCCCTTGGAAACTAGAGGCATGAACCCACTATCGAGCATAAATACCCCCTCTTGGAGTCACTAGCAACTACTTGGCCAAGATAACCACTAGCAACGGAGAGCATGCAAGATCACAAACAACACAAATATGATAGAATCATAAAGATAAAACCATTAATCAGACTAACATAATAATCTCAATATCCATCGGATCCCCGCAAACACAACATGCATGATTACAAATAGATTAGATCTTGATCATGAACGGAGCTCACAAGATCTATACATGAAAGCACAAAGGAGGAGATACAACCATCTAGCTACTATATGGACCATAGTCCAAGGTGGAACTACTCACGAATCATACCGGGGAGAAGGCCTCCGGGATGATCTCCCCTCCGGCAGGGTGCCGGGAAGAGCTTCAGATCCCCCCGATCTAGGGACGATGGTGGCGGCGGCTACAGACGGTTTCGTGGATTTCTGATCGGGTACTCAGGCTTTCTGCATTAGGGGCTTCTTATAGGCGAAGGGGGAGACTGAGGCAGCCGCCAGGGCAGCCAAACCCTAGCCAGGCGCGGGCTAGGGCCCACCCGCGCTTGGGGGGATCTGGCCCCTCTGGCCGGCCCCTCGAGCTCTCCTCTCGACTTCTTGTTCCCCACGGAAAGTTATTGACTTTGTCCTTCGTCCCGTACAATTCCGAGAATATTTCTTTACTAACTTTTCTAAAACCAAAAACAGCAGAAAACAGGCATCTGGCACCGTTGCAACTTGCTAATAGGTTAGTACCAGAAAACATGTAAAAATCACCTCAAAATGTAGACAAGTAAAGCAAAGTAGATACTAAACAAGCATGTAGCATAAAAAATTATAGATACGTTTCCAACGTATCAGCCACCATTACCTTCCATACCATACGTTTAATCCTTTGTTTTTAGTAAACCGGTGAGATTGACAACCTCACTGTTCGTTGGGGTAAAGTCTTGAGTTTGTGTTGTGCAGGTTTTGAAGTTCCTAGCAACACCTTTGAGTCGTTTCCTTCCTCCTACTGGTTCGATAACCTTGGTTTCATATTGAGGGAAGTCTTACTGATGTGCTCATCATACCTTCCTCTTGGGGTTTCCCAACGAAGCTCTACAGTGATCTGAGCCGTCATCAGCCTTCAGGGTCAGGGAGGAGACCGGTCGGCAACCCGCCGAGCGGCTTCGGCTGGAGGCTGAGGAGGTGGTGAGAGAGGCGGAGGCGGCCATCGAGGACCGCGACGAGCGAGAAGCGCAACAATCGCTGGCGGCCGAGGAGACCGCCTGGCTTGTCGCCGAAGCCATGATGGAGGGGGAGCGGGAGCGGGAGCGGCAGGACGCGCAAGAGACGGCGGAGGTCGTGGCCTTGGGCAGCGTCTTGTCCAAGGCCGTCGCCGAACGGTGCGAGCTGGCGGAGGCGATCAAGCGGGAGGTGGTGGCGGAGGCCGCGGCCTTGGCCAAGAACGCTGCCGCCAAACGGAAGGACCTAGAGAATGTGTGTGCGGTGATGCGGCGGCGGGGGGGGGAGGGGGGGTGCTACAGGACGCGGCCACCTTGCGTGTTGCGGTGGTGGCGGCGGCCCAATAAGAGGTGCTCCTGGTCGTGGCCAACCAGGAGGCGTGAGCGGCGCGGCAACAGCGGCCAAGATGAGGGAGGTGGAGACCCTGTCGCGCCACCGCCGGATGCAGGCAACAAAGGCCAAGACCGCTGCCTTGGCGGCCCGGCGTAGGCGGCCAAGGGCGAAACCTCCGGCCAGGAAGTGGCCTCCGGCGGCCAGAACAGGGTCAATGCTTAGTTAGGTTATTTGGTTAGTTTAATTAATGGCACTAATTTGTATGTATGACGGGCGGGCTCGTAAACGTATGCAAGAACAGCCAGTTAATTAGAGTTTTTTGTGTTTATTGTGTGCACTCAGCTATGGACGTGGGCGGACGAGACCGACGTTTGAGCCCCGCAAAGGAGCAGTAGATTTTGGCCTAGTTTGCACCGAATCCGATTCCGCCACGTTGTCGAATCTATTTGTGTGAGGCCATTGAGCCCTGGGCTCGGTACGGGACGGCGAGATCCGTCTGGGGCTGTTGGTATGGCCTTAGGTTAGGTTCAGAGTTGCTGCTGTCTGATACAGTCGCACGATCTGCCGCCGTCTTAGTCTAGCGAGGTACCCAGTGATAACTAGTGCGACGTGACTTGTGTAAGACTCAGGAGAATAGACTGAACAGTAGTGTACTTCACCGGTCACCACCACACATCTCCTAACTCGCATCTCATCTCAAAGCATGCATCCGGCAGACAGTAGAATTCTCTGTTTGCACCCTAGTAACTACATTTCCTACTGGTACGCTCCGTACCTGATGCAAAATCCAAAGTTGCAAAGGAGAGTCGGCACAACTGTAGTCGGCAGAAGTGATACATGACCTGACAAATCTTGAAACAGAGAACAAAAACGACTAAGACAGGTGAGCTTAGTAGCATGCAGCAGCTACTCCTGATACAGTACAACTTGTAGATATCGGCCACTTTTGCGCATTTTGTCAATGCAAAATACACAAGGCATCCATGCTTTACCCGACACGCTGGTTCAGATCTAACAGTGGGAGGTGGATGGAGACTACCACCATCGCCACAAGTTTCACCTACAGAAAACCCCACCACTTCAAGTTTAAGCGTTAACAAAGCTTCGCATTTCCCATGCAGGCTCTGCTCCATGGAAAATATGTGCGATGGTGTGTATATGTGTCGCGCGTCTTCCTTCTGCTGATTGGAGAAGAAACAATGTTTTTTTTCTCTAAGAAAAAGGTGAAGAGAAAAGAGAGAGAACGGATGGTGCATATAGGCTGCAGCAGGGGGCGAGACCTGTCACTTCAGTCGCCGGCGATGAGCTTTCCACTGGTCTTTTTCATGACGCGTGCATCGCCGATCGAGCTACTGCCCAACAACCGGGAGAAAGCGAAACGAAGCAGAGGTGTTGCTTCCCTAACAAACAGGCGTACGTCATGCCGGCAGCCCAAGTATATATCTGCTCACCTTTTTATTTCCTTTCTTTAGACCCAGCGATTGTACGTATTCGCGTGCTAATGCCTGTCACGTGCACTGTTCAAACTGTGATACGATTACGCGCATTTGGAGATTGATTAATTATATTAACTAAGGAAGCAACGCGGATATGTTATGTTGTACTCCCTTTGTTTAGAAATATAAGATATTCTAATTTTGTAAAACAAATGTATCTAGTGTCTTATAGATTCACTCCAAGTCTAGGTGATCTAGATATATTGATTTTATAGAGTTAAAATATTTTATATTTTAGTCGGAGTGAGTACTAGTGTGTTGGTCAACTTCGTGGAGTGTTCACCGTGTTTGTTAAGGAGCAGGACCGGATCCTCCCTTTTCTCATCCAGTAGTATAATATGTTTCTCGTGTCACTTTATTTGATAGGCCTCCAATCCTTTGCTTGGAATACAGAGAAATACAGGAATTAGGTAACGCTGATTGTAACACCGATCGATGAGAGCTAACTGAATTTTTTCTAGTACTCCCTTCGTTTCAAAATATAAAATATTTTAGATTTGTGATAAAATTATCTAAACTTATTTTAATACGTAAATTTACTCTATAGGTACAAATTTATGGATAGTGGTTCAGACTTGCTGCAATCGTTGCAAGCTGAACCACTCATCAGCCATACTTTGATACTCACATGCGGCATACGACCATTACAAATGGATTAGATCTCTGGTTGTCCCCCAATTAATCCTGACACCGACAAAACAAAAGCCTGTCAAATAATTGAACCGTTCTCGGTGTCAATTAAATCTGAATATGCACACACGACTAGGACCTACTCCCGCACACACACGAGCTCATCATCAACACAAAAGCGAGCGAGGAGACATCGCGCTCCGGAGCAAGATCGCCATCGCGAGCAAACAACAACATCATGTCAAATTGTCATCGCAACCACCGGGAAAAGACTTATCCGACGCAACGGAAACGGCTCCGGTTCAGAGCGCCGGACGATCCCGGCGTTCTCATGCAACAGCTTCAATTGCTGGAATTTCACGTTTTTATTACTTGGTCTAGTGAACGCTCCATGGGGGAGATTGATCTTGGTCAGGATATGCAGTTTATTTGGTTGCTTATTTTTTGTTTTCCCATTTTAAGATCCCATATGACCACTTTGTTTGATTTTCTAGATTAGGCTCGACTGTTGCGAATTTGCATGTTTGGGAGCCCACATCTGGCGTGATATGATTATCTCGCACGACAAAATGGTGAGCTTACGAACTCATCAGGGTTTAACAACTTACATGATCGTTCACATGATTCAGAGCAACTGGTAGTAGACAATCCACATGATCAGGCTGATAATAATGATGTGTTTGATCATACTTACATCCCCTATAGGTGGAAATTGCTCATGTCGACGAACTTGTTGATGAACTAATGGAGGTGGAGTAAAATTGATGTTCACATCCTACGACGACTGTGCCTTATGTGGACGCTCTACTAAGAACTCAGAGTAGGATTGTTGTGTCTACTCTAGAGTCTTAAACCCCTTATAGAGGTTGTGCTGGTAATCTGTCACTTGTTGGCTGCACTCCTCCGATGTCTTATAGATTCCTAACTACTTGCCATAGTATATCACATACCAGTTATATTTCTACGAGATATAACACATATAAAGATCACAACTAAAGCAGCTAGATCAAGTGCACACACAACACACGACAATAAGCATAAACTAGTTAAACATGTATGATCATACAGACACAGGCATCAGCAGTTCCAACCTACCAAGTTAGTGTGATCCAACTGATCACCACCAACATCTATGGTGTCATCCTACCACCACATTAAAAGTGGTGCAATCCTACCACCGCATAAGTTCTCCAGCATGTGAGAGGTTAGTATATACCACCTCATAATAAACATGCATAAGTTTTCATCAAGTCCCTAGCTACTTCAAAATATACAACTTGTCATTCATCATGCACGCACTACCGCCACCATCTCCATGATCAGGGAGTAAGCACTGCACGTAGTAGTGCTTGGCCAGGAAGGTCTTGAACCAGAGATCCATGCGGTTCTCCGCCATCTAAACAAAGTCGTTGCACATAGCCATGTTGTCGAAGAGGTGGCTGAGCGCCACCATCAGAGCCTCGGGTCTATACCCTTTGGCGGCCATGACGGTGTCATACAGAGCTGGGTTCATGTTAGGAGGTGAAGCAGTGGTGATGGAGGTCGCCACCGCTTTCTCGGCGTCGGTAATGCAGATGATGGCGATGACGTCCTCCTCTCCCAGCATCGACCTCTTCCTCTTCTTGCAAGGATCGAAGCCAGCATCAACGTAGGCATTTGTGCTGCCGCCTTGACCAACATCGGTAGCAAGAGAACCTGCAGTGGCATCGGTATCGGCGTCGTCATCAATCACCACTGTCTCCGACTCCTGGGTCTGCGTGTATTCAGGACTTTGGCTCGCCAAGAGGCTCACTGGATCCCATTGCAAACCTGCCAGCGGCAAGGTCGAAGGAGAAGATGGCCTCTATCTCCCTATAGTTGGCGACAGGCTTGTTCAGATACTCGGCATCATCGGGGTGATCCAGAGACATGGAATTGTAGGGAGGTTAGCGAGGTTACGCAAGGGAATCGTATGGATGTAACTGAAATTACTTAATACCGATAAGTGTCCCCTATAGTGGGCGTCCTCCAGATGATGGATCCACCTAGTCCTCGACTTACGCAGATGGTTGTACACCTGCTGGGAGGACACCTCGATGTCACAAAACTCAAACACCTTGCGGCCAATAGTATTGAGGTGCACCTCTTTGAACCCTTTCTCTGTCCTAACGCCGCTCTTGATGATGTCGCACATCTGGTTGAGCACGAACGCCCAGAGGAACGGTTCCCACTTCATGGTGCCCTTCACCCCCTTGCCCGCCTGGCATGTGTTGTGGCTTTGCATGCCTTGATGCCTGTAGCACCCCGGGTAAAACCAGTACTAGAAGAACCGCATGTGTTTTACTTCATCATCATGACATCATCAACATGCATACATGTAAAACCATATATTGTTTTCTACTTTACATTTTCTCTTTACATTCAAATTGTATCTCTTACTACTTAAATCATGTAAATATGTTTTATAAAATGATTTTAAACAAAAGAACATAAAACAAAAAATATTTTAAATATAAAAAATACTACCTAGACCTAAACCGGTCAGGCCCAAAGGCCCAAGAGGTGAAACCCTAATCTACCAAACCTACCTAGCCAAACCCTAGGATCACACCAAATCCCTACTCCCACCGCCCCACCGCCACCCCTGGCTCCACACGCACACGCCTGACCCCACCTATGCCCCACCCCGTCCCGCTACCGACAACCTTCGACGCATCGCCCTGGCCCTCTCGATCCCCTCGCTCCTCCTTCGTTCTGGAGCGTCGCCGCCACTGGCCTCTCTGCACCAAACCCTGGCGCCACCCTCCCTCTCGCTCTCCCTGCCGCTGGACGTCGCCCTCTCCCCGCCGCCTCTCTAGCCGCGCGTCACCTCCCTCTGCCGGGTTCGCGGCCACCGCTCCCTTGCCAGTCGCCGCGTCGACCCCCTGCGCCGCCCCAGCTCCACCAAGCGCCTCCCCGAGCAGAGCACGGCTCCAGCCGCCATCCTCGCGCCCGCCCCGTCCCAGCTCACCGGAGGCCGCCTCCACCGTCGCTCCTGGCCGCCTCCCCGAGCAAGATCGCGTCGCCGATGCTCTCTGCCCGCGTCTTTGCCGGGCAGCTGGCCTATGTCGCCTCCGGCCGCACTCGTCCCCAACCTCGCTGGCCGACATGCCGCCTCTGCGACCCCTTCCTGCCACGTCCCCGCCACCACCTTGTTCGTTGTTGGCCCGGACCCCAGTGTTACTCTTCCCGGCCACACGTCTCCTGGTTTTTGCCGCCTCCCGAGCTCCTCATGTCGGCTTGTTGCAGCGAGCTCGGCCACCTGTGTGCGTGCATCCTCCCTGTGGTAGTCACCAAGATACCTCACTACTAGTGTTGTTAAGAGGGTATGTCTGGTGGTGGCGTTTAGGTGATGAGTTGTTGGGTGTGGAGACAACAAGACCGCCAAGATCTTCCGTCGACCGACGTTGAGTTGAACCGAATAGGGCGCCACTCGAAGACCATCGAGGTTTGAAGATGAACCGAGGAAATTCTGGGAAGATCGACAAGGACTACTTCATGGAACCCGGACTCCTGGAACACCAAGACCTACCTCATGGATCCGATGTCCGAAGACCCCAATTCCAAAGACCGATCTCGTTGAGACCCGAACCCTATCGAACCCCCAAGATCTTCGATCCGGCATGTGTGAACCCTATCCAAGACCCATATTTTTATAATATGTTATTATGACTTGTTGCATATAAATTGTTCATGATCGCATACATATTTATTTGTATGGGGATATTTTGTCGACTCATCTAATAATTAAATATGGAGGCCATATGCGGGCGAATCTAGTCTAATATTGGCCCCATCTAAATTTGTGTAGCGAACCGGTGATATATTTTGCCATGTTAAGACAATATTTAAATTGCGGGGTATATAAACAACATGAAACCTCTAAGTAATTTTCGGAACCCCGGTTTCGCTTAATATTGCCTAATTGCATCGCACCTTTGCCATGTCATGCATCATACATGCATCATGCCTGATCTTCTTCCGTGGTATTAAATAGTGCATCCGGTGTTTATTCTAGTGTTTTGCTTCTTCGTGGATAAGGTCGTTGAGTTGATGTGAGCTTCGCCCCGACCTTTGGATGAACCTTCGTCAATGTTTTCAGGCGAGCATTCTCCCCCTGTCTACCTATTTTATATTTCTAGTCTTTATTTCCTCCTTTTCATCTATTGTTACTTGTGTTGCGATGCTCTAGTTTTCGTACCCGTGATATCCCTTGCAGCCTCTATATTGCCTTGGACACCTCCTATTTCCCGTTGATTGATAGACAGTCGGCCTTGCGTGTCGTAGTCGCTTGCTCAAGTGCTGTTGTGTGTCGTCAAGTACCACAGTTGTTGGAAGACTGTCATATGCTTTAAGTTGGAGATGATCATGGTTTTAATTACTTTTTAATAACTAAAATTGAAAGTAGGTAAATAATGCAGAGGCACCGGTGGGTAATAGACAATATTTGGTTTTTATCCGCTCACTGGTATCCCGTAGGACCCCGAGTTCTTGACACCTGTTTCGAGACCGAGCGCGCTAACCACAGGTGGGGTGTGTGGGCACCCCCATCGATTAGTACCTGATTTCAAAGTACTATACCGGGGGCCACAAAGTAGTTTGGGGCTTTATTACTATCTTGTACTTATGCCATGCTTTACTGCTTTATTTACGATTGGCGTGGGCGCTTATCGCTTTTGGAACCAACGTGGAATGTTTTCACGGTATCGACAAGCCCAGTCACACTTTCGGGTTCCCAGTCGTTTACATCCATTGTCACAAACCTTTGGGTCCGTCTCGGAGCCGGCCGACTTCGTTGCGGGTAGCTTAGTGGGGTGGCCCCCATGTGCTTGCTTTGGGTCTGAGAAACGTCGTGTCCGAAACCCCGTCGACATACCATTGGGTGTATGTTTTGTGATCTTGTACCTACCTGATCTGACAACTGTAGGGTTTCGTAGCATGGAAAACAAAAAATTTCTATCGCATACAAACAAACAAGCCAAGATCTATCTTCTAGATTGTAGCAACGAATCGATGGAATAACTTACCCTCGAAGATTCCAAAGTGTTTAACGAGAGCGGATTCTCGTGGGTGATGTAGTCGTACTCTTCCCGATATCAAGATCGTGTAGACGATCCTTCCGGTGCTGCGTTCCGGCAGCGCTTACGCAGTCGGTCACACGTTCGGTACTCGACGAAGACCTTCCTCTCCCTTGTTCCAGCAGGAAGCGGAGGTTGTAGCACTCTCCTCGTGATTCCGGCAGCACAACGGCGTGGTACCGGAAGTAGAGGGGAGATCCCGCAGGGATTCGCCTTAAGCCGGAGCGAGTATGGTGGAGTATGAGAGAGTTCCTCGGCGGTCTAGGGTTTAGACACACCAATTAGAAGGCTCTAATCCGGAGGCTAGGGCAATTATAAGCTCTAAACCAAAACGGCTCTAAACCGGAGGCTAGGGCTAGGGTTTAGATTTAGAGGATAGGAACTTGTGTGTCTAGAGGAGGGAGCCCCCCTCCTTATATATAGGTGGAGGGCGGCGCCAAGAGGGAGGAGTCCCTCCCAACTCGGCTTGGAGGAGGCGCCGCGGTTGGAGGAGGATTCCCCAACTCGGTTTCCTCTCTTTCCTCTTTCCCTCTTTCCAATTTTAGCCGTTTGACTTTTCAAACTTGCTATTTGACTTTTCAATTTAGGATTCAATTTAATCCTTTATTTGGAACAGCGAGAACACTTAGTACATGATGCAATTATCCCAATATGCAATGACACATTCATGTACCCTTCCCTCGGTCTTGGGACATTCCGAACCTTCTAGAACATTCCGATGAAAACACGGAATCATTCCCGAAGCGGGACTTTCCTTATATGAATCTTATTCTCCGGACCATTCCGGATCACCTCGTGATATCCCGGATCCCATCCGAGACTCCGAACAACATTCGGTCTCTTTCTCATAATACCATAACTACTCAAACAACGTCGAATCCTTAAGTGTGTCTCCTACGGTTCGTGAATTATGCGGACACGATCGAGACACTTCTCGAACAATAACCAATAGAGGAATGGAAATTCATATGGCTCCCACATATTTCTCACGATTACTTTGCGATCGAATGAACCACTTACATACGATACCAATTTCCATTTGTCTCACGATAGTTTACTTATTGGAGGTTATGATCGGTATCTGCATACCTAGTTCAACCTCGTTCGATAAGTACTCTTTTCTCGTTCCGTGATATGTGATCCCTTGTGAGCAGTCACATGCTTGCAAGCTAATTGGATGACATTCCACCGAGAGGGCCCAGTATATCTATCCGTCATATGGATGGACAAATCCCACTCTTGATCCATGTGTCTCAACCAATACTTTCCGAACACTCAATGCCACCTTTATAGCCACCCGATTCACGGTGTGGTGTTTGATGTCATCAAAGCATCCATCCGGTAAAGGTGATATGCATGATCTCATGGTCGAAGGAATTAGGTTACTATGTATCAGAAAGCATATAGCAATTGAACTAATGAAATGACTTGATCTTTATGCTACGCTTATCTATAGGAGTATGTCCACCATATCATTCTCCTAACGATATGATCTTGTTGTTGACAACATCTCAATGTTCATGATAGGGAAACCACAATCATTTATCAACCAACAAGCTAGTGATGTATAGAGGCTATACTAGGGACTTCAAATTTAAGTTTACAAATCACACAAGTATCAATGTTTCCTTGTTAATACTATTATAGCATGAATGTAAACATTTATAAACACAAAGATATAATAATAACTACATTTATTATTGCCTCTAGGGCATATCTCCAACAATCTCCCACTTGCACTAGAGTCATCTAATCTAGATTACATGGTAATATACCGAACACCCATGGCAGTTTGGTGTTGGTCATGTTTTGCCCTCGGGAGAGGTTTAGTCAACGGATCCGCCACATTCAGATATGTGTGTACTTTGCAAATCTTTATATCCCCATCCTGGATATGTTCTTGAATAGCGTGAAAACGCAGCTTGATGTGCTTCAGCTTCTTGTGTGACCTTGGTTCTTGCGCATTGGCTATGGATCCCATGTTATCACAGTAGATAGACATTGGGTCCAGCGCACTAGGAACCACACCCAACTCTGTAATGAACTCTTTCATCCATATCGCTTCTTGCGAAGCCTCCGAAGCAGCCATGTATTCCGATTCAGTTGAAGATCTCGCCACAACGCTTTGCTTTGCACTCCTCCAGCTAACTGCTACACCATTCAAAATAAATACGTATCCAGATTGTGATTTAGAATCATCCGGATCGGTGTTCCAACTAGCATCGGTGTAACCATTAACAACGATCATTCATCACCTCCATAAGAAAGAACCATATCCTTAGTTCTTCTCAAGTACTTAAGGATGTTTTGATCTGTCCAATGATCCTCTGGATCACTTTGATATCTGCTAGTTAAACTAACAGCATATGCTATGTCGGGTCTAGTACATAGCATGGCATACATTAGAGATCCTATGGCTGAGGCATAGGGAGTCTTACTCATCCTTTCTCTATCTTCTGCCGATGTCGGACTTTGAGTTTTACTCAAGGTCGTATTGGGCAACATGGGCAAGAACCCTTTCTTGCTTTCTTCCATTCCAAACCTCTTTAGAACTTTTTCCAAATATGTACTCTGTGACAATGATATTTGGCCTTTCGATCTATATCTTTAAATCTGTATGCCTAATATGTAAGCTGCTTCGCCAAGATCCTTCATTGAAAAACTATTATTCAAATATTCCTTGACACTATTAAGAAGGTCTACATCATTCCCAATCAACAATATGTCATCCACATATAGTATTAAGAATGCTAGAGAGCTCCCACTCACTTTCTTGTAAATACAAGCTTCTCCATAAGTTTGTATAAAACCAAAACTTTTGATCACCTTATCAAAACGTTGATTCCAACTTCGGGATGCTTGCTTCAATCCATAGATGGACTGTTGAATTTTGCATACCTTGTTAGCATCTTTAGGATCGGCAAAACCTTTGGGTTGCATCATATACAACTCTTCATCAATATCTCCATTGAGGAATGCTGTTTTGACATCCATCTGCCATATCTCATAATCATAATATGCAGCGATTGCTAACATAATCCTCACAGACTTTAGCTTCGCTACCGGTGAGAAAGTCTCATCGTAGTCAACTCCTTGAATTTGTCGAAACCCTTTTGCGATAAGTCGAGCTTTATAGATGATAACATTACCATCGTTGTTTTCTTCTTGAAAATCCATTTGTTCTCGATGACCTTCCGCCATCCCAGTAAGTCCACCAAAGTCCATACTTGGTTTTCGTACATGGATCCAATCTCGTATTTCATGGCTTCTTGCCATTTATTGGAATCTGGGATCATCATTGCTTCCTCATATGTCTCGGGGTCATCGGTGTTGTCCACCAACATGACACTCATAACGGATCATACCAATGGAGTGGTACGAGTTCGTTGACCTCCAGGGCTCTGTAGCAACTTCAACCAAGTTTCATGATCATCATCATTAGCTTCCTATCTTATTGGTGCAGGCACCACAGAACTTCTTCCGGTCTTTGCGCTACTCGCAATTCGAGAGAAGGTTCGACAACCTCGTCGAGTTCTACTTTCCTTCCAGTCACTTATTTCGAGAGAAATTCCTTCTCTAGAAAGGATCCATTCTTAACCAGCGAAGATTTTGCCTTCGGATCTATGATAGAAGGTATACCCAATAGTTTCCTTGGTATCCTATGAAGACGCATTTTTCCGCTTTGGGTTCAAGCTTGTCCATTGTAACTTCTTTACATAGGCTTCGCATCCCCAAACTTTAAGGATCGACAATCTAGGTTTCTTCCCAAACCATAATTCATACGGTGTCGTTTCAGCAGTTTAGACGGTGCCCTATTTAAAGTGAATGCGGCTGTTTATAATGCATAACCCCAAAATGATAGCGGTAAATCTGTAAGTGACATCATAGAACGAACCATATCTAAGAGAGTTCGATTATGACGTTCGGACACACCATTACACTGTGGTGTTCCCGGCGGTGTCAACTGTGAAAGTATTCCGCATTTCTTCAAATGCTCGCCAAACTCGTAACTTAGATATTCACCTCCACGATCAGAACGTAGAAATTTAATCTTCTTGTTACGTTGATTCTCTACCTCACTTTGAAACTCCTTAAACTTCTCGAAAGTTTCGGACTTATGTTTCATGAAATAGATATACCCATATCTACTCAAGTCATCTGTGAAGGTAAGTACATAACTATAACCACCGCGCGATGCTACACTCATTGGACCACACACATCGGTATGTATGATTTCCAATAAGTCTGTAGCTCGCTCCATCATACCAGAAAATGGAGTCTTAGTCATTTTTCCCATCAGACATGCTTCGCATCTTTCAAGTGATTCAAAATCAAGTGATTCAAGAAGTCCATCGGAATGGAGTTTCTTCATACGTTTTACTCCAATGTGACCAAGACGACAGTGCCACTTATAGGTCGAATTATCGCTTGATTTCAAACGTTTTGCCTCAATGTTGTTGATATGTGTATTTCCACTATCGAGATTCAATAAGAATAGACCATCTATCAAAGGTGCATGTGCATAAAACATATTACTCATATAAATCGAACAACCATTATTCTCGGACTTAAACAAGTAACCGTCTCGCAATAAACAAGATCTCGATATAATGTTCATGCTCAACGCATGCACCAAATAACAATTATTTAAGTATAAAACTAATCCCGATGGTAGATGAAGGGATAGCGTGCCGACCGCGATCACATCAACCTTTGATCCGTTTCCCACGCGCATCGTCACCTCGTTCTTCGCTAGCTTCCGTTTATTCTCGACACTGTTTGAGTTACAAATATGAGCAACCGATTATCAAATACCCGAGCACTACTACAGTACTAGTGAGATACACATCAATAACATGTATATCGATATAGCTTTCTTCTTGATGTTGCCGTTCTTGAATCCGCCAAGTACTTTGGGAAATTCCGCTTCGATGACCTTCTCCCTTGTAAAAGCACTCGGTTTGGGGCTTGGGTCCAGCTTTGGTCTTCTTCACGGCGTGGTAACTTTCTTACCACCCTTCTTGAAGTGTCCCTTCCGCTTAGACTTGCCTTTCTTGAATTTGGTGGTCTTATTGACCAACAACACTTGGTGCTCTTTCTTGATCTCCACTTGCAGACTTTAACATAGCAACAGTTACGCAACTCTTTGTTCATGTTACGCATGTTGTAGTTCATCACAAAGTTCTTGTAACTTGGTGGTAGTGATTGGAGGACATGGTAAATCCCCAAAGCATTAGGAATCACTATACCCAAGCTTTGAAGTTTGTTTGCGTGCCTAGACATCTTAAGCACATGCTCCTTGTGAGCTGCCCTCTTCCATCTTGCGGTTAAAGAACTTTTGAAGCCTCATAGCTTTAAATTGCATGAGTCTCAAAGATCAATTTGAGATCCTCGACAATATCATATGGTTGAATTCTCAAACCTTTTACAAGCTCCGATTCCAAACCATACAAGATAGCACCTTTGAACTGGATCTTGAGTCTTCCGGCGAGGTAAACATTCTTTACTTCATCGGCATCACCGCAGTGGGTCACCGTGGTGCATCCGGACATAGGTCAAATTACCATTTGTGAGGACAATTCTGAAATTGCGGAACCAATCCGCGAAGTTGCTTCCATTGTTTTTCAACTTTTCTTTCTCTAGGAACGCATTAAAATTGATGGTAGGGGCTGCCATTGATCTACAACATATTTGCAATAGTTTAGACTAAGTTTACGACAAATTGAGTTCAAATTAATAATGAAATTAAACTAGGTGAACTCCCACTCAAAACAACATCCCTCACATTGTTTTAGTGATCACACGAACCAAATCCACTACATCAACACCGATCATCACGAGAGTTGATACAGTTTCAATGGCGAACAATCGTCATGTTCATCATATCTACTATATGATTCATGCTTTACCTTTCGGTGATCCGTGTTCTGAGACCATGTCTGTACATGCTAGGCTCGTCAAGATCAAACCTTAGTTTCCGCATGAGCAAATCTGGCTTGCTCACGTTGTATACACTTGCAGAATCTAACACACCCGATCATCACGTGGTGCTTCGAAACAACAAGCTTTAGCAACGGTGCTAACTAGGGGTGAACACTTTATGACTTGAAATTCATGTGCATGAGGGATCATCTTATAATGCTACCGTTGTCTACTAAGCAATACAAGATGCATAAAGGATTAACATCACATGCAATTCAATAATATGTGATATGATATGGCCTTTCTTCTTTGTGCTTCCGATCTCCATCTTCAAGCACGAACATGATCTCCATCATCACCGGCATTGCATCAAGGTCAATGACGCTTCTACATGGTTGTCGTCCACCGGCTTCAACTATTACAACTACTTTGAATAGACACGCGGGTCTTAACATAAATTAAAGACAACCATCTGGCTCCTGCCGGTTGCCAACTTACAATAAGGATCATTGCATACATCAAATATAATCACAATCATGGCCATATCACATCACTACACACCCCTGCAAAACAAAGTTAGACGCCTCTACTTTCTTTGCATATTTTACGTGGTTTGGGGCTTTCAATAAGTGTCGTTCTAACTTACAAACAAGAACCACAACATTGATACTAGCATTGTTGATCACCCATTGTAAATTGGATCTTAACTATGCTAGGAGAAACATGCACCCGCAAAGCCACTTATGCAATACAAGTTGCATGTCAAGCGTGGAGCAAGTCTCATGAACGATGTCATGTAAGGTTAGCCCGGGCCGCTTCATCCCAACATACCGCATGATGCAAAGTACACAAGAAGCAATCGACAATAAAAGCATCAACGCCCATAATGACCATTGTGTTCTACTCGTGCAACAGATCTACATATAGACACGGCTCGATACCCTTTGTAGGGTTTCATAGCATGGAAAACAAAAATTTCTGTCGCATACAAACAAACAAGCCAAGATCTATCTACTAGATTGTAGCAACGAGTCGATGGAATAACTTACCCTCGAAGATTCCAAAGTGTTTCAGAGCGGATTCTCGTGGGTGATGTAGTCGTACTCTTCCCGATCTCAAGATCGTGTAGACGATCCTTCGGCGCTGCGTTTGACGGCGCTTCCATGATCGGTCACCGTTGATACTGACGGCGACCTTCCTCTCCTTGTTCCATGGCGACGGAGGTTGTAGCACTCTCCTCGTGATTCGGCAAGGCTGGCGTGGTACAGAGTAGAGGAGATCCCGCAGGGCTTCGCCTTAAGCCGGAGCGAGTATGGTGGATGTGGCATCCCGCAAAACCACTACTAGAAAATCGCGTTGAATTTGTGCATTGCATCGTCATCATCATGCATCGTTTGCATAAAACTATTTTCGCAAGCCTGTTTTGTTTTCTAAAAACGCCCCGACTTTTATTCAAGCGCAAACCCCGGATGTTAGGATATTTTGTTTGTCTAAAACTAGTTATAAAAGCTAATTGAAAATAAATAAAAATATTAAATTATTTTAGTGGGGCGATCGAGCAGGCCGTAGACCCGAGCGACCACCCCTGTTTTCATCGTCCACTGCCATTATCTAAATCCTAATCCCACCTAAAATTCTACCCACCCCTACCTCCACATCACTCCCTCCAATCACAGGTCGACCGTCATCGCCCCAATTCCCACCCAACCACACACGCCAACTCACCTCACTCCTCTCACCCACCACACGACCACGCCACCACGGCCCCACTTCCACCTTCCCTGGACCCGGTCCTCCCATTACGCCCCCACACCCGTGTCACACGCACCCACACCAATCCAGCCCCTCACTTTTCCACCTCTCTGCCGCCTGGGACCCACCCGCGGGCCCCACCCCCGCCAGCGTCCCTATTCCTCTTCCTCTTCTCCCTACCTCTCTCCAACCTCCCCCGTCGCGCCTCCTCACCTCGCCGCTCTCCTCCTCCACTTTCCTCGCCTCGCGCCTCCCCGGCCTTGCCAGCGACCCCTCCTCCGTCGGCCGCACTCCGCCCTCACCTCCCTCTCTCTGCAGCGTGCTCGCCGGCCCCCTCAGCTCATTCCGCTGCGCTGCCTTTGCCCGCCTCACGCGCCAGCGTCGCCGCCCGACCTCAAGCCCGGCTCCTCCGCCCGCCGTCGAACCCCGCCGCTGCGCCCTTGCGTCGCCCGTTCGACCGCCGCTTCCCGGCCGCCGCCAGCGCGCGCCGTGCCCCAGCTCCTCCCGCGGCCGCCTTCCTCCCGCGCCTCGCCACGCGAGCAAGCCTCACCGCCGCCCATCGCCGCCCGGGCGCGCGTCCCTCACCTTCGCCCGACCCTCGCCATTTAAGATGCCATCTCCGTCGGCGTCGATTATGCGGTTCCCCAGTTTAAATGCGCCGTGCGAGTTTGGCCACGTGTACACCTGCCTCTGTTGGTCAAGTGGCGCGGTGGCTGCTCGTTTATCTGGCGATGTGAAGGTGCGGTAGTAGTGTGGTACTGCTACGTGCCTACCCTACAAGTTCGACAACTTCTCGCGGTCGATGAACCACTGACCGGACCATGGACTCGAGTACCCGGCGCGAGCCCGAAGGACCCCATAAGACCACGGGCGCGAGGCGCCAAGACCGTACCAAGCCGAAGGTGTCAGAAGCATCTCCGACAAGAACTCCATCACGGAACTTCTAGCACTGGCGGGGAACCACAGAGACCCGGTCGAGCCCCAAGTTCGTCCCGATAATCACGTCGAAACCCCAAGATCTTCCCGTCGAGGGCGCTTACAGGAGCGACAAGTACTTCCTCCGGGAGCCAAGATCTTCTCCACGGAACATCGAACTCCCGGATGCCAAGAACGACTCGATGGCGCGGGCCCAACAAGACCCTCGCAACGGCAAGATCGACCCCGTGGGACCCGACAAGATCTACCCCCGCTATCCGAGAACGCATCCGTCGAACCCCGAACCCCAGATCCGTCGAACCCTGAGACCGACCCCGAACCCCGGAACCCCAAGACCGTCGCGACCCCTAATGTGTGAACCCTTTCCTCGAACCCTATTTCATAACATAATACAACTTGTCGCATATTAAATTGTCATTCTCGCATGCATATCATTGGTTTGGGGGCCTTATGCCGATTCACCTAATAATTAAATATGGGGCCCATATGCGGGCAAATCTAGTCTCATATTGGCCTCATTTAAACTTGTGTAGCGAACCCGGTGCTATCATTTTCCATGCTAAAAACCACATTTAAAATGCGGGATAGCTAAACAACATAAACCACCTAATTAATTGTCGGGACCCCGGTTCCACTTAATATGACCTAATCGCATCGCATCTTTGCCATGCCATACATCATACATGCATCATGCCGATCTTCTGCCGTGTATTAAATATTGCACCCGGTGTTTATTCTAGTGTTTTGCTTCTTCGCGGATAAGGCCGTTGAGTTGATGCGAGTGTCGACCCGATCTTCGGGGAAAACCTTCGACAATTTTTTCAGGCGAGCATCTCCCCCTTTCTACCTATCTTACTTTTATAGTATTTACTTCCCTCCTGTTGATCTATTGCTATCTGTGTTGCGATGCTTTAGTTTCGTGCATGATATCTGTGCAGCCCTATATTGCCTTGGACACACCCTATTACCTGTTGTTTGGTAGATAGTTGGACTTGCGCGTCGTAGTCGCTTGCTCAAGGGTTGTTGCGTGTCGTCAAGTGCCACAGTTGTCGATGTATTGCCGCATGTTGTTGTTGAAGATGGCCCTAGTTTTACTTATCGTTCACTTTAATTTCTGTTTAACAACTAAAATTGAAATAAGCAGAGGCATCAGTGGGTGATAGATAATATTTGGTTTCCGACCGCCCACTTGTGTCCCGTAAGACCCCGAGTACTTGATACCTGTTCCTTGATTTATCGCGCTATCCACATCCGGGAGGTATATGGGACCCCACGAGCGAGCTTGATTGATCTTATTTCTTGGGGCCACAACTAGTTTGAGGTTTTATTTACTATCTGTACTTATGCCATGCTACTTTACGTATTTAAATTGTGCGACGGATAGCACTGTACTATTTAGGAAGGCGGAGTGATTACGTGATATCGACACCCCGAGTTTTGGGTTCCCGGCTTCTGACCATTGGCGCTAACCTTGAGTCCGTCTAAAGCTAGCTTACCGTTGCGGGATCTACTCAAAGGGTGCCCCACAAATATTCTGAATCCTGTGATTGTTCGTCGTGAAAGCCTCGTTGGGTTTTGATTTGGTTTTCGAGGTTGATCGGCGTGTGTTGCTATTGGTGCACCCGGTAAAACTTTACGAAAGCCGTGTCCGGATATGGGCGACTTGGAGCCGATATCTCGATCATAGACAAGCATAACTAAAGTTTTTGCTATAAATTTGACTTTATAATGACTAGTAATCAGCTTCACTATAATGGAATGGCTAAATAATCACCCACAATTGTTTGTTGGATTATGCTTGCGACCATTGTATCTGACTAGTAATTATCGCAACTATAACGAAATGGCTGAATAAAAGTACCAACAACTGCTGGGTTTTGGGTTATCTCATGCTAATTGTACCTGATTAGTAATTGTTGCAACTACAACGGAATGGTTAACTAAAAGTGCCCATTGCTTATTTTATCCGGATAATTATCTATACCTGACTAGTAATTGCTGCAACGGTAACCGAATAAATAAAACTGCCAACGGTGTGAGTTCCTCGGTTGACTTACTCGATTGGTCTCGAGGGGGAAACACCAGGATGGGTTTGTTTGGTGTTAGCGTCAGGTTGGATCCGGATAGGTCATTCTCACCCTCTCGATAACCGCTAGTCGTATCGAGTCTCTATATGTTGTTATTGCATGTTGTCGCCGCTCTTGATCCACCATACCTATGTAGGCGAGGACCGCGAATTCTAGCCTCGCCGTGTCTTGGCCTCGATCTTGGCGCTCCTCTTTTCCTTTGCCCTTTGTCGGCACCCTTTTGTTTAAGCGGGTTTTGAGATCGGCGTCGTTAGCGGTTACCCTTAGGCTTGGCACAGGCGGGGTTATGGGCGCCATTGGTTATTCTTGAGGCTCTTAGCCCCATTTGCATCTTAATGTCCGGGGCGCTATATCGTTCAAGGTGATTTGGATCTTTGTATATTATACGTATTCTTGACTCCTTGAGTCATTGCTATATATCTCATTACATGGGTCCCATCGAGGACTGTTGTGTAATGTTATTACTTCGTTTTCCACCCGCACGAAAGTGCCTGGTGGGCACCTTTGAATCGTTTCTATGCGGGTTTGGCGAATTTTGCTCAAACTTGCATAGGTTCGATTCTGAGGGTGTTACAGTGGAGTATGAGAGAGTTCCTCAGTGGTCTAGGGTTTAGACACACCAATTAGAAGGCTCTAATCCGGAGGCTAGGGCAATTAGAAGCTCTAAACCAAAACGGCTCTAAACTGGAGGCTAGGGCTAGGGTTTAGATTTAGAGGATAGGAACTTGTGTGTCTAGAGGAGGAGCCCCTCCTTATATAGGTGGAGGGCAGTGGCATGGGGAGGGAGGAGTCCCTCCCCAACTCGGCTTGGAGGAGGCGCCCGGTTGGAGGAGGATTCCTCCCAACTCGGTTCCCTCTCTTTCCTCTTTCCCTCTTTCCAATTTTAGCCGTTTGACTTTTCAAACTTGCTATTTGACTTTTCAATTTAGGATTCAATTTAATCATTTATTTGGAAGCGAGAACACTTAGTACATGATGCAATCATCCCAATATGCAATGACACATTCATGTACCCTTCCCTCGGTCTTGGGACATTCCGGAACCTTCTAGAACATTCCGATGAAAACAAGAATCATTCCCGAACTCAAAGCGGGACTTTCCTTATATGAATCTTATTCTCCGGACCATTCCGGATCACCTCGTGATATCCGGATCCCATCGAGACTCAACAACATTGGTCTCTTTCTCATAATACCATAACTACTCAAACAACGTCGAATCCTTAAGTGTGTCTCCCTACGGTTCGTGAATTATGCGGACATGATCGAGACACTTCTCCGAACAATAACCAATAGAGGAATCGGAAATTCATATGGCTCCACATATTTCTCGATTACTTTGCGATCGAATGAACCACTTACATACGATACCAATTTCCCTTTGTCTCACGATAGTTTACTTATCCGAGGTTATGATCGTCGGTATCTCGCATACCTAGTTCAACCTCGTTACCGATAAATACTCTTATCTCGTTCCCGTGATATGTGATCCCTTGTGAGCGGTCACATGCTTGCAAGCTAATTGGATGACATTCCAAGAGAGGGCCCAGAGTATATCTATCTGTCATATGGATGGACAAATCCCACTCTTGATCCATGTGTCTCAACCAATACTTTCCGAACACTCAATGCCACCTTTATATCCACCCAGTTACGGTGTGGTGTTTGATGTCATCAAAGCATCCATCCGGTAAAGTTGATATGCATGATCTCATGGTCGAAGGAATTAGGTTACTATGTATCAGAAAGCATATAGCAATTGAACTAATGAAATGACTTGATCTTTATGCTACGCTTATCTATAGGAGTATGTCGACCATATCATTCTCCTAACGATATGATCTTGTTGTTGACAACATCTCAATGTTCATGATAGGGAAACCACAATCATTTATCAACCAACAAGCTAGTGATGTATAGAGGCTATACTAGGGACTTCAAATTTAAGTTTACAAATCACACAAGTATCAATGTTTCCTTGTTAATACTATTATAGCATGAATGTAAACATTTATCATAAACACAAAGATATAATAATAACTACATTTATTATTGCCTCTAGGGCATATCTCCAATAACAACAAGGGTGTAGGTGCGTGTGGAAACTTTGGTGCACCCCTGCAGGGTTAAATCTTTTCGAGAAGCCGTGTCCGTGGTTATTGACGACTTGGAGCACAGTTCTCGATCATAGACAACTATAACTAAAGTTTACTGTTATAATTTGACTTGTATCCGATATGACTAGTAATCAGCTTCACTACAACCGAATGGCTAAATAAAAGTACCAACCACTACTGGGTTTGGGATATCTCATGCTAATTGTATCTGACTAGTAAGTTATGCAACTTCTAGCAGAATGGTTAACTAAAAGTGCCCTGACTTATTATATCGGGATGACTATCTATACGACTAGTAATTCTTTTAGCGATAAGCGAATAAATAAAGCGCCAAGCGTGAGTTCCTCGGTTGACTTCCTCGTTTGGTCTCGAGGGGGAAATACCATAATGGGTATGTTTAGTGGTAGTATCAGGTTGGTTTAGAATAGGTCTTTCTTATCCCTCTCTGATAGCCGACAGTTATATTGAGTCTCTATAGATTGTTTAGTGCATGTTGCGCTGCCGCTTCAGTCCACCATACCTATGTAGGCGAGGACTGCCGAATTCTAGTCTCGCCGTGTAGTGGCCTCAGTACTGACCGCTCTCTTTTCCTTTGCCCTTTGCCGGCACCCCTTTTGTTTAAGCAGGTTTTGAGATCGACGTTGTTAGCAGGGTTACCCTTTCGGCTTGGCCTGGGCAGGGTTATGGATGCCATTGGTTATTCTTCAGGGCTCTTAGCCCAATTTGCATCTTGTTCGTACTCGGACGTTGTATCGTTTTCAAGGTGATTTGGATCTTTGTACTGTAGATCTGTATTCTTGACTCATGGAGTCGTGTTGTATATATATATCTGTTCTGTGGGTTCCATCGTGGACTATTGTATGATAATATTACTTCGTTTTCCACCCGCACGAAAGTGCCTGGTGGGCACCTTTGAATCGTTCCTATGTGGGCACATTTGAATTGTGCATATAAACGATTCAAAGGTGCCCGGATGAATGGGCTGAAACTAAAGAATAACCGTCGAAAGATATTCAATCATGGCTTTCAAGTATGATAACCGCAATTAGGAGAAGGGATCACTCATTCTTCTATTGGGGACAGGTGCACGAACGACAACTCCAAACGTCAGACATCCGCCGCCTATATCTACCGTGGCCCTTTTGAGACAATTATACGTTCTAGAAGGCAATTCTAATTGATCAATAAAAATACAATTCAATGGAATTTCTTTTTTGTTTTTCTTTAGATTAGTTAATCTTTTTTGACGGTGGGGCCTTATGGGGAAGGGCCCAGCCCAATAGGGACAGCACACCCCCCACTTTAAGCGCATCTCTGTATCGACTGAATAACTCTATCTAAGGGTGACGTCGGTGGAACCGGTGAACCACGCGAGCTGGTTAGCTTTTTGATTCATGGTCGCTATTGTTGTATTGTATATTAGGAAGCTCGCTTCTCTGACACTCCTCTCGTCTTGCTTCTACTTTGCTTGTTTGCGCGAAGGCTTAGAGTCCTTTTCGCTCGAGAGAAAGTAAGCAGCTGGCACGAGTTGGCCAGCCCTGATTCAAGTAGTGGCTTAAAGTCATATGTCGATCTAACGGGGGTTATAAGATGGATAATCTCACCAATGCTCTCTGACACAGCATACCTGCTATCCAAAGACCCCTCCCCGACTCTGAAAAGCGTTCCTTAAAGTGAAATAAGTGAGATTCGACCTCCAAGAAAGTATTAGTTTGGCGTGGAATGGGAATTGCTATTCTTTCTACTTATCGAGGGATAATGACAGATCGAGAGGCTCGACTAAACAGAATTGGGGGAGAAGTCTTATGTTATATATGGTAATCGCTCCGACCGCTTGACTCTTCTCGGAAAAGGTTCTCGTTCCCATGAATCTGGATCTGCCTCCTGGCATTGATAGCCAATCTCCCATCTGCTTATTCCAATAAAGCCTATTCCTAATGATATTTCTGTTCTTCCATCGAGAGGTAGCTTGATCCGATCGCGGCGCCAGCATCCACTCCCCCCCAATGCAAATCCTTCTCGGCATGCACCCCTTTCAAGGTGCTCATGCCCCATCATACCACATAGAGCACAGAAGCGTGGTATTTTCTCAAAGAGAACCTGGTTGGCACTTCGTACTAAAAGTGAATGGAAAATGGTCTTGTGAACCTGCGCTTGCAACTGCTCGGCAGGATGAGAGCCAGGGATAACCCAGATCACTCGGACTAGCTGAACTCTCCAGAACAAATACAACCTAGGTGGTTTGACTAACGTTTTGGCACATTAGACTAACCTAACTCTTGTTGACCCTACTCGCTTACTCCTCTTTTCCTTATTTCTTTTTCAACATAATGAATTCGAACTTTCTGGAAAGAATGGGGTTCTCTCTGGGGGGCGCAGCCACCGGTTCAGGTACAAGATACTATCATTACCGCCTGGACAATTAGACAGCCAACCCGTAATCGCAACGACCCGCTTGTAAATTCATTTTGTAAAAAAAAGTAGTACTCGCCCCGGAATAGGCGTTATGACAAAGAACAAGAAGAAAAAGGGTTTGCGGTGGTACTTGTGATATTTCTGCTTGGGACGCCTTAACCCTGCAGGGGTGCACCAAAGTTTCCACACGCACCAACACCCTTGTTGTCAGATCAGGTAGGTACAAGATCACAAAACATACACCCAATGGTATGTCGACGGGGTTTCGGACACGACGTTTCCTAGACCCAAAGCAAGCACATGGGGGCCACCCCACTAAGCTACCATAGCGAAGTGGGCCGGCTCGAGACGGACCCGGAGGTTTGTGACAATGGTACATGCATTTGGAAACCGAAAGTGTGACTAGGCTTGTCGATCTGTGAAAACATTCCATGTTGGTTCCAAAAGCAGTCTGAGCGCTCCACAATCGTAAATAAAGCGATAAAGCATGGCATAAGTACAAGATAGTAATAAAGCCCCAAACTACTTTGTGGCCCCTGATGACTTTGAAATCAGGTACTAATCGATGGGGTGCCCACACCCACAATGGTTAGCGCTCGGTCTCGGAACAGGTGTCAAGAACTTGGGGTCCTACGGGACACCAGTGAGCGGATAAAAACCAAATATTGTTTATTACCCACCGGTGCCTCTGCATTATTTACCTACTTTCAATTTTAGTTATTAAATAGTAATTAAAACCATGATCATCTCCAACTTAAAGCATATGACAGTCTTCCAACAATTGTGGTACTTGACGACACGCAACAGCACTTGAGCAAGCGACTACGACACGCAAGGCCGACTATTTATCAATCAACGGGAAATAGGAGGTGTCCAAGGCAATATAGAGGCTGCAAGGGATATCACGGGTACGAAAACTAGAGCATCGCAACACAGATAGAAATAGATCAAAAGGAGGAAATAAAGACTAGAAATGTAAAATAGGTAGAAAGGAGGAGAATGCTCGCCTGAAAACATTGTCGAAGGTTCAACCAAAGGTCGGGGCGAAGCTCACATCAACTCAACAGCCTTATCCGCGAAGAAGCAAAACACTAGAATAAACACCGGATGCACTACTTAATACCACGGCAGAAGATCGGGCATGATGCATGTATGATGCATGACATGGCAAAGGTGCGATGCAATTAGGCAATATTAAGCGAAACCGGGGTTCCGACAATTACTTAGAGGTTTCATGTTGTTTATATACCCCGCAATTTAAATGTTGTCTTAACATGGCAAAATATATCACCGGTTCGCTACACAATTTCGATGGAGCCAATATTAGACTAGATTCGCCCGCATATGGCCTCCATGTTTAATTATTAGATGAGTCGACAAAATATCCCCATACAAATAAATATGTATGCGATCATGAACAATTTATATGCAACATGTCATAATAACATATTATAAAAATATGGGTCTTGGATAGGGTTCACACATGCCGGATCGAAGATGTTGGGGGTTCGATGGGGTTCGGGTCTCAACGGGATCGGTCTTCGGAATTGGGGTCTTCGAACATCGGATCCATGAGGTAGGTCTTGGTGTTCCAGGAGTCCGGGTTCCATGAAGTAGTCCTTGTCGATCTTCCCAGAATTTCCTCGGGTTCATCTTCAAACCTCGATGGTCTTCGAGCGGCGCCCTATTCGGTTCAACTCAACGTCGGTCGACGGAACATCTTGGCGGTCTTGTTGTCTCCACACCCAACAACTCAGCACCTAAACGCCACCACCAGACATACCCTCTTAACAACACTAGTAGTGAGGTATCTTGGTGACTACCATAGGGAGGATGCACGCGCACAGGTGGCCGAGCTCGCTGCAACAAGCCGACATGAGGAGCTCGGGAGGCGGCAAAAACCAGGAGACGCATGGCCGGGAAGAGGAACACTGGGGTCCGGGCCGGCAACGAACAAGGTGGTGGCGTGGACGCGGCAGGAGGGGGTCGCAGAGGCGGCATGGCGGCCAGCGAGGTTGGGGACGAGTGCGACCGGAGGCGACAGAGGCCACAACGGCTCCGACAGGTGCACGCGGTAGAGGAGCATCGGACGAAGGCGACGCGATCTTGCTCGGGGAGGCGGCCAGGAGCGACGGTGGAGGCGGCCTCCGGTGAGCTGGGACAGGTAGGCGAGGATGGTGGGCCGTGCTCCTTTCGAGGCGCTTCGGTGGGCGGGCGAGGGTCGGCAGCAAGGGCGTGTATGAGCCAGCGAGAGGGAGGTGGCCGCGGCTAGAGGCGGCGGGGATAGCGGCGTCAAGTGCGGGGAAGCGAGAGGAGGGTGGCGCCGGGGTTGGTGCGAGAGGCCCGATGGCGGCCGCTCGAGCGGAGGAGGCGAGGATCGAGAGGAGAGGCGATCGTCGAAGGTTGTCGGTAGCGGGACGGGGTGGGGCACAGGTGGGGTCAGGCGTGTGCGTGTGGAGCCAGGGGTGGCGGCAGGGCGGTGGGAGTAGGGATTTGGTGGGATCCTAGGGTTTGGCTAGGTAGGTTTGGTAGATTAGGGTTTCACCTGTTGGGCCTTTGAGCCTGACCGGTTTAGGTCTAGGTAGTATTTTTTTATATTTAAAATATTTTCTGTTTTATGTTCTTTTGTTTAAAATCATTTTATAAAACATCTTTACATGATTTAAGTAGTAAGAGATACAATTTGAATGTAAAGAGAAAATGTAAAGTAGAAAATAATATATGGTTTTACATATATGCATGTTGATGATGTCATGATGATGCACAAAGTAAAACACATGCGGTTCTTCTAGTACTGATTTTACCCGGGGTGCTACAATGCCTTTCTTATTGGCCATGATCTTGGCAGCTTTCTCTGCAATCTACTCCACCGTGTACCTGATCATCGGAGGAGCAGACAAGATCTCTGTGCGCTGAGGATAAGTGAGCCACAGAGGCGAGAGCTGGGATTGGGTCTCAGCAACAAACGTCTCTGGAGAATCCATGAGGGACTAGCTGAACTCATCGGTGGTCATGTCCTATAGATCTCACGGCCGCACATATCAGGACTTAGACTAGGCATGAATAAAACTTAAACATGCAACGAGTCCACAAAGACACCGATCTATGACTATACTTATCAGTTCATTGGGCAAACTAACATAGATCTACCGCAAACAACAATCAAATCTACGAGATCAAAGCTACCACGCCCTAGGATTTGATGGAACTCATCAACATCGTAGGAGCGGAGCACGTCGCCGCACTGCCCGATCTAGAACCACCATCTCCGCAACCACCGCTTACCTGTGTTGGCCGATGAATAACCTCGCCGGCTTGTGAGCTTGAAAAATGAGGAAAATGGTGACGAGAGACGTAGGTATGGATGGAGGTGATATATACCGCGGCGTTCTGACGGACGGTGACCCAATTTCTTCCGCCAGCTTTTAAGGGAAACACGCGGCTCGCGTCATCGCTGAAGTCGCACGGGCAGCGTTTTCAGCGGACCAACATTTAGGCTACTTTAAGTTTATGCGACAAAAAAACATATATATCTAAATCAAACACGCTTATTTTTTTCCCGGTACCGTGTCGCGGCGAGCGACCCAATGATGTGCGCCCCTGACGATCCTGTCCAGACATCTTTATTTTCTTAAGCTGACATGTGACATGACAGCTCGGTGTGTAGGTCTTCCGAGGGGCAATATACTCATCAGTGACAGCTCGTGTAGTTTAATCTGCAGCCAGAAAACAATGATTAAACGACATTAGGGGTCTGATTCCTCTTGGATTTGATTCATTTTTTATTGCATCCCCCTAGAAGCGTCGTCGGATAAATCACCATATGATGAGTTACTAACGGTACGGCCTTTCATTCATTCATTCATTCTTGCCAGTGATTGTCGTATTTTATTTTGTTCAAGTTGTTCACCAGTGATTGTAGTAACTTGGGCAGAAAAAACAACTCAGCCCAGCAACAGGTTTGGGAGTTGCAGGCTGAAATAACTAGATTCAGTTGTCGGCGCGACATGTCAGAGAGCAGTTTGGCTCTTCATAGATGACAAAGGTTTGAAACAGCACTCTGCAGGAACGGTCCCGGTCTGTGATTTTAAATTGGTTATGGGTACAGTTTATTTTCGAAAAACGATCTACACTATCAGATGCTCTTATGTACTAGTACTGTTACTATACCACTTGGACTTTGTGAAAAAACTACTACACACTCCTGTTCATATTAATGGCACGTTATCAAAATTCGTATGTATCTAAAGTTAAATATTTAGATTAGATGCATTCGCATCTATACAAAAGTTGAGGCTATTAATATGGACCGATGAAAGTATTACTACTACTAGTATTTTGAAGATGCTTTGTGTTTTGTTGGCTAATTGTAAAGAATTGCCCGCTGAGTGTCGATCTTCATACTATATGTTCTTGGTGGAAGTATTTTGTTCCCAAATAAATTGAAGGTGCTTTAGCATAAACGCGATCGTTAGGACATGTTTGCATCAGCGGGAACCAACGTGAGAGGACAATAACAAGAGTGCATGCAATCTTTTTGCTTACCTTTTTTTTTTGGGCGGAGAGAATGATTTGTTTGCAATTTTGTTTCTCATAAAACAAGAAGGGCGTGTGAATTGGTCAATACATATATATATAAATTCAAGTTGCCAATTACATAATACACAAGCAGGTATGGATAAAGTCCTGTGCACCACGTATTCAAAGTTCAATCCCTGCACGGAAGAGAAGTGTTCTTGGAGCAGTTGTTCTAAAGTCGACGTCGCAAATCGCAATGCATGTCGTCAACCAAGTTGTACGCGTACTGCCCGGGAAGGTTGAAATCCAGAGAAGAGAATATAGTTCAGAATTTCAGATGTCAAATACTAGTACTGGTCACTGAAACTCAACCGTTCAGCGTGTAATAAAATTCAGAGTCGCATCTTTTTTTTTGGAGATGAGACTCCTGCATGTTGACGACGGACCCCTTTGCCTTGGAGAAGAACAAGTGCCGGGTCGTCCGTACTTGTCCTTCTGAGACGCTCTTAACCTTTCGAGACTAAAGAAGAAAAAAGTCAAGAGGAAGAAAGCGCGATGTGATCAATCCATGCATGCGTACGCAGAACTGAATTACTGAACTGACGGTGCATATCTTGTCCTGCACTGCTGGTAGATGAAGAAGCAACACAAAAGCCGCCGGTACGTAGGTTCAATTATCTCGGCACGCTTTTCCCACGGCCACGGGCAAATGGTGATGATGATCTGATGTTGACAACAGTTTACCGGTGGTCGTACTCGTACGCCTAACCTAATCAACTCTCCCAGGAAAATGAGCCATGCGCCCCGCCCGGCCGCGCGCGCGTACAGCATGGATGGACCTAAAATTATGGTTTATCGAGTGAGTTCCGGACTTACGGGCGGCTACGGAAAGCGAACGGCTCGATTGGACCAGCACTTGGCACATACATTGGCAGTTTGGCGCGAATCATTTTGGTGACGCTGACGCTTCGACGGCGGTTACTCGACTCATCAGATTCAATTAATCATCAAAGCTCGCGAGGAAAATATCGGATTGACACGCCGGCCGCTGGATGCACGCACGCACGTACGAGGGCGCAGGATCGGTCTGGGTCTGGCCGCCGCGCGGGGCCGGCACCCCACTCGTACATTTGTGCATGTCGTCGCGTAGTAGTACCATGCACCGCGGTTGGTGCACTGGCCGGCGCGGCGTGTCGGTGCGTCGTGCGTTGCCTCCTGCCGTGCCGTGGCCTGACACGCGCATGCATGCGCACCCGCCCAGCTTGGTTGTGTGGCCACGTCGCTGGTTCGCAATCGCCAGCCGGATCGTGGCCTTGGTCTGCACGTAGACACGCTGTGTGCGGTCGCGTGAGAGCAAGTACAATAAAATATAGTTATTTGGCTATAAAAATAAAATATTATAGTTTTGTGACGTGGAGAAGTGATAAGAAGAGACGGAACGTAAGAGCAAAAATAATACTCCATATGTTTTACTCTATAGTGCCTATAGTTTCTGGCATGAAAATTAAAAAAAACACATATGGAGTAAAAATTAAAATAGTTTTAGACTAGATTTTTCTTAGATAATTGACGCGATAAAATAGAGGAGTTTGGAGAGACATGAAACACTATATACTCTATATAAAGTCTCTAAAAAAGTTGTCCAAATCGGTTGTGTAACGCAATATATCTTATATTTTAGATTTTTTCTCAAAAAACTGTAGGCACCGTAGAATGAAATGGAGGATTAGAATAGTAAGTCTTAGTCAGCTATCTATAAAAATTAGAATAGTATTTTTTTTCTTAGTTGAATGAGTGTGAAGATGTTAGAGAATAGAAACGGACTCTTAACTAGTAGCGGTTGTAGCATGTGCTTCTAGGGGCACCTTTTACTATATGAAGTGGGACATGTATTACTCCTTCTGTTCTAAAATAGATGTCTTAGATTTGTTAAAATTTGGATGAATTCCTATACTAAATAGAGTCTAGATTTATTTAAATTTTAACAAATATGAGACATCTATTTTGGAACGGAGGGAGTAAAAAAGTAGCTATTGTATGTGTTGGCGGGCTCTTATATCTAGCTATTGTATGTGTTGGTTATTAGATTGAGTCTAAGCGACGTGACAACCTCATATAGCCGACGGCTTTACTATTGTACTTGCTCTAAGCTGGCTGTAAGTTAACAGCCGGCTGTAGCACGTGCTTTTAGACAGTTTGTGTAAGTTTGTGAGTCGCATATTAATTAAGAAGTAGACTTTTATAGCTAACTATTACATAAGTGAACTATAAAATAGACTATAGATGTCATGATATTTTCTTATAGCTAACATTCCGATGCTCTGAGTGAGGTGTGACGCCTCTTGATTCATCACGACCGTGTCTCGCATGCCACATGTGCGGACTCCACTGCACTACAGAACTATTGGCGTATGGACATGTACACCGAATTCCTCTAGCATGAAAATCCGATGGATCACCCTGGCTGCAGTACCTCCTTGCATGTGCTATCCATCATCCTTGGTTCAGATCTTTATGGTATGAACGGAGCATAATACGCCGTTGATCAATAATACGGTACCACAAGGAACATATGGCAGGGCATACGGCGGGTCAACTCAATAATTGCAGAACCGTCGACTCTGCAGAATAAATAAAGCATCTCGGTCACAGTCAACCATGTGATTTTTTACAGTTCCTACAAACAGCGCAAAACAACACATGTTAACATCTAGCACGACTACTTTTTTGATATTAAGGAACTAAAATAACACCTATCGTCTGAAATCTAGTGAACTAATGACAGAGACAACAGCGAACTCCACTGCTTCAACTTACAGCCCAACCGGGGAACATGTACCTTTATTTTTGAATAAATGACATTCACCATCGATTTCATATAAAAACCATCAAGTTCAGTAAAAAAAAGATATTAGAGGTTTCACAGCAGAAAGATAGAGACACCAGCCGCTTAGCAAACGACATTCTTTCAGGGAGAGATCAAACCCAGGAGTCACTAGGTGATGCCAACATACAAATGAATACATTCATGTCTTTCCTTCTACGAATTATCTCTTGTAAATTATGTTTCTTATCTTTTCAAAGCAGCCTGCCACGTCAGCAAACTAACGTCTACCATGACGGAGTGAACAAAAAGCTCGCGTGGAGCAACTTCGTGTGTTTTGCAACTTCGTGACAAATGCTCTCATTTCGGGCAAATTGATGTACCAAATCGGCGTTTTACTCTAATAATAATCAATGCAATGTGGGTACCCCTATTAACCATGGGAGGGGGATTGCGGCGAAGAAATGCGGAATACTTTCACAGTTGACACCGCCGGGAACACCACAGCGTAATGGTGTGTCCGAACGTCGTAATCGAACTCTTTTAGATATGGTTCGTTCTATGATGTCACTTACAGATTTACCGCTATCATTTTGGGGTTATGCATTAGAAACAGCCGCATTCACTTTAAATAGGGCACCGTCTAAATCCGTTGAAACGACACCGTATGAATTATGGTTTGGAAAGAAACCTAGATTGTCGTTCCTTAAAGTTTGGGGATGCGAAGCCTATGTAAAGAAGTTACAGCCGGACAAGCTTGAACCCAAAGAGGAAAAATGCGTCTTTATAGGATACCCAAAGGAAACTATTGGGTATACCTTCTATCATAGATCCGAAGGCAAAATATTCGTTGCCAAGAATGGATCCTTTCTAGAGAAGGAATTTCTCTCGAAAGAAGTGACTGGAAGGAAAGTAGAACTCGACGAGGTTGTCGAACCTTCTCTCGAAATTGCGAGTAGCGCACGGAAGAAGTTCTGTGGTGCTGCACCAATAAGAGGAAGCTAATGATGGTGATCATGAAACTTGGTTGAAGTTGCTCTGAGCCTCGGAGGTCAGCGAGAACTCGTACCACTCCAGTTGGTATGATCCGTTATGAGTGTCATGTTGGTGGACAACACCGATGACCCGAGACATATGAGGAAGCGATGATGAGCCCAGTTCAATAAATGGCAAGAAGCCATGAAATCGAGATTGGATCCATGTGCGAAAACCAAGTATGGACTTTGGTGGACTTACCGGATGGCGGAAGGGTCGAGAACAAATGGATTTTCAAGAAGAAAGCAGATCTTGATGGTAATGTTCACATCTATAAAGCTCGACTTGTCGCAAAAGGGTTTCGACAAATTCAAGGAGTTGACTACGATGAGACTTTCTCACGATGAAGCTAAAGTCTGTGAGGATTATGTTAGCAATCGGCATATTATGATTATGAGATATGACGGATGGATGTCAAAACGGCATTCCTCAATGGAGATATTGATGAAGAGTTGTATATGATGCAACCCAAAGGTTTTGTCGATCCTAAAGATGCTAACAAGGTATGCAAACTTCAACGGTCCATCTATGGATTGAAGCAAGCATCCCAGTTGGAATCAACGTTTTGATAAGGTGATCAAAAGTTTTGGTTTTATACAAACTTATGGAGAAGCTTGTATTTACAAGAAAGTGAGTGGGAGCTCTGTAGCATTCTTAATACTATATGTAGATGACATATTGTTGATTGGGAATGATGTAGACCTTCTTAATAGTGTCAAGGAATATTTGAATAATAGTTTTCAATGAAGGATCTTGGCGAAGCGACTTACATATTTAGGCATAAAGATTTATAGAGATAGATCAAACGCCAAATATCATTGTCACTGAGTACATATTTGGACAAAGTTCTAAAGATGTTTGGAATGGAAGAAAGCAAGAAAGGGTTCTTGCCCATGTTGCTATCGACCTTGAGTAAACTCAAAGTCCGACATCGGCGGAAGATAGAGAAAGGATGAGTAAGACTCCTATGCCTCACCATAGGATCTCTAATGTATGCCATGCTATGTACTAGACCCGACATTGCATATGTTGTTAGTTTAACTAGCAGATATCAAAGTGATCCGAGAGTGGATCATTGGACGTGATCAAAAACATACTTAAGTACTTGAGAAGAACTAAGGATATGGTTCTTTCTTATGGAGGTGATGAAACACTCGTTGTTAGCAGTTACACCGATGCTAGTTGGAACACCGATCCGGATGATTCTAAATCACAATCTGGATCGTATTTATTTTGAATGGTGCAACGATTAGTGGAGGAGTGCAAAGCAAAGCGTTGTGGCGAGATCTTCAAGAATCGGAATACATGGCTGCTTGGAGGCTTCACGAGGCGATATGGATGAAAGAGTTCATTCTGAGCTAGGTGTGGTTCCTAGTCTTGCTGGACCCAATGTCTATCTCTTGTGATAACATGGGCCATAGCCAATGCCAAGAACCAAGGTCACACAAGTGAAGCACATCAAGCTGCGTTTTCACGCTATTCGAGAACATATCCAGGATGGGGATATAAAGATTTGCAAAGTACACACAGATCTGAATGTGGCGGATCCGTTGATTAAACCTCTCCCGAGGGCAAAACATGACCAACACCAAACTGCCATGGGTGTTCGGTATATTACCATGTAATCTAGATTAGATGACTCTAGTGCAAGTGGGAGACTGTTGGAGATATGCCCTAGAGGCAATAATAAATGTAGGTATTATTATATCTTTGTGTTTATGATAAATTTTTACATTCATGCTATAATAGTATTAACAAGGAAACATTGATACTTGTGTGATTTGTAAACTTAATTTAAAGTCCCTAGTATAGCCTCTATACATCACTAGCTTGTTGGCTGATAAATGATTGTGGTTTCCCTATCATGAACATTGAGATGTTATCAACAACAAGATCATATCGTTAGGAGAATGATATGGTGGACATACTCCTATAGATAAGCGTAGCTAAAGATCAAGTCATTTCAATAGTTCAATTGCTATATGCTTTCTGATACATAGTAACCTAATTCCTTCGACCATGAGATCATGCATATCACATTTACCGGATGGATGCTTTGATGACATCAAACACCACACCGTAACTGGGTGGCTATAAAGGTGGCATTGAGTGCTCGGAAAGTATTGGTTGAGACACATGGATCAAGAGTGGGATTTGTCCATCCATATGACGGATAGATATACTATGGGCCCTCTCGGTGGAATGTCATCCAATTAGCTTGCAAGCATGTGACTGGCTCACAAGGGATCACATATCACGGGAACGAGAAAAGAGTACTTATCGGTAACGAGGTTGAACTAGGTATGCAGAGATACCGACGATCATAACCTCGGATAAGTAAACTATCGTGAGACAAAGGGAAATTGGTTTCGTTTGTAAGTGGTTCATTCGATCGCAAAGTAATCGTAGAAATATGTGGGAGCCATATGAATTTCCAGATTCCTCTATTGGTAATTGTTCGGAGAAGTGTCTCGATCATGTCCGCATAATTCACGAACCGTAGGGAGACACACTTAAGGATTCGACGTTGTTTGAGTAGTTATGGTATTATGAGAAAGAGACCGAATGTTGTTCGGAGTCTCGGATGGGATCCGGGATATCACGAGGTGATCCAGAATGGTCCGGAGAATAATATTCATATAAGGAAAGTCCCGTTTCGGAGTTCGGGAATGATTCCGGTGTTTTCATCAGGAATGTTCTAGAAGGTTCCGGAATGTCCGGCACTCCGGAGGGGAAGGGGTACATGAATGTGTCATTGCATATTGGAATGATTGCATCATGTACTAAGTGTCCTCGCTGTTCCAAATAAATGATTAAATTGAATCCTAAATTGAAAAACTCAAATAGCTAGTTTGAAAAGTCAAACATCTAAAATTGGAAAGAGGAAAAGAGGAAGGAGAGGGAAACCGAGTTGGGGAGGGAATCCCTCCTCCAACCGGCAGCGCCCCCTCCAAGCCGAGTTGGGGAGAGACTCCCCTTCCTCCCCTTGGCCGCCGGCCCCTCCAACTATATAAGGAGGGGCAGGGCTCCCTCCACTAGACACACAAGTCCCTCACCTCAAACCCTAGAAAGCTGCAGCCCTCCATAGCCGCCGCCACCACGTAGGGTTTTGCCCTAGGACTTGACTTGGGGTCCCGGAACCTAACCGCCGGCTCTAGCCCCTCCTCCTTGGTGTGTCTAAACCCTAGATCGCTGAGGCTCTCTCATACTCCACCATACTCGCTCAAAGGCGAAGCCCCTCGAGATCTCCCTCTACTTTGGTACCACGTCGTTGTCTTTGCCGGAATCGAGGAGAGTGCTACAACCTCCATTTTCTTTGGAACAAGGGAGAGGAAGGTCTTCGTCAGTACCGAGCGATGTGACCATGAGGCTGCGGGAGCAGCTAACGCCACGGAAGGATCGTCTACGATCTTGAGATCGGGAAGAATCGACTACATCACCCGAGAATCCGCTCTCGTTAAACACTTTGGAATCTTGAGGTAAGTTATTCCATCGACTCGTTGCTACAATCTAGTAGATAGATCTTGGCTTGTTTGTTTGTATGCGATAGAAATTTTTGTTTTCCATGCTATGAAACCCTACGGTGGTATCGATCCGTGTCTATATGTAGATCTGTTGCCGAGTAGAACACAATGGTCATTGTGGGCGTTGATGCTTTATTATCGATTACTTCTTGTGTACTTTGCATCTTGCGGTATGTTGGGATGAAGCGGACGGGCTAACCTTACATGACATCGTTCATGAGACTTGCTCCACGCTTGACATGCAACTTGTATTGCATAAGTGGCTTTATTGGTGCTGTTTCTCCTAGCATAGTTAAGATCCAATTTACAACGGGTGATCAACAATACTAGTATCAATGTTGTGGTTCTTGTTCGTTAAAGTAGAAAGCGACACTTATTGAAAGCCCCAAACCACGTAAAATATGCAAAGAAAGTAGAGCGTCTAACTTTGTTTTGCGGGGTGTCTGATGATATGATATGGCCATGATTGTGATTATATTTGATGTATGCAATGTTCCTTATTGTAAGTTGGCAGCGAGCCAATATATGGTTGTCTTTAATTTATGTTAAGACCAGCGTGTCTATTCAAAGTCGTTGTAATAGTTGAAGCCGGTGGGGCGACAACCATGGAGAAGCGTCATTGACCTTGATGCAATGCCGTGATGATGGAATCATGTTCGTGCTTGAAGATGGAGATCGGAAGCACAAAGAAGAAAGGCCATATCATATCACATATTATTGAATTGCATGTGATGTTAATCCTTTATGCATCTTGTATTGCTTAGTAGACGACGGTAGCATTATAAGATGATCCCTCAAGCACATGAATTTCAAGTCATAAAGTGTTCACCCTTAGTTAGAACCGTTCCTAAAGCTTGTTGTTTGAACTGCACGTGATGATCGGGTGTGTTAGATTCATGAAGTGTATACAACGTGAGCAAGCCAGATTTGCTCATGCGGAAACTAAGGTTTGATCTTGAGCCTAGCATGTATGCAGGCGTGGTCTCGGAACACGGATCACCGAAAGGTAAAGCATGAATCATATAGTAGATATGATGAACATGACGATTGTTAAGCCATTGAAACTATATCAACTCTCGTGATGATCGGTGTTGATGTAGTGGATTTGGTTCGTGTGATCACTAAAACAATGTGAGGATGTTGTTTTGAGTGGGAGTGCACCTAGTTTAATTTCATTATTAATTTGAACTCAATTTGTCATAAACTTAGTCTAAACTATTGCAAATATGTTGTGGATCAATGGCAGCCCCTACCATCAATTTTAATGCGTTCCTAGAGAAAGAAAAGTTGAAAAACAATGGAAGCAACTGGATTGGTTCCGCAATTTTAGGATTGTCCTCACAGTGGTAATTTGACCTATGTCTTTGGATGCACATTGGGTGACCCACTGCGGTGATCTTTGCCGATGAAGTAAAGAATGTTTACCTCGCTCGGAAGAATCGGTACTCCATAGTTCAGTGCTATCTTGTATGGTTTGGAATCAGACTTCAAAAAGGTTTGAGAATTCAGACCCATATGATATTGTCGAGGATCTCAAATTGATCTTTGAGTCTCATGCGGCAATTGAAAGCTATGAGGCTTCCGAAAAGTTCTTTAAGCGCAAGATGGAAGAGGCAGCTCGTCGGTGAGCATGTGCTTAAGATGTGCAGGCATAAACAAACTTCAAAGCTTGGGTATAGTGATTCCTAATGCTTTGGGGATTTCTGTGTCCTCAATCACTACCACCAAGTTACAAGAACTTTGTGATGAACTACAACATGCGAGAACATGAACAAGGAGTTGCGAACTGTTTGCTATGTTAAAGTCTGCGAAGTGGAGATCAAGAAAGAGCACCAAGTGTTGTTGGTCAATAAGACCACCAAATTCAAGAAAGGCAAGTCTAAGCGAAGGGACACTTCAAGAAGGGTGGTAAGAAAGTTACCGCCGTGAAAGACCAAGGCTGGACCAAGCACGATCTTGAGTGCTTTTCTTGCAAGGGAGAAGGTCACTTTGGGCGGAATTGCCCAAAGTACTTGGCGGATCTGAAGAACGCAGCAACATCAAGAAGAAAGGTATATCGATATACATGTTATTGATGTGTATCTCACTAGTACTCGTAGTAGTGCACAGGTATTTGATCTTGGTTCGGTTGCTCATATTTGTAACTCGAAGCGGTGATGCGAATAAGCGGAAGCTAGCGAAGAGCGAGGTGACGATGGCGTGGGAAGCGGATAAAGGTTGATGTGATCGCGGTCGGCACGCTACCCCTTCATCTACCATCGGGATTAGTTTTATACTTAAATAATTGTTATTTGGTGCATGCGTTGAGCATGGACATTATATCGGGATCTTGTTTATTGCGAGACGGTTACTTGTTTAAGTCCGAGAATAATGGTTGTTCGATTTATATGAGTAATATGTTTTATGCACATGCACCTTTGATAGATGGTCTATTCTTATTGAATCTCGATAGTGGAAATACACATATCAACAACATTGAGGCTAAGCGTTTGAAATCAGCGATAATTAAACCTATATGTGGCACTGTCGTCTTGGTCACATTGGAGTGAAGCGTATGAAGAAACTCCATTCCGATGGACTTCTTGAATCACTTGATTTTGAATCACTTGAAAGATCTGAAGCATGTCTGATGGGTAAAATGACTAAGACTCCATTTTCTGGTATGATGGAGCGAGCTACGGACTTGTTGGAAATCATACATACCGATGTGTGTGGCCCAATGAGTGTAGCATCACACGGTGGTTATCGTTATGTTCTTACCTTCACGGATGACTTGAGTAGATATGGGTATATCTATTTCATGAAACATAAGTCCGAAACTTTCGAGAAGTTTAAGGAGTTTCAAAGTGAGGTAGAGAATCAACGTAACAAGAAGATTAAATTTCTACGTTCTGATCGTGGAGGTGAATATCTAAGTTACGAGTTTGGCGAGCATTTGAATAAATGCGGAATACTTTCACGATTGACACATGGGAACACCACAGCGTAATGGTGTGTCCGAGCGTTGTAATCGAACTCTCTTAGATATGGTTCGTTCTATGATGTCACTTACGATTTACCTATCATTTTGGGGTTATGCATTAGAAGCAGCCGCATTCACTTTAAATAGGGCACCGTCTAAATCCGTTGAACGACCGTATGAATTATGGTTTGGAAAGAAACCTAGATTGTCGTTCCTTAAAGTTTGGGGATCTGAAGCCTATGTAAAGAAGTTAGAGCGGACAAGCTTGAACCCAAAGCGGAAAATCGTCTTCATAGGATACCCAAAGGAAACTATTGGGTATACCTTCTATCATAGCTCGAAGGCAAAATATTCGTTGCCAGAATGGATCCTTTCTAGAAGGAATTTCTCTCGAAAGAAGTGGTGGAAGGAAAGTAGAACTCGACGAGGTTGTCGAACCTTCTCTCGAATTGCGAGTAGCGCACCGGAAGAAGTTCTGTGGTGCTGCACCAATAAGAGAGGAAGCTAATGATGGTGATCATGAAACTTGGTTGAAGTTGCTCTGAGCCTCGGAGGTCAACGAGAACTCGTACCACTCCAGTTGGTATGATCCGTTATGAGTGTCATGTTGGTGGACAACACCGATGAACCCAAGACATATGAGGAAGCGATGATGAGCCCAGATTCCAATAAATGGCAAGAAGCCATGAAATCCGAGATTGGATCCATGTACGAAAACCAAGTATGGACTTTGGTGGACTTCTGGATAGCCAGGAAGGTCATCGAGAACAAATGGATTTTCAAGAAGAAAGCAGATCTTGATGGTAATGTTCTGTCTATAAAGCTCGACTTGTCGCAAAAGGGTTTCGACAAATTCAAGGAGTTGACTACGATGAGACTTTCTCACCAGTAGCGAAGCTAAAGTCTGTGAGGATTATGTTAGCAATCGCTGCATATTATGATTATGAGATATGACAGATGGATGTCAAAACAGCATTCCTCAATGGAGATATTGATGAAGAGTTGTATATGATGCAACCCAAAGGTTTTGTCGATCCTAAAGATGCTAACAAGGTATGCAAACTTCAACGGTCCATCTATGGATTGAAGCAAGCATCCCGAAGTTGGAATCAACGTTTTGATAAGGTGATCAAAAGTTTTAGTTTTATACAAACTTATGGAGAAGCTTGTATTTACAAGAAAGTGAGTGGGAGCTCTGTAGCATTCTTAATACTATATGTAGATGACATATTGTTGATTGGGAATGATGTAGACCTTCTTAATAGTGTCAAGGAATATTTGAATAATAGTTTTTCAATGAAGGATCTTGGCGAAGCGACTTACATATTAGGCATAAAGATTTATAGAGATAGATCGAAGCGCCAAATATCATTGTCACTGAGTACATATTTGGACAAAGTTCTAAAGAGGTTTGGAATGGAAGAAAGCAAGAAAGGGTTCTTGCCCATGTTACTAATCGACCTTGAGTAAAACTCAAAGTCCGACATCGAGAAGATAGAGAAAGGATGAGTAAGACTCCCTATGCCTCGACCATAGGATCTCTAATGTATGCCATGCTATGTACTAGACCCGACATTGCATATGTTGTTAGTTTAACTAGCAGATATCAAAGTGATCCGAGTGGATCATTGGACGTGATCAAAACATCCTTAAGTACTTGAGAAGAACTAAGGATATGGTTCTTTCTTATGGAGGTGATGAACAGCTCGTTGTTAGCAGTTACACCGATGCTAGTTGGAACACCGATCCGGATGATTCTAAATCACAATCGGATACGTATTTATTTTGAATGGTGCAGCATTAGCTGGAGGTGCAAAGCAAAGCGTTGTGGCGAGATCTTCAAGCGAATCGGAATACATGGCTGCCGGAGGCTTCACGAAGCGATATGGATGAAAGAGTTCATTACTGAGCTAGGTGTGGTTCCTAGTCTGTTGGACCCGGTGTCATCTCTTGTGATAACATGGGCGCCATAGCCAATGCGCAAGAACCAAGGTCACACAAGAAGCTGAAGCACATCAAGCTGCGTTTTCATGCTATTCGAGAACATATCCAGGATGGGGATATAAAGATTTGCAAAGTACACACAGATCTGAATGTGGCGGATCCGTTGATTAAACCTCTCCCGAGGGCAAAACATGACCAACACCAAACTGCCATGGGTGTTCGGTATATTACCATGTAATCTAGATTAGATGACTCTAGTGCAAGTGGGAGACTGTTGGAGATATACCCTAGAGGCAATAATAAATGTAGGTATTATTATATATTTGTGTTTATGATAAATGTTTACATTCATGCTATAATAGTATTAACAAGGAAACATTGATACTTGTGTGATTTGTAAACTTAATTTGAAGTCCCTAGTATAGCCTCTATACATCACTAGCTTGTTGGTTGATAAATGATTGTGGTTTCCCTATCATGAACATTGAGATGTTATCAACAACAAGATCATATCGTTAGGAGAATGATATGGTGGACATACTCCTATAGATAAGCGTAGCATAAAGATCAAGTCATTTCAATAGTTCAATTGCTATATGCTTTCTGATACATAGTAACCTAATTCCTTCGACCATGAGATCATGCATATCACCTTTACGGATGGATGCTTTGATGACATCAAACACCACCGTGGCGGGTGGCTATAAAGGTGGCATTGAGTGTTCGGAAAGTATTGGTTGAGACACATGGATCAAGAGTGGGATTTGTCCATCCATATGACGGATAGATATACTATGGGCCCTCTCAGTGGAATGTCATCCAATTAGCTTGCAAGCATGTGGTAGCTCTGCGGGATCACATATCACGGAGCGAGAAAAGAGTACTTATCGGTAACGAGGTTGAACTAGGTATGCGGAGATACGACGATCATAACCTCGGATAAGTAAACTATCGTGAGACAAAGGGCAATTGGTATCGTATGTAAGTGGTTCATTCGATCAAAGTAATCGTAGAAATATGTAGAGCCATATGAATTTCAGATTCCTCTATTGGTTATTGTTCGAGAAGTGTCTCGATCATGTCGCATAATTCACGAACCGTAGGAGACACATAAGGATTCGACGTTGTTTGAGTAGTTATGGTATTATGAGAAAGAGACGAATGTTGTTGAGTCTCGGATGGGATCCGGGATATCACGAGGTTATCCGGAATGGTCCGGAGAATAAGATTCATATAAGGAAAGTCCCGTTTGAGTTCGGGAATGATTAGGTGTTTTCATCAGAATGTTCTAGAAGGTTCGGAATGTCCACTCGAGGAAGGGTACATGAATGTGTCATTGCATATTGGAATGATTGCATCATGTACTAAGTGTCCTCGTTGTTCCAAATAAATGATTAAATTGAATCCTAAATTGAAAAACTCAAATAGCTAGTTTGAAAAGTCAAACGTCTAAAATTGGAAAGAGGAAAAGAGGAGAGGAAACCGAGTTGGGAGGAATCCTCCTCAACAGCCAGCGCCTCAAGCCGAGTTGGGGAGGGTCTCCCCTTCCTCCCCTTGGCCGCCGGCCCCTCCACCTATATAAGGAGGGGCAGGGCTCCCTCCACTAGACACACAAGTCCCTCACCTCAAACCCTAGAAAGAAAGCCTCACTCTAGCCCGCCACCACCTGGGGTTTTGCCCTGAGCGCCGACTTGGGGTCCCAGACCCTAGCCCGGCTCTAGCCCCTCCTCCTTGGTGTGTCTAAACCCTAGATCGCCGAGGAGCTCTCTCATACTCCACCATACTCGCTCGGCTTAAGGCGAAGCCTGCGAGATCTCCCTCTACTTAGGTACCACGCAGTTGTCTTGCCGAATCGCGAGGAAGTGCTACAACCTCCACGCCCTCTTTGGAACACGGAGAGGAAGGTCTTCGTCAGTACCTATATGTGTGACCCATTGCGGAGCTGCTTAGGAGCAAGCCTTGGAAGGATCGTCTACGATCTTGAGATCGGGAAAATGCGACTACATCACCCGAGAATCCGCTCTCGTTAAACACTTTGGAATCTTCGAGGTAAGTTATTCCATCGACTCGTTGCTACAATCTAGTAGATAGATCTTGGCTTGTTTGTTTGTATGCGATAGAAATTTTTGTTTTCCATGCTACGAAACCCTACGGTGGTATCGAGCCGTGTCTATATGTAGATCATTGCCTGAGTAGAACACAATAGTCATTGTGGGCGTTGATGCTTTATTGTCGATTACTTCTTGTGTACTTTGCATCTTGCGGTATGTTGGGATGAAGCGGACGGGCTAACCTTACATGACATCGTTCATGAGACTTGCTCCACGCTTGACATGCAACTTGTATTGCATAAGTGGCTTTCTGGTGCTGTTTCTCCTAGCATAGTTAAGATCCAATTTACAACGGGTGATCAACAATACTAGTATCAATGTTGTGGTTCTTGTTCGTAAGTTAGAGCGACACTTATTGAAATCCCAAACCACGTAAAATATGCAAAGAAAGTAGAGGCGTCTAACTTTGTTTTGCGAGGTGTCTTGATGATGTGATATGGCCATGATTGTGATTATATTTGATGTATGCAATGTTCCTTATTGTAAGTTGGCAACGGCGGGAATATATGGTTGTCTTTAATTTATGTTAAGACCCGCGTGTCTATTCAAAGTCGTTGTAATAGTTGAAGCCGGTGGACGACAACCATGGAGAAGTGTCATTGACCTTGATGCAATGCCGGTGATGATGGAGATCATGTTCGTGCTTGAAGATGGAGATCGGAAGCACAAAGAAGAAAGGCCATATCATATCACATATTATTGAATTGCATGTGATGTTAATCCTTTATGCATCTTGTATTGCTTAGTAGACGACGGTAGCATTATAAGATGATCCCTCAAGCACATGAATTTCAAGTCATAAAGTGTTCACCCTTAGTTAGAACCGTTCCTAAAGCTTGTTGTTTCGGAGCACCACGTGATGATCGGGTGTGTTAGATTCCGCAAGTGTATACAACGTGAGCAAGCCAGATTTGCTCATGCGGAAACTAAGGTTTGATCTTGACGAGCCTAGAATGTACAGACATGGTCTCGGAACACGGATCACCGAAAGGTAAAGCATGAATCATATAGTAGATATGATGAACATGACGATTGTTCGCCATTGAAACTATATCAACTCTCGTGATGATCGGTGTTGATGTAGTGGATTTGGTTCGTGTGATCACTAAAACAATGTGAGGGATGTTGTTTTGAGTGGGAGTGCACCTAGTTTAATTTCATTATTAATTTGAACTCAATTTGTCATAAACTTAGTCTAAACTATTGCAAATATGTTGTGGATCAATGGCAGCCCCTACCATCAATTTTAATGCGTTCCTAGAGAAAGAAAAGTTGAAAAACAATGGAAGCAACTTCGGATTGGTTCCATAATTTGAGATTGTCCTCACGGTGGTAATTTGACCTATGTCTTTGGATGCACATTGGGTGACCCACTGCGGTGATCTTTGCCGATGAAGTAAAGAATGTTTACCTCGCTCGGAAGAATCGAGACTCCATAGTTCAGTGTGCTATCTTGTATGTTTTGGAATCGGAGCTTCAAAAAAGGTTTGAGAATTCAGACCCATATGATATTATCGAGGATCTCAAATTGATCTTTGAGTCTCATGCGGCAATTGAAAGCTATGAGGCTTCTGAAAAGTTCTTTAACTGCAAGATGGAAGAGGCAGCTCAAGTCGGTGAGCATGTGCTTAAGATGTCAGCACGCATAAACAAACTTCAAAGCTTGGGTATAGTGATTCCTAATGCTTTGGGGATTTCTGTGTCCTCAATCACTACCACCAAGTTACAAGAACTTTGTGATGAACTACAACATGCGAACATGAACAAGGAGTTGCGAACTGTTTGCTATGTTAAAGTCTGCGAAGTGGAGATCAAGAAAGAGCACCAAGTGTTGTTGGTCAATAAGACCACCAAATTCAAGAAAGGCAAGTCTAAGCGAAAGGACACTTCAAGAAGGGTGGTAAGAAAGTTACCACGCCGTGAAGAAGACCAAGGCTGGACCCAAGCACGATCTTGAGTGCTTTCTTGCAAGGGAGAAGGTCCTTTAAGCGGAATTGCCCAAAGTACTTGGCGGATCTGAAGCAGCAACATCAAGAAGAAAGGTATATCGATATACATGTTATTGATGTGTATCTCACTAGTACTAAATAATAGTGCACAGGTATTTAATCTTGGTTCGGTTGCTCATATGTGTAACTCGAAGCGGTGATGCAGAATAAGCGGAAGCTAGCGAAGAGCGAGGTGACGATGCGTGGGAAGCTGATCAAAGGTTGATGTGATCGCGGTCGCACGCTACCCTTCATCTACCATCGGGATTAGTTTTATACTTAAATAATTGTTATTTGGTGCTGCGTTGAGCATGAACATTATATCGGGATCTTGTTTATTGCGAGGCGGTTACTTGTTTAAGTCGAGAATAATGGTTGTTCGATTTATATGAGTAATATGTTTTATGTACATGCACCTTTGATAGATGGTCTATTCTTATTGAATCTCGATAGTGGAAATACACATATCAACAACATTGAGGCTAAGCGTTTGAAATCAAGCGATAATTCGACCTATATGTGGCCTTTGTCGTCTTGGTCACATTGGAGTGAAGCGTGAAGAAACTCCATTCCAATGGACTTCTTGAATCACTTGATTTTGAATCACTTGAAAGATGCGAAGCATGTCGATGGGAAAAATGACTAAGACTCCATTTTACGGTATGATGGAGCGAGCTACGGACTTGTTGGAAATCATACATACCGATGTGTGTGGCCCAATGAGTGTAGCATCGCGGTGGTTATCGTTATGTTCTTACCTTCACGGATGACTTGAGTAGATATGGGTATATCTATTTCATGAAGCGAAGTCGAAACTTTCGAGAAGTTTAAGGAGTTTCAAAGTGAGGTAGAGAATCAACGTAACAAGAAGATTAAATTTCTACGTTACGATCGTGGAGGTGAATATCTAAGTTCTGAGTTTGGCGAGCATTTGAAGAAATGCGGAATACTTTCACGATTGACACCGGGAACACCACAGCGTAATGGTGTGTCCGACGTCGTAATCGAACTCTCTTAGATATGGTTCGTTCTATGATGTCACTTACAGATTTACCGCTATCATTTTGGGGTTATGCATTAGAAACGCCGCATTCACTTTAAATAGGGCACCGTCTAAATCCGTTGAAACGACACCGTATGAATTATGGTTTGGAAAGAAACCTAGATTATCGTTCCTTAAAGTTTGGGGATCGAAGCCTATGTAAAGAAGTTAGAGCGGACAAGCTTGAACCCAAAGCGGAAAAATCGTCTTCATAGGATACCCAAAGGAAACTATTGGGTATACCTTCTATCTTAGATTCAAGGCAAAATATTCGTTGCCAGAATGGATCCTTTCTAGAGAAGGAATTTCTCTCGAAGAAGTGACTGGAAGGAAAGTAGAACTCGGCGAGGTTGTCGAACCTTCTCTCGAAATTGCGAGTAGCGCAGCACGGAAGAAGTTCTGTGGTGCGCACCAATAAGAGGAAGCTAATGATGGTGATCATGAAACTTCGGTTGAAGTTGCTACAGAGCCTCGGAGGTCAACGAGAACTCGTACCACTCCAGATTGGTATGATCCCGTTATGAGTGTCATGTTGGTGGACAACACCGATGACCCCGAGACATATGAGGAAGCGATGATGAGCCCAGATTCCAATAAATGGCAAGAAGCCATGAAATCCGAGATTGGGTCCATGTACGAAAACCAAGTATGGACTTTGGTGGACTTACCGGATAACCGGAAGGCTGTCGAGAACAAATGGATTTTCAAGAAGAAAACAGATGTTGATGGTAATGTTACTGTCTATAAAGCTCGACTTGTCGCAAAAGGGTTTCGACAAATTCAAGGAGTTGACTACGATGAGACTTTCTCACCGGTAGCGAAGCTAAAGTCTGTGAGGATTATGTTAGCAATCGCTGCATATTATGATTATGAGATATGGCAGATAGATGTCAAAACAGCATTCCTCAATGGAGATATTGATGAAGAGTTGTATATGATGCAACCCAAAGGTTTTGTCGATCCTAAAGATGCTAACAAGGTATGCAAACTTCAACGGTCCATCTATGGATTGAAGCAAGCATCCCGAAGTTGGAATCAACGTTTTGATAAGGTGATCAAAAGTTTTGGTTTTATACAAACTTATGGAGAAGCTTGTATTTAAAAGAAAGTGAGTGGGAGCTCTGTAGCATTCTTAATACTATATGTAGATGACATATTGTTGATTGGGAATGATGTAGACCTTCTTAATAGTGTCAAGGAATATTTGAATAATAGTTTTTCAATGAAGGATCTTGGCGAAGCAGCTTACATATTAGGCATAAAGATTTATAGAGATAGATCGAAACGCCAAATATCATTGTCACAGAGTACATATTTGGACAAAGTTCTAAAGAGGTTTGGAATGGAAGAAAGCAAGAAAGGGTTCTTGCCCATGTTACCCAATACGACCTTGAGTAAAACTCAAAGTCCGACATCGGCAGAAGATAGAGAAAGGATGAGTAAGACTCCCTATGCATCGGCCATAGGATCTCTAATGTATGCCATGCTATGTACTAGACCCGACATTGCATATGCTGTTAGTTTAACTAGCAGATATCAAAGTGATCCAGAGTGGATCATTGGACAATGATCAAAACATCCTTAAGTACTTGAGAAGAACTAAGGATATGGTTCTTTCTTATGGAGGTGATGAACATTTCGTTGTTAAGCAGTTACACCGATGCTAGTTGGAACACCGATCCGATGATTCTAAATCACAACTGGATACGTATTTATTTTGAATGGTGCAGCTTAGTCGGAGGAGTGCAAAGCAAAGCGTTGTGGCGAGATCTTCAACTGAATCGGAATACATGGTCGCCGGAGGCTTCACGAAGCGATATGGATGAAAGAGTTCATTCTGAGCTAGGTGTGGTTCCTAGTGCGTTGGACCGAATGTCTATCTCTTGTGATAACATGGGCGCCATAGCCAATGCGCAAGAACCAAGGTCACACAAGAAGTCAAGCACATCAAGTCGTTTTCACGCTATTCGAGAACATATCCAGGATGGGGATATAAAGATTTGCAAAGTACACACAGATCTGAATGTGGCGGATCCGTTGATTAAACCTCTCCCGAGGGCAAAACATGACCAACACCAAACTGCCATGGGTGTTCGGTATATTACCATGTAATCTAGATTAGATGACTCTAGTGCAAGTGGGAGACTGTTGGAGATATGCCCTAGAGGCAATAATAATTGTAGGTATTATTATATCTTTGTGTTTATGATAAATGTTTACATTCATGCTATAATAGTATTAACAAGGAAACGTTGATACTTGTGTGATTTGTAAACTTAATTTGAAGTCCCTAGTATAGCCTCTATACATCACTAGCTTGTTGGTTGATAAATGATTGTGGTTTCCCTATCATGAACATTGAGATGTTATCAACAACAAGATCATATCGTTAGGAGAATGATATGGTGGACATACTCCTATAGATAAGCGTAGCATAAAGATCAAGTCATTTCAATAGTTCAATTGCTATATGCTTTCTGATACATAGTAACCTAATTCCTTCGACCATGAGATCATGCATATCATCTTTACCGGATGGATGCTTTGATGACATCAAACACCACACCGTAACTGGGTGGCTATAAAGGTGGCATTGAGTGTTCGGAAAGTATTGGTTGAGACACATGGATCAAGAGTGGGATTTGGTCATCCATATGACGGATAGATATACTCTGGGCCCTCTCGGTGGAATGTCATCCAATTAGCTTGCAAGCATGTGAATGGCTCACAAGGGATCACATGTCACGGGAACGAGAAAAGAGTACTTATCGGTAACGAGGTTGAACTAGGTATGAAGAGATACCGACGATCATAACCTCAGATAAGTAAACTATCGTGAGACAAAGGGAAATTGGTATCGATGTAAGTGGTTCATTCGATCGCAAAGTAATCGTATAAATATGTGGGAGCCATATGAATTTCCAGATTCCTCTATTGGTTATTGTTCGGAGAAGTGTCTCGATCATGTCCGCATAATTCACGAACCGTAGGGAGACACACTTAAGGATTCGACGTTGTTTGAGTAGTTATGGTATTATGAGAAAGAGACCGAATGTTGTTGAGTCTCGGATGGGATCCGGATATCACGAGGTGATCCGGAATGGTCCGGAGAATAAGATTCATATAAGGAAAGTCCCGTTTGAGTTCGGGAATGATTCTGTTTTCATCGAGAATGTTCTAGAAGGTTCCGGAATGTCCCAAGACCGAGGGGAAGGGTACATGAATGTGTCATTGCATATTGGAATGATTGCATCATGTACTAAGTGTCCTCATTGTTCCAAATAAAGGATTAAATTGAATCCTAAATTGAAAAGTCAAATAGCTAGTTTGAAAAGTCAAACGTCTAAAATTGGAAAGAGGAAAAGAGGAAGGAGAGGAAACCGAGTTGGGAGGAATCCTCCTCCAACCGCGGCGCCCCAAGCCGAGTTGGGAGGGACTCTCCTCCCTGGCCTTGGCCCTCCACCTATATAAGGAGGCGGGGCTCCTCTCCTGACACACAAGTCCCTCACCTCAAACCCTAGAAAGTTGCAGCCTCCATAGCCGCCACCACCTAGGGTTTTGCCTAACCGCCGACTTGGGGTCCCAGAACCCTAGCCGCGGCTCTAGCCCTCCTCCTGGTGTGTCTAAACCCTAGATCGCCGGAGCTCTCTCATACTCCACCATACTGCCTCCCGCTTAAGGCAAGCCTGCGAGATCTCCTCTACTTCCTGCACCACCAGTTGTGCCGGAATCGCGAGGAGAGTGCTACAACCTCCACTGCCTGCTGGAACAAGGGAGAGGAAGGTCTTCGTCGAGTACCGAACGTGTGACCGACTGCGGGAGCGCTGCCGGAACGCAACGCCGGAACGATCGTCTACACGATCTTGAGATCGGGAAGAGTACGACTACATCACCCACGAGAATCCGCTCTCGTTAAACACTTTGGAATCTTCGAGGGTAAGTTATTCCATCGACTCGTTGCTACAATCTAGTAGATAGATCTTGGCTTGTTTGTTTGTATGCGATAGAAAATTTTTGTTTTCCATGCTACGAAACCCTACAGTTACTAGCTCCATCATATCCCTGTCCACGTACCATTGAGAAGCTCAAAGAATGATCCATCAAAATCTTCTCAATTGCCTTTTTAAGTGTCAAAGATGTAGTGTCCTCAACATGGACAATCCCAAGAAATCTCTCAACAACCTTTCTAGTTTTATCAACATACCTCAAGCAAAGAGCCAATTCTTCTTGTTGGTACACATCACTAGATTCATCCGCAAGTATTGCAAAATATTCTTCACCAAGATCTTTTAGAAGAAGACTAGTTGTTTCTTTGGCACAACAATTGATGAGTTCTAATTGTATTTCAGGGGCTGTCATTCTGCAATTCTTTGGAGAATTTTTCAGAACCACTTTGTCAACATCTTCAAATTTTTCTGCTAGATGATTCAAAAGCTCGAGAAAATTTCCCTTGTTAAATGACTCTTCACTTTCATCATGACCACAAAAAGCCAATCCTTGCTTCAAAAGAAATCTCAAGCAATAAATTGAATAACTCAAAGGAGAGAAATATTGGGCCTTTTTTTGTTTGCAACCTGAAGCAATAGACTCTCTAATGGATGCACTAGGTTGAATGAATAAATCATATTTTTCTTGAGCTTCAGAATGAGCACTAGAGAGACCACCTTCATGTTTGTCCAATCTATTTTTCATCATGTTCCAGTTTTTAAATCCCTCTTTCACAAAAGAATCACCGCCCTTATGTTTAGTTTCATCCTTGAACAAGTAGCAAACAAAGCAAAACACTGCATCTAGATGAACACTATACTCAAGCCATTTGTATTTGTCAAACCAATGAGATGTAAAGCATCGATTACCTCCAATATCTCTTATTGGAAAATCATGTTGCCTTGGTTGACATGGCCCCAGTGAAATGTATCTCCTTCTTATAACATCTTGTTCATTGACATCATAGTGTTTGACAGCAGTCCTCTTTCCTGGATCATGCTCAAGTTCATATATTATCTCATCGTCAGATTCTTTATGTTCCTCTTCAACAACAGGGGAGCCTATCTCCGGTTCTTTGCCACTACCATTACTGCTTTGCACTAGTGCTAGCTGCAACTCATTGGAGGAAGGATCACTCACATTTGCATCTAGATTTTGGCTTTTAGCCTCAATAGATACCGGCGTTGGCGTTGAAGTTGAAGTTATCTTTGGTTTCTTTGAAGCTCTGACCCACATACGTTTCAAGGAACCACACTTGTCCTCCTTCTGCTTGTTCTTCATTTTCAGACCTGCTAATCAAACTATAACTAGTTGAGCATCACCCTCTGATTACAATTGGCGAAAATAAGAACAAATCAAGATTGATCCAATCTGTTTCTGCACTCACCATTAGAACTCTGAACCTCTAAATTGATTAATCCTGAATTTAGAAATCCGATGTGGCAGTGGGACTGCGGGGCGTGGGCGCGTGACTGCACTACTTTTGGTACGATGCTGCAGCGGCGCCGTTCTTGTCAGAGTTTGAACGCGTCGCTCCTTAGACGTCGTTCTATATATACGTACAGATCAGTATATCAGCTAGAGAAATAGAAAAGGGCTGGACTGGGTACGTACGTGAATAGCTGGAAGAGAACTCATCTGAATACCTGATCCGGGGATGCGCGGTGGCGGCACAGACTGCAGGACGCGTTGGCGCCTCGGCGGTTTTACCGAACGGCGATCAGCCGATGCCGATCACGATCTATGGAGGCGTGCGTCAAGGAGATGCATCAGGATCGTGGTTCTGGCCCTTTCACCAGATGTGATCGTATGTGGGAGCTTGGGCTAGACTAAACAAAGCCCAAAATTTTTTTTAGGCCCAGGTTGAGAAGGCTGGACACGGGACTGCTCTCCTGGTCGTGTTTTTCCCAGTTTTTCGAGTTTAACAAGTGCATAAGAACACTATCATGCATATATATAGGTATATAGGAGCATATACACTAAAAATGTTGTGCAAAAATTATTGGGTATGCATTGCATACCCATGAATTACCCTAGCTCCGCCCCTGCTTACGAACATCTCTATATTCCAACCACACGACGGTGTTTGTGGCTCAAATCAAAGAGGAAATTCACAATTTATCCATAGTTCTTTAAAGCTTTGGGGAGGTCACCGCCTATGTATAAATTTCCAAAAGAGTAACGACGTTCCCATTAGATGTGCAAACATCAACTTATAAGACATCCTTGATAGACTACCGACGACTAGAGCTTTATTCCCCTTGAAGTACATTGGGCTTCTACTTTCGGTTGTGGCTTAAGTGGGTGGATTTTCAACACCTTAAGGATAAATGCGCCGACAAACTATCAACATGGAATGGGAAGTTGATCACGATGGTCGGGCGCAATGAGCTAGTTAAGTCGGTTATCACCTCGCAAGCAACCTATTATCTCACATCCCTTGTCGTCCACCCTGGCTCTTGTACCTCCTCTCATGTTGTCGTCCACCATCCTTACTTCAGATCTTCATGGTATATGATATGCCCTTGATCAATAATACTGTACTACAGGGAAACATATGGCAATGCATGCGGCGAGTCAACTCAGATAATTGCACAATTGTCGACTCTATAAAATAAATAAAGCATCTCGATCACAGTCAACCATGTGCTTTTCCACAGTTTGTCCAAACAGCGCAAAGCAGCACATGTTAACATCAAGCACCACTAATCGCAAAATAAAAACCATCTAGCACCACTACATTTTTTAATTAAGGAGCTACAGTAACACCGATCGACTGATGTCTAGTGAACCGATAACATAGGCAATGGTGAATTCCCTGCTTCAAGTTACCGCCCAAAGTACTAGGCAACATGTAGGTACAGAGCATAATATATTACACATACTCCATCCATTCACTACAGTAAGATATTCTAATTTTTTGTAGAATCCATGTATGTAGATATGTTTTAGTGTGTAGTTTCAATTATTTGAATGTGTATTTATTCTATTTCAATGACCTAAAATATTTTACATCAGTGAACTTATGGAGCACTAATTATAATCAATGTAACAAGCAAAAGAGAGAGACGCTCATGTGCCACCACATGTCACATTATTTAGCCTTGAATTAGCATGTGTGTTGGCAGGTAGCTCTGGAGGGGAGGACGGTGTGGGCGCCCCCATAATGCCGCCGTCCTCGCATCATTGCCACTGGCCGGCCATTTGCATCGACCACGCAGCTCCTCCTCCCAACAGGAACATGTTCGGCTACAGTGGCGGAAAGGCCACCCAAGCGACGCATTTGACAGGTGTCCCCGCCATTTCTGCACTGCGAGCGCTGAGCCGGCCGGACCAGACACGTGGCGCTTGCCGGGTGATCCAGCGCCGGGAATGAACTTTTTCTCCGGGGATTTTATTGGGAGGGGGCGAGCGTGCGTGCGAGCTCACCTGTTCGTTTTGTGCGGCGGCCGGCAGCGCATGTGTCTGATCAGCGGAGGCGACAACCACTTCTGTTCATTCGACGTACGACGTGTGTGCTAGCTCGCTGGTTTCAAAACCACTACGACTAGTTTTGAACTTCAAACGAGTGCTGTGATAACCCAATGGAATGACAGCATGGTGTGTAGTGGGATCCGTGATAGGGGAGCGGAATCTCGTCTAAGTCTCACTTCTAGTTCATTTTCTAAAATCTAGTATAAGTTTTGAGTGAAAAATTAAATTAGATTTTAGCAAATGAACTAGAAGTGAGATTTTGACGGGATCCCACTTGACACCCTAATTCGCGTTGTCTCCAAGCCTCAAACCCAATCATGCTCAAACCTACGTGGTAAAAATGGGCTGTATCGGTTGCAGCAACAGTTTTGGCAATACAAAGGAACAAAAACCTCTTATTTAAACCAAAACTTATCTTTTTGTATAGTCTAAAACAGAACGTATTTTTAGGCGGAACTTATGACGTACATACTATATGTGTATATATACTTGTATATTCCTTTTCATTATTTTGGTACAAAAAATAACATTTTCTAATTTATAGAAAACAAGAGAACCGGTACTCAGGAGCAACTAACGGTCTTAGTACTTGTGTAATGCTGGAATATTGTAGAGTAGAAACTTATTGTCGTCCACGTTGTTTATTTTCCGTGGAAATTTTCGAGCTGAGGTCGGAACCTCATTTTCTTTTGCTACATTGAAGCATCTAAGAATGGAACATGAGATTTCTTTTCCACGGGAATTCTTGAGATGAGTTTGAAACCTTATTTTCTTTTGCTACATTGAAGCATCCAAGAATGGAACACGGCGAGAGACGAGTCAAACATATGTTATTTGGAAAGAAATAGTCGTGTAGTTGAAGATTAGTCGGGCCAATTTAGTGGTACATAGGTTAATTAGTAGTCTATGAGGCACCGCAGTTGCACTAGGTTGTGCTTGGGGAAAACCCTACGACCAGTCTGGTAATAGTGTTGTTGTCCTCGCTTTTTTTTTTGTAGTTGTTGCTTATTACATGTCGATTCAGAGTGCTAGGATCATGGTGGACATTCACTGGAGGATAAAACGGTTGCGGGTCATCTTTGTTTTCATCGATCCGCCCGGTGCCTGAATTTTTTCCTTGTATTTTTCTTTTGGACTTAATTGTGATGTGTTTGTCCTAGCAGTGAACTCCCAGTAGTACCGCGTGGTTGCTATATACTCCTTTCGTTTAAAAATATAAGATGTTTAGCTTTGTAAAGTAAATGTACCTAGACTACTTTTAGTATGTAGGTTCACTCATGTTTAGAGTAAATCTAGACATTAAAATAAGTCTAGATGCATTTTCTTCACAATTTTAAATTATCTTATATTTTAAAACGGATGGAGTATTAATATAGTAATTCGATAAGGAGGTACCTCGGAACTCGATTAACACGGGCACTAATTCTTGAGCTGAGTACATTGTTCGAGCCAAAAACCCCCACCATTGCATCGTTTCACTTTCAGTACTTCAGTTTTCAACCGTCCTTCCCCTGTTAGCACTCAACCATGATTTTTCTCTGCACCGTGCAGAAATAAAGGCCGTGTGGTTGGAGAAGAAACTACACGTTCTCCTAAAATAATGCTTGCAACAGTTGCCACTTGGCATGACACGACGTCATTCCAAAAAGGGTGCACAGTCCAGCACAAGCACGTATAGTACGAGTGCCAATCCAGAAAGGACAGACGACATGTCCTCCTATCCGTTTCCTACAGCCACGAGTACTAGGCAAAGCCTTTTACAACAACCACGGCCGCGCGGGGGATGGGATCGGCATTGCGCTCCATGCCTGAAAAAAACGGGGGCCACGGACCCGGACCCGAAAACTACCCAGCAGTGGCCAGATTCAGCCAAAGAAGAAGAGCGTCGTTTTCAGCCACAGGGGACGAATAATCAACCTACCAGAGGCAAGATCTTTCAGCTTTACCACCCGCGGGCCCCGCCCCTGCATCTTCTAGACCACAAACGGGAGCAGGAGAAGAAACCAGCTTTTTGTGACAGCGAGAGGGAGAGGGTAGAGGGAGGAGGAGACCCAGCTGAGCAGACGGCAACGCGACCACTAGTAGAAAATTCCGAGCTGTCGTGCACGGTTGAACCGGCAAAGGTTGCTGATTTACCAAGTCACTCGGCCCGTTGCTGCCACAGGAAACTGAGAAGAGGAATGAGATGAAGTGATAAGAACGGGAGAACCCTGCCTGGATGTATCTGCACCATCGGATTGCGGTTCGGACCAGCCGGTGATTTCAGAGACCACAATCTTTTACTCTAATATCCACCGGAAACCATGTCCTAGATGATGATTGATTCCTGATGTACTGTAGCACTCAACACACTCAGTCACACAGCAGAACTCGGTGAGCCGTTTCACCACACCACACACGAATTAGGTTTCCTCACTCGCTCGAGGAATGAACGAACCAGACTGGTAGGTAGGTACTGTGAAAAAAAAGGAACAGAAGGGGAGAAAGATTTTTACAGGGCTTCACCACCATCGTCATCTCGCTTGAGGGAAAATGTACACTCGCTCGCGGACGCAAACTCACTGCTTGCTGGAATATTTACACGGGCGTGCCGGCAGCCGGCCGGCTCTTCTCGCCACAGGGAAAGGGGAAAAAGCGCACGCAACTTGGCACTGGCCAAGGTGGAATTTGAAATGGACGGGTATCGTCACTCTGCCGCAACGATCGCCGCCGGCCTTGCGCGCAGGCTCGCGCTCCGCGGCTGCCTCAACATCTCGATCAGCGACTCAGCCTGCACAATACAAAACAAATCAGGGCTCCCTTCTGAAATTGCGGGGTCTATTACGGGTGATTCGAATGGTGGCCACGAGGAGCTGCGATTGGTACCTTGGTTTTGAGCTTGGTGCGGGCGGAGGAAGACTGGGAGAGGGCGACGAGGGGAGGGATGGCGCCCTCGCGGGCGACCATGGTGCGGTAGACGGCGTTGTCGTCGCAGATCTGGAGGAGCGAGAGGGTGGCGATCTCCTTCTGTCGCGACGTGCCGACCTCCACCATCTCCACCAGGACGGGGATGCCGCCCTCCTCGACGGCGGCGGAGCGGCCCTCGGCGAACCCCACCAGGGAGTGGAGAACGTAGGCGGCCTTGTCGACCATGCCGGACTCCGGGTCAGACATGAGGTCGAGCAGGGGCCGCACGGCGCCGGCCTCGACGGAGCGGAGGCGGTTCTCGCGCGCGCCGCTGCAGAGCGCGTAGAGGGCCGTGGCGGCGTCCTTCTTCCCGCGCGGGCCGCCGGTCTCTAGGAGGGACACGAGCAGCGGGATGGCGCCCGCGCGTCCGACGGCGGCGGCGGCGGCGCCGTCGAGCTGGGACAGGCGGAGCAGCGCGCAGGCCGCGTTCTCCCGGGCCGCGGGTGACGCGGCCGACTTGAGGGAGCGCACGAGCGGCCGTATCGCGCCGGCCTCGACGATGATCGCCTTGTTCTCGTCGCAGATCGAGAGGTTGAGGAGCGCGGTGATCCCGTGCTCCTGCAGCAGCGGGTCGGCGTGCGAGAGCAGCGCGACGAGCGGCCGCACGGCCCCGGAGGCCGCGATGCGAATCCGGTTGTCCGGGTTGTGCTTGGCCAGCAGCCGGAGCTCCATGGCCGCGCGCCGGAGCGAGTCCACCGACGCCGAGGGAGACTCGAGCTCCGCCACGAGCGAGGAGATCGAGTCCTCGGAGGCCTCGGCCGCGCAGGAGAGCAGCAGGCGGTGGATGCCCGCGGCGGCGGCGGGGTTGAAGGAGAGGTCGTCGCTGCCGCACTCGCTGAAGGGCTCGGAGCAGGAGGAGTCGCCGCTGTCGCTGTAGCAGCTCGGCCGCCGCGGGGAGATGGAGGCGTCCGAATCCATCCTCTCTCTGTCGGATTGGGGTGGAAGGGAATGCCGCGGAGGAGGAGGAGGAGGCTGGAGGCGAGAGAGCTTGGGGATGGAATTGGGTGCGTTGCGTTTTTGTGAGGAGACGACGGGAAGGGCGGAGGAAGTAATAAGGGAGGGAGGGAGAGGGGGATCGGGTGGGGTTCCTTAAATTAATCAATCGCATTAATCAATGCCTTTTTTCATTTACTCCCTCCGTTTCATTTTATAAGTCCTGCACTGCACGTAGTTTTATATTATTAAATTGAGCAACTTAGTATGATATATATATTACGAAAAATATATCATCGAAAACTTTAGACTTTGTATTTTTTAATAATATAATTTTTATATTATATAATATAAATTATATAGGTCAAATTGATAACCTAGATATACGCGTAGGACTTGCCTTTTCTTCTCCGTCTTCGCAAGTACATCCACCACCGCCACCGTTGGATCAAATCAGACTGCCTCTCTACCACCCACCGTCGGAAAGGGTACGTGACAAATTGCGTGAACTCGCAGCCGCTCGATGGGAATCAAGCGGAGGGATGCGGAGCGCATCTCGCTAGGGAAAGGGACGGACCGGCAGCAGCACGGCTTGGGGACGAGGAGTTGAGGGCGCGACACGTGCGAAGAGACCCAAGACCCGCGCGCCCTGCTACGTACGGCTCGCGCACGTGAGGCCGGCAGGACGCTTGCGGAGCGAGCATGTCCCGCCACGCCGCGCTGCCCCGCGCGGTGGGCAAGGTGGACGCTGTGAGCCCCACTTCGCAGAGGCACCAGGCTGTGAACTTGGTGCACGCTCCTCTGCTCGCTTGCCTTGCCCGGGGCTGGGGCTTCGGTTGGGAAGCAGAGATCGAGGTGGGCGCCGTGCCGGTGGGCAGCGGTGGCGAACGGGCGAGAGAGGTTCCCCGTTTGGCTGATTTTGACGGTTTTGGATGTCTTGCGCGTGAAAGTCAGGGAAATGGCAGCGTTCGGAATTGGTGGCAGCAAGCAGCATCCCAGAGATCACATAGTACTGGGTGTTTGGCGTCTACTGGGTATACGCGCCCCGTCCACCGAAGGGGTGTGCCTAGTCAAACTATTTTCGACTCTGACCGAGTTTGCACAAAACTATAACAATAATTATGAAAACAAAATAGCTATATGGTCAAAGTATACTTCATCACGAATCTATTGACACTAGTTTTTACCTTTTTAAATAAACACCGTCAAATTAAAAAATGTTTAACTTGACTGAGATATTGGAAGTTCAATCTTTTGAATATTGGAAGTGCACTCTTTTGAGTACGTTCGAGCAGTACGAGTTACATGCACAAAGCATACTGGCACGACATGGGCGTTCTTGCATGTTCCGATAGAGTTCGTTTTGAGTTGTTCAAGTCCTCGGATATTTCTGCACCAGCTTTATTATTACACAACAAAGTAACCACAATTACTCATAGCTGTTTAAGCAAGACTTATCTATGATTTTAAACCTTGATAGCATACCTAACCGGCTGGCACAAATTCAAATACACTAGTAGAAAACGGACCTTTGGTCCAGAGCATTAGTCGGAACTAATGCTCTGGTCCCAACGGCTAGAAACGGCCGCAGGGACCAGAAGACATTAGCCCCGGTTCGTATGTGAACTTTAGCCCCGGTTCGTTTAACAAACCGAAGCTAAAGGGTCTGGCGCTGGAAAAAAGCAGATGCTTGGACCTTTAGTCCCGGTTTGAGTCCTAGCCCGAGCCATTTCAAGCTCACACAATCATCCCTCTCAAATTTCTCCCCTCAATCTCGAGTTCTTCCCCATTTTTCTTAAGATTTGTGAAGATTTTTTGGCTCCACATCTATCAAGGGTCCTAAGAAGTTAGCAACTTCATCATTTCATCTCTCATTTCTTGTTTTAGCTCATTTCATGCTCTAGAAATGGATAGATTTTGTGTGGGTTCTATCTCTGTATATCTGGTTAATTTGGCACTTATAGTTCTCGAAATTCATTTGATTCATCGAAGCACATAGATACATGAGTTCATCCTATATACATATCTTGGTTTGACACGTTGTCTTGAAATCCGGTCGGTTCACAGTGCATCATGTCACCGTCGAGCAACAAAATATTCTTCTTTTTTCTACCTGTCGTCACAAAATCCATTGAAACAAAAATAAGTACCAAAACTATGAAGACACACATATATATATAATGGTGCCCTAGCATTTTAGTTAATCATCGGCCAGTTAAGCAAGAAATTAAGAACAAAAACATGAACACGCCAAGGAGCTACCAAATTAAATTAGGGAGTGCCTCTATGGCGAGCTCCTCGAAGATGTCTGAGGACGAGGCATCCTAAGACATCTTCGACAAGCTCTGCCATAGTGGTGTCCCTGCTCTCGCACACCATCTTTCAGTTCATATCTTTTCTAGCTAAATTAGTATGCTCGTGGAGCCAACTAATTTCACATATTAGGGAGTGCCTCTACGGCGAGCTCCTCGAAGATGTCTGAGGACGAGGTCCTAAGACATCTTCGAGAATGCTACCATCCCATTTTTCTAAAATAGTAGACCACGTTACGTGAACTATATCTCAACTGGGGATCTCAAACCTTTCTGTCATTTCCGGGTGAAAAAGTCAAATGTCTTCCGAATCGGCAGGAAGTGTGTCAGGTTTGAACTACATGTACATGATCTAACGTCCGTGATTTTTTGAAAAAATCACTTTTAGACTCACAATATGTCGTTTTTTTAGAGATCCAATGCAAGTTCTAACATTTCCATCCCTATCTTCATGCACGCCGTTTTGACCTAAGTTCAAAACGACAAAAAATTCAAAACGGACATAAAAAATTCAAAAACGTTTTAAAAAAGGTTTTGAAAAAGGTTTTAAAAAAGGTTTTAAAAAAGTTTTTTAAAAAAGATTTTTAAAGAAGGTTTTAAAAAGGATTTTAAAAAGGTTTTTTGTTTCTAAAAAGTTTTAAACAGGCATATAATAATTAATTTTAAAAAAGGTTTTTAAAAACGTTTTGAAAAAGCTTTTAAAAAAGGACCTTTAGCGCAGGTTTGAACTACAAACCGGGGCTAAAAGTCTTGAACTTCTGTGGCGCCTGAAAACTCTTAGCCGGTTTGTAGAACTTGCAGGCCCCGCTGAATCGACCACAGGCCGTCTTCTCGCCACGCGCCTTCTCGCCGTCACCGCGCCCAGCCGCGCCCTCTCGTGCGCCCTCAGCGCCTCTGATGCCACCAGCGCGTCTCCTGCTCCGTCCCTTCCCCAACACGACGACCGCCTGCGTCACACGGAGCCACGCTGCACCGTCCACCACCACCGAAATCGCCCCTTCCCGCGCGGTGAGCTCTAGTTTAATTTAGTAGTATGTGTTAGTTTTGTTAGTGTTAATTTTGTTAGTGTTAATTAGTTAGTGTATATAATTTTGTTAGTGTATTTTAGGGTTAATTAGTTAGAGTTATTTTAGGGTTAATTAGTTAGTAAGTTTAGTGTAATTGTTTCTTAGATATTTTAGTTAGTGTTTAATATATTTTGTTTTGTTAGTGTAATTTAGTTAGTGTAATATAGTTAGTGAATTTATTTAGTAACTTTAGTGTAATTGTTTTGTTAGATATTTTAGTTAGTGAATTTTTCATAGTTAGTGAATTTTAGGATTTTAGTTAGTGTTTAATATAGTTTATTGTAGTTACTGAAATTAGTTAGTGTTTAATATAGTTTATTTTAGTTGATACTATTTATTTTCATCATGTTTAAAGTATATAGGTTTAATTTAGTGTTTAGGAATATGTCGATTCCTCATCCTCGTTCACTCGGCGTGAACCCCGGAGCGCTACTAGACAGTGTCACCGGGCATCCACGGGGCTGGGCTCCGCTGGGCTGGCACTGGGAGGTGCTACCAGCCGGGGGACGTCGTCTCGTGAGGAATCCGGGTGTCGTCGTCGACCCGGATCTTCTATGGTGGCGGCCGAGTGGTCCAGGTCGATCTGGAGGAGCCGGGCCCACGAGGTGGTACAGCGTGTCGGGGAGGAGGACGAGCACGTCCGCGCTACATGCACATTTTAGGAGTCCGGGGCCAATACAGCAGCTTCTTGGGCACCTTACCCGAGATATTCTCCTGATGGTTCCTACACTTTTGATGCACACCTCCGTGGCTCGATGGCCGGGCTCGGCGTCTTCGCTGAGCTAGCTAGATGTGTAATAGGGTTGTATTGTTGTTTAATTGGTACTTTATTGTTGTACTAGCTGGATTATTCGAGATGTATTGTTGTTTAACTGGTACTTTATCTTTCTTTATCGCATTGTTTAAGCTGGATTACTTTACCTTCCTTTATTTTATCGCATTAAGCAAAATGGTTTTATCTTTCTTCTGTATTAGTTAAGTTATGGACGGTAGAGACAACGAAGAGCACATCATGTACAACATGATAGATGAGGGTACAGGAGGTTACAATTATGATGGAGCAGACGATGATGGAGATGATGGCTCCCAATACCTCAACTTGGATGAAGCCGACAGAAGAGACGACTATGACGAATTCTTTGGTGGAGATGACGGTAGAACTGGCGGTGGAGACACCACCATAGCAAAGACCGGCGAGGTATATAAATCCTCTGCTGATCACGAGCTAGTAGATGCATTAGTTGATTCATATATATATATATATATGTACTAACGACTGTTTATTCTCTTAGACCTCCGCATCAGGTGAATCTTCTGCAAGGAAACGAGGCCCGACCAAAAAGTTGGCCGACGGTATGCGTTTCACCATTGATCTAATGTGTGAGTTCGGCGAACCTTTGGAGCCGAAAGAGGCCGCAAGTGTATTTGTATACCAATGCGGAGCGATAGTCAGGGAAGCCATCCCGATCACTACTCAGAAGTGGAATAAGCCAGGAAAGAAAAGTGATCGAGTTGGAGAAAATTTTGTCGATGACAGAGCCAAAGACGGACTTTGGAATTCACTCATGGCACACTTCTCTCTGCCTGAATTGGACACTCCTGAACTCACTGCGGCATTGAGGTTGCAAGTCAGAAAGTGGGCCCTTAAGAAGATGGGCGGACAGTTCAAGGACTGGAAGAAAAGATTGTACAACAACTTTGCTAAGAAGGGACTGACTCCGCCATTCACTGGCCCACTGGAGAAGCAGCGGGATAACTGGGCCCCATTTGTGACATATAAGGAATCAAAAGCAGCTACGACCAAGTCAGAAAATAATAAGTTAAATGCGGCCAAAACGAAATATCACCATACTATGGGGACAGGTGGCTACAAGACGGCCGTGCCTAAGTAGACAAAAACCGAGAAAGAAATGCGTCTAAAAGGAGTCACGCCGGCTACACATCAGTGGCCCATGAGGTCAAAAAATTGGCTCCTTGGGCATGGGGGGTCGTATGACACTGAAACCGGGGAGATTATTGTTACAAAGGAGGCCATTACTAAACTCAAATATGAACTTGTTAAAGTGATACAATTGAGAAAAGATGGAAAGTTCATTCCCGACAGAGAGAACGATGAGCTGACATATGCCCTCGGGAATCCTGAAAAAGTCGGACGAACACGAGGCTTTGGCCCATCTGTTCCATGGAAGAGTGGTTTCCGACATCGACACTTATAGAAGCCGATCCAAAACGAACGGCGGAAGGCGGAGGAGGCGGCGGTTGGAGGCGGTTGAAAAAAACGAGGAATTTCAAGCCATGTTCAAGCTGCAGCGAGCAGATTAATGAACTTAGAATCTTGGCGACAAAGAAGATCCTGCGTTAGACAGTCCGGTGGGCCCATCTCAGCGGAGAAGCAGCGTGGCTTCCACGGAGGTACGAGCTAATAATCCAATGCCGATGGACAATAATTCAACGATGGTTCGCTACCCCGTGGATGAAGTCGAGGCAAGGACAGCTTGTGAGCTACATGTAGGTCGCAGTGAAGAACATTTATATGAAGGTGGTGCTCAGCTTTGCTTTACCTTGTCCACCGGAAGCGACCTACCATGGAAGTCTGATTCCAGCTGGCTATACTCGTGTCGGTGTGGATGAAGTTGAACTGACATGTCGATCACTTGAGCTTGACATCCCTGCAAGCGAAGGGGATAAAACACTTGGAGAAGTGGAGGGTGGGATCATTCTTTGGAAAAAAAACAATACATCGTGTTTCAGTGGGCCAGGAAATCTTCTCCTCCAGAAGCAATCCATCACCTCAAGGCCACCATCACCTCCGAGTCCACCGTCTCCAAGAAACAATAGTCCATCCTTCACGAGAGGGATCGCGGTAGCTGCATCTCCATCTCCGGTGCCTTCGCCTCCGCCCACTGAATCAAAGGGAAGAAAGCGAAAGAATAACACCGCTACATCGAGGGAGACTCGACGCCGAAAACGACAAGATCCCCTACCAAGAGTACCGCCGTCTCCTCCCAAGTTAGCTTGTCACCGGACTGATGAGAAAAGCGCGGTGATCTCCCGGGCCAAAGTGAAGGCCCATTTTGCACCAAAACAACCCGAGCCACAGGTGCTAGTTGATCCAAAAGTCAAGAAGCACTTCAAGGCATTCCTTGACCAACCACCCCAACATGTGTTAAATAGGAAAGATGACTATACACGCTGTCTTACGAAGACACTAGAAGAGAAGTCATCAAGCAGTACTGCAAGTGGGAGAAAATCAAAACAAGTTGCCCAGCTCGGCAAACAGGCAAAACAATCCATTTCCCCTCTCAAGGTGTTACCCCAACCCACACAAGGTGGAATAGATATGGAAATAGCTATTAAATTAGCCAAGGAGTGTAACGTGCCGGTCGAAGCACTTCTAGCCGGCGGAGATAATGTCGCCAAGGTACCAATAGCACGAAAATTTGTCTACGGGGAGCCTCTAGTCAGCGATGAGGTATTCGATGATCTGCCAACACATATGCGACTGTTGCATATCTGGTACTTGAAAGTCACAAAGGAAGGGCGACAATTTCTCCTATGTAAAGTTGGAGAGGAGTACTTCCGTCCAAACGAGATCTCCATTGAACTTTGTGAACTATTTCAGTTATTCAACCTAGACGTCCTTGACAAGTCCCTCCTCAGCATATATTGTCTGTAAGTAATTAAGTCACTAACTCAGCTCGTGCAATTCATTTCATGTCGTTATCCTCACTATATCTCCTTCTGTATGCTATTATATATGCAGAATGAAGATTCAAGAATGTAGAAGAAAGTCAATCTACAGCATTGGGTTCGTTGACCCAAATAGAGTAAATGGACATACGCTAATAAATAACCTCGAGAAAACAGAGGATAACTTGCTAATGTTTTTAATGGAGCAACATTACAAGACACAAATACTATTTCTTTACAACTACGGGTAAGAGTTTTACTGTCCCGTACACATTCAATTTTTGTTTACTCGATGTTAAGTGTATATAAACGATCGCAGCTTCCACTGGATTCTTCTAAACATTGACGTTGACCGTGCAAAAGTTGAAATCTCGGACTCGTAAAGAAGCCAATGGAAGACTACCGCAGCATAATTGATTGCCTCCAAAAGTAATTTCAATCACTATATCTGTCTTTTTCGTTCATTCTCTGAGATGTAAACTAATTAATAACTCATTCATTTCTTTTTTGCCGGACAGGGTTTGGAAAAGGTTCACGAAGGAGGTTCAGGGTGAATGGCGTGAGGAGCTCCCTTTTCGTACGGTCCCGGTAAGTAGTATGAGAGCTAGGGGACTAATTTATGTGGATATTACAATTATCATGCTTGATTATTATCTGATTGAATTATATTCTCGATCGAAAATTGTGCGATGCAGCCATAGGAGACTAATATATGTGGATATTACGTATGTGAGTTCATTCGTGGGTGTATAGAACAGGGCACGGGCTTTCTTCAAGTACGTAAACAATATATTCACAATTTATTCTATACCATAGTTTTTGTTGAGTTCCATTCATAATGATCTACTTCTTTATATATAGTTGGATGCGATGCGGGATAAGCTCCTATCACATGAAAGCCTACTAGCAATTCAAGAGGAGTTGTCAGGATTTTTGCTCAGGGACGTCATAAACTCAAAAGGAGAGTACAACGTAGATAGACACAAAAGGACAGTATCTGTTGTAATGATGATCTTGGTGTAAATCAATTAGAAGAGCTCTAGTCTCGGTTGTGTATATATTTATATGTATTTATGTTATCGTGAGTGAAATTAAATTATATATGCATCAATGTATACAACATGTAGTAGCGTAGAATAATATGTATATAAAAACACAAAATAAAAAATAATCAAACACAAAAAAATAAAACCCTAAAACCCCACCTCCTGCCGTGGCAGCAGTTTGGTGCAAAATGCTGCCGCGACAGAAGAACTTTAGTCCCGGTTCGTGTTATGAACCGGGACTAAATATCCTCCAGCCCAGCGCGCACAGAGCGGCCACGTGGAGAGAATCTAGTCCCAGTTTGTAACAGAACCGGGACTAAAGGCCTAACCTTTAGTCCCGATACGTTAGTCCCGGATTGCAATCCGGTACTAAAGCCTCTTACAAGCCGGGACTAGTGTCCTGTTTTCTACTAGTGATAGCAAGTCTACCCCATTTTTGTCCAGATGCCGAAACTAGGGATAGACAAGGAAAAAGTCCATTTCAAACCTTAAACTTGTAGGCATTAGACAAATCAAACCCTAAAATCGAAATCCCGGTGGTTGGCACCCTGAACTTCCGAATCCCGCTCTAAATTGAACTCTGGGCATGTTTGGTGCACCAGGAAGCAACGACATCGATTGGGATTACTGATTGCTCTCAATGACAGTGGGGCCGACATGTCATATTCATCTTCCCTCCAACTTATTTCTCTATATTCACTCAATCCTGAATAGTAAGTGTGTGATTGTGCCGCTCTGTCCTGCTAGGTCGTGGCCCCGTGCGTCGACGTGGGTGTGTATTAGGTACCAAGCGTTGCCGGTGACTTTAGTCCCACCTCGCTAGCGGGAGGAGGCCACGACCAACTTATAAGGGTGAGTTTTTCTCCTCTCTTCAGTTCGGGCTTTTGGGATGGAGTGGGCTCTCCACTAAATGTTGGGCCGTGTGCGCGGCCATAGGCCAGGAAATGTCCAAACGCAACACGAGTATGTGGAGCTGGGCCCGGGACGCTGACAGTGTGTATGCCGACACAGCCTCCTCTAGGACGAATAAGTGTATGTGGTGCCACATGCTCCCGACCTTTGCGCACGAAGCTAGATGTAAAGGAACTAGACATGGAGTGCTACTGAAAGAATTCTGACATGGAAGTGCAACTCGGTGCAAAGATAACGGGTTCCTCCTAACAAACTAGAGTTGCTCCGTTTGTTCTAATTGATACTTTTATTGGCCGGTATAACTCGCTGTGACAAGCTAGCTCTGATAGATCAATTGATCTATTATTTCCATAATTTTATCAGTCGGAGACCAATTTGAGAACCAGAAAAAGGGATTCTGCTCATTGACAAGATGGATCATACAGAAAATCGCGCGGTCATTCGAGCTGTATGGTTTGACACCATCTATTTGTGTGTCGTGACAGCGTGAGGGGCCGCCACCACGTCAGGTGTTGAGTCGCCGCTGCGTAGATCTGCTACTCGGCCCCATGCAATTCCCATGCTCGTTCTACTCTGCCACGAGTCGGTCTCATGTAGTTGCTGATGCATAGGAGAGACAGTGAGGCGCCACGGGGATGGGGAGAGGGGACACGAGGAAGAAGACATATATGACACCTGGGCTAACTTAGTTAGTGAGAGTATAGAATTTATTCTATGTGTGGTTTTTATTTTCTAGCAAAGAAATTATGTCGAGGGTTTAATTTAGACAGGGATTGGCAAGTTCATCAGGGTGCCAACAACCGGTCAGGGTTCGATTTTTCTAACCCGTATGAGTTGAAGGTTTAAAATAGACTTCTTGTGATAGACAAAGACATCTACGAGTATATGTGATTCAGTGCAGTGCAATCAGTATAAGGGATGCCACTCGCCTAGGCCTAGGTGTAGTTCAAAACTAGACCGTACCGTGGAGAAGCTAAGCACTCACCAAGTTGTGTACTACTCCTAGTATAAAACTACCCGGGAAAATCCTCAACAAGAAGATTTGCTAGCTACTATAGCTAGAACTAGAAGAATGATTAGTTATTCCTAGGTGATCATGTGCTCCAATTCCGAATCGGTAAGAAAGGACCGGGAGAGGAAGAGTCAATGTTTCGCAGTTCGCAGCATTAGCCGACGTGGTCATTCTTTTATCTCACCCCATTCGGATCATCAGCTCGTCGGTCGGGTCGTCGTCGTGTGAATTGCGCGAGCGAGTCACCTCCTTATTGCACCTTTTGACTTTAAATTTTCGCATTACTATTACAAAGCACCGAGCGAGTAAAGGTTTGAAGAAGAGAAGAGTACGTCGGGTCCGATGTGGAGTCGGGAGCGGAACGTCCTCCACCGCGACCGCTGCGAAAGCGGCAAAAGTGATCGATCAAGTGGGCTGCATCGTTTGGAAAAGGGACACGAAAGTACCATTATAACGGATTAAAGGTAGTAGGAACTAGCACAGCACGTACTCTCACGTCCCCGGCCGGTCGTGCTTGAATTGGACGTGCGGTAATTTTTATGCCGATGGCGTATCGCAGCGCGATTGACCGGTAGATTTGGCTGAGAAGGAATATAATTACGCGCGGCGTGATAGGGGAGGGACGTCGAGGTGGAGGTGAGACGGTCTCGCCGGGCAGCAGCCCCTTCGTGGTGGGTAGGAGGAGGATATGGCGATTCCTGACGTGGAGCGGAAGCGGATGATCGCGACGGAAGGCCAGAGCCGTCCGTCGGCGTACCGCGTACCCGCGTCGTTTTGATCGCCGTTGTTTCCTCCCGAAACGAGGCCTTATCCTAGGCCCATATAGCTAAAAAGGCTAGGAGCCTGCTGACCACGAACGGGCTCCGATGTAGCTAGAAGCGTGCTGGCTGCGGCAGCCCGAGTCCGAACTCACCAGGACACCACGCAGTATAATAAAGACTTCGAAGACTTTATCGCTCTTTTATTCCTAAACAGCCGACAGCCAGAGGAGAGGAGATTCCCCCACCCGCACTCGCACCCGGCCACCCGCGTGAAGTCGGCGCTCCCCTCCCCGTCCTCTCCACCGCCCCCTTCCTCCTCGGTAACGAACCCTAGCCCGATCTCGCTAGATTTGCTCGCGATTCGACCATGAACTCCTAGTACCCGTGCTGTGATCCGATTGCGCCTTGTTATCCGTTGATCTGACGGCGGTTTCCGTTCGAGATTTCTGTAGCTCACGTGGTGATTGTGCTAGTCTTGCGATTTCGAGATCTGCGCGAGAGGAGCCCGCTAGTCGTCTGTTTTTTTGGTGCGATTTGAGCGTCCTGTCCGCGAGTTTTTAGATCGATCCGTGCTTTGTTTGAGATTGCTTGATGAGTACTTGGATTAATTTGTTTCGGTATATATGGAACTAGAACTAGAGGTAGAGATGGGGTGTTGCTTGCAGTCTTAAATACATGTGTTGCTCAGATAATATTTCTTGTCTTTTGATTATATGAATCGCATGCTGTTTAGAGTTAAAAACCTTGTATTCGCCGGGCCTCACAAGGCTACATAATTGTGCAATGGTTGATGAGCACGAGCAGTTCATCTGGCTATTTCAATCATACGTGCATTTGAACTTGTAATTCTTGTGCTTTCTAGAACTTCATACTTGGCTTTTGCAGTATTGGGTTGAGGATGCCCTACCAGTGGATTTCAACTTCTCAATACCATTGATTATCTTATCCCCTGCTTTTGTGGCCATGAGGATCTGATCCCAAACCCTACTGACCCAGCTCCCTAGTCCCTATTCCAGGGTTTGTTCTTGGTTGCGCAGTTCAAAAGCTACTAAAATATAAATGCATTATCTGCTTTTTTAATTGGAAAGAAACACAGGAAACTGTCGTGTCTTGGCATCTTGCCTTCTGGCTGTGTTATGTTATCATGGCACAACCGGAGTCATGTTCTGAACTAACTAGTTGAGTTTGAGGTAACTCTAGAGTATCCTCACCCTAATAGCTGTAACCTACTACCTTGGCAAAAATGATTGTCGGGTTTGTATGCTAGTAGGACATCTGCTAGAAATATTTTCAAGTTTTGTTCTTGAGGAATATCATCATTCTACCAATAGCTGTAACCTAAGATCCTCTCTCTTAGTTGCAGTACTAAGTAGGTCAATGGAGTTGCAGTGTCCTTATGTCTGTCTATGACATTAATTGAGCAGTACTATAATATACGAGCATAGAGTTGTGTTTTACTAAGTTATCTTTACTATGCTGGCTGGCACATGTTTGCTTCTTTATCATACATGTAGCTAATTTTGTTAGATTATCCTAGGACTGCTCTGTGTTAGTTCGATGACTGTATAATTGGTATCATTGGTTCACTGGAGAACTTTTCAGCTATTTACCGTTTCTGGTTCTGTATGTTCTTCAGTTATTGTGGGGATTATCTAGCTGCTTGAATTCCTAAAAAAAAAAACTTACATTATGAACCAGCCAATAACCTTTCCTTGTATGCTTAGTTGTTCTATCTTTGCTGCAATTTTTTTTTCAGATATCTGAGAATGGAACTATATGCATATCAACGTAGCATGCTTTATTTTTCCTAGGCTGTCGTAGTTCACAGTTGGTACTCACAAACAATATTAACTATGCTTAATGAACATTCTGGTGGGCTGATTACTATTGATGCAAAGTTCCGTGCAGATACCAAATTTGTTTTGGGATTATTTTGTCAAGTTACTTTTGTTTACAAGCTCATGTTGATAATATTATTTTGCTTTGCTGCTTTGTTCACCGCGTGGTTCAAAGTATGCTTGTTCCAGTAAATTAGTTTTGCTTTATTCACTGCATGTTGTGTTTATTATGCTGTTTTCCGTAAATTCATTTCCACAATCAAATCAATGTTTTAGTAGTTAGTGCTTGTGGCTGTGGCTTCTTTTTCTCTTTTCTTAATAACGTGTTGTGACACTGTAATTTGGACCATAATTACTCGTCCAGTTTATGTATCATGAAAGCAACTTGGTCTAAAATTAAGTCTATGCAGCATCTGCAGTCAATATTTTGACTGCGCCCTCCTCTTTCATTTAATTCATTTATTATTACAATCGTTTCTGTGCGGTAAGTGGGAAGATGAAAGTTTTTATCTCAAGCACCTCGTTTTCTGATGGTTCGTGTGTTTGACTGTCTACAGGTGAACTAGTCTCATTCAGGATCCATCAAGATGTCTGAGAGTCAGGAAACTGATAGGAACATTGAAATCTGGAAGATTAAGAAGCTAATAAAGGCACTGGAGTCAGCTAGAGGCAATGGCACAAGCATGATCTCTCTTATTATGCCTCCACGTGATCAGGTTGCTCGAGTGGCAAAGATGTTAGGTGATGAGTATGGTACTGCTTCAAACATAAAGAGTAGAGTGAATCGCCAATCTGTTTTGGGTGCCATCACCTCAGCTCAACAGAGGCTGAAGCTCTATAACAGAGTTCCTCCCAATGGTTTGGTTCTCTACACTGGTACCATTGTTACTGATGATGGAAAGGAAAAGAAAGTTACCATCGATTTTGAGCCATTCAAGCCTATAAATGTGTCACTGTACCTTTGTGACAACAAATTTCACACTGAGGCTTTAAATGAACTCTTGGAATCTGATGACAAGTTTGGCTTCATTGTTATGGATGGTAATGGTACTCTTTTTGGCACACTGAGTGGAAATACCCGTGAGGTGCTTCACAAATTCACCGTTGATCTCCCAAAGAAGCATGGTAGAGGAGGGCAGTCAGCTCTGCGTTTTGCTCGTCTTCGGATGGAAAAACGTCATAACTATGTCCGGAAAACCGCTGAGCTTGCTACTCAGTTTTTCATCAATCCAGCTACAAGTCAGCCTAATGTCTCTGGACTAATTCTTGCTGGTTCTGCTGATTTCAAGACAGAGCTGAGTCAATCTGATATGTTTGATCAGAGACTTCAAGTTAAGATACTTAATGTGGTCGATGTTTCTTACGGTGGGGAGAATGGTTTCAACCAAGCTATTGAGTTGTCAGCTGAGATTCTAGCAAATGTGAAGTTCATACAGGAAAAGAAGTTAATTGGCAAGTACTTTGAAGAGATCAGTCAAGATACTGGGAAATATGTCTTTGGTGTTGATGACACTCTAAAGGCTCTTGAAATGGGTGCTGTTGAGACTCTGATAGTGTGGGAGAATCTTGATATCAACAGATTTGCGCTAAAGCACAGTGTCTCTGGGGAACTTATCATCAAACATCTGAACAAAGAGCAGGAAGCAGATCAGAGCAATTTCCGCGATTCTGAGACTAATGCTGAGTTGGAAGTTCAGGAAAAAATCTCTTTGTTGGAATGGTTTGCTAATGAGTACAAGAAGTTTGGTTGCTCGCTCGAGTTTGTCACTAACAAATCACAAGAGGGATCACAGTTCTGTAGAGGATTCGGTGGCATTGGTGGTATGCTGCGCTATCAGCTAGATATCCGGTCTTTTGATGAGGCCTCTGATGACGAGGGTTTGTACGAAGACTCTGACTAGCAATCAGCCAATCAAATGACTGTGCTGGCCCATGGAAGGACGCCACAGCTGCAACAGCTCGGTTTTGCTCTGCTTATGCAAGAAAACTTCAAACGCAGCTGTATGCACATTGTCTTGATCAGATACTTTTTTGCTGCTGTTTCCTGTCCTAATATTTCGCCTGACTGTTCCTTCCGTTTGTTTCAGATCTAGAGATTGATGGGCGTGGGCCAGCCTCATCATATGCCGAAGGAGTTTAAACCAAATGATCAAGATACCATCATGGCAGTAATGTGTCTAGAAGTTAACCGCGCTTAAAGGCTAAAGCTTGTTATACTAGCTAGCTGCCACCTTATGCTTCTCTATTCAGTCGTTGTCTATTGTTGGTCTGTTTATCAATGTCCCAGGTTCTGAATTCTAGGATTTCTCTATTCAATCGTTCTCTATTTTCGGTCTGTTATCAATGTCCTAGGTTCTGAATTCTAAGATGTGTTTTGGTTGGGGAATCAAGTACTAGTGTCTGCTTTGAATATTTATCGTGGTGAATGTACTCCTATAAATACTCATTTTTCTTTGGTATATACTGTGTACTGAGTCTTTTAGCTGCCCTAGTCAAATTCTATGTGCTCTCTATTGTTTGTCCTCTGGTTCCACTCAATCCTGATCGAATTATGTGATCTATCACAGTCCTGCATTTTGTATGTGTTGAAGGGTAGAGGGAGAGAGATTGCGGAATAAGATGGTTGTATTATTGAGCCTCTCGGGCGAGTATATATAAACGTACAGGGACCAACTTGGAGTACAAGACAAGTAACCTACTTGGAGTACAAGACAAGTAACCTAGTATATCCCTAACAGATACGTATACTCTAACATCCCCCGCAGTCGTTGCGGTAGCATCGTGAACAACTGAAACGTTGCGAACGGTCGACCGAGAGCCAAGTAGACGGCTTGGCGACATCCCCGCGATGGTAGCGGGAACGTCATGGACGGTGTCACGCGAAGCTTGGACCGTAGAGGATGCCGTGAGGAGCTCGAGCGGTGATAGCCCTTGTGCGGTGTCGAGTGAGCCGAGAGCGGTGGTGCGCAACCTTGGTCGAGGTAGCCGCGCGAGTCGCCGTGGTTGATGTCGTGGTCGGGGTTGCGGTGTCGAGGTAGCCGCATATTAAGCCGCGTCATAGTGCCAGGAGAAGGACGGAGACGCCGTCAGGCGGTCGTCGGAGAGCGATGCGATCCGATCCGCCGTCGAGGACGAGGCGGCCATGGCTTTGCCAAACCAGCGCACGTCGGGACGAAGGCATACTCGTTGTGCCAAAACCGAGTATGCAAAGACGAAGTCGGTATGACGCAATGAGGCGTACGTAGGAGGTAGTCGATGCCGATGAAGACCTTGTCGGGCCGATGAAGACGAGGCGCTACAACCGGACTTGCCGGACTTGGGAACGCGTCGGGGGCAGCACGCACCGGTGTTGCCGATGCGGGCATGAAGAACGGGACGATGAAACAACTTCACGCCATGTCGGAGGAGACTAGCGGAGGAGGACTCTCGACGGTTGCGTTGCGCAGATCGGCGAGGTGCCGATGCAGCGCGGGCCGCCGAGTAGACGGTAGGTGTGGTCGAGAACGAGGCGGCGATGGCGGCAAGTCGCGGCCGGACGAAGACGTGAAGGCGGCGAACGGCGGCAGACCAAGAGGGTCATCTTGGATGCCTAGACGGAGGGCGGCGGGACCTCGACAACCGAGGAGGGCCATGCGAGCTACACAGAGAATCGCGGCGGCGGTGCTCGAAGCGAGGAAGAACCCGGTGATGTGAAGAAGACCATCTTGCGGACGGCGACCAGCGTCAAGGATGTGGCGCGTGGAAGCTCGCGACGCCCTTGCGGGTGACGGCGATGACCGTGGCGACGCCATCGCCGATGGCGCGGCGTAGTTGGTAGGCGCGAGTCGGTGCGGCGTGAGAACCACCAGCGATGGACACGCGCCTGAGAAGGCGCGTTGGTAGCGGCGGGGACCAAAAGCGGCGACGCCACTTCTGGCGACGCAGCGGCAGCCCGATGCTCGATCGGTGGTAAGCGCGTGCTCGAGGGCGTACTCGGCGAGACGCAGCGCCAGACGGCGTCGACGCTGCTTAAGTCTGTGACGGCAGATCGGAATCTGGCGTCGTTGTCGGTGCAATCCGGACGATGACGGCGAAGACAATCCGAGCGGGTCGACCTCGAGGAAGCCGCAGCAGCCGGCCGCGGTGCACGGCAGCCTGCCATGAGGCCGCGATGGTCGGAGTAGGTGACAGGCGCACGAGTGCGGTGTAGATCGTCGATGCCGATGGTCGGAGTAGAGGCGCGGCGATGACGACGGCGATGGGCGACGCAATCCGATCTAAGATCGGTAAACCAAAAAAGAAAACCGATTAAGAGATCGGAAAAAAAGACTTGCAGGGCAGCCGATCCGAACCCTACGTACGGGTTGCGCGGCCCCCGGCGGAGATCATGGAGATCGACCTCCCCGGGGGCGGCGCGGCGGAAGCGGAGGCGGCGGCTAGGTTAAGGGCCGTGCCGCTCTGATACCATGTTGAAGGGTAGAGGGAGAGAGATTGCGGAATATGATGGTTGTATTATTGAGCCTCTCGGGCGAGTATATATAGACGTACAGGAACCAACTTAAAGTACAGGACAAGTAACCTACTTGGAGTACAAGACAAGTAACCTAGTCTATCCCTAACAGATACGTATACAGTATGAAATGTTGGGCCGTGGCCGTGTGTCAGAGGCGTGTTGTTCTGCTGATGGTTACTGGTTAAGGATTATCTATGTACACTAATTTACTTCCATGCGCCTAGTTTTCTCCAAAAGATTGGAGAACACATTCTGCATGTTAGCTCTTGTGAAGATGCAGCGACTATCTGGCAGAAGCATCTTACAGTTCATGAAACTCCAAGCTACCATTCTGGTATATTTCCTTTGTTTCTAAATATGAGATGTTTTGGGAAGTAAATTTGTTTGCGTAAACATATTGTATTTACGAACAGGAGAAGATCTATAACGCGTCTTGAGTGACACTTATCGAAGTGATGTAGGGAATGATTATTAACAATGCCGAAGGTATTGTAAAAAAAAGGTACATGCTGAAGGTTCTAACATTGAAATACTCCTTTTTTTCCCTCTGGGAGAGAAACGCTCGTTCATACAGTGCGGACACTAACTTCCTCCGTCTCTCCTAAGCTAAGAGCCGGAGGAAGTAGTAGACAATAGCAGCTCGCCGACGCTTGTGTATTTCCGGATCTCAACTCCTTGAGCGCCTATGCAAGCGCTTTGCGCTATACATGTCCTAAATCTTCGATCATGCAAAAAAGGAAAAACTGTATATCTGGGCGAGGCCTCTCTCACTGATCAAGTTTGTACTGCAAGCAATCCCGATATTCTCAATGGCTTGCTTCAAACTGCCGAGGGGACTATGTCAACATATCAACACTATTGTGAGAAAGTTTTGGTGGGGATGCAGTGATGGAGAGAGAAAACCCAGCTGGGTCTCATGGAAGGAAATGTGCAAGCCAAAGTATATGGGAGAATTAGGGTTCCACGATATAGAGCTGTTTAATCTGGCGCTGCTGGCCCGTCAAGGGTGGCATCTTCTACAGAATCCAGAATCACTCAGCGCGAGGATTTTGGAAGCTCGGTACTACCCTGATTGCGATCTGTTGAGATCGAAGCTTGGGGGAGCCCCTTCGCAGGTTTGGAGGGAAGTCCATGAAGGCTTGCAAACTTTGAAGGAGGGGCTAGTGCGGCGGATCAAAGATGGCAGCACCACTAATCCGTGGAATGACCAGTGGATTCCACGCGATGGAATGCTGAGGCCGATTGCCTGTCTCACGGCTGGAGATGATGAACTACCAACAAGGGTTTTTGATTTCCTTAACGCGAGCTCAGCTAAGTGGAGGGAGGAAAAGCTACGACAACACATGCTGCCTATGGATGTAGAGGTGATCATGCAAATACCTATATGCAATAGGCCCCATGATGATTTTGGGGCCTAGAACTACGATCGAAATGGAGTCTTTTCTATCATATCAATGTACAAAATGTTGGTAGCAACACGGGATAGAAGGGAGGCGTGGCTAGATGGCAGAGCTATCACCTCAAATGTTGCGGTAGAAGGGAAACAATGGGGTTCGCTGTGACACATACATGTGCCCTTGAAGGTCAAAGTGTTCCTATGGAGATTAGCGAAACAATCTCTACCTACGAATGATGTGAGGCTACATTGTTGCCAGCTATGTGGGGCGCGTGACTCTTGGCGCCATGCACTGCTGGATTGCGCAATGTCTTGATGTGTCTGGGCTCTAGATGACGATGAGGTAACTGAGCATCTAAATGGCTCAGATGAAGGAGATGCGTGGATTTGGCTAGCAAATATGCTGGCCACTCTTGCACATGATGATCAGATCAAGGTCTTCGTACTCTTTGGGCGATTTGGCACGCGATAAGGAAGTCTCTTCACGAGCAAATCTTCAAGATCCCATTATCGGCGCACTCATTCATAGAGAATTTCATTAAGGATCTGAATATGTCCGGGGAGAAGCGAGACATGCGGTCGGGCGATGCTTCAAGCTCTATCCAACCAGAATGGATCCCTTCGCCTCCGGGGTTTCTGAAGATCAATGCTAATGCTGCCATCGGCAAGAACACGGGGAGAGGGGCGGTAGCGGATTTTGCTCACGACGAAAACAGGATGTTCAAAGGAGCGTCCACCATGATATTCCAGGGGAAGACGGAGGATGAAACGATGGAGGCACTGGCTTGTCGAGGAGTGGCTCTAGCGCGTGATCTGATCGCACGAAAAATCCGTGTCGCGAGTGACTACCTGAATGTTGTGAGCAGCATTCAAGAAGGCACAATGAGCGCCTATTCGCATATTGTTTAAGGAGATACATGAGGCTGCACCGGATTTTGAAGAGTTGGCATTCGTTCATGAACGAAGAAGATCAAACAAGGAAGCTCATAGTTTAGCTAAGAGTAGTGTTCATGATGAACAAAGTCGCCATGTTTGGCTGCCGTCGCCGCCTACGGGCTTTTGTAACAATGTAAGCTATGAGGTTTAATAAAGGCAGCCAAACCCTCAAAAAAATGTAAAGCTCATGTTTATAAATTCTAAAATTCAATCCTCCTGAACATGCAACATGCTTTCTGTATTAGTGGCCGAAACAGCCTTGGAACGGAGGTAGTAGTCCAGAATGTTAGATAGATGAGACCTCACCAACAACGAATAGCTGAAAACTTAATTACGCGTTAGAACAGTGTGGTGCATTTAATTAGTCTACCTCAATGTCACATTCCTGGTATTTTGTGACAGATTTAGAGCGGTTGGTTTCATCCCGCTTGCAAATCAGGAAAGTTAAATGAAAACCTGGGCGTTAGAACGTGTGGTGCCTTTAATTAGTTTACCTCAACTGAGACAAGGCAGATTGAGAAGAAAAGACAAAAGGATAGTGGAGGCCGTTTCACTTAGTTTTGTCCGGAAATCTGAATAGTGGATATGAGTTTTGTTGTGGATGACTGCGATTTCGCCCTACAAATTTGGTATCTGCGCTAGTGGTTGAAACAACCTTTGCCTTCTATCATGTGCTATTGCTGGTTCTATTTGACGAATCTAGACACAGTTTGTTTCATCCTCTTACAAATCTAGAATGTTATCGGGTAGTGGAAGTGGAAATTGTAAGAAAATACAAAGGATTGAACTAACACATTAACTCATATCAGATTGATCTAAAAAGACTCATATCAGATTTAACCGATGGCGACGCGACGCGACTGCTAAGAGCATCTCCACCGGGTATCTCGACTAGTGACCATCAGTTGTTTTGGGGGGCACTGCCTAAAGTGCCGATGGTGTGGGCAAGACGCACCTCACCAACGCTCTCCAACGATCACGTCCAAGAACTACTATTCAAACAAACTTTAGGAATTTAAGAAATTTCACCCATGTTTAGCGAAATTTAATCTAATACACACTAAATGAACTTAAACTACTACCGGCGGTGACGGCGATGGTAGGGTTTGCGCCGTCGGCCCATACTCATCATCATCATCAGATGCGAGGTTGATCCATTCCAATGCCGACTAGGGGTATGTCCATAACTACTGTTGTTGGACAAGCTGGTAATGGACGGGATGTGGCGGCACCGGCATGCCAGGTGGTGAAGGAGGATTCCCTTGGGCCAGCGCTGACTCGTGCAAGGCGTCAAACATGCCCGCCTAGAGCGCCTCCTCCTCGAGGCATGCTTTCTTCTAGGACTGGGCGATGGCGAGGCGGAGCGCCTCTTCGTGGTCGAGGCCCGGTGGCATGGGGGCATGGCGGAGCGCCTCTGTTTCAAAATATAAAATATTTTATGGTTGTGAAGAAAATAAATCTAGACTTTTTTTAGTGTGTAGGTTCATCCTAAAGTTGAGTGAACCTATATACTAAAGTAAGTCTAGATACATTTGTTTTACAAAGCTAAAACATCTTATATTTTAAAACGGAGGGAGTACAAGCCAATGAGACAAATTGGGAGACAATTTTTTGTGTTCAGTGATTGATCCAGAGGATGATACAGAATTGTTTCACACGTTCTGCGATACTCCAAAACCAAACCAGTTTGTCTTAGTTGCAGCAATTTGGATCAATTTGCAGCCACACTTCATCGAGACACACACACACACACACACACACACACACACACTCTCTCTCTCTCTCTCTCTCTCTCTCTCTCTCTCTCTAATTGCTTGTCGAGGTTGGTGATGTCGAGCGCCATGGAATCGAACCTCGTAAGCAATTTCCCAAATCTCGCTTGAATCTGCTCCGAAGTTTCCCACATTGCACGACGGGTAGCGACACAAGGCTTAGATGGTGCCATTGTAGTTCAACTCTTATTCAATCCAACCCCGCTCTGGATCTCGAGTTGCACCTTTTGCGGTGGATGTTACGGGTCGAACTCGAGATCTGACGAGCGAAGCCAGTGGATCCAGGCTCTAGATACCAAACTGCGATGATCCAAAATTGGTCTCACAATCGCATGCCGAAACAAGGGATTACATATACAATTGAGAGAATTGGAATGAGAAAATATAGAACATGATGAGAGTTCAATTCATATTTTCATCGATAGGTTGTACAGAGACGACACCGTGGTTTATAAAGTATACCTCCTCCACTTGTAGCCGAGACCCACTTGAACAACTCACCCCGGAGACGTTATTTCATAGCTAACACATGCATAGCTCAGCCACTCTGTTGAGTCGCTTCATCCTTTGGCCCGGTATCAAACTTAGCATGGGTAGAATAACGTGTCCGTCACCACATTTGAATGGAGTGGGGACGTGACATAATGCCAGTAATATACAGAAGATGAGCCTTCTGGTGTGTCATGTACTCATGTATAATTATGTTTCTCTAGACACAAAAGAAGCCGTTTTTCTTCTCAACACGCATGTCTTATCTCCAGGTACACATTTGACACAAAATGGGAACACTGGTCCGAGCGTCAGTTGCCCAACTGAACTCAAGCTCTATAAAACCCATAACCACCCACATACATTCCTCAACAAGCTCACACACACACACACACACACACACACACACACACACACACACACACACACACACACACACACACACACACACACACACACACACACACACACACACACACACACACACACACACACACACACACACACACACACACACACACACACACACACACACACACACACACACACACACACACACACACACACACACACACACACACAATGGCTTCCACCATCTCCATCCTCTTGAGCTACTTACTACTAGTTCTCATCCTTTTGCAGTTCACCGACTCAGCCACCACCACCCCAAAGCCAAAGATCGGTACTGAGCACAAGCCGCATCTTTGGAAGTCACACACCTACATCGTCCATACCAATCAGCTCCTCAAACCATCCAAGTTCACATCACTCGAGCGCTGGTACGCGTCCATGGTGGCCGCCCACTCCCCTCGTGGCAGTGGCACGAACTCCTCCGCCCGCATCCTATACACGTATGACACCGTGCTGCACGGTTTCGCCGTCCGTCTCACCACCGACGAGGCCCAGCGCTTGTCGCGCCTTCCCGGCGTGTCCGGCGTTTACAAGAACAGGGTGTACTACACCCAGACCACAAGGTCTCCAGGCTTCCTCGGCCTCAGCCCCGAGAGCGGCGCCTGGCCTGACTCACAGTTCGGCGACGGCATCATCATCGGCTTCATCGACACGGGCATCTGGCCGGAGCACGCCAGCTTCGACGACAGCGGCCTCGGCCCCGTCCGGCCCACGTGGAGGGGAAAGTGCGTTGACGCGCAGGAGGAGTTCAACTCCAGCTTGTGCAACAACAAGCTGGTTGGCGCCAAGGTCTTCGTCAAGGAACCGGGCGGCACCTTCACCCCGCGAGACAAGTTTGGGCACGGCACGCACGTCGCCGCGACGGCCGCCGGCTCCAAAGTACCCGGGGCCAACCTGTTGAACTTCTCGCGCGGGGTGTCTCGGGGCATTGCTCCCAAGGCGAAGATAGCCATGTACAAGGCGTGCACGAAGGAGGGCCGATGCCCTGAATGGGGCATCGCCGCGGCAATCGACGCCGCGGTGAGCGACGGCGTCGATATTATATCGGTCTCCATCAGCGGCGACAACAAGCCCTTCTACGACGATGTCTTCGCGATCGCCACGTTCGGTGCCGAGAGCAGAGGTGTCCTCGTCGTCCTCGCGAGCGGCAATAGAGGCCCGCGAGCATCCACCGTGACCCACCTGGCACCGTGGATGCTCAGCGTCGGCGCCGCCACCACGGACCGGGTGTTCCCCGCGAAACTCAAGCTCGGAAACGGGCTGCTGCTCACCGGGCAGTCTCTCTACACCATGAAGGCCCAAGGCGTGAGCATGATCCCGCTCGTGCACAGCTCCTGCAACCAGAAGGACCTGACTCCCGACAGGGTCATGGGGAAGATCGTCGTGTGCTCGATTGAGGCTGAGGGAGTCTGGAGCGGCATGTATCTGGAGCGGGCTGGCGGAGCCGGGCTAGTTGCCGCGGACAGCTTCGAAAGGTTCAGGGACGCAGTCCTGGCCAGAGGGTTCTCCCTCCCCGGTCTTTTTCTCGGCAATGCTGCGGGGAAGATGCTGGACGATTATATGTCATCGGTGCCGTACCCAGTTGCGTCGCTAGTCTTCTCCTGCGACACAGTCACCGGGACGAACAGGGCGCCGATGGTGGCAGGGTTCTCGTCCCGGGGCCCCAATGCCGTGGCCCCCGAGATCCTGAAGCCGGACGTCGTCGCGCCGGGCGTGAACATCCTGGCCGCTTGGTCCGGCGGGGCCCCAAGCAGAGCAGAGTTCAACATTATTTCCGGCACGTCCATGGCGTGCCCGCACGTCGCGGGCGTCGCGGCCCTTGTCAAGAGGAGGCACGGCGACTGGACGCCGGCCATGGTGCGGTCGGCGTTGATGACCAGCGCCTTGACGGTGGACAACACCGGGAAGCAGATCCTGGATAATGGAGTCGACGACATCGACGGCGGCGGCGTCGTGGACGCGACGCCGTTTGTGGCCGGGGCCGGATTCGTCGTTCCACGGCGTGCGATGGACCCGGGACTGGTGTACGAAGCCGGCACACAGGATTACGTCGACTTCCTCTGCAGCCTCGACTACACGGTGGAGCAGATGCGAAGGTTCGTGCCGGGCCTGAACAAGTGCACGAGGACGCTCCCCGGCGGCGTGGCAAATCTGAACTATCCGTCTCTCGTGGTCATCTTCGACATCAACACCCGCGTCCGCACACTGAAGCGGACTGTGACCAAGGTGTCCGTGCAGCCGGAGACGTACGCCGTGACTGTCGCGGCACCGGACGGGGTCCAGGTGACGGTCAAGCCGTCGATCCTTGAGTTCAGGAAGCGGGGCGAGAAGAGGAGCTACACGGTGGAATCCAGGATCGAAGCCGGAGGGGACACGAAGCTCGCCAGGTGGGGCTTTGGATTCATCAGCTGGGAGAACAGGAAGCACCAAGTCAGGAGCCCAATAGCCTTCAAGTGGGAAAATTGATGTCATGTTGTAAAAGAACAACACCGAGTCTAGAGACTCAGTACTCAGTACTCTGTAATGGTGAACTGGTGCCATGGATGTCTATGAGAATGGATTGATCGGTCATGAACTGATTAACAATCAGCATTGCTTCTTGCGCTGGACAATATTTGTCAAAAACAAATGTAGTCAAACTGCTAAATTCTCCAGGGATTTAATTGCCTCAGCTTTGTGAATGGTTAGTTCTTTTTTTTTTCTTTGCCAAAGCATAATGAAATCCACTACATCATTATTCGTTGCTTGTACTCCCTCCATCCTGAAAAAAAATGTCATAAATTTGTCTAAATTCAGGACGGAGGGAGTAAAACAAGTGCCGGCACTGCCACTCTAACAGTGATGTTGAAGAAGGAGCTTGCGAGGGGCAATAATAAGCTACTATCTCCTTTCAGAAATACACGGCTGTCTCCAGAAAGTTGGGGTCGGTGCGTAATGTAAAATGTTGCTATAATATTTTTAGAATATCTTATATTTAATATAGTTAGAATTTTAAGACCTAAATGCAGATCAAGTCAACAAAATATACAATCAACAAAATATTTAATTTTCAAGATCCATGAAATACAACTACATAAAAAATAATTGAGAAACTTAGAAACTACCGGCCTAGAGCCCTAGACCGATGGAGTCCTCCCATGAATCGCTCGTTGGCTATCTAATTCCTCTTTAAAAAATTCCAATTAAAGAAACGAGTGATGGACTGCTCAACAAGTACACGTACACACGCCTTGATGGGCCCTCTCACTTAAGCCCATACGCGGACTACATGACGATTAGAGTATCTTCTTCTCTCACGATAAGGATGATAATGGAGCGGGTTTGGACGGATATACCAAATCCAGATTCAAATCCAAATCCATAAACCTTACTCTAGCCCGCCCATGAAGATATTCATGGGCATGAATGTCGCCCCAAATTCAAACCCATCGGATATCCGGGTATCCATGGATATCCATTGGTTATATGCTATATACATAAAGAAAACAACAACACTACGACAATATTCCAACAGTATTTCGGCAATAGTTTGACAATGCTTCAGCAATTATTATATGGATGGCCACCATTGGGTCGCCACATGGCAGGAGGACTCGAGGAGGAAGAGGAGTGGTAGGGATAGCAGCGGTGCCGCACCAGTGATGTTGCTGGGTTTCTGCCTACATGTATTCGAGGAAGGAGACGTCAATGGGGCATGGGCTGCCTGTTTAGTGTGTGCGTAGCAGCCAAGGACATGTGGGCCTTTGGGCGGTTCGGTCTTGGAAGTGGGAGCTTGGGCCTTTTAATGAGTATGGCATATGTAATAGTTATTGGTTAGTAAATAATATCTCGCACTCGTGGGTACCGCATGTCAAACGGCTTGGATATCCGTGAAGCGAAACCTCTGTCCATGCCCGCTCCATGAGTTAGTGGATATCCGTCCCATGAAATCCATGGACGTAAGTAGGCCTCCATATCCTTACCCACCGGGCTGGATATCCGTGGATAGCCGGATCCATGGATAAAATTGCCATCCTTATCTCACGAACGCTCGACGGAAAGCTCCAGTTGACCATCCATGACATAGCCGCTCAAGAAAAAAATACCATACAGGGTCTGCTCCGCTAGGCGCTGGAGCTTGGAGGCAAGGTAGGTAGTGAGGAGGAGTACCCTTTTCCGCCAACGGTGACCTGGGACGGTCGCCCCAATGGTTTGTCCGGCAATTTAGGAGCCCCAAAATTTTGGGGGCCCTGTGCCGTCGCGCGGCTCGCTCACCCTCATCGACGGGCCTGCAGAAATATAAGATGTTTAAGGATAAAAATAACCCCCCGCATGTCGCACCCCAGGCGCGACACTAGTGGCACTGCTGCATGCCGCCAAAGCTCCACCCGCCTTCGCTGCTCCTCACGCCGCCGGCCTCGCCGCGGTGGCGGCGGGCCTAGCCGCCGAAGGTGGTCTGGGGTGGGTGGACGCCGAAGTTGGCCACCATGGATGCTGGGGAAGAGATGGCCGGATCGACGACGACTAGTGACCAGGGCGGTGCCCCTGGTTGTGGTGGTGGCGGAGGTCCCTCCCGGTGGCGCCATGACCGGCGGTGGAAGTCTAGGGCCAAGCTGGCTGGTGTTGGAAACCCTAGATCTCACGATCTGGGGCTCCGATGTTGCCTCCCCGGTCCTCTTCGCTGCTGGTAGGGCCGAATCCGATGGGGTCGACCTTGCTCTGCTGTCATCTCTCTTGTTACTAGCCTAGCCGTAGGGCTGCTGGTAGGGTTTGGTGCGGCGGAACTTGCAGGTTGCCGGCTCGGTTTGAATAAATGGGGTGTGATACATCGAAAACGTATCTATAATTTTTGATGTTCCATGCTTATTTAGTATCTACTTTCTTTTCTTTGTCTTTATTTTGAGGTGTTTTTATATGTTTTCTGGACTAACCTATTAACAAGATGCCACAGTTCCAGTTGCTTGTTTTCTTCTGTTTTTTTGTTCCAGAAAAGCCAAAAAAATCAATATTCTCAAAATTGGACGGGACAAAAGCCAAAGTCAATATTTTACCGTGGGGAACACGGAGCCAAAATACGAGATGGAGGGGAGCCACCAGGGGGCCACACCCCCTGGCCCAGCAGCCAGGCTTGGCCTGCGCCTGGGGGGAGGGGGTGCGGCCACCCTGGGTGCCCCCTGACTCGCCTCTTCGCCTATAAGAAGTTCCCTATACCTAAACCCTAAGTACCCGATCAATCTACCACGAAACCTTCCGTAGCCACCACCACCATCATCCCTAGATCGGCGGGATCTAAAGCTCTTCCTAGCACCCTGCCGGAAGGGAGAGATCATCCCGGGGGCCTTCTTCATCACCATGTCAGCCTCCGGTATGAAGCGTGAGTATTTCCACCTTGGACTACGGGTCCATGTAGTAGCTAGATGGTTGTATCTCGTCCTTTGTGCTTCCATGTTTAGATCTTGTGAGCTCCGTTCATGATCAAGATCATCTATTTGTAATCATGCATGTTGTGTTTGCGGGGATCCGATGAATATTGAGATTACTATGCCAGATTGGTTAATGATTCTATCTTATTGATTTATCATGTCTGTGTTGTTTGAGATCTTGCATGCTCTCCGTTTCTAGTAGCTATCTTGGCCAAGTAGATGCTAGTGACTCCAAGAGGGAGTATTTATGCTCGATAGTGGGTCCATGCCTCTATTTAATCTGGGGAAGTGACAGAAATCTCTAAGGTTGTAAATGTGTTGTTGCTACTAGGGAGAAAACAATGATCTTTTTTATGAAACAATTGTTTTATTTACCTTACACACTTTGCTTAAAGCAGTTATCCGTTGCTTGCAGCTTAATACTGGAGGGGGTTCGGATGATAACCTGAAGGTGGATTACTAGTCATAGATGCAGTTGGATGGCGTTCTATGTATCTTGTTGTATTGCCTAATAAAATCTCATAGGATCATGAATGTCTAGTATTGCATTGTTACGCCTTGCTCAGTCATGTCAATTGCCCTGCTGTAATTTGTTTTCCCAACATGTTATGTTGTTTATCTTAAGGAGAACACCTCTAGTAAACTATGGGCCCCGGTCCAATCTTTACCATTGATACATCTTCCACTGTTCCTTTTTACTTTCTACAAACCACCATTACCTTCCACACTATACAGTTAATCCTTTGTTTTCATCAAAGCAGTGAGATTGACAACCTTACTGTTAGTTGGGGCAAAGTCTTGAGTTTGTGTTGTGCAGGTTTCCAAGTTGCTAGCAACACCTTTGAGTTGTTTCCTTCCTCCTACTGGTTCGATAACCTTGGTTTCTTACTGAGGGAAATCTTGATGATGTGCTCATCATACATTCCTCTTGGGGTCTCCCAACGAAGCTCTACAGTGATCTGAGCTACACATCATCAAGCTATTTTTGGCGCCGTTGCCGGCGAGACTAAGGACGTCTTCACAAGGGGAGTCCTTCACAACCTTTCTCTTTACTTTGTTTTTGTTTTGCTTAGTTTCTTTTTCTTTGTTTTGTTTGTCTCTTTTTATCAAAAGTTCCAAAAAATTAGTTTAGTTTCGTTTGGTTTGCTTTATTTTATCAAAAACATAAAAAAATAGTTCCTACGCTAGTTGCTACTGCTGTTGGTTTGCTCCACTTTTGCAAAAATGAATTCTGCTGAGAACACGAAGTTGTGTGACTTCACTAGCACCAACAACAATGATTTCCTGAGTACACCTATTGCTCCACCTGTTCCTGATGCTACCTTTTATGAAATTAAACCTGCTTTGTTGAATCTTGTCATGAAAGAGCAATTTTCTGGTGTTAGTTCTGATGATGTTGCTGCCCACCTTAATAGCTTTGTTGAAATTTGTGAGATGCAAAAATATAAGGATATAGATGGAGATATTGTTAAGCTCAAGTTGTTTCCTTTCTCCTTGAGAGGAAAAGCTAAAGAATGGTTGCTATCCTTGGCTAAAAATAGTATTGATTTTTGGATTAAGTGCAAAGATGCTTCTATTGGAAAATACTATCCTCCTGCTAAGATCATATCTATGAGAAATGAAATAATGAAATTTAAACAACTTGATAATTAACATATTGCTCAAGCTTGGGAAAGAATGAAATCTTTGGTTAAGAATTGTCCCACTCATGGACTTACTGCTTGGATGATTATCTAGACTTTTTATGCAGGTTTAAACTTCTCCTCAAGAAACCTGTTGGATTCTGCTGCTGGAGGTACCTTTATGACCATTACTTTGGGTGATGCAACAAAGCTCCTTGATAATATAATGGTCAACTATTCTGAATGGCACACTGAGAGAGCTCCACATGGCAAGAAGGTAAATTCCGTTGAAGAAACCTCCTCTTTGAGTGATAAAATTGATGTTATCATGGCTATGCTTGTTAATGGAAAAGCTCATATAGAACCCAATAATGTTCCCTTAGCCTCTTTGGTCGCTCAAGAAGAGCAAGTTGATGTGAACTTCATTAGAAATAACAATTTCAACAATAATGCCTATAGGAATAATTTTGGTAGTAATAATAACTATAGGCCCTATCCTCCTAATAATGGCAATACTTATGGAAACTCCTACAACAACAATACTAGAAGTGATCCCTCTGAACTTGAAGTCATGCTTAGAGACTTTATTAGTAAACAAACCACTTTCAACAAAACTGTGGAGGAAAAGATCATGAATGTTGAGAAAAATATTTCATCTTTGTCTGAAGCTCAATCCTCTTTGATTAATAAAATGGCTGCTAAACCTGAAACCTTGGAAAGTACATTTGCTGCTACTCATGCCATACAAGTTACCATTAATGAAAATGTTAGATTGTTAGCTCAACTACATGCTAAGTGGGAAAGAGAAGCTGAAATTGCTAGAAACAATAGTGTGTACACTATTACCACCACCAATATGGATGCCACCAAACCACAAGAAGTCCCTATTCCTCCTACCACAATGCCCGAACCCAATGAATCTACTACCAGTGATGCTAAGTTTGATTTTGATCTTGATGGTTGCAATATTTCTGAAGTGATTATGTTCCTACAAAAGCTTGTTAGAAGTCCTAATGCTAGTGATATGAATGTTGCTTTCACCAAGCACATTACAAATGCTCTTATTAAAATTAAGTAAGAAAAGTTGAAACACAAAGCCTCCATTCCTAGGAAAGTAGAAGATAGTTGGGAACCCATCATTAATATGCAAGTGAATGATGATCTCAAAGCTTCATGTGACCTTGGTTCTAGTGTCTCTATTATGCCTAGAAAGATTTATGAAATGCTTGATTTGCCACCTTTGGAAGATTGTTATTTAGATGTCCCACTTGATGATAATGCTAAAAAGAAACTCATGGGGAGTGTTAATGATGTTATTATTATGATTAACAATGCCTATGTCCCTGTTGATTTCTATGTTTTGGATGTTGAATACAATGCTTCTTGTCCTATTACTTTGGGAAGACCTTTTCTTAGAACTGTTGGTGCCATCATTGATATGAAAGAAGACACCATTAAATATCAATTACTATTCAGGAAAGGTATTAAACACTTCCCTATGAGGAGAGAGAAGTTTCTTTTTGCTCCTCCTTTCAAAGCAAGGTTTGATGTTAATGCTTCTTTATTTGAAAATACGTGATTCTTACTTCTTGTGCCTAACTTAAATTCGTAAAAGAAAAGTACTTACTGGGAGATAACCCAAAAGTTTTCTTGAGTATTAGAAGTTATTACTTCTGTAATAACCTCTCCTTATCCTTTTTATTTGCTTTTTGTGTCAAGAATAACCTCTAATGAGAGGGAAGTAAGATTTGTGGAGTTGCTCTCTCGAAACAGATTTTTGTGCTCCACTATAAAAATTCGTGAAACATATATGTAAGTCGGATTCAGCTGTAATTTTCTGAATAAATCTCCCAGGTTGTTAGATAACTTTCATTAGTTCAGCACTTTTCTATTTGAGTAACAGAAGGTCTTCGAAAAAATCGGTTTCTACCTGCTGGTCTGTTTTGACAGATTTCTACCATTATTTGCATTTGCTTCTTATTGATTCCTTTTTGGGTTCTTTTTGGGAAATTGAGCTTTTTGAGGGGATTGATACAGTATCTTGGGTCTTTAGTGAAAGTTTTGATATTTTAAAACTAAACCCCAAAGGTCTATTATCTCTTGAATGCACTAATGTTGCAAATGAAGATTGTGTGAAGTCTTGTATGAAGGAAAATTTTCAGGTGTAAGGAAAGAATGATGTAATGATATGAAGAATGGACAAAAGCTCAAGATTGGGGATATCACCCCAAGAAATATTCAAGAGGTACAAGCGTCAAAACTTGGGGATGTCCAAGGCATCCCCTTCTTCATCAATAAAAAACTCAGGTCTTTCTAGACACTTTGTTTTTATTGTTTCATGCACATGTTGTGTTGTTCTTCGAGCGTCTTAGTTTTCATTTTTGGTTTTTGTTTGCTTAGTTTGCTTGAATAAAGTAGTTGTACCCCTGTTTTCGCTGTGTTGTTTCAAATAAGTTGATTAGTGTTGGAAAGGAGTAGGAAGTTCTTGTTTTAGTAGTACAAGAGGAGCTTGCTTTGACTATGACTTAGACTTTATCATGTCATGCTAGGTGTTGTTTTGACCTTATGCTTAGTGATTATTGCTGTAGCATGCCTTGTTCCAAACAATTAGGATTGCTTAATGTGCCTTGAAAGAATCATGCGTTGTTTTAGCATACAAAAGCATAGTATTGTGGTATTCTCCTTTGATGCTTTCTTTGGGTTGACTTGGCACATGCTCACACCATGTTATGACTATGAACAAGTCACCATTATCCTCTATGATCATTTTGTTTTTTGACTTGTGATACCACTTTATGCTTTGATTAGTAATGTTTTGTCGCTCTGCATGATTATGGCCATTATTTCTCTCTTAGTTGGTCGCTCCCAGTCTTTTGCTAGCCTCCACTTGTATGAGTAAGCTCTACTTATGCATACAACTTCCAAGAAACCAAGTTATTCCAATGTGTCCAGTATAAATTCCTATGCATAGTGTGTTACACCATTCCAAGTATATTCTTGTTTTCATCTACCTTCCAATTAAAAAGTATTTTGTTATATGAAATACTAGTGATTAAATCTCTCACAAACTTGATGGCACACTTTATTTTTCTTGCCCCTAATAAACTTGAACCATTGTGTCATCTATGTTGTATATGCTTGCAATTATACGTTGGAATTAGCAGAACCGTGCTTTCACGGGGAATGCTTTCAACACTTTTGGATATCTATCCAGTTGATATCATGCTCTTTTGTTTATGGATGTTGTCAGTGTGAAATAAAAGGGGAGTTTGTAAGTCCATGGAGTTATGTATGTGTGTTAGAGAAACGCCTGGGCAGATAGCCTAAGCCATGCCTAATCGTGGTGGAAACTTGTAGCACACCATAGTGAGCAATCTATGAAGCTTTCTTCTTATAAAAAAAGAGATTTGAGATTCAGAAAAATAAAAAAGAGACACATTGAAAAGAGGAAAGAGAGAAAAAAGCACAATATCCCATGGTAAATAAGAATATTGCTGAGATGCTCATTGTCTGCTTGCCTTGTCATTTTGTTATGGGATAGCTCCTATAGCATGTGCAAGGGGTACCCTGTTGGCGGTTCTCTATGATATATATGTACTTACTATGATAAGAACTTGCAAGTAACTAAAGTTGAGTAGCACGAGGAGCGGCCTCGTACTCAAGGGACATGAGATTGCCAACTTATACTTTGTCAAGCATATACTCCATAGTTTGTTCACTTTAACCTTAATCACTTCAAGATGCTTATGATAGGGACAATGAGAGCTGAAATCTAACAAGTACCATAATTTTTGGAAGCTCTTTATGAGACTTGAAATCCCATGTTTCCCTTTATGAAGGGCCTTTCTCCCACTATTATATTGAGTCTCCACCTTCTATCCTTAGGCACCAATTAAGAGAGCATTGTTGCCATTCTTAGTTCTATGTGCATTGTCCCAAAACTTATTGATTGATTCATATTGTTGATATTGCTTGTCTTGAACTATTTGTATCTAGTCACTCTTATGAACTTTGAAGATGTTCTATGCATTTATGTTTGCCACTCCATGAGGGACAAGCTGAATGCCACTATGCTATGTTTTCTATATGTGAAACAAACAAACATTTTTCAATGCATGTTATTCATGATCTTTGTTTGTATCCTTCCATGTTGCATGCATAGTTACTTTGTCTTATTGTTAGAACTATACTTTTCATGCTCATGTTTAGAGTAATTTGATCCCAGCTTTCAATGCTTAAAAATGGTTTGATCTTGATTTTGATGGCGCATGTCACCTAAAAAATTATTCTTTTTATCACTTGCCTACTCAAGGACGATCAAGATTTAAGCTTGGGGATGCTTGATACGTCAAAAACATATCTATAATTTTTGATGTTCCATGCTTGTTTAGTATCTACTTTGCTTTGCTTTGTCTTTAGTTTGAGGTGTTTTATATGTTTTCTAGACTAACCTATTAACAAGATGCCACGGTGCCAGTTGCCTATTTTCTTATGTTTTTGGTATCAGAAAAAGGCCAAAAATCAATATTCTTGGAATTGGACGGGACAAAAGCCAAAGTCAATATTTTACCGTGGGAAACACGGTGCCAAAATACGAGACGGGGGAGGGGGAGCCACCAAGGGTCCACACCCCGTGGCCGCGCGGCTAGGCCTTGCCCGCTCCTGGCAGGGTGTGGCCACCCCAGGTGCCCCCTGCCTCGCCTCTTTGCCTATAAGAAGCCCCCGATACCTAAAACCTAAGTACCCGACCAACCTTCCATGAAACAGTCTGTACCCACCGCCACCATCGTCCCTAGATCGGGGGGATCTAAAGCTCTTCCTGGCACCCTGCCGGAGGGGAGAGATCATCCCGGTGGCCTTCTTCATCACCATGCCAACCTCCGGTATGAAGGGTGAGTAGTTCCACCTTGGACTACGGGTCCATGTAGTAGCTAGATGGTTGTATCTCCTCCTTTGTGCTTCCATGTTTAGATCTTGTGAGCTCCGTTCATGATCAAGATCATCTATTTATATTCATACATGTTGTGTTTGTGGGGATCCGATGGATACTGAGATTACTATGTCAGATTGGTTAATGATTCTATCTTATTGATTCTATCATGTATCCATTGTTTGAGATCTTGCATGCTCTCCGTTTCTAGTAGCTATCTTGGCCAAGTAGATGCTAGTGACTCCAAGAGGGAGTATTTATGCTCGATAGTGGGTTTATGCCTCTATTTAATCTGGGGAGGTGACAGAAATCTCTAAGATTGTAGCTGTGTTGTTGCTACTAGGGAGAAATCAACGATCTTTTGTTCATGGAACAATTGTATTGTTTACCTTACACAATTTGCTTAAAGCAGTTATCCGTTGCTTGCAACTTAATACTGCAGGGGGTTCGGATGATAACCTGAAGGTGGATTACTAGTCATAGATGCAGTTGGATGGCAATCTATGTATCTTATTGTATTGCCCAATCAAATCTTATAGGATCATGAATGTTTAGTATTGCATTGTTATGCCTTGCTCAGTCCTGTCAATTGCCGTGCTGTAATTTGTTTACCCAACATGTTATGTTGTTTATCTTAAGGAGAACACCTCTAGTGAACTATGGACCCCGTTCCAATCTTTATAATTGATACATCTTCCACTGTTCTTGTTTACTTTCTGCAAACCACCATTACCTTCCACACCATATAGTTAATTTTTTGTTTTCAGCAAACCGGTGAGATTGACAACCTCACTATTCATTGGGGCAAAGTATTGAGTTTGTGTTGTGCAGGTTTCCAAGTTGCTAGCAACACCTTTGAGTTGTTTCCTTCCTCCTACTGGTTCGATAACCTTGGTTTCTTACTGAGGGAAATCTTGATGTTGTTTCATCATACCTTCCTCTTGGGGTCTCTCAATGAAACTCTACAGTGATCTGAGCTACACATCATCAGGGTGGTCCTCGAATCCCTCTCGCACCAAGATGGAGATCTACTTGATGCGTGTCTCCATTGATATGGCCAGAGTGTATGGTTCCGGAAGCCTCCGCCGGCGAACTCCCATGGGCGCATATGCCCATAGCTTGCTGAATCGGAAGGAATCCGGTCATACCGACGTGTGTGGTCCAATGAGTGTAGCATCGCGCGGTGGTTATCGTTATCTTATTACCTTCACGGATGACTTGAGTAGATATGGGTATATCTATTTCATGAAACATAAATCTGAAACTTTCGAGAAGTTTAAGGAATTTCAAAGTGAGATAGAGAATCAACATAACAAGAAGATTAAATTTCTACGATCTGATCATGGAGGTGAATATCTAAGTTACGAGTTTGGCGAGCATTTGAAGAAATGCGGAATACTTTCACAATTGACACCGCCGGGAACACCACAGCGTAATGGTGTGTCCGAACGCTGGGTGACCCGCCTGCAGCTACTGCTACCAATGAAGTAAAGAATGTTTATCTCACTCGGAAGAATCAGTACTCCACAGTTCAGTGTGCTATCTTGTATGGTTTTGAATCGAAGCTTCAGAAAAGGTTTGAGAACCATGACCCACATGATATTGTCCGTGAACTCAAAATGATATTTGAGGCTCACACGGCAGTTGAGAGTTATGATGCTTCTGAAAAGTTCTTTAACTGCAAGATGGAAGAGGGCAGCTCCGTCAGTGAGCATGTGCTTAAGATGTCTGGGCACACAAACAAACCCCAAAGTTTGGGTATAGTTATTCCTAATTCTTTGGGGATTCATTGTGTCCTCCAATCACTACCACCAAGTTATAAGAACTTTGTGATGAACTACTATATGCAAAACATGGACAAGACGTTGCCAGAACTCTTCTCCATGTTGAAATCTGCAAAAGTGGAGATCAAGAAAGAGAACCAAGTGTTGTTGGTCAATAAGACCACCAAATTCAAGAAAGGCAAGTCTAAGAAAAAGGGAAACTTCAAGAAGGGCGGTAAGAAAGTTACCGCGCCGGCGAAGAAGACAAGGCTGGGCCTAAGCCTGATACTGAGTGCTTTTACTGCAAGGGAGAAGGTCACTGTAAGCGGAATTGCCCAAAGTACTTGGCGGATTTGAAGAACGGCAACATCAAGAAGAAAGGTATATACGATATACATGTTATTGATGTGTATCTCACTAGTACTCGTAGTAGTTCCTGGGTATTTGATACTGGTTCGGTTGCTCATATTTGTAACTCGAAACAGGTTTTGCAGAATAAACGGAAGCTAGCGAAGAACGAGGTGACGATGCGCGTTGGAAATGGATCAAAGGTTGATGTGATCGCGGCCGGCACGCTACCTCTTCATCTACCATCGGGATTAGTTTTATACTTAAATAATTATTATTTGGTGCCTGCGTTGAGCATGAACATTATACCAGGATCATGTTTATTGCGAGACGGTTACTTGTTTAAGTCCGAGAATAATGGTTGTTCGATTTATATGAGTAATATGTTTTATGCACATGCACCTTTGATAGATGGTCTATTCTTATTGAATCTCGATTGTAGTAATACACACATAAATTACATTGAGGCTAAACGTTTGAAATTGAGCGATAACTTGACCTATCTGTGGCACTGTCGTCTTGGTCACATTGGAGTGAAGCGTATGAAGAAACTCCATTCTGATGGACTTCTTGAATCACTTGATTTCGAATCACTTGAAAGATGCGAAGCATGTCTAATGGGTAAAATGACTAAGACTCCATTTTCTGGTATGATGGAGCGAGCTACGGACTTATTGGAAATCATACATACCGACGTGTGTGGTCCAATGAGTGTAGCATCGCGCGGTGGTTATCGCTATCTTATTACCTTCACGGATGACTTGAGTAGATATGGGTATATCTATTTCATGAAACATAAATCTGAAACTTTCGAGAAGTTTAAGGAATTTCAAAGTGAGATAGAGAATCAACATAACAAGAACATTAAATTTCTACGATCTGATCATGGAGGTGAATATCTAAGTTACGAGTTTGGTGAGCATTTGAAGAAATGCGGAATACTTTCACAATTGACACCGCCGGGAACACCACAGCGTAATGGTGTGTCCGAACGTCGTAATCGAACTCTCTTAGATATGGTTCGTTCTATGATGTCACTTACAGATTTACCGCTATCGTTTTGGGGTTATGCATTAGAAACAACTGCATTCACTTTAAATAGGGCACCATCTAAATCCATTGAAACGACACCGTATGAATTATGGTTTGGGAAGAAACCTAAATTGTCGTTCCTTAAAGTTTGGGGTTGCGAAGCCTATGTAAAGAAGTTACAGCCGGACAAGCTTGAACCCAAAGTGGAAAAATGCGTCTTCATAGGATTCCCGAAGGAAACTATTTGGTATACCTTCTATCATAGATCCAAGGGCAAAGTCTTCGTTGCTAAGAATGGATCCATTCTAGAGAAGGAATTTCTCTCGAAAGAAGTGACTGGAAGGAAAGTAGAACTCGACGAGGTTGTTAAACCTTCTCTCGAACTTGCGAGTAGCACAACACCGGAAGTAGTTCCTGTGACGCCTACGCCAATAAGAGAGGAAGCTAATGATGATGATCATGAAACTTCGGTTGAAGTTGCTACAGAGCCTCGCATGTCAAAGAACTCGTACCACTCCTGATTGGTATGATCCCGTTATGAGTGTCATGTTGGTGGACAACACCGATGACCCTGCGACATATGAGGAAGCGATGATGAGCCCAGATTCCAATAAATGGCAAGAAGCCATGAAATCCGAAATTGGATCCATGTACGAAAACCAAGTATGGACTTTGGTGGACTTACCGGATGGCGGAAGAATCGAGAACAAATGGATTTTCAAGAAGAAAACATATGCTAATGGTAATGTTACTGTCTATAAAGCTCGACTTGTCGCAAAAGGGTTTCGACAAATTCAAGGAGTTGACTATGATGAGACTTTCTCACCAGTAGCGAAGCTTAAGTCTGTGAGGATTATGTTAGCAATCGCTGCATATTATGATTATGAGATATGGCAGATGGATGTCAAAATGGCGTTCCTTAATGGATACATTGATGAAGAGTTGTATATGATGCAACCCAAAGGTTTTGTCGATCCTAAAGATGCTAACAAGGTATGCAAACTTCAACGGTCCATATATGGATTGAAGCAAGCATCCCGAAGTTGGAATCAACGTTTTGATAAGGTAATCAAAAGCTTTGGTTTTATACAAACTTATGGAGAAGCTTGTATTTACAAGAAAGTGAGTGGGAGCTCTGTAGCATTCTTAATACTATATGTAGATGACATATTGTTGATTGGGAATGATGTAGACCTTCTTAATAGTGTCAAGTATTATTTGAATAATAGCTTTTCAATGAAAGATCTTGGTGAAGCAGCTTACATATTAGGCATAAATATTTATAGAGATAGATCGAGACGCCTAATATCATTGTCACAAAGTACATATTTGGACAAAGTTCTAAAGAGGTTTGGAATGGAAGATAGCAAGAAAGGGTTCTTGCCCATGTTGCCCAACACGACCTTGAGTAAAACTCAAAGTCCAGCAACGACAGAAGATAGAGAAAGGATGAGTAAGACTCCCTATGCCTCAGCCATAGGATCTCTAATGTATGCCATGCTATGTACTAGACCCGACATTGCATATGCTGTTAGTTTGACTAGCAGATATCAAAGTGATCCAGGAGTGGATCATTGGACAGCGATCAAAAACATCCTTAAGTACATGAGAAGAACTAAGGATATGGTTCTTTCTTATGGAGGTGATGAACAGCTCGTTGTTAATGGTTACACCGATGCTAGTTGGAACACCGATCCGGATGATTCTAAATCTCAATCTGGATACATATTTACTTTGAATGGTGCATCAGTTAGCTGGAGGAGTGCAAAGCAAAGCGTTGTGGCGAGATCTTCAACTGAATCGGAATACATAGCTGCTTCGGAGGCTTCACAAGAAGAGATATGGATGAAGGAGTTAATCATAGAGCTCGGTGTGGTTCCAAGTGCGCTAGACCCAATGTCTATCTACTGCGATAACATGGGCGCCATAGCCAATGCACAAGAACCAAGGTCACACAAGAAGCTGAAGCACATCAAGCTACATTTTCACGCTATTCGAGAACATGTCCAAGATGGTGACATAAAGATTTGCAAAGTACACATAGATCTGAATGTGGCGGATCCACTGACTAAACCTCTCCCGAGGGCAAAACATGACCAACACCAAACTGCCATGGGTGTTTGGTATATTACCATGTAATCTAGATTAGTTGACTCTAGTGCAAGTGGGAGACTGTTGAAGATATGCCCTAGAGGCAATAATAAATGTAGTTATTATTATATCTTTGTGTTTATGATAAATGTTTACATTCATGCTATAATAGTATTAACCGGAGAAATTAATACTTGTATGATTTGTAAACTAAAATAGAGTCCCTAATGAAGCCTCTTTATAATACTAGCTTGTTGGTTAATGGATGATCGTGGTTTCCCGATCATGAACATTGAGATGTTGTTAAAAACAAGATCATATCATTAGGAGAATGGTATGATGGACATACTCCTATAGATAAGCGTAGCATAAAGATCAAGTCATTTTAATAGTTCAATTGCTATAAGCTTTCTGATACATAGTAACCTAATTCCTTCGACCATGAGATCATAATAATCACCATCACCGGAAGGATGCTTTGATGACATCAAACACCACACTGTAACTTGGTGGCTATAAAGGTGGCATTGAGTGTTCGGAAAGTATGGGTTGAGACACATGGATCAAGAGTGGGATTTGTCCATCCATATGACGGATAGATATACTCTGGGCCCTCTCGGTGGAATGTCATCCAATTAGCTTACAAGCATGTTACTGGCTCAAAGGGATCACATACCACGAGAACGAGAAAAGAGTACTTATCGGTAACGAGGTTGAACTAGGTATGCAGAGATACCGACGATCAAAACCTCGGATAAGTAAACTATCGTGAGACAAAGGGAAATTGGTATCGTATGTAAATGGTTCATTCGATCGCAAAGTAATCGTAGAAATATGTGGGAGCCATATGAATTTCCAGATTCCTCTATTGGTTATTGATCGGAGAAGTGTCTCGATCATGTCCGCATAATTCACGAACCGTAGGGAGACACACTTAAGGATTTGATGTTGTTGAGTAGTTATGGAATGATGAGTAAGAGACCGAATGTTGTTCGGAGTCTCGGATGGGATCCGGGATATCACGAGGAGATCCAGAATGGTCCGGAGAATAAGATTCATATAAGGAAAGTCCTGTTTCGGAGTTGGGGAATGATTTTGGTGTTTTCACCAGGAATGTTCTAGAAGGGTCCGGAAGGTCCGGCACTCCGGAGGGGAAGGATACATGAATGTGTCATGAGAATATGGAATGGTTGCATCATGTACTAGGTCACTTGGCTGGGCAAAATAAAGAGAGAAATCAAATCCAAGTTTGAAAGTCAAACGACAATTTGAAAAAGTCAAACGACAAGTTTGCTTGGTGGAGGGAGAGTAGGAAACCTACTTAGGGAGGAAGTCCCCTCCCTCCACCCACCGGCTAAGGAGGCCGAGTTGGGGGAGGACTCCCTCCTCCCAATCGGCCACCCTCCACCTATATAAGGAGGGGTAGGGCGCCCCTACCCCTCACACCCAAAACCCTAGCCCCAAGTGAAAGTACAAAGGAAGTCGCCTAGAGGGGGGGGGGGTGAATAGGCTTTTAAAAATATTATGGTTTAGGCTCAAGTAAATGCGGAATAAAACTAACATTTAATTTATTGAGCACAAAACCTAGCCACTAAGTTCACCTAGGTGCACCAACAACCTATGCTAAGCAATACAAGCAACAAGGTGATAGCAAGGTATAAATACTTCAAGCACGATGGCTATCACAATGTAAAGTGCATAAGTAAAGGGTTCGGTTGAGAGATAACCGATGGACGCGGAGACGAAGATTTGTTTCCCGAAGTTCACTTCCAAAGAAGCTACGTCTCCGTTGGAGAGGTGCGATGGCGCAATGCTCTCCGAACGCCACAAATGGCTCACCTCGAGGTGTGGTGGCTCGATGCTCACCCAATGCCACACAAGGCCTCACCCCGGATGCGGAAGCACACAACTCACCGACGCCACAAAAGGCTCACCCTATTCTCCCAAGTGCGCACCACAAAAGGCGGGCACTTGCTCCACTATGGGACGCTTGAGGGCGGTCACCGAACCCGTACAAGATTGGGGCTAACTCCACAACTCAATTGGAGGCTCCCAACAACAAAGCCACAAAAGGCCAACAATGCCACAAAAGGCCAACAACGCCACAAAAGGCTACAAGACCACAAAAGGTCAACAAGACCACAAAAGGTCAACAATCCATCCACACAACCTAGGGTTCCAAGGAACCCAAGAGAAACAAGCTCACAAGCTTGAACTGCCTTGAATCTCGAGGAGAACTCAAACCTATGCACCAAATGCAAGGGCAAGTCCTTCTCCCCAAATTCCAACAAAGCTACAAAAGTTATTGGGGAATAAGGGACGAAGAACACAAGAGTAGAACTCAAACCTATGCACCAAATGCAAGGGCATGTCCTTCTCTCCCAAATTCCAACAAAGCTACAAAAGCTATTGGGGGAATAAGGGAGGAAGAACACAAGAGGAGAACACAAAACTCTCCAAGATCTAGATCCCAATGATTCCTTCACAAATAAGGATTTGACTTGGGGGATTGTAGATCTAGATCTCCTCTCTCAAATCCCTCAAAAAGATGCAAGAATCATAGGAGGGGAAAGGGAGAGGGAAAGATTCTTCAAGGTTGACAATGGAGGAGAGAGAGAAAGCCAAGAACCAAGAAGAAAAGCTAGTGCCCACGAAGGGGAAGAGGAGCCCTTTAAAGGGCTCCCGGATCTGCCGTTATGGGCATTAGCGACACTGGACGGAACTTCCGGTGGGAGGCGGAAGTTCGTGGCACCAACCAGCGAAAATCATGGAGCGAACTGAAAAAAACGAAACATGGCGGAACTTCCGGCTCTGGGAAGTTCCGCCAGACTAGCTCCAACGGTCATCGACCGTTGGCGCCCGCTCAAGTGCACCGAAGTTCCGGTCAAAGCAGACCGAAGTTCGGTGAACTTCCGAGCAAGTTCGACAAAGTTCGCAAATAGAACGCTTCAAACAGAAGGTTCTTGGCGTGAAAGAAGACCGGAACTTCCACCGAACTTCGGACAAGATGCCCTAGCGGAACTTCCGGTGGGAAGCCGGAACTTCCGGTCAGAGAAATTCCAGAAACCAGAAAACCAGAAACGCAATAACTTTTGCATCCGAACTCCAAATGGGATGAAACCAATTTTGTACGAAATATTGGGTATCACCTTGGGAGAAAATATCATAAATATATATGTGAAGTATCCCCCAAGGTGTGGAGCCGGAAAACTCGCAAGATCAAAAACCGCAATAAGATATGCAAGTGAAATCCTTAGATGATGAGCTAGAGCTTGTTATGATGGTGACCACAAGCTCTATATCCTCTCATGGACAAGAACCAAATAATAACCAAGAAAGATGATGATATGAATGCAAAGGTTTGATCTCTCTCCGAACGATGCAAACGAGACACCCGCTTGAGAGCCCCTCTTGATAGTACAGCTATCTATCCTAAACCCGGTCTCCCAACTAACAGCACGAGACCGGCAAAAGAGAAGCCCTATCAACATACCTTTGCCTTGAGCGTCCCACTTGAACTTGATGTAGACCGTCTTGTTCTTCTATAGTGGGAACATCTTTCTTGTTTGCTCTTGCTCGCTCTTGCTTGATGAAGACTTGCAAAATGCTCCCCCATACTCCATGGGGAAACCTCTTCTTTGGACTTGTCTTCATCATTCCATGAGCACGAGGATGGCAAGCTTCAAGCATGAGATCTTCTAGAGATGGCGCATCTTGAGCTCGTCCTTCTTCATCCTTACTTGAGGTTGATCCATCTTGATGCAACTCTTTGCACATTCCTTGATCGACCTTCAAGCTCCTTCTTTCTTCATGATTCCAATGGGCAAAAAGCCCCTGGACATTTCTTCATCTTCCAACCTTGAGACCAACACATGGCCCAAGCGATGCCAATGGACAAACCTACAAGTGAAACTCAATTTACACATTAGTCCATAGAGATTGCCATTAATTACCAAAACCACACATGGGGGCATACATGCCCTTTCACCAAGCCGCCGGTGCCACCACCTCCTTGTGCCGCCGCCTAGGGCACCTCCAACTCGGCGAGTTGGGGTTTCCCCAAATCCTAGCCGCCGACCAAGACCTCCCCTTGGTGCCCTCTAAACCCTAGATCACCAAGGCCTCTCTCATACTCCACCATACTCGCTCCGGCTTAAGGCGAAGCCCTGCGAGATCTCCCCTCTACTTCCGGCACCACGCCGTCGTGCTGCCGGAATCACGAGGAGAGTGCTAAAACCTTCGCTGCCTACTGGAACAAGGGAGAGGAAGGTCTTTATCGAGTATCGAACATGTGACCCACTGCGGAAGCACTGTCGGAACGCAGCGCCGGAAGGATCGTCTACGCGATCTTGAAATCGACAAGAGTACGACTACATCACCCACGAGAATCTGCTCTCGTTAACCGCTTTGGAATCTTCAAGGGAGAGTCCCTCTATCAACTTGTTGCTACAATCTAGTGGATAGATCTTAGCTTTTTTGTTTGCATGCGGTAGAAATTTTTTGTTTTCCATGCTACGAACCCCTACATTTAGGGTTAAACTAACCTCAGATGACCATCTAAGATAAGTTCAACTCCCAAACACGGAAGATCATGGTACGATTCGGTAACATTACAGAACACAGGGATTCAACAACATAAGTTTAAACTCTTAACAAAGTAAGATATTAGAGTTATTACAAACCAGAGGTCATAGACCCAACATTACATCATACAACAAAAGCAAATTATGTTGTTCTACACAACAACTTAGCAAAAGGCCTAAGGGGCCATAAACAAAAGCGACGTCCATCCCATAGCCCTCAGGCTGCTACCTGGGACCCCCAACTACTCGTCGATGTCAACGTAGAAGCCACCTTCAGTTGCAACCAGATCCTCTGTAAAAAAAACAATGGCGCAAGGCTGAGTACGAGAATGTACTCAGCAAGACTTAGATAACCTAGTATCTACATGCTCTGGCTAGAAAGGCTTTCTCTGGATTTTCTTTTGTGGAAAGCAATATTTATTTGTAAACAAGAGAGATAAGAGGCTCGTCTACTCAGAATCTTTTAAAAAGGATAAGATAGCGACTTCTTCATCTTGTTCATCACATCTTGGTAACCACCAGCTTCATCAGAACTCCCTATCTAGGATCACCCCTCAACCCAGAGGAAGCATCCTTAAGCACACGTGGATCAACAAGTTTTACTTAGGTTATAGTTCTCTATGATCATCATGTCAGTTCCCAAGTCGTTCATAACCGTGAACACAGATTTTCGAAAAGATTAATACCCTGCAGGGGTGTACAACTTTACCCACAAGTACCAACCGACTCTTAATGCCAAATTATTATCCCTCTTCCTTGGAAGGCCGGCATAGGGTGGTTGACCACGACCTTTACCTTGCTTTCACCGAGACCATGAGTCATGCCCTAGGGATGGTTCCGCCATAACGGGTCAAGTCCCGAAGCCGGTCCCTAAAGATGTGACGCGAGGTTGGTTCACCAGGGGCTCCATCGACCCTAAGAAACCACGGCCACACTTCCCTACCTGTTATGATGCACCTCCATCACCTCCTCTTTCGAAAACGTTTTCAATGCATATTCCAAAAGGAAAGCCCGAACTATGTGACTCATGGAATCTACTAGGCAAGTTAGTTGCTCGTGGGGTTTTCCAGGCCCGTGTGGTTGTACGCTCGTCTTGGTTCAAGAGGCAAGAACTCGGGTCCTAATGGTGGCGAGCATGGGACTACAAAAATCCACACCCAACATGGCCTCCCATACAAGCCTTAGCATGATTAGTTAACTCCTTCGATGATGTCACCACCTCCTACCTATCTAGATTCTCCGACACCTCTGATTCATCATTCGGATAGATCAGACATTGATACTATGCATGGCTAAGCTGTCGACCTCAGAAGCTCTAGCAACGCTCAGATGCCAGACCTAGATATGCTAGGAGCAGTGGATCAGGAGTGTAAAGCTACAAAAGGTAAACAATGCAGCAGATAGGTAACACTAACTACTGACAAAAGATCACAATGGAATCGTGTGCATCATAGCGAGAAAGTAATATACTTTATAAAACATAGGTTCATAATGAGAGGCTACGCTTGCCTTGTCCATCAGTAGACAGGTACAGATCTTCGGTGTTGTTGACTTCTGCTTCGGGTTCGGATCCTGTCGTGAAGAACCAATACCGGAAACAAAGGCGACAATCAAGACATGGCATCGATGCAATGCTCAAACAAGGATGATGATATGACAAGTTGAATTGCATTGAAATGAAACCCTAAAACATGCTCGGCAATTTAAACGGGGTTCCGTGGGTTGAAAACCCTAACTCGGCAAACTCCAGAAACACATGAGAGGGGTTGATTTAGTTCTCTAATTAAACTTGTCATTAAAGTTGTTGATCAATGTATTATTATATCTTAAATAGGTAGAGCTCATTTTTCTGAACATTTTGATATATTATTTGTATTTTTCTAAATTACAGATTAACAGTTATTGAATTTACAATATTCAAAACAAATTTCTGAAATTATTAAACCTTTTATTAATTTAAATAAAATTGGGAATACTTTTACACATGGGGCTAGGCTAGCCACAGACACGGACAGGTGGGACCGTGGCCACCTCAGCATCCACACACGTGAAAAGGCTCAGGGGCAATTTTCACCGGGGCAGAGGCTACCCACACCGACTGACGGGTGGGGCTAAGGCCACGCAAGCAAGCCACGCGAGCCTCGCCGGAGAACGACCAGACGACGGCGACTGGCGGCGCTAGGGGGCGATTTGGGAAATGCGGTTGGGCGGGTTCGAAGCGGAACGACACATGGAGTCTAGCTACGGTGGCTCCACCAATTTTTGGTCACCGGAGCTAGGTCCCCGACGCTGACTGGCGGCAGCAGCGGAGGTTACACGGCGGCGGAGCGATACAGAGCACTAGGGAGGAGAGGAGGGGTGCCTTGAGCACCGTATGCTCACCCTGAGCGCGTAGATGGCGACGGTGAGGCCGGAGGAGCTTCGAAGTGACGGCGATTTGATGACGACGGCGGCGGCAGAACCTCGGGGAGACGAGCTCGTCCGTGCCAGCTGGGGATGCGCAGCTCGATTCCTCTGGTTAGAAGACGGAGGGCTTCTCGACGGAGCTCCTAAGCTACTCGGCCGGGCTCGGGGTGCACGGGAACGAGATCTAGCTCGTCGCCATGGCGGCTAGGGTTCGGTGGGGAGGAGCTCTGCCGAGAGAGAGCGAGAGAGAGAAAGGGATAAGGGGACGAGGAGAGAGAGCCGAGCAACAACGTTCTTATGCTGGGCTCCGGGGGCGGCGGTGTGGTGGCGAGCATCGCAGGGCGCTGCAGGAATCGATGACGGCGGCGCTGCCACCCAGCTGCTTAGCGTCGTTGTCGAAGACGACGAGGAGAAGAGAGTGAAGGGGTACGGGGCCGCGTGGGCCTTAGCTAGGCCGCGAGAGAGGGAGAGAGGGAGGAAAAAAGTTGGGCTCGGCCCAAAGGTACTGGGTTGCTCATTTTTTGACAGATCCTTTTTCTAAATCACTTTTCTTTCTTTTGTATAACTATTTGGCTACTGTTTTCAGATAATTCAAAATACTAGGATTTTGTAAATATGTTGAAAACAATGTGGGGCCCTTGACACTATTTGGGCTCCACTATTTTGGGTAACTTTCAAATTCAAAACATTTTGAATGGATTCCAAAAAGAGGCTCTAGCATGGCTAAGCTATCGACCTCAGAAGCTCTAGCAACGCTCAAATGCCAGACCTAGATATGCTAGCAGCAGTGTATCAGGAGTATAAAGCTACAAAAGGGAAACAATGCAGCAGATAGGTAACACTAACTACTGACAAAAGACCACATTGGAATCGTGTGCATCATAGCGAGAAAGTAATATACTTTATAAAACATAGATTCAAAATGAGAGGCTATGCTTGCCTTGTCCGTCAGTAGACAGGTACAGATCTTCGGTGTTGTTGACTTCTACTTCGGGTTCGGATCCTATCGCGAAGAACCAATACCGGAAACAAAGGCGACAATCAAGACATGGCATCGATGCAATGCTCAAACAAGGATGATGATATTACAAGTTGAATTGCATTAAAATGAAACCCTAAAACATGCTCGGCAATTTAAACGGGGTTCCGAGGGTTGAAAACCCTAACTTGGGAAACTCCGGAAACACATGATAGGGGTTGATTTAGTTCTCTAATTAAAATTGCCATTTAAGTTGTTGATCAATGTATGCTTATAGCTTAAATAGGTAGAGCTCATTTTTGTGAACATTTTGATATATTATTTGTATTTTTCTGAATTACAGATTAGAAGTTATTGAATTTACAATATTCAAAACAATTTCTGAAATTATTAAACCTTTTATTAATTGAAATAAAATTGGGAATACTTTTTACACAGGGGGATAGGCTAGCCACAGACACAGACAGGTGGGCTCGTGGCCACATCAGCGAAAAGGCTCAGGGGCAATTTTCACCAAATGGAAGTGGCAATGGCAATGACCATGAAAATGTTGACAAATGATGTGTCAACATGTGTGTCCAAGTAAATTTTTTGTTGAACTTGGTTGTGTCAAATTATCATTTGTATTTGAACTATGTCCTAGTTTTGTGTTGAACTTGGCTGTGTGAAATAAGCATTTGGTGATTGTTGAGAGTCATTTGCTGTTCTATTTATTTTGGTTTGTTTGATCTTGTTGATGTGGTGTGGGCTGTGATAAGTAGTTTGCGTTGGCGCCCACGCGCTGCATTTTAGCTCGCCTGGTAGGGGCTATTTTGAGCTCTGTTTTCATACACCGATTTTAGCGCGTCCGCCGGAGGAGAAACACAACGCACATTAAAACTGGATCACGCGCGTTGTATAGCATTTTTAGCGCGCGGAGTTTTTCAACGACTGTTGGAGTTGCTCTTAATACTAGGCTCACTGATTTCTCCCATGCTGCACTTATCATCTCTTCACAATTCTCATGTCGAGTCCACATATCTTCAAAAACAAAGCCACTGGCTTCTTAAACCTCCCAAGTACTGCTGCAGAATCAACCCAGATCAGTAAAGCCGCATGGTCTGACTCCTCTATAACTATATGCTCGACTTGGGTCTCTGGGAACATGTGGAGAAACGAAGCCGTTGGCGTCCCTATCTAGTCTAACCTGAAAATTTCCTCCATGTTAGAGTATATGTCGGATACGTTATATTAGGTAGTTTCATATTGTAATCCAATTCTATCTCTAGTAGTCTTCTTGCCTCCCAAGTCTTCTAGTACTATATAAACAGCCTAAGGGCTCATGTTGTAATCACCTCTTGCAATATCAATACAATCTGTACATCGCAATCTTTCATGGTATCAGAGTGGTTTGCTCCGCCTAGGGTTTAGCCACCTCTTCTGCTGCTCCGTCCCCGGTGAGATCCTTCTCCGCTGGGGGCCGCGCAAATAGTAGATTAGATCTTACTTCGCCAAAATTTTCTTGCCGGACGCTTGACCGACGTTTCTTCTTCTTTCGCCGATCATAGATCAGATTGCGTCGTCCACAACCACATGTCTTCATCACACGCCTCTACTTCAACCTCGGCGTCAACTCATCTCCGGAAAATAATCGCCAACGATTGTTCCAAGGAGGCTCCGCGCGGCGCCCCAAGGGACGCCTTCACGCGCTATGTCGGCTTCTTTGTCCTCACGTGGTCACCACGCCGGCCCGTCTTCGCCTACATCAATCGGGACGCAAGTCCCCGAGTATGTGCCTTGCCGTCAACAAAGGGCTGCACCTTCATCAACCGTGGTCATCATCGCTGACAACCATCTACACCAACAACATCGCCACATCATCTCTGCCACCACCGATCATGGTCATCGTTAATGCCAACAAGTTCTTCTTCTCCACGAGTGACGTCGTGCTCATACAAGCGGAAAATATGGGTCTAATCCCCGAAATCGACTACCGCCCCAATTCATCGCCATCGAAAACTACCACCATCGTCTTTATCCACCACGATCTTGCCACCAGAGTCGTAGTCTAATTTTTATTAGCACAAGTCTATGCTCAATTTTATTCTTGCAGCCACTTCGTCTACTCCGACACGGCGGACAACTTCTACAGCGAATGTTTACGGAAATTTTTCTTTGCTCCTTAATCCGGCTCTAGCACGCATGGCTCATGATGGTCCCTGTCTTCGCACGTCCGCGATATGTCGGAAACATATCTATAATTTTTTATGCTCCATGCTTGTTTAGTATCTACTTTGCTTTGCTTTGTCTACACTTTGATGTATTTTTATATGTTTTCTGGAACTAACCTATTAACAAGTTTCCACAGTGCCAGTTGCATGTTTTCTTCTGTTTTTGGTTCCAGAAAGGAAGAAAATCAATATTACCAGAATTGGACGGGACAAAAGCCAAAGTCAACATTTTAGCATGGGCAACACGAAGCCAGAAGACGAGACAGAGGGGCACCACATGGCGGCCAGACCCCCTAGATGCGGGCCCACCCTAGGCCGCGCCTGCGTAGGGTGTGCCCCCCTGGCCGCCTCCTAGCCTCGCCTCTTAGCCTATAAGAAGCCCTCGATGCAGAAACACTAGGCACCAGATCGAAACTCCACAAAACCGTCTGTAGACGCCGCCACCATCGTCCCTAGATCGGGGGGATCTGAAGTTCTTCCCAGCACCCTACTGGAGGGGAGATCATCCCGGAGGCCTTCTTCTCCGGTATGAAGCGTGAGTAGTTCCACCTTGGACTATGGGTCCATGTAGTAGCTAGATGGTTGTATCTCCTCCTTGTACTTTCATGTATAGATCTTGTGAGCTCCGTTCATGATCAAGATCTAATCTATTTGTAATCATTCATGTTGTGTTTGCGGGGATCCGATGGATATTGAGATTACTATGTGAGATTGATTAATGATTTCGTCTATTTGATTCTATCATGTCTGTGTTGTTTGTGATCTTGCATGATCTCCGTTGTTAGTAGCTATCTTGACCAAGTAGTTGCTAGTGACTCCAAGAGGGGGTATTTATGCTCGATAGTGGGTTCATGCCTCTAGTTTCCAAGGGAAGTGACAGAAATCTCTTCGGTTGTAGATGTGTTGTTTCCACTAGGGATAAAACAACGGTCTCTTGTTCATGAAACAAATGGATTGTTTACCTTACACACTTTGCTTAAAGCAGTTTTCTATTGCTTGCAACTTAATACTGGAGGGGGTTCGGATGATAACCTGAAGGTGGAATTCTAGTCATAGATGCAGTTGGATGGTGGTCCATGTATATTGTTGTATTGCCCAATCGAATCTCATAGGATCTTTTTGTCTGGTATTGCATTGTTATGCCTTGATCAGTTCCTGTCAATTGCCCTACTGTAATTTGTTTACCCTTCATGCCATGTTGTTTATCTAAGGAGAGTACCTCTAGTGAACTATGGATCCTGGTCCAATCTTTACCATTGATACATCTTCCACTATTACTGTTTACTTGCTGCAAACCATCATCACCTTCCACACCAAACAGTTAATCCTTTGTTACAGCAACCGATGAGATTGACAACCTCACTGTTAGTTGGGGCAAAGTCTTGAGTTTGTGTTGTGCAGGTTTTCATGTTGCTTGCAACACCTTTGAGGCGTTTCCTTCCTCCTACAGGTTCGATAACCTTGGTTTCTTACTTAGGGAAAACTTGCTGTTGTACCGCATCATACCTTCCTCTTGGGGTCTCCCGACATAGTGCTGCTGTACGCATCAGTCCGGTATTGGCAACACCGACGTGTGCCTTCGTCCCCGAAACGCTCCCGAGTCTGGCAAGCTCGGTATTGCGGGTCAAGCTACTTCAACTCAAACTACACCTACCTCAACTACTACGGCGAATTCTCTAGGCTCAACGACGACATCGACCACAACACAACAACATCATCAATTTCATCAACGGTGACAACTTCACCAATGACACCATCAACCACGACTACAACACCCCACTCCGCTACATCGACATCGGCAACAAGGGCTACCACCTCACCTTTGGCTTATGCTCCAGTCAGACCGTCCGCGTCACTACCGATCCGACTGCGAGTGCGGGGGGGGGGAGGGGTGTTAGAGTATATGTCGATTACGTTATATTACGCAGTTTCATATTGTAATCCAATTCTCTCTAGTAGTCTTATTGCCTCCCAAGTATTCTAGTACTATATAAACAGCCTAAGGGATCACGTTGTAATCACCTCTTGCAATATCAATACAATCTATACTTCCGCAATCTTTCACTCCCCTACTATCTGATTATTCCAAGTATACATGCACCCTTTATAGCCTAGGTCAATGAGATCGTAATCTTGTAAGCACTTACGGAAATCCAACATATGCGCCTCACTTCTTGGATTGCCTCACAGTAGTTCCTCTTGCAGCAACACCTCATTAAAATCTTCTGCATAGAGCCACGGTAAATTGTCTTGACGTTTTAGGTACCGCGGTGCTTCCCAAGTCTTGTGTCTCTGTTCCGTATGTGGTTTACCGTAGATTCCACTCAACGTCTAGGTTTTTCCCTCATAGCTAATCTTTTTTTTTGAAAGATCTAGCAACTGCTGGCTTTCGATTTCAATAGAAGATAGAATATTTACATGTAGGCATTACACCGAAGGAATAAAAAAAAGGTAAACAAGAAGAAACAAGAGGTAGCCCAAGCAGGCATTACACCACGGTTTCAAGGAGGTTCCCAGATGAGCCTTCTAAGCTTTTCCGCTCCCGCGAAGGCCCAACTTTGAGCTTCGTTACAAGCGAATTGAACAAGGCGGAGGAGGGACGACGGCTTGTCCTTGAATACGCGGTTGCACTCTGTCCAAATAACCCAGGTGACTAGAATGATCAGGGATCGTATGTCGGCCTTGTGGTCGTTATTGGAGGCGTTAATCATTGCTTGCCACGCATCCAGGAGCGAGGCGTGCATACTCCATGAGCGCGGCGCCAACCCTTCGCAGTGTGGCCACGCCGCAATGGATGCCCAAAGAAGGCGAGCGAAGGGACAATCGAGGAACAAGTGCTTAGCCGTCTCCAGACTGCGGCCACACAACGGGCAAAAGTAGCAGTTGGGTCATTCCCGCAGCATAAGACGGTCGGCGCACCAAAGCCGATTCTGCAGTAGGAGCCATGCGAACATTTTGCACTTGGCCGGTGCCCAAGCCTCCCACACGAGATCGGGCATGACGCTAAGCTGCCGCCCTTCCAACTGAAGGTTGTACGCTGATTTAGCTGAGTACACCCCGTCAGGAGAGGGAAGCCAGAGGATGGAGTCGTCCTGGCCGTCGACGAGGGTTGGACCATGGATGTTGAGCTCCCGCCAGAGTAGCAAGAAGTCAGCCAGAATCGCCTGGGCAGGGGCGCGTCGTAGATCAAGGACCCAGCGATGACCCAGGAGCACGTCAACGATGGAGCGGTGCTTGCGGGCTGAGTGTTTGAAGAGTAGGGGGAAGCGAGAGCGCAGTGGGGAGGGGCCTATCCAAGTGGACCACCAAAACGAGGCCGAACGACCAGCCCCTATAGTTACTCTTGTAGCTGCAGAGAAAAGATCGTGGTCAAGAGCGTCACAAGGGGTGCCCAGCCTGGTCCAGGGACGCTCCGGGTGATGCCATTTTAACTAGAGCCAGCGTAAGCGTAAGGCCCATGCGAAAATCCACAGGTGAAGGATGCCGAGGCCACCGAACTTCATGGGGGAGCATACCGTCTGCCATGAGACTTTTCACTTGCTGCCAGTGATTTCGTTTTCGCCAACGTCCCAGGTGAAGTGCCGTCAAACTTTGTCGAAGTCAGAGGAGAATTTTTGCGACAGACGCAGCGCGGTGAGGGCATAGATTGACAGGGAATCGAGGGCTGAACGAGTGAGGGCGTGACACCGCCAGCATTCAGGAGTTTCCCCTTCCACGCCGCGAGCTTGGCCCAGGCCCGGTCAAGGATAGGCTGCAGATGCACGAGGAGTAATCGCCCTAGGGCCAGAGGCAGACCAAGGTAGGTTAGTGGGAACCCAATATGCTGCCCCTCGAAACCATGCAGGATGTTGTCAAGGTCGATCCCGTCGCAGCGGATCAGAGCCACTGAGTATTTAGAGGCATTGATCCGAAGCCCTAAAGCGTCACCAAACCTGGAGAGCTCGTCACGGTCAGGGTTGGCGAAGATGATGACGTCGTCAGTGTATAAGCTGATGCGTGATGACGTCGCCCCTATTGGCAGAGGGGGAAGTAGACTGGTGGTAGATGCCTATTGCAGGAGGCAGTGCAGAGGGTCGATGGCAATGTCAAAGAGTAATGGGGAGAGCGGGTCGCCTTGCCGCAGGCCGCGGCGGTGGTTGAGGGTAAGATCGGCGACGCCGTTGAGAAGCACCGATGTAGATTCTGAGGCAAAAAGTAGTGATACCCAATCGCGCCAGCGTGGCAGGAACCCTATGCGCTGGAGAAGCTCAATAAGATACTCCCAGGAGATTGAATAAAAATCTTGAGCGAAGTCTAGTTTGAGCAGGAGGCAAGGCTTCTTGCGCCGATGCATGGAGCGGGCAAGGTTGCGCACGTAGAGGAAATTCTCATGAAAACACCTAGACTTGAGAAATGCACTCTGAGGTGTCTGAGATCATCTCGCCCATGAGCGGTGCCAGCCTCTGCGCGAGAACCTTGGAAAAAAGCTTCGCGAAGGAGTGGGTTAAGACTTATGGGCCGGTAGTCTTTGATGTAAGAAGCTTGCGCCTTTTGGGGAGAAGGAAAACAAGGGCTCCGTTGAGGCTGGCAAAGTCCCCACCTGCCAGCCGGTACAGGTGATCGAATGTTGCAACGATGTCGTGCCTTATAATGGCCCAACAGCGACGGTAGAATACTCCTGTGAAGCCGTCGGGGCCTGGGGCCTTCTTGGAAGGCGAGGCTTTGATGACCTCCCAAATCTCGGAGGCATCGAATACGATGTCAAGGACGGTGAGGTTTACGTTCGAGAGAGGTATGTTATCCAAGTTGACCGCGGCCGCGCGCTGCATGGGCGTCCCTAATGCAGAGGAGAAGTGTCGATGGAGGAGCGACGCCTTGTCGTCGTGGCAAGAGTGGACGGCGGAGTCGGATTGAAGGATGTGAATATGGTTTTTGCGGCGACGGGCATTGACCTTGTGGAAGAAGCGGATGTTGGCATCGCCTTCCTTGAGCCACGTCAGGCGCAAAGCTTGGCGGCGCTACGCCCGCTCCACAGCAGCGAGGCTAGGGATGCGAGCCTTCAAAAGCTTGCGGAAGGCCGATTCCAGGGGAGTGAGAGGGCGAGAGTCCCACGCAATGTCAAACCTGAGCATTATCTCAGTTGCGAGGTGTAATTGGAAGCGAGTGTCACTGAAGTGGAGGCGACTCCAAAGGCGCAGCTCGCGGGCAGTGCTTCAGAGCTTGGCGCGTAGGTGGGAGAGAGGGTTCTGGGAGGTTGAGGGTTGGTTCCAGGTGGAGGAAACCACCTCAAAGAAACCAGGACAACTAGGCCAGAACAACTCAAAGCGAAACGAGGTGCGGCGAGGCGGACATTGGATGTCCATGAGCAATAAGGGGCAATGATCGGACTGCGAAGTCGACATTGCTTGAACCGCGCAGCATAGAAACAGCGACTCCCAAGCGACGTTGCAGAAGAACCTATCAAGCCTCACTAGGGTAGGCTGAAGTCGCTCGTTGATCCAGGAGAAGGCCCGGTTCTGGCACCGAAGCTCCTTAAGCTCGGCCCGGTCGAGGGCAGCCCGGAATTGCCCCATGAGACGCTTGTTCGGGTTGAGGTTGTTCTTGTCTCTAGCCTCGTAGATGATATTGAAATCTCCAGCGATCAGCCATGCCTGACCATGGGTGGGCTACAGCGCCTGAAGCTCTTGAAGGAAGGCCGGTTGGCTTCATCCTCTGCAGGGCCGTACACCGTCGATAGGAAGAAGGATGTCCATGACCGCAAAATGGTAACGGTGGCGGAGATCGAGAAGGTGCCCAAGGCACAATTGGTGAGGAGGCGACCCAAAATATAGCGATGCCGCCTCTCGTGCCGATCGCGGGCAGGAAGACAAAATCACGCCGCGCGGGCCCAGCAATCTCAACCGCATCGCGGGCGGAGATGGACGCGAGCTTGGTTTCTTGCACATAGAGGATTGCAGCTTTGTCAAGTGTGGCCATTTCTGCCACCACCTCGCGGCGAGCAATGCTGTTGAGGCCTCGCGGGTTCCAACCGAGGACAGGGCAGATGGGTTCACTCATTGGGGAAACAAGGGACACGACACACATTCAGCGACTGACATTTACTAGAAGGCACCACCAAACTACCATACAAGGGGGAGGGACGATCCATACCAAAACAGCCCCAAAATGATCATCCAATGACCACCTGCCGATGATATCCCTAACTCAAACCAGCTTAAGGCTGTCCGTCGCCAAAAACTAATAGAGGTAGATAACATGGATAACTAGTGAGCCGCCGCGGCGGCAGCACTCGCTCCTTCTACCTTGGAAGCAGCCCGAAGAATGGCCTCACGATCGATGCGGGTGAGGAGGGCAAGGCCATCGATGTCCACATCGTCCAGCGGCGTGTTGAAACGTGCAACTAGACTAGACGTCGCCTTGGCGGCTCTTTGCTCCGACTGATCAATGGCCCCGATCTCCTTGGCCAGGCGCACCGATGCCCGCTGCGAGACGGGGATGGCCGCCATCTTGGCAGATTGGCGCATGGTGCGGCATGTGCTTGGCGGGGGCTCCGTCGGGCGAGCCACCGCGACCGGGGACGGGCGCGAGGCCCCCAGGATGGACGCCGGCAGCTCGGAGAAGAGGCTATGGAGCAGATCCTTAGCAGCGGCCCTGCCATCTGCCAGATGCAGGCCATCCACCTGGTTAGTGACAACCAGCAGGTTGTCGCTCGCAGATGACGGAGGCAGCGCCTGCCCCAGGGGTGAAGGAGAGTGCTGCGGGGAGGGAACCATCTCGCGAGCCCCGGACAACATGGCATCTAACGAGAAGGAGAGGGGTCGGCTCGTGGCTGCAGCGGGCACGGCATCAAACTCCATCTCCATGGGGTCGAACCTCTGGGGGGGGGCAATTCTCAAGCTCAAGAAAGTCAACCATCACGATGTCAGAGAGGGGGTCAGAGGAGCAAACCGAAACGGGACTGGGCGCACGCGAGAGAGGCGGCGAACGAGCAGGGACGCCCGACGCCGCAGTGCTACCCGGGAAGGCCAGCTGGGGCACCGACCCGTCGGTAGGCAACGGCGGGGGCGGAGGGAGTTCTTCACCATCAGCGCGAGGAGGAGACGATGCCTCCCGACGGCGTCGCGAGCCAGGAGGAGAGCGGGTGCGGTGGCGGTTGCCGTGAAGCCCCTGAGCGGGGGGCAGCGTCGCGTCCGCTCCGGACACGCAAGGAGGGAAGCTCCAGACCAGGCTGGCGCCGCCGGCCGGAGGAGTCGCCCTCGTCGTCACGACGCCGATCACCCCCGGAGCCGCCACTCGAGCCGCCCGTGCATGCGCCGGTAGCGGGGCCACGACGAGCGCCCTCACCATCAGGCACTGACATAACCCATAGCTAATCTTTGATCAATATAGTATTGACACCACGGACGAACGGACACATCCACATATGGACGGCAATGGGTACCCGCTGTCCGCTTACCTTGCGTGTATTTACCCATTAAGGTAAGTGTATGGTAGTAAAGTTATACCCACGGATAAATAATTGGACAAAAATCTATTTCCGTTGAGTATTGCGGGTGCGGGTATGGTAATAGAAAACCCGCACCCGCATACCCACCTACCCAACTGTAACATCCCTAAAATCACATTTCAAACTTATGCATATCATCCATGCATCCATAATCATTTAGGGCTTCATTTCAGAAAACCATTTCAAAACAGGAGCATATGAGCTCATTATTTTATGTGATCAGCATTTGAAACAAATGCTACTCTCTAATGAGAGATTGTTGTTCATGAAACCAAACTTTGTTGTCTTTTTACTCTCAGGACTGTTTTGCTAAGATTGCTAAGGTTTAAACCAAAAATTTCAAAGCAAATACAATTTGAAAACCAATTTCAAAACCAATATCAAACAAGTGCTATGTCACTGTTTATTCTATTTTATTTCAAATGACCAAACCAATTCAAAGTAACCACTTAGTTTTATGCCTAGATTTGTGACTATTGCACACTGCAAAAATCCTGAAAAGATTTGAATTCAAATAGAGTTTGAAATCATTTGAAATTCATTCCAGAAAATCAAATCAGAAATAGAAAAGGAATAAAGAAAAGGAAAAAGGCCAGCCAGGTTTGAGCCCATCAACATCCAGCCAGCTAGCCCACCCGGTTCCCTCCTCTCTTTCACTCACAGACGACTTGAAGAGATCGACGCCAGACCCCACCCCACTGCTTTCTCGCAGACAACTAGGCACCGTCCACGTCACCGTCGTCTTCCCCAAAATCTTGCGAAGAACACGTCGCACTGGCTGTTGCTGGCGTTGATTCCGCGGCGTAATTGCCATTGATTCTGTAGGAGTTTCTTGTCGAGCCCTTGCCTACTTAAACTCCTCTACACCGCGGCCATTTCCCCTCACTCAGTTTTCTCTCCACGCCACCAGGCTGCTCGCAACTCGCCAAACACCGCCGCAGCTCCGACGACCTCCGACGTGCGATTCCGGTAAGACCCCGTCGCCCCTTGCTGTCTAAGTTGGCCAGAATGATCACAACATCCATGCGCATCTTCTCAACCTATTGGTGCATGATAGGACCATCTGGAGACACGCCAACGACGACGATTGCAAGCACCCGACGCCTTCTTCTTCTCCGGCGATCGATTGCGGTTAGCATTGAGCGCCCCTTGACCTCTCTCGCATACGACTAGGTTTGCCTTGTACTTGCGCAGCTACTAATGCCTCTGGTTGGTGCTAGGAAGGCCCAGAGCGTCGGCAACAACTTCGTCTGCAACCACCCGACGCCGTGCACAACTCCGACGAGCTCCCACGGCCACTACAGCGCGCCCCTTGACCAGCCATCATCACCTTGAGCATCAGCATTGCATGGCGAGCTCGGTAAGCCCCTTCCCCCTCTCCCGCGCGACCTAGAACGCCAGCTCCTCTACTGACAGAGGCACCGCCGCCGCTAGCGCCGCCACTAGATGGTCAGGCTGCTCAGGAACGTTGGATCCAGATCGTGCGGATAGGATAGAACACGAGCGAAGCGGTAAGATTAGATCTGAGCCGCGCGATTAAGTTAGATCTAGCGGCTCAGAAGCGTGATCCGACACGAAACGGTACGCACCAATCAGAGCGTGACGCGTGGCTAGGGTTTAGATTTAAAACAGAATTTGAATCAGATTATTGTTTGAATTTGATTTAGCTATAACTTTTGATCCCCATGTTAGAATTTGACAAATTTTATACCGTTGGAATCAGGAGAGCAAGCTCTTTCTGATTATGTAATGTGTTTAAAGTTTTGCTTCTGTTAAAATGGTTTCTTTTGCAGAAACATGTGTAGGGCTTATTTGAGTATATGAATTGATTAGGAATTGTTTTAAGGGTTAAATAATTATTGTTTGGCAAGTTTTTGACTTGTTTAGGACTCAGTACTATGCACTTGCTTGATTGAGTTTTGAAAATCACCACTTAGCATTTTGCATGCATGCATATATTTTTTATTGTATATGTTTTGTGTGTAATTTGTGGCTACCATTTCTTGTGTAGATTTTGGTGCCAGTGATTGTGATTGTGAGGAGTGCTACTCTCCCAACTACCAAGGCAAGTGGTACTTCATGAATATTAACATTCCTATGTTTTCTACTAAGCATTAGAAATATTTTGTTAGACTTGCATGCTATATTTTGCTTATATGCCATGTTGGGAAATCCTAAGTAGTTGTAGAAATGCTAGGGAATTTCTAAGTTAAGTTACTATCTATGCCATGCTTAGCCTAGCTAGTAGCAAACAAGGGTTGGTGAAATATACATGTTATGATGAAAATATTTCTAAGTCTTTGGACTTGTGTTTTACCTAACAAAACAACTAAGTTAATGAAACACCTAGGTGGAATGGAAGGAAAGGTTTATGTTGAGTGGTTACACAAGGCCCATTTCTATGGTCTACCTTGTGTATCTCACTTGTGGTAAGCCACCCAGGAACAAAGAGATTTTAGAGGCCAAGTGTTAAGAAGCTTCTAGTGCAGCCACTTGGCAATATGGGCTCTGCCTGGACCATATAGGTTGCTAGAACTTAGCCATTTGGACAGTTGGTGGTAGTGGGAATGATAGGTTGGAGCGCGTCCATTTGGTCTAAGGGAAGGCTTCTGAAAGGTCCTGTCTTGGTGAAACCAAGTCTGGTGGGGAAAGTGCACAACCTCTGCAGATGGAAAAATCTAAGTACTTAGCCAAGTCCATGGCAATGGACAACTTGAGAATCAAGGCATGGAAGCTATCAAGAATCTCCTCATCCCAATTTCTAAATAAAAACTTGTGGGTGAAAAAGGGTGAAGGACCTCAGTGTCTATTGATGGTTTATTGGGAAAAGTTTTGACAAAGAAAAACTTAGTGATTTCAACTAATAGGCAAAATCTATTTTGAGCAAAGCAAGCCAAGCTACACTTAGCCAAATTGCATATAGTATCTAGTCCACTTAAAATTTTACTAAGGTATCACTTGCCAATACGATTCCAAAGTATTGACCCACCGTGGCTGTAACTTGTGATGTTGCAGGTTACTCTGATGAGGATTAGGTGTCATGAGTCTACACTTAACATGTTTGCCTGTGGCACATGAAGATGAAGACTTTTATTTATTTACTTATTCAAACTCTTGTATTAGGCCTGTGGCCTTGGAGTTGTAAGAACTATGTTTATCTCTAGAATGGCTGTAATAAATGACCTTTGTATATGTGTACTTCATCTTAAACTGTGGATGCTAGCAATGATCCAGGGACTAGCATTGCAATCACAGGGATCCTTTTCCTTTATAAAGGAGGGATATTACAGATGGTATCAGAGCACTCTGTTGCCTGTAGGATTATGACCCTAGGATTGGAAACCACTAAGGAATTTTTTTAGCAACTTCTACACTTATCTATTCTTCTCGTAAACTTTTCTAATCTTCTTCCTCATCTCTATTTGTAGATGAACTCCATCAACGAAGCCGTGAGGAAAGGACCACTCATGACAATGACTTTGGGTGTGAGACAGAATTCCCCAAGGCTCTCAAGGACCTCATGGTTGCATTAGAAATACAAGGTGCAGCTGTGTACAAGGGTTTTCCTGTGATGGATGAAGGAGTGGAATACTGGTGGGTGCAACTTCACTTGTATAAAAACAAGGAAGACAACCATTAGGAAAAAGGATTCTGCATGTTCACCAATTCAGTGGTGCACACTACATTCTTTGAATCAGCAAGGGATGCAGCTTGGAAGACCATCAAAGAACTTGGTTATAGAGTCAAGTGCAGAATGCTCAACCTCCAAAATGATCTAAGGAAATAAAAGGAACATACCCAAGAGTTGGAAGCTACCAACCAAACCTTAAGAGGAGACATAATAGACTTAGTGATGGAGTCATGTGAGCAAGATAGGCTGATTGCTTCTAGAAACATTGTGTTAGCCAACAGATCCAGTGAGATAGGATTGTAAACGTACTTCGTTAGTTGGACCACCACTTATCACCTTATTTTCCAAATGTTGCTTTAAAATAAGATTGAACCTTGGTTGTTGTAATGGATCCATGTATGCCATGACTTGTGTGTTTTGATTTCCAAGGATATGTATGGGATGTTTTGTCTTTTGTTTTATCTTGAATTGTGTTGTTCTAACTTTTCTATCTTATAAATAGATGCCTACTATTACCATCAGCACTGTTGAGGAGTTCCAGGTTACTCGCTTTGGTCCTCGTATTGTTGATCTTACTACTTTGCTCAATCTCCCTCTTCCTACCATCATGGTGCTTCCACTCACCAAGTTTGAGAGGAAGGACCTCTGGGGCTTCAAGGTCAACCAGCCCGGACGCCAGACAGAGCCTACCACGGAGGCTATTGTCTTCAAGCTCATGCACGATGACAAGGAGAGAGGCCTTGAGGTAGTCATGCAGGATCTGATAGGACGTCTGCCAAGGAGACACTCCCGACAGGTTAGAGGTACCCACTTCCACGTCTTCGGAAGACGTGATGAGGATGGAGAGTCCATCGACTTCGAGGACGATTCGAGGGACGCAGCAGAGCCGATTCGCTTGTACCTCCAGGACTTAGAGTCTCTCATTAGGCACGTGGACACTGACAGGACCAACTTCATGCTCAACAATGACGAGCTCCAGGTGCAGCTTCGCGAGAAGGACAAGCTCTTCGCGGAGCAAGACGAGATAGTCAAGGAAATGGAGGCGAAGTTCGAGAGACAGGACAGGAAGTTCAAGAGTCAGGAGAAGCGTGTCCAGGATAGGAACAAGAAGATCTGAGACATGACTGAAGAACTGCAGTCCAAGGACTTCGAGCTCAAGAAGCAGCAGACGGTGATTGAGAGGCTTTGTTCCTAGAAGAGGGCTCTCAAGGCCAAGATAGAGACCTTGACCACTAGTGTCGAGGAATACAAGACCGCGATGGAGAACGCAGGTCTTACCTTTGACGAGGAGGAGATTGATGCCGAGGATTAGATTTGACTACTCATTTATCATTTGTTATCGTACTTATTATTTGAGAACTTGTTATTTGACCATCCGACATGTGGATGGCTTGATACTTGTGTGTTTTACTTTGCGAACTTGTTATCTTGTTGTTGAACCTTTATCATTGTGTTGCATGCTTTGTGTTTGCTTATGTGATGTAATGTGGATGAAAGCATCTATGGGTATCTCATTCTTATCTCTATTGAAAAAACCACAGATGCCTCCCCGTCGTGCAAACCCCAACCCCAACAACAACAACATCATCACTCCAGAAATGCAGCAAATGATGACTGCTCAAACACAGCTAATGCAGATGATGACGAAGTTCATCCAAAACCAAAATAACAACAATAACAACAACAACAACAACCCACCGGGTTTTGATATGCTTACCAGGTTCTTGAGATTGAGGCCAGCAAAGTTCTCAGGTACGACTGATCCCATGGTGGCCAATGATTGGCTACGCTCAGTGAACAAGGACTTGGTGACCGTGGGCTGTACGGATGCTGAAAAAGTCAGATTTGCAGCACATCTGCTGGAAGGACCAGCCGCCACTTGGTGGGACAACTTCTAGATCACCACTCCCATAGAAGATGTGACATGGGCTATCTTTGAGGATGGATTTCGCACTGCTCATATCTCATCTGGAATGATGAGTCTGAAAAAGAAAGAGTTCCATAATCTGAAGCAGCGCCACCGCAGCGTGGCTGAATATATTGAGGAGTTCAACAATCTGGCGCGTTATGCACCGGATGAAGTTGACACCGATGCTAAGAGAAATGAAAAATTTCTTGAAGGCTTGAATGATGAGCTGAATCTGCAGTTGGCTGTGGCCTATGTTCCCACTTATCAGTCTCTCTATGACAAGCCTGCTATTTTGGAGAACAAAATGAAACAAGTTGAAAGCAGGAAGAGAAAGCACTCAGACAAGCACAGCTCGGGATCGTCTCACAAACGTTCCCATTATGATGACAGCGGAAGCTCAGGATCCCACAAGCATGGAAATTCAACAAGCACCACAACCACAACCGTCATGACAACAAGCATCACCGTAGTCATGACAATGACAAGTACAAGAACCACAAGGGTGGATACAAGAGCCACCACAGTGGTAATGGAAGTGGAAGTGGAAGCCAGCCTGTCAAGAAAGACATAAGTCAGGTTGAATGCTTCAAGTGCAAGAAGATGGGGCATTATGCAAATGAATGCCCAGAAAAGAAAGTTGAAGGACCCAACAAGCCCAACCCTTTCCAGAAGGGACAGGTGAACCACATCAGTGTGGAGGAGGTCTATGAGGAGCCTGATGCTGTTGCTGGTAAGTTCATACTCAATTCTATTCCAACATTTGTTCTTTTTGATACTGGAGCATCACATTCATTCATATCAAAAGCATTTGTTGATAGAAATGGGTTTCCAACTGAAAACATTGGGTGTCCAATAAAAGTTAGTTCTCCGAGTGGAGATATGATAGTAAGTCTTGGATGCCGGGATCTAGTAATAGAGTTTGGAAAGCATAAATTTCCAGTGAGTCTGATAATCCTAGATTCCCAAGGACTGGACGTAATATTGGGAATGGATTGGATGGCTAAGTATGAAGGAGTACTAGATTGTGCTAATCGTACTGTTGCACTCACAACCCCGGAAAGAAAACGGATTAAATTCAAGTCCAACTTTGAATCAAAAGGAAGTAAGCTAAATTCTCTTAAGGGGGTTAGCATGGACAGTGTGCCAATTGTGAGTGAGTATCCGGATGTGTTTTCGGAAGAATTGCCGGGAATTCCACCAGATAGAGATGTGGAGTTTCTTATAGATTTGGTACCAGGGTCTGTACCAATAGCTAAGAGACCATATAAAATGTCAGTGGATGAACTGAAAGAACTCAAGAAACAACTTGGAGAACAGTTGCAGAAAGGATTTATTCAACCAAGTTCTTCATCTTGGGGAGACCCAGTTTTGTTCGTAGAGAAGAAAGATAGAAGTCAAAGGTTATGCATAGATTATCGTTCACTCAACGAGGTAACTATCAAGAACAAATACCCTTTGCCTAAAATCAATGACATGTTTGATCAGCTAGAAGGAGCTTGTGTGTTCTCAAAGATTGATCTCCGGTCAGGCTATTTTCAACTCAAGATAAGAGAACAAGACATACCTAAGACATCGTTCACTACAAGGTATGGATTGTATGAGTATACCGTAATGCCTTTTGGTTTGACCAATGCTCCAGCATACTTCATGAATATGATGAACAAGGTGTTCATGGAATTCCTTGACAAGTTTGTTGTCGTTTTCATCGACGATATCTTAGTCTACTCCAAGAGCAAAGAAGAGCATGAAGGACATTTGCGTTTGATACTTGAGAAGTTACGAGAGCATAAACTTTATGCCAAATTCAGCAAGTGTGAGTTCTGGTTGGATGAAGTTGGATTTCTTGCTCATGTTATGACAAAGGATGGTGTAGCAGTTGATCCCGCTAAAGTTTCAGCTGTAACTAAATGGGAATCTCCCAAGTCAGTGAAGGAAGTTCGTAGTTTCCTTGGCTTAGCAGGTTACTACAAAAGGTTCATTGAAAATTTCTCCAAGGTAGCTAAGCCTATGACTGAATTGTTAAAGAAAGACAAGAAGTTTGCTTGGTCTGAAGGTTGTGAACTCAGCTTTCAGGAATTAAAGAAGAGACTTGTGACACCAGGTCTTGTATGCGCAGTTGGAAAAAGATTTCCAAGTATATTGTGATGCATCTCATCAAGGTTTGGGTGCAGTACTTATGCAAGAAGGAAAAGTTGTGGCGTAAGCCTCGAGACAACTCAAAACTCATGAAGTGAACTACCCTACTCATGATTTAGAGTTAGCCTCTGTTGTCCATGCACTCAAAACATGGAGACACTACCTTTTGGGAAAACGTTGTGAAGTGTTCATGGATCACAAAAGTTTGAAGTATATCTTCACCCAGAAGGAAATTAATATGAGACAAAGAAGATGGTTAGAACTTATCAAGGACTATGACTTAAGTTTGCAATACCACCCCGGTAAAGTAAATGTTGTAGCAGATGCTCTAAGTCGTAAGGTTTTTGTGAATGGCCTTACCAAAGGAGAATTGCCAGATGATTTGTGTGCCAAATTTAGAAAACTCAGATTGGAGATTATGCCTGAAGGACATCTCATGACTTTGGATGTTCAACCAACTTTGTTGGACAAGATCAAGGAACCCCAGAATATTGATAAGGAAATCGAAGAGATCAAAGAAAAGATTGGCAAAGGAAAGGCCAAAGGGTTCCATGAAGACGAACAGGGTACTTTATGGCATGGGAAACGTATTTGTGTTCCACAAGATCCGGAGCTTCAGAAACTGATTTTGCAAGAAGCACACAACTCACCGTATTCCATTCATCCGGGTAACACCAAAATGTACATGGACATGAAGGAAAGATTTTGGTGGAATAATCTCAAGAAAGACATCGCCGAACATATTGCTTTGTGTGATGTGTGTAGTAGAGTGAAGGCGGAACATCAGAAACCAGCAGGTTTGCTTTAGCCACTACCTATTCCTGATTGGAAGTGGGACAAGATTGGTATGGATTTCATTACCGGATTACCAAGGACCCGGTCAGGATACAATTCTATTTGGATAGTAGTGGATCGCCTAACTAAAGTGGCTCATTTCATACCCGTGAAGACGACCTATACAAGTGCTAAGTTAGCCAGAATCTATATGAGTAGAATTGTATGTCTACATGGAGTTCCCAAGAGTATTGTGTCTGATAGGGGAACTCAATTCACTTCCCATTTTTGGAGACAATTACATGAGTCATTGGGAACGAGGTTGGGATTCAGTACTGCTTTTCATCCTCAAACCGATGGACAAACCGAAAGGACTAATCAGATTCTCGAAGACATGTTGAGGGCATGTGCCCTAGACTATGGAGCCAGTTGGGATGAAATTCTGCCTTACGCAGAATTTTCTTATAACAACAGCTATCAAGCCGGCATTGAGATGGCACCATTTGAGTTTCTCTACGGAATAAAGTGTACCACCCCATTGTTATGGAATGGTGTGGGAGAAAGAAGTTTATTCGGACCAGATCTTATCAAAGAAGCCGAAGAGAAGGTCAGGTTGGTTAAGGACAGATTGAAGATAGCACAGTCCCGACAGAAAAGCTATGCAGATCCTAAGCGTAGAGAATTCACCTACGAAGTTGGTGATAGAGCCTATCTTAGAGTGTCACCACTTCGTGGAGTGAAGAGATTCGGAGTCGAAGGAAAATTGGCACCAAGATATGTTGGGCCATTCAAGATTCTGAGTCGTAAAGGAGAAGTTGCCTATGAAATAGAACTGCCAGAATCTCTGTCAGCTGTCCATAATGTGTTTCATGTGAGTCAACTCAAGAAATGTCATCCAGAAATGGAAGAAACTTCTTTGAAGGGTACCATACCTTTGGAGGAGGTTCAACTGTAAAGTGATCTCACTTACGAAGAGAAACCTATCAAGATTCTTGAGACTGCAGAAAGAGTCACACGGACTAAGACTATCAAGTTCTGCAAAGTGCAGTGGAATCATCATTCCGAAGAGGAAGCAACATGGGAAAGAGAAGATGATCTTCGGAAAGACCACCCTCACCTATTTGCTAGCCAATCCGAATCTCGAGGGCGAGATTCACCTTAAGGGGGTTAGATTTATAACATCCCTAAAATCACATTTCAAACTTATGCATATCATCCATGCATCCATAATCATTTAGGGCTTCATTTCAGAAAACCATTTCAAAACAGGAGCATATGAGCTCATTATTTTATGTGATCAGCATTTGAAACAAATGCTACTCTCTAATGAGAGATTGTTGTTCATGAAACCAAACTTTGTTGTATTTTTACTCTCAGGACTGTTTTGCTAAGATTGATAAGGTTTAAACCAAAAATTTCAAATCAAATACAATTTGAAAACCAATTTCAAAACCAATATCAAACAAGTGCTATGTCACTGTTTATTCTATTTTATTTCAAATGACCAAACCAATTTAAAGTTACCACTTAGTTTTATGCCCAGATTTGTGACTATTGCACACAGCAAAAATCCTGAAAAGATTTGAATTCAAATAGAGTTTGAAATCATTTGAAATTCATTCCAGAAAATCAAATCAGAAATAGAAAAGGAATAAAGAAAAGGAAAAAGGCCAGCACCAGGGTTTGAGCCCATCAACAGATCCAGCCCAGCTAGCCCACCCGGTGTAACACCCTCAGAATCGGCCCTATGCAAGTTTTAGCGCTTCCCGCCAAACCCGCATAGAAACGATTCAAAGGTGCCCACCAGGCACTTGCAAGTGGTGGAAAGCAGTAATATCATTACACAATAGTCCTCGATGGAACCCACAAAACATATATATATATATATATATATATATATATATATATATATATATATATATGACTCAATGAGTCAAGAATACGTATATACGTAACAAAGATCCAAATCACCTTGAAAGCGATAGAGCGTCGACTACGAACAAGATGCAAAGGGCTAAGAGCCTCAAGAATAACCAATGGCGTCCATAACCCTGCCTGTGCCAGCGGAAGGGTAACCCTACTAACGACGCCGATCTCAAAACCTGCTTAAACAAAAAGGGGTCGACAAGGGCAAAGGAAAGAGAGCGGTCGATCTTGAGGCCAAGACAGCGAGGCTAGAATTCGGCGGTCCTCGCCTACATAGGTATGGTGGACTGAAGCGGCAGCGCGGCATGCACTAAACAACCTATAGAGACTCGATACAAATAGCGGCTATCGGAGAGGGATAAGAAAGACCTATTCGGAACCAACCTGATACTACCACCAAACAAACCCATCCTGGTGTTTCCCCCCTCGAGACCAAACGAGGAAGTCAACCGAGGAACTCACACAGTTGGCAGTTTTATTTATTTAGTTATCGTTGCAGCAATTACTAGTCAAGTATAGATAATCATCCTGGTAAAATAAGCAGTGGGCAGTTTTAGTTAACCATTCCGTTGTAGTTACGACACTTACTAGTCAGATACAATTAGCATGAGATATCCCAAAACCCAGCAGTTGTTGGTACTTTTATTTAGCCATTCCGTTGTAGTTGCAATACTTTATAGTCAGATACAATGGTCGCAAGCGACAACCCAAACAAGCAATTGTTGGCAGTTTTATTTAGCCATTCCATTATAGTGAACCTGATTACTAGGCATTATAAAGTCAAATTTATAGCACTACTTTAGTTATAGTTGTCTATGATCGAGATACTTTGCTCCAAGTCGTCCATAACCGCGGACACGGCTTCTCGAAAAGATTTAACCCTGCAGGGGTGCACCAAAGTATCCACACGCACCTACACCCTTGTTGTCGGATCAGGTAGGTACAAGATCACAAAACATACACCCAACGGTATGTCGACGGGGTTTCGGACACGACGCTTCCTGCACCAAAGCAAGCACGGGCCACCCCACTAAGCTACCCGCGAAGTCGGCCGGTCTCGAGACGGACTCATGGTTTGCGTCAATGGCTGAACGATCGGGAACCCAAACTCTCGGGCTTGTCGACATACGAAAACACTCCGCTTACCTAACAAGACAGTGCGATGCCCGACAATTTAAATAAAGCAAGAAAGCATGGCGTAAGTCAGAATAGTAATAAAGCCCCAAACTAATTGTGGCCCCAAGACAAGATTTGGAATCAGCACTAAATCGATGGGGTGCCCATACACCCCACCGTGGTTAGCGCTCGATCTCGGAACAGTGTCAAGAACTCGGGTCCCACGGACACCAAGGGACGATTAACAACCAAATAACATCTATTGCCCACCGTGCCTCTGCATTTACCTACTTCAATTTTAGTTGTTAAACAGTAATTAAAGTCTTGATCATCTCCAACAATAAACACACGGCAATACTCCAACAAGCGTGGTACTTGACGACGCAACAAAGACTTGAGCAAGCGACTACGACGCGCAGGTCCAACTATCTACCAAACAACAGGTAATAGGAGGTGTCCAAGGCAATATAAGGCTGCAAGGGATATAACGGGTACGAAAACTAGAGCATCGCAACACAGATAGCAATAGATCAACAGGAGGGAATAAATACTATAAAAGTAAGATAGGTAGAAGGGGGAGGTGCTCGCCTGATAAACATTGCCGAAGGTTCAACCGAAGATCGGGTCGACACTCGCATCAACTCAATGGCCTTATCCGCGAAGAACCAAAACACTAGAATAAACATCGGATGCACTATTTAATACTACGGCAAAAGATCGGGCATGATGCATGTATGATGTATGACATGGCGAAGATGCGATGCAATTAGGCAATATTAAGCGGAACCGGGGTCCCGACAAATATTTAGGTGGTTCATGTTGTTTAGCTACCCTGCATTTTAAATGTTGTATTAACAAGGCAAAATTATATCATCGGTTCGCTACACCAATTTAAATGGGACCAATTTAAGACTAGATTTGCCCGCATATGGATCCCATATTTAATTATATGGTGAATCGGCATAAGGCCCCCAAACCACAGACAAGCATGCATGCATGAACAATTTAATATGCAACAATTTATATAGTTGAAAATTTATAAAAAATAGGGTTCTCGGTTAAGGGTCACACATGGAGGTTTGGCGATCTTGGTTCCGGGGGTTCGGGGCCGGACTCAGGGTTCAGGGTTCGACGGGTTCGGCGAGGTTCGGATACAAGAGGCGAACTTGGTTGGCGTCGGGGGCACATCAGATCCGCCCTGGTCGGTGCCAATCTTGTCGTCGATGGAGAACTTGAGTGGATCGGGTACCGGGGTCTTCGGATCCGTGAAGTAGATCTTGTCGCACGGTGTCCGGGGTAGACGAACTTGGCGTATTCGCATCGGCGATCTTGGCGTTCGGGTTCTCGACTTCGCATCCAGGACGAAGGTCTTGTCGCATGTGTGGTCGCCGGGTCTGCGAAGTGGGCTTCGAGTATGGCGACGCATGTCGAAGATCTTGTCGGTGTTGGGCATCAGAATCCTTGTTCACTTGTCAATCAACACCACGGTCACTCTTTATCCTCACATCCCTTCAAAACAGCAACACATCTCTCGGAAGGAGCACACAAGGAGGAGATGCAAGCAGGCGCCTGGGAAGAGCGGGAGGCAAACAGCAGGCGGCTCGGAGGTCGACAGAGGTCCGCTGAGCGGGCGCCGGCGAGGGTCATGGGGCGAGCGGGGAACCAGGGCGCGGCGACACCATAGGCGGCGAGGTGGTCTGGTGGCATGCAGAGGGAGAGGAGGCGGGCGCCGGCGGCTGCCGGATGTGGCAGAGAGGAAGGCGGCCGCAAGGAGGAGCGTCAAGCGCTGGGGAGAGGGGGTGGTGGCGATTGGCGGCAGCGACGGCACCGGGAGGAGCTCGGGCGGCCTTGCGCGCTGCTCGACGGGGCCGAGGTCGGGGGCGCGATGGAGGGCGCGACCGGGCGGGCGAGGGAGGAGGCGATCAGGTGAGGAGGCCGGGCGGCGGAGGAGGAGGAGACGACCGCGGTCGAGGACGGGGTGGAGGCTGGCGGGATGCGGTCGATGGGGAGTGAGGGCGCGCGGGTCGGGGTTGCAGGAGGATCAAGGTTGGGAATATCGAGCGAAGGGCGCCTGCGGGTGGGGCCAGAGAGAGAGGAGCGGGCGGTCATGGGCAGGAGCTTGGGAGAGACGGCGAGGCGGCAGTACAGGAGGGAGAGGAGGAGCGGGGAAGAAGGGAGGAGAGAGAGACGCGGGGCAGGAGGGGAGGACGCGGTCGGGTGGGGCAGGAGGTGGGGCCAGGGAGCGGGACGTGTCGCTGCAGGGTCGGGGTGTGGGTGGCCGCGTGGTGTGCGTGCTGTGTGTGTTGCGTGTGTGCTGTGGTGTGGGTGGGGCCAGCGGGTGAGGTGGAGGGGAGTGGGGGTGAGAGAGGTGGGGTAGGATGAGGTGGCGGGCTGGGATTGGCGAGGGGGAAGGGAGGGGTGAGGTGGAGGCAGGCTATTGGGTGGGGTGAGGTGGCTGGAAGGGTGGGTAGATAGGATTTGATAGAAAAAGGTCTAGGTCTTAGGTTTATTATTTTGTAAGATATTTATTTGTTTTGTTTTGTTTTAAATCTTTTTAGCAAATAATTTTTAGTTAAATAGTTTAGCAGATAATTATGAGACTTTGTTTCGAAATAAAAGAAGGGTAATTTTAGAAAACAAAAATAGGCTTTTTGAAAATAGTTTCAGACAAACAAATGCATGATGATGACGATGCTCAAAAGCAAGGCGGCATGATGACATGAGCATGTGGTCATGATGATGCAATGCACAAAAACACAGCGATTTTCTAGTAGTGGTTTTTGCGGGATGCCACAATTCGACACCATTAACAATGGATCTCGCCCTCGAGATCCGACTCATGGTACCGGGAAGAAGGGCGGCGACGTGAATCTTCTCGCATCGTGTAGATCCTCGCGACACCACTAACACGAGGTCGTTGTCCGTGATCGTCGAGGGAACACTCCGGGAACAAAAGGTCGAAGGTAGAGGTATCAACAAATAAAGCCACCTCTAGCTTCGATGGAAAGAGGGAACCGATGCATTCTCATCCACTTCAATGTACACAAGCGAATAGAGTGAGTAGTCGGCATGGGGGCCAATCCATCACGCACCCAAACTATTACTCTGCACAATCAGTAGAAAAGCGTGCAACCATTCTCGGAATCAGACTGAAGATCTTAACAATCGAGTTTCAGAAACAAAGGAGTGATGCAGACTCTGCATCGGATCTAGCGTAGATGATGTCGTCGCGTCGGAAAACACCGGAAGGCACGATAAGGAACAAAGAGAAGTTCACCAGACGAAGGATTCCTCGGATAGCATGAAGACCAGATGTAGCAACACCGTCACCAAAGGAGGAAGCGATACCCTGAAGGTACGAGGGAACCCAACCAAGAGAAATCCTGGACTCGAAGAGAGAGAAGAGAGCGGAGTCAAAACACGCAGAGGTGAGAGGAGAGCGGCAGAGGGGTAAGGAGTAAAATCAGACCTAATCATAACTATCCAACCGATTTTGCAAAAATAGTTTTGACACTCTACTTCGGCCGTTAGCTAGGTTATCCTATAGGCTGGACTTGTGAGGTATCGCAATCACGAGCTCGATACCACTCAGAACACCCTCAATCGCGGCCTATGCAAGTTTCAGGCTTCCCGCCAAACCCGATAGAAACGATTCAAAGGTGCACCAGCACTTGCAAGGGTGGAAAACGAAGTAATATCATTACACAATAGTCCTCGATGGAACCCACAAAACATATATATATATATATATATATATATATATATATATATATATATATATATATATATATATATAAAACAGCGACTCAAAGAGTCAAGAATACAGAGATAATATACAAAGATCCAAATCACCTTGAAAACGATAGAGCGTCCGACTACGGACAAGATGCAAAGGGGCTAAGAGCCCTGAAGAATAACCAATGGCGTCCATAACCCTGCCCAGGCCAAGCCGGAAGGGTAACCCTACTAACGACGTCGATCTCAAAACCTGCTTAAACAAAAAGGGGTGCCGACAAGGGCAAAGGAAAAAGAGAGAGCGGTCAGTACTGAGGCCAGTACACGGCGAGGCTAGAATTCGGCGGTCCTCGCCTACATAGGTATGGTGGACTGAAGCGGCAGCGCGGCATGCACTAAACAACCTATAGAGACTCGATACAGAGAGGGATAAGAAAGACCTATTCGGAACCAACCTGATACTACCACCAAACAAACCCATCCTGGTGTTTCCCCCTCGAGACCAAACGAGGAAGTCAACCGAGGAAATCACACAGTTGGCAGTTTTATTTATTCAGTTATCGTTGCAGCAATTACTAGTCAAGTATAGATAATCATCCTGGTAAAATAAGCAGTGGGCAGTTTTAGTTAACCATTCCGTTGTAGTTGCGACACTTACTAGTCAGATACAATTAGCATGAGATATCCCAAAATCCAGCAGTTGTTGGTACTTTTATTTATCCATTCCGTTGTAGTTGCAATACTTACTAGTCAGATACAATGGTCGCAAGCGACAACCCAAACAAGCAATTGTTGGCAGTTTTATTTAGCCATTTCATTATAGTGAAGCTGATTACTAGTCATTATAAAGTCAAATTTATAGCACTACTTTAGTTATAGTTGTCTATGATCCGACATCTCTAAGTGGTCCATAAATCATGACACGGCTTCGAAAAGATTTAACCTCAGGGTGCACCAAAGTATCCACACGCACCTACACCCTTGTTGTCAGATCAGGTAGGTACAAGATCACAAAACATACACCCAACGGTATGTCGACGGGGTGTCGGACACGACGTTTCCCAGACCCAAAGCAAGCACGGGGGGCCACCCCACTAAGCTACCCGCAACGAAGTCGGCCGGTCTCCGAGACGGACTCAGGGTTTGCGTCAATGGCTATAACGATCGGGAACCCGAAACTCTGGCTTGTCGACATCACAAAACACCGCTTACCTAAACAAGCAGTGCGATTGCACAATTTAAATAAATAAGTAAAGCATGGCATAAGTACAGAATAGTAATAAAGCCCCGAACTAATTGTGGCCCCCAGTACAGTACTTGGAATCAGGTACTAAATCGATGGGGGTGCCCATACACCCCACTTGTGGTTAGCGCGCTCGATCTCGGAACAGTGTCAAGAACTCGGGGTCCCACGGGACACCAAAGTGTGATTAACAACCAAATAACATCTATTGCCCAATTGCCTCTGCATTTACCTACTTCAATTTTAGTTGTTAAACAGAATTAAAGTCTTGATCATCTCCAACAATAAACACACGGCAATACTCCAACAACTGTGGTACTTGACGACACGCAATGACTTGAGCAAGCGATCACGACGCTACAGGTCCAACTATCTACCAAACAACAGGTAATAGGAGGTGTCCAAGGCAATATAAGGCTGCAAGGGATATCACGGGTACGAAAACTAGAGCATCGCAACACAGATAGCAATAGATCAACAGGAGGGAATAAATACTATAAAAGTAAGATAGGTAGAAGGGGGAGGTGTGTAACACCCTCAGAATCGGACCTATGCAAGTTTTAGCAAAACTCGCCAAACCCGCATAGAAACGATTCAAAGGTGCCCACCAGGCACTTTCGTGCGGGTGGAAAACGAAGTAATAACATTACACAACAGTCCTCGATGGGTCCCACAGAACAGATATATATACAACAGCGACTCAAAGAGTCAAGAATACGGATATAAGGTACAAAGATCCAAATCACCTTGAAAAGAGGGAGCGTCCGACTACGAACAAGATGCAAATGGGGCTAAGAGCCCTGAAGAATAACCAATGGCGTCCATAACCCTGCCCAGGCCAAGCCGGAAGGGTAACCCTGCTAACGACGTCGATCTCAAAACCTGCTTAAACAAAAGGGGTGCCGACAAAGGGCAAAGGAAAAAGAAGGAGCGTCAAGATCGAGGCCAAGACACGCGAGGCTAGAATTCGGCGGTCCTCGCCTACAAAGGTATGGTGGACTGAAGCGGCAGCGGCAGCATGCACCAAACAATCTATAGAGACTCGATACAACTGGCGGCGATCAGAGAGGGGAAGAAGGACCTATCCGGAACCAACCTGATACTACCATCAATCAAACCCATCCTGGCGTTTCCCCCTCGAGTCCAAACGAGGAAGTCAACCGAGGAACTCACACGGGCGCTTTACTTATTCAGTTATAGTTGCAACACTTTACTAGTCAGGTTTAGATAATCATCCTGATAAAGTAAGAAGTGGGTCATTTTAGTTAACCATTCCGTTATAGTTGCAGCACTTACTAATCAGATACAATTAGCATGAGATAAACCCAAAACCCAGCAGTTGTTGGTACTTTTATTCAGCCATTCCGTTGTAGTTGCAACACTTACTAGTCAGGTACAATGGTCGCAAGCGACAATCCAAGCAAGCAATTGTGGGCAGTATTATTTAGCCATTCCATTAAAGTGAAGCTGATTACTAGTCATTATATAGTCAAATTGATAGCAGAAAACTTTAGTTATGCTTGTCTATGATCGAGATACTGTGCTCCAAGTCGTCCATATCCGCGGACACGGCTTTCAGAAAGTTTTACCCGGCCGGGGTGCACCAATAGCAACACACGCTCGATCAACCTCGGAAAAACCAACTCAAAACCCAACGAGGCTTTCACGACTGAACAATCACAGGATTCAGAAATATTTCGGGGCCACCCTTAAGTAGATCCCATAACAAAGCCACCGACTCGAGACGGACTCAAGGTTTGGGTAGACGGCCGTGAACGATCGGGAACCCGAAGTGTGGCTGGGCTTGTCGACACCGGAATCGTGTCCCGATCCTAACAAGATAAAGGTGCTCCTCGCACAATTTAAATACGAAAGTAGCATGGCATAAGTACAGGATCGTAATAAAACCTCAAACTAGTTGTGGCCCCAAGAAATAAGATGAATCAAGCTCGCTCGGGGTCCCATATACCTCGGATGTGGATAGCGCGATAAAACAAGGAACAAGTATCAAGTACTCTGGGTCTTACGGACACAAGTGGGCGCTCGAAACCAAATATTATCTATCACCCACCGATGCCTCTGCTTATTTCAATTTTAGTTGTTAAACAGGAATTAAAGTGATCAATAAGTAAAACTAAGATCATCTCCAACATCAACATGCGGCAATACATCAACAACTGTGGCACTGGACGACACGCATAAAGACTTGAGCAAGCGACTATGACGCGCAAGTCCAAACTATCTACCAAACAACAGGTAATAGGATGTGTCCAAGGCAATATAGGGCTGCACGGTATGTCACAGGTACGGAAACTAAAGCATCGCAACACAGATAGCAATAGATCAACAGGAGGGAAGTAAATACTATAAAAGTAAGATAGGTAGAAAGGGGGAGATGCTCGCCTGAAAACATTGTCGAAAGTTCAACCGAAGATCGGGGCGAAGCTCACAACAACTCAACGGCCTTATCCGCGAAGAAGCAAAACACTAGAAGAAACACCGGATGCAATATTTAATACGCGGCAGAAGATCGGCATGATGCATGTATGATGTATGACATGGCAAAAGTGCGATGCAGCTAGGTCAATATTAAGCGGAACCGGGGTCCCGACCATTAATTAGGTGGTTCATGTTATTACCCTACCCCGCAATTTAAATGTGGCTTTAGCATGGCAAAAGATAGTACCGGTTCGCTACACAAGATTTAAATGAGGCCAATATAAGGCTAGATTTGCCCGCATATGGGCCCCATATTTAATTATTAGGTGAATCGGCAAAAGGCCCCAAACCACATGATATGCATGCGAGATGTCAATTAAGTGTGCAACAATTCATATAGTTGACCTTTTATAAAATAGGGTTCTCGGAGAGGTTCACACATTTAGGGTTCGGCCGATCTTGGGGTTCCGGGGTTCGGGGTCCGGTCTCGGGGTTGATGGTTCGACGGAACGTTCTCGGCTCCGGGGTTTAGGGTCTCGGATCGAGGTAGGTCTTGGCGCCTCCGGGGTCTTCGGAACATGTCGACGGCCATGGCGTTCGGGATGAAGAACTTGGTGTCCGGGCAGAGTGCTTGTCATATCCGTGAAGAAGAGCATGTCGGTCCACGGGGTTCGGCCTTCGGGGCGATCTTGGCGTCGGGTTCTCGACTTCGCATCCTCGGGGAAGTGCCTGTCGCACAATTGTCTTCGGGCCCAGGTAAAAGAGCTTGTCGTCCGGGGTTCTCTGGGTCCGATGAAGATCTTGGCGAGGGAAACTTGGGGTTTGCGGGGTCCGATGAACGGTGTCGAACTTGTCGTCTCCACACCCAACACTTAGCACCACTTGGTACTACACAGGGACCTGCACGGTTGAAGGCGGTTGACATCGGCGGGCTCGGGCGAGCGGGCGACGGCGGGCGGGCAGAGCCTGCTTGGCTGAGCGCTTGGGGCGGGCGGCGGACGCGGGCGAGGTGGGCCGCAGAGGCGGGCTGTAGCCAAGCGCAGGCGGGGCTCGCAGAGGGCGCAGAGGAGGCCGGGCGGGCACAACCAGACGCGACGGGCCGGAGGAGCGCCATGAGGAGCCCGGAGAAGGACGGTGACGCCACGGGAGGCGGTGGTGGCGGGTACGATTGAGGCGGCAGGTCCGGGCGGGAGCCTGGGCGCGGAGGCTCGAGGCGGGGGCCGACGCGCAAGGCCAGGAGCGGGCCAGCGAAGCGGAGAGACGAGGCCGAGGAGCGAGCGAGGCAACGGGCGAGCAGCGGCAGGGAGGAGGCGAAGGAGGAGGCGGGTCACGGGCGAGTGCGGGAGACGGCGGCCGGAGCTGGGAGAGCGGCGCGAGGCGGGTTCCACGGGCTGTGCAGGGAGGAGGCGAGGGAGCGAGCGGAGCGGCGAGCGGGGAGCGGCCGGGCGGCGGGCGCAGGGCGCAGAGGTCCCGGCGGCCAGGCTGAGGCACTGGAAGGAGGAGGAAGCAGACGGGAGGGAAGGAGGAGGGCCGGGAGGAGAAGGGACGGCAGTGCGGCGATGAGGGAGGAGGGAGGACGCGTGGGAGGCGGTTCTGTGGGAGGCGGGGTCGTGGTGGGACAGTGGGGCCCGGGCGCGAGGAGAGGGGTGCGTGCGTGGGTTTCGTGTGTGTGGCGGGTGGGTGAGGTGGTGGGAGTGGTTTAATGTGAGGGTGTGAGGGAGAGAGAGAAGGGAGAGGGGGCTGAGGTGGCAGGGGGGAATTGGGTAGAGGGAAGGGGCAGGGTGACGTGGCGGCCTAGGATAGGTGGGGGTGAGGTGGCCAGGGGGTGTGGGTAGGTTTCCGGGTAGCCTTAGGATTGTCTGGTGGACCGTTTATTATTTTCTGGGGGTGGTCGTTCGGGTCGGTCGGCCCGTTCGACTGCCCCCGCTAAAAATAATATAAATTTTATTTGTTTAAATAACACCGTTTGCAAACCGATAGCAACAAACAAAAATATTCCGGCGACCCGGGTTTGAATTTGAAACAAGACAGGGCGTTTGGAAACAAATCGGGTTTTGCGAAATAGTTTTTGACGAACAACACATGATGATGACGATGCAATGCACAAATTCAACGCGATTTTCTAGTAGTGGTTTTTGCGGGATGCCACAATTCGACACCACTAACACTGGATCTCGCCCTCGAGATCCGCCTCATGGTACCGGAAGGAGGGTCGGCGGTCTGATCCTTCGCGCTTCGTGTAGATCCTCGCGACACCACTAACGAGGGTTCCTTCTTCCACTGGAAGTCGGCGACACCACCAACAAAGGGTCGTTGTCCCTGATCGTCGAGAGAACACTCCGGAGAAACAAAGGACGAAGATAGAGGTATCAAGCGATAGGGCCACCTCTAACTTCCATAGAAGAGGAAAAGTTACATTGACCTCACCCGCTCTGATACCACTCTGTAACACCCTCAGAATCGGACCTAGGCAAGTTTGAGCAAAATTCGCCAAACCCGCACAGAAACGATTCAAAGGTGCCCACCAGTTCGATGTACAGAGCGAACAGTAAGAGTCGGGTAGGGTGATCAGTCCATCCCGGATCCAACTATCAACTCTATACATGGGTAGGAGAATCAGGCAACTCAACTCTCGAGATTTAGACAGAAGATCTTCATAGGCGGTATCCGGAACAAAGGGATGATGCCAGCAGAAATCGTCTGAAAGACACAATGATTAGGTTCCGCGATGGTTCCATTGGCATGAACAACACATGCTCAAGGTATACTCCAACTTCACCAATGCTCGTCCTTCTCATATGTTTTTCAACGACACTGACATCCGGCAAGGAACACACATGGATAAAGATCTCAAGAACAAAAGATTGTAGGAAGGGTACAACAGACAAGTTGCAGATTGATGATCGTAGCACCTCCGTTACAAAAGGGAGAAAACGAAACCCTGAAGGTACAATGGACACCCAACCACGAGAAATCCTGGACTCGAAGAGAGAGAAGAGAGCAGATTCAAAACACGTCGAGATAAGAGGAGAATAGCAGAGGGTAAGGAGTAAAATCAGACCTAGTCAGAACTATCCAACCGATTTTTCAAAATAGTTTTGACACTCTACTTCGGCCGTTAGCTAGGTTATCCTACAGGCTGGACTTGTGGGGTATCGCAACTGCTGTGCTCTGATACCACTCTGTAACACCCTCAGAATCGGACCTATGCAAGTTTTAGCAAAACTCGCCAAACCCGCATAGAAACGATTCAAAGGTGCCCACCAGGCACTTTCGTGCGGGTGGAAAACGAAGTAATAACATTACACAACAGTCCTCGATGGGTCCCACGTAATGATATATATACAACATGACTCAAAGAGTCAAGAATACGGATATAAGGTACAAAGATCCAAATCACCTTGAAAGAGGGAGCGTCCGACTACGGACAAGATGCAAATGGGGCTAAGAGCCTCAAGAATAACCAATGGCCCATAACCCCGGGCCAAGCCGGAAGGGTAACCACGCTAACGACGCCGATCTCAAAACCTGCTTAAACAAAAGGGTGCCGACAAAGGGCAAAGGAAAAGAAGGAGCGTCAAGATTAAGGCCAAGACACGCGAGGCTAGAATTGGCGGTCCTCGCCTACAAAGGTATGGTGGATCAAGGCGCAAAAGATGCACCAAACAATCTATAGAGACTCGATACAACTGGCGGCGATCAGAGAGGGGAAGAAGGACCTATCCGGAACCAACCTGATACTACCATCAATCAAACCCATCCTGGCGTTTCCCCCTCGAGTCCAAACGAGGAAGTCAACCGAGGAACTCACACAGTTGGCAGTTTTACTTATTCAGTTATAGTTGCAACACTTTACTAGTCAGGTTTAGATAATCATCCTGATAAAGTAAGCAGTGGGTCATTTTAGTTAACCATTCCGTTATAGTTGCAGCACTTACTAATCAGATACAATTAGCATGAGATAAACCCAAAACCCAGCAGTTGTTGGTACTTTTATTCAGCCATTCCGTTGTAGTTGCAACACTTACTAGTCAGGTACAATGGTCGCGTTTACAATCCAAGCAAGCAATTGTGGGCGATTATTTAGCCATTCCATTAAAGTGAAGCTGATTACTAGTCATTATATAGTCAAATTGATAGCGAAAACTTTAGTTATGCTTGTCTATGATCGAGATCGTGCTCCAAGTCGTCCATATCCGCGGACACGGCTTTCGAAAGTTTTACCCGGGTGCACCAATAGCAACACACGCTCGATCAACCTCGAAAACCAACTCAAAACCCAACGAGGCTTTCACGACTGAACAATCACAGGATTCAGAAATATTTCAGGGGGCCACCCCTTAAGTAGATCCCGCAGAAGCCACCGGTGACTCGAGACGGACTCAAGGTTTGGGTAGACGGTCAGAACGATCGGGAACCCGAAGTGTGGCTGGGCTTGTCGACACCGGAATCGTGTCCCGATCCTAACAAAGATGCAGTGTGCTCGCACAATTTAAATACAGAAAGTAGCATGGCATAAGTACAGGATCGTAATAAAACCTCAAACTAGTTGTGGCCCCAAGAAATAAGACTGAATCAAGCTCTGGCTCAGGGGGGTCCCATATACCTCCCGGATGTGGATAGCGCGATAAAACAAGGAACAAGTATCAAGTACTCGGGGTCTTACGGGACACAAGTGGGCGTTCGGAAACCAAATATTATCTATCACCCACCGATGCCTCTGCTTATTTCAATTTTAGTTGTTAAACAGGAATTAAAGTGATCAATAAGTAAAACTAAGATCATCTCCAACATCAACATGCGGCAATACATCAACAACTGTGGCACTGGACGACACGCAACAGCACTTGAGCAAGCGACTACGACGCGCAAGTCCAAACTATCTACCAAACAACAGGTAATAGGATGTGTCCAAGGCAATATAGGGCTGCACGGTATGTCACAGGTACGGAAACTAAAGCATCGCAACACAGATAGCAATAGATCAACAGGAGGGAAGTAAATACTATAAAAGTAAGATAGGTAGAAAGGGGGAGATGCTCGCCTGAAAACATTGTCGAAAGTTCAACCGAAGATCGGGGCGAAGCTCACAACAACTCAACGGCCTTATCCGCGAAGAAGCAAAACACTAGAAGAAACACCGGATGCAATATTTAATACGCGGCAGAAGATCGGCATGATGCATGTATGATGTATGACATGGCAAAAGTGCGATGCAGCTAGGTCAATATTAAGCGGAACCGGGGTCCCGACCATTAATTAGGTGGTTCATGTTATTACCCTACCCCGCAATTTAAATGTGGCTTTAGCATGGCAAAAGATAGTACCGGTTCGCTACACAAGATTTAAATGAGGCCAATATAAGGCTAGATTTGCCCGCATATGGGCCCCATATTTAATTATTAGGTGAATCGGCAAAAGGCCCCCAAACCACATGATATGCATGCGAGATGTCAATTAAGTGTGCAACAATTCATATAGTTGACCTTTTATAAAATAGGGTTCTCGGAGAGGGGTTCACACATTTAGGGTTCGGCCGATCTTGGGGTTCCGGGGTTCGGGGTCCGGTCTCGGGGTTCAGGGTTCGACGGAACGTTCTCGGCTCCGGGGTTTAGGGTCTCGGATCGAGGTAGGTCTTGGCGCCTCCGGGGTCTTCGGAACATGTCGACGGCCATGGCGTTCGGGATGAAGAACTTGGTGTCCGGGCAAAGTGCTTGTCATATCCGTGAAGAAGAGCATGTCGGTCCACGGGGTTCGGCCTTCGGGGCGATCTTGGCATCGGGTTCTCGACTTCGCATCCTCGGGGAAGTGCCTGTCGCACAATTGTCTTCCGGCCCAGGTAAAAGAGCTTGTCGTCCGGGGTTCTCTGGGTCCGATGAAGATCTAGGAGAGGGAAACTTGGGGTTTGCGGGGTCCGATGAACGGTGTCGAACTTGTCGTCTCCACACCCAACACTTAGCACCACTTGGTACTACACAGGGACCTGCACGGTTGAAGGCGGTTGACATCGGCGGCGACGGGGCTCGGGGCGAGCGGCGACGGCGGGACGGGCAGAGAGCCGGCGCGGCTTGGTTCTGCGGCGTCGCGGCCTGGGCGGGCGGCGATCAGCGAGGTGGGCCGCAGAGGCGGGGCGGCGCCGGGCAGGCGGGCTCGCAGAGGGCGCGAGGGAGGCGCTGGCGGGCACAGCGACGCGACGGCGGCGGAGGAGCGCCGCGGGAGCGCCGGAAGGACGGTGGACGCACGGGAGGCGGTGGCGGGTACTGATTGAGGCGGGCCGGGTCCGGCGACGGGAGCCCTGAGCGGCGGAGGCTCGAGGGGGACGGCAGCGGCGCCGGGAGGAGCCGAAGCGGTGACGGAGACGAGGCCGAGGAGCTCGGCGGCGGAGCGGCGAACGGCGCAGGCGGCAGGAGAGGCGAGGAGGAGGCGGCGAGTCAGGGGAGACGGCGGTCGCGAGCTGGGGAGCGCGCGGAGGCGGGTTCCACGCTGCAGTGCGGAGCGGAAGGCGAGGGAGCTCGAGCGGGAGCGGCGAGCCGGGGAGCGGCCGGGCGGCGAGGCGCAGAGGTCCGGCGGCGGCGGGCGGGCCCGAGCGGCGCGCTGGATGGAGGGGGAAGCAGACGGGGAGGGAAGGAGGAGGGCGGCTGCCGGAGGGAGAAGGGGCGGGCGCGGTGCAGGCGATGAGGGAGGAGGGAGAGGACGCGTGCGGGGGAGGCGGTTCCAGGGGAGGCGGGGTCGCGTGGGCGTGGTGGGACCAGGTGGGGCCCGGGGCGCGTCAGGGGAGAGGGGGTCTGGGTGCGTGCGTGGGTTTCGTGTGTGTGGCGTGTGGGTGAGTTGGTGGGAGTGGTTTGGGCTGTGAGGGTGTGAGGGAGAGAGAGAAGGGAGAGGGGGCTGAGGTGGCAGGGGGGAATTGGGTAGAGGGAAGGGGCAGGGTGACGTGGCGGCCTAGGATAGGTGGGGGTGAGGTGGCCAGGGGGTGTGGGTAGGTTTCCGGGTAGCCTTAGGATTGTCTGGTGGACCATTTATTATTTTCTGGGGGTGGTCGTCGGTCGGTTACCTGCCTGATCGCCTCGCTAAAATAATATAAATTTTATTTGTTTAAATAACACCGTTTGCAAACCGATAGCAACAAACAAAAATATTCCGGCGACCCGGGTTTGAATTTGAAACAAGACAGGGCGTTTGGAAACAAATCGGGTTTTGCGAAATAGTTTTTGACGAACAACACATGATGATGACGATGCAATGCACAAATTCAACGCGATTTTCTAGTAGTGGTTTTTGCGGGATGCCACAAGGTGCTCGCCTGATAAACATTGCCGAAGGTTCAACCGAAGATCGGGTCGACACTCGCATCAACTCAACGGCCTTATCCGCGAAGAACCAAAACACTAGAATAAACACCGGATGCACTATTTAATACTACGGCAAAAGATCGGGCATGATGCATGTATGATGTATGACATGGCGAAGATGCGATGCAATTAGGCAATATTAAGCGGAACCGGGGTCCCAACAAATATTTAGGTGGTTCATGTTGTTTAGCTACCCTGCATTTTAAATGTTGTATTAACAAGGCAAAATTATATCATCGGTTCGCTACACCAATTTAAATGGGACCAATTTAAGACTAGATTTGCCCGCATATGGATCCCATATTTAATTATATGGTGAATCGGCATAAGGCCCCCAAACCACAGACAAGCATGCATGCATGAACAATTTAATATGCAACAATTTATATAGTTGACAATTTATAAAAAATAGGGTTCTCGGTTAAGGGTCACACATGGAGGTTTGGCGATCTTGGTTCTGGGGGGTTCGGGGCCGGACTCAGGGTTCAGGGTTCAACGGGATCGGCGAGGTTCGGATACAAGAGGCGAACTTGGTTGGCGTCGGGGGCACATCGGATCCGCCCTGGTCGGTGCCGATCTTGTCGTTGATGGCGAACTTGAGTGGATCGGGTACCGGGGTCTTTGGATCCGTGAAGTAGATCTTGTCGCACGGTGTCCGGGGTAGACGAACTTGGCGTATTCGCATCGGCGATCTTGGCGTTCGGGTTCTCGACTTCGCATCCGGGACGAAGGTCTTGTCGCATGTGTGGTCGCCGGGTCCGCGAAGTGGGCTTCGAGTATGGCGACGCATGTCGAAGATCTTGTCGGTGTTGGGCATCAGAATCCTTGTTCACTTGTCAATCAACACCACGGTCACTCTTTATCCTCACATCCCTTCAAAACAGCAACACATCTCTCGCGGAAGGGAGCACACAAGGAGGAGATGCAAGCACGCGGGCGTTCTGGGGAAGAGCGGGAGGCAAGCAAAGTGCTCGGAGGTCGACGGGGCGGAGGTCCATGGCAGCAGGCGAGGCGGCGGGGCATAGCGGGGAACCTGGGGGCACGCGGACACCATAAGGGCGAGGTGGTGGTCTGGCATGCGGAGAGGAGGCGGCGCCGTGGGCCGCGGATGTGGCAGAGGAAGGCGGCCGCAGGAGGAGCGTCAGGCTGGGAGAGGGGGTGGTGGCGATTAGGCGGCGACGACACCGGAGGAGCTCAGGCGGCCTCGCGCTGCTTTCGACGGGCCGAGGTCGGGAGCGACGGGCGCGGACCGGGCGGGAGGGAGGCGACCGGGCGAGGAGGCCAGGGCGGCGAGAGGAGGAGGGGGACGACCGCGGTCAGGAGGACGGGGTGGAGGCTGCTGGCGGCAGATGCGGTCGATAGGGAGTGAGCGCGGGCGGCGGCGGGGTCGGGGTTGCAGGGAGGAGCAAGGTTGGGGAATATCGAGCGGAAGGGCGCCTCGCGGGGTGGGGCCAGGAGCGAGAGGAGCGACAGTCAAGGCGAGGAGCTTGGGGAGAGACGGAGGCGGCACGGGCAGAGGGGGAGAGGAGCGAGGGGAAGAAGGGAGGAGAGAGACGCGGGGAGGGAGGACGGTCGGGTGGGCAGAGGTGGGGCTAGGGAGGCGTGTCGGCTGGGCAGGACGTGTGGGTGGCAGCGTGGTGTGCGTCTTGTGTGTTGCGTGTGTCTTTGTGGTGTGGGTGGGGCCAAGTGAGGTGGAGGGAGGTGGGGTGAGAGAGGTGGGGTAGGATGAGGTGGCGGCTGGGATTGGCGAGGGAAGGAGGGTGAGGTGGAGGCAGGCTATTGGGTGGGGTGAGGTGGCTGGAAGGGTGGGTAGATAGGATTGGATAGAAAAAGGTCTAGGTCTTAGGTTTATTATTTTGTAAGATATTTATTTGTTTTGTTTTGTTTTAAATCTTTTTAGCAAATAATTTTTAGTTAAATAGTTTAGCAGATAATTATGAGACTTTGTTTCGAAATAAAAGAAGGGTAATTTTAGAAAACAAAAATAGGCTTTTTGAAAATAGTTTCAGACAAACAAATGCATGATGATGACGATGCTCAAAAGCAATGCGGCATGATGACATGAGCATGTGGTCATGATGATGCAATGCACAAAAACACAGCGATTTTCTAGTAGTGGTTTTTGCGGGATGCCACACCCGGGTTCCCTCTCTCTCTCTCTCTTTCACTCACAGACGCACCCGCCGAGAGACTGACGCCAGGACCCCACCCCCACTCTGTTTATCTCGCAGACAACTGGGCCCTGTCCACGTCACCGTCGTCTTCCCCAAAATCTCGCGAAGAACACGTCGTACTGGCCGTTGCTGGCGTTGATTCCGCGGAGTAATTGCCATTGATTCTGTAGGCGTTTATTGTCGAGCCCTTGCCTACTTAAACTCCTCTACACCGCGGCCATTTCCCCTCACTCAATTTTCTCTCCACGCCACCAGGCTGCTCGCAACTCGCCAAACACCGCCGCAGCTCCGACGACCTCCGGCGTGCGATTCCGGTAAGACCCCGTCGCCCCTTGCTGTCTAAGTTGGCCAGAATGATCACAACATCCATGCGCATCTTCTCAACCTATTGGTGCATGCTAGGACCATCTGGAGACTCGCCAACGGCGACGACTGTAAGCACCCGACACCTTCTTCTTCTCCGGCGATCGATTGCGGTCAGCACTGAGCGCCCCTTGACCTCTCTCGTATACGACTAGGTTCGCCTTGTCCTTGCGCAACTACTGATGCCTCTGGTTGGTGCTAGGAAGGCCTAGAGCATCGGCAACAACTTCGTCTACAACCACCCGACGCCGTGCACAACTCCGACGAGCTCCCTCAGCCACTACAGCGCGCCCCTTGACCAGCCATCATCACCTTGAGCATCAGCATCGCACGGCGAGCTCGGTAAGCCCCTTCCCCCTCTCCCGCGCGACCTAGAACGCCAGCTCCGCCACTGACAGAGGCGCCGCCGCTGCCGCTTAGCGCCGCCACTAGATGGTCAGCCGCTAAGGAACGTTGGATCCGTGATCGGATAGGATAGAACGCGAGCGAAGCGGTAAGATTAGATCTGAGCCGCGCGATTAAGTTAGATCTAGCGGCTCAGAAGCGTGATCCGACGCGAAACGGTACGCGCCAATCAGAGCGTGACGCGTGGCTAGGGTTTAGATTTAAAACAGAATTTGAATCAGATTATTGTTTGAATTTGATTTAGCTATAACTTTTGATCCCCATGTTAGAATTTGACAAATTTTATACTGTTGGAATCAGGAGAGCAAGCTCTTTCTGATTATGCAATGTGTTTAAAGTTTTGCTTCTGTTAAAATGGTTTCTTTTGCAGAAACATGTGTAGGGCTTATTTGAGTATATGAAATGATTAGGAATTGTTTTAAGGGTTAAATAATTATTGTTTGGCAAGTTTTTGACTTGTTTAGGACTCAGTACTATGTACTTGCTTGATTGAGTTTTGAAAATCACCACTTAGCATTTTGCATGCATGCATATATTTTTTATTGTATATGTTTTGTGTGTAATTTGTGGCTACCATTTCTTGTGTAGATTTTGGTGCCAGTGATTGTGATTGTGAGGAGTGCTACTCTCCCAACTACCAAGGCAAGTGGTACTTCATGAATATTAACATTCCTATGTTTTCTACTAAGCATTAGAAATATTTTGTTAGACTTGCATGCTATATTTTGCTTATATGCCATGTTGGGAAATCCTAAGTAGTTGTATAAATGCTAGGGAATTTCTAAGTTAAGTTACTATCTATGCCATGCTTAGTCTAGCTAGTAGCAAACAAGGCTTGGTGAAATATACATGTTATGATGAAAATATTTCTAAGTCTTTGGACTTGTGTTTTACCTAACAAAACAACTAAGTTAATGAAACACCTGGGTGGAATGGAAGGAAAGGTTTATGTTGAGTGGTTACACAAGGCCCATTTCTATGGTCTACCTTGTGTATCTCACTTGTGGTAAGCCACCCAGGAACAAAGAGATTTTAGAGGCCAAGTGTTAAGAAGCTTCTAGTGCAGCCACTTGGCAATATGGGCTCTGCCTGGACCCTATAGGTTGCTAGAACTTAGCCATTTGGACAGTTGGTGGTAGTGGGAATGATAGGTTGGAGCGCGTCCATTTGGTCTAAGGGAAGGCTTCTGAAAGGTCCTGTCTTGGTGAAACCAAGTCTGGTGGGGAAAGTGCACAACCTCTGCAGATGGAAAAATCTAAGTACTTAGCCAAGTCCATGGCAATGAACAACTTGAGCATCAAGGCATGGAAGCTATCAAGAATCTCCTCATCCTAATTTCTAAATAAAAACTTGTGGGTGAACAAGGGTGAAGGACCTCAATGTCTATTGATGGTTTCTTGGGAAAAGTTTTGACAAAGAAAAACTTAGTGATTTCAACTAATAGGCAAAATCTATTTTGAGCAAAGCAAGCCAAGCTACACTTAGCCAAATTGCATATAGTATCTAGTCCACTTAAAATTTTACTAAGGTATCACTTGCCAATACTATTACAAAGTATTGACCCACTGTGGCTGTAACTTGTGGTGTTGCAGGTTACTCTGATGAGAATTAGGTGTCATGAGTCTACACTCAACATGTTTGCCTGTGGCACATGAAGATGAAGACTTTTATTTATTTACTTATTCAAACTCTTGTATTAGGCCTGTGACCTTGGAGTTGTAAGAACTATGTTTATCTCTGGAATGGCTATAATAAATGACCTTTGTATCTGTGTACTTCATCTTAAACTGTGGATGCTAGCAATGATCCAGGGACTGGCATTGCAATCACAGGGATCCTTTTCCTTTATAAAGGAGGGACCTTACACCGACATCTTAGCATATGATAGGGCATATATATTATAGCATTTTTCTAAAAAATAATAATATTCAAAACCAAATATTATTCACGCTTTTAACTGCACCAAAAAATCACTTGTGTCAAAATCTTGTTAATTCCCCTGCCCACCACCCACGTTTACTAATCAGTTAATAGCACATTAATTAAGTAGTGTTGTTATTATCCTCGTACTCTTTCTCTTGTCCTAGACCTTGGATCCTCCAATTCCGACGAATTCACCGCCGTGCACCATCGTGCTACCCCAACTTCCTGCCCTCCTATCACCACCTTACGGTACGTGGTAGCCGGCTCTTTGTGCATACTAGCGCCATAGAGAACGGCATAAACTGACGGGTGGATATTACCCGTAGATTTTTTTACCCTCAACACGTGAGGGTACGAGACAATATTTATACCCATGTGCGAGTGTTGGTGCGAGTTGCGAGAAAGTTTTAAGATTAGTGAAGCTCCACCCGCACCCACAACCGCGGGTGCCATCCGTACATCCACACCATCCCTCCATCATAGCCACTCCTACCAACACAGTCCACAACAACACTGTTTAAAACTGAGGCTCCATTTCAACTTGTCCATGGCCTTAGCCTTTTTCTTTGTTTCGCTGGAGAAAACCACCACTCGGTTGTATGATCTAACCCGATCGTGTAGTTCTCCTACTGCCGCATCCAACCCCAGTCCATGATAGTGTAGGCCGAGGAGACTCATTGATCTTGGCGGCCCTGCTGCACAGGGTTCGCCGCTGGTTCTTGTAATACGTTGAAAACCGAGCATGTCCTCTGTGCATCCTCTGCAGGAGCAGGGTCTTGAATTTTGTCAAAGACAGTGCCAGTGAGATTATGGCATCTACCGTGGATGATCCATACGTATAGCATACGTAGTCTATCATACGTATAGCATACGCAGTCTATCAGGTGTTGGAACAATGTTTACCGAAATCATATTTATATGTATATGGTGACTGACTGAATCAATGAGTGCACTTTCATTTGGAGTTCGTTAGAATGAACCGGGGGAGGTCAAAATTAATAGTCTGATGATGGCATCCACCATGGATGATCCACCTCAAGCCGGTTTCACAACCAGGCAGGCTTTCTTTTCGCGTCTTCAGGGTCTGAAACCACGTGATTACCGTGCTAGTTGCCGGATTCTATTCCGAAGTAGCTCAAGGCTGGCGTGCCGTCGCTGGTTTCTTCGTCGGTCGAATGTTCCGCGGGTTGTTATGTTGTCCGACTTTTGTGCAGAATTGACAAGTGGGAAAGCAGCGGAACTGATAGAATCTAGTACGCGACTCGTGCGCCTCACCTCTGAGACAAGTATACGCTTTTATAATTAAGGAGCATATAAATCATGCTGATAATATTCCCTGGTAACATGAACATTAGGGAAATCTCTGGCCCAAAGCATATCCCAGCACGCGATGCTAATTATTCGTGCTGAAGTCATGTTTCCTTTCTTTGGTCTCCCGTGCCTGCTTAGAATAAGGTGTCGGGATCCCGCCTAAATCCTGATTATAGTTTATTTTGTCACTTTTAATTTATTTATTTTATCAATTTTTTAACTGAAATGACTAAATGAACTGCGATTTAGGTGGGCACATGCATCTCTACTGTTTATAGATTGCATGAATCGATTTTGTTGTTCAAGACATTGCAGAAGATATTGATTTCTCTGTAGATTGCATCAGGGTTTGCATCAGTTCATTGGAAACTATATCAGCGTACATAGAGACGGGTTTAGCATGGAGACAGGGCGAGGCCATTAGTCAAAAAGAGTGGTCGCGACTTGACCATTAACTCCATATGAACGGCTATAGTTTTGCAACTCCGATGACAAATTGCCTTGTCCCATTCTCCATGCGTCACCAAAATGATTAGTCATAACAGAAGCTTACATTCGTCCAAGATGAACGAATAATCTCTACGAGAGAATAATAAAAAGTCAAAACAGTGGCGCTAGTTTGGATTGGTTTTTTTTTTACACGAATACGGCACTTTATTGATTAAATCACGTCAATACACAGGGTCTTCCGGATACACTCCGGTGCACAATCTGAAATAAAACCTACAGAGGCTACGTTACAAAGACCTAGCCAGCACATGTGCCGCTTCATTCAGAGAACGAGGAACATGATAGTACGAAACAGAGGAGAACCCTACAGCCAGGGCCTTGATATCTTTGACAATGGAGCCAGCTTGCGACCGATCAGGAGCCTTAGAGTTTAGCCGTTGAATCAGGGTCAAACAATCAGAAGCGAAGATGGCTTTATCATAGCCCTTGTCACGCGTGACAGCAACCGCAGATCACATCGCCATAGCTTCCGTAATTTCTGGCGAACAGAAGCCCTGGAGAGGCAAACTTGCAGCACCCAGGCATCTCCCAGAATTATCCCGAATAATAGCCCCCATGGCCATTCGACGACGATCCGCAAAGAGCGCAACATCACAGTTTACCAAAACAAAACCTGACGGCGGCGGAGACCACTTTGGGGCTGGACTAGTCTCACGCCTAGTGCTCGGCTTTGAGCTGAAACAATGTAGTAGGATCATGTCAATATATGCAGTAATCTTCGCACTCGTACAGCCGGGATTGGGCAGGCTTCGATTATTCCGTGCATCATTTCTCGCCTCCCAGATATGCCAACATCCCACCGCCAAAGTTGTGGCATCTACGTCAGATGCCTTAGCAAGAAAATCAAACAACCACTGCTTAGTCGATCCAAGATCATTGCACTTCAACAGAGGCTTGAGAGATTTCCTGACCATGCTCCATACCTCCCTGGCAAAAGGACAGACCATAAGAGAGTGCTTGATGTCCTCCTCTCTGTTAGATAATCACGTGTCCTACACGTATTGGAATTGCAGTTCGAATAGGTGTAGGTGTCTAGGTACTATACGTATATGTATTATACTAGGTTTAGCTATCGAGTCGGTTGTCTAGTCTTGGCATATATATATGCGTGTATCCTAGCCTGTAAACACCACCGTGATCGTGGAGTTGAGCAATACAAGAGAGAAAGCAAGGCTCGACAAGAGCCTTTGGCGATCAAAGTTGTTTTGCGTGTGCGTGCGTGAGTGTACTAGTTAGATCAAAAGAATCGATCGGCTAGCAGTACTTGCGTCTCGGCGGAAGTTATCGGATACGTGTGTGTCGTCTGGTCGGAATTTCCTCGTCGGTGTCGTCGGAAAGTACTCGGCGGCAGGGGCTGTGCTAACAATTGGTATCAGAGCCTCGCGGAGGATCTCCTAGTAACGGGAGGTCATGACGGGCAAGGAGCTAGGCGAGTATTCTGGTGCGTCTGAGGGTGCGCCGGTGTCGATGCAGTATCCGCGGTACACCCGTGACAACTACACGGTATGGGCGGTCCAGATGGAGTGGGCGTTAGAAGGCGCCAGACTCTGGGAGGCTGTCGATCCAGGCGGCGATGAGTTCAAGAAAGACGCGTCGAAGTACCACCTAGACCGACTAGCACTCACGACAATCTGCTCGGTGGTGCCGACGGATCTGATGCAACACCTGATCTCGAAGAAATCTGCAAAGGAGGTGTGTGATACGCTCAAGACGCTAAATCTTGGGCACGAGCGCGTCCGTGAGGCGAACCTGCAAACCTTGCAGAAGAAGTACGAGAATCTGGAGATGGGAGAAGATGAGACGCTAGACGCCTTTGCTTCAAGGGTCGCTACACTGGTCAATGGGATTCGCGGACTTGGCGAGAAGCTGGATGAGATCTCTATTGTGAGGTGTTTCCTCCGCGTGGCGCCGCCGCGTTACTCACCCGTTGTCTCGGCGATCGAGCAATGCGTTGATCTCAAGACTCTCACGATGGATGATCTAGTTGGACGGTTCAAGGCGCACGACGAGCGGATGAAAATCACCTATGGCGACGCGAAAGTGGATGAGCATATTATGCTTATGGCTCGAGCGTTGTTCGCCAAGGAGAAGAAGGGCGATAAAGCATCCGGCAGAAGGAGTGATAGAGAAGATTCTCGCCCAGCGAAAAAGCATATCGCAGGGGAGGACGAGGACGAGGCTCCGCCACGGAGGAAGTTTGATATAAAGAAAGTAAGATGTCATAAGTGCGGCGAGCTCGGTCACTTCAAGAAGGATTGCAAGAAATCGTCGAAGGAGAGGGCTCTCATCGCCCAGGAAGGAGATGATGATGGACCGATGATGCTGATGCTCGAAGTAACTGAGCTGAAGGATGAGGAGAATCCTCCATCACCGGGTACGGAGATTGTGGCGCAAGTGGATCACAATCTACCGTGTGTGGATCACGAGCAACAGAGTGCCCCGTTTCTGCGTGAAGCCACGTTTTAGTCAAGTGAAGCTTCAGAATCTGATCATGGCGATCTATGCGTTGGAATTTCACCTGCAACTCCGTCCGGCAATAAGTTCTTCATGCTTGCGGTAGATGATCATAGTAAATACATGTGGATTGTGTTGCTAAAAAGTAAGGGTCAAGCTCAACAAGCATTTGAGAAGATCAAGGAAGCCGGATAGTTTAAGGTGGAGGCGAAGATAAGAGCTCTACGCATTGATCAGGAAGGCAAGCTGCATCAAACCGTGTTGACCATGGCACGGAGGATGATGAAGAGTAAAGGTTTGCCAGGAAACTTCTGGGGTGAGGCAGTCAATACGGCTGTGTATTTGCTGAACATGGAGCCAACTGAGAGTGGAGTTGGTATGACTCCGTATGAAACATGGTACGGACGGAAGCCCTCGGTTGATCATCTTCGTACTTTTGGATGTGTGGCGCATAAGGTGAATCAGAGTACTCCAATGATCATGACAGGCTATAAAGGCTCGAAGGGATACCGTTTGTGCAACCCCTATACCAATAAGGTGGTTTTCACGGACGACGTAGTCTTTGAGGAAGAGAAATCATGGAATTGGGGCTCCAAGGAACCGGAATATTCATCTTTTCACATCACATGGGATCTTGAGTATGAAGAAAATATGGATCAACCAAGCTTATTTTTGTCAGCAAATTCAGACCCAGAAGAGATTAAAGGCCTAGGGGGTGCTCCAGGCGTGGACACCAGGCCAGAAGCACTAGGGATGTTTCCAGAAGATAAAGAGTCTGGAGAAAAGGCTAGTCCGTGGTCAGAAAAAACAGAGCTAGAAGGTGTTGTGTTTAGCTCATCATCTGCTAGTACAGGAGGTGCTGTGTTTAGCTCATCATCGGCTAATACAGGAGGTGATGATCCACGTGAAGAGCTTGGGGCAAAGGAGTGTCCAGAAGTGCAAGGGCCATGTGATGTGGTGGTGAGTCAAGAAATTGGCTCAAAAATAGGCATGCAGGATACGCTGCATGTAGAGCCGTTGGCTCCAGGAGCTCTACGTGGAGGCACACAAGGTTCAGAAACAAGCGCGTTATCGAACGCAGAAGAGTATGTCGCAGAGCCTCCGACTGCACTGGAGATGAGACGACTACGACCGATGCAAGCACGCATGGGAGACATGATGGACTACTATCCGAAGAAAGAATTTTGGACGGTAAATTATCTGGTGAAGATGGAGTACGAAAATCAATGTTTGTTCATCAAGGAACCGGTGAAGACCGAAGGCACTGTCATGGACGACATCGACAAGAAGGACGTGAAAAATAAGGACGCGAACGAGAAGGGTCGACGTGAAGTCATGGAGAAGCCGGCGAAAGCAATGTCGGTGACATGGGTGCCAAGGAAGAGGACGGAGAAAGCAATGCCGTGGATGACGCCCGCGAGGAGCAGCTGGCGCATTTGGGACCCGGGTCGATGTAAAGAAGCACATCGTGATTAGGGGGTGATTGTTAGATAATAACGTGTCCTACACGTATTGAAATTGCAGTTCGAATAGGTGTAGGTGTCTAGGTACTATACGTATATGTATTAGACTAGGTTTAGCTATCGAGTCGGTTGTCTAGTCTTGGCATATATATATATGCGTGTATCCTAGCCTGTAAACACCACCGTGATCGTGGAGTTGAGCAATACAAGAGAGAAAGCAAGGCTCGACAAGAGCCTTTGGCGATCAAAGTTGTTTTGCGAGTGCGTGCGTGAGTGTACTAGTTAGATCAAAAGAATCGATCGGCTAGCAGTACGTGCATCTCGGCGGAAGTTATCGGATACGTGTGTGTCGTCTGGTCGGAATTTCCTCGTCGGTGTCGTCGGAAAGTACTCGGCGGCAGGGGTTGTGCTAACACTCTCTACCACAGAAGACGCAGAATTCAGATGCAGGGATTTGGCGCCGTTGTAGCTGAACCCCGGTTGGAAGACAGTCATGAGCAAACCTCCACAAATGAATTTTCATTTTCCCCGGCGCCTTAATTTTCCAGATAGACTTCCATTGTTTGTCCTCATCGACGGAAACATAAGACATTCCTCTACCCTGTCGACTTCGATCCACAAAGAAACGATCAGAACGGGCCAAGTTATAGGCAGACCGAACAGTGTACAGGCCATGCTTGGTATATGGCCAATAAACATAGTCACCTCCGTGACGACTAATCTGAATTTGCAGGATCTGTTCAGCGGTTTCTGAATCAAAGAAAGCATTCACCGTCTCCTCAATCCAGCAGCCCGTCTGGTCATCAATGAGGCAACTCACGGTAGCTACATCAGGTATCTCCTTTGCTGGTTTCAGCATGTACGGTGGCCGTCCTGGGATCTAATGATCAGAGTTAATCTTCACCGACCTGCCGTCACCAATACCCCACTGAACACCCTTAAGCAGGAGATCTCGACCAAAAAGAATGCTCCTCCACGTATATGAAGCAGACCTGGGCTTCGATGCATGCCAGAAATCAGTATAACGGAAGTATCTTCCTTTGAGCACTCTAGCACATAATGAAGATGGCTCGGTGAGAAGACACCACCCCTGTCTCCCCAGCATAGCTTGGTTGAACAGAGGAAGATCGCGAAAACCCATGCCTCCCAAGGATTTAGGAGTTGAGAGCCATTCCTAGGACCTCCGGTGTAGTTTCCTCCTCCCATCCTCAAAGCCCCACCATTGATTAGCGATGGTGGCTCTCGTATTATCACAGTTAGTGATGGGCACTTGAAAACAACTCATAACATAGGTGGGTAAGGACTGAATCACTGCCTTAAGAAAGACCTCTTTCCCTGCACATGACATGGGCCTATCAACAACACCATTCTTTCTTTTCCAGATCATTTCATAGAGGAAGTTGAAGGTTGCTGTAGGCGAACGCCCCACCGAGGTTGGCATACCTAGATAAAAATCATTGAGGATCTCACTATCCACCTCGAGACAAGCCTTCACTCCTTCTTTAATTTGACCACTGCAACGATTACCAAAGAAGACAGATGATTTCTCCAGATTTATCTTTTGACCGGATCCATCAAAATACATCTTCAAAACATTCTTAAGAGACTCCACACTCTTCTTGTCACTCCGGGCGAAGAAAATGTTGTCATCTGCAAACAGTAAATGGGATATTGGAGGACCGAGTCTACCATTTTTGATACCATATAGCTCATCTCGGTTCTCACACCGTTGCAATAAACTTCACAGCCCCTCCGTGCACAGAAGAAACAAATAAGGGCTAATGGGATCCCCTTGACAAATGCCTCTAGATGGAACCACCGGTTCTGTAAGCTCGCCATTGACACGAACCGCATACCGTACACAAGTGACACATCTCATAACATACTGGATCCATGAAGAGGCAAAACCCAACTTGCTTAAACAGCCATGAAGATAGTCCCACTCTACCCTGTCATATGCCTTCATCATATCAATTTTCAAGGAAAAATAGGGGCGATTATTGTCTTGATGGCATATAGTATGCAAGCACTCAAAGGCAATCAAGGCATTGTCGGTAATAAGCCTGCCAGGGACAAAAGCACTCTGATGCTCTGATATGATATCCGACAAAATTACCTTAAGCCTGTTTGCCAATGTCTTGGAGGCGATCTTATAGATCACATTGCAAAGACTAATAGGTCGAAAGTTCTTCAAACTCTTGGCCCTTGTGACCTTTGGGATAAGAACAATGACAGAGTCACAAAAACCTTCTGGGACTTCCCCTCCGTTGATAAAAGCCCTGACCGCATTACAGATTTCCTCCTTGAAGAAATGCCAATGGGTTTGATAGAACAATGCCAGAAAACCATCCGGCCCAGGCGCTTTTGTTGGTCCCATTTGGAAAAGAGCAGTCTCAGTCTCCTCATTAGTGTACGGTTTACATAGATCCTCATTCATCTCTGTCGTTACCTTTGAAGGAATCACATTCAGGACTGCATCAGGAGTGGTGCATGTCTCCGATGAAAACAGATTTTCATAGAAGTTGTGAATCATGTTTTTAATTTCCCCCTGCACCTCACATTTTGAGCCATCTTCACGAACCAACATATCAATCCTGTTGGTTTTGCGCCGTGCAGATGCCCTCGCGTGAAAGAAGGCAGTGTTACGGTCCCCCTCCCATAACCACTCCACACGCGATCGTTGACGAGCCATGATCTCTTCTCTTTCAAAGAGCTCACACAATTCCCGCTCGACACCATGTTCCTCCTCTAGAATAGCATCTGAGAGTGTTTGGGCACGAATGTATCTCAGACGGCCTTCTAGCTTCCGAATTTTCTTCCGAACTGAACCAAAAGACGCTCGGCTCCAGTCCTCTAGTGTTCCAGCCACCCGATTCAGATTTGACCAAGTCGCATGAAGCGAGCTAGAGCCAGTGCCACCATCTGCCCAAGCTTTTTCCAGCACCACTCTGTAATCCGGGGCTCGGAGCCACATGGCTTCGAATTTAAAAGTTTGCTGGACTGGCCGTTCGCTCTCGAAACAGGCATACGCCCAGCTATATAAATATAGCAACCACGTTTGAGACCGCTGCTGGGCCAGACAGCACAACGCCCAAAGAAAGAAACAGAGAAAACTAAAAAGAACAAGAAAAGAAAACAAAGCCGACGACAATGGCTCGACGAAAACAAGGATGACCCACAACAAGGCCCCTCCGAAGAATTCCCACCACACTACTAGCGCTTCGAAGCATCGCGTACCAAGCAGCACCTTCAAGAAGGAAAGCGACGACCACGACGCTGCTGCCCGGACAGGTCCTAGGGTTTCCCCCGATACACTACGGGGTGTAGGGAAGAGATACACCTGACGCCCTCCAGGAAGGATGGCGACACCCGCAGGCGCCGTCACGTCGATATCTAGACGACAAGGATTTCTCCCGACCCCTCAAAAAAACCACACTCCCGGACGCTTCAAATTGCTCCACCAAGCTCGTCGTCCACCAGCACACGCCACCACGGTCTAGCAGTCACCCCCATCGCCTCACCAAGACCCACTATGTGAGGCTGATACAACTGAAAAGAAGAAACTTCGGCGAGAGTTGGCGGTACAGCAACAGCTGGAGGAACTACCTCCACCGGGAGGCGATGGCCGGATGTAGCGGCAAGGGCAAACCAGGCCCTCATTGGTCGGCCGAGCCCAAAAGGACTCGTGAAGCCCGCCACCACTGCTGCACAAGGGTATCACCATCGCCGCCAACCCTAGCACTAGTCTCTACTCTTAGTCCACCGGTGAATCCGCCACGCAGATCCCCGCCAAACAACGCCATCACCACCGTAGTCACCCGGGCCAACCGGACCGCCACCGGTCTGAGGAACACCACCGCAGGCCACCAAGAAATGGACCGCGAGTGGGAAGAGGCCAGAGCCCTCTGGATTAGGCCGGGGATTGTCCACCTCGGGCTCGCCTGAGCGGACAGAGGACTTTAGCACCAAGTCCAAGCCCACTGGCTCGGATCCATCCACACGGGCGGGCGGGTCAAGCAAGGCGACATCCAGAACCTACCTAGGCCGCCTTCTAGGGACAAGCTGCTCCTGCTGCTCACTTTGGGTAGGGGCAGACCAAGGCCTGGCCGAGCCCTCTGACCAAATCGGGCCCAAATTGGGCCAGTGCCCCCATTCTTGGCTGGCCGTCCGGTCGCCACCTGCAACCTGGCGGACCACCTCCGTCCCCGTCGCCAGCCGACGCCCTCCATGGTCTCCACCTGCCGCCCCACCACCCCCCATGACCAGGACCCAGAGAAGATCTAGGATCAGCCACGAGGAGGGGCCCTGGCCCCCGCAGCACCGCCACCGCATTCCGCCTCCCCAGGCACCGGCGTGGCCAGCCACACACGTCCCCGCCGCCGGAGACCCTGCAGGACCATATCCCCGCCGTGGAAGGCCGCCCAGCCGGCACAGGATCCGCAAGAGGAGGAGGACCCGCCGCCTTCGCGGCCACGGGCTTTGCCGCGGCGCGGCGAGAGGGAAGGAAGGATCTGGGAGGCGGCGTTCGCTAACCAACCTGGAGCTATGTTCCAGAGAGATCAGAACAACATAGTGATCGGAGGAGGTCGTGATAATATTCTCCACCACACATTCCTCAAACAGATGTGAGAACAGTCCATTAGCCACCGCCCGGTCTAGTCGAACCCGGACATTAGTGTCAGCATCATGACGATTGCTCCATGTGAATTTCGGACCAACAAAACCAAGGTCCATTAGCTCACAATCTTGCAGACATTCTCGGAAGGCGTTGATCTGTGATTCTGACCGATCTCTCGGCCTCACATGTTCATCCTGAGAGAGTACTTCATTGAAGTCACCGCACACAATCCACGGGCCATTCCATTGTGCCCGCATGAAGCGAAGAAACTCCCAGAACTCCTTCCGATGTTCCCGGCGCGATTCGCCATAAACAAAGGTTGCCCGCCACTTAGCCCCTCCCTCCTGTGAAATATGAACATCAATGCACCGAGAGTTACAAGGCATGAGGGTTACACTGACAGAAGACAACCAAAATAGAGCCAGACCACCACTTTGTCCCTCGCTACTCACATCATAGCAGCCAGAATATCCGAGCGACCACATGAAGTTCTGTGGCATCCCGCAAAACCACTACTAGAAAATCGCGTTGTTTTTGTGCATTGCATCATCATGACATCATCATGCATATTATTTTTACTTGAAACTATGTTGCGAAAGGCTATTGTTTTCTGAAACTAGCCCTCTTTCTATTTCAAATTAAACCCCCGGATGCTTCCGGATATTTTGTTTGTCTAAAAACTATTTACAAAGTTTATTGCAAATTAAATAAAAGTTATATTATTTTAGGGGGCAGCCGAACCGGGCCGATCCGACCCAGTTGGCCACCCCCAGTGCAAAACAGCCTGTCTAATTCCTATCCCTACCCAAACCTAGTCTACCCACCAACCAGTGGCCGCCACCTCACCGCCCCCTCCACCTCATCCTAGGCTCAGCCACCTCACCAATCCACCAGCCCCCTCTCCCTCTCTCCTCCTTGGCCCCAACCCACACAGCACACACTCCCCACTCCTACCCCCTCTCCCTTCCACCCTGGCCCCACGCCACCGGTCCCCCTGGCCCCACCCGCAGCAACCCACCCACACCCGACCTGGCCCCTCCCCACCTCCCTGCCTCCCGGGACCCACCCCCTGGACCCCACCACCGCTCCCACCTCTCTCTCTCTCTCTCCCCACGCGCTGTCCCCGTCTCTCCTTCCCCGACCCCTCTCTCCTTCCTCCACCACCCCGCCGGACCCCATCTTCCATCGCCGCCTTGGACCTCTCCTCCTCTCCTCCTCCCTCTCCCGTCGCGGTCGCCTCGTCGGCCTCGCCTCCGTCGAGCCTTCGCCCGCCTCTTCCTCGCCGGGCAAGCCACGCCACCGAGCCCATGCCGCCTGCGCCGTTCCCCTCCTGCCCTCCGCCTTCCAGCCGGCGTCCTCCCCTGCGAGCTCCTCACCAGAGCCGCCTCGCCTCAACCACCCCGGACCGAGCACCTCCCGCCGCGTCCTCTGCTCCCACACGGCCACCCGATCGCCTCCTGGGCCTCCCTCCTCCTCGGCCCACCGCGTCGCCCACCTCCCCCTCCGACTGGCGCGCGTCGCCACCGCGCCTCTCTCGCCACGCGGGGCCCGCCCTCTTCTGCAGCAGCTCCTGCGAGCCCCAGCGCAGGCCTCGCCGCGCCCTCAGTGCCTCGTTGCTCGCCTACGCCAAGCTCCTCACCGCCCGCCTCTCTGCGGCGTGGCTCTGCTCCTGTGCCTCGCCGCCGCGCCTCCGCCCGGGCCCGGCCCGTCGTCCGCCCGCCGCCCATGCCGGCCGTCGACCTCGCCTCGCATGCGCCACTAAGCGCCACTGGTTGGTGGGCGAGAACACAGGGCGAGATGGGTGCTGCTGCCGATTGTTCAAGTTCATACGTGGACCACGGCTAGAAATCGGTCAAGAATTTCCGTGGTGCGATTTAGACTTGGGCACCGATGTCCGTGTTGGTCTCGATGCCAAGATTGCCGAGGCCATGGGTGTTCATGCCAAGCCGAGAACCTTTGTGATCTGTCGAGATCGACCTCCAAGAAACACAAGACCTTCTTCATGGAACATCGAGACCCCGAACCCGAAGAATCGCCGACAAGGACCGTCCCTACACCAAGATCTGCTTCCGAACACTTCGACCGAAGATGAATCAAGATCTCCCCGGATACGCCAAGTTCGCCTACCCGGACACCGTGCGACAAGATCTTCGCAACGACAAGAACGACATCGACCAGGGCGAGTCCGATGCGCCCTGACGCCGAACCAAGTCCTTCTTCCTGGAACGCCAAGATCTACCCCGTTATCCGAGAACGATCTCGCCGAGACCGAACCCCAGATCCGAACCCTGAGACCGAACCCCGAACCCCGGAACCCCAAGATCTTCGACCCTAATGTGTGACCTTTCTCCGAGCCCCTATTTTATAAATGAAATATATAACTTGTTGCATATTAAATTGTTCATGCATGCATACATGTTGTGGTTTGGGGGCATTATGCCGATTCACCATATAATTAAATATGGGGCCCATATGCGGGCAAATCTAGTCTTATATTGGCCTCATTTAAATTTGTGTAGTGAACCGGTGATATAATTTTGCCATGTTAAGACAACATTTAAATTGCGGGGTATCTAAACAACTTGAACCGTTTAATTAAATGTCGGGACCCCGGTTCCGCTTAATATGGCCTAATCGCATTGCACCTTTGCCATGCCATGCATCATATCTTAAGCATGCCCGATCTTCTGCCGTAGTATTAAATAGTGCATCCGGTGTTTCTTCTAGTGTTTTGGTTCTTCGCGGATAAGGCCGTTGAGTTGATGCGAGTGTCGACCCGATCTTCGGATGAACCCTCGACAAAGTTTTCAGGCGAGCATCTCCCCCTTTCTACCTATCTTACTTTTATAGTATTTATTCCCTCCTGTTGATCTATTGCTATTTGTGTTGCGATGCTCTAGTTTTCGTACCCGTGATATCCCTTGCAGCCTTAAATTGCCTTGGACACCTCCTATTACCTGTTGTTGGTAGATAGTTGGACTGCTGTCGTGATGCTTGCTCAAGTCATTGCGTGTCGCCAAGTACCACAGTTGTTGGAGTATTGCCATGTGTTTATTGTTGGAGTTGATCATAACTTTACTTACTGTTTAACAACTAAAATTGAAGTAAGTAAGCAGAGGCACAGGTGGGCAATAGATGTTATTTGGTTGTTAACCGTCCACTTGTGTCCCGTAGGACCCCGAGTACTTGATACCTGTTCCTTGAATATTCGCTATCCACATCCGGAGGATTATGGGACCCCGAGCGAGCTTGATTCATTCTTATTTCTTGGGGCCACAAACTAGTTTGAGGTTTTATTTACTATCCTGTACTTATGCCATGCTTTCTGCTTTATTTACGATTGTGCGAGGAGCACTTTGTCTGTTTAGGTAAGCGGAGTGTTTTGTGGTATCGACAAGCCCAGTTTGGGTCCCCGTCGTTCTGACCAGCGCAAACCTTGAGTCCGTCTCGAGTCGGCTAGCCGTTCTTGGTGTACTCAATGGGGTGGCCCCCTGAAATATTTCTGAATCCTGTGATTGCTTTGTCGTGAAGGCCTCGTTGGGTTTTGATTTGGTTTTTCCGAGGTTGATCGAGTGTGTGTTGCTATTTGTGCACCCCTGCAGGGTAAAACTTTCTGAAAGCCGTGTCCACGGTTATGGACGACTTGGAGCACAGTATCTTGATCATAGACAACTATAACTAAAGTAGTGCTATAAATTTGACTTTATAATGACCAGTAATCAGCTTCACTATAATGGAATGGCTAAATAAAACTGCCAACAATTGCTTGTTTGGGTTGTCGTTTGCGACCATTGTATCTGACTAGTAAGTATTGCAACTATAACGGAATGGCTAAATAAAAGTACCAACAACTGCTGGGTTTTGGGATATCTCATGCTAATTGTATCTGACTAGTAAGTGTCGCCTTCTAGCGGAATGGTTAACTAAAATGGCCCACCGCTTATTTTATCGGGATGATTATCTATATTTGACTAGTAATTGCTGCGATAACTGAATAAATAAAACTGCCAGCTGTGAGTTCCTCGGTTGACTTCCTCGTGTGGTCTCGAGGAAACACCAGGATGGGTTTGTTTGATGGTAGCATCGAGTTGGTTCGAATAGGTCTTTCTTATCCCTCTCGATAGCCGCGGTTATATCGAGTCTCTATAGGTTGTTTAGTGCATCTTGCCTGCGCTTGATCCACCATACCTATGTAGGCGAGGACCGCCAATTCTAGTCTCGCCGTGTCTTGACCTCGATCGACCGCTCTCTCTTTTTCCTTTGCCCTTTGTCGGCACCCCTTTTGTTTAAGCAGGTTTTGAGATCGACGTTGTTAGCAGGGTTACCCTTCCGGCTTGGCCTAGTATGGACGCCATTGGTTATTCTTCAGGGCTCTTAGCCCCATTTGCATCTTGTCCGTAGCTGGACGCTCTATCGTTTTCAAGGTGATTTGGATCTTTGTATATTATCTCTGTATTCTTGACTCTTTGAGTCGCTGTTATATATATCTGTTCTGTGGGTCCCATCGAGGACTGTTGTGTAATGTTATTACTTCGTTTTCCACCCGCACGAAAGTGCCTGGTGGGCACCTTTGAATCGTTTCTATGCGGGTTTGGCGGGAATCGCTAAAACTTGCATAGGGTCGATTCTGAGGGTGTTACAAGTTCCGAACCCTGGACTCCTTCATCTTCGTCTCCGATAAGAAGAGAAGGGTGGGACGATGAGCTTTCACAAGACAGCGAAGCTCGACAACTGTCGCGTCCGTCCCGAGACCACAACAGTTCCAGCACAGAGTCTCATTGCGTCTGGCGGGGCTGTTCAACAGCTCCCGCCTGATCCGCCGATCAAGAAGTCTCTCTTCTCATCTTTTTGTTCGAATAATTACTCGCCTCATCTACAGCTGCTTCCACAAGCTGTTCCTTCTGCCCATTATTACCAGAAAACACCACCACAGCTTGGGTGGGAATCTCAACGGTGGCTGCAGCACTAACAGGGCGGTAAGCCTTTTGAGTTTTCCGCTTCTTCCCAGCAAGCGCCTTACCATCCTTGTCAGCAACAACCACTTCTTTTCCTAAGCTCTGCCCATTCTTGGCCTGGTTTGCATGACCCCGAGGTTTCTTTGATTTACTAGGGGACGCAACTTCAGCTTCCTCGCCAGGCTGCATATTCTGCCTAGCATTACTACTCTTCACCTCCTGCTGGCCAGGGCGCTCAGATGGGTGTTGGAACGGACGTCCCTGACTAGCAGAAGTGGAATCACTCGCTGATCGAGTCCCCTGAGATTTCTTCTTCTTGTCATCAGGAGCACACATACGATCGGTAGAGTAAGGGAGCTTGCCATTTTCACCCCTTTCGCCTGGGTTTTTGCACTCGATAGATGAGTGTCCCAAAATACCACACGAACAGCAAAAGTGTGGCAACAACGCATACTGAACATCAAACCATTCAGTCACATTCCTCCGTTGAGAAAACACAGTGACTCCCCACAAGAGCGGTTTGTCAGTATCAATCTCAACTCTAGCTCGCAAAAAGCTTCCCAAGGAACGTTCAGTTGCATCACAATCCACGACAGGAACACTCCCTTCCACACCGATGGGTTTGGCAATAGCAGCACCCCATCATCTGTTCATATATCCAAAAGGGAGATTGATAATTCTGACCCAAACCTTCAGCCGATTAAAGATCATGTCTCTAGGCTTCAGATCGATGTTGAAGTCTTGGAGAAGAACTGCATGTTTACCGACAACCCAAGACGGTCCATCCATCACACGCTCCTTATCGGCTCTTGATCCGAATTCTGTAACAAAGGTATTGTCCCCAGCCGGGTTAAAGAGCAAACCCCGCGTGTTACCCCACGCCGGCCTCAACGCCGACGCGATCGTGCTGATGTGCAAGAGCGTTGGGGAGAGTACCTTGCCCACAACGGCCCACTTCGAGTGGATCGGGGGATCATCACCCCCATCATCCAGTACCACCGCCGCCGATTCCGCCGCCGTAAGACGGAGGCGACCCATCATCTCCAAGACATGATCCTTAGATCCAGGCACCGCCTCCGTAGGAGAGGGGGTTGAGTCCCCGCCTCGCCCAGCACCATCGACCTCTTTCGAGGCCACCACAGACTTGCCTCCACTCCCATTCTCCAGCGAGCCCATCATCGCTGATCGTCGTCCAGCCTCACAACCAAACAAGGGTGGGTAGCAGTCTAGGAAAGCCCCGTGATCGCCCCGAGATGGCTGCAAGACTGACCGAGAGGCACAGCTAGGGCACCCGGGACAAGGAGAAGGCAGGAAGGATAGCGCACCCTCAGATGCACCCCAGAAAAGGTTTCAAACCCTAGAGATCAACGATCGCCATTGGGATCGCCAAAACCCTAGGAGAGAGAAACAAGTCAAAGCGTTGGCTGCAAAAACATGCTTTGGTTCGTGGCTTGTTTCGTCTTGTGTCGTTTGGATTGGGTTGGGTGTGTACGTGCCCCATAGAAAAAGAAGATCCTTCTTCTCCACCCACACAGTTGACAGTTCTTGTTTATAGAAAAAAAAGTTGACAGTTCTACGCCACACCATCATACCAATCTAGGAAACTTGTCGACTCGAAACACCATCGGGTCGTTGAAACATGTGACGGAACGGAATAAAGTTTATCCAGCACGAGCTGGCCAGGGAGAGGAGGAAGAAGCTTCCCAGGTCGCAATCAGTCAAACGCGCGAGCGCCCACCGGAAAGCCGCGACCAGATTAATTGCTCCACGCTCGCCGCCATGCATGCGCCCGTGCCCAGCCGGCTCCATAAATAGGCCGTCAGTCTCCAACGTAACCACCGCACCAAGCTAATCTGTACTACCAGTACATCGCAAAAGGATTCAGCGCAAGAAGCGGAGGAACTCGTTTGTTTCAGCAATGGAAGGGCTGATCCCGTTCGTGCTCGACGCGATCAGGAGGAGCAACGGGAGGGGCAGCCACCGCTGCGCCTCGTCGGACGGCAGCTCCCACGGCAGCAGGCGGAACCTGATGGACTACGCGGAGCTGCCGGCGGACGGCGGCGCGTGGTCGGAGTTTGTCCAGGCGACGACCGACGTCCGTCGCGCCGAGGAGCACGCGGTACACGCCCGGCCGGCCGCCGTGGCGTGGCCGGGTCGGCTTATCGCCGGAAATGAGTGCGCAGCGAACACCCAGCGCGTTTGAAGGAACTGTTGCTTAGTAGTTAATTTACCCATTGGTTTGGTTTGTTCATCGACTGCTACCAATGAAATCCCAGGCGTTTTGTGTTGTGGGCGCAAGCTGCTCAGATTTTTAAAGTTGTATTCGAAGCTGTACATATAGTTGTGAATGAAATAAAGAGAAAGAGCAATGTATTTTTAAACTCAGCCGGTCATGTTTTGGGGAAGAAACACAACAAAAAAGCGCTGACATATGTCGCCCCCAATTTGGGGGACGAAATGGCATGGCGTTCTGCACCTTGCACATTGCAAACTCTGCTATGCTCTGTTCGAGCGGAAAAAGAAAAACCCTGCTCTGCAGCTCATCTCTATACAGTTTTAGGGTCAAAACTCAAACAAAATTATCTGAACACTGCAGCTACTCGTAGACTCTGCTCTTGTCACATTTTAAAACTGTATTCAAAGATGTACTACCTCCGTTCAAAGTATAAGATGTTTTAGCTTTTTTCTAAAACACATCTTATAGTTTGGAACGGTGGGACTACAAGAAAGAAAAGGGAATGAAACTCGGTGGTTATCTCTGATTTGGTATGCAAGAAAATAGCTACTTTGATCATATCGAAGAAAGAAAAGCGCTGACGAGTCGTCTCCAATTTGGGGTACCAAACGTCATGGCGCTCTGCACCTGGCGTATGCAAACTCTGCTCCGCTTATCTCTTCCAGAAAGAAAAACTCTGCTCTGTTCATGCGTAAAGAAAAAGTCTGCTGTGCTCATCTCTTGCGTTTACCAATCGTTGGTCAAAACTATGAAAAAAAGGTTATCTGAACACTGCAGGTACCCGCTGACCCTATTCACGCAGAAGAAATTCTTGATGCAAGAATCTTTTTTTTTAACGATAATAGGGGTCTTCATAATCAAGGCGGTGGGTACAAGTTTGCACATAGGCCCAAAAACATTTCATAGGGCTGTGCTTTTACAAAGAGAACCCCGGGGAAGAAAATAAAAAAGCAATCAAGCCCCTGTTCTCCTCCACCGACGACGAGTCTCTAGCTCCGGCCACCCTTCCGCCGTCAGGGACGCACCACTTGGCTTCGAGAGGGGTGCAGAATGCCGATGCTGAGCTCGAGGAGAAGCCTCTGTCCTAGAGGTTGAGAAGACGCATCTCTTGCGTTTGAGAAGGCCGTCAAATCGGCCGAAGATCGTGTGGGCGCTCTTGCCCGCCGCATGATGAGCTCGATGCTGCTGCATGCCTGGTTCAACTGCAGCCCCCCTACCAGTCGCCGCCACAACTCCCCCCCCCTCGCCACCAAGGCCAGCCAGAGAAGATCGACGAAGACTAGCAGTAAGAAGCAGCTAGCCAGGCGCACTGACCTTATGGAGGAAGCCGTCAGAGATCAAGAGAAGCCCCGCGCCCGACTCCGTCCATCGGAGCATCCTAGCAGGGTCCTTCTCCTCCAGCAGACGCGGGACCGGATCATATCGAGCCCACATCAAGCTTATAGGCCGCCACACACACCCCGCAACCCTCGCGTCATCCTCCTCCCACCTCTCGCCACCAAGGCCGGCCAAAGGGAGAAGAACGCCACGAGTTCGCCAAATCCAGCTGCAGCCAAAGCACAGCCCCAACCCTAGCAAGCTCCCACCATAGGAGCTGACCAGGCCTAATCGTAGACGACCGCCCGTCGTCGTGCATGAACGCCAGGGGGACAGACCTAGCGGCACCTCGCCACACGCCACATCGGCAGAACACACAAAAACCTAAACCTAATCCTATGATTCCCACGGCGAGAGCCCAGCAGCCTAGACTACATGCGTCGGAGCCATTCCTCCACCTCCCTTGACCGGCGACACCGGCGAGTTCGGCTTTGCAATGGCCTGGCGTCCACGAGAAGATTCAAGAGAACTATAGCGTAGCAGGGGAAAGGAGAGAGGTGGCGTGCTAGTGAGTCCTTGCTCGTGCTCTTTGATGCAAGAATCGATCCTTCCTTTTCCGAAGAAACCCTGCTCAGTGGAACTGTTCTTGTACCAGAGAGCCACGGCGTTACTCGGGCGTCGCTATTTCCATTTCTGCGTCTGCATGCACGTCCATGCAGCGCTGCAGTGCAGAGTGAGACAGAGTCCATTGCTCCTCATCGTCGTCATTTACCACGTCTGCGGTACAGAGAGATAAAAACACGTCCGAGACAAGCGAGCAGCTCGCCTTCCCGCTGCGCTGACGCCTGACGCGAAATGGGTATCAATTTCGGCTTCAATGCCGAGTTTAGTACGCCGTGCGATCCACCACCTCATCGTGAGATCGCAGAGTAGATTCCTGTAGGATCGGTGCTAAACAATTGGAGTCTACGGTGAGAAATTGGGAATAATCTTTGGTTTCACACCGGTAGAAAGAATCGGAAAGGATTTGCAACCCATGCTATGTAGTAGCCGACTACTTTGATCGGTTTGAAGCCAGACACGTGTGTATTAGAGCATCTCTAGTGGCTCGTCTATATGCCCGTCAAAAACGATTTGGACGACCGTGAATAGAAAAAACCTTCCCAATGGCTCGTCTAAATGGAGGTCTAAATTTAGACGTCCTCCCAAACCTGCTACCCATCGTCCATATATGGACGACAGTGCCACGACCGTCCAAAACAACTTCTTGCCCGGAAGCTCACTCACGCGCTCATCCGGAGCAGTTGGAGACGTAGGACGCGGGGGCACTCGCGAGAGGTCGCCGTCCCTCTGCTCGCCGGCTCCATGTACTCTCCTTTTCCATGTAGGTTTGGCGAGAGGAAGAGAGAAATTGGACAAGAACAAGAGGGTGCTCGACCATGGTGCTTAGACGCACTCTAGATCCATCCGCCGGCAGACAATTTTTGCCGGATCCGGACGCAAAACAGTGTAGTCGGGCACAGTCTCGTCTGGTCCTGTTGGGGACAGGCTCGGGCGTGGAGGGGGGCATGGGGTCACGTGAGGCGTCCGGCCTAGCGACAGACAGGGAAGAGAATGGGAAGGGGCATGGCGGCGGTTGGGGAGGAGCAGCGGCAGGGGCATGGTAGAGGGCTACAGCTACTCCGATGATGTTGAAGAGAGGAGGCTTGTCTCGTACTGAACTTGTTGCTGCTTGTGCATGGATACAGAATATAGAGATGGAGCGATGTACTACTGAATGTTGCTGAACATTGCTTGTATCGCTGCATAATATACAAATATTTGCTTGTATTGATAATCATGTCGTTGTTTTGTTTGCTACTGAATATTAATTCTAAATTTTGATGGTAGTTATAAAAAAATACTAAAATATTGGAGAGAGGATGTAGACGTACTATATATACACGTTCCGCTGAAAAACTAAGACCGTCTATATTCTCTCTCCTTTTAGACGGTCATCTATACGGACATATAGACGTTCAGATTTAGACCGTTCCACTAGAGATGCTCTTATCTCTCCCACCGTTCTACTAGAAAACAAGACGTATGTTAATAGTTGACGTTTTCTAAATTTGATCAAATATATACTCGTAGACAAAATTATAAATATCTATAATAACAAATTAATGTTAAAAGATTCACTATATACCATATTTTATAATGTTATTATTTAACATTGTAGAAATGATTTTGTCCTATACGTTTGGGGCGGAGGTAGTATATTTTAGAACGGAGGTAATGTATATGAAAGCAACAATTTGTAATTGAACAAAATAAGTATACTAGTATTAAGTTAAAAAAAGTGAAATGAAGATTTGTTTGTATGCTTATCCAAGTACCCTCCCTTCCGCATGCATCCGGTTTTCACTTTGGTGACATGGGGCGGAGGGGGACTATTCTAGCCTCTCTCCTGTGTTATGTGTATATGTTGAGACGGTGATGTGACTTCTTGTTCGAATAAAACTCCAATTGCCACGATCATGTCCGAGTGGTGCTTTGACTCGTCTTATCGGTGAGCTTATTATGAGTTTTATCCCCGTTGGGTTTCACGGACGATGGGTTGGTTTTTGTTACGTATTACCATTTAACCTGCATCAATGGGCATCGTCAGCGACAATTTATCTTTTTCGATAGTCACTTCTTTCAAGTCTTTGCGAGCAACGTCCTCTTCTACGCTTGCTGATGCTCGCGTTTTTTCTTTGGCCTTGATCAAACGATAACCCCGCCGCCGCAATTGCCAATCACTACTATGTGGCAATTGAACAAATTTTGGTCCTCTGAGTGTCTTTTCATGTGCTACTTACAATGGCTGAATTTCTCCATGTTTTTGTTAATTGTTACCACGAGTTGTGATGATGCAACAACAACGAGTTTGATTAGAACTTCGGTACTTCCTCCGTCCGAAATTAAGTGACATGAATTTATCTAAATTCGAATATATCTATACATTAAAAGAAAAATGAAATTCACTTATTTATGTACAGAGGGAGTAAGATATTTGAAACTAATACTCTCTCCGATTCACTAAATAAGCGACACTTATTATAGATCGGAGGGAATATATGTGGTTTTTGTAGGGTTTCGTAGCATGGAAAACAAAAATTTTCTATCGCATACAACCAAACAAGCCAAGATCTATCTACTAGATTGTAGCAACGAGTCGATGGAATAACTTACCCTCGAAGATTCCAAAGCGTTTAACGAGAGCAGATTCTCGTGGGTGATGTAGTCGTACTCTTCCCGATCTCAAGATCGTGTAGACGATCCTTCCGGCTGCGTTTGCGGCGCTTCATGATCGGTCACACGTTCGGTACTCGACGAAGACCTTCCTCTCCCTTGTTCCAAAGCAGTGCGGAGGTTGTAGCACTCTCCTCGCGATTCCGGCAAGACGGCGTGGTACCGAAGTAGAGGGATATCCAGGCTTCGCCTTAAGCCGGAGCGAGTATGGTGGAGTATGAGAGAGCTATTAGTGGTCTAGGGTTTAGACACACCAATTAGAAGGCTCTAATCCAAGGCTAGTGCAATTAGAAGCTCTAAACCAAAGCGGCTCTAAACCGGAGTCTAGGGCTAGGATTTAGATTAGAGGATAGGAACTTGTGTGTTTAGAGAGGAGGCCCGCCCTCCTCTTATAGGTGGAGGAGGGCCGGCCAAGGGAGGGGAGTCCCTCCCCAACTCGGCCTAGGTGGTGCGCCGGCTTGGAGAGGAGAGACTCCTCCCCCAAGTCGGTTTCAACCTCCTCTTGCTTGTTTCCCTCAGTTTCCTGTTTTAGCCGTTTGACTTTCAAACTGGCCATTTGACTTTTCAGTTTTAGGATTCAATTTAATCCTTTATTTGGAACAGCGAGAACACTTAGTACATGATGCAATCATTCCAATATATAATGACACATTCATGTACCCCTACCCTCCCGGAGTGTCGGACATTCCGGAACCTTCTAGAACATTCCCGATGAAAACACCGGAACCATTCCCGAACTCCGAAACGGGACTTTCCTTATATGAATCTTATTCTCCGGACCATTCTGGATCACCTCGTGATATCCCGGATCCCATCCGAGACTCCGAACAACATTCGGTCTCTTTCTCATAATACCATAACTACTCAAACAACGTCGAATCCTTAAGTGTGTCTCCCTACGGTTCATGAATTATGCGGACATGATCGAGACACTTCTCCGAACAATAACCAATAGAGGAATCTGGAAATTCATATGGCTCCCACATATTTCTACGATTACTTTGCGATCGAATGAACCACTTACATACGATACCAATTTCCCTTTGTCTCACGATAGTTTACTTATCCGAGGTTATGATCGTCGGTATCTCTGCATACCTAGTTCAACCTCGTTACCGATAAGTACTATTTTATCGTTCCCGTGATATGTGATCCCTTGTGAGCCAGTCACATGCTTGCAAGCTAATTGGATGACATTCCGAGAGGGCCTAGAGTATATCTATCCGTCATATGGATGGACAAATCCCACTCTTGATCCATGTGTCTCAACCAATACTTTCCGAACACTCAATGCCACCTTTATAGCCACCCGATTCGGTGTGGTGTTTGATGTCATCAAAGCATCCATCCGGTAAAGGTGATATGCATGATCTCATGGTCGAAGGAATTAGGTTACTATGTATCAGAAAGCATTTAGCAATTGAACTATTGAAATGACTTGATCTTTATGCTACGCTTATCTATAGGAGTATGTCCACCATATCATTCTCCTAACGATATGATCTTGTTGTTGATAACATCTCAATGTTCATGATAGGGAAACCACCATCATTAATCAACCAACAAGCTAGTGAAGTATAGAGGCTATACTAGGGACTTCAAATTAAGTTTACAAATCACACAAGTATCAATGTTTCCTTGTTAATACTATTATAGCATGAATGTAAACATTTATCATAAACACAAAGATATAATAATAACTACATTTATTATTGCCTCTAGGGCATATCTCCAACAGTCTCCCACTTGCACTAGAGTCATCTAATCTAGATTACATGGTAATATACCGAACACCCATGGCGTTTGGTGTTGGTCATGTTTTGCCCTCGGGAGGTTTAGTCAACGGATCCGCCACATTCAGATCTGTGTGTACTTTGCAAATCTTTATATCCCCATCCGGATATGTTCTCGAATAGCGTGAAACGCAGCTTGATGTGCTTGACTTCTTGTGTGATCTTGGTTCTTGCGCATTGGCTATGGCGCCCATGTTATCACAGAGATAGACATTGGGTCCAGCGCACTAGGAACCACACCCAGCTCTGTAATGAACTCTTTCATCCATATCGCTTCTTGTGAAGCCTCAAGCGACCATGTATTCGATTCAGTTGAAGATCTCGCCACGCTTTGCTTTGCACTCCTCCAGCTAACTGTTGCACCATTCAAAATAAATCATTATCCAGTTGTGATTTAGAATCATCCGGATCGGTGTTCCAACTAGCATCGGTGTAACCATTAACAACGAGTTGTTCATCACCTCCATAAGAAAGAACCATATCCTTAGTTCTTCTCAAGTACTTAAGGATGTTTTTGACCGCTGTCCAATGATCCACTCCTGGATCACTTTGATATCTGCTAGTTAAACTAACAGCATATGCAATGTCGGGTCTAGTACATAGCATGGCATACATTAGAGATCCTATGGCTGAGGCATAGGGAGTCTTACTCATCCTTTCTCTATCTTACGGATGTCGGACTCTGAGTTTTACTCAAGGTCGTATTGGGCAACATGGGCAAGAACCCTTTCTTGCTTTCTTCCATTCCAAACCTCTTTAGAACTTTGTCCAAATATGTACTCTATGACAATGATATTTGGCGTTTCGATCTATCTCTATAAATCTTTATGCCTAATATGTAAGCTGCTTCGCCAAGATCCTTCATTGAAAAACTATTATTCAAATATTCCTTGACACTATTAAGAAGGTCTACATCATTCCCAATCAACAATATGTCATCCACATATAGTATTAAGAATGCTACAGAGCTCCCACTCACTTTCTTGTAAATACAAGCTTCTCCATAAGTTTGTATAAAATAAAAACTTTTGATCACCTTATCAAAAACGTTGATTCCAACTTCGGGATACTTGCTTCAATACATAGATGGACCGTTGAAGTTTGCATACCTTGTTAGCATCTTTAGGATCGACAAAACCTTTGGGTTGCATCATATACAACTCTTCATCAATGTCTCCATTGAGGAATGCTGTTTTGACATCCATCTGCCATATCTCATAATCATAATATGCAGCGATTGCTAACATAATCCTCACAGACTTTAGCTTCGCTACTGGTGAGAAAGTCTCATCGTAGTCAACTCCTTGAATTTGTCGAAACCCTTTTGCGACAAGTCGAGCTTTATAGACGATAACATTACCATCAAGATCTGCTTTCTTCTTGAAAATCCATTTGTTCTCGACCTTTCGGCCATCCGGTAAGTCCACCAAAGTCCATACTTGGTTTTCGTACATGGATCCAATCTCGGATTTCATGGCTTCTTGCCATTTATTGGAATCTGGGCTCATCATCGCTTCCTCATATGTCTCGGGGTCATCGGTGTTGTCCACCAACATGACACTCATAACGGGATCATACCAATCTGGAGTGGTACGAGTTCTCGTTGACCTCCGAGGCTCTGTAGCAACTTCAACCAAAGTTTCATGATCATCATCATTAGCTTCCTCTCTAATTGGTGCAGGCACCATAGGAACTTCTTCCGGTGTTGCGCTACTCGCAATTTCGAGAGAAGGTTCGACAACCTCGTCGAGTTCTACTTTCCTTCCAGTCACTTCTTTTGAGAGAAATTCCTTCTCTAGAAAGGATCCATTCTTGGCAACAAAGATTTTGCCTTCGGATCTATGATAGAAGGTATACCCAATAGTTTCCTTCGGGTATCCTATGAAGACGCATTTTTCCGCTTTGGGTTCAAGCTTGTCAGAACTTCTTTACATAGGCTTCGCATCCCCAAACTTTAAGGAACGACAATCTAGGTTTCTTCCCAAACCATAATTCATACGGTGTTGTTTCAACGGATTTAGACGGTGCCCTATTTAAAGTGAATGCGGCTGTTTCTAATGCATAACCCCAAAATGATAGCGGTAAATCTGTAAGTGACATCATAGAACGAACCATATCTAAGAGAGTTCGATTACAATGTTCGGACACACCATTACGCTGTGGTGTTCCCGACGGTGTCAACTGTGAAAGTATTCCTCATTTCTTCAAATGCTCGCCAAACTTGTAACTTAGATATTCACCTCCACGATCAGAACGTAGAAATTTAATCTTCTTGTTACGTTGATTCTCTACCTCACTTTGAAACTCCTTAAACTTCTCGAAAGTTTCGGATTTATGTTTCATGAAATAGATATACCCATATCTACTCAAGTCATCCGTGAAGGTAAGAACATAACGATAACCACCGCGCGATGCTACACTCATTGGTCCACACACATCGGTATGTATGATTTCCAATAGGTCCGTAGCTCGCTCCATCATACCAGAAAATGGAGTCTTAGTCATTTTTCCCATCAGACATGCTTCGCATCTTTCAAGTGATTCAAAATCAAGTGATTCAAGAAGTCCATCGGAATGGAGTTTCTTCATACGCTTCACTCCAATGTGACCAAGACGACAGTGCCACATATAGGTCGAATTATCGCTAGATTTCAAACGTTTAGCCTCAATATTGTTGATATGTGTATTTCCACTATCGAGATTCAATAAGAATAGACCATCTATCAAAGGTGCATGTGCATAAAACATATTACTCATATAAATCGAACAACCATTATTCTCTGACTTAAACAAGTAACCGTCTCGCAATAAACAAGATCCCGATATAATGTTCATGCTCAACATAGGCACTAAATAACAATTATTTAAGTATAAAACTAATCCCGATGGTAGATGAAGGGGTAGCGTGCCGACGCGATCACATCAACTTTTGATCCGTTTCCCAGCGCATCGTCACCTCGTTCTTCGCTAGCTTCCGTTTATTCTGCAGCACATGTTTCGAGTTACAAATATGAGCAACCGAACCAGTATCAAATACCCAGGCACTACTACGAGTACTAGTGTGATACACATCAATAACATGTATATCAGATATACCTTTCTTCTTGATGTTGCCGCTCTTCAGATCCGCCAAGTACTTTGGGAAATTCCGCTTCCAGTGACCTTCTCCCTTGCAGTAAAAGCACTCAGTATCAGGCTTGGGTCCAGCCTTGGTCTTCTTCGCCGGCGTGGTAACTTTCTTACCACCCTTCTTGAAGTGTCCCTTTTGCTTAGACTTGCCTTTCTTGAATTTGGTGGTCTTATTGACCAACAACACTTGGTGCTCTTTCTTGATCTCCACTTCTGCAGATTTCAACATGGCAAAGAGTTCTGGCAACGTCTTGTTCATGTTCTGCATGTTGTAGTTCATCACAAAGTTCTTGTAACTTGGTGGTAGTGATTGGAGGACACGGTAAATCCCCAAAGCATTAGGAATCACTATACCCATGCTTTGAAGCTTGTTTGCGTGCCCAGACATCTTAAGCACATGCTCACTGACGGAGCTGCCTTCTTCCATCTTGCGATTAAAGAACTTTTCGAAGCCTCATAGATTTCAATTGCCATGAGTCTCAAAAATCAATTTGAGATCCTCGACAATATCATATGGGTCGACTCTTCAAACTTCAAACCTTTTACAAGCTCGATTCCAAACCATACAAGATAGCACACGAACTATGGAGTACTTATTCTTCCGAGCGAGGTAAACATTCTTTACTTCATCGGGAGCATCACCGCAGTGGGTCACCCAGCGGTGCATCCAAAGACATAGGTCAAATTACCGGTGTGAGGACAATCCTCAAATTGCGGAACCAATCCGAAGTTGCTTCCATTGTTTTTCAACTTTTCTTTCTCTAGGAAGCATTAAAATTGATGGTAGGGGCTGCCATTGATCTACAACATATTTGCAATAGTTTAGACTAAGTTTATGACAAATTGAGTTCAAATTAATAATGAAATTAACTAGGTGAACTCCCTCAAAACAACATCCCTCACATTGTTTTAGTGATCACACGAACCAAATCCACTACATCAACACCGATCATCACGAGTTCATATAGTTTCAATGGCGAACAATCGTCATGTTCATCATATCTACTATATGATTCATGCTTTACCTTTCGGTGATCCGTGTTCTGAGACCATGTCTGTACATGCTAGGCTCATCAAGATCAAACCTTAGTTTCCGCATGAGCAAATCTGGCTTGCTCACGTTGTATACACTTGCAGAATCTAACACACCCGATCATCACGTGGTGCTTCGAAACAACAAGCTTTAGCAATGGTGCTAACTAAGGGTGAACACTTTATGACTTGAAATTCATGTGCATGAGGGATCATCTTATAATGCTACCGTCGTCTACTAAGCAATACAAGATGCATAAAGGATTAACATCACATGCAATTCAATAATATGTGATATGATATGGCCTTTCTTCTATGTGCTTCCGATCTCCATCTTCAAGCACGAACATGATCTCCATCATCACCGACATTGGATCAAGGTCAATGACGCTTCTCCATGGTTGTCGCCCACGGCTTCAACTATTACAACTACTTTGAATAGACACGGGTCTTAACATAAATTAAAGACAACCATATGGCTCCTGCCGTTGCCAACTTACAATAAGGAACATTGCATACATCAAATATAATCACAATCATGGCCATATCACATCATCGCACACCACCGCAAAACAAAGTTAGGCCTCTACTTTCTTTGCATATTTTACATGGTTTGGGGCTTTCAATAAGTGTCGTTCTAACTTATGAACAAGAACCACAACATTGATACTAGCATTGTTGATCACCGTTGTAAATTGGATCTTAACTATGCTAGGAGAAAGCAGCACCATAAAGCCACTTATGCAATACAAGTTGCATGTCAAGCGTGGAGCAAGTCTCATGAACGATGTCATGTAAGGTTAGCCCGGGCCGCTTCATCCCAACATACCGCAAGATGCAAAGTACACAAAAAGCAATCGACAATAAAAGCATCAACGCCCACAATGACCATTATGTTCTACTCGTGCAACAGATCTACATATAGACACGACTCTGATACCACTGTAGGGTTTCGTAGCATGGAAAACAGAAATTTTCTATCACATACAACCAAACAAGCCAAGATCTATCTACTAGATTGTAGCAACGAGTCGATGGAATAACTTACCCTCGAAGATTCCAAAGCGTTTAACGAGAGCAGATTCTCGTGGGTGATGTAGTCGTACTCTTCCTGATCTCAAGATCGTGTAGACGATCCTTCCGCTGCGTTCAAGGCGCTTCATGACCGGTCACTGCGTTGTACTCGGCGAAGACCTTCCTCTCCCTTGTTCCAGTGACGGAGGTTGTAGCACTCTCCTCGCGATTCCTAAAGACAACGGCGTGGTACCGAAGTAGAGGAGATCCTGCAGGCTTCGCCAAGCCGGGCGAGTATGGTGGAGTATGAGAGAGCTATTAGTGGTCTAGGGTTTAGACACACCAATTAGAAGGCTCTAATCCAAGGCTAGTGCAATTAGAAGCTCTAAACCAAAGCGGCTCTAAACCGAGTCTAGGGCTAGGGTTTAGATTAGAGGATAGGAACTTGTGTGTTTAGAGGAGGAGGCCCTGCCCTCTTATAGGTGGAGGGCCGGCGCCAAGGGAGGGAGTCCCTCCCCAACTCGGCCTAGGTGGTGCGCCGGCTTGGAGGAGGACTCCTCCCCAAGTCGGTTTCAACCTCCTCTTGCTTGTTTCCCTCGGTTTCTGTTTTAGCTGTTTGACTTTCAAAGCGGCCATTTGACTTTCAAAGCGGCCATTTGACTTTTCAGTTTAGGATTCAATTTAATCCTTTATTTGGAACAGCGAGAACACTTAGTACATGATGCAATCATTCCAATATATAATGACACATTCATGTACCCCTTCCCCGGTGCGGACATTAGGAACCTTCTAGAACATTCCCGATGAAAACACGGAATCATTTCCCAACTCCCAAACGGGACTTTCCTTATATGAATCTTATTCTCCGGACCATTCCGGATCACCTCGTGATATCCCGGATCCCATCCGAGACTCCGAACAACATTCGGTCTCTTTCTCATAATACCATAACTACTCAAACAACGTCGAATCCTTAAGTGTGTCTCCCTACGGTTCGTGAATTATGCGGACATGATCGAGACACTTCTCCGAACAATAACCAATAGAGGAATCTGGAAATTCATATGGCTCCCACATATTTCTACGATTACTTTGCGATCGAATGAACCACTTACATACGATACCAATTTCCCTTTGTCTCACGATAGTTTACTTATCCGAGGTTATGATCATCGGTATCTCTGCATACTGTGGCATCCCGCAAAACCACTACTAGAAAATCGCGTTGATTTTGTGCATTGCATCGTCATCATCATATGTTGTTTGTCAAAAACTATTGTTGCAAAACCCGTCTTTGTCTTCTAAACGCCCATCTTATTCAAACCCCGGGTCTCCGGATTAATTTGGGTTGTTGCTATCGGGTTGCAAACGGCCCAATTAAATTAAATAAAACATTTAATTATTTTAGTGGGGCAGTCGAACGGGCCGAAGCGACCCGAACGACCACCCCAGAAAATATAAAACGGTCCACCTATCTGCCCCATCTAATCCTATTCCTACCAACTAGTCTACCCCAACCCGCTGGCCACATCACCCCACCCAATAAACTACCGCCACCTCACCCTCTCCCTACCCCCCAACCAACCAGGCAATGCCACCTCACTCCCTCACCTCCCTCTCCCTCCCCACCCTGCCAGCACCACACACCACACAACACCCCACGCACGCCAGCCACACACGCATCACACCCACGCGCGCACCCCCAACTCGCTGCACCCCGGGCCCTCTCTCCTTGGGTCCCACCGCCCCTGGCCGACCCCACCACGCTCCTTCCCCTCGCGTTCCTCTCTCCCCTGGCTCCATCCTCTTCCTCCCTCCGCCTTCGTGGCCTTCTCTCCTGCGCCCTCCATCGCGGCAACCCACGCCGCCTCCTCCCTACCTGCTGGCGCCCCCCTTCTCCGCCTCGCGTCTGCAGGCCCAGTCGTCCCGCCGTTCCGCCTCACCTCCGCCACTTGGGCCTCTCCCAGCTCACCTCACCCCTCTTCGCTCCGCCGATCGCCCGGCCTCGCCGTCGGCCCCTTCCGCCTCGGCCTCAGCCCGTCGCCTCGAGCCGCCCTCGCCTCCCTGTCCGCCAGCCGCTGCCGCCGCCCCCAATCTCGCTCGCCGGCCGCGTTCAAGATCCGCCGCCGCCCAGAAGCCCCGCCTCCGGCCGCCGCTGGGACGTCCTCCTCCACCCTGTTGCGGCCGCCTCCCCGACGTCGGGAGCCCTCCCTCCTCCCTGGCCCCGCTCGGTTCGTCGGCCCCGCCCATCTCGTCGTGGCCGCCAATCGTTCTTCCTCCCTGCCGGCCTCTGTGCCGATCATACGCTTCGCCAGAATCGGGACATGGCGTGGGGGAACGGGATGCTGCCGGTCTCGCCTGGGGGCAGCGTCGAGTACGAGTGCTCCTTCAAGATCGGGCTCATCGGTGTTTCGGGCGTTGGCAAGAGCAGCCTCATGGTCGGCTGCGTCGCTGCTGCTCACCGGACGACTACATCGCGCCACAATCGGAGTTGATTCTACAAGACAAGTTTCTTACTGTGGAGAAAAGGGACCGAAGCTGACTATATGGGATACTGATGGTTGAGATGGAACCCGGAAGACCCCAGTGTCGAACCCGAAGAATCGCCGACAAAGAGGCCGTCCCTACACCAAGATCTCCCAGTGTCGAAACCACGGCACCGACAAGTTCGCCACCCGGACACCGTGCGACAAGACATTCTCGGACCCGAGGGTCACCAAGACTACCGTTCGGCAACGCCAAGTACTCCTTCGGCTCAAGCCCGGCCCCGTGGACCGACATGATCCCCTTCACGGATACGACAAGTACTCCCTCAAGGACACCAAGGCCGTCGACATGAACCGGGAACCCGGAACGACAAGCACTTCGCCCCGGATGCCGAGACCGACTCAATTGCGCGGGCCCGTCAAGACCCTCGCAACGGCAAGATCGACCCTGTGGGACCCGACAAGACCTTCACGACGACAAGAACAACACCGTCCAGGGTTAAACCGATGCGCCCCGACGCCACGTCAAGAACTACTTCCGACCGCCAAGACCGACAAGATCTTATACCCCGATCCGACGACTCTAACCCTAGACCCTGAGACCGACCCCGAACCCCGGAACCCCAAGTTCGTCGAGACCCTCTGATGTGTGCACCTCTCCCCGAAAACCCTAATTTCATAATAACAACTTGTTGCATATTTAATCATTCATCTCGCATGCATATCTGTGGTTTGGGGGCCTTAGGCCGATTCACCTAATAATTAGATATGGGGCCCATATGCGGGCAAATCTAGCCTTACATTGGCCTCATTTAAACTTGTGTAGCGAACTCGGTGCTATATTCTTGCCTTGATAAAACAACATTTAAATTGCGGGGTAGCTAAACAACATGAACCATCTAATTAAATTGTCGGGACCCCGGTCCCACTTAATATGACCTAATTGCATCGCACCTTTGCCATGTCATCCATCATACATGCATCATGCCGATCTTCTGTCGTTTTATTAAATAGCGCATCCGGTGTTTCTTCTAGTGTTTTGCTTCTTCGCGGATTGGACCGTTGAGTTGATGTGAGCTTCGCCCCGATCTTCGGATGAACCTTTCGACAATGTTTTCAGCAGCATCTCCTCTTTCTACCTATCTTACTTTTATAGTCTTTATTCCCTCCTGTTGATCTATTGCTATCTGTGTTGCGATGCTTTAGTTTCCGTACCTGTGATATACCGTGCAGCCCTATATTGCCTTGGACACATCCTATTACCTGTTGTTTGGTAGATAGTTGGACTTCTTGGCGTCGTAGTTGCTTGCTCAAGTCGATGTGTGTCGTCATATGCCACGATTCTTGATGTATTGCCGCATGTTGATGATGGAGATGATTCTAGTTTTACTTATCGTCACTTTAATTCCTGTTTAACAACTAAAATTGAAATAAGCGAGAGGCATCGTGGGTGATAGAAAATATTTGGTTTCCGAACGCCCACTTGTGTCCCGTAAGACCCCGAGTACTTGATACATTCCTTGATTTATCGCGCTATCCACATCCGGAGGTATATGGGACCCCCGAGCGAGCTTGATTCCGTCTTATTTCTTGGGGCCACAAACTAGTTTGAGGTTTTATTACGATCCTGTACTTATGCCATGTTTACCGCTTTATTTACGATTGTGCGACAGATAGCACACTGTACTGTTTAGGATCGGACCACGATTCCGCGGTGTCGACAAGCCCCGTTTGGGGTTCCCAGTCGTTCACAGCCGTCTAGCCAAACCTTGAGGCCGTCTCGGAGCTTGCTTACTCCGTTCGATTCTACTTAAGGGTGGCCCCTGAAATATTCTGAATCTGTGATTGTTCATCGTGAAAGCCTCGTTGGGTTTTGATTTGGTTTTCGAGGTTGATCGGCGTGTGTTGCTATTGGTGCACCGGCCGGTAAAACTTTCTCAAAGCCGTGTCGCGGATATGGACGACTTGGAGCACAAGATCTCGATCATGACAAGCATAACTAAAGTTTATCGCTATAAATTTGACTTTATAATGACTAGTAATCAGCTTCACTATAATGGAATGGCTAATTAATACTGCCCACAATTGCTTGTTTGGTTGTCGCCATGACAAATGTATCTGACTAGTAAGTATTGCAACTACAACGAAATGGCTGAATAAAAGTACCAACAACTGCTGGGTTTTGGGTTTATCTCATGCTATCTGTATCTGATTAGTAAATGTTGCAACTATCACGGAATGGTTAACTAAAAGTGCCCACAGTTTACTTTATCAGGATGATTATCTAAACCTGAGTAGTAATTGCTGCAACGATAACTGAATAAATAAAACTGCCAACGGTTTGAGTTCCTCGGTTGACTTCCTCGTTTGGTCTCGAGGGGGAAACACCAGGATGGGTTTGTTGGTGTTAGCTTCAGGTTGGATCCGGATAGGTCATTCTTACCCCTCTCTGATAACCGCCAGTTGATTCGAGTCTCTATAGGTTGTTTAGTGCATGCTGCCGCTGCCGCTTCAGCCCACCATACCTATGTAGGCGAGGACCGCCGAATTCTAGCCTCGCCGTGTACTGGCCTCAGTACTGACGCTCCTCTTTTTCCTTTGCCCTTTGTTGGCACCCCTTTTGTTTAAGCAGGTTTTGAGATCGACGTCGTTAGCAGGGTTACCCTTCCGGGCCTTGGGCAGGGTTATGGGCGCCATTGGTTATTCTTCGTGGCTCTTAGCCCCATTTGCATCTTGTCCGTAGTCGGACGCCTATCATTCTCAAGGTGATTTGGATCTTTGTATATTATATCGTATTCTTGACTCTTTGAGTCATATATATATATCTGTTCTGTGGGTCCCATCGAGGACTATTGTGTAATGTTATTACTTCGTTTTCCACCCGCACGAAAGTGCCTGGTGGGCACCTTTGAATCGTTTCTATGCGGGTTTGGCGAATTTTGCTCAAACTTGCATAGGTCCGATTCTGAGGGTGTTACACATACCTAGTTCAACCTCGTTACCGATAAGTACTATTTTCTCGTTCCCGTGATATGTGATCCCTTGTGAGCCAGTCACATGCTTGCAAGCTAATTGGATGACATTCCACCGAGAGGGCCCAGAGTATATCTATCCGTCATATGGATGGACAAATCCCACTCTTGATCCATGTGTCTCAACCAATACTTTCTGAACACTCAATGCCACCTTTATAGCCACCCAGTTACGGTGTGGTGTTTGATGTCATCAAAGCATCCATCCGGTAAAGGTGATATGCATGATCTCATGGTCGAAGGAATTAGGTTACTATGTATCAGAAAGCATTTAGCAATTGAACTATTGAAATGACTTGATCTTTATGCTACGCTTATCTATAGGAGTATGTCCACCATATCATTCTCCTAACGATATGATCTTGTTGTTGATAACATCTCAATGTTCATGATAGGGAAACCACCATCATTAATCAACCAACAAGCTAGTGAAGTATAGAGGCTATACTAGGGACTTCAAATTAAGTTTACAAATCACACAAGTATCAATGTTTCCTTGTTAATACTATTATAGCATGAATGTAAACATTTATCATAAACACAAAGATATAATAATAACTACATTTATTATTGCCTCTAGGGCATATCTCCAACAGTTTTGGTAGCAATTTTCTTCTTGTTTGGGGTCTTTTTGTGTTTGTGTATTTAGTTACCTAGTATCTGGTTGCAACAGATGTTCGATTTACCTTTTTTTTCCATACGATTCAACAAGAGCCGGGTTCCATTATCAACAGATAATAGAACATCAAGTCTGAACACTACCCAAGGTAGCAAAACGAAATAAATGGAAAGAAGTCTCCAAGCTAAAGTTTAACCAGATAACCACAAAGCCACAACTAAAGTACGCCGAAACACAACAAAAGTGATACCACGAAACCACTATCCAAAAAGAGACTCAGGACATTGACTGAACCACTTCCTATCTCAACACGAGACTGCCAACCTCCTGGTGTTCTTGTTTTTTTGTTCAAACTTCAAATGTATCAGTCTCCGCTCCATCTCTAGTGTTCTTGATGCTCAGCGTAGAAGCACGGCGCACCATATCATGCACCTGGGTAGCCAAGTTCTAGAGGCGATTAGCACCCTTCTCCATGATGCCCCGGTCACCTTTACTCTACAGACCTGCCCAATATCGCAGAAAGGCGCACATGTAGCAGATTAGACCCAAAGGGAAAGATGGCAGCTTCCCTTCAAAACAAGATCGATTCCTAGTTTTCCACATTGCCCAGCAAAGAGTAGCAATACAAACAATGTGAAATTAAATCCAAAGGGAAGAAATTTCATAATCCACCAAAAATATTGAGTAAAACAAGATGATCTAGACTGGGCATCTAACACACAAGCAACCGAACTCCACATATAAACAGCCGCAGGGCAAGTAAAGAAAAGATGATTGATAGTTTCATCCAAAGGACAAAAACGACACACATAACTACCAACCCACTTCCTCCTCTTCATATTATCCTTGGTAGCAATTGCATTGTGCCAAATTAATCATAGCAAAATTTTATTTTTCAGAGGAAGTTTATCTTTCCAAAGATGATGCATGGATCTATCAGGACCCACATCAGACAATTTATTGTACAGAGACTTAACAGAGAAAACCCCTGATTCGCTATACTTCCACTTAGGTTTATGAACTTCCTCACTAAGCCTTAAGCTAGCCAACAACCCCCTCAACTCCTGCCACTGATTAGTCAACCTGGGAGATAACCATCCCCAAGTCACTCATTTCTCTAACTGTGCCAATCTATTGGTTACACACCTCATATAACTCAGAGAATTTCTCACAAAGGGAGAAATTACCAAGCCACTGATCATGCCAAAAATCAGTTTCCCTTCCCTCACACACTTCCATTTTTCTCCCAGATAAATAGATCTGTCTAATTCTTATAAGATCTTTCCAAGCAGTAGAGTCATTCTACTTAACTTTAACTCTCCAAATACCATGCGAAATTCCATATTTTGCCTTAACAATTTTTTGCCATAAGCCATCTTCCACTTCCAACTTTCACCATCATTTGCACATCAAACAAATATTAAACAGCTTCAGGTTTTTGACTCCCAATCCCCCTTTCTTTTTTGGTCTACATACCAAGGACCATTTAACCATATAATACTTCTTTTTATCACTTGATCCTTCCCAAAAAAACTTCCTAATTATCTTATTGTACTCTTCCAGGTTAGTATCCGCCATGATATACATGGACATATGATAAATGAGAAGACTGCTAAGAGAAGACTGGATCAGAGTAAGTCTACCACCAATTGACGATGAATTGCCAACCCAACCGTCTAGCTTTTTCCTCAACTTATCAGCTAAAGGACGAAGATCCGCCACATGAAGTCTGGTGCCACAAACAGGGACACCCAGGTACTTGATGGGCCAATGACCAAGTTGATAGCCAAACATATCCGCATACAACATTCTCTTATCACTATCCTCCAAAACCATCATGATTTCACTCTTAGCAAAATTGATCTTTAAACCCGACATCGCTTCAAACATATACAAAATCAATTTCATGTGAATCAACTATTCCATATCATCCTGAATCAATAAAATAGTATCATTTGCATACTGCATAATGCAACGCCATGAATTATTAAATGGAGAACTAATCCTGTCAACATCCCAGCATTTTTGCTTGAGTAATCATTTGTCCAAACATTTCGCAGCAAATTAAAAAGGAATGGTGAAAAGGGATCACCCTGTCTAACCCCTCTATGGCTACCAAAATCTTTCCCTCTTTTATCATTAATTTTAACACACAGAGTACCATCTTTTAAAACAGTACCAATCATCTTACACCAAAGATCACTAAACCCTTTATGAGAGACACACTTTAACAAATACTCCCAGTCTACTTTATCATAAGCCTTTTCAAAATCAATTTTTAAAACCACCCCCTGACATTTACTCCTACGAGCTTCATGCAAAATTTCATGCAAACACATTACCCCATCCATAATGTTCCTACCTTTAATAAAAGCAGTTTGGCAAACAGAGATCAACTTATGCATAAAAGGCTAATCTCTAATAGTAATAACTTTGGTTATTAACTTATACATGACTTGAAGCAAACAAATGAGTCTATATTTGGAAATAACATCAACATCGGGAGTTTACTAAAGGAGAATTATCATCCCAAAGTTGATTCTAAACAGATCCAAGTTAACAAAATGCAGATCACTAAACAGGGCCATAACATCATGTTTAATAATCGGCCAGCAAGATTGCTAAAACTCAACAGGCATCCCATCAGGGCCAGGAGATTTATTTTTTACCATAATATCCAAAACAAATTTAACCTCTTCTTCACAAAAAGGTCTATCCAAAAACGGAATTAGCATCATTTGTTAATTTTTCATTAACAGACCAGACACCGGAATCCAAACCCAGCAAGTTCCCTTCCTCATGACAAAATAACATTTTGTAATATTCAGTAGCATGGGAGAGGAGATCAGAGGTCCCGTGAATCACCACTTCATTATTTTTTAAAGAATACATCATGTTTTTCTTTTTCCTCCCATTAGCAATACGATGGAAATAAGCAATATTGTTACCCCTGCAAGAGCCATTTAGCACTAGATCTACTAAACCACAACTTATCTTCCTCTTCATACATCTGCATGAACGTAAATTGAATATAGCTTTTTCTCTGGAATTGCTCTCCAGATAACATAACAGGCAAACCTCCTCTTCTTTCTCCAAAATCTCCAAACCTCCAGATGTTTGCTTTACCTGTAATACTATATATTGACAAAATAAGTTACCAGTAAGCACAATTTATGCCCGTAACAATTTTTGAGGGTTTTAACACTAGTAATAACGTGGTTAGAAGATGAAATAGAAGAAATCGACATTTCTAGGTACATGACAGAGAGCTATCGGAACATAAATCGTGAGAACCGTACATGTTCAGATCCGACGAAACAACACACGTACGGAAGAACAGAGAACGCCAAACTACTATACCGTCGCATAGCAATAGGGCAAACACGCACAGCCGGACACGTACATGTACGTACGTACCGATCTAGGAATTGATTGCACGGACCAAAAATTATCAAGCAAATCTTACGCGCCAAAAAACAGAGCAGACGTAGACGTGTACTGTAGTACGTACGACGCGTCGCGTCGAGGTACAAACAAACCGTATATGTATCGCGCCAAACGTCTAGATCGATCGTCTTGTGTTGCGTTGAGTGCTGCGCACCCTTTGCCGTGCGTATCGTCCAAGTAACCGTTTCGTTTGGTTATTTCTGATTCTTCGGACGATGACGATGACCGGCCATGTGTGGCTGCTATACGTGCAGAGGCCCATGAAGACAAATTAAACCTCCACCTCACCTCACGGACGGAAGCAGGAAGCTGCAAATTCAATGGATGAATCGACCATGTTTCATCCAGGCCCAAAAAAATCAATTAATCTGTACTTCAGACGATTATGCACTTTTTTTTTTCTTGTAGGTTTCAAAACGGAAGAGTACCACATGATTTATAGAAAAAGAAAGATCCGTGCTCAATATTCAACTTGGAAACAATTTGATCCAAAATGGTCGTATCCATAGAAATCAAGGGAAAGAAGTTGCTTCACTGGAACACACTGAAAAACGCCAATTTTAGGTGACCAGTGGCGTTCCTGGGGTTAGTTGCTGGCAGAGCCATATGCATCTTCTTGCCCCCCATAACGTCGGTGTCCCTCCGAACAGTGATGAATCATCCGGACCCTCCACCGCACGATCTGACGGACGAAACCCCGTGCACCCCGTTGGCCAGACCACGACGTCGACGCTCCATACTGTGCACGCGCGCGGGCGGGCGGGCGGCCGATCGATCCAGTTCCTCCCCACCGAGGTACTAGTAGTAGTAGGAACCACGGCAAAAACATAACGCACGCACACGGCAGGACAGAGCGCGATCGAAGACGCGCGCGGGGGGCGCCACCGCATTTACCATCCACATGCACCCATTCATTGCCATCCCGATTCAACACCCCGTCCTCCCTGATACAAGAGCAGCACCAGCCGTCGCTCCTCCTCCTCCTCCTCCTCCTCCTCCTCGGTGGTGGTAGATAGGACAAGAGGTGTGACAGTGTGAGAGGAGGAGTAGGAAAGGATCGAGATTCGGGAATGGAGATGGGCAGAAGCTGGCAGGAGCTCGGCGTCGTGGACACCATCTACGAGGACGACCACGAAGAGGAGGAAGAGGAGGAGACTGATGACTGCTTCAACTCGCTCACCATGTCGTCCTCGGCGCACACCTCGGCGTCGTGCTCGCCCACGGCGGCGCACTCTTCCGCCGCCGCCTCCCTCCCGCCGGTGCTCAGGAACGCGGTGCGAGAATGGTACGTATGTGGTTCAGATGGAGAGGAAGGAATCCAGCATCGTTTTAACTGAAGATCGATTTACATTCTCTCTGTGTTTGTGTTTAGGTCGCGGGCCAACGGATCGTGCAAGCCGGACGTGACCCTACGTGTCCAAGAACACTGCTTCCCTCTGCACAGGGTAAGACATACTCCTACCAAGGTCGATCTCGCTCCTTTGTCCTTCCTCGTTAGCATCGATCAACGCGGTGATGATCAGTTGGTTTAGCTTTTCTCTTCTCTACTACGCAAACAAATTTTCGTTTTCTAAACCTGCCACACACACATATTGATCGAGTTCCAGCTTTACCACTTGCCAAAGCGTTTCCATGATAATCTTCTATGCCTTCCAACTATGAGCAAAAAGGAAACCGATCGAGTGTTTGTTTAGTCTCCTGCACTAGTAACTCCCTGCCAGTTTTCCTGTACACAATTCCTGCCAAGTTTCCTTTCAAAAGAAAAAATAGCAAGGAAATTTATTTATGGGAAATCAATACGAGCCCTGCTGGATACGTGAGCGCATGAGGCAGGCAGGAGTCCACGCCCACGTCGTCAGACGTTTCTTGGGATGACGGTTAAGGAACGAGGAGGAGTAACTCACAGTAGTTACTGTGCACTCTCCTGACACCACAAGGCAGTCCCCATAGATTCACTGTGCATATATACCTGTCTCTTTAGCTGCACTCTGCGTTGTGAACTCGCTGGGCATGCAGGAAATAGTTCAGTTCCCGCCTCGAGGTTCAGAAGGAGCTGCCCAATGTTTGAGACGAGATAGTTTTGTTCCTGTCCCAGTAATAAAAAAAATGAAAAAACCTGAGGAAAATCCGTTGCAAAAGGGGAGGCGTCTGTAGATAGATGTAGCGAGCAGTTGAGGGTTTTGGCGTTTGGTCGAGCTTAAATATTGGTTACCAAAAAGTGCCCCTAAATAGACAAATGCCAGAGCCTCTCTGCCCCACGATGAACAGCTACCGTTGCCGTTCCAACAGGCAATAATTGATGGCGATTCCGTGGCGCATTTACTCCCCTGCCTGCCTTGGTTAGCGCACAGCCAGGGACCGTAAACTTCCAGTAACCTCCTTCAGACAAGTTTACTGCCTCCCCTCCCTACATGCACATTGATTGACCGTAGCAGCAGCGCCACTCCAGTAATATTCCTGCTCTTTTTACCTGCAGTGCTGCTGGTTCGAACTGAACTCTTGACATGTGAGACACTGAATAGGCGTAGTAGTAGTGATTACTGATTAGGGTTCGGTCCCTCTTGCGTGATCCAGCACATGTGCAGGGGCAGCTCGCGTATTGAATTCGGCCTAGATTTACAGGTGATCGATCGATCGATCGATCGATCTTGCCGGAAATTCGAGTATGAATTCTGTCTGGATCGGGACCAGACCAGACAGTATCGACCACGTACTGCTCGCCTCGCCCATTGCATTCATGCTGGCGGGCCGACAGAAGGGAGATCCGAGTAAATGTGTTGATCAGACGGACAGATCATTTCGAAAATTTATGGCGTCCTACTGCACTTGATCTTAGTACTACGTGCTGGAATTTGAATTTTTGAAAAATCATGAAGTTTTCAGAACAGTCTGCCATTTTGTTCACTACCTGGCTGCAGCTGGTTATTTACAAGATTTATTAAAGTCTGAAGCACGAGCACACTGTTCAGTTTAGTTGCAGAGCTGAGTTCGACAGACATAGGATAGCTTGTTTTCTTGCCCTGTTCCTCCCTCGGATTGCAGAACCGAATTGCACTGAGCATGAGTTGGGTGCTAGTACCACACAACTGAGAGGCTGAAACTATTGTCATAGTACTCCATCTGTTTCAAATTACTCCGCACGCACGTTTATTTAGGTAGACTAGTACTCCCTCATATTTTATTCAAAAAAATCCTAGGATTTTTGAACTAGATTGTATGAAATGTGTACTAGGTATTTTAAAAATCTCAGAAATTTTTTAAACGAAAAATAAGAGAATACTAGTCCACCTAGATAACGGAGCATTTGGAAAGAGAGGGAGTATAACAGTACCAATACTATCTTAATTGCGATCATTTACGTTTCTTGATGTAAGGAGTTTATTGTTCTACATTCACAGACTGCACATTGTTTATTCATTGCGTCGTGCTTTTCTAGGACCCGATCACGTCGGAGAGCAGCTACCTGAAGCGGCAGCTGTCAGAGTCCAGCGACATCGCCGTGGACCTACCGGCGGGCCTCGCGGTCGGCACGTTCGCCGACGCCCTGGCTTCCTGCTATGGCATCGACGTCGCGCTGACGCCCGCGAACCTCGCGGCGACGTGGGCGGCGGCAGACTGGCTGGAGCTGAGCGCGGAGGACGGGCTGGCGCGCCGCGCCGAGGACTACTTCTTCCGAGAGGTCGCCACGGACCACGGCCGCGCCGCGGCGGTGCTGACGTCGTGCGCGGCGTTCCTCGGCGGAGAGGCTGCCGGTGCCGGCGCGGCGCTGCTCGTGCGGTGCCTGGAGACACTCGCGGCGTCCGGGCGTGCTGACGGCGGGTGGCTGGAGGACGTGGCCGCGCTGCCGCTCGAGGAGTTCCAGGTGGTCGTGGAGGCAATGCGCGCGCGCTTGGCGCATGACCACGACCTCATGTACACCATCGTGGATCACTACCTGGAGGTAAAACTTGCTGCATTCTGTCCACCTACAGTATTTTGTATTTTTATTATTGTTTTATTATGTGGATTACACTGATTCCTATAATGATCTTTGTTTAGCTTTGCCTTTAAGTTAAGTGTCAGTTGCTCAAGACAGGGTATCTCCAATGATATTGTGACGCAAATTAGATTTGCAATTAGATATGTGAATATTTATTATTAGCTTTTTTCGGGGAGTAGTTGATTACCCAAATGTTTCATGGTGCTAAAATGACTTGTTCTGTACAGTACTGATTTGTACTGCATGTTTCACGCATGGCTGTGGGTGCAGAACCACAAGGGGAAGCTGACGGAGGAGGAGAAGAGCAAGCTCTGCTACAACGTGAACTGCGGCAAGCTGTCGCACCACCTCTTCATGCACCTGGTGCAGAACCCGCGCCTCCCGCTGCGCTTCGTCGTCCAGGCCATGCTCGTCGAGCAGCTCCACTCCCACCACTCCATGCTCCTCGCCAGCCACCACCACGCCGCGCCTCCCGTCTCCGCCGCGCCGCTGCCACTTTCGCCTGCACTGCTCAAGAGGTCCATCTCCGGCGCGTTCAGCAGCGCCGTGGCCGCTGCCGCGGCCGCCGGGGACGCCGCCAGCATGACGCTCGGCGACATCCTTCAGCGCGACGCCGTGATGCGCCAGTCCGCGCACATCCGTGCATCCATGGAGGCGACGGGACACCGCATCGACACCCTCGAGCGCGAGCTCGCCGGCCTCCGCTGCCGCCTCCGCCGATCCGAGGAGGCTGCGGCCGCCGCCGCCGCGCACACGGCGTCAGCCGCGATCGACCGCGTCCCCGGCAAGTCGGCCAGCTTCCGGATCCCGCGCAGCCGGCTCTGGGACGGCGAGGACCTGTCCTCCTTCACCGGCACCACCCGCAGCATCTCGAAGGACAGCCTCAGCGCTAAGGTGGGCATCAAGTCGCGGCTAGTGCACGGGTTCAAGAACTTGTTCGTCCGGAGGACTGGGAACGGCGTCGCGCCACCGGCGAGCAGCGATAGCGCCGGTACTGATGGCCGGGTGGGCGAGAAGGGCGCGCGCGCGTCATGTTCGACGGAGCTGCAAGGCGCCAGCCGCGACGGGGAGCTCCGCAGGGAGGAGTGGAGTACTCGGCCTCACCGGAGGAACCTGTCTATGGCGTGACCAGTCGATGCACCACGAAGGTCGAAGGATCGATCAGCGGCAATGAGTGCATGGCGAATGCATGCTTTGAGAGTTCGAGTGCCTAATTATAGTTCTTCCCGGATCGGTGCGGTATATACACGCGTGTGTCGGTCTCACATCATGGAAACTGTTGATTTTCTCACGGCCATACGATTTTCTGTCCATGGCCATGTTGCCTTGTTTTTTAGAAGATGCTCTGTGCTTCCGTGTAAGATAAGAGCCAGTCGACCTTAAGTTTCTCCAAGTGCATGTGCAACGAGAGTAAAAAGAGCGAATTCCACAGTTTTTTTACTTTGTGATACATACTGCCACACTTTTACCCTATTTTAACATTTTGCGTGTTTGTTTTGCCAAATTTCACCGATTTATTAATAATAATAATCATCATCCACAATACAAAGTGACCTACAAGTAATAAAATCATAAATAGATCACTGGACCACCTGGCGACGACTACACACTAGGGCGAGCTAAAAGCACGCCGCCGTCCTCGCCCCTCCATCACAGGAAATAGACAAAACTTGTCGTAGTAGAGCTTGTTATAGTAGACAGACGGGAAGTCGTCGTATTACTGCCACAAAGGACCAATGCACCAGAAGAGCAACTATTGCCAATGATGCAACCATAGATTGGAAAAAACTGACCAGAAATCAAACAAATGAACACGAAAACATACCAGATCCTAAGAGATCCGTTGGAAAAACGGCTCTACATGCCCTCCATCGGCACTAGATGCACCACCGGAGTAAGGATAGAGCGGTGAGGATCTTATTCTAAGTTCAAGATATAGCCGCTACCTCAACATCCCGATGAATACATTGAAGCCTAAACAAATAAAGGAAAACCTCTCGTCGACGAGAGGCTGTGATATGCCACACCTCCAAGGTCCTAGGGCCATCGGAGGCGGGAGCGGAACGACAACATCGCCGATGAGGAGGATGGGACCCTAGATGGTTTGAGCTAGCAATCGATCGCCTCCTCTCCTGGTGGCTACGTACAATATTTTGCTTATTTTTTGGTCAATAGGACTAGCATTTTACGTTGATATAGCATGACAAAATGTGTAAAGAGTATTCGGTCATGATACTTTTGAATCTCAATCGTCCCATCACACCTTTCCCAGAGAGTAAAAAGTGAAAGTCACTCAAAGTAATTTTTCTAGCAGCACCGTAGCTACCGGGTCAAGAATCAACCATAGGGGGCATGATTGGTAGCCCGCATCCTCTTTAAATAGACCCCCTAGATGCAAAAACCGAGTGATTGGTGTCCCAGGATAGGCCCGCATTGTGGCTAGCACAATAGTAAAAGTAGTGATGGGCCAGCCCCGAGGGGAATGCTCAATTCAGTCGTTCCCGTGGAGCCAAGCCCCGACGACGTAAAAAGCGTAGACGGCGTTGTAACACCCTCAGAATCGGCCCTATGCAAGTTTTAGCGCCTCCCGCCAAACCCGCATAGAAACGATTCAAAGGTGCCCACCAGGCACTTGCGTACGGGTGGAAAACGAAGCAATATCATTACACAATAGTCCTCGATGAGGAACCCACAAAACATATATATATATATATGACAACGACTCGAAAAGTCAAGAATACAGATATACAATAAAAAGATCCAAATCACCTTTAAAATGATACAGCGTCCGAGTACGGACAAGATGCAAATTGAGCTAAGAGCCCTGAAGAATAACCAATGACGTCCATAACCCTGCCCAGGCCAAGCCAGAAGGGTAACCCTGCTAACGACGTCGATCTCAAAACCTGCTTAAACAAAAGGGGTGCCGACAAAGGGCAAAGGAAAAAGAGAGCGGTCAGTACTGAGGCCAGTACACGGCGAGACTAGAATTCGGCGGTCCTCGCCTACATATGTATGGTGGGCTGAAGTGGCAGCGGCATGCACTAAACAACCTATAGAGACTCAATACAACTGGCGGCTATCAGATAGGGATAAGATAGACCTATTCGGATCCAACCTGAAACTATCACCAAGCATACCCATCCTGGTATTTCCCCTTCGAGACCAAACGAGGAAGTCAACCGAGGAACTCACACAGTTGGCAGTTTTATTTATTCAGTTATCGTTGCAGCAATTACTAGTCAGGTATAGATAGTCGTCCTGATATAATAAGCAGTGGGCACTTTTAGTTAATCATTCTATTATAGTTGCGACCCTTACTAGTCAGATACAATTAGCATGAGATATCCCAAACCCAGCAGTTGTTAGTACTTTTATTTATCCATTCCGTTGTAGTGAAGCTGATTACTAGTCATATCGAATACAAGTTAAATTATAATAGTAAACTATAGTTATAGTTGTCTATGATCGAGAACTGTGCTCCAAGTCGTCCATAACCGCGGACACGGCTTCTCGAAAAGATTTAACCCTACATGGATGCACCAAAGTTTCCACACGCACCTACACCCTTGTTGTCAGATCAGGTAGGTACAAGATCACAAAACATACACCCAATGGTATGTCGACGGGGTTTCGGACACGACGTTTCCCAGACCCAAAGCAAGCACATGGGGGCCACCCCACTAAGCTACCCACAACGAAGTCGGCCGGCTCCGAGACGGACCCAGAGGTTTGTGACAATGTCTGTAAACGACTGGGAACGCGAAAGTGTAACTAGGCTTGTCGATACCACGAAAACTTTCCACGTTGGTTCCAAAACAGTACAGGCGCTCCACGCGCAATCGTAAATAAAGCAGTAAAGCATGGCATAAGTACAGGATAGTAATAAAGCCCCAAACTACTTTGTGGCCCCCGGTACAGTACTTTAAAATCAGGTACTAATCGATGGGGGTGCCCACACACCCCACCTGTGGTTAGCGCGCTCGATCTCGGAACAGGTGTCAAGAACTCGGAGTCCTACGGGACCCCAGTGAGCGGTTAAAAACCAAATATTGTCTATTACCCTCTGGTGCCTCTGCATTTACCTACTTCAATTTTAGTTATTAAACTATAATTAAAGCCATGATCATCTCCAACATTAAACATACGGCAATACTCCAACAACTGTGGTACTTGACGACACACAACAACACTTGAGCAAGCGACTACGACACGCAAGTCCAACTATCTACCAAACAACAGGTAATAGGATGTGTCCAAGACAATATAAGGCTGCAAGGGATACCCCGGGTACGAAAACTAGAGCATCGCAACACAGATAGCAATAGATCAATAGGAGGGAATAAATACTATAAAAGCAAGATAGGTAGAAAGGGGGAGAATGCTCGCCTGAAAACATTGCCGAAGGTTCATCCGATGATCGGGTCGACACTCGCATCAACTCATCGGCCTATCCCGTGAAGAAGCAAAACACTAGAAGAAACACCGGATGCACTATTTAATACTACGGCAAGAGATCGAGCATGATGCATGTATGATGTATGACATGGCAATGATGCGATGCAATTAGGCAATATTAAGCGGAACCGGGGTCCCGGCAATTATTAAGTTCATGTTGTTTAGCTACCCGCCATTTAAATGTTGTCTTAACAAGGCAAATTGTATCACCGGTTCGATGCACAAATTTAAATGGGGCCAATATTAGACTAGATTTGTTCGCATATGGAGCCCATATTTAATTATGAGGTGAATCGGCATAATGCCCCCAGACCACACAAATATGTATGCAAGCATGACAATGGATATGTAACAATTTATATATATGTTAAATAAGGCTCGGAAAGAGGTCACAGATGGCGGTCCGGAGATCTTGGGGTTCCAAGGGTTCGAGGGATCGGTCTTCGCACGCCGGGATCGGGGCTTCGGATTGTAACTACCTCGGTGAACTACGCTCCTAGATACAAGCCTGGATGAGTGATAGTGGTTGAAATAGTACGGTGGGGCCCCAAAAGCCACTCACTGGTAGTCCTTTCGGACGTCCCAACCACTACCCTCTCAACGGGACTGTCTCAGGCGGGCGTGGTCGGCGAAGGGATCAACTACGTGCACAAGTGGGTATGTCATAAGCCACCATACAAGAGTACATCAGAGCCAAACCATCTATAAAGAAAGGAAATATACCAACGCCATACGGCAAGATTCAAATGACCTAGATAAATCTATATTTTAGGATAACTCCTCATACAACACACATCAGAGTATCATGCGGAAGCGGCAAACAGAATCCGAGTACGGATAAGAAGCAAATCGGCATAAGATGCCATAGAAATAAGCACATCCCAACTACAGGTCTCACGGATCCCCGTTCCCGGAATCTCTACACCATACGATCGTTGCCCACATCTTCGGCTTCTTCCACCCAAAGATCACGAGAAGGTACCATTCATCTGAATCAAGAATTTATCGTGTGAGACCCTAAGGGTACTCAAGAAGTCTTAATGCCTCTAAAGGGACACAACTGGGGTGACGAATTGCAGCAAAAGATAAACCCTAGCAATTCTCTGAGAACGCTAACCATCCGCCTAACCAATGATGAGCGGATGTCCGTGAATTAAGTCATGCAGCTTATAATGGTAATCTCATCCGATCCATCCTCCTCCCTGCTTACCAACAAGGAAGCGGACGAACAACCCCCCATCCGTTGGCAATTTTATTAACCATTCCATGAGCGTTGCGCTATTTACTAATCAAGTTACTTAGTCAAATTAAGGCGGTACTTTAGTTATGCTTGTCTATGATCAAGAAACTGTGCTCCAAGTCGTCCATATCCGCGGACAAGGCTTTCAGAAAGTTTTACCGGGGTGCACCAATAGCAACACACGCTCGATCAACCTCGGAAAAACCAAATCAAAACCCAACGAGGCTTTCACGATGAACAATCACAGATTCAAGATATTTCAGGGGCCACCCTTGTAGTATACCAAGTAAGCAAGCTTCAAGACGGACCCAAGGTTTGTGGGGCGGTGATGGCGTCGGAGTCCCCAAACGGGGACTGTCGATACCACGTAAACGGGTCACAATTCCTAAACAGTACAGTGTGAAAGTAGCATGGCATAAGTACAGGATAGTAGTAAAACCTCAAACTAGTTTGTGGCCCCAAGAAATAAGACGGAATCAAGCTCTGGCCCAGGGGGGTCCCATATACCTCCCGGATGTGGATAGCGCGATAAAACAAGGAACAGGAATCAAGTACTCGGGGTCTTACGGGACACAAGTGAGCAGGAAAAACCAAATAGCAGATGTTGCTCACCGGTGCCACTTTCTTTAGTTATCCCAGAACTACTCAGGTTAAGTTGTTTAAGTACCTCGTTATTCATCAGACTCTCACAAACCCTACACATGCTGTTCTACGACTCGCATGGCTCAAACAACTCCTATAGTAGTGGCTCATGGGTTGGAGGAAACAAGCTAGGTGGGGTTTAAAAGTAAAGGCTATGCATACTTGGGATTCAATTTAATGCAATCGCGACTCAATGATGCAAGAATAAGATAGAGGCAATAGGTACTGTATGTATGCAAGCATGTGGTAGTGCTTGCACGGTGTCTCTGTTGAAGCAAAGGGCGGTTACAGGTAGTGCTCTGGTTCTCTTGATATAACCCCTGCTCAGTGTCTATCCGAGAAAAACCAAACAAACAAGGCCAACATGAATATAGAGCACAAGCATTGGAATTAAATGCGTCAAGCAAACAATCATGCCATGATGAATGATGCACAAGTTGCATGGCAATAAGGTAGCATGGCATGGGTGAGGTGTGGAGGACAGAAAATAACATTTGAATTGGTTTTTAGTCACATTTTGTTGCCATAACAATTGTTGTTCAATATATATTTATATGATGCATGCTGCAATTGAAGTCATGGATAGCATAAACAGAAAGGTCTCGTCGAGCTGATCAATTTGGACTACTCATTTGCTTAATTTGGAATTATAAAACAAAAGTTATTAAATATTTAAATTCTAGTGGCAAAAGTTGTAATTTAATTAAACTTGGAATTTTACTTGTACAAAAGTCAAAATAGATGGCATATTTGAATTCCTCTCATCTTGCTGATATCCAAACATATATCATTTGCCAAAATTGGATTAAGTATGAAAAAGTTATAGAAAAGCGAATTTGAATTTGAATTTTGAATTTATTTAAACAGGTTTTGAATTTTAAAACAGTTCTGGACGTTTTCTACTCGGTGACCCAGCTCAGTCACACAGTGGACCAGAGGTTCTCAGCCCACACGCCAGCGTCTGGGTCGGGAGGGACCATGAGTTGATTAGGAAAAGCCGGGGACCTAAAATAGAAAACTCTGACGGTCAGCCAGTGGACCAGCAGACCCATGGTTGAGAGCGAGAAAAGGCCAGGGTCATCTGCTAAAAACGCGAGCGAGGGGAGGCTGCGGTTCAGCTCGGTTCTTCGGAGCCTTTTAGAAAGGACCACCACCGTGACAGTGGGGCCTCGGGGTCGCGGGTTGCTAAAAGATACTGCGGGGTTTTGCAAAGGACATGGCGCCTTGTGGATCTTCCTAATCTACGAACAGCGTGTCTGACGCAGACGCGCCGCAGTGGCTCTTGAGAGGGACTCGAACAGGACAGAGCAGCCTGGCTGGCCATTGAGCTAGGGCTGGGTAGGTGTTGGAGAGGCGCGCTAGATAGGTTGGCGCGACGCTGGAGGCTGCAGATGAAAACGAGCAGACGCACGGAGGCGTTAACGGCTGGTCCGCGAGACTAGGACGAGATCGGCGAGGGTTGTCTGGGAGGTCGAGAGCTCACCGCGGGTTGGTGACGGCGAGGATCGGGAGAAGGCGATCAACGGCGAGGCTCGCATCTTGAAGGCTAGGGTTTGCGTCGGCGCTGGTCTGGCGCTCTGGCGTCTCCTCCTCATTGGCACGGGCGGGCACGGCGAGCTCGGATCTTCCTCGACGACTTGCGGCAGACGCCACCGGCTAGATCTTTGAGGCGGTGGTGAGCGCGGTGTGGCGAGAGGGGAGCGGTGGAGAAAAGCGGAGGGCGAGGCAAGCCTCGGGGCGGATCTGGGTGGTCGAGAGGAGAGAATAAGAAGGGAGAGGCAGGAGGTTGCGTGGGGAGGCTGGCGGGGTGCCACCTTTCGGCCTCCCTCACGTGATCGACATGGCCAGGCCGGAGGCGGGGACTAGGGGGGGGGGAGGCTGGCGGTGGCCCTGGGGCAGCTCGTGGCCAGGGAGGAGCCAGGTGGGTCTGGGAGCGTGGGCAGGTGAGGAAAAGAGGGGAGAGGGGGAAGGTCGGGCTAGGGCTAGGGTTGGGTGGTACTTGGCGTGTGGGGTAGCTAGGTGGCATGTGGGGCCAGGTAGGTGGGTGCTAGGGTGGCCTGCGAGACAAGAGAGGGGAGAGATGGAGAGGAACATGGTGATCAAGCTAGAAAGAGGAGGGGAAGAGGGGGTTTGGGTTTTGTTTAGAGGTAGGTGTAGCTAGGGTTTAGTTTAGGATTTATGTAACTTAGGGTTTTGGTTTAGGGTAGAAAAGGGAAAGAGGGAGCACTTGTTTTTGCATAGACTAGGTGGGTTTGTGGATTAGCTAGTTTGGGGTTTAGGGTTGGATTAGGGTTTTGCTAAGAGGGGGAGATATGGTGGTGCTAAAGTTTGATCAAGCATGCTTCAACAACCTCAACAAGATCAAGCAAGAAAATGATGGATAGGAAGAGAGAGATGAGCAAGATGATGGGGTCCTTCTTTGGTTAATGCATGATCCAAAATATGGGCCAAGCAAGAACCAAGAGAGGGGAGGGTTTTGATGAAGAAGCTACAAGCCCAAACAAGATTTAGCAAAGGGAAAAGGTCCAACTAAAAAGCAAGCAAAACCCAAATACTGGAAAAAGTGTCACTTGCATGGCCCATGCAAAAGTAGTTAATGCCTAATTATCCTTGTGAAAACAATATTATAATCATGGCATTATCCATATGCATTCCCAGAAGGTGGGCAAGGCCAAGCAAAGGTTATGGGTGGATCCAACCAACAACATGGGCTAGAGATAACTCAATAAAATGCCAAGCCCATATTATTGGATGGTGGAAATAAAAGGTGGTGAAAGATAAGGTGGTGGATTCAAAAAGAGAGATGCCCCCAACTCAACTTGGGCATTTAACATTTTATTAAGAACCAAATACAATATCAAGAGGCAACTACAATTAATCATGCACATGAGATAAGAACCAAACAAGAAAAGGTTTTATATGATGCTCAGATGCAAGGTGATATGATGACATGAGCATGATATGATGATGATGCAACAATTATATGTTGAAGTGGCCCTTTTATTATTATAACTAGTAGCATTACGGGGTTAGACAAGCGGGATGCTACAACTCCCTCACTAAACAGGAATCTCGCCGAGATTCTAGGAAGAAGAAGATACAAGAGAGAAGGATGGTTGACACGGAGTTCATCTTCACGCTCCCATGTGGCTTCATCAGCAGAATGGTGTGACCACTGCACCTTGCGTAACTTGATGGACTTGTTGCGAGTCCTTCGCTCTGCGGTCTCAAGGATTTTGGTGGGTGTTCACGATAAGAGAGATCTTCTTGGAGGTCGATTAGCTCATGATCCACGGTCTTGCGGGGTCTTTGAAGCACTTCTTGAGCTGAGAGATATGGAAAACATCATGGACTTTGAGTTTTTCCTAAGCTCAAGTGCGTAAGCAACTTCTCCTCTTCTACCACGTATCTTGAAAGGACCGATGTATCTAGGAGCCCACTTTCCTTTGATACCAAGCGGTGTGTTCCTCTCATGGGAGTGACACGAAGGTAGACTAGATCACCGAGGGCATATACCATGTCTCAGGTGCTTCTGTCATAGTTGCTCTTCCGACGACTTTGAGCAATCTTCGTGTTCTCGAATGATATGCACCTTCTCCTGCTCGAGTCACAATGTCGAGGCCAAACCAGATTCTTTCTCCTTTGACCAACCAATCGGAGTTCGCACTTGCGACCATAGAGATCCTCGAATGGTGCCATCTTGGACTCTTCGAAGGCATTGTTGTAGGAGAATTCAGCATATGGAAGGCATTCCTCCCACTTCATGCCAAAAGAGATGACGCAAGATCTAAGCATGTCCTCGAGAATCGATTGATCCTCTCCACTTGTCCTTGCGACCGAGGGTGAGCAGTCTTTGAAGTTCAACTTTGTTCCCAAAGCTTTTGGAAACTCTCCCGAACTTTGAGGTGAAGATGCTCCCACGGTCCGAACTGATTTCAAGTGGAACCCCATACAAAGAGACAATCATGTTGATATAGAGCTCGATACCAAGTCCGTAAATTGTTTCTTTGACTGGGAAGAAGTGAGCCACTTTAGAAAGCCTGTCGATGACAACAAAGATTGCATTGTTGCCCTTCTGCGACCTTGGAAACCCAGTGATGAAGTCCATCTCTACTTTCTCCCATTTCCATTCCGGAGGTTTCAATGGCTGTAGAAGACCGAATGGTTTCTGATGGACAGCCTTCACCCTACGGCAGGCATCACATTCTGAGACATACTTGGCGCAATACCGTTTCAACCCAGGCCACCAGTATTGTGTTTTCAGGTCCATGTACATCTTTGTGCTGCCAGGATGGATAGAAAGGACCGAATCATGTGCCTCCTTGAGAACTTGGTCTCTCAGACCCGGGTAGTTTGGAACAAACATCCGGTGATCAAAGAAGAGCGAGCCTTGATCATCAACATGGAAGGATTCATACTTCGGAGTGCCAAGCTTAGAGATGAGCTTTCTGGTGTGCGGATCACAAAGCTGACGAGAACGAATCTGTTCTTCCAAGAGAGGAGTAGCCATAAGGTTCAGGAGATGCCCTTGTTCCACAATTTCCGTGTTCGGTGGAATTCCTCGCAAGAGAGGTCATTGTTCTTTCACCATGAGGTTGTTGACATAAGCTTTACGGCTAAGCGCATCTGCCATGACGTTTGCTTTGCCTGGGGTGTAGTTGATGGTCACATCAAATTCATTGATGGCTTCAATCCATCTCCTTTGCCGAAGGTTGAGATCCGGTTGAGTGAAGATATACTTCAAACTCTTGTGGTCCGAGAAGATCTCACAACGGTTACCAAGCAAGTAGTGCCTCCAAAGCTTCAAGGCAAAGACAACTGCTGCTAGCTCAAGGTCATGTGTGGGATAGTTGACCTCATGCGTCTTCAACTGACGAGAGGCATAAGCAACCACCTGTCTCTCTTGCATAAGGGCCGCTCCCAATCCTTGCAAAGAGGCATCGCAGAATATCTGGAAAGGCTTAGATGTATCCGGAGGAACCAAGACTGGCGTGGAAGTGAGCTTCTCTTTGAGTGTCTCAAAACTTTCTTGACAAGGTGAGTCCACAGTACTTCTTGCCTTTCTTGAGGAGATCGGTAAGAGGCTTTGCTATCTTGAGAAGTTCTGCACAAATCGACGGCAATAGCTAGCCAAACCGAAAACTCCGCACTTCCTTGACATTCGCAGAGGAAGCCATTCAACTATTGTCTTCACGGTTTCGGGTTGATCGCAATGCCCTTGGCAGAGATAACATGACCCAGATATGTTACTTGAGCAACCGAACTCACACTTTGAGAACTTTGCATACAAGCGGTTCTCACGAAGCTTGTTCAGACACACCGCAGTGCTCTTCATGCTCCTCCTTGGACTTGGAATAGACGAGAATGTCATCCAGATATACCACCACAAACTTGTCCGGTACTCCATGAAACGGAGTTCATCAGCCTCGAGAAGGTAGCAGGTGCGTTGGTGAGGCCGAAAGACATGACCGTGTACTCATACAGGCCATAGCGAGTGGTGAAAGCTGTTTTGGGCACATCCTCTTTGCGAATTTTGATTTGGTGATAACCACTTCTCAAATCCAGCTTAGAGAACACCACAGCTCCTGCTAGCTGATCAAATAGATCATTTATCCGAGGGAGAGGATATTTGTTCTTGATGGTTTTAGCATTTAGAGCCCGGTAGTCAACACATAGCCTATCGGTTCTGTCACGCTTCTTCACAAAGATTGTTGGACTACCCCAAGAAGAAGTGCTGTGTTGAATGAAACCCAATTTCTCTTGTTCATCAAGTTGTCGTTTGAGTTCAGCCAACTCAGAAGGACCCATTTTGTATGGCCTCTTGGAGATAGGAGCCGTTCGTGTTCAAGCTCAATCACGAATTCAACCGCGATCCGGAGGCATACAGCAACTCTTCAGAAAGACATCCGGAACTCACGGACCTTTGGTACACCATGAATAGCTTCCATAGCATCATTATTCGAGCAGCCAAGGAATAGAGTCGACAAAGGGAGTCGACTTGGAGAGAAGACTATGTGGCCTTCGAGGATCTTCAGAGACACCGAGCATTCAAGACAATCAATCACAGCTGCATTTCTGTCAACCAATCCATGCCAGATGACATCAATGTCGAGTTGCCCGGAAGAATTAAAGAAGCCAAGAATGAAGAACCACCAATCTCGATCGATTGCCATGACCGATATGAGCAGCCCTCATGTTTGACCAGAGATAGCACCACCGAACGGCGTGATAAAGGAACCCTATCCGGTTATTCTCTTGTGCAAACTTATGCGATACAAAAGAATGCGATGCACCGAATCAAAGAGAACTCGTGCGGGGGCGAGTTAACGGATAGCATACCCATTACGACTCGGTGTGAGCTCGGCTTGAGGCGTTGACGATTAGCTGCACAACCGCAGAACCCGGGCTTAGTGTTGATGTTGAGAGCCGGCGGTGGTGCACGAACAACCGCAGGAGAGCTTGTTGCGGATCTTGGCGGGGTTGAGGAGAGCTTTGTTCTTCATTGGGCGTTCGATTCCGATGTCCAGGATCTCCACACACGAAGCAGGCACTAGCTGGACGTGGAGCAGAGTAGCCAGGGACTCCGCCAGGCGCTCCAGGGTAAGGGTTGTTGTAGCCCCTGGGAGCCACAGTGGTGAAGTTTGATGGCCTTGGCGCGTAAGTTGCAGGTCTTGGTGGAGCCGGGAGCGACGGTGGGGTGTTAGGAACCCAGACATGCCGCTTAGAAGGAGCTGCCATAACTGCAGAGCTTGATGCATCCCTGTTATGTTTCTTGGACTCCTCGAACATCTGCCTACTAGCCTCCTCTTGTAGTGCCATATGCTGCAGTTCCAGGAAGGTTGCCGGTCTTGCATGCGTGAGTGCATACTTGATCGACGCATTGAGCCCTTGCCTGAATCTTTTTTGCTTTTTCTTGTCATCAGATACCTCATCACCACCATAGCGAGACAGGTTCATAAAATTCCTGATATAGGTGTTGACGTTATCATTTCCCTGCTTCAGGTTGAGGAAGGCCTCCTTCATCCTTTCCATCACAATCTCTGAGAGAAACTGTTCTTTGAAAGCTGCAGTGAACCTCTCCCAAGTTGGCTGGAACCCAGTGCAGCTTGCCTTCAAGTAGTTTTCCCACCAAAGGGCTGCGTCTCCCTTGAGAAGGTGAGTAGCACACTTGACCCACTCTGCTCGAACATCGCAGCCTCGAGCAACCTTGAGATCTCGCAGCCAATCATCCGTCAAGAGGTCGGTCGACACGTCGAGCTGGCGAGGTTGAACTTGAGGAAGCTCTTGATGTCACCACGCTTGGGAGGTGGAGGAAGTGGAGCGAACTCATTCCTTCGACGCTCTCCTCGAAGCTGCTTTGGTTCTCTTGCATTGCCGCCAAAGCATTAGCTATGCTTGACAGCCGAGCCGATTCCCGAGGAATGTCCTCCTCGATCCGGCGTGGAGCCATCCTCATTGATGTAAAACTCAAGTCAGTACTATAATGGAAGATGATAATAATCCAAAATAGTACCAAGATGGAATTAACCAAGATTAAAGGATACAATTTACTGAGATGATATTAAAATATCAACAAAGTTCATAGCACCTAAAAGATATTAAGCATAACGCACACGACTGAAAAGGAGTGTGGTACACAAACATATCAAAGAAAAACTTTCCACAAATTTCGGCATTAAAATACCAATAGATGCGCAAAATTACTTAACGAATCAAGATTAGTGACTCTACCGATTCAATATACAAAAGCGAATGATACAAGTAGTGGTATGGTCGCGACTCCATCCCGCACTCAAATCATTACTCCGCACATGAACAAGTGGAACACATATCCTAACCCCTTCTTCTCACGACGAAACCTAAGATTGGTATCTACGGAAACGAACACCCCAAACAAGATAGCGTCGGATTCAAAAGCGGAAGATAGATTGCGTCGGTTTACAAAAGCCTGTCGGTATGGAATGTACCAACAGTTGATAACCAAAGACAGATAAGATAACAACTTGGATGCAACAGATAGACAATGGATTACACACACACACACACACAACCTATGGTACTACGGAAACCCAGAACACGTGAATCCTAGTTTGAACTTTGAGACGAGAATTGAAAACGTTGCACTTCCTTACCAGAAAAGGGTGGGTGGGAGGGTAAGAAGAAAAGTGAAGCAGTCCTACTCTCGCGTTTTGTTTTTCCCTAATATACATAACTACCAAAATATTTCTAGACTGACAACGACCGTTTGGCTGAAACCCTGAAGGTCGGGATGGCTCTGATACCAATTGTAACTACCTCGGTGAACTACGCTCCTAGATACAAGCCTGGATGAGTGATAGTGGTTGAAATAGTACGGTGGGGCCCCAAAAGCCACTCACTGGTAGTCCTTTCAGACGTCCCAACCACTACCCTCTCAACGGGACCTGTACGGGCGGCGTAGTCGGCAGGCGAAGGGATCAACTACGTACACAAGTGGGTATGTACGCAAGCCACCATACAAGAGTACATCAGAGCCAAACCATCTATAAAGAAAGGAAATATACCAACGCCATACGGCAAGATTCAAATGACCTAGATAAATCTATATTTTAGGATAACTCCTCATACAACACACATCAGAGTATCATGCGGGCGGCAAGCGAGAATCCGAGTACGGATAAGAAGCAAATCGGCATAAGATGCCATAGAAATAAGCACATCCCAACTACAGGTCTCATGGATCCCGTTCGGAATCTCTACACGAACGATCGTTGCACATCATCGGCTTCTTCCACCCAAAGATCCGTCACGAGAAGGTACCTGTTCATCTGAATCAAGAATTTATCGTGTGAGACCCTAAGGGTACTCAGCAAGTCTTAATGCCTCTAAAGGGGACACAACCTGGGGTGACGCAATTGCAGCAAAAGGTAAACCCTAGCAATTCTACAGAGAAACGCTAACCATCCGCCTAACCAATGATAGACGGATGTCCGTGAATTAAGTACAGCAGTTATAATGGTAATCTCATCCGATCCATCCTCCTCCTTGCTTACCAACAAGGAAGCGGACGAACAACCCCCCATCCGTTGGCAATTTTATTAACCATTCCATGAGCGTTGCGCTATTTACTAATCAAGTTACTTAGTCAAATTAAGGCGGTACTTTAGTTATGCTTGTCTATGATCAAGAAACTGTGCTCCAAGTCGTCCATATCCGCGGACACGGCTTTCAGAAAGTTTTACGGCGGGTGCACCAATAGCAACACACGCCGATCAACCTCGGAAAAACCAAATCAAAACCCAACGAGGCTTTCACGATGAACAATCACAGATTCAAGATATTATTTCAGAGGCCACCCTTGTAGTATACCATAGCAAGTAAGCAAGCTTGAGACGGACCCAAGGTTTGTGGGGCCGTGATGGCACAAAGTCCCCAAACGGGGACTGTCGATACACGTAAACGGGTCACAATTCCTAAACAGTACAGTGTGAAAGTAGCATGGCATAAGTACAGGATAGTAGTAAAACCTCAAACTAGTTTGTGGCCCCAAGAAATAAGACGGAATCAAGCTCTGGCCCAGGGGGGTCCCATATACCTCCCGGATGTGGATAGCGCGATAAAACAAGGAACAGGAATCAAGTACTCGGGGTCTTACGGGACACAAGTGAGCAGGAAAAACCAAATAGCAGATGTTGCTCACCGGTGCCACTTTCTTTAGTTATCCCAGAACTACTCAGGTTAAGTTGTTTAAGTACCTCGTTATTCATCAGACTCTCACAAACCCTACACATGCTGTTCTACGACTCGCATGGCTCAAACAACTCCTATAGTAGTGGCTCATGGGTTGGAGGAAACAAGCTAGGTGGGGTTTAAAAGTAAAGGCTATGCATACTTGGGATTCAATTTAATGCAATCGCGACTCAATGATGCAAGAATAAGATAGAGGCAATAGGTACTGTATGTATGCAAGCATGTGGTAGTGCTTGCCTGGTGTCTCTGTTGAAGCAAAGGACGGTTCTGGGTAGTGCTCCTGGTTCTCTTGATATAACCCCTGCTCAGTGTCTATCCGAGAAAAACCAAACAAACAAGGCCAACATGAATATAGAGCACAAGCATTGGAATTAAATGCGTCAAGCAAACAATCATGCCATGATGAATGATGCACAAGTTGCATGGCAATAAGGTAGCATGGCATGGGTGAGGTGTGGAGGACAGAAAATAACATTTGAATTGGTTTTTAGTCACATTTTGTTGCCATAACAATTGTTGTTCAATATATATTTATATGATGCATGCTGCAATTGAAGTCATGGATAGCATAAACAGAAAGGTCTCGTCGAGCTGATCAATTTGGACTACTCATTTGCTTAATTTGGAATTATAAAACAAAAGTTATTAAATATTTAAATTCTAGTGGCAAAAGTTGTAATTTAATTAAACTTGGAATTTTACTTGTGCAAAAGTCAAAATAGATGGCATATTTGAATTCCTCTCATCTTGCTGATATCCAAACATATATCATTTGCCAAAATTGGATTAAGTATGAAAAAGTTATAGAAAACTGAATTTGAATTTGAATTTTTGAATTTATTTAAACAGGTTTTGAATTTTAAAACAGTTCCTGGACGTTTTCTACTCAGACTGACCCAGCTCTGGTCACTGACAGGTGGACCAGGGAGGTTCTCTGGCCCACACGCCAGCGCTGGGTCGGGAGGGACCGGGTTGATTAGGGAAAAGCCGGGGACCTAAAATAGAACTTCGACGGTCAGCAAGGTGGACCAGGCAGGACCGCGGGTTGAGAGCGAGAAAAGGCCAGGGGGTCATCTGCTAAAAGAAAACGCGAGCGAGGGGGAGGGCTGCGGGTTCAGCTCTGGTTCTTGCGGGAGCCTTTTTAGAAAAGGACCACCACCGCTGACAGTGGGGCCTCGGGGGTCGCGGGTTGCTAAAAAGATACTGCAGGGGGTTTTTTGCAAAAGGACATGGCGCACTGTGGATCTTCCCTAATCTCGAACTGCAGCGTGTGCAGCAGCGTGCCTGTGGCGCAGAGGGCTCGAACACAGGACTTGAACGCCTTGTGGCTGCCGCTGGGCTAGGCTGGGTAGGTGTTGGAGAGGGGGGCGCGCGCTAGATAGGTTGGCCGCGACGCGGGGAGGCTGCAGATGAAAAACGAGCAGAGACGCACGGAGAGCGTTCGACAGCTGGTCCGGCGAGACTAGGACGAGATCGGCGAGAGGGGGTTGTCTGGGAGGGTCAGGAGCTCACCGCGGGGCTGTTGGTGACGACGGCGAGGATCGGGGAGAAGGCGATCAACGGCGAGGCTCGCGTACTGAAGGCTAGGGTTTGCGTCGGCGTGCGCTGGTCCTGGCGCTCCTGGTGCGTCTCCTCCTCGCTGGCGGGCACGGGGCGACGCTGAGCAGGCTCCGGATCTTCCTCGACGACTTGCAGCAGCACGCCACCGGCTAGATCTTTGGGGGCAGGTGGTGACGGTGTGGCGAGAGGAGCCGGCGGTGGAGAAAGCGAGGCGAGGCAAGCCTCAGGGCGGATCTGGGGTGGTCAGAGAGGGGGCAGAGAGGATAAGAAGGGAGAGGGGGCAGGGAGGTTGCGTGGGGGAGGGGAAGCTGGCAGGGTGCCACCTTTTCGGCCTCCCTCACGTGATCGACATGGCTGTGCCGGAAGGCGGGCACTAGGAGGTGAGGTGGCGGTGGCCACAGGGCGCTCGTGGCGAGGAGGAGTGGTGGGTGGAGCGGGGGCAGGTGAGGAAAAGAGGGGAGAGGGGGAAGGTCGGGCTAGGGCTAGGGTTGGGTGGTACTTGGCGTGTGGGGTAGCTAGGTGGCATGTGGGGCCAGGTAGGTGGGTGCTAGGGTGGCCTGCGAGACAAGAGAGGGGAGAGATGGAGAGGAACATGTTGATCAAGCTAGAAAGAGGAGGGGAAGAGGGGGTTTGGGTTTTGTTTAGAGGTAGGTGTAGCTAGGGTTTAGTTTAGGATTTATGTAACTTAGGGTTTTGGTTTAGGGTAGAAAAAGGGAGAGTTGGAGCACTTGTCTTTGAATAGACTAGGTGGGTTTGTGGATTAGCTAGTTTGGGGGTTTAGGGTTGGATTAGGGTTTTTGCTAAGAGGGGGAAGATATGGTGGTGCTAAAGTTTGATCAAACATGCTTCAACAACCTCAACAAGATCAAGCAAGAAAAGGATGGATAGGAAGAGAGAGATGAGCAAGATGATGGGGTCCTTCTTTGGTTAATGCATGATCCAAAATAAGGGCCAAGCAAGAACCAAGAGAGGGGAGGGTTTTGATGAAGAAGCTACAAGCCCAAACAAGATTTAGCAAAGGGAAAAGGTCCAACTAAAAAGCAAGCAAAACCCAAATACTGGAAAAAGTGTCACTTGCATGGCCCATGCAAAAGTAGTTAATGCCTAATTATCCTTGTGAAAACAATATTATAATCATGGCATTATCCATATGCATTCCCAGAAGGTGGGCAAGGCCAAGCAAAGGTTATGGGTGGATCCAACCAACAACATGGGCTAGAGATAACTCAATAAAATGCCAAGCCCATATTATTGGATGGTGGAAATAAAAGGTGGTGAAAGATAAGGTGGTGGATTCAAAAAGAGAGATGCCCCCAACTCAACTTGGGCATTTAACATTTTATTAAGAACCAAATACAATATCAAGAGGCAACTACAATTAATCATGCACATGAGATAAGAACCAAACAAGAAAAGGTTTTATATGATGCTCAGATGCAAGGTGATATGATGACATGAGCATGATATGATGATGATGCAACAATTATATGTTGGAAGTGGCCCTTTTTATTATTATAACTAGTAGCATTACAGGGGTTAGACAACTGGGATGCTACACGGATCCAGGAACGGGCTTCGGAATCCGGGTCTTCGAGTCCATGTTGACGATCTTGTTTCTACGCCTCCGGGAAGGAGAGCTTGACGAGCCAAAGGGAATAGCACTCTCGAGGGGTTTCGGTACTGTTTGGGTGGCATCACCATCATCATAGTTCACCACCAACTCTGCACATACATCCCCATACGACCCAATGAGGCAACATCACACCACTACGTCCACCACCACTACTACTGCACATCCAGAGCTCCACGGATGTACATCACCAGCAGTCCCGTCTCGGCAGGAGAAAAAGGCGACCAGGCCACCAGGGGCTCACGCAAGGTCGTTCAACTGCATCCAGAGGAACCAGCTCAAACGTGTTGGGGCGGCCCCGGCGGGACAGAGGCAGAGCGGTGGCCTTGGGAGGCTCCGGCCACACGAGCCGACGAGGAAGGCGTCAGGGATGATGAGGCGCTATCGGTGAGGAGAGGAACAACGAGGAGTGCCCGCAGCGGCGACGACCGGACGCAGAGGAACGACGGGAGGCGCGCCTGCAGGGGTCGAGAACGCGGCTGCCGACGCTAGCGGTGGGGCCTGGAGGAGGCGCACTGGGGAGATGACGGTGCGAGACTGAGGCCGGAGAGGAGAGCCAGTGCGCCGGGCGAGCAGAGGACAGGGCGAGCTCGATGCTGGGACTTGCAGAGGAGAGGGCGACCGTCGATGGTGGCTTGGGTCGCGGGAAGGCGGGAGGAGCCCCGACGGCGGAGGAAGATGGGAAGGAAGGGTGGAAGGGACAAAGCCAGGCGGCGAGGCCTCTGGCTGTAGGGGCGCGTGGAAGGCGAGAGGGAGGCGAGGGTACATCTGGCGGCGGCAGCGCTCGGGATTGAGGCAGGCAGAAGGTGAGGAAGGCGACAGGGGTGGGGGTCGCGGGGTGGAACGGGGTTCGTGGGGAGAGAGAGGGCGTCGGGCGAGCTGGATGGCTTTGGGAGGGGAATACAGGGTGAGCCGGGTAGGTGGCGACGTGGGATCGATCGATCCTAGGATCTAGGGTGGAGTGTGTCAGTGTCGTGCGCGTGTGTGGTGTGGAGCCAAGGGATGGCGGCGGCTGGGAGTGTTGGGGGATGGGGTAGGTTCTGGTTAGGGTTAGGCTAGGGTTTGGTCTAGTGGGGTGGTAGGTGGCCTGTTGGCTGGGCCTTGGGCCTGGCCGACTGGGCCGCCTCCCCCACTAACAAAATATTTTATATTTATTATTTTTATTTCTCTTAAAACAAAACATTTGCAAAAAGGTTTTAGACAAATAAAAGATCCGAACGGACCTAGGTTTTCGATTTGAATAAAGAGAAGGGTAATTTTAGAAAACAAAAACAGGCGTTTAGAAAATGGTTTTAGTTAAACGATGCATGATGACATGATGATGCACAATTATTATTTAACACGTGATTTTCTAGTAGTGGTTTTACCCGGGGTGGTACAGGCGTGCACGCGGGAGGCTTAGGATAAATGGCGGGAGATAAAAAATTAGAGGCTGCTTTTCGCAGAAAAATGGAGAGCCACCTCCTCTATTCAGTCACCTCCCAGGAAAACACGACCCTCTTTTCTTCTATTGACACCGGCGGCAACAGCGGTTCCCCAGATCTATCTCACCCACGAGCTCGGAGGCACATTGCAGAAGCTGCTGTCCTTTTGGTCCGGCCAGAGCTCCTTGTGCGAGTCACCAGCGACTCCACGAGGTCCTTTTCTTCTCCAACCCCGGCAAGTCTCCCTTGGTTGTAATGGCAGAGGTAAATCACCATGTCGTCCCCTACTTTCTGTGCTTGTAGTTTCTTGACAGCCAGTACAGTAAATTTAGCAAGTACTCATGTTATATCTAATTGAATAGGCCGACTGGATGAGTCTAATCCATCAGGAAGCGGCACTAGTAGCTGTGATTCAGGCATGTTTCCTACTGATCTACATAAGGAGATGCCTATCCGAGACCGACATATGGTCCTATGTTGGTCCGAGATCAGGAGGAGATTACCAATCTGAACATCATCTACAACACGAATGATTTTGAGGTTGTCCAAACGCTTCGGATGAGAAGACCCCCCTTCTATGAACTTGTGAAAAGGTTTAGGGAAAGAAGATTGTTGCAAGATAGCATCCACACATCGATTGAAGATCAAGTGGCTATGTTCCTTCGTGTTGTAGGGCATAACGAGAGGTTCAGATTCATCCAAAACACATTCAGTAGATCCATAGATACAATTTCCTGCTATCTTAACCAACTCTTGCATGCAATTAGGGAGCTTAGAGAAGAGATGATCAAGATACCTTTAGGCCAAACACCCCCAAGATACAAAACAACCGCAAATGGTATCCATCTTTGAAGGTGAGGACACATACTGACTTTTCTATTCCTCAAAATACCACAATGCACCATGATGGAAATATGCCCTAGAGGCTATAATAAATGTGTTATTATTCATATTTTTTTCATGATTAAGTTTATCGTTATGTTCTATAATTGTATTAGTTCCGAATAATGTGTATTTGGAGGAAACCCCTAATACATATGTGGGATGATAAACACCATATAAAGATATCCCTGGTCACGCCTCTTTGACCCGTATTTATGTCAATGATAGTTTAGGTTTCTTAACTATGGGCAAAGTAACAATGTGATTATGGTGTTATCGGTGACATATTGTGGCATCCCGCAAAACCACTACTAGAAAATCGCGTTGTTTTTGTGCATTGCATCATCATGACCTCATGCTCATGTCATCATGCCACATTGCATTTGAGCATCGTCATCATCTTGCATTTGCTTGCATAAAACTATTTCGGAAAAACCTATTTTTCGTTTTCTAAACGCCCCGTCTTTGTTCAAATGCAAACCCGGGTATCCGGAATATTTTGTTTTGTCTAACCACGGATTTCAAACGCCCCGTTTTAATTAAATAAAGTGTTTAAATATTTTTAGGGGGCAGCCAAACCGGGCCGAACCGACCCAGTCCGCCACCCCCAGAATAAAACGGTCCACCTAAATCTATTCCCACCCAATCCTATTCTACCCACCAATCAGTGCCCGCCACCTCACCTGTCCCTCCACCTCATCACACCCCCGCCACATCATCAATCCTTGATCCAGCCCCTCTCCCTCTCACCCCTTCCACCTACCCCTCTCCCTTACACCTCGGCCCCACCTGGTCAAACCCACCCCATCTCTCCTCTCCCTCCCTCCACTCTGGGCCCACCTGCCTCTCCTCCCCCCCGAGCCAACCCCTCTCTCCTCTCCCCAGTGGCCCACCCCGCCAGCCCTCCCCATCCCTCTGCCAGCCTGGCCCCACCAAGCGCCAGGCCCCACCCTTGTCCCCGACCCATACTCGCTCTCTCCCTCACGCCTCGCTTCCTCTCTCTCTTCCACCCACCAACCTCCTCCCCCGGCGCGCCCGAGCTCGCCCTCCCTCTCGCCACCTTCCTCCCGACGCCGCTCTCGGCCACCTTCCACCTCACCTCCTCACCTCGCCTCATCGGCCCTCGACCCTCTCCTCTCTCCACCTCGGCCCTCTCACTGCCCTCCTTCCTCCTCCTGGCCAGCCCAGCAGGCCTCGCCGCCGCGACTCCTCCTCGGGGCTCCGCCCGCCCGCCCCCTCGGCCAGCGCCGGCCTCGCCTGCCTCGGCCCCTCTGCGCTCGCCTCGCCCTTCCGCCTCATCGGGCCGCCGCCGTGCGTGGCCCCTCGCCAGCGCCCGCTGCCGGGCTCGCCTCCACCACCTCGAGGCCGCCCTCGAGCCGCGAGGCCCTCCTCGTCAACCTCCGTGCCGGCCCCCTCCTCGTCCAGACGCCGTCGTCGTGCGGAGCCAGGGCAGAGGCGCCCTCGACCCCACCTGCAGCGACGCCGGCCTCCCGCAGCAGACTCTGCTGCGTTGCGCCACGAGCCGCTCGCCACGCCGTCGCCGCTTCCGTGCCCGCACCGCCTCGGTCCACCTCGCCCGCGCCTCTCGGTGGCCCGTCTGCACCCGCAGCACGCCGGTCCACAGTCCCGGCGCCGGCCTCCTCCTCCCGCGTCCGCGAGCGCCGCCAAGCCCGCCCTCTTCCTCGGCTCGGCACCATCTTCTCCGGCCGCGCCCGACGCCTCCTACCTCGCTGCCCGCTCCCAGCATCTCCACGTCGAAGGCTCTGCACTGCCTCTGCAAGTGCCTGGCCCCGCCTCCTTCGTCTGCGAACCAGGACGCTGTGCCTCGCCTCGGTTCTGTGCTCAGCTTCTAGTCCAAGATGCCCTGCACCCTTTTTGTTTCGTGCCGATACCAACAAGGCGGAGAACTCTGACGAAGCGACAAGATCTGCAGTGCCCTTCAAGAGACCGAGAGGAGAACCCGAAGGCCACCGACGGTGAACCCCGAGACCTTCGACACGATGATGCCTACTTCCAAGATCTCCATCACGGAACTCCGATGCCTTAGACACAGGGCATTGAGGATGCCGTCATGGACCCAAAAGAATCCCCGGACCCCAAGACCGACATCGTCACCCGAGAACTCTGACAAGGACGCCAAGCTCGTCGGAATCCCAGACGCCAAGATCTCCTTCATAGATGCGGATCCGATGCCCCGTTAACGGATCCCGAAGACCGATACCGCCGAACCCGAGCGCCAAGGTCGCCTTCCCGGACCCCTGAAGACCGATCCGAAGCGCCAGGACCCGAACCTGAAGAACGCCAAGATCGCCGACGCGGATACGCCAAGTTCTCCACCTTGAACGCCATGACCGTCTACACGAACCCGAAGACCACGAATGCGACAAGATCGACACCGACCAGGGCGAGTCCGATGCGCCCCCGACGCCGAACCAAGTCCTTCTTCACGGAACGCCACGATCGACTCCGTTATCTGAGAACGATCCCGCCGAGACCGAACCCCAGATCCGGACCCTGAGACCGAACCCCGAACCCCGGAACCTCAAGTTCGTCGAGGCCCTCTAATGTGTGAACCCCTTGACGAAACCCTATTTTATAATATAATACAACTTGTCGCATATTAATTGTTCATCTCGCATGCATCTTGTGTGGTTTGGGGGCCTTATGCCGATTCACCTAATAATTAAATATGGGGCCCATATGTGGGCAAATCTAGTCTCTTATCGGCCTCATTTAAATTGATGTAGCGAACCGGTGCTATATTTGGCCATGTTAATACAACATTTAAATTGCGGGGTAGCTAAACAACTTGAACCATATATCTAAATGTCGGGACCCCGGTTCCGCTTAACATGACCTAATTGCATCGCAACTTTTCCATGTCATGCATCATACATGCATCATGCCCGATCTTTTGCCGTAGTATTAAATATTGCATCCGGTGTTTATTCTAGTGTTTTGGTTCTTCGCGGATAAGGCCGTTGAGTTGATGCGAGTGTCGACCCGACCTTCGGATGAACCTTCGGCAATGTTTTCAGGCGAGCATCTCCCCCTTTCTACCTATCTTAGTTTTATAGTATTTATTCCTCCTGTTGATCTATGGCTATCTGTGTTGCGATGCTCTAGTTTTCGTACCCGTGATATCCCTTGCAGCCTTATAATGCCTTGGACACATCCTATTACCTGGTGTTTGGTAGATAGTTGGACTTGCGCGTCGTAGTCGCTTGCTCAAGTGCTGTTGCATGTCGTCCAGTACCACAGTTGTTGGAGTATTGCCGCCTGTTTGATGTTGGAGATGATCATGGCTTTACTTACCGTTCACTTTACTTACTGTTTAACAACTAAAATTGAAGTAAGTAAGCAGAGGCACAAGTGGGCAATAGATGTTATTTGGTTGTTAACCGTCCACTTGTGTCCCGTAGGACTCCGAGTACTTGATACCTGTTCCTTGAATTTTCGCTATCCACATCCGGAGGATTATGGGACCCCCGAGCGAGCTTGATTCATTCTTATTTCTTGGGGCCACAAACTAGTTTGAGGTTTTATTTACTATCCTGTACCTATGCCATGTTTCTTTGTATTATTTACGATTGTGCGAGCACACTATCTGTTAGGTAAGCGGAATGTTTTCGCGGTATCGACAAGCCCAGTTTTGGGTTCCCGATCGTTCTGACCATTGTCGCAAACCTTGAGTCCGTCTCGAGTCAGGTCACCGTTCTTGGGTCTACTCAATGGGTGGCCCCTGAAATATTTCTGAATCCGTGATTGCTTTGTCGTGAAGGCCTTATTGGGTTTTGATTTGGTTTTCCGAGGTTGATCGAGTGTGTTGCTATTTGTGCACCTAGGTAAAACTTTCTGAAAGCCGTGTCCATGTTATGGACGACTTGGAGCACAGTATCTCGATCATAGACAACTATAACTAAAGTAGTGCTATAAATTTGACTATATAATGACTAGTAATCAGCTTCACTATAATGGAATGGCTAATAAAACTGCCCACAATTGCTTGTTTTGGGTTGTCGCTTGCGACCATTGTATCTGACTAGTAAGTATTGCAACTATAACGGAATGGCTAAATAAAAGTACCAACAACTGCTGGGTTTTGGGGTTATCTCATGCTAATTGTATCTGACTAGTAAGTATTGCAACTATAACGGAATGGCTAAATAAAAGTACCAACAACTGCTGGGTTTTGGGGTTATCTCATGCTAATTGTATCTGACTAGTAAGTGTTGCAACTACAACGGAATGGTTAACTAAAATTGCCCACTGCTTATTATATCAGTATGACTATCCATACCTGACTAGTGATTGCTGCAACGATAACTGAATAAATAAAACTGCCAACTGTGTGAGTTCCTCGGTTGACTTCCTCGTTTGGTCTCGAGGGGGAAACACCAGGATGGGTTTGATTGATGGTAGTATCAGGATGGTTCCGCATAGGTCTTTCTTACCCTCTCTGATAGCCGCCGGTTGTATCGAGTCTCTATAGGTTGTTTAGTGCATGCTGCGCCGCTGCCGCTTCAGTCCACCATACCTATGTAGGCGAGGACCGCCGAATTCTAGCCTCGCCGTGTACTGGCCTCAGTACTGACGCTCCTCTTTTTCCTTTGCCCTTTGTCGGCACCCCTTTTGTTTGAGCAGGTTTGAGATCGACGTCGTTAGCAGGGTTACCCTTCCGGCTTGGCCTGGGCAGGGTTATGGATGCCATTGGTTATTCTTCAGGGCTCTTAGCCCCATTTGCATCTTGTCCGTAGTCGGACGCTGTATCATTTTCAAGGTGATTTGGATCTTTGTATTGTATATCTGTATTCTTGACTCATGGAGTCGTGTTGTATATATATCTGTTCAGTGGGTCCCATCGAGGACTGTTGTGTAATGTTATTACTTCGTTTTCCACCCGCACGCAAGTGCCTGGTGGGCTCCTTTGAATCGTTTCTATGCGGGTTTGGCGGGTTTCGCTAAAACTTGCATAGGTCCGATTCTGAGGGTGTTACAGAGTGGTATCAGAGCTCAGCAGTTGCGATACCCCACAAGTCCAGCATGTAGGATAACCTAGCTAACGGCCGAAGTAGAGTGTCAAAACTATTTTTGCAAAATCGGTTGGATAGTTCTGATTAGGTCTGATTTTTATTCCTTACCCCTCTGCTATTCTCCTCTTACCTCTGCGTGTTTTGAATCCTCTCTCTTCTCTCTCTTCGAGTCCAGGAATTCTCGTGGTTGGGTTTCCGTCGTACCTTCAGGGTTTCGCTTCCTCCTTTGGTAACAGTGTTTCTACATACGGTTCTCCTGCTATCTAAGTGGTCCTTTATCTGTGGTACCATTCTTTGTTCCTTGTTTGTGCTTTCCGGTGTTTTCCGACGCGACGACATCATCTACGCCAGATCCGATGCAGAGTCTGCATCACTCCTTTGTTTCCGACCCTCGTTTGTAGAGATCTTCAGTCTAATTCCGAGAGTTGGTTGCACCATTCGCCTATTCGTGTGCAGAGTAATGGTTTGGGTGCGCGATGGACTGATCACCATCCGACTACTCTTAACATTCTCTCTTGTGCATCGAATCAGTGGATCCAGCAGTTTTACTCCGTCCACGGAAGTTAGGGGTGGCTTTATTTGTTGATACCTCTACCTTCGACCTTTTGTTTCCGGAGTGTTCTTTCGACGATCAAGGACAACTACCTCTTGTTAGTGGTGTCGCGAGGATCTACACGAAGCGAGAAGATTCAGATCGCCGCCTTCTTTCCGGTACCATGAGGCGGATCTCGAGGGCGAGATCCATTGTTAGTGGTGTCGAATTGTGGCATCCCGCAAAACCACTACTAGAAAATCGCGTTGTTTTTGTGCATTGCATCATCATGACCTCATGCTCATGTCATCATGCCACATTGCATTTGAGCATCGTCATCATCTTGCATTTGCTTGCATAAAACTATTTCGGAAAAACCTATTTTTCGTTTTCTAAACGCCCCGTCTTTGTTCAAACGCAAACCCGGGTATCCGGAATATTTTGTTTTGTCTAACCACAGATTTCAAACGCCCCGTTTTAATTAAATAAAGTGTTTAAATATTTTTAGGGGGCAGCCGAACCGGGCCGAACCGACCTAGTCGGCCACCCCCAGAATAAAACGGTCCACCTAAATCTATTCCCACCCAATCCTATTCTACCCACCAATCAGTGCCCGCCACCTCACCTGTCCCTCCACCTCATCACACCCCCGCCACATCATCAATCCTTGATCCAGCCCCTCTCCCTCTCTCACACCCAGCTTCCACCTACCCCCTCTCCCTTACACCTCGGCCCCACCCCCCTGGTCAAACCCACCCCCATCTCTCCCTCTCCCCACTCCCTCCACTCTGGGCCCACCCCCACCTGCCTCTCTCCCCTCCCCACCGAGCCAACCCCTCTCTCCTCTCCCCAGTGGCCCACCCCGCCAGCCCTCCCCATCCCTCTGCCAGCCTGGCCCCACCAAGCGCCAGGCCCCACCCCTGTCCCCGACCCGTACTCGCTCTCTCCCTCACTCCTCGCTTCCTCTCTCTCTTCCACCCACCAACCTCCTCCCCCGGCGCGCCCGAGCTCGCCCCCTCCCCTCTCCGGCCACCGCCTTCCCCCTCGGCGCCGCCTCCTGCAGCCCGCTCTCGGCCACCTTCCACCTCACCTCCTCACCTCGCCTCGCCGTCGGCACCCCTTTTGTTTGAGCAGGTTTGAGATCGACGTCGTTAGCAGGGTTACCCTTCCGGCTTGGCCTGGGCAGGGTTATGGACACCATTGGTTATTCTTCAGGGCTCTTAGCCCCATTTGCATCTTGTCCGTAGTCGGACGCTGTATCATTTTCAAGGTGATTTGGATCTTTGTATTGTATATCTGTATTCTTGACTCATGGAGTCGTGTTGTATATATATATCTGTTCTGTGGTTCCCATAGAGGACTGTTGTGTAATGTTATTACTTCGTTTTCCACCCGCACGCAAGTGCCTGGTGGGCACCTTTGAATCGTTTCTATGCGGGTTTGGCGGGTTTCGCTAAAACTTGCATAGGTCTGATTCTGAGGGTGTTACACATATGTGGTCGGAGTTGTTGGAGAACAACGACGATGGATAGACCCAAACATGAGATATCGTGAAACGCATCATCAATATAGTTATCTGTTTTATGTTATAAAACATTGTATTTCCTTTACTAGAAATTGTTTGACCACGAGACACATGTGAACTTGGAAACAATATGGACGTGGCAAGATTCTCCAAACGTTGATCTTAAAGGAGTAATTATAAAGTTGATGCTTGTTCATACCAAATGGTTCGCCAATCATTCCCATGGTGTGCTTGTGGTAATTGATACTCCTAATGATGGAGAGATCACTCTGGGCCCACTCATGTACTATGGTGTTCGTCATCGTCTAGCAGGACACGTGATCAAGTTGTTGAACATAGGAACATCGATAGTACATGATGACCCAAAAGTATAGGGGATCGCAATAGTTTCCGAGGGAAGTTAAGCCCAAATTTATTGATTCGACACAAGGGGAGCCAAAGAATATTTATAAGCCTTAACAGATGAGTTGTCCATTCAGCTACACATGGAAACAGTCTTGCTCACAATAGTTTATCAGTAGCAACAGTTTTGTAACAGCAGTAGCAAAATAAATACTATAGTAAAATAAAGACAGTAGTAACAATTGCAGTAAACAACAGGATTAAAATGTGGCAGATATAGGGATGGATGGACGGGTGATGACCCACAAGTATAGAGGTGTATCATAGTACTTTTGATAAATAGGAGTGTCGATCCCAATGAGGAGCAGAAGGTGTTGACTAGTGGTATGGAGCAGGAAATCTCTGTAAATACTTAGCAAACGGATTTTTAGGGGTTTTCTAATAAAGCAACAAAACAAAGTGCAAGTAATAAAGGCAACGAACAACTGCAGCAAGTGGCTAACCCTTTCTTAGAAAAGGACAAGCCGGTGGAAATACTTATAAGGACAAAACATTCTCGAGGACACATGGGAATTCTGTCAAGTGCTTTCGCTTCAAATAGCTGAGTACTCTTCTTTGGTGTTGTAAGTGTTGTGTGGGTGAACCTGTGCTAATGTACCGACCTTCTTGGACTAATGCATACTTGTGATTAAACCCCCTACAAGCATCCACAACTACAGGAAAGTAATTAAGATATAAACCTAACCACAGCCTTAAACTCTGAGATCCTACTCTCCCTTATGCAAAGGTATCCTAACGGGGGTTCAGGTTTCTGTCACTTCGGAAACCCCATGATTAGTAGCCAAATACACAATGAATTCCCCTAGTCCCATAAATGGTGAAGTATCATGTAGTCGATGTTCACATGACACCACTAGAAGAATAGCACCACAACTTAAATACTAAACCATTGAATAATAACTCAACACAAATCCACTACTAACAACATGACTTCTCCCATGTCCTCAAGAACTAAACGAACTACTCACGAGACATCATATGGATCAAGATCAAAGATGATATGGTAATGGATAACAATCTTAACATAAACAATAATCCAATGGTTCCACCCACAAGCATCAACTACAATAGTAATTAACACCGGGAAAGTTTCCCCTAAGAACTAATGAAAGACCCAACACGATTGTTACAGCAGGACGGAGTGGTGATGATGGTTCTGGTGGAGATGATGATGATCCCGATGAATCCTAGCTTGATGACGGTGTTGATGGCGACGATCTCCCCTCTCCGGGAAGGAATTTCCCTAGCAAAAATCTGTCTGCCAGAGAGATGTTTCTCTCTCGGTGTTTTCCGCCCCGTAGAGGTGGTGGAAATCTTTCTATGTTCGCTCCCCTGGTGTTAGGGTTCCATGAGGAAGATATAGGCGAGAGGGCGGAGTCGGGAGCCGGCCAGGTGGGCCACACCTGCACTAGGCGCGGGGTAAGGTGGGCCCGCGCCTAGGAGGGTGTGGGAACCCTGTGGCCCGGCTACGCCTCCCCTTCTGGCTTCCTCCGTCATCTGGGAAAATATAATTTTCCGATATTTTTCTGATCTTCACGAAATTGCATCAAAACACCTCTTTTTCCATCAGAAACCTGACTCCCGCAGTTCATCCTCCAAGAATCATCCAACATGCAAAAACAGAGGAAAAGACATAAATAATACCTCAAAATAAGACATATATCAATGAATAGAGGCAAAATATGATATAGAATGGTGATGCAAAATGGACGTATCAACGGGCGCTACATGGACAAGATAATACATGTAACAATCAAGACATGGGCAATTGCAGACAATGAACATAAAGCATCCAAGTACTAAATAACTATAGGCATGTGTTCCGTATATAGTCATGCGTGCTCGCAATGAGAACTTGCACAACATCTGTTGTCCTGCCAGCCCGTTTGCAATGGGGTCTCGAGGGAATCTACTGGCAATTAAGGTGCTCCTTTTAATAGAGCACCGGAGCAAAGCATTAACACTCCATGAACACATGTGATCCTCACATCATATCCATCCCCTCTGGTTACCCCAATTTCTATCACTTCGGGGCCTCGGGTTCCGAACAACAATATGTGTACACAACTTGCAGGTAAGATCACAAACAATAATATCATCATGAATCAATAACATGTTCAGATCTGAGATCATGGCACTCAGGCCCTAGTGACAAGCATTAAGAACAACAAGTTGCAACATTGTCAAAAGCACTAACAATAGATACTAGGCACCATGCCCTAACAATCTTATGCAATTACATGATAGATCTCATCCAATCCCTACCATCCCCATAGACTACAACGGGGAATTACTATAGAGGTCCCAACCTTTAATAAGGTAGAGATCCCTATGTTTACAATGCTAGTCCCTGGATCAATAGCTAGCATCCACAGTTAAGATGTAATATCAAGAAACAAAGGTCATAATACAAATTTATAACCAGGAATAACATAATTCATTACATCTTACATAGCTCATTTGGCTATCTCATTACAATGCAGCAAAAATAACTATAACATGGAGTCCTTCATCTTCAAAGTGCCACAGGCAATCATGTTGGTTGTAGACTTGTAATCCTAATCAACATACTTCACTAACATCAAACAAACCTGCAACATAATAAGTTACAGCCACAAGGGTCAATACATTTGAATTGTATTGGCAAGTGATACTATGGTAGTATAGTGGAGTCTATCATCTATATGCATTTGGCTAGGTGGAGCTTAGGCTTGCTTTGCTCGAAATAGATTTTATTTATCATTTGAAAACACTAAGTTTTTTTTGGCAAAAATCACCCAAGGCATCTCCCAATAGAAATTGGTGATCCTTTAACCCTTGTTCAACCACAAGTTTTAAATTTAGAAATTGGGATGAGGAGATTCTTGATAGCTTCCATGTCTTGATGCCCAAATTGTCCATTGCTAGGGACATCGCTAAGTACTTAGATTTTACACTATACAAAGGTGGTGCACTTTCCCCACAAGACTCGACATGCATCGAGACAAGATCTTTCAGAAGCTGTAACATCCCAGATTTTGTATTAGGATGTTATTAGTGTCATGCATAATCCTTGCATCATTGCATCCTACAATTGAAAATTGAAATAAAAACCCTAAACACCTAAACCTAGAAAACCCTAATAGTGGTTGCCTTATGTAAGCATTATTGTAGAGGTCAAGTAATGACCCTTCTAAAAACCTTGTAAAACATTAAACTATGGTCCTATGTTGACCACCTTAATTTTATGAAAATTTAGAAACAAGTTTCATCAATTCTGGACTTAGTTTGCAAAAGTTATTTAGGTTTTATTAAAACAGAAATTGAAAAGTGTAAAAGGAAAAAAAAAGAGGACAACCTATCTAACTGGGCATGGAGCCATACCACGCTGCCAGCCTACCCACACCGCAGCCTCAAAGATCGGCCCGCTTCTCCCTCCACCATCGACGCTGGGGTCCCACCGTCGTCTTCCTCCTGAGACATGGCCAAGGACACAACTCGGCGTCGGGACACCCCGAAACCCAACGGATTTCGACCGCCCCTTCCCCAAGTCTTGGACGATATAAAGCCGACCCGCCCCATCGTTTTCCCCTCGATTTTTCTCAAACCCTAGCCCAATTCTGAACTCGCCAGAGCAGCCGCTGTCGGAGCTCGATGTTGGCGACTCTCCAGGGCACCTCGAGCCTTGCTACACCTTCCACCCTTCTCGCCTCGACCTACCCTAACCGCCCGTCTGTTCTGTTGCTTCCAAAACGCAGGGTATCACCGGCAATTGCTCACCGGAGCCGTCGGACCCGAGGAGAGGAACGACAGATGCCGGGAGAAGGAGGAGGAGAGGGACCGCGCTGAGACCACTAGGGGATTCGCCATCGATGTGCGCATCGGGGGCCATCCTCGCCGCCTTCGCTAGGACCGCCAGTACCTCCGACCACCGTTGACTCCGCCGCCGCCGCCGTCGTCTCCATCGCCGCCACCACCACAGGTCAGTGGAGCCTTCTAGGCCGTCCGATTGAAACCCTGCGGGCCAGATTAGAAGGGGGGCGAAGGGGTATCGGCCAACCACGCAGCGCCGCATGGCAAGCCGCGTGGCAAGCGCGTCACCGCCGCGCCACGTCGCCCGCCTGGCCAGCTGGCCCAACCCGAAGCCGCCACTTGGCGCGATCTGAGCTAGGGTTTAGGCTAGATTGTTCTGATTTTTGCAGATTAAGTTTATTATTGCGAAAATCATAGAAAAATAACTACTTGGCCAATTTTAGCTTATGATATACCGTTGGATTCCTAATTTTATGTAGAATCCAAATCTGTAATAATATTGCAGGTTTGTAGTAATGTTTTAGGTGTAGATTTTAATCATTAGATTAGAGAGTTTAATCTATGGAAAAATAATTAAAATTCTAATTGATTCTTGTTGCAATAACTTTGTTTCCACAATACCTACTGATCCAAATCATTAAGCTTTGCTTAGGATCTTTAGATCTAACTTGGGCTAATTAGATGGTTTGAGCTCCTTTAAACCTAGGAGTTGTTTTAGTGATTCAATTAGATCTAAACCTTTGGGAAACCAATTCTAGTGACACCCTTACACTATCACAACCCAAACTTGCTACCTTGGTCAATTTAGAAGAACCAACCTTGCATAAAATACCATGTTGCATGCATGCATGCATGATTTTCTTTGTGATATGCTTTGAGCAAGTTGTGATCAGATCTATGTTGTGATTCGTTAGATTGCTCGGAGTGCGCTAAGGAGTTCTATTGTGTAGAGTGATGCTCGGGTCAAGGCAAGTTACACCACTTGTTTATAACTTTTGTCCCAGTTTTGATTCTATGCATGTGATCTTCAAAATTATGTAGTATGCATGTGTAGGATGATCTAGTAGAATTTTCCTTAAGTGTTATTTTGCAAGTGCGATGATTTTGTAGTATGCCATGAGTAGCTCTATACTTAGGATTTACCTCCTAATAGGTTACCCCTGTTTTTGCTAAGTATTGCTTGCTATGCTATATATACAAAGTACCGTTGGGGGGTTCGAAAGACAAAGAATTTTTCTAAGTATAAAGGCTCTCTAGAGCAAACTTTCTTCTCAAATCCACTTCAAAATAAAACTAAGTTTTCTTCTGGGCGGAATTGTTGTCGGGTCAACGAGTGTGATTTTGGTGGAGGACGGCGCCAGAATCAAAGAAGTCGCCATGTTTGAATTCAAGCTTCAGGCAACCACAATACATTATGGGCTTTGTCTTGGCCTAGTACTTAGTGGGAAACCTCACCTGGGTACCAACATTTGGAGGTTCTTGGCACGGTTGGATCCGGAAGTTAGAGGGGCTACTAAGGGAAAGCCTCGCCATGGTCTTGTCTATAAAAGGACTTGATCGTGGATTGTGGGTAAAGTGCACAAACTCGAGAGTATTGCAATCGATCGATCACCGTGTTGACGATAATGAGAACAACAATGAGCGTCTCAAGAATGGAGCCTCAAGGATCTTCCTCTCTTTTCTAAAACAAAGTTTTGAAACCCCATGGAGTGCGTAATATCGCTAATGGGTGGGAATTTGGGAACTTGGTGTAATATCCAAGTGACGCTTGCGTAATATCCAAGTGTTTGGTTGTTTGGACACTTGGTGCGTAATATCCTCGTGTGCCACTCGACCTTATTTTATCTAAGCAAATGTTTATAAAGTAGGGCAATCTTCTATTCTTCTCTCTACTTAAGAAAACTAGCTTTGGGCAAATGAACTCTATTGCCTATACCAGCCTTGCATGTAGAGATAGTCTTTTCTCTCCTTGGTGTAATTTGCCAATACATTCAAAGTATTGACCCAACTTGTTGGCTGCACGTCTTATGTGCAGAATCCGAAGATTGAAAGGTGCGTAGGGATCGCGGGTCTACACTCGACAAGCCTGGGCGTTGATGGACTCATGCTGCTTTTATGTTTCCGCTGTTATTTGAGCTAGCATAATGCTAAGCAAATTTTTGTAATAAATTCGTACTCTGGATTCTCTATGTAATAAAGACTTTGTGTTTTACATGATATTTCATCGACTATGAGTGCTAGCTGTTGATCCAGGGACTAGCATGTTAATCACAGGGACTTAGGATCCTTACCGATCCGAGGTCACTACAGATGGTATCAGAGCACATCGTTGCCTGTAGGACGTGACCCTAGGATTGGAACCACCTCTAACTTTAGTGCCTTACTTGTTTTTCTACTAAGTTATTTCCGCACTTCCAGTATCTGCTTTCCTCTACTTGTTTAAGTATCTAACCTTCATTCCTCTAACTCAAAGATGACAAGCTTCCTCTACGGCACCGTCGCAGACATCGAGCCCCTTCGCTTTGGTGGATTCCTCATGGATATGCTCACACGTTTGGACCTTCCTCTCCCAACAATCCAGGGGAACACAATGAAGAAACTCCACAAGGACGGCTGTTGGGGAGTCAAGGTCATCCATCCAGGAAAAGAGCGAGGCAAGAACCCGGAGGAAGACATAGCAATCCACATTGTTAGCGATTCCAAGGAGAAGGCCCTTAGCATTAGCTTGCAGCAACTCATTGGTCTCCTATGTGGACGTCATCATGAAGCTCTCCAAGGACACTGCGGCGGCCTCTTTGGAATAAGAGACGAGGAAGGAATTCACATGGAGTTAACTTTTGAGGAAAGAACTTCTGCCAAGCGCCGAAGAACACAATATCAAGACTTGGAGTGCCACATCCATGACCTTGAAAAGGGTATCTTCCTCGAGATGTTGAAGAACGACGAGCTATGCGCCCTCATCAAGGAGAAGGAAGAAATGATCAAGCAGTAGGAGGAGGCAATGAAGCTCCAAGAAATAAAATTCTAGGACCAAGAGAAGAAGTTCGCTAACCAAGAGAAGAGGGTAATAAATAAAAACAAGAGAATTAGGGAACTCAAACAGTAGATCGATGGAGATGAAGTGCAAACTGAAGGCCTTTGCAAGATAATCAATGATGTGCGTGCTTCCAAGAGGGACTTGGCAAAGCAACTTGAAGCCGCAAAGAAGTCAAGTTTAGTGGAGGAACTACAAAGCGAGAAGGAGGGACTTCAGGAGCAGCTAGAAGCCACTACCAAAAAGATACAGGATGAGATAAAGAACCTCCAAGAGAAGCTTGAAGCCACCACAAAGGAGATGGAGTTGTACAAGACAACTCTAGAGCAGGAAGGCTACTCGTTCGAGGACGAGGAAGAGGAAGGTGTGGAAGATGTGTCATAGTTGGACCACCTTTAATTCTATAGTAGAACGTTATTCGCAGATGTAATAAATACCAAGACAAGTCTGGTTTAGTTAAACTTGGTTGTTTTCTGTGTTAAAGCTGTGTTATTATGTCTTGTGTGCCTTGTGTGCTTGGTGTGTTTTCATAAGGGTAGGAGTTTACTACTTAGTCTTTCTGTCTATTTCTTAACTATTCTCTTAAACCCACAGATGCCGCCAAGACGTGCGAACCCCGAAATCCCGCCAGAAATAGAACAACTTTTGGCCACTCAGAACCAGCTGATCCAACTGCTCACTCAGAACATGCAAAACAACAACAACAACCCGCCACCACCACCACCTCCGCCACCTCCTCAACAGGATCGCTTGACTCGGTTTTTGAGGCTGAACCCACCTACCTTCACTAGCAGCATTGAACCAATCATTGCTGATGACTGGCTGCGTATGATCAACAAGAAGCTAGACACCGTGCAAGCTGTCGGAGCCGACAGGGTGCGTTATGCCGCACACCAGCTTGAAGGACCTGCTGCGGAATGGTGGGATAACTACCAAGTCACCCACCCGGATATTGATGCTATCACTTGGGAACAGTTTGAGTTAGCTTTTCGCACTCATCATGTGGCTACTGGTGTCATGACTCTAAAGAGGCGCGAGTTTCGCGACCTACACCAGCTGCACCGTTCTATCACCGAGTATGGAGAGCTTTTCAATAAGCTAGCCCGTTATGCACCCGATGATGTTTCCACTGATCCCAAGAGACAGGAGGAGTTCTTAAGAGGGATCCATGATGAGATATCCATTCAGCTTGTGGCTCAGAAATTTGACAACTTTCAGGAACTCCTGGACAGAGCCATTGTGGTTGAATCGAAAAGGAGGAGCATAGAAAACCGCAAGAGGAAGTCTAATACTCACAAGCACTCTGTTCCGTATCAGAAGCAGCGCAACTCTTCGCCTCCACCTTATAACAATAATGGCCACAACCATAACGGTCATAACCATGGTGGCCACAAACACAATGGGCATAAAAACCGCAATGGAAATGGCAGCAATGGAAAGGATCTCAGTGAGGTGACATGCTTTAAGTGCAACAAGACAGGGCACTATACAACCTCTTGCCCCGAGAGGAAGAATGGCAATGGTAATGGGAATGGAAATGGACACAACCATGGCAATGGAAACGGGAAGAAGCCAAATCCGTTTGTCAAAGCCACGGTGAATCATGTTTCTATGGAGGATGCTTGTGATGCGCCAGACTCTGTGATTGGTATGTTCAAACTCAATTCTATTCCCGCAGTTGTTCTTTTTGATACCGGTGCATCGCATTCATTCATATCAAGGGTATTTGTGGATAGAGGCAAGATACCAACGGAGACTATAAACTTTCCTCTAAGGGTAAGTTCTCCTGGGGGAGAAATAGTGGCAAACTCCGGTTGCTGGGAATTAGAACTAAGGATTGGGACACACATTTTTCCCACCAGCCTAGTGGTTCTAGAATCACAAGGATTAGACATAATCTTGGGCATGAATTGGATGACCGAATATGAAGGAGTCATAGATTGTGCCAAGAGAACTGTCATGCTCACAACACCGGAAGGAAAGAGGATTCGTATCAAGTCGAATTTCGCACTTAAAGAAGTCATGGTGAACTCTCTTAAAGGGGTTAGCTTGGAGGAGGTACCTATTGTAAAGGAATACCCAGACGTCTTCCCGGAGGAACTACCAGGAATGCCACCCGACCGTGATATCGAGTTCCTCATTGACTTAATGCCAGGCACGGGGCCGATAGCTAAGAGACCATACAAGATGGATGTGGACGAGCTAAAGGAACTCAAGAAACAACTTAGGGAACAATTGGACAAGGGGTTCATTCAACCCAACGCATCATCTTGGGGAGCACCCGTCCTATTTGTGGAAAAGAAGGATAAGACCAAGAGGCTGGTTGTGGACTACCGCTCGTTGAACGAAGTGACGATTAAGAATAAGTATCCTCTACCCAACATCAATGACCTGTTTGACCAGTTAAAATGAGCCAGTGTGTTCTCAAAGATCTATCTACGATCAGGCTATTTTCAGCTGAAGATCCGAGAACAGGATGTGCCCAAAACAGCATTCACCACAAGATACAGATTGTATGAGTACACTGTGATGTATTTTGGTCTAACCAATGCCCCAACATACTTCATGACCATGATGAAAAAGGTGTTCATGGAATATTTGGACAAGTTTATCGTGGTATTCATAGATGATATACTCATATACTCTAAGGATGAGAAGGAACATGAGAAACATCTGCGCCTTATTATGGAGAAACTAAGAGAACACAAGTTGTATGCCAAATTCAGCAAGTGCGAGTTCTGGTTAAAGGAAGTGGGATTCCTTGGCCATGTTGTGTCAGCTAAAGGAGTTGCCGTAGATCCTAGTAAGGTAGCTTCCATGACGGAATGGGAGTCACCCAAGAATGTGGGAGATATTAGGAGTTTCTTGGGCCTCGCAGGATATTACCGGAGGTTCATTGAAAACTTTTCCAAGATAGCAAAACCCATGACGGAACTACTAAAGAAGGAAAAGAAATTCCTATGGACCGAGGCATGTGAAGCAAGTTTTCAAGAGTTGAAGAAACGCCTTGTAACGGCACCAGTTCTGTGTCTGCCTAATATCCAGAAGGATTTTCAAGTCTATTGTGACGCTTCTCGACAAGGACTTGGAAGTGTGTTGATGCAGGATGGGAAAGTGGTATCCTATGCCTCCCGGCAACTTAAGAACCACGAACACAACTACCCCACACATGATTTGGAACTGGCGTCTGTGGTTCATGCACTCAAGGTATGGAGACACTACCTCATGGGCAAACATTGTGATGTGTTCACAGATCACAAGAGTTTGAAGTACATCTTTACCCAAAAGGAGTTGAATATGAGACAAAGAAGATGGCTTGAGCTAATTAAGGATTATGACTTGGATTTACAATACCACCCCGGAAAGGCAAACGTGGTGGCTGATGCCTTAAGTCGTAAGGTGTATGTGAATGGACTTACCGCAGGGGAACTTCCAGAGGATTTATGCAAACAATTCAGGGATCTCAGGCTAGAGATAGTTCCGAAAGGGCACGTAGCAACTATGGAAATAGTGTCCACCTTCCTAGAGAGAATCAAGGAAGCACAGAAGGGAGATAAAGAGTTGGAAGAAATAAGAATCAGGATAAGTGAAGGAAAGACTAAAGAATTTCAACTGGATGAACAAGGAACCCTCTGGCATGGGAAGCGTTTGTGCTTTCCCAACGACCCTGATATCAGGAAGATGATTTTACAAGAAGCTCATGATTCGCCATACTCAATTCATACAGGCAACACGAAGATGTACATGGATGTAAATGATAGATTCTGGTGGAATAACCTAAAGAGAGACATTGCAGAGTATATTTCTCTGTGTGATGTATGAAATAGAGTTAAAGCCGAGCATCAGAAACCGGCAGGACTACTCCAACCACTACCTATACCCGACTAGAAGTGGGACAAGGTAGGCATGGATTTCATCACGGGATTGCCCCGGACTCGTTCTGGATTTGATTCTATCTGGGTAGTGGTGGACCACTTTACCAAGGTGGCTCACTTCATCCCCGTAAAGACCACATATACAAGTGCTAAGCTTGCTAAGATATACATGTCAAGAATTGTAAGTCTGCATGGTGTTCCTAGGGGAATTATGTCAGATAGAGGCACCCAGTTTACTTCAAAGTTTTGGCGTCAACTACATGAGTCTCTTGGAACCCGACTAGAATTCAGTACTGCCTTCCACCCCCAGACAGATGGCCAAACAGAAAGAGTGAATCAAATTTTGGAGGATATGTTGAGAGCTTGCGCGCTGGACTATGGGTCTAGCTGGGACGATAACCTGCCGTATGCTGAGTTCTCATACAACAACAGTTACCAGACGAGTATCAAAATGGCCCCATTTGAAGTTCTATATGGCAGGAAGTGTAGGACTCCATTGCTATGGAATGGAGTTGGTGAACGCAGTCTTTTTGGACCTGACTTGATAAAGGATGCCGCAGAAAAGGTACGACAGATCCAGGATAGGCTAAAGGTAGCCCAATCCCGACAGAAGAGTTACGCTGACTCCAAGCGCAGAGATGTGGCCTATGAAATAGGGGACCATGCGTATCTCCGAGTTTCACCCCTACGCAGAGTTAAGAGGTTCGGGATCAAGGGCAAGTTAGCCCCACGATTCATAGGACCATACAAGGTTCTGGCCCGTAGAGGAGAAGTTGCTTATCAGTTGGAGTTACTGGAAGGGATGACTGTTCATGATGTGTTTCATGTGTCGCAACTAAAGAAGTGTCACCCGGAGATGGCCGAAACACCGCTAAGATATACCGTTCCCCTAGATGAGGTTCAATTGGAGAATGACCTTACCTATGAGGAAAAACCCATCAACATACTGGAAACAGCCGAAAGGATTACCCGCACCAAGACTATAAGATTCTGCAAGGTACAATGGAACCACCACTCTGAGGAAGAAGCCACGTGGGAGAGTGAGGAAGACATGAGGGCAGAGCACCCACACCTATTTGCTAGCCAACCCGAATCTCGAGGACGAGATTCTTCTTAAGGGGGGTAGGTTTGTAACATCCCAGATTTTGTATTAGGATGTTATTACTGTCATGCATCATCCTTACATCATTGCATCCTACAATTGAAAATTGAAATAAAAATCCTAAACACCTAAACCTAGAAAACCCTAATAGTGGTTGCCTTATGTAAGCATTATTGTAGAGGTCAAGTAATGACCCTTCTAAAAACCTTGTAAAACATTAAACTATGGTCCTATGTTGACCACCTTAATTTTATGAAAATTTAGAAACAAGTTTCATCAATTTTGGACTTAGTTTGCAAAAGTTATTTAGGTTTTATTAAAACAGAAATTGAAAAGTGTAAAAGGAAAAAAAGAGGACAACCTATCTAACTGGGACGCAGCGCAGCCCACCAGCACCCACACGGCAGCCAGCCTACCCGCGCCAGTCGCCGCAGCCCAGCATCGGCCCGCTTCTCCCCTCCACCACTGACGCGGGGGTCTCACCCCGTCGTCTTCCTCCTGGAGACCGCGGCGGACACAACTCCGGCTGCGTCGGGACACCCCGAATCCCAACAGATTTCGACCGCCCCCTTCCCCAAGTCTTGGACGATATAAAGCCGACCCGCCCCGTCGTTTTCCCCTCGATTTTTCTCAAACCCTAGCCCAATTCCGAACTCGCCAGTGCAGCCGATGTCGGAGCTCGAGGTTGGCAACTCTCCAGGGCACCTCGAGCCTTGCTACACCTTCCACCCTTCTCGCCTCGACCTACCCTAACCGCACGTCTGTTCCGTTGCTTCCGGAACGGAGGGTATCGCCGGCAATTGCTCGCCGGAGCCGTCGGACCCGAGGAGAGGAACGGCCGACGCCGGGAGAAGGAGGAGGAGAGGGACCGCGCTGAGACCGCTAGGGGATTCGCCATCGACGTGCGCATCGGGGGCCATCCTCGCCGCTTAGGACCGCCAAGATACCTCGACCACCATCGACTCACTGGCCGTCGTCTCCATCGCCGCCACCACCACAGGTCAGTGGAGCCTTCTAGGCCGTCCGATTGAAACCCTGCGGGCCAGATTAGAAGGGGGGCGAAGGGGTATCGGCCAACCACGCAGCGCCGCGTGGCAAGCGCTGGCCGCCACGCCGCCTGGCACTGGCCCAACCCGAAGCTGCCACTTGGCGCGATCTGAGCTAGGGTTTAGGCTAGATTGTTCTGATTTTTGCAGATTAAGTTTATTATTGCGAAAATCATAGAAAAATAACTACTTGGCCAATTTTAGCTTATGATATACCGTTGGATTCCTAATTTTATGTAGAATCCAAATCTGTAATAATATTGCAGGTTTGCAGTAATGTTTTAGGTGTAGATTTTAATCATTAGATTAGAGAGTTTAATCTATGGAAAAATAATTAAAATTCTAATTGATTCTTGTTGCAATAACTTTGTTTCCACAATACCTACTGATCCAAATCATTAAGCTTTGCTTAGGATCATTAGATCTAACTTGGGCTAATTAGATGGTTTGAGCTCCTTTAAACCTAGGAGTTGTTTTAGTGATTCAATTAGATCTAAATCTTTGGGAAACCAATTCTAGTGACACCCTTACACTATCACAACCCAAACTTGCTACCTTGGTCAATTTAGAAGAACCAACCTTGCATAAAATACCATGTTGCATGCATGATTTTCTTTGTGATATGCTTTGAGCAAGTTGTGATCAGATCTATGTTGTGATTCGTTAGATTGCTCGGAGTGCGCTAAGGAGTGCTATTGTGTAGAGTGCTGCTCAGGTCAAGGCAAGTTACACCACTTGTTCATAACTTTTGTCCCAGTTTTGATTCTATGCATGTGATCTTCAAAATTCTGTAGTATGCATGTGTAGGATGATCTAGTAGAATTTTCCTTAAGTGTTATTTTGCAAGTGCGATGATTTTGTAGTATGCCATGAGTAGCTCTATACTTAGTATTTACCTCCTAATAGGTTACCCCTGTTTTTGCTAAGTATTGCTTGCTATGCTATATATACAAAGTACCGTTGGGGGGTTCGAAAGACAAAGAATTTTTCTAAGTATAAAGGCTCTCTAGAGCAAACTTTCTTCTCAAATCCACTTCAAAATAAAACTAAGTTTTCTTCTGCGGAATGGTTGTCGGGTCAACGACGTGATTTTGGTGGAGGACTACCAGAATCAAAGAAGTCTGCCATGTTTTAGAATTGAAGCTTCCAAAGGCAACCACAATACATTATGGGCTCTGGCTTGGCCTAGTACTTAGTGGGAAACCTCACCTGGGTACCAACATTTGGAGGTTCTTGGCACGGTTGGATCCGGAAGGTAGAGGGTCTACTAAGGGAAAGCCTAGCCATGTTCTTGTCAGAAAAGGACTTGATCGTGGATTGTGGGTAAAGTGCACAAACTCTCGAGAGTATTGCAACTGATCGATCAGCCGTGACGTAATGTAACAACAATGAGCGTCTGAAGGATGGAGCCTCTGAAGGATCTTCCTCTCTCTTTTCTAAAAACAAAGTTTTGAAACCCCATGGCGTGCGTAATATCGCTAATGGGTGGGAATTTGGGAACTTGGTGTGTAATATCCAAGTGACGCTTGGTGCGTAATATCCAAGTGTTTGGTTGTTTGGACACTTGGTGCGTAATATCCTCGTGTGCCACTCGACCTTATTTTATCTAAGCAAATGTTTATAAAGTAGGGCAATCTTCTATTCTTCTCTCTACTTAAGAAAACTAGCTTTGGGCAAATGAACTCTACAGCCTATACCAGCCTTGCATGTAGAGATAGTCTTTTCTCTCCTTGGTGTAATTTGCCAATACATTCAAAGTATTGACCCAACTTGTTGGTCGACGCCTTATGTGCAGAATCCGAAGATTGAAAGGTGCGTAGGGATCGCGGGTCTACACTCGAAAAGCCTGGGCGTTGATGGACTCATGCTGCTTTTATGTTTCCGCTGTTATTTGAGCTAGCATAATGCTAAGCAAATTTTTGTAATAAATTCGTACTCTGGATTCTCTGTGTAATAAAGACTTTGTGTTTTACATGATATTTCATCGACTGTGAGTGCTAGCTGTTGATCCAGGGACTAGCATGTTAATCACAGGGACTTAGGATCCTTACCGATCCGAGGTCACTACAGATGGTATCAGAGCACATCGTTTCCTGTAGGACGTGACCCTAGGATTGGAACCACCTCTAACTTTAGTGCCTTACTTGTTTTTCTACTAAGTTATTTCCGCACTTCTAGTATCTGCTTTCCTCTACTTGTTTAAGTATCTAACCTTCATTCCTCTAACTCAAAGATGACAAGCTTCCTCTACGACACCGTCGCAGACATCGAGCCCCTTCGCTTTGGTGGATTCCTCATGGATCTGCTCACACGTTTGGACCTTCCTCTCCCAACAATCCAGGGGAGCACAATGAAGAAACTCCACAAGGACGGCTGTTGGGGAGTCAAGGTCATCCAGCCAGGAAAAGAGCGAGGCAAGAACCCGGAGGAAGACATAGCAATCCACATTGTTAGAGATTCCAAGGAGAAGGCCCTTAACATTAGCTTGCAGCAACTCATTGGTCGCCTATGTGGACGTCATCATGAAGCTCTCCAAGGACACTGCGGCGGCCTCTTTGGAAGAAGATATGACGAAGGAATTCCCATGGAGTTAACTTTTGAGGAAAGAACTTCTACCAAGCGCCGAAGAACACAATATCAAGACTTGGAGTGCCACATCCATGACCTTGAAAAGGGTACCTTCCTCGAGATGTTGAAGAACGATGAGATATGCGCCCTCATCAAGGAGAAGGAAGAAATGATCAAGCAGCAGGAGGAGGCAATGAAGCTCCAAGAAATAAAATTCCAGGACCAAGAGAAGAAGTTCGCTAACCAAGAGAAGAGGGTAATAAATAAAAACAAGAGAATTAGGGAACTCAAACAGCAGATCGATGGAGATGAAGTGCAAACTGAAGGCCTTTGCAAGATAATCAATGATGTGCGTGCTTCCAAGAGGGACTTGGCAAAGCAACTTGAAGCCGCAAAGAAGTCAAGTTTAGTGGAGGAACTACAAAGCGAGAAGGAGGGACTTATGTGCAGAATCCGAAGATTGAAAGGTGCGTAGGGATCGTGGGTCTACACTCGACAAGCCTGGGCATTGATGGACTCGTGCTGCTTTTATGTTTCCGCTGTTATTTGAGCTAGCATAATGCTAAGCAAATTTTTGTAATAAATTCATACTCTGGATTCTCCGTGTAATAAAGACTTTGTGTTTTACATGATATTTCATCGACTATGAGTGCTAGCTGTTGATCTAGGGACTAGCATGTTAATCACAGGGACTTAGGATCCTTACCGATCCAAGGTCACTACAGAAGCCTTCCCTTAGACCAGAATGGACGTGCTCCAACCTATCATCCCCTACCACCAACTTTCTATTTGGCTAAGTTATTGCAACCTATATTATCCAGGCAGAGCCCATAATGCCAAGTGGCTACACTTGAAGCTTCTCAACATTTGACATCTCAAATCTCTTTGTTCCTGGGTGGCATTCCACAAGTGAGATACATAAGGTAAACCATATAAATGGGCCTTGTGTAACGACTCAACACAAACCATTCTTTCCATTCCACCTAGGTGATTCATTCACATAGTTGTTTTATTAAACAAAACACAAGTCCTTGACTTAGAAATATTCTTTAGCATGAATATAATCCACCCTTGTTTTCTACTAGCTAAGCTAAGCATGATAGTAGTAGTAATCTTAACTTAGTAAAATTCTACTAAGGTTTCATCTACTAGGATTTCCTATGGCTTAGTTTATACTTAGCAAAATTCCATGCAAGTCCTACTTAGAAATATCACTAATGCATAGTGAAAATAATGGGACAAAAGTATGAAGCACCACTTGCATTTTTGGTAGAGAATATAAGTTCACTCCTTGATCTTGCAATAGACACACTCTTCAAATTTCACTACAATTCAATCAAGGCACAAATTCAATCTACCATTCAAGCAATTCATCACATAGAATAATAAAAAAAAGCAATGTATGCAAGCATGCCAAAGATTGTTTTATTTGGAAAAGTGGTTTCTAATAGGTTATAAACATTTTAAAACGCATATTGGTCATTTATAAAAGTGGCAAAACCATTTGATATTAAGTTAGTGAAAATGGTCATTTGAATCATTTTTGTTTTGATAGAAATGGTTCAAATCAAAGTATTATTTCCTAGTGTTTGAAAAATACATTTTTAAACACAAATGTTAGTGTTTTATGGTCAAGTGTTTAATATTAAAACCATTTGAAAAAGATTTTACCTATAAACAATTTTTATACCAAAGTAATATTTTATGTTATTGAAAATGCTTTTTAGCAAAGTAATAATTTATAGGGTTCATCAAATATATTTTTATATCTCAAAAGTTGGTGTTTAGGGTCAGAGAGTTTAAATTAAATCATTTTCCAAAGGTTTTATTCAAAGAGCATTTTAAAACATAAAGAATATTTTTATTTAGCTAGAAATGCTTTGATTCAAAGGTTTATTCTTTAACTTCACAAAATACATTTTTAAATCCATAAGTTGGTTTCTATGGTCAGTAGGTTCAAAATAATCCATTTGCAAAAGATTTTACCATAAAATTATTTCTAGAATAATTTTTATATTCAAAATATGCCTACACAAGTTTCTGCAAAAACAACCAATTTTCCAGAAGCAATTTATTAAAAAAAAGTGCATGGTTGGAAAGTACTTGTTTTGCATATTCCATTGATACAAAATTTGTAAAATTTGGACGTGTGGATCAAAAGTTATGTAATTTACAAATTCAAGCAACTAATAGAAAGGTTTCTGTCTTTTAAATAAAATTAGGGCCACGCGTCTAATTCTTATTGGTCGAAAACGGTTCGGCTGGATCGAGTGCTGAGATGCATTGGATTTAAACATATCGAGTGGCATAGGATCCATCGTACCCCTTAGGGTTATGATCTATCGTAGCCACGTGATCAAAATCGTACGGCCTAAATCGATTGACCAAGAACGGGCGGCGCTGGTTGGCGGCGGCGCGGTCAGACAATGGTGTTCCCGGCGATTCAGGAAGCAAGATAGTGAGAGAGGTAGCTCACCGAGGTTGCCGCGAAGTGCTGATGCTCAAGGTAGTCTCCACCGTCGAAGGGGCGCTCGGGTTCATCCTGAATCGCTCGCCGGAGTTGCGTTTCTCCTCGGGTACGCTCTGCCGTTGTCGGGGACATAGCTACAGGGCACGGGAGAGCGAACAGAGGGTACTGTTAGCTTTGTATGCGAGTTTCAACCAAGTGAGCATCAAAAGGAGGGGAAGGGGGGTCTGTGCTTACGAGGGAAACTCGCGGAGTCGAGGTAGTGGACGACGACGCTCGGCTGTCGTCGCTGCCAAGGTTCTAGGGCACGCGCGAGTGAGCTGAGGGTGCTGGCAGGTGCAGAGGTCGATGGGGAACAGGCTCGCGTGGTTGAGTGGGCAAGGCGCGGTCTGGTCTCGCCGGAATTCGTCGGTGAGCTCGTCGGAGGCAGTGAGGTTCGGGCGAGTAATTCGTGCAGCCTGGTGGCTCGTTAGCAGAGAGGTTTGAGGGGAAATGTAGAGGGAAGGGAGGCGTTTTATCGAGCGTGGTCGCAGCGAGGTTTAAGCGAGGCATTGATGCGAATTTATCGCTGGAATTCATCGGCAGGGAAACGGCCAGAGGGGGCGCGGTCAGCGACGGTGGGGAGGAAGATGACTGCGTGGCAGTGGGTCCTAGCGGCAGCGAGAGAAAGAGAGGTGCAGTGGGGGTCCAGAGGTCAGTGTCTCTGCGGGTTCGTTAGTGAGTGAGAGAAAAACGATTCGGGGAGAGATGTGGGTTGTTGCTAGGCTGGACTGGGCTTGCTGGGCCTGGTTTGGCTGGTTCCCATTTTTTTGTTTTGATTCATTTTTCTTTTTCTATTTTCTTTTTCTGTTTTGATTTTTTCCAAATGATTTCAAACCTTGTTTGAATTAAAACCCTTTTCAAATGTTCAGTATATTTATATACTGTTTTAAATAGTTATTTTAAGTCTATTTTAGAATAATTCCTTTATCCTTTTATGGTTTATATTTTATTTAAAATAGGCTCTTGCCCTTATTCAAATAAGATTTTAAATATAAATTCCATTCTTATTTAAATTCAAATTTTTATCAAAACCTTTTCCAGTAGGTTTTATTTATTCAAAAGGGTGTTGAATAATTCATTTTGATTTATTTGAAATATTTTCATATGATCTATTAATCATGTAAATTGGGTAAATGTCTTAATTCCAATAGAAATAGAATTTGGTTAAAGTAATATTATTTTATTTGAATATTATTTATCCATTTATTTTATTTGGATTTGGATCATATTTATTCCATTTGCTTAAGGATTTGGCCAAGATTTACTTTGGCTTTTAAATATTCCCTATTAATTATTTCTTTCTTTATTTTATAAAATCCATATATTTTTATTTATAGATCCAAAATTGGTGATTCCAATTTGCATAATTTTATTTAATATTCATTTATCCCTTTAAATCTCTTTAGGATTATTTTCTCACCATTTGGCATGGATTTTAGATAGGAGTTTTTATTAGCTTTGAATTTTAATTCCTTATCTTATTAAATGCATATTTTCCAAGTGTTTAAATTTCAATATGCATTTATGAAGAATGCATTGCACTTGATTTGAATTTAGTTGGATTCAAACTTTATTCAAAGTTTGTTCAAGATGGGTTTTTAAGTTTACATTTAGAAACAAAAAGTTTCTTTTCACCCTAAATTTCAAGAATTATTTATTTGGTTTATTTATTTTTCACATTACAAAATTTGGAAAATTTTGGGATGTGACAATTACTCACACATGGATGGGGAATCATGGATAGTTGATGGATAGGCGTCAGTGATGATGACGACGATGATCTCCTCCAATTCCCTGTCCCGGCAGCGTGCCAGAACGGAGTTTCTGGTTTCGAATCGCAGTTTCTGGTAGTGGTGGCGCAGCGGAACTCTTCTCTGGAAATTGTTGAACCCCCTAGTGTTTTTAGTTCAGAGGGTATATGTAGGCAAAATAAGAGGTCGAGGAGGAGTCCGAGGCGGCCACACCATGCCCAGGCACGACTGGGCCTAGCCCGCGCCTGGGGGTGGTGTGGGCCCCTCTAGCCTTTCGTCCCCTCCATCTTCTGGCTCCGTGAGTCTTCTGGGAAAATAGGATTTTCGAAATATTTTCTTGGATTTTTCCTGAAAGTTGATTTTCTACACAAAAATGAGACACTAAAGCAATTATGTTGAAAACAGCATTAGTCCGCATTAGTTGTATTCAAATTACACAAATTAGAGGAGAACAATAGAAAAAGTGTTCCGGAAAGTAGATACGTTTTGGACGTATCAACTCCCCCAAGCTTAGCTTATTGCTTGGCCTCAAGCAATTCAGTTGAAAACTGATTTCGATAAAATAAACTTTCACGAACACATTTGCTTCATAAGATGTATATATTCTCAGCACATGAACAAATACTTAGGCAAGTCATAATAAGGAGTATGCAAATAAGTCTACCCAATAGTATTGTGAGCTATGAAGGTATTCCAAAACAATAATAATAAGCAACATGAAACATAAGCATATGCAAGAATTTAATGCTCATAAGAAGATATGATAAAGTGGTGTCTCGCTTGCCTTTCTTTTTGGAGCAAAACATAAATGCCAAGGCACCTGTGAAGTTCAAGTGAAGACTAGAAGTAAAAATATCAAAGATACAAGTGTCAAAGTTATGTCACAATTAAACGTGTTCTGGGACAAGAACATTGCACTAAGAATGACAACTATGCTCTCGGGAAGGTGCTCATAGAATAAATGGTGACTCGACATAAAAGTGAAAGAAAAGATTAAAAAGTTTGAAAGGCTTCCAAATGTTGAAAGTATGGTACTCATTAGCTTTGAGCTCTCATTGCCCCTATCATAAGCATCTTTAAATGTTTAAGGTTAAAGTGAGGTCAAACATGAGTTATATGCTTGATAGATCATAAGTTGAAAACCTCATGCCCCTTGAGTATGAGTACCGAGACCTCATGTTACTCAACTTTGGTCTCAGGTATGTTCTTGTCATTGTAAGTATATGCATATCATAGAGAACCGCCAATGGGGTACCCCTTGCCCCATGACACATGAGCTATCCCATATCAAAATTACAAGGCAATAGATAGTGAGCATCTCAGCAATCTTTTTATTTACTATTTGCATAGTTTTTATTGAGGATGCTTCATAGAATGCCACTATGGTTTCGCTGTAAGTTTCCACCATGATTAGGCATGGCTTAGGCTAGCCGCCCAGGCGTTTCTCTAACACATATACAAACTGCATGGACTTACAAGCTCCCATTTTATTTCACACTGCTCGGGATCCATAAACAAAAGAACATGATATCAACTAAATAGAATAAGTGCAATGTTGAAAGCGTTCCCCATGATAGCATGGTTCTGCTAATTCCCAACTTATAAATTGCAAGCATATAACTACATAGACCGGCACAATGGTTCAGGTTTATTAAGTGCAAGAAATAAAAGGTTTCATCAAGTTCGTGAGAGCTTTACTAACTAATTTTCACATAACAAGCAAACATTTTTATTCGGAAGAAAACAACGCATAATAAGTATGCAAGGAATAGCAATGATGCTAACAGGTATATATGGTGGACACTTTTTGACAACATTGGTTTTGGGAAGTTGGACGCATGAGTAGAGATCATACTCAGTATAAGTGAAGGCTAGCTAATAGAAGGGAACTACAATCGATAGAGCAGTAACTGCCATAATCATGCTTGCGGCAAAACAAAATTAATTGTGGCATAAAAGTGACACAAGAACTCTGAGGCAGAATAAATCATCGAGGCTTAACTGAGTTTGTTTAGTCATATGCATGCGTGAGCATGTGCCAAGTCGATTCAAGTAAAACATTCATAGGAGGATACCACAATGTCATACCAAGTTATGAATAGAACAATGCAAGTAAACATTTATATGGCATGCTACAAACTATTAGCAAGTTGGAACTAATAATAAGAGAGCAAGAACTACTAAGCATCTATTAAATAACATACACCTTACATGAACAGACTAAGCATGCCCACAATGATGAGTATATGTACAAAAATGAAAACAAATAGAGTTCATACCAGCCTCTTACCACACCTCGAATTGTCAATCGTCATTATTGTCTTTCACTTGTGTGGATTGAATAATAATATGAAAACCAAACTCTAAATGAGTCAATGAGGACTGCTGAACCCTGCAACAAACTTTACAAAACCAGAGAAGAAGAAAAAATATTTTTGGGTTTTTCAATAACAAACCAAAGCTAAAAAGGGTAAGCAAACTAAAACTAAAAGATAAAGAAGCAAACAAACAGAAAAAACGAAAATATTTTTGGTCGTTTTGTGTTTTGGAAAGCATAACAAAACAAGAAGAAAAACAAAAAAGAAAGAAAGCGAAACATGGATATACAATGTACCGACAGAATATGATATGTAGATGAGTGTGATGTCGGTGTACCTCCCCCAAGCTTAGGCTTTTGGCCTAAGTGGAGATCAATCCCAACGCGGGTAGGCACTCCAAGCCAGCGGGTCATCATAAGAATGATCGTAATCCAGCCCTCATGAAGAAGAAGCAGAAGCCCCTCAATCATAAGCAGACTGCTGCTATGAGGACTCCCCAGTGTTGGAGGGCTGGACCTAATTATCCTCGGCCTCCCTTCCAACATTTTTTACTCGCTGGGAGAGCTACTCCATCTACGTGTCGAGCTCCTCCTCCGTGAGTGACCATCCTTCCCTGGTATCAAGGTTAAACAGAACATGCATAGGCAAAAGGACTACTCGCTCAGACTTACTCCCTCTCCATCCACTTTTAAGAAAGGTTATTTCATAAGATAAATCGCTCGAGTCAGCCCAAGGAGAAACAAATTTATGCTGCATCATGGAATTAAAATCAAGCCTCTCTATAGGAAACTGTAAGTCGAATCGATGAGGCACTACACCATGCAAAGCTAACAAGCGAGAGGCAATGAGGCCTCCACAAATTCCACCTTTCTCTCGGTTAGAAGTGAGACAGTGAGCTATCAAAGCGCACAAGTTATAAGTCCTATCCCGTCACAAAGGAGCTGAGATAAAAGCTAGATCATAGGAAGATAATTTATTTGCAGTCTTTCTAGCAAGAACACACTTGGCAATAAAGTAGGCAAAATATCGAATAGATGGAATATGAATATTTCGAATTTTACCACTCTCCTTTGAGAAGCCGCTCCCTTGGCAAATCTCTGCATACAAGTCCGTAAGTGGCTTAGGCCACTCCTTAATCCTCTCACGCGAACCCCACTGTGGTACTTTAATAGCTGCACAAAAATCATCAAAAGGGATATTGATAGCTACATTGTAAATTTTGTAATGAACCATGGGGTTAGGCAAAGACCAACTAAATCGAAAATCCTGCAGCACAGACATAGTCAGTTTCACATATTGGTAAGGTTCATCATCAACAAAATGCTCCAATCCTGCATTAGAAATTAGAGTCTTGAAATCTTGAAGAATTCTGGCAGCTCTCATGAATTCGGGGCATGGATAAATAGAAGGGAAAACACCCTCCTCACGGTGGACTTTCATGACCTCATGCACCCTCAATTCATGTTAGTTGAGTTGGTGTTCATTCGTCTTCTTTTCTGAAATTTTTAGACAAGCATCACAAAAAGTAATTTCAAAGCTACTAAATGAAGGAAACTACTATAGGGAGTTACAAGATAGCTAAACATGCATCAAAATGATTTTTATAGGCATAGAACAAGCATGCAAGCTCACATGACCTGTCACCTACAGTAGCAAAATACTCAAGATATAATCCATTAATCACAAATCTACTTGGACAAGCAGATGAGTCACATATCGGAGAACAAAAGCTCCAAATCTCAGCAGCAAAGGTGGTCTGAGCAAGGAGATCGAAAATCGCGAGCAAGAACAGCAAGAACACGAGTTTGAGCATTGAAATGGTGTTTTCTCAGGAGAGAGAGAGAGGAGTGGCAGGTGGAAGAATAAGTGGAGGGCCAGGGGTGGCCCACACCATGGCCAGGCGCGCCCCTAGGGTGGTCGCGCCACCATGTGGTGTGCCTTCCTGGTGGGACCCCCTGGGTCACTCTAGGTGCCCCTCTGTCCCTTTTTTGACGTAAAAATTTAATATGAATTTTCTGGAATTTTTCGAGAAACTTTAATTTTGAGCAATTTTTAGGACTTTATAAATGATTTTCTTGCAGAAAATGATTTTGGAATGATGGAAAAAACACATCAAAACTAAAACTACAGAAGTTATAAGACACTCAAATATGCAAGCAACTAGCAATACAAAGATGAGCAAGGTGAAAGCAAAAATTGGAACAAAGAAAATAAGAGTAAACAAGGATAATCATGGTGAAAATATCGTTTTGTTCATAAAAAATCCCTTTGTTAACAAGGTTGATCAGGTCTTGTTACCAAAACAATTTTATATGAAGCAAAAGTTTGCATTTCACTAAATGATTATGTTACCTCAACCCTGATAGAATAGTCCCAATCATAATAATTTCATAATCTTCTTGTGGAATGGGACAATATATTTCTCCAACTTTGATGCCCTCAATATTTTCAATTGAATTTAGGACATATTTATTATCAATCTTATTGGGGGAAATAAATAGTTTGCTCCTTGTCATTAACATTAAAAGTTACTTTTCCTTGGTTGCAATCAATGACAGCACCTGCAGTGTTAAGAAAAGGTCACCCAAGAATAATAGACATATTATCATCTTCGGGCATTTCAAGCACAACAAAATCAGTTAATATCAAACAATTATGAACCACTTGAACAGGAACATCCTCACATATACCAACGGGAATAGTAGTAGACTTATCAGCCATTTTCAAAGATATATCAGTTGGTATCAAATTTTCCAGGTTAAGCATCTTGTACAGGGAAAAAGGCATAACACTAACTCCTGCTCCCAAATCACACAAAGCAATTCTAACATAATTATTTTTGATAGAGCAAGGAATAGTTGGAATACCTGGATCTCCAAGTTTTTTTTGGAACCTTACCATTGAATTTCCAATTAGCAAGCAAATTGGAAATTTCCTCAATAGGAATCTTCCTTTTATTAGAAACAATGTCCTTCATATACTTTGAATAAGCAGGCAATTTAATAGCATCAGTCAAAGGAATTTGCAAAAACAAAAGTTTCATCCACTCACAAAACTTGTTATGGTGTTCTTCTTCCTTTGACTTATGTTTCTTATCAGGAAAAGGCATTGGTTTTTGCAACCAAGGCTCTCTTTCACTACCATGTTTATTAGCAATGAAATCTTCCTTAGTGTACTTGGTATTCTTACTGTGCCTTTCAGGTTCTTCTTCAATTTATTCTTTATCAGGAGCATCATTTTTATCATTATCACTTTCAGTTTCAGCATCAGAGACATATATACTATTAGGATCTTTAGCAGGTTCAGAAGATTCTACAACTTTTTTATGTCTCTTTTTCTTTTTCTTAGAAGAAATACCACTATTTTTAACTTGTTGAGAATCTTGTTCAATTCTTTTAGGATGTCCCTTAGGATATAGAGGATCCTGAGTGGAAGCACCACTTCTAGTTCTAATTGCATCAGCATGTTTTTCTCTAGAAGCATTAACTAACTAATCTTTTTGCACCTTAGTAAGATGATCAATTTGAGTTTGAACCATTTGGAAATGTTTAACAAGCATTTTAACATCATTGGAGGTTCTCTCCACAATATCATGCAACTTATCAATACCTCTAGAATTTTTCATTAGATGATTCTGCACTCTCATTAAAATTATCTTGCTTAACAACATAAATATCAAATTCTTCTAAGCATTGATCAGGAGGTTTAGAGTAAGGAATATCACCATCATCAAAATGTTGGAGAAAGTGTACCTCAATAGTGGATGAGTGAGAGATTGGCTTACATAATTCTTCTATACGAGGTAAATTCTTCACATCTTCAGATTTAATACCCTTCTCCTTAAGACATTTCTTAGCTTCCTTCATCACTTCATAATTTAATTCAATCATCCCCCTCTTCTTTGGTGTTGGTGTTGGTGTTGGGGTTGGCTTAGGTGTAGTCGAATCATCATAATTCTTGCTTATTTTAGCCATTAATTCCTCAGCTTCATCGAGAGTTCTTTTCCTGAAAACACAACCAACACAACTATCCAGGTATGTCCTAGATTCATTAGTTAGTCCATTATAATATATATCAAGAAGTTCATTTTTAGGTGCTGGATATCTAGCCTATGCTTTAATTAAAGCACAAAACCTTGTCCATGATTCAAGAAATTTCTCATCTTCTCCCTGCTTAAAATTAAAGAGTTCTTGTAGAATAGCATGTTGAGAACTAGGAGGGAAATATTTATGAAAGAAAGTATCAACCATGCCAATAGGACTATCAATAGATCTAGGAGGTAAAAATATTAAACCAAGCTTTAGCTTCACCTTTCAAGGAAAAAGGGAAAATTTTAGCAACAAAGTAGGTGCGTTTCTTAATATCATCAGAAAATAAGCCACTCAAAATAGAGAGCTCTTCCATATGTGCCACAACACTTTCATTTTCAGTCCCACAAAAAGGTTCTTTCTCCACAATGGTTATATAAGATAAATCAAGAGAGAAATCATAATCCTTATCTTTAATGTGTATGGGAGATGTGGCAAACTTAGCATAAGGATATAATTTATGTCTAACGGTATGTCTCTCAAGAAGACTCTTAATAGCACTTGCACCATGAGTGTTTTGACATTCCTCAATAAATTCATTAGTCATTTCAATATAACCGTCATCAAGATCATATCTAGGATACTCTCTAGACTCAGGTGAACTAACAGGTGTAGCAATATTTTCATTAGGATTTTTAGTGTTTCCAATTATAGTTCTAGCAATTGTAGCATCTAGGAAAGGACCTAATGAACCACTCTCATCAAGCATAGTAGAAGTAGCATCATAAGTATTAGAAGCATTTTTAGATTTAGCAGAAGTAGCAGTATGTGTAACATGTGTATGTGGTGGTGTAAGGATCTTACTTATCACAGACGATGACTCAAGAGCAGTAGAGGTGTTCAGAACTGTACCTCTTCTTGTAGTGGATGGCAATATAGGAACTTTTCCATCACGAGTTTTACCCATGATGAATGGATAGCAGAGAACAGTAATAATTCCAAGTGAACTTATAAATAAAGCTATGCTCCCCATCAACGGCGCCCGAAAATAGTCTTGATGACCCACAAGTATAGGGGATCGCAACAGTCTTCGAGGGAAGTAAAGCCCAAATTTATTGATTCGACATAAGGGGAGCCAAAGAATATTTATAAATCTTAACAAATGAGTTGTTAATTCAGCTGCACCTGGAAACAGTCTTGCTCGCAATAGTTTATCAGTAGAAACAGTTTTGTAACAGCAGTAGCAAAATAAAGACATTAGTAAAATAAGGACAGTAGTAACAATTGCAGTAAAAACATGATTAAAATGTAGTAGGCATAGGTATGGATGGACGGGCGCTACATGGACAAGATAATTCATGTAACAATCAAGACATTGTCAATTGCAGATAATGAAGATTAAGCATCCAAGTACTAAATAACTATAGGCATGTGTTCCGTATATAGTCATGCGTGCTCGCAATGATAACTTGCACAACATCTTTTGTCCTGCCAGCCCGTTTGCAGTGGGGCCTTAAGGGAATCTACTGGAAATTAAGGTGCTCCTTTTAATAGAGCATTGGAACAAAGCATTAACACTCGTGAACACACGTGATCCTCACATCATAGCCATCCCCTCTGGTTATCCCAATTTCTGTCACTTTGGGGCCTCGGGTTCTGGACAACGATATGTGTACACAACTTGCAGGTAAGATCATAAACAATAATATCACCATGAATCAATAACATGTTTAGATCTGAGATCATGGCACTCGGGCCCTAGTGACAAGCATTAAGCACAACAAGTTGCAACAATGTCAAAAGCACTAACAATAGATACTAGGCACCATGCCCTAACAATCTTATGCAATTACATGATAGATCTCATCCAATCCCTACCATCCCCATAGCCTACAGTGGGGAATTACTCACACATGGATGGTGGAATCATGGATGGTTGATGGAGAGGCGTCGGTGATGATGATTGCGATGATCTTCTCCAATTCTCCATCCCGGCAAGGTGACAGAACGGAGTTTCTGGTTCCGAATCGTGGTTTCTGGTGGTGGCGGTGCAGTGGAACTCTTCTCTGGAAATTATCGAACCCGCAATGTTTTTAGGTTAGAGGGTATATGTAGGCGAAAGGAGAGGTCGAGGCGGAGTCCGAGGCGGCCACACCATGCCTAGGCGCGACCAGGCCTGGCCCGCGCCTAGGGGTGGTGTGGGCCCCTCTGGCCTTTCCTCCCTTCGTCTTCTGGCTCCGTGATTCTTCTGGGAAAATAGGATTTTCGGCATATTTTATAGGATTTTTCCTCAAAGTTGATTTTCTGTAGAAAAACGAGACACCAAAGCACTATAGGACCATCATCTAGAGCTTGATCATAAACATTTTCTAAGCAAAACTCTTTAGTATCATGCATTTTGAAGTTAGGCACAAATAAAGGATTATCATAAGATTTATCAAAATAGCATGGATTATCATAGATAAGAGGAGCATAATTATTATCACAAGTTTTACCCATAGTAGATATTTCAAAAGAATCCTCAGGATCATAACATTCGTCCTCCTCTTTTTCATCTAATGAGTTTCCAGTTTCGGCAATTTCTTCTTTCATAGGATCCTGCAAGACATTAGTCTCTTCTGTTGGTGGAAAGCATCTATTAAAATATTCAAGAATATAGCCATTTTCTTCCTTGTAATTATCGAAGCAAAATTTTAGTATATCATAAACCTCATATTTATAAGGTGCATCATCAGTATTTTCAAGCAAATTAGCAAGTTCGAATGCACCCTTCCAAGCAATAAATTCTTCAATTTGTTCGACATCATAAAAGTCATAATTTCCCTTAACATACGAAGATATGGTAACATTATAATTATACTCACATTGAAAAGGGAGGTGTTTATACCTCCTACAGCAACAAGATTTATCAAAGCAATAAATAACATTATAAGTAGAGAACATGTTTCTAGCAATGGTATACAGTTTATCAATTTCTTCCCATAAGTGTTTCCCTTTTTGTGACAAGCGGTGTTCCTTATAATAATATTTTTGTTCTTCCATGAACCCACCTTGCCAATAAGATCTATTTTCAAAGAAACCAACCATTGATAGAAATCATAATAAAGCAAGACAATAACAGACCAACAACTATAGTAGGAACTATTTTTTTGTGTTTTTGATAAAGAGAAACAAGCAAAACAAAGCAAAAGAAACTAAGCAAAACAAAAACAAAGTAAATAGATTGGTTATGAGAGACTCCCCTTGCTAGAATCTTCTTTCTCCCTGAAAGATGACTGACGAGAAGGAAGAGATTGAAGCTGTCCTTAACTCCCCGGCAACGGCGCCAGAAAATCTTGATGTGGCTCGGTTACTGTAGAGCCTGTTCGGAGACCCCAAGAGCATGGTGTGATGAGCCCCAATAATTTTTTCCCTCAATTATGAAACCAAGGTTATCGAACTAGTAGGAGTAAGGAAACAACTCCAAGGTGTTGCTAACAACTTGGAACCTGCACAACACAAACTCAATGCTTTGCCCCAACTTACAGTGAGGTTGTCAGTCTCACCAGTTTGCTGAAAACAAAGGATTAAACGTATAGTGTGGAAGATAGTAGTTGCTTGTAGAAAGTAAATAGAAAACGGTAATAGTAGATGGTATATCAATGATAAAGGAATGGACCGGGTTCCACAGTTCACTAGAGGTGTTCTCCTTAAGATAGATAACATGTTGGGTGAACAAATTACAGCGGGGCAATTGACAGTCTGAGAAGGCATAACAATGCATATACTAGACATCTTGACTCCTACGAGATTTGTTCGGGCATTACAACATAATACATAGACCGTAATCCAACTGCATCCATGACTAATAATCCATCTTTAGGTTATCATCTGAACCCCTTCCAGTATTAAGTTGCAACCAATAGATAATTGCATTAAGCAATGTGTGTAAAGTAAACAATACAATTGCCCCATGGATAAAGAATTTTTGTTTTCTCCCTACTAGGAATAACACATCTACAACCTTAGATATTTCTATCATTTCCCCAGATTACTAGAGGCATGAACCTACTATCGAGCATAAATACTCTCTCTTGGAGTTTCAAGCATATACTTGGCCAAAGCATCTACGAAAAACGAAGAGCATGCAAGATCACAAATAACATAGACATGATAGATAAATAATCAATCTGACATAGTATCTCAATATCCATCGGATCCCCACAAACACAACATGTATGATTACAAATAGATGATATTGATCATGAACGGAGATCACAAGATCTAAACATGATAGCACAAAGGAGGATAAACAACCATCTAGCTACTGTATGGACCCATAGTCCAAGGGTGAACTACTCACGCATCACTCCGGAGGCTGGCATGGTGATGAAGAAGGCCTCCGGGATGATCTCTCCCCTCCGGCAGGGTGCCGAGAAGAGCTTCAGATCCCCCTGATCTAGGGATGATGGTGGTGGAAGCTACAGACTGTTTCATGGAATATTTGATCGGGTACATAGGGTTTATGTATCGGGTGCTTTTATAGGAAAAGGGGCAAGGTCGGTGGGCACCCAAGGGGCCCACACCTAGGGCTGGCACGCCCTCCCTAGCCGCACCGCCACAGGGTGTGGCCACCTCATGGCCCCCCTTCGGCTGCCCTTCAGACTCCGTGTTCCTGCTGGTAAAATATTGACTTTGGCTTTTGTCCCTTACAATTCCGAGAATATTTCCTGACTAGATTTTCTGAAACCAAAAACAGTAGAAAACAGGAAACTAACACTGTGGCATCTTGTCAATACGTTAGTTCTATAAAATGTATAAAAATACCTCAAAGTGTAGATAAAACATAAGAACGTCGATACAAAACAAGCATGGAGCATAAAAAATTATAGATACGTTTACGACGTATCAAGCATCCCCAAGCTTAACTCCTGCTCGTCCTCGAGTAGGTAAGTGATAAAAAGAATAATTTTTGAGGTGACATGCACCATCACAATATTGATCAAACTATTGTAAATCATTGATAGTTGGGGTCAAAGTACTCTAAACATGAGCATGGAAGATGTAGTTCTAACAATAAGACATGGCAACTATGTTGCAACATGAAAAGGTACAAACAAAGGATCATGAATGACAATGCATTGAAAGACGTTTGTTTATTTCACATTTAGAAAACATAACATGTGTGTTATTCATCTTGTCCCTCATGGAGTAGCAAAACATAAATGCATAGGACACCTTCAAAGTTCATAAGGGAGAGTAGATACAAATAATTTAAGAACAAGCAATATCAACATTATGAATCAATCAATAAGTTTTGGGACAATGTCCATTAAACTAAGAATGACAACTATGCTCTCTTAATTGGTGCATAAAGATATAAGGTGGAGACTCAACATAAAAGTAAAGAGAAAGGCCCTTCACAGAGGGAAGCAGAGATTTCAAGTTTCATAATGAGCTTCCAAAAATTATGGTACTTATTAGCTTTCAGCTCTCATTGCCCCTATCATAAGCATCTTGAAGTGATTAAGGTTAAAGTGAAACAAATATGAAGTATATGCTTGACAGATCATAAGTTGGCAATCTGATGTCCCTTGAGTACGAGGGTCGTTCCTCATGCTACTCAAATTTAGTCATAAGCAAGTTCTTGTCATTGTAAATATATGTGTATCATAGAGAACCACCAACGCGGTACCCCTTGCCCCCTGACATAGGAGCTATCCCATATCAAAATGACAAGGCAGTAGACAATGAGCATCTTAGCGATCTTTTTATTTGCTATTTACATAAGTTTTTATTGAGGATGCTGTACAGATTGCTCACTATGGTTATGCTGCAAGTTTCCACCATGATTAGGCATGGCTTAGGCTAGCCTCCCAGGCATTTCTCTAACACATATATAGTACTCCATGAACTTACAAGCTCCCCTTTTATTTCTGTAAGACCCCACCTTTTAAAGGTAAAGGTCCCTTCTTGACGGCTTCGTTGATGGTGGCCATCTACAAATAGAGATGAGAAAGAAGGTTAGAAGAGATTTATGAGAAGAAAAAGACAAGTGTGGAATTTGCAAAGAGTTGCATTTTTCCTAGTGGTTTCCTTAGTCTAATCCAACTTAGGGTCATAATACTATAGGCAACACAATGCTCTGATACCATCTGTGAGACCCCATCTTTTAAAGGTAAAGGTCCCTGTGATTGCAATGCTAGTCCCTGGATCAAATGCTAGCATCCACACTTTAAGATGAAGTACATAGATACAAAGGTCTTTATTACATCGTCATTACAGAGATAAACATAGTCTTTTAGAACTTATTAGCACATGGCTAATACATAGAGTTCAAACATAAGTAAATAAAGTAAAGTCTTCATCTTCATGTGACACAGTCAAGCATGTTGAGTGTAGACTCATAACCCTAATCTCCATCGGAGTAACCCGCAACATCATAAGTTACAGCCACAGTGGGTCAATACATTTGGAATTGTATTGGCAAGTGATACCATAGTATAATAGTAGCATATATCATTTATATGAATTTGGCTAAGTGTAGCTTTGTCTTGCTTTGCTCAAAATGGGTTTTTCTTATCATTTGAGAAACACTAAGTTTTTGTTTATCAAAACTCCCAAGGAACCACCAATAGATATTGGTGAACCTTTACCCTTGTTCAACCACAAATTTTTAACTTAGAAATTGGGATGATGAGATCCTTTATAGCTTCGATGTCTTTGATGCTCAAATTGTCCGTTGCCGGGGACACGGCTAAGTACTTAGGTTTTAACCTCTCGAGAGGTGGTGCACTTTCCCCACAAGACTCGACATGCATCGATACGGGACTTTTCAGAAGCATCCCCTTAGACCACCATGGAAGCGTTCCATCCTATCACCCTACCACCAACTATCCATATAGCTAAGTTCTTGCAACCTATTTGGTCAAGGCAGAGCCCATATGCCATGTGGTTGCACTAGAAGCTTCTCAACACTAAACATCTCAAATCCCTTTGTTCTTGGGTGGCTTTCCACAAGTGTGATACACAAGGTAAACCATAGACATGGGCCTTGTGTAACCACTCAACACAAAACCATCATACCATTCCACCCAGGTGATTCATTGTAGCACCCCGGTAAAACCGCAACTAGAAAATCGCTAGTATTTTTTATTATGTGCATCATCATCAAATCATCATGCATCTTTTAACCTATTTTTTTTACTAAAAGCCTATTTTGTTTTCTAGAGATTTCCCCTCTTTGTTCAAATTGAAACCCTAGATCCGTTCGGATCTTTTATTTGCTAAAACCTTTTTGTAAGTGTTTTATTTTAAAAGAAAAGAAAATAAATAATATAAATATTTTTTAGGGGGAGGCAGTCCAGCCCGCTAGGCCCAAAGGACGGCTAGCCAGACCACCTATAACCCCAAACCCTACCCCAAACCCTAGCTAATCCTAGCCCCACATCAACCAGAAACCCTAACCCTATCTTCAACCCCCACCTAGATCCTACCCAGCCGCCGCCACCCCCCGCTATCACGTTCACCAAACCCCTCCCCGTTCCCTTTTTTTCCTGCACGCTCTCCACCCGTGGACCCCACCATGTTCCTGACCCTGCGCTCCTCTTTTTACCTCGACTCCCTCCCCAACCCGACGCTCCCCTCAGGTCTCTGCTCCATCCCTCCTACTTCCTCCCTCGGCAACCGCAAACGCTAGGGGCCCCGTGCACCCCCGAGCCAGGACGACCTCGCGGCCTCCTCGTCGTCGGCCTCATCCGCGTCCGGCCCCACATCTCTCTCTGCTCGTTGGCCGGCCGCCGCCATGGGCTGCCTCTGCTTCGACAAGAGCTCGGATGCTCGTCCTTGTCGCTGACCGAGCGGAGCTCGCTGCCGTCGCTCTGTCTCTTGTTCTTCGGCCGACCTCCGCCTCTGCCGCCAGCGGGAAGCGCCCCCTCTCCTCGGCCTCGGCCCGCGCACGGCTGTCTTCATCCACCTCCCCGATAGCCCCGTCCGGCACCTTCCCCACGCGTGCGCCTTTGGCTTTCCTCTGGCCCGTACCCGCCTGTCGTGCCCTCCATCATCTCCCCTGTGCTGCGCTCACGGCCGCGTTTTTTGTCCCTGCTGTGATTGTGCTTGTTGAACCGGTGAGTCCCTGCAGTGCGCGTTGAAGCCTCCCCTTTCGATCTGGTGACACAGCAACTTGTTTTGACCCAGATCCCTGTCGTTGCTTTATCGGTAACAAGGCTATACGCGGCGACGGCTAATCCCGAGACCTTCGACACGATGATTCCTACTTCCAAGATCTCCGGCATGGATCGAAAAGTTTCCCCAAGATCTAAAGCCCTGAACCAAGATCGCTTCCCGGACGCCATGACCGTCTGCCCGGATCCGGTGGCCGAGACCCTAAAGACCGATTCCTCGAACCTTCCAAACACCAAGATTGGCGAACCTCGATGTGTGACCCCTCCCGAGCCCTTATTTTATAAATTGACATATTATACTTGTTGCATGATTGCATACATATTGTGGCTGATTGGGGGTGCTTCGACTACTCACCTAAATTAAATATGGAGGCCATATGTGGGCCAATCTAGTCTAATATTGGACCCATTTAAACTTGTGTAGAAAACTGATGCCATGTTTTGACTTGTTAAGACAATATTTAAATTGCGGGTTATCTAAATAACTAGCACCATATATCAATTGTCGGACCCCGGTTCCGCTTAATATTGCCTAAGTGCATCGCATCCTTGCCATGTCATACATCATATATGCATCATGCCTGATCTTCTGCCGTAGTATTAAATAGAGAATCCGGTGTTTCTTCTAGTGCTTTGCTTCTTCACGGATTAGGCCGATGAGTTGATGCGAGTGTCGACCCGATCTTTGTATGAACCTTTGGCAATGTTTTTCAGGCGAGCATTCTCCCCCTTTCTACCTATCTTACTTTTATAGTCTTTATTTCCTCCTGTTGATCTATTGCTATCTGTGTTGCGATGCTCTAGTTTTCGTACTCGTGGCATCCCTTGCAACCTTATATTGCCTTGGACACATCCTATTACCTGTTATTTGGTAGATAGTTGGACTTGCGTGTCGTAGTCGCTTTCTCAAGTGCTGTTGCATGTCGTCAAGTACCACAGTTGTTGGTGTATTGCCGTATGTTTAATGTTGGAGATGATCATGACTTTAATTATCGTTTAATAACTAAAATTGAAGTAGGTAAATGCAGAGGCACCGGTGGGTAATAAACAATATTTGGTTTTTAACCGCTCACTGGTGTCCCATAGGACCCCGAGTTCTTGACACCTGTTCCGAGATCGAGCGTGCTAACCATAGGTGGGGTGTGTGGGCACCCCCATCGATTAGTACCTGATTTCAAAGTACTGTACCGGGGGCCACAAAGTAGTTTGGGGCTTTATTACTAACCTGTAATTATGCCATGATTTACTGCTTTATTTACTATTGCGCGTGGAGCGCTTGTACTATTTTGGAACCCCGTGCCACATTTTCACGGTATCGACAAGCCCAGTCACACTTTCGGGTTCCTAGTCGTTTACAGCCGTCGTCACAAACCCTGGGTCCGTCGACTTCGTTAAGGGTAGCTTAGTGGGGTGGCCCCCATGTGCTTGCTTTGGGTCTGGGAAACGTCGTGTCCGAAACCCCGTCGACATACCGTTGGGTGTATGTTTTGTGATCTTGTACCTACCTGATCTGACAACAAGGGTGTAGGTGCGTGTGGAAACTTTGGTGCACCCCTGTAGGGTTAAATCTTTTCGAGAAGCCGTGTTCGCGGTTATGGACGACTTGGAGCACAATTCTCGATCATAGACAACTACAACTAAAGTTTACTGTTATAATTTGACTTGTATCCGATATGACTAGTAATCAGCTTCACTACAACGGAATGGCTAAATAAAAGTACCAACAACTGCTGGGTTTGGGATATCTCATGCTAATCAGATCGACTAGTAAGTGTTGCAACTATAACGGAATGGTTAACTAAAAGTGCCCATCGCTTATTATATCGGGATGACTATCTATACCGACTAGTAATTGCAACGATAATCGAATAAATAAAAGCTCAATCGTGTGAGTTCTCGGATGACTTCCTCGTTTGGTCTCGAGGGGGGAAATACCAGGATGGGTATGTTTGGTGGTAGTATCAGGATGGTTTCGAATAGGTCTTGCTTATCTCTCTCTGATAGCCGACAGTTGTATCGAGTCTCTATAGGTTGTTTAGTGCATGCTGCACTGCCGCTCAGTCCACCATACCTATGTAGGTGAGGACCGCCGAATTCTAGTCTTGCCGTGTACTGGCCTCAGTACTGACCGCGCTCTTTTTCCTTTGCCCTTTGGCGGCACCCCTTTTGTTTTTAGCAGGTTTTGAGATCGACGTCGTTAGCAGGGTTACCCTTCCGGCTTGGCCTGAGCAGGGTTATGGACGCCATTGGTTAATCTTCAGGGCTCTTATCCCCATTTGCATCTTGACCGTAGTCGGACGATGTATCATTTTCAAGTTGATTTGGATCTTTGTATTGTGTATCCGTATTCTTGACTCATGGAGTCGTTGTTGTATATATCTGTTCTGTGGGTTCCATCGTGGACTATTGTGTAATGATATTACTTCGTTTTCCACCCGCACGAAAGTGCCTGGTGGGCACCTTTGAATCGTTTCTATGCGGGTTTGGCGGGGATCGCTAAAACTTGCATAGGGCCGATTCCGAGGGTGTTACATTCATTCACTTGGTTGTTTTATTAATCAAAAACACAAGTCATAGACTTAGCAAAAATCCATAGCATGATTATTCCACCCTTGTTTGCTACTAGCTAGGCTAAGCATGATGACATAACAAGTTTCTTAACTTAGATAAAATATCACTAAGACTACAACTATTAGGATTTCCCAAGGCATAGCATAGTATATATACTTAGAGAAATTCCATGCAAGCCCTATTCAAAATATCACTAGTGCACAGTCAAAATAATCGGAAAAAATACATGAAGCACCACTTCCCTTGGTATTTGGGGGAGTAGCAACAGTCCTCATAATCACAATCACCACTAGCACCAAAATCTACACATAAAATCATAGCACCAAATTCACATTCGAATAATCAAACAAAAATATACATGAATGCAAGAAAATGCAATGGGATGATTTTCTACACTAAACAAATCAAACCAAACAGTAATGAACATAAATTAAACTTTCTAAGGTTCAAATAAAACAAGTTTCACTCTAAAATAATTTTTAAAACATTTTATATAGTCAAAATAAGTCTATAATTGGTTCTGCAAATAATTCTATTTTTCCAGAATAAAAATACAAATTCAATCCCACAGTAATGTAGGGCTCAATTTTCTGAATCTATTGATATATTATTTGCAATTTTTGGATAAACAGATCAAAAGATATGAATTTTACAAGTTTAAACATTCAAAAAACCTCTTTCTGGATTTTATTAAATAGAACACAGACACGCGGCGTGATTTAATTGGTCCATACCGATTTGGCTGGATCGATCAACGTGAGCCGCATGATCTAAATGAAAATGTATGGGCCAGATTGACCGATAGCGATTCGAGGAAGTGATCTAATCTAATCCTCTAGATCTAGATCTAATGGTGTTGGTTACTTTGACCATAGATGGGCGGCGCAAATGGCAAGAGCGGCGGCGACGTTCCTGCCGGCGATGCACTGGAGGTGCTAGGGATGATAGGAGAAGGTATGGGCCGTTACTTAAGCGCAAAGACGAGGTGGTGATGACGGTCGACGAAGTGGAGGCGCGGGCGTACGGGGTCGTCAGGGATTCCTCGCCGGAGATGAGGTCGGCGTCGGGTGCGTACGGGCGTCGTTGCTGGCGGCACTACAGGGCATGAGAAGACAAGCAAAAGGTGGCGTTAGACGTGCGTGAGGATGGTGAGTGCGAGAGCATCAACCAGAGAGAGAGGGATAATGCTAGGGTTTACCGTATTTGCTCGCCGGAGGCGCTCGGGGCAGCGGCGGTGCGAGCTCGCGTGTTGGCATCCTAGCGGCGCTTAGAGGGTGGCGAGTGAGGGGAAAGGAGTGGAAGGAGGAGGGTCTTAAGTAGAGGGGGTCAGGCGCGGGATTACTGCAGCATTGAATCGAATTGATTCGAAATCAATCGGCGAGGTAACGGGCGGCGACGACGAGTCTGCGGGCGTTGATTGAGGACGATGGAGATGACGTGGCGGTGGGACCAGGAGGTCAGCGAGGGGGGGGGTGCAACACGCACTGTGAGAAAAGAAAGGAAGTGGGGTATGGGGGAGCCGGGTGGACTTGCTGGGCTACGAGTTGGGCCACGGGGGTGGGCTCCGCCAGTTGGCTGGTCTGCTTCTATTTTTTCTTCCTTTGTTTTTTCTTTTTTTGATTTGATTTTCCAAATGAGGTTTGAATGCTCAAATCAAATCCAAATCAAGTCAAGTTTTCACCAAAATTTTTTGAGACTATTATAGTGTCCAAAAGTGTGTTAAACACATACAATCACTCAAAATCATTTTAGGGTTTTGAAAATAAAATAAACCATGCCCCATATATATATTTATTAAAAAGGGGTTTAAATATGGTTCCAAAAGGGTTTTTGTTTTGAAATTTTTTGTGCAAGATAAATATGCCATGATGATATGAATGCAACAATATGAATTTGTATTTGATGAAATTTGGGATGTTACCTTAGAATGTGAGACGGAGTTTCCCAAAGCCCTCAAAAACCTCATGGTTAGCTTGGGAATACATAGTGAAGAAGTGTACGAAGGATTTACAGTGATGGATGAAGGAGAAGAATATTGGTGGGTGCAACTTCACTTGTACAAAAACAAAGGCGACAACCACAAAGAGTCGGGATTCTGCATGGTCATCAACTAAAAAATGTATATGTCATTCTTTGACTCTGCAAGAAATGAAGCTTGGAATGCTATCAAGGAGCTTGGTGAAAGACTCAAGTGTAGAATGCTCAACACTCAAAATGACCTTAGTGAGGAGAAGAAGTATACCCAAGACTTAGAGACCGCCATAAAACGTCTAAGGGAAGATATCATAGACTTAGCATATGAGTGAGAATTGGGACGTATTCCAATAGTTGGACCACCACACTTGTCGTTTTCTCGCAAAAATTTGTCTATGTTATGTTTGAACCTTATTACTTGTGATAGAATATTGTATGCCATGACTTGTATGTTTTTATTGTTGAAAGTGTGATTTTGTTTCACTATCTTGTGTTCTCTCTACTTGTATTGTTTCTAATTTATCTCTATCTTATGCAATAGATGCCTAGCCTTGTTATCAACACTACCGAGGAGTTCAAGGGAACTCGTTTTGGTTCTCGTCTTGTGGAGCTCACTAGTGTGCTCAACCTCCCACTTCCTAGTATTAAGGCACTTCAGCTCACCAAGTTTGAGAGGAAGGATCTTTGGGGCTTTAGAGTCTTACAGCCTGGACGCCAGACGGAGCCACTCACAGAGGAGATTACCTTCAAGATGATGCATGATGACAAGGAGAAGGGATTAGACGCAGTCATGCAGGAGCTACTTTGACGCCTAGTTGGACGACACTCCACGGAGCTCAGGGGTCTCTACTTCCACCCGTTCGGGAGACGTGACGAGCAGGGTGAGGCTGTAGTGTATGATGGCGCTACTAGAGATATGATTGAGCCTGTACGTCTGTATCTCCAGGACCTAGAGAGCCTTGTTAGACACCTCGACACAGATAGGACCAATGTCATGCTTAGCAATGACGAGCTACATGTTCAGTTGAGGGATAAGGACAAGATCTTCGCGGATCAGGACAAGATCGTCAAGGAGATGGAGGCCAGATTCGAGAGCCATGACAAGAAGTTCAAGAATTAGGAGAAGAGAGTTCAATATAGAAAAAAGAAGATCAAGGACATGAGAGCCGAGATAGAGGCCAAGGACTTTGAGCTAGAAACCCAACAGGGAGTGATAGAGAGGCTGCGCTCACAGAAGAGAGACCTTCGTGCGAAGGTCGAGGCTTTGACCACCAGCGTGGAGGAGTACAAGACAGCCATGGAGACAACCAGACTTACTCTTGTGGACGTGGAGGTCGACATGGAGGAGTAGAGTTTATTACTCAGCTATATATTTATCTATCATCCTTTGATTTATCGAGTCGCAATGATCATCCAACATGTGGATGGCTTTGCTAGTATGTTTAATTTTCCAAAACTTGTTGTTTACATTGTTCAAACTCTAAGTTTATTTTGTGCTTGGTTAATGATGTGATTGTTGCTATGTGATGTATTGTGCATGTTAGCATCTATGGGTTACTCCCTCCGTTTAGAAATATAAGATGTTTTAGTTTTGTGAAGGAGATGTATCTAGACACGTTTTAGTGTGTAGGTTCAAATGAATCTAGACACTAAAATGTGTCTAGATACATCTCCTTCACAAACCTAAAACATCTTATATTTTCAAATGGAGGGAGTATATCTCATTAATTATCCTTATTGAAGTCACATATGCCTCCCCGTCGTGCCAATCCCAACCAAAACAACAACAACAATAATGTCAATCCCGAGATGCAGCAGTTGCTGACAACTCAAACTCAACTGATGCAGATGATGACCCAGTTCATGGCAAATCAAAATCAGAATAAAAACAACAACAACAACAACCAAAACAAACCACCAGCCTTTGACATGCTTAAAAGGTTTTTGAGGTTGAGGCCAGCCAAGTTCTCGGGAACCACTGATCCCATGGTAGCCAATGACTGGCTACGCTCTGTGAATAAGGACTTGGTCACTATTGGCTGCACGGATGAGGAAAAGGTCAGATTCGTAGCACATCTGCTTGAAGGGCCATCAACAACATGGTGGGATAACTTCAAAATCACCACTCCCCATGAAGATGTGACTTGGGCCATATTTGAAGATGGTTTCCGCACTGCCCATATCTCACCAGAAGTGATGAACTTGAAGAAGAAGTAGTTCCACAATCTAAAACAGCGTCACCGCAGTGTGCCAGAGTATATTGAGGAGTTCAACAATCTGGCACGCTATGCGTCAGATGAGGTTGATACTGATGCCAAGAGGAAGGAGAAATTCCTCGAGGGACTGAATGATGAGATGAACCTGCAGCTATCTGTTGCATATGTGCCAACATATCAATCACTGTGTGACAAGGCCACCATCTTGGAAAGCAAGATGAAGCAGGTTGAGAATAGGAAGAGGAAGCATCACTTTGACAAGCACAGTTCTGGATCGTCTCACAAGCGTTCTCATGGATATGATAGTGGAGGTTCTGGATCCCAAAAGCATGGGAAGTATAACTACCGCCACAACAGTAACCGTCACCATGATGATATCAAGCACCACCGCAGCCATGACAATGATAGATATAAGAACCACAAGAGTGGACACAAGATCTACCACAGTGGGATTGACAATGGAAGTCAGCCTGCAAAAAAGGGACATCATTCAGGTTGAGTGCTTTAAGTGTAAGAAAACTGGGCACTATGCAAATGAATGCCCAGAGAAGAAGGCTGAAGGAGCCAACAAGCCCAACCCTTTCCAGAAGGGACAAGTGAACCACATCAATGTGGAGGAAATTTATGAAGAGTCTGATGCCGTGGCTAGTAAGTTCAAGCTTAATTCTTTTCCAGCACTTGTTCTTTTTGATACCGGCGCATCACATTCATTCATATCAAGAGCATTTGTTGATAAAAATGGACTTCCAACTGAAACTATTGGGTGTCCTATTAAAGTAAGCTCTCCCGGTGGAGAGATGATAGTGAATTTTGGATGTCATGATCTAGTGATAGAATTTGGAAAGTATAAGTTTCCAGTTAGTTTGATAATCCTAGATTCCCAAGGATTGGATGTTATTTTGGGCATGGATTGGATGACTAAGTATGAAGGAGTAATAGATTGTGCCAATCGTACTGTTACACTCACAACCCCGGATAAGAAATGGATTAGGTTCAAGTCTAACTTTGAATCTAAAGGGAGTAAGCTAAATTCTCTTAAGGGGGTTAGCATAGACAGTGTTTATTCCCAAGGAAACGGATTACTGTTGTGAAGGAATACCCAGATGTGTTTCTGGAGGAATTACCAGTAATGCCACCAGATAGAGATGTGGAGTTTCTGATTGACTTACTGCCAGGATCTGGACCAATATCAAAGAGACCCTACAAGATGTCAGTTGATGAGTTGAAAGAACTCAAGAAACAACTTGGAGAAAAGTTGTAAAAAGGATTTATTCAACCAAGTTCTTCATCTTGGGGTGCACCGGTTTTGTTTGTTGAAAAGAAGGATAAAATTCAAAGGTTATGCATAGATTACCGTTCACTCATTCAGGTGACTATAAAGAACAAGTACCCTTTGCCTAGAATCAATGATCTATTTGATTAGCTAGAAGGAGCCCGTGTGTTCTCAAAGATTGATCTCTGATCAGGCTAATTTCAGCTAACGATTAGAGAGCAAGACATAACTAAGACTGCTTTTACCACTAGGTATGGGTTGTATGAGTATACCGTGATGCCATTTGGATTGACAAATTGTCACATCCCAAGATTTTCCAAATCTTGTAATGTGAAAATAAATGAATAAATAAAACTTTGTTTGATTTTCAAGGCCAGAAGAAACTTTTTGAATTTAATTGGAACTTCAAATCAATTTGGATCAAATAAAATCCTAAAGGGATTTAAAAAGATAAACATTTTAAAGGGAATTAAAATGTTTTGGAATTACTATTTTGGATCCTTTAATAAGAGAATTGGTTTTCAATAGAAATAAAAGTTTTATGAATAAAGATTATTTTATAAAACCAAATTAAACCTTGGCCAAGCTTTGGAATTAAAAAATTTTATTTTTAATAAAATTTGCAAAGGTTTATTTAAATAAATTAATAAGGATTTAATATCCAACTTTATTTAAATAAAAGGTTTAACCATTTTAACTGAAACATCAAAACTTATTAAATTATTTAAAATAAAATTTCCAAATATTTGATATTCACAAATAAAACCTACTAAAGTGTTTTGGCTTTATTTTATATTTCAAAATAAATATCTCAATAAAACAAATCCTATTTGATTTAATAATGAAAAGTCTATTATATTTAATTAATAATGGACTCTAAAATAAAAGGTTATTTGTTTTAAACAAATTTCCAAGTATTCTATATTTCCCAAATAAAACCTACTGATTTGGTTTTGAAAATATTTAGGTTTCAAATAAAGATTTTATTAATAAAATCAAACTCTATTTGATTTAATAACTAAGGCCCATTTTATTTAATTATTAATGGACCCTAAAGTAAAAGGTTATTTTGTTTTAAACAAGTTTTCCAAACATTCTTTATTTCCAAATAAAACCTACTGATTTTGTTTTGAAAGTATTTGGATTTCAAATGGAGATTTAATTAAGTAAATCAAACCCAATTTGATTAAATAACTTTGGTCTATTTTATTTAATTATTAAATAAAATCCTAAAAAGAATAAAATATTATTTTATTTTGAGAATTGGTTTATGCTGATTAACAGAACCAAAAACTCATTACAAGTTTGTTTTGTTTGAATTGTTTGAATTGTTGATTGGGTCATTTGTTTGATTAATCAAATCAGAAAATAGAAATAGAAAAGAATAAAACAAACAGAAAAAAAAATGAAATTGGACCAGCCCAACTCAGCCCAACAGCCCAGCAGCCCACCTCTCTTCCTCCCCCGAAGCATTCTTTTCTCACTCAAAAACTTACCTGCACAGAGAGTGACAACTGGACCCCACACCCGCGCTCTCTCTCTCACAGACAGCCAGGACCCACCCCTCCTGTTCATCGTTCTCACCGCATCGACCGTTCCTCCCCGTTCCTGGCAGTGATTTCGCGTCGTCACTTCGACTTAATGCCGCGATTAAACCTCGCAGTGATCACGCGTGATAAATCCCCTCTTCCTCCTCTTTCATTCCCCCCAAACCCCACGCCTCGAGAGCCACCAGGCTGTCGCCAATCTTTTCTGCACCGTCGCCGTCTCCGACGAGTTCTCGGCCAAATTCCGGCATCACATCGCCTTGACTTCCCGAGCAAGCGTGAAGGTTCGCTGCACTCGAGCACCGCTCAGAACCTCACCACCCGCGGGCACCCGAGCTTCGCCAATGACAACCCCAAGACCGCCACCGTCTGCTCTACTCCGGCGGAACCTCTCCGTAAATCGACTACCCCGACCCTCTCGTTTCACGCACACGCTTCGTGTCCTTGCGCCTCGACGTGTGTTTCGTTTGTCTCCGGGTGATTCCTAGCGTCGTCCTCAACCTCGACCGCGCGCGTCCGTCGCCAGAACCAACTCCGGCGAAGAATTCTGCCCGTCCTCGTGCGCCCCTCCACCAACCAAGAGCACGTTGAGTATCAGCGCTGCATTGCGAACCCAGTAAGCATCCTCCCCCTCTTCCTCGCTTCTGTATCACGGCACCGCCATCGATCGTCAGACGCCGCCATTCGTCGCCGCTCACTTTTGGTCCAGAGAACTAGTACCGTAGGATTTAGTTTGAACGGACAGGATTAGATCATTTAGTCGCGAAGGGGTATGCGCTCATCACCGCACGATCTAACTAGATCCAAGGGCTACCGCGCGTGATCCAGCCAAACCGGTATCGCCCAGTTAGAAAGCGCCGCGTGCCACTGATCTGTTTAAAAACTGATTTGAAAATAGAATATTTTGTGAATTTCAAACCCTTATAACTTTCAAACCACACGTCCAAAAATTACAAATTTTATGTCGTTGGATTCAGGAGAGCAAGCCCTAGCCAACTGTGGAATTAGTTTAGCAAATAGTATTTGTTAGTTTGATTGTTTTTGCAGATTCTTTTGTGAGCTTGTTTAGAGTATAAAAATTGTTTAAAATTGATTTTAGGGTTAAAACTTTTGCAATTTTTTTTGTTGTGACCATACTGACCCTAGGAACCAACCCTTGGTGTTAAAAATGATTTTTGTAAGATTTAGATTGGATTACTTGACTTAGCCATTTTCTAGCCAAATAAAAAGAATGGTTGTTGTTATGAAAATGTTATGGAAAGAAAACTTTAAGAAAATGGTTTGATCAAACCCACTGAACCAAAACACCAAGTTTTTCAAATTAGCAACTCATTTGGTGAACAACCTAAGACTTTTTCCATAATAAAAACATTTTTCACCACATGAAATGATGAATGGATTTAAAAATAGTTTTTGGACAAAACCCTCTTGCTAAAGACTTTGCCACTTTGGTAAATGACCAATTTGGATCTTACAAAGTTTAGAAACCCCATAGAGACCCCTTTGCAAAATAAAACTATCTTGTGCATGCTCCCATGCATGAATTGGTTTCCATTGTCTTGTGTGTGTGAATTTGTTTGAGTGATTATTGGTTTGGAATGTAAATTGAATTGGTGTTTGCTTGATTGACTTGTAGTGAAGAGTGAGACTAACAAGATCAAGGAGTGAACTACCATTCCCTTCCAAAAAGGCAAGTGATGCTTCATACTTTCTATCCCAATACTTTCACTATGCATTAGTGATTTTGCTAAGTAAAACTTGCATGGATTTTTGCTAAGTATAGACCTTGCTATAAGAAAGCCTAGTAGATGAATCCTTAGTAGGATTTTCCTAAGTTAAGATTCCTATTACTACCAAGCTTAGCCTAGCTAATAGAAAACATGGGTGGAATATATATTCACACTATGGAAAAATATTCTAAGTCTGAGGACTTGTGATTTTGTCTAATAAAACAACTAAGTTAATGAATCACCTGGGTGGAATGGGATGGCTTGGTGGTGTTTGGTTGAGTGGTTACACAAGGCCAGGGGACTGGTGAACCTTGTGTATCTCACTTGTGGATTGCCACCCAGGAACAAAGAGATTTGAGATGTCAAATGTTGAGAAGCTTCAAGTGCAACGACTTGGCAATATGGGCTCTGCCATGATCATATAGGTTACAAGAACTTAGCCAAATGGACAGTGGGTGGTAGTGTTTGATAGGTTGGAGCACGTCCATTTTGGTATAAGGGAAGGCTTCTGAAAGATTTTGTCTTGGGAAACCAAGTCTTGTGGGTAAAGTGCACCACCTCTGCAGAGTGTAAAATCTAAGTACTTAGCCATGTCCCTGGTAAAGGACAATTTGAGCATAAAGACATGGAAGCAATCAAGAATCTCATCATTCCAATTTCTAAATTAAAACTTGTGGATTGAACAAGGGTTGTTTGAAATCTTAAATCTTTGATTGGTAGATGCCTTGGAAAGGATCTTCAATCTTTGATTGAGAAAAATGATCTTGCCAAGCAAAAACTTAGTATTTTCAAAATGTTAAGGAAAAACCTATTTTGAGCAATGCAAGCCTCACCCCCACTTAGCCAAATGCATATAGATGATAGACTCCACTATACCACCATAATATCACTTGCCAATACAATTCAAATGTATTGACCCTTTGTGGCTGTAACTTGTATTTTGCAGGTTTGATTGATTTTAGTGAAGATTGATTGATTAGGATTACAAAGTCTACAACCAACATCTGCCTGTGGCACTTTGAAGATGAAGGACACCATGACTATAGTTATTCCGCTGCAATATGTAATAGCCAAATGAGCTATGGTTGATGTAATAAACTTATGTTATTCCTGGTTATAAAGTTATATTATGACCTTTGTTTCTTGATATTACATCTTAACTGTGGATGCTAGCTGTTGATCCAGGGACTAGCATTGTAAACATAGGAGGCTCTATCTTATCTAAGATTGGGACCTCTACAGATGGTATCAGAGCATTGTGTTGCCTGTAGGATTTGTAAACCTAGGATTGGACAAAAACCCTTAGGAAAATAGGAGTTGTATTTTATTCCAAAAACTTATTTACAAAACAATCTTGTAAACTCTTTTCTCAAACCATTTTGGTTTCAACTCTACATCTCTTCTATTTCAAACTTGATGGAAAAACCTACCCATGGCCAAAGACTTCATCATGAGCAAAGGAATTCTTCAACTCTAATGACTTCAACTTCTTCAACTCTAATGACTTCAACCTCTTCAGCATATTCTCCAAGGACTTCCAACTTGGAAACTACTAAGGACCACAAGTGAAACAAGGAAATCTTACTCAAGATTTGGAGTCTAAGGGAATGCAAAATAAGGAGCCATCAACAACTTTGAAGTCTTGCAACTAAGATCTTATCACAAGGAAACCATGATCTCTTACAAAAAGAATCATGAAGGAAGGAAAAATCACAAGTGAACCATATAGATGTACCACCATATTTTAGTTAAGACGAAACCACCAACTTATGTGGTGTAACAAATATATTTTGTTGCCTAAGTATGTGCTTGAACCTTGTTTGAGTGAAATGTTTGTTTGTGATTGCTTGCACATTGCTTGTGTGAATTGTGATGTGTGTGATTAGAAATATTTCCTTAGAAATGTCTTGCCTATTCTAATCTCCCTTCAACCCAAACAGATGACTACTCCAAAAGACTCCAAGGTTGATGACACCAACACCAACCAAGGGGACAACATGAAAGAGCTCATAGCAACCCAAAACCAGTTAAACCAACTGACAGCTCAGTTCATAGCCAACAATAGTGATAAAGATCCATCACTGCAAATTTTTTTGGAAGAACAATCCCAAATGATGCTTAAGGTGACTAATCAAATGATCAACATGGAAGAAAGCTATCCCAAAGGAGTTTATGATAACAAGGATGACAAGAATGTTGTTCTAGATGGAGCCCCATCTTGCATTATTTGTGGAGACAAGGGTCATACTTCCAAGGAGCATGAAGGTCAATGCCCTAACTGTGAGGAAAATCATCCTGTTGGACAATGTCCCACCTCTCAAGCTACTTGTTACCTTTGTGAAGAAAACGACCATGTCCCTACCCAATGCCCCATCTATGCCATGGTGGAACAAAGGAAACAAGAAGGATCCAAGTCTACCAAAGGAAAAGGACCACTTATACCTCCAAACAAGACGACCCACTTCAAAGGATCAAAGAAACCCAAGAAACCAAGACAGGACATGCACCTTGTGCAATGTCGCAAATGTAAGGAAATGGGACACTATTCCAGTGAGTGCCCAGAGAACAAGAAGAATAAAGAGATTGACCAAGTGTGGTGCAACAACTGCAAAGAGTTAGGCCACTATGTAGCAACTTGTCCACAAGAGCCACGTAAAGAACTCAAGGACATCCATTGTTTAAACTGCAAGAATCCAGGACATTATGCAAGCAACTGTCCAGAAAAGATGAAGAACAAGTTGAACAAGCCTATGGAGAAACTCAACCTCGGCCCATGAGTCTAGTATGGAAACCAAGGACACATGCAAAAGTTTGCTTAGAGAAGTTTTCCTAAGAAGGACAATATGCAATTTTGTTTGAAAAATTTTAAGGGTGGTAGTACCCTAGTTGTTTTGAACTTGCTTGTAACCCGAGCCTTCCCAAATCTCGGGACGAGATTTATTTTAAGGGTGGTAGCCTGTCACATCCCAAGATTTTCCAAATCTTGTAATGTGAAAATAAATGAATAAAATAAAACTTTGTTTGATTTTCAAGGCCAGAAGAAACTTTTTGAATTTAATTGGAACTTCAAATCAATTTGGATCAAATAAAATCCTAAAGGGATTTAAAAAGATAAACATTTTAAAGGGAATTAAAATGTTTTGGAATTACTATTTTGGATCCTTTAATAAGAGAATTGGTTTTCAATAGAAATAAAAGTTTTATGAATAAAGATTAATTTATAAAACCAAATTAAACCTTGGCCAAGCTTTGGAATTAAAACATTTTATTTTTAATAAAATTTGCAAAGGTTTATTTAAATAAATTAATAAGGATTTAATATCCAACTTTATTTAAATAAAAGGTTTAACCATTTTAACTGAAACATCAAAACTTATTAAATTATTTAAAATAAATTTTCCAAATATTTTGATATTCAAAAATAAAACCTACTAAAGTGTTTTGGCTTTATTTTAGATTTCAAAATAAATATCTCAATAAAACAAATCCTATTTGATTTGATAATGAAAAGTCTATTATATTTAATTAATAATGGACTCTAAAATAAAAGGTTATTTGTTTTAAACAAATTTCCAAGTATTCTATATTTCCCAAATAAAACCTACTGATTTGGTTTTGAAAATATTTAGGTTTCAAATAAAGATTTTATTAATAAAATCAAACTCTATTTGATTTAATAACTAAGGCCCATTTTATTTAATTATTAATGGACCCTAAAGTAAAAGGTTATTTTGTTTTAAACAAGTTTTCCAAACATTCTTTATTTCCAAATAAAACCTACTGATTTTGTTTTGAAAGTATTTGGATTTCAAATGGAGATTTTATTAAGTAAATCAAACCCAATTTGATTAAATAACTTTGGTCTATTTTATTTAATTATTAAATAAAATCCTAAAAAGAATAAAATATTATTTTATTTTGAGAATTGGTTTATGCTGATTAACAGAACCAAAAACTCATTACAAGTTTGTTTTGTTTGAATTGTTGATTGGGTCATTTGTTTGATTAATCAAATCAGAAAATAGAAATAGAAAAGAATAAAACAAACAGAAAAAAAAATGAAATTGGACCAGCCCAACTCAGCCCAACAGCCCACCTCTCTTTCCCCCCCCCCGAAGCATTCTTTTCTCACTCAAAAACTTACCCGCACAGAGAGTGACAACTGGACCCCACACCCGCGCTCTCTCTCTCACAGACAGCCAGGACCCACCCCTCCTGTTCATCGTTCTCACCGCATCGACCGTTCCTCCCCGTTCCTGGCAGTGATTTCGCGTCATCAATTCGACTTAATGCCGCGATTAAACCTCACAGTGATCACGCGTGATAAATCCCCTCTTCCTCCTCTTTCATTCCCCCCAAACCCCACGCCTCGAGAGCCACCAGGCTGTCGCCAATCTTTTCTGCACCGTCGCCGTCTCCGACGAGTTCTCGGCCAAATTTCGGTGGCATCACATCGCCCTTGACTTCCCGAGCAAGCAGGCAGGTTCGCCAGACTCAGGAGCACCGCTCTGTAACCTCAGCTCACCCGCGGGCACCCCTGAGCTTCGCCAACGACAACCCCAGCACCGCCACCGTCTGGCTCTACTCCGGCGGAACTCTCTGGTAAATCAGACTACCCCGACCCCTCTCGTTCACGCACACGCCTTCGTCGTGTCCTTGCGCTCCTGACTGTGTGTTTCGTTTGTCTCCGGGTGATTCCTAGCGTCGTCCTCGACCTCGACCGCGCGCGTCCGTCGCCAGAACCAACTCCGGCGAAGAATTCTGCCCGTCCCCGTGCGCCCCTCCACCAACCAAGAGCACATTGAGTATCAGCGCTGCATTGCGAACCCGGTAAGCATCCTCCCCCTCTTCCTAGCTTCCTGTACCACCGGCACCATCATCGACTGGCCGTACACCGCCGCTAGCCGCCGTCGGCGCCGCTCACTTTTGGTCCATAGAACTAGTACCATAGGATTTAGTTTGAACGGACAGGATTAGATCATTTAGTCGCGAAGGGGTATGCGCTCAGCACCGCACGATCTAACTAGATCCAAGGGCTACCGCGCGTGATCCAGCCGAACCGGTATCGCCCAGTTAGAAAGCGCCGCGTGTCACTGATCTGTTTAAAAACTGATTTGAAAACAGAATATTTTGTGAATTTCAAACCCTTATAACTTTCAAACCACACGTCCAAAAATTACAAATTTTATGTCGTTGGATTCAGGAGAGCAAGCCCTAGCCAACTGTGGAATTAGTTTAGCAAATAGTATTTGTTAGTTTGCTTGTTTTTGCAGATTCTTTTGTGAGCTTGTTTAGAGTATAAAAATTGTTTAAAATTGATTTTAGGGTTAAAACTTTTGCAAAAATTTTTGTTGTGACCATACTGACCCTAGGAACCAACCCTTGGTGTTAAAAATGATTTTTGTAAGATTTAGATTGGATTACTTGACTTAGCCATTTTCTAGCCAAATAAAAAGAATGGTTGTTGTTATGAAAATGTTATGGAAAGAAAACTTTAAGAAAATGGTTTGATCAAACCCACTGGACCAAAACACCAAGTTTTGCAAATTAGCAACTCATTTGGTGAACAACCTAAGACTTTTTCCATAATAAAAACATTTTTCACCACATGAAATGATGAATGGATTTAAAAATAGTTTTTGGACAAAACCCTCTTGCTAAAGACTTTGCCACTTTGGTAAATGACCAATTTGGATCTTACAAAGTTTAGAAACCCCATAGAGACCCCTTTGCAAAATAAAACTATCTTGTGCATGCTCCCATGCATGAATTGGTTTCCATTGTCTTGTGTGTGTGAATTTGTTTGAGTGATTATTGGTTTGGAATGTAAATTGAATTGGTGTTTGCTTGATTGACTTGTAGTGAAGAGTGAGACTAACAAGATCAAGGAGTGAACTACCATTCCCTTCCAAAAAGGCAAGTGATGCTTCATACTTTCTATCCCAATACTTTCACTATGCATTAGTGATTTTGCTAAGTAAAACTTGCATGGATTTTTGCTAAGTATAGACCTTGCTATAAGAAAGCCTAGTAGATGAATCCTTAGTAGGATTTTCCTAAGTTAAGATTCCTATTACTACCAAGCTTAGCCTAGATAATAGAAAACATGGGTGGAATATATATTCACACTATGGAAAAATATTCTAAGTCTGAGGACTTGTGATTTTGTCTAATAAAACAACTAAGTTAATGAATCACCTGGGTGGAATGGGATGGCTTGGTGGTGTTTGGTTGAGTGGTTACACAAGGCCAAGGAACTGGTGAACCTTGTTTATCTTACTTGTGGATTGCCACCCAGGAACAAAGAGATTTGAGATGTCAAATGTTGAGAAGCTTCAAGTGCAACCACTTGGCAATATGGGATCTGCCATGATCATATAGGTTGCAAGAACTTAGCCAAATGGACAGTGGGTGGTAGTGTTTGATAGGTTGGAGCGCGTCCATTTTGGTCTAAGGGAAGGCTTCTGAAAGATTTTGTCTTGGGAAACCAAGTCTTGTGGGTAAAGTGCACCACCTCTGCAGAGTGTAAAATCTAAGTACTTAGCCATGTCCCTGGTAAAGGACAATTTGAGCATCAAGACATGGAAGAAATCAAGAATCTCATCATTCCAATTTCTAAATTAAAACTTGTGGATTGAACAAGGGTTGTTTGAAATCTTAAATCTTTGATTGGTAGATGCCTTGGAAAGGATCTTCAATCTTTGATTGAGAAAAATGATTTTGCCAAGCAAAAACTTAGTATTTTGAAAATGTTAAGGAAAAACCTATTTTGAGCAATGCAAGCCTCACCCCCACTTAGCCAAATGCATATAGATGATAGACTCCACTATACCACCATAGTATCACTTGCCAATACAATTCAAATGTATTGACCCTTTGTGGTTGTAACTTGTATGTTGCAGGTTTGATTGATTTTAGTGAAGATTGATTGATTAGGATTACAAAGTCTACAACCAACATCTGCCTGTGGCACTTTGAAGATGAAGGACCCCATGACTATAGTTATTCCGCTGCAATATGTAATAGCCAAATGAGCTATGGTTGATGTAATAAACTTATGTTATTCCTGGTTATAAAGTTATATTATGACCTTTGTTTCTTGATATTACATCTTAACTGTGGATGCTAGCTGTTGATCCAGGGACTAGCATTGTAAACACAGGAGGCTCTATCTTATCTAAGATTGGGACCTCTACACAAATGCACCAACTTATTTCATTAACATGATGAACAAGGTGTTCATGGAGTTTCTTGACAAGTTTGTTGTCGTATTCATCGACAACATTTTGATATATTCCAAGAGCAAAGAAGAGCATGAAGAACATTTGAGTTTGATACTTGAGAAGCTCAGGGAGCACAAGTTGTATGCCAAGTTCAGTAAGTGTGAATTTTGGTTGAATGAAGTGGATTTCTCAGACATATTGTGTCGGGAGATAGTATAGCTGTCGGTCCTGCAAAGGTGTCAGCTATAATTGAGTGGGAATCTCCCAAGTCAATTAAATAAGTTCATAGTTTCCTAGTCTTGGCAGGATACTATAGAAGATTCATTGAGAATTTCTCGAAGGTAGCTAAGCCAATGACGTAGTTACTTAAGAAGGAAAAGAAATTTGATTGGACTGAAGGGTGTGAAATCAGTTTCCAAGAATTAAAGAAGAGACTTGTATCAACACTGGTCTTATGTCTGCCAGATTTGGAGAAGGATTTCCAAGTCTATTGTGATGCATCTCACAAAGTATTAGGTGGAGTTTTGATGCAAGAAGGGAAGGTTGTGGCTTATGCCTCAAGACAATTCAAAACTCATGAAGTGAATTATCCTACTCATGACTCAGAGTTAGCCTCTGTTGTCCATGCACTCAAAACATGGAGACACTATCTTTTGGGAAAGCGATGTGAAGTGTGGCATCCCGCAAAACCACTACTAGAAAATCGCGTTGTTTTTGCGCATTGCATCGTCATCATCATGCATTGTTTGTCTAAAACTATTTCGAAACGCCTAATTTTGTTTTCTAAATAGCCCCCATCTTTTTCAAATTAAAACATCGGTCTGTTCCGGTCTTTTATTTGTCTAAAACTATTTACAGAATTTATTTAAAGAAAACCCTAGTCTAAATTTCTAGTCCTAAGTTCACCCAGTCCTAATCTACCCACCACTCACCACCACCACCGGCCCCAATCCCTACCCACCTTGCCACCTCACCAATCCCAGACTTTCTCCCCCTCTCTCCCTCTCTCACACCCAGCTCCCACCTACCCCCTCTCCCTTACACCTCAGCCCCACCCCCCTGGTCAAACCCACTCCCCTCCCCACTCTCTCTCCAGCCCGGGCCCCACCCCACAGCGCCCTCCACTCCACCCGCGCGGCCCACACGCCACCTGTCCCCGGGCCCCACCCCCACTCCCCTGTCCCCGCACGCCAGCCCCAGGCCACCTCCTCCCACGCGCCTGTCCCCTCCTTCCCTTCCTCCCGCCTGCCTCCTCCTCTCTCTCTCGCCCGTCCCCTGCCTCACCTCCCCTCGCCGCCTCTCCGGGCAAGCTCGCCCGCCTGCCCATCAACCCCGCCACCGGCCGCCTCATGCCTCCCGACGGCCCGCCTCTTCCTCCTCCTCCCTCAACTTGCTCCCCACCGCCGCTGCGCCTCCACCACGGCCGCCTCCTCTCCCGGCCTCGCTGCTTCTCCTCCCCGCAGCGCCGCCTCGAGCTCCGTCGGGCCCGACCACAACCTCCGCCTCACCGCCTCCCTCCGCCACGCCTCCCGACGCCTGCCTGCGTCCTCCGCTGCCGCCCGAGCCGGGCCGCCACCACTCTCTGCGTGGCCGCGGCCTCCACCTTGCCGACGCCAGCCCCCTCTCTCCTCCGGCTCGGCCTCGGTCCCGAGCCGACGCTTCTCCCGGCCTCCCGAGCGCCCGCCAACCACCGCTCCCGAACCGCCCAGCTGGCTTCTCTCCACCTCCGGCCGCCACCGCCTGCTTCCACCTCCGCCGCCTGCCTCCACCACCGCCGCCGCGACCATCTCCGCTGCTCGCCTCCTCCTCACCCCCCTCTCGCTCCTACCTCACAAGCATCGCGCGCACGCCCCCTCCTCCTCCTCGGTCCGAACCCGCCTCGCCTCCTTACTCGCCGCCGGCCGCCTCCCCTTCCTGCAAGCCCCGGCCCCACCTCGCCTGGCACCGCCACCGTCATCCTGTGGGGCCTCTGCCTCCCGTGTGTGCGTCTGTGTGTGCTCGTGTATGTGTGCCATGGGGATCTGCTTGTGCTCCCTGCGGACCGTTTTGATGCACCCCAAGATCGCCAACGACCCTCGGCACCATACCCGAGACCGGAACCCCAAGATCTATCGCCATCGGACAAGCTCTCCGCGGACCCTTGAAGCATGGATCTGATGGCCGAAGGTCTTCTACTTGGACGCCAAGATCGTCTCGATAACGATGTTTAGAAGAATAAACCTGGCGTACCCCGAGGACCCTGACGCCGTTTCCAAGTTCGCCACCGATGAATAAGGAGAAAACCTCAAGGACTTCGGCACGGAGCGGCAAGATCGCCTCACGGAATCCGAAGCGCGGACCCGACGAGATCTTCGCGACGATAAGAACGACACCAACCCGGAAGAACCCGATGCGCCCACGACACCGAACCAAGTACTCCTTTCCAGACGCCGAGTCCGCCGAGAACCCGAATGCGACAAGATCTGCCCCGTTGTTCGAGAATGTTCCTGCCGAGACCGCTTTCGTCGAACCCTGAGCCCCTGTCGAACCCCGAACCCCCCGGAACCCCAAGTTCGTCGAGACCCCCTAATGTGTGAACCCAAACCCGAGACCTTATTTTATTAAATGATATATACTTGTTGCATATTAAATTGTCATACTCGCATGCATATTTGTGTGGTTTGGGGGCCTTATGCCGATTCACCTTATAATTAAATATGGGGCCCATATGCGGGCAAATCTAGTCTCATATTGGCCTCATTTAAATTTGTGTAGCGAACCGGTAACTTATCTTGCCCTGTTATAACAACATTTAATTTGCGGGGTAGCTAAATAACTTGAACCGTTTAATTGATTGCCGGGACCCCGGTTCCGCTTAATATGACCTGATTGCACCGCATATTTACCATGCCATGCATCATACATGCATCATGCCCGATCTTCTGCCGTAATCTTAAATATTGCATCCGGTGTTTATTCTAGTGTTTTGATTCTTCGCGGATTGGGCCGTTGAGTTGATGTGAGCTTCGCCCCGATCTTCGGTTGAACCCTCTGTAACACCCTCAGAATCGACCCTATGCAAGTTTCAGCGATTCCCGCCAAACCCGCATAGAAACGATTCAAAGGTGCCCACCAGGCACTTTCGCGTGTGAAAACGGTAATAACATTACACAACAGTCCTCGATGGGACCCACAGAACAGATATATATATATAACAGCGACTCAATGAGTCAAGAATACAGATATACAATACAAAGATCCAAATCACCTTGAAAATGATACAGCGTCCGACTATGCAAATGGGGCTAAGAGCCCTGAAGAATAACCAATTGCGTCCATAACCCTGCCCAGGCCAAGCCGGAAGGGTAACCCTGCTAACGACGTCGATCTCAAAACCTTCTTAAACAAAAGGGGTGCCGACAAGGGCAAAGGAAAAAGAGGAGCATCAGTACTGAGGCCAGTACACGGCGAGGCTAGAATTCGGCGGTCCTCGCCTACATAGGTATGGTGGACTGAAGCGGCAGCCGCAACATGCACTAAACAACCTATAGAGACTCGATACAACTGGCGGCTATTAGAGAGGGGTAAGAAAGACACATCCTATATTGCCACAGTTATGCTCTAGTTTTCGTACCCATGATATCCCTCGCAGCCTTATATTGCCTTGGACACATCCTATTACCTGTTGTTTTGGTAGATAGTTGGACTTGCGCGTCGTAGTCGCTTGCTCAAGTGCTGTTGCGTGTCGTCAAGTGCCACAGTTGTTGGTGTATTGCCGCATGTTGATGTTGGAGATGATCATGGCTTTACTTATCGTTCACTTTAATTCCTGTTTAACAACTAAAATTGAAGTAAGTAAGCAGAGGCACAGGTGGGCAATAGATGTTATTTGGTTGTTAACCGTCCACTTGTGTCCCGTAGGACCCCGAGTACTTGATACCTGTTCCTTGAATATTCGCGCTATCCACATCCGGGAGGATTATGGGACCCCCCTGAGCTAGAGCTCGATTCAGTCTTATTTCTTGGGGCCACAAACTAGTTTGAGGTTTTATTTACTATCCTGTACCTATGCCATGCTACTGCTTTATTTACGATTGTGCGAGGAGCACACTGTACTGTTTAGGATTGGGACACGTTTTCGCGGTGTCGACAAGCCCAGTTTTGGGTTCCCAGTCGTTCACAGTCATCCACCCAAACCTCGGGTTCGTCTCGAAGTCAGCTAACTTCGTTGCGGGTGTACTCCAAGGGGTGGCCCCCTGAAATATTTCTGAATCCTGTGATTGCTTTGTCGTGAAGGCCTCGTTGGGTTTTGATTTGGTTTTTCCGAGGTTGATCGAGTGTGTGTTGCTATTGGTGCACCCCGGCCAGGTAAAACTTTCTGAAAGTCGTGTCCATGTTATGGACGACTTGGAGCACAGTATCTCGATCATAGACAACTATAACTAAAGTAGTGCTATAAATTTGACTTTATAATGACTAGTAATCAGCTTCACTATAATGGAATGGCTAAATAAAACTTCCCACAATTGCTTGTTTGGGTTGTCGTTCGCGACCATTGTATCTGACTAGTAATTATTGCAACTACAACGGAATGGCTAAATAAAAGTGTCAACAACTGCTGGGTTTTGGGTTATCTCATGCTAATTGTATATGACTAGTAAGTGTTGCAACTATCACGGAATGGTTAACTAAAAGTGACCACTGCTTATTTTATCAGGATGACTATCTATACCTGACTAGTAATTGCTGCAACGATAACTGAATAAGTAAAACTGCCAACTGTGTGAGTTCCTCGGTTGACTCTCTCGGTTGGTATCGAGGGGGAATACCAGGATGGGTTTGTTTGATGGTAGTATCAGGTTATCTCCGAATAGGTCTTTCTTACCCCTCTCTGATAGCCGCCAGTTGTATCGAGTCTCTATAGGTTGTTTAGTGCATGCCTTTGCCGCTTCATCCACCATACCTATGTAGGCGAGGACCGCCGATTCTAGCCTCGCTGTCATGGCCTCGATCGACGCTCCTCTTTTTCCTTTGCCCTTGTCGGCACCCCTTTGTTTAAGCAGGTTTTGAGATCGACGTCGTTAGCGTGGTTACCCTTCGACTTGGCACAAGGCAGGTTATGGACGCCATTGGTTATTCTTCGTGGCTCTTAGCCCCATTTGCATCTTGTCCGTAGTCGGACGTATCATTTTCAAGGTGATTTGGATCTTTGTATTGTATATCGTATTCTTGACTCATTGAGTCATATATATATATCTGTTCTGTGGGTCCCATCAAGGACTGTTGTGTAATGTTGTTACTTCGTTTTCCACCCGCACGAAAGTGCCTGGTGGGCACCTTTGAATTGTTTCTATGTGGGTTTGGCGGGAATCGCTTAAACTTGCATAGGGTCGATTCTGAGGGTGTTACAGAGTGGTATCAGAGCTCGGCAGTTGCGATACCCCACAAGTCCATCCTGTAGGATAACCTAGCTAACGGCCGAAGTAGAGTGTCAAAACTATTTTTCAAAATCGGTTGGATAGTTCTGATTAGGTCTGATTTTACTCCTTACCCCTCTGCTATTCTCCTCTTATCTCCGCGTGTTTTGAATCCGCTCTCTTCTCTCTCTTCGAGTCCAGGATTTCTCGTGGTTGGGTTCCGTCGTACCCTCAGGGTTTCGCTTCCTCCTTGGATAACGGTGTTCTACCATCCGGTGTTTATGCTGTCTGAGTGATCCTTTATCTGTGGTACCATTCTTTGTTCTTTGTTTGTGCCTTCCGGTGTTTTCCGACGCGACGACATCATCTACGCCAGATCCGATGCAGAGTCTGCATCACTCCTTTGTTCCTGAACCTCGCTTATCGAGATCTTCAGTCTGAATTCCGAGAGTTGGTTTCATAATTCGCCTATTCGTGTGCAGAGTAATGGTTTGGGTGCGCGATGGACTGATCACCATCCGACTACTCTTATCATTCGCTCTTGTACATCGAATCAGTGGATCCAGCAATTTTACTCCGTCCGCGGAAGTTAGGGGTGGCTTTATTTGTTGAAACCTCTATCTTCAACCTTTTGTTCCCGGAGTGTCCTCTCGAAGAGCAGGGACAACGACCCCTTGTTAGTGGTGTCGCGAGGATCTACACGAAGCGCGAAGGATCAGATCGTCGGCCTTCTTTCCGGTACCATGAGGCGGATCTCGAGGGCGAGATCCATTGTTAGTGGTGTCGAATTGTGGCATCCCGCAAAACCACTACTAGAAAATCGCGTTGTTTTTGCGCATTGCATCGTCATCATCATGCATTGTTTGTCTAAAACTATTATGAAATGCCTAATTTTGTTTTCTAAATAGCCCCCGTCTTTTTCAAATTAAAACATCGGTCTGTTCCGGTCTTTTATTTGTCTAAAACTATTTACAGAATTTATTTAAAGAAAACCCTAGTCTAAATTTCTAGTCCTAAGTTCACCCAGTCCTAATCTACCCACCACTCACAGCGCGCCACCTCACCCCTGGCCCCAATCCCTACCCACCTTGCCACCTCACCAATCCCAGACTTTCTCCCCCTCTCTCACCCAGCCCCACCTACCCCTCTCCCTTACACCTCACCCCCGGTCAAACCCACTCCTCCCACTCTCTCTCCAGCCGGCCCCACCCCACGCCCCTCCACTCCACCCTTGCCCACACGCCCACCTGTCCCCACCCCCCCAACTGTCCCGCACGCCAGCCCTGTGCCACCTCCTCCCCACGCCACGCCTGTCCCCTCCTTCCCTTCCTCCCGCCTGCCTCCCTCCTCTCCTGCTCCGTCCCCCATCTCACCTCCTCCGCCTCTCCATTGCAAGCTCCGCCCGGCCCCATCACCCCCGCCACCGGCCGCTTCCCCGTCGCCTCCCCGACGCGGCCCGTCTTCTTCCTCCTCCCCCTCCCTCAACCTTGCCCCCACCGACACCGGCGCCGCGCCTCCACCCGCCGGTCGCCTCCCCTCCTCTCCTGGCCTCGTCGCCGTTCTCCTCCCCGCCTGCAGGCGCCGCCTCCCCGAGCTCCTCGTCGGGCCCGACCACAACCTCCGCCTCACCGCCTCCCTTCGCTCGTGCCTCCCCGATGCCGGCCCTGCCTCGTCCTCCCGCGGCCGCCCGAGCCGGCCGTCGCCACCACCCCCCCTCTCTGCGTGGCCCCGACGCGTGGCCTCCACCTTGCCGCCCAGAGCCCCTCTCCTCCTCGGCCTCGCCGGTCCCGAGCCGACGCTCTCCCCGCTGCCTCGAGCGCCCGCCCAACCACGCCTCCCGAACCGCCTCATGAGCCTTCTCCTCCACCTCCGCCCGCCACCGCCGCCCACCTCCTCGGCCTCGCTGTCTCCACCACGCCGCCGGCGACCATCTCCGCCTCGCCTCCTCACTCCCTCTCTCTCGGCCGCCTCCTCCTCTCGCGCCACGCCTGCCAGCGCCCCTCCTCCTCGGGCCAAACCCGCCTCGCCTCCTTCCTCGCCGCCTCCTTCCTGCCTCCCGGCCCCACTCGCCTGCCCCGCCACCGTCATCCTGGGGCCTCTGCCTCCGTGTGCGTCAGGTGTGCTCGTGTATGTGTGCCATGGGGATCTGCTTGTGCTCCCTGCGGACCGTTTTGATGCACCCCAAGATCGCCAACGACCCTCGGCACCATACCCGAGACCGGAACCCCAAGATCTATCGCCAACGGACAAGCTCGCTGCGGACCCTTGAAGCATGGATCCGATGGCCGAAGGTCTTCTACTTGGACGCCAAGATCGTCTCGATAACGATGTTTAGAAGAATGAACCTGGCGTACCCCGAGGACCCTGACGCCGTTTCCAAGTTCGCCACCGATGAATAAGGAGAAAACCTCAAGGACTTCGGCACGGAGCGGCAAGATCGCCTCACGGAATCCGAAGCGCGGACCCGACGAGATCTTCGCGACGATAAGAACGACACCAACCCGGAAGAACCCGATGCGCCCCCGACACCGAACCAAGTACTCCTTTCCAGACGCCGAGTCCGCCGAGAACCCGGATGCGACAAGATCTGCCCCGTTGTTCAAGAATGTTCCTGCCAAGACCGCTTCCGTCGAACCCTGAGCCCCTGTCGAACCCCGAACCCCCCGGAACCCCAAGTTCGTCGAGACCCCCTAATGTGTGAACCCAAACCCGAGACCTTATTTTATTAAATGATATATACTTGTTGCATATTAAATTGTCATACTCGCATGCATATTTGTGTGGTTTGGGGGCCTTATGCCGATTCACCTTATAATTAAATATGGGGCCCATATGCGGGCAAATCTAGTCTCATATTGGCCTCATTTAAATTTGTGTAGCGAACCGGTAACTTATCTTGCCCTGTTATAACAACATTTAATTTGCGGGCTAGCTAAATAACTTGAACCGTTTAATTGATTGCCGGGACCCCGGTTCCGCTTAATATGACCTGATTGCACCGCATATTTACCATGCCATGCATCATGCCCGATCTTCTGCCGTAATCTTAAATATTGCATCTGGTGTTTATTCTAGTGTTTTGCTTCTTCGCGGATTGGGCCGTTGAGTTGATGTGAGCTTCGCCCCGATCTTCGGTTGAACCTTCGACAATGTTTTCAGGCGAGCATCTCCCCCTTTCTACCTATCTTACTTTTATAGTATTTATTCCCTCCTGTTGATCTATTGCTATCTGTGTTGCGATGCTCTAGTTTTCGTACCCGTGATATCCCTCGCAGCCTTATATTGCCTTGGACACATCCTATTACCTGTTGTTTTGGTAGATAGTTGGACTTGCGCGTCGTAGTCGCTTGCTCAAGTGCTGTTGCGTGTCGTCAAGTGCCACAGTTGTTGGTGTATTGCCGCATGTTGATGTTGGAGATGATCATGGCTTTACTTATCGTTCACTTTAATTCCTGTTTAACAACTAAAATTGAAGTAAGTAAGGCGAGGCAGGTGGGCAATAGATGTTATTTGGTTGTTAATCCCACTTGTGTCCCGTGGGACCCGAGTACTTGATACTGTTCCTTGAATATTCGCGCTATCCACATCCGGGAGGATTATGGGACCCCCGAGCTAGAGCTCGATTCATCTTATTTCTTGGGGCCACAAACTAGTTTGAGGTTTTATTTACTATCCTGTACCTATGCCATGCTATCGCTTTATTTACGATTGTGCGAGGAGCACACTGCATCGCTTAGGATTGGGACACGTTTTGGCGGTGTCGACAAGCCCAGTTTTGGGTTCCCTGCTCACATCATCCACCCAAACCTCGGTCCGTCTCAAGTCACCTAACTTCATGGTGTACTCAAGGGTGGCCCCCTGAAATATTTCTGAATCCTGTGATTGCTTTGTCGTGAAGGCCTCGTTGGGTTTTGATTTGGTTTTTCCGAGGTTGATCGAGTGTGTGTTGCTATTGGTGCACCCCGGCCAGGTAAAACTTTCTGAAAGCCGTGTCCGCGGTTATGGACGACTTGGAGCACAGTATCTCGATCATAGACAACTATAACTAAAGTAGTGCTATAAATTTGACTTTATAATGACTAGTAATCAGCTTCACTATAATGGAATGGCTAAATAAAACTTCCCACAATTGCTTGTTTGGGTTGTCGTTCGCGACCATTGTATCTGACTAGTAATTATTGCAACTACAACGGAATGGCTAAATAAAAGTGTCAACAACTGCTGGGTTTTGGGTTATCTCATGCTAATTGTATCTGACTAGTAAGTGTTGCAACTATCACGGAATGGTTAACTAAAAGTGCCCACTGCTTATTTTATCAGGATGACTATCTATACCTGACTAGTAATTGCTGCAACGATAACTGAATAAGTAAAACTGCCAACTGTGTGAGTTCCTCGGTTGACTCTCTCGGTTGGTATCGAGGGGGAATACCAGGATGGGTTTGTTTGATGGTAGTATCAGGTTATCTCCGAATAGGTCTTTCTTACCCCTCTCTGATAGCCGCCAGTTGTATCGAGTCTCTATAGGTTGTTTAGTGCATGTTGCCGCTGCCGCTTCAGTCCACCATACCTATGTAGGCGAGGACCGCCGAATTCTAGCCTCGCCGTGTACTGGCCTAGGTACTGACGCTCCTCTTTTTCCTTTGCCCTTGTCGGCACCCCTTTTGTTTAAGCAGGTTTTGAGATCGACGTCGTTAGCAGGGTTACCCTTCCGGCTTGGCCTGGGCAGGGTTATGGACGCCATTGGTTATTCTTCAGGGCTCTTATCCCCATTTGCATCTTTTCCGTAGTCGGACGATGTATCATTTTCAAGGTGATTTGGATCTTTGTATTGTATATCTGTATTCTTGACTCATTGAGTCGCTGTTATATATATATCTGTTCTGTGGGTCCCATCGAGGACTGTTGTGTAATGTTATTACTTCGTTTTCCACCCGCACGAAAGTGCATGGTGGGCACCTTTGAATCGTTTCTATGCGGGTTTGGCGGGAATCGTTGAAACTTGCATAGGGTCGATTCTGAGGGTGTTACATGAAGTGTTCCTGGATCACAAGAGTTTGAAATATACCTTCACCCAGAAGGAACTCAATATGAGACAAACAAGGTGGCTAGAGCTCATTAAGGACTATGACTTGAGTTTGCAATACCATCCCGGTAAAGCAAATGTTGTAGCAGATGCTTTAAGCCGTAAAGTTTATGTGAATGGCCTTACTAAAGGAGAATTGCCAGATTATCTGTGTGCCCAATTCAAATATCTCAAATTGGAGATAGTGCCTGAAGGATATCTCATGTCATTGGATGTTTAACCAAAATTGTTGGACAAGATCAAAGAAGACCAAAAGTTGGACAAGGAAATAGAGGAGATTAAATGTAAAATTAGCAAAGGAAAGGCTAAAGGATTCCATGAAGATGAACAAGGCACCTTATGGTATGGAAAGCATATCTTCATTCCACAAGATCCGGAACTTCGGAAGTTGATTCTGCAAGAAGCACACAACTCACCATATTCTATTCATCCAGGTAACACTAAAATGTACATGGATGTGAAGGAAAGGTTTTGGTGGAACAACCTCAAGAAAGATATCACGGAACATATTGCATTGTGTGATGTGTGTAGTCGAGTTAAAGCGGAACATCAGAAACCAGCAGGGTTATTACAACCACTACCTATTCCTGATTGGAAGTGGGATAAGATTGGTATGGACTTTATCACCGGACTGCCAAGGACTATATTCGGATATGATTCTATTTGGGTTGTTGTAGATCTCCTAACTAAAGTGGCTCATTTCATACCCGTGAAGACTACCTATACAAGTGCTAAGTTAGCCAAGATCTATATGAACATGATTGTATGTCTGCATGGAGTACCTAAGAGTATTGTGTCTGATAGAGGAACTCTGTTCACTTTGCATTTTTGGCGACAACTACATGAATCATTGGGAACAAGATTAGAGTTCAGTACAACTTTTCACCCCCAGACTGATGGACAGGCAGAAAGGACCAATCAGATTTTGGAGGATATGTTGAGGGCATGTGCCCTAGATTATGGTGCTAGTTGGGATGAAAGTCTGCCTTACGCAAAATTTTCTTACAATAACAGCTATCAAGCCAACATTGAGATGGCACCGTTTGAATTTCTTTATGGAAGAAAGTGTACTACGCCATTGCTATGGAGTGGTGTAGGAGAAAGAAATTTGTTCAGACCAGAACTGATCAAGGAAGCTGAAGAGAAAGTTAAATTAGTAAAGGACAGATTGAAGATAGCCCAGTCCCGACAGAAGAGCTACGTAGATCCAAAGCATAAAGAAGTCACCTATGAGGTAGGTGATAGATCTTATCTTAGAGTCTCACCACTTCGTGGTGTGAAGAGATTTGGAGTCAAAGGAAAGTTGGCACCAAGGTATGTTGGGCCATTCAAGATTTTGAGCCGCAAAGGAGAAGTGGCTTATGAGATTGAATTACCTGAATCATTGTCAGCAGTTCACAATGTGTTTCATGTCAGTCAGCTAAAGAAGTGTCATCCGGAAATGGAAGAAACTTCATTGAAGGAAACTATAACTTTGGAAGAGGTTCAGTTGGAGAGTGACCTTACTTATAAGGAGAAACCTATCAAGATTCTTGAGACTGCAGAAAGAGTTACTCGTACTAAGACTATCAAATTCTGCAAAGTATAGTGGAATCATCATACCGAAGAAGAAGCAACTTGGGAAAGAGAGGATGATCTTCGGAAAGACCACCCACACCTATTTGCTAGCCAATCCGAATCTCGAGGGCGAGATTCATCTTAAGGGGGTTAGATTTGTAACATCCCAAATTTCATCAAATGCAAATTCATATTGTTGCATTCATAGCATCATGGCATATTTATCTTGCACAAAAAAATTCAAAACAAAAACCCTTTTGGAACCATATTTAAACCCCTTTTTAATATATATATGGGGCATGGTTTATTTTATTTTCAAAACCCCTAAAATGATTTTGAGTGATTGTATGTGTTTAACACACTTTCGGACACTAGAATAGTCTCACAAAATTTTGGTGAAAATTTGACTTGATTTGGATTTGATTTGAGCATTCAAACCACATTTGGAAAGTCAAATCAGAAAAAGAAAAAAAACAAAGGAAGAAAAAAATAGAAGCAGACCAGCCAACTGGCGCAGCCCAACTCGTAGCCCAGCAAGCCCACCCGGATCCCTCGTACCCCTCTGCCTTTATTTTCTCACCTCGCGTGCCGCAACCCCCCTCGCTGACCTCCTCGTCCCACCGCCATGTCATCTCCATCGTCCTCAATCAACACCCACAGACTCGCCGTCGGCGCCCGTTACCTCGCTGATTGGTTTCGAATCAATTCGATTCAATGTCGCAGTAATCCCGTGCTCAACCCCTCTCTACTTAACCCCTCCTCCTTCTGCTCCTTTTCCCTCACTCGCCACCCTCTAAGCGCTGCTAGGCTTCCCACACGCGAGCTTGCACCGCCGCTGCCCCGAGCGCCTCTAGCGAGCAAATACGGTAAGCCCTAGCCTTCCCCCTATCTCTGCTTGATGCTCTCGCACTCACCATCCTCACGCGCGTTTAACGCCACCTTTTGCTTGTCTTATCATGCCCCGTAGCGCCACCAGCGATGATGCCCGTTTGCACCCGACGCCACCTCCAGCGAGGAATCCCCGACGACCCCGCACGCCCGCGCCTCCACTTCATCGACCGTCATGACCACCTTATCTCCGTGCTTAGGTAATGACACGTACCTTCCCCTCTCACTCCCTAGCGCTGCCAGTGCACTACTGGCAGGAGCATCGCCGCCGCTCTAGCCATTTGCGCCGCCCATCTATGGTCGAAGTAACCAGTACCGTTAGATCTAGATCTAAAGGATTAGATTAGATCACTTACTCGAATCGGTATCGGTCAATCTGGCCCGTACATTTTCATTTAGATCAAGCGGCTCGCGTTGATCGATCCAGCCTAATCGGTATGGACCAATCAAATCACGCCGCGTGTCTATGTTCTGTTTAATAAAATCCAGAAAAAGTTTATTTGAATGTTTAAACTTGTAAAATTCATATCTTTTGATCTGTTTATCCAAAAATTGCAAATAATATATCAATAGATTTAGAAAATTGAGCCGTACATTACTGTGGGCTTGAATTTGTATTTTGCTTCTGGAAAAATAGGATTATTTTCAGAACCAATTATAGACTTATTTTGACTATATAAAATGTTTTAAAAATTATTTTAGAGTGAAACTTGTTTTATTTGAACCTTAGAAAGTTTACTATGTGTTCAGTACTGTTTGGTTTGATTTGTTTAGTGTAGAAAATCATCCAATTGCATTTGCATGCATTCATGTATATTTTTGTTTGATTATTTGAATGTGAATTTGGTGCTATGATTTTATGTCTAGATTTTGGTGCTAGTGGTGATTGTGATTGTGAGGAATATTGCTACTCCCCCAACTACCAAGGCAAGTGGTGCTTCATGTATTTTGTCTTATTATTTTGACTATGCACTAGTGATATTTTGATTAGGGCTTGCATGGAATTTCTCTAAGTATATATACTATGCTATGCCTTGCGAAATCCTAGTAGTTGTAGTCTTAGTGATATTTTCTCTAAGTTAAGAAAGTTGTTATGTTATCATGCTTAGCCTAGATAGTAGCAAACAAGGGTGGAATAATCATGCTATGGATTTTTGCTAAGTCTCTGACTTGTGTTTTTGATTAGTAAAACAACTAAGTGAATGAATCACCTTAGTGGAATGGTATGATGGTTTTGTGTTGAGTGGTTACACAAGGCCCATGTCTATGGTTTACCTTGTGTATCACACTTGTGGAAAGCCACTCAGGAACAAAGGGATTTGAGATGTTTAGTGTTGAGAAGCTTCTAGTGAAACCACATGGCATATGGGCTTTGCCTTGACCAAATAGGTTGCAAGAACTTAGCAAGATGGAAAATTGGTGGTAGGGTGATAGGATGGAACGCGTCCATGGTGGTATAAGGGAATGCTTCTGAAAAGTCTCGTCTCGATGCATGTCGAGTCTTGTGGGGAAAGTGCACCACCTCTCGAGAGGGTAAAACCTAAGTACTTAGTCGTGTCCCCGACAACAGACAATTTGAGTATCAAAGACATTGAAGCTATCAAGGATCTCATCATCCCAATTTCTAAGTTAAAAACTTGCGGTTGAACAAGGGTAAAGGTTCACCAATGTCTATTGGTGGTTCATTGGGAGTTTTGATAAACAAAAACTTAGTGTTTCTCAAATGATAAGAAAAACCTATTTTGAGCAAAGCAAGCTTAAGATACACTTAGCCAAATTCATATATATGATAGATGCTACTATTATACTATTGTATCACTTGCCAATACAATTCCAAATGTATTGACCCACTGTGGCTGTAACTTATGATGTTGCAGCTTACTCTGATGGAGATTAGGGTTATGAGTCTATACTCAACATGCTTTCCTGTGGCACATGAAGATGAAGACTTTACTTTATTTACTTATGTTTGAACTCTATGTATTAGCCATGTACTAATGAGTTGTAAAATACTATGTTTATCTCTGGAATGATGATGTAATAAAGACCTTTGTATCTGTGTACTTCATCTTAAACTGTGGATGCTAGCATTTGATCGAGGGATTAGAATTGCAATCACATGGACCTTTACCTTTAAAAGGTGGGGTCTTACAGTTTCACACCGCTGACATCCATAAACAAAAGATCATGATATCAACTGGATAATATGTGCAAGTGTTGAAAGTCTTCCCCATGACAGCGTGGTTCTGCTAATTCCCAACTTATGAGTGCAAGCATATAAGCAACATAGATGACACAATGGTTCAAGTTTAGTAGGTGCAAGAAGTAAAATGTGCCATCAAGTTCATGAGAGCTTTAATCACTAATTTTCACATAACAAGTTTTATTTGGAAGATAGATAAAAACATGAATATACTTGGAATGGTGTAACACACCATACATTGGAATTTATAGTGGACTCTTTGGAATAACTTGGTTTCTTGGTAGTTGGATGCATGAGTAGAGCTTACTCAGTACAAGTGGAGGCTAGCAAAAGAATGGGAGCGAGCAACTAAGAGAGCAATAATGGCCATAATCATGCAAAGCAACAAAACATTATCAATTAAATCATAAAATGGTATCACGAGTCAAAAACTTAATAATCATAGAGGCTAGGGTGAATGGTTCATAGTCTTAACATGGTGTAAGCATGTGCCAAGTCAACCCAAACAAAGCATCAAAGGAGAATACCACAATATTATGCTTTTGTATGCTAAAACAACGCATGATTCTTTTAAGGCACATTAAGCAATCTCAATTGTTTGGAACAAGTCGTTCTACATCAATAATCACTAAGCATAAGGTCAAAGAAACATCTATCATGACATTAAAAAGTCTAAGCCACAGTCAAAACAAGCTCCCTTTTGTACCACATTATACTCACATTGAAAAGGGAGGTGTTTATACCTCCTACAACAACAAGATTTATCAAAGCAATAAGTAACATTATAAGTAGAGCACATGTTTATAGCAATGGTATACAATTTATCAATTTGTTCCCATAAGTGTTTCCCCTTTTGTGACAAGCGGTGTTCCTTATAATAATATTTTTGTTCTTCCGTGAACCCACCTTTCCAATAAGATCTAGTTTCAAAGAAACCAACCATTGATAGAAAGCATAATAAAGCAAGATAATAACAGACCAACAACTATAGTAGGAACTAATTTTTGTGCGTTTTTGATAAAGAGAAACAAGCAAAACAAAGAAAAAGAAACTAACCAAAACAAAAACAAAGTAAAGAGATTGGTTGTGAGAGACTCTCCTTGCGAGGATCTTCTTTCTCCCTGAAAGATGACTGACGAGGAGGAAGATATTGAAGTTGTCCTTAACTCCTCGGCAACGGCGCCAGAAAATCTTGATGTGGCTGGATTACTCTAGAGCCTGTTGGGAGACCCCAAGAGCAAGGTGTGATGAGCACAACAACAAGTTTTCCCTCAGTTATGAAACCAAGGTTATCGAACCAGTAGGAGTAAGCAAATAACTCCAAGGTGTTGCTAACAACTTTGAACCTGCACAACACAAACTCAATGCTTTGCCCCAACTTACAGTGAGGTTGTCAATCTCATCGGTTTGCTGAAAACAAAGAATTAAACTTATAGTGTGGAAGATAGTAGTTTCTTGTAGAAAGTAAATAGAAAACGATGACAGTAGATGGTATAACAATGATAAAGGAATGGATCGGGGTCCACAATTCACTAGAGGTGTTCTCCTTAAGATAGATAACATGTTGGGTGAACAAATTACGGCGGGGCAATTGATAGACTGAGAAGGCATAACAATGCATATACTAGACATCTTGACTCCTACGAGATTTGATTGGGCATTACAACATAATACATAGACCGTATTCCAACTGCATCTATGACTAATAATCCACCTTCAGGTGATCATCCGAACCCCTTCCAATATTAAGTTGCAACAAATAGATAATTGCATTAAGTAATGTGTGTAAAGTAAACAATACAATTGCCCCATGGACAAAGGATTGTTGTTTTCTCCCTAGTAGCAACAACACATCTACAACCTTAGATATTTCTGTCACTTCCCCAGATTACTAGAGGCATGAACCTACTATCGAGCATAAATACTCCCTCTTGGAGTTGCAAGCATCTACTTGGCCAAAGCATCTATGAACAACCACTACTAGGAAACCAGCTATAGATAGACAAATCTTCTGTGGCGCATATGTGTGACCATGCGCCACAGATAAACTCCAGTGGCGCATTTCAGGCAATGCGCCATAGAAGTATTCACACTTCTGGGGCGCATATAGGGAAAAAATGTGCCACAGAAGTTTGGTGGACCTGCCACCGGGTTGGACTCCCTCACTTTCTGTGGCGCATATGTCCAAATGCGCCACAAAAATTCCAACTTTTCTGGCGCATATGGACATATGCGCCACAGAAAGTGAGGGTAGGCCCCACCAAAAAATTCAGTTGACCAATGTTTTGTGGCGCATACCTATATATGTGCCACAAAATATGGAAAACCAGATCTCCCCCCCCCCCCCCCGTGGAACGGATTTTAACTTTTGTAAAAAATAAACGAAAATGATAAAAAAATCAAAAAAATAATTCCTTTGAGATGTAGTTGTATTTTGGGGTATAGTTGTAGGGAAAATTGAAAAACATGAATTTCGATCTATTTTGCAAAAAAGGTAATGGGACAGTAAAACAACCATAACTTTTGCATACGATGTCAGAAATTTTTTTAATATATCAAAATGATCGTCTCAAGATTTCCTACTCGATTTCAACCGCCGGAGGCCATTGAAGTTTTACAGATTCTCCAAATTCGAAAAGAGTAAAAAGTTATGGCAGAAAGAAGATTTTTCCTGCAAAAAAATAAAAAAAGGGGGAGAAACTTCTGTGGCGCATTTCTCCCATATGCGCCATAGAAGTCTTGGGCGGGATTCGAATTTTGAATCCCGCCGCCCCTTCTCCCTCTCTTATCCTCTTCCACTCCTAAACCCTTCTCCTCTTCCTCCTCCTCCTCCTCCACTTCTTCTCTCCTTCTCCTCCCCTTCTTCCTCACCTTCTCCTCCTCCACCCCGGTGAGATCCTCCTCCCTCCTCCTCCACCCCGGTGAGCTCCTCCTCCTCCCTCTTCCACCCTGGTGAGCTCCTCCCTCCTTTCTCCTCCACCCCGGTGAGCTCCTCCTCCTTCCACCTCCCACCTCCCACCTCCCTCCTCCCTCCTCCCCCCTCTCTCCTCCACCACCCCGGTGAGCTCCTTCTCCGGCGACCTCCTCCTCCGGCGACCTCCTCCTCTCCTCCACCGGCGAACTCCACCTCCTCCTCCGCCGAGCCCCTCCTCCATTGACGGCCTCCTCCTCTCCTCCAACGACAACTTCCTCCTCCTACGGCCACCATCGGCCTCCTTTTTCCTCCTATGGTGACCCCCACCTCCGGCCAGATCTAGCCGGGTTTTTTTGAATTTTGAAAAAAACATCAGTGGCGCATATTGGCAATATGCGCCACAGAAGTTTAAGATCTAGTTGGGGACTTCTGTGGCGCATATTGGCAATATGCGCCACAGAGTTTTTGAGACTTCTGTGACACATTTCAATATGCGCCACAGAACTACACTTTAGTGGCGAGATAACAGTGGCGCATCCCATATGCGCCACAGGAGTCCCAAAATGATGCGCCACTGATAAGCCTTTTCCTAGTAGTGAATGGAGGCATGCAAGATCACAAATAACATAGACATGATAGATCAATAATCAATCTGACATAGTATCTCAATATCCATCGGATCCCCGCAAACACAACATGTATGATAACAAATAGATGGTCTTGATCATGAACGGAGCTCACAAAATCTAAACATGATAGCATAAAGGAGGAGCAACTACCATCTAGCTACTATATGGACCCATAGTCCAAGGGTGAGCTACTCATGAATCACTCCGGAGGCTGGCATGGTGATGAAGAAGGCTTCCGGGATGATCTCTCCCCTCCGGCAGGGTGCTAGGAAGAGCTTCAGATCCCCCTGATCTAGGGACGATGGTGGCAGCGGCTGCAGACTGTTTCGTGGAGATTTGATCGGGTACCTAGGGTTTCTGCATCGGGGTGCTTTTATAGGCGAAGGGGCAAGGTCGATGGGCGCCCGAGGAGCCCACACCTAGGGCTGACGCGCCCGTTGGCCGCGCCGCCACAGGGTGTGGACACCTTGTGGCCCTCCTTTAGATGCCCTTCGGACTCTGTGTTTCTTTTGGTAATATATTGACTTTGTCTTTTGTCCCGTACAATTACGAGAATATTTCCTTACTAGATTTTCTGAAACCAAAAACAACAGAAAATAGGAAACCGGAACTGCGACATCTTGTCAATAGGTTAGTTCTGAAAAATGTATAAAAATACCTCAAAGTGTAGAAAAAACATAAGAAAGTCGATACAAAACAAACATGGAGCATAAAAAATTATAGATACGTTTACGACATATCAATATGTATCTGACTCAATACTATGGTTCACATGATAAAGAACTTCGTGTTATTTGCGGGGGGGGGGGGGGGGGTACTTGTATCAAAACACTGATAGTAATCATTGTCATCGGAATAAGTTCCGGACATGTTCGAAAATATCCGAACCTACCGCGTCACACACTTAAGACATTTATAGCATTTTAGAATGTGAGTGTGAATTAGATAGTTGGATGAAGAAATTTTGAAAGGATGTTTCGGAGTGTCTTGGAATATTCCGGAGGAGTCCGGGATATCACCGAGAGTGTATGGAATGGTTCCAGACATTAAAAGAGGATGTTGGAAATATTTTAGGAAGGTTTTGAATTAAATCGGAGGAGTCCAAAAGTTAATTTGGAAAGCTTCCTAATAAATATTTATATTAATAAAAAATAATAAAAATGTATTTATTAATATCCTAGTGGGTCCCATGGGCCCGAGGGCCGCATGGGCCCACTAGGCCACACGCGCGCAGAGGGGGGAGGGAACCCTGGCCGAATTGGCCAGGGCCTCGCCTAGGCGTCGCCGGGTGGAGGAGGTGGGGAGGGCGAGGCCGTGTAGAGGGAGGAGTCCTTCCCGGTCTCAAACTTGCCCCCCAAGTTGGATTTGGAGAGAACTCCGTATTTGATGCAGACTCCGTATTGGATACAGACTTCCTCTCTCTCTCATATTAGTGGAAGAAAGGAAAAAAAGAGGTGTCCTTTGAGGATACAGATCCTAGTCCTACTCTCTCTCATATCGGTGGAAGAAAGGAAAAAAGAGGGATCTGACTATATAAGGAGGGGTGAGAGCCAAGGGCAATAAACAAGTTTCCACACCCTTGCCCGAGCCACCGCCAGCCGGCTGCTGCCACCTCGGCCCGGTTCTCTTCCTCTTCCTCACATCATCATCTTTGTCGCGTGGAGGCGATCTTCACCAACGTTCGCAACAGCTCCTTCTTCTACCCCATCTAGATCCAATCTTGACCGATGGCAGAGTGCTGCCGGATCTTCATTGACACGCTCTCGCTTTATCCGCGAGTTCTTGATCTCACCTCGATGCGGTGCCATTCTCGTTGCACATGTGGATACCGTTGGAGGTGCGACACTTGGAACACTAGTTCTTTAGATCCGTTCCTGGGATATGTAGCACCCCGGTTAATTCCACTACTAGAAAATCGCATGTTGTTTTTAGTTTATGCATAATCATGACATCATCATGCATGTTTTAACCTAAAACTATTTTCAAAAAGTCTCTCATTGTTTTCTACATATTCCCATGTCTTCATTCCAATCGAAACCCCGGTCGTCTGGATATTTTGTTTTATCTAAAAACTATTTGCAAAAAGTTTTATCAAATAAAATAAATAAAAATGTTTTATCGGGGGAGGCCGTCATCCTGCCGGGCCTAAGGCCCAGCAAACCAACAGCCTACCACCCGGTTAAATCCTGACCCTAGATCCCTCTCCCCCAAACCCTAATTGACCCAGCCCATCACCAACATCCCACCCCGCCGCCACTCTCCACCACACGGTCAACCCTGCAGCCACCCAATCCCGATCCCCACCTGGCCCTGCGTGGACCCCACCCTAACCGACCCTCTCCCCCCGCTCGCTCTCCCCTCACCTTGTATCCCGCACGCGCCCGTGAGGCCCCTGACCCCAGCGCCACCGCCATGCCTCTCTCCCAGCGTCCCGCCTCTGTGCCCTCGCCTCCCTCCTCCGCCTCTCAACCTCCTCATGCCCCGCCGACCTGCTTCCCCTTGTCGCGCAGCCGCTGACGAGGTTTAATCTCATCAATGCCCATTGTTATGGACTTGGGTTTTGGAGAAGATGGGGATGTTGGAGATCGTGGCACGGTTAACAGACAAGCAACCAGGGGACACGAGATTTACCCAGGTTCAGGCCCCCGGAGGGAAAACCCTACTCCTGATTGTCTGCTCTTAATTACGGCGGAACCGAAAGTTACAGGGTGCGCAGATTCGATCTGGCGTGGAGGTGCGTGCGAAAGTATGAGTCGAGAGATCTAGGACGTGCCCTCCTGGACTTTATATAGTCTTAGGCAGGTCCCGGGCATAGTCCTAGTCGGTTACAAGTTCTAGGGTTTTACCCCTTTGAATTTCCTATCTATGCTAGTCTTGCTCTCCAAGGATCCGAAGGCGTCATGGGCCTTGGCCACCCGAAAATCTTCATGGGCCAGCGTATATCTGCTGTGGGCCTTCCTTGGGCTGGACCAAGTATGCTAAAGTCACGTACCCGTAGGGTATAACCATGTCAGTAGCCCCCGAGTGATCAGTCGAATCGTAGAATCGGCTGAGGACTCTTCCATCCTTCGGGTGCAACTATATATTAATAGTATATGTGTGTAGGGATTGTTGATGCGTGTGCCTGACTCACCCGACGGATCAGGGCCAGTTAACTGTCTTAGGACGAAACAACACGGTCTTCTTCAGGTTCGAGTCCCTCAACTCGGACCTGGAACATATGCTGGCGTAATTCGACTCAGGCCGCTGAGGACTTACAGGAGTGGAATTCCAGTGATTTTAATTGATGTACCCAACGCGTCCGTCGGGATTTTTCATCACGCCTGTTGGCATGGATTTATACTAGCAGAGCGCAGTCGTGTACGTTGCCTAGCCATCAAATGATATCTGCAGGTCTTATCTTTGCGTCGCGGACGCAGCATCCGAACATTTGTCACCACAGAAGTGCTTCGGGTGGCCAAGGAGATTGTCGCTCACTCAGCGTTTTGTTGTGGCAGAGTTGCCAAAAAGTTTTTGCGTGTTGATCCGAAAGATCGCAGTCGAAGGTTTCATAGGATGCGCGACCAGCGCTCCCTATGGGAGTAGCCCCCGAGTGTCTGTTCGAGTCGTAAACTCGAGCAGAGACTTTAGTTCAAGCATTGTTTAGTTGTTTTACGTCCGTAGGACACGAAAATTTTCGGATGCTTAAATTCCTCCTCCCTATGGGAGTAGCCCCCGAGTCCGTAGTGGATTCGTAGACTCAACGTAGGACTCAAAGAAATACTTTGTCTTGATTCATCTTCCGGGTGCGCGGACAGCGCTCCTGATAGGAGTAGCCCCCGAGTATTTAGTCGAATCGAAGATTCGAGTGAGTACTCTTAGTTGTGGAGCCGAAGAAAGTGCTAGTATAGGTTTTGATGACATCAGTGCTTACGATCGATGACCTCAAGCGTCTGCTACGCCAGAGATGACTTGACTGGACGAACATGGGTCCCACTTGCTGACTTTGAATTGACCGGTCACGCGCGGCGTGGAGATAATTACGGCGTGTCCTCGATTTCCGCGCGTAGTGGACGGCGTGGAAACGACGGTTCGTTGTGGTGTTGACACGTGTACGGCCAGATCTGCCGTTGGCGTTAGGTCTTCCGGATGAACGGCTGCCATGCGTCGTCTTTGCTGTTATAATCCTTGAGGGGAACCGTGGTTTGTTTTCACCGCACCAGTTCTTGTGTTTCACTGCCTCCTTGCGCTCGAGCGATTCTTGCTTCGCGCTGGGATTTCCTTCTACATTTCCGTCGTCCTTTGTACGTTTTCACCGTCGGCGCCGCCGTACCGTGATGGGGAAACCAAAGAAGTCTTCATCTGCGGTTGGGACCAGCGCCGCCGGAGGAAAGAAGGGCACCACCGCTGCTCGCGTCACCAATGGTGGCTGGCGGCGATCAGAGACGCGGGAGAGCGATCTCCGCAAGCTGCGCGAGCGGGGCCTAATCCCGCAAGATACGGAGGCCGTCAAACTACCTGGTAATGAGGTAATCCCCCGTCCCCCATCTGGGTACCGGGTTATGTTTCTCGCCTTCGTTTTGCGTGGGTTTTCGTATCTAGTCCATGACTTCCTTCGTGGATTGTTCTTCTTCTATGGGATTCAGCTTCATCATCTGTCTCCTAATTCTCTTCTCCACATTGCTTGTTTTATCACTTTTTACGAGTGCTGGCTTGGCATTGAGCCGCACTTTGGCCTCTTCCGGAAGCTCTATTCCGTGAAGAGGCAATCTGGTGCGGATGGTGTATATCCTATTGGGGGTTGCATCATCTCCCTCAGTCCCAATCTTCTCTTCTTTTCCTTTTCCATGTCCGAATCTGTCCAGTACTGGCGGAGGCGATGGTTTTATATCCGCAACTCCGTAGTGCCCGGGCAAGATTTTGGTCTTGTTCCCTTTGACCCCTCCCAAATGATTGAGAAGAAAAGGTCTTGGAAGAACCAAATCTTAGACGGTGAGGTGGCGGAGATAGAGGCCCTGTACCGTCGGGTGGAGGATCTCCAACTGATTCCTGAGAAGGAGGTGAACGGTGTGGACATCATCCGGGCGTTTCTTGAGCGTCGGGTGCAGCCCCTCCAAGCGAGGGCGCACCCGATGTTTCTTTATTCTGGACGCCGTGATCCGACGAGGGTTTCGAGTGAGAAAATCTCCGAGGGGGATCTTGACAGGGCCCTTCGCGCGCTGCTGAAGTTCAAGGCCGGAGAAGAAATCCCGGGGAAGTTGCTGACTCCTCCCTTTTCTTCGACGTTGGTCGTACCGAAGGTGTAGATTTGTGCACGTAGTGCTCCCCTTTTTTTGTCGTCTGTGTATTTGTTTCCTTTTTTTGCTAACAAAGTTCCTTCTTATCTTGCAGAGTTCAAAGTGCCAGGCATGGTACCACCGTTGCCCGAAAGGTATCCGAATGCCCCGGATAATGAAGTGCTTGATTCCGTGTCCGAGCTACCGTCAGCGCGATCTCCGGCGGAGGATGCCAACGAGTCAAGTGAGGACCATACGCGAAAGCGGTCGCAGAGCTCCAGCGAGTCTTCGGATGCCTCGACTCCTCCGACTCCCAGAAACCCTCTGGGCCTTGAGCGTCATGATGATGGTCATGGAGGCTCTTCCTCTCCTATTCCTGCCCTTCCTGTGCAGGCTGTAGCGCCGCACCCACCAGTAAAGCGGAAGAAGGAAGAAAAGAAGGAGGATAAGAAGGAAGAGAAGAAAGAGGAGAAGAGGGCCCGAAGGGCTTCTCCTATCTTCGACCTGAGCGCATTGGGCTCGTATGTTTTCTTGTTATACTGTTGTCCTTGTTCCTTCGTGATTTTTGCACTTGTGCTGATTGGTTTGTATGCAGGCAATCCTCCCATGATTCCTCCAGTGATGGTGAACGGGAGATGATGGGGGAGTCAAAAATTGCGTCTCCTCCACCTCAAACGGTGGCGACTTCGGGTGGCGCGGCTCCGGATCCTCCGTTGCAGGAGGTGCAGGTGGTTGCGCCTCAGAATTTCGCAGGCGGTCCTTCGGGGTCGTCATCAGAGCATGTAAGCTTTTCTGCCTCATGGGGGGAGCCCCCTGGTGTCTTCATGTGCGAATCTTGTTTTTACTCCTTTGTGTTTGGCGTAGCCCCCAAGCCCTTTTCTTACTGACATTTCATTTTCTGCAGCCTTTTGTGCAAGAGGCCAAGCGGCTTGTGCAAGAGCGCCTGGTGCTGGAGGCGAACCTTCGGCAGCTTCAAGGTTTCTATCTAACTTTTCTCTTATGTATCCTGATTTAGTTCTTTGACATTTGTTTGTTTTGAATGCAGAGGAGCATAACAAGTCTCTCCGTGAGGTTGACGCTCTCAAGAAGAGCCTTGGTCAATCAGAGCAGAAGGCCGGAGCCGCCGTTGGTGCGAAAGAACGCCTTGAGCTAGAGCTGACTAAGGCAGCCGAAGCGAAAGAGCGTCTACAGCAGGAAGCCACAGATCGTGAGGAGCAGCTGGCCACGGTTGTGGCTGCTCGCGCAAAAGAGGTGGCGGCGAAGCTCATGGCTGCTGCCATGGCTATTTCGGGTGAGTACTAGTTTTTTACTTTTTTCTATTCCTTCAGGTCTTCTCTTATGCGGTTTTTCTTCATGTCTTTCTTCTTTTTGCCTCAGATGCTGCAGGCATCGAGTTCGACCGCGGTGCTCTGGAGCACGGGAGTGCTCTAGATGATGCCACTGCGGCGGTCAAAGACCGCTGCAGCACCGTTGTCAACTCCCTTGCCAAGGCGAAAGAGGTCCTTGGTCGCTTCTACAAGGAGCTTGTCCTGAAGGGCGCAACCCTTGACGATGTGGATGCTCTGGCGGAGGCTCTATCAGCCGAAGCGCCTGCGGTGTATAAACGCAAACAGAAAGGCATCGGCGCATCCGTCGGGCTGGCAATGGCCATGGCGGCTGGAGCGGAGCTGGATCTGCCCCAGATCACTTCTCGGATGCCGACGGTTGCGGATGGATCCGAGGTAGCCTTTTCTGCCTATTCTGCTCGCTGCAGGCGATATGGGCCCAAGCTCATTGATTTGCTGTCTGAGTATGCACTGTGGCAGCAGGGTGGTGCCAAAGCTAGGCAGTCTGGCTCCGAAGCGACTCAGGCTCCTGCGTCTTAGGCGTAGTAAATGTAGGCTAGTTTGTAGTTTGTTTTTGTTGTAAATATCTTGAAGAACACCATCCTTGTGCCACGTAGTGGCTTTATATATTCGATGAATTTCTCTAAGTTGTGCTCCATCCTTGGCTGAATGTCTGTGTTCCTTTCTTTTGCTGCCGCTCTAGGTTCCTTCGGGTGCTGACCCTGTTGACGCTTCATTAGCAATGTCGTTGCTACCATCCTTGGATGATTCCTCGTAGCTCACTTTCCTTCGCGATCGTGTGCGTAGTCTGGAGAGGGAGTTGCTCGGGTTACATGGTCATGCCGACGTTTGGAAGTCCAAGGTTGATCGTGGTGCAGCCAGAGAGGAGTACTTGATGGCGGAGTTGGTCCGGCTGTCCGAGCAACTGCAATGTAAGTTGTTCTTTGGTCGAGCTGTAGCTCTGTTCTTCGAATGACCCTGTTGGCCTTACTCTTATGTTGTCCGATTATTGCAGGTGCAAATCTTGCTCCGAGGGAAGAAAAAGAGCGTGTCGCTGTTCGGGTCAATTTCTTGACTCAACAGGACATGGAGGTCGTCGGCTTCTTCTGGATGGATCGTGATCGCGCCGTAGCCCTGGCGACGGTGCAGGATCGCGTTCATCAAGTTTCGCGGGTGCTCCGCCAGGTGCAGACATCACTTTCCTCGGTGCTGCACGTCGTGTTCCCTTTGGATGTCGTGCCGACAAGCCTTGCAGGTCTTGTGTCGAAATTTCGGAACGTAAGCAATGTCAAGGAGTTGGTGCGGCAGCAGCTTGTCGCAGGAGTGAAAGCTGCGTTGTCTCTTGTGAGGCTGCGCCGGCCTGACGTGGATTTGGCTACCGTGGCTGCTGGGCCACCTCTTCGCCCTGATGGTGGCGAGTGGGACATGGGTCCGCATTACACGGCTGTAAGGCAGTATGCCGAACAAATTGTAGATTTGTTTGAGCAGCGTGCCCAGGTTATTCTTCAACATAGGTAGTACCTGTAAAGAGAGAGAGATGTAAAATTTGTATATTTCGGCTGGGCGTGTTGTGCCCTTTGTTGTAAAGGTTTCTTTGTATGTGAGCACGTAGTGCTTTAATTGGATACGTGTCCTTTTCGTTTGCCTGACGTTGTCAGCTACTCAGGTGTACACGTTTGGCCCTCAGTCGATGAAATCGTGAGGTGGGGGGAGCCCCCGAGTGTGCTTGTAGCATAAAGTATAGTTGCAGAAAATAGTGAAACGAAGTTTTTGGGGCGAGACACTTAGCTTTATTTATATCGTAATGGAGGAGATACATTGTTCGGCTGAGTAGCCTTGGCTGGAAGCCTTATTGAAAGTAAAAGAAGGGGGTAGGTTGCTACGGATAGAACCGTCGCAGGTGCGAGATACTCCATGGGTTGGAGTATGCGACTCCAGACTCCACGTGCTTGAGGCGATAGGCGCCACCTGGGATGACTTCGGTGATGGCGTAGGGTCCTTCCCATGGCGACTCGAATTTATTCGGTCGCTTTTGCTTGAGTCGCAAGACGAGGTCTCCTTCGACGAAGGACCTTGGGCGCAACCGGCGGCTATGGTAGTTGCGGAGACTCACTGGTACACCGATCGAGTTGTCGCTATATCCTGCCGTCGAGTGTATCGACAGCGTCTTCGAGTGCTCGTGGATTCAGCTTCATCAGAGGCGACGACCCGTGGGCTGGTGGCGATTGCCGGTAGCAACCCGGCTCCGTGTACCATGAAGAACGGTGTAGCCGGTGGATCTGTTGCGTGGTTCGTAAGATCCACAGACGGAGGGTAGCTCCTTCGCCCAATTTCCAGCTTTGTGTTCGAGTGAGCTCATGAGGCGCTTCTTGATGCCGATTAGGCCGTTGGCCTTTTCCACTTGTCCGTTTGCTTGTGCCACCGAGGCATATGTGATGTTGATCCCAAGGCCTTCGCAGAAGTCCCGGAATTCTTCGGAGATGAAGTTCGATCGGTTGTCGGTGATGATGCGTGTACGCAACACATGAGACAATGGACTCGAAGAACTTGACAGTTTTGCTTTTTGGTTGGTGACCGGCATGGCCTCGATCCACTTGGTGAATTTGTCGATCAACAGGAGGAAGACGTGTACTCCTTCGAGGATTTTGGCAATTTGCCGATCATGTCGAGGCCCCATTGAGCGAAAGGCTGCTATAGGTATGGGCCTGAGCTCGGACCCGGTGCGCGGTTTGTCGGCGAACCGTTGGCATCCGTTGCATCTTCGGACGATGTCCTTGCGCTCATGGCCGTTGGCAAGAGAATCCTGCTCAGAGCTTTGGCGACAAGGAGCTGCACGCATGGTGGCCGCAGATGCCTTCATGGATGTCTTGGAGTATGGCCTTGCCGTTGTCGATGGTGACGCACCGTTGAAGTACGCCCGTGATGCTCCGCTTGTACAGCTCGCCGTTGATGATGGTGAAGGCTTTTGACCGGCGAGATATGCGCCGAGCGTCTGTTGGGCTGTCAGGAAATTCTCCGGTTATCAAGAACTGGAGGTACGGTCGTGTCCAGGATTCTTCGACTGCCATGACCTGCATTAGGTTGACCATGGCTACCTCTGTGTCCAGTTTCTCGGGTCCTTCGTGTCCTTCGGGTAGCGTAGCTCCCGAGTGCTCTGATTCTTCGGGTGATCCCTTGGGGAATTTACGCTTGATGGATGGCACGCAGATTTGTTCGAGGAACACACCTGGTGGCACCTTTGCGCAGGTGGAGCCGATGTTGGCGAGTCTATCGGCTTCCTCGTTGCTCTCTCTTCCAACGTGCCGAAGTTCGCAGCCGTCGAATTCTCCTTCGAGTGCGTTGTAGAGCGCGCGGTACGCGATCATGTTTTCGGCGTGTGCGTCACACTCATTCATCGTCTGCTGGACGACGAGGTTGGAGTCACCGTAGATGACCAGGCGCGTTGCGCCGCATATCTTTGCCATCCTCATGCCATGGATGAGGGCTTTGTATTCGGCTTCGTTGTTGGAGGCCCTGAATTTCATCCGAAGGACGTACTTCATCTTGTCACCCTGCGGGGAGGTTAATATGACCCCTGCCCCTGCTCTGGCTTCGCGCTTGGAGCCGTCAAAATGCATTGTCCAGGACTGCGACATGTCTGGGGTGTCTGGCAGCTGCAGCTCCATCCAGTGCACCAGGAAGTCCGGAAGTACTTGAGATTTGATTGCGTGTCGCTTCTCGTAGACGATGTCCAAGGGTGATAGTTCTATGCCCCACAGGGCCACCCGTCCTGTGGCCTCTGGATTATTCAGGATGTTGTTCAGGGGTGCTTCGTTGACGACCATCACCTGGTGCTCCTGGAAGTAATGGCTCAACCGTCGAGCCGTCATGAACACGCCGTAGGCTAGCTTCTGGTAGTGAGGGTACCTCTGCTTTGTTGGTGTCATTACCTTGCTGAGGTAGTAAATTGGGCACTGGACCCCGTGGGTCTTGCCTTCTTCGGGTCATTCGACCACGAGTACGGTGCTGACCACCTGATGTGTGGCTGCTATGTACAGCAGCAAGGGTTCGCACTCCTTTGGCGTGACCAAAACGGGCGAGGTGGAGAGGAGCCGCTTGAGGCTTTCGAATGCGTCGTTGGCTTCTGGCGTCCACTCGAACTTGTCTGCTTTACGCAGCAGCTGGTAGAATGGTAGGGCCTTCTCGCCCATAAGGCTGATGAACCCGCTTAGAGCTGCTACTCGTCCTGCGAGCTGCTGGACGCCTTTGAGGTTTTTCGGCTTCTCCATCGTCATGATGGCTTTGATTTTCTTCGGGTTCGCCTTGATCCCTCATTGAGAGATGAAGTACCCCAGCAGCTGACCTGATGGGACGCCGAAGGCGCACTTTTCCGGATTGAGCTTGATCCTGTAGCGATCAAGGTTGTCGAACGTCTCGCGGAGATCGTCGATAAGTGTCCTTGCCTCCTTAGTTTTTATTACTATGTCATCGACATAAACTTGGACGTTGCGACCAATCTGGTCCTTGAGGAAGGCCTGCATGCATCGCTGGTACGTGGCACCCACGTTTTTTAGCCCGAAAGGCATTGTGTTGTAACAGAATACTCCGAACGGTGTAATAAACGCCGTTTTCTCCTGGTCTTCGACCTTGAGCCGAATCTGGTTATAGCCTGAGTAGGCGTCGAGGAAGGAGAGTTTCTCGCAACATGCAGTAGAATCAATAATCTGGTCGATCCGTGGAAGAGGGAAGTGTTCCTTTGGGCAGTGCTTATTTAGTGACGTGAAGTCCACGCACATCCGCAGGATGTCCGTGTCCTTCTTCAGGACCATCACTGTGTTTGCAAGCCACTCGCTTTCTTTGATTTCCCTGATGAAGTCTGCAACGAGTAGTCTATTGATTTCCTTGCCGATGGCTTCGGCTCGTGGCTCCGACAATCTTCGGATGGACTGCTTGACTGGCTTGGTGTCTGGAAAGACATTGAGTGCGTGCTCGGCGAATTCCCTGGGAACTCCTGGCATGTCCTCAGGACACCAGGCGAAGATTTCCCAGCGCTCACGAAGGAATTCGACGAGCGCGCTTTCCTATGCGGTGCTGAGGTCATTGGCGATCAAGGCCGTCTTGGAGGCATCCGTCGGATGGACCTGTACTTTCTTGGTGTTGACGGTGGAGTCGAAGGACATGTCAGGTGCGTTCTTCCTTGTGACTGGGGGTAGCCCATTGTCCGTCACCTCGCGGAGCCTTACAAGCTCGTCTTGCATGCCGAAAGACTGGGAGATTTTGTTGAAATCCCTGTCGCATTGGTCCGATCGGGTGAAGCTCCCATGGACTGTGATGACGCCCCTTGGTCCTGGCATCTTGAGTAGTAGGTATGCGTAGTGTGGGACGGCCAGGAACCTTGCGAATGCTACACGCCCCAGGATGGCGTGGTATTGTGATGGCCAGTCCACCACTTCGAATTCAAGTCGCCTCCGAAAGTTGTCGGCTCAAGATGACGTCGAGTCCTATTTTGCCCAGGGGGAATATGCCCTTTCCTGGTACAATGTCGTGGAACGTTGTGTCTGATTGTTCCAAGCTGCATTGCGGGATCCGCATAGCTGCCAGGGTGCTTGCGAACATTAGGTTGATGCCGCTGCCATCGTCCATGAAGACGCGAATCATCTCGAAGCCTCCGATCTGCGCCTCCAGCACCAGGGCAGCATGACCTGGGCGAGGGATCCGCAAGGGTGATCCGCGAGTGAACGTGATGCAGGACTCCGATCCGCTGAGGTACTCAGGGATTGTAGGTGGAGTTGCCACGGCCAAGTTGATTTGTCGGGTGATTTTCTTCTGCACCCTATTTGTGGGGCGTCCCTTCTGGATCATATTTAGTGCTCCCTTTGGTGGGGGTATACGACCCCGGCGTTGTTTTGTGCTGGTGCGACTGGTTGGTTTGGGCCTCCAATAGGTGGCGGTGGAGGAGCTCCGTGTGCTATTTCTCCTTGCACGGGTGCGTTTCCGAACGCAGGGATTGGGGCTTGTTGCCTCATCTGCGCCGTGCTTTCGCTGAGTTTCTGGAACTCGCGGCAGTCCTTGAGCATGTGACTGGCTTTCTTTTTGCCATCTTGCTTGTCGATGTAGAAGTGGATGGTGCATGGACCTGAAATTTTTTAGAATGCTGAGGGTCCGCGGTCATGGCGTTACACGATTGTGATGATCGTCCGCTGTCTCGGAGATTTCCTCCACGGTAACCTCCGCTGTTGCGGCTGTTGTCGTTGCGGCGGTCGGCGTAGCCAGCCGCGACCATGTCGGGTCCGTCGTTGTCTTCGTAGACACGCGATCTCCTCTTGCTGCGGCGTTCTCGCCTTCGTCCGTAGTCGTCCTCTTCATCTGATTGCGCTCGCTGGATGCAATCTTCGCCGTCTGCCCAACTGTTGGCAATTTCCATGAGGTGGTTGAGTGTCTTGGGCTTGACACGCCCGAGTTCTTCCTTGAAATCTTGGCGCTTGACGCCGTCTCTGAAGGCGTCGATGGCCCTCTCCTCGGAGATATGCGCTGCGGAGTTCTTGGTGGTAGACCAGCGTAATATGTACGAGCGAATAGATTCCCCCGTTCTCTGAGTGCAGGCTCGCAACTCTTCAATTGAGGCGGGCCTCTTGCTGGTGCCCTTGAAATTTCGGATGAAGCTGTAAGCTAGATCCTCCCAACTTCGGATGGATCCTGATGATAGGCTGAGCCGCACTGTCATACCGTCACCGCAATGGAGGCATTGCATGGCGGTTTTTTGTTACCGCCGTGCAGCTTGACGGATGACAGATGATCGCTGAGCCAAGATTTTGGATCTTGCGTGCCGTTGAACTTCGGAGTGTCCGAAGGAAGCTTGAAATTGTGTGGCATCTTTGTTCGCCGAACAGATCTGCTGAAGCATCGAGCTCCACAGAGTTCTCCTTTGTCTTCATCCATCTCGGACTCGGACGAGCATGCGTGTTTGGCTCGCGCTTTGTCGATTTTGCGCTGTGTAAGCGCGTCTCTAGCGTCGTAGTCGCGTTTATGGCGATGCGAGCTCTTCTTCCTTCGAGGAAGGTCGTGCTCCTCTTCCTCTTCGGATGAAGGGGTGGGGCTCTACCGATCTGGGAGCTTTCTTCTTTGGCTCATGAGCGCGTCTTCGTGGAGCGCTCCGGCGAGTCCGAGTCCGTGAGTGCGGACTTATGCATGGCTCTTTCGGGTCCCTCCGGAGGTTGGTGGGCCGAGATACGTGATGGCTGCGCCAGGATCGCAGCTTGTGGTGTCTTCGGGATGATGTTGCCATCGGCATCCATATCCATGAACGACGTGTGGAGAGTTCGGGTCACATCACGACGTTCCTTTGGATCCATGTTCTCCACCCGCGAGCGATGCTTGTTTCCCTGATTTCCATTCGTGCTGGAGCCGGGTGCCATGGCGGAGAGCGCAGCTCGTCGTGCGCTGGACTCGGAGGCTACTTGCTTGCGTTTATCAAGCGTCTCCTGCATATTGACTTGCTTCTTGTGCTCCTCGATGAGGAGGTAGTGGTACGCCATCAGTAGGTCGCGTGGTGAATCCACAGGCAGGACTATGTCGCCTGCGACGGCACGACGTGCATGTACCCATCCTTCCTTGCTATGTTGGATGACGTGGCCGTTGTTCTTCTCCCCTTGTGGGGATTGCTTCTTCCGCTTTCCGCTTCCGTCCTGCGGGTTGGGGTTCGTGTTGGGCGGGTGGGGCGTTTGTTGATCTGGATGACCCGCGCGCATAGGTAGCGCCGTAGATCGGTTTGCTGCCGCAGCTTTCGATCCGAACCGTAGGTCCTTCATCCAAAGGTGGATCGCAGATCGAGTTGCAGCACTGCTGCTGTAGAACTCATCTGTCGATGGTGACGCGTGAGACGGGTGTGGAGCCCACGAGGCGGGCCTGATTGATGGCACGGGCACCCTCTTAGGAAGGCGGAGGGTGCCAATTTGTCCCACACAGGCGAAGCTCGAACAAAATCTCGAGTCCGTCGCCACGGGCTCGAAATCTTCATGGTGGCGAGTGGGCGGTGAAGTCAAGGTCCCAAGAGGAGGTGATTCTCCGCCGCCGAGTTGTAGATCGATCGGGTTGGGACCCACGATCGCACAATCAGCAGCCCGATTCCCAGACGGCACCAATTGGCGAGGTTTAATCTCATCAATGCCCATTGTTATGGACTTGGGTTTTGGAGAAGATGGGGATGCTGGAGATCGTGGCACGGTTAATGACAAGCAACCTGGGGACACGAGATTTACCTGTGTTCAGTCCCGGAGGGAAAACCCTACTCCTGCTTGTCTGCTCTTAATTACGGCGGAACCGAAAGTTACAGGGTGCGCAGATTCGATCTGGCGTGGAGGTGGGTGCGAAAGTATGAGTCGAGAGATCGAGGACGTGCCCTCCTGGCCATTATATAGTCTTAGGCAGGTCCTGGGCATAGTCCTAGTCGGTTACAAGTTCTAGGGTTTTACCCCTTTGAATTTCCTATCTATGATAGTCTTGCTCTCCAAGGATCCGAAGGCGTCATGGGCCTTGGCCACCCGAAAATCTTCATGGGCCAGCGTATATCTGCGGTGGGCCTTCCTTGGGCTGGACCAGGTATGCTAAAGTCACATACCCGTAGGGTATAACCATGTCAGCCGCCGGCCACCTCCGGCTCCCGCCCTGGTTCCTGCATCGGATGTCGCCTCGTCCTCCCCGAGTCTCTCCTCCACCACGACCCTGTCCCGTGCGCGGGTCGTCGCCCTTACCCGACCACCTCCCTCCGGCCATCGACGTCTTGGCCTTCCTCTGCCTTGACCTGGGCAACGCGAGCTGCCCTCCTCTGGCCACGCCTTCCTCCGCCCGTGGCGCCACCGCCCCTTCCTACACCCACCGCTGCCGCGGGTCCCCATCGTCGGCCGTCTCATCATCATGGTGGCCGCCTTGTCCTGAAGCCAGCGTTGGCTTGCTGCTTGCAGCGATTTATTTTGTGACCAAGGCACCTGGGCATGTGTGTCTTCTTTTTATGCTCATGTCCCTGTAGCCCGATCCGACCACACCGTCCTTTTTTCCCGATGTCCTGCTTACTGCATCCTCGCTTCTGTTTGAAGCCAAGTCTGTGCTTGTGTGCTCCCAAGCCCGGCTTTATCTTGTGGCATCACAAGATCCTCCTCCTTCATGTCTAAGCGCTGCAAGATCTCCCGGACACCGACAAGTGATGATGCGACCCCTAGACCACTGGTGTTGTATCCCAAGGTCTCCGATATGGATTCGACGCACCCGAATCTAGCCTTCATGAAACCCGAGTGTTGATGCCAAGATCGACCGTTGCCTAAAACCAATGCAAAGAGAATTTCCGGTTCCGACACAAGTTCGTCGAGACCCTGGATGCCAAGATCTCCTCGCGGTTCCTAGAGACCGATCCCGGCGCCCGAAGACCGTACCCAAAACCCCAAAACCCCAAGATCTTCGAATCCCCCATGTGTGAACCCCTTTCCGAGCGCGCCCTATTTTATAATGTCATATATCTTGTTGCATAACTAAATTGTCATGCTTGCATACATATAATGTGATTTGGGGGCCTTATGCCGATTCACCTCATAATTAAATATGGAGGCCATATGCAGGCGATTCTAGTCTTATATTGGTCCCATTTAAATTTGTTTAGCTAACCGATGCCATGTTTCGAATTGTTAAGACAACATTTAAATTGTGCGGTATCTAAACAACATGAACCATCTAATAAATTGTCGGGACTCCGGTTCCGCTTAATATTGCCTAATTGCATCGCATCTTTGCCATGTCATACATCATATATGCATCATGCCTGATCTTTTGTCATAGTATTAAATAGTGCATCCGGTGTTTCTTCTAGTGCTTTGCTTCTTCACGGATTAGGCCGATGAGTTGATGCGAGTGCTGACTGATCATCGAATGAACCTTCGGCGGTGTTTTCAGGCGAGCATTCTCCCTATTTCTACCTATTTTATATTTATAGTCTTTATTTCCTCCTGTTGATCTATTGCTATCTGTGTTGCGATGCTATAGATTTTGTACCCCTATATACTTGCATGCAACCTCTATATTGCCATGGACACCTCCTATTACCTATTGTTTGGTAGATAGTCGGCCTTGGGAGTCGTAGTCGCTTGCTTAGGAGCTTCTTCGCATCATCGATGTTCCACCGTCGTTGGGTGGTTGGCACATGCTTAATGGTGGAGATGATCATGGATTTAATTACTGTTTAATAACTAAAATTGAAAGTAGGTAAATAATGCAGAGGAACCGACGGGTAATAGATAATATTTGGTTTTTAACCGCCCACTTGTGTCCCGTAGGACCCCGTGTTCTTGACACCTGTTCCGAGATCGAGCGCGCTAACCACAGGTGGGGTGGGTGGGCACCCCCATCGATTTAGTACCTGATTTCAAAGTACTGTACTGGGGGCCACAAAGTAGTTTGGGGCTTTATTACTATCATGTACTTATGCCATGCTTTACTGCTTTATTTAAGATTGCGCGTGGAGCGCTTGTACTGTTAGGAACAAATGTGGAATGTTTCCGCGGTATCGACAAGCCTAGTCACACTTTCGGGTTCCCAGTCATTTATAGCCATTGACACGAACCCTGGGTCCGTCTCAGAGACCGGCCGACTTCGTTGTGGGTAGCTTAGTGGGGTGGGCCCCATGTGCTTGCTTTGGGTCTGGGAAACGTCGTGTCCGAAACCCCGTCGACATACCGTTGGGTGTATGTTTTGTGATATTGTGCCTACCTGACTTGACAATAAGGGTGTAGGTGCGTGTGGAAACTTTGGTGCACCCCTGCAGGGTTAAATATTTTCAAGAAGCCGTGTTCGTGGTTATGGACGACTTGGAGCACAGTTCTCGATCATAGATAACTATAACTAAATTTTACTATTATAATATGACTTGTATCCGATATGACTAGTAAGTTGGATAACCACCATGGAAAGAATGAAGAAAACTGCCAACCGTGTGAGTTTCCTCGGCATGACTTCCTCTTTTGGTCTCGAGGGGGAAATACCAGGATGGGTATGATTGGAGGTATTATCAGGTTGGATCCGAATAGGTCTTTCTCATCTCTCTCTGATAGCCGACAGTTGTATCGAGTCTATATAGGTTGTTTAGTGCATGTCGCGTTGCCGCTTTAGTCCACCATACCTATGTAGGCGAGGACCGCAGAATTCTAAGACTCGCCGTGTACTGGCCTCAGTACTGACCGCTCTGTTTTTCCTTTGCCGTTTGTCGGCACCCCTTTTGTTATTGCAGGTTTTTTGAGGTCGACATCGTTAGCAGGGTTACCCTTCCGGCTTGGCCTGGGAAGGGTTATGGACACTATTGGTTATTCTTCAGGGCTCTTAGCCCCATTTGCATCTTGTCCATAGTCGGATGTTGTATCATTTTCAAGGTGATTTGGATCTTTGTATTGTATATCTGTATTCTTGACTCTTGGAGTCATGTTGTATATATCTGTTCTATGGGTTCCATCGTGGACTAATGTGTAATGGTATTACTTTGTTTTCCACCCGCATGAAAGTGCTTGGTAGGCACCTTTGAATCGTTTCTATGCGGGTTTGGAGGGAATCGCTAAGACTTTCATAGGGCCGATCCGAGGGTGTTACTTAGTGGTATCAAAGCTCAGCAGTTATGGTACCCCACTGGTCTAGCATGTAGGATAACCTAGCTAACGACCGATGTAGAGTGTCAAAACTATTTTGCAAAATTGGCTGGATAGATCTTATTAGGTCTTATTTTACTCCTTACCCCTCTGCGTTTCTCGTCTTACCTTTGCGTGATTTGAATCTGCTCTCTTATATTTTCTTCGTGTCCAGGAATTCTCGTGGTTGGGTTTCCATCATACCTTCACGGTTTCGCTTCCATCCTCTTGTAACGGTGCTTCGACATCTGGTCTTCGTGCTATCTGAGGAATTTTCCTCTATTATACCTTTTAGTGGACCAAAAGTTCACTAATTTTTTTCTTTCTTTGTATCTTTCGGAGTTTTTCAACGCGACGACCTCATCTACATCAGATCTGACGAAGATCCTACTTTATCCTTTTGTTTCTGAATTTCGATTGACAAGATCTTCAGTCTGAATTCTGAGAGTTGGTTGCGTAATTCTCCTATTCATGTGTAGAGTAATGCTTTGGGTGCGTGATGGACTGATCACCATCCAACTACTCTTATCATTCTCTCTTGTACATTGAATTGGTGGATCACGCAATTGTACTCCTTCCATAGAAGTTAGAGGTGGCCTTACCTTTTGATACCTTTACCTTTGCCAGTTGTTTATCCAGAGTGTTATCTCGATGAACGAGAGCATCGACCCTTGTTGGTGGTGTTACTGATTTCAAGATGGATAAAGAATCATTGTTAGTGGTGTCACAAAGACCTACACGAAGCGTGAAGGATCAGATCATCGGCCTTCTTCCTCGTACCATGAGGCGGATCTCGAGGGTGAGATCCATTGTTAGTGGTGTCGAATTGTAGCACCCCGGGTAATTCCACTACTAGAAAATCGCATGTTGTTTTTAGTTTATGCATAATCATGACATCATCATGCATGTTTTAACCTAAAACTATTTTCAAAAAGTCCCTCTTTGTTTTCTACATATTCTCCTATCTTCATTTCAATCGAAACCCCGATCGTCTGGATATTTTGTTTTCATTAAAAACTATTTGCAAAACGTTTTATAAAATAAAATAAATAAAAATGTTTTACCGGGCGAGGCCGTCAGCCTGTCGGGCCTAAGGCCAGCAAACCAACAGCCTACCACCCCGGTTAAATCTTGACCCTAGATCCCTCTCCCCAAACCCTAATCGACCCAACCCCTCACCAACATCCCACCCCGCCGCCACTCTCTACCACACGGTCACCCTGCAGCCACCCAATCCTGATCCCCACCTGGCCCTGCATGGACCCCACCCTAACCGACCCTCTTGCCCCGCTCGCTCTCCCCTCACCCTGTATCCCGCGCGTGCTCGTGAGGCCCCTGATCCCAGCGCCGCCGCCATGCCTCTCTCCCAGCGTCCCGCCTCTATGGCCTCGCCTCCCTCCTATGCCGCCCAACCTCCTCATGCCCCGCCGCCCAGCTTTCCCTTATCGTGCAGCTGTGGGCCACTGCCGGCTCCCGCCCTGGTTCCTGCATTGGATGTCGCCTCGTCCTCCCCGAGTCTCCCCTCCACCACGACCATGTCTCGTGCGCCGGCCGTCGCCCTTACCCGACCACCTCCCTCCGGCCATCGACGTCTTGGACTTCCTCTGCCTCGACCTGGGCCACGCGAGCTTCCCTCCTCTGGTCGCGCCTTCCTCCGCCCATGGCGCCACGACCCCCTCCTGCACCTGCCGCCGCCGCGGGATCCCATCGTCGGCCGCCTCGTCATCATGGTGGCCGCCTCATCCTAAAGCCAGTGTAGGCTTGTTGCTTGTAGTGATTTATTTTGTGACCAAGGCACCTGGGCATGTGTGCCTTCTTTTTCTGCTCATGTCCCTATAGCCCGATCCGACCACACCGTCCAGTTTTTTTCCTGATGTCCTGCTTACTGCATCCTCGCATCAGTTTGAAGCCAAGTCTGTGCTCGTGTGCTCCCAAGCCCGTCTTTCTCCTGTGGCATCACAAGATCCTCCTCCTTCATGTCTAAGCGCTGCAAGATCTCCCCGACACCGATAAGTGATGATGTGACCCCTAGACCACCGGTGCTGTATCCCAAGGTCTCTGACATGGATTCGACACACCCGAAGATCGCCGTCATGGAACCCGAGTGTTGCTGCCAAGATCGACCGGTTCCTAAAACCAATGCAAAGAGAATTTCCGGTGCCGACACAAGTTTGTCGAGACCCTGACGCCAAGATCTCCTCGCGGTTCCTAGAGGCCGATCCCGGTGCCCAAAGACCGTACCCGAAACCCCCAAACCCCAAGATCTTCGAATCCCCCATGTGTGAACCTCTTTCCGAGCGCGCCCTATTTTTATAATGGCATATATCTTGTTGCATAACTAAATTGTCATGCTTGCATACATATAATTTCATTTGGGGGCCTTATGCCGATTCACGTCATAATTAAATATGGAGGCCATATGCAAGCGATTCTAGTCTTATATTGGCTCCATTTAAATTTGTTTAGCTAACCGATGCCATGTTTCGACTTGTTAAGACAACATTTAAATTGTGGGGTATCTAAATAACATGAACCATCTAATAAATTGTCGGGACTCCGATTCCACTTAATATTGCTTAATTGCATCGCATCTTGGCCATGGCATACATCATATATGCATCATGCCTGATCTTTTGTCATAGTATTAAATAGTGCATCCGGTGTTTCTTCTAGTGCTTTGCTTCTTCACGGATTAGGCTGATGAGTTGATGCAAGTGCCGACCGATCTTCGGATGAACCTTCGGCAGTGTTTTTAGGCGAGCGTTCTCCCTCTTTCTACCTATTTTATATTTCTAGTCTTTATTTCCTCATTTTGATCTATTGCTATCTGTGTTACGATGCTATATATTTTGTACCCCTGTATACTTCCCTGCAGCCTCTATATTGCCATGGACACCTCCTATTACATGTTTCTTGGTAGCTACTCAGCCTTGCAAGTCGTAGTCACTTGCTCAGGTGCTGCTTCGCATCGTCGATGTTCCACCGTTGTTGGGTGGTTGGCACATGCTTAATGGTGGAGATGAGCATGAATTTAATTATTGTTTAATAACTAAAATTGAAAGTAGGTAAATAATGCAGAGGCACCGGTGGGTAATAGACAATATTTGGTTTTTAACCGTCCACTTGTGTCCCGTAGTACCAGTTTCTTGACACTTTTATTAGAGATCGTGCTAACCCACAATGGGGGTGTGTGGGGCACATCGATTCGTACACTTCCAATTTTCAATGCCTTTTATGCTTAAAAGTAGTTGGGGCTTTTTATTATGTTCATACTTATGCCATGCTTTAATGCTTTATTTTTTATAACATGCTGCCTGCGCGCTGTTTTGAACAAGGAAAATGTGGAATGTTTTCCTGTCCAGTCACACTTTCCACACTTTTTGGGTTCATTTATAGACATTGACCACAACCACCCACCACAGGGGAGCGCGGGAGAGAGTAGGGTAGTTAGGTAGTGTGGTGGTGGAGTGATGGATTTCTGTGCTTTCTTTCTATGTCCAAACAAAAAGTGTCCCGATTTAGGCCGTTGGGTGTGTTGGTTGTGACCTTGTGATCTTTACCGACCTAACAATAAGGGTGTGTTGCGTTGTGGAAACTTTGGTAATAAATCTTAAATCTTGTCATGATTCCGTGGTATGGTTTTGATTGAGTTCACGTTTATATCATATATTCATATACAATAATAACTAATTAATATGACTTGTATCCGATATGACTAGTAAGTTGGATAACCACCATGGAAAGAATGAATAAAACTGCCAACCGTGTGAGTTTCCTCGGCATGACTTCCTCGTTTGGTCTCAAGGGGGAAATACCAGGATGGGTATGATTGGAGGTAGTATCAGGTTGGATCCGAATAGGTCTTTCTCATCTCTCTCTGATAGCCGACAATTGTATCTAGTCTCTATAGGTTGTTTAGTGCATGTCATGCCGCCTTCACCATACCTATGTAGAGGACCGTCAATTATAAGACTGGCGTGTCTGACTCAATATTGACCGCTTCTTTTTCCTTTGCCTTTTCTTGGCACCCCTTTTGTTGTAGCAGTTTTTTGAGGCTTAGTGTGGTTATGGACGCCATTGGTTATTCTTCAAGGCTCTTAGCCCCATTTGCATCTTGTCCATAGTCGAATGTTGTATCGTTTTTAAGGTGATTTGGATCTTTGTATTGTATATCTATATTCTTGACTCTTGGAGTTGTGTTGTATATATCTGTTCTATGGGTTCCATCGTGGACTAATGTGTAATGGTATTACTTTGTTTTCCACCCGCATGAAAGTTCTTGGTGGGCACCTTTTAATCGTTTCTATGCGGGTTTGGCGGGAATCGCTAAGACTTGGATAGGGCCGATCCGAGGGTGTTACACGATAATACATCTCCTTGCGACTCGCTAAGGATTGTTGCAGGTATAGACACACGATCAACCTCGCCATCAACAAAATTCCGTTAGTTCAACCAACGATGGTATGTTCAGTTACCTCACACTTGCATTGGATCTTGGTTATGCGCTAGAAATTGTTTGTTTTCCGTAGCGCGTTACCCAACAGTGGTATCAGAGCGGTCTAAGCGTAGGCACATGTACGGATAGAGGAATCATCGAATTCCAACATTGTTAATCTTTTTCTTGCTACCCAATTGTTGCAATTTGTATATTGGTGGCATTGTATGATTAGCGGCCCTTGCCTACTTTATGATCTTCGGATCGAGACTGGCTTGTGAGGTGTACTTTGGGTACACAAAGAAACTTTGTCTGTTGCCTAGTTTTCTGCAGTAGTCGAGAGAAATTTTGCACATTGTGCTTATGTGAATTTGGAGAAGTTCACACGGGGGGTCACGCGTATTGACAAAGTCTAGTGAAGCTATTGTAGTATTTATACTGCAATGGGGACACACCCCTAAAAACTCAAAAAGCAAGTCGACCGATGATGATGCTTTCTTACCACATTTGTAATGAACGGATCTCTACATAACCATAAATCCCCGTAAGTTAGTAAAGTGTGTTAGAGGCGTCTAACTTGTTTTTGCAGAGAAGTGATGTGGTATAGCAATGTGATGTATTATGTTGTAATCACGTAGGGCATGAGTGGTAGGAGACGTGATGATTATCATATTATTATTGTAATAGCCATAGTTGTTTTTTATTATATTAACTAAGTAGAGTAGTGTAAAAGCAAAGCAAGAATATCATAAAAACGAGCATAGGACCTTGATGCTATGCTCATGGCGTATGGAGGAGTACATGACGCTGGAAGATGTTGATGATGGAGATTGTTGACGTGAAGTGTTATACCATATCACTACATGATCTGCATGTGATGTTAATCCATTTAGGCACTTAATTTTTTGTGTGGTAGTCGTAATAAATAGGTTGATCTCTCACTTTAAAAATTATTAAGTAATAATGTGTTCCCCTTAAGTTAGGCACCACATAACATGGGCTTCGAACTGGTGTGGGTCATGTAACATGGGTGCACCTAGCGACGTTCATAATGTGGGTGCGAAACTGTTGCACTGCTGGTAAGCTAAGGTTAACTTGACATACTACCTAGAACGTCTAGAGTATGGAACATGAGAATCAAAAGATTAACAAGAGTCATATGGAGATATGATTGGTATGAGTACCTACTGGTCTTATTCCCCACTGCACGGTGTAACATTGGTGCCGGGAAAATAAGTTCGTGGATCTTGAATCACTAAGCATCAATCATGAGAGATATTGATTTTTAGTGGGATCTATACTCTAGATTAAAGTTGTTAATCTTATGAAGTTTATTAATTATGAAACAATGTCTAAAGAATGTGCATAGTTCGTAGAAATCATTGGCATCCGTTCTCCACTTTTCACTAAGTTCGATAATTGAGATAAAAGAAATATAGATATCTGGTAATTTTAATTTATGGACTAGTACCGTAATATTAGAGTGACATTTAAAGATTGAGTGTTATTGCAACCTTTTGGTAAACCCTCCCGTGCTCGATACAATTTGAGAAAATAGCAATGGTTAAAATTAGTATATACATCATGCTTGCCTCCTTGAAACTTGATCTTCAAAAGATGTTTTGAGAATCTAAGTGTTCCAGGAACTGAAAAGATTGTTTTAGAAACACGCAAGGAGTGAAACATATTTGATATCTAAAACCTTGTTTTGTTGCAAGATGATTGAGAATTATTCAGATGAAACATGTGCTCATATTTTATGGGTGTATGCAAAGATTGAAGATGCTAGGCGCCTAAATCAATCAAAAGTTGATGCACTAATATTGTTCCCATATCCCTCCTATCAAGCTATTGTAGCTTCATCATAAATTAGTCATGATGGGATGGATACAAAGGTATGGGTAAATTGTTTACTATACTTAAATATTGCTAAAAGATGAATCCGGAATAATGCTAGTCATGTGATTGTGAATAAAACATCAATTCAAAAGTGTCAATCTAAGGGTGATAGTACTAGACTAACATGCCTAGGATCATTGTGCCAATGTATATGGCACCACTATTGATGTTTGTGCTTCTTCTACAATAAGAGGAAAACCCAAAAGAAATTTTTCAAAATTATATGGCAGAAAAGAAAGTCTGTAAATGTCCACCTCAGGAGTATATACATGGTATACAAGGTTATGGATGTATTATTTGCTTGTTAACAATGTAATTCTTGGGTATTGGATACCAAATTGGTTGGTATGATGTGTCATACAGAGCAACACAATGCAAGAACTACGGTGGCATAAATAACTAGCAAGAGTATGTGGTGATAATGCATGCCGAGAACAAAATAAAGTGTTATTATATTCATCATCGGCATCTTACCTAGCCTATGAGATTTATTATAAGAGATTAGTAATTGTTACATAACTCTGTCTTTACAAGAACAATTGTTGTTCAACTTGAAGTTGTAATCCATAGTGGATAGATTAGTTATTATAAATCTTGATGGTGATACACACATCGTAACATTGACGCTAAACGTCGCAAGACAATGATTGAATTTCACTTAATTGTGACACCACTGTTTAGGTCATATTAGAAAAGAAACACATGAATAAAATCCATGTTGATGGACTTTTGGGGTCATTTGACTTTGAATCAATTGACACTTGTGAGACTTATCTAAAATAGAAAAACTCTGTTCATAGGCAATATTGAAAGGACGGCTAACTTGTTGGAGATCATACATGTTGATGTGTGTGGTCCATTATACGTAGCCGCGCGTGGTGGGTTTTTCTACTTCATATACTTTCACCAATGATTTCAATTGATATATATGGGTATATCTACTTGATGAGAAATAGGTATGAGATATTTGAAAGGTGTTCAAAGTGTTTTGACATGAAGTGGAAATTCATCATAACAAGAAAATCAAGAGTCTATGATTGGATCATAGAGGAGAAATATTTGAGTTACAAAGTTTAGCAAGCATCTAAGAGTTATGGAATTGTTCCACAACTTGCACCTCTCGAAACACCACAAGAGTGTGAAGTGTTCTTGAGATGTAATCAAACCTTATTTGACATGGTTGGATCTATGATGAAACAAATAAAACCACCGTTATACTTTTTTGGATTATGCTTTAGAGACTACCACTTTACACTGAATAGTGTTCCATCATAATCCGTTGAAATGACACCATATGAGTTTTGGCATGGGTTCAAACCCAAAGATGTATTTTCTTAAATTTTGGTATGCTAGGCATATGTAAATTCTTTACAAACCAAAATAGGATGAATGTGTCTTTGTAGGTTATCCCTTGGTAACATTTGGGGATTCCTTCTACCTTGAAATCAAAAGGACAAAAGTGTTTATCGCCAAGTACGTCATATTTCTCGAGAAAGAAGTTCCTAGCGGAAGTTTTTGAGTGGGGGGACAATAGAACTTGATGAGGTTATTGAAACTAAGCAAGATGAGCAAAGTGGCGCAACATCGGAAAGTGTTCTGGAGACTGCTATGGCGCCTAAGGCTCCCGCACCTACAAAATGTTATAGTCCCGAAAATCGAAGTTCCTATTAAACCAAATAGGTTGGGTAAAGTTTGTACTCAAATAATAGGATTTCAGGACGAAACATTATTTTTGAAAAATTATGAACCAACAAAAAAGAAGCAATGATGGGCCCTGACTCCATCAAATGAATAGATGCCATAAAATCCAGGATAGTATCCATGTATGAAAATCAAGTTTTGATACTTGGTAGACCCTCCGGAAGGCATTAAGTCTATCGAATGTATATGGATCTATAAAGAGATAGACGTGGATGTTCACATCCATAGAATCTCAACTTGTCGAAAAGGAGTTAACCACAAAGTTCAAAGAGTTGACTGCGATAAGATTGGATCTTCCGTAGAAATGCTTAAGTCTATTGGGATTATTCTAGTAACCACTACATATTTACAAGATATGGTAGTTGAATAAAAAACAAAGTTCCTTTCAAGGAGTATTAACCTAGGACGTATATTGACACGCCCAAGGGTTTTTTTTAGTTCAAAGTATGCTATAAATGGGTGCAAACTTCACAAGATATGGTAGTTGAATAAAAAACAAAGTTCCTTTCAAGGAGTATTAACCTAGGATGTGTATTGACGTGACCCAAGGGTTTTGTTAGTTCAAAGGATGCTAGAAATGGGTGAAAACTTCATTGGTTCAAGTTGGCATCACGGAGTTGGAATATTCACTTTAATGAAACTAAAATATTTGGTTCATCTAGAACTGTGAAGATTCTTGTATGTTTACGAGAAATTAAGTGGGAGCACTAACACATATTTCTAATACTTCATGTGGATGACATATCGTTGATTGGGTTGTAGAAGCTTGGCTCAACGTACTGTTTGTACCTCGGGCTAAACCTCTCCACCTCCTCATCGCCATCCCCCATAGACGGGCTGCTAGAAAGGTCCCTAGGAGCAATGAGACCCATGGGTTTTCCACGGCCTAGGACGGGATAACACATCGTTGGATTTGTTCCTGTTGATTGTGATTAGAGAGAGGCACAATGGCAGTATATAAGAGGGGTCAAAGGTCGGTAAAACTTGTGAGAAACACCAAATTCACGCCCAAGAAAAGAATTCGAACATAATAGGAAAAGATATCATGATTTTGGAGGAGTCCTACTGTGTAACGACCAACTATATGGTCGCGGCCCGTACAGTTGGTTCCGGACAGATATTTCCAAATATCTCGAGTCCAGGTAAGTTATATTACCGACTAGGAACCAACAAAACATTTTTTCATGTAATAAAAATAAGAACAAAAAAGGTTCGATGATATAGGAGTTTTAATGACCAACTATATGGCGAGAGATTTTTCTCCGGCCGTATAGTTGAGACCGTACAGATACTGCACAACGAAAATTATTTTGCAAGCGGGATACAGTACCTTTAACGTCCAACTATATGGTGGGAGATTTTTCTCCGGTCGATAGTTGCGCCCGTATAGTTACAAAACCCCTCAAAAACTTCAGAAAAATAAGATGAATTCAAAGGCAAAAAAAATTAGAAGTAGAAACTGTGAAGATAAATCACTTATTATAGTAAGGACAGTTACCTTGCACTTGCCATATATTTATTCGGGGATGACAAGCTCCTCCAACAACAAGGATTTCTTCTCTTTTGGAGGGATTGACCTTAGTTCATCTAATAATTGTTGTAAGTGGAAATCACCAAGACTAAAGTCCCTCTCAATAATATTAGTGTGTTGCTGGGCAAATATGGATGTTGCATCCACTATCTTTGCTTCTTGTCCCTGCATAATCTGCAACTCAAATTCTTCAAGTAAAAGGATCTAACGGATTAGTCTTGGCTTATGAATCTTCCTCTCGAGGAGTTCTTTTAAACCATCACGATCCGTATGAACTCTTACTTTTGCATCAACAATATAAGAACAAAATTTATCACAAGAGAAAAATACAGCAAAGAGTTCTCTTTCTTCCCAAGTTGATATGTAAGGGGTGCCAACAGCTTTATAGTTACTATAAGTGCTAACATGCCTCCATCTACCAACAAGTAGTTCCCTCCATCAAGTCCCCACAAGAGGCAAATATTGAGAGGTCGACTTATCCCAACATCAAGATGAAGACAATCTAACACACGGTCACAACGATGAATATTATAATAAACTTTATCTTATTTCAATCTCATGCTAGGGTTTCTCCATATCCCCAAGAACTAATGATCTACATAGACATGGAGGCAATCAACATCATGAAAAAATTAATGGAATCTATCATAGATGAATAGTACTTGTATAAATCAACAATGATTATGGAAATTACAACAAGATCTAGATGGGATGGATGGAGATGGTTGATGGCGTCCAATACTTGTAGTGGAAAGCTTCGTTGGAAACCCCAAGAGCAAGATATGAAGCAGCACAGCAGCAAGTTTCCCTCAGTAAGAAACCGAGGTTATCGAACCATTAGGAGGAAGGAAACGTCACACAGGTGTTGCAAGCAATGCGGAGACCTACACAACACAAAATCAAGACTTTGCCCCAACTAGACAGTGAGGTTGTCAAGCTCACCGGTTTGCTGTAACAAAGGATTAAACATACGGTGTGGAAGGTAATGGTGGTTTGCAGCAAGTAAACAAGTAACAGTGGAAGATGTATCAATGGTAAAGATTGGACCGGGTCCATAGTTCACTAGAGGTTCTCTCCTTAGATAAACAACATGGCATGAAGGGTAAACAAATTACAGCAAGGCAATTGACAGGAACTAAGCAAGGCATAACAATGCAATACTAGTCAGAAAGATCCTATGAGATTCGATTGGGCAATACGACAAGATACATAGACCGCCATCCAACTGCATCTATGACTAGAAGTCCACCTTCAGGTTATCATCCGAACCCCCTCCAGTATTAAGTTGCAAGCAACAGACAACTGCTTTAAGCAAAGTGTGTAAGGTAAACAGTCCACATGTTCCATGAACAAGAGACCGTTGTTTTCTCCCTAGTAGCAACAACACATCTACAAGCGAGGAGATTTTTGTCACTTCCCTTGGAAACTAGAGGCATGAACGCACTATCGAGCATAAATACCCCCTCTTGGAGTCACTAGCAACTACTTGGACAAGATAACCACTAGCAACGGAGAGCATGCAAGATCACAAACAACACAAACATGATAGAATCATAAAGAAAAAACCATTAATCAAACCAACATAATAATCTCAATATCCATTAGATCCCCGCAAACACAACATGCATAATTACAAATAGATTAGATCTTGATCATGAACAGAGCTCACAAGATCTATACATGAAAGCACAAAGGAGGAGATACAACCATCTAGCTACTACATGGACCCATAGTCCAAGGTGGAACTACTCACGAATCATACCGGAGAGAAGGCCTCTAGGATGATCTCCCATCTGGCAGGGTGCTGGGAAGAGCTTCAGATCCCCCCGATCTAGGGACGATGGTGGCGGCGGCTACAGACGGTTTCGTGGATTTCTGATCGGGTCCTCAGGGTTTCTGCATCGGGGGATTCTTATAGGCGAAGGGGCGAGACCGGGAGGCGGCCAGGGCCACCAAACCCTAGTGAGGCGCGGGCCCACCTGCCCCCGCGCCTGGGGTGGGTCTGCCCCCCCTGGCCGGACCCTCCGTCTCTCCTCTGGATTTCTTGTTCCCCACGAAAAGTAATTGACTTTGGCGTTTGTCCCGTCCAATTCCGAGAATATTTCTTTACTAAATTTTCTGAAACCAAAAACAGCAGAAAACAGGCATCTGACACTGTTGCAACTTGTTAATAGGTTAGTACCAGAAAACATGTAAAAAGCACCTCAAAATGTGGACAAGTAAAGCAAAGTAGATACTAAACAATCATGGAGCATCAAAAATTATAGATACGTTTCCAACGTATCATTGGTGGTGATGCAGCGGTTGATGATGAAGATCGATGCCTTAGCCTCCTGGATCTTCCTAGGGCAAAGATGGATCCCCGGTGGATGAGTTCCCCCTCCAGATGCCTTCCGGAGGTGAGGTTTTGGTGATTTCTGGGTGTTCTGTATGTCGTCTCTCCAATCCAGTTGCACAGAATATTTCTTCCTGCCGTATAGTTGGTCGTTAACCCTTATATACCCTCCAATTGCTTAGGGTTTTCTTCTGGTGTTATTAATATTTCCCAAATAAGCAATTTATGTTGTTTTTGGCTCCTTTTCACTCCAATATAACTAGTCCAAGAATTGTGTCCATCGGATCCATCATCTGTCCTGATCCTGGTGAAAATAAACATAAAAGGTGTGTGCGAACTCCGTAAAATACCAAGATCCTACAACTACAATGCAAAATAATAACATAAAGCATGATGAAAATATGCACTCATTGGTACCATTTTCTATTATTATTATATGGACGATAGCCAAATTGAAATTTCAATCGAGCGGCAATATCACACACCATCAAGCATTCCACGCCCCTCCGTTTCAAAAAAATTGACATTAAAATTCCTGTTCTACCCTTGTTAAGACGACAAATGGGAATGCTAAAGTCGGTCGCTTGGGGGGCACGATCATAATTATGTTTTTGTTCACCTCTATGGTCCCTATTCACGCAGTTTTTCCTGCTGGTCCTCCCTAAAATCCCAAGCTCCTATGTCCCTTCCATGCCACCGCGCGCACCGACCGGCGACAATTCGACGGCGGCCTGAGACGCTTGAGCTGCAGTCTCGTGCACCGCCGCGGAGCCACTTCACCGATACCCACCCCACCAGATCTAGTTCACTAGGTCTCTCTGCAACAGCACTAGAGCTGATCACCATGTGGATGGCATCATCAACCGCCCAAAGCTCTGCTTCCCCACCACCGAATGCTACCCAATCGTACCAGAGCCGCCTCACTGGTGTCCACGAGATGGGATCTAATTCAACGAGTTCCATGTCCACTGCTCTAGACCAGCTGCATGGACATCACTGTTCACTGCACCAAATCTGCCTCAGCGATGCTCCCGTCCACCACGCTGAAGCCAACATCGACCACCCAAGATCTGCTTCACCAGCAACCGCAACACCCTCGGTGACCTATACGTCACCCGCACGGTACCAACGATGCTTAGACGCCTCTCTGACTAAGGTAACCAAATTTCCAACCCCTTTTTGTTCTGTCAGCAGTATAGCAGGTTTAAGCCTATCACAATGAACTGCATTTTTCTAATCGTGCTAATACATACAAGTCACTGGCATGTCTGTTCTTTGTGCTACATACAAGGTCACTGGACATGTTTGTTTCCATTCGCTGCTCTACATATTTCAAGTCATGCACATATTTTTTATTTTTTCATGCACATGTTATTAGCTACTCCCTACAATAATAATTGCCTTCTATTGTGTAGTTCTTGTAAAATGTAAAGTCGGTGGAAAATATTAGTGTGGATTCCCTGCTCCGCAGTTACTGAATCTATCTGGTTCATCCTAAGCTAACTTCCTGCTATTATTTCCTCCCTAGCATCGTTCTGCTATCATGTAGTATCCGTTTAAACTCATCGTACTAGTTCCTATAATATTGTTGTTGCCATCTAGATCTTTAAAAGCTGCAACATTGACTATATTCTTTTTCTTTGCATAGATCTCAAAAAGGGAGCACTGAACATGTTGGTTTGCACAGCCTCTTCTACAGGTTCACAAGCGATGTCATCGTTTCCTTATCTGATGCTGGTTCATCCTAAGAAGCGACATAACTATCATCTACTCTGTAGATCATTTGTGGTTTGCATTCCTGCTCTACAAGTTCTCTTATGATGCCATTATAATTTCTGTTCGGTTTAATCCTAGCTAAGAAAGTAACTGCATGCCCTTTTTATCTCACCGCAAATTCTGAGTCACCCAACTTCTCTTGCATTCCAGGATATACTAATGCTTCCATATAAATTTGTTGAAATGACCTAGCTAGTTTATATTTGCTGAAATTCTAAGAAACACTTTGTTCGATTGCTTAATTCATTTGTAGGCACACTTTTGTAATACTTTCTTGTCCTATTCTACAGGTTCACAAGCAACGCCAATATATTTCATATCTAGTTGTTCGTCCTAAGCAGCAACATAGATATCCTCTACTGTATATATAGTTCATTCGTGGTTTGCATTCCTTCTCTACAAGTTCTCTTATGATGCCATTATAATTTCTATTCGGTTGATTCCAAGCTACGACGGTAATAACAAGGCCCATTGTGTAGATCACCACAAATTATGAGTCACCCAACGTCTCTTGCATTCTAGGCTAAACAACTTCTTCCATATATATTTGTTGAAATTCTAAGAAAGAGTTTGATTGATTGCTCATTTTATTTTAGGCACACTTGTCTAATGTTTGCTTGTCCTGTTCTACAGGTTCACAATCGATGGCATTGTTTCCTTATCTGGTGCTGGTTCATCCTAAGCAATAACATAACTCTCCTCCACTTTGTAATTCAGTTGTGGTTTGCATTCCTGCTATACACGTTCTCTTATGATGCCATTATAATTTCTATCTGGTTGAATCCTAGCTACAAAAGTAACTGCAGGCCCATTGTGTGGCTCACTGCAAATTCTGAGTCACCCAACGTCTCTTGCATTCTAGGATATACTACTACTTCCATATAATTTTTTTGAAATGACCTGGCTAGTTTATATTTGCTGAAATTCTAAGAAACACTCTGTTCGATTGCTCAATTCAGCTGTAGGCACACTTGTATAATACTTGCTTGTCCTATTCTACAGGTTCACAAGAGACGCCAATATATTTCATATATAGTGATTAGTCCTAAGCAGCGACATAGCTATCCTCTACTGTATATATAGTTCATTCATGGTTTGCATTCTTGCTCTACAAGTTCCCTTGTGATGCCATTATAATTTCTATTTGGTTGATTCCTAGCTACGACAGTAACAACAAGGCCCATTGTGTAGATCACCGCAAATTTTGAGTCATTCAACGTCTCTTGCATTCCAGGATAAACAACCACTTCCATATGTGTTTGTTGAAATTCTAAGAAACAATTTTATTGATTGCTCATTTCATTGTAGGCACACTTGTATAATGCGTGCTTGACCTGTTCTACAGGTTCACAAGCGATGTCGTTGTTTCCTTATCTGGTGATGGTTCATCCTAAGCAATGACATAACTATCGTCTACTCTGTAGTTCATTTGTGGTTTGCATTCCTGCTCTACAAGTTCTCTTATGATGCCATTATAATTTCTATCCGGTTGAATCCTAGCTACAAAAGTAACTGCATGCCCATTGTGTAGCTCACTGCAAATTCTGAGTCACCCAACGTCTCTTGCATTCCAGGATATACTACTGCTTCCATATATATTTGTTGAAATGACTTGGATAGTTTATATTTGCTGAAATTCTAAGAAACACTCTGTTTGATTGCTCAATTCATTTGTAGGCACACTTGTGTAATGCTTGCTTGTCCTGTTCTATAGGTTCACAAGCAACGCTAATATATTTCATATCTAGTGGTTCGTCCTAAGCAGCGACATAGCTATCCTCTACTGTATATATAGTTCATTCGTGGTTTGCATTCCTACTCTACAAGTTCTCTTATGATGCCATTATAATTTCTATTCGGTTGATTCCTAGCTATGACAGTAACAACAAGGCCCATTGTGTAGATCACCACAAATTCTGAGTCACCCAACGTCTCTTTCTTTCCAGGATAAACAACTGCTTCCATATATATTTGTTGAATTTCTAAGAAATAGTTTGATTGGTTAGTCATTTCATTATGTGAACACTTGGATAATGCTTGCTTGTCCTGTTCTACAGGTTCACAAGCGATGCCATTTTTTCCTTATCAGGTGATGGTTCATCCTAAGCAACGACATAACTATCCTCAACTGTGTAGTTCATTCCTGGTGTGCATTCCTGCTCTGCAAGTTCTGGTATGATGCCATTATAATTTCTACCCGGTTCATTCTTAGGTATGACACTAACTGCATGCCATTGCCTGGTTTGGTTGGTCATTTCATTGTAGGAACACTTGTCTAATGCTTGCTTGTCCTGTTCTACGGGTTCACAAAGTGATGACATTATATTTCATATCTTGTTCTAGATTGTCCTAAGCAACGATATAACTATCCTTTTTATAGCAGCAACTTGCCAATCTGTATAGTTCATTTGTGGTTTGCATTCTGGCTCTACAAGTTCTTGCATGATTCTATTATAATTTCTGTCTCGTTCATTCTTAGCTATGACAGTAACTACATGCCATTGTTTGGTTTATTCTTCGATATATATATTTGTTAAAATGACCTGGATAGTTTATATTTGCTGAAATTCTAAGCCACACACATTGTTATATTTCTCATTTCACGGTAGGCACACTTGTTTAATGCTTGCTTGTCCTGTTTGTTTGACGTGACAGTCAATATATTTGAACCATTGACCAGTAGTAAACTCCAGTTCATATCTCCTGTCATATTAGTTAAATGAGTGGTTTGTCTTGTTTGATGTATTAAATTGTTATAACTTAGTTCCAGACTGCAATTATTGCTATCGCCACCAAAGAGGGGGTTGCGAGATCATGTCTCAAGGTTGTTTTCAAATCTAGATGGCACACTCAAAATGTAGATGCAGGCGATATATGGAGAAAACAAATTGAGGACTGATATCAACTCGATTGTCAACTGAAATGCTAATTTTTTCTTTTCCTTGAGTTGATAATATGTAATAATTTTAAGAAGTTTGCATTTGATGTAATATCTAGATTAATCACGTAGTCCGTAGGCATTTAGTTGAGCTGCCCACACATAGCGGTAGGCGGTACCATACCTCTGCGCTAGCCAGGTCGATTGGGGTACATTATCGTGCTTTGTATTTGCCTATCTTGTATTAGGCTGATGATGAACAATAAAAATGCTCACAAGTTGTACACCTTTTATGATAACGGGGTCCAGAAATGCACAAACACTAAAAGACCGTAAAAGTAATGAAGCCGACCCATAGGCGCGCTTAGTAACAGTAATGGCCCTACAATAGTGACCGGCCAAAACAGTAACAGGTCAAAACAGTAACAGGCCGAAACAATAACATGCCGAAAAACTGTAACGGACCACAGCAGTAAAGGGCTGACACCTTAAATGGCCAAAACAGTAATGGGCCAAAACAGTAGCAGGCCCGTCCAGAAAGAAGGCCAGGATCGCAGTAGGCTAGAACAGTAACATGCTGAATTCACACCAGGCCGGAACTGTAACGGGCCGAGAAACTTACCATGCCAAAACAGTAACAGGACAAATTATGAGCACGACGTTTATGGGCCTAAATAGTAATAGGCCCGAAAGTTTATGGGCCGCAGCAGCTCACATAAATGGGCCCGTTTCAAACAGTGCAGGACTGTACAGTTGATACGTCGGAAACGTATCTATAATTTTTGATGTTCCATGCTTGTTTAGTATCTACTTTGCTTTGCTTTGTTCACACTTTGAGGTGTTTTTATATGTTTTCTGGTACTAACCTAGTAACAAGATGCCACAGTACCAGTTGCCTGTTTTCTGCTGTTTTTGGTGCCAGAAAAGCTAGTAAGGAAATATTCTCAGAATTGGACGGGACAAAAGCCAAAGTCAATATTTCACTGAGGATAACACGGAGTCCAGAGGAGATACGGAGGGGAGCCACAGGGCGACCGCACCCCCCCAGGCGCGAGCCCACCCTAGGTCGTGCCTGGGCAGGGTGTGGGCCCCCTAGCCGCCTCCCTGCCTTGCCTCTTCATGAGTAGTTCCACCTTGTACTACGGGTCCATGTAGTAGCTAGATGGTTGTATCTCCTCCTTTTTGCTTTCATGTGTAGATCTTGTGAGCTCCGTTCATGATCAAGATCTCATCTATTTGTAATCATGAATGTTGTGTTTGCGGGGAGCCGATGGATATTGAGATTACTATGTCAGATTGATTAATGGTTTTGTCTTATTGATTGTATCATGTCTGTGTTGTTTGTGATCTTGCATGCTCTCCGTTGTTAGTAGCTATCTTGGCCAAGTAGTTGCTAGTGACTCCAAGAGGGGGTATTTATGCTCGATAGTGGGTTCATGACTCTATTTAATCTAAGGGAAGTGACAGAAATCTCTAAGGTTGTATATGTGTTGTTTCCACTTGGGAGAAAACAACGGTCTCTTGTTCATGGAACAAGTGGATTGTTTACCTTACACACTTTGCTTAAAGCAGTTGTCTATTGCTTGCAACTTAATACTGGAGGGGGTTCGGATGATAACCTAAAGGTGGACTTCTAGTCATAGATGCAGTTGGATAGCGGTATATGTATCTTGTTGTATTGCCCAATCGAATCTCATAGGATCTTGATGTCTAGTATTGCATTGTTATGCCTTTCTCAGTCCTGTCAATTGGCCTATTGTAATTTGTTTACCCTGCATGACATGTTTGTTTATCTAAGGAGAACACCTCTAGTGAACTATGGACCCTGGTCCAATCATTACCATTGATACATCTTCCACTATTACTGTTTACTTTCTACAAAGCACTATCACCTTCCACACCATATAGTTAATCCTTTGTTACAGCAACCGGTGAGATTGACAACCTCACTGTTTGTTAGGGAAAAGTCTTGAGTTTGTGTTGTGCAGGTTTCCAAGTTGCTTGCAACACCTTTGAGATGTTTCCTTCCTCCTACTAGTTCGATAACCTTGGTTTCTTACTGAGGGAAAACTTGCTGCTGTGCTACTTCACACCTTGCTCTTGGATTTCCCGATGAAGCGCTTCACGTTGATACAACGCCATCATCAACAATATGGGCCAGAATGGTCATGGTCCAAAGCGGGCTGGCAAAATGGGCCCAGTTCAAACAGTACAGGGTGGGCTAGTTTATGAGCCTTACAGGTGGGCTAGTTTCAAACAGTGTAGATCGAAACAGCAATGGTCCCGAAATTTTATGGGCCACCACTGGCAAAAATAGTGGGCCCATTTGTTACAGTGTAGGACGAAATAGTAACGGGCCATGATACTATTGGGCTCTCTTGATGGGACAACCCACTTTTACCAGGCCTTGTATGGGCCTAGATTATACCACGGTTTCATTGACAGTTAACGGTGCAAAGTGGCCATTAACGTCATTCGCCGCATGGCAGTTTGCATGATGTCAGCAGTCAACGGGGCTGGCAAACAAATCTATGACGGAACAACATTTCGTGGCTGAAGGGTGCGATCCGCCACGGTCGAATAAAAACCATGGTATATTCATTTGTGATGGGGATGCTACCACGAAGGGCATCTATCATAGAAGGCTTTTCAACCACAAAAAATGGACCTTCAACCACAAAAATTATCCGTTGTAAAAGGATATTTTTCTTGTAGTGAATGCAGACATGATCGAGACCTCTTCGATCAATAATCAGTAGCGGGACCTATAGATCCATACTGACTCCTACACATTCAACAATGACTTCTTGTGATCATGAGAACCTTAACATTGCAACTAAGTCCTTTTGTTCCATGATATTTTACATGTCCGAGATTCGATCATCAGAATTCCTATACCTAGTTTGACATTGTTACCAACATGTACTCTTTTCTTGTTCCCGTGATATAACATTCTAGTGATCCCCATCACTTTTTTGCAAGCTATATCAATGTGATGTCATCGAGAGGGCCCAGAGTATATCTCTCCATCATTTGGATGGACAAATCCCACTCTTGATCCATGAGCCTCTACATAACACTATCAGAGTATCTGAACCCACATTTATAGTCACCCTGTTACAGTGTGACGTTTGATGTTATCAAGCTACTCTTCCTATGTTAGTGATTGACATGATCTCATGGTCTAAGGGCTAAAGTTACTTGTAATGATGTTATAGAAATTTAAACATAATGACTTTGATCATATTGTGACCTCGTTATTAACAACATCTAATGTCCATGATCAGGAAACCTTGATCATCTTGTTAATCAACGAGCTAGTTTATATGAGAGGCTTCACTAGGAACATTTTATTTGTTTATTAAACACACATGTATTAACGTTTCCTTTTAATACAATTATAGCATGTAAAATAAACATCTATCATATACTTGGAATATGATAATAACAACTTTATTATTGCCTCTTGGGCATATTCCCTTCACGACAGTGATGTGATATTTGTGTTCATGTGGTTTGCGTCATTTGTGGTATCCGATGTGTTGTCGCCAAGAGTGGGTGTGCCATGTTGTGTAGGTGTCCTTGACGTTTTGTATCGGTTGCCCTAGTTTTTTCTCTGATTAACTAGACATTAATGGAAAATGCAAAGATTTTGCCATCGTTTTTAAATAAGGAATTTTGTTTCCAAAGTTATCATGCCTCCGCCCTAACACCCGAGAAAACTAGGACATATTGTTGGCCATGTCATCAATACCCATTTCCCGCATGATGATGCTCTCTTTTAGTCACTACCACCATCGCAACTAGAAGTTGTCGAAGATACTTGTTGATGGAGGGAGATCAGATACATCACCCCAAGGAGGGTACCAAATAGTACGACAACTCATATATTATTGGTTGGTATGTCTAAGCCAAATAATCCGGTGACTCATACATCATTGGTCGATAACTTCGTAGATCAAAAATGAAAAATTGTCAAATCTTACCACCACATAGTAGATTTTTACGCTTTCCACACAAAAATTCCATTTAGAGTATGCATGTTAGGTGGATTTGTTGTGCCAGACATGACTCATTGCTGGGATAAAATTGGTTGAAGGAGTGTCATTACCCTTCCAGCATACACAACATGTGAATTTGTAGTCATGAGGATGCTCATAACAACATATGAAACTAGGGACATCGATTTACCCAAGTTTAAGCCCCCTTGCACAAGTAATAGCCATGTTCCTTACTTGCTTTGTAGTATATGGTGGTGATACACAAAGGGATTACAATATGGAAAGGACTCGACGAGATAAAAGGATGGTCTCGATGAAGCTTCGACGTTGACGAACTAGAGGATAAACCTATATTTGTTTGGCTCATGGATGATGATGTCGATGCTGATGGTAGTGCTTTTAAGGGCTTGTAATTGCGTAGGTCCATATTCTAGGAAGCATGGGGTTGACTTTATATACCTTTGGTGGTAGGTGTCGACATTCATGTATCCACAAGTCCTAGTATGACATGAATGAGAGCCACTACTAGAAATCCCCTGATTTCCGACGGTGAGACTTAATGACCGACGGCCCGTCGGCTATTACGGTGATAACCGACGGTAGCTTCAACGGGCGACGGTTCTTGCATACCTCTCGGTTATGGTTACCATTAACCGACGGTCCATATGTAACTCTTGGTCTAAGTGCATATGAAAGGATTCTTTGTGATATCTTCCTTACATTCTAAGACATTCCTTTAAAACCAATATCCTCCCTTCAGGAGGGGGTATGACATGATATTTATAGATGATCTTAAATCTAACGTTGATGACATAGTAATTATATGATGTGGCATGATGGGATGTTGTAAGGAACCCGTTTATTGTGTGCTAGGGGTGTGTACATTTGACGCAATTACTAATAAGGATGCACGAGATGCATCTAACACAAACATAAGTAGTAAGTCAATAGTAAAACACTACAAAAAAAGTCATCATGTACCACGAAATGGTCCTCCAACTCTGATAGAAGGTTGTGAGCTACCACGAAATTGTTGTTTTTTCGTGTTACATGTGATACATGTAAAATTCATACATGAATAGTCTCTTAACATGTTTACCCACATATATGTGTAACATCCCAGAAATACTAAAGTTAAATCATTAAACTCTAATCATCAAAATTAGGGTTAACAAAAACTTTTCTAAATAAAATTATGAAAGCATGCATATGTGTATGCATTGAATTTGAAATTCTTTTGAACCACCTTGTTTGTGTGTTTCTTTGCTTGTAAAAGGTTTCTTAGGTGAAATAAACATCATCTAAACCTTTCCCACACTTTTCCCAAAGACAAGTAAAGCAAAACAAATAAAATAAAGGAATGGTCATTTTGACCAATTTAACTTCCATGCCTACTTTGGCTGTATCAAACTTTTAGAACCTAACATAAACTTTTCTGGATCTTTGCACCCCTTGATTGTACTCATAACAAAGTATCAAGACCCACTTTGTGATCATCCAGAAACTTTCAAATGCATAGTTTAAATGACAATTCAAAATTGAATCTTTATCATATGGGAAGATCTCACTTTTTCAAAAACCACTCAAACAAGATCAACTTTCAAAACCCAAGCATCTGCAGACTCACCAGCACCAATCTAGCACACCCACCAAAAATCTTTTCAAAATTTAAAACTTGAATTCATGCGGCCATTTCATCAAACACTTGGCAGACACAAATCAAACAAAATCAAAACACTGTAGTGTGCAGTGTTTTGAGCCTAACTGGTTCCCTATCTAGCTCACAACCATCTCAGTAGATCATCTAGCAAGATTAACCAAGCACTAGCACCACTGTGAGCTTGCCAGTATCATCAATGGTGAACAGCCGAGTGCATCCTTGCCACCCAGTGTAGACAGCAAGCTAGGAAAGAAACTAGCCATGCCAACCTTGTCTGGGAGATCACCCATGCCTCACCGCCCCCTCTCGACCAGCCCTGCCTCGAAGACACCGATCAGAGCACCCAGGAACACCGCGCCCATGCCTCTGCCAACCGTGCCGAGCATGCGCCAGAGCGCCATCCTCGACCGAAGCCCACAGACCGCGCGCCGCCCTCTCCGCGTGCATACACGATCGCCACCGACCCAGGAGACCACCAGACATCCCCGTTCGCCACCCCATGTCGCACAGCCACCGCTCGCCATCGAAGACGCCGCCTCTGCCACGCAGAGCGTCGCCTGTTCCAGACCAACCTGCACCGCCCCACGTCTCGCCACCGTATCGTTGAGCATCGCTAGGGAACACCGCATCGTACCCTACCTTCGCCCATGCTAATAGCCGTCTGTACCATCGCCCCCGACGAGCTCACCGTGCTCCCCGTCGGTCCCCTCGCTTGACTATAAATAGAGGCCACCCCTAGCCGAATTGAGCACACCATTCTACTCCCCTCTCGTCACTGATCATGCCACACCGTTCCCGGAGCAAGGCGAGCAACACCTCATCGGAATTTCATCGGAGCCCGCCGCCTCTGGAGAAGAAGGGAGCCAACGATTGGAGCCGCCCCAGGAGGAGCCACCGGTACCAGTAGACTCGCTGTCGTCGACTTCGTCAGTCGCCCGCCTCGTCGACCCTCGCCTGCACCCCGGTGAGCCCCCAGCAACCCCCACTGGCCGCACTAGCTTTCTGTCTCGCCGACGTTGCCCAACATCGACGATGACTCTCAGCCGTTGGATTAGAACTAGATCGAACGCACCACATCGCCCCATACCGCTTCGCACCCCCCTGTCTCACTGACGAGTGGGGACAGCCACTTAAACAGCACGCGGAAGTGTTGCGCTTAGCAGGCCGGCCTAGTATCACTTCCCGCGCAGCCCAGTTATTTGAATTAAACCTTTTCCATTTTATTTCAAACACACTTCTGTACCCAGTTTCATAAATCAACCCAGATCGATTCAGTGCACCAAATTGAATGAAACCAATTTTGTTAGAAAGGTCTGGGAATGCTGAATCCAAGCCTGTTGGATTCAATCCATTTGGATCTATAGATCGCCCCTGGTAAAAATAACAAGGCAGAAGATTTTCTGCATTCAAACATTTTTCAAATTTAAACCATAATAGCTTTTGACTTTATTCCAACTCTCAAAAATCACATTTAACCATACCTTTCAGAATATATAAAAATATATAGGTTTACTTACAGAAATTATGTTCAAGTAATAAAATAATGCCCCATAGGCATTTCTAGTCACTTTATTTAATTAAAATAAAAGGGTAAAACCTTATTAAATTGTGACACCACTTTAAATCATATTCCCATGGACTAAAATATGTGGTGATGACAGGTGTCAACATGATCCCATGTTTGGTTTGGAGAATATTAAATCTTAAGTAGTTTTTCAATGAGTAGAAATTACTTTTCTAAAAATAAAAGGAATTAAACCAAGCCTTGATGTTGTAATGTTAGAGATGATGTTAGATCATCTATAGGACCCTTGTGTGTGATGATTGCAAGTAGTTAAGTATTGTTTGGTGATTGTGTACATCGTATTTATTTATAGACGCTAATACCGACCAAGGATACGAGGAGGAAGGAGGATTCTACGAAGAAGAAGCCGAGGAGAACTTCAACCACTGCTCTCCACAAGGCAACTTTACTAATCAAGTTGACCAATGCAAGCCTAATACTACCAGTTAAATGTGCAAGCTAACACTTGCAAGATACTCTACTGGTGCAAACAAACCACTACTTGTTACCATGACCATTATATGCCTTAAGCATATGTGATCATCCCCACTTGATAAACCAATCCTAGTTTTACTTGCAAGCTTCTTACTTTATTTCTTTATCAAAGCTCTTACTTAGATTTTACCTAAGTGAATGGTAGATTTTAGAAAGATAATTGAAGGTTGAATAAAGAGCATAAAATTTGGCCTAAGCTAGATAATCTTGATGTCATCCTAAGGCATGAGATTGAACTTAGTTAAAACTCCACTTGTTTCCCACCCCTCATTAGTACTAACCTCCACCTGTAGATGCTAGTGCTAAGCATAAAACTTTATCAACTTTAGATGGGAATACTTGGTGGAAAAAGGGGTTATGAAAACCTTGGATTGATGGATCATTCTATTGAAATGTTTTGGACATGTGTTTCTGAACACCGGATGACTTTGGTGATGAAAATGTTGAGGCATGAGCCTTATCCCTTTATAAAACAGATTGTTGTCTGGATGCGATACCATTCCAATTTTATCGTACAACCACAATACCCGAAGATTGGGTAGGGCTTGACTGGAAACTTATATACTTTAGTATTAGTTCCCTCACGGCCAAGGTCTGAGCTGAGGCTACCTTGTGAAGATTGTCCACTGCAGCACTCCAAGATGACAGTTGGTCATGGTTGGGAGGCCAAACTCACAGGAGATGTGCTTATACTAGGGCGTGTAATTGAAAGGTTAGGATTGATTATTCGCATACTGAGTATGGTGAATTCAGGATTTGTTCCTGACGGATGTATCGAATGTTGTGGTGAAAGTGTACAATCTCTGGAGAGTGCCAAACTATTCGAATAGCCGCGTCCGCGGTTATGGACAGTTGGAGTGGCCATACTGTTCCCCCGTCAGACTTTTCAAAATGACTTGTGAAATGAATTGAGACTTTGACTTGACCACAACAAGGTTGTGTTATAAGTTACAAGTTCCCACTTAGGTGTTATAAACCTTCAACTAGCATTCGTTGCTCCTAAAATTAGTAGAGATAAATCTGGTTTTTGCAAAACAACCCTAGAGCCTAGTGTCCTATTATCAAAAACCCTTTTCACTTGTTAGTAATAGTTTGCGAGTACTTAAAGAGTACTCATGGCTTTGTCCCTGGCTATTCCCATTGCCAAACTATGAAGAGGAGTACCTGTAGGATGGACCCCAGGAAGGTTACGACAACTAGGATCATCTCCCATCGTCAGCATTGCCTGTGACCACGAAGATGGAGCTTCGCCCATGCTACCGTTATTATTATTACGTATTCCGCTGCTTGATGTTGTATTAAGAACTGGATCATGAGATCCCTATTTGTGTAAGAACGTATGTACGGTTTGTAATGGATGATGTAATATGGTATCCAATTCTGTTATGTCTCACAAAAATGGTAATCCTGGGATTGCGATGTATGGCATAACAGGCATCTGGGATTAAAAATCTGGGTGTTGACAAGTTGGTATCAGAGCCATCCTGACCATAGGAGACCCTAGTTAGACTGGACGTTTGAATCAAAAACTTAGTTTCAAAACCAAAGAAAATAAATATTTACAAAAACTTATTCTCATTCTTACCCCTTGGATTCTCTCATGAAAATTCATGTTCTTCAAAAACCCTTGCAAAATACATAAAATTTTGACACACTTGATCACTCTACTAACTTACTCATCCTATATTCTTATAGATGGACGTGAAGTACAACAAGTTTTATCAGTTAGGTAATGGAGGAGATCTTATCTTTGAGAGGGATTTGGACCAGCTTTCGGAACTTCTGGAGCGTTCGCACCCCGAGTTCTTCGGAGCTCAGCTCAATGATCAAGGAGGATCAGATCTGTAGTGGCTAATTGTTGCAAGTCTCTGAGGAAATATTGAACCTCCCACTGCTGAGGGAATTAAGTTTACCTTGAGAGAGAACAACTGGCTCGATGGACTTGCCAGGGCCATGCAGGAAGCTCTTTCCCATCTGTGTGGGTAGAGCATCAATCAGATCAAGGGTACCCGCTTTGAGTTTTGCCCAAGGAGTGATGCAAATGGACAACCACTGGAAGCCCCATACCACCCCGAGCTAAAGACTCAATTGTACCACCTTAGCTTCATGATGTACGATCGTCAGCAGGAGTTAGACAACTGGCGTGACTACTCCAACCACAAGTCTGCCATCATCAAGACGAAGGACCAAACCATCGCCATGCTAGCAAAACATTGCAAGTCTCGCCGCCGTCAGCTCGACAAGAAGGAGCGCATCATTGCCTGTCTTCGCCACCGCATCTCATCTTTGGAGGAGACCATCCACGAGAGAGACATGCAGTGGAGGAAAGGGAGAATGCCGGAGAGGAACTTCGTGGAGACCCCTACTCCTATCTCAGCGATGACGATGATTTTCTGGAGGATCAGGCTATGGACTTCTTCACCGATGAAGATGATTTCGCCTTCATCGATGATGATGAGGACGATGAAGCCATCGATTCCGAGGAGTAGTAGCACTTGATCACTAGCGTAGTGAGTAGTATTCGGTCCCACTGTATCGTAGTTTCCCGAATGGTTCTTAAAACCATCTGATTTCCTTTGTTGTGGTGTGTGTTGTATCGTGTGCTAGGAATGAATGAATGAATGAATGAGTGAATGAGTGAATGAAAAAGCAAGTTGCTAGAAATCTGAGTCGAACTTTAAAAATTCTTCAAAGACCCAAAACTTTAGAAATCCCTCTTTTCTCATGATCTATCTCAATCTTCAGATGCCACGTGGAGGAAGTGGTTCATCCCCGGACCCGATGTTGCAGATTCTGCAAATGTTGACTTCTGACCGCGAAGCTGAAAGAGCGGAACGTCAAGCCAACCTAGCCACCCTTTCGCAGATAGACCAGCTTGCCCATAACCACCAAGGCCACGGAAATCAGGACAACCATGGATCTAAGCTCAAGAATTTCCAGAATACCAACCCACCTGTTTTCACTAAGTCAGAAGAACCACTAGACGCCGATGATTGGCTGCAAACAATGGAAAATAACCTAGAAGTCGCCGGAGTGGAAGCCAACGAGAAAGTTCTGTTCGCCACCCACTATCTAGCCGGAGATGCCAGGGCATGGTGGAACAGTGTTCGCGCAATGACAGGAGGCCAGATGATGGCCTGGGAGGAATTCAAGGTCAAGTTTAGCAGAACCCATGTACCACCAGGTTTGATCAAGAGAATGAGAGACGAGTTTAGAGAGCTGAAGCAAGGAAGGATGACTGTAGTGGAATACCGTGAGAAATTCTTGTCATTAGCTAGGTATGTCCCGGATGAGATAGACACCAAAGCCAAGAAGAAAGAAAGATTCCTGAATGGTCTGCATGATGAGATGCAGACTGTGTTAGTCAATATCCCCTTTGCTGATATTGAAGCCCTTGTCGACTCTGCTATCCAGATGGAATGTCACATCCCAAGATTTTCCAAATCTTGCTATGTGAAAAATAAATGAATAAAATAAAACTTTGTTGATTTTTAGGGTGAGAAGAAACTTTTTGAATCCATTTGGAAACTTTCAAAACCCATCTGGATCAAATAAAATCCTAAAGGGATTTAAAAATTTAAATAAACAATAAACTTCAAAACATTTAAAAATTACTATTTTGGATCTTTTAATAAAAGGATTTGGTTTTCAAAAGAAAAGGGATAGATTTATAAATAAAGATTATTTTATAAAGCCAAATTAAACCTTGGCCAATATTTTTGAAATAAAATGTTTTGTTTTGATAAAAAATAGTAAAGGTTTATTTAAATAAAATAAAAAGGATTTAATATCCAATTTTATTTAAGTAAAGGCTTTTCCCATTTTTAATAAACACTAAAACTTATTTATTTATTTTAAATAAGTTTTCCCAAGTATTTTATTTTCTCAAATAAAACCTACTGAAGTGTTTTGGTTTTATTTAGTTTTCAAATAAAGATTTTAATAAAACCAATCCTATCTGATTTAATAACTAAGGTCCATTTTATTTAATGATTAATGGACCCTAAAATAAAATGTTATTTTATTTTAAACAAGTTTTCCAAATATCTTCTATTTTCAAATAAAACCTACTGAATTGGTTTTGAAAATATTTATTCAAATGGAGTTTTAAAATAAATCAAAACCCATTTGATTTATTAACTAGTGTCCATTTTATTTAATTATAAGTGGACTCTAAAATAAAAATATTATATTATTTTGAATTTTGGTTTATGTTGATAAACAGAACCAAAAACTCATTACAAGTGTGGTGATTGTTTGAATTGTTTGAATGTTTGAATAGTTGATTGAAATTCAAAACAGAAATTGATTTGGAAAAAGAAAAAGATTTAGAACTGGAAAAAAAATAGGAATCTGGTCGACCCAACCCAGCAGCCCAGTTTAGGCCCAACTCCAGCCCACCTTTCTTTCCCTCAGCGAAACGTTTTCTCACTCGAACTCACACCCACTAAGCCAATGACTGGTGGACCTCTCTCCCTCTCACTTCCTCACTGCCCGGTAGACCCCACCGCCAGCTCACCTGTCTTTAACCACGCGACCAGTTCTTCCTCCCCCTCTCTCCCGTTTCTGCGATGAATTCGCGGGCATCAATTCGCTTTAACGCAGCAATTAATTGCTCCTGCAACCACGCTGTCTTAATCGCCTCGCCCTTCTCCTCCTTTCCCCTCAGACTCCATGCTCTAAATGCCACCAGGCTGCTCGAATCGTCTCCAAACCGCCACTAACTCCGACGACACTCCGGCGAGGAATCCAGCAGACCCACGCCACCTCTTGCCTCCTCGAGCACCCAGATGTGATCTCCATCACCAGGCGGACCTTTCTGCATCTGCAGCTCGCTCGCGCGCCTCCCTGAGTGTCAGCAACGACAACAACCGTCGCCGCCACCGTCTGGTTTAAACTCCGGCGAGTGCCCCAGGTAGTTCCCGTCCGCCCCTTCCCCTCTTGTTCACGCACACACCTTAGCCGTACCTTTGCGCGTCTGACCATTCGTTTCGTTTGCCTCCTAGTGATCCATAGCACCATCCTCGACGACGACTGAGCGTGGCCGAGGCGCAGCTCCACTCCGGCGAGCAATCAAGCCCGCTCCAGTGCGCCCCTCGACAAGACGGCCTCACCTTGAGCTTCCCCAGGCCTCTGCGAACGCTGTGAGTACCTTCCCAGCCACCCTTGCTTCCTGTATAGCCGGTGCCGCCATCGTCTGGCCTCTCCGCCGCCAGCCACCGCCGCAGCGCCGCTCGTTTAGGGTCGATCTCACAGCAGCCGTTTGATCTCGATCTGGTGGATAGGATAGAACCACTTAAAGCGAAGGGGTACGCAACCTGTGCCACACGATCTGACTTGATCCAACGCGCCAGAGCAGTCGATCCAACCGAAAGGGTATTGACGAATCAGAAACAACCACATGGACTGGATTCAATTTAAAACAGATTTTTGATCTGATTAGAATGCAAATTTGTAATTGGTATAACTTTTGATCCACACGTCCAAAAATTACAAATTTTATATCAATGGAATCATTAGAACAAGCCCTAGACAACCCTGCCATTTGTTTAGTAAAAAGTTTCTGGAAAAATGGTTGTTTTTGCAGAAACATTTGTATGCTTGCTAAGGATGTGAAAATTGTTTAAAAATGAATTTGGGGATAAAATATTTTGCAATTGGTGTATTTTGAACCTACTGACCATAGGAAACACTTTGTGGTTTCAAAAATGTATTTGGTGAAGAAAAAGAATGATTCTTTGATTTAAAACCATTTCTAGTCAAATAGAAATGTGGTTTATTTATTAAAAATGGTTTTGGAAGAAAACCTTTGGAAAATGTTTTGTTTTAAACTCTCTGACCCCAAACACCAAGTTTTATGGTTTGAAAATGTATTTGGTGAACCTTAGAGATTAATGCCTTAGTAAAAATATTTCTACACCACATAAAATGATACTTTGTTTTGAAAATGGTTTATGAAGTGAAACCTTTTGCAAATAACTTTGCCACTTTACAAAATGACCATTAGGTGCTTTCAAATGTTTATGACCCATTAGGAACCACTTTTTCAAATAAAACAATCCTTGGCATGCTTGCATGCATTGTCTTGGTTCTATGATTATATGTGATGTTTTGCTTGATTGGTAGATTGAGATTGTGCCTTGCTTGATTGAATTGTAGTGACTTGAAAAGTGTGATTGTTGCAAGGACAAGGAGTGAACCTATACCCTCTACCAAAAATGCAAGTGATGCTTCATACTTTTGTCCCATTACTTTCACTGTGCATTAGTGATTTTTCTAAGTAAAACTTGCATGGAATTTTGCTAAGTATAAACCTTGCTATAGGAAAACCTAGTAGATGAAACCTTAGTAGAAGTTTTCCTAAGTTAAGATTCCTACTACTATCAAGCTTAGCCTAGCTAATAGAAAACAATGGTGGAATATATATTCACACTATGGAAAATTTCTAAGTCTGAGGACTTGTGTTTTTGTTTAATAAAACAACTAAGTTAATGAATCACCTGGGTGGAATGGTAATTGCTTGGTGGTTTTTGGTTGAGTGGTTCACAAGGCCCATGTTTATGGTTTTCCTTGTGTATCTCACTTGTGGATGGCCACCCAGGAACAAAGAGATTTGAGATGTCAAATGTTGAGAAGCTTCAAGTGCAACCACTTGGAATTATGGGCTCTGCCTGGATCATATAGGTTGCAAGAACTTAGCCATATGGAAAGTTGGTGGTAGAGTTTTATAGGTTGGAACGCGTCAATTTTGGTCTAAGGGAAGGCTTCTGAAAGATCTTGTCTTGGGAAACCAAGTCTTGTGGGGAAAGTGCACCACCTCTGCAGAGTGTAAAATCTAAGTACTTAGCCATGTCCCTGGTAAAGGACAATTTGAGCATCAAGACATGGAAGCAATCAAGAATCTCATCATTCAAATTTCTAAGTTAAAACTTGTGGTTTGAACCAGGGTTAAAGGATCTTCAATCTTTGATTGGTAGAAATGATTTTGTCAAGCAAAAACTTAGAGTTTTCAAATGTTAAGGAAAAATCTATTTTGAGCAATGCAAGCCTCAACTCCACTTAGCCAAATGCATATAGATGATAGATTCCACTATACTACCATAGTATCACTTGCCAATACAATTCAAATGTATTGACCCTTGTGGCTGTAACTTGTTATGTTGCAGGTTTGTTTGATTTAGTGAAGTGTGTTGATTAGGATTACAAAGTCTACAACCAACATGTCTGCCTGTGGCACTTTGAAGATGAAGGACCCCATGCTTATAGATATTCTGCTGCAATGTAATTTAATAGCCAAATGAGCTATGTAAGATGTAATAAAATTATGTTATTCCTGGTCATAAAGTTGTATTATGACCTTTGTTTCTTGATATTACATCTTAACTATGGATGCTAACTATTGATCTAGGGACTAGCATTATAAACACAGGGGACTCTACCTTATTTAAAGGTTGGGACCCTTACATGGAAGGAAAGATCAACCAAGCCAATTAGAACCGCAAGCGTCGCATGATGCATCAACCAGGAACCCATCAGACCCCAAAGTATCGCCCTAACCCATCTCCAGGATTTGCCCCAAGAACCAACAAACCCCCGATGAACCGTCGGACCTATCCCCACCGTGGAAACCCTAGGCCCGGAGGAAATCACAACAACCCCGGCAACGCTAGCAATTTCAATCATGCCTCACCCAAGTTCAACAACAACAATGCTACCGCCAACACCAACACTGCCCCTAGGACTAGAAGCAATGATGTGCCTGTAGCAGCAAAGGACAAGTCGCAAGTGACTTGTTATGACTGTGGAAATAAAGGCCACTATTCCAACGAGTGCCCCAACAAGAAGAATGCTACAACCCACAATGCTAATGTCCCAGCTCAGCAGAAGCGTCGTGTTCAGCCAGGAAGAAGATTTGCCCCAGGGAATTCACTCAACCGCAATGGCCGTCTTTTTCTCATGCATGCTGAAGAAGCTCAGGAAGCGCCAAACGTCGTGTTGGGTATGTTTTCGGTTAATTCAGTACTTGCAAGAGTGTTGTTTGATTCTGGTGCATCGCATTCATTTGTCACCGAAGAATTTGCATGCACTAGTAAAATTCAACCAACCAAACTGAAGCATGTTATGATTGTTCAAATTCCCGGATCAACCACCAAGGCTAGGCAAATTTGCAAAGTCGTCCCTATCCGAATCCATGGCATAGATTTTTATGCAAATCTGATAGTACTCGGAACTAAAGGTTTGGAAGTAGTACTAGGAATGGATTGGATGTCCAAACATAAAGGATTGATTGACTGTGCCAAGAAAGCCATAACCATGACCAGTACTGCCGGAATATCAGTCGAGCATATATCTGAAACCTTACCTCGCTAATTCAAATGCAACAAGAGTATAGCCCAACCTACCATTGACCAAGTCCGGATAGTCTGTGAATACCCCGATGTATTTCCAGATGTTTTGCCCGGTATACCCCTAGATCGGGATATCGAGTTTATCATCGAACTAATTCCCGGAACCGGACCCATAGCCCAGAGACCCTATAGTATGAACCCGTCAGAGCTAGCATAACTGAAGAAGCAACTGGATTCCATGCTGGAAATTGGATTGATTCAACCAAGTGCGTCACCTTGGATATCACCTGTCTTGTTTGTGGACAAGAAGGATGGAGGTAACCGTTTGTGTACGGATTATTGGAAATGGAATGATGTCACCATCAAGAACAAGTACCCCTTGCCCAAGATAGAATATTTGTTTGATCAGTTGACCGGTGCCAAAGTGTTTTCTAAGATTGATCTTAGAACTAGCTATCATCAACTCAAGATTCATGCAGAGGATATTCCAAAGACTGCCTTTACCACCAGATATGGATTGTATGAGTATACCGTCATGTCTTTTGGATTAACCAATGCCCCCGCTTATTTCATGAATCTCATGAATAAGATTTTTATGGACTTCCTGGATAAGTTTGTCGTTGTTTTCATTGATGACATTCTGATTTATTCCAAATCAGAAGAAGAACATGAGCTACACCTAAGGACCAGTCTTGGAACCTTTAGAGAGCATCAGCTGTATGCAAAGTTTAGCAAATGTGAATTCTGGTTACAGGAGGTAGGATTCCTTGGTCACATTGTATCAGCCGGAGGAATTGCCGTTGACCCTGCCAAAGTGAAAGATGTAGAAGATTGGCAAGCCCCAACCACTCAAACCCAAGTTCGTGCATTTCTCGGATTGGCGGGATATTACTGCAAATTCGTAGAAGGATTCTCTAGTATCGCCAGACCCATGACCCAATTGCTGAAGAAGGACAAGAAGTTTGAATGGACCGACAAATGTGAAGCAAGTTTTCAAGAACTCAAGAGGAGATTGATTTCAGCCCCAATCTTGATCATGCCGGATATCACGGAGCCCTTCGATGTGTATTGTGACGCATCTAAGATCGGTCTCGGATGTGTGCTAATGCAAGAAGGCAAAGTTATATCTTATCTATCTCGACAACTGAAGAAACACGAGCAAAATTACCCAACCCATGACCTCGAACTCGCAGCCGTAGTTCTAGCCCTGAAAACATGGAGACATTACCTGATGGGAAACCGTTGTGAGATCTATACGGATCACAAGAGCCTAAAGTATATATTCACTCAGAAGGAGCTGAATATGAGGCAGAGAAGATGGATTGAGCTAATCAAGGATTACGACCTGGACATTCACTATCACCCTGGTAAAGCCAACGTGGTAGCCGACGCCCATAGCTGATTACCGTTCCGCTTGAACTCCATGATTTTGAAGGAGCAACCAAGTTTGCACAAAGAGATGGAAGATTTTCGAATAGAATTAGTGAGTGAAGGATTTTTGGCTAGCATAGACCTCCAGCCCACTTTGATCAGTCAGATTAAAGAGGCGCAGAAGGGAAATGCTAGTATCGACGGAATCAAGCGTCGTATCGGTACAGGCAAGGTACCCGGATTCACCGAAGACGGAGAAGGAGTTCTGTGGTACAAAGGACGCCTTTGTGTACCAGCAGATTCTGAGTTGAAAGAAGTTATCTTGAAGTAGGCTCATGATACTCTTTATTCTATCCATCATGGAGGAACTAAGATGTATCAAGATTTAAAAGAGCAATTTTGGTGGCATAAGATGAAGAGAGAAATCGGAAGCTATATCGCCAAGTGTGATATTTGTCAGCGAGTCAAAGCAGGACACCAAAGACCCGCTGGATTGTTGCAACCATTGCAGATTCCGGAATGGAAATGGGATTCCGTTGGAATGGACCTTATCACTGGACTGCCTACTTCTAGTAGGGGGAATGACTCTATCTGGGTCATAGTGGACAGATTGTCCAAAGTCGCCCATTTCTTACCCGTCAAGACCACATATCAGAGTTCGAAACTAGCAGAGTTGTACATCGCTAGAATCGTTAGTTTGCATGGAGTCCCCAAGAACATCGTAACAGATCGAGGAACTCACTTTACCTCGAGATTCTGGTAGAAAGTCCAAGAAGGTTTAGGAACCCGCTTAGATTTCAGTACCGCTTATCACCCTCAGACCGATGGACAAACGGAGCGAGTAAATCAAATACTCGAAGATATGCTGAGGGCATGTGTGTTAGAATATGGATCCAAGTGGGAAGTCTGTCTACTATTTGCAGAATTTTCATACAACAACAGTTATCAAGCCAGTTTGCAAATGGCCCCATTTGAATTCATGTACGGAAGGAAGTGTCGCACCCCTTTGAACTGGTCGAAAGTAGGAGAGAGTTAGATTTTCGGACCCGACATCCTACGAGAAGCACAAGAGAAGGTTCACAAGATTCGTGAGCATCTCAAGACAGCCCAATCCAGACAAAAGAGTTACGCCGACAAGAGACGTAGAGACCTCGCCTTCAACATAGGAGATTTTGTTTATCTGAAAGTGTCGCCATTGAAGGGAATGCAACGTTTCCAACTCAAGGGAAAGTTAGCCCCCAGATATATCGGACCTTTCAAGATTATGAACCATCAAGGAGAAGTATCGTATTAATTGGAACTACCCGAAGAGATGTCAGCCGTGCACAATGTGTTCCATATCTCATTACTTCGCAAGTGTCTCGAAGTCCCCGAGAAGACCGAAGTGTTCAAAAACATCGACCATTGGACCATAGAGATCAACGATGACCTGACCTATCCCGAAGTACCCATCCGTATTTTGGAAGAAGCTTTTCAAACTACCCGAACCCGAAGCATCAATTTTCTCAAGATTCAGTGGAGCAACCACACAGAAGAGGAAGCTACCTGGGAGCGCGAAGATCACATCAGGACGGAGCTTCCCAATCTCTTCAAATCCTAGGTAATCTTTTCGTCCCTTTTTAAATCTTGGGACGAGATTTTGTTTAAGGGAGGAAGGTTTGTAACATCCCAAAAATACTAAAGTTAAATCATTAAACTCTAATCATCAAAATTAGGGTTAACAAAAACTTTTCTAAATAAAATTATGAAAGCATGCATATGTGTATGCATTGAATTTGAAATTATTTTGGACCACCTTGTTTGTGTGTTTCTTTGCTTGTAAAAGGTTTCTTAGGTGAAATAAACATCATCTAAACCTTTCCCACACTTTTCCCAAAGACAAGTAAAGCAAAACAAATAAAATAAATGAATGGTCATTTTGACCAATTTAACTCCCATGCCTACTTTGGCTGTCTCAAACTTTCAGAACCTAACAGAAAAATTTCTGGATCTTTGCACCCCTTGATTATACTCATAACAAAGTATCAAGGCCCACTTTGTGATCATCCAGAAACTTTCAAATGCATAGTTTAAATGACAATTCAAAATTGAATCTTTATCATATGGGAAGATCCCACTTTTTCAAAAACCACTCAAACAAGCTCAACTTTCAAAACCCAAGCATCTGCAGACTCACCAGCACCAATCTAGCACACCCACCAAAAATATTTTCAAAATTTAAAACTTGAATTCATGCGGCCATTTCATCAAAAACTTGGGAGACACAAATCAAACAAAATCAAAACACTATAGTGTGCAGTGTTTTGAGCTTAACTGGTTCCCTATCTAGCTCACAACCATCTCAGTAGATCATCTAGCAAGATTAACCAAGAACTAGCACCACTGTGAGCTTGCCAGTATCATCAATGGTGAACAGCCGAGTGCATCCTTGCCACCCCAGTGTAGACAGCAAGCTAGGAAAGAAACTAGCCATGCCAACCTTGTCTGGGAGATCACCCATGCCTCACTGCCCCCTCTCTACCAGCCCTGCCTCGAAGACACCGACCAGAGCACCCAGAACGCCAGCGCCTGCCTCGCCAACCGTCGAGCATGCGCCCAGCGCCACCCTCGGCGAAGCCCACGCATCGCGCCGCCCTCGCCGCGTGCATACATGATCGCCACCGACCCAGGAGACTGCCAGACATCCCCGTTCGCCGCCCCATGTCGCACAGCCACCGCTCGCCGTCGAAGACGCCTCCTCTGCCGCGCAGAGCGTCGCGTGTTCCAGACCAACCCGCACCGCCCCACGTCTCGCCATCGTATCGTTGAGCATCACCAGGGAACACCGCACCGTCCCCTACCTTCGCCCATGCTAATAGCCGTCTGTACCATCGCCCCCGACGAGCTCACCGTGCGCCCCGTCGGTCCCCTCGCTCGATTATAAATAGAGGCCACCCCCAGCCAAATTGAGCACACCATTATACTCCCCTCTCCTTACTGATCGTGCCACACCGTTCCCGGAGCAAGGCGAGCAACACCTCGTCGGAATTTCACCGGATCCCGCCGCCTCTGGAGAAGAAGGGAGCCAGTGATTGGAGCCGCCCCAGGAGGAGCCACCGGTACCAGGAGACTTGTCGTCGTCGACTTCGTCATTCGCCCACCTCGCCGACCCTCGCCTGCACCCCGGTGAGCCCCCAGCAACCCCCACTGGCCGCGCTAGGTTTCTGTCTCGCCGGTGTTGCCCAACGTCGACGATGACTCTCAGCCGTTGGATTAGAACCAGATTGAACGTACCACATCGCCCCATACCGCTTCGCACCCCCTGTCTCACTGACGAGTGGGGACAGCCACTTAAATAGCCCGCGGAAGTGCTGCGCTTAGCAGGCCGGCCCAGTATCACTTCCAGCGCAGCCCAGTTATTTGAATTAAACCTTTTCCATTTTATTTCAAACACACTTCTGTACCCAGTTTCAAAAATCAACCCAGATCGATTCGGTGCACCAAATTGAATGAAACCAATTTTGTTAGAAAGGTCTGGGAATGCTGAATACAAGCCCGTTGGATTCAAGTCATTTGGATCTATAGATCACCCCTGGTAAAAATAACAAGGCAGAAGCTTTTATGCATTCAAACATTTTTCAAATTTAAACCATAATAGCTTTTGAGTTGATTCCAGCTCTCAAAAATCACATTTAACCATACCTTTCAGAATATATAAAAATATATAGGTTTACTTACAGAAATAATGTTCAAGTAATAAAAGAATGCCCCATAGGCATTTCTAGTCACTTTATTTAATTAAAATAAAAGGGTAAAACCTTATTAAATTGTGACACCACTTTAAATCATATTCCCATGGACTAAAATATGTGGTGATGATAGGTGTCAACATGATCCCATGTTTGGTTTGGAGAATATTAAATCTTAAGTAATTTTTTCAATGAGTAGAAATTACTTTTCTAAAATAAAAGGAATTAAACCAAGCCTTGATCTTGTAATGTTAGAGATGATGTTAGATCATCTATAGGACCCTTGTGTGTGATGATTGCAAGTAGTTAAGTATTGTTTGGTGATTGTGTACATCGTATTTATTTATAGACACTAGTACCGACCAAGGATACGAGGAGGAAGGAGGATTCTACGAAGAAGAAGGCGAGGAGAACTTCAACCACTGCTCTGCACAAGGCAAGCTTTACTAATCAAGTTGACCAATGCAAGCCTAATACTACCAGTTGAATGTGCAAGCTAACACTTGCAAGATACTCTACTGGTGCAAACAAACCACTACTTGTTACCATGACCATTATATGCCTTAAGCATATGTGATCATCCCCACTTGATAAACCAGTCCTAGTTTTACTTGCAAGCTTCTTACTTTATTTCTTTATCAAAGCTCTTACTTAGATTTTACCTAAGTGAATGGTAGATTTTAGAAAGATAATTGAAGGTTGCATAAAGAGCATAAAATTTTGCCTAAGCTAGATAATCTTGATGTCATCCTAAGGCATGAGATTGAACTTAGTTAAAACTCCACTTGTTTCCCACCCCTCATTAGTACTCACCTCCACCCGTAGATGCTAGTGCTAAGCATAAAACTTTATCAACTTTAGATGGGAATACTTGGTGGAAAAAGGGGTTATGAAAACCTTGGAATGATGGATCATTCTATTAAAATGTTTTGGACATGTGTTTCTGAACACCGGATGACTTTGGTGATGAAAATGTTGAGGCATGAGCCTTAGCCCTTTATAAAACAGATGGTTTTCTGGATGCGATACCATTCCAATTTTATCGTACAACCACAATACCCGAAGATTGGGTAGGGCTTGACTGGAAACTTATATACTTTAGTATTAGTTCCCTCACGGCCAAGGTCTGAGCTGAGGCTACCTTGTGAATATTGTCCACCTGTGCAGTACCCAAGATGACAGTTGGTCATGGTTGGGAGGCCAAACTCACAGGAGATGTGCTTATACTAGGGCGTGTAATTGAAAGGTTAGGATTGATTATCCGCATACTGAGTATGGTGAATTCAGGATTTGTTCCTGACAGATGTATCGAATGTTGTGGTGAAAGTGTACAATCTCTGGAGAGTGCCAAACTATTCGAATAGCCGCGTCCGCGGTTATGGACAGTTGGAGTGGCCATACTGTTCCCCCGTCAGACTTTTCAAAATGACTTGTGAAATGAATGAGACTTTGACTTGACCACAACAGGGTTGTGATATAAGATACAAGTTCCCACTTAGGTGTTATAAACCTTCAACTAGCATTCGTTGCTCCTAAAATTAGTAGAGATAAATCTGGCTTTTGCAAAACAACCCTAGAGCCTAGTGTCCTATTATCAAAAACCCTTTTCACTTGTTAGTAATAGTTTGCGAGTACTTAAAGAGTACTCATGGCTTTGTCCCTGGCTATTCCCATGGCCATACTATGAAGAGGAGTACCTGGAGGATGGACCCTAGGAAGGTTACGACAACTAGGATCATCTCCCATCGTCAGCATTGCCTGTGACCCCGAAGATGGAGCTTCGCCCACGCTACCGTTATTATTATTACATATTCCGCTGCTTGATGTTGTATTAAGAACTGGATCATGAGATCCCTATTTGTGTAAGAACGTATGTACGGTTTGTAATGGATGATGTACTATGGTATCCAATTCTGTTATGTCTCGCAAAAATGGTAATCCTGGGATTGTGATGTATGGCATAACAGGCATCTGGGATTAAAAATCCGGGTGTTGACAATATGCATCATATATAATGTTATATCCATGTTTTACATTGATTTTGGGGGATTTATCAATGATTCCCTTTATTTTGGACATAACCCGGCAGGGCAAAAAAAACCCTGTTTTCAATGTTTTTCATGTTTTGGGACCTATACGAAGTCGAATGGACCTGAACTTTTGGGAATGTCAATATTTATCCATGAGAAGCATATGAAGCACAAGACCCTCACCTGGAGGTCCAGAGGCCCAAAAGAGCCTGTGTGGATTGCCTAGCCAAGGTGGGCGTGCCACCTATGCACTTTCCCTCCTCGGCCATCCGATCGCCTTGATTCTTTTGCCCACGGAGTTCTCTTGACCTAAAATCCCTATATAAGGATCCCACAGGGAGTCCTCGAGACGAAGCACACCAAAAACGAAAACACCACCAAACAGAGTCAGATCTAGCGAATATTGGAGGGGGAAACTCCACCGGAGCCACCTCCAGGGATATCTCTATAGGGTTTGCAGCATAGAAAACAAAATTTTTCCTACGATGTGAACTATGTACCAAGATCTATCTACTAGATACAAACAACGGGCGGATGTATATCCATAGAGAACATCCCTTGAAGACCGACAAAGCTTAACGAGTTCGACTCGTGGTTGATGTAGACGATCTCTTGCCGATCTCAAGATCGAGAGGAAGTCCTAGCGCCGCAAATCAGCAGCGCATCCGTGCTCGCACACACGTCCGAGGCACCGAGCAACCTCCGCCTCCTCGCTCCAGCGATGCAGCGGAAGCACAACTCTTTCTTGCCGAATAGCCACCGGGAACATGTATCTCGCTAGTCTGATACCATGGGGGATAAATTCTAGAGGGGGAGAGAGATCATTCATGAGGAGGTGTGAGTGAGAAGTGAGGAGAGGGGTGCCTTTTATAGGAGGAGGGGGAACCCCAAGGGGGTGTCCGGCGCATGGGGACTGCCCCCTTGCCCTCCCCTCTTCATGTGGGTGGACACCCCACTCACAAAAAATCCATTCAAATCCCTCCACTCAAAATCCCACTCAAACTTGCTATTAAATTTCCACCAAATTTAATGCAAACTCTCATTAAATAAAACTCTTTTACAGAATTTTTTCAATTACTTTAATGACAAACATTCACATATAACCCCTTGCTAGAATTCTATTTCACATGCATAACCTCTTTATGCACTTTCACCTGAAAACCTGTTTCGGTATCTAGTAAAATAAATTCCTGCGCTTGTTTATTCTTTCGGCATGAAACTTTTGCTCCAATTGGATGTCGTTGTCCCTTAAGTGTGTCACCCTACGATTCGTGAATAATACGGACATGATCGAGACCCCTGTCGTATCAATAATCAGAAGCGGGATCTGGAGACCCATACTGACTCCCACACATTCAACGATGACTTTCTTGTGATCGTCGGAACCTTTTTACGCTAGTATCTTAATCCCTTTGTTTCGCGATATATTACATGTACGAGATTCGATCATAGGTATATACATACCTAGTTTGATCTTGTTACTGACATGCACTCTTTTCTCGTTCCCGTGATATAACATTCTAGTGATCAAATCACTTGCTTGCAAGCTAACCAATGTGATATCACCGAGAGGACCCAGAGTATATCTATCCGTCACGGGATGAACAAATTCCACTCTCGATCCATGGGCCTAAACTTAACACTTTATTAGTCCTGAACCCATCTTTATAATCACCCTGTTACGGTGTGATGTTTGATGTTATCAAGAAACTCGTCCAGTGTTAGTGATTGACATGATCTCATGGTCTAAGGATTAGGATCACTTCGTAAGTTGTTATAGCAATATAAACTCAGTGACTTTGATCATAATGCTATACTTTGGATGAATGTTCATCACATCATTACACTAATGTTGTGATCCCATTATTAACAACATCCAATGTCTATGATCAGGAAACCTTGATCATCTTGTTAATCAACGAGCTAGTTTATGAGAGAGGCATAACTAGGAACTTTCTGTTTGTTTATTAAACACACATGTATTAACGTTTCCGTATTAATACAATTATAGAAAGCAAAATAAACATATATCATATACTTGGAATACACATAATAAACACTTTATTATTGCCTCTCAGGGCATATTCCCTTCAGTCTCCCACTTGCACTAGAGACAATAATCTAGTTACATAGTGATAAATCTAACATTGAGTTCTGTTGTTGATCATGTTTTGCTCTAGGGAGAGTTTTAGTCAACGGATCTACTACATTGAGATCCGTGTGTACTTTACAAATCTTTATATCTACATCCTTGACATGCTCGTGGATGGAGTGAAACCGGCGCTTAATATGCTTGGAATGATTGTGAGACCTTGGCTCTTTGGCATTGGCAATGGCACCATTGTTGTCACAATAGATCACCATTGGGTCCAATGCATTTGCAACCACTCCTAGTTCGTATATGAACTCCTTCATCCAAACCGCTTCCTGAGCCTCTTCCGAAGCAGCAACATATTCGGCCTCCGTTGTTGATCCCGCCACCACAGGTTGTTTGGAGCTCCTCCAACTAACTTCTCCTCCATTCATGAGAAATACGTATCCGGATTGAGACTTAGAGTCATCCGGATCGGTGTCAAAGCTTGCGTCGACATAACACTTAGCGACGAGCTCTTCTTCACCTCTGTATACAAGAAACATATCCTTAGTTCTTCGTAAGTACTTAAGGATATTCTTGACCGCTATCCAGTGTTCTGAACCTGGATCTGATTGGTACCTACTAGTAAAACTAATAGCATGTGCCACATCCGGTCTTGTACATAGCATGGCGTACATTATAGAGCCTATGGCTGAAGCATAGGGGACTTTTTCCATTATCTCTCTTTCTTCCGCCGTAGCCGTACTTTGAGTCTTACTCAATGTCTTGCCTTGCAACATAGGTAAGAACCCCTTCTTACTTCCATCCATTTTAAACTTCTTTAGAATCTTATCAAGGTATGTACTTTGCGATAGCCCTATTAGGCGCCTAGATCTATCTCTATAGATCTTTATGCCTAATATGTATGATTATTCACCAAGGTCCTTCATTGAAAATTTGTTGTTTAGATAACTTTTAACACTGTTTAAAAGATCTATATCATTTCCGATCAATAATATGTCATCCACATATAATATCAGAAATGCCACATTGCTCCCACTCACTTTCTTGTAAATACAAGCTTCTCCATAAGTTTGGACAAATCCAAACTCTTTGATCACCTCATCAAAGCGGAGATTCCAACTTCGTGATGCTTGCTTCAATCCATAGATGGATCGTTGAAGCTTGCACACCTTGTTAGCATCCTTAGGATCGACAAAACCCTTTGGTTGTATCATATACAACTCTTCTTCAATATTACCATTGAGAAACGTGGTTTTGACATCCATCTGCCATATCTCATAATCGAAATATGCAGCAATTGCTAACATAATCCTAACTGACTTTAGCATCGCTACGGGAGAGAATGTCTCATCGTAGTCAACTCCTTGAATTTTTCGAAAACCCTTTGCGACAAGTCAAGCTTTATAGATGGTCACATTACCATCAACATCAGTTTTCCTTTTGAAAATCATTTGTTCTCCACGGCCTTTCGGTCGTGAGGTAAGTCTACCAAGTTCCAAACTTGATTTTCGTACATGGATTCCATCTCGGATTTCATGGCTTCTAACCATTTATTGGAATCCGGGCTCATCATCGCTTCTTCGTATGTCGCAGGGTCATCATTTTCATCAACCATGAAATTCATGACAGGATTCCCGTACAACTCGGGAGTTGCACGCGTCCTACTAGACCTGTGAGGTTCGGTAGTATTCTCTTTCAGAGTTTCATGATCATTATCATTAGTTCCCTCTTCAACTGGTGGATCCAACTCCGGAACGACTTTCGGCGTTGTGCTACTTGCCATACTTTGGAGAGAAGGTTCAATAACCTCTTCGAGTTCTACCTTATGACTACTCACACCTTTCGTGAGAAACTCTTTCTCTAGAAAGGATCCATTCTTGGCAATAAAAACTTTGCCCTCGGATCTGTGATAGAAGGAATACCCAATAGTTTCCTTAGGGTATCCTATGAAGACGCATTTTTTCCGCTTTGGGTTCGAGTTTATCCGGTTGAAGTTTCTTCACATAAACATCGCATCCCCAAACTTTAAGAAATGACAGCTTAGGTTTGTTTCCAAACCACAATTCATACGGTGTCTTTTCAACGGATTTAGATGGTGCCCGATTTAAAGTGAAAGAAGCAGTTTCTAGTGCATAACCCCAAAATAACAACGACAAGTCCGTCAGAGACATCATAGATCAAACCATATCCAATAAAGTACGATTACGATGTTCCAACACACCATTTATCTATGGTGTTCCGGCAGGTGTGAGTTGTGAAACAATTCCACACTCTTTCATGTGAGTGATAAACTCGTAACTTAGATACTCACCTCCACGGTCGGACCATAGAAATTTGATCTTTCTATTACGATGATTTTCCACTTCATTCTAAAATTCCTTGAACTTTTCAAAGGTTTCAGACTTATGTTTCATCAAGTAGATATAACCGTATCTACTCAAATCATCCGTGAAAGTAACAAAATAACGATATCCACCTCGCGCCGACACACTCATTGGACCACATACATCAGAATATATGATTTCCAATAAATTTGCCACCCGTTCCATTGAACCAGAAAACGGCGTTCTAGTCATCTTGCCCATAAGGCATGGCTCACATGTACCAAATGATTCAAAATCAAGTGATTCTAAAAGTCCATCCGAATGGAGCTTCTTCATGCGTTTAACGCCAATATGACCTAGACGGCAGTGTCACATATATGCGGATATATCATCATTAAGTTTAGTCCTTTTAGCATCAACATTATGAATATGTGTAACATTATCATCGAGATCTAATAGAAATAAACCATTCATCATCGGTGCATGACCATAAAAGATTTCATTCATATAAATAGAACAACCATTGTTCTCGGATTTAAATGAATAACCACTTCGCATCAAACACGATCTAGATACAATGTTCATGCTCAGTGCAGGCACCAGATAACAATTATTCAAGTTTATTACTAATCCCGGCGGCAAGTGGAGAGGTAGCGTTCCGACGGCGATCACATCAACGCTTGATCCATTGCCGACACGCATCTTGACCTCACCCCTTGCTAGTGGTCGCTTGTTCCGCAGACCCTTATTTGAGTTACAAATATTATCAACTGAACCGGTATCAAATACCCAGGTGCTACTGCGATCACTAGTCAAGTACACATCAATAACATGTATACCATATATACCTTTGTTTGCCTTGCCGTCCTTCTTGTCTGCCAAATACTTCGGGCAGTTGCGCTTCCAGTGGCCAGTCCCCTTACAATAGTAACACTCGGTATCAGACTTAGGTCCAACTCGGGGTTTCTTTTCAGGCACGGCAACTGTCTTGCCGCCCTTACTTCCCTTCCGTTTTCCCTTTTTGCCTTTCTTGAAACCAGTGTTTTTATTGATCATCAACACTTGATGTTCCTTTTTGATCTCCACTTCTGTAGTTTTAAGCATTGACACAAGCCCGGGGAGAGACTTCTTCATGCCTTGCATATTATAGTTCATCGCAAAGCTCTTATAGCTAGGTGGCAGAGACTGCAGAACACGATGGATGCCTAAGTCAATGGGAATCGATATTCCCAAGGACACAAGCTTATCGGCGTAACCCGACATCTTGAGTACATGCTCACTAACGGAGTTGTGCTCTTCCATCATGCAGATAAATAACTTTTCTGAAGCATTGTAGCTCTCTACAGCAGCATGTGTGTCGAAAATCATTTTCAACTCACCCATTGTATCAAATGCATTGTCGTTTTCAAAATGCTTTCGAAGTTCCGGCTCTAGCCCATACAATATGCCACAATGAACTAAGTTGTGGTCCTCCTGACGAGTCTGATAGACATTCTTCTCCTCGTCATGGGCATCCTCAAAAGGTGGGGGGCCTAGCGGCGCTTATAGCACATATTGCTTTTGTGCAGCAGAGAGGAGAATCCTCAAATTCATGGCCCATTCGGTAAAGTTGCTACCGTTCGTTGCAAGTTTCTCTTTCTCCATGAACACATTGAAATTAAAAGCAGGTGGTGCCATCTACAACAGAATTTTTAAAGTTTAGACTAAGTTTATGATAGATTGAGTTCAACTAATCCATATTACGAATGAACTCCCACTCAAAAACGACATCCCTCGTGTGTTTTTGGTGATTACATGAACCAAATCCACTACACCAAGTCCGATCATCACGCGAGTCGGTGTAGTTTCAAAGGCGAGCATCAAATGGGCATCATATCAACTATATGACTCATGCTTAACCTTCCGGTCCGTGTTCCGAGGCCATGTCTGTACATGATAGGCTCGCCAAGTAAGAACCTTAGTATTCGCGTGTATAACTGTATTACACCTGAAATATGGTCGTGGATCCAAGAATACCCGATCATCACGTGATGTCTTGGAGCAACGAAAACATAATCGGTGCATACTAAAGGAAGAACACATTCTTATCTTGATATTTAAATGAGGGATCATCTTATTTTATGCTAATAAAATGCCAAACAATCAATATAAGATGCTATCAAACATCACATGTTTATTCGTGGAATGATATGGTTTCCGCATATGATCTCTATCATGTGCACCGTGGTATGATCACTATCATACCTTTATGTGTAAGGCCAAGGTCTATGGAACTTACATGTTATATGTGTTGTAAGAGTATCATCTCATACTTCTACTTACAACATCACCATATCATAACACTAGCCCAGCAACAATCTAAACTAGACGCCTCTAATTTATCCATTGCAAGTTTTTACGTGGCTTAGGGCTTTTGAGATAGAACCGTTCAAACCTACGAACATGAACCACAACGAGGATAACCAAATTGTTGACAACTCATTGCAAAATAGATATTGACTATAGTAGGAGAGACAGACACCCGCTAGCCACTTATGCAACCTAGTTGCATGTCAAGCGTGGAACAGGTCTCATGTGCGAGGACATGTAAAGTTTGTCCGGGCCGCTTCATCCCACTATGCCACCAATATCCAAAATTACAACTAAGGAGCAACAACATGATCATCATCGCCCACATACTCATATGTGTACTACCCGTGTAAAGCATCTACGCATAGATCCGTCTATGATACCACTGTAGGGTTCGCAGCATAGAAAACAAAAAAATTCCTACGATGTGAACTATGTACCAAGATCTATCTACTAGATACAAACAACGGGCGGATGTATATCCGTAGAGAACATACCCTTGAAGACCGACAAAGCTTAACGAGTTCGACTCGTGGTTGATGTAGATGATCTCTTGTTGATCTCAAGATCGAGAGGAAGTCCTAGCGCCGCAAATCAGCAGCACATTCGTGCTCGCACACACGTCTGAGGCACCGAGCAACCTCTGCTCCTCGTTCCAGCGATGCAGCGGAAGCACAACTCTTTCTTGCCTAATAGCCACCGGGAACATGTATCTCGCTAGTCTGAGACCATGGGGGATAAATTCTAGAGGGGGAGAGAGATCCTTCATGAGGAGGTGTGAGTGAGAAGTGAGGATAGGGGTGCCTTTTATAGGAGGAGGGGGAACCCCAATGGGGTGTCCGGCTCATGGGGGATGCCCCCTTGCCCTCCCCTCTTCATGTGGGTGGACACTCCACTCACAAAAATCCATTCAAATCCCTCCACTCAAAATCCCACTCAAACTTGCTATTAAATTTCCACCAAATTTAATGCAAACTCTCATTAAATAAAACTCTTTTATTTATTCAGAATTTTGTCAATTAATTTAATTATAAACATTCACATATAACCCCTTGCTATAATTCTATTTCACATGCATAACCTCTTTATGCAATTTCACCCGAAAACCTGTTTTGGTATCTAGTGAAATAAATTCCTGCGCTTGTTTATTCTTTCGGCATGAAACTTTTGCTCCAATTGGATGTCGGTGTCCCTTAAGTGTGTCACCCTATGGTTCGTGAATAATGCGGATATGATCGAGACCCCTCTTGGATCAATAATCAGAAGCGGGATCTGGAGACCCATACTGACTCCCACACATTCAACGATGACTTTCTTGTGATCGTCGGAACCTTTTTACGCTAGTATCTTAATCCCTTTGTTTCGCGATATATTACATGTCCGAGATTCGATCATCGGTATCTCCATACCTAGTTTGATCTCGTTATTGACATGCACTCTTTTCTCGTTCCCGTGATATAACATTCTAGTGATCAAATCACTTGCTTGCAAGCTAACCAATGTGATATCACCGAGAGGGCCCAGAGTATATATATCCGTCATCGGGATGAAAAAATTCCACTCTCGATCCATGGGCCTCAACATAACACTTTATTAGTCCTGAACCCATCTTTATAATCACCCTGTTACGGTGTGACGTTTTATGTTATCAAGAAACTCTGCCGGTGTTAGTGATTGACATGATCTCATGGTCTAAGGATTAGGATCACTTCGTAAGTTGTTATAGCAATATAAACTCAATGATTTTGATCGTAATGCTATACTTCAGATGAATGTTCATCACATCATTACACTAATGTTGTGATCCCGTTATTAACAACATCCAATGTCTATGATCAGGAAACCTTGATCATCTTGTTAATCAATGAGCTAGTTTATGATAGAGGCATCACTAGGAACTTTCTGTTTGTTTATTAAACACACATGTATTAACGTTTCTGTATTAATACAATTATAGCATGCAAAATAAACATCTATCATATACTTGGAATACACATAATAAACACTTTATTATTGCCTCTCAGGGCATATTCCCTTCAATCTCCACCCTCTCCAACATCTTCGGCATCATCACAATGATGAAGAGTGAGTAGTACACCTCTAGAATATGGGTTTGTGGAAGTATATTGATCTATTTCTCTCTTGTTCTTAATAGATCTAGTACCATACGAGCTGCCCTACATGATTATGGTCATATATGTAATTCCTATGTGGTGGATGTTTGTTCTATGATTTGATATTTGAGATCGGAATCTATTTTGTGTAATATGTATTGATAGATGCATATCATGTACCGCATTCTTAATTGCTTGTCTTGATCCTACTTGTATGCGAGAACTTGTATGGGGAGTAGTGTGTATTAGATGGAGTAGAATGGTGGTAGTGATTGAATTGTGACAAAAAATATTCAAGATCTACTTTGGTTTTTACCTTTCTTTTGCTGCCTCACTAGGGATAAAGTGAAATTATGTGCTATAATTATCATGTGACAGTGTGATCTTGTTAGATCAAGGTAGCATATTTGTATTTCAAACATCATGTTATATTACATAAAGCTATACTCTGATTTGTTCTTAATTCAAGATTGCATGGAGTTTCCCTTTCTTGAGGAGTATAAGAGAGATGTGTTTCATCTCTATGTTAGAACGTGATGCCCATATGAATGCTTATCAAACACATATAGAAGTTCCATGAATATTTATCATTGATGAATTGTTTTATGATCACTACAACTTAAGAAGAGAATAGACAAGTGAACCCATAAACCCCGGTCCAATTTTAATAATAAGAAACACATTTCCATTGCATCTACTACCTTTTATATTTTTTGCATTTTATTATTTCGAAAATACAAAAATACTTTCCCTGCTTGCAATCACTCATAAAAACCCAAAAACAACTCTACTATCTTCCATATCATCTAGTTTGCATTACTTTACTTTATTTTCTTTATTTATTCCAGTTTACTTTATATTTTATTTCATATTAATAATACAAAACCTTGTGCTTGACAACCACTTGCTGGAGTTGGGGACACAAGAAAAATTATTTTACTTTACTAGTTGCTCGAAGAGGAGAATCCAAATACACTTCCACAACCAATTCCCCGAGAGTTCGATATAAACCTTCGAGTCACCCTTGTAGGGAAAATAAGCTTGCTACAACACTCTACACTTGGAGTCCCAATGAAAAGTGGCAACGTTTGTTGCCATCAAGACAATTTTCTAGCGTTGTTGCCGGGGAGTTGGCAAAGTTACACCACAACTTCATCAAAATAAAGTTTGAAGAGCAAGGTAGTTCCCACGGCACTTGCAAGTAATTTTTCGGCGCCGTCATCTTCATCAACTTATGCAACAACCCATGCTTGGGGAGGTTGCACCACTATGAGTTTTTTCTTCTCCTTTTAGATTATTAAAGTATTTTACTTTGTCTTTTTAATTTTTTCCTTAAAACATAAAAACACATAAAAATTAGTATCAAATTTTTATTGCAAACATGGGAGAAATAGGAACAAAACTTTGTGACTACACAAACACTCCTAATGATCAATTCATAGCTAGACCTATTACCACTCCTGAAACTACTGCTGAAATTTTCGAAGTAAGTCTCGGTCTTTTAAATCTTATAACTAAAGAACAATTTGGGGGAAATGCTACTGAGGATGCCTCTATGCATTTTCATGGTTTTTTTTGTCAAATTTGTGATATGCAAAAGTTTAAAAATGTAGAAAATGACATTGTCAAACTTAAACTATTCCCATTTTCACGAAGAGTTAGAGCTAAAGAATGGTTATTATCACTTCCCACTGCTAGTATAAACTCTTGGGATGACTTAAAAGAAGCTTTCATTAAGAAATAGTATGCACCTATTAAGATTCTACAAAATATAAATAGTATCATGTCATTTAGACAAAATGATAATGAACATGTAGCAACAACTTGGGAGAGAGTTAAAAACATGCTTAGATCTTGCCCATCACATGGAGTAAATGAATGGACTATATTGCATTCTTTTTATAATGGCTTAAATATCATGGCAAGAAGCATTCTAGATTCCGCCCCGGGGGGTGCATTTATGAGTAAAACTGTGCCTGGAGCTAAAACTATCCTAGAAAGCATTCTCCACAACCATAGTCAATGGCATACTGAAAGAGCACCAAACCCATCTAAGAAAATTAACTACATTGAAGAACTAGACTCCACAGGAAGTAAACTTCATGTTATATTTTCCTAGATATCTAAGCAAAATACCAATAATGTTCCTTTACAAGAATTAGTATCAAACACCAATGAAAGTGTAGATGTCAACTACATAAGCAAGTTTGGTAGTAATGGGTATGGGAACAACTATAATACTCATATGGTAGGCCACATTTTGTTCCCAATAAATATGCTAGTGGTAATAATGCCTCTAATAATTTAGAAAGCACCATGAGATCCTTTATATCTACTCAAAAGGAACTTAACAAGGAATTTATAGCTAAGTTTGAAAGACAAGACGCTTTATTTTAAAGGGTTGATATTATAACACAATAAGACACATAATTTAAAAATCTTATTTAAGCTCAAAAGAACCATGAGGAAACTATTAAATATATGCAAGAAGTAATAGATAAATCTTGGGAAACTCTTAATATGATGGAGGAAAATGAAACACTAATGATGACAAATGATAAAAAATCAGAATAAGTTAAAATGATAAGTGAAACAAAAGAACCTATACTTGATATTGATAAATGTAGCTTGCATGAAATCATTAACTTATTGCAAAAGTTTTCTAATGATACATCCTTCAATGGTCATCAAGCAGGATTTGGTTCCTACCTAGAAAATTATGTTATAAAAGAAAAGATTGAAAGATATAATAATGAAGCTATAATACCACCTAAGCTTGGGGATGTATGGCTCCCCAAGATATTAATCACTATTAAAAAGATGTAGATCGTGCTATTCTAGATTTAGGATCTAGTGTCTCAGTTTTATCTAAAGATCTATATGATTTACTTGATTTGAAACCTATGGAAAATGCTCTATAGATCTTTACTTGCTGATAATTCAACTAAACATGCTTTGAAAAGTTAAAGATATCATGGTTTAATTGCATATGACATTTGTACCTATTGATTTTATTGCCATGGACATGGGGAGCAATACCTCAAGTCCTATAATACTTGGTAGACCTTTTTTGAGAACCACAGATGCAGTCATTGATACAAAAGAAGGAAATGTGAAGTTTAAGTTTCCTCATAAGAAATGTATGGAACACTTTCCAAGGAAGTAGGAGGTAGCAAAGAAACAAAAGCTACCACATGAGTTCCATATCACTTAAACCAAGTAAGTAAAGCCTAGTGATACGTCAGAAACGTATCTATAATTTTTTATGTTCCATGCTTGTTTAGTATCTACTTTGTGTTGCTTTGTCTACACTTTGAGGTGCTTTTTACATGTTTTCTGGTACTAACCTATTAACAAGTTGCCACAGTGCCAGTTGTCTGTTTTCTGTTGTTTTTGGTTCCAGAAAAGCTAGTACCGAAATATTTTCGGAATTGGACAGGACAAACGTCAAAGTCAATAACTTTCTGTGGGGAACAAGAAGTCCAGAGGGGAGAAGGAGAGGCGTGCCAGGGCGGCCACACCCCCCTAGGCACGGACAGGGATGGGCCCGCGCCTAGGCAGGGTGTGGGGACCCTGCCACCTCCTCGGCCTCCCCCTTCGCCTATAAGAAGCCCCCGATGCCTAAACCCTAAGAACCCGATCAATATTCCACGAAACCTTCTGTAGCCGCCGCCACCATCGTCCCTAGATCGGGGGGATCTGAAGTTCTTCCCGGCACCCTGCTGGAGGGGAGATCATCTCGGAGGCCTTATCTCCGGTATGATGTGTGAGTAGTTCCACCTTGGACTATGGGTCCATGTAGTAGCTAGATAGTTGTAACTCCTCCTTTGTGCTTTCATGTATAGATCTTATGAGCTCCGTTCATGATCAAGATCTAATATATTTGTAATCATGCATGTTGTGTTTGCGGGGATCCGATGGATATTGAGATTATTATGTTGGTTTGATTAATGTTTTGTCTTTATGATTCTATCATGTCTGTGTTGTTTGTGATCTTGCATTCTCTCCGTTGTTAGTAGCTATCTTGGCTAAGTAGTTGCTAGTGACTCCAAGAGGGGGTATTTACGCTCGATAGTGGGTTCATGCCTCTAGTTTCCAAGGGAAGTGACAGAAATCTCTTCGGTTGTAGATGTGTTGTTGCTACTAGGGAGAAAACAATGGTCTCTTGTTAATGGAACATGTGGACTGTTTACCTTACACACTTTGCTTAAAGCAGTTGTCTGTTGCTTGCAACTTAATACTAGGGGGGGGGTCGGATGGTAACCTGAAGGTGGACTTCTAGTCATACATGAAGTTGGATGGCGGTCTATGTATCTTGTTGTATTGCCCAATCGAATCTCATAGAATCTTTCTGACTAGTAATTGCATTGTTATGCCTTGCTTAGTTCCTGTCAATTGCCCCGCTATAATTTGTTTACCCTTCATGTCATGTTTTTTATCTAAGGAGAGCACCTCTAGTGAACTATGGACCCCGGTCCAATCTTTACCATTGATACATCTTCCACTATTACTTGTTTACTTGCTGCAAACAACCATTACCTTCCACACCATATGTTTAATCCTTTGTTATAGCAAACCGGTGAGCTTGACAACCTCACTGTTCGTTGGGGCAAAGTCTTGAGTTTGTGTTGTGTAGGTCTACATGTTGTTTGCAACACATGTGTGACGTTTCCTTCCTCCTTCTGGTTCGATAACCTTGGTCTCAACTGAGGGAAAACTTGTTGCTGTGCTCTTCACACCCTGCGCTTGGGGTTACCAACAAAGTGCCATGTCGAGCACCATCAAGTCTTTCTAGAGCTGTTGCCGGGGAGGCTAAGGACGTCTTCACAAGGGGAGTCCTTCACTTCCTTTCTCTTTACTTTGTTTTAAGTTTGCTTTGTTTCTTTTGCTTGGTTTTGTTTGCCTCTTTTCAAAAAAACCCAAAAAAAATTAGTCTAGTTTGGTTTGCTTTCTTTATTCAAAAATACAAAAATAATTAGTTCCTACTCTAGTTGCCGGTCTGTAATTGCCTTTGCTTGGTCATGCTCTCTATCAATGGATGGTTTCTTTGAAACTAGTTCTTATTGGAAAGGTGGATTCACGGAAGAACAAAAGTATTATTATAAGGAACACCGTTTGTCACAAAAAGGGAAACACCTATGGGAACAAATTGATAAGTTGAATACTATTGCTAGAGATGTGTGCTCAATTTATAATATTACATATTGCTTTGATAAAGCTTGCTGCTGCAGGAGGTATAAACACCTACCCTTTCAATGTGAGTATAATAATAATGTTACCATATCTTGTTATGTTAAAGGAAATTATGATTTTGATGATGTGGAACAAATTGAAGAATTTATTGCCTTCAAGGGTGCATTTGAACTTGCCAGTTTGCTTGAAAATACTAATGATGCACCTTATGAATCTGAGGTTTTTGAGATACTTAAATTTTGCTTTGATAATTACAAGGAAGAAAATAGCTATATTCTTGAATATTTTAATAGGAGTTTTCCACAAATGGAAGAAACTAATGCCTTGCAGGAGCCTATGGAAGAAGAAATTGTTGAAACTGGAAGCTCATTAGATGAAAAAGAGGTGGAGAGTGATGAACAAAAGGAGGAAGAATGGATTATCTACCCATGCCTACCTTCTAATGAGAGTAACTCTTTACCCCTTACATTATTTTATTGTCCCCCATCCTTACCAAAGGAGGATGAATGTTATGTTCATGTGGACCCTTTTGAAATATCTACTTTGGGTAAAACCTGTGAAGGTTTTAATCCCACAATTTTTGAGCTTGATAGAAATTATGTATTTGTAGATCATGAAAAGCATGCTTTATGTGATAGCTATATTGTTGAGTTTATTCATGATGCTACTGAAAATTATTATGAGAGAGGAAAGTATGGTTGTATAAGTTTTCATGGTACTGAAACACCTCTCTATGCGCTGAAAGTTTTGAAGTTGCTCTTGTTTCATCTTCCTATGCCTGTCACTTTGTTTTTTGTGAATTTATTTGCATACAAGATTCCTATGCATAGGAAGTGGGATAGACTTAAATGTTTTTTGAATTTTCTTATTGATGCTCTCTTTGACTTCAATTCATAATTCTTATGTGATCATCTTCTCAAGCTTCGTGTGCCTAACTTAAAGGTGTTAAAGAAAAATACTTTTTGGGAGATAACCCAAGAGTTTCCTTGAGTCTTGGAAGTTATTACTTCAGTAATGACCTCTCCTTATCCTTTTTGTTTGCTTTTTGTGCCAAGAATGACCTCTAATGAGAGGGAAGTAAGATTTGGGGAGTTGTTGTCCCGAAACAGATTTCTATCCTCCACCATAAAAATTTGTGAGGAGTCTCTATAACTCGGATTGATCTCAAGACGTATGAATAAATCCCTCAGTATGTTATCTAACTTTCTTTAGTTCAACACTTTTTTATTTGAGCAACAGAAGATGTTCGAAAAAATCGGTTTCTACCTGCTGGTCTGTTTGATAGATTTCTTCCATTATTTGCATTTGCTTCTTATTGATTCCTTTTTGAGTTCTCTTTGGGTGAATTGAGATTTTTGAAGGAGTTACTATAGTAGCTTGTGTTTTTAGTGAAAATCTTTGCTTTTCCAAAGATTTTCCAGAGGTCTAATATCTTTTTAATAAGCTCATGTTGCTAATGAAGATTGTGTGAAGTTTTGTATGAAGGAAAAATTTCAGGTGTAGAGAGAGAATGATGCAAAGAGATGAAGAATGGACAAAAGCTCAAGCTTGGTGATGCCACCATGGTGTCACCCCAAGAAATATACAAGAGGTACAAGCGTCAAAGCTTGGGTATGCCCAAGGCATCCCCTTCTTCATCAATAAAAAGCTCAGGTATGTCTAGACGCTTCGTTTTTTATTGTTTCATGCAATGTTGTGTTGTTCTTGGAGCGTCTTAGTTTTTGTTTGCTTTGATTAGTTTGTTTAGTTTGCTTAAGTAGTTTGGACCCCCGTTCTCGCTGTGTTGTTTTGCAAATAAGTTGCTTGGTGTTGGAAAGGAGTAGTAAGTTCTTGCTTGGAAGTGCAAGAGGAGCTTGCATTGACTGTGACTTGGACTTTAGCATGACATGCTAGGTGTTGTTTTAACGTTATGCTTAGTGATTATTGCTGTAGAATGGCTTGCTCCAAGTCATTGGGATTGCTTAGTGTGCCTTGAAGAAATTATGCGTTGTTTTAGCATGCAAAAGCATAGTATTGTGGTATTCTCCTTTGAGGTTTGTTTGGGTTGACTTGGCACATGCTCACACCGTGTTATGACTCTCACAAGTCACCATTAGCCTCTATGATCATTTAGTCCTTGACTTTTAGTACCGCTCTATGCCTTGATTAGTAATTTTTTGTTGCACTGCATGATTATGGACGTTATTGCTCTCTTATTTGGTTGCTCCCAGTATTTTGCTAGCCTCCACTTGTATGAGTAAGATCTACTCATGCTTCCTACTCCCAAGAAACCAAGTTATTCCAAAGTGTCCACTATAAACTCCTATGCATGGTGTGTTACACCATTCCAAGTATATTCTTGTTTTCAACTATCTTCCAATTAAAAACTATTTTGTTATGTGAAAACTTAGTGATTAAAGCCCTCACGAACTTGATGGCACACTTTATATTCTTTGCCCCTAATAAACTTGAACCATTGTGTCATCTATGTTATAAATGCTTGCACTTATACGTTGGAATTAGCAGAACCGTGTTGTCACGAGGAACGTTTTCAACATTGCACTTGTACTTTATACTCAGTTGATATCATGCTCTTTTGTCTATGGATGTCACCAGTGTGAAATAAAAAGGGAACTTGTAAGTCCATGGAGTTTGTATTCTGTGTTAGAGAAACGCCTGGGCCGCTAGCCTAAGCCATGCCTAATCATGGTGGAAACTTGCTGCATCACCATAGTGAGCTATCTATGAAGCATCCTCAATAAAAAAAGCTATGCATATAGTAAATAAAAAGATCGCTGAGATATTCATTGTCTGCTTGCCTTGTCATTTTGGTTATGGGAAAGCTCCTGTACCATGTGCAAGGGGTACCCCGTTGGCGGTTCTCTATGATATGCAAATACTTACAATGACAAGAACTTACAGGTGACTGAAGTTGAGTAGCATTAGGTGTGGCCCTCGTATTCAAGGGACTTGAGATTGCCAACTTATACTTCATCAAGCATATACTCCATATTTGTTCACTTTAACCTTAATCACTTCAAGATGCTTATGATAGGATCAATGAGGGCTGAAAGCTAACAGGTACCATAATTTTTGGAATCTCTTTTTGAAACTTGAAATCCCTGCTTCCTTTATAAAAGGCCTTTCTTCCAGCACTATTGAGTCTCCACCTTCTACCTTTATGCACCATTAACAGAGCATAGTTGTCATTTTGTGTGCAGTGTCCCAAAACTTATTGATTGATGCATATTGTGATATTACTTGTTCTTGTTCTATTTGTTTCTAGTCACCCTTGTGAACTTTGAAGGTGTCCTATGCATCTATTTTCTACTCTATGAGGGACAAGCTGATTGCCACTATGCAATGTTTTTGTAAGTGAAACAAACAAATGTTTTTCAATGCATGTTATTCATGATATTTGTTTGTAGCCAGTCATGTTGCATGCATAGTTGCTTTGTCTTACTATTATAACTCCATCTTTCATGAACATGTTTAGAGTTCTTTGATCCCAACTTCCAATGCTTGCAAATGGGTTGATCTTTATTGTGAGGGTGCATGTAACCTCAAAATTGTTCTTTTTATCACTTACCTACTCGAGGACGAGCAGGAGTTAAGCTTGGGGATGCTTGATACGTCGGAAACGTATCTATAATTTTTGATTTTCCATGCTTGTTTAGTATCTACTTTGCTTTGCTTTGTCTACACTTTGAGGTGCTTTTTACATGTTTTCTGGTACTAACCTATTAACAGTTGCCACAATGCCACTTGCTTGTTTTCTGTTGTTTTTGGTTCCAGAAAATCTAGTAAGGAAATATTCTCGGAATTGGACGGGACAAACGTCAAAGTCAATAACATTCTGTGGGGAACAAGAAGTTCAGAGGGGAGACGGAGAGGCATGTGTAACACCCTCAGAATCGGACCTATGCAAGTTTGAGCAAATTCGCCAAATCCCGCATAGAAACGATTCAAAGGTGCCCACCAGGCACTTTCGTGCGGGTGGAAAACGAAGTAATAACATTACACAACAGTCCTCGATGGGACCCACAGAACAGATATATATATAACAGCGACTCCAGGAGTCAAGAATACAGATATAATATACAAGATCCAAATCACCTTGAAAACGGTAGAGCGTCCGACTACGGACAAGAAGCAAATGGGGCTAAGAGCCCTGAAGAATAACCAATGGCGTCCATAACCCCTGTGCCAAGCGGAAGGGTAACCACCTTCTTGACGTCGAACTCAAAAACTGCTTAAACAAAGGGGTGCCGACAAAGGGCAAAGGAAAAAGAAGGAGGCGTCGATCGAGGCCGATGCAGCGAGGCTAGAATTCGGTCCTCGCCTACATAGGTATGGTGGATCAAGCGGCGGCAAAGATGCACTAAACAACCTATAGAGACTCGATACAACTGGCGGCAATCAGAGAGGGGTAAGAAAGACCTATTCGGATCCAACCTGAAGCTAACACTAAACAAACCCATCCTGGTGTTTCCCCCTCGAGACCAAACGAGGAAGTCAACCGAGGAACTCACACCGTTGGCAGTTTTATTTATTCGATTATCGTTCGCAATTACTAGCCAGGTTTAGATAATCATCCTGATAAAGTAAGCAGTGGGCCCTTTTAGTTAATCATTCCGTTGTAATTACAGCAATTACTAATCAGATACAGATAGCATGATGTAATCCCGAAACCCAGCAGTTGTTGGTACTTTTATTCAGCCATTTCGTTGTAGTTGCAATACTTACTAGTCAGGTACAATTGTCGCAAGCGACAACCAAACAAGCAATTGTGGGCAGTATTAATTAGCCATTCCATTATAGTGAAGCTGATTACTAGTCATTATAAGTCAAATTTATAGCAGTAAACTTTAGTTATGCTTGTCTATGATCGAGATCATGCTCCAAGTCGTCCATATCCGCGGACACGGCTTTGAAAGTTTTACCCGGCGGGTGCACCAATAGCAACACACGCTCGATCAACCTCGGAAAAACCAAATCAAAACCCAACGAGGCTTTCACGGTGAACAATCACATGATTCAGAAATATTTGGGGCCACCTTTGAGTAGATCCCATAGCAGTAAGCTAGCTTCGAGACGGCCTCAAGGTTAGCGCCAATGGTCAGATGGCGGGAACCCGAAAACTGGGGTGTCGATACCAGCGTAATCACTCCGCCTTCCTAAACAGTTCAAGGTGCTATCTCGTCGCACAATTTAAATACGTAAAGTAGCATGGCATAAGTACAGGATAGTAAACAAAACCTCAAACTAGTTTGTGGCCCCAAGAAATAAGACGGAATCAAGCTCGCTCGGGGGTCCCATATACCTCCGGATGTGGATAGCGATAAATCAAGGAACAGTATCAAGTACTCGGGGTCTTACGGGACACAAGTGGCGTTCGAAACCAAATATTTTCTATCACCCACCGATGCCTGCTTATTTCAATTTTAGTTGTTAAACAGAAATTAAAGTGACGATAAGTAAAACTAGAATCATCTCCAACATCAACATGCGGCAATACATCAAGAACGATGGCATATGACGACACATATCGCACTTGAGCAAGCGACTACGACATAAGTCCAACTATCTACCAAACAACGGTAATAGGGTGTGTCCAAGGCAATATAGGGCTGCACGGTATAACACGAATGCGGAAACTAAAGCATCACAACACGATAGCAATAGATCAACAGGAGGAAGTAAATACTATAAAAGTAAGATAGGTAGAAAGGGAGATGCTACTTTGAAAAACATTGTCGAAGGGTTCAACCAAGATCGGCGACTCACATCAACTCAACGGCCTTATCCATGAAGAAGCAAAACACTAGAATAAACACCGGATGCAGTATTCAATACAACGGCAGAAGATCGGCATGATGCATGTTTGATGCATGGCATGGCAAAGGGGCGATGCAATTAGGTCATATTAAGCGGAACCGGGGTCCCGACAATTAATTAGATGGTGCAAGTTGTTTAGATCCCCGCAATTTAAATGTTGTATTACATGCCAAAAGATGGTACGGGTTCGCTACACAAGTTTAAATGAGGCCAATATAAGGCTAGATTTGCCCGCATATGGGCCCCATATTTAATTATTAGGTGAATCGGCATAAGGCCCCCAAACCACAGATATGCATGCGAGATGACAATTAAATATGCAACAAGTTGTTATGTTAAAGATTAGGGTTCGAGGAAAAGGGGTCACACACTAGGGGTCTCGACGATCTTGGGTTCCGGGGTTCGGGGTTCGGGGTCGGTCTCGGGGTTCAGGGTTCGACGGAACGTTCTCGGACTCCGGGGTCGTTCTCGGATATCGGGGGTAGTTCTTGACGCATCCGGGGTCTTCGGGTCATGTTGTCGGTCATGGCGTTCGGGACGAAGCACTTGTCGCAACGGGGTCTCGGTGTCCTCGGATCCGAGAGGAAGAACTTGGCGTGTCTCCCGAAGATCTTGGGGTTCCTCTTGGTTTGCCGATGTCGATCTTGAGGTACCGGCGGGATCGTGGAAGCGGCCTTCGGATCCTCGGATCGAGGGATCGGGGTCTTGATGTTCCATGAAGGAGAGCTCGGGTCGTTGGCTCCGCGAAGGGGAACTTGGCTGTGATGGAGAACTTGGTGTTCCGAATTCCATGTCCCGTGGCCAAACTTGTGTTCTCAGAGACGGCCTTCGAGTGGACGAAGTGGATCTTCGCAAGATCCTTCTCATTTGTACTTGCAAAAACAGCTGGCTTCGGGAGGCCGACGATGTTTCACCGGGCGGCCACGAGATGCTAACGCATAGCTGCTGGCTAGGACGACCGAGACCCGCGAGACAAGCAAGCGAGAGCGCATACACTTGATCCCAAAACAAACGCACACACAAAGCGGTGTGGCGGCGCAAAGCAGGCGGTAGGCCTTGCATGAGGGTGGTCACGGGAGGACCGCCCGCAGCAGGGGCTCGCTCGAGCACCTGGGACGCGAGGAGGTGGCGGACAGGACCCGACGCAGGCGGGGCCCATGGTCAGCAGCGGCTGGGCGAGCCGACGACGGGCTCGGGCGGCGCAAGTGAGGGAGAAGCGGCTGGCGGGCTTGGAGGACCGCCAAGAGCTGGAGGGAGGCTAGGAGGGTCGGAGAAGGCGGTGGTCGGGCGAGGGTCGCTGGCGGCGCGCGGAGGCAGCGGCGTGTCATGGCGCGAGGGAGCGTCGGGGCTGGGGAGAGCAGGGTCGCCGTCGGGCCGGAGCTTGAGGTGAGGCGGCGAGGCCGCTTGTGGCCAGGGCTGGCCGGAGGCGAGGCTCGCTGCCTCAAGCGCGAGGCGGAGGGACGGGCCCAGGGAGGAAGCCGCGGAGACGGGCCTTGCCGGGCGGGCAGGGCGGGGGTGGCTCGTGGCGGGAGGGTCCGCCGAGGAGCCAGGGTAGGGAGGTTGCGTCTGAAAGGAAGGAGGCGTCAGGATGGCGGTTCAGGGCTGGGGTGGGGCAGGCCGTCGAGGCGGGCAGTGGTGGGAGGTTGGTGTGTGTGCGTAGAGCCAGGAAGGTGAGTGGGGTGGAGGAAGAGAGAGAGGGTGGGGGGCTTGGGTGATGTGGCAGGGTTTGATTGGGGGGGAAGAGAGGGTAGCTGAGGTGGCGCAAGGGGAGTGGCCAGGGTGATGTGGATGGGGTGTATGGGTAGGTAGCTGGGTAGCTATAGGATTTAGGTAGGGCTGGCAGGGTGGACCGATTTAGTTATCTGGGGCGGTCGTTCGGGTCACTCGGCCCGTTCGACTGCCCCTATTAAAAAATAATCTTAATATTTTATTTATTTTCAAATAGCTTTGATAACTAGTTTTAGACAAACAAAAAATATCCGGAACATCCGGGGGTTTGGCGTTTAAATAAAAGACGGGGCGTTTTAGAAAACAACCCGGGTTTCCGAAATAGTTTTAGCAAACAATGCATGATGATGACGATGCAATGCACAAATTCAACGCGATTTTCTAGTAGTGGTTTTGCGGGATGCCACAAATCGACACCACTAACAATGGATCTCGCCCTCGAGATCCGCCTCATGGTACCGGAAGGAAGGTCGGCGAACGGCATCTCCTCGCTTCATGTAGATCCTCGCGACACCACCAACGATGGTTCCTTCTTCATCTTGAAATCGGCGACACCACCAACAAAGGGTCGTTGTTCCTGATCGTCGAAAGAACACTCCGGAGAAACAAAGGACGAAGATAGAGGCATCAAACGATAAGGCCACCTCTAACTTCCATTAGAAGAGGGAAAAGTTACATTGATCCGCCAGTTCGATATACAGAGCGAACAGTAAGGGCCGGGCAGGGTGATCAGTCCATCCCGGACCCAAACTATCAACTCTATACATGGGTAGGAGAATCAGGCAACTCAACTCTCGAGATTTAGACTGAAGATCTTCATAGGCGGTATCCGGAACAAAGGGATGATGCCAGCAGAAATCGTATGAAAGACACAATGATTAGGTTCCGCGATGGTTCCATTGGCATGAACAACACATGCTCAAGGTATACTCCAACTTCACCAATGCTCGTCCTTCTCATATGTTTTTCAACGACACTGATATCCAGCAGGGAACTCATATGGATAAAGATCTTAAGAACAAAAGACCGGATGAAGAGCACAGCAGAACAGTTGCAGATTGATGATCGTAGCACCTCTGTTACAAAAGGGAGAAAGAGAAACCTTGAAGGTACGACGGAAACCCAACCACGAGAAATCCTGGACTCGAAGAAAGAGAAGAGAGCGGATTCAAAACGCGCAGAGGTAAGAGGAGAATAGCATAGAGGTAAGGAGTAAAATCAGACCTAATCAGAACTATCCAACCAAGTTTTCGAAAATAGTTTTGACACTCTACTTCGGCCGTTAGCTAGGTTATCCTCTGTGGACTTGTGGGTATCGCAACCTTTGGCTCGATACCACTCAGAACACCCTCGAATCGGACCTATGCAAGTTTGAGCAAATTCGCCAAATCCCGCAGAAAGCGATTCAAAGGTGCCCACCAGCACTTTCGTGCGGTGGAAAGCAGTAATAACATTACACAACAGTCCTCGATGGGACCCACTGAGCAGATATATAACAGCGACTCCTGGAGTCAAGAATACAGATATAATATACAAGATCCAAATCACCTTGAAAAGCGGTAGAGCGTCCGACTACGGACAAGAAGCAAATGGGGCTAAGAGCCTCAAGAATAACCAATGGCGTCCATAACCTGCCGGCCAAGCCGGAAGGGTAACCACTGCTAACGTCGAACTCAAAAACCTGCTTAAACAAAGGGGTGCCGACAAAGGGCAAAGGAAAAGAAGAAGGGCGTCGATCGAGGCCGAGACGGCGAGGCTAGAATTCGGCGGTCCTCGCCTACATAGGTATGGTGGACTGAAGCGGCAGCGGCAGCATGCACTAAACAACCTATAGAGACTCGATACAACTGGCGGCAATCAGAGAGGGGTAAGAAAGACCTATTCGGATCCAACCTGAAGCTAACACCAAACAAACCCATCCTGGTGTTTCCCCCTCGAGACCAAACGAGGAAGTCAACCGAGGAACTCACACCGTTGGCAGTTTTATTTATTCAGTTATCGTTGCAGCAATTACTAGCCAGGTTTAGATAATCATCCTGATAAAGTAAGCAGTGGGCCCTTTTAGTTAATCATTCCGTTGTAATTACAGCAATTACTAATCAGATACAGATAGCATGATGTAATCCCGAAACCCAGCAGTTGTTGGTACTTTTATTCAGCCATTTCGTTGTAGTTGCAATACTTACTAGTCAGGTACAATTGTATGGCGACAACCAAACAAGCAATTGTGGGCGTATTAATTAGCCATTCCATTATAGTGAAGCTGATTACTAGTCATTATAAGTCAAATTTATAGCGATAAACTTTAGTTATGCTTGTCTATGATCGAGATATCGTGCTCCAAGTCGTCCATATCCGCGGACACGGCTTTGAGAAAGTTTTACCGGCGGGTGCACCAATAGCAACACACGCTCGATCAACCTCGGAAAAACCAAATCAAAACCCAACGAGGCTTTCACGATGAACAATCACAGATTCAGAAATATTTCGGGGCCACCCTTTGAGTAGATCCCATAGCGAAGTAAGCTAGCTTCGAGACGGCCTCAAGGTTAGCGCCAATGGTCAGATGGCGGGAACCCGAAAACTCGGGGTGTCGATACCGCGTAATCACTCCGCCTTCCTAAACAGTTCAGTGTGCTATCTGTCGCACAATTTAAATACAGAAAGTAGCATGGCATAAGTACAGGATAGTAAACAAAACCTCAAACTAGTTTGTGGCCCCAAGAAATAAGACGGAATCAAGATCTGGCTCAGGGGGGTCCCATATACCTCCCGGATGTGGATAGCGCGATAAATCAAGGAACAGGTATCAAGTACTCGGGGTCTTACGGGACACAAGTGGGCGTTCGGAAACCAAATATTTTCTATCACCCACCGATGCCTCTGCTTATTTCAATTTTAGTTGTTAAACAGAAATTAAAGTGACGATAAGTAAAACTAGAATCATCTCCAACATCAACATGCGGCAATACATCAGCAACGATGGCATATGACGACACATATCAGCACTTGAGCAAGCGACTACGACGCGCAAGTCCAACTATCTACCAAACAACAGGTAATAGGGTGTGTCCAAGGCAATATAGGGCTGCACGGTATAACACAGGTACGGAAACTAAAGCATCGCAACACAGATAGCAATAGATCAACAGGAGGGAAGTAAATACTATAAAAGTAAGATAGGTAGAAAGGGGGAGATGCTCGCCTGAAAAACATTGTCGAAGGGTTCAACCGAAGATCGGGGCGAAGCTCACATCAACTCAACGGCCTTATCCGCGAAGAAGCAAAACACTAGAATAAACACCGGATGCAGTATTCAATACAACGGCAGAAGATCGGCATGATGCATGTTTGATGCATGGCATGGCAAAGGGGCGATGCAATTAGGTCATATTAAGCGGAACCGGGGTCCCGACAATTAATTAGATGGTGCAAGTTGTTTAGATCCCCGCAATTTAAATGTTGTATTACATGCCAAAAGATGGTACGGGTTCGCTACACAAGTTTAAATGAGGCCAATATAAGGCTAGATTTGCCCGCATATGGGCCCCATATTTAATTATTAGGTGAATCGGCATAAGGCCCCCAAACCACAGATATGCATGCGAGATGACAATTAAATATGCAACAAGTTGTTATGTTAAAGATTAGGGTTCGAGGAAAAGGGGTCACACACTAGGGGTCTCGGCGATCTTGGGTTCCGGGGTTCGGGGTTCGGGGTCGGTCTCGGTTCGTGGTTCGACGGAACGTTCTCGGACTCGGTCGTTCTCGGATATCGGGGTAGTTCTTGACGATCCGGTCTTCGGTCATGTTGTCGGTCATGGCGTTCGACGAAGCACTTGTCGCAACGGGTCTCGTGTCCTCGGATCCGAGAGGAAGAACTTGGCGTGTCTCCAAGATCTTGGGGTTCCTCTTGGTTTGCCGATGTCGATCTTGAGGTACGGCGGGATCGTGGAAGCCTTGGATCCTCGGATCGAGGATCGGGTCTTGATGTTCCATGAAGGAGAGCTCGGGTCGTTGGCTCGCCAAGGGGAACTTGGCTGTGATGGAGAACTTGGTGTTCAATTCCATGTCCGTGGCCAAACTTGTGTTCTCGAGACGGCCTTGAGTGGGCGAAGTGGATCTTCGCAAGATCCTTCTCATTGGTACTTGCAAAAACAGCGGCTTCGAGGCCGACGATGTTTCACCGGATCGGCCACGAGATGCTAACGCATAGCTGCTGGCTAGGGCGGAGACCAAGACGAGACAAGCAAGTGAGCGCATACACTTGATCCCCAAAACAAACGCACACACAAAGCGGTGTGGCAAAAAGCAGGCGGTAGCGGCCTTGCCGCGGAGGGTGGCCACTGGGAGGACCGCCGGCAGCGAGGGCTCGCTTCGTGAGCACCGGGGCGCGAGGAGGTGGCGGGACAGGACCCGGGCGGCGGGCCCATGGTCGAGCGGCGACGGGCGAGCCGACGACGGGCTCGGGCGGCGTGAGGAGGCAGCGGAACTGGCGGTCTGCGGGAGGACCGGGCGAGCTTGGAGGAGGCTAGGGGCGGGCGCGGTGGTCGGAGGTGGTCGGGCTGGGCGGAGCGGAGGCGGGCGTCATGCAAGCGGGGAGGGCGTCAGGCTGGGAGAGCAGGGTCGCCGGGCCGGAGCTTGAGGCGGGACGCTGGTCGGAGGCGCAGGGCTCACGGCCGCTGGTAGGAGGCCGACGGGTCGAGGCGAGCTCGCCCGGCTCTGGCCGGCGGAGGACGGGCGATCAGGGGAAGCCGCGGCGGAGGCAGGCGCGGCCTGGGGCGCAGCAGGGGGGGGGTGCGGCCGCTCGTGAGGAGGTCCGGTGAGGGAGAGGTTCGTCTGAGGGGAAAGGGGAAGGAGGCGTGCAGGATGGCGGTTCCAGGGGCTGGTCAGGGTGGGGCCCAGGCGCGTCAGGGCGGGCCAGGTGGTGGGAGGTTGGTGTGTGTGCGTAGAGCCAGGAAGGTGAGTGGGGTGGAGGAAGAGAGAGAGGGTGGGGGGCTTGGGTGATGTGGCAGGGTTTGATTGGGGGGGAAGAGAGGGTAGCTGAGGTGGCGCAAGGGGAGTGGCCAGGGTGATGTGGATGGGGTGTATGGGTAGGTAGCTGGGTAGCTATAGGATTTAGGTAGGGCTGGCAGGGTGGACCGATTTAGTTATCTGGGGCGGTCGTTCGGGTCACTCGGCCCGTTCGACTGCCCCTATTAAAAAATAATCTTAATATTTTATTTATTTTCAAATAGCTTTGATAACTAGTTTTAGACAAACAAAAAATATCCGGAACATCCGGGGGTTTGGCGTTTAAATAAAAGACGGGGCGTTTTAGAAAACAACCCGGGTTTCCGAAATAGTTTTAGCAAACAATGCATGATGATGACGATGCAATGCACAAATTCAACGCGATTTTCTAGTAGTGGTTTTGCGGGATGCCACAGCATGCCAGGGCGGCCACACACCCCTAGCCACGGCCAGGGGTGGGACCGCGCCTAGGCAGGGTGTGCGGCCCCTGGCCACCTCCTCGGCATCCCCATTCGCCTATAAGAAGCCCCCGATGCCTAAATCCTAAGAACCCAATCAATATTCCCCGAAACCTTCTGTAGCCGCTGCAACCGTCGTCCCTAGATCGGGGGATCTAAAGTTCTTCCCAGCACCCTGCTGGAGGGGAGATCATCCCGGAGGCCTTCTCTCCGGTATGATGTGTGAGTAGTTCCACCTTGTACTATGGTTACATGGTCCATGTAGTAGCTATATGGTTGTATCTCCTCCTTTGTGCTTTCATGTATAGATCTTGTGAGCTCCGTTCATGATTAAGATCTAATCTATTTGTAATCATGCATGCGGTGTTTGCGGGGACTCGATGGATATTGAGATTATTATGTTGGTTTGATTAATGGTTTTGTCTTTATGATTCTATCATGTCTGTGATGTTTGTGATCTTGCATGCTCTCCGTTGTTAGTAGCTATCTTGGCCAAGTAGTTGCTAGTGACTCCAAGAGGGGGTATTTATGCTCGATAGTGGGTTCATGCCTCTAGTTTCCAAGGGAAGTGACAGAAATCTCTTTGGTTGTAGATGTGTTGTTGCTACTAGGGAGAAAACAACGGTCTCTTGTTAATGGAACATGTGGACTATTTACCTTACACACTTTGCTTAAAGTAGTTGTCTGTTGCTTGCAACTTAATACTGGAGGGGGTTCGGATGATAACCTGAAGGTGGACTTCTAGTCATAGATGCAGTTGGATGGCGGTCTATGAATCTTGTTGTATTGCCCAATCGAATCTTATAGGATCTTTCTGACTAGTAATTGCATTGTTATGCCTTGCTCAGTTCCTGTCAATTGCCCCGCTGTAATTTGTTTACCCTTCATGCCATGTTGTTTATCTAAGAAGAGAACCTCTAGTGAACTATGGACCCCGGTCCAATCTTTACCATTGATACATCTTCCATTGTTACTTGTTTACTTGCTGCAAACCACAATTATCTTCCACGCCATATGTTTAATCCTTTGTTACAGTAAACCGGTGAGCTTGACAACCTCACTGTTTATTGGGGCAAAGTCTTGAGTTTGTGTTGTGCAGGCCTCCATGTTGTTTGCAACACCTGTATGATGTTTACTTCCTTCTTCTGGTTTGATAACCTCGGTTTCAACTGACGAAAAACTTGTTGCCGTGCTCTTCACACCCTGCGCTTGGGGTTACCAACAAAGTGCCACGTCGAGCACCATCACCTAGCTATATGGCTATAAAGAAAGCGCTTTGCGGGAGGCAACCTAGTTATTTTCTTTTGTATTTTTATTTTGAACTCTTTCTGTAGAAAGAGAGTTTTGTTTTAGTTTTATTTCTATAGTTTTTAATAGAGTACCAAGTGGAACCCATTTTTGATGTTTTAGAAGTTGTTAAACATATGGAGCAGCAAATTTCTATAGAACAATTTTCAGTGCAAAAATTTTCTAATTTTTTATGTAACTCTGATTGTGCTCAAATTTATACATCATTTACAACTTTTCATCCTATGTATGCACAATTTTTTTTCTAAAATTCCTGACATGTTTAAGTGGGAGAAAAAAATTTGTTTTGCTGTTGCTAAAAATCTGGACAGATTCTGCCATGTTTTGTTTTAACCATTCCCAAGTGTCCTAAAATGATTGGTATGAGTCATATTATATGCTAGGGATATGTAGAAACATTATATGCTTGCTGGAACATTTAGAAAGAATTTTTTCTTTGATATATATGCAACAACTATTATGCTTTTGTGCCACCAATGTCACCACTCAGAAACGAGATGGGAGAAAATGTTTTTGTGTTGAAGTTTTTTGACAAGGAATAGAGGAACATCGTACCAAGAGAAATCCAAGGATGGTTAAAATCATAAGCTTGGGGATGCCCAAGGCACCCCGCTGTACCTATTAAACTCTCAGTTTGCAAACCTCTAAACTTTGTTTTTTGAGCAACATAAAATTTGTAGGGTCGCAGCATAGAAAACAATTTTTTTCCTACGATGGGAACTATATACCAAGATCTATCTACTAGATACAAACAACGGGTGGATGTAAATCCATAGAGAACATACCCTTGAAGACCGATAAAGCTTAACGAGTTCAACTCGTGGTTGATGTAGATAATCTCTTGCCGATCTCAAGATCGAGAGGAAGTCCTAGCGCCGCAAAGCAGCAGCGCATCCGTGCTCGCACACACGTACAAGACACCGAGAAACCTCCGCCTCCTCGCTCCAGAGATGCAGCGGAAGCACAACCCTTTCTTGACGAATAGCCACCGGGAACATGTATCTCTCTAGTCCGAGACCATGGGGGATAAATTCTAGAGGGGGAGAGAGATCCTTCATGAGGAGGTGTGAGTGAGAAGTGAGAGGAGGGGATCCTTATATAGGGGAGGGGGCAGCCCAAGGGGGCATGGCCGCCGGCCATGGAAGGTGCCCCCACCTCTCCCTCATTCATGTGGGTGGACACTCCACTCACAAAATAGCCCTTCAATTTTCTCCACTAAAAAATCCACTCAAATTCCCATTAAATTTCCACCAAATTTAATGCAAACTCTCATTAAATAAAACTCTTTTATTTTATTCAGAATTTTGTCAATTACTTTAATGACAAACATTCACAAATAACCCCTTGCTAGAATTCCATTTCACATGCATAACCTCTTTATGCAATTTCACCCGAAAACCTGTTTCGGTATCTAGTGAAATAAATTTCCGCGCTTGTTTATTCTTTCGGCATGAAACATTTGCTCCAACTGGATGTCAGTGTCCCAACATCTCTGGCATCATCACCATGATGAAGAGGGAGTAGTCCACCTCCGGACTATGGGTTTGTGGCAGTACCTTGATCTATTTTTTCTCTTGTTCTGCATATATCTAGTACCATATGAGCTGCCTACATGATTATGGTCATATATGTAATTCCTATGTGGTGGATCTTTGTTCTATGATTTGATATTTGAGATTGGAATCTATTAGGTGTAATATGTACTGATAGATGCATATCGTGTACCCCGTTCTTAATTTCTTGTTTTGATCCAACTTGTATGCAAGAACTTGTATGGGAGAAGTGTGTATTAGATGGAGTAGCATGGTGGTTGTGATTGAATTGTAACAAACAATATTCAAGATCTACTTTGATTTTTACCTTTATTTTGTTGCATCACTAGGGATAAAGTGAAATCATGTGCTATAGTTATCATGTGATAGTGTGATAATCTTGTTAGATCAAGATATTATATTTGTATTCCAAACATCATGTTATATTACTTAAAGCTATACTCTGATTTGTTCTTAATTCAAGATTGTATGGAGTTTCTCTTTCTTCAGGAGTATAAGTGAAATGTGTTTCATCTCTATGTTAGAACGTGATGCCCATATGAATGCTTATCAAACACATATAGAAGTTTCATGAATATTTATCATTGATGAATTGTTTTATGATCGCTACAATTTAAAAAGAGAGTAGACAAGTGAACCCATGAACACCGGTCCAATTTTAATCATAAGAAACACCTTTCCATTGCATCTACTACTTTTATATTTTATGCAATTTATTATTTCTAAAATACAAAAATCTCTCCCTACTTGCAATCACTCATAAAACCCCCAAAACAATTCTACTATCTTCCATATCATCTAGTTTGCATTACTTTACTTTATTTATTCGAGTTTACTTTATATTTTATTTCATATTACTAATACAAAACCTTGTGCTTGATAACCACTTGGTGGAGTTGGGGACACAAGAAAAATTATTTTACTTTACAAGTTGCTCGAAGAGGAGAAGACAAATATACTTCCACAACCAATTCTCCGAGAGTTTAATATAAACCCTTGAGTCACCCTTGTAGGGAAAAGAAGCTTGCTACAACACTATGCACTTGAAGTCCCAACGAAAAGTAGCCACGTTTGTTGCCATCAATGTGGAAACACTTTTTTTTCTCTCGCGGTCCCTTTTCTGCCATGAATTCGGAGAAAACATGGTAATTAGTCGGTCTATGCGTGGTAGACACCAATTTTTTAGTTCTGTCGTGCAAATTTGACTTTGATCGATGCTCCCGTGGTCTTTTAGAAATTGTGGGGCCGCTTCGAGTCTTGCAACTTGATATAATAAACCATTGACTACATCTCGAATATTGATAAATCAAAAACATTTAAACAGGAGTTTGGACAAAGCAGGGTTTAGAAAGTAGTTTTGGTTAATCTCTTTTCAAGACATGATCACAAGAGCACCTTAATTGTGTTGATTTTACAATCTTGTTCAACAAGATCAAAGAAAAGTATATCTCTAAGTAAGACTAGGAATTTTATTTTAAAACATACTAACTCCAAAATTTTGTTTTATTAAAGCTAAGCATTCACAATTAAGAAATTCAAAATGTGATAGGTCGTCCCCTTTAAAAAGAATCTTGTTCCCGGTATTAGTAGGCAATGCCACGTGTGATAATTGCTGAGACAAAAGAAAGGGAGCAAATTGTTTTCTATTCTCTTAGATAAGAGATGCCTCTTAGTTAGAACTGAGAAAATATACATGTGGTATACTAGATGTCCTCTCTAAATTACACGTCTTCTATCTAAATTTAGTCGTTTTGTGTAGATTCGTTTGTATCTATATCTAGATACATATAAATATATAGGAGTAAAATTTTTAATTAGAGGATTATATTTTTCTTCCATAAACAACGTGAATAGTACAGAAAACAACTTACCAACCATGGTATACCGTATACAAGTATATATACATGCCCTAAATGTCTAATTTGCCGTACAGTTCGTCCCACTTAAACAAAGCGGAAAGCCGGTCGTCACGTCTCGGCTGAACCATTTCGCGTTCCAGTCCACAAAAGAAGAGCAAGGAATCTTCCAAAGTCCAAAACTGTCGAAAGAGAGAAAGGAACTAGCCTTCATTGCCATAGTTCTCTTCCGATCTCGGCGGCGGCGGCGGCGGCGGCATCGCCGAAGCAGATGACCGGTCGGCGGGAGGCCCCTCTGATGCGCGGCGGTGGGGCCAGCGGTCAGCCGCTGTCGCGCGGGTCCCGCATCGGGGCAGCGGTCGCCGTCGGCGTTACTCTCGGCTGCGTCTGCGCGTTCATCTACCCCGATGGCCTCATCTCCCGCTCCCCTGACTCCGTCATCCACTGGCCTCGCAAGGTAACCTATTCCGCTTTCTTTCTTCCCTGTTCATTTCCCTATTTGGGAGTGGAAGGGAGACGACTTATTAGTATTTGTGGTATGTCGTGGTTGAAAGGTTTACCAATGTTGATCCGCTTATTGTGAGATCAATCATATACGATTTTTGTTGGACGAATACAACAGTGTAACTACAATTGATGAATCTTAGAGTCCAAGTCAACCAGGTATGCGTGAGAACTAGAATTGGGATGGCGTGCATTTTCCGTTTGGACCAACTATGAGCACGCTGTGAAGAATGCTTAAAAAAACGCGGTGATATGAAAGTAATTTCCTAGGTAAGCATAAAACATTGTCATAACCTCAAAATGGATAAGGGGATGCTCAGAAATTGCTAGTGATTTAGCAGTAGCTCATCCAAAGAGATGATTATTGTAGTGGAAGAAGGCGGCAAGATTTTGCATTTTACTCTTTTTTTTCTGGTTTCTGCTGTACTTGCCCAAGGATGTAGTTAGGCTGGTTACAGAACCTCTATGCATACGATGGTTTCTATCTGATTTTCATACGACACTGATTATGAGCCATACATGACAAACCAATGACTCAATCCAGCAATGCATGTGAATCACGGACAAAAATTGTATGACAATCGTCGTACGCATAGCACTACTAGGCTGGTTATTACATCGGGCAAAGTACTCAGTACTCAGTAGAATGATTTCGCCCTTGTATGCTTGTCAGCGATGTTGGCAACAGGTGCTGCTAGATTGGGTAGCAAATTATCACATTTGCACAATCACCCCCTCCGATCCTAGACAAATCTGAGTCCATTAATTTGGATCGGAGGGAGTAGCTTGTTCACGTGTTCCATTTAGCAGAACATCATTTCATTATTTTGTCTTTGCATGAACAAACATTATTTCAAGCAATTTTTGGTACCTATAGCTGGCATATATTCAAGGTCCTAACAGTAAGCTGAATCAAGAAGTATGTGGAAATGAATTAGGCCAAAACAGAAAAGCAGACATGCAACTTGTTAGCAATTGGGAGTGGAAATTGCAAACAACCTTAGAAGATAGAGAATAAAACTGTGAACTTTAACTTCTAGGTGATCTGATGGTTCTCACCGTCTACACTCACTCTGTAAAGCCTCGTCCATGTAGTCTCAGCTTTCACCTTCAGATTATTTCCCTTGTGCTTTTGCATTCAGGTAATTCAAAAAATAATGGTTATTTTAATTGTTATAATTTTCATTATTCCTACTTCATGTGTTTTAAAGAAACAAAGCACTCTCTGTCAGTCTTGATATTATTTTGATGGGAAATATTGTATTTAAACAAATTGTCTGTCTCTAAAAGCATTGACTTTTAGGAATCCTTAATCTTCTTGCTCTAAGATAGTCATTTATCCCTGCCATAGGCCTCTAAGGTGCAGTTGTTTGTCTGCTCTTGATTCGATTGTCATTTCTTGAGTATCCTGCACATCTATGTTAAAGACCAGATGTTCATAATAACTATTGTAACCGTAGGTGCATTTGGCTCAAGAATATTTTCTTTGCATATCATGCTGCTCTTAAAAAGATGTTTCCCATTTTTATGTTAGGTTGACTTAGTTGCTTGTGAGACACCTAAGGAAGTTGCTAACGTAAAGTCACAGTTGGCATCATTGGAGAGAAAAAATGCTGAGTTCAGGAAGCAGATAGATGAACTCTCGATGAAGCTTCAAATGGCTGGACACGGAAAAAACCAGGCTATGTATAGTGCTGGTCCTTTTGGTACTGTGAAGGCTCTTAGAACAAATCCAACAGTTATGCCTGATGACTCCATCAATCCCAGATTGGCCAAGATATTGGAACAGGTTGCTGTAAAAAAAGAACTGATCGTTGCAGTGGCAAACTCTAATGTGAAAGAGACGCTTGCGATGTGGTTTACTAACATCAAACGAGTTGGAATTTCAAATTACCTAGTTGTCGCATTAGATGACAATGTAGAGGACTTTTGCAAGTCTAAAGAAGTCCCAGTTTACCGGCGGGATCCAGATGAAGGCATTGATAGCATAGGGAAGACAGGTGGAAACCATGCTGTTTCTGCTCTGAAGTTTCGCATATTGAGGGAATTCTTGCTGCTTGGTTACAGTGTTCTCCTCTCTGATATTGATATCATGTTTTTCCAAAATCCCTTTGATCACCTTTACAGAGATTCTGATATAGAGTCCATGAGTGACGGGCACAACAATATGACAGCTTATGGTTTCAATGATGTGTTTGATGAGCCTTCAATGGGCTGGGCAAGATATGCACACACGATGCGTATATGGGTCTATAATTCTGGATTTTTCTTCATAAGGCCAACCATTCCTTCAATTGAGCTTTTGGATAGGGTTGCACGTCGGCTCTCTCGTGAACCCAAATCTTGGGACCAGGCAGTTTTCAACGAGGAACTGTTTTTCCCCTCACATCCTGGTTATGAAGGTCTTCATGCCTCCAAAAGAACCATGGATATATATCTCTTCATGAACAGCAAAGTTCTCTTCAAGACTGTGAGGAAAGATGCGCAACTGCGGAAGTTGAAGCCAGTGATTGTTCATTTGAACTACCATCCTGATAAGGAGGCGCGGATGAAAGCAGTGATTGAATTTTATGTTAATGGAAAGCAGAATGCGCTTGAACATTTCCCTGATGGATCAGAATGACAAACGGAAGCTTATTAGGAACAGCACATGACCATTCTCTTTATCCGTAGTTTTTTGGAACTCTGGATGGAAGCACATATTCGCAATTACTACAAAGAATACATCATCATTTTGAAGTGCTTGAGATGTCTAACCCCAATAGTTCTGTAGTTTGTAACTTAAATGCCGTTCTTGATATCTTCTGTACTACTTGATTGGGCATAATAATAATTAGCAGTATTATGGTTTTATATCTTCTGTGAAACTCTAATGCATATTGGGAATAAGTTCACTGCAAAAAGAAAATTGTACTCTTGTTGGTTATTCAACAATGACAATATAATCTCCATATTTAATTGATCTACACTGGTACAATCATTGCCTACCGGAATAAGTGGATTAGTGAGAGACTTTTTGGATTTATTGGAATGCTGTCGAAGTTGCACTATGCAATGCAGGAGTTCATATAATCTCACATGTTTGTATATTGGACTCACTGTATGCATGATCAACGTACAGTGTTTACACATGGATATATGCAGTTTTTTCTTGAAGGAATAAAAATACACAGTTCAGGTATGTAAGATGTCCAGCAAATTTTTAATTTTCAGCGTGGCTCCTGGCCCTGGGTGCAGCTAGAAGTGTCGAACTAATTCGAAATGATACACACAGTACATGATCGATTATTTCTTATGCTTGTAAATTTCCATGCAGAAGAACGTTTATATGGCAATAAAACTTCAAAAAAAAACTTCAATCTTCTAAGCAACCAGCTCCATAATTTTTTACATAGGACCCAAAAGGACTAATAAATTTATATGTGCAATTTAGAAGAACACCTTTGCATATAATACATTTTCTTGGCCTTGGATAACACCTTTGCATTTTTGCACTTATCTGAATTCCAATGGATCTGACGTAACAAGCCACCATGACGTTTCCATAGAATCCAGAGAATAGCAGGCACGCCCCTAGCAATTAAGTTATGAACTCTTGTACTTTTAAAACTTATAGAAGCAATTCACACAGTTCCTCCATTTTGGTATAAATGCACACAACCTTTAGGGCACAAGCTACTGCACACTCAAAACAAGATGATGTATATATTCTCTTTACAATGACAGAATCTACACCTCTCATCCCTAGTCCCCTCCTTTTTCACTAAGTTGTCTTTAGTCAAAATACAAGTCCCAAGCCAACCACAATAACCCTTAAATGAATCCTAATTAACCAAATCCCTTGTAAGGAACTTTAATATGTTTATCTTTTAAAGCTATGCATTGATATGACAGAGAAGTAGCCATTTTTTTCCAACAGACATGTACAATTATTTTGTTTTCCGGAAAGAAAAACACCAGCACAAAGATTTTCTTCGGATCAAGCCACATCTTAGCAATCTCACCCCACAAAATCCTAAAATATATTATAACACCCCACCCCTCAATGAAAACTTTAAATTTGTGATATTTACACTAAAAGTTAAAGATATAATCTAGGAAAACATTTCCTCAGGGGATTCCACCCAATCCAGACACCTTCGCAGCACAAGGTACGTTTTCCAACCCCCCCCCCCCCCACACACACACACACACACACACCACTGTTTTTCTAAAGAAATGATAAAAAAAATATAGAAACATTCACAAGCCATGGCAAAAAATGAGATAAGTTTAGTTTCCTGATACACTAAGACAAGTACATTAGTTCAGATACTTAACCCTTACTACAACCTGCCACAAACCCTCGGAACTTTCTAGCTTCCATAAACATTTACTCAATAAACATATATTAAGAGCAATTAAATCATTCACACCCGCCTCCTCAGTCCTGGGGTTGACAAATGGTCACTCAGTTAACTAGATGGTGTTTCTTAAACCCATCCTTGTGAGAACAACCATATTTAAAAGTTCCATTCTCTTACATGGGTCTTTTGAAGTTCTATAATAATAAATCATAAAAATAGTTACATTGCTCAAGCTAGATCTTAAAAGGATCAATATTTGATCATCAACCACTACTTCTACCTTTCCATCATTAACTATGCTCATCGTGCAACTTACAAACTATAGAGGGAAACCTTTCATATTTTTTTTATCTTACGTATTCATGGTGGGTTTACATTCCAAAGAAGGTATATTGCGATGGTAAATAACGCCGGTCTGTGACATAGACTACATGAAGCAAGATGAACAAGAATTTTGAGGAAGAGCAAGTGGTAAAAGAATTTTGAGGAAGAGCAATGACTAAAAGTATAGATACATACACAATATACAAAATTTGAAGTTAAAACTATAAAATAAGGAATTCTTTACATATTATATATTTCATTGATATATAGTTTTTGAATTAATTTCAGAAAATAATTAATAGTGGGATAAACATATTATATTTAACCTAAACCAGAGTGTTGCATACAACCAAAAATAACATTATTATTTTGGTTTCGATTTAATAGCATTCAATTAACGACATAACAAGTTGATAATATAACATGCCTTGTATCAATGTCTCAGAAATAGCGAGACCGAGCTACCTAGGAATCACGTCTTTTCCTCCACGAAAGAAACCCCCTATAGGCGATCCGTACCTGTCTCCCGTTGGAGCTGCCACTGATCTGGCTTGCCTCTTGTGGCCTCAGGGCCATGGAGGCACTATGGATGTTGACCCTTGTTGGCGGGAGGGCTTCATTTTTTGTGTTTCTCTGTTTAGTTAGAGTTGGTATCCTACTCGGAAAGACATGGTGGTGACGGTTTCCTAAAGATGAAATAGAGTCCTACTTGTCTAACCCCTGCTCCATCGTCGGAGGACTTATGGAGGTGTGTCTCTAGCGTATCTCAATCGGATTTTGTCGGTGTTTCTAGTTATCTACGCTTCACTACATCGACTATGGTTGCTCCTTCCCTGCGTTGGTCATTTGGGGCCTTAATACGATGACTTTCCTTATGTCTAATACAACAAGCTCTACTATAATAAGCTTTGTCCGACTCCACTCAGAGGGAGGAGCGAGGATGGCGGCACGCCTTCGGCTCGCTCGAGTGCTTGTAGTCGTCGCTAGGTGCTTATAATTTTTATTACTTTTAGGTATGAATAGATCAGTGGACTTCCCGAAAAAACCCGACATCATTGGTTTCTAACATGTTATGTAAACATGCGCTCTAAGAACTCTACTCCTATGCAGCCCTTCTTTCATGGACTACTTCCTATGCAGCCCAATGATAGGTGTATTTTTCTTTCCCCTTTTATTTTTCTATTTTTTATATTGTTTATATTCTTGCTATTTAAAAACATGATTTTCATTAAAACTATAAATATTTGTAAAAACCTGAACATTTTTAAAATATTTTTTCCAAAATTTTGGATTTTTTAAATCGGACGGTTTTGAAAATCTAAACATTTTTCAGATTTGAACTTTTCCAAGTTTAAATAATTTTCAAAAATCTGAGAAATTCTTAAATATGAACATTTTCGAGATCTAAATATTTTATAAATTTTAATATTTTCAAATTTTGAAAATCTAAACTTTTTTTAGCTCTTAAAAGAAAAGATAAGTATAAAATGATAGGGCAAAGGTGTCCGATCTTTCGATGAGATGATGATAGTCGATTTGGTGGAGTTCGGGCTTAACGATCTGACTACACGTGCGAGCACGAGCGCCAATACAATCGCTAGGCCAATCTCCTGGAGGTTACCGATCCTGCGGGAATACGATCAGCCTGACCAACGAGGGTCTTAATTCCTACCTGAAATCGAGAACAAGTAAGAACCAATATTGCAATCAAGATATTGCGAATTAAGAGGAAAGCTTTATTGAAGAGGTGGGATCCTGAATAGGTGCGAAGTACAAGAGGCCTCTGCGACGCTCGAGCCTTGGTGAAGTTGCGACTATGGCTAACTTAATGTCTAAACAAAATCCGAGTCTAGGGGGACGGCTATGGGGAGTATTTAAGGGCGAAAAGGTGGGGTTTCGGCCAGCCATGGAAGTGGTGGCCGAATCCAACCCTTGAAGTCCTTTTCCCCTCAAATACGGACTCTAAAAAGTGGCTAATTAAAATCCTGCGAAAATTACATGGGCCTGGCCCAAAATAAAGGTGTCGCAGCACCATATTAAGCTATGGACGAATTCGTGAAGTATTGATCTTGAATATTTCGTCCAAGCCTTCTTTCTTCATTATGGTGGCCTCAAAGTTCTGAAATCTTCATTCGTGGCCTTCTCTTGGATCATCACACGCTTGTTGCCATCTCCATGCATGGCCATGCTCCAATGCTTGTCCCTCTCATCCATGCTTGGTCCATCATTCCTAAGAGTAAGAAATACATCTGATTTAGGCAGCATCATATTCTCATGTATGTGAGGAATAGTTCCAAGAAATGAAAGTACCTGATAGTTAAGTTGTTTGGCACGAGATCTTGTGATGGGTCATTGTATATGTGTTGCTGTAGGTACAACGGTTGTATCAATAGAAGGGATGTCCACATCATGCTTCCCTTTTTGAATTGAAGTCGTACTCGACGCAATCTCATCTTCCTCACCAAAGTAAGGCTTCAAATCTGCAATGTTAAACGTAGGACTAACCGTACCAAAGTCTGCAGGCAACTCAAGTTTATATGCATTATCATTTATTTTCTCTAACACCTTAAAGGGACCAGCAGCACGCGGCATTAACTTAGACTTGCGTAAATCAGGAAAACGATCTTTACGCAAATGTAACCAAACAAGATCGCCAACATCAAACACAACATGCTTTCTCCCTTTGTCCCCAGCAAGTTTATACTTAGCATTCATGTGTTCAATATTATCTTTAGTAGTCTTATGCAAGTTTAATATCATTTCAGCGCGTTGTGTAGCATCCAAATTATGTTGCACCGAAGAAGGTAAAGGCAATAAATCAATAGGTGCACGAGGAACAAAACCATACACAATCTCAAATGGGCACATCTTTGTGGTAGAATGCAGTGAACGATTATAAGCAAATTCTATATGAGATAAACACTCTTCCCACAATTTTAAGTTCTTCTTTAAAACAGCCCGCAATATAGTAGACAAAGTTCTATTTACTACTTCAGTTTGTCCATCAGTTTGGGGATGACATGTAGTACTAAACAGCAATTTAGTCCCCAACTTAGCCCATAAAAATCTCCAAAAGTGGCTAAGAAATTTAGTATCACGATAAAAAACAATAGTATTTGGCACACCATGCAAACGAACAATTTCACGAAAGAACAAATCAGCAATATGCGCAGCATCATCCGTTTTATGACAAGGAATAAAGTGTGCCATCTTAGAAAACCGATCCACAACAACAAAAATACTATCTCTCCCCTTCTGTGTTCGTGGCAATCCCAAAACAAAGTCCATAAAAATATCCTCCCAAGGAACACTAGGAACAGAAAGAGGCATATATAAACCATGTGGATTAAGGCGAGACTTAGCTTTTTGACAAGTAGTGCAGCGTGCCACAAATCTCTCAACATCTCGACGCATACGTGGCCAAAAGAAGTGTGCAGCAAGAACATCCTCCGTCTTCTTGACACCAAAGTGTCCCATCAATCCTCCTCCATGCGCCTCCTGTAACAACAAGACATGTAACTATCTGGAATGCATAGTTTGTTAGCACGGAACACAAATCCATCATTGAAGACGAACTTGTTCCAAGTTCTACCATCTCTACAATTCTGCAACACATCTTTAAATTCAGCATCATGCACATATTGTTCCTTAATAGTTTCTAATCTAAATATTTTGAAGTCAAGTTGAGATAACAAATTATAACGGCGCGACAAAGCATCAGCAATAATATTATCTTTACCCTTTTTATGTTTGATAACATAAGGAAAAGACTCAATAAATTCAACCCACTTTGCATGACGACGATTCAACTTAGCTTGACTACGAATATGCTTCAAAGATTCATGATCAGAATGAATAACAAATTCCTTAGGCCATAGATAATGTTGCCAAGTTTCTAATGTCCGAACCAACGCATATAATTCTTTATCATAAGTAGAATAGTTTAGACTAGCCCCACTCAATTTCTCACTAAAATATGCAACAGGTTTTCCCTCTTGTAATAACACCCCTCCCAAACCAATTCCACTAGCATCACATTCAAGCTCAAAAGTCTTAGTAAAATCGAAGTTGGAGTAAGGGAGCATGTGCTTATCTTTCAATATGACGGAAGGCCTGTTGTTGTGCATCGCCCCAAACAAAGGGCACATCCTTCTTGGTAAGCTCATTCAGTAGCGGCAATTGATCCAAAGTCTTTGACAAAGCGCTTATAAAAACCAACAGGCCAAGAAAACTCCTCACTTGTGTGACCGTCTTGGGCTGCGCCAATTCTCAATAGCTTCAATCTTGTGGATCCACTTCAATACCTGTGATGTAATCATGGAGATATGCCCTAGAGGCAATAATAAATGTAGTTATTATTATATCTTTGTGTTTATGATAAATGTTTACATTCATGCTATAATAGTATTAACAAGGAAACATTAATACTTGTGTGATTTGTAAACTTAATTTGAAGTCCCTAGTATAGCCTCTATACTTCACTAGCTTGTTGGTCGATTAATGATTGTGGTTTCCTATCATGAACATTGAGATGTTATCAACAACAAGATCATATTGTTAGGAGAATGATATGGTGGACATACTCCTATAGATAAGCGTAGCATAAAGATCAAGTCATTTCAATAGTGCAATTGCTATATGCTTTCTGATACATAGTAACCTAATTCCTTCAACATGAGATCATGCATATCACCTTTACGGATGGATGCTTTGATGACATCAAACACCACCGTGGCGGGTGGCTATAAAGGTGGCGTTGAGTGTTCGGAAAGTATTGGTTGAAACACATGGATCAAGAGTGGGATTTGTCCATCCATATGACGGATAGATATACTCTGGGCCCTCTCGGTGGAATGTCATCCAATTAGCTTGCAAGCATGTGACTAGGTCACAAGGGATCACATATCACGGAAACGAGAAAAGAGTACTTATCGTAACGAGGTTGAACTAGGTATGCGGAGATACCGACGATCATAACCTCGGATAAGTAAACTATCGTGAGACAAAGGAAATTGGTATCGTATGTAAGTGGTTCATTCGATGCAAAGTAATCATAGAAATATGTGGGAGCCATATGAATTTCCAGATTCCTCTATTGGTTATTGTTCGAGAAGTGTCTCGATCATGTCGCATAATTCACGAACCGCAGGAGACACACTTAAGGATTCACGTTGTTTTGAGTAGTTATGGTATTATGAGAAAGAGATCGAATGTTGTTGAGTCTCGGATGGGATCCGGATATCACGAGGTGATCCGAATGGTCGAGAATAAGATTCATATAAGGAAAGTCCCGTTTGGGAGTTCGGAATGATTCTGTTTTCATCGGGAATGTTCTAGAAGGTTCGGATTGTCCGGCACTCCGGGGAGGTACATGAATGTGTCATTGAATGATTGCATCATGTACTAAGTGTTCTTGCTGTTCCAAAACTGAAAAGTCAAACTGCCATTTTGAAAGTCAAACGGCTAAACAGAAACTGTGGAAAGCAGAAACTGTGGGAAGCAGAAACTGGGAAACAAGCAAGAGGAGGTTGAAACCAACTTGGAGGAGGAGTCCCTCTCCTCCAAGCCGGGCCCACCTAGGCCGAGTTGGAGGACTCCCCTCCCTCCAGCCACGCCCTCCACCTATAAAAGGAGGCAGGGCCTCCTCCTCAAGACACACAAGTTCCTATCCTCTAATCTTGTTTAGAGCCATTTTGGTTTAGAGCTTCTAATTGCTTTAGCCTCTGGTTTAGAGCCTTCTAATTGGTGTGTCTAATCTCTAGACCACTAATAGCCCTCTCATACTCCACCATACTCGCTCGGCTTAAGGCGAAGCCTCAGGGATTCCCTCTACTTAGGTACCACGCCCGTTGTCTTTGCTGGAATCGCGAGGAGAGTGCTACAACCTCCGCTCACTTTGGAACAAGGGAGAGGAAGGTCTTCGTCAGTACCGACGTGTGACCGATCATGCTGCGAACCTTGCGCCGGAAGGATCGTCTACACGATCTTGAGATCGGAAGAAATCGACTACATCACCCACGAGAATCCGCTCTCGTTAAACACTTTGGAATCTTCGAGGGTAAGTTATTCCATCGACTCGTTGCTATAATCTAGTAAATAGATCTTGGCTTGTTTGTTTGTATGCGATAGAAAATTTTTGTTTTCCATGCTACGAACCCCTACAGTGGTATCAGAGCCGTGTCTATATGTAGATCTGTTGCACGAGTAGAACACAATGGTCATTGTGGGCGTTGATACTTTTATTGTCGATTGCTTCTTGTGTACTTTGCATCTTGCGGTATGTTGGGATGAAGCGGCCCGGGCTAAACTTACATGACATTGTTCATGAGACTTCCTCCACGCTTGACATGCAACTTGTATTGCATAAGTGGCTTTGCGGGTGCCTGTTTCTCCTAGCATAGTTAAGATCCAATTTACAACGAGTGATCAACAATGCTAGTATCAATGTTGTGGTTCTTGTTCGTAAGTTAGAACGACACTTTTTGAAAGCCCCAAACCACATAAAATATGCAAAGAAAGTAGAGGTGTCTAACTTTGTTTTGCAGGGGTGTGCAGTGATGTGATATGGCCATGATTGTGATTATATTTGATGTATGCAATGTTCCTTATTGTAAGTCGGCAACCGGCAGGAGCCATATGGTTGTCTTTAATTTATGTTAAGACCCGCGTGTCTATTCAAAGTAGTTGTAATAGTTGAAGCCGGTGGACGACAACCATGGTGAAGCGTCATTGACCTTGATGCAATGCCGGTGATGATGGAGATCATGTTAGGTGCTTGAAGATGGAGATCGGAAGCACAAAGAAGAAAACCATATCATATCACATATTATTGAATTGCATGTGATGTTAATCCTTTATGCATCTTGTATTGCTTGGTAGGCGCGGTAGCATTATAAGATGATCCCTCATGCATCAATTTCAAGTCATAAAGTGTTCACCCTTAGTTAGCACCGTTGCTAAAGCTTGTTGTTTGAGCACCACGTGATGATCGGGTGTGTTATATTCTGAAGTGTATACAACGTGAGCAAGCAGATTTGCTCATGCGAAACTAAGGTTTGATCTTGCGAGCCTAGCATGTATGCACATGGTCTCGGAACACGGATCACCGAAGGTAAAGCATGAATCGTATAGTAGATATGATGAACATGACGATTGTTAACATTGAAACTATATCAACTCGTGATGATCGGTGTTGATGTAGTGGATTTGGTTCGTGTGATCACTAAAACAATATGAGGATGTTGTTGTTTTGGTGGGAGTTCACCTAGTTTAATTTCATTAATTAATTTGAACTCAATTTGTCATAAACTTAGTCTAAACTATTGCAAATATGTTGTAGATCAATGGCAGCCCCTACCATCAATTTTAATGCGTTCCTAGAGAAAGAAAAGTTGAAAAACAATGGAAGCAACCCATGGATTGGTTCCAATTTGAGATTGTCCTCACATTGGTAATTTGACCTATGTCTTTGGATGCACTGGGTGACCCACGGTGATGCTTCCGATGAAGTAAAGAATGTTTACCTCGCTCGGAAGAATCGTACTCCATAGTTCGATGTGCTATCTTGTATGGTTTAGAATCGAGCTTGAGAAAAGGTTTGAAGAGTCGGACCCATATGATATTGTCGAGAATCTCAAATTGATTTTTGAGACTCATGCGGCAATTGAAAGCTATGAGGCTTAAAAGTTCTTTAGCGCAAGATGGAAGAGGGCAGCTCCGTCGGTGAGCATGTGCTTAAGATGTCCAGGCATAAACAAACTTCAAAGCTTGGGTATAGTGATTCCTAATGCTTTGGGATTTCCGTGTCCTCGATCAACGCCACCAAGTTACAGAACTTTGTGATGAACTACAACATGCGAACATGAACAAAGAGTTGCAGGCTGTTTGCTATGTTAAAATCTGCGAAGTGGAGATCAAGAAAGAGCACCAAGTGTTGTTGGTCAATAAGACCACCAAACTCAAGAAAGGCAAGTCTAAGCAAAGGGACACTTCAAGAAGGGTGGTAAGAAAGTTACCACGCCGAAGAAGACCAAGGCTGGACCAAGCCTGAAACGAGTTCTTTCTTGCAAGGGAGAAGGTCATGGGCGGAATTGCCCAAAGTACTTGGCGGATCAAGAACGACAACATCAAGAAGAAAGGTATATCGATATACATGTTATTGATGTGTATCTCACTAGTACTTAGTAGTGCGTATTTGATCTTGGTTCGGTTGCTCATATTTGTAACTCGAAGCAGTCTTTGCAGAATAAGCGGAAGCTAGCGAAGAGCGAGGTGGCGATGCGTGGGAAGCGGATCAAGGTTGATGTGATCGCGGTCGGCACGCTACCCCTTCATCTACCATCGGGATTAGTTTTATACTTAAATAATTGTTATTTAGTGCCCGTGTTGAGCATGAACATTATATCGGGATCTTGTTTATTGCGAGGCGGTTACTTGTTTAAATCGGAGAATAATGGTTGTTCGATTTATATGAGTAATATGTTTTATGCACATGCACCTTTGATAGATGGTCTATTCTTATTGAATCTCGATGGTGGAAATACACATATCAACAACATTGAGGCTAAACGTTTGAAATCAGCGATAATTCGACCTATATGTGGCAACATTGTCTTGGTCACATTGGAAAGCGTATGAAGAAACTCCATTCGATGGACTTCTTGAATCACTTGATTTTGAATCACTTGAAAGATGCGAAGCATGTCGATGGGAAAAATGACTAAGACTCCATTTTACGGTATGATGGAAGAGCTACGGACTTATTGGAAATCATACATACCGATGTGTGGTGAAATGAGTGTAGAATCGTGGCGGTGGTTATCGTTATGTTCTTAACTTCACGGATGACTTGAGTAGATATGGGTATATCTATTTCATGAAACATAAGTCGAAACTTTCGAAGTTTAAGGAGTTTCAAAGTGAGGTAGAGAATCAACGTAACAAGAAGATTAAATTTCTACGTTACGATCGTGGAGGTGAATATCTAAGTTCTGAGTTTGGCGAGCATTTGAAGAAATGCGAATACTTTCACATTGACACCGGCTGAACACCACGTAATGGTGTGTCGAGCGTCGTGTCGAACTCTTTTAGATATGGTTCGTTCTATGATGTCACTTACATATTTACGCTATCATTTTGGGGTTATGCATTAGAAAGCACGCATTCACTTTAAATAGGGCACCGTCTAAATCCGTTGAACGACCGTATGAATTATGGTTTGGGAAGAAACGTAAATTGTCGTTCCTTAAAGTTTGGGGATGCAAAGCCTATGTAAAGAAGTTACAATGGACAAGCTTGAACCCAAAGCGGAAAAATGCGTCTTCATAGGATACCCTAAGGAAACTATTGGGTATACCTTCTATCATAGATCCGAAGGCAAAATCTTCGTTGCCAGAATGGATCCTTTCTAGAGAAGAATTTCTCTCGAAAGAAGTGACTGGAAGGAAAGTAGAACTCGGCGAGGTTGTCGAACCTTCTCTCGAAATTGCGAGTAGCACAGGAAGAAGTTCATGTGGTGCACCAATTAGAGAGGAAGCTAATGATCATGAAACTTTGGTTGAAGTTGCTCTGAGCCTCGGAGGTCAACGAGACCACTCCAGTTGGTATGATCCCGTTATGAGTGTCATGTTGGTGGACAACACGATGACCCCGAGACATATGAGGAAGCGATGATGAGCCGATTCCAATAAATGGCAAGAAGCCATGAAATCGAGATTGGATCCATGTACAAAACCAAGTATGGACTTTGGTGGACTTACCGGATGGCGGGAGGCTGTCGAGAACAAATGGATTTTCAAGAAGAAAGCACAGATGATGGTAATGTTCTTGTCTATAAAGCTCGACTTGTCGCAAAGGGTTTCGACAAATTCAAGGAGTTGACTACGATGAGACTTTCTCACGGTAGAAGCTAAAGTCTGTGAGGATTATGTTAGCAATCGCATATTATGATTATGAGATATGGCGGATGTATGTCAAACAACATTCCTCAATGGAGATATTGATGAAGAGTTGTATATGATGCAACCCAAAGGTTTTGTCGATCCTAAAGATGCTAACAAGGTATGCAAACTTCAACGGTCCATCTATGGATTGAATCAAGCATCCAGTTGGAATCAATGTTTGATAAGGTGATCAAAAGTTTTGGTTTTATACAAACTTATGGAGAAGCTTGTATTTACAAGAAAGTGAGTGGGAGCTCTGGCATTCTTAATACTATATGTGGATGACATATTGTTGATTGGGAATGATGTAGACCTTCTTAATAGTGTCAAGGAATATTTGAATAATAGTTTTTCAATGAAGGATCTTGGCGAAGCACTTACATATTAGGCATAAAGATTTATAGAGATAGATCGCCAAATATCATTGTCAGAATACATATTTGGACAAAGTTCTAAAGAGGTTTGGAATGGAAGAAAGCAAGAAAGGGTTCTTGCCCATGTTGCCCGACCTTGAGTAAAACTCAAAGTCACATCGGCGGAAGATAGAAAGGATGAGTAAGACTCCTATGCCTCAGCCATAGGATCTCTAATGTATGTCATGCTATGTACTAGACCCGACATTGCATATCTTAGTTTAACTAGCGAGATATCAAAGTGATCGAGTGGATCATTGGACATGATCAAAAACATCCTTAAGTACTTGAGAAGAACTAAGGATATGGTTCTTTCTTATGGAGGTGATGAACAGCTCGTTGTTAATGGTTACACCGATGCTAGTTGGAACACCGATCCGGATGATTCTAAATCACAATGGATACGTATTTATTTTGAATGGTGCAAAGGCGGAGGAGTGCAAAGCAAAGCGTTGTGGCGAGATCTTCAACTGAATCGAATATATGGCTGCTTGGAGGCTTCACAAGAAGCGATATGGATGAAAGAGTTCATTTCTGGTGGGTGTGGTTCTCCTATCTATCTCTTGTGATAACATAACATGGGAGCCATAGCCAATGCGCAAGAACCAAGGTCACACAAGAAGATGAAGCATATCAAAGCGTTTTCACGCTATTCGAGAACATATCCGGGATGGGGATATAAAGATTTGCAAAGACACAGATCTGAATGGGGCGGATGTGACTAAACCTCTCCCGAGGCAAAACATGACCAACACCAAAAAACCATGGGTGTTGTATATTACCATGTAATCTAGATTAGATGACTCAGTGGACTCTAGTGGGAGATATGGAGAATATAATAGAGGCAATAATAAATGTAGTTATTATTATATCTTTGTGTTTATGATAAATGTTTACATTCATGCTATAATAGTATTAACATTAACAAAATTGTGTGATTTGTAAACTTAATTTGAAGTCCCTAGTATAGCCTCTATACTTCACTAGCTTGTTGGTTGATTAATGATTGTGGTTTCCCTATCATGAACATTGAGATGTTATCAACAACAAGATCATATATCGTTAGAGAATGATATGGTGGACATACTCCTATAGATAAAGTAGCATAAAGATCAAGTCATTTCAATAGTTCAATTGCTATATGCTTTACGATACATAGTAACCTAATTCCTTCGACCATGAGATCATGCATATCACCTTTACGGATGGATGCTTTGATGACATCAAACACCACACCGTGAATCGGGTGGCTATAAAGGTGGCATTGAGTGTTCGGAAAGTATTGGTTGAAACACATGGATCAAGAGTGGGATTTGTCCATCCATATGACGGATAGATATACTCTGGGCCCTCTCGGTGGAATGTCATCCAATTATCTTGCAAGCATGTGACTAGGTCACAAGGGATCACATATCAGGAGAGAAAAGAGTACTTATCGGTAGCGAGGTTGAACTAGGTATGCGAGATACCGCGATCATAACCTCGGATAAGTAAACTATCGTGAGACAAAGGTAAATTGGTATCGTATGTAAGTGGTTCATTCGATCATAAAGTAATCGTAGAAATATGTAGAGCCATATGAATTTCCATTCCTCTATTGGTTATTGTTCGGAGAAGTGTCTCGATCATGTCCGCATAATTCACGAACCGTAGGGAGACACATAAGGATTCGACGTTGTTTTGAGTAGTTATGGTATTATGAGAAAGAGATCGAATGTTGTTGAGTCTCGGATGGGATCCGGATATCACGAGGTGATCGGAATGGTCCGAGAATAAGATTCATATAAGGAAATTCCTTTGAGTTCGGGAATGATTAGTGTTTTCATCGGGAATGTTCTAGAAGGTTCGGATTGTCCCAACTCCGGGAGGGTACATGAATGTGTCATTGAATGATTGCATCATGTACTAAGTGTTCTTGTTCCAAACTGAAAAGTCAAACCATTTTGAAAGTCAAGCGGCTAAAAGCAGAAACTATGGAAAGCAGAAGCTGGGAAGCAGAAACTGGGAAACAAGCAAGAGGAGGTTGAAACCAACTTGGAGGAGAGTCCCTCTCCTCCAAGCGTGACCACCTAGGCCGAGTTGGGAGGGACTCCTCCCTCCCTGGCCTTGCCCTCCACCTATAAAAGGGCGGGGCCTCCTCCTCAAGACACACAAGTTCCTATCCTCTAATCTCGGTTTAGAGCCGTTTGGTTTAGAGCTTCTAATTGCTTTAGCCTGCGGTTTAGAGCCTTATAATTGGTGTGTCTAATCTCTAGACCACTAATAGCCCTCTCTCATACTCCACCATACTCGCTCGGCTTAAGCGAAGCCTGCGATTTCTCCTCTACTTAGGTACCACGTCGTTGTCTTTCGGAATCGCGAGAGAGTGCTACAACCTCCATTTTCTTTGGAACAAGGAGAGGAAGGTCTTCGTCAGTACCGAGCGTGTGACCGATCAGCGAACGCCTTGTGCGGAAGGATCGTCTACACGATCTTGAGATCGGAAAGAGTACGACTACATCACCCACGAGAATCCGCTCTCGTTAAACACTTTGGAATCTTCGAGGGTAAGTTATTCCATCGACTCGTTGCTACAATCTAGTAAATAGATCTTGGCTTGTTTGTTTGTATGCGATAGAAAATTTTTGTTTTCCATGCTACGAACCCCTACAGTAACAACATAGCCAAGAAACGCAACTCGATTGGTGCAAAAGGTGCACTTCTCAAGGTTACCAAACAAACGTGCATCATGTAAAGCATTGAAAACAACACGTAAATGGTCCAAATGATCCTCTAAAGATTTGCTATAAATCAGAATATCATCAAAGTAGACTACCACAAAACATCCAATGAAAGCACGTAAAACTTCGTTCATTAATCTCATGAAAGTGCTAGGTGTATTAGTTAAACCAAACGACATTACTAACCACTCATATAAACCGAACTTAGTTTTAAATGTTGTTTTCCATTTATCTCCTAATTTCATACGAATCTGGTGGTAACCACTACGCAAATCAACTTTAGAAAACATGGTAGAGCCACTCAATTCATCAAGCATGTCATCTAAACGTGGAATAGGATGACGATATCGAATAGTAATATTATTAATAGCTCTACAATCAGTACACATGCGCGAAGAACCATCTTTCTTAGGTACCAAAATAATAGGAACAACACAGGGGCTAAGGGACTCACGAATATGATCTCTGTCGAGTAGTTCCTAAATTTGGCGTTGTATCTCCTTTGTCTCCTCTGGATTGGTTCTATATGGCGCGCGGTTGGGCAACGTGGCACCAGGAATTAGATCAATTTGGTGCTCAATTCCTCTAATAGGAGGTAGTCCTGGTGGCAGCTCAGCGGGAAAGACATCCTCATATTCCTGCAAAAGGTTAGCAATAGCGGGTGGTAAACAAGGAGGCATATCCTCAAATGAAAACAAAACCTCTTTGCAGACAATTGCATAACATTGAGTATTGTTTACATCTAGTTCAGCAATATCAATTTTATTTGCAAGCATACATGGACTCTTCAAACGAATTTCAGTAGCATGTGTAGAATCAGATTTAGTGTTCTTTGGTGGTATAAAATCTGCAGCAACAATCTGATTCTCACTTTTATTTTTCTCCTCAGTTTTAGCTCTACTAGCTCTAGCAAGATCATCTTTTAAAATCTGTTCGGGAGTCATAGGTTTTAGACCAATTTTCTTGCCATCATGCATAAGATAATAGTGATTAGTTTTGCCATTATGAACAGATTCTCTATCAAATTGCCATGGTCTACCAAGTAACAAAGAACAAGCTTGCATAGGTACAACATCACAATCAACAAAATCAGAATATGTACCAATAGTAAAATGCACGCGTACTTGCGAGAACTCTCAAACCATTGGATGTAATATGAATGTGGGCGTTGTCTTGTTGGAAGCGCAAGCTTATCTACCATGTCAACACTGGCCAGATTATTACAACTCCCTCCATCAGTGATGATCCGTATAGCTCTGTCCTTGACAACACCACGTGTTTGGAACAGATTGTGGCGTTGATCTTGCTCAGATTTGCTCAATTGCACACTCAACACACGTTGTGTAATTAAGCTCTTGTATTGATCAGCAGCTTCAGCTCCCATTACCTCTGTCTCTTCATCAGCATCAGAATTGTCTCCATCTCGAGAAGAAATAAGGGCTAGTGTATCTTCATCGAAGTCACTCACTGAATCATATTGACCATCTTCGCGCACCATCATCACACGTTGTCTTGTGCACTGTCTCTCAATATGACCAAAACCCCAGCACTTGCGGCATTGTATATCCTTTGTCTTACCCGTGGAAGCCATAGAAGATGCACTACGAGCAGGAGCATTGGATGATGGTGGAGGAGCAGCTGGAAATCTTGTGGTGGCCTTGGATGTGGTAGTAGCTGGTGGCGAATCACGAGGAGGCACTGATTGTCGGGATGTCCAAGTGGATGTGCGACCTGCAGAATTATTAGTCCTCCTCCATGGTGTTTGGCGATCCTGCACTTCACGTTCAGCTTTGCAAGCAAGATGAAACAAACGAGTGATAGAATTATATTCCTTATAATCTAAGATGTGCTGAATGTCCTTGTTTAATTCACCAAAGAAACATGCAAGAATTTGTTCATTAGATTCAACAAGACCACACTGAACCATCCCCATTTGCAATTCCTGATAATACTCTTCTACAGAATTTTTCCCTTGCTCTAAACGTGTCAGATTCTTTAGTAAATCACGTTGATAAGTGGGAGGTACAAAAAGAACACGCATAGCAGTTTTTAAAGCAGTCCAAGTACTAGGCATAGTAGTAGGATTTAAACGACAATACTCAGACCACCAAAGAGAAGCAAATTTAGTAAATTCACATGTAGCAGCACTAACATGCATATTCTCAGGATATTTTAAGCATGCAAAACGTTGTTCTACTTCCATATCCCATGTAAGATATGCATCAGGATTATATTTACCCTCAAAAGATGGAATATTTAATTTAAGCTTTGCAACATGATCAGCATCACATACCGGTGGTCGAGCGTTGCGGTAGTAATGTCGGGGACGGCCAACAGGTACCTGTGGAGGTTGTTCAACCTCTTCGTCAAACAGATCGTTGTAGTCGGGGTCGTAGTAGTACCCGTAAATACATCTCCAATGTCGCAGCAATGGAAGTCCGAGTCGCGTCGTCGCAGATGGCCGAGGGTGCGGCGGCAACAACCAGGTCAGGCCGTGATCGAATGCGCCATGTGTGGGCGCGAGTGCGGGTGCGGGCAATCTGTTCAAAAGCTCCTTGAACCGAACGTCAAGCTTGGCATTGAAGGATTTCTCGAGTCCATCGATCTTGTCCACGGCGTTGATGAGCTTGGTGTCAAACTCCCCGAGGCGCGCAGCGCGACTGACCAAGAGCGCGGATAAGTTGGCATGTAGTTCTTCGTTCGTCATTGTGGCAGGGTTCCACGAAGTATCTGTCATGGTTAGTCCTTAAAAAGCACAGGTATATAGTACGGAAATATGGTGGAAGTCACGCGTAATCCGTCAAGCAATATACGAAGCTCTTACAAGTTCTTACCAAACAGCAGGAAAATGCGATGTGAAACTGCGAGGATCAGTGGGTCCAGAAATTGAACCAAGCGAGTACCAGGAGTCGAGACACCGCACGTGGAGAATATTTGTGGAGCTCTGGGAAGGCTTAGCAAGGGGGGTTAGCAATTATCAAAACAGCAATGCAAAAGTTGAAAGAATGCTCAACGACGGTACTGTGCTGGTCCTAGGCTAGACCGTACTAGAGACGCGAGCCTAGATCACCAACGACGTCACGACGCGACACAACAAGCACTGTATGATGATATGGCACCCTGAAAAGCGAACCGAGATGCAGAAAATCACTATGATGTCGAGTGTCTAGAACTGATCTACGGGGTCTAAAAATAGGTTAGCCCCAAAATAAAAATTTCGAATTTTTTTTATTTTGCTCCGGAAAGCGCGTCGGCGCCAAAACAATATCGCTATAACGGCCGATGGAGAAAAGTGATCCCCGGGGTCGAAAACTAGTATAGCCAGAAATTTTTTTCGGAGGCGGTTCGAGACTTTTTTTTGCTCTCCTTCTGGACTTACGACCGGACTCTTAGCTCGACGCGGAATTGAGCTTAACACGGAAACAACAAAGAAGGAAAGTAAAAAGAAATAACTAGGAAACAATAACTCTACTCGGACTCGTACCACGGCAGGAAACTGATCGGATCTGTGTCGCGGTAGGAAGGCGGTGGCGGAGTATTAGGGTTTATGGTGGCAGGGTATATGGCGGCAGAATATGGTGGCGGTGATCGGCGAGGGTGGCGGTGACTACTATGATCAGAACTCGAAACTCTAAGGGACGAGACACTAAGACCAGCAACTCGACGCGACGATGTAGACATAAATTCAATAATGCAAAAACTGAAAAGATAATGTGAGGCGTAGATTGGTTATGGGATGGATCTAAACTCTAACTGTGTTTTTGGCTTTTTCGTGGGTTATAGGTAAAAACAGATCTAATCTACGAAAATAGTAAAATCTCACCGAGCAATCTGAAATCTGATACCACTTGATAGGGCAAAGGTGTCCGATCTTTCGATGAGATGATGATAGTCGATTTGGTGGAGTTCGGGCTTGACGATACGACTACACGTGCGAGCACGAGCGCCAATGCAATCGCTAGGCCAATCTCCTGGAGGTTACCGATCCTGCGGGAACACGATCAGCCTGACCAACGAGGGTCTTAATTCCTACCTGAAATCGAGAACAAGTAAGAACCAATATTGCAATCAAAATATTGCGGATTAAGAGGAAAGCTTTATTGAAGAGGTGGGATCCTGAATAGGTGCGAAGTACAAGAGGCCTCTGCGACGCTCGAGCCTTGGCGAAGTTGCGACTATGGTTAACTTAATGTCTAAACAAAATCCGAATCTAGGGGGACGGCTATGGGGAGTATTTAAGGGCAAAAAGGTGGGGTTTCGGCCAGCCATGGAAGTGGTGGCCGTATCCAACCCTAGAAGTTCTTTTCCCCTTAAATACGGACTCTAAAAAGTGGCTAATTAAAATCCTGCGAAAATTACATGGACCTGGCCCAAAATAAAGGTGTCGCAGCACCATATTAAGCTATGGACGAATTCGTGAAGTATTGATCTTGAATATTTTGTCCAAGCCTTCTTTCTTCATTATGGTGGCCTCAAAGTTCTGAAATCTTCATCCCTGGCCTTCTCTTGGATCATCACACGCTTGCTGCCATCTCCATGCATGGCCATGCTCTAATGCTTGTCCCTCTCATCCATGCTTGGTCCATCATTCCTAAGAGTAAGAAATACATCTGATTTAGGCAGCATCATATTCTCATGTATGTGAGAAATAGTTCCAAGAAACGAAATTACCTAATAGTTAAGTTGTTTGGCACGAGATCTTGTGGTAAGTCCTTGTATGTGTGTTGCTGTAGGTACAACAGTTGTATCAATAGAAGGGATGTCCACATCATAAAAGGAAAACATGAAAGAAAAAGAAAAAAGGTGCTAATGAGCTGGCCCACTCAGCTTCCTATGTGAGTGTGCACTAATTGGCTAGAAATAGGGTTTCCAGGAGTCTTCCTTGGGAGCCCCGAGTTTCCGCTATTAGGGGGAGTAATTAGCTCCCGCCTAAAGGCGGTTTTTTTTCATGGGCCGCTTCGATGCAGCCCAATAAAAGGTAGTTTTTTTTTCATTCTTTTTTGCACAGACGCTCTCCCTGTTGGGTCGGCCCAGTTTTGCAGCGGTGTTATTTTTTCATTCTTTTTTATGTTTCTATTTTACTATCTCCTTTTCTATTTTCTTTTTTGGTTTTCTTTTTTGTTTTATTCTTTTTCCCCTTTTAAAGTTCATTACTTTTTGATACAAATTATGTTTTTCAAAATTTGATTCATGGTTTTTGAAATAGGTTCATGATTTTTAAATTTGGTTCATGTTTTTTGAATTTGGTTCATGTTTTTTGAATTTGGTTCATAATATCTCAAATTTGGTTCATTATTTTTGAAATTTGGTTCATGAATTTAGATTTTTTTAAAAGATATTTTAGAAATTGCATATGAATTTTGAAATTTGGTTCATAAATTTCGAAATTGGTTCATGATTTTTGAAAAATGTTCAAGATTTTTGAAAGTTGTCCATGTATTTTGATATTTGGCTCATGAATTTCGAAAACTACTTCATGATTTTCCAAGAATGTTTATGCTTTTCAAAAAATTGGCTCATGATTCATGATTTTCAAAAAATGTTTGTATATTTTTAAAATTTGTTAATGAGTTTTGAAAAATCTTCACGAATATTTAAAAATTGGTTTTTGAAAAATAAATTGCACACGTACTAGTATAGGGTACCGTCACATACATGTGAAACACGTATAGTAGCTAATGTTCAGTTTTGTCCAAATTAGACACGTATTAGGATAGGAACCTGTACGTGGACTTTCAAAAATTCCATTATGTCACCATGGACATGGAAGATGTTGAAGCATCACAAGCGGGAGAGGCTTGCCAAGTTTTCGTGGTTCCTTTTCTCAAGGTTGTTTAGGAGGATAGTGGTACCCCGGGTTTCGGTCTATCACCAGAGTTCAAACCTTGAGTTTAACGCTTTGGTATTTTATAAAACTGGAATATATTTTTAGCGGAAGACAATGTTTTCGTCGATAGCGAGGTGTTTGCGGTGACTTTATCAATCTCAAGACCCGCCGTATCAGCTATTAGGGATGCTCATACGAATAGGGTGTGCGTCAGTGTGTTTATAAGGGTGATGTGTACGCATTGTGGACGTCTGCGTTTGTACTGTGTTTTTTTAGAAAAAGTTTAGAAAAACCCAAATCAGTTATTTCTAAAAGAAAGGAGTATATAATTTTATATTTTAAAAATCGTACACCAAAACTTAACTACCGGTTCGATAAAAAAAATCTCAGCAACAGGTGCATAGCCAAACAATTTTATCCATATCGAAGCGTTCTCGATTGTTGGGCTGGCCCGTCAGAATTTCCTTCAGGCGGCACGACGCTCCTGAGCCGCAAAGGGCGGTGTCCGGTGTGTAGCATCCCCGTCGTCTCCCCTCCTGTTCTCGTTTTGTTTTTCTTATAAAGTGGGGCTTCTGAATAGGATAACGGGAGTCTGGGCCAAAATCAAGTGATGTCTCAGGTTGTATGGCCCAGGACTCAGCCCGTGAAGTCCCTACTTTCCTTTTAAAGATAAGCCCATAGTTAGTTGGGCTGGTTTTGTAGAGGCTGTAAGGTGGGTTTGTGTCCCTCTCTAAAAAGTTGTTTTCTCCTTAAAAAAACCCAGCAATCTGGGTGTGAAAAGTACTTGGACGGTGGATCCTCTTCCGCTGCAGGCCGTATCACATGAAATTGATCTTGTTTTGGGGTTGTTAGATTTTTTTTAAAATATAGTATAATTATAGACGCTAAAAAACGTACATACACCCCTATGAATACACACGTGCACATCATATTCCTATGATCATCTCTAAGGGTTTGGTTGGTGGACAAATGTGTATGGGATGGATGATCCCCGATTTTGTGGATGGGATGGTTCATGTTTGGGTGATCCCATCTTTTGTTTGCTTCGTAGGATTTGAGAGATGGGATGCAATTTTTTTAATTTAATATATTTAACAACAACAGGTTAACTGATGATTAATTGCAACTAGCTTAAGGAAATATGGGGAAATTGGAACTGAGTGGGCGAGGATCACATCGAGAGTGGCATGTCGGAATCGCTGTTGGCCGACCCTGGAGCGTACGGAGGCGAGAGCTTGTCGGTCGACCCTAGAGCGCACGGAGGTAAGGGCTCGCCAGCCATCCTGCTGGTGCGCCTGGAGGAGGGTACTTACTGGTCGTCCCGTTGAGCACACGGAGGTAGGGGTTCATTGGCCATCTCTGGAGAACATGGAGGAGGGAGGTCGCTAGCCGATCCTGAAGCACACGGAGGTGGGGGTTCGCCGGCAGACCCTGGAGCACACATGAATGGAGCCTGCAGGGTGTGGCGCGGCGAGGAAGATGAACTGGCGGCGGGTCCTAGCCACGACGGTGACGGGGGAAGGTGCGGCGGCGCCGGCGTCCTGCGGTAGGGAACAATTTTAGCAAGAGAGACATAATATTAGGAGTTGGTCCATCTTTTAGAAAAAATGGGATCGTTGGTCCGGCCGTTTTTGGCGGACAGGCTGATCCACGTTTTCTAGGGAATATTCTCCTGTGGTGGACGGTTCCATCCACCCCATCTATAACCAAACAACATAAAAAAGTGGATGATCCAATCCCATCCATCTCATGGTCCGCAACCAAAATCATGCTAAGAGACTGAGCCGGTGGATTGGGTATTGAGATTAACGAAGTCATCACGAGCGTCTCGCTGTCGACGGAAAAGTCGTCTCCCAGTAAAAGAATATTTCCCCTTTTATGCAACACGCCGTGTCAAACCTAGGGTTTGAACTCTGATGGGCTAAGGGTACAACCATCCTTTTAATCATCCAACCATCCAACCACGGTGTGGTTTGCAGGGTTATTAGAATTTAGTGTGGTGGTGAGCCGTTGGCTCATAGTACAAATTCCGAAATTCTTTTCTGTCCATTTATGCATGGCACAGTGTCATGAACCTTCTCCATCTGATTCCATAAGGGGGAATTAGCCTCCTTCTTGATCAAATGGATATTCTTGACAAAGTGTACTATTTATATCATAATCTACATGTAGCGGGTATACTTTAGTGGTAAAAGTGTGATTCGCTCTATTTGAAATGAAATACTTAAAGGCATCTTTAAGTTTTATAATGTCCCTAGGAACCTTTCTTTGGATACCAATATTTCTGGCATCTTATCCTCATAGTTTTAAATTCTCAAATGGAATCAATATCCCTATAGGTAACCCATTTTTTGTCACTGCCGCCAAAGCAAACCCTAGTTTAAGGATAGAACTATGCTATGGTTTGGTATGGATTCTAAAAACATAGTATCGACGGGCCTAGTTACTCACTTACCCAACCTTATGCGGAGCACAAATTTATCGAGACCTATCCTCCTTTGTCAATAATGGGCCTTTTGTAAATGCAAAATTTGAACAAACATATAGGACAAAATATCATATTACTCAGTATATTAGGTTGGTCAAAGTCATTCTTGTGTATACACTTATTGTTGTTGACGATGTTGATTTTTTTTCTATGCTGGCCAAACTTGGCAAAAAAAATCCTTGGCTAAATCAACTAGTACACAGAGTGAGTATAGCATCGTTCATTTGGTTTATGTAGCTAACCTGTAGCGAGCATCAGCTGGAGCTGTGATAGCTAGCTGAGAGGTGTTGTACGCCATGTTACTCCCGACAGTTTAACAATTAGTTTCATCAATAAAACTGGGGCCGGTTAATTAATTGCTCCTTTTCTCCGAGCAAAACAAATAAATCATTTGGTTCATGTGAACAACTCGAGCTACAAATTCCCCAGGCATCATCCTGACAAGCGATCATACGATATATCCAGACTTATTCATTTCAGTTATTGTTTCTCTGATGATAAAACACAATCCACACCTTTTGCACGGAACAGTAGTAGTGGTCAGTGATCCAGCATTCCAGCTAGCCATGATGCGTTGCCCACCAGGACACTGGCCCGGCATGGAAAAATCGCCGATGCACTAGCAACAGTGGCGGTATCTCACAGGATAATAGTGGCAGAACAGAAGAGAACAGGGGGCGGGATACTGATCGGACGGGACTCGGGAGGAAGCTCGATCGGCAAAGCAACCAATTGCCGTGGTCGTTGGCACCGCATCATCATGGGCGACGCGGAGGCGTGCTTGGTCAGCTGGTCTGGTCAGGCGGGTGTGTGCATGCCGCGGCCGGCCTGGTGCAGCTTTGAGCTGGCTCTCACTCGCTAGATCGTGATGCTCGATTATATCGCAAGTGTGGCTACGACGCTATGGCTAGCTTGATACTGGCCCATCCGCGCGCGCTAGATCTTGGACCATGGCACCACAGGGAGGGAGGAAGTTGGCATGGACTAATGGAGGCCACCCTGTCCCATTTGGCATGGGCAGCCGAGATCGACCATCGCTCCTTTCTTCAATCTAGATTGTTCGTTCGTTTGCCAGAGTTTGTCACTCGTTATGTTTTTTTAGGGACAGTTGAGCCATACTTATGCTGACGAAGAAATCGATCACGAAGAAATCTTTTTTTCTTTCTGTTTTAAACATGGTTGGTGTGCCAAAAATGTGAGGCGTGCGTGTCTTTTTGGCCGCGGGGTCGCAGGCAAAGGCACTGGATGGTGTCGTTGAACATGGAAGAACGTACGGGTACGGGGACAAGACAAATGAGAGAGGAAAAGACACACACCACCGGAGACCGGACCGGGGCTGGGTGTGGGTGTGGGTGGGCAGTAGCGATTTTCTTTCTTTTATTATACGGACAGGGCACGCACGCGTGATTGCTTTGCGTCCAAGAGACAAACGCGTGATGATGATGTCGCCGTACTTTACTTCCTCCTTTGCATTGTATTGATCGATTCAATTCAAACGGCCGGAGACGACCAGCCAAAGCGAGCGAGCACATCGCGTACGTCGGGCATCTCGTCTGCCGGATGCAACTATCCGCTTCCGAGATTCTCTTCTTGATTATTGGATATACGTACCAGCTGAGTTTTTGTGTTTAGTTTTTGGCAAAGGATGACGCATCATCTCTGTTGGTTCCAAATCTGTGTACATGTAGTACTGGAGAACAAATAGAACCTACGAACTGTTGACGCAACAGTCGCAACGACGGCCGGGATATATAGTGGATTGTTTCTCTGTCATTTTCGTTACGCCACGATCTCCTTGTTCATAGTTTTTCTTTGGAAGTTCAAATTAAACTGTGTATGGGAGCTAGGCGGGGGGCACACGCTGATCATTGAACTGAAAAAATCTACGTAAGTATTTGTTGGAACGCACACATGCCATGTGCGGGTGGATTATGACGCCATACCGGGTGCAAAATGGATCCGGAGAAGCTCCCTTCACATGGAGCCCATGCTATGTACTACTACGAGTATGCGGCTAGGCTACGGAAGCGTATGGCAAGTTTGTCACCTTGTGCAGCTCCATGCATGCACGACCGCACTAACCCGGCCGGCCACGCCGATCGACTTCCTGATCTGAATACTGCGGAAACACTCTTGTATGTACAGTATGATACGATACTCCGTCTGTTTTAAAAAATATATCTAAACTTATTTTAGTGTATTGATTCATTCCAAACTTAAGTAAACCTACATACTACCTCCGATCCTAAATAAGTATCGCCATTTTGAACTAGAGTTAGTTCAAAACCGTGACACTTATTTAGGATCGGAGGGAGTACTAAAAGTAGTCTAGATATATTTTCTTTATAAAACTAAAACATCTTATATTTTAAAACGGAGGAAGTATTTTTTAACCCATAATTGCTGCAGACATTTCCTCCCTTATAATTATGACTGACGGACGACACGACAAGCTGGAACCGTTAAACTAAGAACAAACCCATGACCATGGATACCAGCGAGAGATCTAGAGAGAAGAGGGTGTTGATCAGTTTTCTGCCGGAAAGCGCCGACTGTCCGGCGTCAGATTATCCCCAGAGGCAGAGACCGGACTTTTCCCAAACAAAGTTCTTTCCCATGATGCGCCATGCCTCTGAAACTACCCAGTAATTAACCAACAGGATGTGAATCAGTGGTCCCTCTCCATGCTCCTCAGCTCCAGCTTTTTCAAATCCTTCAACCAGCTAGCGTGCCCTGAAATTAAAGGCGGAAACTCACATGCACAGAAGAGCAAAACACACAACTTCTTAGTCAGTAAGTACTCAGTGCTCCTCTCAAGCTTTGACCTAAAACACGTACAGCCCTGAATTTCCTGGACCCCATCATGCATATCGGGCCATCATCACTGCACAAACATATGATGTTAGGTAAAGCGATACAAGCGCAGGGGGGAGCAGCTAGCAGCAGCACTAGCAACAACAGCAGCTGCATGGCCTGCAGCATGCATGCAGCTGTTGGCAGCACATTCACAAGAGAGACACACCAAACAAACATGTAGTAGTATTGTATCTTTTTGGAGCAACCAAGAGCTGAGATAATCGAAAGCTAGCTCTCTCTCTCTCTCGCCGGCCAGGATCTGTCTCTTTTGGATTCACTAAAATTTGCATCAAAATATATATTCTTTTAGCTACTGTACTACCACCACAAGAATTGTCATTTAGTCTAAGAGGTGAGCAACTTTCTCCAATATCTAAAAGCCAAAAGGGAATCTAAAACAATGTGCAGATAACATAGTGTGCGCGCGGCAGGGCCTCGGTTTGGTGATGATGGTGGCGATGTTGATGATGACGGGCGCCGCACGCGCTCCAGCTTTTGCTCCTTTCTCGCCGGTTCTTTAGTTTTCTTCTGCCGCGCTAGAGTTTAGCCGCTTGCATGCATGCACGCATGGATGGATGCTTTCTATCGTGCTGTCGCGCAGGTGTGTGTGTGTGTGTGTACTCACTGTGCTTCGGCCGTGGAGGCGTTCCAAGTTGGCATCCTTGGCATCAAGGAAAAGGCATGCAATGCAAGGGAAGGGAATTTTTGTTTCCTCGCATCGGCCGGCCCAATAACATGCATGTTAGCTCTTTTCTCTTTGTTATTTTCCATTTCTGTTTTTTTTTTATTTTTGGTTTCTTTTTTCCTTTTCCTTTACTTTTTTTTAAATTACAGATTTGACTTTTTTCAGTTTTAAAACTGTTCAGATTTCCTATTTGTTCACGCTTAAATTTTGTGTAGATTAGGAATTTGTTCGGATTTTAAATTTGTTTTGTACATGATTATGCCTTGTTTTTAGAGGATATATTCCCTTGCTTTTGCTAGTTTCTACGTAGTTTCGGTTAGTTTTCTGTTAGGTTTCAGTACTGTTTTATTTCAATATTTTTTGCTGCTCTTGATCATATTTGGAAGGAAATATGTGTTCTTGTTGTGTGTTGTTTGCTTTTGCTACATCTGTAGCCAATTTGGTGCATACTTGGTGCAGGTGGTTTGTTTTTGCTACATTGCTTTTGCTAGTTCGTTGCTTGTTTGTGTCATTAACTTGCAGCTATGTTATGAGTACTTGCTTCTGGTGGTTTGTTTTTGCTACATTGCATCCAAATTGTTGTTGAATGCTATTTTGTTGTTCCTTTTTTTTTCTATTGTTGAGCAGGAGCCGCTTATGTGGACCTCCAAGGACTGGTTCGCTGCCAGGCGCCTGTAGACTCCCGTTGAAGAACTTGATCTGGATAAGAGAAAAGTGATCGAAGAGAAGAGTGCATTTAGAGCGTTGCTGAATGTTTCACCATTCACCATACTGAATAAGCTGATCGATTCCATTGATACTCATACAACCCTTGCGCTGCGTGAGTTTAATTTCAACAAAAACAAAATATTGTTCACCATTGCAACAAGTGTATAAGGATGGTAATCCCAAGACCAGGCTTGATATTGCCACCAATGTGCTTAATAAATGTGAAGTTACGAATGAGGACACAATACTTAAGTCCCGGGATCTCAATTTCTTGGCAACTTTGGTGGACCCTGGCGTCGGGAACTTGTTGAGCTTAGATTATTTAGTTAGTATGTAGGATCCTATAAAAACCGATGAGTTTGCATGGTAAGAACACTTGTTGCAGTTAGCTATGGCTGGGTTGCACAAAATTCACGACAAGAAAACCTTTCCACTGAAACTAAAGGAGGGTGCTAAGAAATATGAATTATGGATCACATGCCCTTATTCACTACTCGGTGTACTTTTGCCATACATGCTCTTTTTGGTGTTCTTTGTCGTTGTTTTTTTGCATAGTTTACATGGGTTTCTAACTAGTTCATTTTTATTGTTTTGACCGATTGTATACATGGACCATCTTCAATTTCCACCTCATGGATACGTAATTGACTACTCGACTCCAAGAGTGTTTATGTGACAAGTAATAACTTCAAGTTTTTAGTGAAGACATGCATTGAAAGGAAGATTCTGAAGAATACACCTGTTTCTAGGAGGCTTCTGGTAAGTTGATCACCAACACATACATTTTTTGGTTGTTGTTGTGCCTTTGTCTTTAGGTCATTTATTTGATACCTTTGCTTCCACTTGTGTGTAGTTTCTCCAACTATCCGACACTCCTATTAAGTGTACCTGACAATGAACCTATCAAGCAGCATGTCGAAGATGTAGAAGGCATCCCATCCGCTTCACTCAATGAATGTCTTGTATTTCCGGTCAGAACTGGAGGTATAATACATGTTGCATTAGTTAATTTATTTTGCATTGTTAGCATAAAATGCCAGCTTCATAAGTTAGTTTATCTTTCTTCCATTATTTTATATTTTTCCATTTTCTCACATGTAGTTGTTGACTACTACATTATTGATCCAGTGTTGCTACATTATCTTTTACCAGATGGTACATTAGGGTTTACTAGGAAACATGCCACGGTGACATGTCGTGCCTAGTGCCTTCGAATAGTTGATCAAAAGTACTGCATGAGATTACTCGATATGTAATATAGTACTTTTTGGTTCAAAGTTGTTGCAGAAGATAGATGTACTAATTTCCTACGATAAAAGATGCGGAGGACGGTGAAACTAGTGTTAAGGAATTAAAAGAAGCTCAAAAGAATATGAATCACTAATGGCGAACTGCGAAAATCCCACATGGCCGAAGAATTAACGAATGGTAGGTACCGTTGAGAAATTACTGATAGAAAAGTGCGCCGGAAAATTACCACTGAAGAGTAACTGCGAATCACTTACCGTCGAGTAGTTACATTGGAAAAACAACCGATGGCAAATTACGGCGGAGATAATATGTCAAGAAGTATTGTCGAAGAATAGAAAGGAAATCTAAAAAATTAAATTACTGTGGGTGAATTACAGTGGGAAAAATACTGACTGCCAAAGACCTACCACATGTAACCACGACCCGTTGGGATCTAAAGAAAAGGTAACCATGGTCAGGAAATTACCTGCAAAAATTTATGACAAAAAATTATCAGTAGAAGTATGGAAAAAGCAAAAGGAGAATATTGTAGGTAAGATCGACGTTAAAATTATTGGCAGAGTTACATGCGGCAAAAAAATCCATGTAAACAAACTAAAAGGAAATACCGACCTAGGTTAGAAAGGTAATTTTGGAAAATTACTGGCATACGTGTTGGGAAAGGCCGGCGGGGAAGCAATATCTAGAAAATATTGTCGCATAAGAATAATCTGGGAATCTTTTGTTCGAGCTGTAGTAGTTGGTCGGATTTACAGTAAAAAATAGTAGAATGATGTGGCGTGAGTCCATTTGCCAAAACAAGACATCTATATTACCTAACGTGAACCTCCAGATCGAAGATTGACGGCTGGGAATGCGTCGTGCACTACTCATCGCAATGTTCGTCGCATGATGGATAGTGCAGGTGAGGTGTGGAGCATCGTGGAGGCTCAAGATTGTTTGTCTCGCACGGTGTCCTTCTCGGGCTAACCAGACCGACGAATGGCCTCGACGAATGGCCTCGGGCGGTTGCGTACTGTTTTGTAGCCCATGCATGGTATCTCTGGCAAAAGAGTTCTACGACAACACTCTCATGGACACCGTGCTAGGAAAGCATCCCGCCTTGTCACCAGCAGACTTGCTGTCGGCTTTTAGGTATCGTTTTGGAATCAGACAAAAAGTTGTCCAGATTAAGATGTGTACGCCGCCATTCGATTTTTGTGTCCGATTCGAGCACAACTCACACAACAAGCGTGTACCGTATTTTTCCTGTTCTTTCGAGCGTTATAGGGAGAAAATGAGCTTCATGCATTGGCATCGCACCTGTGGGTGGGACGATCACTTGGGGCAGCTTCGTTTCTTCTCAAAACTCGGCATTGACGGCCTCACTTTGGTTGCTTGGGAACCGGAGGCCCTCAAGCAGGTCGTCAGTAACCTTGGCGGCGAGCTGGTGGAGATTGTTCCACCGAGCGACAGATGGATCATCGAGGTAAAGGCGTGGTTGAAAGATTCAGACACCATTTCTAAGATGTACGAGATGGATATTCCAAGCATGGCCGGAAGCCATCTTTCTAGAAGGACCCGAGCATCATTCACCTGGAGCAGGTTCTGGAATCAGTACATGGCATTTAGGACCCTGACGAGGTGGCCAAAAAGCGTCCTCGTTGCCTGTAGTGTTTGCCCGAAAGGATCGATGGCACATGACCACCACCATTCCGCGACGGAGCACACCGTGAATACCGAGGTTTAGTGAATCTAAAAGATTATTAACTTGAGAGTGGAGCAGGTAGTTCGCCTAGATTAAACGTATGTAATAGTTTGAATTGCTATAGTATGTGTGACTAATGAATTTGTAGTATGTGTGGCTAATAAATTTGTATATGTGTGGATAATGCATTTGTAGTGAACACCATGTTTTATAATTTGTGTGAATAACCAAGGATAACCTCCTGAAAAGAGGGTGGACTAGCAATGATCAATGTCACTTTTGTGGTTACCAAAAAAATGTAGATCATCTCCTCTTCGAGTACAAGGTAGTTAGATTTGTTTGCCAAGTGGTCAGAAATTCGGAAGACAAGAAATGATGCTGGTTTTCAACAAAGATTTCATGATGATCCTTCTAACATTGTCTATAGGTTTTGTGCCATACTGGACCATTTTGCAGACAACACAAGACAAAAGAAGAATGGGGTTTTACAGGACTGTATCCTTAGTTCACGCCATAATTGGGACTATGCCATTAGGACTTAGTTTGTTGGGAGGTTATGTTCAATCTGGCCATGCATGCGAGCCGGTGTCTTCAGATTGATCTAGTTCCAGTGGAAATGCAATATGTTGTGTCTGAATTGCTTGACTATAATATTTACCGAGGTTTGTTCGAAATGGTGCGTGATTTTGTATGGAATGTTACAAAAGCCATTCTGCAGAGTTAGTCTAAACTGAACTGTTCTTCACTAAAGAAACTGCAGATCTCCACCAGAAACCGAGCGAAATATTCTTCGGCAAAGTTTGTGTAATTATTTGTTATGATTCTATGTGGATAGCCATATTTCAGGATTATATGCTTTAAGAATGACAAAGATGTGTGTCCATCATATTTTTTTATTGGCTTTACTTCTATCCATTTGGTGAATTTGTCCATCATTACCAAGATATGTTTAATATTGCCACGTGCTGGCTTGAATGGTCCCACCATACCCAAGAACCATACAACAAAAGGCCAAGTGATTGGGATAGTTTTAAGTGTAGATGCCGGCATATGGATCTTGCTTGAGTATCTCAGGCAACCATTACACTTTATGACTATATCTTCTGCTTCTTGCAGTGCACTTAGCCAATAAAATCCACGCCAAAATGCCTTGGAAACTAAGGCTCTAGATGAGGCATGATGCCCACATTCTCCTTGATGAATATCTCAGAGTATTTCTTGTCCTTCTTATGAATCTACACAACACATTTGTGACACTTCTCTTGTATAGTTCACCATTTATAATGGTATATGTTTTTGCTCTCCTTTGCACTTGCTTGATCGAGATTTCATCACTCAGAAAAGTTCCATCTTTCATAAACGACATAATCGACTAGGCCCAATATGGCACAACACGCACAGTGAGAACACATTCGTCGACCAACGTAGGTTCGACCGACATTGCCTCCGCCGACATATATTGAGAAGTCCCCGAGTCAAATAGAATAGTCCCGGGTTTGATTGAACAGTTCCTGGGTTACTCGAATTGCTCCCCACATTGATAAATATTGATTCGGACTCAAGTGACGGTTTAATTGATGGTGTTCTAAGATGCTCAAGTGCTATGCTAGCTGATAAATCGGAAACGTATCTATAATTTTTGATGCTTCATTCTTGTTTAGTATCTACTTTGCTTTGCTTTGTCTACACTTTGAGGTGTTTTTATATCTTTTCTGGAACTAACCTATTAACAAGTTGCCACAATGCCGGTTACTGTTTTCTTACATTTTGGTTCCGTAGGCGTAAAATTAATATTCTCGGAATTGGACGGGACAAAAGCCAAAGTCAATATTTTACCGTGGGCGACACGAAGTCTAGAGGAGAGACGGAGAGGGGAGCCAGGGCCTCCACACCCCCTAGGTGCGGGTGGGCCCACCCCGTGCCTAGGCAGGGTGTAGGCCCTCTGGATGCCTCCTAGCCTCGCCCCTTCACCTATAAGAAGACCCTGACGCAGAAACCCTAGGCACCCGATCAAAACTCCACGAAACCTTCTGTAGCCGCTACCACCATCGTCCCTAGATCGGGGGGGGGGTCTGAAGTTCTTCCCGGCACCCTGCCGGAGGGGAGATCATCCCGGAGACCTTCTTCTCCGGTATGAAGCGTGAGTAGTTCCACCTTGGACTACGAGTACATGTAGTAGATAGATGGTTGTATCTCCTCCTTGTGCTTTCATGTATAGATCTTGTGAGCTCCATTCATGATCAAGATCTAATCTATTTGTAATCATGCATGTTGTGTTTGCGGGGATCCGATGGATACTGAGATTACTATGTCAAATTGATTAATGGTTTTGTCTATTTGATACTATCATGTTTGTGTTGTTTGTGATCTTGCATGCTCTCCGTTGTTAGTAGCTATCTTGGCCAAGTAGTTGCAAGTGACTCCAAGGGGGTGTATTTATGCTCGATAGTGGGTTCATGCCTCTAGTTTCCAAGGGAAGTGACAGAAATCTCTTCGGTTGTAGATGTGTTGTTGCCACTAGGGAGAAAACAACGGTCTCTTGTTCATGGAAAACGTGGATTGTTTACCTTAAACACTTTTCTTAAAGTAGTTGTCTGTTGCTTGCAACTTAATACTGGAGGGGATTCGGATGATAACCTGAAGGTGGAATTCTAGTCATAGATGCAGTTGGATGGCGGTCTATGTATATTTTTGTATTGCCCAATCGAATCTCATAGGATATTTTTGTCTGGTATTGCATTGTTATGCCTTGCTCAGTTCCTGTCAATTTCCCTGCTGTAATTTGTTTACCCTTCATGCCATGTTGTTTATCTAAGGAGAGCACCTCTAGTGAACTATGGACCCCGGTCCAATCTTTACCATTGATACATCTTCCACTATTACTTGTTTATTTGCTGCAAACCATCATCACCTTCCACATCATACGTTTAATCCTTTGTTACAGAAAACCGGTGAGCTTGACAACCTCACTAATTCGTTGGGGCAAAGTCTTGAGTTTATGTTGTGCATGTTTCCATGTTTCTTGCAACACCTGTGTGACGTTTACTTCCTCCTACTGGTTTGATAACCTCGGTTTCTTATTAAGGGAAAACTTGCTGTTGTGCTGCATTACACCTTGCTTTTGGGGTTTCCCGACAAAGCACTGCACGTTGACGCAGTGCCATCAAGCTCTTTCTGGCGCCGTTGCTGGGAGGCTAAGTACGTCTTCGCAAGGGGAGTCCTCCTCAACCTTTCTCTTTACTTTGTTTTTAGTTTACTTAGTTTCTTTTTCTTGGTTTTGTTTGCCTCTTTTAACCAAAAACACCAAAAAAAATAGTTTAGTTTGGTTTGCTTTCTCTTATCAAAAACACAAAAAGTTAGTTCCTACTCTAGTTGCCACCTTGTTCTAGCTCACCATGTTGCTCCCCAAGTTCACCCTGAAGGACCTTTCTATATGTAGTGGCTCTATAACTGGGAAAGTCAATATTGAAGAATTCTTTAATCATGTTAGCAAGCATGAGGATATTGAGGATAAATCTATAGCAGAACTTGCTTCTAATTATGAAATTGCTACAGCTTGTTTAGTTCATATGTTGGAGGCTAGGTTTGTTAGACTTAACCCCATGATGCAAATTTTGTTCCTAAAACTAAAAGAAGAAAGAATGCTGAAAAGAGAGAGTTTATTCTTGAAACTTTACTCAAAAAGTTCCATGATGTTGCTAAGGAAGCCAAAAAGGTCTTTGAGCATTTTAATATGCTAGGATCATGTGTATATGTTGTGGGTACTTCAGATAAAACCAAGCCTAGAGATGAATTTAAGATACCCTTACCCTATAAGCTTGTTGGGATGCATGAGGACTTTGAAAAGAATTTTGATTGGATTGTTCCTGAAAATCCTTTTGATGAAAGTATTAAACCAAACAGAAATTAGAAGGGATCCTCCAAGACTCATTTGGATGAGATACCTCTCATAGTTGAAGATTTTGCAAGTATTGATCTCAATTCCTCATTTGAAAATACTTGATTTCTTGCTTTTTGTGCCTAACTTAAAGGCCTTAAAGAAAAATACTTGTTGGGAGATAACCCAAGAGTTTCCTTGAGTCTTGGAAGTTATTACTTCAGTAATGAGCTCTCCTTATCCTTTTTATTTGCTTTTTGTGCCAAGAATGACCTCTAATGAGAGGGAAGTAAGATTTGGGGAGTTGCTGTTCCGAAACAGATTTCTATCCTCCATCATAAAAATTCTTGAGGAGTCTCTGTAAGTAGTATTGAGCTGAAAATTTACGAATAAATCCCCCAATATGTTATCTAACTTTCATTAGTTCAAAACATTTTTATTTGAGCAACAGAAGATTTTCGAAAAAATCGTTTTCTACATACTGGTCAGTTTTGACAGATTTCTTCCATTATTTGCATTTGCTTCTTATTGATTCCTTTTTGGGAAATTGAGATTTTTTAGGGAATTGCTACAGTATCTTGTATCTTTAGTGAAAGTTTTGCTGTTTTAAAACTAAAACCCAAGGGTCTATTATCTTTTGAATACACTAATGTTGCCAATGAAGATTGTGTGAAGTTTTGTATGAAAGAAAAATTCCAGGTGTAGAGATAGAATGATGTAATGAGATGAATAATGGACAAAATCTCAAGCTTGGGATGCCACCCCGGTGTCACCCCAAGAAATATCCAAGAGGTACAAGCGTCAAATCTTGGGGATGCCCAAGTCATCCCCTTCTTCATCAATAAAAAGCTCAGGTCTGTCTAGACACTTCGTTTTTATTGTTTCATGCACTGTTGTGTTGTTCTTGGAGCGTCTTAGTTTTTATTTAGTTTGATTAGTTTGTTTAGTTTGCTTGAATAAAGTAGTTTGGACCCCCATTCTCGCTGTGTTGTTTTCAAATAAGTTGCTTGGTGTTGGAAAGGAGTAGGAAGTTCCTGCTTGAAAGTGCAAGAGGAGCTTGCATTGACTGTGACTTAGACTTTAGCATGACATGCTAGTTGTTGTTTTGGCCTTATGCTTAGTGATTATTGCTGTAGCATGTCTTGTTCCAAACAATTGGGATTTATTAGTGTGCCTTGGAAAGAATTATGCGTTGTTTTAGCATACAAAAGCATAGTATTGTGGTATTCTCCTTTGATGCTTTGTTTGGGTTGACTTGACACATGCTCACACCATGTTATGACTATGAAAAAGTCACCATAGCCTCTATGATCATTTATTCCTTGACTTTTAGTACCACTCTATGCTTTGATTAGTAACGTTTTGTTGCTCTGCATGATTATGGCCATTATTGCTCTCTTAGTTGGTTGCTCCCAGTCTTTTGCTAGCCTCCACTTGTATGAGTAAGATCTACTCATGATTCCAACTTCCAAGAAACCAAGTTATTCCAAAGTGTCCACTATAAATTACTATGCATGGTGTGTTACACCATTACAAGTATATTCTTCTTCTCAGCTATCTTCCAATTAAAAGTATTTTGTTATGTGAAAACTTAGTGATTAAAGCCCTCGCAAATTTGATGGCACACTTTATATTCTTTGCCCCTAATAAACTTGAACCATTGTGTCATCTATGTTGTATATGCTTGCACTTATACGTTGGAATTAGCATAACCTTGCTGTCACGGGGAACGTTTTCAACATTGCACTTGTACATTGTACAAAGTTGATATCATGCTCTTTTGTGTATGGATGTCACCAGTGTGAAATAAAGAGGGAGATTGTAAGTCCATGGAGTTATGTATTTTGTGTTAGAGAAACGCCTGGGCCGCTAGTCTAAGCCATGCCTAATCATGGTAGAAACTTGCAGCATCACCATAATGAGCTATCTATGAAGCATCCTCAATAAAAAGCTATGCACATTGCAAATAAAAAGATCGCTAAGATGCTCATTGTCTGCTTGCCTTGTCATTTTGGTTATGGGATAGCTCATGTACCATGTGCAAGGGGTACCCCGTTGGCGGTTCTCTATGATACACATGTACTTACTATGAAAAGAACTTACAGGTGACTGAAGTTGAGTAGCATGAGCTGTGGCCCTTGTATTCAAGGGACTTGAGATTGCCAACTTATACTTTGTCAAGCATATACTCCATAGTTTCTTCACTTTAACCTTAATCACTTCAAGATGCTTATGATAGGGGCAATGAGGGCTGAAAGCTAACAAGTAGCATAATTTTTGGAAGATCTTTTTGAAACTTGAAATCCCTGCTTCCTTTATGAAAGGATTTTCTTTCACCATTATTTGAGTCTCCACCTTTTACCTTTAGGCACCATTAAAAGAGCATAGTTGCCATTTTGTGTGCAGTATCCCAAAACTTATTGATTGATGCATATTGTGATATTACTTGTTCTTGTGCTACTTGTATCTAGTCACTCTTATGAACTTTGAAGGTGTCCTATGTATCTATTTGCTACTCTATGAGGGACAAGCTGAATGCCACTATGCCATGTTTTATGTATGTGAAATAATCAAACGTTTTTCAATGCATGTTATTCATGATCTTTGTTTGTAGTCTTTCATGTTGCATGCATAGTTACTTTGTCTTATTTTTAGAACTCCATCTTTCATGCACATGTGTAGAGTTCTTTGATCCCAGCTTTCAATGCTTACAAATGGTTTGATCTTCGTTTTGACGATGCATGTCACCTAAAAAATTATTCTTTTATCACTTACCTACTCGAGGACGAGCAGGAGTTAAGCTTGGGGATGCTTGATACGTCGGAAACGTATCTATACTTTTTGATGCTCCATGCTTGTTTAGTATCTACTTTGCTTTGCTTTGTCTACACTTTGAGGTGTTTTTATATCTTTTCTGGAACTAACCTATTAACAAGTTGCCACAGTGCCAGCTGCCTGTTTTCTTCTGTTTTTGGTTCCAGAATGGCAGAAAATCAATATTCTCGGAATTGGACGGGACAAAAGCCAAAGTCAATATTTTACCGTGGGCGACACGAGGTCCAGAAGAGAGACGGAGAGGCAAGCCAGGGCCGCCACCCGCCTAGGCACGGGTGGGCCCACCCCGCGCCTGGGCCGGGTGTGGGCCCTCTGGCCGCCTCCTAGCCTTGCCCATTCGCCTATAATAAGCCCCCGATGCAGAAACCCTAGGAACCCGATCAAAACTCCACAAAACCTTCTGTAGCCGCCGCCACCATCGTCCCTAGATCGGGGGGATCTGAAGTTCTTCCCAGCACCCTGCCGGAGGGGAGATCATCCCGGAGGCCTTCTTCTCCGGTATGAAGCGTGAGTAGTTCCACCTTGGACTACGGGTCCATGTAGTAGATAGATGGTTGTATCTGCTCCTTGTGCTTTCATGTATAGATCTTGTGAGATCCATTCATGATCAAGATGTAATCTATTTGTAATCATGCATGTTGTGTTTGCGGGGATCCGATGGATACTGAGATTACTATGTCAAAGTGACGGAAATCTCTTCGGTTGTAGATGTGCTGTTGCCACTAGGGAGAAAACAACGGTCTCTTGTTCATGGAACAAGTGGATTGTTTATCTTACACACTTTTCTTAAATTAGTTGTCTGTTGCTTGCAACTTAATACTGGAGGGGGTTTGGATGATACCTGAAGGTGGACTTCTAGTCATAGATGCAGTTGGATGGCGGTCTATGTATATTGTTGTATTGCCCAATCGAATCTGATAGGATCTTTTTGTCTGGTATTGCATTGTTATGCCTTGCTCAGTTCATGTCAATTGCCCTGCTGTAATTTGTTTACCCTTCATGCCATGTTGTTTATCTAAGGAGAGCACCTCTAGTGAACTATGGACCCCGGTCCAATCTTTACCATTGATACATCTTTCACTGTTACTTGTTTATTTGCTGCAAACCATCATCACCTTCCACACCATACGTTTAATCCTTTGTTACAGCAAACCGGTGAGCTTGATAACCTCACTGATTCGTTGGGGAAAAGTCTTGAGTTTGTGTTGTGCAGGTTTCCATGTTGCTTGCAACACCTATGTGACGTTTCCTTCCTCCTACTGGTTAGATAACCTCGGTTTTTTACTGAGGGAAAACTTGCTGCCGTGCTGCATCATACCTTGCTCTTGGGGTTTCCCGACGAAGCACTGCACATTGACGCAGTGCCATCATTGGCTGGAATGGCCTGCCAAGATGAGCCCAATTTGGAAAAAGTGGCGTCAACTTCGTTTTCTTCTCGAGGTATATGATGGAATTCGCAACCATCGAAGTATCCTGAAATCTGATGGACATGGAACCAATATAATGAGAAGACTAGAGGGAGCGCGCCCTCCAAAAAGTACGGTTTCCGGCCGTACGACACCGCGCGCGAGCTTTCGTTCGTACGACAGCCTGACACGTGGCGAGTTTCTGGCCGCACGACACCGCACACGAGTTTTCGGCCGCACAACACCGCACGCAAGCAAATCTACTTAGCTGGCCGGGCAGTGCAAGGTATCTGCTCGCTCGCGTGCTCTTTCTCTAATCTTTTTTACGTCAAGCACAAGTATAAAATACAGTGCTAAAAAGAGAGAAAAAAATCATGCCCCTAAAAAATAAAGCAGTGCAACAAAACAGTGCACGGGCGTGCACTGCCAGAACACCGGGCAATGCACGATCGAAAACAATGCAACGAGGTATAACAAGGCAGTGCATGAGCGGTGCACTGCCATGACACCATGCAGTGCACTGCGATTGAAGGAAGTACAACACAGTACAACAAAGCAGTGCACGAGCAGTACACTGGATAAACACCACGCAATGCACTGCGACCAAAGGCAGTACAACGCAGTATAATAAGGCAGTGCAATGCAATACAACAAGGAAGTGCACCGCTAGCACACCTCGCGGTGCACTGTGACCAGAGGCAGTGCAACGCAGTACAACAGGGCAGTACACGGGCCAGGACAGCGGGCCATGCACTGGACCAAAAGGCAGTGCAACATACGCATCAAAGGCAGTGCGATAAAAAGTTTGTCGAAACATATCAACAATGGATCTATTTTTGAAGATCTGGACATGACTAGCACGGCTGTAAAAACAAATATCGATTTGGACGCACCGTTTGAAACATATCTCAATTTTCGTGTTTAAATCTAAAAAAGAAAAGGAAAAGGGACCCACGACCCTCTCAACTTCCACCATGTGTCGCACGGGGGAAGGCCGGGACAACGTGTGAGGCACTCCGCGTCCGCCACGTGGAGGCGGAAGCAGCAACGCGGGGTGACCTCCCAGGAGCGCGCCCTTTTTCTAGCCTTTTTGCAATATAATGCCATGTTTGCACTAGAGCGTCTCAATTACCAGAAACTTGCTGAACCACTAAATCCGAATCACAGAAACACTGAATTCTCCTGACCCCAATTTCCTTAGCTACTTTTAATCCATGAACAAGTGCTTCATATTCTGCCATATTGTTAGATGCTACAAAATGAATTTGTAGTACATATCTTAACTGATATATTTTGGGAGAGGTGAGGAATATGACGGTATTTTTGGACCCATCAAAATGCATTCTCCAATAATTGGAGTCATACAATGGTGGCTCATACTGCATCTCGGACCAATCAACAAAAAATTCGGATAGTGCCTAAGACTTGATTGCATCTCTCCTATCATATTGTGGTGTATATGGCGCTAGCTTAATCGCCAATTTTGCTACTCGGCCACTTGCATCTTTGCTGCCTAGAATTTCCAAGATATGAGCCTCACATATTACTCTTATTGGATGTTCTTGGAAATAGTGCTTGAGTTTCCTGGCCGCCATATGTCATTTTTTTCGTAATGTGGGTAATTTTTTTGGATATGGAGAGAACCTCGCTCAAATAATATACCGTCCTTTGCACGAATTTTCCTTCTTCTTCTTCTTCTTCGTCTTCAACTACCACAACATCGCTACTACTCAGTTAGTTGCTGCAATATAGAGTTGACATCAACTCTTTGGACAGTGGAAATGACAATATCGGCGCTGAGGCCAACATATTTTTAAGTTTGCGAAATGCAACATCTACTTGCCATGTACAGAAAAATTTGGCCCCTTTTTTCATTAATTGGTATAATGACAACGCCTCTCCCCAGCCGACTAACGAAGCGTCTCAATGATGCCAGGCAACCAGTGAACTTCTAGACATTATTGAGTCACTTTGGTAGTTCCATTCTTTCTATGTCACTGATTTTTGTGGGTTTAGCCTCCATACCTCGTCTTGACATAAGGAAACTGAGTAATTTCTAGCCAGCACACCGAATATGCATTTAGCCGGGTTAAGTTTCATCCGAAGTCTCCTTATGTTTTCAAATGTTTTCCTAAAATCATATAAGAGGGTATGAACCGCCTTAGTTTTTATGACCACATCATCAACATACACTTGTACATTTTTTCCAATTTGATCATGCACACATTTTTGCATACATCTTTGATAAGTTTCACCTACATTTCTCAAACCAAATGGCATAGTACGATAGCAATAAGCCCCATACGGGGTAATAATGGTTGTCTTTATTTGATCTGCCAGATATAAAGGTATCTGGTGGAAACTAGAATAAGCATCTATAAACAACAAAAACTCACACCCGACAGTGGAATCGATCATTTGATCTATCCGAGGTAGTGGGGATAGATCTTTAGGACAAGCCTTGTTCAAGTTTGTGTAATCAATACACGTGGTCCAAACTACAGCAACATTTGGATCATCTTTCTTCTTGTCGACCACAACTAGATTTGAAAACCAGACTAGGTGCAGCACTTCCATGATAATCAGTCTGCAAGCAGCCGAGCTATCTCGTCCCCAATGATTTTTCTCCTATCCTTGGTGAAGTGGTGGAGAGGTTGCTTCACTGGCCTTGCATCTGGCTCAACATGCAATGAGTGCTTAGCCAACTTCCTCGGCACACCTGGTAGGTCCTGTATCGACCATGCAAAGATATCTCGATTCTCACGGAGGAAGTTTACGAGCGCGCTTTTCTATTTGTCATTTAACCCGGCATCGATAGTGACAGTACAGTCCAAGAAATCAGCATCAATCTGAATCTTCTTGGTCTTGTTTATCACCTGAAAGGCCACACTTGTCATGGTATTTTCGACACGTACGCCATACGGGTATCCCAACGACGAGTTTAGAGACGTGGGGGGGGGGGGGGGACACGGAGAGCGTCCGGGTCGGCCTGACACAGTTTACCCAGGTTCAGATCTCACGACTGGTGGCGAGATCCTACTCCTGCTATAAATCACTATAATGGAAATACGCCGAGTTACAGGATTGGGAGTTCGCTGTGTGCGAGTTGTGCTATGCACTTGTTGTTCTGCCCTAAAGGCTCCCGTAGGCTGGCTTATAAGGACGCCAGGACCTAGGGTTACATGGAGAGTCCCAGCCGGATACAGTTACAGAGTCCTAGATAACACTAACTAGTCTTCTTGTTCTCCAAGGCTCTGGCTTCCATTATAGGCGATGGCACGTCGCCTTCCTTTATCCCTGCTGGACCTCCATCTTGTCTATCAGCAACTGGATCGCCCGGTTATGTCATAGGCCTAACCATCAACTATGGGCCACCCGGGCTTGCTGGTATGAGACTATGCCGTAGGTATACCTATTTGGTATATCCACAACAATATCCCCCAGAGTTCTTCAAGATCCTCGCGTTCCTTCTTCTAGCTTTGAGCATAAGTATCACGTCGTCTTCAATTTGTAAGCGTGCTTCGCGAAGAATCTTGGAGAGCTCCCGTATCATATTCTCATCCGACCAATCCTAGCCAGATAGTTGCTTGTATGCTTCTGCGAACGAATCCAAGGCGGAGAACTCTCTAATGAATCTTTAGTGATTCTGCCATGCTCTAGGAACGCTTCAATATCATCATCCATGCGGGATGGCATGCAAGCCGGAAAAAATCACGGCTATCAGGCCACGATCTTAAAGGCTGCCAAACTGCCGACTTAGAGCCAAAAAGTCACAGATATAAGAGCTTGCCAAATTATGGTCTTAGAGCCTCTTATATCACGGGCGTTTAAGCCATCGAGCCGTGTGACCCAGGAAACGTCCATGAAGGCAAAGTTGACGTCGAGCCCCCGGGTTTCGCTAGCCGGATTTTTCACCGTCTTGAAAGTTTCTTGACATAACCATATGTAGCCCCCGAGCATTGAGTCGGCTTCATCGAAGGTGGCTTGATGCTCAAAAGAACATGCATAGTTGTACATCAAACGACTGTAGCCCCCGAGCGCCAAGTCAGAGTTTCTAAATAAAATCGTCTTGGTGCTCTCAAAATAGCTTTAGCAAAAATGCAAGTAGTGTAGCCCTAGAGCGTCAAGTCGGAATTAATTTCGGCTTGGTGCTCCAGAGAGAAATTTACAAAAATTCAGCATCGCTGTAGCCCCTGAGTGTCAAGGTGAAATTCACTTGAATTTTCTGGCTTGATGCTCAAAGAGAAATTTCACCATATTTTGGAGATCAACATACTGTAGCCCCCGAGGTTTGTTCCGGCTTGGACGCAAGGCGGGACACAACTCTTAAGTTAGAGATATTAAGCCCCCGAGCATCGATCCGACTTCCTCAAAGGCGGCTCAAGTCTTGGTCAACACTGCGATTCTAGCCCCCGAGGTGTCGAGTCTAGTGAAAGCCGGCTCAAAAACACCTTAATTCAAGGAACACGGCAATGTCCAAGCGTCATGTACCTGAAACATAAACATAAAAATACAAATGTATTAATTGTTCCTTTAATCGTGTTCAACAAACAAATGTAAGACGGAACAAACATGGCCTTTGAACAAATGCTTTAAAGCTGAAACAATGCAGCAGTTGAACAACATAAAGCTGTTTAGAAGGAAAAAACTCAACTAATTTAAACAGTTTATGTAAAGTTTTGTTTAAGCAAGTGCTAGCTTATCCATTATTTTGGTTTTTATGCTTGACCTTTCGTGAGACGGAAGACTCGCAGCACAGAACCATGTCCTTAGATGATGATGCCTAATGACACCGTCCAGAACCCAAGGCCAAAACGCCGGCTTTGACTGCAGAGAAGTTACTACTCCGGAATTTACATAAAAATAACAGAAAACGTGTATTCAGAAAACTTAAGCTAACGCCCGAAGGCGGATTTTTTGCATGGTACTGGAGCCTTAAAACGTCAAACCAGTAAAAAGTTTATACTCATGAGCGCAAAGCAAATCGTAAAAAGATATGACAAAAAACGAAAGCGGTAAAAAACTCAGAATATAAGTAAACCAATCTTAATTTCATAATCATAAACAATTAAATAATAAATATAAATAGGAACTTAACTATTTGAGCGTAGTCGGTGATATTCGCGATGAAGACGGATCTATCTGTGACAAAGGCAAGACGGCGAAGTAGTCCACAATGATGACGAAACCGGACAAAGTAAAGATGAAGATGTAGTGAGCCGTGAATTCCGTGCGTCAAAACTGAAACCGACCACGGTAAAAACCAAAGCGTAGCCGGCCGCCGAAAAATTCCGACGCGTAGCTGCCACTCCACACGTATGTTAATTTTGTTCTTTGTATGCATGAAGCAACACGATCAGATCAAAAATTTCCGAATCCTTCACACGAAGTGGCACTTAAAAGTCACACTTCACGAGGCTTGAGATACATGCGATGCCGAAGGAGTCCGTGTTGGCATATTGCCGGCATACACCACGTGATCTACCTTTGGTCTTTTTGCACAGAGATCTACCTTTGGTCTTGGAATTTGTTTATGTGCACGCTGTTTTCCAAACAGATCAATCGATCTGGTGCTTTGTACTTGGCATATACGCATCACGTATTTTTTCTGGATCGCTCCGGCATGCCTCAGCCCACAAGCACGAAATCGGATATAACACTGCATGGAGCCGCCGAACTCTGCAGAAACCGACCGTGTCCAGGTTTGGTCACACGGATCAGCACCAGCGTAGATACAGCAGCGACTAGGACCTCGGATTTTGCGATGTAGCTGAGCGTGATGATTTTCGACCGACCACGCTGGTGTTACGTGTGGTGGATGTGTTGATGAAGATTTCCGTGATGTCGCCGACTTGGCCACATGCTCGAGAGGAGATATGATAAATCATCTGAAGACTCTCAAGAGCGATGACGAAGCCGACGCGTTGATGGAGATGCGATTTGTCCGTCTTCAAAGACGGCGAAGGATCCCGCCCGGATCCGTGCTGTAAGCGCCTCTTGTCCCACGGTGGACGCCAACTGTCGTGGTATTATCGACACGTACGCAATTGGGGTATCCCAGCGGCGAGTTTAGAGACGTGGGGGAAAGACGAAGAGCGTCTGGGTCGGCCTGACACAGTTTACCCAGGTTCAGATCACACGACGGTGACGAGATCCTACTCCTGCTATAAATCACTATAATGGCAATACAGCGAGTTACAGGATTGGGGTTCGCTGTATGCGAGTTGTGCTATGTACTTGTTGTTCTGCCCTAAAGGCTCCCGTGGGCCGGCTTATAAGGACGCCATGACCTAGGGTTACATTGAGAGTCCCAGCCGGATATGGTTACAGAGTCCTAGACTAACACTAACTAGTCTTCTTGTCCTCCAAGGCTCCGGCTTCCATCATAGGCGATGGCACGTCGCCTTCCTTTATTCCTGCTAGACCTCCGTCTTGTCTATCAGCAACTGGGCCGCCCGGTTATGCCATAGGCCTAACCACCAACTGTGGGTCACCCGGACTTGCCGTTATGACACTATGACGTAGGTATACCTATTTGGTATATCCACAACAACACTCCCATGCGAGCTACTCATTGCCGACATACCCAGCTGAGCCGACTGTACCAGAGCTACAACATCATAAATTATCTTCTTCTCCTAGGAAATTACCAATGACTCAGCCAGAGAAGAGCCAACCAAGGCACACTCCATAGAGCGTTTGTAGTTTCTCGTAACGGTGATAATACCATTTGGACTCGGCAGTTTCATACTGAGGTAAGCGATGTGAGTGGAAGCCATGGATTTTTCCAATGCTAGCCTGCCGAGCAAAGCATGGTAACAACTGGTGAGGTCAACTACCTCGAACAATATACTCTCCGTCTAATAGTTCTCCCTGTTGCCGAACAGAACATCAATCCATATCTTGCCCATAGACTGACATTATAATCCTGTCACAATGCCATGAAAAGTAGTCTTGGTCGGCTCTAGCATGTTCTCCTTGATGCCCATTTTGTGCATTGTATCTCGGTACATTATGTTGATGCTGCTTCCACCATCGCTCAAGACCTTGGATAACTTGACATTTATGTCGAGCCCAATGAATGTCGGGTCCAACACCAGGGCATATCCTCCTGGGTTCGGCATAAGTTTTGGATGATCCTTTACACTCTAGGTAATCTTCTGATCCGACCAGTACATAAATTTTGGCACCGCCGACATAATGGCATTTACCTCCATCCGCCGCCGATACTGTCTCTGCTTATCAGTTGCCTCGGTCACAAAGACCACATAACTCTAGTGATGCTCAGATATTCATTCCGTCCTACTTGGCTAGCATTGCCATTTCCTTGGTTAACCACTTGATTGACAACTTCTCCCCTGCCAAGTTATCATATCTCGGCTGTGCATTTAATGCTTGAGTATTTTCTCCTATGGGCGGTGGTGGGGTGGAGGTGGTAAGTTCCTTCACCTTTCCCTGCACGCTAGAACCATCTGCACTACCGAGTTATATGGTTTGCCAGCTTAATTGGGTTCGGAGTATGGAAACTGCAATGTTGATCAAGCATCATCTCATATGTGTACTTTGGCCTATCTTGCAACGCCTTTTTCTGATCACCATATTGTTTTTTCCATCACTTTTTTGGACCCATGAATGGCTGCTACTTTTCTAATGCCGGCTATTAGGATGATCTTGATCGACTTACTGCAGCCACTTGGTATGATCCATACCAATAATCCGGCCTTTCCTCTCTTCTTTTCCCACAATAATCATTGTGTTCATGCCGCCTGGATTACCCGGCCCCATCATACGCCGGATGTTCCATGCTCGGCTCTGCCGACAAAAGCAGTAGCTGAGTCGGATCACCCCAAGCATATGAATCTGCTATCTTGATAGTATTGGCCAAAGTTGCCGACATCTCTCTCTACAACCTCTGGCATAGACACTGGCATGTCAGCAACCTTGGGCAAACCATTCTATGGCTTGCAACTGTAACATCCCAGGATTAGCAGCTAGAAATAGAAAGGACACATGTGTGTGCATCTCATTCATGCATAAGAAAATCCTGGGAATTTTCGCGCAAAGCTAAAGGGCTACATAGTGATCAAGATCTCTCTTGTTTAGGTGGAAACATCGGGATAAGTACGATAGATTTTGGCATGACCTCTATTGAATCTTTATGATTTGAGGGAAAGTAATTCAAACATGTATTTGAATTCAAATTTGAATCTAGAAAATTAAATTATAATTAAGTATGAGTGATGCAATAATAATAAATGAATCTGATCATTGCAGAATGTTACATGACCTGGTCATAACAAATAAAGTAACACAAGAATAAGTGGAATTATATTCCATATTCAATATTAGAAAACAAGTAAACTGAAATAATTAAAATAAAAAAACGAGTTACAATAATGAAATAAAAAGAATTCTTAATGATTATATGAATGCAAATATTACATTGATCCTTAACAATAATAACAAAAATGGAATTGAAGTTACAAAGATAAAATTTATTACATAAACAATATTACAATGTATTTACAATTGTTCAAATAGAAAATGAAGGTGGAAGGGAAATTACAAAATAGAAAGAAATGATTTACTTTACGACAATAATAATCAATTACATTGAATCTACAGTTAAAGAATAAGATAATGTTACAAAAGAAAATAATAGAAAAAGGAAGTCGTAAATTACATTTTCTAAACTAAGTTTAGGTATCTTCTCATCTTCTTTTATACCTGCAAAAAACAAGTAGTAAATAAAAGAGGGGTTAGTTTGGTTAGTGTTGCTCTCAGATACACAGTGTGATGCACTGTGATGTTCATCACTGAGCAGTAATTGGGGCCAGAGTAGAATCTGTTTTTATCAGTAATTTTGGCCTCAGACTGTGTGCATCACTGGCCTGATAGAGGGGCAAGTTTCACTAGTAAATAACCACTTGGCAGTACATAAATAAGGATCAAGCCAAGATAATACCAAGCCAGCCAAAGCACATTCATAGAAAATATCTTCCAAGCCAAGCTCATCCATAGGCACAAGTCCCAGGGATGGAAACTTGCACCGTATGGGGCCCGACTGTAAGCAGCTTAGTAACATACAAGTGATGTGCTGTCCATCTCAGCATAGTAATATAAAAGCAGAGCACACAGCCGCAAGACAGCAGCTAGGCAAACCCCACACATTCACTTCAACCTCAGACCACACTTAGCCCATGACTACCTCAGATCATTAGTTCATCCCCAGGAACAACACTTGTTCTTGCTCAACACCACAAGATCACTCATTTAGATCAACACCATATCCCTAACCATGGTTGCTCAATAAAGCCATCCAAGAGTATGGGGGAAATAAGATTATAAAGAAGATATCAGCTCCAGAAGTAGAAGGACATGATCAGGAGCACAAGGAGGAGTCCTAGGTGCTAAGGAGAGAAGTATTAGTATCTACATCAGAAGAAGGGAGGAAAGCAGACCACTAGATTATCAGTGGTTGATCAAGATCAACAACAACAATAACAAAAAGTGGGTTAGAAGTTGATCAAGTGCAACACTAAGTGAAGAAAGCTATCACAACAGCTGAACAAATATCACCATAAGCCACTCACTAAAGCAGGTAAAAATATCCAGAACTAGCCACTAGATCATGCAACATCTGTTCTTATATTTTGCGTAAAGATATGGGATTATGATACGTTGGAAACGTATCTATAATTTTTGATGCTCCATGCTTATTTTGTATCCACTTTTCTTTACTTGTCCACACTTTGAGGTGATTTTTACATGTTTTCTGGTACTAACCTATTAACAAGTTGCAACAGTGCCAGATGCCTGTTTTATGCTGTTTTTGGTTTCAGAAAAGTTAGTAAAGAAATATTCTCGAAATTCGACGGGACAAACGTTAAAGTCAATTACTTTCCGTGGGGAACAAGAAGTCCATAGGAGAGCCGGAGGGGCCGGCCAGAGGGGCCAGACCCACCCCAGGCACGGGGGCAGGTGGGCCCGCGCCTGGCTAGGGTTTGGTGGCCCTGGCCGCCTCCCAGTCTCGCATCTTCGCCTATAAGAAGCCCCTGATGCAGAAACCCTGAGTACCCGATCAGAAATCCACGAAATCGTCTGTAGCCGCGGCCACCATCGTCCCTAGATCGAGGGTGATCTGAAGTTCTTCCCGGCACCCTGCCGGAGGGGAGATCATCCCGGAGGCCTTCTCTCCGCTATGATGCGTGAGTAGTTCCACCTTGGACTATCGGTCCATGTAGTAGCTAGATGGTTTTATCCCCTCCTTTGTGCTTTCATGTCTAGATCTTGTGAGCTCCGTTCATGATCAAGATCTAATCTATTTGTAATCATGCATGTTGTGTTTGCGGGGATCCGATGGATATTGAGATTATTATGTTGGTTTGATTAATGGTTTTATCTTTATGATTCTATCATGTCTGTGTTGTTTGTGATCTTGCATGCTCTCTGTTGTTAGTAGCTATCTTGGCCAAGTAGTTGCTAGTGACTCCAAGAGGGGGTATTTGTGCTCGATAGTGGGTTCATGCCTCTAGTTTCCAAGGGAAGTGACATAAATCTCTTCGGTTGTAGATGTGTTGTTGCTACTAGGGAGAAAACAACGCTCTCTTGTTCATGGAACATGTGGACTGTTTACCTTACACACTTTTCTTAAAGTAGTTTCCTGTTGCTTGCAACTTAATACTGGAGGGGGTTCGGATGATAACCTAAAGGTGGACTTCTAGTCATAGATGCAGTTGGATGGCGGTCTATGTATAGTGTTGTATTTCACAATCAGCCTCATAGGATCTTTTTGACTAGTAATTGCATTGTTATGCCTTGCTTAGTTCCTGTCAATTGCCCTGTTGTAATTTGTTTACCCTTCATGCATGTTGTTTATCTAAGGAGACAACCTCTAGTGAACTATGGACCCTAGTCCAATCTTTACCATTGATATATCTTCCAATGTTACATGTTTACTTGCTGCAAACTATTACCTTCCACACCATACGTTTAATCCTTTGTTACAGAAAACCGGTGAGCTTGACAACCTCACTAATTCGTTGGGGCAAAGTCTTGAGTTTGTGTTGTGCAGGTCTCCGCGTTGCTTGCAACACATGTGTGACGTTTCCTTCCTCCTCCTGGTTCGATAACCTCGGTTTCTTACAGGGGGAAACTTGCTGCTGTGCTGCTTCATACCTTGCTCTTGGGGTTTCCAACAAAGCGTCCCACGACAAGTACTGGGCGCCATCAAGCTATTTTTTGGCGCCGTTGTCGGGGAGGCTAAGGACGTATTCACTAGGGGAGTCCTTCACTTCCTTCATCTTTACTTTGTTTTTAGTTTCCTTTGTTTCTTTTGCTTGGTTTTGTTTGCCTCTTTTCGAAAAAACCCAAAAAAATTAGTCTAGTTTTGTTTGCTTGCCTTATTCAAAAACACAAAAAAAATTAGTTCCTGCTCTAGTTGCCACCTTGCTCTAGCTCACCATGTTGCTCCCCCAGTTCCCTCTGAAAAATCTTGCAATAGGTAGTGGCTCCATAATTGGGAAAGATAATATTGAAGAATTTTTTAATTATGTTAGCAAGCATGAGGAAATTGAGGATAAATCTATACCAGAGCTTGCTCCTAATTATGAGATTGCTGCAATTTCTTTAGTTCACATGTTGGAGGCTAGGTTTTTTAGCCTTAACCCCTTCATACAATTCTTGTTCCTAAAACTAAAAGAAGAGAAAAATGTTGAAAAAAAGGGAATTTATCCTTGAAACTTTATCAAAAGAATTCCATGATGTTGCTAGGGAGGCCAAAAAGGTTTTTGAATGTTTCAATATGCTAGGTTCAAGTGTAGATGTTGTGGGTATTTCTGATAAAACTAAGCCCAGAGAGGAATTCAATATACCCATACCCGTTAAGCTTGTTGGAATGCATGAAGCCTTTGAAAAGAATTTTGATTGGATTGCACCTAAAAATCTTTTTGATGAAGGTAGTAGACCAAAGAGAGATGATAAAGGATACTCCAAAACCCATTTGGATGAGATACCTTTCATAATTGAAGATTTTGCAAGTATGAATGTTAATGCTTCCTCATTTGAAAATACTTGATTCTTCTTGCTTCTTGTGTCTAACTTAAAGGCGTTAAAGAAAAGTACTTGTTCGGAGATAACCCAAGAGTTTTCTTGAGTCTTGAAAGTTATTACTTCTGTAATAACCTCTCCTTATCCTTTTTATTTGCTTTTTGTGCCAAGAATGACCTCTAATGAGAGGGAAGTAAGATTTGGGGAGTTGCTGTCCCGAAACAGATTTCTGTCCTCCACCAAACAAATTCGTGAGGAGGCTCTATAACTCGGATTGATCTCAAATTTTACGAATAAATACCCCAGTATGTTAGCTACCTTTCGTTAGTTCATCACTTTTTGATTTGAGCAACATAAGATGTTCGAAAAAATCGTTTTCTACCTGCTGGTCTGTTTTGACAGATTTCTACCATTATTTGCATTTGCTTCTTATTGATTACTTTCTGAGTTCTCTTCAGGTAAATTGAGCTTTTTGAAGGAGTTACTACAGTAGCTTGTGTTTTTAGTGAAAAGCCTTGATGTTCCAAAGCTTTGCCAGGGGTCTAAATTCTTTTGAATACACTAATGTTGCTAATGAAGATTATGTGAAGTTTTGTATGAAGGAAAAATTCCAGGTGTAAAGAGAGAATGATGCAATGAGATGAAGAATGGACAAAAGCTCAAGCTTGGGGATGCCACCATGGTATCACCCCAAGAAATATCCAAGAGGTACAAGCGTCAAAGCTTGGGGATGCCCAAGGCATCCCCTTCTTTATCAATAAAAAGCTCAGGTCTATCTAGACACTTCGTTTTTATTATTTCATGCACAGTTGTATTGTTCTTGGAGCATCTTAGTTTTCGTTTGCTTTGCTTAGGTTTTTTAGTTTGCTTGAATAAAGTAGTTTGGACCCCCGTTCTCACTGTGTTATTTTGAAAATAAGTTTGCTTGGTGTTTGGAAAGGAGTAGTAAATTCTTGCTTGAAGTGCAAGAGGAGCTTGCATTGACTGTGATTTATACTTTAGCATGACATGCTAGGTGTTGTTTTAGCATTATGCTTAGTGATTATTTCTTTAGCATGTCTTGTTCCAAACAATTGGGATTGCTTAGTGTGCCTTGAAGGAATTATGCGTTGTTTTAGCATGCAAAAGCATAGTATTGTGGTATTCTCCTTTGATGTTTTGCTTGGGTTGACTTGGCACATGTTCACACCATGTTATGACTCTCACAAGTCACCATTAGCCTCTATGATCATTTAGTCCTTGACTTGTAGTACCACTCTTTGCTTTGATTAGTATGCTTTGTTGCATTGCATGATTATGGCCATTATTGCTCTCTTACTTGGTTGCTCCCAGTCTTTTGCTAGCCTCCACTTGTATGAGTAAGTTCTACTCATGCCTCCAACTGCCAAGAAACCAAGTTATTCCAAAGTGTCCACTATAAACTCCTATGCATGGTGTGTTACACCATTCCAAGTATATCCTTGTTTTCAACTATCTTCCAATTAAAAAACTATTTTGTTATATGAAAACTTAGTGATTAAAGCCATCACAAACTTGATGGCATAGTTTATTCTTTGTCCCTAATAAACTTGAACCATTGTGACAACTTTGTTGTATATGCTTGCATTTATAAGTTGGAATTAGCAGAACCGTGCTGCCACGGGGAACGTTTTCAACATTGCACTTTTACCTTGTTGTACTCAATTGATATCATGTTATTTTGTCTATGGATGTCACCGGTGTGAAATAAAGAGGGGACTTGTAAGTCCATGGAGTTTGTATTATGTGTTAGAGAAACGCCTGAGCCACTAGCCTAATACATGCCTAATCATGGTGGAAACTTGCAGCACCACCATAATGAGCTATCTATGAAGCATCCTCAATAAAAAGCCATGCAGATGGTAAATAAAAAGATTGCTGAGATGCTCACTGTCTTCTTTCCTTGTCATTTTGGTTATGGAAAAGCTCCTATACCATGTGCAAGGGGTACCCCGTTGGCGGTTCTCAATGATATGCAAATACTTACAGTGACAAGAACTTATCTGGACCCAAAGTTGAGTATGCATGAGGTGTGTCCCTCGTATTTAAGGGGCATGAGATTGCCAACTTATACTTAGTCAAGCATATACTCCAGCTTTGCCACTTTAACCTTAACCACTTCAAGATGCTTATGATAGGGGCAATGAGGGCTGAAAGCTTGCAACTTAATACTGGAGGGGGTTCGGATGATAACCTGAAGGTGTACTTCTAGTCATAGATGAAGTTGGATGGCGGTCTATGTATATTGTTGTATTGCCCAATCAGCCTCATAGGATCTTTCTGACTAGTAATTGCATTGTTATGCCCTGCTCAGTTGCTGTCAATTGCCCTGCTGTAATTTGTTTACCCTTCATGCATGTTGTTTATCTAAGGAGACCACCTCTAGTGAACTATGGACCCTGGTCCAATCTTTACCATTGATATATCTTCCACTGTTACCTGTTTACTTGCTGCAAACCATTACCTTCCACACCATACGTTTAATCCTTTGTTACAGCAAACCGGTGAGCTTGACAACCTCACTGATTCGTTGGGGCAAAGTCTTGAGTTTGTGTTGTGCAGGTCTCCGTGTTGCTTGCAACACATGTGTGACGTTTCCTTCCTCCTCCTAGTTCGATAACCTCGGTTTCTTACCGGGGGAAACTTGCTGCTGTGCTGCTTCATACCTTGCTTTTGGCGTTTCCAACGAAGCGTCCCACGACAAGTACTGGGCGCCATCAAGCTATTTTTTGGCGCCGTTGTCGGGGAGGCTAAGGACGTGTAACACCCTCAGAATCGGACCTATGCAAGTTTTAGCGAAAACCCGCCAAACCCGCATAGAAACGATTCAAAGGTGCCCACCAGGCACTTTCGTGCGGGTGGAAAACAAAGTAATAACATTACACAACAGTCCTCGATGGGGCCCACAGAACAGATATATATATATATACAGCAGCGACTCAAAGAGTCAAGAATACAGATATACAATACAAAGATCCAAATCACCTTGAAAATGATTCAGCGTCCGACTACGGACAAGATGCAAATGAGGCTAAGAGCCCTGAAGAATAACCAATGGCGTCCATAACCCCGCCAGCCAAGCCGGAAGGGTAACCACTAACGGCGAACTCGAACCTGCTTAAACAAAGGGTGCCGACAAAGGGCAAAGGAAAAGAGGCGTCAAGATCTTGAGGCCAGACAGCGAGACTAGAATTCCGGTCCTCGCCTACATAGGTATGGTGGATCAAGCGGCACGCAGATGCACTAAACAACCTATAGAGACTCGATACAATGGCGGCTATCGAGAGGGGTAAGAAAGACCTATTCGGATCCAACGATACTACCATCAAACAAACCCATCTGGCGTTCCCCCTCGAGACCAAACGAGGAAGTCAACCGAGGAACTCACACCGTTGGCAGTTTTACTTATTCAGTTATCGTTGCAGCAATTACTAGTCAGGTTTAGATAATCATCCTGATAAATTAAGCAGTGGGCACTTTTAGTTAACCATTCCGTTATAGTTACAACACTTACTAATCAGATACAGGTAGCCTGAGATAACCCAAAACCCAGCAGTTTTTGGTACTTTTATTTAGACATTCCGTTGTAGTTGCAATACTTACTAGTCAGGTATAATGGTTGCAAGCAACACTCCAACAAGCAGTTGTGGGCAGTTTTATGTAGCCATTCCATTATAGTGAAGCTGATTACTAGTCATTATAAAGTCAAATTTATAGCACTACTTTAGTTATAGTTGTCTATGATCGAGATACTGTGCTCCAAGTCGTCCATAACCGCGGACACGGCTTTCAGAAAGTTTTACCCTGCAGGGGTGCACAAATAGCAACACACACTCGATCAACCTCGGAAAAACCAAATCAAAACCCAACGAGGCCTTCACGACAAAGCAATCGCAGGATTCAGAAATATTTCAGGGGGCCACCCCTTGGAGTACACCCGCAACGAAGTTAGCTGACTCCGAGACGGACCCGAGGTTTGTGGGGCCGGTATGGCGGCGGGAACCCAAAACTGGGCTTGTCGATACCGCGTAAACGGGTCACAATTCCTAAACAGTACAGTGTGCTCCTCGCACAATCGTAAATACAGTAGTAGCATGGCATAAGTACAGGATAGTAAATAAAACCTCAAACTAGTTTGTGGCCCCAAGAAATAAGAATGAATCAAGCTCTGGCTCAGGGGGGTCCCATAATCCTCCCGGATGTGGATAGCGCGATAAATCAAGGAACAGGTATCAAGTACTCGGGGTCCTACGGGACACAAGTGGGCGGTCGGAAACCAAATATTATCTATCACCCACCGATGCCTCTGCTTACTTACTTCAATTTTAGTTGTTAAGCAGGAATTAAAGTGGACGAAAAGTAAAGCCATGATCTTTTCCAACATCAACAGGCGGCAATACACCAACAACTGTGGCACTTGACGACACGCAATAGCACTTGAGCAAGCGACTACGACGCGCAAGTCCAACTATCTACCAAACAACAGGTAATAGGGTGTGTCCAAGGCAATATAAGGCTGCGAGGGATATCACGGGTACGGAAACTAGAGCATCGCAACACAGATAGCAATAGATCAACAGGAGGGAATAAATACTATAAAAGTAAGATAGGTAGAAAGGGGGAGATGCTCGCCTAAAAACATTGTTGAAGGTTCATCCGAAGATCGGGTCGACACTCGCATCAACTCAACGGCCTTATCCGCGAAGAAGCAACACACTAGAAGAAACACCGGATGCAATATTTAATACAACGACAGAAGATCGGCATGATGCATATATGATTTATGACATGGCAAAGGTGCGATGGAATTAGGTCATATTAAGTGGAACCGGGGTCCCGACATTTAAATATATAGTTCAAGTTGTTTAGCTACCCCGCAATTTAAATGTTGTATTAACATGGCCAAAATATAACACCGGTTCGCTACATCAAATTTAAATGAGGCCAATATAAGGCTAGATTTGCCCGCATATGGGCCCCCTATTTAATTATATGGTGAATCGGCATAAGGCCCCCAAACCACAGACAGGTATGCATGCATGAACAATTTAATATGCAACAATTTGATATTACTTTTCTAAAAATAGGGCTCGAGAAAGGGGGTCACACATTAGGGTTTGGCGGTCTTGGGCTCCGGGGTTCGGGGTTCGGTCTCAGGGTTCGACGGGTTCGTCCTCGGACTCCGGGAGTTAGGGTCTTCGGATCGGGGAAGTAGATCTTGTCGCGCGAGTGCCAAAACTTCCGGGAAGGAGAACTTGTCGTCCAGGGTCTTCGGGTCCAGGGTCCCAGTCATGGCGTCCCATGGTAGATCTTGTTGATGGTCCAGCAAAAACCACCGGGTTCGGTCTTGGGCCCATTGTCGATGGCGTTCTTGGCGGAACACTTCGAGTGGCGAAGATCTTGCGGTTCCGACTTCGGTTGACCTTGTTGACGGGACGATCTTGGTTCAGGGTTTCGGATCTTCGGGAGGGTCGGTCTTCGGATCGAGGCGTCGGGGCCGTCGGGTCCGGGAAGGAGATCTTGGCGATATCGCGACGGGATCTGCCCCGGGAGGTGCTTATGAGGGCCTATGACAGCGTTCCTCGCGAACCAACCCAAAGTTCCGGTTTGAACCTGCGGATCTTGACAACGAGAAGCTCTGGCTACACATGGTAGATCTTGGCTTCACAAACGGTCCCACTAGAACCCCTAGGCAGCAAACAGGCTTGCACTCCAGATACAACCGGCCACAACCGAAGATGCAGCACAGGGCAGCGACACACAGGACCCGCGCTGGCTCGAACGAGGCCTTGCACACGCAGGCGAGCAGACGACGATGGAGGAGGCTGGCAGAGGGGCTGAGGCAGAGGGCGACGGTGAGCTCGGGGCCGGGCCGACACACGAAGGTGGGGCTCGGGCTCGAGGAGGTCCTCGGCGGCTGGGTCGCGCCGGCGGTCACGCGGGCCTGGGAGGGGAGCCGCGGAGGAGGCCGAGGGACGCGACGGCGAGGCGGCTGTGGCGCAGTGGAGAGGCTCGCAGCGCAGACGAGAGGAGGAGGCGGCTCGACGGGACCGGCTAAGCGGGCGGAGACCCGGCGGTGGAGAGCTGAGAGGAGCGGCGCAGCCTTGGTCGGGACGGGCGCGGCGACGGGAGGCTCGGGAGGCGGGCATGGGCTGAGGCCAGAGGGCGAGGCAGCGCCCGGCTCCGGGGCGACGGCCGGAGGGACGCGGGAGACCGGCGAGGTCGACTAGGCGGCGGGGAAGCGCGGCCAGGGGAGGGAGCGTGGACAGAGGGGGGTCTTGGAGGAGGGCCAGGGCCGGGGGCGGTGCGCAGTGAGGCCAAGCGGGAGTGAGGCGAGCGGGCCGGAGGCGGGGAGGCGCTCGGGAGGAGGAGAGGGGGAGGCGGTGGCCGGCGAGGTTGGTGGGGGCGAGCGGAGGCGGAGGGGTGACCGCGACTGAGGCCAGGGGAGCGTGGGCAGCGTCGGTGGTGGGCGTCGGGTGGGAAGAAGGAGCGGGGAGAGAGGAGCGCGTGGGGAGGCTGGGTCGGGGTGTGCTAGAGGAGAGAGGGAGTGTGGGGCTGGCAAGGTGGGGCCGCGCGGTCGGGTGGGACCCAGGGGCGTGAGTGGGTGTGTGTGGCCAGGGTGGGTGGTGTGCGTGCGTGCGTCTGAGGTGTGTCTTGGGGTGGGTCAGGGAGAGAGAGAGGGAGGGAAGAGGGGCTGGTGAGGTGGCAGCTTTTGATTGGAGGGGGGGATGGCCAAGGGTGATGTGGCAGCCTGGGATAGGTGGGGGTGATGTGGCTGGTTGGGTGGGTAGATTAAGTTGGGTAGCTTTAGGATTATGGGTGGACCGATTATTCTGGGGGTGGTCGTCCGGGTCGATTCGGCCCGTTCGACTGCCCCACTAAAATAATTAAAATCTTTTATTTATTTAAAACAGGGCCTTTGCAACCCGATAACAGACAAAACAAATAATCCGGAGTCCCGGGTTTGAATTTGAAAACAAGACGGGGCGTTTTAGAAAACAAAAACAGGCTTTGCGAAAATAGTTTTAGACAAACGATGCATGATGATGACGATGCAATGCACAAATTCAACGTGATTTTCTAGTAGTGGTTTTGCGGGATGCCACAGGACGTCTTCACTAGGGGAGTCCTTCACTTCCTTCCTCTTTACTTTGTTTTTAGTTTCCTTTGTTTCTTTTGCTTGGTTTTATTTGCCTCTTTTCAAAAAATCCCAAAAAAATTAGTCTAGTTTTGTTTGTTTGCCTTATTCAAAAACACAAAAAAATTAGTTCCTGCTCTAGTTGCCACCTTGCTCTAGCTCACCATGTTGCTCCCCCAGTTTGCTCTGAAAAATCTTGCAATAGGTAGTGGCTCCATAATTGGGAAAGATAATATTGAAGAATTTTTTAATTATGTTAGCAAGCATGAGGATATTTAGGATAAATCTATAGCAGAGCTTGCTCCTAATTATGAGATTGCTGCAACTTCTTTAGTTCACATGTTGGAGGCTAGGTTTTTTAGCCTTAACCCCTTCATACAATTCTTGTTCCTAAAACTAAAAGAAGAGAAAAATGTTGAAAAAAGGGAATTTATCCTTGAAACTTTATCAAAAGAATTCCATGATGTTGCTAGGGAGACCAAAAAGGTTTTTGAACGTTTCAATATGCTAGGTTCAAGTGTAGATGTTGTGGGTATTTCTGATAAAACTAAGCCCAGAGAGGAATTCAATATACCCATACCCGTTAAGCTTGTTGGAATGCATGAAGCCTTTGAAAAGAATTTTGATTGGATTGCACCTGAAAATCTTTTTGATGAAGGTAGTAGACCAAAGAGAGATGATAAAGGATCCTTCAAAACCCATTTGGATGAGATACCTTTCATAATTGAAGATTTTGCAAGTATGAATGTTAATGCTTCCTCATTTGAAAATACTTGATTCTTCTTGCTTCTTGTGCCTAACTTAAAGGCGTTAAAGAAAAGTACTTGTTCGGAGATAACCCAAGAGTTTCCTTGAGTCTTGAAAGTTATTACTTCTGTAATAACCTCTCCTTATCCTTTTTATTTGCTTTTTGTGCCAAGAATGACCTCTAATGAGAGGGAAGTAAGATTTGGGGAGTTGCTGTCCCGAAACAGATTTATGTCCTCCATCAAAAAAATTCGTGAGGAGGATCTGTAACTCGGATTGAGCTCAAAATTTACGAATAAATCACCCAGTATGTTAGCTACCTTTCGTTAGTTCATCACTTTTTTATTTGAGCAACATAAGATGTTCGAAAAAATCGGTTTCTACCTGCTGGTCTGTTTTGACAGATTTCTACCATTATTTGCATTTGCTTCTTATTGATTACTTTTTGAGTTAGCTTCAGGTAAATTGAGCTTTTTGAAGGAGTTACTACAGTAGCTTGTGTTTTTAGTGAAAAGCCTTGATGTTCCAAAGCTTTGCCAGGGGTCTAATATCTTTTGAATACACTAATGTTGCTAATGAAGATTATGTGAAGTTCTGTATGAAGGAACAATTCCAGGTGTAAAGAGAGAATGATGCAATGAGATGAAGAATGGACAAAAGCTCAAGCTTGGGGATGCAACCATGGTGTCACCCCAAGAAATATCCAAGAGCTACAAGCGTCAAAGCTTGGGGATGCCCAAGGCATCCCCTTCTTTATCAATAAAAAACTCAGGTCTATCTAGACACTTCGTTTTTATTATTTCATGCACAGTTGTATTGTTCTTGGAGCATCTTAGTTTTCGTTTGCTTTGCTTAGGTTGTTTATTTTGCTTGAATAAAGTAGTTTGGACCCCCGTTCTCGCTGTGTTATTTTGAAAATAAGTTTGCTTGGTGTTTGGAAAGGAGTAGTAAATTCTTGCTTGAAGTGCAAGAGGAGCTTGCATTGACTGTGATTTATACTTTAGCATCACATGCTAGGTGTTGTTTTAGCATTATGCTTAGTGATTATTGCTGTAGCATGTCTTGTTCCAAACAATTGGGATTGCTTAGTGTGCCTTGAAGGAATTATGCGTTTTTTAGCATGCAAAAGCATAATATTGTGGTATTCTCCTTTGATGTTTTGCTTGGGTTGACTTGGCACATGTTCACACCATGTTATGACTCTCACAAGTCACCATTAGCCTCTATGATCATTTAGTCCCACTCTTTGCTTTGATTAGTATGCTTTGTTGCATTGCATGATTATGGCCATTATTGCTCTCTTACTTGGTTGCTCCCAGTCTTTTGCTAGCCTCCACTTGTATGAGTAAGTTCTACTCATGCCTCCAACTCCCAAGAAACCAAGCTATTCCAAAGTATCCACTATAAACTCCTATGCATGGTGTGTTACACCATTCCAAGTATATCCTTGTTTTCAACTATCTTCCAATTAAAAAACTATTTTGTTATATGAAAACGTAGTGATTAAAGCCATCACAAACTTGATGGCATAGTTTATTCTTTGCCCCTAATAAACTTGAACCATTGTGACAACTTTGTTGTATATGCTTGCATTTATAAGTTGGAATTAGCAGAACCGTGCTGTCACGGGGAATGTTTTCAACATTGCACTTTTACCTTGTTGTACTCAATTGATATCATGTTCTTTTGTCTATGGATGTCACCGGTGTGAAATAAAGAGGGGACTTGTAAGTCCATGGAGTTTGTATTATGTGTTAGAGAAACGCCTGGGCCACTAGCCTAATACATGCCTAATCATGGTGGAAACTTGCAGCACCACCATAATGAGCTATCTATGAAGCATCCTCAATAAAAAGCCATGCAGATGGTAAATAAAAAGATTGCTGAGATGCTCACTGTCTGCTTTCCTTGTCATTTTGGTTATGGAAAAGCTCCTGTACCATGTGCAAGGGGTACCCCGTTGGCGGTTCTCAATGATATGCAAATACTTACAGTGACAAGAACTTATCTGGACCCAAAGTTGAGTATGCATGAGGTGTGTCCCTCGTATTCAAGGGGCATGAGATTTCCAACTTATACTTAGTCAAGCATATACTCCAGCTTTGCCACTTTAACCTTAACCACTTCAAGATGCTTATGATAGGGGCAATGAGGGCTGAAAGCTAACAAGTACCATAATTTTAGGAAGCTCTTTTTGAAACTTGTAATCCCTGCTTCCTTTACAGAAAGGCCTTTCTTCCACCATTACTGAGTCTCCACCTTCTACCTTTAGGCACCATTAAGAGAGCATAGTTGTCATTCTATGTGCAGTGTTCCAAAGCTTATTAATTGATGCATATTTTGTTATTACTTGCTCTTGTGCTACTTGTTTCTAGTCACCCTTGTGAACTTTGCAGGTGTCCTATGCATATATATTGCTACTCTATGAGGGACAAGCTGATTGCCACTATGCTATGTTTTCTGCATGTGAAACAAACAAACGTTTTTCAATGCATGTTATTCATGATCTCTGTTTGTAGCTTGTCATGTTGCATGCATAGTTACTATGTCCTATTGTTAGAACTCCATCTTTCATGCACATGTTTAGAGTTCTTTGATCCCAGCTTTCAATGCTTGCAAATGGTCGGATCTTTATTGTGAGGGTGCATGTCACCTCAAAAATAATTCTGTTTATCACTTACCTACTCGAGGACGAGCATGAGTTAAGATTGGGGATATTGATACGTTGGAAACGTATCTATAATTTTTGATGCTCCATGCTTGTTTTGTATCCACTTTGCTTTACTTGTACACACTTTGAGGTGCTTTTTACATGTTTTCTGGTACTAACCTATTAACAAGTTGCAATAGTGCCAGATGCTTGTTTTCTGCTGTTTTTGGTTTCAGAAAAGTTAGTAAAGAAATATTCTCGGAATTGGACGGGACAAACGTCAAAGTTAATTACTTTCCGTGGGGAACAGGAAGTCCAGAGGAGAGTCGGAGGGGCCGGCCAGAGGGGCCAGACCCACCCCAGGCGTGGGGGCAGGTGGGCCCGCGCCTGGTTAGGGTTTGGTGGTCCTGGCCGCCTCCCGGTCTCGCCCCTTCGCCTATAAGAAGCCCCCAATGCAGAAACCCAGAGTACCCGATCAGAAATCCACAAAACCGTCTGTAGCCGCCGCCACCATCGTCCCTAGATCAGGGGGATCTGAAGTTCTTCCCGGCACCCTGCCGGAGGGGAGATCATCTCGAAGGCCTTCTCTCCGGTATGATGCATGAGTAGTTCCACCTTGGACTATGGGTCCATGTAGTAGCTAGATGGTTGTATCTCCTCCTTTGTGCTTTCATGTATAGATCTTGTGAGCTCCATTCATGATCAAGATCTAATCCATTTGTAATCATGCATGTTGTGTTTGCGGGGATCCGATGGATATTGAGATTATTATGTTGGTTTGATTAATGGTTTTATCTTTATGATTCTATCATGTCTGTGTTGTTTGTGATCTTGCATGCTCTCCGTTGTTAGTAGCTATCTTGGCCAAGTAGTTGCTAGTGACTCCAAGAGGGGGTATTTATGCTCGATAGTGGGTTCATGCCTCTAGTTTCCAAGTGAAGTGACAGAAATCTCTTCGGTTGTAGATGTGTTGTTTCTACTAGGGAGAAAACAACGGTCTCTTGTTCATGGAACATGTGGACTGTTTACCTTAAACACTTTTCTTAAAGCAGTTGTCTGTTGCTTGCAACTTAATACTAGAGGGGGTTCGGATGATAACCTGAAGGTGGACTTCTAGTCATAAATGCAGTTGGATGGCGGTCTATGTATATTGTTGTATTTCCCAATCAGCCTCATAGGATCTTTCTAACTAGTAATTGCATTGTTACGCCTTGCTCAGTTCCTGTCAATTGTCCTGCTATAATTTGTTTACCCTTCATGCCATGTTGTTTATATAAGGAGAGCACCTCTAGTGAACTATGGACCCCGGTCCAATCTTTACCATTGATACATCTTCCACTGTTACCTGTTTACTTGCTGCAAACCATTACCTTCCACACCATACGTTTAATCCTTTGTTACAGCAAACCAGTGAGCTTGACAAACTCACTGATTCGTTGGGGCAAAGTCTTGAGTTTGTGTTGTGCAGGTCTCCGTGTTGCTTGCAACACCTGTGTGACGTTTCCTTCCGCCTACTGGTTCGATAACCTCGGTTTCTTACTGAGGGAAACTTGCTGTTGTGCTGCTTCATACCTTGCTCTTGGGGTTTCCAATGAAGCGTCCCACAACAAGTACTGGGCGCCATCGGATTACAAGGGATATAATCCACATCAAATCCATTCCTCTACCCTTCAACTAGAGGATAATCTAGGAGGATTGGAGGAGGAAGTTCTCTCAGATCTACATAGAGATGCTATGTATATTCCTCATAGAGAATTAGAAAGCTACATCATAATATATGTTCCTATCCAGTAAGAGCCTCAGTCTTTGCATCATAGGACAATCTAAGAAATCAATCATAGTACAAGTTCTTATCATTAAACAAATCAAGCAATATCTCAGCCTTTGCATCATTGGCAGCCAAGTGCTAATTCTTAGTCAGCTACTGCACCAACAGATCATGTTACAAGAAGGATTGTTGTGCACACTCTAAAACGGGGCACCACAACAACAATCTCCAGGTAGCATAAGACACCATAAAAGGGATCTAATAAATCATTCCAATGTATTATGTCATGTTGACAGTGCAAACTGAGCAGACCAAATAAATTCAGATCATTGTTCTAGATAGACAACTAGAACTCATATAGTTCAGCAAGTATTCCAACAAGATAAAATCCAAACCAATGGTTTGAATTTTCATGTCTACTGTAATCATCCAGGAGGGGTTCCTAGATCAGTTTCTTAGCAAGCCAATTAGGAAACGTCCTAGCATGCCGAGGGTTATTACCAGCAAAACCAAGATTCAATTAAGCCATCCAATGAATATTATCTACAAACCACAAGCATAAAGTAATTCATCCAAACAAAACCATCACTTACTGTACCAACAGGTTTAATATTGAGAGTAGAAGGTTGTTGCTGAACTTCAATCGGTCAGAAGAATAAGTAATGGGACGATTACAGTAGCAGCACTAATAATTAATCAGCAGTACCATAAATGTACCATTGAAGTGGGAACAAGTAAGGGTCACGAAGGAATCAAGAACATGATAACATCATGCTCAACCTAGTAGATTAGATAAGCTATGAGCATCAGAGAAGTAAGATAGTAGAGTAGAAAGAAGAGAGACAGAGAGAGAAACACCTACCTTTGGCAAGCCATAGCTTTCCGGAGAGGAAGTAGAATACTAAAAGGGCATGTATGCCCCATGTGTGGTTTTCGTAATTAATGACAATCTCTATGGACTAATGTGTAAATTGAGTTTCACTTGTAGGTTTGTCCAAGGGCTTTGTGCCCATTGGAATCATGAAGAAAGAAGGAGCTTCAAGGTTGATCAAGACAAGTGCAAAGAGTTACATCAAGATGGATCAACCTCAAGAAGGGATGAAGAAGGGCAAGCTCAAGATGTGCCATATCTATAAGATCTCATGCTTGAAGCATGCCATCCTCATGATCGTGGAGTGATGAAGACAAGTTCAAAGAATATGTTTACCCATGGAGTACGGGGGAGCAATTTGCAAGTCTTCATCTTCATCAAGCAAGGTAAAACAATAAAGGTGTTCGAACATGTGTTCCCCTCCGGGAGACGATCGTGCCAGAATGCCATCATATCGTCGAAGCTTGCGTCGCTCAATTTGTGCTTTGCCTTCATCTCCATAGCCTTGAGCGTTACATTCAACCGGGTATCATCGGGCCTGCATCCTTCATACAATGGAGTAACCGCGTCTTTCTCAAGTTGCGCAAGCTTGGCTTTCTCTAGCGGCAGCCTGGCGTTACTAAATGCGCTTGAGAAGCAGCTCTTGCACATAAGGGTCCCGCACCCAGCTGACGTTGTTCCATCGTCGCGCTCCTCCGCATCTAGATCATCATCATCCCGATGCCTCGCACCTTCACCATCTCCGAGAGCCTCTTCATCATCTCGCCTGCTCGCCGTGATGATGATCACCGTCTCCATCATCTACGCCATCGCTTATCCAACGAGTGTATCCATCCATGAAACCATGGCGAGCAGTGCGCAGATTCCGAACTGGGTCGATCACCCATTGAGTTTGCATCTTCGCACGGACATCTTATATCATCTTGTTATTTCGTATCATGTCGGCCGTCGCACATTTCAAAAATCTAGCCACAATGCCTTCGCTCATTATGCGGACCATTTTTGCCTGCACGATGTACACGGTACAATTTTGAAGTCTATTAGAACCACATAATGAATGCATGCATGCAATGGTCGATAGAAAATTTCGGCATGACCTATCCTAAAATTAGGACCTTTGCGAAATGCCAAAGTCTTGCCAAAATTGAAATGAATCAACATTTTGGCAAAACAAATGGCAACTTGTTCACATACAAACACAAGATAGAGAGACCGATCCATACACACATGAACATATCATTATCCTCTCCATACACACATGCATGAGCATCATCGATACTCTCCATATACACACACATATGACCATCGATCCTCTCCACACATACACACATCATGAGCATCGATCATCTACATACATATGAGCACATGCATCATCCATATACACATGAACACATCCTTACATGGACAACTTACCGAGATGAGAGACCGATCGCGAGAAAGATGGAAAGGAGAGGTGCGCGCGTCGACCGGAGACGGATAGATGAGAGACCGGAGACCTCCTCTATTACTTATGTAACATCCAAAGCAAGTTTTACATGCTAAAAATGGTGAATGTGTGGAGAAATTGAGGTGGGAAGGAGAAGATCCCGACTAGATCTAAGGAGGAAGAAGGGGAAAGTGAAGTGTGGGGTGGTGGATGTGGTCACACATGTGCACATAAAGTGCTGTCCTAAAAAAATCGACACATCCGTGGCGCACACGGCCACAGTGCGCCACAGGGAGTACAAACTTTTGTGGCGCACTAGGCGGAGTGCGCCACAGATGCTCTAGTCCCTGTGGGCGCACTAGGCGGAGTGCGCCACGAAGTTTGGCCGTTGAGCAGCGAGGTGGGCATGCGCTCGTCGTGGCGCACCATGCACACGTGCGCCTGATGACCCTAACAACCGTGGCGCACATGGCTGTAGTGCGCTGAAGTTTGGCGTGTGGCCAACAGGCCTGCCCACATATCTGTGGCGCACTAGGGTCATGTGCGCCACGGATGTTCTAGTTATTAGTAGGGCACTGCCCACAGGTGAGCCACGCCTGTTTTAGCCGTGGGGCACTTCAACCATGTGAGCCACGGATGTGCTGATTACCTATAGCCGTTTTCCTAGTAGTGTCCCACTCTAGAAGAACAAGACAGTCTACATCAAGTTCAAGTGGTATGCTCAAGGCAAAGGTATGTTCTTGATAGGGCTTATCTTTTGCCGGTCTCGTGTTGTTAGTTGGGAGACCGGGTTTAGGATAGATAGCCATACTATCAAGAGGGTCTCTCAAGCGGGTGTCTCGATTTCATCGTTCGGAGAGAGCTCAAACCTTTGCATTCATATCATCATCTTTCTTGGTTGTTATTTGGTTCTTATCCATGAGAGGACCTAGAGCTTGTGGTCATGATCATAACAAGCTCTAGTTCATCGTCTAAGGATTTCCCTTGCATATCTTATTGCGGTTTTTGATTTTGCGAGTTTTCCACTCCACATCTTGGGGGATACTTCACATATATATTTATGGTATTTTCTCCCTAGGTGATACCCAATATTTTGACGTTATCTTTCCAACAAAATTGGTTTCATCTCGTTTGGAGTTCGGATGCGAAAGTTATTGCATTTCTGGTTTCCGGAATTTCCCTGACCGGAAGTTCTGGCTTCCCATCGTAAATTCCGCTAGGGCATTTTGCCGCCGGAAGTTCCAATGGAAGTTCCGGTTCTTCTTCCACTCACGTACTATATCCTCTCTATTTGGTTTGTTGTGTTTGACAGAATTTGGGTCGGAAGTTTTGTCGGTAATACCGCCCTCACCGGAAGTTCCGGCCAGGTACCAGAAGTTCCACTCGGGCCTAGTTGCCGCGGAAGTTCTGATTGAAAATTCGTCTCTCGTTCCGCTCACGATCAGTAAACTTCTATTTTGGAAGTGTCATATTTGATGGAACTTCAGTCAGAATTTCCACCTGAAGTTTCGGTGGACCGGCGGAAGTTTCGACCAGGACTCGCGTTTTCAGTCTCTCGCATCGCAGGTTTTGACCGTTGGCTATATGCCACCGAAAGTTCTGGCCTCCCATCGAAAGTTCCGGCCAGGGTCGCGAATTCCCATAACGGGCAGATCTGGGAGCCCTTTAAAAGGTTCTCCTCTTCCCCTTCGTGGGCACTAGCTTTTTTCTTGGTTCTTGGCTTTCTCTCTCTCCTCCATTGTTGACCTTGAAGAAGATTTCCCTCTCCCCTTTCCCTTCCTATGATTCTTGCATCTTTTTGAGGGATTTGAGAGAGGAGATCTAGATCTTGGAGAGTTTTGGGTTCTAGATCCCCCCAAGCCAAATCCCTTCTTCGTGAAGGAATCATTGGCATCTAGATCTTGGAGAGTTTTGGGTTCTCCTCTTGTGTTCTTCCTCTATTATTCCCCAATAGCTTTTGTATAGCTTTGGTGGAATTTGAGAGAGAGGGACTTGCCTCTTTCATTTGTTGCATAGATTTGAGTTCTCCTCGGAGATTCAGCGAGTACAAGCTTGTGGGCTTGTTACTCTTGGGTTCTTGGAAACCTAGACGGTTGTGTGGTTGGTTTGTTGACCTTTTGTGGTCTTGTTGAGCTTTTGTGGTCTTGTAGCCTTTTGTGGCTTTGTTGGCCTTTTGTGGCATCGTAGCCTTTTGTGGCTTTGTTGTTGGGAGCCTCCAATTGAGTTGTGGAGATAGGCCCAATCTTATACGGGTTCGGTGACCGCTCTCAAGCATCCCATAGTGGAGCGAGTGCCCGCCTTTTGTGGTGCGCACTCGGAGAATAGGGTGAGGCTTTTGTGGCGTCAGTGAGTTGCGTGCTGTCGCATCCGGGGCGAGGCCTTATGTGGCGTTGTGTGAGCATCGAGCCACCACACCTCGAGGTGAGCCATTTGTGGTGTTCGGAGAGCATTGCACCATCACACCTCTCCAACGGAGACGTAGCTTCTTTGGAAGTGAACTTTGGGAAACAAATCTTTGTCTCCGCGTCCATCGGTTATCTCTCAACCTAGCCCTTTACTTATGCACTATACATTGTGATAGCCTTCATGCTTGAAGTATTATATCTTGCTATCACCTTGTTGCTTGTATTGCTTAGCATAGGTTGTTGGTGCACTTAGGTGAACCTAGTGGTTAGGTTTTGTGCTCAATAAATTAAACGTTAGTTTTATTCCGCATTTATTTGAGCCTAAACCGTAATAATTTAAAAAGCCTATTCACCCCCTCTAGGCGAAGTCCATTTGCACTTTCAAATACGGCGGAGAAGCAGTGAGCGATGGAGGCCACGTCACGACGATAAATGGGCATGGGGTGCTGCACCTGCGCTTAGTCGCGACCATCAGCAACAATCACGACGATCATGCCACCAAGCCACCCCACCAGCGCGACGCCAACATCCAAGCACCAATGCCATCATAGGAGCCGTCGGGGTTGCATAAGATGTCGTCCAACTGGCGGCAGAAGGCAGGGGTGGAGTAGAGCCGAAACCCTAGAACCACCGATAGAAGAGGGCGGTCAAAAGTGAGAAAGGTTTCCAAATCAACTTGGGCAGATACGTAGATCTCTTCGGGGCGCGTCCACTATGACCGGCAACGGCAACCACTATGGGTTGTGCTCTTCGGAATCGAACGACATCGGCGTCGAGCCGTCCCAGGCGCGAGAGAGCAAGGTAGTTTGTATGGGGGAGACGAACTGGATCGAGCAGGTCGGTTTGACCGGCTTGGTCCACTGACCGGGTTGGTCTAGACCAACCATGGGCCAGACTAACTGGTGGGTCCAAGGTAAAGGAATACCAAGAAAATAAATAAAAAGAAAAAGGAAATAATAATTACCAAAATAACCTCAATATGATATTATTTGTAGAAAAATAAATAAAAATCCTAAAATACATATAATATATCAAAATGATCATAAAAATAATATATATCTAGGAAAAATATAACAATACTTGTTTAAGTTAAAAATGCAAATAAATATTAACACCATTAAACCCTAAGTGAAATTTCATAAATAAGAAAAAACCTTAAAAATAAATATAAATCATTTTTGTGTATAAAAATAAATCTAATATTTTATAAAAATACTAACCTAATTTTTTTATATAAAATTTGAAGTAAGTATTCCAAAAACATTTAATCCTTTATGGAATTTTATAAACATAAGATTAATACTTAAAAATAAGTAAAAACCAAATCCAAGATCCTAAATAAATATAATTTACTATAAAAAAATCCTAATTATAATATTCCAAGACATTTTAAGATTTTTAGGTCATAAAATTTCATTTATCTATTTTACTAAAATAAGATAACCATTTTGATAATCCTTAAAATTATTTCCTAAGTAAGAAATAATTCTATTTCCTTATAAATACTAAATCCTTTAAGTCTAAGTCCTAAAGTCCAAAATCATAATTAGGATTTATAATAAAACTTAGGTGTAAATTATTAACTTTATAAAATAGTTTGAAACCTTAAATCAAAATTTCAAACTCACAACCTTCAAAATAACTTTATACATCATTCATTGATATTAAGGGGGAATAATCTTAATATCTAAATAATAGTTAACATGAATTTAAATCTAACACATTAATAATATCATCCAAATTATACTTTCATTTAATAGTTGCATATTATTTTCATAACAACAAAACAAATTTAATCTAATCATTCACTTAAATATAAAGTGAATAATTCCACATCTTAGTCATACTTATCATAAATCCAAAACTTGAGAATAATTAAAAAAAATTACACCTTAAGTTTATTTACCCTTTTAAAGTTAACTTTAGTCTCAAAAGCTTATAAACATCATGCCTAATAACCTACTTATGTTTTTATAGTTAACTTTGGTCTATTTTAATTAAGACCTAGAGTATCTCAAGTCCAAACTATTCGAGCAAGCGCAAACAACATCAATCACATTCTATCAACCATAAATATTGTTTTAACCTTACCAAAGAAACGTTTTCTTCGAAGGTTATTCTTTTTTCCACTTTCAAATAGTAACTATATAATAATTACCTTCAACCCTTAAACAACCCAATACATAGACTTTCATCATAATCACCAAATAGCAACTAATCTCTATCTTAGATTACTATTGCACTCTACTTTTATATCTTGTATATCAAGACTTAAGTTCCTTATCAATGCATTTCCTGTAAAGTAAAATTTAAAGGTGAACCAACTCTTAAAGGAATCACCTAAGTTCACTTCACTTAAATTATTGGGGATACACTTTGGAGTTTTATAAAAATGCATAACATTACTTATGCATAATAGCATATTGCCTCTTTAAACATTAGTCCTTACCGGACCAATGATGCTGATTTCAGATATTGGATCTTCTATTGTCTTGAAGACCGTGAATGCATAATCTTGCAATCACAAAAGGCAAGTTCACACTTGCTCATGTCCTTTGATTATTTTCTATAAAGTATTTTGAAAATCCAGTGTTGTCATCGCCTGCATTTCAAAAAGGTCAGAAAACACTATTTTCATAATAATATGATTATAGGTTATTTACCATGAGGTAATAACCTTCTATGGAAGTTCTGGTGGTAAAGGAACATATTATCTAGGGATTAACAACCAATGTCACCAGTGATTCTTGTGCCGTATATTACGCGTTAACCATGAGATTTGGAATGGGACGGAGAAGTCAGTTGTATCTTCTTCCTCTCGCATGTAGCCGGATGCGCATGTCATGGCTGTTATCTTCGTAGCAAGCATTGATTGGTAATTCGTAGAGGATATGTAGCATATGGGTGGGAACCCTCAATGTCCCACGATAGTTCTAGCATCTGACGGTCTGTACCAACCATTGTCGTAATTCAATGTGTGGGCATGGCGTACACCAAGGAGACATGCGGGGTCACGGAGGGGGCAGTGATTGGCTTGGATCTTAGTCGAGGCCCCACACCAAGGAAGTGTGGATGAGAATCCAACTCGGATGTGCAACAAATCTAAGGTCACTCATGGGTAAAGTAACGCACATCTGCAGAGTGTAAGAACTGTAATTTGTTACTCCCTGTTCCGGGAAGGAGCTATGAACGCGTCAGGAAAGGAACTCCATGAAAGTTCTAGTAAACCTATGAAGGCTGACGGACATAGATTTTCAGAATAAAAGCAACCTTTGACGAAATGTTTTCAAAAACCTGCATAGCCTACGACCTATAGTCTGTGGCTATAGCTAGTGCATCAAACACTCCTTTTTAGTGAACTTGCTGAGTACACTCGTACTCAACGTATCTTATTAACCCTTGCTAGATTCTGAAGCCAATAAAAACAATGTCTACATCAACTTATGCCCAAGGAAATCGTCATCAAAAGCTCAAGTTCTTCAATGAAGTCAACATATACACGAACCAAGTGAAGAAGAAGTTGCTGATTAGATAGGGGTATAATCTCTAGCCATAGAACCTACTTCTGTGGAGTATTGCAATAGAAGCAATGCAAGCCAAATAGTTAGATGCTAATCTTATTAGCATGATATTTATGAGTTGATTATTTATGATACTTCTTTGTAGAAGTTTCTTTTTATCTCTTTAACCTAGGGTGTTCTCTGGATCTTTTGTAAAGAGTTGAGTTGTAACCTATAGTCTTGTCTTGGACCTGCTGTGTTTTTGTTGTACCACTCTGAGGGATGTAATACTAGTGAACGGTGTTTCATTGGTGTTATATCAACGACTATATTGTACTACATCATGTAGTGGTATGCTGGGTCACCGCAGCAACTCAATAACTCCCTCATAGGAATTGCGCACAGTACACCATCTTGTCAGGAATTCTCGTTCAGTCTCATTGGGTCTTTGCTTGCACATGGCCATCTAATGAGGAAGATTTGGCCTCTTGTATGTACTAGTGAAGTTACTGACAAAGGACTCTTCAAAATAGATCCAACAATTTATACTCCTCTCTGGCAAATTGTTCAACCAAACTCGGGCTGGCCCTTATAACATATGTGGCACATATCTCACCGCCCACCTGCGGTTTCCTTGAGAAACATGTACTGTTGTGATGTAGTCAATCAGCCAATCTTCTGGCTTTGTGCTGCTGTCATATGTTTTCGTGCCCCTAGGCAACTAGAAGTTCGACACCGATGGCTCTTTCATAATTCTGGGACCGAAACAAGCTGGGCCGGGAGGTCCTTGATCCTCAAGGTATTCCTACATATACAACATGTCCAACTTGTTGTGGGCATCACGTGCCAGTAATTGACGGTTTCCCAGCCAGGAGCCTAGTGGATTCTCGTACATTTGGTGCTCTGACCTTTGATATCCGGCATTCACCATAGCCGAATAACCATCATTGTAACGGTTTTCCCTTGGGTCACCACCTTGATGCTGAACAACTTTCCCAACGCTCTGTTGCTGCGGAGCAGGATTAGGTGCTACATGCTAAGGTGGAGGTGCCCCTCTGACTGAATGATGAGTTTGCTAGGGTTGTAATTCTGGCCGGCATTACATGCCCAACATTTCCTTGGCCTATATTTCCCTGGCCAGAATTTTGTTGGACGACATTTCCTTGACCGACATTTCCTTGGCCGACGTTTCCTTGCCCGGTTAACTGCCTTCCAGTGAGTGCTGGATCGTAATACATCTACTTATTATTCCTTCTAGAAGTGACACTCCCTTCACTCCTTCCACCACCAGGAGAAACATGAGGGGAATATGCTTGGCCAATATATCTCGGAGGAGCAGATCCATTCAAATGAACGACCTGGGAACTACCGGCTCCACCTAGGTTTGCCCTGTGATAGGAACCATTCCGTAGGGTAGCGATAAACACTACTCATTTACTCTCTCTTCCCGCCCGCTCTTAGCTTCAATGGTCAATATGGATATCTCGGCTGATGCTGCCTCTGTGGTTCTAAGGTTCTTATCTGGTACTATATTTTGGCAACCCAGCCGACATGTACCCAGCGACATATCGGTCCTAGACCTACAGTCTCTAGATATCTCAGCATTGAGGTTTCTACCTATGTTACGCACACCCTCTGTGCGACTGGGGTTATCCGCAGTAAACCCATGAGCCTTATTATACTCACGGAGGGTCCTATCTAGTTCTTGTCAGGCTTGCGCTAACTCTAGAGATCCCTCAAGGAACTTCTGGCGGGTTTTCTCTAGCTCAGATTGCACCTGAGCCAGATTAAACACTAGAGCAACTGGCTATGTCAGATTCTCAATGGCCTCTTGCAGTAGATTCGGCCTGGTCGGCATACTGCTTTCGGCGATGTTCTCCTGTTTCTCCAGCGGCGGGCATGATGATCTTGTGTCCTTGTGTGTTGTTTACCCATCATCGACAACATCATTTCTGGCAAAATCTCCAGGAGTGGTCATCATGACCTCTACATAGCTAGTGGGGTGATCGATACACCGGCCGTGAGCCGCGGAGATAGGAGGTGAATCCGCAGCAACTACTATCTATTCCGGATAGGCGCAAACAACATGGAGGGCAACATAGACTTGATGCTCACCAAAGTTGACGAAGCGACCGCCCCTGGTGAGCGACCTACTATCGAAGAAGCCAGCATTGTCGCTGGTGAAGCTCAACGACCGAAACTCTAGACAAGGACAGAGAGGACTTTCTCGCCGGAAGAAGCAACGAGGTTTCTCGTCCGGATGAAAACTCTAGCCAGCTCCTCTGCTGGCCCCATGGTGGGCGCCAACTATCATGGTGGTATCATGACAGATGCCATGGATGACTTAAGTTCTAGGGATGATGGACACTGAAGGATCCAGGGAGGGATGATGCAGTGGAAACCGCACACACACAAGAACACAATACACGATGTACCTGAAGGAAATGTTCCCTAGAGGCAAATAATAAAGGAGTTTATTAAACACATTCCATTAGTTCATAATAGTTTTATATCATGCTATAACATATCAATAGGAAACATTGATATAGGTGTGATATGTAAACAAACCCAGGTCCTTAGTAGCCTCTATTTAACTAGTCCATTGGTCAAGGTTTCCTGACCATGTAGGTTCTTCGACACCTATTGTTAATGGATCTATCTCATTAGAGAATGAGATAGTGGACACCGTTCCGTAGATGATTGTTACAACACGATCATATAATAAAGTTCATAGTTGCAATTGTCAGAAACATAATGACTTGTTCCTCAGCGCGAGACCATACTTAATCACTGTCACCCGAGAGTGCTTAGAAGGCATCAAACATCACTCTATGCAAAGGTGATTATAAAGGTGTGATCATGTCGGGGGTATGCCCCCGGGTACCCCAGATTTGATGTATTGAGTGATTCTTAGATGGAAGTTTCTATAAAATAATATGAAGATATGAAGGATAAATGTAACGAGTTATAAGATATATAGAGAGAAATCTTAAAGGAAAAAAGTAAAAGGGGACATGGGCCAAATTAACCAAAAGTCTTTCTGGTCAGATCCCTCCCAGGCCGAATTAAGCCTCACCTGCCCGATTTTCCACTTCCCTGGCTGAGTTACTCCAAAGCCCTCTAGGCCGAGGTGCTCCCAGCCGGCCCACCTCGCCAGCACCGGTAGAGCTCCCCAGCAGAACCACCGCTTTGTTAACAAATCCCTCCAGCACACCATACTCCCTCACCACCGGGTCAACGCGCCAATATCGCCATCGCCTCGCTCCTAAGCACAGGGGCCTCAAGCCTAACTCGGCAAATAAGACTCACTGAGCATGACTCAAATTCTTCTCCAAGCATATTGTGAGTATCATATATCTCAGTCACCAACACTCGATCGTTCACCCTGGGAAGAAAATAACTCAACCCTGGGACTAGCCAACGTATCCATAGAGTCTCCCTTAGATGGAGAAAACATCAAGTTGATTCGGATTATAATTTGACTTAGCTTATTTATGATTCAGATTAGCCTTTGACTCAGCTTACCAGCTTATTTATGATTCAGATTAGAATTTGACTTAGCTTATTTATGATTCGGATTAGAATTTGACTCAGCTTATTTATGATTCGGATTAGCCTTTGACTCAGCTTACCAGCTTATTTATGATTTAGATTAGAATTTGATTCAGCTTATTTATGATTCGTATTAGCCTTTGACTTAGCTTACCAGCTTATTTATGATTCAGATTAGAATATGATCCAGCTTATCTTTGATTCGGATTTGTATGTTGATTCAGCTTACCAGCTTATCTTTGATTCAGACTAACATTTGATTCAGCTTGCCAGGGTATATTATGACTCGGATTTGTATTTTGACTCAGCTTACCAGATTATCTCTGATTCAGATTAGAGTTTGATTCAGCTTGCCGGCTTATGTTATAACTCGGATTGGAATTTAACTCGTCTTGCCAGGTTATCTTATATCTTGGATGGCAGTTTGCCAGCATATCATATCTCAATTTCATATCTCGGATCTACATCTCGATCCCATCTCTTGGCGGTTAGCCTGACTATCACATCCCAAAACTATATCTCAGATCTATATCTTGGATCCATATTAAAGGCAATTGCCATCATCTCATAAGATCAAGTTATATCTGAGCAATCAGATGACTTGGATTTGAGTCATATAACTCGGATTTTGAGTCAGATGACTCAGATTTTAGACGTAAGTCAGATTTGAGTATATAACTCGGATTTGTAATCATATGACTTGGATTTGAGTCATATAACTCGGATTTTGAGTCAGATGACTCAGATTTGAGACGTAAGTCAGTTTGAGTAATATAACTCGGATTTGTAATCAGATGACTCATATTTGAGTCATATAACTCGAATTCTGAGTTAGATGACTAAGATTTGAGACAAGTCAGATTTGAGTAATATAACTCGGATTTGAGTCATATAACTCGGATTCCGAGTCAGATGACTCAGATTTGAGACATAAGTAAGATTTGAGTAATAAAACTCGGATTTGTAATAAGATGACTCCTATTTGAGTCATATAACTCGGATTTTGAGTCAGATGACTCAGATTTAAGACATAAGTCAGATTTGAGTAATATAACTCAGATTTGTAATCAGATGACTCGGATTTGAGTGATGTAACTCGGATTTTGAGTCAGATGACTCAGATTTGAGACATAAGTCAGATTTGAGTAATATAACTGGGATTTGTAATCAGATGACTCGGATTTGATTCATATAACTCGGATTTTGAGTCAGATGACTCAAATTTGAGACATAAGTTAGATTCGAGTAATATAACTCAGATGTAAATTCAGATGATTCGGATTTGGAATCAGATGGCTCGAATTTGAGTCATATAACTCGACTCAGATTTGAGACATAAGTTAAATTTGAGTAATATAACTCGGATGAAAAATCAGATGATTCGGATTTGGAATTAGATGACTCATATTTGAGTCATATAACTCGGATTTTGAGTCAGATGACTCAGATTTGAGACATAAGTAATATAATTAAGATTTGAGTCATATAACTCAGATTTTGATTCAGGTAACTCGGATTTGGGACATAGGTCATGATTGGATCGTGCAACTCAAATGAGATGACTCGAATTCGTACTTACCCAAAGGGGTTAAAAGACTAGTGCCAAAATGGCCAGAAGTCATAAACTTACCCAAAGGGGTTAAAAGATCAGTGCCAAAAATGGCCAGAAGTCATAAACTTACCCAAAGGGGCTAAAAAACCAGTGCCAAAAATGGCCAGAAGTCATAAACTTATCCAAAGGGTTAAAAGACCAGTGCCAAAAATGGCTAGAAGCCATAAACTTACCTAAAGGGGTTAAAAGACCAGGGGCAAAAATGGCCAGAAGTCATAAACTTACCCAAAGGGGTTAAACGACCAGTGCCAAAAATGGCCAGAAGTCATAAACTTACCCGAAGGGGTTAAAAGACCAGTGCCAAAAAATGGCTAGAAGTCATAAACTTACCCAAAAGGGTTAAAAGACCATTGCCAAAAATGTCCAAAAGTCATAAACTTACCTAAAGGGGTTAAAATATCAGTGCCAAAAATGGCCAGAAGTCATAAACTTACCCAAAGGGGTTAAAGGACTAGAGCCGAAAATGTCCAGAACTTACCGGAAGGGGGTAGAAAGACCCAACACTCGAGAAGGCTAGGAACCATAACTTCCCAAAGGGGTTAGAAGAGCAATACCCATGAAGGCGAGGTATCACAAACTTACCAGAAAGGGTTATATAACCAAGAGAAACATGAAGAGGAAAATATGAGTCGAAAAAGAACTCTGGGAATATTTAATACGATGCCTATGCACGACTCTACTATTCCCAGATAGTCTTGGGGACTAATGTCGGGGGGTATGCCCATGGGTACCCCAGAGTTGATGTATTGAGTGATTCTCAGATGGAAGTTTCTATAAAAGAATATGAAGATATGAAGGATAAATGTAACGAGTTGTAAGATATATAGAGATAAATCTTAAAGGAAAAAGGTAAAAGGGGACATGGGCCGAATTAACCAAAAGTCGGCCTGGTCAGATCCCTCCCAGGCCAAATTAAGCCACACCAGCCCGATTTGTCACTTCCTTGGCCGAGTTACTCCAAAGCCCGCTGGGCCGAGGTACTCCCAGCCGGCCCACCTCGCCAGCACCAGTAGAGCTCCCCAGCAGAACCACCGCTTCGTTAACAGATCCCTCCAGCACACCATACTCCCTCGCCACCGGGTCAACGTGCCAATATCGCCATCGCCTCGCTCCCTCGACGACATCCCCGGGTGGGCCGGATTCGGCCCACCACAGGAACTATCGCGCACTGTTATGCACATAGCTCCCGCCACTGCCTCGCCAACGTCGCTGACGTGAGTCGCTAGGGTCAGCTCGTCCACCTCGACGACCTCCCCGGGTGGGCCGAATCAAGGGGATCTCGGCCCACCATGGGTCCCTTCGACCTTGCCAGCACCCCAGGCTACGGGCCGAATCACGGGAAGACCCCGGATGGGCTAGTCCCAGGAAAACCTCGGCTGGGCCGAATCATAGGAGCACCACGGCTGGACAGAATCGCAGGAAAACCCCAGCTGGGCCACTTCATAGTTCGTCTAGGATCCCCTCTTTTGCTCTTGGGACGAATTTCATCCCGCCAGGCCGAGTTACCTCTTCACCCATGGCGCTAGGGACGAAATACATAAATTAAGAAGCCTCCTTATTCATATCCGAATGCTATCTCAACTCCTGCAGTGACATTCCAACTAGCCAGGCAAGCACCACAAGTACCGTGCCAGTCTTGGGACGCCCATGGCTCAGATTGGCACATGCAGTAGGGAATATGCCCTTGGCATCCAAGAAGATGCTAGAGAATATGCCTGGCCTCTCCAGAGATGCCAAGGAATATGCCGAGAATCTCCAAAGATGCCAAGGAATATGCTGAGCATCTCCAGAAGATACTGAGAATATGCTGTCTAGATGCCAACCTTAGGGAACAAGATTTGTCCCCTGGGCTCCCCTTTATAAGGAGAACCGGGGGGTCGTTCTCAGGGAGACCCCCGAAGGGCTCCTCTCCTCTCTGCTCGCTAGGAGCTCTCCTTCCTTCTTCCTCCATTCTCACAGAGAATTCTTAGATAGGAGGGTAGGAGAAACAACTCAAGGAGCACCATTGTAGCCACAAATATGGCAAGATATATGAGATTAGATGCATGTAAAGAGGTGTTATCTCAACATGAGAGCCTCCAACCTAGATATATAATATTTATCTCTATTCTTATGAGTGCGGTCTTCACGGCATCATCCCTCCGCAGATTCCTCGACGTCCATCGGCCCCAACTTTAGCCTATCCATGGCATATGCCATGATACCACCACGACAGATCATGTACTCGGAGTGGCAGGTTGAGGCGTATGTGTCAAGAGCGGGATTTGTACATCTGTGTAATGGAAGGTACTCTGGGCCCACTCAGATAAGTTATATCTAAATGTTGCGCAACATGTGACTAGGTCACGGGGATATCACTTATCGGTACGAGTTTAAAGTAGAATTGTCGGTAACGATGTTGAACCTGACATGAAGATGTCGATGATCAAATCTTGGACAATGCAAGTATCACAGTGATAAAAGGAACATAACACATATTGTTTCATTTTCAAAACAATGGAGAATCATGAGTGCATAGGGGTCATCATGGGCATCCTGGTCCCGCTATTGATCATTGATAAAGATCATGTCTATGACATTCCTGAACCGTAGGGACACACGCTTAAGGGAATTACAATGCTTGGAGATCTATCCGTAAGAAGGAATCCCGAGAGAGAGACCAGAATGGTTCTAGGAGATCCGAAGTTTTTCGAAGAGAGAAAGAAAGAAGGAAAAGGTCTGTAAGGAGTTTCAGATAAATGGGAATTTAAATATACATTTATTATTTGTTAATTGTGAATTAATATATTCTAAATAATATTTAAATTAATATTTATAAAGTCAACTTTCTTATTAGGCCAAAACCTCGGAAGGATTTAACCTGAAAAGAAACCTCAACGAAAAGGGAAAGAAAACAACAAATATGGGTTGTTTGAATGCCCATACATGTGGGCGGAGAATAGTTCTCGCTGCACGTGGGCGGGTGGCTGCCTGCGCTCGCTGCAGCCAACCCAGCTCGACCTTGGCCCAAGGAGCTCACAGGGGAGCTGGACAGGCTGGGCCGCGAGCTAGCCGGCCCACCTAGATGACCACCTCCCTGCCCCTCTAAGCCTCCTGGGCTATTGGCTGCCGCGTCAGCCCACCCGGGGTGGCCACGCCGGACCACCGCCTGGCCGCCTTGCTGGGCTGTGCGCGCCGGCCCTCCATGACCACTGGCTGTGGCCACCTCCAGCAAGGAGAGCTGGGCCGCCGGGTGGCGCCCTGGCCCACCCGGGTTTGCTGCCTATGCTGCTTTGGGTTGTGATGGTTCATCCCATTCGGCTAGACGAATTTCCTAACCTTTTTTCCTTTAATTTTAGTCCCACATGGGGCACCTAAGAGGGAGGGGAATCGTCCCTTCCCCTATATAAAAATGTGCATATGGGTGGGATAAAACACACAATAAATTGATTTATATAAGTTAAGCAACCGGCAGGAGCCATATGGTTGTCCTTTTTTATGGCCTGCATGCTGGAAATGTAAATACATGTAATTTAGATTAGTGGAGAACAACCAAGTTGGTGGCGTCATGGACCTTGGAGCTACGATGATGGGATGATGGCGATCATACCATGGAGCACTAGATGGATATCAAGTTCAAGAAAGGATGAGCATGTGGATGAAGATGATAGTGATGAAGGCTTATCCATGAGCCATCCCGATGATGTAAAGATTGATCATGGTGAATATATGGCCTTCTATGCAAAGAAGTTTTGGAAATATCCCGCCAAGGCCAAGATGGAAATGCAACGAAGAAGCAACCCGAATGGAAGAAGAGACAATGTCACTAAATTGAGAACTTGCTTCAATTGTGGTGAACGCTATCACTTTGTGGTGGGATGTCCCTATGAGAAGAGATAAGATCATGGGGGTAAACTTGTGTTGATGAAAACTTCCAAAGCTCCTTTCAATAAACCCTTCATTAAGAAGAATCCCATCAACAAGTAGTCAGGTGAAAATGTATTGATCACTCATGAATAATTCTCCTCCGACAATGAAGATGATGAAGAGGAAACATCAAGTGGTGTGGCTGTTCTTGCCACTACTTCTACTCCCACATTCTCTCTCTTCGACTCCCCAAATGAGAATATCTCCAATAAGAACGTCACTTGCCTTATGGAAAGAGGAACAGAGGTATCATCATCATCACACCCCTCCCCTTTGATTAATGATGAAAATGATGATGAGATGTCTCTTGAGGTCAAAAGGAAATAATTGATTTTGATGGGTTCATGAATAGCTTGCAAGGGGAACACAAGGGACATTATGTGGACCTCTTAGATCATATTTCTCACACACAAGAGATTCTTGATGAGAGATGTAAACTAGGTAGAGAACACATGATTGGGGTAGAAGCTCTAAATAATGCCCTAGAAGAAGAACAAGAGACTAGGATGTCCCTTGAACTAAAACTTGAAGGGCTTGATGGGGATAATGATATAATTGTTAATAGACTTGTTAAGGAACGAGACCATGCTATTGCTAACTATAAAAGGGCTAAAAAGGACAAGATTGAGTTTGGTGTTGTTCATGAAAAGGCTCACAAGGCCTTGGAAAGTGAACTCTTGTCACTCACAAACTCCCATGAAAAGCTTCAAACTCAATTGACCAATATTCCTTCACCTAGTAATTTCATTCCTTCTAGTAGTACAAATATTCTTTAAGAAAAATCTAGGTTGAAGGGGGATCTAGCTAAGACCACCTTTCCAAAAGGAAACATGTCCATTGATGACTTATTGAGTAAGTAGAGGCCAAATGGTGAGAAAGGAGGCATTGGCTTTGTCTCCAAAGCCAAGAAGAAGAAGAACAACAACAAGAAGAAGGCCAAGCCCACACAAGAAAAAGACAAGGCCATTGTGTGTAGTAACACCACAAGTGGAAAAACTATGTTTCATGATGACTTTGTGGGAAGTGCTAACCCTCACTATGTCTTAATGCGTGATTATTATGATGATGTGTATGCACAATATGTTGGACCATTTGATGGTTATATTTCTTGGTCTATTTGGGTCCCCAAGACCCTTGTTGTTAACAAAAGAGGACCCATTGAAAAATGGGTACCTAAAAACTAGCTTGATATTTTGTAGACCTATGCTTCCGGAGGATCAATGTGGGTGCTTTATAGTGGATGCACAAGTCATATGACCGGAAGCACATCTATTGTCATGGATTTGGGACCAAATGATGATAAAATATCCGTGACATATGCCGACAATTCTAAGTCTAAGGTAATGGTGTTGGAGATATGCCCAAGAGGCAATAATAAAGTGGTTATTATCATATCTTCATACTTATGATAAATGTTTACATACCATGCTATAATTGTATTAACAGGAAACATTAATACTTGTGTGATTTGTAAACATAAAAGAGTCCCTAGTAAAGCCTCTTGTTAAACTAGCTTGTTGGTTAATATATGATCATGGTTTCCTGATCATGAACATAGGGATGTTATTAACAACAAGGTCATATCATTGGGAGAATGATATGATGGACATACTCCTATAGTTAAGCGTAGCATAAAAGATCAAGTCATTTAATATAGTTCATTTCCTATAAGCTTTCTGATACATAGTAACCTAATTCCTGCGACCATGAGATCATGCTTATCACCATCACCGGAAGGATGCTTTGATGACATCAAACACCACACCGTAACTGGGTGGCTATAAAGATGGCATTGAGTGTTTGGAAAGTATGGGTTGAGACACATGGATCAAGAGTGGGATTTGTCCATCCATATGACGGATAGATATACTCTGGGCCCTCTTGGTGGAATGTCATCCAATTAGCTTGCAAGCATGTGACTGGCTCACAAGGGATCACATACCACGGGAACGAGAAAAGAGTACTTATCGGTAACGAGGTTGAACTAGGTATGCAGAGATACCGACGATCAAAACCTTGGATAAGTAAACTATCGTGAGACAAAGGGAAATTGGTATTGTATGTAAGTGGTTCATTCGATTGCAAAGTAATTGTAGAAATATGTGGGAGCCATATGAATTTCCAGATTCCTCTATTGGTTATTGATCGGAGAAGTGTCTCGATCATGTCCGCATAATTCACGAACCGTAGGGAGACACACTTAAGGATTCGATGTTGTTGAGTAGTTATGGAATGATGAGTAAGAGACTGAATGTTGTTCGGAGTCTCGGATGAGATCCGGGATATCACGAGGAGATCCGGGATGGTCCGGAGAATAAGATTCATATAAGGAAAGTCCTGTTTCGGAGTTGGGGAATGGTTCCGGTGTTTTCATCGGGAATGTTCTAGAAGGTTCCGGAATGTCCAGCACTCCGGAGGGGAAGGGTACATGAATGTGTCATACCAAGTTGGAATGATTGCATCATGTACTAAGTGTCATCGCTGAACAAAATAAAGGGTTTAATCAAATCCTAGTTTGAAAAGTCAAACGCCAATTTGAAAAGTCAAACGACTATTTTGGAAAGTGGAGGGGAAGTGGAAACCGAGTTGGGGAGGAGTCCCTCCTCCACCGCCGGCCCACTTGGGATCCGAGTTGGGGAGGGATTCCCCTCCCCTTGGCCGGCGCCTCCCTCCTATAAGAGGAGGGGCAGGGCTCCCCTCCTAGCACACAAGATTGCCCCTCTAAACCTAACCCTAGCCGTCGCCCACCATAGTCGCCGCCTAGGGTTTCTCCCCTAGACGCCGACTTGGGCACCTCCAAGCCCTAGCCGCCGGCCCTAGCACCTCTTCCTCGGTGTGTCTAAACCCTAGATCGCCGAGGGCTCTCTCATAGTCCACCATACTCGCTCCGGCTTAAGGCGAAGCCCTGCAAGATCTCCCCTCTACTTCCGGTACCACGCCGTCGTGCTGCCGGAATTGCGAGGAGAGTACTACAACCTCCGCTGCCTGCTGGAACAAGGGAGAGGAAGGTCTTCGTCGAGTACCGAACGTGTGACCGACTGCGGAAGAGCTTCCGGAAGGATCGTCTACGCGATCTTGAGATCGGCAAGTGTACGACTACATCACCCACGAGAATATGCTCTCGTTAACCGCTTTGGAATCTTCGAGGGTGAGTACCTCTATCGACTCGTTGCTACAATCTAGTAGATAGATCTTGGCTTGTTTGTTTGTATGCGGTAGAAATTTTTTGTTTTCCATGATACGAACCCCTTCAGTGGTATCAGAGCCGTGTCTATATGTAGATCTGTTGCACGAGTAGAACACAATGGTCATTGTGGGCGTTGATGCTTTTATTGTCGATTACTTCTTGTGTACTTTGCATCTTGTGGGATGGTGGGATGAAGCGGCCCGGGCTAACCTTACATGACATTGTTCATGAGACTTGCTCCACACTTTACATGCAACTTGTATTGCATAAGTGGCTTTGCGGGTGCCTGTTTCTCCCAACATAGTTAAGATTCAATTTACAACGGGTGATTGACAATACTAGTATCAATGTTGTGGTTCTTGTTCGTAAGTTAGAACAACACTTATTGATAGCCCCAAACCATGTAAAACATGCAAAGAAAATTAGAGACGTCTAACTTTGTTTTGCAGGGGTGTGCTATGATGTGATATGGCCATGATTGTGATTATATTTGACGTATGCAATGTTCCTTATTGTAAGTTGGCAACCGGCAGGAGCCATATGGTTGTCTTTAAATTCTGTTAAGACCCGCGTGTCTATTTAAAGTAGTTGTAATAGTTGAAGCTGGTGGAAGACAACCATGGAGCAGCATCATTGACCTTGATGCAATGCCTGTGATGATGGAGATCATGTTCGTGCTTGAAGATGGAGATCGGAAGCACAAAGAAGAAAGGCCATATCATATCACATATTATGAATTGCATGTGATGTTAATCCTTTTATGCATCTTGTATTGCTTAGTTTACGACGGTAACATTATAAGATGATCCCTCAAGAACACAATTTCAAGTTTTAAAGTGTTCATCCTTAGTTAGCACCGTTGCTAAAGCTCGTTGTTTCGAAGCACCACGTGATGATCGGGTGTGTTAGATTCTGCGAGTGTATACAACGTGAGCAAGCCAGATTTGCTCATGCAGGAGCTAAGGTTTGATATTGACGAGCCTAGCATGTACAGACATGGTCTCGGAACACGGATCACCGAAAGGTAAAGCATGAGTCATATAGTAGATATGATGAACATGTTGATTATTCGCCGTTGAAGCTACATCAATTCTCGCGATGATCGGTTTTGATGTGGTGGATTTGGTTCGTGTGATCACTAAAACAATGTGAGGGATATTGTTTTGAGTGGGAGTTCAACGGCAATATGATTAAAAGTTGAACACTATTTATCATAAATTAAATCAAAGTGAATTTGCATAATTGTTGTAGTCATTGGCATCCGTTTACCACCTTGCGCTTAGTTAAAATTGAGATGATAGAACTATAGAATTCTGGTTAGTTACTTTACGAACTGGTATCGTATTGTTTTGAAGTGTTAATCTAAAGTTTAAAAGTCCTATTGCAAACTTTCAGTAAGTTCCGGTTACTCCATGAAGTTTAATAATTGGTTTTAAAACAAGAGTGACAATTCCAAGAGTTAGTGTATGAGTATCATGTTTGTCTCCATGATTCTTGATATTCAAAGGATTGTCTTAATATCAAGGTTATCTAGGACCTGAAAGAGTTGTTTCAGAAACCATGATGTGTGGAAGATATTGTGATATCTGAAATGAAGTTTTGGTTACAACATGATAGAGTATAATATGGCAAAAGTCATGTTCTCATATTTGATGAGAATTTGCAAAAGGTTGGAGACACTAGTTGTCCTAAACCTCCAAAAGGTTTTGGAAAGCAACATTATACTCGCGATTCACCGTTACAAGCTAAAAGTAGCTTGATCATGGGTAATTCCATGAGAAGGGTGAATATTTGATGTAGGTAAAATGTTTACTACACCAAGAGATTACTAAAGAAAGGAATTTGAAAGAACACCAAACATTTGATGATGGTAATCTACTTCAAAGTGCAAGTCTAAAGACATTGTTATTTTACTATACATGCTTTGGACTATGTGTCATATATATGGCTCCACTATTGATGTTGATAGATTATTTCAAACAGAAAAGGAAATACTGAAAGAGAATCTCATAAGTATATGGCAGAAGAGAAAAGACTAGAATTGTTCAGTTTAAGTATATAGATGATATACATGTTATGGCTATATTCTTTGCTTATTAAACAATGTGGTTCTTAAGTATTTGATACTGAATTTGTTGGTGTGAATCGTCATACGAAACAACAGAATTCATGAACTACAATGGCCTAAGTAACTAGCAAAAGAATATGTGAAGATGTTCATCGAGAGCAAATAAAGGGTTATTGTGTTGCTCGTTAAACATCAAAGCTTGCCTTCAAGATTTGTTTTATCAGGTATTATGAGAACAAAAGGGTTGTTCAAATAATTGCCGTAATCCATGAAAGATGGATGATTCACAAATCTCGTTGGAGAAATCACATCCATAAAACTAGTGCTAAAAATGTCGAAAGACAAATTGATTGAAAGATCACTTAGGAAGTGACATCGCCGTTTAAATTATATTGGAAAGAAAACATGAAGAAACTCCATGTGTATGGAATTTTGGAGTCTTTTTGATTTTTGATCAAATGACGCTTGTGAAACTTTCCTAGAGATAATTAAAACTTCGTTCATAGGCCAAAAGGGAACGAATGACTAACTTATTGGACTTGTACATATTGTTGTACAAAGTCCATTATGTGTAGTCAAGAGCGATGGATTTTAACTTCATATACTTTCTCCGAAAATTTGAGTGAATATATGAATATTTACTTAATAAGGATGAAGTATAAAACATTTGAAAAGTTCAAAGACTTTCAAGATGAAGTGCAAAATCATTGTAACAAGAATATAAATAGTTTATGATAAGATCATAAAGGGAGATATTTGAGTTACAAGTTTAGCATAATACCTAAGATTTAAGGAATCGTTCCGTGGATTTGCATTTCCCGAAACACCATAAAAGTATGGAGCGTTCGAGATATGTAATTAAACCTTGTTTGACATGGTAAGATCGAAGGTGTAATTCATAAAAACTGCCATTATATTTTAAAGTTTAAAAGCTTTAGAGACTACCGTTTTTCCACAGAAAAGAGCTCCATCATAATCCGTTGAAATGACACCATATAAAGTTATGGCTTGGGATTAAACCCAAGTTGTCCTTTCTTAAACATTGGTATGCTATGCATAAGAAAGATGTTTGCAACCAAAGTCGAATGAACCTGTCTTTGTATGTTATTTTGAATAACTGTTAAGTATTCCTCCATAACACCGGAGACAAAAGTGTTTGTCGCTTAGAACGTCAAGTTTCTTTGAGAAGGAATTTTTCGTGAAAAGTTAAGTGGGAGGACAATAGAACTTTGATAAGGTTAAAAGAACCTTAGCTATATGTGCAGAATTGCGCAGCGCCGAAAAGTGTTCCGGAGACAGCAATAATGCTCATGGCTCACGTGCCTCAAAGGTTGTGGTTACGAAGGTCAAAGTTTCTATTGAACCAAGTAGGTCGAGTAAACAATCAAATACCAAGATTTGAGGGTTGAATCGTTATTTAAGAATAATGAACGTACTACATGCAAAGAAGCGATGATGGACCCTGACTCCGTAAAATGGCTTGAAGCCATAAAATCCGTGATAGTTCCGTACACGAGAAATCAAGTTTTGAACTTGAAGGACCCTCGAGAAAGGTGTAAGACCTTACAATTGTGTTTGGATCTATAAAGAAATAGACATAGATGTTTCACATCTATGAAATAGTCGACATGTTGGGAAAGAGTTCACAACAATGTTCAAAGGTTGTATATGACAAGATTTGATCTTTCATAGCGATATTTAGTCTAGACGGATTAATGTAGCAACCACGACATATAATTTTGTTATGTGTTGAATAAACAAAACAAGTTCTTCTAATAGAATGATTACCAAGGACGTGTGCATGACACGGTCCAAAGGGTTTTGTTAATTCAAAGGATGCTAAAAGCATATGCAAACTTCAATGGTTGAAGTAAGCATCGCAGAGTTGGAATCTTCACCATGATGAAACTGTTAAAGGAGTTTAAGTTCGTCAGAGATGATGAAGATACTTGCATTTGCAAGAAATTAAGTGGGAGCGATAAAACATGTTTTCTAATACATTATGTGGAAGACATATTGTTGATTAAAAATGATGTATCTTTTATTAACACATATTAAGAATTTCATCCCGATGAAAGACTTAGGCAAAACCCAAATATTTGGCATCAATAGACGCTAATATGGTTGTGCCGAAAGTACATAGATGATATATTGAATGAGTTCAATATAGAAACTACAAGAAATGTTCTTGTCGCATAGAAAGGATTGAATGAGTTCAATATTGATGATATATTCAAGTGTATTGACATTTGGTAAGTGAAACAAAGATTCAAGTATAGATTGATACTTGATGTATAAAATCACAAAGAGTATTTTATCAATCATGCTGTGATGTGTACAAATCCAGATATGTCCTATGCTCTAAATGTTATGAGCATATACCAAAATGATTCATAAGATGATTATTGGACAATAGTAAAGATATTCTTATGATCTTGTAAAAGAAATAAGAATATATTATTTTGTAGAAGTGGCAAATAGATGGTTAGTTCATTGTAAAAGTATTACATTGATACTAGTTTTTCCACAAAGTACAAATTAAGTTTATCTCAATCTAAACTAAGGGTGGCACAATAAAATGGAAAGTAAGTTCCATAATGGATTTGGATGAGTTCCAAAGTTAAGACATTGTGACAGATACTACAACAAAAGGCTAAGTATATGACTGCTATAATAGCAGCTAAAGAGGGCATTTGTGTCAAGTAGTTTGTTATCAAACTAGGTGTAGTTCACAGCGGGATAATACTATGAAGATATATTGTACGACAATATTATCAACATGTTTTAACCCCAAAGAACTAAAGGTCTCACCAAAGGACCAAAATTATACAAAGCCATCTCATTAGAGAATGAGTGATGCGTAGAGACACAAAGACATGCAATTACACATGGGCCTGGAAGTGTCAGATCCGGAGATCAGTTGACCACTAGCAATCGTGTACATACAACACCGGAAAGCCATAGGTGTTGAATACACAAAGGTTTGAAACTAGATTATTGACTCTAGTGCAAGTGGGAGACTGTTGGAGATATGCCCAAGAGGCAATAATAAAGTGGTTATTATCATATCTTCATACTTATGATAAATGTTTACATACCATGCTATAATTGTATTAACAGGAAACATTAATACTTGTGTGATTTGTAAACATAAAAGAGTCCCTAGTAAAGCCTCTTGTTAAACTAGCTTGTTGGTTAATATATGATCATGGTTTCCTGATCATGAACATAGGGATGTTATTAACAATAGGGTCATATCATTGGGAGAATGATATGATGGACATACTCCTATAGTTAAGCATAGCATAAAAGATCAAGTCATTTAATATAGTTCATTTGCTATAAGCTTTTTGATACATAGTAACCTAATTCCTTCGACCATGAGATCATGCTTATCACCATCACCGGAAGGATGCTTTGATGACATCAAACACCACACCGTAACTGGGTGGCTATAAAGATGGCATTGAGTGTTCGGAAAGATGGGTTGAGACACATGGATAAAGAGTGGGATTTGTCCATCCATATGACGGATAGATATACTCTGGGCCATCTCGGTGGAATGTCATCCAATTAGCTTGCAAGCATGTGACTGGCTCACAAGGGATCACATACCACGGGAACGAGAAAAGAGTACTTATCGGTAACGAGGTTGAACTAGGTATGCAGAGATACCGACGATCAAAACCTCGGATAAGTAAACTATCGTGAGACAAAGGGAAATTGGTATTGTATGTAAGTGGTTCATTCGATCGCAAAGTAATCGTAGAAATATGTGGGAGCCATATGAATTTCCAGATTCCTCTATTGGTTATTGATCGGAGAAGTGTCTCGATCATGTCCGCATAATTCACGAACCGTAGGGAGACACACTTAAGGATTCGATGTTGTTGAGTAGTTATGGAATGATGAGTAAGAGACTGAATGTTGTTAGGAGTCTCGGATGAGATCCGGGATATCACGAGGAGATCCGGAATGGTCCGGAGAATAAGATTCATATAAGGAAAGTCCTGTTTCGGAGTTGGGGAATGGTTCCGGTGTTTTCATCGGGAATGTTCTAGAAGGTTCCGGAATGTCCAGCACTCCGGAGGGGAAGGGTACATGAATGTGTCATACCAAGTTGGAATGATTGCATCATGTACTAAGTGTCATCGCTGAACAAAATAAAGGGTTTAATCAAATCCTAGTTTGAAAAGTCAAACGCCAATTTGAAAAGTCAAACGACTATTTTGGAAAGTGGAGGGGAAGTGGAAACCGAGTTGGGGAGGAGTCCCTCCTCCACCGCCGGCCCACTTGGGATCCGAGTTGGGGAGGGATTCGCCTCCCCTTGGCTGGCGCCTCCCTCCTATAAGAGGAGGGGCAGGGCTCCCCTCCTAGCACACAAGATTGCCCCCTCTAAACCTAACCCTAGCCGCCGCCGACCATAGCCGCCGCCGCCTAGGGTTTCTTCCCTAGCCGCCGACTTGGGCACCTCCAAGCCCTAGCCGCTGGCCCTATCACCTCTTCCTCGGTGTGTCTAAACCCTAGATCGCCGAGGGCTCTCTCATAGTCCACCATACTCGCTCCGGCTTAAGGCGAAGCCCTGCGAGATCTCCCCTCTACTTCCGGTACCATGCCGTCGTGCTGCCGGAATCGCGAGGAGAGTACTACAACCTCCGCTGCCTGCTGGAACAAGGGAGAGGAAGGTCTTCGTCGAGTACCGAACGTGTGGCCGACTGCGGAAGCGCTGCCGGAATGCAGCGCCGGAAGGATCGACTACGCGATCTTGAGATCAGCAAGTGTACTACTACATCACCCACGAGAATCTGCTCTCGTTAACCGCTTTGGTATCTTCGAGGGTGAGTTCCTCTATCGACTCGTTGCTACAATCTAGTAGATAGATCTTGGCTTGTTTGTTTGTATGCGGTAGAAAATTTTTGTTTTCCATGCTACGAACCCCTTCAAATGGGTCTTGGCAAGGTTGTGGTTGCCCACGACACTACACTCGTGGACGTCATGCTTGTTGAGACCCTTGGCTATAATTTACTTTCATTCCATGCCCTTGGAAAGATGGGATTTGCCGTATTTATTGATAATGATATTGTTGTCCTCATGTGGAGCAAGTCTCTCAAGGTCGCTTTCATTGGGTACGTCGAAAATGACTTGTACGTGGTGGACTTTTCAGGTCAAACCACTACAAGTGTGATGTGATTATTCGGAAAGGCTGATGTGGGTTGGTTATGGCATCGCCGACTAGCCCATGTCAACATGAGAACTTTGCAAAGTCTTCACAAGGATGACCATATTGTTGGACTAAAATAAAACGTTTGCTTTGCCAAAGATCATGTTTGCAGGGCTTGTGTTGAAGGAAAGATGCATGATTCTCCCCACAAGACGACCAACTATGTCAAGTCCAAGAGGATCCTAGAGCTCCTTCATGTGGATCTCTTTGGTCCTCCATCTCATGCAAGTCTTGGTGGGAAGAAATATTGTTAAGTGATTGTTGATGAGTATTCAAGATACACATGGGTATATTTCTTCAAGCTGAAAAGTGAGACCCAAGAGAACTTCGTCGACTTCATCAACACGGTTTAACGTCAATACAATGTCCTGGTGTTGATTATAAGGAGTGACAATGGCACCGGATTCAAGAACGACACCTTGAATGGATTTCTTAGTGATGAGGGGATAAAACACCAATTTTTTGCTGCATATATGTCACATCCCAAGATTTTCCAAATTTTATAATGTGAAAAATAAATAAACAAAATAAATAACTGTTGAAATTTAGGGTGAAAAGAAACTTTTTGATTCCAAATGGAAACTTAAAACCCATCTTGAACAAACTTAGGTTAATGTTTGAATTCAGCTAAATTCAAAATCAAGTAAAATGCATTCTTCATAAATGCATCTGGAAAATTTAAACACTTGGGAAATAAACCCAAACCTTAACACCCTAATAGAATAAAATCATTTCCAAGATATCTCTAAGACCATGGTTTGGATCCATATAAAATTTTGTCAACAAACATTTATAAATGATCAAGAATGACAAATAGAAATATTATAAAACCATATGAATTGGTTTCATTCAATTTGGAACCATAGATAAAACCTTATGAAATTAATAACATAAGGGAATTGAATTTCCAAAGCTAATAAAGCACCTATCTAGAAATCCATACTAAATAGTGAGCAAATAATCCTAAAGATATTTAAAAGGATAAACAAATATTAAATAAGATTTTACAAATTGGAATCACCAAGTTTGGACCTATAAATAAAAAGATATGGATTTTATAAGATAAAGAAAGAAATATTAAATGAGGAATATTTAATGACCAAATTAAATATTGGCCTAATCCATAAGCAAATGGAATAAATATAATCCAAATACAAATAAAATAAAGGAATAAAGAATTTTCAAATTAAATAAAATGGGATTAACCAAATTCCATTTCCATTTGAATAAAGACAAAATCCCATCTAGAAATGATTAATTAAATCATGGGAAAATGATATTTGGAATTTACCCAAGTGGAATAAAAGTTGTTTAATTAACTTAAATAAGATCAAAGAAATCTACCAAATAAAATTTATGGAATTAAAACTATATTTAATTTCATAGGAATAAAGACAAATACCCAATTCAAATGATTTATAAATCATATTAAAAACATTCCTAATAATTCAAGGTGAATTATTTGACACCCAAATAAACAAATAAAACCTACTTAAAAGATTTGGAATAATTTAGATTTCAAATGGAGTTTGAAAAACATTATTAAATCTTATTTGAAATAATACAAGGGCCTATTTTAATTAATTAATATTCCCTAAAAAGAATAAATGAATTATTCCAAATTTAACTTCAGTATATATAAATAATCAGTATTAAAATATACTCAAAGTTTGGTTGGAATTGGAATTCAAATTTTTGTTTGAATTGAATAAACAAAATCAAAACAGATTAATAGAAATAGAAAAGAGAAAAAGAATTTGTACAAAAAAATGAACTAAACCAATCCAGCCCAGCAATGCCCACTGGCCCAGCATCATCCCACATCTCCCCTCTCTCCCCGAAGCGTTTTCGCACCGCAGGAGGAACCCACAGCGTCACTGACGGCTTGGACCCACCCCACCTCTCTCTCTCTCGCAGACAACTAGGACCCACCTACTGTTCATCGTCTCCACCCTGCGACCACTTCCTCACCGTTTCTGCATTGATCTCGCGGGAGTAAATCACGTCAATACAGCGAGTAATTCCTGTCATCAATCACGCTCGATAAATCCCCTCTCTCTTTCCCCTCAAACCCCGCTGCCAGAGAGCCACCAGGCCGCCTTGATTTTACCCTGCACCGCCGCGGACTCCGGCGAGCATTTTCATCAATTCCAACAGCTCCTCGTCTCCCCACGCCCCCTCGACCACACGGGCGCGTTCCCTTTCACCTGGCGAACCTCTCCGTAGCGCCAGCTCGCCTGCGTGTGCTCTGCATCGTCGACAACGTCTTCAACAGAACACCGCCGTCGTCTGCCACCTCTCCGGCGAAGCCCCCTGGTAACATCCGACCACGCCTTCTCCTCTCCTTGACCCACATGACTTCGTGACTCTCTTGCGTGTCTAACGCTGTTTTCCTCTGGACTTAGCATGCTCCCTAGCGTCGCCCTCGACAACGACAGAGAGCAACCGTCGCCAGAGAGAACTCCGACGAGGAATCACCAGTGACCCCGTGCGCCCCTCGACAAACAACAAGCACGTTGAGCATCAACGAAGCACGGCAATCTCGGTGAGACCCTCCCCTGTCTCTTTTGCTTCCTGCACCGCCAACGCCACCCTCGTTTGAACACGCCGCCGCCTGTCACCGCCGCTAGCGCCGCCCGTTTAAGGTTAGTGGCTTTAGGCCATTCGATTTAGATCCAGTGGATACGAAGAGTTATGCTGATCTGTGCCACACGATTTGCATTAGATCCTATGGTCTGCATCGCTTGATCCACGCGAAACGTTTTCGGCCAATCAAAACACAACACGTGGCACAGTCTGTTTTTAATAAAAACAGAATTGATCTATTTGATGTTCCAATTTGTAAAATTCATAACTTTCAAACCACACGTCCAAATTTTGCAAATTTTATATCAATGGAATCAGAAAGACAAACCCTATCCAACCATGGGCTTTTTTTTAGAAAATTGCTTCGGTTAAATTGATTGTTTTTGCAGAAACTAGTGTAGGCATATTTTGGATATAAAATTTGTTCTAAAATTATTTTAATGATAAAACCTTCGGCAAATGGTTTTTTTTGAACCTACTGACCCTAGAAATCAATTTGTGGTATCAAAAAAATATTTTGTGAAGCAAGAGAATAAAACTTTGAATTAAAGCATTTCTAGTCAAATAAAAATATTGTTTATTTGTTGAAAGCACTTTTTGGAGGAAAACTTTTGGGAAATGTTTTGGTTCAAACTCTCTGACCCTAAACACAAGGTGTTATGATTTAAAAATATATTTTGAAGAACCCTATAGATTATTACTTTGGTAAAGACATTTTCAACCACATAAAATATTGATTTGGTTTAAAATGGTTTATAAGTAAAATCTTTTACAAATGATTTTGCCACTTATATAAAATGACCTATAGGTGTTTTAGAATGTTTATAACCAATTAGAAATCAATTTTACAAATAAAACAATCTTTAGCATGCTTGCATGCATTACTTTGTTTCTATTATTTTATGTGATGTTTGCTTGAATGGTAGTTTGAAATATTGCTTGCTTGATTGAATTGTAGTGATTTGAAGAGTGTGAATATTGCAAGATCAAGGAGTGAACTTATATTATCTACCAAAAAGTCAAGTGATGCTTCATACTTTGTCCCATTATTTTCACTATGCACTAGTGATATTTCTAAGGTAGGACTTGCATGGAATTTTTGCTAAGTATAAACTATGCCATGGGAAATCCTAGTAGATGAAACCTTAGTAGAATTTTCCTATGTTAAGATTCCTACTACCATCATGCTTATCTTAGCTAGTAGAAAACAAGGGTGGATTATATTCATACTATGGAATATTTCTAAGTCAAGGACTTGTGTTTTTCTTTAATAAAACAACTTAGTGAATGAATCACCTGGGTGGAATGGAAGGAATGGTTTGTGTTGAGTGGTTATACAAGGCCCATTTCTATGGTTTACCTTGTGTATCTCACTTGTGGATGGCCACCCAGGAACAAAGATATTTGAGATGTCAAACGTTGAGAAGCTTCAAGTGCAGCCACTTGGCATTATGGGCTCTGCCTGGATCATATAGGTTGCAATAACTTAGCCTAATGGACAGTTGGTGGTAGGGGATGATAGGTTGGAACGCGTCCATTCTGGTCTAAGGGAAGGCTTCTGAAAGATCTTGTCTTGGTGAAACCAAGTCTTGTGGGGAAAGTGCACCACCTCTGCAGAGTGTAAAATCTAAGTACTTAGACATGTCCCTGGTATTGGACAACATGAGCATCAAGACATGGAAGCTATCAAGAATCTCCTCATCCCAATTTCTATGTTAAAACTTGTGGTTGAACCAGGGTGAAGGAACACTAATTTCTATTGGTGTTTCCTTGGGAAATTTTTGACAAAGAAAAACTCAGAGTTTTCAACTGATAGGTAAAACCTATTTTGAGCAAAGCAAGCCCAAGCTACACTTAGCCAAAATGCATATAGTGTCTAGACTACTAAAATTTTACTAATGTATCACTTTCCAATACAATTCAAATGTATTGACCCTGGTGGCTGTAACTTATTATGTTGCAGGTTTGTTTGATGTTAGTGAAGTTTATTGATTAGGATTACAAGTCTACAACCAACATGACTGCCTGTGGCACTTTGAAGATGAAGGACCCCATGCTATTGTTATATTCTGCTGCATTGTAATGAGATAGCCAAATGAGCTATGTAAGATGTAATAAATTATGTTATTCCTGGTTATAAAGTTGTACTATGACCTTTGTTCTTGATATTACATCTTAACTGTGGATGCTAGCTATTGATCCAGGGAGTAGCATTGTAAACATAGGGATCTCTACCTTATTAAAGGCTGGGAACCTTGCAGATGGTATCAGAGCACTGTGTTGCCTGTAGGATTGTAACCCTAGGATTGGACAAAACCCCTTAGAAAAAAATAGGAGTTGAATTTGTTCCAAAACTTATTTACAAACAATCTTGTAAACTCTTCCTCAACCTTTTTGGTTTTGACTCTACATCTCTCCTATTTCAAACTAGATGGATAAATCCTTCTCCATGACCAAAGACTTCAACTATATTTTCACCAAGGACTTCACCAACTCAAGAGATTTCAACCTTAGTCTCAACAAGGACTTCAACTTGGATATCACTAAGGACCACAAGTGACACAAGAAATATTACTCAAGACTTGAAGACTAAGGAAACACAACTTAGAAGGAATCATCATCACCTTTGAAGTTTTGTGACCAAGATACAAGAAATTCTCCAAGGATACAAAGATATTGTTCAAGAAGAACCAACCAAGAAGAATGGAATGCTCTCAAGTGAGCCATATAGTTGGACCACCATGTTTAGTTTAAATTAAACTCACCAACCTATGTGGTGTAGCAAAAATATTTTATTGCCTAAAAATGTGCTTGAAACTTGTTGTTTGAGTGGAATGATTGTTTATGATTGCTTGCACATTGCTTGTGTGAATTGTGTGATTAGAATTATTCCTTAGGAATCTTTTGCCTATTCTAATCCAAATCCAACCCAAATAGATGACTACTCCAAGGAACTCCAACATCAAGAATGGTGACAACAACAACCAAGAGGTCAACATGAGAGAACAACTACTAGTAAACCAAACCCATTTGAATCAGATGACAACTTAGTTTTTAGCCAACAACAATGAGTTAGACCCAACCTTGCAAAAGTTTTTAGAAATCCAATCCCAATTGTTGCAAGGGATGACCACTCAAATGATCAACATGGGAGACAACTCTTTCCAAGGAGTTTGTGACAACAAGGATGTCAACGATGATATTCTAGAAGGAACCCAAGCTTGCAATGTTTGTGGAGACAAGGATCACACTTCCAAAGATCATAAAGATCAATGCCCCAATTGTGAAGAGAAACATCCAACTAATCAATGCCCCACATCTCAAGCAACTTATTTCCTATGTGAAGGAAATAATGATGTCCCTATCCAATGCCCCATCTATTCCATAGTTCAACAAAGGAAAAAAGGTGGAGTGCAACAACTGATTGCAGACTACCATGAGGGAACAACTTCTACCAAGAAGGATGAAGACAAAGGAAAATCTCAGCTTGCACCTCCATGCAATATGACTTAATTTGATGGACCAAAGAGGAGACATATGTATTATCCAAGGAAAAGATCAAGGAGACCAGGAAACTTTCCCACCTTTGAGATAAGATATGAAGAGCATGAACTAGAAGAACTCCTAGCTTTGGAGAAGCCCAAGAAGAAGAAGGACAAAAGCCAAGTGCAATGTTGCCATTGCAAAGAAATGGGACACTATGCTAATGAATGTCCTGAGAAGAAACAAAAACATAAGGAGATTAACCAAGTGTGGTGCAACAACTGCAAAGAGCTAGGACATTATGTGTCAACTTGTTCACAGAAGATACGGGAAGAACTCAATCTTGTCACATGTTACAATTGTGGTAACCAAGGACATTATGCAAGCAATTGTCCAGAAAAGATGAAGCACAAGTTAAAGCCTATGAAGGATCTCAGCCTTGTCACATGTTTCAAGTGTGGAAACAAAGGACACTATGCAGATGTTTGCCCAGAGAGAATTCAAAAAGATTCCAAGCAAGCCAAGATGTAATCTAGTTGGAAAATTTTTAAGGGTGGTCGTACCCTAGTTGCTTTGCGCCAACTTGTAACCCCTATCTTTCCCAAATGTCGGGACGAGATTTATTTTAAGGGTGGTAGCCTGTCACATCCCAAGATTTTCCAAATTTTGTAATGTAAAAAATAAATAAACAAAAAAAATAATTGTTGAAATTTAGGGTGAAAAGAAACTTTGGGAAATAAACCTAAACCATAACACCCTAATAGAATAAAATCATTTCCAAGATATCTCTAAGACCATGGTTTGGATCCATATAATTTTTTTTAACAAACATTTATAAATGATCAAGAATGACAAATAGAAATATTATAAAACCATATGAATTGGTTTCATTCAATTTGGAACCATAGATAAAACCTTATGAAATTAATAAGATAAGGGAATTGAATTTCCAAAGCTAATAGAGCACCTATCTATAAATCCATACCAAATAGTGAGAAAATAATCCTAAAGATATTTAAAAGGATAAACAAATATTAAATAAGATTTTACAAATTGGAATCACCAAGTTTGGACCTATAAATAAAAAGATATGGATTTTATAAGATAAGGAAAGAAATATTAAATGAGGAATATTTAAAGACCACATTAAATATTGGCCTAATCCATAAGCAAATGGAATAAATATAATCCAAATCCAAATAAAATAAAGGGATAAAGAATTTTCAAATTAAATAAAATGGCATTAACCAAATTCCATTTCCATTTGAATAAAGAAAAAATCCCTATTAGAAATGATTAATTAAATCATGGGAAAATAAGATTTCGAATTTACCCAAGTGGAATAAAAGTTGTTTAATTAACTTAAATAAGATCAAAGAAATCTACCAAATAAAATTTATGGAATTAAAACTATATTTAGTTTCATAGGAATAAAGACAAATACCGAATTCAAATGATTTATAAATCATATTAAAAACATTCCTAATAATTCAAGGTGAATTATTTGACACCCAATTAAACAAATAAAACCTACTGAAAAGATTTGGAAGAATTTAGATTTCAAATGGAGTTTGAAAAACATTATTAAATCTTATTTGAAATAATACAAGGGCCTATTTTAATTAATTAATATTCCCTAAAAAGAATAAATGAAGATTCCAAATTTAACTTCAGTATATATAAATAATCAGTATTAAATCTACTCAAAGTTTGGTTGGAATTGGAATTCAAATTTTTGTTTGAATTGAATAAACAAAATCAAAACAGATTAATAGAAATAGAAAAGGGAAAAAGAATCTGTACAAAAAATGAACTAAACCAATCCAGCCCATCAAAGACCACTAGCCCAGCATCAGCCCACCTCTCCCCTCTATCCCCGAAGCGTTTTCGCACCGCAGGAGGAACCCACAGCGTCACTGACGGCTTGGACCCACCCCACCTCTCTCTCTCTCATAGACAATCAGGACCCACCTACTGTTCATCGTCTCCGCCCTGCGACCACTTCCTCACCGTTTCTGCATTGATCTCGTGGGAGTAAATCACGTCAATACAGCAAGTAATTCCTGTCATCAATCACGCTCGATAAATCCCCTCTCTCTTCTCTCTCTTTCCCCTCAAACCCTACTGCTAGAGAGCCACCAGGCCGCCTCGATTTTGCCCTGCACCGCCGCGGACTCCGGCGAGCATTTTCATCAATTCCGGCAGCTCCTCGTCGCCCCACGCCCCCTCGACCACACGAGCGCATTCCCTATCACCTGGCGAACCTGTCCGTAGCGCTAGCTCGCCCGCGCGTGCTCTGAATCGTCGACAACGTCTTCAACAGAACGCCGTCGTCGTCTGCCACCTCTCCGGCGAAGCCCCCTGGTAACATCCGACCGCGCCTTCTCCTCTCCTTGACCCACATGACTTCGTGACTCTATTGCGCGTCTAACGCTGTTCTCATATTGACTTAGCATGCTCCCTAGCGTCGCCCTCGACGACGACAGAAGGCAACCATCGCCAGAGAGAACTCCGGCGAGGAAGCACCAGTGACCCTGTGCGCCCCTCGAAAAACAGCAAGCACGTTGAGCATCAGCGAAGCACGGAGATCTCGGTGAGCCCCTCCCCTGTCTCTTTTGCTTCCTGCACCGCCAGCGCCACCCTCGTCTGAAAATGCCGCCGCCTGTCGCCGCCGCTAGCGCCGCCCGTTTAAGGTTAGTGGCTTTAGGCCGTTCGATTTAGATCTAGTGGATACGATAGATCCACTTAAAACGAAGAGGTATGCTGATCTGTGCCGCACGATTTGCATTAGATCCTACGGTCTGCATCGCTTGATCCATGCAAAACTTTTTCGGCCAATCAAAACACAACACATGGCATGGTCTGTTTTTAATAAAAATAGAATTGATCTATTTGATGTTCCAATTTGTAAAATTCATAACTTTCAAACCGCACGTGCAAATTTTGCAAATTTTATATCAATGGAATCAGCAAGACAAACCCTATCCAACCATGGCCTTTTTTTAGAAAATTGCTTCTGTTAAATTGATTATTTTTGTAGAAACTTGTGTAGGCATATTTTGGATATAAAATTTGTTCTAAAATTATTTTAATGATAAAACCTTTGGCAAATGGTTTGTTTTGAACCTACTGACCCTAGAAATCAATTTGTGGTATCAAAAACATATTTTGTGAAGCAAGAGAATAAAACTTTGAATTAAAGCATTTCTAGTCAAATAAAAATATTATTTATTTGTTGAAAACACTTTTTGGACGAAAACTTTTGGGAAATGTTTTGGTTCAAACTCTCTGACCCTAAACACAAGGTGTTATGATTTAAAAATATATTTTGAAGAACCCTATATATTATTGCTTTGGTAAAGACATTTTCAACCACATAAAATATTGATTTGGTTTAAAATGGTTTATAACTAAAATCTTTTGCAAATGATTTTGCCACTTATATAAAATGACCTATAGGTGTTTTAGAATGTTTATAACCAATTAGAAATCACTTTTCCAAATAAAACAATCTTTAGCATGCTTGCATGCATTACTTTGTTTCTATTATTTTATGTGATGTTTGCTTGAATGGTAGTTTGAAATATTGCTTGCTTGATTGAATTGTAGTGATTTGAAGAATGTGAATATTGCAAGATCAAGGAGTGAACTTATATTCTCTACCAAAAAGTCAAGTGATGCTTCATACTTTTGTCCCATTATTTTCACTATGCACTAGTGATATTTCTAAAGTAGGACTTGCATGGAATTTTTGCTAAGTATAAACTATGCCATGGGAAATCCTAGTAGATGAAACCTTAGTAGAATTTTCCTAAGTTAAGATTCCTACTACCGTCATGCTTAGCTTAGCTAGTAGAAAACAATGGTGGATTATATTCATACTATGGAATATTTCTAAGTCAAGGACTTGTGTTTTTGTTTAATAAAACAACTAAGTGAATGAATCACCTGGGTGGAATGGAAGGAATGGTTTGTGTTGAGTGGTTATACAAGGCCCATTTCTATGGTTTACCTTGTGTATCTCACTTGTGGATGGCCACCCAGGAACAAAGAGATTTGAGATGTCAAATGTTGAGAAGCTTCAAGTGCAGCCACTTGGCATTATAGACTCTGTCTGGATCATATAGGTTGCAATAACTTAGCCTAATGGACAGTTGGTGGTAGGGGATGATAGGTTGGAACACGTCCATTCTGGTCTAAGGGAAGGCTTCTAAAAGATCTTGTCTTGGTGAAACCAAGTCTTGTGGGGAAAGTGCACCACCTCTGCAGAGTGTAAAATCTAAGTACTTAGCCATGTCCCTGGTATTGGAAAACTTGAGCATCAAGACATGGAAGCAATCAAGAATCTCCTCATTCCAATTTCTAAGTTAAAACTTGTGGTTGAACCAGGGTGAAGGAACACTAATTTCTATTGGTGTTTCCTTGGGAAAGTTTTGACAAAGAAAAACTTAGAGTTTTCGACTGATAGGTAAAACCTATTTTGAGCAAAGCAAGCCTAAGCTACACTTAGCCAAAATGCATATAGTGTCTAGACTACTAAAATTTTACTAATGTATCACTTGCCAATACAATTCAAATGTATTGACCCTTGTGGCTGTAACTTATTATGTTGCAGGTTTGTTTGATGTTAGTGAAGTTTATTGATTAGGATTAGAAGCCTACAACCAACATGACTGCCTGTGGCACTTTGAAGATGAAGGACCCCATGCTATTGTTATATTCTGCTGCATTGTAATGAGATAGCCAAATGATCTATGTAAGATGTAATAAATTATGTTATTCCTGGTTATAAAGTTGTATTATGACCTTTGTTTCTTGATATTACATCTTAACTGTGGATGCTAGCTATTGATCCAGGGACTAACATTGTAAAAACAGGGATCTCTACTTTATTAAAGGTCGGGAACCTTGCAATATACCCCTCAACAAAATGGTGTAGCCGAGAGGAAGAACCGAACTCTTATTGATATGGCAAGGACCATGTTGGCCGAGTTTAAATCTCCATATAATTTTTGGGCCGAAGCAATCTCCACCGCATGCCATGCATCAAACCGGCTCTACTCCGCAAGAAATTGATCAAGACTCCATATGAAATACTTACCAGTAACAAGCCCAATTGTGGCATCCCGCAAAACCACTACTAGAAAATCGCGTTGTTTTTGTGCATTGCATCACCATGACAGCATGCTCATGTCATCATGCCACATTGCATTTGAGCATCGTCATCATCTTGCATCTGTTTGCATAAAACTGTTTTTTTTTGAAAAGCCTGGTTTTGTTTACTAAACGCCCCGTCTTTAATTCAAAATCAAAACCGGGTCTCCGGAATATTTTGTTTTGACTAACCACGGTTTGCAAACGGTCCGTTTAAAATGAATAAAATATTAAATTATTTTAGTCGGGGCAGTCGAACGGGCCGATTCGACCCGAACGACCACCCCCAGAAATTAAAACGGTCCACCTAAAATCCCTAAGCTACCCAACCTAATCTACCCACCCCTCCGGCCACCTCACCCCAGCCTATCCTCTCTCGCCACCTCACCTCCCTCCCTCTCCCCCTCCAATCCGCTGCTGCCACCTCACCTCCTCTCAACCCACACACACACAGCACACGCCACTCCCACGTCCCCGACCCCACCCAGTCCCCACCTGCCAGCCGGCCCCAGCCAGCACACACACCCACTCCGCGTGGCCCCACCCCCAAACCGACACGCCCCACCGACCCCCCTGGACCCGGTCGCGCCCGTCCTCTCCCACCTTCCCCGACCGCACCTCCTGCTCTCCCGACCGCAAGCCCGCCTCTCTTCCTTGTCTCCTCCCCACCCGGCAACCTCCTCCTTCCCCACTGCTGGCGCCTCATGAACCCGCTGCCAATTCCCACCGCAGCCCACCATTCCCTGCCTCATGCCCCTTCCGCCCGCCGCTAGGGGCCCCGCCTCGTCCCTCGCCCCTCCGGCCGCCCCCTCCCCGACGAGCAACCCACCCGCCGCCTCCTTGATCGCTGTCATGAGCTCTACCGCCTCGACCTCATCCTCGCCTTAACGCCCAGAGCCGCCGCCCACCTCTCTGCCGTGGTCCGTCCTCCCGCCCTCCTGCTCGGCCGATGCGTCGCCGCCTTCTCCCTTGGCTCGCCGGAGCCCGCCGATCAATGGCGCCCTCGCCTGGCCGCGCCGCCATCCGCCCCGAGCTCGCGCCTTCAGCCCGTGCTGCCGGCCTCGCCCGTATCCCCAGTGCAACCGCGCCGCCAAGTTCGTCGCGCCGGCCTCCCGCCACCGCATGGCGCCTCTCGACGAGGCGCCGCGCCGGGCTGTCGCGTCGGCGTGGTCCCGCCGCTTCTCTCGCGAACCGTCCACTCGCCACCCCTCTTCATCACCGCCGCCGGCCGCAACCGCATGCGAGCTGGTCACCTCCTTGACGCCAAGCTCTCCGCGTCCGTCGGCGCCTTGCCTTCTGTGAGCCAGGCCCGAGCACCGCCGTCCCGCGTGACGCCGTCCTCGATCGCTGGGCGCCGGCTACGTACGCCTCAACAGCGTGCCCCGCGCGTGGACGCCCTTGCTGCTCGAGCTCGACCTCACCTGGCCACGTATCCTTTGGGCTACATGCCGCTAGTCGTGCTCTGTGCAGTGCTTGTCTGTAGCATGTTTGACGCAAGTTTGGCATCGCCGAGACCTTCCATAGACCCATGTACCACCAAGACGCTCGCGACCACCTAGCAGGACCACATCGTCAAGTTCGCAGTTAGAGGCCGCTTGAACCCGAGGGTCTCGACAAGACCATCCTCTCGTCAAGACGGGGGACCATGTGATGGATTGAAAAGTTCCCCGAAGACCGCGGATACGACAAGTACCCCCTCTCGGATCCGAGGACCGAAGATGCCCGGAACGCCAAGATCGCCCTCAAGGATCCGAAGGCCCCAACTCCGAAACCCCGAAGACCGACCCCGGTGTTTGAAGACCGAACCCCAAGATCTGCCTCACGGGACCGAGCCCCGGAAAACCCCGATGCTTTCGACACGGATGCCATGATCTTCGTCACGGACGCCGAGACCCCCGGACCCGAAGACCACACGTGCGACAAGTACTCCTTCCCGGATGCGATGCTCGAGAACACGGACGGTAAGAACACCGACGCAGAACGCCAAGTGCTTCACCCCGAACGCCAAGACCGACCCGACACGAGGACACGACAAGATCTTCACGACTACAAGATCGACACCGACCAGGGCGAGTCCGATGCGCCCCGACGCCGCACCAAGTCCTGCTACCGCGGATGCGACAAGATCTACCTCAGTTGTCCGAGAACGAACCCGTCGAACCCTGAACCTTGAGACCGAACCCCGAACCCCGGAACCCCAAGATCTGCCGAACCCTAAATGTGTGAACCCCTTCCCGAAACCCTATTTTATAACATAATACAACTTGTCGCATATTAAACATTCATCTTGCATGCATATTTGTGTGGTTTGGGGGCCTTATGCCAATTCACCTCTAATTAAATATGGGACCCATATGCGGGCAAATCTAGACTCATATTGGCCTCATTTAAACTTGTGTAGCGAACCGATGCCACCTTTTGTCTTGCTAATGCAACATTTAAATTGCGGGGTAACTAAACAACATGAACCACCTAATTAATTGTCGGAACCCCGGTTCCGCTTAATATGGCCTAATTGCATTGCACCTTGCCATGTCATACATCATACATGCATCATGCCGATCTTTTTCCGTAGTATTAAATATTGCATCCGGTGTTAATTCTAGTGTTTGCTTCTTCGCGGATAAGGCCGTTGAGTTGATGTGAGCTTCGCCCCGATCTTCGGTTGAACCCTTCGACAATGTTTTCAGGCGAGCATCCCCCCATTTCTACCTATCTTACTTTTATAGTATTTATTCCCTCCTGTTGATCTATTGCTATCTGTGTTGCGATGCTCTAGTTTTCGTACCCGTGATATCCCTTGCAGCCATATATTGCCTTGGACACTTCCTATTACCTGCTGTTTGGTAGATAGTTGGGCCTGCGCGTCATAGTCGCTTGCTCAAGTGCTGTTGCGTGTCGTCAAGTGCCACAGTTGTTGGTGTGTTGCCGCATGTTGATGTTGGAGATGATCATGGCTTCACTTTTCGTTCACTTTAATTACTATATAACCACTAAAATTGAAGTAAGTAAGCAGAGGCATCGGTGGGTGATAGATAGTGTTGGTTTCCGACCGCCCACTTGTGTCCCGTAGGACCCCGAGTTCTTGACACCTGTTCTGAGATCGAGCGCGCTAACCACAGGTGGGGAGATATGGGCCCCCCATTGATTATTACCTGATTTCAAAGTATTGTACTGGGGGCCACAAACTAGTTTGAGGTTTTATTTACTATCCTGTACTTATGCCATGCTTTACTGCTTTATTTACGATTGTGCGAGGAGCACATGCATCTGTTAGGAAGCGGAGTGTTTTCGCGGTATCGACAGTCCAGTTTTGGGATTAGCTGCCATACCATCGTCACAAACCCTAAGTCCGTCTCGAGACCGGCCGACTTCGCTATGGTAGACTTAGTGGGGTGGCCCCGTGCTTGCTTTGGGTGCAGGAACGTCATGACTTAGGCCCGACATACCGATGGGTGTATGTTAACCGCTTCCGCAAAAGGGTCAAGTGCTTGTGGATACTTTGGTGCACCCTACGTGGTTAAATCTTTTCGAGAAGCCGTGTCCGCGGTTATGGACGACTTGGAGCACAGTGCTTGATCATAGACAACTATAACTAAAGTTTATTGTTATAAATTGACTTGTATCCGATATGACTAGTAATCAGCTTCACTACAAGGAATGGCTAAATAAAAGTATCAACAACTGCTGGGTCTTGGGGTTATCTCATGCTAATTGTATCTGACTAGTAAGTGTTGCAACTATCACGGAATGGTTAACTAAAAGTGCCCACGGCATACTTTATCAGGATGATTATCTAAACCTGACTAGTAATTACTGCAGCGATAACCGAATAAATAAAACTGCCAACTGTGTGAGTTCCTCGGTTGACTTCCTCGTTTGGTCTCGAGGGGGAAACACCAGGATGGGTTTGTTTGATGGTAGCACCAGGTTGGGTCCGAATAGATCTTTCTTACCCCCCTCTCTGATAGCCGCCAGTTGTATCGAGTCTCTATAGGTTGTTTAGTGCATCTTTGCCACGCTCGATCCACCATACCTATGTAGGCGAGGACCGCGAACTCTAGCCTCGCTGTGTCGCCTCGATCGACGCCTCTTTTTCCTTTGCCCTTTGTCGGCACCCTTTTGTTTAAGCAGGTTTTGAGATCGACGTTAGCGGTGGTTACCTTCCGGCTTGGCCTGGGCAGGGTTATGGACGCCATTGGTTATTCTTCAGGGCTCTTAGCCCCATTTGCATCTTGTCCGTAGTCGGACGCTCTATCATTTCAAGGTGATTTGGATCTTTGTATATTATATCTGTATTCTTGACTCTTGGAGTCGTGCTGTATATATATCCGTTCTGTGGGTCCCATCGAGGACTGTTGTGTAATGTTATTACTTCGTTTTCCACCCGCACGAAAGTGCCTGGTAGGCGCCTTCGAATCGTTTCTATGCGGGTTTGGCGGGAATCGCTGAAACTTGCATAGGGCCGATTCTGAGGGTGTTACAGAGTGGTATCAGAGCTCAGCAGTTGCGATACCCCACGAGTCCAGCCTGTAGGATAACCTAGCTAACGGCCGAAGTAGAGTGTCAAAACTATTTTTGAAAAATCGGTTGGATAGTTCTGATTTGGTCTGATTTTACTCCTTACCCCTCTGCTGCTCTCCTCTTACCTCAATGTGTTTTGAATCCGCTCTCTTCTCTTTCTTCGAGTCCAGGATTTCTCGTGGTTGGGTTCCATCGTACCTTCAGGGTTTCGCTTCCTCCTTTGGTAACGGTGTTGCTACATCTGGTCTTCATGCTATCCGAGGAATCCGTCTACTGTGGTACCATTCTTTGTTCCTTGTTTGTGCCTTCCGGTGTTTTCCGACGCGACGACGCCATCTACGCCAGATCCGATGCAGAGTCTGCATCACTCCTTTGTTTCCGAACCTCGCTTGTCGAGATCTTCAGTCTGAATCCTGAGGGTTGGTTGCATGATCTGTCTATTCGTGTACATAGTAATGCTTTGAGTGCGGGATGGAGTCGCGACCATACCACTACTCTGATCATTCGCTTATGTACATTGAATGGTGGATCTATGCAATTTACTCCTTCCGCTGAAGTTAGAGGTGGCCTTGCCTTTCACTTCGTCTGTTGTTTATCCGGAGTGTTCTCTTGACGAACGTGAACAAGAACCCTTGTTAGTGGTGTCGCGAAGATCTACACGAAGCGAGAAGATGCAGATCACCGACCTTCCTTCGGTACCATGAGGCGGATCTCGAGGGCGAGATCCATTGTTAGTGGTGTCGAATTGTGGCATCCCGCAAAACCACTACTAGAAAATCGCGTTGTTTTTGTGCATTGCATCACCATGACAGCATGCTCATGTCATCATGCCACATTGCATTTGAGCATCGTCATCATCTTGCATCTGTTCGCATAAAACTATTTTTTTTTGAAAAGCCTGGTTTTGTTTTCTAAACGCCCCGTCTTTAATTCAAAACCAAAACCGGGTCTCCGGAATATTTTGTTTTGACTAACCACGGTTTGCAAACGGTCCGTTTAAAATGAATAAAATATTAAATTATTTTAGTGGGGGCAGTCGAACGGGCCGATTCGACCCGAACGACCACCCCCAGAAATTAAAACGGTCCACCTAAAATCCCTAAGTGTAACACCCTCAGAATCGGACCTATGTAAGTTTCAGCGATTCCCGCCAAACCCGCATAGAAACGATTCAAAGGTGCCCACCAGGCACTTTCGTGCGGGTGGAAAACGAAGTAATAACATTACACAACAGTCCTCGATGGGACCCACAGAACAGATATATATACAACACGACTCCATGAGTCAAGAATACAGATATACGGTACAAGATCCAAATCACCTTGAGAACGATATAGCGTCCAGCTACGGACAAGATGCAAATGGGGCTAAGAGCCCTGAAGAATAACCAATGGCGTCCATAACCCTGCCCAGGCCAAGCCGGAAGGGTAACCCTGCTAACGGCGTCGATCTCAAAACCTTAAACAAAAGGGTGCCGACAAAGGGCAAAGGAAAATAGGAGCGTCGATCGAGGCCAGTACACGGCGAGACTAGAATTCGGCGGTCCTCGCCTACATAGGTGTGGTGGACTGAAGCGGCAGCGGCAGCATGCACTAAACAACCTATAGAGACTCGATACTACTGGCGGCTATCAGAGAGGGGTGAGGAAAACCTATTCGGATCCAACCTGATACTATCATCAAACAAACCCATCCTGGTGTTTCCCCCTCGAGACCAAACGAGAAAGTCAACCGAGGAACTCACACAGTTGGCAGTTTTACTTATTCGGTTATTGTTGCAGCATTTACTAGTCAGGTTTAGATAATCATTCTGATAAAGTAAGCAGTGGGCAATTTTAGTTAACCATTACGTTATAGTGGCAACACTTACTAGTCAGATACAATTAGCATGAGATAACCCCAAAACCCAGCAGTTGTTGGTACTTTTGCTTAGCCATTCTGTTGTAGTGAAGCTGATTACTAGTCATATCGGATACAAGTCAATTTATAACAATAAACTTTAGTTATAGTTGTCTATGATCAAGCACTGTGCTCCAAGTCGTCCATAACCGTGGACACGGCTTCTCGAAAAGATTTAACCCTGCAGGGGTGCACCAAAGTATCCACAAGCACTTCGACCCTTTTGCGTGATAACATACACCCATCGATGTCGGCGGGCCTAAGTCACGCTCCACCCAAAGCAAGCACGGGGCCACCCACTAAGTACACCCGCAACGAAGTCGGCCGGTCTCCGAGACGGACTTAGGGTTTGGGTAGACGGCTGTGAACGACAGCAAATCCCCAAACGGGGACTGTCGACACCGCGAAATCGTGTCCCGATCCTAAACAATACAGGTGCTATCTGTCGCACAATTTAAATAAAGCAGTAAAGCATGGCATAAGTACAGGATAGTAAATAAAACCTGAAACTAGTTTGTGGCCCCCAGTACAATACTTTGAAATCAGGTAATAATCGATGGGGGGCCCATATCTCCCCACCTGTGGTTAGCGCGCTCGATCTCGGAACAGGTGTCAAGAACTCGGTCCACGGGACACAAGTGGCGTTTGAAAACCAACATTACCTATCACCCACGATGCCTCTCGCTTAATTCAATTTTAGTTGTTAAACAAGAATTAAAGTGAAATAATAATTAAAGCCATGATCATCTCCAACATCAACATGTGGCAATTCTCCAACAATTGTGGTACTTGACGACAAGCGAAAACACTTGAGCAAGCGACTACGACACGCGGGTCCATCTATCTACCAAACAACAGGTAATAGGATGTGTCCAAGGCTATATAGGGCTGCACGGTATCTCACAGGTACGGAAAACTAAAGCATCGCAACACAGATAGCAATAGATCAACAGGAGGGAATAAAGACTATGAAAGTAAGATAGGTAGAAAGGGGGAGATGCTCGCCTGAAACACTGTCGAAGGGTTCATCCGAAGATCGGGGCGAAGCTCACATCAACTCAACGGCCTTATCCGCGAAGAAGCAAACCACTAGAAGAAACACCGGATGCAATATTTAATACAACGGCAGAAGATCGGCATGATGCATGTATATGATGCATGGTATGGCAAAGATGCAATGCAATTAGGTCATATTAAGCGGAACCGGGGTCCCGACAATTAATTAAATGGTTCAAGTTATTTAGATTCCCCGCAAAATTAAATGTTGTTTTAACAAGGCCAGATAGTACCGGGTTCGCTACACCAATTTAAATGAGGCCAATATAAGGCTAGATTTGCCCGCATATGGGCCCCATATTTAATTAGAGGTGAATCGGCATAAGGCCCCCAAACCAATGATATGCATGCGAGAATGACAATTTAATATGCAACAAGTTTATTTAGTTGACAATTTATAAAATAGGGTTCTCGGATAAGGGTCACACATTGGGGTCTCGACGATCTTGAGGTTCCGGGGTTCGGGGTCGGTCTCTGGGTTCGGATCTGGGGTTCGGGGTTCGACGGGATCGGTCTCGACGGGAACATTCTCGGATATCAGAGGTAGGTCTTGTCGCGTCCGGGAAGCAGAACTTGGGTCGGTGTCGGGGCGCGTCGGCTTCTTCCGGGTCGGTGCCGTTCTTGTCATCGCGAAGGTCTTGTCGCGTCCTCGTGTCGGGTCGGTCTTGGCGTCCTCGAGGGAATACTTGGCGTTCCGGGTGGCGACCTGGCGTCCGAGAGATGATCTTGTCGCACGGTGTCCGGTAGGCGAACTTGTCGGTTCCGCGGTTTTTCCGAGGTTCGGTCTTCGGATCTTTCGGACCCGCGAAGGGCGCTTGGTTCTGGGTTCTGGTGTTGGAGGTCTTGATGTTCCATGTAGGAGGCTTGGACTCCATATCGAGGGGGCTTCGTAACCGTGTCGGAGAACTTGATGTCCATGTGGCGATCTCGTCTCTCCGGTTAGGCGTCCTCGGTGTCGTAGTGGTCGATGTCGAACTCGGATGGCGCCGGGGTGTGCTGGCCAAAGGCTGAGGCGGGGCCAGAGGAGGCTGTCGAAGCGGGGCCCGCCGGCGACGGCGAGGCAGGCACAGCCAGGGGGAAGGCTCGGGGACGCGGGTCTGCAGAGGGGAGGGCGAGGTCGACCGGCGACGGCCGGTGCGAGCAGAGGCGCGACGGGGCGAGCTTGGCGGACGGTGACTGCAGCTGGCGGGCCGGAGCGGACGCGTCAGGCGGCGGGCGCCCGAGCGGGAGGAGGCGAGCGGAGGAGAGGAGCGGGCAGGAAGATGCTGGGCGGAGGGCGCGGAGACCATTGGGCAAGGGCGGCGGCCGGCTCGGGGTCGGGGCGAGGTAGTGGCGGAGGGCGAGCTCGGGGAGGAGGGCCCGGCCCTGGCGGCGGAGGTGAGACGGAACGGCGGGGCGGTCGGTGGTCGCAGGTGGAAGGAGGGCCGGAGAGGCTCGGCGGGGTGGCGGTGGCCGACGAGGTGGGAGAAGGCGGCCTCGTCTGGGCCGGAGGAGGCGAAGGCGGCGAGGGAGAAGAAGGAGAGAGGCGGCGAGCGGAGACGGCCAGGGGAGCGGCGGGGCGGCGCCGGAGAGGTGAGAGGCGGAGCGAGCTTGGCCGGCGAGAGGAGCGAGGCGGGAGGGCGACGGGGCCAGGAGGGGAGAGAGGATGGTGGGAAGGAGTGGCCCACGCGTGGGGAACGCGTCGGCGGGGTGGGCCGCAGTGGCAGCCTGGCAGGTGGCTGGGCGGTGGGCCAGGGGGTGGACTGGGTCCAGGGGGGTGGGTCGGCGCGGGCTGGGTGTGGTTAGGGAACAGGGGCCACGCGGTGGGGCCCGCGCGTCAGGGAGTGGAGTGGGGTGGGTGGCTGCTGTGGGGAGTGCGTGTGTGGCTTGTGTGGGCAGGGAGTGTGGGGGCAGGGGTGTGTGTGGTGGTTGGAGGGAGAGAGAGATGGGGGGAGGTGGCAGCACATGGTTGGCTGGGGGAAGGGAAAAGGGGAGGTGGCAAGTTGCTATTGGGTGGGGTGATGTGGCCGGTGGGTGTGGGTAGATAGGTTGGTATCTTTAGGAATTAGTTGGACCGATTATAATTTCTGGGGGTGGTCGTTCGGGTCGGGTCGGCCCGTTCGACTGCCCCCACTAAAAATAATTTAATGTTTTATTCATTTTAAACGGACCGTTTGCACCCCGTGTTTAGGCAAAACAAAATATTCCGGAGACCGGTTTTGGTGTTTGAATAAACATGGGGCGTTTTAGAAAACAAAACTAGGTTTATCTGCAAACAGTTTTATGCAAGCAACTGCAAGATGATGACGATGCTCAAATGCAATGTGGCATGATTACATGAGCATGCGGTCATGATGATGCAATGCACAAAAACAACGCGGTTTTCTAGTAGTGGTTTTGCGGGATGCCACACCAAGCTACCCAACCTAATCTACCCACCCCTCCGGCCACCTCACCCCAGCCTATCCTCTCTCGCCACCTCACCTCCCTCCCTCTCCCCCTCCAATCCGCTGCTGCCACCTCACCTCCTCTCAACCCACACACACAGCACACGCCACTCCCCATGTCCCCGACCCCACCCAGTCCCCACCTGCCAGCCGGCCCCAGCCAGAACACACACCCACTCCGCGTGGCCCCACCCCCAAACCGACGCGCCCCACCGACCCCCCTGGACCCGGTCGCGCCCGTCCTCTCCCACCTTCCCCGACCGCACCTCCCCGTCTCTCCCCGACCCCGCAAGCCCCGCCTCCCTCTCTTCCTTGTCTCCCTCCCCACCCCGGCAACCTACTCCTTCCCCACTGCGGCCTCACAACCACGGCGCAACTCCCACAAGCGCAACCACCATCCCGTCTACTGGCGTCCCTTCCGCCGCTAGGGGCCCCGCCCTCGCCTCGCCGCCCCTTCCCGACGAGCAACCCACCCGCGCCTTCATCGCCATCCATGAGCTCTACGCCACCGCCTCGACCTCATCCCGCCAACGCCTAGAGCCGCCGCACCTCTGCCGTGGTCCGTCCTCCGGCGCCTCCTTCTGCTCCAGCCGCTGCCGCTCGTTTGAGCTCGCCGATCATCGCATGGCGCCCTCGCCACAGCAGCGCCATCCGCCCCGAAGCTCCGCGCCCTTCAGCCCGTGCCCGCCTCTTCCCGTATCCCAGGCGTAACTGCCGCCAAGTTCGTCGCCGCCTCCCGCCACCACATGGCGCTCTCCGGCATGAGGCGGTGCCCGCCGTCGCTGTCGGCGTGGTCCCGCCGCTTCTCCTCTCGCGAACCGTCCACATCGCCACCCCTCTTCATCATCCGTCGCCGCGCCGGTCCGCAACCGCGCATGCGAGCTGGTCACCTCCTTGCCGCCAAGCTCTCTGCGTCCGTCGGCGCCTTGCCTTCTGTGAGCCAGGCCCGAGCACCGCCGTCCCGCGTGACACCGTCCTCGACCGCTGGGCGCCGGCCACGTACGCCTCAACAGCATGCCCCGCGCGTGGACGCCCCTGCTGCTCGAGCTCGACCGCACCTGGCCTCGTGTCCTTTGGGCTACATGCCGCTAGCCGTGCTCTGTGCAGTGCTTGTCTGTAGCATGTTCGACGCAAGTTTGGCATCGCCGATACCTTCCATAGACCCATGTACCACCAAGACGCTCGCGACCACCTAGCAGGACCACATCGTCAAGTTCGCAGTTAGAGGCCGCTTGAACCCGAGTGTCTCGACAAGACCGTCCTCTCGTCAAGACGGGGGACCATGTGATGGATCGAAAAGTTCCCCGAAGACCGCGGATACGACAAGTACCCCCTCTTGGATCCGAGGACCGAAGATGCCCGGAACGCCAAGATCACCCTCAAGGATCCGAAGGCCCCAACTCCGAAACCCCGAAGACCGACCCCGGTGTTTGAAGACCGAACCCCAAGATCTACCTCACGGGACCGAGCCCCAGAAAACCCCGATGCTTTCGACATGGATGCCATGATCTTCGTCACGGACGCCGAGACCCCCGGACCCGAATACCACACGTGCGACAAGTACTCCTTCCCGGATGCGATGCTCGAGAACACGGACGGTAAGAACACCGACGCAGAACGCCAAGTGCTTCACCCCGAACGCCAAGACCGACCCGACACGAGGACACGACAAGATCTTCGCGACTACAAGATCGACACCGACCAGGGCGAGTCCGATGCGCCCCGACGCCGCACCAAGTCCTGCTACCGCGGATGCGACAAGATCTACCTCAGTTGTCCGAGAACGAACCCGTCGAACCCTGAACCTTGAGACCGAACCCCGAACCCCGGAACCCCAAGATCTGCCGAACCCTAAATGTGTGAACCCCTTCCCGAAACCCTATTTTATAACATAATACAACTTGTCGCATATTAAACATTCATCTTGCATGCATATTTGTGTGGTTTGGGGGCCTTATGCCAATTCACCTCTAATTAAATATGGGACCCATATGCGGGCAAATCTAGACTCATATTGGCCTCATTTAAACTTGTGTAGCGAACCGATGCCACCTTTTGTCTTGCTAATGCAACATTTAAATTGCGGGGTAACTAAACAACATGAACCACCTAATTAATTGTCGGAACCCCGGTTCCGCTTAATATGGCCTAATTGCATTGCACCTTGCCATGTCATACATCATACATGCATCATGCCGATCTTTTGCCGTAGTATTAAATATTGCATCCGGTGTTTATTCTAGTGTTTGCTTCTTCGCAGATAAGGCCGTTGAGTTGATGTGAGCTTCGCCCCGATCTTCGGTTGAACCCTTCGACAATGTTTTCAGGCGAGCATCCCCCCTTTCTACCTATCTTACTTTTATATTATTTATTCCCTCCTGTTGATCTATTGTTATCTGTGTTGCGATGCTCTAGTTTTCGTACCCGTGATATCCCTTGCAGCCATATATTGCCTTGGACACTTCCTATTACCTGCTGTTTGGTAGATGTTGGGCCTGCGCGTCGTAGTCGCTTGCTCAAGTGTTGTTGCGTGTCGTCAAGTGCCACAGTTGTTGGTGTGTTTCCGCATGTTGATGTTGGAGATGATCATGGCTTTACTTTTTGTTCACTTTAATTACTGTATAACCACTAAAATTGAAGTAAGTAAGCAGAGGCATCGGTGGGTGATAGATAGTGTTGGTTTCCGACCGCCCACTTGTGTCCCGTAGGACCCCGAGTTCTTGACACCTGTTCCGAGATCGTGCGCGCTAACCACAGGTGGGGAGATATGGGCCCCCCATTGATTATTACCTGATTTCAAAGTATTGTACCGGGGGCCACAAACTAGTTTGAGGTTTTATTTACTATCCTGTACTTATGCCATGCTTTACTGCTTTATTTACGATTGTGCGAGGAGCACACCTTTATCTTTTAGGAAGCGGAGTGTTTTCGCGGTATCGACAGTCCAGTTTTGGGATTTCTTTGTCGTTCTGACCATGTCGCAAACCCTAAGTCCGTCTCGAGACCGGCCGACTTCGCTTGGTAGACTTAGTGGGGTGGCCCCCCGTGCTTGCTTTGGGTCTGGGAACGTCATGACTTAGGCCCCGCCGACATACCGATGGGTGTATGTTAACTGATCTGGCAAAAAGGGTCGAAGTGCTTGTGGATACTTTGGTGCACCCCTGCAGGGTTAAATATTTTCGAGAAGTCGTGTCCGCGGTTATGGACGACTTGGAGCACAGTGCTTGATCATAGACAACTATAACTAAAGTTTATTGTTATAAATTGACTTGTATCCGATATGACTAGTAATCAGCTCCACTACAACGGAATGGCTAAATAAAAGTATCAACAACTGCTGGGTCTTGGGGTTATCTCATGCTAATTGTATCTGACTAGTAAGTGTTGCAACTATCACGGAATGTTTAACTAAAAGTGCCCACTGCATACTTTATCAGGATGATTATCTAAACCTGACTAGTAATTACTGCAGCGATAACCGAATAAATAAAACTGCCAACTGTGTGAGTTCCTCGGTTGACTTCCTCGTTTGGTCTCGAGGGGGAAACACCAGGATGGGTTTGTTTGATGGTAGCACCAGGTTGGGTCCGAATAGATCTTTCTTACCCCCCCTCTCTGATAGCCGCCAGTTGTATCGAGTCTCTATAGGTTGTTTAGTGCATGCTGCGCTGCCGCTCAGTCCACCATACCTATGTAGGCGAGGACCGCCGAACTCTAGCCTCGCTGTCTTGGCCTCAAGATCGACGCTCCTCTTTTTCCTTTGCCCTTTGTCGGCACCCCTTTTGTTTAAGCAGGTTTTGAGATCGACGCCGTTAGCAGGGTTACCCTTCCGGCTTGGCCTGGGCAGGGTTATGGACGCCATTGGTTATTCTTCAGGGCTCTTAGCCCCATTTGCATCTTGTCCGTAGTCGGACGCTCTATCATTTCAAGGTGATTTGGATCTTTGTATATTATATCTGTATTCTTGACTCTTGGAGTCGTGCTGTATATATATCCGTTCTGTGGGTCCCATCGAGGACTGTTGTGTAATGTTATTACTTCGTTTTCCACCCGCACGAAAGTGCCTGGTGGGCGCCTTCGAATCGTTTCTATGCGGGTTTGGCGGGAATCGCTGAAACTTGCATAGGGCCGATTCTGAGGGTGTTACACCAATGTATCTTACTTCCGAGTGTTCATTTGTAAGTGTTTCTATCTCAAAAAGGGTGCTCGTTTGTCCAAATTTGATTCCAAAGCATTAGAGGGTTATTTTGTGGGCTACGGTCTCGAATATCAAACTTATAGATTCTATGATCAGCTCTCCGGAGATGTCATAGAATCTTGTAGTGTGGTTTCAGAAGAATATGATGGTCTCCAAGGGGGGCGTGTTGATGTTACATGCTTGTTTAGTATCTACTTTGCTTTTTCCACACTTTGAGGTGATTTTCTTATGTTTTCTGGTACTAACCTATTAACAAGTTGCCACAGTGCCAGTTGCCTATTTTCTGCTGTTTTTGGTTCCAGAAAAGCTAGTAAGGAAATATTCTCGGAATTGGACGGTCCAAAAGACAAACTCAATATTTCACCGAGGAGAACACGGAGTCCAGAGGAGAGACGAAGGGGCGCCACAGGGCGGCTGCAGCCCCCAGGCGCGACCTAGGGTGGGCCCGCACTTGGGCAGGGTGTGGACCCCCTGGCCGCCCCTGCCTCGCCTCTTCGCCTATAAAAGCCCACGATGACTAAACCCTAAGTACCCGATCAATATTCCACGAAACCGTTTGTAGCCGCCGCCACCATCGTCCCTAGATCGGGGGGATCTGAAGCTGTTCCTGGCACCCTGCAGGAGGGGAGATCATCCTGGAGGCCTTCTTCTTCATCATGCCAGCCTCCGTTATGAAGCGTGAGTAGTTCCACCTTGGACTACGGGTCCATGTAGTAGCTAGATGGTTGTATCTCCTCCTTGTGCTTTCATATCTAGATCTTGTGAGCTCCGTTCATGATCAAGATCTAATCTATTTGTAATCATGCATGTTGTGTTTGCGAGGATCCGATGGATATTGAGATTACTATGTCAGATTGATTAATGGTTTTGTATATTTGATTCTATCATGTCTGTGTTGTTTGAGATCTTTCATGCTCTCCGTCGTTAGTAGCTATCTTGGCCAAGTGGTTTCTAGTGACTCGAAGAGGGGGTATTTATGCTCGATAGTGGGTTCATGCCTCTACTTAATCAAGGGAAGTGACAGAAATCTCTACTTTTGTAGATGTGTTGTTGCCACTAGGGGGAAAACATAGGTCTCTTGTTCATGGAACAAGTGGATTGTTTACCTTACACACTTTGCTTAAAGTAGTTGTCTGTTGCTTGCAACTTAATACTGGAGGGGGTTCGGATGATAACCCAAAGGTTGACTTCTAGTCATAGATGCAGTTGGATGGCGGTCTATGTATATTGTTGTATTGCCCAATCGAATCTCATAGGATCTTTTTGTCTAGTATTGCATTGTTATGCCTTGCTCAGTCCTATCAATTGCCTTGCTGTAATTTGTTTACCCATCATGCCATGTTTGTTTATCTAAGGAGAATGCCTCTAGTGAACTGTGGACCCCGGTCCAATCTACCATAGATACATCTTCCACTGTTACAATTTACTTGCTGCAAACCATCATCACCTTCCACACCATATCATTAATCCTTTGTTACAACAACCGGTGAGATTGACAACCTCACTGTTAGTTGGGGAAAAGTCTTGAGTTTGTGTTGTGCAGGTTTCCATGTTGCTTGCAACACCTTTGAGACGTTTCCTTCCTCCTACTGGTTCGATAACCTCGATTTCTTACTGAGGGAAGACTTGTTGTTGTGCTGCATCACACCTTGCTCTTGGGGTTTCCCGACGAAGCGCTCCCACGTTGAAGCAACGCCAACAAGTTTTTTTGGCGCCATTGCCGGGGAGGCTAAGGATGTCTTCACAAGGGGAGTCCTCCTCAACCTTTCTCTTATCTTTGTTTTTAGTTTGCTTAGTTTATTTATCTTGGTTTTGTTTTCCTATTTTTATCAAAAACTCCAAAAAAATTAGTTTAGTTTGGTTTGCTTTCTCTTATCAAAAACACAAAAAAATTAGTTCCTGCTCTAGTTGCCACCTTGCTCTAGCTCACCATGCTGATCCCCAAGTTCACCCTAAAATACCTTTTAATAGGTAGTGGCTCCATAATTGGGAAAGAAAATATTGAAGAATTCTTTAATCATGTTAGAAAGCATGAGGATATTGAGGATATATCTATAGCAGAAATTGCTCCTAATTATGATATTGATGCAACTTCTTTAGTTCATATGTTGGAGGCTAGGTTTGTTAGCCTTAACCCCATGATGCAAATTTTGTTCCTAAAACTAAAACAAGAAAAAAATGCTTAAAAGAGAGAATTTATTCTTGAAACTTTACTAAAAGAGTTCCATGATGTTACTAAGGAAGCCAAAAAGGTCTTTGAGCATTTCAATATGTTAGGCTCATGTGGTGATGTTGTGAGTACTTCAGATAAAACCAAACCTAGAGAGGAATTTAAGATACCCATACCCTTTAAGCTTGTTGGGATGCATGAGGCCTTTGAAAAGAAATTTGATTGGATTGTTCCTGAAAATCCTTTTGATGAAAGTAGTGAACCAAAGAGAGATGAGAAGGGATCCTCCAAAACTCATTTGGATGAGATACCTTTCATAGTCGAAGACTTTGCAAGTGTTGATGTTAATGCTTCCTCATTTCAAAATATTTGATTTCTTGCTTCTTGTGCCTAACTTAAAGGAGTTAAAGAAAAGTATTTGTTGGGAGATAACCCAAGAGTTTTCTTTTGTCTTGGAAGTTATTACTTCAGTAATGACCTATCCTTATCCTTTTTGTTTGCTTTTGTGCCAAGAATGACCTCTAATGAGAGGGAAGTAAGATTTGGGGAGTTGCTGTCTCGAAACAGATTTTTGTCCTCCACCCTAAAAATTCTAGAGGAGTCTCTGTAAGTCGGATTGAGCTGAAAATTTACGAATAAATCCCCCAGTTTGTTAGCTAACGTTCGTTAGTTCAACACTTTTTGATTTGAGCAACAAAAGATTTTTGAAAAATCGGTTTCTACCTGCTGGTTTGTTTTGACAGATTTCTGACATTATTTGCATTTGCTTCTTATTGATTCCTTTTTGGGTTCTTTTTGAGTTGCTACAGTAGCTTGTATTTTTAGTGAAAGTTTTTCTGTTCTAAAGCTAAACCCAAGGGTCTATTATATTTTGAATACACTAATGTTGCTAATGAAGATAGTGTGAAGTTTTGTATGAAGGAAAATTTTTAGGTGTAGAGAGAGAATGATGTAATGAGATGTAGAATGGACAAAAGCTCAAGCTTGGGGATGCCACCCCCGGTGTCACCCCAAGAAATATCCAAGATATACAAGCGTCAAATCTTGGGGATGCTCAAGGCATCCCTTTCTTCATCAATAAAAAGCTCAGGTCTTTCTAGAAACTTCGTTTTTATTGTTTCATGCACTATTGTGTTGTTCTTGGAGCGTCTTAGTTTTTGTTTGCTTTGCTTAGTTTCTTTAGGTTGCTTGAATAAATGTAGGGGTCCCAATCTTAGATAAGATAGAGCCCCCTGTGTTTACAATGCTAGTCCCTGGATCAATAGCTAGCATCCACAGTTTAGATGTAATATCAAGAAACAAAGGTCATAATATAACTTTATAACCAGGAATAACATAATTTTATTACATCAATTACATAGCTCATTTGGCTATTACATTACATTGCAGCGGAATAATTATAATCATGGGGTCCTTCATCTTCAAAGTGCCACAGGCAGATGTTGGTTGTAGACTTTGTAATCCTAAACAATCAATCTTCACTAAAATCAATCAAACCTGCAACATACAAGTTACAGCCACAAAGGGTCAATACATTTGAATTGTATTGGCAAGTGATACTATGGTAGTATAGTGGAGTCTATCATCTATATGTATTTGGCTAAGTGGAGTTGAGGCTTGCATTGCTCAAAATATATTTTTCCTTAACATTTTGAAAATACTAAGTTTTTGCTTGTCAAAATCATTTTTCTCAATCAAAGATTGAAGATCCTTTCCAAGGCATCTACCAACCAAAGATTGAAGATTTCAAACAACCCTTGTTCAATCCATAAGTTTTAACTTAGAAATTGGAATGATGAGATTCTTGATTTCTTCCATGTCTTGATGCTCAAATTGTCCTTTACCAGGGACATGGCTAAGTACTTAGATTTTACACTCTGCAGAGGTGGTGCACTTTACCCACAAGACTTGGTTTCCCAAGACAAAATCTTTCAGAAGCCTTCCCTTAGACCAAAATGGACGCGTTCCAACCTATCAAACACTACCACCCACTATCCATATGGCTAAGTTCTTGCAACCTATATGATCATGGCAGAGCCCATATTGCCAAGTGGTTGCACTTGAAGCTTCTCAACATTTGACATCTCAAATCCCTTTGTGCCTGGGTGGCATACCACAAGTGAGATACACAACCCAAGTCCATGGCCTTGTGTAACCACTCAACATATCCCAATCTTTCCATTCCACCCAGGAGGTTCATTAACTTAGTTGTTTTATTAAACAAAACCTAAGTCTTCAGACTTAGAATATTTTTCCATAGTGTGAATATATATTCCACCCATGTTTTCTATTTGCTAGGCTAAGCTTGATAGTAGTAGGAATCTTTAACTTAGGAAAATCCTACTAAGTATTCATCTACTAGGTTTTCTTATAGCAAGGTTTATACTTAGCAAAATCCATGCAAGTTTTACTTAGCAAAATCACTAATGCATAGTGAAAGTAATAGGATAAAAAGTATGAAGCATCACTTGCCTTTTTGGTAGGGAATGGTGGTTCACTCCTTGATCTTGCTAGTCTCACACTTCACTACAAGTCAATCAAGCAAACACAAATTCAATTCACATTCCAACCAAAGTCAAACAAACAATTTTTTTCACACACAAAGTAATGGAATCTAAGTCATGCAATAGCATGCAAAGGTTTGGTTCTATTGCAAGGATGGTCTCCACTAGGCTTCTAAACTTTGTAAGATCCAAATTGGTCATTTACCAAAATGGCAAAGTCATTTGCAAATGGGTTTTATCTCAAAACCATTTTAAACTCCATTCATCATTTTATGTGGTGAAAAATGTTTTTATCAAGGCAAAACTATTAAGTTGTTCACCAAATGAGTTGCTAATTTGCAAAACTTGGTGTTTTGGGTCAGTGGGTTTGATCAAACCATTTTCTTAAGGTTTTCTTTCCATAAGCATTTTTATAACAAAAACTGTTCTTTTTATTTGGCTAGAAGATGGCTAAGTCAAGTAATCCAATCTAAATTTTACCAAAATCATTTTTAACACCAAGGGTTGGTTCCTAGGGTCAGTAAGGTCACAATAAAACATTTTGCAAAAGTTTTAACCCTAAAATCAATTTTAAACAATTTTTATACTCTAAACAAGCTCACAAAAGAATCTGCAAAATTAAGCAAACTAACAGATACTATTGGCTAAACTAATTCCACAGTTGGCTAGGGCTTGTTCTCCTGAATCGAATGACATAAAATTTGTAATTTTTGGACGTGTGGATCAAAAGATACAAGGGTTTGAAGTTTGCAAATAAATCTGTTTTCAATTTCTTTTAAACAGATCTAGTGCCACGCGTCGTGTTCCTATTGGTCCATACCGGTTCGGTTGGATCGCGGCTGTGGGGCGTTGGATCTAGTTAGATCGAGTGGTCCAGAGGACATACCTCTTCGGTGTTTAAGTAATCTATCCGATTCGTTCGATCCAGATCTAACAGCTACTACTGCCTGGTCACAGATGGGCGGCGCTGCGCGGCGGCAGACGGCGGCGGCGCTCTAGCGGTGGAGTTCCGGCTAACACAGGAAGTGAGAGAGAGGGAGGAGTGGCTCACAGTGATCGCCGAGGCACGGGGATGCTCAACCTGCTCGCTTGGTCGGAAGGCGCACGGGCTCCTAGATTGCTCGCGGAGTTAGGGTGGCGTCGACGACTCTGCCCACGGTCGAAGCAAGGCGGTCGTGCAAGCAAAATAAGTACACCGTTAGACGCGGATGATCTGGGGTGATGTGAGCATCAATAGGAGGTCTTTGGGCGGTCGGAGTTCACTGGAAAGTTCGCCGGAGAAACGGCAGACGGTGTGATGTTGTGGTCGTCGTTGTCGAGGCTCTGGAGTGCCCGCGGGTGAATGAATGGCTCAGAAAGATGCGCTAGGATGCGGTGAGCGAGATCGTGTGTTCGGGGCGGCAGGAGGCGGTGTGACTTGGTGAATCGGTCGACCTCGTCGGGAGCAGAGGGTGCTCGAGAAGAAATTGGAGGCGGTGCAGGCGTCGAAAGTGCGAGGTGTCAGAGGGGAAATATAGAGGATGCCCTGGCGTTTCCATCTGCGTGATCAAGGCTGGTAACGTCGGTCGTGTTAAAGCGAATTAAGCTGGAGAAATCAACGGCAGAACGGGGGAGAAGAACTGGTCGCTGCGGGATGGGTGAAGGAGACGATGAACAGTGATAGCGGGCCTACCAGTCAGTGGGAAAAGGAGAAAGGAGGAGGTCCACTGATCAGTGTCTCTGTGGGCTGATTCGGCGGTGAGGAAAAACGATTCGGGGAAAATTAAGAGGAGGTGGGGTCTGTTGTCAGCGAGTGAGTGAGAGGGAGAAGTGGGCCTCGTTTTTCTGTGACTGAGTGGGTAAGAAAGTTGGTGCCAATTGTTTTATTCGAGGAGAAGACTGGGCTAGTTTTGCTGGGCCTTAGTGGGCTGGGTCTGTTGCACTATTTTTTTCTGTCTAAACACTTTTCTATTTTCCAAAACTATTCCTGTTTTGAAATTCAAATCAATTATTCAAACATTCAAACAAATCAAACAATGTTCAAATCAATTCAAACAACACGCAAACTTTGTAATATTGAAATTAGTTCTGTTCAGTAACATGAACCAAAATCCAAAATTAAAATAAATAATGTTTTAAATCTTTTTAGGTTCCATTTATTAATTATGTAAAATGGTCCATGATTCATTAATAATTAAATAAAATAGGCCTTAGTTTTTAAATCAAATAGAGTTTGATTTTATTAATAAAATCTTTATTTGAAACCTAAATATTTTTCAAAACCAAATCAGTAGATTTTATTTGGAAATAAGGAATACTTGGAAACTTGTTTAAAATAAAATAACATTTTATTTTAGGGTCCAATAACAATTAAATGAATAGATTTTTTTATTCATTTAATTCAACTAGGATTTGTTTTATTGAAATCTTTATTTTGAAAACTAAAATAAAACCAGAATACTTTAGTAGGTTTTATTTGTGAATATAAAATACTTAGAAACTTATTTAAAACAATTTAATAAGTTTGATGTTTTAATAAAAATGGTAAAACCTTTTATTTCAATAAAATTTGGATATTTAACTCCTTATTATTTTATTTTAAATAAACCTTTACTATTTTTATTCAAAACAAAATGTTTTAATTTAAAAGCTTGGTCAAGGATTAATTTGGCTTTATAAAATAATCCTTATTTGTAAAACTTCTATTTCATTTGAAAACAAATCTTTTCATTTAATTGTTTCAAAGTAGTATTTCCAAATGTTTTTATTTTCCTTTTATTAAATGTTTATCTTTTTAAATCCCTTTAGGATTTTATTTAATCAAAATAGATTTGAAGTTCCATTTAAATTCAAAAGTTGATTCTGGCCTTGAAAATCAAACAAAGTTTTATTTTATCCATTTATTTTTCACATTACAAGATTTGGAAAATCTTGGGATGTGACAATAAAGTAGTTTGGACCCCCGTTCTCGCTGTGTTGTTTCAAATAAGTTGATTAGTGTTGGAAAGGAGTAGAAAGTTTTTGCTTGAAAGTGCAAGAGGAGCTTGCATTGACTTAGACTTTAGCATGTCATTCTAGGTGTTGTTTTGACCTTATGCTTAGCGATTATTGCTGTAGCATGACTTGTTCCAAACAATTGGGATTTCTTAGTGTGCCTTGAAAGAATCATGCGTTGTTTTAGCATGCAAAAGCATAGTATTGTGGTATTCTCCTTTGATGTTTTGTTTGGATTGACTTGGCACATGCTCACACCATGTTATGACTATGAACAAGTCACCATAGCCTCTATGATCATTTAGTCCTTGACTTGTAGTACCACTCTATGGTTTGATTAGTAATGTTTTGTCGCTCTGCATGATTATGGCCATTATTGCTCTCTTAGTTGGTTGATCCCAGTCTTTTGCTAGCCTCCACTTGTATGAGTAAGCTCTACTCATGCTTCCAACTCCCAAAAAACAAAGTTATTCCAAAGTGTCCAGTATAAACTCCTATGCATGGTGTGTTACAACTTTCCAAGTATATTCTTGTTTTCAGCTATCTTCCAATTAAAAAGTATTTTGTTATGTGAAAACTTAGTGATTAAAGCTCTCACAAACTTGATGGCACATCTTATATTTCTTGCCCCTAATAAACTTGAAACATTGTGTCATCTATGTTGTATTTGCTTGCACTTATACGTTGGAATTAGCAGAACCATGTTTTCATGGGTAACGTTTTCAACATTGCACTTGTACTCTGTACACAATTGATATCATGCTCTTTTGTCTATGGAAGTCGCCGATGTGAAATAAAAGGGAGCTTGTAAGTCCATGGAGTAATGTATTTTGTGTTAGAGAAACGCATGGGCCACTAGCCTAAACCATGTCTCGTCATGGTGGAAACTTGCAGCATCACCATAATTAGCAATCTGTGAAGCATTCTCAATAAAAACCTATGAAAATAGCAAATAAAAAGATCGCTGAGATGCTCATTGTTTGCTTGCCTTATCATTTTGGTTATGGTATAGCTCCTATACCATGTGCAAGGGGTACCCCATTGGTGGTTCTCTATGATACACATGCACTTACTATGACAAGAACTTACAGGTGCCAAAGTTGGTAGCATGAGGTGCGACCCTTGTATTCAAGGGACATGAGATTGCCAACTTATACTTTGTCAAGCATATACTCCATAGTTTATTCACTTTAACCTTAATCACTTCAAGATGCTTATGATAGGGGCAATGAGGGCTGAAAGCTAACAAGCACCATAATTTTTGGAAGCTCTTTTTGAAACTTGAAATCCCCGCTTCCCTTTATGAAGGGCCTTTCTTCCACTATTATATTGTGTCTCCACCTTCTACCTTTAGTCACCAGTTAAGAGAGCATAGTTGTCATTCTTAGTTCTATGTGCAGTGTCCCAAAACTTATTGGTTGATGCATATTGTTGATATTGCTTGTTCTTGTGCTACTTGTATCTAGTCACTCTTATGAACTTTGAAGGTGTCCTATGCATCTATTTGCTAATCCATGAGGGACAAGCTGAATGCCACTATGCCATGTTTTCTGTATGTGAAACAAACAAACGTTTTTCAATGCATGTTATTCATGATCTTTGCTTGTAGCCTTTCATTTTGCATGCATAGTTACTTTGTCTTATTGTTAGAACTCCATCTTTCATGCACATATTTAGAGTTCTTTGATCCCATCTTTCAATGCTTGCAAATGGTTTGATCATTGTTTTGATGGTGCATGTCACCTCAAAAATTACTCTTTTATCACTTACCTACTCGGGGACGAGCAGGAGTTAAGCTTGGGGATGCTTGATACGTCAGAAAGTTATCTATAATTTTTGATGTTCCATGCTTGTTTAGTATGTACTTTGATTTGCTTTGTCCACACTTTGAGGTGCTTTTCTTATGTTTTCTGGTACTAACCTATGAACAAGTTGCCACAGTGGCAGTTGCCTGTTTTCTGCTGTTTTTGGTTCCAGAAAATCTAGTAAGGAAATATTCTAGGAATTGGACGAGACAAAAGACAAAGTCAATATTTCACCAAGGAGAACACGGAGTCCAGAGGAGAGAGGGAGGGGCGCCACAGGGCAGCTGCACCCCCCAGGCGCGGCCTAGGGTGGGCCCACGCCTGGGCGGGGTGTGGGCCCCCTGGCTACCCCCTGCCTTGCGTCTTCGCCTATAAAAGCCCCCTGATGCCTAAACCCTAAGTACCCGATCAATATTCCACGAAACCGTCTGTAGCCGCCGCCACCATCGTCCCTAGATCGGGGGGGGGGGTCTGAAGCTCTTCCCGGCACCCTTCCGGAGGGGAGATCATCCCGGAGGCCTTCTTCTTCATCATGCCAGCCTCCGGTATGAAGCACGAGTAGTTCCACCTTGGAATACGGGTACATGTAGTAGCTAGATGGTTGTATCTCCTCCTTGTGCTTTCATGTCTAGATCTTGTGAGATATGTTCATGTTGAAGATCTAATCTATTTGTAATCATGCATGTTGTGTTTGCGGGGATCCGATGTATATTGAGATTACTATGTCAGATTGATTAATGGTTTTATCCATTTGATTCTATCATGTATGTGTTGTTTGAGATCTTGCATGCTCTCCGTTGTTAGTAGCTATCTTGGCCAAGTAGTTGCTAGTGACTCCAAGAGGGGGTATTTATGCTCGATAGTGGGTTCATGACTCCACTTAATCAAGGGAAGTGACAGAAATCTCTATGGTTGTAGATGTGTTGTTGCCACTAGGGGGAAAACAACGGTCTCTTGTTCCTGGAATAAGTGGATATGTTACCTTACACACTTTGCTTAAAGAAGTTGTCTGTTGCTTGCAACTTAATACTGGAGGGGGTTCGGATGATAACCCAAAGGTGGAATTCTAGTTATAGATGCAGTTGTATGGCAGTCTATGTATATTTTTGTATTGCCCAATCGAATCTCATAGGATCTTTTTGTCTAGTATTGCATTGTTATGCCTTGCTCAGTCCTGTTAATTGCCCTGTTGTAATTTGTTTACCCAACATGCCATGTTTGTTTATCTAAGGAGAACACCTCTAGTGAACTATGGACCCCGGTCCAATCTTTACCATTGTTACATCTTCCACTGTTATTGTTTACTTGCTGCAAACAATCATCACCTTCCACACCATATAGTTAATCTTTTGTTACAACAACCGGTGAGATTGACAACCTCACTGTTATTTGTGGAAAGTATTGAGTTTGTGTTGTGTAGGTTTCCACGTTGCTTGCAACACCTTTTAGATGTTTCCATCCTCCTACTGGTTTGATAATCTCGATTTCTTACTGAGGAAAGACTTGCCACTGTGCTGCATCACACCTTGCTCTTGGGGTTTCCCGACGAAGCGCTCCCACATTGAGCAGCGCCAACAGGACCCAAGACAAAGACAAGTTGTGTACCCTCAACAAGTTGATCAGGGAGATACCCCTAGTGAGGAGGAGCTTGAGTCATCATTCTAAAGAATGTCAAGTGTTGCTCGGTCTATTTCACAAGGAAGATCTATACAATCTTCCGTGAGAGCAGCTCAACTCCAGTCTAGTATTGTGCCTGATCAAGATCAAGGTCAATCTTTGCCTATTAATGAAGCGAATGATTATGATGATGATCAAGGTCAAGTTGATGGTCAAGACGAGGACGAAAATGATGAAAAGATCCCCCAAGTAACAACAAGGAGATCGAAACTCGTCGCAAAGCTAGAATGGATAGAATGTTGGAATTAAGAGACCACTCTCTAGAGAATGTGGTTGGTGATCTAAGGAGAGGAATGTCCACTAGAGCACAATTGAAGAGGTTTAGTGAACACCAAGCACACATCTCCATGATAGAACCAAAGAAAGTATGGGAAGCTCTTGAAGATTTAGATTGGTTGGAAGCAATGCATAAAGAGATCAACAACTTTGAGAGAAATAAAGTATGGAAGTTCGTTTAGAAGCCAAAGGATTGCCGCAATGTTATAGGCACCAAGTGGATATTCAAGAACAAGCAAGATGAGCATGGAATTGTTGTAAGGAACAAGGCAAGATTGGTTGCACAAGGGTTCTCTCAAATTGAAGGCATTGATTATGGAGAGACATATGCACTCGTGGCTCGCCTTGAGTCCATTCGTATCCTTCTTGCTTATGCGGCACATCATAATTTTAAGTTGCAACAAATGGATGTATAAAGTGCATTTCTTAATGTTCCATTGGATGTGTTGGTATATGTAAAACACGCCCCACGCACGTGGTATGAGCACCTTAGAGAGTTGTTGTTGGATCGTGGGTTTGAGGTTGGGAAAATCTATCCCACTCTTTTTACTAAGAAGGTCAATGGGGAGCTTTTTATATGAAAAATATATGTTGATGATATTATCTTTGGCTCTTCTAAGAAAGCTTTTAATGATGAATTCTAAAAGCTTATGACTAATAGGTTTTGGATGTCTATGATGGGGGAGTTGAGAGTATTTCTTGGTTTTGAGATCAAGCAAGTAAGAGGAGGAACATTCTTCAACCAAGCCAAGTATACTCAAGATATGCTCAAAAGATTTAACATGAAAGATTGTCGTTGTTATGGGAAGGGCAGTGCCTAAGCAGGCTAGTTCGTGGTGCGGGAGCAAGCAGGGAAGCGAGCGACGGTGTCCGCAGGCGGGATTGGGCACAAGCATGCGTCGGATACACAAGAAGTACCCAGGTTCGGGGCCCTCGTGGTGAGGTAACACCCCTACTCCTGCCAATCTGACTACCTGGATGAACACACATGGCTTCAATGGCTCCTCGAGCTGTACCTGTCCCTAGCTAGAAGAAGGAGTGACCAACCCTTGCTGTGTTGCCCCTGCCGCCCCTTATATAGGCCGAGGCGGCATGGGCAACGACATGGCCAACTGGCGGGTCCCACAGACAGACCCTAGCCGACTACGTCATCTACAGTATCCGACATGGCGGGAGTGTATCCACAGCGACAACCATGCCACCATCATGGGATACAGTGGCCACCATGCGTGTAGTTGCGCACAATACCACCTACTGAACATTGTTACAGCCGTCATTGGCAAAGTCCATAGTATGGGCCGAGTGTCTGGGTCTTCTCCCTGTCTTGTCCGTTGTCCTGGGCGCACTATGTACTGTGCTCTGTGTCATCTTGTACTCTGTCTGTCTTGAGTGTCCGTCTAGGTCGCCCAAGCTGGCTGATCTGTCTTGACCGGGTAGTCGGTTCCATCTAGCTAAACGTCTTACATTTGCTAGCTTATGCGGCTGATGGTTCTGCCAGCTTGTTCCTGGCTTGTCTTGCTTTATCCGGCTGGCATGATCCAGCCGGCTAGCTGCCTTTGGGAGTGATTTTTATCCGGCTGACTGGTTTGTTAGGTTTGCTTCGCGTGTGGTCTTCTTCCTGACCTGCCTTTGAGTTTTTACATCCGTCTGGGCCAGCCGGCTGGCAGTTATATTGCCCATGTATCTTGTCTGGTTAGCCTACCCGGGGGTGATCCCCCCGACACTAGCCCCCGAGGGCGCGTAGATTCCGCCCTTAGGCGAAATGTGCGCGGGCTCTAAAAAACTAGTTTGAATCTTCTCCCGGTTGGGTTTTGGTGGTTGAGCTGCTCAGCTGCGTCATCACTAACGTCAGCCACGACATGATGTTGACTGCAACGACGTGCGTCGAGGGGTCGCATTAGGCGCTTCCACGGGAACTGTCGTCGGTCGCCTCGCCTCCCGCGCCCAGGATCCTCTGTGCCGCTCGCGCCGACGCAGTCGATCTGACCGCTGGTGGGGCTGTGGGGGCGCTGCCACGTGGCGAGCCGACGGTTTTCCTTCCTAGCCCCTTAAGTAGCACCCGGGGCGCCCCGCCGCCCTTCACTTGCCATTTCCCCCCTTCTCCACATTGTCGACGCCGCGCCTCCCTCTGCCTCTTTCCTTTTCTTAGTGTCCGCGCCGCTGACGAGCTCGCACCGCCTCTGCTCCGCCGGTGCCTCTTTCTCTTTTCTTTCCGGAGCGATGGGACACTGCCACTCCTCCTCTACTCCCCCTTCTCCTTTTCCTCCTCCGTTTTCTTCTCTGCCATGCGCCACCACCGTCGAGATGGCCGAGAGCCGCGGCGCGTGGTGTGGCTCCTCCGTCACGGAGGCGCAGGTTGAGAAGTACCGGCTGGCGAGGTCGGGGTGCGCCTTGCCCCGGCCAACGAAATCTTGCCGGCGCCGCAAGCTGGCGAGAGGGTCGTCTTCCTTGTGCATCTCGCACGTGGCCTAGCCTTCCTGGCCAGCGCCTTCCTCCTTTATTTTCTCGCCCACTTTCATCTCCGCCTCCACCACCTCGGCCTGAATACAATCGACATTCTGGCGCACTTCGTAGCATTCTGCGAGTGCTACCTCGGGATCCAGCCGGATCTCGGGCTCTTTTGTTGGCTATTCCTTATTCGGCTATAGGTGCAATACGTCAAGGGGTCGCTCGTGCCCTCTGGCGGCGCCTCCATCTACTCTCGCGCCCAAACCGGCTACCCCAAGTTCCGGCTACACAACACGGTCAATCTATGGAAGACGTACTTTTATGTACGGAACTTGGGCGCCGAAGACCACCTCAACCTTCCGGCCTTCCAAGACACCGATTCCACCCGGGTGAACTGGGAGCAGAAGAACTTCGGCTCCAAGCCCGAGTCGGAGGAGCTGCTGTGCCGGATGAGGGCGCTGGTCACAGCTAGCTTGACTGGCATCGATGTGATGCTCAGCTGGGCCAGCCGGCTGATGATGCCCCTCCAGCAAAAAGCACACAATATGTGTTACTACTCCGGGCGCCTCGACCCTACTCGGCTCTCCCGCCGTGATCCCCCGTTGCCAACCTCTACGAGTGGGTGTGGATCACTACTAGGAAAATGGCCTTTAGTGGCGCACCTGGAAACATCATCCATGGCGCACTAGCAGTGCGCCATGGGCCTTGCGCTACGGATATCTCTCAGCTGTGGCGCACTGCCTAGTGCGCCACAGTTGTGTAGAGACAGGCGTACCGCACCTGCTAGTGCGCCACAGATGTTTGGGCAGGTGCGCTACCCCTGGGATCTTCTGTGGCGCACTGCCTAGTGCGCCACTAAGCTTCCATAGTGCCCTTTAGGTGTAGTGCGCCATAGAAGGTAGACCATGTGCGCCATAGATGTATTTTTTGTTTTTGTTTTAATTTCCGAGCCAGATTATATACAATACAGATTATATACAATATTACAGCAGATATACACACACAGATACAAGATATACAAATATATATATAAATACTCAATATGAACAACAAGATTGAAACAAATACATATAGATAAGTCTCATACATGAATACATAGTCTAAGTTACATTGTTTCGATCATGTTACAAAGTAGTAGTTGGTGACATGTGAATACATGTGTCGATCGAACAAGTTAGAGCTCGGAAGCTCGCCTAGACATCTAAACTAGCTAGACACAAACGCAGGATAAATAAGCAAAGAAGATAAGCATGATCACCGCCGCGGCGAAGGTGTAGGTCTTCATCCGGTTCCTTGTCCTAACTCCCGCTAGATAACGCGTGTATCTAGCTTCCGCCTCCGCCATAGTGTTGTACCCTTTGTAGCTATTGCCACTGAAACGGTTGTAGGGTTCACAGCATAGAAAACAAAAATTTTCCTACGATGGGAACAACTATGTACCAAGATCTATCTACTAGATACAAACAACGGGCGGATGTATATCCGTAGAGAACATACCCTTGAAGACCGACAAAGCTTAACGAGTCCAAACTCGTGGTTGATGTAGACGATCTCTTGCCGATCTCAAGATCGAGAGGAAGTCCTAGCGCCAAGAAAACAGCAGATCCGCGTCGCACACACGCTCGAGGCAACGAGCAACCTCCGCCTCCTCGCCCAGCGATGCAGCGAAGCACAACTCTTTCTTGCCGAAAAGCCACGGGAACATGTATCTCGCTAGTCCGAGACCATGGGGATAAATTCTAGAGGGGAGAGAGATCCTTCACGAGGAGGTGTGTTGTGAGAGGAGGAGAGGGGGCCTTTATAGGGGAGAGGGGCGCACCAAGGGCATGGCGCCCAGCCATGGGGCTGCCCCACCTCTTCCACATTCATGTGGGTGGAGCTCCCACTCAAAATGAAAAGCCTCCACTCCCATTAAAAAGCCTCCACTCAAAATCCACTCACATGCATTAAATTTCCACCAAATTTAATGCAAGCTCTCATTTAAATAAAACTCTTTTATTTATTTATTCAGAATTTTGTTAATTACTTTAATTAACAAACATTCACATAAAACCCTTGCTAGTATTCCATTTCACATGCGTAACCAGTTTCAAGAATTTCAACCAAACAATTTTGGTGTCTAGTGAAATAAATTCCTGCGCTTTTCTTTTCGGCATGAAACTTTTGCTCCAATTGGATGTCGGTGTATCTTAAGTGTGTCACCCTACGGTTCGCGAATAATGTGGACATGATCGAGACCCTCTCGGATCAATAATCGAAGCGGATCTGGAGACCCATACTGACTCCCACACATTCAACGATGACTTTCTTGTGATTGTCGGAACCTTTTACGCTAGTATCTTAATCCCTTTGTTTCGCGATATATTACATGTCCGAGATTCGATCATCGGTATCTCCATACCTAGTTTGATCTCGTTACCGACATGCACTCTTTTCTCGTTCCCGTGATATAACATTCTAGTGATCAAATCACTTGCTTGCAAGCTAATCAATGTGATATCACCGAGAGGGCCCAGAGCATATCTATCCGTCATCGGGATGAACAAATTCCACTCTCGATCCATGGGACTCAACATAACACTTTATTAGTTCTGAATCCATCTTTATAATCACCCTGTTACGGTGTGACGTTTGATGTTATCAAGAAACTCTTCCGGTGTTAGTGATTGACATGATCTCATGGTCTAAGGATTAGGATCACTTCGTAAGTTGTTATAGCAATATAAACTCAATGACTTTGATCGTAATGCTATACCTCGGATGAATGTTCACCACACCATTACACTAATGTTGTGATCCCGTTATTAACAACATCCAATGTCCATGATCAGGAAACCTTGATCATCTTGTTAATCAACGAGCTAGTTTATAAGAGAGGCATAACTAGGAACTTTCTATTTGTTTATTAAACACACATGTATTAACGTTTCCGTATTAATACAATTATAGCATGTAAAATAAACATTTATCATAAATAGGAATACGATAATAACCACTTTATTATTGCCTCTCGGGCATATTCCCTTCAACGGTGCACCTGTCTCCGGCAGTCTTCCCAATCATCGTAGACTCCGGGAACCCGTCCCTTGTACACGACGTACCACGTCATCTATAAGTTGACAATAATAATTAACCGGTGATTGAGAAAAAAACATATATAATTAAAGTCACATATGAAGATACACTTATATAAAGTACTCCTAAATCAAAAAGACCAAACTCAAAAAGCATGCCTCATATATATACATAGGTCGTTGGACACAGGAATATGCTACGACGGAACGGTGAGCCAAGTAGGATGCATAAGACCTAGACTTGTGCATATCACAAGGCTCACAATCCCGTCGTAGCATATTCACATATATAGTGTGCCACGACATTTCAATCATCGGCATTATTCTCGAAAAAGACCAAAGTAACTCAAAACACATGCCTCATATATATACATAGGTCGTTGGACACAGGAATATGCTACGATGGAACCGTACGCCAAGTAGGATGCACAACACCTGGACTTGTGCATAGCACAAGGCGTACAATCCCATCGTAGCACATTCACATATATAGTGTGCCACGACATTTCAATCATCGGCATTATTCTCGAAAAAGACCAAAGTAGCTCGAAAAGAATGCCTCATATATAACTAGCTAGGTCGTTGGACACAGGAATATGCTATGACGGAACGGTTAGCCAAGTAGGATGCACAATTCCTGGACTTGTGCATATCACAAGGCTAACTATCCCGTCATAGCACATTCACATATATATTGTGCCACGACATTTCAATCATCGGCATATTCTCGGAAAAGACAAAAATAACTCGAAAAGAATGCCTCATATATACATAGGTCGTTGGACACAGGAATATGCTACGATGGAACGGTGAGCCAAGTAGGATGCACAAGACCTGGACTTGTGCATATCACAAGGCTCACAGTCCCATCGTAGCACATTCACATATATAGTGTGCCACGACATTTCAATCATCGGCATTATTCTCGAAAAAAGAGTAAGGAAAAAAAGGACCAAATTGAGCAAAGGACCAAAGAGTAAGCAAAAAAACCAAGCGTTGATTGATATATAATAATAAGGAAAATAAGTAAGCGATGATTCATAAACCTAATAAGATAAGTACACTTGTCCACACACACATAAAGGTCATCTATAGTTTGTAACTACAACTAGGCCAACATCAAGCCTTCTGGCTCGGCTTAGGGAACGAGAGGACGCCTTGTCTCGTCATGAACTTCCTATAGTCACCCTGCATATCTAGGAGATCTTCTATGTCACGGTTATTCGGGATATTTCCTCCATAGAAGATCCCCCCCGAAGTCATGACATCATGAAAGATGATTGCCCCAAACTGCTGCTGGATGCGATACATCTCTTGTCTAATATCCGAATCATTGATCTTGGCCTTTGCTTCGCCCACCGCTTGAGATGATCCGGCAGCGTAGAATTTTGCTGGTCAAGTAGGAACGCCTCATGTGATGGAGTGCGTAGTAGGCTTCCTTCATCGCTTTTCCGGTGCTTCACGCAGGGAACTCCGTTACGTGGTTGAAGACGTTCGCCGAACTTGACCTTCGTGACGAAGGTGGTGCCTTCCCCGTGCAAAGCCGGAGAGCATCATCCGTAACTTCCTTGATCTTGTCGTAGTTTTTCTTCTTTTCTAGACTCCCGAGTCGAAATATGGCGTGGGAATGCTTCGCGATAAGGAGATGAGCGTGCAATGTTCATCTCTCGCATAAAAATTCAAATGGAATGTGTTGGAAAAAGAATGATGATGATCTAATAAAGCCAATCGACGGTGGCGAGTGAATAATGACTTACTCGGGAAAGTAAGGCACGAGAATGTATTCCTTTGTCTTGTTCGCCACGAGGATTCTTTTTAGGTACGAGGCCACGATCGCCTTTTCGCGGGGAACCCAAGCAGCCGTCACGCATGTAGTAGGGGTCCACTATAGCGATGCCCGGTGTGTTCTCTCTAATGATCTGCATGGCCAGGCTGAGAGAAAACAGACGGACCATGGTATAGTGCAGGGGGTATAGGTGGAACATATTGAAGATGTCGTCGAACCGCAGGAAGAACAGATCCGCAGGGGCATTATCGACTAAGCCCAAGCCTGGTGGCACCTTAACCACGAATACCGGGTGCGAGGGATCTTTCTCCGATAGAAGGCGTCTCTCTATTGTCAGCACACCGTCATCCACACTCTGCAGTTCAATCTGGCGAAGCTGCAAATTCTTAGGTAGCATGGGCTCACCCGCCACATGAATCCTCCACATAATACCCTCGGGTCTTGGTGGCCCGTCCCGAAACCTGATCGGATTCACAGTTGTTGACGCCACCGGCTGGCTCGAACTGCTAGATTTTCTTTTCCTGCCCTTTTTCCTTTTGGAGAGCGGGCACCGCATCTGAGCACCGGACGCCCTATGTAGTGTGTCGTGGCTTAGAATAAAGGTCCGTTGGTTGTATCACCGGTGGCTCAGAAGGCGCAAGCTGAGGCGTCTCGAGAACCAAGCACGCTTGGTGATAGTGGCTTTCTATGGGGCAACCGCTAGGTCTTCTACAAACCGAAAATGAATAAGTGATCATTCCGCTTTGTCGCCCTGGCCGGATCCTGCGCCATGTGCATATCATCAACATGATCATCCGACCCACCGCGTGGAGGTGACGGCAAGGGCGGTAGGTTTTGCCACCGCTTGTCGGCCCACGACAAGTGTCTTTGTTCGTGGCGTGATGGCCCCCGCCGTCCCCAAACGGATCATGCTCTTTGGCCATAGCAAGAATAAGCCGAAGCAAGTTCTGAGGACAGACGGCTCTTCTTCATCCGCTCCTGGGGGTTGAATGGGAGGTTCCAGGTCGTCGCAGCCCCTTAGCACCCGACTAATTTTAACCCTGTGCACGCTATCTGACATCGGCCTTGAGTGGAACGTGCGCTGCAAGGGTTGAACGATGGTACCCTTGGCAACATCCCTCAGCTCGTTGTTCACGTAGCATAAGAGAGTGCAAGGAACATCCGTCTGCGGAAAACATGTACGGCATCGTCAGAGATGCCATAAGAGTAATAGATGGCATGAAAGGCGGTAATTAAAGAAATTTGTTTACCGTGATGGCGTCGAGATCGGCTAATGTCGATGCAACGCATACGGCGACGGGCGTGCAAGAGACGGAAGGGCTGCTTGATGGCGCGGTGCTAGCCGTCGTTGTATTCTCCCTACCGACGGGTGCTTGGTGCTCCGGTGCCGCCGCGACCATGGCAGGGGGGCACCAACATGTACTCCGGCGCCGCGGTGATGGCAGGGGGAGTCACCAACACTTGCGGCACCCAGCTAAGCGGAGTCACGAACACGTAGTTCGCCTGATTCATCGGCGCCGCGTTGTTCTAGTGGCTGCTGACCATGCTTGGAATCGGTCACGGCCCTACTCGACCACCCGCACTCCAGATCGCTATTGACTCCACCAAGGTAGGCAGGAAGGACGTGAGGGTGATTTCCAGGTTTGTCTTGGACGATCTGCGGGATCCGCGCCACTTGTGCCTTAAGTTCTTGAACCTCGCGGTTTTCCTCCTCGCTCCTTCCTGACAGCGCCACATGCGTCCTCGGCGGTGGACCAAAATGATCCACCCAATTCTTACCCCCGAGGCCGGCCAGACGGCCAGCCGACGACGGCTTCTTCAGAATCGCTCTATTTTCTTGGCCGGTTCATCGCCTTAAAAGGGTTATCCCACGGTGGCCGCCACGACCTTGGGATGAGGAACCCGATCCATGACTAGCAACAATTTCCTCCTCCCGCATAAGAAGTAATAGTGAATCATTTATATCATCGATTAGATTGCAATCGTGTTGATCCGCTAATTAGATTATACTTACCACAATTTCGAATGCTCACCGCAGATCCGGTGAGTTGTTTGGTTTTTGGGTCCACATGGTAACGGGCCTGATGAAGTTTCAAACCTGCCCGGGTTCGAATTTAGCAAAGGGTTTTCTATCCTTGGATCTATACTCGTCCTCCTTATTCCATTTGGCCTCATGATTCAGATCCACCAGATCCGAGATGGTGATGACCTATATTCATCGCCTGCAGCACCTTTCCCCGATTACTATTGGCCAGGGCTCTTTCGGATTCACACCTCTCCTTGAACTCCCAGAACTGATCTTCGGTGATCTGCGGGTCAATCTTCTGGATCTCCTCGAGACTTTTGCCATCTTTATAGATCTTCTTTATCCGGGTTCTCCAGTTGGCCAGGGCGGTGCTCATCTTTGTGAGGGCGGATTTGTTTACTTCGTTCCCATGATAATTTGTGTTCTGATACTTAGCGGGGAACTTGTATCTTGCGTGCAGCTTCTCGAAGAGGAGTGTGCGCAAGTGGCCATTATCTTTATGCCGAAGATTCTTGGTGTTGATCAAGATGGTTGTCCGGGTGATCGCCGCCACTTGCCCACCATACCCTTTGACGACAAGGGCGGGCTCCAAAGGAACCCCTGATGGGCTCACTTCGGTAATTTCCTCCCTGACCGTGCCGACCGTGTTCGGGCGCCGGTCCTTCGGCTTCTTATTCTTCTTAGGAGGGTTGCTACCACTCCCTTTCCCTCGCCGCCATCAGTGGTTTCATCGTCCGCCGTTCCTTTGGCTTCTTCCTCCACGTCTTCCATCTCATCATCCTCGCTCTCCGAAGGATGGTATTCTTCATCGTCTTCTAGCCGCTGGGCCGCCTCCCAGAATGTCAATTGTTTATTCGGAGGTCTGAGTTCTCCTTCAACGCTGATGCGCTTAGAACATCCAGCCTCGTTGTTGTCACACATCTTTGCACTAATAAAAAACAAATAATTGGTTAAATGCACGGAAAAATCCGGCATGACCTTTGCAAATTTTCTTAAACTAGGAGTTCGCGATTTCTGCCGAAACGGAAGTTAATCAACATTCCGGCAAAAATCGTGACTCGTTTCATACAAGAACCTGCATACACGACATAATAAAGTGCTTCATACAAGAACAAGCACAATTTCAAGGTGCTGTTGTCCCAGCACAGATAGTAGTAGAAGCACAGTAGCACCACAGATAGTAGTAGCTAGAGCAACACTAGGATGGATATAAGGAACAGATAGTAGTAGCAGAACATATAATAGAAGTAGTAGCAGCTCAAGTACCATAGAAGTAGTAGTAGCACAAGTATAAACAACCCAGCACAAACATTGTAATAGCCATTGATGCTAGTTGAGATCTAATGTTAGGATGCTAGTTAAGAAACAACCCAACACAAACTCTTGCTTGAACTTTTGCTATGAATACATACAGAAACCAGCTAAGCTAGTAATTAAGGCAAGATTTTCACAAGAGTTTAGTACTCAGATTTTTTACAACTTGAATCTTGCTACTTGCTTAAGTATAAAAGCATCTTGAAGCAGCAAAGACTCTAACACTACTTTCTAAACCTACTACTACCAATAACACACCATCCATTTCTAGCAAAGCTACTACTACCTGGACATTGGTAACAGAAGCAGCATCACCAGCATGACCTCCTTTTTTACTCTTTTTCATTAACTAACATGCTACCAGTTGGTGTATGCCACACAGGCCTGTTTTCTATCTGTTTCTAGCATGGATTCCCCTCTACACATTGATAACCACATTGATAACCACTTTGATTATGTATGCATCAAGCTTTGTGCTGGCTGCATGCTCTCATCCAGTTGTGCACCGAGAAACTTGTTTGTGTGTTTTAGGGGCTGTTTGGTTTGTGCCTGTAGTAGCCCCGACAAACCTGGGCGAGCCAAATAATTGGCGAAGGATTCTGCCGCCTGCATCTTGCCAACAATTTGGCGCAGAATTAAACTGGATGAATGGAGTTGGGCTGGGCACACCAAAAATTTGGTAGCCATCCAAACGAGCAATGAAGTATGGTCAACGACTAATTTTTTGGACGGGCTATCCCCGGCTTCAATCCAAACAGACCCAGCCTTTTGTGTTGCTGCTGCCATCCATCTTTCAGTTGTTCAGTGATGCTATTTTGCTACGGCCAGATCATGTTTTCTTCCAAATTCTTTGAGGTTGCGTTCTCTAAGGATTTGGCTAGCTAACATTTAAATTTCAATCCTCTCATGGGTTTGCTTAAGAAACAAATGTTTTTCTTCGGTGCAAAAAAGACAGATAAATTTGGTAAGACAAATCAGTACTATATTATGGATTACGTATCAATGCCTTCTGAGATTTGCAAACTTTCACATTGAACAATCATAGTATAATGATCCCTGATCCCATGATCAAGATCAATTTTGTCTTCCCGAAAAAACAGGGCGTTGCTCCATTTATCGTTGCAGTTCACAGCATCATCTGCATCAAAGGAACAAATGGTTCTTGTGCCCCTCTTGTCAACGATGGCCTGCAGAGAGGGGCAACCTACAAGCCTCAACCTACAAGCCTAAACCTAGGGGCAACGATGGCCTGCAGAGAGGGGGGACAGAAGGAGAGAGAGGGAGAGAGAGGGAGAGACAGGGGAGGGGCGACGCTCACCTCTGACGGGCGGACGACGACGGGTGGCGGCGTGATCCTCCTCCTCCACAAGCCGCGGGCCTCCTCCTCCTCCACGGATCGGCAGCGGCCTCCTCCTCCACAAGCGCGGGCCTCCTCCTCCTCGAGAGCGCAACGCGGTGGCGGGCCTCCTCCTCCTCCTCGAGAGCGCAGCGCAGCGCGGCGGTGGCGGGCCTCCTCCTCCTCGAGAGCAGAGGCACGGTGTGGTGTCTGTGAGATGGAGTGGCGCAGATTGTGAGCGGCGCGGTTGACTAGTCCAACACACATAGGCGTAGCGCACCCTGGCCAAGTGCGCTACGGATAACCGTAGCGCACCCTGGCCAAGTGCGCTACGGATAACCGTAGCGCAGTGTGTTGGACTCCCAGATAAGAGGGCGGCCACCCCTCCAATTAACACTAGTACTGTCATAGCCCACTAGTTCTGCCCCTTAGCTCTATTCTAAACTATGAGCACCCAGGTTCGAATCCTGGTGCTCCACTTTTTTATTTTTATTTTAAAAATACTTTTAAATGTTCCAAAAAATGCCCAAAAGTGGTGATTTATACCATACAAGTTTTGTTTTGTTTTTAAAATACTTTTAAATATTCCAAAAATGCCCAAAAGTAGTGATATATGTCATAAAAGTGTTACAAATATGATTCAAAGTATAACTAAATTTCATAATAATTTGTCCATGAATATTACAATCTTTTTCGACCACGCGTTTTACAATATTTTTTGAGCTAGCGTTTTACAATATTTTTTCCCTTCTTTGTCGCGGTTGAATAATTTAGCCCCGGCACTTTAATGTTTCTTCTTTCGAACGGGATACCTTTTTTTGGGTAGGGTTATCCTTTTTCTTCTTGTGATGTATGTTGCTGCATCGTAGTCGTCATCATCTTCAATCTTTGGATCGCCGTACTGGTCGAGGTCTTGCTCGTTGGCGACTCCATCCATTCCGATGATGTTTTTTTCCTCTCCTCACGACAACACGGCTAGGCTTTGTCGGGTCGGTAATGAAAAAACATTGGTCCACTTTAGTAGCCAGTACCCACGGTTCATTTTTCGCGGCCACGTTTGCACCGGCAGCCTTGGATTTGGCTGCTTCGGGTATAACCATGGTTGTGAAATACCGGTCTTCTCTTTCGACGCTCTTTGCCCATCTGACACGGAACATCGGCACCTTTTCTCCATGAGTCGAGCTCCCGGATCTCCTCGATTCTTCCGTAGAATCTTTCCTTCACGTTGTCATCGGTGTAGAATTCCGGCGTTACGCTGAGTTCGATAATCACACTTGTTGTCCTTTTCCTCCGTGTAGAATGTGTAGCCGTTGATATCATACGCGATAGGTCACCAGGTTTTGCATCGGTCCTGCGACAAGGTGAATATGATCTTTCCGTGTCGAAGAATGCGATCGCGGGATTATCATGGAGGCGTCCGCCTAAACCAACGCGCGTGAAATCTGAGTTGTGCTCTTTGATTATTTCTCCTGCGTCCTCTGTATGCCCCGGTCATCGATTTCTTCTCGATTAACCTTTTGTGCTTACTCCAAGGATCGACAGTTCTAAATGCTGTAGCGCGACGAGGTTTGCTCGATCAAAGTCTGCGTGTCGAAAATCGAAGTCTCGCAAGATGCATTTCGACCCTCTCGGTGACCAGATCCGTCGAGCTTGCCAAGGTGTCTATTGATGGGAAGACCGACAGGGTTCTCGATGTCTAGATAATTCGTGCAGAAAGAGATGCACTCTTCGGCCAGAAATCCTTTGGCTATGCTTCCATCTGGATGGGACCTGTTGCGAACGTATCCTTTGATGTGTCCGTTCATCCTTTCGAACGCCATCATGCTGCGGAGGAACATCGGCCCGAGTTGTACGATGTCCTCCACGACATGGACCAGCAGATGCACCATAATGTCGAAGAATGCGGGTGGGAAGTAGACCTCAAGCTCACATAGTATCACCACGATCTCCTCCTGTAGCCTTCCGAGCTGATTGACGCCAATCGACTTCCTAGAGATGATGTCGAAAAACTTGCATAGGCCAAATAACGTTTCACGGACGTGCTCGTCCATTATCCCTCTTAGTGCGACCGGAAGTACCTGCGTCATTAGCACGGCACAGTCATGAGACTTCATGCCACTGAACCTCTGATTCGCCTCGTCTAGGTATCTGCTTATCTTGCCCGCGTAGCCGTAAGGAAATTTGACTCCTAGAAGGCACTTGAAAAACTGTTTGATATCATCCTGGCTTAGAGTGAAGCAAGAAGGAGGGCAGTAATATTCGTTCTTCTTGAACTTTTGACCCTTCCGACGACCTTGTGTCATCTCTGACTCATGATCATCGTCATCTTCCTGATCATCAGGAGTAGTGCTGTAGGGGTCCCAACCTAATAAGGTTGATCCCTCCTGTGTTTTACAATGCTAGTCCCTGGATCAATAGCTAGCATCCACAGTTAAGATGTAATATCAAGAAACAAAGGTCATAATATAACTTTATAACCAGGAAAACATAATTTTATTACATCATACATAGCTCATATGGCTATTACATTACATTGCAGCGGAATAAATATAGTCATGGGTCCTTCATCTTCAAAGTGCCACAGGCAGATGTTGGTTGTAAACTTTGTAATCCTAATCATTCAATCTTCACTAAAAACAATCAAACCTGCAACATACAAGTTACAGCCACAAAGGGTCAATACATTTGAATTGTATTGGCAAGTGATACTATGGTAGTATAGTGGAGTCTATCATCTATATGCATTTGGCTAAGTGGAGTTGAGGCTTGCATTGCTCAAAATAGATTTTTCTTATCATTTTGAAAATACTAAGTTTTTGCTTGACAAAATCATTTTTCTCAATCAAAGATTTCAAGATCCTTATACCAAGCCATCTCTCCATCAATGATTGAAGATTTCAAACAACCCTTGTTCAAACCACAAGATTTTAATTTAGAAATTGGAATGATGAGATTCTTGATTGTTTCCATGTCTTGATGCTCAAATTGTCCTTTACCAGGGACATGGCTAAGTACTTAGGTTTTACACTCTGCAGAGGTGGTGCACTTTACCCACAAGACTTGGTTTCCCAAGACAAGATCTTTCAGAAGCTTTCCCTTAGACCAAAATGGACGCGCTCCAACCTATCAAACACTACCACCCACTGTCCATTTGGCTAAGTTCTTGCAACCTATATGATCATGGCAGAGCCCATATTGCCAAGTGGTTGCACTTGAAGCTTCTCAACATTTGACATCTCAAATCCCTTTGTTTCTGGTGGCCATCCACAAGTGAGATACACAAGGTTCTGGCCTTGTGTAACCACTCAACATAACCCAATCCTTCCATTCCACCCAGGTGATTCATTAACTTAGTTGTTTTATTAAACAAAACATAAGTCCTCGGACTTAGAACATTTTTCCATAGTGTGAATATATTTTCCACCCATGTTTTCTATTAGCTAGGCTAAGCTTGATAGTAGTAGGAATCTTAACTTAGGAAAATCCTACTAAGGATTCATTACTATGTTTTCCTATAGCAAGATCTATACTTAGCAAAATCCATGCAAGTTTTACTTAACAAAATCACTAATGCATAGTGAAAGTAATAGGACAAAAGTATGAAGCATCACTTGCCTTTTTGGTAGAGTATAGGTTCACTTCTTGATCTTTGCAACAATCACATTCTTCAAGTCACTACAATCCATCCAAAGCAAGGCACAAACTCAATCTACCAATCAAGCAAAACAACACACATAAATAACAAAGTCAAAGAAATGCATGCAAGCATGCCAAGCTTGTTTTGTTTGAAAAGGTGGTCCCTAGTGGGTCATAGTCATTTGGGTACATCTAATGGTCATTTCCTAAAGTGGCCAAGTCATTTGCAAAAGGTTTCACTTTAAAACCATTTTCAAAACAAAGTGTTATTTTATGTGGTGTAGAAATATTTTACTAAGCCATTTTCCCATAGGGTTCACCAAATGAGTTGCTATTGCAAAACTTGGTGTTTTTGGGTCAGTAGGTTTGGTCCAAACCATCTACTCAAGGTTTTCTTTCCATAAACATTTTCATAATAAAAACTATTCTTTTTATTTGGCTAGAAAATGACTAAGTCAAGTAATCCAACCTAAATTTTACAAAAATCATTTCTAACACCAAGGGTTGGTTCCTAGGGTCAGTAGGGTCACATTAAACCAATTGGCAAAGGTTTGATCTCAAAATTCATTTTTAAATGATTTTTCTAATGTTTAGCAAGCACACAAAAGAATCTGCAAAATCAAACAAGCAATCAGATACTATTTATAAAACTAAGGCCATGGTTGGCTAGGGCTTGTTCTCCTGAATTCATTGATATAAAATTTGCCAAATTTGGACGTGTGGTTTGAAAGTTACAAGGGTTCAAAGTTTGCACATAAATCTGATTCAAAAATCTGTTTTATAACATCTCTGGCCACGTGTCTGATTCCCATTGGGTCATACCGGTTCAGTGTGGATAGCTGGTGTGGGTCGCACGATTCACATAAAACGGACGGTGTGGATTCATCAAGGCTTGAGCTAGGCTGGAGGCTTGGCTCACGGCGTGTGGCTCGGCTAGGCGCCTCGCCTAATCGTGTCCGTCGAAGTGAGATCGAAGGGTGGGGAACAGAGGGTGCTGGCTCACCGGGTGGCTCAGGTCACCGGCGATGATGAGGGCGGCGGCGACGCTCGGGATGTGTACGAAGGCGAGGTTCTGGTGGTTCCCGAAGACGGTGGAGACGGAGACGAGGCGCAGAAGTTCTGGGCAAGGCCAGTGGCGTTGGAGCGGTGTCTGTTTGCTTCCTGGAATGGTTCCTAGGGGCGGCCGGAGTCGAGCTGGCGGCGTCGCTTGCAGATGTTGTCGTCGGAGGTGAGGTTTGAGGGCGTGCTGAGGCAAACAAACCAGGCGGTTAGCTGCGTCTGATCGAGGGTCCTGATGAGTGTCACGGATAGGTGTCGGGCGATCAGACACCGGAAATCTCGTCGGAGAAGGAACGGACGGCGCTGTCGGGCTTCACAAAGCCGACGCCAGGCGTAAGCTGCCGCGGATGAAAGGTTCTGTGGATTGCTGAGAACGGCTGCGTGCTCGAGGAGGCAGGAGAGGGCGTGTGTTGGCCGGAATCGGTGAGGAGGGTCGCCGGAGACAGAGGAGGTGCTGGGCAAAATTCTCCGGCCTGGGGGCGTGTCGAGGAGGAGCGTCTGGGGGAAACAGAAGAGGGGAGGCTGGCGCTTTAAGGTGCTTGATCGCGGCGAGGAATTAACTTGGCGTTAAGGCGTAATCAAGCCGAGACTTTATGTCTGCAACGGCGAGGAGAGGAGAAGAACCAGTCCGCGGAGTGGGGTGGGGAAGAAGAGTGTGGTGGTGGGGTCCTTTGATCAGTGGGGAAAAGAAAATGAGGGGGGGTCCACTTGTCAGAGACTTGCGGGTTGTTTCAGTCGGTGAAGAAAACGGTTCGGGGTGGAGAGGAGGTGGGCTAGATGGGTTGTTTGGGCCGGGGTAGTGGGTCGGGTCTGTTTTCTTATTTTTTTTTCTGTCTGATTCCTTTTTCTTTTTCTAATTCTATTTACTGATTTGGATTTCAAACAACAATTCAATCAATCCTAATAAATTCATACAAACACCACATTTAAATTCTTTGAACTTGGTTCTGTTTAACAACATAAACCAACATTCCAAAATAAATAATATTTTTATTCCTTTTTTTTAGGATCTATTTAATATAAAATAGACCATAGTTATTTAATCAATTATGGTATGATTTATTAATAAATCTCCATTTAAAGTCCAAAATATTTCTCCAAATCAAATCAGTAGGTATTAATTGAAAATAAAGAATACTTAAAATACTTGTTTAAATAAAATAACATTTTATTATAGGGTCCATTAATAATTAAATAAAATGGCCTTAGTTATTAAATCAAATAGGGTTTGATTTTTATTAATAAAATCTTTATTTGAAACCTAAATATTTTCAAAATCAAATTAGTAGGTTTAATTTGGGAAATATATATAATATTTGGAAATTTGTTTTAAAACAAAATAACCTTTTATTTTAGTATCCATTATTAATTATTATAATAGACTTTCATTATTAAATCCAATAGGATTTGTTTTATTGGGATATTTATTTTGAAATCTAAAACAAAGCCAAAACACTTTAGTAGGTTTTATTAGAGAATATAACATACTTAGAAAACCTATTTTAAACAATTTAATAAGTCTTGATGTTTTAATTAAAATAGTAAAACCTTTCATAATAAATTTTGATATTAATTCCTTATTATTTTATTTTAAATAAACCTTTGTTGTTTTTATTCAAACTAAATGTTTTTAATTCCCAAAGTTTGGTCAAGGTTTAAATTGGCCTTTATTAAATAATCTTTATTTATAAAACTTCTATTTCATTTGAAAACAAATCTTCTCATTTAATTGTTTCAAAATAGTATTTCCAAATGTTTTTATTTTCCTTTTATTACATGTTTATATTTTTAAAACTCTTTAGGTTTATTTTAATTCAAATGGGTTTGAAGTTCAAATTGAATTCAAAAAGTTTCTTCTGGCTCTAAAAATCAAACAAAGTTTTATTTTTATTAATTTATTTTCACATTACAAGATTTGGAAAATCTTGGGATGTGACAGGCTACCACCCTTAAAATAAATCTCGTCCCGAGATTTGGGAAGGTTGGGGTTACAAGCAAGTTCAAAACAACTAGGGTACTACCACCCTTAAAAATTTTCAAACAAAAATTACACATTGTCCTTCTTGGAATCCTGGGGAAAAATTCTTCATGGCAAACATTTGCATGGTTTCCTTGGTTTCCATACTTGACTCATGGGCCAAGGTTGAGATCCTTCATAGACTTGTTTAACTTGTTCTCCATCCTTTCTGGACAATTGTTTGCATAGTGATCTAGTTCCTTGCATTTGAAACACATCACTTGGCTGATATCTTTCTTTTCCTTTGGTATCATTACCTTTTGTTTGTTTCTTTGGTTCTTCTTCTTTTCTGGGCATTCATTGGCATAATGTCCCATCTCTTTGCAATTGTAACATTGCTCTTGAGTAATATCTTTCTTGTTAGGGTTGGGACATTTCTTCTTGTTCTTGGGTTTCTCCAAAGCTAAGAGTTCTTCCAGTTCATATTCTTCATAGGTGGGAGATCTTTCTCTCTTCTTGAGGCATTGATCTTCATGTTCCTTGGATGCAAGATCCTTGTATCTAAAAATATTGTTAGTTTGGGTTCCTTCTAGAATAGCATCTTTGTCATCCTTGTTGTCATTAGCTCTTTGGGAAAAGTTTTCTCTCATGTTGATCACTTGAATAACCAATCCTTGCAACAATTGGGATTGAAGTTTTAAAATCCTTTGTATGGCTGGGTCTAATCCATTGTTGTTGGCTAAAAGCTGAGTTATCTCTTGGCTCAACTGGGTTTGGGTTGCTGCAAGTTCTCTCATGTTGTCTTCTTGGTTGTTGTTGGTGTCTCTTGGAGTAGTCATCTGTTTTGGGTTTGATAGGAGATTAGAATAAGGTATTATTTCTAATCACACACATCACAATTCACACAAGCAATATGCATGCAATCACAAACCAAACATTCACAAACAACCTTGCACTCAAACAACAGGGTTCAAGCACATACTTAGGCAACAAAATACTTTTGTTACACCACATAAGTTGGTGGTTTGACTTGACTAAATTATGGTGGTTCATCTATATGGTTCACTTGTGTTCTTTCCTTTCTTCTTGATTCTTCTTGTATGAGATTTTGGTTTCTTTGAGAAAAACTCTTGGTCACAATACTTCAAAGTTGTTGATGGTTCCTTCTTATTTTGCATTCCCTTAGTCTCTAAATCTTGAGTAGGTTTTCCTTGTTTCTCTTGTAGTCCTTAGTGGTATCCAAGTTGGAAGTCCTGGTTGAATATGCTGAAGATGTTGAAGTCATTAGAGTTGAAGAAGTTGAAGAGCTCCTTTGTACATGGTGTAGTCTTTGGTCATGAGGTAGGCTTTTATCCATCAAGTTGAAATAGAAGAGATGTAGAGTTCAAACCGAAAATGGTTAAGGAAAGAGTTTACAAGATTGTTTGTAACTAAGTTTTTGGAACAAAATACAACTCCTATTTTTCTAAGGGTTTTTGTCCAATCCTAGGTTTACAAATCCTACAGGCAACACAATGCTCTGATACCATCTGTAGGGGTCCCAACCTAATAAGGTTGATCCCTCCTGTGTTTTACAATGCTAGTCCCTGGATCAATAGCTAGCATCCACAGTTAAGATGTAATATCAAGAAACAAAGGTCATAATATAACTTTATAACCAGGAAAACATAATTTTATTACATCATACATAGCTCATATGGCTATTACATTACATTGCAGCGGAATAAATATAGTCATGGGTCCTTCATCTTCAAAGTGCCACAGGCAGATGTTGGTTGTAGACTTTGTAATCCTAATCATTCAATCTTCACTAAAAACAATCAAACCTGCAACATACAAGTTACAGCCACAAAGGGTCAATATATTTGAATTGTATTGGCAAGTGATACTATGGTAGTATAGTGGAGTCTATCATCTATATGCATTTGGCTAAGTGGAGTTGAGGCTTGCATTGCTCAAAATAGATTTTTCTTATCATTTTGAAAATACTAAGTTTTTGCTTGACAAAATCATTTTTCTCAATCAAAGATTTCAAGATCCTTATACCAAGCCATCTCTCCATCAATGATTGAAGATTTCAAACAACCCTTGTTCAAACCACAAGATTTTAATTTAGAAATTGGAATGATGAGATTCTTGATTGTTTCCATGTCTTGATGCTCAAATTGTCCTTTACCAGGGACATGGCTAAGTACTTAGGTTTTACACTCTGCAGAGGTGGTGCACTTTACCCACAAGACTTGGTTTCCCAAGACAAGATCTTTCAGAAGCTTTCCCTTAGACCAAAATGGACGCGCTCCAACCTATCAAACACTACCACCCACTGTCCATTTGGCTAAGTTCTTGCAACCTATATGATCATGGTAGAGCCCATATTGCCAAGTGGTTGCACTTGAAGCTTCTCAACATTTGACATCTCAAATCCCTTTGTTTCCTGGGTGGCCATCCACAAGTGAGATACACAAGGTTCCTGGCCTTGTGTAACCACTCAACATAACCCAATCCTTCCATTCCACCCAGGTGATTCATTAACTTAGTTGTTTTATTAAACAAAACATAAGTCCTCAGACTTAGAACATTTTTCCATAGTGTGAATATATTTTCCACCCATGTTTTCTATTAGCTAGGCTAAGCTTGATAGTAGTAGGAATCTTAACTTAGGAAAATCCTAATAAGGATACATTACTATGTTTTCCTATAGCAAGATCTATACTTAGCAAAATCCATGCAAGTTTTACTTAACAAAATCACTAATGCATAGTGAAAGTAATAGGACAAAAAGTATGAAGCATCACTTGCCTTTTTGGTAGAGTATAGGTTCACTTCTTGATCTTTGCAACAATCACACTCTTCAAGTCACTACAATCCATCCAGCAAGGCACAAACTCAATCTACCAATCAAGCAAAACAACACACATAAATAACAAAGTCAAAGAAATGCATGCAAGCATGCCAAGCTTGTTTTGTTTGAAAAGGTGGTCCCTAGTGGGTCATAGTCATTTGGGTACATCTAATGGTCATTTCCTAAAGTGGCCAAGTCATTTGCAAAAGGTTTCACTTTAAAACCATTTTCAAAACAAAGTGTTATTTTATGTGGTGTAGAAATATTTTTACTAAGCCATTTTCCCATAGGGTTCACCAAATGAGTTGCTATTGCAAAACTTGGTGTTTTTGGGTCAGTAGGTTTGGTCCAAACCATCTACTCAAGGTTTTCTTTCCATAAACATTTTCATAATAAAAACTATTCTTTTTATTTGGCTAGAAAATGACTAAGTCAAGTAATCCAACCTAAATTTTACAAAAATCATTTCTAACACCAAGGGTTGGTTCCTAGGGTCAGTAGGGTCACATTAAACCAATTGGCAAAGGTTTGATCTCAAAATTCATTTTTAAATGATTTTTCTAATGTTTAGCAAGCACACAAAAGAATCTACAAAATCAAACAAGCAATCAGATACTATTTTCAAAACTAAGGCCATGGTTGGCTAGGGCTTGTTCTCCTGAATTCATTGATATAAAATTTGCCAAATTTGGACGTGTGGTTTGAAAGTTACAAGGGTTCAAAGTTTGCAAATAAATCTGATTCAAAAATCTGTTTTATAACATCTCTGGCCACGTGTCTGATTCCCATTGGGTCATACCGGTTCAGTGTGGATAGCTGGTGTGGGTCGCACGATTCACATAAAACGGACGGTGTGGATTCATCAAGGCTTGAGCTAGGCTGGAGGCTTATCACGGCGTGTGGCTCAAGGCGCGGCTCATCTAATCGTGTCCGTCGAAGTGAGATCGAAGGGTGGGGAAAGAGTGCTGGCTCACCGGTGGCTCAGTCACCGGCGATGATGAGGGCGGCGCGACGCCGGATGTGTACTGGCGAGGTTCGTGGTTCCCAAGACGGTGGAGACGAGGCGCAGAAGTTCGGCAAGGCGATGGCGTTGGGCGGTGTCTGCTTGCTTCTGGAATGGTTCCTAAAGGCGGCCGAGTCGAGTGGCGTCGCTTGCAGATGTTGTCGTCGGAGGTGAGGTTTGAGGCGTCTTGAGGAAAACAAACCAGCGGTTAGCTGCATCTTGAGGGTCATGAGTGTCACGGATAGGTCTGGGCGATCTGACTCACCGAAATCTCGTCGGAGAAGGAACAGACGGCCATTGTCGGGGCTTCACAAAGCCGACGCGGGGCGCCATGGTAAGCTGCGATTCTGAAAGGTTCTCTGTGGATTGAGAACGGCTGCGTGCTCGAGGAGGCAGGAGAGGGCGTGTGTTGCGAATCGGTGAGGAGGGTCACGGAGATGAGGAGGTCTTGGGCAAAATTCTCCGGCTGGGCGTGTCGAGGAGGAGCGTCTGGGAAACGAAGAGGGAGGTGGCGCTTTAAGGTGCTTGATCGGGCGAGGAATTAACTTGGCGTTATGCGTAATCAAGCCGAGACTTTATCTGAACGGCGAGGAGAGGAGAAGAACCATCATGGAGGGGTGGGGAAGAAGAGTGTGGTGGTGGGGTCCTTTGATCTGGGGAAAAGAAAATGAGGGGTCCACTTGTCGAGACTTGCGGGTTGTTTCACGGTGAAGAAAACGGTTCGGGTGGAGAGGAGGTGGGCTAGATGGGTTGTTTGGGCTGGGGTAGTGGGTCTGCATTTTCTTATTTATTTATTTTTCTCTGATTCTTTTTCTTTTCTAATTCTATTTACTGATTTGGATTTCAAACAACAATTCAATCAATCCTAATAAATTCATACAAACACCACATTTAAATTCTTTGAACTTGGTTCTGTTTAACAACATAAACCAACATTCCAAAATAAATAATATTTTTATTCCTTTTTTTTAGGATCTATTTAATATAAAATAGACCATAGTTATTTAATCAATTATGGTATGATTTATTAATAAATCTCCATTTAAAGTCCAAAATATTTCTCCAAATCAAATCAGTAGGTATTAATTGAAAATAAAGAATACTTAAAATACTTGTTTAAATAAAATAACATTTTATTATAGGGTCCATTAATAATTAAATAAAATGGCCTTAGTTATTAAATCAAATAGGGTTTGATTTTTATTAATAAAATCTTTATTTGAAACCTAAATATTTTCAAAATCAAATTAGTAGGTTTAATTTGGGAAATATATATAATATTTGGAAATTTGTTTTAAAACAAAATAACCTTTTATTTTAGTATCCATTATTAATTATTATAATAGACTTTCATTATTAAATCCAATAGGATTTGTTTTATTGGGATATTTATTTTGAAATCTAAAACAAAGCCAAAACACTTTAGTAGGTTTTATTAGAGAATATAACATACTTAGAAAACCTATTTTAAACAATTTAATAAGTCTTGATGTTTTAATTAAAATAGTAAAACCTTTCATAATAAATTTTGATATTAATTCCTTATTATTTTATTTTAAATAAACCTTTGTTGTTTTTATTCAAACTAAATGTTTTTAATTCCCAAAGTTTGGTCAAGGTTTAAATTGGCATTTATTAAATAATCTTTATTTATAAAACTTCTATTTCATTTGAAAACAAATCTTCTCATTTAATTGTTTCAAAATAGTATTTCCAAATGTTTTTATTTTCCTTTTATTACATGTTTATATTTTTAAAACTCTTTAGGTTTATTTTAATTCAAATGGGTTTGAAGTTCCAATTGAATTCAAAAAGTTTCTTCTGGCTCTAAAAATCAAACAAAGTTTTATTTTTATTAATTTATTTTCACATTACAAGATTTGGAAAATCTTGGGATGTGACAAGTGCGTCCTCCGTGAAGCTCCTTCAGGATACCCAAGCATATTAGGTCGTGCCTTGCTTTCGGACCATCTTTCGTCCTATCTGGCATGTTGATTATGGTGGCGACTGCACTCTCGCACGTTTTCGTGATATGCATGATGTCGAGGCTATGAGGCGTCTTGAGAAACTTCCAAGATGGCAACTCGAAAAGACCTTGTTTTCCATACCTTCATCAGGCTTGTCTTGTTGTCGCCTCTTTCGCTTCTTTCCGTGCTTAGGACAATCTTTCCGTTTTCAGAACTCTTCCACTTCTTCGCTGCTCCTACGCTCTGGGATTCCTCGGGTCTCTGATTTGCCATCAAATAGGTCTCCACGTTTTCTCCATGGATCATTCTTGCCGAGCCACCTCCGGTGCGCCATGAACACGGTTTTCGATGAACCTGGATCTTTCTCTAGTTGGAGATAGCTTGTGTTATCCATGCACCTAACGCATGTGCAGAATCCTTGGATAACCTGCCCCGAGATATACCCGCAACCTGGATAGTCTTGCACCATAGTGACCAACGCGTCTCTCATAGTGAAATAATCTTGTGCGACGGCGTCGTAAGTATTGGCTCCAGATTCCCATAACGTGGCTAGCTCCTCTTTCAACAGCCCAAGATACAGATTGATGTCGGTACCAGGTTGTTTCGGCCCTTGAATTAGCATACTCATTTGTATGTACTTCTTCTTCATGCACAACCATGGAGGGAGGTTGTACATCCATACAAACACGGGCCAAGTCTTTGTGCGTCTTGCTCGCTACCGAACGGATTAAGTCCATCGGTGCTCGCACCAAGCCCGATGTTCCTCGAATCTCCACCGAATTCTAGGAATTGAGGTCCAATGCTTTCACCGCTAGCATCCGGGTGCGCGTCAGCAGCTCATCCTTTTCGGGGTCATCATCATCTCCTGGCTTCTTCCTTTCCGCATGTCATCGCATGAGCTTCGCTTCCTTAGGGTCCGCGAAATAGCGCTGCGGACGAGGAGTGATAGGAAAGTACCATACCACTTTTCGAGGTGCTTTCTTCCCTTTCTTGTATCGACTCACGCCGCACACCGGACATGTGGTTTTCTCTGCGTCCTCTCCCCGATAAATGATGCAATCGTTGATGTATACGTGATATCTAATGTGCGGTAGATCGAGAGGACAGACGATTTTCTTGGCATCCTCGATACTAGTTGGACATGTGTTCTCCGGAGACGATCCGCGAATGCCATCATATAGTCGAAGCTTGCGTCGCTCAATTTGTGTTTTGCCTTCATCTCCATAGCCTTGAGCGTTACATTCAACCGGTATCATCGGCCTGCATCCTTCATACAATGGAGTAACCGCGTCTTTCTCAAGTTGCGCAAGCTTGGCTTTCTCTCTAGCGGCAACCACAGGTTACTTTCGCTTGAGAAGCAGCTCTTGCACATAAGGGTCCCGCACCACCGACGTTGTTCCATCGTCCCGCTCCTCCCGGCATCTAGATCATCATCATCCCGGTGCTTCGCACCTTCACCATTTCAGAGACTCTTCATCATCTCGCTCGTTCTCGCCGTGATGATGATCATCGTCATGTTGGCCACCTTCACCGTCTCCATCATCTACGTCATCGCTTATCCAACGAGTGTATCCATCCATGAAACCATGGCGGAGCAGGTGCGCCTGCAGATTCCCGGAATCTGGGTCGATCACCCAGTTGAGTTTGCATCTTCTGCACGGACATCTTATATCTGTCTTGTTATTTCGTATCATGTCGGCCGTCGCACATTTCAAAAATCTAGCCACAATGCCTTCGCTCATTATGCGGACCATTTTTGCCTGCATGGTGTACATGGTACAATTTTGAAGTCTATTAGAACCACATAATGAATGCATGCATGCAATGGTCGATAGAATATTTCGGCATGACCTATCCTAAAATTAGGACCTTTTCGAAATGCCAAAGTCTTGCCAAAATGGAAATGAATCAACATTTTGGCAAAACAAATGGCAACTTGTTCACATACAAACACAAGAGAGAGAGAGACCGATCCATACACACATGAACATATCATTATCCTCTCCATACACACATGCATGAGCATCATCGATACTCTCCATATACACACACATATGAGACCATCCTCTCCACATACACACATCATGAGCATCGATCATCTACATACATATGAGCACATCATCCATATACACATGAACACATCCTTACATGGACAACTTACCGAGATGAGAGACCGATCGCGAGAAAGATGGAAAGGAGAGGTGCGCGCGTCGACTGGAGAAGGAGATGAGAGACCGGAGACCTCCTCTATTACTTATGTAACATCCAAAGCAAGTTTTACATACTAAAAATGGTGAATGGGTGGAGAAATTGAGGTGGAAAGGAGAAGATCCCGACTAGATCTAAGGAGGAAGAAGAAGATGAAAGTGAAGTGTGGGGTGGTGGATGTGGTCACACATGTGCACATAAAGAGCTGTCCTAAAAAAATCCACACATCCGTGGCGCACACGGCCCTAGTGCGCCACAGGGAGTACAAACATCTATGGCGCACCATGCCATGTGCGCCACGGATGCTCCTACTCCCTGTGGTGCACTAGGCCGAGTGCGCCACAGATGTTTGTGGCCGTTTCACAGCAGAGGGGGGCGTGCGCTTAGGCGTAGCGCACGCCCCCATGTGCGCCACAGATGACACTAACAACCGTGGCGCACATGACTATAGTGCTCTACAGATGTTTGGCGTGAGGCCAACAGGGCCCTGGCCCACACACATCTGTGGCGCACTATAGTCATGTGCGCCACAATTGTTCTAGTTACTAGTAGGGCACTGCCCACAGGTGAGCCACGCCTTTTTTATCCGTGGGGCACTTCAACCAGGTGAGCCACGGATGTGCTGATTACCTATAGCCGTTTTCCTAGTAATGGATGATCACAAAGGAAAAGATCAAGGCCGACTGGCACTTCGGTCTTGCTCCCTAAACCCGCAAGAACCGCGCTCCCCGGGTGAGTTTAATTTGCCCTTCTTTCTAGCTTTTCTCTTGTTCTTGATTCGTCCAGCATCACTACTTGATCTGGTCATGACTAGCTTCGTCCCTTGCAAACCTTCCCCTGCATCATCCGGGAGGAGGGCAAGGAGCCCCTCCAGGTCTTCACCACCGACCTCTCCGAGCCACGCCCACGCCGGACTAGCAGCGAGGGTTCGGACGGCAAGGAAGGCTTCGTCCCCAGCCGTAACGATGAGGCGGTGGAGGACCCGCACGGCCCCGCGCCCGAGGAGAGTGACGGGACCGCGCCGCCCGAGCCAGCGCAAAAGCATGCCGGCGAAGGGAGATCGAGCAACGCTCCCGCCCTCGAAGATCCGGCTGTGAAGCGCGGCTGGGTGGGTGTTCCTCCCCGCCACGGCCAGGCCGGAGGTGGGAGGAAGACATCCGGCGCACCCGTGGTGCAGGGGTAAGCTTGCCAATCTTTTTAACTTGCTTTTGTCTCTCTTGTTCTTGAACTCATTTCCCCCTCGTAGCTCTCTTCTTTCCTTCGCCACGAGCCCGGCTCGCAACACGTCCGCCTCACAGCCTCGCAACCCCCTGGTCCAGCCGGAAGCTCCAGCAATGGCTGCTCCGCCCCCACAACTAAGACCCTGCCCCCACCAGAGCCGACGGTCATGGTCCAGCTGACTCCCACCGCGTCTGTGTGCGTGGAGAGTCAGCCGAACATGACCTCCAGCCCAGGTGGGGGATCCTCAGCCGGTGCGGGGGGCTCGCGCGCCGGCAAGGAAATGGTGGTGGTGGAGGATGTCGAATCCGACGAGGAGGCGACTGTGTAGTGGCTGGCGGCCGCCCGCGACGCCCCGATTGCCCTAGCCGGCCCCTTGACACCGATGCCTATGGAGGCGGTGCCTTCACTGTAAGCCCTCGAGGGAAACCTCAAGGCCGGGCTCAAGGAGTGCTGGTAGCTCCAAGTGACACTGGCCAGCGCCAACCATCCTGCCTCGGAGCAACCAGCGACAGCAAGGGGGACCGCATGGAGTAAGGCTTCCATCTTGCTCTCTTCTTTTTTTTTTGTCCGGCTACATTATCACTTGCTTTTCTTCCTGTCTTGGCGCAACCATCCTTGTCTGTGTTCAACGCGAGATCGATCGGCTAACGCGCTCCAATGCGCGCCTTAGCCGGGACAACTCCACGCTCCGGCTGCAGAACAAGGAGTGGCACTCTCGGGTGAACCAGCTGGAGGCCACCGTGAAGGAGAGCGATGAGGCCCTCGCCATCCGGGCCACCGCCTTTGATCTCCTGGACAAGGAGGTCACCCGGCTGAAGGAGCACACCACCTTTCTGGAGGACGAGCTGATGAACATCAGCCACATCACCAAGGGTAAGTCCGACTACACCTTCTTTTCATTCCATCTGACTATCCCTGCTGGAAGTGATGCGAACACCGTAAACCCGTAAAATACAAAAATCCTATATCTACAATGCAAAATAATAAAGTAAAACATGATGCAAATATGCACTCATCATGGGTCACATATAAGGGCTTCATGAGCTGTTTCCCATATTTCTGATTTTTTTTCCTTTGGTACTATTCAATAAATTGGCAAACCCGCCGACGACCACAACAATGCAAGAGTCAGTGCAATCTTGGACCTAGGCATTTATCTAGCCTAGGTACCGTATGGGGCACCCAAAACATTTTTTCCTCAAAACTGAGAGTGGCTTCTATGGTACCCACAGTTAGAAACATCCATTATCGCCATAACTCAAGAAAAATACAGTATATGCTTGCACCACGAGATAAATACCCACCTCCCGGAAATGGCCATACATCACGATGTAGCATGCGTGAAAATTGCCTCGAGGCCTTTGTAACATCCCAAAAATGTTAATTAAGGTTATCAAATTCCAATCACTCAAATTTAGGGTTAAGAAAAACTTTTGTTACTTAAAATCTTTATGAATGCATGTGTGTATGTGATGAATTCATGAATGCTTGAATGGACTTGTTTGATTAATGTGAATAGCAAGGAATGGTTAAATATGAAAACAACATCATCTAAATCATTTCCAAGGAGAATCAAATCAAGAGAAATTCAAAAAAAACCATATAAGCAAATGGTCATTTTTGCCAGTCTTGCTCACTAGACCATTTTGAGTGTTTCTAGTCCAAGATTTCTAACAAAAACAAATCCAATTATTTTCACCCCTTTCTAGACCAAGTAAAACTGAACCCAAGACCACCTTGCAAACCCACATAAACATTTGGCAACCCTATTCAAATGACATTTGAAAATTGAATCTAATTCATATGGTAAGATCACCATTTCTCAAAACCCAACCAAACTAGTGCACCTTGGCAAATCCAATCAACCAGAGACTACCTAGTATGTGACTATTACATCCACCAAGTTTCAACCAAAAATTCAAATATGAAATTCTTTCGGCCATTTCATCACACTTGGAGACAGAAAATCAAATTGGCCAAACTTTACTGTTTTGAGCAGTAATCCTTTCAAAGATTGTTCACCATTGATCATCCCTGTCTCCCCAGTGCCAAATAATGCATTGAACCAACCTAGCCCCTACCCAATGCACCATGCCATGCCTGGCCGAGAGCACCCTTGCCAGACGACCATGGCTAGCTAGCAGGAGCAAGCGCCGCGCCTAGCCACCGTGTCCAGGAAGCACACCACCGTCCACCGCCACCCCCTGTCCAGCCCTCGCAAGCAACCAGAAACTGGACCACCGAGAATGCACGCGCCCATTTCTCTGCAACCATGTCCATAGCGCTCCAGAACACCGCGCTCGACACACTCGCATAAACCGTGCCCGTCCTTCTCCTCCCGTCTACGTGATCACCACCGTCCTAGGAACCTCCCAGACATCCCCGTTCGCCACTGCATGACCCGTAGCCATTATGCGTCATCAAAACCACCGTCGGTGCCGCTCAGAGCGTCGACGCGTTCCGACCGAACCGCACCGCCCCTTGCCGCGCCATCAAGCCATTGAGCACCGCCAGGAGACCGCGCACCGCCCCTACCTTCAGCCATGCCCGTAGCTCGCTGTAACGCTGACCCCGACGAGCGTTACATGCACCCTTCGGTTCCCTCGTTGTAGTATAAATAGAGGCGTTCCCCGTTCATTTTCTTCACACCTTCACACTCCCCACCTCTCACTGATCATTCCCATTCGTTCCCGGAGCAAGGCAAAAGCAGTATCGCCGGAATTTGGCCGGAGCCTGCCGCTGCTAGAGGAGAAGGGCTCCGTCGATTGGAGCCACCCCAGGAGGAACCGCCAGTACCAGAAGACCCACCGTCATCGACTTCGTCGTTCGCCCCCATTTCCTACCATCGCCTGAGCCCTGGTGAGCCACCCCAGACCCCCACTGGCCACGCTAGGGTTCGAGCTCATCATGTTTTGTTCGACGAGGACGATGGCCGTGAGCCATTGATCTTGCATCTAATCCTACGGTCGTAGTTAGCCCGTACCCCTTCGCACCCCCTGTCCCACTGACGCGTGGGAAAACCACTTAACTAGCCCGTGTGCGCTATGCGCAATGGGCCGGCCCCATTAGAATTCCCGTGCAACCCAATTAGTTTTAATTAGATTTATCTATTTAATTTCAAATCCAGTTCTCGCAGTAGATTCAAAATTCAATTCAGAGTGTTGTACAGAGCAAAATTGCATGAAACCAATTTTCCTAGAAAGATATTGAAATTATTAATCCAAGCCTGTTGGATTCAAACCATTTGGAGCTATAGATCACCTATAGTAAAAATAACAAGGCAGAGACTTTTCTGCTCTTAAACATTTTTCAAAATTCAAACATAAATGCTTTTGAGTTGATTCCAACTCTCAAAAATCACATTTGATAAGACCTTTCCGAATAAATAAAAATATCTAGGTTTACTTGCAGTAATAATGGAAAAGTAATAAAAGAATACCCCATAGGCATTTCTAGTCACTTTAAATAATTAAAATAAAAGGTTAAACCTTATTAAATTGTGACACCACTTTAAATCACATTCCCAATAATTAAAATATGTGGTGATGACATGTGTCAACAAGATCCCATGTTTTAATTGGAGAATATTAAATCTTAAGTAGTTTTCCAATGAGTAGTGTCACATCCCAAGATTTTCCAAATCTTGTTATGTGAAAAATAAATGAATAAAATAAAACTTTGTTGATTTTCAGGGTGAGAAGAAACTTTTGAATCCAATTTGAAACTTTCAAAACCTATTTGGATCAAATAAAATCCTAAAGGGATTTAAAAAGATAAATAAACATTAAAGTTAAAAATATTTGGAATTACTAATTTTGGATATTTTAATAAAAAGATTTGGATTTTATAAAGCAAAGGTAGATTTATAAATAAGGATTATTTTATAGAGCCAAATTAAACCTTGGCCAAGTTTTTGAAGTAAAATATTTTGTTTTGATTAAAGGAGTAAGGGGTTATTTAAATAAAATAATGAGGATTTATTAATATCTAATTTTATTAAAATAAAAGGTTTTACCATTTTAATTAAAAATCAAAACTTGTTAAATTATTTTAAACAAGTTTTCCAAGTATTTTATATTTTCAAATAAAACCTACTGATTTGGTTTTGATAATATTTATATTTCAAATAGAGTTTTAATAAAACAAATCCTATTTGAATTAATAACTAAGGACTATTTTATTTAATTATTTAAATAGATCCTAAAAAGAATAAAAATATTATTTTATTTTTTGACTTTGTTTTGTGTTGTTAAATAGAACTAAAACTCAATACAAAGTTTGGTGGAAGTTTGATTTGATTTGTTGTTTGAATGGCTTGATTGAATTTCAAAACAGAAATAAGAAATGGAAAAAAGAAAATGTATCTGAACAAAAAAAATGAAACGGACTCGACCCAACTAAGCCTGGCCAAACTAAGCCCATTAGCCCACTCCCTCTCTCCCCGCAAGAAAACGGTTCGCACTCAGAAACTCACCCACTCAACGACTGACCGGTGGACCCCCGTTCCCTCTCTTTCTCTCACGCTGCCAAGCGGACCCCACCTGCCTCGTCTGCGTCTTCAACCGCGCGACCGGTTCTTCCTTCCTCTCTCTCCCGTTTCTGCCAATTGATTCGCGAGTTAAATTCATGTCAATGCCGCTGTTAATCCGCCCAGTAAACATGCCCTACTAATCGCCCCTCTCCGCTCTCTCTTTCCCCTAAAACAACGCATCCCCTCTGCCCCTAGGCTGCTCTAATTCGAGCTCGCATTCCACTGTCTCCGGCGAGCTTCTAATGTCAATTCGGCATAAGGCCCCCAAACCACACAATATGCATGCGAGATGAACAATTAATATGCGACAAGTTGTATTATATTATAAAATGGGGTTTTCGGGAAGGGGTTCACACATTAGGGTTCGACGATCTTGGGGTTCCGGGGGTTCGGGATCGGTCTCAGGGTTCGGATCTGGGATAACGGAGGTAGGTCTTGTCGCATCCGGGAAGCAGGACTTGGTTCGGCGTCGGGGGCGCATCGGGTTCTTCCGGGTCGGTGTCGTTCTTATCGTCGCGAAGATCTTGTCGGGTCCGCGCTTCGGATTCCGTGAGGCGATCTTGCCGTTCCGTGTAGGCGTTCTCGAGGTCGATGGCGAACTTGTCCGGTACCGGGGTTTTTCGGAGATCTTGGCGCGGCACCGGGTACGGGATCGGCCTTCGGGTCCGTGTGGGGATCTTGGCATTCCGACTCCAATGTCGAGGACGTACTTGACACAGCGTTGATCTTGTCGTCCTCCATGTTTTGTTAGTTTCTAGGTACATGGATGCGGCACCGATTATGAAGATCTTGGGGGTTTTGGTTCCGTGGTCATCAACGGACTTGTAGAAGCACATGGTCTTCGGGCCGATCTTGTCTTGCACCTCTCGGATCAAGCGTCGGGCAAACACCGCGAGACGGATGCGGCAGCATGTGCAGCAGGCACCAAGACGAGGAGGACGCAGGGGCGGCTCGGGCTTGTGCAGGCCGGACAGAGGCCAGCTCGAGGGGCGCCGAGCAGACGGAGGGCGGCCGGAGCTAGGCCCGCGACGAGAAGGGACGCCCGCGGCGGCGGCAGATCTAGAAGGAGGGGAGGACCGGGCGGCGGAGGGTGACGGCGAGGGAGGCGGTGCGAGGCGGGGAGGAAGGCCGGCAGACGGGGTCGGCGCGGACCCGACGAGGAGCTTGGCGGCGCTGCAGGCGGAAGCAAGGCCAGCGAGTGGGGGCGGAGGGAGCTCGACGGAGGCCATGGTGGCGTCGATGGGCGGAAGGAGGCAAGGGACGGCTGCCGCGGTGGAGAGAAGCGTGGCGAGGCTTAGAGGAGGCGGGAGGAGGAGAGAGGGGAGGCGGTGGCCACGAGGTCAGTGGGGGAGCGGAGGCGAGAGGAGGAGCGCCGAGAGGGGGTGGGCCGGGCGAACGCATGAGGGAGGAGGAGGTCTGGGGTGGGCCCGGCAAGGAGCACGCGGGCGGCAAGTGGGAGGAAGGGCGGCTTGGAGAGGGAGAGGGGACCGAGGGAGGAGGAGGGAGGAGGAAGACGAGCGCGTGGGGGGAGAGCGCGGGGCCGGGGTGGGGCTGCGCGTCGGGATCGGTGTGGGGATCGGGTGTGGGGATCGGGTGTGGTGGTGGGGGCGTGCGTGTGTGCTGTGTGGGTGGGGCTGTGGGGTGGGTCCCAGGGAGAGAGAGAGGGAGGGAAGAGGGGCTGGTGAGGTGGCAGCTTTTGGTTGGAGGGGGGATGGCCAAGGTGATGTGGCAGCCTGGGATAGGTGGGGGTGATGTGGCTGGTTGGGTGGGTAGATTAGGTTGGGTAGCTTTAGGATTATGGGTGGACCGATTTTATTTCTGGGGGTGGTCGTTCGGGTCGATTCGGCCCGTTCGACTGCCCCACTAAAAATAATTCAGAATTTTATTTATTTTAAATGCACCGTTTGCAAACCGATAGCAGACAAACAAAATAATCCGGAGACCCGGGGTTTGCGTTTGAACAAAGACGGGATGTTTAGAAAACAAATTAGGTTTTCCCGAAAATAGTTTTATGCGAAAAGATGCAAGATGATGACGATGCTCAAATGCAATGTGGCATGATGACATGAGCATGCGGTCATGATGATGCAATGCACAAAAACAACGCGATTTTCTAGTAGTGGTTTTGCGGGATGCCACAGGTTGCCACTAGGGTACTCGCCAGCACCAGACGCATCCTCCAGTACCTCCATCTCGGCCACGCTCGTTCCAGAACATCGACAACTTCTCCAAGTCGTGCGCCGTCGCGTCTATTCTTTCTCCGGCGACCTCCCCAGGTAACCTCCGTTCGCCACACCACCTCCCGATGATGCTCCCTTACTCCCCTCTCTCGTGCGCATCTAACACGACCTTTACCTTGCCTTGACACTCCTTGTAGCATCACCGTCGACGACGCCCGAGCGTACCCGTCGCCAGGAGCAACTCCGGCGACCATTGTCCTCACCCCCGTGTGCCCCTGACCTTGTGGAGACCACGTCGAGAATAAGCGCAGCCCTGAGAACCCGGTGAGAATATCCCCAGCCTCTCTCGTTTCCTGCTTCACCAGCACCGCCACCATCCGACACCTGCCGTCGCCGCCAACCTTTGGTCAAACACACGTGGGCCGTTGGATCCACATCCTGTGGCGTAGACAGATCAACTTAAGCAAAGAGGTACGAGCTAATCTACACCGTTCAGTCTCACTTAGATACAACGCACCCCGTAGCTGATCCGAGCGAAACGGTATGGATGAATCAGAATAAGACGCGTGGCTAGTGTGTTGAGTTAAAACAGAATTTGATCTATTGAATTAGTAAACTTGCAAAATTCATAACTTTCAAACCACACGTCCAAATTTTGCAACTTTATATCAATGGAATCACCAAGACAAGCCCTAGACAACCATGAACTTTGTTTAGTAAAAATCTTCTAGTAAAGTGATTGTTTTTGCAGAAACTTATGTATGCTTGTTTAGGATATAAAAATTGTTCTAAAATGATTTTGAGGATAAAATCTTTGGCAAGTGGTTTGATTTGAACCCACTGACCCTAGGAAACAAATTGTGGTTTCAAAAATGTATTTGGTGAAGCAAAGGAATAAACTCTTAATTTAAACCATTTCTAGTCAAATAAAAATAATGTTTATTTATTAAAAATGCTTTTGGGAGAAAATCTTTGGGAAATGTTTTACAATAAACTCTCTGACCCCAAACACCAAGTTTTATGATTTGAAAGAGTATTTGGTGAACCTTATAAAAATTATTACTTTGCTAAAGACATTTTCAACCACATGAAATAATGATTTGGTTTAAAAATGGTTTAGAGATAGAATCTTTTGCAAATGGATTTGCCACTTTATAAAATGACCAATAGGTGTTTTATAATGTTTATAACCTATTATAAATAACTTTTATAAATAAAACAAAGTTTGGCATGCTTGCATGCATTGTTTTGTTTCTATCATTTTATGTGATGAATTGCTTGAATGGTAGATTGAAATATTGTTTGCTTGATTGAATTGTAGTGACTTGAAGATTGTGATTGTTTCAAAGACAAGGAGTGAACTTATACTCTCTACCAAAAAGGCAAGTGATGCTTCATACTTTTGTCCAATTATTTTCACTATGCATTAGTGATATTTCTAAGTAAGACTTGCATGGATTTTGCTAAGTATAAACCATGCTATGGGAAAACCTAGTAGATGAAACCTTAGTAGAATTTCCTGAGTTAAGATTCCTACTACTATCATGCTTAGATTAGCTAATAGAAAACAAGGGTCGAATATATACATTCATACCATGGAAAAATTTCCAAGTCTGAGGACTTATGTTTTTGTTTAATAAAAAAACTAAGTTAATGAATCACCTGGGTGGAAAGGGACTTGCTTGGTGGTTTTTGGTTGAATGGTTACACAAGGCCCATGGCTATGGTTTACCTTGTGTATCACACTTGTGGATTGCCACCCAGGAACAAAGAGATTTGAGATGTCAAATGTTGAGAAGCTTCAAGTGCAACCACATGGCATTATGGGCTCTGCCTGGATCATATAGGTTGCTAGATCTTATCCATTTGGACAGTTGGTGGTAGTGGTAATGATAGGTTGGAGCGCGTCCATTTTGGTCTGAGGGAAGGCTTCTGAAAGATCTTGTCTTGGGAAACCAAGTCTTGTGGGGAAAGTGGACCACCTCTGTAGAGTGTAAAATCTAAGTACTTAGCCATGTCCCTGGTAAAGGATAAATTGAGCATCAAGACATGGAAGCTATCAAGAATCTCATCATCCAAATTTCTAAGTTAAAAAAAACTTGTGGTTGAACAAGGGTTAAAGGATCTTCAATCTTGATTGGTAGATACCTTGGGTGATTTTGTCAAGCAAAAACTTAGTGTTTTCAAATGATAAGGAAAATCTATTTTGAGCAAAGCAAGCCTCAACTCCACTTAGCCAAATGCATATAGATGATAGACTCCACTATACTACCATAGTATCACTTGCCAATACAATTCAAATGTATTGACCCTTGTGGCTGTAACTTGTTATGTTGCAGTTTTGATTGATTTAGTGAAGTGTGTTGATTAGGATTACAAAGTCTACAACCAACATGTCTGCCTGTGGCACTTTGAAGATGAAGGACCCCATGCTTATAGATATTCTGCTGCAATGTAATGTAATAGCCAAATGAGCTATGAAAGATGTAATAAAATATTTTATTCCTGGTTATAAAGTTGTATTATGACCTTTGTTTCTTGATATTACATCTTAACTGTGGATGCTAGCTATTGATCCAGGGACTAGCATTGCAATCACAGGGATCCTTTTCATTTATAAAGGAGGGATCTTACAAGTAGAAATTAATTTTTTAAAATAAAATAAATAAACACTATTGCCTTAATTCTTGTGAAGATTGTGATGATGCTAGATCATCTAGTGTAAACCTTTATGTGCAAATAGAAGTACTTAAGTATTGTTTGGTGATTGTGTACTTCTTATTTATTTATAGATGCTAGTACCGACCAAGGATACGAAGAGGAAGGATAATACTACGAGGAAGAAGCAGAGGAGAACTTCAACCACTGCACTGCTCAAGGCAAGCTATCCAATGCAAGCTACTATCATAGCAAGCTAACATTTGCAACTGTGAAAGCTAGATAACCTATGAAATGCATTAGGCATGCTTTAATTAGATCATCTTGAGTATCCTAAATCCTAGTTTTACTTGCAAACTTAATCTTTTATTTCTTTATCAAAGCTTTATATTAGTGCTTACTTAGTGACTTGTAGATTTTGGAAAGATATTAAAGGTAGCATAAAGAGCATAAAACTTGACCTAAGTTAGGTATAACTTGATGTCATCCCGAGGCATGAGATTGAACTTAGATAAGTCACACTTGATTATCACCCCTCATTAGTGTTTACCCTCAACTTTAGTGGCTAGTGCTAAGCTTAAAACTTGATCACTTTAGATTGGAACACTTGGTTGAAAAGGATTATGAAAACCTTAGAATGATGAGTCATTCTAATGAGATGTTTTGACATGCGCTATGAGCACCAGATGATTTTTGATGATAAAAAAGGTTGAGGCATGAGCCTTAGCCCTTTTATAAAACTGATGGTTGTGTCTGGATGCGATACGATTCCAATTTTATCGTACAACCACAATACCCGAAATTGGGTAGGGCTAGATTGGAAGTTTATATACCTTAGTATGGGTTCCCTTGCGGCCGAGGTTTGAGCCGAGGCTACCTCGTGATGATTGACCACCTGTGCAGTTCCCAAGATTGGGAGGCCAAACTCATATGAGAGGTGCCTATACTAGGGCGTGTAATTGAAATATTAGGATTGATTATCCGCATACTGAGTATGGTGAATTTTGGATTGTTCCTGACGGATGTATCTACTATTGTGGTGAAAGTGTACTACTTCTGTAGAGTGTCAAACTATTCGAATAGCCGTGTCCGCGGTTATGGACAGTTGGAGTGGCCATACTGTTCCGTCGTCAGATGTTTTCAAAATGACTTGTGAATTGAATCATGACTTTGACTTGACCACAACAGGGTTGTGAACATGAAAGCTAAGTTCGCACTTAGGTGTTATAAAATATTAAAGTAGTTTTCTTTGCTTATGAACTCAGTTAAGGTAAACCTGGCTTTTTGCAAAACAACCTAGAGCTTAGGATTCCTACTTGAAACCACTTTAATTGTTAGTGATAGTTTGCTAGTACTTAAATAGTACTCATGGCTTTGTCCCTGCCTATTCCCGTGGCCAAACTATGAAGAGGACTATCAGGAGGATGGACCACAGGAAGGTTACAACAACTAGGATCATCTTCCATCGTCAGCATTGCCTGTGACCATGAAGATGGAGTTTCGCCCATGCTACCGTTATTATATTATTCCTCTGTGTTGATTGTATTAAGATTGGATCATGAGATCCTTCATTTGTAAGACCTTTATCATGGCTTGTAATGGATGATGAACTATGGTACCAATCTGTTATGTCTCGCAAAAATGGTAATCCTGGGATTGTGATGTATGGCATAACATGCATCTAGGATTAACAATCTGGGTGTTTAAAAGATGGTATCAGAGCCATCCTGACCATAGGAGACCCTAGTTTAGAATGGACGCTTGAATCAAAAACTTAATTTCAAAACAAAAGAAGTAAGTATTTATGAAAACCTATTCTCATTCTTATCACTTAGAGTCTTTCAAGAAAATTCATGTCCTCAAAACTTTTTGCAAACTTACATAAAATTTGACACACTTGATCACTCTACTAACTTACTCATCCTACATTCTTATATATGGACGTGAAGTATAGAAAGTTCTACCAGTTGGGCAATGGAGGAGATCTCATCTTTGAGCGTGATTTGGATCAACTCTTGGAACTTCTGGAGCGCCCGCACCCCGAGTTCTTCGGAGCCTAGCTCAACGATCAGGAAGGAGGAGAATTGCAATGGCTGATTGTTGCAAGTCTCAAAGGGAAGATTGAAGCACCCACCTTAGAGGGAGTCTAGTTCACCTTAAGAGAGAACAACTGGCTAGATGGACTTGCCAGGGACATGCAGGAAGATCTTGCCCGTCTGTGTGGGAAAAGCATAAATCAGATCAAGGGCACCCACTTTGAGTATTACCCCAGGCGTGATGCTATGGGATAGCCACTGGAGGTACCACGTCACCCAGAGTTGAAGCATTAAGTGGATCATCTCAGCTTCATGATGTATGACCGTTAGAAGGAGTTGGACAATGCTCGTTCCTATGCCAACCACAACTATGCCATCGTAGTCAAGAAGGACCAGACCATCGCCATGCTTGTGAAGGATAGCCAGTCTCATCGTCGTCAGCTGGACAAGAAGGATCGCATTATTACTCGCCTTCGTCACAAGGTGACAGACTTGGTGGAGACCATCCACGAGCGGGACATGTGACTTGAGGAGAGGGAGAATGCAGGGGAAGATATCCGTGGAGACACCTACTCCTAACTCAGTGACGATGATGACTTCCTGGAGGATCAAGCCATGTACTTCTTCACCGATGATGATGACTTCGCCTTCATTGATGATGATGATGATGATGATGACTTCGCCTTCATTGATGATGATGATGATGATGATGACGAAGCCACCGATTTCGAGGAGTAGTAGCACTTGAGCACTAGCGTTAGTGAAGATGTATCTGGTCCCACTGTATAATAGTTTCACAGAATGGTTCTTAAAACCATCTGTTTCCTTGTTGTGGTGTGTGTTTGGCTTGTGTGCTACGAAAAAGTGAATGAAAAGCAAGTTGCTAGAAAATTCTGAGTCAAACTTCGAAAACTTTTCAAAAACAAACCCCTGAACCTTAGAAATTTCCCTCTTGTCTCATGATCTATCTCAATCTTCAGATGCCTCATGGAGGAAGAAGTTCATCCCCGGACCCAATGCTGCAAATCTTGCAAATGTTGGTTTCTAACATCGAAACTCAAAGAGCCAAACGTCAAGGAAACCTAGCCACCCTTTAATACATAGCTCAGATGGCCAACAACAAGCAAGTCTATGGAAACCAGGACAAGCATGTATCCAAGCTCAAGAACTTTCAGAACACCAATCCACCCATCTTTACTAAGTCTGAAGAGACATTAGATGCCGATGACTGGTTGCAGACCATGGAGAACAACTTAGTTGCAGGAGTAGAAGCCAATGAGAAAGTACTGTTCGCCACGCACTATCTGGCAGGAGATGCAAGAGCTTGGTGGAACAGCGTTCGAGCCATGAATGGAGGACAGATGATGACTGGGATGAATTCAAACTCAAGTTAAGCAGAACCCATGTGCCACCGGGTTTGATCAAGAGGATGAGAGATGAATTTAGAGAATTGAAGCAAGGGAGGATGACAGTATTTGAGTATCGTGACAAATTTCTGTCATTAGCTAGGTATGCACTAGATGAGATTGACACTAAAGTCAAGAAGAACGAGAGATTCTTGAATGGTCTGCACGATGAGATGCAGACAGTGTTAGTCAATATTCCGTTTGCTGACATTGAAGCCTTAGTGGATTCTGCAATCCAGATGGAGGGCAAGATCAACCAAGCCAATGAGAACCGCAAGCGCCGAATAATGCATCAACCAGGAACCCTCCATACCCCGAATTATCGCCCCAACCGGTATACATGATTTTTTCCTAGAAACAATAGGCCCCCGATGAACCGTCCAACCTATCCCAACCGTGGAGGAGGAAACCCACGGCCCGGAGGAAACCACAACAACATGTAGGGGTTTGTAGCATGAAAGCAAAAAAATTCTACCGCATGCATACAAACAAGCCAAGATCTATCTACTAGATTGAAGCAACGGGTTGATTAGAGTACTCACCCTCGAAGATTCCAAAGCGGTTAATGAGAGCAGATTATCGTGGGTGATGTAGTCGTACACTTGTCGATCTCAAGATCGCATAGACGATCCTTCCTACGCTGTGTTCCGGCAGCGCTTCCACAGTCGTTCACACGTTCGGTACTTGATGAAGACCTTCCTCTCCCTTGTTCCAGCTGGCAGCGGAGGTTGTAGTTCTCCCCTCGCGATTCCGGCAGCACGACGGCGTGGTGTCAGAAGTAGAGGGAAGATCCCGCAGGGCTTCGCCTAAGCCGGTGCGAGTTATGGTGGATCTAGGGTTTCCGGAGATCTAGGTTTAGAAGGCTGGAGAAGAGGAGGAGGTGTCGGCGGCTACTAGGGTGATGGCGACAGGCCGACAGCGGTGCAGGGCGGAATGGCAGAGGCGACGGCGGCTCACGGGTGGGGAGGGCTTGTGTTGTGGTCTTGGGACAGCCCTCCCGCTCTATTTATGAAAGGGGGGGGGCAGCCTTGGGAGAGGGGAGTTTGAATCCATACCCAAACCCAAGTTGGATATAAGGAAGGACTCTTTCCTTCTTCCACTAGGAAACTATTGTTCCAGTTTGACTTTTCAAACCTCCCTTTTGACTTTCAATTTAGAGATTTAATTCTCTCGCAAATGCCCAACACAGTGACCTAGGACATGATCCAATCATTCCACTTACCCATGATACATACATGGACCATTCCCCTTCCGGTCCGGCGAACCTTCTAGAACCTCTCCGATGAAAACATCGAAATCATTCCTGAACTCCGAAATCGGACTTTCCTTATATGAATCTTATTCTCTGGACCATTCTGGATCTCCTCATGATATCCCGGATCCCATCTGAGACTCTGAACAACATTCGGTTTCCCTACTTACTTTCCATATCTACTAAATAACACCGAATCCTTAAGTGTGTCTCCCTACGGTTCGTGAATTATGCGGACATGACCAAGAATCTTATCCGATCAATAACCAATATAGGAATCTGGAAATTCATATGGCTCCCACATATTTCTACGATTACTTTGCAATCAAATTTCGGATAGTTTACTTATTCGAGGTTTGATCGTCGGTATCTCTGCATACCTAGTTCAACCTCGTTATCGATAAGTACTCTTTTCTCGTTCCCGTGATATGTGATCCCATGTGAGCCAGTCACATGCTTGCAAGCTAATTGGATGACATTCCACCAAGAGGGCCCAGAACATATCTATTCGTCATATGGATGGACAAATCCCACTCTTGATCCATGTGCCTCAACACATACTTTCTGAACACTCAATGCCACCTTTATAGCCACCCAGTTACGGTGTGGTGTTTGATGTCATCAAAGCATCCTTCCGATGATGGTGATTAGCATGATCTCATGGTCGAAGGAATTAGGTTACTACGTTTTAGAAAGCTTATAGCAAACGAACTATTGAAATGACTTGATTTTTATGCTACGCTTATCTACAGGAGTATGTCCATCATACCATTCTCCTAATGATATGATCTTGTTGTTAATAACATCTCAATGTTCATGATCAAGAAACCACGATAATCCATTAACCAAGAAGCTAGTATTATAAAGAGGCTTTACCAGGGACTCTGATTTAGTTTACAAATCACATAAGTACTAATGTTTCTGGTTAATACTATTATATCATGAATGTAAACATTTATCATAAACACAAAGATATAAAAATAACCACTTTTATTATTGCCTCTAGGGCATATGTCCAACAGTCTCCCACTTGCACTAGAGTCAACTAATCTAGATTACATGGTAATATACCAAACACCCATGGTGGTTTGGTGCTGGTCATGTTTTGCCCTCGGGAGAGGTTTAGTCAACGGATCCGCCACATTCAGATATGTGTGTACTTTGCAAATCTTTATGTCACCATCTAGGACATGCTCTCGAATAACGTGAAAACGTAGCTTGATGTGCTTCAGCTTCTTGTGTGACCTTGGTTCTTGTGCATTGGCTATGACGCCCAAGTTATCACAATAGATAGACATTGGGTCCAGCGCACTTGGAACCACACCAAGCCGTGTAATCAAATCCTTCATCCATATCGCCTCTTGTGAAGCCTCTGAAGCAGCTATGTATTCCGATTCAGTTGAAGATCTCGCCACAACACTTTGCTTTGCACTCCTCTAGCTAACTACTGCACCATTCAAAGTAAATACGTATCCAGATTGAGATTTAGAATCATCCGGATCGGTGTTCCAACTAGCATCGGTGTAACCATTAACAACGAGTTGTTCATCACCTTCATAAGAAAGAACCATATCCTTAGTTCTTCTCAAGTACTTAAGGATGTTTTTGACCGCTGTCCAATGATCCACTCCTGGATCACTTTGATATCTGCTAGTCAAACTAACATCATATGCAATGTCGGGTCTAGTACATAGCATGGCATACATAAGAGATCCTATGGCTAAGGCATAGGGAGTCTTACTCATACTTTCTCTATCTTCTGCCGTTGCAGGAGTTTGAGTTTTACTCAAGGTCGTATTGTTCAACATGGGCAAGAACCCTTTCTTGCGATCTTCCATTCCAAACCTCTTTAGAACTTTGTCCAAATATGTACTCTGTGACAATGATATTAGACGTCTCGATATATCTCTATAAATCTTTATGCCTAATATGTAAGCTGCTTCGCCAAGATCTTTCATTGAAAAAATATTATTCAAATAATCCTTGACACTATTAAGAAGGTCTACATCATTCCCAATCAACAATATGTCATCTACATATAGTATTAAGAATTCTACAGAGCTCCCACTCACTTTCTTATAAATACAAGCATCTCCATAAGTTTGTATAAAACCAAAACTTTTGATTACCTTATCAAAATGTTGATTCCAACTCCGGGATGCTTGCTTCAATCCATAAATGGACCGTTGAAGTTTGCATACCTTGTTAGCATCTTTAGGATCGACAAAACCTTTGGCTTGTACCATATACAACTCTTCATCAATGTCTCCATTGAGGAATGCTGTTTTGACATCCATCTGCCAAATCTCATAATCAAAATATGCAGCGATTGCTAACAAAATCCTCACAGACTTTAGCTTCGCTACCGGTGAGAAGGTCTCATCGTAGTCAACTCCTTGAATTTGTCAAAACCCTTTTGCGACAAGTCGAGATTTATAGATAGTAACATTACCATCAACATCTGTTTTCTTCTTGAAAATCCATTTGTTTTCGATAGCCTTCCGTCCATCTGGTAAGTCCACCAAAGTCCATACTTGGTTTTCCTACATGGATCCAATCTCGGATTTCATGGCATCTTGCCATTTATTGGAATCTGGGCTCATCATCGCTTCCTCATATGTCGCAGGGTCATCGGTGTTGTCCACCAACATGACACTCATAACGGGATCATACCAATCAGGAGTGGTATGAGTTCTTGTTAACCTGCGAGGTTCCGTAGTTGCTTCAACTGAAGTTTCATGATCAACATCATTAGCTTCCTCTCTCATTGGTGTAGGCGCCACAGGAACTACTTCCGGTGCTGCGCTACTCTAAATTTTGAGAGAAGGTTCAACAACCTCGTCGAGTTCTACTTTCCTTCCAGTCACTTCTTTCGAGATAAACTCCTTCTCTAGAAAGGATCCATTCTTGGCAACGAAGATTTTGCCCTCGGATCTATGATAGAAGGTATACCCAATAGTTTTCTTCGGGTATCCTATGAAGACGCATTTTTCCTCTTTGGGTTCAAGCTTGTCGGGCTGTAACTTCTTTACATAAGCTTCTCAACCCCTAACTTTAAGGAACGACAATTTAGGTTTCTTCCCAAACCATAATTTATAAGGCGTCGTTTCAACGGATTTAGATGGTGCCCTATTTAAAGTGAGTGCGTGTAATAACCCACCTTTATAAAGGTAAAGATCCCTGTGATTGAAATACTAGTCCCTGGATCAATAGCTAGCATCCACAGTTAAGATGTAATATCAAGAAACAAAGTTCATAATACAACTTTATATCCAGGAATAAAATAATTCATTACATCGTACATAGCTCATTTGGCTATCTTATTACAATGCATGAGAATATAACTATAGCATGGGGTCCTTCATCTACAAAGTGCCACAAGCAATCATGTTGGTTGTAGACTTGTAATCCTAATCAACACACTTCACTAACATCAAACAAACCTGCAACATAATAAGTTACAGCCACAAGGGTCAATACATTTGAATTGTATTGGCAAGTGATACTATGGTAGAATAGTGGAGTCTATCATCTGTATGCATTTGGCTAGGTGGAGCTTAGGCTTGCTTTGCTCAAAATAGATTTTCCTTATTATTTGAAAACACTAAGTTTTTGTTTGACAAAAATCACCCAAGGAACCACCAATAGAAATTGGTGAACCTTCACCCTTGTTCAACCACAAGTTTTTAACTTAGAAATTGGGATGAGGAGATTCTTGATAGCTTCCATGTCTTTATGCTCAAATTGTCCTTTGCCAGGGACATGGCTAAGTACTTATATTTTACACTCTGCAGAGGTGGTGCACTTTCCCCACAAGACATGGTTTCACCAAGACAAGATATTTCAGAAGCCTTCCCTTAGACCAGAATGGACGCGTTCCAACTATCATCCCCTAACACCAACTATCCATTTGGCTAAGTTATTGCAACCTATATGATCCAAGCAGAGCCCATAATTCCATGTGGCTGCACTTGAAGCTTCTCAACATTTGACATCTCAAATCTCTTTGTTCCTGGGTGGCAATCCACAAGTGAGATACACAAGGTAAACCATAGAAATGGGCCTTGTGTAACCACTCAACCAAAAACCACCAAGCAAGTCCCTTTCCACCCAGGTGATTCATTCACTTAGTTGTTTTATTAAACAAAACACAAGTCCTTGACTTAGAAATATTCGATAGCATGAATATAATCCACCCTTGTTTTCTACTAGCTAAGCTAAGCATGATAGTAGTAGGAATCTTAAATTAGGATAATTCTACTAAGGTTTCCTCTACTAGGATTTCCCATGGCATAGTTTATACTTAGCACAATTTCCATGCAAGTCCTACTTAGAAATATCACTATTGCATAGTGAAAATAATAGGTAAAAAGTATGAAGCACCAGTTGCCTTTTTGGTAGAGAATATAAGTTCACTCCTTGATTTTGAAATAGCCACACTCTTCAAATTTCACTACAATTCAATCAAGGCACAAATTCAATCTACCATTCAAGCAATCTTCACACAGAATAATAAAAACAAAGCAATGCATGCAAGCATGCCAAAGATTGTTTTATTTGGAAAAAATGGTTCCTATTAGGTCATAAACATTTTAAAGCACCCCTTGGTCATTTATAAAATTGGTAAAAACATTTGATATCAAGTTAGTGAAAAAGGCCACTTTAAGTCATTTTTGTTTTGCTAGAAATGGTTCAAATCAAGGTAATATTTCTAGTGTTTGACAAATACATTTTTAAACACAAATGTTAGTGTTTTATGGTAAAGTGTTTACTATTAAAACCATTTGCAAAAGGTTTTAATCTATAAACCATTTTTATACCAAAACAATATTTTATGTCATTGAAATGCTTTTTGGCAAAGTAATAATTTATAGGGTTCATCAAATATACTTGTAAATCCTAAAACTTGGTGTTTAGGGTCAGAGAGTTTAAATCAAATCATTTTTCAAAGGTTTTCTCAAGAAATCATTTTCAAACCAGAATCAATATTTTTATTTGGTTAGAAATGCTTCTATTCAAAGGTTTATTCCTTAGCATCCCAAAATATGTTTTTAAAACTAAAATTTGGTTTCTAAGGTCAGTACGTTCAAAACAATCCATTTTCCAAAGATTTTATCCTAAAAATATTTCTAGAATAATTTTTACATTCAAATTATGCCTATACAAGTTTCTGCAAAAACAACCATCTTAACAGAAGCAATTCATTAAACAAGGTGCATGGTTGGATAGAGTTTGTTTTGCTGATTCCATTTATATAAAATTTGTAAAATTTGGACATGTGGATTGAAATTTATGATTTTTGCAAGTTTGAACATTAATAGAACAAAAACTGGTTTTTAAATCAAAGGCTGGCCACGCGTCTATTTCTTATTGGACGATAATGGTTCGCACGGATCGACTAACATGGAGCGTCAGATCTAATATGCATCGCATGGATCACAACACTCGATACCTCTTCGGTTAATGAATCTATCACACACGTCAGATCCAAATCGAACGGCGCACAGGTGCTTGGCCAAAGATGGGTGGCGCTGGCGGCGGCTAACGGCAGCGCGCGCTCAGATGGTGGCGTTGGCGATGAACCAGGAAGAACAGAAGGGAGTGAGGATGCTCACCAGACTCGCTGTGAAGCACTGATTCTCGTCGTTGCCTTGGTTGGCCAAGGGGAGCACGGAGGCGTTGACGATTGCTCGCCGGAGTTGCGTTCGGGCTCGGGCACGGTCTGACGTTGTCAGTGACGTTGCTACAGGGCACGCGAGAGAAAACGGAGGGTACTGTTAGCTTCGTATGCAAGTCACGGACAAGTGAGCATCAAAAGGAGGGCAAGGGGGTCTATGCTCACCAGGGAGACTCGCCAGATTCGAGGCAGTGAATGACGCCTTCACGTTGTTGTTGCCGAGGTTACTGCGCATGAGTGAGATTTGGGTGCTTGGCAGTCGGAGAGGAGAGCAGGCTCGGGTGGTCAAGGGGGCAAGGCACAGCCTGGGTTCGCCGGAATCGTCGCGGAAGCTCGTCGGAGGCAGCGACGGTGTAGGTGGAATTGGGGACGGCCTGGGGGCTCTCTTGCAGCGGTGTCTGAGGGAAAATGGAGGAGATAAGGAGGTGGTTACACGAGCGAGGTCACGGGTGTGATTAACAGAGCCATTAACTCGCAATGAATCAATTTTGCAACGGCCGGTAACGGCGAGAAGGGGGCGTGGTCACCGCGGCGGGTGAAGACGATGGTCTGGCAGGTGGGGCTTAGCAGTCAGCGAGAGAGAGAGAGAGGAGTGGTGGGGTCCGATCACCACTGGGGTTCTTTCTGCACGAAACGCGTTTTCTTGCGGAGAGAGGAGTGATCTTTGACTGGGCCTGGTTTGGCTGGTTCCATTTTTTTATACTCAAACCTTTTTCTTTTTCTATTTTGAATTTCTGTTTTGATTTCTATTCAAATAATTTAAACACTATTTTGAATTCAATCTTCTACCAAACTTTATGTAGATTTTAATACTGTTATTTAACATAATCCAAATTCAAATTTAAAATATTTCTTTTATTCTTTTAGGGTATATTAATTATTTAAAATATGCCCTTGTCTTAATTCAGATGAGATTTTATTAATGTTTTCAAACTCTATTTGAATTCCAAATTTTTACCAAACCTTTTTCAGTAGGTATTATTTGTTCAGAATAATTTTACTTTGAATTATTTAAAACATTTTAATATGATTGTTAATCATTTAATTTGGGCAATTTTGTCTTTATTCAAATAGGGATAGAATTTGGTTAATGCCATTTTTTTGGAATATTCTTTATCCATTATTTCATTTGGATTTGGATTAGAATCATTCCATTTATGGATTTGGCTAAGATTTATTTTGTTTTTTTAAATACTCCTCATTTAATATTTCTTATTTGCTTTATAAAATCCATATCTTTTTAATCAAAGATCCAAAATTGGTGATTCCAATTTGTATAATTTTATTTAATATTTTTTTATCTTTTTAAATCCCCTTAGGATTTATTTGCTCAAGTTTTGGCATGAATTTTAGATAGAGCTTTATTAGCTTTGGAAATTCAATTTCCTTATCTTACTAAATTCATAAGATTTTATCTATGGTTCCAAATTAAGTGAAACCAATTCCCATGGTTTTATAATATTTCCATTTGTCCTTCTTGATCATTTATAAATGTTTGTTGAAAAATTTTATGTGGATCAAATTCATGGTCTTAGTGATATCTTGGAAATCTCCCATTTGGGTTTTAGGGTTTATATTTTATTTTCCAAGTGTTTAAATTTCAAGGTGCATTTATGAAGAATTTAGTTGGATTCAAATTTTTTATTCCTAGTTTTGTTCAAGTTGAGTTTTAATGTTTCCAAAAAGTTTCTTTTCACCCTAAATTTCAACAATTATTTATTTTGTTTATTTATTTTTCACATTTCAAAATTTGGAAAATTTTGGGATGTGACTGGCTACCACCCTTAAAAGAAATCTTGTCCCGAGATTTGGGAAGGCTAGAGGTTACAAGTTGGCTTCAAGGCAACTAGGGTACTACCACCCTTAAAAAATTCCAACTGGATTACATCCTGGCATGCATGGGGTCTTGATGAAACTTCTCTGGTCAAACATCTGCATAGTGTCATTTGTTTCCACACTTGAAACATGTGACAAGGCTGAGATCTTTCATAGGCTTGTTTATCTTGTGCTTCATCTTTTCTGGACAATTACTTGCATAATGTCCTTGGTTACCACAGTTGTAACATGTGACAAGGTTGAGTTCTTCACGTATCTTCTATGGACAAGTTGATACATAATGGCCTAGCTCTTTGCAGTTGTTGCACAACACTTGGCTAATCTCCTTATATTTTTCCTTCTTCTCAGGACATTCATTGGCATAGTGTCCCATTTCTTTGCAATGGCAACATTGCACTTGGATTTTCTCATTCTTATTCTTGGGTTTCTCCAAAGCTAGGAGTTCTTCTAGTTCATGCTCTTCATATCTCAGCTCAAAGGTGGGAAAGTCTCCTAGTCTCCTTAATCTTTTCCTTGGATAATACATATGTTTCCTCTTTTGTCCATCAATGTGAGTCATAGTGCATGGAGGTGCAAGCTGAGATTTTCCTTTGTCCTCATCCTTCTTGGTAGAAGTTGTTCCCTCCTGGGGGTTTCCAAGCTGTTGATGCACTCCACCTTGTTTCCTTTGTTGAACTATGGAATAGATGGGGCATTGGATAGGGACATGATTATTTCCTTCACACTGGAAACAAGTAGCTTGTGATGTGGGGCATTGACTAGTTGGATGTTTCTCTTCACAATTAGGGCATTGATCTTCATGCTCTTTGGAAGTGTGATCCATGTCTCCACAAATATTGCAAGCTTGAGTTCCTTCTATAATATCATCCTTGACATTATTGTTGTCACAAACTCCTTGGGAAGGGTTGTCTCCCATGTTGATCATTTGATTTGTCACCTTTTGCATCAATTGGATTTGGGTCTCCAAAAACCTTTGCATGGTTGGGTCTAACTCATTATTGTTGGCTAAAAACTGAGTTGTCACTTGGTTCAACTGGGTTTGGGTTACTATGAGTTCTCTCATGTGCATCCCTTGGTTGTTGTTGTCACCATCCTTGATGTTAGAGTTTCTTGGAGTAGTCATCTGTTTGGGTTGGATTGGTATTAGAATAGACAAAGATTTCTAAGGAATTAATTCTAATAACTCACATCACAATTCACACAAGCAATGAGCAAGCAATCACAACAATATTCCACTCAACAACAAAGTACAAGCACATTTTTAGGCAACAAAATATTTTTGCTACACCACTTAAGTTGGTGGGTTTGATTTAAACTAAATATGGTGGCCCAACTATATGGTTCACTTGAGATCCTTCCATCCTTCTTAGTTGATTCTTCTTGAATGAGATCATGGTTTCCTTGGGAAAATTCTTGGCTCTTGGTCACAAACTTCAAAAGTGATGATGATGGTTCCTTCTAAGTTGTGCTTCCTTAGTCTTCAAGTCTTGAGTAATATTTCTTGTCTCACTTGTAGTCCTTAGTGATATCCAAGTTGAAGTCCTTTGTGGAAATAAGGTTGAGGTCTTTGATAATGTTGAAGTTGAAATCATTTGAGTTTGTGAAGTCCTTTGCTCATGGTGAGGCTTTGCCCATCAAGTTTGAAAAGGAAGAGATGTAGAATCAAAAACCAAAATGTTTGAGGAAAGAGTTTAAAAGATTTTTTGTAAATAAGTTTTGGAACAAATATAACTCCTATTTTTCTAAGGGGTTTTGTCCAATCCTAGGGTTACAAATCCTACAGGCAACACAGTGGTCTGATACCATATGTAAGATCCCACCTTTATAAAGGTAAAGATCCCTGTGATTGCAATGCTAGTCCCTGGATCAATAGCTAGCATCCACAGTTAAGATGTAATATCAAGAAACAAAGGTCATAATACAAATTTATATCCAGGAATAAAATAATTCATTACATCTTACATAGCTCATTTGGCTATCTTATTACAACGCAGCACAATATAACTATAGCATGGGGTCCTTCATCTTCAAAGTGCCACAGGCAATCATGTTGGTTGTTGTAGCACCCCGAGAAATCCACTACTAGAAAATTGCATGTTAAATAATACTTTGTGCATAATCATGACATCATCATGCATATTAATTACCAAAACTGTTTCGCCAAAAGCATACTTTGTTTTCTAAATATCCTCTCCTTCAATTCCAAAATAAAAATCCTACTCTCACTAGATATTTTATTTGTCAAAAACTGTTACAAAAGTTGTTTGTATAAAAATAAATGAACACATCAAAATAAAATAGTTTTGTAAAACCGGGGAGGCAGTCCAGCCGTCCAGGCCAGAGGCCCAATCAGACAAACCACCTACTACCCGGCCCATCTAAAAATAAACCCTAATCCCCAATCCCTATCAAACCCTAGATACAAACCAATCCTACCACCCTTCCCACCTGCCGCCGCCACTCTCCCCTCGCACCCGCAACGCACACCCGCTACACAAACACACCCAGGCACACCGACGCCCTCCCCGTCATGTTCCCTGGCCTCGTTCCCGTGGACCCCAACCCGACCCGATCATGACCATGCGAGATCCTCGCTCCCTTGATTCCCCCCGCTCGGCCCTCTCCCCTCCCCACGATCCCCGCTCCCTCTCCTGGTTTCCACTCCGTGTGACCCCGACGTGAGCCCCGCCTCTCTCTGCTACCCACTCGTCTCCGCCACCATATTCCCTGCCGCCATGGAGCTCGCCTCCCCATCGCCCCTCCCGTCTTACCCCGCAAGCCCCTCTCCCTCTAGCGGCACCCGACCCTGCTCCATCGGCCCCTTCCTCGCCTCCTCTTTGATGCGAGCAAGCTTTCCTGCCACCGCCAGCGCCTCCGCTGGTCACCTGTCGCTTGTCCATGCTGTCCCTCGCATCGTCCCCAACCCCACGAGCCCCGCCGCCATCGCAGTACCCTATCGTCCTGCACCTCGCCCGCCTCCTCTCTGCCCATCGAAGCCTCGCGAGATCGCCCCCCTCACAGTCTCAACGTCGTCGGGCCCTCCTCTGCTCTCCCTCTGCGCCCATTCCTTGTGACATCGCCATGACGCGGCCGTTTTGCCTCGACCTTCGGTCGCCTCCATGGTCGTGGACGCATCCCTCTTGCTCGACGCCGTCATCGCACTGTCTCCGATCGTGTCGTCCTGCCCCGACCAGCAGGCGCCCGACCCAGACTCTTCTTCCCTCCCGCTCGAGGTACTGCGTGTGGAGCCACAAATATCCGCTGCCTAATGATGCCCTGTATCATGTGTTTGATGCGTCTGTTACAAATGGTCAACTCCTTTTATGTTGATGCTTAGTGAATGGTGCTCCTGATGCTGTATACAGTGAAGGGGAGGTGGGATCTTGAAGCATAATGCTTGTGTGTGTGCAAGTGAAGATGGTGTATTTTTGTTTGGCTTCGATTACCTCGGTTATGATCGACACCGACCAAGACAAGCTCGATGAACCATCGGCGCCGCACCCAAGTCCGACACCGGCATGTCATGGAACCAAAGATTGGCGGAACCTAAGATCTTCTTCATGGAATGCGAAGACCCCGATCCTGCCGAAGACCGAACCCCGTCGAACCCCTCTCGGTGAACATCAAGACCGTTGATCCCATGTGTGACCCCTTTTTCGAGCCCCATATTTTTATAATACATGATATCGACATGTTGCATATAATTATAAATGTTTGCATACATATTTGTGTGGTTTGGGGGCCTTATGCTGATTCATTTCATAATTAAATATGGAGAACATATGCGGGCAAATCCAGTCATTTATGGGCCCCATTTAAATTTGGGTAGCGAACCGGTGACATGTTTTGCCTAGATAAGACAACATTTAGATTGCGGGGTATCTAAATAACATGAACCAACTAACTAATTATCGGGACCCTGGTTCCGCTTAATATTGTCTAATTGCATCGCATCCTTGTCATGCCATACATCATACATTCATCATTCCCGGTCTTTCATCGTAGTATTAAATAGTGCATCCGGTGTTTGTTCTAGTGCTTTGCTTCTTCACGGATTAGGACGATGAGTGGATGCGAGTGTTGACCCGATCTTTGGATGAACCTTCGGCAATGTTTTCAGGCGAGCATTCTCCCTCTTTCTACCTATTTTACATTTTTAGTCTTTACTTCCTCCATTTGGTATATTGCTACCTATGTTGTGATGCTATAGATTCCGTGTCCCTTTATAATTCCTTGCAACCCCGATATTGCCATGGACACCTCCTATTACCTGTTGTTTGGTAGATAGTTGGCCCGCGAGTCGTAGTTGCTTGCTCAGGTGCCGCTTCACGTCGTCGATGTTCCATCGTTGTTGGGTGGTTGACACATGCTTAATGGTGGAGAGGATCAAGACTTTAATTATTGTTTAATAACTAAAATTGAAAGTAGGAAAATAATGCAGAGGCACCGGTGGGTAATAGATAATATTTGGTTTTAACCACTCACTGGTGTCCCGTAGGACCTCGAGTTCTTGACACCTGTTCCGAGATCGAGCGCGCTAACCATAGGTGGGGTGTGTGGGCACCCCCATTGATTAGTACCTGATTTGAAAGTAATGTACCGGGGGCCACAAAGTAGTTTGGGGCTTTATTACTATCATGTACTTATGCCATGATTATGCCATGCTTTACAGCTTTATTTACTATTGCGCGTGGAGCTCCTGTACTATTTTGGAACCCCGTGCCACGTTTTTGCGGTATCGACAAGCCCAGTCACACTTTCGGGTTCACAGTCATTTACAGCCGTCGTCACAAACCTCTGGGTCCGTCTCGAAGACCGGCCGACTTCGTTACGGGTAGCTTAGTGGGGTGGCCCCCATGTGCTTGCTTTGGGTCTGGGAAACGTCGTGTCCGAAACCCCGTCGACATACCGTTGGGTGTATGTTTTGTGATCTTGTACCTACCTGATCTGACAACAAGGGTGTAGGTGCGTGTGGAAACTTTGGTGCACCCTTGCAGGGTTAAATCTTTTCGAGAAGCCGTGTCCGCGGTTATGGACGACTTGGAGGACAGTTCTCGATCATACACAACTACAACTAAAGTTTACTGTTATAATTTGACGTTTATCTGATATGACTAGTAAGTTGGATAACCACCATGGAAAGAATGAATAAAATTGCCAACCGTGTGAGTTTCCTCGGCTTGACTTCCTCGTTTGGTCTCGAGGGGGAAATACCAGGATGGGTATGATTGGTGGTAGTAACTGGTTGGTTCCGAATAGGTCTTTCTCATCTCTCTCTGATAGCCGACAAATGCATTGAGTATTTATAGGTTGTTTAGAGCATACTCCGCTGCCGCTTCAGTCCACCATACCTATGTAGGTGAGGACCGCTGAATTCTAGTCTCGCCGTGTACTGGCCTCAGTATTGGCCGCTCTCTTTTTTCCTTTGCCCTTTGCTGGCACCCCTTTTGTTTTAGAAGGTTTTGAGATCGACGTCGTTAGCAGGGTTACCCTTCCGGCTTGGCCTGGGCAGGGTTATGGACGCCATTGGTTATTCTTCAGGGCTCTTAGCCCAATTTGCATCTTGTCCGTACTCGAATTTGTATCATTTTAAAGGTGATTTGGATCTTTGTATTGTATATCGTATTCTTGACTCTTTGAGTCATTGTTGTATATATCTGATACGTGGGTTCCATCGTGGACTATTGTGTAATGATATTACTTGTTTTCCACCCATCGCAAGTGCCTGGTGGCACCTTTGAATCATTTCTGCGGGTTTGGCGAGAATCGCTAAAACTTGCATAGGGCATTCGAGGGTGTTACAGTGGTATCGAGCTCGGCGATTCTGATACCCCACCGTCCAAATTGTAGGATAACCTAGCTAACGGACGTTGTAGAGTGTCAAAACTATTTTGGAAAATTGGTTGGATAGATCTGATTAGGTATGCTTTTACTCCTTATCTTTCTGCTATTCTCCTCTTACCTCTACGTGTTCTGAATCTGCTCTCTTATCTTTTCTTCGAGTCCAGGAATTGTCGTGGTTGGGTTTCCGTCATACCTTCAGGGTTTCCCTTCCATCCTATTGTAATGGTGCTTCGACATTCGGTCTTCATGTTATCTGATGGATAGTTCATCTGTATTATCTTTCAATGGATCAAAAATTCACTAAACATTTTATTTGTACCTTCCGGTGTTTTTTGACGCGACGACCTCATCTGCATCAGAACTGATGAAGAGCCTATATCATTGTTTTGTTTTCGACACTCGATTGTCGAGACCTTCAGTCTGAATTCCGAGAGTTGGTTGCATAATTCTACCATTCAGGTGCAGAGTAATGCTTTGGGTCCGCGATGGACAGATCACCATCCGACTACTCTTATCATTCGCTCTTGTGCATTGAATTGGTGGATCAAGCAATTTTACTCCTTCCATGGAAGTTAGAGGTGGCCTTATCTTTTGATACCTCTACCTTCGTCCTTTGTTTCTCCGGAGTGTTCTCTCGATGAACGTGAGAACCGACCCTTGTTGGTGGTGTCGCGGATTTCAAGATGGAGAAAGAACCCTTGTTAGTGGTGTCGCGAGGATCTACATGAAGCAAGAAGTTTCAAATCGTAGACCTTCTTCCCTGTACCATGAGGCGGATCTCGAGGGCGAGATCCATTGTTAGTGGTGTCGAAGAATTGTAGCACCCCGGGAAATCCACTACTAGAAAATCACGTGTTAAATAATACTTTGTGCATAATCATGACATCATCATGCATATTAATTGCCAAAACTGTTTCGCCAAAAGCCTACTTTGTTTTATAAATATCCTCTCCTTCAATTCCAAATTTAAAAGCCTAGTTTCACTAGATATTTTATTTGTCAAAAATTGTTATAAAAGTTGTTTGTATAAAAATAAATGAACACATCAAAATAAAATAGTTTTGTAAAACCGGGGAGGCAGTCCAGCCGTCCAGGCCAGAGGCCCAATCGGCCAAACCACCTACTACCCGAACCATCTAAAAATAAACCGTAATCCCCAATCCCTATCAAACCCTAGACACAAACCAATTCGACCACCCTTCCCACCTGCCGCCGCCACTCTCCCCTCGCACCCGCAACGCACACACGCTACACAAACACACCCAGGCACACCGACACCCTCCCCATCATGTTCCCTGGCCTCGCTCCCGTGGACCCTACCCCGACTCGATCATGACCATGCGAGATCCCCGCTCCCTCGATTCCCCCCACTCGGCCCGCTCCCCTCCCCACGATCCCCGCTCCCTCTGTCGGTTTCCACTCCGCGTGACCCCGACGCGACCCCGCCTCTCTCTGCTACCCACTCGTCCCCTCCACCATGTTCCCTGCCACAGCGGAGCTCTCCTCCCCATCGCCCCTCCCGTGTCCCCCCGCAAGCCCCTCTCCCTCTGGCGACACCCGACCCCGCTCCGCCGGCCCCTTCCCCGCCTCCTCTCCGATGCGAGCAAGCTTGCCTGCCACCGCCGGCGCCTCCGCTGGTCAGCTATCGCCGGTCCATGCTGTCCCTCGCATCGTCCCCGACCCCACGAGCCCCGCCGCCGTCGCGGGACCCTGTCGGCCTGCACCTTGCCCGCCTCCTCTCTGCCCACCGGAGCCTCACGAGCTCGCCCCCCTCACCGTCGTCGGGCCCTCCTCTGCTCGCCTCCCTCTATGCCTATTCTCTGCGACCTCGCCATGACGTGGTCGTTCTTCCTCGACCTTTGGTCGCCTCCATGGTCATGGACGCATCCCTCTTGATCGACGCCGTCATCGCTCTGTCTCCGATCGTGTCGTCCTGCCGCGACCAGCAGGCGCCCGACCCAGACTCGTCTTCCCTCCCGCTTGAGGTACTGCGTGTGGAGCCAGAAATATCCGCTGCCCAATGATGCCCTGTATCATGTGTTTGATGCGCCTGTTACAAATGGTCAACTCCTTTTATGTTGATGCTTAGTGAATGGTGCTCCTGATGCTGCATACAGTGAAGGGGAGGTGGGATCTTGAAGCATAATGCTTGTGTGTGTGCAAGTGAAGATGGTGCATTTTTGTTTGGCTTCGATTACCTCGGTTATGATCGACACCGACCAAGACAAGCTCGATGAACCATCGGCACCACACCTGAGTCTGACACCGGCATGTCATGGAACCGAAGATTGGCGGAACCCAAGATCTTCTTCATGGAATGCGAAGACCCCAATCCCGCCGCAGACCGAACCCCGTCGAACCCCTCTTGGTGAACATCAAGACCGTTGATCCCATGTGTGACCCCTTTTCTGAACCCCATATTTTTATAATACATAACATTGACATGTTTTATATAATTATACATGTTTGCATACATATTTGTATGGTTTGGGGGCCTTATGCTGATTCATTTCATAATTAAATATGGAGAACATATGCGGGCAAATCCAGTCTTTTATGGGCCCCATTTAAATTTGGGTAGCGAACCGGTGACATGTTTTGCCTTGATAAGACAACATTTAGATTGCGGGGTATCTAAATAACATGAACCAACTAACTAATTGTCGGGACCCCGGTTCCTCTTAATATTGTCTAATTGCATCACATCCTTGTCCTGCCATACATCATACATGCATCATGCCCGGTCTTTTGTCGTAGTATTAAATAGTGCATCCGATGTTTCTTCGAGTGCTTTGCTTCTTCACGGATTAGGCCGATGAGTGGATGCGAGTGTTTACCTGATCTTTAGATGAACCTTCGGCAATGTTTTCAGGCGAGCATTCTCCCTCTTTCTACCTATTTTACATTTCTAGTCTTTACTTCCTCTATTTGGTCTATTGCTACCTATGTTGCGATGCTATAGATTCCGTGTCCCTTTATAATTCCTTGCAACCCCGATATTGCCATGGACACCTCCTATTACCTGTTGTTTGGTAGATAGTCGGCCCGCGAGTCATAGTCGCTTGTTCAGGTGCTGCTTCAAGTCGTCGATGTTCCATCGTTGTTGGGTGGTTGACACTTGCTTAATGGTGGAGATGATCAAGACTTTAATTATTGTTTAATAACTAAAATTGAAAGTAGGAAAATAATGCAGAGGCACCGGTGGGTAATAGATAATATTTGGTTTTAACCGCTCACTGGTGTCCCGTAGGACCCCGAGTTCTTGGCACCTGATCCGAGATCGAGCACGCTAACCACAGGTGGGGTGTGTGGGCACCCCCATCGATTAGTACCTGATTTCAAAGTACTGTACCGGGAGCCACAAAGTAGTTTGGGGATTTATTACTATCCTTTACTTATGCCATGATTATGCCATGCTTTACTGCTTTATTTACTATTGCGCGTGGAGCGCATGTACTGTTTTCGAACCCCGTGCCACGTTTTTGCGGTATCGACAAGCCCAGTCACACTTTCGGGTTCCCAGTCGTTTACAACCGTCGTCACAAACCTCTGGGTCCGTCTCGGAGACCGGCCGACTTCGTTACGGGTAGCTTAGTTGGGTGGCCCCCATGTGCTTGCTTTGGGTCTAGGAAACGCCGTGTCCGAAACCCCATCGACATACCGTTGGGTGTATGTTTTGTGATCTTGTACCTACCTGATCTAACAACAAGGGTGTAGGTGCATGTGGAAACTTTGGTGCACCCCTGTAGGATTAAATCTTTTCGAGAAGCCGTGTCCGCGGTTATGGACGACTTGGAGCACAGTTCTCGATCATAGAGAACTATAGCTAAAGTTTACTGTTATAATTTGATGTTTATCTGATATGACTAGTAAGTTGGATAAACACCATTGAAAGAATGAATAAAATTGCCAACCATGTGAGTATCCTCGGCTTGACTTCCTCGTATGGTCTCGAGGGGGAAATACCAGGATGGGTATGATTGGTGGTAGTAACAGGTTGGTTCCGAATAGGTCTTTCTCATCTCTCTCTGATAGCCGACAAATGCATTGATTCTCTATAGGTTGTTTAGCGCATGCTCCGCTGCCGCTTCAGTCCACCATACCTATGTAGGCGAGGACCGCCAAATTCTAGTCTCGCCGTGTACTGGCCTCAGTACTGACCGCTCTATTTTTCATTTGCCCTTTGCTGGCACCCCTTTTGTTTTAGCAGGTTTTGAGATCGACTTCGTTAGCAGGGTTACCCTTCCGGCTTGGCCTGGGCAGGGTTATGGACGCCATTGGTTATTCTTCAGGGCTCTTAGCCCAATTTGCATCTTGTCCGTACAAGGATGCTGTATTGTTTTAAAGATGATTTGGATCTTTGTATTATATATCTATATTCTTGACTCTTTGAGTCATTGTTGTATATATCTGTTCTATGGGTTCCATCGTGGACTATTGTGTAATGATATTACTTCGTTTTCCACTCGCACGCAAGTGCCTGGTGGGCACCTTTGAATCGTTTCTATGCGGGTTTGGTGGGAATCGCTAAAACTTGCATAGGGCCGATTCCGAGGGTGTTATAGTTGTAGACTTGTAATCCTAATCAACACACTTCACTAACATCAAACAAACCTGCAACATAATAAGTTACAGCCACAAGGGTCAATACATTTGAATTGTATTGGCAAGTGATACTATGTTAGAATAGTGGAGTCTATCATCTATATGCATTTGGCTTGGTGGGGCTTAGGCTTGCTTTGCTCAAAATAGATTTTCCTTATCATTTGAAAAAACTAAGTTTTCGTTTGACAAAAATCACACAAGGAACCACCAATAGAAATTGGTGAACCTTCACCCTTGTTCAACCACAAGTTTTTAACTTAGAAATTGGGATGAGGAGATTCTTGATAGCTTCCATGTCTTGATGCTCAAATTGTCCTTTGCCAGGGATATGGCTAAGTACTTAGATTTTACACTCTGCAGAGGTGGTGCACTTTCCCCACAAGACTTGGTTTCACCAAGACAAGATCTTTCAGAAGCCTTCCCTTAGACCAGAATGGACGCGTTCCAACCTATCATCCCCTACCACCAACTGTCCATTTGGCTAAGTTATTGCAACCTATATGATCCAGGCAGAGCCCAAAATTCCATGTGGCTGCACTTGAAGCTTCTCAACATTTGACATCTCAATCCACAAGTGAGATACACAAGGTAAACTGTCGACACCCGGATTTTTAATCCCAGATGCCTGTTATGCCATACATCGCAATCCCAGGATTACCATTTTTGCGAGACATAACAGAATTGGATACCACAGTACATCATCCATTACAAACCATACATAAGGTCTTACACAAATAAGGATCTCATGATCCAGTTCTTAATACAAATCAAGCAGTGGAAATACGTAATGATAAAGGTACCGTAGGTGAAGCTCCATCTTCGGGGTCACAGGCAATGCTAATGATGGGAGATGATCCTAGTTGTCGTAACCTTCCTGGGGTCCATCATCCTGGTACTCCTCTTCATAGTCTGGCCACGGGAATAGCCACGGACAAAGCCATGAGTACTCTTTAAGTACCCGCAAACTAATACTAACAAGTGAAGGGTTTTTTTTGTAATAGGACACTAAGCTCTATGGTTGTTTTGCAAAAAGCCAGATTTACCTCTACTAAGTTCAAAAGCAAGAAAAGCTAGTTGAATTTTTATAACACCTAAGTGGGAACTTGTATCTCATGTCACAACTCTGTTGTGGTCAAGTCAAAATCTCAATCCATTTCACAAGTCATTTTGAAAACATCTGACGGGGGAACAGTATGGCCACTCCAACTGTCCATAACCACGGACGCGCCTATTCGAATAGTTTGACACTCTGCAGAGATTGTACACTTTCACAACAACATTTGATACATCCGTCAGGAACAAATCCTGAATTCACTATACTCAGCATGCAAATAATCAATCCCAACCTTTCAATTACACGCCCTAGTATAGGCACCTCTCCTGTGAGTTTGGCCTCCCAACCATGACCAACTGTCATCTTGGGTACTGCACATGTGGACAATCTTCACAAGGTAGCCTCAGCTCATACCTTGGTCGTGAGAGAACCCATACTAAGGTATATAAGTTTCCAGTCAAGCCCTACCCAATTTTTGGGTATTGTGGTTGTACGGTAAAATTGGAATTGTATCGTATCCAGACAACCATCAGTTTTATAAAGGGCTAAGGCTCATGCCTTAACATTTTCGTCATCAAAATCATCTGGTGTTCGGAAACACATGTCAAAACATCTCAGTAGAATGACTCGTCATTCTAAGGTTTTCATAACCATTTTCCACCATGTATTCCCATCTAAAGTTGATCAAGTTTTATGCTTAGCACTAGCATCTACAAGTGGGGGTGAGTACTAATGAGGAGTGGTAAACAAGTGGAGTTTTAACTAAGTTCAATATCATGCCTTAGGATGACATCAAGATTATCTAGCTTAGGCCAAATTTAATGCTCTTTATGCAACCTTCAATTATATTCCTAGAATATACAAGTCACTTAAGTAAACTCTAAGAAATAGCTTTGATAAAGAAATAAAGAAGAAAGCTTGCAAGTAAAACTAGGAGGGGGTATTATCCAATATGTCTAACCAAGCATGCTTAGTGCATTGCATAGGTCATCTAACTATCATAATTTCAAGATTTAGCTTGCAAGTATTAGTATAAGCTTGCCTTGAGCAGAGCAGTGGTTGAAGTTCTCCTCGGCTTCTTCTTCGTAGTATCCTCCTTCTTACTCGTATCCTTGGTCGGTACTAGCGTCTATGAATAAATACGAGGTACACAATCACCAAACAACACTTAACTATTTTCAATCATCACACAAAGGGGGTTCTATAGATGATCTAGTATCATCACTAACATTACAAGATTAAAGCATTTTTCTTATTTATTTGTTTTTAGAAAAGTAATTTCTACTCATTGAAAAACTACTTAATATTTAATATTCTCCTAACCCAAACATGGGATCATGTTGACACATGTAATCACCTCATATTTCAGTCCATGGGAATGTGATTTAAAGTGGTGTCACAATTTAATAATGTTTAACCTTTTATTTTAAATAAACAAAGTGACTAGAAATGCCTATCTGGCATTCTTTTAGTACTTGAACATTATTTCTGTAAGTAAACCCATATGTTTTTATATATTATGAAAGGTATGGTCAAATGTGATTTTTGAGAGTTGGAATCAACTGAAAGCTATTATGGTTGAAATTTGAAAAATGTTTGAATGCAGAAAAGATTCTGCCTTGTTATTTTTACCAAGGTTGATCTAAAGATCCAAATGATTTGAATCCAACGAGCTTGGATTAAGAATGTCAATATCTTTCTATCGAAATTGGTTTCATGGAATTTGGTTCACTCAATCGAGCTGGGTTGATTTTTGAAACTAGGTACATAACTGAGTTTGAATTAAAATAGAAAAAGCTAAATTCAAACGAGTGGGCTGCGCGGGAAGGTTTAATGGGCCGGCCCAGTGTCACTCCGCAGCGCGGGGCTCAGCTGACAGGGGGGTTCCACCAGTCAGTGGCTCATAACACGCGAAGCGGTACGGGGCGATCTCGGCCGCACGATCTAAGTCTAATCGAACGGCTACGGCTCATCGTCCACGTCGGGCAGCGCCGGCGAGACAGAACCCTAACACGGCAGGTGGGGGTCGTGGGAGGCTCACCGGTGCTCAGTCGAGGGTCGGTGATGGGGGGCAAACGACGAAGTCGATGACGGCGATTCTCCTAGCACCGGCAGCTCCTCCTGGGCGACTCCAATCGATGGCTTCCTTCTTCTCCAGCAGCGGCTGGCTCCGGTGAAATTCCGGCGGTGCGCTGCTCGCCTTGCTCCGGGAGTGAGGTGGGGTGGTTCTGGGTGAGAGGGGAGTGGAATGGTGTGAAGAAATCGAGCGGGGGAGGCCTCTATTTATAGTGGCGAGAGGGGACCGACGGGCGCGGGATGAGCTCATCATGGTTAACGTCACAGAGGTCTATCGGCATGGGCGACGGTAGGGGGCAGTGTTGTGCTCCCTAGAGAAGCTCATCGGCGTGGTGGAGATGCGTGGGGCGGTGCTGATCGTTCGGAACACTTTGGCGCTCTGAGCATGCCCGACGGGGTTTTTGATGGTGCACAGCGCGCGTGGTCCACGCGGTGGCGAACGGGCATGTCTGCGAGGTTGCTGGGGTGGTGGTGATCATGCGTGCACGCGGCAAGGGCGGCGCGCGGTCTGTGGGTGTGTGTCGAGGGTGGCGCACTGGCGCGCTCTCGGCATGCTCGCGGAGGGGCTTGGCATGGCTTGGGCGTGTGGTCAAGTGGCTGGAATTGCTCGAGGTTGGGACAGGGAGTGGCGGTGGGGTGCTGGCTAGCTCCCAGACAAGATTGGCGAGGCTAGTGTGGCCTCTAGCTCGCCGGCGACAACAGGGTGACAAGTTTGCTCTCGGCCTACTCACCATTGATGGCTATGATTTATTACAGTGATGCTAAGGATAGTTAAAGGAGCTAGATGATCTACTAAGGGAGCTGTGAGCTAGAGAGGGAACCAGTTAGGCCCAAAACACTATAAAAAACAGTGAATTTGATTTGGTTTAAATTTGCCTGGCAAGTGTTTGATGAAATGGCCGCAAGAACTTCAGTTTTTAATTTTGAAAATATTTTTGGTGGGTGTGCTATTAATGTGTTGAGGATTCTGTGGATGCTTGGGTTTTGAAAATTGAGCTTGTTTGATTGGTTTTTGAAATAGTGGGATCTTCCCATATGAAATAGATTCAATTTTAAATTATCATTTAAACTAAGCATTTAAATGTTTTTGGATGATCACAAAGTGGGCCTTGGTACCTTGTTATGAGTACTATCAAGGGGTGCAAAGATCCATACATGTTTCTGTTAAGTCCTGAAGGTTAGAGATAGCCAAAGTAGGCATGGGAGTTAATTTGGCCAAAGTGATCATTCACTTAATTTGTTTGTCTTTGAGAAAAGTGTGGGGATTGTTTAGATGATGTTTATTTCACCTAAGAATCATTTTACAAGCAAATAAACACAGAACCAATGTAATTCAAAAATAATCCAAATTTTAATACACACACATATGAATGCCTTTATGTTTTTAATTAGAAAAGTTTTTGTTAACCCTAATTTTGATGATTAGAATTTGATGATTCAAGTTTAATATTTTTGGGATGTTACAAACCTTCCCCCCTTAAACAAAATCTCGTCCTGAGATTTTAAAAAGTACGAAAAAGATTACCTAGGATTTGAAGAGATCGGGAAACTCGGTTCTGATGTGATCTTCGCGCTCCTAGGTAGCTTCCTCTTCCGTGTGGTTGCTCCACCGAATCTTGAGAAATTTTATACTTCAGGTTCTGGTAGTTCTAAAAGCTTCTTTCAAATACGGATGGGCACTTCGGGATAGGTCAGGTCATCTTTGATCTCTATGGTTTGGTGATCGATATTCTTGAACACTTCAGTCTTCTCTGGAACTTTGAGGAACTTGCGAAGTAATGAGATATGGAACACATTGTGCACGGCTGACATCTCTTTGGGTAGTTCCAATTGATACGACACTTCTCCTCGATGGTTCAGAATCTTGAAGTGTCCGATATATCTGGGGGCTAACTTTCCTTTCAGTTGGAAACGCTGCATTCCTTTCAATGGGACACTTTCAGATACACAAAATCTCCTATGTTGAAGGCGAGGTCTCGACGTCTCTTGTCGGCGTAACTCTTATGTCTGGACTGGGCTGTCTTGAGGTGCTCACGAAAATCTGACTCTCTCCTACTTCCGACCAGTTCAAAGGGGTGCGGCACTTCCTTCCATACATGAATTCAAATGGGGCCATTTGCAAACTAGCTTGATAACTATTGTTGTATGAAAATTCTACAAACAGTAGACAGTCTTCACATTTAGATCCATATTCTAACACACATGTTCTCAGCATATCTTCGAGTATTTGATTTACTCGCTCCGTTTGTCCATCGGTCTGAGGGTGATACGTGGTGCTGAAATCGAGGCGGGTTCCTAAACCTTCTTGGACTTTCTTCCAGAATCTTGAGGTAAACTGAGTTCCTCGATCAGATACGATGTTCTTGGGGACTCCATGCAAACTGACGATTCTAGCGATGTATCACTCCACTAGTTTCGAACTCTGATATGTGGTCTTGACGGGTAAGAAATGGGCGACTTTGGACAATCTGTCCACTATGACCCAGATAGAGTCATTTCCCCTACTAGAAGTAGGCAATCCGGTGATAAAGTCCATTCCAACGGAATCCCATTTCCATTCCGGAATCTGCAATGGTTGCAACAATCCAGCGGGTCTTTGATGTCCTGCCTTGACTCGCTGACATATGTCACACTTGGCGATATAGCTTCCGATTTCTCTCTTCATCTTATGCCACCAAAATTGTTCTTTCAAATCTTGATACATCTCAGTCCCTCCGGGGTGGATAGAATAAAGAGTATCATGAGCTTCCTTCAGAATCACTTCCTTCAACTCAGAATCTGCTGGTACACAAAGGCGTCCTTTGTACCATAGAACTCCTTCTTCGTCTTTGGTGAATTCGGGTACTTTGCATGTACCGATATGACGCTTGATTCCGTCGATACTAGCATTTCCTTGCTGCACCTCCTTGATCTGGCTGATCAAAGTGGGTTGAAGTTCTATGCTAGCCAAAAATCCTTCACTTACTAATTCCATTCGGAAATCTTCCATCTCTTTGTGCAAGCTTGGTTGCTCCTTCAAAATCATGGAGTTCAAGCGGCACGGCAATCTGCTAAGGGCATCTGCTACCACGTTGTCTTTACCGTGGTGATAGTGAATGTCTAGGTCGTAATCCTTAATTAGCTCAATCCATCTTCTCTGTCTCATATTCAGCTCCTTCTGAGTGAATATATACTTCAGGCTCTTGTGATCTGAATAAATCTCACAACGGTTTCCCATCAGGTAATGCCTCCATGTCTTCAGGGCTAGAACTACGGCTGCGAGTTCGAGATCATGGCTTGGGTAATTCTGCTCATGTTGTTTCAGTTGTCGAGATAGATAAGATATAACTTTTCCTTCTTGCATTAGCACACATCCGAGACCGATCTTGGATGCATCACAATACACGTCGAAGGGCTTCGTGATAACCGGCATGATTAAGATGGGGGCTGAAATCAATCTCCTCTTGAGTTCTTGAAAACTCGCTTCACATTTGTCTGTCCATTCAAACTTCTTGTCCTTCTTCAGCAATTGGTTCATGGGTCTGGCGATACTCGAGAATCCTTCTACGAACTTGCGGTAGTATCCCGCCAATCCGAGAAATGCACGAACTTGGGTTCGAGTGGTTGGGGCTTTCCAATCTTCAACATCTTTCACCTTTGCAGGGTCAATGGCAATTCCTCCGGCTTATACAATGTGGCCGAGGAATCCTACCTCCTGTAACCAGAATTCACATTTGCTAAACTTGGCATACAACTGATGCTCTCTAAGGGTTCCAAGAATGGTCCTTAGGTGTAGCTCATGTTCTTCTTCTGATTTGGAATAAATTAGAATGTCATCGATGAAAACAATGACAAACTTATCCAGGAAGTCCATAAAAATCTTATTCATGAGATTCATGAAAAAAGCGGGGGCATTGGTTAATCCAAAAGACATGAAAGTATACTCGTATAATCCATATTGGTGGTAAAGGCAGTATTTGGAATATCCTCTGCGCGAATCTTGAGTTGATTATAGCCAGTTCTAAGATCAATCTTAGAAAACACTTTGGCACCGGTCAACTGATCAAACAAATCTTCTATCTTGGGCAATGGGTAGTTCTTCTTGATGGTGACATCATTCAACTTCCGGTAATCCGTACACAAATGGTTTCCTCCATCCTTCTTGTCCACGAACAAGACAGGTGATCTCCATGGTGACACACTTGGTTGAATCAATCCAATTTCCAACATGGCATCCAGTTGCTTCTTCAGTTCTGCTAGTTCAGATGGGCTCATACTATATGGCCTCTAAGCTATGGGTCCTGTTCCGGAGATTAGTTCGATGATAAACTCGATATCCCGATCTGGGGGCATACCGGGCAAAACATCTGGAAATACATCAGGGTATTCACAGACTATCCGGACTTGGTCAATGGTAGGTTGGGCTATACTCTTGTTGCACTTGAATTGGCGAGGTAAGGTTTCAGATATATGCTCGACTGATATTCCAGCGGTACTAGTCATGGTTATGGCTTTCTTGGAACAGTCAATCAATCCTTTATGTTTGCACATCCAATCCATTCCTAGTACTACTTCCAAACCTTTAGTTCCGAGTACTATCAGATTAGCATAAAAATCTATGCCATGGATTCGGATAGGGACGGCTTTGCAAATTTGCCTAGCTTTGGTGGTGGAACCGGGGATATGAACAATCATAACATGCTTCAGTTTGGTTGGTTGAATCTTACTAGTGCATGAAAATTCTTCGGTGACAAATGAGTACGATGCACTAGAATCAAACAACACTCTAGAAAGTAGTGAATTAACAGAAAACATACCCAGCACGACGTCTGGCGCTTCGTGGGCTTCTTCAGCATGCATGATAAAAAGACGGCCATTGCGGTTGAGAGAATTCCCTGGGGTAAACCTTCTTCCAGGCTAAACACGACGCTACTGCTGAGCTGGGGCATTGGTATTGGGGGCTGCGGTATTCTTCTTGGTGCACTCATTGGAGTAGTGACCCTTATTTCCACAGTCATAACAAGTCACTTGCGACTTGTCCTTTGCTGCAACAGGCACAACATTGCTTCCAGTCCTCGGGGCAGTGTTGGTGTTGGCGACAGCATTGTTGTTGTTGAACTTGGGTGGTGCACGGTTGAAATTGCCAGAGTTGCCGGGGTTGTTGTGATTTCCTCCGGGCCTTGGGTTTCCATGGTTGGGATAGGTCGGACGGTTCATTGGGGGTCTGTTGGTCCTTGGGACAAATCCTTGAGATGGGTTAGGGCGATACTTTGGGGTCTGATGGGTTCCTGGCTGATGCATCATGCGACGCTTGCGGTTCTCATTGGCTTGGTTGATATTTCCTTCCATGTGGATGGCAGAGTCGACGAGGGCTTCAATATCCGCAAAGGGGATATTGACCAATACCGTCTGCATCTCTTCGTGCAGACCATTCAAGAATCTCTCTTTCTTCTTGGCTTCGGTGTCGATCGCATCCGGGGCATACCTAGCTAATGACAAGAATTTGTCACGGTATTCCACTACGGTCATCCTTCCTTGCTTCAGTTCTCTGAACTCATCTCTCATTCTCTTGATCAAACCCGGTGGCACATGGGTTCTGCTGAACTTGACCTTGAATTCCTCCCAGGTCATCATCTGTCCTCCGGTCATTGCACGAACACTGTTCCACCATGCTCTTGCATCTCCGCCTAGATAATGGGTGGCAAACAGAACTTTCTCGTTAGCTTCCACTCCGGCGACTTCCAGGTTATTCTCCATGGTTTGCAGCCAATCATCGGCGTCTAGGGGCTCTTCCGACTTAGTGAAAACAGGTGGGTTGTTGTTCTGGAAATTTTTGAGCTTGGATCCATGGTTGTCCTGGTTTCCTTGGCCTTGATTGTTGTGGGCTAGCTGAGCTATCTGCTGAAGGGTGGCTAGGTTGGCTTGACGTTCTGCTCTTTCAGCTTCACGGTCAGAAACCAACATTTGCAGGATCTGCAACATCGGGTCTGGGGATGAACCACTTCCTCCGCGTGTCATCTGAAGATTGAGATAGATCATGCAAAAAGAGGGAAATTTCTAAGGTTCCGGGACTTTGAAAAGTTTTTAAAGTTTGACTCATATTTTTCTAGCAACTTGCTTTTCATTAATTCATTCATAGCACACGATACAAACAGACACCACAAACAAGAAAAACAGATGGTTTTAAGAACCATTCTGGAAACTATGATACAGTGGGACCGAATACAACTCACTACGCTAGTGCTCAAGTGCTACTACTCCTCGGAGTCGGTGTAGTCATCATCCTCATCATCATCGTCGTCATTGATGAAGGCGAAGTCATCCTCATCGGTGAAGAAGTCCATAGCCTGATCCTCCAGAAAATCATAATCATCGCTGAGATAGGAGTAGGGGTCTCCACGAAGATCTTCTCCGGCATTCTCCCTTTCTTCCAACTGCATGTCTCTCTCTTGTATGGTCTCCTCCAAATCCGAGATACGGTGGCTGAGACGGGCAATGATGTGATCCTTCTTGTCGAGCTGACGGCGGCGAGACTTGCGATCCTTTGCTAGCATGGCGATGGTCTGATCCTTCGTCTTGATGACGGCGGACTTGTGGTTGGAGTAGTCACGGCAATTGTCCAATTCCTGCTGACGATCGTACATCATGAAGATAAGGTGGTCCAACTGGGTCTTCAGCTCGTGGTGGTATGGGCTTCTAGTGGCTGTCCCATAGCATCACGCCTTGGAAAAAACTCAAAGCGGGTACCCTTGATCTGGTTGATACTCTGCCCACACAGACGGGCAAGAGCTTCCTGCATGGCCCTGACAAGTCCATCGAGCCAGTTGTTCTCTCTTAAGGTGAACTGAATTCCCTCGGCAGTGGGAGGTTCAACCTTTCCTCGGAGACTTGCAACAATTAGCCACTACAGATCTTATCCTCCTTGATCATTAAGCTGAGCTCCGAAGAACTCGGGGTGCGGACGCTCCAGAAGTTCTGAAAGATGGTCCAAATCCCTCTCAAAGATAAGGTCTCCTCCATTCCCCAACTGATAAAACTTGTCGTACTTCACGTCCATCTATAAGAATATAGGATGAGTAAGTTAGTAGAGTGATCAAGTGTGTCAAATTTTAGGTATTTTGCAAGAGTTTTTGAGGAACATGAATTTTTATGGAAGAATCAAGGTGATAAGAATGGGAATAAGTTTTTGTAAATATTTGCTTCCTTTGGTTTTGAAACTAAGTTTTTGATTCGTCCAGTCTAACTAGGGTCTCCTATGGTCAGGATGGCTCTGATACCAACTTGTCAACACCCGGATTTTTAATCCCAGATGCCTGTTATGCCATACATCGCAATCCCAGGATTACCATTTTTGCGAGACATAACAGAATTGTATACCACAGTACATCATCCATTATAAACCATACATAAGGTCTTACACAAATAAGGATCTCATGATCCAGTTCTGAATACAAATCAAGCAGCGGAAATACGTAATGATAAAGGTAGCGTAGGAGAAGCTCCATCTTCGGGGTCACAGGCAATGTTGACGATGGGAGATGATCCTAGTTGTCGTAACCTTCCTGGGGTCCATCATCCTGGTACTCCTCTTCATAGTCTGGCCACGGGAATAGCCAGGGACAAAGCCATGAGTACTCTTTAAGTACTTGCAAACTAATACTAACAAGTGAAGGGGGTTTTTGTAATAGGACACTAAGCTCTATGGTTGTTTTGCAAAAAGCCAGATTTACCTCTACTAAGTTCAGAAGCAAGAAAAGCTAGTTGAATTTTTATAACACCCAAGTGGGAAATTGTATCTCATGTCACAACTCTGTTGTGGTCAAGTCAAAATCTCAATCCATTTCACAAGTCATTTTGAAAACATCTGACGGGGGAACAGTATGGCCACTCCAACTATCCATAACCGCGGAAGCAGCTATTCGAATAGTTTGACACTCTGCAGAGATTGTACACTTTCACCACAACATTTGAGATATCCGTCAGGAACAAATCCTGAATTCACCATACTCAGTATGCGGATAATCAATCCCAACCTTTCAATTACACGCCCTAGTATAGGCACCTCTCCTGTGAGTTTGGCCTCCCAACCATGACCAACTGTCATCTTGGGTACTACACATGTGGACAATCTTCACAAGGTAGCCTCAGCTCAGACCTTGGCCGTGAGAGAACACATACTAAGGTATATAAGTTTCCAGTCAAGCCCTACCCAATTTTCGGGATTGTGGTTGTACGGTAAATTGGAATGTTATCGCATCCAGACAACCATCAGTTTTATAAAGGGCTAAGGCTCATGCCTTAACATTTTCGTCATCAAAATCATCTGGTGTTCGGAAACACATGTCAAAACATCTCAGTAGAATGACTCGTCATTCTAAGGTTTTCATAACCATTTTCCACCAAGTATTCCCATCTAAAGTTGATCAAGTTTTATGCTTAGCACTAGCATCTACAAGTGGGGGTGAGTACTAATGAGGAGTGGTAAACAAGTGGAGTTTTAACTAAGTTCAATCTCATGCCTTAGGATGACATCAATATTATCTAGCTTAGGCCAAATTTAATGCTCTTTATGCAACCTTCAATTATCTTCCTAGAATCTACAAGTCAATTAAGTAAACTCTAAGAAATAGCTTTGATAAAGAAATAAAGTAGAAAGCTTGCAAGTAAAACTAGGAGGGGGTATTATCCAATATGTCTAACCAAGCATGCTTAGTGCATTGCATAGGTCATCTAACTATCATAATTGCAAGTGTTAGCTTGCAAGTATTAGTATAAGCTTGCCTTGAGCAGAGCAGTGGTTGAAGTTCTCCTCGGCTTCTTCTTCGTAGTATCCTCCTTCTTCCTCGTATCCTTGGTCGGTACTAGCGTCTATGAATAAATACGAGGTACACAATCACCAAACAATACTTAAATATTTTCAATCATCACACAAAGGGGGTTCTATAGATGATCTAATATCATCACTAACATTACAAGATTAAAGCATTTGTCTTATTTATTTGTTTTTAGAAAAGTAATTTCTACTCATTGAAAAACTATTTAAGATTTAATATTCTCCAAACCCAAACATGGGATCATGTTGACACATGTCATCACCTCATATTTTAGTCCATGGGAATGTGATTTAAAGTGGTGTCACAATTTAATAAGGTTTAACCTTTTATTTTAAATAAATAAAGTGACTAGAAATGCCTATGTGGCATTCTTTTAGTACTTTAACATTATTTCTATAAGTAAACCCATATGTTTTTATATATTCTGAAAGGTATGGTCAAATGTGATTTTTGAGAGTTGGAATCAACTCAAAAGCTATTATGGTTGAAATTTGAAAAATGTTTGAATGCAGAAAAGCTTGTGCCTTGTTATTTTTACCAAGGTTGATCTACAGATCCAAATGATTTGAATCCAATGAGCTTGGATTTAGCATTTCAATATCTTTCTAACAAAATTGGTTTCATGCAATTTGGTTCACTCAATCGAGCTGGGTTGATTTTTGAAACTAGGTACAGAATTGAGTTTGAATTAATATAGAAAAAGCTAAATTCAAACGAGTGGGCTGCGTGGGAAGGTTTAATGGGCCGGCCCAGTGTCACTCCGTAGCGCGTGGCTCAGCTGACAGGGGGGTTCCACCAGTCAGTGGCTCATAACACGCGAAGCAGTATGGGGCGATCTCGGCCGCACGATCTAAGTCTAATCGAACGGCTACGGCTCATCGTCCACGCCGGCGGCCACGGGCGAGATGTAACCCTAACGCGCGGTGGGGTCGTGGGAGGCTCACCGGGGCTCAGTTGAGGGTCAGCGATGGGGGAAACGACGAAGTCGACGACAGCGATTCTCCTGGCACCGGCAGCTCCTCCTGGGGCGGCTCCAATCGATGGCTTCCTTCTTCTCCAGCAGCGACGGGCTCCGGTGAAATTCCGGCTCCGGGAGTGAGGTGGGGTGGTTCTGGGTGAGAGGGTGTTACATCCCAAGATTTTCCAAATCTTGTAATGTGAAAAATAAATAAACAAAATATATAATTGTTGAATTTTAGGGTGAAAAAAAAACTTTTTGTTTCTAAATGAAAACTTAAAATCCCATCTTGAACAAACTTTGGCTAATGTCTGAATCCAACTAAATTCAAAGCAACTGGAACGCATTCCTCTTAAAATGCATCTGGAAATTTAAACACTTGGAAAATAAACCAAAACCCTAAAACCCTAATGGAAGAAAAACATTTCCAAGTTATCTCTAAGACCATGGATTTTATCCAAATAAAAATTTGTCAACAAACATTTATAAATGATCAAGAATGACAAATAAAACCATAGAAATTAGTTTCACTCAATTTGGGGCCATAGATAAAATCTTATGAATTGAATAAGATAAGGAAATTGAATTTCCAAAGCTAATAAAGCACCTATCTAAAAATCCATACCAAATGGTGAGCAAATAATCCTAATACATTTAAAAGGTTAAAATATTAAATAATATTTTACAAATTGGAATCACCAAGTTTGAATCTACAAATAAAAGATATGGATTTTATAAGATAAAGATAGAAATATTAAATGAGGAATATTTAAAGACCAAATTAAATCTTGACCTAATCCATAAGCAAATGGAATAATTATAATCCAAATCCAAATAAAATAAATGGATAAAGAATTTTCCAAATAAAATAAAGTGGCATTAACCAAATTCTATTTCTATTTTGAATAAAGATAAAATCTCTATTAAGAAATGATTAATTAAATCATGGGAAAATAATATTTGGAATTTACCCAAGTGGAATAAAAGTTGTTTAATTAAATTAAATAAGATCAAAGAAATCTTCCAAATAATTTTTTTGGAATTAAAACTATATTTAATTTCATGGAAATAAAGACAAATACCCAATTTTAAATGATTAAAACTGGCGCGCTCTCGGCATGCTCGCAGAGGGGCTTCGCATGGCTTGGGCGTGTGGTCCAGCGGCTGGCATTGCTCGAGGCTAGGACAGGGAGTGGCGGTGGTGTGCTGGCTAGCTCCTAGACAAGGTTGGCGAGGCTAGTGTGGCCTCTATCTCGCCGGCGACAACGGGGTGGCAAGTTTTCTCTCGGCCTGCTCACCATTAATGGCTAGGCTTGCTTACAGTGATGCTAAGGATAGTTAAAGGAGCTAGATGATCTACTAAGGGTGCTGTGAGCTAGAGAGGGAACCAGTTAGGCCCAAAACACTATTAAAAACAATGAATTTGATTTGGTTTAAATTTGCCTGCCAAGTGTTTGATGAAATGGCCGCAAGAACTTAAGTTTTGAATTTTGAAAAGATTTTTGGTGGGTGTACTAGGCATGTGTTAAGGATTCTGTGGATGCTTCGGTTTTGAAAATTGAGCTTGTTTACATACGATACCAATTTCCCTTTATCTCGCGATATTTTACTTAGCCAAGGTCTGATCGTCGGTCTCTCTTCATACCTATTTCAACCATGTTACTGATAAGTACTCTTTTCTTTTTCCTGTGATATGTGATCCCTTGTGAGCCAGTCACATGCTTGCAAGCTAATTGGATGACATTCCACCGAGAGGGCCCAAGGTATATCTATCCGTCATATGGATGGATAAATCCCACTCTTGATCCATGTTCCTCAACACACACTTTCCAAACACTCAATTCCACCTTTATAGCCACCCAGTTACAGTGTGGTGTTTGATGTCATCAAAATATCCATCCGGTGATAGTGATTAGAATGATCTCATGGTCGAAGGAATTAGGTTACTATGTATCAGAAAGCTTACATCAAATGAACTAATAAAATGACTTGATCTTTATGCTATGCTTATCTATAGGAGTATGTCCATCACACCATTCTCCTAATGATATGATCTTGTTGTTAATAACATCTCAATGTTCATGATTAGGAAACCATGATCATCTATCAACTAAAGAGCTAGTATTATAAAGAGGCTTTACTAGGGACTCTAATTACTTTACAAATCACACAAGTATTAATCTTTCTGGTTAATACTATTATAGCATGAATGCAAACATTTATCATAAACACAAAGATATAATAATAAATAATTTTATTATTGCCTCTACGGCATATCTCCAACACAGCCATCATCACTTCCACGCGGCAAGGCGCAACGAGCATGCTGCCGACTGAGGGCAGCGATTCAGCGAAGGAGACGATCTCTCGAGGGAAATCCTCCGGCACGGTGGCAACATAGACTAGCAGGTCGCCGAACAGCAGAACAGAGCCGCCTGCCATGAAACTGGAGCCGGCGAAGTAGCGGGCGTTGTTGATGACGCAGTCGAACTTGCCCAGGGTGAGAACAAGTCCAGAGGCCACATGCTCGTCAGATGAAGTGCGGGGTCCCGTGCGGAACGTAACTCTGGTCTCCGCCATATCAGCCCCACGGTGGGTGCCAACTATCGTCGGTGTGGAAACGGCAGTGCCTGAGCAAGCTAGATAGAGGTGTGGGAGCGATTAGGGAAGCGAGCGACGGCATCCGCAGGCGGGATTGGGCACAAGCATGTGTCGGGGACACAAGAAGTACCCAGTTCCGGGCCCCTCATGGTGAGATAACACCCCTACTCCTGCCGATCTAACTATCTCGATGAACACTAAGAACTACAAGGGCTCCTTGAGCTATATCGGTGTCTCTAGCTAGAAGAATGAGAGTTCAACCCTTGATATGTTGCCCCTATCGCCCCTTATATAGGGCCAAGGAAGCATGGGCAACAACACTACCGACTAGCGGGTCCCATAGGCAGGCCCGGCCGACTATTCTTGTACAGTATCCCGCCTCCCTGATGTCTTGTACAGTGTCGCACCCCCCGGCCGGCACAAAAATAGTGGAGGCCGCCCCGGTCGACATGGGCGGCCGCTCCTGTTCCTGCCCGACACGGGTACGGGTCGTCCTTTTCGTCATCCATGTCATTGGCTCTGTCCTTCTGTCTTGCCGTTGTCTGCTAGGGCGGCGGGCTACTGTGTACTGCGTCATCCGTCTGTCCTGATTATCCGGCTAGATTGCCCTAGCCGGCTAACCGTCTTGTCTGTCCTGCTATTGTCCGACTGGCATGGTACAGCCGGCTAGATGCCTGTAGAGATCCTTCTTATCCGTTTTACTGGTTTGCTGGTTTGCTCTGCGTCTGGCCTTCTTCCTGACCTGCTCTTGAGTTTTTACATCCGGCTGGGATCAGCCGGCTACTCCTGAATCTTGTCCGGTTAGCCTACCCGGGGGTGATCCCCCGGACATCAACTCGGACTGTGAAACAACCTCAGGTCTAAGGATTACATTAATTGAGATATACAAATGACAATTTGTTTGTTGTATCTCAATATAGGTCAATCTGACTCAGTTAACTCTTTAGCCTAATATATGTAAGTCATAATAGCATCACCATGCCCATGAAAAGTGGAACGAGTCATCATCCGACTTTCACATTGGTCTAAGTTGTGTGTCCAGCACAACCTCAATGACCAAGGATATTTAGTATGAACAACATGAGTGTATAGTTCCACAACTGAATCACATATTAAATGAAATACATCAGATGCTCATATAAGGAAAACTTAATAACTTTATGAATACAATGGGAAATATCATCATACATGATTGCCACTAGGCATATTCCCAACAGTATCCCACTTGCACTAGATTCAATCTTTCGACATCACATGTCTAGGCATCTAATGCCCATAGCTCTCAGGTGCGCATCATGCTTCGGCTATGGTAGAGGCTTTTTCAGCGGATCCGCAATATTTTCATCCGTGTGTACCTTGCATAACTTGATATCACCCTGATCCACGAACTAGCGAATCAGGTGATACCGCATGAGTATGTGCTTGTTCTTCTGGTGTTGTCTAGGTACCTTGGCTTTTGCAATAGCACTATTGTTGTCACAATACACGTCTAACGGATTGGACGAGCCCTGAACCACACCAAGATCCATGAGGAAATTCCTCATCCAAACAGCTTCCTTTGCTTCCTCTGAGGCAGCAATATACTCAGCCTCTGTTGTAGATGTAGACATAGTCTCTTGCTTGGAACTCTTCCAGCTTACAGCCCCTCCGTTTATCACAAACACTTATCCTTAGTCATAAGATAACTCGCATACGTGAACCCTTTACATTGAGTTCATATTCACCTCCATAAACCAAAAACATATCCTTAGTCCTTTTCAAGTACTTTAGGATATTATTACCCGTTGTCCAGTGAATTTCTCCAGGACGTTCAATGCAGGTTCATAATTCATCCCTCAGTTCACACTTAAGCTTTTTTAAACATGCATATGCACGCACATATGTAGACATGCATGCATGTTTAAGTGCATAGTTTCACTCATTTTAGGATGTATCTACTACATTCTGAAATATCTAGAATGTGTATATTAGTGAACAGAGAGGGGTATTTTCCATTGTATATATCATAGGGCTAACTGTTCTCTTCATCAACGGTTCTACTTCGTCGATTTTTATCATGGCGTCATCATTATTGCTCAGAGGGAAGATCCGCACAAGATTTGCCTTCTGAACCCACTCACTCATAAGTCCAACACTAAGTTTCAGGCGTATATACCATTGGATATTATGAAATTTATCACCGTCATGAAGTCCCCCATGATGGTGTTTGTTTATTCAAATTATCCGGTGGCTATTGCTTGGGCCGATGAGAGCACCCGACACGGGATTTCAATGGAGTATTTGGAGAAGGAATTTATCCATCATCCAATGACGATTTCATGGTGAAATGCATGACCCCATTTTATGGTGAAGTGTATGTAGTATAGGAAGATAGTGGATACATCCTTTTGACCAGCATCTAGTTGGAGAAGCGCGCGAACACCATCAAGATGGCCAAAATAATTTCAGGTCAGAAGGTGATCTGCTTCTTGTGTTCGGCAGGGTTTTCATCAAAAGTCAACCATGCTTTAACGGGTGGACACGGCTAAACGTTGTCTCAAGGCCGTAGGTGACATTGGCAGTCGTGCCCTCTTCATTCATATTAATTGATCGCTCTCCATCAACACCAGAGTGCGCCCCACTATATTCCAAGATGATTGCATCTCCTATGCAGATTTGTCTTATATCAGAGCGTATAATCATAATCTTAAGACCTGGGATGAGGAACTAACACTTGTAGATGGCTTTGGGCATTATGATCTAGAACGTTTACCGAAGCCTTACTATCTCGACCAGATACTGGCAGCACACTGCAGACGGGGTCAGTTCAATGATTATTGCTTGTATGTGGCATCCCGCAAAATCACTACTAGAAAATCGCGTTGTTTTTGTGCATTGCATCATCATGACCGCATGATCATGTCATCATGCCACATTGCATTTGAGCATCATCATCATCTTGCAATTGCTTGCATAAAACTATTTTCGCAAAGCATGTTTTTGGTTTTCTAAAACGCCCCGTCTTGCTTTCAAACACAAACCCGGGTCCCCGGATTATTTTTGTTTTGTCCGCTATCGGGTTGTAAAAGCCCCGTGTTGAACAAATAAAATGTTACATTATTTTAGTGGGGGCAGTCGAACGGGCCGATTCGACCCGAACGACCACCCCCAGGAATTAAATCGGTCCACCAAAATCCTAAAACTACCTACACCTAGTCTACCCAGCCCCCTTCCACATCACCCTGGCCAATGCCCTCTCGCCACCTCACCTCTCCCTTTCTCCCCACCTACCCCATGCTGCCACCTAGACCAACCCACACCCACCCTCTCAGCCCCACCGGCTCACACACGCACAACCCACACAACCCCCACACACCCAACGCACGCCAGCCACACACCCCGCCCCACACCGCATCCCCACCTCCCCGCCTGGTCCCACCGGCCCCACCCCTGTCGGCTCCTCCTCCCACACGCGCGAGCCTCCCTCCCCTGTTCTTCTTCCTCCTACCACCCCTCTCCTTCCTCCGTCGCTCGCCTCGCCCAGACACACCTGGCCACCCCCCTCTCTCGCCGCTCTCCCAGACGCCAGACTCGACCTCCTCCCCACCGCCGTCCCGCCCGCCTGAGCTCCGCCTCGCCTCCTCCCGGCCTCCCCGAGCCTCCCGCCGCCGGAGCTCCCCGCCCGAGCATCCTCGCCGCCCGCCCCCCCTCCTCTCCCATCGCCAGCGCCGGAGGCCGCCGGACTCCTCTGCGCTCCCGACCTCGCCCGAGCCCCTCCGCGGCGCCTCTCCCCTAGGCCGGCGCCCCCCTCCTCCCCCAGGCTCCGCCGCCTCCATCTGCCTCCGCCCATCCTGCGCGCCGCGCCTCTCCTCTCCCTGCCCCCTCGCCAGAGCCTCTCCCGTCGCCCTACCTCCGGTCCGCCGCCGCCTCCAGGCCCCGTGCCGCTCCCCCCGCCACGAGCTCCTCCCTCCGGCGCCGCCGCCCGTCCTCCCCGTCCCGGCACCCGCTTGCCCTCCGTCCCGATCAAGGCCGGGCGCCCATGCTGCTTCGCCCTTCGCCGCCTTCTTCCGCGAGCCCCGGTTCGAGCTCCTTCCCGTCCCGCCGTGTCTACCGCTGTGGGCCCCGCAGCGCCCTGCACTGTAGCTGTGGTCGCTGCCGCCCTCTAGCCGGTGCGCCGGTCGTGTCTTCCCCGGCCTCTCGTCTGCCCTCCTGCTCGACAGAACGGTGCTCCTGATGCTGCGTACAGTAAAGGGGAGTTGGGACCTTGAAGCATAATGCTTGTGTGTGTGCAAGCGAAGATGGTGATGTGCCGACAAGGTGTGTTGATGGTGTGGTGCTACAACAAGGACTTCCTCTGGCTTGAGTCGACAAGATCGACAATGGATGATGAGACCCGAAGTATCCCGACAAGATCCTTCTCATTTACGCCAAGATCTCCCAGTGCCGAGACCCCAGTCCGACACCGACAACCAAAACCCCGGTACCGGAAAAGTTCGCCATCGACCTCGAGTTCTCCTACACGGATACACCGAGTTCTCCAACGAGGACACCTAGTCCGTCGACATGACCCGAAGACCATGGAATCGCCAAGATCCACCGGCGCCAAACCCAAGACCGACATCGCCACCGAGAACTCCGACAAGGACGCCAAGGTCGTTTAAACGGAACGCCAAGTTCGCCACCTGGGACGCCATGACCGCCTACACGGACCCGAAGACCACGGCGATGACAAGATCGGCACCGACCAGAACGAACCCGATGCGCCCCGACGCCAACCAAGTCCGGCTATCCGGTTGCGACAAGACCTTCTTCCCGTACCGAACCCGAACCCTGCCTTTCCGTCGAACCCTGAGACCGAACCCCGAACCCCGGAACCCCAAGGTCGCCGAACCCCAATGTGTGACCTCTTATCCGAGAACCCTATTTTATAAATGGCCAACTATATAAATTGCTGCATATATATTTGTTCATCTCGCATGCATCTTGTGTGGTTTGGGGGCCTTATGCCGACTCACCTCATAACTAAATATGGGGCCATATGCGGGCAAATCTAGCCTTATATTGGCCTCAATTAAGTTTGTGTAGCGAACCGGTGCTATCTTTTGGCATGCTAAAACAACATTTAATTTGCGGGTAGATAAATAACTTGAACCGTTTAATTAATTGTCGGGACCCCGGTTCCGCTTAATATGGCCTAATTGCATCGCATCTTTGCCATGCCATACATCATGCATGCATCATGCCCGATCTTCTGCTGTTGTGTTAAATAGTACATCCGGTTTTTCTTCTAGTGTTTTGGTTCTTCGCGGATAAAGTCGTTGAGTTGATGTGAGCTTCGCCCCGATCTTCGGTTGAAACTTCGACAATGTTTTTAGGCGAGCATCTCCCCCTTTCTACCTATCTTACTTTTATAGTATTTATTTCCCTCCTGTTGATCTATTGCTATCTGTGTTGCGATGCTCTAGTTTCCGTACCCGTGATATCCCTTGCAGCCCTATATTGCCTCGGACACATCCTATTACCTGTTGTTTGGTAGATAGTTGGACTTGCGTGTCGTAGTCGCTTGCTCAAGTGCTGTTGTGTGTCGTCATGTGCCACAGTTGTTGGTGTATTGCCGCATGTTGATGTTGGAGATGATCATGACTTTACTTATCGTTCACTTTAATTCCTGTTTAACAACTAAAATTGAAGTAAGCAGAGGCATCGGTGGGTGATAGATAATATTTGGTTTCCGAACGCCCACTTGTGTCCCGTAGGACCCCGAGTACTTGATACCTGTTCCTTGATTTATCGCGCTATCCACATCCGGGAGGATTATGGGACCCCCCCTGAGCCAGAGCTTGATTCAGTCTTATTTCTTGGGGCCACAAACTAGTTTGAGGCTTTATTTACTATCCTGTACTTATGCCATGCTTTACTGCTCTATTTAAATTGTGCGACAGATAGCACCTGTACTGTTTAGGATCGGGACACGATTCCGCGGTGTCGACAAGCCCAGTTTTGGGTTCCCAGTCGTTCACAGCCGTCTACCCAAACCTTGGGTCCGTCTCGGATCTATCTTACTTCGTTGCGGGTGTACTCCAAGGGATGGCCCCCTGAAATATTTCTGAATCCTGTGATTGCTTTGTCGTGAAGGCCTCGTTGGGTTTTGATTTGGTTTTTCCGAGGTTGATCGAGTGTGTGTTGCTATTTGTGCACCCCGGCCGGGTTAAAACTTTCTGAAAGCCGTGTCCGCGGTTATGGACGACTTGGAGCACAGTATCTCGACCATAGACAAGCATAACTAAAGTAGTACTATAAATTTGACTTTATAATGACTAGTAATCAGCTTCACTATAATGGAATGGCTAAATAATACTGCCCACAATTGCATGCTTGGATTGTCGCTTGCGACCATTGTACCTGACTAGTAAGTATTGCAACTACAACGGAATGGCTAAATAAAAGTACCAAAAACTGCTGGGTTTTGGGTTATCTCATGTTAATTTTATCTGACTAGTAAGTGATGCCACTACAACGGAATGATTAACTAAAACGGCCCACTGCTTATTTTATCAGGATGATTATCTACATCTGACTAGTAATAGCTACAACGAGCACGGAATAAATAAAACTGCCAATTGTGTGAGTTCCTCGGTTGACTTCCTCGTTTGGTCTCGAGGGGGAAACGCCAGGATGGGTTTGTTTGATGGTAGTATCAGGTTAACTCCGAATAGGTCTTTCTTACCCCTCTCTGATAGTCGCCAGTTGTACCGAGTCTCTATAGGTTGTTTAGTGCATGCTGTCACTGCCGCTTCAGTCCACCATACCTATGTAGGCGAGGACCGCCGAATTCTAGCCTCGCTGCATCGGCCTCGATCGACGCTCCTCTTTTTCCTTTGCCCTTTGTCGGCACCCTTTTTATTTAAGCAGGTTTGAGATCGACGTCGTTAGCAGGGTTACCTTCCGGCTTGGCCTGGGCAGGGTTATGGACGCCATTGGTTATTCTTCAGGGCTCTTAGCCCCATTTGCATCTTGTCCGTAGTCGGATGCTCTATCATTTCAAGGTGATTTGGATCTTTGTACCGTATATCTGTATTCTTGACTCATGGAGTCGTGTTGTATATATATATCTGTTCTGTGGGTCCCATCGAGGACTGTTGTGTAATGTTATTACTTCGTTTTCCACCCGCACGAAAGTGCCTGGTGGGCACCTTTGAATCGTTTCTATGCGGGTTTGGCGGGAAGCGCTAAAACTTGCATAGGTCCGATTCTGAGGGTGTTACAGAGTGGTATCGAGCCCAAAGCTTGCGATACCCACAAGTCCAAATCAGTAGGATAACCTAGCTAACGGCCGAAGTAGAGTGTCAAAATTATTTTGCAAAATCGGTTGGATAGTTCTGGTTGTCTGATTTTACTCCTTACCCCTCTGCTATTCTCCTCTTATCTCGACGTGTTTTGAATCTGCTCTCTTCTCTTTCTTCGAGTCCAGGATTTCTCGTGGTTGGGTTCCGTCGTACCTTCAGGGTTTCACTTCCTTCTTTGATAACGGTGTTCTACCATCCGGTGTTCATGCTGCCTGAGGAATCCGTCTACTGTGGTACCATTCTTGGTTCTTTGTTTGTGCCTTCCGGTGTCTTCCGACGCGACGACATCATCTACGCCAGATCCGATGCAGAGTCTGCATCCCTCCTTTGTTTCCGAACCTCGCTTGTCGAGATCTTCAGTCTAATTCCGAGAGTTGGTTGCATAACCCGCCTATTCGTGTGCAAAGTAATGGCTTGGGTGCGCGATGGACTGATCACCATCCGACTACTCTTGTCATTCTCTCTTGTACATCGAATCAGTGGATCCAGCAGTTTTACTCCGTCCACGAAAGATAGAGGTGGCTTTATTGGTTGATACCTCTACCTTCGCCTTTGTTTCCGGGGAGTTCTCCCGACGATCACGGACAACGACCTCTTGTTAGTGGTGTCGCGAGGATCTACACGAAGCGAGAAGATGCAGATCGCCGACCTTCTTTCCGGTACCATGAGGCGGATCTCGAGGGCGAGATCCATTGTTAGTGGTGTCGAATTGTGGCATCCCGCAAAATCACTACTAGAAAATCGCGTTGTTTTTGTGCATTGCATCATCATGACCGCATGCTCATGTCATCATGCCACATTGCATTTGAGCATCGTCATCATCTTGCAATTGCTTGCATAAAACTATTTTCGCAAAGCATGTTTTTGGTTTTCTAAAACGCCCCGTCTTGCTTTCAAACACAAACCCGGGTCCCCGGATTATTTTTGTTTTGTCCGCTATCGGGTTGTAAAAGCCCCGTGTTGAACAAATAAAATGTTAAATTATTTTAGTGGGGCAGTCGAACGGGCCGATTTGACCCGAACGACCACCCCCAGGAATTAAATCGGTCCACCAAAATCCTAAAACTACCTACACCTAGTCTACCCAGCCCCCTTCCACATCACCCTGGCCAATGCCCTCTCGCCACCTCACCTCTCCCTTTCTCCCCACCTACCCCATGATGCCACCTAGACCAACCCACACCCACCCTCTCAGCCCCACCGGCTCACACACGCACAACCCACACAACCCCCACACACCCAACGCACGCCAGCCACACACCCCGCCCCACACCGCATCCCCACCTCCCCGCCTGGTCCCACCGGCCCCACCCCTGTCGGCTCCTCCTCCCACACGCGCGAGCCTCCCTCCCCTGTTCTTCTTCCTCATACCGCCCCTCTCCTTCCTCCGTCGCTCGCCCTCGCCCCGGCAGCACCCGTCACCTCGCCGCAGCCCCCCTCTCGTCGCTCTCCCGCACGCCGCACTCGACCTCCTCCCCACCGCTCCCCTCACGCCCCCTGAGCTCCTCCGGCCTCCCCCGAGCCTCCCCGCCGCCGGAGCTCCCCCGCCCCCGAGCATCCCTCGCCGCCCCGCGCTCGCCCCACCTCCTCTCCCATCGCCAGGCGCCGGAGCGCCATGGGACCTCCTCTGCGCTCCATGACCTGAGCCCCCTCCGGCGCCTCCCCTAGGCAGCGACCCTCCTCCCAGGCTCCGCCCGCCTCCATCCGCCTCCGCCCAGCCCCGCCCTCCTCTCCTGCCCCGCCAGAGCCTCTCCGTCTCCCTACCTCTGTCATGCCGCCTCCAGGCCGTGCGCCCCCGCCACGAGCTCCTCCCTCCGGCCCGCGCCTCCCTCCCGCCCGGCACCGCTTGGCCCCTCCGTCCCCGTGCGGGCGCTCCGCCAGCCCTCCGCCTCGCCGCTTCTTCCATGAGCCTCGGTTCGAGATCCTTCCCGTCCCGGCCGTTCACCGTGGGCCCATGCAGCTTTGCATCAGAGCTGGTCGCCGCCGCCCGCCGCGCCGGTCGTGTCTTCCCTGGCCTCTCGTCTGCCCTCCTGCTCAACAGAACGGTGCTCCTGATGCTGCGTACAGTAAAGGGGAGTTGGGACCTTGAATCATAATGCTTGTGTGTGTGCAAGCGAAGATGGTGATGTGCCGACAAGGTGTGTTGATGGTGTGGTGCTACAACAAGGAATTCCTCTGGCTTGAGTCGACAAGATCGACAATGGATGATGAGACCCGAAGTATCCCGACAAGATCCTTCTCATGGACGCCAAGATCTCCCAGTGCCGAGACCCGAGTCCGACACAGACAACCAAAACCCCGGTACCGGACAAGTTCGCCATCGACCTCGAGTTCTCATACACGGATACACCGAGTTCTCCAACAAGGACACCTAGTCCGTCGACATGACCCAAAGACCATGGAATCGCCAAGATCCACCGGCGCCAAACCCAAGACCGACATCGCCACCGAGAACTCCGACAAGGACGCCAAGGTCGTTTAAACGGAACGCCAAGTTCGCCACCTGGGACGCCATGACCGCCTACACGGACCCGAAGACCACGGCGATGACAAGATCGGCACCGACCAGAACGAACCCGATGCGCCCCGACGCCAACCAAGTCCGGCTATCCGGTTGCGACAAGACCTTCTTCCCGTACCGAACCCGAACCCTGCCTTTCCGTCGAACCCTGAGACCGAACCCCGAACCCCGGAACCCCAAGGTCGCCGAACCCCAATGTGTGACCTCTTATCCGAGAACCCTATTTTATAAATGGCCAACTATATAAATTGCTGCATATTTATTTGTTCATCTCGCATGCATCTTGTGTGGTTTGGGGGCCTTATGCCGACTCACCTCATAACTAAATATGGGGCCATATGCAGGCAAATCTAGCCTTATATTGGCCTCAATTAAGTTTGTGTAGCGAACCGGTGCTATCTTTTGGCATGCTAAAACAACATTTAATTTGCGGGTAGATAAATAACTTGAACCGTTTAATTAATTGTCGGGACCCCGGTTCCGCTTAATATGGCCTAATTGCATCGCATCTTTGCCATGCCATACATCATGCATGCATCATGCCCGATCTTCTGCTGTTGTGTTAAATAGTACATCCGGTGTTTCTTCTAGTGTTTTGGTTCTTCGCGGATAAAGCCGTTGAGTTGATGTGAGCTTCGCCCCGATCTACGGTTGAACCTTCGACAATGTTTTCAGGCGAGCATCTCCACCTTTCTACCTATCTTACTTTTATAGTATTTATTTCCCTCCTGTTGATCTATTGCTATCTGTGTTGCGATGCTCTAGTTTCCGTACCCGTGATATCCCTTGCAGCCCTATATTGCCTCGGACACATCCTATTACCTGTTGTTTGGTAGATAGTTGGACTTGCGTGTCGTAGTCGCTTGCTCAAGTGCTGTTGTGTGTCGTCATGTGCCACAGTTGTTGGTGTATTGCCGCATGTTGATGTTGGAGATGATCATGACTTTACTTATCGTTCACTTTAATTCCTGTTTAACAACTAAAATTGAAGTAAGCAGAGGCATCGGTGGGTGATAGATAATATTTGGTTTCGACGCCCACTTGTGTCCGTAGGACCCCAGTACTTGATACCTGTTCCTTGATTTATCGCGCTATCCACATCCGGGAGGATTATGGGACCCCCCTGAGCCAGAGCTTGATTCAGTCTTATTTCTTGGGGCCACAAACTAGTTTGAGGCTTTATTTACTATCCTGTACTTATGCCATGCTTTACTGCTCTATTTAAATTGTGCGACAGATAGCACCTGTATTGTTTAGGATCGGGACACGATTCCGCGGTGTCGACAAGCCCAGTTTTGGGTTCCCGATGCTCACCGTCTACCCAAACCTTGGGTCCGTCTGAGCTTGCTTACTGCTTGGTGTACTCAAGGGTGGCCCCTGAAATATTTCTGAATCCTGTGATTGCTTTGTCGTGAAGGCCTCGTTGGGTTTTGATTTGGTTTTTCCGAGGTTGATCGAGTGTGTGTTGCTATTTGTGCACCCCGGCCGGGTTAAAACTTTCTGAAAGCCGTGTCCGCGGTTATGGACGACTTGGAGCACAGTATCTCGACCATAGACAAGCATAACTAAAGTAGTACTATAAATTTGACTTTATAATGACTAGTAATCAGCTTCACTATAATGGAATGGCTAAATAATACTGCCCACAATTGCATGCTTGGATTGTCGCTTGCGACCATTGTACCTGACTAGTAAGTATTGCAACTACAACGGAATGGCTAAATAAAAGTACCAAAAACTGCTGGGTTTTGGGTTATCTCATGTTAATTGTATCTGACTAGTAAGTGATGCCACTACAACGGAATGATTAACTAAAACGGCCCACTTCTTATTTTATCAGGATGATTATCTACATCTGACTAGTAATAGCTACAACGAGCACGGAATAAATAAAACTGCCAACTGTGTGAGTTCCTCGGTTGACTTCCTCGTTTGGTCTCGAGGGGGAAACACCAGGATGGGTTTGTTTGATGGTAGTATCAGGTTAACTCCGAATAGGTCTTTCTTACCCCTCTCTGATAGTCGCCAGTTGTACCGAGTCTCTATAGGTTGTTTAGTGCATGCTGCCGCTGCCGCTTCAGTCCACCATACCTATGTAGGCGAGGACCGCCGAATTCTAGCCTCGCCGTTGCATCGCCTCAAGATCGACGCTCCTCTTTTTCCTTTGCCCTTTGTCGGCACCCTTTTTGTTTAAGCAGGTTTGAGATCGACGTCGTTAGCAGGGTTACCTTCCGGCTTGGCCTGGGCAGGGTTATGGACGCCATTGGTTATTCTTCAGGGCTCTTAGCCCCATTTGCATCTTGTCCGTAGTCGGACGCTCTATCATTTCAAGGTGATTTGGATCTTTGTACTGTATATCTGTATTCTTGACTCATGGAGTCGTGTTGTATATATATATATCTGTTCTGTGGGTCCCATCGAGGACTGTTTTGTAATGTTATTACTTCGTTTTCCACCCGCACGAAAGTGCCTGGTGGGAACCTTTGAATCGTTTCTATGCGGGTTTGGCGGGAAGCGCTAAAACTTGCATAGGTCTGATTCTGAGGGTGTTACATTGTAGCACTTGTGAGACGACGACAATGAAATATATAGGGTAGAATAGCCTAGGTTACTTGCTAGCTAGCGTGTTCAGATCTATTCGAAGTAAAAAAATCGTAATGTATTTATTTGTAGTACTTTCAGAATTTAGTGTGGTAGCTTTCAAAATTCCCTGTGGTAGCTTTCATAATTTAGTGTGGTAGATTTTAGAATTATGTGTAGTAGCTTTTAGAATTATGTGCAAGTACTATCTTTTGGCTTTAATCATAGCACTCAAGTTGTAATTACTGATCCAGAGTCTCACATATCGCAACATCCCAAATGACCAGACAAGACCACTATGTTGGTCTAGAGTTGTAAAACTTTGTTCTTCTTATACAGATGGACATCAGTGCATGTGGACAGGAAAGCTTCCATAATTCTTTGTAGTACATTCCACCATTATTTGTATTAGCTTCCGGTGCACACATCATAACCATACACAACACTAAATTACACTAACAGGAAAATAAATTATGTATATACATAGCATTTAGACCGGACACTAGGTTCATATCAATTTTCAAACGATGGATTAACTATTCCAGAATACGTCATACTAGTTACACTTAAAGAGTTCCCAACAACAACTACTCTAGATGGTCTCAAACACAAACTTCACATCCAACATATTTTGCGTGGTGTTCCTGCTAGTGATTAGCATGGCTCGTCCAACCTTTAGATCATATTCACTCTGGTGGAAATCCTTACACCCCTGAATGCTCAAGACTACACGCCCATCTTGGTCCGTCTTGAATGCAATGGGGGTAATGTAAAATAGTCCTAGTTGTAGTCTAGCCACGCAATCATCAGGGATGTCCATGGAGGAAACCACTTTCATAGGTAATTTATGTGATGCCGCATCGTGGATTAAAAAGAAAAAAGTAATCATGTTAGACCACCACCACAAGTTATATATATGGAGCCAATAAGGAACAAACAAAGGTTAATAAACATGGAATACCATCTATATGGAGCCAATAAGGAACAAACAAAGGTAAATAAACATGGAATACCATCTTATGTTGGACAATATTTGTCCTTGTCAAACGGCTCACAAATGGAACTCGATGAAGGTGTCCATTCGCGGTAGGGTGTGTAGGAGGTGTTCCACCTCATCATCGCTAAGGAAAAATCTTTGGGAGATAACCGTTGATTCATATGCGTCTTCCTCGACACCAAGACCACAGAAATGGAGTACAGGTATCCTCGGCATGGGTCTTGTCAAATAAAAACATAACATTTCTTCCCCGGTAAGATCGTTCTGTGTAATGAATTGCTTCCATCCTTAACCTCTTACTAGACGGACACGCGTGCTTCGCCGCGCCGTCTGCATGGCGTTATCACGCAGCATGACTGTTGTGGCACACTAACCGACCTTTAATTTCTGACTTCCCTGGATAAAATATATGTGTCATCAAAAGAGGTGAGACCTTCTCTCCTACCTCCCGCATGGCTAGGCGCCCGACGATGTCGTTAGTAGGAGCACGTGACATCACCCATGGAGGCTCCAAAACAACCACTCATGGGAGGCATGGGAGATACCATGGTAGCCATGAATCCACCCATTGTATCTCACATGCCAATCATTGTAGATCCCATGCCTCAGTTGCCACCCAGAGCTTCTCCCATGCCGCCAATGCCACCCATTGTAGCTCCCATGGATAAACCCATGCCCGTGCCTCCCATATGTGCACCCATGTCACCAATGCCTCCCAAATAGGTGCACCCATGTCACCCATGCCTCAACCCATAGGTGCTCCCATGCCTCCATTGTCTCCCATAGGTGCACTCATTCCACTGACGATGCCTCCCATAGATGCACTCATTCCACCCATGCCTCCCATAGGTGATCATATGCCACCCATGTATCCTCCCATGTTAGGACCTCCCATGTATCCATTCATGTAACATTCCATGATTCATTTTTTATCCAAGACCTGATCACGACAAAGTTTGATCTATTCCTTTGCCTTCCATCAAGGTAGGTTGTGTTCATGAAGAAGAGATTTTTCTCACGCTCCATGAGACAGATAGTTTCTCTGATAGCAATTTATTATCCTCTACGATAGCCCTCTTCTCCTCGGACACATCCTGTGGCATCCCGCAAAACCACTACTAGAAAATCGCGTTGAATTTGTGCATTGCATCGTCATCCTCATGTGTTGTTTGTCTAAAACTATTTCAGAAAAACCTATTTTGTTTCTGAAACGCCCTCTCTCATTCAAACGCCAAAACCCCCGGGCTCCGGAGTATTTTGTTTTGTTGCAATCGGTAAACGCCCAATGAAATTAAATAAAAGATTTAATTAGTTTAGTGGGGCAGTCGAACGGGCCGAGAAGACCCGAACGACCACCCCAGATTTTTAAAAAACGGTCCAACCTGTCCCACCCTAAATCCTAGAGCTACCTAAAAATCTACCCACCCCTACCTGGCCACATCACCCCACCCAATCCCCTAGTGCCACCTCACCCTCTTCCTCTCCCCCTCCAATCCCATCCTGCCACATCACCAACCCCCTCTCACCCTTCCCTCTCTCTCCTCTCCCCCTCCTCTCCCACCAAACCCAACTCCCCACAAACCACTCACGCACACGGCCTCCACCCCGCGCCAGCCCTGCCTGCGGGCCCCAACCCCCGCCTCCCCCGCGTGGCCCAGGGACCCACCACCCAGCACCTCCCCTGTTCCTCTTCTTCCTCACACGTTCCTCTCCCACGCCCCGCGTCGCCTCCCCCAACCTCGCCTCAGCCCCGCCTGCTCGCCCACGCCGCCTCAGAGCCTCCCCTCTTCCGCCTGCCGCTCACCGGGCGCCTCTGCCTTTCCTCACACAGCAGACCCCGCCGCTCACCTCAGCTCGCCTCCTCTCCTCGTGTCGCGCCGCCTGAGAGCTCATGGCTCCCCAAGGGCCAGCCACAACCTCCGCCACGCCAGAGCGGCCTCGGCCCCTAACCTCGCTGCTCTCCGCCTCCCGAGCACGCCACGCGCCCAAGAGCAGCCCGCCACCAGCCTCCGCTCTCTGCCGCCGCCGCTGCCTGCCGCGCCCTCCGCCAGTGCTCGCCGCGGTTCCCCGCCCTCCGCCGACGCGCAAGCCCAGCCCGCCCCGCCGCAAGCTTCCGCGAGCGCCCGCCGGCGCCATCGGCGCGGCCAGCTCGTCTCGCCGTCCGCTGACGCGCTCCGCCTCCGCCTGCCCAGCCGCTCGCCTCGCTCGCATCTGCGACGCCAAGACCCGCCTGCTCTGCGCTCTCGCGAGCGCCGCCGCCTGCGCGCCGACCTCGTGCCCCAGGCCGCTGCCGCCACCGTGACGGTCACCTTTCGTTGTCGCGGTTGCGGGTCCACCCTGGCGCTTCCGCTGCGCCCGAGCGCCGTCTTCTGTTGCGTATGTTTTGGTTGCTGCCAGAGTTGGTGGGACGCCAGTACAACCGCCGGTCAAGGCTACCCGTTCATGGGTTCCGTCCCGAGCACAGTAAACGCCAAGATCGACAGCGGCACCAACCACAAGAACCTTCTAGTCTCGTAGGCCGGCCAAGATCGTCGAGTTTCCCTGCGCGGATGCCTTTTCCCTGGATTCGAGGCCGACCCCGCCGACGCCAAGTTCTTCCTCTCGGATCCGAGGACCCCGAGACGCTGGACCCTCGAGCTCTCCCACACGGACGCCAAGACCCTCGCAACGGCAAGACCGACCCCGTGGGACCCGGCAAGACCTTCGCGACGACAAGATCGGCCCCGACCTGGGTGGAGCCGGAGACCGCCAAGTACTTCCTCCCGGAACACCAAGGACCCTGTGAGAGACGCCATGACCGCCAACAAACCCCGAAGACCGATCCCGGCGACCCAAGGGCCACGCCAGGACCCGAACCTGAAGAAAACCCCAAGATCGCCATGGAACGGAACAAGTACCACAACGCCAACGACAAAAGGTCGAACAAGTTCTTCGGCACGGAATGCCATGATCACCAACCCGGAACGCCGAGTACTCCGACATGGATCCGATTGAAGCGAACCCGAAGACGGTAGATGCGACAAGTAATTCCCCCAGATCCGAACCTCGCCGATCCGTCGAACCTCGGACCCGAGACCGCCCGAACCCCGGAACCCCAAGATCGCCGAGCCCCTAATGTGAACCTTCCCAAACCCTATTTCATAACATAATAACAATTGTTGCATATTAAATTGTCATTCATCTCGCATGCATCTCATTGGTTTGGGGGCCTTATGCCGATTCACCTAATAATTAAATATGGGGCCCATATGCGGGCAAATCTAGTCTCATATTGGCCTCATTTAAATCTGAGTAGCGAACCGGTGCTATCTTTTGCCATGTTAAAACAACATTAAATTGCGGGGGTTCTAAATAACTTGAACATTTAAATAATGTCGGGACCCCGGTTCCGCCTAATCTGACCTAATTGCATCGCACCTTGCCATGCCATGCATCATACATGCATCATGCCGATCTTCCGTTGTATTAAATATTGCACCCGGTGTTTCTTCTAGTGTTTTGCTTCTTCACGGATAAGACCGTTGAGTTGATGTGAGCTTCGCCCCGATCTTCGTTTGAACCCTTCGACAATGTTTCCAGGCGAGCATCTCCCCCTTTCTACCTATCTTACTTTTATAGTCTTTATTTCCCTCCTGTTGATCTATTGCTATCTGTGTGCGATGCTTTAGTTTCCGTACCTATGATATACCGTGCAGCCCTATATTGCCTTGGACACACCCTATTACCTGTTGTTTGGTAGATAGTTGGACTTGCGCGTCGTAGTTGCTTGCTCAGGTGCTATGGTGTCGCCTAATGCCACGAGCTTGCCGATGTATTGCCGCATGTTGATGTTGGAGATGATTCTAGTTTTACTTATCGTCACTTTAATTTCTGTTTAACAACTAAAATTGAATTAAGAGGCATCGGTGGGTGATAGATAATATTTGCTCGACGCCCACTTGTGTCCCGTAAGACCCCGAGTACTTGATACTTTCTTGATTTTATGCTATCCACATCCGGAGGTATATGGGACCCCGAGCCGAGCTTGATTCATTCTTATTTCTTGGGGCCACAAACTAGTTTGAGGTTTTATTTATGATCCTGTATTTATGCCATGCTACTTTCAGATTTAAATTGTGCGAGGTAACACACTGCATCGCTTAGGATCGGGACACGATTCCGCTGTCGACAAGCCCCGCTTGGGGTTCCCACTGCTCACCGCCCACCCAAACCTTGAGTCCGTCTCGAGCTCGCTTACTCGCTATGGATCTACTCAAGGTGGCCTCAAATATTTCTGAATCTGTGATTGTTCACCGTGAAAGCCTCGTTGGGTTTTGATTTGGTTTTCCGAGGTTGATCGAGCGTGTGTTGCTATTGGTGCACCGCCGGGTAAAACTTTCTGAAAGCCGTGTCCGCGGATATGGACGACTTGGAGCACAGTATCTCGATCATAGACAAGCATAACTAAAGTTTATTTGCTATAAATTTGACTTATAATGACTAGTAATCAGCTCTACTAAATGGAATGGCTAATTAATACTGCCCACCATTGCTTGTTGGTTGTCGCTTGCGACAAATGTATCTGACTAGTAAGTATTGCAACTACAACGAATTGGCTGAATAAAAGTACCAACAACTGCTGGGTTTTGGATTTATATCATGCTATCTGTATCTGATTAGTAATTGCTGCAACTACAACGGAATGGACAACTAAAAGTGCCCATCGCTTACTTTATCGATGAATATCTAAACCGATTAGTAATTGTGCAACGATAATTGAATAACTAAACTGCCAACGGTGTGAGTTCCTCGGTTGACTTCCTCGTTTGGTCTCGAGGGGGAAATACCAGGATGGGTTTTGTTTGATGATAGTATCAGGTTGGATCCGAATAGGTCTTTATTACCCCTCTCTGATTGCCGCCAGTTGTATCGAGTCTCTATAGGTTGTTTAGTGCATGTTGCCGCCGCTCACCCACCATACCTATGTAGGCGAGGACCGCGAATTCTAGCCTCGCTGCAATCGGCCTCGATCGACGCCCTTCTTTGTTTTCTGCTTTGCCCTTTGTCGGCACCCCTTTTGTTTAAGCAGGTTTTGGGATCGACGTCGTTAGCAGGGTTACCCTTCCGGCTTGGCCTGGGCAGGGTTATGGACGCCATTGGTTATTCTTCAGGGCTCTTAGCCCCATTTGCATCTTGTCCGTAGCTGGACGCTATATCGATTTCAAGGTGATTTGGATCTTTGTATATTATATATGTATCCTTGACTCTTTGAGTCGCCGTTATATATATCTGTTCTGTGGGTCCCATCGAGGACTGTTGTGTAATGTTATTACTTCGTTTTCCACCCGCACGAAAGTGCCTGGTGGGCACCTTTGAATCGTTTCTATGCGGGTTTGGCGAATTTTGTTCAAACTTGCATAGGTCCGATTCTGAGGGTGTTACAGAGTGGTATCAGAGCTCAGCAGTTGTGATACCCCACAAGTCCAGCCTGTAGGATAACCTAGCTAACGGCCAAAGTAGAGAGTCAAAACTATTTTGCAAAATCGGTTGGATAGTCCTGGTTAGGTCTGATTTTACTCCTTACCCCTCTGCTATTCTCCTCTTATCTCTACGTGTTTTGAATCCGCCCTCTTCTCTCTCTTCGAGTCCAGGATTTCTCGTGGTTGGGTTTCCGTCGTACCTTCAGGGTGTCGTTTTCTTCCTTTTGTAATGGAGGTGCTACGATCATCAATCTGCAACTTGTCTGTTGAACCTTCCTCCAATCTTTTAATCTTGAGCTCTTTATCCATATGTGTTCCTTGCCGGATATCAGTGTCGTTGAAAAACATATGAGAAGGACGAGCTTTGGTGAAGTTGGAGTCGACCGTGAGCATGTGTTGTTCATGCCAATGGAACCATCGCGGAACCTAATCATTGTGTCTTTCATACGATCTCTGTTGTCTCTTCTGGTGTTTCCGACGCAACTTCCGAACCTTGCTTGTCGAGATCTTCAGTCTAATTCCGAGAGTTGGTTGCATATCCGTCTATTCGCGTGCAGAGTAATGGTTTGAGTGCGGGATGGAGTAGCTACCCTACCACTGCTCTTATCATTCGCTCTTGTACGTTGAATCAGGGGATCCGGCAGTTCACTCCGTCCATGGAAGTTAGGGGTGGCTTTATTTGCGATACCTCTACCTTCGACCTTTTGTTCACGGAGTGTTCTCTCAACGATCAGGAGCAACGATCCTTTGTTGGTGGTGTCGCCGATTTCAAGATGGAGGATGAACCCTCGTTAGTGGTGTCGCGAGGATCTACACGAAGCGCGAAGACGAAGATCGCCGACCTTCCTTCCGGTACCATGAGGCGGATCTCGAGGGCGAGATCCCTTGTTAGTGGTGTCGAATTGTGGCATCCCGCAAAACCACTACTAGAAAATCGCGTTGAATTTTTGCATTGCATCGTCATCCTCATGTGTTGTTTGTCTAAAACTATTTCAGAAAAACCTATTTTGTTTCTGAAACGCCCTCTCTCATTCAAACGCCAAAACCCCCGGGCTCCGGAGTATTTTGTTTTGTTGCAATCGGGTTGCAAACGGCCCAATGAAATTAAATAAAAGATTTAATTAGTTTAGTGGGCGGTCGAGCAGGCCGAGAAGACCCGAACGACCACCCCAGATTTTTAAAAAACGGTCCAACCTGTCCCACCCTAAATCCTAGAGCTACCTAAAAATCTACCCACCCCTACCTGGCCACATCACCCCACCCAATCCCCTAGTGCCACCTCACCCTCTTCCTCTCCCCCTCCAATCCCATCCTGCCACATCACCAACCCCCTCTCCCCCCTCCCTCTCTCTCCCCTCTCCTCCACCAAACCCAACTCCCCACAAACCACTCACGACACGGCCTCCACTGCCTGCCTGCGGGCCCCAACCCCCGCCTCCCCCGCGTGGCCCAGGGACCCACCACCCAGCACCTCCCCTGTTCCTCTTCTTCCTCACACGTTCCTCTCCCACGCCCCGCGTCGCCTCCCCCAACCTCGCCTCAGCCCACGCCCGCCCCAGAGCCCCGCCTCCCTCTTCCGCTGGCCAGCCTCCCGCGCTCTGGCCCGCCTTGCAGACCCTTCGCCTCACCCCAGCCTTCCCTCCTCCCACAGTCGTGCCGCGCCCACAGGCTTCGGCTCCCAGCCAAGCCTCAGCCAACCTCCGCCCGCCAGAGCGGCCTCGCCTCCCCACCTCGCTTCTCCGCCTCCTCCAGCACGCCCGCTGCCGCAGCAGCCCGCCAGCCTCGCTCTCCCTCTGCGTCGCCGCCCCGCTGCGTCCAAGCCGCGCCCTCCGGCCCAGCTCGCGTCGCGGTTCCGTCCCTCCGCTGCCGGCGACCGCGGCCAGCTCCGCCCGCCCTGCAAGCTTCCCGCGCGCCCGCGCCATCGGCGCCAGGCTCGTCGTCCGAGACCTGCGCTCGGCGGCCTCCCGCTCGCTCCTGCCTCGCCTCGCTCGCATCTGCGACGCCCAAGACCCGCCTCGTCTGCGCCTCTTCGTCTCGAGCGCCGGCCGCCTCTCCTGCGTTGCGCCGACCTCGTGCCCCCAAGCGCCGCTCGTCGCCACCGTGACGGTCACCTTCGTCGTTGTCGCGCGGTTGCGGGTCCACCCCTCGGCGCGCTTTTCCGTCAAGCGCCCCCGAGCGCCGTCTTTTGTTGCGTATGTTTTGGTTGCTGCCAGAGTTGGTGGGACGCCAGTACAACCGCCGGTCAAGGCTACCCGTTCATGGGTTCCGTCCCGAGCACGATGGCGCCAAGATCGGCAATGGCACCAACCACAAGAACCTTCTAGTCTCGTAGGCGGCCAAGATCGCCGAGTTTCCTGCGGATGCCTTTTCCTGGATTCGAGGCCGACGCCAAGTTCTTCCTCTCGGATCCGAGGACCCCGAGACGCTGGACCCTCGAGCTCTCCCACACGGACGCCAAGACCCTCGCAACGGCAAGACCGACCCCGTGGGACCCGGCAAGACCTTCGCGACGACAAGATCGGCCCCGACCTGGGTGGAGCCGGAGACCGCCAAGTACTTCCTCCTAACACCAAGGACCTGGAGCGACGCCATGACCGCCAACAAACCCCGAAGACCGATCCCGGCGACCCAAGGGCCACGCCAGGACCCGAACCTGAAGAAAACCCCAAGATCGCCATGGAACGGAACAAGTACCACAACGCCAACGACAAAAGGTCGAACAAGTTCTTCGGCACGGAATGCCATGATCACCAACCCGGAACGCCGAGTACTCCGACATGGATCCGATTGAAGCGAACCCGAAGACGGTAGATGCGACAAGTAATTCCCCCAGATCCGAACCTCGCCGATCCGTCGAACCCTGGACCCCGAGACCGCCCCCGAACCCCCCGGAACCCCAAGATCGTCGAGCCCCCTAATGTGTGAACCTTCCCGAAACCCTATTTCATAACATAATAACAATTGTTGCATATTAAATTGTCATTCATCTCGCATGCATCTCATTGGTTTGGGGGCCTTATGCCGATTCACCTAATAATTAAATATGGGGCCCATATGCGGGCAAATCTAGTCTCATATTGGCCTCATTTAAATCTGAGTAGCGAACCGGTGCTATCTTTTGCCATGTTAAAACAACATTAAATTGCGGGGGTTCTAAATAACTTGAACATTTAAATAATGTCGGGACCCCGGTTCCGCCTAATCTGACCTAATTGCATCGCACCTTGCCATGCCATGCATCATACATGCATCATGCCGATCTTCTGTCGTTGTATTAAATATTGCATCCGGTGTTTCTTCTAGTGTTTTGCTTCTTCGCGGATAAGGCCGTTGAGTTGATGTGAGCTTCGCCCCGATCTTCGGTTGAATCCTTCGACAATGTTTTCAGGCGAGCATCTCCCCCTTTCTACCTATCTTACTTTTATAGTCTTTATTCCCTCCTGTTGATCTATTGCTATCTGTGTTGCGATGCTTTAGTTTCCGTACCTGTGATATACCGTGCAGCCCTATATTGCCTTGGACACACCCTATTACCTGTTGTTTGGTAGATAGTTGGACTTGCGCGTCGTAGTTGCTTGCTCAAGTGCTGTTGCGTGTCGTCTAATGCCACAGTTGCTGATGTATTGCCGCATGTTGATGTTGGAGATGATTCTAGTTTTACTTATCGTCACTTTAATTTCTGTTTAACAACTAAAATTGAATTAAGCAGAGGCATCGGTGGGTGATAGATAATATTTGGTTTCGAGCCCACTTGTGTCCCGTAAGACCCGAGTACTTGATACTGTTCCTTGATTTTGCGCTATCCACATCCGGAGGTATATGGGACCCCCCGAGCGAGCTTGATTCATTCTTATTTCTTGGGGCCACAAACTAGTTTGAGGTTTTATTTATGATCCTGTACTTATGCCATGCTACTTTCAGATTTAAATTGTGCAGGTAACGCACCTTTATCGCTTAGGATCGGGACACGATTCCGCGGTGTCGACAAGCCCGTTTGGGGTTCCCGATCGTTCACACCGTCCACCCAAACCTTGAGTCCGTCTCGAGCTCGCTTACTCCGCGGGATCTACTCAAGGGTGGCCCCTGAAATATTTCTGAATCCTGTGATTGTTCAGTCGTGAAAGCCTCGTTGGGTTTTGATTTGGTTTTTCCGAGGTTGATCGAGCGTGTGTTGCTATTGGTGCACCCCGGCCGGGTAAAACTTTCTGAAAGCCGTGTCCGCGGATATGGACGACTTGGAGCACAGTATCTCGATCATAGACAAGCATAACTAAAGTTTACTTGCTATAAATTTGACTTATAATGACTAGTAATCAGCTCTACTATAATGGAATGGCTAATTAATACTGCCCACCATTGCTTGTTGGTTGTCGCTTGCGACAAATGTATCTGACTAGTAAGTATTGCAACTACAACGAATTGGCTGAATAAAAGTACCAACAACTGCTGGGTTTTGGATTTATATCATGCTATCTGTACCTGATTAGTAATTGCTGCAACTATAACGGAAGGGTCAACTAAAAGTGCCCACTGTTTACTTTATCAGGATGAATATCTAAAACCTGATTAGTAATTGCTGCAACGATAATTGAATAATTAAAACTGCCAACGGTGTGAGTTCCTCGGTTGACTTCCTCGTTTGGTCTCGAGGGGGAAATACCAGGATGGGTTTTGTTTGATGATAGTATCAGGTTGGATCCGAATAGGTCTTTCTTACCCCTCTCTGATTGCCGCCAGTTGTATCGAGTCTCTATAGGTTGTTTAGTGCATGTTGCCGCTGCCGCTTCAGTCCACCATACCTATGTAGGCGAGGACCGCCGAATTCTAGCCTCGCCGTGTCTTGGCCTCGATCGACGCTCCTTCTTTGTTTTACCTTTTGCCCTTTGTTGTCGGCACCTTTTGTTTAAGCGGTTTTGGGATCGACGTCGTTAGCAGTGGTTACCCTTCGGCTTGGCCTGGGGTTATGGACGCCATTGGTTATTCTTGTGGCTCTTAGCCCCATTTGCATCTTGTCCGTCCAGTGGACGCTATATCGATTTCAAGGTGATTTGGATCTTTGTATTATATATGTATCCTTGACTCTTTGAGTCGCCGTTATATATATCTGCATTCAGGTCCCATCGAGGACTGTTGTGTAATGTTATTACTTCGTTTTCCACCCGCACGAAAGTGCCTGGTGGGCACCTTTGAATCGTTTCTATGCGGGTTTGGCGAATTTTGTTCAAACTTGCATAGGTCCGATTCTGAGGGTGTTACACATCCCCCCTCTCCTCGCCCGCCAACCTCTCCTACATTTCTTTGTTCCTCGAAAACTTCCTCTCCTCAAAAGGTTCCTTTCTTGCACTTACAATAGCGTTTAATGACTTCTTATGTCATCATCTTTGGTCTTCTTCCCCTTTTCTTTTGCTTTTTTCCTTCCGGTGGGTCTTCTTGTTGTTTTTGCAACCGAGTTTTGAGTGGGGCTTCTCTTTCCATCCTTGCTTGATGCTTCATCGTCATCAATGATTGTTGCCTCCATAGTTTACTTCTTAGCTCTCTTTGGCACTTTCAAGAAATCATGTTCTTTTCTCTAGATTCTCTAGCTGTTTATAGTAATATGCCAATATAAATGGTCTTCCTTGAACCATATTGCCATTCTTGGTCCTCTTTGGATATCCCTTTAATAAAGTTTGGGCAATGTTTAGCTACATGAACCAAAAGAGAGAGAAAATTAGTCGTGGATAATAATAAATTGAACAAAGTAGCCACACAAAAGATAAACAAATATCACAAAATAATACAAAGTAGCCTATCTCTGTCATTTGTGCCACTTGGGTTCATTCGTTCAACATTTTCCAATGTCGCTGCCCACCTTTGACAACTCGATGAAATTGCAGACCAATAGGAACGAAGAGATATATCCATCCACCCAATTCCACTTTGGTTGTATGTACCGAAGTACTCCTTCATCCTAACCCAATAGATGTATCTTGTTTTCTCCGTGCTCACGACTGAATCCATGCCCACATTGCACCATGTGTTGCATAGTAAAATGTCTTACTCCATGGTGTAGTTGGCCACCTGCCTCTTTCGATGCATCAACAAAACCTTCACCCTCACCCTAATTCTCCATGTCAACTTCATCCCTTGTTCTTTAGTTTCATATTCTTGAGACCAATACTCATGTGAATGTGATGACCCAACATTCATAGTTGACATAAACGTTTCTTCATCCATACTACAATGCATGGAAGTTAACACACATCAAACTACATTAGATTTCATCATTTCTATTCATCTACATAATTCAAGACAACAACAAAGCAATTATGTGCCTTCTCGTCATTGGGTAGAACACGTTGGGCGCACAGACAACGCTACCTCCTCCGCAGTCGCTGGCGGCTAGGGTGGCTGCATGGAGGTTGCGGTGGCTAGAATTGGCCGGTCGCATGCCCTGTCGAAGGTTTATTGTGCGGATCCACGCCGATCTTGCCCTTCTTCTGGCCAGGCATCACCGCAGATATCGACCGCTTAGGCACGAAATTCCTTGGCTTCAAGGAGGGAGGCAGGTGGCGGACGGCGGTATGCGCATTCAGCGACCGTGGTGGCGCAAACATCTAATCGCAAAATAATGCTGGCGTTAGGGTTGGGTGCGGGGCGGGGTCGTGGTGTTGCGAGCTGCAGCGAAACTTCTCCTTCGGGGGATGTGGGGGTGGAGGAGAAGGGGGTTGGGGGAGTAGCGGAATAGCCGTCCATGCCTAGGATTCGTCGGCGGCGCTCGAGGCGGGATGCAGGAGGTCACGTGCGGAAGTTCTAGTTTGACGGTTGGGCAGCGTTGGCCGGCACACCAAATTTGCAACACAGGATCAGACTTCTTTTGTGTGCCCTAAATTTTTTTATGTGCAACCTATTTTTGGGCGTATGATGGTGCACAATTTTCCCCGCCGTGTTCAATAATGTTGTTTTTTATGGGCTGATGGATTTATTTTGCGTCCGTTAGATATACTCTAACTATGTTCGTTAGTTTTTTTACGGTAAACCTTGACAATAATCCTTATTTTATTTGAGCTGGCCATGTTTGGTCTTTTTTTCTAGGGTCCACAAGCCATACACATATATGCTCACATGGTCTGAGAATGCTTCATTCTCACCAGACTTAAGTCTATAGTTAATGATAGTCTTGTTCTTTCTTTTCTCAAGGTCAATCTTGTAGGTGTGCAGAAGCGCCTTGAAGTGCACACTCTCACATTCATCTGTGGCTACATTGGACATGAACCTTGAATTGCATGGAACAGTTTGTGCAACAAAAACAAAATAATCAGATATTAAACAAATGATTACAGACTTAAAGTGTAGTTTGAAAGAAAATTGTTTGTTAACAGTGAGTTCTGGAACACCTCTAACTCTGACAAGTATATACAAAAGTTCATGCCCTATGACAACCTGGATTCGCAATTGCTCTTGCATAGCAAAAATGATGAATGTCTAAATGATATATGGGACTAAACTCTCAAAAGGAATAGACTGTATATACATCAAACATAATATAATTTAAAAACCTGAGTTGTGATCCTAGTTTTCTTATCCTTTTGACTCTAACAACATCATCTGATGCTCTTAACCTCGCTTTCCTATCTTTTCTTTACTCTATCAACATCATCAGATACTCTTAACCTTGTTTCCTTAGCTTTACGGACTACAGGTTGTTTTGCATTGTAACATCCCAAAAATCATGATTTGAAAAGTTGGCATATTATTCATGCATTCATAATATTTTGTCATTTCAAAAAAGATTTCAAATTAAGAAACCATATTATGCCTATTATTTTGTGCAAATAAGGCAATGGTTTTATTTTTACTTTCAAAGTATGAGAATGCTTTGGATTGATCAAAAATGTTTTAAAGTTGAATGCAAAGCTTGCACAAAGATTTTCAAAACAAAATTCAATATAAAACCATTTATATGCCTATTATATATTTAAATAAGGCATGGTTTTATTTTATTTTTCAATGGGTCAAAGCGCTTTGGAATAAACAGTAGGGTTTTATACACAAATAAGTACAAGGATTACACTACAAAAATTCAGAGGTGATTTTAAATCAAACCCATTTGATTTTAGTTTGAATTTTATTCCTGAAAATCCAAACAGAAAAATAAAAACAAAAAGAAAAAAGAAAAAAGAAAAAAATAAAACCAACCTGTCAACACCAGGATTTTTAATCACAGATGCATGTTATGCCATACATCGCAATCCCAAGATTACTATTTTTGCGAGACATAACAGATTTGGATATCACGGTACATCATCCATTACAAACCATACATAAGGTGTTACACAAATAAAGATCGCATGATCCAGATCTTAATACAATTCAAGCAGCGAAATAACTATAGATAACGATAGCGTAGGCGAAGCTCCATCTTCATGGTCACAGACAATGCTGACGATGGGAGATGATCCTAGTTGTCGTAACCTTCCTGCGGTCCGTCATCCTGATAATCCTCTTCATAGTCTGGCCACGGGAATAGCCAGGGACAAAGCCATGAGTAATCTTTAAATACTCGCAAACTAATACTAACAAGTGAAGTGGTTTTGAATAGGATATACTAAGCTCTATGTTTTTTTGCAAAAAGCCAGATTTACCTCTACTAAGTTCAGAAGCAAAGAAAACTAGTTGACAGTTTTATAACACATAAGTGGGAACTTGAGTTTCATATCACAATTCTATTGGGGTCAAGTCAAAGTCGTAAATCATTTCATAAGTCATTTTGAAAACATCTGACGATAGAACAGTATGGCCACTCCAACTGTCCATAACCGTGGACGCGGCTATTCGAATAGTTTGACACTCTGTAGAGATTGTACACTTTCACCACAACATTCGATACATTCGTCAGGAACAAATCCTGAATTCACCATACTCAGTATGCGGATAATCAATCCTAACCTTTCGGTTACACGCCCTAGTATAGGCACCTCCCCTGTGAGTTTGGACTCCCAACCATGACCAACTGTCATCTTGGGTACTGCACAGGTGGACAATCTTCACAAGGTAGCCTCAGCTCAGACCATGGCCGCGAAGGAAACCATACTAAGGTATATAAGTTTTCAGTCAAGCCCTACCCAAATCTCGGGTATTGTGGTTGTACGGTAAAATTGGAATGGTATCGCATCCGGACAACCATCAGTTTTATAGAGGTCTAAGGATCATGCCTTAACATTTTTATCATCAAGATCATCTGGTGTTCGGAAACACATGTCAAAACATTTCAGTAGAATGACTCATCATTCTAAGGTTTTCATAACCATTTTCACCAAGTATTCCTATCTAAAGTTGATCAAGTTTTATGCTTAGCACTAGCAACTATAAGTGGGGGTAAATACTCATGAGGGGTGGTAAACAAGTGGGGATTAGCTAAGTTCAATCTCATGCCTTAGGATGACATCAAGATTATCAATCTTAGGCCAAATTTTATGCTCTTTATGCTACCTTCAATTATCTTCCTAAAATCTATAAGGCACTAAGTAAACTCTAAGAGAAAGCTTGATAAAGACATAGAATAATAAGCTTTCAAGTAAAACTAGGATGGTATGTCAAGTGGGTATAATCACATATGCTTAAGGCATATAGTTGACCTAGTAGCAAGCAAGTAGTAGCTTGCATAAGTAGGGTATCTTGCAAGTGTTAGCTTGCAAGGTTGCAAGTATAGGCTTGCTAAGATATCAGTATAACCTTGCTCAGTTAATAGCTTGCCTTGTGCAGTGCAGTGGTTGAAGTTCTCCTCGGCTTCTTCCTCGTAGTATCCTCCTTTCTTCTCGTATCCTTTGTCGGTACTAGCGTCTATAAATAAATACGAGGTACACAATCACCAAACAATACTTAACTATTTCTAATCATCACACAAAGGTTCACACTAGGTGATCTAGCATCATCACTAACATTACAAGATTAAAGAACTTGTCTTATTTATTTTATTTCAGAAAAGTAATTTCTACTCATTGAAAAACTACTTAAGATTTAATATTCTCCAACTCAAACATGGGATCATGTTGACACATGTCATCACCACATATTTCAGTACATGGGAATGTCATTTAAAGTGGTGTCACAATTTAATAAGGTTTAACCTTTTTATTTTATTTAATTAAAGTGACTAGAAATGCCTATGTGGCATTCTTTTATTACTTGAACATTATTTCTATAATTAAACCTATATATTTTTTATATATTTTGAAAGGTATAGTTAAATGTGATTTTTGAGAGTTGGAATCAACTCAAAATCTCTTATGGTTGAATTTTGAAAAATGTTTGAATGTAGAAAAGCTTCTAACTTGTTATTATTACCATGGTTGATCTACAAATCCAATTGGTTTGAATCCAACGGGCTTGGATTAAGAATTTCAGTACCTTTCTAACAAAATTGGTTTCATGCATTTTGGTTCAGTGAATCGAGCTGGGTTGATTTTTGAATCTAGGTACAAAACTATGTTTGAAATTAAATAAATAAACTTAAGTTTGAATTGTTGGGTCACGCGGGAGGTTTAGCTGGGCCTGCCCACTACAAACAGCGCGTTCGCGGGCTGGTTAAGTGAGCGACCCCACTCGTCAGTGATACAACGAGTGGTGAAGCGGTATGGGGCGATGTGGACCGTGGGATCTAATTCTAATCGAACGGCCCAAGTTCATCGTCCACGCCTGAACATGATGCGACGAGAAAAAACCCTAGCGCGACCAGTAGGGGTCGTGGGAGGCTCACCGGGGCTCCGGCGATGGTCGGCGACGGGGGAGAACGACGAAGTCGACGACGACGATCCTCCTGGTACCGGCAGCTTCTCCTGGGGCGGCTCCAATCGACGACGCTTCTCCTCCTCTGTAGCGGCAAACTCCGGTGAAATTTCGGCGATGCGCTGCTCGCCTGGCTCCGGGAGTGAGTGGGGGGTATCAGTGAGAGGTGGTGAGTGAACTGGTGTGAAGAAAACAAGTGGGGGAGGCCTCCTTTTATAGTGCGACGAGGGGACCAAAGGTTGCGGGCTGAGCTCGCCGTGGTCGACGGCACAGAGGTCTAATGGCATGGGAGACGATAGGGGGCGGTGATGTGCTCCCTGGTGAAGCTCAACGGAGTGGTGGCGAGGCGTGGGGCGGTGCTGATCGGTCGGAACGCGTCGACGCACTGGGCGGGTCTGACAACGATTTTAATGGCGCACAGCGTGCATGGTCTGCGCAGCGGCGAACGGGCATGTCTGTGGGGTTGCTAGGGACGTGGTGATCACGTATACAAACGGCGAGGGCGGCGCACGGTCTGTGCAAGCGTGTCGAGCGGGGCGCTCTGGCGCACTCTCGGCATGGCCGCAGAGAAACTAGGCGCGGGCTTGGCGAGTGGTCCAGGGGCTGGCTGCGCTCGGGGCTGGGACAGGAAGTGGTGGTGGACGGTAGTCAGTGCTCCAGACATGCTTGCTAGGCTTGGTGCTGCTCCTAGCTTGCTATCGACAGTGGGGTGGCAAGGTGAGGCTTGGCCTGCTCACCATTGATGGCAATGGCAAGCTCACAATGGTGCTAGAGCTTGCTAACTAAGCTATATGATCTACTAAATGTCTGCTATGAGCTAGAGAGGGAACAAGTTAGGCCAAATCACTGCTCACAATAGTATTTGATGTTTGTTTATTTGCTGATCACAATGTGTTTGATGAAATGGCCGAAAGAAATTCAAATTTGAATTTTGGATTCAAACTTGGTGGGTTTGCTAGGCACATACTAGGGAGTATCTAGTTCGTTGGATTAGTCAAGGGGCACTGGTTTGGTTTGGTTTTGAAATGTGTGATCTTCACATATGATAAAGATTCAATTTTCACTTGTGATTTGAATGAGGTTGCCAAATGTTTCTCTAAGTTTGAAAGGTGGGATTTGGTTCACTTTTACTTGGTCTAGGAAGGGGTGAAAAGAATTGGAAAAGTTTCTGTTTGAAATCTTGGACTAGAAACACCCAAAGTGACCTAGTGAGCAAGATTGGCAAAACTGACCATTTGCTTTATTTGATTTGTTTTTTATTTTCTCTTGATTTGTTTCTGCATGGAATTGTTTTAGATGATGTTATTTTCATGTTTAAACCATTTCTTGCTATTTAGGTTAATCACACAAGTCCATTCATGCATTTATCAAATCATCACATACACACATGCATTCATATGATTTTAATTAATCAAAGTTTTTGTTAACCCTAATTTTTGTGATTAGAGTTTGATGATCATTGTTTCATATTTTTGGGATGTTACAGCACCGATGCCTATTTGGCCCAGCACCAGATCCAGCCCATCTATCCCACCCGGGTCGTTTCTTTCCCTGTCTCTCTCTCACGCGCGTAGCTCTACCCACGATCACTGACGCGCGGACCCCACTACCACCTCATCCCTCCTTCCCCAAATCACGCTCGCGGACTGCGTCGCCGCTGTCGTTGCTGCCGATAATGGCGTGGCATAATTATCCATGAATTCACAGGCGTTTCCTGTCGAGTTGCTGCCTACTTAAGCCCCTACACCCAACGGTCATTTCCCCCCAGTCAGCACACTCTCTCCGCCACCAGGCTGCCAACAATTCGCTATGCACCTCCGCTGCCCGACGCGCTCCGGCGAACTATTCCGATGAGTCCAGCGCGCCCCTCTACCTCTCATTCATACGAGCGTACTTGCAAGGCCCTTGCGCATCTACTCACACATTTTGTTTGCTCTAAACCGCCCAGGAACGTCGTCTTCGTCGAGCTTCGCGAACGACAAGAGCGCCTCCCAACTCCGGTGAAGAATCACGGTAAAGTCAGACCACCCCTTGACCCCTGAGCCATACCACTAAGTACGCCGTGTCTCTATGCGTCTCCTAATGCCTTTGGTTCATCTTATTTCACCATAGAACGTCGCCTTCGTCTCCGGCAGTAAGCATCAAAAGTGGGCACGAACTCCGTCGAGGTCTTTAGGCCACCATAGCACGCCCCCGTCCACACCGACGATTCGTCGAGCTTCCTCGCAACTTTGCGATGATGGTAAGACCATCCACAGCCCCCGACACCCTCTTTAGCCGTTGGAACCTCACTGGCAGAGCGCCGCTGCCATGTCACCTTCACCAGCGCCGCCAAGTTTTGGTCATTGAATCTGCGCCGTTAGATTTGAATCGCAGAGATAGGATTAGATTGAGTACGAAGCGGTATCCTTTGATCTGGGCCAATAGATCTAACTTAGATCCAACGCTCCACGTTGGCCAATCCGCGCGAAGCGGTACCGTCCAATCAGAGCACGCCACGTGTGGGTGCTGCTTAAATAAAAATCCAGAAAAGATTTTTGAATGTTTAAACTTGTAAACTTCATAACTTTTGATCTGTTTGTCCAAAAAATGCAAATAATATATCAATGGATTCACAAAAATAAATACTACACTACAGTGGGTTTGGTTTTGTATTTTGCTTCTATTAAAATGGAATTTTATGCAGAGACATTTGTAGGCTTATTTTGAGTATAAAAATTGTTTAAAAAATGTTTTTAAGACTAATTTGCGTTTATCTAGTCTATAAATGTTTAGTTTTGTGTTTAGTAATGTTTACTTGCCTTGTTTGATTTGGGAAAAAATCATCACATGGCATTTGCATGCATTCATATATTTTTGCTTGAATAATTTGAATGTAAATTTGGTGCTATCATTTTATGTGTAGATTTTGGTGCTAGTGGTGATTGTGATTGTGAGGATTGTTGCTACTCCCCCAACTACCAAGGCAAGTGGTGCTTCATATTTTTATCCCAATATTTTGACTATGCACTAGTGATATTTTGTATAGGGCTTGCATGATATTTTGCTAAGTATCTATATGTTATGCTATGGGAAATCCTAGTAGTTGTAGTCTTGGTATAATTATTCTCTATGTTAAGATACTTGTTGATATCATGCTTAGCCTAGCTAGTAGCAAACAAGGGTGGATTATATATACATGCTATGGATATTTTGCTAAGTCTTTGACTTATGTTTTTGCTTAATAAAACAACTAAGTGAATGAATCACCTAGGTGGAATGGAAAGAATGGTTTATGTTGAGTGGTTACTCAGGGCCCATTTTTATGGCCTCCCTAGTGTATCTCACTTGTGGAAAGCCACCTAGGAACAAAGGGATTTGAGATACTTAGTGTTTAGAAGCTTCTAGTGCAACCACATGGCATATGGGCTCGGCCTTGATCATATAGGTTGTAATAACTTAGCCATATGGATAGATGGTGGTAGGGTGATAGGTTGGAACGCGTCCATTTTGATCTAAGGGAAGGCTTCTGAAAGATCTCGTCTCGATGCATGTCGAGTCTTGTGGGGAAAGTGCGCCACTTCTCGAGAAGGAAAAATCTAAGTACTTAGTCGTGTCCCCGACAATGGAAAATTTGAGCATCAAGACATTGAAGCTATCAAGGATCTCCTCATCCCAATTTCTAAGTTATAAACTTGTGGTTGAACAAGGTTAAAGGTTCACAATGTCTATTGGTGGTTCCTTGGGAGTTTCTATCAAACAAAAACTTAATGTTTTCAACTGATAGGAAAAACCTATTTTGAGCAAAGCAAGCCTAAGCTACACTTAGCCAAATTCATATAGAAGCTATAAACTATTATTCTACTAAGGTATCACTTGCCAATACTATTCCAATGGACCCATTGTGGCTGTAACTTGTGATGTCGCAGGTTACTCTGATGAGGATTAGGGTTATGAGTCTACACTCAACATGTTTGCCTGTGGCACATGAAGATGAAGACTTTAATTTATTTTGTTAAGTTGAACTCTTGTACTAGCCTATGGCTACGGAGTTGTAAAAGACTATTTTATCTCTGAAATAAAGATGTAATAAAGACCTTTGTATCTGTGTACTTCATCTTAAACTGTGGATGCTAACATTTGATCCAAGGAATAGCATTGCAATCACAGGGACCTTTACCTTTACAAAGGTGGGGTCTTACATGCATCATCATCAGATGCTCCGAACCTCGATTTCTTATGTCTCTTGACTACAGGTTGCTTCACATCATAATCATCATCATCATTGTCATCATCATCCGATGAGACATCGATTAAGCCATCGTTGGTTTTATAAACCTAAATAGACATTGCAGTAATTATAATGTTTTGTTTTGAAGCTATACAGTAGGTTTAACTAAGATCTTAGAGTCAGTAGCAAGAATTTTAAAACCTACAATTCGATGATATTGCTATGATGTACAATAGGCTCCTTCGGCATCAACCCTTCCATTTTGCAGTATTCACAATTCCTATAGGTGCCTCTTTCTAGATCTGCCCTTGATAGTGCAGCCATTTGGAGACTTGATATATAGAAGAATCAAATTATAAGTAGTTAACTATAATAATAAAATTTAAAAGAATATGGTTCGGTCAACTACAAGCATTATCCAGATATGAATCTGTATCTACCAAGGAACATGTGGAACCATAGCGGTCGTACAAAGACAATAAGTAGATGTCTATCATTCCATCAACATTCAAAGTGCCACATTTTCATCATTGACCAGTTGTAAATAGTGAAAATCATAAGATTATCCCTTAGCACTAATATATCTTTGAAAAACAACAATTTGGGCCTCATACTAACAAAGCACACATAATTAAGTCAATGAGATAATCTAACATATAACAAGAAGCATGCGCAACCAATGTATTTGTACAGAACATGTGCTATATGCACATTATCCCATGGACACACATAGTGCCACACTCTAATCATTGGCCAAATGCATGTGAATAAAATAATGAAAACCAATATATATTGTGGGCTTCATAGTAATATAGCACACACAAGTCAATGAGATGAATCTCCAGGACGTTCAAGTACTTTAGGATATTTTTAGCCATTTTCCAGTGGATTTCCCCAGGACGTTCAATGCAGGTTCATAATTCATCCCTCAGTTCAAATTTAAGCTTTTTTAAACATGCATATGCATGCACATATGTAGACATGCATGGATGTTTAAGTGCATAGGTTCACTCATTTTAGGATGTATCTACTACATTTTGCAATATCTAGAATGTGTATATTAGTGAACAGAGAGGGGTATTTTCCATTGTATATATCATAGGGCTAACTGTTCTCTTCATCAAAGGTTCTACTTCGTCGGTGTTTATCATGGCGTCATCATTATTGCTCATAGGGAAGATCCGCACAAGATTTGCCTTCTGAACCCACTCACTCATAAGTCCAACACTAAGTTTCAGGCATAGATACCATTGGATATTATGAAATTTATCACCGTCACGAAGTCCCCCATGATGGTGTTTGTTTATTCAAATTATCCGGTGGCTATTGCTTGGGATGATGAGAGCACCCGACACGGGATTTTGATGGAGTATTTGGAGAAGGAATTTATCCATCATCTAATGATGATTTCATGGTGAAATGCATGACCCCATTCTATGGTGAAGTGTATGTAGTACAGGAATATAATGGAGACATCCTTTGACCAGCATCTAGTTGGAGAAGAGCGCGAGCACCATCAAGATGGCCAAAATAATTTCAGGTCCGAAGGTGATATGCTTCTTGTGTTTGGCGGGGTTTTCATCAAAGGTAAACCATGCTTTAACGGGTGGACACGGATAAACGTTGTCTCAAGGCCGTAGGTGACATTGGCAGTCGTGCCCTCTTCATTCATTTTAATTGATCGCTCTCCATCGACACCAGAGTGCACACCGATATAGTCCAAGCCGGTTGCATATACTATGTAGATTTGTCTTATATCAGAGCATACAATCATAATCTTAAGACCTGGGATGAGGAACCAACACTTGTTGATGGATTTGATCATTATGATATAGAACGTTTACCGAGGCCTTACCGTTTCGACCAGATACTGGCATCACACTGCAGACGGGGGCAGTTCAATGAATATTGCTTGTAGCACTTGTGAGCCGACGGCGATGAAATATATAAGGTAGAATAGCCTAGGTTACTTGCTAGCTAGCGTGTTCAGATCTATTCCAAGTAAAAAATTGTAATGTATTTATTTGTAGTACTTTCAGAATTTAGTGTGGTAGCTTTTAGAATTTCCTGTGGTAGCTTTCAGAATTTAGTGTGGTAGATTTTAGAATTATTTATAGTAGCTTTTAGAATTATGTGCAAGTACTATCTTTTGTCTTTAATCATAGCACTCAAGTTGTAATTACTGATCCAGAGTCTCACATATTGCAACAACCCAAACGACCATACAAGACCACTATGTTGGTCTACAGTTGTACAACTTTGTTCTTCTTATACAGATGGACATCAGTGCATGTGGACAGGAAAGCTTCCATAATTCTTTGTAGTAGCTTCCATAGTTCTTTGTAATAGCTTCTAGTGCATGCATGATAACCATAAACAACACTAAATTACACTAACATGAAAATAAATTATGTATATACATAGCATTTAGACCAGCCACTAGGTTCATATCAAGTTTCAAACGACGGATTAACTATTCTAGACTACGTCATACTAGTTACACTTAAGAGTTCTAAACAACAACTACTCTAGATGGTCTCGAACACAAACTTCACGTCCAACATCTTTTCCGTGGTGTTCCTGCTAGTGATTAGCACGGCTCGTCCAACCTTTAGATCATATTCACTCTGGTGGAAATCCTTCCGGCCCTGAATGCTCAAGACTACACGTCCATCTTGGTCCGTATTGTATGCAACGGGGGTGATGTAAAATAGTCCTAGTTGTAGTCCAGCCACGCCATCATCAGGGATGTCCATGGAGGAAACCACTTTCATAGGTAATTTCTGTGATGCCACGTCATGGATTAAAAAGAAAGAAGTAATCATGTTAGACCACCACCACAAGTTATATATATGGAGCCAATAAGGAACAAACAAAGGTAAATAAACATGGAATACCATCTTCTGTTGGACAGTATTTGTCCTTGTCAAACGACTCACAAATGGAACCCCGATGAAGGTGTCCATTTCACGCTAGGGTGTGTAGGAGGTGTTCCACCTCATCATCGCTAAGGCAACATCTTTGGGAGATAACCGTTGATTCATATGCGTCTTCCTCGACACCAAGATCACAGAAATAGGTATCCTCGGCATGGGTCTTGTCAAAGAAAAACATAACATTTCTTCCCTGGTAAGATCGTTCTGTGTAATGAATTGCTTCCATCCTTCACCTCTTATGATAGTCTTGTTCTTTATTTTCTCAAGGTCAATATTGTAGGTGTGCAGAAGCGCCTTGAAGTGTACACTCTTACATTCATCTGTGGCTACATTGGACATGAACCTTGAATTACATGGCACAGTCTGTGGAACAAAAACAAAAGAATCAGATATTAAACAAATGATTACAGACTTAAAGTGTAGTTTGAAAGAAATTTGTTTGTTACCAGTGAGTTCTGGAACCCCTCTGACTCTGACAAGTAGATACAAAAGTTCATGCCCAATGACAACCTGGATTCGCAATTGTTCTTCCATATAAAAAATGATGAATGTCTAAATGATATATGGAACTAAACTCTCAAAAGGAATAGACTGTATTTACATCAAACATAATATAATTTTAAAACCTGAGTTGTGATCCTAGTTTTCTTATCCTTTTGACTCTAAAAACATCATATGATGCTCTTAACCTCGCTTTCCTATCTTTTCTTTACTCTATCAACATCATCATATACTCTTAACCTTGTTTCCTTAGCTTTATGGACTACAGGTTGTTTTGCATCATCATCAGATGCTCTGAACCTTGATGTCTTATGTCTCTTGACTACAGGTTGCTTCACATCATAATCATCATCGTTGTCATCATCCGATGAGACTTGCTAACTAGAAGAATCAAATTATAAGTAGTTAACTACAATAATAAAATTTAAAAGAATATGGTTCGGTCAACTACAAGCATTATCCAAAGATGAATCTGTATCTACCAAGGAACATGTGGAACCATAGTGGTCGTACAAAGACAATAAGTAGATGCCTATCATCCCATCAACATTCAAAGTGCCACATTTTCATCATTGACTAGTTGTAAATAGTGAAAATCATAAGATTATCCCTTGGCACTAATATATCTTTGAAAAACAACAATTTGGGCCTCATACTAACAAAGCACACATAATTAAGTCAATGAGATAATCTAACATATAGCAAGAAGCATGCGCAACCAATGTGTTTGTACAGAACACGTGCTATATGCACATTATCCCATGGACACACATAGTGCCACACTCTAATCATTGGCCAAATGCATGTGAATAAAACAATGAAAACCAATATATATTGTGGGCTTCATAGTAATATAGCACACACAAGTCAATGCGATGAATCTGCAATAAATCATAGTGGTTTTACAAAGACACCAGGTAGATGAAGATCAGCTCATCAACATTCTGAGTGCCACATCTTCAAAATTGGCACTAATTTGGGGCATATGGTTGTCCATTAGCACTAACATAGCTATGCGAAACAACAATTTGGGGCATTAATTTTTTGACTACTATAAGTTCATAAAGTGGCCTAGACAGCAACACCGATTCATTGCCCTAGAACAAGGCAGTAACACGACGACAAAGATCCATCGTCGAGGAACTAGATGGAGCATGGACACAGTGAACCCAGACAAGGAGGTGACGTGGCAAAGGGAAGTAGGTCGAGGAGAACTTACATTGGTGACCTAGATGCAACTGTCGTCACCTGGTAGGGAATGGGATTTGATTGGCATCGGGGAGGGGAGGGGATTTAGTTGTTATCGGCGAGGGGAGAGAATTTTGCCGTTGCCACAGAGGGTTTTCCTAGCGATGGGAGGTGAGTGGATTTGGTCGAGGTGAGGACTAGGGAAGGGAAAGCGACTAAGGACCCGTATCACCCAATGAGAAGTGGGGCCCATGCTAGAGATGACTAGTGTCCCCGACCACACCGCACCACACGACACCAAACCGCACTGCACTAGACCGCACCAGACCATACTCACTGCGTCGTCTCCGATGCAACTCCGTCACCGTCGATGCCGCATCTCGGCTGCCATAGTGGAGGAAGAGGGCTAACATGGGGATACATGTGTCGGCAGGAGAGGGGGACATTGTGGACCAGGTACATTCAGTCTTCCTCCCTGAATCTGTTCTGGCTAGGGTTATAGCAGTTTGGGGGAATTTAAGATTTCCCTCACTTGTTCTGCAGAGTTGGTTTGGAATTGATGGTGATCTGCCAATTTCCATCATAGATCATGTAACATCCCAAAAATATTAAACTTGGATCATCAAACTCTAATCATCATATTTAGGGTTAACAAAAACTTTTCCATCTAAAAATATGAAAGCATGCATATGTATGTGTAGTTAAATTAGGAGTTTCTTTGAATTGCCATGGTCCTGTGATTCATTGCTTGTAAAATGATTCTTAGGTGAAATAAACATCATCTAAATCATTCCCACACTTTTCCCAAAGAAAAACAACTCAAAATGAATAAATGAAGTGAATGGTCACTTTTTCCAAATTAACTCTCATGCCTACTTTGGATATTACTAGCACTCAAAACTTAACAGAAACAATTGTGGATCTTTGCACCCCTTGTTAGTACTCATAATGAGGTACCAAGGCCCACTTTTTGATCTTCCAAAAACATTCAAATGATAAGTTTAAATGGCAGTTTAAAATTGAATCTGTCTCATATGGGAAGATCCCACTATTTCAAAAACCACTAAACAAGCTCAATTTCAAAACCCAAGCAACCACAGAGTCTCAAGCAAATATCTAGCACACCCACCAAAAATCTTTTCAAAATTCAAAATGAAGTTTCTTGTGGCCATTTCATTAAACACTTGGCAGACAGAATTTAAACCAAATCAATTTCACTATTTTGAATAGTGTTCTGGCCAAACTTGTCTCCCATTTAACATTCATTTGATCCCTTTGTCCCCCCTGGATCAAACCAAGACCTAACTAACCCGCCCCTACCTCCTAGAAGAATAGCCATGGCCAAGCCGAGCCTACCTCGCCTGATAACCTGGTCGCCGCCGCAGCAGACCACCTCCCCCTCTCTCTCCATGTCTAGGAGTTAGCCAGCACCTCACCGCCGCCCACTTTCCCCTCCCCGAGCCAAGCCTGGCCGTGGACCACCGAGAAAACCCTGCGCCCAGTGCCAAAGCAACATGCTGAGCATGCGCCACAGCGCCGCACCCGGCACGCGTGCACACACCGCACCTTGACCGCAGCCCGTGCCCACCGCGTCACCACGACCCAGGAAGCACGCCAGACACCCATGTTCGCCGTCCAACGCCTCACAGCCACCGCTCGTCGTCTAAGTCGCCGCCTCTGCCGCTCAGAGCGCCAGCTTCGCCCGACCGCTTAGCACCACCCCTAAGCCCGCATTGAATTCCTAGAGCACCACCAGGAGACCGTGCGTCGATCGCCACCCTCAGCCATGCCGCTAGCAGCCCATAGCCATGTCACCACCGTCGCCTGCCCATCCCTCTCAGTCTCGCCGTCGAGCCTATAAAAGGAGGCCATCCCCAGCCGTTTGCAGCACACCATTCCACTCCCCTCACCTCACTGATCGTCCCACAACTCTAGCCGGAACACAGGGAGCAGCATCTCGCCGGAATTGTACCGGAGCAGGCCGCCTCTGGAGGAGAAGGGCGCCGCTGATTGCGACCACCCTCGGAGATGCCTCGACCGTCCCTGAGCTCGCCGTCGACCACCAGTTCGTTTGCCCGCCTCGCCGTCATTGCTAGAGCCCTGGTATGCCCCCTATGCACCCCCACCAATCCGCTAGGGTTAGAGCTTGCCGGTGATAGGTTCGTCGTCGACGACGATCCACAGCCGTTGATCCCCACTCTAATCCAACGTCCCACACAGCCCGTCATGGCTTGGCGTTATGAGACGCCGACTGGTAGACCCCACCGAGTTTGAGCCATGCGGAGTGACACTGGGCCGGCCCATTAGCATCTCCCGTGCAACCCAACCGTTTGAATTTAGATTTTTCCATTTATTTCAAACACAGTTCTGTACATAGATTCAAAATTCAACACATCTCGATCCAATGAACCAAAATGCATGAAACTAATTTTGTTAGAAAGGTACTGAAATGCTTAATCCAAGCCCGTTGGATTCAAATCATTTGGATCTGTAGATCACCCTTGGTAAAAATAACACGGCAGAAGCTTTTATGCATTCAAACATTTTTCAAAATTCAACCATAAGAGCTTTTGAGTTGATTCCATCTCTCAAAAATCACATTTGATCATACCTTTCAGACTATATAAAAACATATGAGTTTACTTACAGAAATAATGTTCAAGTAATAAAATAAGGCCACATAGGCATTTCTAGTCACTTTATTTATTTAAAATAAAAAGGTTAAATCTTATTTAATTGTGACACCACTTTAAATCACATTCCCATGTACTTAAAAATGTGGTGATGACATGTGTCAACATGATTCCATGTTTGAGTTGGAGAATATTAAACCTTAAGTAGTTTTTTAATGAGTAGAAATTACTTTTCTCAAATTAAAATAAATAAGACAAATGCTTAATCTTGTAATGATAAGTGATGATGCTAGATCATCTATAGTACACCTTTGTGTGATGATTGAAAATAGTTAAGTATTGTTTGGTGATTGTGTACCTCGTATTTATTTATAGACGCTAGTACCGACCAAGGATACGAGGAGGAAGGAGGATACTACGAGGAAGAAGCCGAGGAGAACTTCAACCACTGCTCTGCTCAAGGCAAGGCAAGGCAATACTTGAAAACTTGCAAGCTAACACTTGCAACTATGAAAGTTAGATAACCTAGGCAATGCATTAAGCATGCTTGGTTAGACACAGTTGATGATACCCAATCCTAGTTTTACTTACAAGTTTAATACTTTATTTATCAAAGCTTTCTCTTAGAGTTTACATAGTTAATTGTAGATGCTGGAAAGATATTTGAAGGTAGCATAAAGAGCATTAAATTTGGCCTAAGTAGATAATCTTGATGTCATCCTAAGGCATGAGATTGAGCTTAGCAAATCTCCACTTGCTTACCACCCCTCTTTAGTATTCACCACCACTTGTATATGCTAGTGCTAAGCATAAAACTTGATCAACTTTAGATGGGAATACTTGGTGAAAATGGTTTTGAAAACCTTAGAATTATGAGTCATTCTACTGAAATGTTTTGACATGTGTTCTCGAACACCAGATGATTTTGATGATGAAAATGTTGAGGCATGATCCTTAGCCCTTGATAAAACTGATGGTTGTCTGGATGCGATACTATTCCAATTTTACCGTACAACCACAATACCTGAAAATTGGGTAGGGCTTGACTAGAAACTTATATACCTTAGTATGGGTTCCCTCGCGGCCAAGGTCTGAGCTGAGGCTAACTTGTGAAGATTGTCCACCTGTGCAGTACCCAAGATGACAGCTGGTCATGGTTGGGAGGCCAAACTCACAGGAGAGGTGCCTATACTAGGGCGTGTAATTGAAAGGTTAGGATTCATTATCCGCATACTAAGTATGGTGAATTCAGAATTGTTTCTGACGGATGTATCGAATGTTGTGGTGAAAGTGTACAATCTCTACAGAGTGTCAAACTATTCGAATAGCCGCGTCCGCGGTTATGGATAGTTGGAGTGGCCATACTGTTCCCCCATCAGATGTTTTCAAAATGACTTATGAAATGAATTGAGACTTTGACTTGACCACAACAGAGTGGTGATATGAAATTCAAATTCCCACTTAGGTGTTATAAAACTTTCAACTAGTTTTTCTTTGCTTCTGAACTTAGTAGAGGTAAATCTGGCTTTTTGCAAAACAACCCTAGAGCTTAGTGTCCTACTAGAAAAAACCCCTTAACTTGTTGGTATTAGTATGTGAGTACTTAAAGAGTACTCATGGCTTTGTCCCTGGCTATTCCCATGGCCAGACTATGAAGAGGAGTATGAGGATGATGGACCGCAGGAAGGTTACGACAACTAGGATCATCTCCCATCGCCAGCATTGCCTGTGACCCTGAAGATGGAGCTTCGCCTACGCTATCATTACTATTATGTTATTCCGCTGCTTGAGTTGTATTAAGAACTGGATCATGAGATCCTTATTTGTGTAAGAACTTATGTATGGTCTGTAATGGATGATGTACTGTGATATCCAAATCTGTTATGTCTCGCAAAGATGGTAATCCTGGGATTGCGATGTATGGCATAACAGGCATCTGGGATTAAAAATCCGGGTGTTGACAAGTTGGTATTAGAGCCATCCTGACCATAGGAGACCTGTAAGATCCCTCCTTTGTAAAGGAAAAAGGATCCCTGTGATTGCAATGCTAGTCCCTGGATCATTGCTAGCATCCACAGTTTAAGATGAAGTACACAGATACAAAGGTCATTTATTACATCCATTCCAGAGATAAACATAGTCTTTACAACTCAAGGCCACAGGCCTAATACAAGAGTTTGAATAAGTAAATAAATATAAGTCTTCATCTTCATGTGCCACAGGCAAACATGTTGAGTGTAAACTCATGACACCTAATCCTCATCAGAGTAACCTGCAACATCACAAGTTACAGCCACAGTGGGTCAATACTTTGGAATAGTATTGGCAAGTGCTACCTTAGTAAAATTTAGGTGGACTATATTACTATATGCAATTTGGCTAAGTGTAGCTTGGCTTGCTTTGCTCAAAATAGGTTTTTCCTATTAGTTGAAATCACTAAGTTTTCTTTGTCAAAACTTTTCCCAAGGAACCATCAATAGACATTGAGGTCCTTCACCCTTGTTCACCCACAAGTTTTACTTAGAAGTTTGAATGATGATATTCTTGATAGCTTCCATGTCTTGATGCTCAAGTTGTCCATTGCCATGGACTTGGCTAAGTACTTAGATTTTTCTATCTGCAGAGGTTGTGCACTTTCCCCACCAGACTTGGTTTCACCAAGACAGGACCTTTCAAAAGCCTTCCCTTAGACCAAATGGACGTGTTCCAACCTATCATTCCCACTACCACCAACTGTCCAAATGGCTAAGTTCTAGCAACCTATGTGATCTAGGCAGAGCCCATATTGCCAAGTGGTCGCACTAGAAGCTTCTCAATACTTGGCCTCTAAAATCCCTTTGCTCCTGGGTGGCTTTCCACAAGTGAGATACACAAGGTAAACCATAGCCATGAGCCTTGTGTAACCACTCAACCAAAAACCACCAATCAAGTCCCTTTCCACCCAGGTGATTCATTAACTAAGTTGTTTTATTAAGAAAAACATAAGTCCAAAGACTTAGAAATATTTTCATCATAGCATGTATAATTTACCAACCCTTGTTTGCTACTAGCTAGGCTAAGCATGGCATAGATAGTAACCTTACTTAGAAATTTCCTAGCAATTCTACAACTACTTAGGATTTTCCCAACATGGCATTTGGAAAAAATAGTAACATGCAAGACTTAACAAAATATTTCTAATGCTTGTATAAAAATATAGGGATAGAAATATTCATGAAGTACCACTTGCCTTGGTAGTTGGGATAGTAGCACTCTTCACAATCACAATCACTAGCACCAAAATCTACACACATAAAATAGCCACAATCACATACAAAACATATACAATCAAAAATATATATGCATGCATGCAAGATGCTAAGTGATGATTTTTAAAACTCAACCAAGCAAGTGCATAGTACTGAATTCTAAACAAGTCAAAACTTTGCCAAACCAAATTTATTTAACACTAAAACAATTCCTAAACAATTCATATAACTAAATAAGTCCTACACATGTTTTTGCAAAAGAAACCATTTTAATAGAAACTAAACATTAAACACATTGCATATTTAGAAAGGGCTTGTCTTACTGATTCCAACGGTATAAAATTTGTCAAAATCTAACGTGGAAATCAAAAGCTACAAACAAAACAAATTTAAACTAAAATCTGATTTAAAATCTGTTTTAAATCTAACTCACTGTCACGCGTCTGTTTCCTATTGGCCCGTACCGGTTCGGGCGGATCGATCGACGCAGATCGTTGGATTTAAGGGAACACGCACAGCTCAGATCTAACGTACCGCTTCGTTAAGTGATTCTATTATACGCGTTGGATCTAGATCCAACGGCTCTTGATCAAACGACCAAGGTCTGCCGGCGCTAGCGCGGCGGCGAGCGGCGGAGCGCTCTGTCAGTGGCGGTGCAGGCGTTTTAGGTCGCCTAGGGAAGGAAGAAGGTGATCACTTGAACCGCAGTGACGAGGTGAAGCTCAACGTGGCGGTGGCTTGGCAAGGGGCGCTCGGAGACGTCGGGGATTCCTCGCCGGAGTTCGCGAACGCGTCGGCTACGGCTGCTGGTCGACGTTGGCGAGGTTCTGCGTCGCGCTAAGGCAAGAGGAGGGCACCGTTAGATGCGCAAGATGCTAAGGGTTCTAGGCGTAACAAACAGAGGGCAAGGGGCGGCTGGTACTTACGAGGAGAGGTCGCCGGAGTTCGAGCAGAGAGCGGCGGCGCTCAGATGTTGTCGCTGTCGAGGCTATAGATCATGCGAGAACAAATGGGGTGTGTCAGTGGATGCGCAAGGAGCTGTAGAGTATGCTAGTATGAACCATGGACAGAGGGGGGCACGGTGCTCACCGGAATTCGTCGGCGAGGTCGTCCGAACAGCGGCAGCGTCGGGCGAGTTGCGAGCAGCCTGGTGGCGTGGAGAGGAAATTGGGTGAGGGGAAATGGCCGCGAGAGGGAGGGGCTTAGTAGGCAGAGGCTCGACAAGAAACGCTCAGTGATTCAATGCCAATTACGCCGCGGAATCAACGCAGCAACGGCCAGCGGCGGTGTTCGTGCGTGGAATCTGGGGAAGATGATGACGACGTGGACGGGGCCCGCTTGTCAGCGAATAGAACAGAGGGGGAGTGGGGTCCGTGTCGGTGCTCATTGGTGCGTCTGCGCGTGAGAGAGGGAAAGGGGGAACCCGGGTGGGCTAGTTGGGCTGGATCTGTTGCTGGGCTCAAATCCTGGCGCCGGCCCTTTTCTATTTCCTTTCTCTTTTTTCTTTTTCTGTTTTGATTTTCTGGATTGATTTTCAAATGATTTTCAAAGCTTTTGAATTCAAACTTTTCCCAGGATTCGAAATTCCTAGCACACCCACCAAATTCCTAGCACACCCACCAAATGCCTAGCACAGAGTCTCAAGCAAATGCCTAGCACACCCACCAAAAATATTTTCAAATTTCGAAAAGAAGTTTCTTGCGACCATTTCATCAAACACTTGGCAGGCAGAATTTAAACCAAATCAATTTCACTATTTTGAATAGTGTTTTGGCCAAACTTGTCTTCCATTTAACATTCATTTGATCCCTTTGTCCCCCTGGATCAAACCAAGACCTAACTAACCCACCCCTACCTCCTAGCAGCATGGCCATGGCCAATCCTAGCCCACCTTGCCGGCCAACCTGGTCACCGCCGCAGCAGACCATCTCCCCCTCTCGCGCCATGTCTGGGAGTTAGCCAGCACCTCACCGCCGCCCACTGTCCCCTCCCTGATCCAAGCCTGGTCGTGGACCACCAAGAAAACCCCGCGCCCAGTGCCACAGCGACATGCCGAGCACGCGCCAGAGCGCCACACCCGGCACGCGTGCACACGCCGTCCCTCGACCGCAGCCCGTGCCCACCGCGTCGCCACGACCCAAGAAGCACGCCAGACACCCCCGTTCGCCGTCCAACGCCTCACAACCACCGCTCGCCGTCGAAGTCGCCGCCTCTGCCGCTCAGAGCGCCAGCTTCGCCCGACCAATTACCACCACCCCTAAGCCTGCATTGAATTCCTAGAGCACCGCCAGGAGACCGTGCGTCGATCGCCACCCTCAGCCATGCCGCTAGCAGCCCGTAGCCATGTCGCCTGCCCATCCCTCTCGGTCTCGCCGTCGAGCCTATAAAAGGAGGCCACCCCCAACCGTTTGCAGCACACCATTCCACTCCCCTCACCTCACTGATCGTACCACACCTCTAGCCAGGGCACGGGGAGCAGCCGCTCGCCGGAATTGTACCGGAGCAGGCCGCCTCTGGAGGAGAAGGGCGCTGCTGATTGCGACCACCCCCGGAGCTGCCTCGACCGTCCCTGAGCTCGCCGTCGACTACCAGTTCATTTGCTCGCCTCGCCATTTTCGCTAGAGCCCTGGTACGACCCCTATGCACCCCCATAGAGCCACTAGGGTTAGAGCTCGCCGGTGACAGGTTCGTCGTCGACGACGATACAAAGCCGTTGATCCCCACTCTAATCCAACGACCCACACAGCCCGGTACCGCTTCACGCGTTATGAGCCGCTGACTGGTAGACCCCCCTGTCAGCTGAGCCCCGCGCTGCGGAGTGACACTGGGCCGGCCCATTAGCATCTCCCGCACAACCCAACCATTTGAATTTAGATTCTTTCCATTTATTTCAAACGCAGTTCTGTACATAGATTAAAAATTCAACCCAGGTCGATCAAATGAACCAAAATGCATGAAACTAATTTTGTTAGAAAGGTACTGAAATGCTTAATCCAAGCCCGTTGGATTCAAATCATTTGGATCTGTAGATCATCCTTGGTAAAAATAACAAGGCAGAAGTTTTTCTGCATTCAAACATTTTTCAAAATTAAACCATAAGAGCTTTTGAGTTGATTCCAACTCTCAAAAATCACATTTGATCATACCTTTCAGAATATATAAAAACATATGAGTTTACTTACATAAATAATGTTCAAGTAATAAAAGAAGGCCACATAGGCATTTCTAGTCACTTTATTTATTTAAAATAAAAAGGTTAAATCTTATTAAATTGTGACACCACTTTAAATCACATTCCCATGTACTGAAATATGTGGTGATGACATGTGTCAACATGATCCCATGTTTGAGTTGGAGAATATTAAATCTTAAGTAGTTTTTCAATGAGTAGAAATTACTTTTCTCAAATTAAAATAAATAAGACAAATGCTTAATCTTGGAATGATAAGTGATGATGCTAGATCATCTATAGTACACCTTTGTGTAACATCCCAAAAATATTAAACTTGGATCATCAATCTCTAATCTTCAAAATTAGGGTTAACAAAAACTTTTCTATTTAAAACTATGAAAGCATGCATGTGTGTATGCATTCCAATTTGGATTCTTTTGATTTGCCGTGTTTGTGTGATTCTTTGCTTGTAAAAGGATTATTTGGTGAAATAAACATCATCTAAACAATCCCCACACTTTTCCCAAAGACAAATAAATCAAAACAAACAAAATAAGTGAATGGTCACTTTCGTGAAATTAACTCCCATGCCTACTTTGGCTGTCTCTAACTTTCAAAACTTAACAGAAACTTGTTTAGATCTTTGCACCCCTTGATAGTACTCATAACAAAGTACCAAGGACCACCTTGTGATCATCCAAAAACATTTGAATGCGTAGTTTAAAGGACAGTTCAAAATCGAATCTATATCATATGGGAAGATCCCACTTTTTCAAAAACCACTCAAACAAGCTCAACTTTCAAAACCCAAGCATCCACAGACTCACCAGCACATGCCTAGCACACCCACCAAAAATCTTTTCAAAATTCAAAACTTGAATTCATGCGGCCATTTCATCAAACACCTTGCTGATTCAAATCAAACAAAATCAAAACACTATAGTGTGTAGTGTTTTGGGCCTAACGTGTCCCCTCTCTGGACACCACTAGCCTTAGTAGATCATCTAACAACCTTAACTAATCTCTAGCACCACTATAAGCTAGCCTTTGTCATCAATGGTGAACAACCCGAGTGCACCATTGTCACCTAGTGTGGACAGCAAGCTACAAGCAGCACTAGCCTCGCCAACCTTGTCTGGGAGCAAGCAAGCACCCCACCGCCACTCCCTGTCCCAGCCGCGAGCGATTCCAGCCCCTGGACCACACACACAGACCATGCCAAGCCGCTTTGCAACCATGCCGAGAGCGTGCCCCGTGCGCCACGCTCGACAGACGCCCACAGACCGCGCGCCGCCCTCGCCGCGTGCATACACGATCACCACCATCCCAGCAACCCCGCAGACACTCCCGTTCGCCGCCCCGCGGACCACACGCGCTGTGCGCCATTAAATCTTCCGTCGAACCAGCGCAGAGCACCGGAGCGTTCTGACGAATCCGCACCGCCCCACGCCTCGACACCACGCCGTTGAGCTTCGCTAGGGAGCACAACACCGCCCCCTACCGTCGCCCATGCCGGTAGCCTTCTGTGTCGTCGACCACGACGAGCTCAGCTTGCGCCCGTCGGTTCCCTCTCGCCACTATAAATAGAGGCCTCCCCCACTCAAACTCTTTACACCATTCCACTCACCTCTCCTCACTGATCGTTCCACCCCGTTCCCGGAGCAAGGCGAGCAGCGCATCGCCGAAATTTCACCGGAGTCCGTCGCTGCTGGAGAAGAAGGGAGACAGTGATTGGAGCCGCCCCAGGAGAAGCTGCCGGTACCAGGAGGTTCACCGTCGTCGACTTTGTCGTTTGCCCGCATCACCGACCCTCGCCTAAGCCCCGGTGAGCCTCCCACGACCCCCACCTGTCGCGTTAGGGTTCTGTCTCGCCGGTGCTGCCCGACGTGGACGATGAACCAGAGTTGTTGGATTAGAACTAGATCCAACGCACCACGTTGCCCTGTACCGCTTCGCACCCCTGTCTCACTAACGCGTGGGGACAGCCACTTAACCAGCCCGCGTAAGCGCAATGCATAGCAGGCCGGCCCGTTAACCTTTCCTGCGCAGCACACTCGTTTGAATTTGGATTTTTCCATTTTCATTCAAACACAGTTCTGCACAAAGTTTCAAAAATCAACCCAGCTTGATTCAGTGAACAAAATTGAATGAAACCAATTTTGTTTGAAAGGTCTTGAAATGCTGAATCCAAGCCCGTTGGATTCAAATCATTTGGATCTGTAGATCACCCTTGGTAAAAAATAACAAGGCAGAAGCTTTTCTGCATTCAAACATTTTTCAAATTTAAACCATAATAGCTTTTGAGTTGATTCCAACTCTCAAAAATCACATTAAAAATGTATGGGTTTACTTACAGAAATAATGTTCAAGTAATAAAAGAATGCCACATAGGCATTTCTAGTCACTTATTTTATTTAAAATAAAAAGGTTAAACCTTATTAAATTGTGACACCACTTTAAATCACATTCCCATAGACTAAAATAGGTGGTGATGACATGTGTCAACATGATCCCATGTTTGGTTTGGAGAATATTAAATCTTAAGTAGTTTTTCAATGAGTAGAAATTACTTTTCTAAAATTAAAATCTTTAAGACAAATGCTTTAGTCTTGTAATGTTAGTGATGATGCTAGATCATCTATAGGACCCCTTTGTGTGATGATTGCACGTAGTTAAGTATTTTTTGGTGACTGTGTACCTCGTATTTATTCATAGACGCTAGTACCGACCAAGGATACGAGGAGGAAAGAGGATACTATGAGGAAGAAGCCGAGGAGAACTTCAACCACTGCTTTACACAAGGCAAGATAACCCTTGCAAGATACTCTACTGATGCAAACAAATACTTACTTATTACCATGCCAACTATATGCCTTAAGCATATGTGATCATACCCACTTGATACCCAATCCTAGTTTTACTTGCAACCTTTCTACTTTATTTCTTTATCAAAGCTTTTACTTAGAGTTTACTGAAGTAACTTGTAGATTCTAGGAAGATACTTGAAGGTTGCATAAAGAGCATAAAATTTGGCCTAAGCTAGAAAACCTTGATATCATCCTAAGGCATGAGGTGGTACTTAGTTGAAACTCCACTTGTTTATCACCCCTCATTAGTACTCACCCCCATTTGTAGATGCTAGTGCTAAGCATAAAACTTGATCAACTTTAGATGGGAATACTTGGTGAAAATGGTTATGAAAACCTTAGAATGATGGATCATTCTACTGAGATGTTTTGACATGTGTTTCCGAACACTAGATGATTTTGGTGATGAAAATGTTAAGGCATGAGCCTTAGCCATTTTTAAAACTGATGGTTGTCTGGATGCGATACCATTCCAATTTTACCGTACAACCAAAATACCCGAAGATTGGGTAGGGCTTGACTGGAAACTTATATACCTTAGTATTGGTTCCCTCACGGCCAAGGTCTGAGCTGAGGCTACCTTGTGAACATTGTCATGGTTGGGAGGCCAAACTCACAGTTGGTCATGGTTGGGAGGCCAAACTCACAGGAGAGATGCTTATACTAGGCCGTGTAATTGAAAGGTTAGGATTGATTATCCGCATACTGAGTATGGTGAATTCAGGATTTGTTCCTGACGGATGTATCAAATATTGTGGTGAAAGTGTACAATCTCTGCAGAGTGTCAAACTATTCAAATAGCCGCGTCCGCGGTTATGGACAGTTGGAGTGGCCATATTGTCCCCCCGTCAGATGTTTTCAAACTGACTTGTGAAATGAATCGGAGAATTTGACTTGACCACAACGGAGTTGTGGCATGAGATACAAGTTCCCACTTAGGTGTTATAAAATTTGACTAGCTTTCTCTTGCTTCTGAACTTAGTAGAGGTAAATCTGGATTTTTGCAAAACAACCCTAGAGCTTAGTGTCCTACTACAAAAACCCCCTTCACTTGTTAGTATTAGTTTGCGAGTACTTAAAGAGTACTCATGGCTTTGTCCCTGGCTATTCGCGTGGCCAGACTATGAAGAGGAGTACCAGGATGATGGACCCCAGAAAGGTTACGACAACTAGGATCATCTCCCATCGTCAGCATTGCCTGTGACCCCGACGACGGAGCTTCGCCTAAGCTACCGTTATTATTACGTATTTCCGCTGCTTGAGTTGTATTAAGAACTGGATCATGAGATCCTTATTTGTGTAAAGACCTTACATCTGGTTTGTAATGTATGATGTACTGTGGTATCCAATTCTGTTCTCTCTCGCAAAAATGGTAATCCTGGGATTGCGATGTTTGGCATAACAGGCAGCTGGGATTGAAAATAGTTAAGTATCGTTTGGTGATTGTGTACCTCGTATTTATTTATAGACGCTAGTACCGACCAAGGATACGAGAAGGAAGGAGGATACTACGAAGAAGAAGCCGAGGAGAACTTCAACCACTGCTCTACTCAAGGCAAGCCAATACTTGAAACCTTGCAAGCTAACACTTGCAACTATGAAAGTTAGATAACCTAGGCCGGAGGGGAAAGTGGAGGTGGGGCGGCGGCGCTCGCAGCGGTGGAGGGCGGCGCTGGTGGATGCACATGGATGGCGGCGGCCGGCGTCGATAGAGGTCGCGCGGTGCTGCGCTGGAGGCGGGGTCGCAAGGGCGCGCGACGCACGATGTTGAGCTTGGTGCGGCCACGGGGAGGCGGCAGGGAGGCGAGGCGGTGGAGCCTGGGGTCGGGAGGCGCGGAGGTCATGGGCGAGGAGGCGGGAGCTTCGCTGGGCTGGCCGACGAGCGGAGAGGGCGGTGGAGGCGGCCAGGGGGAGAGGACGCAGAGGGGGAGGGAACGCCGGTGTTGAGGGGGCGACGAGGCGGCGGTAGGGAGGCCGGAGGCGAGCGGGAGAGCGACGAGAGGGGGGCCGCGGTGGGGCGGCTACCAGAGCGGAGGAGGAACAGGGGAGAGGCGAGGCGGGGTAGACGGTCGGAGCAGAGAGAGGTGAGCAGCGGAGGGCGGCGGCGGAGGCCGTCAGGAGGGGAGGGAGAAGGCAGAGTCCCAGGGAGGCGGGGGCGGCGACGCCAGCGAGGAGGCGGTCGGGTGCTGAGGAGGCGAGCTCATGGAGGTGGCCTCATGAGGGGAGGCTGGCGGGGTGAGAGGAGCGACGTGGCTCTGCAGAGGGGAGGAGGACGGCGAGTGGCGAGGTGGGGTGGAGGCAGGGACGGCCGGGTGAGGGAGGCGGTCGGGCTTGCGGGGGGAGGACGACGCGGGGGTTGGGGAGAGGATCGGTGGGGCCAGGCGGTAGGTGGGGTTGGGTCCTGAGGTGTGCGTGTGTGTCCAGGGAGGGAGTGGGGCTAGGGGGTGGATCCGGTGTGTGGTGTTGTGTGTGTGTGCACTGCGGGGTGGGGCCGGGGGAGAGAGAGAGGGAAGGGGAGCGGTTCAGCCTGGTGAGGTGGCAAGGTTTGATAGGATAGGGGGAGGGAAGAGGTGAGGTGGCGAGAGGAGATTGGGTGGGGTGAGGTGGAGGAGGCTGGGTAGATTAGGACAGGGTAAGAAAAGATTTAGGGGGGACTGGGTAGATATTTATCTGGGGAAGTAGACTGCTGCCGGCTGGGCCGTTTGGACCTGGCCGGGGCGGTCTTTTTCCCGGAACAAAACCGATTTATAATATTTTATTATTTTCTTTGTTTTAAATCAAAACATTTGTAAAAGGGTTTTAGACAGACATAAGGTCCGGGCAGATCTAGGGTTTGAATTTGAACAAAGCGGAGAATATCTAGGGAACAAAATAGGCTTTTAGAAAATAGGTTTCGATAAACAAATGCATGATTAAGATGACGATGCTCAAATGCAATGTGGCATGATGACATGAGCATGCGGTCATGATGATGCAAAGCACAAAAACAACGCGATTTTCTAGTAGTGGTTTTTGCGGGATGCCACAATTCGACACCACTAACAATGGATCTCGCCCTCGAGATCCGCCTCATGGTACCGGAAGGAAGGCCGACGACCTGCATCTTCTCGCTTCGTGTAGATCCTCGTGACACCACTAACAAGAGGTCGTTGTCCGTGATCGTTGAGAGAACACTCCGGAAACAAAAGGTCGAAGGTAGAGGTATCCACAATAAAGCCACCCCTAACTTCCGTGGACGGAGTAAAATTGCTGAATCCCCTGATTCGATGTACAAGAGCGAATGATAAGAGTAGTGGTATGGTAGCTACTCCATCCCGCACTCAAACCATTACTCTGCACGCGAATAGACGGATTATGCAACCAACTCTCGGAATTAGACTGAAGATCTCGACAAGCGAGGTTCGGAAACAAAGGAGTGATGCAGACTTTGCATCGGACCTGGCGTAGATGATGTCGTCGCGTCGGAAAACACCGGAAGGCACAAACAAGGAACAAAGGATGGTACCACAGATAAAGGATTCCTCGGATAGCATGAAGACCAGATGTAGCAGCACCGTTACCAAAGGAGGAAGCGAAACCCTGAAGGTACGACGGAAACCCAACCACGAGAAATCCTGGACTCGAAGAAAAGATACGAGGTGGATTCAAAACGCGTAGAGGTAAGAGGAGAATGGCAGAGGGGTAAGGAGTAAAATCAGACCTAATCAGAACTATCCAACCGATTTTGGCAAAATAGTTTTGGCACTCTACTTCGGCCGTTAGCTAGGTTATCCTACAGGCTGGACTTATGGGGTATCGCAACTGCTGTGCTCTGATACCACTCTGTAACACCCTCAGAATCAGCACTATGCAAGTTTTAGCGAAACACGCCAAACCCGCATAGAAACGATTCAAAGGTGCCCACCAGGCACTTTCGTGCGGGTGGAAAACGAAGTAATAACATTACACAACAGTCCTCGATGGGACCCACGTAATGATATATATACAACACGACTCCATGAGTCAAGAATACAGATATACGGTACAAAGATCCAAATCACCTTGAAAGATGGAGCGTCCGACTACGGACAAGATGCAAATGGGGCTAAGAGCCACGAAGAATAACCAATGGCGCCCATAACCCCGGGCCAAGCCGAAGGGTAACCTCGCTAACGACGCCGACCTCGAACCCGCTTAAACAAAAGGGTGCCGACAAAGGGCAAAGGAAAAGAGGAGCGTCGATCGAGGCCAAGACATGGCGAGACTAGAATTCGGCGGTCCTCGCCTACATAGGTATGGTGGACTAAGGCGGCAGCGGCAGCGTGCACTAAACAACCTATAGAGACTCGATACAACTGTCGGCTATCAAAGAGGGATAAGAAAGACCTATTCGGAACCAACCTGATACTACCATCAAACAAAACCCATCCTGGTGTTTCCCCCTCGAGACCAATCGAGGAAGTCAACCGAGGAAATCACACCGTTGGCAGTTTTATTTATTCAGTTCTCGTTGCAGCAATTACTAGTCAAGTATAGATAATCATCCTGATAAATTAAGCAGTGGGCACTTTTAGTTAACCATTCCGTTGTAGTTGCAACACTTACTAGTCAGATACAATTAGCATGAGATAACCCAAAACCCAACAGTGTTGGTACTTTTATTTAGCCATTACGTTATAGTTGCAATACTTACTAGTCAGGTACAATGGTCGCAAAAGACAACCCAAGCAAGAAATTGTTGGCAGTTTTATTTAGCCATTCCCTTATAGTGAAGCTGATTACTAGTCATTATATAGTCAAATTTATAGCACTACTTTAGTTATAGTTGTCTATGATCGAGATACTGTGCTCCAAGTCGTCCATAACCGCGGACACGGCTTTCAGAAAGTTTTAACTCGGCCGGGGTGCACAAATAGCAACACACACTCGATCAACCTCGGAAAAACCAAATCAAAACCCAACGAGGCCTTCACGACAAAGCAATCACAGGATTCAGAAATATTTCAGGGGGCCACCCCATTGAGTAGACCATAGCGAAGCCGTGACTCAGACGGACTCAAGGTTTGCGACAATGGTCAGAACGATCGGGAACCCAAACTGGCTTGTCGATACCGCGAAAACATTCCGCTTACCTAAACAGAGACAAGATGCTCCTCGCACAATCGTAAATAATACAGAAAGCATGGCATAAGTACAGGATAGTAAATAAAACCTCAAACTAGTTTGTGGCCCCAAGAAATAAGAATGAATCAAGCTCGCCTGGGGTCCCATAATCCTCCGGATGTGGATAGCGATAAATCAAGGAACAGTATCAAGTACTCGGGGTCCCACGGGACACAAGTGGGTCGGAAACCAAATATTATCTATCACCCACGATGCCTCGCTTTACTTCAATTTTAGTTGTTAAACAGTAATTAAAGTGAACGATAAGTAAAGCCATGATCATCTCCAACAACAAACATGCGGCAAAACACCAACAACTGGCACTTGACGACACAACAAGACTTGAGCAAGCGACTACGACGCATAAGTCCAACTATCTACCAAACAACAGGTAATAGGATGTGTCCAAGGCAATATAAGGCTGCAAGGGATATCACGGCACGAAAACTAGAGCAACGCCACATACGTAAAGAATAGATCAACAGGAGGGAATAAATACTATAAAAGTAAGATAGGTAGAAAGGGGGAGATGCTCGCCTGAAAACATTGCCGAAGGTTCAACCGAAGATCGGGTCGAAGCTCACATCAACTCAACGGCCTTATCCGCGAAGAAGCAAATCACTAGAAGGAACACCGGATGCAATATTTAATACTACGGCGAAAGATCGGGCATGATGCATGAATGATGTATGGCATGGCAAAGGTGCGATGCAATTAGGCAATATTAAGCGGAACCGGGGTCCCGACATTTAATTAGGTGACTTGTGTTGTTTATAAGCCCCGCAATTTAAATGTTGTTTTAACAAGGCAAAATATATCAACGGTTCGCTACACAAATTTAAATGAGGCCAATATAAGACTAGATTTGCCCGCATATGGGCCCCATATTTAATTATAAAGTGAATCGGCATAAGGCCCCCAAACCACATGAATGTATGCATGCAAGTATGACAAGTTAATATGCCACAAGTTGTATTATGTTATAAAATAGGGTTTCGGGAAGGGGTTCACACATTAGGGGGTCTCGACGAACTTGGGGTTCCGGGGTTCGGGCTTGGTCTCAGGGTTCAGGGTTCGGGAAGGAGATCTTGTCGTTCCATGTCGGTGACCTTGGCATCCGGGCAGGAATACTTGTCGCACCAGGGTCTCAGCCACCGGATCCTTGAAGGAGGACTCCTGATCTTCGGGTTCGCCCTCCGATTCCGGGGTCGGGGTTCGGGGCCTTGGCGTCCGCGTCCTTCGAGTCCATGTTGTGGTACTTGTCATCCATGATGAAGGTCTTGTCGCATGTGTGGCCGCCGGGTCCGTGAAGTGGCCTGCGAGTATGGCGACGCATGTCGAAGATCTTGTCGGTGGCCTTGTCAACGGGAAGATCTTGTCGCATCGGACTTTTCTCGAATCATCTTCGGAAGATCTCGGCATGGGGACGATTCTCGTCGGGGTCGTCCGGGTGGCCTCCAACAATCTCACACGGGCATCCCCTCTACACTGTCTCGCCAAGTTTTCCACGACAAATGACCACACCTGCGTCCATCATCTGAACTTGGCCAGATGGACACATAACAAAACGTATGGCAGGAATATGATCAGCAACAAGCGGGGCAAAAGCAACAGAGGAGGTCGACTTCGGTTGGACAGCGCAAGCACACAGGGCCGCGGCAGGGGCACGCGATGCGGCCGTAGGGGAAAGTGGAGGTGGGGCGGCGGCGCTCGCAGCGGTGGAGGGCGGCGCTGGTGGATGCACATGGATGGCGGCGGCCGGCGTCGATAGAGGTCGCGCGGTGCTGCGCTGGAGGCGGGGTCGCAAGGGCGCGCGACGCACGACGTTGAGCTTGGTGCGGCCACGGGGAGGCGGCAGGGAGGCGAGGCGGTGGAGCCTGGGGTCGGGGAGGGCACGCGGAGGGGTCGCGGGCGAGGGAGGCGGAGCTCGCCGGGGCTGGCGCGGCGACGAGCGGAGAGGGCGGTGGAGGCGGCCAGGGGGAGAGGACGCAGAGGGGGAGGGAACGCCGGTGTTGAGGGGGCGACGAGGCGGCGGTAGGGAGGCCGGAGGCGAGCGGGAGAGCGACGAGAGGGGGGCCGCGGTGGGGCGGCTGCCGGAGCGGAGGAGGAACAGGGGAGAGGCGAGGCGGGGCAGACGGTCGGAGCAGAGAGGTGAGCGGCGGGAGGCGGGCCAGGAGGGAGGGAGAAGGCAGTCCTGTGGAGGCGGGGCGGCGGCCGGAGGGCGGGCTGCAGGCGGCGACGCCAGCGAGGAGGCGGTCGGGTGCTGAGGAGGCGAGCCGTGCGGAGGTGGCCTCGGCGAGGGGGGGAGCTGGGCGCGGCGGCGGGGTGCGAGAGGAGCGACCGGCGGGCTCTGCAGAGGGGAGGAGGACGGCGAGTGGCGAGGTGGGGTGGAGGCAGGGACGGCCGGGTGAGGGAGGCGGTCGGGCTTGCGGGGGGAGGACGACGCGGGGGTTGGGGAGAGGATCGGTGGGGCCAGGCGGTAGGTGGGGTTGGGTCCTGAGGTGTGCGTGTGTGTCCAGGGAGGGAGTGGGGCTAGGGGGTGGATCCGGTGTGTGGTGTTGTGTGTGTGCACTGGGGGGTGGGGCCGGGGGAGAGAGAGAGAGGGAAGGGGAGCGGTTCAGCCTGGTGAGGTGGCAAGGTTTGATAGGATAGGGGGAGGGAAGAGGTGAGGTGGCGAGAGGAGATTGGGTGGGGTGAGGTGGAGGAGGCTGGGTAGATTAGGACAGGGTAAGAAAAGATTTAGGGGGGACTGGGTAGATATTTATCTAGGGAAGTAGACTGCTGCCGGCTGGGCCGTTTGGACCTGGCCGGGGCGGCCTTTTTCCCGGAACAAAACCGATTTATAATATTTTATTATTTTCTTTGTTTTCAATCAAAACATTTGTAAAAGGGTTTTAGACAGACATAAGGTCCGGACAGATCTAGGGTTTGAATTTGAACAAAGCGGAGAATATCTAGGGAACAAAATAGGCTTTTAGAAAATAGGTTTCGATAAACAAATGCATGATTAAGATGACGATGCTCAAATGCAATGTGGCATGATGACATGAGCATGCGGTCATGATGATGCAAAGCACAAAAACAACGCGATTTTCTAGTAGTGGTTTTTGCGGGATGCCACACCAAATCTATTATGTCTCGCAAAAATGGTAATCCTGAGATTGTGATGTATGGCATAACAGGCATCTGGGATTAAAAATCCGGGTGTTGACAGATCAAGAGATTGGTGGGAAGGAGATAGATCCTAGTTGGAGATGCCACTGCAACCATGTTCCTTCTAGGAAGGTTGTCTCCTATGGTGCAATCATTGGTAGAAAATTTGTAGGCTGTCCAGATGAGGTGTGTTATTTATTGTACTAAATGGACAACATAGATGCAGAGAATCCTTTCCCAGATATGTAAGAAGGTAGATGATAAGATGTTGATTGTGCTGAGGCTGGCAGATAGAGACACGGATCTATAGTTATATAAATCAAGGTTGAAGAAAATGAGAAAATAAATGTAATAGAAGCATGTTTTTTTCATGATGATGCTTAGTGTGGTAGTGACTTTAGGATGTGTTCTTCTTTTTGTTTTTGGAAATTGTGGATATAAAGGTTGAGTTATGGATGTACTCTTATCTTGGATTTGAATTGAGTTATATAAATCATAGAACTGTTGCACCACCCGAATCTACAACTGTCGCTTCTTCCTTGTCGACCTTCGTTGCTTCCTGCTCGACGAGGACCTTTGTTGCCTCCTTTTGAACGATCTGTTAGCTATAGAGGTAAAACAACCTAGCACGATCTGTATGCAGCTAGCTCTATCTCTATTTGCTCTTCCGGCAGATTGATGTACTAGACGTGAGAAACAACAGCACAGACAAAAGATTTGTGTTTCCTCTTTTTTCCCCTCTGCCCATGAGCTTCCCTGGGTTTTTCTCATATATTTATAACAGAAATTACAAGACACCAAACCGGACATGAAGTAGTACTCCTATACTAGTAAGACTCACGTACGGCAATACCTGCCATACTTCAAACCTAACTCAACTAGGACTCAAAATAGACTACCTTACGTTTGTAAATAATCACCCGGTCTCAATAGGAGCCGGACAAGTTTGGCTAATTCCAACAATCTCTCCCTAATCCAAACTTGTCTATTCTCGGACTCGCACCATGACAAATCTAATTGGCTCTCCCCAATTTTGACTTGGCGAATTTCACGGACTAACTCAAATATGATCTGGACTACCCAGCCACGCTAGCAACCTTGTGGAATCGCACCACCCGTGGAACACACCGTCCGCCCTAGCGCAATACATGTCGACCTCCTGGCGTGGACTAGACCATCCACTTCGGCCTCATGTAGAGACAGGTCCTCATTGAAGAGACTCCCCTTCACTGGTTTACCGCCCCCTTCACACTTGAACTTAATCCTCTCGGCGAGACACATAGACGCCCTGGACTAGACTGACAAAAAAATCGACTCTACTAACATTAAAGAAAACTAAGACACGACCTTTAACTTCGTCGCAACTTCACCATCAGAGCAATGCTGGTCCATCCTCCGCACACGCCATGTTGAGTATCCCATTCTCCTTCGGTTCTTTCCGCCGATTGGTGCAATACCGTTTGATGTGACCAAACTCTTGACAATTCCAGCACTGCACCCTTGATTTAGCATGACGTACACGCTCCCTTACTAGCCACTCTGATCTTGTCAAGAGAAGTTGATCATCATCTTTTTCACCAGCAGAACCACGTAACTTTTCCTCATGAGCCTTCAACCTTCCGGTAACCTCCTCCATGGTCATCGTCTTGAGATTGCCAAATTGCTCAATTGCGGATGAAATCTCAAGAAACTTTGGTGGTACGGCCTGAAGAAATTTCCTCACGGAGTTTGACTCCTCGAATTTTTCTCCAAGCAAGCGTATCTCATTGGTGATCGTCGTCATCCTCAGAGCAAAGTCATCAACCGATTATGTGTCCTTCATCTGGAGCCTATCGAACTCAGACTTGAGGGTTTGCACCCTCACATCCTTGATGCGATCGTCACCCAGACGATTGATCTTGATCGTCTCCCAAGCTTCTGCGGACGTCTTCTTCTCAGCGATCAATTGAATCATATATTCTGGGATACCTTGATAGATGGCCAACAATGCCTTTTGATCCATCGTATCGTCGGTGGTGCCCTTGACATCCTCCGGCTCCACCGCATCCCAAATTTTTGCCGCGCGCATAAACGCCTTCATCTTGATCGCCCAAATCGAGTAGTTGCTCTTCGTCAACATCGGGACCTGGCCAAACGTAATTCCTTCACTCGCAGCCATGATCTTGGTCGTCGCTTCTCCACGCAATCGCAGCGCTCACCCGACAACGTCGAACCTAGCGGCTCTGATACCAATTGTTAGCTATAGAGGTAAAACAACCTAGCACGATCCGTATGCAGCTAGCTCTATCTCTATTTGCTCTTCCAGCATATCGATGTACTAGACGTGAGAAACAACAGCACAGACAAAATATTTGTGTTTCCTCTTTTTTCCCCTCTGCCCGTGAGCTTTCCTGGGTTTTTCTCATATATTTATAACAGAAATTACAAGACACCAAACCGGACACGAAGTAGTACTCCTAAACTAGTAAGACTCACGTAAGGCAATACCTGCCATACTTCAAACCTAACTCAACTAGGACTCAAACTAGACTACCTTATGTTTGTAAATAATCACCCGGTCTCAATAGGAGCCGAACAAGTTTGGCTAATTCCAACACGATCTTTGCTGCCTCGCCGACCATCGATCTTGTTCTCTTCATCGTTGCATTAGCGATCTTTCTCTTGGAAGGGTTTATTTGGAGTAGAGACAGTGGAGTGGATCGGAGATAGTGGAATGAGGGAGGCGATGTGGCCGATGGTCCTTTAAATGCTCCTGGGAGAAAATGGGGCAGTTGGGTGGTGGGAGCGCATGAGTGGGAAACATTTACTGTTTTCTTTTTTAGGGGGAGGGGAATGATAGTGTGTATGTGTCAATGCAAAACACACGACTGGGAACCGTGTGTGTACGCCGTACAGCTTTTATCCCACTCGATTCCTTTTCCATTAAATTATTTTTATTCATCTCTAACCATGTCTAGATCAAATTATTCATATACATATACGACATATTTTTAATTATATATACACACATTCTTTTCCAAAACTTCATGAAGCAACTAGGTAACATAAAATGACAATGTGCAAAGCTTTCACATTTTTTGATTTTTTTTTTGAATTTTTTAGGCCGGTTTCAAAATTCCGCCGACATCCGCTGGAGTTAGGGTTCCTAGGTATATATGACGGGTCTTGCTAATATCTTATTGGATCTATAAAGAAATGCCATGTTTTGTACCTGTAAATGATTTTTTGGAAAATTCTCGAGAGAGCTACGAGGTAGCTCCAGGATAAATTTTAGCCCCCTCTAGGTACACTGGTAGAAACTTGTTTATATCGCGAGGTTGCGCCGAGAGGTTCTAGGTGAAGAAAATTGGTGAATTTCCACTAAATTATCTCTATTATTTATTAAAAATAGGGTGATGCATTTCCACATCACATCCTTGGTGGCTGCTTCACAAAGTAAACCCTTTTCAGCACCGAAAAAATGGAAAATGAACTTTCCGTGGAGAGAGTGCGAAAACTTCATCAAGAAAAATTGTTTGTCATCACAATATGCATGCATGTGCAAGATATGGGTGCATTACAACAAACTATGCCATGGTTGTGGTCTTGACCTTGCTCATTTGCCTTGAAAGCCATAAATCCTCGAAGGCGGTAGGTGATTTCTGTGAACACTTTTTTTTAGAATAATCCTCATATGCCATGTATATTATTTTTAACTCCAACTAGGTAACATAAAATGACAATGTGCGAAGGTTTCACATTTTTTGATTTTTTTTAATTTTTTACTCCAGTTTCGAAATTCTGTCGAGATCCACTACAGTTAGGGTTCTTGGCTATGTCCTGGGTATTGCTAATATATTATTGGATATATGTACCTGGAAATGATTTTTTGGAAAATTCTCGAGAGAGCTACAAGGTAGCTCTAGGTTAAATTTTAGCCCCTTCTAGTTAGACCGACAGAAACTTGTTTTGAGATACACATCCATGGAAGTTCGTATCTCTCAACACATCCCACGCCACACTTTCATACACATGGAAGTGCCACATGCAAGATTTGGAGGGATTTTGGCACTCCCGTTCTCGGTTTCCCAGGAAAACCCTAATAAAACATAGGTCTCGCAGATCTACCCCTTTCGTCTACCACAACAACGGTTGATGACCAATAATTAATGGAAGTTTAACTTATTCTTACTTTAGGTCATAGGAATACATGGGAGACCAAAGTTTGAGCCCTGATTCCATAGGTTTTCACTCCGCTTCACCCGCAGTTTTGAGAGAAACCCTAAAACATGGGATGCCATCGGGGATCTACGATCTACAATTTTTCATACCACACCTTGGCCGTACTTCACCTATACCAATATTTTGGCACACATCTGCATAATAGATTATTTTGCTGATTTTTTGTTCAGTAGTTGCTTAATTTCTTCTGAAGGTACCCTTTGTAACTAGTTTAATATATGATTAATTGTTTTGAGTCACCCATCATGCAATAGATGGCCAGAATACACCATCAAATAATTTGGCCGAGACAGCGCGCTGAAATTTCGCGCCTAGGAATTAAATTCTCCCGCGAGACAGTCGTCCCGAGATTTTCGCGGATTGAATAGACGGTTCAGCCCTCCAGCGCAACACCACGCATGATTCGCCGAGAGGGCGTTTAGGTAATCAGTAAGAAACCCTCCTTATACCCTCGACGAAAGGGGATGAGATCTAATTTTCTTCACCTCGCCGTCCTCCCCCTCCTCGACTCGCCGCCGTATGCCCCTCCTTGACTCACCATCGTCCGCTCCTCCTTACCATGTCACCATTCATCCCTCCAGTAGACAACTACTCATCGCCATAGCCCAAACCCTAGCATGTCCTCACCTTCCTGGTTTCTACCACGCCTTGTCAAGCTCGAAGATCTAAAACCTCGCCGTCAACCTCATAGACAAGATCTGTCACCTCTCCGTGCACCTATCCTTCAAGGTCTCCGTACTCTCCGTGCACCTTGCCGTCAAGGTACACCCACTCGCCGTGCACTTTGCCGACAAGGTACGCCACCTCGCCGTGCACATTGTCAACAAGGTCTACCATCTCTCTGTCAAGGTCTTCCGACTGTCTGTGCACCTCACCATCAAGATTTTCTCCCTTTCCTTCAAGATCTCCCCCTCTCCTTCAAGGTCTCCCTACTTGCCGTCAAGGTCTTCCTACTCTCCATGCACCTTGTCGTCCACCTAGTCGACAAGGTCTACCACTTCGCCGTCCACCTTGTTGACAAGGTTTGCTACCAAGGTCTGCTGACAAGACTTCATGCCACGACTCAAGCTTTCTGTGAATAAAAGAAGTAAGAAAAAGGCCCTAGATCCTGAAGGAAAGGAAGCACTCACCTAGCATTTCTGTCGTTTGATGTATATGGTTATATTGTTTGTTCACTGGTTATATTGCTTGTTGCATACTTATAATGGTTGCATTATCTTATAAGTTGTTCACAGTGTACTGTTTTACATAATGGTTACTATAGGACAATGAACACCATAGGATATATTTTGCTTAATTGCATATTTAATTGCATAATAGCATGTTACTAGGCTATATTACTCTCCACTATGACCTGCCTTAATATTATCTCCATTGTGAGCAGTTCCATAGGTCTGATAACATATATACCATCATGTAGGTTGGTCATAGTGGATAGTTTGTACACTGGTATCCTGTGTATGATACTAGTGTATAATACTAGCTAGGCTACTCATAGTAGGAGTACCATGCAATCCATGTTGCATTTATTTTGCTGTTTCATCATATGTCTTATGATTAGAGTATAAATTGGTAATAGTGGACCTATCTACACCATATGTTGCATTTTGAGCCGTATTTGGAGTTCCTGATGCATGTTAGAAACACAGATGCAACCCAATGCAAGAATGTAGGATGAAAACAATCATCAGAAACAATGAGGGGATGCAATAACTATGTAGGCCATGTATAGTGGAAGGTGCTTAGAGTGATTCTTAGAAAAATAATCCAAGTTTTTTCGTAAGAACTAGTGCTTATCGGTATTGGAGAGGTGCCAATTGAGACATCACCCTGTTATTAATAAGCACCATTTCTTAACCATAAACTGGTTTATTTCGCTAAGCATTTCTCTAAGCGTCTTGCATTGTACATGCTCTTATGTTCTTAGCATGTGTTGTTGCATCGCGAACTGTATTCTCCCCTCCCCTAGAAGTATCAAGAATGAAGGCTTTAGACCATGTTACATTATCCTGTGTGTTGCATTAGTTTGGCAGACTACGATCTTTGTTTATATTGCTCATGCTGCTACCTGTTAAATGATGATTACTATATAACATAGGTTGGTAGCACCTAGTTTCATGTTTCTAGATTAATTGGAGTTATTTATTCATGTTAGAACCAAAAATATTTCATGGAAGAAATTCAGATTAAAAACATCATGAGAAAAATCTCATGGATGCAGCGACTTGGTATTAGGGTCGTAGTCAGTATTACTGCATCGCCAACTGTACTATCCCCCAAAAAGAGCAGCAACGATGGCTCTGCACCTTAGTATGATCCTGAGTGTGGGGGAGATACTAGTGAAGGTGACCTATCAGGTGATGAAACACTAGTCACTAAGGATACTGGGCTGGAGGTAGTCCGCTTACCTGCTAGCTCACCATCTTTTCATGATTTCTCCACAATTAAGGCGTTGCCTACTCATCTTGTGTGGAATTGTTTGCTTATTGTTTTTAACATATATTTTGTGCCTCTTTATCTTCCCTAATTAACTTGTACATGTGAAATGTGTAGCTTAAATATTGGAAATTCTAGAAGGCAATTGCCAAGGTAAAGATGGCTCCTAGTGGTGGTGTATCAACTCACAAGCACGTCGTGGCAGCAATATCTCTAGACCCATAAAATAAGAGACACACGAGATCCAAGGGGAATCTGCTAAAAGGAGGACTTCCACCTCCAAGTTCCACACGACGAACAACAAAAGTGGAAAATCCCGCGACCCATTCGCAAGAAGCTCCGAGTGCAATATATGAAGTTTCCACAGCCTCACTTCCTAATGCCCAACAAACGACCAAAGCTGGACTTCTAGGTGCCATGGATGCAGCTAGAGCTGCACTTAATTTATACATGCCGGTTGCCAAGGATGCAGTTCCTAATGCCAACCAAGTGGACAAACCATTAGTTCCCAATGTCGGGCAAGTGGCCAAAGCTTTAGTTCCTGATGCCCACCAAGTGGCAAGAGTTGTAGTTATTAATGTCGGCCAAGTGGCTAAAGCTATAGTTCCTGATCCCCACCAAGGAGAGAAGCCAGCAGCCGACAATCTACCACCTACATAAGCTGAGAAGGTAGCTTCCCAAGACAAGCGACGAGCTGCCCAAGGGCAGATGGCAACTGCCCAACATGAGAAGCACTCTACCCAAGGCGAGCTTCCCACTCCCTCCAACCTACTAGTATGTTGGCAGCCATCTCCCCAAAGCCACCAGCCAGCCCCCAAAGACAGCAGCCACGTACCCATGGACAGCAACTGCCTCGCCAAATCCAGCCGCCACGTACCCAAGGCCTAGAACCACAACACCCATTCCGCTATCGGCTAGCACCTCTGTAACTACCTCGGTGAATTACGCTCCTAGTTACAAGCCTGGATGAGCGGAAATGGTTGAAATAGTACGGTGGGGCCCAAATGCCACTCACAGGTAGACCTTTCGGCCGTCCCAACCATTTCCAAACATCGGGACAAGAACGGGCGGCATAATCGGCAGGCGAAGGGATCAACTACATACACAAATGAGTATATATGCAAGCCAGCATACAACAGTACATCAGAGCCATTCCATCTAAAAGAAATAGAAATATTGCAACGCCATACGGCAAGATCCAAATATCCTAGATAGATATAATAGTTTAGGATATATCCTCATACATCAAACATCGGTATCGGTGGCGGCAAACAAGATCCGAGTACGGATAAGAAGCAAATCGGCATAAGATGCCCCATAAATAAACACATCCCACCCACAGATCTCACGGATCCCCGTTCCCGGAATCTCTACACCGAATGATCGTTGCCCATCGTCCGTCTCCTCCACCCGGATCCATCTTGTGAGTGTACCATTCATCCGAATCAAACAATTTATCGTGTGAGACCCTAGGGTAAATTTTCGGCAAGTCTTTATGCCTCTAAAGGGATACAACCGGGTGACGAATTGCAGCGAAAGATAAACCCTAACAATTCTATAGTTACTCGCTAACCATCCGCCTAACCAAAGATAGACGGATGTCCGTGAATTAATAACAACAGTTATAACAATAATATTAACAGATCCATCCTCCTCCTCGCTTACCAACGAGGCGGACGAACAACCCCATCATTGGCAGTTTTATTAACCATTCCATGAGTGTTGCACTATTTACTAGTCGATTACTTAGTCAAATTAAAGCGGTACTTTAGTTATGCTTGTCTATGATCGAGAAACTATGCTCCAAGTCGTCCATAACCGGACACGGCTTTGAAAGTTTTACCTGCAGGGTGCACAAATAACACACACTCGATCAACCTCGGAAAAACCAAATCAAAACCCAACGAGGCATTCACGACAAAGCAATCACGATTCAGAAATATTTGGGGCCACCCCATTAAGCTACCATAGCGAAGTTAGCGACTCGAGACGGACTCAAGGTTTGCGTCAATGGTCAGAACGACTGGGAACCCGAAAATGTGGTGGGCCTGTCGATACATGAAAACACTCCGCTTCCCTAAATAGTACAGTGCGAGACCTGCACAATTTAAATAAAGCGATAAAGCATGGCATAAGTAGGATAGTAAATAAAACCTCAAACTAGTTTGTGGCCCCAAGAAATAAGAATGAATCAAGCTCTGGCTCAGGGGGGTCCCATAATCCTCCCGGATGTGGATAGCGCGAATATTCAAGGAACAGGAATCAAGTACTCGGGGTCCTACGGGACACAAGTGAGCATGAAAAACCAAATAGCAGATATTGCTCACCGGTGCCACTTTCATTAGTTATCCCATTACTACTCAGGTTAAGTTGTTTAGGTACCTCGTTATCCGTCAGACACTCACATACCCTACACATGTTGTTCTACGACTCGCATGGCTCAAACAACTCCTGTAGTAATGGCTCATGGGATGGAGGAACAAGCTTTGGTGGGGTTTAAAAGTAAAGTCTATGCAATACTTGGGATTCAGTTTAATGAAATCGCGACTCAATGATGCAAGAATAAGATAGAAGCAATAGGTACTATATATATGCAAGCATGTGGTAGTGCTTGCCTGGCAGCTCAGTTGAAGCGAGAGAAGGATCTGGGTAGTGCTCCGGGGTTTCTTGATATATCCCACCTTTCGGCCTATTCGAAGAAGAACCAAACAAACAAGGGCCAATATAAATAAAGTGCACAAGCATAGGAATTAAATGTGACAAGCAAACAATCATGCCATGATGAATGATGCACAATTTGCATGGCAATAGAGTAGCATGGCATGGGTGAGGTGTAGAATACCAGAAATAAACATTTTATTGAGCTGTGGTCACATTTTATCCTCATACTAGTTGTTGTTTACATTATATTTATATAATGCATGCTGCAAAAAAGAACAAGGAATGCATAAACAGAAAGGTCTCGTCGAGCTAATCATTTTAGACATATCATTTGTCAAATTTGGAGTTATAAAACAAAAGTTATTAAATAATTAAGAAAAGGGGCATTTTGTTGTAATTTAAATCAACTTGAAATTTTAAGTGTTCAAAATATATTTTGGATAGCATATTTGAATTCCTCACATTTTTATGATTTGAAAACATATATTATTTGTATTATTTGGAATTTATGAATTTAATTTTATTTTTAAGTCAAAATTAGTCAAATGGAGTCAAAGTCAAAGGTTGACTAGTTTGAATTAGTTTTGAAAATATTTGACTAAAGATTTGAATTAACATTCAAAAACAAAACATATTTCATATAAGGTTTGAATTCAAATTCCAAACCATTTGAAAGTTATGAATTAATTCATAATTAAACAGATTTGAAATTTGAATTTGAATTAATTTGGAAAAGTTTGAATTTGAAACAGATAACAGAAAACATTTTGTTACCCAGGCAAATCTAGCCACAGTCACAGACAGGTGGGCCGCAGTGCTGACTGGGTGACACAGTGGCAGATCAGGTTTTTCTCACTGCGAGCTAAGCTAGACCTAGAGGATAACAGGTGGGCCAGGGGCAGAGCAGGGCCACGCACGCGCGCGGCCAGCCGGTGGGCGACACGTGGGCGATCCAGGGGAGTGCGGGTTGCGATGGTGCAAAACCCAGGTGCCTAACTGCAAAGTTGTGCTACGGCTGACAGGTGGGGTCGGTGGGACTGCGGGTTGAGGCGAGAAAAAGGCCAGGGTGTTTTCCAGAAAAGCGTCTGCGCAGGTCTGATGAACTGAAACCCGTGTCTGGGAAGAACAGCATCTGGAGCCAAGTTTGGAGATCGATGGCGACGAATCTAGAGAGAATCTGGCTAAACCCTAGAAACATAAAACACAGATACGACTAAGGGCTACAACTTACGTTCAGGTAGCGTCTCTTGGCTGCGTAGCGGGCTTGACGAGGAACAGGCGGGGCGGGCTGCTTCTTTGCTCTGTCTTGCAAGCGGCCGTGCGTCTTGTGTGAGGTGTTCGACGGACGGTGGCGCTACGGTGCACGAGAGGAAGGGGCATGTCAGGAGGTCAAGGGCTCACGTGGGATCGCCGGCTGCGATCGTTGGCCCGAGGTTGCGAGGATCTGGCGTGAGCTCGCGGATGTTGAGCTCGGCTGAGGCGGGGGCACGGCGCTAGGCTGCTCCGGCGTGGTCTGGTGCTACCCAGCGTCTTGGGCGTCGAAGAAGCGAGGGAGGTCTGGTGCTCTGATGCAGCTTGGCTCGCTCGGCTCGTCTAGAGGAAGAAGTGGCCGAGGCTAGGGTTTTGGGGCATGGTGGTGATCATGGTGGGGAGGGAAGAAGAAGGGGAATGGAGAGGTCGGGGTTCCTCCGGATCTTGATCGGGATGCAGGTGGTTGAGGTGATAAGGAGAGAGGGAGAGGCACATGGGGTGGTGGCCACCTTTATGCAAAGAGGAGGAGGTGGCTCGGGTTAGAGCTAGGGTTTGGAGAGAGGGGCCAGGGGAGGCACATGGGATGGGGTGGTTCGGGGTGGTCGGTGGGGCCTGCTGGCGAGAGAGGAGGAAGCCAAGGAGAGGAGAGGTGAACTAGGGTTAGCTAGAGGGGTATGGCTCGGGTTAGGGTTAGATGGGGGTGTGGTTTAGAGAAAGGTAAGAGAGAGGGTGAGATGAGGAGAGATGAGGGTGAGGTTTATTGTTTTGTCAAGCTCAAGCAAGATCAAGCAAAGAGCAAGCAAGAACTAGACAAGGAAAAGAGAGGGTGAGTTAAATGGTGGTGAGGTGTTAACATGATCCAAACACAAGTCCAAGATGAGGGGGTAGAGAGAGATGGTGGTGAGGGATGGAGATGATCCCAAAAAGAGAACATCCATTAAAACCAAGAGAGAAACAATTGGCTAAAGGTGGAGGTACCCTTGCATGGCCCATGCAAATTAATAAATGCCATGAATCATCCTTGTGAAAACAAAATAATAAACATGGCATTATTCTCATGCATCCCCAAATGTGGAGTAAAGGCCAAGCAAAAGAATTTGTAGATTTGGATCCATCCTATCTCCCATGAGCTAGGTTAAATACCAAAGAGAATAAAATACAAGCTCATGGATAATGGAATGGTGGAATTATAAAGTGGTGAAAAGAAAGGTTGGTGGAGTCAATAAAAGATATGCCCCAACTCAACTTGGGCATTTAACAATATATCAAGAACCAAATACAATATCAAGAGGCAAATACAATTAACAATGCATATGAGAGAAGAACCAAAACAAAAAGGGTTTTAGATGATGCTTAAATGCAAGGTGGCATGATGACATGAGCATGATATAATGATGATGCAACAATTATATGTAGGAAGTAGCCATTATATTACTAGATCAAGTAGCATTACAGTTGTTAGACAAATGGGATGCTACAACCTCCCAATACCAACCTGCCACCTCTCCAGAAAAAGAAGCCACCTTCCCAAGGCAAGCTGGCAGCGGCCCAACATGAGCAGTACTCTCCCCAATGAGAGTTTTCCACTCCATCCGACATGCTGGTATGCCAGCCGCCACCTTCCCAACACCAGCAACCACATACCCATGGATAGCAGCCACCTCCCCAAAGCCAGCTTCCACATACCCAAGGCCTAGAACCACAGCCTCCACCCCGCCGTCTACTGGCACTTCCCAAAGCCAAACTTCCACCTCTCCAAATGAAGCAGCCACCTAACCAAGGCAAGATGGCAGTTGCCCGACATGAGAAGCACTCTTCCCAAGGCAAGCTGTTCACTCCCTCCGACTTGCTGGTATGCCAGACGCCACCTCCCCAAACCAAGCCACAAGCTCCACAAAGGCAGCTGTAAGCTACCCAAATCCCGCTGCCATGTACCCAAAGCAAGCAGCCACCTACCCATAGATGGCAGGTTGCTCCCTAAATCTAGCCGCCACATAGCTAAGGCCTAGAACCACCACCCACATCCCTCCGCCCGCTGGCACCTCACAAAGCCAACCTGCCACCTATCCAAATGAAGCAGCCACCTTCCCAAGGCATATAGTCACCATCCCACTGTCCACGACCATCTCCCAAAGGTGTCTTGCAACCTCTCCAAATCCAGCAACCAACTCCCAGCTGTATGTGTTCACCTCCACAAAGTGAGCTTGCAGCTTCCAAAACTGATGGGTTAGCTACCCAAGACGATGCGTCATCTACCCAACATTTGTTTTCAGGTGCTGACGGCGAGGAGTCAGGTACCCAATGTGACGGTCAGGGGTCAGCTACCCAATATTATGGGTCAGCTACCAAAGATGGGGAGGAGTGAGGTACCCAATGTGCTGATAGGAGTCAGGTACCCAATGTGAGGGTCAGGAGTCAACTATCCAATATTACGCATCAAGACTGGAGTGATTGGTCTCAACCTCTAGGTAATGTGTTAAATGTGGCATCCCGCAAAACCACTACTAGAAAATCGCGTTGTTTTTGTGCATTGCATCATCATGACCGCATGCTCATGTCATCATGCCACATTGCATTTGAGCATCGTCATCATCTTGCATTTGCTTGCATAAAATTATTTGCGGAAAAACTTGTTTGTGTTTTCTAAAACGCCCCGTCATTATTCAAACGCAAAACCCCGGGTCTCCGGAATATTTTGTTTGTCCGCTATCGGTTTGCAAACGGTGCATTTAAAACAAATAAAATATTAAATTATTTTTAGTGGGGGCAGTCGAACGGGCCGATTCGACCCGAACGACCACCCCCAGGAATTAAAACGGCCCACCCATAATCCTAAAGCTACCAGTCCTATTCTACCCACCCCTCCTCCACCTCACCCCAACCAACCCCCTCTCGACACCTCACCTCACCCTTCCCCCTAGCCAATCAGACTCTGCCACCTAGACCAACTCACCCCCAGCACACACCCTGGCCACACACACGCCAGCCCCACACACACACCCCACTCCGAACCACCTCTCTCCTCTCTCCCTGCCCGTGGACCCCGTCCCCTGGCCCACACACGCACGCGCAGGCCACACCAGCCCCGCCCCACCGACCTGTCCCCACCCCGGGCCCCAACCTCCTCTCTCCTCCCTCAGCGCGTCCGCTCCTCTCTCCCTCTTCCTGGCTCTCCCCGACGCGACCCCAGCCGCCCGCCCCTCACCTTCTTCCCCCTCTCCGGCTCCTTCCTCAACCCCAACCCACCGGCCTCCTTCTCGCTGGCCGCCTCCTCGCCCCTCCTCTCCTTCCTCTCCCCGACAAGGCCACCGCTCTCTCCCATGGCCGCCGAGCCTCCAGCCGTCCACCTCTTCTCCCCTCTGCGCCTCGCCCTCCCGCTCGCCCCCTTTTCCCCCTGAGCGCCGCCCCGCCTCCCTCCATTCGCGCGCCGGTCGCCTCCCCCCCCCCCGGCCGTGGCTTCCTCTTCCCATCCGCCGCCTCCTCTCCTCAGGGCTGCCGTGTCCCCCTCCGGTGACCTCGCCTCTTCGCGTTCCCCACGCTGACCGGCCTCCGTCTTCGCGGCCGACGCCTGCGCCTCTCCTCGGCGTGCCTCGTGGCCGACCTCCATGGGCCCCGTCTTCTGGTCGCCGCCTCGGTGCGAGTAGCGCCGCCCGAGAGCCGACGCCGCCGCCTCCCAGGCTCCACCGCCCGCCTCGCCGACCCCATCCTCACCACCGCCCTCGACCCGCCTCCCACAGGCGCCATCGACCATCGTCGCCCATGGCCACCCTCTGTCATCTCAATGCTCACTGCCGCTTCAAGACGCGGAACCTTCGACAGCACCGGGACCACTGCCTTAAACTCGGATAGGTCATATGGGCAGCCATTCTATAGAACCTTTGATGCTTCTTGTTGGCACAGGTATTTTGTCACTGGAGCTCCAGCGCGCGAAACAACCGTGAGCGATCGCAGTCCCCGTTTCATCTTCCCGACCTGCTCCGACCTTCAAAGAAGAGTTCTTGATGGTACTCAGCATAGCTAGTATGCGCTTCGATAATGTGGATGTTCGTAGCAAGATACCTCAAGTTCGGACATGGGAAGTTCGTCCAACAAATCGAGTCTGCTTCGCACTGGTTGTGCAATGGGTAATGGGAGATGTACACTCGAAGATTCTAAGTGGAATATGTTACTAATCAAGAAGGAAGAAGTGCGGGATCCGAGCTTGACATTTCTAGTTACCCCTCTGAGTAATGGCAGCAGCAAAAACCATAATGGGAATGAACATGTTGGGTGACTGGTCTGCAATACGGATGTTTTCTCCTTCCATGACAAGAGTGACCTATGGTCCCAATCTGAACAGCAGGTCACCGAGGAGTATTTGGTGAAGTTATGCTAGATATACCACCAGCTAACCACCCGACAGCGTACATCTACCTCCCCTTCGGCGGCCGATGCATCGTCACGACAACAACCTAAGATGAACCCAAAGGCCACTATACCCGATGGTCTTCGTCATGGAACCACAAGAACGTCCACACGAATATGATGGCCAAGCCCCGAAGAAATTCTCACGAGACCGATGATGTTGGGCACCAAGTCCTCCTTCACGGATACGAAGACCTCGCCCCGGGAACCGAACCCCGTCGAACCCCAAGATCGTCGGAACTCAATTGTTTTGCTTCTTCGCGGATAAGGCCGTTGAGTTGATGTGAGCTTCGCCCCGATCTTCGGTTGAACCTTCGACAATGTTTTCAGGCGAGCATCTCCCCCTTTCTACCTATCTTACTTTTATAGTATTTATTCCCTCCTGTTGATCTATTGCTATCTGTGTTGCGTTGCTCTAGTTTTCGTACCCGTAATATCCTTTGCAGCCGTATATTGCCTTGGACACCTCCTATTACCTGTTGTTGATAGATAGTTGGACTTGCGTGTCGTAGTCGCTTGCTCAAATGCTGTTGCGTGTCGTCAAGTGCCACAGTTGTTGGTGTATTGCCGTCTGTTTGATGTTGGAGATGATCATGGTTTTACTTATCGTTCACTTTAATTCCTGTTTAACAACTAAAATTGAAGTAAGCAGAGGCATCGGTGGGTGATAGAAAATATTTGGTTTCCGAACGCCCACTTGTGTCCCGTAGGACCCCGAGTACTTGATACCTGTTCCTTGATTTATCGCGCTATCCACATCCGGGAGGTATATGGGACCCCGAGCGAGCTTGATTCAGTCTTATTTCTTGGGGCCACAAACTAGTTTGAGGTTTTATTTATTGTCCTGTACTTATGCCATGCTTTACTGCTTTATTTAAATTGTGCGACAGATAGCACCTGTATTGTTTAGGACCGGGACACGATTTCGCGGTGTCGACAAGCCCAGTTTTGGGTTCCCAGTCGTTCACAGTCGTATACCCAAACCTTGAGTCCGTTTCGGAGTCAGCTAACTTCGTGGCGGGTAGCTTAATGGGGTGGCCCCCTGCAATATTTCTGAATCCTGTGATTGCTTTGTCGTGAAGGCCTCGTTGGGTTTTGATTTGGTTTTTCCGAGGTTGATCGAGTGTGTGTTGCTATTTGTGCACCCGGTGGTAAAACTTTCTGAAAGCCGTGTCCGCGGATATGGACGACTTGGAGCACAGTATCTCGATCATAGACAAGCATAACTAAAGTAGTGCTATAAATTTGACTTTATAATGACTAGTAATCAACTTCACTATAATGGAATGGCTAAATAATACTGCCCACAATTGCTTGTTTGGAGTGTCGCGACCATTGTACTGACTAGTAAGTATGGCAACTACAACGGAATGGCTAAATAAAAGTACCAACAACTGTTGGGTTTTGGGGTTATCTCATGTTAATCATGTCGACTAGTAAGTGTTGCAACCACCACGTAATGGTTAAATAAAAGTGCCCACGCTTATTTTATCGGGATGACTATCTATACGACTAGTAATTGCTGCAACGATAATCGAATAACTAAAGCGCCAACCTGTGGGTTCTCGGTTGACTTCCTCGTTTGGTCTCGAGGGAAACGCCAGATGGGTTTGTCGATGGTAGAATCAGGTTGGTTCGAATAGGTCTTTCTTATCCCTCTCGATAGCCGCCATTGTATCGAGTCTCTATAGGTTGTTTAGTGCATCTTGCCGCTGCCTCGATCCACCATACCTATGTAGGCAAGGACCGAATTCTAGCCTCGCTGTCTTGGCCTCGATCGACGCCTCTTTTCCTTTGCCCTTTGTCGGCACCCTTTGTTTAAGCGGTTTGAGATCGACGTCGTTAGCGGGGTTACCCTTCCGCTTGGCACAGGCAGTTATGGACGCCATTGGTTATTCTTTAGGGCTCTTAACCCCATTTGCATCTTGTCCGTAGACGGACGCTCCATCTTTTCAAGGTGATTTGGATCTTTGTACCGTATATCTGTATTCTTGACTCATGGAGTCGTGTTGTATATAAATATGTTCTGTGGGTCCCATCGAGGACTGTTGTGTAATGTTATTACTTCGTTTTCCACCCGCACGAAAGTGCCTGGTGGGCACCTTTGAATCGTTTCTATGCGGGTTTGGCGGGTTTCGCTAAAACTTGCATAGGTCCGATTTTGAGGGTGTTACATTAAACAAATTACTTTCTCTACAACAATCCATTTAATTGCATCATATTACCGTGGAACACTAAATCAATACATTGTATTATTGTAGACTATTATGGGAACAATCACTCTCAAGACACTGATCCACCTTGTTCTGAAGACAAAAACCTGAAATTATGAAGATATACTTTTATATGATGATCATGAAGTGGTGTTTAGGGGGAAAACATGGGGAAGAGGTTTTACAAGATGTACAAAGGAGGGAGGATTTCACTTATTGTTCCTCTAGGAAGAACTAGAACAACAGAGCCGGACGTTGCTGCTAAGTTTGCCACTGAGTTTGTATTAGTCAGGACTCGCATGCCTATCTTCCCTCACTGGAAAGAGTACAAGGCAAGGGATGATGTGAAAGCAGACTTCATGGGCTCAGTTTCTATATGTTATGTAACTCGGCTCTCCTTTGACTTTCCATTTTTGTGTTCATGCAAATGCTGATGCTCCATGTTTTGCTTCAGCAAAAGTTTGCCATGGACACAACTCTTCATGACGTGAAGAAGACTTGCGACATTTAGTTTATGAGTCATGCAAGAAATCAATGCCACCATCTAAATAAGAAGTATTTTGATAATTTCCCTCTAAACTAAGTTACAAGGAAATGTCGTGATGAAGTGAAACGCATGACCGATGAGCAGTGCTGCAAGCTTGTCGATACTTGGTCTGACCCCAGGAAACAGGTCACTTAGTGCTCACTCTTGTGTTGTTACTGGCTGGGTTTGAACTGTTTGACTAGGACTGCCTCTTATTACTATATGGTCTCTTTTTTCGTGTAGAGTACTTGTTTATAAAATAAGAAAAACATGGGCAATGTTTTGTACCCTGCTGCCACAATTACTCGTAGCTACGATGTTGTGTACAACAGCGAGGACCATGCCTTGCAACTCTTCAAAAAGACGCACCACTGCCTGAAAACTGGCTACACTGACATTGTTAAGGAAGAAATTGTAAGTCCTCTAGGATACTTTTCATCTATGTAAAATCCAATGTCCTCTTCGTCTCTGAAATGCATACAATGTGGTTTTAATTTGCATGCTCTTTTACTAATGCTCGGTTCTATTCCACAAACTGCAGGCAGTCATTGAAAGGAAGATGGATCCATCTATTTCAGAAAATGGCACTCATGAAGAACACTCTCTGCCACTATGAGGCTATGCACTTTCCACTCTCTAAGAACAACAAGAGAAAGCAAACGTTCCTGAAAAATATCGGCCTCTATCTAAGTACTTCAAGATTAAGCAGGTCTGGCCTTGAAGCGGAACTGGATGCTGATAGAGCAGGCAGTGAAAAACTATGCTCTACCATAGTGGAGTTACAGAAAGCCAAAGAAGCTACCAAGGAAGACATACTGCAGTACCTTTAAGACATGCAAGACATGAGGAATAAGCAAGAAGAGTTGCTGGATAAACAAGACCGTTCAAACCACTTGCTTAAACAAGTGTTGTCTCATATGGCTCAGCAGAAGCAGCAGCAACAACAACAACAATTTCAGCTATTGCAAGGTAAGTGAACTGGTGGTTGAAACATGAGTTTTTTGGCAGGGAAACCAGTGATGAGCAAGGAATGTTAACTGGCGTGGAAAAACTTGTGAGGCTTTTCAGCAGGGAAACTTGTGAAGTGGTAGTTGAAACTTGTCATTTTATGGGCAGATGAAGTTAACTAGTGTAGAAACTTGTGAGGCTTTTGGCTTCGGGAGCTGTTGTCAAAATTTATGTGCAAAATTATCCTAAAATTTCTTATCAAATTATGTCATTTGATGCATTTGATGTGAAATTGGCTGAAAAAGATTAAGGCTAATAGAATTTTACACACAAGCATTACGTGCACAAATGGCCCCCAATACCAGCTTGCATCAACGATCAATATCAATTCGTCTTGTAAGTACATGATTGAATATATCTATCATAGATAATCTCCTATGTGGCCCGCTTTCATTTGTCAGTGATGTCGACGAAAACAGAAATATCACGGCCAATAATGGCATCATCACGTAAAGTTCTTCATAGTTAGAATATACGTGCCCCGTTATGATTAGCCCACGTGTCAAGCAATAGATGGCCCACGTGGCGTCATCCAATTCATCCATGTGTCAGCAGGCCGGAGTTAGATGTCGACGAAAACAAATTCTTCATGGCCCTGATGATGTCATGAACGACCTTGATGATGTCAGGAATGGGATGGATGACGTCATGGAAGATCCGACAACAAAAACAACCCGCAACAAAAACAAAACATCAGGATGATGATGACGTCACTGACAGCCAACGTGAAGTCATCTAACGTCTCTAACGGCCACCCACGGTGCCGTTTGCCATGTGGCATCGACCGTGGTTAAAAAAACGTCACGGACGATTGGGCCTAGACTGGGCAGGTCCCTTTGATCATGACGAAAATGAAGGAAAGTCACGGACGGCTGTGACATTTTCGGAGAGAAAAAAACATCACGTATCATATTACGACGTGAGGTTCATGACCTTTTTTTCATCACAAAATTCGTCGCAGATGGTGATTTGTGACGTTTTGCCCCTCATCCACGATGATATAAGATCATCATGAACCGTCCAGATTCTTGTAGTGATTGGATCGGTTCAGTATCCTTTTTGTTCTGACAATGGAATCCCATAGTTGGTGAAATCGTTAGTTACAATAACTTATATACTATGATCCGGAAATTTAATTGTCTCACAACACATGGGCTAGTCCTAGAGGCTAGACTAGGAACTACTTGGTTGTTCATCCTGTTCTACACCTGCATGTGAGTTTTACTTTGATTCTCAGAATCAAGATTCACATGTAGTTATAGCATAGTAAGATGAACTTATATATAACCTAAATATTATATAATAATAATCATTATTATTACCTCTAGAGCACTAATTACTTAAGTCTTCATGATTGAGCATCAAATTCTAGCACAACTCATACTATTGCACTAAATTGAACACACATTCACTTGGTTGGACCAAATTCTCGAAGTAGGAGTTGAGGCCTTCTTTCCAATCCGCCCGCCTTGCATGTAAATGGGGAGAAGTTGTGCCAAAAATACACGGGTGCCCATGTTTTCTTGCTTTTCCACATGTTGTCAAGGTGTGGGTTCTTTATCATTTCAAACCCGAGTACCATATGCTGCCAGTATATCTCAAATTCGACAATCATGTATGTTCCATATATACATGAGTACAAAGCATCAAAAAAAACATTACCATCTATCAAGAGAGGTCCTAGCTTTTTTCGAGAAACTTGCAACATTTGGTCAATTCAACATAGTACATGTGAATCGAATCTAGAAAGATGTTGGAAATCGCTATGGTCATTGCCTGGTCTTGATCTATCATTATATGGTCATGGTGCAACTAATTCATTGCTAGCTTCCACCTCTCGAATGCCCATTTGAATGTGTCAACTGTTTCATTTGGCAGCAAAGCGCGACCCAAAACAACTTTGGGTGCATCATTGTTTATCCCAACAATAGGAGAAGACACGAAGTGTACCTATTGGTGTAGAATGTTGCTTCAAAGAACATGCAATCTTTGTACTTGGTATATAATGCTATTTTTTCCATCAACCTAAAATAGAGCCCTGAGAACATTCTTTGCACCCAACTATGTTAAGATAAGGAGTGTGGACTTTCAATATGTCTCTTCTCGAAGTACCCAATTGTCATGCTCATATCTCTCCGTGACACTTCTTCCTGCAGCATGGTTTTAATGTTGGAGATATCCCTCTTCACATAACCAAGGCAGCATGGGTCGCCCCCATGTACGCTCCCTAGGCACCCCATGATCTTAGTTGTACTAATGTTCTGGTTCTGTAAAGTTTGGAGGAACTGGAAGTCCTCTCTAGGCACCTTCATGTAAGACTGGTAGTATCTTCGATGCCGAACCTGCTTCATCATGGGGTGAGAATATTCTTCTTTGAAATCAGTGATTGCCCACACCCCATCTCTTTTTCCAACAACCATGTGGGATTTACAGTCATGTTGCAGGAACCTATTTTGCTTCCTTGTGTCTTTCATATCCATTTGCTCTCCATCCTTCTTGCTACATGACTTCTGTGAACTAAATATACTCATATCAACCATAGCATATTGACTTTTCATAGCAAGACTGGTTGTGTTGCGTTCACCTTGTGCTTCACCAACAGTTTTCTAGTGTGCACACACTCAAACACCCGGTTCAGAATTGTGCCCTTGGGTACACCTCTTGTTGTGTTGTACTTATTGTCCCAATACATGTGCCAAAACCAAGCTTCCAATCATAGTCATTGTAAATCCGCTTTGCTACCTCGAGGTCATCAAAGATAATTCAAACGTATGCAACAACATGCCGAGAACAAATATCTTCCCTAGCTTATTCAGTAGCATTCGGAGCATTTCCACTTATTACACTCTATGGTCTAGGTACTATATAGGAAGGCGCATCATTGACATCTTGCATGCCAACCACATATCCTTCATAATGTGGTTTCTTGTTCAGTCGAAACCGACAAGGATACTATCGAAAACAAAACCATGTCAACAACAACACATGTCTTGATTCAGACTACCATTTTTTTAGCAAGAAAAATAGCTTTTTTCAAAATAGAAAGTAATGATGCATGCACCAATCTACATAATCATATCATGCTTCAAGCAATGATGAATAATGAACTGTAGTAACATTTTTTCCTATAATTAATGCATCCTATTATATTATGGTCTACCTAATTTTGAACAGAAGAACAATATCATGATTTCATCATGCAACAATTTTCATGAGCGTTAGTTCTTATGCAGTAATGATGCATATCATTTATCCCCCATGATACAACATATTCATCAGCGTGAAACTGAACTCCATGCTACCTAGATCTCAAGCACAAAGAAGAGAGATTTTTTTTTGGACAGGATCGAACTAGCTGTTGCAGCTGGCTGCTCAAACTCGGGGTTCTACTCAAAAACAGGGGGTTGTTCAACAAACTACATAAACCTTGCAATAATCGACCTTTGACAGCTGCCGTTCATCGAATCTAAAGCATGTCACCGCCGTGGAGCAGGGTACGACCCATAGCTTGAATCAACATCGTTGGGTGGAGGGACCAGGTGGTTTAGATGGCCATCCGGGGGGGGAGGGGAGTGGGTACACTGTCGCATGTCCTCCGCCGCAAGGGGAGACACACGACGGTTTATGCTGTTTTATTTTACGTTGGGACGTTTTCTTGCTGCACTACAACAACTACGGGAAGGGCAAACAACGAAGCAGATATGACATACCGGGAATATTCAATCGTATGTCTAGGGACCTAGGTGATCGGGGGATTTGATCCCACGCTCGGCATAGTCCATATGGGAAGGTGAAAGACCGACCACTGCATTTTCGCATGGTAAAACCCGATAGTATCAAGCTCGTGGGATTCAACCCTGCCAATCAAAAAGCACCATAGGAAAACTTTGCAGAATTCTCCGAAATTCTATGCCAATCCTTTGAACCATGAATTTGATTCGCAAAAGGTCCATGAAAAAACAGTTCTGTTTTGCTTATGTTTGACCATATAGAACACATTCAACGTGGTCTGCCTATCCTTTTTGTGTACACATTGTCACCATCGTGACACCGTGACAGTGTGCGCTCAGGGGTTCGTTAGGAAAAGCCAACAAAAAGACCTAAAACCACGGCAAAGCTAGCTGGGCAGTGGGCAGTAAGATCGAGATGGCGAAAAAAGCAAAGGCAAAAGGCACCCACACCCCCACTGAACCACACAGGGCGCTGCCCCCTCGGCCAGTAGATTAAGTGGAAGAATCTTCTCTCCACTAATAAGATCGAGTGAATTGAAAGCAAGTAGAGAGTATATATCACCTCTCAGCTCCGGTCACCACATCGATCCGGCTAAAAGCGAGGCAAAACACCATCGATCTCGGCGCAAAAGATAGAAGTGGAACCGCGGAGAGAGAGGAGGGAAAGCTGCGAGCGCATCACGCCGGCCGGCCGTGGCTCCAGCTTTCCCCCCACTCAAAAGAATACACGTTCACCACACCACATAGCCTACTCACTCCTCACAATTCCCGTAGGCACATAGGCTAGGTGGAGTAGCCAGCTCCTGCGTACGTACGTACACAGGAGGGCGCAGCTCGCCGGCCATTAAAATCCCTCGCGTGCCACCGTGCGGTAACCCTCATGTTGCCTCCTCGCCGTAGCTTACATGGATACGCTGTTTAGGTTGGTTAGCCTCCAAGCCTCCTCCGAGCAGCAACAGCAGCAGCAGTCGGCGTCCTACAACTCCAGGAGCACCACCTCCAGCGGCTCCAGGTCGTCGTCGCACCAGACCAACGCCTCCTACAACTACTACAACCACAGCAACAGCAGCAGCGGCGGCGGCGGCGGAGGCGGTGGGCAGTACTACTATAGCCAGCAGCAGCAGCCGGCGCAGTCGTACTACCTGGAGCCGTACCAAGAAGAATGCGGCGGCAACGCCCAGCACCACCACCACCACCTTTACATGGATGAGGACTTCTCGTCGTCGTCTTCGTCGAGGCACTTCCACTCTCACGGTGGGGGAGTGCAGCCACCGAGCTCGTCGGCCACACCAACGGCGCCCACTCCACCGCTGTCCACGTCGTCCACGGCGGCAGGGGCGGGGCACGCGCTGTTCGAGGCGGCTGACCTGTCTTTCCCGCCGGACCTCAACCTCGACTTCTCGTCCCCGGCGTCGTCGTCTGGCGGAGGGGGGACAGCGTCATCGGCGGCGGTGGGTGGAGGAGGCGGAGGGAGGTGGGCCAGCCAGCTGCTTATGGAGTGCGCGCGCGCGGTGGCGACGCGCGAGAGCCAGCGCGTGCAGCAGCTGATGTGGATGCTCAACGAGCTGGCATCGCCGTACGGGGACGTGGAGCAGAAGCTGGCGTCCTACTTCCTGCAGGGTCTCTTCGCGCGGCTCACGTCGTCCGGCCCCCGGACGCTGCGCACCCTCGCGGCGGCCACCGACCGGAACACGTCCTTCGACTCCACGCGCCGCACCGCCCTGCGGTTCCAGGAGCTCAGCCCATGGTCGTCCTTCGGGCACGTGGCCGCGAACGGAGCCATACTGGAATCTTTCTTGGAGGCCGCTGCGGCGACGTCGGAGCCGCAGAGGTTTCACATCCTCGACCTCAGCAACACCTTCTGCACGCAGTGGCCGACGCTGCTGGAGGCGCTGGCCACGCGCTCCCCGGACGACACGCCGCACCTGTCGATCACCACCGTCGTCTCTGCCGCGCCGTCTGCTCCGACGTCCGCCGTGCAGCGCGTGATGCGGGAGATCGGGCAGCGTATGGAGAAGTTCGCGCGGCTGATGGGCGTCCCGTTCCGCTTCCGCGCCGTGCACCACTCAGGGGACCTCGCGGAGCTCGACCTCGACGCGCTCGACCTGACCGAGGGTGGCGCTACCACCGGGATCGCCGTCAACTGCATGAACTCGCTGCGCGGCGTGGTGCCGGGTGGTGCCCGCCGGCGTGGCTCGTTCGCCGCATCTCTCCGCCGCCTCGGACCACGGATCGTCACCGTCGTCGAGGAGGAGGCGGACCTGGTGGCGGCTGATCCCCACTCCTCGTCCGACGAAGGCGGCGGCGACACGGAGGCGGTGTTCCTTAAGGTGTTCGCCGAGGGCTTACGGTTCTTCTCAGCATACATGGATTCGCTCGAGGAGAGCTTCCCCAAGACAAGCAACGAGAGGCTGGCATTGGAGAGGTCAGCAGGGCGTGCCATTGTCGACCTGGTCTCGTGCCCAGCGTCGGAGTCCATGGAACGGCGGGAGACGGCGGCGGCATGGGCGCGACGCCTGAGGTCTGCTGGGTTCTCACCGGTACCATTCAGCGAGGACGTAGCCGACGACGTGCGGTCACTTCTGCGCCGGTACCGGGAGGGCTGGTCGATGCGCGAGGCCGGCGCAGATGACTCGGCGGCCGCCGGAGCTGGCGTGTTCCTTGCATGGAAGGAGCAGCCACTCGTGTGGGCGAGCGCGTGGAGACCATGATAGAGATCATCGAGCAAACTCGCCGATGCACACATGCAAAGATTGGATGGTATGATAGCTCTCGTGTGTCCTCGAATCAATGGCACACACATGTAGGGTTTTGAAGCAGCCTAAGCGTAGGAGGCAAGAGACATTAATGGCTACATACGTACGTATGTTGGAGGTGATCGATGAGGAGGGTGGTCATAATTTTAGTTCTTAGACTTGCAGCGATTTTTAATCATGTTCGCCACAAGTTCTTGGCTTCATGATTTTGATCATTTGTTTCCGTAACTTCTTTGCTCCTTGGTTTGTGTTTCGTCTTGTAAGGTTAACAATTTTTTTCTTCATTTTGGAGCAAACTTACGTGCATGGTTCTGTACTTCTGTCATACTACCGGGCATCCCATCCATAGCTAGCTAGCTTGCATTATCGATGCTTTACATGTTTATTGTCTTGTTGAGATGTCACTTCTTGTCTTCCTGATGGGAAGTTTAGGACGACACCTGCACAGCCTACTACTTTTAGTCACCAAACATGAATCACTAAAGCTGGCTAGAACATATACATATGTACTATTTTCTGTTTGTTTCAGGTATGATCTCGTTAAACCTTTCATTTTCCCATATATGTCCCATTTTAATTAGCAGCACAGAAGAAAAGTATATTCGACAGCGTGAATGCACAATTTTGTAAACAAAGATGCATGATGTCACTTGCTTAATTTACCTGGTCCAAAAGAGTATGATTAGGTCAATGTTCAAAGGGATCTTTGACAGATCCAGTATGATTAACTTCAAAAAAAAGATCCAGTATGATTAGTATTACAAGTAGAATAAATCAAGTTAGAGCTAAATATATACCTCTCACACTCAGGCAGGTTCTGCTGCATATAGTCATGTATTATTCCCGCAAGTTTGAGACTGGGAGTGACAAATGGCCCTATATATGTTGGATTTGGCAGATCAACAGTCCAAGGGACTCTTTGTTTTTCTGGAAGACACTATCTGGTGAAATGGTACAGAGCATCAGGTATAATAATATTTTGATGTCCTTGTCTTTGGTCCAAGAAGCCGGATAAACTTTTGTTGTGTCTATTGCAAGCTAAGACCTTTTGACATCTTTTGGAAAGAACAGCCGGCCAACCGCAGATTAGTTCATCCACACCACTAAATTTGTTAAATAACTTAATCTTGATGCTACGTAGAAGACAAGATCAGGAGTTGTTACGAGTTCACGACATAGTGACGACGAGTGATAATGCAAGAACCATTTTAAAATTTGCTTAGAATATTTATGAAGATGGTAGCATGAAAGGCCTATTGAGACGCTGAGGATTCATATAGTCAAATCACTACAAGATAAATAAATATGAACATTCAATTGTCATGTTAGAGAGCACTGAATTGGCATTCAACACCTATGCTACACTCAGTTGAGACCCTCCAAATCAACGCCTCCGAGAAGGAAAAAAAACGTCATGGCATGTGATGCCACTTACCCACTAAGGACAGGTGATCATGAGTTTGCACCTCATGAGAGAGCTTGTTCGATAAAACTCCAAGTAGCACCGCCTTCAGCAATTAAACTACACGTTGATCTTGCAATTGTGAGGTACCTTGGACCATATCTAGGATTTCGGCCTGGACTCAGTTCTTAAAAAGCAATCACCAAATCGAATTAGTCATGTAGTGCTACCGGCTCCACTTGCCAAACCCGCATAATGAAATGTTAAAATTAATTAGCTAGGCCGAAGAGTAGGATAAGAGATAAAGAGAAGCATGATGAGGAATGTCGACCTCAAAGGATTAGGTGTGGTGGGGTGATATCATTAGCTCAGAGCCAGTTCCAGCCAAAACATAGTTTGCACACTTCCCTTGTCCTGATCGTACGTACGTGTGATATATGAACCGATCCATTACTGTCACACGTTTCAGTCTTGACGTACACATCTCCCCGCCGGTTACTCTGGGGCATGGTAATCTGTCTCGCGAGTAAGTTAATTACCGGCTGCACGCACTTATCAACCGGCCGCCGGAGACTAACTTACTCGCGAGACAGACAGATTACCACGAGTAAGTTTAATCGATCACTAGACAGATTACAGTGGTAAGAACTAAAAAATAGAAACCAAATCAGAATAAGAGTAAAACATCTTATGGAAATGTGCGTGTGCATGCTCGTTCAACACTAGAATAGTATACGGTTGCTTCAGATGGGGTAAACTTACTACTGAAATCCGGCCTCCTGTCAGTGTTAGCAGTTCAGTGGAGAGCGAGATTTCATGTGCGTTGTGCACGTAGGTACATTCGCGCCTCTGTTTTTACGGCCCACCGATTTCATGCAAAGTGCCGGCATGGGTGTACATGCCTGCGCAGTGCGCACCCAAGAGCTGATAGATACGGTACGAGATCGGCGACGGATCGGGTGGAAAGCTACCAAAAAAAAGCGGCAGTCCGAGAGCGAGGAATGGAAAGGGTGATGGGGGTGGGGGCGATCGCCGGACCAGGCCGCCGCGCGGGTCGTTGTCGATCGGGCGGGCTTTGGCCTTTGGCCTACGGGAGAGAGAAGTGCGCGGTGGCGTGGCGAGAGAGACGGTGGTGTGGAGTGGACTCTGGACGGACGGGACCGAGAAATGGTGGGAGCGAATCTCCGCGAGGGGTCGCTGGTGGAATCTAACAAAAGAAGGTGGCGTTGGACTGGCCGGCCGGCCGGCCAGTGGCCTGCATGCGCTGCGCTGCGCGTACGTGACGTGGCGGGGCCCGCGCGATCTTTACCTTTCCCCCTTTTCTCCCGGGAAATTATTGTTACGCCGACCCACTCGCCGCTTGCGCTGCGCTACCCTCATCTATGAATGAATGATGATCTACTATCCCTGCCCATGATCTGCGATGTCGCTGTCTGCTGCCACACCCGCCCCCTCCCCTTCCTCCCTTCCCCGTCGCAGCCAAAATCCAGTCAGCACTTGCGTACTGCCATAGTCTATCGTCCCAACATACTCCCCACTTGACTCATCGTGGCTCTCAAACTGATACTTCTTCCACTCCGGTCTGACTGTAAATGTTTGTCGTCGTCGTCGTCGTGGATTACAGATTTACAATACGTGTGAAACCTTTTTACCTTGTGTTTTTGTTTGTGTATATTTGAAGCCTTTTTACCTTAGTATGTTTTTGCTTGTGTAGTAGTAGTAGGATTTTGGTATTTTACCGCGCTTGCCGCTTACGTGTACCTTTTATGCTTGTTTTCGCGGGATCTCGAAATATTAAGTTAGTGATGAACATATCAATAAGAACTATCATATTATGTTTTATTATGATATTTTGACGTGATAAAAGTAATCAAATAATTCTCCATGCACCTGGGTAAAAGGAGGACGCGAAGAGAAGCATCTAAGCCCATAACTAACATCGGTATGGGCGGACCCCGTCTGTACCATCCGTACGTACGGACCGTCGTTGGCTTCGCCTCGTCAAATACTTTCACCTGACACGGATGGATCTGAGATCCGACATTCATAGACACCAGATACACCGAAACTTCACCTCCGAAAGGGATCTGGAGGAGGAACTAGCAGGAAGGCCGCATCGTCATTGCTACACGGATTGTTGGAGGACAAGACATCATCATCTTCACCATCAACCACTACATCTTCATCATCTGCACCATTCCTTCATCCTGCTTATCTCATTTAGTTGTATTAGAAATTGATATTGTGGATTTGTATTCGAATTCATCCATTTACTTTCATTCCATCCGCATGACTATAATGATGTTGTTGATTGCCTCTACGCGTGAGTTGTTTATCTTGTTCTTGGGAATATGGAGAAACCCTAGCAACATTATAATATGAAATGAAGATGATCGATAACTAAGTGCTATATAAATATGTATTAGTTCTCTCTCTTGATATTATATGAAGTCAACCATGTAATATTTTTCTTTGGGACTAGAGAGGAAACTACCCTTGGAAGTATGAAATTGTGTACGGTGGGATGTGACATATCGTGCTCGGTGCTTTACTATATGGAAAAGGGGGATAAGGAGGGATTCACTAAGATCATATCTATAGCCATGGGGTAACCCTTATTTGCAATGGTTCCATGGGTGGTTGCCGAAGATCGTTGTAGTGGCTATTTAGAGATGTGATGAGCGATGCTTTTCTGGGCACATCTTATTATGGAGCTCTACCCACATATATCATAACATAAGATATAGATTTATCCTACTCATAGTTAATATCATGCTAGAGGTGGATTCTAAAATCCCGAGAACATTTATCCTTACTGAAGTTCCATTAGAGTTCTCACTGCTCTCATTTACTTTACTATAATATTTTATTTTTTTGCAAACAAACCAAACTCTATTTTAAAAAACTCTTACTTGAGATTAAGGGCAGCTCCAAATATCCTTTTGATAGATAGTAACAAGGGGCATAAAGACCTCTATCAATAGCTCTTTGTGGTTTGATACTCTTATTTTTGAAACTAGCTACAGTTTATGTGCACTTGCAGTCATCAAGCTATTTTCTGGCGTCATTTCTAGGGAGTTAAGCGCTTTTGATCTTTGTCCTTAATTGTTAATTTCTTAATTGTTATACTAAAGTTATTTATTAATTTATAGTAAAAACACCACGAGTGCACTCTGGCTTATGAATACGCTCTATGCAACTGAATACCTCGGGAGGTTCAATAGAGGATTTGTCAAGGAATTCCCGAGGGAGAGCAATGAAGAATATGCGATTCATCCTCACTTAATTTATATTATGAATGCAAATAGCTTTGCAGGAGATGATCCTAATGATGATTTGTATTCTCACTTAAGTTTCTTTACTAAGTTGTGTTGGACTGTTAAACTGAGAGGCTATTCTGACGATGAACTAAAACTTAAATTGTTTAGCCAGTCTCTATCTATCACAGCTTTGGCTTGGTATAGAACTTGTCCTACAGATAAAATTGATACTTGGGAGAAACTAAAAAAGGAGTTTGTATTTCGTTTCTATCTCAAGGTTAAGGATGTTGAAGCAAGAAGGCTAATTACCAAATTCAAGAATCTCCCTGGCAAAAAGTACCGGTAAGGACCTAAATCAGGTATAAAGGTATGGTTGATAAATGTCCCCATCATGATTTGCCGCCATGGTATGTCTTACATGTTTTATACGGAGGACTCAACCAAAATATTAAACATGAAATTTACTTATTCTCCAGAGGATCCTTTATGGACCTCACACCTGTGGAAGCTTGGAAACTTTTAGAAAAGATTCACCGACTTAGGAGGTGAAGGTGGTATAGAAATAGAATATGATTGCTTAAATGCTTATAAAGAAATCGGAAAAGTAAAAGAATCTGCTAATAAACTTCATCTTGATGATGATATTGTACTGCATGTTCTTCAATCTTTTACATAATTTATCGAATCATCGAAAAGGATTGGATCCAATATACTCCACCACCTGAACTAGCCAAAGAAGTGCAAATGATAGTTGAAGTCCCCAAGAAACCATCTAGGGACCACCATACGTGGAACCATTCCCCTTCCCAAGGATGGCCGAAAAACATATTAGAGCTCATTTTCTCAAAGATCAATTGGATAAACAAAAAGAAATTCTGAGAATATAAGAAGAGGCAAAGGTAAAAGAGACAATTTTTTAGAACATAGAATAAGAAGGGGAACTAATGAAAGAAGGTATACTTGCTATGTTTGCACACTACAATGTAGTTGAACTTGACTCCCAAGCTTCTCAATTTGTTGAAGGAACGGTAAAAGCTTAAAATATTGGTAAACTTATACTTCCTTGTACTTTTGGTGAAACCTCTTACTATGGCCTTTGTGATATTGGAAATGTTGTTAATTTATTCCTTTTAGATTTTATAAAAAGATTCAAGGTGAGCTTGAACCGGCAGAATTAAAATAACAATCATGCTTGCTGATAAAACGCTCAGAGTCCCTATGGGTATAATTAAGAATGTTCCTATTTATATTGGACCTTATGAGTATCCTATTGAATTTGTAGTAGTAGATATGCCTACTGACATCTATTGCCAAATTATCTTTGGAAGAACCTTCTTAAATACTGCTAGGGAAAACATTGATTGCAAAAAGGAGATGATTTCCCTCAAGTTTGGGGAAGACATGATGCATTTCCACTTCTCGAAATTTGAACACAAATCTATCAAAGAAGACTTCAAAGAGGAAGAAGAGGAAGGTATTATCATTAGTCTTTCAACTTTAATTTGTGAAACTCCTAATAAGCCTAGTAGAAAATGATAACATCCCTGAAGATATTGATAAAAGGGAAATTGATGAGTATCTTGACTCCGCTCCTATAATTGATTCCCAAATGAATGATGTCTATGAAATTTTAGAAATAATGGAAGATGAGGAACTTCCACCACCCGAGCTTAAAATTCTTCCAAAAGAATTAAAATACAGGTTCTTAGATGACATTAATAAATATCATGTTATTGTAAGTGCTAATCTTGTAGAGAAAGAAGAAGAAAATTTAATGACTGTTCTAAGAATGCACCAAAAGGCCTTCGTCTAATCTATGGAAGACCCGAAAGGGATTAGCCCCTAAATAGCTACTCATAGAATATTCATGAAAGAAGGGGCTCAACCGGTCATAGATTTTTAAAGAAGACTCAAACCACAAATAAAAGAAGTGGTAAGGAAAGAAATTATTCGCCTCTTAGACGCAGGTATTATTTACCACATGGCGGAAAGCGATTGGATAAGTCTTGTTCATTGTGTTCCAAAGGAAGGAGGATTCACTGTAGTTCTAAATGAAAACGATGAACCAATTCCTACGCGTACTATAGTTGGGCACAAAATTGTATTGACTGCAAAAAACTTAATAAGAAAAATAGAAAAGATCACTACCCCAAACCATTTATAGATCAAATGCTAGAAAGGCTATTCACATTTTTGTTATCGAGATGGATATTCAGTTTTTTCAAAAATTGTCGTTCATTCAGAAGATCAACTAAAAACAACTTTTACTTGCCCCTTCGGCATATATGTCTATCATCGCATGTCTTTTGGTTTATGTAATGCTTCTGCTACCTTTTAAATATGTATAACTGCTATTTTGCTGACTATGTTAAAAATATAATAAAAGTATTCATGGATGACTTTTTCGTTTATGGAACTTGATTTAACCAATGCCTTCATAATCTTCTTAAAGTCTTGCAGCAATGTGAAGACGCTAATCTAGTCTAGAATTGGGAGAAGTACCACCTCATGGTTCAGGAAGGTATAGTGCTTGGTCACAAAATCTTAGATAAAGGTATAGAGGTTGATAAAGAAAAATTGAAGCAGTAGATAAATTACCAGCTCCACGAGATGTCAAAGGTATAAGATGTTTTCTTGGTCATGCAGGATTTTATAGAAGATTCATTAAGAATTTATCTAAAGTTACTCGACCATTAACCAATCTCTTACAAAAGAATTTTTTTAAAATTCAATGAAGGTTGATTTTCCGCCTTCACCATTTTAAAACAAGCACTCTTAAATGCTCCCGTCGTTAAACCACCACCAGATTGGAGAAAACCCTTTGATTTATTCTGCGAAGCTGTTAATAAAGTTGTTGGGGTTGTTCTTTGCCAGTATGATGGTGATGAATTTAATATCATTCATCATGCTAGCCGCACTCTTAATGAAGTGCAAAAGAATTACCCTATGGCTAAAAAGGAACTTTTTGATGTTGTATTCTCATGTGATACATTTAGGTCCTATATCATTGACTCAAAACTTAGAGTGCATACTGATAGCGATAGCTTAAAAGAGATCCTTAAAAGGACCGATGTTAATCCTAGAATGATTCATTGGAATTTGATTTTACAAGAATTTGAGTTGCAGATTCTGCAACGAAAGGAAGAATTACCTGAATCATAGGAACCTTTTAAAGAAAAGACAACTCAAGAAAAGGTAGCATCTGTCTATATACCTTCAGGTACACTTCGCTCCGAGGAGAAATCCAACTCTGTGCAATGGTCTTAGAAATCTTTTGCAAACAATCATATACATAGGGAAAAGAAAATTGATAGAAGAACTAGAGGTAAGTAAGGCTCCTAAAATAGTTCTTAGAACTCTTGATAAGTGAGGTAAGTTTTGATGTACCTACTTTCCTTCTTAAGTTGTGTTTTCGCTGATTAATTTTTTATTTTTGAAACTCTTGCATTTTTTTAAGCAAGTTGTCGGTTTCTTGTGCTGGTATAGGCGAACGGTATGACCACGTATGCCCGTACCAGCGGTCGTTATGCACGTGGTACGTTCAGAATTTTTCTGCTCCGATTGATAGAGTCGGTACGACCGGGTCATAAGGGGACATACCACCGTACCCATAGTCGTTATCCTCTCTGAAATTTTAGTCCAGTCTTCCTCCATTTATGAAAAAAAATACCGCCTCTAGATATCGTTAACTTTCAGTATGGGCAGGCCGTACGGGGTCATCCCGCTCGTACTGTAGGTTTGGTAAGTTTTTACCAACTTTGTCGGCCACTAATTTTTGGAAAAACATCGGGTACGGGTGGCCGATATAGGACGCGCCCGTACCGATGGTTGTTTTGCTGTCAGATTTTCCTTTTTCCTTTCTTGATCTTTGCTTTCCTATATTGCTGGGATTCTCTTCTTATTTGGTTTCCACTTAATTGCTATGAGTTCTTCCTATGCTAACCCTTCATAACTCCCAAAGGACTTCTTCCTTCGATATCTTCATATGTAATATAAACAATGCTCTACCCAGTTCCAAGCAAATGCAAACCTCTTGGCCTCATGGTTCCTTCATGGGACAGCTTCCAGACTTCGTCCCTCGAAGCCGAAGGCCTAAGCCCCAGGAACCAAGGGCTCTCCTATAAATCATACCACTTTGATGATGAAGAGGCCTTCGAGACCTTCATACATCAAGCTGTTCATGGGTGGAAGCAACCTAAGCCCCTTGCAATGGTGAGGTCTGAAGATGATGAAGGATCAAAGAAGCCTCATGGGGAAGGACGCGTGGAGTATCTCAAACTCATCACCACAATCTACTCTACACCCAAGTGTAAGAGATATCCACTAGCCGATGTTGGTACTTACGAGGAGACTATTGCACACACCTACATAACCAAGAAGGTTATCATGAACACCAGTATCAAGGTGAAGCCGCAGGAAGATTGGGGATTCAACTTTCATGATGAGCCTACAGCACCAAGAAGGCCGCTCTCAAGGAACAAGCAGCACATCAGTACCCTATAAACCTATCACAAGGAAGAGCTTGTCCACCAAGAAATCATGTGCATGGGCCTCATGAATTTGGAGAGCAAGAAAGATCTTATCATTATGATGGAAAGGATTGAATATGCAATAAACACTATGTGTGTTGACTTGCATAGATCTCTCTGTTGCATCTTAGCTGTCGTCCACGCCATCCCACCACCCTAAAGAATCTCCACGGTATCAAATAATCGCAAGGGATTATATGATCCCACATGGCTTGATTCCAAGATTGAGGAGATCTATAACATCGTGTAATCTATCTTACAGTTTTAGTATATTTATTTTCTCGCCTTCATCTTAGTTAAAAGTTTGAAGCCTTGCATTAGCTGCATGATCAACCCTTTTGGAGAAGGGATGAGTTTTTTCCAATGAATTTTCGAGCCTTTGTGATATCTAGAGTGTTCACAACTTTATCTTTATTGTAGTAGATGTATGAATTAGGATGAGTACTATTATACTTGTACTTTGCGATGATTTTAGGGTCTTACACAACAATAGTACTAATAGAATATGAGAAGAATTCTTTATAAGTATGTTATAGTAATTTGTTTGATTACAAAAGAGAGATTCAAAAGCTTAAGAACTATGAAATAAATGAGTATGAATAAATGATATTAGAATGAGTACAAGTTTAGGTAGATACTAAAACACAGTCGTGAACCATTCCGTACTTAGCTTGGGAGATGATATTTCCTACTGTTTAGTTTTGAATATTTTCATGAGAATAAGATTATGTCCATCTCATTTGCACAAGCTCCATAAGAAAAAGGAAATAGAATAGGAAATTAGAAAATAGCTATGTGCAAAGAGTAACATAATGGACCATCTATGATTCTAAATCCAAAGTAGTTGTGCGTGTTGAGTAAAAGAGAAATTTACCAAGCGAATTACCCATAATAAATGCTAGATAAAACATGATTAGAATAATATACAATATACTAATCATGTGAACTAGCGAATACATGTGAAGGCAGATAACCAAACAGACTGCAAGGCGTAGAATTTTAGATGCGATCAGAACAAGGTTGAGAAACAAAGTATACACGCCAGCAGAAGCTAAGGAACCGCCGGCGTTCGCGTTGGCACCGTCGTTAGCCATGTCATCGAGGAAGAGGGTGTTAATGTCGGGGAAGAAGTCCTCGTTGGGGAAGATGTCGGCTCAATCATTATCCGTGAGGGAGTCCGTGATGAAGCCAGTAGTCGCGCTAATAGCGCTTCCCAAAAACCTTATCGCTCTTCTCTCGTACAGAAATCAAAGCAGAAGGGTCTTGGAGGTCTACTATCTCGGCTCACGGTGCATGCCGCAAGACGGGATGGGGAAGACTAGGTAGCACAGTGATCTGGAACTATAGGCTCTAAGGATGTGTGGCAGAGTGTCTGAAAGGAGGCGCGACCACAGAGGGGAAGGAAGACAGGCTGCGCAGGAGATGAAACGAATGGACGGAAGTTGAAGCGAACATGCGGCAGCCCACCGGGCAGCCTCCGCTCAGTTCGTATTAAAAGTCCACTCGAGCAAAACGTTTCAGCTTCTGTACAACTGTTTATATACCATTCATGCGTGGCAAAATAAAGCTCGGCTCGGCGAGATTCCCGCAACCCGCGGCGCGCGTGTCGTGACAAGGCGAGGCGATGCGTGGCGTGGCATGGCGTGGCGAGGAAAGCAAGGAGAAGGAGGAGTGCGTGTGTATATGTCTTCTCTTCTCAAGCTCGTACAAGTGGTGGAAGATCTCTCCTTATAAGCTGGTCCAACTTCCACTCAACTTGCAATGTGGGACTAAACATTTGTTCCAGCTCTTGCCTTGCATGAATGGGCCAAATGGGCCTCTAGGATTTTAGGAATTTATTGGCATATAATAAATGGGCTGGGCCTATTTAGAAAAAAATTCCAACAATACCCCACCAGATCCCAGAGGCACATGAAGTTTGCCTTTGGTTCCAGAACATTGTTTATATATTGGTACTATAGTGGAGAATGTTAAGTTAAACTTCCACCTAGAGCTTTATGTTATACTAGGCTGCAACCTGTACAGTGGACTATGCCTTGAACTACAAGTTTGCTGCGAACATAGCTTCACAAAAAGTCTTGACCCATACTAGACTACCGTGGGACTTCCCTGCGGGTGGATCTTATGCGTCATACTCCATGACCTTTCATGAGTTTATTAGAGAGCATCCTACTCTTATAGACTGTGACATTTTAACAATCAGACTCATATATGTGTGTCATTTAAAAGATGTTATGTAGGACAACATCTTTTCTTAGGATAAACCACTTAAAACACATTAAGATAGTAAATCAACTTGTCGTGCAGAATAGGAAAGTATTGCATCTTTATGCAGTCGTGTTTATGAAAGTAGGGATACTTTCCTCTCAGCTAACCAACAGCTTGTCTCCCAATTCTAATTCACGGGATCTTCGATCACATAGAGTGGTTTACCACCGTGGAAAGCTCAAATTGTGGGTCTCATACCCATCTCCTTCGATGCATTTTCTATCACGTTGCGTGATAGACCCTTTGTGAAGGGATCTGCCAAGTTTTTAGATGTTTGGTTATAATCTAATGCAATAACTCTGGAGTTTCTCTTTTGCTTGACAGATTTTAGCCTCCTCTTCACATGTCTTGATGACTTCATATTATCCTTAGAACTATTTACCTTGAAAATCACAGTTTGATTATCGCAGTTCATAAGGATTGCAGGTATTGGTTTTTCAACCACAGGTAAGTTCATCAAGAGTTCACGAAGCCACTCTGCTTCAATATTGGCTGTGTCTAATGTTGTGAGTTCTGCTTCCATAGTTGACCTCGTTAAGATAGTCTTCTTGCAAGACTTCCAAGAAATAGCGCCACCATCAAGTGTGAATACATATCCACTCGTGGACTTTATCTCGTCAACATCAGATATCCAATTTGAATCACTATAACCCTCTAGTACTCTCGGATACCTAGTATAGTGAATGCCATAGCTCATAGTGCCTTTTAGATAGCGCATAACTCTCTCAAGAGCATGCCAGTGATCATCTCCTGGATTTTAAACAAATCGACTGAGTTTACTTATAGCAAAGGCGATGTCAGGCCTCGTGCCACTAGCAAAATACATAAGCGAGCTAATAATTTGAGAGTATCTCAGTTGGTCTCTATCATTTCCTACATTCTTTCGAAGCAACACACTAGGATCATACGGTGTAGGAGAAAACTTGAAGTCGCTATACCCGAAACAACTCAAGACCTTTTCCACATAGTGGGACTGAAGCAATGTAATCCCAACGTCATCATCTATCAATAGCTTGATGTTCAGGATGACATCAGCTACTCCTAGATCCTTCATCTCAAAGGAACGAGATAAGAAATCTTTGACCTCCTTAATTGCATTAAGGTTGGTTCCGAAAATCAGTATGTCATCAACATACAAACAAAGGATGACTCCCTCACCCCCACCATGGCGATGGTACACACATTTATCAGCTTCATTTACAACAAAGTCTTCAGCAGTTAAAGTTCTTTCGAACTTCTCATGCCACTTCTTAGGGGCTTGTTTTAGGCCATATAAAGACTTCAACAACTTGCACACCTTTCCTTCTTAACCATTTACCACAAAGCCATCTGGCTGATCCATGTAAATTTCCTCATCCAACTCTCCATTAAGGAAAGTGTCTTAACATCCATTTGATGAATGAGAAGACCATGAGAGGCATCCAATGAGAGTAATACTCGAATGGTGGTCAATCTAGAAACAGGTGAGTAAGTGTCAAATAAGTCTTCACCTTATTTTTGAGTATATCCCTTGGCCACAAGCCGTGCCTTGTACTTCTCAATAGTACCATCAAGTCTAAAAATTTTCGTAAACACCCACTTGCATCCTACAGGGTTTGCACCCATAAGGGCGATCAGTGATCTCCCATGTTCCATTAGCTAAGATGGAATTCATATCACTATGGACGGCTTCCTTCCAGTAGTCAGCATTAGGATATGCATATGCTTCTGAAATGGAAGTGTGAGTGTCATCCACAAGGTACACGATGAAATCATCACCAAAGGACTTTGCAGTCCTTTATCTCTTAATCCTTTTAGGAATTTTATTATCATCCTCCTTAGGACTTTCAGAGTGTTCAATTGGAATGGTAGGTTCAGAAAATGTAGCAAATTCCTAATTAGATGAACTAGGTATCTCCGGATTTCATGAGTTAGGTTTATCCTTCATAGGAAATATATCCTCAAACAAAGTTGCATCAGTCGACTCCATGATTGTACCGACATGAATGTCAGGTACTTCAGATTTTATTATCAAGAATCTATAACCAATGTTATGAAAATCATAGCCTAGAAAAACACAATCAATGGTTTTTGGTCCAAGCTTGCGCTTCTTGGGGATTGGTACATTAACCTTTTCCAAACAACCCCAAGTACGTAAGTAAGAGAGTTTTAATCTTTTTCTTCTCCCATTCTTCGAATGGAGTATTTTATTTGTTCTTTGTGGGAACTCGGTTTAGGACATGACACACAGTCAATAGTGCCTCCCCCACCATTCCTTGGAGAGACCCGATGTGTCTAACATGGCGTTAACCAAATCTTTTAGAGTATGGTTCTTTCTTTCGGCTACTCCATTTGACTGGGGTGAGTAGGGAGGCGTCCTCTCATGAATTATGCCATGTTCCGCACAAAAGAAATCAAACTCGTTGGAAAAATACTCTCCACCACGATCAGACCTAAGCCTCTTAATCTTTCGATCAAGTTGATTTTCTAGCTCAGCTTTATAGATTTTGAAGAAACTCAAAGCCTCATCTTTTGATTTCAAAAGATACACATGAAAATATCTCGTAGAGTCATCGATCAAATTCATGAAATATTTCTTTCCACCTTTTGTCAACACACCATTCATCTCACAAAGATCAGAATATATGAGCACTAGTGGTGTTAAATTTCTCACTTCTGCAGTCGTATGTGACTTGCGAGGTTGTTTAGCTTGCACATAGACTTGGCACTTAGATCCCTTAACAGTTGTGAAATCAGGGATTAAATTCATTTTGGCTAGCCATGTCATACAACCAAAATTAATATGACAAAGATGAGAGTGCCAGATGTTTGATTCAAAATTCGTGTAAATATGATTAACAACTTTATTACAAATGTTTGACAGTGATAAGCGGAACAAGCGTCTGCACTCATAGCCTTTACCAACAATGGTTCCATACTTCGAAATTACAAATTTGTTGGAATCGAATACAATCTTGTAGCCATCTCGACATAGAAGAGATCCGCTAACAAGATTTTTATTTATTGAGGGAACATGATGCACGTTCTTCAGGCGCACGGTCTTTCCCGATCTGAACTTCAGATCGACCGTAACAACACCATGAACAGAAGCATGCGAGACATTTCCCATTAGCATGGTTTGAGTCCCTCTGACCTTATATGAAGAAAACATGGAAATATCATAACCGAAATGTACATTAGCGCCCGTGTCAATCCAGCAATGAGGAGAATGACATAATGAAAGAACAGTAAGTAATATACCATACCCAACATCTTTCATCTCAACGTCGCCCATGACAAAATTAGCAGTCTTGCTGCCCTTCCCATGCTGGCGCTTGTCAAAGCGGTTGGGACAAGCAGGAGCCCAATGATCAGGATCACTGCACACATGACAAGAACCTTTCTTATTATCAATCTTCTTCTTAAAGCCGGTAGACTGTGAGGCCTTGTTCTTTCCATCAAACTTTCCTTTGCCGTCAAACTTGCCTTTGTTCTTGAACTTGTGAGGCTGGAAGTTCCTTTTCTGTACCAGATTGGCATTAGAACCTCCCTCGGTAACTCGAGCACGTGTGTCTTTTGCACTCGCCTTCTCTTCCACATCAAGAGTCCCAATGATATCCGTCACGGAGAACTCTTGTCTCTTGTGCTTCAGAGAAGTAACAAAATTCCTCCATGACTAGGGAAGTTTGGCAATAATGCCTCCGACAACAAACTTGTCCGGTAATACACAAGTGAAGTACTCAAGCTTCCTGGAAAGTGACTGTATCTCATGAGCCTGCTCCACAATGGGGCGGTCATCAACCATCTTACAGTCATAGAATTATTCTATGACATACAGTTCACTACCAGCATCGAAGACTCCAAATTTTCTCTCGAGCGCATTCCACATATCTTTGCCATTGCTAAATGACAGATATGAATCGACAATATTGTCGCCAAGAATGTTGATCAAGGCAGCCTTGAAAGTGGTATCAAGTTTTTGGAATGCCTCTTCCTAAGTGGGATTAAGATCACCCTCAGGTGCGCCATAGATTGCGTTATAGCAACTCATGGACTGTGATACGTCGGAAACGTATCTATATTTTTTGATGCTCCATGCTTGTTTAGTATATACTTTTCTTTACTTGTCTACACTTTGAGGTGCTTTTTACATGTTTTCTGGTACTAACCTATTAACAAGTTGCAACAGTGCGAGATGCCTGTTTTCTGCTGTTTTTGGTTTCAGAAAATTTAGTAAACAAATATTCTAGGAATTGGACGGGACAAACATCAAAGTCAATTACTTTCCGTGGGGAACAAGAAGTCTAGAGGGGAGCCAGAGGGGCCGGCCAGAGGGGCCAGACCCCCCTCCCAGGCGTGGCCACATGCGGGCCTGTGCCTGGCTAGGGTTTGGCCACCCTGGCCGTTGCCTCGGCCTCCCCCTTCGCCTATAAGAAGCCCCCGATGCAAAACCCTGAGTACCCGATCAATATTCCACGAAACCGTCTGTAGCCGCCACCACCATCGTCCCTAGATCGGGGGGGGGGGGATCTGAACTTCTTGCCGGCACCCTGCCGGAGGGGAGATCATCCCGGAGGCCTTCTCTCCGGTTTGATGTGTGAGTAGTTCCACCTTGGACTATGGGTCCATGTAGTAGCTAGATGGTTGTATCTCTTTCTTTGTGCTTTCATGTATAGATCTTGTGAGCTCCGTTTGTGATCAAGATCTAATCTATTTGTAATCATGCATGTTGTGTTTGCGGGAATCCTATGGATATTGAGATTATTATGTTGGTTTGACTAATGATTTTGTCTTTATGATTCTATCATGTCTGTGTTGTTTGTGATCTTGCATGCTCTCCGTTGTTAGTAGCTATCTTGGCCAAGTACTTGCTAGTGACTCCAAGGGGGAGTATTTATGCTCGATAGTTGGTTCATGCCTCTAGTTTCCAAGGGAAGTGACAGAAATCTCTTCGGTTGTAGATGTGTTGTTGCTACTAGGGAGAAAACAACGGTATCTTGTTCATGGAACATGTGGACTGTTTACCTTACATACTTTGCTTAAATGTAACATCCCAAAAATCATGATTTGAAAAGTTTGCATATCACTCATGCATTCATAAGAATTTGTTTATTTTCAAATAAGATTTCAAAATGAGAAACCATTTATATGCCTATTATTTTATGCTATAAAGGCAATGGTTCTATTTTACTCTCAAAGTATGAGAATACCTTGTTATGATCAGAAATATTTCAAAAATGAATGCAAAGCTTGCAAAAAATTCTCAAAACAAAATTCAAATATGAAACCATTTTATGCCTATTATCTATAATCATATTAAGCCATGGTTTTATTTTATTTTCCTTTATGACAAAGTGTTTTGGACTAAACAGTAAAGTTTTAAACTCATTTGAGTACAAGGTTTTCACTGCAAAAATCCAAAGAAATTTGAATTCAAACTCATTTGAATAGCATTTGAAAATGATTTCAGAAAATCAAATCAGAAATAGAAAAGGAATAAAGAAATAGAAAAGGGCCTACGCCAGCCTTCCAGCCCAACAGTAGAAGCGGCCCAATAGCCAGCCCACCCAGGTTCCCCTCTCCCCTCTGATTCTCACCCGCGTGCGCACCCCCCTCTCACTGACGCTCCAGTCCTACCTGCCCCGTCATCGTCGTCCCCAAACCCCGCCCACGACCGAGCCCTCTGCCGTTTCCTCTCCCGCGTCACTACCGTTGATTGCGCGAGTTATTGCCGTTGATTCGCCGAGTAACTCCTCGCCCAGCTCCGGCTACTTAAACCCCATAGCCCCCGCTCCATTTCCCCCCACTCAATCGCATCTGTGCGCCACCAGGCTGCTCGGTTTCCTCCTCGCACCGCCGCTGTCCTAACAAGCTTCGGCGATCGATTGTGGTAAGCCTCTTGCGCGCCTCGCTCTCTGGTTCATGCAAGATTGTTCCCTATTACCTTGCGCATCTCCTAACACTCGCCATTTTCTTTATTTCGCACCAGAGCGTCGCCTCCATCGACGACCGTGAGCACCCGATGCCAGGCTTCACTCCGGCGAGCGATTGCATTTGTGTCCGTGCGCCCCAGACTCGTACACCTACACGTTGAGCTTCGCCGTGCCCCTACGACCTTGGTAAGCAACAACATCCTCGCCTTTGCCCTCTGGACTCGCCGGAACTTCACCGGCAGACGCGCATCCGCCGCTTTGCCATTTGCGCCGCCACTCGATGGTCAGAACCTCATGGACCGTTAGATCTAGATCTAGAGGTTAGGATTAGAAGTTAGCGCGAAGGGGTATGGACAGATATGGACCACAGGATCTCACTTAGATCCAGCGGCTCGCGAGTGTGATCTGCACGAAGAGGTACGGGCCAATCAGATGGCGCCGTGTGTTAGGATTTCTGTTTTAAAATTTAGCTTTGAATCTATTAGATGAATAAATTTGAAAAATTCATGACTTTTGTTCTGTTTATCCAAAAAATGCAAATAAGATATCAATGGAATCACAAAAATAAACTCTACACATCTGTAGGCTTGGTTTTGTATTTTCTTTCAGGTAAAATATAATTTTATGCAGAGACATTTGTAGGCCTATTTTGTGTATAAAAATTATTTGGAAAATGTTATAAAAGACAATTAAGTTTATTTGGTGTATAAATGTTTAGTTTATTGTTCAGTACTGTTTTACTTGTCTTGTTTAGTTTAGAAAAATCATCACATGGAATTTGCATGCATTCATATATTTTTGCTTGATTATTTGAAATATGAATTTGGTGCTATCATTTTATGTGTAGATTTTGGTGCTAGTGGTGATTGTGACTGTGAGGATTGTTGTTACTCCCCCAACTACCAAGGCAAGTGGTGATTCATATTTTTGTCCCAATATTTTTGACTAAGCATTAGTGATATTTTGTATAGGGCTTGCATTATAATTTTTGCTAAGTATCTATATGCTTGGGAAATCCTAGTAGTTGTAGAATTGTTAGAATTTTATATAAGGTAAGATACTTGCTATTTCCATGCTTAGCCTAGCTAGTAGCAACCAAGGGTGGATTATATACATGCTATGGAAAAATATTGCTAAGTCTTTGACTTGTGTTTTGCTTAATAAAACAACTAAGTGAATGAAACACCTGGGTGGAATGGTATGTTTGGGTTATGTTGAGTGGTTACACAAGGCCCATATCTATGGTCTACCTTGTGTACCACACTTTTGTAAAGCCACCCAGGAACAAAGGGATTTGAGATGCCATATGTTAAGAAGCTTGTAGTGCAGCCACATGGCATTATGGGCTCTGCCTGGATCATATAAGTTGCAATAACTTAGCCAAATGGACAGTTGGTGGTAGGGGGTGATAGGTTTAGGACCGCGTCCATTTTGGTCTAAGGGAAGGCTTATGAAAGGTCTTTTCTTGATGCATGTCGAGTCTTGTGGGGGAAAGTGCACCACCTCTCGAGAAGGAAGAATCTAAGTACTTAGCCGTGTCCCCGGAAATGGACAATTTGAGCATCAAGACATGGAAGCTATCAAGAATCTCCTCATCCCAATTTCTAAGTTAAAAACTTGTGGTTGAACAAGGGTAAAGGTTCACCAATGTCTATTGGTGGTTCCTTGGGAGTTTTTGCCAAACAAAAACTTAGTGTTTTCAACTGATAGGTAAAACCTATTTTGAGGAAAACAAGCCTAAGCTACACTTACCCAAATTCATGTAGAAGCTAGAAACTACTATTCTACTAAGCTATCACTTGCCAATACTATTCCAATGTATTGATCCACTGTGGCTGTAACTTGTGATGTTGTAGGTTACTCTGATGAGGATTAGGGTTATGAGTCTACACTCAACATTTTTGCCTGTGGCACATGAAGATGAAGACTTTTATTTATATTATTGTTAAGTTAAACTCATGTACTAGACTATGGCTATGGAGTTGTAAAAGACTATGTTATCTCTGGAATGATGATGTAATAATGACCTTTGTTTCTGTGCACTTCATCTTAAACTATGGATGCTAGAATTTGATCCAAGGACTAGCATTGCAATCACATGGACCTTTACCTTTATAAAGGTGGGGTATTACAGATGGTATCAGAGGCAAGTTGCCTGTAGGATTATGACCCTAGGGTTGGATTAGACTAAGAAACCACTAAGGAAAAAATTTCAACACTTTGAAAAACTTCCACACTTGTCTTTTTCTTCTCGTAAACTTTTCTAATATTCTTTCTCATCTCTATTTGTAGATGAACTCCATCAACGAAGCCGTGAGGAAGGGACCACTCATGACCATGACTTTGGAGTGTGAGACTGAATTTCCCAAGGCACTCAAGAACCTTATGGTTACCATGGGGATACATGGTGTAGCTGCGTACAAGGGATTCCCTATGATGGATGAAGGAGAAGAGTATTGGTGGGTGCAACTTCACTTGTACAAAAACAAGGAAGACAACCACAAGGAGTCAGGATTTTGCATGGTCACCAACTCGGAAATGCACACAACATTCTTTGACTCTGCAAGAAATGCAGCTTGGGATGCTATCAAGGAGCTTGGTGATAGACTCAAGTGCAGAATGCTCAACACCCAAAATGACCTTAGAGAAGAAAATAAGCATACCCAAGAATTAGAGACTACCAACCAACAACTAAGGGGAGACATCATAGACCTAATATGGGAGTCTTGTGAACAAGATAGACAGATTGCCACTAAGGATGCCCTGATAGCTATTTTGTCTAGTGAGTGAGAGTTGTAACGTACTTCGTTAGTTGGACCACCACACTTATCGTTTTTACTTCCAAAAATTTGTATAAGTTATGTTGAACCTTTGATGTTGTAATGGATTTGTGTATGCCATGACTTGTGTGTTTGTTACTAAAAAGATGTGCTTGTGATATTTTGTCTTGTGAATTTTATCTACTTGTGTTGGTTCTAACTTTTCTCTATCTTATAAAAATAGATGCCTAATGTTGTTATCAGCATGGCCAAGGAGTTCAAGGGAACTCGTTTTGGTACTCGTCTCATTGAGCTCACTAGTGTGCTTAACCTTCCACTTCCTAGCATCACGACACTTCATCTCACCAAGTTTGAGAGGAAGGACCTATGGGGCTTCAGAGTCACACGGCCGGGACGCCAGGCAGAGCCACCCACGGAGGCTATTACTTTCAAGTTGATGCATGACGACAAGGAGAGAGGCTTAGATGTTGTCATGCAGGAGTTACTTGGGCGCCTGGTAGGGAGACACTCCAGCGATCTTAGAGGTCTTTACTTTCACCCCTTCGGGAGACGCAACCAGGAGGGTGAGGCTATAGAGTATGATGATGCTACTAGAGAGACGATGGAGCTGATTCGTATGTACCTTCAGGACCTAGAGGGTCTTATTAGACACCTTGATACTGATAGGACCAACATCATGCTTAGCAATGCCGAGCTCCAGGTTCAGCTACAAGAGAAGGACAAGATCTTCGCGGAGAAAGACGAGATCGTCAAGGAAATGGAGGAAAAATTCGAGAGCCAGGACAAGAAGTTCAAGAGCCAGGATAAAAGAGTCCAAGACAGGAACAAGAAGATTCGGGAGATGAAGGAAGAGTTAGAGGCTAAGGACTTCGATCTTGAGCACCAGCAGGGAGTGATCGAGAGGCTTCGCTCACAGAAGAGGGCTCTTAGGGCCAAGATTGAGGCCTTGACTACTAGTGTTGATGAGTTTAAGACTGCTATGGAGAATGCAGGTCTTACCCTTGTTGATGTGGAGATCGATGCGGAGGAGTATTGTAGACTACTCGATTATCTTTCATCTACCATACTTTGATTATTGAGTCGCCATGACCATCCAACATGTGGATGGATTGCTATGGTGTGTTTGCATTTTCCAAAACTTGTTGTTTATGTCGTTCAAACTCTATGTTATTTTGATGCTTGGTTATTGTGATTGTTCTATGTGATGTATTGTGCATGTTAAGCATCTATGGGTATCTCATTCTTATCCTTATTAAAAACCACAGATGCCTCCTCGACGTGCCAACCCCAACCAAAACAACAACAACAACAACGTCACTCCCGAGATGCAGCAGTTGATGGTAGCACAAGCTCAACTGATGCAGATGATGACAAACTTTATGCAGAACCAAAACCAGAATAACAACAAGAACAACAACAACAACAACAACAACCAGAATAATCCGCCAGGATTTGACATGCTCACCAGATTCCTTAGACTAAGGCCCGCAAAGTTCTCGGGAACCACTGATCCAATGGTAGACAATGACTGGTTACGTTCAGTGAACAAGGACTTAGTGACTGTTGGCTGCACTGATGAAGAAAAGGTCAGGTTCGCAGCACATCTGCTTGAAGGGCCAGCAGCAATCTGGTGGGACAACTTTCTGATCACCACTCCCATTGAGGATGTGACTTGGGCTATCTTTGAGGATGGATTCCGTACAACTCATATCTCATCCGGAGTGATGAATTTGAAGAAAAAGGAGTTCCACAATCTAAAATAGCATCACTGCAGTGTGGTTGAGTACATTGAGGAATTCAACAATCTGGCGCATTATGCACCGGATGAAGTTGATACAGATGCCAAGAGGAAGGAGAAATTCCTTGAAGGACTGAATGATGAGTTGAACCTGCAGCTGTCTGTTGCCTATGTCCCAACCTACCAATCACTTTTTGACAAGGCTACCATCTTGGAAAACAAGATGAAATAGGTTGAGAGAAGAAAGAGGAAGCATCACTTTGATAAGCACAGCTCGGGATCGTCTCACAAGCATTCCCATCATGATGATAGTGGGAGTTCTGGATCCCACAAACATGGAAAGTACAACAACCACCACAGCCACAACCGCCATCATGACAACAAGCATCACCGCAGTCATGATAATGACAAGTATAAGAACCACAAGAGTGGACACAGGAGCCACCACAGTGGAGGTGGAAGTGGAAGTGGAAGTTGGCCTGTAAAGAAAGATCTCAGTCAGGTTGAATGCTTCAAGTGCAAGCTGATAGGGCACTATGCTAATGAGTGCCCGAAAAATAAAGTTGAAGGTGGCAACAAGCCCAATCCCTTCCAAAAGGGACAAGTGAACCACATCAATGTGGAATAAATATATGAGGAATCTGATGCTGTGGCTGGTAGGTTCAAACTCAATTCTGTTCCAGCACTTGTTCTTTTCGATACTGGCGCATCACATTCATTCATATAAAGAGAATTTGTTGATAGAAATGGACTTCCACTAGAAACTATTGGGTGTCCTATAAAAGTAAGTTCTCCTGGTGGAGAAATGATAGTAAACTCGGGATGTCATGATCTAGTGATAAAATTTGGGAGGTATAAGTTTCCCGTTAATTTTATAATCCTAGATTCCCAAGGTTTGGATGTCATTTTGGGAATAGATTGGATAACTAAGTACGAGGGAGTACTAGATTGTGCCAATCATACTGTCACACTCACAACTCCGGATAATAAAAGGATTAGATTCAAGTCTAACTTTGAATCAAAAGGGAGTAAGCTAAATTCTCTTAAGGGGGTTAGCATCGACAGTGTGCTAATTGTAAGAGAATATCCGGATGTGTTTCCGGAGGAATTGCCGGGAATGGCACCATATAGAGATGTTGAGTTTCTGATTGACTTGCTGCCAGGATCAGGACCAATAGCAAAGAGACCTTACAAGATGTCAGTTGATGAGTTGAAAGAACTCAAGAAACAACTTGGAGAACAATTGTAGAAAGGATTTATTCAACCAAGTTCTTCATCTTGGGGAGCACCAGTTTTGTTTGTTGAAAAGAAAGATAGAAGTCAAAGGTTATGCATAGATTACCGTTCACTCAATGAGGTGACTATCAAGAACAGGTATCCTTTTCCCAGAATCAATGATTTGTTTGATCAGTTAGAAGGAGCCCGTGTGTTCTCAAAGATTGATCTCCGATCAGGCTACTTTCAGCTAAAGATAAGGGAACAAGACATACCTAAGACTGCTTTCACCACTAGGTATGGATTGTATGAGTACACCGTGATGCCATTTGGTTTGACAAATGCGCCAGCCTATTTCATGAATATGATGAACAAGGTGTTCATGGAATTTCTTGACAAATTTGTTGTCATTTTCATCGATGACATTTTGATCTACTCCAAGATCAATGAAGAGCATGAAGAACATTTGCGATTGATACTTGAGAAGCTTAGAGAGCATAAGCTATATGCCAAATTTAGCAAGTGTGAATTCTGGTTGAATGAAGTTGGATTTCTTGGACATATTGTGTCAGGAGATGGTAGAGCCGTTGATCCCGCAAAAGTGTCAGCTTTAACTGAGTGGGAATCTCCTAAGTCAGTGAAAGAAGTGCTTAGTTTCCTAGGCTTAGCAGGATACTATAGAAGATTCATTGAGAATTTCTCAAAGGTAACTAAGCCAATGACTGAGTTACTTAAGAAAGACAATAAATTTGATTGGACTGAAGGATGTGAACTCAGTTTCCAAGAGTTGAAGAAGAGACTAGTAACAGCACCAGTCTTATGTCTACCAGATTTGGAGAAGGATTTCCAAGTTTATTGTGATGCATCTCACCAAGGATTAGGTGCAGTTTTGATGCAAGAAGGGAAAGTTGTGGCTTATGCCTAGAGACAAGTCAAAACTCATGAAGTGAATTATCCTACTCATGATTTAGAGTTAGCCTCTGTTGTCCATGCACTCAAAACATGGAGACATTATCTTTTGGGAAAGTGTTGCGAAGTGTTCAAAGATCATAAAGTTTGAAGTATATCTTCACTCAGAAATAAATCAACATGAGACAAAGAAGATGGCTAGAACTCATCAAGGACTATGACTTGAGTTCTCAATACCACCCCGGTAAAGCAAATGTTGTAGAGGATGCATTAAGCCGTAAAGTTTATGTGAATGGCCTTACTAAGGGAGAATTGCCCGATGATCTGTGTGCCCAATTCAAAGATCTTAGATTGGAGATAGTGCCTGAAGGACATCTCATGTCATTGGATGTTCAACCCACCTTGTTGGACAAAATCAAGGAAGCCAAAAAGATAGACAAGGAAATTTAAGAGGTTAAAGAAAAGATTAGCAAGGGAAAATCCAAAGGATTCCATGAAGACGAATATGGTACTTTATGGTATGGAAAACGTATCTGCATTCCGCAAGATCCGGAGCTTCGGAAACTGATCTTACAAGAAGCACACAACTCACCATATTCCATTCATCCGGGTAACACCAAAATGTACATGGATGTGAAGGAAAGATTTTGGTGGAATAATCTCAAGAAGGACATCGCTGAACATATTGCTTTGTGTGATGAATGTAGTAGAGTGAAAGTGGAACATCAGAAACCAGCAGGATTGTTACAACCACTACCTATTCCTGACTGGAAGTGGGATAAAATTGGTATGGATTTTATCACTAGACTGCTAGGGACTAGATCGGGATATGATTCCATTTGGGTTGTAGTAGATCGCCTAACTAAAGTGGCTCATTTCATACTCGTGAAGACAACCTACACAAGTGCTAAGTTAGCCAAGATTTATATGAATAGGGTTGTGTGTCTGCATGGAGTACCCAAGAGTATTTTGTCAGATAGGGGAACTCAATTCACTTCCCATTTGGAGGCAACTTCATGAGTCATTGGGAATGAGATTGGAATTCAGCACTGCTTTTCATCCTAGACTGATGGACAGACAGAAAGGACCAACCAGATTCTAGAGGATATGTTGAGGGAATGTGCCCTACATTATGGTGCTAGTTGGGATGAAAGTCTGCCTTACGCAGAATTCTCTTACAACAACAGCTATCAAGCCAGTATTGAGATGGCACCGTTTGAATTTCTCTATGGGAGAAAGTGTACTACACCATTGCTATGGAATGGTGTTGGAGAAAGAAACTTGTTCGGGCCAGAACTAATCAAGGAAGCTGAAGAGAAAGTCAAGTTGGTAAAGGACAGATTAAAGATAGCACAGTCCCGACAAAAGAGCTACACAGATCCAAAGCGTAGAGAAGTCACCTATGAGGTGGCTGATTGAGCTTATCTTAGAGTATCACCACTTCGTGGAGTAAAGAAGTTTGGAGTCAAAGGAAAATTTGCACCAAGATATGTTGGACCATTCAAGATTCTGAGCCGTAAAGGAGAAGTAGCATATGAGATTGAATTTCCTGAATCATTGTCTGCCGTTCACAGTGTATTTCACGTAAGTTAGCTAAAGAAATGTCATCCGTAGATGGAGGAGACTTCTTTGAAGGATACTATACCCTTGGAAGAGGTCCAATTGGAAAGTGATCTCACTTATGAGGAAAACCTATCAAGATTATTGAGACTGCAGAAAGAGTTACTCGGACAAAGACTATCAAATTCTGCAAAGTTCAGTGGAACCATCATTCCGAGGAAGAAGCAACATGGGAAAGAGAAGATGATCTTCGGAAAGACCACCCTCACCTATTTGCTAGCCAATCTGAATCTCGAGGGTGAGATTCACCTTCAGGGGGTTAGATTTGTAACAACCCAAAAATCATAATTTGAAAATTTTGCATATCATTCATTGTCACATCCCAAGATTTTCCAAATCTTGTTATGTGAAAAATAAATGAATAAAATAAAACTTTGTTGAATTTCAGGGTGAGAAGAAACTTTTTGATTCCAATTGGAAACCTTCAAACCTATTTTGATCAAATAAATCCTAAAGGGATTTAAAAAGATAAACAATTAATAAAGAAAGTTTTAAATATTTGGAATCACTATTTTGGGATCTTTTAATAAAAAGATTGGTTTTATAAAACAAAGGAAGAATTATAAATAAGGATTATTAAATCCAAATGAAATCTTGGCCAAGCTCTTGAAGTAAAGTATTTTGTTTTGATTAAAGAGATAAAAGTCTTTTAAATAAAATAATGAGGATTTATTAATAAACCAAATTTATTAAAGTAAAGGCTTTTCCCAGTTTAATTAAACACTAAAACTTGCTATTTTATTTTAAATGAGTTTTACAAGTGTTTTATATTTTCAAATAAGACTTACTGATTTGATTTTGGGATTATATAAGTTTTCAAATAGAGTTTTAAAAATAAATCAAATCCTATTTGATTTAATAACTAAGGTCTAATTAATTATTAAATAGATCCTAAAAAGAATAAAAATATTATTTTATTTTTGGACTTGGAATATTATTGTTAAACAGAACTAAAACCAATACAAGGTGTGGTGGAAGTTTGTTTGATTGAATGTTTGAATTGTTTGATTGAATTTCAAAACAGAAAACCAAATAGAAAAAGAAAAAGCAATCAGAAAGAAAAAAAATGAAAACAAACTTGACCCAACCCAGCTAAGCCCACCTGGCCCAGTTAGCCCAACTCCTCTCCTCCCCGCAGAAAACGATTCAAACTCGCGAATCGACCCACTCAGCGACTGACAGACGGACCCCACCGCACACTTCCCTCCTTCGTTGACGCCCAGACCCCACTGCCACCTCAGCGTCGTCTTGAACCCCCAAACCCCGCCCTGCCGTTGCAGACAAGAAACGCCGGCGATGAATACGTATTGAAGACATCCTTGATTCCTCCAACTAACCGCGCCCATTTAACCGCCTACGTCTTCCCTCTCTTTCCCCTCAAACCCCGCTGCGAGTGAGCCACCAGGCTATCTTGATTCTGCATTGCACCGCCACTGCTCCGGCGAGCCTCTCCAGCGAATTCCGGCCACACCTCGCCACCTCTCTCCTCCCACTGCACGCGAGAGTGATCCCCAGTTCCAGGCGCATCTATCAGTGCCTCCCGTTCGTCCGCGCTCGCCCCAGAGCCTCGGCTTCGACAACCTCTGAGCGCCGCCGCGTTTGCTTCTTTCTCCGGCGACCTCCCCTGGTAAGCCAGACCGCCCCAAGCCCTCCCGATCATGCTCATGTGAATCCCACACTCGCCCGCATCTAACCATTCCCCTATCTTGTCTTAGGGTGATATGCAACGTCGTCCTCGACGACCACCAGAACCGCTTGACGCCGCCATCGTCTCCAGCGAGCAATCCCCTCCGCTCCAGTACGCCCCTCAACGAAATCTCAACACGTTGAGCATCGCCGTGACCTCTTGAACCCGGTGAGCATCTCCCCTTCCTTCCCCACCTCAGTATCGCCACTGCCGTTGCCGTCGACAGCCGCCGGGCCGCGCCGGCCATAGCTCTTGGTCACACGCTAGGGACCGTAGGATACGCAATAGAAGCTAGACGAAGGGGTAAGTAGCATCTCAGCGCCGTGCGATGTAATTTAATCCAACGGCCTGCATCGCTCGATCCACGCGAAGCGGTACTGACCAGTAGAAACGTGCCGCGTGCCACTAGTTGGTTTAAAACAGATTTTAGAATCTGATTTAGATGCAAATTTGTAAACCTCATAACTTTTGATCCACACGTCCAAAATTTGCAAACTTTATATCAATGGATTCAGAAAAGCAAGCCCTAGCCAACCATGCCATTTGTTTAGTAAAAAGTTTCTGTTAGATTGTTTGTTTTTGTAGAAACTTGTGTATGCTTGTTTAGGTTATAAAAATTATTCCAAAAAGTTTTTGAGGATGAAATCTTTGCAAATTGGTTTGTTGTGAACCTACTGACCCTAGGAACCAAACCATGGATTTAAAAATGTATTTTGTGAAGTTTAGGAGTAAATACTTGAATTAAATCATTTCTAGCCAAATAAAAATATTGATTTTGCTATGGAAATGATTTTTGAGAAAAACCTTTGGAAAATGTTTTGATTCAAACCTACTGACCCTAAACACCAAGTTTTGTGAACTAACAACTTATTTGGTGAACAATATAAAATTGTTGCTTTACTAAAAACATTTTCCACCACATGAAATAATGATTTCATTTAAAAATGGTTTATAGGTAAAACCCTTTTGCAAATGACTTTGCCACTTTAGAAAATGACCACTTTGAACCTTACAATGTATAGAGCCTAGTAGAAAACACCTTTGCAAGTAAAAACTATCTTTTGCATGCTTGCATGCATGACTTTGTTTCTATTATTTTATGTGTGATAGATTGTTTGATTATTGGTTGGAATACTAGTTGAATCTATGTTTGCTTGATTGATTTGTAGTGAAGTTAGAAGAGTGTGATATTAGCAAGATCAAGAAGTGATCCCACCTCCTCTACCAAAAAGGCAAGTGACACTATCATCCAAGTCCTAATATTTTCATTACACTTAGTGGATTTTGAAACATGCATGATAAGGACTACTATATTTTGCTATGCTAAATCCTAATAGGATACCCTTATACATTACTTAGTGAAAAAAATGTAGTTGTAATATTCTTAGCCCTGCTATATATATATTTTGAGAAAGGATACATGTTGAGATTATTTGATGTTGAGAAAAGACTTGTGTTTTATATAATAAAACAAGTACTCAATGAACCACCTGGGTGGACAAGGATACTCAAGTTTTGGACAAGGTGGCAACAAAAGGAACCATGTTTATATGGCAATCTCTTTTTGGTTGTGCACTAAAAGAAAACCACCCAGGGACTTAGAGATTGTACATGTTTCTCGTACAATGGCTTCCGTGTGCAACCACATGCTAAATGGGCACTGGCTTAGTCAATTAAATTGTGGAAGACCCATGCATTGGCCTCTTCAGGTTACTGGAATGAGGGAACTAGGAACCCTACATTGGTGCCTGAAGAAAAGCTGGCATTGTGTATGGGAGGACCCTATGGAAAGACTTCGTCACATTCTCAATCTGCCAGTACTCCATCTTGGTGAGTACTTATCCAGCGGCCACTGGTGGCAACAAGATGAGATTGTGTCATGTGGGTAAAGTGTACAACTTCTGCAAAAGATAAAAATCTAAGTACTTAGCCGTGTCCCCGGTTATGGACAATACTGAGCAACTAAGGCCTGAAGCTATGGGAAATCTCGACATTCCAATTTCTAAAAGAAAAACTTGAAAGTGACAACAAAATACTTGAAGCACTTGGGGTGTACCAAGGAGCTCAAAAGATTTTGACAAAGACTTGAAGCACTTGGAGTGTACCAAGGAGCTCAAAATATTTTGACAAAGACTTGAAGCACTTGGGGAGTACCAAGGAGCTCAGAAAGATTTTGATAAAAAGATCAAAACTAATTTTGAAAAGATAAGAAAAACAATATTGCTTTCTGCAAACAAGCCTAAACCCTACTTAGACAAATATGCATGTATTGATAGGATCCACTTATATTCTACATAGTAGTGAAACTTGCCAATACAATTCAAATGTATTGACCCTTGTGGCTGTAACTTGTTATGTTGCAGGTTTGTTTGATATTAGTGAAGTTTATTGATTAGGATTACAAGTCTACAACCAACATGTTTGCCTGTGGCACTTTGAAGATAAAGGACCCCATGCTTAAAGATTTTCTGCTGCAATGTAATGTAATAGCCAAATGAGCTATGTAAGATGTAATAAAATTATGTTATTCCTGGTTATAAAGTTGTATTATGACCTTTGTTTCTTGATATTACATCTTAACTGTGGATGCTAGCTATTTATCCAGGGACTAGCATTGTAAACACAGGGATCTCTACCTTATTAAAGGTTGGGAACCTTACAGATGGTATCAGTGCATTGTGTTGCCTGTAGGATTTGTAAACCTAGGATTGGACAAAACCCTTTAGAAAAATAGGAGTTGTATTTGTTCCAAAACTTATTTACAAACAATCTTGTAAACTCTTTCCTCAACCACTTTGGTTTTGAATCTACATCTCTTCTATTTTCAAACTTGATGGACAAAGCCTACCCCATGGCCAAAGACTTCACCATGTGCAAAGGACTTCTACAACTCTAATGAATTCAACATCTTCAACTCTAATGACTTCAACATCTTCAACTCTAATGACTTCAACATCTTCAGCATTTTCACCAAGGACCTCAATCTTGGATATCACTAAGGACAAGTGAGACAAGGAATCTTGCTCAAAGATTTGGAGACTAAGGAAACACAACTTAGAAGGAGCCATCAACACCTTTGAAGTTTTGTGACCAAGAGTTTTCCCAAGGAAACCATGATCTCATGCAAGAAGAATCAACCAAGAAGGATGGAAAGATCACAAGTGAACCATATAGATGGACCACCATATTTAGTTTAAGCCAAACCCACCAACTTATGTGGTGTAACAAAATATTTTTGGTTGTCTAAGAATATGCTTGGAAACTTGTGTTTGAAAGGAGTGTTTGTTTGTGATTGCTTGCACATTGTTTGTGTGAATTTTGAAGTGTGTGATTAGAATTATTCCCTTAGAGATATTTTGCCTATTCTAATCTCAATTCAACCCAAACAGATGACTACTCCAAGAGACTCCAACATCAAGGTTGATGACACCAACAAAAACCAAGATGACAACATGAGAGAACTCATAGCAACCCAAAACCAGTTGAACCAAATGACAACTCAATTCATAGCCAACACCAGTGGGGAAGATCCAACCCAGCAAGGATTTTTGGAATCACAAGCCCAAATGTTGCATAAGGTGACAGATCAAATGATCAACATGGAAGGCAACTCTTCCAAAGGAGTTTGTGACAACAAAAATGACAAAGATGTTATCCTAGGAGGAACCAAAGCTTGCAATATTTGTGGAGACAAGGATCACACTTCCAAGGAGCATGGAGATCAATGCCCCAACTGTGAAGAGAAACATCCAGTTGTCCAATGTCCCACCTCTCAAGCTACATGTTACCTATGTGAAGGAAATAATCATGTCCCTATCCAATGCCCCATCTATTCCATAGTTGAACAAAGGAAACAAGGTGGAGTGCAACAACTGATTGCAAACTATCAAGAGGGAGCTAAGCCTACCAAGAAAGATGAGGACAAAGGAAAATCTCCACTTGTACCTCCATGCAATACAACCCAATTTAAAGGACCAAAGAAGATGCATATGAATTATCCAAGGAGCAATAGAAGTTCAAAGAAACCAGTAGACATTCCTACCTATGAGATAACATATGAAGAACATGAACTTGAGGCACTCCTAGCTTTGGAGAAACCCAAGCAAAAGAAGGACAAAAGCCATGTGCAATGTAACCATTGTAAATAAATGGGACACTATTCCAGTGAATGTCCAGAGAAACAGAAGTATAAGGAGATTGGCCAAGTATGGTGCAACAACTGCAAAAGAGCTAGGCCATTATGCAGCAACCTGTCCACAAGAGATACGTGAAGAACTCAAACTTATCACATGTTACAATTGTGTTAACCAAGGACATTATGCAAGCAACTGTCCAGAAAAGATGAAGCACAAGATAAACAAGCCTATGAAGGATCTCAGCCTTGTCACATGTTTCAAGTGTGGAAACAAAGGACACTATGCAGATGTTTTCCCAGAGAAGTTTCCCCAAGATCCCAAACAAGCCAAGATGTAATTTAGTTGGAAAAAATTTAAGGGTGATAGTACCCTAGATGCTTTGAGCCTACTTGTAACCCTAGCCTTCCCAAATCTCGGGACGAGATTTATTTTAAGGGTGGTAGCCTGTCACATCCCAAGATTTTCCAAATCTTGTTATGTGAAAAATAAATGAATAAAATAAAACTTTGTTGAATTTCAGGGTGAGAAGAAACTTTTTGATTCCAATTGTAAACCTTCAAACCTATTATGATCAAATAAATCCTCAAGGGATTTAAAAATATAAACAATTAATAAAGAAAGTTTTAAATATTTGGAATCACTATTTTGGGATCTTTTAATAAAAAGATTGGTTTTATAAAACAAAGGAAGAATTATAAATAAGGATTACTTTATAAAGCCAAATGAAATCTTGGACAAGCTCTTGAAGTAAAGTATTTTGTTTTGATTAAAGAGATAAAAGTCTTTTAAATAAAATAATGAGGATTTATTAATAAACCAAATTTATTAAAGTAAAGGCTTTTCCCATTTTAATTAAACACTAAAACTTGCTATTTTATTTTAAATGAATTTTACAAGTGTTTTATATTTTCAAATAAGACTTACTGAATTGATTTTGGGATTATTTAAGTTTTCAAATAGAGTTTTAAAAATAAATCAAATCCTATTTGATTTAATAACTAAGGTCTAATTAATTATTAAATATATCCTAAAAAGAATAAAAATATTATTTTATTTTTGGACTTGGAATATTATTGTTAAACAGAACTAAAACCAATACAAGGTGTGGTGGAAGTTTGTTTGATTGAATGTTTGAATTGTTTGATTGAATTTCAAAACAGAAAACCAAATAGAAAAAGAAAAAGCAATCAGAAAAAAATGAAAACAAACTTTACCCAACCCAGCTAAGCCCACCTGGCCCAGTTAGCCCAACTCCTCTCCTCCCCGCAGATAACGATTCGAACTCGCGAATCGACCCACTCAATGACCGACGGACCCCAAGACACTTCCCTCCTTCACGACGCCTGCACCCCATCGCCACCGTCGTCTTCAACCCCAAACCGCCGCTGCAGACAAGAAACGCCGGCGATGAATACGTATTGAAGACAACCTTGATTCCTCCAAGTAACCGCGCCCATTTAACCGCCTGCGTCTTCCCTCTCTTTCCCCTCAAACCCCGCTGCGAGTGAGCGAGCCACCAGTCTGCTTGATTCTCCGCCACACCTCGCCACCTCTCGCCTCCCACTGCACGCGAGAGTGATCCCCAGATCTAGGCGCATCTATCAGTGCCTCCCGTCTCGCCGCCGCCTACGCCTTGCCGACAACCTCGGCCGCCGCTCGCTTCTTTCTCCGGCGACCTCCCCTGGTAAGCCAGACCACCCCGAGCCATCCTGATCATGCTCACGTGAATCCCACACTCGCCCGCATCTAACCATGCCCCTATCTTGTCTTAGGGTGATATGCAACGTCGTCCTCGACGACCACCAGAACCGCCTGACGCCGCCATCGTCTCCGGCGAGCAATCCCCTCCGCTCCAGTACGCCCCTCAACGAAATCTCAACACGTTGAGCATCGCCGTGACCTCCTGAACCCGGTGAGCATCTCCCCTTCCTTCCCCACCTCCTGTATCGTCGCCACCGCTGCGCCGCCGACACTTGCCGCCGCCGCTAGCTCTTGGTCACACGCTAGGGACCGTAGGATACGCGATAGAAGCTAGACGAAGGGGTAAGTAGAATCTCAGCGCCGTGCGATGAAATTTAATCCAACGGCCTGCATCGCTCGATCCACGCGAAGCGGTACTGACCAGTAGAAACGTGTCGCGTGGCACTAGTTGGTTTAAAATAGATTTTAGAATCTGATTTAGATGCAAATTTGTAAACCTCATAACTTTTGATCCACACGTCCAAAATTGGCAAACTTTATATCAATGGATTCAGAAAATCAAGCCCTAGTCAACCATGCCATTTGTTTAGTAAAAAGTTTCTATTATATTGTTTGTTTTTGTAGAAACTTGTGTATGCTTGTTTAGGTTATAAAAATTATTCCAAAAAATTTTTGAGGATGAAATCTTTGCAAATTGGTTTGTTGTGAACCTACTGACCCTAGGAACCAACCCATGGATTTAAAAATGTATTTTGTGAAGTTTAGGAGTAAATACTTGAATTAACTCATTTCTAGCCAAATAAAAATATTGATTTTGCTATGGAAATGATTTTTGAGAAAAACCTTTGGAAAATGTTTTTATTCAAACCTACTGACCCTAAACACCAAGTTTTGCGAACTAACAACTTATTTGGTGAACAATATAAAATTGTTGCTTTACTAAAAATATTTTCCACCACATGAAATAATGATTTCATTTAAAAATGGTTTATAGGTAAAACCCTTTTGCAAATGAATTTGCCACTTTATAAAATGACCACTTTGAACATTACAATGTATAGAGCCTAGTAGAAACCACCTTTGCAAGTAAAACTATCTTTTGCATGCTTGCATGCATGACTTTGTTTCTATTATTTTGTGTGTGATAGATTGTTTGATTATTGGTTAGAATACTAGTTGAATCTATGTTTGCTTGATTGATTTGTAGTGAAGTTAGAAGAGTGTGATATTAGCAAGATCAAGAAGTGATCCCACCTCCTCTACCAAAAAGGCAAGTGACACTATCATCCAAGTCCTAATATTTTCATTACACTTAGTGGATTTTGAAACATGCATGATAAGGACAACTATATTTTGCTATGCTAAATCCTAATAGGATACCCTTATACATTACTTAGTGAAAACAATATAGTTGTAATATGATTAGCCCCGCTATATATATATTTTGAGAAAGGATACATGTTGATATTATTTGATGTTGAGAAAAGACTTGTGTTTTATATAATAAAACAAGTACTCAATGAACCACCTGTGTGGACAAGGATACTCAAGTTTTGGACAAGGTGGCAACAAAAGGAACCATGTTTATATGGCAATCTCTTTTTGGTTGTGCACTAAAAGAAAACCACCCAGGGACTTAGAGATTGAACATGTTTCTTGTACAGTGGCTTCCGTTTGCAGCCACATGCTAAATGGGCACTGGCTTAGTCAATTACATTGTGGAAGACCCATGCATTGGCCTCTTCAGGTTACTGGAATGAGGGAACTAGGAACCCTACATTGGTGCCTGAAGACAAGCTGGCATTGTGTATGGGAGGACCCTATGGAAAGACTTCGTCACATTCTCAATCTGCCAGTACTCCATCTTGGTGAGTACTTATCCAGCGGCCATTGGTGGCAACAAGATGAGATTGTGTCATGTGGGTAAAGTGTACAACTTCTGCAGAAGATAAAAATCTAAGTACTTAGCCGTGTCCCCGGTTATGGACAATACTAAGCAACTAAGGCCTGAAGCTATGGGAAATCTCGACATTCCAATTTCTAAAAGAAAAACTTAAAGTGACAACAAAAGACTTGAAGCACTTGGGGTGTACCAAGGAGCTCAAAAGATTTTGACAAAGACTTGAAGCACTTGGGGAGTACCAAGGAGTTCAGAAAGATTTTGATAAAAATAACAAAACTAATTTTGAAAAGATAATAAAACCAATATTGCTTTCTACAAACAAGCCTAAACCCTACTTAGCCAAATATGCATGTATTGATAGGATCCACTTATATTCTACATAGTAGTGAAACTTGCCAATACAATTCAAATGTATTGACCCTTGTGGCTATAACTTGTTATGTTGCAGGTTTGTTTGATATTAGTGAAGTTGATTGATTAGGATTACAAGTCTACAACCAACATGTTTGCCTGTGGCACTTTGAAGATGAAGGACCCCATGCTTAAAGATTTTCTGCTGCAATGTAATGTAATAGCCAAATGAGCTATGTAAGATGTAATAAAGTTATGTTATTCCTGGTTATAAAGTTGTATTATGACCTTTTTTTCTTGATATTACATCTTAACTATGGATGCTAGCTATTGATCCAGGGACTTGAATTGTAAACACAGGGATCTCTACCTTATTAAAGTTTGGGAACCTTACATTCATGCATTCATAAGCCTTTGGTTATTTTGAAACAAGATTTCAAAATGAGAAACCATTTATATGCCTATTATTTTATGCTAGAAAGGCAATGGTTATATTTTACTCTCAAAGTATGAGAATACCTTGTTACAATCAGAAATAATTCAAAGATGAATGCAAAGCTTGCCCAAAAATTCTCAAAAAAAAATTCAAATATGAAACCATTTTATGCCTATTATCTATAATCATATTAAGGCATGGTTTTATTTTATTTTCCTTTATGACAAAGTGTTTTGGACTAAACAGTAAAGTTTTTACAGTCATTTGAGTACAAGGTTTTCCCTGCAAAAATCCAAAAGAAATTTGAATTCACACTCATTTGAATAGCATTTGAAAATGATTTCAGAAAATAAAATCAGAAATAGAAAAGGAATAAAGAAATATAAAAGGGCCTGTGCCAGCCTTCCATCCCAACAGCAGCAACGGCCCAATAGCCAGACCACCCAGGTTCCTCTCTCCCCTCTGATTCTCACCCGCGCGCGCACCCTCTCTCACTGATGCTCTGGTCCCACCTGCCCCGTCATCGTCGTCCCCAAACCCCGCCCACGACCGAGCCCTCCGCCGTTTCCTCCCCCGCGTCACTGTTGTTGATTGCGCGAGTTATTGCCGTTGATTCGCCGAGTAACTCCTCTCCCAGCTCCGGCTACTTAAAATCCACATCCCCCGCTCCATTTCCCCCCACTCAATCGCATCTGTGCGCCACCAGGCTGCTCGGTTTCCTCCTCGCGCCGCTGTTGTCCCGACAAGCTCCGACGACCGATTGCGGCAAGCCTCATGAGCGCCTCGCTCTCTGGTTCATGCAAGCTTGTTCGCTATCACCTTGCGCATCTCCTAACACTCGCCGTTTGCTTTATTTCGCACCAGAGCGTCGCCTCCGTCGACGACCGTGAGCACCCGATGTTAGGCTTCACACCGGCGAGCGATTGCGTTTGTGTTCGTGCGCCCCAGCCTCGTCCACCTACACGTTGAGCTTCGCCGTGCCCCCACGACGTCGGTAAGCAACAAAATCCTCGCCTTTGCCCTCTGGACTCGCCGGAACTTCACCGGCAGACACGCAGCCGCCGCTCTGGCCATCTGCGCCGCCACTCGATGGTCAGAACCTCGTGGACCGTAAGATCTAGATCTAGAGGCTAGGATTAGAAGTTAGCATGAAGGGGTATGGACAGATCTAGACTGCAGGATCTCACTTAGATCCAGCGGCTCGCGAGTGCGATCCCCACGAAGCGGTACGGGCCAATCAGATGGCGCCGCGTGTTAGGATTTCTGTTTTAAAATTTAGATTTTAATCTATTAGATGAATAAATTTGAAAAATTCATAACTTTTGTTCTGTTTATACAAAAAATGCAAATAAGATATCAATGGAATCACAAAAATAAACTCTAAACATCTGTAGGCTTGATTTTGTATTTTGATTCTGGTAAAATATAATTTTATGCAGAGACATTTGTAGGCCTATTTTGCGTATAAAAATTATTTGGAAAATGTTTTAAAAGCCAAATTAAGTTTATTTGGTGTATAAATGTTTAGTTTATTGTTCAGTATTGTTTTACTTGTCTTGTTAGTTTAGAAAAATCATCACATGGCATTTGCATGCATTCATATATTTTTGCTTGATTATTTGAAATATGAATTTGGTGCTATCATTTTATGTGTAGATTTTGGTGCTAGTGGTGATTATGACTGTGAGGATTGTTGTTACTCCCCCAACTACCAAGGCAAGTGGTGCTTCATATTTTTGTCCCAATATTTTTGACTAAGCATTAGTGATATTTTGTATAGGACTTGCATGATAATTTTTGCTAAGTATCTATATGCTATGCTTGGGAAATCCTAGTAGTTGTAGAATTGTTAGAATTTTCTCTAAGGTAAGATACTTTCTATTTCCATGCTTAGCCTAGATAGTAGCAACCAAGGGTGGATTATATACATGCTATGGAAAAATATTGCTAAGTCTTTGACTTGTGTTTTGCTTAATAAAACAACTAAGTGAATGAAACACCTGGGTGGAATGGTATGTTTGGGTTATGTTGAGTGGTTACACAAGGCCCATATATATGGTTTACCTTGTGTATCACACTTGTGGAAATCCACCCAGGAACAAAGGGATTTGAGATGCCATATGTTAAGAAGCTTCTAGTGTAGCCACATGGCATTATGGGTTCTGCCTGGATCATATAGGTTGCAATAACTTAGCCAAATGGATAGTTGGTGGTAGGGGGTGATAGGTTTGGGAACGTGTCCATTTTGGTATAAGGGAAGGCTTCTGAAAGGTCTTGTCTCAATGCATGTCGAGTCTTCTAGGGAAAGTGCACCACCTCTCGAGAAGGAAGAATCTAAGTACTTAGCCGTGTCCCCGGAAATGGAGAATTTGAGCATCAAGACATGGAAGCTATCAAGAATATCCTCATCCCAATTTCTAAGTTAAAAACTTGTGGTTGAACAAGGGTAAAGGTTCACCTATGTCTATTGGTGGTTCCTTGGGAGTTTTTGCCAAACAAAAACTTAGTGTTTTCAATTGATAGGTAAAACCTATTTTGAGCAAAGCAAGCCTAAGCTACACTTAGCCAAATTCATGTAGAAGCTAGAAACTACTATTCTACTAAGGTATCACTTGCCAATACTATTCCAATGTATTGATGTAGAGGTCCCAACCTTTAATAAGGTAGAGATCCCTGTGTTTACAATGCTAGTCCCTGGATCAATAGCTAGCATCCACAGTTAAGATGTAATATCTAGAAACAAAGGTCATAATACAACTTTATAACCAGGAATAAAATAATTCATTACATATTACATAGCTCATTTGGCTATCTCATTACAATGCAGCAGAAATATCTATAAAGCATGGAGTCCTTCATCTTCAAAGTGCCACAGGCAATCATGTTGGTTGTAGACTTGTATTCCTATTCAACACACTTCACTAACATCAAACAAACCTGCAACATAAAAGTTGTAGCCACATGGGTCAATACATTTGAATTGTATTGGCAAGTTTCACTACTATGTAGAAATAAGTGGATCCTATCATTACATGCATATTTGGCTAAGTAGGGTTTGGGCTCATTTGCAGAAAGCAATATGGTTTTATCCTATCCTTTCAAAATAGTTTTGATCTTTTGTCAAATATTTCTGAACTCCTTGGAAAACTCCAAGTGCTTCTAATCCCTTGTTGTCACCATCAAGTTTTACTTTGAGGAATTGGAATGTCGAGATCTTCCATAGCTTCAGGCCTTAGTTTCTCAGGGTTGTCCATAACCGGGGACATGGCTAAGTACTTAGAACTTTGATCTTTTGCATAAGTTGTACACTTTACCCACATGACACAATCTCGTCTTGACGCCACCAGTGGCCGCTGGATAAGTACTCACCAAAATGGAGTACCGACAGATCGAGAATGTGACAAAGTCTTTCCATAGAAGTCCTCCCAATACACAATGCTAGCTTGTCTACCAGGCACCAATGTAGGGATATATTTCCATACACAATTCTAGTTAACCTTAAGATGCCAATGCATGGGTCTTCCACTATGTAGTTGACTAAGCCAGAGCCCATTTAGCATGTGGCTGTACACGGAAGCCACTATACGCGAAACATGTTCAATATCTAAGTCCCTGGGTGGTTTTCTTCTAGTGTACATACAAAAAGATAGCCATATAAACATGGTTCCCTTTGTTGCCACCTTGTCCAAAACTTGAGTATCTTCTTTCCACCCAGGTGGTTCATTGAGTACTTGTTTTATTATATAAAACATATACTTTTCCAACACTTCATATAATCATAGCATGTATCCCATCCCAAATATATAGCAGGGCTAAGCATACTACAACTACATTATTTTCACTAAGGAAGATATAAGGGTATCCTAATAGGATATAGCATCACATAGAAATATAGTAGTCCTTTCATGCATGTTACAAAAATCCACTAAGTGTAATGAAAATAGTAGGACATGGATGATAGTGTCACTTGCCTTTTTAGTAGATAATATTGGTTCACTTCTTGATCTTGCAAGTATCACACTCTTCTAACTTCACTACAATTCAATCAAGCAAACATATATTCAACTAGTATTCAAACAATTCATCACATAAAATAACAAAAACAACGCAATGCATGCAAGCATCCAAAAGATGGTTTTGTTTGGAAAAGTGGTTTCTATTAGGTTATAAACATTTGAAAACACCCATTGGTCATTTATAAAAGTGGTAAAACTAATTGATACCAAGTTAGTGAAAAATGGCTATTTTCAATCATTTTGGTTTTGCTAGAAATGGTTCAAACCAAAGTAATATTTTATGTTGTTGGAAATGACTTTTAGCAAAGTAATAATTTTTATAGGTTCATCAAATATATTTTTAAATCTCAAAACTTGGTGTTTTAGGGTCAGAGAGTTTAACTCAAATCATTTTCCCAAGATTTTACTCAAAAAGTATTTTTAACACATAAACAATATTTTCATTTGACTAGAAATGCTCTTATTCAAAGATTTGTTCTTTGGCTTCACAAAATACATTTTTAAATCCATAAGTTGGTTTCTATGGTCAGTAGGTTCAAAACAAACCACTTATCAAAGATTTCACCTTAAAAATATTTCTAGAACAATTTTTATATTCAAATGATGCCTACACAAGTTTCTAAAAATTCAACCAATTTTCCAGAAGCAAAACATTAAACAAAGTCCATGGTTGCAAAGTACTTGTTCTGCTGATTCCATTGATATAAAATTTGCAAAATTTAGACGTGTTGATTAAAAGTTATGAATTTTACAAGTTTGCATATCTAATAGAACAAAATTTTAGGTTTTAAACAAACTCTGGCCACGTGGCTCTATCCTATTGGACGATACCGTTTCATTTGGATTGAGCTGTACTGGTTGAAGGATCTCACTTAAATCGCACGACAAAGATTGATGCATACCCTTTCGATTAATGAATCTATCGTAGCCACTCGATCAAGATCCAATGGATACAGCGCATCTGACCATGGACTGGTGGCGCTAGCGGCGGCGTACGGCGGCGCACGCTCGGACGGAGATGTTGCCGAGGGACTAGGTCGCGTGGGGAGGGAGAGGATGATCACCGTGCTTGCAGGAGTGCGGCAGAGTTCAAGGTGTGGTCAGTTCGTCGAGGGGCGCTCTGGTTCCTGAGGAATTGCTCACCGGAGACGGCGTCAGCGTCAGATGCTCTCTGTTGAAGACGGTGGCGAGGTTTGAGGGTGCGCTAAGGCAAACATAGCATGGAGTTAGATGTGGGTGAGAGATGCGGATGCACGAGTATCATCGAGAGGGAGGGGCGAGGCCAGGATTACCGGTGAAGGGTAGTCGGAGTTGAGCAAACCATCGGTGGAGAGTTGGCGTTGTCGAAGGCGATGTTTTAGGGCGCGCGCGAGCGAGATAGTGCTACCGGTAGGTGAGCCTGACGATGGGGAGCAAGCACGCGTGGGCTGGAAGGCAATGGGTGGTCGGACGGCGCCGGATTTCGCACGGTGGCTCATCGGAGCAGAGGGGGTTCGAGCTCGCAATACGTGCAGCCTGGGGGCTGAGAAGGTGGGGTGAGCGAGGGGAATGAGAGAGGAGAGGCAGGCGTTTAAGTATGCGTGGTCGGGAGCGAGTTTTACTCCGGCAATGAAGTGAGTTAACGCGAGGAATAATGGCCAGAAACGGCCGGTGAGGGGGACGTGGTCGCGTGCGGGTGAGAACGAAGACCTGGCAGGTGGGGTCTGCCAGTCTGAGAGAGAGAGAGAGAGAGAGAGAGAGAGAGAGAGAGAGTGGGGTCCGTAGCTTAGTGACTTAGCGGGTTCGCTACTAGGTGAAAACGGTTCGCGAGAGGGGGAGCAGGTGGGCTACCTGTTGGGCTGGGTTGGCCTCTTTGGTTGGCTTTGTTTTTTATACAGAACCTTTTTCTTTTTCTATTTTAAATTTCTGTTTTGATTTTTATTCAAACAATTCAAACTCCATTTGAATTCAAACCACCACCAAACTTTTTGTAAATTTTAATACTGTTATTTAACATATTGTAAAGTCAAATTTAGAATAATTTGTTTTTAGGGTTTATTAATTATTAAAAATAAATAGACATTAGCCTTTATTTAAAAATAGGATTTAAATATGTTTTAAAACTCTATTTGAAATCTAAATTTTTCCAAACACCTTTTCAATAGGTTTTATTTGAAAAATAAAACACTTTGAAATAAAATACTTTATTAAGTTTTAATGTTCATTCAAAATAGGAAAAATGTCTTTACTTAAATAAAATTGGATATTAATAAATCCTCATGATTTTATTTAAATAATCCTTTACTCTTTTTATTAAACAAAAATATTTTATTTCCAATGCTTGGCCAAGATTTAATTTGGTTCTTTAAAATAGTCCTTATTTATTATTTCTACCTTTGCTTATAAAAACCATATCTTTTTATTTAAAGATCCAAAATTGGTGATTCCAACTATTATAACTTCATTTTTTTATCTTTTTAAATCCCTTTAGGATTTTATTTGATCCAAATAGGTTTTGATGTTTCCACTTGAAATCAAAAAGTTTCTTTTCACCCTAAATTTCAACAATTATTTATTTTGTTTATTTATTTTTCACATTTCAAAATTTGGAAAATTTTGGGATGTGACAGGCTACCACCCTTAAAAGAAATCTCATCCCGAGATTTGGGAAGGCTAGGGGTTACAAGTTGGCTTCAAGGCAACTAGGGTCTACCAACCTTAAAATAAAGTCTCATAGGGTTACATTGATGGTTCACTTGACTATGGGTTCAACACTTGATATCCAGACAAGGAATCCTTATTTGACTCAACTGAGTTAACTAATTCCTGACATCCACTTCTTCTATCTCTTCAAGGTTCCCATCCATGTCAATGTGGTTCACATGTCCTTTCTGGGTCACATTGGAGTCTTTTCCATTGGAGTTTTTAGCATCCTTATTCTTTTTCTTCTCAAGACAGTCTGATGCATAGTGTCCAAGTTCCTTACAATTATAGCACTGCAACTGGCTAATGTCTTTCTTCCTGGAAGTGTCATGTTGGTTCTGACCAAGGTCATCTCCATTGTCAGTATCATTTCCATTATTATCACTTCCATTGTTGTTGTGGTGATACTGGTGTGGTTCAGAATCTTCATTGCTCCTTTTGAATAAACGCTTCTTTTGTGATGATCCTGAGTGATACTTGAGTTTATGCTTCCTCTTTCTTCTCTCAACTTGATTCAACTTGTTTTCCAAAATGGTGGCTTTATCACAGAGTGATTGATAAGTTGGGACATAAGCAACAGATAGCTGCAGGTTCAACTCATCATTAAGTCCTTCGAGGAATTTCTCCTTCCTCTTAGCATCTGTATCAACTTCATCCGGTGCGTAGCGTGCCGGATTGTTAAATTCTTCAATGTACTCAGCCACACTGAGGTGACGCTGTTTCAGATTATGGAACTCCTTTTTCTTCAAGTTCATCACTCCAGATGAGATGTGAGCTATACGGAAACCATCTTCAAAAATATCCCAAGTCACATCCTCAAGGGGAGTGGTGATTAGAAAGTTGTCCCACCATGTTGCTGCTGGCCCTTCAAGTAGATATGCTGCAAACCTAACTTTTTCTTCGTCCGTGTAGCCAATAGTTACTAAGTCCTTATTCACTGAACGTAACCAGTCATTGACTTCCATTGGATCAGTTGTTCCAGAGAACCTTGCAGGCCTTAGCTTCAGAAACCTGGTGAGCATGTCATGTGCTGGTGGATTATTTTGATTGTTGTTATTGTTGTTGTTATTGTTGTTCTAATTCTAATTTTGCATAAACTATGCCATCATCTGCATCAGTTGAGCTTGACCTGTCCTCAACGGCTGCATCTCGGGAGTGACATTATTGTTGTTGTTTTGGTTGGGGTTGGCACGACGGGGAGTCATCTGTTGGTTTGATAGGGATAAGTAATGATGGATAGATCTAAAGAAGTTATAACACATCACCCAAAACAATCAAGCAATCAACAAGCAACTATTCACTTAACAACTTATGAGCTTAACTCATGAGTTGAAGGAGACAACAAGTTTTCTTGAAATAATTAACTTAGTATAGTCATACCTTATAGGTCAATATGATCCATACTCTAACTTGATATCAATGGTTTAGATAGTTGGTAGGCAATCTAATGTCTCTTGGTTCTCACTTGTAGTCCTTAGTGATGCCTAAGTTTAAGTCCTTGGTGAGACTAAATTTGGAGTCATTGGTCATGGTAGAGGCTTTGTCCATCAAGTTGAAAAAGGAGGAGATGTAGAATCAAAACCAAAAGGTTGAGGAAAGAGTTTACAAGATTGTTTGTAAATACGTTTTGGAAAAAATACAACTCCTATTTTTCTAAGGGGTTTGTCCAATCCTAGGGTTACAATTCTAAAGGAAACACAGTGCTCTGATACCATCTGTAGAGGTCCCAACCTTTAATAAGGTAGAGATCCCCGTTTTTACAATGCTAGTCCCTGGATCAATAGCTAGCATCCGTAGTTAAGATGTAATATCAAGAAACAAAGGTCATAATACAACTTTATAACCAGGAATAAAATAATTCATTACATCTTACATAGCTCATTTGGCTATCTCATTACAATGCAGCAGAAATATCTATAAAGCATGGAGTCCTTCATATTCAAAGTGCCACAGGCAATCATGTTGGTTGTAGACTTGTATTCCTATTCAACACACTTCACTAACATCAAACAAACCTGCAACATAAAAGTTGCAGCCACATGGGTCAATACATTTGAATTGTATTGGCAAGTTTCACTACCATGTAGAAATAAGTGGATCCTATCATTACATCCATATTTGTCTAAGTAGGGTTTAGGCTCATTTGCATAAAGCAATATGGTTTTATCCTATCCTTTCAAAATAGTTTTGATCTTTTGTCAAATCTTTCTGAACTCCTTGGAAAATTCCAAGTTCTTCTAATCCCTTGTTGTCACCATCAAGTTTTACTTTGAGAAATTGGAATGTCGAGATCTTCCATAGCTTCAGGCCTTAGTTGCTCAGGGTTGTCCATAACCGGGGACACGGCTAAGTACAGAAGTTGTACACTTTACCCACATGACACAATCTTGTCTTGACGCCACCAGTGGCCGCTGGATAAGTACTCACCAAAATGGAGTACCGGCAGATCGAGAATGTGACAAAGTCTTTCCATAGAAGTCCTCCCAATACACAATGCTAGCTTGTCTACCAGGCACCAATGTAGGGATATATTTCCATACACAATTCTAGTTAACCTGAAGATGCCAATGCATGGGTCTTCCACTATGTAGTTGACTAAGCCAGATCCCATTTAGCATGTGGCTGTACATAGAAGCCACTGTACGAGAAACATGTTCAATCTATAAGTCCCTAGGTGGTTTTCTTCTAGTGCACATACAAAAAGATAGCCATATAAACATGGTTCCCTTTGTTTCCACCTTGTCCAAAACTTGAGTATCTTCTTTCCACCCAGGTGGTTCATTGAGTACTTATTTTATTATATAAAACATATACTTTTCCAACACTTCATATAATCATATCATGTATCCCATCCCAAATATATAGCAGGGCTAAGCATACTACAACTACATTATTTTCACTAAGGAAGATATAAGGGTATCCTAATAGGATATAGCGTAGCATAGAAATATAGTAGTCCTTTCATGCATGTTACAAAAATCCAGTAAGTGTAATGAAAATAGTAGGACATGGATGATAGTGTCACTTGCCTTTTTAGTAGAGAATATTGGTTCACTTCTTGATCTTGCAAATATCACACTCTTCTAACTTCACTACAATTCAATCAAGCAAACATATATTCAACTAGTATTCAAACAATTCATCACATAAAATAACAAAAACAAGGCAATGCATGCAAGCATGCAAAAGATGGTTTTGTTTGGAAAAGTGGTTTCTATTAGGTTATAAACATTTGAAAACACCCATTGGTCATTTATAAAAGTGGTAAAACTAATTGATACCAAGTAAGTGAAAAATGGCTATTTTCAATCATTTTGGTTTTGCTAGAAATGGTTCAAACCAAAGTAATATTTTATGTTGTTGGAAATGCCTTTTAGCAAAGTAATAATTTTTATAGGGTTCATCAAATATATTTTTAAATCTCAAAACTTGGTGTTTTAGGGTCAGAGAGTTTAACTCAAATCATTTTCCCAAGATTTTACTCAAAAAGTATTTTTAACACATAAGCAATATTTTCATTTGACTAGAAATGCTCTTATTCAAAGATTTGTTCTTTGGCTTCACAAAATACATTTTTAAATCCATAAGTTGGTTTCTATGGTCAGTAGGTTCAAAACAAACCACTTAGCAAAGATTTCACCTTAAAAATATTTTTAGAACAATTTTTATATTCAAATTATGCCTACAAAAGTTTCTGCAAATTCAACCAATTTTTTAATGAATCTGATGTGGACATCCCTTCTATTGATACAACCGTTGTACATACAACTACACACATACAAGGACCCATCACAAGATCTCGTGCCAAACAACTTAACTATCAGGTACTTTCGTTTCTTGGAACTATTCCTCACATACATGAGAATATGATGCTGCCTAAATCGGATGTATTTCTTACTCTTAGGAATGATGGACCAAGCATGGATGAGAGGGACAAGCATTGGAGCATGGCCATGCATGGAGATGGCAGCAAGCATGTGATGATCCAAGAGAAGGCCACGGATGGAGATTTAAGAACTTTGAGGCCACCATAATGAAGAAAGAAGGCTTGGACGAAATATTCAAGATTAATACTTCAGGAATTCGTCCATAGCTTAATATGGTGCCGCGACACCTTTATTTTGGGCCAGGCCCATGTAATTTTCGTAGGATTTTAAATAGACACTTTTTAGAGTCCGTATTTGAGGGGAAAAGGACTTCTAGGGTTGGATTCGGCCACCACTTGTAAGGCTGGCCGAAACCCCACCTTTTCCTCCTTAAATACTCCCCATAGCCGTCACCCTAGACTCGGATTTTATTTAGACATTAAGTTAGCAATCGCAGCAACTTCGCCAAGGCTCGAGCGTCGCAGAGGCCTCTTGTACTTTGCACCTATTCAGGATCCCACCTTTTCAATAAAGCTTTCCTCTTAATACGCAATATCTTGATTGCAATATTAGTTCTTAATTGTTCTCGATTTCAGGTAGGAATTAAGACCCTCACTGGTCAGGCTGATCGTGTTCCCGCAGGATCTGTAACCTCCAGGAGATTGGCCTAGCGATTGCATTGGCGCTCGTGCTCGCGCGTGTAGTCGGATCGTCAAGTCCAAACTCCACCAAATCGACTATCATCATCTCATCGAAAGATAGGACACCTTTGCCCTATCAGAATCTATCGTAGCCACTCGATCAAGATCCAATGGATACAGCGCATCTGACCATGGACTGGCGACTCTGACGGCGGCGTACGGCGGCGTACGGCGGCGCATGCTCGGATGGAGACGTTGCTGAGGGACTAGGTCACGCAGGGGATGGAGAGGATGCTCACCGTGCTCGTAGGAGTGCGGCGAAGCTCAAGGTGTGGTCAGTTCGTCGAGGGGCGCTCTGGTTCCCGAGGAATTGCTCACCGGAGACGGCGTCGGCATCGAATGCTCTCTGTTGAAGATGGTGGCGAGGTTTGAGGGTGCGCTAAGGCAAACAGAGCATGGGGTTAGATGCGGGTGAGAGAGGCGGATGCACGAGTATCATCGAGAGGGAGGGGCGAGGCCAGGATTGCCGGGGAAGGGTCGTCAGAGTTGAGCAAACCGTCCGTGGCGAGTTGGCGTTGTCGAAGGCGACGTTTTAGGGTGCGCGCGAGCGAGATAGTGCTACCGGTAGGTGCGCCTGACGATGGGGAGCAAGCACGCGTGGGCTAGGAGGCAAGGGGTGGTCGGACGGCGCCGGATTTCGCACGGTGGCTCATCGGAGCAGAGGGGGTTCGAGCTCGCAATACGTGCAACCTGGAGGCAGAGAAGGTGGGGTGAGCGAGAGGAATGAGAGAGGAGAGGCAGGCGTTTAAGTACGCGTGGTCGGGGGCGAGTTTTACTCCGACAATGAAGTGAATTAACGCGAGGAATAATGGCCAGAAACGGCCTGAGAGGGGGGGCGTGGTCGCGTGCGGGTGAGAACAAAGACCTGGCAGGTGGGGTCTACCTGTCTGCGAGAGAGAGAGAGAGAGAGAGAGAGAGAGAGAGAGAGAGAGAGTGGGGTCCGTAGCTTAGTGACTTAGCGGGTTCGCTACTAGGTGAAAACGGTTCGCGAGAGGGGGAGCAGGTGGGCTACCTGTTGGGCTGGGTTGGGCCTGCTGGTTGGGCTGGCTTGTTTCTTTTTTTATACAGAACCTTTTTCTTTTTCTATTTTAAATTTCTGTTTTGATTTTTATTCAAACAATTCAAACTCCATTTGAATTCAAACCACCACCAAACTTTGTGTAAATTTTAATACTGTTATTTAACATATTCTAAAGTCAAATTTAGAATAATTTGTTTTTAGGGTTTATTAATTATTAAAAATAAATAGACATTAGCCTTTATTTCAAAATAGTATTTAAATATGTTTTAAAACTCTATTTGAAATCTAAATTTTTCCAAACACCTTTTTAGTAGGTTTTATTTGAAAAATAGAACACTTTGAAATAAAATACTTTATTAAGTTTTAATGTTCATTCAAAATAGGAAAAATGTCTTTACTTAAATAAAATTGGATATTAATAAATCGTCATGATTTTATTTAAATAATCCTTTACTCTTTTTATTAAACAAAAATATTTTATTTCCAATGCTTGGCCAAGATTTAATTTGGTTCTTTAAAATAGTCCTTATTTATTATTTCTACCTTTGCTTATAAAAACCATATCTTTTTATTTAAAGATCCAAAAATGGTGATTCAAACTATTATAACTTTATTTATTATTTGTTTATCTTTTTAAATCCCTTTAGGATTTTATTTGATCCAAATAGGTTTTGATGTTTCCATTTGAAATCAAAAAGTTTCTTTTCACCCTAAATTTCAACAATTATTTATTTTGTTTATTTATTTTTCACATTTCAAAATTTGGAAAAATTTGGGATGTGACAATTGACCCACTGTGGCTATAACTTGTGATGTTGCAGGTTACTCTGATGAGGATTTGGGTTATGAGTCTACACTCAACATGCTTTCCTGTGGCACATGAATATGAAGACTTTTATTTATATTATTGTTAAGTTAAACTCATGTACTAGCCTATGGCTATGGAGTTGTAAAAGACTATGTTATCTCTGGAATGGCGATGTAATAATGACCTTTGTTTCTGTGTACTTCATCTTAAACTGTGGATGCTAGCATTTGATCCAGGGACTAGCATTGCAATCACAGGGACCTTTACCTTTATAAAGGTGGGGTCTTACATTAAAGCAGTTGTCTGTTGCTTGCAACTTAATACTGGAGGGGGTTCGGATTATAACCTAAAGGTGGACTTCTAGTCATAGATGCAGTTGGATGGCGGTCTATGTATATTGTTGTATTGCCCAATCAAATCTCATAGGATATTTCTGACTAGTAATTGCATTGTTATGCCTTGCTCAGTTCCTGTCAATTGCTCTGTTGTAATTTGTTTATGTTGTTTATCTAAGGAGAGCACCTCTAGTGAACTATGGACCCCGGTCCAATCTTTACCATTAATACATCCTCCACTGTTATTTGTTTACTTGATGCAAACCATTACCTTCCACACCATACGTTTAATCCTTTGTTACAGCAAACCGGTGATCTTGACAACCTCACTGATTCGTTGGGGCAAAGTCTTGAGTTTGTGTTGTGCAGGTCTCCGCGTTGCTTGCAACACCTGTGTGACGTTTCCTTCATCCTTCTGGTTTGATAACCTCGGTCTCTACCGAGGGAAGACTTGTTGCTGTGCTGCTTCACACCTTGCTCTTGGGGTTTCCAACAAAGCGCTCCTACATCAACTTAGGCGCCATCAACAAGTTTTCTGGTGTCGTTTCCGGGGAGGCTAAGGACGTCTTCACAAAGGGAGTCCTTAACTTCCTTTCTCTTTACTTTGTTTTTAGTTTGCTTAATTTCTTTTGCTTGGTTTTGTTTGCCTCTTGTTTTCAAAAAAGTCCAAAAAAATTTAGTTTAGTTTGGTTTGCTTTATTTATTCAAAAACATAAAAAATAGTTCCTACTCTGGTTGCTGGTTTGTTATTGCCTTGCTTGGTCATGCTTTCTATCAATGGATGGTTTCTTTGAAACTAGTTCTTATTGTCAAGGTGGGTTCAGGGAAGAACAAAAGTATTATTATAAGGAACACCGTTTGTCACAAAAAGGGAAACACTTATGGGAACAAATTGATAAGTTGAATACTATTGCTAGAGAGGTGTGCTCTACTTATAATGTTACTTATTACTTTGATAAATATTGTTGCTGTAGGAGGTATAAACACCTGCCTTTTCAATGTGAGTATAATGATAATGTTACCATATCTTCTTATGTTAAAGGAAACTATGACTTTTATGATGTGGAACAAATTGAAGAATTCATTGCTTTCAAGGGTGCATTTGAACTTGCCAGTTTGCTTGAAAATACTGATGATGCACCTTATGAATGTGAGGTTTATGAGATACTTAAATTCGGCTTTGATAATTACAAGGAAGAAAATGGCTATATTCTTGAATATTTTAATAGGTGTTTTCCACAAATGGAAGAGACTAATTCCTTGCAGGAGCCTATGGAAGAAAAAATTGCTGAAACTGAAAGCTCATTAGATGAAAAAGAGGATGAGAGTGATGGTCAAGAGGAGGAAGAATGGATCTACCCATGTCTACCTTCTAATGAGAGTAACTCTTTACCTCTTACATTATTTGATTGTCCCCCATGTTTACCAAAGGAGGATGAATGTTATGTTCATGTGGATTCTTTTGAAATATTTGCTATGGGTAAAGCTTGTGATAATAGTTATGCTCCTGTTATCTATGATAATCCTATATTTGTACCTAAGTTCGAAATGTATGGTACTAAGGATTTTTTCTTAGAAAATGTTTATGATAAATCTCTAAATGATGGTCCTATGTTGAATGATCAGTTACCTTATTATAAAACTTCTAAAAGTGGGGTTTAAGGTTTTAATCCCACTATTTTTGAGCTTGATAAAAATTATGTGTTTGTAGATCATGGAAAGCATGCTTTATGTGATAGTTATATTGTTGAGTTTATTCATGATACTACTGAAAGTTATTATGAGAGAGGTAAACATGGTTTTATGCATCTCAATAATATTAAGTTTCCCCTCTTTATGTTGAAAATCTTGAAGTTTCACTTGTTTACGCTTATTGCTTTGTGCTTCTTTGATTTATTTTCTTACAATATTCCTATGCATAGGAAGTGGGTTAGACTTAAATGTGTTTTTAATTTGCTTCTTGATGCTCTCTTTGACTTCAATTCATAATTCTTATGAGAGCATCTTCTCAAACTTTCAAGCCTAACTTTAAGGTGTTAAAGAAAAGTACTTGTTGGGAGATAAACCAAGAGTTTCCTTGAGTCTCGGAAGTTACTACATCAGTAATGACCTCTCCTTATCCTTTTTGTTTGCTTTTTGTGCCAAGAATTACCTCTAATGAGAGGGAAGTAAGATTTGGGGAGTTGCTGTCCCGAAACAGATTTCTGTCCTCCACCAAAAACATTCGTGAGGAGGCTCTCTATCTCGGATTGAGATCAAAATTTGCGAATAAATCTCCCAGTATGTTATCTAACTTTCCTTAGTTCAACACATTTTGATTTGAGCAATAGAAGAGGTTCGAAAAAATCGGTTTCTACCTGCTGGTCTGTTTTGACAGATTTCTGCCATTATTTGCATTTGCTTCTTATTGATTCCTTTTTGAGTTCTCTTTAGGTAAATTGAGATTTTTGAAGGAGTTACTACAGTAGCTTGTGTTTGTAGTGAAAATCTTTGTTGTTCCAAAGCTTTGCCAATTTTCTAATATCTTTTATAAACTAATGTTGCTAATAAAGATTGTGTGAAGTTTTGTATGAAGAAAAAATTTCAGGTGTAGAGAGAGAATGATGTAATGAGATGAAGAATGGACAAAAGCTCAAGCTTAGGGATGACACCATGGTGTAACCCCAAGAAATATCCAAGAGGTACAAGCGTCAAAGCTTGAGGATGCCCAAGGCATCCCCTTCTTCATCAATAAAAAGCTCAGGTCTGTCTAGACACTTCGTTTTTATTGTTTCATGCACAGTTGTATTGTTCTTGGAGCATCTTAGTTTTCTTTTTATTTTCTTAGGTTGTTTAGTTTTCTTGAATAAAGTAGTTTGGACCCCCGTTCTCGCTGTGTTGTTTTGCAAATAAGTTTGCTTGGTGTTGGAAAGGAGTAGTAAGTTCTTGCTTGAAGTGCAAGAGGAGCTTGCATTGACTGTGACTTAGACTTTAGCATGACATGCTAGGTGTTTTTAGCATTATTCTTAGTGATTATTGCTGTAGCATGTCTTGTTCCAAACAATTGGGATTGCTTAGTGTGCCTTGAAGAAATTATGCATTGTTTTAGCATGCAAAAGCATAATATTGTGGTATTCTCCTTTGATGCTTTGCTTGGGTTGACTTGGCACATGCTTACACCATGTTATGACTATGAAAAGTCACCATTAGCCTCTATGATCATTTAGTCCTTGACTTATAGTACCACTCTTTGCTTTGATTAGTATGCTTTGTTGCATTGCATGATTATGGCCATTCTGCTCTCTTAGTTGGTTGCTCCCAGTCTTTTGCTAGCCTCCACTTGTATGAGTAAGTTCTACTCATGCTTCCAACTCCCAAGAAATCAAGTTTTTCCCAAGTGTCCACTATAAACTCCTATGCATGGTGTGTTACACCATTCCAATTATATTCTTGTTTTCAACTATCTTCGAATTAAAAACTATTTTGTTATGTGAAAACTTAGTGATTAAAGCCCTCACGAACTTGATGGCACATTTTATTCTTTGCCCCTAATAAAATTTAACCATTGTGACAACTTTGTTGTATATTCTTCACTTATAAGTTGGAATTAGCAGAACCGTGCTGTCACGGGGAACGTTTTCAACATTGCACTTGTACTTTTGTACTCAGTTGATATCATGCTATTTTGTCTATGGATGTCACCGGTGTGAAATGAAGAGGAAACTTGTAAGTCCATGGAGTTTGTATTCTGTGTTAGAGAAACGTCTGGGCCGCTAGCCTAAGCCATGCCTAATCATGGTGGAAACTTGCAGCATCACCATAGTGAGCTATCTATGAAGCATCCTCAATAAAAAGCTATGCATATGGTAAATAAAAAGATTGTTGAGATGCTCATTGTCTGCTTGCCTTGTCATTTTGGTTATGGGAAAGATCCTGTACCATGTGCAAGGTGTACTCCGTTGGCGGTTCTCAATGATATGCAAATACTTGCAATGACAAGAACTTGCCTGGGCCCAAAGTTGAGTATCCATGAGGTGTGGCCCTCATATTCAAGGGACTTGAGATTGCCAACTTATACTTCATCAAGCATATAATCCAGCTTTGCCACTTTAACCTTAACCACTTCAACATGCTTATGATAGGGGCAATGAGGGCTGAAGCTAACAGGTAACATAATTTTTGGAAGCTCTTTTTGAAACTTGTAATCCCTGCTTCCTTCAAAAAAAGGCCTTTCTTCCACCATTATTTGAGTCTCCACCTTCTACCTTTAGGCACCATTAAGAGAGCATAGTTGTCGTCTTGTGTGCAGTGTTCCAAAGCTTATTAATTGATGCATATTGTGATATTACTTGTTCTTGTGCTATTTGTTTCTAGTCACCCTTGTGAACTTTGAAGGTGTCCTATGCATATATTTGCTACTCTATGAGGGACAAGCTGATTTCCACTATGCTATGTTTTCTGTATATGAAACAAACAAACGTTTTTCAATGCATGTTATTCATGATCTTTGCTTGTAGCTTACCATGCTGCATGCATTACTATGTCCTATTGTTAGACCTCCATTCTTTCATGCACATGTTTAGAGTTCTTTGATCCCAACTTTCAATGCTTGCAAATGGTTAGATATTTATTGTGAGGGTGCATGTTCACATCAAAAATTATTCTGTTTATCACTTACCTACTCGAGGACGAGCAGGAGTTAAGCTTGGGGATGTTGATACGTCGGAAACGTATCTATAATTTTTGATGCTCCATGCTTGTTTAGTATCTACTTTGCTTTACTTGTCTACACTTTGAGGTGTTTTTACATGTTTTCTGGTACTAACCTATTAACAAGTTGCAACAGTGACAGATGCCTGTTTTCTTCTGTTTTTGGTTTCAGAAAAGTTAGTAAAGAAATATTCTCGGAATTGGACGAGACAAACGTCAAAGTCAATTACTTTCCATGGGGAACAAGAAGTCCAGATGGGAGCCAGAGGGGCCAGACACCCCCAGGCGCGGCTATAGGTGGACCCATGCCTGGCTAGGGTTTGGCCACCATGGCCGCCGCCTCGGCCTTCCCCTTCGCCTCTAAGAAGCCCCCGATGCAGAAACCCTAAGTACCCAATCAATATTCCACGAAACCATCTGTAGTCGCTGCCACCATCGTCTCTAGATCGGGGGGGATCTGAAGTTCTTCTCGGCACCCTGCCAGAGGGGAGATCATCCCGGAGGCCTTCTCTCCGGTATGATGCGTGAGTAGTTCCACCTTGGACTATGTGTCCATGTAGTAGCTAGATGGTTGTATCTCCTCATTTGCACTTTCATGTATAGATCTTGTGAGATTCGTTCATGATCAAGATCTAATCTATTTGTAATCAAGCATGTTGTGTTTGCGGGGATCCGATGTATATTGAGATTATTATGTTGGTATTAATGGTTTTGTCTTTATGATTCTATCATGTCTGTGTTGTTTGTGATCTTGCATGCTCTCCGTTGTTAGTAGCTATCTTGGCCAAGTAGTTGCTAGTGACTCCAAGAGGGAGTATTTATGCTTGATAGTGGGTTCATGCCTCTAGTTTCCAAGGGAAGTGACAATAATCTCTTCGGTTGTAGATGTGTTGTTGCTACTAGGGAGAAAACAAAGGTCTCTTGTTCATGGAACATGTGGACTGTTTACCTTACACAATTTGCTTAAAGCAGTTGTCTGTTGCTTGCAACTTAATACTGGAGGGGGGTCGGATGATAACCTGAAGATGGACTTCTATTCATACATGCAGTTGGATGGTGGTCTATGTATCTTGTTGTATTGCCCAATCGAATCTCATAGGATCTTTCTGATTAGTAATTGCATTGTTATGCCTTGCCCAGTTCCTGTAAATTGCCCTGTTGTAATTCGTTTACCCTTCATGCCATGTTGTTTATCCAAGGAGAGCACCTCTAGTGAACTATGGACCCCGGTGCAATCTTTACCATCAATACATCATCCACCGTTACTTGTTTACTTGTTGCAAACCATTACCTTCCACACCATACGTTTAATCCTTTGTTACACCAGTGAGCTTGAAAACCTCGCTGATTCATTGGGGGCAAAGTCTTGAGTTTGTGTTGTGAAGGTCTTCGCGTTGCAACACCACACGCGTTCCTTCCTCCTTCGGTTCGATAACCTCGGTCTCTCCGAGGAAGACTTCGATGTTCTCGCTTCACAACTTGCTCTTGGGGTTTCCAAGCGCTCCTACATCAACTTAGGCGCGCCATCGATGCAAACGAACTTGCTCTCGCACGCCATCATTTGTAATTGACACCTTCGAACACAGGTGGCTTCATAGAAGCAACAAAGCAACTTGGGGCAAATTGCCTGGAATAAGGTTTTTGAATTGTTGAGTAAAAGAGTAATTTACCAAGCGAATTACCCATAATAATCGCTAGATAAAACATGATTAGAATAATAGACAATATACTATTCATGTGAAATAGCAAATACATATTAAGGCAGATAACCAAACAGACTACAAGGCGTAGAATTGAGATGCGATCAGAACAAGGTTGAGAAAGAAAATATACACGACAACAGGAGCAGAGGAACTGTCGGCGTTCGTGTTGGCAACGTCATTAGCCATTTCGTTGAGGAAGAGGGTGCTGATGTCGGGGAAGAAGTCCTCATTGGGGAAGACATCAGCGCAATCGCTATCCGTGAGGGAGTCCGTGATGAAGCCAGTAGTCGCGCCAATAGAGCTCCCCAAAAACCTTATCGCCCTTCTCTCGTACAGGACTCGAAGCAGCGGGGTCTCGGAGGCCTACTGTACCAGCTCACGGTGCACGCCGCAAGACGGGATGGGGAAGACTAGGCAGCACAGTGCTCTAGAACTGGAGGCGCAAAGGATGTGTGGCAGTGTGTCTGAGAGGAGGCGCGACCTCTCTCTTATAGGCACAGAGGGGAAGGCAGACAGGCTGCGCAGGAGATAAAATGAATGGACGGAAGTTGAAGAGAACATGCGGTAGCCCACCGGACAGCCTCCACTCAGTTCGTATTCATTTAGCTCGTATTAAAAGTCCACTTGAGCAAACCATTTCAGCTTCGCTACAACTGTTCATATACCATTCAAGCGTGGCAAAATAAAGCTCAGCTCGGCAAGATTCCTGCAATCCGCGGTGCGCGCGTCGTGACGAGGCGTGGCGTGGCGAGGCGAGCAAGGAGAAGGAGGAGCACGCGTGTATATGTCTTCTCTTATCAAGCTCGTACAAGTGGTGGAAGAGCTCTCCTTATAAGCTGGTCCAACTTCCACTCAACTAGCAATGTGGGACTAAACATTTGTCCTAGCTCTTGCCTTGCATGAATGGGCCAAATGGGCCTCTAGTATTTCAGGAATTTATTGGCCTATAATAAATGGGCTGGGCCTATTTAGGCAAAAAAAATCCAACAGTGCGAATACCTAAACATGCTTGAGGTCTCCTCACAAACTCGTTCGGTCAAACTTTATGATTGTAGCATATGCTAATTAACTAGTCTTCATGTGAGCTATTAGCACAAAAGGTGTAGAAGCCTCTAAGTCATTTTCTTTGTGAAAGTTTGATAGAACTTATGTTGTGATTCTATATCAGTTATTATTATTGTTGCTTCATATGCCTCATGTATTTTAACTGCTCGTTCTTCATAAACAAACTGACTTTGTCCATTAAGCTACCATCTTGCTCCGAGACGAGAAAGAGTCCAAGCTTGGGGAAGTTGATGAGTGCATATTTGAAGACTTTTTACCTAATGTTTTTACTTGTGTACTAGTAGTAGGATTTTGGCATTTTACCATCCTTGTGTGCACCTTTTATGCTTGTTTCCGCAGGATCCCGAAATATCAAGGTAATGGTGAACATATTAATAAAAACTCCCATATTATGTTTTGACGTGATAAAAGTTATCTAAATAATTCTCCATGCATCTGGGTAAAAGGAGGATGCAAAGAGAAGAAACTAAGCTCATAATGAGCATCGATATGGGCATAACCCATCCGTACCACCTGCCCGTATGGACCTTCGTTGGCTATGCCTTGTCAAATACTTTTACCTGACACAGACGGATCTGAGATCTCACATTCATGGACACCAGAAACACCGAAACTTCACCTCTAGAATGGATCTGGAGGATGAATTAGCAGGAAGGCATCATCCTCGCTGCTACACGGATCATTGTAGGACAAGACATCATCCCCTTCACCACCAACCACTTCATCTTCATCATATACACCATTTTTTCATCCTACTTATCTCAATTAGTTGTATTAGCAATTGATATTATGGATTTGTATTCGAATTCATCCGTTCACTTCCATTCCATTTACATGATTACGATGATGTTGTTGATTGCCTCTATGTTTGAATAGTTTACCCCATTCTTGGGGATATGGAGAAATCCAAGAAACATTATAATATGAAATGAATATGATCTATAACTTAGTGATATGAATATATGTTAGTTCTCTCTCTTGATATTATATGAAGTCGACCATGTAATATTTTCCTTTGGAACTAGATAGGGAACTACCCTTGGAAGTATGGAATTATGTACGACGGGAAGTGACATACCATGCTTGGTGCTTTACCATATGGCAAAGGGGGATAAGGAGGGATTCACTAAGCTCATATCGATAGCCATAGGTTAACCCTTAATTGCAATAGATCCATAGGTGTTGTCGAAGATCGTTGTAGTGGCTATTTATACATGTGATGACCGATGGTTTTTTGGGCACATATTATTATGGAGCTCTACCCACAATATCATAACAGAAGATATAGATTTATCCTACTCATAATTAATACCATGCTATAGGTGGATCGTAAAATCCCGGGAACATTTATCCTTACTGATGTTCCATTATAGTTCTCACTTCTCTCGTTTACTTTACTAAAATCTTTACTTTTTCGCAAACAAACCAAACTCTCTTTCAAAACACTCTTACTTGAGATCAAGGGCAGCTCCAAGTATCCTTTGATAGATAGTAACGAGGGTCATAAAGACCTTTGCCAATAGCTCTCTGTGTTTTGATACTCTTACATTTGAAAATAGCTATAGTTGATTTGTGAACTTGTAGTCATCAAGATGCAACGGTCGCCATGGAGGAGGCAGACAAGTTGGGCATGGAGGACGCCAATCATGGCTTGGCCTTGTGATTATCTGTCATGTTCGATGACTTGGGTGTGGAGGATGACATGTCCTTCCTATTATTCTCCCCCTCGCCGCATGCGAATTGGCTATCATGGCCTCTGTCGGCTTCCGCGCCCATGGGCTGCTCAACATCGGTGCAAGTGGCGGCCATCCCACCTTCCCCTCTTTTGTTGATGACTTTTTGATGGCATTGGCGTCCTCTCCCATCGGTCACACCAAGCCGGTGGTTTCCAATCGATTTCGCAACATCAGAGGTATCCTAGGGTTTGATTCTGGCGGTGTCGCTTCAGTGATAAACTCTGGCGAGGCTATAGAACCAATCTCCCATGACATTCCGGCTAGGGAGCGGAGAATGGTGGAACCAAATACGACTGGTGGTGATATTGGGTGGGAGCGTTTGCTCGACGAAAGAAAAGTGGAGGGGAAATTTTAGTTACTTCTTTGGCTAGAGGAGGAAGATTTTAGGGGGAGGTCTAGCATATTTGGTCCTCTAACCAGTTTTAGGGTTTCTGTTATATGCGGCTTCAGTCATTAGAGTACTGAATTTATTCCTTTGACCAATTTTGAGGGATGGGTTAGAGATGCTCCTATAACCATTTCAGGCTTGTGCATGATGAAAAGTACGAGATTCTTCTACTATGGTTGACGAGGGTTCGACTCGTGAATTCCCATTGTTATGGACTTGGGTTTTGGAGAAGGAGGGGACGCTGGAGATCGTGGAACGGATAACATACTTGCAACACGGGGACACGAGCTTTACCCGGGTTCAGGTCCCTATACGGAAAACCCTACACGTGCTTGTCTGCTCTTTGTTGATGGAGATGCCAAAATTTACAGGGGTGCGCAGATTAGATCTGGCGCGTTGTGTGCTAGGTTATGAGGTGAGATCCTTCTTGCCGTGCCCTCCTGGCCTTTATATTGGGAGGCCATCTCGGGGTAGACCGAGTCGGTTACAAATTAGGGTTTATCCCTTTGAATTTGTATCTAATGCTAGCCGTGTTCTACGAGGAACCGTATCCTTCATGGTCCTGGGTCACCCGAATCCTTCCTGGACCTCATCATCCGGAGTGGATAATTGCATGGGCTTCTACTAGGCTGGACCGGATAGGCTAACATCAGGCACTCGTAGGGCTTTGTGAGATAACTTACAAAGCATATTCTCGCTCTCCCTAGAGATCTCGTCTAGAAGATATGCCTCGCAATCCAAGGTTTTTGCATTTTTGACTGGGAAACATCTACCACCGCTTGCATAGACCGAAGGTCACTCTCCAATCACTTTATATGATGAAATTTCTCGGCATACAGAGGTGGATCCACAACATAGGTAATGATATTCCCCAGAGCATTCATTTTGTATGGCGTCATTTGTGTGACAGGTTCTTGGAAGTTCTAAAGGATCGGAAGAACCATACATCATCTAGAAGGAAGGATAAAGTAAAAAAGTTCAGAACAAAATATTGGGTGCAAACAAGCTCAACAAATTAATTGAAGGCAACAAAATCATATATACATAAGTCAAAAGGATATTATGATACATCCTCGAAACCAGTTCAGGCAATAAAATATTCTTACAACAAAAGACTACAGCTAGCGAGACAAGCTACAACTAAGAGGACTTTTGAACCGAAGTAGTGATGCTAGCCAAAGGAGCGTCAGCTGCACGCTTTGAGGAAGTAGCAGCGCTATCAGAGGGGATATCAGCTAATGTTTTGGCAGCATCAGCTCCTTGTCACGAACCAATCGAGAGAAGCAACCACAAATATTTTTTCACCCTCTTTATAAATGGCTTAAGCTCAATACCTTGGACAGCACCGTTGACTGGAATGGAGGATCTAACCTTCTTCCAGTCGATCTTCTCGCCATGATCCATTGCTAGGGCCATTTAAATCTTAAAGCCACTCTTTGACTGAGTCAGGCTATAGCCTGTTAACAAATTGGGTTCGATATTTAATATAGTAAGTAAGTCATTCAAATCAGCATGCACTTCCTTGTCTACAAAAACTTCGGCGTTCCTTGTCTACAAAAACTTCGGCGTGCAAAGTCATAAAGACACACCGTGAGCGAACTAGGAGATTACGCCCGTGTACGCTATTTGCTTCCAAGATTCCCACTGTATCCGACAATGGATCGGATCGTTGATCCTCTTCCAAAGTTAGAGACTGGCCGGTATTTTCTGCATTACAAAATCAGCAATTGAGAATTTAAAGGGAATCAGAGGAAAATAAAAAGGAAAAGCTAACAATGATAAATGCGAACAAAATCATGGAAAAACAGGAACATTAAACTTACTAGTCAAGGAAGTGTTTAGAGTCTCCACCCATTTTTGAAGTTCCTCATACCTCGCGACTATAGCATCAGCTTGCCTATTCCGTTCTTCGGATTCGGCGACAGTAGCATGCTTAGCTTCCTCAAGGGCTATCTTCATATTCTTGAGCATTGCCTCTAGCTCCTCGGTCCGCTTCAAATCTTGGTCCCGAATCACCTCATACTCTTTGGCAATAGCTTCACAACATTAAGATAACTCAAGTAGGTAACAGATAAGCAAGTGCAAAAAGAATCATGAAAGTAGGAGAGTAAAACCTTTGGATTCTTCGGCTTCGTGACTAATCTTAATGAAGCGGGAGGTCATCTCGACCATCTCACGCATCAGCGACTGGATAAAAAGCACAAAATTACTCATGGGTTGTAGTAGAATCAGATGTAAAAAATAAAAAGTGAAGAATAAGACTTACATCCTTCATATCGGGCTTGGATGGATTTTTGGCTATCACCACACCTTTGCATGCAGCTTTCTTCTCATTTTGAGGTGGCACTGGAGGCAACGAAGCTACATCTTTGGGGTTTAGCTTTTCTATAGTTTGCTTCTGCATTTCCACGCGATCCGTCGGATAAGTCCTCAATTTGGAGGAGGCGATGATGTAGGGGTTCGTAGCATGGAAAACAAAAATTTTCTACCGCATGCACACAAACAAGCCAAGATCTATCTACTAGATTGTAGCAACAAGTCGATAAAGGAACTTACCCTCGAAGATTCCAAAGCGGTTAACGAGAGCAGATTCTCGTGGGTGATGTAGTCGTACACTTGCCGATCTCAAGATCGCGTAGAGGATCCTTCCGGCGCTGCGTTCCGGCAGTGCTCCCGCAGTCGGTCACACGTTCGGTACTCGACGAAGACCTTCCTCTCCCTTGTTCCAGCAGGCAGCGGAGGTTTTAGCACTCTCCTCGTGATTCCGGCAGCACGACGGCGTGGTACCGGAAGTAGAGGGGAGATCTCGCAGGGCTTCGCCTTAAGCCGGAGCGAGTATGGTGGACTATGAGAGAGCCTTGGTGATCTAGGGTTTAGACACACCAATTAGAAGGGGATAAACCAGCGGCTAGGGCAATTAGAAGCTCTAACTCGACGGCTTGGGAGAAATCCCTTAGGCTGTGGCTAGGGTTTAGGTTTAGAGGGAGGCAACTTGTGTGTCTAGGAGGGGAGCCCTGCCCCTCCTCTTATAGGTGGAGGGAGGCGCGCCTGGGGAGGGGAGTCCCTCCCCAACTCGGACCCAAGGTGGGCCGGCGGTGGGAGGAGGAACTCCTCCCCAAAGTCGGTTTCAAACCTCCTTCTCCTCTTTCCCAAAACTAGCCGTTTGACTTTCAAACTAGCCGTTTGACTTTTCAAACTAGGATTTGAATAAACCCTCTATTTGGTACAGCGATGACACCAAGTACATAATGCAATCATACCAAATTGATACAACACATCCATGTACCCTTCCCCTCCGGAGTGCCGGACATTCCAGAACATTCTAGAACATTCCCGATGAAAACACCGGAAACATTCCCCAACTCCGAAACGGGACTTTCCTTATATGAATCTTATTCTCCGGACTATTCCGGATCTCCTCGTGATATCCCGGATCCCATCCGAGACTCCGAACAACATTCGGTCTCTTAATCATCATACCATAACTACTCAAACAACGTCGAATCCTTAAGTGTGTCTCCCTACGGTTCGTGAATTATGCAGACATGATCGAGACACTTCTCCGAACAATAACCAATAGAGGAATCTGGAAATTCATATGGCTCCCACATATTTCTACGATTACTTTGCGATCGAATGAACCACTTACATACGATACCAATTTCCCTTTGTCTCACGATAGTTTACTTATCCGAGGTTTTGATCGTCGGTATCTCTGCATACCTAGTTCAACCTCGTTACCAATAAGTACTCTTTTCTCGTTCCCGTGATATGTGATCCCTTTTGATCCAGTCACATGCTTGCAAGATAATTGGATGACATTCCACCGAGAGGGCCCAGAGTATATCTATCCGTCATATGGATGGACAAATCCCACTCTTGATCCATGTGTCTCAACTAATACTTTCCGAACACTCAATGCCACCTTTATAGCCACCCTGTTACGGTGTGGTGTTTGATGTCATCAAAGCATCCTTCCGGTAAAAGTGATATGCATGATATCATGGTCGAAGGAATTAGGTTACTATGTATCAGAAAGCTTATAGAAAATGAACTATATTAAATGACTTGATCTTTATGCTACGCTTAACTATAGGAGTATGTCCATCACATCATTCTCCTAATGATATGACCCTTTTGTTAATAACATCTCTATGTTCATGATCAGGAAACCATGATCATATATTAACCAACAAGCTAGTTTAACAAGAGGCTTTACTAGGGACTCTTTTATGTTTACAAATCACACAAGTATTAATGTTTCCGGTTAATACAATTATAGCATGGTATGTAAACATTTATCATAAGTATGAAGATATGATAATAACCACTTTATTATTGCCTCTTTGGGCATATCTCCAACAGTCTCCCACTTGCACTAGAGTCAATAATCTAGTTTCAAACCTTTGTGTATTCAACACCTATGGCTTTCCGGTGTTGTATGTACACGATTGCTAGTGGTCAACTGATCTCCGGATCTGATACTTCCAGGTCCGTGTGTAATTGCATGTCTTTGCGTCTCTACACATCACTCATTCTCTAATGAGATGGCTTCGTACAAATTTGGTCCTTTGGTGTGACCTTTAGTTCTTTGGGGTTAAAAACATGTTGATAATATTGCCGTACAATATATCTTCATAGTATTATCCCACTGTGAACTACACCTAGTTTGATAACAAACTACTTGACATAAATGCCCTCTTTTGCTGCTAAAATAGCAGTCATACACTTAGCCTTTTGTTGTAGTATCTGTCACAATGTCTTAACTTTGGAACTCATCCAAATCCATTATGGAACTTACTTTCCATTATATTGTGCCACCCTTAGTTTAGATTGAGATAAACTTAATTTGTACTTTGTGACAAAACTAGTATCAATGTAGTACTTTTACAATGAACTAACCATCTATTTGTCACTACTACAAATAATATACTCTTAGTTCTTCCAAAAGATCATAAGAATATTCTTACTATTGTCCAATGATCATCTTATGAATCATTCTGGTATATGCTCACAACATTTAGAGCATAGGACATATCTGGATTTGTACATATCACAGTATGATTGATATAAATACTCTTTGTGATCAAGTATCAATCTATACTTGAATCTTGTTTCACTTACCAAATGTCAATACATTTGAATATATCATCAACATTGAACTCATTCAATCCTTTCTGTGCGACAAGAAACTTTCTTGTAGTTTCTATATTGAACTCATTCAATATCTCGTCTATGTACTTCTGGAACAACCATATTAGCGTCTATTCATGCCAAATATTTGGGTTTTGCCTAAGTCTTTCATCGAGATGAAATTCTTATCCTGTGTTAATAAAAGAAACATTATTTCCAATCAACAATATGTCTTCCACATAATGTATTAGAAACATGTCTTAGCGCTCCCACTTAATTTCTTGCAAATGCAAGCATCTTCATCATCTCTGATGAATTTAAACTCTTTTAACATTTTCATCATAGTGAAGATTCCAACTCCGCGATGCTTACTTCAACCATTGAAGTTTGCATATGCTTTTTAGCATACTTTGAATTAACAAAACCCCTATGGACCATGTTATTCACATGTCCTAGGTAACAATTCTATTAGAAGAACTTGTTTTGTTTATTCAACTACCATATAACAAAATTATATGTAGTGGTTGCTACACTAATCCGTCTAGACTAAATATCACTATGAAAGATCAAATCTTATCATAGTCAACCCTTGAACATTGTTGTGAACTTTTTCCCAACATGTCGACTATTTCATAGATGTAAAACATCCATGTCTATTTCTTTATAGATCCAAACACGACTGTAAGGTCTTACACCTTTCTCGAGGGTCCTTCAAGTTCAAAACTTGATTTCTCATGTATGAAACTATCACGGATCTTATGGCTTCAAGCCATTTGACGGAGTCAGGGCTCATCATCGCTTCTTTGCATGTAGTCAGATCATTATTGTCAAATAATGATTTAACTCTCAAATCTTGGTATTCGATTGTTCATCCGACCTACTTGTTTCAATAGGAACTTGGATCTCCGTGACCACAACCTTTGAGGTACGTGAGCCATGAGCATTGTTGCTACCTCCTAACACTTTTATTGTTGCGCAACTTTGCACATATAGCTAAGGTTCTTTTAACCTTATCAAAGTTCTATTGTCCTCCCACTTAACTTTTCACGAAAAAATTCCTTCTCAAAGAAACTTGACGTTCTAAGCAATAAACACTTTTGTCTCCGGTGTTTATGGAGGAATACTTAACAATTATACAAAGACAGGTTCATCCGACTTTGGTTGCACACATCTTTATTATGCATATCATACCAATGTTTTAAGAAAGGACTACTTGGGTTTTATCCCAAATCATAACTTTATATGGTGTCATTTCAACGGATTATGATGAAGCTCTTTTCAGTGGAAAAATGGTAGTCTCTAAAGCTTTTAATCTTTAAAATATAATGGCAGTTTTATGAATTATACCTTTGATCTTACCATGTCAAACAAGGTTTAATTACATATCTCGAATGCTCCATACTCTTATGGTGTTTCGGGAAATGCAAATCCACGGAACGATTCCATAAATCTTAGGTATTATGCTAAACTTTGTAACTCAAATATCTTCCTTTATGATCTTTATCATAAACTGTTTATATTCTTGTTACAATGATTTTGCACTTCATCTTGAAAGTCTTTGAACTTTTCAAATGTTTCATACTTCATCCTTATTAAGTAAATATTCATATATTCACTTAAATTTTCGGAGAAAGCATATGAAGTTGAAACCCATCGCTCTTGACTACACATAATGGACTTCGTACAACAATATGTACAAGTTCCAATAAGCTAGTCATTCGTTCCCTTTTGGCCTATGAACGAAGTTTTAATTATTTCTAGGAAAGTTTCACAAGCGTCATTTGATCAAAAATCAAAAGACTCCAAAATTCCATCCACATGGAGTTTCTTCATGTTTTCTTTCCAATATAATTTAAACGGCGATGTCACTTCCTAAGTGATCTTTCAATCAATTTGTCTTCGACATCTTTAGCACTAGTTTTATGGATGTGATTTCTTCAACGAGATTTGCGAATCCATCTTTTATGGATTACGGCAATTATTTGAACAACCCTTTTGTTCTCATAATAGCTGATAAAACAAATCTTTGAAGGCAAGCTTTGATGTTTAATGAGCAACACAATAACCATTTATTTGTTCTCGATGAACATCATCACATATTCTTTTGCTATTTACTTAGGCCACTGTAGTTCATGAATTCTGTTGTTTCGTATGACGATTCACACCAACAAATTCAGTATCAAATACTTAAGAACCGCTTTGTTTAATAAGCAAAGAATATAGCCATAACATGTATATCATCTATATACTTAAGCTAAACAATTCTAGTCTTTTCTTTTCTGCCATATACTTATGAGATTCTCTTTCAGTATTTCCTTTTCTGTTTGAAAGAATCTATCAACATCAATAGTGGAGTCATACATATGACACATAGTCTAAAGCGTGTATAGTTAAATACCAATGTATTTGGACTTGCACTTTGAAGTAGATCACCATTATCAAATGTTTGGTGTTCTTTCAAATTCCTTTCTTTAGTAATCTCTTGGTGTAGTAAACATTTTACCTACATCAAATATTCACCCTCATCATGGATTTATCCATGATCAAGCTACTTTTAGCTTGTAACGGTGAAACGCGAGTATAATGTTGCTCTCCAAAACCTTTTGGAGGATTAGGACAACTAGTGTCTCCAACCTTTTGCAAATTCTCATCAAATATGAGAACATGACTTTAGCCATATTATACTCTATCATGTTGCAACCAAAACTTTGTTTCAGATATCACAATATCTTCCACACATCATGGTTTCTGAAACAACTCTTTCAGATCCTAGATAACCTTGATATTAAGACAATCCTTTGAATATCAAGAATCATGGAGACAAACATGATACTCATACACTAACACTTGGAATTGTCACTCTTGATTTAATACCAATTATTAAACTTCATGGAGTAACCGGAATTTACTGAAAGTTTGCAATAGGACTTTTAAACTTTAGATTAACACTTCAAAACAGTACGATACCAGTTCATAAAGTAACTAACCAGAATTCTATAGTTCTATCATCTCAATTATAACTAAGCGCAAGGTAGTAAACGGATGCCAATGACTACAACAATTATGCAAATTCACTTTGAGTTAATTTATGATAAATAGTGTTCAACTTTTAATCATATTGCTGTTAAAATCCCACTCAAAACAATATCCCTCACATTGTTTTAGTGATCACACGAACCAAATCCACCATATCAAAACCGATCATCACGAGAGTTGATATAGCTTCAATGGCGAACAATCAACATGTTCATCATATCTACTATATGACTCATGCTTTACCTTTCGGTGATCCGTGTTCCTGAGACCATGTGCATACATGCTAGGCTCGTCAAGATCAAACCTTAGCTTCCGCATGAGCAAATCTGGCTTGCCCACGTTGTATACACTTGCGGAATCTAACACACCCGATCATCACGTGGTGCTTGAAACAAGCTTTAGCAACGGTGCTAACTAAGGGTGAACACTTTATGACTTGAAATTCATGTGCATGAGGGATCATCTTATAATGCTACCGTGTCTACTAAGCAATACAAGATGCATAAAGGATTAAGATCACATGCAATTCATAATATGTGATATGATATGGCCTTTCTTCTTTGTGCTTCCGATCTCCATCTTCTAGCACGAACATGATCTCCATCATCACCGACATTGCATCAAGGTCAATGATGCTTCTCCATGGTTGTCGTCCACCGGCTTCAACTATTACAACTACTTTGAATAGATACGCGGGTCTTAATAGAAATTAAAGACAACCATATGGCTCCTGCCGGTTGCCGACTTACAATAAGGAACATTGCATACATCATATATAATCATAATCATGGCCATATCACATCACTGCACACCCCTGCAAAACAAAGTTAGACGCCTCAACTTTCTTTGCATATTTTACGTGGTTTGGGGATTTCAATAAGTGTCGTTCTAACTTACGAACAAGAACCACAACATTGATACTAGTATTGTTAATCACCCGTTGTAAATTGGATCTTAACTATGCTAGGAGAAACAGGCACCCGCAAAGCCACTTATGCAATACAAGTTGCATGTCAAGCGTGGAGAAAGTCTCATGAACGATGTCATGTAAGGTTAGCCAGGGCCGCTTCATCCCAACATACCGCAAGATGCAAAGTACACAAGAAGCAATCGACAATAAAAGCATCAACGCCCACAATGACCATTGTGTTCTACTCGTGCAAACAGATCTACATATAGACACGGCTCGATACCCTTTGTGGGGTTCGTAGCATGGAAAACAAAATTTTCTACCGCATGCACACAAACAAGCCAAGATCTATCTACTAGATTGTAGCAACGAGTCGATAGAGGAACTTACCCTCGAAGATTCCAAAGCGGTTAATGAGCGATTCTCGTGGGTGATGTAGTCAGACACTTGCCGATCTCAAGATCGCGTGAAGATCCTTCCGTGTTGTGTTCCGGGCGCTCCATGATCGGTCACACGTTCGGTACTCGACGAAGACCTTCCTCTCCCTTGTTCCAGCAGGCAGCAGAGGTTGTAGCACTCTCCTCGTGATTCCGGCAGCACGACGACGTGGTACCGGAAGTAGAGGGGAGATCTCGCAGGGCTTAGCCTTAAGCCGGAGCTAGTATGGTGGACTATGAGAGAGCCTTGGTGATCTAGGGTTTAGAAACACCAATTAGAAGGGGCTAAACCAGCGGCTAGGGCAATTAGAAGCTCTAACTCGACGGCTTGGGAGAAATCCCTTAGGCTGTGGCTAGGGTTTAGGTTTAGAGGGAGGCAACTTGTGTGTCTAGGAGGGGAGCCCTGCCCCTCCTCTTATAGGTGGAGGGAGGCGCGCCTGGGAGGAGTCCCTCCCCAACTCGGACCCAAGGTGGGCCGGCGGTGGGAGGAGGAACTCCTCCCCAAAGTCGGTTTCAAACCTCCTTCTCCTCTTTCCCAAAACTAGCCGTTTGACTTTCAAACTAGCCGTTTGACTTTTCAAACTAGGATTTGAATAAACCCTCTATTTGGTACAGCGATGACACCAAGTACATAATGCAATCATACCAAATTGATACAACACATCCATGTACCCTTCCCCTCCGGAGTGCCGGACATTCCGGAACATTCTAGAACATTCCCGATGAAAACACCGGAAACATTCCCCAACTCCGTAACGGGACTTTCCTTATATGAATCTTATTCTCCGGACCATTCCGGATCTCCTCGTGATATCCTGGATCCCATCCGAGACTCCGAACAACATTCGGTCTCTTACTCATCATACCATAACTACTCAAACAACGTCGAATCCTTAAGTGTGTCTCCCTACGGTTCGTGAATTATGCAGACATGATCGAGACACTTCTCCGAAAAATAACCAATAGATGAATCTGTAAATTCATATGGCTCCCACATATTTCTACGATTACTTTGCGATCGAATGAACCACTTACATACGATACCAATTTCCCTTTGTCTCACGATAGTTTACTTATCCGAGGTTTTGATCGTCGGTATCTCTGCATACCTAGTTCAACCTCGTTACCAATAAGTACTCTTTTCTCGTTCCCGTGATATGTGATCCCTTGTGAGCCAGTCACATGCTTGCAAGCTAATTGGATGACATTCCACCGAGAGGGCCCATAGTATATCTATCCGTCATATGGATGGACAAATCCCACTCTTGATCCATGTGTCTCAACTAATACTTTCCGAACACTCAATGCCACCTTTATAGCCACCCAGTTACGGTGTGGTGTTTGATGTCATCAAAGCATCCTTTCGGTGAAAGTGATATGCATGATCTCATGGTCGAAGGAATTAGGTTACTATGTATCAGAAAGCTTATAGCAAATGAACTATATTAAATGACTTGATCTTTATGCTACGCTTAACTATAGGAGTATGTCCATCACATCATTCTCCTAATGATATGACCCTGTTGTTAATAACATCTCTATGTTCATGATCAGGAAACCATGATCATATATTAACCAATAAGCTAGTTTAACAAGAGGCTTTACTAGGGACTCTTTTATGTTTACAAATCACACAAGTATTAATGTTTCCGGTTAATACAATTATAGCATGGTATGTAAACATTTATCATAAGTATGAAGATATGATAATAACCACTTTATTATTGCCTCTTGGGCATATCTCCAACAGATGATACGTTTACGTCGGAAACGTATCTATAAGTTTTGATGTTCCATGCTTGTTTAGTATCTACTTTGCTTTGCTTTGTCTACACTTTGAGGTGTTTTCATATGTTTTCTGGTACTAACCTATTAACAAGATGCCACGGTGCAAGTTGCTTGTTTTCTTCTGTTTTTGGTTCTAAAAAGACAGAAAATCAATATTCTCGGAATTGGACGGGACAAAAGCCAAAGTCAATATTTTACCGTGGGGAACACGGAGCCAGAATACGAGACTGTGGGGAGGCACCACGGGGCCACACCCCTTGGCGGCGCGGGCTAGACCTAGCCGCGCCTGGGGGGTGTGACCACCCTGGCCGCCCCCTTGCCTTGCCTTTTCGACCCTAAGGCCCCGATTAGTATTCCACGAAACCGTCTATAGCCGCCGCCACCATCGTCCCTAGATCGGGGGGATCTAAAGCTCTTCCCGACACCCTGTCGGAGGGGATATCATCCCGAATGCCTTCTTCTTCATCATGCCAGCCTCCGGTATGAAGTGTGAGTAGTTCCACCTTGGACTACGGGTCCATGTAGTATCTAGATGGTTGTATCTCCTCCTTTGTGCTACCATGTTTAGATCTTGTGAGCTCTGTTCATGATCAATATCATCTATTTGTAACCATGCATCTTGTGTTTGCGGGGATCCGATGGATATTGAGATTACTATTTCAGATTGATTAATGGTTTTGTCTTATTGATTCTAACATGTCTGTGTTGTTTGAGATCTTGCATGCTCTCCGTTTCTAGTAGCTATCTTGGCCAAGTAGATTCTAGTGACTCCAAGAGGGGGTATTTATGCTCGATAGTGGGTTCATGCCTCTATTTAATCTAAGGGAAGTGACATAAATCTCTAAGGTTGTAGATGTGTTGTTACCACTAGGGAGAAAACAACGGTCTCTTGTTCATGGAACAAGTGGATTGTTTACCTTACACACTTTCTTAGCGATTGCTCATTGCTTGCAACTTAATACTGGAGGGGGTTCGGATGATAACCTGAAGGTGGATTTCTATTCATAGTTGCAGTTGGATGGCGGTCTATGTATCTTGTTGTATTGCCCAATCGAATCTCATAGGATCATGAATTTCTAGTAGTGCATTGTTATGCCTTGCTCAGTCCTGTTAATTGCCCTGCTATAATTTTTTATCCAGCATGCCATGTTTGTTTATCTTAAGTAGAACACGTCTAGTGAACTATGGACCCCGGTTCAATCTTTACCATTGATACATCTTCCACTGTTACTGTTTACTTTCTGCAAACCACCATTACCTTCCACACCATACAGTTAATCCTTTGTTTTCAGCAAACCAGTGAGATTGATAACCTCACTGTTCGTTGGAGCAAAGTCTTGAGTTTGTGTTGTGCAAGTTTCCAAGTTGCTAGCAACAACTTTGAGTCGTTTCCTTCCTCCTACTGGTTCGATAACCTTGGTTTCTTACTGAGGGAAATTTGCCGATGTGCTCATCGTACTCCGCTTGGGGTCTCCCAACGAAGTGTTCACGCACTCATCAGGCGACTTGATGGAAGCACCGGCTAGGGATCTTGGAGAATCCACATCATCCTCTTTACCATGGATCAGTAGTCAATTTTTCAAGTCATACACAAGTTGATTTTTAGAAAGCCATAAAGGAAAAGTCGTGAGAATGAATTTACGAACTGATGTTCTAGGGCATCTGAAAGATTCTCATCCTAGGTATAACAGTAAATACGAGTTCCACATATTTCTTCTTTGAACTTGTTGCATTGTCCGAGTCTTTGACCATTTCGATAGGTTCACGGCGCTTCCGCTTCCCAGTTGTGGGTACCCTCTTAAAATTATAGCAGTGAGCCGAAGGAACTTAGGCAGTATCACGAGACGATTCCATAGAGGAAGCTTCATCATCTTTAGTGGCAACAGTAGCATCGGCATATCCTTTGGGTGTCATAGCGTTGTCTAGCAGTTCACCATTTTCAGGAAGAGGAGGAAGATAAGGGATATGGTTATGGCCCTACAGCATAGCAAATAGATTCACGCGATGAAATCTAAACCATAGAAATAATGAAAACAAAAGAAATAGGAAAAGAGACGGGAAAATTATGGTAGACACCAAGTTATTCTTGCCGAAGGGCTCAACCCGACATTCTACCGGGACTAGAATTTTATTTGTCAAAGTGGTGAAGGAGCGCACCCTTTTCTCGAGAATGTTGAGAGACAGATTCTCATCAGAGATCCTCATCAAATCCTTTTTTCCAGAGTAGGCCCACATGCCAGCCAACCTAGCCTGGAGAGGTTGCACGCGCACTCGAAGAAAGTAGGTCATTATCTACAAACCTGTCAATTCTTCGACGCACAGATTATCAATCCGATCCAGCAGAGGATGAATCTCTTTCATTTCTTCGGCACTGGGGCACTGCTCCCATGATTTAAGCCTCCAGCAAGTTTTTTTCAGGTCAAAAGGGGCTAACCCAAACTTTTGACCTTTGACTTGTCGATCCTTGATATAAAACCACTTCATCTTCCAACCTTGGACAAAATATGCGGTTTTTGGGTCGAAGTATATATCATATCACAGCAAACATATATAATGGGGCCTCCAATGTCATAAACGACGGTGTCAGAGGCGTTGCGACAAACAAGGAAGATATATTTCCAGATGCCCCAATGGGGGATAGTTTCCGAGGAAACACTCATAGAGAGTGAAGAAGCATGCACACCGTAAACAAAAACAAGACCGCGGAGAAACTCGTGTGCTGGGAGAGAGAGTCCACGGTAGAAAAAGGAGAGAAACATTATCCGATATCCAGGTTCGGGTGCAGACACAACTTCATCTCCTAGAAGCTTGTAGGAGTCCTCCTCTAGGAGGTTAAACTTGCAGGCCTCATGCTGATCCCGCGCATAACACTTAGATGACACCTAGCCGACGACCCTCTTCTTCGCCACCATGGCGTCACCAGTGGAGGATTCTCCTTTCGATTTTCCCATGGTGGCTCTCGAGAGGACTAACATGTGCGCAAGGGAAAAGCAAGAACATGGAGCAATAGAGCGCGGGAGTGGCGCAAGGAGGAAGAAGAAGTGCGCGCAGGAGGGGAGTAGTGAGCAATAATTTTTTTTCTTTCAGATTATAAAGAAAGAGGGCACAAGGTTAGGCCGTTGGACCTAGAATATGAAATGATGGGTTGCCTCCAACATCAACACGTGGCAAGCACCGCTGAAAAGGATAAATATCGTGGGCAGAAATTACCATGGTAAACACGGTAGAAATCGCATGTCGCCTCGATCTTTGTGCAAGAGTGGGGTCATGTGGTCAAAATTTCCAGTTACGCGTCATCATTTCCTATAACAAAGGTCCCACCACTGATACGTCTCATTGGGTCTTGTTCTTCAGAAACTACGACACACCATCTTCGTCAGCACTAACTTCATGTGTAGTCAAAAAGCTAAGACAAAATTGTGTACATCCGAATAAAAGACTCTAAGTCTATGCTCCAGTGCAAACACCCAAACATAGCCTCGGGGCTACTCCCATCAGGAGCGCTGGCCGTGCACCCGATAAACTTCATAGACTGAAGAAATGAAGGCCTGAGTGAAGTGATACGTCCAAAACGTATCTACTTTCCCGAACACTTTTGTTATTGTTTCTCCTCTAATTTGTGTGATTTGGATACAACTAACACGGACTGTCGCTGTTTTTAGAAGAATTGCTTTGGTGTCTCGTTTTTGTGCAGAAAATCAACTTTTAGGAAAAATCCCAGAAAATATCGCAAAACTCCTATTTTACCAGAAGACTCACGGAGCCCAAAGATGAGACGGAGGAGGGCCACGAGGGGCCCATACCCCCTGGCCGCGCGAGCCAAGCCAGGCCGCGCTTGGGGGTGGTGAGGCCACCTCGGGCACCCCCTTGGTCTCCCTCTTCGCCTATATAAAGCCTCCTAACCTAAAAACAGAGGGGGGTTCGATGTTTATCCAGATAGAGTTCCGTTGCGCCGCCACCACCAGAAACTGTGATTCGGAACTAGAAACTTCGTTCTGGCACCCTGCCGGGACGGGGAATTGGAGATCATCACCATCATCATCACCGATGCCTCTCCAACAAGCATCCATGTTTCCCCCATCCATGAGTGAGTAATCCCCTGTTGTAGGCTATGGGGATGGTAGGGATTGGATGAGATCTATCATGTAATCAAACAAGATTGTTAGGGCATGGTGCCTAGTATCTTTATTAGTGCTATTTGACTTTTTTGCAACTTGTTATGATTAATGCTTGTCACTATGGCCTGAGTGCCATGATCTTAGATCTGAACATGTTATTGATTCATGATGATAGTATTGTTTGTGATCTTATCTGCAAGTTGTTTACACATATTATTGTCCGGAACCAAAGGCTCCGAAGTGACAGAAATTGGGAAAGCCGAAGGGGATGTCTGTGATATGAGGATCACGTCTGTTCACAGAGTGTTAATGCTTTGCTCTAGTACTCTATTAAAAGGAGTACCTTAATTGCCAGTAGATTCCCTTGAGGCCCCGCTGCAACGGGCTTGCAGGACAACAGATCTTGTGCAAGTTCTCATTACGAGCACATATGACTATATATGGAACACATGCCTATGATTGTTTAGTACTTGGATGCTTTATCTTATCTATCTGAAAATGCCCTAGATCTTGATATTACATGAATAGTCTCATCCATGCAACGCCCGTCCATCTATCCCTATGCCTACTGCACTCAAATCCTGCTGTTTGCTGCTATTGTTACTACTGTCTTTGATTTATTGCTGCTGTTACTTTGCTATTGCTGCTATAAGACTTGATGGGGATATGCCTACTGGGGTATCCTCAGCGGGACGTTTCCGACTGGCCCAAAGGTTGGCGAGTGGGCCTGCAGAACGGCGAATGGATCAAGGCCCATCAGGTACCAAAGCAGGAGAGGTCAAGGCCCAAAGCGAGATAGGCCCAGTCTGAGAGTTAAGCGATTGACAAAGTTGTAACGAATCGGTTGAGATATGTAAACCCTAGGGAGGTAGGCCTATATAAACCTCCCTAAGGGGTGAGTAGATCGTTCCCTCATACACCCAAGCAACTCGCCGCCTAGCCGAAGTTCGCCCATTGTAAACACCTCCATAATACAATCTAGCGAGTAGGTCTTTACCCTCCGGGGGGAACCTGGGTAAAACCTGAGTCTCGCCCTCATCTAGCACTTGAGATGGCTGGCCGCCCTTGCCCTTCGTTCTACTACTCGCTGCGATTGCAGCATCTGCCGTGGTCATTCCCTCGTCGGTAGCTGTAATGGTCGTCGAGCGACGGAGGAAGGAAAAGCGCCCGATCCGGTGGCCGGTATACTACATCGGCGAGGTCCTAACCGAGTCGCGCGGCGATACCACAGCACAAAAGCTGGTATACGCGGTCTTGAGCTCGGGCGCTGCCGCTACTTCGAGCACCCCATCGGTCGTCTCCTCGCTCCACTACAAGACATTATCCGCATCGCGAGGCGCCGGGCGGGTTGCCAAGTGGGCCGTCGAGATCGGCGTCCACAACATTAAATCTGAGCCACGGAGGGCGATCAAGTCACGAGCAGCCGATTTCCTCGCCGGAGGAGGCCAGCAACCGGAAGCCGCCGTACCTCCATTCGGAGCACTGCCCGGACGGGTCCAAGAACGCGGACGGCGCGAGGCGGGATAGTCTTGACCTCACCAAAGGTGAAAAGCTCGCTACATACTCCGCCTCAATTCACGCCTGCACCAACAACATGGCTGAATCGAGGCCCTACTCCTGACATGCGAGCCGCAAAGGAGATGAGCGTCAATCGCCTTCGATGCTACGGAGACTCCGACCTCGTTGCGGGTCAAGTCGCCGGCACCTGCGACGCCGTCTCCCCTACCATGGCGGCATACCGCCAAGAGGTGGACAAGGTGGGCGGCCACTTCACCGGCTACTCTGTCGAGTGGATCGACAGGAGGAAAAACGAGGAGGCCGACGCCCTCTCTCGCATCGGGTCGGCTCGATCCGCACCACCCGCCGGCGTGTTCCTCGACACCATCTTCACGCCGTCAGTCTCTCCTCCGAAGGAGATCGACATTGGAGTCCCGCTCCAACCAGAGGCAACCTTGGTACTTTTCGTCACCGAACGATCGGACCAAGCCCTACGCCTACACGGAGGCGGGCTGCCCGCAGATGAGACAAGCGCTCGAATGATTGTTCGCCGATGCAAGTCCTATACCATCGTCGACGGCGAGCTACACAAGCGCAGCGTCACGGCGTGTTCAACGCTGCGTCAACCAGTGAAGGACGCAAAATCTACACGACATCCACTCGGTATTGGCCACCACGCCGCGCGCTCCTGATCGCCAAAGCCATGCGACACGGCTTCTCTGGCCATCTGCACCGCTACGACGTTGTCGATATCGTCCAGCGATCGCGGGTGCGAAATCGCCAACCGGCACGCGTTCAAGTTCGCGCTCAAAACAATACCCATCACGGCCATTCGCCGTGTGGGGCATGGACATGGTCGGTCCCTTCAAGAAGGCCCCTCGGCTACACCCACCGCTGGTCGTCGACAAATTCACAAAGTGGATAGAGGCCAAGCCAGTCCGAATGCGACGGAAGATCGCCACTAAGTTCCTACGAGCTCATATACCGCTCGGTTTCCCAACAGCATCATCACGGACAACGGCACAAACTTCGCCAAGGAGCAATGGCGAGTTCGCGAGGAGCACCACATCCTCGACCTGCGTCGACACCCGAATCAACGGCCAGGCGGAACGAGCCAACCAAAGCATCCTCCACGGCTGAAGCGACTCCAAGTACCACTCGGCGCGCCGGGTCTTGGGTCAAGAGCTTCCCTCCGTCATCCGGGAATTCGCACCTCGGTCAACAGGTCGACGGATTCACCCCTTCTTCATGGTCTCTGGCGAAGCCGTCATGCCAACCGACCTCGAACACGACTTCGCGGATCGTCCATTATACGGAGGCCGCAAGCGGCGCCCGCCAAGATGGTCTCGACCAACTCGGCCAGCGACCTCGCCCGATCGCGCACCGCTATCGGCAAGGGCTCCGCTACCACAATGACGGTGAAAACCCGCACCTTCCAGAAGGCGACTTGGTGCTACGCCTCATCCGGGACAAGAAGGGCATGCACAAGCTCCCTCCATGGAAGGCCCGTTCGCTATCGGTAGCGTGCAACGACGCCTACTACCTCGTCGGCGTCGCGGGGCGGTGAACTCGACGTCAGCGGCGTGGAATGTAAATCTCCTCCGGAAGTTCTATACCTAGAACCCACATGTGTACTCTCCGGATCGCTATGAATAAAAAGCGGTTACCGCAAAATTCGTCTACTCTCCATTCCTTGTGCCACTCGCTTTTCGTAATTAAGCGTCATGCTAAAATACAGAAGTCAACCCTTGGTACGGCCGACGGCTAAGTAGTCGCGATGTAAAACCGAGTCATTCAGGTCTTGCATCGTCCACGAAAACGCCAATCCGGAGCCCCATCGGAGTCGCCTGGCTCGACTGGTTTCTGAACCAAGACATCATCCTCGCTTCCAGCGACCACGGTCCTCCGCATCCTTGGCGGAGCGACTCGAGCGGCTAAGTACCACGCCGGGACCGGATACCGATTCGTCTCGATCGGACGGAAAACGCCAAGTAAGAGGCGTGCCGGGACTGCATGCCCCGATGACCCACCGGGCCAGGCGGGAAGCGGCCAACACAAACGCGCTCGGTCCTCAACCACCCTCGAGTCGCGCCTTGAACTACCAAGTACCACGCTCGGGGACTCGGCCACCGGCACCGTTCACGTCGGAAAAGCGGTAAAATCTGAGCACTCGAGGGAGTCGCCTTGCGGCTGGCTCTCGAGCTCGGGCGAGTCGACTCAACCAACAACACACATGATAAACAACAAAACATCATATTTAAGGTGAAACCCCAAAAAGGCGGGCGGACGCGGGGACTCACCCAAAATCAATCCAAAACACGCAAACAAATAGCAAAATGAACACAACGTTCCATTCAATCGCATATCGCATTGTCTTACATTACAAAATATGCCTACTCGGCGTAATTGTTACTAACACTACTCCATGACGGCGATGATGCACCAGCGTCCGGCGCTTCGGATGAATACAGATATCTGGGTTCGATGGATAAGTCGTCGGTGCCCGCCATCGCCGCGGAAGGGCTCGACCTTGAAGTCGCGATGCGGCGGCTCGGCGTCGTTGACGCGGACCGCTTCCTGGTACGGAAGAAGGTCGCCCATCGCCCAAACACGCTCAGAGTACACGGCAGCACGCTCCTGCAGCTTAAGAACTTCAGACAGATCCACAGCGCCAGACGATGAAGGATAACCACTCGTCACGTCGTCGAGGTCGAAATCTTCGGGGAAGTGGGCGAGTCCCAGACTCAGAGCCGTCGACGCTCACGTCGAAAAGCCGACCGTCATGAACTCCACGACAGCGGCGCCTTCTCCAAAACTCCCACACCTCAATGAGGTCATTGGGAATAACCTCCGTGGCGACATCTCTTGAAGGTAGGCGCGGATGCAAGTCGCCCAACAGCGTCGAAGTCGACGAGCATGCTCACGCACTCCCTCGCATCAAGAGAACTCGCTTCTTCATGGCTACCAATCATACGGCCTGCAAGAAGGAGACAACTATGAGTACAATGGAAACCACAAACAAGACAATCGTAAAGGAAAGGAAGACGACTCACCAAGCAAAGGCGGGCGAGCCCGTGATGAAACCTTGAAGCGATGTATGGTCGTTCAAGCCAACAATGATGGCTTCAGGCGCCTTTCGATCGTCCTCATGCCACTGGCGGCAGCCTTCGCCTGTTCGCCGAACTTCGCTTCTTCTTCGCCTCCTTAAGCGCCGAGGTCGGCGATCTTTTGTTCGGCGGTGCCCAATGCACCGCATCGCTTCCAGCTCTCCAAGAGGACAAGCCTTGGCGAGCCACCTCGGCTGCGCCACAACTGAAGTTCCTTGTTCGCTTCACGAGAGCAGCAGTTCCTTCTCAGACGCCGCTGAGCCAATCGCTCTGCCGACTCAGTGCAGACCACCACATCTTCAAAGTCAGCACATGAAAATTCTTAAGTGCCCACCGCTAAAATTTAGCGAGCGCACTCGGGGCTAGCGGTTGAAAAAATTCCTAAGCCCACCCGCTAAAATTTAGCGAGTCTTTCGCACTGGGACCAGCGGTTGAAAAATTCCTAAGCCCACCGCTAAAATTTAGCGAAGTCTTTTCGGGGATGGCGGTTGAAAAAATTCCTAAGTGCCCACCCGCTAAAATTTAGCGAGTGTGCACTCGGGATCAGCGGTTGAAAAATTCTAAGTGCCCACCCGCTAAAATTTAGCGAGTGCGCTCGGGACTGGACTCGACGCCAAAACAGAAACTAAAAAGAATCAGGCCGTTGCAAAACACCGACCTGATCCTCGGGACTGGAGGTACCGGATGGCGCGCCAAGCATGTTGTGCGATTGCGCGCGTCCGACATAAGCAGCGCCGGTGTGTCCGCGACGTTGGTCAATCTCGGCGCGGCGATCTGCGATGGGGGCTCGCAGCCGCGCATTCGCCGTGGCGCCTTGGTCATGAAGCGGGGAAGGTAGCGATTGACGCGCCCAAGGGAGCTCGCCTCCCTCGGCCTCGGCGAAATGCCCCCGTGGATGCGGTTGCTTCCACGGGCCCAGCCGCGGCGGCCTGTGTCAGAGACGACGACAATGTCGCCGCCTTGGCCTTCTTGCTGCCCTCCGTGGCGGCGGCGACTTCGCCCGCCTTCCTATTACGAGAAGGGTCCTCCTCGCTAGCGGCGGAGGGCCAGCACCGTCGGGTGGCCCATCTTCTTCACTCCGGTCCTATGTATCGAGACAACTCAAAACAATTTAAATACTAAGAGGAAGATGAAGGCCGAGTGCACTTACTTGGCAATGGAATGAAGCGCAGCCCGACGGAGGCGGCGGTTTCTCCAGCTCGGGGGCCCGGTCGGCTAAGCCCCAGGTCCAGACGCCAGGCCCAAGATACGGAGGCTTCTTTGGCGTTGAGGTAGCGGTTGGTGCCTCGGAACACCTTCGACGGAGGCCCCTCGTGAAGTGGAGCTGCCATGGAGCCTCCTTGCAGGCGAGACCGCCACGCTAGAGCCTCATTACAGGCGAAACCGCCACGCCTCGGGACCTCCTCGCGGCGAAGCCACCTCGGCGAGCGCCTAGCCCGGAGACCCGGCCGAAGGCGGAGGTAGTGAAGCCAGCGGCGCCTCCATGGATGGCGCATCCAGCGGCTGTTGCGAAGCCGCCCGTCGTCGGCCGGCTATGGGCATCGGCCGCTTCGAGGCGGCGGTGAGACCATCCTCGGCGGCCGTCCTCCTCCTCGTGGGGCCCTCGCTTCTTTCTCCTTCTTCTTCTTGCGGGAGTGGCTTGACGGGCGAGGTGGTCTCCGGGAGTTCTTCGTCATCATCATGACGCCGAGGCTCTTGCTCGCCTCGAGCTCAAGCTTGACGCGTTGCCCACGGGTCTTCGGATCGGTGGGCGATCTCTTCTTCGGATTTCCTCGTCGTCCTCATTGCCTTCGGCGGGAGGCGACTCGCTTGTGTCCTGGGTGGATGGCCCAGAACTCTCGTCATCGGCGGGTGGGAGCCACCCTTCCACCACTTGAAATAACTGCGTTAAACATGGGAGAAAGTTAGAATTACCTTGTTGCATATCGCATGCTGCGAATCAGATTATTACCGGAGCCGGACGCTTCGTGGTGTATGGAGGAGCCCGGCCGTGGTATGCCGCCGTGGGTGATCCTCTTCGCGGCGAGGCACCTTAGTCCGGGAGTCTTCTCGCCCACTGTCTTGGTACATATAATGCTCGCGTTGGCGGAGTGGAACAAGACGCCGCCAAGCCAGCGGTTGTACAGGTTCACCGTCTGAGCCTTCTTCTTCGCACCGCGAATGGCCTCGAGCATCTCGTCAACGACCATCCATTGGTCGTTGGGTAGCTTGGCGACACGGAGATTCTTGCGGCTCGAGCGGCGGCCGAGTATCGTGGGATCGCCGCCTCGTCTTCTGGGTCGCCTCGGTCACGTAAAACCAAGACTTTTTCGATCGCTCCGCTTTGGCGGCAAAGATAAGGTCGAAGAAGGAGGCTTTGGATTTCAGTGGAAGGTTAAGCGCCCGCGGCTAGCATTGGGCCCGCCTCCTCGCGGCTGATCCGTCCATGGAACAGATCTTGCCACAAGGGAAAATAGGGCGGCCCAAGTAACTTTCATGAGCCACAAAGATGGCGGTACTCGATACTATGGGGCCAGATCGAGGGCTGGATCCGTAGTAGGCGCAGCGCCGGAAGAACAGAGAGGTGGGAAACCCTAAACCCGCTCGAGGTGACTAGTGAAGCAGATGAACTCTCTCGCTGGTTCGGGATCGTTCTCCGGCTGGATTCGCCAAAACCCGCTAGAATTCCGGCCTCCTCGAAGGAGGCGATTCATACTGGTGCACTTGGATCTGCCCAAGGTTCGGTGGAAAGGGCCATGGTGAGGATTTGCTTGGAGGTCGGAGGATTGCGGGTCGCGAGATCAACGGGCGAAAGATGCGTACTCGGAAGAAATGGTGGGCGGTTGGCTTCCGATGGCCAACCATTCCCTTATAGCGCGAGCTGCCCGCCAAATTAGGGGCCGTTACGCGCGATGATTACGCCGAAAGTTACCGTTAAGTTACCTTAACGGCTAGTTTGACCACACCCGACGTCCGCCTCCGGCTTTCGGCTCGCTAAGTTACTCGCCGAGGTTGCGACCCGTTGGTTCGAGTCGCCAGACGCGACTCGGTTCGCCGGATTTTTCCTTTGTACAGAGCCCGCCGACGATTTGATCGATGCCAACTTGAAGCCGTATACTCGATCGCAGCAGCCACCGCGCCTAATCAACGGCGGCCTCGGGGACTACGATGGGGATATGCCTGTTGGGGTATCCTCGGCGGGGCGTTCCGGCCCAAAGGTTGGCGAGTGGGCTGCAGAGCGGCGAATGGATCAAGGCCCATCAGTACCAAAGCGACGGAGGTCGAAGGCCCAAAGCGATAGATAGGCCCGGTCCGAGTTAAACGATTGACAAAGTTGTAACCGAATCGGTTGAGATATGTAAACCCTAGGGGAGGTAGGCCTATATAAACCTCCCTAAGGGGTGAGTAGAGATACGTTCCCTCATACACCCAAGCAACTCGCCGCCTAGCCGCCGAGTTCTCCCATTGTAAACACCTCCATAATACAATCTAGCAGGAGTAGGTCTTTACCCTCCGGGGGGCCGAACCTGGGTAAAACCCTGAGTCTCCGCCCTCATCTCGCACCGCAGATGGCTGGCCGCCCTTGCCCTTCGTTCTACTAATCGCTGCCGATTGCAGCATCTGCCGTGGTCATTCCCTCGACAAGACTATTGCTACTGATAAACTACTGTGAGCAAGACTATTTCCAGGTGCAGCTGAATTGACAACTCAGTTGTTAAGGCTCATAAGTATTCTTTGGCTCCCCTTGTGTCGAATCAATAAATTGGGTTATACTACCCTCAAAGACTATTGCGATCCCCTATACTTGTGGGTCATCAAGACTATTTTATGGCACCGTTGCCGGGGAGCATAGCTTTATTTGTAAGGTCACTTGGATTTATTATTTTTCACTGCTATCCTTTTCATCATGGGAAAGTCTTGTGATGGAAAGTTTCCTATATTACCATCCACTACAAGAATAAGTACAGTCCTAAACACCTTTGTTGCTCTTGATTCACCATCTGTTATAAACAAGCTTGTTACACCACCGCCACATACACTTGCTACACACTGCTACTACTGCTGAATCTGAAATTTCTTCTGATGCTCATGATGTTACTTCTACTGTGCTTGATAAGGGTGGTTCATTAGGTCCTTTTCTAGATGCTACAATTACTAGAACTATATTGGGAAACACTAAAACTCCTAGTGAAGACACTATTACACCTGTTAGCTCACTGATACGTCCAATTTGTATCACCATTCTATATCATAATTTTCCTCTATTCATTGATATATTTCATATTAAAAGGTGATACTTATGTCTTTTCATCTATTTTTGCATGTTGGATGATTCTTGGAGGATGAACTGCCGGAGTCAGGATTCTGATGGAAAAATAGGTGTTTTGATGCAATTTCGCAAAGATCAGAAAAATACCAGAAAAACTATGGAAAATCATATTTTCCCAGAAGATGAAGAATGCCAGAAGGGGAGGCGGAGATGGGCCACAAGGGTCCCACACCCCCTAGGAACGGGCCACCCGTAGGCCGCACCTATAGGGGGTGTGGCCCACCTGGCCCACCTCTGGCTCGGCCCTCTCTCTTACATCTTCTCCTCGAACCCTGATACACAGGGAGCAACCACAGAAAGATTCCACCGCCTCTGTAGTGCGGAAAACACCGAGAGAGAAAGAGCTCTCCGGTAGACAGATTTCTGCCGAGGAAATTCCTTCATGGAGAGGGGAGATCGTCGCCATAAACACCATCATCAAGGTAGACTTCATCAGGACCATCATCATCATCATCCACACCATCATCTCCACCAGCACCATCATTGCCACTCCATTGTAACATCCCTAAAATCATGTTTCAAACTTATGCATATCATCCATGCATCCATGATCATATAGAATTCATTTTAAACAAAACAATTCAAAAACAGGAGCATATGAGCTCATTATTTTATGTGATCATCATTTGAAACAAATGCTACTCTTTATATGAGAGGTTGTGGTTCATGAAACCAAACTTTGTGCCTTGTTGTTTTCAGAATGTGTTGCTAGATTGCTAAGGTTCAAACCAAGATTTCAAGCAAATACAATTTGAAAACCAATTTCAAAACCAAATTGAAACAAGTGCTATGTCACTGTTATTTTGTCTTTCCAAAAATGACCAAGCCAATTCAAAGTGACCACATGGTTTTATGCCTAGAATTGTGACTGTTGCACACTGCAAAAATCCTAAAAAGATTTGAATTCAAATAGAGTTTGAATTCATTTGAAAATCATTCCAGAAAATCAAATTAGAAAAAGAAAAGGAATAAATAAAAGGAAAAGGGCCGGCGCTACTATTCCGGCCCAACAGCGAAACCAGCCTAGCTAGCCCACCCGGGTCCCCTCTCTCTCTCACGCGCAGAAGAACCCCCAGAGTCGCTGACACTCGGACCCCACTTCCTCTCTGTTCTATTCGCTGACAAGCGGGCCCTCTCCACGTCGACTCCTTCTTCCCCAAATCGCGCCCGCAGACCACGTCGCCGTTGCCGTTGATGCCGGTAATGGCGCGGCGTAATTAGCCTTGATATCATGCGGCGTTTCTGGGCTTGACCTATTTAAACCACACCGCGCGGTCATTTCCCCCACGCACTCTTCGCCACTGGTGTCCCTAATTCGCGTTACCGCCGCAGCGTAGCTAACTCCCATGAGGTATTCCGGTAAGACCCCGTCGCCTTGCATCTAAATTTGCGCCAAGACAATCTCCACGACCATGCGCACCTCCTCCCCTCCGGTGCATGCTAGGATCATCGAGCCTCAACGCGTGGCGACCACACGCGTCAGACGACCCCATCAACTCCGGCGATCAATTGCGGTAAGCACCGAGCGCCCCTTGCCCTCTCTCGCATATGAGGTTGTTCGCCACTGCCTTGTGCATATCCTAAACCACTTGGTTCGTGCTAGGGCGACGCGGAACCTCGGCAATGACTTTGACAGCAACCACCCGACGCCGTGCACAACTCCGACGAGCTTCCCCAGCCACTACAGCGCGCCCCTTGACCAGCCGACACCACCTTGAGCATCAGCATCACACGGCAAGCTCAAGAAGCCCTTCCCCTCTCTGTCGACCTATAACGCCCGGCCGATGAACATAGCCGCCCGATCGCCGCCGCTAGCGCCGCTAGGCTATGGTCAATGCAACAGCAGCCGTTAGATGTATATCGTGCGGTTTAAATTAGATCTGAGCGAAGCGTTTTCTTTGAATCTGGCATGTTGGATCTAACTAGATCTGACGGCGCGGAAGGGTGATCCGGAGTGAAACGGTATCGGCCAATAGGAAACAGACGCGTGGCTAGGGTTTGTTTTTAAAACAGATTTTGAATCTGATTTATATCAAATTTTGAATTAGCTATAACTTTTGATCCCCATGTTAGATTTTGACAAATTTTATACCGTTGGAATCAGGAGAGCAAGCTCTGTCAGACTATGCAATGTGTTTAATGTTTAGCTCCTGTTAAAAAGGTTTTATTTACAGAAACTTGCTTAGGGCTAATTTGGTTATATGAATTGTTTTTAGTGTTAAATAAATTTTGGTTAGGAAAAGTTTTGACTTGTTTAGAATTCAGTACTATGCACTTGCTTGGTTGAGTTATAAAAATCATCACTTAGCATCTTGCATGCATGCATATATATTTTTGGTTGAATATATCTTGTATGTGATTGTGGCTATATTCTATGTGTAGATTTTGGTGCTAGTGATTGTGATTGTGAAGAGTGCTACTCCCCCAACTACCAAGGCAAGTGGTACTTCATGAATATTTCTATACCTATAATTTTTATACTAAGCATTATAAATATTTTGCTAAGTCTTGCATGTTATTATTTTGCCTATATGCCATGTGGGAAATCCTAAGTAGTTGTAGAATTGCTAGGAAATTTCTAAGTTAAGTTATTATCTATGCCATGCTTATCCTAGCTAGTAGCAAACAAGGGTTGGTGAAATATACATGCTATCATGAAAATATTTCTAAGTCTTTGGACTTGTTTTACTTAATAAAACAACTAAGTCAATGAATCACCTGGGTGGAAAAGGACTTGATTGGTGGTTTTTGGTTGAGTGGTTACACAAGGCCCATGGCTATGGTTTACCTTGTGTATCTCACTTGTGGTAAGCCACCCAGGAACAAAGAGATTTTAGAGGCCAAGTGTTAAGAAGCTTCTAGTGCAGCCACTTGGCAATATGGGCTCACGGATCACATAAGTTTCTAGAACTTAGCCATTTGGACAGTTGGTGGTAGTGGGAATGATAGGTTGGAGCGCGTCCATTTGGTCTAAGGGAAGGCTTCTGAAAGGTCCTGTCTTGGTGAAACCAAGTCTGGTGGGGAAAGTGCACAACCTCTGCAGATGGAAAAATCTAAGTACTTAGCCAAGTCCATGGCAATGGACAACTTGAGCATCAAGGCATGGAAGCTATCAATGTTGGGCCACGCAGAGATAAAACAAAACTTTTCCTCTAACATGGTGATCCCAAGATCTAGCTGAGGTAGAAGGCCACGAGGTTTACCACTAGGGCGGTTGCGGATTCGATGAGCGAAGCGCATCTTGATGCGGTAATCCTCACGATCCGATCGTCACGGTGCGATCGCAAAGCACCTCTGGTATCCACGCATTACAGGAGGAGGCGGCGAACTGCTAGGTTCGTTACGGCCGGACTGCCGTGAGCTAGGGTTTCCAACACATGCAATAACCTAACCGAACAACGATTAACCCTTCGGGTTGTGCTCCACTATATATAGGGAGTGAACGTGGGCTCTTTCGCGACCCATTCACTAAAGCCCATATAACATTAGTCACCGTGAGTCCAACTCACTAACTTTCATCCTAATCGGTTTAGGTCCAACCCAACCAGATTATATGATTCAGATCCAATCCGAACTGCTCGCTCTTAAGTGTGTGACCCGAGGCTCATGGCTACTTGGACACGATTAGAGTCCAACTCACAATCGATCAATCGGCGGCTCCTAGCGTAACGCATCGATTCCCAAGTACCAAAGAGTCATGACGACTTGCCTTTCCAATGCAACTTACGCCCGAGTCCCTTTTGCCTCATGATATACCTTGTCGACTATAGGCGAATATATGTCATCCCTTAAATAGTCCAACTCTCTTCTCGATCCGAGATAAGTGATTCACCGACTAACTCTTAGTCGATCGCCTCTTAACACTTAACCGAGTCGCCAGATGGCCATGCTTTCGAATCATATCTCACGAGGGCCGAGAATATCTCTCCGAGTGGAGGGCAAAATCCCATCTTGGTTATTCACATCACGCACTTGATTCTCGGTCGACCGAACCTGCCTTTATAACCGCCAAAGAATCGGATCAGCGTTTGTAACCTAAGTCGGTGATCCTCAACTCGGACTATGCAACAACCTCGTGTCTAAGGATTACATTGATTGAGATATACAAATGACACTAGTTCGTTGTACCTCAATATGGGTCAATCCGACTCGCTAAACTCTTTAGCCTAGTCTATGTAAGTTGGAATAGCATCTCCATGCCCATGACAAGTGGAACCGAGTCATCAAGCCAACTTTCACATTGGTCTAAGTTGTGTGTCCAAGACAACCTCAATGACCAAGGATATTTAGTACAAACAACATGAATGCATAGTTCCACAACTGAATCACATATTCAATGATACACATCGATGTTTATACAAGGACTACTTAATAACTTTATGAATACAATGGGAAATCATCATACATGATTGCCTCTAGGGCATATTCCCAGATCCCACTTGCACTAGAGTCAATCTTCCGACATCATATGTCTAAGCATCTAATGCCCATGGCTTTCGTGCGCCTCATGCTTCGGGTAACGGCTTTGTCAACGGATCCGCAATATTTGCATCCGTGTGTACCTTGCATAACTTGATATCACCCCGATCCACGAATCGCGAATCGTGGTACCGCATGAGTATGTGCTTGTTCTTCTGGTGTTGTCTAGGCTCCTTGGCTTGTGCAATAGCACCATTGTTGTCACAATACACGTCTAACGGATTGGAATAGCCCTGAACCACACCAAGATCCATGAGGAAATTCCTCATCCAAACAGCTTCCTTTGCTACCTCCGAGGCGCAATATACTCAACCTCATTGTGACGCATACGCCTCTTGCTTGGAACTTTTCCAGCTCACAGCACCTCCGTTTATAATAAACACGTATCCGGATTATGACGAGAATCATCGAGTCGGTGAGATAACTCGCATCTATGTAACCCTTTACACGAAGTTCATCTTCACCACCATAAACCAAGAACATATCCTTAGTCCTTCTCAAGTACTTTAGGATATTTTAGCCATTGTCGAAGGATCTCTCAGATCAGCCTGGTATCCGCCACAACACTTAGAGCATAGGAAACATCCGGCCTAGTACAAATCATGGCGTACATGATGGATCCAATCGAAGCATATGGAATCGCACTCATCCGACTTCGCTCATCGGTTGTCGAAGGACACCGAGTCTTGCTAAGTTTTACACCATGGGACATCGGTAAGAACCCTTCTTAGACGATTCCATGTTGAACTTTTTCAACACTTTGTCCAAATAAGTACTCGACTCAATCCAATGAGCCTCCTTGATCTATCTCTATAGATCCGGATTCGAGGATGTATGTTGCCTCACCCAAGTCTTTCATTGAGAAACTCCTTTCCAATGATTCCTTGGTTTCTTGCAACATCTGGACATCATTTCCAATCAGTAATATGTCATCCACATATAAGATTAGAAAATTTACTTTGTTCCCACTAAACTTCTTGTACAAACAAGAATCATGATCACTCTTGATGAAGCCAAACGATTTGACTACCTCATCAAAGCGAATATTCCAACTCCGAGATGCTTGCTTCAACCCATAAATGGATTTGAAGTTTGCATACCTTGTCAAGATTAGTCGATCGACAAAACCCTCTGCTGTATCATATACACGTCCTCGGTTAAATTTCCGTTAAGGAAAGCCGTTTTGACATCCATCTGCCATATCTCATAGTCGAAATAGGCCGCTATAGCTAACATGATCCGAACTGATTTAAGCATCGCTACGGGCGAGAAAGTCTCGTCGTAATCAACTCCTTGAACTTGTCGGAACCCCTTCGCGACAAGGCGTGCTTTATAGATTGAAACATTTCCATCCATATCAGTTTTCTTCTTAAAGACCCATTTGCACTCGACGGGTCTTGCACTGTCTGGAAGATCAACTAAGTTCCAAACTTGATTTTTATCCATGGACTTTATCTCGGATCTCATGGCTCCAAGCCATGACTCGGAATCAAATCCCACCATCGCTTCCGAATAATTTGCCGGCTCATCACTGTCTAACAGTAACACATCACGAACACTTCGTAATCTTGCCGATCTTCGTAGTACAGGTGCTGCTGTCGGCTCAGCTGCCACGATCGGCTCAACCTCCAAGGTTTTTGCCGATTCGCTATTAGCCGATTCCTCTCGAATTTCTTCGAGTTGCACCGTGCTCCCACTTACTCCCCGACTGAGAAACTCTTTCTCAAGGAAGACACCGTTCCGAGCGACAAACACTTTGCCCTCTTCTCGGTTGTAGAAGTAGTAACCCAAGGTTTCCTCGGATACCCCAATTAAAATACATTTATCCGTCTTGGCGTAAGCTTGTCTCGATCAAGTCGCTTGACAAAAGCTGCACAACCCCAAATCTTAAGAAAAGACAAACTCGGCTTTTGCCTGTCCACATCTCATGCGGTGTCTTCTCTACCGATTTTGATGGTACTTTGTTTAGTGTGAACGCCGCTGTTTCTAGACAATAACCCCAAAATGATAAAGGCAGATCTGTCCAACTAGTCATTGATCGTACCATGTCCAACAAGGTCCGATTCCGCCTTTCAAACACCATTCCTTTGTATGCGTTCTGGCGGAGTAAGTTGAGGAACTATTCCACAACTTTTCGATGGTCATCAAACTCATGGCTCATGTACTCGCCTCCTCGGTCAAGAAACTTTATTTTCTTGCCGAGTTGATTACGTGCTTCATTCTCGAATTATTTGAACTTTTCAAAGGCTTCCGACTTATGTTTCATTAAGTAGATATATCCATACCCACTCAAATCATCGGTGAAGGTAATGAAGTACTCATAACCACCCCCCTGGTCGTCGTGCTCATTGGTCCACATACATCACTATGTACTAGTCCCAACAAGTCGGACGCCCTTCGCAACTCTTTGCAAAAGGTGTCTTGGTCATTTTGCCGAGTAGGCAAGATTCGCATGTCTCGAACGACTCTAAGTCGAACGGGTTAGAGTCCATCATCATGGAGCTTCTTCATGCGTTTCCAACTTATATGACCAAGCCGATGCTGCCAAAAGTAAGTCATATTCAGATCATTTGGTTTCAACCTTTAACATTTATGTTATAAACCGACTCACCATCAAGATTCAAAATAAATAACCCGTTCTGAACGGGTGCAAAGTGAAACATATCATTCAAATACAAAGAACAACCATTATTCTTGATATTCGACTCATAGCCTTGCCTCATCAAACATGAAGCGAAATAATGTTTCGATCGAGCATGGAACATAATAACAATTATTTAGTTCCATAATGAATCCGGAAGGTAAATGAAGTTGCATCGCGTTTACTTCCAACGCAGCAACTCTTGCTTTGTTGCCGACTCGAATATCAACCTCGCCTCTTGCTACGCTCCTAGTTCTTACCGGTCCACAACGAGTTGCAGATGTGAATCGATCCGTATCATATACCCAAGAACTATTAGGTGCATCAGCAAGATATATGTCTATAACATTGCAAACAAGTGTACCAGTCGGAAGTCATACCTCCACTCTTGGCTTTGTCGGCCAAGTACTTGCTGATTCCTCTTCCAAAGGACCATCCGCCTTGCAGTAGAAGCAAGTGGATCCGGTGAAGGAGATGGCTTAGTCCCCGAGGAAGCGCTTGGGACAGGTCCGAGCTTTCCTCCTGACTTAGCCTTCTTCTTAGTCCAAGAACTCTTCTTGAACTTAGCCTTATTCTGCACCATCAACACTTGACTGGTGCCCTTCTTGAGATCCGCCTCTGCCTGCTTGAGCATCCCATGCAATTCAGTGAGCTTCTTATCCATACCATGCATGTGGTAGTTCGAAATGAACTGCCCATATGCACTAGGAAGAGTGTTCAGAATTATATCCGTAGAGAACTCTTCGCTTATGGGGTAGCCAAGCCTCTCCAGAGACTGCACGTAACCAACCATTTTGATCACATGCGGACTCAGTGGATCACCATCCTTAAGCTTGCAACTCAGCAAAGCCTAAGAGACTTGATACCTCGGCCTTCGCCGAGCTCGAACATACTTTTGAGGCTTTCGATCATATCGTAGGCCTCAACATGCTCGAACTGCTTTTGCAAGTCCGGTTCCATGTGAGCAAGCATAAGACAGCTGATATCCGTGGACTCATCCTTAGCCCGACGGTAGGCATTGGTGGCTGACGTCGCATTCTCATTTGGCTCATCTGGAAGTGGGTTGTCTAGGACATGGTCCTTCTTTTCTTGTTTGAGAACAATTCTCGATTTCGATACCGCTTGGTAAAATTAGTGTCGTTCAGTTTATCTTTCTCAAGAATGGTTCTCAACGCAAAACCGGATATCTGAGAGTGACTGCTACTTGGTGCCATGATCTACAACAGAAAATATGCAAAACACTTAAGACATGTATTCATAAAAGAGCAAGCATATTAAACATTTTAATATTTTATGCTCCCACTAGAACCAACACCCCTCCGATGGTTACTTAGTGATTCAGGATCCTAAATAAGCAAGTCGGCTAGTGAGCTTTAGCATCACTGCTAGCCGCCAAGTGATCTAGGTAGACAACTCCTTGTCAATCGCATCCCATGCGACTCCTGTTGGACGGGTGGCATCACATGCCCCGGCTCCCATCCGACCTTTCCCCGAGTCCCACAACCATTGTGATAGACCCGTCTAGCTTACCAAGTGTTTCTGCAGTAAGAGTCCGACTCGAACCCACCTAGTCGAAAAGAATTGGCACCTCAATTTTATGAGCCCACTACCAAAAATGTCCGACTTGTGATGGTGCAAACACCTGGCGGGAAAACCGACTAGACCTTCTTTGAGGGATTAAATTTTCGACTATCTAATAGAGGTAAAACTGAGACATAACAATAACACAAAATAAAGCAATTATAATGTGAAATGGTATGGCTCTCTTCATGGCGATCTCCATCTCCACAAAGCCTGTAATCCGACTCGTGCCAACTCTTGTCACTTGCCGTCTTACTCCATGTCGCCGACATGTACAACGCCTTGCATGCCTTCCGGGTTCTCAAACAGCTACACTAGCTTAGTAAAGTAAATTACATAGAGAATCCGACGCAGTGTCGTTATACAATAAAATGACACCTAGGCTCCAGCCGGCTTACAAAAACCGTGATTTGCAGATCACGTATGGATTACACACATACATCACATGCACATGAACCATACCATTCACAACTTCCTGCAAAAACAAGTTATGCATAGATACAATATCTACCGGCGTTGTGAAACTCGCAACGACATCTAAGGCGCGGTCCCGCTACGGATAGCGGGCGATCGAAGGGGCGCCATTTTTTCGCGTAGATCTCATCTACGATCGGACATGGATTCCAACCATCATTCCGATTCGATCAAACTCTTTGATCTTCGATCACCGCTTCGATTTACGTGTCACAATCTACCCGATGGCGGAAGCCGACCGGGGTATGTCGCTCCACGACCTCGCAGATGATCACGGAAATCAGATCTACCATTCCCGAGTACAGTTGATCCAATCAACTTCATACAAAACCGATCTATCTCATAGATCGACCACCAAAACAGGACATAGATCTCATCTATAGCCTACCGCATATCACATATGCGAGATCTCGAGCCTAAAACCGAAGCTATCGCTCATACCCTTTGTTGGGCCACGCAGATAAAACAAAACTTTTCCTCTAACATGGTGATCCCAAGATCTAGCCGAGGTAGAAGGCCACGAGGTTTACCACTAGACGCGGTTGCGGATTATCGATGAAGCGCATCGTTGATGCGATGCGATCCTCACGATCCGATCGTCCCGGTGCTGATCGCACATCACCTCTGTGGTATCCACACGCATAAGGAGGAGCACCCGCGGCTAGGTTAGGTTCACGGCGGCCGGAATCTTGTGGAGCTAGGGTTTCAACACATGGAATAACCTAACGAACAACGATTAACCCTTCGGGTTCAGTGCTCCACTATATATAGGAGTGAACGTGGGCTCGCCATGACCCATTCACTAAAGCCCATATAACATTAGTCACCGTGAGTCCAACTCACTAACTCGATCCTAATCTGGTTTAGGTCCAACCCAACCAGATTATATGATTCGGATCCAATCCGAACCTGCTCCGCTCTTAAGTGTGTGACCTCGAGCTCATGGCTACTTGGACACGATTAGAGTCCAACTCACAATCGATCAATCGGCATCGGCTCCTAGCAGAACGTACCGATTCCCAAGTACCAAAGAGTCATGACGACTTGCCTTTCCAATGCAACTTACGTCTGAGTCCCTTTTGCCTCACGATATACCTTGTCAGACTATAGGCGAATATATGTCATCCCTTAAATAGTCCAACAATCTTCTCGATCCGAGATAAGTGATTCACCCGACTAACTCTTAGTCGATCGCCTCGGTTAACACTTAACCGAGTCGCGCATGGCCATGCTTTCCGAATCATATCTCACGAGAGGGCCCAGAGAATATCTCTCCGAGTGGAGGGGCAAAATCCCATCTTGGTTATTCACATCACGCAGCTTGATTCTCGATCGACCGAACCACTTTATAAGCGCCATTCACGGATCAGCGTTGTAACCTAAGTCGGTGATCCTCAACTCGGACTATGCAACAACCTCGGTCTAAGGATTACATTGATTGAGATATACAAATGACAGCTTAGTTGTACCTCAATATGGGTCAATCCGACTCGCTAAACTCTTTAGCCTAGTCTGTGTAAGTTGGAATAGCATCTCCATGCCCATGACAAGTGGAACCGAGTCATCAAGCCAACTTTCACATTGGTCTAAGTTGTGTGTCCAGCACAACCTCAATGACCAAGGATATTTAGTACAAACAACATGAATGCATAGTTCCACAACTGAATCACATATTCAATGATACACATCAGATGTTTATACAAGGACTACTTAATAACTTTATGAATACAATGGGAAATATCATCATACATGATTGCCTCTAGGGCATATTCCCAACAATCAAGAATCTCCTCATCCCAATTTCTAAGTAAAAATTTGTGGGTGAACAAGGGTGAAGGACCTCAATGTCTATTGGTGGTTCCTCGGGAAAAGTTTTGACAAAGAAAAACTTAGTGATTTCAACTAATAGGAAAAACTTATTTTGAGCAAAGCAAGCCAAGCTACACTTAGCCAAATTGCATATAGTAATGTAGTCCACCTAAATTTTACTAAGGTATCACTTGCCAATACTATTCCAAAGTATTGACCCACTGTGGTTGTAACTTGTGATGTTGCAGGTTACTCTGATGAGGATTAGGTGTCATGAGTCTACACTCAACATGTTTGCCTGTGGCACATGAAGATGAAGACTTATAATTATTTACTTATTCAAACTTTTGTAATAGGCTTGTGGCCTTTGAGTTGTAAAGACTATGTTTATCTCTGGAATGGATGTAATAAATGACCTTTGTATCTGTGTAATGCATCTTAAACTATGGATGCTAGCAATGATCCAGGGAATAGCATTGCAATCACAGGGATCCTTTTCCTTTACAAAGGAGGGATCTTACATCCATCCCACTGTAACAATTGTGTTGAATACTTGCATAGTTCTTAGGGGAAACTTTCTCGGTGTTGATTACTATTGTAGTTAATGCTTGTGAGTGGAACCATTGGATTATTGTTTATGTTTATATTGTTATCCATCACCATATAATCTTTGATCTTGATCCATATGATGTCTCATGAGTAGTTCGTTTAGTTCTTGAGGACATGGGAGAAGTCATGGTGTTAGTAGTGGATTTGTGTTGAGATATTATTCAATGGTTTAGTATTTAAGTTGTGGTGATATTCTTCTAGTGGTGTCATGTGAACATCGACTACATGATACTTCACCATTTATGGGCCTAGGGGGATGCATCGTGTATTTGGTTACTAATTGTGGGGTTGCCGGAGTGACAGAAACATGAACCCCGTTAGGACACCATTGCACAAGGGAGCGTAGGATCTCAGAGTTTAAGGCTGTGGTTAGGTTTATATCTTAATTGCTTTCCTGTAGTTGCGGATTCTTGCAAGGGGTTTAATCACAAGTATGTATTAGTCCAAGTAAGTTCGGTACATTAGCACAGGTTCACCCACACAACACTTACAAAACCAAAGAAGACTACTCAGCTATTTGAAGCGAAAGCACTTGACAGAATTCCCATATGTCCTCGAGAACGTTTGGTCCTTATAAGTATTTCCACCGGCTTGTGCTTTGCTAAGAAAGGATTGACACACTTGCTGCAATTCTTCGTTGTCTTTATTACTTGCACTTTATTTATTTGCTTTATCAGAAAACCCCTAAAAATCTGTTTACTAAGTATTTACAGACATTTCCTACTACATACCACTAGTCAACACCTTCTAATCCTCGTTGGGATCGACAATCCTATTTATCAAAAGTACTACGATACACCCCCTATACTTGTGGGTCATCAAGACTATTTTCTGGCACCGTTGCCGGGGAGTGAAGCGCTATTGAAGAGTGGAACTGGTAAACGAAACTTCTACTATGAGTATTGTTTTTTATTTCTGTTTCTTACTTTGTTTCCATTATGGATAACCCACTTGGTTTTCTATCTGGGAAAACTAATACCACTGTTAGGGTAGTAGATGAACCACCACCTGTTGAGATAGATCCTTTTAACATACCTACACGTATTGTTGATCATGTTATGGATAATTATTATTTAGGGGATGGAACTGTCCATCCTGGTGATCATTTGCGTTTTATCCATGAATTATGCGGGTTGTTTAAGTGTGCAGGTATCACAACTGAACATGTGAAGAAGAAGTTAGTCTCTATATCCTTGAAAGGAAGACCTGAAGAATGGTATAAGCTGCTAAAGAATGGACAATCCATGGAATGGGAGGAAATAGTGCCTCTCTTTTATTCTAAATTCTATCCTCCCAGTGAAATTCATAAGGATAGTAATCTGATATATAAATTTTGGCCTCGTGATGGAGAGAGTAAACTCAATCTTGGGGGAGATTGAAGTTACTAATGCTTAAATGTCCTATTCATGAACTAGGCTTTCTCTTCAAGATAAAGATTTACTAGATGCTTCTTGTGCTAGATCATTCAAACGTATGAAGGAAGAAGCTAAATGGGATCTCCTAGACTGTATTCAAGAGAATACTGAAGCATGGGAGAATGAAAAGGGAAGAAAGTCAGGTATAAACTATGATTATGAATGCATTAAATCTTTTATGGGAACTGATGACTTCCGTGATATTAGTAATGAGTATGGTCTTGCTTGTCAAAGTATTGACAACTGTTTTAAGGCCTTTGCCTCTTACATAGAAATTCCTAAAAAGAAGTCGAATAAGTACCATGCACCTTATAAAGATGTTGTTAATCATGTTCCTGTTAGAAATACCAAAGTTTGTACTACTAATCATATTTTGCCTGAACCTTATGTTGAGAAAACACCTTTCCCAACAAAGGTAAAGGAGTATTCTATGATAATTAGTGCGAATAACAAAGGTGTAAAGAAAGCTCTGGAACCTGATGAGCAAATAAACAATGAACCTGTGGTAGCTATTGTGAAAGATCTTGTCACTAGAAATATAGAGTATGAGCACATTGTATTCTGTGAAGACGCTTCTAATATTATCTCTCATCCTAGAAAAGTTAGAAAAGGTAGTGTCCTTGTGCTTTCTGTTAAAATTGGTAATCATTTATATTATGGTTTATGTGATATTGGTGCTAGTTCTAGTGCTATTCCTTATGAGCTTTACAGGGAAATTATGCATGAAATTGGTCCTTGTGAGCTTGAGGATATTGATGTGGTTATTCACCTTTATAATAAGGAAACCATTTGCCCTATTGGTATTGTAAGAGATGTGTAGGTTCTCTGTGGTAAGATTAAGTATCCTGCTGATTTTCTAGTGCTTAATTCAGCAGCTAGTAAAACTTGTCCTATCATTTTTGGTAGAACTTTCTTGAACACTTGTGGAGCTATTATAGATTGTAAGAAGGAAAAGGTTTTAACTAAGTTTGATGGAGATTCTTATGAGTTTAAATTTTCCAAATTTGCTAAAGCTCCTTGTGAAAATAGCTTGCCTAATGAAGATTTCAGGATGGAACGACTTGCTTGATCCAGTTTATGACCATGGACCTCTTTTTGTTGATCGTAAGTATGCTCATTTTGATGATAGAGTTGTTTCCTGTGACAGTTATATTTTCAAATTTATTCAAAGTGCTTCTGAAATTTATTATGAGAGAGCGAAACATGGTTTTATCCATCTCAATAATGTTAAGTTTCCTAGTTTTATGTTGAAAGCTTTGAAGTTGCATTTGTTTTGTCTTCCGATGCTAGTGCCTTTTTGTTTCAACAATTTGTTTTCTAATGAGACTCCTTTGCATAGGAAGTGGGTTAGACCTAAATGTGTTGGATATTTGAGCTGCATTGTAAAAAATCGTGAAGGAGCACAGTACTTAGGATGGAGCTGTAATTGGTTGTGCTTGTTCTACAAGTTGTTACTCAACTTTCATTAGTTTTGCACTTTTTGATTTGAGCAATAGAAGTTTTTCAAAAAAAATCAATCTTTACCTACTGGTCTATTTTGACAGATTTCTGCCATCATTTGCATCTGCCTCTTATATTGATTTCCTTTCAGATTCTTTTTGGGTTTTTGGAAAGAAGTTTCTACAATAACTTTTGTTTTGATGGACTTCAGTTGAAGTGTGTACCTAAAGGTTTATTGTTTTTGCATACACTAATGTTGCCATTGAGGTTTGTGTAAGGTCTTGTATGAAGGGAATTTCCAGGAGAAGGAGAAAATGAATCTGCACAGTTTGTCTTTGAATAGGTAAAAAAAGTGGTGAAAACTGAAGGTTCGTGAAAACTCTATCTTTTTATATTTTTGTTGTTTTTAATACATTCGAAAGGTTACGAGACGAAACAGAGGAGGAAACGGAGGCCAGGGTGGCCACACCCACCCTAGGCGCGGGCCCCGGCTGGCCGCGCCTGGAGGGGGTGTGAGCCCCCTGAGTTTCGTCTCCGCCCTCATTTTCGCACCAGTACCTTCCTTATGCATAGAAACTTCGTAATATATAACCCCCGAATCCCCTGAGGTTTGTATATCGTGTTCTCGTCGTGTTTTCGTTTCGATTGTTTTTGTCAGGAAATATTCTCAAGTTTAGAGCACCATGGTCTCCGCCAACGACAAAGGCAAGAAGCCCGAGGAAGACGATCCTCAAAACCCCAAGGATGAGGAGATTTTGGTTGGGGATGAGGAAGACATGGAGGAAGACGAGCATCCAGACACCCGTGCTACTGTCGCAAGCATTGGAGTGGTGGCATGATGGCGCCCGGTGCTTGACGTGGGAGCGCTTCATTGGAAACCCCAAGAGCAAGGTGTGATGAGCACAGCAGCAAGTCTTCCCTCAGTTGAGACTGAGGTTATCGAACCAGAAGGAGGAAGGAAACGTCACACAGGTGTTGGAAGCAACGTGGAGACCCGCACAACACGAACTCAAGACTTTTTCCCAATGAATCAGTGAGGTTGTCAAGCTCACCGGTTTGCTGTAACAAAGGATAAAACGTATGGTGTCGAAGGTAATGGTTTGCAGCAAGTAAACAAGTAACAGTGGAGGATGTATTGATGATAAATATTGGACCGGGGTCCATAGTTCACTAGAGGTGCTTTCCTTAGATAAACAACATGGCATGAAGGGTAAACAAATTACAACAGAGTAATTGACAGGAACTAAGCAAGGCATAACAATGCAATTACTAGTTAGAAAGATCCTATGAGGTTTATTGGGCAATACAACAAGATACATAGACCGTCATCCAACTGCATCTATGACTATAAGTCCACCTTCAGGTTATCATCCTAAAGCCCTCCAGTATTAAGTTGCAAGCAACAGACAACTGCTTTAAGCAAAGTGTGGAAGGTAAACAGTCCACATGTTCCATGAACAAGAGACCGTTGTTTTCTCCCTAGTAGCAACAACACATCTACAACCGAAGAGATTATTGTCACTTCCTTGGAAACTAGAGGCATGAACCCACTATCGAGCATAAATACTCCCTCTTAGAGTCACTAGCAACTACTTGGCCAAGATAACCACTAGCAACGGAGAGCATGCAAGATCACAAACAACACAGACATGATAGAATCATAAAGACAAAACCATTAATCAAACCAACATAATAATCTCAATATCCATCGCATCCCCGCAAACACAACATGCATGATTAGAAATAGATTAGATCTAGATCATGAACGGAGATCACAAGATCTATACATGAAAGCACAAAGGAGGAGATACAACCATCTAGCTACTACATGGACCCATAGTCCAAGGTGGAACTACTCAGGAATCATACCAGAGAGAAGGCCTCCGGGATGATCTCCCCTCCGGCAGGGTGCTAGGAAGAGCTTCAAATCCCCCTGATCTAGGGACGATGTTGGCAGCGTCTATAGACGGTTTTATGGATTCTGATCGGGTACTGAGAGTTTCTGCATTGGGGGCTTCTTATAGGCAAAGGGGGAGACCGAGGCTGCCGCCATGGCGACCAAACCGTAGCCAGGCGGGGGCTAGGGCCCACCCGCGCTTGGGGGGGGGGTCTGGCCCCTCTGGACGGCCCCTCGGGCTCTCCTCTGGACTTCTTGTTCCCCACGAAAAGTTATTGACTTTGTACTTTGTCCCGTCCAATTTCGATAATATTTCTTTACTAACTTTTCTGAAACCAAAAATAGCAGAAAACAGGCATCTGGCACTGTTGCAACTTGTTAATAGGTTAGTACCAGAAAACATGTAAAAATCACCTCAAAGTGTAGACAAGTGAAGCAAAGTAGATACTAAACAATCATGGAGCATAAAAAATTATAGATACGTTTCCGACGTATCAACATCCCCAAGCTTAACTCCTGCTCGTCCTCGAGTAGGTAAGTGATAAAAATAATAATTTTTGAGGTGAACATGCACCCTCACAATAAATATCCAACCATTTGCAAGCATTGAAAGCTGGGATCAAAGAACTCTAAACATGTGCATGGAAGAATGGAGTTCTAACAATAGTACATAGTAACTATGCATGCAACATGGCAAGCTACAAACAAAGATCATGAATAACATGCATTGAAAAACATTTGTTTGTTTCACATACAGAAAACATAGCATAGTGGCAATCATCTTGTCCCTCATAGAGTAGCAATATAGATGCATAGGACACCTTCAAAGTTCACAAGGGTGACTAGAAACAAATAGCACAAGAACAAGTAATATCACAATATGCATCAATTAATAAGCTTTGGAGCACTGCACACAGAATGACAACTATGCTCTCTTAATGGTGCCTAAAGGTAGAAGGTGGAGACTAAAGTAATTGTGGAAGAAAGACCATTTTTATAAAGGAAGCAGGGATTACAAGTTTCAGAAAGAGCTCCCAAAAATTATGGTACTTATTAGCTTTCAGCCCTCATTGCCCCTATCATAAGCATCTTGAAGTGGTTAAGGTTAAAGTGGCAAAGCTGGAGTATATGCTTGAGAAAGTATAAGTTGGCAATCTCAAGTCCCTTGAATATGAGGGCTACACCTCATGGATACTCAACTTAGGGCCCAAGCAAGTTCTTGTCACTGTAAGTATTTGAAAATCATTGAGAACCGCCAAAGGGGTACCCCTTGCACATGGTACATGATCTTTCCCATAACCAAAATGACAAGGCAAGCAGACAATGAGCATCTCAGCAATCTTTATATTTACCATATGCATAGCTTTTTATTGAGGATGCTTCATAGATAGCTCTCTATGGTGATGCTGCAAGTTTCCACCATGATTAGGCATGGCTTAGGCTAGCGGCCCAGGCGTTTCTCTAACACAGAATGAAAACTCCATGGACTTACAAGTTCCCACTTTATTTCACACCGGTAACATCCATAGAAAAAAGAGCATGATATCAACTAGTACAAAAGTACAAGTGCAATGTTGAAAACGTTCCCCGCGATAGCACGGTTCTTCTAACTCCAACTTATAAGTGCAAGCATATACAACAAAGTTGTCTCAGTGGTTCAAGTTTATTAGGGGAAAAGAATAAAATGTGCCATCAAGTTCGTGAGGGCTTTAATCACTAAGTTTTCACATAACAAAATGGTTTTTAATTAGAAGATAGTTGAAAACAAGAATATACTTGGAATGGTGTAACACACCATGCATAGGAGTTTATAGTGGAAACTTTGGAAAAACTTGGTTTCTTGGGAGTTGGAAGCATGAGTAGAACTTACTCATATAAGTGAAGGCTAGCAAAAGACTGGGAGCAACCAACTAAGAGAGCATAAAGGCCATAATCATGCAATGCAACAAAGCATACTAATCAAAGAAAAGAGTGGTACTACAAGCCAAGGACTAAATGATAATATATGCTAATGGTGACTTGTCATAGTCATAACATGGTGTAAGCATGTGCCAAGTCAACCCAAGCAAAGCATCAAAGGAGAATACCACAATACTATGCTTTTGCATGCCAAAACAACGCATAATTTCTTCAAGGCACACTAAGCATTCCCAATTGTTTGGAACAAGACATGCTACATCAATAATCACTAATGATAGTGCTAAAACAACATCTACCATGCCATGCTAAAGTCTAAGTCATAGTCAATGCAAGCTCCTCTTGCACTTCAAGCAAGAACTTACTACTCCTTTCCGACACCAAACAAACTTATTTGCAAACCAACACAGCGAGAACGGGGGTCCAAACTTATTTTATTCAAGCAAACTAAACAACCTAAGCAAAGAAAACAAAAACTAAGACCCTCCAAGAACAACACAAATATGCATGAAATAATAAAAGTGAAGTGTCTAGACATACCTGAGCTTTTTATTGATGAAGAAGGGGATGCCTTGGGCATTCCCACGCTTTGACGCTTGCACCTCTTGGATATTTCTTGGGGTGACACTATGGTGGCATCCCCAAGCTTGAGCATTTGTCCATTCTTCATCTCATTACATCATTCCCACTCTACACCTGAAATTTTTTTCCTTCATACAAAACTTCACACAATCTTCATTAGCAACATTAGTTTATTCAAAAGATATTAGACCACTTGGCAAAGCTTTGGAACAGCAAAAAAATTCACTTAAAACTCAAGATCTGTAGTAAATCCTTCAAAAAGTTCAATTTACCTGAAGAGAACTCAAATAAGAAGCAAATGCAAATAGTGGCAGAACTCTGTCAAAACAGACCTGCAGGTAGAAACCAATTTTTTTGAACATCTTTGATTGCTCAAATCAAAAAGTGTTGGACTAACAAAAGTAATCTAACATACTGGGGGATTTATTCGTATATTTTGATCTCAATCCGAGTTACAGAGACTCCTCACAATTTTTTTTGGTGGAGGATAGAAAGTTGTTTCGGGACAGCAACTCCCCAAATCTTACTTCCCTCTCATTAGAGGTCATTCTTGGCACAAAAAGCAAACAAAAAGGATAAGGAGAGGTCATTACTGAAGTAATAACTTCCAATACTCAAGGAAACTCTTGGGTTATCTCCCAACAAGTATTTTCTTTAACGCATTTAAGTTAGGTACAAGAAGAAAGAAGAATCAAGTATTTTCAAATGAAGAAGCATTAACATCAAATCTTGCTTTCAAAGGAGGAGCAAAAAGCAACTTCTCTCTCCTCATAGGGAAGTGTTCAATACCTTTCTTGAATTAAAATTGATATTTGATGGTGCATTCTTTCGTATCAATGATGGCACCAACTGTTCTAAGAAAAGGTCTTCCCAAAGTAATAGGACAGGAAGCATTGTATTCAACATCCAAAACATAGAAATCAACAGGGACATAAGCATTATTTACCATAATGAGAACATCATTAATACTCCCCATGAGTTTCTTTTTAGCATTATCATTGAGTGGGACATCCAAATAACAATCTTCTAATGGTAGCAAATCAAGAATTTCCTAAATCTTCCTAGGCATAATAGAGATACGAGAACCAAGATCACATGAATCTTTGAGATCAAAGTCATTCACTTGCATATTAATAATGGGTTCCTATCTATCTTCTACTTTCCTAGGAATAGAAGCTTTGTGTTTTAGCTTCCCTTCCTTAATCTTAACAAGGGCATCTGTAATGTGTTTGGTAAAGGCAACATGCATATCACTAGCATTAGTACTTCTAGCAAGTTTTTGTAGGAACATAATCACTTCAGAAATATTACAACCATCCATATCAAAATCAAACTTAGCATCACTAGTAGTAGGATCAATAGGCTTAGGCATAGTAGGAGTAGGAATAGGGACTATTGGTGTTTTAGTGGTGATAGTGCACACACTATTGTTTCTATCAATTTTAGCTTCCCTTTCCCACTTAGCATGAAGTTGAGCTAACATCCTAACATTTTCATCAATAGTAACTTGTATGGCATGAGCAGTAGCAAAGGTGTTTTCCATAGTTTCAGGTTTAGCAGCCATTTTATTAATCAAGAAAGATTGAGCTTTAGACAAAGAGGATATATTTTTCTCAACAGTTAAAATCTTTTCCTCTATAGTCTTATTGAAAGTGGTTTGTTTACTAATAAAGTCCTTGAGCATGACTTCAAGTTCAGAAGGGGCACTTTTAGCATTATTGTATTCCATAGGAATTGCCATTATTAGGAGGATAAGGCCTATAATTGTTGTTGCTACCAAAATTATTCCTATAGGCATTGTTGTTGAAATTATTGTTTCTAATGAAGTTCACATCAACTTGCTCTTCTTGAGCAACCAAAGAGGCTAAGGGAACACTATTAGATCTAGAGGAGCTTTCCCATTAACAAGCATAGCCATAATAAAATCAATCTTTTCACTCAAAGAGGAGGTTTCCTCAACAGAATTTACCTTCTTACCATGTGGAGCTCTCTCAACATGCCATTCAGAGTAGTTAAGCATCATATTTTCAAGGAGTCTTGTTGCATCACCCAAGGTGAGGCCCATGAAAGTACCTCCTGCGGCTGAATCCAGCAGGTTCCTCGAAGAGTAGTTCAAACCTGCATAAAAAGTCTGGATAATCATCCAAGCAGTGAGTCCATGAGTGGGACAATTCTTAACCAAAGTTTTCATTCTTTCCCAAGCTTGATCAACATGTTCATTATCAAGTTATTTAAATTTCATAATGTCACTTCTCATAGCAATAATCTTAGCAGGAGGATAGTATTTTCCAATAAAAGCATCTTTGCACTTAGTCCAAGAATCAATACTATTTTTAGGCAAAGAAAGCAACCATTCTTTAGCTTTTCCTCTCAAGGAGAAAGGAAAAAGCTTGAGATTAATAATATCCCCATATATACCCTTATACTTTTGCATTTCACAGAGTTCAACAAAGCTATTGAGATGGGCATCATGATCATCAAAACTAGCACCAGAAAATTGCTCTCTCATCACAAGATTCAACAAAGCAGGCTTAATTTCATAAAAGGTAGCATCAGGAGAAGGTGGAGCAATAGGTGTGCTAAGGAAATCATTGTTGTTGGTGCTAGTGAAGTCACACAACTTGGTGTTCTCAACAGAGTTCATTTTGGCAAAGGTGGACAAGCCAAAAACAGCAGCAGCTAGAGCAGGAACTAATCTTTTTGTGTTTTTGAATAAAGAAAGCAAACAAAACTAGACTATTTTTTGGGTTTTTTGAAAAGAGACAAACAAAACCAAGCAAAAGAAACAAAGCAAACTAAAAACAAAGTAAAGAGAAAGGAAGTGAAGGACTCTCCTAGTGAAGACGTCCTTAGCCTCCCCGGCAACAGTGCCGGAAAACTTGATGGCGTCCAGTGCTTGACGTGGGAGCGCTTCGTTGGAAATCCCAAGAGCAAGGTGGGATGAGCACAGCAGCAAGTCTTCCCTCAGTTGAGACCGAGGTTATCGAACCAGAAGGATGAAGGAAACGTCACACAGGTGTTGGAAGCAACGTGGAGACCTGCACAACACAAACTCAAGACTTTATCCCAACGAATCAGTGAGGTTGTCAAGCTCACCGATTTGTTGTAACAAAGGATTAAACATATGGTTTGGAAGGTAATGGTTTGCAGCAAGTAAACAAGTAACAGTGGAGGATGTATTGATGGTAAAGATTGGACTGGGTCCATTGTTCACTAGAGGTGCTCTCCTTAGATAAACAACATGGCATGAAGGGTAAACAAATTACAGCAGGGCAATTGAAAGGAACTGAGCAAGGCATAACAATGCAATTACTAGTCAGAAAGACCTATGAGGTTGATTGGGCAATAAAACAAGATACATAGACCGTCATCCAACTGCATCTATGACTAGAAGTCCACCTTCAGGTTATCATCCGAACCCCCTCTAGTATTAATTTGCAAGCAACATACAACTGCTTTTAGCAAAGTGTGTAAGGTAAACAGTCCACATGTTCCATGAACAAGAGAGCGTTGTTTTCTACCTAGTAGCAACAACACATCTACAACCGAAGAGATTATTGTCACTTCCCTTGGAAACTAGAGGCATGAACCCACTATCGAGCATAAATACTCCCTCTTGGAGTCACTAGAAACTACTTGGCTAAGATAACCACTAGCAACAGAGAGCATGCAAGATCACAAACAACACAGACATGATAGAATCATCAAGACAAAACCATTAATCAAACCAACATAATAATTTGAATATCCATCGGATCCCGGCAAACACAACATGCATGATTACAAATAGATTAGATCTTGATCATGAACGGAGCTCACAATATCTATACATGAAAGCACAAAGCAGGAGATACAACCATCTAGCTACTACATGGACCCATATTCCAAGGTGGAACTACTCACGAATCATACCGGAGAGAAGGCCTCCGGGATGATCTGCCCTCTAGTAGGGTGCCGGGAAGAGCTTCAGATCCCCCCAATCTAGGGACGATGGTGGCGGCGGCTACAGACGGTTTCGTGGATTTCTGATCGGGTACTGAGATTTTCTGCATTGGGGGCTTCTTATAGGCGAAGGGTGAGACCGAGGCGGCCGCCAGGGCGACCAAACCCTAGCCAGGCAGTTAGGGACCACCGTGCACAGGGGTGGACCCTCGGCCCCTGCCTCCTCTAGACTTCTTGTTCCCCACGGAAAGTTATTGACTTTGTCCTTTGTCCCGTCCAATTCCGAGAATATTTCTTTACTAACTTTTTTAAAACCAAAAACAGCAGAAAACATGCATCTGGCACTATTGCAACTTTTTAATAGGTTAGTACCAGAAAACATGTAAAAAGCACCTCAAAGTGTTGACAAGTGAAGCAAAGTAGATACTAAACAATCATGGAGCATCAAAAATTATAGATACGTTTCCGACGTATCATGGCAAACCCAACCATGCTTAGGAGGACAGCACGAATGTCTTCAGGAGGGAAAACCCCGTGTCATATCCTCGCTCCATGGTCACCTCCTTCGCGCACCAAGAACCCTTTCCATACTCTCTTAATTGAGAGATAGTACCAGCAGGTGCCCAAAGGGAACTTTCCCTCTGTTTGCGATCTGCCTCATTCTAACCATGCAGGGAAGGAACACTCTAAGAAGGAAGAGTGGGGAAAGAATAACAAGGACTGGGATTCTCGGTCTGACATGATCATAAACTGCACTGAGCATAATTCGGAGTTGATTCGTACTCTAACCTTCGAGATTGAGGATTTGAGGGAAATGATTGAAGAGCTTAGCAAGAGAACACCACCACCACCGAAGGAGTAATTCGTCATCAGGTTTGGCATCCCCTTGGCTTGTTTCAATCTTGGGGGAGTGCTGCGGTATCACATCATTATCTCTTATCTTTTACCTTTTTAGTATATTCATATATTTGGTAGAGAAGTTATATTATAGATTGGTTTGCATGTGGAAGTATCTCCCTTTTAGTTGGTTATATATGTATCCCTTGGTGTGAGTGCCTTTATGGAATATTAATGAGAAGTCTCATCTTTTACTTTTTGCACTTGTTATTTTAGTTTGCAATCTCTATTATATGATTGATCTTGTTGATCAGTATTGGCATCACTTTGGGAGCATCAAGTAGATCTAAATTGGTTTTGGCAAATCGAGCTCTGGTCAGTAGCAACACTTTTTGAGGTTTGAAAGGAAAATAGAAAAAGCTTACATGTATTTTGTATCATTTATTTTCTTTCTTGATTGGCTCATAAGCTTAGTATCCTTTATTTAAGATATTTTGTGTCTTCAAGGAAGATTGCATGTTTGGCTTTATCACTTGTAGGTTTGATTGTTTCCTTCAACTCTTTTGCTTGCTACCCAGCCTTGCTAGCCAAAAGCCTGTTTTGAGAAGGAATACTTTTCATGCATCCAACCCCTTTGAACCAAAAACTGTGCCATCTGTGTCCACCATATCTACCCATTAGCATTATTTCTATTCCAAGCAAATTATCAAGCTTCATCTACCTTTCGAATTAAAAATTATTTTGTTATGCGAAAACTAGCTAGTAAAGATCTCACAAACTTGATGACACACCTTATTTTCTTGCCCCTAATAAACTTGAAACATTGTTGTCACGGGGAACGCTTTCAACACATGTAAATACATACCCAGTTGATATCATGCTCTTTTGTTTGCGGATGTCGTAGGTGTGAAATAAAGGGGAGCTTGTAAGTCCATGGAGTTATGTATATGTGTTAGAGAAACGCCTGAGCCGCTAGCCTAAGCCATTCCTAATCATGGTGGAAACTTGCAGCGTCACCATAGTGAGCAATCTATGAAGCTTTCCTCTTATATAAAAAATAAGCTACACATTGGAAAGAGGACAGAGAGAAAAAAGCGCCATTTTCCCATGGCAAATAAGAGATTGCTGAGATGCTCACTGTATGCTTGCCTTGTCATTTTGGCTATGGGAAAGCTCCTGTACCATATGCAAGGGGTACCCCGTTGGCGGTTCTTTATGATACACATATGCTTACAATGACAAGAACTTACCGGTAACTAAAGTTGAGTAGCATGAGGAGCTGCCCTCGTACTCAAGGGACATGAGATTTCCAACTTATATTTCGTCAAGCATATACTCCATCTTTGTTCACTTTAACCTTAATCACCTCAAGATGCTTATGATAGGGGCAATGAGAGCTCAAAGCTAGTATGTACCATAATCTTTTGGAAGATCTTTATGAACTTGATAATCCCTGCTTCCCTCTATGAAGGGCCTTTCTTCTACTTCTAAGTTGAGTCAGTAAACCTACTTCCTCTCTATCTCCAGCAAGCATTTGAGTAGTTGTGTTTCAAGCATTCATATGATGATTTATTCGATCATGTTCGTCATCTTCCTTGTTCGCATAAGACTCTTATCTATTGAGTATTACTTTGAAAGCTATTGATGTCTACGCACTTCTATTGTTGTAGACAGTTGTTGGGCCTCCAAGTGCAGAGGTTTGTAGAACAGCAGCAAGTTTCCCTTAAGTGGATTACCCAAGGTTTATCGAACTCAGGGAGGAAGTGGTCAAAGGTATTCCCTCTCAAGCAATCTTTCAATCAAGATACAAGAAGTATCTTGTGTCCCCAACACACCCAATACACTTGTCAGGTGTATAGGTGCACTAGTCGGCGAAGAGATAGTGAAATACAAGTGGTAATAGTGCCAGAAAATATCTTTGATGGTGAGGTAAAGACTAAAGGCAAAAGGATGGAAGCAAGCAAACATGCAATAGATCTAGATGCAAAAGGTGTTTCAATGTTTAGAAACAATTCCTAGGGATCATACTTTAACTAGTGAACACTCTCTCATATAAATATCTTCTCTTCATGATACTACTCTTAACTACTCTCCGGTTGGACACTCTAATCCATGGTAGGGCCTTCCCCAATCTAGATAACACCACACTGTCACCTTGAGCGCTAGATGGTTCCAACAAACAGCACAATTTCATAGATACAACCAACTCAAAATATTACTCATGAATATATATGTAATCTAGCTTAAGTGCCACACACTGCGTGCACACTGTCACTTTCACACACGTGGGAAAAAACATAGATCTATTAAAGCACAATGAGTATTTATGTAGACTCAAGCCTAAGTGCCACCATGGCGAGCACACTGTCACTTTCACACACATGGGGAGAGCAGAGATCTATTGAAGCACTTGAGTAGCAGAGTAGATCTACTTGATTACAAAGCTCATGAACACAACATGATCACCCATAGAGAGAGAGATGAACACATAGCTACAGGTAGAGCCCTTAGCCTCGAGGAAGAACTACTTCCTCCTCATCATGGGAATCAGCAATGGTGATGGAGATGGTGGTGGAGATCGATGGAGATGGCTTCGGGGGCACTTCCCCGTCACGGCATGGTGCTGGAACAGAGCCTTTCTGTCCCCCGAATCTCCCCTTCGGTGGCGGCAGCGCTGCGAAACTTTTTGTGGCTTTCTGGTCTGGTGTTTAGGGTTTCTGCATCGGGGGCTTCTTATAGGCGAAGAGGCGAGGCCGGGAGGCGACAAGGGGGACCACACCCAGCCCAGGAGCGGGCCCACCCCTGGCCGCGCCTAGGGGGGTTTGGCAGCCCTGGTTTGCTTCTCTATCTCGTCTTCTGGATTCGTGTCCTCCATGGTAAAATATTGACTTTGGATTTTGTCCCGTCCAATTCTGAGAATATTGATTTTCTGCCTTTCTGGAACCAAAAACTGAAGAATACAGGCAACTGGCACTGTGGCAACTTGTTAATAGGTTAGTTCCAGAAAAGATATAAAAACACCTCAAAGTGTAGACAAGGCAAAGCAAAGTAGATACTAAACAAGCATGGAACATCAAAAATTATAGATACGTTTCCGACGTATCAAGCATCCCCAAGCTTAACTCCTGCTCATCCTCAAGTAGGTAAGTGATAAAAAGAATAATTTTTGAGGTGACATGCACCATCAAAACCAAGATCAAACCATTTGCAAGCATTGAAAGCTAGGATCAAAGAACTCTAAACATGTGCATGAAAGATGGAGTTCTAACAATAATACAAGGTAACTATGCATGCAACATGAAAGGCTACAAACAAAGATCATGAATAACATGCATTGAAAAACATTTGTTTGTTTCACATACAGAGAACATGGCATAGTGGCAATCATCTTGTCCCTCATAGAGTAGAAAATAAATGCATAGGACACCTTCAAAGTTCATAAGGGTGACTAGAAACAAATAGCACAAGAACAAGTAATATCACAATATGCATCAATCAATAAGCTTTGGGACACTACACACAGAATGGCAACTATGCTCTCTTAATGGTGCCTAAAGGTAGAAGGTGGAGACTCAAATAATAGTGGAAGAAATTCCCTTTGTAAAGGGAAGCAGGGATTTCAAGTTTCAAAAAGAGCTTCCAAAAATTATGGTACTTGTTAGCTTTCAGCCCTCATTGCCCCTATCATAAGCATCTTGAAGTGATTAAGGTTAAAGTGAATAAACTATGGAGTATATGCTTGACAAAGTATAAGTTGGCAATCTCAAGTCCCTTGAATACAAGGGCCACACCTCATTCTACTCAACTTCAGACACCTGTAAGTTCTTGTCATTGTAAGTACATGCATATCTTAGAGAACCGCCAACGGGGTACCCCTTGCACATGGTACAGGAGCTATCCCATAACCAAAATGACAAGGCAAGCAGACAATGAGCATCTCAACGATCTTTTTATTTACTATATGCATAGCTTTTTACTAAGGATGCTTCATAGATAGCTCACTATGGTGATGCTGCAAGTTACCACCATGATTAGGCATGGCTTAGGATAGCGGCCCAGGCATTTCTCTAACACAAAATACAAACTCCATGGACTGATAAGTTCCCTCTTTATTTCACATCGGTGACATCCATAGAAAAAAGAGCATGATATCAACTGAGTATGAAGTACAAGTGCAATGTTGTAAACATTCTCCGTGACGACACGGTTCAGCTAATTCCAACGTATAAGTGTGTCAACACCCGGATTTTTAATCCCAGATGCCTGTTATGCCATACATCGCAATCCCAGGATTACAATTTTTGCGAGACATAACAGATTTGGATATCACAGTACATCATCCATTACAAACCATACATAAGGTCTTACACAAATAAGGATCTCATGATCTAGTTCTTAATACAACTCAAGCAGCGGAATAACGTAATAATAAAGGTAGTGTAGGCGAAGATCCATCTTCGGGGTCATAGGCAATGCTGATGATGGGAGATGATCCTAGTTGTCGTAACCTTCCTGGGGTCCATCATCCTAGTACTCCTCTTCATAGTCTGGCCACGGGAATAGCCAGGGACAAAGCCATGAGTACTCTTTAAGTACTCGCAAACTAATACTAACAAGTGAAGGGGTTTTTTGTAGTAGGACACTAAGCTCTAGGGTTGTTTTGCAAAGAGCCAGATTTACCTCTACTAAGTTCAGAAGCAAGAAAAGCTAGTCGAAATTTTATAACACCTAAGTGGGAACTTGAATTTCATATCACAACTCTGGTGTGGTCAAGTCAAAATCTCAATTCATTTCACAAGTCATTTTGAAAACATCTGACGGGGGAACAGTATGGCCACTCCAACTGTCCATAACCGTGGATGCGACTATTTGAATAGTTTGACACTCTGTAGAGATTATACACTTTCACCACAACATTCGATACATCTGTCAGGAACAAGTCCTGAATTCACCATACTCAGTATGCGGATAATCAATCCTAACCTTTCGATTACACGCCCTAGTATAGGCACTTCTCTTGTGAGTTTGGCCTCCCAACCATGACCAACTGTCATCTTCGGTACTGCACAGGTCGTCAATCTTCACAAGGTAGCCTCATCTCAGACCTTGGCCGTGAGGGAACCCATAATAAGGTATATAATTTTCCAGTCAAGCCCTACCCAATTTTTGGGTATTGTGGTTGTACAGTAAAATTGGAATGGTATCGCATCCAGACAACCATCAGTTTTGTAAAGGGCTAAGGCTCATGCCTCAACATTTTCATCATCAAAATCATCTGGTGTTCGGAAACACATGTCAAAACATTTCAATAGAATGACTCATCATTCCAAGGTTTTCATAACCATTTTCACCAAGTATTCCCATCTAAAGTTGATCAAGTTTTATGCTTAGCACTAGCATCTACAAGTGGGGTAAGTACTAATGAGGGGTGGTAAACAAGTGGTGATTAATTAAGTTCCATCTCATGTCTTAGGATGACATCAAGATTATCTAGCTTAGGCCAAATTTAATGCTCCTTATGCAACCTTCAACTATTTTCCTAGAATCTACAAGTCACTTAAGTAAACTCTAAGAGAAAGCTTTGATAAAGAAATAAAGTATAAAGCTTGCAAGTAAAACTAGGATTGGGTATCATCAAATGTGTCCAACCAAGCATGCTTAGTGCATTTAATAGGTTATCTAACTTTCATAATTGCAAGTGCTAGCTTGCCTTGTGCAGTGGTTGAAGTTCTCCTCGGCTTCTTCCTCGTAGTATCCTCCTTCCTCCTCGTATCCTTGGTCAGTACTAGCGTCTATAAATAAATACGAGGTACACAATCACCAAACAATACTTAACTATTTTCAATCATCACACAAAGGTGCACTATAGATGATCTAGCATCATCACCTATATTACAAGATTAAGGCACTTGTCTTATTTATTTATTTTTAGAAAAGTAATTTCTACTCATTGAAAAACTACTTAAGGTTTAATATTCTCCAACTCAAACATGGGATCATGTTGACACATGTCATCACCACATATTTCAGTCCATGGGAATGTGATTTAAAGTGGTGTTACAATTTAATAAGGTTTAACCTTTTATTTTAAATAAATAAAGTGACTAGAAATGCCTATGTGGCATTCTTTTATTACTTGAACATTATTTCTGTAAGTAAACCCAAATGTTTTTATATATTCCGAAAGGTATGATCAAATGTGATTTTTGAGAGTTGGAATCAACTCAAAAGCTATTATGGTTGAAATTTGAAAAATGTTTGAATGCAGAAAAGCTTCTGACTTGTTATTTTTACCAAGGTTGATCTACAGATCCAAATTATTTGAATCCAACGGGCTTGGATTAAGAATTTCAGTACCTTTCTAACAAAATTGGTTTCATGCAATTTGGTTCATTAATCGAGCTGGGTTGATTTTTGAATATAGGTACAGAACTATGTTTGAATGAAAATAGAAAAATCTAAATTCAAACGGCTGGGCTGCGCGGGAAGGGTTAACGGGCCGACCCAGTGTTACTCCGCAGCGCGGGGCTCGGCTGACAGGGGGGTCTACCGGTCAGCGGATCATAACACGTGAAGCGATACGGGGCGATGTGGTGCGTTGGATTAGAAGTGAGATCAACGGCTGAGGGTCGTCGTCGACGATGAACATGTCACCGGCGATCTCGAACCCTAGCGGCTCAGTTGGGGTGCATAGGGGGCATACCGGGGCTCCAGCGATGACGGCGAGGCAGGCAAACGACGAATTCGATGACGACGAGCTCAGGGATGGTCGTGGCAGCTCCGGGGGTGGTCAAAATCAACGGCTCCCTTCTTCTCCAGAGGCGGCCTGCTCCGGCGCAATTTCGGCGAGCTGCTGCTCCTCGTGCTCCGGCTAAGGGGTGGAATGATCAGTGAGGTGAGGGGAGTGAGATGGTGTGAAGAAATCGAGTTGGGGTTTCCTCCTTTTATAGGCTCGATGGCGAGACCGAGAGGGATGGGCAGGCGACGGTGGCGACATGGCTACGGGCGGCTAGAGGCATGGCTATGGTTGGCGATCGACGGGCGGTCTCCTGGCGATGCTCTAGAACTTAAATGCGCGTGTAGGGGCGGTGGAAATCGGTCGGGAACGTGTGGTGCTCTGCGCGGAAGAGGCGGTGTCTTCGACGGCGAGCGGTCGCTGTGAGGCATGGGGCGGCGAACGGGCGTGTCTGCGGGGTTGCTGGGGTGGTGGTGATCACGCGTGCACGCGGCGAGGGCGGCGCGCGGTCTGTGGGCGTGTGTCGAGGGTGGCGCTCTGGCGCGCTCTCGGCATGCTCGCAGAGAAGTTTGGCATGGCTTGGGCGTGTGGTCCAGTGGCTGGCAGGGCTCAAGCGCTAGACAGGTAGTGGCGGTGGGGTGCTGGCTAGCTCCCAGACATGGTGTTTAGGCTTGGTGCTTGCTCTGGCTAGCTAGCCATGGTCGGCTGGCAACGTTCCTTCGGGTTGGCATGGCATGGTGCAATGGGTAGGGTATAGGGGTGGTCAAGGCACTGGTTGGCACTGGGGAAGACAAGTGTGATCAATGGTGAACAATTCTTAGCCAAATTACTGCTCAAACCAGTGAAGTTTGGCCAATTTGATATTCTGTCTCCAAGTGTTTGATGAAATGGCCGCAAGAAATTTATTTTTGAATTTTGAAAAGATTTTTGGTGGGTGTGCTAGGCATGTACTGGGGAATCTGTGGATGCTTGGGTTTTGAAAATTGAGCTGGTTTGAGTGGGTTTTGAAATAGTGGGATCTTCTCATATGATATAGATTAAATATTAAACTATCATTTAAACTTAGCATTTCAATGTTTCTGGATGATCACAAAGTGGGCCTTGGTACTTTGTTATGAGTACTATCAAGGGGTGCAAAGATCCATACATGTTTCTGTTGAGTTTTGAAAGTTAGAGATAGCCAAAGTAGGCATGGGAGTTAATTTGGCCAAAGTGACCATTCACTTAATTTATTCCTTTTGATTTGTTTGTCTTTGGGAAAAGTTTGGGGATTGTTTAGATAATGTTTATTTAACCTAAGAATCATTTTACATGCAAAGAAACACAGAACCATGGAAATTCAAAAGAACCCAAATTTTAATACACACACATATGAATGCTTTCATATTTTTAGTTGGAAAAGTTTTTGTTAACCCTAATTTTGATGATTAGAGTTTGATGATCCAAGCTTAATATTTTTGGGATGTTACAAACTGCAAGCATATACAACATATAAGACACAATGGTTCAAGTTTATTAGGGGCAAAGAATATAAAGTGTGCCATCAAGTTTGTGAGGGCTTTAATCACTAAGTTTTCACATAAAAAAATAGTTTTTAATTGGAAGATAGCTGAAAACAAGAATATACTTATAATGGTATAACACATCATGCATAGGATTTTATAGTGGACACTTTGGAATAATTGGGTTTCTTGGGAGGTGGAATCATGAGTAGAGCTTACTCATACAAGTGAAGGCTATCAAAAGACTAGGAGCAACCAACTAAGAGAGCAATAATGGCCATAATCATGCAGAGCAACAAAGCATTACTAATCAAAGCATAGAGTGGTACTACAAGTCAAAGACTAAATGATCATAGAGTATATGGTGACTTGTGATAGTCATAACATGGTGTGAGCATGTGCCAAGTCAACCCAAACAAAGCATCAAAGGAGAATACCACAATACTATGCGTTTGCATACTAAAACAACGCATAATTTCTTCAAGGCACACTAAGCAATCCCAATTGTCTAGAACAAGACATGCTACAGCAATAATCACTAAGCATAAGGTCAAAACAACACCTAGCATGTCATGCTAAAGTCTAAGTCACAGTCAATGCAAGCCCCTCTTGCACTTTCAAGCAGGAACCTCCTACTCCTTTCCAACACCAAGCAACTTATTTGCAACAACACAGCGAGAACGGGGGTCCAAACTACTTTATTCAAGCAAACTAAACAACCTAAGCAAAGCAAACGAAAACTAAGACGCTCCAAGAACAACACAACAGTGCATGAAACAATAAAAACAAAGTGTCTAGACAGACCTGAGCTTTTTATTGATGAAGAAGGGGATGCCTTGGGCATACCCAAGCTTTGACGCTTGTACCTCTTGGATATTTCTTGGGGTGACACCGGGGTGGCATCCCCAATCTTGAACTTTTGTCCATTCTTCATCTCATTACATCATTCTCTCTCTACACCTGAAATTTTTCCTTCATACAAAACTTCACACAATCTTCATTACAACATTAGTATATTCAAAAGATATTAGACCTGAGGCAAAGTTTTGGAACAGCAAGAATTTTCACTAAAAACACAAGCTACTGTAGCAACTCCTTCAAAAAGCTCAATTCCCCAAAAGAGAACTCAAAAAGGAATCAATAAGAAGCAAATGCAAATAATAGCAGAAATCTGACAAAATAGACCAGCAGGTAGAAACCAATATTTTCGAAAATCTTCTGTTGCTCAAATCAAAAAGTGTTGAACTAACGAAAGTTATCTAACATACTGGGGGATGTATTCGTAAATTTTGAGCTCAATCTGAGTTACAGAGACTCCTCACGATTTTTTATGGTGGAGGATAGAAATATGTTTCGGGGCAGCAACTCCCCAAATCTTACTTCCCTCTCATTAGAGGTCATTCTTGGCACAAAAAGCAAACAAAAAGGATAAGGAGAGGTAATTACTGAAGTAATAACTTCTAAGACTCAATAAAACTCTTGGGTTATCTCCCAACAAGTACTTTTCTTTACCGCCTTTAAGTTAGGCTTGATAGTTTGAAAAGATGCTCACATAAGAAATATGAATTGAAGTAAAAGAGAGCATCAAGAAGCAAATTCAAAACACATTTAAGTCTAACCCACTTCCTATGCATAGGAATCTTGTAAATAAACAAGTCTTGAAAGCACAAAGCAACAAGCATAGGAAAGCAAAACAAGTGCAACTTCAAAAATTTCAACATAAAGAGGGGAAACTTAATATTTTTGAGATGCATAAGACCATGTTTCCCTCTCTCATAATAACTTTCAGTAGCAACATGAATAAAATTAACAATATAACTATCACATAAAACATTTTTTATCATGATCCACATGCATAAAATTATTATTACTCTCCACATAAGCAAATGCAATCTTATTAATTGTAGTGGGAGCAAATTCAACAACATAGCTATCACTATTATTCTCATCACCTTAATCATCAAATATAGGAGACATATTATAATCACTATTAATTTCCTCCTCAATAGTAGGTGGACTGAAAATATCATATTCATCATTGTAATCATCATATATTGGAGGTAAACTATCATCAAAGAAAATTTTCTCCTCTATTCTTGGGGGACTAAAAATATCATGCTCATCAAAACTAGCCTCCCCAAGCTTAGAATTTTCCATACCATTAGCAATAATGGTGTTCCAAAAATTCATACTAATAACATTGCTATTAGCATGCAAATGAAGTTCCATAGGTTTTTTAATTTTCTCTTCAAACACTTCATGTCCTAACTCAAGATAAATACTATAAAGCTCTCTAATTTTGTTGTTGTTTTCCATTAAGCCTAATTAGTAAAAACAAGAAACAAAAAGACGAAATTGCAGAATATAAAGTAAATAACTTCGAGCACTCACACCAGAGGATGTGAGTACCTTTTACCTTACCTCCCCGGCAACGGCGCCAGAAAATAGCTTTCTGGCTTGCTGTTGCCATGGGGTAATGTGTGTGAGTGCCTTTTACCTTTCCTCCCCAACAATGATGCTAGAAAATAGCTTGATGTATACGCACTTCTATTCTTGTAGATAGTTGTTGGGCCTCCAAGTGCAGAGTATGTAGAACAGCAGCAAGTTTCCCTTAAGTGGATTACCCAAGGTTTATCGAACTCAGAGAGGAAGTGGTCAAAGGTATTCCCTCTCAAGCAACCTTGCAATCAAGATACAAGAAGTCTCTTGAGTACCCAACACACCCAATACACTTGTCAGGTGTATAGGTGCACTAGTTCGGTGAAGAGATAGTGAAATACAAGTGGTAACGGTGCCAGAAAATAGCATTGACGATGAGGTAAAGACTAAAGGCAAAAGGATGGAAGTAAGAAAACATGCAACAGATCTAGATGCAAACGATGTTTCAATGTTTAGAAACAAGGCCTAGGGATCATACTTTCACTAGTGAACACTCTCTCATATAAATATCTTCTCTTCATGATACTACTCTTAACTACTCTCCGGTTGGACACTCTAATCCACGATAGGGCCTTCCCCAATCTAGATAACCCCACACTGTCACCTTGAGCGCTAGATGGTTCCAACAAACACCACAATTTCACAGAGACGACCAACTCAAAATATAACTCATGAATATATATGTAATCTAGCTTAAGTGCCACACACACGGCGTGCACGTTGTCACTTTCACACACGTGGGAAAAAACATAGATCTATTAAAACATAATGAGTATTTATGTAGACTCAAGCCTAAGTGCCACCATGGCGTGCACATTGTCACTTTCACACACATGGAGAGAACAGATATCTATTGTAGCACTTGAGTAGAAGAGTAGATATACTTGATTACAAAGATCATGATCACGCATAGTGAGAGAGAGAGATGAACACATAGCTACTGGTAGAGCCCTTAGCCTCGAGGAAGAACTACACCCTCCTCATCATGGGAATCAACAACGGTGATGGAGATGGTGGTGGAGATCGATGGAGATGGCTCCGGGGGCACTTCCCCCTCCCGACAGGGTGCCGGAATGGAGACTTTCTATCCCCCGAATCTCACCTTCGGTGGCGGCGGCGCTGCGGAACTTTTTGTGGCTTTCTGGTCGGGTGTTTAGGGTTTCTACATAGGGGGCTTCTTATAGCCAAAGAGGCGAGGCTAAGAGGCAACCAGGGAGGCCACACCCTGCCTAGGTGTGGGCCCACCCCTGGCCTCGCCTAGGGGGGGTTTGGCCGCCCTGGTTTTCTTCTCCATCTCGTCTTCTGGATTCATGTCCCCCACGGTAAAATATTGATTTTCTGCCTTTCTGGAACCAAAAACAGAAGAAAACAGGCAACTAACACTGTGGAAACTTGTTAATAGGTTAGTTCCAGAAAAGATATAAAACACCTTAATGTGTAGACAAGGCAAAGAAAAGTAGATACTAAACAAGCATGGAACATCAAAAATTATAGATACGTTTTCGACGTATCAGCTATCATTATGAAAAACCTTTTTTTAAGCAAAGAGTGCTCCTATTGTAAAACTTCTACAAAAGCTTTATTTGTGAAATTGTTTGCCAGCTGTTCTCTGACCAAGAACAAAGTTTGCCGATTCCAATTATGATTTATCTTTATGCGTCTCTATTGTGACTCCTGTACTTGTTGCAAGCTAAGTTATATAATGGTGAGTTGCTTTCTTCTATGAGTTATGTAATGGTAAGTGTGATGCTTATTGTCCGTATTCTTTTTATCGGCAGTTCACTCCATAAACCTGTGGACATGTTTACTGAGCTCAGTTTTCGCTTGGGGACAAGCAAAGGTCTAAGCTTGGGGGGAGTTTATACGTCCAATTTGCATCACCAATCTATATCATAATTTGCCTCTATTCATTGATCTATTTCATATTAAGAGGTGATACTTATGCCTTTTCATCTGTTTTTGCATGCTGGATGATTCTTGGCGGATGAACTGCAGGAGTCAGGATTCTGATGGAAAAAGAGGTGTTTTGATGCAATTTTGCGAAGATCCTAAAAATACCAGAAAAACTATGGAAAATCATATTTTCCCAAAAGACGAAGAATGCCATATGGGGAGGCGGAGATGGGCCACCGGGGGCCCACACACACACCCCATGCGTGGGCCACCCCTAGGTCGCGCCTATACGGGGTGTGGCCCACCTGGACCACCTCTGGCTCTTCCCTCTCGCATACATCTTCTCCTCGAAACCCTAATACACGGGGAGCGACCACATAAAGATTATGCCACCTCTACGGGGAAGAAAACACCGAGAGATAAAGAGCTCTCCGGCAGACAGATTTCTGCCAGGGAAATTCCTCCCCGGAGAGGGGAGATCGTCGCCATAAACACCATCATCAAGCTGGACTTCATCGGGATCATCATCATCCACACCGTCATATCCACCAACACCATCATCACCACTCCATCCCGCTATAACAATCATTTTGAATACTTGCATAGTTCTTAGGGGAAACTTTCCTGGTGTTGATTACTATTGTAGTTGATGCTTGTGAGTGGAACCATTGGATTATTGTTTATGTTCAGATTGTTATCCATCACCATATCATCTTTGATATTGATCCATATGATGTCTCGTGAGTAGATCGTTTAGTTCTTGAGGACATGGGACAAGTCATGTTGTTAGTAGTGGATTTGTGTTGAGATATTATTCAATGGTTTAGTATTTAAGTTGTGGTGCTATTCTTCTAGTGGTGTCATGTAAACATCTACATGATACTTCACCATTTATGGTCCTAGGGGGATGCATTGTGTATTTGGATACTATTTGTGGGGTTGCCGAAGTGACAGAAACCTGAACCCCCGTTAGGACACCATTGCACAAGGGAGCGTAGGATCTCGGAGTTTAAGGCTGTGGTTGGTTAGGTTTATATCTCAATTTCTTTCCTATAGTTGCGGATGCTTGCAGGGGGTTTCATCACAAGTATGTATTAGTCCAAGTAAGGTCGATACATTAGCACAGGTTCACCCACACAACACTTACAAAACCAAAGAAGACTACTCGGCTATTTGAAGCGAAAGCACTTGATAGAATTACCATGTGTCCTCGAGAACGTTTGGTCCTTATAAGTATTTCCACCGGCTTGTCCTTTGCTAATAAAGGATTGGGCCACTTGCTGCAATTTTTTGTTTCCTTTATTACTTGCACTTTATTTCTTTGCTTTATTAGAAACCCTTAAAAATCCGTTTGCTAAGTATTTACAAAGATTTCCTGCTCCATACCACTAGTCAACACCTTCTGTTATTTATAGAAAGTACTATGATACACCCCCTATAATTGTGGGTCATCACTCACCTGAGTCTAGAGAGTGTCATGATATTAATGATGGTTACAGTGAAATGACTAATGAATTTATTGATAATATCGAAACACACGTGGTTCTAGTGCTATTAAAAGTCTTCTTGAGAAACGTACTATTATACCTAAACTGTCTCCTGATGCTAAGTTTGCCACTTCTCTCATAAACATTAAAGATAAAGATTATGACTTCTCTCTTGATTTATCCTATATAAACATTATTGAGAAATAACCTTTTTGTGGGACTGAGAATGAAAGGGCTGTGGCACATATGACTGAGCTTTCCACTCTGATGATGTTAAGATGTGCACCTACTTTGTTGCTAAATTTTTCCCTTTTTCACTAAAAGGAGAAGCTAAAGCTTGGTTTAATAATTTACCTCTTAGATCCATTGATAGCCCTAATTGATTGATTGCTACTTTCTTTCAGAAATATTTCCCTCTTAGTGCTAGACATGCTGTTTTGAAGAATTTTTTTGATTTTAAATGGGGAGAATAGGAGAAATTGCCTGGGTCATGGACAAGGTTCTGTGCCTTGATTCATGCACATCTTGGATGTCCATTACCTAAAAATGAGCTTCTTGATATATATTATAATGGACTAACTGATGATTCTAGGACATACGTGGATAGTTTTGCTAATTGTGTTTTTAGGAAAACAACTCCTGCATAAGCTGAGGAATTAATGGCTAAAATAAGCAAGAATTATGATGATTGGACTACAACTGAGCCAATTACACCTGAACTGTCAGATCCCAAGATTTTCCAAATCTTGTTATGTCAAAACTAAATGAATAAAATAAAACTTTGGTTATTTTCAGGGTGAGAAGAAACTTTTTGATTCCAATTGGAAACCTTCAAACCTATTTGATCAAACAAATCCTAAAGGGATTTGAAAAGAAAAACAATTAATAAAGAAAATATTAAATATGTGAAATTACTATTTTTGGATCTTTTAATAAAAAGATTTGGTTTTCAAATGAAAAAGGTAGAAATTTAAATAAGGACTATTTTTATAGAGCCAAATTAAACCTTGGCCAAGTTTTTGAAGTAAAATATTTTGTTTTGATTAAAGGAGTAAAGGGTTATTTAAATAAACTAATGAGGATTTATTATTATCCAAATTTATTAAAGTAAAGGCTTTGCCATTTTAATTAAACATCAAAACTTGTTAAATTATTTTAAACAAGTTTTCCAAGTATTTTATATTTTCAATACAACCTACTGATTTGGTTTTGATAATATTAGATTTCAAATGGAGATTTTTAATAAATCAAAACCTATCTGAATTAATAATTAAGGACTATTTTATTTAATTATTAAATAGATCCTAAGAAGAATAAAAATATTATTTTATTTTGGACTTTGGATTTGTGTTGTTAAACAGAACTAAAACTCAATACAAAGTTTGGAGGAGGTTTGAATTGATTTGATGTTTGAATTAATTGTTTGAAAAACAAAACAGAAAAATCAAATAGAAAAAGAAAAGCTTTCAATACAAAAAAAATGAAACAAACAGCAACCCAACTGGCCAGCCCAGCAAGCCCAGCTCCAGCCCAACTAAACCCCCCCACGTGCGAATCGTTTTCCACCGAAAAACCCAACCGCGCAGTCACAGACGAGTGGACCCCTCTCTCTCTCTTCCTCGCTGACAGGAAGGTCCCACAACGCCACCTCAGCGTCGTCTCCCTCACGACTGTTCTTCCTGCCGTTGCTGCCTTTGATTGCATCGTTGAATTCACTTACTGCCGCGATTAAACCTCGCCGTGACCACGCCTATTTAATCGCCTCTGTCTCCTTTTCATTTCCCCTCAAACCCCGCTGCAAGTGAGCCACCAGGCTACCCCAATTCCTTCTTCCTTTGCCCTTTGCTCGACGACGTCTCCGACAAATTCCGGAGCCGTCCATCCTCGCCTCGCCTTCCCAAGCACAGGAGCTCGCTCCTCACCCCCTGGCGCATCTCCACTGCCACTCATTATTCATGGGCGCTCCGCAACATTGACTTCGTCATCTACCGAGCGTCGCCGCGTCTGTTCCTTTTTTTGGAGACCTCCCTTGGTAAGTCTCGACCGCCCTGGCACCTCCTATTCATGCTCACATCATCAGCAGTTCAACCCGCGTCTAACTGTATCCTTGTTTTGCCTCGGAGCGAACCGCAGCGTCGCCCTCGAGGACCTCCAGAGCCGCCTGACGCCACCACTCACTTCAGCGAGCAATTGTCGCCGTCCCTAAGCACCCCTTGCCTCCTCGCAACCACCTTGAGATTCACCTCGACCTCGCGAACACGGTGAGACCATCCTCTGTCTTCCTTGCTTCCTGTAACCGCCGCTAGCACACCGTCTGACCGCGTGCCGCCGTCTGCCACCGCCACCGCCGCCAGCTCCTGGTCGAGCTGCTATGGACCATAGGATTTAGATCCAAGCGTTGCGATAGATTAACTAATCGAAGTGGTATCGTATGCTAAGATCGCACGATGTTATTTAGATCCAACGAACCACAAAGCGCAATCCGCACGAACCGGTACGCGCCAGTAGGAATAAGACACGTGTCCAGAGACTGTTTTAAAAACAGAAATTTGATTTATTAGATTTCCAAACTTGTAAAATCCATAACTTTTGATCCACACGTCCAAATTTTGCAAATTTTATATCAATGGATTCAGAAAAATAAGCCCTAGTCAACCATGCACTTTGTTTAGTAAAAAGCTTCTGGTAAAATGTTTGTTTTTGCAGAAACTTATGTATGCTTGTTTAGGATATAAAATTTATTCCAAAATGATTTTGGGGTTGAAATCTTTGCAAAATGGTTTGTTGTGAACCTACTGACCTTAGGGACCAAATTATGGATTTAAAAATGTATTTTGTGAAGTTTAGGATTGAATAATTGAATTAGCTCATTTCTAGTCAAATAAAAACATTGATTTTGATATGGAAATGATTTTTGAGAAAAACCTTTGGAAAATGTTTTGATTCAAACCTACTTACCCTAAACACGAAGTTTTGTGAATTAACAACTTATTTGGTGAACAATATAAAATTGTTGCTTTGCTAAAAACATTTTCCACCACATGAAATAATGATTTGATGTAAAAATGATTTGATATTAAACCCGTTTTCAAATGGTTTTGCCACTTTAGAAAATGACCACTTTGAACCTTACAATGTATAGAGTCTAGTAGAAACCACCTTTGCAAATAAAATTATCTTTTGCATGCTTGCATGCATGACCTTGTTTCTATTATTTTATGTGTGTTAAATTGTTTCAATATTGGTTGGAATGCTAGTTGAATCTATGTTTGCTTGATTGAATTGTAGTGAAGTTAGAAGAGTGTGATATTAGCAAGATCAAGGAGTGATCCAACCTTCTCTACCAAAAAGGCAAGTGACACTATCATCCAAGTCCCACTATTTTCATTACACTTAGTGGATTTTTATAACATGCATGAAAAGGATTTCTATATTTTATGCTATGCTAAATCCTAATAGGATACCATTATACCTTCCTTAGTGGAAACATTGTAGTTGTAGTAAGCTTAGCCCTGCTATATATTGAGATGAGATACATGTTGAGATTATATGAAGTTGGAAAAAGACTTATGTTTTATATAATAAAACAAGTGCTCAATGAACCACCTGGGTGGACAAGGATACTCAAGTTTTGGACAAGGTGGCAACAAAAGGAACCATGTTTATATGGAAATCTCTTTTTGTATGTGTACCAAAAGAAAACCATCCAGGGACTTAGAGATTGATCATGTTTCTCGTACAGTGGCTTCCGTGTATAGCCACATGCTAAATGGGCACTGGCTTAGGCAACTACATAGTGGAAGACCGATGCACTGGCCTCTTCAGGTTAACTGGAATGAGGGAACTAGGAACCCTACATTGGTGCCTGAAGACAAGCTAGCATTGTGTATTGGGAGGACCCTATGGAAAGACTTCGTCACATTCTCAATCAGCCAGTACTCCATCTTGGTGAGTACTTATCCAGCGGCCACTGGTGGCAACAAGATGAGATTGTGTCATGTGGGTAAAGTGTACAACTTCTGCAGAAGATAAAAAAAATCTAAGTACTTAGCCGTGTCCCCGGTTATGGACAATACTGAGCAACTAAGGCCTGAAGCTATGGGAGATCTCGACATTCCAATTTCTAAAAGTAAAACTTGAAAGTGACAACAAGAGACTTGAAGCACTTGGAGGTTTCCAAGAAGTTCAGAAAGATTTGACAAAAGATCAAAACTATTTTCAAAAGATAGGATAAAACTATATTGCTTTCTGCAAAAGAGCCTGAACCCTACTTAGCCAAATATGCATATAAAGATAGGATCCACTTATTTCTACATAGTAGTGAAACTTGCCAATACAATTCAATTGTATTGACCCTTGTGGCTGTAACTTGTTATGTTGCAGGTTTGATTGATTTAGTGAAGGGTGTGTTGTTTAGGATTACAAAGTCTACAACCAACATGTCTGCCTGTGGCACTTTGAAGGAAAAGGACCCCATGCTTATAGATATTCTGCTGCAATGTAATGTGATAGCCAAATGATCTATGTAAGATGTATTGAATTATTTTATTCCTGGTTATAAAGTTGTATTATGACCTTTGTATCTTGATATTACATCTTAACTGTGGATGCTAGCTATTGATCCAGGGACTAGCATTGTAAACATAGGGATCTCTACCTTATTAAAGGTTGGGACCTCTACAGATGGTATCAGATCATTGTGTTGCCTGTAGGATTGTAACCCTAGGATTGGACAAAACCCCTTAGAAAAATAGGAGTTGTATTTGTTCCAAAACTTATTTACAAACCATCTTGTAAACTCTTTCCTCAACCATTTTGGTTTTGATTCTACATCTCTTCTATTTCAACTTGATGGATAAAGCCTACCCCATGGCCAAAGACTTCATCATGTGCAAAGGACTTCTTCAACTCTAATGACTTCAACATCTTCAAACTCTAATGACTTCAACATCTTCAACTCTAATGACTTCAACATCTTCAGCACTTTCACCAAGGACTTCAACCTTGGATATCACTAAGGACTACAAGTGAGACAAGAAATCTTGCTAAAGATTTGGAGACTAAGGAAACACAAATTAGAAGGAGCCATCATCACCTTTGAAGTTTTGTGACCAAGATTTTTCCCAAGGAAACCATGATCTCATGCAATAAGAATCAACCAAGAAGGATGGAAAGATCACAAATGAACCATATAGATGGACCACCATATTTTGTTTAAGTCAAACCCACCAACTTATGTGGTGTAACAAAAATATTTTTGGTTTCCTAAAAATATGCTTGAAACTTGTTGTTTGAGTATTTGTTTGTGATTGCTTGCACCTTGCTTGTGTGAATTGTGATGTGTGTGATTAGAATTGATTCCTTAGAAATATCTTGCTATTCTAATCTCAATTCAACCCAAACAGATGACTACTCCAAGAGACTCCAATATCAAGGTTGATGATAACAACAACAACCAAGAGGACAACATGAGAGAACTCATAGCAACCCAAAACCAGTTGAACCAAGTGACAGCTCAATTCATAGCCAACACCAGTGGGGAAGATCCAACCATGCAAAGTTTCTTTGAAACCCAAGCCCAATTGTTGCATAAGGTGGCAGATCAAAAGATCAACATGGAAAGCAACTCTTCCAAAGGAGTTTGTGACAACAAAGATGACAAAGATGTTATTCTAGAAGGAACCAAAGCTTGAAATATTTGTGGAGACAAGGATCACACTTCCAAGGAGCATGGAGATCAATGCCCCAACTGTGAAGAAAAACATCCAGTTGGCCAATGTCCCACCTCTCAAGCTATTTGTTACCTATGTGAAGGAAATAATCATGTCCCTATCCAATGCCCCATCTATTCCATAGTTGAACAAAGGAAACAAGGTGGAGTGCAACAACTGATTGCAGACTACCCTACCAAGAAGGATGAGGACAAAGGAAAATCTCCACTTGTACCTCCATGCAATACAACCCAATTTAAAGGACCAAAGAAGAGGCATATGAATTATCCAAGGAGCAATAGAAGGTCAAAGAAACCAGTAGACATTCCTACCTATGAGATAACATATGAAGAACATGAACTAGAAGCACTCCTAGCTTTGGAGAAACCCAAGAAAAAGAAGGACAAAAGCCATTTACAATGTAATCATTGTAAAGAAATGGGACACTATGCCAGTGAATGTCCAGAGAAGAAAAAGTATAAGGAGATTGGCCAAGTATGGTGCAACAACTACAAAGAGCTAGGCCATTATGTGACAACCTGTCCACAAGAGATACGTGAAGAACTCAAACTTATCACATGTTACAATTGTGGTAACCAAGGACATTATGCAAGCAACTGTCCAGAAGAGATGAAGCACAAGATAAACAAGCCTATGAAGGATCTCAGCCTTGTCACATGTTTTAAGTGTGGAAACAAAGGACACTATGCAGATGTTTGCCTAGAGAAGTTTCCCCAAGATCCCAAGCAAGCCAATATGTAATTTAGTTCGAAAATTTGTAAGGGTGGTAGTATCCTAGATGCTACGAACCAACTTGTAACCCTAGCCTTCCCAAATCCCGGGACGAGATTTATTTTAAGGGTGGTAGCCTGTCACATCCCAAGATTTTCCAAATCTTGTTATGTGAAAAATAAATGAATAAAATAAAACTTTGTTGAATTTCAGGGTGAGAAGAAACTTTTTGATTCCAATTGGAAACCTTGAAACCTATTTGATCAAACAAATCCTAAAGGGATTTGAAAAGATAAACAATTAATAAAGAAAATATTAAATATGTGAAATTACTATTTTTGGATCTTTTAATAAAAAGATTTGGTTTTCAAATGAAAAGGGTAGAAATTTAAATAAGGACTATTTTTATAGAGCCAAATTAAACCTTGGCCCAGTTTTTGAAGTAAAATATTTTGTTTTGATTAAAGGAGTAAAGGGTTATTTAAATAAAATAATGAGGATTTATTATTAACCCAATTTATTAAAGTAAAGGCTTTGCCATTTTAATTAAACATCAAAACTTGTTAAATTATTTTAAACAAGTTTTCCAAGTATTTTATATTTTCAATACAACCTACTGATTTGGTTTTGATAATATTTAGATTTCAAATGGAGATTTTTAATAAATCAAAACCTATATGAATTAATAATTAAGGTCTATTTTATTTAATTATTAAATAGATCCTAAGAAGAATAAAAATATTATTTTATTTTGGACTTTGGATTTGTGTTGTTAAACAGAACTAAAACTCGATACAAAGTTTGGAGGAGGTTTGAATTGATTTGATGTTTGAAATAATTGTTTGAAAAACAAAACAGAAAAATCAAATAGAAAAAGAAAAGCTTTCAATACAAAAAAAAATGAAACAAACAAGAACCCAAGCGGCAGCTCCAGCCCAACTAAACCCCCACGCGAATCGTTTTCCACGAAAAACCCAACGCAGCGATCCGAACAGTGGACCCCTCTCTCTCTCTCTTCCTCGCTGACAGGCAGGTCCCACAACGCCACCTCAGCGTCGTCTCCCTCACGATTGTTCTTCCTGCCGTTGCTGCCTTTGATTGCATCGTTGAATTCACTTACTGCCGCGATTATACCTCGCCGTGACCACGCCTATTTAATCGCCTCTGTCTCCTTTTCATTTCCCCTCAAACCCCGCTGCAAGTGAGCCACCAGGCTACCCCCAATTCCCTTCGCTTTGCCACTGCTCCGACGACGTCTCCGACAAATTCCGGCGCCATCCATCCTCGCCTCGCCTTCCCAAGCACACGAGCTCGCTCCTCACCTCCTGGCGCATCTCCCTGTGCCACTCATTCGCTCGCGGGCGCTCCGCAACATTGACTTCGTCATCTACCGAGCGTCGCCGCGTCTGTTTCTTTTTCCGGCGACCTCCCCTGGTAAGTCTCGACCGCCCCGGCACCTCATATTGATGCTCACATCATCAGCAGTTCAACCCGCGTCTAACTGTATCCTTGTTTTGCCTCGGAGTGAACCGCAGCGTCGCCCTCAACGATCTCCAGAGCCGCCTGACGCCACCACTCACTCCGGCGAGCAATTGTCGCCGTCCCTGAGCACCCCTTGCCTCCTCGCGACCACCTTGAGCTTCACCTCGACCTCGCGAACACGGTGAGACCCTCCTCTATCTTCCTTGCTTCCTGTAACCGCCGCTAGCACAGCGTCTGATCGCGCGCCGCCGTCTGCCACCGCCAGCGCCGCCAGCTCCTGGTCGAGCTGCTATGGACCATAGGATTTAGATCCAAGCGTTGCGATAGATTGACTAATCGAAGGGGTATCGTATGCTCAGAGCCGCATGATGTTAATTAGATACAACGAACCACAGAGCGCAATCCGCCAGAACCGGTACGCGCCAGTAGGAATAAGACACGTGTCCAGAGACTGTTTTAAAAACAGAAATTTGATCTATTAGATTTCCAAACTTGTAAAATCCATAACTTTTGATCCACACGTCCAAATTTTGCAAATTTTATATCAATGGATTCAGAAAAACAAGCCCTATCCAACCATGCACTTTGTTTAGTAAAAATCTTCTGGTAAAATGTTTGTTTTTGCAGAAACTTGTGTATGCTTGTTTAGGATATAAAATTTATTCCAAAATGATTTTGGGGTTGAAATCTTTGCAAAATGGTTTTTTGTGAACCTACTGACCTTAGGAACCAACTTATGGATTTAAAAATGTATTTTGTGAAGTTTAGGATTGAATAATTGAATTATCTCATTTCTAGTCAAATAAAAACATTGATTTTGATATGAAAATGATTTTTGAGAAAAACCTTTGGAAAATGTTTTGATTCAAACCAACTGACCCTAAACACCAAGTTTTGTGAATTAACAACTTATTTGGTGAACAATATAAAATTGTTGCTTTGCTAAAAACATTTTCCACCACATGAAATAATGATTAGATGTAAAAATGATTTGATATAAAACCTGTTTGCAAATGGTTTTGCTACTTTAGAAAATGACCACTTTGAACCTTACAATGTATAGAGTCTAGTATAAACCACCTTTGCAAATAAAATTATCTTTTGCATGCTTGCATGCATGACCTTGTTTCTATTATTTTATGTGTGTTAAATTGTTTGAATATTGGTTGGAATGCTAGTTGAATCTATGTTTGCTTGATAGAATTGTAGTGAAGTTAGAAGAGTGTGATATTAGAAATATCAAGGAGTGATCCAACCTTCTCTACCAAAAAGGCAAGTGACACTATCATCCAAGTCCCACTATTTTCATTACACTTAGTGGATTTTTGTAACATGCATGAAAAGGATTTCTATATTTTATGCTATGCTAAATCCTAATAGGATACCCTTATACCTTCCTTAGTGGAAACATTGTAGTTGTAGTAAGCTTAGCCCTGCTATATATTGAGATGAGATACATGTTGATATTATATGAAGTTGGGAAAAGACTTATGTTTTATATAATAAAACAAGTACTCAATGAACCACCTGGGTGGACAAGGATACTCAAGTTTTGGAAAAGGTGGAAACAAAAGGAACCATGTTTATATGGCAATCTCTTTTTGTATGTGCACCAAAAGAAAACCACCTAGGGACTTAGAGATTGAACATGTTTCTCGTACAGTGGCTTTCGTGTACAGCCACATGCTAAATGGGCACTGGCTTAGTCAACTACATAGTGGAAGACCCATGCATTGGCCTCTTCAGGTTAACTGGAATGAGGGAACTAGGAACCCTACATTGGTGCCTGAAGACAAGCTAGCATTGTGTATTGGGAGGACCCTATGGAAAGACTTCGTCACATTCTCAATCTGCCAGTACTTCATCTTGGTGAGTACTTATCCAGCGGCCACTGGTGGCAACAAGATGAGATTGTGTCATGTGGGTAAAGTGTACAACGTCTGCAGAAGATAAAAAATCTAAGTACTTAGCCGTATCCCCGGTTATGGACAATACTGAGCAACTAAGGCCTGAAGCTATGGGAGATCTCGACATTCCAATTTCTAAAAGTAAAACTTGAAAGTGACAACAAGAGACTTGAAGCACTTGGAGGTTTCCAAGGAGTTCAGAAAGATTTGACAAAAGATCAAAACTATTTTCAAAAGATAGGATAAAACTATATTGCTTTCTGCAAAAGAGCCTGAACCCTACTTAGCCAAATATGCATATAAAGATAGGATCCACTTATTTCTACATAGTAGTGAAACTTGCCAATACAATTCAATTGTATTGACCCTTGTGGCTGTAACTTGTTATGTTGCAGGTTTGATTGATTTAGTGAAGGGTGTGTTGTTTAGGATTACAAAGTCTACAACCAACATGTATGCCTGTGGCACTTTGAAGGAAAAGGACCCCATGCTTATAGATATTATGCTGCAATGTAATGTGATAGCCAAATGAGCTATGTAAGATGTATTGAATTATTTTATTCCTAGTTATAAAGTTGTATTATGACCTTTGTATCTTGATATTACATCTTAACTGTGGATGCTAGCTATTGATCCAGGGACTAGCATTGTAAACACAGGGATCTCTACCTTATTAAAGGTTTGGACCTCTACACGAACCAATTGTGCCTGAACCAACTCCAACACCAACACCCAAGAAGAGGGGAGTGATTGAATTAAATGATGAAGTGATGAAAGAAGCTAAAGAAATGTCTTAAGGAGAAGGGTATTAAATCTGAAGATGTGAATAATTTACCTCCTATAGAAGAATTATGTAAGCCAATCTCCCACTCATCCACTGTTGAGGTACACTGTCTCCAACATTTTGATGAAGGTGATTGAAAGAACATTTCTTAATCCCTAGTGTTTTGTGTGTTAGATAACAATACCAAGGATCATTTAATGTGTGGTGAAGTGTTGCAGCTCTATTTGAGAATAAAGGAATCAGGAACTCTGCCTTTGGGGGCGGATAATCCGGCCTCACCAGGGGCGGATAATCTGCCCCTCCCTTTGCCCAAGCAGGCGCAAGCCCCAGAAGAGGGGCGGAATTTTGGCCGGATTTTCCGTCCACGCCGGATAATCCGCCCCTCAGGGGGGCCAGATTATCCGCCCCCCAAGAACTTCACCAAGCTTCACCAAGGCGCAAGCCCGGAGAGGCGAGTTTCCCGAAGAATCGCCCTTGGGCGGAGTTTTCAGGCGGATAATAATCCCCCAAAGTTGTGCTGGCCGGATCCGGGAGGGTATTTAAGCCAGAATCCCCCTCCTGCCAGAACGTTTGATTCATCTCGAAAAAGAACAGATCAGATCTGAAAGCTTCATACAAGAGTGCTCCACCTAGATCCACCCAAAGGCCCCATCCATTGGGGAATCAAAGGAGGAGAACTCGATCTTCATCATCAGCAATCAAGCGCTTCATCTCCTCTCCATTCATTTGGAGAACCTCCGATCTAATATTTCTTGCAAATATCTAGATCCTCGTTTTTGTTTATATTGATAAACCTTGTTCTTGTGGCAGCTTGTTGTCATCCCGGGAGCCCCCAATTCGGTTGTGGGTGTGTGCCCCGATAGTGTTGTAAAAGGCACCGGTTCCCGCCTCGAAGGGATCCAATAGTGGAGAAGGTGGATCAGGCCTCTCGTGGCGAGATCCATCGGAGAATAGGGTGAGGCCTATTGTGGCGTGGTGGTATTAGAACTGCCCACCCCTCCAACGCAGATGTACTTCCCTTAACAAGGAAGGAACTGCGGTAAAACAAATCCCTGTGTCTCCGCGTGCTCCACTACGGTTTCCTCGCTCCTCTTTTACGTGCTTAGTAGTTAGGGCTACATTTAGGAAAATTCTCGTAGTTGCATATCTAGAGAATTTACTTTGTGTCAAGCCTAAAATTGAAAAAGTATTAAAAATTGGTTAGCACCTATTCACCCCCCCTCTAGGTGCCCATACGATCCATTTCAAATGGTATCAGAGCCTCGGCTCTTATTTCGGGCTTAACCGCCTAAGAGAAGTATGGGTTCCAAGGGAGAAGGGAGTGATGCTCCGGAGGTAGTCACCATGAACGATCTCAAGACGTTGGAAACAACCTTGGTGAGTTCAATGGAGGCTAAGATGGAAGAGATGCGTCAATTGATAATGCGTTTCTCCACATCCGCAGCATCACCTCCATCTAACTCTGAGGATATCACTCCGCAATCCAAGGAAACGGGTAAAACTATTTCCAAAGATAACGAAGTGATAGGTGATTATACTAGTAAGAGCTCCTCCTCGAAAAAGGATAGCGGTAAGGATGGATACAATGAGCTTTCTCATGTGTATTCTCCTGATCCGCCTATTCCTCACCCACATATACATAATAGGGGTGATCCACCCAAACTTTCAGCATCTACTTTCTCTCAATGGCAATTTTTTATGAAATCTCATGTGTGCAGTTCCTCCATAGAGTTGTGGAAGATCATCGAAAATGGTCTTCATGTTGGAAATCCTAACAATCTCATAAGGAGAGAAGTGGTCGATAGCCAACTCAATGCTACAACTCTACACATGATACAACTTGGTGTGGGTGACAAAGACATGCCACACATTCAGCATCTTAGCACAGCTAAAGAAGCTTGGGATGCTCTCACCGAGCTCTTCATCGGAAATGAAAGTATGAGAAGGAATAGATATGATGCCTTGAGCAATGAAGCTGAAGGATTTTATATGCTGGATGGAGAATACCACGAGGACATGTATAGGAGGCTCAAGGCAATAGCTACAACCTTCAGAAACCACGGTGCAACTCATGTTGATGATGCTTGGATCAAGCGCAAGTATGTCAGTGCTCTTATGCCATTTGAGCCCACAGATTTGAAAAGTCTCCAAGGTAGGCATAATTATCACCTCATGTCATCCAATGAGGTAATGCAAGAAATGGCCGCCTTCAAAGTGGCTGCCAAGAATGCCGAAGATGCTCGTGCTCGAGCTATGGGGATGCAAAAGGGGGTCAACATGGCTTTGAAGACTAGTGTGATTGATCATGATGAATATGCGGTAGAAGGTCTGGACTGTCCCGAAGATATAAAAAGGATCCACGGACAATACTTGGCTCTTTATGCAAGAAACTTTTGGAAAGATCCAGCCAAGGCTAAAGCTGAACTAGATCGCAAAAGTGGAGCCTATGGAAGAAAAGAAAATGGTCCCAAGCTGAGAACATGCTTTAATTGTGGTGACCGGCTGCACTTCGTAGCTGAGTGTCCATATCAAAGTAGAGAGGATAATGGAGGAAGACTCATTTTCAAGGACAAATCAAAAGCTCCACGTAAGAAATGATTTGTAAAGAAGAATGCTCCTTTCAAGAAGCAACCAAAGATTGTTCTAGTAGCTCAAGAAGAATATTCATCGGGGAGTGAAGATGAGGACGAGGACGATAGCTCTCAAGAGGTGGCTGCTATAGCCACCACATCTACATCAACATCTCTCTTCGACTCTCCGAACGAAAACATCAACAACAAGAATGCTACTTGCCTCATGGCAAGAAGCTCCGAGGTAACTTCTTCTAACTCTTCTTTTCCCAAGGCTATGATAGACATGGATGATCCTGCTAGTCTTAAGGTTATAGAAGAGATTATTGCTTTGGATTATTTCTATACTAACTTGCAAGGTGAGCAAAAAGTTTGTTTTGAGGCTCTTATGGATCAGCTGGCCCAAAACGAAGCACTCCTCGAAGAAAAGGGCAGAATTGAAAGGGAGGATGCAATGGAAATTGCATCCCTAAAAAATGCTCTTGAAGAAGAAGAAGAAGCTCGGGTCTCTCTTGAAGAGAGTCTTGAGTCTATGGAAGAGTCACATGAAGAAATTATGACTCAACTCGTTAAGGAACGTGACAATGCTGTCACCAAGGCAAAGAAGTTAAAGAAGGAAAGGATTGACTTTGGGGCTTCTCATGATAGACTCTCCCGAGGAATTGGAGAAACTTGACAATGCTCACAAGGCGTTGAAAAACGAGTTCTCTATTCTCAATGAGTCACATGATCAGCTTCAAAGTCGATTGGCCGAATATGATACTCCTAGCTCGTCCAACTCAACATATAGTAACAAGAAAAATGCTAGTGTGAAAAAAGGAGTGATCAAGGACATCACTACAAAGGAAAAAGGTGTGCTTGATGAAGTCCTTGGCAAGCAAAGGTCAAATCATGGTAAAGAGGGACTTGGGTATGTCACCAAGTCCAAGAAGAAGAAAACCAAGAAGAACAAGACCAAGAATGTGCAATTAAAGACAAGCACTGTTGAGAAGGTTGTCACAAAAGACAAGACTAATAATATTGGTTTTGCAGGGTCTCACAATCCGAATTATGAACTCTTTTGTGATGATTATGGCGATGTTTATGCTTATTATGTTGGTCCTTTTGATGAATATATTGCTTGGTCTATTTGGGTCCCAAAGACCCTTGTTACTAACATGAAAGGACCCATTGAAAAATGGGTACCTAAAACCAAGAAGTAATTTTCTTGCAGGGCTATGCTTAGGTGGGTCGAAATGGGTGCTGGATAGTGGTTGCACTAGTCATATGACCGGAAGCAAGGAGATCATCACGGAGATGCGTCCAAATCTTGATAATATCACAGTCTCCTATGGTGATAAGTCTAAATCTCAGGTATTGGGTCTTGGCAAGGTTGTGGTTGCCCATGATATCTCTCTCGTGGACGTCATGCTTGTTGAGACCCTTGGCTACAATCTTCTTTCTGTTCGTGCCCTTGGCAAGATGGGTTTTGCTGTTTTTATCGATGATGATTTGGTGGTACTCTTATGGAGCAAGTCTCTAAAGGTCGCTTTCATTGGATACGTCGAAAATGACCTGTATGTGGTGGACTTCTCGGGGAAAACCACTTCGGGTCCGATGTGTCTATTCGGAGAGGCCGACGTGGGCTGGCTATGGCATCGCCGTTTAGCCCATGTCAACATGAGAACTTTGCAAAGTCTCCAAAAGGGTGGCCACATTGTTGGACTAAAAGACAATGTCTCTTTTGCCAAAGATCGTGTTTGCAGGGCTTGTGTTGAAGGAAAAATGCATGATTCTCCCCACAAGAGGAAGACTATTGTGTCATCAAAGAGGATCTTGGAATTACTCCATGTGGATTTATTTGTTCCTCCTTCTCATGCAAGTCTTGGTGGGAAGAAATATTGCTTGGTCATCGTCGATTATTACTCAAGATATACATGGGTATATTTCTTCAAGCTGAAAAAAGTGACAACGGCACAGAATTCAAGAACTACACTTTAAACGAGTTTCTTAGTGAAGAGGGGATTAGACACCAATATTCCGCTGCGTACACCCCTCAACAAAATGGTGTAGCCGAGAGTAAGAACCGGACTTTCATGGATATGGCAAGATCTATGCTAGCTGAATTCAAGTCTCCCTATAATTTTTGGGTTGAAGCCATATCCACTGCTTGTCACTCATCAAACCGGCTCTACCTTCGGAAGATCTTGGACAAGACCCCATATGAAATACTTACCGGCAACAAACCCAACATCTCATACTTCAGGGTATTCGGGTGTAAGTGTTTCTTTCTTATTAAAGGTGTTCGTTTGTCAAAATTTGAATCCAAGGCTTTAGAAGGTATTTTTGTTGGTTACGGTGCCGAATCCCACACTTATAGAGTCTACAACAAGATCACTGGGATTGTTGTAGAATCTTGTAGTGTGGAGTTCGATGAAAATAACGGCTCCTTTGTAGGGCAAGTTGATGTTTGTGATGCAGATGTTGAAATACCCCAAGATGCCATAAGAAGAATGGGCGTGGGATTTTTCCGCCCCATTGAGGAACCCCTTGTGGCGGATCGGGAAGGACAATGCTCCACACATGTGGAGCCCTCATCTACACAAGATCAACATGCTCCTCTTGGAGACAATCTGCACCAACACCACAATCTGCGAAGACCATCATCCCTTTGGACAAGCCGGTAGTCCCAGTCGACTATCCCCCTCCAAGGGGCGGAAATCTGCCCTGGCACTCCAACTCGTGCAGGGATCCGAAGGAGAAATCAACATCTCGAAAGCTCAGGCGGATTCTCCGGCCTGTGGGCGGAGTATCCGGCCATGGGTCTCCAACTCCAGTCAGGCTTTCTCAGGAAGATGGCTGGTACTTCACCTCCCAGGCCGGATAGTCCGGCCCCTCCAAGGGGCGGATTATCCGGGCCTGAAGAAAATGTTCAGCAACAATCTTCTGGCAGTAACGGTGACCAAGATCAAGGGCAAGGCAGTAATCAAGACAAGGATACAACAATTGAATCCACTCCTCCTAGAAACAATAAGGACATTGAGGCTCGTCGCAAGGCTCGTGCTGATCGCAACCTTGAACTAAGAGGTCACACTCTTGACAAGGTTGTTGGTGATCTACGACGAAGGGTATCCACTCGAAGAGAGCTTGCTAGCTTCTGTGATCATCAAGCTCACATTTCCATGGTTGAACCAAAGAAGGTTTTTGATGCTCTTGAAGACCCCGATTGGGTTGTTGCAATGCATGAAGAATTAAACAACTTCGAACGCAACAAAGTTTGGAAGCTCGTAGAAAAGCCAAAGGATTGCCGCAATGTTATCGGCACCAAGTGGATCTTCAAGAACAAACAGGATGAAAATGGCATTGTTGTGAGGAATAAAGCACGACTAGTGGCTCAAGGGTTCTCTCAAGTAGAAGGAATTGATTTTGGCGAGACCTACGCTCCTGTGGCTCGCCTTGAGTCCATCCGTGTCCTTCTTGCATATGCAGCTCATCACAATTTTCAATTACAACAAATGGATGTTAAGAGCGCTTTCCTTAATGGTCCTCTACATGAGTTAGTATACGTCAAGCAACCCCCGGGGTTTGAGGACCCCAAATTTCTGAACCATGTCTACAAACTCGATAAGGCTCTCTATGGCCTTAAACAAGCCCCACGTGCGTGGTATGAGCACCTTAAAGAGCTTTTGCTAGACCGTGGATTCGAAGTTGGGCAAATCGATCCCACTCTTTTTACTAAGAAGGTTAATGGGGAGCTTTTTGTTTGCCAACTTTATGTAGATGACATTATTTTTGGCTCTACTAACCAAGCTTTTAACGATGAATTTTCAAAGCTTATGGACCGAGGTTTGAGATGTCCATGATGGGTGAGCTCGGTTCTTTCTTGGATTTGAGATCAAACAACTTAGAGAGGAACCTTTATTAATCAAGCTAAGTACATCCAAGACATGCTCAAAAGGTTCAAGATGACGGATCTCAATGGCGTTGCTACCCCTATGCAAACAAAGTGTCATCTTGAGCTCAATCCCAAGGGTAAAGACGTGGATCAAAAGGTATACCGATCCATGATCGGCTCTCTCCTTTACCTTTGCGCATCTAGGCCCGATATCGTGTTAAGTGTAGGAGTGTGTGCAAGGTACCAAGCCGCTCCTAAAGAAAGCCACTTAGTGGCAGTCAAGCGAATCTTCCGATATTTGGTTCATTCCCCAAATTTTGGGTTATGGTATCCCAAGGGTTCAAGTTTCTCTCTATGTGGTTACACTGATTCAGATTGGGATAGTGACAAAGATGATAGGAAATCAACCTCGGGTGCATGCCAATTCTTGGGCAGGTCTCTAGTATGTTGGTCATCAAAGAAACAGAATTGTATTTCACTCTCAACCGCCGAATTTGAATATGTTGCTGCTGCAAGTGCTTGTACTCAATTGTTATGGATGAGGCAAACTTTAAAGGAATATGGTGTCAATTGTGACAAAGTGCCTCTTTTATGCGACAATGAAAGTGCTATCAAAATTGCTTACAATCCCGTGCAGCATACGAGAACAAAACATATAGAGATTCGCAACCACTTTATTCGGGATCATGTTGCTCGTGGAGATATTGCTCTATCCTTTGTGAGCACGAAGAACCAACTTGCTAATATTTTCACGAAGCCCCTCGATGAATCAAGATTTTGTTATTTGCGGAATGAGCTAAATATCATAGATTCAAGGAGCTTGGCTTGACTACCCTTGCACACTCACTTGCTCTTATTCATGTATTTGGTTTAGATGCGGGCATAGACATAGGGGGAGTGTGGTCCTAATTTATTGGGCCAACCCTCCCCCCATAATGCCGAAAGCAAGTAAAATCATTTCCCTTAATATCATTTTGTGATATGTGGGTCATCGATGAGCATTGGTTTTGAACTCAAGATACATCTTCGCGGTGTCATGCCATGCGCTCCAACATGGTGGCTTCGGCCACCGCCCTCTTCCTCGAGAAGAGTTGGTTTTTCATGGGTTTCGTTGGATTTTCTTGCATATCTTTTGTTCTTATGGAAAACACACTCCATTTTGGCTTTTGTTTGATTTGATTCTTGCAAATTTGGTGTGTAGTACCATCTCAGTTTGATGCTCTCAACCCAAGCCTTTCTCCCCCTACGACGAGGATGAGGAGGAGTGATCTCCAGGGGCGTTAGCATCGCTCTTCTTCCTTTTTGGCATTTCGATGCCAAAGGGGGAGAAGTAGTTCTATTAAGTCTCGTGGATTTGCAAGGGTTGGGAACAAGCTCTTCGATTTTAGTCGTTTTTATTTTCTTGCTTGTGCCTTTTCTAGCGTGAACTTGTTTGCTATTTGTGGTTGTTTGTGTAAGACTATGTCGTACTCCATAGTTTGGTACTATGTTTGGTATTGATGGATTTATGGATTTATCTATCTTGGACCACATGGAATTCTGGAATTATGGAGCATATTTGATGGCATATGGATTCATGGGATTATCTATGTATGCCTTGGCTATATTCTCATTCCGGTGGTATGACATTTTTCCCAAACCTTAAAGTAGTGTTCTCCCTAGTGTGTGTATTTGTATTGAAATGCAAATCTTAAATATGCACACATCTAGGGGGAGCGTCTTTCATTATTTAAGGTGGCATTTGCCGGTTTTATTGCAAATCCTAGTATTGTCATCTAACACCAAAAAGGGGGAGATTGAAAGAACATTTCTTAATCCCTAGTGTTTTGTGTGTTAGATAACAATACCAAGGATCATTTAATGTGTGGTGAAGTGTTGCAGCTCTATATGAGAATAAAGGAATCAGAACTACGCCTTTGGGGCGGATAATCCGGCCTCACCAGGCGGATAATCCACCTCCCTTGCCCAGCAGCGCAAGCCCTGGAAGGGCGGAATTTTGGCGGATTTTCCGGCCCGCCGGATAATCCGCCTCGGGGGCGGATTATCCGCCCCAAGAACTTCACCAAGCTTCACCAAGGCGCAAGCCCGGAGAGGGGCGGAGTTTCCCGAGAATCCGCCCTTGGGTGGAGTTTTCAGGCGGATAATCCGCCAAGTGGGCGGATAATCCGCCCCCAAAGTTGTGCAACGGCCAGATCTGGGGAGGGGGTATTTAAGCCAGCCATCCCCCTCCTGCCAGAATGTTTGATTCATCTCAAAAAAGAACAGATCAGATCTGAAAGCTTCATACAAGAGTGCTCCACCTAGATCCACCCAAAGGCCCCATCCATTGGGGAATCAAAGGAGGAGAACTCGATCTTCATCATCAGCAATCAAGCGCTTCATCTCCTCTCCATTCATTTGGAGAACCTCCGATCTAGTATTTTTTGCAAATATCTAGATCCTCGTTTTTGTTTATATTGATAAACCTTGTTCTTGTGGCAGCTTGTTGTCATCCCGGGAGCCCCCAATTCGGTTGTGGGTGTGTGCCCCTTTAGTGTTGTAAAAGGCACCGGTTCCCGCCTCGAAGGGATCCAATAGTGGAGAAGGTGGATCAGGCCTCTCGTGGCGAGATCCATCGGAGAATAGGGTGAGGCCTATTGTGGCGTGGTGGTCTTAGAACCGCCCACCCCTCCAACGCAGATGTACTTCCCTTAACAAGGAAGGAACTGCGGTAAAACAAATCCCTGTGTGTCCGTGTGCTCCACTATGGTTTCCTCGCTCCTCTTTTACATGCTTAGTAGTTAGGGCTACATTTAGGAAAATTCTCGTAGTTGCATATCTAGAGAATTTACTTTGTGTCAAGCCTAAAATTGAAAAAGTATTAAAAATTGGTTAGCACCTATTCACCCCCCCCCCTCTAGGTGCCCATACGATCCATTTCAGTGATATTCCTTATGGTAAACCTCCTGATCAATGCTTAGAGGAACTTGATACTTTTATTGTTAAGCAAGGTGATTTTAATAAACAAGTTCAGAATCATTTATTGGAAAACTCTAGAGATATTAATGAGTTGAAAGATATTGTGGAAAGAACTTCTAATGATGTTAAAATGCTTGTTAAACATTTCCAAATGGTTCAAACTCAGATTGATCAACTTTCTAAAGTACAAAAGGATATGCTAGTTAATGCTTCTAGGGATAAACATGCTTATGAACTTAGAACTAGGAGTGGTGCTACCACTCAGGATCCCTTATATCCTCAGGGACATCCTAAAAGAATTGAGCAAGATTCTCAACAAGCTGAAAATAGTGGTACTTCTTCTAAGAGAAATAAAAAGAAACATAAAACAGCTGTAGAATCTTCTGAACCTGCTATAGATCCTAATACTATATCTGTCTCTAATGCTAAAGCTGAAAGTGGTAATGATAAAAATGATGCTCCTGATAAGGAATAAATTGAAGAAGAACCTGAAAAGCACACTAAGAACACTAAGTACACTAAGGGCCTGTTTGATTCGCGGGATAGGAAAAACATAGGAATAGGAAAAGTATAGGATTAGAATGTCATGTCCAATTGAATCCTATAGGATTTGGAGCCTACAGGAATTTTTCTTCTGGGAATGTTTGAATCGCAGGAAAGGCAAAGGAATTGTAACATGAGGTTTAGGTGGATGGAAATTTTCCTCCAAACTGTAGTGCAATGAAATCCTATGGGAATGTTTCCTATGGTTCTAATCCTACGAATCAAACAATGTACAAAGGAAAAAATCCTAAGGATCAAAATCCTCCAGATTTCCTATGAGATTCCTTTGAATCAAACAAGCCCTAAGGAATATTTTGTTGCTAATAAACATGGTAGTGAAAGAGAACCTTGGGTGCAGAAACCAATGTCTTTCCCTAATAAGAAACACAAGTCAAAGGAGGAAGAACACTATAAAAAGTTTTGTGAGTGGATGAAACCTTTATTTTTGGAAATTCCTTTGAATGATACTATTAAGTTGCCTCCTTTTTCAAAGTATATGAAGGATATTGTCACTAATAAAATGAAGATTCCTAATGAGGAAATTTCTACTTTGCTTACTATTTATTCCTTCAATGGTAAGGTTCGAAAGAAACTTGGGAATCCAGGTATTCCAACTATTCCTTGCTCTATTAAAATAATTATGTTAGAACTTCTTTGTGTGATTTGGGAGCTAGAGTTAGTGTTATGCCTTTTTCTCTCTACAAGAGACTTCAACTAGAAAAATTGATACCAACTCATATATATTTGCAAATGGCTGACAAGTCCACTACTATTCCAATTGGTATATGTGAGGATGTTCCTATTCAAGTGGCTCATAATTTCTTAGTATTAACTTATTTTGTTGTGTTTGAGATGCCTGAAGATGATAATATGTCTATTATTCTTGGGAGACCTTTTCTTAATACTGCAGGTGCTATCATCAATTGTAATCAAGGAAAAGTAACTTTTAATATTAATGACAAAGAGCATACTGTCTATTTCCCCAAGAAAATTGATAAGAGTTATGGCCTAAATTAAATTGAAAATATTGAGGGCATCAAAGTTGGAGAAATATATTGTCCCATTCCACAAGAAAATTTTGAAACTATTATGATTGGGACTATTGCTATCAAGATTGAGGTAACATAATCATTTTGTGAAATGCAAAGTTTTGTTTCATATAAAATTGTTTTGGTTACAAGACTTGATCAACCTTGTTAACAAAGGGATTTTAATGGACGAAACAATGCTTTCACAATGATTATCCTTACTCACTTTTATTTTTCTCCTTTCCAATATTTGCTCTTCGTCTTGTTAGTCTTAGTTCATGAAAAAAGGGGCAGAGGGGCACCTGGAGTGACCCATGGGGACCCACCAGGCCAGCACACCCCCTGGTGGCGCGACCAGCCCCAGGACGCGTCTGGCCCAGGTGTGGTTCACTCCTGGCCCTCCACCTTGCCTCCTTCCAGCCACTTATTTCTCTCTCCCAAAAAACACCGGAAAATTTCTCAAATCTCGAGTTCCCGCTGTTATTTCTCCCAATTTTCGATCTCCTTGCTCAGCCCATATTTGCTGCTGATTTTTTGAGGGATTGCTCTCTGGTATGTGCCTCCTCCGCTTGTCCAATTAGATTTTTGATTGGTGGATTGTATCTTGAGTATTTTGATACTGTAGGTGACAGGTTGTGTGATCTTGTTGCATGCTTGTTCTATGCTTAGAGATTTCATTTTGATGCATGCTAGCCCTCTTTCAAGTTCCTATAGTAATTCCCCTCAATTATTAACTTGGAAATCACTTGGTTTGGTGTTTGTCTAAAAATTTCAGAAAAAGGGCCATGGACAACCACACTTTTGGAGAAGTGTTTGAAAGACAAGCACCTAGGAGGACAAGGCCTTCGAGATCGACCTCTCAAGCTAGGCCATCGTACAATGAAGATCTTATTACGCCGCGCTTTGGTAATGAGGGCGATGAGGGGGATGCACACCCTTCTACCTTCCCTTGTTTTACCTTTTTGCAAGCTGCAGGGATCCTTGATGATTTCCTAACTCTTGTTCAGAGGGTTGGTCTAACCGATTATATGCAGGATGAGAGTGAGCAATATGCTTTGCTCACCAAAACTTTTGTGGAGAGTTTCACTTTCACTAACACCCCTTTCAGGACAGATGTTTCATTCAAAATCTATGATAAGCCTATCACCATGACATTGAAAATATTTTTCAGCATTATAGGTATTGGAATGGATGGGACAGTGAAGAAGATTCAAGGTCGACCCGCAGATTTGTTGGAGCTCTACCATGGGGTAACAAATGATGATGACCACACAGCCCAGCGCGGGAAGATAAGAAACATTCAACTCCCAGCTCTCAGATATTTTGCTTATTATCTTGCCACTAGCATTCTTGTTAGGGAGAACACTAGAAATATTTCCAACTATCATTTGGCTTTTCTAGCCGCTGACTCTACTATGAAACCAGGTATAATCTTGGTTCTCTCATTACTCACCACCTGGCTGCTAGAGGACCCATTTATGGGGGTATTATTGATGCACATGTAGTTGCTGCCTTAGAACTTTCTGTTGATCCGAATGATACGGTGCTAGCACCACAGAGGCTTGATATAGCTGCCATGAAAGCGCATCACTTTGTTACTGGTAGCTCTAGCCTTGAGAGTTTAGTTTACAGGATGATGTTTACTGACAAAGACGAGAGGGAAATTTCTTTGCCATAATCTACTTTGTTTAGTATTTGCAGGGGGCCTTGGTCATGCTCCAAGGAGGAGATGGACGATCAGCTACGTGTGCTTAGTTTCCACGAGCACTACCAGGGGGATGCGACCTCTTATGACTACTCAGCGCACTACACTGGGCTTCCTCGAGCACGTACCAGGATGAAGGGGCCTCTTCGTCACATTACGGATGCACTCCTTCTTGGCCAGGCTGGGATTGATCTCCACTTAGGCCAAAAGCCTAAGCTTAGGGGGGAGGTATACCGACATCACACTCATCTACATATCATATTCCGTCGGTACTTTATATATCCATGTTTCGCTTTCTTTTTAGTTTTTGTTTCTGCTTTTCAAAACACAAAAAGACCAAAAATATTTTCGTTGTTTCTCTTTATTTGTTTATTTGTGTTTCAGCTTTGGTTTGCTATAAGAAAAATCCAAAAAAAATTGCTTTGTTTGCTTTTGCTTTGAGTGCTTGCTTTAAAAAATCGAAAGCCCAAAAATATTTGTTGTTCTTCTTTGTTTTTGTTAAGTTTGTTGCAGGGTTCAGCGGTCCTCAGTGACTCCTTTGGAGTTTGGTTTCATGTTATTATTCAAGTCACACAAGTCAAAGGCAATAATGATGATTAATGACAACTCGAGGTGTGGTAACATGCTGGTAATGAACTCTATTTATCTTCATTTTTGTACATATACTCATCATTTTGGGCATGCTTAGTCTGTTCATGTAAGGTGTATGTTATCTATTGGATGCTTAGTAGTTCTTGCTCTCTTATGATTAGCTCCAAATTGCTAATAGTTTGTAGCATGTCATATCAATGTTTGCTTGCATTGTTCTATTCATAACTTGTTATGACATTATGGTATCCTCCTATGAATGTTTCATTTGAATCGAATTGGACATGCTCATGCATACATATGACTGAACAAAAGTCAGCTAAGCCTCAATGATTTATTTTGCCTCAGAGTTCTTGTATCACTTTTATGCCATAATTAATTTTGTTTTTTTGCAAGCATGATTATGACAGTTATTGCTCTCTCATTTGTCGCTCCCTTTCTATTTGCTAGCCCCCACTTGCACTGAGTACGTGCTCTACTCGTGCATCCAACTCCCAATACCAAAATTGTTAAAAGTGTCCACCATATCTACCTATTAGCATCATTGCTATTCCGTGCATATTTATTATGCCTCGTTTTCTTCCAAATAAAATGTTTGCTTGTTTTGAGAAAGTTAGTTAGTAAAGCTCTCACGAACTTGATGGCACACTTTAATTTCTTGCACTTAATAAACTTGAACCATTGTAAATGTCCATGAAAGTTATATGCTTGCAAATTATAGGCTGGGAGTTAGCAGAACCGTGCTGTCATGGGGAACGCTTTCAACACCTGTAAATATTATCTCGTTGATATCATGCTCTTTTGTTTATGGATGTTGGCAGTGTGAAATAAAAGGGGAGCTTGTAAGTCCATGGAGTTATGTATATGTGTTAGAGAAACGCCTGGGCCGCTAGCCTAAGCCATGCCTAATCATGGTGGAAACTTGCAGCATCACCATAGTGAGGAATCTATGAAGCATTCTTCTTATAAAAAAGATAGAGAGAAAAAAAAGAGAAGAGAAAAAGAAAAAAAGAAAAAGAGGAAAGAAGAGAAAAAAGCACCATTTTCCCATGGTAAATAAGAAGATTGCTGAGATGCTCACTGTCTGTTGCCTTTTCATTTTGATATGGGATAGCTCATGTATCATGGGGAAAGGGGTACCCCGTTGGCGGTTCTCTATGATACACATGTATTTACGATGACAAGAACTTAACGGTAACTAAAGTTGAGTAGCATGAGGAACGGCCCTCATACTCAAGGGACATGAGATTTCTAGTTTATGGTCTGTCAAGCATATAACTCATATTGGACCTCACTTTAAACTTAACCACTTAAAGATGCCTATGATAGTGGCAATGAGAGCTCAAAGCTAATGAGTACCATACTTTCAACATTTGGAAACCTTTCAAACTTTTCAAAACCTTTTCACTTCCTTGTTGAGTCACCACTTATTCTATGATCACCTTCTTGAGAGCATAGTTGTCATTCTTAGTGTAATGTGCTTGTCTCAAAACTTGGTTAATTATGACATAACTTTGATGCTTGTATCTTTGATATTTTTATCTCTAGTCTTCACTTGAACTTCAGAGGTGCCTTGGCATTTATGTTTTGCCCCACAATCAAAGGCAAGCGAGATACCACTCTATCATACCTTCTTATGAGCATTGCAATGTTGCTTATGTTTATCTTTCATGCCACTTATTATTATTGTGTTGGAATTTTTTCATAGCTTGCAATGACTATTGAGTAGACTCAGTTGCTTACTCCTTATTATGAATTGTCTAAGTATCTACTCATGTTCTGAGAATATTTACATTACATGAATCAAATGTGTTCGTGAAAGTTTCTTTTATCGCACTCAGTTTTCAACTGAATTGCTTGAGGACAAGCAATAAGCTAATCTTGGGGGGAGTTGATACGTCCAAAACATATATACTTTCCCGAAAACTTCTTCTATTGTTTCTCCTCTAATTTGTGTGATTTGTATACAACTAACATGGACTGACGCTGTTTTTAGCAGAATTGCTTTAGTGTCTCGTTTTTGTGTAGAAAATCAACTTTCAGGAAAAATCCCAGAAAATATCGCAAAACTCCTATTTTACCAGAAGACTCATGGAGCCAGAAGATGAGACGGAGGAGGGCCACGAGGGGCCCACACCTCCTGGCCACGCGAGACAAGCCAGGCCGCGCCTGGGGGTGGTGAGGCCACCTCGGGGACCCCCTCGGTCTCCCTCTTTGCCTACATAAAGCCTCCTGACCTAAAAACAGAGGGGGGTTTGACGTTTTTCCAGATAGAGTTCCGCTGCTCCGCCACCACCATAAACCATGATTCGGAACCAGAAACTCCTTTCAGGTACCCTCCCAGGATGGGGAATTGGAGGAGATCATCGCCATCATAACCACTGACGCCTCTCCATCAACCATCCATGTTTCCCCCATCCATGAGTGAGTAATCCCCCGCTATAGGCTATGGGGATGGTAGGGATTGGATGATATCTATCATGTAATCGAATAAGATTGTTAGGGCATGGTGCCTAGTATCTTTATTAGTCCTATTTGACTTTGTTGCAACTTGTTATGATTAATGCTTCTCACTGGGGCCCGAGTGCCATGATCTTAGATTAAACATATTATTGATTCATAATGATAGTATTGTTTGTGATCTTATCTGCAAGTTGGTTACACATATTATTGTCCGGAACCAAAGGCCCCGAAGTGACAGAAATTGGGATAGCCGGAGGGGATGGCTGTGATATGAGCATCACATGTGTTCATAGAGTTTTAATGCTTTGCTTCAGTACTCTATTAAAAGGAGTACCTCAATTGGCAGTAGATTCCCTTGAGGCCCCGCTGCAACGGGTTGGCGGGACAAAATATGTTGTGCAAGTCCTCATTGCGAGCACGTATGACTATATTTGGAACACATGCTTATGATTGTTTAGTACTTAGATGCTTTATCTTACTTATTTGCAAATGCCCTAGATCTTGATATTACATGAATAGTCTCGTCCATGCAACGCCCGTCCATCCATCTGTATGCCTACCGCACTCAAATCATGTTGTTTGCTACTATTGTTACTACTGCCTTTGTTTTACTGCTGCTGTTACTTTGCTATTATTGCTATAAGACTGTTTCTATTGATAAACTAATGTGAGCAAGACTATTTCCAGGTGCAGCTGAATTGACAACTCAGTTGTTAAGGCTTATAAGTATTCTTTGAATCCCTTGTGTCGAATCAATAAATTGGGTTATACTACCCTCGAAGACTATTGCAATTCCCTATACTTGTGTGTCATCATGAAGCACTTCCTCGGAGAACAATACTTTGAGCCTATGCTCCGCTACAAGAACCGCAACATAGCCTCAGGGGATACTCCCATCAGGAGCGCTTGTCGCGCACCCGATAGAATAATCCTCCTACGGAGTCGACATAAAAGCAAGTATGAAGAATAATTTTTGAACCTACACTCAAATTCAAGCATTCAACTATAGCCTGGGGGTTACTCCCATTGGGAATGCTCGACGCGCACCCAATAAAAGCAGCATAATCCTCCAATTGAGTTGAAGAAGTAAAAAACTATGAGCATTACATAATTGTATCCTCAAATCGTTACTCCCATCGGGAGCGCTTACATCGCACCCAACAAAAAATAAAAGAAACTAACAACTTCAGAAATTCCAACAACAAAACAAGGCAGTCGACAAAAAGTCTCAGGCCGTGTCCGCCGTGATAACATGTCTGAAAGTCGTGTCTACTACATGATGATAAGACTCCAGGATCCGTCCTATGAGGCACGTTAATCGCACACAAATGCGCTTTGCCAGTATTTAATCCGTATCTACGATACAATGAAAAATCCTGACGGACGCATTGGGTACTGATACGTCCAAAACGTATCTACTTTCTCGAACACTTTGCTATTGTTTCTCCTCTAAACTTGTGTGATTTGGATACCACTAACATGGACCGACGCTGTTTTCAGCAGAATTACCTTGGTGTCTAGTTTTTGTGCAGAAAGTCAACTATGAGGAAAAATCCCGGAAAATATGCCAAAAATCCTATTTCACCAGAAGATCCACAGAGCCAGAAGACGAGACGGAGAAGATACCTAGGGGGCCCACACCCCTGCCAGGCGCGGGCCCACCACTGGCCGCGCCTAGGGGGGTGCAACCACCCCAGGAACCCCCTCAGCCTCCCTCAGCGCCTATAAGTTGCCTCTAAACCTAAAAACCGAGGGGGGTCGATAGTTTTCCAGAAAGAGTTCTGCTACGCCTCCACCACCAGAAACCAAGATTCGGATCCAGAAACTCCGTTCTGGCACCCTGCCGGGATAGGGAATTTGGAGAGGATCATCGCCATCGTCATCACCAACGCATCTCCATCAACCATCAATGTTTCCCTCATCCATGAGTGAGTAATCCCCCACTGTAGGCTTGGGGATGGTAGGGACTAGATGAGTTCTATCATGTAATCGAATAAGATGGTTAGGGCATAGTGCCTAGTATATCTATTAGTGCTATTTGACTTTGTTGCAACTTGTTGTGCTTAATGCTTGTCACTAGGGCCCGAGTGCCATGATCTCAGATCTGAACTTATTATTGAATCATTATGATAGTATTGTTTGTGATCTTATCTGCAAGTTGTGTACACATATCATTGTCCGGATCAAAAGGCTCCAAAGTGACAATAATTGGGACAACCAGAGGGGATGGCTGTGGTGTGAGGATCACATGTATTCACGGAGTGTTAATGCTTTGCTCCGGTGCTCTATTAAAAGGATCACCTTAATTTCCAGTAGTTCCCTAGAGGCCCCGCTGCCACGGGCTAGCTGGACAGAAGATGTTGTGCAAGTTCTCACTGCGAGCACGTATGACTATAATTGGAGCACATGCCTAGGATAGTTTAGTACTTGGATGCTTATTCTTATTTATCTGCAATGCCCTAGATCTTGAAGTTACATGTTTAGACTCGTCCATGCAACGACCGTCCATCCATCCCTCTGCCTACCGCACTCGAATCCCACTATTTACTGGTACTGTTACCATTGCTCTTGTTCTACTGTTGCTGTTGCTACTACCAAACTGTTGCTACTACCAAACTATTGCTACTAATAAACTTCTGTGAGCAAGAACTATTTCCAGGTGCATCTAAACTGACAACTTAGTTGTTAAGACTTGCAAGTATTATTTGGCTCCCCTTGTGTCGAATCAATAAATTGGGTAATACTACCCGTGAAGACTATTGCGATCCCCTACACTTGTGGGTCATCAAGACTATTTTCTGGCGCCATTGCCGGGGAGCATAGCTTTATTTGTAAGTTCACTTGGATCTATTATTGTTCACTGCTACTCCTTTCATCATGGGGAAGTCTCGTGATGGAAAGTTCCCTATTTTACCATCCACTACAAGAAGAGGTACAGTTCTAAACACCTCTGATGCTCTTGATTCACCGTCTGTTATAATTAAGCTTGTTACACCACCACCACATACTCATGCTACACACACTGCTACTACTACTACTAAGTCTGAAACTGCTTTTGATACTCATGATGTTACTTCTACTGTGCTTGCTGTGAGTGGTTCATTAGGTCCTTTCCTAGATGCTACTATAGCTAGTTTAGGAAATACTGAAACTCCTAGTGAATACACTGTTACACCTGTTAGCTCACCTGAGTCTAGAGAGAGTTATGATATTAATGATGGTTACATTGAGTTCACTGATGAATTTGTTGAAGAATGCCAAAACACACATGGTACTAGTTCTATTGAGAGTCTCCTTGCTAGAGCAAGGAGCGCACCATTATTCCTAAGTTGTCCTCTGATCCTAAGTTTTCCACTTCTCCCATAGATATTAAAGATAAAGATTATGATTTCTCTCTTGATTTATCCTATTTGGATATTGTTGAGAAAGAACCTTTTTGTGGGACTGAAAATGAGAGTGTTGTGGCTCATATGAATGAGATTTATACTATGAGTTCTTTATTCTCTGATGATTTTAAGATGCGCAAGTACTTTGTTACTAAGATTTTCCCTTTTTCACTAAAAGGAGAAGCTAGGGCTTGGTTTCATAGATTACTTGCTCGTTCCATTGATATCCCTGATTGTTTAATTGCTTCTTTCTTCTAGAAATATTTTCCTCCTAGTGCTAGACATGCTGCTTTGCAGAGACTTTTTGATTTTAAACAGGGAGAATAAGAGAAATGCCTGAGTCATGGACAAGGTTCTGTGCCTTGATTCATGCACATCCTGGATGTCTATTACCTAAGAATAAGCTTCTTGATATTTATTATAATGGACTAACTGATGATTCTAGGACATACCTAGATAGCTTTGCTGATTGTGTTTTAAGGAAAAGAACTCCTACAGATGCTGAAGAATTAATGACTAAGATAAGCAAGAATTATGATGATTGGACTTCAACTGATCTGAATGCACTTGAGCCTATTACTCCTGAACTAGATGTTCCTGAACCAGTTCCAATACCAACACCAAAGAAAAGAGGAGTTATTGCATTAAATGATGAAGTGATGAAAGAAGCTAAGAAGTGTCTAAAGGAGATAGGTATTAGAGCTAAAGATGTGAAGAATCTACCTCCTATAGAAGAATTATGCAAGCCAATTCCCCACTCATATACTATTGAGGTACACTATCTCCACTTTGATGAAGGTGATATTCCCTATAGTAAGCCTCCTGATCAATTCTTAGAGGAACTTGACACTTTTATTGTTAAGCAAGGTGATTTTAATAAACAAGTTCAGAATCATTTATTGGAAAACTCTAGAGCTATTAAAGAGTTGAAAGATATTGTGGAAATAACTTCAAATGATATTAAAATGCTTTGTAAACGCTTTCAAATGGTCCAAACCCAACTTGATCAACTTGCTAAAGTACAAAAGGATATTGTAAGATCCCTCCTTTGTAATGGAAAAGGATCCCTGTGATTGCAATGCTAGTCCCTGGATCATTGCTAGCATCCACAGTTTAAGATGAAGTACACAGATACAAAGGTCATTTATTACATCCATTCCAGAGATAAAACATAGTCTTTTACAACTCAAGGCCACAGGCCTAATACAAGAGTTTGGAATAAGTAAATAAACATAAGTCTTCATCTTCATATGCCACAGGCAAGAATGTTGAGTGTAGACTCATGACACCTAATCATCGTCGGAGTAACCTGCAACATCACAAGTTATAGCCACAGTGGGTCAATACTTTGGAATAGTATTGGAAAGTGATACCTTAGTAAATTTTAAGTGGACTATATTACTATATGCATTTTGGCTAAGTGTAGCTTGGCTTGCTTTGCTCAAAATAGGTTTTTCCTATTAGTTGAAATCACTAAGTTTTTCTTTGTCAAAAACTTTTCCCAAGAAACCATCAATAGACATTGAGGTCCTTCACCCTTGTTCACCCACAAGTTTTTACTTAGAAATTGGAGTGATGAGATTCTTGATAGCTTCCATGTCTTGATGCTCAAGTTGTCCATTGCCATGTACTTGGCTAAGTACTTAGATTTTCCATCTGCAGAGGTTGTGCACTTTCCCCACCAGACTTGGTTTCCCAAGACAGGACCTTTCAGAAGCCTTCCCTTATCCAAATGGACGCATTCCAACCTATCATCCCACTACCACCAACTGTCCAAATGACTAAGTTCTAGCAACCTATGTGATCAAGGCAGAGCCCATATTGCCAAGTGGCTGCACTATAAGCTTCTCAACACTTGGCCTCTAAAATCCCTTTGTGCCTGGGTGGCATACCACAAGTGAGATACACAAGGTAAACCATGTCCATGGGCCTTGTGTAACCACTCAACCAAAAACCACCATTCAAGTCCCATTCCACCCAGGTGATTCATTGACTTAGTTGTTTTATTAAGGAAAACATAAGTCAAAAGACTTAGAAATATTTTCATCATAGCATGTATATACTTCACCAACCCTTGTTTGCTACTAGCTAGGCTAAGCATGGCATAGTAACTTAACTTAGGAAATTTCCTAGCAATTCTACACTACTTAGGATTTCCCAACATAGCATTTGGCAAAATAATAACATGCAAGACTTAGCAAAATATTTCTAATGATTATACATAGGGATGGAAATATACATGAAGTACCACTTGCCTTGGTAGTGGGGAGAGTAGCACTCTTCACAATCACAGTCACTAGCAAAGTCTACACAAAAATGGTAGCACAAGATTACACACAATTCATATACAAACATAAACATATATGGATGCAATGCAAAAAAAATGCTAAGTGATGATTTTTAAAACTCCACCAAGCAAGTGCATGATACTGAAACATAACCAATTCAAAAACTTGCTAAACCAAATTTATTTAGCACTAAAACAAATTATTAAACAAATTCTATACTCAAAATAGTCCTAAACAAGTTTCTGCAGAAAAAGTCATTTTAACATAAACTTTTCACTAAACACATTGCATAAACATAAAGGGCTTGTCTCCCTGATTCCAACGGTATAAAATTTGCAAAAATCTAACGTGGAAATCAAAAGTTATAGCCATTTCAATTTTGGATCTAAATCTGATTTCAAATCTGTTTTTGAATCAAACCCTAGCCACGCGTCATATTCTTACTGGCGCGTACCGATTCGCTCCGGATCTCGCTCATGAGCCGTAGGATCTAACTAACGATGCACGGTTCAGATCTAAACATACCGCTTCGCTAAGTGGTTCTATCGCACGCATTGGATCTAGATCCAAGGGCTCTCGATCAAGCGACCACGTTCTGGCGGCGCGCGGCGACGGCGAGCGGCGGAGCGCTCTGTCAGCGGCGGCGCTAGCGTTCTAGATCGCTCGGGAAGGGGAGGGTGTGCTTACCAGAACCGTGAGGTCGAGGCGAAGCTCAACGTGTAGGTGGCTGGGCAAGGGGCGCACGGCTGGGGCTGCTAGAGCTCGTCGAAGTTGTGCACGGCGTCGGGAGGTTGCTGTCGAGTTGGTTGCCGAGGTTTTGCGTCGCCCTAGCACGAACCAAAGGTATTAGGAGATGCACAAGACAAAGGCGAACATCCTCGTATGCAAGAGGGGGCAAGGGGCGCTCGGGACTTACCGCTATTGCTCGCCGGAGTCGAGCGACGGCGCTGGTGGTTGCGGGCGTGAACGGAAACGACGACCTGGGTCATGAGCAAGCAAACCAGAGGCGTCAGCAGATGCACAAGATCATGCTGGAAGTGATAGTTTGAACCAGAGAGAGGGGGCGGTCGAGGCTCACCGGAATTAGTCGCCGGAGTCGTCGGTACTGCGGGGTTTCGAGGTCAAATGCGCGTAGCCTGGTGGCGGAGTGAGCGAGGAGAGTGGGGGAAAATGACCGCGGTGTAGAGGGAGTTTTGTAGGTGAGAGGGGAGCGGCGATTAAGCGTAGAATCAAGGGCAATTAAGCGAAGAATCAATCATGCAGTTGATGGGCGGAAGCGGGGCGACGGGGTCGGGCGCGATTTGGGGAAGACGAGGGTGAGTTGTCGAGGTCCACCAGTCAGCGAGTGAGACGGAGAGGGGGTGGGGTCCGAGTGTCAGGGACCGCGTGGGTGCGTATGTGCGTGCGAGCGAGCGAGAGAGTGGCCGGGTGGGCTAGTTGGGCCGGTTCTGCCGCTGGGCTAGAATAGGAGCGCCTGGCCCTTTTATTTTGTTTATTCCTTTTCTTTTTCTGTTTTGATTTTCAGGAATGGTTTTTAAATGAATTCAAACTCCTTTTGAATTCAAATCTTTCTGGGGTTTTTGTAGTGTGCAACAGTCTCAAATCTAGGCATAACACCAAGTGATTACTTTGTAAAGGCTTAGTCATTTTTGGAGAAACAAAATAACAGGGACTTTGCACTTGATTTGCAAATGTTTGCAAAATGATTTTTTAAACCATTTCCATTTGTAAGGCTTGGTTCAAATTCCACACTCAATCCATTCAACAAGGGAGACAAATAATCTAGGTTTAAAACATTCAAACTCTCAAATGGGGATGGCCATTTGATTTAAGTTTGCTCACATAAAATGATAGCACTATGGGCTTCTGTTTTTCTGAAATGAGTTTGAAATTGATCTCAATTCTATATGCATGCATGAATGATATGCAACCTTTGAAAACATGATTTTAGGGATGTTACAAATCTAACCCCCTTAAGATGAATCTCGCCCTCGAGATTCGGATTGGCTAGCAAATAGGTGAGGGTGGTCTTTCCGAAGATCATCTTCTCTTTCCCATGTTGCTTCCTCTTCGGAATGATGATTCCACTGCACTTTGCAAAACTTGATAGTCTTTGTCCTTGTGACTCTTTCTGCAGTCTCAAGAATCTTGATAGGTTTCTCTTCATAAGTGAGATCACTTTCTAGTTGAACCTCCTCCAAAGGTATAGTATCCTTCAAAGAAGTTTCTTCCATTTCTGGGTGACATTTCTTAAGATGACTCACATGAAACACATTATGGACAGCTGATAGAGATTCTGGCAATTCAATTTCATAGGCAACTACTCAAAATCTTGAATGGCCCAACATATCTTGGTGCCAATTTTCCTTTGACCCCGAATCTTTTCACTCCACGAAGTGGTGATACTCTAAGATAGGCTCTATCACCCACTTCGTAGGTGACCTCTCTACGCTTAGGATCTGCGTAGCTTTTCTGTCGGGACTGCGCTATCTTCAACCTGTCCTTAACCAATTTGACCTTCTCTTCGGCTTCTTTGATAAGATCTGGCCCGAATAAACTTCTTTCTCCCACACCATTCCATAACAATGGGGTGGTACACTTTCTTCTGTAGAGAAACTCAAACGGTGCCATTTCAATGCTGGCTTGATAGCTGTTGTTATAAGAAAATTCTGCGTAAGGCAGACTTTCATCCCAACTGGCTCCATAGTCTAGGGCACATGCTCTCAACATGTCTTCAAGAATCTGATTAGTTCTTTTTATTTTTCCATCAGTTTGAGGATGAAAAGCAGTACTGAATTCCAACCTCGTTCCCAATGATTCATGTAGCTATCTCCAAAAATGGGAAGTGAATTGAGTTCCCCTATCAGACACAATACTCTTGGGCACACCATGTAGACATACAATTCTACTCATGTAGATTTTGGCTAACTTGGCGCTTGTATAAGTTGTCTTCACGGGTATGAAATGAGCCACTTTAGTTAGGCGATCCACTACTACCCATATGGAATCATACCCTGACCTGGTCCTTGGTAATCTAGTAATGAAATCCATACCAATCTTGTCCCACTTCCAATCAGGAATAGGTAGTGGTTGAAGCAAACCTGCTGGTTTCTGATGCTCCGCTTTTACTCTACTACACACATCACACAAAGCAATATGTTCGGCGATGTCCCTCTTGAGATTATTCCACCAAAATCTTTCTTTCATGTCCATGTACATTTTGGTGTTACCCGGGTGAATAGAATACGGAGAGTTGTGTGCTTCTTGGAGAATCATTTTCCGCAACTCCTGATCTTGTGGAACACAAATACGTTTCCCATGCCATAAAGTACCCTCTTCATCTTCATGGAAATTTTTATCTTTCCCCTGGCCAATCTTTTCCTTAATCTCCTCAATTTCCTTATCAGTCTTCTGAGCTTCTCGGATCTTGTCCAACAAAGTGGGTTGAACATCTAAAGACATGAGATGTCCTTCAGGCACAATCTCCAATCTGAGTTCTCTGAATTGGGTACACAAATCATCTAGCAATTCTCCTTTGGTAAGGCCATTTACAAATACCTTACGACTTAGAGCATCTGCTACAACATTTGCTTTACCGGGGTGATATTGCAAACTTAAGTCATAGTCCTTGATAAGCTCTAACCATCTTCTTTGTCTCATATTGATTTCCTTTTGGGTGAAAATATACTTCAAGCTTTTGTGATCCGTGAACACTTCACAACGCTTTCCCAAAAGGTAATGTCTCCATGTTTTGAGTGCATGGACGACAGAGGCTAACTCTAAATCATGAGTGGGATAGTTTACTTCATGAGTTTTGAGTTGTCTCGAGGCATAAGCCACAACTTTACCGTCTTGCATAAGTACTGCACCCAAACCTTGATGAGATGCATCACAATATACTTGGAAATCCTTTTCCAAATCTGGCAGACATAGAACTGGTGCTGTCACAAGTCTCTTCTTCAACTCCTGAAAGCTGACTTCACAACCTTCAGACCAAGCAAACTTCTTGTCTTTCTTTAACAATTCAGTCATTGGCTTAGCAACCTTTGAGAAATTTTCGATGAACCTTCTGTAGTAACCTGCTAAGCCAAGGAAACTACGAACTTCTTTTACGAACTTGGGAGACTCCCATTCCGTCACAGCTGAAACCTTAGCAGGATCAACTGCTACACCATCCTTTGTCATAACATGACCAAGAAAACCAACTTCCTCTAACCAGAACTCACACTTGCTGAATTTGGCATACAGTTTATGCTCTCTTAATTTCTCAAGTATCAAACGCAACTGTCCTTCATGTTCTTCCTTGCTCTTGGAGTAGACCAAGATGTCATCGATGAAAAAGACAACAAACTTGTCAAGAAATTCCATGAACACCTTGTTCATCATATTCATGAAGTAGGCTGGAGCATTGGTCAAGCCGAAAGGCATTACGGTATACTCATATAATCCATACCTTGTGGTGAATGTTGTTTTAGGTATGTCTTGTTCTCTTATCTTGAGTTGAATGTAGCCTGACCTTAGATCAATCTTTGAGAACACACATGCTCCTTCAAGCTGATCAAACAAGTCATTGATTCTAGGCAAAGGATATTTGTTCTTGATAGTTACCTCGTTGAGTGAACGGTAATCTATGCATAATCTTTGGCTTCTATCCTTCTTATCCATAAACAAAACTGGGGCTCCCCAAGATGAAGAACTGGGTTGAATAAATCCTTTCTGCAACTATTCTCCTAGTTGCTTCTTGAGCTCTTTCAGTTCATCAACTGACATTTTATACGGTCTCTTCGCTATTGGTCCAGACCCTGGCACCAAATCTATCAGAAACTCCACATCTCTATCTGGTGGCATTCCTGGCAGTTCTTCCGGAAATACATCCGGATACTCACACACAATTGGCACACTGTCCATGCTAACCCCCTTAAGAGAATTAAGCATACTCCTTTTTGCTTCAAAATTGGTCTTGAATCTGATCCTTTTATTTTCTGGAGTTGTGAGAGAGACAGTATGGTTGGCACAATCTATCACTCCTTTGTACATAGTCATCCAGTCCATTCCCAGATTGACATCCAATCCTTGGGAGTTTAGTATTATCAAGTTAACGGGAAACTTATATTTCCCAAATTCTATGACTAGATCATGGCATCCTGAATTCACTATCATTTCTCCACCAGGAGAACTTACTTTTATAGGGCACCCAATAGTTTCAACCGGTGGTTCATTTCTTTCAACAAATGCTCTTGATATGAATGAATGATATGCACCAGTATCAAAGAGTACAAATGCTGGAATGGAATTGAGTCTGAACTTACCAGCGACAGCATCAGGCTCCTCATAGACCTCCTCCACACTGATGTGGTTCACCTGTCCTTTCTGGAAAGGATTGGGCTTGACAGGTCCTTCAACTTTCTTTTCGGGGCACTCGTTTGCATAGTGTCCCATCTTCTTGCATTTGAAGCATTCAACCTGACTGATGTCTCTCTTAGTAGGCTGACTTCCACTTCCACTTCCATTACCACTGTGGTGGCTCTTATGTCCACTCTTGTGGTTCTTGTACTTGTCATTGTCATGACTGCGATGATGCTTGTTGTCATGACGGTTGTGGTTATGGTGCTTGTTGAATTTCCCATGCTTGTGGGATTCTGAGCTTCCACTGTCTTCATAGTGAGATCGTTTGTGAGACGATCCCGAGCTGTGTTTGTTGGAGTGTTTCCTCTTCCTACTCTCGACTTGTTTCATTTTGTTCTCCAATATTGCAGCCTTGTCACAGAGCGACTGATAAGTGGGAACATATGCCACAGCCAGCTGCAGATTCAGCTCATCATTCAAGCCTTCCAGAAATTTTTCCTTTCTCTTGGCATCTGTGTCCACTTCATCTGGTGCATAACGCGCCAGATTGTTGAACTCTTCAATGTATTCAGCCACGTTGCGGTGGCGCTGCTTCAGATTGTTTAACTCTTTCTTTTTCAGGCTCATTATTCCTGATGAGATATGAGCAGTGCGAAAGCCATCCTCAAAGATAGCCCAAGTCACCTCATCTATAGGAGTGGTGATTTGGAAGTTGTCCCACCAAGTGGCGGCTGGCCCTTCCAGCAGATGTGCTGCAAATCTGACATTTTCAGCATCCGTGTAGCCCACGGTCACTAAGTCCTTATTTACAGAACGTAGATAATCGTTGGCCACCATGGGATCAGTCGTCCCTGAGAACTTAGCTGGCCTCAATCTCAGAAATCTGGTAAGCATATCAAAGCCCGGAGGGTTGTTGTTGTTGTTGTTATTGTTGTTGTTATTGGGGTTGTTGTTGTTGTTGTTATTGTTGTTGTTATTGGGTTTGTTGTTGTTTTGGTTCTGAATGAATGTTGTCATCATCTGCATGAGCTGTGTTTGAGCAGTCATCATTTGTTGCATTTTTGGTGTGATGTTGTTGTTGTTGGGGTTGGGGTTTGCGCGACGGGGAGGCATCTGTGGTTTGTTCAAATAGAGATAAGAATGAGATACCCATAGATGTTTTCATGCACATTACATCACATAATCAAACACATAGCATGCAGCACAAAGATAAAAGTTCAACAACAAGATAACAAGTTCACAAATTAAAACACACAAGTAGCAAGCCATCCACATGTCGGATGGTCCAATAACAAGTTCACAAATAACAAGTATGATAATAAAAGATAAACGAGTAGTCAAGTCTACTCATCAGCATCAATCTCCTCCTCGACAAAGGTAAGACCTGCGTTCTCCATCGCGGTCTTGTTCTCCTCAATGGTAGTGGTCAAGGACTCAATCTTGGCCTTGAGAGCCCTCTTCTGGGAACGAAGCCTCTCTATCACCGTCTGATGCTGCTCTAGCTCGAAGTCCTTGGACTGCAGTTCTTCAGTCATGTCCCGGATCTTCTTGTTCCTATCCTGGACACGTTTCTCCTGACACTTGAACTTCCTGTACTGGGTCTCGAACTTCGCCTCCATTTCCTTGACTATCTCGTCCTGCTGCGCGAAGAGCTTGTCCTTCTCGCGAAGCTTCACCTGGAGCTCGTCATTACTGAGCATGACATTGGTCCTGTCCGTTTCCACGTGCCTAATGAGAGACTCTAAGTCCTGGAGGTACAGACGTATCGGCTCTACTGCGTCCCTCGAGTCGTCCTCGAATTCGATGGACTCTCCATCCTCATCACGTCTTCCGAAGACGTGGAAGTGGGTGCCTTGTAACACCCTCAGAATCGGACCTATGCAAGTTTGAGCAAAATTCGCCAAACCCGCATAGAAACGATTCAAAGTTCCACCAGCACTTTGCGGGTGGAATCTGACGAGTAATAACATTACACAACAACGTCCTCGATGGGACCCACGTAATGATATATATAACGGACTCAAAGAGTCAAGAATACGAATATAATATACAAAGATCCAAATCACCTTGAAACGATAGAGCGTCCACTACGGACAAGATGCAAATGGGGCTAAGAGCCGCCCCAAGAATAACCAATGGCGTCCATAACCCTGGCCAAGCGGAAGGGTAACCGCGTCGATCTCAAACCTGCTTAAACAAAAGGTGCCGACAAAGGGCAAAGGAAAAAAGAAGGCGTCGATCGAGGCCAAGACAGCGAGGCTAGAATCCGGTCCTCGCCACATAGGTATGGTGGATGGCGGTAGCGGCAAGATGCACTAAACAACCTATAGAGACTCGTTACAATGGCGGTTATCGAGAGAGGATAAGAGTGACCTATCCGGATCCAACTCAAGCTAACACCAAACAAACCCATCCCGGTGTTTCCCCTCGAGACCAAGCAGGAAGTCAACCGAGAACTCACGGTTGGCGCTTTACTTAATCGATTATTGTTGCAGCAATTACTAGTCAAGTTCGGATAATCGTCACGATAAAGTAAGCATGGGCACTTTTAGTTAACCATTCCGTATAGTTGCGGTATTACTAATCAAATACAGATAGCATGATATAATCCCAAAACCCAAAGTTGTTGGTACTTTTATTCAGCCAATCCGTTGTAGTTGCAAGATTTACTAGTCGGTACAAGCGACAACCAAACAAGCAATTGTGGGCGTATTAATTAGCCATTCCATTATAGTGAAGCTGATTACTAGTCATTATAAGTCAAATTTATAGCATAAACTTTAGTTATGCTTGTCTATGATCGAGATCGTGCTCCAAGTCGTCCATATCCGGACACGGCTTTCGAAAGTTTTACCCGGCCGGTGCACCAATAGCAACACGCTCGATCAACCTCGGAAAAACCAAATCAAAACCAGAGGCTTTCACGTTGAACAATCACAGATTGAAATATTTCGGGGCCACCCTTAAGTAGAATCCGTAAGCAAGCTCCGACGGCCTCAAGGTTATGGGGACGGTAGGAACCCGAAAGTGTGGCTGGGCTTGTCGACCACTGAATCGGGCCATTATCCTAAAAGTGTGCTCCTACAATGTAAATACAGAAAGTAGCATGGCTTAAGTACAGGATAGTAAATAAAACCTCAAACTAGTTGTGGCCCCAAGAAATAAGACTGAATCAAGCTCTGGCTCAGGGGGGTCCCATATACCTCCGGATGTGGATAGCGCAAAAATCAAGGACAGTATCAAGTACTGGTCTTACGGGACACAAGTGGGCGAAACCAAATATTTTCTATCACCCACCGATGCCTCTCGCTTATTTCAATTTTAGTTGTTAAAGAAATTAAAGTGACGATAAGTAAAACTAGAATCATCTCCAACATCAACATGCGGCAATACATCAAGCGTGGCATATGACGACACACATCAACGCTTGAGCAAGCAACTACGACGCGCAAGTCCATCTATCTACCAAACAGCAGGTAATAGGGTGTGTCCAAGGCAATATATGGCTGCAAGGGATATCAAGGGTACGGAATCTAGAGCATCGCAACACAGATAGCAATAGATCAACAGGAGGGAAGTAAATACTAGAAAAGTAAGATAGGTAGAAAGGGGGGGAGATGCTCGCCTGAAAAACATTGTCGAAGGGTTCAACCGAAGATCGGGGCGAAGCTCACATCAACTCAACGGCCTTATCCGCGAAGAAGCAAAACACTAGAAGAAACACCGGATGCACTATTTAATACAACGGCAGAAGATCGGCATGATGCATGCATGATGGATGTCAAGGCAAAGGTGCGATGCAATTAGGTCATATTAAGCGGAACCGGGGTCCCGACAATTAATTTAAAAGTTCAAGTTATTTAGAACCCCCGCAATTTAAATGTTGTTTAACATGGTAGAAGATAGCACCGGGTTCGCTACACAATTTAAATGAGGCCGATATAAGACTAGATTTGCCCGCATATGGGCCCCATATTTAATTATTAGGTGAATCGGCATAAGGCCCCCAAACCACACAATGTGTATGCGAGTATGACAATTCAATATGCATCAAGTTGTTGTTATATTATAAAATAAGGTTTTCGGGAAGGGATTCACACATTAGGGTTCGGCAGATCTTGGGGTCGGGTTCGGGTTGGTCTCGGGGTCCGGTTCGTGGTCGGTCTTGGCGGAAGCGTTCTCGGGGGTCGATCTTGTTGTTCGATGAAGCGCTTGTCGCCGGGCCTCGGTGTCGGTGTAGCGTACTCGGCGTCTTGGCGTTCGGGTTCGGACTCCGGATCCGGGCACGGTCTTAGCGCTCCGTCTTCAGTGTCGTTGGCGAACTCGGGTTCGATACCGGGGGTCCTTCGGAACCTTGAGGCGGTCTTGCGGTCGTCGGGTACGGGCTCGGCGTCCGAGAAGAAGATCATGTCGCAACCGGTCTTCGAATGGTTCTCCGGGCTCCATGTAGGAGATCTTGTCGTCGCGTCGAAGAACTCGGGTTCTGGGTCGGATGTCGGACTTGGAGGATTGATGGCACTTGTGCTTCGGAGTCGATCTTGTCGTCCCAAAACTTAATGGAGGTAGGACGCTGGAAGTGCTTGCGTTCGGTGTACTCGGTGGCGTGCTAGTACCACGGCGTGGACTGAATAACCTTACCACAGCTAGCAAAACAGCTGAGCCGCGTCACGAAGGAACCACGCGCGATCCAACAACAACGGCAGGCTCGAGGATGCGGGGAGGACGGACGGAGGATCGCTGGCGGAGCTGTGGAGGCGCCTGGAGCGGTGGGCGGGCCCAGCGGAGAGCCAGCCGGGCGACGCCTGGGAACGCGGACGGCGGGCAGCGGAGGATGCGCGGCGACGTGGTGGCAGCGCGGAGGTTGCGGGGAAGGATGGCGCGGTGGGACCGGCGGCGCAGGCCTGTCTCGCCGAGGCGGCGGCTCATGATGGCGGGCGAGCGCCAGAGAGGCGGCGAGCTGGGCGATGGCGGTGGCGGGCGTCACGGCGCGGTTGCTCGCGACGTCGCGGGATCTGGCGCACGCGGATGGAGGGGCTCGGTTCGGCGGGGAGCACGGCGAGAGGAAAAGCAGCGCCCGCGCGAGGCGGTGGTGAGCTCGGGCGGCCGAGCACGGCCGAGGAGGCTGGGCGTGAGCGGCGCCATGAGGCGCGGGCGAGGAGCCAGGGCGGTGAGGTGAGGGCAGGGGGCTAGAGGAGGAGAGGCCGCGAGGGAGGAAGATGAGGAGGGAGCAGGGCGGTGGGTCCAGTGGTGGGCCACGCGGGGCGTGTCTGGCGTGCGTGCGTGAGTGAGTGGGGAGTTGGGGCGGTGGGTGAGTGGTTGAGAGGGTTGGGCCACGTGGCTGTGAGTGGTGTGGGAAGAGAGGTGAGGTGGCGGATGGTGATAGGTGGGGGTGAGGTGGAGGTGTGTGGGGTAGATTTTAGGTAGAATAGGTTTTAGATGGCTGGACCGATTTAGTTTATGGGGTGGTCGTTCGGGTCATTTGGCCGTTCGACTGCTAAAATAAATATAATGTTTATTTGTTTTAATAACTCCTGTTTGCAAACCGATATCGTTCAAACAAAATAATCCGGAGGCCGGCTTTGATATTTGAATAGAGGTGGGGCGTTTGGAAACAATTCGGGGTTTTGCGAAAATGGTTTTGGCAAACAATGCATGACGATGACGATGCCATGCACAAATTCAACGCGATTTTCTAGTAGTGGTTTTGCGGGATGCCACAATTCGACACCACTAACAATGGATCTCGCCCTCGAGATCCGCCTCATGGTACCGGAAGGAAGGGCGGCGTTTTCCGTCTTCACGCTTCGTGCAGATCTTCGCGACACCACTAACAAGAGGTCGTTGTCCCTGATCGTCGAGAGAGCACCCCGGATAAACAACGGACGAAGTTAAAGGTAAGGCCACCTCTAACTTCCATGGAAGGAGTAAAATTGCATCGATCCACCATTCGATATACAGAGCCAATGATAAGAGTAGTGGTATGGTCGCGACTCCATCCCGCACTCAAAGCATTACTCTGTACACGAATAGACAGATTATGCAACCAACCCTCAAGATTCAGACTGAAGATCTCGACAAGCGAGGTTCGGATCAAAGGAGTGATGCGCCTGATCTGGCGTGAGGATGTCGTTGCGGAAAACACGGAAGGAGCAAACAAGGAACAAAGAATGGTACCACGGAAGACGGATTCCTCGGATAGCATGAAGACCGGATGTAGCACCGTTACCAAAAGAGGAAGCGAAACCTCAAGTGCGACGGAAAACCCACCACGAGAAGTCTGGACTCAAGAAAAGATAAGAGAGCAGATTCAAAACACGTCGGTAAGAGGAGAATAGCGGAGGGTAAGGAGTAAAAATCAGACCTAACGGATCTATCCAACCGATTTTGCAAAATAGTTTTGACACTCTACTTGCCGTTAGGGGTTATCCTACAGACTTGTGGGGTATCGCAAGCTCGATACCACTCGAACACCCTCAGAATCGGACCTATGCAAGTTTGAGCAAAATTCGCCAAACCGCATAGAAAGCGATTCAAAGGTGCCCACCGCACTTTCGTGCGGGTGGAATACGATAATAACATTACACAACAGTCCTCGATGGGACCCACAGATATATATAACGACTCAAAGAGTCAAGAATACGATATAATATACAAAGATCCAAATCACCTTGAAAAGCGATAGGCGTCCTACGGACAAGATGCAAATGGGGCTAAGAGCCCGAAGAATAACCAATGGCGTCCATAACCCCTGCCAAGCGGAAGGGTAACCCTAACGGTGTCGATCTCAAACTGCTTAAACAAAAGGGGTGCCGACAAAGGGCAAAGGAAAAAGAAGGAGCGTCGATCGAGGCCAAGACGGCGAGGCTAGAATTCGGTCCTCTACATAGGTATGGTGGCGGTGGCGGCATGCACTAAACAACCTATAGAGACTCGTTACAAGCGGCGGTTATCGAGAGAGGATAAGAGTGACCTATCCGGATCCAACCGCTAACACCAAACAAACCCATCCTGGTGTTTCCCCCTCGAGACCAAACGAGGAAGTCAACCGAGGAACTCACACGGTTGGCAGTTTTACTTAGTCAGTTATTGTTGTAGCAATTACTAGTCAAGTTCAGATAATCGTCCTGATAAAGTAAGCAGTGGGCACTTTTAGTTAACCATTCCGGTATAGTTGCGGTAATTACTAATCAAATACAGATAGCATGCTATAATCCCAAAACCCAGCAGTTGTTGGTACTTTTATTCCAATCCGTTGTAGTTGCAAGATTTACTAGTCGGTACAAGCGTAGCGACAACCAAACAAGCAATTGTGGGCGTATTAATTATCCATTCCATTATAGTGAAGCTGATTACTAGTCATTATAAGTCAAATTTATAGCAGAACTTTAGTTATGCTTGTCTATGATCGAGATATCGCTCCAAGTCGTCCATATCCGCGGACACGGCTTTCAGAAAGTTTACCGGCCGGGTGCACCAATAGCAACACACGCCGATCAACCTCGGAACCAAATCAAAACCCAACGAGGCTTTCACGGGAACAATCACGATTCAGAAATATTTCAGGCCACCCTTAAGTAGAATCCGCGAAAGCAAGCTCAAGACGGCCTCAAGGTTATGGGGACGGTTGTGACTGAACAAAAGTGTGGCTGGGCTTTTCGACACCATGAATCGGCCATTATCCTACAAAGGTGCTCCTCGCACAATTTAAATACGTAAGTAGCATGGCATAAGTACAGGATAGTAAATAAAACCTCAAACTAGTTGGCCCCAAGAAATAAGACTGAATCAAGCTCGCTCGGGGGTCCCATAAACCTCCGGATGTGGATAGCGCAAAAAATCAAGGAACAGTATCAAGTACTCGGGGTCTTACGGGACACAAGTGGGCGTTCGAAAAATATTTTCTATCACCCACCGATGCCTCTGCTTATTTCAATTTTAGTTGTTAAACAGAAATTAAAGTGACAATAAGTAAAACTAGAATCATCTCCAACATCAACATGCGGCAATACATCAAGAATCGTGGCATATGACACACATCAACTTGAGCAACTACGACGGGCAAGTCCATCTATCTACCAAACAGCAGGTAATAGGGTGTGTCCAAGGCAATATATGGCTGCAAGGGATATCAAGGGTACGGAATCTAGAGCATCGCAACAAAGATAGCAATAGATCAATAGGAGGGAAGTAAATACTAGAAAAGTAAGATAGGTAGAAAGGGGGGGAGATGCTCGCCTGAAAAACATTGTCGAAGGGTTCAACCGAAGATCGGGGCGAAGCTCACATCAACTCAACGGCCTTATCCGCAAAGAAGCAAAACACTAGAAGAAACACCGGATGCACTATTTAATACAACGGCAGAAGATCGGCATGATGCATGCATGATGGATGTCAAGGCAAAGGTGCGATGCAATTAGGTCATATTAAGCGGAACCGGGGTCCCGACAATTAATTTAAAATTTCAAGTTATTTAGAACCCCCGCAATTTAAATGTTGTTTAACATGGTAGAAGATAGCACCGGGTTCGCTACACAATTTAAATGAGGCCGATATAAGACTAGATTTGCCCGCATATGGGCCCCATATTTAATTATTAGGTGAATCGGCATAAGGCCCCCAAACCACACAATGTGTATGCGAGTATGACAATTCAATATGCATCAAGTTGTTGTTATATTATAAAATAAGGTTTTCGGGAAGGGATTCACACATTAGGGTTCGGCAGATCTTGGGGGGGTCCGGGTTCGGGGTTGGTCTCGGGGTCCAGGGTTCGACGGGTCGGTCTTGGCGGAAACGTTCTCGGGTAACTGGGGTCGATCTTGTTGTTCGGGATGAAGCGCTTGTCGCACCGGGGCCTCGGTGTCCGGTGACGACTCAGCGTCGGTGGCCTTGACGGTATCGGGTTCGGACTCCGGATCCGGACGGTCTTAGCGCCCGTCTTGATGTCGTTGCGAACTCGGTTCGATCGGGTCCCGGAATCTTGAGGCGGTCTTGCGGTCGTCGGGCAGGCTCGGCGTCCGAGAAGAAGATCATGTCGCAACCGCGGTCTTGGCGGGTTCTCGGGCTCCATGTAGGAGATCTTGTCGCGTCGAAGAACTCGGGTTCGGCGTCGGATGTCGGACTTGGAGGATTGATGGCACTTGTGCTTGAGTCGATCTTGTCGTCCCAAAACTTAATGGAGGTAGGCTGGAAGTGCGTGTACTCGGTGGCGTGCTAGTACCACGGCGTGCCGGTAATAACCAAGACACTCATTTACCACGCTAGCAAAACATGAGCCCAACGTCCACGAAGGGAACCACGCCGCGATCCAACAACAACGGGCGGTGCAGATAGAGGGTGGCGCGCCGAGGATGCGGAGGACGGACGGAGGGATTGGCGGAGGAGGCGGCGGTGGGCGGGCCGACGGAGAGGGGTCCGGCCAGCGGCGACCCACTGGGAACGCGGACGGCGGGCAGCGGAGGATCACGCCCGGCGAGCCGGAGGTTGCGGGAAGGCGGTGGGAGGACTGGCAGCGCGGCCACAGTCTCGCCGGAGGCGGCGTTGAGCGCCTGAGAGGAAGGGCGCGGAGGAGGGCGGCGCGGCGTCGGCGGTGGCGGGCGTCTGTGATGGAGGGCTGCCCGCGGGAGCACGGCCGAGAGGGAAGAAACGCGGGCGGGAGGTGAGGCGGCGGGCTAGAGGAGGGAGAGGCCGCGGGAGGAAGATGAGCGAGGAGGCGGCGCGGGTGGGTCCCAGGTGGTGGGCCACGCGGGGCAGGGGCGTGTCTGGCGCGTGCGTGCGTGAGTGAGTGGGGAGTTGGGGGCCGGCTGGGTGAGTGGTTGAGAGGGTTGGGCCACGTGGCGAGCTGTGAGTGGTGTGGGAAGAGAGAAGAGGTGAGGTGGCAGATGGTGATAGGTGGGGGTGAGGTGGAGGGTGTGTGGGGGTAGATTTTTAGGTAGAATAGGTTTTAGATGGCTGGACCGATTTAGTTTATGGGGTGGTCGTTCGGGTCATTTGGCCCGTTCGACTGCCCCACTAAAAATAAATATAATGTTTATTTGTTTTAATAACTCCTGTTTGCAAACCGATATCGTTCAAACAAAATAATCCGGAGGCCGGCTTTGATATTTGAATAGAGGTGGGGCGTTTGGAAACAATTCGGGGTTTTGCGAAAATGGTTTTGGCAAACAATGCATGACGATGACGATGCCATGCACAAATTCAACGCGATTTTCTAGTAGTGGTTTTGCGGGATGCCACATGCCTCTAACCTATCGGGAGTGTCGTCCTAGTATATGTCCTATCAGGTCCTGCATAACTACCTCCATGCCTCTCTCCCTGTCATCGTGCATAAGCTTGAAGACGATGGCCTCTGTAGTAGGCTCTGTCTGGCGTCCGGGCTGGTTCACCTTGAAGCCCCAAAGGTCCTTCCTCTCGAACTTGGTGAGTGGATGCACCATGATGGTGGGAAGAGGGAGATTGAGCAAGGTGGTAAGCTCAACGATACGAGGACCAAAACGGGTAACCTGGAACTCCTCAACAGTGCTGATGGTAATAGGCATCTATTTATAAGATAGAAAAGTTAGAACAACACAATTTAAGATGAAACAAAGACAAACATCACATACATATCCTTTGGAAAACAAAATCACTCAAGTCATGCATACATGAATCCATTACAAAAACCAAGGTCCAATCTCATACTAAGGTAACAATTTGGAAAATAAGGTGATAGGTGGTGGTCCAACTAACGAAGTACGTTTACAATCCTATCTCACTGGATCTGTTGGCTAACACAATGTTCCTAGAAGCAATCAGCCTATCTTGCTCACATGATTCCATCACTAAGTCTATAATATCTCCTCTTAAGGTTTGGTTGGTGGGTTCCAACTCTTGGGTATGTTCCTTCTCTTTCTCTAAGTCTTTTTGGAGGTTGAGCATTCTGCACTTGACTCTAGCACTAAGTTCTTTGATAGTCCTCCAAGCTGCTTCTCTTGCTGACTCAAAGAATGTGGTGTGTACCACAGTGTTGGTATACATGCAGAATACTTTTTCTTTGTGGTTGTCTTCCTTGTTTTTGTACAAGTGAAGTTACACCCACCAGTACTCAACTCCTTCATCCATCACTGGGAAGCCTTTGTACACAGCTGCACCATGTATTTCCATTGCCACCATGAGGTCCTTGAGAATTTTGGGAAACTCAGTCTCACACTCCAAGGTCATGGTCATGAGTGGTCCTTTTCTTACGGCTTCGTTCATGGAGTTCATATACAAATAGAGATGAGAATGAGAAGATTAGAAAATTTTACGAGAAGAATAGACAAGTGTAGAAGTGGTTGAAAGTTTTTCCTTAGTGGTTTCCAATCCTAGGGTCATAATCCTACAGGCAACACAGTGCTCTGATACCATCTGTAAGATACCTCCTTTGTAAAGGAAAAGGATCCCTGTGATTGCAATGCTAGTCCCTGGATCATTGCTAGCATCCACAGTTTAAGATGAAGTACACAGATACAAAGGTCATTTATTACATCCATTCCAGAGATAAAACATAGTCTTTTACAACTCAAGGCCACAGGCCTAATACAAGAGTTTGGAATAAGTAAATAAACATAAGTCTTCATCTTCATGTGCCATAGGCAAGCATGTTGAGTGTAGACTCATGACACCTAATCATCGTCGGAGTAACCTGCAACATCACAAGTTACAGCCACAGTGGGTCAATACTTTGGAATAGTATTGGCAAGTGATACCTTAGTAAATTTTAAGTGGACTATATTACTATATGCATTTTGGCTAAGTGTAGCTTGGCTTGCTTTGCTCAAAATAGGTTTTTCCTATTAGTTGAAATCACTAAGTTTTTCTTTGTCAAAAACTTTTCCCAAGAAACCATCAATAGACATTGAGGTCCTTCACCCTTGTTCACCCACAAGTTTTTACTTAGAAATTGGAGTGATGAGATTCTTGATAGCTTCCATGTCTTTATGCTCAAGTTGTCCATTGCCATGGACTTGGCTAAGTACTTAGATTTTCCATCTGCAGAGGTTGTGCACTATCCCCACCAGACTTGGTTTCCCAAGACAGGACCTTTCAGAAGCCTTCCCTTAGCTAAATGGACGCGTTCCAACCTATCATCCCACTACCACCAACTGTCCAAATGACTAAGTTCTAGCAACCTATGTGATCAAGGAAGAGCCCATATTGCCAAGTGGCTGCACTATAAGCTTCTCAACACTTGGCCTCTAAAATCCCTTTGTGCCTGGGTGGCATACCACAAGTGAGATACACAAGGTAAACCATGTCCATGGGCCTTGTGTAACCACTCAACCAAAAACCACCATTCAAGTCCCATTCCACACAGGTGATTCATTGACTTAGTTGTTTTATTAAGGAAAACATAAGTCAAAAGACTTAGAAATATTTTCATCATAGCATGTATATACTTCACCAACCCTTGTTTGCTACTAGCTAGGCTAAGCATGGCATAGTAACTTAACTTAGGAAATTTCCTAGCAATTCTACACTACTTAGGATTTCCCAACATAGCATTTGGCAAAATAATAACGTGCAAGACTTAGCAAAATATTTCTAATGCTTGTACAAAATATAGGGATGGAAATATTCATGAAGTACCACTTGCCTTGGTAGTGGGGAGAGTAGCACTCTTCACAATCACAGTCACTAGCAAAGTCTACACAAAAATGGTAGCACAAGATTACACACAATTCATATACAAACATAAACATATATGCATGCAATGCAAAAAAAATGCTAAGTGATGATTTTTAAAACTCCACCAAGCAAGTGCATGATACTGAAACATAAACAATTCAAAAACTTGCTAAACCAAATTTATTTACCACTAAAACAAATTATTAAACAAATTCTATACTCAAAATAATCCTAAACAAGTTTCTTCATAAAAAGTCATTTTAACAGAAAATTTTCACTAAACACATTGCTTAAACAGAAAGGGCTTGTCTCCCTGATTCCAACGGTATAAAATTTGCAAAAATCTAACGTGGAAATCAAAAGTTATAGCCATTTCAATTTTGGATCTAAATCTGATTTCAAATCTGTTTTTGAATCAAACCCTAGCCACGCGTCATATTCTTACTGGCGTGTACCGCTTCGCTCCGGATCACGCTCGTGAGCTGTAGGATCTAACTAACGATGCACGGTTTAGATCTAAACATACCGCTTCGCTAAGTGGTTCTATCGCACGCGTTGGATCTAGATCCAAGGGCTCTCGATCAAGCGACCATGTTCTGGCGGTGCGCGGCGATGGCGAGCGGTGGAGCGCTCTGTCAGCGGCGGCGCTAGCGTTCTAGATCGCTCGGGAAGGGGAGGGTGTGCTTACCAGAACCGTGAGGTCGAGGCGAAGCTCAACGTGTAGGTGGCTGGGCAAGGGGCGCACGGCTGGGGCTGCTGGAGCTCGTCGGAGTTGTGCACAGCATCGGGAGGTTGCTATCGAGTTGGTTGCCGAGGTTTTGAGTCGCCCTAGCACGAACCAAAGGGATTAGGAGATGCACAAGACGAAGGCGAACATCCTCGTATGCAAGAGGGGGCAAGGGGCGCTCGGGACTTACCGCTATTGCTCGCCGGAGTCGAGCGGCGGCGCTGGTGGTTGCGGGCGTGAACGGAAACAACGACCTGGGTCATGAGCAAGCAAACCAGAGGCGTCAGCAGATGCACAAGATCATGCTGGACGTGATAGTTTGAACCAGAGAGAGGGAGGCGGTCGAGGCTCACCGGAATTAGTCGCCGGAGTCGTCGGTACTGCGGGGTTTCGAGGTCAAATGCGCGCAGCCTGGTGGCGGAGTGAGCGAGGAGAGTGGGGGAAAATGACCGCGGTGCAGAGGGGGTTTTGTAGGCGAGAGGGGAGCGGCGATTAAGCGCGGAATCAAGGGCAATTAAGCGAAGAATCAATCGCGGCAGTGATGGGCGGAGGAAACGGCCGGCGACGGGGTCGGGCGCGATTTGGGGAAGACGAGGGTGAGCTGGCGAGGTCCACCAGTCAGTGAGTGAGACGGAGAGGGGGTGGGGTCCGAGTGTCAGCGACCGCGTGGGTGCGTCTGCGCGTGCGAGCGAGCGAGAGAGTGGCCGGGTGGGCTAGTTGGGCCGGTTCTGCTGCTGGGCTAGAATAGGAGCGCCTGGCCCTTTTCTTTTGTTTATTCCTTTTCTTTTTCTGTTTTGATTTTCAGGAATGGTTTTTAAATGAATTCAAACTCCTTTTGAATTCAAATCTTTCTGGGGTTTTTGTAGTGTGCAACAGTCTCAAATCTAGGCATAACACCAAGTGATTACTTTGTAAAGGCTTGGTAATTTTTGGAGAAACAAAATAACAGGGACTTTGCACTTGATTTGCAAATGTTTGCAAAATGATTTTTGAAACCATTTCCATTTGTAAGGCTTGGTTCAAATTCCACACTCAATCCATTCAACAAGGGAGACAAACAATCTAGGTTTAAAACATTCAAACTCTCAAATGGGGATGGCCATTTGATTTAAGTTTGCTCACATAAAATGATAGCACTATGGGCTTCTGTTTTTCTGAAATGAGTTTGAAATTGATCTCAATTCTATATGCATGCATGAATGATATGCAACCTTTGAAAACATGATTTTAGGGATGTTACAGATATGCTAGTTAATGCCTCAGGAGATAAACATGCATATGGAATTAGAACTAGGAGTGGTATGGCCACTCAAGATACTTTATATCCTGAAGGACACCCTAAAAGAATAGAGTAGGAATCTCAGCAAGTTGAAGATAGTGGTAGTCCCCGTAAGAGAAAGAAAAAGAAACATAGAATAGTTGAGGAACCACTTGAACCGGCTGTAGACCCTAATAGTATATCTGTCTCTGATGCTGAAACTGAGAGTGGTAATGATAAAAATGATGCTCCTGATAATGAGGAAGAAGTTGAAGAAGAACTTGAGAAGCACACTAACAACACTAGGTACACTAAGGAAGATTTTATTGCTACTAAACATGGTAAAGAGAGAGAACCTTGGGTGCAGAAACCTATGCCTTTTCCAGGTAAGAAACACAAGTCAAAGGAGAAAGAACACTACAACAAGTTTTGTGAGTGGATGAAGCCTTTATTTTTGCAAATTTCTTTAACTGATGCTATTAAGTTGCCTCCTTATTCAAAGTATATGAAGGATATTGTCTCTAATAAAAGGAAGATTCCTAATGAGGAGATTTCTACTTTGCTTGCTAATTACTCCTTCAATGGTAAGGTTCCAAAGAAACTTGGTGATCCAGGTATACCAACTATTCCTTGCTCTATTAAGAATAATTATGTTAGAACTGCTTTATCTGACTTGGGAGCTGGAGTTAGTGTTATGCCTTTTTCTCTCTACAAAAGACTCCAGCTAGAAAAGTTGATACCAACTCATATATCTTTGAAAATGGCTAATAAGTCAACTACTATTCCTATTGGTATATGTGAGGATGTTCCTGTTCAAGTTGCTCATAATTGCTTGGTTTTAATTGATTTTGTTGTACTTGAAATGTCTGAAGATGATAATATGTCTATTATTCTTGGGAGACCTTTTCTTAATACTACAGGTGCTGTCATCAATTGTAATCAAGGAAAAGTAACATTCAATATTAATGACAAAGAGCACACTGTCTATTTACCCAATAAGGTTGCTAAGAGCTATTGCGTAAATTCCATTGAAAATATTAAGAGCATCAAGGTTGGAGAAATATATTGTCCCATTCCACAAGAAAATTTTGAAACTATTATGATTGGGACCATTGCTATCAAGCTTGAGGTAACATAATCACTTGGTGGAATACAAAGTTTTCTCTTAAATAAGATAGTTTTGGTAACAAGACTTGATCAACCTCGTTAACAAAAGGATTCTAATGAACAAAATAATGTTTTCACTATGGTTATTCTTGCTTTCTTTTATTTTTTCTCCTTCCTAGTCTTTGCTCTTGCTCTTGTTAGCTAGTTGTTTGCTTGTTAGAGTGTCTTAGAGCTGTTGTAGTTTGGTTTTTGTTTTCTTTTGCTTCTTTTGAAAAAACTATTTCTGCGAGAAAATCAATTTTCATACCCTAAAAATTGGCCAAAAATAAAGTTTCCCAAAAAATTCCAGAAAATTCAAAATAATTTTTTCCTCGAAAAAAGGGGCAGAGGGACACCTGGAGTGACCCAGGGGGCCACCCCAGGCCACCAAACCCATGGTAGGTGTGGCCTACCTAGGGGTGGCACCTAGGGGGGTTTGGCCCACCTGGGCCCCTCCAGGCTACCTCCTCAAAGCCACATCCTTTCTCTTTCCTGAAAAACACCGGAAAACTTTCTCTAGCTCGAGTTCTTGCTCTTCTTGCTCGCTATTTTAGATATCCTTGTTAGCCTATCTCAAGTGCTGATTTTTGGAGGGTTTGCTCCTTGGTATGTGCCTCCTCCACTTGTCCAATTAGATTTGTGATTGGTAGATTGTATCTTGAGTATTTTGCTGCTATAGGTATCAGGTTGTTTGAGATTGCATGCTTGTTATATGCTTAGAAATTTCATTTTGATGCATGTGTAGCCCTGTAGCAAGTTCCTATAGTAGTTGCTCATCATTTATCAACTTGGAAATCATTTGGTTTGATGTTTGTCTAAAAATTTCAGCAAGGAAGATGAGTGCATATCCACTGAATCAATATGACTTAATGGTACCTGAGCCAATGAAAGTTCGTCGTGAGGAAGGAGTCTTCCCTTCCGTATATCCATGCTAGGAATTTATAAGAACTGCGGGAATCCTCCAGGATTTCCAAACTATGATTACCAATGTGGGGTTGGAACACTTTGTTAAAGGTGAACCATTTCAATATGTTAAGCTAACCATGGATTTTGTGCAGGACTTCCGGTTTACTTGGTCTTCATATAACTCCATGGTCCATTACAAAATATACAACATACTTGTGGACTTGCCTTTTGCTAATTTCTGTGTAGCAATTAGGTACCCCAGTGGGGATCTTCTGAGAAGATTAAGGAGAGGCCCAAGTCTCTTATGGATTTATATGCTGAGATTTGCCAAGGTTTCGACTTCTCAAAGGAGAGTGGTAAAATTCGGAACATTCAGTTCCCAGCCATTAGATATTTTGCCTATTTCGTTACCAAGTGTGTTCTTGCTAGGAAGATTGGTAGAAAGTTATCTTCTTTTGATCTAGCTTTTATCGCAGCTGCCCTGAATAGGAATAGATCTTATAACTTGGGTGCTTTGATAGCTTACCATCCTACCACCAACCGCGAGAAGGGTGGAATTTGTGGATGTCTCGTTGCTTCTAGGTTGCTAGTTTTCCATGGTTTAGAGCCTCACCATTCAGATTATCAGTTCCCTATAGAAAGGCTTGATCTTGAATCAATGATTCAGCGTGGTTTTGTTTCCTTGGGGGCTAATGTGAGAAGTTTACCGTTTGAATTATCTTTTGCCAAGCATGGTTGGAGAGGGGGTAGGACTGAGAAAATAGTTTATTTGCATGCACCTTGTTTGTTTAACTTTGATAACAGGCAAGGATGGTCGCTCATGGAGGAGGAGGTTGACGCATATATGGCGGAGCTCTCCCAGCAAGAGAATGTTGGAGAGGATGCCGAAGATGATTCGGTTCAGCCCTCCAATGTGGGAGAGTCTTCATACCAACAGCCCTCATTTGATTGGGGCGCGTCTTCTTCTTCATCGCAAGCGCCTGACTATGATCATTCCTATTATGACCCACCAGCTTGGGGTTACTACCCGCGCTATTGAGCCCCACTTAGGCCAAAAGCCTAAGCTTGGGGGGAGGTACACCGACATCACACTCATATATATATATATATCATGTTCATCGGTTCTTTGTATATCCATTGTTTCGCTTTCTTTTTGGTTCTTGTTGCTGCTTTCTCAAAAACACAAAAATACCAAAAATATTTTCGTTGTTTATCTTGGTTTGTTTCTTTGCCTTTTGGTTTTGGTTTGCCTTAAAATAAAAATCCAAAAATATTTTGCTTTTTTTTGTTTCTTTTGGTTTGCTTTTGCTTTGTTTGTTTTTTGCCTTGGTTTGCTTTCTTTAAAACATCGAAAACAACAAAAATATTTGTTGTTCTTCTTTGGTTTTGTGAGTTCTTTGAAGGGTTCAGCCGTCCTCAGTGGAGTTTTGGTTTCATGTTATTATTCAAATCACACAAGTGAAGGGTGATAATGAAGATTAAGACAACTTGAGGAGTGGTAAGAGGCTGGTAACGGACTCTATTTGTTTTCATTTTTGTACATATACTCATCATTGTGAGCATGCTTAGCCTGTTTGTGTAAGGTGTATTTCATTATGGATGCTTAGTAGTTCTTGCTTGCTTGTGATTAGCTCCAGCTTGCTAATAGTTTCTAGCATGTCATATGAATTTTTGCTTGCATTGTTTTATTCATACTTTGGTATGATATTGTGGTATCCTCCTCTGACTGTTCATGTGAATCGACTTGGCACATGCTCACGCATGCATATGACTAAACAATAGTCAGTAAGCCTCGCTGATTTATTTTGCCTCAGAGTTCTTGTATCATTTTCATGCCATAATTAGTCATGTTTTGTTGCAAGCATGATTATGACAGTTATTGCTCTCTCTTTGTCTCTCACTTTCTATTGCTAGCCTTCACTTGCACTGAGTAAGCTCTACCAGTGCTTCCAACTCCCCAAAAACCAATATTTCCAGCTGCGTCCACCATACCTACCTATTAGCATCATTTGCTATTTCAGTACATATTCTATATGCCGTGTTTTCTTCCAAAATAAAATGTTTGTCTGTTTTGAGAAAGTTAGTTAGTAAATCTCTCACGAACTTGATGGCACACTTTATTCCGTACACTTAATAATTCTGAACCATTGTGATCTGCCCATGAAAGTTATATGCTTGCAAATTATATGCTGGGAGTCAGCAGAACCGTGATGTCATCGGGAACACTTTCAAAACTTTTTGGATATTTATATCCAGATGATACATTGTTCTTTTGTTTGCGGATGTCGTCGATGTGAAATAAAAGGGGGACTTGTGAGTTCATGGAGTTTATACATTGAGTTAGAGAAACGACTGGGCCGCTAGCCTAAGCCATGCCTAATCATGGTGGAAACTTGCAGCATCACCATAATGAGCATTTATGAAGCATCCTCAATAAAAAACAATACACATAGTAAATAAAAAGATCGCTGAGATGCTCATTGTCTGCTTGCCTTGTCATTTTGATAACGGGATAGCTCATGTATCATGTGCAAGGGGTACCCCGTTGGCGGTTCTCTATGATATGCATGTATTTACAATGACAAGAACTTACAGATAACCAAACATGAGTAGCATTTGGAGCGGCCCTCGTACTCAATGGACTTGGGATTTCCAGTCTATGGTCTCTCAAGCATATGATTCAGAGTGGACCTCACTTTCACCTTAACCACATAAAGATGCCTATGATAGGGGAAATGAGAGCTCAAAGCTAATGAGTACCCTTCTTTCGGAATTTGGAAGTCTTTCAAACTTTTCAAAACCTTTTCACTTCCTTGTTGAGTCACCACCTATTCTATGACCACCTTCTTGAGAGCATAGTTGTCATTCTTATGTTTGTTCCAAAACTTGGTTAATGATGTCATGACTTTGATGCTTGTATCTCTGATATCTTTATCTCTAGTCTTCACTTGAACTTTAGAGGTGCCTTGGCATTTATATTGTGCTCTTCAAACAAAGGCAAGTGATATACCACTCTATCATACCTTATTATGAGCATTGCAATGTTGCTTATGTTTATGTTTCTTGCTACTTATTATTATTGAGTTGGTTTCTCTTCATAGCTTGCAATGACTATTGAGTAGAATTAGTTGCATGCTTCTTATTATGAATTGTCTAAGCATCTACTCTTGTGCTAAGAATATATACATCATATAAAGCAAATGTGTTCGTGAAAGTTCTTTTATCGCACTCAGTTTTCAACTGAATTGCTTAAGGACAATAAATAAGCTAAGCTTGGGGGAGTTGATACGTCCAAAACGTATCTACTTTCTCGAACACTTTGCTATTGTTTCTCCTCTAAACTTGTGTGATTTGGATACAACTAACACGAACTGACGTTGTTTTCGGCAGAATTACCTTGGTGTCTAGTTTTTATGTAGAAAATCAACTATCAGGAAAAATCTCGGAAAATATGCCAAAAATCCTATTTCACCAGAAGATCCATGGAGCCAGAAGACGAGACGGAGAAGGGGCCTGGGGGCCCACACCCCTGCCAGGCGCGGGCCCACCACTGGCCGCGCCTAGGGGGTGCAGCCACCCCAGGCACCCCCTCGGCCTTCCTCTACGCCTAAAGTTGCCTCTCGACCTAAAAACCGAGGGGGGTTCGATAGTTTTCCAGAAAGAGTTCCGCTACGCCGCTGCCACCAGAAACCAAGATTCGGATCCAGAAACTCCGTTCTGGCACCCTGCAGGGACGGGGAATTTGGAGAGGATCATCGCCATCGTCATCACCAACGCATCTCCATCAACCATCAATGTTTCCCTCATCCATGAGTGAGTAATCCCCCGCTGTAGGCTTGTGGATGGTATGGATTGGACGAGTTCTATCATGTAATCGAATAAGATTGTTAGGGCATAGTGCCTAGTATCTCTATTAGTGATATTTGACTTTGTTGCAACTTGTTGTGCTTCATGCTTATCACTAGGTACTGAGTGCCATGATCTCAGATATGAACTTATTATTGAATTATTATGATAGTATTGTTTGTGATCTTATCTGCAAGTTGTGTATACATACCATTGTTCGGATCAAAAGGCCCCAAAGTGACAATAATTGGGACAATTGGAGGGGATGGCTGTGGTGTGAGGATCACATGTGTTCACGGAGTGTTAATGCTTTGCTCCGGTGCTCTATTAAAAGGAGCACATTAATTGCCAGTAGTTCCCTAGAGGCCCACGCCACTGGGTCAGAAGATGTTGTGCAAGTTCTCATTGCGAGCACGTATGACTATATTTGGAGCACATGCCTAGGATTGTTTAGTACTTGAATGCTTATTCTTATTTATCTGCAATGTCCTAGATCTTGAAGTTACATGTTTAGACTCGTCCATGCAACGCCCGTCCATCCATCCCTATACCTACCGCACTCGAATCCCACTGTTTAATAGTACTATTACCATTGCTATTGTTCTACTGTTGATGTTGTTTTTCTTTTGCTACTACCAAACTGTTGCTACTGATAAACTTCTGTGAGCAAGAACTATTTCCAGGTACATCTGAACTGACAACTCAGTTGTTAAGACTTGCAAGTATTCTTTGGCTCCTCTTGTGTCGAATCAATAAATTGGGTAATACTACCCCCGAAGACTGTTGCGATCCCCTACACGTGTGGGTCATCAGGTACCTGAAATAAAGCGTCAGAATTCAGTATTAGATAAGATCTCCGTGTCCTAAACTTAATTACGCCAGCAAATACCGTGTTCGAGTCTAGGGACTCGAATTTGATGTAGCTTCATGATGCTTTTGACCAAGAGCAATTTAACCGATTCCCGATCCATCAGATGCATCAGACTCGTTATACCAAATCCCGATAACGATAAAAATATGAATATATGAAATTATCTTCTTATAGGAAAACCTTGACTTACAGCTGACAATATCTTCAAGACTCGTCCTGAATATACGATTCAGATGGAGTCTCGGGGGCTACTGACATGGGTATTACTTATCGGGTCCCTATGATTAGTTACCCTAGGCGTGTAAAGACCTGCAGTCCATGAAGCCCAAAGAAGTGCAAGAAGCATACGGTTGATAAAAACTCGTCTTGGTAGTCAAGAAAGAAGTATGAGCCGACGTAAAGTCCGTGTTGCAATCATAACTTGTAACCGCTCCATATAGCGGCTCCAGGATCTAGTCTCTCATATAAAGGTTGGGAGGACCCGACGGAGAGGGCACCTTAATCTTCCAGCAACCAGCAATACGCCATGAGCTAGATCGCAACTAGCAAATCGGCGTCCTTGTAACTGTGTTTTCACCATAATCAGACTACATCGACTTTCTTGTTTGTATAATCATCCGAAGAATACACCAGTACTCTCTTTTCCACGAAAACCTAAGTCCATAACCATGGACATTTTTTAGGTTACCCCTCGTTAGCCCCCTCTCTACTACGGTCGGCCAGCATGAGCAGAAGAGTTCCACTGCCACAACAATGCAGCCTGATACGCTTATGGCAATAGGGCCTCAGAAGGAACTGACCACATCCTTTCCTACCTTAGGAGTGTAGTGAGGCGGCCTAGAAGCGACCACTTGGCCCAGAAGTGATAACTTGGCCAAGCTCCAAAATCATTGATGCTCCCCCGAGTCCTTATCCTCCCCTCGCCTCCACGGTTGTCTTAGAGGGAGAAGACACATTAGAGCAACACCTGGTATAGGAGGGAAACATAGAATAACCAAGGCCATATTTGTGGAGATCCCTAGGGTGGAGAAGCTCGTCGTCCCCTCTGTCCACCGGAGCACAACGCAAAGGATGCACCAGATCTGGCCTAGACAACCTAGTCCCCTGCTCCAAACTGCCGGCAAATTACCAGAGAACCTAGATCTACTAATAACACCTACTCCAGTGCCCTCCCCTATCCCAGCCATCAAAGCCTCTGGAGAAGGCTTGGTTTCGTCCATATCTCTCTTGGTCAACTTTCAGACGAGGGGCGAGTGGGAGGGGAGGAGGGGGAGTGGATCTCACTTTTATGTGGATTGCACTAGAACGCCCTTCTTGATGATTCTTATGCAACATTAATACCTTCCCATGCAACTTTTCTATTGTCATAATTTTTGACATGGATTAGTGAAAAACCTAACAATAGCCAGCGTCAAGTAATATAGAAGCAACATAGTCGTCAGAGTTAGTGGCTTTTTGCCAATTCACAGAAAAGTTGTGACACAATCCGAATTTCGACATGGAGTAGTGACATAGACATAATTTTTTCTTATATATTAAGATCGTATGTTTGACTCCAACATCTAACCCAAATCTAGTTGTAGCCCTATACATATATTTGTCACAACTACAACATAAAACTTTCACCACCTATTGTATGTAGAGCCGTACAACTTTTGCACTGATTTGATTGCAACATAAGCTTCATACTCCGTAAAGCATATTCCAATGTCCTTCATAGCAAGGAGGAATCTTTGCAGGAGCTGAAGAGTAGATCTGGGAGCAAGGCTACTGAAGATGATCATCTTCATATGTTGTCCAGATCAACTGAAGTCAGATAATTCCTTGAGAAAGCACCGAAGATGAGTTTCCTATTTCAGCTCAGGTGATGCATGGGCATGGGCATGCGTTACTCACGATGGTTGTTGTTTCTTTCTACAAAACAGTTGAGCAAGTTCACACCGATGAGATCGATGGCTTGCATTGGCTGCACACAAGCTGGTGGCTCGATTGATCTATCCCCACTAGCTGTGTAGCAGTAGCACTACCAGGGGAAAGCAACTAGCTTGCTCGTTAGTGTTAAGTCGAGGTGGACCGGAGAGACGAGGAGCGCAAGCTAGTGTTGGAACAAAAGGAGAGCGACGAACGAATAGTGGGAGCTCCTTTTTAGGGGGTGGGCATGAAGAAAGACATGGCCCCTCTTTTTTTCTGCCCCCAGCAAGCACTTTGCACAGGCCTTCTTTTAGGGCATGGGCTTAACAGTAGAGTACTAGTTTGTCCTTCCATGTACAGTCGCATGCGTGACTGATATACACCACACGCGCACACCCATCCTCGACAATTAGGGTCTCTTTGATCCGGGGAAAATAGTAGGAAATCAAAGGATTGGCATCTCATGTAAAAAAATCTTTGTTTTCCAATCACATGTTTTACACGGGTATTCATATCAAATTCTCCAGTTTATCCTGTTTTTATGCGAGGGCATCACCTCAATTATTTTTATCTTATTTGCGACGGCATCAACTCAATTATTTTTATGTTATAAATTTTTTCATCTTGTTTAGCTCCTTCGTTTTGAAATACATAATATCTTGGCCATGGGCATATTCATAAATGTGTTACTTTGAAATTTTGAAACATGATTATATTTCCAAGAAATAAAAATAATTATTGCAAAACTTTTTTTTGGAAAAAAAGGCTATATGGATTTAACATATGCGGTTTGTTGAGGAATGGTTATATAGATATAATAAGATATGATATTGTTAGATAGCTCTAGTTAAAGATCTATCATTTATGACTTGTTTACGAAAATTTATAAAGATCTAACATATGAGTGCTGATGCAGCCCGTCCTACGACCGCTACTACATCTACTCCCACGACCTCGCCAAGTGGACCCATGACTCGCGCCCGAGCCAAACTCCTTCAAGCTAAGGTGAACTCGCTTCTCTCCTTGTGTGACTTCGACACACCCTTGGATGGCTTGCTACTTCATACGCATACACTGTGCATCATCAGGTACGAAGAGAAGGACCCAAGGAACGGAGGGGAAGCAACCAGTCGCTGCCAGACGCCAGCGGTACTACCGGTTGTGACGACCGGTACTACCGCTCCAAGCGGTCCGACCGGCCCCAGCTACCGGACACTCCAGGAAGAACCACTCCACGCTCCAGACACAAGCGGTACTACCGGCCCAGCAACTGGTACTACCGGTAAGCGGTACTACCGCCCCCTCCTACCGCTCGCTACAGGCGCCTCCGACGGAAGCTCCAGGCCCGCCAGCGGTACTACCGCCCCCGAAGCGGTACTACCGGTTGCGACCGGTACTACCGGTTGCCGGACCGGTACTACCGGTCCCGACTGAACCTGAACGCCTGAATTCGGCCCCGTGCCTTGTAACCCTTCCTATAATTTACCCTTTCGTTCCGAAACTACCCCTGTTTTGTGGCTGGACTATATATAGCCCCCACCCTCCATTGTAAACCCTAGACTTGGATAATAATAGATATTAAGGAAACCCTTTGAGGAACTTATATCTATTGGTCTCATGCTCCTACCAAGGAGCACCGGATTATCCACCCCCCCTCTTGGATCTTGCCTAGTGCGTTCAAGTTGTACAAGGCCATGGATTCTTGGTTTCTCGCCCCCAAGTCGTCAAGATCTCACCAAGCACCTCATCCCCCGTTGTTGGCGTGGGGAGCGAGATTCGCCCAACACCGATCCTAGGGATTATGTTGGACCGGTTGCCACCGGCGTGAGGGATAGGCGTGTATCGTGTTTTGGTTTGCGTGTGTTCGTGGTTTTCATCTCCTTCCTCGATTTTATCCCCCGACCACCGCTTTCCCCCTCGTTTCTCGTGGAATTCGTGAAAGATCGGGCCAACCCAAGGGTTACCCCCTAACATATTGGTATCAAGAGCACGGTTAATCACGAATTTTCCCCCCAATTTTTCTTTTATTCCCCTTAAAAATCGAAAATCCCACCAAAAAGAGCCCCAATTTGCCTTCGGATCAATCTCTGGATTTGGTGATATTTTCGTGGTTTTGGTCCATAGATCTGTTGCTTTGGGAGTCGATCTATAGCCCCTGTTGTTCCTAGCCCAGCCTTTCGGTCAGATTTCCCACGAATTTGAGGTTTTTGGCAAGTTCATCTCGTTCCAGTTCTGGGCCAAGCGGTACTACCGGCCGAGCAAGCGGTACTACCGCAAGTAACCGGTACTACCGGTAGTACAAGTGGTACTACCGCTCACCGGTACTACCGGTCGTAACCGCCACAACCACCACAACCGCCGGAGGATGACACACAATTCATGACAAGATGGGACCATTGGAAGGTCCGAGGAGAATTCAACTACCCTTGTGAAGCTCTCGAGCGGCGCCAAGATGAACAATTTAGCGAGGCCCGTGTGGAATTCAAGAACATCGACAACCGCTTCGAAGAAGTCCGTGGCCAAATGCATGCCATGCAACACAACCTCGGTCATAAAAATGAAGCTCTTGGTCGTGCACTCGCCTCAACGGATGAGAAGCTTCAACGCCTCATTGATGGACTCGCAAGGCCACGCTCGCGCGAATCAAGCTCATCTCGGCACTCCTCAAGTGAATCAAGTGAACCTCGCCGTCACGCTTCAAGGAACCGGGATGGACCCGTTCTGCAATCCATGAGCTCTTCGCAAGCGGTACCATCTCCGCGTCACGCCGCAACGTCAAGCTATGATGGTGACCTCTCCGCAAGACCTCCAAGACGTGAAGCGCACCGGCCAAAACCAAGGGCACTTGTGATTCAACAAGAGAAACCTCACATGGACCACCAAGGCCATCGTCGTCGACATGTCCCTTCAACAACAAGTGAAGCTTCCGAAGAGGACGCACAAGATCACCGTCGACGTGAAGCACTCGAAGATCCTCCAAGGCGTCATCATCGACATGATCGTCCACGTCGGCAACATGATGGTCATGACGAGCCTCCTCCACATCAAGAAGACGAAGAGCACCCCATTGCGCATGCGGCTCGACGTCCTCCTCGCCACAGGGCGCAAGACAATACTCCGCGGCACCACTCACGACAAGAACAAGAGCAAGCTCCCCAAGCTCGTCGTGAGGACCATCAACCTCCTCCTCGTCCTCAACCGCGCCAACAAAACGAGCAAGCTCCCCAAGCTCGTCGCCAAAACCAAGTTCCACCACCAAACGCAGCACCTCAACAACCACAAGAGCAACGCAACAATCACCAAGCAAGACATGAGAGCTCGGATGATGATGATGACCGCCCAAATCATGGCAACCGCCGCAACCGGAACCGCAATGGAGAAGAAACCTTCGGCAAGCTCAAATTCACCATGCCCAAGTTCACCGGTTCCAATGAGCCCGAGGAATATCTCTCTTGGGAACTCAAGGTCGACAAGATCTTCCGCATGCACAACTATAGCAATGAGAAGATGATGGCCATGGCATCCCTCGAGTTTGATGAGTATGCCAAACTTTGGTGGGAACAAGTCCAACTCGCTCGCGAAGCAAAAGAAGAGCCTCCAATCGCAACTTGGCAAGATATGAAGGCTCATATGAGATCCCGCTTTGTTCCTTCACACTACATGTGTGACCTCTTCAACAAGCTTCAAACGCTTAGTCAAGGGACAAATACCGTGGAAGAGTACTTCAAACAAATGGACCTCAACATGATCCGTGCCAACATTGAAGAGAGAGATGAACAAACAATGGCACGCTTCCTCAATGGCTTGAACCATCCTATCAAGCGCATCACCGAGTTCCAAAAGTACAACAACATGGTTGAGCTTGTGCACATCGCATCCAAGGCCGAGCGTCAAGTGCAAGAGGACATCAAGTACAACAAGCCAAAGACGTACTTCACCTACAAGCAAGCATCAACCACTACCCCAACAACACTATGTGGAAGCTCTTCAAGTACCACCAAGCTTCCCTTCAAGCCAACTCTCCCTCAAGGAAAACAGCCCCCAAGTGGCAAACACACAAGGGATGATCAACCATTCAATGGTGAATGCTACAAGTGTGGAGGCAAAGGGCTGTAATGCCCCGAAATATTAAAAAAATAGAAATTGATTGTTATTTTATTTTGTGCATCATCATGACATCATCATGCATATTTTGTTCGCCAATTTGACCGCAAACTATTTTGATAAAAACCTATTTTTGTTTTACTAAAATATTCTACTTATTAAATCCGTTTCTCTTTTCTTATTTTCAAATTAAAACAAAATAATATTTTCGGACCGATACGTGACCATAAATGATTTTTCCTCATTTGACTAAAAATAAAACTAGGCTAAAGGTCCGTCTAAGTTTTAACCCAAAACTAGCTCTATCTAGTCTATTCTAGACTAGATAAATAATCCTTTCCCTTTTTCTTTCACCCCAAATCCTAGACTAGCCCAAACCCTAGACAAACTAACCCTAATTCTACCCAGCCGCCGCCGCCACTCTATGCACACAGCGGCAGTGCAACACGCTGCACACACGCACGCACCCTGCAGTGATGCAGCGCACGCAACACACGCACACAACACGACTCGGTCCAACCAGGGACGCACGCGGATGCCATCATCTCCCCACGCGGCCCACACCTCGCCATCGCGTCCCCTTCCGAACCCCTCCTCTTTCCGCGTTGCCCTCCCTCTCCTCTGCTCTCAATCCCCGCCGCCAGGGCCGCAGTGCCGCCTCTGGCCCTCCTCTCCCCCGACGGCCCTGCTCTTCTCCGCCCGTCCTCGACCCTATCGCCCCCTCCTCGATCCAGCGCCGCTCGGCCGCCGTCACCTCACCCTCCTCTCTCAGAACCCCGACCTCCGCCTCTCCATCCGGCCGCCCCCACATGGTCCCCGCTGTCACGCGCCTCCTGGACTAGCTCGAGCCCGAGATCCTCCGGCCGCAGTCGCGTCGTCCTCCTCCACGTCCCTGTGGTCCTCCTCTCCGGAGCCCCTGGCAGCCGCCTCTATGTCTTCACGTGGCCGCGCCCCAAGCTCCGCCTCCCGGGGCGAGCAGACCTGGCGTCTCTTCGCCGTCGCCCCTGGATCCTCGCCTCTGCCCGGTCCTCCGTCGAGCCGCCGCGACCCTCTGCCGTGAACCCCGCTTCCAATCTACCCCATCCTCTGATGCCTCGCCGTCGTTCTGAGCTCACCGGCCGCGTCGCCAGCCGCCGTCCCCTGCACGGCCTTCTCGACCTCCGCCTGCAGCGCCGTCGTGGCCCCCTCCGCAAGCACTTCCTCCTGCAGCACGTCGTTGTCCCCATGGCACCGCCTCTGCCCGCCGCCTTGCCGTCGGCTCCCTCACCTCCAGCGCTGATGTGCATCCTTCTGTGGCAGCACCGGCGTGGGCAGGCCGCCCGTGGAGCACGGCCTCGACCCAGCGGTCATCTTCTTCGGCTCTCCGCGTGTTCTCGATGCTCGTCATCCACACCGTGGCCTTGACCCTGATGGCTCCGTGTTCAAGCTGAAGTCTTCGTCATGTCGTATTGCTATCCAAGTATCAGGTTGCCATGGTCTCCATCGACAACATGCACTCTATTGATTCTTCTGCTGCTACATGTTGGAGTACATAACACGCTAGCATGTGCCCCTTCTGTCTTGTATGCTCGACTTGGAACTCTACAAAGATCTCCGACATGGGTACTTCCACTTGGTGCCGGGAACTGTCCAAGACTCTCAAGATACTCGCAAGGTGTCGCGTTCGCGTACCTGTAAACCGCAAAGATCTTTGGGACGACAAGATCAACATCCACCCAGACAAACCCTAGGAACCACGCCGAGATTCTAAGGTCTACCTCATAGATCCAAGCACGATCCCGGAGTCTGATGCTCAAGCCCGATCCCGAAGCCCGAATTCAAAGACCGATCTCGTCGGAACCAAGTTCTTCGATCTCGTCGGAACCAAGTTCTTCGAACCCCAACGTGTGATCTTTATCCGAGCCCCTATTTTATAAATTGCCATATTAAACTTGTTGCATATTAAATCATTCATACTCGCATACATATTTATTTGTCTGGGGGCACTTTGTCGATTTACCTCATAATTAAATATTGAACCCATATGCGGGAGAATCTAGTCTAATATTGGCCCCATTTAAATTTGTGGGAACCGATGATATATTTTTGCCTTGTTAATACAACATTAAATTGCGGGATATCTAGACAACATAAACCACCTAATTAAAAGTCGGGACCCCGATTCCCTTTAATATTGCTAAGTGGGACTGCATATTGCCATGCCATGCATCATATCATAATCATGCCGGATCTTTCGCCGTAGTATTAAATATTGCATCGGGTGTTCTTTCTAGTGTTTTGCTTCTTCGCCGGATAGGACGATGAGCCGATGTGAGAAACGACACGCCTCCGGTTTTCCCGACTTTGTCTCATAGGCGAGCATTCTCCCCCTTCTACCTATTTTGCATTTATAGTCTTTACTTCCTTCCTTTGATCTATTGCTATCCTTATTATCGATGCTATAGTATCGTTCCTCTATTTACCTGCTCCACTATATTGCCTTGGTTATACTATTTCCTTGTTTGATTAGCTATCTTTGTCCTTGCGAGTCGTAGGCATGCTTAGTATCGCTCTCATACAGGTGAAACATGATACTCGGATATGGTTGGTGATAAGATAATTAATCTGATGTTATTGGTTATGGTTTCACCTAATGATAAGGCCCCGGCAGGAACCACCTTTTGGAACTGCTTGAGCCGACCTAGGACCTGTTCGTTCTATGATACCAGTTCTGAGTTGATCGCGCTAACCAAACGTGGGGACTCTGGGATCCCCCCTCAACTACTGGCGCTATTCGTATATCCAGAGGGTTACAAAATTGGTTTTCCATTTGGTGCATACGCATAATATGTCCTCGGACATGGGTGAGTTGATATGTCTTCGGACTTGATATTTTGGTGGATTGCCATGGCTTGCATACATAAACCGCGGTACACGGTGGCGGCACCCACGGTGTGTACAAGTTACCCCGCAGGGCCCGATCCACCAGTAGGCGCAAATGCTGTGCCTTCCTTGAGAATCGTCGTACCTCCTGGTTGGTTCCCCACAGTAGGTGATGCCTCTGGATATGCGCATAGTTATGGGACAGTTCTTGTTGTGAGATTCGGATGGCACGCGTGATATGTTGCCTGAAGGGTTGAGCATGCGTTTGGATACAGTAGTGCACCCCTGCAGGGGAAATCTTTTCGAGAAGCCGTGTGCCCACGGTTATGGGCGCCTCAGGAGTACAGTGTCATGATCATAGACAACGCCACTAATGTTTTACCTCTAATAATATGAATAGTAATTAGCCTTATCAACTAAACACCTTCTTAACTAAATTGCCACTGCGTGTGTTCCGCAAGGGGACTTCCTCGACTGGTCTTCGAGGGGGAAATCTTCGGATGGGTTATGTTTGGTGTTATATTATATATACCGTATAGTGCTCTCTTATCTCGCTCTAATAGCCGAAGTTGTAGCGTGTCTCTATAAGTTAGATAGTGCAAGCTTTGCTGCCGCTGAGCCCACCATACCTATGTAGGCGAGGACCGCTGAATTCTAGTCTCGCCGTGTATTGGCCTCAGTACTGACCGCTCTCTTTCTGTTTTCCTTTGCCCTTTGTCGGCACCCTTTTGGCTTGACAGGTATGTGATTGTCGACGTTAGCAAGGTTACCTTTCGGCTTGGCCTGGGCAGGGTTGGACACCGTTTGGTTATTCTTCAGGACTCTTAGTCCCATTTGGATCTTGTCCGTACTCGGATACTACTTTGCTTTCTTTCTGAGTTGTATCCTCGTATTGTATCTTTTGTATTCTTGACTTGTTGAGTCGTTGCTGTATATATAAGTTCTTGTGGACTCTCTTGTAAACTACTGTGATGTAACTACTTGTATTCAAATCCCACCCACACGAAAGTGTCTGGTGGGCGTCTCTGAATCGCTTCTATGCGGATTTCGGCGGGAAATGCTGAGATCTGCATAGACCCGATTCGGGGGCGTTACAAGTGGTATCAGAGCAAAGGTTTACGATACCCCACTGGTCCAGCCTGTAGGTTAACCATGCCAACGGCCGATGTCTAGTGTCAAAACTATTTTACTACAAATGCGTTGGATAGATCTGATTAGCTCTGATTTTAATCCCTACCTCCATTCTTTCCCCTCTTATCTTTGCGTGTTTTGATCTGGTCTCTTATCTTCTTCAAGTCCAGGATTTCTCGCGGTTAGGTTTTTGTTGTACCTTTAGGGTTCTTCTTCCTTCCTTTTGCAAAGGTGGAGCTACATTTGGTTCTTTTCCTATCTGACCTCCCTTCATACATTTCTAAAGTTTTCCAAATACTGATTGTCAAGATCTTCCGCCTGAATTCCGAGAGTCTAGTTGCATGATCCTCCTTTTCAGGTACAGAGTAATGCTTTGAGTGCGGGATGGAGTCATGACCATACCACTACTCATATCATTCGCTCTTATACATTGAGTGGTGGATCCATGTGACTTCTACTCCTTTCATGTAAGATAAAGGTGGCCTTATCTTTGATACCTCTACTTCCTCCTTTGCCTCTCCGGAGTGATTCCTCAAGGAATGTGAGCAACAACCCTTGTTGGTGGTGTCGACGATTTCAAGACGGAACAAGAACCCTTGTTAGCAGTGTCGCGACCATCACCCTGGTGCAAAAAGATCCGATCATCAAACCTCCTTCCCCCCGGTGTCTTTGCTTGGATCTCGGGACGAGATCCCTTGTTAGTGGTGTCGAGTTGTAATGCCCCGAAATATTAAAAAAATAGAAATTGATTGTTATTTTATTTTGTGCATCATCATGCATATTTTGTTCGCCAATTTGACCGCAAACTATTTTGATAAAAACCTATTTTTGTTTTACTAAAATATTCTACTTATTAAATCCGTTTCTCTTTTCTTATTTTCAAATTAAAACAAAATAATATTTTCGGACCGATACGTGACCATAAATGATTTTTCCTTATTTGACTAAAAATAAAACTAGGCTAAAGATCCGTCTAAGTTTTAACCCAAAACTAGCTCTATCTAGTCTATTCTAGACTAGATAAATAATCCTTTCCCTTTTTCTTTCACCCTAAATCCTAGACTAGCCCAAACCCTAGACAAACTAATCCTAATTCTACCCAGCCGCCGCCGCCACTCTATGCACACAGCGGCAGTGCAACACGCTGCACACACGCACGCACCCTGCAGCGATGCAGCGCACGCAACACACGCACACAACACGACTCGGTCCAACCAGGGAGCACGCGGATGCCATCATCTCCCCACGCGGCCCACACCTCGCCATCGCGTCCCCTTCCGAACCCCTCCTCTTTCCGCGTTGCCCTCCCTCTCCTCTGCTCTCAATCCCCGCCGCCAGGGCCGCAGCGCCGCCTCTGGCCCTCCTCTCCCCCGACGGCCCTGCTCTTCTCCGCCCGTCCTCGACCCTACCGCCTCCTCCTCGATCCAGTGCCGCTCGGCCGCCGTCACCTCACCCTCCTCTCTCAGAACCCCGACCTCCGCCTCTCCATCCGGCCGCCGCCCACATGGTCCCCGCTGTCACGCGCCTCCTGGACTAGCTCGAGCCCGAGCTCCTCCGGCCGCAGTCGCGTCGTCCTCCTCCACGTCCCTGTGGTCCTCCTCTCCGGAGCCCCTGGCAGCCGCCTCTATGTCTTCACGTGGCCGCGCCCCAAGCTCCGCCTCCCGGGGCGAGCAGAGCCGGCGTCTCCTCGCCGTCGCCCCTGGATCCTCGCCTCTGCCCGGTCCTCCGTCGAGCCGCCGTGACCCTCTGCCGTGAACCCCGCTTCCAATCTACCCCGTCCTCTGATGCCTCGCCGTCGTTCTGAGCTCACCGGCCGCGTCGCCAGCCGCCATCCCCTGCACGGCCTTCTCGACCTCCGCCTGCAGCGCCGTCGTGGCCCCCTCCGCAAGCACTTCCTCCTGCAGCACGTCGTTGTCCCCATGGCACCGCCTCTGCCCGCCGCGTTGCCGTCGGCTCCCTCACCTCCAGCGCTGATGTGCGTCCTTCTGTGGCAGCACCGGCGTGGGCAGGCCGCCCGTGGAGCATGGCCTCGACCCAGCGGTCATCTTCTTCGGCTCTCCGCGTGTTCTCGATGCTCGTCATCCACACCGTGGCCTTGACCCTGATGGCTCCGTGTTCAAGCTGAAGTCTTCGTCATGTCGTATTGCTATCCAAGTATCAGGTTGCCATGGTCTCCATCGACAACATGCACTCTATTGATTCTTCTGATGCTACATGTTGGAGTACATAACATGCTAGCATGTGCCCCTTCTGTCTTGTATGCTCGACTTGGAACTCTACAAAGATCTCCGACATGGGTACTTCCACTTGGTGCCGGGAACTGTCCAAGACTCTCAAGATACTCGCAAGGTGTCGCCTCCGCGTACCTCTAAACCGCCAAGATCTTTGGGACGACAAGATCAACATCCACCCAGACAAACCCTAGGAACCATGCCGAGATGCTAAGGTCTACCTCATGGATCCAAGCACGATCCCGGAGTCTGATGCTCAAGCCCGATCTCGAAGCCCGAATTCAAAGACCGATCTCGTCGGAACCAAGTTCTTCGATCTCGTCGGAACCAAGTTCTTCGAACCCCAACGTGTGATCTTTATCCGAGCCCCTATTTTATAAATTGACATATTAAACTTGTTGCATATTAAATCATTCATACTCGCATACATATTTATTTGTCTGGGGGCACTTTGTCGATTTACCTCATAATTAAATATTGAACCCATATGCGGGCGAATCTAGTCTAATATTGGCCCCATTTAAATTTGTGGGAACCGATGATATATTTTTGCCTTGTTAATACAACATTAAATTGCGGGATATCTAGACAACATAAACCACCTAATTAAAAGTCGGGACCCCGATTCCCTTTAATATTGCTAAGTGGGACTGCATATTGCCATGCCATGCATCATATCATAATCATGCCGGATCTTTCGCCGTAGTATTAAATATTGCATCGGGTGTTCTTTCTAGTGTTTTGCTTCTTCGCCGGATAGGACGATGAGCCGATGTGAGAAACGACACGCCTCCGGTTTTCCCGACTTTGTCTCACAGGCGAGCATTCTCCCCCTTCTACCTATTTTGCATTTATAGTCTTTACTTCCTTCCTTTGATCTATTGCTATCCTTATTATCGATGCTATAGTATCGTTCCTCTATTTACCTGCTCCACTATATTGCCTTGGTTATCCTATTTCCTTGTTTGATTAGCTAGCTTTGTCCTTGCGAGTCGTAGGCATGCTTAGTATCGCTCTCATACAGGTGAAACATGATACTCGGATATGGTTGGTGATAAGATAATTAATCTGATGTTATTGGTTATGGTTTCACCTAATGATAAGGCCCCGGCAGGGACCACCTTTGGGAACTGCTTGAGACGACCTAGGACCCGTTCGTTCTACGATACCAGTTCTGAGTTGATCGCGCTAACCAAACGTGGGGCCTCTGGGATCCCCCCTCAACTACCGGCGCTATTCATATATCCATAGGGTTACAAAATTGGTTTTCCATTTGGTGCATACGCATAATATGTCCTCGGACATGGGTGAGTTGATATGTCTTCGGACTTGATATTTTGGTGGATTGCCATGGCTTGCATACATAAACCGCGGTACACGGTGGCGGCACCCACGGTGTATACAAGTTACCCCGCAGGGCCCGATCCACCAGTAGGCGCAAATGCTGTGCCTTCCTTGAGAATCGCCGTACCTCCTGGTTGGTTCCCCACAGTAGGTGATGCCTCTGGATATATGCATAGTTATGGGACAGTTCTTGTTGTGAGATTCGGATGGCACACGTGATATGTTGCCTGAAGGGTTGAGCATGCGTTTGGGTACAGTAGTGCACCCCTGCAGGGTAAATCTTTTCGAGAAGCCGTGTGCCCACGGTTATGGGCACCTCAGGAGTACAGTGTCATGATCATAGACAACGCCACTAATGTTTTACCTCTAATAATATGAATAGTAATTAGCCTTATCAACTAAACACCTTCTTAACTAAAATTGCCACCGCGTGTGTTCCGCAAGGGGACTTCCTCGACTGGTCTTCGAGGGGGAAATCTTCGGATGGGTTATGTTTGGTGTTATATTATATATACCGTATAGTGCTCTCTTATCTCGATCTAATAGCCGAAGTTGTAGCGTGTCTCTATAAGTTAGATAGTGCAAGCTTTGTTGCCGCTGAGCCCACCATACCTATGTAGGCGAGGACCGCCGAATTCTAGTCTCGCCATGTCGGCCTCGATGACCGCTCTCTTTCTGTTTTCCTTTGCCCTTTGTCGGCACCCTTTTGGCTTGACAGGTATGTGATTGACGACGTTAGCAAGGTTACCTTCCGGCTTGGCCTGGGTAGGTGTAACACCCTCAGAATCGGCCCTATGCAAGTTTCAGCGATTCCCGCCAAACCCGCATAGAAACGATTCAAAGGTGCCCACCAGGCACTTTCGTGCGGGTGGAAAATGAAGTAATACCATTACACAATAGTCCACGATGGAACCCACAGAACAGATATATACAACAACGACTCAAAGAGTCAAGAATGCAGATATACAGTACAAAGATCCAAATCACCTTGAAAATGATACAGCGTCCGACTACGGACAAGATGCAAATGGGGCTAAGAGCCCGAAGAATACCAATGGCGTCCATAACCCCGCCCAAGCGGAAGGGTAACCTGCTAACGACGTCGATCTCAAAACCTTATTAAACAAAGGTGCCGACAAAGGCAAAGGAAAAAGAGAGCGGTCAAGACAGAGGCCAAGACACGGCGAGGCTAGAATTGGCGGTCCTCGCCACATAGGTATGGTGGATCGAGCGGCAGCGACATGCACTAAACAACCTATAGAGACTCGAGATAACCTGGCTATCGAGAGGGATAAGAAAGACCTATTCGAACCATCGATATCGCCACCAAACATACCCATCCTGGTATTTCCCTCGAGACCAAACGAGGAAGTCAACCGAGGAACTCACACGGTTGGTTTTATTTATTCGATTATCGTTGCAGCAATTACTAGTCAGGTATAGATAGTCATCCTGATAGAATAAGCAGTGGGCACTTTTAGTTAACCATTCCGTTGTAGTTGCAACACTTACTAGTCAGATACAATTAGCATGAGATATCCCAAAACCCAGCAGTTGTTGGTACTTTTATTTAGCCATTCCGTTGCAGTGAAGTTGATTACTAGTCATATCGGATACAAGTCAAATTATAGCAGTAAACTTTAGTTATAGTTGTCTATGATCGAGAATCAGGCTCCAAGTCGCCCCTTAACCGCGGACACGACTTTTCAAAAGATTTAACCTGCAGGGTGCACCAAAGTATCCACACGCACGACCCTTTTGCCGATCGTTAACATACACCCATCGGTATGTCGGGGCCTAAGTCATGACGCTTCCGGACCCAAAGCAAGTACATGGGGCCACCCACTAAGATACCTGCAACGAAGTCGGCGGTCTCCGAGACGGACTCGGGTTTGTGTAGACGGTCAGAACGATCGGAACCCGAAAAGATGACTGGGCTTGTCGATACAGCGAAAACGTGTCACGATCCTAAACAGTACAGGTGCAGTACCTCGCACAATTTAAATTAAGCAGTAAAGCATGGCATAAGTACAGGATAGTAATAAAGCCCCAAACTACTTGTGGCCCCCGGTACAATACTTTGAAATCAGGTACTAATCGATGGGGGTGCCCATACACCCCACCTGTGGTTAGCGCGCTCGATCTCGGAACAGGTGTCAAGAACTCGGGGTCCTACGGGACACAAGTGGACGGTTAACAACCAAATAACATCTATTGCCCACCTGTGCCTCTGCATTATTTACCTACTTCAATTTTAGTTATTAAACAATAATTAAAGTTATAATCATCTTCAACATTAACATACGGCAATACTCCAACAACTGTGGTACTGGACGACACGCAACAGCACTTGAGCAAGCGACTACGACGCGCAAGTCCAACTATCTACCAAACAACAGGTAATAGGATGTGTCCAAGGCAATATGAGGCTGCAATGGATATCACGGGTACGAAAACTAGAGCATCGCAACACAGATAGCAATAGATCAACAGGAGGAAATAAAGACTATAAAAGTACGATAGGTAGAAAGGGGGAGGTGCTCGCCTGAAAACATTGCCGAAGGTTCATCCGAAGATCGGGTCGACACTCGCATCAACTCATCGGCCTAATCCGTGAAGAAGCAAAGCACTAGCAAAAACACCGGGTGCAATATTTAATACTACGGCAGAATATCGGGCATGATCCATGTATGATGCATGACATGGCAAAGATGCGATGCAATTAGGCAATATTAAGCGGAACCGGGGTCCCGACAATTACTTAGATGGTTAAAGTTGTCTCGATACCCCGCAATTTAAATGTTGTATTAACAGGGCAAGATAAGTTACCGGTTCGCTACACAAATTTAAATGAGGCCAATATAAGACTAGATTCGCCCGCATATGGCCTCCATATTTAATTATGAGGTGAATTGGTATAAGGCCCCAAACCACACAATATGTATGCAAGCATGTCAATTTATATGCACAAGTATATATATCATTTAAAAAAATAGGGGTCTCGGAAAAGGGGTCACACATTGGTCAGCGATCTTGGTTCGGGGGGTCTGGTTCAATCTACAGCTTCGGATCCGTGAAGGAGTACTCGTGGGTCTTGGGTTCCAGGAAGAAGATCTTGAGGATCCACGTAGAAGGAGGGCTCGAGCTTCCCGACTCCATCTCAACCATCGATCCTGGCATCGGTCTTAGGGGCCTCAAACTTGGTGGTGACATGTACATGACTCCGGGAAGATCTTGTAGTCACGGACACGATCAAAGGTATCCCTCCTTGGTAGGGCTGCTAGATTGTGGCATCCCGCAAAACCACTACTAGAAAATCGCGTTGTTTTTGTGCATTGCATCATCATGACCGCATGCTCATGTCATCATGCCACATTGCATTTGAGCATCGTCATCATCATGCATATTATTTTACTTGAAACTATGTTGCGAAAATCTACTGTTTTTGAAACTAGCCCTCCTTCTATTTCAAATTAAACCCCCGGATGCTTCCGGATATTTTGTTTGTCTAAAAACTATTTACCAAAGTTTATTGCAAATGAATTAAAAGTTATAATCTTTTAGGGGGCAGTCGAACGGGCCGATTCGACCCAGTCGACCACCCCCGTACAAAACAAATCGGTCCACCCAAAATCCCTAGTCTACCTAGTCCTAATCTACCCACCCCTCCAGCCACCTCACCCCATCCAATCAGTGTACGCCACGTCGCCCTGTCCCTAACCCCCACCCAACCAGACACCGCCACTTGGCCACAGCCCTCTCTCCCTTCCCTCTCTCTCTCAGCACACAACACGCACCCACACACACACTGCCACCCCAACCCCTGCCACCCGGGCCCCACACCAACCCACCCAGGCCACCCACGCACACGCAGCCACACCACCCTTCTCTCCTCATCACCCCAGGCCCCACTCGCCCCCGGCCCCACCATTTGCCCCGCCTCCCCGCACGCGTCCTCCCTTCCCCGTCTCTCCTTCCCCCGAGCCTCGTTCTCCTCCCCACCTCCCTCTCCACCGCGCCCCCACCCCTCCTCTGCGTCCTCTCCGGCGACCCCCCTCTCGCCCTCTCGCCTCCGCGCTCGCCAGCGCCTGCCGCCGCTCAGCGTCGCCGCCTCCACCTCCCTTCCCCACCGCTCACCTCGCTCCACCCCAGCGGGTCGCGCCCCTCTCCAGCACCGCCGGCCCCGCCGCCTAGCCGCGACTCCCTCTCCTCCCCAGAGCGTTCTTCCCCGCGTTCCCCGGCCGCGGCCCCCTCGCCACCTCCTCGTCGGCCCCGCTCACCTCCTCCTTGGCGCCTTCCTCCCCCCGTCCCTTGGCCAGGCTTCGCCTCGAGCCTGCTCGTCATGCCGCCGCCTCACGAACCCATGGCCGCCCGAGCCTCCTTCCCCCGCGACCCCCAACCACCTCGCCTCCCCTGGCCCTGGCCGCGCGTCCCCTCAAGCTCGTGCTCGCCCATGCTGCCTCGCCGGGGCCCGACCCGGTCCTCACGCCACTGTCTCCCTGCATCGACCGCGACCTCCCTGCTCCCCTCCGACCGGCCACCGCGAGCGACCTCCCCCTCGGCCGGCGCGGACCCGCCTCCTTCCTCCTCCACCTCGAGCCAGCATCCTCTGCCCGGCGCCGCCGTCCTCCTCACCCTGAGGCCCACCACCATCGGAGCCTACCCCGCCCCCGACCGCCTCAACCCGATCTCGCTCCGGTCGCCGGCTCTCCTCCATCCTCGTCGGGCTCCTGCCCCGCGCCGTCTCTCCATCGGCCTCTCCGCGGAACCTGTGACCGTCCTTGTCGCGGCAGTATCCGACTTCCGCCAGGAGTCGAGCTCCAGCTGCCTCCTCGCCGTCCCCGTCGATTGGCCGTCGCCGTCTGACCTTGATCCTTCCCCGAGCCGTGGTCTCCAGTAGCACCCTCAACCTGACCGTGTTTTGTTGACCTCCGGCTTGACCCAAGACGCACCACCGACCCGGTCTCCTGCCCGTGTAGTTTCATCTTGGTTGTGATCCTGTTGTGTGACATCGCCATGCAGTGTTTCCGCTTGTGTGTTTTCGGCACTCCAGGGCTGCCACCAAGCTTGTCACTGCGTCGGCATCACTCAAACACGGACCTGATGACCCGACTCTCCTTCGACGACGAACCCCGGGGAACCTCAAGACCTGCACCACTCGAAGTGTTCCGCCAAGATCACCATCGACAATTGAACCAAGACCGAACCCGGTGGCTTTTGCTGGGCCATCCACAAGATCTACAATGGTACGCCATGACTGGGACCCCGGACCCGAAGACCACACGTGAGACAAGAACTCCTTCCCGGATGCGATGCTCGAGAACACGGACGGTAAGGACACCGACGCGAACGCCAAGTACTTCCTCGAGGACGCCAAGCTCGTCGAAATCCCGGACGCCAAGTTCTGCATCCCGAACGCCAAAACCGACCCGGAAGAATCCGATGCGCCCCGACGCCACGCCAAGTTCGTCTACCCGAACGCCAAGATCTACTCTGCATCCGAGAACGATCCCGTCGAGACCGTTTCCGTCGAACCCTGAACCCCGAGACCGACCCCGAACCCCGGAACCCCAAGTTCGTCGAGGCCCTCTAATGTGTGAACCCCCTTCCCGAAAACCCTATTTTATAATATAATAAACTTGTTGCATATTGAATTGTCATACTCGCATGCATATTATCATGTGGTTTGGGGGCCTTATGCCGATTCACCTCTAATTAAATATGGGGCCCATATGCGGGCAAATCTAGTCTTATATTGGCCTCATTTAAATTTGTGTAGCGAACCGGTAACTTATTTTGCCTTGCTAATACAACATTTGAAATGCAGGGGTAGATAAACAACATGAACCACCTAAATATTGTCGGGACCGCGGTTCCGCTTAATATGACCTAATTGCATCGCATCTTTGCCATGCCATACATCATACATGCATCATGCCAATCTTCTGCCGTTGTATTAAATAGTGCATCTGGTGTTTATTCTAGTGTTTTGCTTCTTCGCGGATAAGGCCGTTGAGTTGATGTGAGCTTCGCCCCGATCCTCGGAGGACTCTTCGGCAATGTTTTCAGGCGAGCATCTCCCCCTTTCTACCTATCTTACATTTATAGTATTTATTCCCTCCTGTTGATCTATTGCTATCTGTGTTGCGATGCTCTAGTGTTTCGTACCCGTGATATCCCTTGCAGCCTTATATTGCCTTGGCCACACCCTATTACCTGTTGCTTGGTAGATAGTTGGACTTGCGCGTCGTAGTCGCTTGCTCAAGTGCTGTTGCGTGTCGTCAAGTGCCACAGTTGTTGGTGTATTGCCGCATGTTGATGTTGGAGATGATCATGGTTTTACTTATCGTTCACTTTAATTACTGTTTAACAACTAAAATTGAAGTAAGTAAGCAGAGGCATCGGTGGGTGATAGATAATATTTGGTTTCCGACCGCCCACTTGTGTCCCGTAGGACCCCGAGTACTTGATACCTGTTCCTTGATTTATCGCGCTATCCACATCCGGGAGGATTATGGGACCCCCCTGAGCCAGAGCATGATTCATTCTTATTTCTTGGGGCCACAAACTAGTTTGAGGTTTTATTTACTATCCTGTACCTATGCCATGCTACTGCTTTATTTACGATTGTGCGAGGAGCACACTGTACTGTTTAGGTAAGCGAAATGTTTTCGCGGTATCGACAAGCCCAGTTTTGGGTTCCCATTCGTTTACAGCCATTAACGCAAACCTTGAGTCCGTCTCGGAGTCAGCTAACTTCGTTGCGGGTCTACTCAATGGGGTGGCCCCCTGAAATATTCCTGAATCCTGTGATTGCTTTGTCGTGAAGGCCTCGTTGGGTTTTGATTTGGTTTTTCCGAGGCTGATCGAGTGTGTGTTGCTATTTGTGCACCCCGGCCGGGTTAAAACTTTCTGAAAGCCGTGTCATGTTATGGACGACTTGGAGCACGATTCTCGATCATAGACAACTATAACTAAAGTAGTCTTTGTAAATTTGACTTTATAATGACTAGTAATCATCTTCACTATAATGGAATGGCTAAATAATACGCCCACAAGCTTGTTTGGATTGTCGCCATACCATTGTACCTGACTAGTAAGTATTGCAACTACAACGGAATGGCTAAATAAAAGTACCAACAACTGTTGGGTTTTGGGTTATCTCATGCTAATTGTATCTGATTAGTAAGTGTTGCTACTATAACGGAATGGTTAACTAAAAGTGCCCACTGCTTATTTTATCAGGATGATTATCTAAACCTGACTATTAATTGTTGCAACGATAACTGAATAAATAAAACTGCCAACGGTGTGAGTTCCTCAGTTGACTTCCTCGTTTGGTCTCGAGGGGGAAACACCAGGATGGGTTTGTTTGATGGTAGTATCAGGTTGGTTCCGGATAGGTCTTTCTTACCCCTCTCTGATAGTCGCCAGTTGTACCGAGTCTCTATAGGTTGTTTAGTGCATGCTGCCGCTGCCGCTTCAGTCCACCATACCTATGTAGGCGAGGACCGCCGAATTCTAGTCTCGCCGTAATCGCCTCGATCTTGACGCTCCTCTTTCTCCTTTTCCCTTTGTCGGCACCCTTTTTGTTTAAGCGGTTTTGAGATCGGCGTCGTTAGCGGTTAACCTTCCGGCTTGGCTCAGGGGTTATGGACGCCATTGGTTATTCTTCAGGGCTCTTAGCCCCATTTGCATCTTGTCCGTAGTCGGACGCTCCATCGTTTTCAAGGTGATTTGGATCTTTGTACCGTATATCTGTATTCTTGACTCATGGAGTCGTGTTGTATATATATATCTGTTCTGTGGGTCCCATCGAGGACTGTTGTGTAATGTTATTACTTCGTTTTCCACCCGCACGAAAGTGCCTGGTGGGAACCTTTGAATCGTTTCTATGCGGGTTTGGCGGGTTTCGCTAAAACTTGCATAGGTCCGATTCTGAGGGTGTTACAGAGTGGTATCAGAGCTCAGCAGTTGCGATACCCCACAAGTCCAGCCTGTAGGATAACCTAGCTAACGGCCGAAGTAGAGTATCAAAACTATTTTTGCAAAACCGGTTGGATAGTTCTGATTAGGTCTGATTTTATTTCTTACCCCTCTGCTATTCTCCTCTTATCTCGACGTGTTTTGAATCCGCTCTCTTCTCTTCGAGTCCAGGATTTCTCGTGGTCGGGTTCCGTCGTACCTTCAGGGTTTCGCTTCCTCTTTTGGTAACGGTGTTGCTACATCTGGTCTTCATGATACCTGAGGAATCCTTCGTCGGGTGGACTTCTCTTTGTTTCTTCTCGTGCCTTCCGGTGTTTTCTGACGCGACGACATCATCTACGCCAGATCCGATGCAGAGTCTGCATCACTCCTTTGTTTCCGAACCTCGCTTGTCGAGATCTTCAGTCTGAATCCTGAGGGTTGGTTGCACAATCTATCTGTTCGTGTACAGAGTAATGCTTCGAGTGCGGGATGGAGTCGCGACCATACCACTACTCTTATAATTTTCTTTGTATATTAAATGGTGGGTCGATGCAATTCTTACTCCGTCCATGAAAGTTGGAGGTGGCCTTACCTTTAACTTCGTCCGTTGTTTATCCGGAGAGTTCTCTCGACGATCACGGACAGCGACCTCTTGTTAGTGGTGTCGCGAGGAACTACACGAAGCGAGAAGACGCATATCGCCGACCTTCCTTCCGGTACCATGAGGCGGATCTCGAGGGCGAGATCCATTGTTAGTGGTGTCGAATTGTGGCATCCCGCAAAACCACTACTAGAAAATCGCGTTGTTTTTGTGCATTGCATCATCATGACCGCATGCTCATGTCATCATGCCACATTGCATTTGAGCATCATCATCATCATGCATATTATTTTACTTGAAACTATGTTGCGAAAGTCTACTGTTTCTGAAACTAGCCCTCCTTCTATTTCAAATTAAACCCCCGGATGCTTCCGGATATTTTGTTTGTCTAAAAACTATTTACCAAAGTTTATTGCAAATGAATTAAAAATTATAATCTTTTAGGGGGCAGTCGAACGGGCCGATTCGACCCAGTCGACCACCCCCGTACAAAACAAATCGGTCCACCCAAAATCCCTAGTCTACCTAGTCCTAATCTACCCACCCCTCCAGCCACCTCACCCCATCCAATCAGTGTACGCCACGTCGCCCTGTCCCCAACCCCCACCCAACCAGACACCGCCACTTGGCCACAGCCCTCTCTCCCTTCCCTCTCTCTCTCAGCACACAACACGCACCCACACACACACTGCCACCCCAACCCCTGCCACCCGGGCCCCACACCAACCCACCCAGGACACACACGCACACACGCAGGCCACACCACCCCTTCCCTCCCTCACTGACCCCCAGGCCCCACTCGCCCCCGGCCCCACCATTTGCCCCGCCTCCCCGCACGCGTCCTCCCTTCCCCGTCTCTCCTTCCCCCGAGCCTCGTTCTCCTCCCCACCTCCCTCTCCACCGCGCCCCCACCCTCTGCTCAAGTCCTCTCCGCGACCCCCTCTCGCCTCGCCTCACGCCTGCTTGGCCGCCTCCACCTCCCTTCCCCACCGCCACCTGCTCACCCCAGCGGCCACGCCTGCCTCCCGGCACCGCCCCGCCCAGCCGCGACTCCTCTCCTCCCTAGGCGTTCTTCGCCACCTCCCCCGGCCCTCCACACCTCCTCCCATGGCGCTTCCTCCTGCGTCCCTTCGCCGAGCTCGCCCGAGCCTGCTCTCGCCGCCGCCTGCCTCACGAACCCCGCCGCCCGAGCCTCCTTCCCCCGCGACCCCCTACCACCTCGCCTCCCCTGGCCCTGGCCGCGCGTCCCCTCAACCTCGTGCTCGCCCACGCTGCCTCGCCGGGGCCCGACCCGGTCCTCACGCCACCGTCTCCCTGCATCGACCGCGACCTCCCTGCTCTCCTCCGACCGGCCACCGCGAGCGACCTCCCCCTCGGCCGGCGCGGCCCCGCCTCCTTCCTCCTCCACCTCGAGCCAGCATCCTCTGCCCGGCGCCGCCGTCCTCCTCACCCTGAGGCCCACCACCGTCGGAGCCTACCCCGCCCCCGACCGCCTCAACCCGATCTCGCTCCGGTCGCCGGCTCTCCTCCATCCTCGTCGGGCTCCTGCCCCGCGCCGTCTCTCCGTCGGCCTCTCCGCGGAACCTGTGACCGTCCTCGTCGCGGCAGTATCCGACTTCCGCCAGGAGCCGAGCCCCAGCTGTCTCCTCGCCGTCCCGTCGATTGGCCGTCGCCGTCGACCTTGCTCCTTCCCGAGCCGCGGTCTCCGAGCACCCTTAACTCGACTGTTTTGTTGACCTCGCTTGACCCAATCACCACCGACCCGGTCTCCTGCCCGTGTAGTTTCATCTTGGTTGTGATCCTGTGTGACATCGCCATGCAAGGTTTCCGCTTGTGTGTTTCGGCACCTGTGGCTGCCACCAAGCTTGTCATCGCTCGGCATCACTCAAACACGGACCTGATGACCCGACTCTCCTTCGACGACGAACCCCGGGGAACCTCAAGACCTGCACCACTCGAAGTGTTCCGCCAAGATCACCATCGACAATTGAACCAAGACCGAACCCGGTGGCTTTTGCTGGGCCATCCACAAGATCTACAATGGTACGCCATGACTGGGACCCCGGACCCGAAGACCACACGTGAGACAAGAACTCCTTCCCGGATGCGATGCTCGAGAACACGGACGGTAAGGACACCGACGCGAACGCCAAGTACTTCCTCGAGGACGCCAAGCTCGTCGAAATCCCGGACGCCAAGTTCTGCATCCCGAACGCCAAAACCGACCCGGAAGAATCCGATGCGCCCCGACGCCACGCCAAGTTCGTCTACCCGAACGCCAAGATCTACTCTGCATCCGAGAACGATCCCGTCGAGACCGTTTCCGTCGAACCCTGAACACCGAGACCGACCCCGAACCCCGGAACCCCAAGTTCGTCGAGGCCCTCTAATGTGTGAACCCCCTTCCCGAAAACCCTATTTTATAATATAATAAACTTGTTGCATATTGAATTGTCATACTCGCATGCATATTATCATGTGGTTTGGGGGCCTTATGCCGATTCACCTCTAATTAAATATGGGGCCCATATGTGGGCAAATCTAGTCTTATATTGGCCTCATTTAAATTTGTGTAGCGAACCGGTAACTTATTTTGCCTTGCTAATACAACATTTGAAATGCAGGGGTAGCTAAACAACATGAACCACCTAAATATTGTCGGGACCCTGGTTCCGCTTAATATGACCTAATTGCATCGCATCTTTGCCATGCCATACATCATACATGCATCATGCCGATCTTCTGCCGTTGTATTAAATAGTGCATCCGGTGTTTATTCTAGTGTTTTGCTTCTTCGCGGATAAGGCCGTTGAGTTGATGTGAGCTTCGCCCCGATCCTCGGAGGACCCTTCGGCAATGTTTTCAGGCGAGCATCTCCCCCTTTCTACCTATCTTGCATTTATAGTATTTATTCCCTCCTGTTGATCTATTGCTATCTGTGTTGCGATGCTCTAGTGTTTCGTACCCGTGATATCCCTTGCAGCCTTATATTGCCTTGGCCACACCCTATTACCTGTTGCTTGGTAGATAGTTGGACTTGCGCGTCGTAGTCGCTTGCAAGTGTCAGCGTCGTCAAGGGCCACAGTTGTTGGTGTATTGCCGCATGTTGATGTTGGAGATGATCATGGTTTTACTTATCGTTCACTTTAATTACTGTTTAACAACTAAAATTGAAGTAAGTAAGAAGAGGCATCGGTGGGTGATAGATAATATTTGGTTTCCGACCGCCCACTTGTGTCCCGTAGGACCCCGAGTACTTGATACCTGTTCCTTGATTTATCGCGCTATCCACATCCGGGAGGATTATGGGACCCCCCTGAGCCAGAGCATGATTCATTCTTATTTCTTGGGGCCACAAACTAGTTTGAGGTTTTATTTACTATCCTGTACCTATGCCATGCTACTGCTTTATTTACGATTGTGCGAGGAGCACACTATACTGTTTAGGTAAGCGGAATGTTTTCGCGGTATCGACAAGCCCAGTTTTGGGTTCCCAGTCGTTTACAGCCATTGACGCAAACCTTGAGTCCGTCTCGAGTCACTAACCGTTCGCTATGGTCTACTCAATGGGTGGCCTGAAATATTCCTGAATCCTGTGATTGCTTTGTCGTGAAGGCCTCGTTGGGTTTTGATTTGGTTTTTCCGAGGCTGATCGAGTGTGTGTTGCTATTTGTGCACCCCGGCCGGGTTAAAACTTTCTGAAAGCCGTGTCCGCGGTTATGGACGACTTGGAGCACAGTATCTCGATCATAGACAACTATAACTAAAGTAGTGCTGTAAATTTGACTTTATAATGACTAGTAATCATCTTCACTATAATGGAATGGCTAAATAATACTGCCCACAACTGCTTGTTTGGATTGTCGCTTGCGACCATTGTACCTGACTAGTAAGTATTGCAACTACAACGGAATGGCTAAATAAAAGTACCAACAACTGTTGGGTTTTGGGTTATCTCATGCTAATTGTATCTGATTAGTAAGTGTTGCTACTATAACGGAATGGTTAACTAAAAGTGCCCACTGCTTATTTTATCAGGATGATTATCTAAACCTGACTAGTAATTGTTGCAACGATAACTGAATAAATAAAACTGCCAACGGTGTGAGTTCCTCAGTTGACTTCCTCGTTTGGTCTCGAGGGGAAATACCAGATGGGTTTGTTTGATGGTAGTATCGTGTTGGTTCCGGATAGGTCTTTCTTACCCTCTCCGATAGTCGCCATTGTACCGAGTCTCTATAGGTTGTTTAGTGCATCTTTGCCGCCGCTTGATCCACCATACCTATGTAGGCGAGGACCGCCAATTCTAGTCTCGCCGTGTCTTGGCCTCGTGATCGACGCCTCTTTTTCCTTTGCCCTTTGTCGGCACCCCTTCTTGTTTAAGCAGGTTTTGAGATCGACGTCGTTAGCAGGTTACCCTTCCTTGTCCAGGCGGGGTTATGGACGCCATTGGTTATTCTTCAGGGCTCTTAGCCCCATTTGCATCTTGTACGTAGTCGGACGCTCCATCGTTTTCAAGGTGATTTGGATCTTTGTACCGTATATCTGTATTCTTGACTCATGGAGTCGTGTTGTATATATATATATCTGTTCTGTGGGTCCCATCGAGGACTGTTGTGTAATGTTATTACTTCGTTTTCCACCCGCACGAAAGTGCCTGGTGGGCACCTTTGAATCGTTTCTATGCGGGTTTGGCGGGTTTCTCTAAAACTTGCATAGGTCCGATTCTGAGGGTGTTACATAGATGCTGCAGATCAAAACATCGAAGGATTTTGTTGAGGTCAGAGGCTTTTCGCGAGCTGACACGGGTCAAGCAGATGGAACCTGAAGCGAACTACAACCTTACACGAGCAAGCAACTCGATTATTGTAGATAGTTACAGAGACGCGGGCCGCTCGTGTCTAGCAGGAGCAGGCAAGTCACAAGTGGACACGTCCATAGTTGCATAGGGAGACGACGGCGAAAGCGAGGCGAGCATAGAGGCGGCGACCTCGAAGCGGTATTGCTGCGGAAGATGGTCGGCGACAGCTCGGGAGATAGAGGCGACGCGGGGCTCAGCAGGCCGAGAACAGAGATGGGTGGCGCTTGCAGAGGTGGTCGGCGAAGCGTTCGACGGCCTGCCGGAGGGGGAGGAGTGGAGGAAGGCCGGGCGGGAGAGCTGGAGCGGAGGGGCGATGGGCTCGGGCGGCAGGGGCTCCTGGAGGCGAAGGAGGGTGTAGAGGACATTGCGGTGGCGGCGATGAGAGGAGGCACCGGAGAATAACAACGCAAGGGGAGGCGACGGCTCTGTCGGGAAGGAGGCGGGGTAGTTGACGGTGGCGGGTGAGCTCTAGGGCTCGAGCAAGGGAGGGAGGTCACAAGGACGACGGGGATGGGGAGGTTTTGAGGCTGGCGGCGGGGAGATCGATCGGGGGGAAGGAGAAGGGGTCGGGGTAGGGAATCCTGACGCGGGGTGGTTGTCCAGGAGAGCATAGGGGTCCGGTTGACCGGGTCGTGTCGATCAGGGGAGGGTTGGGGCTTGCGTGTGTCGCCGCAGGATTCCGTGACGATAGGGATCAGTGGGTTTGCGTGGGTCTATGTCGAGTTGAGTGGCGTGTGGTGTACGCAGGGTGGGTGAGGCGTGCGTGGTGTTGTGTTGCGGCGGCCAGGGAGTGGTTGTAGGATTAGGTAGGGAGGGGGATTTTAGGGTTAGGGTTTGGTTTAGGGATTAGGGTTAGGGTTTGTTTTTAGATGGGCCGGGTAGTAGGAAGTTTGGCCGGTTGGGTCTTTGTCCTGGCCGGCTGGACTGCCTCCCCGGTAAAACATTTTTATTTATTTTATTTTATAAAAAAATTGAAAATAGTTTTTAGACAAAACAAAATATCCAGACGACCAGGGTTTTAATTTGAAACAAAGACAGGGGAATATGTAGAAAACAAAGAGGGACTTTCTGAAAATAGTTTTAGGTTAAAACATGCATGATGATATCATGATGATGCGCAAAACACAAACGCGGCGAGTTTCTAGTAGTGGCTTTGCCCGGGGTGCTACAATTCGACACCACTAACAATGGATCTCGCCCTCGAGATCCGCCTCCTGGTATGGGGAAGAAAGTCGACGCCCTGAATCTTCTCGCTTAATGTAGATCCTCGCGACACCACTAACAAGAGGTCGTTGTCCGTGATCGTCAAGAGAACACTCCGGGAACAAACGGTCGAAGGTAGAGGTATCAACAAATAAAGCCACCTCTAACTCCGATAGAAAGAGAGAACCGATGCATTCTCATCCACTTCAATGTACACAAGCGAATAGAGTGAGTAGTCGGCATGGGGGCCAATCCATCACGCACCCAAAATATTACTCCGTACAATCAGTAGAAAAGCATGCAACCATTCTCGGAATCAGACTGAAGATCTCGACAATCGAGGTTCAGAAACAAAGGAGTGATGCAGACTCTGCATCGGATCTGGCGTAGATGATGTCGTCGCATCGGAAAACACCGGAAGGCACGAGAAGGAACAAAGAGAAGTCCACCAGACGAAGGGTTCCTCGGATAGCATGAAGACCAGATGTGGCAACACCTTTACCAAAGGAGGAAGCGAAACCCTGAAGGTACGATGGAACCCAACCACGAGAAATCCTGGACTCGAAGAGAGAGAAGAGAGCGGATTCAAAACACGCAGAGGTGAGAGGAGAGCAGCAGAGGGGTAAGGAGTAAAATCAGACCTAATCAGAACTATCCAACCGATTTTGCAAAAATAGTTTCACACTCTACTTGACCGTTAGCTAGGTTATCCTCACAGTTGGACTTGTGGGTATCGTATCGCCGAGCTCGATACCACTCAGAACACCCTCGGAATCGGCCCTATGCAAGTTTCAGCGATTCCTCCAAACCCCCGCATAGAAAGCGATTCAAAGGTGCCCACCAGCACTTTCGTGCGGGTGGAAAGCGTAATACCATTACACAATAGTCCATGATGGAACCCACAGCAGATATATACAACAATGACTCAAAGAGTCAAGAATGCATATATGACAAAGATCCAAATCACCTTGAAAATGATACGTCCACTGGACAAGATGCAAATGGGGCTAAGAGCCCTGAAGAATAACCAATGGCGTCCATAACCCTGCCCAGGCCAAGCCGGAAGGTAACCCTGCTAACGACGTCGATCCCAAAACCTTCTTAAACAAAGGGGTGCCGACAAAGGGCAAAGGAAAAAGAAGGAGCGTCAGTACTGAGGCCAGTACACGGCGAGGCTAGAATTCGGCGGTCCTCGCCTACATAGGTATGGTGGACTGAAGCGGCAGCATGCACTAAGCAACCTATAGAGACTCGATCCAACTGGCGGATAACAGAGAGAGATAAGGATGACCTAACCGGATCCAACCTGAAGCTATCACCAAACAAACCCATCCTGGTGTTTCCCCCTCGAGACCAAACGAGGAAGTCAACCGAGGAACTCACACGGTTGGCGCTTTATTTATTCGATTATCGTTGCGACACTTACTAGTCAGGTTTAGTTAATCGTCCTGACAAAGTAAGCAGTGGGCACTTTTAGTTAAACATTCCGTGACAGTTGCAGCACTTACTAGTCAGATACATTTAGCATGAGATAAACCCAAAACCCAGCAGTTGTTGGTACTTTTACTTAGCCATTCCGTTGTAGTGGAGCTGATTACTAATCAAATCGGATACAAGTCAATTTATAACAGTAAACTTTAGTTATAGTTGTCTATGATCAAACATGCTCCAAGTCGTCCATAACGCGGACACGGCTTCTCGAAAAGATTTAACCCTGCGGTGCACCAAAGTATCCACACGCACGACCCTTTTGCGGATCGGTTAACATACACCCATCGGTATGTCGGGGGCCTAAGTCACGCGTTCCCGCACACAAAGCAAGTACATGGGGCCACCCACCAAGTCGACACCATAGCGAAATCGGCGGTCTCAGACGGACTTGGGTTTTGGGAAGGCATGACGACAACGCCCCAAGCGGGGTTGTCGACACAGCGAATCGTGGCCCTCCTAAACAGTGAAGTGCTCCTCGCACAAACGTAAATACATAAGTAGCATGGCATAAGTACAGGATAGTAAAAACACCTCAAACTAGTTGTGGCCCCCAGTACAATACTTTGAAATCAGGTAATTATCAATGGGGCCCATATCTCCACCGTGGTTAGCGCGCTCGATCTCGGAACAGGTGTCAAGAACTCGGGTCCTACGGGACACAAGTGGGCGTTCGGAAACCAAATCTTACCTATCACCCACCGATGCCTCTGCTTAATTCAATTTTAGTTGTTAAACATGAATTAAAGTGATACAATAATTAAAGACATGATCATCTCCAACGTCAACATGCGGCAATTCCTCCAACAAAGGTGGTACTTGACGACCAGCAAAACACTTGAGCAAGCGACTACGACACGCGGGTCCAACTATCTACCAAACAACAGGTAATAGGATGTGTCCAGGGCTATATATGGCTGCAAGGGATATCACGGGTACGAAACTAGAGCATCGCAACACAGATAGCAAAGATCAACAGGAGGGAATAAATACTAGAAAAGTAAGATAGGTAGAAAGGGGGAGGTGCTCGCCTGAAAACATTGTCGAAGGTCCATCCGAAGATCGGAGGCGAAGCTCACATCAACTCAACGGCCTTATCCGCGAAGAAGCAAAACACTAGAAGAAGCACCGGATGCAATATTTATTACACGGCAGAAGATCGGCATGATGCATGTAGGATGTATGGCATGGCAAGGTGCGATGCAATTAGGTCAATATTAAGCGGAACCGGGGTCCCGACAATTAATAAGGTGGTTCATGTTGTTTAGCTACCCGCTTTAAATGTTGTTTTAACATGGCAAAGAGATAGTACCGGTTCGCTACACCAATTTAAATGAGGCCAATATAAGGCTAGATTTGCCCGCATATGGGCCCCATATTTAATTATTAGGTGAATCGGCATAAGGCCCCCAAACCACAGACGAGGATGCATGCATGGACAATTCAATATGCAACAAGTTATTATGTTATAAAATAGGGTTCGAGGAAGAGGGGTCACACATTAGGGTTCTCGACGATCTTGGGAATCCGGGGGTTCGGGGTCGGTCTCGGGGTCCAGGGTTCGACGGGATCGTCATGAACGTTCTCGGCCATCGGGGTAGGTCTTGTCGCAACCGGGAAGCAGGGCTTGGTTGGCGTCGGGGGCGCATCGGGTCCGCGCTGGTCGGTGCCGTTCTTGTCGCATTCACGGTCTTCGGGTCATGTTGTCGGTCTTGGCGTTCAAAGTGGAGAACTTGGCGTTCCGGAGCGAAGGACTTGTTCTGGCGTCGGGGCATCGGGTCCTCCCGGTCGCTGTCGATCTTGTCGTATCGTTTTCAAGGTGATCTTGGCGTCTTGGCGTCACCGGATGCATGTCGGCGCACTCGGGTCTTGGCGTCCTCGGGGCATAGGGCTTCGAATCGGGGGAGGCGAACTTGGGGTACCGCGTCTTCGGTTGCTGGGATGGAGAACTTGGTGGTTCCGAGGAAGTACTTGTCGTCGAGGCCTCATGTACCGCCGCCACAAACATCACATGGTCGGAGGATGGCGAAGCGGCGGCGTCGCCCAACCCGCTTCAGGAGGGCGACCCTGCGGCACGGGGCAGAGTCGCCAGCGGCAGCGCGTCTCCTGAGCACGCGCGGCCAGGCCTTGAGCGAGGGGTGCCGGCGCGCAGCGGCAGGCGGGCTCGAGGCAGGAGGTTGGCGAGGGCGCGGCAGCGCTCGGCGGGCTCAGCGTCTTTGGAGGGCCTTGATCGGCGGCGAGCAGCCCGGGCTCTGAGGCGGCAGGGCGGAGGATGCGGCGGCGGCAAGGAGGCGCGAGGCGGGGCGCAGCGAGGTCGGGGCAGGGAGGCTCGAGGTCGGGATGGAGGGGCAGCGGAGGGGCTGGCGGCCCGGCCAAGACGCTGGAGGAAGAGAGGAAGGAGGGCGGCGATGAGGCCACCGGCGGTGGTGGTGCGGAGGAGGAGGAGGGATGGTGGGGAGGCGGAGCGGAGGGAGGCGGCCGTGAGGGGTCATGGAGGAGGAGGCGGTGTGCGGAGGTCAGGCGGAGGAGGGGACGAGGACAGCGGGCGGCGTGGGGACGCCTTGGGTGTGTGGAGTGGGACAGGGGGCCCAGGGCAGAGAGGCCGGGGTTGGTGGATGGGATCATCTGCGTGTGGTGTGTGGTGGGAGGGAGAGGAGAGAGAGAGGAGGGGAGAGAGGGAGTGACGTGGCGACGTGCGATTGGGTGAGGGAGAGGGAGGAGGTGAGGTGGCGATAGGTTATTGGCCAGGGTGAGGTGGCCAGGGGTGTGGGTAGGTTCCCGGGTAGCCTTAGGATTTAGGAGTTGGAACGATCTGGTTTTTCTGGGGTGGTCGTTCGGGCTAAATCGGCCCGTTCGAATGCCCCGCTAAAATAAATTAAATATTTTATTATATATAAACGGGACTTTTGCAAACCGATGCTAGACAAAATAACTAATCCGGACAAGCCCGGTTTTTGGGGTTTTGGATAAAGACGGGGCGTTTAATATAGAAAACAAAAATTAGGGTTTTTAGCAAAATGGTTTCAAACAAATAGATGCATGCTGATGTTATGCTGATGCACCGAGACAAGACATGCGATTATGATGATGCGATGCACAAAATCAACGCGATTTTCCAGTAGTGGTTTTGCGGGATGCCACACTCATGGCCTTCCTCCTCTTCGTGGAATCGAGCACCACATCGACCTCATACCCGGCGCCCCACTCCCAAACCGCGCCGCGTATCGCACGAACCCGGAAGAGACGAAGGAGATCGAACGTCAAATCAACCAACTCGTCTCCAAAGGTTTGATCCAAGTAAGCACTAGCCCAAGCGCGGTCCTTGTGATCCTAGTCCCAAAAACGGATGATACGTTGCGGTTATGCATGGACTTCCGTCCAATCAATGCTATCACCGTGCGTTATCGACATCCTATACCGCGTCTTGATGACATGCTTGATGAGTTATGTGGAGCCACTTTATTTTCGAAAATTGATCTTCGTAGTGGTTACCATCAAATTCGCATGGCTGAAGGTGATGAGTGGAAAACCGCCTTCAAGACCAAGCTTGGTCTCTATGAATGGTTGGTTATGCCTTTTGGCTTATCTAATGCCCCATCTACCTTCATGTGTCTCATGAACCATATTTTGAGATCTCTCATTGGGAAGAGTGTAGTTGTTTACTTTGATGACATCCTTGTCTATAGCAAGTCACTAGAGGAGCATGTTACTCATGTTAAGGAGGTCCTTCAAATCCTTCGTCATGAAAAGCTTTATGCTAATCTCCCAAAGTGCACTTTTGCAAAAGACAAGCTGATTTTCCTTGGTTTTGTTGTGTCTTCTAATGGCATTGAAGTTGATGTCTCAAAAGTCAAGGACATACGAGATTGTCCCATCCCTACAAATGTTAGTGAACTTCGTAGTTTTCATGGGTTGGCTGGCTTTTACCGTCGTTTTGTCAAAGACTTTTCTACCATTGCTTGCCCCCTCAACGAATTGACCAAGAAAAATGTCACGTTCATTTGGGGAAAAGCACAACAAAAAGCTTTTGATGAGCTCAAAAAGAGGCTCACCGAAGCACCACTTCTTGCATTGCCGGATTTCACAAAAACCTTTGATATTGAATGTGACGCTAGTGGTATTGGCATTGGTGGCGTCCTTATGCAAAATGGGCGTCCTATTGCTTACCATAGTGAGAAACTTGATGGCGCACGCCTCAATTATCCCATTTATGACAAAGAACTTTTTGCCTTGGTTCGAGTTCTTCAAGTGTGGCAACACTATCTTTGGCCCAAAGAATTTATCATCCATTCCGACCATGAGTCGTTGAAGTATCTTAAGGGCCAAGCCAACTTGAGTAAAAGGCACGCAAAATGGGTTGAGTTTATGGAGTCTTTTCCTTACATTGTCAAATACAAGAAGGGCAAAGAAAATGTGGTAGCGGACGCCTTGTCTCGCAAAAACACAATCCTTCTTACATGACTCGAAGTCAATGTCTTGGGTCTTGATGACATCAAATATTTGTACGCGTCCGACCCTTTCTTTGGACCAATATTTGCACAATGTTCAATAGACAAAGGGATTGATGATTTCTATTTGCATAAGGGTTTTCTTTTCAAACAAAACAAGCTTTGCATTCCGAAATCGTCTCTCCAACTTTTGCTTCTTCAAGAGTCCCATGGTGGAGGCCTTATGGGTCACTTTGGCCGTGACAAGACATATGACATGCTCTCCACCCACTACTTTTGGCCCAAGATGAAGCGCGACATGGAGCGCCACGTCCAACGATGCACGACATGTATCCAAGCTAAGTCTAAGTCCAACCCCTTTGGTCTTTATATGCCATTGCCTATTCCTCATGCACCTTGGTCGGACATTAGCATGGACTTTGTGTTAGGCTTGCCTAGATCTAAACATGGACATGATTCTATATTTGTGGTAGTGGATCGTTTTTCGAAAATGGCACACTTTATTCCGTGCCATAAGACCGATGATGCTTCACATGTAGCCAATTTGTTTTTTAGAGAAATAATTCGGCTACACGGTGTGCCACGAACAATCGTCTCCGACCGCGACGTAAAATTCATGAGCTACTTCTGGAAGACTCTCATGGCAAAGCTCGGCATCAAGCTCCTCTTCTCGTCCGCCTCGCATCCTCAAACCGATGGACAAACCGAGGTCGTCAATCGAAGTCTTGGCACACTCCTCCGGGTGTTGATAAAGAAGAACCTTAAAGACTGGGAGGAATGTATTCCACACGCCGAGTTCGCCTACAACCGCGCCAAGCACTCCACCACCATGAGGAGCCCGTTCATGATCGTCTACGGCTTCGAGCCTCTCACCGCGCTCGATATCCTTCCACTCCCACTTCATGAACGTGCCAATATGGACGTTGTCAAGCGTGCCCAAACAATGAAGAAACTACATGAAGACACACGAGCTACTAGCGAGCAACAAGTCCTTCGCCAAGCATCAAGGCTAAACAAGAACAAGAAAGAGATGATCTTTGATGAAGGCGGCCTTGTGTGGATCCACTTGAGTAAAGACCGCTTCCCCAAGGAACGCGACTCCAAGCTAAAGCCAAGAGGTGATGGACCATTCAAGGTGCTCCAGAGGATCAACAACAACGCATATATCATCGATATACCAACATCGAAGTATCTTGTGAGCTCGACATTCAATATCAAAGACCTCTCACCCTACCATGGAGAAGATGAAGTTGAGAAGGTTGAAGAGTCGAGGACGACTCTTTCCCAAGGGGGGGAGCTGATGCAGCCCGTCCTACGACCGCTACTACATCTACTCCCACGAGCTCCCCAAGTGGACCCATGACTCGCGCCCGAGCCAAACTCCTTCAAGCTAAGGTGAACTCGCTCCTCTCCTTGTGTGACTTCGACACACCCTTGGATGGCTTGCTACTTCATACGCATACACTGTGCATCATCAGGTACGAAGAGAAGGACCCAAGGAACGGAGGAAGCAACCAGATCTGCCAGACGCCAATGCACTACGGTTGTGACGACCGTACTACCATCCAAGCGGTCCGACCGGCCCCAGCCTCTGGACGCTCAGAAGAACCACTCACGCTCGACACAAGCGATTACTCGCCCCTCCTACGCTCGCTTCTGAGCGCCTCGACGGAAGCTTCAGTTCCCGGTACTACTCACCCGCGGTACTACCGTTGACTGTACTACGGTTGCGGACCGGTACTACCGGTCCCGACTGAACCTGAACGCCTGAATTCGGCCCCGTGCCTTGTAACCCTTCCTATAATTTACCCTTTCGTTCCGAAACTACCCCTGTTTTGTGGCTGGACTATATATAGCCCCCACCCTCCATTGTAAACCCTAGACTTGGATAATAATAGATATTAAGGAAACCCTTTGAGGAACTTATATCTATTGGTCTCATGCTCCTACCAAGGAGCACCGGATTATCCACCCCCCTCTTGGATCTTGCCTAGTGCGTTCAAGTTGTACAAGGCCTTGGGTTCTCGGTTTCTCGCCCCCAAGTCGTCAAGATCTCACCAAGCACCTCATCCCCCATTGTTGGCGTGGAGAGCGAGCTTCGCCCAACACCGATCCTAGGGATTATGTTGGACCGGTTGCCACCGGCGTGAGGGATAGGCGTGTATCGTGTTTTGGTTTGCGTGTGTTCGTGGTTTTCATCTCCTTCCTCGATTTCATCCCCCGACCACCGCTTTCCCCCTCGTTTCTCGTGGAATTCGTGAAAGATCGGGCCAACCCAAGGGTTACCCCCTAACAAGTTTTTTAGAAACAAAAGTGATATGTTTGGGTAGATTTAAGGGTTTGTGATAGTTTGAGATAAAGTTCTGAAGATATACTCAATGAGATATTTTTATTTATAATTTTGTAGATATAATGGTCGTGACATGCTTAGGTCGAATTATGAAGTTTGATGGATGTCATTCATTAATGTATAATTTTGATGATCTAACAAATGTGATATGTTCAAGTATGGCGACGTAGATCTCAAAGTTATGATATCTTTACATTTAGTTACCTAGATGGAACAATTGTGATATACTTCTTCTGTCCTAAAATGTTATTCGTCTAAGAATTTTGAAGACTCAATATTTTCTAAGTTTGACCAAGTTTATACAAAAAAATATGATCATCTAGATTAATGAATCAATATCAATAGATTCACCATAAAGTTTATTTCCTCAAAGTGTCCATCTAATATTGTAGATGTACATTTTTCATAACTATTTGGTCAAAGTTAGTTTCATTTCACTTTTGACTAATCTTAGACGCCTTACAACTTTGGATGGAGGGATTACTAATAAAGAGATGACCACCATATCGACAACTGGTGTTTTGATTTTTTTTTTGGAAATTTTAGTTCATCTCTGTATTTTGTGTTTGATGTCTTCCTATTAGTATATAATAGATTTATAGATATGTAAGTTTAAGTCATTTTCTTTGATAAAATAAGACACATGGATATGTGTTTCGGATCACCTTATGAGGGCAAGGGAGCCCCAGATCAACCTATGGTGTGTCATTCAATTTTCTTCATTATTAGGTTGTAGTTTCCTTCATTTTTTAGGTTGTAGTTTCCTTCATTATTAGGTTGTAGTTATACGTGATGCAACCCAACGTTTAATACTATGTCAAAGATATCATGACTTTATCTCTCGTCTGCATGGCTTCCAAAATACTTCATGGAACATGTGCACTCGTGTTTTTGTATTTACAATACCCCTTGTTAGGTCTACGTGTTCTTTGCAATGATATCCTGATTGTGCTAATGATGTCGTAAAAAATAAATATGCTTGTGGATCCCTTCGTCGTATGGTCGTTGCAACACTATAGAGTTAGTGGTTCACATGACTCATCTTTTCATGCTTACTTTTCTTCATCAATTTTCGAGCAATGGATGGATGTTGGGAGTTGTTTCTATCTAGTAGGGTGTTCACCGATCTTAGGGTCTCACTTTTCTCCGATGGGTGGCCCATACTCTTTGTAGAATCTAATAGGTTAGTCAGCTTCTGCTTTCTATTATATTGTGATGGGAGCCATGAATGACCATGAAGATACAAATGGTGTATACAGAGACCTTGATTTTAAAGGATATTATGGAGCTTCATATTTTATCAATTTTATTCCAGTCCATTGTATTTTTTAATACAAAATTAATATCTAAAAATAAGAAAAACTCGAGGGAACAATACATGTAATAATTCCTCCGATTTCATATCTAAGGGCGTCTAAGAAATTTTGCAAACTTAGAGGATTCAAAGAACAACAGCCTACATGTGGCCTCGTTTTTAATTGCCCTATATTATGGATTGAATAAAAATAAAACTTTATAAAGGTTAATCAAGTATGTAGAAAGAAAATCGACGTCTATAATACAATATATATAATATAATATGTTTCATGAGAATAGCAATAATATTAATTGATTTTGCATTATAGTGTATCAATATTTTTCTTATGTATTATTAAAGTTGAAAAGGTTGGATTTTGGAAATCACAACGCAGAGTTATTTAAATAGAGGGAGTACTGATTTTCCCTAGTTAATTAACTCGATGGTGATGTACGCTGCGTGCTCTCTCTCTCTCTCTAATACACTATTTTCATGGCTAGTCCTAGCGGAGGCCGGTACATAGTTCCCTCACATCTACACATGCGCTACACTAATACATATACTCTTTCCATCTTAAAATAGATTTATCAAAATTTAAATAAACCATTATACTAAATAGTGTTTAGATTTATTTAAATTTTATTAAATTTGAGACATCTATTTTAAAACAGGGGGAGTACTATTAATTGCAGCGAAATTTTAAGTGTCTAGAATCCATGATAGTATAGAAAAGTATATTTGGATGCATATGGGAGTTGCCATGGACTCTATCGATACATACTACTCGTACGGGATTGAACTCACATTGGTTTTGTGTTTCATTGAAGTACGTGGGGACGTGGCATTGGATTTTTTATTTTACATGCTTAGACTTTTACATGTCATACTGGAAAATAGCGTACAACTCATCTCATAAAATCCTAACCGTAAGTAGCAGATCTAACGGTTAATATAATAGAGGTGATGTGGTTCAACCTGCGGGTATCTTGAAAAACATCCTTATATTGCTTTTAGTATATAGTAATACATAGATTTTGTAATCTTGTGAATCAAAGAATCCCTTTCCGGCTGGCTCCTCGCATGCCTCCACATGCAATCCATATACTCCCTTTGTTTTCGATAATACTTGTGGCGGTTTTAGTTTAAATTTAAACTAAAGCTATGACCAGAATTATGGAACGGTGGAGTACATATTTAGAGATGCTAGTTCGAGTATTCTGGAGCTAGTTCAAATTTAAACTAAAGCCACAACCAAAATTATGGAACGAAGGAATACATATTTACATATGCTAGTTCAAGTCTTTTGGAGCTAGTTCAAAATATTTTTACTCCCTCTACAGGGGAAAAGATGTCGAAGATTTGCCTAAATATGCATATATCTCGAAGCCCATTAGATACATGCGTATCTACATAACACTTCGACATCCTTTTCTGGATGGAGTGAGTACTAAGAGTTTGGTTATATTTTCTTTCTCATGTCTAAAATTCCTAAAATGTGTAATAATATATGCTAGTCATGAGTTAGGTAGACCAAAGAACATAAATATATGCTAGTTATCGGCGGGAGGTTTTACGTTCTTTGTTTCGTCTTTTTAGTGTTTTCTTCAGAATGTTGAGATGACGGCTATATCCCGATGTTAGAATAAGGTCCTCTTCGCTCTATCCTCGCTCTGGCGGTGCATCTAGCGCTGACGGCGGACACGTGGAGTCGTTTGTCCGGCGGATCTTCTGGGATTCTATATTTTTTTGTGTTTTTGTGTTTATCGTTAGTCCCTTTCGATATACAGATGTCATTATTGGCAATGGTTGTTGCTCTAGTGCGTTAGTTCTTTATAGTCTTAGCACGACCACTTCCCGCATGTCTACTACAACAAGTTTTACTATAACAAGATTTGGGCGAGGACGGCGGCGTACCTTCGGCTTGCGCTAATGTTTATAGTCGTCGCTAGGTGGTCTAATGGAATATTTGTAATTTTTACTTATTTTAGGTCTCTTTATACTGTTGTTGATAATTATTGATAGATAGGAGGAATTTCGGAAAAAAAAAACCTAAATATGGTTAGGTTCTGTGTCTAATGCTCTTGGGGACCGTATCGATCAAGATTGTAATGAGTAATGACTCTACTATCTAATTGGTAGAATCCCGTGTTTTTTTTTTAGAAAAAAACTCATCTTCATTTTAGATTTGGAGGAGGTAGCGTTTGATGGATCGCGTGGGAGAAAAGGTAATCAATCACCTCTGCATGTATGAACGATGTCCTGATGCATACAGTGTTTGTTGGGCTTGTCATTGTCTTCATTCTCCTGTGACGACCGTTCACAGCCAGTAGTCGCTAGTGGCTACTTCGCCAGATCGTGATGCCACATGGGTTCAGATAGGTAGTACATTATGATACAATTGCGCCCACGCAAAAACGGTGCTTTAGCTCGACGAACGAAGCAGCTTGTGCTTGAGAAAGCAAAGCTTTTTCGTGTGGCGTCGGTCAGTGGTCATGCCCTTGCCCTGGCTCTGCCCTAAAGCTGAGAACGCATGGTGCATGCATATGCGATGCATGCGAGGCCTTTTTGTCAGCCAGCTACCTCCAACTGATGTCCGAAAGGCCGGCAAGGCGGCACGAAATTCTATGCAATCCGCGATACTGGCTGCTTGTCCCTAGCCCGCGCTTCGTATTGTCCAAGTAGCATCGACCAACGTCCAGGTGGTCATAATGACTTGATTATTAGTTACGTAATAACTGGAATTCCATTCAGCGATGGGTTAATTTTTGATCTTGATAAAAAAGACAGCAGCCTGTAAGAAAGGTGATTACTCCACCAGAGTGGTTAGGATGGGACGTGAGACGGCGAGAGTGACGAATCCAACAGATGAAACCTATAGCTAGAGCGAAGGGTTTGAGGTGTTGAGGGAGGAATATAGGATGGCGCCTGATCCGCCTCAAAGGAGGAGAAGAGAAAGCTACCAAATTCTCCGGCCAAAAGAAAAGGCATCACACTAATCCAACTGATCGATCGGATTATCTCTAACTCTAAATCGATGTCACTCTCCTTCATAGTAGCCACATTCGAATGCATGTATTTGACTACCTTCACCGGGGAGCATGGAAAAATCTTGACCTTAAGTTTGGTGCCCTGAATAGGTGGTCTCTTACTGCGACATATACTCTCCCTGTTTCATATTAGTTGTCGTTGATTTAGTACAATCAGTGACAACTAATATCAAACAGAAGTAGTATTTGCTTGTAGAACCTTATGCCCCATTAGAGAGGTTTATAAAAATGTTTCGTTGAGGTTGCACACGTGTTTTGGAATGGATGTAGTAACAAAGGTTCTGTTAAAGTGAAACATATTTTCATCAAGGATTTCACAACGGGTTCACTAAGAGGTGAAAAATACTCGAATGATATTGCCAAACTTTGAATGAATTATCCTCAGAGATGAACCGCAGGATGATGGCGATAGATACTAGAATAAAACGGATGACATATAATGATCACTTGATACGATCCCCTGACGCTACTATTCGAGCCTCCCCCTCCTAGCACTAGCAAGCCAGCCTGTGAATTGCACCTCAACGGTACTTCCTCATCCTTTCCTTTCTGCTGCGGCTACATCCCTCATTGTTGTAACTTTCTCCCACTGCGGAGATATATCTCCTCCTAACTACAAATCACTTGTGCAATATCGTCGTCTCTTACTACACTGTTGATAATTTTCATCCTCCATCTCAATCTACATGGCAGTTCCACATGTGTGTGCACAGGACACCGGGTAAAAACAAAATCTTTTGTAAAATAGCAAAAATCGTAAACATGTTTTTGGTAGCTGGCACGAAAATCGTTGGTTATCTAGCTCCACCATTTTCAATCTACCGTGTGCCCACCATTGTTTGCTTACATATGTTTAGCATTGAAACATGGAAACCCCACAAATGTGACATAAACCTAACTTCTTTGTGTTGTGACAGAATGCAAAGGATCAAAATTGTGTCGCTAGAGTGCTAAGTAAGATGGCATCTAGCCTCGACAGAGACATGCAACAAACTCTCATAGAGCATGAAGATCATGAAGCAGCCGAGCTCGGTAAGAAAAGGGGAAAACTCAAAAACATGATAAATGAGATAGATGAAGGAGAGCCCATAACTAACAAAACTCAATTATGAAGAACTGTGGAATTTTGACAACTATGATTCATCATATTATTTGTTGGCAATTCACTAGCATGTGATCCCAAGGATATCATATGTCACTCAAATATTTTGTGGTCGATCTATTCGTTCATGAACAACTGTTCAATCCAGTGTACCATATGCGGAAAGGATTGGAGATCACACATCCACATCCCCAAAGGAGAACGGGGAACAGTACTCCTGAACTGTGATATATGATCATACAGGGGCAGGCATGGAGGAATGGCACTGTGCAAAAGCTAGCAGCGCACAAACATTGCGAGACACGTACGTACCGGACTGGACCCCGCAGAATGATTCCAAGCAGAAAGCAGCTCGAACTACTCGCGCAAACTCCCATTGACATGTCCTGCGTCGTCGCATGTCGTTTCCTTTTCAAACTCCAATCGATCGAGAATTTCCACTGCATGCTATTATCAAGTACACGAAGGAAGGACGTCGCGTCATGAGGCCGACGTACTCGGGGGATATGTCATGTGCTAATATAGTGTAGCGCACCCAGAGCACGTGGGTGATTTTCAACCGTTGGATGACGATGGGACGATGGAAAGGTGGCGCCGATCGATCGAAATGGACGGTTTCCTTTTTCTTCTTCTCTTCTGAGTCTCCCAGGTTTTATATGGAACCGGTGGCACAGACCGTACGTGAACTCGTGAAGCGGTTTGTCGTGCCTTGTTTGGATGCAAGTGATGAATTGACACGAAACATGTCCCACCATGCACGTCCCAGTGCTCGCAATGCGCTTCGGGACATACAGTACTTTATCCGATCTAAATTACTATATTTGATTTAGATAGATTTGAATATATCTAGACATGCTTTTGTATTAGATACTTCGAAATCTAGACAAATGTAAGTAACTAATTTGGATAGGAGAGAGACGAAACAAGAACAATATTGCTATATGATCTTTTCACTGGGAAGTGAAAGAACGTACGTACAGGTACGGGCCAATGGCGCCACGAGGGGTTGCCCGATCGTAGACACAATAGGCTAAAGCGATTAGAGGATCGCCGGCTGGCCGGCTGGCCAACTAACGGCGCATAAACCGGATCAGCCGACAGCCGTACGTACGCGTGCGCGCGTCGTCCTTCTTGGGTACAAGTACACAACATACGACCGGGTGGGGTGCAGAGGTGAATTCTTCGCTGGTACTACGCTCGTTGAGATCCTGATCGACTTCAAATGGCAGGACGCACGCACGGACGGCAACGAGCGATCGATCCAGGGAAGGGCATCTCCGCCGGCCAGACCCAAACGAACGATCTAAACGGTTCGTTTTAATTCATTTGGGTCGAGTCATTGGTGATTTTGGGTTATTGTTTGACTGCATCTGGCCAGTCTGTGTCCGTGTCCGGACAGACTCATTCAGACATCAGATTTAGATAACTTAGTTTAAGATGGGTCGTGTTGCTAGAGCGTCGCAAACATCCCGCGCATCCATACAAACCGATTAAAATGCACTCGGACGTTGAGTAGACCGGATCAGGATGCCCTAAAAGCAGAGAAGCATGAGGCCGTAAGGCGCGCATGCATGGTCGTTGTCTACTACGGAGTGGACAGACACGATCGGTGGCCGCGGGCGGTGGCGCACATGTGGCGTGCAGGGGAGGAAGGGTGCCGTAATGATGGCCGCGAGACCGGATAAAAGCCGGCAGGGAAGCGAGCACAGGGAAAAGCGAACCATCGCTGCGCCACCAGGCCGGCCACGGCCACATGATCTCCGATAACGGGAAGCTCTCGGTCGATCCTTGCCGCCCGCGCGAACCCCTCCATACGTGCGCACTATCTGGAGGATTTGATTCGACGTGTTGGCGTACGTGCGGAAACACCGACACCGGCCGGGGCGCAATCAGCAGGCTAGGAAGTGGACGGTCACAAACATGTCTGATCTGACGGCCGGAACTGCACGCGTGGAGAATATATATATATATATATATATATATATATATATATATATATATATATATATAGATGTACTGATCCGATGGCATATGCCATGATGGGAAGAGATCGAGAGACGCTCGAGGCTCGTCCGTATAGATGTTTCGGCCGTGTCCCATGCAGTGTATGAGTGCATTACACGTCCAAGACAGAAGAAATTGCTGCAGAATGTGCAACGAGAAACACAGTCACATGGGATCAGCAGATTACACTCCACACGTACTTCACCCCGGGTTTGCTCGACTACACACGGGCAGAGCCGCAGAGGCATGTGCCTGGTTCGTCGATCTAGGGGCATCTCCATCCGCATTCTAAGAACGACGTTTTTAGAACGTTTTTTTTTTATAAACAAGATCAATCCCAGGTGAGTCGGGATGGGTCGATCTGGGAACATTTTAGTACTCACCGCTTCGCATCCGTCGTTTTGCGTTTTTTCACCAGCCATTACTTTAAATACGTAAAGAGTTTTGGTATAAAACTAGTATCACTAGAAAGTATTTTTTTAATACGAATCCAACGATAGTAATTATATACAATATAATCCTTAATTCTTTCTGTTAAACTTTGCTTTAAAAAGCGTGTGCGACTTAAGCAAATAACCATCTCGGAGTGCCGCAACGTACGTCCGCACCCTGCAGCGGAAGAGTATCCGTGGCAGACGGCCAGATCATCGAGTACAATTCTTCCGTTGACCGGCTATCTGCGTGTCGCGCGAATTTTCACGCCCGGCTTGCCGGTTCTTCTTTTAGGAAAAAATAAACAATTTTTCTGTGAGGGACACAAACACACCTTTAGCAGCCTCTCCTAAACCAGCCCACTACCTATGGGCTTCTCTTCAAAACGAAACCAAAAATATATTTAGGGACTTCACGGGATGAGGCCTCCGCCACGCAACCCACGATATCACTTGATTTTGGCCCAGTCTGCCGTTATCTTATCAAGCGTCTTTAAGATAGGATGACTAAGACAAGGCGAATGCTATTTATCGCTGAATGCGGACGTTTATATTCTCCGCTCACGCGGACGCCCGCGTTGGGCCGGCCTAATTAGCGTTCTCTCTTTTCCTGTTTCCTTTTTCTGTGTTTATTTTTTATTATTATTTCCTGTTTTTCTTTTCTATTTCTTTTGCTTTTCTCTGTTTTCTGAACAATTTTAAAATATGAACATTTTTCAGATGTGAACAATTTTTAAATTGGAACACTTTTTGAATTTGAATGATTTTTTAAATTTGAACACTTTTAAGTATGAAATCTGAACAGTTTTGAAATTTGAAAATTTTGAATAGCTGCGAAAACTGTTAAAATTTCAAAACTGCTTAAACTTGAAAACTGTATAAATTTGAAAAAACTAAAATTAGCACCCTTGTTTGTTTGGCCCGTTTTGGGGACGGCCCATGAGAAGAAGGGTGCGTGCGGAGCGATGGTTCTGTGCGCGTCAGACGGGAAATAGCAGCTCCGCTAAGACAAGAGATAGAACCTATACACTGACTAGGTCGGCGCCTACCACGTGATATGGGCCGGCCCAGTCAAGCGTCCTTTCTACTTTTATGTTTTTTTTTCAGGTTTCCTTTCCTTTCTTTTTTTGTCCTTTTTCCTTTTCATTTTCTTTTTGTTTTCTTCTTCCTGTTTATTTTTACTGTACTGTATATTTAATTTTTTAAAAGTGTTCATATCAGAATTTTCTTTAGATTTTAAAATGTTTAAATTAAAAAATAATCGAAAATTGTTCATATTTTTGAAATTGTTCAAACTTCAAAAATGTTTAAATTCAATAAATTGTTCAGATTTTGTTTTTTCAAAGATTCAAATAATGTTTAATTCTTTTAAAATCCTAACTTTGAAAATATTCATAATTTATAATTCTTCAAATTTGCAAAATGAAAATATTTTCTAAAACCGAAAACCCATAGAGAAAACTAGACTGGAAACAAAAAAAACTTAACTGAAAAACAAAGCTAAAAAAATAAACTAAAAAAAATCTCCTTAAATGGGCCTAGCCCAGAACCCACGCAGGGTGTGCGGTGGTCCCGTAATCACCGACCAGGTCCGTGTATAGGCATCCCCGCCCAAGCGAAACCCACTAGTACACGAGCAACCCTCGCAAACTAAGAAATGGATGTTAAACTGATCGGTACTGTATTCTAAGCCGTTTCTAGAAAAAGTGTATGCTGGATTCTTATCTTATTATCAGTACTACGGAGCGCTGCAATACATTGTACCACGGAAAATAATCTTTTGCAGAAATATAATGCGTCCCTGATATACTGTATAGTTACTAGTAATTAGTACGTGCAAAAGCACGTTACATAAGAAAATAAGCGATTTAAATTTGTCTAGTTTCGTATATACCTACTACGTTCGTTCCAAAATATAAGCCATTTTAGCAATTGTTTTACCTTGCTAATAAAGTTTATATTATGGAACTGAGGGAGTACACACTAAAACGCGTCTAAACACATATAAATCTAGACAAAATCAAGTCACTCATTTTTAAATAGGAGTATAAAATACTAAATGGATACACGACGATACAAATATCTAGTGTATATTTCATATCTGGTGCAATTGTGCAAGCTGCGTGCAAAGATAGATGGAGAGAAGGAACGAAGCATCTGTTCTCCTTTCTCCTGTGGTTGGTGATGGTGAGGGGAACAGAGGTTGCGGCGGCTCGGGCATAAAGTTCATGGTGGAGCGCTTCTCATCCTTCTCTTGGCTTGCCGTGGCGGCGAGGGACAGGAGGGCTGGTAGCTTGAAGCGGATGACGTTGCTGAAGCCTGGTGAAGCTGCGTCCGCAAGATCATCTTCGTTGTGGTCCTTTGGCGGCGAGGATGTCGGGCCGTTGCCCGCTCTGGCCGAATGACGACCTAGGGTTTCAACCTCCTCTGGAGGCCCTTCTCTGAAGCTTTGCACCGGTGCTCGACAACTTGCCATCAACAAGTGGTCCTTCTCCGGAGAAAGTGAGTTGGTCGGCTGCTTTGCTTCTTCTCTGGTTCAGGGAGCGTCACGAGCAAGAGACTCCCAAGATCTCGCCGATCCTGTCGGCTGGAGATCGCCGGAGATTGGTGGCAGCGACGCCCAAGGGCTTGATTGCTTTTTATCTTCTAGTCCTGAGGTGGTTTCTGTAAAAAGGAGGCCCTTATCTGTATTTTCTAGTGTTGTTAGGGTGCTTAGCGCTAGGGGTCTCCTTGCATATTGTACCTGCCACATGGTTTTTTCTACGGCTTCTAGGGTCTTCTAGACCCATTTATCATTAAAAAAAAAATGAAGCATCCGGAGAAAAATGCCACTTTTGTTGGTCCCACTCAGGTACATGCATAGCACTGGGGTGGGCGAATCCGTGTACTTTTGGCTTTAGATAAACATGATCCAACGGCTTCCGCTATTCTAAACCAACATCTTTGAATTGTGAACCGTCTGATTAAAATGATCCAATGGATGTCATGCATCCGTATTGGCACACTGTATAGGAGTATAGATATAGATATCGACTCTTATCGATACAAACGAATACTAGTCCTATATGATAATCAGTATATATATAGATTAAATCCTTGACCATTAAAATTTCTTAAACATTTTTAAAAGTGCATCATTATAAGGTGTTTTGTCATGGTGTAATGGTGCTCGCACTTTCTGTGTTACATGTTCCACGAGACCAATGGTGCACGCTGACACTGATTGTGTGTTCCACGGACGCCATTGAGTCGGTCATTGGTCAGTAACAAATAGCGCATCTTTCTCCAGAGCCCAGTCGCGGCACATATTCCTCCAGGCAGGTAAATATTCTCCCTACACGGCTGAAGATAAACAGGAACAATTGCCACTTTACCCTGATCGCATCGCTCCTATCTTTCCACATATCTAGATGATTCTGCTCCTGATTAGTGCTAGTTTAAGCCTAACGCACCTACCGGATCCTTCTAGATTCTAGTACCAAGTACCATGCCAAATTTCTTACCAACCACACATCTCATCTGGTGAGCATTTTCGTAGACCGCCATGACGCCCATGTCACAACAGTGCCCCCTGGTTATGTTAGGGGGGGATCTGTTCTATCAAATCCAAACTTTCTAAGATGTTCGGATTTATTCTTGATAACCACTTGTGTACAAGAGGCACCAGATAGGATGGCCGTTTTATCAGTTGGCCTGATAAAATATCAACGTCGACAATGACTGAACTCCACTTACTGTTAGTGACTCACGCGAGTCCCGAAAGAAATTGGGAGATAATATATAGTATAGTACCAGAGTTTACTTAGACCACAATTAGTGGATTCATTTTTATCCTGATATTTAATGTTCAAATAACCAGCTCATGGTCACAGCCTGCCAATGAAAAAACCCGTAGAGGCCTGGATTATACTACTCTAGTAGTACTAGTATTAGTACTTCCAGAGCTATAGCCCTGTTCAAAAAAATAGAGCTGTAGCCAAATTACCAATCCTATCAAGCTCGTCAGGGCGCGTTTCCTAGCCAAAGAGCTGAAAATCAGCTCACAGCAAGCCCAACAACAACGTTTGATTTGAGTGTTTTCAGGCGTGTGCTCATTTAATACAAAAGGCGTTGCTGCACGAGCGAGTCAGACCATCCTGTTGGCGGTTGCTTTTGGCATGCAGCGAAAAAAGGGGACTCAGGGCCCCATTTCTACCCTCCCCATTCATCGTTGAAACCAAAACTATAAATCCCCTCCCCACCCCCCCTCCCACCCCCACCCCCCAAATCGAGCTCTCTTCCTAGGTTGTTGGCTCCCCCATCTCTAGTCAACAGCGACGACAGTGGCGGTGCCGTTCGCGTCAAGACTACTGTGTCATCTTCCTCGAGCCATTCGTGTAGCCGCCAGAATCGCCCCGTCGAGATGGAATGACGACAAGAGACATAGCAAAAACAAAAAAAACTTGTGAGATGGCATGTCTCTTTTGCAAATCGGATCAGCATTGTGAGCAACTCCAAGTCTTGTGTCGTCAGCTCATCATGCTATCGATGTCGCGTAGTTGTCAAGTAACAAATTACATAGCTATACAACAAGTGACAACCTTTGGCTCTTATCGGTTGAAACATAGACGTCTACTAATATGCCACGCTGACGAGGTTTAATCTTGTCAATGCCCATTATTATGAGCTTGGGTTTTGGAGAAGATAGGGTCTTTGGAGATCATGAACGGATATGCAACAGCAACTAGGGGACACGAGATTTACCCAGGTTCAGGCCCCCGAAGGGAAAACCCTACTCCTGCTTGTCTGCTCTTGATTACGGAGGAACCAAAAGTTACAGGGGTGCACAGATGCAATCTGGCGTGAAGGTGTGTATGCGGTCGTATGAGAGATACCTCCTCGTCGTACCCTCCTAGCTTTTATATAGAGATAGGCAGGTCCCGGGCACAAATCGAGTAGGTTACAGGTTTAGGGTTTTGCCCCTTTGAATATTCTCTTGTTCTAGTCTTGTTCTCCAAGTATCTGAAGATGTCATGGGTTTGGGCTCCCCGAAAATCTTCATGGGCCGCGTATATTCTGGGCCTTTCTTGGGTTGGACTAGGTATGCTGATGTCGTGTACCCGTAGGGTATAACCATGTCACGCGCTCTAGTAGACTGGCGGTCCCGCACTAACCCGTTTGCGGGCAGGTGGATTTGTGTATATATAGGGCCGAGCTAATCTGGCCGCCAGTGAGAACCGACCCAGCCAGTATCCGATTTGCGGCCAACCCATACATCATGCCCTGAGCCTAGTTGATTCGAATATCAAGGGAAAATATCCAAACTTGACTCGACCACCAAAATCGGCGATTTTATCGAAAACACCAACTTACACAAACTTGTGCCCGGAGCTAAAAGCCACAACCAAGACTCCGATACCACTAAAGGATCATGTTGGGCAACAAGGGAAAACGAAAAACTTCGCAAAACCTACTTGTGGAAACGACATGAACACTACAAGACCCGGCTCTAGCAAATGGGCAACACGATCTTACCCCTCGACGTGCAGTTGCGAACTCGATGGCGCGTTACTCGAGGCAATGACGTGCTCGGTCAACATTCCATGTTTCGATCCGGTTCCTTCCTCATGTCGAGCTCCAGTGTCGTGGTGGCATCTGCCCCTCACTCTCCGGATCCTTCTAGGTTCTATCTAAGGGTGTGTAAAACCTAAAACCGGCCAAACCGGCCAAATCAGTCAATTACACTCTAGTTCAGTTTTCTTGACAAATGAAATCCAAACATGGAACTAGTATAAAATTTTGAACTAGCCCAAACTGGCCAAACTAGTTAAACCGGGTTTGCACGGGCTTAGTTTTACCAAGTAGCATGCCAATTTTCTTACCAACCACACATCTCATCTGGTGCATTTTCGTAGACCGCCTTGACGCCCATGTCACAACAGTGCCCCTGGTTGTATTAGGGGGGATCTGTTCTATCATCCCAAACATCAAATCCAACTTTCTAAGATGTTCAGATTTATTCTTGCTAACCACTTGTGTACAAGAGGCACCAGATAGGATGGTCGTTTTTTCAGTTGTCCTGATAAAATATCAACGTCGACAATGACTGAACTCCACTTACTGTTAGTGACTCAGAGGCCTGCTGAAAGAAATTGGAGATAATATATATTACATTATCAAAGTTTACTTAAGACCACAATTATTGGATTCGTGATCACATCCTGATATTTAGTGTCCAAACCAGCTCATGATCATAACCTGCCAATTAAAACCCCATAGAGGCCTAGATTAGTACTCCAGTACTAGTACTTCGAGTAGGATATAGCTGTAGCTAAATCACCAATGGACAGTGCACGTTTGATATTTTTTAAAATTATATAATGGTATTCGAATTTTAAAAAATATCTGATGTTTTTTTTAGTACAGATACATGTAGATGAATTTTATCCGACGTGTAAATTTTGTTGAAAAGTACATTATATTTTAGGCTGTACAAAAAAACAAAAATATAGCTCCAAGTAGGCATTTAAAATAATAGTTTTTGGTCTTCACATTTTTTTCACTTCTGTGTAGATAGCAATACAACATAGTTCTATAAAATTTTGTAGGTAGGTACTAGACAAGAGATCTGTATGTACTTTCATATAGTTTTTCTGAATTTTTTGAAACCGAAAGGAAAAGATTTTGATATTTTGGTTATGAACTAGTAGATGAAACTATTAGCCTAGACAAGCAATCTAAAGGCCTCAACGATATTGCCATCATACATATATCGATTTAATAGGTTAATGAACGACTGTGGTCATGCCCTTGAGATAGATGTAGGTGTTCACGCTGAATCTCATTAACAAATCATGGGGTCGTGTTGATGTGATTTATTATAGTTGGTTGATCATGTGAACCTCCTTCTAACACAAACCTTAAAACTTGGCAAAAATCATATGTTCAAGCTTTCAAAAAATATGAAATAATCAAGGACACATGATTGACTAGGGACTAATCCATGTGAATTTCATAAATAATCATGTTCGTTTATCAAAGAAAATAAAAACTATCATAAACTTGTTAGGTATATTTTACTCAATCGACGCGTGTGTTCGGTAATGTTTTTTACATGAATCATTAAAACCACCCACTTGTGTTGTAAATATAGTTGAGACGTGGAATGTATATCCTCCAAAAATTTGCCGCTAGGGAGAACCCCTGCTTGGCTCGTTCGTGAGACCTCCAATGTTATCTCCATCGTCGTCTTCTTCGGCACCAAAAATTCCACGTCAGTGATGCCATAGCCACGCCGACCTCCGCACCCGATTTTGGGCTCGCGCTGCAATTAGGCCCTACCTTCCTCAGCACCCGCCGCTATCATGCACATGTGTCATTGGATGGCAAGCGAGTGGTCGGCGGCGGTCTCCTATACATCATGTCGTTTCCCACCACCCACGCCGCCACGACAGTCATCGCCTTAATTCGAAAGAAAGCGGTAGCGGGCGGCTCGACCTTCACAACCCTAGTGCCAACCAGGGTCCCCCCTCTAGCACCGCCTCCAACAGTGGCAGTCACTTCCACACCGATTGACACTAATGCACACCAATGGGCTCACTGGAATATGGGGGTGAAATATTTGCTTTCAATTTGTTTGATTTAATTTGCGATGTATATGTGGTAAATTTTGAAGCAATAATAATTGTGATATTGTTTTGTGTCATGTTGATTTGCATATCACTCATAATTCATATATGAATATGATGTAACATGGATTTGGGATTGGTCTAATCTTACATTAGATCAACTGGACTATATTGACGAAATAGATGAAAGCATAGATGCTATGGAGGATGTGTTTGATGTTTCTCAATCAAAGGGGTGAAAGAAGGAAAAACAATTACACTGATGAAGAAGGTAAGGCTTTAGTGGAGGCATGGGAGAGATGTGGTTGCCATAAATCATCAAATTGATGGAAACTGCTGAAACGTGTTGAAGATTTATACTTCCACCAATTCATATTAATTGTCGCTAAATTGGATGTATCTAGACAGCGTTAGATACATCTGATTCAGTGACAATTAATATGGATCAGAGGGAGTACAACTGTTTGGTGAAGTCACCATCGGACCGCATACATTATTCATATAGGTTCGGTGGCAAATGATCCAACGAGTGTTCACTAGTAGAAAAACTACATTTGGAGACCATGCATGGAATCGGTTCTAGATGGTAGAAAAACGAACCGACTCCAAATGTCGCCCCATCAACCGGTTTTCTAGGTAAAGACACCTTCAAAATTGTTCATCAAGTGGACTTTAAAATAGGTTTTGTTTTCATGTTTTGAATTGCAAAGTTTAAATAAGGTGTCTAGTATGTACTTTTCAGTAGTTTGAGAACTAGTATCCGTATAGAGATGGATGCAGGACATTAAGCTTGGTTAGTAGGAATTTACATCAAACACATCCTTAATTACAAACGTGTATTGTATTGAATGTATCCTTAATTACAGGTTGTTGTTTAGTTAAAATATTTGTTATTATTTTGCTTTAGGCAAATAGCTTTGGGTTTACCTTAGAGTGCCCCTAAAAATTCAGAGGTTCCGGGATTTTTGCAGCACATATAAAAAGGCAAAAATTTAGTGAAATCCGTACATCCTAATTTTACAAACGTTTACATGTCAAACCAGGATAGATGGATAAATTCCGGCTGTACAGATTCATAGAGTCGCTCATGTATCTAACAGACTCTATGACTGAAGGGAATAAGCCCCAGATGCAAATAATAAGTTCGTAATAGTTTCATATTGTGCTATAACTGTATCAAGAGAAAACATTAATACATGTGTGATATGAAACATAAGTCCCTAGTAGGCTCTATTCATACTAGTTCGTTGGGCAATCGAAAATCAAGGTTTCCTGATCATGGGTGATAGTGCCAGTTGACAACGAGGTCATATCATCGGTGAATGATATGATGGACATTTCCCAAATATTGCAACATGGTCAAGTCACGAGGTTTATCGTTGCAATAGTCAGAAACATAGTCTCCTTCTCCTTATACCGTGACATCATATTAATCACTGTCTCCCGAGCCTGCTTCGACTATATCAAACGTCACTCGGTGGAACGGTGATTATAAAGGTGTATGTTTGGTATCCGGAGGAACAGGTTGAGGCCTATGAATCAAGACCGGGATTTTTTCACCCATTGACGGGTAAGATACATTAGGCCGACTTGGTGAGATTACATCTATAATGTTGCAACATGTGACTAGATCACACGGATGTAACATCGCGGGAACAAGTGAAACAGTACTTGTCGGTAACAAGATTGAACAAGGTATGTGATACTAAATGATCGGATCTTGGACAAGTCATATCGAAGAAACAAAGGTAATTTGACTCGATGTTTACGATTCAAATGATATCGTCATCGTGGAATGTACAGGGATCAATATGGGCATCCCGGTCCCTCTAATGATCATTGATAGAGATCATATATGTGCCATTCCCGAGCCATGAGGGCACGGGCGGAGCCTCTTGGAGGCCATACTGGGTCCGGCCCAGTCTTCTCAAAGTGCAAAAAATATTTAGCAGTGCAGATGATCCAAACCCAATCGTCCATCCGACCAGGACTACGACAGACCGACCAAGTCATTCGTGTACGCACAGCTTCAAACCAAAAAAATCCCCATCTCTAGGTCTCTCTTCTTCTCCAATCACTTCTCCAACCCTCTGATCCCCAAGGTCCTCCTGCGTATGCTAGCTCTTTCTATTTCTTCCATTCCGACTCAAACCAGTCCAAATTGAAGAAATCCGTGAGCCCAATTTCAGATCGTGATGGCTATGAGCAGTCTACCGCCCAACCGAGCATCAAATCGAGGAAGGTATGCAAGAAATCAAGTCATAGAATGTTTAATCCCTTTGCCATGTGGTAGATCTGAAACTAGAGAATCACCTTACCTTGTTGATTTGCTGGATTGTCTAATTGCACATTTTGTTCCAATATTCCATGCCGATTGTGATATCTGTAGTTTTTATTTTGGCAGCACATACGTATTAGGTAGCTCTGATTTGGTTCAAGCCTTCAAGATAAAACCATGGATAGATTTATCAAAAGAAAAAAGAGAAGATGCATCTGTAAATGCTCAAGGTTCTTTTGCCCCTGAACCTGAATCATTGGCATTAGCATTGGTTGAAGTTGAACAACAGAGACAAAATGAAGAACAACGACCAGCTGAACCGGTCATATTCAGAGGCATTGAGTTTTTAGAGCGAGATCCGGCGTTACGCCCGTAAATTTGGCAATATCTGCAAGACGTGAGAGATGAAGTACGAAGAGCTTATATGCAGCTAGGTCCTATGCAGCCCAAACTCAAGAAGTACAAGCCTTCTGGACCACCAGGACATCAACGACGTTTTCAGTTTAGTTGGTTCCATCTTTTTCCATCATGGTTGGAGTATTCCGAGAGTAGCGGTCGTGCCTATTGCTTCTTTTGCTTTCTCTGCAGCAAAAACATCAAAAAAGAAGTGGTTTTGATGTCTTCACGGTGCTAGGTTTTGATGGCTGGAAAAGAGTAAATGATGGAAAGAAGTGTGCATTTTTATCTCATGTTGGATCTGGACCTTGCTCACAACACATGGATTTGCATCCTTCAATGCTAAAGACATATGCAAAATGGTTGGAAAGTACTATCCAGCAGATTTCATGCAACAAGATATGATTGGATTAGAGCATCAGTTGAACCATTTTGCCCATGATGCTTCCAATAGTGAAGATTTAAAGAAAATCCCAACATTGACTGCTCTTTGCCGATGCCTTGTTGTCACATGACGTCACATGATCTATAATTTGCTTGATAGATTGCTTCGCTTGCTTATTACTCTCCCTGTTTCGACAGCTAGTGCTGAGCATGCATTCTCTAGCTTGAAAATTATCAAGACGAGATTGCGCAACAAGATGGAAGATGGTTATCTTGCAAATAGCTTGTTGGTACAAGTAGAACGAGAAATTGCTGCACAATATAGCTATGAGGATATAATGGCGGACTTCAAGGATCGCAAGAACAGGAGAGCAACCCTGTAGTTAGTATCTGGCTCATAGTCTAGCTAGCTTGGTTTGCTTGTATTTTGGTATATCGTCTTTTGCTTTAGAGCATTAAATCTGAATCAATGTTCTAATATGGTAACATGTGAACATCTTATATATATATTACTAGTAGATCTTTATATGGCTATTCTCTGAACATTTTTTTTGCAAGGCTTGCGTGTGATTGTTTGACATATAGGCAATTGGCCCTCCTTTGTTTTGCGCCACGCTCCGCCACTGCATGAGGGTATACACATAAGGGTACGATGAGTTGGAGATCATCCGTAAGTTGGAATCACAATAGAGAAAGAGAAAGCCGGAATTGTTCCACGGAGAGAGATCTGAAGTTGTTTGGAGAAAGAAAAGGAAACCAAAAAAGTACCTTTGAGAGAACCGAAATCGTTCTGGGAAGTTCCAAAGTCATTCAGAGGAAATCGAAGGGGAACCGAATGGTGTTTTGGGTCAAATCGGAATTTATAATATGTATTTACATAATAATTAATGTAATTAATATTAAATATAATATTAAAATCTAATTTGAAAGAGTATTCCACTAATGGGCCAAACTTCCTAGGGAAAAAGGTCCCATGAGGGGAAACTCAAGAGGGAAGGGCCAAGCCCACGTGCCTATAGTTTTGGGGGTTCCTAGGGCTGTCCCCCCCCCCCCTTGGCTGGTGGCTAAGGTTAGGGTTTGGGGCGCCCTAGGACAGACTCCCTCCCTTGGACGCCGCCTGGAAGGCTTGGGGGAGGGGCAAGCCTGCCCCCTCCACCCCTATATAAAGAGGCCCCACCTGGTGAAAGAGGTACACAATAGACAACAGACTCCCATGACTTGGGAGCTCTCCTCCTCCTCTATGCGCCTCAAATATCTCTCTCTAGTTGTATCCACGAGTTGGCACGGTCCAGGACCGTTCGCGCAAGAGACAACGCACATAGTAGCACGTCTTTGTGCTGCGGTGATTCCAATCCGGAGATCTACTTCCACACTCCCTGCGGGATCGGGGAGATGGAGTCCTATCATACACCGTATGTGTACGAAGCCACAAGGGGCCACACGTGGGGCACCTTGGATGTCGTGAGCTATACTGTTGCACGATGATGGATCAAAGGGTGACCTGCGAGGAGCTTCGCGACCTTGAGCTCGGCTACGAGCATGACTAGTTCAACTACGTTCCCCTCGGAACATTAACCGCTTCCGGACTATAAGGGTATGTATCCAAAACCTTGGTCGTTACTGCATTACTAATAGATATATCTTGGGCATTAGGGCAATCGGACATAGGAATTTTTTTATTTTCTACACCGGAACCCCAATAGTGGTATCAGAGCCGATATATGCGTAGTGATACTATACGGACAATACGCACATGAGTTGTGTGGGAATTGATCATGCAGTTGTTACCCTCCCACATGTACTTTTTTATATGCGATATTGTTTGATGAAGCAGCCCGGACCGACCTTACGCATACTCTTATGCGAGACTGGTTCCACGCTCGACATACGGCTTATTCCTGTAGGGTTCGCAGCATGGATAACAAAAAATTTCTATCACGGGAACACACAAAAGCCAAGATCTAATCTACGAGATCAGTGCAACGAGTTTGTATAAAACTAACCCTCTTAGATCCAAAGCATTTAACAAGATCGGATTCTCGTGGTTGATATACTCGATCACTTGCCAATCTAAAGATCGTCTAGACGATCCTTCTAATGCCACGTTTTGGCAGCGCTTCCAAAGTCGGTCACACGTACGGTAGTCGATGAAGACCTTCATCTCCCTTGTTCCAGCAGGGCAGCGGAGGTTGTAGATCTCCATGGAATCCCAAAAAAACTACGGGTGTGGTGGTGGTGGTGGAGAATATATTACTGTAGGGCTTCGCCTAAGATGGAGCAGATGTATGGAGGAGAGAGAGAGGGGAGGCACCGACGGCTAGGGTTTGGGGTGAGGGAGTAGGGGGCGCCCCCACCCCTCCTTATATAGGTGGAGGGGCGGCGGCCAGGGTTCCTAGCCCTAGCCGAGTCCTCCCCCAACTCCTCATGGCCGGCGACAAGATAGAGGGAAAGGGAAACCTTTTCCCTCAAGGTTTCCTTTCCTTCCTCCACTAGGACTTTGACTTTCAAACTAGGATTTGACTATTCAAACTAGAGTTTTTGTCTCTCTTCCTTGTCCTTGGCCGACTTGACCTAGGGTTCCATGTGCCTAGCCCATTAGGGTATAGTGCATTCCAAGTACCCCCTCCCGGGGTGGTGGACCTTCCGAAACTTTCTAGAAGCTTCCGGTAAAAACACCAAAAACATTTCTGAACCCTGGAAATTGACTTTCCTTATATGAATCGTATTCTCCAAACCATTCCGGATCTCCTTGTGATTTCCTGGATCCAATCCGAGACTCCGAATAATATTCGGTCTCCAACTCATATTCCATATCTACTAAACAACATTGAATCCTTAAGTGTGTCTCCCTGCGGTTCGTGAACTGTGAAGACATGATCGAGAAACCTCTCCGATCAATAACCAATAGTGGGATCTAGAAATCCATAATGGTTCCCACATATTTCTACGATGACTTCGTGATCGAATGAACCATTTACATATGATAGCGATTCCCTTTGTCGCGCGATACTTTACTTATCCGAGGTTTGATCATTGGTATCTCTATACCTAGTTCAACCTTGTTACCGATAAGTACTCTTTACTCATTTCGTGATATGACATCCCTTGTGACCTAGTCACATGCTTGCAAGCCAATTGGATGACATTCCGCCGAGAGGGCCCAGAGTATATCTATCCGTAATATGGATGGATAAATACCACTCTTGACCCATGTGCTTGAACACATACTTTTATAATATCTAATGCCACCTTTATGACCACCTAGTTATGAAGTGGTGTTTGATGTCATCAAAGCATCCATCCAGTGATGGTGATTAACATGATCTCATGGTCGAAGGATTAGGTTACTATGTATTTGAAAGCTTGTAGCAAACGAACACTAAATGACTTGATCTTATGCTATGCTAACTATACGAGTGTGTCCATCATATCATTCTCCTAATGACATGATCTTGTTATTAATAACATCCAATGTCCATGATCATGAAACCATGATCATCTATTAATCAACAAGCTATTTTAACAAGATGCTTACTAGGGACTCTTTTATGTTTACAAAACACGCAACTATTAATTTTTCCGGTTAATACAATTATAGCATGGGATATAAACATTTATCATAAACACAAAGATATAATAATAACTACTTTATTATTGCCTCTTGGGCATATCTCCAACAATCTCCCAATTGCACTAGAATCAATAATCTAGATTAGAAAAACTTGTGCATTCAATACCTATGGATTTCTGATGTTGTATATACACGATTGCTAATGGTAAACTTAATCTTCGGATCTGACACTTCGAGGTCCATGTGTATTTGCATGTCTTTGCGTCTCTACGCATCACTCATTCTTCAATGAGATGGCATTGTATAAATTTGGTCCTTTGGTGAGACTTTTACTTCCTTGGGGTTAAATCATGTCGATACAATTGTCGTACAATATATCTTCATAGTACTAGCCGTTGTGAACCACACCTAGTTTTATAACAAACTACTTGACACAAATGCCCTCCTGGGATGCTATAATAACAGTCATATACTTAGCCTTTTGTTATAGTATCTATTACAATGTCTTAACTTTGGAACTCATCCAGATTTGTTATGGAACTTCCTTTCCATTACATTGTGCCACCAATAGATTAAATTGATATAAACTTAATATCTTGTGATAAAACTAGTATCAATGTAAAACTTTACAATGAACTATCTATCTATTTGTCACCTCTACATAAATAGCATATTCTTTAGTTCTTCCAAAGATCATAATAATATACTTACTATCGTCCAATGATTATCTTATGAATCATTCTGGTATTTTATCATAACATTTAGAGCATAGGACATATTTGGATGTGTACATATCACAGTATGATTGATCAAAATATTCTTGTGATTTCACTCACCAAGTGTCAAAACACTTTAATCTTGATTCAATCATTCTTGTGTGACAAGAACCTTTCTTGTAGTTTCTATATTGAACTATTTCAATATCTCATCTATTTACTCTCAGCACAACCATATTAGTGTCTCAATCTATCCATATAGACATTGATGCCAAATATTCGGGTTTTGCGTAAGTATTTCACCAAGATGGAATTCTTAACATGTGTCAATAAAAGATACACCATTTCCAATCAACAATATGTCTTTCACATAATGTATTAGAAATATGTCTTAGTGCTCCCACTTAATTTCTTGCAAATTCAAGCATCTTTATCGTCTTCGATTAAATTAAACTCTTTTAACGGTTTTATCATGGTGAAGATTCCAACTCCGTGATGCTTATTTCAACCCTTGAAGTTTGCATGCGCTTTTAGCATCCTTTGAATTAACAAAACCCTTTTGATCATGTCATGTACACGTCCTAGGTAACCATTCTATTAGAAGAACTTGTTTTGTTTGTTCAACTACCATATACTAAATTATATGTAGTGGTTGCTACATTAATCTGTCTAGATTAAATATCGCTATGAAAGTCAAATATTGGCATAGTCAACTCCTTGAACATTGTCGTAAACTCTTTCCCAACAAGTCGACTATTTCATAGATGTGAAACATCCATGTCTATTTCTTTATAGATCCAAATACGACCGATAGGTCTTACACCTTTTCGGAGGGTCTTCCAAGTTCAAAAACTTGATTTTTCGTGTATGGAAATATCACGGATTTCATGGCTTCAAGCCATTTAACGGAGTTAGGGCCCTGATGGTGCCTCATTGACGTGGGAGCTTCTTTCTTTATTCTCCGGCAACGGCGCCAGAAAACTTGTTGCCTGACAGAGAGGACTTCGTTGGAAACCCCAAGAGCAAGGTGTGATGAGCACAGCAGCAAGTCTTCCCTCAGTAGAGACCAAGGTTATCGAACTATAAGGAGGAAGGAAATGTCACACAGGTGTTGCTAGCAACGCGGAGACCTGCACAACACAAACTCAAGACTTTTGCCCCAACGAATCAGTGAGGTTGTCAAGCTCACCAGTTTGCTATAACAAAGGATTAAACGTATGGTGTGAAGGTAATGGTTTGCAGCAAGTAAACAAGTAAAAGTGGAAGATGTATCAATGGTAAATATTGGACCGGGGTCCATAGTTCACTAGAGGTGCTCTCCTTAGATAAACAACATGGCATGAAGGGTAAACAAATTACAGCAGGGCAATTGACAGGAACTGAGCAAGGCATAACAATGCAATTACTAGTCAGAAAGATCCTATGGGATTCGATTGGGCAATAAAACAAGATAAATAGATCGCCATCCAACTGCATCTATGACTAGAAGTCCACCTTCAGGTTATCATCTGAACCCCCTCAAGTATTAAGTTGTAAGCAACAGACAACTGCTTTAAGAAAAGTGTGTAAGGTAAACAGTCCACATGTTCCATGAACAAGAGACCGTTGTTTTCTCCCTAGTAGCAATAGCACATCTACAACCGAAGAGATTTATGTCACTTCCCTTGGACACTAGAGGCATGAACCCACTATCGAGCATAAATACCCCCTCTTGGAGTCACTAGCAACTACTCGGCCAAGATAGCTACTAACAACGGAGCGCATGAAAGATCACAAACAACACAGACATGATAGAATCATAAAGACAAAACCATTAATCAAACCAACATAATAATCTCAATATCCATCGGATCCCCGCAAACACAACATGCATGATTACAAATAGATTAGATCTTGATCATGAACGGAGCTCACAAGATCTAGATATGAAAGCACAAAGGAGGAGATACAACCATCTAGCTACTACATGGACCCATTGCCCAAGGTGGAACTACTCACGCATCATACCAGAGAGAAGGCCTCCGAGATGATCTCCCCTCTGGCAGGGTGCCGAAAAGAACTTTAGATCCCCCCAATCTAGGGACGATGGTGGCGGCGGCTACAGACGGTTTTGTGGATATTTGATCGGGTGCTTAGGGTTTCTGCATCGGGGGCTTCTTATAGATGGGGGAGGCCGAGGAGGTGGCCAGAGGGGCCACACCCCTCCCAGGCGCGGGCCCACCCCTGGCCGCGCTTAGGGAGGTCTGGCTGCCCTGGCACGCCCTTCGTCTCTCCTCTGGACTTCTTGTTCCCCACGGAAAGTTATTGACTTTGACGTTTGTCCTGTCCAATTCCGATAATATTTCCTTACTAGCTTTTCTAGAACCAAAAACAGCAGAAAACAGGCAACTGGCACTGTGGCAACTTGTTAATAGGTTAGTACCAGAAAACATGTAAAAAGCACCTCAAAGTGTAGACAAAGCAAAGCAAAGTAGATACTAACAAGCATGGAACATCAAAAATTATAGATACGTTTCTGATGTATCAAGCATCCCCAAGCTTAATTCATGTTCGTCCTCGAGTAGGTAAGTGATAAAAGAATAATTTTTGAGGTGACATGCACCCTCACAATAAAGATCCAACCATTTGCAAGAATGGAAAACTGGGATCAAAGAACTCTAAACATGTGCATGAAAGATGGAGTTCTAACAATAGGACATAGTAACTATGCATGCAACATGAAGGGCTACAAACAAAATATCATGAATAACATGCATTGAAAAACGTTTGTTTGTTTCACATATAGAAAACATAGCATAGTGGCAATCATATTGTCCCTCATAGAGTAGCAATATAGATGCATAGGACACCTTCAAAGTTCACAAGGGTGACTAGAAACAAATAGCACAAGAATAAGTAATATCACAATATGCATCAATCAATAATCTTTGGAACACTGCACATAGGATGAAAACTAAGTTCTCTCAATGGTGCCTAAAGGTAGAAGGTGGAGACTCAATAATGGTGGAAGAAAGGCCTTTTGTAAAGGAAGCAGGGATTTCAAGTTTCAAAAAGAGCTTCCAAAAATTATGGTACTTGTTAGCTTTCAGCCCTCATTGACCCTATCATAAGCATCTTGAAGTGGTTAAGGTTAAAGTGGCAAAGCTAGAGTATATGCTTGACAAAGTATAAGTTGGCAATCTCAAGTCCCTTGAATATGAGGGCTACACCTCATGGATACTCAACTTAGGGCCCAGGCAAGTTCTTGTCACTATAAGTATTTGCATATCATTGAGAACCGCCAATGGGGTACCACTTGCACATGGTATAGGAGGTTTCCCATAACCAAAATGATAAGGCAAGCAGACAATAAGCATCTCAGCAATCTTTTTTATTTACCATATGCATAACTTTTTATTGAGGATGCTTCATAGATAGCTCACTATGGTGATGCTGCAAGTTTCCACATGATTAGGCATGGCTTAGGCTAGCGGCCCAGGCATTTCTCTAACACATAATACAAACTCTATGGACTTACAAGCTTCCTCTTTATTTCACACCGGTGACATCCATAGACAAAAGAGCATGATATCAACTGAGTACAAAGTACAAGTGCAATGTTGAAAACGTTCCCCGTGACAGCACGGTTCTGCTAATTCCAACGTATAAGTGCAAGCATATACAACATAGATGACACAATGGTTCAAGTTTATTAGACACAAGGAATATAAAGTGTGCCATCAAGTTCGTGAGGGCTTTAATCACTAAGTTTTCACATAAGAAAATAGTTTTTAATTGGAAGATAGCTGAAAACAAGAATATACTTGGAATTGTGTAACACACCATGCATAGGAGTTTATGGTGAACACTTTGGAATAACTTGCTTTCTTGGGAGATGGAAGCATGAGTAGAGCTTACTCATACAATTGGAGGCTAGCAAAAGACTAGGAGCAACCAACTAAGAGAGCAATAATGGCCATAATCATGCAGAGCAACAAAACATTACTAATCAAAGCATAGAGTGGCACTACAAGTCAAGGACTAAATGATAATAGAGGCTATGGTGACTTGTCCACAGTCATAACATGGTGTGAGCATGTGCCAAGTCAACCCAAACAAAGCATTAAATGAGAATACCACAATACTATGCTTTTGCATGCTAAAACAACGCATATTTTTTTCAAGGCACACTAAGAAATCCCAATTGTTTGGAATAAGACATGCTACAAAAATAATCACTAAGCATAAGGTGAAAACACCACCTATCATGTCATGCTAAATTCTAAGTCACGGTCAATGCAAACTCCTCTTGCACTTCAAGCAAGAACTTACTACTCCTTTCCAACACCAAGAAACTTATTTGCAAAACAACACAGAAATAACGGGGGTCCAAACTAATTTATTCAAGCAAACTAAACAACCTAAGCAAAGCAAGAAAACTAAGATGCTCCAAGAACAACACAACTATGCATGAAACAATAAAAACGAAGTGTCTAGACAGACCTGATCTTTTTATTGATGAAGAAGGGGATGCCTTGGGCATCCCTAAGCTTTGACGCTTGTACCTCTTGGATATTTCTTGGAGTGACATCATGGTGGAATCCCCAAGCTTTATCTTTTGTCCATTCCTCATCTCATTGCATTATTCTCTCTCTACACCTGAAATTTTTCCTTCATACAAAACTTCACACAATCTTCATTAGCAACATTAGTTTATTCAAAAGATATTAGACCTCTGGAAAAGCTTTGGAACAGCTAGGCTTTTCACTAAAAACAACAAGATACTGTAGTAACTCCTTCAAAAAGCTCAATTTCCCAAAAAGAACTAAAAAATGAATCAATAAGAAGAAAATGCAAATAATGGCAGAAATCTGTCAAAACAGACCAACAGGTAGAAACCGATTTTTTTGAACATCTTCTGTTGCTCAAATCAAAAAGTGTTGAACTAACGAAAGTTAGCTAACATACTGGGATATTTATTCATAAATTTTGAGCTCAATCTGAGTTACAGAGACTCCTCACGAATTTTTATGGTGGAGGACAGAAATCTGTTTCGGGACAGCAACTCCCCAAATCTTACTTCCCTCTCATTAGAGGTCATTCTTGGCACAAAAAGCAAACAAAAAGGATAAGGAGAGGTCATTACTGAAGTAATAACTTACAAGACTCAAAAAAACTCTTGGGTTATCTCCCAACAAGTACTTTTCTTTAACGCCTTTACGTTAGGCACAAGAAGCAAGAAGAATCAAGTATTTTCAAATGAGGAAGCATACATCAAACCTTAGTTTCAAAGGAGGAGAAAAAAGCAAATTCTCTCTCCTCATAGGGAAGTGTTCAATACCTTTCTTGAATGGAAAATCATATTTAATGGTTCCTTCTTTCATATCAATGGTGACACCAACTGTTCTAAGAAAAGGTCTTCCCAAAGTAATAGGACAAGAAGCATTGTATTCAACATCCAAAACATAGAAATCAACAGGGACATAAGCATTGTTAACCATAATGAGAACATCATTAATACTCCCCATGAGTTTCTTCTTAGCATTATCATTGAGTGGGACATCTAAATAACAATCTTCCAATGGTGGCAAATCAAGCATTTCATAAATCTTCCTAGGCATAATAGAGACACTAGAACCAAGATCACATGAAGCTTTGAGATCAAAGGCATTCACTTGCATATTAATAATGGGTTCCCAACTATCTTCTACTTTCCTAGGAATAGAAGCTTTGTGTTTTATCTTCTCTTCCTTAATCTTAACAAGAGCATCTGTAATGTGTTTACTGAAAGTAACATGCATATCACTAGCATCAGGACTTTAGCAAGATTTTGTAGGAACATAATCACTTCAAAAATATTGCAACCATCAATATCAAAGTCAAACTTAGCATCACTAGTAGTAGTCTCAATAGTCTTAGGCATAGTAGGAGGAGGAATAGGGACTACTTGTGGTTTAGTGGTGATGGTGCACACACTATTGTTTCTATCATTTTCAGCTTCCCTTTCCCACCTAGCATGAAGTTGAGATAATAGCCTAACATTTTCATCAATAGTAACTTGTATGGCATGAGCAGTAGCAAAGGTGTTTTCCATAGTTTCAGGTTTATCGGCCATTTAATTAATCAAGGAGGACTGAGCTTCAGACAAAGAGGATATGTTTTTCTCAACAGTTAAAAGCTTTTCCTCTATAGTCTTATTAAAAGTGGTTTGTTTACTAATAAAGTCCTTGAGCATGACTTCAAGTTCAGAGGGGGCACTTCTAGCATTGTTGTAAGAGCTTCCATAGGAATTGACATTATTAGGAGGATAAGGCCTATAATTTTTGTTACCACCAAAATTAATCCTATAAGCATTGTTGTTGAAATTGTTGTTTCTAATGAAGTTCACATCAACTTGCTCTTCTTGAGCAACCAAAGAGGCTAAGGGAACACTATTAGGATCTAGAGGAGCTTTCCCATTAACAAGCATAGCCATAATAATATCAATCTTATCACTCAAAGAGGAAGCTTCCTCAACATAATTTACCTTCTTACCATGTGGAGCTCTCTCAACATGTCGTTCAGAGTAGTTAACCATCATATTATCAAGGAGCCTTGTTGCAGCACCCAAAGTGAGACCCATGAAGGTACCTCCGGCAGCTGAATCCAACAGATTTCTTGAGGAGAAGTTCAAACCTGCATAAAAAGTCTGGACAATCATCCAAGCAGTGAGTCCATGAGTAGGGAAATTCTTAACCAAAGACTTCATTGTTTCCCAAGATGGAGCAACATGTTCACTATCAAGTTGTTTAAATTTCATAGTGTCACTTCTCATAGATATAATCTTAGCAGGAGGATAGTATTTTCCAATAAAAGCATCTTTGCACTTAGTCCAAGAATCAATACTATTTTTAGGCAACGAAAGCAACCATTCTTTATCTTTTCCTCTCAAGGAGAAAGGAAAAATCTTGAGCTTAATAATATCTCCATCTACATCCTTATATTTTGGCATCTCACAAAGTTCAACACAGCTATTGATATGGGCAGCAGGATCATCAGAATTAGTACCAGAAAATTGCTCTCTCACCACAAGATTCAACAAAGCAGGCTTAATTTCATAAAAGGTAGCATCAGGAGCAGGTGGAGCAATAGCAGTGCTTAGGAAATCATTGTTGTTGGTGCTAGTGAAGTCACACAACTTGGTGTTCTCAGCAGAGTTCATTTTGGCAAAGGTGGGCAAGCCAAAAATAGCAGCAGCAGCTAGAGCAGGAACTAATTTTTTTATGTTTTTGAATAAAGAAAGCAAACCAAACTAAACTAATTTTTTGGGGGTTTTTGAAAAGATGCAAACAAAACCAAGCAAAATAAACAAAGCAAACTAAAAACAAAGTAAAGAGAAAGGAAGTGGAGGACTCCCCTTGTGAAGATGTCCTTAGCATCCCTGGCAACGGCGCCAGAAAACTTGTTGATGGCGCCTCATTGACGTGGGAGCTTCTTTCTTTATTCCCCGACAACGGCGCCAGAAAACTTGCTGCCTGACAGAGAGGACTTCGTTGGAAACCCCAAGAGCAAGGTGTGATGAGCACATCAGCAAGTCTTCCCTCAATAGAGACTGAGGTTATCGAACCAGAAGGAGGAAGTAAATGTCACACAGGTGTTGCTAGCAACGAGGAGACCTGCACAACACAAATTCAAGACTTTGCCCCAACTAATCAGTGAGGTTGTCAAGCTCACCGATTTGCTATAATGAAGGATTAAACGTATGGTGTAGAAGGTAATGGTTTGCAGCAAGTAAACAAGTAACAATGGAATATGTATCAATGGTAAAGATTGGACCGAGGTCCATAGTTCACTAGAGGTGCTCTCCTTAGATAAACAACATGGCATGAAGGGTAAACAAATTACAGCAGGGCAATTGACAGGAACTGAGCAAGGCATAACAATGCAATTACTAGTTAGAAAGATCCTATGAGATTCGACTGGGCAATATAACAAGATACATAGACCGCCATCCAACTGCATCTATGACTAGAAGTCCACCTTCAGGTTATCATCCGACCCCCCTCCAGTATTAAGTTGCAAGCAATAGACAACTGCTTTAAGCAAAGTGTGTAAGGTAAACATTCCACATGTTCCATGAACAAGAGACCGTTGTTTTCTCCCTAGTAGCAACAACACATCTACAACCGAAGAGATTTCTGTCACTTCCCTTGGAAACTAGAGGCATGAACCCACTATCGAGCATAAATACCCCCTCTTGGAGTCACTAGCAACTAGTCGACTAAGATAGATACTAACAACAGAGAGCATGCAAGATCACAAACAACACAGACATGATAGAATCACAAAACCATTAATCAAACCAACATAATAATCTCAATATCCATCAGATCTCCACAAACACAACATGCATGATTACAAATAGATTAGATCTTGATCATGAACGGAGCTCATAAGATCTATACATGAAAGCACAAAGGAGGAGATACAACCATATAGCTACTACATGGACCCATAGTCCAAGGTGGAACTACTCACGCATCATACCAAAGAGAAGGCCTCCGGGATGATCTCCCCTCCTGCAGGGTGCCGGGAAGAACTTCATATCCCCCGATCTAGGGACGATGGTGGCGGCGGATACAGACAGTTTCGTGGAGTTTTGATCAGGTGCTTAGGGTTTCTGCATCGGGGGCTTCTTATAGGCGAAGGGGGAGGCCGAGGAGGCAGCCAGAGGGGCCACACCCCTCCCAGGCACGGGCCCACCCCTGGTTGCGCCTAGGGGGTCTGGCTGCCCTAGCACACCTCTCTGTCTCCCTCTGGACTTCTTGTTCCCCACGGAAAGTTATTGACTTTGACGTTTGTCCCATCCAATTCTGAGAATATTTCCTTACTAGCTTTTCTGGAACTAGAAACAACAGAAAACAGGCAAATGACACCGTGGCAACTTGTTAATAGGTTAGTACGATAAAATACGTAAAAAGCACCTCAAAGTGTAGAAATAACAAAGCAAAGTAGATACTAACAAGCATGGAACATCAAAAATTATAGACACGTTTTTGACGTATCAGGCCCATTATCGCTTCTTTGCATATAGTCAGTTCATCATTGTCAAACAACAATGATTTACTCTCAAATCCTATTATTTGATTGTTTACCTGACCTACTTGGTTAAATAGGAACTTAGACCTCCGTGACCACAACCTTTGAGACACGTGATCTATGAGCATTGTTGCTGCCTATGGGACACTTTCCAGCGCTGCGCAACTCAGCATATATTATCTAAGGTTCGATAACCTTATCAAAGTTCTATTGTCCTCCCACTTAACTTTTCACGAAAAATTCCTTCTCAAGAAACTTGATGTTCTAAGTGATAAACACTTTGTCTTCGATGTTATGGAGGAATACCCAATGGTTATTCGAAATAACATACAAACATGCTCATCCGACTTTGGTTATAAACATTTTACTTATGCCTAGCATACCTAAATTTAAGGAAGGACAACTTGGGTTTTACTACAAACCATAACTTATATGGTGTCATTTCAACGGATCACAATGGAGCTCTTTTTAGTATAAAAGCGGTAGCCTCTAAATCTTTTAATCTTTAAAATATAATGGCAGCTTCATAAATGATGCCTTTGATCTTACCATGTTAAACAAGGTTTCATTACATATTTTGAACACTCCATATTCCTATGGTGTTTTGGGAAATGTAAATTTGTGGAACGATTCCTCAAATCTTAGGTTTTTTGCTAAACTTGTAACTCAAATATCTTCCTTTATGATCCAATCATAAACTCTTTATTTTATTGTTACAATGATTTTCCACTTCATCTTGAAAGTCTTTGAACATTTTCAAATGTTTCATAGTTCTTCCTCATTAAGTAAATATACACATGTATTCACTCAAATTTACGGAGAAAGCATATGAAGTTCAAATTCATTGCTTATGACTACACATAGTGGACTACATACATCAATATGTACAAATTCGAATAAGATAGTCGTTCGTTCTTCTTTGGCCTTTGAATGAAGTTTTAATTATCTCTAGTAAAGTCTCACAAGTATCATTTGATCAAAAATCAAAAGACTCCAAAAATTCCATCAACATGGAGTTTCTTCATGTTATCTTTCCAATATAATTGAAACAGCGGTGTCACTTCATAAGTGATCTTTCAATCATTTGTCTTACGACATTTTTAGCATTAGTTTTATGGATGTGATTTTTCCAACTAGACTTGTATATCATCCATCTATTATGGAATATGGAAATTATTTGAACAACCTTTTGTTCTCATAATACCTAATAAAAATAAAAATTATTAAAACAAATCTTGAAGGCAAGCTTTGATGTCAACGATAAACACAACAACACTTTATTTGTTTTCGATGAATATCATCACCTATTATCTTGATAGTTACTTAGGCCATTGCAGTTCATGAATTGTGTTATTTTGTATGACATGTCACACCAACAAAGTTGGTATCAAATACCCAAGAACCACATTATTTAACAAGCAAAGAATACAACCATAACATGTATATCATCTATATACCTGAGCTGAACAATTCTAGTCTTTTATTTTTCTGCCAAATATTTCTGAGATTCTCTTTCAGCATTTCCTTTTGTTTTTAAAGAATCCATCAACATCAACAGTGGCGCCATACACATGACACATAGTCCAAAGCATGTATAGTCAAATAATAATATCTTTGGATTTGCAGTTTGAAGTAGATCACCATCATCAAATGTTTGGCGTTCTTTCAAATTCCATTCTTTATTAATATTGTAGTGTAGTAAATTTTTTACCTACATCTACTATTCATAGTTATCATGAAAACTTTCATGATCAAGCTACTATAGCTTATAAAAGCGAATCGCGAGTATAATATTACTTTTCCAAAACCTTTTGGATGATTAGGACGACCAACGTCTCCAACCTTTGCAAATTCTCATCAAATATGAGAATATAAATTTTGCCATATTATACTCTATCATGTTGCAACCAAAACATTATTTTAGATATCGCAATATATTACACACATGATGGTTTTTGAAACAATACTTCCAGCTCCTAGATAGCCTTGATATTAAAACAATCTTTTGAATATCAAGAATCATGGAGAAAAACATGATACTTTAGATACTAACACTGTAATTGTTACTCTTGATTTAATACTAATTATTAAACTTCACGGAGTAAACAGAGATTGCTGAAATTTTGCAATAGAACTTTTAAACTTTAGATTAACACTCAAAATAATATGATACCAGTTTGTAAAGTAACTATCCAGAATTCTATAGTTCTATTATCTCAATTAAAACTAAGAGTAAGGCAGTGAACAGATGCCAATGACTACAACAACTATGCAAATTCACTTTGATTTAATATATGATAAAATGTGTTCAACTTTAATCATATTACTCTTGAACTCCCACTCAAAACAACATCCCTCGAGTCGTTTTGGTGACTACACGAACCAAATCCACTACACCAAGTCCGATCATCACGAGAGATGATGTAGTTTCAAAGGCAAACAATCACCACATTCATCATATCATCCATATGACTCATGATTTACCTTTCAATATTCCGTGTTCCGAGTCCATGTCTGTACATGCTAGGATCGTTAAGGTTAACCTTAGTATCCGCATGTGCAAATCTGGCTTGCACCTGTTGTATGCACACGTAGAATCTGTCACACCCGATCGTCATATGATGATTCGAAACGACGAGTCTTATCAATGGTGCCTACTAAGGACAAACACTTTATTACTTGATATTTAGTGAGAGGGATCATCTTATAATGCTATCATCGCGATCTAAGCAATACAAGATGCATAAAAAGGATTAACATCACATGCAGTTCATAATATGTGATATGATATGGCCTTTATTCTTGTGCCTTTGATATCCATCTCCAAAGCACGGACATTATCTTCATCATCACCAGCACTGCGTCAAGGTCCGTGGTGCTGCTTCATGGTTGTCCATCACCAACAGCAACTATTACAACTACTTGGAATAAAGCTTATTACATGAATAGACACGCGGGTCTTAACAAATTTAAAGACGTCCATAAGGCTCCTGTCGGTTGCCAACTTAAAAAGGATCATTGCATACATCAAATATAATCACAATCACATCATGGCCATATCACATCACATCACATGCCTTGCAAAAACAAGTTAGACGCCTCTAATTTTCTGTGCATGTTTTACATGGCTTGGGGCTTTTGAATAAGAACCGTTCTTACCTACGAACAAGAACCACAAGGGTGATACAAGTATTGTAAAGTGCCCGTTGTAAATTGAATTTTAGTATGGTGCAAGAGACAGGCACTCATAAAGCCACTTGTGCAATGCAAGTTGCACGTTGAGTGTGGAGCAAGTCTTATGTGAGACGACATGTAAGGTTAGCCCAGGCTGCTTCATCCCACCATACCGCAAGATGCAAAGTACATGAAAGCAAGTGACAACAAAAGAATCAACGCCCATAAAACCATTGTGTTCTACTCGTGCAACAGATCTACGCATAGAGTCGGCTCTGATACCACTATAGGGTTCGCAACATGGAAAACAAAAAATTCTATCACGGGAACACACAAAATCCAAGATCTAATCTACGAGATCGGTGCAACGAGTTTGTATAGAACTAATCCAAAGCGTTTAAAGATATCGGATTCTCGTGGTTGATGTAGTCGATCACTTGCCGATCTCAAGATCGTGTAGACAATCCTTTCGGTGCCACGTTCCGGCAGCGCTTCTGTAGACGGTCACACGTACAGTAGTCGATGAAGGACTTCCTCTCCCTTGTTCCAGCAGGGCAGCGGAGATTATAGATCTCCACGGAATCCCAACAACACGGCGGTGTGGTGGTGGTGATGGAGAATAGATTACTGCAGGGCTTCGCCTAAGCCAGAGAAGCTGTATGGAGGAGAGAGGGGAGGCGCCGACGAATAGGGTTTGGGGTGAGGGAGTAGGGGGCGCCCCCACCCCTCCTTATATTGGTGGAGGGGAGGCGGCCAGGGTTTCCAGCCCTGGCTGAGTCCTCCCATAACTCCTCATGGCCGGCGGCAAGAGAGAGGGAAAGGGAAACCTTTTCCATCAAGGTATCCTTTCTTTCCTCCACTAGGACTTTGACTTTCAAACTAGGATTTGACTTTTCAAACTAGGATTTGACTATTCAAACTAGAGTTTGTGTCTCTCTTCCTTATCCTTGGCCGAGTTGACCTAGGGTTCTATGCGCCTATCCCATTAGGGTATGGTGCATTCCAAGTACCCCCTATCAAGGTGGTGGACCTTCCAGAACTTTCTAGAAACTTCCGATCAAAACACCGAAAACATTTCTGAACCCCGGAAATTGACTTTCCTTATATGAATCTTATTCTCCGGACCATTTCGGATCTCCTCATGATGTCCTGGATCCAATCCAAGACTCAGAATAATATTCGGTCTCTAACTCATATTCCATATCTACTAAGGGATTTCTATTTTCGTGCCCTTGGTTCCTTAGTTGTACTCACTTATCCCTAGACTCTTAGCTTTTCCTCACTTTTGCCCATCTCCTATTATGGTACTCTCGCACGGTCTAAAACTCGTTGTCCGTCAGCCTTGCTGTTAGATGCTGACAAGTAGGACCGCATTTAGTTGGGTCCCTAAGTGGACCATCGCCGTTACGTGCTGACAAGTGGGGTTGCGGTCTGTCAGGTCCCGTAATGGACCCTTGCCGTTACATGCTGACAAGTGGCGCCGTGTTTAGTTGGTTCCCGTACTGGACACCTCTATCCACTTATCTAGATTAGCATGGGACCCACAACTTATCCACATGAGTGTTGGAGCCATAGCTTATCCACGTGAGCCAGCCTCGTTCCCACGCCCATGCCATTCCATCCCCTTTCTTCTTCTTCTCCGGCGATGGTGGCCCTTTGTCGATCTTCACTTCGGCCTCCCGTTTGTCCTGGCCGCAGTATGGTGACGTCCCGTTGACCTGTACGAAGGATGACAATGGCAACTGTGCACAAAGAAGGTTAGATCTCGCACAAAAATGCACCAAAATGTCGCACCAAAATGTCAACCGGGGCGCTTGCTATGGAGAATGCGGCCAGCGAGCCGTTCTGATGATTTAATTGGTTTATCGAGTTAATGTCTCGGCTGCAATCAAGTGAAAGAGTGTTTATAATTAAAAAATAAGGACATGGATGTATAACAAAATAAGAAATGACACAACTCTTGAACACTTTCAAATTAAAAAAATTATACAACTCTTAATGTAAAAGAGTGTTTATAATTGACACAACTCTTGAACACTTTCAAATTGAAAAAATATACAACTCTTAATGTAAAAGAGTGTTTATAATTGACACAACTCTTGAACACTTCCAAATTGGAAAATCATACAACTCTTAATGTAAAAGAGTGTTTATAATTGACACAACTCTTGAACACTTTCAAATTGAAAAAATTATATAACTCTTAATGTAAAAGAGTTTTTATAATTGACACAACTCTTGAAAACTTTCAATTTAAAAAAATTATACAACTCTTAATGTAAAATAGTTTTTATAATTGACACAACTTTTGAACACTTTTAAATGGAAAAAATTATACAACTCTTAATGTAAAAGAGTATTTATAATAAACACAACTCTTGAACACTTTCAAATTAAAAAAACTATACAACTCTTAATGTAAAAGAGTGTTTACCATTCTTAGAGTGTGAAAAGTGATCCCTAAACTTGCGTATATGAAAATTATAAACCTTTGAACACAGTGAAATCACACTTAATACGTGATAATGATGAGCTAAGAAAATCTTGAGAGATTATCATTTTCATAGAATGTAATGCAAAAACTTGCATATGGCAAAAATTATACACCTTTGAACTCTTTGAAATCGCACTTAGGACATGATAATGTTGTGCTAATAAAATCATGTTCATTTATCATTTTCATCGAGTGAAATATAATGCAAAACTTATACATTTTTAAAACATTCCCTTCAAATTATATTCAAAATCATTTTTTTATGGAGTTAAAGCATCGGTGGCAAACTCGTTATTTTGCATGGATAGAGGGTGCCCATCGATAGGTATAGTGGTTATCTTGTCCGCTAGATCACAGAGGATCAACGGATGGTGGGTACGATCCGCGTGACAACTGTCTCGACCAATCAGAGCGTAGCAGCCAAGATGAGCACATGTGTGAGAGTTTGTAACTAAGAGAGAGAGAGGGGAAAACTGAGTAGAACTTAAAAACCAAGGGCAAAATTGAGTAAAACTTAAAAACCAAGGGAAAAATTGACAAGGGGGTTCAAATAGAAAACAGAAAGAGATATAAAAAATGGAAAATGCTTCTTTTATACAATAAAATACATATTGGCATACATCAAACTATTTGCAATTCAAATATATATCAGTTTGACAATTATTGCGTCATCCAGACAAATTATGTTTTGGGGAGGGATGTTTTGGGAAGAGGCTTGAGTAGAAAGCCATGAACCTTCATAGATAGTAGGTGATTTGAGAAGTGGTGATTTAGGTTAAAACTTGATATATATATATATATTTCTTATGGTGGCAGGTCACATAATAAGACTCCCTGGGTAGATGCCACTATGTTTTGATCTTTTTGAATTTGTTATGCATAAAATGACTCAATTAGCTAGCTAAAACCCATTCGTTGACTCTCTGTTGACAAGCCACCGAAAGTTAAAAGTGAGTATATTGCACACGGCAGTGTTAGTACTGGAGGGAAAAAACGAGTACAATGAAACTTTCAGTGCTATACTCGAGGGTATAACTAGCACAACTAATTGGACAAGGTTAGACATGAGGGGGGAAACATGACGCATGGTACGCGTGCTGCGGTGCACGGGGCAGTAGCGGACGTGTGTGGTCGTGCACGGTGTAGTAGCGTACGTGGTTACGTGGTGCACGGTGGTGCAACAAAATGTATCCTCCCTTCACCTTTATAGAGTCCTCCTCACTCTCACTCATCACTCGCTCACTCACTCACGCAACCATCTCCACTGTCTCGTCATCTTCTGCGAACCCCCAAGAAAACCCCAACCACGCCGATGATGCAGAAGAATGATGTGGTGGCCATCGTTGCCTCCAAGGAGGCCGACGAGGAGCCCCCGTCCCCGTACAGGCCCCTGTCAACGCATCAAAGGCATCCGCCATCCCCTCTTCCGCTGTAGACGCCGACGAGAAGGCCCCCGTACCTGTACAGGCCCCGCCATTCTCCGATAGATCCCGCACGGCTGGGACCCCTACGGGGACAACGATTACATCAGGCCGGAGAATCCCTTCGACACCAGCTTAGTCGACCCATGGTCGGAGGTAACAAGGGTTTTGTCCCCTTCCTTTGTTCTTCCCCCATTCCCATCGTTGGATGCTAGATCGTGTGTTATTAGGGCTCGATTGTTCGTATTTTCAATCATTGGATGCTAGGTATTTTTACACTAGCTAATCCTCTTATGTTAGATCTCGTATTTCGTTGAATTCCCCTAGTTGGGATCAGTACTAGCACCGATATGTAGTTGGGATCAGTACTAGCACCGATCTGTAGTTGGGATCAGTATTCGATTTGGTTTAAGATTTGGGGATTGAGGAATAATCAGGGATCTCAATCGGTTAATTTATGCAAGTAACCAATACCGACAATCAAGGTATCTCAATCATGTCCTTATTGCACGCTACTGTTTTTTTGTAATAGGTGGATAGCACCAACGACGAGTCCACGGACACCAAGACTCGTCAGGTGCCGAGGAAGCTCAAGTCTGGCAAGTTCAATGACTTCTTCACCGAAGACGTCTACAGGTGCCCCTTCTGCACTAGGGGCTTCTCTACCGACTTCAACTCCCTCGTGAGGCATGTCGAGGACGTGAAGACCTGCGGCCTATCAAAGAACATCCACGCCTTCAAATCCAAGCACGAGGCGTTCGGTTTTCACCTCTGAAACCTCCAGAAGGTGTCCATCGAGGAGGGTCGCATGCCCCCTATCAAGCCCAAGGCGCCCAAGGTCAAGGGACTAGGCAACAAGAAGTTGAGGAAGCGACAGAGGGAGGAGGCGGAGGCCCTCCTAGCGGAGGCCATGGGGGGCACTAATCTTGTGCTAATGCTACTTCTGTAAATCAACTTCTTTTGTTTTGTTGTCTGTGTTAAACTTGTCCGCTGCTGCTAATCAGCCTAATTGTCGAGCCTCGTTTAAATACTATACTATATAATCTTATATTAGCTTCTTTATCTACATGTTCTATGTTTATCTACATATTTATGTTGCTGGTTAGATTTGCTACCAGATTGGGAAAATACGAGGGCCAAAAGGAACCATGAATAAAGAGAGAGGTTGCTCTAGATTCGCTGCCTTTTTGGAAAAAATTAACACAACTGTTAGCGATATAAAGGGGAAAAGGCGCTCTTAAAAAGGCAAATCATAAAAATAACAAAAAATAAATCTTTCAATTTAGGCGACAAGGCACACGTAACTACCAAACGCGCCCCACATGGTCCCACACCACATCCCCCAAAATGCATTCCCAACAAGCCGGACCCATGCAGTCCAACATGGGTGGTCCTACTATGGGACCCGACTGAACGTGACCCTACTTGTCAGCACGTAAAGGGGGGGTACTACTTGTCAGAACGTAACGGTGAGGGTCCACTACGGGATCCACCTGAATGTGGCCCCACTTGTCAGCACGTAACGACGAGGGTCCACTAACGGGACCCGACAGAGAGCGAGTTCCAGACCAATGCGAGTTTCGGACAAGGAGGTAGGCAAAAGTGAGGAAAAGTTAAGCGGCTGGGGAAAAGTGAGTACAACTAACAAACCAAGGACACAAAAATAGAAATCCCATCTACTAAACAATATCGAATCCTTAAGTATGTCTCCCTACGGTTCGTGAACTATTTAGACATGATCGATACACCTCTTCGATCAATAACCAATAGTGGGATCTGGAAATCCATAATGGTTCCCACATATTTCTACGATGACTTCATGATCGAATGAACCATTTACATACGATACTGATTCCCTTTGTCGCGCGATAGTTTACTTATGTAATGTTTGATCATCGTTATCTCTATACCTAGTTCAACCTTGTCACCTATAAATATTCTTTACTCGTTCCATGATATGACATCCCTTGTGACCTAGTCACATGCTTGCAAGCTAATTGGATGACATTCCACCGAGAGGGCCCGGAGTATATATATCCATCATATGGATGGACAAATACCACTCTTGATCCATGTGCTTCAACACATACTTTTAGAATACCTAATGCCACATCTATAACCATCCAGTTACGAAGTGGTGTTTGATTTCATCAAAGCATCCATCCGGTGATGGTGATTAACATGATCTCATGGTCAAAGGATTAGGTTACTATGTATTTGAAAACTTGTAGGAAACAAACTCTAAATGACTTGATCGTATGTTATGCTAACTATAAGAGTGTGTCCATCACATCATTATCCTAATGACATGATCTTGTTATTAATAACATCCTATGTCCATGATCAGGAAACCATATCATCTATTAATCAACAAGCTAGTTTAACAAGAGGCTTACTAGGGAATCTTTTATGTTTACAAAACACACAAGTATTAATGTTTCCGGTTAATACAATTATAGAATCGGATGTAAATATTTATTATAGACACAAATATATAATAATAACCACTTTATTATTGCCTCTTGGGCATATCTGTCTCTCTTTCAATAGTTGATATGGACTTTTCTCTCAAAGGGCCCCAGAAGGGGTATAGTAGAGACAGCTGTATGGATCCATGTTGTGGTTGGAAAGTTCGTAGATTAGAAATAGTTCTATAAAAATGCCCTAACAACCACATAAAACTTGCAAAAGATATAAATAGAGGTGTCTAACTTTATTTTGTAGGAGGGTATGTGATTTTATATGGTCTTGGTTGTTACGAAGGTAAAGTAGTTTACTTTTATGTTACTAAGTTGTGTAGTAATAGTCATCATTCTGATGGACGACCTACTGGTGGCGTCGTGGACTTGGCGTCAAACCAGTGGCAAGATGGAGATCATGCCAGAGCGCTCGATGGAGATTAAGGCGCAAGAAGGACCATATCAAATCACAATATACATATGATGTTGATACATGTTTTTCATCTTATTGTGTGCTAGTATTAAATACTCAGCGGTAGCATAGATAAGATGATCCCTAATAATACCAATGTTGTAATCTCTCCTAGTGTAAAAACACCAACAAAGTTCGTCGTTATGAAGCCGACCATGATGATCGGGGGCTAGACATAACTCTGTTCATATACGGTGTGGGTTACAATCCATGTATGTACCATGCAATACACTAAGGTTGAATTAGTGAGCCTAGCATGTATAGACATGGCCTCGGAATATTGTGTTATCCCATAATTACAATGAAAGTGTTCCCCTTGTGTGTGCACCACCAAGAAAGTTCTTCGTTATAAGCCAGGCCATGACGATCGGTTGTCAAACATAACTGTGTTTGCATATAGTGGGTGTTGACGAGATTCGATCTCGTCAATGCCCATTGTTATGAGCTTGGGTTTTGGAGAAGGTGGGGATGCTGGAGATTGCATAACGGTTATCAGACAAGCAACCAGGGGACACGATATTTACCCAGGTTCAGGCCCCTAGAGGGAAAACCCTACTCCTTCTTGTCTGCTCTTGATTACGGCGGAACCAAAAAGTACAGGGTGCGCAGATGTAATCTGGCGTGAGGTGCGTATGCGGTGAGGTAAGAGACCCTCCTCGTCATGCCCTTCTAACCTTTATATAGAGATAGGCAGGTCTTAGGCACAGATCAAGTCGGTTACAAGTAAGGGTTTGCCCCTTTGAATATTCTATCTACTATAGTCTTTATCTCCAAGTATCTGGATACGTCATGGGCTTGGGCCACCCGAAAGCTCCATGGGCTGCGTTGCTCATAGTGGGCCTTCCTTGGGCTGGACCGTATATGCTAATGTCGTGCACCCGTTGGGTATAACCATGTCAGTAGCCCCCGAGTGCTCAGTCGAATCACAGATTCGGCCGAGGACTCTTAAATCTTTCGAGTGCCATTGGTCCTGTAAAAATGGAAAATATTTTTAGTTCGTGGGGATTGTTGATGCGTGTGCCTGACTCTCCTAACGGATCAGGGCCAGTTAACTATCATAGGACAAAACAACACGATCTTCTTCAAAGTCAAGTCCCCTGACTTGAATCTGGAATGGATGCTAGTGTAATTCGACTCATGCCGCTGAGGTCTTACAGGAGTCGAATCCCAGTAGGTTTTTTGAGTAATGCACCTAACACGTCTAACAGGATTTTCATCGTGCCTGTTGACAGGTATTTTTACTGGTAGAGCGCAGTCAGGTGCGTTACCATGCCATCAGATGATGTCTGTAGGTCTTATCTTTGTGTTGTAAACACTGCATCCGAAATTGTATCACCGAGGGCATGTTTCAGGTGGCCAAGAGAATGTTTCTCACTCAGCATTGGTTTGGGCAAAGTTGCTAGAAAAAAGGTTTTGTTTCATTTGATCCGAAGGATCGCAGTCGAAGAATTCATAGGGTGCGCGGCCAGCGCTCCCTATGGGAGTAGCCCTTGAGTATCTATTCGAGTCGTAGACTCGAGTAGAGACTTTAATTTAGTTGATTAAGCCTCTGGTCTGTTAGACACAAATTTTTCGGATGCTTGATCAATCCTCCCTATGGGAGTAGCCCCCGAGTCCCCAGTAGATTCTTAGACTCAACGTAGGACTCGAAGTTCAAGAGTTGGTTGTTCTTCAGTTCCGTAGGACACAAATTTGTCTTTCGGGTGCGCGGCCAGCGCTCCTGATAGGATTATCCCCCGAGTAGTTCGAATCGTAGATTCGAGGAAGTACTTGTCTGATCAGTCGAAGAATTTTAGTCATTGCTAGGCTGCTTGATGACGTCAGTCCTGACACTCGGTGACCTCAACCGTCTGCGGCGCCATCGGTGATGTGATAGGACGAGCGTGGGTCCCACTTTCTGACTTGGAGTTGACTGGTCGTGCACGACGTGGCGAGAATTACGGCGTCTCCTCATTTTCCATGCATAGTGGACGGCGTGCGGGCGACGGTTCACTGCCGTGTTGACACGTGGACGGTTGGATCTGACCTAGCTTTAGGGCTTCAAGATGAATGGTTCCTGTTTGTCGTCTTCATCCTTATAACTGTGGGGAAAACAGTGGTTTGTTTTTCACCCTTTGCCATTTGCTTTCACTGCTTCCATTTTCACGAGCTTTCTCCTTGCGCGCTGTACGTTCTCCGGTCCTTTACTTCCTCGTTCCTGCGCGCACACCGCCACTGTCACCTCATCGCAATGGTGAAGTCGAAGAAGGTGGCCGTTGGAGCAGGCTCGAGCGCCGCCGCTGGTGGTAAGAAGGTTGTCGCCCCTGCACGCAACACCGATGGCAAGTGGAGGCGCTCTGACGTGCGCGACATCGACCTGCGCAAGCTGCGCGATGCGGGGTTAATATCCGCGGTTTGTCGCTTCCTGCCCACGAATTCCTTCGTGGGCTTCTTTTCCTCTATGGGATTCAGATTCATCATCTGTCTCCCAATTCCCTTCTTAACATTGCGTGTTTCATCACGCTTTGCGAGTGCTGGCTCAGAATCGAGCCACACTTTGGTCTCTTCCGGAAACTCTATTCCGCGAAGAGGTAGTCTTGCTCCGACGGAGTCTATCCGCTCGGCGGCTATATCATTTCTCTTCGTCTATTTGTCCAATTTTTCTCCCTCTCTATTTGCGAGTCCGTTCAGTATTGGCGTCGCAAGTGGTTTTACATCCGCGATGTCAAGCTGGACGGTCAACATTTTGGTCTTTCCCCCTTTGACTCCGAGCATAAGATCATCCGAAAAAGATCGTGGAAGAACCACATCTTGGAGGGCGAAGTGGTGGAGGTGGAGATTCTCTACCAGCGGGTGGAGGCTCTCCAACTAGTGCCAGGCAAGGAGGTCAACGGGGTTGACATCATCCGCACCTTCCCCAAGCATCGGGTGCAGCTGCTGCAAGCCAGGGCGCACCCTATGTATCTCTGCGCCGGCCCTAGTGATGCCACCAGAGTGTCATCCGCAGAATTATCTTTGGGTGATCTTGATAGGGCGCTCCGTCCGCTTCTGAAGTACAAGGCTGGTGAGGACCTGCCGGGGGGAATCGCTGACCCCCCCTCTTAGCGCCAGTAAAGGGGCCTCGAAGGTGAAGATTGCTCATGCGCGTTTCGCTTTGCTGTATGTTTGTGCTTGTTGTGATTTCTAATATCTGTTTGTTATCTTTGTTTGCAGCACCTCAAGGTTACGGGGTCCATGCCCCCTCTGCGTGAGAAATATGGGGAGGCGCCAGACAATGAGGAGGCAGACTCTAAGTCTGAGCTGCCGACGGCGCAGTCGCCCACTCATGAAGCCCCCGAGGCGAGCGAGGGGCAGACCCGAAAGCGTGTACAAAGATCAAGCGAGTCTTCGGATGCCTCGACTCCGCCGATGCCTACGGACCCGTCCTTCTTCGTGCGCCACGGCGAGGATGATGGCGCTTCTTCCGCGCTGTTCTCGGCAGTGCCTTTGTAGGCGGTGGAGCAGTAGCCGCCGGCGAAGAAGATGAAGGGGAAGGCGCCACCCGTCTTCAATTTGAGTGACATTGACTCATAAGTGGTTTTGCGTGCCTTCGCTTATTTTTTGCGTCTGCACTGTTCTTCTTGCCTTGATGAATATATTTTTCTTGCAGCCACTCTTCGGAGGGATCTCTTAGTGAGGGCGCTCAGGAGACCGTAGCGGAGTCAAAGCCGTCAGCCCCTCCTTCTCAGACAGTGTCCAACTCTGCTGGCGATGCTCCGAACCTTTCTCCGCAGGGGGCTCGAGTGATCATCGCGTAGAAGACTGTACCCGGACCTTCGGAGTCCCTGTTTGAGCATGTACGTTATTTTTTCCGTTTGTCCTGGGGGAGCCCCCGAGTCTTTTTCGGGTCGATTTGTTCGGCGATTTGCTTGTTCCGGGGCGCAGCCCCCGAGCCCTTTTCTTGATTTTTCCTTGATTGTTTTGCTTCTGCTTCTTTCTATAGCCTTTTGTGTGCAGTGCGAACCTGCTCATCCAGCAACATCTGGCATTGGAGGCCAGTATGCAGCAGCTCCGTGGTACATGCACTGCTTGATCTTGTCCTTTTTCGTCTGCTCACCTGAATGTAGCTTATGTTGCTCATGTGCGTTGAAATAACGCTGCTCTTCATCGACTAGAGACTCTTTAAAAGAGTCTCGGTCGCACGGAGAAACAGGCTGCTGATACCATGGAGGCAAAGGAGCGCCTGCAGCAGGAATTGGCTGCTGCCGCGAGGCCAAGGAGCATTTGCAGCAGGAGGCTTCGGATCGCGAGGAGCAGCTCGCAACTATTGCGCCTGCGCGCGAGAAGGAGGTGGCTGAGAAGCTGATGGCTGCTGCCAAGGACGTCTCTGGTAAGTGCTTGTCCTGATTTTTGTTTTTCGGCTGCATTGTCTTCAAACCCTTATTCGATTCTTGTGTTGTCTTCTTTGCTCCAGATGCTTCGGGCATTGCGTTCAATCGCGGTGCCTTGGAGCACGGGAGCGCTCTGGACGATGCCACTGAGGTAGTCGAAGAGCGATGCGGTACTGCTGCTGGCTCCCTTGCTAAGGCCAAGGAGGTCCTTGGGCGCTTCTACAAGGAGATCGTTCCCAAGGGCGCTGCCCTTGAGGTTGTTGATTCTCTGGTGGATGCGTTGTCAGAGGATGCACCTATGGCCTACAAGCGCAAGCAGAAGGGCCTCGGTGCCTCGATGGGGTTGGCCATGGCCATGGCATTCAGAGTGGAGCTGGACCTGCCGCACATCTCCTCCAAGATGCCAACGGTTGCCGATGGCTCAGAGGTAGCTTTCGCTCTCTTCGCTTCCCGCTGTAAGCTTCATGGGCCGAAGCTCATTAACCTTCTGGTAGAGTACGCAGCGAAGCAGCAGGTGGAGGTTAAGAGCATGCAGTCTGGCTCTAAGGCCACTCCGGATGCGGGTGCCTAGGCTCTGTTGCTGTAGTTGTAGGATAGTTGTCTTCTACTTTTGCTGTAATATATGTCGAACAGTTTCCTTGTGCCATGCAGTGGCTTTTTGATGTATATAAATGATGCTTCGAGCTGCTGCCCAAGAAGTGTGTTGTTCATATTCTTGCTTGCTTGCCTTTAGGGTCCTTCGGGCGAGGCTCTCGTCGATGCTTCGACTGTCCCTCAGCCACGACTGTCCTTGGATGATGCGTTGCAGCTTGTTTTCCTTCGTGATCGCGTCCGCAGTCTTGAGAAGGAGATCCTTGGTGTCTGAGGTCACGTGGACGTGTGGAAGTCGAAGGCGGAGCGAGCTACCATTAGGGAGGAGTATCTGATGGGGGAGCTGCGGCAGTTGGCCGAGCAGCTGTAGTGTAAGCTTTCTTGAGCTGCTGCTTGTCTTCGGGTGCGCCGTGTTTGCGTGTCATCTTACTCTGTATTTTCTGCAGGTTCCAACCTTGTTCCGAGGGAGGAGAAGGAACACGTTGCAGTTCGGATCAACTACCTTACCCTACAGTATATGGAAGCCAGAGGCTTTTTCTGGATGGACCGCGATCGGGCCACTGTCCTTGCCACTGTGCAGAATCGTGTTCATCAAGTGTTGCGGGTGCTAAGGCAGGTGAAGACTTCCCTGGCGTCGATTATGTACGTCATGTTCCCCCTTGATGAGGCGCCTTCAACTCTATGGGGTTTGCTGGCGAAGTTTCGAGACATGGGTGAAGGCCGCCCTTTCCCTTGTTCGGCTGCATCGCTCGGATGTTGATCTTGTGGCGGTGGCAGCTGGGCCGCCCCCTCGACCAGATGGTGGCCTATGGGACATGCACCCACATTACGCGGCCATTAGGCAGTATGCCGAAGATATTGTAGATCTTTTCGAGCATCGGGCGCACGTGATCCTTCAGAATAGGTAGGTCTTGTAAAAAGAAATATGTAAAACTTGTATATGCTTGAGTAGGCTTGTTATGCCCTTTGTTGTAAAGATTATTTGTGTTAGCACGTGGTGCCTTTGTTGTATGCATGACCTTTTCGTTAGCCTGACACGGTCAGCTACTCAGGTGTTCATGCGTTATTCTCAGTCGACAAAGTCGTGAGGTGAGGCGGATCCCCCCGAGTGTGTTGTAATCACACAGTAATGAGAGGAAAAGAGGTTTTCAGGCTGAGTACTTAGTTTTTATTCATATTGTATCGAGGGGGTACAATGTTCGGCTAAGTAGCCTTGGCTGAGTAGCCTTATTGAAAGTAAAGAGGGATAGCTAGGGGTAGAAGCGTCGCAGTTATGCGACGTTCCATGGGTTCGAGTATGCGACTCCTAACTTGACGTCCTTGAGGCGGTAGGCGCCACCTGGGATGACTTCGGTGACAATGTATGGTCCTTCCCAAGGCGACTCGAGCTTCTTCGGCCGCTCTTGCTTGAGTCGTAGGACGAGGTCTCCTTCGACGAAGGACCTTGGGCGCAGCCGGCGGCTGTGGTAGCTGCGGAGGCTCTGCTGGTAGACCGCGGAGCATGCCGCGGCGATTTCACGTGCCTCATCGAGTGTGTCGACGACGTCTTAGAGTGCGGCCGTCGATCTGGCTTCGCTGTAGGCGACGACCCATGGGGCCTTATGGTGTACTTCTGCGGGTAGCACGGCTTCGGCTCCGTGCACCATGAAGAATGGCATGTAGTCGGTTGAGCTGTTTGGCGTTGTGCGCAAGCTCCAGAGGATGGATGGTAGTTCATCTGTCCAAGCTCCCGCATGTCTTTCGAGTGGGCTGAGCATTCGTTTCTTGATGCCAGCACCTACGAGGCCATTGGCCTTTTCTACATGTCCATTGGTCTGTGGGTGCGCCACGGAGGCGTATGATATCTTGATTCCAAGGTCTTCGCAGAAGTCCTGGAATTCCTTTGAGATGAAGTTTGACCCGTTATCCATGATGATGTTGTGCGGCATGCCGAAAGAACTTCACTGCCGTCTTGCCCTTTTGGTTGGTGATAGGCATGGCCTCGACCCACTTGGTAATTTTGTCTACTGCGACCAGGAGGTAGACGTGGCCTCCTTTCGAAGATTTGGGCAGTTTGCCGATCATGTCGAGGCCCCATTGGGCAAAGGGCCAGGCCATAGGTATGGGCCTGAGCTCCGATCCTGGTGCGTGTGGCTTACCCTCAAACCTTTGGCAGCCGTTGCACCTCTGGACGATGTCCTTTGCATTGTTCATGGACGTTGGCCAGTAGAATCCAGCTCGTAGAGCTTTGGCGACGAGGGCGCGGCTGCACGCCTGATGGCCGCAGATGCCCTCATGGATGTCTTGGAGGATGGTCTTGCCGTCACCGATGGTGACGCACCGTTGGAATACACCCAAAATGCCGTGCTTGTACAACTCGCCATTAATGATGGTGAAGGCTTTGGACCGGCGAGATATGCGTCGGGCATCTATCGGGTCATCGGGCAGTTCTTTGTTTATCAGGTACCGAAGGTACGGCCGAGTCCATGTTTTTCGATTGATATGAACTGCATCAGGTTGACCAAAGCGACCTCCATGTCGAGCTTTTCGGGTCCTTTATGCCCTTCGGGTAGTGCAGCCCCTGAGTGCTCTGCTTCTTCGGGTGATCCCTTGGGGAATTTTATTTTGATAGAGGGTACGCAGATTTGTTCGAGGAACACACCCGGCGGCACCCGTGCGCAAGTGGAGCCGATGTTGGCGAGTCTATCGGCCTCCTCGTTGCTTTATCTTCAAACATGGTGAAGTTCGCAGCCGTCAAAGTCTCCTTCGAGTGAGTTGTAGAGCGCGCGGTATGCGATCATGTTAGCGGAGTGTGCATCGCACTCATTCATCGTCTGTTGGACGACGAGGTTCGAGTCACCGTAGATGACTAGGCGCGTTGCGCCATAGATCTTGGCCATCCTCATGTCGTGGATGAGGGCCTCGTATTTGGCCTCGTTGTTGGAGGCGCGAAATTTCATCAGAAGTACGTATTTCATCTTATCACCTTGTGGTGATGTTAGTATGACGCCAGCTCCTGCTCCAGCCTCACGCTTGGAGCCGTAAAAGTGCATCATCCATGATTGCGTCATGTTCGGGGTGTCCGGCAGCTGGAGCTCCGTCCAATGGACGAGGAAGTCCGGGAGGACCTGAGATTCTATCGCCTCATGCCGCTCGTAGACTATGTCTAGAGGGGATAGCTCGATGCCCCACAGGGTTATGCGTCCCGTGGCTTCGGGGTTGTTCAAGATGTTGGAGAGTGGCGCCTCGTTGACGACCATTATCTGATGCTCCTGGAAGTAGTGGCTCAGCGGACGAGCCATCATGAACACGCCGTAGGCGAGATTTTGGTAGTGAGGGTACCTCTGTTTTGTTGGCGTTAGTACCTCGCTGAGGTAATAGATTGGGCGCTGCACCCCATGGGTCTTGCCTTCCTCGGGTCGTTCTACCACGAGTACTGTGCTTACCACTTGATGTGTGGCTGCTATGTATAGTAGCAGAGGCTTGCGTTCCTTTGGTGTGACCAGGACATGCGAGGTGGAGAGCAGTCGTTTCAGGTCTTTGAATGTGTCGTCTGCTTTGGGTGTCCACTCGAATTTTTCTGCCTTGCGTAGCAGTTGGTAGAAAGGCAGAGCCTTCTCCCCCATGCGGCTGATGAATCTTCTCAGCGCCGCGATGCGCCCAGCTAGCTGATGGACGCCTTTGATGTTCTTTGGCTTCTCCATGGTCAGTATTGCCCGGATTTTCTTAGGATTCGCCTCGATCCCTCGCTGGGAGATGAAGTAGCCAAGTAGCTGGACAGAGGGGACGCTGAAGGCACACTTTTCTATGTTCAGCTTGATCTTGTAGTGATCGAGGTTGTCGAACGTCTCGCGGAGATCATCGATCAATGTATTGGCTTCCCTTGTCTTGATGACTATGTCGTCGACATAGACCTGTATGTTGCAGCCGATCTGGCTCTTCAGGCACGCCTGCATGCACCGCTGGTACGTGGCACTTGCGTTCTTGAGCCCAAAGGGCATTGTGTTGTAGCAGAATACTCCGAACGGCGTGATGAACGTCGTTTTCTCCTGATTTTTGACCTTTAGCCGAATCTGATTGTAGCCTGAGTAGGCATCGAGGAAGGAGAGTTTCTCGCATCCTGCAGTCAAATTGATGATCTGATCGATCCGAGGGAGATGGAAGTGGTCTTTTGGGCAGTGCTTGTTGAGCGACGTGAAGTCCACGCACATCCGCAGGATGTCCGTGTCTTTTTTAGGGACTAGCACAGTGTTGGCTAGCTACTTGCTCTCTCCTTGATCTCCCGGATGAAGTCAGCGTCGAGCAGTCTGTTGACTTTGACTCCGACGGCTTTGGCCCTTGGCTCGGACAAACATCGGATGGACTATTTGACGGGCTTGGCATCCAGGAATATGTTGAGTGCATGCTCGACGAATTCCCTGGGAACTCCTGGCATGTCTGCAGGACACCAGGCGAAGATTTCCTAGCGATCATGGAGGAATTCGACGAGCGCGCTTTCCTATGTGGGGCTGAGGTCATTGGTGATCAGCGCCATCTTGGAGGCATCCGTTAGGTGGACCTGCACCTTTTTCGTGTTGACTGTTGAGTCGAACAACATGTCGGGTGCGTTTTGCCTAGATACTGGGGGTGCCTCGTTGTCTGTCACCTCTTGAAGCCTTGTTATCTCCTCTTGCATACCGAACGATTGGGAGATTCTATTGAAGTCTCTGTCGCAATGGTCGGAGCAGGTGAAGCTGCCCTGGACCATGATGACGCCCCTCGGCCCTGGCATCTTGAGTAGTAGGTACGCATAGTGCGGTACTGCCAAGAACCTTGTGAATAATGCAAGTCCGAGGATGGTGTGGTACTGTGATGGCCAGTCCACCACTTCGAACTCCAGCCGCTCGCATCGGAAGTTGTCGGGCTTGCCGAAGATGACATCGAGCCATATCTTTCCTAGGGGGTATTTTCCCTTCCCTAGGACGATGCCGTGGGAACGTTGTGTCGGATTGTTCCAGGCTGCATAGCGGGATCCGCATTGCTGCTAGGGTGCTAGCGAACATCAGGTTGATGTTGCTGTCGCCGTCCATGAAGACGCGGCTCATCTCGAACCCTCCGATCTGCGCCTCGAGCACCAGGGCAGCAATGACCTGGGCGAGGGATCTGGCGGGGGGATTCGAACGACTGAATGTGATACAGGACTTCGATCCGCTGAGGTACTCAGGGTGGCGGGTGGAGCGAACACAGCCAGGCTGACTTGGCGGGTGATTTTCTTTTGCACCCTGTTTGTTGGGCGCCCTTTTTGGATCATCAAGGACCCTTTTGGCGTGGGGTACCTATTTACGCCATTGTTTTGCACGGGTGCGATTGCTTGGTTCGAAGGTCCCACGGGTGGTGGTGGAGGAGCTCCGTGGGCAATGTCACCTGGTGTAGGTGTGGGCCCAAATCCGGGGTTCACGATCTGGCGTCGCATCTGGGTGAAACCCTCGCTGAGTTTTTGGAACTCGCGGCAATCCTTCAGCATGTGGTTGGCCTTCTTTTTACCATCTTGTTTGTCGATGTAGAAGTGGATGGTGCAAGGGCCCGACAACTTGTCATATGCCGAGGGCTCGTCGTCGCGGTTGCGACGTTGCCACGTCTGTGCGAGGCGTCCTCCGTCTCGGAAGTTGACTCCGCGGTATTCTCCACTGCTGTGGTTGTTGTCGTTGCAACGTTTGGCGTAGCCAGCCGCAACCATGGCAGGTCTGTCGCGATGGTCGTAGATGCGTGATCTTCGTTTGCTAGGGCGTTCACGTCTACGGCCGTACTCATCCTCCTCATCCGAATGTGCTCGGTGGAGGGAATGTTCGCCATCTGCCCACCTGTTGGCGATGTCCATGAGGTGGTAAAGTGTCTTGGGCTCGACGCACCCAAGTTCCTCCTTGAAGTCAGGGAGCTTGACACCATCCTTGAAGGCGTCGATCGTTCTCTCCTCGGAGATGTGCGCCGCTGTGTTCTTGATGTTGGACCAGCGCAGGATGTACAAGCGAATGGATTCACCCGTTCACTGAGTGCAGGCCCGCAACTCTTCGATCGAGGCTAGCCTCTTGCTGGTGCCCTTGAAGTTTCTGATGAAACTATATGCCAGCTCCTCCTAGTTTCGGATTGAGCCTAAAGACAGGCTGTTGAGCCAAATTCAAGCCGCGCTTGTCAGCTACAGCTGAAGGCAATGCAGGGCGGTGTTTTTGTTACTACCGTGCAGCTTGATAGACGACAGGTGGTCGCTGAGCCAGGCTTTCGAGTCATGTGTCCCGTCGAACTTCGGAGTGTCCGAAGGAAGCTTGAAATTTCTTGGCATCTGAGTTCGCCGAATAGATCTGCTGAAGCATCTGGCTCCGCAGAGTTCTCCATCGTCATCCTCTTCGGATTTGGTTGAGCACGCGTGTTTGGCACGTGCCTTGTCGACCTTGCACTGGGCGATGTCGCTTCGGGCCTTGTAGTCGCGGCTACGACGTCGTGGACTCTTGCATCGTCGAGATAAATCGTGCTCGTCTTCCTCCTCGTCGGATGAGGGCGTGGGGCTATGGTTGAATCTAACTGTAGCTTTCTTTTTCAGCTCCACAGGAGCCTCATCGTGGAGCGTAGCTCTGACGAGTCCGAGTCCGGCTAGTGCGGACTTGTGCATAGCTCTCTTCGGGTCCCCCACCAGAGGTGGATGTGACATGAAATATGTGGTGTCTGCCATGATCGCGGCTTGCAGCGTCTTCGGTATGACGTTGTCGTTGACGTCCATCTCCATGAAGGACATGTTGAGGGTTCGTGTAACCTCGCGACGTGCAGCGGGGTCCATGTTGTCCGTGCGAAAGCGATGCTTGTTGGCATTGTTGCTGAAAGGATACAGATGTCGCCTAGAGGGGGGTGAATAGGCGATTAAAACTTTTCCTAGAGTGGCTCAACAAAGGCGGAATAAAACTAGTGTTTACTTTGTTAAGCACAACCTAGAACAACTAAGGTTCACCTATGTGCACCAACAACTTTGCTAAGAAATACAACAACAATGTGATAGCAAGATATATATTACTTCAAGCACGAAGGCTATCACAATGTAAAGTGCATAAGTAAAGAGCTCGGGTATAGAGATAACCGAGGCACGCGGGGACGACGATATTTTACCGAGTTTCTCCCAACATGGAGTACGTCTCGTTTGGAGAGGGGGTGGTATCAAACCACCAATGCCACAAAAGGCCTCCCTTATTCTCCGGTGAATCTCACCCCAATGGGATCGATCCACGCTTCCACTATCGGTGCACTTGTCGGTGGCAACCGGAACCTCTCACAAGGTTGGGGCACTTCTCCACAACTTAATTGGAGGCTCCCAACAAACGCCACCAAGGCCACAATGCCACCAAGGCCACAAAACTGTCTAGGGTTCCAAGAACCCAAGAGGGACAAGCTCCAATGAGTAACTCAAACCAAATCCTCCGAGGAGAACTCAAACCGATGCACCAAATGAAAATGGCAAGAACACCACAAAGGTGCTCAAATCCCTTACTCTCAAGTTCCAACAAAGCTACTAAATCTATTGAGGAAACAAGAGAGGAGAAATCAAAGAGAGACACAAAATACCCCAAAATCTAGATCCCCAAAGATGCACTCACAAAGAGATGAATCGGTTAGGTCAAAACGTGGATCTAGATCTCCTCTCTCTTCCACTCAAATATGAGAAAGAATAATCGGAGGGAAAAGATTAGGCAAATTTAGAGCAAGTGTGGACAAAGTTTAGCCTAATAAATAAGAGAGAAGCTAACTAAATTGAAAATAGGAAAAGCCTTAAATAGGAAAAGCCTTAAATTTAGAGCAAGTGCGGGAGCGAAGGGCCACTGCTGGCAAATGAGAATAAGCGACAGCGAAGGCAGCCAATGTCAACGCGCATGCGGGACAACGACCGGGGAGCGGAAGGCGTCTTGCCTGTGAGCCAGCGGGTCAACGCCTTGATGATGCGCATCGGTGGCACCGGATCGCGACAACGGGCGGGACAAGTGGAGCCTGTGGCGACCTAAACTGAGCCAGTGGGGCGGCGGTAGTCTTGAGCGAGGCTGGGCAAAACTTTCCAGGGCCAGCCGGTAGTACCAGCCCACCCCGGCGGTACTACCGGGCCGGCCAGTACTATCAGAAAAAAGTACCGGACTAGGCAGTAGATAGTCCGTGGCGCTCAGATGCGGGCGGTAGTACCGGCCTGTCCGGGCGGTACTACCGCTCGGCCCAGAAAACATGTTTTTTTTTTTCTTTTTAAATAAGACCGGTAAATATTCAAACGAGTGTAACTTTTGATTGGTAGCTCCGATTGACCCGATTCCAATTGCGTTGGAAAGAGGACGACATGCGTTGGAAATATTGGTTATCACCAAGTGAGAAAGTATCAAGTAGAATAATATGAGATACCTCACTTGGTGAGAAACCGAAAAGCTGCATAAATCAAAATCGCAACAAGATACAAACGGAAGATCCGATTTTGATGAACAAGAACTTGTTATGGAGATTAACACAAGCTCTATATCCTCACATGAATAAGACCAAATAACAACCAAATACGATGATGCAAGTATGCAAAGGTTTGAGATCTCTCCGAACGATGTGACCTAATTACTCATTCGAGAACGGTTATCTATCCTAAACCCGGTCACCCACACACAACATGAGACCGGCAAAAGGGAAAACCTATCAAGATTATACCTTTGCCTTGATCATTCCACTTGAGCTCGATGTAGACGATCTTTCCCTTCTCAAGATGGAACGCCTTTCTTAATTCCGCATCATCGATCCATGATCACCGAGGATGGCAAGCATCAAACATGAGATCTTCTATAGATGGCGCATTTTGAGCTTGCACAACATATCTTATTCTAATTTTATCGACCTTGAAGCCGACACAAGCTCCAAGCGATGCCAATGGACAAATCCTACAAGTGCAACTTAATACACACATTAGTCCATAAAGATTGGCATTAATTACCAAAACCGCACATGGGGGCCTCACATGTTCTTTCAGTTGCCGTGTGATCTGGAGCCGCCAGCGGCGGAGAGCGCAGCTTGCCGCGCGCTAGACTCCGAAGCCGCTTGCTTGCGTTTGTCGAGCTCCTCCTGCAGCTTCACCTGCCTGTTATGCTCACCGATGAGGAGGAGGTGGTATGCCATCAGTAGGTCCCGTGAAGAATTCATAGGTAGGATCTTATTGCCCACCACGGCTTCGCGTACCTGGAGCCATCCAGCATCGTCGAGGTTGATTTTCTGGTAGGCGGCAGCGTCGCCTTCGTTGGGCGGGAGGGATGGTTGCCTCCTGTTTCCTACGTTTTCACCTTGCGGGTTGGGTGGTGGTACGTGGGCACCCGAACCTGGTGGTTGTTGTTCCACGTTGCTTTGGATGACCATGGCGCATTGGTAGCGTCCGCGGATCGGATCGCTGCTGCCGCAACTTTCGGATCTGGAACCATAGGTTCCCTCATCTGATGGGGGGCCGCACAGATCTGAGTTGCAGCTACTGCTGTTGTACGACTCGTCTGACAGCGTTGACATGCATAGCACGCTGGGGTGCAGGGACCACGAGGTAGGCCTGATGGATGGCAGTGTCACCCGCTCTGGGAAGCGGAGAGTGCCGGTCTGTCCCACCTAGAAGCAGAAGCTTCCGAACAAAATCTTGAGCCCGTCACCTACGGGCTCGAAATCCTTCATGGTGGCTGGCGAGTGGGCGATGAAGTCAAAAGCGCCGAAGAGGAGATGGCTCTCCGTCGCCGAAGAGTTGTAGATCGCTTTGGTTGGGACCGTCACGATTGCACAATCAGCGCCCCCGATTCCCACGGACGGCGCTAATTGATGAGGTTCGATCTCGTCAATGCCCATTGTTATGAGCTTGGGTTTTGGAGAAGGTGGGGATGCTGGAGATCACGTAACGGTTAACAGACAAGCAACCAGGGGACACAAGATTTACCCAGGTTCAGGCCCCCGGAGGGAAAACCCTAATCTTGCTTGTCTTCTCTTGATTACGGCGGAACCAAAACGTACAGGGGTGCGCAGATGTAATCTGGCGTGAGGTGTGTATGCGGTGAGGTAAGAGACCATCCTCATCGTGCCCTTCTAGCCTTTATATAGAGATAGGCAGGTCTTAGGCACAGATCGAGTCAGTTAGAAGTTAGGGTTTGCCCCTTTGAATATTCTATCTACTATAGTCTCAGGCTTGGGCCACCCGAAAGCTCCATGGGATGCGTTGCTCGTAGTGGGCCTTCCTTGGGCTAGACTGTATATGCTAATGTCATGCACCCGTTGGGTATAACCATGTTAGGTGTAATCCATGTTGCACTGCAATACACACAAGTTAGAATTGGCGAGCGTATCATGTACATACATGGCTTCGGAACACAAGAGACCGAAAGGTCGAGCACGAGTCACATGGATGATGTGATTGACATTGGAGAATGTCTACCTTTGAAGCTATGTTTCTGGCCATGACGATCAGGGGTTGCATAGTGAATTGGGATCGTGTGACCACTAAAATTGTCTGGAGGATAACTATTTTAGTGGGAGATCAATTATGAATTGAACTCAAATTATGAACTTAGTCTAGATGTCTATTTGCAAATATCTTATTAGATCATGGACATCTCATTAAGGTCCTTTGCGACCATGGGAAATTTCTTGCTTGATATGGAACTTATTAGAAGGGTCCAACTTCATAGAGTAATACCCACGCCTGAGGGATATCCTCGTAATAAAATAATCCTCTCTTCTTGATACAATAACCATTAGGATATAGTCTGATGACTCCGCGACCTTTGTGTTTTATCCATTATCATCCAATAAGCCATCCTCCATTTGATGGAGAGTGGAGCTAAAATTTTTTATTCTTCAAAATCAGGCACATAAAGTATGATCCATTGGATGAGTTTTCCTCCATGATGAATGAAAAACAGAATATATGGAGAGTCAATTAGCAATCTTGCATTAGAGTTGAGAACTCTCAGAAGGGCTTGATTGTATTGGAGGTCATGGATGAAAAGGTATATGTTATATATACAAAGTTATAAATTTTATTCTTGCAAAACTCGTTGTAGTTACCAAGTATTGGATAGTTGTCCCATTTTATAAAAACAGGATGGTCAGCTTGATAATTACTGGAATTGAGGCAATGTTGCTTGATGACGGCAAGCAAACTAGTTGATGGCCGACATCACTCCTTTCCTAAAGTTTTATCATTTGGATTAGTGGACTTGAATAAAATTTTGTAATCCTTATTTGTGTGTCTTTCTTTTAGCGAGACAATTATTCATATGAATAAGTTACAAGCCAACTGTACTGTTCTTATGAATAATACCTTTATGGTCACATTACGATTATAAATGAGTTATTATCATCACTATGTTAATGATAATAGGTTAAGCATTTATAAAGGATTAGAATGCTAAAAAATACCCAAAGCTTGATAATGAAATAACACTATCGTTTAAGTCAAGGTGGTTATTTCATGTTTTTCATTTAAATGAAAATCGGGGTCTTAGATATTTGATCTAGTGACTTTGCAAAACCATGCCTCGTTTGGGAAAATGACTAAAACTCCGCATTCCGGTAAAATGGTTATGTGCGAAGAAATGTTAAATTTTATACATAGTGATGTATCGTATTTTCAATAAATAGTGGAAACCATTATTTCATTGTGGACTTAAGTAAATATGTGTATTTAATTAATGAAACAGAAGTTTTGAAACAATTTGAATTGTTCAAATGAGTTCACAACAAAGGGATATTAAATTAACAAGAATACAAAGCCTTTTCGATTTGATCAATATGACAAAAGTATTTAAGTTAAGTATGGGCATAAAAAGGACTTGTGAAAGATGTTTCACAAATTATGATAATTGGACAAATTCAAGGTGTTGATATGTCTAAACATTGTAATCATTTGTATTAGATATGTATGGTATAATACTATCTGTTATTAGGGTTATAGTTATCGTTTAGAGTTAAAGATAAAAATAAGAAAACACTGATTTGAAATACAAAGGAACATCTGAAGATTCGTGGGAATAACACCATAAGAGTTATGGCAGGTTTGAGTTTTTAGAAATTTCGATGATTTGAAATCATGGCGAATAAACAACTATTTGTAGCATATTCTTAGGAAACTATGAATACATGTTCCACAAAGGGCAAACCTTCTGTTTTCCTAAGATTTGATGTGTCGTAATGAAGATATAGGTGGAATAAAGTAAAAGATCAAAACAAGGTATTTGACCTTACCTCCTGATTGTTGAGTGGCACAACGAAATTTGTTTCGTGAAACTGAACTCTACAAATAGAGGAGAAACTAATGATAATGATCATAAAATTACAACGAATACTTTTACCAAAGAAAGTAGGATTCAATTATATATATTATGCAAGTTTGCAGAATTATATCATTGATTCACTTGTCATGTTATTTGAACAAGACATACCTACAAAATACAAAAAATCGTGATGTACCTAAGTGCGAGAAATGACTAAGAGTCATGAAATCAGTTACATTTAAGATTGAAAAGTAATATGTTACTTGATATTATTAAGTAAAGAGGTTTACTTTTACTTGATATTTCTAAATGGTTGCAATGTCACAAGAAAGAAATGAAACTTAATGAAAGACATAACACTATTTATCACAAATTATGTTGGGACAAATTCAAGGAGTTGGCTAAAAATGTAGCAATACCTGAGTCTATTGGATTTACACCAGCAATATATTGATATTGGAATCTCGTAGATGGAATTCTCAATTTGATGATGATCAAATAATTTTGGAATGTCCAATATTATCGAGAGGACTTGCATTTGAGTGGGAGAAAATTGTCTTGGCTAAATCTTAATATGTAAGAGAACTATTTTGAATGGGATCTAAGCAGCTTGGCTAAATATTAATATGTAAGATACATATTTTGAATGGGAGTCAAGTGAAATCCATGCATCTCATATATGGATGCCATATTTGAGTGGGAGTGTGTCATAATTCTGAAATATGTGGATGACATATATGAATGATGTGACTGGTATTAATAATATTTAATTTAGTAAATATGGATGAAGTTGAACAAGTTATTAAACAATGAAATCTATCAAGATAGATTGGTAAGTTTAATAATCATTAATGTTGAATGCTTCCTTGACTTGATTCTGAAGATGTTTAGAATATCCTCGATAAGATTCTGAAGTAGTTCAGAATGGAACGTGATAAAGAAAGAAGTTCTTACTTGTATGAAGCATTGGGTTAGTGTCAGTATTACAACTATGGTTAAAAGAAAGAATGAGATATGTTGTATCTCCTATGCCTCGGTCATAGGTTCTTCCATACAACCATATTGTATACTTGACGTAATGTGACCCAAGGATCTGGTTAGAATAACATGTCTTGAGGTGATTCCTGAATTAATCTCTGAACCAAATTTAAGATTTTTCTTAAGGGATTTCTATTTTCGTGCCCTTGGTTCGTTAGTTGTACTCACTTTTACCCAGCCGCTTAACTTTTCCTCACTTTTCTCCCCGCCGTGTTAAGAAAACCTCATGGGCGCTCGGACGGAGGGATGCCGTCAGGTCAAAGGCTTGACCGTTACATGCTGACTGGTGGGACCGTGTTGGGGCGGTTCAGGCGTTGAGCGTTACATTACGAGGCCTCAACTGTTACATGCCTGACCGGTGGGGCCGCATTGGGACGGGTCCTGCATACGTGGTGAAGTGTGGGACCGCATTGGGACGGGTCGTGCATACGTGGTGAAGAGTGGGGCCGCATGGAGACACGTCGGACCGGCCATTCCCTCGAGCCTGGAACAGCTCCCACACCACCGCTCTGTTGCCCCGCCGTCGTGCCCTCCTACCTTATGTCGTCCTCGGCCCCAGAGCCGCCCCCCTCCCCTAGACGTGGAGCCCACTCCACCTCCGGCTCTGCTCCCTCCCTTGCTAGATCTAGCCCTTTCACGGAACAGTATGCAACACCGACTGGTGCACCGTCCATCCCCATTGAGCTTGGAGAAGATTGGGTGGAATCGCAGGGATCTAACGCATGGATTCCATCTGGGTAAGCATCGTTTCCCTTTTGTGGGTTGATTATTGGCAGTATTTGAACTTGAATCGCTGGTGCTCAACTAACTTCTATGATTTTCGAATAGTATTCATCTAGTGCTGGCGTAATTCGTGGTTGTGAACAATATCTCTCTGGATTTTACTTCCCAGAGGTGGTTTCAACCTCCATAAGTCTTAGAGATAGATAAAATCTCCCTAGAATCTATTGTAAATTCCCCTGGAGCAGTGGCGATTCAGTTGGTTTGCAAGAGTGTTTATAATTATGAAACTCTTGCGTGGCCTGAAACTATAATTGACATAACTCTGGCACGGCTAGCGATTCACTTTCAAATTAAAAAAAATTATACAACTCTTCATGTAAAGAGTGTTTATAATTGACAATACTCTTGAACACTTTCAAATTAAAAAAATTATATAACTCTTAATGTACAAGAGTGTTTATAATTGACACAACTCTTGAACACTTTCAAATTAAAAACAATATACAACTCTTAATGTAAAAGAGTGTTTATAATTGACACAACTCTTGAACACTTTCAAATTTTAAAAACTTATACATATCTTAATGTAAAAGAGTGTTTATAATTGACACAACTCTTAAACACTTTCAAACTAAAAAAACCATACAACTCTTAATGTAAAAGAGTGTTTATAATTGACACAAGTCTTAAAGACTTTCAAATTGAAAAAATTATACAACCCTTAATGTAAAAAAGTGTTTATAATTGACACTACTCTTGAAAACTTTCAAATAAAAAAATTATACAACTCTTAATGTACAAGAGTGTTTATAATTGACACAACTCTTGAACACTTTCAAATTAAAAAAATATACAACTCTTAATGTAAAAGAGTGTTTATAATTAACACAACTCTTGAACACTTTAAAATTTAAAAAAATTATACAACTCTTAATGTAAAAGAGTGTTTATAATTGACACTACTCTTGAACACTTTCAAATTGAAAAATTATACAACTCTTAATGTAAAAGAGTGTTAATAATTGACACTACTCTTGAACACTTCCAAATTGAAAAATTATACAACTCTTAATGTAAAAGAGTGTTCATAATTAACACTACTCTTGAACGCATCCAAATTGAAAAATTATACAACTCTTAATGTAAAAGAGTGTTTATAATTAACAGTACTCTTGAACACTTTCAAATTGAAAAATTATACAACTCTTAATGTAAAGGAAACGGGTGTTTACCTTTGAACACTGTTAAATCGCACTTAATACGTGATAATGATGTGCTATGAAAATCTTGAGAGATTATCATTTTCATAGAATGTAGGAATGTAATGCATAAACTTAAATATGGCAAAAATTATACACCTTTGAACTGTTTGAAATCGCACTTAGGACATGGAGTGAAATATAATGCAAAAATTATACACCTTTGAACACTTTCCCTTCAAATTATATTCAAAATCATTTGTTTATGGGGTTAAAGCATCGGTGGCAGACTCATTATTTTGCATGGATAGAGGGTGCCCCTCGACAGATACAGGGGGTATCCTGTCTGCTAGATCACAGAGGATCGATCAGAGGATCAACGGTTGGTTGGTACGATCCGCGTGACAACTGTCTCGACCAATCAGAGCGTAGCAGCCAAGATGAGCACAGGTGTGAGAGTTTGTCACTAAGAGGGAGGGGAAAACTGAGTAGAACTTAAAAACCAAGGGCAAAAGTGACAAGGGTGTTCAAATATAAAACAAAAAGATATTTAAAAATGTAAAATGCTTCTTTTATACAATAAAATACATATTGGCATACATCAAACTATTTAAAATTCAAATATACATCAGTATGACAATTATTGCCTCATTCAGACAAATTATGTTCTGGGGAGGGATGTTTTGGGGAGAGGCTTGAGTAGAAAGACATGAACCTTCATAGATAGTAGGTGATTTGAGAAGTGGTGATTTAGGTTAAAACTTGATTTATATACATTTCTCATGGTGGCAGGTCACATAATAAGACTCCCTGGGTAGATGCCACTATGTTTTGATAAATTTGAATTTGTTGTGCATCAATGACTCAATTAGCTACCTAAAACCCATTCGTTGACTCTCTGTTGACCAGCCACCGGAGGGTAAAAGTGAGTATATTGCAAACGGCAGTGTTAGTACTGGCGGGCAAAATTGAGTACAACCAAACTGCCAGTGCTACACTCGAGGGTATAACTGAGCACAACTAAGTGGCCAAGGTTAGACACGAGGGGGAAAATGTGACGCACGGTACGCGTGTCGCGGTGCACGGGGTGGTAGCGGACGCGTGTGGCCGTGAACGGTGCAGTAGCGCACACGGTTACGCGGTGCACGTTGGTGCAACGAAATGTCTCCTCCCTTCACCTTTATAGAGGCCTCCTCACTCTCACTCATCACTCACTCTCTCACTCACTCACGCAACCATCTCCACTGTCCCATCACCTTCGACAAACCCCCAAGAAAACCCCAACCACGCCGACGATGGAGAAGAACATCGCGGTGGCCATCGTCGCCTCCAAGGAGGCCGACGAGGAGGCCCCCGTCCCCATACTGGCCCCCGTCGAGGCATTGAAGCCAGCTACCATCCCCATCCAGACCCCCGTCCCTGCTTTCGCTGTAGCCGCCGGCGAGGAGGCCCTCGTCCCTATACAAGCCCCCATCATTCTCCTGTAGATCCCGCACGGCTAGGACCCCTACGGGGACAACGATTACATCAGGCCGGAGAACCTCTTCGACATCAGCTTAGCCGACCCATGGTTGGAGGTAACTAGGGTTTTCTCCCCTTCCTTTGTTCTTTCCCCATTCCCATCATTGGGTGCTATATCGTGTGTTATTAGGGATCGTCTAATCGGTGGATGCTAGGTATTTTATAGTAGCCAATACTCTTGTGTTAGATCTCGTATTTCAATGGATGCCCCTAGTTGGGATCAGTACTAGCACCGATCTGTAGTTGGGATCAGTACTAGCACCGATCTGTAGTTGGGATCAGTATTCGATTTGGTTTGAGATTTGGGGATTGGGGAATAATCAGGGGATCTCAATCGGTTAATTTATGCAAGTAATCAATCCCGATAATCACGGTATCTCAATCATGTCCGTATTGCATGCTACTGTTTTTTGTAATAGGTGGATAGCAGTGACGTCTGCAGCGACGACGAGTCCATGGACACCAAGACTCGTCAGGTGCTAAGGAAGATGTAGTCTGGATAGTTCAACGAATTCTTCGCCGGCGATGTCTACAGGTGCCCCTTCTGCACCAGGAGCCTCGTGTGGCATCCCGCAAAAACCACTACTAGAAAATCGCGTTGTTTTTGTGCATTGCATCATCATGACCGCATGCTCATGTCATCATGCCACATTGCATTTGAGCATCGTCATCATCATGCATATTATTTTTGTCTAAAAACTATTTGCGAAAGACTATGTTATTTTCTAAACTAGCCCTCCTCTATTTTCAAATCCAAATCGTCGGTCCAGCCGGATCTTTCATTTATCTAAAACCAATTACAAAATCTATTGTTAAAATAAAATAAACCCTAGTCTAAAAATTTCTGGTCCTAAAGTCACCCAATCCTAGTCTACCCACCTATCCTAGCCTGCCACCTCACCTTCCCTCCACCTCACCACACCCATCGCCACCTCATCAATCCACCCCCACTCCCTCCCTCTCTCTCTCCCCAACCAGCCCTCCACACACGCCACCTCCCTCTCTCACACAGATCTTTCTTACCCCTCTCTCTCCACTCTCTCTGCAGCCCGGCCCCACCTCCTGCGCCCGGCCCCCACTCCCTGGCCAACCCCCCTCTCTCCCACTCCCACTCTCCCCGACCCCACCACCTGGCCCCACCACGACCGGCCTCCCCAACCACGCGCCCGCCCCTAGTCCTTCCCCCCCCGCATCGAGGCCCATCCCCGCCGCCAGGATCTCTTCCTCCTCCGCCTCTCCCCGCCTCCGCCACAGTGGTGCTCCCTCCACCTGGCCCGCCCTCCCTCCTCCGCCTCTCCCGGCCACTGAAGCCGCCCGCTTCTTCTTCCTCCTCCGCAAGCTTCACCGCCGGTCGCCTCCTCCTCGCGCCCGCCGGCCTCCCCTGCCCGACGCCTCTCCACCCTCGCTGGCCGCCTCTTCCCATGGCCCGAGGCCGCCCGCCGTCCTCAACCGCCACCGAAGCTCCGCTTCTTCGCCCGTCCGCGACCTCCCGGGTTCTCAAGGCCGAGCCTGTCGTCTTCCGCCACGCCACGTCTTTGGCCGCGCGCGACCATCTCGCCGCCCGAGCCCGGCTCCTCCTCCCATTGTCAAGCTCGTCCCCGCCGCGGGCCCTTCCGCCAGCCTCCCGAACTCAACCCGGGCTGCCACATGGCGTCGCCTCCTCCAGCACCATCCGCCGCTGCCGCGTCAGTCCTCCGCCTCGCGGGGCCGGCCCTCCCGTCCGTCTGCGCTGAGGCACCACTGGCTTGGTGGTCCCGCTCGGGCAGCCGCCGCGGCGTCGTCAGGTTGATGCGCGTAGGGTGCTCGTGGACGCGGCTTCCGGTCGTGGTCCAGCCGCCGCCGCCGTGAACTGTCGCCCCTCATGGATTCATTCACTCCGTTTACGCCATGATTCGATTTGTTCCCCTTCCGCCTCGCCGCCGATGTAATGCGGCGCGGCCTCGTGTGCTCGTGTAGGTGCCATGGGGATCGCTTGTTCCTTTGGCCAGTCTTGATGCACAAGTTCGCTAACGACCATCGGCGAACCGATGACCGCCAAGCTCGCCACAAAAACGACAAGCACTTCACTGCGGGACACCAAGGATGCCGACATGGAACCTAGGACCGACAAGTTCTCCTTCACAGATCCGATGACCGAGACCCTGAAGACCGGTCGAAAACGCCAAGATCTCCAATCACAACGCCAAGTTTGCCACCTTGAACGCCAAGACCGACGACACGACCCGACGATCGCGGATGCGACAAGATCGTCTCTCGGAAGCCAAGTTCTTCGACCCCGGAGACCCATCCATCGGGACGTCAAGACCTCCTTCCGAACCCAAGTTCTCCGTCGCGACACGACAAGTTCTCCATCGTGTATCCGAACCTCGCCGATCCCGTCGAACCCTGAGACCGAAACCCCGAACCCCCGGAACCCCAAGATCTGCCGAACCCTAATGTGTGGCCCCTTTTCTCGAGCCCTATTTTATAAATGTAATATCAAATTGTTGCATATTAATTGGTACATGCTTGCATGCATATTGTCATGTGGTTTGGGGGCCTTATTCCGATTCACCGTATAATTAAATATGGGGCCCATATGCGGGCAAATCTAGTCTTATATTGGCCTCATTTAAATTTGTGTAGTGAACCGGTGCTATCTTTTGTCTTGATAAGGCAACATTTAATTTGCGGGGTAGATAAACAACATGAACTTATTAATTAATTGTCGGGACCCTCGGTTCCGCTTAATATGACCTAGTTGCATCGCATCTTTGCCATGCCATGCATCATACATGCATCATGCCCGATCTTTTGCCGTAGTATTAAATAGTGCATCCGGTGTTTATTCTAGTGTTTTGCTTCTTCGCGGATAAGGCCGTTGAGTTGATGTGAGATTCGTCCCGATCTTCGGAGGAACCCTCGGCAATGTTTTCAGGCGAGCATCTCCCCCTTTCTGCCTATCTTAATTTTATAGTATTTATTTCCCTCCTGTTGATCTATTGCTATCTGTGTTGCGTTGCTCTAGTTTTTCGTACCCGTGATATCCCTTGCAGCCTTATATTGCCTTGGACACATCCTATTACCTATTGTTTGGTAGATAGTTGGACTTGCGTGTCGTAGTCGCTTGCTCAAGTGCTGTTGCGTGTCGACAAGTACCTCAGTTGTTGGAAGACTGCCATATGCTTTATGTTGGAGATGATCATGGCTTTAATTATCGTTTAATTTAATTATTGTTTAATAACTAAAATTGAAGTAGGTAAATGCAGAGGCACCGGTGGGTGATAGATAATATTTGGTTTCCGACCGCCCACTTGTGTCCCGTAGGACCCCGAGTTCTTGACACCTGTTCCGAGATCGAGCGCGCTAACCACAGGTGGGGAGATATGGGCCCCCCATCGATTAGTACCTGATTTCAAAGTATTGTACTGGGAGCCACAAACTAGTTTGAGGTTTTATTTACTACCATGTACTTATGCCATGCTTTACCGCTTTATTTAAATTGTGCGATGGATAGCACACTTTACTGTTTAGGATCGGGACACGTTTTCACGGTGTCAACAAGCCCAGTTTTGGGTCCCCAGTCGTTCACAGCCGTCTACCCAAACCCTAAGTCCGTCTCGGAGACCGGCCGACTTCGTTGCGGGTAGACTTAGTGGGGTGGCCCCCCGTGCTTGCTTTGGGTCTGGAAACGTCGTGACTTAGGCCCCGCCGACATACCGATGGGTGTATGTTAACTGATCTGGCAAAAAGGGTCGAAGTGCTTGTGGATACTTTGGTGCACCCCTGCAGGGTTAAATCTTTTCGAGAAGCCGTGTCCGCGGTTATGGACGACTTGGAGCACAGTGCTTGATCATAGACAACTATAACTAAAGTTTACTGTTATAAATTGACTTGTATCCGATATGACTAGTAATCAGCTTCACTGCAACGGAATGGCTAAATAAAAGTACCAACAACTGCTGGGTTTTGGGTTATCTCATACTAATTGTATCTGACTAGTAAGTGTCGCAACTACAATGGAATGGTTACATAAAACTGCCCACTGCTTATTTCATCAGGATGACTCATGCTATCTATATTTGACTAGTAATTGCTGCAACGATAACTGAATAAATAAAACTGCCAACTGTGTGAGTTCCTCGGTTGACTTCCTCGTTTGGTCTCGAGGGGGAATACCAGGATGGGATTGTTTGGTGTTAGTATCAGGTAGGTTCCGGATAGGTCTTTCTTACCGCTCTCTGATAGCCGCCAGTTATATCGAGTCTCTATAGGTTGTTTAGTGCATGATGCCGCTGCCGCTTCAGTCCACATACCTATGTAGGCGAGGACCGCCGAATTCTAGCCTCGCTGCAGTGTCTTGGCCTCAAGATCGACGCTCCTCTTTTTCCTTTGCCCTTTGTCGGCACCCTTTGTTTAAGCAGGTTTTGAGATCGACGTCGTTAGTGGTTACCCTTCCGCTTGGCTCGGGGGTTATGGACGCCATTGGTTATTCTTCAGGGCTCTTATCCCCATTTGCATCTTGTCCGTAGCTGGACGCTCTTTCGATTTCAAGGTGATTTGAATCTTTGTACCGTATATATGTATTCTTGACTCATGGAGTCGTGTTGTATATATATCTGTTCCGTGGGTCCCATCGAGGACTGTTGTGTAATGGTATTACTTCGTTTTCCACCCGCACGAAAGTGCCTGGTGGGCACCTTTGAATCGTTTCTATGCGGGTTTGGCGGGAAGCGCTAAAACTTGCATAGGGCCGATTCTGAGGGTGTTACACCTCGCCACCGACTTCAACCCCCTCGTGATGCATGCCGAGGACGTGAAGACCTGCGGCCCGTCAAAGAACGCCAACGCCTTCAGAGTCCATCACAAGGCGCTCGGTTTTCACCTCCGCAACCTGCAGATGGCGGCCATCTAGGAGGGTCGCATTCCCCCGATCAATCCCAAGGCGCCCAAGGTCAAGGGACTGGGCAGCAGGAAGTGGAGGAAGCACCACAGGGAGGAGGCGGAGGCCCTCCTAGCGCAGGCCATGAGGGTCCACTAATCTTGTGCTTATGTTGTTGCTGCTGCTGTAAAGCAGCTTCTTTTTATTTGTTGTATGTGTTGAACTTGTAAGCTGTTGCTGCTGAGCAGCCTAATTGTCGAACCTGGTTTAAGTATCATACTATATAACACTTTATTAGTTGTTTTATCTACATCTGCTCTGTTCACCTACATATTTATGGTGCTGGTTAGATTTGCTGCCAGATTGGGAAAATACGAGGGCCAAAAGGAACCATGAATAAAGAGAGAAGCTGCTCTAGATTCGCTGCCTTTATAGGCAAAAATAACAACTGTTAGCGACATAAAGGGGAAAAGGCGCTCTTAAAAGGCCAATCATAAAAATAACAAAAAAAATCTTCCAATTTAGGCGATAGGGCGCACGTAACTATCATACGCGCCCCACATGGTCTCACACCACATCCTCCAAAACACGTTCCCAACAAGCCAACCCCACACCATGGGGGGTCCTACTATGGGACCCAACTGAACGTGGCCCCACCTGTCATCACGTAACGGGGGTGGGTCCTACTTGTCAGCACGCAACAGCGAGGGTCCACTATAGGACCCACCTAAATGCGGCCCCACTTGTCAGCACGTAACGGCGAGGGTACACTAACGGGACTCGACGGAGAGCGAGTTTCAGACCAATGTGAGAGTTCCATAATAGGAGCTGGACAAAAGTGAGGAAAAACTAAGCTACTGAGGAAAAGTAAGTATAGCTAACGAACCAGGGGAATGAACATATAATTTTTTTTTCTTAAATGGCAAGAAACGAAGTAAGCTACATAGCTGCATTTTATGCACCAGGATCTACATAGATATAAAAGTATATTTTGGCTAAAGAAGTTTGACTTCTGCTAAGTGTGTTTCAAAGGTTTACATGACAACATTGAAAGTTAAATTGACTAATTGACTATCATTATAAAAAAGAAATAAAGTCTCACTCTATCACCAAACGAATACTTCAACATATTATGAGATAATGGAGTGAATGCCAAAATTAGGAGGATATTAAATATTTGCAAAAAGACATATTGATCTAACAGGGACATGGCGTTTCCCATGAGCATGCATGATCAATAAACGCATATGTGATATGGTTATGATTAGTAAATGCAAACAAGATTATTTGTACTCTAGTGCAAGTGGGATATTGAAGGAAATATGCCCTAGAGGCAAATAATAAAAGGGTTATTATTGCATATCTCAATAAGTTCGTAATAGTTTCATATTGTGCTATAACTGTATCAAGAGGAAACATTGATACAAGTGTGATATGAAACATAAGTCCCTAGTAGCCTCTATTCATACTAGTTCGTTGGGAAATCGATGATCAAGGTTTCCTGATCATGGGTGATAGTGCCAGTTGACAACGAGGTCATGTCATTGGTGAATAATATGATGGACATTTCCCAAAGATTGCGACATGATCAAGTCACAAGGTTCATCGTTGTAATAGTCAGAAACGTAGTCTCCTTCTCCTTATACCATGAGATCATATTAATCACTATCTCCCAACGCTGCTTCAACTGTATCAAACTTCGCTCGTTGGAGCGGTGATTTTAAAGGTGTATGTTGGGTATCAGGAGGAACAGTTTGAGGCCTATGAATCAAGACCGGGATTTGTTCACCCAATGACGGGTAAGATACATTAGTCCGACTTGGTGAGATTACATCCATAATGTTGCAACATGTGACTAGGTCATGGGGATGTAATATCACGGGAACAAGTGAAACAGTACTTGTCGGTAACGATATTGAACAAGGTATGTGATACCAAATGATTGGATCTCAGACAAGTTGTATTGAAGAAACAAAGGGAATTGGACTCACGTTTACGATTAAAATGACATCGTCATCGTGGAATGTACATGGATCAATATGGGCATCACGGTCCCTCTAATGATCATTGATAGAGATCATGTCTATGCCATTCCCGAGCCATGAGGGGATACACTTAAGGGTACGGTGAGCTGGAGATCATCCGTAAGTTAGAGTCACAGTAGAGAAAGCCGGAATTGTTCCATGGAGAGAGAGAGAGAGAGAGATCCTAAGTTGTTTCGAGAAAGAAAAGGAAACCGTAAAAGTTCCATTGAGAGAACCGGAATCGTTCTGGGAAGTTCCGAAGTCATTCGGAGGAAATCGAAGGGGAACCGAAAGGTGTTTCGGATCAAATCGGATTTTGTAATATGTATTTACATATTAGTTAATGTAATTAATATTAAATATAATATTAAAATGTATTTTGAAGGGGTATTCCACCAATGTGCCAAACTTCCTAGAAAAAAGGGCCCATGAGGGAAAACTCATGAGGGAAGGGCCAAGCCCATGCACCTAGGGTTTTGGGGTGCCTAGGGTTGCCCCCTTGGCCGGCGGCTAGGGTTAGGGTTTGGGGGACGCCCTAGGGCAGCCTCCCTCCCTTGTCCACACCTTGGAAGGCTTGCAGGAGGGGCAAGCCTGCCCCCTCCACCCCTATATAAAGAGCCCCTCTAGTGGAGGAGGCACACAAAAGGTAACAGAATCCCATGAGTTGGGATCTCTCCTCCTATATGCTTCTCAAATCTCTCTCTCTCTCTCTCTATCTATCTTTCTATCTATCTCTCTCTATTTGTCTCCACGCGTCGGCACAGTCTAGGACAGTTCACGCAAGAGACAGCGCACCTAGCAACACATTGTTGCGCAGCGGGGATTCCAAGCTAGAGATCTACTTTCGCACTCCCATCGGGATCGGGGAGACGGAGGTCCCATCGTACAACGTATGTGTACGAAGCCACGAGGGGGCCACACTTGATGCACCTTGAATGTCGTGAGCCAGACTGTTGCACGATGATGGAGCAAGGGGTGACCTGCGAGGAGCTTCACGACCTTGAGGTCGTCTAGGAGCACGAATGCTTCAACCACGTTCCCCTTGAAACGTTAACCACTTTTGAACTACAAGGGTATGTATCCGAAACCTCGGCCGTTACTTCATTACTAATAGATAGATCTTGGGTATTAGGCAATCCGACGTAGGATTTTTGTTTTGTTTTCTGTAACGGAACCCCAACAATGACGGCAGCCGGTTACTTATTGTAGTTGACACCAAAAACACATTATTATAGATGTTTTATTTAATAAACCGTCTATAGGTTATTTTATGAGTCAGATGGGAGAACCGCCTCGAAAATAAACATATATTAGCGACTATTGCTTAGAGGCGGAAGGAAAAACCGTCGCCGCCCATGGTCTAGAGGCATGTTCCATGGTAGTGGTTGCAACCGGTGGTCAAGGTTTTTGGAGCAAGTGAAGAGCACCACGAATGTATCCAGTGCAACGGGCTTGTGGTGCACCCGGTGCACCAAACCTCATTACAGTCTTCTACAAGTTAACAATAAATTCGAAAATAATTTTAGCATATAGACATAACATATCTCTAACATGATGCAAGGTGTCTCAAAATTATGAACATAGCTCCACAAACATGCTGCAGATGTGAGGACTCCGACATTGTCCTTCTAGATGCCGATGTGGCGCCCTTCCAACCTCCATGCGAGGCCCTTAGTTGATGGCTCGATGACAACGTGTGGCATGCTCCCCGATGTTGGAGGCGATGGTCGGCGGGCGAGTCCGTCTTGCAAATCCGGTGGAGAGGTCCAGGGACCTGAATACGTTTCAAGCTTAGTTTTTAGGTCCTTTCTGCCAAATTTAAGGACTAAATTGTAATTTTCGATTCTGCTAAGGTCCTATGTACAATTTATACGTTCACCGCTTGGTATTAACACAGCTCTGTTCGGTCCATAGCTCACAGCCCGGAGCCTGAAAGCATCTTCCAAATTTTTTATTAAGCGAAGTACTAGCAGTAAGCAAGAAAGCGAAGCAGTAGTTAAGCGAGAGAAACACGAACGCGGCACCACGACAAGAGTGTGAAGGGAACCACCACGCGGAGCACGAACGCACTATCCAGCCAGACTCGGCAGGGAACAAATTCCACCCATGAGCGTAACAAAACGTGCCCTAATCACCCCGCACTCTTAACCTTGGCGCCTAATTAATCAATCAACCCCACCGACGACGTCCCCACCAGTCTTCCCCCTGACGACAGCCACCCCACCCCACGCGCCTCAGATACCCGCCCCCATCGACGCGTATATCGGTCGGGTCGCCTAACCCAACCTGTCATACGCACACACATATTAGACACGTACAGGTACAGCGCACGTACAGGTACAGCGAGCAGTGAGAGACCGCTACGGCTGGAACTGCTGCGCGAGATTCGATGCTTAGCGCGCGAGACTTGACATCGCCGCAGGGATAGCCCTCTCCCGGTCCAGCTTGGGGTTTAGGCAGGCCAGGCCGTGGGCGATCGATCGATCGAATATATGCTCCCCTAAAGCTTGCGATCGACGGAGTCCGCCCGATCCCGCCTTTCACAGCCTGTAACGCCAACTATTCGCAGGCAGCACCATCCGTCCCCGATCTCTCTTTTCTTCTATCTCCATAGGCTATCCTCCCGCCCCGAATTCTGATTCAGTCCTCAAGTTGCAGAGGGGGAACTACTGGAAAGGGAGAGCTCTGCCGATCTTTGTTCTCTTTGTTCCGGTGGGTCGCGCGCCTTTATTCCCGCCATTAAATTAAACTATGCCTCCTTCGCTCCACTAGCTGGCCAGCAAATTCGCCCCAATCCTCCTTCGCTCTCTGTACTGTTCGTACACACACCCCACCTTCGTTCGATCTCAAAGATCCTCTCCCAGCCCGGCTCTGGGTATATATTTGCCGCCTCCCCTTGCACACTTTCCTTACGCCATCGTTCGACCGTCCGCAGCCGCACTCATCAAGCACAGACGCAAAGGGATACAGCAAGCGGGAACTGATTAGTACCTTCGAGCTTCAGCGCATGGCAGCAATGGCCACGCAGGACAGCATGCCCTGCTCGACTTCTTGGAGAGACCTCACACACACCAGCTGGTAAGCAGCACGAGCTCTGCAGATCCCTATGTACATGCAGTACTACGAGATTGATTGATTGGCCGACTTCTTCTCGGAAGGAACGCGTGTCTCATTGGGGTTTTGATGTGCAGGAGGGACGACGACTACAGGAGGATGGTGATGGCGAGCCTGATCGAGGCGGTGTACCTCCTGGAGCTGGAGCGGCAGGAGCGGCGTGACGCGGCGGAGGTGGCACAGCAGTGGTGGAAGCCCTTCAGCTACCGCCTGGCGCACGAGCTGGTGGACGAGCGCGACGGCTCCGTCTTCGGCGCCATCTTCGAGTGGGACCACCGCCAGCTGCTCGACCGCCGCGGCGCCAGCGGGGAGGAGGGCATCAGGCCGACGGGCGCGCCTAGCGCGGTGATCGCGTTCCGGGGCACGCTGCTGCGGGCGCCCACCATCCGCCGCGACGTGGAGGACGAGCTCCGCCTGCTGGCGCGCAACAGCCTGCGCGGCTCCGCGCGGCTCGACGGCGCGCTGCAGGCGCTCAGGGCCACCATCGACAGGTTCGGGTCCGAGAACGTCTGCCTCTGCGGCCACTCCCTGGGCGCCGGTTTCGCGCGGCAGATTGGCAGGATGCTCACGGCCTCGCGCCAGCCACAGCAGCAGCCGCAGACGCAGCAGGCGTCCCTCGAGTTCTACCTCTTCAACGCGCCCTACCTGTCGCTGCCCATGGGCGTGCGCAGGGTGGTGAGGACGACGGACTGCCTGCTCAAGACGCTCCGCACGGGCGTCGCCGCCGTCGGCAGGTGGCACGGCAAGGCGCTCAAGAACGTGGCCTACGCCAACTGCGTGCTCGGCTACACCAGGCTCGACAGCGACGGCAGGAGGCTCTTCGACTGAGACTGTTGATAGACCGATCACGACTCCCTGAACCTGAACACAACCGCGCTTGATCACGAGATACATACATCCGTCTACCTATCCATGATCAATCAATCAGCTCGACGATCGTAGTAGGATTCAATTCGAGGAACCACCAATAAGCATCTTGTATCTTGCCTGAGGATCGGATGAACCGCTTAGTAGGTAGAGCTAGCTTAGCCTGCATGCGTGCTTGCCCTGTACATGTTAATCGTTTTTTTCCCACTGTCAATTGTGAATTAAGATCAGCTACTACTACTGTATGTGTTTTTGATGGGTTTGCCTCCCAAATTGCCTGTGTCCATCCCTTCGTGTGAGGGAGCTGTCGGGTCGTATCTCAAGCTAGCTGGGGTGCCCCACATTCCACCATCTGAACGACAGAACCTCATGGACGACCTCTATTATTTGTGTCGGTTATAGTACCACGACGACAAAAGGGAGAGTGCCTTTTCACACCCAACGAACGGAACGGAACGGAGGAACGTACAGAGAAGCCATGGCTAAGCAACCGCTGAACCGCGTGGCCGGCGTGGCCCTGGCCTGGCAACCACGCACGCGGTACGCACGTTTCGCCGTTGAAAGTGCAAATCAGGAGGACAGCAACGGGACCTGGCTGCCTATGTTGGGCTGCGCATCTGCTGCAATGTTTATCATGGATGTCGCCTGTAGGCTGTAACGTTACAGCGAATGGGGAGACACAGAGTGCTGCTAGCGTTTCTTTCTTTCACTTCTGTCCCAAAATTAGACAAAGGCGGGCGTGCGGGCAGGACAGGAAGCAGAAAAGCTGTGCTGCGATTGTGGTTTCAGGTGGCCGACAGCTCGAGGAGCTGCTGTAACGTTTGTGCGAAAACGTCCCTCTTGTTCACCCAACGCAACGCCGTTACTTCTATTTTTGGATTTTACTGCTGTGAACAAATCGATTGGTTTCGTCCAGAAGATTTTCTGGATCTACCATTTCTCCTCTCCTCTCTCTTTCTCTTTCTCTCGCTCTCTCCGATTTCACCTGTCGATCGATCGAGAGATAATCCATTGTAACCCTCCCGATCCATCCATCTCTTGGGAGATGATTGATTTTCTTTCTCGTTTCATCTGTCGAGAGATCATCCCATCCCCTCTATCTTTCTCCACCTTTGATTTGTTGACAGATTGAGTGATAATTCATCCAATCTCTCCACTCCATTTGTTGAGAGATAATCCATCATCTCCCTCCCATTATTTCTTCACCCCGGGGAAGAAGGTAACCATTTTTTTCCTGACATCGCAGAATGGAACAACAACAGGACAGGTCTCATCACGGAGGGGGAGAAGGTAACCATTCCGAATCAATTAGTTTCCCCACCTTTGCAAATTGTGACATAAATCATCTACGGATGGGACTATAACTGAAATTTTCGTACCCACAACCATCTTTCCTGAGTACTCCTAGTTCATAACTTTCAGAATATTCAAAATGGTATCAACATCCAATCATATACCAGAGTTGGCCGTTCCATTAACCGTACGTGTCACAAATTTTGAAATTTCAGGACCGTCTGGGACGATGACGCCTCCGTCCAACAAGGAGGAAGAAGAGCCCCCTAAAAAGCCTCCTGTGTCCACAACCTGCTTCATAGTAGGATTGTAAGATGCTAACTAATGCCACGCCCTAAATTAGTTTCAGCCTTGCTACGAGGACACATCAGTTCCTCATGACAGTTTCCTGTGTGATATTGCAGTTTCGCCGCGGTATGTTGCTGCTGCTTGGTCGACGAAACGCTCATGTGACAGGCCAGGGGTTGTCTTCTTGCGTGTCGGACCCTGCTTTGTACATACTGCAGAAAACATGCTATCAGAATTTGCCTCTGCCGTGTGCTTGTGCTTCTTTCTGAAAATTCACAAAATGTTCATTACACAACAGTGCTAGTGCAATTTTACCGAACATGGTGCAGCCCAATGTGAGATGCAATGGAAGCTGAGTATGGGCGAATGGTTTTCAACTTTCCCTTTCTGTTAAAAACCCATCAAAAGAACAGAACTATGTAACTTAGGTTCAGCTGCAAAGGCATCACAATGAAAATGATGGAATAAAGTGATGCCTCTAAATTTTGAATAGAGATCGCACGTGGTGAGAATTTAACTGTTTGTATTTATGATCCACGATGCTAGGAGAAATGTTCCCGATATTTAGGTGTTCCCAATGATCCATAACTACACCCCTACCCCCTCCCCTCCCTAACCCTAGCCGCCACCACCACCCCTTCACCTCCTTCACCGCCACCGGAGGAGGCTACCGGGAAAAGCCCACGGAGCGCTGCAGCGCATAGTGGCAATGGGGTTGTCTTCCCCCGCCGCGACGCGGAGTGGCTCGGATCGGGGCAACGGACTTTCATGGCGGCGACCATCGTGGCTAGCGGGGCGGTGGTCTAGAGATTCCTTGGCATGGGGCCACCACGGGCAGTCATGTTGGCCGAGAACAAAGAGTATGATGGTGCACCAACTGACCGAAGGGTGTCGAGTGAAGGTTCACTCCTGATTTTGGACGGAGCCGGCAAGCCACACGCCCCGTTTTAGCTCGGACAGGGCCTTAGGCCTTGTCTAGTCGGGGATGCTTCCCTCCTGACAGGAGATATGACCGCGGACGTCACTTCCCTTTTGAGGCATTATCGTGGCATCGAGTGCTTGTCCCCCTCTCATCTTCACTCTGGGGGAATCCTCAGATCCAGTTCCTCGGATCGAACGATGATGGCATCATGCCATGACCTTCTCGTGGGCATCACGCGGCTGGAGGGTCTTGTGGTATGTCGGTGGCAATGTGGAGTGGCCTCACCTTGCATGTAGTCTTCGGCGGAGGTGTCAACTCATGCATGTTTCTCATAGGTGATACACACGACATTTCTTCCGGGGGCTTCTACCTACGTCGACTGGCAGGACTTGGCGCCATGGTGTCGAGGTGTATCGGCGGTGACCGCAGGTACGTAGGTGATCACGTGAAGTGTACTGGTGTTGCTTGGCACCATTGTTGTCGGTGGCTGGCCTGGAGAGCGCCTTCGCTTCGTTATACACCTTGGAGATGTGTTTCCCAAAGATGGCGGGGAAGATCTGTGGGGCATGTGCATAAGGGTTCTCTCTCTAGTTCTGGTTTATAAGCCGACGATGGTTGTGGTTGGGGAACTAGGCCCCGTTTGTCCTCTATCGTTGTGCTAGTTGGTGGTTGTTTGACAGCTCCAGTATGTATGTTTGGTGTAAGTCTTTTTGTCAGTCTTGTGTTGAATAAATGAAATAAAAGAGGTTGTTTGCATCACTTCGACATGGAGGCTGCGGGTCTCAGCCTCCTTTTTAGAAAAATTGAGCTACATTAAATAGACTCTCCCATTGAAGCCAACCCTAGTGTCTATGATGCGCCTCGCTCCCTCCATTTCTTTTCTAACCCCTTGTGTCGCCCTCCAAGAATCCCCAGCGCCTCCGTGTCAACACCCCCCCACGCCTTGCACTATCACCGCTAGTGTCTGCCACAGTTTGTGGTGGGCCTCGCACTAAAGGCGTCGAGGGTTCTCTTCTGCTGAGTGCGGTGGCTGGATCGGCGATGAGAGTGGTGAAATTTGCCGACTCCTCGGCACAGACGTTGAGGCTCTCGGATCTCGTGTCTTGAACGTTGATCAAACCCTAGGTGGTGTATTATGGTGGCTGACTTGTTACGCTGTCTAGGTGGTGGCGTATGCGTCGGGATTTGCCATATGCTGTAACATCCCAAAAATATCAAACTTAGATCATCTAAACACTAATCATCAAGTTTAGGATTAACAAAAACTTTTCTAAATGAATTCATGAATGCATGTATATGTGTATGCATGGATTTTGAATTTCTTTAAAAACCACCTTGTTTGTGTGAACCATTGCTTGTAAAATGTTTTTTAGGTGAAAAGAACATCATCTAAAATATTTCCCACACTTTTCCTTAAGACAAGTAAATCAAAACAAATATATTAAGTGAATGGTCATTTTGACCAATTTAACTCACATGCCTACTTTGGCTATCTCAAACTTTCAAAATCTAACAGAAACTTTTCTGGATCTTTGCACCCCTTGAATGTACTCATAACAGAGTATCAAGGCCCACTTTGTGATCATCCAAGAAACTTTCAAAGGCTTAGTTTAAATGACAATTCAAAATTGAATCTTCTTCATATGGGAAGATCCCACTTTTTCAAAACCCACCCAAACAAGCTCAACTTTCAAAACCCAAGCATCTGCATACTCACCAGAACCAATCTAGCAAACCCACCAAAATTCATTTCAAAATTCAAAACTTGATTTCATGCGGCCATTTCATCAAACAGGTTGCAGACACAAATCAAACAAAACATCAAACACTATAGTGTGTAGTGTTTTGAGCCCAGCTTGTTCCCTAGTTAGCTCACACACAACCCAGTAGATCATCTAGAAAGATTAGCCCAACACTAGCACCCCTGTGAGCTTGCCATTGTCATTAATGGTGAACAGCCGAGCACCCCCATGTCACCCCATTGTGGACAGCAAGCTAGGAGCAGCAGCAAGCCTAGCCAGCATGTCTGGGAGGCAGCCCACCGTCCACCGCCACTGCCTGTCCCAGCCACGAGCGTTGCCAAGCCCTGGACCACGCGCACGAGACACGCCTAGACCATGCCGAGCGTGCGCCAGAGCGCCACCCTCGACCATCACCCACAGACCGCGCGCCTCCCTAACCGCGTGCATACACGATCACCACCGACCCAGAACACCGCCAGACACCCCCGTTTGCCGCCCCGTGCCATATAGCCACCGCCCGCCGTCGAAGACGCCGCCTCTGCCGCGTAGAGCGCCGCCCGTTCTAGACCAAACCACACCGCCCCATGCCTCGCGATCATGTCGTTGAGCATCGCCAGGAGACACATCACCGTCCCCTACCCTTGCCCATGCCTATAGCCATCAGAACGCCGCTTCGACGAGCTCACCGTGCGCCCCGACGGTCGCCTCACTCGACTATAAATAGAGGCCACCCCCGCACGATTTCTTCACACCATCTCATGCCCCTCTCCCCACTGACCGTGCCACACCATCCTCAGAGCAAGCCAAGCACCACCTCGCCGGAATTTCACCGGAGCCCGCCGCCTCTGGAGAAGAAAGGAGCCAGCGATTGGAGCCGCCCCAAGAGAAGCCACCGGTACCAGGAGGTTCGCCGTCGTCGACTTCGTGGCTGCTCGCCACCGACTCGCCTGCACTCCGGTGAGCCCCAGACCCTCACTGGCCGCGCTAGGTTTCGTTCTCGCCGGAGCTGTCTCGCGTCGACGATGACCCACAGCCGTTGGATTAGAACTAAATCGAACGATCCACGTTGCCCCATACCGCTTCGCCCAGCCCCGTGTCACTGACGAGTGGGGACACCCACTTAAGCATCCCGCTCGATTCAAACACACTTCTTTTTAAATTCAAACACACTTCTGTACCCAACTTCAAAAATTAACCCAGATCGATTCAGTACACCAAATTGAATGAAACCAATTTTGTTGGAAAGGTCTGTGAATGCTTAATCCAAGCCCGTTGGATTAAAGTCATTTGGATCTATAGATCACCCATAGTAAAAATAACAAGGCAGAAGCTTTTCTGCATTCAAACATTTTTCAAATTTAAACCATAAAATATTTTGAGTTGATTCCAACTCTCAAAAATCACATTTAACCATACCTTTCAGAATATATAAAAATATATAGGTTTACTTGCAGAAATAATGTTCAAGTAATAAAAGAATGCTTCATAAGCATTTCTAGCCACTTTAATTAATTAAAATAAAAGGGTAAAACCTTATTAAACTGTGACACCACTTTAAATCACATTCCCATGGACTAAAATATGTGGTGATGACATGTGTCAACATGATCCCATGTTTAGTTTGGAGAATATTAAATCTTAAGTAGTTTTTCAATGAGTAGAAATTACTTTTCTAAAAATAAGAAGTTTCAAACCAAGCTTTAACCTTGTAATGTTAGAGATGATGCTAGATCATCTATAGGACCCTTGTGTGTGATGATTGCAAGTAGTTAAGTATTGTTTGGTGATTGTGTACCTCGTATTTATTCATAGACGCTAGTACCGACCAAGGATACTACGAGGAGTAAGGAGGATACTACGAAGAGGAAGCCGAGGAGAACTTCAACCACTGCTCTGCACAAGGCAAGCTAATTACTATGCAAGCCTAATACTACTAGTGAATGTGCAAGCTAACACTTGCAAGATACCTTACTGATGCCACAAACCCATACTTGTGATATGACTATTATATGCCTTAAGCATATGTGATCATATCCACTTGCTAAACCAATCCTAGTTTTATGGCAAGCTTCTTACTTTATTTCTTTATCAAAGCTTACTTAGAGTCTACCTAAGAGTTTGGTAGATACTAGACAGTTGTGCTGAAGGTTGCTTAAAGAGCATAAAATTTGGCCTAAGCTAGAAACCTTGATATCAGCCTAAGATATAAGGTTGGACTTAGTGAAACTCCACCAGTTACCAACCCTCATTATCACTACCCCCACCTGTAGATGCTAGTGATAAGCATAAAACTTGATCAACTTTTAGATGGGAATACTTGGTGGAAAAATGGTTATGAAAACCTTGGAATGATGGATCATTCTATGGAAATGTTTTGGACATGTGTTTCCAAACACTTGAGGATTTTGGTGATGAAAATGTTGAGGCCTGAGCCTTGGCCCTTAATAAAACTGATGGTTGTCTGGATGCGATACCATTCCAATTTTAGCGTACAACCACAATACCCGAATATTGGGTAGGGCTTGACTGGAAACTTATATACCTTAGTATTAGTTCCCTCACGGCCAAGGTCTGAGCTGAGGCTACCTTGTGAAGATTGTCCACTGCAGACTCCAAGATGACAGTGGTCACGGTTGGGAGGCCAAACTCACAGGAGAGGTGCTTATACTAGGGAGTGTAATTGAAAGGTTAGGATTGATTATCCGCATACTGAGTATGGTGAATTCAGGATTTGTTCCTAACGGATGTATCGAATGTTGTGGTGAAAGTGTACAATCTCTGCAGAGTGTCAAACTATTCGAATAGCTGCCGCATGATTATGGACAGCTTGAGTGGCCATCTTGTTCCCGTCAGACTTTTAAAATGACTTGTGAAATGAATTGAGACTTTGACTTGACCACAACAGAGTTGTGACCTGAATTACAAGATCCCATTTAGGAATTTATAAAACTGTGACTAGCTTTGGAACTTAGTAAAGATAAACCTGGCTTTTTGCAAAACAACCCTAGAGCCTAGTGTCCTATTATCCAAAAACCCCTTACTTGTTAGTATTAGTTTGCGAGTACTTAAAGAGTACTCATGGCTTTGTCCCTGGCTATTCCCATGGCCAGACTTTGAAGAGGAGTACCTGGAGGATGGACCCCAGGAAGGTTACGACAACTAGGATCATCTCCCATCGTCAGCATTGCCTGTGACCCCGAAGATGGAGCTTTGCCTACGCTACCGTTATTATTACGTATTCCACTGCTTGATGTTGTATTAAGAACTGGATCATGAGATCCCCATTTGTGTAATAACTTATGTATCGTTTGTAATGGATGAAGTACTATGGTATCCAATTCTGTTATGTCTCGCAAAAATGGTAATCCTGGGATTGCGATGTATGGCATAACAGGCATCTAGGATTGAAAAATCCGGGTGTGGACAAGTTGGTATCAGAGCCATCCTGACCATAGGAGACCCTAGTTAGGTTGGACGTTGAACCAAAAACTTAGTTTCAAAATCACAGAACAAAAATATTTACGAAAACTTATTCTCATTCTTACCTCTTTAATTCCTTAATAAAACTTCATGTTCCTCAAAAAAAAAACTCTTGCAAAATAGATAAAATTTTGACACACTTGATCACTCTGCTAATCTACTCATCCTCTATTTTTAGAGATGGACGTGAAGTACAACAAGTTTTATCAACTCGGAAATGGAGGGGACCTTATCTTTGAGAGGGACCTGGATCAGCTTTCGAAACTTCTGGAGCGTCCGCATCCCGAGTTCTTCGGAGCTCAGATCAATGATCAAGGAGGAGAAGATCTGCAGTGGCTAATTGTTGCAAGTCTCCGAGGAAAGATTGAACCTCCCACTGCGGAGGGAATTCAGTTTACCTTGAGGGAAAACAACTGGCTCGATGGACTTGCCAGAGCAATGCAGGAAGCTCTTTCCCGTCTGTGTGGGCAGAGCATCAATCAGATCAAGGTTACTCCCTTTGAGTTTTGCCCAAGGCGTGATGCAAATGGACAACCACTGGAAGCCCCATACCACCCCGAGCTGAAGACTCAATTGGACCACCTTAGCTTCATGATGTATGATCATCAACAAGAGTTGGACAACTGCTGTGACTATTGCAACCACAAGTCTGCCATCATCAAGACAAAGGATCAGACCATCGCTATGCTAGCAAAGGATCGCAAGTCTCGCCGCCGTCAGCTCGACAAGAAGGAGCGCATTATTGCCCGTCTTCGCCATCGCATCTCATCTCTGGAAGAGACCATCCACGAGAGAGACATGCAGTTAGAGGAAAGGGAGAATGCAAGAGATGATCTTCGTGGAGACCCTTACTCCTATCTCAGCGATGACGATGATTTTTTTGAGGATCAGGCCATGGAATTCTTCACCGATGAGGATTATTTCGCCTTCATCGATGATGCTGAAGATGATGAAGCCACAGACTCCGAGCAATAGTAGCACTGAGCAATAGCGTAGTGAGTAGTAGTCGGTCCCACTGTATCGTAGATTCCAGAATGGTTCTTAAAACCATCTGTTTTTCCTTGTTATGGTGTGTGTTGTACTGTGTGCTATGAGTGAATGAATGAAAAAGCAAGTTGCTAGAAAACTTGAGTCAAACTCCAAAAACTTTTCAAAAACCCAAAACCTTAGCAATTTCCCTCTTTTCCCATGATCTATATCAATCTTCAGATGCCACGTGGAGGAAGTGGTTCAGCCCCGGACCCGATGTTGCAGATCCTGCAAATGTTGACTTCTGACCGCGAAGCTGAAAGAGCCGAACGTCAAGCCAACCTATCCACTCTGCAACAGATAGCCCAGCTAGCCCACAACAATCAAGGCCATGGAAATCAGGACAACCACGGATCTAAGCTCAAGAATTTCCAGAATACCAATCCACCCGTTTTCACCAAGTCGGAAGAACCCCTAGACGCCGATGATTGGCTGCAAACCATGGAAAATAACTTAGAAGTAGCCGGAGTGGAAGCCAACGAGAAAGTATTGTTCGCCACCCATTATCTAGCCGGAGATGCCAGGGCATGGTGAAACAGTGTTCGTGCAATGACCGGGGGCCAGATGATGACCTGGGAGGAATTCAAGGTCAACTTTAGCAGAACCCATGTGCCACCAGGTTTAATCAAGAGAATGAGAGACGAGTTCAGAGAGTTGAAGCAAGGAAGGATGACTGTAGTGGAATACCGTGACAAATTTTTGTCATTAGCTAGGTATGCCCCGGACGAGATAGACACCGAAGCCAAGAAGAAAGAAAGATTCCTGAATGGTCTGCATGATGAGATGCAGACGGTGTTAGTCAATATCCCCTTTGTGGATATTGAAGCCCTTGTAGACTCTGCTATCCAGATGGAAGGAAAGATCAACCAGGCCAATGAAAACCGCAAGCATCGCATGATGCATCAACCAGGAACCCATCAGACCCCAAAGTATCGCCCCAACCCATCTCCAGGATTTGCCCCAAGAACCAACAAACACCTATGACCCGTCCGACCTATGCCAACCGTGGAAACCCTAGACCCGGAGGAAATCACAACAACCCCTACAACTCTAGCAATTTCACCCGTGCCCAACCCAAATTCAACCCCAACAATGCTACCGCCAACCCCAACACTGCCCCGAGGACTGGAAGCAATGCTGTGCCTGTCGCAGCCAAGGAAAAGTCACAAGTGACCTGTTATGACTGTGGAAATAAAGGCCACTATTCCAATGAGTGCCCCAACAAGAAGAATGCTACAGCCCCCAACGCCAATGTCCCAGCTCAGCAGCAGCGGCCGTGTCCAGTGGAGAAGATTTGCCCTGTGGAATTCACTCAACCGCAATGGCCGTTTTTTCTCATGCATCAAGAAGCTCGAAGCGCAGACGTCGTCTGGGTATGTTTTCTGTTAATTCAAGACTTGCAAGAGTGTTGTTTGTTTCGTGCATCGCATTCATTTGTCACCAAGAATTTTCCTGCACTAGTAAAATTCAACCAACCAAATTGAAGCATGTGATGATTGTACAAATTCGGATCAACCACCAAGGCTAGGCAAATTTGCAAAGCCGTCCCTATCCGAATCCATGGCATAGATTTTTATGCTAATCTAATAGTACTCGGAACTAAAGGTTTGGAAGTAGTACTAGGAATGGATTGGATGTCCAAACATAAGGGATTGATTGACTGTGCCAAGAAAGCCATAACCATGACCAAGACACCGGAATATCAGTCGAGCATATATCTGAAACCTTACCTCACCAATTCAAGTGTAACAAGAGTCTAGCCCAACCTACCATTGACCAAGTTCGGATAGTCTGCGAATACCCCGATGTATTTCCAGATGTTTTGCCCGGTATGCCCCCAGATCGGGATATCGAGTTTATGATCGAACTAATCCCCGGAACAGGATCCATAGCCCAGAGACCCTATAGTATGAACCCGTCAGAACTAGAAGAACTGAAGAAGCAACTGGATTCCATGCTAGAAATCGTATTGATTCAACCGAGTGCGTCCCCATGGAGATCACATGTCTTGTTTGTGGACAAGAAGGATGGAGGTAACCATTTGTGTACGGATTATTGGAAGTTGAATGATGTCACCATCAAGAATAAGTACCCCTTGCCTAAGATAGAAGATTTGTTTGATCAGTTGACCGGTACCCAGGTGTTTTCTAAGATTGATCTTAGAACTGGCTATCATCAACTCAAAATTCGTGCAGAGGATATTCCAAAGACTGCCTTTACCACCAGATACGGATTGTACGAGTATACAGTCATGTCTTTCGGATTAACCAACGCCCCTGCTTATTTCATGAACCTCATGAATAAGATTTTTATGGACTTCCTGGATAAGTTTGTCGTTGTTTTCATCGATGACATTCTGATTTATTCCAAATCAGAAGAAGAACATGAGCTACACCTAAGGACCATTCTTGGAACCCTTAGAGAGCATCAGTTGTATGCAAAATTTAGCAAATGTGAATTCTGGTTACAAGAAGTAGGATTCCTCGGTCACATTGTATCAGCCGGAGGAATTGCCGTTGACCCTGCCAAAGTGAAAGATGTAGAAGATTGGCAAGCCCCAACCACTCAAACCCAAGTTCGTGCTTTTCTCGGATTGGCGGGATATTACCGCAAATTCGTAGAAGGATTCTCGAGTATCGCCCGACCCATGACCCAATTGCTGAAGAAGGACAAAAAGTTTGAATGGACCGACAAATGTGAAGCGAGTTTTCACGAACTCAAGAGGAGATTGATTTCAGCCCCAATCTTGATTATGCTGGATATCACGAAGCCCTTCGATGTGTATTGTGACGCATCCAAGATTGGTCTCGGATGTGTGCTAATGCAAGAAGGCAAAGTTATATCTTATCTATCATGACAATTGAAGCAACATGAACAAAATTACCCAACCCATGACCTCGAACTCGCAGCCGTAGTTCTAGCCCTAAAGACATGGAGACATTACCTTATGGGAAACCGTTGTGAGATATATTCGGATCACAAGAGCCTAAAGTATATATTCACTCAGAAGGAGCTGAATATGAGGCAGAGAAGATGGATTGAGCTAATCAAGGATTACGACCTGGACATTCACTATCACCCTGGAAAAGCCAATGTGGTAGCCGATGCCCTTAGCAGATTGCCGTGCCGCTTGAACTCCATGATTTTGAAGGAGCAACCAAGTTTGCACAAAGAGATGGAAGATTTTCGAGTGGAATTAGTAAGTGAAGGATTTTTGGCTAGCATAGAACTTCAACCCACTTTGATCAGTCAGATTAAAGAGGCGCAGAAGGGGAATGCCAGTATCGACGGAATCAAGCGTCGTATCGGTACAAGAAAAGTACCCGGATTCACCGAGGACGAAGAAGGAGTTCTGTGGTACAAAGGACGCCTTTGTGTACCAGCAGGTTCGGAGTTGAAAGAAGTTATCTTGAAGGAGGCTCACGATACTCTTTATTCTATCCATCCCGGAGGAACTAAGATGTATCAAGATTTGAAAGAGCAATTTTGGTGGCATAAGATGAAGAGAGAAATAGGAAGCTATATCACCAAGTGTGATATATGTCAGCGAGTCAAGGCAGGACATCAAAGACCCGCTGGATTGTTTCAACCTTTGCAAATTCCGGAATGGAAATGGGATTCTGTAGGAATGGACTTTATCACTGGACTACCTACTTCTAGTAGGGGAAATGACTCTATTTGGGTCATAGTGGACAGATTGTCCAAAGTCGCCCATTTCTTGCCTGTCAAAACTACCTATCAGAGTTCGAAGCTTGCGGAATTGTACATCTCTAGGATCATTAGTTTGCACGGAGTCCCCAAGAATATAGTATCGGATCGAGGAACTCAGTTTACCTCGATATTCTGGAAGAAAGTCCAAGAAGGTTTAGGAACCCGCCTAGATTTCAGTACCGCGTATCACCCTCAGACCAATGGACAAACGGAGCGAGTAAACCAAATACTTGAAGATATGCTTAGAGAATGTGTGTTAGAATATGGATCCAAGTGGGAAGACTGTCTGCCGTTTGCAGATTTTTCATACAACAATAGTTACCAAGCCAGTTTGCAAATGGCCCCATTTGAATTTATGTACGGAAGAAAGTGCCGCACCCCTTTGAACTGGTCGGAAGTAGGAGAGAGTCCGATTTTCGGACCCGACATCCTACGAGAAGCAGAAGAGAAGGTTCACAAGATTCGTGAACACCTCAAGACAGCCCAATCCCGACAAAAGAGTTACGCCGACAAGAGACGTCGAGACCTCGCCTTCAACATCGGAGATTTTGTTTATCTGAAAGTGTCGCCATTGAAGGGAATGCAACGTTTCCAACTCAAAGGAAAGTTAGCCCCCAGATATATCAGACCTTTCAAAATTTTGAACCGTTGAGGAGAAGTATCGTATCAACTGGAACTACCTGAAGAGATGTCAGCGGTGCACAATGTGTTCCATTTCTCGTTACTTCGCAAATGTCTCGAAGTCCCCGAGAAGACCGAAGTGTTCAAGAATATCGATCACCGGACCATAGAGATCAACGATGATCTGACCTATCCTGAAGTACCCATACGTATATTGGAAGAAGCCTTTCGAACTACCAGAACCCGAAGCATCAAGTTTCTCAAGATTCAGTGGAGCAACCACACAGAAGAGGAGGCTACCTGGGAACGCGAAGATCACATCAGAACGGAGTTTCCAGATCTCTTCAAATCCTAGGTAATCTTTTCGTCCTTTTTCAAATCTCGGGACGAGATTTTGTTTAAGGGGGGAAGGTTTGTAACATCCCAAAAATACCAAACTTAGATCATCAAAACACTAATCATCAAGTTTAGGATTAACAAAAACTTTTCTAAATGAATGCATGTATATGTGTATGCATGGATTTTGAATTTCTTTAAAAACCACCTTGTTTGTGTGAACCATTGCTTGTAAAATGTTTCTTAGGTGAAAAGAACATCATCTAAAACATTTCCCACACTTTTCCTTAAGACAAGTAAATCAAAACAAATATATTAAATGAATGGTCATTTTGACCAATTTAACTCACATGCCTACTTTGGCTGTCTCAAACTTTCAAAATCTAACAGAAACTTTTCTGGATCTTTGCACCCCTTGAATGTACTCATAACAGAGTATCAAGGCCCACTTTGTGATCGTCCAGAAACTTTCAAAGGCATAGTTTAAATGACAATTCAAAATTGAATCTTCTTCATATGGGAAGATCCCACTTTTTCAAAACCCACCCAAACAAGCTCAACTTTCAAAACCCAAGCATCTGCAGACTCACCAGAAACAATCTAGCAAACCCACCAAAATTCATTTCAAAATTCAAAACTTGATTTCATGCGGCCATTTCATCAAACAGGTTGCAGACACAAATCAAACAAAACATCAAACACTATAGTGTGTAGTGTTTTGAGCCTAACTTGTTCCCTAGTTAGCTCACACACAACCCAGTAGATCATCTAGAAAGATTAGCCCAACACTAGCACCCATGTGAGCTTGCCATTGTCATTAATGGTGAATAGCCGAGCACCCCCATGTCACCCCATTGTGGACAACAAGCTAGGAGCAGCAGCAAGCCTAGCCAGCATGTCTGGGAGGCAGCCCACCGTCCATCGCCACTGCCTGTCCCAGCCACGAGCGTCGCCAAGCCCTGGACCACGCGCACGAGACACGCCCAGACCATGCCAAGCGTGCGCCGCCCTCACCGCGTGCATACACGATCACCACCGACCCAGAACACTGCCAGACACCCCCGTTTGCCGCCCCGATCCATATAGCCACCGCCCGCCGTCGAAGACGCCGCCTCTGCCGCGCAGAGCGACGCCCGTTCCAGACCAAACCACACCGCCCCTGCCTCGCGATCATGTCGTTGAGCATCGCCAGGAGACACAACACCGTCCCCTACCCTTGCCCATGCCTATAGCCGCCTGTAACGTCGCCCCGACGAGCTCACCGTGCGCCCCGACGGTCGCCTCGCTCGACTATAAATAGATGCCACCCCCGCACGATTTCTTCACACCATCTCACTCCCCTCTCCCCACTAACTGTGCCACACCATCCTCAGAGCAAGCCAAGCACCACCTCGCCGGAATTTCACCGGAGCCCGCCGCCTCTGGAGAAGAAAGGAGCCAGCGATTGGAGCTGCCCCAAGAGAAGCCACCGGTACCAGGAGGTTCGCCGTCGTCGACTTCGCCGTTCGCCCGCCTCGCCGACCCTCGCCCATACCCCGGTGAGCCCCCAAGACCCTCACCGCCGCTAGGTTTCGTTCGCCGAGCTGTCTCGCCGATGATGACCCACAACCATTGGATTAGAACTAGATCGAACGATCCACGTTGCCCCATACCGCCCAGCCCCGTGTCACCGGCAGTGGGGACACCCACTTAAGCATCCAAGGAGCATCGCGCTTAGCAGGCCGCCCGTTAGAATTTCCCTTGCAGCCCAAAGATTCAAATTAAACCTTTTTCTTTTTAAATTCAAACACACTTCTGTACCCAACTTCAAAAATCAACCCAGATCGATTCAGTACACCAAATTGAATGAAACCAATTTTGTTGGAAAGGTCTGTGAATGCTTAATCCAAGCCTGTTAGATTCAAGTCATTTGGATCTATAGATCACCCATAGTAAAAATAACAAGGCAGAAGCTTTTCTGCATTCAAACATTTTTCAAATTTAAACCATAAAAGCTTTTGAGTTGATTCCAACTCTCAAAAATCACATTTAACCATACCTTTCAGAATATATAAAAATATATAGGTTTACTTGCAGAAATAATGTTCAAGTAATAAAAGAATGCTTCATAAGCATTTCTAGCCACTTTAATTAATTAAAATAAAAGGGTAAAACCTTATTAAATTGTGACACCACTTTAAATCACATTACCATGGACTACAATATGTGGTGATGACATGTGTCAACATGATCCCATGTTTAGTTTGGAGAATATTAAATCTTAAGTAGTTTTTCAATGAGTAGAAATTACTTTTCTAAAAACAAGAAGTTTCAAACCAAGCTTTAACCTTGTAATGTTAGAGATGATGCTAGATCATCTATAGGACCCTTGTGTGTGATGATTGCAAGTAGTTAAGTATTGTTTGGTGATTGTGTACCTCGTATTTATTCATAGACGCTAGTACCGACCAAGGATACTACAGGGAGGAAGGAGGATACTACGAAGGGGAAGCCGAGGAGAACTTCAACCACTGCTCTGCACAAAGCAAGCTAATTACTATGCAAGCCTAATACTACCAGTGAATGTGTAAGCTAACACTTGAAAGATACCTTACTGATGCCACAAACCCATACTTGTGATATGACTATTATATGCCTTAAGCATATGTGATCATATCCACTTGCTAAACCAATCCTAGTTTTATGGCAAGCTTCTTACTTTATTTCTTTATCAAAGCTTACTTAGAGTCTACCTAAGAGTTTGGTAGATACTAGACAGTTGTGCTGAAGGTTGCTTAAAGAGCATAAAATTTGGCCTAAGCTAGAAACCTTGATATCAGCCTAAGATATAAGGTTGGACTTAGTGAAACTCCACCAGTTACCAACCCTCATTATCACTACCCCCCACCTGTAGATGCTAGTGCTAAGCATAAAAATTGATCAACTTTTAGATGGGAATACTTGGTGGAAAAATGGTTATGAAAACCTTGGAATGATGAATCATTCTATGGAAATGTTTTGGACATGTGTTTCCAAACACTTGAGGATTTTGGTGATGAAAATGTTGAGGCCTGAGCCTTAGCCCTTTATAAAACTGATGGTTGTCTGGATGCGATACCATTCCAATTTTAGCGTACAACCATAATACCCGAATATTGGGTAGGGCTTGACTGGAAACTTATATACCTTAGTATTAGTTCCCTCACGGACAAGGTCTGAGCTGAGGCTACCTTGTGAAGATTGTCCACCTGTGCAGTACCCAAGATGACAGTGGTCATGGTTGGGAGGCCAAACTCACAGGAGAGGTGCTTATACTAGGGAGTGTAATTGAAAGGTTAGGATTGATTATCCGCATACTGATTATGGTGAATTCAGGATTTGTTCCTGACGGATGTATCGAATGTTGTGGTGAAAGTGTACAATCTCTGCAGAGTGTCAAACTATTCGAATAGCCGCGTCATGATTATGGAGTGGCCATACTGTTCCCCCGTCAGACTTTTAAAATGACTTGTGAAATGAATTGAGACTTTGACTTGACCACAATAGAGTTGTGACCTGAATTACAAGATCCCATTTAGGAATTTATAAAACTGTGACTAGCTTTGGAACTTAGTAAAGATAAACCTGGCTTTTTGCAAAACAACCCTAGAGCCTAGTGTCCTATTATCCAAAAACCCCTGACTTGTTAGTATTAGTTTGCGAGTACTTAAAGAGTACTCATGGCTTTGTCCCTGGCTATTCCCATGGCCAGACTTTGAAGAGGAGTACCTGGAGGATGGACTCCAGGAAGGTTACGACAACTAGGATCATCTCCCATCGTGAGCATTTCCTGTGACCCCGAAGATGGAGCTTCGCCTACACTACCGTTATTATTACGTATTCCGCTGCTTGATGTTGTATTAAGAACTGGATCATGAGATCCCCATTTGTGTAAGAACTTATGTATCGTTTGTAATGGATGAAGTACTATGGTATCCAATTCTGTTATGTCTCGCAAAAATGGTAATCCTGGGATTGCGATGTATGGCATAACATGCATCTAGGATTGAAAAATCCGGGTGTTGACATATGCGCGGCATGGTGTGGTGCACATCTCCGATGGCAATAGTAGGAGATCGATAGTACACTACTAGAAAACAACTAATCCGTGGCGTACATGATTTCCCCTTCCGTGGAGCACTAGGGGTGCGCCACGAGTTCTGCGCTACGGCTAAATGTTACCCATAGCACACTGCCTAGTGCTCTACGGGCATCTCGAGATAGCAGTAGCGCACTGCATGGTGCGCCACGGCTGTGAAACAAAGTGTGTTTCCACTATGTTACCTGTGGCGCACGAGGCAGTGCTCCACTAAGACTAGCTCACATGCGCTTTAAATAGAGTGTGCCACTAACCCAGGCCATGTGCGCCACGACCAAGTTTTTTCAAAAAATACTCAATACAGATGATATACAATACAGCTGATATAAATACACACATATACAATACAGATATACATACACATATATGAATACATAGATAAGATAGAAACAAATACATATAGATAAGTCAGATACATGAATACATAGTATAAGTTACATTGTTTCGATCAAGTTACAAAGTAGCTAGTGACATGAATACATGTGTCTAGACCAAGTTAGAGCTCGGAAGCTCGCCTAGACATCTAAAGTAGGAACACGCGTGACAGAAAACCAAGGACGATAAGCATCACCGCGATGAAGGTGTAGGTCTTCATCCGGTTCCTTGTCCTAACTCCCGCTAGATAGCGTGTGTATCTAGCTTCCGCCTCCGCCATAGTGTTATACCCTTTGTAGCTATTTCCGCTGAAATGGTGCACCTGTCTTCGGCAGTCTTTCCAATCATCGTAGACTCCGGGAACCCGTCCCTTGTACACGACGTACCACATCATTTAGAAGTTGGCAATAATAATTAAATGGTGGATGAAAAAACATATAAAAGTCACATATAAAGATACACTTATCAAATAGCGCCAACTCAAAAAAAATGCCTCATATATTCCTAGGTTGTTTGACACAAAAATATGCTATGATGGAACTGTTCGGCCAAGTAGGATGCACAAGACTTGGACTTGTGCAAAGTACAAGGCCGAACAACCCATCATAGCACATTCACATATATAGTGTCCAACAATATTTTAATCATCAGCATTCTCGAAAAAGACAAAAATAACTCGGATTTGTATCTCATTCTTGTAAAAAGGTAACAAAGTAAGCAATAAAGGACCAAAAAGTAAGCATATAAAAATACACTTGTCAAATAGAGACAACTCAAAAAGCATGTCTCATATATACATAGGTCGTTGGACACAGGAATATGATATGATGGAACAGTTCGGCCAAGTAGGATGCATAAGACTTGGACTTGTGCATGGCACAAGGCCGACTATCCCATCATAGAAGATTCACATATATAGTATACCACGACATTTTAATCATCGGCATTCTAGGAAAAAGACCAAAGTATCTTGGATTTGTACCTCATTCACGAAAAAAGAAAGTAGCCCCAACTCAAAAAGAATGCCTCATATATAACTAGGTTGTTGGACACAGAAATATGCTATGATGGAAGCATGAGCCAAGTAGGATGAACAAGAGACCTGGACTTGTGCATAGCACAAATCTCACAATCCCATCACAACACATTCACATATATAGTGTGCCACGACATTTTAATCATCGGCATTCTCCAAAAAGACCAAAATAAGAAAAAAAGGACCAAAGTAAGCAAAGAAGGACCAAAGAGTAAGCAAACAAACTAAGAATTGATACATATATAACCCTAATAATAAGCAAAATAAGTAAGCGTTGATTCATAACCCTAATAAGTAGTAGCATGTACTTGTCGACATACACAAGTACTTGTAGGGATAAAGTTTACATGGCACAAGCTCATCTATAGTTCAGAACTACAACTAGGCCAACATCAAGACTTCTGGCTCAACTTAGGGAATGGGAGGACGCCTTGTTTCGTCATGAACGCCCTATAGTAATCCTGCATCTTTAGGCGATATACTATGTCACGGTTATTCAGGGGATTACCATAGAAGACCCCCCCCTGAAGTCATGACATCATGAAAGATGATTGCCCCGAACTGCCGCTGGATGCGATACATCTCTTGTCTAATATCTAAATCAGTGATCTTGGACTTGGCTTCGGCCCACTGTTTGAGATGATCTGGCAGCGTAGAATTTTGTTGCTCTAGCAGGAACGCCCTCATGTGATGGAGTGTGTAGTAGGCTTCCTTCTGACTGTTTTCCGGCTGCTTCACGCAGGGAAAGTCCGTTACGTGGGTGAAGACGTGCCTGCTGAACTTGACCTTCTTACACACGAAGGTGGTGCCTTCCGCTGAGGCATAGCCAGTGAGAGCATCATCCAGAACTTCCTTGATCTTGTCATAGGTTTTCTTCTTTTCTAGACTCCCTGAGTCAAAATATGTGGCTTGAGAATGTTTTGACGATAAGGAGATGAGTGTGCAGTGTTCATCTCTACGCAAAACAGAATGTGTTGGAAAAAGAATGATGAAAATCTAATAAATCATGTTATGGCAACGAGTGAGACTTACTCGGGAAAGTAAGGAACGAGAATGTATTCCTTTGTCTTGTTCGCCACCAAGATGCCTTGGAGGTATGAGGCCACGAATAGCCATTCCATGGGGCTTCCCAAGCAGCCGTCACACATGTATTAGGGGTCCACTATCGTGATGCTCGGGGTGTTCTCTCTAATGATATGCATGGCCAGGCTAAGAGAAAACATGCAGACCATGGTATAGTGCAGCGGGTACAGGTGGAACATATGGAAGATGTCATTAAACCGCAGGAATAAAAGATCCATAGGGACATTATCGACGCATCCAAAGCCTGGTGGTACCTTAACCACAAATACCGGGTGCGAGGGATCTTTCTCTGCTAGAAGGCGTTTCTCTACCGTCAGCACACCTTCATGCACACTCTGCATTTCCCAACTAGCGAGCTTGAGCAATTTCTTAGTTATCATGGGCTCACCCGCCACATGCATCCTCCACATAATACCCTTGGGTCTTGGTGGCCCATCCTAAAACCTGATCGGATTCACAGTTGACGCCACCGGCTGGCTCGAGCTACTAGATTTTCTTTTCCTGGCCTTCTTGCCTTTTGGTGAGTGGGCAGACACCACAATCTGAGCACCGACCACCCTATGTAGTGTTCCAGGGCTTAGAATAAAGGGTCGGTTGGATGTATCAGCTGGATCGGTGAAGGCGCAAGCTGGAGGCGTCTCCTGAGAACCAAACAAACGCTTGTTGCAAGTGGGTTTCTGTGTGGGGCCACCAGCTGAGTCTTTGTTTGGGACGTCGTTGCAAAACTGTGTGTTGATGTACTGATCGACGTCTTTGTCATCCTCGTTCAGATCTTGCGCCATGTGCATATCATCAATATGATCATCCGACCCACCGCGTGGAGGTGACGGCGGTAGCGGTGTGGGGGTCTTTCCATGGCTTGGCACTAGCACGACAGGCGGTGTTGTTGTCTATGGGGTGATGGCCCCAGCCGTTCCCAAAAAATCATGCTCTTTTTCCATAGCATGAATAAGCCAAAGAAACTTCTGAGGACAGTCGGCTCGTCTTCATCCTCTCTTGGGGGTTGAATGGGAGGTTCTAGGTCATCACAACCCCTTAGCACCTGAATAATTTTAACCCTATGCACGCTATCTGGCATCGTATTTGAGTGGAACATGCAGTGCAAGGGTTGAATGATGGTACCCTTGGAAATATCCCTCATCTCGTTGTTCACATAGCTTAAGAGAGTGCAAGGAACATCCATCTACGGAAAACATGTATGGCGTGAGAGAGATGCCATAAGAGTAATAAATGGCAAGGCGGTAAAGTAATTTGTTTACCGTGATGGCGTCGAGCTCGGCTAATGTTGAGGGACCGCATACGATGACAAGCGTGCAAGAGACGGAGGGGCTGCTTGATGGCGCGGTACCGGCCACCGGTGTATTCTCCCTACCAGGCGCATTAAGCTCTAGTGTCGCTGCGATGATGGCAGGGGGACTCACCAACGCGGAGCGCCATAGTGATGGCAGGGGGAGTCACCAACACTTCCGGTGCTGCTATGCTAGCGGGCAGAGTCACGAACACATAATTTGCCAGATTCATGCTTGGAATCGGGCACGATCCTAGTCAACCACCCGCATTCCAGTTCGCTATTAACTCCACCAAGGTAAGCAGGATGGAGGTGAGGGTGATTGCCAGGTTGTCTTGGACGATCTGTGGGATCCGTGCAACTTGTTCCTTAAGTTCTTGAACCTCTTGGTTTTCCTCGTCGCTCCTTCCCATCACTTTCATCCTCGACGGTGGACCAAAATGATCCACCCAATTCTTACCCCCGAAGCTGGCCAGATGGCCAGCCTACGACGGATTCTGCATAATCAGCATGATTTCCTTGGCCTGGTTCATCGCCCTGTTAAAAGGGTTATCCCAACAGGTGGCCGCCGTCAACCCCTGGGATGAGGAACCCTAGGATCCCTGACTAGCAATTTCTTGCTCCTGCAGAAGAAGTAACGTGAACCATTTAGAAATTCGACTTCATCAATTAGAATGCAATCAACTTGATTAGCGGTAATTAAATTCCTTACCACAATAACCTTGAAGTTCTTCACCTTAGGATATGTGGTGAGTTTTTTGGTTTTTGGGTCCACATGGTAACGGGCCCTGATTGTCGTGGTATTGCCGATGACTACACCATGGAGGGTTCCTCACAGAGCGTTTTTAGAGACGTGGGGTAAGGCGGAAGGTTGGCGGGTACGAGGTAACACATCTTACCTAGGTTCAGATCCCATGACAGTGGCGAGATCCTACTCCTGCTATAAATCACTATAATGGAAATACACCGAGTTATAGGGATCGGTTCGCTGTGCGCGATATGAGTTGTGTTCTCCTAACTTGTGCCCTAAAGGATCCCATAGGTCCGACTTATATAGTCGCCAGATCCTAGGGTTACAGGCAAGTCCTAGCCGGACAGGTTACAGAGTCCTACATGATACACAACTAGTCTAACGTGTCTTGCACTCCAAGGCTCCGGGTACGCTAGTGACTCCTCCGTAGCCTTCCTTTATCCGGCATGGGCGTCCCTTCTGGATCCATCTAACTGGGTCGCCTAGTAGGCCATGGGCCTTGCTACCAACTATGGGCCACCCGGGTTATCCAGATTAGAGACATTCTATGGTGATACCCATTTAGCACATCCCCAACAGTAGCCCCCGGAGAACTCCGAGATCTTGCGCCGTCTTGCCTCTTCAGTTTGAATGCTCCATATAGATGAATGTCGGCAAATCGTCAAGCAATATCTTGTAGTACTCCCAAGAACCCTGCAACGCTCTCCATCTTCAATATATAAGTCGGAGAACTGCCGACTCTTCCACCGTACTCTTCTCGTAGACGGACTGGATCCGTCCATGCTGGAATCTTCAGATGGGATGGTTCACCTCCCTGTGTCAGTAGAGCAACGTAGACCATAGGACAGCGCTGCCTCATAACTCACACATGCAGAGAACAGAATCATAGCCATTTTTCCCGCGCAAAGGATGTGAAACGTTGGCGGCGGTGGTGGGAACGTGGCGAAATTTCCACGCACGCGTTGTCCACGCAGCAACCATTGGATCAACTTGCACAAATCTTGACGCAGAGTACTATAAATTATAACCGTGGTAAATTTTATCCTTTCACCGCATTCTTCCTCACGTCATCTTCATCCTCTAGCGAATGTCTCCTCGAGCTCTCCGTGCGCACCAAGAAAAACCCTAGCTTTTCCCAGTTCCACAATCACCTTCCCCCACACCAATGGCGAGCAGCAACACAACCCCATCCATGGCAGAAACAAGCGACTCCGCGGCGAAGCTGGCAGGTTCCGTTCAGGTGCCCTAGAGGGCCTGGTACTACCACACACCATGGTAGTGGAATCCACCGGCGGTGACCACATTCCAGTGGGGCTGGAACCACCAGAGGAGGAGGGCGACTCTCACAAGGGAGAGTGGCGCGGATCCGATATCGCTAATATCGATCTCAAGGAGATGCTCGCCGAGGGGTACCTCCCCACGACGGAGGGGCTGGTCTGGCGGGCGGCGCCGGTCGGCGAGGTTATCCCTTCTCCCCAAGCCGGAGAGAAGGTGTACCTCAAAGCACAGCTGGTACACGGCGTCTCCCTCCCAATCTCCGACTTCTTCTTAGAGGTTCTTAGCCACTACCGGGTTCAACCTCAGAACCTATCTCTGAATAGCATCCTCGCGGTTATCAACTATGCGGCGCTTTGCGAGGGATACCTAGGAATTAGGCCTAGGTTAGATCTATTTATATACTTCTTCACCGTCAAGAGGGAAGCCGGAGTGAGCAAGGATGAACTCAGAAATTGTGGGACCATTAGCTTCAAGTTCCGGCCTGGCCGGCGGTTCCCCAACATTGTAGGCCACGAGTCCTACAAAAATTGGAAAATGACGTACTTCTACGGCCCAGATATCCCTTTGGATGGCCGAGAAGCAACATACACGGACTTCGTCGACGGGGCCACCGCCGAAGCCCTGACATGGAGATCCCAAGCCCTCATTCCCTCTGACGATGAAGCCTCCCTCGCTGTAAGGCGGATTGAGTGGTTCGTAGAGATGGGTCTGACCGGGTTGGACCTAGCCATGTGCTGGTTCGTCAGGCGGATCTAGCCTCTACAGCACCGCGTGAAGCTGATGCACCATTATACCAAGGATAGGAAGGATAGCCTCCGCATATCCGAGGACAACTTCTCGAGTGACTCCATCTAGCTCTGCCTCAAAGACATCGTCAAGGTGAAGGACAGGAAGCGTGGCTTCACCATCACCTATGACATGTTCGAGGGCGGCAAGTGCCAGAGGTATCTGTTTTTTTCGTGTATGACATATACTCCAGTTCTTCCGTCTAGCCATTACCATTTCATCTAACACTTCGGGATTCACTTAACAGCTAAAGTGTCTAGACGAGGATAGAATGGCTGTCCAATTCTATGACCCCAAGATGAAGGAAGTCACCGTCGTGTCCGACGATGATGTTCCGTTGGCGTGAAAGCGGAAGAGCTCCACCTCTGACGCTGTCGATGGAGGCAAGAAGAAGAAGACGGAGGGTGGAGCCTCCAAGAAGTCCATCGCCGCCCTGGAGGCGGAGAAAAGAAGAATCACCGGCATCCCGTTTACGAAGGCACCAACTGTTGTGTAAGCTTCTTATCGTCTGACATTGTCTCTTGCTCGTCTTATTCCTGTACTTATACTTTTGCACGCTTCAGGAAGAAGGCTAGTTTGAGTTTGAAGAAGACCTCCAAAACATTGGGGGCTTTTAAAAACATTAAAGATATGCTTCACCAAGCATCTCCCTCCATCGCCCCTACAACTCCCAGCGTCCAGCCTGCTGCCGCACAGACAAGCTCTCCAGCTAAGGTAGCATCTAGCCCTTCCACCATGGAAGTGGAACCAGGTGTTGCCGCGGATCTTGTTGTTGTAAGTGAGCAGGCGACACAAGAAAGTACCGCATCCAAAGTGGCTGAAGCTCTGGCTAAGGATTCCACTGGTAGCGGTAAGGCGATGGTGGAAAGCGGAACTTCCGCCGAAGGCGGCGCCTATGCACCCAAGACACGAACAGAGCTTCCGAAGATTGTCTATCCGGCGCTTACGCCGAGTAGCTCAGCTCTAGCTCCTAGTGCAGCGCCAACTTCTCCGACATGTGGTCTTGAGGAGCTGCTTAGGCAGGCGGATATCCTGCGCGGAAATAGTCTTTCCTTCAGCAAGATATTTGCCGAGAGCGCCACCAACCTCAAGATCATTGCACTTGTAAGTTTTATTTGCCTTTTGCATTTCATATGTAGTATCCCACTGTAGCCCCCGAGGATTTAGATGGAAAACCATAGGTCTTTGCATCTGAATGCTCTAAGAGTGACTAAGCTAGAAAACTTCGCACTGTAGCCCCCAAGTATGTAGTCTGAATGAATTATTCCGACTAGATACTTTTAGAGTAGCATACAAAGTGTTTGTCAATTTCAATACTATAGCCTCCAAGCCTCTAGTTGAAACATAATTAGTTCCAACTAGATGCTTAAAGAAAGACTAAGCATATTGCCAAGTTAAAAACTCTCACTGTAGCCCCAAGCCTCTAGGTGGATATTTATCCGGCTAGATGCTCCAAGTAGACTAAGCAAATTTGATATTGTTTCCACAGAATGAGAATGCTCGGAGAGGAGTCGCCAATGAGAAGTTCCACAAGATGCGCGCTGAACTGGAAGCTGAAAAGGGTAAAACTGCCTCCTTGAAGGATCAAATCACCAAGAGCAAGAGTCTGTTTTTTCTTTCAATTTCGCACTCAAACTTGGTCTTGTGCCATCACTCTCCGACTACTCATTGTGTGCTGTCATTTCTCTGGCTTGCAGAAACTATTGCCAAGGCGAAGGACATTGTCAAGCAATCCAAGCACATAGAACTGCTGGATAGCAAGAACAAGATCCTCAAGGAGGAGAGGGCTGACACTCTGAAGATGCATGAAGATTCCATGAAGGCCTTGCAGGAGTCTGCCAACACGGAGATCAACTGACTGAAGGAGGAAATTGCAATCCTCAAGGATCATAAGAAAGCTACCGATGAGCAGAATCAGTGCAACCTTGAGGCTTACAAGGTTCTCTGACAAGAACGGGACTCCATGGCAGAGACACTCCAACAAGCAGAGGCGAGCATCTTTGGTAAGCAATCTTCGTCTTGTACTTCTGTAAGCCAGATACTCTGAATTTTTTTGTGTTATTGAACTCATTTACTCCTTTTCTTGCCAGAAATGCAGCTCCTATTGGTTTAACCAATACGCCTCCTCCGCCAAAAGAATGTGTTGGGGATATGCTATATGGGTATCCTCATAGCATGTCTCTTATCCGACTAACCCGGGTGGCCCATAGTCGGTAGCATGGCCTGTGGCCTGCTGGGCGGCCCAGTTAGGTGGATCCAGAAGGGAGGCCCATGCCGGATAAAGGAAGGCTACGGTGGAGTCACCAGCGTACCCGGAGCCTTGGAGTGCAAGATACACAAGACTAGTAATAGACGGTGTAGAACTCTGTAACCTGTCCGGCTAGGACTTTTCCCTGTAACCCTAGGACCTGGCAACTATATAAGTCGGGCCTATGGGAGCCTTTAGGTCATCGTTTTACACACACCTCGCACAGTGAAACTATCTCTATAACTCGGCGTATTGCCATTATAGTGATTTATATCAGGAGTAGGATTCTGCCACCGTTGTGGGATCTGAACCTGGGTAAGCTGTGTTACCTCATACCCGTCAACCGTCCTCCTTACCCCACGTCTCTAAACACGCACTGTGAGGACCCCTCCATGGCGTACTCGTCGGCAATACCACGACAGTTGGCGCCCACCGTGGGGCAAGAGGCGCTTCAGGCTCTTCAGCGGGCGAGGACCAAGATCTTCGCGGGAATCGGCGAAACCGTGGCCTTCGGTCGCATTCTCTTCTCCGGCAACGTTCCGATCGTCCCTCCCGATGAGTTCTGGATCCCGGCGAGGACAAACCCTATGCGGTGTTTGATTGTTCCTATCGGAGACATCCACCTCTTCATTGGCGAAACCGACTCGGGCACTAGTTCCCTAGGAGTCGGAGGAGCATCAAGACCCGCACGGACCGCCTACGGGTAGGATACGTTCGTGGAAGGATCGATGTTGGATCTCTCCTCGGAGTTTGCCGACAAAGATCGAAAAAATTCAAGACCCACCCAAACCGCCCCTGTGCAGGATATAAAGGTGGAAGATCACTGCAAATCCGCCGGCTTTGTCCGTGCGTCTGGACAACAGAGATCCAAGTTCGTCGGCGTGGTTACCATCTTTGATCTAGCGCGCTGCATTCAGAGAGAGGGCGAAAACCCCCGCGATTACCTGGCCAGGTGGCTCCGTATATGAGCCGATCTAGCCAACTACCCCAATGATGATGACATCTATCACTTTGTGGAAGGACTGGACCATGGCACGCTTCTCCGACATTCTCTAAGATGGCAGCAGGCGTCAGGGCGCCTCACCTTCGAAGGCATGGTGAACACCTTCAACAACTACGCGGAGGCTGAAGCGGCATCTCAGACAGCGCTTGCGCTCATTGACGGAGCCCCTCCGATTCAGCCACCACCACCACCGCCTCCGGCCGCCATCGTCGCAGTAGCACCACCACTTCCAGTCATCGTCGAGGTCGTTGCACCTCCACCGCCCGTCACCGATGAAGTCCTGGCACCCTCCAACTCTGTTATTGACGCGCTTTACGCTGATTTCAGTGCAGATTCAGAGGAAATAGACTTCAGTCCAGAAGAGCTAGACTCCGCCATGCAGGAGATGGAGGAGGAGTACTCGCGCGATGAGCAAGCTAATAACACCTTCATGTCTCGAGGGGTGTTCGTCACCATTGGGACAGCGATGGATGAAGACCAGCCCGGGCAAGCTCCGCCTACAACACTAGATAAAGGGAAGGGGCCACTTATTGCTGCTGACGATGATCGCGCAAGAGTCATGCATCCTCCGCCTAATCCAGTGCAGCAGCCGTAGGAACTCGGCACCGGTCCGAGCAACAACAAAGCCGCGAACTTGCCGCCTCCAGCATCCACGTCGGCAGCAGCCCATGTTACTCCAGCTGATAGAGTGATGTACGGCAATCTCCTCGTTGAGCCACTAACTGTTGATCATATCCGGAACGTGACTCAGCTTGACGAGAAGCGCCAGCAGCTGCTGGAGGAGGCGCAAGCCATAGCGAAGCAAGGCGCTAAACTAGATCGAGATCTGGTCAACGCGCAAAAGTCCATAGAGAAAGCAAGAGCAATGGAGGCCGAGTACAAGACTCTGCTGCAACAGCAGAAGGCTAAGAAAGCTTCGGCTTGCGTCATCAACGATCCTGGTGTACGGCGCAACCTAGGATGGGCTCCCTCGAAGCCGACACAGGCCAAGCCATACATCGATAGTGAAGGCAAGCAGGTGATGCCCACCCCACTCCTTAACCTCGCCGTCGCCAAGACCCTTCTGGAGCAGGATAGATCGCCTGAGGCAGTAGAGCAGGTCTATGACCTAGTGGCCAAGGCGGTAAAGCAGCAGGAAAAGGCCACCTCTCAGAGGCTTGAGTCTGACCCAGCGCTCTGCCGATCTAGCCAGTACAAACCGCCAAGGGACATATCTCCTCAGGATGTCGGATCACGGACGGGTTCATCAGAACGAAGACGGAGGGATGCGCGCAACAGGAAGGATGCTATCCCCATATCCTCTGACCACGGAGAAAGAGCCCAACCTCGCCGCCCATCGCCACCGCCCCGATCCCCCCGACGCCAGGAAGACTACAAGGATCACCATCGTACGGATATGACCCCACCAAAGCAGTGCGGCATCGTCATCCGCGACAACGCGGCACATACCCGTCATGATGGAGAGTGCCACCAAGGACATAAGAGCAGGTCACACCATGATCCTCCGCATCCGACAAGCAACCGTGATAAAGCGTGGAGCAAAGAAGAAGGCTAACCCACCGCCACCTCCGCCTCGGTCACCGCCAAGCAGTCACCATGACGGAAGAGGCCCGCGTTGTTCACGCAGCCCATACCCTGTTGACAACAAGAAGAAGAACCCGGAGCCATACGACGCACGTTCACGGATCGATAAGATCCACGAGGCCCGGGAAGGAGCATACCTGGGACCACGTTGCTTTGGACCTGCAATACGGTCCGCAACTTACCCCAAAGGTTTCCGGATTGACAAGACCATCAAGCCCTATGACGGCACCACCAAGCCCGCCACATGGTTGCAAGACTACGGCAACGCGGTGGAGATTGCTGGAGGCAATCCCAACGTCGCCGTCAAGTACCTCCCGTTAATGTTGGCGGGCACGGCCCGTCAATGGATCGACGACTTGCCGGAGAAATCTATCTACAACTGGCTGGACATGCAAGAAGCGTTCACCAAGAACTTTGAGGGTACATACAAGCATCCCTGCACTGTGGGCGATCTACAGCGGTGCGTGCAAGAGAAAGACGAGACATCTCGCGCCTACCTCTCCCGCTGGCTGGACATGAAGAATTCCTGCGCAGGAGTGCACGCCCAGACCGCCATGGCCGCCTTCATCGATGGATTGGAAAGGGGCACGTTACTCCGACATAAGCTAAAGCGCTTGCAGGACAATCATCAGCTTGACTTGAATCAGATGATTCAGTTAGCTAGTGAGTTCGCAGCTGCCGACGACGATGCTCGTGGCTCTTTGCCGGCAACGGCCGTTCCAACCCAAGCTCGGAGGAACAGCAGTACAAAGCGGAAAACCGCTCCAGAAGAAAAGCAATCTACCGACATGGTCGCCATGACTTTTGCAGGACGAGGAGAAGGTGGACAACGTGGCCGAGGAAGGGGAGCAGGCCGTGGGCAGCAACGAGGAAGTGAAACCAACTCGGCGCCGCTCCGCGTTCCCCAAACCTACGAAGAGTACCGCGATATGCCATGCCTCGTACACCTCGACGCCAACGACAAGGCCACCATACCAATCGACACTGCAAGTTCGTCAACGACCTTAAGGAAGACCCGGAGTCCGGCTATAAGCGAAGTCGGAAGAACAGACCGTGAGGCAAGGGAAAGGGGAAGAAGAAGGATGAGGAGTCCAAGGATTCAAGTGACATGGACGAGGACGTTGACCCCAAGCACGCCGCCAAGAGCGACGACAAGGGCAAGAACCCCTTCGCAAAGAAGGCCCCAGCCTACCACACTTTCCTTGGCACCCCCACCGTCCGACAACAGAAGACCTCTCTAAGGATCCTGATGGCCACTCTCCCCCCAGTTCCCCAATACCTGCGCTGGTCGGAGGTTCCAATAACTTGGGACAGGACGGACCACCCAGACCTTGTACCCACGGAGAACCAATACGCCATGGTCATCAACCCATTGATTGAAGGCATGGAGTTCACCAAGTGCATGGTGGATAGTGGAAGAATCATCAACATCATGTACCTGGATACACTACAGAAGATGAACTTGACGGAGGCAAACCTAAGGCAGACCAACACCGTGTTCCATGGCATAGTTCCTGGACGGGAGGCTCGGTCCCTTGGGTGCATCACACTTCAGGTAGCCTTTGGCGACGTTAATAATTACCGTCAAGAGCGCATGACCTTTGAGGTGGTCCCCTTCAAGAGCGTGTACCACGTCATATTCGGCCGCGACATATTCCACACGTTCATGGCCAAGTCATGCTTCGTCTACAACAAGATCAAGATACCCGGACCAAACGGTGTCATCAACGTATCCGGAAGCTTTACCAAGGCAAGGGACTGCGAGATCAATGAAGCAGCCGTTGCAGAAGCTGTCCTCTACAACGAAGAATTCAAGGAGATTCAGAGTAAGGTCAATGACTCAGAGATGCCCGCGTCGAAGAAACAGATCTCCGACTCTGCTCCTGCGTTCAAGGCCGCCATCGAGACCAAGCCGGTGGAACTTGTGGTAGGCGATGCCTCCAAGACTGTCGCCATTGGGACGAACCTGGATCCCAAATAGGAAAGCGCGCTCGTCGAGTTCCTCCGTGAGAATAGGGACATCTTTTCCTAGCAACCTGCCGACATGAAAGGTGTACCTAGGGAACTTGCCGAGCACAGCTTAAACATAGATCCAAAATGTAAACTAGTGAAACAACCTCTACAACGAGAAGAGACGCGCCATTGGCAAAGAGATAGCTAGGTTACTTAAAGCTGAGTTTATCCGAGAAGTCCTTCACACCCGATGGGTGGCCAATCCTGTACTTGTCCCCAAATAGGGAACCATTGAATTAAGAATGTGCGTTGATTACACCGGCTTGAACAAAGCATGTCCCAAAGATCCGTTTGCTTTGCCTCGCATTGACCAAGTCATTGACTCGATGGCTGATTCGAACTTTTGTGTTTTCTCGATGCATACTCAGGATACCACCAGATCAAGATGAGGAAGTCAGACCAATTGGCCACTTCGTTCACTACCCCATACGACACGTTTTGCTATGTCACGATACCCTTTGGGTTGAAAAACGCAGGTGCTACCTACCAGCGGACAATGCAACGTTGCCTTCACGACCAAATTGGTCGGAACGTTCACGCCTATGTGGACGATATCGCGGTGATGTCTAAAAAGTCAAACGACTTAATATCCGACTTAAAAGAAACCTTTGATAATCTCCGGAAATACAACATGATGCTCAACCCTAAGAAGTGCGTCTTCGGGGTTCCAGCCGGCAAACTGTTGGGATTCATCGCTTCCCAGCGCAGAATCGAGGTCAACCTGGATAAAATCAAGGCCATCTTAAACATAAACCGTCCGACATGCTTAAAGGACATTCAACGACTAACATGTTGTGTTGCAGCAGTTAGTCGGTACATCGGCCGACTTGGAGAATAGGCTCTGCATTACAAGTTCTTTGAAGAAGCGAACAAATTCACGTGGATGACGAGGCGGTCTGACATTGAAGCAGCTCAAGGAGATTCTTTCCTCAGCGCCCATCCTTGCAGCACCCGAGCCTGGGGAGCCCCTGTTAATTTACATGGCGGCAACCAACCGGGTTATCAGCATCGTCGTCGTGGTAGAGCGGAAAGAACCAGGCCATGAGCACGGAGTTCAACGACCAGTTTACTATGTAAGCGAGGTCTTGACGGAGTCCAAGCAGCGTTACCCACACTACCAAAAGATAGCTTATGGAGTATTCCTTGCTTCACGGAAGATGAGGCATTACTTTCAGGAGCACCCAATCACAGTAGTGAGCAAGACTCCACTGTCCGACATTATCAACAACAGCGACGCTACAAGAAGGGTCGCGAAGTGGGGCATTGAACTTGCCGCCTTCGAGATCACCTACAAAAGACGCGACGCTATCAAGTCACAAGCCTTGGCGGATTTTATTGCAGATTGGACGGAGATGCCGGATGCCACTCCGTTCGGAACCGTAGTCTTGGGTGATGCACTTTGACGGATCAAAGCTGCTCAACGGCTCGGGGCTGGTGTATTACTCTGATCACCAAAAGGAGACAAGCTACACTCGTTCTGCAGATCCACTTGAGGCTACAAACAATATGGCGTAGTATGAAGCACTCATTCACGGACTGCGTGTAGCCAAGGATATTGGCATCAAGCGCATAGTTTCTTTGTGGAGATTCCGACTTGGTTGCCCAACAGTGGTCGGCACCTAGAATGCGCGGAACCCTATGATTGCGGCATATCGCGACGAAGTGGACGAGATAGCCAAGAGCTTCTTGGGCTACGAAGTCAAGTATGTGCCTAGGGAGAAAAACGAGGCGGCTGATCTATTGTCTAAACTTGGATCAGGGCGCAAGCAAATTCCGCCAGGAGTTTTCCTAGAGCATCTACGCACACCATCCGTGAAGGGTGCCGACATCGACAACCCGGATAGAGCTGATTCTTTCGTCAACATGGTGACAAAGACCCCTCCGGCTTGGACAAAACCGTTCATGGAATATCTCGAACACGGAACTTTGCCCGATGACGAGGTCGAAAGACGGCAGATAGTACGACGAGCAAAGGGTTATACCATAATCAATGGGCAACTCTACAAAAGGAGCACTACTGGTGTATACCTAAAGTGTGTTTCCCAGCTAGAAGGTATGGAAATCCTACGCGAAATGCATCTTGGAGATTGCGGGCATCATGCCGCTCCTTGATCGCTGGTCTCGAAAGCCTTCCGGCAAGGATTCTACTGGCTGACCGCGAAGGCGGACGCCGACAAGCTGGTTGAAACATGCACAGGATGCCAGTATTATGCCCGACAACCACATGTTCCTGCTGAAGAATTGCGAACATGAAGGGAATATGCCCTGAGAGGCAATAATAAAGTGTTTATTATGTGTATTCCAAGTATACGATAGATGTTTATTTTGCATGCTATAATTGTATTAATACAGAAACATTAATACATGTGTGTTTAATAAACAAACATAAAGTTCCTAGTTATGCCTCTCTCATAAACTAGATCGTTGATTAACAAGATGATCAAGGTTTCCTGATCATGGACATTAGATGTTGTTAATAACGGGATCACAACATTACTGTAATGGTGTGATGAACATTCATCCAAAGTATAGCATTACGGTCAAAGTAATTGAGTTTATATTGCTATAACAACTTACGAAGTGATCCTAATCCTTAGACCATGAGATCATGTCAATCACTAACACCGGAAGAGTTTCTTGATAACATCAAACGTCACACCGTAACAGGGTGATTATAAAGATGGATTCAGAACTAATAAAGTGTTATGTTGAGGCTCATGGATCGAGAGTGGAATTTGTTCATCTCGATGACCGATAGATATACTCTGGGCCCTCTCGGTGATATCACATTGATTAGCTTGCAAGCAAGTGATTTGATCACTAGAATGTTATATCACGGGAACAAGAAAAGAGTGCATGTCAGTAACGAGATCAAACTAGGTATGGAGATACCGATGATCGAATCTCGGACATGTAATATATCATGAAACAAAGGGATTAAGATACTATCATAAAAGGTTCCGACGATCACAAGAAAGTCATCGTTGAATGTGTGAGAGTCAGTATGGGTCTCCAAATCCCGCTTCTGATTATTGATACGAGAGGGGTCTAGATCATGTCCGCATTATTCACGAACCGTAGGGTGACACACTTAAGAGACACCGACATCCAATTGGAGCAAAAGTTGCATGCCGAAAGAATGAACAAGCGCAGGAATTTATTTCACTAGATACCAAAACAGGTTTTCGGGTGAAATTGCATAAATTGGTTATGCATGTGAAATAGAATTCTAGCAAGGGGTTATTTGTGAATGTTTGTCATTAAAGTAATTGACAAAAATATGAATAAAATAAAAGAGTTTTATTTAATGAGTGTTTGCATTAAATTTGGTGGAAATTTAATGGCAAGTTTGAGTGGGATTTTGAGTGGAGGCATATGAATGGTTTTTTGTGAGTGGAGTGTCCACCCACATGAAGAGGGGAGGGCAAGGGGGCAGCCCCCATATGCCGGCCACCCCCTTGGGGTTCCCCCTCCTCCTATAAAAGGAGCCCCTCCTCTCACTTCTCACTCACACCTCCTCATGAAGGATCTCTCTCCCCCTCTAGAATTTATCCCCCATGGTCTAGGACCAGCGAGATACATGTTCCCGGTGGCTATTCGGCAAGAAAGAGTTGCGCTTCCGCTGCATCGCTGGAGCGAGGAGGCGGAGGTTGCTCGGTGCCTCGAACGTATGTACGAGCACGGATGCGCTGCTGATTTGCGGCGCTAGGACTTCCTCTCGATCTTGAGATCGGCAAGAGATCGTCTACATCAACCACGAGTTGAAATCGTTAAGCTTTGTCGGTCGTCAAGGGTATGTTCTCTATGGATATACATCCGCCCGTTGTTTGTATCTAATAGATAGATCTTGGTACATAGTTCACATCGTAGGAAATTTTTTGTTTTCTATGTTGCGAACCCTACAGTGGTATCAGAGCCAGATCTATGCGTAGATCCTTTACACGGGTAGTACACATATGAGTATGTGGGCGATGATGATCATGTTGTTGCTCCTTTGTTGTAATTTTGGATATTGGTGGCATAGTGGGATGAAGCGGCCCGGATAAACTTTACATGTCCTCGCACATGAGACCTGTTCCACGCTTGACATGTAACTAGTTTGCATAAGTGGCTAGCGGGTGTTTGTCTCTCCTACTATAGTCAATATCTATTTTGCAACGAATTGTCAACAATCTAGTTATACTCGTTTTGGTTTATGTTCGTAGGTAAGAACGGTTCTATCTCGAAAGCCCTAAGCCACGTAAAACTTGCAATGGATAAATTAGAGGCGTCTAGTTTAGATTATTGTTGGGCTAGTGTTATGATATGGTGGTGTTGTAAGTAGAAGTATGAGATGATACTCTTACAACACACATAGCGTGTAAACTCCATAGACCTTGGATTTACACATATAGGTATGATAGTGATCATACCACGATGCACATGATAGAGATCATCTGCGGGAACCATAACATTTCACTAATAAACATGTGATGTTTGATAGCATCTTATATTGCTTGTTTAGCACTTTGTTGCATAATAAGATGATCCCTCATTTAAATATCAAGATAAGAATGTGTTCTTCCTTTAGTATGCACCGATTATGTTTCGTCGCTCCAAGACATCACGTGATGATCGGGTGTTCTTGGATCCATGACCATATTTCGGGTGTAAAACAGTTACACACGCGAATACTAAGGTTCTAACTTGGCGAGCCTATCATGTATAGACATGGCCTCGGAACACGGACCGAAAGGTTAAGCATGAGTCATATAGTTGATATGATGTCCATTTGATGCTCGCCTTTGAAGCTATACCGACTCACGTGATGATCGGACTTGGTATAGTGGATTTGGTTCATGTAATTACCAAAAAGGAACGAGGGATGTCGTTTTTGAGTGGGAGTTCATTCGTAATATGGATTAGTTGAACTCAATCTATCATACACTTAGTCTAAACTTTACAAATTCTGTTGTAGATGGCACCACCTACTTTTAATTTCAATGTGTTCATGGAGAAAGAGAAACTTGCAACGAACGGTAGCAACTTTACCGAATGGACCATGAATTTGAGGATTCTCCTCTCTGCTGCACAAAAGCAATATGTGCTAGAAGCGCCGTTAGGCCCCCCACCTTTTGAGGATGCCCCTGACGAGGAGAAGAATGTCTATCAGACTCGTCAGGAGGACCACAACTTAGTTCATTGCGGCATATTGTATGGGCTAGAGCCGGAACTTCGAAAGCGTTTCGAAAACGGCAATGCATTTGATATAATGGGTGAGTTGAAAATGATTTTCGACACACATGCTGCTGTAGAGAGCTACAACGCTTCAGAAAAGTTCTTTAGCTGCATGATGGAAGAGCACAGCTCCATTAGTGAGCATGTCACTAGAGGAAAAAGGGCCATCCGTTCGCGACCCCTCGGAGCATTAGTCCCGGTTGTGCCACCAACCGGGACTAATGCTGGCACGCGTCCCGGTTGGAGCGGGCACGGGGCCAGGGGGCATGGGTCCCGGTTGGTAAGGGGGCATGCGTCCCGGTTGGAGCCACCAACCGGGACTAAAGGTTTGGCCACAGCCACGTGGCGTGGCACGCACCTTTAGTCCCGCTGTCGGGCTCAACCGACTAAAGACCTGCCCTCTATAAATGCAACGCCCAGCCCCCTCGCCTCCACTCTGTTTTTGAATGGTGTAAGGTGTGAGGGTGTGTGCTAGTTTTTTCTCATGCATGCATTGAAGGTGTTTGTTGAAATGTTTGAGTGAAAAATCCCGTTGAATTTCTCATAGAACAAAAATATAGAAGGTGTCCAAGACGCACTTGAGCTTTCTCCTCTTTATTTCCCTCGATCGAGGTTAGCAATCTTATCTTTTCTAGGTCATTGATACAATTCATGTGTCGGTGTGAATTGGTTATTTCACTATTTATGATGTCCTGTTTTTTGATAAACTTACTTATATGATACAGATGAACGGTCGGGAATGGATGTACGGTGACCGGCGGGTAGCCGGGTATATCAAAGGCGTGGATAAATTTATCGATGTGGCTACGACAAACAAAGAGAATGGATTTATACATTTTCCATGTGTTCAATGTCGGAACAACAAGGAGTACTCTTCCTCGAAAATCATTCCGCGGCCACCTGATTATGAAAGGTTTCATGCCCAACTATAATTGCTGGACCAAGCACGGGGAAAGAGGGGTTATGATGGAAGATGGTGAAGAAGAATATGATGATAACAACTATCATCATATGTTTCCTGAATCTGATGATCCGCAATGGAAGACAATGGAGAGAAAAAAGGTGAAGAACGGGCATCAGATGAGCCGGCTGATGAACTTGGTAGGGTCATTTCTGATGCAAAGCGAGACTATGAAACAGAAAATGAGAAGTTGAAGTTAGAGGGCATGTTAGAAGATCACAAGAAATTGTTGTACCCAAATTGTGAAGATGGCAGCACAAAGCTCGGTACCACACTGGAATTGTTGCGATGGAAGGAAGAGTGTGGTCTAACGACTCCTCATTTGAAAAGATCTGAAAATAATGAAGCCAAAGTTTCCAAAACATAACGAACTTCCGAGAGTACCTACGAAGCAAAGAAGACTCTCATCCTCTGGGATTAGATGTGCAAAAGATACATGCATGCATTAATGACTACATCCTCTACATGGTAAGGAGTATGAGAATTTAGATAAATGCCGGTATGCAGCGTTGCGGTATAAGATCGACGAGATGACCACTGGTGATGTTGAGGAGAGCCCCTCAAGAGGGTTCTGCTAAGGTTAGGTGGTATGCTCCTATAATACCAAGGTTGAAACGCATGTTCGTAAACAAAGAGCATGCCAGTTGTTGCGATGGCACAAAGAAGACCGTAAGAAAGGCGGGAGTTGAGACACCTGGATGGGTCACAGTGGAGAAAAATCGAGAGAGACTTCCCGGACTTTGCGGTGGCGCAAGGAACTTATGGTTTGGTCTAAATACGGATGGCATGACTCCTTTTGGGGAGCAGAGCTGCGATCCACACCTGCCCGTGACTCTATGTATCTACAACCTGCCTCCTTGGTTGTGCATGAAGCGTAAGTTCATTATGATGCGGTGCTCATCCAAGGCCCGGAAACCGAACAACGACATTGATGTTTACCTTAGGCCATTAGTTGAAGAACTCTTACGGTTGTGGGGCAAACCAGGTGTATGCGTCGTGGGATGAGAACAAGCAGAGCCATTTAATCTCTGAGGGTTGTTATTCGTAACCATCAATGATTGGCCTACTCTTAGTAACCTTTCGGAATGAGACAAATAAAGGATATAAGGCATGCACCCACTGTTTATATAAGACCGAAGGTACATATTTGCATAAATGCAAGAAGGTTGTGTACCTAGCGAATCGCGATTTCTTCCGACCAATCATCCGTAAGAAAGAAAGGCAAGCATTTCAAAGGTGAGGCGGATCACCGAAGAAGCTGAACTCCTGCTGGTGATGATGTATTTGGTATGGTCAAGGACATAGAAGTAATCTTTGGAAAGGGTCGGCGGTCAATCAGTTCGAACGACGTCGCTCTGGACACGCACCCATGTGGAAGAAGAAATCTATATTTTGGGAGCTGCCATATTGGAAAGTCCTGTGTCCGCGCTCTTCAATCGACGTGATGCACGTGACGAAGAATCTGCGTGAACCTGCTAGGATTCCTAGGCGTGTATGGGAAGACAAAAGATACACACGAAGCAGGAGGACCAACAAATTATGAAAGACCCAAAGAACATGCATCTGAGATAACAAAGGCGGATAAAGGCGTCACTTAAGTCGTGCCGGCTATGCTCTTACCAAAGCAGAAGGAAATCTTTTTGAAGTCCTTTACAGTATCAAGGTGCCGTCGGGCTTCTCATCTAATATAAAGGGATAATAAATATGGCGGAGAAAAGTTCCAAAACCTGAAGTCTCATGATCATCACGTGATTATGACGCAGATTGCTTCCGATTGCATTGAGGGGCTTCTACCGAAAATGTTCGAGTACCCATTGTGAAGCTGTGTGCATTCCTCAATGCAATATCTCGAAGGTAATCAATCCGGATATTCGCCAAGGTTCTGAAGGATGTGGTACAATGTCTTGTTAGTTTTGAATTGGTGTTCCCACCATCCTTCTTCAATATTATGACGCATCTCCTGGTTCATCTAGTGGAAGAGATTGCCATTCTCGGTCCGGTATTTCTGCACAATATGTTCCCCTTTGAGAGGTTCATTGGAGTCTTAAAGAAATATGTTCATAACCGTGCTAGACCAGAAGGAAGCATCTCCAAGGGATATGGAACAGAGGAGGTCATTGAGTTTTGTGTTGACTTTATTCCTGACCTTAAGCCGATTGGTGTTTCTGACTCGCGGCATGAGGGAAGACTAAGTGGAAAAAGCACCTGGGAAAGAAAGCAATGATATGTAGGGACGGGATTCTTTCACTAAAGCACACTACACGTTCTACATAATTCCACCTTGGCGACTCCGTATATCGAGGAACACAAGAATATTGTACGCTCAAAAACCACAGGAAGCTGAATCATGGATTACAGATGAACACATGAAGTCTTTCGGTGGTTGGATGCGGACACATCTCTTGAATGACACCACTGTTGGAGATCAGCTATACTTGTTGGCTGCGTCACCATCTTCTCTGTATTGAATTTCCAAGTGCGAAATAAATGGGAATACATTCTACACGATCGCCCAAGATAAAAAGAGCACCAACCAAAATAGTGGTGTCCGCTTTGATGCAATAGACGAGAATGGACAAAAGGACACATATTATGGTTACATAGAGGAGATATGGGAACTAGACTATGGAGTCTCTTTTAAGGTCCCTTTGTTTCGCTGCAAATGGGTCAACCTGAATGGGGAAGGGGTAAAGATAGACCAGTTGTACGGAATGACAACAGTGGATCTCAACAATCTTGGTTATAGAGATGAACCATTCGTCCTAGCCAATGATGTGTCTCGGGTTTTCTATGTGAAGGACATGTCCTCCAGACCGAAAAAAGAAAAAATATGCAAACGAATACATCATATGATGAGCCAAAGCGTCACATAGTTCTTTCAGGGAAAAGAAACATCGTGGGAATCGAGGACAAGATGGACATGTCAAGATTATAATAAGTTTGATGAAATTCCGCCCTTCACGGTGAAAACGGCCCAAGCATTCCGCTAAGTAAAGAAGATGCTCCATGGTTACGTCTGAAGCGGTCATAAGGAATGACATATGCCAAGAAGTTCATGCTCATATTATGTAACTCTAGTTCATGTCTTTCGCGGTTTGTGGCTTGACCGAAGGATATCTTTCGGTTTGTGGCCTTTAGTCCCGGTTTTGTAGTCTCGGTTTTAATATTAATAAATGTCTTGAGTGTTAGTCCCATTTTGTGGCTGGACGGAGTGCCTCTATGACCAGTTTCTTGGAGATCTTGGAGGACTGGGCTCGTCGGCATCTCCCCGAAACTGGTAGTGGTGTCCTCGCCTCGAAAACCATCTTGCAGCTTGTAACTTCACTAACTAGATCAATACGCCTCGGAGCTAACTAATTTCACATATTAGGAGTGCCTCTATGACCAGTTTCTCGGAGATTCGGAGGACGGCTCGTCGGCATCTCTCCACACTGGCCATGATGGTGTCCTGCTCTCGAAAACCATCTTGCAGCTTGTAACTTCACTAACTAGATCAATACGCCTCGGAGCTAACTAATTTCACATATTAGGAGTGCCTCTATGACGATTTCTCGGAGATGCGGAGGGGCCCAGGCATCTCTCGAACTGGCCGTAGTGGTGTCCCTGCTCTCTAAAACCATCTTAGAGATGCCTCAAACTGGCTGGAGGACTGGACTCACAAGGATGCATATTTATAGTACAAGCAACTCGTCATAATGTCGACACTCACGACATAATGTCGACACTCACCCCTATTATTAGTGCTGACTCATCTTTAGTCCCGGTTGGTGTCTCCAACCGACTAAATTCATCTTTAGTCCCGGTTGGTGACACCATCCGGGACAAGGTACAACCATACGACATAATGTCGACACTCACCCCTATTATTAGTGTTGTCGCCCACTGCATAATCCCTTGATCGCGGTTGGTTTCTCCAACCGAGACTAAATATGAACCCTCTCTTTATATAGGCATTTCCCTCTATTTATTAGGTAACACTTAAGACATTTATTAATATTAAAAATCGGGACAAATCGGGACTAGCTAACACTCAGGCCTAAAGCCGCCCCCTTTAGTCATAATCATGCCTAGTCCTATAGTACGCAGCTTCAGGGTATTCATCGTCGTCGTCATCATCATCGTCATCATCACCTGCCACTCCGGGGATCCTCAGCCCATCCATGGCATATACCAGGGGCCATTCCAGCCTCGGATTCACGGCGGTGGGAGAGGTCTCTGGAAGACGGCGATGCCGCCGGGACGAGTGTGGGGCCTGTGGCGGGTGGACTCGTGGGAACCGTGGCGAGATGGTCTCCCGCGATGTAGCGCATCACTGATGATAGTACGGTTCTCCCACCACAACGACCGACTTCGTTGTGGTTCACCGTGGCGAGCCATCACCCTCGTACTGGCGAGCTCCCTTTCCCGCCTATTAGCGAAGAAGGCATTCCAGGTGTCATAGTTGTCGGGATCCCACTAGGGATCCATCCGCTACTCCGGCGTGAGCTCGTGGTAGAAGTGGTTCGTGATGGTAGCCTGACGTGCGGAACCTTGAGGGACAGGAGGGACAGAACCCTCCAAGGTGCTCGGCATCCGGTACGTGACCGTACCGGTGGACAAGGGTAGTTGGGCGCAGCTACTCGGTCTCCTCGAGGGTCGAGAATGGCCCGATGCGTTGTCCATTGTTCTAAGAGAGGAAGGTGTGGATGTGTGGATAGCCATGACACGATCACCCTAAATATAGAGGAAAGGGCGGAAAACTTGGCGTGAAGCTTTGGGAAATGGCGGAAATATCTTTAGTCGGTTAGTGACTACATCCGGACTAAAAGCTCTAGTAGAAAGGAAAGGCGGAAAACTTGGCGGGAAGAGGTGGGAAATGGCGGAAAATATTTTTAGTCCCGGTTTGTGACTACATCCGGGACTAAATGTGCTTAACAATGATCATGTTTCGAAAAAACCTTCACAAAATGACCTATGATGTTCGAGGTTTCATGGCTTTCGGTCCAAATGACCGATGTTATGTGCTGAATCACGGCATAGTTTGTGATGTTGTGCCCATATTATGCATGTGTGTGGACATTGGTATGGAGAACAATGTTGCAGGAGGAAGTTTTCCTTTTTGTCGCACGGAAAAGCCCTTTTCCATTTTCCGAGCGCAAAAAAGGGTCGTTTTGTGAAGTAACCACCAAAATGCCATTTCAGAATGCTACCGTCCTATTTTCCTAAAATACTAGACCACCTTACATGGACTATATCCCAACCGGTACATCTCAAACCTTTTCGTCCATCCCGGGTAAAAAGGACAAATGTCTGCCGAATCGGCAGGAAGTGGGTCCGGTTTGTACTACAGGTACATGATCTACCGCCCGTGATTTTTTGAAAAAATCATTTTTAGACTCGCAATATGTGGTTTCTTCAGAGATCCACTGCAAGTTCTAACAATGTCCGTCCCCTATCTTCATGCACACCGGTTCGACCATAGTTAGAAATTCAGATAATTCAAAACGGGCATAATAAATTCAAAAAAAATCCGAACAATGAAAATCCTTCGCGTGGTGTCATATTATGTTACATAGTTGAAAGGAAAAATACCAGACTTGGTATATTGATCATGTTTCGAAAAAACCTTCACAAAATGACCTATCATGTTCAAGGTTTCATGGTCCCCTATCACTTCTTATGTTTAAAGTTTTCTAAATTCCAAATTGATATTAAAAATATAAGTTAATTCATTTTAATTGTAAATGGTTCATATTTTAAATGGTTACATTATTTATTTTTAAACAGAAAATGTTTTGAATTATTTATTTAAATCCAAACACTTTTTATGTTTAAAGTTTTCTAAATTCCAAATTAATATTCAAAAATATAAGTTAATTCATTTTAAAGGTTACATTAATTATTTTTAAAAATAGAATATGTTTTTGAATTATTTATTCAAATCCATACACTCCTTATGTTTAAAGTTTTTCTAAATTCCAAATTGATATTAAAAATATAAGTTAATTCATTTTTAATTGTAAATGGTTCATATTTTAAATGGTTACATTAATTATTTTTTAAAACAGAAAATGTTTTTGAATTATTTATTTAAATCCAAACACTTTTTATGTTTAAAGTTTTTCTAAATTCCAAATTAATATTCAAAAATATAAGTTAATTCATTTTAAAAGGTTACATTAATTATTTTTTAAAAATAGAATATGTTTTTGAATTATTTATTCAAATCCATACACTTCTTATGTTTAAAGTTTTTCTAAATTCCAAATTGATATTAAAAAAATATAAGTTATTTCATTTTTAATTGTATATGGTTCATATTTTAAATGGTTATATTAATTATTTTTTAAGACAGAAAATGGTTTTGAATTATTTATTCAAATCCAAACACTTTTTATGTTTAAAGTTTTTCTAAATTCCAAATTAATTATCATTTAAAAAACAATACAAATTTAAACCCCAAAATAAAAATAAAGGAACAGAGAAAATACGAAATTTTTGAAAAGCAGGGAATATGTCGGTTGGAGCCACCAACCGACTAAAGACCCCTAACGCCAACCCTTGATCTGCTGAAAATATTGGAGTATAGGTCCGGTTGGTGGCTCCAATCGTATGACCCTTTAGTCGGTTGGAGCCACCAACCGACTAAAGGCCTTTGGTTATACAGTAGCCTCTTCGCTTCTTCCCTTCCCAATCAATTCTACTGCTTCACCGACGCTTTGCCGACGCTTCAGCTCGCCCAAGCGCCGTTGCCAGTACTGCTAGGCCGCCTCACCGTCACCGCCCGTGGTCGTCGGTCGCCGCTTCATCAAGCTTCCGCCCGCTTGGCCGTCGCCTAACGACGTCCATCGCCACCACCTCCAACGACCGTCACCGCGCGTCGTCACCGGCCGCCAGAAGGTACGGCTGCCTCATCCTCCCCTCTCCATCATGCATCATCCTCCTCCTCCTCCTGCGCTATGGGCGCACCGACGGTGGGTGCGCAAGATGTCTTGGCGGCGTCAGTGACAGGCGGCAAGACATGGCGGTGCGAGATGTCTTGTGGCGGCTGCTCCAAGCGAGCCCAACGTGGCATCTAGGTGGCATCCGCGTGCCTGGTCCCACCTCGACCTCTAGGGCTAGCTCCTTCTCCGTGACAGATGACCTGTTTCCCCTTTGCTTGCGTGGCTGTTGAGGTGGCTCCGGGCCCCACCTGTCAGCCACTATGGCTAGTTCTTACTATGGTGCAAAAGGTTTAAACATTTGATTTAATAATTTCAGAATTTGAATAAAACTTGTAAATTCAATAACTTTTAATCTGTAATTCAGAAAAATACAAATAATATACCAAAATGTTCAGAAAAATGAGAACTATCTATCTATGCCATAATCATGCATTGTTCAACAACTTAAATGACAAGTTTAATTAGAACACCCTAGTAACCCTAACAGGTGATTCCGGAGTTCCTTGAGTTAGGGTTTGCGCCCCTCGGAACCCCGATTAACTTGTCGAGCATGCTTTAGGGTTACATTCCAATGCACATTAACTTGTCGTATCATCATCATTGCTTGAGCATTGCATCGATGCCATGTGTTGATTGTTTCCCTTTCTTTCCGGTGATTTGGTTCTTCTCGGTAGAATACGATTTCGAGATCGAGATCGATTCCAATATGGTATTTTGTTAGTATCTAGTGTTACCTATCTGTGGATAGTTTCCTTTTGTAGCCTTATACTCATGTTCCTCTCATATGCATCCGAGGTTTCTCGAACTAGGTTTTACACCCCTCTAACTCTAATATTGATTTTAGTTGATTTTAGCTAGAGTTACCTATCTACTACGGTTTCCTTTTTAGCTAGGTTTAGGTTTCTCTTCATTTTATTATTGTGTATGTATATATTAGGGTTTCTCCTTAACTTTCTCCTTTAGCCGCTTTGACTTATTCGTTTTCCACCTATGCGTAAAATATGGACCCCACGTCAGAGACGAAGAAAAGGAAGAGTTGATCCAAGGTGTGATCCATGGGGAAGATATTTTAGACGTATCAACGTTTCTGAACAACTCCGGTGAGGGTGATCCTCTTTTTACCGGAGTAGACAACTTGTTTGAGGTTGAAGGTGTTGCCTTCCGCGAGGGAGAAGGAGATGCCTTGTGTAATCGAGAAGACGACCGCTCCGGCAAGGTGCATGTAATATAAATCAATTCATTAATTAATCATCTGCTATCTATATAGAAATATTAACAGCGATCTTTCTTCTTTTAGCCCTCCGGATCGAAGGAATCTACTGAAAAGAGCAGACGAGGCCCAACCCAAAAGTTGCAAGACCATGAGAGGTTTAGGATCGAAGATGTCGCTGTAGACGGCAGACCGATAGCTCCCGAAGTTGTCGCAACCAGATTTGTGGCACAATGCGGAGTAATCGTTAGGGACTTAATCCCGATCACCATTAGAAATTGGAATAGGCCTGCTAATGCGGATGAAGAGGGAACATTTTTATTTGTCCCTAACCACGCCAAAGATTTACTGTGGAAGAGGCTCATGGTTAATTTCAAACTACCGAAGATAGAGCTGGATCCAAATGCGGAGGATCCAGTTGAGGACGCCTTACAACATGGGAGAGCCATGGAGGCTAAGGTCAGGGAGTGGGCTTTGAAGAAGATGGCCCAGTGTTTGTAACACCCTCAGAATCGGACCTATGCAAGTTTGGGCCAAATTCACCTAACCCGCATAGAAACGATTCAAAGGTGCCCACCAGGCACTTTCGTGCGGGTGGAAAACGAAGTAATAACATTACACAACAGTCCTCGATGGGACCCACAGAACAGATATATATATACAGCGACTCAATGAGTCAAGAATACAGATATAATATACAAGATCCAAATCACCTTGAAAATACGGAGCGTCCGACTACGGACAAGATGCAAATGGGGCTAAGAGCCCTGAAGAATAACCAATGGCGTCCATAACCCTGCCAAGCGGAAGGGTAACCCCGCTAACGGCGTCGATCTCAAACCTGCTTAAACAAAAGGGTGCCGACAAAGGGCAAAGGAAAAAGAAGGAGCGTCGATCGAGGCCAAGCACGGCGAGGCTAGAATTCGGCGGTCCTCGCCTACATAGGTATGGTGGACTGAGCGGCAGCGGCAGCATGCACTAAACAACCTATAGAGACTCGATACAACTGGCGTCAAACAGAGAGGGGTAAGAAAGACCTATCCGGATCCAACCTGAAGCTAACACCAAACAAACCCAGCCTGGTGTTTCCCCCTCGAGACCAAACGAGGAAGTCAACCGAGGAACTCACACAGTTGGCAGTTTTATTTATTCAGTTATCGTTGCAGTAATTACTAGTCAGGTATAGATGATCATCCTGATAAAATAAGCAGTGGGCACTTTTAGTTAACCATTCCGTGATAGTTGCAACAATTACTAATCAGGTACAGATAGCATGAGATAAACCCAAAACCCAGCAGTTGTTGGTACTTTTAATCAGCCATTCCGTTGTAGTTGCAGTACTTACTAGTCAGGTACAATGGTCGCAAGCGACAACCAAACAAGCAATGGTGGGCAGTATTAATTAGCCATTCCGTTATATTGAAGCTGATTACTAGTCATTATAAGTCAAATTTATAGCAGTAAACTTTAGTTATGCTTGTCTATGATCGAGAATCATGCTCCAAGTCGTCCATATCCGCGGACACGGCTTTCGAAAGTTTTACCGGCCGGGTGCACCAATAGCAACACACACTCGATCAACCTCGGAAAAACCAAATCAAAACCCAACGAGGCTTTCATGGTGAACAATCACAGATTCGTAAATATTTCAGGCCACCTTTGAGTAGATCCATAACGGAGTAAGCAAGCTCGAGACGGCCTCAAGGTTGCGACAATGGTCAAGCGATTGGGAACCGAAGTGTGGCTGGGCTTGTCGATCACGTAAACATTCCGATCCTAATATAGTGTGCTCCTCGCACAATTTAAATACTGAAAATAGCATGGCATAAGTACAGGATCGTAAATAAAACCTCAAACTAGTTTGTGGCCCCAAGAAATAAGATGAATCAAGCTCGCTCGGGGTCCCATATACCTCCGGATGTGGATAGCGCAAAAATCAAGGAACAGTATCAATTACTGGTCTTACGGGACACAAGTGGGCGTTCGAAACCAAATATTATCTATCACCCACCGATGCCTCCGCTTATTCAATTTTAGTTGTTAAACAAGAATTTAAAGTGACGATAAGTAAAACTAGAATCATCTCCAACATCAACATGCGGCAATACATCAAAGCGTGGCATATGACTCACATCAGCACTTGAGCAAGCAACTACGACGCTGCAAGTCCACTATCTACCAAACAACGGGTAATAGGATGTGTCCAAGGCAATATAGGGCTGCAAGGGATTTCACGAATGAAAACTAGAGCATCGCAACACGTATAGCAATAGATCAACAGGAAGGAGTAAATTACTATAAAAGTAAGATAGGTAGAAAGGGGGATGCTCTTTTTGAAACATTGTCAAGGGTTCAACGAGATCGGGGAGTCACATCTCAACTCAACTCACCTTATCCATAAGGTAGAAAGGGGGAGCTGCTGCGAAAACATTGTCGGAAGGTTCAACCTAGATCGAAAAACTCAACACATCAAACCAATTATCCGCCAAGCAAAACACTAGAATAAACACCGGGTGCAATATTTAATACAACGGCAGAAGATCGGCATGATGCATGTATGATGCATGGCATGGCAAGGTGCGATGCTATTAGGTCAATATTAAGGGGAACCGGGGTCCCGACAATAATTAGGTGGTTCAAGTTATTTATCTACCCCGCAAATTATATGTTGTTTAGCAATGCAACAAATGGAACCGGTTCGCTACACATGGTTAAATGAGGCCAATATAAGGCTAGATTTGCCCGCATATGGGCCCCATATTTAATTATTAGGTGAATCGGCATAAGGCCCCCAAACCACATGAATGTATGCATGCAAGACAATTATTATGCGACAAGTTGTATTATGTTATAAAATAGGGTTCGGGAGAAAGGTTCACACATATAGGGTTCTCGACGATCTTGGGTCGCCGGGGTTCGACAGGGTCCAGGGTTCGACGGTCCGTTCTCGGCTCCGGGGTCGTTCTCGGTAACGGGGCAGATCTTGCGTTCCGGGAAGAAGTACTTGGCGTTTTGTGATGATCTTGTTGATTCCATGGCGGAGGCCTTGGCGCTTCGGATCGGCCTGCGTATCGGGGCATCGGGGTTTGGTGCTCGCGTCCGTGTGACGGTCTTGTTGTGTCGAGGCTCGGCCTTCGGATCCCTGTCGGAGGTCTTGGGATTCCGTCTTGAGTTCGAGAGGTTCGGGTCTTTGGATCGGGCTCCGGGATCGGTCGTCGGTCGAAGTTTCCGGAAGCAGATCTTGGTGCTTGATGTCCGCGAGGGAGTCCCTGGGGTCCAGGATGGAGATCTTGTCGGCGAGGGAGAACTTGAATCAATCCGGTGGTCATCGAAGATCTTGTCGACACCAACGACCTTGTCCAACCTTTCGCTCGCCCACCGGAATGTTCGTCAAGCCGGTTGACTTGTGACCCCATCTTCTTAGCATCGTACCATACCCATCACCTTCTCATCTCACGTCACTGAGCATCACCAACACATCAACACAGGGGCTCACGCCAGCGGCAGGAGCTGAACGGGGAACGGTCGACGAGGACCCGCGTCACGGTGGCGGCAGCTCGGCCGCGCGGCTTGCAGATGGACCGGCGAAGGCGTAGGTTGGGCAGAGGCGGAGGGGGCCGGTGAAGGGCGCGGTCTGCGCTGCCGGCGACTCCAGCGAAGGCGTCGCTAGCAGAGAGCGGCGGTCGGCCGGGAGGCAGCTGCTTGGCGCTGCTTCGGGACGCGCGAGCCGATCTTTGCGACGGGAGGGGCTCGGCGGTGAGGTGGAGCCGAGGTGGGCGCAGGTGAGTGGCCAGCGGCCGAGGCTGGCGAGGCGAAAGGCGAGGCCAGCGGCGGACGGGCTCGGTGCGGCGCAGGGGATGTGGTGGAGGCGGACGGGCGGGTCGCGGACAGAGGTTGCAGGGCGGCGGCGGCATGCTCATGGGCCGCTTCGTGGAAGCGGCCTTGGCGGAGCTTATTGGTCGTCAAGCGAGCTCGGCGACGGAGGTGGAGACGCAGCGGGCTTGGGCGCGACCGGGAAGGCGGAGCGAGCTCTTGGCGAGTGCTGCGAACGCGAGGCAGGCGCCCAGTAGGGCGAGCAGCGGGCGGGGCTCGCCAACTGGGGATGCGGGTGGGGAGCGGGAGGAGCACGTGGCCGGAGGCGGAGGGGAGCTGTGCGGTGGTTGGCGGCTAGCCGGAGGAGGACGCAGCGGGGCGGCGGGGTAGCGGCTGCGTCGGCCAAGGGAGGCAGAGAGGAAGGATGGGGGAGGAGAGGGAGGCACGCGGGCAGGCCAGGGGGACGCGTGAGGAAGAGGATGAACAGGGGAGAGAGCGGGCTGTGGGCCTGCGGGTCGAGGCAGGTGGCGGTTGGCACAGGCGTCTTGGCGTGGGGTGGGGGTTGGGCGTGTGTGCGGGTAGGCAGGGAGTGGGTGGGGCTGAGAGGATGTGAGGGAGAGGGTTGGGCCAAGTGGCGCTTGGGGATTGGTGGATGGGGGAGGGTAGCTGAGGTGGCGGCATGCTAGTGGAGGGTGAGGTGGCTGTAGGGTGGGTAGAATATTAGGTAGATGTAGGATTTAGATGGGCGGGGTTGGACCGTTTTATATTTTCTGGGGTGGTCGTTCGCTCGCCCGTTCGACTGCCCCACTAAAATAATTTAAATTTTCATTTATTACAAACAAGGCTTTTGCAAACCGATTTCGGACAAAACAAAATATTCCGGGGACCCGGTTTTCGATGTTGAATCAAGAGGGGGCGTTTTAGAAAACAACACGGGCTTTGCAAACATAGTTTTGGCAAACAATGCATGATGATGACGATGCAATGCACAAATTCAACGCGATTTTCTAGTAGTGGTTTTGCGGGATGCCACAGTGTTTCACCAACTGGAAGAAAAGATTGCACATTGACTATGTCGTGAAAAAGAAGACTCCCGATTTCAAGAATATTCAGTTTGAGAAGATAAAACCATTCTGGGATGAGTTTGTGGAATACAAGAAATCAGAAAAAGCTAAGAAAATGTCTGAAACGAATAAGCTGAATGCTGCTAAGAAGAAGTATCACCATACTATGGGGCAAGGTGGCTACAGGGTTGGCATTCCTAAGTGGGAGAAACTTGAGCAGGAACTGCGTGATAAAAATATCACCCCAGAGACAGACGATTGGGTAGAACGTGCAAGGAATTGGTTTTACGGGCATGGGGGCACGTTGGACTCGGAAGGGAGGTGTATATATAACATACGACATAAAGAAGACCCCTTGCCAATCGAGAGGATGAGAAAAGCAGTAAAGGCTGTTAAAGATGGGGACTTCATTCCCGATAGAGAGAATGATGAGCTCACACTCGCCCTTGGAAATAAGGAACATGATGGACGAACACGAGGCACAATAGGCTCCCAATCATGGAGGACTGGGTTTCCCGAAGAGAGGAAGAAATATCCTGATAGAAGCCGTCAGAGGAGTAAGGACACAGTTGAAGCAGAAAGTCAGAAAGAGCGAATGCGTTTAATTGAAGAACGATTAAAGCAACAACAAGATGAAATTAACTCACTTAAAGAGCAAGTACTACCGGCCCATCTCAAGAGACACGCATTCGATGCTACCGCCTATCGAATAATCGAAAGCGTGTGGCTTCCACCGAGGTCCCGGTGATGACAATGGCGATCGATGATGCACCGCGATGGCTCTGTTGGCTACCCAAAGGATGATATCACGTAGATGACACTGCTGCGAGCTACATGTCAAAGTTGTGAACATATCAATGAAGGTGGTCGGCTATGCCTTACCAATTGGACCCACACCAACTTACCACAATGTCCGGTTCCAGAGGGCTACGCTGTTGTCGGCGTGGATGAAATCATGCCCACCTTTGAGGTTTTGGATCTTCACTACCCTGCGGTGAAGGGATGATGTCTTTGGGTGACGAAAAAGCGCCACCATTCTATGGTCAAGGATTGTATCGTGCTTCAAATCACACGCCAACGCCATCTTCGCCGCCTCACCGTCTCCGGAATTAAATCGCCGCAGCCGTCTTCGTCGCCTCACCGGCTCCGTCGCCTCGCCAATCTCCGGTGCAGCCATCGCCGGAGCCATCGCCGACGCCAGATAAAAGCGTAAGCGTACCGCTCTTGTCGTCGTGGCGATCGCCAAACATAAACAAGAGCCTCTTCCAAAAGTACCAACGGTTCCTCCCAAGAGAGCTTATGGTATCTTGAAGAGGAGATCTGGCGATCGTTGATGCGGAAGCAATGCGTTTTAAGCTAAGGCGGCCGAAGAGCCGAGTTCCCCAAGACCAAAGAAGAAAAAGCCAAAGTGTTGAAAATGCTAAAGACTCTTCATGAACCCGAGACAAAGCTGTCATCGACTATGAGCGTTCTATTCTCAAGTCACATGCAGCACAAAAAGCCTCAAGAGCAAGATCTTGATGCAAGCGGAAATCTGTTGCCCAGCTCGGAGAACAAGCAAAATAGACTTGCGCCTCTCAAGGTGATTTCTCAATCCAATGTGGGGTCGAGCAAATATGGGGCGAAGCGCAGATGATCCAGAGGTAGTTGCACTGTCTGAAGCCGCTGCTCAAGGTATGAGTATTGCCCAATACTTATCCGATTAGAGTTCTTCCCGTGAGTGAAGTAGCATACCAATACCCGATACGGAAAACTCTCGTCAAACCTGAGGAGGTAAACAATCTTCCAACAAAAATGCGAAGATTGCATAATCGGTACATGCATGCCACAAGGGCGGGCTAACTGGATAGTCTTGAGGGTTACAAAAAGCATCATGGGAAAGATAAGGATGACATGATATCCATTGAATTTGATGAACTATTTCAATTATTCAATCAAGACGCCTTGGACAAATCGATCATGAGTGCGTATTGTCTGTAAGTACTAATTCTGTAATTAATTTAGTCTCCATCTATATTATTTTGTTTATTACATGTATATAATCATACTTTAATATGCAGAATGAAGATTCTCGAATGCAAAGCAGAGGACAAATCTATGACATTGTCTTCATTGACCCATATTGGGTTCATGAAGCTAATCTCAAAATAAGCCCCCAGGATACGGAGGATAATATAGTACACACGTTAAGGTTTCAAGAAACCAAAAGGGAAATACTATTTCCTTACAACTTCCAAAGGAGTGTTATTGTCTTGTATACACTTTCTATTTCGCTTACTCGATGTTAAGTATATAATTGATTAGTTACGCATTCGCAGTACCACTATATTCTGTTAATCATTCAACTTGACAAAGGCGTGTACTAGTCATGGACTCGAAACATAAACCCCTTGAGACGTGGAAGGACATGCAGATACTTCTCCAAAGGGTAATTCTAATCATTACGGCACTATATCGGCGTTCGTGAATTTTATGATATCAAGTACTTAATAACTTATTTTATTCGTTTTCTCGCCGCAGCGCTGGAAGCAGTTCACCAAGAAGGCTAGGGTGTTTGGAAAGAGGAGCTTACATTTCAACCACTAGATGTAAGCACCACTAGCTATATCCGCATCTCTTTGATTCTAGTTTTGATACGATTATTATCATGCTTGATTATTATTTTGATTGAACTCTGTCGTAAAGTGCCCGACGCAGGACCGGTAACAATCTATGTGGATACTATGTATGCGAGTTCATCCGTGACGTGCGATGAGAAGGGCAGAAATTTAGAGCAACTCCATATCGTAAACAATTTCTATAGTTTTAATTACAATCAAATTGTGTTTAGTTTCATATTCATATAGGTGACTCCTTTTTAAATCAGATCGAGCGTCTACGGACGGTCTTACGCCAAAGGATCGTGACACGAGCAATACAGAGGAATTGGCGGGATTCTTGGATGCGTAAGTCCTAAACACACAAGGGAATACTACTCGGCTGTGTATAGACAATAGGAATTGTAAAATAGCAAATTTCAAGAAATTGGCGGTAGCATCGAATAACAACTTTTGTATGTAGTGCATGAACTCGATCCGTATTGAATGTAATGTTGTCATGATGATCTTGTGTAATATAAGGTTCCTTCATTGATAAGTGCAAAACACTAAATAAACAATAAAACAACCTAAATGAATTCTCTACATGCACGTAAAGTGGCGAAAATGTCGCCAGCAACAAAATGTGCCAAAATGAATTCTCGCATGGCGAAGAAATGGCCAAATCTACGCCGGCAGAGTTATTAGTCGGTTAGGTATTACGAACCGGGACTAATGCTCCACACCCCCTCGCGCTCTGATGCCGCCACGTGTGCCCCATTTTTCCCGGTTGGTGGGGCAACCGGGACTAATGGTTAGAGCTTTAGTCCCGATTGCCCCGTCCCGGTTGGGCAACCGGGAATAATGGCCCTTACCAACCGGGACGCATGGGCCCTTTTCTACCAGTGTGTACTCAAGATGTTGGGTTACGCCGATAAACTTGTGTCCTTGGGAATAACAATTCCCATTGACTTAGGCATCCATCGTGTTCTGCAGTCTCTGCCACCTAGCTATAAGAGCTTTGTGATGAACTATAATATGCAAGGCATGAATAAGTCTCTCCCTGAGCTTCTGTCAATGCTTAAAACTGCAGAAGTGGAGATCAAAAAGGAACATCAAGTGTTGATGATCAATAGGAACACTGGTTTCAAGAAAGAAAAGAAGGGAAAACGGAAGGGAAGTAAGGGCGGAAAGCCTGTTGCCGTTCCTAAAAAGAAACCCCGAGTTGGACCTAAGTCTGATACCGAATTACTCTTGTTATAAGGGTCCGACCATTTGGGAAGAACTGCCCCAAGTATTTGGCAGACAAGAAGGCCGGCAAGGCAAACAAAGGTATATATGATATACATGTTATTGATGTGTACTTGACTAGTGCTCGCAGTAGCACCTGGGTATTTGATACCGGTTCAGTTGCTAATATTTGTAACTCGAATCAGGGGCTGCGGAACAAGCGACCGCTAGCAAGGGGTGAGGTCAAGATGCGTGTCGGCAATGGATCAAGCGTTGATGTGATCGCCGTCGGAACGCTGCCTCTCCATTTGCCGTCGGGATTAGTTATAAACTTGAATAATTGTTATCTGGTGCCTGCACTGAGCATGAACATTGTATCTGGATCGTGTTTGATGCGAAGTGGTTATTCATTTAAATCCAAGAACAATGGTTGTTCCATTTATATGAATGAAATCTTTTATGGTCATGCACCGATGATGAATGGTTTATTTCTATTAGATCTCGATGATAGTGTTACACATATTCATAATGTTGATGCTAAAAGAATTAAACTTAATGATGATATATCCGCATATATGTGGCACTGCCGTCTAGGTCATATTGGCGTTAAACGCATGAAGAAGCTCCATTCGGATCGAATTTTGGAATCACTTTATTTTGAATCATTTGATACATGTGAGCCATGCCTTATGGGCAAGATGACTAGAACGCCGTTTTCCGGTTCAATGGAACGGGCGACAGATTTATTGGAAATCATACATTCTGATGTATGTGGTCCAATGAGTGTGTTGGCGCGAGGTGGATATCATTATTTTGTTACTTTCACGGATGATTTGAGTAGGTATGGTTATATCTACTTGATGAAACACAAGTCTGAAACCTTTGAAAAGTTCAAGGAATTTCAGAATGAAGTGGAAAATCATCGTAATAGAAAGATCAAATTTCTATGGTCTGGCCGTGGAGGTGAGTATCTAAGTTACGAGTTTAGCATTCACATGAAAGAGTGTGGAATTCTTTCACAACTCACGCCTGCCGGAACACCACAGCGAAATGGTGTGTCGGAACGTCGTAATCGTACTTTATTAGATATGGTTCGATCTATGATGTCTCTGACGGACTTGCCGTTGTCATTTTGGGGTTATGCACTAGAAACTGCTGCATTCACTTTAAATCGGGAACCATCTAAATCCGTTGAAAAGACACTGTATGCATTGTGGTTTGGAAACAAACCTAAGCTGTCATTTCTTAAAGTTTGGGGATGCGATGTTTATGTGAAGCAACTTCAACCGGATAAACTCGAACCCAAAGCGGAAAAATGCGTCTTCATAGGATACCCTAAGGAAACTATTGGGTATTCCTTCTATCACAGATCCGAGGGCAAGTTTTTTGTTGCCAGAATGGATCCTTTCTAGAGAAGGAGTTTCTCGAAAGGTGTGAGTAGTCGGAAGGTAGAACTCAAGAGGTTATTGAACCTTCTCTTCAAAGTATGGCGAGTAGCGCAAGCGGAAGTTGTTCGAGTTGGATCCACTGTTAAAGAGGGAACTAATGATAACGATCATGAAACTCCGAAGAGAGTACTACCGAACCTCGCAGTCAAGCAGACGCGTGCGACTCGGTACGGAAATCCCGTCATGAATTTCATGGTTGATGAAAATGATGACCTGCGGCGTATGAAGAAGCGATGATGAGCCGGATTCCAACAAATGGTTAGAAGCCATGAAATCCGAGATGGAATCCATGTATGAAAATCAAGTTTGGAACTTGGTGGAACTACCTCACGGCCAGAAGGCCGTGGAGAACAAATGGATTTTCAAAAGGAAAACTGATGCTGATGGTAATGTGACCGTCTATAAAGCTCGACTTGTCGCAAAGGGGTTTCGACAAATTCAAGGAGTTGACTACGATGAGACATTCTCTCACGTAGCGATGCTAAAGTCAGTTAGGATTATGTTAGCAATTGCTGCATATTTCGATTATGAGATATGGCAGATGGATGTCAAAACCACGTTTCTCAATGGTAATATTGAAGAAGAGTTGTATATGATACAACCAAAGGGTTTTGTCGATCCTAAGGATGCTAACAAGGTGTGCAAGCTTCAGAGATCCATCTATGGATTGAAGCAAGCATCACGAAGTTGGAATCTCCGCTTTGATGAGGTGATCAAAGAGTTTGGATTTGTCCAAACTTATGGAGAAGCTTGTATTTACAAGAAAGTGAGTGGGAGCAATGTGGCATTTCTGATATTATATGTGGATGACATATTATTGATCGGAAATGATATAGATCTTTTAAACAGTGTTAAAAGTTATCTAAACAACAAATTTTCAATGAAGGACCTAGGTGAAGCATCATACATATTAGGCATAAAGATCTATAGAGATAGATCTAGGCGCCTAATAGGGCTATCTAAAGTACATACCTTGATAAGATTTTAAAGAAGTTTAAAATGGGCCGGAAGTAAGAAGGGTTCTTACCTATGTTGCAAGGCAAGACATTGAGTAAGACTCAAAGTCCGGCTTGGAAGAAAGAGAGATAATGGACAAAGTCCCATATGCTTCACCATAGGCTCTATAATGTACGCCATGCTATGTACAAGACCGTATGTGGCACATGCTATTAGTTTGACTAGTAGGTACCAATCGGATCCGTGTTGAACTTTGGATAGCGGTCAAGAATATCCTTAAGTACTTACGAAGAACTAAGGATATGTTTCTTGTATATGGAGGTGAAGAAGAGCTCGTCGCTAAGTGTTATGTTGGCGCTAGCTTTGACACCGATCCGATGACTCTAAGTCTCAATCCGGATCGTTTTCTCATGAATGGCGGGCGATTAGTTGGAGGAGCTCCAAACAACCTGTGCTAGCGGGATCAACAACGGAGGCGAATATGTTGCTTTGCTTGAGCGGCTCAGGAAGCAGTTTGGATGAAGGAGTTCATATCCGAACTAGGAGTGGTTGCAAACGCGTTGTACCCAATGGTGATCTATTGTGACAACAATAGTGCCATTGCCAATTCCAAAGAGCCAAGGTCTCACAAGCATTCCAAGCATATTAAGCGCCGGTTTCACTCCATCCGCGAGTATGTCAAGGATGGAGATATAAAGATTGGTAAAGTACATACGGATCTCAATGTAGCAGATCCGTTGACTAAAACTCTCCCTAGAGCAAAACATGATCAACACCAGAACTCAATGGGTGTTAGATTTATCACTATGTAACTAGATTATTGTCTCTAGTGCAAGTGGGAGACTGAAGGGAATATGCCCTGAGAGGCAATAATAAAGTGTTTATTATGTGTATTCCAAGTATATGATAGATGTTTATTTTGCTTGCTATAATTGTATTAATATGGAAATATTAATACATGTGTGTTTAATAAACAAACATAAAGTTCCTAGTTATGCCTCTCTCATAAACTAGCTCGTTGATTAACAAGATGATCAAGGTTTCCTGATCATGGACATTCGATGTTGTTAATAACAGGATCACAACATTAGTGTAATGGTGTGATGAACATTCATCCGAAGTATAGCATTTCGATCAAAGTCATTGAGTTTATATTGCTATAACAACTTACGAAGTGATCCTAATCCTTAGACCATGAGATCATGTCAATCACTAACACCGGAAGAGTTTCTTGATAACATTAAACGTCACACCGTGACATGGTGATTATAAAGATGGATTCAGAACTAAGAAAGTGTTATGTTGAGGATCATGGATCGAGAGTGGAATTTGTTCATCCCGATGACGGATAGATATACTCTGGGCCCTCTCGGTGATATCACATTGATTAGCTTGCAAGCAAGTGATTTGATCACTAGAATGTTTTATCACGGGAACGAGAAAAGAGTGCATGTCAGTAATGAGATAAAACTAGGTATGGAGATACCGATGATCGAATCTCGGACATGTAATATATCGTGAAACAAAGGGATTAAGATACTAGCGTAAAAGGTTCCAACGATCACAAGAAAGTTATCGTTGAATGTGTGGGAGTCAGTATGGGTCTCCAGATCCCGCTTCTGATTATTGATACGAGAGGGGTCTAGATCATGTACGCATTATTCACGAACCGTAGGGTGACACACTTAAGAGACACCATCCAATTGGAGCAAAAGTTTCATGCCGATAGAATGAACAAGCGCACGAATTTATTTCACTAGATACCGAAACAAGTTTTCGGGTGAAATTGCATAAAGTGGTTATGCATGTGAAATAGAATTCTAGAAAGGGGTTATTTGTGAATGTTTGTCATTAAAGTAATTGACAAAATTCTGAATAAAATAAAAGAGTTTTATTTAATGAGAGTTTGCATTAAATTTGGTGGAAATTTAGTGGCAAGTTTGAGTGGGATTTTGAGTGGAGGCATATGAATGGTTTTTTATGAGTGGAGTGTCCACCCACATGAAGAGGGGAGGGCAAGGGGGCAGCCCCCATGCGCCGGCCACCCCCTTGGGGTTCCCCCTCCTCCTATAAAAGGAGCCCCTCCTCTCACTTCTCACTCACACCTCCTCGTGAAGGATCTCTCTCCCCCTCTAGAATTTATCCCCATGGTCTCGGACTAGCGAGATACATGTTCCCGGTGGCTATTCGGCAAGAAAGAGGTGTGCTTCCGCTGCATCGCTGGAGCGAGGAGGCGGAGGTTGCTCGGTGCCTCGAGCGTGTGTGCGAGCACGGATGCGCTGCTGATTTGCAGCGCTAGGACTTCCTCTCGATCTTGAGATTGGCAAGAGATCGTCTACATCAACCACGAGTTGAACTCGTTAAGCTTTGTCGGTCTTCAAGGGTATGTTCTCTACGGAAATACATCCGCCCGTTGTTTGTATCTAATAGATAGATCTTGGTACATAGTTCACATCGTAGGAATTTTTTTGTTTTCTATGCTGCGAACCCTACATAACAATACCAATAACTTGGCCGTTTGCAGTCTGGGGGCTAGACATGGTGGGACCGTTACAAACGGCACCGTGTGGGTTTACGCATCTGCTTGTAGCAGTCGACAAATTCACCAAATGAATAGAAGCTAAACCCATTAGAAAGCTTGATGGGGCAACTGCCCTTAGGTTTGTCCGGGATCTAGTGGTGAGATTTGGTCTCCCACATAGCATCACCACCGACAATGGAAGCAACTTGTCACGCGGATAAGTGGAGGCCTATTGCTGTGATAAAGGCATCCGACTTGACCTTGTGTCTGTGGCACACCCACGATCCAATGGTCAAGTTGAGCGAGCCAATGGATTAATTCTGCAGGGAATCAAGCCATGTCTTGAGGCACCGCTACATAGAGCAGCTGGAGCCTGGGCGGAAGAATTGCCATCTGTACTGTAGAGTTTACGAACTACACCTAACAGATCCACCGGCTACACCCCTTACTTCATGGTATATGGAGCAGAAGCCATCCTACCCTCCGACATCCTCCACGATGCACCAAGAGTTTCCGCCTATAATGAAGATGACGCTGAAGAATCCAGACGCCTTGATGTGGACCTTCTCGAGGAGGAGCGCATTGTGGCATGCCAAAGATCCGCCATCTACCAGCAGAAGCTACGCAGCTACCATAGTCGCCGCGTCCGGCATCGCTCGTTTAAAGAGGGGGATTTGGTGCTCCGACTTAAGCAGAAGAAGTCACACAAATTATCCCCGCCATGGGAAGGACCGTTCATCATAAGCAAGGCGCTGCTCAATGGGTCTTACTACCTTGTCGACAATCATGAGCTCAAGGATAGACCCAACAAGGATCATAAGCGTAAGCGACATAACCCGTATGATGACTACCCGGAGCTTGATCGGCCATGGAACATAGCACAGCTACGTCCTTTCTACACTTAGCATTTTTTATCTAATCGTGTACCTCTTATATGATCAATGAAATAAAGCTCTTTGGTTCACTCATATTGCTGAGTCTTTTACCTACTTTATTATTCATTTTTGGGTCATATAAACCTTTATGCACAAGCTTTGCGATTGCACTTGTGAAAATTCCGCCTACGGGCGTTAGCTTAAGTTTTCTAGTCTACACGTTCTTTGTTGTTTTTATGTGGATTCTGGAGTAGTGTCTTTCGACACTTATTGTCGGCGATTTTGTGCTTAGGTTATAGACGGTGCCATTGGGCATCATCACCTAAGCGCATGGTTCCGACAATGAGTCTTCCGACTCACGAAAATTCAAGCATAAAAACCAAAGTAATGGATAAGCCAGCACTTGCTTAAAAAATATATACATACTGGGCATTAATTATTAAGTAGTAGGATACGAAAACCTTTGTTTTCCGCCTTAATATTACATCACCAAGTTTTTTCAATGCACACCCCAAAGGTGAAACAAGAATTAAAAAGTGTTTTTCACTCCTTGGGTGCAGGGGACTTGGAGGCCGCATCATCACCAGCCGGAGATTCACCCTCAGCGTCACCACTGTGAGGAGACTCGGAGGATTCAGGGTCGGCATTGTCAAGAAAGTTCCTGGGCACGAAGACGTCGATGTCCACCAACTCGGCAACCCTGGTGTCATAGCCCGCGAGTGATGACATGATGGTTTCATGATCGATCTCCTTGCCGTCATCATCCACGTCGGGGATACCAGATGTCACCGTGTCGATGTCGGCACCTTCATAGTGTGCCTTCACCATGGACAACACCATCCTAGCGCCAGCCCGTGCACATGAAGCTTTCCAGCTTGCGACACACTCGGGGGCTCGGCGCAGAATCTCCGAGTACTTCACAACGGAGTCAGAGGCCTTGATATAAATTTGGAGGGGCTTGGCGATCTCCTTGGCTTGGGTGATGGCGGTGTTGATGAAGTTGCCGGCAAGAATCATGCATTCCTTGTCCGAAGGAGGCGAGCGGGTTAAGCCCATAGGCGCTGAAAATTCCGACAAAGAATTGCATGAGTTCAATAAATTCTAAGTATCCAGACTACAGAGCTACAAGACGGAGGACACTTACTGAAGATGCTGGCCTTAACTTGCCAGACGACGTCCGCCAAAGATTCCTTCTCTTGTTGGAGGAGCTTAAACGCCTCGCTATGGCGAAGGTTTTGCTCATCGGCAGCTTGCCTCTGATCCTTTAGGATCGCAAGCTCCTCCTTCAAGCGATTGATCTCAGCGGAGGCGGAGTCCTGCAGGGCTTTCATGGAATCCTCGTGCATCTTCAGCATTCCTTTCCTCTCCTTCTTAAGGATATTGTTCTCGCTGTCCAGCTGCTGGATATGCTTGGACTGCTCGACAATATCCTTGGCCTTGGCTACATGCTCTGCAAGTCGGAGAAACCAAAGTACACAGTGAATACTTGAAGAAGGAAGGCACAAAAGTAAGACGGAAGTGCGCAAAAAGAAAACAGACTCTTGTTTTTGACGATATGTTCCTTCAAGATGGCGGTTTTACCCTTTTTAGCTTCAAGGTCCGCGCGCATATTCTGGTACTTGTCATTGGCCATACCTCTCCGAGCATTCTTGTTCTGTGGAAATAAACACAAAGTCAAGCCGTTGTTTAGTCCGCATAGAGCCTCTAGTCGGAAATTTCCCACTTAGAAGCTCGGGTGCTACAGCGAGAGTTTTTAACTTAGAAATATGCTTAGCTTTTCTTTAAGCATCTAGTCAGAGCTAATTTAGTTCTCAACTAGAAGCTTGGGGGCTACAGTATAAAGTTTTAACTCGGAAAATGCTTAGCTTTTCTTTAAGACTCTAGTCGGAACTAATTCAGTTACAACTAGAGGCTTGGGGGCTACAACACTTAAAATTATGAACACTATGTATGCTACTCTTAAAGCATCTAGTCGGAATAATTCATTCCATCTAAATGCTTGGGGGCTACAGTGAGAGTTTTTTCTAACTTAGTCACTCTTAGACCATATAGATGTAAAACCAATGGTTTTTCGTCTACATCCTCGGGGGCTACAGTGGGATACTCATATGAAATGCAAAAGGTAAAGTAAAACTTACAAGTACGACGATCTTGAGGTTTGTAGCACTCTCGGCTAGCAGATTGCCAAAAGAAACGCTGTTACTTTGCAAGATGTCTGCTTGACGGAGTAGCTCCTCAAGACCGCACGTCGGAGATGACGGCACTCCTCCAGGAACCATAGTTGTGCTACCTGGCGTAGGCACCGGGAAAATAATCTTTGGCAGCTCCAAGGGTTTCTGGGGAGTAGAGGCGCCGCCTTCGGCAGAAGTACCAGCACCCACCACCGCCTTGCCGCTACCGATGGCATCCTTAGCCGGAGCTTTAGCCATTTGAAGAGAAGCGCTCTCCTGCGTCGCCTGCTCGCCGGCAATCGCGAGTTCGGTAGAGGCGCCAGAATCCACTTCCATGGCGGAAGGGCCTGGTGCCTCCTGGGCTTGGGAGCTTGTCGGAGCGGAGGAGGGCTTGACGGCAGGAGTAGCAGGGGCGATGGCGGGGGAAGAGTCGCGATGCAGCATATCTTTAATATTTCTAGAAGCCCCAAGAGTCTTGGAGGACTTCTTGAGGCTGGTTGTGGCTTTCTTCATGAAACGTGCAAAGCGCATAAGTACAGGAATAAGACAGATAAGTAAGACAATATCGGAGAATAAGAAGCTTACACTAGGGGGGGCGCTTTGGCAAACATCCCAGTGGCTTTCTTCTTTTCTGCCTCCAGGGCCGCAGTACTCTTTTTGGAGGCTCCACCCTCCGTCTTTTTCTTCTTGCCTCCGTCGGTAGCGTCGGAGGTGGAGCTCTTCCGCTTTCGCGCCAACGGGGCATCATCGTCGGACACGACTGTGACTTCCTTCATCTTGGGATCGTAGATTTGGGCGGCCAGGTTGCCCTCCTCTAGATCGCTAAGCTGTTAAGTAAGAAATCATTGTGTTAGACAAGATGATATTGGCAAGACGGAAAAACTGGAGTAATGTCATACACGGAAAATAAATACCTACCTTTGGGCACTTTCCGTTTACGAACATGTCGTAGGTGAGGGTGACGCCACGCTTCTTGTCCTTCACCTTGACGATGTCCTTAAGACGGAACTTGACGGAGTCGCTTGAGAAGTTATCCTCGGAGATACGGAGGGTATCCCTTCGGTCGCTGGTGTACTCGTGCATAAGCTTCGTACGGTGCTGCAGAGGTTGGATCCGCCTGATGAACCAGCACATGGCTAGGTCCAAGCCGGTCAGACCCGTCTCTACAAACCATTCTATCCGCCTTATTGCGCGAGAAGCATTGAGGTCGGAGGGAAGGGAGGCATGGGACCGCCATGTGGGGACTTCGGCGGCGGCTCCGTCCACAAAGTCCGGGTACGTTACTTGTCGGCCCGCCAAAGGAATGTCGGGGCCATATAAGTACGTCCGCTGCCAATTTTTGCATGACTCGTGGCCGACGATGTCGGGGAACCGCCGGCCAGGACGGATCTTGAAGCTTATGGTGCCGCAGTTTCTAAGCTCCTCCTTGCTGTGTCCGGCTTCACGTTTGATGGTGAAGAAGTACACAAACAAATCTAACCTAGGCCTAATCCCTAGGTAACCCTCACAAAGTGCCGCGAAGTTGCTAAGCACTAGGATACTATTGGGGGAGAGGTTGTGGGGTTGGACCTTGAAGTGATTCAAGACGGACAGGAAGAAGTGGGAGATGGGCAAAGAAACGCCGCGTACCAATTGCGCCTTGAGGTATACCTTCTCTCCGGCTTGGGGAGAAGGGGTCACCTCGCCGGCCAGCGCCGCCCGCCAGGCGAGCCCCTCCGTCGCAGGGAGGTAACCCTCAGCGACCATCTCTTGGATGTCGCGGCCGGTGATGTCCGAGCCGCGCCAGTCGCCTTTGTGCGAGTCTGGCTCCTCTTCCAAGGGCTCTAGCGCCGCCAGATTGTGGTCGCCGCCGGTGGTTTCTATCACCGCCGATGCGGAGATGACGAGACCCTCTGGGGCACGACGACGGGGCTCGCCGGCTTCGCCGCGACTTCGCTCGACGCCGCCATTGATGGGGATGAGCTGCTGCTAGCCATGGAGGAAGAAAGGAATGCGACTGGTGCAGAGGGCAAGGCTAGGGTTTCTCGAGGTTTTCGCGGAGAGCTCGAGGAGGCGCGCGGCTGGAGGAAGAAGACGATGACGCGAGAGAATGGGGTGAAAAAGTGGCAAGTGTCCCACGGTCGCTATTTATCTTACTCCATGTCAAGATTCGTGCAGCTAATCGGACGGTGGCCGCGTAGACGACATGTTCGTGAACATGCGTGGTAATTTCGCCACGTCTCCAACCGCCGCCGCCAACGGTTCGTATCGCTCACGCGGGAAAAACGGATATGATTACGTTCTCTGCATGTGTGAGTTACGAGGCGTCGCTGACCTACAACCTACGTCGCCATAACTGACATGGTAGATGAGCCGTCCCATCAAAGATTCCGTCATGGACGGATTTAATCTGACAACAGGAGCGTACGATGGAAGATTCAGCATTTCTCCGACTTACTCATAGAAGACGGAGAAAACCTTTGCAGGGTTCTTTGGGAGGACTACAAGATGTTGCTTGACGGTTTGCCGACATCCATCTAGACGGAGCATTCCACGGGAAGAGGTAAGACGGCGCAAGATCTCGGAGTTCTCCGGGGGATACTGTTGGGGATATGCTATATGGGTATCCTCATAGCATGTCTCTTATCCGACTAACCCGGATGGCCCATAGTCGGTAGCATGGCCTATGTCCTGCTGGGCGGCCCAGTTAGGTGGATCCAGAAGGGTGGCCCATGCCGTATAAAGGAAGGCTACGGTGGAGTCACCAGCGTACCCGGAGCCTTGGAGTGCAAGATACACAAGACTAGTAATTGACGGTGTAGAACTCTGTAACCTGTCTGGCTAGGACTTTTCCTTGTAACCCTAGGACCTGGCGACTATATAAGTCGGGCCTATGGGAGCCTTTAGGGCATTTTTTACACACACCTCGCACAGCGAACCTATCTCTGTAGCTTGGCGTATTTCCATTATAGTGATTTATAGCAGGAGTAGGATTCTGCCACCGTTGTGGCATCTGAACCTGGGTAAGCTATGTTACCTCGTACCCGTCAACCGTCCGCCTTACCCCACATCTCTAAACACGCACTGTGAGGACCCCTCCATGGCGTACTCGTCGGCAATACCATGACAGAATGCATGGTCCTTGCCGGCAACTTCGTCAGTACTGCCATCAAGCAAGCCAAAGAGATTACCATGCCCCTGAACATCAACATCAAGGTGGTGGATTCCGTCATGAAGTACTCAGAAATTCAGCGCCAAGCCCCCGAGCGTATCATAAGCTGGAAAGCTTCATGTACCCGGGCTGGTGCTATAATGTCACTGGTGATGGTCAAGGCCCACTACGAGAATGCCGACATCGACACGGTGACCTCGGGTCTGCCCGACATAGACGATGACGGCCAGAAGGTTGATCATAAAGCTATCTGGGCATCGCTCGCCAGCTATGACACCAGGGTCGCCAAGTTGGTCAATCCAAATTCCTTTGTGCTGCTTGAGATCATTGATGGCGACCAGCCTAGCTCCTCCGAGTCCCTCAAGACCACCGACTTTGAAGATGATCAAGATGGCTCTCCTGCTTCCGACGATGCTACCTCAAAGTCTCCTGCGCCAGAGGAATGAAAAACACTTTGTAATATTATTTCCTCTAGATGTGTGTATGCAGGAAAAACTACTGTGTTAATCTTAATGTGGAAAACAATAGCTGTATGTTTCCTGCTACTTAAGTACTAGTTCCAGCATGTATATATTTTTAAGCAAGTGCTAGCTTATCCATTACTTTGGCTTTTATGCTTGACTTTTCATGAGTCGGAAGACTCGTAGTCGGAACCATGCGCTCAGGCGATGATGCCCAATGGCACCATCAAAAACCTAAGCACAAAATCGCCGACTTCGAGTGCTGAAAGTCACTACTCCAGAATCCACATAAAAACAGCAAAGAACGTGTAGACCAGAAAACTTAAGCTAACGCCCATAGGCGGAATTTTCACAAGTGCAAATGCAAAACTTGTGCATAAAGGTTTTATACGATCCAAAAATGAACATTAAAGGAGATAAAAGACTCAAGAATATGAGTGAACCAAAGAGCTTTATTTCATTGATCATATAAGAGGTACACAGTAGATAAAAAATATGCTAAGTGTAGAAAGGACATAGTTGTGCTATGTTCCATGGCCGATCAAGCTCCGGGTAGTCATCATCCGGGTCACGTCGCTTACGCTTATGATCATCGCTGGGTCTATCCTCAAGTTCACGATTGTCAACAAGGTAGTAAGACCCATTGAGTAGCGCCTTGCTTATGATGAACAGTCATTCCCATGGCAGGGATAATTTGTGTGACTTCTTCTGCTTAAGTTCGAGCACCAAATCCCCCTCTTTAAACGAGCGATGCCGAACATGACGACTATGGTAGCTATGTAGCTTCTGCTGGTAGATGGTGGATCTTTGGCATGCCAATACACACTCTTCCTCGAGAAGGTCCACATCTAGGCGCCTAGATTCTTCAGCGTCATCTTCGTCGTAGGCGACAACTCTTGGTGAATCATGAAGGATGTCGGAATGCATGATGGCTTCTGGTGTAGCCGGTAGATATATTGGGTGTAGTTCGTAAACTCCACAAAACAGATGGTAATTCCTCCGCCCAGGCTCCAGCTTCTCTCTGTAGCGGTACCTCGAGACATGGCTTGATTCCCTGAAGAATTAATCCATTGGCTCGCTCAAACTGACCGTTGGACTGTGGGTGTGCCACAGATTCTAGGTCAAGTCGGATGCCCTTCTCCCAACAATAAGCTTCCACTTCTCTGAGTGATAGGTTGCTGCTGTTGTCGGTGATAATGCTATGTGGGAGACCAAATCTCACCACTAGATCCCGGACAAACCTAAGGGCAGTTGCCCCATCAAGATTTCTAATGGGTTTAGCTTCTATCCATTTGGTGAATTTATCAACTGCTACTAGCAGATGGATAAACCCACACGGTTTCGTCTGTAATGGACCATCCATGTCTATCCCCTAGACTGCAAACGGCCAAGTTATTGGTATTGTTCGCAAATCTTTAGCTAGAACATGTGGTTGTCGGGCATAATACTGGCATCCCATGCATGTCTCAACCATCTTGTCAGCGTCCTCCTTCGCGGACAGCCAGTAGAATCCTTGCCGGAAGGCTTTGGAGACCAACGATCGAGGAGCGGCGTGATGCCTGCAATATCTAAGATGGATCTCTCGAAGGATTTCAATACCCTCTTGGTGGGAAACACACTTGAGGTATACACTAGTGGTGCTTCGTTTGTAGAGCTGTCCATTGGTTATGGTATAGCCCTTTGCTCGATGTACTATTTGCCGACTTTCGACCTTGTCGATGGGCAAAGTTCCGTGTATGAGATACTTCATGAATGGTTTTGTCCAAGCCGGAGGGACCTTTGTCACTGTGTGAACGAAAAATTCAACTCTGTCCGGGTTCTCGGGGTCCGCTCCCTTCACGAATGGTGTCCGTAGATACTCCAGGAGAATGCTAGGCGGAATTTGTTTTTGCCCTGATCCAAGCTTTGACAGTAGATCAGCCGCCTCATTTTCCTCCCTCGGGACATACTTGACTTCGTAGCCCAAGAAGCTCTTGGCTATCTCGTCCACTTCGTCTCGATATGCCTCCATCATAGGGTTCTGCGCGTTCCAGGTGCCAGCCACCTGCTGGGCAACCAAGTCGGAATCTCCACCGCAAACTATGTGCTTGATGCCAATATCCTTGGCTACGCGAAGTCCGTGAATGAGTCCTTCATATTCTGCCATGTTGTTTATAGCCTCGAAGTGGATCTGGAGAATGTAGTGCAGCTTCTCCCCTGTTGGTGACTGTAGCAGTACACTAGCCCCCGAGCCGTTGAGTATCTTTGATCCGTCAAAGTGCATCACCTAGTATTCTGGCTCTGGTATAAGGGTAGCATCTGGCATCTCCGTCCAATCTGCGATGAAATCCGTCAAGACCTGTGATTTGATAATGTCGCGTATCTTGTAGGTGATCTCGAAGGCGGCAAGCTCAATGCCCCACTTCGCAACCCTTCATGTAGCGTCGATGTTGTTGATGATGTTGGACAGTGGAGCTTTGCTAACAATTGTGATGGGATGCTCCTGGAAATAGTGCCTTATCTTCCGAGAAGCAAGGAACACTCCATAAGCTAGCTTCTAGTAGTGTGGGTAACGCTGCTTCGACTCCGTCAAGACCTCTCTTACATAGTAAACTGGTCGTTGAACTCCCTACTCATGCCCTGGTTCTTTCCGCTCTACCATGACGACGATGTTGATTACCCAGTTGGTGGTCGCCATGTAGATCAACATAGGCTCCATAGGCTCGGGTGCTGCAAGTATAGGTGCCGAGGAGAGTATCTCCTTTAGCTTCTTTAGTGTTGCATCTGCCTCGTCCGTCCATGTAAATTTGTCCGCCTTCTTCAGCAACTTGTACATCGGTAGAGCCTTCTCTCCAAGTCGGCTAACGAACCGGCTTACTGCTACAACGCATCCTGTAAGCCGTTGTATGTCCTTCAGGCATGTCGGACATTTTATGTTAGGATGGCCTTGATATTCTCCGGGTTGACCATGATTCCGCGTTGGGAAACGATGAAGCCCAACAATTTTCCGGCTGGAACCCCGAAGACGCACTTCTTGGGGTTAAGAATCATGTTGTATTTCCGGAGATTATCAAAGGTTTATTTTAAGTCAGAAATTAATTCGTTTGACTTTTTAGACATCATCGCTATATCGTCCATGTAGGAATGAACGTTCCGACCAATTTGATCGTGTAGGCAACGTTGCATAGTCCGCAGGTACGTATCACCTGCGTTTTTCAGGCCAAAGGGCATTGTGACATAGCAAAACGTGTCGTAAGGTGTGGTGAACGAAGTGGCCAATTGGTCCGACTTCCTCATCTTTATCTGGTGGTATCCTGAGTATGCATCAAGAAAACACAAAAGTTCCAAGACAGCCGTCGAGTCAATGACTTGGTCAATGCGAGGCAAAGCAAACGGATCTTTGGGACATGATTTGTTCAAGCCGGTGTAATCAACGCACATTCTTAATTCATTGGTTCCCTTTTTGGGGACAAGTACAGGATTGGCCACCCATCGGGTGTGAAGGACTTATCGGATAAACTCAGCCTTAAGTTACCTAGCTATCTCGTTGCCAATGGCGCGTCTCTTCTCGTCTCCAAAGCGTCGTAGAGGTTGTTTCACTGGTTTACATTTTGGATCTATGTTTAAGCTGTGCTCGGCAAGTTCCCTAGGTACACCTTTCATGTCGGCAGGTTGCCAGGCAAAGATGTCCCTATTCTCATGGAGGAACTCGACGAGCGTGCTTTCCTATTTGGGATGCAAGTTCGTCCCAATGGCGGTGGTTTTGGAGGCATCGCCTACCACAAGTTCCACCAGCTTGGTATCGATGGCGGCCTTGAAGGCGGGATCGGAATCAGAAAACTGCTTCTTCAATGTCGGCATCTCTGAGTCATTGACCTTGCTCTGGATCTCCTTGAATTCTTCGCTGTAGAGGACAGCTTCTGCAAAGGCTGCTTCTCCAATCTCGCAGCCCCTTGCCTTGTTAAAGCTTCTAGATACGGTGATGATGTCGTTTGGTCCGGGTATCTTGAGCTTGTTGTAGACGAAGCATGGCTTGTCCATGAAGGCGTGGAAGATGTCACGTCCGAAGATGACGTTGTACACGCTCTTGAAGGGGACCACCTCGAAGGGAATGCGTTCTTGGCGGTAATTATTAACATCGCCAAAAGCGACATGAAGCGTGATGCACCCAAGGGACCGAGCCTCCCGGACAGGAACTACACCATGGAACATGGTGCTGGTCCGCCTTAGGTTGGCCTCTATCAACTTCATCTTGTGTAGCATATCCAGGTACATGATGTTGATGCTGCTTCCACTATCCACCATGCATTTGGTGAACTCGTTGTCATCAATCAGGGGGGTGATGGCCATGGCGTACTGGTTCTCCGTAGGGATGAGGTCTGGGTGTTCCTTCCCATCCCAAGTGATTGGAATCTCCGACCAGCGAAGGTACTTGGGAACTAGGGGTAGGGTGGCCATCAGTATCCTCATGGAGATTTTCTGTTGCCGGACAGTAGGGGTACCAAGGAAAGTGTGGTATATGGCAGCCTTCTTCTCAAAGGGGTTCTTGCACTTGCCATCGCTCTTGTCGGCGTGCTTGGGATCAACATCCTCGTCCATGTCACTTGAATCCTTGGACTCCTCTTCCTTCTTCTTCCCTTTGCCCTTGCCTCACGGTTTGTTCTTCCGACTTCGCTTGTAACCGGACTCTGGGTCCTCCTTTAGGTCATTGACGAACTTGCAATAGCGATTGGTGTGAGTGGCCTTGCCGTTGGCGTCGAGGTGTACGAGGCATGGCATATCACGGTACTCCTTGTACGTTTGGGGAACGTGGAGCGCTATCGGGGTAGTTTCAGTACCTTGCTGCTGCCCACGACCAGCCCCTGTCCTCGGCCATGCCGTCTGCAATCACCTCGTCCTGCAAATGCCATGGCGACCATGTCGGAGGTTTGCTTTTCTTTTGGTGGGTTCTTATGCTTGGTGTTGTTGTTCCTCTTAGCTTGATTTGGAACGGCTATTGCAGGCAGGGATCCGCGAGCATCATCATCGGTAGCCGCGAACTCACTGGCCAGCTGGATCATCTGGTTGAGATCGAGCATGTGATTGTCCTACAGGCGCTTCAAATTATCTCGGAGCAACGTTCCTTTCTCCAACCCATCGATGAAGGTGGACATGGCGGTCTGAGCATGCACTCCTGCGCAGGAATTCTTCGTATCCAGCCAGCGGGAGAGGTACGCATGAGATGACTCGTCTTTATCTTGCATGCACCGTGTAGATCTCCAATAGTGTAGGGACGCTTATACGTACCCTCGAAGTTCTTGGTGAATGCTTCTTTCATGTCCAACCAGTTGCAGATGGACTTCTCCGGCAAGTCATCAATCCATTGGCGGTCTGTGTCCGTCAACATCAGTGGGAAGTACTTGACGGCAACGTTGGGGTTACCCCTGGCGATCTCCACCGTGTTGCCGTAATCCTGCAACCATGTAGCTGGTTTGGCGGTTCCTTCATAGGTCTTGATGGTCTTGTCAATACGGAAACCCCTAGGGTAAGTTGCGGTCCGTATCACAGGTCCAAAGCAACATGGTCCCAGGTATGGTCCTTCCCGGGTCTCGTGAATCTTGTCTATGCGTGAACACGCATCATATGGCTCCGATCTTGCTCTTTTCTTCTTGCCGCCAGGGGATGGGCTACGTGAACGACACGGCCCCCTCCGCCATGGTGGCTGCTAGGGGGCGACAGAGGCGGAGGTGGCAGCAGGTTAGCCTTGTTGTTGTTACCCTTCTGCGATGCCTCACGCTTGTCACGCCTGCTTGTCGGATGCGGAGGGTCATGGCACAACCTGCTCTTATGTCCTTGGTTGTGCTCTCCATTGTGACGGGGCTACTCCGCGTTGTCGTGAATGACGATGCCGCTTTTCCTTGGAAGAGGCATTTCTATACGATGTTGAGCCTTGGGGTCTTCGTGATGTCGGGGGGATCGGGGCGGTGGAGATGGGCGACAAGGATGAGCTTTGCCTCTGTGGTCGGAGGATATGGGGATAGCGTCCTTCCTGTTTCGTGCATCCCTCCGTCTTTGTTCTGATGAACCCGTCTAAGACCTGACATCCTGAGGATATCCGTCCCTTGGCGGCTTAGGATTGCTAGACTGGCAATATGCTGGATCAGACTCCAGCCTCTGAGAGGTGGCCTTTTCCTGCTGTTTGACCGCCTTCGCTACAAGGTCATAGACCCGTTCCACAGTTGCGGGTGATCTATCCTACTCCAGAAGGGTCTTGGCGACGGCTAGGTTGAGAAAAGGAGTGGGCATGACCTGCCTGCCCTCGCTGTCAATGTATGGCTTGGCTTGTGGCGGCTTCGGGGGAGCCCATCCTAGGTTTCACCGTACACCAGGATCGTTGATGACGCGAGCCGGAGCTTTCTTAGCCTTCAGCTGCTTGAGCAGAGTCTTGAACTCGGCCTCCATGGCTCTTGCTTTCTCTATTGATTTCTTCACCTTGGCCAGATCTTGATCTAACTTTGCGCCTTGCTCCATGATGGCCTATGCTTCCTCTAGCAGCTGCTGGCGCTTCTCGTCAAGCTGGACTATGTTCCGTATATGAGCCATAGTCATGGGCTCGACGAGCAAATTGTCGTACATCACTCTATCAGCTGGAGTGATTTGGGCAGCTACAGACGTAGATGCCGGAGGCAGCGGGTTTGCGGTGTTGTTGTTACTCGGACCGACGTTGAGTTCCTGCGGCTGCTGCACTGGGTTAGGCGGAGGGTTTATGGCCTTTGCTCGATCATTGTAGGCAGCAACAGGTGGTCCCTTCCTCTTGTCCAGCGCTTTAGGCGGAGCTTGTCCAGGTTAATCTTCTTCCATCACGGTCCCAATAGCGACGAACACCTCTCGGTATGTGATGGAATTGTTAGCCTGCTCGTCGCGTTTGATATCCTCCTCCATCTCCTGCATAGCAGAGTCGAGTTCCTCCGGGCTAAAGTCTATCTCCTCCAAGTCAGCGCTGATGTCGGTGTAGAGTGCGTCCAAAACAGAGTCGGAGGGTGTCGGGGCCTCCTCGACGATGGGTGGTGGTGGTGCGGCTACAGGGATGTTGACTGGAGGCGGTGGAAGTGGTGGCTGAGGCGGCGGGGATCCAGGTATGGCAGCGAGCACTGCCTGAGCCTCTTCTTCAGCTGCCGCATAGTTATTGACGGTGTGAACCATGCCCTCGAAAGTGAGGAGACCTGCATCCTACTGCCGCATAGTTATTGACGGTGTGAACCATGCCCTCGAAAGTGAGGAGACCTGCGGCCTACTGTCGTCTTAGCGTATGTCGAAGAAGTGTACCGCGGTCCAGTCCTTCCACAAAGTGATAGATGGCATCATCATTGGGGTAATGTTCCAGATCAGCCGTATACGGAGCCACCTTGCTAGGTAATCGCGGGGGTTTTCACCCTCTCTCTGAATGCATCGCGCCAGATCGAAGATAGTCACCAGGCCGACAAACTTGGATCTCTGCTATCCAGACGCACGGGCAAAGTCGGCGGACTTCCAGTGATCTTCCAACATTATATCTTGCACAAGGGCAGTTTGGGTGGTCCTTGAATTTTTCCGATCTATGTTGGCAAACTCCAAAGAGAGATCCGACTTCGATCCTTCCGCGAACGTTTCCTACCCGTAGGAGGTCCGTGCGGGCCTTGACGCTCCTCCGACTTCTAGAGAACTAATGCCTGAGTCGGTTTCACTGATGAAGAGGTGGATGTCCTCGTTTGGGACGATTGAGAAGCGGGTGGGGTTCGTCTTCGCCGGGATCCAGAAGATCCTGAAGCGCCTCTTGCCCCATGGTGGGTGCCAACTGAAGGGTTTCGCGGCATAGTAAATCAAAATTTTCTACTGATGCGAACAGAGGGAAAGCCAAGATCTAATCTAGGAGATGCAAACAACGAGAGAGATTGGATTAGATCTTCATACCCTTGAAGATTCGCACAGCGGAACGTTCGTCGGAACGTGGGTGATGTAGTCGTACTCGCTTCTCCTCCTCGCGATCCGATCCGATCTAGCACCACAAGTGGCGGTGCCTCCATGAGATGCAGACGTGCAGCACCTCGACGTCTCCTCCTTCCTTGGTCCAGCAAGTATGGTGGAGAGATGGGTTGGATCTACAGCACGACCTTGTGCAATTGGTGGAGAATTTCTGCACAGGCTTCGCCTACAAGCGGTCGGGAGGAGAGGAGGCAGCAGGCGGCTAGGGTTGGAGGGAAGGTGGGGGTTGGTGCGCCCACTCTATATATAGAGGTGGGCGCAGCCTAACCCTCCCCTGCAAGGCCATGCCCCAAGGAGGAAGAGTGGGGGCAAGGAAACCCCTTCTAGAAGCTCTATCTAGAGTTTAAACCTCTCTTGGGCTGGGCCTATGGGGCCTTGTGCCCCTGGCCCAATGCGCCAGGGCACTCCCTCATAGGCCCATGCCCTCCCGGAAGGTGTGGCCACGTTGGTCCCCTTCCGAAGATTCTAGAAGCTTCCGTACAATACCGATTAACCTTAACAATTCGAACTCCAAAACTGCACTACCTTATATGAATCTTATTCTCCGGACCACTCGGAACCTCTCGTGATGTCCTGGATCCCATCCGAGACTCGAACAAAAACTCATAAACCAATTATCCAATCTATCCTAGCATCGAGACACGTTATGTGTGACCTGCGGGTTCGAGAATATGCGACATGATCTTCTATCAATAATCAACAGGGGTCTAGAAACCCATATTGACTCCCACACATTCATCGATGATCATATCGGATGAACCACGATGCCGGATTCAATCAATCCCATATATATATTCCCTTCGTCTCGCGATATTTTACTTGCCCGAGATTCGATCATCGGTACCGTCATACCTAGTTCAATCTCGTTCACAGCAAGTACTTTACTCGTTCCGTAATCCGATATCACTTTGTGATTAACTCCTTAACCACATGCTTGCAAGCGGTGTTGATATCGATTACCGAGTGGGCCCGAAGTATATCTCTCTGACTTGGGAGGGACAAATCCCATCTCGATACATACAACCCAACAGATACTTTCCGATCACCTGAGAGTGATGGGGATATGCCTACCGGGTTATACCCAGCAGGACGTTTCCGACTGGCCCAAGAACCGGCGAGTGGGCCTGCAGGACGGCGAATGGATTGAAGCCCAGCGAGGAACCAAGCGACTGGAAGCTGAAGGCCCAAAGTAGTAGATAGGCAATGGATTAGGTTTAAACGATCAAGCTTTAATCAATCGGTTGAGATATGTAAACCCTAGGGGAGGTAAGCCTATATAAACCTCCCTATAGGGCGAGTAGAGATACGTTCCCTCATACACCCAAGCAACTCGCCGCCTAGCCGCCGAGCATGCCCATTGTAACACCTCCATAATACAATCTAGCAGGAATAGGTCTTTACCCTCCGGGGGGCCGAACCTGGGTAAAACCCTGTGTCTTTGCCTCATCTCGACCGCAGATGGCTGGCCGCCTTGCCCTCGTTTCTACTACTGCGCCGATTGCAGCATCTGCCGTGACTATTCCTCGGCGGTGGCGCCCATCAGGGCCGGTCCGGCCGGTGTTCTGCGGCGAGATCCAATCTGCCCAACAACGAGACGGTCGCCACCGGCCGCATGATAGCGATGGGCGAGATGCTCCAAATCTTGCCGAGCAGCTATGTCCCGGCGGCGCGACCCGTCACTCACAGCGTGATCATGTCGATCGGCACGATCAGCCTCTTCGTCGGTCTCACCGACGTCATCGTCTCGGAGGATTCGGCTCGCATCCGCGAGTTGCCGCCACGCGATCGGCTCTCCGAGAGCCAGATCCGCACGATCCATCGCCTGGCCTCCGAGTACAACTCGGCCCACAACAACGTGGCCGAGAACTCAGCGGCCGCAGAGGACGCGGCCCTCACCGACGATGCCGACTCGGCAACCCCGACGTCACTCGCCGGATCCATCACCGCGGCTTCATCCGCGGGCTCCATCGCCCAGGTCTCCAACGCGGGAGACTTCGAGGACCCCTCCATCCTCGGGATCTTCGAGTTCGACTCCGGGTCGGAGAACTCCGCCGACCTCCGCGACGGAACCGGTCGCCACACCGCGACCTACATGGCGACCGGCACCGATCCGCCGGAGGATCCGTTCTCCACCCCAATCCCTCCTAACGCCACGGCAACGGAGGTCGAGGAACTCCGCCTGAAACTGGCGGAGGCGATACGCAAGGAACAAGCCGAGCGCGAAAAATTTCGCCTCGAGCAGGTGACGGCGCAGGAGCTATCACGCTACCACCAGCAGCGGATCAGGTCACGCCTGAACCCCACCGTTCAGGGGCGTGCCCTGAACTTCGACGACGAAATGACCGCCCACAGCGGCGCGCGATCTGCGAGAACGCGCCACCAGGAGGAAGCGCCCGGCCCCCGCCAGGATCAACGGCAATGGGTGCCCCACCTCCACCCAACCGCACCCCTCCCAGGGACCAGCCACGGATAGTAGTATCCTCACGGGAGCGAGACGCAAACGGCCTCCCGCTGTTCTCCACCCCGATGGACAACCTCGTGGCAGGCCGAGCAGCAGCGGACAGCATCACGGCCACCGGCAACGGCGCCCTACAGATCGAATACGTCAAGGCCTTGCTCGCGAAAGCCGTCGAGCAGCAAAGAGCGGGCGCCGACTCGCAAGGACGAGTATACTCGTGTTCCTTGGGAAGCAGAGCGGCCTCAAGCGGCCGCCCCGCGGCGGCAAACACCCTCAATTGCCCGCCACCAGAGCCACTGCAGCTCCATCACCGACCCGCGAACGCGGCACTCTCCACCAACGACCCTAGGCCGGAAAACAACCTTGTCGCAGCCAACGGGCAACCCATCGACGCCCGCACCCACATCATCAACAACCAAAGTTGGCGCGCACGCCAGCCCGATGACCTGCGACATACCTTAACCAATCGCCGCGATGGCGAGCCCATGGGGTCGCTCAGTCGACTCAGACCCAAGTACTTCGGACCAATGATCCGAGGCGAGAAGTACCCGCCAAACTTCAAGGCGCCAAAGGAGATAGAAAAGTACGACTCCTCGTATGACCCCACCGTCTGGCTCGACACATACCTCATGGCGATGGGGATTGCAGGCCACACCGACCTGCTAGCCGCCCGGTACCTCCCCCTGATGATGGAAGGGACGTGCAGGCAGTGGATCAACACCCTCCCCCAGGACAATATCGACTACTGGGAGGAGATGCGCGACGCCTTCGTCAGGCACTTCGAGTGCTCCTACACCCGTGCCACCACTATCGAGGACCTGGAGCGATGCGTCCAGGGACCACGCGAGTCGACCCGCAACTGGGTCCAACGGTGGCAAGAACTTTGGTACAACGCGGTCGGCATCCACCCGGACACCGCGATCCATTGCTTCAAGACCTCGTGCCGCTACGAGCCCCTGGTCGCCAAGCTCAAGCGACACTCCCGCACACTCGACAACATCCCCGACCTCCTCGAGATCGCCAAACGGTACGCCGAGGAAGACCCAAACCAGGAAACCGACGACGAGTCAGGAGGTCAACGCCGCACGAGCGGCAACGACGGCGGACGCCGATCCGACCTACGCTACAGCGGCACTCGCCTCACCGGCAAGCGCCGCAGTGACGGGCGAGTCGACTTCGTCGCCAACGCCGGGCACGCGCAACGCGAGCCCAAGAGCTTCCGCCGCGACGGAGGACAACGCCGCGACGGCGGCAACAACTAGGCCAAGCCAAGGTTCGACCCCGCGACTCTCCTTAACCAACCATGTGTGTTTCATAGCAGGGAAGGGAAGCCCGCAACGCACACCACCGCCGACTGCCACACCCTCAGGGAAATCGAGAAGGCACGGCGAGCGCGGGAGGACCCCGACAACGACCCGCCAAACGGCGGAAAATTCGGCAAAGTGGCCGGCTCGCTCCACACCTTCACAGGCTTCAACACGAAGCGCGAGAAGAAGGTCATCGCCCGCGCTGTCACCGTCAATGCGGTGGCACAGGTGGACGTCCCCCAGTTCCTAAACTGGTCAGAGCAACCCATCACCTGGAGCCGCCAAGACCACTCGCCACGCATCGAGTACCCAGGACGAGTCGCCCTGGTGGTCAAGCCCAAGGTCGGCGACTACTGGCTCCCCAAGACATTGATGGATGGCGGCAGCTCCATCAACATCCTGTACCTCGACACCTTCAGACGACTGCGGCTCCCGCTGTCGATGATCGAGACGACCCACACCACATTCCACGACATTTTCCCCGGTCGGAAGGCGTACCCGATCGGCAAGGTCACGCTGCCAGTCACCTTCGGCACACCCGCAAACTTCCGCACCGAGGGATCGTCTTTGAGCTGGTGCCCTTCGACAACCCCTACCACTGCGTCCTGGGGCGCCAGGCGTTCGCTAAATTCATGGCAGCGCCCCACTACGCGTACAACAAGATGAAGCTCCCTGGGCCGTGTGGCGTCATCACCATCCATGGCGACCCCGACATGGCCGCCGAGTGTGAGGCCAAAGGAGCCGAGCTCGCTGACGCCGTCATCGCGGCGGAGACCAACCACGCCGACAAGCTCGCCAAGTACGCGAGCGGGGTCAACAACGACGACCCCACCATACTAAAGAATCCCAACTCGGAGGGCGCAAACACCTCAACCTTTGAGGCCACGACTTTACACCGACCGTCGAGCTGGTCCCAGCGACTCAGCGGACGGTGACGATCGGGACGGGCATGAGCCCAGCATAGGAAGGCGCGCTCATCGAGTTCCTCCGTGAGAACAGGGACATCTTCGCATGGAAGCCCTCTGACATGCCTGGTGTCCCTAGGGAGCTCGCTGAGCACAAGCTAAACGCCGACCCCAAAGTGCGACCTGTCAAACAGTCGCTGCGGCCCTTCAATGAAGAACGCCGTCGAGCAATCGCCGAGGAGGTGCAGCGTCTACTCGCTTCCGGCTTCATCTGGCCAATCAAGTACTCCAAGTGGCTGGCAAACCCAGTCCTGGTCGAGAAGAAGAACGGGACCTGGAGAATGTGTATCGACTACACAAACCTGAACGGCGCCTGCCCAAAGGAGCAGTTCGTCCTCCCGCAGATCGACCAGATAATCGATTCAACCGCGGGCTCGGAGTCGCTAAGTTTCCTCGACGCCTACTCTGGGTACAACCAGATCAAAATGGCTGTCGAGGACGAGGAGAAGACGGCGTTCATCACGCCATTCGGAGCCTTCTGCTACACCGCCATGACCTTCGGCCTCAAGAACGCCGGGGCGACCTACCAGCGGTGCATGCAAGAATGCCTCGCAAGCCAAATTGGCCGCAACATCCACGTCTACATCGACGACGTGGTCGTGAAATCCGCTCGCCAAGGCGACCTACTCGCCGACCTGGCGGAAACGTTCGCCAACCTGCGACGATACAAGATAAAGCTCAACCCAGGCAAATGCACCTTTGGTGTACCTGCCGGACAACTACTGGGGTACGTCGTCTCCAAACGAGGGATCGAGGCGAACCCCACGAAGATCGACACGATCGCCCGGCTCGGCAAACCCGAGTGCCTGTGCGACGTCCAGAAGCTGGCCGGGCGAGTAGCGGCTCTCAGTCGCTTCATCCCCCGCCTGGGCGAAAAGGCGATGCCCCTATACCGCCTGATGCGCAAGAACCCCACCTTCCAGTGGGACAAGGAGGCGGACGACGCGCTCCGCGACCTCAAAAAGGTGCTACTCGCCGCACCATTACTCTCTGCCCCCGCCGACAAAGAACCCATGCTGGTTTACGTCGCGACTTCCGAGCGCGTCGTCAGCGCCGTGATGGTCGTCAAGCGACCAGAGGAAGGAAATGAGCGCCCAGCCCAGCGACCGGTGTACTACATCAGCGAGGTCCTCACCGAGTCGTGCCAGCGGTACCCACAGTACCAAAATCTAGTATACGCGGTCTTCAGAGCTCAGCGGCGCCTGCCGCACTACTTCCAGGAACACCCAATCACGGTCGTCTCCTCCGCACCACTGCAAGACATCATCCTCAACCGCGAGGCGACCGGGCGGGTCGCCAAGTGGGCCGTCGAGATCGGCGTCCACAACATCAAATACGAGCCACGAAAAGCGATCAAGTCGCAGGCACTGGCAGACTTCATCGCCGATCGAAGAGGCCCAGAGCGGAGAAGCTGCCGTACCTCCATTACTGGAGCCTGCACTTCGACGGCTCCAAGAACGCGGACGGTGCAGGCGCAGGGATAGTGTTAACTTCACCAAAGGGCGACAAGCTCCGCTACATCCTCTGCCTCGACTTCACACCCTGTACCAACAACATGGCTGAGTACGAGGCCCTACTCCACGGCATGCGAGCAGCCAAGGAGATGAACGTCAATCGCCTCCGCTGCTACGGAGACTCCGATCTTGTCGCGGGGCAAGTCGCCGGCACCTGCGACGCTGTCTCTCCTACCATGGCGGCGTACCGCCAGGCAGTGGACAAGTTGGGTGGACACTTCACCGGCTATTCCGTCGAGTGGATCGACAGGCGGAAGAACGAGGAGGCCGACGCACTCTCTCGCATCGGGTCGGCTCGACTCGCACCACCCGCCGGCGTTTTCCTCGACACGATCACCAAGCCATCAGTCTCTCCCCCGAAGGAGATCGACATCGGAGTCCCACTCCAACCAGAGGCAGCCTTGGTCGCACTTCACGAGCAGCGAACGACACCGCCATATCCATCATCCGAAATCGCACCGCCGGCAGACGCAGACGCAGACGCGATGGGATGATCGCGATGCAAGTCCTACACCATCCCATCATCGACGGCGAAGCTCCAAGCCGCGCACCAATGCCGCGTTCCAACTCTGGTTCCAACCCCAAGTAAGGACGCAAGATCCTCACCACATTCATTCACTCGCGCCACCACGCCGTCCGCTCGGTCGCCAAGGCTATGCGACATGGCTTTTATCGCCCACCGCACACGCCGATGCTGTCGATATCGTCCAGCGGTGCGCGGGTGCCGGCACGCCAACAGACACGCGTCGAGCTCGGCGCTCAAAACAATCCCCATCACCTGGCCATTCGCTGTGTGGGGCATGGATATGGTAGGCCCCTTCAAGAAGGCCCCCTCCGTCTACACCCACCTGCTAGTCGCCGTCGACAAATTCACGAAATGGGTGGAGGCCAAGCTAGTCCGGAAATGCGACGGGAAGACCGCCACTAAATTCCTACGCGAGCTCATATATCGCTACGGGTTCCCAAACAGCATCATCACGGACAACAGAACCAACTTCGCCAAGGGAGCCATGGCCAAATTCTGCGAAGAGCACCACATCCGTCTCGACCTCGCGTCAGTCGCCCACCCGGAATCCAACGGCCAGGCGGAACGAGCCAACCAAAGCATCCTCCATGGCCTGAAGCCGCGGCTCCAGGTACCACTCGAGCACACCGCCGGGTGCTGGGTCGAGGAGTTGCCCTCTGTCATCTGGGGGATCCGCACCTCAGTCAACAGATCAACAGGGTTCACTCCCTTCTTCATGGTCTACGGCGCCGAGGCAGTCATGCCCACCGACCTCGAGCACGACTCGCCGCGAGTCGTCCACTATACGGAGGCTGCGAACGAGCTTGCCCGCCAAGACGGGATCGACCAACTCGATGAAGCACGTGACCTCGCTCGGTCACACACCGCTATCTATCAGCAGGGACTCCGCCGCTACCACAGCCGGCGGGTGAAAGCTCGCACCTTCCAAGAAGGCGACCTGGTGTTACGCCTTATCCAGGACAAGAAGGGCATGCACAAGCTCTCCCCTCCGTGGGAAGGCCCATTCGCCATCGGGCGCGTACTCGGCAACGACGCCTACTACCTCGTCGATGTCCGCGGGGACGGCGAACTCGACGTCAAGCGACCATGGAATGTAAACCTCCTACGGAAGTTCTACTCCTAGAACCCCACACATGTACTCTCCAGTCGCTATGAAATAAAAAGAAACGGTTACCGCAAATTGCGCCTACTCTCCATGACTTGTGCCACTCGCACTCGTAATAACAGCGTTATGCTAACCGCAGAAGTCAACCTTTGGTACAGCGACCGTCACGGCTAAGTAGTGCGGTGTAAGAGCACTGAGTCACCTCAGGTCTTGCATCGTCCATGAAAAACGCCTACCCGGAGCCCCATTGGAGTCGCCTAGCTCGACTGGTTCTACGAGCCAAGACAACTTCCCTCGCTTCTCACAGTGACCTGGTCCTCCGCATCCTCGGCATAGCGACTCGAACGGCTAAGTACCACGCCCGGGGACTGAAGACCAGTTCATCGTGAGCGGTCAGGGAAAACGCCAAGTAGGAGAGCATGCCCAGGACTCGCCACGCGACTGACCCCACGGGCCAGGCAGGAGTGACGCGCTCAAACCAACGCGCTAAGTCCTCAACCACCCTCGAGTCGCGCCTAGAACAACCAAGTACCACGCTCGGGGACTCGGCCACCCGGCCTCGTTCGCGCAAGGGAAAACGGTAAAGTACAGAGCACTCAAGGGAGTCGCCTAGCGACTGGCTCTTCGAGCTCGGGCGAGTCGACCAAAATAACAAAACACATAACAACAACACATATATCGTATACGAGGTAAACCCCACAAAAAGGGCGGACGCGCTCGGGGACTCGTTCAAAAATCAATCACAAGCACACAACATATACCAAAATAGACACGATGTCTCATTCAATTGCATATCGCATTGTTTCATGCTACAAAATATGCCCGCATGGCAGACCTGCTACTAACGCCACAAGGAAAACAATCCTATCCTGCAGGCTTTGATGACGATTCGCCAACATCCTGGCGATTGCGGATGAACGACGTGTACGGGTTCGACGGATACGTCGTCAGTTCACCCGCCATCGCCGCGCGAAAAGGTCGCTCGACCTTGAAGTCACAATGTGGCGGCTCGGGGTCGTTCGACGCGACGACCGTCTCCTGGTACGGAAGGAGGTCGCCCATCGCCCGGACACGTTCTGAGTACGTGGCGGCGCGGTCCTGCAACTTGAGAACCTCAGACAGCTCCACCGCGCCAGTCGACGATGGATATCCACTCGTCACGTCGTCGATGTCGAAGTCTTCGGGGAAGTGTGCCAGTCCAAGACTAAGGGCCGTCGACGCTCCACGCCGAAACGCCGACCGCGTCATGAACTCAACGACCGCAGGCGCTTTCTCCAAATACTTCCACACCTCCACGAGGTCGCTGGGAATCACCTCCGTGGGCGATATTTCTTGGAGATAGGCGCGGATGCACGTCACCGACAACATTGCCAAATCGACGAGCATGCTTACACACGCCTCGCCGGCGAAGCTCGCCTCTTCTTCGCTATCAATGATGCGACCTGCGAGTATAAGACAATAATGACTACGACGGACAACACAAACGACACAACCACCGGGAAGGGAAGATGTACTCACCAAGCAGCGGGCGGGCGAGTTCCGTGATGAAGCTTTGAAGCGATGTATGGTCGTCCTGAAGCCCAGCAATAAGGACTTCCGACACCTTGCGGTCCTCCTGAGCGGCTGCAACGGCGGCCTTAGCTCGCCCGTCAGCCGAGCTCGCTTCTTCCTTTGCCTCCCGTAGCTCGCGCTCGAGGTTGGCAATCCGCTGTTCGGCCGCACTCAAAGACGATTGCGCCGCCACCAACTCACCAGCGGGAACAAGCCCTTGGCGAGGTTCCTCTGCCTTCGCGGCAACAGCCTGAAGCCCTTTGTTCGCTTCCTGGACGATGGCCATCTCCTTCCCCGCGCGCTGCTTCGCGGCAAATCGGTCCGCGGACTCAAGTTGCAGACCCAGCACATCACCAAAAAATGTTAGTCAAAAGCAAAATTCCTAAGTGCCCACTCGCTGAAATTCAGCGAGTACGCACTCGGGGACTGGCGATCAAGAAATTCCTAAGTGCCCACCCGCTGCAATTCAGCGAAAAGCGCACTCGGGACCGCGATCAAGAAATTCCTAAGTGCCCACCCGCTAAAATTTAGCGCGTGCGCACTCGGGGACTGGATGCGAAAATAAGGTTAAAATACTATAAGAATCAGGCCGCTGCAAAACACCGACCTGACCCTCGGGGACTGGATGTACCTGGATGGCTGCGCCAAGCATGTCGTGGAGTTGTATCGCGTCCACGGACGCGAGGAGAGCCGGCGTATGCCCACGACGTTGGTCGACTTCAGCATCGGCGGTCCCAGGAGCGCGGCTTGAGGGCGAAGTCCCACTCGCCGCGGCCGCCTTGGTCACGAAGCGCGGAAACGTGGTGATAGAAGCGCCTGCTCCAAAGGAGGTCGGCTCCACCGATCCAGGCAAGGGAGCGCCCTCCTTCGTAGACGCGGCTGCCTCCATCACGGGTTCGGCTGGTGCGGCCGCCGTGTCGTTAGAAATAGTAACGGTGCCGTCGCCCTTGGTCTTCTTGCTGCCATCCGCCGAGGCGACGACCTCGTCCGCCTTCCTCTTGCGGGAAGGATCCTCCTCGCTAACAACGGGCGGTACCTTAGCCACGGTCGGATGGCCCATCCTCTTCACTCCGGTCATATGCACCAGTCGTATAAGCAATCATGAAAGACAAGAAAGGGTGAGTGCACTCACTTGGCGACTGGAATAAAACGTAGCCCCGTACGGAGGCCGGCTGGTTTTTCTAGTTCGGGTCCCAGTCGGCGACTGAGCCCCATCTCCAGGACGTCGCGTGCCCAAGACATGGACGGCTTCTTCGTTGTTCAGGCCGCAGCCGAGGATATCTTCGGAGCCTCCTGGCGAGGCGAAGCCGCCGCAGCCGGAACATCCCCCGGTCCCGAGACAGGGGCGAATGGTGGAGGCATTGAAGCCAGTGGCACTTCCTCGGTCGCCGCCTCTAGTGCGGCTGCCACTGGTGGTGCGTCCTCACCGGCCGGGCTAGGAGCATCAGAGCTGCTCGCCGAGTGCGGCGGCGAGGCCGGCTTCGATGGCTTCGTCTTCTTCTTCAGGGGGGCCCTTACCTCCCTTTCTTTCTTCTTCTTCCTCGACGGGGTGGCTTGACGGCGCGAAGTGGTCTCTGGGAGCTCGTCGTCGTCATCATGACGATCGAGGCTTCTGCTTGCCTCGATCTCGCGCTGTCGTTGTCCGTGGTTCTTTCGGATCAGCGGGGCGACCTCCTCCTCGGACTCGTCGTCATCGTCTTCATCACCCTTAGCAGGCCGCGACTCGCCTACGTCCTGGGCGGACGAGCTCGAGTTCTCGTCGTCCGAAGGTGGGAGCCACCCTTCCACCACTTGGAATAGCTGCGATGAATACAAAGTAAAATCAGAATCACCGCGACTGCATAAACTGCGACTGCGAGGAAAGTAAAGTGGTTACCGTTGGAGCTGGACGCTTTGCGGTATAGGGGGCGACCCCGGCCTGCGCGTCCAGGTACACCGCCTGGGTAATCTTCTTCAGTGCTGGGAGATATTCCTCCAGCTTCCACTCGTCGAGGCAGGCCTTCGTCGAGTCTCCCCGGCCCGTGTACTGGTACATGTAGTGGTCACGCTGGGCGAGTGGAACGAGCCGCCGCCCGAGCCAGCAGTTGTACAAGTTTATCGTCTGGAGGCCCTTCTTTTTTAGACCGCGGATGGTCTGGAGCATCTCGTCGACGACCATCCGCTGATCGTTGGGGAGCTTGCCGACTTGGAGATGGCGCGGCTCGGATCGATTGGCGGAATACCGCGGGATCGCCACCTCGTCCTCCGGAGTCGCCTCGGCCACGTAGAATCACGACTTCTTCCAGTCGCTCGCTGCCTTGGCGGGCAGCATCAGATCGAAGTTAGAAGCTTTGGACTTGAGCTGGAACGTCAGGCCGCCCGCGTCTAGCATTGGGCACCTGCTTCCCATGGTGAGCCGTCTGTGGAATGAGCATCGCCACAAGGGGAAGTAGGTCCGCAGCCCAAGTATTTGCGTAACGCCACGAAGATGGCGAGCTGCTCGATGCTATGGGGACCCAGATCAAGGCTGGATCCGTAGTAGGCGCAAAGCGCCGGAAGAATGGACGAGGGAAACCCTAGCCCCGCCGAGATGACCGGTGAAATGCAATTCCCTCTCTCGGATTTGGGGTCGCCTCCGCTGCGGAATACGCCAACAGCCGGCTCGCAAGATCCCGGCCTCCTCGAAAGAGGCCAGTTGCGCCCTCGTGCACTTGGATCTACCCCACGGTTCGGTGGAAAGGGCCATGGCCGAGAGGTTTGTTGGGGGTCGGGGGGTTTCGGGTCGGCTGGATCGCGATGCAAGGGAAGGAAAATGCGTGCAGTCGGAAGGAGTGGTGAGAAGGTGGCTCTCCGATCGCCTTCCATTCCCCTTATATAGGGGATGTTACCCGCCAAATCAGAAGCCTTTACCGCGCGATGATTACGCCAAAAGTTACCGTTGGATTACCCCAACGGCTAGTTTGACCGCGATGACGGTCCAACTACAGCCGTTCGACTCGCCGACCCAGACACTATGACAGTGTATCGCCGACTCGACTCGCCAAAGCTGCGACCTGGATCACTGGTTTCCTCCTTTATACAGGAGCCCGCCGACGATTCGACTGGATGCCTACTCTGAATCCGTATACTCCATCGCCAGCCACCCACGCCTAATCGCCGACGGGGACTCTTGATGGGGATATGCCTACAAGGGTATACCCAGCAGGACGTTTTCGACTGGCCCAAGAACCGGCGAGTGGGCCTGCAGGACGGCGAATGGATTGAAGCCCAGCGAGGAACCAAGCGACTGGAAGCTAAAGGCCCAGGCGAGTAGATAGGCCCAGTCGGATTAGGTTTAAACGATTACCAAAGCTTTAACTGAATCTGTTGAGATATGTAAACCCTAGGGGAGGTAAGCCTATATAAACCTCCCTATAGGGCGAGTAGAGATACGTTCCCTCATACACCCAAGCGACTTGCCGCCTAGCCGTTGAGCTTGCCCATTGTAACACCTCCATAATACAATCTAGCAGGAGTAGGTCTTTACCCTCCGGGGGGCCGAACCTGGGTAAAACCCTACGTCTTTGCCCTCATCTCGCACCGCAGATGGCTGGCCGCCCTTGCCCCTCGTTCTACTACTCGCTGCCGATTGAAGCATCTGCCGTGACTATTCCCTCGACAGAGAGACACCTTTATCATCACCCTCTCATAGGATGACATTTGATGACCTCAAAGCTTTCTTCCGATACCAGGGAGTTGTATTATCTTATGGTCTAAGGAATACAATATTTGACATAAGAAAAGCTTCGCAAAGACGAACACGATGACACGATCTAATTGCTTCGCTTAGTTTGGGTCTGTCCATCATATCATTCTCCCAATGATATGATCTCATTATCAATTGACAACTCATGTCTATGGTTAGGAAACCTTAACCATCATTTATCAATGAGCTAGTCCATAGAGGCATACTAGGGACACGGTGTTGTTCACAAACCACACAAGTATTAAAGTTTCCGCTTAATACAATTCTAGCATGGAATATAAACATTATCATGAACAAGAATTATAATAATAACATCTTTATTATTGCCTCTAGGGCATAATTCCAACAGTCTCCCACTTGCACTAGAGTCAATAATCTAGTTTACATCTGGCAACAATCTCACACCCATGGCACTGAGGTGCTGATCATATTTTACACGTGGAAGAGGTTTAGTCAATCGATCTGCGACATTCAGATCTGTATGTACTTTGCTAATCTTCAGATCTCCATTTGCTATATAATCTCGGATTATATGAAACTTGCGGTTGATATGCTTGGTCTTTGGATGATATCTTGGTTCCTTAGCGAGTGCTATGGCGCCAGTGTTGTCACACAATATCTCCAGTGGGTCCAATGCACTTGGAACCACTCCAGGCTCAGTGATGAAGTTTCTGATCCAAACTCCTTCACTTGACGCTTCTGTAGCAGCCATGTATTCCGCTTCTACTGTAGATCCCGCGATCACGCTTTGCTTGCAGCTTCTCCACTCTGACTCCTCCATTCAAAATATACACGTATCCTATCTGAGATTTAGAATCATCCTTGTCGGTGTCAAAACTAGCATCGACGTAACATTTTACGACAAGCTGTTCATCACCCCCATAGACTAAGAACATTTCTTTAGTCCTATTTAGGTACTTTAGGATGTTCTTCACGGCTGTCCAAAGGTTCCACTCGGATCACTTTGATATCTGCTTTCGTCAAACTAAGAGCATTGGACACATCCGGTCTAGTACACAAGATGGCATACATGATGGAACCTATGGCCGAGGCATAAGGCACTTTGCTCATAGCTTCCTATCATTTACCGTAGTGGACAGCGATCCTTGCTCAATATCTTACACGACAACATAGGCATGAACCTTTCTTTGCCTTATCCATTCTGAACCTTTTCAGAACTTTGTCTAGGTATGTACTCTGGCTTAAAACTATCAGGCATCTTTGTCTATCTCTATAGATTTTGATGCCCAATATATAAGCAGCTTCACCTAGGTCTTTCATTGAAAAATACTTGTTCAAATAACTCTTCACATCGTTAAGCATGTTAATGTCATTTCCAATAATCAATATGTCATCCACATATAGTACCAGAAATGTCACCGAGCTCCCACTCACTTTCTTGTAGATGCAAGCTTCGTAGCAATTTGGAACAAATCCAAAGCTCTTGATCACTTGATCAAAACGAAGGTTCCAACTCCGAGATGCTTGCTTCAGTCCATAAATGGAACGCTGAAGTTTGCATACTTTAACAGCATCCTTAGGATCGACAAAACCTTCGGGTTGCATCATATACAACTCTTCATCAATGTTGCCATTGAGGAAAGCAGTCTTGACATCCATCTGCCATATTTCATAATCATGAAACACAGCAATTGCTAATAAAATCCGAATGGACTTAAACATAGCTACAGGAGAGAAAGTCTCATCGTAGTCAACACCTTGAACTTGTCGAAAACCTTTCGCGACAAGTCGTGCTTTATAGACGGTAACATTACCATCCGCGTCAGTTTTCTTCTTGAAAATCCATTTGCACTCAACGGCCTTTCGGTCGCTAGGAGGTTCCACCAAAGTCCATACGTGGTTTTCGCTCATGGATCCCAATTCGGATTTCATGGCTTCTAGCCATTTCTCAGAGTCTGGGCTCATCATCGCTTCCTCATAGTTCGTAGGTTCACTGTCTTCTACTAGTAAGACAGTCAAGACAGGGTTGCCGTACCACTCAGGGGGGCACGCGACCTTGTCGACCTGCGACGTTCAGTAGCAGCATCGTCCGAAGCTTCATGATCCTTTTCATTAGCTTCCTCTATTGTTGGTGCAGGCGGCACTGGAACAATTTCAGGTGCCGCGCTACTCTCCAATTCAAGAGAAGGTTCAATAACCTCGTCTAGCTCTACTTTCCTCCCACTCACTTCTTTCGAGAGAAACTCCTTCTCAAGAAAGGAACCGTTCTTTGTGACAAACACTTTGCCTTCGGTTCTGTGATAGAAGGTATACCCAATAGTTTCCCTAGGGTATCCTATGAAGACACATTTCTCCGCTTTGGGTTCGAGCTTGTCCGGCATCAACTTCTTGACGTAAGCTTCGCAGCCCCAAACTTTAAGAAACGACAACTTAGGTTTAGCACCAAACCACAGTTCATACGGTGTCATCTCAACGGATTTAGATGGAGCCCTATTTAAAGTGAATGCAGCGGTTTCTAATGCATAACCCCAAAATGATAATGGAAAATCAATAAGAGACATCATTGATCGGACCATATCTAATAGGGTTCGATTCCGGCGTTCAGACACACCATTGCGCTGTGGTGTTCTGGGTGGCGTGAGTTGTGAAACGATTCCACTTGCTTTAAGATGTGTGAGAAAATCATAACTCAAATATTCACCTCCACGATCGGATCGTAGAAACTTAATCTTTCTGTTACGATGGTTCTCCACTTCATTCTGAAATTCTTTGAACTTTTCAAACGTTTTAGATTTATGTTTCATTAAATAGATATACCCATATCTACTTAAGTCATCGGTAAAAGTGAGAAAATAGCGATATCCACCGCGCGTCGAAACACTCATCGGTCCGCATACATCGGTATGTATGATTTCCAACAAGTCCGTTGCTCGCTCCATCATACCGGAGAACGGGGTTTTGATCATCTTGCCCATGGGGCATGGTTCGCATGTGTCAAATGATTCAAAATCAAGAGACTCCAAAATTCCATCAGAATGGAGTTTCTTCATGCGCTTTACACCAATATGACCTAGACGACAGTGCCACAAATAAGTAGTATTATCACTATCTACTTTGCATCTCTTAGCCTCAATGTTATGGATGTGTGTTTCATCCCTTTCGAGATTTAGAAGAAATAAACCATTCACAATAGGCCCATGACCATAAAAGATGTTACTCATATAAATAGAACAACCATTATTCTCTGATTTAAATGAATAACCATCTTGCAATAAACAAGATCTAGAAATAATGTTCATGCTCAACGCAGGCACATAATAACACTTATTAAGGTTTAAAACTAATCCCGAAGGTAAAACTAAGGAGAGCGTGCCGACGGCCATCACATCAACTCTTGATCCGTTGCCAACGTGCATCGTCACCTCATCCCTCGCAGTCCGCTCATTCCGTAGCTCTGCTTTGAGTTACAAATATTAGCAACCGAACCGATCAAATACCCAGCACTACAACGAGGGCTAGTAAGGAAAACATCAATAACATGTATATCAAATATACCTTTGATGGTGCCAGCCTTCTTGTCCGCTAAGTACTTGGACGATTCGCTTCGATGACTCTTGTCCTTGCAATAGAAGCACTCAGTGTCCGGTTTAGGACCAGAATTGAGCTTCTTCTCAGCAGGGGCAACGCGCTTGCCGCCGCCTTTCTTGAAGGGCTTCCTTGCACCCTTACCTTTCTTGAAGGTGGGGGTTGTTGACCATCAACACATGATTATTCTTTTTGATGTTCACCTCCGCTAATTTCATCTTAGCAAAGAGCTCAGTGATCATATCAGTGGAACCAATCTGATTGTGATCAACTACAAAACTTTTGTAGCTAGGAGTGTCAATCTTGAGCTCCTCTGGAATATTGCAGTCCAGTTGCTCAAGGCGTTGAGTGTATCCCGTCATCTCAATGGCGTGCTCACTAATGGAACTCCCTTCCTCCATCTTGTAGTTAAAGAATTTCTTAGAGATCTCATATCTCTCACAACGGGCTTGAGTCTGAAACATGTTTTTCAGCTCCTCGAGAATCTCAAAGGGCCCGGCGAACTCCTCAAAACGATTTTGAAGATCCGATTCCATAGCATACAACATGGCGATCTTAATCAAATCATAATCATCCTTGCGCGACTGATAAACAGCTTTTTCATCAACCAGCGCAACTATAGCAGGGGCGTCACCTAGCGCTTTCTCAAGGACATAGTCCTTTTGTCCGCCAGCTAGAATGATTCTCAGAATGCGGAACCATTTGGTGAAGTTAGACCCATTGTTTCTAAGCTTTCCTATCTCAGCAAAAACGTTGAAGTTGAAGTTGGACTTGGCCATGTGATCTACAGTATTTGCAAGTACAATTTAGACTATGTTCATGATAAAAAGTTCAACTTAATCAAATTACTAGATGAACTCCCACTAAATTCAACATCCCTCAAGTTGTTTAGTAAACACGATCCAAATTCACCACACCTAATCCGATCATCACGAGAAGAGATGTGGTTTCAATGGTGGACAATGAAGTGTCGATCATATCATTCATATGACTCATGCTTAACCTTTCGGTTCTTGTTTTCCGAGGCCATGTCTGTACATGCTAGGCTCGTCAAGTTATACCCAAGTATTTCCGCGTGTGCAAAACTAGCTTGCACCCGTTGTATGTGAGCGTAGAGTCTATAGCACCCGATCATCACATGATGCTTGGACACGACGAACTTTCGCAACGGTGCATACTTGGGGAGAACACAGTTTTTATCTTGATCTTTAAGTGAGGAATCATCTTATAATTCTAACGTCGCGATATAAGCATAATAAGATACATACAAGGATAAACATCACATGCATATAACTTTATGTGACATGGTATAGCCAATCTTCGCGCAATGATCTCCATCTTGTGCGTTCCGGCATTATCTCCATCACTCCACCATGATTGCCTCCACCACGAATAGCAACTACAACTAATGCTAACTACTTAGCGATAAAGTAAAGCTATTACATGGCGTATAAGAAGTTGACTCGCAGGTCATACACATTTATAAAGACAACCATATGGCTCCTGCCGGTTGTGTACTCATCGACATGCAAGTCGTGAAACATTACAAAACATGATCATCACATACAATATACACATCACATCTTGGGCCATACCATATCACAGAAAACACTCCCCGCAAAAACAAGTTAGACGCCTCTACTTTGTTGTTGCATGTTTTACTTGGCTTATGGGAGTAGATGCTAAGAATGATTCTTACCTACGGAAAGCCACAACGGTGATATTATGGTTGCCAAACTCCGGTGTTAATCCCATGACAACTATAGTGAGAGAAACTGGCATCCACCAGCCGCATGTGTGGAACAAGCCACACGTCAAGTGCGGAGCCGGTCTCGGGAACGACGTCGCGTAAGGTTGGCCTGGACCGCTTCAATCTCACTATCCCGCGTCATAAGAAGAACACAAACAAGAGGCTTGCAACAGAAAACATCAACGCCCGCAACAACCATGTTGCGTTCTACTCGTGAAACACATCTACACATAGATCTAGCTCTGATACCACTGTAGGGTTTCGCGGCATAGTAAATCAAAATTTTCTACGGATGCGAACAGAGGGAAAGCCAAGATCTAATCTAGTAGATGCAAACAACGAGAGAGATTGGATTAGATCTTCATACCCTTGAAGATTCGCACAGCGGAACGTTCGTCGGAACGTGGGTGATGTAGTCGTACTCGTTTCTCCTCCTCGCGATCCGATCCGATCTAGCACCACAAGTGGCGGTGCCTCCGTGAGATGCACACGTGCAGAACCTCGACGTCTCCTCCTTCCTTGGTCCAGCAAGTATGGTGGAGCGATGGGTTGGATCTACAACGCGACGGCACGGTGCAATTGGTGGAGAATTTCTGCACAGGCTTCGCCCTGGCGTCGGGAGGGAGAGAGGAGGGAAGGCGGCTAGGGTTGGAGGGAAGGTGTAGGGGTTGGTGCGCCCCGCCTCTATATAGAGGTGGGTGCAGCCCAGCCCTCCCAAGCCAAGGCCGGCGGCCCCAAGGAGGAAGAGTGGCGGGCAAGGAACCCCCCTTCTAGAAGCTCTATCTAGAGTTTAAACCTCTCTTGGCCGGCTGGGCCCTATGGGGCCTTGTGCCCCTGGCCCAATGCGGCCAGGGCACTCCCTCATAGGCCCATGCCCCCTCCCGGAAGGTGTGGCCACGTTGGTCCCCTTCCGGAAGGTTCTAGAAGCTTCCGGTACAATACCGATTAACCCGGAACAATTCCGAACTCCAAAAACTGCACTGCCTTATATGAATCTTATTCTCCGGACCACTCCGGAACCTCTCGTGATGTCCCGGATCCCATCCGAGACTCCGAACAAAAACTCATAAACCAATTATCCAATCTATCCTAGCGTCGAGACACGTTAAGTGTGTGACCCTGCGGGTTCGAGAATATGCAGACATGATCTTCTATCAATAATCAACAGCGGGGTCTGGAAACCCATATTGACTCCCACACATTCATCGATGATCATATCGGATGAACCACGATGCCAGGATTCAATCAATCCCATATATATATTCCCTTCGTCTCGCGATATTTTACCTGCCCGAGATTCGATCGTCGGTACTGTCATACCTAGTTCAATCTCGTTCACAGCAAGTACTTTACTCGTTCCGTAATCCGATATCACTTTGTGATTAACTCCTTAACCACATGCATGCAAGAAGTGTTGATATCGATTACCGAGTGGGCCCGAAGTATATCTCTCCGACTTGGGAGGGACAAATCCCATCTTGATACATACAACCCAACAGATACTTTCCGATCACCTGAGAGACACCTTTATGATCACCCTCTCATAGGATGACGTTTGATGACCTCAAAGCTTTCTTCCGATACCAGGGAGTTGTATTATCTCATGGTCTAAGGAATACAATATTTGACATAAGAAAAGCTTCGCAAAGACGAACACGATGACACGATCTAATTGCTTCGCTTAGTTTGGGTCTGTCCATCATATCATTCTCCCAATGATATGATCTCATTATCAATTGACAACTCATGTCTATGGTTAGGAAACCTTAACCATCATTGATCAATGATCTAGTCCATAGAGGCGTACTAGGGACACGGTGTTGTTCACAAACCACACAAGTATTAAAGTTTCCGCTTAATACAATTCTAGCATGGAATATAAACATTATCATGAACAAGAATTATAATAATAACATCTTTATTATTGCCTCTAGGGCATAATTCCAACACCAACTATCGTGGTATTGCCGATGAGTACGCCATGGAGGGGTCCTCACAGAGCGTGTTTACAGACGTGGGGTAAGGCGGAAGGTTGGCGGGTATGAGGTAACACAGCTTACCTAGGTTCATATCCCACGACGGTGGCTGGATCCTACTCCTGCTGATGGGGATATGCCTACCGGGGTATACCCAGCAGGACGTTTCCGACCGGCCCAGGAACTGGCGAGTGGGCCTGCAGGACGGCGACTGGATCAAGACCTGGCGTAGATTCAAGCGATTGGAAGTTGAAGGCCCAGGAGAGTAGATAGGCCCAGTCGGATTAGGTTAAACGATTGCCGAAAGCTTAACTGATTCGGTTGAGATATGTAAACCCTAGGGGGGTGAGTCTATATAAACCTCCCTAGAGGGCGTGTAGATGATAGGTTCCATCATCCACCCAAGCGACTCGCCGCCTAGCCGCCGAGCTCGCCCCATTGTACTTCCATCATAATACAATCTAGCAGGAGTAGGTCTTTACCCTCCGGGGGGCCGAACCTAGGTAAAACCCTGTGTCTCCGCCTCATCTCGCACCGCAGATGGCTGGCTGCCCTTGCCCCATGTTCTACTACTCGCTGCCGATTGTAGCATCTGCCGTGGTCATTCCCATGACAGTGGCGCCCACCGTGGGCCTGGCCGGTCTGGCCGGTGTTCTGCGGCGAGATCCAATCTGCCCATCAACGAGTCGGTCGCCACCGGCCGCATGATAGCGATCATCGAGATGCTCCAGATCTTGCCGAGAAGCTACGTCCCGGCGTCACTCACCAGATCCATCATCGCGTCTTCGCCCGCAGGCTCCATCACCCAGGTCTCCAACGTTGGAGACTTCGAGGATCCCTCCATCCTTGGGATCTTCGACTTCGACTCCGGGTCGGAAAACTCCGCCGATCTCCGCGACGGGACCGGTCGCCACGCCGCGACCTACATGGCGACTGGCACCGAACCACCAGAGGATCCCTTCTCCACCCCGATCCCTCCCAACACAAGGGCAACGGAGGTCGAGGAACTCACTGGCTGGCGGAAGCGATCCGCAAGAGCAAGCGGCGAAAAATTTCGCCTCGGCGGTGATGCAGTGAGGCTCGCACTACCACCAGCAGCGAATCAGGTCCCGCATGAACCCCACCGTCTAGGGGCGCGCCCTGAACTTCGACGACGAGAACGATCCGGCCCGCGTGGCCGAGCGCGCGATTTGCGAGAACGCGCCACCAGGAGGAAGCGCCCGGCCCCCACCAGGGTCGACGGCGAATGGCGCCCCACCTCCACCCAACCGCGCACCCCCCAGGGACCAGCCACGGATCGTGGTATCCTCACGGGAGCGAGACGCGAACGGCCTACCACTGTTCTCCACCCCGATGGACAACCTCGTGGCGGGCCAAGCAGCGGCCGACAACATCACGGCCACCGGCAACGGCGCCCTACAGATCCAGTATGTCAAGGCCCTGCTCGCAAAGGCGGTCGAGCAACACAACGTAGGCGTCGACTCACAGGGTCGGATGTACTCGCGTTCATCGGGCAGCAGAGCGGCCTCAAGCGGCCGTCCATTGGCGGCAAACACCCTCAACTTCCCGCCACCCGAACCACTGCAACTCCAACACCGACCCGCGAAAGCGGCACTCTCCACCAACGACCCCAGGCCAGCGACCAACTTCGTCGCCGCCAACGGTCAGCCCGTCGACGCCCGCACCCACATCATCAACAACCAGAGCTGGCGCGCATGCCAGCCCGACGACCTGCGACATACCATAACCAACCGCTGCGATGGCGAGCCGATGGGGTCGCTAAGCCGACTCGGGCCCCGGTGCTTCGGACCAATGATCCGAGGCGAAAGATACCCGGCGAATTTCAAAGCGCCGAAGGAAATAGAGAAGTACGACCCCACGTACGATCCCTCTGTGTGGCTGGACACTTACCTCATGGCAATGGGGATCGCCGGCCACACCGATCTACTCGCCGCCCGCTACCTCCCCCTGATGATGGAGGGGGCGTGCAGGCAGTGGATCAACACTCTCCCCGCGGACAGCATCGACTCCTGGGAAGAGATGCGCGACGCCTTTGTCAGGCACTTCGAGGGTTCATACACCCGCGCCACCATCATCGAGGACCTGGAACGATGCATCCAGGGACCTCGCGAGTCGACCCGCAGCTGGGTCCAACGATGGCAAGAACTATGGTACAATGCGGTCGGTATCCACCCAGACACCGCAATCCACTGCTTCAAGACCTCGTGCCGCTACGAGCCCCTGGTTGCCAAGCTCAAACGAGCAAACCGCACACTCGACAACATACCGGACCTCCTTGAGATCGCCAAAAGATACGCGGAGGAGGACCCAAACCAAGAAACCGACGGCGTCGGAGGAAACGCGCCGCCTGACGGTAACGACAACGGACGACGGTCCGATCTATGCTACTGACAACACTCGCCTCACCGGCAAGCGCCGCGATGGCGAGTCGACTTCATCGCCAGCCGCACGCACGCAGCGCGAGCCCAAGAGCTTCCGCCGCGACGGGGGGCAACGCCGCGATGGCGGCAACTACAAGGCGAAACCAAGGTTCGACCCCGCGGCCCTCTTTAACCAACCTTGTGCGTTTCTCGGCAAGGAAGGGAAGCCCGCCACACACACGACCGCTGACTGCCACTCTCTCAAGGAGATCGAGAAGGCACGACGAGCGCGGGAGGACCCCGACAACAACCCGCCATACGGCGGAAAATTCGGCAGCGTGGCCGGCTCGCTCCACACCTTCACAGGCTTCAACACGAAGTGTGAGAAGAAGGTCATCGCCCGCGCCGTCGCCGTCAACGCGGTGGCCCAGGTGGACGTTCCCCAGTTCCTCAACTGGTCGGAGCAACCAATCACTTGGAGCCGCCAGGACCACTCGCCGCGCATCGAGTACCCAGGCCGAGTCGCCCTGGTAGTCAAGCCCAAGGTGGGAGACTACTGGCTCCCCAAGACATTGATGGACGGCGGCAGCTCCATCAACATCCTGTACCTGGACACCTTCAGCGGCTCCGCGATCGATGGTCGAGCGACCTACACCACGTTCCATGGCATCGTCCCGGTCGAAGGCGTACCCGATCGGCAGGTCACGCTGCCGGTCACCTTAACACCGGCAAACTTCCGCACCGAGCGGATCGTCTTCGAGCTAGTGCCCTTCGACAGCCCCTACCACTGCGTCCTGGGGCGCCAGGTGTTCGCCAATTTCATGGCGACGCCCCACTACGCGTACAACGCGATGAAGCTCCCCGGACCGCGTGGCGTCATCACCATCCACGGCGACCCCGACATGGCCGCCGAGTGCGAGGCCAAAGGAGCCAAACTCGCCGACATCGTCATCGCGGCAGAGGCCAACCACGCCAACGAGCTCGCCAAATACGCGAGCGGGGTCAACAACGACGACCCCACTATACTCAAGAAGCCCAACTCGTAGGGCGGCAACACCTCAGCCTTCGAGGCAGCGACGCACACCCGCACCGTCGAGCTGGTCCCAGGCGACTCCAGCCAGACGGTGACGATCATGACGGGCATGAGCCCAGCATAGGAAGGCGCGCTCATCGAGTTCCTCCATGAGAACAGGGACATCTTCGCATGGAAGCCCTCTGACATGCCTGGTGTCCCTAGGGAACTCGCTGAGCACAAACTCAACGCCGACCCCAAAGTGCGACCTATCAAGCAGTCGCTGCGGCCCTTCAATGAAGAGCGCCGCCGAGCCATCGCCGAGGAAGTGCAGCGTCTGCTTGCTGCAGGCTTCATCCGGCCAATAAAATACTCCAAGTGGATGGCAAACCCAGTCCTGGTCGAGAAGAAAAATGGGACCAGGAGGATGTGTATCGACTACACAAACTTAAACAGCGCCTGCCCGAAGGAACAATTCTTCCTCCCGCGGATCGACCAAATAATCGATTCCACCGCGGGCTCGGAGTCGCTATGCTTCCTCGATGCCTATTCTGGGTACAACCAGATCAAAATGGCTGTTGAGGACAAAGAAAAGACGGCGTTCATCACGCCATTCGGAGCATTCTGCTACACCGCCATGACCTTCGGCCTGAAGAACGCCGGGGCAACCTACCATCGGTGCATGCAGGAGTGCCTCGCGAGCCAAATTGGCCGCAATATCCACGTCTACATCGACGACGTGGTCATAAAGTCCGCTTGCCAGAGCGATCTACTCGCTGAACTGGCGGAAACATTCGCCAACCTGCGGAAATACAAGATAAAGCTAAACCCAGGCAAATGCACCTTCGGTGTACCAGCAAGGCAACTACTGGGATACGTTGTCTCCAAGCGCGGGATCGAGGCGAACCCCACCAAGATCTACACGATCGCTCGACTCGGCAAACCCGAGTACCTGCGTGATGTCCAAAAGCTGGACGGGCGAGTCGCGGCTCTCAGTTGCTTCATCCCCCGATTGGGCGAAAAGGCGATGCCCCTATACCGCCTGATGCGCGAGAACCCCACCTTCCAGTGGGATAAGGAGGCGGTCGACGCGCTCCGCGACCTCAAGAAGGTGCTACTCGCAGCACCGCTACTTGCCGCCCCCATCGACAAGGAACCCATACTGGTCTATGTCGCGGTTTCTGAGCGCGTCGTCAGCACCGTCATGGTCGTCGAGCGGCCAGAGGAAGGAAAGGAGCACCCAGTGCAGCGACCGGTGTACTATATCAGCGAGGTCCTCACCGAGTCGCGCCAGCGATACCCGCAATACCAGAAACTGGTATACGCGGTCTTCAGAGCACAGCGGCGACTGCCGCACAACTTCCAGGAGCACCCGATCACGGTCGTCTCCTCAGCACCGTTGCAGGACATAATCCGCAACCGTGAGGCGACCAGGCGAGTCGCCAAGTGGGCCGTCGAAATCGGCATCCACAACATCAAGTATGAGCCGCGCAAAGCGATCAAGTCGCAGGCCATCGCGGACTTCATTGCCGACTGGAAAGAGGCCCAGCAGCCAGAAAAACTACTGTACCTCCACTATTGGAGTCTGCACTTTGACGGCTCCAAGAACGCGAGGCGCGGAGCGAGGATCGTCCGACCTCCCGAAGGGCGACAAGCTCCGCTACGTCCTCTGCCTCGACTTCACCCCCTGCACCAACAACATGGCCGAGTACGAGGCACTACTCCACGACATGCGAGCCGCCAAGAAGATGAATGTCAACCGCCTACGCTGCTACGGGGACTCCGACCTCGTCGCTGGGCAAGTCGCCGGCACCTGCGACACCGTCGCCCCCACCATGGCGGCATAACGCCAAGCAGTGGACAAGCTGGGCGGACACTTCGCAGGCTATTCCGTCGAATGGATCGACAGGCGGAAAAACGAGGAGGCCGACGCACTCTCTCGTATCGGCTCGGCTCGACTCGCACCACCCGCCGGCGTCTTCCTCGACACCATCACCAACCCTTCCGTCTCTCCCCCAAGGGAGATCGACATCGGAGTCCTGCTGCAACCAGAGGCAGCCCTGGTCGCACTCATCGCCGAGCCAGAAGACTGGACTACACCGTACATCGCCTACCTGGAGGGAGGCACCTTGCCAGCACACGAAACAGACGCCCGGATGATAGCACGCTGCTGCAAATCCTTCGTCCTCATAGACGGCGAGCTCCACAAGCGCAACGTGACCGGCGTGTTCCAACGCTGTGTCCAACCCGTTGAAGGACGCAAAATCCTCCACGACATCCACTCTGGCGACTGCGGCCACCACGCCGGCGCCCGCTCTCTGGTCGCAAAGGCTATGCGACACGGCTTCTACTGGCCTACCGCACACACAGACACTGTCGACATTGTCCAGCGGTGCGCCGGGTGCCAGAAGTACGCCAACCAGACCCACGTGCCGAGCTCGGCACTCAAGACAATCCCCATCACATGGCCGTTTGCCGTATGGGGGTATGGACATGGTAGGCCCTTTCGAAAAGGCCCCCTCCGGCTTCACTCACCTCCTGGTCGCGATCGACAAATTCACAAAGTGGGTGGAGGCCAAGCCAGTCCGGAAATGCGATGGGAAGACCGCCACCAATTCCAACGCGAGCTAATATATCTCTACTGGTTCCCAAACAGCATGATCACGGACAACGGCACCAACTTCGCCAAAGGAGCCATGGCCGAGTTCTGCGAAGAACACCACATCCGACTCGACCTTGCTTCAGTCGCCCACCCGGAGTCCAACGGCCAGGCGGAACGGGCCAACCAGAGCATCCTCCATGGTCTGAAGCCACGACTCTAAGTACCACTCGAGCGCACCGCCGGGTGCTGGGTAGAGGAGCTACCCTCCGTCATCTGGGGCATCCGCACATCTGTCAATAGGTCGATAGGGTTCACCCCCTTCTTCATGGTGTATGGTGCCGAGGCAGTCATGCCCATCGACCTAGAGCACGACTCGCCAAGGGTTTTCCACTACACGGAGGCTGCAAACAAACTCGCACGCCAGGATGGAGTCGATCAACTCGACGAGGCACGTGACCTATCTTGCTCCCGCACTGCCATCTACCAGCAAGGACTCCGCCGCTACCATAGCCGGCGAGTGAGGACTCGCACTTTCCAGGAAGGCGACCTGGTGCTACGCCTCATCCAGGACAAGAAGGGCATGCACAAGCTCTCCCCCTGTGGGAGGGACCATTCTCCATCGGGCGAGTACTCGGCAACGACGCCTACTACCTCACCGACGTATGTGGAGACGGGAAACTCGACGTCAAGCGACTATGGAATGTAAACCTCCTACGGAAGTTCTACTCCTAGAACTCCACACATGTACCCTCCACTAGCTATGAAATAAAACATAATTGGTTACCGCAAATTGCGTCTACTCTCCGTGTCTTGTGCCACCCACACTCGTAATAACAGCGTCAGGCTAAACTACAGAAGTCAACCTCTGGTACAGCGATTGGCACGGCCAAGTAGTGCGTTACGAGGGCACTGGGTTACCCCAGGACTCGTAACGTCCACGAAAAACGCCTACCCGGAGCCCCATTGGAGTCTCCTAGCTCGACTGGCTTAACGAGCCAAGACAACTGCCTTCGCTCCTCACAGCGACTATGATCCTCCGCGTCCTCGACACAGCGACTAAAACGGCCAAGTACCACGCTCGGGGACTGACGACCAGTTAAGCGCGAGCGACTAGGGAAAAATGCCAAGTATGAGAGCGTGCCAGGACTCGCCATGCGACTGACCCGACGGGTCATGCAGGAGTGATGCGCTCACTCTAACGCGAGCAGACCTCACCCACCCTAGAGCCGCGACTAGAACCACCAAGTACCATGCTCAGAGACTCGGCTACCCGACCTCGTCGCGCAAGGGAAAACGGTCAAGTAAAGAGAACTCATGGGAGTCGCCCTGCGACTGGCTTTCCAAGCTCGGGCGAGTCGACCTCAATAACAAAACAACTGACAAAATGTTCAAAACCACACAAACATAACGAAAATCAAAATCGCAAGACAATTCACAAAATAACGCGAAATTCCATTACAGCAGAACAAAGTCGTTACAAAATACAAGTTGAGCCCAATGGCCAAATTGTTAGTAACGCCCCAGGGAACAATGTTTAATATTCCGCAGGCTTCGACGTCGACTCGCCGCCACCCTTGCGGTTGCGAATGAAGGGAGTGTACGGGTTCGACGGGTACGTCATCAACTCACCCGCCATCGCCGCACGGAAGGGCTGCTCGACCTTGAAGTCCCGGTGCAGTGGCTCGGGATCGTTGGGCGCGACAGTCGTCTCCTGATAAGGGACGAGGTCGCCCATCGCCCAGACGCGATCGGAGTATACCGCGGCCCGGTCCGTCAGCTTCACCACCTCGGCAATCTTCACCGAGCCCGTCGAAGAGGGGTATCCACTCGTCACGTCGTCAAGGTCGAAGTCCTCCAGGAAGTGGGAAAGCCCAAGGCTAAGCGCCGTTTTCGCCCCGCGCCGGAATGCCGACCGCGTCATGAACTCGACGACTGACGGCGCCTTCTCCAAATACCGCCATACTTCGACGAGATCGCTGGGAATCACTTCCGTGGGCGACATCTCTTGAAGATATGCTCGAACGCAAGCAGCAGACAACGTGGCCGAGTCGACCAAAGTGGCCACACACTGCCGCGCGTCATACGACAGCGCCTCCTCCGAGCTATCGATAATTCGACCTGCGGACAGGGGTCGGCAATAAGTACAACGACGATTTCACAATGTAGCTACTACAGGCAGAGGCAGGCAAATTTACCAATCAAAGGACGGCAGAGGCCCGTGATGAAGCTTTGAAGAGAGGAGAAGTCGTCTTGTAGCCCAGCATCGAGGGCGTCAGAGACCTTACGCTCTTCAGCCCGCAGCCGTAACAGCAGCTCTGGCTCGCCCATCCGCTGAACTCGCCTCCGCCTTCGCTTCCTTAAGCTCGCGCTCAAGGTCAGCGATCCGCTTCTCAGCCGAACTCACTGCACACTGAGCCGCTATCAGTTCACTCGCCGGGACAAGGCCCTGGCGGACCTCCTTCGCCTTGGCAGCGATCGCCTGGAATCCCTTGTTCGTCTCTTGGACGGCAACAAGTTCCTTCTCCGCGTGACATTTCGCAGCAAGCCGCACTACACCATAACACTACATTCCCAACTGCTGTTGGTTGGCAAAAGTCATCATCGCTAACACACTGTTGGTCGGGAAAAAGATCCATCAAACTGTTTGTCGGAATAACATGTATATAACGACAGACTGTTGGTCGGAAATTCTAGAACCTTCGTTGACAAACTATCAGTCGGCAATGTGCCTATAGCCATCAGTTGGTCGGTCAGTAAATAATACCGACCAATTGTTGATCGTTACCTGGGCCGGTATGCCATATTGGCCCAGTGCGCGGGCTGTGAAAAATATGAGCGCCAATTATTTAGCCCAGCGCGCGCATTACACTGTTTCCTGGTATATTCACCCGGTAGGGCAAAGCTAAATCCCTAAATCCAGTCTCCCGGCCGCCGCCGTCTTTCCCCACACTCTTGCCCCTCTCCACCGCGTGCACACTGCGCTCAAAGTCTCTGTGGAGGACGGAGACGCTGCCCATCCAGCGAAGCACGACCTTCCTCTCGCGCTCCCATCTGCTGGTCCAGCCCCGCCATTCCAAATTAAACCGTTGCTATCCACATCCAGCTGCAGACTACTGGATTTTTCTCTACGCCCAAGCTTCAGGAGGTCACCTCTTTCTCTCTCTCAGTGCATGCGGTACATACATCAGCTGCTATTTCGGTGCGTCAAAGTGTAAAGGCTGCTGCCGCTATCTTGTGCCTATCTAGCTAGTTGGTGACCTGTACCTGTTCGACCAATTGTTTCATTACTGTTGTGTTCCTTGTGTAATAGAAAGCTGACGGACTAGATGTACTAGTTCCCTTGTTTTTTTATAGATTGATGTGTTACCAGCTTCTTTTTCTAGCCATTTTTCTGCATTGTGATTCAACCCTCTTTTTTCTCAATAGTACGATGTGTGCATCTTCATAATTTGGTAGATGTAGTTAGTTGGATGGATTAGGTATCTGCTACTTAGCTTTTGTGAGGTAATTCAAAAGTTGTTAGATCTGGTACTTACTCCGACCCATATTAGTTGACTTAGATTTGTTTAGATTTAGATGAATCTAGACACTATTAGTATATAGGTTCATCCAAATTTTAACAAATCCAAGTCAACTAATATGGGTAAGAGGGAGTAGTAGTTAGTTCCGTATGTGGGAATTTTGTATGACTTACTTCCTAGACAAATCTGGTTACAACGTCTATTATTTAAAAGATGTACTCACTGTTGTTCCTATGTCGAAGTGTCGGTTCAGATTATTTCATCAATCCATCTAAGAATGCTAGAAAAATGGCATGTTTAAATAAAATATATAGATTACCAGCGAAGAGTTAATAATTGATTTCTTACATATTTAAAATTCTTGCAGATTATTATCAAAATATTGTTGTGTGTTACTGATTTCTTCTGTAAGTGGAGCCTATATAGATTTATAGTCTCTAATTTGTTTGTTTTTTAGGTTCTTCCTACCGCCAACAAACGAGTTATCAGAAAGGACACATCGACACCTCCTCACTCCTTGTCACTATCTTCTCCCACCAGTTTGTGAGTTCATGTACTCCTTACATTTTTTTGTTCCCTTACAAAGTATTTACTACTTGTGGGCGTGTTTATGTCATGGGCTAGTTAGAATGGCCATGTGGTCATGGGCTAGTATTCCCTAATTACATTTTTTCTTCTCCCACCTCTCATTCTATGTGTGCTCTGATTTTTCCTTTATTGTGTCGATTTTCTATTGATCCGTAATAATAAGTGTGCAACTAATATGGATAAAAGTTGGATGAATGCCTAGGTACAACAAACATTGCTACTTTCTTAAACTTCAGATTTGCTAAAATCAGATGTAACTCCCTACATATATATGCTTGCATGTAGGCATACAGAGGAGTACATACAAGGGCTAGCTAGATTCCTGGGCTATGCGTTTGCTAAATCATCAGTCGAGAACAAAATCTTATGTCCTTGCAAAAACTGTGTGAACTCTTAATGGAGAGAAGAAAGAATAGTTCGTGAGCATCTGGTATGTGAGGGTTTTGCCGAAGGATATAGCCAATGGATCTTTCATGGAGAGCGTGGCTCTTCTTCTGAGAATCCACCAAATTTTTTTGATGTCCAAGAGAGGATGAGGGTGATGACATTTTGGCTTGCTAAGAGACCTAGCGGTGGTTTAGATGATGATAGGGAGAATTTGAAGATGATGGCGCTCTGAGATGAGGATGATTCTTTCTTAGAATCTCTGCACAAGTTGGAAGCGACTCTAGACAAGAGTTGTATCCTGTAAAAACTTTTCAAAGCTCCGTTTCCTAGTTAGACTTCTTCACACCAAAATGCTCGGAGGGTGGCGGATAAAAGTTTTAATCTGCTATTAGATCTTCTCAAAGAGGCTTACCACGAATCCATAATACCTAAAAACTACAATGAAGCCAAAAACTTGTCAAATGCCAGGACTTGGGTATGTTAATATTCATGCATGTGAGAATGACTGCATTCTGTTTTGGAAAGACAATGCCAATGCCAACTCATGACCAAAGTGTAAAGCCTCACGATGGAAATCTGAAAGAAAGCATGTAGATGGGAAACGTGTCCACAAGGCTCCTAAGAAGGTTCTGCGCTACTTCCCAATAAATAAAAGGTTTCAGAGGTTGTTTGCGTGCTCTAGGACTGCAGCTCTTGCAAGATGGCATGCAGAACAACGCACGAAAGATGGTTTGCTTAGGCATCCCGCAGATTCTCTTCTTTGGAAGGACTTTGAGGACAAAAATCCAAAATTTGCTAAAGATAGCCGAAGCATCAGGCTTGCACTATCCACAGACGGTTTTAATCCCTTTCGTTCGATGAATCTTAGCTATAGAATTTGGCCTGTTCTATTGATTCCATATAACTTTCCACCCAATATGGTTATGAAGCAACCAAATTTTATGTTATCTTTGTTGATTCCTGGTCCTAGAGCTCCTGGTAGTGATATTGATGTCTATTTCGAGCCTCTAATTGATGACATGCTAGATATGTTTCTTCATGGTGTTAGGACCTATGATGCATCAAATGGGGATTTCTTTCAGTTGTATGCTGCCATAATATGCACAATTACAGATTTTCCGGCTCTTGGTAATGTGTATGCATGTGCTACATCTGGAGAAGGATCTTGCCACAGATGCCACTCTCATACATGTTTTCTAAGGCTGAATAATGGTAGTAAGAATTGCTATATGGGGCACCGTCGGTTCTTGCATGAGAAACACCCTTTAAGGTATGACACACGTACATTTCAAGGAATAGAAATTGGGACAACACCTGTTCCACTTTCTGGTAGCGAAATATTTGATCTGACTAAAAATATTCCAAGCAACTTTGGGAAGGATCCTAATGGGAAGAAGCCTAGAAAGAAGAAACGCAAGGAAGGGGAACCACTGATCATTTGGAAAAGGCATTCTATTTTTTTTAAATTTCCATATTGGAAGGATTTGAAGATGCACCATAACTTTGATATCATGCACATAGAGAAAATGTGTGTGATAACATAGTTCACACATTGTTGGGTGTTGAGGGAAAACCAAGGATAACATTAATTCTCGGTATGACCTTGAAGAACACAATATTAGAAGTGATCTTCATCCTATTGACCTTAATGATGAAGAAGTCTATTTCCTCCGCACCTTATGCAATGGATCCGGATCGAAGGACGATCTGCAAAGTAATTAAAAGTGCCAAATTTCCTCCCCATTATGCATCGACATACGTCGTAATGTGCATGTAAAGGATAGAAAAATAACTGGATTAAAAGCCATGACAACCATGTTATTTTGCAATACTTGTTGCCACTTCGTGAGAAGAACACTACCAGAGAGAGTGAGTCTTTGTGTTGATACGTGTTAGCAGATTTTTAAGAAAATGTACTCACCAGTTATTTGTGTAAGTGACATGAAAAGTTAGAGGCTGAAAAGTTAGATGCTATTACGCCATATCGATGATGATTTACTATGCATTAGCGATCTTTGTCATAAGGTCCATTGCATGGCCATCTAGCAAGGTAATCACCATGTATGCATGTGTGTTTTATCCACATCCTTAGTTGTTTCTGTTATGCTGACTTGCTAAATTTTTACTAGATTAAGCCCTACACACCAGCTATGTCTGGCTCATCTTGCCCCAACTAAAGATGATGTGAGTAAAACTTCTATACTTGTGTTGTTTATGCATTTTTGTTAGGTGATAGCGAGTGAAACTTTTATAACTAGATGATTTATATAGTACACTATACGTCAATAAATAATTGTTCAAGTAGGTGCTAGTAGCCTAATTTATCCATCAATCAAAGCTAGAAAGTAATTTTTGGGTTACTCCTTTCTAAATGCACCAGGATTGGAATGGTGATTTCCTTGTCATACAATCTGTTAAATGACCTTTTAGCTTCTAGTTTGCCCAGCAAAGGCATAGATGTACACAACCCCACCATGTCGTGGAAATGGAGGAGCAATCCATGTCGTGGTTCTATAGAGGACTAGTAAGTGGTACATGCTAAGAACATGGTTATATATTTATGCGATTAACAATCATCCTATTATCCCCAAAAAATATTATCTTGTTGTCATCATTTCGGAAGTTTTGACTCTTTTATAAGCATACCATTCACATTTCATAATAAATGGATTATTATAGATCGAGATATTCTAGGTGTTAAGCGCATTAGAATAGTCCCAAATTGTAGCATGAAAACCCAGCCCTTCTTTAAACACATGTACCACGAAATTGCATTATAAAGCATATATTATTTCAACACATTGGCGATTAGTCCTTGTTTCTCACGTGAAGTATGGGCTAGTACAGCAAGGACTATGAGTCCCGATGCGAAGGTGGTGTTATCGTCTTGTAAATCTACCAACTTCTAGTTTCTACCTCAAGATGCATGCGATAGGGCCCATTGCTCGCCAGACGGAATAAATAAACATTTCGAATGTAGGGATTCGTTGCATAGGGTACTTTCAGATTCAAAACTCCCACATTATATAGTGGTATAGATTTGGAATATATTTTTGCGAATTCTAGGAAGATTTTTGGTGCTCACAGCCTTGACAAAACTGAGCGTTAATTGGAGATAACTCATTTGAAAGCAAAGAAAAGAAAATTAGAGCCCTTAAATATAACTCCATTTAGATGATCATCCAGATTTTAGATGTACAACCAATGATTTCCACTGATCACTAACTGAAATGAACTCAATATAGCGATGAAACATTGGCGATAGTAGTTTTAAGATCCTTCAACCTTGCATATTGTATAGGATTTTATCTATGATTTTGACAACCGCTGAAAATGTATTCCGCGGATTCGCTTCACAACCATTATGTGGGCATCTTCAATGAAGGATGTGTACTAGTTTGTGCAAACTAAGAATCTATGTAACTATGGATTCTTATCTATTTGTACTTGTTTGTGCAGGTGTCCCCTTTAAATATGATGAATTATAGCTAAACTTTTGCCGCAAACTACCAAGTACCTGGATGTTTCCCATCAACAACATGAATTGTGTAATGGAGTAAACTTGGTCATATGGTAGTCATTTGGCTTCTATTTTGTAAACCTGATTATATGGTAGGCATTTGGCTTCTATTTTGTAAACCTGGTTATATGTTAGGCATTTGGCTTTTATTTTGTAAACCTGGTTATATGGTAGTCATTTGGCTTCCATTTTGGAAAACCTCCTTATATTTTGTGAACTTGACTATGTTGTAATCAATTGAGACAAGATGAACAATCAATATTGTATATTTTTATGTGAATCAGTGTGTCATGTGTGTTTTTCATTTCTTATATGCTTGTATGATTCTGTGGAATATGAGATATACTGAATTTTACAACTCAAATATCTAAAGTACCCATGTGTTGGTGTACAAAAGAAACACCAATCGACTGTTAGAAGGAAAGCAATCTGTCAAAGGGAAAACGGAAAGTTGGTCGGCAAAAGTAACACCGACCAACTGTTAGAAGGAAGCAGCCTGTTGAATGGAGCAACAGAAAGTCGGTCGGGAAGCCTAGCGCCGTCTGCTGTTCGGTCGATAATACAATGTCGGTCGATAAAAATGTGTCGGTCGGCAAAAGAAACATCGGTCGGGAAAGCTCCAGGGGTGCTGTCGGACCGTCGGTTGGCAAAAATTTGTTGGTCGGGAAAGGCCTTTCCCGACGGAACTTATGGTGACCGACAAGGTCGGTCAGCAAAACTGATTCCCGACCAACATTCTATCGGCATAAGCGGCTATCCCGACCAACTTGTCTGTTGGAGTTCTAGTGCTGTGGTGTAGTGTCGGTCGGCTGATTCACGCTGCAAGCCCTGTGCACAAATCAAACAGTTAACAACAACGGAATCCTAAGTGCCCGCCCGCTGAAATTCAGCGACTGAACACTCGGGGACTGGAGATCAAAAATCCTAAGTGCCCACCTGCTGAAATTCAGCGACTGGACACTCGGGGACTGGAGATCAAAAATCCTAAGTGCCCACCTGCTGAAATTCAGCGACTAGACACTCGGGGACTGGGAGCTACAAATAAAAATAAACACCAAAAGAATCTGACCACTGAAATTCAGTGGCCCGATCCTCGGGGACTGGACATACCTGGATGGCTACGCCCAACATGCCATGGAGCTGTAGCGCGTCCACAGATGCGAGAAGATCCGGAGTGTGCCCGCGACGCTGCTCGACCTCCGTTTCGGCGACCCCAGGTGCGCAGCTCGATGGCGGTGTACCACTCGTTGTAGCCGCTTTCGCCATGAAGCGGGGGAAGGTCGTGGTGGACGCTCCGGCGCCACTGGGAGTCGGCTCGGCAATTCCAGGCGAGGAAACACCCTCCTTGGTCTTTACGGCCACCTCCGTCGCAGTCGGAGGATCACTAGGAACGACCGTCATGTCGTCAGAGACCGTGATGACGTTGTCGCCCTTGGCCTTCTTAGCACCATCCGCGGGGGCAGCGGCTTCATCAGCTTTCCTCTTCCGTGAGGGGTCCTCTTCGGCAACGACTGGTGGCACCTTGGCCACGGAAGGGTGGCCGATCTTCTTAATTTCAGTCCTGTGAAATAACGATATGAGCAAAATTGTCCGAGTACAACGAAAGACAAGCAGTAGGACAACACTTACTTGACGACTGGTATGAACCGCAGTCCTGTGCGGATACTGGCCGGATTCTGCAGTTCGGGGCCCAATTTCCGACTGAGGCCCATCTCCAAAACATCACGTGCCCAAGACACGGAAGGCCTCTTCGACGACGAGGCCGCGACAGGAGCCTCCGAGACAACGTCGGCAGGAGTTCTCCTGGGAGGAGAAGCTGCTGCGGCTGGAGCAGCCCTCAACCCAGAGACTGGGGCGAATAGGGGTGGAAGCGAGGCCAGAGGTACCTCATCCATGGCGGCACCGGCATCCAGCGTTGCTGTCGTCTTCGGCGCTTCATCCTTGGCCAATCTGCTGGCGTTGGAACTACTCGCCGAACGAGGCAGAGATGCCTGTTTCGCCGGCTTCGTCTTCATGTTTGGTGGAGCCTTCGCTTCCTTCTTCTTCTTCTTTTTCGACGGTGTAGCCTCACGACGCGAGGTGTGCCCGGGAAGCTCTTCGTCGTCATCGCCGTGACGTTCGAGGCTTCTACTCGCCTCGAGCTCGCGCTGATGTTGTCCGCGAGTTTTGCGAACCATCGGGGCGGCGTCTTCCCTGGTCTCGTCATCATCGTCGTCATCCTCACTCGCGTCGCTCCCGATGCCGCCCTTGGCAGGGGGCGACTCGCCCCCGTCCTGGACAGACGAGCTCGAGTTTTCGTCGTCCGCGGGTGGGAGCCACCCTTCCACTACTTGGAATAGCTGCAGCAGGCACGAGACAGTATCAATATAACCGCGACATCATCAACTGCGACTGCGAATGGTAGCGAAAACAGCGACTTACCGTCGGAGCTGGATGCTTCGCGGTGTAGGGGGCGACCCCAGCCTTCGTGTCCAGGTATGCTGCCTGGGTGATCTTCTTCAGCGCCAGGACATAGTCTTCGAGTTTCCACTCTTAGAGGCAGGATTTCGTCGAGTCCTCCCTGCCCGTGTACTGGTCGCGGCGGGCCAGGGGAACGAGTCGCCGCCCGAGCCAACAGTTGTATAGATTGATGGTTTGAAGGCCCTTCTTCTTCAGGCCGCGGATGGTTTGAAGCATCTCGTCCACGACCATCCGCTGGTCTACTGGGAGCTTGCCGACCTGGAACCGGCCATTCGGGCGGCGAAAATACTGGGATCGCCACCTCGCCGTCTGGAGTCGCCTCGGTGACGTAGAACCAGGACTTCTTCCACTCGCTTGCCTCCTTGGCAGGCAGCATCAGGTCGAAGAAGGAGGCCTTCGACTTCAACTAAAACGTCAGGCCGCTCGCAGCAAGCATTGGGCTGCCTGATTCTTCACGATTGATCCTCCCGTGGAACAGATCTTGCCACAGGGGAAGTAGGGCCTGCAGCCCAGGTAGCACTCGCAGAATGCCACGAAAATGGCGAGCTGCTCAATGCTATGGCGGCCCAGGTCCGATGGTTGGATCCTGTAGAAGGCGCAGAAGCGCCAGAAGAAGAGAGATGTGGGAAACCCCAGCCCCTGCTCCAGGTGGCTGGTGAAGCAAATAAATTCTCCCTCGCGTGGGTCCGGAGTCACCTCTCCGGCCGCGGGGATGCGCCACCTGCCAGCGCGCAGGATCCCGGCCTCCTCGAAGGATGCCAATAGTACTCTGGTGCACTTGGACCTGCCCCATGGTTCGGTGGAGGGGGCCATTGGCAGAAAGGTTCGCGGGGGTCAAAGGTTTTCGGATCGATTGGATCGCGGGGCGAAGGAAAACGGAGATGGGCGAAATTGGAGGAAATGACAGAGGAGTGGTTCCCCAATCGCCTGCCATTTCCCTTTTATAGCGGTTGTTACCCGCCAATTTTGGGAGACGTTACTACGCGGTGATTACGCCAAAGTTACCGTTGGATTACCCCCAACGGCTAGTTTTGACTGCATCTGACGGTCCAACTTCGTCCATTCGACTCGTCGACCCGATCACTACAACAGTGACTGAACATTTCGCCGACCCGTTCACCGAGCTGCGACCCGATTGACCGCTGTCATTGCAACTAGAATAACTGGTTTTTCCTTTATTCAGGAGTCCGCCGCCGATTCGACTGGGCGTTCGCATTGGACCCGTATACTCAGACTGCCAACCAACACCTGCGACCAATCAACGACAGCCTCGGGGACTACTGATGGGGATATGCCTACCAGGGTATACCCAGCAGGACGTTTTCGACCAGCCCAGGAACTGTCGAGTGGGCCTGCAGGACGGCGACTGGATCAAGACCTGGCGTAGATTCAAGCGACTGGAAGCTGAAGGCCCAGGAGAGTAGATAGGCCCAGTCGGATTAGGTTAAACGATTGCCGAAACCTTAACTGATTCGGTTGAGATATGTAAACCCTAGGGGGTGAGTCTATATAAACCTCCCTAGAGGGCGTGTAGAGGATAGGTTCCATCATCCACCCAAGCGACTCGCCGCCTAGCCGCCGAGCTCGCCCCATTGTACTTCCATCATAATACAATCTAGTAGGAGTAGGTATTTACCCTCTAGGGGGCCGAACCTGGGTAAAACCCTGTGTCTCAACCCTCATCTCGCACCGCAGATGGCTGGCTGCCCTTGCCCCATGTTCTACTACTCGCTGCCGATTGCAGCATCTGTCGTGGTCATTCCCACGACACCTGCTATAAATCACTATAATGGCAATACGCCGAGTTACAGGGATTTGTTCACTATGCGCGATATGAGTTGTGTTATCCTAACTTGTGCCCTAAAGGCTCCCATTGCTCCGGCTTATATAGTCACCAGATCCTAGGGTTACAGGCAAAGTCCTAGCCGGACAGGTTATAGAGTCCTACACGGTCACTACAAGAAATGTGTTAACTTGTGACGTTTTGGTAGTGACCATCTACAAAATCGTCTTAGATTTATGAAGATTCCGTACTGGATGGTCTCAAGCTGCTTGGGAGGGCCAAAACCTCAATAAAATATGACGATTTCGCTCAAAAACGTCGTAATTTCTTCCAGTGAAATCGTCATAATAGCTAGAAAGGTCTAAATGCGGAGGATAGCAAGATGGACCATTGGATGTGAACAGGATGGACAGACGGGATGTTGATCCGTGGGAACTTGACACGAGATAGATAACGTGGCAAGGTACCCATCGCCACGTCCACCCTCCCAGTGACGACGTCCCCACCTTTCTCGGCTCCCCAGCCCTAATTCTACCGCCCGCCGCCAGACACAAACGAGCGAACTTCTCTCCCTTCCTTCTACAGCGAGATCCGCGTGCGCCGCCGCCGCCCTCTGTTCGGGAGCCTCTTCCCCGCTCGCTCCAGCCACTTCCATCATTCTCCGGCGAGATCCACAACCCCTCCAGCGAGATCCACCGACGATGAGGCGAATGATGGACGAGGCGGACGGCGACGGTTTCATATTCCTCACCTCTTCTCACACCGCCTCCCTCCTCTTCCATTGACCAGAGCCGCATCGAGCACGTGTAAGCCCGCCGATGGAGCCCTGCAAGGAGAGGATCCAAGGTCGGTGGCTGATCCGGCCGTCCCCATCCTTGTGTTCCTCGGATCTGGCAGCCCCGAGCCTCAAGCAGGGCTCGCGCCATGGAGGTCATCAAGCCCTCCGCTCAAGTAGGGCTCGCACCATGGGCATGCGTCGTCCTCCGCTCTGATCCACATGATGTCCTCGCTGCCGCCAACGAGCACGCCTCCAACTAGGGGCGTGTATTCCGCGTCGCCAACCGTGCCATCGTCACCCTCGCGACCTCAACGCCGAGGGCCGCTCGTCTCCACCGCCTCATAGACGAGGTACAGCTGTATATCCTCCGCCTGTCCTCCTTCTGCCCGCAAATTGAATCATTCGGTGGCCCTATGTTGTGTGTTTTGACTAAACAGCACCATATTCTAATGATGCAAAGAAACAATTTCTGTACATGTATTACCTACTCATGTTTTCCTTCTGACTAAACAACACCATATTGTATGGATTTATCATGTTTGTCGTAGTTTCTATCACGCATATATTCTTGAATCCGATTCACACTTAAACTTTCAGTCAAGAAGGATGCTAGGAAATGAACTTGTAGATTATAGCAGATAGGACATGAACTTGTGGATTATAGCAGCTAGGACATGAACTTGTCTATATAGCCGTGCATTCACCTTGATTAGACAAATACATATGTATGGTTCGTTATATTTTTCCTGATGGAAATCAACCAATACGTGTGAATTGTGCAAGGGAATGGTATGCTCAAGTAGTAGTTCTGTAATTGAAGCATACACTGGAGTAGCAGTCTTTGTACTGATTCATGTTAAGTGTACCAGCAAGAAGCTTCTGGGAATTGTAGTCGAATGACAGTACAAGGTTTCTTCATTTATCTTACATATTCTATTTCACTCTCCCTCAACATTATATGATAGTAGATCCTTGTTGAGTTTTGCCATGTAGTATATATCTGTGAACTCAATCGTTTGTGATAGATCTAAAGTTATTGTAAGTGATTTTTCCAGTGTTTGATTGTTCAGCTACAAGACATGTTTTGTTGTAGACTTGTAGTAGATCCATGTTGTGTTGTGCCCTGTAGTTTATATCCATGGGCTCAATCATTTGGCTGTTTAGTACAAAATAAGCCAGTCACATAATGTGGTGCATGTATACAAAATGGAGCTGCTCAATCGTATTATTTATTTGTTTGCTACCTATTATGCATAGGCAATGCTTAGTCTTGTACACTATCGGGTTTTTTGATTTTTTCTGCTTATGCATAGATTGTTATATAGGCAATCAATTTTATGCGGTTATAGTGCAAAGCTTCTTTTTTTGTTTCTTCATACTACTACTTACTAGTAGTTTCTGTTCCAATTTTCACTAAGGTTTGCTTGCTCACATATTGCAGCTATCCATGTCCGTGGCTTTCTGGTGCCTTCATGCTGCGAACCGAGACTTGGGGTTTCTAGACTGGTGGTGCTCCGGCTGTTGGGACAGCTTCCCTTGCATCGGATGCACCACTAGAGCATGCTTCATGTCTCCCACGCTAGCGACATGGTCCTAGAATTGTGGTGCTGGTCTCGCTTGCCGTTGTGGTGGTGTCTCGCTATTGTTGTGCTATGTGTGTTTGTTTTCCTGGTAGTAAGATGCCTGCGACAGAGGTGCCCTGAGGTAATAAGATTGCGCCGCCTCTGCTCTGTTTTTTTCTTTGGTGAGCACACATATATGCTAGTCAATAGCCTCCTAGATCTTATATTGAGAATTCTTATGTCATTTGAGCACAACCCATGCTAGGAATGTTCACTTCAAAATTTGATCCGTAAATTTTCATAACTGGGATACTACTTTATCCCCTATTAGTTTGTAATGGTGTAATCGAAATGAACAAATTTTGCTTGTATGTCAAAAGTTGAGAACCTGTGTTAAAATCTGTGTTCTTAATTCATAGTATCTTGCTTTATGCATGCACTGACACGCAAAGAAGCATTGGTATGCGGACATGATTCTTGACTGTAATTTTGAGAACATGTGCATGCCAATGTATTACCGAGGCAAGATCTTTTCTTTTGTGCGTCTCTACGACTTGCACACGAAGGTACCTACTTGGACGCGCTCAAATTGATTTTGTCATGTCTTCATACTTACTGAAATGATATCAAAGAAGTGACTGACTCTCCCTTCATCGTCAGGAAGGGCTTTTTTGGCTGGTCGCTGATGGAGATCTCACAGTATAGCACACTGTTGATGTTGCCCATGTCCTTCTGCTTGGCCATGGATGTGATGAGGTGTCTACTATGGATGGCATCACCACTCACCTTCGCGATTTGTGGCACGGAGGGTGAGACACCTCTCATCTTCTCTCTGCCCCCCAACACCTTGTCGTGATCACAACAATGACACATTTATGTGCCTTAGTACTCCATGTACTCCATTGTTGTTGCTCTTTCCTATCTTGATCCATTAGAATAGCTAAGATTGGGTTGCTAGCCGGTCATAACACCGTCATTGGAGAATGGTGTTGTGAACTCTATCGGCAAGATGACAACGAACCGGTACAAGCCATTTCTCCGTGACACTAGCACATCGATAATCAGTGCTGGATCTAAACGCAAGAGTGTATACCTGTGATCATATCCAGTTATCTGTTTATCAATCTGTAGAGTTGTCTGGCCTTTAATAGTTTATTTGGATTTTGCTACTTTATTCATTTTTTGAGTTAACTGCTTGGTTGACGATCTAGAAGTAGGTATATTCTTGGTTGACTATCATTATCATGTAATGATTTGCTCAGGCTTAGTTTTTATTCTAGAAGTGCTGTATATTCTACCTGTCTATAGCACATCAGTTTGTATTGTATCCCTGAAGACTGGTATAAGCTTAGGAGCTGCAGCTGTCTCTCTACTATTTGTAGAGAATATTATTGACTTTTGGACATGGAAGCTGGTTTCGTTTGTGTACAATTGAATTTGATACATACATGGATTTATTGATGTTAGAGGGTGCATGTTCTTGGTTGTTCTAAAGTTTGTTTCTTCCAAAGAGATTGCAACCTATATACCATCAATGCTTTCTATAACCACTTTTTGCACTTGAACTACTAGGAATAATGCGCTTTGTGGCACCTCCTTTCTTTCATGGTTTGATTTTTCTCTTTTTTTCATGGTCCCTTCTTGATGAATGGAAGCCATAGATGATATCTTTTACAAGTCTCTGATAGTCCCCACTCATCAAACAACATGCATTATTTATTTGTGCAACTTGCTCCTGCAGTTTTAGAGATCTGTAGCTTTATATCATTGTATGGAAAATGCATGAGAATGGTTTGGTCCAAGTTTGTTCCTATTTGGCTAGTTCTGTTTTACTCTAAAGCTTGAAATATATTTGAACCAGTTATGATCATTGACAAAGTGTGCTAATATAACTCAAGAGTTTGCGTGAATCCATATGCTTCATCGATCTAACTATTTCGTGCTAAAATTCAATTGGCCCTTATTTTAGTTGGTTTGACCCAGCAAAGATCCTTGATGCTTCGACACCTACCTCTTGGTTGTTTTGCAGGCAGCCACAGCTATGCCACTGGATTCTCGATTTGGCCTCACCACACTAAATTGAGTAACGTTGTTGCTCGGCGACCGCCATCATCAAGTGCTTCACCGGATGCATGCGAGGAGGCGTGGGCTTGTACATTCTGTCATTAGCCCTTAGGTTTGTGCTTGGGATTATACCTTCTTAGCATGTAAAATTTGTTTGCTAGATTGCGTTAACTGTTTTAAGTGTAGTAGTAGTGTATTTCACACTAGTAGTGTACCATGGGCTATGCTATTTTGATTTTTCACTAGAACAGTGTGTTATATGGTGATTACTGTAGTTGTTTTTACTTCTGTGATCATACTCTATTGACCTCTATCTATGTATGGATGTCCTGTATGTATGCCTTAATATGTTTGTCTTTGAACAATTCCTGTTTTTGAGGTACTGCCACTTTGAGCTTTTGTAGGCATGTAGTTTATCTATTGCATCTAGGCTTACATTTTACATTGCTGGACCAATCAACTTCCTGTACTAGTTTCCATGATGCAATCTCAGTTTAGTGCTTCTGGTTGATGCAGGTGCACAACAATGTTGTTGAGTATGCATTCTCCTCTTTGTGATTGTTGTTGGATTTGGCAAGGCCAATTATGTAATTTCATTGTTTTTTTGTGAAAGCAGCTCATGAGAGTACCGTGGTCTCATATTTTGTGATTTCCATGCCATTTAATATCATCTCATTTCTTTCCAGCATTAAACATTGCAAGTAGAAGGTTAAAATGCACAATTGTGATGTGTTGGGGTTGACATGGTAGTCCTTTTTGCTTCAGTTTATGTATTTATGTTCATCGGTAAGTTAAAATAAACTAGTGCAAATCGGACCATGCCATGCATTTTGTTTGATGCTATATGCTTCTAGTACCGTCAGACTATGTCATGCATTTTGTTTGATGCTATATGGTTCTGATACGTGCTTTTTCCAATGCTAGGTGCTTTATTTTTTCGAAACTGGAACAGGAAGACGATGAAATTGGTGGCCTATCAAATATTTATTTAGTTTTTTTAGTTTCTTTGATGTATGTCTGAATTGGCAGCTTGATTTCACCTTTTGTAAATGTATGATATATATATTCTGGAATGAAATTCTGCCTGTGATGTACAAATATTAGTGCTGATATGAGAATATTTGATTTGCTTGCCTGCTGTACTGGTAAAAACGGATCGAGTTTCTGCTCTAAATAGCCACGACCCCAAAACAATTGATTCAGACTTTTGTATTCCATCAAAATAAAAAGGTTTAAAAGAAATGTTCTATTAAAATGCCAATCTCCGACATGGTAATGGATTGTAAAATGGCTTTGGCCCAGAAATGAAACAGACTGCCAAGCCCAAGGCCCAAAATAAACTGAACTATAAAAAGGCCAAAGCCTAAAAAAGAAAAAGGCCAGAATTACTGGGCTTGGCCTATATAGATCATTAAAATGGACTAGAAATTATCTATGCCACGTGGGATCGACCACGTGGGATCCGACCGCCATGCCGATTTTTCCCATGACGATATCGGATCGTCATACGTTATGACGATCCAATATCGTCATAGGCGTTTATGACGATTTTGCAAAATCGTCGTTATAGTTCATTGCGGCCGACTTTCGACGATCTCAAAATCATCATAGAATCGTCATAAACGGACTACTATGACGATTTTGTGACGAAAATGGAGGGTCATATATAGACAGATTCCTTGTAGTGGGTACACAACTAGTCTAACGTGTCTTGCACTCCAAGGATCCGGGTACGCTGGTGACTCCTCCGTAGCCTTCCTTTATCCGGCATGGGACTCCCTTCTGGATCCATCTAACTGGTCCGCCCAGCCGGCCATGGGCCTTGCAACCAACTGTGGGATACTCGGGTTATCTGGATTAGAGACATTCTATGGTGATACCCATTTAGCATATCCCCAACACTGATAAAGTTTTGTAGCTGCCTATTTTTGAATTTCGCAAATAGTTTGGTATCCCCTTAGCTCTATACTCGTCATCCTCCTTGTCCCATTTGGGCTCCATGGCTCTCTAACCACCAGATTCAAGATGGTGGTGACCTATATTCATCGCCTACAACACCTTTCCCCGCCTACTCGAGGCCTAGGCTACTTCGGATTCGCACTTGGCCTTGAACTCCCTGTATTGATCTTCGATGATCTGCGGGTCAATCTTCTGGATCTCCGCGAGACTTTTCCCTTCTTTAAAGATCTTCTTGTTTATCCGGGTTCTCCAGTTGGCCAGGGCGATGCTCATCTTCGTGAGGGCGGATTTGTTTACTTCATTCCCATGATAATTTGTGTTCCGATACTGAGTGGGAAACTTGTATCTTGCGTGCAACTTCTCGAAGAGGAGTATGTGTAAATGGCCATTATATTTATGCCGGAGATTCTCGGTGTTGATCAAGATGGCGGTACGAGTGATAGCCGCGACTTTCCTACCGTACCCTTTGACGACATGGTCGGGCGCCAAAGGAACCCCTGTTGGGCACACTTTGGTAATTTCCTCTCTAACAGTGCTGACCATGTTCGGGCGCCTTTCCTTCTTCTTCTTAGGCCAATTTCTACCACTTGTTGTGACCTCGCCGCCATCAATGGTTTCATCATACGTCGTTCCTTCGTCTTCTTCTTCCTCTACGTCATCCATCTCATAATTTTGGCTCTCGTAAGGATTGTATTCTTCATCGTCCCGTGTAATTCTTTCTAGCCGCTCGGCCTCCTTCCAGAATGACATTTTTTCTTTTGAGGTCCGACTTCACCTTCAATGTTGATGCGCTTAGAAGATCCATCCTCGTCGTTGTCACACATGTTTGCACTAATAAAAAGAAAATAATGGTTAGAAAAGTTCACGGAAAAATCCATCATGACCTTTGCTAATTTTCTTAAACTAGGAGTTCCCAATATCTGCCGAAACGGAAGTTAATCAACATTTCGGCAAAAATCAGGACTCATTTCATACAAGCACCTGCATACAGATCATATACCTCCATCATGGCCTTTCCCTTTCAAAACTGATATGTAGCACAAGAGCTTTGCACAGCAGTATACACAAGAGCTTTACACAAAAATATACACAAAAAATTTGCACAGGAGCTTTGCACAACATACACAACAACTGTAAAAAAAAGCAATGTCCTAGAGCTACAGCAATAACAGAAACACTACTGATATGTCCTAGAACAGAATATGTATTTATATTGAGCTTGAGCTTGTGGTGATATGTCCTAGAAAGGACTAGTTAAATTAGGCCAGCAACTAGTTCATGTTTGGAACATGTAGTAGTTGTTACATGGTCCAAAATGAATGGAAGAACAAACAAGTAGTAGTACAAGTTAAATTGGCTAGCAACTAGTTCATTTCTGAACCATGTACTGGTTGTTATATAGTGTAAAATGTACTATTTCATTTCTGAACCATGTACAAGTTAAATTGGACAGCAACTAGTATAAATTAAATTGGCCTACTGCTAACTGCTAACCTACTACATCTAACTTGACAGCAACTAACTAAACCTAAATAAACTAAACTACTGCTTGCTAACTACTACTAATAATAACCTACTGCTAATACCCACTGCTTGCTAACCTACTTGCTACTACTACTTGCTAATCTACTGTTGCAAACTACTAACCTACTGCTACTGCTTGCTTACTAATTGAAGGGGATATGCCAAGTGGGGTATACCCAGCAGGACGTTTCCTACTGGCCCATGCTGCCAGCGAGTGGTCCTATAGGACGGCGACTAGATCAAGACCCAACAAGGAGCCAGGCGACTGGAAGCTGATGGCCCAGAAGCGTAGCTAGGCCCAGTCGGATTAGGTCAAGCACCCTCCGAATCCTTAACTAATTCGGTTATAGATCTGTAAAACCTAGTGAGGTGATTTTATATAAACCTCCCTAGGGTACGCATAGAGGACACGTTCCATCATACACCCCCTGTGACTCGCCGCCTAGTCGTTGAGCTCGCCCTTGTACTCTCTCATCAATACAATCTAGCAGGAGTAGGTCTTTACCCTCTGGGGGCCGAACATAGGTAAAACCCTGTGTCTCCGTCCTCATCTCGCACCGTAGATGGCTGGCCGCCCTTGCCCCTCGTTCTACTACTCGCTGCCGATTGCAACATCTGCCCTGGCCATTCCCACGACAGTGGCACCCACCGTGGGACCTGACCGGTCAGGCCGGTGTTCTGCGGGGAGATCCAATCTGCCAATCAACGAGACTATCGCCACCGGCCACATGATCGCGATCGGCGAGATCCTCCAGATCTTGCTGAGCAGCAACGTCCCGGCGGCGCGTCCCATCACGCACAGCGTGATCATGCCGGTCCGCATGATCAGCCTCTTCGTTGGCTTCACCAAAGTCATCGTCTCGAAAGACTTGGATCGCATCCGCGAGTCGCCACCGCGTGGTTGGCTCTCTGAGAGTCAGGTCTGCACCATCCACCGCCTCACCTCCGAGTACGAGTCGGCCAACAACAACGTGGCCGAGACCAGCATGGCCGCAGACGACGCGGCCCTCAACGACGACGCCCACTCGGCGACCCTGGCATCAGTCGCCGGATCCATTGTCGCCGCGTCACCCGCGGGCTCCATCACCCAGATCTCCAACGTGGGGGACTTCGAGGATCCTTCCATCCTTGGGATCTTCGACTCTGATTCCGGATCGGAGAACTACGGCGACTTCCATGCCAGATCGGGTCGCTTCGTCGTGACCTACATGGAAAGCGGCACGAGCGCCCCGCAAGACCCCTTCTCCACACCGATCCCACCAACCGCTATGGAAACGGAGGTCGAGGAACTCCGCCTGCGACTGGAGGAGGCGTTCTGAAGATCCAGTACGCCAAGGCCCTACTCGCCAAGGCCGTCGAGCAGCAAACCGCAGGCGCCGATTCCAGGGGGAGCATGTACTCCCGCTCGTCGGGAAGCAGGGCGGCCTCGAGTGGCTGCCCAAATATGGCAAATACCATCAATTACCCACCCCCACCCCGACCCCCTGCAGCTCCAGCCGCGAACGCGACACTCTCCACCAACGACCCACGACCGACGAACAACATGGTCGCTGCCAACGGGCAGCCAGTCGATGCGCGGACCCACATCATCAACAATCAGAGTTGGCGCGCACGTCAGCCTGACGACTTGAGATACACCCTCACCAAACACGGCGACGGTGAACAAAGGGGATCGCTCAGCCGAGTCGGCCCCTAGTGCTTCGGACCAATGATCTGAGGCGAAAAATACCCGGCGAACTTCAAAGCGCCAAAGGAGATCGAGAAGTATGATCCCTCGTATGACCCATCCGTGTGGTTGGACACGTACTTCATGGCGATGGGAATCACCCCCACACCGACCTACTCGCCGCTCGTTACATGTCGTGGTGGTGGCACGACAGATGCCATGGGTAGGCTAAAGTGTGGGGCCAATGGATGCTAGAGGGATCCGGGGAGGGAAGATGCAGTGATTTCCACACTCAAGTGACTAACATAAAGATCTTTCTTTTTCCTTACAAGAACTACAAGTTCTCCTTGAGATGTTAGCAGGAAGAAGAAGACTACTACACGAGCCTTACGGCGTAAAGTGAATCGATCCCCCCTCAGGATCCCGCGTCTCCCCTTATAAAGGGGTGCCTTGGCTCCTCTAGGGCTAACGTGGCAAGCATATTCGCAAGATAGTAATTCGGCGACCTCCTTTCCGTGTCCCCCTTCTAACGACGGCAAGGTTCCAAAGAACCCCACCTGCGCGCCTCGGGATCCATGATTGTCACCTCCGTGACCCCCTTCTGCCCTTCTGCTGCTCTGCTCCTTGTCCTTTGTGCTTGGCTCCGTTCAGATTCTCCCTAGCCCGTGAGTTTGGTTTGACTATAGGCACCTCCTTCTCCTTCTTTCCCTGTCTTGACCCTATCCGTGGTCACCTCCCCAACATTAGTCCCCGAAGCTGGTGTGGTCCTGCTCGTAACCTCGGCGGGGCCACATCAGTTTCCCAATATTCATTTCTCCTCATCTCCGAGTTACTTTTTCCTGTTCGAGGTATCCGCGCAGCTTCTTGTGCACGCCTCGTCCTATGTGTAACACTCATCATTATTTCTCTAGTTTTTTGTTCCTCTACAGTGCCCACTGACAAGCTACAGTGATTACTGCGCCTGTCGCGTCGGCGCTGCGACGCCTCGCGTACCGCATCGGTCAGGGGGCCTGATCCTCTCCTGCGTCGTGTGGTCTTCGGTGTGGCTCCACTCAGCCGCGAGCGGTTCCGCCGCACGCACGATCTACACGGTTAGCGCTCGCACGCACGATCCCACTACCGCCAGGGCTGCGCGGTTATAAAGAGGGGCACGAGGCTAGAGGGTTCACTTTTCCCCTTCGCTCATCGTTGCACTTCTTCCTCCTCGCGCCCGTGCGTCTGCTCGTGCTCCTGCGGTTGCGCCATTGTCGATATCTTCGACGACGAGGCCACAGTTCCTCTGCTCCGTCGACCTCATCGCCGTGCGCTTGCTCCGGCGCCGTCGCCGGTGAGTTTTTCTACGGTCCCATCGCTAGGCTCCCTCCCTAGACACATCTGCAGTTTTCTAGATTTACCGTGGCGGCTCTTTTCCGCTTCGCCGCCGTCCTTGCTTAGAACCACGACGGGGCCCTGCTGTAGCATCCCATTTGTCTAACAATTGTAATGCTACTTGGTCTAGTAATATAATGGCTACTTCATATATATAATTGTTGCATCATCATTATATCATGCTCATGTCATCATGCCACCTTGCATTTAAGCATCATATAAAACCCTTTTTGGTTTGGTTCTTCTCTCATATGCATTGTAAATTGTATTTGCCTCTTGATATTGTATTTGGTTCTTGATATATTGTTTAAATGCCCAAGTTGAGTTGGGGCATATCTTTTATTCAACTCCATCACCTTTCTCTGTCACCACCTTTCTTTGGCTTCATCTAATTCCACCATCCAACTAGATATGAGCATTGGAACTTATTTGGTTTTACCTCTAGCTCATGTGGGTTGGGATGGATCCAATTCTATCTCCACATGCTCTCATATATGCACCATAGTGTTTCCACATTATTGGTTTATGATAGTCACATGGCCATGCATGCCTTGTGAGTGGAACCTTTCCCTAGCTTCCATATGGATTGTTTTGGGGTTATTATCATGTGGGGATATTTTTGGGACTATTAAACATCTAGTGGAATATACACACTAGCAAGTCCCAATTATAATCAAATGTGGTCATCTCCACCTCCTCCACATGGGGCATCCTTTTAATTCTTTTGCTTGGCTTTTATTCCAATTTTGGTAATGCCTAATAATAATGCCATGTTAATATTATTGTTCTCATAAAAATAAGCATGGCAGCAATTATTGGCATGGGTCATGCAACCTTCTCCATCTTTGGTCCTCCTTTGGTTTTAATTGTTTTGAGTGGATCATCTTCTCGTCTCTCTCCTTCTCTCAATCTTTTCCATCTTGATATGCTTCCTTGCCATGTGCATCAGGAACCTCACCCTCTCTCCTTCACTCATGCATGATCATGTGAGGTCATATCCTTAAAAACCCCATCCTATCTCTCCTTATCCATCACCATGTGTCCAACAAACACTCCCCTCTCCATCTCTTTTCACCATCATGCTTGATCTTGTAGGTCATCTAAAACCCTAAGCCTCATCTCTCCTCTCCCTAACCCGAGCCACCACCTCATGATCTACCCCTCTCTTCTAAACCCTAGCACCCCATCTAACCCTACCCGAGCCCCCTCTAGCTAACCCTAGTTCCCACCCTTTCTCTCTCGGCCTCTCTCCTCTCTCTACCATGCATGCCCCACATGGCTACCCTCTCCCTGGCCCCACACCCCATCTACTCCCTCTCTCTCCACCCAACCCTAAGACAAACCCTAGCCCGAGCCTAGCTCCAACCCTAACCCGAGACTCCCTCTCCCTCTCTCACTCGTCAGGCGACCCCACCAGCCGAGCCTGCCTTGCCTCCGGCCCACCTACATGCTCCCGTGCTTGCCCCTGCCCTGGCCCCAGCTCGATCACGTGAAGGAGGAGGGAAAAGGTGGCCGAAGCCACCTTTATCTCCAACCCACCTCCCCACGGCACCTCCCCTCTTCCGTCCCTATCTACTCCCTCACACGCCTCCTCTGGCCTCTCCCAGATCCGCCCCAGGGCCTTGCCCTCCTCCCTCTCTTCTCCACCGCCACCATCTACCCCATCGCCAGCCACCGCCAGTAGCTCGCCGCCTTCGTCGATCCAAGAGGCGCAGGCGAGCAGGAGGTGGTCGAGGAGGACAAGGACGCTCCCCTGCATCGCCCTGTACACGCCGTCGCGGAGGAGAAGGACCAGGAGCTCCAGGACTAGCGCCGCCCGAGCCAAACCCTAGCTCCGCCCGGCCTCTGCCTCGACGGCGATCGTCTGCTCCTCTGCTCGATCTGTCCACACCGACCTAACCGCGGTGAGCCAACCTCCCTCCTAGACATCCTTGTAGTCACCATCGCTTCCTGGTCGTGGCGTACGTTCCGTCGAGCACCCTCTGTGCACCGGCGAGCGCGCGCGTCTGCTCGCTCCCACGTCGCGCAAAGCCCTATCTAGCCGCCCATCCCCTCCCTAGCAACCTCCCATCACCTACCGCACTGGCTCGCGCCCCGCAGCGCGCACGCCAGGTCCCCAGTTCGAGCCCCGCGTGCTGCGCTCTGCCGCTGTCACGCACCGTTCTGTCGTCAGTAAGTTCAGAGGAGATCTACAGGGGCTTGTGGTAACTTTGCATATAGCCCCCCCTTTTTATTTTCGCCTCAACCCGCGCTCCTAGAGGACCCACTAGTCAGCCTCCGTGGCCACCTTCCAGAAAACCCCTGGATCTTTTAATCTCAACCAGCCCCCAGAGCAGCGTGGCAGCCTGCACCCGCCCCATCGGCGTGTGGGTCCATGAGCATAGGAGCCCACCGCCATCCTCTGCGGTGGGCATGCTCATGTGAGAACCTTTATCTTGGCTGCGCCCCACTGCTTCTTGAGTCAGCCAAAGGCCCACCCGTCGATGTCTGTGGCTAGATTTGCTGAGTAAAAAGGTTTTCTCGCATTCCTTTTTAATTCAAACTTTTCAAAATTAATTCAAATTCAAATTTCAAATCAGTAATTAAATAACTTTTAAAATACAAATCCGAATTAAACAAATAATATATGTTTTGAGATCAAAAAAATGTGAGGATTTCAAATATGCCATCCAAAATATATTTTGAACACTTTAAATTTCAAGTTGATTAAAATTACAATAAAATGCCCTTTTCTTAATTAATTAATAACTTTTGATTTATAACTCCAAATTTAACAAATGATAGGTCTAAAATGATTAGCTCGACGAGACCTTTCTGTTTATGCATTCCATGATATGAATTGAGGCATGAATCATATAAGTATTGAATAATCAGAACTGTTTATGGGAGTAAAACATGCCTAAATACTTTAACCAAGTGTTTTATTATTGTTTTCTCACCTCACCCATGCCATGCTACTTTAATGCCTTGCAAATTGTGCATCATTCATCATGGAATGATTGTTTGCTTGTCGCGTTTAATTCATATGATTGTGCACTTTATTTATGTTGGCCCTTGTTTGTTTGGTTCTTCTTCGAATAGACGCTGAGCAGGGGATATATCAAGAAACCCAGGAGCACTACCCAGATCCTTCTCTCGCTTCAACTGAGCTGCCAGGCAAGCACTACCACATGCTTGCATACATATAGTACCTATTGCCTCTATCTTATTATTGCATCATTGAGTCGCGATTGCATTAAATTGAATCCCAAGTATTGCATAGCCTTTACTTTTAAACCCCACCGAAGCTTGTTCCTCCATCCCATGAGCCATTACTACAGGAGTTGTTTGAGCCATGCGAGTCGTAGAACAACATGTGTAGGGTATGTGAGTGTCTGATGGATAACGAGGTACCTAAACAACTTAACCTGAGTAGTATGTGATAACTAATGAAAGCGGCACCGGTGAGCAATATCTGCTATTTGGTTTTTCATGCTCACTTGTGTCCCGTAGGACCCCGAGTACTTGATTCCTGTTCCTTGAATATTCGCGCTATCCACATCCGGGAGGATTATGGGACCCCCCTGAGCCAGAGCTTGATTCATTCTTATTTCTTGGGGCCACAAACTAGTTTGAGGTTTTATTTACTATCATGTACTTATGCCATGCTTTACTGTTTTATTTAAATTGTGCGAGGTACTGCACCTGTACTGTTTAGGGAAGCGGAGTGTTTTCGCGGTATCGACAAGCCCAGTCACATTTTCGGGTTCCCAGTCGTTTACAGCCATTGACGCAAACCTTGAGTCCGTCTCGAAGTCGGCTAACTTCGTTGCGGGTAGCTTAATGGGGTGGCCCCCTGAAATATTTCTGAATCCTGTGATTGCTTTGTCGTGAATGCCTCGTTGGGTTTTGATTTGGTTTTTCCGAGGTTGATCGAGTGTGTGTTGCTATTTGTGCACCCCTGCAGGGTAAAACTTTCTGAAAGCCGTGTCCGCGGTTATGGACGACTTGGAGCACAGTTTCTCGATCATAGACAAGTATAACTAAAGTACCGCTTTTAATTTGACTAAGTAACTGACTAGTAAATAGTGCAATACTCATGGAATGGATAATAAAAATGCCAACAGATGGGGAGGGGTTGTTCGTCCGCTTCCTCGTTGGTAAGCGAGGAGGAGGATGGATCTGTTAATATTACCGTTATAACTGTTGTTCTTAATTCACGGACATCCGTCTATCTTTGGTTAGGCGGATGGTTAGCGAGTATCTATAGAACTATTAGGTATTATCTTTTGTTGCAATTGCGTCACCCCAGGTTGTGTCCCCTTTAGAGGCATAAAGACTTGCTGAGTACCCCTAGGGTCTCACACGATAAATTATTTGATTCAGATAAACAGGTACACTCACAAGATGGATACTGGGTGGAGGAGACGGACGATGTGGGCAACGATCATTCGGTGTAGAGATTCCGGGAACGGGGATCCGTGAGATCTGTGGGCGGGATGTGTTTATTTTATGGGGCATCTTATGCCAATTTGCTTCTTCTCCGTACTCGGATCTTGTTGCCGCTTCCGCCTGATACTCTGATGTTTGATGTATGAGGAGATATCCTAAACTATTATATCTATCTAGGATATTTGGATCTTGCCGTATGGCGTTGCAATATTTCTATTTCTTTTAGATGGAATGGCTCTGATGTACTGTTGTATGGTGGCTTGCATACATACCCATTTGTGTATGTAGTTGATCCCTTCGCCTGCCGATTACGCCGCCCGTTCTTGTCCCGATGTTTGGAAATGGTTGGGACGGCCGAAAGGTCTACCTGTGAGTGGCATTTGGGCCCCACCGTACTATTTCAACCATTTCCGCTCATCCAGGCTTGTAACTAGGAGCGTAATTCACCGAGGTAGTTACAATTGGTATCAGAGCCATCCCGCCCTTCAGGGTCTCAGCCAAATGGTCGTTGTCAGTCTAGCAAATATTTTTGGTAGCTATGTATACTAGGGAAAAACAAAACGCGAGAGTAGGACTGCTTCCTCTTTTCTTCTTACCCACCCACCCACCCTTTTCTGGTAAGGAAGTGTAACGTTTTCAATCCTCTTCTTAAAAGTTCAAACTAGGATTCACGTGTTCTGGGTTTCCGTAGTACCATAGGTTGTGTGTGTGCGTGTGTGTGTGTAATTCCTTGTCTATCCGTTGCATCCAACATGTTATCTTTATCGGCCTTTTGGTTATCAACTGTTGGTACATTCCATACTGACAGGCTTTTGCAAACCGACGCGATCTATCTGATTCGTTGTATACCGCCGCGATCTGTCTTACTCTTTGTTATCCGACGTTATCTTGTTTGGGGTGTTCGTTTCCGTAGTTACCAATCTTTAGGTTCATCGTGAGAAGAAGGGGTTAGGATATGTGTTCTACTTATTCATGTGTGGAGTAATGATTTGAGTGCGGGATGGAGTCGCGACCATACCACTACTCTTATCATTCTCTTTTGTATATTGAATTGGTAAAGTCACTAATCTTGATTCGTTAAGTGATTTTGCGCATCTACTGGTATTTTAATGCCGAAATTTGCGGAATTTTTTTTTTGATATATCTGTGTACCACACTCCTTTTCAGTCGTGTGCGATATGCTTAATATCTTCTAGGTGCTTTGAACTTTGTTGATATTTTAATATCATCTTAGTAAATTGTATCCTTTAATCTTGGTTAATTCCATCTTGGTACTATTTTGGATTATTATTATTCTCCATTATAGTACTGACTTGTGTTTTATATCAATCACAGGATGGCACCACCACGCCGTTCTGATGAGGACATTCCACCTGAACTGGGGTCCGCGTTGTCAAACATCGCCAATGCCTTGGCAAGAATGCAAGAGAACCGGCATTTTGAAGAAAGTGTTCGGAGGAATGAGTTTGCTCTGCTACCTCCACCTCCCAAGCGAGGAGACATCAAAAGCTTCCTGAAGTTCAACCCACGCCAATTTGATGTTTCTGATCAACCACTTGATGCTGATGATTGGTTGCATGAGATGTCAAGGCTACTGGAGACTGCTGATGTTCCTGAGCAAGAATGGGTAAAATGTGCTACTCACCTTCTGAAGGGAGATGCAGCTCTCTGGTGGGAGAATTACCTGAAGGCAAACTACATTGGTTTTCAGCCTACTTGGGGACAGTTCACTGGAGCCTTCAAAGAGCAGTACCTGTCAGAAATTGTCATGGAGAGGATGAAGGAAGTGTTTCTCAACCTCAAGCAGGTAAATGACAATGTCAATACCTACATCAGGAACTTCATGAACCTTTCTCGTTATGGTGGCGATGATATCTCTGATGACAAGAAGAAGCAAAAGAGGTTCCGGCAAGGGCTCAATGCATCGATTAAATATGCAATCACACATGCAAGGCCGGCGTCTTTTCTGGAACTTCAGCATACAGCTCTGCAGGAAGAAGCAAGTAGGCAAGTGTTTGAGGAGTCAAAGAAACACAACCGCGAGGCAGCAAGCTCTTCAGCTATGTCAACTCCTTCTAAGCGTCGTGTCTGGGTTCCTAACACCCCACCGGCGCTCCCGGCTCCACCAAGACCTTCAAGCTTCGCGGCAAGGCCACCAAACTTCCTCACTGCAGCTCCCAGGGGCTATAACCACCACTACCCTGGAGCGCCTGGCGGAGTCCCTGGCTACGTTGCTCCACGTCCACCTGGTGCTTGTTTCACTTCCGGAGACACTAGGCATCAGTACTGGAACTGTCCGATGAAAAACAAAGCTCTTCCTCCACCACCTCCAAGATCTGCGGCAAGCTCTCCTATGGTTCGTGCACCACCACCTCGGGCTCTCAACATCAACACCAAGCCCGGGTCTACTGTTGCTCGTGCCAACTGCTCAAGCTGAGCATACACAGGTTGTGATGGGTATGCTATCCGTTAACTCAGTCCCTGCACGAGTTTTGTTTGATTCTGGTGCATCGCATTCATTTGTTTCTCACAAGTTTGCAAATGAAAATGAGTTAGCTATGGATCCTCTCCTTAAGCGGTTAATGGTCCTTTATCTTGGAGCAACAATGGCAGCTGCAAAAATCAGCCATGGCAATCAAATTGAGATTGGTGGCTCTTCGTTCTCGGCTTCCTTAATTGTTCTGGGCAATTCTGACATTGATGTCATCTTCGGCATGGATTGGTTGACAGCAAATGCAGCTGTGATTGATTGTGCTGAACGCTCGGTTTCTCTGAAGATTCCTGAAGGCCATATAGTCTTTTCTCCAATTCTGACTCCTGCTATCCAGCTTTTCTCTTTGGCCACTCTGAATGATGATGCTATGGAAGCTATTCAGAGTGTTCCGGTGGTCTGTGAGTTCCCAGATGTCTTTCCTGAAGAGTTTCCAGGTATGCCCCCGGATCGTGAGGTTGAGTTTGTAATTGAACTTGAACCTGGAATGGCTCCTATCTCCAAGCGGCCTTATAAAATGGGTACTGCTGAGTTGGCTGAACTCAAACGTCAGCTTGATGAACAAGAGAAGTTGGGTTTCATTCAACACAGTACTTCTTCTTGGGGTAGCCCAACAATCTTTGTGAAGAAGCGAGACAGGACTAATAGACTTTGTGTTGACTATCGGGCTCTTAATGCTAAAACCATCAAGAATAAATATCCCCTTCCGCGGATTAATGATCTCTTCGATCAGCTAGCTGGAGCTGTGGTATTCTCTAAGCTTGACTTGAGAAGTGGTTATCACCAAATCAAGATTCGCAAGGAAGATGTTCCTAAAACAGCTTTCACCACCCGCTATGGCCTGTATGAGTACACGGTCATGTCTTTCGGTCTCACCAACGCACCTGCCACCTTCTCGAGGCTCATGAACTCGGTTTTCATGGAGTATCTTGATAAGTTCGTTGTGGTCTATCTGGATGACATCCTAGTCTATTCTAAGTCAAAGGAAGAGCATGAAGAACACCTTCGGTGTGTCCTAAACAAGCTTCATGAGAACCGCCTGTATGCAAAGTTCTCCAAGTGTGAGTTTTGGCTGCCTCAAGTAACCTATCTTGGTCACGTCATCTCTGCCAAGGGCATTGCAGTCAACCTGAAAACTGTGAAGACAATTGTTGAATGGCTTCCTCCTGTTAATGTCAAAGAAGTGTGGAGTTTCCTTGGTTTGGCTAGTTATTGCCGTCGCTTCGTTCAGAACTTTTCAAAGATAGCAAAGCCTCTTACCGATCTCCTCAAGAAAGGCAAGAAATACCTTTGGACTCCTGCATGTCAAGTAAGCTTTGAGACACTCAAAGAGAAGCTCACTTCCACACCAGTCTTGGTTCCTCCGGACACATCTAAGCCTTTCCAGATATTCTGTGACGCCTCTTTGCAAGGATTGGGTGCGGTCCTTATGCAAGAAAAACACGTTGTTGCTTATGCCTCTCGACAGTTGAAGACGCATGAGATCAACTATCCTACACATGACCTCGAGCTCGCAGCAGTTGTCTTTGCTTTGAAACTATGGAGGCATTACTTGCTGGGCAACCGTTGTGAAATCTTTTCTGATCACAAGAGTCTGAAGTATTCTTCACTCAGCCTGATCTCAACCTTCGGCAGAGGAGGTGGATTGATGCAATCAATGATTTCGATTTGACAATCAACTACACTCTGGGAAAAGCTAATGTCATGGCCGATGCTCTCAGCCGCAAAGCTTATGTCAATAACCTCATGATGGAAGAACAACAGCCTCTCTTGTGATAGGAATTCCGTCAGCTCAACCTTGAAATTGTGGAACAAGGGCATCTCCTGAACCTTCTGGCTACTCCTCTCTTGGAAGAAAAGGTTCGCTCCTTTCAGCGTGGTGATCCGCACACCAAAAAGATCATCTCAAAACTTCAGCTTCCGAAGTATGAGTCCTTCCACGTCGATGATCAAGGCACGCTTTTCTTTGAACACCGGATGTTTGTTCCGAACTACCCGGGTTTGAGAGAGCAAGTTCTCAAGGAGGCGCATGACTCTGTTCTTTCTATCCACCACAGCGGCACAAAGATGTACATGGACTTGAAAACACAATATTGGTGGCCGGGATTGAAACGATATTGTGCCAAGTATGTCTCGGAGTGTGATGTCTGCCGCAGAGTGAAAGTTGTCCATCAGAAACCTTACGGTCTTCTACAGCCATTGAAACCCCCGGAATGGAAATGGGAGAAAGTAGAGATGGAATTCATCACTGGTTTTCCAAGGTCGCAGAAGGGCAACAATGCAATCTTTGTTGTCATTGACCGGCTTTCTAAAGTGGCTCACTTCTTCCCGTCAAGGAAACAATTTGAATTCATTGGCTGAGCTCTATATCAACAGAATTGTCTCTCTGTATGGGGTTCCGCTTGAGATCAGTTCAGACCGTGGGAGCATCTTCACTTCCAAGTTCTGGGAAAGTTTCCAAAATGCTTTGGGAACAAAATTGAACTTCAACACAACTTACCACCCTCAGTCGCAAGGACAAGTTGAAAGGATCAATCAGATTCTGGAGGATATGCTTCGTGCTTGCGTCATCTCTTTTGGCATGAAGTGGGAAGAATGTCTTCCTTATGCTGAATTCTCTTACAACAACAGCTTCCAGAAAAGTCTAAAGATGGCACCATTTGAGGCTCTCTATGGCCGCAAATGCAGAACTCTGATTGGTTGGTCAGGTGCAAGAGAAAGAATTTGGTTTGGCCCTGACATTGTAACTCAAGCGAAGGAGAAGGTGCATATCATTCTTGAAAATCTGAAGATTGCTCAAAGTCGCCAGAAGAGCAATTACGACAGAAAGCACAAGGACATGGTGTATGTCCCTGGTGATCTCGTTTACCTTCGTGTCACTCCCATGAAAGGCACGCACCGTTTTCGTATCAAAGGAAAGCTGGCTCCTAGATACATCGGTCCTTTCAAAATTCGTGGAAGAAGAGGAGAAGTTGCTTATGCTCTTGAGCTCCCGGAAAAACTCAAGGTTCATGATGTTTTCCACATCTCTCAACTCAAGAAGTGCTTCAAGGATCCCGGCAGGACCGTGGATCATGAGCTAATCAATCTCCAAGAATACCTGTCTTATCAAGAACACCCCACAAAAATCCTTGAGATCGCAGAAAGAAGGACTCGCAACAAGTCCATCAAGTTCTGCAAGGTGCAGTGGTCGCACCATTCCGTTGATGAAGCCACTTGGGAGCGTGAAGATGAACTCCGTGCCAACTATCCTACCCTCTTTGAGTCTTCTTCTTCTTCCTAGAATCTTGGGGCGAGATTCCTGTTTAGTGGGGGAGAGTTGTAGCATCCCATTTGTCTAACAATTGTAATGCTACTTGGTCTAGTAATATAATGGCTACTTCATATATATAATTATTGCATCATCATTATATCATGCTCATGTCATCATGCCACCTTGCATTTGAGCATCATATAAAACCCTTTTTGGTTTGGTTCTTCTCGCATATGCATTGTAAATTGTATTTGCCTCTTGATATTGTATTTGGTTCTTGATATATTGTTTAAATGCCCAAGTTGAGTTGGGGGCATATCTTTTATTCAAATCCATCACCTTTCTCTGTCACCACCTTTCTTTGGCTTCATCTAATTCCACCATCCAACTAGATATGAGCATTGCAACTTATTTGGTTTTACCTCTAGCTCATGTGGGTTGGGATGGATCCAATTCTATCTCCACATGCTCTCATATATGCACCATAGTGTTTCCACATTATTGGTTTATGAGAGTCACATGGCCATGCATGCCTTGTGAGTGGAACCTTTCCCTATCTTCCATATGGATTGTTTTGGGGTTATTATCATGTGGGGATATTTTTGGGACTATTAAACATCTAGTGGAATATACACACTAGCAAGTCCCAATTATAATCAAATGTGGTCATCTCCACCTCCTCCACATGGGGCATCCTTTTAATTCTTTTGCTTGGCTTTTATTCCAATTTTGGTAATGCCTAATAATAATGCCATGTTAATATTATTGTTCTCATAAAAATAAGCATGGAAGCAATTATTGGCATGGGTCATGCAACCTTCTCCATCTTTGGTCCTCCTTTGGTTTTAATTGTTTTGAGTGGATCATCTTCTCATCTCTCTCCTTCTCTCAATCTTTTCCATCTTGCTATTCTTCCTTGCCATGTGCATCAGGAACCTCACCCTCTCTCCTTCACTCATGCATGATCATGTGAGGTCATATACTTAAAAAACCCATCCTATCTCTCCTTATCCATCACCATGTGTCCAACAAACACTCCCCTCTCCATATCTTTTCACCATCATGCTTGATCTTGTAGGTCATCTAAAACCCTAAGCCTCATCTCTCCTCTCCCTAACCCGAGCCACCACCTCATGATCTACCCCTCTCTTCTAAACCCTATCACCCCATCTAACCCTAACCCGAGCCCCCTCTAGCTAACCCTAGTTCCCACCCTCTCTCTCTCTCGGCCTCTCTCCTCTCTCTACCATGCATGCCCCACATGGCTACCCTCTCCCTGGCCCCACACCCCATCTACTCCCTCTCTCTCTCCACCCAACCCTAAGACAAACCCTAGCCCGAGCCTAGCTCCAACCCTAACCCGAGCCTCCCTCTCCCTCTCTCCCTGTCGTGCGACCCCACCAGCCGAGCCTGCTGCCTTGCCTCCCCTGGCCCACCTGCATGCTCCCGTGCTTGCCCCTGCCCTGGCCCCAGCTCGATCACGTGAAGGAGGAGGAGGGAAAAGGTGGCCGAAGCCACCTTTATCTCCAACCCACCTCCCCACGGCACCTCCCCTCTTCCGTCCCTATCTACTCCCTCACACGCCTCCTCTGGCCTCTCCCAGATCCGCCCCAGGGCCTTGCCCTCCTCCCTCTCTTCTCCACCGCCACCATCTACCCCATCGCCGGCCACCGCCAGTAGCTCGTCGCCTTCGTCGATCCAAGAGGCGCAGGCGAGCAGGAGGTGGTCGAGGAGGACAAGGACGCTCCCCTGCATCGCCCTGTACACGCCGTCATGGAGGAGAAGGACCAGGAGCTCCAGGACCAGCGCCACCCGAGCCAAACCCTAGCTCCGCCCGGCCTCTGCCTCGACGGCGATCGTCTGCTCCTCTGCTCGATCCATCCACACCGACCTAACCGCGGTGAGCCAACCTCCCTCCTAGACATCCTTGCAGTCACCATCGCTTCCTGGTCGCGGCGTACGTTCCGTCGAGCACCCTCTGCACTGCCGGCGGCCACGCGTCCTCGCTCCCACGTCGCGCAAAGCCCTATCTAGCCGCCCATCCCCTCCCTAGGCACCTCCCCTCACCTACCGGCTGCTCGCGCCCAGCAGCACGCAGTCCCGATTCGAGCCCACAGGCCTGCCGCTGTCGCGCACCGTTCTGTCGTCAGTAAGTTCAGAGGAGATCTACAGGGGCCTGTGGTAACTTTGCATATAGCCCCCCCTTTTTATTTTCGCCTCAACCCGCGCTCCTAGAGGACCCACTAGTCAGCCTCCGTGGCCACCTTCCAGAAAACCCCCTGGCTCTTTTAATCTCAACCCGCAGTCCCCCGCTGAGCCGCGTGGCAGCCTCGCACCCGCCCACTGGCGTGTGGGTCCGCAGAGCATAGGAGCCCACCTGTCATCCTCTGCGGCTGGGCATGCTCGCGGTGACAGAACCTTTTACTGCGCGCTGCGCCCCACCTGCTGCTGAGTCAGCGCAAGGCCCACCCGTCAGTGTCTGTGGCTAGATTTGCCTGAGTAATAAAAAGGTTTTCTGCATTCCTGTTTTTAATTCAAACTTTTCCAAATTAATTCAAATTCAAATTTCAAATCAGTAATTAAATAACTTTTAAAATACAAATCCGAATTAAACAAATAATATATGTTTTGAGATCAGAAAAATGTGAGGATTTCAAATATGCCATCCAAAATATATTTTGAACAATTTAAATTTCAAGTTGATTAAAATTACAATAAAATGCCCTCTTCTTAATTAATTAATAACTTTTGATTTATAACTCCAAATTTAACAAATGATAGGTCTAAAATGATTAGCTCGACGAGACCTTTCTGTTTATGCATTCCATGATATGAATTGAGGCATGCATCATATAAGTATTGAATAATCAGAACTGTTTATGGGAGTAAAACATGCCTAAATACTTTAAGCAAGTGTTTTATTATTGTTTTCTCACCTCACCCATGCCATGCTACTTTAATGCCATGCAAATTGTGCATCATTCATCATAGCATGATTGTTTGCTTGTCGCATTTAATTCATATGCTTGTGCACTTTATTTATGTTGGCCCTTGTTTGTTTGGTTCTTCTTCGAATAGACCCTGAGCAGGGGATATATCAAGAAACCCAGGAGCACTACCCAGATCCTTCTCTCGCTTCAACTGAGCTGCTAGGCAAGAACTACCACATGCTTGCATACATATAGTACATATTGCCTCTATCTTATTCTTGCATCATTGAGTCGCGATTGCATTAAATTGAATCCCAAGTATTGCATAGCCTTTACTTTTAAACCCCACCGAAGATTGTTCCTCCATCCCATGAGCCATTACTACAGGAGTTGTTTGAGCCATGCGAGTCGTAGAACAGCATGTGTAGGGTATGTGAGTGTTTGATGGATAACGAGGTACCTAAACAACTTAACCTGAGTAGTATGTGATAACTAATGAAAGCGGCACCGGTGAGCAATATCTGCTATTTGGTTTTTCATGCTCACTTGTGTCCCGTAGGACCCCGAGTACTTGATTCTGTTCCTTGAATATTCGCTATCCACATCCGGAGGATTATGGGACCCCCGAGCGAGCTTGATTCATTCTTATTTCTTGGGGCCAAACTAGTTTGAGGTTTTATTTACTATCTGTACTTATGCCATGCTTTACTTTTTATTTAAATTGTGCGAGTACTGCACCTGTCTTTATTTAGGAAGCGGAGTGTTTTCGCGGTATCGACAAGCCCGATCACATTTTTGGGTTCCCATCGTTCTGACCATTGACGCAAACCTTGAGTCCGTCTAGAAGTCGGCTAACCGTTCTATGGTAGCTTAATGGGGTGGCCCCTGAAATATTTCTGAATCTGTGATTGCTTTGTCGTGAATGCCTCGTTGGGTTTGATTTGGTTTTCCGAGGTTGATCGAGTGTGTGTTTATTTGTGCACCCTAGGGTAAAACTTCTGAAAGCCGTGTCCGCGGTTATGGACGACTTGGAGCACAGTTTCTCGATCATAGACAAGTATAACTAAAGTACCGCTTTTAATTGACTAAGTAACTGACTAGTAAATAGTGCAATACTCATGAAATGGATAATAAAAATGCCAACGGATGGGGGGGGTTGTTCGTCCGCTTCCTCGTTGGTAAGCGAGGAGGAGGATGGATCTGTTAATATTACCGTTATAACTGTTGTTCTTAATTCACGGACATCCGTCTATCTTTGGTTAGGCGGATGGTTAGCGAGTATCTATAGAACTGTTAGGTATTATCTTTTGCTGCAATTGCGTCACCCCAGGTTGTGTCCCCTTTAGAGGCATAAAGACTTGCTGAGTACCCCTAGGGTCTCACACCATAAATTATTTGATTCAGATAAACAGGTACACTCACAAGATGGATACTGGGTGGAGGAGACGGACGATGTAGGCAACGATAATTCGGTGTAGGGATTCCGGGAACGGGGATCCGTGAGATCTGTGGGCGGGATGTGTTTATTTTATGGGGCATCTTATGCCAATTTGCTTCTTCTCCGTACTCGGATCTTGTTGCCGCTTCCGCCTGATACTCTGATGTTTGATGTATGAGGAGATATCCTAAACTATTATATCTATCTAGGATATTTGGATCTTGCCGTATGGCGTTGCAATATTTCTATTTCTTTTAGATGGAATGGCTCTGATGTAATGTTGTATGGTGGCTTGCATACATACCCATTTGTGTATGTAGTTGATCCCTTCGCCTGCCTATTACGCCGCCCGTTCTTGTCCCGATGTTTGGAAATGGTTGGGACGGCCGAAAGGTCTACCTGTGAGTGGCATTTGGGCCCCACCGTACTATTTCAACCATTTCCGCTCATCCAGGCTTGTAACTAGGAGCGTAATTCACCGAGTTAGTTACACCTGCGCCTCTAAGCCTTGCTCCGCCGTTAGTTCTTCTTCCGTTGATTCCTCCAGCGACCCTATGTCGACTTCAGTTAGTGGCGCGCTCGTCGAAGACAACGACGTAGCGTCTGGTCCAACGAGGCTAATTAGTACTTGCCGGATTCCTGCCGAGGTAAGTTGTCGCTTACCCGGCAACGAATCGTCTCCTGTACTCAACGAAGGCGAGTACATTGTTTTCGTGTCCCACTTTGCTCGTGGGTTCAGCCTTCCCCTTAGCGATTTTGCTAAGGCATTCCTTGATTACTTCGGCCTTCAGCCGCATCATCTTCCGGCTAATGCCATCGCCTCCCTATTGGCTTTTATCTCGGCCTCGGAGGGATACTTCGGCCTATGGCCTTCTGTGCCTATTTGTTCCAAGTTTATCCAGATCCGATCTAACATCGTCCCTGACAAATCCCTTCAACCCTCTGAAAAATCGCTTACCTAGTGTGGAGCCGCATCCATCACACCTCGGAGGAAATCTGAGTTCCCTCATGTTGTTGGCCTCGAGTCTTGCAAGAAGTGGCATAGATCGTTTTTCTATGTCAAAAACACTGGAAAAGAAGACAAGATTAGGCTCCCTGCCTTTTCTATCGGCCCCCCTTCCAAGACAAACTGGAATTACAATCCTAGGAAGAGTCATGCTTTGGCCGAGGCATTTGAGATTCGGCTGAAGGAATTGATCCGCGCAGGGCTCCGCGGTGAGGATTTGATGACCACATTAGTCAGCAGCCGGATTTGCGCTTTCCAGCTTCGTTCACACAAGCTCTGCAACATGATCCGTCCTCTTGATCCCAACCGAGTTTCGACGGTTGAGCTCGACAACTATCTCATTTACAAGCGTGTCCGAGCTATCTTCAAGACTGATATGCCGGAGGACTGGACATGGGGGCTGAAGCCATTCACTCGCGGGAATCACCCTCCCGAGGTAAATTTGCGCATGTGCATTTGCTTACTAATTGCGCTTGTTACTTCTTTTTGCTAACTCCATTTTGTTTCTTTTCTTGCAGAGATTTGCGGAGCAGAAGATCGAGGATGCCGAGGTTCTGGCTCTTCCGTGGACCGCAGATCGGAATACCCCAAACAGCGGGGAACCTGACTCGGAGGAGTTCGTTCCTAAGTCGGACGTAGCTCCGGCACGCGCCCGTGGCAAGACCTCAGCCCACGGGGAGGAAGGTGACTCGGAAGACGTCCAAATTCTTGAGGTAGTCGCCGCAATGCCTATCTCTTATGCCTTTCTGGCTTCTACTTTCCCAGCTAATCAGGCCTGTCAGGTGCACGACGCCCAGCCTCTCGCCTCCCAACCTCCTGCTACCTCGAGGAAACGCACTTCTTCGGCAGGTCCCTCCGAAGCTGCTCCCAAGAAGCGAACCAAGAAATCAGCCCAGCATCTTCCGAAGCGTAAAACCATGCCTGGAGTTACTGGGTGAGTTCATTTTCATTTGTATTTCTTGCTTCTCTCTTTCTGTCGCGTAAGTTGACTTTTTGTGCTTTTGCAGCGCTCCTCTCTCTGCCAAACCGAGTGGTCCGAGTATGACAAGTCATACGACTCGGCTGCCTTCTCCTCCGCCCCCTAAATATATTCGAGCGCCTAGCCCCGCTCGCATTGACTCTCCTCCTGCGCCGACTCAGACATCAGCTCGGCCAGATATACCCACAGCCTCCATTGCTGACGTCGACATAACTCCGTCAGTATATCCTCCTACCGAACTTGTTGCCTCCGTTATGAACCCCGAAGTTTCTTTGACTCCCCCATTTTCAACTGCGCCTCCAACTCCAGCCGAGGATATCTCCATCTCGGCCCCCTCGGGGACCATAGTTCCTCCTGTCTCCGAAGATCCCACTCCTAGTGCCGAGGTTGCGGCCCCTGCTGACACCTCCTCTAAGGCTAAGAAGGTTGTTGTTACCAAACCTTCATCATCTCAGAAAGGGCCGGATAGCTCTTCTCAACCCAATATAACTGATGCATTCCGTAAGGGGGCTTCCTCTGCTAAGACCGTTATCACCCCGGCCGCTGATACTCAGCTTACTCTCCACAAGAGTCCCGTGGCGGCGGTGGTTACACAACAGGTCTGAGGTAAAGTGCTGACCTGTACTGATAGTGGGAACAGCCTCGGCTCCTTGGTGGAATATGCCAACAATTGGAATGCCGCCGATCAGCATGAGGGCAATCCGAGCAACCAGCCGTTTCAGCTTTCCGACATCAGCGGTCGTTTGCATATGGCTGCTAAGATTGTTCTTGAAAGTGATAAGATGAACGAGGTAAGCGCTTCTGTTGATATTTTGTCAATGTTCAAGTGATAGTATATATACACTAGTCCCCGAAGTTTGCAACTGAATAACTTGTTGTTCGTTTGGAAGCTTTGTTAGGCTCCAAATGCATTATTTTGCTAAGTTTATTTCTTGTATACCTTGGATTAATCGTTGTTCATCCATATTTCGAATTAAGCGTAGATTAATTTGGATATATTTCGGCTTCGGTTATCCAGCCACCTAGATCCGAGTTGAGTTTCACTTGATTTGGATCTGTCTTAACTTTGAATATACAGCCACCTAGATCCGAGTTATGTTTTACTTGATTCGGATCTATCTTAGCTTAGAATCTCCAGCCACCTAGATCCGGATTCAGTTTTACCTTATTCGGATCTGTCTTAGCTTTGAATATCCAGCCACCTAGATTTGAGTTAAGTTTTACTCGACTCGGATCTATCTTAGCCTTCGAATATCTAGCCACCTAGATCCGAGTTAAGTTTTACTTGAATCGGATCTGTCTTAGCTTTGAATATCCAGCCACCTAGATCCGAGTTAAGTTTTACTTGATTCGGATCTGTCTTAGCTTTGAATATCCAGCCACCTAGATCCGAGTTAAGTTTTACTTGATTCGGATCTGTCTTAGCTTTGAATATCTAACTGTGTAATTTATTTTGGCACTTAGGTTGCCCATGACCGGCGGACAGCCAAATTCCAAAGGCTGCTTTTTGCGCACAAGAAATTGGAAGAGAAGTATGAGAAAGTTCTCCCTGTGGTGAAGAAAACTGGTAGTTTAACAAATCTTTGTATTGTCCCATACATTCTTAATAATTTCAACTTGAGGTGCTAACCCATTTTTTGCTGAGAAACAGGAAATATCAATAATCTTAATATCTGTCTTAACAAGAAGGTCAAAGCTCTGGAAGGTTAGTTATTCTTTTCCTCTATTGATTTTCGTTCGAGACTTATTCTGTGTTTCTTATAACCTTCTGGCATTGGTATAGCCGAGTTACAAACACTTGCAGCATCGCATCAAGAATGCATACCCACGCCTGATATGATGCTGCATTTTTTAGAGAAAGTTGCCACTCATTCAGCGCAACTGAAAGAGAAGGATGACGAGATAACCCGGTTACATTGCGAGGTTGAGTCTCTCAAGCTTTCTCATAAATCCGAGTTAGAGAAAGTTGACCAGGAGTTCTCTGAAGAGAAAAATCGGCTGAGTCTGCAACTGCAGAAAGATAAAGAACTCCTCAAGTCTGCCGAGCTGAAGAATCGGATGATGAGCAAGGAAATCACTCGCTTTGAGAAGACTAAGGCTGACTGGGCCCAGGATCTCCAGAAAATGTTGAGTTATATTCATCGTAAGTTTTTGACTGTGGCCGAGTTATTTACTTCTCTTTCTTACCTGAACTGATATACTTTGTATTTCGCATAGATCATTTTCCGGAAGCTAGACCCGTGAGCTCTAAAGCAGTGATTTCTGCTCGCCAGCGCCGAGGTGTCCCCGCAGACTCGAGTCCAGAATATTCAATGGAAGACTTCTTGGTTGTCATTGGCGCTGCTATTGGGCCAATGAAGATTATGGGTAGGGATTTGGTGCAAGCAGCCATTCGTTCCTACCATGTTCTCTGGCCGAATACTTCTGGAACTCCTGATATTGACGAGGTCAAAATAATCGTGGAGAGATTAATGGCCTCTCAGCAGCTAAATCTCTGGAGGGAATATGCCGGGAGGGCCAGTGCTGACATGGCACTTACAGCTGTTCTATCTTGGTACGAGGACATTTCCCTCGATACTTTGATAAACTTGCGCACCGGCTCTCGTTGGGTTGAGGATCCAGCGTTCGTCGCTTGCCGCCAAGCTCGTGCCTTCCAGCTGGTTGAGTACGCTGATGTGCATAATTGGATTGAAGGGCCGAGTTTGCTTCCCAATCCAGCGGATGACGTCGAGATTGAAGATGCCTCTGATGATGATTCGGCCGATCAGGATGAAGAAGAAGGTGACTCGGACAACTCCCATGATTCCAATGGAATCTCGGACGAGGATGACGACTCGTGATCATCTTCCAAGGGGACTGGGCATTCTCAAGCTCAAACTAATGTTTCTCAACAGCCCAGGATTTCCCTCGGGGTTACTGTCGCTTCTGTTGAGGGCGAGGTAACTTCGGCCGAGGCGCCGTCCACCTCGGAGCGACCAGTTCCTGACAGCGCCCTTGTACGGGAGACCGAGGTCACGCCGCCATCATCTGAGATACTCGTTCCTGGTGCGCCAGATCATCCTGCTGCCCCTTAAGGGTGCTCTGGTCCTTTTAGCTGTTTATGTTCGAAAAACCTCCTAAGTTATTTTCAGTCCCCGGTATGCCGGGCATATAATGTATGTGGAATAATTGTTTGGCTTTTGACGTGGTGTGAACCTTCTTTTGCCTTTTATGGCTAAGGCATGGGTGATGGTAATCATTATTACTTTGCTTGAACGGGTCTGATTGCTTTATGTCTCTGTTTTGGTGACCTCTGATTTCGTAAATTCGGATTGTACTTCTCCACGTGGCTGACCTTAGTCCAGCATATATCTTGCCTGCCCTTTATAAACTCGACAGCCTAGCTGTTGTGTTTTCAACTTCTTCCTGAGACACAAGGCCCTATGCCCACATTTAATAAGGTGATATAATAAACTGTATCCCGTATGATACTTTGATTTGCTAAGGTTGTTGTTCTTTTTTGCATTATCCTTAGAAATCTTTATTTGTTGAGCTATGGAACCTTTAAGTGTATGGCGACAAATAGTTGGTTAGACCAATTAGTCCTCGAGTTATCACTTGGGTTATCGAGTTCTTGCGTGCGCTCAAAGAATTTCCTTGGATCACATGGCAGTCCCCGAGTTATAAACTGGGTTGCCGAAATACATTTCATGGGTTAATGCGAAAACTACTTCGGGGTAGTCCCTGAGTCATTGCTCCAGTTGCTGAAGTTTAATACGTGTTTATTGGTCAAGAAACAATCAGGGGGCAGTCCCCGAGTCAGAGCTCAAGGTATCGAGGTTTTAATGCATGATCCGAGGTTGGGGATAATACGGTGCAGTCCCCAAGCTCGGACACTAGTGATGGTGCTATTGATGGTTTTCTCAGGTGCTCTAGGGCGATACCCGGGGGAATTGATTGCCTAGTTGATCCGAGTTTTGACAGCGTGTCTGCAGCATCATTTTCTGCCCGAGGTATATGATGAAACTCACATCCATGGAAGTATCCACTTATTTTTTGCACATGGAATCTATATAGGGCCATATTCGCATCTAGCGTGTCCCAATTGCCTGATACTTGTTGTACTACTAGATCTGAATCCCCGTAGCATAGAATCCGACGTATGCCAATCTCTTTTTCCACCTTTAACCCATGGACGAGTGCTTCGTACTCGGCTACATTGTTTGACGCGGCGAAGTGTATTTGCAGCACATATTTTAGCTGATCTCTTTTTGGCGAAGTTAACACTATCCCTGCCCCCAAGCCATTCCTCGGCTTGGAACCGTCAAAGTGCATTGTCCAATAATTCGGATCTGGTAATGGCGGCTCATATTGTACCTCGGCCCAATCCACAAAGAAGTCGCCCACCGCCTGAGATTTGATTGCATCTAGCCTGTCGAATTGCGGAGCATAAGGTGATAACTCGATTGCCCATTTTGCTATTCGGCCACTGGCATCTTTATTTCTCAATATCTCGGCTATGGGTGCTTCACAAATCACTTTTATCGGATGTTCCTCGAAGTAATGTTTAAGTTTTTTCGCCGACATGTATACTCCATCAGCCATCTATTGGTAGTGCGGGTAATTCTGTTTTGAGGCTGATAGTACCACGCTTAGGTAATATACCGGCCTTTGTACCGACTTATCATCTTCATTGCGTTCCGCGACAACCACCGCTCTTACCACTCTGTTAGTGGCAGCTACATAAAGTAACATAGGCTCCTTTGATAATGGAGAGGCCAGAATTGGTGTCGTGACCAACATCTTTTTTAATTCATGAAATGCGTTATCTGCTTGCGGTGTCCAAATGAACTTATTAGACTTTTTCATCAGTTGATTTATAGGTAATGCCTTTTCCCCCAGCTGACATACAAATTGACTAAGCGAGGCCAGGGAACCCGTGAATTTTTGTACATCATTTAGACACCTCGGCAATTCCATTCTTTCAACTGCTCGTATTTTAGTTGTATTTGCCTCTATACCTCGGCTGGATACGAGAAAACCGAGTAATTTCCCAGCCGGGACACCGAAGGTACATTTTTCCGGGTTAAGCTTCATTCGGAATCTTCTCAGGTTTGACGTCGCGAATATCATCCAGGAGTGTTTTACTTTGTTTGGTTTTTATAACCACATCACCCACATATACTTGCACATTTTTCCCTATCTGGTCATGTAGACACTTTTGCATGCATCTCTGGTATGTTGCTCCTGCATTATGCAGGCCGAATGGCATGGTACGATAGCAATAAGCCCCGTATGGGGTAATAAACGCAGTCTTTATTTGATCGGCCGGATTTAATGGTATCTGGTGGAAACTAGAATACGCATCTACAAATGATAACAGCTCACAATCAGTGGTCGAATCAATGACTTGGTCTATCCTAGGTAAAGGAAAAGGATCTTTGGGACACGCCTTGTTTAGGTTCGTGTAATCGATACACATTCGCCATACGACTGCTACATTTGGGTCATCCTTTTTCTTTTCTACTAACACCGGATTTGATAACCAATCCGGATGAAGTACTTCCATGATGAACCCAGCCGCAAGGAGCCGAGCTATCTCATCCCCTATTATTTTTCTCCTGTCTTCGGCGAACCGGCGGAGAGGTTGCTTCACCGGCCTTGCTCCTGGCCTTACATGCAAAGAGTGCTCAGCCAACTCCCTCGGCACACCTTGCAGGTCTTGAGTTGACCATGCAAAGATATCTCGATTCTCACGGAGGAAGTTGGTGAGCTCGCCTTCCTATTTGGCATCTAGGCCAGCACCAATCGTGATGGTGCGCTCTGGGAATTGCTCGTCTATCTGGACCTTTTTTGTCTCCTTAGTCGGCTGGAAAGAAACACTTCCATGTGGGTTGGCTAACGCTAGCATATTCAGCTGTGCTGACTGAGCGAGAGCCGCTACCTCCTGAATCCTCCTTTTTCTCTTGCAATCACCAATGACTCGGCCAGGTTTGATCCGGCCGAGGCACATTCCATCGACTTCCTGTAATCTCTAGCTACTATTATCACCCCCTGTGGTCCGGGTAACTTCATTTTCAAGTAGGTGATGTGGCATCTGCTCATGAATTTGGCCAATGCCGCCCGTCCTAGTAAAGCATGATAGCAAATTTCTAGGTCTACCACTTCAAACACCAAATTTTCCTCTCTGCAATTCTCCCTTGTGCCGAATAACACATCTACTCGGACTTTCCCAATGGGTTCGCATGAAAGTCCCGGCACTATTCCATGGAATGTGGTTCTTGTGGACTGCAGCATATTTTGTGCTATTCTGAGTTTATGCATGGTATCTTTGTACATGATATTGATACTTCTCCCATTGTCAATGAGTACTTTTGAAAATTTCACATTAATGCTAGGCCCGACAAAAGTCGGATCTAGTACGAGTGCGTACGACCCTGGGTTCGGCATTATTTTCGGGTGATCCTTTATGCTCTAGGTTATTTCCTGATCTGACCAAGGCACATATCTTGGTACCGCCGGCATAACCGCATTTACCTCCATATGACGGCGTTGTACACTTTGCCTGTCTTGCTGTTCTGTTGTGAACAAACAATATGATTGATGATGTTCTTTGTAATCATTTCGTCCATTATTTCCGGGGTTTTCCCTTCCATCCTTACCTTGATTTATCACTTGATGCACTGCATCTCTCCGGTCCGAGTTATCATACCTCGGAGGAGGTGGGGGTAACATCAACTGCTGCGCATTTGCTCCGGTTAACTGTGGCTGCTGCTGTTGATGCGCTTGATGAGGAGGCCTTGCATGTTCGTCGGGTTCCCCATTGCATTTTTCATCCAGGCACATTGCCGAGTTGTATGATTAGTCGGCTTTGCCGGATTTGGTGTATGGAACTTACACGATTGATCCAACATGGATTCAAACGTGTACCTCGGCCTTTCCTGCCACTACTTTGTCTGTTCTGGTGTCCACTGTCTCTTCCCTTTGTTTCTTGGCGTCCACTGCTGAGGACCATTTTTCTGTCGCTGAGTGTTGCCGTGACTCGACTGATCTTGCACTACCGCTGCCACCTGGTTGGATGCATATTTGTACTCCGATCTCTCCTCTCTTCTTCTACCTCTGAACTCGTTGCGCCTCGATGATCCGGCTGCATCTCTCGTACATTGATCTTGATGCTCCCGATGCTCAGCCGACATTAGCTCTGGTTGTGTTGGATCGCCCAATGCATACGAAATCCGCTATCCTGATGGTTTCTGCCAAGGTGGTCGGCATATCTCTTTGCAACCTCTGCCACAAAACACTGGCGTATCGGCAGCCTTGAGCGAACCAAGCTATCGCTTGAGATTCTATAACTTCTTCACATGAGTTTCTAAGGTTACACCACCGAGTCAAGAATTCTCTATCTGTCTCATTCGTCCTCTGCTTGCACATAGCAAGTTGCTGTGGCATGTTTGGTCTTTTGTAAGTACTGGTGAAGTTGCTGACAAACATCTCTTCAAAATCTAGCCAACAGTTGATACTGCCTGCTGGCAGATTGTTTAGCCATACTCTGGCTGGTCCTTCCAGCATATGCGGGACATATCTTACCGCCCATCGCAAGTTTCCACCAGCTATCTTTACTGCAGTAGCATAGTCAATTAACCAATCTTGTGGTTTGGTGCTCCCATTGTATGTTTTCGTGCCTCTCGCCAGCTGAAAATTCGGCACTGGTGGCTCTCCCATGATCCGAGGTCCGAAACATGCCGGACCTGGCGGACCCTGCTCCTCTAACAACTCGAACCGGTACAACCTGTCCAGCTTTAATCTTGCATCATTTGATGGCAAGTTTCTGTACATGATTCTCTCCTGCATTCCATAATAGTTATTTCCACCATTCCTCGCATATTCCATATCTGAGTAACCATCATTGTACCTCTCATTTGCCTGATTTTGGTGAGCTGGTCTTACTTCTCGTTCTTGCCGAGGTTCATACCTCGGCTGTGGATTGGGTGGCGGGTCCCTCCTTCCTTCCGTCGGGATATCGTTCTCACGATTCCCCCTTCCGAGGTCTCCATTACCTCGGCTTCTGTTGCCTTTGTTGGCACGGCCGGGGTTTTTCTCACCACTGTTACCTCGGCTCCCATTGCCTCTATTCTCATTGACTTTTCTGGTTACTTCCGGATCATACAGAACAATTTGCTTATTTCTTTTTCCTGAAGTTACTGCTCTATCTTTTCGTGCGTTGTTTCCAGGTGAGGATGCGGCTGCCACCGATAGGGCGGGCGCTGCTCCAGCCGAATGAACCATACGCGAGGCTCTCGGTCTTGCCGGGTTAGCCCTAAGCATTTCTTCATTTTGTTGGTTCGCAATGCGTACCGGCTCATTCACTCTTTCTTGCTGTTTTTGCCGGGCTTCGCCAGTCAATCCTTCTAACTCCAATGCTGCGGCATTTGTCGCCCTTAGGTTCTTTGCCGGGGTGCTATACCTCGGCAAGCCTAGGTCGACTGAATCTGCCTTATGAGTCTCATGCTCTTTGTTGATATCATCCATGAGGTTTTTCCCCCTCAATCTTAATTCATCTACCCGCTCTGGGGCAACATATAGCTTATTTGCCTTAACATATTCTCGCAGGGTCCTGTTCAAGGACTCCCGCAAAGCCGACACCTTTTTTGCTTCTACCAGTACTTTCTGCCTAGTCTCTTCTAACTCAGCCTGAGCATTAGCCGGATCAAGTATCGGTGCTACAGGCGTGGTCAGATTATCTATAGTTGCGTGGAGAATATTTTCTGGACTTTCCAGTGGTGGCCATCTTACCCTCGGTGCCTTCGGGGTCGTCTCCTGCACCTCGGCTTGGCTGCTGACGGATCTACCTCGGTGGGCTGTGGAGCTGCCTGCTTCGTGGCCACCTGTCTTCCCGTCGTCGGGTCCTTGCTTGGTCTGGCGCCTGCTGCTGCCGCCTGTACCCCGACTGCGACCATCACCTCGGCAGCTGGCGACGGGCATTCTCCACCTTGAGCTTTGCGGCGGAGGATCTCCTGCATTAATAACCTGGTGAGGATAAACGCATGATGTGTCGACGCCGACGTAGATCTGGTGCATGCCTAGGTTGATGAAGACGCCGTTGCGTGTTAGGGAGCGGGTTTTTCTTTGGCCAAAAGGTGCGGAGGAGATTTTCTCCTGAAGCTGCCTGCGTTATCACTGACATAGTCACAGAGATCAAATCTATGGACTAAGACAGAGACAACGCGCTCGCCGGTGTGGATGAAGTTTCCCGTCTGGATCTTGACTCCAGCTAGCAACGCTGCTGGCCCCACGGTGGGCGCCAACTGTCGTGGTGGTGGCACGGCAGATGCCATGGGTAGACTAAAGTATGGGGCCAATGGATGCTAGAGGGATCCGGGGAGGGAAGATGCAGTGATTTCCACACTCAAGTGACTAACATAAAGATCTTTCTTTCTCCTTACAAGAACTACAAGTGCTCCTTGAGCTGTTAGCAGGAAGAAGAAGACTACTACACGAGCCTTACGGCGTAAAGTGAATCGATCCCCCCTCAGGATCCCGCGTCTCCCCTTATAAAGGGGTGCCTTGGCTCCTCTAGGGCTAACGTGGCAAGCATATTCGAGGAATATGCTTGTCCCAAGATAGTAATTCGGCGACCTCCTTTCCGTGTCCCCCTTCTAACGACGGCAAAGTTGCAGAGAACCCCACCTGCGCGCCTCGGGCTCCATGACTGTCACCTCCGTGACCCCCTTCTGCTCTGGTGCTCTGCTCCTTGTCCTTTGTGCTTGGCTCCGTTCAGATTATCCCTAGCCCGTGACTTTGGTTTGACTATAGGCACCTCCTTCTCCTGCAAGCTTCACGTTATTCGGACCTGTCTCGCATAACTCGGCTCGGCCTTCACCTGCATTCAAGTTATCCAGGCTGACTTGGCCGACTTAACTCGTATGTCGGCCGGGTGAGGCATTGCTCCTTCCGTAAGTGTCATGGCCGTGCTTATCTCGGCCGACCTTTACATGACTCGGCCGATATCAACAGTAACTCGGCCTATGACAAGGGAGACTCCTTTTATCTTTCCCTGTCTTGACCCTATCCGGGGTCACCTCCCCAACATTACCTCCCCTGATGATGGAGGGAGCAAGCCGGCAATGGATCAACACCCTCCCCGCGGACAGCATCGATTCCTGGGAGGATATGTGTGACGCCTTTGTCAGGAACTTTGAGGGTTCCTACACCCGTGCCACCACCATCGAGGACCTGGAGCGATGCGTCCAGGGACCCCGCGAGTCGACCCATAGCTGGGTCCAGCGGTGGAAGGACCTGTGGTTCAACGCGGCCGGCATCCACTCGGATACAGCGATACACTTCTTCAAGACCTCGTGCCGCTACGAGCCCTTGGTCTCTAAGCTCAAGCGGGTGTACAAGACACTCGATAACATACCGGACCTCCTCGAGATCGCCAAGCGGTACGCGGAGGAGGACCTGAACCAAGAAATGGACGACGAGTCGGGAGGAAATCTCCACCCAAGTGGCCACGACAATGGGAGACGACCCGAGCTACGCTAGAGCAACACTCGCCTAACCGTCAAGCGCCGTGGTGACGGGCGAGTTGACTTCGTCGCCAACGCCATCTATGCACCACGCGAGCCCAAAAGCTTCCGCCGCGACGGGGGCTAGCGCCACGAAAGCGGCAACTACAAGGCGAAGCCGAGGTTCGACCCCGTGGCCCTCCTCAACCAGCCTTGAGTATTCCACAGCAGGGAGGGGGAAGCCCTCCACACACACGACCGCCGACTGGCACTCCCTAAGGGAGATCGAGAAGGCACGGTGCGCACGGGAGGACCCCAACAACCACCCACCAAATGGCGGGGCATTTGGCAACGACGTGGGATCGCTCCACACCTTCATCGGGTTCAGCACCAAGCGCGAGAAGAAGGTCATCGCTCGTGTCGTCGCCGTCAATGCGGTGTCCTAGGTCGATGTCCCACGCTTCCTCAACTGGTCTGCGCAACGGATCACCTGGAGCCGCGAGGACCACTCGCCACGGATCGAATACCCGGGGCGAGTCGCCTTGGTGGTCAAGCCCAAGGTGGGCGACTACTGGCTCCCCAAGACGCTGATGGATGGCGGAAGCACCATCAACATTCTCTACCTGGACACGTTCAGGCGACTGCATCTCCCGCAGTCGATGATCGAGACGACCTACACCACCTTCCATGGCATCGTCCCCGGTCGGAAGGCATACCTGATCGGCAAGGTGACGCTACCAGTCACCTTGGACACACCAGCAAACTTCCGCACCGAGCGGATTGTCTTCGAGCTGGTGCCCTTCAACATCTCCTACCATTGCGTCTTGGGGCGCCAGGCGTTCGCCAAATTCATGGCAGCGCCCCACTGCGCGTATAATGCGATGAAGATCCCACGGCCATGCGGCATCATTACCGTCCACGGCGACCCCTACATGGCCACGGAGTGCAAGGCCAAGGGCGCCGAGCTCGCAGACACTGTCATCGCTGCAGAGGCCAACCACGCGGAGGAGGTCGCCAACTACACGCGCGGGGTCAACAACGAAGACCCCACGATACTCAAGAAGCCCAACTCGGAGGGTGGCGGCTCAACCGCCTTCGAGGCAACCACGCACACGCACTCCGTCGAGCTGGTCCCCGACGACTCCAGCCAGACGGTGACAATCGGAACGAGCATGAACCCAGCATAGGAAGGCGCTCTCATCAAGTTCCTCCATGAGAATCGCGACATCTTCGCATAGAATCCATCTGACATGCCTGGTGTCCCGAGGAAACTCGCTAAGCACAAACTCAACGCCGACCCCAAAGCGCGACTCATCAAGCAGTCGCTATGGCCCTTCAATGAAGAGCGCCACCGAGCAATCGCCGAGAAAGTATAGCGTCTACTCACTGCAGGATTCATACGGCCAATCAAGTTCTCCAAGTGGTTGGCAAACCCAGTCCTGGTCGAGAAGAAAAATGGGACTTGGAGAATGTGTATCGATTACACAAACGTCAACTGCGCCTGGCCAAAGGAGAATTTCGTCCTCCCATGGATCGATCAAATCATTGACTCGACCGCGGGCTCGGAGTCGCTGTGTTTCCTTGACGCCTACTCTGGTTACAACCAGATCAAAATGGCAGTCGAGGGCGAGGAGAAGACGGCGTTCATCATGCCATTCGGACCATTCTGCTACACCGCCATGATCTTTGGCCTCAAGAACGTCGGGGTGACCTACCAGAGGTGCATGCAGGAATGCCTTGCGAGCCAAATTGGCCGAAACATCCACGTCTACATCGACGACATGGTGGTGAAGTCCACTCGCCAGGGCGACCTACTCGCCGACCTGGCCAAAACCTTTGCTAATATGCAGAGGTACAAGATCAAACTAAACTCAGGAAAGTGCACCTTCGGTGTACCTACTAGACAGCTGCTGGGGTACGTAGTCTCCAAACGAGGCATCGAGGAAAACCCCACAAAGATCAACACGATCGCCCGGCTCAGCAAACCCGAGTGCCTACACGACGTACAAAAGTTGGTCGGGTGAGTTGAGGCTCTCAGTCGCTTCATTCCCCGGATAGGGGAGAAGGCAATGCCTCTCTACCGCCTAATGTGCAAGAATCCCATGTTCCAGTGGGACAATGAGGCAGACGACGCGCTTCACGCACTCAAGGAAGTGCTACTCGCGGCCCCGCTACACGCCGCCCCGGTCGACAAGGAGCCCATGCTCGTTTACGTCGCGGCGTCCGAGCAAGTCATCAACGCCGTCATGGTCGTCAAGCGACCAGAAGAGGGCAAGGAGCGTTCGGTACAGCGACATGTCTACTACATCAGCGAAGTCCTCACAGAGTCGCGCCAACGCTACCCGCAGTACCAGAAGCTGGTATATGCGATCTTCCGAGCCTAGCGGCGACTGCCGCATTACTTCCAGGAGCACCCAATCACGTTCGTATCCTCCGTGCTGTTGTACGACATCATCCGCAACCGTGAAGCAACTAGGCGGGTCGCCAAGTGGGCCCTCGAGATCGGCGTCCACAACATCAGGTACAAGCCCCGCAAGGAAATCAAGTCGCATGCCCTGGCGGACTTCCTCTCCGACTAGGAAGAGGCGCAGCAGAAGCTGCCGTACCTATACTTCGACGGGTCCAAGAACACAGACGGCGCAGGGGCAGGGATCGTCCTCACGTATCCCAAAGGCGACAAGCTACGCTACGTCCTGTACCTCGACTTCACCCCCTGCACCAACAACATGGCCGAGTACGAGGCCCTCCTCCACGACATGCGAGCAGCAAAGGAGATGAACTCAACCGTCTGCGCTGCTACTGCGACTCAGATCTCGTCGCCGGACAAGTCGCCGGCACCTGTGATGCAGTCTCCCCCACCATGGCGGCATACCGCCAAGCAGTGGACCAGCTGGGGGGGCACTTCGCTGGCTACTACGTCGAGTGGATCGACCGGCGCAAGAACGAAGAGGCCGACGCCCTCCTCGCATCGGGTCGGCTCGTCTCGCGCCACCCGCCGGTGTCTTCCTCGACACCATCACCAAGCCTTCCGTCTCTCCCTCGAGGGAGATCGACATCGGGATTCCGGTGCAACCAGAAGCACCCCGGGTCGCCATGCTCGCGGAGCCAAGCGACTGGACCGCGCCATACGTCACCTACCTAGAGGCAGGAACCCTACCCGCTGACGAGACGGAGGCCTAGATGATAGTACGCCGCTGCAAGTCCTTCGTCATCATCAACAGCGAGCTCCACAAGCGCAGCGTGACCGGCGTGTTCCAACGCTGCGTCCAACCCGCGGAAGGTCGCAAGATCCTCCAAGACATCCATGCCGGCGACTGCAGCCACCACGCTGGCGCTCGGTCCCTGGGAGCCAAGGCCTTGCGACACGGCTTCTAGTGGCTCACCGCACACGCCAACGCGGTCGACATCATCCAATGCTGCGTCGGGTGCCAGAAGTATGCCAACCAGACTCACGTCCCAAGCTCGGCGCTCAAGAACATCCCCATCACCTGGCCATTCGCCGTGTGGGGCATGGACATGGTAGGCCCCTTCAAGAAGGCCCCCTCCGGCTTCACCCACCTCCTAGTCGCACTCAACAAATTCACAAAGTGGATGGAGGCCAAGCCAGTCTACAAATGCGACGGGAAGACCGCCACCAAGTTCCTACGCGAGCTCATCCATTGCTACGGGTTCCCGCACAGCATCATCACGGACAATGGCACCAACTTCGCCAAAGGAGCCATGGCCGAATTCTGCGAGGAACACAACATACGACTCGACCTCGCCTCAGTCGCCCACCCGGAATCCAATGGACAGGCGGAACGCGCCAACCAGAGCATCCTCCACGACCTGACGCTGAGACTGCAAGTCCCCTTCGAGCGAATTCCAGGGTGCTGGGTCGAAGAGCTCCCCTCCGTCATCTGGGGCATCCGCACCTCTGTCAACAGGTCGACAGGGTTCACCCCTTTCTTCATGGTGAATGGTGCCGAAGCCATCATGCCGACCGATCTCGAGCACGACTCGCCTCGGGTGGTCAACTACGCGGAGGCCAACAACGAGCTCGCACGCCAGGATGGGGTCGACCAGCTCAACGAAGCACGCGACCTAGCTCGCTCCCGCACCGCCATCTACCAGCAAGGACTTCGTCGCTACCACAGCAGGCAAGTCCGGACTCGCACCTTCCAGGAAGGCGGCCTGGTCCTGCGACTGATCCAGGACAAGAAGGGCATGCACAAGCTCTCTCCCCCTTGGGAGGGACCATTCGCCATCGGGCGAGTCCTGGCCTACGACTCCTACTACCTCATCGACGTCCGAAGCGACGGACAACTCGACGTCAAGCAGCCATGGAATGTAAATCTCCTACGGAAGTTCTACTCCTAGAACTTCAAACATGTACCCCCTGCCCGCTATGAAATAAAGAAGATCGATTCGCACAAATTGTGTTCACTCTCCATGCCTTGTGCCATTCGCACTCGTAATAACAGCCTACGCTACTCGCGGAAGTCAACCCTTGGTCATGCGACCGGCACGGCCAAGTAGTGTGATACGAGGGAACCAAAAAAATTCGGGCCTTGTATCGTCCATGAAAAACGCCAACCCGGAGCCCCATCGGAGTGGCCTCGCTCGACTGGCTTTCCGAGCCAAGACGACCGCATTCGCTTCCAACAGCGACCCAGTCCTCCACATCCTTGGCGCAGCGACTCGAACGGCTAAGTACCACGCTCGGGGACTGACTCCAGCCCAAAATCGAGCGACTAGGGAAAACGCCAAGTACGAGAGAGCATCCTGGACTCGTCACGCGACTGATCCTCCGGGTTAGGTGGAGCGACGCGCTTAACACAACGCGCTTCGTCCTCACCTACTTTGGGCATGCGACTAGAACGGCTAAGTACCACGCTCGGGGACTCGGCCAACAGACCCCGTTCGCGCCCGGGAAAACGGCTAAGTATAGAGCGCCCCTTGGGGTTGCAATGCGACTGGCTTTCCAAGCCATGGCGAGTTGGCCACAGCTGACTAACAATATAACAACATACATACACGTAAAAATGAGGTAAACCCCACAAAAAGGGCGGACGCGCTTGGGGACTCGCACAACCCACAAATAAATCAGACACTGACAAAAGCATTCATGCATTCCTTATGGCAACAAAATTTGTTCGCTTACAAGGGCAGTTACATAGCTGTTACAACTAACGTCGTTTGGCAAACTAATTTACTCCGTAGGCTTCGACGATGATGCGCCATCACTCCCGCGAACACGGATGAAGGGAACCCACGGGTTTGATGGGGACGTCGTTAGAGCACCCGCCATGACCGCTCGAAATGGCTTCTCCACCTTGAAGTCGCGACTCGCCGGCTCGGGGTCATTCGGGGCAACAATCATTTCTTGGTAAGGAAGAAGATCACCCATCGCCAACACCCGGTCGGAGTAAACCGCAGCCCGCTCGGTCAACTTCAGCACGTCGGAGATCTCGACCGCGCCCGTCGACGAAGGGTACCCGCTGGTGATGTCGTCAAGGTCAAAATCGTCGAGGAAGTACGCGAGCCCAAGACTCGGCACAGTCGCAGCACCACGACGGAAGGCCGAGCGCGGCATGAAATCAACAACCGCCGGGGCCTTCACCAAGTAGCGCCAGACCTCGACAAGGTCGCTGGGGATCACCTCCATCGGTGAAATTTCTTGAAGGCAAGCGCGAATACAAGTCGCAGACAGAGCGGCCGAATCCACCAGCGTGGTGACACATTGTCGCGTATCATACGACTGCGCTTTGGCCTCGTCGTCAAGAATCCTCCCTGCAAACCAGAAGGAGCTTAAAATCATAAATGCGCAAAAGGGTAAAGAAGACCCGCACGCTCGGGGACTCGCAAGACCAACCACACGAAAATCGGAGAAGCTCACCAATCAGGGGGCGACAGAGCCCCGTGATGAAATCCTGAGATTCGAGAGATCATTCTGCATCCCGGCAACGAGCACATCCGACAACTTCCGCTCATCAGCAGCGGCAGCGAAGGCCGCCTTCGACCTTTCATCTGCCGAGGTTGCCTCCACCTTCGCGGCTTTGAGTTCTCGCTCGAGCTCGGCCACGCTCTTCTCCGCGGCGCTCAAAGACGCCTGGGCAGCCATCAACTCCCTGGCGGGGACCATACCCTCGTGATCCTTTTCCACCGCGGCCGCTTGAACCTCTGCGTCAACACAACTATGAGAATAACATAAGGAAAAGACGTCCATGATAACAAGCAGTCCCTGATAACACTCTTACCAGCAGTCACTCGAAGCTGCTCGGTCGTCCCTTGCACGGAGTGGAGTTCCTTCTCCAGACGCTCCTTGGCGGCCAATCGGTCCGCCGACTCGCGCTGCAGGCCCTGCACAACCATGATAATATCAACGAAGAAATTCCTAAGTGCCTAGCCACTGAAATTCGGCAACTAGCCACTCGGGGACTGGGCAGCGAAAAAATTCTTAAGTACCTAGCCGCTGAAATTCAGCGACTAGTCACTCGGGGACTGGACAGCGAAGAAATTCCTAAGTGCCTAGCCGCTGAAATTCAGCGCCTAGCCACTCGGGGACTGGACAACAAAAACAGTAAGGATTCGATTGCTGAAATTCAGCGACCAGATCCTTGGGGACTAGACATACCTGGATCGCTGCACCCAGCATATTGTGGAGCTCGACCGCGTCCACTGATGGCAGCACAACAGGTGTGCGCCCGCGATGCTGCTCGACCTCCGCCAACTGCGCTGAAGCACACAGCGTGGAGGCCCTCGCCACAAAGCGAGGGAAAGTCGCCACAGCCGCCCATGCGGCACTCGTCGTTGGGCCCGTTTCCCCAACTAGTGCCGCGGGTTCCACGTGCTGCGACTCCGTGTCCACTGTTGCCTTCATGACCTCATCCGCTCCAACCGGAGCCTCGCTCGGGGCGCCGACCGGGTCATCCCATATTGTGACGACCTCGTCGCCCTTTGTCCTCTGCGCGCCCTCAACGGGCGCCTTGACCTCGTCGCTCTTCCACTTCTTCGAGGGGTCGACTTGCGCCCCCACGGCATCCAATGGGACCTTAGACACCGAGGGGTGGCCTATTTTATTCACACCAGTCCTGCAACACAAAGTCGTCAGCAAGCTCGCCGGACAAACATAAATTAGTTGCCCAAAAAAATAATCTAAAAGGATACTCACTTGGCGATTGGGATAAAGCGAAGGCCGGTGCGAATGCTCGCTGGCTTCTCCAACTCTGGTCCCAACTTCTGACTGAGGCCCATCTCGAACACGCTCTGGGCCCAAGACACCGAGGGCTTCTTCGAGGATGAGGCTGCGGCAGGAGGATCTGTGGCAATCGCCGCAGGCGCTTCTTTGGGTGGCGAGGCACCCGCGGATGGCGCGGCCCCGAGCCCGGTGACTGTGGTGAAAGGTGGTGGCAGCAATGCCAACGGCACTTCATCCGCCACCACGGTCACGTCGGCCGCCGCAGTCGCCTTCGCCGGCACGCTGGCCTTGGCCTTGTCGGTCGCGCTGGTAGCTTCTGAGCTACTCGCGGACCTGGGCGGTGACGCTGTCTTGGTCGGCTTCTTCTTCTGTTGCTGCAACTTCTTCTTCGACGATGTGGCCACGCGCCCCGCGAAGTGTGCTCGAGGACCTCGTTGTCGCCCCCGTCGTTAGCCTCGAGACTCTTGCTGGCCTCGAGCTTGCATTGTCGCAGCCCGCGGGTTTTATGGACCATGGGCACGACAACCTCCACGGCCTCGTCTTCATTGTCACTATCGTCGCTGTCGTCATCTTCGTCGCCTCCGATGTTGCCCTTGTCGGACAAGGACTCGCTCTCGTCCTCAACGGACTCGTCCGAGTTTTCATCGTCGGCAGGCGCAAGCCAACCTTCCACCACTTGGAATAACTGCAAAGACAAACGCAGTCAGTGAAAACTGCGACTGCATATCTGCAACTGCGAAATGCACAAGGAAGTGAGAACTTACTGGCGGAGCCTTGCACTTCGCGGTGTATGGGGGAACCCCAGACTTCGCGTCGAGATATTCCGCGTCAGTGATTTTCTTCAGGGCCAAGGTGTAATCGTTGAGCTTCCACTCGGCGGTGCAAGACTTCATTGGGTCGTCCTTGCCCGTGTACTCGTACATCCAGTGGACGTGGTCGGCTAGAGGCACCAACCGCCGCCTGAACCAGCAGTTGTAGAGGTTGATGGTTTGAAGGCCCTTCTTTTTCAAGTTGCGGATTGTCAGCAGCATTTCGTCGACCACCATCCGCTGGTCGTGCGGAAGCTTGGCGACTTGAAGCCGACGCGGCTCGGGACGGTCGGCGGAATACATCGAAAGCGCCACCTCGTCGCCTGGCGGCGACTCGGTAACATAGAACCAATGTTTCTTCCACTCGTTCGCCGACTTCTTCAGCAGCATCAGGTCGAAGAAGGAGGCCTTAGACTTCAGCTGGAAGGTGAGGCCGCTCGCGGCTAGCATCGGGCCACCTGTCTCCTCGCGCCCGATCCTCCCGTGGAACAGATCTTGCCACAGGGGGAAGTACGGTCGGTAACCTAGGTAGCACTCGCAAAATGACACGAAGATGGCGAGTTGCTCGATGCTGTGTGGCCCTAGGTCTGACGGTTGGATGTCATAATAAGCGTAGAAGCGGTGAAAGAAGAGGGGAATCCGAGACCCCTCTCCAGGTGACTGGTGAAGCAGATGAATTCTCCCTCGAGCGGATCTGGCACCACCTCTCCGGCTGCGGGGATGCGCCATCTCCCGGCACGAAGGATCCCCGCATCCTCGAATGACTTCAGCAGCACCTTCATGCATTTGGATCTCCCCCATGGTTCTGTAGAGGGCGCCATCACTCGGAGGATATAGGGTTACGGAATCGCTTTGGGTCGCTCTGGTCGCTATGAGGGAATGGAAGAGTGGGAGACGCGTGGGATCGGAGGAAGTGTGGGGAATGATCGCTCCTTGCCCGTCACTCTCCTTATATAGCGGTTGCTACCCGCCATTTTCGGGGAGTCGTTACCACGCGGTGATTACACCGATATTACCGTTGGATTACCCAACGGCTAGTTTGACCAACACTGACGGTCCAACTTCGTCTACTCGACTTGCCAACTACAGCGACCCGACTACTCGCCGACCTGATCGCCCTAGCTGCGATTCGACTACTCGCCGACATGATCGCCTTGGCTACGATTTGATTGCTCGCCGACCCATTCATCGTGCTGTGACTCGACTGGCCGTCGTTATTGCGACTAAGATGACAAGTTCCCTCTTTCATTCAGGGAGTCCACCGCCGATTCGACTAGGCATCCAAATTGGACCCGCATACTCCGACTGCCAAGAACACCTGCGACGAATCAACGACGGCCTCGGGGACTACTGATGGGTATATTCCAAGTGGGGTATACCCAGCAGGACGTTTCCTACTGGCCCATGCTGCCAACGAGTGGGCCTGCAGGACGGCGACTGGATCAAGACCCAACAAGGAGCCAGGCGACTGGAAGCTGAAGGCCTAGAAGCGTAGCTAGGCCCGGTCGGATTAGGTCAAGCACCCTCTGAATCCTTAACTAATTCGGTTATAGATCTGTAAACCCTAGAGAGGTGAGTTTATATAAACCTCCCTAGGGTACGCATAGAGGACATGTTCCATCATACACCCCCTGCCACTCGCCGCCTAGTCGTCGAGCTCTCCCTTGTACTCTCTCATCAATACAATCTAGCAGGAGTAGGTCTTTACCCTTCGGGGGGCGAACCTGGGTAAAACCCTGTGTCTCCACGTTCATCTCGCACCGCAGATGGCTGGCCGCCCTTGCCCCTTGTTCTACTACTCGCTGCCGATTGCAGCATCTGCCGTGGCCATTCCCGAAAAAGGCCAAGGCCCAAGAGGTATGATATTTTAGGTCGATCAGCCTTCTTCATAGTTTCGCGAAGCTGTTCTCCAAGATTCTGGCGAACAGGTTGCGGCCCAAGATGGAGGAGCTGGTGAGCCCAAACCAATCGGCATTCATCAAGGGGCGCAATTGGCATGATAACTTCATCTTGGTCAGGCAGTTGGCTAGGAAGATCAATCTCAGGAGGGAGACAAGTGCTCTGCTGAAACTAGACATCAAGCCAACGGATCATGACTTGGGGGCAGTCAGGCATTTGCTAGCCATCTTTGGTGAAGCATCAGGTCTCTAGGTAAACTACCGCAAAACAATTGCTACCATTATCAGAGGTGGAGAGGAGGTGGAGCAGCTAGTCTGAAGAAGTCTTGGATGTGGGATAGCAAAATTGATGGGGTTCGTTGCATATAAAACAAAAAAATCCTATGGTTGCAACTTCCAAGATGGAATCTAGGAGATACTATGCAACGGTTACAGATGGACTCACCCTCGTAGACCATAAGAAGTAAAACGTCCCCGAAAACCAACATGGTTGATGTATATGTACACGACCGTCCTCCAGGACGTGTAGAAGATCAGCACCATAAACGGGTAGCGCCTCCATAATCGGTCACACATGCGGTGTGTCGACGACTCCCGAACCCTCGCTCTAGCCAGGCAGCAGAAGTAGCGGATCCCTAGGAGCTCCAATAGTGATATGACATGGTAGAGGTGGTGGAGGGGAAGATCTCGAGCAGGGATTCACCTAAGCACCTTTTTTATGGCAATAGACATGGTTAGCAAGAGGGAGAAGATGCCAACCAAAGGGCATATGAGAGCATGGGAAAGTGTGTGTGAGTGAGAGGTCTCCACCTCCTTTTATAGGGGGAGGGGCAGCTCAAGGGGGCATGGAGCCAGCCATGGAGGTGCCCCCACCTCTCCCCTAATTATGTGGGTGGACACTCCACTCACACATAATTAATTCTCTACTTTCTCCATTTATTCTCCACTCAAAAAAAACAAAGGTCTTTCCATTAAAGCACTTTAATTCTCTTGTTGTAATGCAACTCAATTTCATGAACACTTCATTTAATGAGTACTTCACTTAATGAACACTTCATTTAATGAACACATTAAAATTTTCATCCCTTGCTTTGTTTCGATACCTCAAAACTATTTTGGCAGATTCATAATGACTCCCACTAGTTCCACAAAGATCAGATGATCATCCGAACCTCTTTCTCTATAATCAAATTCCTTTTGTCTCGCGATATTTTACTTGTCCGAGATCAGATCACTTGGTATCATCAATACCTTGTTTAATATCGTTTCTGACAAGTACTCTTTTTCTTGTTCCTATGATATGACATTCTAGTGATCAAATCACTTGTTTGCAAGCTATGTCAATGTGATATCACCGAGAGGGCCCTAAGTATATCTCTCTGTTATCTGGATGGACAAATCCCACTCTTGATCCACGAGCCTCAACTAACACTTTCCAAGTACCTGACAACACCTTTATAATCACCCTGTTACGGTGTGACGTTTGATGGAATCAAAGTACTCTTCCAGTGAAAGTGATTGACATGATATCATGGTCTAAGGACATTGAGTTTATTGCGAATGTGATAGCAATATAAACTTGATGACCTAATCGTATTGCTACATCTACTACGGGTGACTATTCATCATATCATTCTCCAATGATATGACCCTGTTATTGACAACATTCTCCAATGTTCATGATCAGGAAACCTTTGATCATCTATTAGTCAACAAGCTAGTATAAAGAGAGGCTTTACTAGGAACCTTTTCTATTTATAAATCACACATGTATTAATGTTTCCTATTAATCAATTATAGCATGAAAATAAACATTTATCATAAACATGATAATAACCACTTTATTATTGCCTCTCGGGCGTATTTCTTTTAGTCTCCCACTTGCACTAGAGTCAATGATATAGTTTGAAAACTTACGCATTCAACACCTATGGCACTTTGGTGTTGTATATACGCGTTTGCTAGTGGTAAACATAATCCCCGGGTCTGACACTTTCAGGTCCGTGTGTATTTGCATGTCTTTGCGTCTCTACGCATCACTCATTCTCTAATGAGATGGCATTGCATAATTTTGGTGAGACCTTAGTTCCTTGGGTTTTAAAACATGTAGATATAATTGTCATACAATATATCTTCATAGTACTATCCCATCGAAACACACCAAGATCATTTGCTGCTATTATAGCAGTCTTTATACTTAGCCTTTCGTTGTAGTATCCGTCACAATGTCCATAACTTTGGAACTCATCCAAATCCATCATGGAACTTTATTTCATTACATTGTGCCACCTTAATCTATAGCCTAAATTGAGATAAACTTAATTTGTATCTTGTGACGGAAATAGTACCAATGTAACACTTTACAATGAATTATCTGTATAGTGCCAATGTAACACCTTACAATGAACTATCTATATAGTGTCAATGTAACACCTTACAATGAACTATCTGCATAGTGTCAATGTAACACCTTACAATGAACTATCTATCACTTCTATATACAAAATATATTCTTAGTTCTTCCAAAGATCACAAGAATATCCTTACTATTGTCCAATAGTCATCGTATGAGTCATCCTAGTATAAGCTTATAACATTTAGAGCATAGGACATATCTGGATATATACATACCATGGTATGATTGATTGAGATATTCATGTGATTTTACTCACCAATTGTCAAAACACTTGAATCTTGATTCCACCTTTTCTGTGTGGCAAGAACATTTCTCGTCATTTCCATATTGAGCTCATTCACTGTTTCATCTATGTACATTTGGCTTAACCATATTAGCGTCTCAATCTATTCAAATAGAAATTGATGCCTAATATTTGGGTTTTTCCAAAGTCTTTCATCCATATCTAATTTCAATGAAATTCTTATCCCGTGTCAAATAAAAGATACATCATTTCCAATCAACAATATGTCTTATACACAATGTATTGGAAACATGTCTTAGCGCTCCTAGTTAATTTCTTGCAAATGCAAGCATCTTCATCGTTTTTTATGAAATTAAACATTTTAACTATTTCATCACGATGAAGATTCCAACTCCACTATGCTTATTTCAACTATTGAAATTTGCATGCCTTTTAGCATCCTTTGATTTAACAAAACCCTTCGGACCATGTCACATACACGTCCTAGGCAACCATTCTATTTGAATAATTAGGTTTTGTTTGTTCAACTAGTATATACAACAATTGACATATGTAGTGGTTGCTACACTAATCCGTCTAGACTAAATATCATTACAAAAGATCGAATCATGTCATATTGAACTCTTTGAACATTGTCATAAACTTTTTACCGGCATGTCGACTATTTCATAGATGTGAAACATCCATGTATGTTTTTTATAGATCCAAATACTACTGATAGGCTGCATGCCTTCCAAACGGTCTTCTAAGTTAAGTAACTTGGTTTCTCGTGTATGGAACTATCACGGATTTCATGGCTTCAAGCCATTTGACGGAGTCAGGGCCGATCTTCACTTCTTTGCATGCAGTTGGTTCATCATTGTCAAACAATAATAATTAAACTCAAATCTTACTATTTGATTGTTTATCCAACCTACGCGGTTCAATAGGACCTTAGATCTCTGTGACCACAATGTGGCTGCCTCCGAGACACTTTATGTCATTGTGCAACTCAGCACATATATCTAAGCTTCATTAACCTTATCAAAGTTCTATTGTCCTTCCACTTAACTTTTCGTGAAAAAATCCTTCTCGAGAAACTTGACGTTCTAAGCGACAAACACTTTTGTTTTCAAGAAACTTGACGAAATGGTTATTCGGAATAACCTACAAAGACATGCTCATTCGACTTTGGTTGTAAACTTTTTACTTATGCCTAGCATACCAAAATTTAAGAAAAGACAACTTAGGTTTTATCCCAAACCATAACTCATATGGTGTTATTTCAACGGATCATGATGGAGCTCTTTTTAGTGTAAAAGTGGTATTAACTAAAGCTTAATCTTTAAAAAATAATGGCAATTTTATAAATAGCACTGTTGACCTTACCATGTCAAACACGGATTGATTACATTTCGCGAAGACTCCATACTCCTATGGTGTTTCGAGAAATGCAAGTCAATGGAACGATTCCTCAAATCTTAGGTGTTTTACCAAACTTGTAACTCAGATATATTCCTTTATGATCCAATCATAAATTATTTATTTTCTTGTTACAATGATTTTCCACTTCATCTTGCAATCATTTGAACATTTTCAAATGTTTCATACTTCTCCCTTATTAAGTAAATATACACATGTATTTACTGTTTCCGAGAAAGCATATGAAGTTCAAATCCATCGCTCACTACCACAAACAATGGACAATATACATCAACATGCACTACGTACAATAGGTTAGTCGTTCGTTCTTCTTTGGCCCATGAACGAGGTTTTAATTATCTACAGGAAAGTTCCACAAGCGTCAATTGATCAAAATCAAAAGACTCCAAATATCCATTAACATGGAGTTTTCTTCTTGTTTTCTTTCCAATATAATTTAAACGACAATTTCACTCAAAAAGTGATATTTCAATCATTCATCTTGCGACTCTTTAGCATCGGTGTTTATGAATGTGATTTATCCAACTAGATTTGTAAAAGTTCATCCATTTTCTATGGAATACGGTAATTATTTGAATAACCATTATTCTTATAATACCGAAACAAAATAACAATTATTAATACAAATCTTGAAGACAAGCTTTGATGTCAAGGAGAAACATAATAACACTTTATTTGTTTTCGATGAACAACATCACATATTATTTTGCTAGTTACTTAGGTCATTGCAGTTCATGAATTGTGTTTTTCTGTATGACACTTCATACCAACAAATTAGGTATCCAATTGTAACATCCCTAAATTCATATTCCAAAACTCATGCATCTCATCCTTGCATTCATCATCATTAAGAGATTTTCTCAAAACCATTTCAGAAAAACAGAAGCTTTTGATGTTATGATTTTATGTGGACAGATTTAATTCAAAAGACCTACACCATTTGAAACTTGAATGTTTAGGAACTTGTTTGCTTGCCCCATTGTTGGAAAAGTTTAGGAGAGAAGGGTTAACCAAAGTTTCAAATTTAGAAAGAAATTCAAAATCCCTTTTCCAAACATTTTCAAAACAGATGCAAATCCTCTGTTGTTTGAAATCCAGGTTTGACCAAGCCCTTACAGAATAACCACATGGTTAGATAACAGATTTTAGAAACCACAGTACCACTGCAAAATCCCTGTAATTGTTTGAATTCAAAAGGATTTTAATTCATACCTAAATCATTCCGAAAACCAAATTAGAAAAAGAAAGAAATAAACAAAGAAAGGCCAGCGCCGGGTTTCGCCCAGAAAGGATCGAGCTCAACTAGCCCACCCGGAGTTCCTTTTCTTTTCTCGCACGCGGCGCCAGCGTTGATCATCGACGACCATACCCCACCTCCACCTCGCACCCTTTCACGACGAGCGGGCCCACGCTGTCATCGTCTTCCCCAAACCACGTCCGCGACCACGTCGCAATGCGATCACTCCGGTAATGGCGCGACTTAATTGGGCATTAAAACTCGGGCGTTTCCTGTCGAGGCACCGGCTATAAGATCCCCACCTCCTCGCAGTCATTTTCCCCCAGCCAATTTTGCACTCATGCCACCAGGCTGCCCACGACTCGCTCAAAACCGCCGCAGACAGAGCAACTCCGGCGATCGATTCAGGTGAGCTCCGTGCGCCCCTTTCCCTCTGGATTGTTCGAGCCACTTTGTAATCTCCTGGCGCACCTCCTGACCCCACAAGCTCATCCTGTATTTCCCCAGGTCGCCGTATCCGCTTGACGCCGTAAGCACCTGACAACCACCCCAACTCCGGCGACCAATTTCAGTAAGTCCCGTGCACCCCTTCCCTTTTCCTTCACACAAGCGTGTTCGCAACTGTCTTGCGCACTTCCTGAACCCTCTAATTCGTGTTAGGGCGACGCGGAGCCTCGACAACGACTCTGACAACATCCACCCGACGCCAGACGCAACTCCGACGAGATCCAGAGCCCATCTCCGAGCGCCCCTCCGCAAACCAGTACCACGACAAGCTTCAGCACGTCTTGGCGAATCTGGTAAGCACCTTCCTGCTTCCTGGAGCGATGTAGAACGCCGGCGCCGCCGTAGTCAGACGCGCTGCCGCCAGTTAACGCCGCTAGCGCCGCCAGATTGTGGCTTGATGGTTTGGTCCGTTGGATCTGCATCGTAAGTCTAGGATAGATCTTGATCGAAGAGGTACGCGCGCATCTGAGCCGCCAGATCCCACTTAGATCGTGCGGTCCGCAGGACCCGATCCGCACGAACCGGTACGCGCCAGTGAGATTGCGACGCGTGGCTAGGTTGAATTCAAAAACAGAATTTAAAACCTGATTTAGATCCAAACTTCAAACTGCTATAACTTTTGAATGCCACGTTAGAATTTTACAAACTTTATACCGTTGGATTCAGTGAAACAAAACCTTTCTGAATATCCAATTTGTTTAACAAATAGTAACCATTAAAATGACTTTATTTGTGGAATCATGTTTAAAGCTATTTTGAGTATAGATTTGTTTTGGTAATTGGTTTTAATGTTAAATAAGTTTGTTTTGGCAAAATTTTGTGTCCTGTTGTGTTTCAGTATCATGCACATGCTTGGTAGAATTTTAAAAAAATCACCACTTAGTAAATTCTTGCATACATGCATTCATATTATTTTTGATTGTATAAAATTGTGTGTAATTGTATGCTATAATTTGGTGTAGATTTTGCTAGTGATTGTGATTGTGAAGAGTGCTACTCTCCCCACTACCAAGGCAAGTGATATTTTCATGAATATTTCTATCCTATGTTTTGTACTAGCATTAGATATTTTGCTAAGTCTTGCATGTTATTTTGTCTAATGCTAAGTTGGGAAATCCTATGTAGTGTAGAATTGTTAAGGAATTTTCCTAAGTTAAGTTATCTTACTATGCTTAGCCTAGCTATATAGCAAACAAGGGTTGGTGAAAATCTACACTTACCATTATGAAAATATTCTTAAGTCATGAGACTTATACTTTCCTAATAAAACCACTAAGTCAAATGAACCTCCTGGGTGGAATGGGAAGAATGGGTTATGTTGAGTGGTTACACAAGGCCATGGACTTGGGTTGTGTATCTCACTTGTGGTAAGCCACCCAGGCACAAAGGGATTTGGAGGCCAAGTGTTGAGAAAGCTTACAGTGCAACCACTTGGCAATATGGGCTCTGCCTTGATCATATAGGTTGCTAGAACTTAGTCATTTGGACAGTTGGTGGTAGTTGGGATGATAGGTTGGAGCGCGTCCATTTGACTAAGGAAAGTCTTCTGAAAGGTCCTGTATTGGGAAACCAAGTCTGGTGGGGAAAGTGCACAACCTCTGCAGATGGAAAACCTAAGTACTTAGCCTAGTCCAAGGCAATGGACACTTTGAGCATCAAGACATGGAAGCTACAAGAATCTCATCACTCCAACTTCTAAGTAAAAATTTGTGGGTTAACAAGGGTGAAGGACCCCAATGTCTATTGGTGGTTTCTCGGGAATGTTTTGACAAAGAAAAACTTAGTGATTTCAACTAATAGGTAAAACATGTTTTCAAGCAAAGCAAGCCAAGCTACACTTAGCCAAAAAGCATATAGTAATATAGTCCACCTAAAATATACTAAGGTATCACTTGCCAATACTATTCCAAAGTATTGACCCTGTGGTCAGAACTTGTGATGTTGCAGGTTACTCCGATGATGAGTAGGATTCATGAGTCTACACTCAACATGCTTGCCTGTGGCACATGAAGATGAATACTTATGTTTATTTACTTATTTCCTTAAACTCTTGTATTAGGCCTTTGGCCCTGAGTTGTAAAAGACTATGTTTTATCTCTGGAATGAATGTAATAAACGACCTTTGTATCTGTGTACTTCATCTTAAAGCTGGATGCTAGCATTGATCCGTGGACTAGCATTGCAATCACAGGGATCCTTTCCTTTATAAAGGAGGGGTCTAACAGATGGTATCAGAGCACTGTGTTGCCTGTAGGATTATGACCCTAGGATTTGAAAACCACTAAGGAAAAATTTTCAACTACTTCTACACTTGTCTATTCTTCTCGTAAAACTTTTCTAATCTTTTCATTCTCAACTCCATTTGTAGATGAACTCCATCAACGAATCCGTGAAGAAAGGACCACTCATGACCATGACCTTGGAGTGTGAAACTGAGTTTCCCAATATTCTCAAGGACCTCATGGTGGCAATGGAAGCACATGGTGCAGCTGTGTACAAGGGATTTCGAGTGGTGGATGAAAGAGTGGAGTATTGGTGGGTGCAACTTCACTTGTACAAAAACAAGGAAGACAACCACAAAGAAAGGGGATTCTGCATGTACACCAACACTACCATGCACACCACATTCTTTGAGTCAGCCAGAGATGGAGCTTGGAGGACTATCAAAGAACTAAGTGCTAGAGTCAAGTGCAGAATGCTCAACCTCCAAAAGGACTTAGAGAAAGAGAAGGAACTTACCCAAGAGTTGGAAGCCACCAACCAAGAGTTAAGGGGAGATATAATAGACTTAGTGATGGAATCATGTGAACAAGATAGGTGGATTGCCTCTAGGAACATTGTGATAGCCACCAGATCCAGTGAGATAGGCCTATAAGCACACTTTGTTAGTGGACCACCATCTATCATCTTATTTTCCAAAATGATACCTTAATAAGTTGTACCTTGATTGATGTAATAGATTTATGTATGCATGACTTGTGTGATGTTTGTGTTCCATGGTTATGTATGAGATGGTTGTCTTGTATTTATCTTAAATTGTGTTGTTCTAACTTTTCAATCTTATAAATAGATGCCTATTACCATCAGCACAGTCGAGGAGCTCCAGGTTACCCGTTTCGGACCCCGTATCATTGAGCTTACCACTTTGCTCGATCTCCCTCTTCCCACCATCACAGTGTACCCACTCACCAAGTTCGAGAGGAAAGACCTCTGGGGCTTCAAGGTGAACCAGCCGGGGCCTTTGGCGAGCCTACAGAGGCCATCGTCTTCAAGCTGATGCACGACGACTGGGAGAGAGGCATGGAGGTAGTCATGCAGGACCTGATAGGACGTTTGTTAGGCCGTCACTCCCGACAGGTTAGGGGCACTCACTTCCACGTCTTCGGAAGGCGTGATTTTGATGGAGAGTCCATTGACTTTGAGGACGACTCAAGGGACGCGGCGGAGCCGATACGTCTCTATCTCCAGGACTTAAAGACTCTCCTCAGGCACATGGACACGGACAGGACGAACGTCATGCTTGGCAATGACGAGCTTCAGGTGCAGCTACGCGAGAAGGACAAGCTTTTCGCACAGCAGGATGAGATGATCAAGGATATGGAGACAAAGTTCGAGGCCCAGGACCGCAAGTTCAAGAGTCAGGAGAAACGCTTCCATGATAGGAACAAGAAGATCTGGGACATGACCGAAGAACTGAAGTCCAAGGATTTCGAGCTTGAGCAGCAGCAGATGGTTATTGAGAGGCTTCGCTCCCAGAAGAGGGCTCTCAAGGCCAAAGTCGATTCCTTGACCACTACGATTGAGGAGAACAAGACCGCGATGGAGAACGCAGGTCTTACCTTTGTCGAGGAGGAGATTGATGCTGATGAGTAGACTTGACTACTCGTTTATCTTTCATATTCGTACTTGTTATTGTGAAATTATTATTGGACCATCCGACATGTGGATGGCTTGCCACTTGTGTGTTTTACTTCATGAACTTATTATGTGGTTGTTGAACTTTTATTCTTATGTTGCTTGCTATGTGTTTGCATATGATGTATTGTGCATAAAACATCTATGGGTATGTCATTCTTATCTATTTGAACAAACCATAGATGCCTCCCCGTCGCGCGAACCCCAACCCCAACAACATCACCCCGGAAATGCAACAAATGATGAATGCGCAAACACAGCTTATGCAAATGATGACAACATTCATTCAAAACCAGAATAACAACAACAACAACCCCAACAACAACAACAACCCTCCGGGTTTTGATATGCTCACCAGATTTCTGCGTCTGAGGCCAGCAAAGTTTTCGGGGACAACTGATCCCATGGTGGCCAATGATTGGCTACGTTCCGTGAACAAAGACTTAGTGACCGTGGGCTGCACGGATGCTGAAAAAGTCAGGTTCGCAGCACATCTGTTGGAAGGACTAGCCTCCACATGGTGGGACAACTTCCAAATCACCACTCCTATTGACGAAGTGACTTGGGCTATCTTTGAGGATGGCTTTCGCACTGCTCATATCTCATCAGGAATGATGAGTCTGAAAAAGAAGGAGTTTCACAACCTGAAGCAGCGCCACCGTAGCGTGGCAGAATACATAGAAGAGATCAACAATCTGGCGCGCTATGCACCGGATGAGGTTGACACAGATGCAAAAAGAAAGGAAAAGTTTCTGGAGGGCTTAAATGATGAGATGAACCTACAGTTGTCCGTGGCATATGTTCCAACATATCAGTCTTTGTGTGACAAGGCTGCTATTTTGGAGAGTAAAATGAAGCAAGTCGAGAGTAGAAAGAGGAAACACTCCGACAAGCACAGCTCGGGATCGTCTCACAAACGATCTCACTATGATGACAGTGGCAGCACAGGATCCCTTAAACATGGGAAGTTCAACAAGCACCACAACCACAACCGTCATGACAACAAGCATCATCGCAGTCATGACAATGACAAGTATAAGAACAACAAGAGTGGACATAAGAGCCACCACAGTGGGAATGGTAGTGGAAGTCAGCATGTTAAAAAGGACATCAGTCAGGTTGAGTGCTTCAAATGCAAGAAGCTGGGGCATTATGCTAATGAGTGCCCTGAGAAGAAAGTGGAAGGACCTATCAAGCCAAATCCTTTCCAGAAAGGACAGGTTAACCACATCAATGTGGAGGAGGTCTATGAAGAGCCTGATTCTTTGGTAAGTTCAGACTCAATTCCATTCCAGCATTTGTACTCTTTGACACTGGTGCATCTCATTCATTCATATCAAAAGCATTTGTTGATAGAAATGGGTTTGCATCTAAAAACATTGGGTGTCCAATAAAAGTTAGTTCTCCGGGTGGAGACATGATACTAAGTCTTGGATGCCGGGATCTTGTCATAGAGTTTGGAAAACATAAGTTTCCAGTGAGCCTGATAATCCTAGATTCCCAAGGACTAGACGTAATTTTGGGAATGGATTGGATGGCTAAGTATGAAGGAGTACTAGATTGTGCTAATCGTACAGTTGCACTCACAACCCCAGAAGGAAAAAGAATAAAATTCAAGTCAAACTTTGAATCCAAAGGAAGTAAGCTGAATTCTCTTAAGGGGGTTAGCATGGACAGTGTGCCAATTGTGTGTGAGTATCCGGATGTATTTCCGGAAGAATTACCAGGAATGCCACCAGATAGAGATGTGGAGTTTCTGATAGATTTGGTACCAGGTTCTGGACCAATAGCTAAGAGACCGTACAAAATGTCAGTTGCTGAGCTGAAAGAGCTCAAGAACCAGCTAGGAGAACAGTTACAGAAAGGATTTATTCAACCAAGTTCTTCATCTTGGGGAGCCCCAGTATTGTTTGTGGAGAAGAAGGATAGAACACAAAGATTATGTATTGACTATCGTTCTCTCAACGAGGTAACCATCAAGAACAAATATCCTTTGCCAAGAATCAACGACTTGTTTGACCAGCTAGAAGGAGCATGTGTGTTCTCGAAGATTGATCTCCGGTCAGGTTATTTTCAACTCAAGATAAGATAGCAAGACATACCAAAATAGCATTCACCACAAGGTATGGATTGTATGAGTACACTGTGATGCCTTTTGGTTTAACCAACGCTCCAGCATACTTCATGAATATGATGAACAAGGTGTTCATGGAATTTCTTGACAAGTTTGTGGTCGTTTTCATCGATGACATCTTAGTCTACTCCAAGAGCAAGGAGGAACACGAAAGACACTTACGCTTGATACTTGAAAAGTTAAGAGAGCATAAACTTTATGCCAAATTCAGCAAGTGTGAGTTTTGGTTAGAGGAAGTTGGTTTTATTGGTCATGTTATGACAAAGGATGGTGTGGCAGTGGATCCTGCCAAAGTTTCAGCGATGACAGAATGGGAATCTCCCAAGAATGTGAAAGAAGTTCGTAGTTTCCTCGCTTAGCGAGTTACTACGGAAGGTTCATTGAAAATTTCTCAAGGTTGCTAAGCCAATGACAGAATTGCTAAAGAAGGACAAGAAATTTTCTTGGTCCGAAGGTTGTGAAGTCGACTTCAAGAATTGAAGAAGAGACTTGTAACACCGATGCTATGTTCCAGATTTGGAAAAGGATTTCCAAGTATATTGTGATGCGTCTCATCAAGGTTTGGGTTCCGTACTTATGCAAGATGGTAAAGTCTTAGCCTATGCTTCGAGACAACTCAAAACTCATGAAGTAAACTATCCTACTCATGATTTGGAGTTAGCCTCTGTCGTCCATGCACTCAAAACATGGAGACATTACCTTTTGGGTAAGCGATGTGAAGTGTTCACCGATCATAAGAGCTTGAAGTATATCTTCACCCAGAAGGAAATCAACATGAGACAAAGGAGATGGCTAGAACTTATTAAGGATTACGACTTAAGTTTGCAATACCACCCCGGTAAAGCAAATGTAGTAGCAGATGCTCTAAGTCGTAAGACGTTTGTAAATGGCCTTATCAAAGGGGAATTGCCAGATGACTTGTGTAAGCAATTCAAAGAACTCAGATTGGAGATTGTGCCAGAAGGACATCTCATGTCCTTAGATGTTCAACCCACTTTATTGGACAAGATCCGAGAAGCTCAGAAGACTGATAAGGAAATTGAAAAGATTAAGGAAAATATAAATCTGGGGAAAGCTAAGAGTTTCCAGATAGACGAACAAGCTACTTTATGGCACGGAAAACGTATATGCGTTCCACAACACCCGGAGTTGCGGAAACTGATTTTACAGGAAGGCCACAACTCTCCGTATTCTATTCACCCGGGAAACACCAAGATGTACATGGACATGAAAGAAAGATTTTGGTGGAATAATCTCAAGAGGGACATCGCCGAACATATTGCTTTGTGTGATGCGTGTAGCAGAGTAAAAGCAGAGCATCAGAAACCAGCAGGTTTACTTCAACCCGCCTATTCTGAATGGAAGTGGGAAAATATTGGTATGGATTTCATTACCGGATTACCAAGGACCAGGTCAGGGTATGATTCCATATGGGTGGTAGTGGATCGCCTAACTAAAGTGGCTCATTTTATACCCGTGAAGACAACTTATACAAGTGCCAAGTTAGCCAAGATCTACATGGGCAGAATTGTATGCCTTCACGGTGTGCCTAAGAGTATTGTGTCAGATAGAGGAACTCAGTTCACTTCTCACTTTTGGAGACAGCTTCATGAATCTTTGGGAATGAGGTTGGAATTCAGTACTGCCTTTCATCCTCAAACTGATGGGCAAACGGAAAGGACTAACCAAATTCTGGAAGACATGTTGAGGGCATGTGCCTTAGACTATGGAGAAAGTTGGGATGAAAGCTTGCCTTACGCAGAGTTCTCTTACAACAACATTCATCAATCTAGTATTGGAATGGCACCATTTGAGTTACTCTACGGAAGAAAGTGTACCACCCCATTACTATGGAATGGTGTGGGAGAAAGAAGTTTATTTGGACCTGATCTTATCAAATACGCCGAAGAGAAGGTCAAATTGGTTAAGGACAGGTTGAAGGTAGCACAGTCCCGACAGAAGAGCTACGCAGATCCTAAGCGTAGAGAATTCACCTACGAAGTTGGGGATAGAGCTTATCTCAGAGTATCACCACTTCGTGGAGTGAAAAGATTTGGAGTCAAAGGAAAGTTGGCACCAAGATATGTTGGACCATTCAAAATTCTAAGTCGCAAGGGAGAAGTTGCATATGAAGTTGAATTGCCAGAATCTCTGTCAGCTGTCCATAATGTGTTTCATGTGAGTCAGCTTAAGAAATGTCACCCAGAAATGGAAGAAACTTCTCTGAAGGATACCATACCATTGTAAGAGGTCCAGCTAGAAAGTGATCTCACCTATGAGGAAAAGCTCCAAGATTCTTGAGACCGAGAAAAGGGTCACAAGGACTAAGACTATCAAGTTTTGCAAAGTGCAATGGAATCATCATTCAAGAGGAAGCAACATGGGAAAGAGAAGATGATCTTGGAAGACCACCCTCACCTATTTGCTAGTCCCAATCTCGAGGGCGAGATTCATCCTAAGGGGTTAGATTTGTAACATCCCTAAATTCATATTCAAAACTCATGCATATCATCCTTGCATTCATCATCATTTAGAGATTTTCTCAAAATCATTTCAAAAACAAGCTTTTGATGTTATGATTTTATGGACATTTAATTCAAAAGACCTACACCATTTGAAACTTGAATGTTTAGGAACTTGTTTGCTTGCCCCATTGTTGGAAAAGTTTAGGAGAGAAGGGTTAACCAAAGTTTCAAATTTAGAAAGAAATTCAAAATCCTTTTCCAAACATTTTCAAAATGATGCAAATCCTCTGTTGTTTGAAATCCAGTTTGACCAAGCCCTTACAGAATAACCACATGGTTAGATAACAGATTTTAGAAACCACAAGTACTCGCAAAATCCCCGTAATTGTTTGAATTCAAAAGGATTTTAATTCATACCTAAATCATTCCTGAAAACCAAATTAGAAAAAGAAAAATAAACAAAAGAAAGGGCCAAGCGCCGGTGTTTCGCCCAAAAGGATCGAGCCCAACTAGCCCACCCCGGAGTTCCTTTTCTTTTCTCGCAGCAGCGCAAGCGTTCGATCAGCAGCGAACATACCCCACCTCCACCTCGCACCTTTCGGCGAGCGGGCCTGTCCATCGCCGTCTTCCCAAACCACGCCCGCGACCACGTCGCAGCTGCGATCATCGCCGGTAATGGCGCGGCTTAATTGGGCATTAAACTTCGGCGTTCTTGTCGAGGCACCGGCTATAAGATCCCCACCTCCTCGCAGTCATTTTCCCCCAGCCAATTCTGCACTCACGCCACCAGGCTGCCCACGACTCGCTCAAAACCGCCGCAGACAGAGCAACTCCGGCGATCGATTCAGGTGAGCTCTGTGCGCCCCTTTCCCTCTGGATTGTTCGAGCCACTTTGTAATCTCCTGGCGCACCTCCTGACCCCACTAGCTCATCCTGTATTTCCCCAGGTCGCCGTATTCGCTTGACGCCGTAAGCACCTGACGACCACCCCAACTCCGGCGACCAATTTCAGTAAGTCCCGTGCACCCCTTGCCTTTTCCTTCACACAAGCGTGTTCGCAACTGTCTTGCGCACTTCCTGAACCCTCTGATTCGTGTTAGGGCGACGCGGAGCCTCGACAACGACTCCGACAACATCCACCCGACGCCTTGCGCACTCGACGAGATCCGAGCCCATCTCCGGCGCCCTCGCAAACCAGTACCACGACAAGCTTCAAGACGTCTTGGCGAATCTGGTAAGCACCTTCACCGCTTCTGAAGAGATGTAGAACGCCCGGCACCGCCGTAGTCGACGCCGCCGCCCGATTAACGCGCTTGCGCCCGCGATTGTGGCTTGATGGTTTGGTCATTGGATCGCATCGTAAGGCTAGGATAGATCTTGATCGAAGAGATGCGCATCTGAGCCGCCAGATCCCACTTAGATCGTGCGGTCGCAGACCCGATCCGCCGCGAACGATGCAGCGCCAAGTGAGATTGCGACGCGTGGCTAGGTTGAATTCAAAAATAGAATTTAAAACCTGATTTAGATCCAAACTTCAAACTGCTATAACTTTTGAATGCCACGTTAGAATTTTACAAACTTTATACCGTTGGATTCAGTGAAACAAAACCTTTCTGAATATCCAATTTGTTTAGAAAATAGTAACCATTAAAATGACTTTATTTGTGGAATCATGTTTAAAGCTATTTTGAGTATAGATTTGTTTTGGTAATTGGTTTTAATGTTAAATAAGTTTGTTTTGGCAAAATTTTGTGTCTTGTTGTGTTTCAGATCATGCACATGCTTGGTAGAATTTTAAAAAAATCACCACTTAGTAAATTCTTGCATACATGCATTCATATTATTTTTGATTGTATAAAATTGTGTGTAATTGTATGCTATAATTTGGTGTAGATTTTGCTAGTGATTGTGATTGTGAAGAGTGCTACTCTCCCCACTACCAAGGCAAGTGATATTTTCATGAATATTTCTATCCTATGTTTTGTACTAGCATTAGATATTTTGCTAAGTCTTGCATGTTATTTTGTCTAATGCTAAGTTGGGAAATCCTATGTAGTGTAGAATTGTAGAATTGTTAAGGAATTTTCCTAAGTTAAGTTATCTTACTATGCTTAGCCTAGCTATATAGCAAACAAGGGTTGGTGAAAATCTACACTTACCATTATGAAAATATTCTTAAGTCATGAGACTTATACTTTCCTAATAAAACCACTAAGTCAAATGAACCTCCTGGGTGGAATGGGAAGAATGGGTTATGTTGAGTGGTTACACAAGGCCATGGACTTGGGTTGTGTATCTCACTTGTGGTAAGCCACCCAGGCACAAAGGGATTTGGAGGCCAAGTGTTGAAAAAGCTTACAGTGCAACCACTTGGCAATATGGGCTCTCCCTTGATCATATAGGTTGCTAGAACTTAGTCATTTGGACAGTTGGTGGTAGTTGGGATGATAGGTTGGAGCGCGTCCATTTGACTAAGGAAAGTCTTCTGAAAGGTCCTGTCTTGGGAAACCAAGTCTGGTGGGAAAAGTGCACAACCTCTGCAGATGGAAAACCTAAGTACTTAGCCTAGTCCAAGGCAATGGACACTTTGAGCCTCAAGACATGGAAGCTACAAGAATCTCATCACTCCAACTTCTAAGTAAAAATTTGTGGGTGAACAAGGGTGAAGGACCCCAATGTCTATTGGTGGTTTCTCGGGAATGTTTTGACAAAGAAAAACTTAGTGATTTCAACTAATAGGTAAAACTTGTTTTCAAGCAAAGCAAGCCAAGCTACACTTAGCCAAAAAGCATATTGTAATATAGTCCACCTAAAATATACTAAGGTATCACTTGCCAATACTATTCCAAAGTATTGACCCTCTGTGGCTGTAACTTGTGATGTTGCAGGTTACTCCGATGATGAGTAGGAGTCATGAGTCTACACTCAACATGCTTGCCTGTGGCACATGAAGATGAAGACTTATGTTTATTTACTTATTTCCTTAAACTCTTGTATTTGGCCTTTGGCCCTGAGTTGTAAAAGACTATGTTTTATCTCTGGAATGAATGTAATAAACGACCTTTGTATCTATGTACTTCATCTTAAACTGTGGATGCTAGCATTGATCCAGGGACTAGCATTGCAATCACAGGGATCCTTTCCTTTATAAAGGAGGGGTCTAACACCAATACCCAAGAACCACATTGTTTAACAAGCAAAGAATACACCCATAATGTTTATATCATCTATATACCTAAGCTGGACATTTCCAGTCTTTTTCTTTTATGCCAAATATTTACCAGATTCTCTTTCAATATTACCTTTCCTTTTTAAAAGAATCTATCAACATCAATAGTGGTGCCATACATATGACACATGGTACAAAGCGTGTATAGTCAAATACTAATACCTTTGGACTTGCTTTTCGAAGTTTATCACCATCATCAAATGTTTGGCATTATTTCAAATTTCATCCCTTTTAGTAATCCTTTTGATGTACTAAACATTTTACCTACATCTTTTATCCATCCTTGTCATGAAAACTTTCATGATTAAGCTACTATAGCTTATAAGGTGAATCGTGAATATAATATTAGTTCCCAAAACCTTTTTGGGAGATCAGGACGCTTAGCGTCTCCAACCTTCGCAAATTCTCATACAATATGAGAACATGTATCTTACTAAAATTATATCCAGTCACATTACAACCAAACATTGTTTCAGATATCATACTATCTTTCACACATGATGGTTTCTGAAACAATTATTTCAGCTCCTAGATAACCTTGATACTGGAACAACTTTCAAATATCAAAGATCATGGAGGCAAGCATGATACTTGGATACTAATGTTGGAACTGTTACTCTTGATTCAATACTACCTATTGAATTTCATGGAGTAAGTGAGGTTTTGCTAAAAGTTTGCAATAGTACTTTAAACTTTAGATTGACACTCATAAAATAATACGATACCAGTTCATAAAGTAAAATTCTAGAATCCTATAGTTACATTATCTCAATCGTAGCTCAACACAAGGTAGTAAACGAATGCCAATAACTACAACGAAGTGTGAAAATTCACTTCGATTTATTTTATGATAAATTGAGTTCAACTTTAATCATATTACTATGTGAACTCCCACTCAAAAACGACATCTCTCTAGTCATTTTTAGTGACTAAATTAACCAAATTCACCACGCCATGACCGATCATCATGAGTGGTGGTGCAGCTCTAATGGCGAGCATCGTATGGGCATCATATCTCCATATGAATCGGTTGATGTTCTGAGGTCATGTCTGTATATGCTAGGCTCGCCAAGTAAGAACCTTAGTATTCGCATGAGTAAAATTGGCTTACACCTGTTGCCTGCAAACGTAGAGTTTATCACACCTGATCATCATGTGGTGCTTCAAAACGAAGAACTTTCTTAACAGTGCATACTAAGGAAGAACATATTATTATCTTGATATTCAGTAGGAGGGATCATCTTATAATGCTACCGCCAAGTTCTAAGCTAGACATAAGCATAAATAAGATGCAAACAAACATCATATGTAAAAGTGACATGATATGGTTCTTGTACTTGATCACTATCTTGTGCATCATGGTATGATATCTATCATTTCATTTGTGTCACGCCAAGGTCTATGTCTCTCCCACTTATTTGTTATAATTCCCGAGAGTATCTTACCATACTAAAATTATAACATTTACCATATCATGACATAAGCCCAGCAAAAGTAAATCTAAATGCCTCTAATTTATCTTCTGCATATTTTACGCGATTGTGGGCTTTCTAGGAAAGAACCGTTCTACCTACAAACTTCAGCCACAAGTTATTAAGCAGACCATTGTAAATTAGATATCAACTATAGTGGGAGAGACAGACACTGCTAGCCACTTATGCAAAATGAGTTGCATGTCAAGCGTGGAACAGGTCTCATGTGCGAGTACATGTAAAGTTTGTCTGTGCCTCTTCATCCCACTATGCCACCAATATCTGAAGTACAAAATATTTGCAATAACATGATCATTAAAGCCCACATCTCCATGTATTCTAACCGTATAAAGCATCTACGCATAGACATAGATCTGATACCACTGATGGGGTTCGTTGCATAGAAAACAAAAAAATCCTACGGCTGCAACTGCCAAAATCGAATCTAGGCGATACTTCGTAACGATTACAAATGGAGTCACCCTCATAGACCGTAAGCGGGATAACGTTCCCACAAAAAAAATGTGGTTGATGTAGATGTACACGACTGTCCTCGAGGACGTGCAGATGATCAGCGCTACAAACGGGTAGCGCCTCCGTAATCAGTCACACGTATGGTGTGCCGACGACTCCCAAACCCTCGCTCCAGTTGGGCAGTGGAAGTAGCGTATCCCTGGGAACTCCAATAGCGCTACGATATGGTAGAGGTGGTGGAGGGGAAGATCTCGAGCAGGACTTCTCCTAAGCACCTTTTTTTATGGCAATGTACATGGCTAGAAAGAGGGAGAAGATGCTAACCAAAGGGCATATGAGATCATGGGGAAGTGTGTGTGAGAGAGAGGGAGGTCTCCACCTCCTTTTATAGGGGGGTGGGGGGATCCCAAGGGGGCATGGAGCCAGACATGTAGGTGCCCCCACCTATCCCCTAATTATGTGGGTGGACACTCCACTCACACATAATTCAATCTCCACTTTCTCCATTTATTCTCCACCCAAAAAACCAAAGGTCTTTCCATTAAAGCACTTTAATTCTATTGTTTTAATGCAACTCAATTTAATGAACACTTCATTCAATGAGTACTTCATTTAATGAACACATTAACATTTTGATCCCTTGCTTTGTTTTGATACCCCAAAACTATTTCAGCAGATTTGACAGAACAATTTTCTGTGATGTCCATTGACTTTCCATGTGTTCCCTATCCGCTCAAATGCATCGACTAACCTTAAGTGTGTCTCCCTATGGGTTCGAGAAATTATGTAGACATTATCGAGACTCTCTTCGATTAATAATCATTAGCGGGACCTGGGGATCCATAATGACTCCCACTAGTTCCATGAAGATCAGATGATCGTCCGAACCTCTTTTGTTGTAATCAAATTCCTTTTGTAACGCGGTATTTTACTTGTCCGATATCCGATCACTTGGTATCATCCATACCTTGTTTAACCTCGTTCCTGACAAGTACTATTTTTCTCGTTCCTGTGATATGACATTCTAGTGATCAAATCACTTGCTTGCAAGCTATGTCAATGTGATATCACCGAGAGGTCTCTGATTATATTCTCCGTCATTTGGATGGACAAATCCCACTTTTGATCCACGAGCCTAAACTAACACTTTACAAGTACCTGACAACACCTTTATAATCACCTGTTATGGTGTGACGTTTGATAGAATCAAAGTACTCATCTGGTGAAAGTGATTGACGCGATCTCATGGTCTAAGGACATCGAGTTACTGCGAATGTGATAGCAATATAAAATTGATGACATGATCGTATTGCCACATCTATTGCGGGTGACTGTTCATCGTACCATTCTCCAATGATATGACCATGTTATTAACAACATTCTCTAATGTTCATGATCAGGAAACCTTTGATCATTTGTTAAATAACAAGCTAGTATAAATAGAGGCTTTACTAGGAACCTTTTCTGTTTATAAATCACACATGTATTAATGTTTCCTATTAATACAATTATAGCATGAAAATAAACATTTATCATAAACATTCAATAAGATAATAACCACTTTATTATTGCCTCTCGGGCATATTCCTTTCACAAATTCCCAATCCGATACCTGGGGCTATAGTTTGAAAGAACATTTCATGATATCTAGTGTTTTGTGTGTTAGATAAAAATACCAAGGAATATTTAATTTATATTGAAGTGCTGCAGATATTGGTCAATTCAAAAGCAGCAAAACAGAGTGTTGGGCGGATTATTCAAAAAGCAGTGCTAGCTGCAGATATTGGTCAATCTTGTGAAATGGATCGTATGGGCACCTAGAGGGCGGGGTGAATAGGTGCTACTCCAATTTTTAGTTCTTTTTCAATTTTAGGCTTGACACAAATGTAAATTCTCTAGATATGCAATTATAGAGAATTTCCCTATATGCAAACCTAACTACTAAACGAGTAAAATGAGGAACGAGGAAACCATAGTGAAGCATGCGGAGACACATGGATTTGTTTGATCGCAGTTCCTTCCTTGTTAAGGGAAGTACGTATGTGTTGGAGGGGTGGGTGGTTCTAAGACCACCATGCCACAATAGTCCTCACCCGATTCTCCGATGGATCTAGCCACCAAAGGCCTGATCCACCTTTCCACTATTGGTACCCTTCGAGGCGGGAACCGGTGCCTTTACAACGCTAGCAGGGCACACATCCACAGCTAAATTGGAGGCTCCCGTGATGACAACAAGCTGCCACAAAACAAGGATTGTCAAATAAACGAAATTGTGATCTAGATATTTGTAAGAAATACTAGATCGATAATCCTCCAAGTGAATGGAGGGGAAGTTGAGCGTTTGGTTGGTGTTGAAGAAGATCGAGGCCACCTCCTTCGATTCCCCAAAGATTAGAACCTTTGGGTGGATGAGGATGGAGATCTCGCTTGGAACTTGAAGAGTAGTACTGAACTTTTTTGAATGAATCAAGAGTTCTGGCAGGAGGCTGATGGGGAATAAATACCCCTGCCAAAACTCGGTCGTTGTAGACTTCGGGGGCCGGATTATCTGGCCCAAGTGGGGGCCGGATTATCCGACCTAGGGAAAACTCTGACCCCCATGTCAAGCGCCTCACCTGTGCTCCCTTTGCAAAACTCCTTGGGCAGATTATTCGGCCCACCTGAGGGGTGGATTATCCAGCCTGGGCAAAAAATCCGTCCTCGCTGGACAATCCGAGGGAAAATCCGCCCCTACACACAAAGCGACGCGCCTCGGCTGCTCTTGAATATTGTGGTGGGATAGATTATCCGGCCCTTGGCAGGGTCGGATAATCCGTCCCCAACACTTTGTTTTGCTGCTTTTAAATTGACCAATATCGGTAGCACTTCAAGACACATTAAATATTCCTTGGTATTGTTATTAAACACACAAAACACTAGAGATCATGAAATGTTCTTTCGATCTCCCCCTTTTTGGTGTTAGATGATAATACTAGGATTTGCAATAAAGACCTACTAACAACATCATTCGAAAAAAGAAAGAGGCTCCCCTAAATGTGTGCATATAAATAATTTGCATTTGAATACAAATGGACACAAGAAGGTACAAGAGAATTTCATTGGACTGAAAGCTATGCCCAAATGATGAGTTAGACCAAAACATCATACCACCGGGAGAAGGAAGTCCTCACTATAATATAAAGATAACCAATATGATAATCATTATTGAGGACTTGAAGCATAACACCACATGGATACATCCATAGATATAATGCCAGAATTCCATGGTGAATAGATGAATCCATAATACCCGAGGGATAAATCCACAAACGAACCATAGAGCCATACAAACCACATAGTCTTATGCAAACCAACTCACAAATAAAAGTTCAATGCTAAATGGGCACAAGCAACGCGATAGAGAAAAAAGAAAAAAATGCAAGTGCTTGCGCCCCACCCATGAAAATCCATGGAATCCTAAATAAAACTACTTCTCCCCCTTTGGCATCAAAATGCCAAAAAGGAAGAAGAGCGATGATAATGCCCCAAGAGATCACTCCTCGTAGTCCTCCTAGTCATCGTCCTCGTCCCCATCCCCTTCCTCATCATCATAATCCTCGTCATCCTCATCATCAGCCGAAGGGGTAGGTTCCCTCGCCAAGTAGGAAACAAGTGGCGCTCGATCTCTCCATAGTTGAGTCATGAGGTGTTCCACTGAGCATATGGAGTGGGAGATGAAGGAGCTGGAGGATGGCCTGATGCCCCTGGCACATGGTGAAGAATAATATGTTGGGTGTGAGCCATATCATGGCGCTGCTTGTACGCCTCGTACTGTCCCTTGTGGGTATCTAGATGTTCCTCTAGAACCAATTCAGTTGCTTGAACTCACAGGCCAAAGAAGGCACTGGGGGCTACGCCCACTAGCCCGAGCATCTCTCATGAAGGACTCTGGAGCTGAAGAGGGATGATAGGTCTTACGAGACTTGTTGTAGATTTTCTTGGCCTTGTGCTCTCCATCAAGGTGGCCGCTGAAATCCTCATGGGGGAGCATATGCTTGATGAGCACCATGATGAAAGGAGCATAAGGAATGGAGAGCTTGTTGTACATAGCATCAGTCATCTTGTGGAAAATGAAATCCATGACATCCAGCTTGTATCCCACTGACAGATCTTCATTGGTAGCACACTCATGAGATAAAGCAAGCAGCTGAACAAGGTGACCATGAATACTGTCATTGTTTCCCCCACTCAGAGTGATGCAATCCCTATAAGGACCAACGAGCGTTGCATACAGAGGTGAGAGACCGGAGAGAGCGCCAACAATCACATTGGTAGAAAGGCAAGGAGAGAACAGTGTCCTTTTTGGGCTTGATAGGAGTGATAATGCGATGAACAGAAGGAATATCACGACCATGAAAGAGGTAACCAAGCACCTGACCAAAAGTGTGGACATCAGACTGAATATATGAGCTACCTGTCATCCACTTCATTGTGTGAAGCTCATCTCCACAGATCACAAGAGTTAATAAGAAATGCTTCACCACAGAGGTATCATAGTTGCACTGCCGAGTCATTAGGTGGTGCAGCCCCATCCTTTCAGTCGCATTCAAAGCCTCAATAAGCTAGAGATTAGACTTTGCTTCAGTCATATGCAAGGGGCGCATGGGGAAAATCTTGAGGGAGGAGTAAATGTCATCATAGATATACCTTTGATGGGTAGACCAATAGTGATCGTCCCCAAGATGCTCATCAATATCAACCTCTGTATATAGGTCACGGTGGCAAATGGTGGAATAATCTGGGATATCCATGTTCTTGTAGTTGACCCAAGGCTGATTGCCCTTACTCTGAGTGGTCCTCTTTATTTTCCTAGCATGTTCAGCCATCTTTTTAGTCTCTCTTTGATGCCTCCTCAATTCAACCTTGTCCACGAGAACACCTTCTTCGTTGGGCCTGAAATAACGAGAACAGGGACGACGCTTGTAGGTCTTAGGAGCACTCAGACCACCTGTGAAGAGAATAAGATGGGTAGCAAGGAGATAAGCACACACACAAGTCCTAGAGGAATGCTAAGAATAGTAGAAAAACAATCCACAAGCCCGTGACTTTGGTTTGACTATAGGCACCTCCTTCTCCTGCAAGCTTCACGTTATTCGGCCCTGTCTCGCATAACTCGGCTTGGCCTTCACCTGCATTCAAGTTATTCGGGCTCACTCGGCCGACTTAACTCGTATGTCGGCCGAGTAAGGCATTGCTCCTTCCGTAAGTGTCATGCTCGTGCTTATCTCGGCCAACCTTTACATGACTCGGCCGATATCAACAGTAACTCAGCATATGACAAGGGAGACTCCTTTTATCTTTCCCTGTCTTGACCCTATCCGGGGTCACCTCCCCAACATTAGTCCCCGAAGCTGGTGTGGTCCTGCTCGTAACCTCGGCCGGGCCACATCAGTTTCCCAATATTCATTTCTCCTCATCTCCGAGTTACTTTTTCCTGTTCGAGGTATCTGTGCAGCTTCTTGTGCACGCCTCGTCCTATGTGTAACACTCATCATTATTTCTCTAGTTTTTTGTTCCTCTACAGTGCCCATTGACAAGCTACAGTGATTATGGCGCCTGTCGCGTCGGCGCTGCGACGCCTCGCGTACCGCATCGGTCAGGGGGCATGATCCTCTCCTGCGTCGTCTGGTCTTCGGTGTGGCTCCACTCAGCCGCGAGCGGTTCCGCCGCACGCACGATCTACACGGTTAGAGTTCGCACGCACGATCCCACTACCGCCAGGGCTGCGCGGTTATAAAGAGGGGCACGAGGCTAGAGGGTTCACTTTTCCCCTTCGCTCATTGTTGCTCTTCTTCCTCCTCGCGCCCGTGCGTCTGCTCGTGCTCCTGCGGTTGCTCCATTGTTGATATCTTCGACGACGAGGCCACAGTTCCTCTGATCCGTCGACCTCATCGCCGTGCGCTTGCTCCGGCGCCGTCGCCGGTGAGTTTTTCTACGGTCCCATCGCTAGGCTCCCTCCCTAGACACATCTGATGTTTTCTAGATTTACCGTGGCGGCTCTTTTCCGCTTCGCCGCCATCCTTGCTTAGAACCACGACGGGGCCCTGCGCCTCTAAGCCTTGCTCCGCCGTTAGTTCTTCTTCCGTTGATTCCTCCGGCGACCCTATGTCGACTTCAGTTAGTGGCGCGCTCGTCGAAGACGACGACGTAGCGTCTGGTCCAACGAGGCTAATTAGTACTCGCCGGATTCCTGCCGAGGTAAGTTGTCGCTTACCCGGCAACGAATCGTCTCCTGTACTCAACGAAGGAGAGTACATTGTTTTCATGTCCCACTTTGCTCGTGGGTTCAGCCTTCCCCTTAGCGATTTTGCTAAGGCATTCCTTGATTACTTCGGCCTTCAGCCGCATCATCTTCCGGCTAATGCCATCGCCTCCCTATTGGCTTTTATCTCGGCCTCGGAGGGATACTTCGGCCTATGGCCTTCTGTGCCTATTTGGTCCAAGTTTATCCAGATCCGATCTAACATCGTCCCAGAAAAATCCCTTCAACCCTCTGAAAAATCGCTTACCTAGTGTGGAGCCGCGTCCATCACACCTCGGAGGAAATCTGAGTTCCCTCATGTTGTTGGCCTCGAGTCTTGCAAGAAGTGGCATAGATCGTTTTTCTATGTCAAAAACACTGGAAAAGAAGACAAGATTCGGCTCCCTGCCTTTTCTATCGGCCCCCCTTCCAAGACAAACTGGAATTACAATCCCAGGAAGAGTCATGCTTTGGCCGAGGCATTCGAGATTCGGCTGAAGGAATTGATCCGCGCAGGGCTCCGCGGTGAGGATTTGATGACCACATTAGTCAGCAGCCGGATTTGCGCTTTCCAGCTTCGTTCACACAAGCTCTGCAACATGAGCGTTCCTCTTGATCCCAACCGAGTTTCGACGGTTGAGCTCGACAACTATCTCATTTACAAGCGTGTCCGAGCTATCTTCAAGACTGATATGCCGGAGGACTGGACATGGGGGCTGAAGCCATTCACTCGCGGGAATCACCCTCCCGAGGTAAATTTGCGCATGTGCATTTGCTTACTAATTGCGCTTGTTACTTCTTTTTGCTAACTCCATTTTGTTTCTTTTCTTGCAGAGGTTTGCGGAGCAGAAGATCGAGGATGCCGAGGTTCTGGCTCTTCCGTGGACCGCAGATCGGAATACCCCGAACAGCGGGGAACCTGACTCGGAGGAGTCCGTTCCTAAGTCGGACGTAGCTCCGGCTCGCGCCCGTGGCAAGACCTCAGCCCACGGGGAGGACGGTGACTCGGACGACGTCCAAATTCTTGAGGTAGTCGCCGCAATGCCTATCTCTTATGCCTTTCTGGCTTCTACTTTCCCAGCTAATCAGGCCTGTCAGGTGCACGACGCCCAGCCTCTCGCCTCCCAACCTCCTGCTACCTCGAGGAAACGCACTTCTTCGGCAGGTCCCTCCGAAGCTGCTCCCAAGAAGCGAACCAAGAAATCAGCCCAGCATCTTCCGAAGCGTAAAACCATGCCCGGAGTTACTGGGTGAGTTCATTTTCATTTGTATTTCTTGCTTCTCTCTTTCTGTCGCGTAAATTGACTTTTTGTGCTTTTGCAGCGCTCCTCTCTCTGCCAAACCGAGTGGTCCGAGTATGACAAGTCATACGACTCGGCTGCCTTCTCCTCCGCCCCCTGAAGATATTCGAGCGCCTAGCCCCGCTCGCATTGACTCTCCTCCTGCGCCGACTCAGACATCACCTCGGCCACATGTACCCACAGCCTCCATTGCTGACGTCGACATAACTCCGTCAGTAGATCCTCCTACCGAACTTGTTGCCTCCATTATGAACCCCGAAGTTTCTTTGACTCCCCCAATTTCAACTGCACCTCCAACTCCAGCCGAGGATATCTCCATCTCGGCCCCCTCGGGGACCATAGTTCCTCCTGTCTCCGAAGATCCCACTCCTAGTGCCGAGGTTGCGGCCCCTGCTGACACCTCCTCTAAGGCTAAGAAGGTTGTTGTTACCAAACCTTCATCATCTCAGAAAGGGCCGGCTAGCTCTTCTCAACCCAATATAACTGATGCATTCCGTAAGGGGGCTTCCTCTGCTAAGCCCGTTATCACCCCGGCCGCTGATACTGTGGCATCCCGCAAAAACCCCTACTAGAAAATCGCGTTGTTTTTGTGCATTCATCGTCATCATCATGCATTGTTTGACTGCATTATTTGAAAGGCCTAGTTTTGAATTGTACAAAACCCCTATTATTTTTCAAACACAAAACCCCGATCGCATCAGAGATTTTATTTGTCTAAAAACCGTTTGCAAAATGGCCTTATTTTAATTTAAACGCGACCAAACAAACACACTTTTGAAAACAGCTCCCTCTAAATCCTAGTCCCACCCAATCTATTCCTACCCACCAATCCCAGGCTGCCACCTCCCCCTCTCACCCCAAACATACCCACCTGCCACCTCATCCATCCAGCTCCCTCTCTCTCTCTTTTCTCACCCTAGCCATCCTACCCTCTCTCCCTCTTCCCCACCGACACGTGGACCCCACCAGCTAACTCCCTCTCCCTCTAAACCCACAGCCATACGCACCCAAAGACACGCGACCACCCAGCCTTAGCCTCTGCCTCTGGGCCCCACCCGCGCTGGCCACGCCAAGACGCTGGCCACCATGGCCCCACTTGCCAGCCACACTCCCCCACCTGGCCCCGCAGACACCCCAGCCACTCTCCCACGCCACACCCTGCAGTCCCACCCCGTCCCCAACGCGCTGCCTCTCTCTCTCAGATCCCTTCTTCCTCAAGGCCCCACCTCAAGACGCCGCGGGCGACCGCCGTGCCAGGACCACCATGTCGCCACCCCTCGCCACCCTCGCTCCGCCACCGCCACCGGAGCCCCGTCCCTCACCTCACCGCCAGCCTCGCTGCCCCCGCTGCCTTCGGCCAAGGCTGCCAGCTTCTTCCAGGCCACCTCGGTCCTCCTCACAGACGCCTCCGCCGACCCGAGCAGCCCCGCCTCGCCTTCATCCCTCCGCCCCCAAGACTTTTTTCCTCCCCTGCTCACTGGCCACGCCCCAGCCGCTGCTCCACCTCGCCTCGAGCTGGCCAGGCTGCCAGCCTCCGCCAGCTCGGCCGCTCCGCCCACCTCACGCCCGCTGGGAGCCAGCGAGCGCCCTCGCCTCCGCCTTCGCCACCAAGGCTTTCACCCGCTCGCCCACCTGCTCCTCCGTCGCCGCAGTAGCCGCCGCCTGGTCGCTAAGCTCCGCCCGAGCCCATGATCAGACGCTTCACGACCTGCCGAGCTCTCGCCGTCCTCGAGCCCGGCAGTTCCTGCACGCGCGCTGGTGCTGCCAACCAGATGCTGCACCGCCACGTCATCCTGTGGGTCCCGCCTTCCATGTGTGCGTCCGTGTGTGCTCGTGTGTATGTGACATGTGGATCCGCTTGTGTACCCTAGGGACGACTTGGAGCACCCCAAGTTCGCCCACAACCCCCGGCGCCGAACCCGATGACCGCCAAGCTCGGCACCAAGACGTCTAGCCTCCACCGCGGAACCCGAGGACCGACTCAGGCGTCGAGACCCTGCTTCCGAGACCGAACCCCATCTGAACCTCAAGATCGACATCGGCAAACCAAGAGGAACCCCAAGATCTTCGGGAGACACGCTAAGTTCTTCCTATCGAACCCGAGGACACCGAGACCCCGTGGTGACAAGTACCTCTGCCCGGACGCGACAGGGTCTACCTCACGGAACACCGAGCACTTCGCCGCCGAACGCCAAGTTCTCCACTCTGAATGCCAGGACCGTCGACATGACCCGGGGACCGCGAACGCGACAAGAGCGGCACCGACCAGGGCGGACCCCGATGCGCCCTCGACGCCAACCAAGCCCTGCTTCCCGGTTGCGTCAGGACCTACCCCGATGGTCGAGAATGATACGCCAAGATCGAACCCTAGACCCTGGGCCCCGAGACCGAACTCCGTCGAACCCTGAGACCGACCCCGAATCCCGGACCCCCAAGATCGTCGAGAACCCTAGATGTGTGACCCTTTTCCTCGATACCCTATTTTATAAATGATATCAAATTGTTGCATATTGAATTGTCTTGCATGCAAACATTCATGTGGTTTGGGGGCCTTATGCCGATTCACCTCATAATTAAATATGGGGCCCATATGCGGGCAAATCTAGCCTTATATTGGCCTCATTTAAGCTTGTGTAGCGAACCGGTGATGTATTTTGCCTTGCTAAACAACATTAAATTGCGGGGTATCTAAATAACTTGGACCGTTTAATTAATTGTCGGGACCCCGGTTCCGCTTAATATGACCTAATTGCATCGCATCTTTGCCATGCCATGCATCATACATGCATCATGCCGATCTTCTGCCGATGTATTAAATAGTGCATCCGGTGTTCTTCTAGTGTTTTGCTTCTTCGCGGATAAGGCCGTTGAGTTGATGTGAGCTTCGCCCCGATCTTCGGTTGAACCCTTCGACAATGTTTTCAGGCGAGCATCTCCCCCTTTCTACCTATCTTACTTTTATAGTCTTTATTCCCTCCTGTTGATCTATTGCTATCTGTGTTATGATGCTCTAGTTTCGTACTTTGATATCCCTAACCAGTATATTGCCTTAGACACACCCTATTACCTGTTGTTTGGTAGATAGTTGGACTTATGCCGTCGTAGTTGCTTGCTCAAGTGCTGATGTGTGTCGTCATATGCCATTCTTGCGATGTATTGCCGCATGTTGAAGTTGGAGATGATTCTAGTTTTACTTATCGTCACTTTAATTTCTGTTTAACAACTAAAATTGAAATAAGCAGAAGCATCGGTGGGTGATAGAAAATATTTGGTTTCCGAACGCCCACTTGTGTCCCGTAAGACCCGAGTACTTGATACTGCCTTGATTTATCGCGCTATCCACATCCGGGAGGTATATGGGACCCCCCCTGAGCCAGAGCTTGATTCATTCTTATTTCTTGGGGCCACAAACTAGTTTGAGGTTTTATTTACGATCCTGTACTTATGCCATGCTACTTTCTGTATTTAAATTGTGCGAGGAGCACACTGATCGTTAGGATCGGGACACGATTCCGCGGTGTCGACAAGCCCAGCCACACTCGGTTCCCAATGTTCACACCAGATTACCCAAACCTTGAGCCCGTCTAGTCACCGTTGCTATGGATCTACTTAAGGGTGGCCTGAAATATTTCTGAATCCTGTGATTGTTCAATGTGAAAGCCTCGTGGGTTTTGATTTGGTTTTTCCGAGGTTGATCGAGCGTGTGTTGCTATTGGTGCACCCCGGCCGGGTAAAACTTTCTGAAAGCCGTGTCCGCGGATATGGACGACTTGGAGCACAGTATCTCGATCATAGACAAGCATAACTAAAGTTTACTGCTATAAATTTGACTTTATAATGACTAGTAATCAGCTTCACTATAACGGAATGGCTAAATAATACTGCCCACAATTGCTTGTTTGAGTTGTCGCTTGCGACCATTGTACCTGACTAGTAAGTATGGCAACTACAATGGAATGGCTTAATAAAAGTACCAACAACTGCTGGGTTCCGGGTTTATCTCATGCTATCTGTACCTGATTAGTAATTGTTGCAACTATAACGGAATGGTTAACTAAAATTGCCCACTGCTTATTTTATCAGGATGAATATCTACATCTGACTAGTAATTACTGCAACGATAACTGAATAAGTAAAACTGCCAACTGTGTGAGTTCCTCGGTTGACTTCCTCGTTGGTATCGAGGGGGAAACACCAGGATGGGTTTGTTTGATGGTAGTATCAGGTTATCTCCGAATAGGACTTTCGTATCCCTCTCTGATTGCCGCCAGTTGTATCGAGTCTCTATAGGATGTTTAGTGCATGCTGTCGCTGCCGCTTCAGTCCACCATACCTATGTAGGCGAGGACCGCCGAATTCTAGCCTCGCTGCTTGGCCTCGATCTTGGCTCCTCTTTTTCCTTTGCCCTTTGTGGCACCCTTTTGTTTAAGCAGGTTTTGAGATCGGCGTCGTTAGCGTGGTTACCCTTCCGCTTGGCTCGGGCAGGTTATGGACGCCATTGGTTATTCTTCAGGGCTCTTAGCCTCATTTGCATCTTGTCCGTAGCCGGACGCTCTATCGTTTTCAAGGTGATTTGGATCTTTGTATATCATATTTGTATTCTTGACTCATGGAGTCGCTGTTATATATATATATGTTCTGTGGGTCCCATCGAGGACTGTTGTGTAATGTTATTACTTCGTTTTCCACCATACTTGAAAAGTGCTGGTGGGAACCTTTGAATCGCTTCTATGCGGGTTCGGTAATTTTGCTCAAACTTGCATAGGTCCGATTCTGAGGGTGCTACTGAGTGGTATCGAGCCCGGCCACGATACCCACAAGTCCAAATTTCAGAGGATAACCTAGCTAACGGCCGAAGTAGAGTGTCCAAACTATTTTGAAAATCGGTTGGATAGTTCCGAATAGGTATGATTTTACTCCTTACCCCTCTGCTGTTCTCCTCTTACCCCTACGTGTTTTGAATCCGCTCTCGTCTCTTTCTTCGAGTCCAGGAATTCTCGTGGTTGGGTTCCGTCGTACCTTCAGGGTTTCGCTCCCTTCTTTGATAACGGTGTTGCTACATCTGGTGTTCAAGCTGCCTGAGGAATCCGTCTTCCGTGTTACCCTTCTTTGTTCCTTGTTTGTGTCTCCCGGTGTTTTCCGACGCGACGACATCATCTACGCCAGATCCGATGCAGAGTCTGCATCACTCCTTTGTTCCGAACCTCGCTTGTCGAGATCTTCAGTCTGATTCCGAGAGTCGGTTGTATAATCCGCCTATTTGTGTGCAGAGTAATGGTTTGAGTGCGGGATGGAGTAGCTACCATACCACTACTCTTATCATTCGCTCTTGTACATCGAATTAGTGGATCCAGCAGCTTTACTCCGTCCACGGAAGTTAGGGGTGGCTTTATTTGTTGATACCTCTACCTTCGACCTGTTGTTCTCGGAGAGTTTCTCTCGACGCTCACGGACAACGACCTCTTGTTAGTGGTGTCGTGAGAATCTACACGAAGCGATAAGACACAGATCGCCGACCTTTCCTTCCGGTACCATGAGGCGGATCTCGAGGGCGAGATCCCTTGTTAGTGGTGTCGAATTGTGGCATCCCGCAAAAACCCCTACTAGAAAATCGCGTTGTTTTTGTGCATTCATCGTCATCATCATGCATTGTTTGACTGCATTATTTGAAAGGCCTAGTTTTGAATTGTACAAAACCCCTATTATTTTTCAAACACAAAACCCCGATCGCATCGGAGATTTTATTTGTCTAAAAACCGTTTGCAAAATGGCCTTATTTTAATTTAAACGCGACCAAACAAACACACTTTTGAAAACAGCTCCCTCTAAATCCTAGTCCCACCCAATCTATTCCTACCCACCAATCCCAGGCTGCCACCTCCCCCTCACCCCAAACATACCCACCGCCACCTCATCCATCCAGCTCCTCTCTCTCTTTTCTCACCCTAGCCATCCTACCCTCTCTCCTCTTCCCACCGACACGTGGACCCCACCAGCTAACTCCTCTCCTCTAAACCCACATAGCCACACGCACTCAAAGACACACGCACCCACCCCGCTACAGCCTCACACTGGCCTGCCACACACCAGACGCCAGCTGGCCCCACTTGCCAGCCACACTCCCCACCGGCCCCAAAGACACCCCCTGCCACTCCTCTCACCCCACGCACCCCTGGTCCCACCTCCCCCAACGCTGCGGCCTCTCTCTCCCGCATCCCTTCTTCCTCCCCGCCTCCCACCTCAGCGCTGGGCGACCTCCGCCGTGCCAGACCACCCGCGCCACACCTCGCCACCCTTGCTCACGCCACCGCCACGGCCCTGCCCTCCTCACCGCGGCCAGCCCCCGCTGCTGCCCCCGCTGTCTTCGGCCCGGCTCGCTGCCGCCCTTCCCCGGCCACCTCGGTCCTCCCTCCCGCCCCACCGCCGAGCAGCCCCACCGCCTTTCATCCCTCCCCGCCCCAGACCCTTTTCCTCCCTGCTGAGCTGGCCAGCCGCTACCAGCCTGCTCCACCCCGCTCCCCGAGCCGTGGCCAGCGCTGCGCTCACTTGCTCAGCCGCCGCCTCGCCGCCTCGCTCGCGACCGCGCCCTCGCCTGCCTCCGCCGCTGCCGCCGCTGCCGCCACCCGCCTCCACCCTCCTCCATCGCCCGCGCAGCCTCCGCTCGCCTGGTCGCCAAGCTCCGCCCGCTCATGCCGCGCCCACGACCTCGCGTCGAGCCCGCCCTCGCCGTCCTCGAGCCCGGCAGTTCAGACGCACTGGTGCGCCAACGATGCTGCACCGCCACGTCATCCTGTGGGTCCGCCTTCCATGTGCGTCCGTGTGTGCTCGTGTATGTGACATGGATCCGCTTGTGTACCCTAGGGACGACTTGGAGCACCCCAAGTTCGCCCACAACCCCCGGCGCCGAACCCGATGACCGCCAAGCTCGGCACCAAGACGTCTAGCCTCCACCGCGGAACCCGAGGACCGACTCAGGCGTCGAGACCCTGCTTCCGAGACCGAACCCCATCTGAACCTCAAGATCGACATCGGCAAACCAAGAGGAACCCCAAGATCTTCGGGAGACACGCTAAGTTCTTCCTATCGAACCCGAGGACACCGAGACCCCGTGGTGACAAGTACCTCTGCCCGGACGCGACAGGGTCTACCTCACGGAACACCGAGCACTTCGCCGCCGAACGCCAAGTTCTCCACTCTGAATGCCAGGACCGTCGACATGACCCGGGGACCGCGAACGCGACAAGAGCGGCACCGACCAGGGCGGACCCCGATGCGCCCTCGACGCCAACCAAGCCCTGCTTCCCGGTTGCGTCAGGACCTACCCCGATGGTCGAGAATGATACGCCAAGATCGAACCCTAGACCCTGGGCCCCGAGACCGAACTCCGTCGAACCCTGAGACCGACCCCGAATCCCGGACCCCCAAGATCGTCGAGAACCCTAGATGTGTGACCCTTTTCCTCGATACCCTATTTTATAAATGATATCAAATTGTTGCATATTGAATTGTCTTGCATGCAAACATTCATGTGGTTTGGGGGCCTTATGCCGATTCACCTCATAATTAAATATGGGGCCCATATGCGGGCAAATCTAGCCTTATATTGGCCTCATTTAAGCTTGTGTAGCGAACCGGTGATGTATTTTGCCTTGCTAAACAACATTAAATTGCGGGGTATCTAAATAACTTGGACCGTTTAATTAATTGTCGGGACCCCGGTTCCGCTTAATATGACCTAATTGCATCGCATCTTTGCCATGCCATGCATCATACATGCATCATGCCGATCTTCTGCCGATGTATTAAATAGTGCATCCGGTGTTCTTCTAGTGTTTTGCTTCTTCGCGGATAAGGCCGTTGAGTTGATGTGAGTCACCGATCTTCGGTTGAACCTTCGACAATGTTTTCAAAGAGCATCTCCCCTTTCTACCTATCTTACTTTTTATAGTCTTTATTCCCTCCTGTTGATCTATTGCTATCTCGTGTTGCGATGCTCTAGTTTTCGTACTTTGATATCCCTATGATAGTATATTGCCTTAGACACACCCTATTACCGTTGTTTGGTAGATAGTTGGACTTGCGGCGTCGTGTTGCTTGCTCAAGTCTTGATGTGTCGTCATATGCCACAGCGATTCTTGATGTATTGCCGCATGTTGATGTTGGAGATGATTCTAGTTTTACTTATCGTCACTTTAATTTCTGTTTAACAACTAAAATTGAAATAAGCAGAGGCATCGGTGGGTGATAGAAAATATTTGGTTTCGACGCCCACTTGTGTCCCGTAAGACCCCGAGTACTTGATACACTGTTCCTTGATTTATCGCTATCCACATCCGGAGGTATATGGGACCCCCGAGCGAGCTTGATTCATTCTTATTTCTTGGGGCCACAAACTAGTTTGAGGTTTTATTTACTATCCTGTACTTATGCCATGCTACTTTACGTATTTAAATTGTGCGAGGAGCACAGCATCGCTTTTGGATCGGACACGATTCCGGTGTCGACAAGCCCAGCCACACTTTCGGGTTCCTAGTCGTCTGACCAGATTACCCAAACCTTGAGCCGTCTCGAGTCACCGTTCGCTATGGATCTACTTAAGGGTGGCCTGAAATATTCTGAATCCTGTGATTGTTCATCGTGAAAGCCTCGTTGGGTTTTGATTTGGTTTTTCCGAGGTTGATCGGCGTGTGTTGCTATTGGTGCACCCGCCGGGTAAAACTTTCAAAGCCGTGTCCATGGATATGGACGACTTGGAGCATGATCTCGATCATAGACAAGCATAACTAAAGTTTACTGCTATAAATTTGACTTTATAATGACTAGTAATCAGCTTCACTATAACGGAATGGCTAAATAATACTGCCCACAATTGTTTGTTTGAGTTGTCGCTTGCGACCATTGTACCTGACTAGTAAGTATGGCAACTACAATGGAATGGCTTAATAAAAGTACCAACAACTGCTGGGTTCCGGGTTTATCTCATGCTATCTGTACCTGATTAGTAATTGTTGCAACTATAACGGAATGGTTAACTAAAATTGCCCACTGCTTATTTTATCAGGATGAATATCTACATCTGACTAGTAATTACTGCAACGATAACTGAATAAGTAAAACTGCCAACTGTGTGAGTTCCTCGGTTGACTTCCTCGTTGGTATCGAGGGGGAAACACCAGGATGGGTTTGTTTGATGGTAGTATCAGGTTATCTCCGAATAGGACTTTCGTATCCCTCTCTGATTGCCGCCAGTTGTATCGAGTCTCTATAGGATGTTTAGTGCATGCTGCCGCTGCCGCTTCAGTCCACCATACCTATGTAGGCGAGGACCGCCGAATTCTAGCCTCATGGCTGTCTTGGCCTCGATCTTGACGCTCCTCTTTTTCCTTTGCCCTTTTGTCGGCACCCCTTTTGTTTAAGCAGGTTTTGAGATCGACGTCGTTAGCAGGGTTACCCTTCCGGCTTGGCCTGGGCAGGGTTATGGACGCCATTGGTTATTCTTCAGGGCTCTTAGCCTCATTTGCATCTTGTCCGTAGCCGGACGCTCTATCGTTTTCAAGGTGATTTGGATCTTTGTATATCATATTTGTATTCTTGACTCATGGAGTCGCTGTTATATATATCTGTTCTGTGGGTCCCATCGAGGACTGTTGTGTAATGTTATTACTTGCTTTCCACCCTTGAAAGTGCTGGTGGCACCTTTGAATCGTTTCTATGCGGGTTCGGCGAATTTTGCTCAAACTTGCATAGGTCCGATTCTGAGGGTGCTACAGATACTCAGCTTACTATCCACAAGAGTCCCGCGGCGGCGGTGGTTACACAACAGGTCTGAGGTAAAGTGCTGACCTGTACTGATAGTGGGAACAGCCTCGGCTCCTTGGTGGAATATGCCAACAATTGGAATGTCGCCGATCAGCATGAGGGCAATCCGAGCAACCAGCCATTTCAGCTTTCCGACATCAGCGGTCGTTTGCATATGGCTGCTAAGATTGTTCTTGAAAGTGATAAGATGAACGAGGTAAGCGCTTCTGTTGATATTTTGTCTGTTATTCAAGTGATAGTATATATACACTAGTCCCTGAAGTTTGCAACTGAATAACTTGTTGTTCGTTTGGAAGCTTTGTTAGGCTCCAAATGCATTATTTTGCTAAGTTTATTTCTTGTATACCTTGGATTAATCGTTGTTCATCCATATTTCGAATTAAGCGTAGATTAATTCGGATATATTTCGGCTTCGGTTATCCAGCCACCTAGATCCGAGTTGAGTTTCACTTGATTTGGATCTGTCTTAACTTCGAATATCCAGCCACCTAGATCCGAGTTATGTTTTACTTGATTCGGATCTATCTTAGCTTAGAATCTCCAGCCACCTAGATCCGGATTAAGTTTTACCTTATTCGGATCTGTCTTAGCTTTGAATATCCAGCCACCTAGATCTGAGTTAAGTTTTACTCGACTCGGATCTGTCTTAGCCTTCGAATATCCAGCCACCTAGATCCGAGTTAAGTTTTACTTGATTCGGATCTGTCTTAGCTTTGAATATCCAGCCACCTAGATCCGAGTTAAGTTTTACTTGATTCGGATCTGTCTTAGCTTTGAATATCCAGCCACCTAGATCTGAGTTAAGTTTTACTTGATTCGGATCTGTCTTAGCTTTGAATATCTAACTGTGTAATTTATTTTGGCACTTAGGTTGCCCATGACCGGCGAACAGCCAAATTCCAAAGGCTGCTTTTTGCGCACAAGAAATTGGAAGAGAAGTATGAGAAAGTTCTCCCTGTGGTGAAGAAAACTGGTAGTTTAACAAATCTTTGTATTGTCCCATACATTCTTAATATTTTCAACTTGAGGTGCTAACCCATTTTTTGCTGAGAAACAGGCAATATCAATAATCTTAATATTCATCTTAATAAGAAGGTCAAAGCTCTGGAAGGTTAGTTATTCTTTTCCTCTATTGATTTTCGTTCGAGACTTATTCTGTGTTTCTTATAACCTTCTGGCATTGGTATAGCCGAGTTACAAACACTTGCAGCGTCGCATCAAGAATGCATACCCACGCCTGATATGATGCTGCATTTTTTAGAGAAAGTCGCCACTCATTCAGCGCAACTGAAAGAGAAGGATGACGAGATAACCCGGTTACATTCCGAGGTTGAGTCTCTCAAGCTTTCTCAGAAATCCGAGTTAGAGAAAGTTGACCAGGAGTTCTCTGAAGAGAAAAATCGGCTGAGTCTGCAACTGCAGAAAGATAAAGAACTCCTCAAGTCTGCCGAGCTGAAGAATCGGATGATGAGCGAGGAAATCACTCGCTTTGAGAAGACTAAGGCTGACTGGGCCCAGGATCTCCAGAAAATGTTGAGTTATATTCATCGTAAGTTTCTGACTGTGGCCGAGTTATTTACTTCTCTTTCTTACCTGAACTGATATACTTTGTATTTCGCATAGATCATTTTCCGGAAGCTAGACCCGTGAGCTCTAAAGCAGTGATTTCTGCTTGCCAGCACCGAGGTGTCCCCGCAGACTTGAGTCCAGAATATTCAATGGAAGACTTCTTGGTTGTCGTTGGCGCTGCTATTGGGCCAATGAAGATTATGGGTAGGGATTTGGTGCAAGCAGCCATTTGGTCCTACCATGTTCTCTGGCCGAATACTTCTGGAACTCCTGATATTGACGATGTCAAAATACTCGTGGAGAGATTAATGGCCTCTCAGCAGCTAAATCTCTGGAGGGAATATGCCGGGAGGGCCAGTGTTGACATGGCACTTACAGCCGTTCTATCTTGGTACGAGGACATTTCCCTAGATACTTTGATAAACTTGCGCACCGGCTCTCGTTGGGTTGAGGATCCAGCGTTAAACGCCAAGCTCGTGCCTTCCAGCTGGTTGAGTACGCTGATGTGCATAATTGGATTGAAGGGCCGAGTTTCCTTCCCAATCCAGCGGATGACGTCGAGATTGAAGATGCCTCTGATGATGATTCGGCCAATCAAGATGAAGCAGAAGGTGACTCGGACAACTCCCATGATTCCAATGGAATCTCGGATGAGGATGACGACTCGTGATCATCTTCCAAGGGGACTGGGCATTCTCAAGCTCAAACTAATGTTTCTCAACAGCCCAGGATTTCCCTCGAGTTCTTGTCGCTTGTTGAGGGCGAGGTAACCGGCGGCCGTCCACCTCGGGCGACGGTTCTGTAGCTTCCCGAAGACGGGAGACCGAGGTCACGCCGCCATCATCCGAGATACTCGTTCCTGGTGTGCCAGATCATGCTGCTGCCCCTTAAGGGTGCTCTGGTCCTTTTAGATGTTTATGCTCGAAAAACCTCCTAAGTTATTTCCAGTCCCCGGTATGCCCGGCATATAATGTATGTGGAATAATTGTTTGGCTTTTGACGTGGTGTGAACCTTCTTTTGCCTTTTACGGCTAAGGGATGGGTGATGGTAATCATTATTACTTTGCTTGAACGGGTCTGATTGCTTTATGTCTCTGTTTTGGCGACCTCTGATTTCGTAAATTCGGATTGTACTTCTCCACGTGGCTGACCTTAGTCCAGCATATATCTTGCCTGCCCTTTATAAACTCGACAGCCTAGCTGTTGTGTTTTCAACTTCTTCCTGAGACACAAGGCCCTATGCCCACATTTAATAAGGTGATGTAATAAACTGTATCACGTATGGTACTTCGATTTGCTAAGGTTGTTGTTCTTTTTTGCATTATCCTTAGAAATCTTTATTTGTTGAGCTATGGAACTTTTAAGTGTCTGGCGACAAATAGTTGGTTAGACCAATTAGTCCCCGAGTTATCACTTGGGTTATCGAGTTCTTGCTTGCGCTCAAAGAATTTCCTTGGATCACATGGCAGTCCCTGAGTTATAAACTGGGTTGCCGAAATACATTTCATGGGTTAATGAGAAAACTACTTCGGGGTAGTCCCCGAGTCATTGCTCCAGTTGCTGAAGTTTAATACGTGTTTATTGGTCAAGAAACAATCATGGGGCAGTCCCCGAGTCAGAGCTCAAGGTATCGAGGTATTAATGCATGATCCGAGGTTGGGGATAATACGGTGCAGTCCCCGAGTCCCTGCTCGAGGTCTTGAGACTTAACACATAATTCAAGAATAAGAAATAACACAGTACAGTCTCCGAGTCACTGCTCGAGGTGTCGAGCTTTAACACATCACTTAAAATAAGAAATAACATAGAGCAGTCCCCGAGTCACTACTCGAGGTGCCGAGGTTTAACACATTACTTAACATAAGAAATAACATAGGGCAGTCCCCGAGTCACTGCTCGAGGTGCCGAGGTTAACTTAAAATAAGAAATAACATAGGGCAGTCCCCGAGTCACTGCTCGAGGTGCCGAGGTTCAATGCACACTTGATACTCCTCCTTGAAGCGTCGCATCACGACGTACCATATATGGCTCCTAAGTGTAGAATGGGCGAAGTAAAGCTATGTTCCACGGTCTTTTCGATTCGTCGCCGGCTTTGTTTGCCTTGTTCTTTTCTGGTGACTGAGCATCGATTAGGTAATATGCATCGTTGTGCAATGCTTTACTCACGACGAAAGGTCCTTCCCATGGGGGTGATAATTTGTGCATGCCGGCTGTGCGCTGCACTAACCGAAGAACCAAATCTCCTTCTTTAAAAACTCTTGGATTGACTTTCTTGTTGTGATATCGCCGGAGATCTTGTTGATAAATAGCTGATCTTGATAATGCCAATTCCCTGGCCTCTTCTAGCAAATCGACATCGTCTTGTCGAGCTACCTCATTTACCTCAGCGGTTTTATACTGGGTTACTCTTGGCGAATCATGTATTATGTCGGCTAGAAGCACGACTTCTGCCCCATATACTAGAAAAAATGGGGTATACCCTGTTGACCTGTTTGGGATAGTTCTGAGGCTCCATAGTACTGCTGGTAGTTCCTCGATCCAGCATCCTGCCGACCTTTGCAGAGGTTCGACAAGCCGGGGTTTTATTTCGGACAATACTAGTCCATTTGATCTTTCTACTTGCCCATTTGATGCTGGGTGAGCCACCGAGGCGACATCTAGTCTTATGTGTTTTTCTTGGCTGAATCTAGCGAAAGCCCCTTCAGCAAAGTTTGTGCCATTGTCTGTAATAACACTATGTGGATAACCATATCTCAAGATAATATCTTTGAGGAATTTTACTGCTATTGTTCCATCACATTTTTTATTGGTTTTACTTCGATCCACTTTGTGAACTTATCTACCATGACTAAAATGTGAGTCATTCTGCCTCGGGCTGGCTTGAATGGTCCCACCATATCCAAGCACCATACAGAAAATGGCCAAGTAATTGGTATCGTCTTTAATTCGGACGATGGCATATGTATCTTGCTGGCGTATCTCTGGCAACCATTACTTTTTTCTACCAATTCTTTCGCCTCTTTCAACTCCGTTGGCCAATAAAATCCATGCATGAATGCTTTGGCCACTAAAGCTCTGGACGAGGCGTGATGCCCGCATTCTCCCTGATGTATATCTAGGAGTATTTCCTGGCCTTCTGCCGAGTCAACACATCTTTGCAGCACGCTTGTGGCCTTCTTTTATCTGACTCATTGTTTATGATTGTATAAGCTTTTGCTCTTCTTCTTGTCATCTGTCAGTACCCCATTACTCGGCAAGATTGCGTCCTTAAGGAAGGAAAATATGGGTTGCGCCCATGTCGGCATGATTTTTTCTGGGATAATTTCACTATTTATTTCCATATTTTCCGCCGACATAACAGCCTCGGAATTCTCCATATTCATTCGTGCGATGGCCGGGTTCACTTTCGGAAACTCCGGGTTACATTCTTTGTCAATTTCCATTGGCATACTATCTTCTCTTGATTCTGCCGAGATATAAATGGACTCAGACACTAGTGATGGTGCTATTGATGGTTTTCTCAGGTGCTCTAGGGCGATACCCGGGGGAATTGATTGCCTAGTTGATCCGAGTTTTGACAGCGTGTCTGCAGCATCATTTTCTGCCCGAGGTATATGATGAAACTCACATCCATGGAAGTATCCACTTATTTTTTGCACATGGAATCTATATAGGGCCATATTCGCATCTAGCGCGTCCCAATTGCCTGATACTTGTTGTACTACTAGATCTGAATCCCCGTAGCATAGAATCCGACGTATGCCAATCTCTTTTGCCACCTTTAACCCATGGACGAGTGCTTCGTACTCGGCTACATTGTTTGACGCGGCGAAGTGTATTTGCAGCACATATTTCAGCTGATCTCTTTTTGGCGAAGTTAACACTATCCCTGCCCCCAAGCCATTCCTCAGCTTGGAACCGTCAAAGTGCATTGTCCAATAATTCGGATCTGGTAATGGCGGCTCATATTGTACCTCGGCCCAATCCACAAAGAAGTCGCCCACCGCCTGAGATTTGATTGCATCTAGCCTGTCGAATTGCGGAGCATAAGCGAGGTAATCATTTTCTGCCCGAGGTATATGATGAAACTCACATCCATGGAAGTATCCACTTATTTTTTGCACATGGAATCTATATAGGGTCATATTCGCATCTAGCGCGTCCCAATTGCCTGATACTTGTTGTACTACTAGATCTGAATCCCCGTAGCATAGAATCCGACGTATGCCAATCTCTTTTGCCACCTTTAACCCATGGACGAGTGCTTCGTACTTGGCTACATTGTTTGACGCGGCGAAGTGTATTTGCAGCACATATTTCAGCTGATCTCTTTTTGGCGAAGTTAACACTATCCCTGCCCCCAAGCCATTCCTTAGCTTGGAACCGTCAAAGTGCATTGTCCAATAATTCGGATCTGGTAATGGCGGCTCATATTGTACCTCGGCCCAATCCACAAAGAAGTCTCCCACCGCCTGAGATTTGATTGCATCTAGCCTGTCGAATTGCGGAGCATAAGGTGATAACTCGATTTCCCATTTTGCTATTCGGCCACTGGCATCTTTATTGCTCAATATCTCGGCTATGGGTGCTTCACAAATCACTTTTATCGGATGTTCCTCGAAGTAATGTTTAAGTTTTTTCGCCGACATGTATACTCCATTAGCCATCTATTGGTAGTGCGGGTAATTCTGTTTTGAGGCTGATAGTACCTCGCTTAGGTAATATACCGGCCTTTGTACCGACTTATCATCTTCATTGCGTTTCGCGATAACCACCACGCTTACCACTCTGTTAGTGACAGCTACATAAAGTAACATAGGCTCCTTTGATAATGGAGAGGCCAGAATTGGTGTCGTGACCAACATCTTTTTTTAAATGCGTTATCTGCTTGCGGTGTCCAAATGAACTTATTAGACTTTTTCATCAGTTGATATATAGGTAATGCCTTTTCCCCCAGCTGACATACAAATTGACTAAGCGAGGCCAGGCAACCCGTGAATTTTTGTACATCATTTAGACACCTCGGCAATTCCATTCTTTCAACTGCTCGTATTTTAGTTGGATTTGCCTCTATACCTCGGCTGGATACGAGAAAACCGAGTAATTTCCCAGCCGGGACACCGAAGGTACATTTTTCCGGGTTAAGCTTCATTCGGAATCTTCTCAGGTTTGCGAACGTCTGCCGAATATCATCCAGGAGTGTTTTACTTTCTTTGGTTTTTATAACCACATCATCCACATATACTTGCACATTTTTCCCTATCTGGTCATGTAGACACTTTTGCATGCATCTCTGGTATGTTGCTCCTACATTATGCAGGCCGAATGGCATGGTACGATAGCAATAAGCCCCGTATGGGGTAATAAACGCAGTCTTTATTTGATAGGCCGGATTTAATGGTATCTGGTGGAAACCAGAATACGCATCTACAAATGATAACAGCTCACAATCACTGGTCGAATCAATGACTTGGTCTATCCTAGGTAAAGGAAAAGGATCTTTGGGACACGCCTTGTTTAGGTTCGTGTAATCGATACACATTCGCCATACGACGGCTACATTTGGGTCATCATTTTTCTTTTCTACTAACACCGGATTTGATAACCAATCCGGATGAAGTACTTCCATGATGAACCCAGCCGCAAGGAGCCGAGCTATCTCATCCCCTATTATTTTTCTCCTGTCTTCGGTGAACCGGCGGAGAGGTTGCTTCATCGGCCTTGCTCCTGGCCTTACATGCAAAGAGTGCTCAGCCAACTCCCTCGGCACACCTTGCAGGTCTTGAGTTGACCATGCAAAGATATCTCGATTCTCACGGAGGAAGTTGGTGAGCTCGCCTTCCTATTTGGCATCTAGGCCAGCACCAATCGTGATGGTGCGCTCTGGGAATTGCTCGTCTATCTGGACCTTTTTTGTCTCCTTAGTCGGCTGGAAAGAAACACTTCCATGTGGGTTGGCTAACGCTGGCATATTCAGCTGTGCTGACTGAGCGAGAGCCGCTACCTCCTGAATCCTCCTTTTTCTCTTGCAATCACCAATGACTCAGCCAGGTTTGATCCGGCCGAGGCACATTCCATCGACTTCCTGTAATCTCCTGCTACTATTATCAACCCCTGTGGTCCGGGTAACTTCATTTTCAAGTAGGTGATGTGGCATCTGCTCATGAATTTGGCCAATGTCGGCCATCCTAGTAAAGCATGATAGCAACTTTCTAGGTCTACCACTTCAAACACCAAATTTTCCTCTTTGCAATTCTCCCTTGTGCCGAATAACACATCTACTCGGACTTTCCCAATGGGTTCGCACGAAAGTCCCGGCACTATTCCATGGAATGTGGTTCTTGTGGACTGCAGCATATTTTGCGCTATTCCGAGTTTATGCATGGTATCTTTGTACATGATATTGATACTTCTCCCATTGTCAATGAGTACTTTTGAAAATTTCACATTAATGCTAGGCCCGACAAAAGTCGGATCTAGTACGAGTGCGTACGACCCTGGGTTCGGCATTATTTTCGGGTGATCCTTTATGCTCTAGGTTATTTCCTTATCTGACCAAGGCACATATCTTGGTACCGCCGGCATAACCGCATTTACCTCCATATGACGGCGTTGTACACTTTGTCTGTCTTGCTGTTCTGTTGTGAACACACAATATGATTGATGATGTTCTTTGTAATCATTCCGTCCATTATTTCTGGGGTTTTCCCTTCCATCCTGACCTTGATTTATCACTTGATGCACTGCATCTCTCCGATCCGAGTTATCATACCTCGGAGGAGGTGGGGGTAACATCAACTGCTGCGCATTTGCTCCGGTTAACTGTGGCTGCTGCTGTTGATGCGCTTGATGAGGAGGCCTTGCATGTTCGTCGGGTTCCCCATTGCATTTTTCATCCAGGCACATTGCCGAGTTGTATGATTAGTCGGCTTTGCCGGATTTGGTGTATGGAACTTACACGGTTGATCCAACATGGATTCAAACGTGTACCTCGGCCTTTCCTGCCACTGCTTCGTCTGTTCTGGTGTCCACTGTCTCTTCCCTTTGTTCCTTGGCGTCCACTGCTGAGGACCATTTTTCTGTCGCTGAGTGTTGCCGTGACTCGACTGATCTTGCACTACCGCTGCCACCTGGTTGGATGCATATTTGTACTCCGATCTCTCCTCTCTTCTTCTACCTCTGAACTCGTTGCGCCTCGATGATCCGGCTGCATCTCTCGTATATTGATCTTGATGCTCCCGATGCTCAGCCGACATTAGCTCTGGTTGTGTTGGATTGCCCAATGCATACGAATCCGCTATCCTGATGGTTTCTGCCAAGGTGGTCGGCATATCTCTTTGCAACCTCTGCCACAAAACACTGGCGTATCGGCAGCCTTGAGCGAACCAAGCTATCGCTTGAGATTCTATAACTTCTTCACGTGAGTTTCTAAGGTTACACCACCGAGTCAAGAATTCTCTATCTGTCTCATTCGTCCTCTGTTTGCACATAGCAAGTTGTTGTGGCCTGTTTGGTCTTTTGTAAGTACTGGTGAAGTTGCTGACAAACATCTCTTCAAAATCTAGCCAACACTTGATACTGCCTGCTGGCAGATTGTTTAGCCATACTCTGGCTGGTCCTTCCAGCATATGCGGGACATATCTTACCGCCCATCGCAAGTTTCCACCAGCTATCTTTACTGCAGTAGCATAGTCAATTAACCAATCCTGTGGTTTGGTGCTCCCATTGTATGTTTCCGTGCCTCTCGCCAGCTGAAAGTTCGGCACTGGTGGCTCTCCCATGATCCGAGGTCCGAAACATGCCGGACCTGGCGGACCCTGCTCCTCTAACAACTCGGACCGGTACAACCTGTCCAGCTTTAATCTTGCATCATTTGATGGCAAGTTCCTGTACATGATTATCTCCTGCATTCCATAATGGTTATTTCCACCATTCCTCGCATATTCCATATCTGAGTAACCATCATTGTACCTCTCATTTGCCTGATTTTGGTGAGCTGGTCTTACTTCTCATTCTTGCCGAGGTTCATACCTCGGCTGTGGATTGGGTGGCGGGTCCCTCCTTCCTTCCGTCGGGATATCGTTCTCACGATTCCCCCTTCCGAGGTCTCCATTACCTCGGCTTCCGTTGCCTTTGTTGGCACGGCCGGGGTTTTTCTCACCACTGTTACCTCGGCTCCCATTGCCTCTATTCTCATTGACTTTTCTGGTTACTGCCGGATCATACGGAACAATTTGCTTATTTCTTTTTCCTGAAGTTACTGCTCTATCTTTTCGTGCGTTGTTTCCGGGTGAGGATGCGGCTGCCACCGATAGGGCGGGCGCTGCTCCAGCCGAATGAACCATACGCGAGGCTCCCGGTCTTGCCTGGTCAGCCCTAAGCATTTCTTCATTTTGCTGGTTCGCAATGCGTACCGGCTCATTCACTCTTTCTTGTTGTTTCTGTCGGGCTTCGCCAATCAATCCTTCTAACTCCAATGCTGCGGCATTTGTCGCCCTTAGGTTCTTTGCCGGGGTGCTATACCTCAGCAAGCCTAGGTCGATTGAATCTGCCTTATGAGTCTCATGCTCTTTGTTGATATCATCCATGAGGTTTTTCCCCCTCAATCTTAATTCATCTACCCGCTCTGGGGCAACATCTAGCTTATTCGCCTTAGCATATTCTCGTAGGGTCCTATTCAAGGACTCCCGCAAAGCCGACACCTTTTTTGCTTCTACCAGTACTTTCTGCCTAGTCTCTTATAACTCAGCCTGAGCATTAGCCGGATCAAGTATCGGTGCTACAGGCGTGGTCAGATTATCTATAGTTGCCTGGAGAATATTTTCTGGTCTTTCCAGTGGTGGCCATCTTACCCTCGGTGCCTTCGGGGTCGTCTCCTGCACCTCGGCTTGGCTGCTGACGGATCTACCTCGGTGGGCTGTGGAGCTGCCTGCTTCGTGGCCACCTGTCCTCCCGTCGTCGGGTCCTTGCTTGGTCTGGCGCCTGCTGCTGCCGCCTGTACCCCGACTGCGACCATCACCTCGACGCTGCTGACGGGGCATTCTCCACGCAGACCGTTTGCGGCGCTGAGCGGAGGATCTCCTGCATTAATAACCTGGTGAGGATAAACGCATGATGTGTCGACGCCGACGTAGATCTGGTGCATGCCCAGGTTGATGAAGACGCCGTTGCGCGGAGGAGATTTTCTCCTGAAGCTGCCTGTGTTATCGCTGACATAGTCACAGAGATCAAATCTATGGACTAAGCCAGAGACAACGCGCTCGTCAGTGTGGATGAAGTTTCCCGTCTGGATCTTGACTCCAGCTAGCACCGCTGCTGGCCCCATGGTGGGCGCCAACTGTCGTGGTGGTGGCACGGCAGATGCCATGGGTAGACTAAAGTATGGGGCCAATGGATGCTAGAGGGATCCGGGGAGGGAAGATGCAGTGATTTCCACACTCAAGTGACTAACATAAAGATCTTTCTTTCTCCTTACAAGAACTACAAGTGCTCCTTGAGATGTTAGCAGGAAGAAGAAGACTACTACACGAGCCTTACGGCGTAAAGTGAATCGATCCCCCCTCAGGATCCCGCGTCTCCCCTTATAAAGGGGTGCCTTGGATCCTCTAGGGCTAACGTGGCAAGGATATTCGAGGAATATGCTTGTCCCAAGATAGTAATTCGGCGACCTCCTTTCTGTGTCCCCCTTCTAACGACGGCAAAGTTCCAGAGAACCCCACCTGCGCGCCTCGGGCTCCATGACTGTCACCTCCGTGACCCCCTTCTGCTCTGGTGCTCTGCTCCTTGTCCTTTGTGCTTGGCTCCGTTAAGATTATCCCTAGCCCGTGACTTTGGTTTGACTATAGGCACCTCCTTCTCCTACAAGCTTCACGTTATTCGGCCTTGTCTCGCATAACTCGGCTCGGCCTTCACCTGCATTCAAGTTATCCAGGCTCACTTGGCCGACTTAACTCGTATGTCGACCGGGTAAGGCATTGCTCCTTCCTCGTAAGTGTCATGGCCGTGCTTATCTCGGCCGACCTTTACATGACTCAGCCGATATCAACAGTAACTCGGCATATGACAAGGGAGACTCCTTTTATCTTTCCCTGTCTTGACCCTATCCGGGGTCACCTCCCCAACATTACCTCCCCTGATGATGGAGGGAGCGAGCCGGCAATGGATCAACACCCTCCCCGCGGACAGCATCGATTCCTGGGAGGATATGTGTGACGCCTTTGCCAGGCACTTCGAGGGTTCCTACACCCGTGCCACCACCATCGAGGACCTGGAGCGATGCGTCCAGGGACCCCGCGAGTCGACCCGCAGCTGGGTCCAGCGGTGGCAGGACCTGTAGTTCAACGCGGACGGCATCCACTCGGATACAGCGATACACTTCTTCAAGACCTTGTGCCGCTACGAGCCCTTGGTCTCTAAGCTCAAGCGGGTGTACAAGACACTCGATAACATACCGGACCTCCTCGAGATCGCCAAGCGGTACGCGGAGGAGGACCTGAACCAAGAAACGGACGACGAGTCGGGAGGAAATCTCCACCCAAGTGGCCACGACAATGGGAGACGACCCGAGCTACGCTAGAGCAACACTCGCCTAACCGTCAAGCGCCGTGGTGACGGGCGAGTTGACTTCGTCGCCAACGCCATCTATGCACCACGCGAGCCCAAAAGCTTCCGCCGCGACGGGGACTAGCGCCACGAAAGCGGCAACTACAAGGCGAAGCCGAGGTTCGACCCCGTGGCCCTCCTCAACCAGCCTTGTGTGTTCCACAGCAGGGAGGGGGAAGCCCTCCATGCACACGACCGCCGACTGGCACTCCCTAAGGGAGATCGAGAAGCACGGTGCGCACGGGAGGACCCCAACAACCACCCACCAAATGGCGGGGCATTCGGCAACGACGTGGGATCGCTCCACACCTTCACCGGGTTCAGCACCAAGCGCGAGAAGAAGGTCATCGCCCGTGCCGTCGCCGTCAATGCAGTGTCCTAGGTCGACGTCCCACGCTTCCTCAACTGGTCTGAGCAACGGATCACCTGGAGCCGCGAGGACCACTCGCCATGGATCAAATACCCGGGGCGAGTCGCCTTGGTGGTCAAGCCCAAGGTGGGCGACTACTAGCTCCCCAAGACGCTGATGGATGGCGGAAGCACCATCAACATTCTCTACCTGGACACGTTCAGGCGACTGCATCTCCCGCAGTCGATGATCGAGACGACCTACACCACCTTCCACGGCATCGTCCCCGGTCGGAAGGCATACCCGATCGGCAAGGTGACGCTACCAGTCACCTTGGACACACCAGCAAACTTCCGCACCGAGCGGATTGTCTTCGAGCTGGTGCCCTTCAACATCTCCTACCATTGCGTCTTGGGGCGCCAGGCGTTCGCCAAATTCATGGCAGTGCCCCACTGCGCGTATAATGCGATGAAGATCCCACGGCCATGCGGCATCATTACCGTCCACGGCGACCCCTACATGGCCACGGAGTGCGAGGCCAAGGGCGCCGAGCTCGCAGACACCGTCATCGCTGCAGAGGCCAACCACGCGGAGGAGGTCGCCAACTACACGCGCGGGGTCAAGAACGAAGACCCCACGATACTCAAGAAGCCCAACTCGGAGGGTGGCGGCTCAACCGCCTTCGAGGCAACCACGCACATGCGCTCCCTCGAGCTGGTCCCCGGCGACTCCAGCCAGACGGTGACAATCGGAACGAGCATGAGCCCAGCATAGGAAGGCGCTCTCATCAAGTTCCTCCATGAGAATCGCGACATCTTCGCATAGAATCCATCTGACATGCCTGGTGTCCCGAGGAAACTCGCTAAGCACAAACTCAACGCCGACCCTAAAGCGCGACCCATCAAGCAGTCGCTATGGCCCTTCAATGAAGAGCGCCGCCGAGCAATCGCCGAGAAAGTATAGTGTCTACTCACTGCAGGCTTCATACGGCCAATCAAGTTCTCCAAGTGGCTGGCAAACCCAGTCCTGGTCGAGAAGAAAAATGGGACTTCGAGAATGTGTATCGATTACACAAACCTCAACTGCGCCTGGACAAAGGAGAAGCTCGTCCTCCCACGGATCAATCAAATCATTGACTCGACCGCGGGCTTGGAGTCGCTGTGTTTCCTTGACGCCTACTCTGGTTACAACCAGATCAAAATGGCAGTCGAGGGCGAGGAGAAGACGGCGTTCATCATGCCATTCGGACCATTCTGCTACACCGCCATGATCTTTGTCCTCAAGAACGCCGGGGTGACCTACCAGAGGTGCATGCAGGAATGCCTTGCGAGCCAAATTGGCCGAAACATCCACGTCTACATCGACGACATGGTGGTGAAGTCCACTCGCCAGGGCGACCTACTCGCCGACCTGGACAAAACCTTTGCTAATCTGCAGAGGTACAAGATCAAACTAAACTCAGGAAAGTGCACCTTCGGTGTACCTACTGGACAGCTGCTGGGGTACGTAGTCTCCAAACGAGGCATCGAGGAAAACCCCACAAATATCAACACGATCGCCCGGCTCGGCAAACCCGAGTGCCTACGCGACGTACAAAAGTTGGTCGGGCGAGTTGAGGCTCTCAGTCGCTTCATTCCCCGGCTAGGCGAGAAGGCAATGCCTCTCTACCGCCTAATGTGCAAGAATCCCATGTTCCAGTGGGACAAGGAGGCAGACGACGCGCTTCACGCACTCAAGGAAGTGCTACTCGCGGCCCCGCTACTCGCCGCCCCCGTCGACAAGGAGCCCATGCTCGTTTACGTCGCGGCATCCGAGCAAGTCATCAGCGCCGTCATGGTCGTCAAGCGACCAGAAGAGGGCAAGGAGCGTTCGGTACAGCGACATTTCTACTACATCAGCGAAGTCCTCACCGAGTCGCGCCAACGCTACCCGCAGTACCAGAAGCTGGTATATGCGATCTTCCGAGCCCAGCGGCGACTGCCGCATTACTTCCAGGAGCACCCAATCACGTTCGTATCCTCCGTGTTGTTGTAGGACATCATCCGCAACCATGAAGCAACTAGGCGAGTCGCCAAGTGGGCCCTCGAGATCGGCGTCCGCAACATCAGGTACAAGCCCCGCAAGGAAATCAAGTCGCAGGCCCTGGCGGACTTCCTCTCCGACTGGGAAGAGGCGCAGCAGAAGCTGCCGTACCTCCACTACTGGTTGCTACACTTCGACGGGTCCAAGAACACAGACGGCGCAGGGGCAGGGATCGTCCTCACGTATCCCAAAGGCGACAAGCTACGCTACGTCTTGTACCTCGACTTCACCCCCTGCACCAACAACATGGCCGAGTACGAGGCCCTCCTCCACGACATGCGAGCAGCAAAGGAGATGAACTCAACCGTCTGCGCTGCTACCGCGACTCCGATCTCGTCGCCGGACAAGTCGCCGGCACCTGTGATGCAGTCTCCCCCACCATGGCGGCATACCGCCAAGCAGTGGACCAGCTAGGGGGGCACTTAGCCGGCTACTACGTCGAGTGGATCGACCGGCGCAAGAACGAAGAGGCCGACGCCCTCCTCGCATCGGGTCGGCTCATCTCGCGCCACCCGTCGGTGTCTTCCTCGACACCATCACCAAGCCTTCCGTCTCTCCCTCGAGGGAGATCGACATCGGGATTCCGGTGCAACCATGAGCAGCCCTGGTCGCCATGCTCGCGGAGCCAAGCAACTGGACCGCGCCATACGTCGCCTACCTAGAGGCAGGAACCCTACCCGCTGACGAGACGGAGGCCTAGATGATAGTACGCCGCTGCAAGTCCTTCGTCATGATCAACAGCGAGCTCCACAAGCGCAGCGTGACCGGCGTGTTCCAACGCTGCGTCCAACCCGCGGAAGGTCGCAAGATCCTCCAAGACATCCATGCCGGCCACTGCAGCCACCACGCTGGCGCTCGGTCCCTGGTCGCCGAGGCCTTGCGACACGGCTTCTAGTGGCTCACCGCACACGCCAACGCGGTCGACATCATCCAATGTTGCGTCGGGTGCCATAAGTAAGCCAACCAGACTCACGTCCCAAGCTCGGCGCTCAAGAACATCCCCATCACCTGGCCATTCGTCGTGTGGGGCATGGACATGGTAGGCCCCTTCAAGAAGGCCCCCTCCGGCTTCACCCACCTCCTAGTCGCACTCGACAAATTCACAAAGTGGATGGAGGCCAAGCCAGTCTGCAAATGCGACGGGAAGACCGCCACCAAGTTACTACGCGAGCTCATCCATCGCTACGGGTTCCCGCACAGCATCATCACGGACAATGGCACCAACTTCGCCAAAGGAGCCATGGCCGAATTCTGCGAGGAACACAACATACGACTCGACCTCGCCTCAGTCGCCCACCCGGAGTCCAATGGACAGGCGGAACGCGCCAACCAGAGCATCCTCCACGGCCTGACGCTGAGACTGCAAGTCCCCTTCGAGCGAATTCCAGGGTGCAGGGTCGAAGAGCTCCCCTCCGTCATCTGGGGCATCCGCACCTCCGTCAACAGGTCGACAGGGTTCACCCCTTTCTTCATGGTGTACGGCTCCGAAGCCATCATGCCGACCGATCTCAAGCACGACTCGCCTCGGGTGGTCAACTACGCGGAGGCCAACAACGAGCTCGCACGCCAGGACGGGGTCGACCAGCTCGACGAAGCACGTGACCTAGCTCGCTCCCGCACCGCCATCTACCAGCAAGGACTTCGTTGCTACCACAGCAGGCAAGTCCGGACTCGCACCTTCCAGGAAGGCGGCATGGTCATGCGACTGATCCAGGACAAGAAGGGCATGCACAAGATCTCTCCCCCTTGGGAGGGACCATTCGCCATCGGGCGAGTCCTGGGCTACGACTCCTACTACCTCATCGACGTCCGAAGCGACGGACAACTCGACGTCAAGCGGCCATGGAATGTAAATCTCCTACGGAAGTTCTACTCCTAGAACTTCAAACATGTACCCCCTGCCCGCTATGAAATAAAGAAGATCGATTCGCACAAATTGTGTTCACTCTCCATGCCTTGTGCCATTCGCACTCGTAATAACAGCCTACGCTACTCGCGGAAGTCAACCCTTCGTCATGCGACCGGCACGGCCAAGTAGTGTGATACGAGGGAACCAAAAAAATTCGGGCCTTGAATCGTCCATGAAAATGGCCAACCCGGAGCCCCATCGGAGTGGCCTCGCTCGACTGGCTTTCCGAGCCAAGACGACCGCATTCGCTTCCAACAGCGACCGAGTCCTCCACATCCTTGGTGCAGTGACTCGAACGGCTAAGTACCACGCTCGGGGACTGACTCCAGCCCAAACTCGAGCGACTAGGGAAAACGCCAAGTACGAGAGAGCATCCTGGACTCGTCACGCGACTGATCCTCCGGGTCAGGTGGAGCGACGCGCTTAACACAACGCGCTTCGTCCTCACCTACTTTGGGCATGCGACTAGAACGGCTAAGTACCACGCTCGGGGACTCGGCCAACAGACCTCGTTCGCGCCCGGGAAAACGGCTAAGTATAGAGCGCCCCTTGGGGTTGCAATGCGACTGGCTTTCCAAGCCATGGCGAGTTGGCCACAGCTGACTAACAATATAACAACATACATACACGTAAAAATGAGGTAAACCCCACAAAAAGGGCGGACGCGCTTGGGGACTCGCACAACCCACAAATAAATCAGACACTGACAAAAGCATTCATGCATTCCTTATGGCAACAAAATTTGTTCGCTTACAAGGGCAGTTACATAGCTGTTACAACTAACGTCGTTTGGCAAACTAATTTACTCCGTAGGCTTCGACGATGATGCGCCATCACTCCCGCGAACACAGATGAAGGGAACCCACGGGTTTGATGGGCACGTCATCAGAGCGCCCGCCATGACCGCTCGAAATGGTTGCTCCACCTTGAAGTCGCGACTCGCCGGCTCGGGGTCATTCGGGGCAACAATCATTTCTTGGTAAGGAAGAAGGTCACCCATCGCCAACACCCGGTCGGAGTAAACCGCAGCCCGCTTGGTCAGCTTCAGCACGTCGGAGATCTCGACCGCGCCCGTCGACGAAGGGTACCCGCTGGTGATGTCGTCAAGGTCAAAGTCGTCGGGGAAGTACGCGAGCCCAAGACTCGGCGCAGTCGCAGCACCACGACGGAAGGCCGAGCGCGGCATGAAATCAACAACCGTCGGGGCCTTCACCAGGTAGCGCCAGACCTCGACAAGGTCGCTGGGGATCACCTCCGTCGGTGAAATTTCTTGAAGGCATGCGCGAATACAAGTCGCAGACAGAGCGGCCGAATCCATCAGCGTGGTGACACATTGTCGCGTATCATACGACTGCGCTTCGGCCTCGTCGTCAAGAATCCTCCCTGCAAACCAGAAGGAGCTTAAAATCATAAATGCGCAAAAGGGTAAAGATGACCCGCACGCTCGGGGACTCGCAAGACCAACCACACGAAAATCGGAGAAGCTCACCAATCAGGGGGCGACAGAGCCCCGTGATGAAATCCTGAGATTCGAGAGATCATTCTGCATCCCGGCAACGAGCACATCCGACAACTTCCGCTCATCAGCAGCGGCAGCGAAGGCCGCCTTCGACCTTTCATCTGCCGAGGTTGCCTCCGCCTTCGCGGCTTTGAGTTCTCGCTCGAGCTCGGCCATGCGCTTCTCCGCGGCGCTCAAAGACGCCTGGGCAGCCATCAACTCGCTGGCGGGGACCATACCCTCGTGATCCTTTTCCACCGCGGCCACTTGAACCTCTGCGTCAACGCAACTATGAGAATAACATAAGGAAAAGACGTCCATGATAACAAGCAGTTCCTGATAACACTCTTACCAGCAGTCACTCGAAGCTGCTCGTTCGTCCCTTGCACGGAGTGGAGTTCCTTCTCCAGACGCTCCTTGGCGGCCAATTGGTCCGCCGACTCGCGCTGCAGGCCCTGCACAACCATGATAATATCAACAAAGAAATTCCTAAGTGCCTAGCCACTGAAATTCGGCAACTAGCCACTCGGGGACTGGGCAGCGAAGAAATTCTTAAGTACCTAGCCGCTGAAATTCAGCGACTAGTCACTCGGGGACTGGACAGCGAAGAAATTCCTAAGTGCCTAGCCGCTGAAATTCAGCGCCTAGCCACTCGGGGACTGGACAACAAAAACAGTAAGGATCCGATTGCTGAAATTCAGCGACCAGATCCTTGGGGACTAGACATACCTGGATCGCTGCACCCAGCATGTTGTGGAGCTCGACCGCGTCCACTGATGGCAGCACAACAGGTGTGCGCCCGCGATGCTGCTCGACCTCCGCCAACTGCGCTGAAGCACATAGCGTGGAGGCCCTCGCCACAAAGAGAGGGAAAGTCGCCACAACCGCCCCTGCGGCACTCGTCGTTGGGCCCGTTTCCCCAACTAGTGTCGCGGGTTCCACGTGTTGCGACTCCGCGTCCACTGTGGCCTTCATGACCTCATCCGCTCCAACCGGAGCCTCGCTGGGGGTAAATCCCAGTTGTGTGACCTCGTCGCCCTTTGTCCTCTTCGCGCCCTCAACGGGCGCCTTGACCTCGTCGCTCTTCCTCTTCTTCGAGGGGTCGACTTGCGCCCCCGCGGCATCCAATGGGACCTTAGACACCGAGGGGTGGCCTATTTTATTCACACCAGTCCTGTAACACAAAGTCGTCAGCAAGCTCGCCGGACAAACATAAATTAGTTGCCCAAAGAAATAATCTAAAAGGATACTCACTTGGCGATTGGGATAAAGCGAAGGTCGGTGCGAATGCTCGCCGGCTTCTCCAACTTTGGTCCCAACTTCTGACTGAGGCCCATCTCGAACACGCTCTGGGCCCAAGACACCGAGGGCTTCTTCGAGGATGAGGCTGCGGCAGGAGGATCTGTGGCAATCGCCGCAGGCGCTTCTTTGGGTGGCGAGGCACCCGCGGATGGCGCGGCCCCGAGCCCGGTGACTGTGGTGAAAGGTGGTGGCAGCAATGTCGTTCATCAGCCACCACGGTCACGTCGGCCGCCGTAGTCTCCTTCGCCGGCACGCTGGCCTTGGCCTTGTCGGTCGCACTGGTAGCTTCTGAGCTACTCGCGGACCTGGGCGGTGACGCTGTCTTGGTCGGCTTCTTCTTATGTTGCTGCAACTTCTTCTTCGACGATGTGGCCACGCGCCCCGCGAAGTGTGCTCGAGGACCTCATTGTCGCCCCCGTCGTTAGCCTCGAGGCTCTTGCTGGCCTCGATCTTGCATTGTCACTGCCCGCGGGTTTTACGGACCATGGGCACGACAACCTCCACGGCCTCGTCTTCATTGTCACTATCGTCACTGTCATCATCTTTGTCGCCTCCGACGTTGCCCTTGTCGGACGAGGACTCGCTCTCGTCCTCAACGGACTCGTTCGAGTTTTCATCGTCGGCAGGCGCAAGCCAACCTTCCACCACTTGGAATAACTGCAAAGACAAACTCAGTCAGTGAAAACTGCGACTGCATATCTGCAACTGCGAAATGCACAAGGAAGTGAGAACTTACTGGCGGAGCCTTGCGCTTCGCGGTGTATGGGGGAACCCCGGACTTCGCGTCGAGATATTCCGCGTCAGCGATTTTCTCCAGGGCCAAGGTGTAATCGTTGAGCTTCCACTCGGCGGTGCAAGACTTCATTGGGTCGTCCTTGCACGTACTACATCCGATGGGCGTGGTCGGCTAGAGGCACCAACCGCCGCCTGAACCAGCAGTTGTAGAGGTTGATGGTTTGAAGGCCCTTCTTTTTCAAGTTGCGCATTGTCAGCAGCATTTCGTCGACCACCATCCGCTGGTCGAGTGGAAGCTTGGCGACTTGAAGCCGACGCGGCTCGGGACGGTCGGCGGAATACATCTAAAGCGCCACCTCGTCGTCTGGCGGCGACTCGGTAACATATAACCAAAGTTTCTTCCACTCGTTCGCCGCCTTCTTCAGCAGCATCAGGTCGAAGAAGGAGGCCTTAGACTTCAGCTGGAAGGTGAGGCCGCTCGCGGCTAGCATCGGGCCACCTGTCTCCTCGCGCCCGATCCTCCCGTGGAACAGATCTTGCCACAGGGGGGAGTACGGTCGGTAACCTAGGTAGCACTCGCAAAATGCCATGAAGATGGCGAGTTGCTCGATGCTGTGTGGCCCTAGGTCTGACGGTTGGATGTCATAATAAGCGCAGAAGCGGTGAAAGAAGATGGAGGTGGGGAATCCGAGACCCCTCTCCAGGTGACTGGTGAAGCAGATGAATTCTCCCTCGAGCGGATCTGGCACCACCTCTCCGGCTGCGGGGATGCGCCATCTCCCGGCACGAAGGATCCCCGCATCCTCGAATGACTTCAGCAGCACCTTCATGCATTTGGATCTCCCCCATGGTTCTGTTTAGGGCGCCATCACTCGGAGGATATAGGGTTACGGAATCGCTCTGGTCGCTACGAAGGAATGGAAGACTGGGAGACACGTGGGATCGGAGGAAGTGTGGGGAATGATCGCTCCTTGCCCGTCACTCTCCTTATATAGCGGTTGCTACCCGCCATTTTCGGGGAGTCGTTACCGCGCGGTGATTACACCGATATTACCGTTGGATTACCCAACGGCTAGTTTGACCAACACTGACGGTCCAACTTCGTCTACTCGAATTGCCAACTACAGCGACCCGACTACTCGCCGACCTGATCGCCCTAGCTGCGATTCGACTACTCGCCGACCTGATCGCCTTGGCTACGATCTGATTGCTCGCCGACCCATTCGTCGTGCTGTGACTCGACTGGCCATCGTTATTGCGACTAAGATGACAAGTTCCCTCTTTCAATCAGGGAGTCCACCGCCGATTCGACTAGGCATCCAAATTGGACCCGCATACTCCGACTGCCAAGAACACCTGCGACGAATCAACGACGGCCTCGGGGACTACTGATGGGGATATTCCAAGTGGGGTATACCCAGGGGCGTTCCTCTTGCCCATCTTTGCCGCCAAGTGGGCTGCAGGAGCCGGCGGATCAAGACCCAACAAGGAGCCAGGCGACTGGAAGCTGAAGGCCTAGAAGCGTAGCTAGGCCCGGTCGGATTAGGTCAAGCACCCTCTGAATCCTTAACTAATTCGGCTATATATCTATAAACCCTAGAGAGGTGAGTTTATATAAACCTCCCTAGGGTACGCATAGAGGACATGTTCCATCATACACCCCCTGCCACTCGCCGCCTAGTCGTCGAGCTCTCCCTTGTACTCTCTCATCAATACAATCTAGCAGGAGTAGGTCTTTACCCTTCGGGGGCGAACCTGGGTAAAACACTGTGTCTCCACGTTCATCTCGCACCGCAGATGGTTGGCCGCCCTTGCCCCTTGTTCTACTACTCGCTGCCGATTGCAGCATCTGCCGTGGCCATTCCCGAAAAAGGCCGAGGCCCAAGAGGTATGATATTTTAGGTCGATCAGCCTTCTTCATAGTTTCGCGAAGCTGTTCTCCAAGATTCTGGCGAACAGGTTGCGGCCCAAGATGGAGGAGCTGGTGAGCCCAAACCAATCGGCATTCATCAAGGGGCGCAATTGGCATGATAACTTCATCTTGGTCAGGCAGTTGGCTAGGAAGATCAATCTCAGGAGGGAGACAAGTGCTCTGCTGAAACTAGACATCGCGCACACCTTTGACTCGGTTTGTTGGGCCTTCCTGTTTGAAGTTCTTAGAGCCATGGGCTTCCTGGAGATCTGGCTCAATCGGATCGCGATGCGCTGTGTTCGGCGAGAACTATAGTATCGGTGAACGGTGTTCCAGGGGAGACAATCTTGCATGCGCGCGGCCTCCGACAGGGAAACCCACTAGCACCGCAGCTATTTGTTCTTGTTATGGAGGTGTTCACACTTCTGTTCGGTCGGGCGGTGGCGGAGGATTTCCTATCCCCAATTGGTAATTTCTCCCAGCTACAATGGATTTTGATCTAGGCGGATGATGTAGTGCTCTTCATCAAGCCAACGGATCATGACTTGGGGGCAGTCAGGCATTTTCTAGCCATCTTTGGTGAAGTATCAGGTCTCTAGGTAAACTACCGCAAAACAATTGCTACCATTATCAGAGGTGGAGAGGAGGTGGAGCAGCTAGTCTGAAGAAGTCTTGGATGTGGGATAGCAAAATTGATGGGGTTCGTTGCATATAAAACAAAAAAATCCTATGGTTGCAACTGCCAAGATGGAATCTAGGAGATACTATGCAACGGTTACAGATGGACTCACCCTCGTAGACCATAAGCAGTAAAACGTCCCCGAAAACCAACATGGTTGATGTATATGTACACGACCGTCCTCCAGGACGTGTAGAAGATCATCACCATAAACGGGTAGCGCCTCCATAATCGGTCACACATGCGGTGTGTCGACGACTCCCGAACCCTCGCTCTAGCCAGGCAGCAGAAGTAGCGGATCCCTGGGAGCTCCAACAGTGATATGACATGGTAGAGGTGGTGGAGGGGAAGATCTCGAGCAGGGATTCACCTAAGCACCTTTTTTTATGGAAATAGACATGGTTAGCAAGAGGGAGAAGATGCCAACCAAAGGGCATATGAGAGCATGGGGAAGTGTGTGTGAGTGAGAGGTCTCCACCTCCTTTTATAGGGGGGGCAGCCCAAGGGGGCATGGAGCCAGCCATGGAGGTGCCCCCACCTCTCCCCTAATTATGTGGCTGGACACTCCACTCACACATAATTCAATCTCCACTTTCTCCATTTATTCTCCACTCAAAAAAACAAAGGTCTTTCCATTAAAGCACTTTAATTCTCTTGTTGTAATGCAACTCAATTTCATGAACACTTCATTTAATGAGTACTTCACTTAATGAACACTTCATTTAATGAACACATTAAAATTTTCATCCCTTGATTTGTTTTGATACCTCAAAACTATTTTGGCAGATTCATAATGACTCCCACTAGTTCCACAAAGATCAGATGATCATCCGAACCTCTTTCTCTATAATCAAATTCCTTTTGTCTCGCGATATTTTACTTGTCCGAGATCAGATCACTTGGTATCATCAATACCTTGTTTAATATCGTTTCTGACAAGTACTCTTTTTCTTGTTCCTATGATATGACATTCTAGTGATCAAATCACTTGTTTGCAAGCTATGTCAATGTGATATCACCGAGAGGGCCCTAAGTATATCTCTCTATTATCTGGATGGACAAATCCCACTCTTGATCCACGAGCCTCAACTAACACTTTCCAAGTACCTGACAACACCTTTATAATCACCCTGTTACGGTGTGACGTTTGATGGAATCAAAGTACTCTTCCAGTGAAAGTGATTGACATGATATCATGGTCTAAGGACATTGAGTTATTGCGAATGTGATAGCAATATAAACTTGATGACCTAATCGTATTGCTACATCTACTACGGGTGACTATTCATCATATCATTCTCCAATGATATGACCCTGTTATTGACAACATTCTCCAATGTTCATGATCAGGAAACCTTTGATCATCTATTAGTCAACAAGCTAGTATAAAGAGAGGCTTTACTAGGAACCTTTTCTGTTTATAAATCACACATGTATTAATGTTTCCTATTAATAAATTATAGCATGAAAATAAACATTTATCATAAACATGATAATAACCACTTTATTATTGCCTCTCGGGCGTATTCCTTTTAGTCTCCCACTTGCACTAGAGTCAATGATATAGTTTGAAAACTTACGCATTCAACACCTATGGCACTTTGGTGTTGTATATACGCGTTTGCTAGTGGTAAACATAATTCCCGGGTCTGACACTTTCAGGTCCGTGTGTATTTGCATGTCTTTGCGTCTCTACGCATCACTCATTCTCTAATGAGATGGCATTGCATAATTTTGGTGAGACCTTAGTTCCTTGGGTTTTAAAACATGTAGATATAATTGTCATACAATATATCTTCATAGTACTAGCCCATCGAAACACACCAAGATCATTTGCTGCTATTATAGCAGTCTTTATACTTAGCCTTTCGTTGTAGTATCCGTCACAATGTCCATAACTTTGGAACTCATCCAAATCCATCATGGAAATTTATTTCATTACATTGTGCCACCTTAATCTATAGCCTAAATTGAGATAAACTTAATTTGTATCTTGTGACGGAAATAGTACCAATGTAACACTTTACAATGAATTATCTGTATAGTGCCAATGTAACACCTTACAATGAACTATCTGTATAGTGTCAATGTAACACCTTACAATGAACTATCTGCATAGTGTCAATGTAACACCTTACAATGAACTATCTATCACTTCTATATACAAAATATATTCTTAGTTCTTCCAAAGATCACAAGAATATCCTTACTATTGTCCAATAGTCATCGTATGAGTCATCCTAGTATAAGCTTATAACATTTAGAGCATAGGACATATCTGGATATATACATATCATGGTATGATTGATTGAGATATTCATGTGATTTTACTCACCAATTGTCAAAACACTTGAATCTTGATTCCACCTTTTCTGTGTGGCAAGAACATTTCTCGTCATTTCCATATTGAGCTCATTCACTGTTTCATCTATGTACATTTGGCTTAACCATATTAGCGTCTCAATCTATTCAAATAGAAATTGATGCCTAATATTTGGGTTTTTCCAAAGTCTTTCATCCATATCTAATTTCAATGAAATTCTTATCCCGTGTCAAATAAAAGATACATCATTTCCAATCAACAATATGTCTTATACACAATGTATTGGAAACATGTCTTAGCGCTCCTAGTTAATTTCTTGCAAATGCAAGCATCTTCATCGTTTTTTATGAAATTAAACATTTTAACTATTTCATCACGATGAAGATTCCAACTCCACTATGCTTATTTCAACTATTGAAATTTGCATGCCTTTTAGCATCCTTTGATTTAACAAAACCCTTCGGACCATATCACATACACGTCCTAGGTAACCATTCTATTTGAATAATGTTGTTTTGTTTGTTCGACTAGTATATACAACAATTGACATATGTAGTGGTTGCTACACTAATCCGTCTAGACTAAATATCATTACAAAAGATCGAATCATGTCATATTCAACTCTTTGAACATTGTCATAAACTTTTTACCGGCATGTCGACTATTTCATAGATGTGAAACATCCATGTCTGTTTTTTATAGATCCAAATACTACTGATAGGCTGCATGCCTTCCAAACGGTCTTCTAAGTTAAGTAACTTGGTTTCTCGTGTATGGAACTATCACGGATTTCATGGCTTCAAGCCATTTGACGGAGTCAGGGCCGATCTTCACTTCTTTGCATGCAGTTGGTTCATCATTGTCAAACAATAATAATTAAACTCAAATCTTACTATTTGATTGTTTATCCAACCTACGCGGTTCAATAGGACCTTAGATTAAGTACTTGTTTAATTGACTCCATTGTTGGAATGATTGTGTAAAACTCCACCATGATCAAAAAACTTAAGTGTTTTCAAAACCAAATTCAAATAATTAGATCTCTGTGACCACAATGTGGCTGCCTCCGAGACACTTTATGTCATTGTGCAACTCAGCACATATATCTAAGCTTCATTAACCTTATCAAAGTTCTATTGTCCTCCCACTTAACTTTTCGTGAAAAAATCCTTCTCAAGAAACTTGACGTTCTAAGCGACAAACACTTTTGTTTTCAAGAAACTTGACGAAATGGTTATTCGGAATAACCTACAAAGACATGCTCATTCGACTTTGGTTGTAAACTTTTTACTTATGCCTAGCATACCAAAATTTAAGAAAAGATAACTTAGGTTTTATCCCAAACCATAACTCATATGGTGTTATTTCAACGGATCATGATGGAGCTCTTTTTAGTGTAAAAGTGGTATTCACTAAAGCTTAATCTTTAAAAAATAATGGCAATTTTCTAAATAGCACTGTTGACCTTACCATGTCAAACACGGATTGATTACATTTCGCGAAGACTCCATACTCCTATGGTGCTTCGAGAAATGCAAGTCAATGGAACGATTCCTCAAATCTTAGGTGTTTTACCAAACTTGTAACTCAGATATATTCCTTTATGATCCAATCATAAATTATTTATTTTCTTGTTACAATGATTTTCCACTTCATCTTGCAATCATTTGAACATTTTCAAATGTTTCATACTTCTCCCTTATTAAGTAAATATACACATGTATTTACTGTTTCCGAGAAAGCATATGAAGTTCAAATCCATCGCTCACTACCACAAATAATGGACAATATACATCAACATGCACTACGTCCAATAGGTTAGTCGTTCGTTCTTCTTTGGCCCATGAACAAGGTTTTAATTATCTACAGGAAAGTTCCACAAGCGTCAATTGATCAAAATCAAAAGACTCCAAATATCCATTAACATGGAGTTTTCTCCTTCTTTTCTTTCCAATATAATTTAAACGACAATGTCACTCAAAAAGTGATATTTCAATCATTCATCTTGCGACTCTTTAGCATCGGTGTTTATGAACGTGATTTATCCAACTAGATTTGTAAAAGTTCATCCATCTTCTATGGAATACGGTAATTATTTGAATAACCATTATTCTTATAATACCGAAACAAAATAACAATTATTAATACAAATCTTGAAGACAAGCTTTGATGTCAAGGAGAAACATAATAACACTTTATTTGTTTTCGATGAACAACATCGCATATTCTTTTGCTAGTTACTTAGGCCATTGCAGTTCATGAATTGTGTTTTTCTGTATGACACTTCATACCAACAAATTAGGTATCCAATACCCAAGAACCACATTGTTTAACACGCAAAGAATACACCCATAATGTGTATATCATCTATATACCTAAGCTGGACATTTCCAGTCTTTTTCTTTTCTGCCAAATATTTACCAGATTCTCTTTCAACATTACCTTTCCTTTTTAAAAGAATCTATCAACATCAATAGTGGTGCCATACATATGACACATGGTACAAAGCGTGTATAGTCAAATACTAATACCTTTGGACTTGCTTTTCGAAGTTGATCACCATCATCAAATGTTTGGCATTATTTCAAATTTCATCCCTTTTAGTAATCCTTTTGATGTACTAAACATTTTACCTACATCTTTTATCCATCCTTGTCATGAAAACTTTCATGATTAAGCTACTATAGCTTATAAAGGTGAATCGTGAATATAATATTAGTTCCCAAAACCTTTTTGGGAGATCAGGACGCCTAGCGTCTCCAACCTTCGCAAATTCTCATACAATATGAGAACATGTATCTTACTAAAATTATATCCAGTCACATTACAACCAAACATTGTTTCAGATATCATACTATCTTTCACACATGATGGTTTCTAAAACAATTCTTTCAGCTCCTAGATAACCTTGATACTGGAACAACTTTCAAATATCAAAGATCATGGAGGCAAGCATGATACTTGGATACTAATGTTGGAACTATTACTCTTGATTCAATACTACCTATTGAATTTCATGGAGTAAGTGAGGTTTTGCTAAAAGTTTGCAATAGTACTTTAAACTTTATATTGACACTCATAAAATAATACGATACCAGTTCGTAAAGTAAAATTCTAGAATCCTATAGTTACATTATCTCAATCGTAGCTCAACACAAGGTAGTAAACGAATGCCAATAACTACAACGAAGTGTGAAAATTCACTTCGATTTATTTTATGATAAATTGAGTTCAACTTTAATCATATTACTAAGTGAACTCCCACTCAAAAACGACATCTCTCTAGTCATTTTTAGTGACTAAACTAACCAAATTCACTACGCCATGACCGATCATCATGAGTGGTGGTGCAGCTCTAATGGCGAGCATCGTATGGGCATCATATCTCCATATGAATCGGTTCATGTTCTGAGGTCATGTCTGTATATGCTAGGCTCGCCAAGTAAGAACCTTAGTATTCGCATGAGTAAAATTGGCTTACACCTGTTGCCTGCAAACGTAGAGTTTATCACACCTGATCATCATGTGGTGCTTCAAAACGAAGAACTTTCTTAACAGTGCATACTAAGGAAGAACATATTATTATCTTGATATTCAGTAGGAGGGATCATCTTATAATGCTACCGCCAAGTTCTAAGCTAGACATAAGCATAAATAAGATGCAAACAAACATCATATGTAAAAGTGACATGATATGGTTCTTGTACTTGATCACTATCTTGTGCATCATGGTATGATATCTATCATTTCATTTGTGTCACGCCAAGGTCTATGTATCTCCCACTTATTTGTTATAATTCCCGAGAGTATCTTACCATACTAAAATTATAACATTTACCATATCATGACATAAGCCCAGCAAAAGTAAATCTAAATGCCTCTAATTTATCTTCTGCATATTTTACGCGGTTGTGGGCTTTCTAGGAAAGAACCGTTCTACCTACAAACTTCAGCCACAAGTTATTAAGCAGACCATTGTAAATTAGATATCAACTATAGTGGGAGAGACAGACACTGCTAGCCACTTATGCAAAATGAGTTGCATGTCAAGCGTGGAACAGGTCTCATGTGCGAGTACATGTAAAGTTTGTCTGTGCCTCTTCATCCCACTATGCCACCAATATCTGAAGTACAAAATATTTGCAATAACATGATCATTAAATCCCACATCTCCATGTATTCTAACCGTATAAAGCATCTACGCATAGACATAGATCTGATACCACTGATGGGGTTCGTTGCATAGAAAACAAAAAAATCCTACGGCTACAACTGCCAAAATCGAATCTAGGCGATACTTCGTAACGATTACAAATGGAGTCACCCTCATAGACCGTAAGCGGGATAACGTTCCCACAAAAAAATGTGGTAGATGTAGATGTACACGACTGTCCTCGAGGACGTGCAGATGATCAGCGCTACAAACGGGTAGCGCCTCCGTAATCAGTCACACGTATGGTGTGCCGACGAGTCCCAAACCCTCGCTCCAGTTGGGCAGTGGAAGTAGCGTATCCCTGGGAACTCCAATAGCGCTACGACATGGTAGAGGTGGTGGAGGGGAAGATCTCGAGCAGGACTTCTCCTAAGCACCTTTTCTTATGGCAATGTACATGGCTAGAAAGAGGGAGAAGATGCTAACCAAAGGGCATATGAGAGCATGGGGAAGTGTGTGTGAGAGAGAGGGAGGTCTCCACCTCCTTTTATAGGGGGGTGGGGGCATCCCAAGGGGGCATGGAGCCAGCCATGTAGGTGCCCCCACCTATCCCCTAATTATGTGGGTGGACACTCCACTCACACATAATTCAATCTCCACTTTCTCCATTTATTCTCCACCCAAAAAACCAAAGGTCTTTCCATTAAAGCACTTTAATTCTATTGTTTTAATGCAACTCAATTTAATGAACACTTCATTTAATGAGTACTTCATTTAATGAACACATTAACATTTTGATCCCTTGCTTTGTTTTGATACCCCAAAACTATTTCAGCAGATTCGACAGAACAATTTTTTGTGATGTCCATTGACTTTCCATGTGTTCCCTATCCGCTCAAATGCATCGACTAACCTTAAGTGTGTCTCCCTATGGGTTCGAGAAATTATGTAGACATTATCGAGACTCTCTTCGATTAATAATCATTAGCGGGACCTGGGGATCCATAATGACTCCCACTAGTTCCATGAAGATCAGATGATCGTCCGAACCTCTTTTGTTGTAATCAAATTCCTTTTATAACACGGTATTTTACTTGTCCGAGATCCGATCACTTGGTATCATCCATACCTTGTTTAACCTCGTTCCTGACAAGTACTATTTTTCTCGTTCCTGTGATATGACATTCTAGTGATCAAATCACTTGCTTGCAAGCTATGTCAATGTGATATCACCGAGAGGTCTCTGATTATATTCTCCGTCATTTGGATGGACAAATCTCACTTTTGATCCATGAGCCTAAACTAACACTTTGCAAGTACCTGACAACACCTTTATAATCACCTGTTATGGTGTGACGTTTGATAGAATCAAAGTACTCATCTGGTGAAAGTGATTGACGCGATCTCATGGTCTAAGGACATCGAGTTACTGCGAATGTGATAGCAATATAAAATTGATGACATGATCGTATTGTCACATCTATTGCGGGTGACTGTTCATCGTACCATTCTCCAATGATATGACCATGTTATTAACAACATTCTCTAATGTTCATGATCAGGAAACCTTTGATCATCTATTAAATAACAAGCTAGTATAAATAGAGGCTTTACTAGGAACCTTTTCTGTTTATAAATCACACATGTATTAATGTTTCCTATTAATACAATTATAGCATGAAAATAAACATTTATCATAAACATTCAATAAGATAATAACCACTTTATTATTGCCTCTCGGGCATATTCCTTTCACAAATTCCCAATCCGATACCTGGGGCTATAGTTTGAAAGAACATTTCATGATCTCTAGTGTTTTGTGTGTTAGATAACAATACCAAGGAATATTTAATTTATATTGAAGTGCTGCAGATATTGGTCAATTCAAAAGCAGCAAAACAGAGTGTTGGGCGGATTATTCAAAAACAGAGTGCTAGCTGCAGATATTGGTCAATCTTGTGAAATGGATCGTATGGGCACCTAGAGGGCGGGGTGAATAGGTGCTACTCCAATTTTTAGTTCTTTTTCAATTTTAGGCTTGACACAAATGTAAATTCTCTAGATATGCAATTATAGAGAATTTCCCTATACGCAAACCTAACTACTAAACGAGTAAAATGAGGAACGAGGAAACCATAGTGAAGCATGCGGAGACACATGGATTTGTTTGATCGCAGTTCCTTCCTTGTTAAGGGAAGTACGTCTGTGTTGGAGGGGTGGGCGGTTCTAAGACCACCATGCCACAATAGTCCTCACCCGATTCTCCGATGGATCTAGACACCAAAGGCCTGATCCACCTTTCCACTATTGGTACCCTTCGAGGCGGGAACCGGTGCCTTTACAACGCTAGCAGGGCACACATCCACAACTAAATTGGAGGCTCCCGTGATGACAACAAGCTGCCACAAAACAAGGATTGTCAAATAAACGAAATTGTGATCTAGATATTTGTAAGAAATACTAGATCGTTAATTGTCGTGGTATTTACACGGCAGATGCTACTGGGGGTAGCTTACGTAGAGGGAGCAAGGCGACGTAGGAGAATCCGGGAGCGAGATTGGCACACGATGTACCCAGGTTCACGTCCCCTCGATGGAGGATCGCTACGTCCTGCTATCAATCCAGTATGAGTATAGATTGGTTTACATGGAGCGCCGTGGGGGAAGACTAGATCTAATATGACGCACTTTGGGTGCCCTTGGTGGCTTTATATATGCAGCCAGTTAGGGTTTACAAGTGCTTTGGTGGGCTTTCTATTGAGTCGCCGTCTTGGGCCTCCATCGGCGCCATCGTTCGGGTCCAAGACGCACCGATCGCCGTATCCGTAGTCGACCCGCTCGTTTGGCGATCCAGGTGGCAAATCCGCTTCGTGGGTATACCCGATTGGTATTCCCCATCGTAGTCCCCGCGCGTTGTTGATTCGACGGGCTTGAGGCGAAGCGCGAGTATTGACGATGGGTCGTGGCGAATCGGCGACGAGCTCTGAATAGAGAAAAGAACCGTGAAGCGGAGGCGGTCGGCGTGAGCTATCGGTGATGGCGATTGGCGAAAGACGCAGGCGTCGGTGAAGCTGCCGTTGCGGCGAGTCCTCGAACGTGGAGCCTGCCGAGTCCCCGAGGGCGGCGAGTGGCAAGGTCGAGCGACCGGCGAGTCCTCGAACGTGGAGCCTGTCGAGTCCCCGAGCGCGGCGAGTGGCAAGGTCGAGCGACCGGCGAGTCCGCGAGCGTGTGGCGTCTGCGACGAGTCGCGATGGCGAAGTCCCGGCGTGTGGCGTCTGGGCGAGTCCGATGGCGAAGTCCCGAGAGTGTCGAGTACGCGAGGGCGAGACCGCGGTGGCGAGTCCTCGAGCGTGTTGAGTACGCGAGGGCGAATCCGCGATGATGGCGAAGTCGACGAAGAGCACGCGAGTACCGAGTCTATGGTGGCGGTAGACGGCGTGTTGAGTCTGTGACGAATCCATGACGGCGAGTCGACGAGCGCGTTGAGCACGCGAGGGCGAGTGTCCGCGGCGGCGAGTCCCCGAGCGTGTTGAGTACGCGAGGGCGAATCCACGGCGGCGAGTCGACGAGCGCGTTGAGCACGCGAGGGCGAGTGTCCGCGGCGGCGAGTCCCCGAGCGTGTTGAGTACGCGAGGGCGAATCCACGACGGCGAGTCGACGAGCGCGTTGAGCACGCGAGGGCGAGTGCACGATGGCGAGTCGACGAGGGCGAGCCGCGGTCGTGGAACCACGCATACACACTGCATGCCTAGGAGTAGTCCCCGAGGCTCGATTTGGCTTGTAGAGGCGACTTGAGGCTCTTTAGAGATGCATATTTTGAAAATATTAGTGGTTGCTGCTGAGCGCGGCGAGTGGCGAGGTCGGGCGACCGGCGAGCACCAAGTCCCCGAGCGTGGCGAGCGGCGAGGCCGACCGGTGAGCCGAGTCCCGAAAGCGGCGAGTCGGCGGCGAGCGAGCAAGCAAGGCGACGGGACCCGAGGGGAGAGTCCCCGAGTGTGGCGAGTCCGCGAGGGGAGAGTCCTCGAGCGTGTTGAGTCCGCGATGATTGCGAGTCTACGAGGGGAGAGTCCCCGAGTGTGGCGAGTCCGCGATGATTGCGAGTCTGCGAGGGGGAGAGTCCCCGAGTGTGGCGAGTCCGCAATGATTGCGAGTCCGCGAGGGGAGAGTCCCCGAGTGTGGCGAGTCCGCGATGATTGCGAGTCCGCGAGGGGAGAGGCCCCGAGTGTGGCGAGTCCGCGATGATTGCGAGTCCGTGAGGGGGAGAGTCCCCGATGATGTTGATTGCGCTGTTTTTAGCGAAGTCTCGTCTTGGCCGGGGCGATGCATGGCGACTCCAAAGATGGCTCTCGACTTGGCGTTCTTCTGACGATCCGAGGCTCGGTTTGCGAGTCCTCGTCCGATGATTAGCCGTCGAGTCGCCTTGTCTAAGGTTGAGGAGGACATGGTGCTGTTTGTGTAGCACTACCATTTGTCTTGGCCCGGAAGGCCCGATCGAAAGGCGACTCAATGATGGCTCTCGGTTAGCGTTTTTGTGGACGATCCGAGGCTCGGTTTATAGTCCTCGTCCGCACTACTTGCTAAGTAGTCGCTCTTTCAAAGGTTGACAAAGGCGAATAGATTTTTCCCGGGGGGAAGAGACACCCAGTGGTGAGTCCATGCAGCGTGGCATGCGACCCTCTCTGGCGACTCGGACGATAAAGGTCCCTTAGTAGGCACGGCGTACGCATTCGACGTAGCGGATGGGGTCGTACGGTAGACGTATGGTCGCGCTATGGCGAAGTCGACGCGGCGGACACCGGGTCAGCGCGGCGGACGGAGGTCGCGCTATGGCGAAGTCGACGCGGCGGACACTGGGTCTACGCGGCGGACGGAGGTCGCGCTATGGCGAAGTCGACGCGGCGGACACTGGGTCTACGCGGCGGACGGAGGTCGCGCTATGGCGAAGTCGACGCGGCGGACACTGGGTCTACGCGGCGGACGGAGGTCGCGCTATGGCGAAGTCGGCCGGCGGACATCGGGTCTCTGGCGGACGGAGGTCGCGCTATGGCGAAGTCGACGCGGCGGACACTGGGTCTACGCGGCGGACGGAGGTCGCGCTATGGCGATGTCGACGCGGCGGACACTGGGTCTACGCGGCGGACGGAGGTCGCGCTATGGCGATGTCGACGCGGCGGACACGGGGTCGACACGGCGGACGGAGGTCGCGCTATGGCGATGTCGACGCGGCGGACACTGGGTCTACGCGGCGGACGGACGTCACGTTATGGCGAAGTCGTAGATGGCGGGGCCGCGAGGACGAGGTCGCTACGGCGACCCCGTGGCAGGCGAGTCCGCGCTGGGTGAGTTCGTGATAGGCGAGTACGCGAGGGCGAGACCGCGGTGGCGAGTCCCCAAGCGTTGAGAGATCCACGATGGCGAGCTCGCGGCGGCGAGTCCACGGAGGTGGGAGGAGTCCGTGGCAGCCGAGCGACTCGGTTGGTTTCTTTGCGGCTCCATTGTTTCAGACGTGATGTCATGCATACACAAATAAACAACATGTACGTTGATGATTAGATCAAATAATAATTATTGGAAAGAATAACGAGTAAGAGAGAAGTGTACGTGCGTGTCTCTTCAACTACAATTGATTAGATAGCTTTCATGGCAATACGATACATACAAGGGATCAAATCTATATTGAATAATCAAAATAATAATTAAGAAGAGATGAGATTGAACGAAAAACTCATCGAGAATTCATCTGTTGTAGATTATATACAGATGTCGTGGTTGCAATTGAGGCGCTGGTATAGTCGCAGCCATCGAGTTCCATGGCTATAGCGCAGAGTCGCGGCGGCCGAATAAGGTGGGACTGCTTCAGCGGTACGTGCTCATGTGCGCGGCTCAAGTCGCCAAGGCTCAATTCCTGACTGCCTCATGCCGACGTGCAGCAATCGATTCGGCACTCCAATTGCTCAAACAGTGAATCAATTGATCATGCATCAGATGTAAATTGCGATTAGTATCCATGATTAATTAAATAGTCTAATCAATAAAAACAGACATACGGTCTTTCTCACTTGCAATCGATATGGACCATGGAGTGACTTAAATAATGGGCAAAATAGCACTTTACCGATCTCGATCAGCTGAATCAAGGACTGCTTGCAATCATCTTCTGTATAAAATCTTTCCATTGCGCCTGATGCTTGTGGAATGCGTGCGGATCATGGTTCCGTTTTGCAGACTCGGCTGTCCTCCTTGAATTTGAAGGCGGCACGGATGAATTAATTGATGGAGATCTTGCCGATGTTGATGAAGGATCTCGCCCGGATTATCACCCTCCAAGCACCGCTAGCCCCACGGTGGGCGCCAACTGTCGTGGTATTTACACGGCAGATGCTACTGGGGGTAGCTTACGTAGAGGGAGCAAGGCGACGTAGGAGAATCCGGGAGCGAGATTGGCACACGATGTACCTGTGTTCACGCCCCTCGATGGAGGATCGCCACGCCCTGCTATCAATCCAAAGATGAGTATAGATTGGTTTACATGGAGCGCCAGAGTGGGAGAGACTAGATCTAATATGACGTACCCCTTGGGGGTGCCCTTGGTGGCTTTATATATGCAGCCAGTTAGGGTTTACAAGTGCTTTGGTGGGCTTTCTATTGGAGTCGCCGTCTTGGGCCTCGATCGGCGCCGATCGTTGGTCCAAGACGCACTGGCCGCCAGATCCGCGAGTCGACCCGCTCTACGTTTGGCGATCCAGCTGGCAAATCCGCTTCGTGGGTATACCCCGATTGATATTCCCCCATCAATAATCCTCCAAGTGAATGGAGGGGAAGTTGAGCGTTTGGTTGGTGTTGAAGAAGATCGAGGCCACCTCCTTCGATTCCCCAAAGATCAGAACCTTTGGGTGGATGAGGATGGAGATCTCGCTTGGAACTTGAAGAGTAGTACTGAACTTTTTTGAATGAATCAAGAGTTCTGGCAAGAGGCTGATGGGGAATAAATACCCCTGCCAAAACTCGGTCGTTGTAGACTTCGGGGGCCGGATTATCTGGCCCAAGTGGGGGCCGCATTATCCGACCTAGGGAAAACTCTGACCCCCATGTCAAGCGCCTCACCTGTGCTCCCTTTGCAAAACTCCTTGGGCAGATTATTCGGCCCACCTGAGGGGTGGATTATCCAGCCTGGGCAAAAAATCCGTCCTGGCTGGACAATCCGAGGGAAAATCCGCCCCTACACACAAAGCGACGCGCCTCGGCTGCTCTTGAAGATTGTGGTGGGATAGATTATCCGGCCCTTGGCAGGGTCGGATAATCCGCCCCCAACACTTTGTTTTGTTGCTTTTAAATTGACCAATATCGGTAGCACTTCAAGACACATTAAATATTCCTTGGTATTGTTATTAAACACACAAAACACTACAGATCATGAAATGTTCTTTCGATCTCCCCCTTTTTGGTGTTAGATGATAATACTAGGATTTGCAATAAAGACCTACTAACAACATCATTCGAAAAAAGAAAGAGGCTCCCCTAAATGTGTGCATATAAATAATTTGCATTTGAATACAAATGGACACAAGAAGGTACAAGAGAATTTCATTTGACTGAAAGCTATGCCCAAATGATGAGTTAGACCAAAACATCATACCACCGGGAGAAGGAAGTCCTCACTATAATATAAAGATAACCAATATGATAATCATTATTGAGGACTTGAAGCATAACACCACATGGATACATCCATAGATATAATGCCAGAATTCCATGGTGAATAGATAAATCCATAATACCCAAGGGATAAATCCACAAACGAACCATAGAGCCATACAAACCACATAGTCTTATGCAAACCAACTCACAAATAAAAGTTCAATGCTAAATGGGAACAAGCAACGCGATAGAGAAAAAAGAAAAAAATGCAAGTGCTTGCGCCCTACCCATGAAAATCCATGGAATCCTAAATAAAACTACTTCTCCCCCTTTGGCATCAAAACGCCAAAAAGGAAGAAGAGCGATGATAATTCCCCAAGAGATCACTCCTCGTAGTCCTCCTAGTCATCGTCCTCGTCCCCATCCCCTTCCTCATCATCATAATCCTCGTCATCCTCATCATCAGCCGAAGGGGTAGGTTCCCTCGCCAAGTAGGAAACAAGTGGCGCTCGATCTCTCCATAGTTGAGTCATGAGGTGTTCCACTGAGCATATGGAGTGGGAGATGAAGGAGCTGGAGGATGGCCTGATGCCCCTGGCACATGGTGAAGAATAATCTGTTGGGTGTGAGCCATATCATGGCGCTGCTTGTACGCCTCGTACTGTCCCTTGTGGGTATCTAGATGTTCCTCTAGAACCAATTCAGTTGCTTGAACTCACAGGCCAAAGAAGGCACTGGGGGCTACGCCCACTAGCCCGAGCATCTCTTATGAAGGACTCTGGAGCTGAAGAGGGATGAGAGGTCTTACGAGACTTGTTGTAGATTTTCTTGGCCTTGTGCTCTCCATCAAGGTGGCCGCTGAAATCCTCATGGGAGAGCATATGCTTGATGAGCACCATGATGAAAGGAGCATAAGGAATGGAGAGCTTGTTGTACATAGCATCAGTCATCTTGTGGAAAATGAAATCCATGACATCCAGCTTGTATCCCACTGACAGATCTTCATTGGTAGTGTAACACCCTCAGAATCGGACCTATGCAAGTTTTAGCGAAAACCCGCCAAACCCGCATAGAAACGATTCAAAGGTGCCCACCAGGCACTTTCGTGCGGGTGGAAAACGAAGTAATAACATTACACAACAGTCCTCGATGGGACCCATGAGAGATATATATAACAGCGACTCAATGAGTCAAGAATACAGATTTAATATACAAAGATTCAAATCACCTTGAAAACGATAGAGCGTCCGACTACGGACAAGATGCAAATGGGGCTAAGAGCCCTGAAGTATAACCAATGGCGTCCATAACCCTTCCCAGGCCAAGCCGGAAGGGTAACCCTGCTAACGACGTCGATCTCAAAACCTGCTTAAACAAAAGGGGTGCCGACAAAGGGCAAAGGAAAAAGAAGGAGTGTCAAGATCGAGGCCAAGACACGCGAGGCTAGAATTCGGCGGTCCTCGCCTACGTAGGTATGGTGGACTGAAGCGGCAGCGGTAGCATGCACTAAACAACCTATAGAGACTCGATACAACTGGCGGCTATCAGAGAGGGGTGAGGAAGACCTATTCGGGTCCAACCTGATGCTACCATCAAACAAACCCATCCTGGTGTTTCCCCCTCGATACCAAACGAGGAAGTCAACCGAGGAACTCACACCGTTGGCAGTTTTACTTATTCAGTTATCGTTGCAGCAATTACTAGTCAGGTTTAGATAATCATCCTGATAAAGTAAACAGTGGGCACTTTTAGTTAACCATTCCGTTATAGTTACAACACTTACTAATCAGATACAAATAGCATGAGATAACCCAAAAACCCAGCAGTTGTTGGTACTTTTAATCAGCCATTCCGTTGTAGTTGCAATACTTACTAGTCAGGTACAATGGTCGCAAGCGACAATCCAAACAAGCAATTGTGGGCAGTATTATTTAGCCATTCCATTATAGTGAAGCTGATTACTAGTCATTATAAGTCAAATTTATAGCAATAAACTTTAGTTATGCTTGTCTATGGTCGATATCAGTGCTCCAAGTCGTCCATATCCACGGACACGGCTTTTGAAAGTTTTACCCGACCGGGTGCACCAATAGCAACACACGCCGATCAACCTCGGAAAACCAAAACAAAACCCAACGAGGCTTTCACGACTAAGCAATCACAGGATTCGAATTATTTCAGGGGCCACCCCATTGAGTAGACCAACGGAGCTAGCCGACTCGACGGACTCAAGGTTTGCGCTGGTCAGAAACGATCGGGAACCCGAAAGTGTGGCTGGGCTTGTCGATACCGAAAAACACTCGCTTACCTAAATAAAGACAGTGTGCTCCTCGCACAATCGTAAATCTAAGTAGCATGGCATAAGTACAGGATAGTAAATAAAACCTCAAACTAGTTTGTGGCCCCAAGAAATAAGACTGAATCAAGCTCTGGCTCAGGGGGTCCCATATACCTCCCGGATGTGGATAGCGCGATAAATCAAGGAACAAGTATCAAGTACTCGGGGTCCTATGGGACACAAGTGGGCGTTCGGAAACCAAATATTATCTATCACCCACCGATGCCTCTGCTTATTTCAATTTTAGTTATTAAACAGGAATTAAAGTGAGCGATAAGTAAAGCCATAATCATCTCCAACAACAAACATGCGGCAAGGCTCCAACACCTGTGGCGATTGACGACACGCAAGAGCACTTGAGCAAGCGACTACGACGCGCAAGTCCAACTATCTACCAAACAACAGGTAATAGCATGTGTCCAAGGCAATATAAGGTCATAGGGATATCCTGCACGAAACTAGAGCAACGCAACACGGATAGCAATAGATCAACAGGAGGGAATAAATACTATAAAAGTAAGATAGGTAGAAGGGGGGGATGCTCGCCTGAAAACATTGTCGAAGGTTCATCCGAAGATCGGGGCGAAGCTCACATCAACTCAACGGCCTTATCCGCGAAGAAGCAAAACACTAGAAGAAACACCGGATGCAATATTTAATACAACGGCAGAAGATCGGCATGATGCATGTATGATGCATGACATGGCAAAGGTGCAATGCAATTAGACAGTATTAAACGGAACCGGGGTCCCGACAATTAATTAGGTGGTTCATGTTATTTAGAAGCCCCGCAATTTAGATGTTGTTTTAACAAGGCAAAAGATGACAACGGTTCGATGCACAAATTTAAATGAGGCCAATATAAGGCTAGATTTGCCCGCATATGGGCCCCATATTTAATTATAAGGTGAATCGGCATAAGGCCCCCAAACCACATGACAAGAATGCATGCATGAACAATCAATATGCGACAAGTTGTATTATATTATAAAATAGGGTTTCGGGAAGGGGTTCACACATTAGGGGTCTCGACGAACTTGGGGTTCCGGGGTTCGGGGTTGGTCTCAGGGTCCGGATCTGGGGTTTCGACGGGATCGTTCTCGGACTCCGGGAAGGACTTGGTTCGGTGTCGTTCTTGTCGTTGCGAAAATCTTGTCGGGTCCGCGCCATCGCGTCGGTCTCGGCATCCGGGGTGAAGTGCTTGGCGCCCTTTGGTTCCACGTCGACGGCCTTGGTTTCCTCGATGGAGAACTCGGTGTGTCCGTGTCGGGGTTCTGGTCGGGGTCCTCGGCTTCGGGCGTCGGGCGTCAGTAGACCTTGGCGATTCCATGAAGGAGGCCTTGGCGTTCCATGTCGGAGTACTTTTCGTCCATCAGTATTTTACAGTGGCGAGGTTCTTGTACCCGTGTTGGTTCCACTTGGTTCAGACAAAAGGACAAACACCTTAAGCACGGATAAAGGGGAGCATACACAGAGGAGACGCACACACACGCGCGAGAGGCATGGCAAAGGTCGGTACGGGGGCATCAAGGCGGTGAACCGGGGAGGCGATGAACTCGGGGAAGCCGCAGGGGGAGAAGGACACACAGCAGGGAAGGAGACGGCGGCAGCTCCCTAGAGGCGGGGTGGCTCAGAGCACGGAGGTCCCATGAGTCGGGCTCATGCCGCAGAGCTCGCCGGGAGGGATGGATGTAGGCGGGCGGCGGACGCCGCCGGGGCGGCTCGCCGAGAAGGAGATGCCGCGAGGGGACGGGCGACGCTGGCAGGCGGCCAGCGGCCGAGAGCAGTGAGCTAGGAGGCGAGCGCGGACGCTCGGGAAGCGCCGACTTGAGGCGAAGGCGGAGGCGGCAGCCCAAGCGGAGGAAGAGGAGGCTCGGGCGGCAGAGGGACGCGACGCGGGCGACGTGGAGGCCATGAGGGCGGAAGCTGGGCGAGGGAGGCCGGAGATGCGGGAGCGGCGAGGAGGCTCAAGGGCGGGCGGAGGCGACGCCGGAGGCGGCGTGGGTGGCCGGTGGCGCTGCCACGGGCGCGCGGGAGGCAGAGGTGGCGGGTCAAGAGGCAGACGACGAGAGTCGGAGCGGGCGCTGGGGAAGGAGCTGAGCGGCCATGGGGAGCGGGAGAGGCTCGCCTGAGAGGGCGCCGTAGGGGAACGGAGGACGTCGGGGTGGGGAGGGAGACGAGGGAGAGAGGAAGCAGAGAGGGGGCGGTTCGATCGGGGGAGGCGGAACTGGGAGGGAAGCGGGGCGTGGTACAGGAGGAGGTGGGGCCACGGGGGGAGCGGGGCCAGGGCGATGGAGCGTGTCGGTGGGGGCCACGCGGGGCTGAGAGGAGAGAGGTGGGAGTGGGGCTAGTGGCGTGGTGTGTGCTGGGTGCGTGGCAGTGTGTGTGTGGGGTGAGTGCATGTGAGGGAGGGGAGAGGGAGTAGGTGGCGGCATAGGATTGGTAGAGGAGAGGGAGAGGTGAGGTGGCACGATCTGAGTGGTCGAGGTGATGTGGCTGAGGGGTGGTTAGACTAGGACTGGGTGTAAAAGGGTTTATGGCTGGACCGTTTTGAACATGGGGGTGGTCGTTCGGGTCGGGTCGGCCCGTTCGACTGCCCCCACTAAAAATAATTCAAAGTTTTATTTATTTTAAACGGTGCCTTGGCAACCCGCTAACCGACAAAACAAAAACTCCGGAGACCCGGTTTTGGTGTTTGAATAAAGATTGGGCGTTTTAGAAAACAAACGGGCTTTGCGAAAATAGTTTGAGACAAACAACACATGATGATGACGATGCAATGCACAAATTCAACGCGATTTTCTAGTAGTGGTTTTGCGGGATGCCACAGGTAGCACACTCATGAGAGAAAGCAAGCAGCTGAACAAGGTGACCATGAATACTGTCATTGTTTCCCCCACTCGGAGTGATGCAATCCCTATAAGGACCAACGAGCGTTGCATACAGAGGTGAGAGACCGGAGAGAGCGCCAACAATCACATTGGTAGAAAGGCAAGGAGAGAACAGTGTCCTTGTTGGGCTTGATAGGAGTGATAATGCGATGAACAGAAGGAATATCACGACCATGAAAGAGGTAACCAAGCACCTGACCAAAAGTGTGGACATCAGACTGAATATATGAGCTACCTGTCATCCACTTCATTGTGCGAAGCTCATCTCCACAGATCACAAGAGTTAAGAAGAAATGCTTCACCATAGAGGTATCATAGTTGCACTGCCGAGTCATTAGGTGGTGCAGCCCCATCCTTTCAGTCGCATTCAAAGCCTCAATAAGCTAGAGATTAGACTTTGCTTCAGTCATATGCAAGGGGCGCATGGGGAAAATCTTGAGGGAGGAGTAAATGTCATCATAGATATACCTTTGATGGGTAGACCAATAGTGATCGTCCCCAAGCTGCTCATCAATATCAACCTCTGTATATAGGTCACGGTGGCAAATGGTGGAATAATCTGGGATATCCATGTTCTTGTAGTTGACCCAAGGCTGCTTGCCCTTACTCTGAGTGGTCCTCTTTATTTTCCTAGCATGTTCAGCCATCTTTTTAGTCTCTCTTTGATGCCTCCTCAATTCAACCTCGTCCACGAGAACACCTTCTTCGTTGGGCCTGAAATAACGAGAACAGGGACGACGCTTGTAGGTCTTAGGAGCACTTGGACCACCTGTGAAGAGAATAAGATGGGTACCAAGGAGATAAGCACACACACAAGTCCGAGAGGAATGCTAAGAATAGTAGAAAAACAATCCACAAGCCGAATACACATAATACTAGAACCTGTGAAAATCTGAATTAGGGGCAAACCTTCCAGGGCGGATAATTTGGCCCTGCCAAGGGCGGATAATCCGGCCCTGGCGAAAATTTCCGAACAGCCACAGATTCATAGTACCAAAGTAGATCAGGCACATGGGTTGCTAGACTACGTTTCCTAGCATGCATAGGAATCAAAGAGTAACCTCTAAACCAAATTTCCACCACAAACAACAACTTCCATACAAACGAGAAGAATGGGGGAGTTACCCTCACTCATTGTAAGAAGCACTCGAAGGAGAGGGTACCTGGAGGCACTGGGAAGAAAATTCGGGGAGGACCCGGAGAATCAGGAGGTCAGAACAACTCCGGGGAGGGTTGGGGCGGCCGGCGGCGGCTGAGGGAGAGGCAGGGTGGGAGAACTGCTCTGTTTGAGCCCTTTCCCCGTCACCCTAGCCTAAGTAGACAAAACCGCCCGGAAAATATGCAAGAAACACAAGATATGCAAAACCAATATTGGGTATGTTTTCCATAAGAACACAAGATATACAAGAAAATCTAGAAAGATTCACAAGGAACCAACTCTTCTCAAGGAAGAGGGCGGTGGCCGAAGCCACCATATTAGAGCGAATGGCATGACACCGCGAAGATATATCTTGAGTTCAAAACCAATGCTCATTAATAACTCACATATCACATAATGATATTAAGAGAAATGATTTTTCTTGCTTTCGGCATTATGGGGGGAGGGTTAGCCCAATCAATTAGGACCAAACTCCCCTATGTCTATGCCTGCATCTAAACCAAATAAAGGAAGAGATGTAAGTGAGTATGCAAGAGTAGTCAAGCCAAGCTCCTTGAATCCACGATATTTATCTCATTCCTCAAGTAACAAAACCTTGCTTCATCCAGTGGGTTTGTGAAAATATTAGCAAGTAGATTCTTCGTGCTCACAAAACGTAAGGCAATATCACCATGAGAAACATGATCTCGAATAAAATGATTGCGGATCTCAATATGCTTTGTCCTTGTATGCTGCACCGGATTGTACGCAATTTTAATTGCACTTTCATTATCACATAAAAGAGGCACTTTGTCACAATTGACACCGTATTCCTTTAAAGTTTGACTCATCCATAATAGTTGAGTGCATGCACTTGTAGCAGCCACATATTCAGCTTCGGCGGTGGAGAGAGATATACAATTTTGTTTCTTTGATGACCAACATACTAAAGACCTGCCCAAGAATTGACATACTCCAGAAGTTGATTTTCTATCATCCTTGTCACCAGCCCAATCTAAGTTCGTATATACACATAAAGAGAAATTAGAGCCCTAGGGATACCATAGACTAAAGTTTGGGGAATGAACCAAATATCGGAAGATTCTCTTGACCGCCACTAAGTGGCTTTCTTTAGGAGCAGCTTCATACCTTGCACACACTCCTACACTCAACACAATATCGGGTCTAGATGCGCAAAGGTAAAAGAGAGAGCCGATCATGGACTGGTATACCTTTTGGTCCACATCTTTACCCTTGTGACTGAGCTCAAGATGGCATTTAGTTTGCATTGGTGTAGCAACACTGTTAAGATCCATCATCTTGAACCTCTTGAGCATGTCTTGGATGTATTTTGCTGGATTAATGAAGGTTCCTTCTCTTAGTTGGTTGATCTCGAATCCCTAAAAGAACCTTAGTTCTCCCATCATAGACATCTCAAACCTATCAGTCATAAGCTTTGAAAATTCATTATTAAAAGCTTGATCAGTAGAGCCAAAGATAATGTCGTCTACATATAGTTGGCATACAAAAAAGCCACCCTTAACCTTCTAGTAAAAAGAGTGAGATCGATCTACCCAACCTCGAAGCCACGGTCTAACAAAAGGTCTTTAAGGTGCTCATACCATGCACGTGGGGCCTGTTTAAGGCCATAGAGTGCCTTATCGAGTTTGTAGACATGGTTCGAAAAGTTGGGATCCTCAAAACCCGCGGGTTGCTTTTCATATACCAACTCATGTAGAGGACCATTAATAAAAGCAGTCTTAATGTCCATTTGTTGTAATTTAAAGTTATGGTGACCTGCATAAGCAAGGAGGATACAAATAGAATCAAAGGCGAGCCACTAGAGCATAAGTTTCACCAACATCGATGTCTTCCACTTGAGAGAAACCTTGTGCAACCAATCTTGCCTTGTTTCTTACAACAATTCCACTCTCGTCTTGCTTGTTCTTGAAAATCCACTTCGTGCCGGTAACATTGCGGCAATCTTTGGTCTTCTCTACTAGATTCCAGACTTTGTTGTGCTCAAATTATTAAGTTCTTCATTCATAGCAACAACCAATCTGGATCTTAAAAAACTTTCTTAGGTTCCACCATAGATATATGAGCTTGATGATCACTGAAGCTCCCTAGTTCCTATCTTGTAGACACCCTTCTTCTTAAGTCACCAATAACTTTATCAAGTGTATGACCTCTTAGTTCAAGGTTTCTTTTAGCACGAGCTTTGCAACGAATTTCAATTTACTTGTTGTTTCTTGGAGGGATTTCTTCATCATGTGAGTCTTTGTATTGACTACCTACTTGACCTTGATCCATCGTTGGTTCTATGCGGACAGGTGACGAAGAAGATCGCCCTTGATCTTGATCAGCTGCCATAATAGGAGGCTGCTGCTGTTCTAACTTCTTAGGACCGGATAATCCGGCCGAGGGAGGGGCCGAATAATCCGGCATGGGAGTTCTGGCTTCTTCCTAATCATCCTGATGGTTCCTGGTGCGAGCTGAAGTAGGGCAGGAAAATCTGGCATCGGCCAAAAAATCCGACCTAGGAGATCCTTCTTATTCGTGGACTTCCTATTCGTTCCTGGCATTTGGTGGAGTAGAGCCGGATAATCTAGCGTCGGTCGGAAATCCGACCTGGAGCTTCCAGATTCTTTAGGAGATGATTGATCTTCAGAAGGTTGGTGTGTTGGTGTAGTAGTTTCTCCAGTAGGTGAAGCTTGTTGAGCTTGTGTAGATGAGGGATCTACTTGAGTAGAGAATTGTCCTTCCCGATCCACCACGCCCTTTCTTCTTATGGCATCTTGGGGTATTTCAACATCTTCATCACAAACATCAACTTGCCCCACATGGGAGCTATAATTTTCCTTGAATACCACACTACAAGATTCTACAACAGTTCCAAAGAGCTTATTGTGGACTCTATAAGTGTGGGATTCGGCACCATAACCAACAAAAATGCCTTATAAATCCTTAGACTCAAATTTAGACAAACGAACTCCTTTAATGGAAAAGAAACACTTATAACCGAACACCCAAAAATATGATATGTTGGGCTTGTTACCAGTATCTCATAAGGTGTCTTGTCCAAGATCTTGCAGAGGTAAAGCCGGTTTGATGAGTGACATGCGGTTGAGATAGCTTCATCCCAGAAGTTGTATGGTGACTTGAATTCAGCCAACATAGACCTTTGCATGTCCATTAAAGTCCGATTTTCCTCTCGGCAACACCATTTTGTTGAGGGGTGTATGCAGCGGAATATTGATGGCTTATCCCCTCTGCGCTTAGAAATTCATTCAGGGTGTAGTTCTTGAACTTGGAGCCATTTTCGCTTCTTATTTCCAATATTGGGACATTGTGTGACACTAAACCTCATTGGCAAAGTCGATGACAGTTTGCTGAGTCTCACTTTTCAGCTTGAAGAAGTAGACCCATGTGTATCTTGAGTAATCATCAACTATGACCAGGCAATACTTCTTCCCACCGAGGCTTGCATGATACGGAGGACCAAAGAGATCCACATGAAGTAGCTCCAAAATCCTCTTTACTGAAATAATAGTCTTCCTCTTGTGGGGAGAGTCACGCATCTTTCCTTCAAGATATGCCCTCCAAACACGATCTTTGGCAAAGGAAACATTTTCTTTTAGTCCAAGGATGTGGCCACCCTTATGGAGACTTTGCAAAGTTCTCATATTGACGTGATCTAGACGGCGATGCCATAACCAGCCCGTGTTGGCCTTTCCGAATAAGCACATGGACACGTTGTGGTTTTCCCGGAGAAGTCCACCACATACAGGTCATTTTCAACGAAGCCAACGAAAGCGACCTTTAGAGACTTTCTCCACAAGAGTACCACTAAATCACCATCAATAAAAACAGCAAATCCCATCTTACTAAGGGAACAAACATAAATTAAATTGTACCCGAGAGTCTTAACAAGCATGACGTTCACGAGAGATATATCAAGGGCAACCACAACCTTGCCAAGACTCAATACCTAAGACTTTGATTTATCACCAAAGGAGACGGTTATTTGATCATGATTCGGCCTCATCCCCATGATGATCTCTTTGCTTCCGGTCATATGACTTGTGCAACCACTATCGAGCACCCATTTAGATCCACCGGAAGCATAGCCCTGCAAAAAAATGACTTCATGGTTTTAGGTACCCATTTTTCAATGGGTCCTCTCATGTTAGTAACAAGGGTCTTTGGGACCCAAATAGACCAAGAAATATAACTTTCATAAGGACCAACAAAACTAGCATATACATCACCATAATAATCACAAAACAACTCATAATTAGGATTGTTAGACCCTACAAAACCAATATAATCAGTTTTATCCTTTGTGATGTTCTTTTCAATGGTGCTTGTCTTTGCTTGACCATTCTTGGTCTTCTTTTTCTTGTTCTACTTCTTGTACTTGGAGACATAACCAAGTCCCTGTTTTCCATAGATCGTTCTTTGCTTGCTAAGGATCTCATCTAGAACTTCCTTAACTTTGGGAGTAGATGCCTTGGCAAGCTCATCTTTCAACCTAGCATTTTCTTCATGTGCACATGTTGATGTAGAAGTGCTAGGAATATCATACTTGGTCAATCGAATTTGGAGATGATCATGAGACTCGTTGAGAATGGAGTATTCACTATCCAAATCCTTGTGAGCAATGTCAATATTCTCCAATTTCTCGGAGAGTCTAGCATGAGCAGCCCCAAATTCAACCTTTTCTTTTTTTAATTTTTTTCCTTGGCAATAGCATTATCATGTTCCTTACTTAGCTTGGCCACAACTTCATCATGTGACTCCTCGATTGACTCTAGTCTGTTCTTCTTGTTCTTATAGAGCATTCTTTAGGGATGCAATCTCCAATGCATCTTGTCTTTCAATTCTTCCCTTTTCTTAGAGAAGCTCTTCATTTTGAGAAAGTCGATCCATAAGAGCCTCAAAATGTATTTTGTGCTCACCTTGCAGGTTAGTGATAAAATAATCCAAGGCAATAATTTCCTCATTAACCTTAAGACTAGTAGAATCATCCATATCAATATTCATCATAGTCTTAGGAAAGGAAGTGATGGAAGATGATACCTCGGAACCTCTTGCCATAAGGCAAGTGACGTTCTTGTTGATGACATTTTCATTTGGTGAGTCGAAGAGTGATGTCGGTGTAGATGCAGTGGCTATGGCAGCCACTTCTTGTGAGCTATCATCACCTTCTTCGTCTTCACTTGCGGATGAGTACTCATTTTGAGCCACCAAAACAATCTTCACTTGCTTCTTGTATGGAGCATCCTTCTTCACAAATTGCTTCTTCCACGAAGCCTTTGACTTTTCTTTGAGAATTAGCCTTCCTCCATTATCTTCTCTACTTTGATAAGGACATTCAGCGACAAAGTGCAGCCGGTCTCCACAATTGAAACATGTTCTCAGTTTAGGATCATTTTCCCTTCTTCCATTTGACCCATTCTTGCGTTCAAGTTCAGATTTGGCTTTGGCAAGGTCCTTCCAAAAATTCCTAGCATTAAAGTCCATGTACTCACCATGTGCCCTCTTGACATCCTCGGGACAGTCCATAGCTTCAAATTCATCATCATCTTGTTCAACAACATTTGCCTTCAAGGCCACATTTACCCCCTTTTGCATGCCAATGGCTAGAGCACGAGCGTCTTCGGCATTCTTGGTGGCCACTTTAAAAGCTGCCATTTCTTGCATGAACTCATTGGAAGTAATTTGATGGTAATTGTGTCTACCTTGGAGGCTCTTCAAATCAGTAGGCCGAAATGGCATAAGTGCACTAACATAATTTCTCTTGATCCAAGCGTCATCAACATGGGTAGCACCATGATTTCTGAATGTAGTGGCTATTGAATTGAGTCTTCTATACATATCCTCGTGATCCTTGCCATCCATCATATAAAAACCATCACCTTGGTTACTCAGTGCATCATACCTATTCCTTCTCATGCTTTCATTCCCAATGAAGAGTTCGGTGAGGGCATCCCAAGCTTCCTTTGCGGTGCTGAGATGCTCTATGTGGGGCATGACCTTGGGGCCCACACCAAGATGAATCATGTGTAGAGCTGTTGCATTGAGTTGGTTGTCCACAACTTCTCTTCTTTTCAAGTTATTTGGGTCTCCAACATAAAGACCATTCTCGGTGATTTTCCATAACTCAATGGATGAGCTACACACATGACATTTCATTAAGAATTGCCATTGATTAAAAGGAGATGCAGTAAGCTTGGGTGGATCACCCCTATTGTTTATATGAGGGTGAGGGATAGGTGGATCAGGTGAATATACATGAGGAACCACACTATATTCATCCTTACCACTTCCCTTTTTCAAGGAGCGCTTACTAATGTCATCACCTACCACATCGTCTTCCTTGGAGTTAGTGTTACCCTTCTCCTTAGAGTGAGGCGTGGCAGCCTCAGAGGTAGATGGGGGTGGGGCTATGGGCATGGAGAGACGCAATCATTTTGCTACACCGGCATCACTCTTTGATTCACCAAATGAAAATGGCATCAACAAGAATGTCACTTGCCTTATGGAAAGAGGTTCTGAGGTATCATCTTCCATCTCTTCCTTTCCTAAGACTACGATGAATATTGATATGGATGATTCTACTAGTCTTAAGGTTAAGGAGGAAATTATTGCCTTGGATTATTTTATCACTAACCTGCAAGGTGAGCACAAAATACATTTTGAGGCTCTTATGGATCGACTTTCTCAAAATGAAGAGCTTCTCTAAAAAAAGGGAAGAATTGAAAGACAAGATGCATTGGAGATTGCATCCCTAAAGAATGCTCTAGAAGAACAAGAAGAACAGACTAGAGTCTCTCTAGAATAGATACTTGAGTCAATCGAGGAGTCACATGATGAAGTTGTGTCCGAGTTAATTAAGGAACGTGATAATGCTATTGCCAAGGCAAAGAAATTAAAGAAAGAAAAGGTTGAATTTGGGGCTGCTCATGGTAGACTCTCCGAGAAATTGGAGAAACTTGACATTGCTCACAAGGCTTTGGAGAGTGAATACTCCATTCTCAATGAGTCTCATTATCAGCTCCAAATTAGATTGACCAAGTACGATATTCCTAGCACTTCTACATAAACATGTGCACATGAAGAAAATTCTAGGTTGAAAGATGAGTTTTCCGAGGCATCTACTCCCAAAGGTAAGTTCTAGATGAGATCCTTAGCAAGCAAAGAACAAACTATGGAAAAGAGGGACTTGGTTATGTCTCCAAGTCCAAGAAGGAGAACAAGAAAAAGAAGACCAAGAATGCTCAAGCAAATACAAGAACCGCTGAAAATAACATCACAAAGGATAAAACTGATTATATTGGTTTTGTAGGGTCTAACAATCCTAATTATGAGTTGTTTTGTGATTATTATGGTGATGTCTATGCTAGTTTTGTTGGACCTTATGAAAGTTATATTTCTGGGTCTATTTGGGTCCCAAAGACCCTTATTACTAACATGAGAGGACCCATTGAAAAATGGGTACCTAAGACCATAAAGTAATTTTCTTGCAGGGCTATGCTTCCGGTGGATCTAAATGGGTGCTCGATATTGGTTACACAAGTCATATGACCGGAAGCAAAGATATCACCATGGAGATGAGGCCGAATCATGATCAAATAACCGTCTCCTATGGTGATAAATCGAAGTCTATGGTATTGGGTCTTGGCAAGGTTGTGGTTTCCCATGATATATCTCTTGTGGACGTCATGCTTGTTGAGACTATCGGGTACAATTTACTTTCTGTTCGTGCCCTTAGTAAGATGGGCTTTGTTGTTTTTATTGATGGTGATTTAGTGGTACTCTTGTGGAGCGAGTCTCTACAGGTCGCTTTCATTGGGTACGTCAAAAATGACATGTATGTGGTGGACTTCTCCAGGAAAACCATAGCGGGTCCGATGTGCTTATTTGGAAAGACCGACGCGGGCTGGTTATGGCATTGCCGTCTAGGTCACATCAATATGAGAACTTTGCAAAGTCTCCACAAGGGTGACCACATCCTTGGACGAAAAGAAAATGTTTTCTTTGCCAAATATCGTGTTTGCGGGGCATGTGTTGAAGGAAAGATGCATGACTCTCCCCACAAGAGGAAGACTATTATTTCAGCAAAGAGGATTTTGGAGCTACTTCATGTGGATCTCTTTGGTCCTCCATCTCATGCAAGCCTCGGTGGGAAGAAGTATTGCCTGGTCATAGTTGATGATTACTCAAGATACACATGGGTCTACTTCTTCAAGCTGAAAAGTGAGACTCAACAAACTGTCATCGACTTTGCCAATGAGGTTCAGTGTGAACACATATCCCAATATTGGCAATAATAAGCGACAATGGCTCCAAGTTCAAAAACTACACCCTGAATGAATTTCTAAACGAAGAGGGGATAAGACATCAATATTCTGTTGCGTACACCCCTCAACAAAGTGGTGTAGCCGAGAGGAAAATACGGACTTTAATGGACATGGCAAGGTCTATGTTGGCTGAATTCAAGTCACCATACAACTTCTGGGATGAAGCTATCTCAACTGCATGTCACTCATCAAACCGGCTTTACCTCCACAAGATCTTGGACAAGACACCTTATGAGATACTTATCGGTAACAAGCCCAACATATCATATTTCCGGGTGTTCGGTTGTGAGTGTTTCTTTACCATTAAAGGAGTCTGTTTGTCTAAATTTGAGTCTAAGAATTTAGAAGGCATTTTTGTTGGTTATGGCGCTAAATCCCACACTTATAGAGTCTACAATAAGCTCTCCGGAACTGTTGTAGAATCTTGTAGTGTGGTATTCAAGGAAAATGATGGCTCCCATGTGGGGCAAGTTGATGTTTGTGATGAAGATGTTGAAATAGCCCAAGATGCCATACGAAGAAGGGGCGTGGGATTTTTCCACCCCATTGAGGAACCCCTTGTGGCGGATCGGGAATGAGAATGCTCTACTCAAGTAGAGCCCTCATCTACACAAGCTCAACAAGCTTCACCTACTGGAGAAACTACTACACTAACACGCCAACCTTATGAAGATCAATCATCTCCTAAAGAATCTGGAAGCTTTAGGCTGGATTTTATGTCCGACGCCAGATTATCCGGCTCTACTCCATCAAATGCTAGGAACAAACAGGAAGTCCACGAAGAAGAAGGATCTCCAACACCGGATTTTTCGGCCCTACTTCAGCTCGTACCAAGAACCATCAGGATGATCAGGAAGAACCAAAACTCCTAGGCTGGATTATCCGGCCCCTCCCTCGGCCGGATTATCCAGTCTTGAGAATTCAGAATAGCAGAAGCCTCCTATTATGGAAGTTGATCAAGATCAAGGGCGATCTTCTCCGTCACCTGTCCGCGTAGAACCAACTGTGGATCAAGGTCAAGCAGTTAGTCAAGACGAAGACTCAAATGATGAAGAAATTCCTCCAGGAAACAACAAGGAGATTGAATTTCATCGCAAAGCTCGTGCTGAAAGAAACCTTGAACTAAGAGGTCATACACTTGATAAAGTTATTGGTGACTTAAGAAGAAGGGTGTATACAAGATAGGAACTAGGGAGCTTCAGTGATCATCAAGCTCATATATCTATGGTGGAACCTAAGAAAGTTTTTGAAGCTCTTGAAGGTCCAAATTGGGTTATTGCTATGCATTAAGAACTTAATAATTTCGAGCGCAACAAAGTCTGGAAGCTAGTAGAGAAGCCCAAAGATTGCCTAAATGTTATCAGCACAAAGTGGATTTTCAAGAACAAGCAAGACGAGAGTGGAATTGTTGTAAGAAACAAGGAAAGATTGGTTGCACAAGGTTTCTCTCAAGTGGAAGGCATCGACTTTGGTGAAACTTATGCTCCAGTGGCTTGCCTTGAGTCTATTTGTATCCTCCTTGCTTATGCAGCTCACCATAACTTTAAATTACAGCAAATGGACGTTAAGAGTGCTTTTCTTAATGGTCCTCTACATGAGTTGGTATATGTCAAGCAACCCCCGGGTTTTGAGGATCCCAACTTTCCGAACCATGTCTACGAACTCGATAAGGCGCTCTATGGCCTTAAACAGACCCCACGTGCATGGTATGAGCACCTTAAACTGATTTTGTTAGACCATGGCTTCGAGGTTGGGCAGATCGATCTCACTCTTTTTACTAGAAGGTTAAGGGGGTCTTTTTGTATGCCAACTATATGTAGACGACATTATCTTTGGCTCTACTAATCAAGATTTTAATGATGAATTTTCAAAGCTTATGACTGACAGGTTTGAGATGTTTATGATGGGAGAACTAAGGTTATTTCCGGGATTCAAGATCAAGCAACTAAGAGAAGGAACTTTCATTAATCCAGCAAAATACATCCAATACATGCTCAAGAGGTTCAAGATGACGGATCTTAACAGTGTTGCTACACCAATGCAAACTAAATGCCATCTTGAGCTCAATCCCAAGGGTAAAGACGTGGACCAAAAGGTATACCAGTCCATGATCGGCTCTCTCCTTTACCTTTGTTCATCTAGACCCAATATTGTGTTGAGTGTAGGAGTGTGTGCAAGGTATCAAGCTGCTCCTAAGGAAAGCCACTTAGTGGTGGTCAAGAGATTCTTCTGATATTTCGTTCATACCCCAAACTTTGGTCTATGGTATCCCAAGGGCTATAATTTCTCTTTATGTGTATATATAGACTCAAATTGGGCTGGTGACAAGGACGATAGAAAATCAACTTTTGGAGTATGTCAATTCTTGGGCAAGTCTTTAGTATGTTGGTTGTCGAAAAAACAAAATTGTATATCTCTCTCCACCGCCGAAGCTAAATATGTGGCTGCTACAAGTGCATGCACTCAACTATTATGGATGAGGCAAACTTTAAAAAAATATGGTGTCAATTGTGACAAAGTGCCTCTTTTATGTGATAATGGAAGTGCAATTAAAATTGCTTACAATCTGGTGCATCATACAGGGACAAAGCATATTGAGATCCGCAATCATTTTATTCGAGATCATGTTGCTCGTGGTGATATTGTCTTATCTTTTGTGAGCACAAAGAATCAACTTCCTGGTATTTTCACAAAGCCACTGGATGAAGCAAGGTTTTTTTACTTAAGGAATGAGTTAAATATAGTGGATTCAAGGAGCTTGGCTTGACTACTCTTGCATACTCACTTACATCTCTTCTTTTATTTGGTTTAGATGTGGGCATAGACATAGGGGGAGTGTGGTCCTAATTGATTGGGATAACCCTCCTCCCATAATGCCGAAAGAAAGAAAAATCATTTCTCTTAATATCATTATGTGATATGTGAGTTATTGATGAGCATTGGTTTTGAACTCACGATATACCTTTGTGGTGTCATGTCACTCGCTCCAACATGGTGGCTTCGGCCACCGCCCTCTTCCTTGAGAAGAGTTGGTTCCTTGTGAATCTTTCGGGATTTTCTTGCATATCTTGTGTTCTTATGGAAAACATACCCAATATTGGCTGTTATTTGATTTATTTTTGCAATTTTGGGTGTGTAGTACCATCTTAGTTTGGTTGTCTAAACCTAAGCCTTTTTCCATCCTCGAGCCATCTATTCTTGCATACAAGTCCACTGGTACACTTGCGAGGGTTTTTGTTTGGGGTTGCTGGCCTAAATCTGTGTTTACAAAAAAAATCAGAAAGGGTAGGATTATCTGCCCAAAGGCGGTTTTGTCTACTTAGGCTAGGAGACGGGGGAAGGGCTCGAACAGATCAATTCTCCCACCCCGCCTGCCTGCCTCTCCCTCAATTGCCGTCAGCCTCCCCGGAGTCGTTCCGACCGCCGGATTCTCCGGGCCCTCCCTGAATTTTATTCCCAGCGCCTCCGGGTACCCTCTCCTCCGAGTCCTTCTTCCAATGAGTGAGGGTAACTCCCCCATTCTTCTCGTTTGTATGGAAGTTGTTGTTTGTGGTGGAAACTCGGTTTAGATGTTATTCTTTGATTCCTATGCATGCTAGGAACCATAGTCTAGAAACCCATGTGCCCGATCTACTTTGGTACTATGAATCTGTGGATGTTCTAAAAAAATTGCCAGGGCCGGATTATCCGCCCTTGGCAGAGCCGAATTATCTGGCCTGGAAGGTTTGCCCCTAATTCAGATTTTCACAGTTTCTAGTATTATGTGGATTTGGCTTGTGGATTGTTTTTCTCTTGTCCTTAGCATTCCTCCTGGACTTGTGTGTGTTCTTATCTCCTTGCTACCCATCTTATTCGCTTCACAGATGGTCTGAGTGCTCCTAAGACCTACAAGCGATGTCCTCGTGCCCGTTATTTCAGGCCCAATGAAGAAGGTGTTCTTGTGGACGAAGTTGAATTGAGGAGGCAGTAAAGAGAGACTAAAAAGATGGCTAAACGTTCTAGGAAAATAAAGAGGACCACTCAGAGGAAGGGCAAGCAGCCCCGGGTCAACTACAAGAACATGGATATCCTTGAGTATTCTGCCATTCGCCACTGTGACCTATATATAGAGGCTGATATTGATGAGCAGATTGGGGACAATCACTATTGGTCTGCCCATCAAAGGTATATCTATGATGACATTTACTCCTCCCTCAAGATTCACCCCATGCGCCCCTTGCATATGACTGAAGCAAAGTCTAAGCCCCAGCTTACTAAGGCTTTGAATGTGACTGAAAGGATGGGGCTGCACCACCTAATGACTCTGCAGTGCAACTATGATACCTATGTGGTGAAGCAGTTCTTCTCAACTCTTGTGATCTGTGGAGATGAGCTCCGCATAATGAAGTGGATGACAGGTAGCTCCAATATTCAGTCTGATTTCCAAACTTTTGGTCAGGTGCTTGGTTACCCCTTTCATGGTCGTGATATTCCTTATGTTCATCGCATTATCAATCCTATCAAGCCCAATAAGAACACTGCGCTCTCTCCTTGCCTTTCTACCAATGTCATTGTTGGCACTCTCTCCGGACTCTCACCTGTGTATGCAACGTTGGTTGCTCTTTACAGGGATTGCATCACTCCGAGTGGGGGAACAATGACAGTATTCATGGTCACCTTGTTCAGCTGCTTGCTTTCTCTCATGAGTATGCTGCAAATGAAGATCTGTCAGTGGGATACAAGCTTGGTGTCATGGATTTAATTTTTAGCGAGATGACTGATGCTATGTACAACAGGCTCTCCATTCCTTATGCTCATTTCATCATGATGCTCATCAAGCACATGCTCCCCCATGAGGATTTCAGCGGACACCTTGATGGAGAGCACAAGGCCAAGAAAATCTACAACAAGTCTCGGAAGACCTCTCATCCCTCTTCAGCTCCAGAGTCCTTCATGAGAGATGCTCGGGCTAGTGGGCGTAGGCCCCCATTGCCTTCTTTGGACCGTGAGTTCAAGCAACTGAATTGGTTCCAGAGGAACATCTTATGCATGGGGTAGATACCCACAAGGTACAGTACGAGGCGTATAGCAGCACCATGATATGGCTCACACCCAGCAGCTTATGCTTCACCATGTGTCAGGGGCATTAGTCCACCCTCCAGCTCCTTCAGCTCCCACTCCATATGCTCAGTGGAACACCTCAGGACTCAACTATGGAGAGCTCGAGCGCCACTTGTTTCCTACCTCGGTGAGGAAACCTACCCCTCCGTCTGATGATGAGGATGACGACGAGTATGATGATGAGGAAGGGGACGGGGACGAGGACAATGATAAGGAGGACTACGAGGAATGACCTCTTGGGGCGTTAGCATCACTCTTCTTCCTTTTTGGCGTTTCGATGCCAAAGAGGGAGAATTAGTTCTATTTAGGATTCCATGGATTTGCATTGGGTCGGGCGCAAGAACTTGCATTTTTTCATTTTTCTCTATCACGTTGCTTGTGCCCATTTAGCATTGAACTTTTATTTGTGATTTGTTTTGCATGAGACTATGTGGTTTGTGTGGCACTATGGTTCGTTTGTAGACTCATCACTGAAAGTATCTCTATGGATTTATTCCTCGGGTATTATGGATTCATCTATTCACCATGGAATTCTGGCATTATATCTATGGATGCATCCATGTGGTGTTATACTTCAAGGCCTCAATAATTATTATCATATTGGTTATATTTATATTATATTGAGGACTTCCTTCTCCCGGTGGTATGATATTTTGGTCTAACTCATCATTTGGGCATAGCTTTCAATCCAATGAATTTTTCTTATACCTTCTTGTGTGCATTTGTATTCAAATGCAAATTATTTATATGCACACATTTAGGGGGGGCCTCTTTATTTTTTGGAATGATGTTGTTAGTAGGTCTTTATTACAAATCCTAGTATTGCCATCTAACACCAAAAATGGGGAGATTGAAAGAACATTTCATGATCTCTAGTGTTTCGTGTGTTAGATAACAATACCAAGGAATATTTAATGTGTGTTGAAGTGCTATAGATATTGGTTAATTCAAAAGCAGCAAAACAGGGTGTTAGGAGGCGGATTATCCGCCCCTGCCAAGGGCCGGATAATCCGGCCCACCACAATATTCAAGAGCAGTCAAGGCGCGTCGCACTGTGTGGGGGCGGGCTTTCCCTCGGATTGTCCGACCAGGGTCGGATAATCCACCCCTCAGGAGGGCCAGAAATCCGCCCCTGAAGGAGTTTTGCAAAGGGAGCAAAGGCGTGGCGCTCGGCATGGGGGGCAAAATTTCCCCTAGAAATTCCGATTTCAGGGCGGAGTTTCCCCTAGGACAGATAATCCATCCCCCACTTGGGCCGGATAATCCAGCCCACGAAGTCTCCAACGGTCGAGTTTTGGCAGGGGTATTTATTCCCCATCAGCCCCCCTGCCAGAACTCTTGATTCATTCGAAAAAGTTCAGTACTGCTCTTCAAGTTCCAAGCGAGATCTCCATCCTCATCCACCCAAAGGCTCCGATCTTTGGAGAATCGAAGTAGGCCTCGATCTTCATCAACACTAATCAAGCGCTCAACTTCCCCTCCATTCACTTGGAGGATTCTCGATCTAGTATTTCTTGCAAATATCTAGATCACAGTTTTGGTTATTTGATAATCCTTGTTTTGTGGCAGCTTGTTGTCATCACGGGAGCCTCCAATTCAGTTGTGGATGTGTGCCCCGCTAGCGTTGTAAAGGCACCGATTCCCGCCTCGAAGGGTACCAATAGTTGAAAGGTGGATCAGGCCTTTGGTGGCGAGATCCATTAGAGAATAGGGTGAGGCCTATTGTGGCGTGGTGGTCTTAGAATCGCCGACCCCTCCAACGCATATGTACTTCCCTTAATAAGGAACTGCGGTCAAACAAATCTCTTTGTCTCTACGTGCTTCACTACGGTTTCCTCGTTCCTCATTTTACTCGCTTAGTAGTTAGGTTTACATATAGGAAAATTCTCTGTAATTGCATATCTAGAGTATATTTGTGTCAAGCCTAAAATTGAAAAAGAACTAAAAATTGGAGTAGCACCTATTCACCCTCCTCTCTAGGTGCCTATACGATCCATTTCACAGTTGGCCCTACGGCTGCTTACTAAGGTCCAATGGCAGCCCATGCTCGACGCGACAGTGAGATCCTTCCTGCCTGGAAAAAGGGCCTCATTGCGAATCCAGGAAGACGGGTACTTCTCAAGGCAGTCATGGCAGCCAGGCCGATTCACCACCTTATTACTACTGAGGCACCCACCTGGTTGCTAGAGGAGATTCAGAAGAGCTGTCGAGGTTTTTCTGGGTCGATAAGGAGAGAGCCCATGGTGGACAGTGTCTGGTGGCCTGGGATTAGATATGCAACCCGCTGGATCTAGGGGTTTGGGAGTTAAAAACATGAGGAGGCAAGGTCTAGCCCTAAGGATCCGATGGGAGTGGCTTCGGAGGACGAACGCAATCAAGCCCTGGTAGGGGGTCCCGATGCCAAAGGATACCGAAGCTAGGGAGGCTTTCGACAGCCTGGTTAACATTCGTGTCGGGGATGGTAAGAGTACGCTCTTCTGGCGTGACTGATGGATTGATGGGAAAACGGCGTCAGAATTTGCGCCGGGTCTATCGCTCACAATCAGTACTAGGGTTCGCAGCTCGAGGACTGTTGAGTAGGGACTAGAGGCTAGCCGATGGCTGTTGGACATACCAGGGTCGATAGCCCACCAAGGAGTTCTGGAATGCCTAGCGCTTTGGCTGGCAATCAGGGGATTGTACAGGAATGTGGGAAGCCCAGATACCTTCAATTGGCCATGGGCTAGCTCTGGATCCTACTCGGCTAAATCCACGTATGACATGCTCTCATCGGGACGCGAGTGATTTGAGCTTGGGGAGTCCATCCCCAAAAGCAAGCTATTCATGTGGCTAGCTGTCCAGCACAGGATCTGGACTTCGGACCAGAGATTTCGGCATGGGCTCTAGACGCCATTGGCTTGCTGCTTTGTGTGTTTACAGGAGGAAAATACCGCAGAACATATTCTCCTGTGATGTGTCTTCGCTAGGGAGGTCCGGTACCGTTGTGGGTAGGCGTTAGGCGCAGACTACGACATGCCCGTGCCAGAGGATACCATCACGGATTGAGGGTGACGCGGAGGAGTCGCCTTGAAGAGAAGGAGAGGAGGTGGTTTGACGGGTTAGTGTGCATGGCTGGCTATGCCTTGTGGAAGAATAGAACGTGTGGATGTTTAACAACCCGCGAAGACAAAATACGGCCAACGATCTCATGGCGATTATCCTAGAGAAGCCGAGGAGCGTACATGAGTAGAAGTAGAGACCAGTTTAGAGGAAGAGAGTAGCTTTCCGCCGTTCTATGTGGAGTGTGTGGTCCAGTGTTCACACTGATGACTCTTTTTTATACATTTTATCTGTTTTCTATAAAATTAAGTCGCGTACCCTCGAAAAAAATGGGTATACTCGGGTGCATCTCGGCTGCGAACGGCTGGACCGATCCCCACCGTGTGTTAAAGCCCGGCTGGAGTCGGAATGTGCCGGTAGCCCGCCCAGTCAAAATTTTAGCCGGGATTTTCGAAACACAGGCCCGTCCCGGCGGCGATGCGACCGGCGGCGGCGCTGAGACTGCCTGCCTACCACTAGGATAGAGTTCCGCAGGCTAAGGCGGCCTAGCGATGCCTGCTGCGGCCGTCGGAGCCTCCAGGCTGAAGCGGGAGGACTGCCCCCGCACCAAACATGACTCCCTCTTCTCCCCATGGAAGGTGCGTGCGCTCTCCCATCTCCTGCTATGCCATCTGCTACTGTCGGCAGGCGACGCTAGCTTTCCTAATTGGAACATAATTGACGAGATCCTGGTCTTCCCTTTGCGTCTATCGAGAACAATATATGCGTCCAGACTGCCTTTTGAACTACCATCAGGCAACACGTTAGTGCGCTGTTAACCAAGCCGGAGTACAGAAAAATCGGTCAGATCTGGCGGTGTTGCTGCCACCATGGATGCACCGCCGAAGCAGTCGCTACCGTCATGGAAGAATCCCCGAAATTCCACTGCGGCCAGCTCCGTGGATGCACAGGCAGTGCCTGCGTGGTTCAGATTGCTACTTATCTCACTCGATTTAGATTTGGTGCTTGGGTTTGAGATAGAGAGCACTGAATGAGAACATATGCACGAGAACGAAGCGGGAGGGGATGAGAACGAGGTTCATGGGTCCCTGTATTGCTTAACAAAATTCTCTTGTTTTCCTTTTCCTGCGTTCCAAACTGCCACTTATAAAAATGTCCTCTGTTTTTCAATTCTCTGTTTACACATTCTTGTGTTTTCTATCATTTGTTCCAGACGCGTTCTGGACTAGCTCCATGGCCTGCTTTACGAACTCTTTACTTGATAACACATGTAATTTAAAAAATAGAAACAGATAAGACATGTAAACCAAGTGCCAATAGATCCTCGCATCCACAAGGCTGGCTGGTCAGATACATGACCACTGTAAAATACTGAGCAAAGATTATGAAGATATAATTTCCGACAATTTGAACACAAAATGTTTGCTGTTTTAAGAATTTCGTCGAACAGCTATGCTATTCCCATCCTGCGCCTCGAATTTTAAGATCTAATTGGGGAATCTTGGATTCTTGATTCAAGCCTGATTTGCTTCTGAATTCTCCTATTCGTAGGTTCTTGTTGGTCCATCGGACTGGGAGGACTACTCTGCCGGCAAAGAGGGAGTCCAGAGATACCACACACGCAATCTCCCGGATAACTTCCCTGGTCTCTACGAGTTGGGTGTTGCAAGATCTTCCTATGATGGTGTCAGGGCTCGCAGAAATGGATCAGGTTTCGTCGTCGTGGTGTACCTTGGGCAGGCTGATAATGTCAGGACGAGGCTCCAACAGTATGGACGGACAGGGTCTCACTTGGACATTGGGAATCCACTGGCTGCTGTTGGCAAAGCTGAGATGAACATGCTCGCAGCGGGACCTGGATTGTTCAGCGAAGTGTTCTCCAGAGGTTACTCTGTCATGTTTCGATGTGCGATGGTAAGTGTTTTCATGCTTGATTTCCAGTTATCCTGACAAGGGATTGTTGAACTGGACTGCACAAGTGTACCAACACTAATAATGTGTCATATTTGAGTCCTGTACAGTAATTACAAGTACAAGCAGACATGTATATCTCGAGGGATGCCATGGTTGCAAGTTCTCATGCGCTTTAGGTTTCAAGAACAGTAGCTTAACCTCCCATAAAGTAGTTATTTGGCATTAAGCTTTCTTGATATCTTGCTCGGGACGTCTTTTGTAGTTTGTTCAAACCTTTTGCTCGTGTTGTTCGTATTTGGATATTTTAAAGTCATGTTAGATGTCTTGTTTAATATACATTTTTTTAGCATTTACTACTGTTTCTGTTCATACTCAACATATTGGCTGCTTGGCACAGGCACACTATATAATCCATGATCATTTGAGAAATTTCTAGTCTTGCTTTCACTGCTTCCTTCAGTGGTGCCTTCAGCACCACATACAAAAACTGTAGTCAGCAATATACATGCATTATGTGGTTGTTCATGAACAAGGCACCTAATTTAATTGCACACTGTTCATGAAAATTGTTTGTATGCTACTCCCTCTGTTCCATATTAACTGTCGCAGATTTGTCTACATACGCATGTATCTAGGCGCGTTTTAGTGTGTAGATACATGTGAATCTAGACAAATCTGTGACAGTTAATATGGAACGGAGGTAGTAATATTTACCTTACGTATTTCATTATTATTAGTGCTTTAAGGTCAGTATGGTACACCCTTCCATCAAGACTCAAGAGTGATGGATGAGGAAAATCCATGAACAATGCTTCATAGTAGCTTTTGTAGAAACATAATGGATCAACTATGAAACTTGTGGCGTCAATTTTTATCTCTAGGCATTAGTCTCATAATTTGGTTATTATGATGAAAATATACTTGTGATATTGTCCTGATGTGTCTTCGCTGCTGTTGGAAAAAACAGATGGGTAACAAAAAAAAAGCTGAGAAGACTGAAGGTCAGCTGCTGGGAGTATTTGATTATGCATGGAACAAGCTTCAGAATGGTGCTTGTCGCCGCGAAGAAATACTGCTCAAGTTAGAACAGGGAAACCATAGATCATCTCTGCTTAGCAGAGTACGTCACTTAAAACAGAAAGTGTTTGGAGAGAAAGCAGGTATAAAGATTAGCAGCAGTGGGTCTTTTGGCGTCTCATCTGGTAGTATGGAAAATATGCTCCCAAGAATCCGTACATTTGTTGGCTTCAGACCTCGTTCAGTTAACTCTTGTGGCAATTTAAACGAGGCAACTGATGTTCACCGGAAAGGCACATCTCAGGCCAATACTCCTGGTAGAAAACAAGCACATAGAAGGATTGACGGATATAAGGTGAAAAAGATCGATGTTGTAAAACGGAGGACTGTGCCAATGCAAGAATCCAACTCCGTTTGTGGAGTAATGCTAGAAGATGGTTCTTCTTGTTTGGAGGATCCATTGGAAGGAAGGAAGAGGTGTGAGTTACACAGAGGCAGAAGAGTCAGGTTCACTCAGAGTTGCAAACTAGCCTCTTCTAGCCACACTTGTCAAGTTCCTATTCCAACTGTTGAACCCATACTGCAGCTAGTTGCAGATCCAAACAAGCAAGATCAAGCATGGGAAACCTGTGGAGACCGGTCCAAAAATCTGTCCACAAATGCAAAGGAACCATCACTGCAAAGGAACAGCTTTGAAGCAAAGGAGCTGGAACCTGGAGAAGCTCCTATAGAAGATGGAACATATAGAACCTTTCATGCTGAATCTCAGTCCCAGGAAGATGAGCCTTGTGGACGGAAGTGGTTTGAGCTGCTCAAAGCACAGAAGTCGGCCCTCGCACCGTCGTCGAGAGGCCAAACATGTCAGACGAGAGTAGCGAACGACAATAAAGCAGCCACACGTGGAGCGTTGACAGATAACGAGTACTGCAAGCTGGTACTGATGGCAGGAAGAAAAAGATGTGAGGAGCACACAGGAATTGAGGTCACTGGTGCTCCATCTTCCCCATCTCCAGGAAGGTCAGGATGGCCCTGTATCTGTGGCGCTCGAGCATCAGATGGTTCACCTTGCCAGAACCAGCCAGTTGAAGGGAGGAAGAGATGTGCGTTGCATAAAGGGCAAAGAGCATGCTGCGCCTCTGCACCATCCACCGAACATTAAAGACATTGCTTCATTAATCCAGTTGTGTGTTGTAATAGGATTCAGTTACAGATTTCAAAACTATACCAATTATTCCATTTTACAAGGTGTTGATTCGTTGTTCATGTTGCTTGTAGTTGTACACAACATTGTTGATGATAGACAGAAAGAAAGAAAGAAAGAAAGAAAGAAAGAAAGAAAGTGTAACTGTGTTGATGGAATTTTGGAGATCTGTTGATGTATGGATCGGGTCTGCCGATGGAATTCTGGAGAAGCATGGATTGGGTCTGTGACCACCGTCTGTTTCCTGAACAACTGTTGATTTCTAGCGAATTTTCTGCTTAATTTGGAATTCATCTATATGCGCACACGAGAGATTTCAAACGTATCTAAGACGTTTTACAGCAAATTTCAACAGATCGGAGAAACACAGTACCTTCAAGTTTTGCAGAGAGAAGACACGTGTCCTTCGGATGAGACGCCCATCCTTGTGCCGTTGGCCCCGTTGCGCTTCCGTCTATTTGAAGCCTCCAGTCCGAAATCAAAATTCCATCCGAGAACGCGAACACCTTCCCCTCCGCTCCAGTTCCACGCATCGCTCGCACCATGCTCCCGCTCGCCCTTGCCGTCACCGCCTCCGCCGCCATCACCTGCAGCCGTGGCTCCGCTAGCGGTCGCCGTCGCGGCCGCCGCCCGAAGCCCAAGCGCATCGTGTTCCCTCCTCCGCCGGTCCGCCGCCTGGTCTCCTCCTCCCTCCGCCGCCTCCTCCCGCGCCCGCGCCTCCTCGGGCGGAGGAGAAGACGGAAGGCACCGGCCGAGGACGTCGCGGTGCTGCTACTCTCTCTGGCGTTCGGCGACAGGCTCACCGTCCTCGCGGAGACCTGGCGCGCGTCGGGCCTGGGCCAGGTGCTCGGCATCTGGGCGGCTGTGTGCGGGAAGGCGAGGAGGAAGAGGATGAACGGGCTCCGGAGGCTCGCGGCGCTACTGCTCGGGATCGCGTTCTGCGCGCTCGTGTCACACTTCAGGGGCGCGGCGTTCCTGGAAAGCCTCGGCAAGACCGGAGGCGGCCGGAAATTAGCGCGGATTTTCCTGCATTGATTGATTGATTGGTTTCCTCTGTTCGATTTCTTGAGGAGTCAGAATTATAGCTTTCCCTTGTGCGGATAGATTGTTTTCTTGAACTGTTGATATGATTTTTAAAGCGGGGATTCTACCTGGAGGCATATTGTTGGCGTCCTGCTGAACTTGACTGCTATAGCTTTTGGAGTAGTCCGACCTGCGGCTTCTGCTAGATGAGTATCAATGATTTTTTGTTGGTTTGTTGGAGATATTTTGCTAGCTTGCTGAAATGATAATTCGGCTATTTGGTGCTTGGAAATTGATAGAATCCTCTCCTCTTTTACTAGTACTATAGTTTGGAGGATTTCTCTGTTCAAATCAACATTCAAACTAGCACACTAGCAAATCCCAGCAACATGCTGGAGTTAGGTTGACCTTATCAGGGCACTCAGAAGATTCAGAAAATTAGCGGTGCATTACAAAACAGAAGTGAACAAAAACGATGACCAATACTCCTTTCTTGAGAAAACACAAGTGCAACGTTACAGCTGACTGTCAGCAGGGCATTAGTTGCTCATGTGCCTACAAGCAAAACTACAAATTACATTTCTATGGCGCGGTATCTAAAGCCAAAAAATGGTCCCTGCGTAGTCACTGGTGGCTCAATATCATCAGGCCTAACATTCACCACATAGATAAGTTACCAAAGATGCTAAGTTGGAACAATGTGTTAGCTATGACAGCAGGAGCCGACAGCTGTTATCTCTGGAACAGTAAGATGAAATGGCTTCTATTGCAACCTCTTTTTCTTTAGCATTGGGTCCTCTTCAAGCATCGTAAGGTCATCGTCATCTTCGACAACCTGAGCACTACTGGATGCCCCGCAATTTTCCTTTGTCTCTGATATCTCATCCAGCTTGCGCTTCATTCCAGGTTTAGCAGATATATCCTCAACAGTATCATCAGTGCCATGTGCACTCGATGAAGAAGCTTCAGATTTGTTCTCCCCATTACTGTTGACTTGCTTCTCCACTGGAGCAGACCATCCAGACAAAACCATTCCATCAGGCTCTTTCTCCTCGTCAAACTCTTCCCTGCATGGATCACTGAATAATTAAGGTCTACCCTTTGGACAGAGTACTGAATTGTATGCATATGACAGAATTACATCTAGGACTTAATTAGAGTCATCTATGCATATCTAGTTTTTTGTTGCACCTAAGCCATCATAACAGATTTTGTTGAAAATAGCTGTTGGAAGGCAAAGGGGGAACCCGAGAATTCTATGTTACATACAAACATACAGCTCAGGTAAAATTCAGATTGACATGTCTTGCCCATAAAGAAGCCAACAGGGTTTTAAAAGCATTAGTATAGTCAAAATACAAATATGAACCTGTGCTTGATGTTAATGCTGCATGACAACTCCTGCTGGAAATCCTCAACAGTAAGCTTTGTACCATTAATGACTGGAGCTGGAAGTTCAGCCAAGACCTGTAATAATTGACCAGCACAAAGCTAATAAATGAATTGTATTCGACAATCTGTTACTACAAGGCCACCCACAGGCTAAAATGGAACAAATGACATGAAGTGTATTGTTCCCTTGGCCCTTGCCTTGAACAAGAAACATCGTGGACCTATGAGGGTAGTACCTTGTCAAGGTTTAAAGCATAGTTTGCAGCCTCATCTTCATCTAGGCCATCACCATCCTCAAAAACAAGTGTAGATCCAATCATAACCAATGGGAGGTTCATTCCGAGTTTGCTTTTTATAATCTTGTCAATGACTTCCCTAAGCTTCGTCTCCTTAGTGTTAACATCCAGCAGAAGAGGGGTCTGATGCACATTCAGTTTTAGTTTCAGGTCAGAACCAAAAGAGAGGAACAACATGTACGCATGCCATATCGACATTGCAACATACCTCAGAGCAGACATAGCATGATTTATTGGGTTCAAAAGGTTCTACAGGCATCAAGAGCATTTTCCTCGTAGGATGTTCCAGACAAAATGTCATTCTGAAAAAAATCCAAAAAAATGTGTCAAGTGCTTTTGTATTGCCGATGCAGAAGGCACAGCGACACATAAGTACCAGATGATAGCACGCTAACTAAAGATGTCATTGAAATGTAGAAATGTGGCATCAGTGCCACTTCTTCCAAACCACCATATCCAGAAAATAGGCACACTGCACTGTCATATCTTAGGTAGAAAGCATCGTCACAAACAATGAGATGGAACAAACTTAAGTACCTATAGTTCTTATAATCACCACGGAGAACTTTGATTGCTTCGATAACAATGAGACCAGCTATTATAGCATTTGTTGTTGCCACAGCATGAACTATGTTCCCAGCAACACCTTTAGCTTCAAAAAGGCTATGAAGTGGTATTCCAAAAGAATATGCTCTGATATTAGCCGCAGTAGTAACAAACTCAACCGCTAGCTGGTCATCCTTATCAAAAATCAAGCTCCCTATTTCCTGGAATCAGAAAACCTGAATCAGATAGAAGAAATTTCTCTGAGTTCAAAGAACTTGAACATAAAACAAACAAACCTTCTCTCTCTTTTCAAAAAATAATTTAAAAGCCTCCATAAACACTCTTGAGTTCTCAGCAAGAGTCCATATCTCTTGAGGGTTTGTAAGACCCAAAGACGCCATAGCAGATGGTTCTTCATGCTCCTTATTACAGCCCCCTGAGCTACCATTTTGCTTTAGGGCTTCTTCAGGTAATGCGTCTCTGATGTATATTGGATGTGGCCTTTTTCGATTCTTCCAGGTTTCTTCGTTATCCAAGGCAGCTTCAATATTGTAACCAAATACATGATCATATATCCTCCGAGCATATTGATCAAGATCTTCATCAGCATCCCTTTTAAATACATCTGAATTTGAACTGCTGTCATCTTTTGAATGCACATTAAGATCATTATCTTGGTTCTTATCACCAAACAGCTTTGCAAAAAGCAGATCCTTTGCCCAAACGATGCAGTGAACAAACTATAAAAGGAAATAAAGTAAAATCAATCATCAATGGCAGCATAAAAAACTGAGCAGGAATAGTAATTAACCTTATTGTTTTCCAATAATTTCACCAAAACTAACAAGCAAAAATGTTATATTCTGATTGTTAATCATGTCAGAACTGTAATTATCAAAAACAAGCATATGAACGTTTGTTAGAAGAATGCATCTTCTGTGAATGCATTCATGCAACTCGCATTCTGCTGATTCCAAGATGTGTAACATACAGAAATGATACAATATCAAATTGCCCTTATAAGTAAATCAAATAACATATCCAGTTGGAATGCCTTTTGGTTCCATCAAATTAATCTAGTAGCCAAATACAAAATAAATAGGCATATTTTCATAATGAACAAGGTTATAAGGGTGTGAAGCCATGAATGGTCCAATACAGAAAGAATAATAATTCAGCACTCCTGCCCAGATTTCAGAAAGTTTTGCACTAAAAAATGCAAAACAACAGAATACTTAGCAGTGGGGAAAATACCATAACATAAATCAATATTATAATAAGAAAAGCAGCCTCACAAAAAATAAACAGGGCCGGAAGATAAGGAACCTTTGATGGAGTGCTTGTAATTGTGCAGACAGGATATGATTTCGGGACAGGCTTAGCTTGGCACTCATAGCACTCTGTTTTACCCTTGACATGAACAGTAACCTGCAAAGTAGAATGGCAAGTACTTTTAGTGATGTATCATCTTGACTTACTTAGCACACTCCTTGCCTAATTCAGTCAACATTTGTAGGTCATTGCTCACAGTTGATAAATGTGGTATAAGTCATAACAAGGATGGATAAAACTATGGTGCGGCACATTTAACAACAAAAAATCATTTTATATTCAGGAGTAAGGATTAACCACTAAATAGTATGCATTACAAATCAGGGAACACATATTTAGTTTTTGACAATAAGTGACCATGAACCACATACGATGTCATATATTGCATGCTCACTGCACAAGTGTGTAATTTAGAAGTTTCCACACAATGGCACTACTCTGGATGGTCTAAACACTATAAATGTAACAATATGCATATAGCTAACCAAGCACATCCGTACCATACATGTAAGCGAAATTTATGATAGCTAGTTAGCTGCCACCAGGAGTTGCTGTAGGCTCTATAGGAAGAAGATCTGACTTAAACTCTGCACAATTTCTACAAACAAAAAAGTATGTAGGTAAATTTGTTGTTGGAGAGTGGGGGATTCCTATGTTCAGCTATGTGATGGGACTATTAAGAATGTCCAACTGGGAGACTGTAAATCCAAGATAAACTTTACTGCTAGATTGCTAACAAAAGGAAAAGAAACCACCAAGGCTTCCTTAAAATAGCAAATGGTCCAATGACCATTAATATCAAAGGATCACTTCAATAGGAGTACTACCAGCCAGTGGCGGAGCCAGCCAGCTGCAGGAGCCTGGGAAAAGCTAGTAGGAGCGACAGCAGCCAGCGCTTTGTCCCAGGATACAGCGCTGCTAATTGGTATCGTGGTACTAATTAACAATGGGTGCTGGCCGGACGAGCCTGAGCAGTTTCCCAGGGTTGCTGGGAGCTGGCTCCACCCCTGCTACCAGCAAAATAAGAAAGACCAACTTACCAATACCCACAGACATCGTGACAAGGGAGATGCACAGGAGTTACAGAAACTACAACAACGATATTTGAGCACCTCACCTGTCCAAGAAACCCAGTCGTCCCACTCTCAACTAAGGGAACTTCCGCAGCAAGGCAGAGGCGATTCACATGTCGTCTAGCATCCAAATTATCAAGGCCATTCATAACAACATTAAATTGCTTGAAAAAATCAACATTGAACTCGGAATCCTTAACATTTGCATGGTATGATTTTATATTGATATTTGGCCTAAATTTCAGAATAGCATCCCGAGCAACCTGGCAAGATCAATGGTAGAAACAGTATAAGGCATCAATTGTCAAAATGACTCCAAAATATCTATATCCATCATATATCCATGCACAAAATATACTTACATGGGCTTTCGACTGCCCGACGTGACTCTTCCGAAATAAGAACTGTCTGTTCAGATTGCTGACCTCGATTGTGTCCAAATCAATCTGCAAGCAGAAAAACAACAGAAGACATCACAACTGCGTCAAGCACATTGGTTTGAGCTGGTTACCTCAGCATGGACTACACCCTACAATTTCAACATCGCTTCTGTACAAAGTACATCAGCCTCAAGGAACTACCATAAAGATATCGCCTTTTGTGCCAACAGTGCACGAAACATGAGCCTACTGGACTCGAGTTGCACAATCTAACAAGGCACTACCAGCGCCCTAAAATGGATACAAACTGAACAAGCACTGATGCAGGTATGCACAGCCTAGAGAAAAAACCTTCAATAGAGTAGCGGCACATACAGTTAACTTAATCCATATTTTTCAGCTAGCAGTCAATGCTCACACCACCACAGATCCCACTACTAACTCAAGAGATGTACCAGCCATACGCCGCACCGCTGCCTACATAGCTAATGTGCAAGCTAGATTCGAACTAAACCTAGGCATATTGTCAGCAGAGAAGCAAGGAAACAGGGGGTCATGTAGCTAAGAACAAACTTACGATGTGGATGTCGCTGAAGCCGGAGAGGGCGAGGGTCTTGAGCAGCTCGCACCCGATGCCCCCGGCCCCGACCATCAGAACCTTCGCCGCCTGCGCAAAATAGAACACCGGCACCACCAGACCGACCGAATCAGATACCGAAATCCCTGCACGAACCAAGAAGACGCACGCACGGGCTGCGGAGATCCCCACGAGACCCGGCGGCGGGAGGGGGCGGGGGCGGGGCGGGAGGGGAAGAGCTAACGGTGGGGCTTACCTTGACGGCCTCCTCCGAGGCGGCGGCGGAAGCCATGGGAAGGGGCGCCGGCGGAACCGAGGGTTTTGAGGTTCGGAGGGTTTGGTTTGGGTGGGAAAGGAATTTGGGAAGGGCGATTTGGGGGAGGAGGAAGGAGGGCTTTGATTAGGGGGAGGAGGAAGGGTGAGGGAGGCGGGTGGGGTGGGTCGCGTCGCTCCGCACCCGGAGGAGTGGAAGGAAGCGTCGTGGAAATTCAGGGGTCGCGCGGCGCCCCTGCGCTTCTACTGCTGGTCAGTTGTTGCGCGGCCTGGTTGCAGCCTTGCAGGACGATGGTACGGTTGGATTGGATATGCTTTAGGCCTTCGCCCTATGGAATGCGGGCCCTACCGAGAGCCTTTTGGGAACTGCTGGTTGACCTTTGGCTTTTGAATCTGCTCAAATTGCCCCCAAAAAAACTAAACAAAGAGAAAAATACAGCCATGATTCTAAGCCTCCCTAGTGATGGAGGAAACCGGAAAACTGTAGCATCCCAGTTGTCTAACACCTGTAATGCTACATGTTATGATAATAAAAAGGGCCACTTCCAACATATAATTGTTGCATCATCATCATATCATGCTCATGTCATCATGTCACCTTGCATTTGAGCACCATATAAAACCCTTTCTTGTTTGGTTCTTATCTCATGTGCATGATTAATTGTAGTTGCCTCTTGATATTGTATTTGGTTCTTAATATATTGTTAAATGTCCAAGTTGAGTTGAGGGCATCTCTCTTATTGACTCCACCACCTTTTCTTTCACCACCTTATAATTCCACCATCCAATTAATATGGGCTTGGCATTTTATTTGAGTTATCTCTAGCTCATGTTGTTGGTTGGATTCCACCCATAATCTTTTGCTTGGCCTTTGCCCACCTTTTGGGAATGCAAGTAATAATGCCACATAAATTAATGTTGTTTTCACAATGTAACTGCATGGCAAATATTGTTGCATGGGCCATGCAAGTGCCACCTTTATCTTGGCTTAGGTATGTTTTTGGCTTTGCTTGCATGGACCATCTTTTTCTTTGTTTAAATCTTGTTTTGGCTTGTAGTTTCTTCATCAAATCATCTACCTCTCTTCTCCCCTTTAGCTAACCTCTATCCCCATGCTCCATGCACACATGTGCTAATGTGGCATGCACAAACCTAAAACCCACCTCTTCTCTTGGTTCTTGCTTGGTCATTGTTGGAGCATGCATGGACCAAAGAAAAACCCCCATCATCACATGATCATCTCTCTCTCTCCCTCTTCCTCTTTTTCTTACCTTGATCTTGTTAGGGCTTGTATGAAGCATGCTGGATCAAGTGGAGTACCACTCTTTCTTACCCATCTTAGCTAAAACCCTAAAATCTACCCCATGCCCTCCCCATCCTAGCTAAACCACACCCTAATCTACACCTCCCTAAGCAAACCTAAACCACCCTCTCTCCTTAACCACCTACCTCTAAACCGAACCCTCTAGCTAAACCCTAGCTCGCCTCTCTTCCATGCAGTTCCCCAAAGAACCTCTACCATCTAACCTACCCCACACGTCCAAGGACCCCCAAACCTAACCCTAGCCCGAGCCCTCTCTCCTCTTTTCTCTCCTCGCCTAAGGTTCCTCTAGCCTTACTCCGCCCCGAGCTTCCCAGGCCACACCCACCTCCCTCTCTCCTCACACTGCTGCACTTCAGCCCCCATGTTGCACGTGAGCAGAAAAAGGGCACCGAGGCCACCTTCCCTCCCCACGCAAGCCCCTCTGGCCGTCCTTATCTACACCCCAAGACCTTTATGCTCTCCCCAGATCCGCCTAGGGCCCCCTCGCTCCTCCTCCTCTCTCCACCGCCTCAGCTTCCTCTCATGGCCACGTCGTCTACCAAAGACACACGCACCAGAGGCGCGGAGCTGCAGTGTCGAGGAAGGCCGGACGCTTCGTCTGCACGCCCACTGGAGCAGGCGAGGAGGAAGCCCAGAGCACTGCCGGCCCGTCGAAACCCTAGCGCCCGTCATGAGCCGCCCCGTCGATCGCCTGCACCCCAAGCCTCGCCACCGCCACCAACACCACCGCGGTAAGCCCCCAGACCTCCCTGACAACCTCCCTGCTAATCGCTTCAGACGCGGTGATCGTTTGCCGAGCGACCTCGGCGCAGAAGTTCAAGCGAGCTGCGGTGACAGCCGCTTAGCCCTATCTAGCACGCGACCTATCCCTAACATCGATCACAGCCGCGGCCAGGCGCCTCGCTAGCGCGCTAGAGGTCGTGGGTTCGATCCCCACTCTCTGTCACATGCCATGGCGAGAGGAAGAAGGAATCGGCCGTGGCCGCTTGCACACCCTCCCTCGTTCTTTTCTGCGCAACCCGCGCCTCTAGGCCCACCAGTACCACCGTGACCATCTCCCCACCCCCGACTTCTTTTGTTCTCAACCCCGCGCTCCCTGGCCTACTGTCGACTGCGTGGCGTTTTATAAAAGGCTCCTGAGTTTGATTTCAACCGCGGTTCCCCTCCTCTCGGCATTGGCGTGTGGGTCATGTGTGCTGGCCCCACGTGCGTGATAGGTTAGGTTAGCCGTGTAAAACGTTGTCTTAGTCTGTTTAATTACAAAACTATTAAATCTAATTCAAATTCAAATTTCAAATCAGATTTTAAATAACTTTAAAACTATAAATCCAAATAATGCAAATGATATATGTTTGGAGATCAGAAAAATGCCAGGATTTCAAAAATGCCATCCAATTTGCCTTTTGCACATTTAAAATTCCAAGTTCAATTAAATTACACCATTTGCCACTAGAACTAAAATAATTAATAACTTTGGTTTTATAATTCCAAATTTAGCAAATGATATGTCTAAAATGATCAGCTCGACGAGACCTTTCTGTTTATGCTATCCATGACTTCAATTGCAGCATGCATCATATAAAAATATAGGGTACAGCAAGTGTTATGACAACAAAATGTGACCCAAAACCACATTAAAATGTTACTACTTGTCCTCCACACCTCACCATGCCATGCTACCTTATTGCCATGTAAATTGTGCATCATTCATCATGGCATGATTGTTTGCTTGACGCATCTTATTCATATGCTTGTGCTCTATATTCATGTTGGCCTTGTTTGTTTGGTTTTCTCGGATGAACCGGCGGGGGTTATATCAAGAGAACCAGGAGCACTACCCAGATCCGTCCCTCGCTTCAACTGAGTTACCAGGCAAGCACTTCCACATGCTTGCATACATACAGTACCTATTGCCTCTATCTTATTCTTGCATCATTGAGTCGCGAATGCATTAAATTGAATCCCAAGTATGCATAGCCTTTACTTTTAAACTCCACCAAGCTTGTTCCTCCATCCCATGAGCCACTACTATAGGAGTTGTTTGGGCCATGCGAGTCATAGAGCGACAAAATGTGTAGGGTATGTGAGTCTGTTGAATAATGAGGTACCTAAACTTAACCTGAGTAGTAGTGGGATAACTAAAGAAAGTGGCACCGGTGAGCAACATCTGCTATTTGGTTTTCCTGCTCACTTGTGTCCCGTAAGACCCCGAGTACTTGATTCCTGTTCCTTGATTTATCGCGCTATCCACATCCGGGAGGTATATGGGACCCCCCTGAGCCAGAGCTTGATTCCGTCTTATTTCTTGGGGCCACAAACTAGTTTGAGGTTTTATTTACTATCCTGTACTTATGCCATGCTACTACTGTATTTACGATTGTGCGAGGAGCACCTTTGTCTTGTTAGGAATTATGACCCGTTCGTGGTATCCAGGTCCCGTTTGGGGATCTGTTGCCGTTCTGCCCCACAAACCTTGAGTCCGTCTCGAGTCACTATCTTCGCTATGGTGTACTTCAAGGGTGGCCCTCAAATATTTCTCAATCTGTGATTGTTCAATCGTGAAAGCCTCGTTGGGTTTTGATTTGGTTTTTCCAGGTTGATCGGCGTGTGTTGCTATTGGTGCACCCCAAGGGTAAAACTTTCAAAGCCGTGTCATGGATATGGACGACTTGGAGCACAGTTTCTCGATCATAGACAAGCATAACTAAAGTACCGCTTTTAATCTGACTAAGTAATTTGACTAGTAAATAGTGCAACACTCATGGAATGGTTAATAAAATTGACAACGGATGGGGGGTTGTTCGTCCGCTTCCTTGTTGGTAAGCAGGGAGGAGGATGGATCTGATGAGATTACCATTATAACTGTTGTTCTTAATTCACGGACATCCGTCTATCATTGGTTAGGCGGATGGTTAGCGTTTATCTGTAGAACTGCTAGGGTTTATCTTTCGCTGCAATTGCGTCACCCCAGGTTGTGTCCCCTTTAGAGGCATTAAGACTTGCTGAGTACCCTTAGGGTCTCACCCGATAAATTATTTGGTTCAGATGGACAGGTACCCTCTCAGGACGGTTACTGGGTGGAAGAAGCCGAGGACATGGGTAACGATCGTTCGGTGTAGAGATTCCGGGAACAGGGATCCGTGAGACCTGTAGTTGGGATGTGCTTATTTCTATGGCATCTTATGCCGATTTGCTTCTTATCCGTACTCGGATTTTGTTTGCCGCTTCCGCATGATACTCTGATGTGTGTTGTATGAGGAAGTATCCTAAAATATAGATCTATCTAGGTCATTTGAATCTTGCCGTATGGCGTTGCTATATTTCCTTTCTTTCTAGATGGTATGGCTCTGATGTACTCTTGTATGGTGGCTTGCGTACATACCCACTTGTGTACGTAGTTGATCCCTTCGCCGCCGATTCGCGCGTCTGACAGTCCCGTTGAGAGGGTAGTGGTTGGGACGTCTGAAAGGACTACCAGTGAGTGGCTTTTGGGGCCCCACCGTACTATTTCAACCACTACCACTCATCCTTGCTTGTATCTAGGAGCGTAATTCACCGAGGTAGTTACAATTGGTATCAGAGCCATCCCGACCTTCAGGGTTTCAGCCAAACGGTCGTTGTCAGTCTAGCAAATATTTTGGTAGTTATGTATATTAGGGAAAAACAAAACGCGAGAGTAGGACTGCTTCCACTTTTCTTCTTACCCTCCCACCCACCCTTTTCTGGTAAGGAAGTGTAACGTTTTCAATCCTCTCCTCAAAATTCAAACTAGGATTCACGTGTTCGGGGTTTCCGTAGTACCATAGGTTTTGTGTGTGTGTGTGTGTGTAATCCCTTGTCTACCTGTTGCATCCAAGTTGTTATCTTATCTACCTTTGGTTATCAACTGTTGGTACATTCCATACCGATAGGCTTATGCAAACCGACGCAATCTATCTTCCTCTTTGTATCCGACGCTATCTTGTTTGGGGTGTTCGTTTTCGTAGTTACCAATCTTTAGGTTTCGTCGTGAGAAGAAGGGGTTAGGATATGTGTTCCACTTGTTCATGTGCGGAGTAATGATTTGAGTGCGGGATGGAGTCGCGACCATACCACTACTCTTATCATTCGCTTTTGTATATTGAATCGGTAGAGTCACTAATCTTGATTCGTTAAGTAATTTTGCGCATCTATTGGTATTGTAATGCCGAAATTTGTGGAAAAATTTTCTTTGATATATTGTGTACCACACTCCTTTTCATTAAGTGCGATATGCTTAATATCTTTTAGGTGCTATGAACTTTGTTGATATTTTAATATCATCTCAAGAATTGTATCCTTTAATCGTGGTTAATTCCATCTTGGTACTATTTTGGATTATTATCATCTTCCATTATAGTATCGACTTGAGTTTTATATCAATGACAGATGGCTCCACCACTGCATCAAGAGGACATACCTCGAATCGGGCTCATTGTCAAACATCGCTAATGCTTTGGCAGCTATGCAAGAGAACCAGCTTTGAGGAGAGCGTCAAGAAACGAGTTTGCTCCACTTCCTCCACCTCCCAAGCGGAGACATCAAGAGCTTCCTCAAGTTCAACCTCGCCGCTTGATGTCGACCGACCTGACGCGGATGATTGGCTGTGAGATCTCAAGGTTGCTCGAGGCCGATGTTTGAGTGGAGTGGGTCAAGTGTGCTACTCACCTTCTCAAGGGAGACGCAGCTCTTTGGTGGAAAACTACTTGAAGGCAAGCTGCACCGGGTTCCAGCCAACTTGGGAGAGGTTCACTGCAGCTTTCAAGGAGGCTTTCTCTGAGATTGTGATGGAAAGGATGAAGGAGGCTTTCCTCAACTCAAGTGTGGAAATGATAACGCCAACACCTACATCAGAACTTCATGAACCTATCTCGCTATGGTGGTGATGAGGTATCCGATGACAAGAAGAAGCGAAAAGGTTCGTGCAAGGGCTCAATGCGTCGATCAAGTATGCAATCACGCATGCAAGACCCAAGAACCTTCCTGAACTGCAGACACAAGACTGCAAGAGGAGGCAAGGCAAGTGTTCGAGGAGTCCAAGAAACACAACCGATGCATCAAGCTCTGCAGCTATGGCAGCTCCTTCTAAGCGGGCGTGTCCGGGTTCCTAACACCCCACCGCCGCCCGGCCCACCAAGACTGCAAGTTTCACGTCAAGGCCACCAAACTTCACCACTGCGCTCTGGGCTACAACAACCATTACCCTGAGCGCTCAAGAGTCCTCGCTACTCGCCCACGCCCACGGTGCTCGCTTGTGTGGAGATCCCGGACATCAAACTGAACTGCCCAATGAAGAACAAAGCTCTCCTCCACCCCGCCAAGATTCGCAACAAGCTCTCCTTCGGTCGGCACCACCGCCTCTCAACATCAACACCAAGCCCGGTCTGCGGTTGTTCGTGCTAATCGCCAACGCTCAAGCCGAGCATGCACCGAGTTGTGATGGGTATGCTTCCGTTAACTCGCCTCGCCGAGTTTTGTTCGATTCGGTGCATCGCATCTTTTTGTCGCATAAGTTTGCACAAGAGCATAACCGGATAGGGTTCCTTTATCACGTCGTCGTGGTGCTATCTCCGGTTCAAACATGAGGGTTGCTCATATCCATGGCAATCGATTGAGATTGGTGGTTCTTCATTCTTGGCTTCTTTAATTCTTCGGGAAACTCGACATTGATGTCATCTTGGGCATGGATTGGTTGATGCAAATGCAATTGTGATTGATTGTCTTTGAACGCCGGTCTCTCAAGATTCTCAAGGCCATATAGTCTTTTCTCCAAGTCGACTCCTGCTGTCCAACTCTTTTCCTTGGCGACTCAATGATGATGCTATGGAAGCTATTAAGGGTGTACCAGGGTCCGTGAGTTCCCGGATGTCTTTCTGAAGAGTTGCTGTATGCCTCCGGATCGCGAGGTTGAATTCGTGATTGAGCTTGAACCCGAACGGCTCCTATCTCCAAGAGGCCATATAAAATGGGTCCTTCCGAGTTGGTGAACTCAAACGACAACTTGATGAACAAGAGAAGTTGGGTTTCATTCAACACAAGACTTCTTCTTGGGGTAGCCCAACAATCTTTGTGAAGAAGCGTGATGTAACCGATAGGCTATGTGTTGACTACCGGGCTCTAAATGCTAAAACCATCAAGAACAAATATCCTCTCCCACGGATAAATGATCTATTTGATCACCAGCGGAGCCGTGGTGTTCTCTAAGCTGGACTTGAGAAGTGGTTATCACCAAATCAAAATTTGCAAAAAGATGTGCCCAAAACAGCTTTCACCACGCTATGGCCTGTATGAGTACACGGTCATGTCTTTCGGTCTCACCAACGCACTGCTACCTTCTCGAGGTCGATGAACTCCGTTTTCATGGAGTACCGGACAAGTTTGTGGTGGTATATCCGATGACATTCGTTTATTCCAAGTCTAAGGAGGAGCATGAAGAACACTGCGGTGTGTCTGAACAAGCTTCGTGAGAACCGCTTGTATGCAAAGTTCTCTAAGTGTGAGTTTTGGTCACTGAGTAACATACTTGGGTCATGTTATCTGCCAAGGGCATTGCAATCAACCCGAAACCGTGAAGACAATAGTTGAATGGCTTCCTCTGCTAATGTCAAGGAAGTGCGGAGTTTTCTCGGCTTGGCTAGCTATTGCCGCTTTGTTGTAACTTCTCAAGATAGCAAAGCCTCTTACCGATCTCCTCAAGAAAGGCAAGAAGTACCTGTGGACTCCTCTTGTCAAGAAAGTTTTGAGACACTCAAAGAGAAGCTCACTTCCACACCAGTCTTGGTTCCTCCGATACATCTAAGCCTTTCCAGATATTCTCGGACGCCTCTTTGCAAGGATTGGGTGCGGTCCTTATGCAAGAGAAATGGTGGTTGCTTATGCCTCTTGTCGTTGAAGACATGAGATCAACTATCCCACACATGACCTTGAGCTAGCAGCAGCTTGTCTTTGCTTTGAAGCTATGGAGGCACTACTTGCTTGGTAACCTAGAGATCTTCTCGGACCACAAGAGTTTGAAGTATATCTTCACTCACCGATCTCAACCTTCGGCAGAGGAGATGGATTGAAGCAATCAATGACTTTGATGTGACCATCAACTACACTCCGAGCAAAGCAAATGTCATGGCGTATGCTTAGCTTAGTAAAGCTTATGTCAACAACCTCATGGTAGAAGAGCAATGACCTCTCTTATGCGAGGAATTCCACCGAACCTCGAAATTGTGGAACAAGGACATCTCGAACCTTCCGCTACTCCTCTCTTGGAAGAACAGATTCGCTCTCGCCGTGGTGATCCGACACCAAAAGCTCATCGCTAAGCTTGACCTTCCAAGTATGAGTCCTTCCACGTTGATGATCAAGGCACGCTCTTCTTTGAACACCGGATGTTTGTTCCAAACTACCCGGTCCGAGAGACCAAGTTCTCAAGGAGGCACATGATTCGGTTCTTTCTATCCATCCCGGCAGACAAAGATGTACATGGACTTGAAAACACAATCTTGGTGGCACAGGTTGAAACGGTATTGCCAAGTATGTCTCGTAATGTGATGTCTGCCGCAGAGTCAAGGCTGTCCATCGAAACCATTTGGTCTTCTACAACCATTGAAACCTCCTAATGGAAATGGGAGAAAGTAGAGATGGACTTCATCACGGCTTTCCAAGGTCGCAGAAGGGCAACAATGCAATTTTGTTGTCATCGACAGCTTTCTAAAGTGGCTCATTTCTTCCTAGTCAAAGAAACAATTTCGAATTCAGTTATCGGGCTCTATATCAATGTAATTGTCTCTCGTATGGGGTTCCACTTGAAATCAGTTTAGACCGTGGGAGCATCTTCACCTCAAAGTTCGGGAGAGTTTCCAAAAGCTTTGGGAACAAAGTTGAACTTCAAAGATCGCTACCACCCTCAACGCAAGGACAAGTGGAGAGGATCAATCGATTCTGGAGGATATGCTTAGAGCTTGCGTCATCTCTTTTGGCATGAAGTGGGAGGAATGTCTTCCATATGCTGAATTCTCCTACAACAACAGCTTCCAAAAGAGTCTGAAGATGGCACCATTCGAGGCTCTCTATGGTCGCAAGTGCAGAACTCCGATTGGTTGGTCAAAAGTGTGAGAAAGAATCTAGTTTGGCCCGACATTGTGACTCAGCGGAGGAGAAGGTGCATATCATTCGAGAACTCAAGATTGCTCAAAGTCGTCGGAAGAGCAACTATGAAGAACACGGATATGGTATATACCCTGGTGATCTAGTCTACCTTCGTGTCACTCCCATGAGAGGAACACACCGCTTCAGATCAAAGGAAAGTTGGCTCCTAGATACATCGGTCCTTTCAAGATACGTGGTAGAAGAGGAGAAGTTGCTTATGCACTTGAGCTCGAAAAACTCAAAGTCCATGATGTTTTCCACATCTCTCACTCAAGAAGTGCTTCAAAGATCCCGCAGACCGTGGATCATGAGCTAATCGACCTCCAAGAAGATCTGTCTTATCAAGAACACCCCACCAAAATCCTTGAGACCGCAGAGCGAAGGACTCGCAACAAGTCCATCAAGTTCTCGCAAGGTGCGATGGTCACACCATTCTCGCTGATGAAGCCACATGGGAGCGTGAAGATGAACTCCGTACAACCATCCTTCTCTCTTTGTATCTTCTTCTTCTTCCTAGAATCTCGGGCGAGATTCCTGTTTAGTGGGGAGAGTTGTAGCATCCCGGTTGTCTAACACCGTAATGCTACATGTTATGATAATAAAAGGGCCACTTCCAACATATAATTGTTGCATCATCATCATATCATGCTCATGTCATCATGTCACCTTGCATTTGAGCACCATATAAAACCCTTTCTTGTTTCGTTCTTATCTCATGTGCATGATTAATTGTAGTTGCCTCTTGATATTGTATTTGGTTCTTAATATATTGTTAAATGTCCAAGTTGAGTTGAGGGCATCTCTCTTATTGACTCCACCACCTTTTCTTTCACCACCTTATAATTCCACCATCCAATTAATATGGGCTTGGCATTTTATTTGAGTTATCTCTAGCTCATGTTGTTGGTTGGATTCCACCCATAATCTTTTGCTTGGCCTTTGCCCACCTTTTGGGAATGCAAGTAATAATGCCACATAAATTAATGTTGTTTTCACAATGTAACTGCATGGCAAATATTGTTGCATGGGCCATGCAAGTGCCACCTTTATCTTGGCTTAGGTATGTTTTTGGCTTTGCTTGCATGGACCATCTTTTTCTTTGTTTAAATCTTGTTTTGGCTTGTAGTTTCTTCATCAAATCATCTACCTCTCTTCTCCCCTTTAGCTAACCTCTATCCCCATGCTCCATGCACACATGTGCTAATGTGGCATGCACAAACCTAAAACCCACCTCTTCTCTTGGTTCTTGCTTGGTCATTGTTGGAGCATGCATGGACCAAAGAAAAACCCCCATCATCACATGATCATCTCTCTCTCTCCCTCTTCCTCTTTTTCTTACCTTGATCTTGTTAGGGCTTGTATGAAGCATGCTGGATCAAGTGGAGTACCCCACCTCTTTCTTACCCATCTTAGCTAAAACCCTAAAATCTACCCCATGCCCTCCCCATCCTAGCTAAACCACACCCTAATCTACACCTCCCCTAAGCAAAACCCTAAACCACCCCTCTCTCCTTAACCCACCTACCTCTAAACCGAACCCCTCTAGCTAAACCCTAGCTCGCCCCTCTCTTCCATGCAGGCCCCACCCCAGCAACCCTCTACCATCTAACCTACCCCACACGTCCAAGGACCCCCCAAACCTAACCCTAGCCGAGCCCCTCTCCCTCCCTCTTTTCTCTCTCCGCCTAAGGTTCCCTAGCCTTACGCCACGAGCTTCCCTGTGGCCACCGCCACCTCCCTCTCTCCCAGCCCTGGCCACACTGCCCCCATGTTGCATCGTGAGCAGAAAAGGTGGCACCGAGGCCACCTTCCCTCCCCACGCAAGCCCTCCCCGCCCCCTTATCTACACCCCAAGACCTTTATGCTCTCCCCAGATCCGCCCAGGCCCCGCCGCCCTCCTCGCCTCCTTCTCCACCGCCCAGCCTCGCCGCCACGTCGTCTACCTCCAAAGACACACGCACCAGAGGCGGGCGCGAGCTGCAGTGTCGAGGAAGCCGGACGCCCGGAGCCCGCCCGAGGAGGAGAAGCCTCAGAGCCGGCGCCGCCCCGTCGAAACCCTAGCGCCTCCGTCCGCGAGCCGCCCCGTCGATCGCCTGCACCCCAAGCCTCGCCACCGCCACCAACACCACCGCGGTAAGCCCCCAGACCTCCCTGACAACCTCCCGTTCGTAATCGCTTCCTGTACGCGGTGATCGTTTCGTCGAGCGGCCTCAAGGCCAGAAGTTCGAAGGGCTGCACTGACGCCGCTGCTTAGCCCTATCTAGCACGCGACCTATCTCCTAACATCAGACCGCAGCCGCCGCAGCGGTAGCCGCCTCCGCTAGCGCACTAGAGGTCGTGGGTTCGATCCCCACCTCGCCTCTCTGTCACTCGCGGCGCAGAGGAGAAGAGGAACAGTACGGCCGTGGCCGTTTTGCACACACCCCCTCCCTGTTCTTTTTCTCTGCAACCCGCGCCCCTCTAGGCCCACCAGGCAGCCACCGTGACCATCTCCCCCAGACCCCCCTGACTTCTTTTGTTCTCAACCCGCGCTCCCTGGGCCTACCGGTCAGCCTGCGTGGCGTTTTTATAAAAAGGCTCCTGAAGTTTCAGTTTTCAACCCGCGGTTCCCCTCCTCTCACAAGTGGCAGGTGTGCCTGGCCCCACGTGTCTGTGACAGGGGTTAGGTTAGCCTGGGTGTAAAACGTTGTGCAGAGTCTGTTTAATTACAAAACTATTAAATCTAATTCAAATTCAAATTTCAAATCAGATTTTAAATAACTTTAAAACTATAAATCCAAATAATGCAAATGATATATGTTTGGAGATCAGAAAAATGCCAGGATTTCAAAAATGCCATCCAATTTGCCTTTTGCACATTTAAAATTCCAAGTTCAATTAAATTACACCATTTGCCACTAGAACTAAAATAATTAATAACTTTGGTTTTATAATTCCAAATTTAGCAAATGATATGTCTAAAATGATCAGCTCGACGAGACCTTTCTGTTTATGCTATCCATGACTTCAATTGCAGCATGCATCATATAAAAATATAGGGTACAGCAAGTGTTATGACAACAAAATGTGACCCAAAACCACATTAAAATGTTACTACTTGTCCTCCACACCTCACCATGCCATGCTACCTTATTGCCATGTAAATTGTGCATCATTCATCATGGCATGATTGTTTGCTTGACGATCTTATTCATATGCTTGTGCTCTATATTCATGTTGGCCTTGTTTGTTTGGTTTTTCTGATAGACACCGAGTGGGTTATATCAAGAGAACCGTGAGCACTACCTGATCCGTCCTCGCTTCAACTGAGTTACTGTGCAAGCACTTCCACATGCTTGCATACATACAAGACCTATTGCCTCTATCTTATTCTTGCATCATTGAGTCGCGAATGCATTAAATTGAATCCCAAGTATGCATAGCCTTTACTTTTAAACTCCACCAAGCTTGTTCCTCCATCCCATGAGCCACTATAGGAGTTGTTTGGGCCATGCAGTCGAAATGAAAGATGTGTAGGGTATGTGAGAGTCTGTTGAATAATGAGGTACCTAAACAACTTAACCCGAGTAGTAGTGGGATAACTAAAGAAAGTGGCACCGTGAGCAACATCTGCTATTTGGTTTTTCCTGCTCACTTGTGTCCCGTAAGACCCCGAGTACTTGATTCTGTTCTTGATTTATCGCGCTATCCACATCCGGAGGTATATGGGACCCCGAGCGAGCTTGATTCCGTCTTATTTCTTGGGGCCACAAACTAGTTTGAGGTTTTATTTACTATCCTGTACTTATGCCATGCTACTTTCGTATTTAAATTGTGCGAGGAGCACACATCGTGTTAGGAATTGTGACCCGTTACGTGGTATCGGCATACCCGTTTGGGGATCTGCTGCCATCACCGCCCCACAAACCTTGAGTCCGTCTCGAGTCGCTATCTTCGCTATGGTGTACTTCAAGGGTGGCCTCAAATATTTCAATCGTGATTGTTCATGTGAAAGCCTCGTTGGGTTTTGATTTGGTTTTTCCGAGGCTGATCGAGCGTGTTGCTATTGGTGCACCCTACCGGTAAAACTTTCAAAGCCGTGTCATGGATATGGACGACTTGCAGCACAGTTTCTCGATCATAGACAAGCATAACTAAAGTACCGCTTTTAATCTGACTAAGTAATTTGACTAGTAAATAGTGCAACACTCATGGAATGGTTAATAAAATTGACAACGGATGGGGGGTTGTTCGTCCGCTTCCTTGTTGGTAAGCAGGGAGGAGGATGGATCTGATGAGATTACCATTATAATCTGTTCTTATTCACGGACATCCGCTATCATTGGTTAGGCGGATGGTTATAGCGTTATCTCAGAGAACTGCTAGGGTTTATCTTTCACGCAATTGCCACCCTGTGTTGTGTCCCTTTAGAGGCATTAAGACTTGCTGAGTACCCTTAGGGTCTCACCCGATAAATTATTTGGTTCAGATGGACAGGTACCCTCTCAGGACGGTTACTGGGTGGAAGAAGCCGAGGACATGGGTAACGATCGTTCGGTGTAGAGATTCCGGAATGGGATCCGTGAGACCTGTAGTTGGGATGTGCTTATTTCTATGGCATCTTATGCCGATTTGCTTCTTATCCGCATTTTGATTTTGTTTGCCCGCATGATACTCGATGTGTTGTATGAGGAAGTATCCTAAAATATAGATCTATCTAGGTCATTTGAATATTGCCGTATGGCGTTGCTATATTTCTTTCTTTCTAGATGGTATGGCTCGATGTACTCTTGTATGGTGGCTTATGACATACCCACTTGTGTACGTAGTTGATCCCTTCGCCGACACGCCCAGACAGTCCCGTTGAGAGGGTAGTGGTTGGGACGTCTGAAAGGACTACCAGTGAGTGGCTTTTGGGGCCCCACCGTACTATTTCAACCACTACCACTCATCCAGGCTTGTATCTAGGAGCGTAATTCACCGAGGTAGTTACAAAAACCCAACCATTTAAATATGTATTTTTTGGGGAAACCACTATAGTATCCACAATGATCCAGCGTTCGACGAAGATTGGCAAGTGCAACAAGCATATTTGCGGGGCATCGCACCGATCTAGGCACGCAGCCGTGATAGCATCATTAGACCAAGCCAATGATTTTGTTCGCAAAGGCTTGAAAAAAAGGTTCTTGAAGACGACGTTGTCGCTAGCGGTATCGATGGAGCCACACCAACGTCAATGGGAACAACCCCATTGTTCATGAAGAGTGGCGGGGACATAAAGTCCCAAGCTCCCCGGCATGCCAAACCAAACATCGTCGAGACGAGATTGGAATTAGGGGACTTTTATTCGAGGCTACACCGACATTAACATTTGAGTGGCATCATCGTGGCACCAATACTAAACGAAAGAATTTTTTTACAGGATATGAGAGACAATATACTCTCCCCTCCTCCCCGCGGCATCAGATTGGTGGCCAGAGTCGGAAGGGTCAGAGATTAGACCTAGAACAGATGCTAGGGTTTCCTCAGCTAATTCTTATAGATTATGTCTATGTATTTGATTTATAAGATTGTAGGCCACATACATTTCTCATTTGGCCATAATTTTTTTTTAAGTATATTTCATAAGTAATTTTTCATCCATACCAACCTTTTCTAAATTATTTATAGATTTAAGGCCGGTCACATTCAAGCATTTTGAGAGCATCTCCTCCTATCACGACACTTTCATGTGGACCTAATTTCCTACTCTTCACATTGATCGTGTGAGCCCCTGTGGCGCTCCTTCGCGCGTGTGGTGGAGGTGTGCAAGTGTCTACTTCATGCGTCGTTGTTTTCACTGTAGCATCTCTTACTCCCGTTGTGGCGCCGCCAGCCCAATCCCCTATCTCTCTCTGTATAAATTGAGCAAAGATATGATAACTATTTAGCCACTCATAGCTGAGCCGCGAGGGGACAGAGGTTGCCCTAACGACCGTTGTTGTCGCGCGTCTCATGGTCGTTGTCTCCCTCCGTCAAGTTCATGCACGTCGGCACTGACAACGGCCCCCACCTGCCAGGAATGGTGTTAAACGACTAAACACGCCGAGTTAGAGCTTTCTGTCACACTCTTACCCTAAAAGTGGATTTTATGTGTCAAAAATCCTTAAGGTGGTAGATTTTTAACAAGAGTGGCTCAAATGATAGTTTTGCGTCATTTTCTCAAACCGAGAAGTTAAGGGTGCTGGGAGTGGAGTAGTGTGAGGATGGGTGAACGACCGGGAAGTTTGACCAAAACTGCAATTTAACCTAAGATTAGTGTGCTTAGTGTTAAAAATGTCTCAAGCGAGAGTGTTTCAAACAATTCAAAAGTGGAAGAGATTCAAACAATTAAAATTTTTAAAAAGTAAAAAATAATAAAATACAAACGGACGAGTCTATGCCGACAGGACTATGCCGAAAGCAAAGTCGAACTGTTACACTAAGAGGGCTACGCCGACAACTGTCCTCGGCACAACCTGTGCATGTAGTGGATCTTGCAATCAATAACCCATCAATAAAGATGAAGCTTAGCATCGCACGATCAAGTCGTCATGTTCCTTCTCTCGACTTGTACACTGTGTACTGAATGATAAAAAAGGAGAAAAGAGTTGATGACATCTGAGGAGACGTTAGGGAGAACGTCAGAGTCACCAATGACTAAAACAAGGAAGAAAAACACGATGGCTTTTCCTTGTCTACGGCAGGGTTGGGCGAGCAACACGAGGGGGCGTGCGGGGTCAGCACGTCACTCCCTATGCCTTAAGTGAAAGTGCAATGAATGTCGCTTAGAGGAGGATGAACATGCTTTTAAAATTATTACAGTTTAGGCTTAAATAAATGCGAAATAAAACTAACGTTTAATTTATTGAGCATAAAACCTAACTACTAGGTTCAACTAAATGCACCAACAACCTATGCTAAGCAATACAAGCAACAAGATGATAGCAAGATATAAATACTTTAATCATGATGGCTATCACAAAATAAAGTGTATAAGTAAAGGGCTCGGTTGAGAGATAACCGATGGACGCGGAGACGGGATTTTTATCCCGAAGTTCACTTCCAAAGAAGCTACGTCTCCGTTGGAGAGGTGCGATGGACAATGCTCTCCAAACATTACAAATGACTCACCTCGGGGTGTGGTGGCTCGATGCTCACACAACGCCACACAAGGCCTCACCCCGGATGCGAAGGCACACAACTTACCGGCGCCACAAAAGGCTCATCATATTCTCCCGTGAGCTCGCCACAAAGTCCTACTCATGATCCACTAAGGGACACTTGAGCGCGGTCACCAAAGCCCGTACAAGATTGGATCTATCTCCACAACTCAATTGGAGGCTTCCAACAACAAAGCCACAAAAGGCTACAATGCCATAAAAGGTCAACAAAGCCATAAAATGCTACAAAACCACAAAAGGTCATAAGAAGTCAACAACCCAAACACACAACCGTCTAGGGTTCCAAGAACCCAAGAGAAACAAGCCCACAAGCTTGAACTCGCCGAATCTCCAAAGAGAAATCAAACATATTCAACAAATGCAAGGGCAAGTCCTTCTCTCCCAAATTCTAACGAAGCTACAAAAGCTATTGGGGGAATAAGGGAGGATGAACACAAGAGGAGAACACAAAACTCTCCAAGAACTAGATCCCAATAATTCCTTCACAAAGAAGGGATTTGTCTTAGGGGTTGTAGATCTAGATCTCCTCTCTCAAATCCCTCAAAAAGATGCAAGACTCATAGGAAGGGAAAGGGGAGAGGGAAAACACTTCAAGGTCAACAATGGAGGAGAGAGAGAGAGTCAAGAACCAAGAAAAGAGTTGGTCACCACGAAGGGGAAGAGGATCCCCTTTTAAAGGGCTCCCAGATCTGCCCGTTATGGGCATTTACGACCCTGGCCGGAACTTCCGATGGGAGACCGGAATTTCCGGTGGCACTCAGCCAACGGTCAGAAAACTAAGATGCGAAAGACTGAAAACACGAGCCTGGCCGGAACTTCCGCCGGTCCACCAGAACTTTCGGTGGGAGCGGAACTATCGGTGGAAATCCGACCAAAGTTTTGTCAAATAGAGCACAAAACACAAAGGTTACAAAATGTGAGCGGAACGGGAGCCGGATTTTCAACCGAAACTTCCGGCGGCAACTAGGCCCGAGCGGAATTTCTGGTGGGTGGCCGAAACTTTCGGTCAGGGAAATTTCAGAAATCAAAACTGCAATAACTTTTGCATTCGAACTCCAAACGAGATGAAACCAATTTTATTGGAAAGATAACAACGAAATATTGGGTATAAACTAGGGAGAAAATACCATGAATATATATGTGATGTATCTCCCAAGGTGTGGAGCCGAAAAACTCGCAAGATCAAAAACCGCAATAAGATATGCAAGTGAAATCCTTATTTAATGAACTAGAGCTTGTTATGATGATGACCACAAGCTTTAGATCATCTCATGGACAAGAACCAAATAACAACCAAGAAAGATGATGTTATGCATGCAAAGGTTTGAGCTCTGTCCGAACAATGCGATCGATACACCTGTTTGAGAGACCCTCTTGATAGTACGACTATCTACCCTAAACCCGGTCTCCCAACTAACTGATACGTCCAATTTGCATCACCATTCTATATCATAATGATGACCCACAAGTATAGGGGGTGTATCGTAGTACTTTTGATAAATAGGAGTGTCGATCCCAAAGAGGAGCAGAAGGTGTTGAACAGTGGTATGGAGCAGGAAATCCCTGTGAATACTTAGCAAACGGATTTTTAGTGGTTTTCTAACAAGACAACAAAACAAAGAGCAAGTAACAGAAGTAACGAACAAACGGAGCAAGTGGCCCAATCCTTTCTTAGCAAAGGACAAGCCGGTGGAAATACTTATAGACCAAACATTCTCGAGGACACATGGGAATTCTGTCAAGTGCTTTCGCTTCAAATAGCTGAGTACCCTTCTCTAGTGTTTGTAAGTGTTGTGTGGGTGAACCTGTGCTAACATACTGTCCTTCCTAGGACTAATACATACTTGTGATTAAACCCCCTGCAAACATCTGTAACTACAGGAAAGTAATTAAGATATAAATCTAACCACGGCCTTAAACTCTGAGATCCTACGCTCCCTTGTGCAAAGGTGTCCTAACGGGGGTTCATGTTTCTGTCACTCCGGCAACCCCACAATTAGTATCCAAATACACAATGCATCCCCCTAGGCCCATAAATGGTGAAGTGCCATGTATTCGACGTTCACATAACACCACTAGAAGAATAGCACCACAACTTAAATACTAAACCATTGAATAATAACTCATCACAGATCCACTAATAACAACATGACTTCTCCCATGTCCTCAAGAACTAAACGAACTACTCACAAGACATCATATGGATCAGGATCAAATATGATATGATAATGGATAACAATCTAAACATAAACAATAATCCAATGGTTCCACTCACAAGCATCAACTACAATAGTAATTAACACCGGGAAAGTTTCCCCTAAGAACTAAAGCAATATCCAACACAATTTTAACAGTGGGGCGGAGTGGTGATGATGGTGCTGGTGGAGATGATGGTGTGGATGATGATCCCGATGAAGACTAGCTTGATGATGGTGTTGATGGTGACGGTCTCCCCTCTCCAGAAAGGAATTCCCCCAGCAGAAATCTGTCTACCGGAGAGATCTTTCTCTCTCGGTATTTTCCGCCCCCCAAAGGCGGCGGAAATATATCTGTGGTCGCCCCCTGGTGTTAGGGTTCCGTAGGGGAGTTATAGGCGAAGGGGGAGATTCGGAGGCCGGGCAGGTGGGCCCGCGCCTAGGAGGGTGTGGGACCCCTGCGGCCCCCCTTCGCTCCTCCTTCTGGCTTTCTTCGTCTTCTGGTAAAATAATATGTTTCCATATTTTTCTGGTATTTTTCTGATCTTCGCGAAATTGCACCGAAACACATTCTTTTCCATCAGAATCCAGACTCCGGCAGTCCATCCTCCAAGAATCATCCAACATGCATAAAAAGATGAAAAACCATAAGTAATACCTCATAATAAGACAAATATCAATGAATAGAGGTAAATTATGATATAGAATGGTGATGCAAATTGGGCGTATCAACTCCCCCAAGCTTAGACTTCGCTTTTCCCCAAGCGAATACTGAGCCCAGTAAACATGTCCACAGGTTTATGGAGTGAAGTGTCTATAAAATAATACGAACAAGAAGCATCACACTTACCATTGCACAACTCATAGAAGAAAGCAACTCACCATTATATAACTTAGCTTGCAGCCAAGTACAACAGTCTCAATAGAGATGCATAAATATAAATCATAATTGGAATTGGCAAACTTGTTCTTGGTCAGAGAACACCTGATAAACAATTTCACAAAAGCTTTTTGTAGAAGTTTCAAAACAGGAGCAAACTTTTGCTCAAAAAGGTTTTTCACAAGTGAAGGCTTTCAAAGTAATACTCAATAGATAAGAGTTTTGTGCAAACAAGGAAGATAAAGAACATGATTGAATAAATCACCAAATGAATGCTTGAAACACAACAACTCAAATGTTTGCTAGAGATGGAGAGGAAGTAGGTTTACTGACTCAAACTGGTAACTGGGAGAAAGGTCCCTTCTTAGAGGGTAGCAGGGATTACAAGTCATAAAGAGCTTCCAAAAGATTACGGTACTTACTAGCTTTGAGCCCTCATTGCCCCTATCATAAGCATCTTGAGATGATTAAGGTTAAAGTGAACAAAGATGGAGTATATCCTTGACGAAATATAAGTTGGCAATCTCATGTCCCTTGAATATGAGGGCCACTCCTCATGTATACTCAACTTTGGGTCCAGGTAAATTCTTGTCATTGTAAGTATTTGCATATCATTGAGAACCGCCAACGAGGTACCCCTTACACATGGTACAAGAGCTTTCCCATAACCAAAATGACAAGGCAAGCAGACAATGAGCATCTCAGCGATCTTTTTATTTATTATGTGTATAGCTTTTTATTTAGGATGCTTCATAGATGACTCACTATGGTGATGCTGCAAGTTTCCACCATGATTGAGCATGGCTTAGGCTAGCGGCCTAGGCGTTTCTCTAACACAAAATACAAACTCCATGGACTTACAAGTTCCCTCTTTATTTCACACTATTAACATCCATAGACAAAAGAGCACGATATCAACTATGTACAACAACGTACAAGTGCAATGTTGAAAACGTTCCCCATGACAGCACGGTTCTGCTAATCCCAACGTATAGATGCAAGAATATACAACTTCGATGTCCACAATGGTTCAAGTCTATTAGGGGCAAGTAAATAAAGTGTGCCATTAAGTTCGTGAGAGCTTTACTAACTAGTTTTCCCATAACAAAATACTTTTTTATTTGAAAGGTAGATGAAGCTTGAGAAATTCTAGGAATAGAAAAAGCTACTAGGTAGATATGGTGGACACAAGTGGCAAAAGTTTTGGGTTCAAAGGATTTTGGAAACATGAGAAGTATGCCTTCTCAAAACAGGTTTTTGGCTAGCAAGGCTGGTAGCAAGCAAGAGAGTTGAAAGAAACAAGCAAGCATACAAGTAATAAAGCCAAACATGCAATATTCCTTGAAGTCACAAAATAATCTTAAATAAAGAATACTAAGCTTATGAGCCAACAAGAAAGAAAACAAATGATACCAAATACCTGTAAGCTTTTTCTTTCTTTCTTTTCCTTTCAAACTAATGCCACTGACCAGAACTCGGTTTGCCAAACCAATTTAGATCCACTTGATGATCCCAAAGTGGTGCCAATACTGAACAACAAGATCCATCATATAATAGAGATTGCAAACTAAAATAAGAAGTGCAAAAAGTAAAAGATGAGACTTCTCATTAATATTCCAATAAAGGCACTCACACCAAGGGATACATAGATAATCAACTAAAGGAGAGATACTTTCACATGCAAACCAAACTATAAGATAACCCCTCTACCACAGATATGAATCCACTAAAAAGGTAAACGATAAAATATAATGTTGGTGATACCGCGACACTCCCCCAAGCTTGGAACAAGCCAAGGGGATGCCAAACATGATGATGAATTACTCCTTCGGTGGTGGTGGTGTTCTTTTGATAAGCTCCTCAATAAGTTTCTTAAACTCCTCAAACTCAAAAGTAAGAGTACATATTAGCTCCGAGTTTTGCTCTATACGGTTCATGATCATGTCAGTCCGAGAATCCCAGTTCTTGTTATTCTTTCCCTACTCTTCATCCTTAGCATGATCCTTCTCTGCATTGTTAGAACGAGGCATATCCCAAACCGAGGGAAAATTCCCCTTAGCCACATGTTGATATTGATATTCATGTATAAGTGTATGGAAGGGTCTCTTGTTACGTGGAGGAGATGATCGTGGAGAGAGAGTATGACGTCAAGATTTCCGTCCTGTAGACATCTGTGATGTCCTCTTAAGCTTGGTAGGTCTTGCCACCAAACCAATGCTTGCGACGGTAGTGCGAGTGTCCGGTTGCTTGTCCTCCTGCATGTCTCCTTCATAACCTACCGGAATCTCTTCCTCCTTTGGAACTTGAGGTTCTTCTTCTTTGGGCTTCTTCCCTTTGTCGTCGGCGGAGGCCATGGTGCTCTAAACTTGAGAAGATTTCCTGACAAAAACAGATCGAAACGAAAACGCGATGAGAACACGATGCACAAACCTCGGGGGATCCAGGGGGTTATATATTATGAAGTTTCAATGCATAAGGAAGGTTTTGACACGGAAACGAAGCGGAGACGGAGTTCGAGGGTGGCAAACCCCCTCTAGGCGCGGCCAGGCTGGGCCCGCGCCTGGGGTGGGTTTATCCATCCCGGGATATGTTTACTCTTCAGTTTCGTCTCATAACTTCCCTTATGTATTAAAAACATCAAAAATATAAAAAGATTGGGGTTTCACGAACCTTTTATTTTCACCACTTTTACCTATTCAAAGATGAACTCTGTAGATTCCTTCTCTCTTTCTCCTGTAAATTTCCTTCATATAAAACTTTTGCACAAACTCAATGACAACATTAGTAGAAGCAAAAACAATAAACCTTTGGTGCGCACTTCAACTGAAAACCCATCAAAACAAAAGCTTCTATAAGAGACAAATGCAAATGATGGCAGAAATTTGTCAAAACAGACCAGCAGGTAGAGATTTATTTTTCCGAAGACCTTCTGTTGATCAAATCAAAAAGTCCAGAACTGATGAAAGTTGGATAACAACTTGGAGAACAAGCTCAGAAAAATTCAGCTCCATCCGAAGTACTGAGCTCCCTCACGAATTTTTACAATGCAGCACAAAAATCTGTCCCAGGACAGCCACTTTTCACAACTCCTCTACTTCACAAAAGTAGTTGAACTTGACACAAAAACCAGAACAAAATGGATAAGGAGCGGTTATTACTGAGGTAATAACTTCCAAGACTCGACAAAACTCTTGGGTTATCTTCCAACAAGTACTTTTCTTTAATGCCTTTAAGTTAGGCTTGAAACTTCCAAAGATGCTCACATAGGATTTATATATTTGAAATGAAAGAGAGCATCAAGGAGAAAATAACCAACACACTTGAGTCTAACCCACTTCCTATGCATGGGAGTATCATGAGAAAACGAATTGTTGAAACAAAAAGCCACAAGCATAGGAAGATAAAACAGATGCAACTTTAAAGCTTTCAACATAAAACGAGGAAACTTAACATCATTGAGATGCATAAAACCATGTTTCCCTCTCTCAAAATAACTTTCAGTAGCACTTTGAATAAAGTTGACAATATAACTGTCACTGGAAACAACTTTATTATCAGAATAAGCATACTCACAGTCATCAAAAAGAGGTCCAAGGTCATAGACTGGATCAATAGAAGCAAGTTGTTCCATCCTGAAATCTTTATTAGGCAAGCTATTTTCACAAGGAGCTTTAGCAAATTTGGAAAATTTAAACTCATAATAATCTCCATCAAACTTAGTTAAAACCTTTTCCTTCTTACAATCAATAATAGCTCCACAAGTGTTCAAAAAGGGTATAGCAAAAATGATAGGATAAGTTTTGCTAGCTGCTGAATTGAGCACTAGAAAATCAGCAAGATATTTAATCTTACCACAGAGAACCTCCACATATATTACAATGCCAATGGGGCAAATGGTTTCCTTGTTAGCAAGGTGAATAACCACATCAATGTCCTCATGCTCACAAGGACCAATCTCATGCATAATTTCCCTATAAAGCTCATAAGGAATAACACTAGAACTAGCACCAATATCACATAAACCATAGTAGCAATGATCACCAATTTTAACAGAAAGCATAGGGACACTAGCTTTTCTAACTCTACCAGGATGAGAAATAATATTAGAAGCGTCTTCACAGAAGACAATATGCTCATCCCCTATATTTCTAGTGACAGTGTCTTCCACAATAGCTACCACAGGTTCATCACTCAAATGCTTACCAGGCTCCACAGTTTTCATTGTACCTTTACTATTTGCACTAGTAATCATAGAATACTCCTTTACCTTAGTTGGGAAAGGGATTTTCTCAACATGGGGTTCAGGCACAATATGATTAGTAGTACAAACTTGAGTACTTCTAACAGGAACATGACTAGCAACATCTTTATAAGGAGCATGATACTTATTCCACTTCTTCTTGGGAATTTCAATGTAAGAGGCAAAGGCCTTAAAATAGCTGGCAATACTTTGGAAATCAAGACCAAAATCACTGCTAATATCATGGAAGCTATCAGTTCCCATAAAAGATTTAATGCATTCATAATCATAGTTTATATCTGAATTTCTTCCTTTGTCATTCTCCCAAGCTTCAGTGTTCTCTTGAATACGGTCTAGAAGATACCATTTAGCTTCTTCCTTCATATGTGTGAATGATCCAGGACAAGAAGCATCTAGTAAATATTTATCATGAAGAGAAAGCCTAGCATAAAAGTTATTGAGAATAATATTGTTAGGGAGTTCATGAATAGGACATTTAATCATTAGTAACTTCAATCTCCCCCAAGCTTGAGCTGTACTCTCTCCATCAAGAGGCCAAAATTTATATATAAGATTTCAAATCCTTATGGATCTCACTGGGAGGATAAAATTTAGAGTAAAAGAGAGATGACATCTCCTCCCATTCCATGGATTGTCCATTCTTCAGCAGCTTATACCATTCTTCAGCTCTCCCTTTCAAGTATATGGAGAGTAACTTCTTCTTCACCTGTTTAGTTGTGATGCCTGCATACTTAAACAATCCTCATAATTCATGGATAAAAAGCAAGTGATCACCAGGATGGATAGTTCCATCCCCAAAATAATAATTATCCATAACATGATTAACAATACTTGTAGGTATCTTAAAAGGATCTATCTCAACAGGAGGTGGTTCATCCACTAACCTAGCAGTGGTAGTAGTTTTCCCAAACAGAAAACCAAGTGGGTTATCCATATTGGAAACAAAGTAACATGCAGTAACAAGATCAATACTCACAGTGAAAGTTTCCCTTACCAGTTCCACTCTTCAATAGCGCTTCACTCCCCTACAACGGCGCCAGAAAATAGTCTTGATGACCCACAAGTATAGGGGGTGTATCATAGTACTTTCGATAAATAGGAGTGTCGATCCCAACGAGGAGCAGAAGGTCTTTGAATAAAGGGTATGGAGCAGGAAATCCCTGTGAATACTTAGCAAATAGATTTTTAGTGGTTTTCTGACAAGGCAACAAAACAAAGAGCAAGTAACAGAAGTAACAAACAAACAGAGCAAGTGGCCCAATCCTTTCTTAGCAAAGGACAAGCCGGTGGAAATACTTATAAGGACCAAACGTTCTCGAGTACACATGGGAATTCTGTTAAGTGCTTTCGCTTCAAATAGCCGAGTACTCTTCTCTGGTGTTTGTAAGTGTTGTGTGGGTGAACCTGTATTAACATACTACCCTTCCTAGGACTAATACATACTTGTGATTAAACCCCCTGCAAACATCCGTAACTACAGGAAAGTAATTAAGATATAAATCTAACCACAACCTTAAACTCTGAGATCCTACTCTCCCTTGTGCAAAGGTGTCCTAATGGGGGTTCAGGTTTCTGTCACTCCGGTAACCCCACAATTAGTAGCCAAATACACAATGTATCCCCCTATGCCCATAAATGGTGAAGTGTCATGTAGTCTGAAGGGTTCACAGCATAGAAAACAAAAAATTTCCTACGATGGGAACTAAGTACCAAGGTCTATCTACTAAATACAAACAACGGGCGGATGTATATCCGTAGAGAACATACCCTTGAAGGCCAACAAAGCTTAACGAGTTGAACTCATGGTTGATGTAGACGATCTCTTGCCGATCTCAAGATTGAGAGGAAGTCCTAGCGCCGCAAAGCAGCAGCGCATCCGCGCTCGCACACACGTACAAGACACCGAGCAACCAGCGCCTCCCCGCTCCAGCAATGCAGCGGAAGCACAACTCTTTCTTGCCGAATAGCCACCGGGAACATGTATCTCGCTAGTCCGAGACCATGGGGGATAAATTCTAGAGGGGGAGAGAGATCCTTCATGAAGAGGTGTGAGTGAGAAGTGAGGAGAGGGGATCCTTATATAGGGGAGGGGGGCAGCCCAAGGGGACATGGCCGCCGGCCATGGAGGGTGCCCCCACCTCTCCCTCATTCATGTGGGTGGACACTCCACTCACAAAATGCCCCTTCAATTTTCTCCACTCAAATTCCCCTTAAATTTCCACCAAATTTAATGCAAACTCTTTTTATTTATTCAGAATTTTGTCAATTACTTTAATGAAAAATATTCACATATAACCCCTTTCTAGAATTCCATTTCATATGCAAAAACACTTTCTGCAATTTCACCTGAAAACCTGTTTCGGTATCTAGTGAAATAAATTCTTACGCTTGTTATTCTTTCCAGCATGAAACTTTTGCTCCAATTGGATGTCAGTGTCCCTTAAGTGTGTCACCCTACGGTTCGCGAATAATGCAGACATGATCGAGACTCTTCTCCGATCAATAATCAGAAGCGGGACCTGGAGATCCATACTGACTCCCACACATTCAACAATGACTTTCCTATGATCGTCGGAACCTTTTACGCTAGTATCTTAATCCCTTTGTTTCACGATATATTACATGTCCGAGATTTGATCATCGGTATCTCCATACCTAGTTTGATCTCGTTACCGACATGCACTCTTTTCTCGTTCCCGTGATATAACATTTTAGTGATCAAATCACTTGCTTGCAAGCTAACCAATGTGATATCACCGAGAGGGCCCAGAGTATATCTATCCGTCATTGGGATGAACAAATTCCACTCTTGATCCATGATCCTCAACATAACACTTTAATAGTTTTGAATCCATCTTTATAATCACCTAGTTACGGTGTGACGTTTGATGTCATCAAGAAACTATTCCGTGTTAGTGATTGACATGATCTCATGGTCTAAGGATTATGATCACTTCGTAAGTTGTTTATAGCAATATAAACTCAATGAATTTGATCGTAATGCTATACTTAGGATGAATGTTCATCACATAATTACACTAATGTTGTGACCTCGTTATTAACAACATCCAATGTCCATGACCAGGAAACCTTTGATCATGTTGTTAATCAACAAGCTAGTTTATAAGAGAGGCATAACTAGGAACTTCCTTTTTGTTTATTAAACACACATGTATTAACGTTTCCATATTAATACAATTATAGCATGCAAAATAAACATTTATAATAAACAAGGAATACGATAATAACCACTTTATTATTGCCTCTCGGGCATATTCCTTTCAGTCTCCCACTTGCACTAGAGACAATAATCTAGTTTGAAAACTTTGCGTATTTAACACATATGGCTTTCTGGTGTTCCACAGACGCAATTGCAAGTGGTTAACATAATATATGGATCTGACGCTTTAGGTCCTTGTGTATTTACATGTCTTTGCGTCTTCACGCACCACTCATTCTCCAATGAGATGGCATTGTATAAATTTGGTCTTTTGGTGAGACCTTTAGTTCCTTGGGGTTAAATCATGTCGATACTATTGTCATATAATATATCTTTAGTGTTAGCCCGTTGCAAACCACACCTTAGTTTGATAACAAGCTACTTGACACAAATGCCCTCCTTTGCTGCTACTATAGCAGTCATATACTTAGCCTTATTGTTGTAGTATTCGTCACAATGTCTTAACTATGGATTTCATCCAAATCCATCATGGAATCTCCTTTCCATTACATTGTGCCACCCATAGTTTAAATTGAGATAAACTTAATTTGTATCTTGTGACAAAACTAGTATCAATGTAACACTTTACAATGAATTATTTGTAATTGTTTGTCATCTCTACACAAATATATTCTTAGTTCTTCCAAAAGATCATTAGAATATCCTTACTATCATCCAATGATCATTTTATGATTCATTCTGGTATATGTTCATAACACTTAGAGCACATGACATATATGGATGTGTATATATCATGGTATGATTGATCAAAACATTCTCGTGATTTCACTCATCAAGTGTCAAAGCACTTGAATCTTGTTTCACTTATCAAGTGTCGTTTACAATGCTAGTCCTGGATCAATTAGGCTATACATTACATTGCAAAATAAATATATATAGTAGGGTCCATCCATCATTCAGTGCCATGCAGATGTTGGGTGTAGACTTGTAATCAATCATACTCATCACAATCAAAATCAAAATCGCAACAACCAAGTTACATACCAAAGGTCAAAGACTGAGATCCACTCAGGCATCTAATTGTCCTTTACCGGGACATGGCTAAACTTAGGTTTTACACTCGCAGAGGTCCATGTTTTCTAGTAGCTAGGCTGCTGGTAGTAGTAGGAAATCTAAACTTAAAAAAAATAAGGATTCATCTATTCTAGAAAATAACAAAGTCAAAGAAAATGCATGCAAGCATGCCAAGCTTTTGGAAAAAGTTATCTTTTAAAATCTCTTAGGTTATAATTTGTAGTTCCATTGAATTCAAAAAAGTTTCTTCCGCTCACAAATTAACAAAGCTTGGGGAACCATATTAGCGTCACGGTTTATCCACTATAGACATTCATGCTAAATATTTGGGTTTTGCCTAAGTCTTTCATCGAAATGAAATTCTTAACCTTTGTTAATAAAAGATACATAATTTCCAATCAACAAGATGTCCTCCACATAATGTATTATAAATATGTCTTAGCGCTCCCACTTAATTTCTTGCAAATGTAAGCATCTTCATCGTCTCGTGATGAAAACTCCTGTTTCATCACGGTGAAGATTCCAACTCCGCGATGCTTACTTCAACCATTGAAGTTTGCATGCCCTTTTAGCATCCTTTGAATTAACAAAACCCTTTGGACCGTTTCATGTACACGTCCTAGGTAACCATTCTATTAGAAGAACTTTGTTTTGTTTATTCATCTACCATATACCAAATTATATGTAGTGGTTGCTACTTTAATCCGTCCAGACTAAATATCGCTATGAAAGATCAAATCTTGTCATAGTTAACTCCTTGAACATTGTTGTAAAATACTTTACCGACATGTCGATTATTTCATAGATGTGAAACTTCCATGTCTGTTTCTTTATAGATCCAATACAATCGATAGTTTTTTACACCTTTTCGGAGGGTCTTCCAAGTTCAAAACTTGAATTATCGTGTATGGAACTATCACGGATTTTATGGCTTCAAGCCATTTGACGAAGTCAGGGCCCATCATCGCTTCTTTGCATGTAGTCGGTTCATCATTGTCAAACAATAATGATTTACTCTCAAATCTCAGTATTTGATTGTTTATCCGACCGACTTGGTTCAATAAGAACTTAGATCTCCGTGACCACAACCTTTGAGGCACATAAGCTATGAGCATTATGGCTGCCTCCGGAACGATTTTAGGCGCTGCGCAACTCAGCACATTTATCTAAGGTTCGTTAACCTTATCAAAGTTCTATTGTCCTCCCACTTAACTTTTGCGAAAAATTCCTTCTTCAAGAAACTTCACGTTTCAAGTGACAAACTCTTTTGTTCTTGGTGTTATGGAGGAATACCCAATGGTTATTCAAAATAAGCTACAAAGACATGCCCATCCGACTTTGGTTGTAAACATCTTACTTATGCTTAGCATACCAAAATTTAAGAAATGAGAATTTGGGTTTTTACCCCAAACCATGACTTCCATGGTGTCATTTCAACAGATCAAGATGGAGCTATTTTTAGTGTAAAAGCAGTAGTCTCTAAAGCTTAATCTTTTAAAACATAATGGTAGTTTTATAAATAACACCTTTGATCCAACCATGTCAAACAAGGTTTCATTACAAATCAAACACTCCATATTCCTATGGTATTTCGGGAGATGCAAATCTAGGTGTTTTTGCTAAACTTGTAACTCAAATAAATCCCTTTATGATAAATCATAATTCATTTATTTTTCCTATTACACTTGTAACTCAAATAAATCCCTTATGATAAAATCATAAACCATTTATTTTCTTGTTACAATGATTTCCACTTCATCTTGAAAGTCTTTGAACATTTTCAAATATTTCACACTTCTTTCTCATTAAGTGAACATTCACTCAAATTTTTGGAGAAAGCATATGAAGTTGAAATCCATCGCTTACGACTATACATAATGGACTACATACATCAATATGTATAATTCCAATATTTTAGTCATTCGTTCTTCTTTGGCCTTTGAACGAAGTTTTAATTATCCTGAGGAAAGTCTCACAAGCGTCACTTGATCAAATCAAAGACTCCAAAAATCCATGAATATGGAGATTCTTCATGCTTTCTTTCCTATATAATTTAAACGACGATGTCACTTCGTAAGTGATCTTTCAATCATTTGTCTTGCGACATTTTAGCATTAGCTTTATGGATGTGATTTCTCCAACTAGATTTGTAAATCATCCATATTATATGGAATACGGTAATTATTTGAACAACCTTTGTTCTCATAATACCTGATTTAAATAACAATTATTAAAACAAATCTTGAAGTCAAGCTTTGATGTCAACGAGAAATACAAACAATAGTTTATTTGTTTTTGATGAACATCATCACATATTCTCTTGCTAGGTAGTTAGGCCATTGTGGTTCATGAATTGCTTCGTTTTGTATGAAACTTCATACCAACCAATTCGGAATCCAATACCCAAGAACCACATTGTCTAACAAGCACAAAATACAACCATAACATGTATATCTTCCATATACCTAAATTGGATATTTCCAATCTTTTATTTTCTGCCAAATATATTTTATAAATTCTCTTTCAGCATTTCCTTTTCCTTTTAAAAGAATCTATCAACATCAAAAGTGGTGCCATATACATGACACATAGTCCAAAGCGTGTATATTAAAATAATAATACCTTTGGACTTGCACTTTGAAGTAGATCACCATCATCAAAATGATCGACATTCTTTCAAAATCCATTCATTAGTAATATTTTAGTGTAGTAAACACTTTACATACATCTTCTATTCATCCTTATCATGACGACTTTCATGATCAAGCTAATGTAGCTTATAAAGATGAATCGTGAGTATAACGTTACTTTCCAAAACCCTTTTGGATGATTAGGATGCTAGCATCTCCAACCTTTGTAAATTATCATCCAATATGAGAACATACATTATACTCTATCATATTGCAACCAAAACATTGTTTTAGATATCGTTATATAGTTCACACAAGATGGTTTCTGAAATAATTCTTTCAGCTTCTAGATAAACTTGATATTAAAACAATCAAGAATCATGGAGGCAAACATGATACTTAAGATACTAACACTGGAATTATTACTCTCGATTTAATACCAATTATTAAATTTCATGGAGTAAACAGAGTTTGCTAAAAGTTTGCAATAGTACTTTAAAATTTAGATTGACACTCAACACAATACGATACCAGTTCGTAAAGTAAATATCCAGAATTCTATAGTTCTATTATCTCAATTACAACTAAGCATAAGGTGGTGAACGAATGCCAATAACTACAACAAATTATGCAAATTCACTTTGATTTAATTTATGATAAATTGAGTTCTACTAATCCAAATTAGAAATGAACTCCCACTCAAAAACGACATCCCTCGTGTCTTTTTGGTGATTACATGAACCAAATCCACTACACCAAGTCCGATCATCACGTGAGTCGGTATAGCTTCAAAGGCGAGCATCCATATGGTCATCATATCAAAACATATGACTCATGCTTATACTTTCGGTTCGTGTTCCGAGGCCATGTATGTACATGCTAGGCTTGGCAAGTAAGAACCTTAGTATTCGCTTGTGTAACTCTTACACCCGAGATATGCTTGTGGATTCAAGTACACCCAATCATCACGTGATGTCTTGAAGCGACAAAACATTGTCGGTGCATACGTAAGGAATAACACATTTTTATCTTGATATCTAAATGAGGGATCATCTTATTATGCTAATAAAACACCAAACAAGCAATATAAGATGCAATCAAAACATCACATGTTTGTAAGTGAAATGATATGGTTCTTGCACTTGATCTCCATCATGTGCATCATGGTAGGATCACTATCATACCTCTATGTGTAAGGCCAAGGTCTATGGAACTTACACGTTATGTGTGTTGTAAGAGTATCGACTTATACTTCTACTTACAATATCACCATATCATGACACTAGCCCAGCAACAATCTAAACTAGACGCCTCTAATTTATCCATTGCAAGTTTTACGTGGCTTAGGGATTTCGAAGATAGAACCATTCTTACCTACGAACATGAACCACAACGAGGATAACCAAATTGTTGATAACAAGTTGCAAATTAGATATTGACTATAGTAGGAGAGTCAGACACCCGCTAGACACTTATGCAAAACTAGTTGCATGTCAAGCGTGGAACAAGTCTCATGTGCGAGGACATGTAAAGTTTGTCCGGGCCGCTTCATCCCACTATGCCACCAATATCCAAAATACAACTAAGAAGCAATAAAATGATCATCATCGCCCACATACTCATATGTGTACTACCCGTGCAAAGCATCTATGCATAGATCCGGCTCTAATACCATTGAAGGGTTCGCAGCATAGAAAACAAAAATTTTCCTACGATGGGAACTAAGTACCAAGATCTATCTACTAGATACAAATAACGGGCGGATGTATATCCGTATAGAACATACCCTTAAAGACCAAAAAAGCTTAACGAGTTGAACTCGTGGTTGATGTAGACGAACTTTTGCCGATCTCAAGATCGAGAGGAAGTCCTAGCGCCGCAAAGAAGCCGCGCATCCGTGCTCGCACACACGTACAAGACACCGAGCAACCTCCGCCTCCTCGCTCCAGCGATGCAGAAGAAGCACAACTCTTTATTGCCGAATATCTACCGGGAACATGTATCTCGCTAGTCCGAGACCATGGGGGATAAATTCTAGAGGGGGAGAGAGATCCTTCACGAGTGTGAGTGAGAGTGAGGAGAGAGGCTCCTTATATAGGGGAGGGGGGCAGCCCAAGGGGGCATGGACGCCGGCCATGGAGGGTGCCCCCACCTCTCCCTCATTCATGTGGGTGGACACTCCACTCACTAAATGCCCCTTCAATTTTCTCCACTCAAAATCGCACTCAAATTCCCATTAAATTTCCACCAAATTTAATGCAAACTCTCATTAAATAAAACTCTTTTTATTTATTCAGAATTTTGTCAAATACTTTAATGACAAATATTCACATATAACCCCTTGCTAGAATTCCATTTCACATGCAAAAACACTTTATGCAATTTCAACCGAAAACCTGTTTCGGTATCTAGTGAAATAAATTCATGTGCTTGTTATTCTATCCGGCATGAAACTTTTGCTCCAATTGGATGTCAGTGTCCCTTAAGTGTGTCACGCTACGGTTCGCGAATAATGCGGACATGATCGAGACCCTTCTCCGATCAATAATCAGAAGCGGGACCTGGAGATCCATACTGACTCCCACACATTCAACGATGACTTTCCTATGATTGTCGGAACCTTTTACGCTAGTATCTTAATCCCTTCGTTTCACGATATATTACATGTCCAAGATTCGATCATCGGTATCTCCGTACATAGTTTGATCTCGTTACCTACATGCACTCTTTTCTCGTTCCCGTGATATAACATTACAGTGATCAAATCACTTGCTTGCAAGCTAACCAATGTGATATCAACGAGAGGGCCCAGAGTATATCTATCCGTCATTGGGATGAACAGATTCCACTCTTGATCCATGAGCCTCAACATAACACTTTAGTAGTTTTGAATCCATCTTTATAATCACCTAGTTACAGTGTGACGTTTGATGTCATCAAGAAACTCTTCCGTGTTAGAGATTGACATGATCTCATGGTCTAAGGATTAGGATCACTTCGTAAGTTGTTTATAGCAATATAAACTCAATGACTTTGATCGTAATGCTATCCTTAGGATGAATGTTCATCACATCATTACACTAATGTTGTGACCTCGTTATTAACAACATCCAATGTCCATGACCAGGAAACCTTTGATCATCTTGTTAATCAACAAGCTAGTTTATAAGAGAGGCATAACTAGGAACTTCTTTTTTGTTTATTAAACACATATGTATTAACGTTTCCATATTAATACAATTATAGCATGCAAAATAAACATTTATCATAAACAAGGAATACGATAATAACCACTTTATTATTGCCTCTCGGGCATATTCCTTTCAGTCTCCCACTTGTTTTAGTTAACCATTCCGTTGTAGTTGTAGTTCTTACTAGTCAGATACATATAGCATGAGGTATCCCAAAACCCAGCAGTTGTTGGTACTTTTATTTAGCCATTCCGTTGTAGTTGCAATACTTACTAGTCAGATACAATGGTAACAGGTGACAACCCAAACCAGCAATTGTTGGCACTTTTATTTAGCCATCCCATTATAGTGAAGCTGATTACTAGTCATTATAAAGTCAAATTTATAGCACTACTTTAGTTATAGTTGTCTATGATCGAGATACTGTGCTCCAAGTCGTCCATAACCGCGGACACGACTTTCAGAAAGTTTTACCCTGCTGGGGGGCACAAATAGCAACACACGCACGATCAACCTCGAGAAAAACCAAATGAAAACCCAACGAGGCATCACGACAGAGCAATTACAAGATTCATATAAATTTCAGGGGGCCACCCCACCAAGCTACCGCGACGAAGTTAAGGGCTCGAACGGACCCGAGGTTTGCGCCAATGGTCAGAAACGATGGGAACCCGAAAGTGTGACTGGACTTGTCGATACCACGAAAACACTCCGCTTACCTAAACAGTACAGGCGCTTCACGTGCAATCGTAAATAAAACAGTAAAGTATGGCATAAGTACATGATAGTAATAAAGCCCCAAACTACTTTGTTGCCCCAAGAAATAAATATGACTCAAGCTCTGGCTAGGGGGATTCATGGTCCCACATGCAGATAGTGCGAATATTCAAATAACAGGTATCAAGTACTCGGGGTCCTACGGGACACAAGTGGATGGTTAAAAACCAAATAACTTCTATTGCCCACGTGTGCCTCTGCATTATTTACCTACTTCAATTTAGTTATTAAATTGTAATTAAAGCCATGATCATCTCCAACATAAAGCATATGGCAGTATTCCAACAACTGTGGTACTTGACGACACGCAACAACACTTGACCAAGCAACTACGACACGCAAGTCCAACTATCTACCAAACAACATGTAATAGGATGTGTCCAAGGAAATATAAGACTGCAAGGGATATCACGGGTACGAAAACTAGAGCATCGCAACACAGATAGCAATAGATCAACAGGAGGAAATAAAGACTATAAAGTAAAATAGGTAGAAAGGGGGAGAATGCTCGCCTCAAAACATTGCCGAAGGTTCATCCGAAGATCGGTTCGACACTCGCGTCAACTCATCGGCCTAATCCGCAATGAAGAAAACACTAGCAGAAACACCGGATGCAATATTTAATACTACAGCAAAAGATCGGACATAATGCATGTATGATGTATGGCATGGCAAGGATGCGATGCAACTAGGCAATATTAAGCGGAGCCAGAGTCCCGACAATTAATTATTAAGTTCATGTTGTTTAGATATCCCGCAATTTAAATGTTGTCTTATCAAGGCAAAACATGTCACCGGTTCGCTACACAAATTTAAATGGAACCAATATAAGAATAGATTTGCCTACATATGGCCTCCATGTTTAATTTAGGTGAATAGGCATAAGGCCCCCAAACCACATGATGAGATGCAAGCATGAATAATTATATGCAACAAGTATGATATATCAATTTATAAAATAGGGGTCCGGGAGGGGCCACACATTGGTCCGAAGATCTTGGGGTTCCAGGGTTGGTCGACGGGTTAGGGGATCTCCGGATTGGTCTTCGGGGTTCGACCATCGAATACATGAGGGAGATCTTGGCGCGGCGCCGGGTACGGGATCAGTCTTTGAATTCCAAGTGGACAATCTTGGCTAACAGGGCTCTTCGGGTCTAGAAGAAAAACTTGGCGTCCTGCTTGTGAATCTTGTGCACCGTCATATCTCGATACATCCAGATGGTCATCAGTTTGGTGGAAACCTTGCACATCACCACTATTGCACCAAGCATCCTCACATCAACGACACTACCACCATATCATCTCGTTTTATCAGCACAACAAGGAGAGCCCGATGGGTGTGGAGCTGCAAGGCAGCGATGCTCCGGTGGCAAGACACAGTTGGTGGGGCCGGGGTAGGTGTGGCCTGAGCCTGACCACGACGGGAGCCGAACGGCGACACGCTGCGGGCTCGTAGAGAAGGCGGCCTGCAGGACGAGGAGGCGAGGGCGGGTCCCGCGGCGAGCTCCGATGGTCTGCTCGGGGACAGAGGAGGACGGCGAGGGCGGGATGGCGACCAGAGTCGTGCTTGGGGGAGACCTTGGGACGCTGTGGGCGAGCGGGGTCATGGCGGCCTGCTTCCCTGGTGGATGGGCTGACCCAGGCAGCGGGGCTGGGCGGCCTCGCTAGCGGCAGAGCATAGAGAGGAAGCACGCGGGGCGGGGAGGCTCGTGGGGTCGCTGCCGGGGACACGTGGGGCCCACGGGAACGAGCAGAGTAGAGGAGGCTAGGTGGAGGCGCCATGGCGAACTTGGGCACCGGCAAGGAGGAACCGCAGCGGCGACGATCGGACACAGAGGGGCATCCGGAGCAGGCGACCGCAGAGCGCGCAGGAGGCGCAGAGGGCGACGCGACCGAGCGGATCCGACTCGAGGAGGAGGGGCTCGCCGACAGGAACCAGGAGCTGCAGGGGAGAGTTGGGTGAGGGCGAGGCCTACGCGGGTGGCGAGCGACGCCGGATGAGAGGGAGGCGGTGGCGATTTTCTGTGAGAAGGGAGGCCCGAGGATTGCGGCACTGGTGGGGTTCGGCTTGACCGGGGTGGGGAGGGAGCGTGTGTGGTGTGCGTGGGTTCGGGTCAGGACGAGGTGGACACACGAGGTGGGGCCGCATGGGGTTTGGGGAACCGGGCATGGGAGGTTCTCGATCAGGGTTGGGTGGCCGCGGGGTGTGGTGGCTGTGTGGGTCGGTTCTGGTGACAGGGATGCGTGCGTTTGGGGTTGTGGTATGGGATGGGGTGGTGCGGCTGCAGCGAGGCGTGAGCATGCGCTGGCGGCTGGTTGGGTGCCTGACGGCGGGTGGAAGGGTGCTGGGGTAGGCTAGGGTTTCCAGATAGGTTGGGGTTTGCTGGGTGTGTTGGGTCGGGCTGCCGGGGTGGTAGGTGGCCTAGCCTACGGGCTGGGTCACCTCCCCCGGTAAAAGAAAATATGTTTTATTATAAAAATATTATAGATTTATTTTAAAGGCTTTTACAAGTACGTTTTAGACAAAACAAAATAATCGGACGAACCCGGTTTTGATTTGAGATAAAAGACGGGGGTACTTAGAAAGGAAAATAGGCTTTTAGAAAATAGTTTTAGGCAACCATGCATGATGATGTCATGATGATGCACAAATAAACACACGCAATTTTCTATTAGTGGTTTTACCCGGGGTGCTACTCTTCTCCCATGTCCTCAAGAACTAAACGAACTACTCACAAGACATCATATGGATCAAAATCAAAGATGATATGATAATGGATAGCAATCTGAACATAAATAATAATCCAATAGTTCCACTCACAAGCATCAACTACAATAGTAATTAACACCGGGAAAGTTTCCCCTGAGAACTAAAGCAATATCCAACACAATTGTTACAGCGGGACGGAGTGGTGATGATGGTGCTGGTGGAGATGATGGTGTGTATGATGATCCCGATGAAGACTAGCTTGATGATGGTGTTGATGGTTACGGTCTCCCCTCTCCAGAAAGGAATTCTCCCAGCAGAAAGCCGTCTATCGGAGAGATCTTTCTCTCTTGGTATTTTCCGCCCCCAGAGGCGGCGAAAATCTATCTATGGTTGCCCCCTGGTGTTAAGGTCCCGTAGGGGAGTTATAGGCGAAGGGGGAGAGTCGGAGGCCGGGCAGGTGGGCCACACCTGCCCTAGGCGTGGCCATAGGTGGGCCCGCGCCTAGGGGGTGTGGGCCCCCTGCATCCCCCTTCGCTCCTCCTTCTAGCTTCCTTCGTATTCTGGTAAAATAATTTGTTTCCATATTTTTCTGGTATTTTTCCGATCTTCGCGAGATTGCACCGAAATGCCTTATTTTCCATCAGAATCCAGACTTCGACAGTCCATCCTCCAAGAATCATCCAACATGCATAAACAGATGAAAATCCATAAGTAATACCTCATAATAAGACAAATATCAATGAATAGAGGTAAATTATGATATAGAATGGTGATGCAAATTGGGCGTAACACATAATTTGCCTCTATTCATTGATATATTTCATATTAAGAAGTTTTACTTATGTCTTTTCATCTATTTTTGCGTGTTGGATGATTCTTGGAGGATGAACTACCAGAGTCAGGATTCTGATGGAAAAAGAGGTGTTTTGATGCAAATTCGCGAAGATCCGAAAAATACCAGAAAAAATATGGAAAATCATATTTTCCTAGAAGACGAAGAAAGTCAGAAGGGGAGGTGTAGATGGGCGACAGGGGGCCCACACCCCCCAGGCGCGTGCCACCCCTTGGCCGCGCCTACATGGGTGTGGCTGATACGTCCAAAACGTATCTACTTTCCCGAACACTTTTGCCATTGTTTCTCCACTAAACTTGTGTGATTTGGATACAACTAACACAGACTGACGCTGTTTTCAGCAGAATTACCTTGGTGTCTAGTTTTTGTGCAGAAAATCAACTATCAGGAAAAAACCTGGAAAATATGACAAAAATCCTATTTCACCAGAAGATCCACAGATCGAGAGTACGATACGGAGTGGAGGCCTGGGGGGCCCACACCCCTGCCAGGAGCGGGCCAGGCCTGGCCGCGCCTAGGGGGTGCGGCCACCCCAGGCTCCCCCTCAGCCTCCCTCTTCGCCTATAAGAAGCCTCTTGACCTAAAAATCGAGCGGGGTTCGACATTTTTCCAGAAAGAGTTCCGCTGTGCCGCCACCACCAAAGACCAAGATTTGGAACCAGAAACTCCGTTCTGGCACCCTGCCAGGATGGGGAATTTGGGGAGGATCATCGCCATCGTCATCACCAACGCCTCTACATCAACCATCAATGTTTCCCTCATCCATGAGTGAGTAATCCCCCGCTACATGCTATGGGGATGGTAGGGATTGGATCTCTATCATGTAATCAAATAAGATTGTTTGGGCATAGTGCCTAGTATCTCTATTAGTGCTATTTGACTTTGTTGCAACTTGTTGTGCTTAATGCTTGTCACTAGGTCCCGAGTGCCATGATCTCAGATCTGAACGTATTATTGAATCATTATGATAGTATTGTTTGTGAACTTATCTGCAAGTTGTGTACAAATATCATTGTCCGGATCCAAAGGCCCCGAAGTGACAATAATTGGGACAACCGGAGGGGATGACTGTGGTGTGAGGATCACATGTGTTCACGGAGTGTTAATGCTTTGCTTCGGTGCTCTATTAAAAGGAGCACCTTAATTGCCAGCAGTTCCCTAGAGGGCCCGCTACAACGGGCTGGCTAGACAGAAGATGTTGTGCAAGTTCTCATTGCGAGCACGCATGACTATATATGGAGCACATGCCTAGGATTGTTTAGTACTTGGATGCTTATTCTTATTTATCTGTAATGCCCTAGATCTTGAAGTTATATGTTTAGACTCGTCCATGCAACGCCTGTCCATCCATCCCTATGCCTACCGTACTCGAATCCCACTGTTTACTGTTTACTGTTACTATTGCTCTTGTTCTACTGTTGCTATTGCTTTGTTGTTGCTACTGATAAATGATACGTCGGAAACGTATCTATAATTTTTGATGCTCCATGCTTGTTTAGAATCTACTTTGCTTTGCTTTGTCTACACTTTGAGGTGTTTTTATATCTTTTCTGGAACTAACCTAATAACAAGTTGCCACAGTGCCAGTTGCATATTTTCTTATGTTTTTGGTTCCATAAAGGCAAAAAATCAATATTCTCGGAATTGGATGGGAAAAAAGCCAAAGTCAATATTTTACCGTGGGGGACACGAATCCAGAAGACGAGACAGAGAAGCAAACCAGGGCGGCCAAACCCCCCTAGGCACGGCCAGGGGTGGGCCCGCGCCTAGGCAGGGTGTGCCCCCCCTAGTCGCCTCCCGGCCTCGCCTCTTCGCCTATAATAAGCCCCCGATGCAGAAACCCTAAACACCCGATCAAAACTCCACGAAACCGTCTGTAGCAGCCGCCACCATCGTCCCTAGATCAGGGGGGATCTGAAGTTCTTCCCGGCACCCTGCCGGAGGGGAGATCATCCCGGAGGTCTTCTCTCCGGTATGATGCGCGAATTGTTCCACCTTGGACTATGGGTCCATGTAGTAGCTAGATGGTTGTATCTCCTCCTTTGTGCTTTCATGTATAGATCTTGTGAGCTCCATTCATGATCAAGATCTAATCTATTTGTAATCATGCATGTTGTGTTTGTGGGGCTCCGATGGATATTGAGATTACTATGTCAAACTGATTGATGGTTTTGTCTTTATGATTATATCATGTCTATGTTGTTTGTGATCTTGCATGCTCTTCGTTGTTAGTAGATATCTTGGCCAAGTAGTTGCTAGTGACTCCAAGAGGGAGTATTTATGCTCGATAGTGGGTTCATGCCTCTAGTTTCCAAGGGAAGTGACAGAAATCTCTTCGGTTGTAGATGTGCTGTTGCTACTAGGGAGAAAACAACGGTCTCTTGTTCATGGAACAAGTTGATTATTTACCTTACACAGCTTACCCAGGTTCAGATCCCACGACGGTGGCGGAATCCTACTCCTGCTATAAATCACTATAATGGCAATACTCCAAGTTACAGAGATAGGTTCGCTGTGCGAGGTTATGTGAAGTTGTGCCCTAAAGGCTCTCATAGGCCTGACTTATATAGTCGCCAGGTCCTAGGGTTACAGGGAGAAGTCCTAGCCGGACAGGTTACATAGTCCTACACCGTCTATTACTAGTCTAGCGTGTCTTGTACTCCAAGGCTCCGGGTACGCTGGTGACTCCACCGTAGCCTTCCTTTATCCGGCATAGGCCTCCCTTCTAGATCCTTCTAACTGGGCCGCCCAGCAGGCCATGGGCCATGCTACCAACTGGGAGGCATGCTATGAGGATACCCATATAGCATATCCCCAATAGTAGCCCTCGGAGAACTCCGAGATCTTGCGCCATCTTGCCTCTTCACGTTGAATGCTCCGTCTAGATTAATGTCGGCAAAATGTCAAGAAATATCTTGTAGTCCCCCCAAAGAACCCTGCAAGTTTTTCTCCGTCTTCAATTCGTAAGTCGGATAATTGCTGAATCTTCCATCGTACTCTTTCGTAGCCGGACTGGATCCGTCCATGCCGGAATCTTCTGATGTGATGGTTCATCTGCCTATGATAGCTAGGGCGACGTAGACATAGGTCAGCAACGCCTCGTAACTCACACATGCAGAGAACGCAATCATGTCCACTTTTCCCGTACAAGCGATATGAACCGTTGGCGGCGACGATTGGTACGTGGCGAAATTTCCACGCACATCTCCGCACACTTCGTCTACGTGGCAACCATTCGATCAAGCTGCACGAATCTTGATGCCGGAGACCATAAATAGTAACTGCGGTGGAAAATTTACTTTTTCACGTCATTATCCCCTGCATCGTCTTCTTCCTCCAGTGAGCGCCTCCTCGAGCTCTCCGGGCAACGTGCGAAAAACCCTAGCTCTCCAATCTTTCCCAGTCACCGTCGAACACACCCAATGGCCAGCAGCTCCCTCCCGACGGCGGTGTCGGTTGCCGCGCGGCCGGTGAGCTCTGTCGTCGTGCCCCCAGAGGGCCTGGTAATCCCCAAGTCTGCGGTGGTCAAGGCCACCGACGGCAACCATAATCCAGCGGCGCTAGAGCTGCTGAAGGAGGAGTACGACTCGCACAAGGGCGACTGGCGTGGTTCGGATATCATGGACCGCGACATCAAAGATCTGATCAACAAGGGCTACCTCCCCGTGATGGAGGGGCTCGCCTGGCGGGCGGCGCCGGCTGGTGAGTTCACACCTTCTTCCCAAGCCGGAGAAAAAGTGTACCGCAAAGCACAGATGGTACGCGGCGTCTCCCTGCCCATCTCCAACTTTTTCCTTGCTGTCCTGAATCATTACCGAGTACAGCCACAAAACCTCTCCCCCAATAGCATTTTAGCGCTCAACAATTACGCGGCGCTCTGCGAGGGTTATTTAGGAATCAAGCCTAGGCTAGATCTCTTCATATACTTCTTTACCATCAAGCGCGAAGCCGGAGCCGGCAAGGACGAGCTTAGGAATTGTGGAACCATTAGTTTTAAGATCTGGCCTGGCCGGCGCTTCCCCGACATCGTCGGCCACGAATCCTGCAAGAATTGGCAGCAGGCGTACTTGTACGGCCTAAATATCCTTCTGGCTGGCTGAGAAGTCACGTACCCGGACTTTGTCGATGGAGCAACCGTGGAAGCCTCGACATGGAGATCCCAGGCCTCCCTTCCCTCCGACATCGATGCTTCCCGCGCTATAAGGCAGATATAGTGGTTCGTGGAGACGGGTTTGACAGGATTGGACCTTGCCATGTGCTGGTTCATCAGGCGGATCCAGCCTCTGCAACACCGCTTGAAGCTGATGCACGAGTATTCCAACGATAGAAGGGATAACCTCCGCATCTCTAAGGATAACTTCTCGAGCGAATCCGTCAAGCTCCGCCTCAAGGACATCGTTAAAGTGAAGGACAGGAAGTGTGGCTTCACCATCACCTACGACATGTTCGTAGAGAGCAAGTGCCCAAAGGTAACTGTTTATTTTCCGTGTATGACATATACTCTAGTTCTTCCGTCTAGCCATTACCATCTCGTCTAACACGGTGGTTCTGCACTTTAACATCTCATCGACATAGATGAGGATAGCATGGCTCCTCAAATCTATGATCCAAAGATGAAGGAAGTCACCGTCGTGTCCGACGACGATGCTCTGTTGGCGCGAAAGCGGAAGAGCTACACCTCTGACGCTACCGATGGAGGCAAGAAGAAGAAGACGGAGGGTGGAGCCTCCAAGAAGACTACCGCCACCCTGGAGGCGGAGAAAAGAAAGGTTACCAGGATCCCTTTGCTAAAGCACCCCCTCTTGTGTAAGTTTCTTTCTCTCCGACATTGTCCATTTGTCTGTCTTGTTCCCAAACTTATGCATTTTGCACGTTTCAGGAAGAATGCCACGACCAGCTTAAAGAAGACCTCCAAAACTTTGGGGGCTTCTATAAGCATCAAGGATATGCTGCATCGCGACGTATCTCCCGCAATCGCCCCTATCACTCACATCGTCAAGCCTTCATCCGCTCCGACAAGATCACAAGCTAAAGAAGCATCTGGCCCTTCCGCCATGGAAGTGGACTCAGGCGCCTCCACAAAGGTCACTATTGTCGGCGAACAGGCGACGCAGGAGAGTGCCGCACACCAAATGGTTGAAGCTCCAGCTAAGGATTCCATGGGTAACGGTAAGGCGGTGGTGGAAGGTGGTACATCTGCCGAAGGCAGCGCCCTCGCACCCAAGAAAACCATAGAGTTTCTGAAGATAGTCTATCCGGTACTTACGCCGGGTAGCACTTCTTTGGTTCCTGGTGCAGCGCCGACATCTCCAACGTGCGGTCTCGAGGAGCTTCTTCGGCAAGCAGAAATCTTGCAAGGAAACAGTGTATCCTTTGGCAAGTTGCTAGCTGAGAGTGCTACCAACCTCAAGATCATTGCACTTGTAAGTTATATTTGCCTTTTTGCATTTCATATGAATATCCCACTATAGCCCCCGAGGTTTTAGACGGAAAACCATAGGTCTTTGCGTCTAAATGCTCTAAGAGTGACTAAGCTAGAAAACTTCTCACTGTAGCCCCCAAGCATATAGGTGGAATGAATTATTCCGACTAGATGCTTTAAGAGTAGCATACACAGTGTTTATAAATTTCGATAGTGTAGCCCCCAAGCTTCTAGTTGTAACTAAATTAGTTCCGACTAGATGCTTAAAGAGAAGCTAAGCATATGTCCGAGTTAAAAACTTTATACTGTATCCCCCAAGCTTCTAATCGAAAACTGAATTAGTTCCGACTAGATGCTTAAAGGAAGACTAAGAATATTGCTAAGTTTAAAAACTCTCGTTGTAGCCCCCGATTGTCTAGGTGGAAATCTTCCGGCTAGATGCTCTAAGTAGACCAAACAACATTTTAACTTTCTTCTTTCCATAGAATGAGAATGCTCGGAGGGGCATGGCCAACGAAAAGTACTGGAAGATGCGCGCTGATTTGGAAGCCTAAAAGGGTAAAACTGCCTTCTTGAAGGAACAAATCATCAAGAGCAAGCATCTGTTTTTCCTTTCTTTTTCCGCACTCCGGTTTAGTCTTGTGCCAACATTCTCCGAGTACTCACTGTGTACTTTTCTTTCTCCGACTTGCAGAAACCATTTCCAAGGCTAAGGATATTGTCGAGCAATCCAAGCACATTCAACAGATGGATAGTGAGAAGAAGATCCTTAAGAAGGAGAGGGAGGAGATGCTGAAAATGCATGAATAATCGATGAAAGCCCTACAGGACTCCGCCACCGAGGAGATGAACCGCTTGATGGAGGAAATCGCGATCTTAAAAGATCATAAGAAACTGTCGATGAGAAAAATCAACACCATCATGAAGCGTATGAGATGCTCCAACAAGAACGGGACTCCATGGCGGATACTCTCTGGCAGGCTGAGGCCAGCATCTTCAGTAAGTGATTATCCGTCCTGGATTTCCGTAGTCTAGATACTCTGAATTTTTGAACTCATGCGCTCATTTGTCGGGAATTCGTAGCTCCTATGGGTTTAACCCGTTCGCCTCCTCCGCCAAAGGAATGCATGGTCCTTGCCGGCAACTTCATCAACACCGCCATCGCGCAGACCAAAGAGATTGCCAAATCCCTCCAGATTAACATCAAGGCATCGACTCATGGCGAAGTTCGGAGATCTGCCGAGCCCCCGAGCGTATTTCAAGCTGGAAAGCTTCATGTGCACGGGCCAGCGCCAGGATGGCATTGTCAATGGTGAAGGCACACTACGAGAATTCCGACATCGACACGGTAACCTCCGGTATCCCCGACATATACGACGAAGGCCAAAAGATAAACCACGAATCTATCTTGGTGTCGCTTGCGGGTTATGACACCAGAGTTGCCGAGTTGGTCGACATTAACGTCTTTGTGCCCATGAAAACCATTGAAGACAAAGGCGAAAGCTCCTCCGAGTCCCTCAATACTGCCGACTTCGAGGGAGGTGACTCTCCTGCTGCTGGTGATGTTGCTTCCAAGTCGCCTGCACCAGAGGAATAAAAACAACTTGTAATATTTGTTTCCTTTGTAACGTGTTATGCGGAAAAAACCATGTGTTAACTTAAGGCGGAAAACAATGGTGTATGTCCTGCTACTTAAGAACTATTTCCAGCATTTATATATTTTTAAGCAAGTGCTGGCTTATCCATTACTTCGGCTTTTATGCTTGACTTTTCGTGAGTCGGAAGACTCGTTGTCGGAACCACGCGCTCAGGTGATGATGCCCAATGGCACCGTCAATAACCTAAGCACAAAATCGCCGACAATAAGTGCCGAAAGTCACTACTCCAGAATCCACATAAAAATGATAAAGAACGTGTAGACCCGAAAACTTAAGCTAACGCCCGTAGGCGGAATTTTCACAAGTGCAATTGCAAAGCTTGTGCATAAAGGTTTTTATACGATCCAAAAATAAATACTAAAGGAGGTAAAAGACTCAGAAATATGAGTGAACCAAAGAGATTTATTTCATTGATCATATAAGAGGTACACAATTAGATAAAAAATGCTAAGTGTAGAAAGGACGTAGCTATGCTATGTTCCATGGCCGATCAAGATCCAGGTAGTCATCATCCGGGTCACATCTCCTACACTTATGATCCTTGTGGGTCTATCCTTCAGTTCACAATTGTCAACGAGGTAGTAAGACCCATTGAGTAGCGCCTTGCTTATGATGATCGGTCCTTCCCATGGTGGGGATAATTTGTGGGACTTCTTCTGCTTAAGTCGGAGCACTAGATCCCCCTCTTTAAACGAGCGATGCCGAACGCGGCGACTATGGTAGCTGCGTAGCTTCTGCTGCTAGATGGCGGATCTTTGGCATGCCAAAACGCGCTCCTCCTCGAGAAGGTCCACATCTAGGCGTCTGGATTCTTGTAACACCCTCAGAATCGGCCCTATGCAAGTTTTAGCGAAACTCGCCAAACCCGCATAGAAACGATTCAAAGGTGCCCACCAGGCACTTTCGTGTGGGTGGAAAACGAAGTAATAACATTACACAACAGTCCTCGATGGGACCCACATAACAGATATATACAACAGCGACTCAACGAGTCAAGAATACAGATATAATATACAAAGATCCGAATCACCCTGAAAATGATACAACGTCCGACTACGGACAAGATGCAAATGGGGCTAAGAGCCCTGAAGAATAACCAATGGCGTCCATAACCCTGCCCAGGCCAAGCCGGAAGGGTAACCACTTAACGTCGATCTCAAAACCCGCTTAAACAAAGGGGTGCCGACAAAGGGCAAAGGAAAAGAGGCGTCGATCGAGGCCATTACAGCGAGGCTAGAATTGGCGGTCCTCGCCACATAGGTATGGTGGATCAAGCGGCAAAGACGCACTAAACAACCTATAGAGACTCGATACAACTGGCGACTATCAGATAGAGATAAGAAAGACCTATTCGGAACCAACCTGATGCTACCATCAAACAAACCCATCCTGGTATTTCCCCCTCGAGACCAAACGAGGAAGTCAACCGAGGAAACTCACACAGTTGGCAGTTTTATTTATTCAGTTATCTTTGCAGCACTTACTAGTCAGGTGTAGATATTCATCCTGATAAAATAAGCAGTGGGCAGTTTTATTCAACCATTTCTTTGTAGTTGCAACAATTACTAGTCAGATACAATTATCATGAGATAACCCAAAACCCAGCAGTTGTTGGTAGTTTTATTTAGCCATTCCGTTGTAGTTGCAATACTTACTAGTCAGATACAATGGTCGCAAGCGACAACCCAAACAAGCAATTGTGGGCAGTTTTATGTAGCCATTCCATTATAGTGAAGCTGATTACTAGTCATTATAAAGTCAAATTTATAGCACTACTTTAGTTATAGTTGTCTATGATCGAGATACTGTGCTCCAAGTCGTCCATAACCGCGGACACGGCTTTCAGAAAGTTTTACCCGGCCGGGGTGCACCAATAGCAACACACTCGATCAACCTCGGAAAAACCAAATCAAAACCCAACGAGGCCTTCACGATAAAGCAATCACAGATTCAGAAATATTTCAGGCCACCCTTGAGTACACCATACGAAGTTAGGACTCGAGACGGACCCGAGGTTTGGGTGGACGGTGTGAACGATCGGGAACCCAAAATCGGGCTTGTCGACACCGCAAAACGTGTCCCGATCCTAACGATGATGTGCTCCTCGCACAATCGTAAATAAAGCAATAGCATGGCATAAGTATAGGATAGTAAATAAAACCTCAAACTAGTTTGTGGCCCCAAGAAATAAGACTGAATCAAACTCTGGCTCAGGGGGGTCCCATAATCCTCCCGGATGTGGATAGCGCGAAAATTCAAGGAACAGGTATCAAGTACTCGGGGTCCTACGGGACACAAGTGGACGGTTAACAACCAAATAACATCTATTGCCTACCCGTGCCTCTGCTTACTTACTTCAATTTTAGTTGTTAAACAGTAATTAAAGTGAACGATAAGTAAAGCCATGATCATCTCCAACATCAACATGCGGCAATACACCAACAACTGTGGCACTTGACGCCACGCAACAGCACTTGAGCAAGCGACTACGACGCGCAAGTCCAACTATCTACCAAACAACAGGTAATAGGGTGTGTCCAAGGCAATATAAGGCTGCAAGGGATATCACGGTACGAAAACTAGAGCAACGCGACACAGATAGCAATAGATCAACAGGAGGGAATAAATACTATAAAAGTAAGATAGGTAGAAAAGGGGGACATGCTCGCCTGAAAACATTGCCGAGGGTTCAACCGAAGATCGGGGCGAAGCTCACATCAACTCAACGGCCTTATCCGCGAAGAACCAAAACACTAGAATAAACACCGGATGCAATATTTAATACTACGGCAAAAGATCGGGCATGATGCATGTATGATGTATGACATGGCCAAGGATGCGATGCAATTGGGCAATATTAAGTGGAACCGGGGTCCCGACAATTAATTAATAGGTTCAAGTTGTTTAGCTACCCCGCATTTTAAATGTTGCATTATCAAGACAAAAGATAGCACCGGTTCGCTACACCAATTTAAATGAGGCCCATATAAGACTAGATTTGCCCGCATATGGGCCCCATATTTAATTATGAGGTGAATCGGCATAAGGCCCCCAAACCACATGACAATATGCATGCGAGAATGACAATTTAATATGCAACAATTTAGATTTAGCATTTATAAAATAGGGGCTCGGGAAAAGGTTCACACATTAGGGGGTCTCGACGAACTTGGGGTTCCGGGGGTTCAGGGTCCGACAGGGTTCAGGGTTCGACGGGATCGTTCTCGGACTCCGGGATATAGGGTCTTCGGATCTGGGAAGTAGATCTTGTCGCACGGGCGTCGATGCTTCCGGGAAGGAGAACTTGACGTTCAGGGTCTCGATGCCCGGGGTGAAGTACTTGGCGCGCCAGGGTTCGGTCTTCGGACTCGGGGAGAGGAGCTCGACGTTCGCGTCGAAGGTCTTGTCGATGGACCCTCGGGTTCAAGCGGCTCCTCGCGGCGAACTTGTCGATGTGTCAGATCGGAGATCTTGTCGGTTCCTCAGATCAGATCGGTCTTGGCATCCGGGATCTCGACGAGCTTGGCGTCCTTGTCAGAGTTCTCGGGTGACGATGTCGGTCTTGGATTTGGCGTCGGTGATCTTGGCGATTCCGTGTCGAAGGCCCACGGAAGATCATGGTGTCTCGTGACGTTGTTATTATCGGGGCTCTCGGCTTGAGGGACTGTATATAACAAAATACAAGAGGCACACATGCACTGTCCAAGTGGAGCTAAGACGCGTTTAGCAGAGAACAAGCAGCAGGCGAGGGAGCCGCGTGACACGACGACACCGACGCGGCGCGACCACACGCGAACGAGAGGAGGCCGGCGAGGTCACGCGAGAACCGGCAGAGGCGGCGGCTCGCTACAGACTTGGTGCTGCAGAGGAGGAGGAAGGCCGGCGCGCATAAGCGCAGGCGCCCGGGAGGGCAACGCCCGCGATGGCCGCACAGCGGGACAGGAGGTGGAGCCGGCGGGACAAAGCCTCATGGCGGCGGGGGCGAGCGGGCCGGACGCGAGGCGATAGGGGATGTCGGGGAGACGGCTGCGTCGGGGAGGGGCCCGACGGCGCAGAGACGCGGTGGTGGGCGAAGCGCTGAGAGGACGGCGGGAGGCGCCATCCGCATGGAGGCGAGTCGATGGCGGCGAGGCAATGAGGCCGGGAAGAGGCGCGGGCCGACGCGGTGAGGACTGGCGGCGGGGAGCTCAGCCGGGCCTTGGCCAGACGGATTCGAGCTGGTGGAGGTGAGGAGGCGACTAAGCGGGCGGCCGGGCTCGAGGAGAGGGCCAGGCGAGGCGGCCGGACGCCTGGCGGAGGAGGGGAGGGTCCGCGGGAGGGGGCTGGTCGCGGGGAGAGAGGAGGAAGCAGGGCCAGGCACGGGGCTGGTGGGGCCGGGGGTGTCGGTGGGAGGGTGTGGGTCGGTTGGGGGAGAGATGGAGGGGTGTGGGGCCAGGGGAAGAGAGAGAGGGTGAGGGAGTTGGCTGTGTGCGTGTGTACTGCGGGTGGGGCCGGGATGGAGAGAGAGTGGGGAGAGAGAGAGAGGAGTGGGGGGGCTGACATGTGGGGCCAGGGGGGGAGTGGGGCTACTGGATTGATGAGGTGGCGGGGGTGAGATGAGGTGGAGGGGAAGGTGAGGTGGAGGGCACTGGTTGGTGGGTAGACTAGGATTGGGTAGATTAGGGATTTAGGTGGGACTGGTTAAGATATTTTAGTTTAGGGTTTTCTTTTATTTAAAAATAACTTTTGTAAATAGTTTTAGACAAATAAAAGACCGGAACAGACCGATGTTTTAATTTTAAATAAGACGAGGGCTATTTAGAAAACAAAACTAGGCATTTCGAAAATAGTTTCAGACAAACAATGCATGATGATGACGATGCAATGCACAAAAACAACGCGATTTTCTAGTAGTGGTTTTGCGGGATGCCACAATTCTTCAGCGTCATCTTCGTCGTAGGCGGCAACCCTTGGTGCATCGTGAAGTATGTCGGAAGGTAGGATGGATTCTGCTCCATATACCATGAAGTAAGGGGTGTAGCTGGTGGATCTGTTGGGTGTAGTTCGTAAAATCCACAACACAGATGGCAATTCTTCCGCCCAGGCTCCAGCTGCTCTATGTAGCGGTGCCTCAAGACGTGGCTTTATTCCCTGCAGAATTAATCCATTGGCTCGCTCAACATGACCATTTGGATTGTGGATGTGCCACAGATGCAAGGTCAAGTCGGATGCCCTTCTCCCAACAATATGCCTCCACTTCTCCGAGTGACAAGTTGCTACCGTTATCGGTGATAATGCTATGTGGGAGATCAAATCTCACCACTAGATCCCGGACAAACCTAAGGGCAGTTGCCCCATCTAGCTTTCTAATGGGTTTAGCTTCTATCCATTTAGTGAATTTATCAACTGCTACTAGCAGATGCGTAAACCCACATGGTTCCATCTGCAATGGACCAACCATGTCCAACCCCTATACTGCGAACGGCCAAGTTATTGGTATTGTTCGCAATTCTTCAGCAGGAACATGTGGTTGTCGGGCATAATACTGGCATCCCATGCATGTCTCAACCAGCTTGTCGGCGTCCGCCTTCGCGGTCAGCCAGTAGAATCCTTGCCGGAAGGCTTCGCGACCAACGATCGAGGAGCGGCGTGATGCCCGCAATCTCTGAGATGAATTTCGCGTAGGATTTCAATACCTTCTTGCTAGGAAACACACTTAAGGTATACACCAGTAGTGCTCCTTTTGTAGAGCCGTCCATTGATTATGGTATAGCCCTTCGCTCGACGTACTATTTGTCGTCTTTCGACTTCGTCGTCGGGCAATGTTCTGTGTTCGAGATATTCCATGAACGGTTTTGTCCAAGCCGGAGGGACCTTTGCCACCATGAGGATGAAAGAGTCAACTCTATCCATGTTGTCGATGTCCGCTCCCTTCACGGATGGTGTCTGTAGATGCTCTAGGAAAACTCCTGGCGGAATTCGTTTGCGCCCTGATACAAGCTTGGACAACAGACCAGCCGCCTCATTTTGCTCCCTAGGTACATACTTGACCTCGTAGCCCAAGAAGCTCTTGGCTATCTCGTCCACTTCGTCTCGATATGCCGCCATCATAGGGTTCTGCGCATTCCAGGTGCCAGCCACCTGCTGGGCAAACAAGTTGGAATATCCATAGCAAACTATGCGCTTGATGCCAATATCCTTGGCTACGCGTAATCCGTGAATGAGTGCTTCATACTCCGCCATGTTGTTCGTAGCCTCGAAGTGGATATGCAGAACACAGTGTAGCTTGTCCCCAGTTGGTGACTATAGCAGTACACCAGCCCTCGAGCCGTTGAGCAGCTTTGATCCGTCAAAGTGCATCACCCAGTATTCTGGTTCCGGCAATGGGGTAGAATCTGGCATCTCCGTCCAATCCGCAATAAAATCCGCCAAGGCTTGTGACTTGATAGCGTCGCGTCTCTTGTAGGTGATTTCAAAGGCGGCAAGTTCAATGCCCCACTTCGCGACCCTTCCCGTAGCATCGCCGTTGTTGATAATGTCGGACAGTGGAGTCTTGCTCACCACTGTGATTGGGTGCTCCTGAAAGTAATGCCTCAGCTTCCGAGAAGCAAGGAATACTCCATAAGCTATCTTCTGGTAGTGCGGGTAATGTTTCTTGGACTCCGTCAAGACCTCGCTTACATAGTAAACTGGTCGTTGAACTCCGTGTTCATAGCCTGGTTCCTTCCGCTCTACCACAACGACGATGCTGATTACCCGGTTGGTTGCCGGCATGTAAATTAACATGGGCTCTCCAGGGTCAGGTGCTGCAAGGATGGGCGCTGAGGAAAGAATCTCCTTGAGCCGCTTCAATGCTGCATCTGCTTCGTCCGTCCACATGAATTTGTCCGCCTTCTTTTGACTTGCAGTGCGTAGGCTTCTCTCCAAGTCGGCTGACGAACCGACTAACTGCTGCAACACAACTTGTTAGTAGTTGAATGTCCTTTAGGCATGTCGGACAATTTATGTTTAATATGGCCTTGATTTTCTCTGGGTTGACCTCGATTCGACGCTGGGAAACGATGAAGCCCAACAATTTTCCGGCTGGAACCCCGAAGACGCACTTCTGAGGGTTAAGCATCATGTTGTATTTCCGGAGATTATCAAAGGTTTCTTTTAAGTCGGAGATTAAGTCATTTGACTTTTTAGACATCACCTCTATATCGTCCACATAGGCGTGAATGTTCCGACCAATTTGATTGTGTAGGCAATGTTGCATTGTCCGCTGGTACATAGCACCTGCGTTTTTCAGCCTAAAGGGCATCATAACATAGCAAAACGTGCCGTATGGAGTAGTGAACGAAGTGGCCAATTGGTCCGACTTCCTCATCTTGATCTGGTGGTATCCTGATTATGCATCGAGAAAACACAAAAGTTATGAGCCAGCCGTCGAGTCAATGACTTGGTCAATGCGAGGCAAAGCAAACGGATCTTTGGGGCATGATTTGTTCAAGCCGGTGTAATCAACGCACATTATTAATTCTTTGGTTCCCTTTTTGGTGACAAGTACAGGGTTGGCCACCCATTGGGTGTGAAGGACTTCTCGGATAAAACTAGCCTTAAGTAACCTAGCTATCTCTTTGCCTATGGCGCGTCTCTTCTCATCTCCAAAGCGTCGTAGAGGTTGCTTCACTGGTTTGCATTTTGGATCAATGTTTAAGATGTGCTCGGCAAGTTCCCTAGGTACACATTTCATGTCGGCAGGTTGCCAGGCAAAGATGTCCCTGTTCTCACGAAGGAACTCGACGAGCGCGCTTTCCTATTTGGGATCCAGGTTTGTCCCAATGGTGGTGGTCTTGGAGGCATCGCCTACCACAAGTTCCACCGGCTTGGTCTCGATGGCGGCCTTGAATGCTGGAGCGGAGTCGGAAATCTGTTTTTTCGACACGGGCATCTCTGAGGCATCAACCTTGCTCTGGATATCTTTGGATTCTTCGTTGTAGAGGACAGCTTCCGCGTAGGCTGCTTCACTAATCTCGCAGTCCCTAGCTTTGGCAAAGCTTTCGGATACTGTGATGACACTGTTTGGTCCGTGTATATTGAGTTTGTTGTAGACGAAGCATGGCTTGACCATGAAGGTGTGGAATATGTCGCGGTCGAATATGACGTGGTACACGCTCTTGAAGGGGACCACCTCAAAGGTCATGCGCTCTTGGCGGTAATTATTAACATCGCCAAAGGCAACCTGAAGTGTGATGCACCCAAGGGACTGAGCCTCCTGACCAGGAACTACGCCGTGGAAGATGGTGTTGGTCCGCCTTAGGTTTGCCGCCGTCAAGTTCATCTTCTGAAGTGTATCCAGGTACATGATGTTGATGTTTCTTCCACTATCCACCATGCATTTGGTGAACTCGTTGCCGCAATCAAGGGGTTGATGACCATGGAGTATTGGTTCTCTGTAGGGATAAGGTCTAGGTGGTCCTTCCTGTCTCAAGTAATTGGAATCTCCGACCAGCGCAGGAACTTGGGAACTAGGGGTAGAGCAGCCATCAGTATCCTCATAGAGGTATTCTATTGTCGAACGGTGGGGGTGCCAAGGAAAGTGTGGAAAACTGCTACCTTATTCTCGAAGGATTTCTTGCCTTTTCTGTCGCTCTTGGCGGAGTGCTTGGGTTCAACATCCTCGTCCATGTCACTTGAATCCTTGGACTCCTCCTCCTTCTTCTCCCCCTTGCCCTTGCCTCGCAGTCTGTTCTTCCGACTTTGCTTGTAGCCAGACTCCGGGTCCTCCTTGAGGTCGTTGACAAACTTGCAGTGTCGATTGGTATGGGTGGCTTTGCCGCTGACATCGAGGGGTACGAGGCACGGCATATCGCGGTACTCTTCGTAGGTTTGGGGAACACGGAGCGCTACGGAGGTAGTTTCACTTCCTCGCCGCTGCCCACGACCAGCTCCTCGTCCTCGGCCACGTTGTCCGCCATCACCTCGTCCTGCGAAGGTCATAGCGACCATGTCGGGAGTTTGCTTTTCTTCTAGAGTGGTTTTCCGCATTGTGCCGCTGTTCTTCCGAGCTTGAGTTGGAACGGCCGTTGCCGGCAGAGAGCCACGAGCATCATCGTCGGCAGCTGCGAACTCACTAGCCAACTGAATCATCTGGTTCAAGTCAAGCTGGTGATTGTCCTACAAGCGCTTCAGCTTATGTCAGAGCAACGTGCCCCTTTCTAACCCATCGATGAAGGCAGCCATGGCGGTCTGAGCATGCACTCCAGCGCAGGAATTTTTCATATCCAGCCAGCGGGAGAGGTAGGCGCGAGATGTCTCGTCTTTCTCTTGCATGCACCGCTGTAGATTGCCAACTGTGCAGGGACGTTTGTACGTACCCTCGAAGTTCTTGGTGAACGCTTCTTGCATGTCCAACCAATTGCAGATGGATTTCTCTGGCAAGTCATCAATCCATTGACGGGCTGTGCCCGCCAACATCAATGGGAGGTACTTGACGGCAATGTTGGGGTTACCCCCGGAAATCTCTACCGTGTTACCGTAATCCTGCAACCATGTAGCTGGCTTAGCGATGCCGTCATAGGGCTTGATGGTCTTGTCAATCCAGAAACCTTTGGGGTAAGTTGCGGACCGTATCGCAGGTCCAAAGCAACGTGGTCCCAAGTATGGTCCTTCCCGGGCCTCGTGGATCTTATCGATCCGCGAACGTGCATCGTATGGCTCCGGGTTTCTTTTCTTCTTGTCAACAGGGGATGGGCTGCGTGAATGACGCGGGCCTCCTCCACCATGGTGACTGCTAGGTGGCGACGGAGGCGGAGGTGGCGGTGGGTTAGCCTTCTTGATATTACCCTCCTGCGACGCCTCACGCCTGTCGTGATTGCTTGGCGGACGCGGAGGGTCATGGCGCGACCTGCTCTTGTGTCCCTGGTTGCGCTCTCCGTCATGACGGGTCTGCTCCGCGTTGTCACGGATGACAATGCCGCTCTGCCTTGGCGGGGGCATATCCGTATGACGGTGAGCCTTGGGGTCTTCGCGATGTCAGGCGGAGCGGGGCGGTGGCGATTGGCTACGAGGTTGGGCCTTTTCTCCGTGGTCGGAGGATATGGGGATAGCATCCTTCCTGTTGCATGCATCCCTCCGTGTTTGTTCTGATGAACCCGTCTGGGACCTAACATTAAGAGGAGATCTGTCCCTTGGCAGCTTATACTGGCTAGACTGGCAAAGCGCTGGGTCAGACTCAAGCCTCTGAGAGGTGGCCTTTTCCTGCTATTTTACCGCCTTGGACACCAGGTCATAGACCTGGTCCACCGCCTCGGGCGATCTATCCTGCTCCAGAAGGGTCTTGGCGCCGGCGAGGTTGAGGAGAGGAGTGGGCATCACCTGCCTGCCTTCACTGTCAATGTATGGCTTGGCTTGTGCCATCTTCGCGGGAGCCCATCCTAGGTTTTGCCGTACACCAGGATCGTTGATGACGCGAGCCAGAGCTTTCTTGGCCTTCTACTGCTGCAGCAGAGTCTTGTACTCGGCCTCCATTACTCTTGCTTTCTCTATGGATTTCTATGCGTTGACGAGATCTCGATCTAGCTTAGCGCCTTGCTCCGCGATGGCCTGCGCTTCCTCCAGCAGCTGTTGGCACTTCTCGTCAAGCTGGGTCACGTTCCGGATATGAGCGACGGTCAGTGGATCGACGAGGAGATTGCAGTACATCACTCTATCAACTGGAGTAACTTGGGCAGCAGCAGACGTAGATGCCGTAGGTGGTAAGTTTGCGGTGCTGTTATTGCTCGGACCGGTGCCGAGTTCCTGCGGCTGTTGCACTAGGTTAGGCGGTGGGGGCATGACCTTTGCACGATCATTGTCGGGAGCAACAGGTGGTCCCTTCCCTTTGTCCAGAGCTGTAGGCGAAGCTCATCTGGGTTGATGTTCATCCATCGCCGTCCCAATGGTGATGAACACCTCTCGAGACGTGATGGCGTTGTTGGCTTGCTCGTCGCGTGTGTACTCCTCTTCCATCTCCTGCATGGCGGAGTCTAGCTCTTCTGGACTAAAGTCTATCTCCTCTGAATCTGCACTGAAGTCGGCGTATAGCGCGTTGATCACAGAGTCGGAGGGTGCCAGGACTTCTTCAATGACGGGGGGTGGAGGTGCAGTAGCAACAACGATGACTGGAGGTGGTGGCACAACTGCGGCGATGGCGGCCTGAGGTGGTGGTGGCGGTGGCTAAATCGGAGGGGCTCCGTCAATGAGCGCAAGCGCTGTCAGAGCCGCCGCTTCGGCCTCCGCGTAGTTGTTGACGGTGTTTACCATGCTTTCAAAGGTAAGACGTCCCAAAGCCTGCTGCCGCCTTAGAGAATGGCGGAGAAGCGTGCCATGGTCCAGTCCTTCCACAAAGTGATACATGGTAACATCATTGGGGTAATGTGCCAGGTCGGCCCGTATACGGAGCCACCTGGCAAGGTAATCACGGGGTTTTTCGCCCTCTCTCTGAACGCAACGCGCCAGATCGAAGATGGTAACCACGCCGACGAACTTGGATCTCTGCTGTCTAGACGCACGGACGAAGCCGGCGGACTTGCAGTGATCTTTCACCTTTCTGTCCTGCACAGGGGCGGTTTGGGTGGGCCTTGAATTTTTTCGATCTTTGCCTGCAAACTCCAAAGAGATATCCGACATAGATCCTTCCGTGAAAGTATCCTGCCCGTAGGCGGTCCGTGTGGGTCTTGATGCTCCTCCGACTCCTAGGAAACTAGTGCCCGAGTCAGTTTCGCCGATGAAGAGGTGGATATCTCCGATAGGAACGATCGACCACCGCGTAGGGTTCGTCTTCGCCGGGATCCAGAACTCGTCGGGAGGGACGATCGGAACGTTGCCGGAGAAGATAGGGCGACCGATGGCTACGGTTTCGCTGATACCCGCGAAAATCTTGGTCCTCGCCCGCTGAAGAGCCTGAAGCGCCTCTTGCCTCGCGGTGGGCGCCAACTATCGTGGTATTGCCGATGAGTACGCCATGGAGCGATCCTCACAGTGCGTGTTTAGAGACGTGGGGGAAGGTGGACGGTTGACGGGTACGAGGTAACACAACTTACCCAGGTTTAGATCCCACGACGGTGGCGGAATCCTACTCCTGCTATAAATCACTATAATGGCAATATGCCAAGTTACAGAGATAGGTTCGCTGTGCGAGGTTATGTGAAGTTGTGCCCTAAAGGCTCCCATAGGCCCGACTTATATAGTCGCCAGGTCCTAGGGTTACAGGGAAAAGTCCTAGCCAAACAGGTTATAGAGCCCTACACTGTCTATTACTAGTCTAGCGTGTCTTGTACTCCAAGGCTCCGGGTACGCTGGTGACTCCAACGTAGACTTCCTTTATCCGGCATGGGCCTCCCTTCTAGATCCTTCTAACTGGGCCGCCCAACAGGCCATGGGCCATGCTACCAACTATGGGCCACCCGGGTTATCCGGATAAGAGGCATGCTATGAGGATACCCATATAGCATATCCCCAACACTCAGGTTTGTCTAGACACTTCGTTTTTATTGTTGCATGCACTGTCTGTGTTGTTCTTGGAGCGTCTTAGTTTTCGTTTGCTTTGCTTAGGTTGTTTAGTTTGCTTGAATAAAGTAGTTTGGACCCCCGTTCTCGTTGTGTTGTTGCAAATAAGTTGCTTGGTGTTGGAAAGGAGTAGGAAGTTCCAGCTTGAAAGTGCAAAAGGAGCTTCCATTGACTATGACTTAGACTTCAGCATGACATGCTAGGTGTTGTTTTGACCTTATGCTTAGTGATTATTGCTGTAGCATGTCTTGTTCCAAACAATTGGGATTGCTTAGTCTGGCTTGAAGAAATTATGCGTTGTTTTAGCATGCAAAAGCATAATATTGTGGTATTCTCCTTTGATGCTTTGTTTTGGTTGACTTGGTGTCGTGGTATTTCCGACGAGTACGCCATGGAGGGGTCCTCACAGTGCGTGTTTAGAGACGTGGGGGAAGGCAGACGGTTGATGGGTACAAGGTAACACAGCTTACCCAGGTTCAGATCCCACGACGGTGGCGAAATCCTACTCCTGCTATAAATCACTATAATGGCAATACGCCGAGTTACAGAGATAGGTTCGCTGTGCGAGGTTATGTGAAGTTGTGCCCTAAAGTCTCCCATAGGCCCGACTTATATAGTCGCCAGGTCCTAGGGTTACAGGGAAAAATCCCAGCCGGACGGGTTACAGAGTCCTACACCGTCAATTACTAGTCTACCGTGTCTTGTACTCCAAGGCTCCGGGTATGCTGGTGACTCCACCGTAGCCTTCCTTTATCCGGCATGGGCCTCCCTTCTGGATCCTTCTAACTGGGCCGCCCAGCAGGCCATGGGCCATGCTACCAACTATGGGCCACCCGGGTTATCCGGATAAGAGGCATGCTATGAGGATACCCATATAGCATATCCCCAACAGTAGCCCCCGGAGAACTCCGAGATCTTGCGCCGTCTTGCCTCTTCACCTTGAATACTCCGTCTAGATTGATGTCAGCAAATCGTCAAGCAATATCTTGTAGTCCTCCCAAAGAACCGTGCAAGATTTTCTCCGTCTTCAATTCGTAAGTCAGAGAATTGCTGAATCTTCCATCGTACTCTTCCGTAGCCGGACTGGATCCGCCCATGCCAGAATCTTCTGATGTGATGGTTCATCTGCCTATGATAGCTAGGGCGACGTAGACATTGGTCAGCAACGCCTCATAACTCACACATGCAGAGAACGCAATCATGTCCACTTTTACCGCAAGCGATATGAACCGTTGGCGGCGACGGTTGGTATGTGGCAAAATTTCCACGCACGTCTCCGCACACGTCGTCTACGCGGCAACCATTCGATCAAGCTGCACGAATCTTGATGCCGAAGACCACAAATAGTAACTGCGGTGGGAAATTTACTTTTTCACCTCATTCTCCCCTGCATCGTCTTCTTCCTCCACCGAGCGCCTCCTCGAGATCTCCGCGCACGTGCGAAAAACCCTAGCTCTCCAATCTTTCCCAGTCACCGTCGAACACACCCAATGGCCAGCAGCAACCCCTCCCCTTCGATGGCAGCGTCGGGCGAAGCCGACGAGCTCCTTCGTCGTGCCCCCAGAGGGCCTGGTCATCCCCAAGTCTACGGTGGTCGAGGCCACCGGCGGTTACCATAATCCAGCGGCGCTGGAGCTGCTGGAGGAGGAGTACGACTCGCACAAGGGCGACTGGCGTGGTTCGAATATCACAGACCACGACATCAAAGAGATGATCAACGGGGGATACCTTCCCGCGACGGAGGGGCTCGCCTGGCGGGCAGCGCCGGCCGGCAAGGTCACACCTTCTCCCCAATCCGGATAAAAGGTGTACCTCAAAGCATAGATGGTACGCGACATCTCCCTGCCCATCTCCAACTTTTTCCTTGCTGTCCTGAATCATTACCGAGTACAACCACATAACCTCTCCCCCAATAGCATCTTAGTGCTCAGCAATTACGCGGCGCTCTGCGAGGGTTATTTAGGAATCAAGCCTAGGCTAGATCTCTTCATATACTTCTTTACTGTCAAACGCGAAGCTGGATCCGGCAAGGACGAGCTTAGGAATTGTGGAACCATTAGTTTTAATATCTAGCCTGGCCGACGCTTCCCCGGCATCGTCGGCCACGAATCCTGCAAGAATTGGCAGCGGACGTACTTGTACGGCCCAGATATCCCTCTGTCTGGTTCATCAGGCGGATCCAGCATCTGTAGCACCGCTTGAAGCTAATGCACGAGTATTCCAACGATAGAAGGGATAGCCTCCGCATCTCCGAGGATAACTTCTCGAGCGACTCCGTCAAGCTCCGCCTCAAGGACATCGTCAAAGTGAAGGACATGAAGCATGGCTTCACCATCACCTACGACATGTTCGTAGAGAGCAAGTGCCCAATGTTAACTGTTTATTTTCCGTGTATGACATATACTCCAGTTCTTCCGTCTAGCGATTACCATCTCATCTAACACGGTTGTCGTGGTATTGCCGATGAGTACACCATGGAGGGGTCCTCACAGTGCGTGTTTAGAGACGTGGGGGAAGGCAGATGGTTGACGGGTATGAGGTAACACAACTTACCCAGGTTCAGATCCAACAACGGTGGCGGAATCCTACTCCTTCTATAAATCACTATAAGGGCAATACGCTGAGTTACAGGGATTGGTTCGCTGTGCGAGGTTGTTTGTGAACGTCTGAGATTGTGCCCTAAAGGCTCCCATAGGACCGACTTATATAGTCGCCAGGTCCTAGGGTCATAGGGAAAAGTCCTAGCCGGACAGGTTACAGAGTCCTACACCGTCTATAACTAGTCTTGCGTATCTTGCACTCCAAGGCTCCGGGTACGTCGATGATTCCAGCCTTAGCCTTCCTTTATCCGGCATGGGCCTCCCTTCTAGATCCATCTAACTGGGCCGCCCAGCAGGCCATGGGCCATGCTACCAACTGTGGGCCACCCGGGTTATCCGGATAGGAGACATGCTATGAGGATACCCATATAGCATATCCCTAAAAGTAGCCCCCGGAGAACTCCGAGATCTTGCGCCGTCTTGCCTCTTCATGTGGAATGCTCCGTCTGGATGGATGTCGGCAAATCGTCAAGCAATATCTTATAGTCCTCCCAAAGAACCATGCAAGGTTTTCTCCGTCTTCAACATGTAAGTCGGAGAAATGCTGAATCTTCCATCATACTCTTCCATAGCCGGACTGGATCCATCCATGCCGGAATCTTCTGACGTGCCGGCTCCTCTGCCTATGTCATCTAGGGCGACATAAACGTAGGTCAGCGACGCCTCGTAACTCACACATGCAGAGAACGCAATCATGTACGATTTTCCCGCGCGAGAGATACGAACCGTTGGCGGCGACGGTTGGGGACGTGGCGAAATTTCCGCGCACGTTCGCGAACACGTCATCTACGCGGCAACCATCCAATCAAGCTGCACGAATATTGATTCTAGAGATGATAAATAGTAACTACGCTGAACTTTTTACTTTTCACCTCATTCTCTCTCCGTGTCGTCTTCTTCCTCCAGCACGTGCCTCCTCGAGCTCTGCGCGCAAACTCGCAAAAAACCCTAGCCCCAATCCGCACCAGTCACCTTCAAACTCATTCCATGGCTAGCAGCAGCACCTCCCCTTCCATGGCGGCGTCAAGCAAAGCCGCGACGAAGCCAGTGAGCTCTGTCGTCGTGCCCCCGAAATGCTTGCTCATCCCCGTCTCGGCGGTGGTTGAGTCCACCGGCGGCGACCATAATCCAGCGGCGCTGGAGCCGTTGGAGGAGGAGCTCGATTCTGACAAGGGATATTGGCGTGGTTCAGACATCACGAACCGTGACATCCAGGAGCTGATCGCCGAGGGATACCTCCCTGCGACGGAGGGGCTCGCCTGGCGGGCGGCGCCGGCCAGCGAGGTGACACCTTCTCCCCAAGCCAGAGAAAAAGTGTACCTCAAAGCCCAACTGGTACGTGGCGTCTCCCTGCCCATCTCCAACTTCTTCCTCTCCGTCTTAAACCACTATAGAGTCCAGCCCCAAAACCTTTCTCCCAACAACATCTTAGCGATTAGCAACTACGTGGCGCTCTGTGAGGGTTACTTAGGGATAAAGCCTAGGCTAGATCTCTTCGTGTACTTCTTCACTGTCAAACGTGAAGCCGGAGCCAGTAAAGAAGAACTTAGAAATTGCGGCACCATAAGCTTCAAGATCCGTCCTGGCCGGCGGTTCCCCGACATCGTCGTTCACGAGTCCTGCAAAAACTGGCAGCGTACTTACTTCTACGGCCCAGATATCCCTCTGGCTGGCCGACAATTAACGTACCCGGACTTCGTTGATGGAGCCGCCGCCGAAGCCTCGTCATGGAGATCCTAGGCCTCCCTTCCCTCCAACCTCGATGCTTCCCGCGCCATAAGGAGGATAGAATGGTTCGTAGAGACGGGTTTGATCGGCTTGGACCTAGCCATGTGCTGGTTCATCAGGCGAATCCAACCTCTACAGCACCGCGCGAAGCTCATGCACGAGTATACCAGCGATAAAAGGGATAGCCTCCGCATCTCCGTGGACAACTTATCGAGTGACTCCGTCAAGCTCCTCCTCAAGGACATCGTCAAGGTGAAGGACAAGAAGCGTGGCTTCACCATCACCTATGACATGTTCGTAGACGGCAAGTGCCCAAAGGTAGTTATTTATTTTCCGTGTATGACATATACTCTAGTTCTTCCATCTAGCAAATGTCATCTCATCTAACACGGTGGTTCTTCACCTTACAGCTTAGCGACATAGATGAGGACAACATGGCTCCTCAAATCTATGATCCAAAGATGAAGGAAGTCACCGTCGTGTCCGACAATGACGCTCCATTGGAGCGAAAGCGGAAGAGCTCCACCTCTAACGCTGCCGACGGAGGCAAGAAGAAGAAGACGGAGGGTGGAGCCTCCAAGAAGACTACCGCCGCCCTGGAGGCGGAGAAGAGAAAAGTTACCGGGATCCCCTTTGCCAAAGCACCCCCACTTGTGTAAGCTTCTTTCTCTCTGACATTGTCTATTCATCTGTCTTGCTCCTGTACTTATGCATTTCGCACGTTTCAGGAAGAAAGCCACAACCAGCTTGAAGAAGACCTCCAAATCATTGGGGGCTTCTAGAACCATCAAGGACATGCTGCATCATGGCGCATCTCCCACCATCGCCCCTGCCACTCCCTCCGTCAAGCCTTCGTCTGCCCCAATAAGCTCACAAGCTAAGGAGGCATCTGGCCCTTCCGCCATGGAAGTGGACTCAGGTGCTTCTACCGAGGTTGCTGTCGTCGGCGAGCATGCGACGCAGGAGAGTGCTGCCCACAAAATGGCTGAAGCTCCAGCTAAGGATGCCATCGATGGCGATAAGGTGGTGATGGAAGTAGGCACTTCTGCCATAGGCGACGCCCCCGCACCTAAGAAAGCCATAGCTTATCCAAAGATAGTCTATCTGCATTTACACCGGTAGCACTTTCTGGTCCTGTGCAACATCATCTCGACGTGCGGTCTAGAGGAGCTCCTCCGACAAGCTGAGATCTTGCAAGGAAACAGCGAATCCTTTGGCAAGCTACTGGCCGAGAGTGCTACAAACCTCAATATCATTGCACTTGTAAGTTTTATTTGTCTTTTGCATTTCATACGAGTATTCCACTGTAGCCCATGAGAATGTAGACGAAAAACCATAGGTATTTGCATCTATATGCTCTAAGAGTGACTAAGTTAGAAAACCTCTCACTGTAGCCCCCAAGCATATAGATGGAATGAAATATTCCGACTAGATGATTTATTAGTAGCATACACAGTGTTTATAAATTTCAATACTGTAGCCCCCAAGCCTCTAGTTGTAACTGAATTAGTTCCGACTAAATGCTTAAAGAAAAGCTAAGCATTTATCCAAGTTAAAAACTTTATACTGTAGCCCCCAAGCTTCTAATCGTAAAATGAATTAGTTTCGACTAGATGCTTAAAGAAAAGCTAAGCATATTGCTAAGTCAAAAACTCTTGCTGTAGCCCCCCGAGCGTCTAGGTGGAAATTTTCCGGCTAGATGCTCCAAGCAGACCAAACAACGTTTTAATTTTTTCCTTTTTTTCCACAGAACGAGAATGCTCGGAGGGGCATGGCCAACGACAAGTACCAGAAGATGCGCGCAGACTTGCAAGCTGAAAAGGGTAAAACTGCCTTCTTGAAGGAACAAATCACCAAGAGCAAGCGTCTATTTTCTTTTTCGCATTCCGACTTGGTTTTGTGCCCTGATTCTCCGAGTACTCACTGTGTACTTTGCTTTATCCGACTTGCAGAAACCATCGCCAAGGCCAAGAATATTGTCGAGCAATCCAAGAACATTCAAGAGCTGGATAGCGAGAACAAAATTCTTAAGCAAGAGAGGAAGGACATGCTGAAAATGCATGAGGAGTCAATGAAGGTCCTGCAGGACTCCGCCATCGAGGAAATCAATCGCTTGAAGGAGGAGATATCCATATTAAGAGATCATAAGCAAGCTGCCGATGAGCAAAATCAACGCCATCATGAGGCGTATAAGCTCCTCCAACAAGAGAAAGAATCCTTGGCGGACACCCTCTAGCAAGCTGAGGCCAACATCTTTAGTAAGTTTTCTCCGTCTTGGATTTTTGTAGTCTAGATACTCTGAATTTTTGAACTCATGTGCTCCTTGTCGAAATTTGCAGCTCCTATGGGTTTAACCCGATTGCCTCCTCCAGCCAAGGAATGCATGATTCTTGGTGACAAATTCATCAACACCGCCATTATGCAAGCTAAGGAGATCGCCAAGCCCCTCCAGATCAACATCAAGGCATCGGACTCCGTGGCGAAGTACTCGGAGATTCTGCGCCTAGCCCCCGAGCGTATCACAAGCTAGAAAGCTTCATGTGCACGGGCTGGCGCAAGGATGGTACTGTCAATGGTGAAGGCACACTACGAAGATGCCGACATCGACTCGGTGACCTCTGGCATTACCGATGTAGACGATGATGGCAAAGAGATTAACCATGAATCCATATTGTCGTCGCTCGCGAGCTATGACACCAGAGTTGCCGAGTTGGTCGACATTAACGTCTTCGTGCCGATGAACACCATCGATGGCGGCAACCAAAGTTCATCCGAGTCTCTTCACACCGCCGACTTCGAGGGTGGCTCTCCTGCTGCTGATGACGCTGCTTCTAAGTCACCTGCGCCAAAGTAATGAAGAACAACCTTGTAATATTTGTCTCACCTTTGGTGCATATGCGGAAAAAACTTATTTATGTAACTTAAGGTGGAAAACAATGTTGTATGTCCTGCTACTCAAGAACTAGTTTCCAGCATGTATATATTTTTTAAGCAAGTGATGGCTTATCCATTACTTTGGTTCTTATGCTTGACTTTTCGTGAGTCGGAAGACTCGTTGTCGGAACCATGCGCTTAGGTGATGATGCCCAATGGCACCGTCAATAACCTAATCACAAAATCGCCGACAATAAGTGCCAAAAGCCACTACTCCAGAATCCACATAAAAACGACAAAGAATGTGTAGACCAGAAAACTTAAGCTAACGCCCGTAGGCGGAATTTTCACAAGTGCAATCACAAAACTTGTGCATAAAGGCTTTACATGATCCAAAAATGAACACTCAAGGAGGTAAAAGACTCAGAAATATGAGTGAACCAGAGAGCTTTATTTCATTGATCATATAAGAGGTACACAATTAGATAAAAAATGCTAAGTGTAAAAAGGATGTAGCTGTGCTATGTTCCATGGCCGATCAAGCTCCAGGTAGTCATCATCCATGTCACGTCGCTTACGCTTATGATCCTCGTTGGGTCTATCCTTCAGTTCACGATTGTCAATGAGGTAGTAAGACCCATTGAGTAGCGCCTTTCTTATGATGAACGGTCCTTCCCATGGCAGGGATAATTTGTGTGACTTCTTCTTCTTAAGTCAGAGCACCAGATCCCCTTCTATGGTAGCTGCGTAGCTTCTGCTGGTAGATGGCGGATCTTTGGCATGCCAAAACGCGCTCCTCCTCGAGAAGGTCCACATCTAGGCGTCTGGATTCTTCAGTGTCATCTTCGTCGTAGGCGGCAACTCTTGGTGCATCGTGAAGGATGTCGGAAGGAAGGATGGCTTCTGCTCCATATACCATGAAGTAAGGGGTGTAGCCGGTGGATCTATTGGGTGTAGTTCGTAACTCCACAGCACAAATGGCAATTCTTCCGCCCAGGCTCCAGCTGCTCTATGTAGCGGTGCCTCCAGACGTGGCTTGATTCCCTGCAGAATTAATCCATTGGCTCGCTCAACCTGACCGTTGGATTGTGGGTGTGCCATAGATGCAAGGTCAAGTCGGATGCCTTTCTCCCAACAATAAGCCTCCACTTCTCCGAGTGACAAGTTGTTGCCGTTGTCGGTGATAATTCTATGCGGGAGACCAAATCTCACCACTAGATCCCGGACAAACCTGAGGGCAGTTGCCCCATCAAGCTTTCTAATGGGTTTAGCTTCTATCCATTTAGTGAATTTATCAACTACTACTAGCAGATGTGTAAACCCACATGGTGCCGTCTATAATGTTCCCACGATGCCTAGCCTCCAGACTGCAAATGGCCAAGTTACTGGTATTGTTCGCAATTCTTCAGCAGGAACATGTGGTTGTCGGGCATAATACTGGCATCCCATGCATGTCTCAACCAGCTTGTCGTCGCCTTGTGTCGGTAGTAGAATCCTTGCCGGAAGGCTTCGCGACCAACGATCGAGGAGCGGCGTGATGCCCGCAATCTCTGAGATGAATTTCGCGTAGGATTTCAATACCTTCTAGCTGGGAAACACACTTTAGGTACACCAGTAGTGCTCCTTTTGAAGAGTTGTCCATTCATTATGGTATAACCCTTCGCTTGACGTAATATTTGCCGTCTTTCGACTTTGTTGTCAGGCAAAGTTCCGTGTTCGAGATATTCCATGAACGGTTTTGTCCAAGCCGGAGGGACCTTTGCCACCATGTGGACGAAAGAGTCAACTCTATCCGCGTTGTCGATGTCGGCTCCCTTCACAGATGGTGCCCGTAGATGCTCTAGGAAAACTCCTGGCGGAATTCATTTGCGCCCTGATCCAAGCTTAGATAGCAGATCAGCCGCCTCGTTTTGCTCCCTAGGTACATACTTGGCCTCGTAGCCCAAGAAGCTCTTGGATATCTCGTCCACTTCGTCTCGATATGCCGCCATCATAGGGTTCCACGCATTCCAGGTGCCAGCCACCTGCTGGGCAACCAAGTCGGAATCTCCACAACAAACTATACGCTTGATGCCAATATCCTTGGCTGCGCGTAATCCGTGAATGAGTGCTTCATACTCCGCCATGTTGTTCGTAGCCTCGAAGTGGATCTGCAGAATGTAGTGTAGCTTGTCCCCAGTTGGTGACTGTAGAAGTACACCAGCCCCCGAGCCGTTGAGTAGGTTTGATCCGTCAAAGTGCATCACCCAGTATTTTGGTTCCTGCAATGGGGTAGCATCTGGCATCTTCGTCCAATCCGCAATAAAATCCGCCAAGGCTTGTGACTTGATAGCGTCGCGTCTATTGTAGGTGATCTCGAAGGCGGCAAGTTCAATGCCCCACTTCGAGACCCTTCCCGTAGCGTCACTGTTGTTGATAATGTCGGACAGTGGAGTCTTGATCACCCCTGTGATTGGGTGCTCCTGCAAGTAATGCCTTAGCTTCCGAGAAGCAAGGAATACTCCATAAGCTATCTTCTAGTAGTGCGGGTAACGTTGTTGGACTCCGTCAAGACCTCGCTTACATAGTAAACTGGTCGTTGAACTCCGTGTTCATAGCCTGGTTCCTTCCGCTCTACCACGACGACGATGCTGATTACCCGGTTGGTTGCCGCCATGTAAATTAACATGAGCTCTCCAGGCTCGGGTGCAGCAAGGATGGGCGCTGAGGAAAGAATCGCCTTGAGCTGCTTCAATGCTGCGTCTGCTTCGCCCATCCACGTGAATTTGTCTGCCTTCTTCAGCAACTTGTATAGCGGCAGAGCCTTCTCTCCAAGTCGGCTGACAAACCGACTAATTGCTGCAACACAACCTGTTAGTCGTTGAATGTCCTTTAGGCATGTCGGACGGTTTATGTTTAATATGGCCTTGATTTTCTCTGGGTTGACCTCGATTCCACGCTGGGAAAAGATGAAGCCCAATAATCTGCCAGCTAGAACCCCAAAGACACACTTCTTAGGGTTAAGCATCATGTTGTATTTCCGGAGATTATCAAAGGTTTCTTTTAAGTCGAAGATTAAGTCATTTGACTTTTTAGACATCACCGCTATATCGTCCACATAGGCGTGAACGTTCCGACCAATTTGATCGTATAGGCAATGTTGCATTGTCCGCTGGTACGTAGCACCTACGTTTTTCAGCCCAAAGGGCATCGTAACATAGCAAAACGTGCCGTATGGCATAGTGAACGAAGTGTCCAATTGGTCCGACTTCCTCATCTTGATCTGGTGGTATCCTGAGTATGCATCGAGAAAACACAAAAGTTCCGAGCCAACCGTCGAGTCAATGACTTGGTCAATGCGAGGCAAATCAAACGGCTCTTTGGGGCATGCTTTGTTCAATCCGGTGTAATCAACACATATTCTTAATTATTTGGTTCCCTTTTTGGGGACAAGTACAGGGTTGGCCACCCATTGGGTGTGAAGGAATTCTCGGATAAAACTAGCCTTAAGTAACCTAGCTATCTCTTTGCCTATGGCACGTCTCTTCTCATCTCCAAAGCGTCATAGAGGTTGCTTCACTGGTTTGCATTTTGGATCAATGTTTAAGCTGTGCTCGGCAAGTTCACTGGTTTGCATTTTGGATCAATGTTTAAGCTGTGCTCGAAATTTTGGGTTGCTAAGCAAAGATGTCCCTGTTCTCACGGAGGAACTCGACGAGCGCGCTTTCCTATTTGGGATCTAGGTTCGTCCCAATGGCGGTAGTCTTGGAGGCATCGCCTACCACAAGTTCCACCGGCTTGGTCTCGATGGCGGCCTTGAATGCTGGAGCAGAGTCGGAAATCTGTTTTTTCGACGCGGGTATCTCTGAGACATCGACCTTTCTCTGGATCTCTTTAAATTCTTCGCTGCAGAGGACAATATCCGCGTAGGCTGCTTCACTAATCTTGCAGTCCCTAGCTTTGGCAAAGCTTCCGGATACGGTGATGACACCGTTTGGTCCGGGTATCTTGAGTTTGTTGTAGGCGAAGCATGGCTTGGCCATGAAGGTGTGGAATATGTTGCGCCCGAATATGACGTGGTACACGCTCTTGAAGGGGACCACCTCAAAGGTCATGCACTCTTGGCAGTAATTATTAACATCGCCAAAGGCAACCTGAAGTGTGATGCACCCAAGGTACCGAGCCTCCCGACCAGGAACTACGCCGTGGAAGATGGTGTTGGTCCGCCTTAGGTTTGCCCCCATCAAGTTCATCTTTTGCAGTGTATCTAGGTACATGATGTTGATGCTGCTTCCACCATCCACCATACATTTGGTGAACTCGTTGCCGTCAATCAAGGGGTTGATGACCATGGCATATTGGTTCTTTGTAGGGATAAGGTCTGGGTGGTCCTTCCTGTCCCAAGTAATTGGAATCTCCGACCAGCGCAGGAACTGGGGAACTGGGGGTAGAGTAGCCATCAGTATCCTCATAGAGGTTTTCTGTTGTCGGACGGTGGGGGTGCCAAGGAAAGTGTGGAAAACTGCCGCCTTCTTCTCGAAGGGGTTCTTGCCTTTGCCGTCGCTCTTGGCGGCGTGCTTGGGGTCAACATCCTCGTCCATGTCACTTGAATTCTTGGACTCCTCCTCCTTCTTCTTCCCCTTGCCCTTGCCTCGCGGTCTGTTCTTCCGACTTTGCTTGTAGCCGGACTCCGGGTCCTCCTTGAGGTCGTTGACAAACTTGCAGTGTTGACATATCGCGGTACTATTTCTAGGTTTGGGGAACACGGAGCACCGTGGAGATAGTTTCACTTCCTCGCTGCTGCCCACGACCAGCTCCCCGTCCTCGGCCACGTTTTCCGCCAGCACCTCGTCCTGCGAAGGTCATATCGACCATGTCGGGAGTTTTCTTTTCTTCTGGAGCGGTTTTCCACTTTGTGCTGTTGTTCCTCCGAGCTTGTGTTGGAACGGCCGTTGCCAGCAGAGAGCCACGAGCATCATCGTCGGTAGCTGCGAACTCACTAGCCAACTAAATCATCTGGTTCAAGTCAAGCTGGTGATTGTCCTGCAAGCGCTTCAGCTTATGTCGGAGCAACATGCCCCTTTCCAACCCATCAATGAAGGCGGCCATGGCGGTCTGAGCGTGCACTCCTGCGCAGGAATTTTTCATATCTAGCCAGTGGGAGAGGTAGGCGCGAGATGTCTCGTCTTTCTCTTGAACGCACCGCTGTAGATCGCCAACAGTGCAGGGACGTCCCCTCAAAGTTCTTGGTGAATGCTTCTTGCATGTCCAACCAATTGCAGATGTATTTCTCCGGCAAGTCATCAATCCATTGACGGGTTGTGCCCGCCAACATCAATGGGACGTACTTGACAACAACGTTGGGGTTACCCCCGGCAATCTCTACCACGTTGCTGTAATCCTGCAACCATGAAGCTGGCTTAGCGGTGCCGTCATAGGGCTTGATGGTCTTGTCAATCCAGAAACCTTTGGGGTAAGTTGCGGACCGTATCGCAGGTCCAAAGCAACGTGGTCCCAGGTATGGTCGTTCCCGGGCCTCGTGGATCTTATCTATCCGTGAACGTGCATCATATGGCTCCGGGTTTCTTTTCTTCTTGTCAACAGGGGATGGGATGCGTGAATGACGCGGGCCTCCTCTGCCATGGTGACTGCTAGGTGGCGATGGAGGCGGAGGTGTCGGTGGCTTAGCCTTCTTGCTATTACCCTCCTGCGACTCCTCACACCTATCGCGATTGTTTGTCGGACGCGGAGGGTCATGGCGCGACCTGCTCTTGTGTCCCTGGTTGCGCTCTCCGTCATGACGGGTCTGCTCTGTGTTGTCGCGGATGACGATGCCACTCTGCCTTGGCGGGGGCATATCCATACGACGGTGATCCTTGGGGTCTTCGCGATGTCGGGGGGAGCGGGGCGGTGGCGATGGGCGAAGAGGTTGGGCCTTTTCTCCGTGGTCGGAGGATATGGGGATAGCATCCTTCCTGTTGCGCGCATCCCTCCGTCTTCGTTCTGATGAACCCGTCTAGGACCCGACATCAAGAGGAGATCTGTCCCTTGGCGGCTTATACTGGCTAGACTAGCAAAACGCTGGGTCAGACTCAAGCCTCTGAGAGGTGCCTTTTTCCTGCTATTTTACCGCCTTGGCCACCAGGTCATAGACCTGGTCCACCGCCTTGGGCGATCTATCCTACTCCAGAAGGGTCTTGGTGACAGCGAGGTTAAGGAGAGGAGTGGGCATCTCCTGCCTGCCTTCACTGTCAATGTATGGCTTGGCTTGTGCCGGCTTCGGGGGAGCCCATCCTAGGTTTTGCCGTACACCAGGATCGTTGAGGACGTGAGCCGGAGCTTTCTTGGCCTTCTGCTGCTGCAGATGACATGGTTATACCCCACGGGTACACGACCTTACCATACCTGGTCCATCCCAAGGAAGGCCCACGAGAATATACACGACCCATGAAGACTTTCGGGTGGCCCAAGCCCATGACGTCTTCGGATCCTTGGAGAGCAAGACTAGATTAGAGAGAATATTCAAAGGGGCAGACCCTAAATCTATAACCGACTTGGTCTGTGCCTGGGACCTGCCTACCTCTATATAAAGGCTAGGAGGGCACAATGAGGAGGGCACTTCGCATACACACCTTCACGCCAGATTGCATATGCGCACCCAGAACCTTCGGATTCTGCCGTAATCAGAGCGGAACAAGCGGTGGTTTTCCCTCTAGGGGCCTGAACCTGGGTAAACCTCGTGTCCCCGTGTTGCTAGTTTGCTAACCGTTCCGCGATCTCCAGCATCCCCATCTTCTCCAAAACCCAAGCTCATAACAATGGTCATTGATGAGATTAAACCTCGTCAATTGGCGCCGTCTGTGGGAACTGGGGGCGCTGATTGTGCGATCGTGACGGTCCCAACTGTTGGGGATATGCTATATAGGTATCCTCATAGCATGTCTCCTATCCGGATAACCCGGGTGGCCCACAGTTGGTAGCATGGCCCATGGCCTGCTAGGTGGCCCAGTTAGATGGATCCAGAAGGGAGGCCCATGCCGGATAAAGGAAGGCTACGGTGGAGTCACCGACGTACCCGGAGCCTTGGAGTACAAGACACGCAATACTAGTAATAGACGGTGTAGAACTCTGTAACCTGTCCAGCTAGGAATTTTCCCTGTAACCCTGGGACCTGGCGACTATATAAGTCGGGCCTATGGGAGCCTTTAGGACACAACTTCAAACAACCTCGCACAGTGAACCTATCTCTGTAACTCGGCGTATTGCCATTATAGTGATTTATAGCAAGAGTAGGATTCCGCCACCATTGTGGGATCTGAACCTGGGTAAGCTGTGTTACCTCATACCCGTCAACCGTCCGCCTTCCCCCATGTCTCTAAACACACACTGTGAGGACCCCTCCATGGCGTACTCGTCGGCAATACCACGACAGTTGGCGCCAACCGTGGGGCAAGAGGCGCTTCAGGCTCTTCAGCGGGCGAGGACCAAGATCTTCACAGGAATCGGCGAAACTGTAGCCATCGGTCGTGTTCTCTTCTCCGGCAACATTCCGATCGTCCCTCCCGACGAGTTTTGGATCCCGGCAAAAATGAACTCTATGCGGAGTTCGATCGTTCCTATCGGAGACATCCACCTCTTCATTGGCGAAACCGACTCGGGCATTAGTTCCCTAGGAGTCGGAGGAGCATCAAGGCCCGCATGGACCGCCTATGGGCAGGATACGTTCGCGGAAGGATCGATGTCGGATCTCTCTTTGGAGTTTGCCAACAAAGAGCGTAAAAATTCAAGGCCCACCCAAACCGCCCCTGTGCAGGATATAACAGTGGAAGATCGCTGCAAGTCCGCCGGCTTCGCCCGTGCGTCTGGACAACAGAGATCCAAGTTCGTCGGCGTGGTTACCATCTTCGATCTGGCGCGTTGCATTTAGAGAGAGGGAGAAAACCCCCACGACTACCTAGCCAGGTGGCTCCGCATACGAGCCGATCTGGCCCACTACCCCAATGATGATGCCATGTATCACTTTGTGGAAGGACTGGACCATGGCACGCTTCTCCGGCATTCTCTAAGACGGCAGCAGGCGTCGGGACGCCTTACCTTCGAGGGCATAGTGAACACTGTCAACAACTACGCGGAGGCCGAAGCGGCAGCTCAAATAGCGCTTGTGCTCATTGACGAAGCCCCTCTGATTTAGCCACCGCCACCACCGCCTCCGGCCACCATCGCCGCAGTCGCGCTGCCACCTCCAGTCATCGTCGCTGCTGTTGCACCTCCACCGCCCGTCATCGAGGAAGTCCTGGCAACCTCCGACTCTGTGATTGACGTGCTATACACCGACTTTAGTGCAGATTCAGAGGAGATAGATTTCATTCCAGAGGAACTAGACTTCGCCATGCAGGAGATGGAGGAGGAGTACACGCGCGACGAGCAAGCCAACAACGCCATCACGTCTCAAGAGGTGTTCGTCACCATTGGGATGGCGATGGATGGAGATCAACCCGGACGAGCTCCGCCTACAGCTCTGGACAAAGGGAAGGGACCACCTGTTGCTGACGACATTGATCGCGCAAAGGTCATGCCCCCTCCGCCTAATCCAATACAACAGCCGTAGGAACTCGGCACAGGCCCGAGCAACAACAACACCGCAAACCTGCTGCCTTCGGCATCTACGTCTGCTGCTTCCCAAGTTACTCCAACTGATAGAGTGATGTACGACAACCTCTTCGTCGAGCCACTGACCGTCGCTCATATCCGGAACATGACCCATCTTGACGAGAAGCGCCAACAACTGCTGGAGGAGGCACATGCCATCGCAGAACAAGGCGCTAAGCTAGATCAAGATCTAGTCAACACGCAGAAATCCATAGAGAAGGCTAGAGCAATGGAGCCCGAGTACAAAACTCTGCTACAGCAGCAGAAGGCCAAGAAAGCTCCAGCTCACGTCATCAACGATCCTGGTTTACGCCGAAACCTAGGATGGGCTCCCCCGAAGCCGGCACAAGCCAAGCCATACATTGACAGTTAAGGCAAACAGGTGATGCCCACTCCTCAACCTCGCCGTCACCAAGACCCTTCTAGAGCACGATAGATCGCCCGAGGCAGTGGACCAAGTCTATGAACTAGTGGCCAAAGCGGTGAAGCAGCAGGAAAAGGCCACCTCTCAGAGGCTTGAGTCCGACCCAACATTTTGCTAGTGTAGCCAGCATAAGCCGCCAAGGGACAGATCTCCTCTTGATGTCGGGTCTTAGACGGGTTCATCAGAATGAAGACGGAGGGATGCGTGCAACAGGAAGGATGCTATCCCCATATCCGCCGACCATGGAGAAAAGGCCCGACCTCGTCGCCCATCGCCACCGCCCCGCTCCCCCCGACATCGCGAAGACCCCAAGGCTCACCATCGTACGGATATGCCCCCGCCAAGGTAAAGCGACATCATCATCCGCGACAACACGGAGAAGACCCGTCATTACAGAGAGCGCAACCAAGGACACAAGAGCAGGTCACACCATGACCCTCCGCGTCTGGCAAGAAATCGCGACAAGCGTGAGGCGTCGCAGGAGGATAATAGTATGAAGGCTAACCCACCGCCACCTCCGCCTTTGTCGCCACCTAGTAGTCACCATGGCGGTGGAGGCCCGCGTCGTTCACACAGCCCATCCCCTGTTGACAAGAAGAAGAAAAACCCGTAACCATACGATGCATGTTCGCAGATCGATAAGATCCACGAGGCCCGGGAAGGACCATACCTGGTACCACGTTGCTTTGTACCTGCGATATGGTCCGCAACTTACCCCAAAGGTTTCCGGATTGACAATACCATCAAGCCCTATGACGACACTGCTAAGCCAGCTACATAGTTGCAGGACCACGACAACGCGGTAGAGATTACCGGGGGTAACCCCAACGTTGCCGTCAAGTACCTCCCATTGATGTTGGCGGGCACAGCCAGTCAATGGATTGATGACTTTCCGGAGAAATCCATCTGCAATTGGTTGGACATGCAAGAGGCGTTCACCAAGAAATTCGACGATGCGTATAACGTCCACCTTTGTTGGCGATCTCTGGCATGCGTGCAAGAGAAAGACGAGACATCTCGCGCCTACCTCTCCCGCTGGCTGGATATGAAGAATTCCTGCGCAGGAGTGCACGCTCAGACCGCCATGGCCACTTTCATCGATGGGTTGGAAAGGGGCACGTTGCTCCGACATAAGCTGAAGCGCTTATAGGACAATCATCAGCTTGACCTGAACCAGATGATCCAGCTGGCTAGTGAGTTCGTAGCTGCCGACGACGATGCTTGCGGCTCTCTGCCGGCAACGACCATTCCAACTCACGCTCGGAGGAACAGCAGTACAAAGCGGAAAACCGCTCCAGAAGAAAAGCAAACTCCCGACATGGTCGCCATGACCTTTGCAGGACGAGGTGATGGCGAACAACATGGCCGAGGACGGGGAGCTGGTCGTGGGCAGCAACGAGGAAGTGAAACTACCTCGGCACCGCTTCGCGTTCCCCAAACCTACGAAGAGTTCCGCGATATGCCGTGCCTCGTACACCTCGATGCCAACGACAAGGCCACTCATACCAATCGACACAACAAGTTCGTCAACGACCTCAAGGAAGACCCGGAGTCCGGCTACAAGCAAAGTCGGAAGAACAGACCGCGAGGCAAGGGCAAGGGGAAGAAGAAGGAGGAGGAGTCCAAGGATTCAAGTGACATGGACGAGGATGTTGACCCCAAGCACGCCGCCAAGAGCGACGACAAGGGCAAGAACCCCTTCGTGAAGAAGGCACCAGTCTACCACACTTTCCTTGGCACCCACACCGTCCGACAACAAAAGACCTCTATGAGGATACCGATGGCCACTTTACTCCCAGTTCCCCAGTACCTGCGCTGGTCGGAGGTTCCAATTACTTTGGACAGGAAGGATCACCCAGACCTCATCCCTACGGAGAATCAATACGCCATGGTCATCAACCCTTTGATTGACAGCGTGGAATTCACCAAGCGTATGATGGATAGTGGAAGCAGCATCAACATCATGTACCTGGATACACTGCAGAATATGAACTTGACAGAGGCAAACCTAAGGCGGACCAAACCATCTTCCACGGCGTAGTTCCTGGTCGGGAGTCTCGGTCCCTTGGGTGCATCACACTTCAGCTTGCCTTCGGCGATGTTAATAATTACCGCCAAGAGCGCATGACCTTTGAGGTGGTCCCCTTCAAGAGCGTGTACCACATCATATTCGGCCGCGACATATTCCACACCTTCATGGCCAAGCCATGCTTCGTCTACAACAAACTCAAGATACCCAGACCAAATGGTGTCATCACCGTATCCGGAAGCTTTACCAAAGCAAGGAACTGCAAGATTAATGAAGCAGCCTTCGCGGAAGCTGTCCTCTACAGTGAAGAATTCAAAGAGATCTAGAGCATTGTTGATGACTCAGAGATTCCCGCATCGAAGAAACAGATCTCCGACTCCGCTCCAGCATTCAAGGCCGCCATCGAGACCAAGCCGGTGGAACTTGTGGTAGGCGATGCCTCCAAGACCACCGCCATTGGGATGAACCTGGATCCCAAATAGGAAAGCGCGCTCGTCGAGTTCCTCCGTGAGAATAGGGACATCTTTGCCTGGCAACCATCCGACATGAAAGGTGTACCTAGGGAACTTGCCGAGCACAACTTAAACATTGACCCAAAATGCAAACCAGTGAAGCAACCTCTACGATGCTTTGGAGATGAGAAGAGACACGCCATAGGCAAAGAGATAGCTAGGTTACTTATGGCTAGTTTTATCCGAGAAGTCCTTCACACCTAATGGGTGGCCAATCCTGTACTTGTCCCCAAAAAGGGAACCAAAGAATTAAGAATGTGCGTTGATTACACCGTCTTGAACAAGGCTTGCACCAAAGATCCGTTTGCTTTGTCTTGCATTGACCTAGTCATTGACTCGACGGCTGGCTCGGAACTTTTGTGTTTTCTCGATGCATACTCAGGATACCACCAGATCAAGATGAGGAAGTCGGACCAATTGGCCACTTCATTCACTACCCAATACGGCACATTTTGCTATGTTACGATGCCCTTTGGGATGAAAAACACAGGTGCTACCTACCAGCGGACAATGCAACATTGCCTTCACGACCAAATTGGTCGGAACGTTCACGCCTAGCTGGACAATGTAGCGGTGATGTCTAAAAAGTCAAGTGACTTAATCTCTGACTTAAAAGAAACCTTTGATAATGTAACATCCCAAAAATCATGATTATAAAGTTGCACATGCATTCATAAGCATTTAGGATCATTTTCAAATAAGATTTCAAAAACAGAAGCAATTGTTGTCTATTATTTTATGTAGGAAAAGCAATGGTTTTATTTCCATCTATAACATAGGAATACTTGTTTTAACCAGAAAAGGTTTGATCATAGGTTTGATTGTTATTTCCAAAGCTTGGTCAAAAATTTCAACACAAAAATATGAATTCAAAACCATTCATATGCGTATTATAAATAATTAATTAAGGCATGATTTTATTTTTAAATTCAAGGGGCCAATGTAATTTTGAGTGAACATCAATGTTTTATACTAAAATATGTGCTTGTTTCACTTTACAAAATGTAGAAAGAGTTTGAATTCAAACTCATTTGAAATCGTTTGAAAAGGATTCCTGGAAAATCAAATATAAAAAGAAAAAGAGAAAAGAAAAGGAAAAGGGCCGGCGCCACCTATTTGGCCCAGTAGCAGAATCAGCCCACCCGGGTTTTCCCCTCTCCCTTTGTTTCTCACCCGCGCGCGTACCCCTTCTCTCACTGACGCTCCGATCCCACGTGCCCTGTCATCATCGTCCCCAAAATCCCGTGCCGCAGACCACGTCGCCGCGGCCGTTGCTGCCGATGGCGCGGCGTAATTGGTCTTGATTCCGCATGCGTTTCTTGTCGCGCTGCCGCCCATTTAAACTCCTGCACCCCACGATCATTTCCCGTCACTCAACTCACTCGCTCCGCCACCAGGCTGCCCGTATTTCGCAGTACACCGCCGCTGTCTGACGACCTCCGGCGATTGATTACGGTGAGTCCTGACCGCCCCTATGCCTCTTCTTCAAACGAGCATGATCAGCATGTCCTTGTGCATCCTCTGACACCTTTGGTTTGTCCACGCATGACCCAGGTCGCCGTCCCCATCCACCTCTGCAAGCGACAGAGCCGCCGCTCAACTTCGGCGAGCGATTTAGGTAAAGTCCGACGGCCCCTTGCCTTCTCCTTGACACTGTCGTGTTCGCTGTGACCTTGCATACCTCCTAATACCGCTGGTTTGTGCTAGGACGATCCAGAGCGTCGGCAACAACTCCGTCTACAAGGACCCGACGCCGCCTACAACTCCGACGAGCTCTAGCCCCCGCTACAGCACGCCCCCGCCCCAACCACGACCATGTTGAGCTTCCTCGCAGCCGTGCGACGCTGGTAAGGCCAACCACTGCTCCTAGCTCTCTCTGGAATTGCCAGAACACCATCGCCAGTAGCGCCGCCCATCCATGGTCGTGTGCTCAGCAGCGTTGGATCTAGATCTAACGCTTAAGATTAGATCACTTAAACGAACCGGTATGAGCAGATCTGGCCGTGCACTGTCACTTAAATCCAACAGCCCTCGCTAATCGATCCGTGCGAAACTGTATCAGACAATAGAAACAACCCACGTGGCCTAGCCTGTCTGTTTAAAATTCCAGAAATGATTTTTGAATGTTTAAACATGTAAATTCAATAACTTTTGTTCTGTTTATCCAAAAAATGCAAATAAGATATCAATGGAATCACAAAAATAAATCCTACACATCTGGAGGCTTGGTTTTGTATTTTTACTCTGTTAAAATAGAATTTTATGCTGAGACATTTGTAGGCTTATTTTGTGTATAAAAATTAATTAGAAAATGTTTTAAAGGCCAAATAAAGTTTATTTGATGTATAAATGTTTAGTTTATTGATCAGTACTGTTTTACTTGTCTTGTTTGGTTTAGAAAAATCATCACATGGCATTTGCATGCATCCATATATTTTTTCTTGTTTATTTGAAATGTGAATTTGGTGCTATCATTTTATGTGTAGATTTTGGTGCTAGTGGTGATTGTGACTGTGAGGATTGTTGTTACTCCCCAACTACCAAGGCAAGTGTTGCTTCATACTTTTGTCCCAATATTTTGACTATGCATTAGAAATATTTTGTATAGGGCTTGCATGATAATTTTGCTAAGTATCTATATGCTATGCTTGGGAAATCCTAGTAGTTGTAGAATTGTTAGAATTTTCTCTAAGTTAAGATACTTGCTATTGCCATGCGTAGCCTAGCTAGTAGCAACCAAGGGTGATTTATATACATATGCCATGGAAAATATTGCTAAGTCTTTGACTTATGTTTTTGCTTCATAAAACAACTAAGTGAATGAAACACTTGGGTGGATTGGTAATTGCTTGGTGGATTTTTGTTGAGTGGTTACCAGGGCCCATTTTCCAATGGTTTACCCTGTGTATCTCACTTGTGGAATGCCACCCAGGAACAAAGGGACTTGAAATGCCATATGTTAAGAAGCTTCTAGTGCAGCCACATAGCATTATGGGCTATCCCTGGATCATATAGGTTGCAATAACTTAGCCAAATGGACAGTGGTGGTAGAGGGTGATAGGTTTGGAGCGCGTCCATTTTGGTCCAAGGGAAGGCTTCTGAAAGGTCCTGTCTTGGTGAAAATCAAGTCTTGTGGGGAAAGTGCACCACCTCTGCAGAAGGAAGAATCTAAGTACTTAGTCGTGTCCCCGGAAAAGGACAATTTGAGCATCAAGACATGGAAGCTATCAAGAATCTCCTCAACCCAATTTCTAAGTTAAAACCTTGTGGGTGAACAAGGGTGAAGGTTCACCAATGTCTATTGCTGGTTCCTTGGGAGTTTTTGCCAAATAAAAACTTAGTGTTTTCAACTGATAGGCAAAACCTATTTTGAGCAAATCAAGCCTAAGCTACACTTAGCCAAATTCATGTAGAAGCTAGATACTATTTATTCTACTAAGGTATCACTTGCCAATACTTTTCCAATGTATTGACCCACTGTGGCTATAACTTGTGATGTCGCAGGTTACTCTGATGAGGATTAGGGTTATGAGTCTACACTCAACATGCTTGTCTATCTCACATGAAGATGAAGACTTTTATTTATATTGCTAAGTTAAACTCTTGTACTAGCCTATGGCTATGGAGTTGTAAAAGACTATGTTATATCTGGAATGACGATGTAATAATGACCTTTGTTTCTGTGACTTCATCTTAAACTGTGGATGCTAGCAATTGATCCAGGGACTAGCATTGCAATCATAGGGACCTTTACCTTTATAAAGGTGGGGTCTTACAGATGGTATCAGAGCACTATGTTGCCTGTAGGATTGTGACCCTAGGATTGGATTAGAAACCACTAAGGAAAAATTTTCAACACTCAGAAAAATTTCTACACTTGTCTTTTTCTTCTTGTAAACTTTTCTAATATTCTTTCTCATCTCTATTTATAGATGAACTCCATCAACGAAGCCGTGAGGAAGGGACAACTCATGACCTTTGGAGTGTGAGACAGAATTTCCCAAGGCACTCAAGAACCTTATGGTTACAATGGGGATACATGGTGCAGCTGTGTACAAGGGATTCCCTGTGATGGATGAAGGAGAAGAGTATTGGTGGGTGCAACTTCACTTGTAGAAAAACAAGGAAGACAACCACAAGGAGTCAGGATTCTGCATGGTCACCAACTCTGAAATGCACACAACATTCTTTGACTCTGCAAGAAATGCAGCTTGGAATGCCATCAAGGAGCTTGGTGATAGACTCAAGTGCAGATGCTCAACACCCAAAATGACCTTAGAGAAGAAAATAAGCATACCCAAGAATTGGAGACTACCAACCAACAACTAAGGGGAGACATCATAGATTTAATATGGGAGTCTTGTGAACAAGATAGACAGATGGCTACTAAGGATGCCCAGATAGCTATTTTGTCTAGTGAGTGAGAGTTGTAACGTACTTCGTTAGTTGGACCACCACACTTATCGTTTTTACTTCCAAAAATTTATCTAAGTTATGTTGAACCTTTGATGATTGTAATGGATTTGTGTATGCCATGACTTGTGTGTTTGTTGCAAAAGATGTGCTTGTGATATTTTGTCTTGTGATTTTTCTCTATTTGATGTTGATTCTAACTTTTCTCTATCTTATAAAAATAGATGCCTAATGTTGTTATCAACACGGCCGAGGAGTTCAAGGGAACTCGTTTTGGTACTCGTCTCATTGAGCTCACTAGTGTGATCAACCTTCCACTTCCTAGCATCATGACACTTCCACTCACCAAGTTTGAGAGGAAGGACCTTTGGGACTTCAGAGTCACCCAGCCGGGATGCCAGACAGAGCCAACCACGGAGACCATCACTTTCAAGATGATGCATGACGACAAGGAGAAAGGCTTAGATGTAGTCATGCATGAGTTACTTGGGCACCTGATAGGGAGACACTCCCGAGCTTAGAGGTCTTTACTTTCACCCCTTCGAGAGACGCAACGAGGAGGGTGAGGCTATAGAGTACGAGGATGCTGCTAGAGAGACGATGGAGCCGATTCGTCTGTACCTTCAGGACCTAGAGGGTCTTATTAGGCATGTTGATACTGATAGGACCAACGTCATGCTTAGAAATGACGAGCTCCAGGTTCAGCTTCGTGAGAAGGATAAGCTCTTCGCGGAGCAAGACGAGATTGTCAAGGAAATGGAGGCCAAGTTTGAAAGCCAGGACAAGAAATTCAAGAACCAGGAGAAAAGAGTCCAAGACAGGAACAAGAATATCTGGGATATGAAGGAAGAGCTAGAGGACAAGGACTTCGAGCTTGAGCATCAGTAGGGAGTGATCGAGAGGCTTCGCTCACAGAAGAGGGCTCATAGGGCCAAGATTGAGGCCTTGACTACTAGTGTTGATGAGTATAAGACCGCTATGGAGAATGTAGGTCTTACCCTTGTTGACGTGGAGATTGATGCAGAGGAGTAGTATGTACTACTCGATTATCTTTCATATACCGTACTTTGATTATTGAGTCGCAATGACCATCAACATGTGGATGGCTTGCTATGGTGTGTTTGCTTTTTCCAAAACTTGTTGATTATGTCGTTCAAACTCTATGTTATTTTGATACTTGGTTATTGTGATTGTCTATGTGATGTATTGTGCATGTTAAGCATCTATGGGTATCTCATTCTTATCCTTATGAAAACCACAGATGCCTCCTCGACGTGCCAACCCCAACCAAAACAACAACAACAATGTCACTCCCGAGATGCAGCAGTTGATGACAGCACAGGCACAACTGATGCAGATGATGACCACTTTCATGCAGAACCAGAATCAGAATAACAACAACAATAACAATAACAACAACAACAACCAGAATAATCCGCCAGGATTGACATGCTCACCAGATTTCTAAGAATGAGGTCTGCAAAGTTCTCGGGAACCACTGATCCAATGGTAGCCAATGATTGGTTGCGCTCAATGAACAAGGACTTTGTGACTGTCGGCTGCACCGACGAAGAGAAGGTCAGGTTTGCAACACATCTGCTGGAAGGGCCAGCAGCAACCTGGTGGAACAAATTTCAGACCACCACTCCCATTGAGTATGTGACTTGGGCTATCTTTGAGGATGGATTTCGTACAACTCACATCTCATCCGGAGTGATGAATTTGAAGAATAAGGAGTTCAAGTGTAAAAAGACGGGACACTATGCAAATGAGTGCCTAGAGAAGAAGGTTGAAGGAACCACCAAGCCAAACCCTTTCCAGAAGGGACAAGTGAACCACATCAATGTGGAAGAGATATATGAGGAATATGATGCTGTGGCTGGTAAGTTCAAACTCAATTCTATTCCAACATTTGTTCTTTTTTATACTGGTGCATCGCATTCATTCATATCAAGAGCATTTGTTGATAGAAATGGATTTCCAACTGAAAATATTGGGTGTCCCATAAAAGTAAGTTCTCCCGATGGAGATATGATTGTAAGCCTTGGATGTCGTGATCTAGTAATATAGTTTGGAAAGCATAAGTTTCCAGTTAGTCTGATAATCCTAGATTCCCAAGGACTGGATGTTATTTTGGGAATGGATTGGATGACCAAGTATGAGGGAGTACTAGATTGTGCCAACCATACTGTCACACTCACAACCCCGGATAATAAAAGGATTAGATTCAAGTCTAACTTTGAATCAAAAGGGAGTAAGCTAAATTCTCTTAAGGGGGTTAGCATAGACAGTGCGATAATTGTGAGAGAATATCCAGATGTGTTTCCGGAGGAATTGCCGGGAATGCCACCAGATAGAGATGTGGAGTTTATGATTGACTTGCTGCCAGGATCAAGACCAATAGCAAAGAAACCTTACAAGATGTCAGTTGATGAGTTGAAAGAACTCAAGAAACAACTTGGATAACAGTTGCAGAAAGGATTTATTCAACCAAGTTCTTCATCTTGGGGAGTACCAGTCTTGTTTGTTGAAAAGAAAGATAGAAGTCAAAGGTTATGCATAGATTATCGTTCACTCAATGAGGTGACTATCAAGAACAAGTATCCTTTGTCCAGAATCAATGACTTGTTTGATCAGTTAGAAGGAGCCCGAGTGTTCTCAAAGATTGATCTCCGATCAGGATATTTTTAGCTAAAGATAAGAGAACAAGACATACCTAAGACTGCTTTCACCACTAGGTATGGATTGTATGATTACACCGTGATGCCGTTTGGTTTGACCAATGCACCAGCCTACTTCATGAATATGATGAACAAGGTGTTCATGGAGTTTCTTGACAAGTTTGTTGTCGTTTTCATCAATGACAGTTTGATCTACTCCAAGAGCAATGAAGAGCATGAAGGACATTTGCATTTGATACTTGAGAAGCTTAGAGAGCATAAACTGTATGCTAAATTCAGCAAGTGTGAATTCTGGCTGAATGAGGTTGGATTTCTTGGAAACATTGTGTCAGGAGATGGTGTAGCAGTTGATCCCTCAAAAGTCTCTACCGTAACTGAGTGGGAATCTCCTAAGTCAGTGAAATAAGTTCATAGTTTCCTTGGCTTGGCAGGATACTATAGAAGGTTCATTGAGAATTTCTCAAAAGTAGCTAAGCCAATGATGGAGTTACTTAAGAAAGACAAGAAATTTGATTGGACTAAAGGATGTGAACTCAGTTTCCAAGAGTTGAAGAAGAGACTAGTGATAGCACCAGTCTTATGTCTGCCAGATTTGGAGAAGGATTTCCAAGTGTATTGTGATGCATATCACCAAGGATTGGGTGCAGTTCTGATGCAAGAAGGGAAGGTTGTGGCGTATGCCTCGAGACAACTCAAAACTCATGAAGTAAATTATCCTACTCATGATTTGGAGTTAGCCTCTGTTGTCCATGCACTCAAAACATGGAGACATTATCTTTTGGGAAAGCGATGTGAATTGTTCACAGATCACAAAAGTTTGAAGTATATCTTCACCCAGAAAGAAATCAACATGAGACAAAGAAGATGGTTGGAACTCATCAAAGACTATGACTTGAGTCTGCAATACCACCCCGGTAAAGCAAATGTTGTAGCTGATGCGTTAAGCCATAAGGTTTATGTGAATGGCCTTACTAAGGGAGCATTGCCAGATGATCTGTGTGCCCAATTCAAAGATCTCAGATTGGAGATAGTGCCTGAAGGACATCTCATGTCATTGGATGTTCAACCCACCTTGTTGGACAAGATCAAGGAAGCCCAAAATATGGACAAGGAAATTGAAGAGATTAAGGAAAAGATTGGTAAGGGAAAATGCAAGGGATTCCATGAAGATGAGCTGGGTACTTTATGGTATGGAAAATGTATCTGCATTCCGCAAGATCCGGAGCTTCGGTAACTGATTTTACAGGAAGCACACAACTCACCATATTCCATTCATCCGGGTAACACCAAAATGTACATGGATGTGAAGGAAATATTTTGGTTGAATAATCTCAAGAAGGACATCGCCGAACATATTGCTTTGTGTGATGTATGTAGTAGAGTGAAAGCGGAACATCAGAAACCAGCAGGATTGTTACAACCACTACCTATTCCTGATTGGAAGTGGGACAAGATTGGCATGGATTTCATCACTGGATTGCCAAGGACTAGATAAGGATATGATTCTATTTGGGTCGTGGTAGATCAGTTAACTAAAGTGGCTCATTTCATACCTGTGAAGATAACCTATACAAGTGCTAAGTTAGCCAAGATCTATATGAATAGGATTGTGTGTCTCCATGGAGTACCTAAGAGTATTGTGTTTGATAGGGGAACTCAATTCACTTCCCGTTTTTGGAGGCAACAACATGAGTCATTGGGAACGAGATTGGAATTCAGTACTGCTTTTCATGCCCAGACTGATGGACAGACAGAAAGGACCAACCAGATGCTAGAGGATATGTTGAGGGCATGTGCCCTAGATTATGGTGCTAGTTGGGATGAAAGTCTGCCTTACGCAGAATTCTCTTACAACAATAGTTATCAAGCCAGTATTGAGATGGCACCGTTTGAATTTCTCTATGGGAGAAAGTGTACTACACCATTGCTATGGAATGGTGTTGGAGAAAGAAACTTGTTCGGGCCAGAACTAATCAAGGAAGCTGAAGAGAAAGTCAAATTGGTAAAGGACAGATTGAAGATAGCACAGTCCCGACAAAAGATCTACGCAGATTCCAAGCGTAGGGAAGTCACCTATGAGGTGGGCGATAGAGCTTATCTTAGAGTATCACCACTTCGTGGAGTGAAGATGTTTGGAGTCAAAGGAAAATTGGCCCCAAGATATGTTGGACCATTAAAGATTATGAGCCGTAAAGGAGAAGTGGCATATGAGATTGGATTGCCTGAATCATTGTCTTCTGTTCACAATGTGTTTCATGTGAGTCAGTTAAAGAAATATCATCCGGAGATGGAAGAGACTTCTTTGAATGATACTATACCATTGGAAGAGGTCCAATTGGAAAGTGATCTCACTTATGAGGAAAAACCTATCAAGATTCTCGAGACTGCAAAAAGGGTTACTCGGACAAAGACTATCAAATTCTGCAAAGTTCAGTGGAACCATCATTCTGAGGAAGAAACAACTTGGGAAAGATAAGATGATCTTCGGAAAGACCACCCTCACCTATTTGCTAGCCAATCCTAATCTCGAGGGCGAGATTCACCTTAAGGGGGTTAGATTTGTAACATCCCAAAAATCATGATTATAAAGTTGCATATCATTCATGCATTCATAAGCATTTAGGATCATTTTCAAATAAGATTTCATAAACATAAGCAATTGTTGTCTATTATTTTATTTAGGAAAAGCAATGGTTTTATTTCCACTCTATAACACAGGAATACTTGTTTTAACCAGAAAAGGTTTGATCATAGGTTTGATTGTTATTTCCAAAGCTTGGTCAAAAATTTCAAAACAAAAATATGAATTCAAAACCATTCATATGCCTATTATAAATAATTAATTAAGGCATGATTTTATTTTTAAATTCAAGGGGCCAATGTAATTTTGAGTGAACAACAATGTTTTATACTCAAATATGTGCATGTTTCACTTTACAAAAATCCAAAAAGAGTTTGAATTCATACTCATTTGAAATCATTTGAAAAGGATTCCTGGAAAATCAATTAGAAAAACAAAAAAGAGAAAAAAAAGGAAAAGGGCCGGCGCCACCTATTTGGCCCAGTAACAGAATCAGCCCACCCGGGTTTTCCCCTCTCCCTCTATTTCTCACCCGCTGCATTCTCTCTCTCACGACGGTCCCACGTGCCCTGTCATCATCGTCCCCAAAATCCCGCGCCGTAGACAACGTCACCGCGGCCGTTGCTGCCGATAATGGCGCAGCGTAATTGGCCTTGATTCCGCATGCGTTTCTTGTCGCGTTGCCGCCCATTTAAACCCCTACACCCCACGGTAATTTCCCCTCACTCAACTCACTCGCTTCGCCACCAGGCTACCCGTAATTCGCAGTACACCGCCGCTGTCCGACGACCTCCAGCGATCGATTACGGTGAGTCCTGACCGCCCCTATGCCTCTGCTTCAAACGAGCATGATCAGCATGTCCTTGTGCATCCTCTAACACCTTTGGTTTGTCCGCGCATGACCCATGTCGCCGTCCCCATCCACCTCTGCAAGCGACAGAGCCGCCGCTCAACTTTGACGAGCGATTTAGGTAAAGTCCGACCGCCCCTTGCCTTCTCCTTGACACTGTCGTGTTCGCCATGACCTTGCGCACCTCCTAATACCGCTAGTTTGTGCTAGGATGATCCAGAGCGTCGGCAACAACTCCGTCTGCAAGGACCCGACGCCACCTGCAACTCCGACGAGCTCTAGCCCCCGCTACAGCACGCCCCCGCCCCAACCACGACCACGTTGAGCTTCCTCGCAGCCGTGCGACGCTGGTAAGGCCAACAACTGCTCCTAGCCCTCTCTGGAATCGCCAGAACACCATTGCAAGTAGCGCCGCCGCCGCATCACCGTCGCTAGCGCTGCCCATCCATGGTCGTGTGCTCAGCAACGTTGGATCTAGATCTAACGCTTAAGATTAGATCACTTAAACGGACCGGTATGAGCAGATCTGGCTGTGCACTGTCACTTAAATCCAACGGCCCTCGTTGTTCAATCCGTGCGAAACGGTATCAGCCAATAGAAACAGCCTACGTGGCCTAACATGTCTGTTTAAAATTCCAGAAATGATTTTTGAATGTTTAAACTTGTAAATTCAATAACTTTTGGTCTGTTTATCCAAAAAATGCAAATAAGATATGAATGGAGTAAATAAATCATACACATCTGCAGTCTTGGTTTTGTATTTTGCCTCTGTTAAAATAGAATTTTATGCGGATACATTTGTAGGCTTATTTTGTGTATAAAAATTAATTGGAAAATGTTTTAAAGGCCAAATAAAGTTTGGTTGATGTATAAATGTTTAGTTTATTGATCAGTACTGCTTTACTTGTCTTGTTTGGTTTAGAAAAATCATCACATGGAATTTGCATGCATCCATATATTTTTGCTTATTTATTTGAAATGTGAATTTGGTGCTATCATTTTTTGTGTAGATTTTTGTGCTAGTGGTGATTGTGACTGTGAGGATTGTTGTTACTCCCCCAACTACCAAGGCAAGTGGTGCTTCATACTTTTGTCCCAATATTTTGACTATGCATTAGAAATATTTTGTATAGGGCTTGCATGATAATTTTGCTAAGTATCTATATGCTATGCTTGGGAAATCCTACTAGTTGTAGAATTGTTAGAATTTTCTCTAAGTTAAGATACTTGCTATTGCCATGCTTAGCCTATATAGTAGCAACCAAGGGTGATTTATATACATATGCCATGGAAAATATTGCTAAGTCTATGACTTATGTTTTTTGCTTAATAAAACAACTAAGCGAATGAAACACCTGGGTGGATTGGTAATTTCTTGGTGGATTTTTGTTGAGTGGTTACCAGGGCCCATTTTCTAATCGTTTACCCTGTGTATCTCACTTGTGGAATGCCACCCAAGAACAAAGGGATTTGAGATGCCATATGTTAAGAAGCTTCTAGTGCAGCCATATGGCATTATGGGCTCTGCCTGGATCATATAGGTTGCAATAACTTAGCCAAATGGACAATTGGTGGTAGAGGGTGATAGGTTTGGAGCGCGTCCATTTTGGTCTAAGGGAAGGCTTCTGAAAGGCCCTGTCTTGGTGAAAATCAAGTCTTGTGGGGAAAGTGCACCACCTCTGCAGAAGGAAGAATCTAAGTACTTAGCCGTGTCCCCGGAAAAGGACAATTTGAGCATCAAGACATGGAAGCTATCAAGAATATCCTCATCCCAATTTCTAAGTTAAAAACTTGTGGGTGAACAAGGGTGAAGGTTCACCAATGTCTATTGGTGGTTACTTGGGAGTTTTTGCCAAACAAAAACTTAGCGTTTTCAACTGATAGGTAAAACCTATTTTGAGCAAGGCAAGCCTAAGCTACACTTAGCCAAATTCGTGTAGAAGCTAGATACTATTTATTCTACTAAGGTATCACTTGGCAATACTATTCCAATGTATTGACCCACTGTGGCTGTAACTTGTGATGTTGCAGGTTACTCTGATGAGGATTAGGGTTATGACTCTACACTCAACATGCTTGCCTGTGGAACATGAAGATGAAGACTTTTATTTATATTGCTAAGTTAAACTCTTGTACTAACCTATGGCTATGGAGTTGTAAAAGACTATGTTATCTCTAGAATGACGATGTAATAATGACATTTGTTTCTATGTACTTCATCTTAAACTGTGGATGCTAGCAATTGATCCAGGGACTAGCATTGCAATCACAGGGACCTTTACCTTTATAACGGTGGGGTCTTACAGATAATCTCCAGAAATACAACATGATGCTTAACCCTAAGAAGTGCGTCTTCGGGGTTCTAGCCGGCAAATTGTTGGGCTTCATCGTTTCCTAGCGTGGAATCGAGGTCAACCGGAGAAAATCAAGGCCATCTTAAACATAAACCGTCCGACATGCATAAAGGACATTCAACGACTAACAGGTTGTGTTGCAGCAGTTAGTCGGTTCGTCCGCCGACTTCGAGAGGAGGCCTTGCCGCTGTACAAGTTGCTGAAGAAGGCGGAAAAATTTACGTGGACAGACGAAGCATATGCAATATTGAAGCAGCTCAAGGATATTATTTCCTCAGTGCCCATCCTTGCATCACCCGAGCCTGGTGAGCCCATGTTAATTTACATGGCGGCAACCAACCAGGTAATCAGCATCGTCGTCGTGGTAGAGCGAACGGAACCAGGCTATGAGCACGGAGTTCAACGAACAGTTTACTATGTAAGCGAGGTCTTCACAGAGTCCAAGCAGCGTTACCCGCACTACCAGAAGATAGCTTATGGAGTATTCCTTGCTTCTCGGAAGCTGATGCAATAATTTCAGGAGCACCCAATCACAGTGGTGAGCAAGACTCCACTGTCCGACATTATCAACAACAGCGACGCTACAGGAAGGGTCGCGAAGTGGGGAATTGAACTTGCCACCTTTGAGATCACCTTGGCGGATTTTATAGCAGATTGAATGGAGATGCCAGATGCTACTCCGTTGCTGGAACTAGCGTACTAGGTGATGCACTTTGACGGATCAAAGATGCTCAACGGCTCGGGGGCTGGTGTATTGGTATAGTCACCAACTGGCGACAAGCTACACTACGTTTTGCAGATCCACTTCGAGGCTACGAACAACATGGCGGAGTATGAAGCACTCATTCACGGATTACGCATAGCCAAGGATATTGGCATCAAGCGCATAGTTTGCTGTGGCATCCCGCAAAACCACTACTAGAAAATCGCGTTGAATTTGTGCATTGCATCGTCATCATCATGCATTGTTTGCCAAAACTATGTTCGCAAGCCCGTTTTGTTTTTCTAAAACGCCCCATCTTATTCAAACACCGAAAACCCGGGTCCCCGGAATATTTTGTTTTGGCCGCTATCGGTTTGCAGACGGTCCGTTTAATTAAATAAAACATTTAATTAATTTTTGGGCGGCGATCGAGCGGGCGATTGACCCGAACGACCACCCCAGGATTTTAAATCGGTCCACCAACCGCCCTTCCTAAAACCTAAACCTACCCAGAATTCTACCCACCCAATCCCTCCACATCACCCCGCCCTATAGCGACGCGCCACCTCAGCTACCCCCTCTCCCCTGACCAATCTAAACCTGCCACGTGGCCAACTCTCTCTCTCCTCTCACCCCCTCTCCCCACCAGTCTACCCTCTACCCACACACACACTCACGCACACAGGACACCACACTCACCCCGCGCGCCAGCCGTGGCCCCCTCGCTCCCTTGGTCCACCCACCAGCGCCCCACCACCTGCCACCCAACCCTCCCAGGAACCACACCCACCAACCGACACGCTCCCGGCCCCACCCTGGCCCGCGTGCCCCCCTCGTTCTCTTCCACCCTCTCTCTCCACTGTTTTTCTTCCCCACTTTGCCGCCTGGCTCGCCCAGCTCATCCCCTCGCTGCTGCCGCGGTGCCCTCTCTATCTCCCTCACCGTCCTCGCCGTCCCCTCCCGGCCCTCCGCTTTCCTCCACTTCTCCCACCTCGGCCTCCCGCCCGCGCTCGCCGCTGGCCTCGCTCTCCCCGCGCCAGCCGCCTCCGCGCCTCGCCGAGGCCAGCGCCTCCGCTCGCCGCCTCCCTCGCCGCGCGCGCTCCCTCGCCGCCCGTGCTTCGTCGCTCCGCGCCGCCCGACCCCGGCACCTCGCCGTCGGCGCCTCGTCTGCCCGGCGCCCGAACCCGCCCTGCCCGTGCTTCCACCTGCGCCCACAGCTCCCGTCGCGGAGCCGGCCGAGCCCCCGCAGACCTCGGCAGCACCCGCCAAGCGGTGCCCTCCGCTGCGCCAGCAGCCTCCGGCCGAGCTCGTCTCGAGCGCGTTCCGCCATCGCCGCTCACCCCGAGCCCCGTCGGCGCCGATGTCAACCGTCTTCAACCGTGCAAGTCTCTGTGTAGTACCAAGTGGTGTTAAGAGTCGGGCGTGGAGATGACAAGTTCGGCACCGGTCATCGGACCCCGCAAACCCCGAGTTTCCCCTCGCCAAGATCTTCATCGGAGCCGAGAACCCTGACGAGCACCACGCCCTGGATATGCCGAGTACTTCATCCCGGACACCGAACCCCGAAGACCAAACCCAAACCCGATGGCTCGACATGATCTTCCCTAGAGTACGCCGAGATCGCTAAGGAACGCCAAGTGCTTCGCTCCGTTTTTCGAGACCTCGACGTCGAAACGACAAGATCGTCATCATAACACCCGAAGATCACAGGTGTGACAGGATCCTCTTCTCGGACGCCAAGATTCGTCGAGAGCCCGGAACGACAAGTTCTTCTCTCGGACCCGACAAGACCGGCACGTCGACAAGAACGACACCGACCCAGAAGCACCCGATGCGCTCCGACACCGAGACCCCGAATGCGACAAGTGCTTCGACCCGGACGAGACGACCGACAACATGACCCGGAGACCCCGGATGCGCCCAGACCCTAACCCCGGAGACCGAGAACGTTCTCGCCGAGGCCGTCGAACCCTGGACCCCGAGACCAGACCTTGGACCCTGTCGAACCCCGAACCCCGGAACCCCAAGATCTGCCGAACCCTAATGTGTGAACCCCTTCTCGAAACCCTATTTTATAACATCATAACAACTTGTTGCATATTTATTTGTCATCTCGCATGCATATCATGTGGTTTGGGGGCCTTATGCCGATTCACCTAATAATTAAATATGGAGGCCTTATGCGGGCAAATCTAGCCTTATTTTGGCCTCATTTAAACATGTGTAGCGAACCGGTTCCACCTGTTGCATTGCTAAACAACATTTAACTTGCGGGGTTCTAAATAACTTGAACCATTTAAGTAATTGTCGGGACCCCGGTTCCGCTTAATATGACCTAATTGCATCGCACCTTTGCCATGTCATACATCGTACATGCATCATGCCGATCTTCTGCCGTATTATTAAATATTGCATCCGGTGTTTCTTCTAGTGTTTTGCTTCTTCGCGGATAAGGCCGTTGAGTTGATGTGAGCTTACCGTTCTTGGTTGAACCTTCGACAATGTTTTCAAAGCAGCATCTCCCCCCTTTCTACCTATCTTACTTTATAGTCTTTATTCCCTCCTGTTGATCTATTGCTATCTGTGTTGCGATGCTCTAGTTTTCGTACCCGTGATATCCCTTGCAGCCGTATATTTGCCTTGGACACACCCTATTACCTGTTGTTTGGTAGATAGTTGGACTTGCGCGTCGTAGTTGCTTGCTCAAGTGCTGATGTGTGTCGTCATATGCCACAGTTGCTGATGTATTGCCGCATGTTGATGATGGAGATGATTCTAGTTTTACTTATCGTCATTTTAATTTCTGTTTAACAACTAAAATTGAATAAGCAGAGGCATCGGTGGGTGATAGAAAATATTTGGTTTCCGAACGCCCACTTGTGTCCCGTAAGACCCCGAGTACTTGATTCCTGTTCCTTGTTTTATCGCGCTATCCACATCCGGGAGGTATATGGGACCCCCCTGAGCTAGAGCTTGATTCAGTCTTATTTCTTGGGGCCACAAACTAGTTTGAGGTGTTTTTACTATCCTGTACTTATGCCATGCTACGTTCTGTATTTAAATTGTGCGAGGAGCACCTTTGTTAGGATCGGGACACGATTCCATGGTGTCGACAAGCCCAGCCACACTTTCGGGTTCCCGATCGTTCTGACCGTCCACCCAAACCTTAAGTCCGTCTGAGTCACCGTTCGCTATGGATTCTACTTAAGGGTGGCCTGAAATAATTCTGAATCCTGTGATTGTTCAGTCGTGAAAGCCTCGTTGGGTTTTGATTTGGTTTTTCCGAGGTTGATCGAGCGTGTGTTGCTATTGGTGCACCCCGGCCGGGTAAAACTTTCTGAAAGCCGTGTCCGCGGATATGGACGACTTGGAGCACAGTTTCTTGATCATAGACAAGCATAACTAAAATTTATTGCTATAAATTTGACTTATAATGACTAGTAATCAGCTTCACTATAATGGAATGGCTAATTAATACTGCCCACAATTGTTTGTTTGAGCTGTCGCTTGCGACCATTGTACCTGACTAGTAAGAATTGCAACTACAACGAAATGGCTGAATAAAAGTACCAACAACTGCTGGGTTTTGGGCTTATATCATGCTATCTGTATCTGATTAGTAATTGTTGCAACTACAACGGAATGATTAAATAAAAGTGCCCACTGCTTACTTTATCAGGACGATTATCTAAATCTGACTAGTAAAGTGCCACAACTATAACTGAATAAGTAAAACTGCCAACTGTGTGAGTTCCTCGGTTGACTTCCTCGTTTGGTCTCGAGGGGGAAACACCAGGATGGGTTTGTTTGGTGTTAGCTTCAGGTTGGATCCGGATAGGTCATTCTTACCCCTCTCTGATAACCGCCAGTTGTATCGAGTCTCTATAGGTTGTTTAGTGCATCTTTGCCGCCGCCATCCACCATACCTATGTAGGCGAGGACCGAATTCTAGCCTCGCCGTGCATCGCCTCGATCTTGACGCCTTCTTTTTCCTTTGCCCTTTGTCGGCACCCCTTTTGTTTAAGCAGGTTTTGAGATCGGCGCCGTTAGCAGGGTTACCCTTCCGGCTTGGCCTGGGCAGGGTTATGGACGCCATTGGTTATTCTTCAGGGCTCTTAGCCCCATTTGCATCTTGTCCGTAGCTGGACGCTCTATCGTTTTCAAGGTGATTTGGATCTTTGTATATTATATCTGTAATCTTGACTCTTTGAGTCGCTGTTATATATATATCTGTTCTGTGGGTCCCATCGAGGACTGTTGTGTAATGTTATTACTTCGTTTTCCACCCGCACGAAAGTGCCTGGTGGCACCTTTGAATCGTTTCTATGCGGGTTTGGTGAATTTTGCCCAAACTTGCATAGGTCCGATTCTGAGGGTGTTACAGAGTGGTATCAGAGCTCAGCAGTTGCGATACCCCACAAGTCCAGCCTGTAGGATAACCTAGCTAACGGCCGAAGTAGGGTGTCAAAACTATTTTGAAAAAAAAAAAAATTCGGTTGGATAGTTCTGGTTAGGTCTGATTTTACTCCTTACCCCTCTGCTGTTCCCTCTTACCCCTACGTGATTTAAATCCGCTCTCTTCTCTTTCTTCGAGTCCAGGATTTCTCGTGGTTGGGTTTCCGTCGTACCTTCAGGGTTTCCCTTTCTCCCCTTTTGTAACGGAGGTGCTACGATCATCAATCGGCAGCTGTTCTGTTGTCCCTTCCTCCAATATTTTGTTCTTATCCATCTGTGTTCCTTGCTGGATATCAGTGTCGTTGAAAAACATATGAGAAGGACGAGCTTTGGTGAAGTTGGAGTCGACCTCGAGCATGTGTTTTTCATGCCAATGGAACCATCGCGGAACCTAATCAGTGTGTCTTTCATACGATTTCTGCTGGCAACATTCCTTTGTTCCGGATAACATCTAAGAAGATCTTCAGTCTAATTCCGAGAGTTGGATGCTTAATCCGCTTATTCGTGTGCAGAGTAATGGTTTGAGTGTGGGATGGAGTAGCTACCCTACCACTGCTCTTATCATTCGCTCTTGTACGTCGGACCAGTGGATCCAGCAGTTTACTCTATCCATGGAAGTTAGAGGTGGCCTTACCTTCAACTTCGTCCTTTGTTTCCCCGGAGTGTTCTCTCGACGATCAGGAGCAATGACCCTTTGTTGGTGGTGCCGTCGATTTCCAGATGAAGAAGGAACCCTCATTAGTGGTGTCGCGAGGATCTACACAAAGCGAGAAGACGGAGAACGCCGACCTTCCTTCCGGTACCATGAGGCGGATCTCGAGGGCGAGATCCATTGTTAGTGGTGTCGAATTGTGGCATCCCGCAAAACCACTACTAGAAAATCGCGTTGAATTTGTGCATTGCATCGTCATCATCATGCATTGTTTGCCAAAACTATGTTCGCAAGCCCGTTTTGTTTTTCTAAAACGCCCCATCTTATTCAAACACCGAAAACCCGGGTCCCCGGAATATTTTGTTTTGGCCGCTATCGGTTTGCAGACGGTCCGTTTAATTAAATAAAACATTTAATTAATTTTTGGGCGGGGCAGTCGAACGGGCCGATTGACCCGAACGACCACCCCAGGATTTTAAATCGGTCCACCAACCGCCCTTCCTAAAACCTAAACCTACCCAGAATTCTACCCACCCAATCCCTCCACATCACCCCGCCCTATAGCGACGCGCCACCTCAGCTACCCCCTCTCCCCTGACCAATCTAAACCTGCCACGTGGCCAACTCTCTCTCTCCTCTCACCCCCTCTCCCCACCAGTCTACCCTCTACCCACACACACACTCACGCACACAGGACACCACACTCACCCCGCGCGCCAGCCGTGGCCCCCCTCGCTCCCTTGGTCCACCCACCGCCCACCACCGCCACCCAACCTCCCAGAACCACACCACCCACCCCGACACGCCCGGCCCCACCCTGCCCGCGTGCCCCTCGTTCTCTTCCACCTCTCTCTCCACTGTTTTCTTCCCACTGCACCCGCCCGTGCCCAGCTCGCTCACGCCTCCCTGGGCACGCCGGTGCCCTCTCTATCTCCCTCACCGCCGTCCTCGCCGCCCCTCAGCGCATCCCCGGCCGCTCCTCCGCCTTCCTCCACCTCGACCGCCGCTCCACAGCCAAAGACGCTCACCACCTCGCCTCCCCGGACCTCCGCCGCCCGACGAACTCGCCGCCGAGCCGCTCGATCCTCCTCATGCGGCCGCTGGCCGACGCCTTCGCTCCTCCGACCGCGCCCGCCAGCACGCCTCGCTGCCCTCGCCGCCTCCGCCCGCGCAAGCCGCCAGCGCCTCGCCTCCGCCTCGCTCGCCGCCGAGCCAGCTCCACCGCTCCGTCCCCGCCGCCCGCCTCCCTGCAGTAGCGGCGGCGACCAGCAGCCGCGCAGCGCCGCTCGCGCCGCTCGCGCCCGCTCGCCGCTCCGCGCCGCCCAGCACCTCGTCGGCCGACGCTGCCTCGCCGTGGCGCCAGCCCGCCCTCTGCCGTTCCGACGGCGCCCACCGCCTCGTCGCAGAACCCGCCGGAGCCTGCGCGAGCCTCGCAGACCTCGGCAGACCCCGCCGAGCCGGTGCCCCTCCGCTGCGCCACGCAGCCCTCCGGCCGAGCTCGTCTCGAGCGCGTTCCGCCATCGCCGCTCACCCCGAGCCCCATCGGCGCCGATGTCAACCGTCTTCAACCGTGCAAGTCTCTGTGTAGTACCAAGTGGTGTTAAGAGTCGGGCGTGGAGATGACAAGTTCGGCACCGGTCATCGGACCCCGCAAACCCCGAGTTTCCCCTCGCCAAGATCTTCATCGGAGCCGAGAACCCCGACGAGCACCACGCCCTGGATACGCCGAGTACTTCATCCCGGACACCGAACCCCGAAGACCAAACCCAAACCCGATGGCTCGACATGATCTTCCCTAGAGTACGCCGAGATCGCTAAGGAACGCCAAGTGCTTCGCTCCGTTTTTCGAGACCTCGACGTCGAAACGACAAGATCATCATCATAACACCCGAAGATCACAGGTGTGACAGGATCCTCTTCTCGGACGCCAAGATTCGTCGAGAGCCCGGAACGACAAGTTCTTCTCTCGGACCCGACAAGACCGGCACGTCGACAAGAACGACACCGACCTAGAAGCACCCGATGCGCTCCGACACCGAGACCCCGAATGCGACAAGTGCTTCGACCCGGACGAGACGACCGACAACATGACCCGGAGACCCCGGATGCGCCCAGACCCTAACCCCGGAGACCGAGAACGTTCTCGCCGAGGCCGTCGAACCCTGGACCCCGAGACCAGACCTTGGACCCTGTCGAACCCCGAACCCCGGAACCCCAAGATCTGCCGAACCCTAATGTGTGAACCCCTTCTCGAAACCCTATTTTATAACATCATAACAACTTGTTGCATATTTATTTGTCATCTCGCATGCATATCATGTGGTTTGGGGGCCTTATGCCGATTCACCTAATAATTAAATATGGAGGCCTTATGCGGGCAAATCTAGCCTTATTTTGGCCTCATTTAAACATGTGTAGCGAACCGGTTCCACCTGTTGCATTGCTAAACAACATTTAACTTGCGGGGTTCTAAATAACTTGAACCATTTAAGTAATTGTCGGGACCCCGGTTCCGCTTAATATGACCTAATTGCATCGCACCTTTGCCATGTCATACATCGTACATGCATCATGCCGATCTTCTGCCGTATTATTAAATATTGCATCCGGTGTTTCTTCTAGTGTTTTGCTTCTTCGCGGATAAGGCCGTTGAGTTGATGTGAGCTTCGCCCCGTTCTTCGGTTGAACCTTCGACAATGTTTTCAAAGCAGCATCTCCCCTTTCTACCTATCTTACTTTATAGTCTTTATTCCTCCTGTTGATCTATTGCTATCTGTGTTGCGATGCTCTAGTTTCGTGCCGTGATATCCCTTGCAGTATATTTGCCTTGGACACACCCTATTACCTGTTGTTTGGTAGATAGTTGGACTTAGCGTCGTAGTTGCTTGCTCAAGTGTGATGTGTGTCGTCATATGCCATTCTTGATGTATTGCCGCATGTTGATGATGGAGATGATTCTAGTTTTACTTATCGTCATTTTAATTTCTGTTTAACAACTAAAATTGAATAAGCGAGAGGCATCGGTGGGTGATAGAAAATATTTGGTTTCGAACGCCCACTTGTGTCCCGTAAGACCCCGAGTACTTGATTCCTTCCTTGTTTTATCGCGCTATCCACATCCGGGAGGTATATGGGACCCCCCTGAGCCAGAGCTTGATTCAGGCTTATTTCTTGGGGCCACAAACTAGTTTGAGGTGTTGTTACTATCCTGTACTTATGCCATGCTACTTTCTGTATTTAAATTGTGCGAGGAGCACACCGTCTCGTTAGGATCGGACACGATTCCGCTGTGTCGACAAGCCCAGCCACACTTTCGGGTTCCCATCGCTCACACGTCCACCCAAACCTTAAGTCCATCTCGAGTCACCGCTGCTATGGATTCTACTTAAGGGTGGCCCCTGAAATAATTCTGAATCGTGATTGTTCAAATGTGAAAGCCTCGTTGGGTTTTGATTTGGTTTTTCCGAGGTTGATCGAGCGTGTGTTGCTATTGGTGCACCCCGGCCGGGTAAAACTTTCTGAAAGCCGTGTCCGCGGATATGGACGACTTGGAGCACAGTTTCTTGATCATAGACAAGCATAACTAAAATTTATTGCTATAAATTTGACTTATAATGACTAGTAATCAGCTTCACTATAATGGAATGGCTAATTAATACTGCCCACAATTGTTTGTTTGAGCTGTCGCTTGCGACCATTGTACCTGACTAGTAAGAATTGCAACTACAACGAAATGGCTGAATAAAAGTACCAACAACTGCTGGGTTTTGGGCTTATATCATGCTATCTGTATCTGATTAGTAATTGTTGCAACTACAACGGAATGATTAAATAAAAGTGCCCACTGCTTACTTTATCAGGACGATTATCTAAATCTGACTAGTAAAGTGCCACAACTATAACTGAATAAGTAAAACTGCCAACGGTGTGAGTTCCTCGGTTGACTTCCTCGTTTGGTCTCGAGGGGGAAACACCAGGATGGGTTTGTTTGGTGTTAGATTCAGGTTGGATCCGGATAGGTCATTCTTACCCCTCTCTGATAACCGCCAGTTGTATCGAGTCTCTATAGGTTGTTTAGTGCATGCTGCCGCCATCCACCATACCTATGTAGGCGAGGACCGCCAATTCTAGCCTCGCTGTCATCGCCTCGTGATCGACGCCCTCTTTTCCTTTGCCCTTCGGCACCCCTTTTGTTTAAGCAGGTTTTGAGATCGACGCCGTTAGCAGGGTTACCCTTCCGGCTTGGCCTGGGCAGGGTTATGGACGCCATTGGTTATTCTTCAGGGCTCTTAGCCCCATTTGCATCTTGTCCGTAGCTGGACGCTCTATCGTTTTCAAGGTGATTTGGATCTTTGTATATTATCTGTAATCTTGACTCTTTGAGTCGCTGTTATATATATCTGTTCTGTGGGTCCCATCGAGGACTGTTGTGTAATGTTATTACTTCGTTTTCCCACCCGCACGAAAGTGCCTGGTGGGCACCTTTGAATCGTTTCTATGCGGGTTTGGTGAATTTTGCCCAAACTTGCATAGGTCCGATTCTGAGGGTGTTACATTTGCTGTGGAGATTCCGACTTGGTTGCCCAGCAGGTGGCTGGCACCTGGAATGCGCGGAACCCTATGATGGCGGCATATCGAGACGAAGTGGGCTAGATATCCAAGAGCTTCTTGGGCTACGAAGTCAAGTATGTGCCTCGGGAGCAAAACGAGGCAGCAAATCTGCTATCTAAGCTTGGATCAGGGCACAAACGAATTCCGCCAGGAGTTTTCCTAGAGAATCTATGGACACCATCCGTGAAGGGAGCCGACATCGACAACCCGGATAGAGTTGACTCTTTCATCCACATGGTGGAAAAGGTCCCTCCGTCTTGGACAAAACCGTTCATGGAATATCTCGAACACGGAACTTTGCCCGACGACGAAGTCGAAAGATGACAAATAGTACGACGAGCGAAGGGCTATACCATAATCAATGGACAACTCTATAAAAGGAGCACTACTGGTGTATACCTAAAGTGTGTTTCCCAGCTAGAAGGTATGGAAATCCTATGCGAAATCCATCTCGGAGATTGCGTGCATCACGTCGCTCCTCGATCGTTGGTCGCAAAAGCCTTCCGGCAAGGATTCTACTGGCTGACCGTAAAAGAGGATGCTGACAGGCTGGTTGAGACATGCATGGGATGCCAGTATTATGCCCGACAACCACATGTTCCTACTGAAGAATTGCGAACAATACCAATAACTTGGCCGTTTGCAGTCTGGGGGCTAGGCATGGTGGGACCGTTATAGACGGCACCATGTGGGTTTACGCATCTGCTAGTAGAAGTTGATAAATTCACTTGGATAGAAGCTAAACCCATTAGAAAGCTTGATGGAATGCATGAAGCCTTTGAAAAGAATTTTGATTGGATCGCTCCTGAAAATCTTTTTGATGAAAGTAGTAACCAAAGAGAAATGAGAAGGGATCCTCCAAAACTCATTTGGATAAGATACCTCTCATAGTTGAAGATTGTAGTATTGATCTCAATTCTTCATTTGAGAATACTTGATTCTTCTTACTTCTTGTGCCTAACTTAAAGGCGTTAAAGAAAAATGTACTTGTTGGGAGATAACCAAAGAGTTTCCTTGATTCTTGGAAGTTATTACTTCAGTAATGACATCTCCTTATCCTTTTTATTTGCTTATTGTGCCAAGAATGACCTCTAATGAGAGAGAAGTAAGATTTGGGGAGTTTCTGTCCCGAAACAAATTTCTGTTCTCCACCATAAAATTCGTGAGGAGTCTCTGTAACTCGGATTGATCTAAAAATTTACGAATAAATCCCCCAGTATGTTAGCTAACTTTTGTTAGTTCAACAATTTTGATTTGAGCAACAAAAGATTTTCGAAAAAAACGGTTTCTACCTGTTGGTCTGTTTTGACAGATTTCTACCATTATTTGCATTTGCTTCTTATTGGTTCTTCTTTGAGTTTTCTTTTGGGGAATTGAGATTTTTGAAGGAGTTGCTATAGTAGCTTGTGTTTTTACTGAAAAGTCTTGCTGTTCCAAAGCTTTGCCTAAGGTCTAATATCTTTTGAATAAACTAATGTTGCTAATGAAGATTGTGTGAAGTTTTGTATGAAGGAAATAATTTAGGTGTAGAGAGAGAATGATGTAATGAGATGAAGAATGGACAAAAGCACAAGCTTGGGGATGCCACCCCGGTGTCACCCCAAGAAATATCCAAGAGGTACAAGCGTCAAAGCTTGGGGATGCCCTAGGAATCCCCTTCTTCATCAATAAAAAGCTTAGTGTCGTGGTATTGCCGACGAGTACGCAATGGAGGGGTCCTCACAGTGCGTGTTTAGAGACGTGGGGGAATACGAACGGTTGACGGGTACGAGGTAACACAGCTTACCCAGGTTCAGATCCCACGACGGTGGCGGAATCCTACTCCTGCTATAAATCACTATAGTGGCAATACGCCAAGTTACAAAGATAGGTTCGCTGTGCGAGGTTATGTGAAGTTGTGCCCTAAAGGCTCCCATAGGCCCGACTTATATAGTCGCCAGGTCCTAGGGTTACAGGGAGAAGTCCTAGCCGGACAGGTTACATAGTCCTACACCGTCTATTACTAGTCTAGCGTGTCTTGTACTCCAAGGCTCCGGGTACGCTGGTGACTCCACCGTAGCCTTCCTTTATCCGGCATAGGCCTCCCTTCTGGATCCTTCTAACTGGGCCGCCCAGCAGGCCATGGGCCATGCTACCAACTGTGGGACACACGGGTTATCCGGATAAGAGGCATGCTATGAGGATACCCATATAGCATATCCCCAATAGTAGCCCCCGGAGAACTCCGAGATCTTGCGCCATCTTGCCTCTTCACGTTGAATGCTCCGTCTAGATTGATGTCAGCAAATCGTCAAGAAATATCTTGTAGTCCTCCCAAAGAACCCTGCAAGTTTTTCTCCGTCTTTAATTCGTAAGTCGGATAATTGCTGAATCTTCCATCGTACTCTTCCGTAGCCGAACTGGATCCGTCCATGCCGGAATCTTCTGATGTGATGGTTCATCTGCCTATGATAGCTAGGGAGACGTAGACATAGGTCAGCAATGCCTCATAACTCACACATGCAGAGAACGCAATCATGTCCACTTTTCCCGCGAAAGCGATACGAACCATTGGCGGCGACGATTGGTACGTGGGGAAATTTCCGCGCACATCTCCGCACACGTCGTCTACGTGGCAACCATTCGATCAAGCTGCACGAATCTTGATGCCGGAGACCATAAATAGTAACTGCGGTGGAAAATTTACTTTTTCACGTCATTCTCCCCTGCATCGTCTTCTTCCTCCAACGAGCGCCTCCTCGAGCTCTCCGCGCAACGTGCGAAAAACCCTAGCTTTCCAATCTTTCCCAGTCACCGTCGAACACACCCAATGGCCAGCAGCAGCTCCTCCCCTTCAACGGCAGCGTCGGGCGAAGCCGCGGCGAAGCCGGTGAGCTCTGTCGTCGTGCCCCCAGAGGGCATGGTAATCCCCAAGTCTGCGGTGGTCGAGGCCACCGGCGGCAACCATAATCCAGCGGCGCTAGAGCTGCTGGAGGAGGAGTACGACTCGCACAAGGGCGATTGGCATGGTTCGGATATCACTGACCGTGACATCAAAGATCTGATCAACAAGGGCTACCTCCCCGTGACGGAGGGGCTCGCCTGGCGGGCGGCGCCGGCTGGCGAGTTCACACCTTCTTCCCAAGCCGGAGAAAAGGTGTACCTCAAAGCACAGATGGTACGCGGCGTCTCCCTGCCCATCTACAACTTTTTCCTTGCTGTCCTGAATCATTACCGAGTACAGCCACAAAACCTCTCCCCCAATAGCATTTTATCGCTCAACAATTACGCGGCGCTCTGCGAGGGTTATTTAGGAATCAAGCCTAGGCTCGATCTCTTCATATACTTCTTTACCATCAAGCGCGAAGCCGGAGCCGACAAGGACGAGCTTAGGAATTGTGGAACCATTAGTTTTAAGATCCGGCCTGGCCGGCGCTTCCCCGACATCATCGGCCACGAATCCTGCAAGAATTGGCAGCAGACGTACTTCTAGGCCCAGATATCCCTCTGGCTGGCTGAGAAGTCATGTACGTGGACTTTGTCGACGGAGCAGCCGCTGAAGCCTCGACATGGAGATCCCATGCCTCCCTTCCCTCCGACATCGATGCTTCTCTTGCTATAAGGCGGATATAGTGGTTCATAGAGACGGGTTTGACAGGATTGGACCTAGCCATGTGCTGGTTCATCAGCTGGATCCAGCCTCTGCAGCACAGCTTGAAGCTGATGCACGAGTATTCTAACGATAGAAGGGATAGCCTCCGCATCTCTAAGGATAACTTCTCGAGCGACTCTGTCAAGCTCCGCCTCAAGTAAATCATCAAAGTGAAGGACAGGAAGTGTGGCTTCACCATCACCTACGACATGTTCGTAGAGAGCAAGTGCCCAAAGGTAACTGTTTATTTTCCGTGTATGACATATACTCCAGTTCTTCCGTCTAGCCATTACCATCTCATCTAACACGGTGGTTCTTCACTTTAACAGCTCATTGACATAAATGAGGATAGCATGGCTCCTCAAATCTATGATCCAAAGATGAAGGAAGTCACCGTCGTGTCCGACGACAATGCTCTGTTGGCGCGAAAGCGGAAGAGCTCCACCTTTGACGCTACCGACGGAGGCAAGAAGAAGAAGACGGAGGGTAGAGCCTCCAAGAAGACTACCGCCACCCTAGAGGCGGAGAAAAGAAAGGTTACCAGGATCCCTTTGCTAAAGCACCCCCTCTTGTGTAAGTTTCTTTCTCTCCGACATTGTCCATTTGTCTGTCTTGTTCCCAAACTTATGCATTTTGCACGTTTCAGGAAGAATGCCACGACAAGCTTGAAGAAGACCTCCAAAACTTTGGGGGCTTCTAGAAGCATCAAGGATATGCTGCATCACGACGTATCTCCCGCAATCGCCCCTGTCACTCCCATCGTCCAGCCTTCATCCGCTCCGACAAGATCACAAGCTAAAGAAGCATCTGGCCCTTCCGCCATGGAAGTGGACTCAGGTGCCTCCACAAAGCTCGCTATTGTCGGCGAACAGGCGACGCAGGAGAGTGCCGCACACCAAATGGTTGAAGCTCCAGCTAAGGATGCCATGGGTAGCGGTAAGGCGGTGGTGAAAGGTGGTACATCTGCCGAAGGCAGCGCCCCCGCACCCAAGAAAACCATAGAGTTTCCGAAGATAGTCTATCCGGTACTTACGCCGGGTAGCACTTCTCTGGATCCTGGTGCGGCGCCGACATCTCCAACGTGCGGTCTCGAGGAGCTTCTCCGGCAAGCAGAAATCTTGCAAGGAAACAGTGTATCCTTTGGCAAGTTGCTAGCTGAGAGTGCTACCAACCTCAAGATCATTGCACTTGTAAGTTATATTTTCCTTTTTGCATTTCATATGAATATCCCACTATAGCCCCCGAGGTTTTAGACGGAAAACCATAAGTCTTTGCGTTTAAATGCTCTAAGAGTGACTAAGCTAGAAAACTTCTCACTGTAGCCCCCAAGCATATAGGTGGGATGAATTATTCCGACTAGATGCTTTAAGAGTAGCATACGCAGTGTTTATAAATTTTGATAGTGTAGCCCCCAAGCTTCTAGTTGTAACTGAATTAGTTCCGACTAGATGCTTAAAGAGAAGCTAAGCATATGTCCGAGTTAAAAACTTTATACTATAGCCCCCAAGCTTCTAATCGAAAACTGAATTAGTTCCGACTAGATGCTTAAAGGAAGACTAAGAATATTGCTAAGTTAAAAAACTCTCGTTGTAGCCCCCGAGTGTCTAGGTGGAAATCTTCCGGCTAGATGCTCTAAGTAGACCAAACAACATTTTAACTTTCTTCTTTCCATAGAATGAGAATGCTCGGAGGGGCATGGCCAACGAAAAGTACCAGAAGATGCGCTCTGATTTGGAAGCCTAAAAGGGTAAAACTGCCTTCTTGAAGGAACAAATCATCAAGAGCAAGCATGTGTTTTTCCTTTATTTTTCCGCACTCCGGCTTAGTCTTGTGCCAACATTCTCCGAGTACTCACTGTGTACTTTTCTTTCTCCGACTTGCAGAAACCATTTCCAAGGCTAAGGATATTGTCGAGCAATCCAAGCACATTCAGCAGCTGTATAGTGAGAACAAGATCCTTAAGAAGGAGAGGGAGGAGATGCTGAAAATGCATGAAGAATCGATGAAAGCCCTGTAGGGTTTCGTAGCATGGAAAACAAAAATTTTCTATTCCATACAAACAAACAAGCCAAGATCTATCTACTAGATTGTAGCAACGAGTCGATGGAATAACTCACCCTCGAAGATTCCAAAGTGTTTAACGAGAGCGGATTCTCGTGGGTGATGTAGTCGTAATCTTCCCGATCTCAAGATCGCATAGACGATCCTTCTGGCGCTGCGTTCCGGCAGCGCTCCCGCAGTCGGTCACACGTTCGGTACTCGACGAAGACCTTCCTCTCCCTTGTTCCAGCAGGCAGCGGAGGTTGTAGCACTCTCCTCGTGATTCCGGCAGCACAATGGCGTGGTACCGGAAGTAGAGGGGAGATCTCGCAGGGCTTCGCCTTAAGCCGGAGCGAGTATGGTGGACTATGAGAGAGACCTCAACGATCTAGGATTTAGACACGCCGATGAGGGGGCTAGGCCGGCGGCTAGGGTTTGACCTAGGCGGCGGCGAGTGCCCTAGGGCCGGCGGCGGCTATGGAGGCGGCGGCTTGGGGCTAGGGTTTAGAGGTAGGGAACTTGTGTGTCTAGGAGGGGAGCCCTGCCCCTCCTCTTATAGGTGGAGGGAGGCGCGCCAGGGGAGGGGAGTCCCTCCCCAACTCGGACCCAAGGTGGTCCGGCAGTGTAGGGGGAGGGACTCCTCCCCAACTCGGATTCCACCTTCCCTCCACTTCCCAAAATTAGCCGTTTGACTTTCAAATTGGCGTTTGACTTTTCAAACAAGGATTTGATTAAATCCTCTATTTTGTTCAGCGATGACACTTAGTACATGATGCAATCATACCAACTTGATATAACACATTCTTGTACCCTTCCCCTCCGGAGTGCCGGACATTCCGGAACCTTCTAGAACATTCCCAATGAAAACACCGGAAACATTCCCCAACTCCGAAGCAGGACTTTCCTTATATGAATCTTATTCTCCGGACCATTCCGGATCTCCTCATGATATCCCGAATCCCATTCGAGACTCCGAACAACATTCGGACTCTTTCTCATCATTCCATAACTACTCAAACAACGTCGAATCCTTAAGTGTGTCTCCCTACGGTTCGTGAATTATGCGGACATGATCGAGACACTTCTCCGAACAATAACCAATAGAGGAATTTGGAAATTCATATTGCTCCCACATAATTCTACGATTACTTTGCGATCGAATGAACCACTTACATACGATACCAATTTCCCTTTGTCTCATGATAGTTTACTTATCCGAGGTTATGATCGTCGGTATCTCTGCATACCTAGTTCACCCTCGTTACCGATAATTACACTTTTCTCGTTCCCGCGATATGTGATCCCTTGTGAGCCAGTCTCACATGCTTGCAAGCTAATTGGATGAGATTTCACCGAGAGGGCCCAGAGTATATCTATCCGTCATATGGATGGACAAATCCCACTCATGATCCATGTGTCTCAACCAATACTTTCCGAACACTCAATGCCATCTTTTTAGCCACCCAGTTACGGTGTGGTGTTTGATGTCATCAAAGCATCCATCCGGTAAAGGTGATATGCATGATCTCATGGTCGAAGGAATTAGGTTACTATGTATCAGAAAGCATATAGCAATTGAACTATTAAAATGACTTGATCTTTATGCTACGCTTATCTATAGGAGTATGTCCACCATATCATTCTCCTAACGATATGATCTTGTTGTTAATAACAACTCAATGTTCATGACAGGGAAACCACAACCATTTATTAACCAACAAGCTAGTGATGTATAGAGGCTTTACTAGGGACTTCAATTTTAAGTTTACAAATCACACAAGTATTAATGTTTCCTTGTTAATACTATTATAGCATGAATGTAAACATTTATCATAAACACAAAGATATAATAATAACTACATTTATTATTGCCTCTAGGGCATATCTCCAACAGTCTCCCACTTGCACTAGTCATCTAATCTAGATTACATGGTAATATACCGAACACCCATGGAAGTTTGGTGCTGGTCATGTTTTGCCCTCGGGAGAGGTTTAGTCAATGGATCCGCCACATTCAGATCTGTGTGTACTTTGCAAATATTTATGTCCCCATCTTGGACATGTTCTCGAATAGCGTGAAAACGTAGCTTGATGTGCTTCAGCTTCTTGTGTGACCTTGGTTCTTGCGCATTGGCTATGGCGCCCATGTTATCACAGTAGATAGACATTGGATCCAGCGCATTAGGAACCACACCCAGCTCTGTAATGAACTCTTTCATCCATATCGCTTCTTGTGAAGCCTCCGAAGTAGCCATGTATTCCGATTCAGTTGAAGATCTCGCCACAACGCTTTGCTTTGCACTCCTCCATCTAACTGCTGCACCATTCAAAATAAATACGTATCCAGATTGTGATTTAGAATCATCTGGATCGGTGTTCCAACTAGCATCGGTGTAACCATTAACAACGAGCTGTTCATCACCTCCATAAGAAAGAACCATATCCTTAGTTCTTCTCAAGTACTTAAGGATGTTTTTGACCGCTGTCCAATGATCCACTCCTGGATCACTTTGATATCTGCTAGTTAAACTAACAGCATATGATGTCGGGTCTAGTACATAGCATGTCATACTGTAGAGGGAGTGTCCCAACCTTTAAACAATATAAGGTGGAGTCCCCTGTGTTTACAATGCTAGTCCCTGGATCAATAGCTAGCATCCACAGTTAAGATGTAATATCAAGACACAAAGGTCATAATATAACTTTATAACCAGGAATAACATAATTTCATTACATCTTACATAGCTCATTTGGCTATTACATTACATTGCAGCGGAATAACTATAAGCATGGGTCCTTCATCTTCAAAGTGCCACAGGCAAATGTTGGTTGTAGACTTTGTAATCCTATTCAATCATTCAATGTACTCTAAAACAAACCAACCTGCAACAATACAAGTTACAGCCACAAGGGTCAATACATTTGAATTGTATTGGCAAGTTTCACTACTATGTGGAATATAAGTGGATCCTAACATTATATGCATATTTGGCTAAGTAGAGTTTTAGGCTCATTTGCATAAAGCAATAATTTTATCCTATCTTTTCCAATGGTTTTGGGCCTTTGTCAAATCTCCTTTTCAAAATTCCTTGAACTCCTTGGTAAATTCCCAAGTGTTCAAGTCCTTGTCAAAAATCCCTTGAGCTCCTTGGTAACCCCAATTGCATCAAGTTTTATCAAAATCTCTTGAGCTCCTTGGTACCCCCAAGTGCATCAAGTTTTATAAAAGTTTTATTTTAGAAATTAGAATGTCGAGATTTCCCATATCTTCAAACTTTAGTTGCTCAGTATTGTCCATAACCGGGGACACGGCTAAGTACTTAGATTTTATTATCTTCTGCAGAAGTAGTACACTTTACCCACATGTCACAATCCCATCCTTTTGCCACCAGTGGCCACTGGATTAGTGCTCACCAAGATGGAGTACCGGCAGATTGAGAATGTGACGAAGTCTTTCAAGAGGGTCCTCCCATACACCATTTCTAGCTTGTCTTCAGCACCCATGTAGGATTCCAGGTCCCCATGTCCAGTAAACTGAAGACAATGCATGGGTCTTCCCAATGTAGTTGACTAAGCCAGAGCCATAAATAGCATGTGGTTGCACACGAAAGCCACAATTGGAGAAACATGTTCAATCTCTAAGTTTCCTGGGTGGTTTCCTTTGGAGCACAACACAAATAGATTGCCATAGACATGGTTCCTTTTGTTGCCACCTTCTCCAAAACTCAAAGTATCCTTGGCCACCCAGGTGGTTCATTGAGTCCTTGTTTTATTATATAAAACACAAGTCCTTTTCTCAACTTCATAAAATCTCAACATGTATCTCTTTTCAAAATATAGCATGGCTAAGCATGTAACAACTACATTGTTTTCTCTAAGGAATGTATAGGGAATCCTATTATGATTTAGCATAACATAAGTATAAAAATTCTTTTCATGCATGTTTCAAAATCCACTAAGTATAATGAAAATAGTAGGACTTTAGATGATAGTGTAACTTGCCTTTTTGGTAGGGAATGTTGGTTCACTCCTTGATCTTGCTAGTCTCACACTTTTCTAACTTCACTACAATCAATCAAGCAAACACAAAATCAACTAGCATTCCAAACCAATAATCAATCAAACAATTCACACACATAAAACAATGGGATCTAAGTCATGCATGTAAGCATGCAAGCGATAATTTTATTTGCAAATATGGTCTCCACTAGGCTTCTAAACTTTGTAAGGTTCAAAGTGGTCATTTTCCAAAGTGGCAAAGTCATTTGCAAAGGGTTTTGTCCATAAACCATTTTTAAATCCAATCATTATTTTATGTGCAACAACCTTAAGTTGTTCACTAAACAAGTTGTTGTTTTTCAAAACTTGGTGTTTAGGGTCAGTAGGGTTTGGTCCAAAACATTTTCCCAAAGTTTTTACTCCAAAAACATTTTCATAACAAAGCCAATAATTTTATTTGGCTAGAAATGGACTAAACCAAGTTTTTGTTCCTAATTTTCACCAAATCAATTTTTGAAACCATAGGTTGGTTCCTAGGGTCAGTGAGTTCACCACAAACTAATTTGCAAAGGTTTTAACCCTAAAAACATTTTTGAACAATTTTTCTAATCTAAACAAGCATACAATTGTTTCTGCAAAAACAACCAATCTAACAGATACTATTTTCTAAACAAATGGCATGGTTGGCTAGGGTTTGTTCCACTGATTCCAACGATATAAAGTTTGCAATTTTTGGACGTGTGTATCAAAAGTTACAAAGGTTTCAAAATTGAATCTCTAACATATTTAAATCTGTTTTTAAAACGAAGCCTGGCCACGTGGCGCATTTTGATTGGGCGGTACCGCTTCGTGTGGATCAGCAACGTGGACCGCAGGATCTAAAGTGAATCGTGCGGAACAGAACTAATCGTACCCCTTCGACTAAAGATCTATCGTGAGCGTCGGATCAAAATCCTATGGTGTACAGCGTGCCAGCCATAGATGGGCGGCGCTGCGGTGGCTACTGGCGGCGGAGCGGCCAGACGGTGGCGGTGCCGGCGATATAGGAAGCGAGAGGGAGGGAGTAGGCTCACCGTGTTCGCGAGGTCGAGGTGGTGCTCAACGTGTGGTCGACGTGGCAGGGGGTGCTCAGGGACGGCAGCACTTCCTCGCCGGAGTCAAGGACGGCGTCAGGCGGCTCTGGACGTGGTCGGAGACGGTGCTGTGGTTCGCCCCGAGGGAAAATGAAGACGCAGTTAGACGCGCAAGATCAATGCGAAGCTGCCTGCGTGAAGGAGAAGAAGAGAGGCGGTCGGATTCTACCTGGGGACTTCGCCGGAGAAGTAAACAGACACGACGACGCTCAGAGCTTGTCGAAGACGGCGTTCTGGGGCGCTGAATGGGAGGCACAGGGAGATGCGCCAAGGAGTGGTGAGTGTGCTCGTGTTCTCGGGGAGGCAGGAGGTGGCGAGGCTCGGCCGGAATTGTCTGGGGACGGTGGTCGGAGCAGCGGCGGTGCAAGGTTGATTCGAGGCAGCCTAGGGGCTCTCTGGTAGCGGAGTTTGAGGGGAAATGAAGAGGAGAGGGAGGGGATTTATCACGCGTGATCACTGCGAGGTTTAAACGCTGCATTAAGGTGAATTGACGACACAAAATCAGCGGCAGAAACGGGGAAGAACGGGTCGCAGGTGTAGACGATGAACATGAGAGGGTGGGGTCGGCTGGTCAGTGAGAAAGGGAGTGAGGGGGTGGGTCCACAAGTCGGTGACTTAGCGGGTCTTCTGGTGAGTGAGAGAAAAACTCTTCGGGGGAGAGAGGGAAATGGGCCGCTGGGCCTAGTTGGGCTGTTGGGTTGGGTCGAGTCCAATTCTATTTTTTCTGTCTGAATCTTTTTCTTTTTCTAATTCTTTTTCTGTTTTGAAATTCAAACAAACAAATCAAACAATCCGAACTAAATCAAACAATCACCATACTTTTCATTTGAATTTGGTTCTGTTTAACACATAAACCAAAGTCCAAAATAAAATAATATTTTTAATCTTTTTAGGATCCATTCATTAATTAAATAAAATGGACCAAAGTTTATTAATCAAATAGGGTTTGATTTATTTAATAAAATCTCCATTTGAAATCTAAATATTTTAAAAACCAAATCAGTAGGTTTTATTTGAAAATATAAAATACTTGGAAAACTTATTTGAAATAAATAAATAAGTTTTGATGGTTAATTAAAATAGTAAAACCTTTATTTAAAAAACTTGGATATTAAATCCTTATTAATTTATTTTAAATAGATCTTTACTATTTTTATCAAATAGAAATATTTTATTTCAAAGGCTTGGCCAAGTTTTAATTTGGCTTATAAAATAATCCTTATTTATAAATCTACCTTTTCTTTTGGAAACCAAATCTTTTTATTAAAAGATTCAAAATAGTAATTCCAAATAGTTTTGTTTTCCTTTTAAAAAAATATTTATCTTTTTAAATCCCTTTAGGATTTGTTTGATCCAATTTGGTTTGAAGGTTTCCAATTGGGTTCAAAAAGTTTCTTCTCACCCTGAAAAACAACAAAGTTTTATTTTTATTCATTTATTTTTCACATTACAAGATTTGGAAAATCTTGGGATGTGACACATACATTAGAGATCCTATGGCTGAGGCATAGGGAGTTTTACTCATCCTTTCTCTATCTTCTGCCTATGTCGGACTTTGAGTTTTACTCAAGGTCGTATTGGGCAACATGGGCAAGAACCCTTTCTTGCTATCTTCCATTCCAAATCTCTTTAGAACTTTGTCCAAATATGTACTTTGTGACAATGATATTTGGCGTCTTGATCTATCTCTATAAATCTTTATGCCTAATATGTAAGCTGCTTCGCCAAGATCTTTCATTGAAAAACTATTATTCAAATATTCCTTGACACTATTAAGAAGGTCTACATCATTCCCAATCAACAATATGTCATCTACATATAGTATTAAGAATGCTACAGAGCTCCCACTCACTTTCTTGTAAATACAAGCTTCTCCATAAGTTTGTATAAAACCAAAACTTTTGATCACCTTATCAAAACGTTGATTCCAACTTCGGGATGCTTGCTTCAATCCATAGATGGACCGTTGAAGTTTGCATACCTTGTTAGCATCTTTAGGATTGACAAAACCTTTGGGTTGCATCATATACAACTCTTCATCAATGTCTCCATTGAGGAATGCTGTTTTGACATCCATCTGCCATATCTCATAATCATAATATGCAGCGATTGCTAACATAATCCTCACAGACTTTAGCTTCGCTACTGGTGATAAAGTCTCATCGTAGTCAACTCCTTGAATTTGTCGAAACCCTTTTGCGACAAGTCGAGCTTTATAGACAGTAACATTACCATCAGCACCTGTTTTCTTCTTGAAAATCCTTTTGTTCTCGACAGCCTTCCGGCCATCTGGTAAGTCCACCAAAGTCCATACTTGGTTTTCGTACATGGATCCAATCTCGGATTTCATGGCTTCTTGAATTTTGTTGGAATCTGGGCTCATCATCGCTTCCTCATATGTCGCAGGATCATCGGTGTTGTCCACCAACATGACACTCATAACGGGATCATACCAATCTGGAGTGGTACGAGTTCTCGTTGACCATGAGGCTCAGAGCAACTACAACCGAAGTTTCATGATCATCATCATTAGCTTCCTCTCTTATTGGTGCAGGCACCACAGAACTTCTTCCGTCAGCCACTCGCAATTTCGAGAGAAGGTTCGACAACCTCGTCGAGTTCTACTTTCCTTCCCGTCACTTCTTTCGAGAGAAATTCCTTCTCTAGAAAGGATCCATTCTTGGCAATGAAGATTTTGCCTTAGTATCTATGATAGAAGGTATACCCAATAGTTTCCTTCGGGTACCTATGAAGACGCATTTTTCCGCTTTGGGTTCAAGCTTGTCCGGCTGTAACTTCTTTACATAGGCTTCGCAACCCCAAACTTTAAGGAACGACAATCTAGGTTTCTTCCGAAACCTAATTCATACGGTGTCGTTTCAACGGATTTAGATGGTGCCCTATTTAAAGTGAATGCGGCTGTTTCTAATGCATAACCCCAAAATGATAGCGGTAAATCTGTAAGTGACATCATAGAACGAACCATATCTAAGAGAGTTCGATTATGACATTCGGACATACCATTACGCTGTGGTGTTCCTGGCGGTGTCAATTGTGAAATTATTCCACATTTCTTCAAATGCTCGCCAAACTCGTAACTTAGATATTCACCTCCACGATCAGAACATAGAAATTTAATCTTCTTGTTACGTTGATTCTCTACCTCACTTTGAAATTCCTTAAACTTCTCGAAAGTTTCGGACTTAGGTTTCATGAAATAGATATACCCATATCTACTCAAGTCATCCGTGAAGGTAAGAACATAACGATAACCACCGCGCGATGCTACACTCATTGGACCACATACATCGGTATGTATGATTTCCAATAAGTCAGTAGCTCGCTCCATCATACCAGAAAATGGAGTCTTAGTCATTTTACCCATCAGACATGCTTCGCATCTTTCAAGTGATTCGAAATCAAGTGATTCAAGAAGTCCATCGGAATGGAGTTTCTTCATACACTTCACTCCAATGTGACCAAGACGACAGTGCCACATATAGGTCGAGTTATCGCTCGATTTCAAATGTTTAGCCTCAATGTTAATAATATGTGTATTTCCACTATCGAGATTCAATAAGAATAGACCATCTATCAAAGGTGCATGTGCATAAAACATATTACTCATATAAATCGAACAACCATTATTCTCGGACTTAAACAAGTAACCGTCTCGCAATAAACAAGATCCCAATATAATGTTCATGCTTAACGCAGGCACCAAATAACAATTATTTAAGTATAAAACTAATCCCGATGGTAGATAAAGGGGTAGCGTGCCGACCGCGATCACATCAACCTTTGATCCGTTTCCCACGCGCATCGTCACCTCGCTCTTCGCTAGCTTCCGTTTATTCTGCAGCACCTGTTTAGAGTTACAAATATGAGCAACCAAACCAGTATCAAATACCCAGGCACTACTACGAGTACTAGTGAGATACACATCAATAACATGTATATTAGATATACCTTTCTTCTTGATGTTGCCGTTCTTCAAATCCGCCAAGTACTTTGGGCAATTCCGCTTCTAGTGACCTTCTCCCTTGCAGTAAAAGCACTCAGTATCAGGCTTAGGTCTAGCCTTGGTCTTCTTCGTTGGCGTGGTAACTTTCTTACCACCCTTCTTGAAGTGTCCCTTCTGCTTAGACTTGCCTTTCTTGAATTTGGTGGTCTTATTGACCAACAACACTTGGTGCTCTTTCTTGATCTCCACTTCTGCAAATTTCAACATGGCAAAGAGTTCTGGCAACGTCTTGTTCATGTTTTGCATGTTGTAGTTCATCAAAAAGTTCTTGTAACTTGGTGGTAGTGATTGGAGGACGCGGTAAATCCCCAAAGCATTAGGAATCACTATACCCAAGCTTTGAAGTTTGTTTGCATGCCCAAACATCTTAAGCACATGCTCACTGACGGAGCTGCCCTCTTCCATCTTGCAGTTAAAGAACTTTTCAGAAGCCTCATAGCTTTCAATTGCCGCATGAGTCTCAAAGATCAATTTGAGATCCTCGACAATATCATATGGGTCTGAATTCTCAAACCTTTTCTGAAGCTCCGATTCTAAACCATACAAGATAGCACACTGAATTGTGGAGTACTGAGTCTTCCGAGTGAGGTAAACATTCTTTACATCGGCAAGATCACCGCAGTGGGTCACCCAAATGATGCATCCAAAGACATAGGTCAAATTACCAGCTGTGAGGACAATCCTCAAATTGCGGAACCAATCCGCGAAGTTGCTTCCATTGTTTTTCAACTTTTCTTTCTCTAGGAACGCATTAAAATTGATGGTAGGGGCTGCCATTGATCTACAACATATTTGCAATAGTTTATACTAAGTTTATGACAAATTGAGTTCAAATTAATAATAAAATTAATCTAGGTGAACTCCCACTCAAAACAATATCCCTCACATTGTTTTAGTGATCACACGAACCAAATCCACCACATCAACACCGATCATCACGAGAGTTGATATAGTTTCAATGGCGAACAATCGACATGTTCATCATATCTACTATATGATTCATGCTTTACCTTTCGGTGATCCGTGTTCCGAGACCATGTCTGTACATGCTAGGCTCGTCAAGATCAAACCTTAGTTTCCGCATGAGCAAATCTGGCTTGCTCACGTTGTATACACTTGCGGAATCTAACACACCCGATCATCACGTGGTGCTTCGAAACAACAAGCTTTAGCAACGGTGCTAACTAAGGGTGAACACTTTATGACTTGAAATTCATGTGTATGAGGGATCATCTTATAATGCTACCGTCGTCTACTAAGCAATACAAGATGCATAAAGGATTAACATCACATGCAATTCATAATATGTGATATGATATGGCCTTTTCTTCTTTGTGCTTCCGATCTCCATCTTCAAGCACGAACATGATCTCCATCATCACCGGCATTGCATCAAGGTCAATGACGCTTCTTCATGGTTGTCGTCCACCGGCTTCAACTATTACAACTACTTTGAATAGACACGCGGGTCTTAACATAAATTAAAGACAACCATATGGCTCCTGCCGGTTGCCAACTTACAATAAGGAACATTGCATACATCAAATATAATCACACTCATGGCCATATCACATCACTGCACACCCCTGCAAAACAAAGTTAGACGCCTCTACTTTCTTAGCATATTTTACGTGGTTTGGGGCTTTCAATAAGTGTCGTTATAATTACGAACATGAACCACAACATTGATACTAGTATTGTTAATCACCCGTTGTAAATTGGATCTTAACTATGCTAGGAGAAACAGGCACCCACAAAGCCACTTATGCAATACAAGTTGCATGTAAAACGTGGAGCAAGTCTCATGAATGATGTCATGTAAGGTTAGCCCGGACCGCTTCATCCCAACATCCCGCAAGATGCAAAGTACACAAGAAGCAATCGACAATAAAAGCATCAACGCCCACAATGACTATTGTGTTCTACTCGTGCAACAGATCTACATATAGACACGTCTCTGATACCACTGTAGGGTTTCGTAGCATGGAAAACAAAAATTTCTATCGCATACAAACAAACAAGCCAAGATCTATCTACTAGATTGTAGCAACGAGTCGATGGAATAACTCACCCTCGAAGATTCCAAAGTGTTTAACGAGAGCGGATTCTCGTGGGTGATGTAGTCGTACTCTTCCCGATCTCAAGATCGCGTAGACGATCCTTCCCGTACTGCGTTCGGCGCTCCGCTGTCGGTCACACGTTCGGTACTCGACGAAGACCTTCCTCTCCCTTGTTCCAGCAGGCAGCGGAGGTTGTAGCACTCTCCTCGTGATTCCGGCAGCACAACGGCGTGGTACCGGAAGTATAGGGGAGATCTCGTAGGGCTTCGCCTTAAGCCGGAGCGAGTATGGTGGACTATGAGAGAGCCCTCGACGATCTAGGGTTTAGACACGCCGAGGAGGGGGCTATGTTGGCGGCTAGGGTTTGACCTAGGCGGCGGCGGCGAGTGCCCTAGGGCCGGCGGCGGCTATGGAGGCGGCGGCGGCTTGGGGCTAGGGTTTAGAGGTAGGGAACTTGTGTGTCTAGGAGGGGAGCCCTGCCCCTCCTCTTATAGGTGGAGGGAGGCGCGCCAGGGGAGGGGAGTCCCTCGCCAACTCGGACCCAAGGTGGGCCGGCGGTGGAGATGTAGGGACTCCTACCCAACTCGGATTCCACCTCCCCTCCACTTCCCAAAATTAGCCGTTTGACTTTCAAATTGGCGTTTGACTTTTCAAACAAGCATTTGATTAAATCCTCTATTTTGTTCAGCGATGACTCTTAGTACATGATGAAATCATACCAACTTGATATAACACATTCATGTACCCTTCCCCTCCGGAGTGCCGGACATTCCGGAACCTTCTAGAACATTCCCGAAGAAAACACCGAAAACATTCCCCAACTCCGAAACAGGACTTTCCTTATATGAATCTTATTATCCGGACCATTCCAGACCTCCTCGTGATATCCCGAATCCCATTCGAGACTCCGAACAACATTCGGACTCTTTCTCATCATTCCATAACTACTTAAACAACGTCGAATCCTTAAGTGTGTCTCCCTACGGTTCGTGAATTATGCGGACATGATCGAGACACTTCTCCGAACAATAACCAATAGAGGAATCTAGAAATTCATATGTCTCCCACATATTTATACGATTACTTTGCGATCGAATGAACCACTTACATACGATACCAATTTCCCTTTGTCTCACGATAGTTTACTTATCCGAGGTTATGATCGTCGGTATCTCTGCATACCTAGTTCACCCTCATTACCGATAAGCACTCTTTTCTCATTCCCGCGATATGTGATCCCTTGTGAGCCATTCACATGCTTGCAAGCTAATTGGATGACATTTCACCGAGAGGTCCCAGAGTATATCTATCCGTCATATGGATGGACAAATCCCACTCTTGATCCATGTGTCTCAACCAATACTTTCCGAACACTCAATGCCACCTTTATAGCCACCCAGTTACGGTGTGATGTTTGATGTCATCAAAGCATCCATCCGGTAAAGGTGATATGCATGATCTCATGGTCGAAGGAATTAGGTTACTATGTATCAGAAAGCATATAGCAATTGAACTATTAAAATGACTTGATCTTTATGCTACGCTTATCTATAGGAGTATGTCCACCATATCATTCTCCTAACGATATGATCTTGTTGTTAATAACATCTCAATGTTTATGACAGGGAAACCACAATCATTTATTAACCAACAAGCTAGTGATGTATAGAGGCTTTACTAGGGACTTCAATTTTAAGTTTACAAATCACACAAGTATTAATGTTTCCTTGTTAATACTATTATAGCATGAATGTAAACATTTATCATAAACACAAAGATATAATAATAACTACATTTATTATTGCCTCTAGAGCATATCTCTAACAAGCCCTGCAGGACTCCGCCACCGAGGAGATGAATCTCTTGTAGAGGAAATCGCGATCTTAAAAGATCAGAAGAAAGCTGTCGATGAGCAAAATCAACACCATCATGAAGCGTATAAGATCCTCCAACAAGAACGGGACTCCATGGAGGATACTCTCTGGCAGGCTGAGGCCAGCATCTTCAGTAAGTGATTATCCGTCCTGGATTTCTGTAGTCTAGATACTCTGAATTTTTGAACTCATGCGCTCCTTTGTCGGGAATTTGTAGCTCCTATTGGTTTAACCCGGTCGCCTCCTCTTCCAAAGGAATGCATGTTCCTTGCCGGAAACTTCATCAACACCGCCATCGCGCAAACCAAAGAGATTACCAAATCCCTCCAGATTAACATCAAGGCATCGGACTCAGTAGCGAAGTTCTCGGAGATCCTGCGCCGAGCCCCCGAGCGTATTTCAAGCTGGAAAGCTTCATGTGCACGGGCCAGCGCCAGGATGGCATTGTCAATGGTGAAGGCACACTACGAGAATGCCGACATCGACACGGTAACCTCCGGTATCCCTGATGTATACGACAAAGGCCAAAAGATAAACCACGAATCTATCTTGGTGTCTCTTGCGGGTTATGACACCAGAGTTGCTGAGTTGGTCGACGTTAACGTCTTTGTGCCCATGGAAACCATTGAAGACAAAGGCCAAAGCTCCTCCGAGTCCCTCAATACTGCCTACTTCGAGGGAGGTGACTCTCCTGCTACTGGTGATGTTGCTTCCAAGTCGCCTGCACCAGAGGAATAAAAACAACTTGTAATATTTTTTTCCTTTGTAACGTGTTATGCGGAAAAAACCATGTGTTAACTTAAGGCGGAAAACAATGGTGTATGTCCTGCTACTTAAGAACTATTTCCAGCATTTATATATTTTTAAACAAGTCCTGCTTATCCATTACTTCGGCTTTCATGCTTGACTTTTCGCGAGTCGGAAGACTCGTTGTCGGAACCATGCTCTCAGGTGATGATGCCCAATGGCACCGTCAATAACCTAAGCACAAAATCGCCGACAATAAGTGCCAAAAGTCACTACTCCAGAATCCACATAAAAATGACAAAGAACGTGTAGACCCGAAAACTTAAGCTAACGCCCGTAGGCGGAATTTTCACAAGTGCAATTGCAAAGCTTGTGCATAAAGGTTTTTCTACGATCCAAAAATGAACACTAAAGGTGGTAAAAGACTCAGAAATATGAGTGAACCAAAGAGATTTATTTCATTGATCATATAAGAGGTACACAATTAGATAAAAAATGCTAAGTGTAGAAAGGACGTAGCTGTGCTATGTTCCATGGCCGATCAAGCTCCAGGTAGTCATCATCCGGGTCACATCTCTTACACTTATGATCCTTGTTGGGTTTATCCTTCAGTTCACAATTTTCAACGAGGTAGTAAGACCCATTGAGTAGCGCCTTGCTTATGATGAACGGTCCTTCCCATGGTGGGGATAATTTGTGTGACTTCTTCTGCTTAAGTCGGAGCACTAGATCCCCCTCTTTAAACGAGCGATGCCGAACGCGGCGACTATGGTAGCTGCGTAGATTCTGCTGGTAGATGGCAGATCTTTGGCATGCAAAAACGCGCTCCTCCTCGAGAAGGTCCACATCTAGGCGTCTGGATTCTTCAGCGTCATCTTCGTCGTAGGCGGCAACCCTTGGTGCATCGCGAAGTATGTCGGAAGGTAGGATGGATTCTGCTCCATATACCATGAAGTAAGGGGTGTACCCGGTGGATCTATTGGGTGTAGTTCGTAAACTCCACAACACAGATGGCAATTCTTCAGCCCAGGCTCCAGCTGCTCTATGTAGCGGTGCCTCAAGACGTGGCTTTATTCCCTGCGGAATTAATCCATTGGCTCGCTCAACCTGACCATTTGGATTGTGGATGTTCCACAGATGCAAGGTCAAGTCGGATGCCCTTCTCCAAACAATATGCCTCCACTTCTCCGAGTGACAAGTTGCTACTTTTGTCGGTGATAATGCTATGTGGGAGATCAAATCTTATCACTACATCCCGGACAAACCTGAGGGCAGTTGCCCCATCTAGCTTTCTAATGGGTTTAGCTTCTATCCATTTAGTGAATTTATCAACTGCTACTAGCAGATGCGTAAATCCACACGGTGCCATCTGCAACGGACCAACCATGTCCAGCCCCTAGACTGCGAACGGCCAAGTTATTGGTATTGTTCGCAATTCTTCAGCAGGAACATGTGGTTGTCGGGCATAATACTGGCATGCCATGCATGTCTCAACCAGCTTGTCGGTGTCCACCTTCGCGGTCAGCCAGTAGAATCCTTGCCGGAAGGCTTTCGTGACCAACGATCGAGGAGCGGCGTGATTCCTGCAATCTCCGAGATGGATCGCGTAGGATTTCAATACCTTCTTGCTGGGAAACACACTTAAGGTATACACCAGGAGTGCTCCTTTTGTAGAGTTGTCCATTGATTATGGTATAGCCCTTCGCTCGACGTACTATTTGTCGTCTTTCGACTTCGTCGTCGGGCAATGTTCTGTGTTCGAGTTATTCCATGAACGGTTTTGTCCAAGACGGAGGGACGTTTGCCACCATAAGGACGAAAGAGTCAACTCTATCCGTGTTGTCGATGTCCGCTCCCTTCACGGATGGTGTCTGTAGATGCTCTAGGAAAACTCCTGGCGGAATTCGTTTGCACCCTGATCCAAGCTTGGACAGCAGACCAGCTGCCTCATTTTGCTACCTAGGTACATACTTGACCTCGTAGCCCAAGAAGCTCTTGGCTATCTCGTCCACTTCATCTCGATATGCCGTCATCATAGGGTTCTGTTCATTCTAGGTGCCAGCCACCTACTGGGCAACCAAGTCGGAATATCCACAGCAAACTATGTGCTTGATGCCAATATCCTTGGCTACGCATAATCCGTGAATGAGTGCTTCATACTCCGCCATGTTGTTAGTAGCCTCGAAGTGGATATGCAGAACGTAGTGTAGCTTTTCCCCAGTTGGTGACTGTAGCAGTACACCAGCCCCCGAGCCGTTGAGTAGCTCTGATTCGTCAAAGTGCATCACCCAGTATTCTGGTTCCGGCAATGGGGTAGCATCTAGCATCTCCGTCCAATCCGCAATAAAATCCGCCAAGGCTTGTGACTTGATAGCGTCGCATCTCATGTAGGTGATCTTGAAGGCGGCAAGTTCAATGCCCCACATCGCGACCCTTCCCGTAGCGTCGCCGTTGTTGATAATGTCGGATAGTGGAGTCTTGCTCACCACTGTGATTGGGTGCTCCTGAAAGTAATGCCTCATCTTCCGAGAAGCAAGGAATACTCCATAAGCTATCTTCTGGTAGTGCGGGTAACGTTGCTTGGACTCCGTCAAGACCTCTCTTACATATTAAACTGGTCGTTGAACTCCGTGTTCATAGCCTGGTTCCTTCCGCTCTACCACGACGAAGATGCTGATTACCCGGTTGGTTTCCGCCATGTAAATTAACATGGGCTCTCCAGGGTCAGGTGCTGCAAGGATGGGCGCTGAGGAAAGAATCTCCTTGAGCTGCTTCAATGCTGCATCTGCTTCGTCCGTCCACGTGAATTTGTCCGCCTTCTTCAGCAACTTGTATAGCGGCAGAGGCTTCTCTCCAAGTCGGCTGACGAACCGACTAACTGCTGCAACACAACTTGTTAGTATTTGAATGTACTTTAGGCATGTCGGGCAGTTTATGTTTAATATGGCCTTGATTTTCTCTGGGTTGACCTCGATTCCACGCTGGGAAACGATGAAGCCCAACAATTTTCCGACTGGAACCCCGAAGACGCACTTCTGAGGGTTAAGCATCATGTTGTATTTCCGGTGATTATCAAAGGTTTCTTTTAAGTCGGAGATTAAGTCATTTGACTTTTTAGACATCACCTCTATATCGTCCACATAGGCATGAATGTTCCGACCAATTTGATCGTGTAGGCAATGTTGCATTGTCCGCTGGTACGTAGCACCTGCGTTTTTCAGCCCAAAGGGCATCATAACATAGCAAAACGTGCCGTATGGAGTAGTGAACGAAGTGGCCAATTGGTCTGACTTCCTCATCTTGATCTGGTGGTATCCTGAGTATGCATCGAGAAAACACAAAAGTTCTGAGCCAGCCGTCGAGTCAATGACTTGGTCAATGCGAGGCAAAGCAAACGGATCTTTGGGGCATGCTTTGTTCAAGCCGGTGTAATCAACGCACATTATTAATTATTTGGTTCCCTTTTTGGGGACAAGTACAGGGTTGTCCACCCATTGGGTGTGAAGGACTTATCGGATAAAACTAGCCTTAAGTAACCTAGCTATCTCTTTGCCTATGGCACGTATCTTCTCATCTCCAAAGCGTCGTAGAGGTTGCTTCACTTGTTTGCATTTTGGATCAATGTTTAAGCTGTGTCGGCAAGTTCCTTAGGTACACATTTCATGTCGGCAGGATGCCAGGCAAAGATGTCCCTGTTTTCAAGGAGGAACTCGACGAGCGCGCTTTCCTATTTGGGATCCAGGTTCGTCCCAATGGCGGTTGTCTTGGAGGTATCGCCTACCACAAGTTCCACCGGCTTGGTCTCGATGGCGGCCTTGAATGCTGGAGCGGAGTCGGAAATCTGTTTTTTTGACACGGGCATCTCTGAGGCATCGACCTTGCTCTGGATCTCTTTGAATTCTTCGCTGTAGAGGACAGCTTCCGCGTAGGCTGCTTCACTAATCTCATAGTCCCTAGCTTTGGCAAAGCTTCCGGATACTGTGATGACATAGTTTGGTCCGTGTATATTGAGTTTGTTGTTGACGAAGCATGGCTTGGCCATGAAGGTGTGGAATATGTCACGGTCGAATATGACGTGGTACACGCTCTTGAAGGGGACCACCTCAAAGGTCATGCGCTCTTGGCGGTAATTATTAACATCGCCAAAGGCAACCTGAAGTGTGATGCACCCAAGGGACCAAGCCTCCCGACCAGGAACTACGGCGTGGAAGATGGTGTTGGTCCGCCTTAGGTTTGCCGCCGTCAAGTTCATCTTCTACAGTGTATCCAGGTACATGATGTTGATGCTTCTTCCACTATCCACCATACATTTGGTGAACTCCTTGCCGCAATCAAGGGGTTGATGACCATGGAGTATTGGTTCTCTGTAGGGATAAGGTCTATGTGGTCCTTCTTGTCTCAAGTAATTGGAATCTCCGACCAGCGCATGAACTAGGGAACTGGGGGTAGAGCAGCCATCAGTATCCTCATAGAGGTCTTCTGTTGTCGGACGGTGGGGGTGCCAAGGAAAGTGTGGAAAACTGCTGCCTTATTCTCGAAGGGGTTCTTGCCTTTTTTGTCGCTCTTGGCGGCGTGCTTGGGTTCAACATCCTCGTCCATGTCACTTGAATCCTTGGACTCCTCCTCCTTCTTCTTCCCCTTGCCCTTGCCTCGTGGTCTGTTCTTCCGACTTTGCTTGTAGCAGGACTCCGGGTCCTCCTTGAGGTCGTTGACAAACTTGCAGTGTCGATTGGTATGGGTGGCTTTGCCGCTGACATCGAGGTGTACGAGGCACGGCATATCGCGGTACTCTTCGTAGGTTTGGGGAACACGGAGCCCTGGCGAGGTAGTTTCACTTCCTCGCTGCTGCCCACGACCAGCTCCTCGTCCTCTGTGATGTTGTCCGCCATCACCTCGTCCTGCGAAGGTCATAGCGACCATGTCGGGAGTTTACTTTTCTTCTAGAGTGGTTTTCCGCTTTGTTCTGCTGTTTCTCCGAGCTTGAGTTGGAACGGCCGTTGCCGACAGAGAGCCACGAGCATCATCGTCGGTAGTTGCGAACTCACTAGCCAACTGAATCATCTGGTTCAAGTCAAGCTGGTGATTGTCCTGCAAGCACTTCAGCTTCTGTCGGAGCAACGTGCCCCTTTCTAACCCATCGATGAAGGCAGCCATGGCGGTCTGAGCATGAACTCCAGCGCAGGAATTTTTCATATCCAGCCAGCGGGAGAGGTAGGCGCGAGATGTCTCGTCTTTCTCTTGCACGCACCGGTGTAGATCGCCAACTGTGCAGGGACGTTTGTACGTACCCTCGAAGTTCTTGGTAAACGCTTCTTGCATGTCCAACCAATTGCAGATGGATTTCTCCGGCAAGTCATCAATCCATTGACGGGCCGTGCCCACCAACAACAATGGGAGGTACTTGACGGCAATGTTGGGGTTACCCACGGAAATCTCTACCGTGTTACCATAATCCTGCAACCATGTAGCTGGCTTAGCGATGCCGTCATAGGGCTTGATGGTCTTGTCAATCCAGAAACCTTTGGGGTAAGTTGCGGACCGTATCACAGGTCCAAAGCAACGTGGTCCCAGGTATGGTCCTTCCCGGGCCTCGTGGATCTTATCGATCCGCGAACGTGCATCGTATGGCTCCGGGTTTCTTTTCTTCTTGTCAACAGGGGATGGGCTGCGGGAATGACGCGGGCCTCCTCCACCATGGTGACTGCTAGGTGGCGACGGAGGCGGAGGTGGCGGTGGCTTAGACTTCTTGCTATTACCCTCCTGCGACGCCTCACGCCTGTCGCGATTGCTTGGCGGACACGAAGGGTCATGGCGCGACCTGCTCTTGTGTCCTTGGTTGCGCTCTCCGTCATGACGGGTCTGCTCCGCGTTGTCACGGATGACGATGCCGCTCTGCCTTGGCGGGGGCATATCCGTACGACGGTGAGCCTTGGGGTCTTCGCGATGTCGGGCGGAGCGGGGCGGTGGCGATTGGCGACGAGGTTGGGCCTTTTCTCCGTGGTTGGAGGATATGGGGATAGCATCCTTCCTGTTGCGTGCATCCCTCCGTCTTTGTTCTGATGAACCCGTCTGGGACCTGACATTAAGAGGAGATCTGTCCCTTGGCGGCTTATACTGGCTAGACTGGCAAAGCGCTAGGTCAGACTCAAGGCTCTGAGAGCTGGCCTTTTCCTGCTGTTTTACCGCCTTGGACACCAGGTCATAGACCTGGTCCACCGCCTCGGGCGATCTATCCTGCTCCAGAAGGGTCTTGGCGCCGACGAGATTGAGGAGAGGAGTGGGCATCACCTGCCTGCCTTCACTGTCAATGTATGGCTTGGCTTGTGACGTCTTCGGGGGAGCCCATCCTAGGTTTTGCCGTACACCAGGATCGTTGATGACGCGAGCCAGAGCTTTCTTGGCCTTCTACTGCTGAAGCAGAGTCTTGTACTCGGCCTCCATTGCTCTTGCTTTCTCTATGGATTTCTATGCGTTGACCAGATCTCGATCTAGCTTAGCGCCTTGCTCCGCGATGGCCTGCGCTTCCTCCAGCAGCTGCTGGCACTTCTCGTCAAGCTGGGTCACGTTCCGGATATGAGCGACGGTCAGTGGCTCGACGAGGAGATTGCAGTACATCACTCTATCAGCTGGAGTAACTTGGGCAGCAGCAGACGTAGATGCCGGAGGTGGTAAGTTTGCGGTGCTGTTATTGCTCGGACCGGTGCCGAGTTCCTGCGGCTGTTGCACTGGGTTAGGCGGAGGGGGCATGACCTTTGCACGATCATTGTAGGCAGCAACAGGTGGTCCCTTCCCTTTGTCTAGAGCTGTAGGCGAAGCTCGTCTGGGTTGATGTTCATCCATCGCCGTCCCAATGGTGACGAACACCTCTCGAGACGTGATGGCGTTGTTGGCTTGCTCATCGCGTGTGTACTCCTCTTCCATCTCCTGCATGGTGGAGTCTAGCTCTTCTGGACTGAAGTCTACACTACTAGGAAAATGGTCGTTTGTGGCGCACCTGAAAGGCCCATCCGTGGCGCACCAGTAGTGCGCCACAGACGCTTCTGACTATCTCTCGGCCGTGGCGCCTTTGCCTAGTGCGCCAGTTGTGTAGAGATAGGCGTGCGCGCACTAATGCGCCACGAAGTTTGGCATGGTGCGCTACCCTTTTATCTTACGTGGCACTACCCAGCGCCACTAAACATCCATGGTGCGCTTTAGGGTAGTGCGCCAAGGTAAAACATGTGCGCCAGATGTATTTTTGTTTTTTTAATTTCCATGCCGGATTATATGCAATACAGATTATATACAATATTACAGATATACACATGCAGATACAAGATATACAATTATATATATAAATACTCGATATGAAAAACAAGATTGAAACAAATACATATAGATAAGTCTCATACATGAATACATAGTCCAAGTTACATTGTTTTGATCATGTTACAAAGTAGTAGTTGGTGACATGCGAATACATGTGTCGATCGAACAAGTTAGAGCTCGGAAGCTCGCCTAGACATCTAAACTAGCTAGCTAGACACAAACGCGGATAAATACCCAAAGAAGATAAGCATGATCACCGCCAGACGAAGGTGTAGGTCTTCATCCTTCCTTGTCCTAACTCCCGCTAGATAGCGCGTGTATCTATCTTCCGCCCGCCATAGTGTTGTACCCTTTGTAGCTATTGTCACGAAACGGTGCACTGTCTCCGGCAGTCTTCCCAATCATCGAGACTCGAACTCCGCCCCTTGTACACGACGCATCACGTCATCTACAAGTTGACAATAATAACTAACCGTGATTGAAAAACATGTATAATTAAAGTCGCATATGAAGATACACTTATAGAAAGTACTCTTAAATCAAAAGAGCAAACTCAAAAAGCATGCCTCATATATAACTAGCTAGGTCGTTGGACACGGGAATTGCTTATGACGGACCGTTAGCCAAGTAGGATGCACAATTCACGGACTTGTGCATATCACAAGGCTAACAATCCCGTCATAGCACATACACATATATATTGTGCCACGACCTTTCAATCATCGGCATATTCTCGAAAAGACAAAAATAACTCGAAAAGCATGCCTCATATATAACTAGCTAGGTCGTTGGACACAGAATTGCTTATGACGGACTGCTAGCCAAGTAGGATGCACAATTCACGGACTTGTGCATATCACAAGGCTAACAATCCCGTCATAGCACATTCACATATATATTGTGCCACGACATTTCAATCATCGGCATATTCTCGAAAAAGACAAAAATAACTCGAAAAGCATGCCTCATATATAACTAGCTAGCTAGGTCGTTGGACACAGGAATTGCTTATGACGGGACTGTGAGCCAAGTAGGATGCACAATTCCTGAACTTGTGCATATCACAAGGCTCACAATCCCGTCATAGCACATTCACATATATATTGTGCCACGACATTTCAATCATCGGCATATTCTCGAAAAAGACAAAAATAACTCGAAAAGCATGCCTCATATATAACTAGCTAGGTCGTTGGACACAGGAATTGCTTATGACGGGACTGTTAGCCAAGTAGGATGCACAATTCCTGGACTTGTGCATATCACAAGGCTAACAATCCCGTCATAGCACATTCACATATATATTGTGCCACGACATTTCAATCATCGGCATATTCTCGAAAAAGACAAAAATAACTCGAAAAGCATGCCTCATATATAACTAGCTAGCTAGGTCGTTGGACACAGGAATTGCTTATGACGGGACTGTGAGCCAAGAGGAGGGGGTCTTCTTCTTAGGAGGGTTGCTACCACTCCCTGTGCCCTCGCCGCCATCAGTGGTTTCATCGTCCGCCGTTCCTTCGGCTTCTTCCTCCGCGTCTTCCATCTCATCATCCTCGCTCTCCGAAGGATGGTATTCTTCATCGTCTTCTAGACCGGGCCGCCTCCCGAATGTCAATTGTTTATTCGAGGTCTGAGTTCTTCGCTTGATGCGCTTAGAACATCCAGCCTCGTCGTTATCACACATCTTTGCACTAATAAAAACAAATAATTGGTTAAATGCACTAAAAATCCGGCATGACCTTTGCTAATTTTCTTAAACTAGAGTGCCCGATTTCCAAAACGGAAGTTAATCAACATTCCGCAAAAATCGGGACTCGTTTCATACAAGAACCTGATATATATGGCCAGATAGCTAGCACACAATAAATGGCCATCATAGCCAAGACAACCAACATAAATGGCCCAAGATAGCCAAAGATAATCGCACAACCAGCACACAATAAATCTGTTTCAGGAAAAATGGAGCAACTAGAATAAATGGCCAACACACAAACAATACATCAAGCATAAATGGCGTGTTTCAGGTTTGGACTTAGCAGTTTCAGGTTTTAGGTTTGGACTTAGCGGTTCAGGTTTGGACTTAGCAGCTTCGTGTTTCAAAGAAGCATAAACAAGGTAAAATGCAAAGACAAAACTGTTCCCACCGAGAGAGGAGTTTCGGAGCATGGTCGGTGATCCTTAGCTCCACCACTCGGATGTAACCCCAAGAAGCATATATATGCATGGACAGAGCTTTGCACAATAGTATATAGCAATAAAAAAGGAACTGTTGTTCAAGAGAAAAAAATTAGTTAACTTGACCTTTATTTCGAGAAGTAGCACCACTACTCTAGTGCATATTCACTTTTCAACAATGTAACTTGCCATTGCTTTTACGTGTGTGTGGAGTACCTTCAATTTTCTTGGGAGTGAATAGGCTATGGTTGCATGTTGTTAATGACCAAAATCAACTCTCAGAGGTGCATAATACTCCCAACAGTACCAGTTTTATGGGAGTATATTCTGCAAGCTAAAATATATAACAAATATGAGCATGCACCGTTCTATTCACATTGTGGGAGACATGCTATACTATTTCAATCAAAAGATAATATGACGAGAGTTCGACCAGCTTGTCAGCCTTCTCCTTGTTATGCTCTAGAACTAACTGATTAAAATCACACAATATCTTGCACTAATCGATGAATCGATTAAATGAATATTGATAGCATTCCTTATATACTTCTCCATTTGAGTGGAAATTGAACAATAAAATTGAATTATTTTAATCAGAGTAGTAAAGAAAATCCTCAAATAAGAAAGCCCTTGAATTATTCTAGAAAAGTAAATCATCAAACAAGAAAGCTTATCTACCATGAACATTCAAAGGAACATTACTCATGTCGATGGCAGTGAACGCTGATGGAGTAATTGCTTAGAGTAATTAGTGAATATTGTTGAGTGAACAATATTCAAGACTAAGAACAATAAGAAAAACAACACTCTTGTTAGATGTGCTTTCGGACATCTTCTTAGTAGGCAACCCGTCACAGTATTCACAGACCTGAAACTATTCAAAGAGAAACTAGAGTGATCAAGGTACAGAAGATACACTTGTGTAACTGAAGGTTACACACGCTGCTCCTACACCTCTTTTAGTACTTGTCCACTAAAGTAAATCTTGACATTAAGGCATTTCAACTTTAGTAAACTTCATACTTAGCAAGAACTTCATGAAACTTCAGATTGTTTAGAATGACATTCAATATGACAATGTCAAACTGTACTTTTAATTGATGATTGTGTGTTATTTCAGTTTCTTCCATATCATAATATCCTCCCAAAATAACTATGACTTCACGAATTAACACATAGTATTAAACAGGAATCAACTCCAATGCAAGCCACCATGTTACGTGTGTCAAAATGATTGCAATAGGCTTAGTTTAAACCAACAAGACAAAATTTCAGAAAATCTGAACATTTCCTACTCAATCCTAAGAACCCTAACTTTGAACCCTTACTCAATCCTACTCAATCCCTAAGTGAATGGATGCAACGAGAGGAGAGAGGGGGAGAGGGAGAGGTGATTCTCACCTCCGAGACAAGGACGGCGAGCACGCGGACGATGAGGGCCTTCTCCTTCACGGACTTGTGGCGATCATGACCTCCTCCTCCACGAAGCGCGACCCCCTCCTCTTGGCGTGGCGTGCGACCTCCTCCTCTGGACTGCGACCTCCTCACAGGCACGGGCCTGCCTCCACCAGCCTTGGCGATCGCGACCTCCTCCTCCACGAAACGCGACCCCTCCTCTTGCAGTGGGCGATGCGACCTCCTCCTCTGGGCTGCGACCTCCTCACAGGCACGGCTGCTCCTCCACGACAGGCGCGGGCGGGCGGCGGTGGCGGTGGTGGTGTCTGTGAGATGCAGCCGTGCGTGCAGTGTGGTGTGTGAGATGCGGTCGAGCGGCAGTTGACTAGTCCAACCACACGCCAGAGCGCACCCGCCAAGTGCGCTACGGATAACCGTAGCACTTGGCTGTGCGCTACGTGTGTGGGTTGGACTACTGATAAGAGGGCGGCCATCCCTTCTCATAGCACTAGTACCGTCATAGCCCACCGGTTCGCCCTTATTAGCTCTATTGTAAACTATGAGCACCTGTGTTCAATCTCGGTGCTCCACTTTTTATTTTTATTTTAAAATACTTTTAAATGTACCAAAAATGTCCAAAAGTGGTGATTTATGCCATACAAGTTTTGTTTGTGTTTTAAAATACTTTTAAATATTCCAAAAATGCCAAAAAGTAGTGATATATGTCATAAAAGTGTTACAAATATGATTCAAAGTATAACTAAATTTCATAATAATTTGTCCATGAATATTACAATCTTTTTCAACCACGCGTTTACAATATTTTTTGAGCTAGCGTTTTACAATCTTTTTTCCCTTCTTTGTCGCGGTTGAATAATTTAGCCCCACTTTAATGTTTCTTCTTCGAGCGGCTACCTTTTTTGGGTAGGGTTGTCCTTTTCTTCTTGTGATGTATGTTGCTGCATCGTAGTCGCCGTCATCTTCAATCTTTGGATCGCCGTCTTGGTCAAGTCTTGCTCATTGGCGACTCCATCCATTCCGATGATGTTCCTTTTCCTCTCCTCACGACAACACGTCTAGGCTTTGTCGGTCGGTAATGAAAAACATTGGTCCACTTTGGTAGCCGCACCACGGTTCATTTTTCGCGCCACGTTTGCACCGCGGCCTTGGATTTGGCTGCTTGGTATAACCATGGTTGTGAAATACCGTCTTCTCTTCGACGTTCTTTGCCCATCCGACACGGAACATCGGCACCTTTTCTCCAGAGTCGAGCTCCCGATCTCCTCGATTCTTAGTAGAATCTTTCCTTCACGTTGTCATCGGTGTAGAATTCGACGTTACGCCTGAGTTCGATAATCACACTTGTTGTCCTTTTCCTCCGTGTAGAATGTGTAGCCGTTGATATCATACGCTGATAGGTCACCAGGTTTTGCATCGGTCCCGCGACAAGGTGAATATGATCTTTCCGTGTCGGAAGAATGCGAGCTGGGATTATCAAGGAGCGCCTAAACCAACGCGTGAAATCTGAGTTGTGCTCTTTGATTATTTCTCCTGCGTCCTCTGTATGCCCCGCCACACTTCTTCTCGATTAACCTTTTGTGCTTCGCACCCAAGGATCGACCAGTTCTAAATGCTGTAGCGCCGACGAGGTTTGCTCGATCAAAGTCTGCGTCGAAAATCGAAGTCTGCATGCGATGCGCGACCCTCTCGGTGACCAGATCCGTCGAGCTTGCCAAGGTGTCTGTTGACGGAAGACCGAGGTTCTCGATGTTCAGATAATTCGTGCGAAAGAGATGCACTCTTCGCCGTAAAGCCCTTGGCTATGCTTCCATCCGGACGGACCTTGCGAACGTATCCTTTGATGTGTCCGTTCATCCTTTCGAACGCCATCATGCGGGAGAAACATCGGCCCGAGTTGTCGATGTCCTCCACGACATGGACCAGCGGATGCACCATAATGTCAAAGAATGCGGGTGGGAAGTAGACCTCAAGCTCACATAGTATCACCACGATCTCCTCCTGTAGCCTTCCGAGCTGATTCAAGCCAATCGACTTCCTAGAGATGACGTCGAAAAACTTGCATAGGCCAAATAACGTTTCACGACGTGCTCGTCCATTATCCCTCTTAGTGCGACCGAAGTACTGCGTCATTAGCACGGCATGCCGTGAGACTTCATGCCATCAACCTCGCTTCGCCTAGGTATCGCTTATCTTGCCCGCAGAGCCGTAAGGAAATTTGACTCCTAGAAGGCACTTGAAAACTGTTTGATCTCATCCCGGCTTAGAGTGAAGCAAGAAGGAGGCGTAATATTCGTTCTTCTTGAACTTTTTACCCTTCCGACGACCTTGTGTCGCCTCCGACTCATGATCATCGTCATCTTCACGATCATCAGGAGTAGTCGTCCGTGAAGCTCCTTCCGATACCCAAGCATATCAGTCGTGGCCTTGCTTTGGACCATCTTCGTCCTATCCGGCATGTTGATTATGGTGGCGAGACTCGCACACGTTTTCGTGATATGCATGATGTCGAGGCTATGAGGCGTCGGAGAAACTTCCAGATGGCAACTCCCGAAAATGACCTTGTTTTCCATACCTTCATCAGCGGCTTGTCTTGTTGCCTCTTTCGCTTCTTTCCGTGCTTAGGACAATCTTTCCAGTTTTTCAGAACTCTTCCACTTCTTCGCTGCTCCTACGCCCGGGATTCCTCGGTCTCGATTTGCCATCGAACAGGTCTCCACGTTTTCTCCATGGATCATTCTTGCCGAGCCACCTCCGGCGCCATGAACACGGTTTTCGATGACCCCGGATCTTTCTCTAGTTGGAGATAGCTTGTGTTATCCATGCACCTAACGCATGCGTGGAATCCTTGGATAACCTGCCGAGATATACCCGCAACCGGATAGTCTTGCACCGTAGTGACCAACGCTCTCATAGTGAAATAATCTTGTGCGACGCGTCGTAAGTATTGGCTCCATTCCCATAACGTGGCTAGCTCCTCTTTCAACAGCCCGAGATACGATTGATGTTGGTACCAGGTTGTTTCGCCCTTGAATTAGCATACTCATTTGTATGTACTTCTTCTTCATGCACAACCATGGAGGAGGTTGTACATCCATACAAACACAGGCCAAGTGCGTGCGTGCTGCTCGCTACCGAACGGATTGAGTCCATCGGTGCTCGCACCAAGCCTGATGTTCCTCGAATCTCCACCGACTCGGGAATTCGAGGTCCAATGCTTTCCACCGCTAGCATCCGAAGGTGCGTCGCCAGCTCATCCTTTTCGGGTCATCATCATCTCCGGCTTCTTCCTTTCCGCATGCCATCGCATGAGCTTCGCCTTAGGGTCCGCGAAATAGCGCTGCGAGGGTGATAGGAAAGTACCATACCACTTTTCGAGGTGCTTTCCCTTTCTTGTATTGACTCACCGCACCGGACATGTGGTTTTCTCCGCCTCGCCCGATAAATGATGCAATCGTTGATGCATACGTGATATCTAACGTGCGGTAGATCGAGAGGATGACGATTTTCTTGGCATCCTCGATACTAGTTGGACATGTGTGTTCTCCGGGAGACGATCGTGCTGAATGCCATCATATCGTCGAATCTTGCCGCTCAATTTGTGCTTTGCCTTCATCTCCATAGCCTTGAGCGTTACATTCAACCGGTATCATCGGGCCTGCATCCTTCATACAATGGAGTAACCGCGTCTTTCTCAAGTTGCGCAAGCTTGGCTTTTCTCTAGCGGCAGCAAGCGTTACTGGCCCGCTTGAGAAGCGCTCTTGCACATAAGGGTCCCGCACCCAGCTGACGTTGTTCCATCGTCGCTCGCTCCTCCGCCATCTAGATCATCATCATCCCGCTTGCACCTTCACCATCTCCGTGAGCCTCTTCATCATCTCGCCTGTTCTCGCCGTGATGATGATCACCGTCTCCATCATCTATGCCATCGCTTATCCAACGAGTGTATCCATCCATGAAACCATGGCGAGTGCGCTGCAGATTCCGGAATCTGGTCGATCACCCAGTTGAGTTTGCATCTTCTGCACGGACATCTTATATCTGTCTTGTTATTTCGTATCATGTCGGCCGTCGCACATTTCAAAAATCTAGCCACAATGCCTTCGCTCATTATGCGGACCATTTTTGCCTGCACGATGTACACGGTTCAATTTTGAAGTCTATTAGAACCACATAATGAATGCATGCATGCAATGGTCGATAGAAAATTTCGGCATGACCTATCCTAAAATTAGGACCTTTGAAAAATGCCAAAGTCTTGCCAAAATGGAAATGAATCAACATTTTGGCAAAACAAATGGAAACTTGTTCACATACAAACACAAGAGAGAGAGACCGATCCATACACACATGAACATATCATTATCGTCTCCATACACACATGCATGAGCATCATCGATACTCCATATACACACACATATGACCATCGATCCTAGCTCCACACATACACACATCATGACATGAGCATCGATCATCTACATACATATGAGCACATGCATCATCCATATACACATGAACACATCCTTACATGGACAACTTACCGAGATGAGAGACCGATCGCGAGAAAGATGGAAAGGAGAGGTGCGTGCCGACCGAGACGGATAGATGAGAGACCGGAGACCTCTATTACTTATGTAACATCCAAAGCAAGTTTTACATGCTAAAATGGTGAATGTGGAGAAATTTAGGTGGGAAGGAGAAGATCCCGACTAGATCTAAGGAGGAAGAAGAAGGGCAAAGTGAAGTGTGGGGTGGTGGATGTGGTCACACATGTGCACATAAAGTGCTGTCTTAAAAATCGACACATCCGTGGCGCACGGCAAGAGTGCGCCACGGTGAGTATAAACTGTGGCGCACTATGCGAGTGCGCCACAGATGCTCTAGTCTGTGGCGCCCGGGCGGAGTGCGCCATGTTAGTGTCCGTCTCGAGCAGAGGTGGGCATGCGCTCGGTCATAGCGCACCATGCACACGTCGCCACAGATGACCCTAACAACCGTGGCGCACGTGTGCATGGTGCGCCTGAAGTTTGGCGTGTGGCCAACAAGGCCTGCCACACATATCTGTGGCGCACTAGGGTCATGTGCGCCACGGTTGTTCTAGTTACTAGTAGGGCACTGCCCACAGGTGAGCCACGCCTGTTTTAGCCGTGGGGCACTTCAACCATGTGAGCCACGGATGTGCTGATTACCTATAGCCGTTTTCCTAGTAGTGCTATCTCCTCTGAATCTGCACTGAAGTCGGCGTATAGCGTGTTGATCACAGAGTCGGAGGGTGCCAGGACTTCCTCAATGACGGGGGGTTGGACGTGCAGTAGCAGCGACGATGACTGGAGGTGGTGGCACAACTGCGGCGATGGCGGCCTGAGGTGGTGGTGGAGGTGGCTGAATTGGAGGGGCTCCGTCAATGAGCGCAAGCACTGTCTGAGCCGCTGCTTCGGCCTCCGCGTAGTTGTTGACGGTGTTTACCATGCTTTCAAAGGTAAGACGTCCCGAAGCCTGCTGCCGCCTTAGAGAATGCCAGAGAAGCGTGCCATGGTCCAGTCCTTCCACAAAGTGATACATGGTATCATCATTGGGGTAGTGTGCCAGGTCGGCACGTATATGGAGCCACCTGGCAAGGTAATCACGGGGGTTTTCGCCCTCTCTCTGAACGCAACGCGCCAGATCAAAGATGGTAACCACGCCGACGAACTTGGATCTCTGCTGTCTAGACGCACGGACGAAGCCGGCGGACTTGCAGTGATCTTTCACCTTTCTGTCCTGCACAGGGGCGGTTTGGGTGGGCCTTGAATTTTCTTGATCTTTGCCTACAAACTCCAAAGAGATATCCGACATCGATCCTTTCGTGAAAGTATCCTGCCGTAGGCGGTCTGTGTGGGTCTTGATGCTCCTCCGACTCCTAGGGAACTAGTGGCGAGTCGGTTTCGCCGATGAAGAGGTGGATATCTCCGATAGGAACGATCGAACACCGCGTAGGGTTTGTCTTCGCCGGGATCCAGAACTCGTCGGGAGGGACAATCGGAACATTGCCGGAGAAGAGAACGCAACTGATGGCTACGGTTTCGCTGATACCCGCGGAAATCTTGGTCCTCGCCCGCTGAAGAGCCTGAAGCGCCTCTTGCCCCGCGGTGGGCACCAACTGTCATGGTATTGCCGACGAGTACACCATGGAGCAATCCTCACAGTGCGTGTTTAGAGATTTGGGGGAAGGAGGACGGTTGACGGGTACGAGGTAACACAACTTACCCAAGTTTAGATCCCACGATGGTGGCGGAATCCTACTCCTGCTATAAATCACTATAATGGCAATATGCCAAGTTACAGAGATAGGTTCGCTGTGCGAGGTTATGTGAAGTTGTGCCCTAAAGGCTCCCATAGGCCCGACTTATATAGTCGCCATGTCCTAGGGTTACAGGGAAAAGTCCTAGCGAAACAGGTTACAGAGCCCTACACCGTCTATTACTAGTCTAGCGTGTCTTGTACTCCAAGGCTCCGGGTACGCTGGTGACTCCAACGTAGCCTTCCTTTATCCGGCATGGGCCTCCCTTCTAGATCCTTCTAACTAGGCCGCCCAACAGGCCATGGGCCATGCTACCAACTGTGGGCCACCCGGGTTATCCGAATAAGAGGCATGCTATGAGGATACCCATATAGCATATCCCCAACACTCAGGTTTGTCTAGACACTTCATTTTTATTGTTGCATGCACTATTTGTGTTGTTCTTGTTGTGTCTTAGTTTTCGTTTGCTTTGCTTAGGTTGTTTAGTTTGCTTGAATAAAGTAGTTTGGACCCCCGTTCTCGTTGTGTTGTTGCAAATAAGTTGCTTGGTGTTGGAAAGGAGTAGGAAGTTCCTGCTTGAAAGTGCAAAAAGGAGCTTCCATTGACTATGACTTAGACTTTAGCATGTCATGCTAGGTGTTGTTTTGACCTTATGCTTAGTGATTATTGTTGTAGCATGTCTTGTTCCAAATAATTGGGATTGCTTAGTCTGCCTTGAAGAAATTCTGCGTTGTTTTAGCATGCAAAAGCATAATATTGTGGTATTCTCCTTTGATGCTTTTTTTGGTTGACTTGGTGTCGTGGTATTGCCGACGAGTACACCATGGAGGGGTCCTCATAGTGCGTGTTTAGAGACGTGGGGGAAGGCAGACGGTTGACGGGTACGAGGTAACACAACTTACCTAGGTTCAGATCCCACGACGGTGGAGGAATCCTACTCCTGCTATAAATCACTATAATGGAAATACGCCGAGTTACAGAGATAGGTTCGCTGTGCGAGGTTATGTGAAGTTGTGCCCTAAAGGCTCCCATAGGCCCGACTTATATAGTCGCCAGGTCCTAGGATTACAGGGAAAAGTCCTAGCCGGACAGGTTACAGAGTCCTACACCGTCAATTACTAGTCTAGCGTGTCTTATACTCCAAGGCTCCGGGTATGCTGGTGACTCCATCGTAGCCTTCCTTTATCCGGCATGGGCCTCCCTTCTGGATCCTTCTAACTGGGCCGCCCAGCAGGCCATGGGCCATGCTACCAACTGTGGGCCACCCGGGTTATCCGGATAAGAGGCATGCTTTGAGGATACCCATATAGCATATCCCCAACAGTAGCCCCCGGAGAACTCCGAGATCTTGCGCCGTCTTGCCTCTTCACCTTGAATACTCTGTCTAGATTGATGTCGGCAAATCGTCACGCAATATCATGTAGTCCTCCCAAATAACAATGCAAGATTTTCTCCGTCTTCAATTCGTAAGTCGGAGAATTGCTGAATCTTCCATCGTACTCTTCCATAGCCGGACTGGATCCGCCCATGCCAGAATCTTCTGATGTGATGGTTCATCTGCCTATGATAGCTAGGGCGACGTAGACATTGGTCAGCAACGCCTCATAACTCACACATGCAGAGAACGCAATCATGTCCACTTTTACCGCGCAAGCGATACGAACCGTTGGCGGCGACGGTTGGTACGTGGCGAAATTTCCACGCATGTCTCCGCACACGTCGTCTACGCGGCAACCATTCGATCAAGATGCACGAATCTTGATGCCGGAGACCATAAATAGTAACTGCGGTGGAAAATTTACTTTTTCACCTCATTCTCCCCTGCATCGTCTTCTTCCTCCAGCGAGCGCCTCCTCGAGATCTCCATGCAACGTGCGAAAAACCCTAGCTCTCCAATCTTTCCCAGTCACCGTCGAACACACCCAATGGCCAGCAGCAGCCCCTCCCCTTCGATGGCAGCGTCGGGCCAAGCCGACGAGCTCCTTCGTCGTGCCCCCAGAGGGCCTGGTCATACCCAAGTCTACGGTGGTCGAGGCCACCGACGGTGACCATAATCCAGCGGCGCTGGAGCTGCTAGAGGAGGAGTACGACTCGCACAAGGGCGACTGGCGTGGTTCGAATATCACAGACCGCGACATCAAAGAGCTGATCAACGAGGGCTACCTCCCCGTGACAGAGGGGCTCGCCTAGCGGGTGGCGTCGGACGGCGAGGTCACACCTTCTCCCCAAGCCGGATAAAAGGTGTACCTCAAAGCATAGATGGTATGCGGCATCTCCCTGCCCATCTCCAACTTTTTCCTTGCTGTCCTAAATCATTACCGAGTACAACCACAGAACCTCTCCCCCAATAGCATCTTAGCGCTCAGCAATTACACGGCGCTCTACGAGGGTTATTTAGGAATCAAGCCTAGGCTAGATCTCTTCATATACTTCTTTACCGTCAAACGCGAAGCCGGATCCGGCAAGGACGTGCTTAGGAATTGTGGAACCATTAGTTTTAAGATCCGGCCTGGCCGGCGCTTCCCCGACATCGTCGGCCACGAATCCTGCAAGAATTGGCAGCGAACGTACTTGTACGGCCCAGATATCCCTCTGGCTGGCCGAGAAGTCACGTACTCAGACTTTGTCGATGGAGCATCCGCTGAAGCCTCGACATGGAGATCCCATGCCTCCCTTCCCTCTGACATCGACGCTTCCCGTGCTATAAGGCGGTTAGAGTGGTTCATAGAGACGGGTTTGACTGGATTGGACCTAGCCATGTGCTGGTTCATCAGGCGGATCCAGCATCTGTAGCACCGCTTGAAGCTGATGCACGAGTATTCCAACGATAGAAGGGATAGCCTCCGCATCTCTGAGGATAACTTCTCGAGCGACTCCGTCAAGCTCCGCCTCAAGGACATCGTCAAAGTGAAGGACAGGAAGCATGGCTTCACCATCACCTACGACATGTTCGTAGAGAGCAAGTTCCTAAAGTTAACTGTTTATTTTCCGTGTATGACATATACTCCAGTTCTTCTGTCTAACCATTACCATCTCATCTAACACGGTTGTCGTGGTATTGCCGATGAGTACGCCATGGAGGGGTCCTCACAGTGCGTGTTTAGAGACGTGGGGGAAGGCGGACGGTTGACGGGTATGAGGTAACACAACTTACCTAGGTTCAGATCCCACAACGGTGGCGGAATCCTACTCCTGCTATAAATCACTATAAAGGCAATACGCCGAGTTACAGGGATTGGTTTGCTGTGCGAGTTTGTCTGTGAACGTCTGAGATTGTGCCCTAAAGGCTCCCATAGGCCCGACTTATATAGTCGCCAGGTCCTAGGGTCACAGGGAAAAGTCCTAGCCGGACAGGTTACAGAGTCCTACACCGTCTATAACTAGTCTTGCGTATCTTGCACTCCAAGGCTCCGGGTACGTCGATGATTCCAGCCTTAGCCTTCCTTTATCCGGCATGGGCCTCCCTTCTGGATCCATCTAACTGGGCCGCCCAGAAGGCCATGGGCCATGCTACCAACTGCGGGCCACCCGGGTTATCCAGATAGGATACATGCTATGAGGATACCCATATAGCATATCCCCAATAGTAGCCCCCGGAGAACTCCGAGATCTTGCGCCGTCTTGCCTCTTCATGTGGAATGCTCCATCTGGATGGATGTCGGCAAATCGTCAAGCAATATCTTGTAGTCCTCCCAAAGAACCCTGCAAGGTTTTCTCCGTCTTCAACATGTAAGTCGGAGAAATTCTGAATCTTCCATCATACTCTTCCATAGCCGGACTGGATCCGTCCATGCCGGAATCTTCTGATGTGACGGCTCATCGCTATGTCGCCTAGGCGGCGAGACGTAGGTCAGCGACGCCTCGTAACTCACACATGCAGAGAACGCAATCATGTCCGATTTCCCCGCGCGAGCGATACGAACCGTTGGCGGCGACGGTTGGGGACGTGGCGAAATTTCCGCGCACGTTCGCGAACACGTCGTCTACGCGGCAACCATCCGATCAAGCTGCACGAATCTTGATGCTGGATATGATAAATAGTAATTGCGGTGAATTTTTTTACTTTTCACCTCATTCTCTCTCCGCATCGTCTTCTTCCTCCAGCACGTGCCTCCTCGAGCTCTCCGCGCAAACTCGCAAAAAACCCTAGCCCCAATCCGCCAGTCACCTTCAAACTCATTCCATGGCTAGCAGCATCACCTCCCCTTCCATGGCGGCGGCGAGCAAAGCCGTGGCGAAGCCAGCGAGCTCTGTCGTCGTGCCCCCAGAGGGCTTGGTCATCCCCGTCTCGGCGGTGGTTGAGTCCACCAGCGGCGACCATAATCCAGCGGCGCTGGAGCCGTTGGAGGAGCTCGATTCTGACAAGGGAGATTGGCGTGGTTCAGACATCACGAACCGTGACATCCAGGAGCTGATCGCCGAGGGCTACCTCCCTGCGACGGAGGGGCTCGCCTGGCGGGCGGCACTGGCCAGAGAGGTGACACCTTCTCCCCAAGCCAGAGAAAAAGTGTACCTCAAAGCCCAAATGGTACGTGGCGTCTCCCTGCCCATCTCCAACTTCTTCCTCTCCGTCTTAAACCACTACAGAGTCCATCCCCAAAACCTTTCTCCCAACAACATCTTAGCGTTTAGCAACTACGCGGCGCTCTGTGAGGGTTACTTAGGGATAAAGCCTAGGCTAGATCTCTTCGTGTACTTCTTCACCGTCAAATGTGAAGCCGGAGCCAGTAAAGAAGAACTTAGAAATTGCGACACCATAAGCTTCAAGATCCGTCCTGGCCGGCGGTTCCCCGACATCGTCGTTCATGAGTCCTGCAAAAATTGGCAGCGTACTTACTTCTACGGCCCAGATATCCCTCTGGCTGGCCGACAAGTAACGTACCCGGACTTTGTTGACGGAGCCGCCGCTGAAGCCTCGTCATGGAGATCCCAGGACTCCCTTCCCTCCAACCTCGATGCTTCCCGCGCCATAAGGCGGATAGAATGGTTCGTAGAGACGGGTTTGATCGGCTTGGACCTAGCGATGTGCTAGTTCATCAGGCGAATCCAACCTCTACAGCACCGCGCGAAGCTCATGCACGAGTATACCAGCGATAGAAGGGATAGCCTCCACATCTCCGTGGACAACTTATCGAGTGACTCCGTCAAGCTCGTCCTCAAGGACATTGTCAAGGTGAAGGACAAGAAGCGTGGCTTCACCATCACCTATGACATGTTCGTAGACGGCAAGTTCCCAAAGGTAGTTATTTATTTTCCGTGTATGACATATACTCCAGTTCTTCCATCTAGCAAATGTCATCTCATCTAACACAGTGGTTCTTCACCTTACAGCTTAGCGACATAGATGAGGACAACATGGCTCCTCAAATCTATGATCCAAAGATGAAGGAAGTCACCGTCGTGTCCGACAATGATGCTCCGTTGGAGCGAAAGCGGAAGAGCTCCACCTCTAACGCTGCCGACAGAGGCAAGAAGAAGAAGACGGAGGGTGGAGCCTACAAGAAGACTACCGCCGCCCTGGAGGCGGAGAAGAGAAAAGTTACCGGGATCCCCTTTGCCAAAGCACCCCCACTTGTGTAAGCTTCTTTCTCTCCGACATTGTCTATTCATCTGTCTTGCTCCTGTACTTATGCATTTTGCACGTTTCAGGAAGAAAGCCACAACCAGCTTGAAGAAGACCTCCAAATCATTGGGGGCTTCTAGAACTATCAAGGACATGCTGCATCGCGACGCATCTCCCACCATCGCCCCTGCCACTCCCTCCGTCAAGCCTTCGTCTTCCCCAACAAGCTCACAAGCTAAGGAGGAATCTGGCCCTTCCGCCATGGAAGTGGAGTCAGGTGCTTTTACCGAGGTTGCTGTCGTCGGCGAGCAGGCGACGCAGGAGAGTGCCGCCCACAAAATGGCTGAAGCTCCAGCTAAGGATGCCATCGGTGGCGGTAAGGCGGTTATGGAAGCAGGTACTTCTGCCGTAGGCGACGCCCCCGCACCTAAGAAAGCCATAGCTTATCCAAAGATAGTCTATCCTGTACTTACACCAGGTAGCACTGCTCTGGTCCCTGGTGCAACACCGACATCTCTGACGTGCGGTCTAGAGGAGCTCCTCCGACAAGCTGAGATCTTGCAAGGAAACAGCGAATCCTTTGGCAAGCTACTGGCCGAGAGCGCTACAAACCTCAAGATCATTGCACTTGTAAGTTTTATTTGTCTTTTGCATTTCATACGAGTATCCCACTGTAGCCCCCGAGGATGTAGACGGAAAACCATAGGTCTTTGCATCTATATGCTCTAAGAGTGACTAAGTTAGAAAATCTCTCACTCTAGCCCCCAAGCATATAGGTGGAATGAAATATTCCGACTAGATGATTTATTAGTAGCATACGCAATGTTTATAAATTTCAATACTGTAGCCCCCAAGCCTCTAGTTGTAACTGAATTAGTTCCGACTAGATGCTTAAAAAAAATCTAAGCATTTATCCGAGTTAAAAACTTTATACTGTAGCCCCCAAGCTTCTAATCGTAAACTGAATTAGTTCCGACTAGATGCTTAAAGAAAAGCTAAGCATATTGCTAAGTCGAAAACTCTTGCTGTATCCCCCGAGCGTCTAGGTGGAAATTTTCAGGCTAGATGCTCCAAGCAGACCAAACAACGTTTTAATTTTTTCCTTTTTTCCACAAAACAAGAATGCTCGGAGGGGCATGGCCAACGACAAGTACCAGAAGATGCGCGCAGACTTGGAAGCTGAAAAGGGTAAAACTGCCTTCTTGAAGGAACAGATCACCAAGAGCAAGCGTCTGTTTTCTTTTTCGCATTCCGACTTGGTTTTGTGCCCTTATTCTCCGAGTACTCACTGTGTACTTTGCTTTCTCCGACTTGCAGAAACCATCGCCAAGGCCAAGAATATTGTCGAGCAATCCAAGCACATTCAAGAGCTAGATAGCAAGAACAAAATTCTTAAGCAAGAGAGGAAGGGCATGCTGAAAATGCATGAGGAGTCAATGAAGGTCCTGCAGGACTCCGCCACCGAGGAAATCAATTGCTTGAAGGAGGAGATATCTATATTAAGAGATCAGAAGCAAGCTGCCGATGAGCAAAATCAACGCCATCATGAGGCGTATAAGCTCCTCCAACAAGAGAAAGAATCCTTGGCGGACACCCTCCAGCAAGATGAGGCCAGCATCTTTAGTAAGTTTTCTCCGTCTTGGATTTCTGTAGTCTAGATACTCTGAATTTTTGAACTCATGTGCTCCTTGTCAAAATTTTCAGCTCCTATGGGTTTAACCCGATTGCCTCCTCCAGCCAAGGAATGCATGGTTCTTGCCGGCAACTTCATCAACACCGCCATTACGCAAGCTAAGGAGATCGCCAAGCCCCTACAGATCAACATCAAGGCATCGGACTTCATGGCGAAGTACTCGGAGATTCTGCGCCGAGCCCCCGAGCGTATCACAATCTACAAAGCTTCATGTGCACGGGCTGGTGCAAGGATGGCACTGTCAATGGTGAAGGCACACTACGAAGATGCCGACATCGACACGGTGACCTATGGCATTCCCGATGTAGACGATGATGGCAAAGAGATTGACCATGAATCCATATTGTCGTTGCTCGCGGGCTATGACACCAGAGTTGCCGAGTTGGTCGACATTAACGTCTTCGTGCCGATGAACACCATCGATGGCGACAACCAAAGCTCATCCGAGTCTCTTCACACCGCCGACATCGAGGGTGGCTCTCCTGCTGCTGATGACGCTGCTTCTAAGTCACCTGCGCCAAAGGAATGAAGAACAACATTGTAATATTTGTCTCACCTTTGGTGCATATGCGGAACAAACTTATTTATGTAACTTAAGGCGGAAAACAATGTTGTATGTCCTGCTACTCAAGAACTAGTTTCCAACATGTATATATTTTTTAAGCAAGTGCTGGCTTATCCATTACTTTGGTTCTTATGCTTGACTTTTCGTGAGTAGGAAGACTCGTTGTCGGAACCATGCGCTTAGGTGATGATGCCCAATGGCACCGTCAATAACCTAAGCACAAAATCGCCGACAATAAGTGCCAAAAGCCACTACTCCAGAATCCACATAAAAACGACAAAGAATGTGTAGACCAGAAAACTTAAGCTAACGCCCGTAGGCGGAATTTTCACAAGTCCAATCGCAAAACTTTTGCATAAAGGTTTTACATGATCCAAAAATGAACACTAAAGGAGGTAAAAGACTCAGAAATATGAGTGAACCAGAGAGCTTTATTTCATTGATCATATAAGAGGTACACAATTAGATAAAAAATGCTAAGTGTAAAAAGGATGTAGCTGTGCTATGTTCCATGGCCGATCAAGCTCCGGGTAGTCATCATCCAGGTCACGTCGCTTACGCTTATGATCCTCGTTGGGTCTATCCTTCAGTTCACAATTGTCAATGAGGTAGTAAGACCCATTGAGTAAGACCCATTGAGTAGCGCCTTTCTTATGATGAACGGTCCTTCCCATGGCGGGGATAATTTGTGTGACTTCTTCTTCTTAAGTCAGAGCACCAGATCCCCTTCTTTAAATGAGCGATACCGAACGCAGCGACTATGGTAGCTGCGTAGCTTCTGCTGGTAGATGGCGGATCTTTGGCATGCCAAAACGCGCTCCTCCTCGAGAAGGTCCACATCTAGGCGTCTGGATTCTTCAGTGTCATCTTTGTCATAGGCGGCAACTCTTGGTGCATCGTGAAGGATGTCGGAAGGAAGGATGGCTTCTACTCCATATACCATGAAGTAAGGGGTGTAGCCGATGGATCTGTTGGGTGTAGTTCGTAAACTCCATAGCACAGATGGAAATTCTTCCACCCAGGCTCCAGCTTCTCTATGTAGTGGTGCCTCCAGACGTGGCTTGATTCCCTGCAGAATTAATCAATTGGCTCGCTCAACCTAACCGTTGGATTGTGGGTGTGCCATAGATGCAAGGTCAAGTTGGATGCCTTTCTCCCAACAATAAGCCTCCACTTCTCCGAGTGACAAGTCTCACCACTAGATCCCGGACAAACCTGAGGGCAGTTGCCCCATCAAGCTTTCTAATGGGTTTAGCTTCTATCCATTTAGTGAATTTATCAACTGCTACTAGCAGATGCGTAAACCCACATGGTGCCGTCTGTAATGTTCCCACCATGTCTAGCCTCCAGACTACAAACAAAAAAGTTACTGGTATTGTTCGCAATTCTTCAGCAGGAACATGTGGTTGTCGGGCATAATACTGGCATCCCATGCATGTCTCAACCAGCTTTTCGACGTCCGCCTTCGCGGTCAGCCAGTAGAATCCTTGCCGGAAGGATTTCGCGACCAACGATCGAGGAGCGGCGTGATGACCGCAATCTCTGAGATGAATTTCGCGTAGGATTTCAATACCTTCTAGCTGGAAAACACACTTTAGGTATACACCAGTAGTGCTCCTTTTGTAGAGTTGTCCATTCATTATGGTATAACCCTTCGCTCGACGTAATATTTGCCGTCTTTCCACTTTTTTGTCGGGCAAAGTTCCGTGTTTGAGATATTCCATGAACGGTTTTGTCCAAGCCGGAGGGACCTTTGCCACCATGTGGACGAAAGAGTCAACTCTATCCGGGTTGTCGATGTCGGCTCCCTTCACAGATGGTGCCCGTAGATGCTCTAGGAAAACTCCTGGCGGAATTCGTTTGCGCCCTGATCCAATCTTAGATAGCAGATCAGCCGCCTCGTTTTACTCCCTAGGTACATACTTGACCTCGTAGCCCAAGAAGCTCTTGGCTATCTCGTCCACTTCGTCTCGATATGCCACCATCATAGGGTTCCACGCATTCCAGGCGCTAGCCACCTGCTGGGCAACCAAGTCGGAATCTCCACAGCAAACTATGCGCTTGATGCCAATATCCTTGGCTACGCGTAATCCATGAATGAGTGCAGCATACTCCGCCATGTTGTTCGTAGCCTCGAAGTGGATCTGCAGAATGTAGTGTAGCTTGTCCCCAGTTGGTGACTGTAGAAGTACACCATCCCCGAGCCGTTGAGCAGCTTTGATCCGTCAAAGTGCACCACCCAGTATTCTGGTTCCTGCAATGGGGTAGCATCTGTCATCTTCGTCCAATCCGCAATAAAATCCGCCAAGTCTTGTGACTTGATAGCTTCGCGTCTTTTATAGGTGATCTCGAAGGAGGCAAGTTCAATGCCCCACTTCGAGACCCTTCCCGTAGCATCGCTGTTGTTGATAATGTCGGACAGTGGAGTCTTGCTCACCCCTGTGATTGGGTGCTCCTGCAAGTAATGCCTCAGCTTCCGAGAAGCAAGGAATACTCCATAAGCTATCTTCTAGTAGTGCGGGTAACATTGCTTTGACTCCATCAAGACCTTGCTTACATAGTAAACTGGTCGTTGAACTCCGTGTTCATAGCCTGGTTCCTTCCGCTCTACCACGATGACGATGCTGATTACCTGGTTGGTTGACGCCATGTAAATTAACATGGGCTCTCCAGGATCGGGTGCTGCAAGGATGGGCGCTGAGGAAAGAATCTCATTGAGCTGCTTCAATGCTGCGTCTGCTTCGCCCGTCCACGTGAATTTGTCCGCCTTCTTCAGCAACTTGTATAGCGGCAGAGCCTTCTCTCCAAGTCGGCCGACGAACCGACTAATTGCTGCAACACAACCTGTTAGTCGTTGAATGTCCTTTAGGCATGTCGGACGGTTTATGTTTAATATGGCCTTGATTTTCTCCGGGTTGACCTCGATTCCACGCTGGGAAAAGTTGAAGCCCAACAATTTGCCGGCTAGAACCCCAAAGACGCACTTCTTAGGGTTAAGCATCATGTTGTATTTCCGGAGATTATCAAAGGTTTCTTTTAAGTCGAAGATTAATTCATTTGACTTTTTAGACATCACCGCTATATCATCCACATAGGCGTGAATGTTCCGACCAATTTGATCGTGTAGGCAATGTTGCATTGTCCGCTGGTACGTAGCACCTACATTTTTCAGCCCAAAGGGCATCGTAACATAGAAAAACGTGTCGTATGACATAGTGAACGAAGTGGCCAATTGGTCTGACTTCCTCATCTTGATCTGGTGGTATCCTGAGTATGCATCAAGAAAACACAAAAGTTCTAAGCCAGCCGTCGAGTCAATGACTTGGTCAATGCGAGGCAAAGAAAACGGCTCTTTGGGGCATGCTTTGTTCAAGCTGGTGTAATCAACACATATTCTTAATTCTTTAGTTCCCTTTTTGGGGACAAGTACAGGGTTGGACACCCATCGGGTGTGAAGGACTTCTCGGATAAAACTAGCCTTAAGTAACCTAGCTATCTCTTTGCCTATGGCACATCTCTTCTCATCTCCAAAGCGTCATAGAGGTTGCTTCACTGGTTTGCATTTTGGATCAATGTTTAAGATTTGCTCGGCAAGTACACTGGTTTGCATTTTGGATCAATGTTTAAGCTGTGCTCGACATTTTGGGTTGCCAGGCAAAGATGTCCCTGTTCTGACGGAGGAACTCGACGAGCGAGCTTTCCTATTTGGGATCAAGGTTCGTCCCAATGGCGGTGGTCTTGGAGGAATCGCCTACCACAAGTTCCATCGGCTTGGTCTGGATGGCGGCCTTGAATGCTGGAGCAGAGTCGGAAATCTGTTTTTTCGATGCGGTATCTCTGAGACATCGACCTTTCTCTGGATCTCTTTAAATTCTTGGTTGTAGAGGACATCATCCGCGTAGGCTGCTTCACTAATCTTGCAGTCCCTAGCTTTGGCAAAGCTTCTGGATACGGTGATGACACCGTTTGGTCCGGGTATCTTGAGTTTGTTGTAGACGAAGCATGGCTTGGCCATGAAGGTGTGGAATATGTCGCGTCCGAATATAACGTGGTACACGCTCTTGAAGAGGACCACCTCAAAGGTCATGCGCTCTTGGCGGTAATTATTAACATCGCCAAAGGAAACCTGAAGTGTGATGCACCCAAGGTACCGAGCCTCCCGACCAAGAACTACGCTGTGGAAGATGGTGTTGGTCCGCCTTAGGTTTGCCTCCATCAAGTTCATCTTTTGCAGTGTATCTAGGTACATGATGTTGATGCTGCTTCCACTATCCACCATACATTTGGTGAACTCGTTTCCGTCAATCAAGGGGTTGATGACCATGGCGTATTGGTTCTTTGTAGGGATAAGCTCTGGGTGGTCCTGCCTGTCCCAAGTAATTGGAATCTCCGACCAGCGCAGGAACTGGGGGTAGAGTAGCCATCAATATCCTCATAGAGGTCTTCTGTTGTCGGACGGTGGGGGTGCCAAGGAAAGTGTGGAAAACTGCCGCCTTCTTCTCGAATGGGTTCTTGCCTTTGCCGTCGCTCTTGGCGGCGTGCTTGGGGTCAACATCCTCGTCCATGTCACTTGAATCCTTGGACTTCTCCTCCTTCTTCTTCCCCTTGCCCTTGCCTCGCGGTCTATTCTTCCGACTTTGCTTGTAGCCGGACTCCGGGTCCTCCTTGAGGTCGTTGACAAACTTGTAGTGTCGATTGGTATGGGTGGCTTTGCCATTGACATCGAGGTGTACGAGGCATGACATATCGCGGTACTCTTTGTAGGTTTGGGGAACACGGAGCGCTATGGAGGTAGTTTCACTTCCTCGCTGCTGCCCACGACCAGCTCCCCGTCCTCGGCCATGTTGTCCGCCATCACCTCGTCCTGCGAAGGTCATATCGACCATGTCAGGAGTTTGATTTTCTTCTGGAGCGTTTTTCCACTTTGTGCTGTTGTTCCTCCGAACTTGAGTTGGAATGGCCGTTGCCAGCAGAGAGCCGCGAGCATCATCGTCGGCAGCTGCGAACTCACTAGCCAACTAAATCATCTGGTTCAAGTCAAGCCGGTGATTGTCCTGCAAGCGCTTCAGATTATGCAGAGAAACGTGCCCCTTTCCAACCCATCAATGAAGGCGGCCATGGCGGTCTGAGCGTGCACTCCTGCGCAGGAATTTTTCATATCTAGCCAGCGGGAGAGGTAGGCGTGAGATGTCTCGTCTTTCTCTTGCACGCACCGTTGTAGATCACCAACAGCGCAGGGACGTCCCCTCAAAGTTCTTGGTGAATGCTTCTTGCATGTCCAACCAATTGCAGATGGATTTCTCCGGCGAATCATCAATCCATTGACAGGTTGTGCCCGCCAACATCGATGGGACGTACTTGACAACAACGTTGGGGTTACCCCCGGAAATCTCTACCGCGTTGTCGTAATCCTGCAACCATGTAGCTGGCTTAGCGATGCCGTCATATGGATTGATGGTCTTGTCAATCCAGAAACCTTTGGGGTAAGTTGCGGACCGTATCGCAGGTCCAAAGCAACGTGGTCCCAAGTATGGTCCTTCCCGGGCCTCGTGGATCTTATCGATTCGCGAACGTGCATCGTATGGCTCCGGGTTTCTTTTCTTCCTGTCAACAGGGGATGGGCTGTGTGAATGACGCGGGCCTCCTCCGCCATGGTGACTGCTAGGTGGTGATGGAGGCGGAGGTGTCGGTGGCTTAGCCTTCTTGCTATTACCCTCCTGCGACGCCTCACACCTGTCGTGATTGTTTGTCGGACGCGAAGGGTCATGGCGCGACTTGCTCTTGTGTCCCTGGTTCCGCTCTACGTCATGACGGGTCTGCTCCATGTTGTCGCGGATGATGATGCCACTCTGCCTTGGCGGGGGCATATCCATACGACAGTGAGCCTTGGGGTCTTCGCGATGTCGGGGGGAGCAGGGCGGTGGCGATGGGCGAAGAGGTTGGGCCTTTTCTCCGTGGTCGGAGGATATGGGGATAGCATCCTTCCTGTTGCGCGCATCCCTCCGTCTTCGTTCTGATGAACCCGTCTAGGACCCGACATCAAGAGGAGATCTTTCCCTTGGCGGCTTATACTTGCTAGACTGGCAAAGCGCTGGGTCAGACTCAAGCCTCTGAGAGGTGCCGTTTTCCTGCTGTTTACCGCCTTGGCCACCAGGTCATAGACCTGGTCCACCGCCTCGGGCGATCTATCCTACTCCAGAAGGGTGTTGGTGACAGCGAGGTTGAGGAGAGGAGTGGGCATCACCTGCCTGCCTTCACTGTCAATGTATGGCTTGGCTTGTGCCGGCTTCGGGGGAGCCCATCCTAGGTTTCGCCGTACACCAGGATCGTTGATGACGCGATCCAGAGCTTTCTTGGCCTTCTGCTGCTGCAGCTGACATGGTCATTGTCACATCCCAAGATTTTTCAAATCTGGTAATGTGAAAAATAAATGAATAAAATAAAACTTTTTTGATTTTCAGGGTGAGAAGAAACTTTTTGAATCCAATTGGAAACTTTCAAAACCTATTTGGATCAAATAAATCCTAAGGGGATTTACAAAGATAAACATTTAATAAAGGAAAAATAAAAAAATATTTGGAATTACTATTTTGAAATCTTTGTATAAAAAGATTTGGTTTATAGATGAAAAGATAGAAATATAAATAAGGATTATTTTATTTAGCCAAATTAAAACTTGGCCAAGCCTTTTAAATAAAAACATTTCTATTTGATAAAAATAGTGAAGGTTTATTTAAATAAAATAATAAGGATTTAATATCCAAGTTTATTTAAAATAAAAGTTTTACTATTTTAATTAAACATCAAAAACTTATTTATGTATTTTGAATAAGTTTTCCTAGTGTTTTATATTCTCAAATAAAACCTACTGATTTGGTTTTGAAAATATTTAGTTTTCAAATGGAGCTTTTAATTAAAATAAAACCCATTTGATTTATGAACTAATGTCCATTTTATTTAATTATAAATGGACTCTAAAATAAAAATATTATTTTATTTTTGGGAATTGGTTTATGTTGTTAAACAGAACCAAATTTAATTGCAAAGTGTGGTGAATGTTTGAATTAATTTGGATGTTTGATTGTTGTTTGATTTTCAAAACAGAAAATAGAATCAGAAAAGGAAAAAGCATTCAGAAGGAAAAAATATAGAAATGGACTCAGCCCAACTGGCCAAGCCCAACGAGCCCAGCTAGCCCAACTTCTCTCCCCCACGCGCGAAGCGTTTTCTACCTAAATGCATACCCGCAGAGCGACTGACGAGTGGACCCCTCCCCCTCACTCCCTTTCTCGCTGACAAGCATGCCCCACCTCTCCAGCTCATCTTCTTCCTCCCCGCGAAGACTACGCCGGCCGTTTCTTGCCGTTGATGCCGCGGTTAAATTCGCCTTAACGCCTTCGCCATTACTCGCTGCGACCACGCACGTTAAAGCGCCCACTCCTCCGCTTTCTTTCCCCTCAGACTCCACGCCCTGAACGCCACCAGGCTGCCCTGAATCGAAGCAACACCGCCACTACTCCGACCAGCGTCCCCAGCTAATTCCGGCAAACCACTGCCGATCCTCACCCTCCCAACCACACGAGATTACTCCCCAGCCTCTGGCGCATCTTCCTGTACCTCCCATTCACTCGTGGGCGCTCCAGAACGTCGGCTCCGTCTTCAACTGAGCACCGCCGCGTCTGCGCCTTACTCCGGCGAGTTCCCCAGGTAGTATCCGACCGCTCCTCTCCTTCTCCTTAACGCAAGCAGCTTCGCCTTGATCTTGCGCGTCTAACTGTGTTTTCATTTTCCCTCGGGGCGAACCACAACACCATCCTCGTCGACCTCCAGAACCGCCCGACGCCGTCCTCCACTCCGGCGAGCAATCCTGCTAGAACCAGAGCGCCCCTCGCCAGGCCAACACCGCCTCGAGCTTCACCGTGACCTCCTGAACCCGGTGAGCATCCTCACTTTGTTCTTTGCTTCCTGTAGTTGCCGTAGCGCCACCGCCTGACCGTCGCCGCCGCCAGCCGCCGCACAGCGCCGCCCGTTGTTGACCAAGTAGTGGTGTCCGTAGGATCTAGATCAGACGCACACGATAGAAACTAGGCGAAGCGGTAAGTAGCGTCTCAGCGCCGTGCGATGTAATTTAATCCAACGGCCCGCATCGCTCGATCCGTGCGAACCGGTACCAGCCAGTCATATTACGCCGCGTGTCACCAGTTCTGTTTAAAAACAGATTTGAAATCAGATTTGTTTGCAGTTTTGAAAACCCTATAACTTTTGATCCACATGTCCAAAATTTACAAACTTTATATCAATGGAATTAGTGGAACAAGCCCTAGCTAATCATGCAATTTATTTAGTAAAAAGCTTCTGGTAAAATGTTTGTTTTTGCAGAAACATTTGTATGCTTGTTTAGGTTAGAATAACTATTCCAAAATGTTTTCAAGGGTGAAATCTTTGCAAATTGGTTTGTGGTGAACTTACTAACCCTAGGAACCAACCCATGGATTTAAAAATGGAATTTGTGAAGATTAGGAATGAAAACTTGAATTAGCCTATTTCTAGTCAAATAAAAATATTGATTTTGTTATGAAAATTGTTTTGGAGTAAAAACCTTGGGAAAATGATTTAGATCAAACCTACTGACCCAAAACACCAAGTTTTGTGAATTAGCAACTTATTTGGTGAAAGACATAAAGTTTTTGATTTGATAAAAACATTTTCCACCACATAAAATAATGATTGGATTTAAAAATGGTTTATGGATAAAACCCTTTTGCAAACGACTTTGCCACTTTATAAAATGACCACTTTGAACCTTACAAAGTTTAGAAACCTAGTGGAGACCATCTTTGCAAATAAACCTATCTTTTGCATGCTTGCATGCATGACCTAGTTTCTCTTGTTTTATGTGTATGTTTGATTGTTTGAATATTGGTTGGAATGCTAGTTGATATTGTGTTTGCTTGATTGATTTGTAGTGAAGTTAGAAAAGTGTGAAACTAGCAAGATCAAGAAGTGAACCAACATTCCCTTACAAAAAGGCAAGTGACACTATCATCTAAAGTCCTACTATTTTCATTCTACTTACTGGATTTTGAAACATGCATGAAAAGAATTTCTATACTTATGCTATGCTAAATCCTAATAGGATTCCCTATATATTCCTTAGTAGAAACAATGTAGTTGTTACATGCTTAGCCATGCTCTATTTTGAAAAGAGATACATGTTGAGATTTTATGAAGTTGAGAAAAGGACTTGTGTTTTTTTATATAATAAAACAAGGACTCAATGAACCACCTGGGTGGACAAGGATACTTTTAAGTTTTTGGAGAAGGTGACAACAAAAGGAACCATGTCTATGGCAATCTATTTGTGTTTTGCTCCAAAAGAAAACCACCCAGGAAACTTAGAGATTGAACATGTTTCTCCAATTGTGGCTTTCGTGTACAACCACATGCTACTTATGGCTCTGGCTTAGTCAACTACATTGGGAAGACCCATGCATTGTCTTCAGGTTACTGAAAATGAGGGACCTGGAATCCTACATGGGTACTGAAGACAAGCTAGGAATGGTGTATGGGAGGACCCTCTGGAAAGACTTCGTCACATTCTCAATCTGCCAGTATTCCATCTTGGTGAGTACCAATCCAGCGGCCACTGGTGGCGACAAGATGAGAGTGTGACATGTGGGTAAAGTGTACAACTTCTGCAGAAGATAATAAAATCTAAGTACTTAGCCGTGTCCCCGGTTATGGACAATACTGAGCAACTAATGTTTGAAGCTATGGGAAATCTCGACATTCTAATTTCTAAAAGAAAAACTTTTAAGTGATAACGAAAGGCTTGCAGCACTTGGGGGTACCAAGGAGCTCAAGAGATTTGGATAAAAACTTGCAGCACTTGGGGTTACCAAGGAACTCAAGAGATTTTGACAAAGACACTTGGTGGATTCCAAGGAGTTCAGAAAGATTTGAAAAAGGAAACAAAACCATTTGAAAAGATAGGATAAATTATTGCTTTCTGCAAATGAGCCTAAAACCCTACTTAGCCAAATATGCATGTAATGATAGGATCCACTTATATTCAACATAGTAGTGAAACTTGCCAATACAATTCAAATGTATTGACCCTTGTGGCTGTAACTTGTAATGTTGCAGGTTTGATTGATTTTTGTGAAGATTGATTGAATAGGATTACAAAGTCTACAACCAACATGTTTGCCTGTGGCACTTTGAAGATGAAGGACCCCATGCTTATAGTTATTCCGCTGCAATGTAATGTAATAGCCAAATGATCTATGTAAGATGTAATAAAATTATATTATTCCTGGTTATAAAGTTATATTATGACCTTTGTTTCTTGATATTACATCTTAACTGTGGATGCTAGCTATTGATCCAGGGACTAGCATTGTAAACACAGGGGACTCTACCTTATTTAAAGGTTAGGACCCTTACAGATGGTATCAGAGCATTGTGTTGCCTATAGGATTTGTAAACCTAGGATTGGACAAAAACCCTTAGAAAAATAGGAGTTGTATTTGTTCCACAACTTATTTACAAACAATCTTGTAAACTCTTTCCTCAACCATTTTGGTTTTGATTCCACATCTCTTCTATTTCAAACTTGATGGACAAAACCTACCCCATGGCCCAAGACTTCACCATGTGCAAAGGACATCTTCTTCTCAAATGACTTCAACTTCTTCAACTCTAATGACTTCAACATATTCAGCATACCCACTAAGGACTACAAGTGAGACAAGGAAATTTTGCTCAAGATGTGGTGACTAAGGAAATGCAAAATAAGAAGGAGCCATCATCACCTTTGAATTTTTGTGACCAAGAATTTTTACTAAGGAAACCATGATTTCATACAAGAAGGAATCAACCAAGAAGGATGGAAAGATCACAAGTGAACCATATAGATGGACCACCATATTTAGTTAAGTCAAACCCACCAACTTAGGTGGTGTAACAAAAATATTTTTTTGCCTAAAAATGTGCTTGAACTTTGTTGTTTGAGTGAAAAGTTGTTTGTGAATGCTTGTGTGAATTGTGATGTGTGTGATTAGAAATATTTCCTTAGGAATATCTTGCCTATTCTAATCTTCATTGAACCCAAACAGATGACTACTCCAAGAGACTCCAACATCAAGGTTGATGACACCAACACCAACCAGGAGGACAGCATGAAAGAGCTCATAGCAACCCAACACCAGTTGAACTAGATGACAGCTCAGTTCATAGCTAACACCAGTGAGGAAGATCCAACACTGCAAGGATTTTTGGAAACTCAAGCCCAATTGATGCTTAAGGTGACAGATGAAATGATCAACATGGAGGACAACTATTCCAGAAGAGTTTTTGACAACAAGGATGACAGAAATATTATTCTAGATGGAGCCCCAGCTTGCATTATTTGTGGAGACAAGGATCATACTTCCAAGGAGCATGGAGATCAATGCCCCAATTGTGAAGAGAAACACCCAGTTGGACAATGTCGCACCTCTCAGGCTACTTGCTACCTATGTGAAGGAAACAATCATGTCCCCACCCAATGCCCCATCTATTCCATTGTGGAACAAAGGAAACAAGGTGGAGTTCAAGAAATGATTGCAAACAATCAAGAAGGATCCAAGTCTACCAAGAAGGTTGATGACAAAGGAAAAGGTCCACTTATACCTCCAAGCAAAACAACCCAATTGAAAGGACCAAGGAAAGGGCATATGAATTATCCAAAGAGAAATAGAAGGTCCAAGAAACATGTAGACATTCCTACCTATGAAATAACATATGAACAACATGAACTAGATGCACTCCTAGCCTTGGAGAAGCCCAAGAAGCAAAACAAGGACAAAAGCCATGTGCAATGTCATAAATGTAAAGAAATGGGACACTATTCTAGTGAATGCCCAGAGAACCAGAAGTATAAGGAAATTGGCCAAGTGTGGTGCAATAACTGCAAAGAGCTAGGCCATTATGCAGCAACTTGTCCACAAGAGACACGTAAAGAACTCAAAGATATCAACTGTTTCAATTGCAAAAACCCAGGACATTATGCAAGTAATTGTCTAGAAAAGATGAAGAACAAGTTAAACAAGCCTATGAAGGATCTCAACCTTGGCCCATGAGCCAAGTGTGGAAACAGAGGACACTAAGCAGATGTTTTCCCACAGAAGCTTCCCCAAGATCCCAAGAAGGCCAACATGTAATTTAGTTTTAAATTTTTTAAGGGTGGTAGTACCCTAGATTCTTTTGAGCCTACTTGTAACCCTAGCCTTCCCAAATCTCGGGACGAGATTTATTTTAAGGGTGGTAGCCTATCACATCCCAAGATTTTCCAAATCTGGTAATGTGAAAAATAAATGAATAAAATAAAACTTTGTTGATTTTCAGGGTGAGAAGAAACTTTTTGAATCCAATTGGAAACTTTCAAAACCTATTTGGATAAAATAAATCCTAAGGGGATTTACAAAGATAAACATTTAATAAAGGAAAAATAAAAAAATATTTGGAATTACTATTTTGAAATCTTTGTATAAAAAGATTTGGTTTATAGATGAAAAGATAGAAATATAAATAAGGATTATTTTATTTATCCAAATTAAAACTTGGCCAAGCCTTTGAAATAAAAAACATTTCTATTTGTTTAAAATAGTGAAGGTTTATTTAAATAAAATAATAAGGATTTAATATCCAAGTTTATTAAAAATAAAAGTTTTACTATTTTAATTAAACATCAAAAACTTATTTATGTATTTTGAATAAGTTTTCCTAGTGTTTTATATTCTCAAATAAAACCTACTGATTTGGTTTTGAAAATATTTAGTTTTCAAATGGAGCTTTTAATTAAAATAAAACCCATTTGATTTATGAACTAATGCCCATTTTATTTAATTATAAATGGACTCTAAAATAAAAATATTATTTTATTTTTGGGAATTGGTTTATGTTGTTAAACAGAAACAAATTTAATTGCAAAGTGTGGTGAATGTTTGAATTAATTTAGATGTTTGATTGTTGTTTGATTTTCAAAACAGAAAATAGAATCAGAAAAGGAAAAAGCATTTAGAAGGAAAAAATATAGAAATGTACTCAACCCAACTGGCCAAGCCCAACGAGCCCAGCTAGCCCAACTTCTCTCCCCCACGCGCGAAGAGTTTTCTACCTAAACGCACACCCGCAGAGCGACTGACGAGTGGACCCCTCCCTCTCACTCCCTTTCTCGCTGACAAGCATGCCCCACCTCTCCAGCTCATCTTCTTCCTCCTCATGACGACGCCGCCGCTTTCCTGCCGTTGATGCCGCGGTTAAATTCGCCTTAACGCCTTCGCCATTACTCGCTGCGACAACGCACGTTAAAGCGCCCACTCCTCCTCTTCCTTTCCCCTCAGACTCCATGCCCTGAACGCCACCAGGCTGCCTTGAATCAAAGCAACACCGCCACTGCTCCGACCACTATCCCCAGCTAATTCCGGCGAACCACTGCCGCTCCTCACCCTCCCAACCACACGAGATTACTCCCCAGCCTCTGGAGCATCTTCCTGTACCTCCCATTCACTCGCGGGCGCTTCAGAACGTCGGCGTCTTCAATCGAGCACCGCGCTGCTTTACTCGGCGAGTTCCCCAGGTAGTATCCGACCGCCCCTCTCCTTCTCCTTCATGCAAGCAGCTTCGCCTTGATCTTGCGCGTCTAACTGTGTCTTCATTTTCCCTCGGGGCGAACCACAGCACCATCCTCGTCGACCTCCAGAACCGCCTAACGCCTTCCTCCACTCCTGCGAGCAATCCTGCTAGAACCAGAGCGCCCCTCGCCAGGCCAACACCGCCTCGAGCTTCACCGTGACCTCCTGAAACCGGTGAGCATCCTCACTTCGTTCTTTGCTTCCTGTAGTTTCCGTAGCGCCACCGCCTGACCTTCGCCGCCCCCAGCCGCCGCACAGCGCCGCCCGTTGTTGACCAAGTAGTGGTGTCCGTAGGATCAAGATCGGACGCACACGATAGAAACTAGGCGAAGCGGTAAGTAGCGTCTCAGCGTCGTGCGACGTAATTTAATCCAACGGCCCGCATCGCTCGATCCGTGCGAACCGGTACCAGCCAGTCATATTACGCCGCGTGTCACCAGTTCTGTTTAAAAACAGATTTGTTTGTAGTTTTGAAAACCCTATAAATTTTGATCCACACGTCCAAAATTTACAAACTTTATATCAATGGAATCAGTGGAACAAGCCCTAGATAATCATGCAATTTTTTTAGTAAAAAGCTTCTGGTAAAATGTTTGTTTTTGCAGAAACATTTGTATGCTTGTTTAAGTTAGAAAAATTATTCCAAAATATTTTCAAGGATGAAATCTTTGCAAATTGGTTTGTGGTGAACTTACTAACCCTAGGAACCAACCCATGGATTTAAAAATGGAATTTGTGAATATTAGGAATGAAAACTTGAATTAGCCTATTTCTAGTCAAATAAAAATATTGATTTTGTTATGAAAATTGTTTTGTTATGATTTAGATCAAACCTACTGACCCAAAAGACCAAGTTTTGTGAATTAGAAACTTATTTGGTGAAAGACATAAATTTTTTGATTTGATAAAAACATTTTCCACCACATAAAATAATGATTGGATTTAAAAATGGTTTATGGATAAAACCCTTTTGCAAACGACTTTGCCAATTTAGAAAATGACCACTTTGAACCTTACAAAGTTTAGAAACCTAGTGGAGACCATATTTGCAAATAAACCTATCTTTTGCATGCTTGCATGCATGACCTAGTTTCTCTTGTTTTATGTGTGTGTTTGATTGTTTGAATATTGGTTGGAATGCTAGTTGATATTGTGTTTGCTTGATTGATTTGTAGTGAAGTTAGAAAAGTGTGAAACTAGCAAGATCAAGAAGTGAACCAACATTCCCTACCAAAAAGGCAAGTGACACTATCATCTAAATTCCTACTATTTTCATTATACTTAGTGGATTTTGAAACATGCATGAAAAGAATTTCTATACTTATGCTATGCTAAATCCTAATAGGATTCCCTATATATTCCTTAGTAGAAACAATGTAGTTGTTACATGCTTAGCCATGCTCTATTTTGAAAAGAGATACATGTTGAGATTTTATGAAGTTGAGAAAAGGACTTGTGTTTTTTTATATAATAAAACAAGGACTCAATGAACCACCTGGGTGGACAAGGATACTTTTAAGTTTTTGGAGAAGGTGGCAACAAAAGGAACCATGTATATGGCAATCTCTTTGTGTTGTGCTCCAAAAGAAAACCACCCAGGAAACTTAGAGATTGAACATGTTTCTCCAATTGTGGCTTTCGTGTACAACCACATGCTACTTATGGCTCTGGCTTAGTCAACTACATTGGGAAGACCCATGCATTGTCTTCAGGTTACTGAAAATGAGGGACCTGGAATCCTACATGGGTACTGAAGACAAGCTAGCAATGGTGTATGGGAGGACCCTCTGGAAAGACTTCGTCACATTCTCAATCTGCCAGTATTCCATCTTGGTGAGTACCAATCCAGCGGCCACTGGTGGCAACAAGATGAGAGTGTCACATGTGGGTAAAGTGTACAACTTCAGCAGAAGATAATAAAATCTAAGTACTTAGCCGTGTCCCCGGTTATGGACAATACTGAGCAACTAAAGTTTGAAGCTATGGGAAATCTCGACATTTTAATTTCTAAAAGAAAAACTTTTAAGTGATAAATAAAGGCTTGCAGCACTTGGGGGTACCAAGGAGCTCAAGAGATTTGGATAAAAACTTGCAGCACTTGGGGTTACCAAGGAGCTCAAGAGATTTTGATTAAAAACGTGAAGTACTTGGGGTACCAAGGAACTCAAGAGATTTTGACAAAGACACTTGGTGGATTCCAAGGAGTTCAGAAAGATTTGACAAAGGAAACAAAACCATTTGAAAAGAAAGGATAAATTATTGCTTTCTGCAAATGAGCCTAAATCCCATACTTAGCCAAATATGCATGTAATCATAGGATCCACTTATATTCAACATAGTAGTGAAACTTGCCAATACAATTCAAATGTATTGACCCTTGTGGCTGTAACTTGTAATGTTGCAGGTTTGATTGATTTTTGTGAAGATTGATTGATTAGGATTACAAAGTCTACAACCAACATGTTTGCCTGTGGCACTTTGAAGATGAAAGACCCCATGCTTATAGTTATTCCGCTGCAATGTAATGTAATAGCCAAATGAGCTATGTAAGATGTAATACAATTATATTATTCCTGGTTATAAAGTTATATTATGACCTTTGTTTCTTGATATTACATCTTAACTGTGGATGCTAGCTATTGATCCTGGGACTAGCATTGTAAACACAGGGGACTCTACCTTATTTAAAGGTTGGGACCCTTACAGTTATAACCCACGGGTACACGACCTTAGCATACCTGGTCCATCCCAAGGAAGGCCCACGAGAATATACATGACCCATGAAGACTTTCGGGTGGCCCAAGCCCATGACGTCTTCGGATCCTTGGAGAGCAAGACTAGATTAGATAGAATATTCAAAGGGGCAAACCCTAAATCTGTAACCGACCCGGTCTGTGCCTGGGACCTGCCTACCTCTATATAAAGGCTAGGAGGGAACGATGAGGAGGGCACTTCGCATACCATCGCATACACACCTTCACGCCAGATTGCATATGCGCACCCCTGTAACCTTCGGTTCTGCCGTAATCAAGAGCAGACAAGCAGGATCAGGGTTTTCCCTCTGGGGGCCTGAACCTGGGTAAACCTCGTGTCCCCGTGTTGCTAGTTTGCTAACCGTTCCGCGATCTCCAACATCCCCATCTTCTCCAAAACCCAAGCTCATAACAATGGGCATTGACGATATTAAACCTCGTCAATTGGCGCCGTCTGTGGGAACTGGGGGCGCTGATTGTGTGATCGTGACGGTACCAACTGTTGGGGATATGCTATATGGGTATCCTCATAGCATGTCTCCTATCCGGATAACCCAGGTGGTCCACAGTTGGTAGCATGGCCCATGGCCTGTTGGGCGTCCCAGTTAGATGGATCCAGAAGGGAGGCCAATGCCGGATAAAGGAAGGCTACGGTGGAGTCACTGACGTACCCGGAGCCTTGGATTACAAGACACGCAAGACTAGTAATAGACGGCGTAGAACTCTGTAACCTGTCCGGCTAGGACTTTTCCCTGTAACCCTAGGACCTGGCGACTATATAAGTCGGGCCTATGGGAGCCTTTAGGACACAACTTCAAACAACCTCGCACAGCGAACCTATCTCTGTAACTCGGCGTATTGCCATTATAGTGATTTATAGCAGGAGTAGGATTCCGCCACCATTGTGGGACCTGAACCTGGGTAAGCTGTGTTACCTCATACCCGTCAACCGTCCGCCTTCCCCCATGTCTCTAAACACACAATGTGAGGACCCCTCCATGGCGTACTCGTCGGCAATACCACGAGAGTTGGCGCCAACCGTGGGGCAAGAGGCGCTTCAGGCTCTTCAGCGGGGAAGGACCAAGATCTTCACAGGAATCGGTGAAACCGTAGCCATCGGTCGCGTTCTCTTCTCCGGCAACATTCTGATCGTCCCTCCCGACGAGTTTTGGATCCCGGCGAAAACGAACTCTACGCGGAGTTCGATCGTTCCTATCAGAGACATCCACCTCTTCATTGGCGAAACAGACTCGGGCACTAGTTCCCTAGGAGTCGGAGGAGCATCAAGGCCCGCACGAACCGCCTATGGGAAGGATACGTTCGCGGAAGGATCGATGTTGGATCTCTCTTTGGAGTTTGCCAACAAATATCGTAAAAATTCAAGGCCCACCCAAACCGCCCCTATGCAGGATATAACGGTGGAAGATCGCTGCAAGTCCGCCGGCTTCGCCCGTGCATCTGGACAGCAGAGATCCAAGTTCGTCGGCGTGGCTACCATCTTCAATCTGGCGCGTTGCGTTTAGAGAGAGGGCGAAAACCCCCACGACTACCTGGCCAGGTGGCTCCGCATACGAGCCGATCTGGCCCACTACCCCAATGATGATGCCATGTATCACTTTGTGGAAGGACTGGACCATGGCACGCTTCTCCGGCATTCTTTAAGACGGCAGCAGGCGTCGGGACGCCTTACCTTCGAGGGCATAGTGAACACTGTCAAAAACTACGCGGAGGCCGAAGCGGCAGCTCAAATAGCGCTTGTGCTCATTGACGGAGCCCCTCCGATTCAGCCACCGACACCACTGCCTCCGGCCGCCATCGCCGCAGTCGCGCCGCCACCTCCAGTCATCGTCGATGCTGTTGCACCTCCACCGCCCGTCATCGAGGAAGTCCTGGAACCCTCCGACTCTGTGATTGACGTGCTATACACCGACTTTAGTGCAGATTCAGAGGAGATAGATTTCATTCCAGAGGAACTAGACTCCGCCATGCAGGAGATGGAGGAGGAGTACACGCGCGATGAGCAAGCCAACAACGCTGTCACGTCTCAAGAGGTGTTCGTCACCATTGGGATGGCGATGGATGAAGATCAACCCGGACGAGCTCCACCTACATCTCTGGACAAAGGGAAGGGACCACCTGTTGCTGACGACATTGATCACGCAAAGGTCATGCCCCCTCCGCCTAATCCAATACAACAGCCGCAGGAACTCGGCACCAGCCCGAGCAACAACAACACCGCAAACCTGCCGCCTTCGGCATCTATGTCTGCTGCTGCCCAAGTTACTCCAGCTGATAGACTGATGTACGACAACCTCTTCGTCCAACCACTGACCATAGCTCATATCCGGAACATGACCCAGCTTGACGAGAAGCGCCAACAGCTACTAGAGGAGGCACAGACCACTTGCTAGATCGAGATCTAGTCAACACGCAGAAATACATAGAGAAGGCTAGATCAATGGAGGCCGAGTACAAAACTCTGCTACAGCAGCAGGAGGCCAAGAAAGCTCCAGCTCACGTCATCAACGATCCTGGTGTACGCCGAAACCTAGGATGGGCTCCCCCGAAGCCGGCACAAGCCAAGCCATACATTGACAGTGAAGGCAGACAGGTGATGTCCACTCCACTCCTCAACCTCGCCGTCGCCAAGACCCTTCTAGAGCAGGATAGATCGCCCGAGGCAGTGGACCAGGTCTATGACCTAGTGGCCAAAGCGGTGAAGCAGCAGGAAAAGGCCACCTCTCAGAGGCTTGAGTCCGACCCAACGTTTTGCTAGTGTAGCCAACATAAGCCGCCAAGGGACAGATATCCTCTTGATGTCTCATCAGAATGAAGACGGAGGGATGCGCGCAACAGGAAGGATGCTATCCCCATATCCTCCGACCACAGAGAAAAGGCCCGACCTCGTCGCCCATCGCCACCGCCCCGCTCCCCCGACATCGCGAAGACCCCAAGGATCACCATCGTATGGATATGCCCCCACCAAGGTAGAGAGGCATCATCATCCGCGATAACACGGAGAAGACACGTCATTACAGAGAGCGCAACCAAGGACACAAGAGCAGGTCACGCCATGACCCTCCGCGTCTGGCAAGAAATCGCGACAAGCGTGATGCGTCGTAGGAGGGTAATAGCAAGAAGGCTAACCCACCGCCACCTCTGCCTCCGTCGACACCTAGCAGTCACCATGGCGGAGGAGGCCCGCATCGTTCACGCAGCCCATCCCCTGTTGACAAGAAGAAGAAAAACCCGTAGCCGTACGATGCATGTTCGCGGATTGATAAGATCCACGAGGACCGGGAAGGACCATACCTGGGACCACGTTGCTTTGTACCTGTGATATGGTCCGCAACTTACCCCAAAGGTTTCCGGATTGACAATACCATCAAGACCTATGACGACACTGCTAAGCCAGCTACATAGTTGCAGGACCACGACAACGCGGTAGAGATTGCTGGGGGTAACCCCAACGTTGCCGTCAAGTACCTCCCATTGATGTTGGCGGGCACAGCCAGTCAATGGATTGACGACTTTCCGGAGAAATCCATCTGCAATTGGTTGGACATGCAAGAGGCGTTCACCAAGAACTTCGACGGTACGTACAAACGTCCCTGCACTGTTAGCGATCTACAGCGGTGCGTGCAAGAGAAAGATGAGACATCTCGCGCCTACCTCTCCCGCTGGCTGGATATGAAGAATTCCTGCGCAGGAGTGCACGCTCAGACCGCCATGGCCGCTTTCATCGATGGGTTGGAAAGGGGCACGTTGCTCCGACATAAGCTGAAGCGCTTATAGGACAATCACCAGCTTGACCTGAACTAGATGATTCAGCTGGCTAGTGAGTTCGCAGCTGCCGCCGACGATGCTTGCGGCTCTCTGCCGGCAACGACTGTTCTAACTCAAGCTCGGAGGAACAGCAGTACAAAGCGGAACACCGCTCCAAAAGAAAAGCAAACTCCTGACATGGTTACCATGACCTTTGCAGGACGAGGTGATGGCGGACAACATGGCCGAGGACGGGGAGCTGGTCGTGGGCAGCAACGAGGAAGTGAAACTACCTCGGCACCGCTACACGTTCCCAAAACCTACGAAGAGTACCGCGATATGCCGTGCCTCGTACACCACGATGCCAACGACAAGGCCACTCATACCAATCGACACTGCAAGTTCGTCAACGACCTCAAGGAAGACCCGGAGTACGGGTACAAGCGAAGTTGGAAGAACAGACCGCAAGGCAAGGGCAAGGGGAAGAAGAAGGAGGAGGAGTCCAAGGATTCAAGTGACATGGACGAGGATGTTGACCCCAAGCACGCCGCCAAGAGCGACGACAAGGGCAAGAACCCCTTCGTGAAGAAGGCACCAGTCTACCACACTTTCCTTGGCACCCACACCGTCCGACAACAGAAGACCTCTATGAGGTTACCGATGGCCACTTTACTCCCAGTTCCCCAGTACCTGCGCTGGTCGGAGGTTCCAATTACTTTGGACAGGAAGAATCACCCAGACCTCATCCCTACGGAGAATCAATACGCCATGGTCATCCACCCTTTGATTGATGGCGTGGAATTCACCAAGTGTATGATGGATAGTGGAAGCGGCATCAACATCATGTACCTGGATACACTGCAGAATATGAACTTGACAGAGACAAAACTAAGGCGGACGAAACCATCTTCCACGGTGTAGTTCCTGGTCGGGAGGTTTGGTCCCTTGGGTGCATCACACTTCAGGTTAGCTTTGGCGATGTTAATAATTACCGCCAAGAGCGCATGACCTTTGAGGTGGTCCCCTTCAAGAGCGCGTACCACATCATATTCGGCCGCGACATATTCCACACCTTCATGGCCAAGCGATGCTTCGTCTACAACAAACTCAAGATACCCGGACCAAACGGTGTCATCACCGTATCCGGAAGCTTTACCTAAGCAAGGGACTGCAAGATTAATGAAGCAGCCTTCGCGGAAGCTGTCCTCTACAGTGAAGAATTCAAAGAGATCCAGAGCAAGGTCGATGACTCAGAGATGCCCACATCAAAGAAACAGATCTCCGACTTCGCTCCAGCATTCAAGGCCGCCATCGAGACCAAGCCGATGGAACTTGTGGTAGGCGATGCCTCCAAGACCACCGCCATCGGGATGAACCTAGATCCCAAATAGGAAAGCGCGCTCGTCAAGTTCCTCCGTGAGAATAGGGACATCTTTGCCTGGCAACCAACCGACATGAAAGGTGTACCTAGGGAACTTGCCGAGCACAGCTTAAACATTGACCCAAAATGCAAACTAGTGAAGCAACCTCTACGATGCTTTGGAGATGAGAAGAGACGCGCCATAGGCAAACAGATAGCTAGGTTACTTAAGGCTAGTTTTATCCGAGAAGTCCTTCACACCTAATGGGTGGCCAATCCTGTACTTGTCCCCAAAAAGGGAACCAAAGAATTAAGAATGTGCGTTGATTACACCGTCTTGAACAAGGCTTGCCCCAAAGATCCGTTTTCTTTGCCTCGCATTGATCAAGTCATTGACTCGACGGCTGGCTCAGAACTTTTGTGTTTTCTCGATGCATACTCAGGATACCACCAGATCAAGATGACGAAGTCGGACCAATTGGCCACTTCATTCACTACCCCATACGACACATTTTGCTACGATGCCCTTTGGGCTGAAAAACACAGGTGCTACCTACCAGCGGACAATGCAATGTTGCCTTCACGATCAAATTGGTCGGAACGTTCACGCCTAGGTGGACGATATAGCGGTGATGTCTAAAAAGTCAAGTGACTTAATCTCTGACTTAAAAGAAACCTTTGATAATGTAACATCCCAAAAATCATGATTATAAAGTTGCATATCATTCATGCATTCATAAGCATTTAGGATCATTTTCAAATAAGATTTCAAAAGCAGAAGCAATTGTTGTCTATTATTTTATGTAGGAAAAGCAATGGTTTTATTTCCATCTATAACATAGGAATACTTGTTTTAACCAGAAAAGGTTTGATCATAGGTTTGATTGTTATTTCCAAAGCTTGGTCAAAAATTTCCACACAAAAATATGAATTCAAAACCATTCATATGCCTATTATAAATAATTAATTAGGGAATGATTTTATTTTTAAATTCAAGGGGCCAATGTAATTTTGAGTGAACATCAATGTTTTATACTCAAATATGTGCATGTTTCACTTTACAAAATCCAAAAAGAGTTTGAATTCAAACTCATTTGAAATCATTTGAAAAGGATTCCTAGAAAATCAATTATAAAAAGAAAAAGAGAAAAGAAAAGGAAAAGGGCCGGCGCCACCTATTTGGCCCAGTAACAGAATCAGCCCACCCGGGTTTTCCCTCTCCTCTGCTTTCTCACCTGCGTATTCTCTCTCACTGACGCTCCAATCCCACGTGCCCTGTCATCATCGTCCCCAAAATCCCGCGCCGCAGACCACGTCACCGCGGCCGTTGCTGCCGATGGCGCGGCATAATTGGCCTTGATTCCGCATGCGTTTCTTGTCGTGCTGCCGCCCATTTAAAATCCTGCACCCCACGGTCATTTCCCCTCACTCAACTCACTCGCTCCGCCACCAGGGTGCCCGTATTTCGCAGTACACCGCCGCTGTCCGACGACCTCCAGCGATCGATTACGGTGAGTCCTGACCGCCCCTATGCCTCTTCTTCAAACGAGCATGATCAGCATGTCCTTGTGCATCCTCTGACACCTTTGGTTTGTCCACGCATGACCCAGGTCACCATCCCCATCCACCTCTTCAAGCGACAGAGCCGCCGCTCAACTTCGGCGAGCGATTTAGGTAAAGTCCGACCGCCCCTTGCCTTCTCCTTGACACTGTCGTGTTCGCTGTGACCTTGCGCACCTCCTAATACCGCTGGTTTGTGATAGGATGATCCAGAGCGTCGGCAACAACTCCGTCTACAAGGACCCGACGCCGCCTGCAACTCCGACGAGCTCTAGCCCCCGCTACAGCACGCCCCCGCCCCAACAACGACCATGTTGAGCTTCCTCGCAGCCGTGCGACGCTGGTAAGGCTAACCACTACTCCTAGCCCTCTCTGGAATTGCTAGAACACCATCGCCAGTAGCGCCGCCCATCCATGGTCGTGTGCTCAGCAGCGTTGGATCTAGATCTAACGCTTAAGATTAGATCACTTAAACGAATCGGTATGAGCAGATCTGGCCATGCACTGTCACTTAAATCCAACAGCCCTCGTTGATCGATCCGTGCGAAACTGTATCAGACAATAGAAACAACCCACGTGGCCTAGCCTGTCTGTTTAAAATTCCAGAAATGATTTTTGAATGTTTAAACTTGTAAATTCAATAACTTTTGTTCTGTTTATCAAAAAAATGCAAATAAGATATCAATGGAATCACAAAAATAAATCCTACACATCTACAGGCTTGGTTTTGTATTTTGCCTCTGTTAAAATAGAATTTTATGCAGAGACATTTGTAGGCTTATGTTGTGTATAAAAATTAATTGGAAAATGTTTTAAAGGCCAAATAAAGTTTGTTTGATGTATAAATGTTTAGTTTATTGATCAGTACTGTTATACTTGTCTTGTTTGGTTTATAAAAATCATCACATGGCATTTGCATGCATCCATATATTTTTTCTTGTTTATTTTAAATGTGAATTTGGTGCTATCATTTTATGTGTAGATTTTGGTGCTAGTGGTGATTGTGACTGTGAGGATTGTTGTTACTCCCCCAACTACCAAGGCAAGTGGTGCTTCATACTTTTATCCCAATATTTTGACTATGCATTAGAAATATTTTGTATAGGGCTTGCATGATAATTTTGCTAAGTATCTATATGCTATGCTTGGGAAATCCTAGTAGTTGTAGAATTGTTAGAATTTTCTCTAAGTTAAGATACTTGCTATTGCCATGCTTAGCCTAGCTAGTAGCAACCAAGGGTGATTTATATACATATGCCATGGAAAATATTGCTAAGTCTTTGACTTATGTTTTTTGCTTAATAAAACAACTAAGTGAATGAAACACCTGGGTGGATTGGTAATTGCTTGGTGGATTTTTGTTGAGTGGTTACCAGGGCCCATTTTCCAATGGTTTACCCTGTGTATCTCACTTGTAGAATGCCACCCAGGAACAAAGGGATTTGAAATGCCATATGTTAAGAAGCTTCTAGTGCAGCCACATAGCATTATGGGCTCTGCCTGGATCATATAGGTTGCAATAACTTAGCCAAATGGACAGTTGGTGGTAGAGGGTGATAGGTTTGGAGCGCGTCCATTTTGGTCCAAGGGAAGGCTTCTGAAAGGTCCTGTCTTGGTGAAAATCAAGTATTGTGGGGAAAGTGCACCACCTCTGCAGAAGGAAGAATCTAAGTACTTAGTCGTGTCCCCGAAAAAGGACAATTTGAGCATCAAGACATGGAAGCTATCAAGAATCTCCTCATCCCAATTTCTAAGTTAAAAACTTGTGGGTGAACAAGGGTGAAGGTTCACCAATGTCTATTGGTGGTTCCTTGGGTGTTTTTGCCAAATAAAAACTTAGTGTTTTCAACTGATAGGCAAAACCTATTTTGAGAAAATCAAGCCTAAGCTACACTTAGCCAAATTCATGTAGAAGCTAGATACTATTTATTCTACTAAGGTATCACTTGCCAATACTTTTCCAATGTATTGACCCACTGTGGCTATAACTTGTGATGTTGCAGGTTACGCTGATGAGGATTAGGGTTATGAGTCTACACTCAACATGCTTTCCTGTGTCACATGAAGATGAAGACTTTTATTTATATTGCTAAGTTAAACTCTTGTACTATCCTATGGCTATGGAGTTGTAAAAGACTATGTTATCTCTGGAATGACGATGTAATAATGACCTTTGTTTCTGTGTACTTCATCTTAAACTATGGGTGCTAGCAATTGATCCAGGGACTAGCATTGCAATCATAGGGACCTTTACCTTTATAAAGGTGGCGTATTACAGATGGTATCAGAGCACTATGTTGCCTGTAGGATTGTGACCCTAGGATTGGATTAGAAACCACTAAGGAAAAAATTTCAACACTTTGAAAAATTTATACACTTGTCTTTTTCTTCTCGTAAACTTTTCTAATATTCTTTCTCATCTCTATTTATAGATGAAATCCATCAACGAAGCCGTGAGGAAGGGACCACTCATGACCATGACTTTGGAGTGTGAGACAGAATTTCCCAAGGCACTCAAGAACCTTATGGTTACAATGGGAATACATGGTGCAGCTGTGTACAAGGGATTCCTTGTGATGGATGAAGGAGAATAGTATTGGTGGGTGCAACTTCACTTGTAGAAAAACAAGGAAGACAACCACAAGGAGTCAGGATTCTGCATGGTCACCAACTCTGAAATGCACACAACATTCTTTGACTCTACAAGAAATGCAGCTTGGAATGCCATCAAGGATCTTGGTGATAGACTCAAGTGCAGATGCTCAACACCCAAAATGACCTTAGAGAAGAAAATTGGCATACTCAAGAATTGGAGACTACCAACCAACAACTAAGGGGAGACATCATAGATTTAATATGGGAGTCTTGTGAACAAGATAGACATATGGCTACTAAGGATGCCCTGATAGCTATTTTGTCTAGTGAGTGAGAGTTGTAACGTACTTCGTTAGTTGGACCACCACACTTATCGTTTTTACTTCCAAAATTTTGTCTAAGTTATGTTGAACCTTTGATGATTGTAATGGATTTGTGTATGCCATGACTTGTGTGTTTGTTGCAAAAGATGTGCTTGTGATATTTTGTCTTGTGATTTTTCTCTATTTGATGTTGATTCTAACTTTTCTCTATCTTATAAAAATAGATGCCTAATGTTGTTATCAACACGGCCAAGGAGTTCAAGGGAACTCGTTTTGGTACTCGTCTCATTGAGCTCACTAGTGTGATCAACCTTCCACTTCCTAGCATCATGACACTTCCACTCACCAAGTTTGAGAGGAAGGACCTTTGGGACTTCAGAGTCACCCAGCCGGGACGCCAGATAGAGCCAACCACGGAGACCATCACTTTCAAGATGATGCATGACGACAAGGAGAAAGGCTTAGATGTAGTCATGCATGAGTTACTTGGGCGCCTGGTAGGGAGACACTCCCGAGCTTAGAGGTCTTTACTTTCACACCTTCGGGAGACGCAACAAGGAGGGTGAGGCTATAGAGTACGAGGATGTAGCTAGAGAGACGATGGAGCCGATTCGTCTGTACCTTCATGTAAGATCCCTCCTTTGTAAAGGAAAAGGATCCCTGTGATTGCAATGCTAGTCCCTGGATCATTGCTAGCATCCACAGTTTAAGATGAAGTACACAGATACAAAGGTCATTTATTACATCCATTCCAGAGATAAACATAGTCTTTACAACTCAAGTCCACAGGCCTAATACAAGAGTTTGAATAAGTAAATAAATATAAGTCTTCATCTTCATGTGCCACAGGCAAACATGTTGAGTGTAGACTCATCACACCTAATCCTCATCAGAGTATCCTGCAACATCACAAGTTACAGCCACAGTGGGTCAATACTTTGGAATAGTATTGGCAAGTGATACCTTAGTATATTTTAAGTGGACTATATTACTATATGCAATTTGGCTAAGTGTAGCTTGGCTTGCTTTGCTCAAAATAGGTTTTTCCTATTAGTTGAAATCACTAAGTTTTTCTTTGTCAAAACTTTTCCCAAGGAACCACCAATAGACATTGAGGTCCTTCACCCTTGCTCACCCACAAGTTTTTACTTAGAAGTTGGAGTGATGAGATTCTTGATAGCTTCCATGTCTTGATGCTCAAGTTGTCCATTGCCATGGACTTGGCTAAGTACTTAGATTTTTCCATCTGCAGAGGTTGTGCACTTTCCCCACCAGACTTGGTTTCCCAAGACAGGACCTTTCAAAAGCCTTTCCTTAGACCAAATGGACGCGCTCCAACCTATCATTCCCACTACCACCAACTGTCCAAATGGCTAAGTTCTAGCAACTTATGTGATCCAGGCACAGCCCATATTGCCAAGTGGATGCACTAGAAGCTTCTCAACACTTGGCCTCTAAAATCCCTTTGTTCCTGGGTGGCTTTCCACAAGTGAGATACACAAGGTAAACCATAGCCATGGGCCTTGTGTAACCACTCAACCAAAAACCACCAATCAAGTCCCTTTCCACCCAGGTGATTCATTGACTTAGTTGTTTTATTAAGAAAAACATAAGTCCAAAGACTTAGAAATATTTTCATCATAGCATGTATATTTTTCCAACCCTTGTTTGCTACTAGCTAGGCTAAGCATGGCATAGATAGTATCTTAACTTAGAAATTTCCTAGCAATTCTACAACTACATAGGATTTCCCAACATGGAATTTGGCAAAATAGTAACATGCAAGACTTAGCAAAATATTTCTAATGCTTGTATAAAAATATAGGGATAGAAATATTCATGAAGTACCACTTGCCTTGGTAGTTGGGAGAGTATCACTCTTCACAATCACAATCACTAGCACCAAAGTCTACACAAAGAATATAGCCACAATCACATACAAGACATATACAAGCAAAAATATATATGCATGCATGCAAGATGCTAAGTGATGATTTTTGAAACTCAACCAAGAAAGTGCATAGTACAGAATCATAAACAAGTCAAAAACTTGATAAACCAAGTTTATTTGACACTAAAACAATTTCCTAAACAATTCATACAACTAAATAAGCCCTACACAAGTTTTTGCAAAAAAACCCATTTTAACAGAAGCTAAACATTAAACACATTGCATATTTAGAAAGGGCTTGTCTTCCGGATTCCAACGGTATAAAATTTGTCAAAGTCTAACGTGTGGATCAAAAGTTATAGCTAAATCAAATTTGGATATAAATATGATTACAAATTATGTTTTTAAACAAACCCTAGCCACGCGTCTGTTTCCTATTGGCCCGTACCGGTTTGGGCGGATCGATCGACGCAGATCATTGGATTTAAGTGAACGTGCACGGCTCAGATCTAACGTACCGCTTCGCTTAAGTGACTCTATTACACGCGTTGGATCTAGATCCAACAGCGCTTGATCAAACGACCAAGTTCTGGCGGCGCGCGGCGACGGCGAGCGGCGGAGCGCTCTGCCAGTGGCGGTGCCGGCGTTCTAGGTCGCTTGGGGAGGGGAGAGTGTGCTCACCAGAATCGCAGTGATGAGGCAAAGCTCAACGTGGCGGTGGCTTGGCAAGGGGCGCGCTGTAGTGGCCGTGGGATCTCGTCGGAGTGGATGACAGGGTCGGGCTCCGGTGGACGGCGACGTTGGCGACGTTCTACTTCTCCCTAATGTAAACGGAGGGCATTAGTGTGTGCGCATAGGTCAGGCGAACAAGTCAGCGTCAAAGGGGAGGCACGGGGCAGTCGGATTTTACCTTAATCACTCGCCGGAGTTGGAGACGGCGTCGGATGCTCACGGTGCTCATCGAAGACGAAGCTCTGGATCACAAACAGATGGGCAAAGCGGATCAGGAGGTGCGCAAGGAAGTTGTGAAGCTGCTCGTAGGAACCAGAGAGGAAGGGGTGCACGAGGTTTACCAGAATTGATCGCCGGAGTAGGCTCTGTCTACGGCGGCGCGAGAGCGAATACTGGCAGCCTGGTGGCGAGAAGGGTGTGCAGTGTGGGGGGAAATGAACGCGAGGGTGAGAGGTTCTTATAGCCGGAGCGGGGCGTGTTACTCGCGGAATCAAGGGGATTTAACGCGGCAGTGACTGCGGCGAGTAACGGCGGCGAGAGTGGCGCAGGCGCGCGTGATTGACGAAGACGACGACGAGGTCATGGGTCCACTTGTCAGCGAAATAAACAGAAGGGAGGTGGGGTCCTGGCGTCAGTGACTCCGCGGGTGCGTCTGCGCGTGCGAGAGAGAGAGGAGGCCCGGGTGGGCTAGCTGGGCTGGTTGCACTGTTGGGCCCAAAGTCTGGCGCCTACCCTTTTCTTTTTCTTTATTCCTTTTATATTTCTGATTTGATTTTCTGGATTGATTTTCAAATGAATTCAAACTCTATTTGAATTCAAATCTTTTCAGGATTTTTGCAATGTGCAACAGTCACAAATCTAGGCATAAAACCATGTGGTCACCTTGAGTGGGCTTGGTCATTTTTGGAAAGACAAAATAACAGTGACATTGCACTTGGTTTGCAAATGTTTGAAAATGGTATTGAAACCATTTTTATTTTGTAAAATTTTGTTCAAATTCCACATTCAAACCAATCAAAAAGGAAGCAAACAAACTTGGTTTTAAAACACTAAGATCTCAAATGGGGATGGCCATTTGATTTAAGTTTGCTCACCTAAAATGATAGCACTATGTGCTTCTGTTTTCTTGAATTTGGTTTGAAATTGATCTCAAAACTATATGCATGCAAGAATTATATGCAATCTTTGAAATCATGATTTTAGGGATGTTACAAATCTAACCCCCTTAAGGTGAATCTCGCCCTCGAGATTCGGATTGGCTAGCAAATAGGTGAGGGTGGTCTTTCCGAAGATCATCTTCTCTTTCCCATGTTGCTTCCTCTTCGGAATGATGGTTCCACTGCACTTTGCAAAACTTGATAGTCTTTGTCCTTGTGACTCTTTCTGCAGTCTCAAGGATCTTGATAGGTTTCTCTTCATAAGTGAGATTACTTTCTAGTTGAACCTCCTCCAAAGGTATAATATCCTTCAAAGAAGTTGCTTCCATTTCTGGATGACATTTCTTAAGCTGACTTACATGAAACACATTATGGACAGCTGACAAAGATTCTGGGAGTTCAGTTTCATAGGCAACTTCTCCTTTGCAACTCAGAATCTTGAACGGCCCAACATATCTTGGTGCCAATTTTCCTTTGACTCCGAAACTTTTCACTCCACGAAGTGGTGACACTCTAAGATAGGCTCTATCACCGACTTCGTAGGTGACTTCTCTACGCTTAGGATCTGCGTAGCTTTTTTGTCGGGACTGTGCTATCTTCAACCTGTCCTTAACCAACTTGACCTTCTCTTCGGCTTCTTTGATAAGATCTGGCCCGAATAAACTTCTTTATCCCACACCATTCCATAACAATGGGGTGGTACACTTTCTTCCGTAGAGAAACTCAAACGGTGCCATCTCAATGCTGGCTTGATAGCTGTTGTTATAAGAAAATTCTGCGTAAGTCAGACTTTCATCCCAACTGTCTCCATAGTCTAGGGCACATGCCCTCAACATGTCTTCGAGAATCTGATTAGTCCTTTCTGTTTGTCCATCAGTTTGAGGATGAAAAGCAGTACTGAATTCCAACCTCGTTCCCAATGACTCATGTAACTGTCTCCAAAAATGGGAAGTGAATTGGGTTCCCCTATCAGACACAATACTCTTGGGCACTCCATGTAGACATACAATTCTACTCATGTAGATTTTGGCTAACTTAGCACTTGTATAGGTTGTTTTCACGGGTATGAATTGAGCCACTTTAGTTAGGCGATCCACTACTACCCAAATAGAATCGTATCCTGACCGGGTCCTTGGTAATCCGGTAATAAAATCCATACCAATCTTGTCCCACTTCCAATCAGGAATAGGTAGTGGTTGAAGCAAACTAGCTGGTTTCTGATGCTCCGCTTTCACTCTACTACACACATCACACAAAGCAATATGTTCGGCGATGTCCTTTTTGAGATTATTCCACCAAAATCTTTCTTTCATGTCCATGTACATTTTGGTGTTACCCGGATGAATGGAATACGGAGAGTTATGTGCTTCTTGCAAAATTAGTTTCCGCAGTTCCGGATCTTGTGGAACACAGATACGTTTCCCATGCCATAAAGTACCCTGTTCATCTTCATGGAACCCTTTGGCTTTTCCTTTGCCAATATTTTCTTTAATCTCCTCGATTTCTTTATCAATCTTCTGGGCTTCTTTGATCTTGTCCAACAAAGTGGGTTGAACATCCAAAGACATGAGATGTCCTTCAGGCACAATCTCCAATCTAAGTTTTCTAAATTGGGTACACAGATCATCTGGCAATTATCCTTTGGTAAGGCCATTCACAAAAACCTTACGGCTTAGAGCATCTGCTACAACATTTGCTTTACCGGGGTGGTATTGCAAACTTAAGTCATAGTCCTTGATAAGTTCTAGCCATCTCATTTGTCTCATATTAATTTCCTTCTGAGTGAAGATATACTTCAAACTTTTGTGATCTGTGAACAGTTCACATTGCTTTCCCAAAAGATAGCGTCTCCATGTTTTGAGTGCATGGACGACAGAGGCTAACTCTAAATCATGTGTAGGATAGTTTACTTCATGAGTTTTGAGTTGTCTCAAGGCATAAGCCACGACTTTACCGTCTTGCATAAGTGCTGCACCCAAACCTTGATGAGATGCATCACAGTATACTTGGAAATCTTTTTCCAAGTCTCGGCATACAAGGCCGTCTTGTCACAAGTCTCTTCTTCAATTCCTGAAAGCTGAGTTCACAACCTTCAGACCAAGCAAACTTCTTGTCTTTCTTTAACAATTCAGTCATAGGCTTAGCAACCTTTGAGAAATTCTCAATGAACCTTCTGTAGTAACCTGCTAAGCCAAGGAAACTACGAACTTCTTTCACGGACTTGGGAGATTCCCATTCAGTCATAGCTGAAACTTTAGCAGGATCAACTGCTACACCATCCTTTGTCATAACATGACCAAGAAATCCAACTTCCTCCAACCAGAACTCACACTTGCTGAATTTGGCATAAATTTTATGCTCTCTCAACTTCTCAAGTATCAAACGCAAATGTCCTTCATGTTCTTGTTTGCTTTTGGAGTAGACTAAGATGTCATCGATGAAAACGACAACAAACTTGTCAAGGAATTCCATGAACACCTTGTTCATCATATTCATGAAGTATGCTGGAGCATTGGTCAAGCCAAAAGGCATTACGGTATACTCATACAATCCATACCTTGTGGTGAACGATGTTTTAGGTATGTCTTGTTCTCTTATCTTGAGTTGAAAATAGCCTGACCTTAGATCAATCTTTGAGAACACACATGCTCCTTCAAGCTGATCAAAAAAGTCATTGATTCTAGGCAAAGGATATTTGTTCTTGATAGTTACCTCGTTGAGTGAACGATAATCTATGTATAACCTTTGACTTCTATCTTTCTTCTCCATAAACAAGACTGGGGCTCCCCAATATGAAGAACTTGGTTGAATAAATCCTTTCTGCAACTGTTCTCCTAGTTGTTTCTTGAGTTCTTTCAGTTCATCAACCGACATTTTATATGGTCTCTTTGCTATTGGTCCAGACCCTGGTACCAAATCTATAAGAAATTACACATCTCTATCAGGTGGCATTCCCGGTAATTCTTCCGGGAACACATCCGGATACTCACTCACAATTGGCACACTATCCATGCTAACCCCCTTAAGAGAATTTAGCTTACTTCCTTTAGATTCAAAGTTGGACTTGAATTTAATCCGCTTCCTTTCCGGGGTTGTGAGTGCAACAGTACGATTGGCACAATCTAGTACTCCTTCATACTTAGCCATCCAATCCATTCCCAATATTACGTCCAGTCCTTGGGAATCTAGGATTATCAGACTCACTGGAAACTTATGTTTTCCAAACTCTATTACTAGATCCCGGCATCCAAGACTTACTATCATATCTCCAACCGGAGAACTAACTTTTATTGGACACCCAATGTTTTCAGTTGGAAACCCATTTCTATCAACAAATGCTTTTGATATGAATGAATGCGATGCTCCAGTATCAAAAAGAACAAATGCTGGAATAGAATTGAGTCTGAACTTACCAGCAACAGCATCAGGCTCCTCATAGACTTCCTCCACACTGATGTGGTTCACCTGTCCTTTCTGGAAAGGATTGGGCTTGATAGGTCCTTCAACTTTCTTTTCAGGGCACTCATTTGCATAATGCCCCATCTTCTTGCATTTGAAGCATTCAACCTGACTGATGTCTCTCTTAACAGGCTGACTTCCACTTCCACTTCCATTACCACTATGGTGGTTCTTATGTCCACTCTTGTGGTTCTTGTACTTGTCATTGTCATGACTACGGTGATGCTTGTTGTCATGACGGTTGTGGTTGTGGTGATTATTGAATTTCCCATGCTTGTGGGATCCTGAGCTTCCGCTGTCATCATAATGAGATCGTTTGTGAGATGATCCCGAGCTGTGCTTGTCGGAGTGCTTCCTCTTTCTACTCTCAACTTGCTTCATTTTTTTCTCCAATATCGCAGCTTTGTCACAGAGCGACTGATAAGTGGGAACATATGCCACGGCCAACTACAGATTCAGCTCATCATTTAAGCCTTCCAGAAATTTTTCCTTTCTCTTGGCATCGGTGTCAACTTCATCCGGTGCATAACGCGCCAGATTGTTGAACTCCTCAATGTATTCAGCCACGCTGCGGTGGCGCCGCTTCAGATTGTGGAACTCTTTCTTTTTCAGACTCATCACTCCTGATGAGATATGAGCGATCAAAGCCATCCTCAAAGATAGCCCATGTCACTTCATCTATGGGAGTGGTGATCTGGAAGTTGTCCCACCAAGTGGCGGCTGGCCCTTCCAGCAGATGTGCTGCAAATCTGACCTTTTCGGCATCAGTACAGCCCACGGTTACCAAGTCCTTGTTTACTAAGCGTAGCCAATCATTGGCCACCATGGGATCAGTTGTCCCTGAGAACTTAGCTGGTCTCAATCTCAAGAACCTGGTGAGCATATCAAAACCCGGTGGATATTGTTGTTGTTGTTGTTTTTTTTGGTTCTGGATGAACGTCGTCATCATCTGCATTAGCTGAGTTTGAGCAGTCATCATTTGCTGCATTTCTGGAGTGATGTTGTTGTTGTTGTTGGGGTTGGGGTTTGCACGACGGGGAGGCATCTGTGGTTTGTTCAAATAGAGATAAGAATGAGATACCCATAGATGCTTTCATGCACATTACATCACATAAGCAAACACAAACATGCAACACAAGAAAAAAGTTCAACAACAAGATAACATGTTCACAAAGTAAAACACACAAGTAGCAAGCCATCCACATGTCGGATGGTCCAATAACAAGTTCTCAAATAACAAGTATGATAATAAAAGATAAACGAGTAGTCAAGTCTACTCATCGGCATCAATCTCCTCCTCGACAAAGGTAAGACCTGCGTTCTCCATCGCGGTCTTGTTCTCCTCAATGCTAGTGGTCAAGGACTCTATCTTGGCCTTGAGAGCCCTCTTCTGGGAACGAAGCCTCTCGATCACCGACTGCTGCTCTAGCTCGAAGTCCTTGGACTGCAGTTCTTGATCATGTCCGGATTTTCTTGTTCCTATCCACGGACGCTTCTCTGAATCTTGAACTTCCTGGGTCTCGAACTTCGCCTCCATTTCCTTGACTATCTCGTCTTCTTTGCCGAAGAGCTTATCCTTCTCATGTTTGCACAGAGCTCATCATTGCTGAGCATGACATTGGTCCTGTCCGTGTACACGTGCCTAATGAGAGACTCTAAGTCCTGGAGGTACAGGTGTATCGGCTCTGTTGCGTCCCTCGAATCGTCCTCGAAGTCGATGGACTCTCCATCCTCATCACGTCTTCCGAAGACGTGGAAGTGGGTGCCTCTAACCCGTCGGGAGTGTCGCCCTATCAGACGTCCTATCAGATCCTGCATCACTACCTCAAGGCCTCTCTCCCTGTCATCGTGCATAAGCTTGAAGACGATGGCCTCCGTAGTAGGCTCTGTCTGGCGTCCGGGCTGGTTCACCTTGAAGTCCCAGAGGTCCTTCCTCTCAAACTTGGTGAGGGGATGCACCATGATGGTGGGAAGAGGGAGATTGAGCAAAGTGGTAAGCTCAACGATACGAGGACCAAAGTGGGTAACCTGGAACTCCTCAACAGTGCTGATGGTAATAGGCATCTATTTATAAGATAGAAAAGTTAGAACAACACAAATTAAGATAAAAAAAATACATAACATCACATACACATCCTTGGGAAGCAAAACGCACAAGTCATGCATACATGAAATCATTACAACAACCAAGGTTCAATCTTATTTTAAGAAACATTTTGGAAAATAGGGTGATAGTTGGTGGTCCAACTAACGAAGTACGTTTACAATCCTATCTCATTGGATCTGTTGGCTAACACAATGTTTCTAGAAGCAATCAGCCTCTCTTGCTCACATGATTCCATCACTAAGTCTATAATATCTCCTCTTAAGGTTTGGTTGGTAGCTTCCAACTCTTGGGTATGTTCCTTCTCTTTCCTTAGTTCATTTTGGAGGTTGAGCATTCTGCACTTGACTCTATCACCAAGTTCTTTGATGGTCTTCCAAGCTGCATCCCTTGCTGATTCAAAGAATGTAGGGTGCACCACTGAATTGGTGAACATGCATAATCCTTTTTCCTGATGGTTGTCTTCCTTGTTTTTATACAAGTGAAGTTGCACCCACCAGTATTCCACTCCTTCATCCATCACTGGAAAACCCTTGTACACAGCTACACCTTGTATCTCTAATGCAACCATGAGGTCCTTGAGAGCTTTGGGGAATTCTGTCTCACACTCCAAAGTCATTGTCATGAGTGGTCCTTTCCTTACGGCTTCGTTGATGGATTTGATCTACAAATAGAGATGAGAGAGAAGATTAGAAAAGTTTTACGAGAAGAATAGACAAGTTGAGAAGTAGTTGAAATTTTTTCCTTAGTGGTTTCCAATCCTAGGGTCATAATCCTACAGGCAACACAGTGCTCTGATACCATCTGTAAGATCCCTCCTTTGTAAAGGAAAAGGATCCCTGTGATTGCAATGCTAGTCCCTGGATCATTGGTAGCATCCACAGTTTAAGATGAAGTACACAGATACAAAGGTCATTTATTACATCCATTCCAGAGATAAACATAGTCTTTACAACTCAAGGCCACATGCCTAATACAAGAGTTTGAATAAGTAAATAAATATAAGTCTTCATCTTCATGTGCCACAGGCAAACATGTTGAGTGTAGACTCATGACACCTAATCCTCATCAGAGTATCCTGCAACATCACAAGTTACAGCCACAGTGGGTCAATAATTTGGAATAGTATTGGCAAGTGATACCTTAGTAAATTTTAAGTGGACTATATTACTATATGCAATTTGGCTAAGTGTAGCTTGGCTTGCTTTGCTCAAAATAGGTTTTTCCTATTAGTTGAAATCACTAAGTTTTTCTTTGTCAAAACTTTTCCCAAGGAACCACCAATAGACATTGAGGTCCTTCACCCTTGTTCACCCACAAGTTTTTACTTAGAAGTTGGAGTGATGAGATTCTTGATAGCTTCCATGTCTTGATGCTCAAGTTGTCCATTGCCATGGACTTGGCTAAGTACTTAGATTTTTCCATCTGCAGAGGTTGTGCACTTTCCCCACCAGACTTGGTTTCCCAAGACAGGACCTTTTAGAAGCCTTTCCTTAGACCAAATGGACGCGCTCCAACCTATCATTACCACTACCACCAACTGTCCAAATGGCTAAGTTCTAGCAACTTATGTGATCCAGGCAGAGCCCATATTGCCAAGTGGCTGCACTAGAAGCTTCTCAACACTTGGCCTCTAAAATCACTTTGTTCCTGGGTGGCTTTCCACAAGTGAGATACACAAGGTAAACCATAGCCATGGGCCTTGTGTAACCACTCAACCAAAAACCACCAATCAAGTCCCTTTCCACCCAGGTCATTCATTGACTTAGTTGTTTTATTAAGAAAAACATAAGTCCAAATACTTAGAAATATTTTCATTATAGCATGTATATTTTTCCAACCCTTATTTGCTACTAGCTAGGCTAAACATGGCATAGATAGTATCTTAACTTAGAAATTTCCTAGCAATTCTACAACTACATAGGATTTCCCAACATGGCATTTGGCAAAATAGTAACATGCAAGACTTAGCAAAATATTTCTAATGCTTGTATAAAAATATAGGGATAGAAATATTCATGAAGTACCACTTGCCTTGGTAGTTGGGAGAGTAACACTCTTCACAATCACAATCACTAGCACCAAAGTCTACACAAAGAATATAGCCACAATCACATACAAGACATATACAAGCAAACATATATATGCATGCATGCAAGATGCTAAGTGATGATTTTTGAAACTCAACCAAGCAAGTGCATAGTACAGAATCATAAACAAGTCAAAAAATTGCTAAACCAAGTTTATTTGACACTAAAACAATTTCCTAAACAATCCATACAACTAAATAAGCCCTACACAAGTTTTTGCAAAAAAAACCATTTTAACAGAAGATAAACATTAAACACATTGCATATTTAGAAAGGGCTTGTCTTCCTGATTCCAACGGTATAAAATTTGTCAAATTCTAACGTGTGGATCAAAAGTTATAGCTAAATCAAATTTGGATATAAATCTGATTTCAAATTCTGTTTTTAAACAAACCCTAGCCACGCGTCTGTTTCCTATTGGCCCGTACCGGTTCGAGCGGATCGATCGACACAGATCGTTGGATTTAAGTGAACATGCACGGTCAGATCTAACGTACCGCTTCGCTTAAGTGACTCTATTACACGCGTTGGATCTAGATCCAACGGCGCTTGATCAAACAACCAAGTTCTGGCGGTGCGCGGCGACGACGAGCGGCGGAGCGCTCTGCCAGTGGCGTAGCCGGCGTTCTAGGTCGCTTGGGGAGTGGAGAGTGTGCTCACCAGAATCGCAGTGACGAGGCGAAGCTCAACGTGGTGGTGGCTTGGCAAGGGGCGCGCTGTAGTGGCCGTGGGATCTCGTCGGAGTGGATGACAGGGTCGGGCTCTGGTGGACTGCGACGTTGGCGACGTTCTGCTTCGCCCTAACGCAAACGGAGGGCATCAGTGTGTGCGCATAGGTCAGGCGAACAAGTCAGTGTCAAAGGGGAGGCACGGGGCGGTCGGATTTTACCTTAATCACTCGCCGGAGTTGGAGACGGCGTCGGATGCTCACGGTGCTCGTCGAAGAAGAAGCTCTGGATCACAAACAGATGGGCAAAGAGGATCCGGAGGTGCGCAAGGAAGTTGTGAAGCTGCTCGTATGAACCAGAGAGGAAGGGGCGCACGAGGTTTACCAGAATTGATCGCCGGAGTAGGCTCTGTCTGCGGCTGCGCGAGAGCGAATACTGGCAGCCTGGTGGCGAGAAGGGTGTGCAGTGTGGGGGGAAATGAGCGCGAGGGGGAGAGGTTCTTATAGTCGGAGCGGGGCGTGGAGTTACTCGCGGAGTCAAGGGGATTTAACGCGGTAGTGACTGCGGCGAGTAACGGCGGCAAGAGCGGCGCAGGCGCGCGTGATTGACGAAGACGACGACGAGGTCATGGGTCCACTTGTCAGCGAAATAAACAGAAGGGAGGTGGGGTCCTGGCGTCAGTGACTCCGCGGTGCGTCTGCGCGTGCGAGAGAGAGAGGAGGCCCGGGTGGGCTAGCTGGGCTGGTTTCACTGTTGGGCCCAAAGTCTGGCGCCGACCCTTTTCTTTTTCTTTATTCCTTTTCTATTTCTGATTTGATTTTCTGGATTGATTTTAAATGAATTCAAACTCTATTTGAATTCAAATCTTTTCAGGATTTTTCCAATGTGCAACAGTCACAAATCTAGGCATAAAACCATGTGGTCACCTTGAGTGGGCTTGGTCATTTTTGGAAAGACAAAATAACAGTGACATTGCACTTGGTTTGCAAATGTTTGAAAATGGTTTTGAAACCATTTTTATTTTGTAAAATTTTGTTCAAATTCCACACTCAAACCAATCAACAAGGAAGCAAACAAACTTGGTTTTAAAACACTAATCTCTCAAATGGGGATGGCCATTTGATTTAAGTTTGCTCACCTAAAATGATAGCACTATGTGCTTCTGTTTTCTTGAATTTGGTTTGAAATTGATCTCAAAACTATATGCATGCATGAATGATATGCAATCTTTGAAATCATGATTTTAGGGATGTTACACTTCAGGACCTAGAGGGTCTTATTAGGCACCTTGATACTGATAGGACCAACGTCATGCTTAGCAATGACGAGCTCCAGGTTCAGCTTCGTGAGAAGGATAAGCTCTTCGCGGAGCAAGACGAGATTGTCAAGGAAATGGAGGCCAAGTTTGAAATCCAGGACAAGAAATTCAAGAGCCTGGAGAAAAGAGTCCAAGACAGGAACAAGAAGATCTGGGATAGGAAGGAAGAGCTAGAGGACAAGGACTTCGAGCTTGATCATCAGTAGGGAGTGATCGAGAGGCTTCTGAAGGGTTCGCAGCATAGAAAACAAAAATTTTCCTACGATGTGAACTATATACCAAGATCTATTTATACTAGATACAAACAACGGGCGGATGTATATCCGTAGAGAACATACCCTTGAAGACCGACAAAGCTTAACGAGTCCAAAATCGTGGTTGATGTAGACGATCTCTTGCCGATCTCAAGATCGAGAGGAAGTCCTAGCGCCGCAAATCAGCAGCGCATCCGTGCTCGCACACACGTTCGAGGCACCGAGCAACCTCCGCCTCCTCGCTCCAGCTATGCAGCGGAAGCACAACTCTTTCTTGCCGAATAGCCACCGGGAACATGTATATCGCTAGTCCGAGACCATGGGGGATAAATTCTAGAGGGGGAGAGAGATCCTTCACGAGGAGGTGTGAGTGAGAAGTGAGAGGAGGGCTCCTTTTATAGGAGGAGGGGAACCCCAAGGGGTGGCAGCGCATGGGGCTGCCTTGCCCTCCCTCTTCATGTGGGTGGACACTCCACTCACAAAACTCCTCCAAATTCCCTCCACTCAAAAGTCCACTCAAAATCCCATTAAATTTCCACCAAATTTAATGCAATCTCTCATTAAATAAAACTCTTTTATTTTATTCAGAATTTTGTCAATTACTTTAATGACAAACATTCACAATAACCTTGCTAGAATTCTATTTCACATGCATAACCACTTTATGCAATTTCACCGAAAACTGTTTCGGTATCTAGTGAAATAAATTCCTGCGCTTGTTTATTCTTTCGGCATGAAACTTTTGCTCCAATTGGATGTCGGTGTCTCTTAAGTGTGTCACCCTACGGTTCGTGAATAATGCGGACATGATCGAGACCCTCTCGGATCAATAATCGAAGCGGGATCCGGAGACCCATCTTGACTCCCACACATTCAACGATGACTTTCTTGTGATCGTCGAACCTTTTACGCTAGTATCTTAATCCCTTTGTCTCACGATATATTACATGTCCGAGATTCGATCATCGGTATTTCCATACCTAGTTTGATCTCGTTCGACATGCACTCTTTTCTCGTTCCGTGATATAACATTCTAGTGATCAAATCACTTGCTTGCAAGCTAATCAATGTGATATCACCGAGAGGGCCCAGAGTATATCTATCCGTCATCGGGATGAACAAATTCCACTCTCGATCCATGAGCCTCAACATAACACTTTATTAGTTCGAACCCATCTTTATAATCACCTGTTATGGTGTGACGTTTGATGTTATCAAGAAACTCTTCGGTGTTAGTGATTGACATGATCTCATGGTCTAAGGATTAGGATCACTTAAAGTTGTTATAGCAATATAAACTCAATGACTTTGATCGTAATGCTATACTGATGAATGTTCATCACATCATTACACTAATGTTGTGATCCCGTTATTAACAACATCCAATGTCCATGATCGAAACCTTGATCATCTTGTTAATCAACGAGCTAGTTTATGAGAGAGGCTTAACTAGGAACTTTCGTTTGTTTATTAAACACACATGTATTAACATTTCATTAATACAATTATAGCATGCAAAATAAACATCTATCATATACTTGGAATACACATAATAAACAATTTATTATTGCCTCTCGGGGCATATTCCCTTGATCTCCCACTTGCACTAGAGACAATAATCTAGTTACATAGTGATATATCTAACACCCATTGAGTTCGGTGTTGATCATGTTTTGCTCTAGGAGAGTTTTAGTCAACGGATCTGCTACATTGAGATCCGTATGTACTTCTAAATCTTTATATCTCCATCCTTGACATGCTCATGGATGGAGTGAAACCGCGCTAATATGCTTGGAATGCTTGTGAGACCTTGGCTCTTTGTCATTGGCAATGGCACCATTGTTGTCACAATAGATCACCATTGGGTCCAACGCGTTTGCCACAACTCCTAGTTCGGATATGAACTCCTTCATCCAAAGCGCTCGAGCCGCTCGGCAAAGCAACATATTCGCCTCCGTTGTTGATCCCGCTACCACAAGGTTGTTTGGAGCTCCTCCAACTAATCGCTCCGCCATTCATGAGAAATACGTATCCGGATTGAGACTTAGAGTCATCAAGATCGGTGTCAAAGCTAGCGTCGACATAACACTTAGCGACGAGCTCTTCTTCACCTCCGTATACAAGAAACATATCCTTAGTTCTTCGTAAGTACTTAAGGATATTCTTGACCGCTATCCGATGTTCAACTGGATCCGATTGGTACCTACTAGTCAAACTAATAGCGTGTGCCACATCCGTCTTGTACATAGCATGGCGTACATAATAGAGCCTATGGCTGAAGCATAGGGACTTTGTCCATTATCTCTCTTTCTTCCGCCGAAGCCGGACTTTGAGTCTTACTCAATGTCTTGCCTTGCAACATAGGTAAGAACCCCTTCTTACTTCCGTCCATTTTAAACTTCTTTAAAATCTTATCAAGGTATGTACTTTGCGATAGCCCTATTAGGCGCCTAGATCTATCTCTATAGATCTTTATGCCTAATATGTAAGACGCTTCACCTAGGTCCTTCATTGAAAATTTGCTGTTTAGATAACTTTTAACACTGTTTAAAAGTTCTATATCATTTCCGATCAATAATATGTCATCCACATATAATATCAGAAATTCCACATTGCTCCCACTCACTTTCTTGTAAATACAAGCTTCTCCATAAGTTTGGACAAATCCAAACTCTTTGATCACCTCATCAAAGCGGAGATTCCAACTTCGTGATGCTTGCTTCAATCCATAGATGGATCGCTGAAGCTTGCACACCTTGTTAGCATCCTTAGGATCGACAAAACCCTTTGGTTGTATCATATACAACTCTTCTTCAATATTACCATTGAGAAACGCGGTTTTGACATCCATCTGCCATATTTCATAATCGAAATATGCAGCAATTGCTAACATAATCCTAACTGACTTTAGCATCGCTACGGGAGAAAGTCTCATCGTAGTCAACTCCTTGAATTTGTCGAAACCCCTTTGCGACAAGTCGAGCTTTATAGATGGTCACATTACCATCGACATCAGTTTTCCTTTTGAAAATCCATTTGTTCTCCACGGCCTTTCTCCGTGAGGTAATTCCACCAAGTTCCAAACTTGATTTTCATACATGGATTCCATCTCGGATTTCATGGCTTCTAACCATTTGTTGGAATCCGGCTCATCATCGCTTCTTCATACGTCAGGGTCATTATTTTCATCAACCATGAAATTTGTGACAGATTTCCGTCAGCTCGGGAGCTGCCGCGTCTGTTTGACCTGCGAGGTTCGGTAGTACTCTCTTCGGAGTTTCATGATCATTATCATTAGTTCCCTCTTCAATGTGGAGCCAACTCCGGAACAACTTCCGCTGCGCTACTCGCCATACTTTGAAGAGAAGTTTCCACAACCTCTTGAGTTCTACCTTCCGACTATTCACACCTTTCATGAAACTCTTTCTCTAGAAAGGATCCATTCTGGCAACAAAAACCTTGCCCTCGGATCGTGATAGAAGGAATACCCAATAGTTTCTTTAGGGTATCCTATGAAGACGCATTTTTCCGCTTTGGGTTCGAGTTTATCCGGTTGAAGTTTCTTCACATAAACATCGCAACCCCAAACTTTAAGAATGATGCTTAGGTTTGTTTCCAAACCACAATTCATACGGTGTCGTTTCAACGGATTTAGATGGTGCCCGATTTAAAGTGAATGCAGCGGTTTCTAGTGCATAACCCCAAAATGACAACGGCAAGTCCGTCAGAGACATCATAGATCGAACCATATCTAATAAAGTATGATTACGATGTTCAGGCACACCATTTCATTGTGGTGTTCGGCAGGTGTGAGTTGTGAAACAATTCCACACTCTTTCATGTGAGTGCTAAACTCGTAACTTAGATACTCACCTCCACGGTCGGATCAGAAATTTGATCTTTCTATTACGATGATTTTCCACTTCATTCGAAATTCCTTGAACTTTTCAAAGGTTTCGACTTGTGTTTCATCAAGTAGATATAACCGTATCTACTCAAATCATCCGTGAAAGTAACAAAATAACGATATCCACCTCGGCAACACACTCATTGGACCACATACATCGAATGTATGATTTCCAATAAATCTGCCGCTCCATTGAACCGAAACGGCGTTCTAGTCATCTTGCCCATAAGGCATGGCTCACATGTATCAAATGATTCATAATCAAGTGATTCCAAAAGTCCATCCGAATGGAGCTTCTTCATGCTTAATGCCAATATGACCTAGACGGCGATGCCACATATATGCGGATATATCATCATTAAGTTTAATCCTTTTAGCATCAACATTATGAATATGTGTAACATTATCATCGAGATCTAACAGAAATAAACCATTCATCATCGGTGCATGACCATAAAAGATTTCATTCATATAAATGGAACAACCATTGTTCAGACTTAAATGAATAACCACTTTGCATCAAACATGATCCAGATACAATGTTCATGCTCAGTGCAGGCACCAGATAACATTTATTTAAGTTTATGACTAATCCCGACGGTAAGTGGAGAGGTAGCGTTCCGACGGCGATCACATCAACGTTTGATCCATTGCCGACACGCATCTTGACCTCACCCCTTGCTAGCGGTCGCCTGTTCCGCAACGATTCGAGTTACAAATATTAGCAACCCGGTATCAAATACCCGGTGCTACTGCGAACACTAGTCAAGTACACATCAATAACATGTATATCATATATACCTTTGTTTGCCTTGCCGGCCTTCTTGTCGCCAGATACTTGGGGCGATTCGCCCAAATGGCGGCCCCCTTACAATAGTAGCACTTTCGGTATCGGACTTGGGTCCAACTCGGGTTTCTTTTTCAGCACGGCAACAGGCTTGCGCCTTACTTCCTTCCGTTTTCCTTCTTGTCTTTCTTGAAACCAGTGTTCCTATTGATCATCAACACTTGATGTTCCTTTTGATCTCCACTTCAGCTTTTAAGCATTGTGAAGCTCGGGAGAGACTTCTTCATGCCTTGCATATTATAATTCATCACGAAGCTCTTATAGCTAGGTGGCGTAGACCGAACACGATGGATGCCTAAGTCAATGGGAATCGTTATTCCCAAGGACACAAGCTTATCGGCAGAATCCGACATCTTGAGTACATGCTCACTAACGGAGCTGTTCTCTTCCATCATGCAGCTAAAGAACTTTTCTCAAGCATTGTAGCTCTCACAACAAAGATGTGTCGAAAATCATTTTCAACTCACCCATTGTATCAAAAGCATTGCCGTTTGAAACGCTTTCGAAGTTCCGGCTCTAGCCCATACAATATGCCGCAATGAACTAAGTTGTGGTCCTCCTGACGAGTCAGATAGACATTCTTCTCCTCGTCAGGGGCATCATCACAAGGTGGGGCGCCTTACGGCGCTTCTTGAACATATTGCTTTTGTGCGTGAGAGGAGAATCCTCAAATTCATGGCCCATTCAAGAAAGTTGCTACCGTTCGTTGCTAGTTTCTCTTTCTCCATGAACGCATTGAAATTAAAAGCAGGTGGTGCCATCTACAACAGAATTTGTAAAGTTTAGACTAAGTGTATGATAGATTGAGTTCAACTAATCTATATTACGAATGAACTCCCACTCAAAAGCGACATCCCACGTGTCCTTTTGGTGATTACATGAACCAAATCCACTACACCAAGTCCGATCATCACGTGAGTCGGTATAGCTTCAAAGGCGAGCATCAAATGGGAATCATATCAACTATATGACTCATGCTTAACCTTTCGGTCTGTGTTCGAGGCCATGTCTCATACATGCTAGGCTCGCCAAGTTAGAACCTTAGTATTTGCGTGTAATCTGTTTTACACCCGAAGTATGGTCGAGGATCCAAGAACACCCGATCATCACGTGATGTCTTGGAGCGACGAAAACATAATCGGTGCATACTAAAGGAAGAACACATTCTTATCTTGATATTTAAATGAGGGATCATCTTATTATGCTTAACAAAGCGCTAAACAAGCAATATAATATGCAATCAAACATCATATGTTTATTAGTGAAATTATATGGTTCCCACAGATGATCTCTATCATGTGCATCGTGGTATGATCACAATCATACCTATATGTGTAAATCCACAGTCTATGGATTTTACACGCTATGTGTGTTGTAAGAGTATCATCTCATACTTCTACTTACAACACTACCATATCATAACACTAGCCCAAAGAACAATCTAAACTAGACGCCTCTAATTTATCCATTGCAAGTTTTACGTGGCTTAGGGCTTTCGAGATAGAACCGTTCTTACCTACGAACATGAACCAACGAGGATAATCAAATTGTTGACAACTCGCTTGCAAAATAGATATTGACTATAGTAGGAGAGATGACACCCGCTAGCCACTTATGCAAACTAGTTGCATGTCAAGCGTGAACAGGTCTCATGTGCGAGGACATGTAAAGTTTGTCCGCCGCTTCATCCCACTATGCCACCAATATCCAAAATCACAAGAAAGGAGCAACAACATGATCATCATCGCCCACACTCATATATGTGTACTACCCGTAAATTATCTACGCATAGATCCGGCTCGATACATCAAGGGTTCGCAAGATAGAAAACAAAAATTTTCCTACGATGTGAACTATATACCAAGATCTATTTATACTAGATACAAACAACGGCGGATGTATATCCGTAGAGAACATACCCTTGAAGACCGACAAAGCTTAACGAGTCCAAACTCGTGGTTGATGTAGACGATCTCTGCCGATCTCAAGATCGAGAGGAAGTCCTAGCGCCGCAAATCAGCGCATCCGTGCTCGCACACACGCTCGAGGCACCGAGCAACCTCCGCCTCCTCGCTCCAGCGATGCAGCGGAAGCACAACTCTTTCTTGCCGAATAGCCACCGGAACATGTATCTCGCTAGTCCGAGACCATGGGGATAAATTCTAGAGGGGAGAGAGATCCTTCACGAGGAGGTGTGAGTGAGAAGTGAGAGGAGGGGCTCCTTTTATAGGAGGAGGGGGAACCCCAAGGGGTGGCAGGCGCATGGGGCTGCCCCTTCCCTCCTCCCTCTTCATGTGGGTGGACACTCCACTCACAAAACTCCTCCAAATTCCTCCACTCAAAGTCCACTCAAAATCCCATTAAATTTCCACCAAATTTAATGCAATCTCTCATTAAATAAAACTCTTTATTTTATTCAGAATTTTGTCATTTACTTTAATGACAAACATTCACAATAACCCCTTGCTAGAATTCTATTTCACATGCATAACCACTTTATGCAATTTCACCCGAAAACCGTTTCGGTATCTAGTGAAATAAATTCGCGCTTGTTTATTCTTTCGCATGAAACTTTTGCTCCAATTGGATGTCGGTGTATCTTAAGTGTGTCACCCTAGTTCGTGAATAATGCGGACATGATCGAGACCCTCTCGATCAATAATCGAAGCGGATTTGGAGACCCATCGACTCCCACATTCAACGATGACTTTCTTGTGATCGTCGGAACCTTTTACGCTAGTATCTTAATCCCTTTGTCTCACGATATATTACATGTCCGAGATTCGATCATCGGTATCTCCATACCTAGTTTGATCTCGTTACGACATGCACTCTTTTCTCGCTCCCGTGATATAACATTCTAGTGATCAAATCACTTGCTTGCAAGCTAATCAATGTGATATCACCGAGAGGGCCGAGTATATCTATCCGTCATCGGGATGAAAAATTCCACTCGATCCATGAGCCTCAACATAACACTTTATTAGTTCTGAACCCATCTTTATAATCACCTTGTTACGGTGTGACGTTTGATGTTATCAAGAAACTCTTCCGGTGTTAGTGATTGACATGATCTCATGGTCTAAGGATTAGGATCACTTCGTAAGTTGTTATAGCAATATAAACTCAATGACTTTGATCGTAATGCTATACTTCGGATGAATGTTCATCACATCATTACACTAATGTTGTGATCCCGTTATTAACAACATCCAATGTCCATGATCAGGAAACCTTGATCATCTTGTTAATCAACGAGCTAGTTTATGAGAGAGGCTTAACTAGGAACTTTCTGTTTGTTTATTAAACACACATGTATTAACGGTTCCGTATTAATAAAATTATAGCATGCAAAATAAACATCTATCATATACTTGGAATACACATAATAAACAATTTATTATTGCCTCTCAGGGCATATTCCCTTCAGCTTCGCTCATAGAAGAGGGCTCATAGGGCCAAGATTGAGGCCTTGACTACTAGTGTTGATGAGTATAAGACCGCTATGGAGAATGCAGGTCTTACCCTTGTTGACGTGGAGATTGATGCGGAGGAGTAGTGTAAACTACTCGATTATCTTTCATATACCGTACTTTGATTATTGAGTCGCAATGACCATCCAACATGTGGATGGCTTGCTATGGTGTGTTTGCTTTTTCCAAAACTTGTTGATTATGTCGTTCAAACTCTATGTTATTTTGATACTTGGTTATTGTGATTGTCTATGTGATGTATTGTGCATGTTAAGCATCTATGGGTATCTCATTCTTATCCTTATGAAAACCACAGATGCCTCCTCGACGTGCCAACCCCAACCAAAACAACAACAACAATGTCACTCCCGAGATGCAGCAGTTGATGACAGCACATGCACAACTGATGTAGATGATGACAACTTTCATGCAAAACCAGAATCAGAATAACAACAACAACAACAACAATAACAATAACAACAACAACCATAATAATCCGCCAGGATTTGACATGCTCACCAGATTTCTAAGACTGAGGTCTGCAAAGTTCTCGGGAACCACTGATCCAATGGTAGCCAATGATTGGTTGCGCTCAGTGAACAAGGACTTTGTACTGCTTACTGCCGATGAAGAGAAGGTCAGTTTAAAGACATCTTTGGAAGGGCCAAAGACCTCAAGGGACAAATTTCAGATCACCACTCCCATTGAGGATGTGACTTGGGCTATCTTTGAGGATGGATTTCGTACAACTCACATCTCATCCGGAGTGATGAATTTGAAGAATAAGGAGTTCCACAACCTCAAACAGCGTCACCGCGGCGTGGCTGAGTATATTGAGGAATTCAACAATCTGGCTCGTTATGCACCGGATGAAGTTGATACAGATGCCAAGAGGAAGGAGAAACTCCTCGAAGGACTGAATGATGAACTGAATCTGCAGCTGTCGGTTGCCTATGTCCCAACCTACCAATCACTTTGTGACAAGGCTACCATCTTGGAGAACAAGATGAAACAGGTTGAGAGCAGGAAGAGAAAACACAGCTTTGATAAGCACAGCTCGGGATCGTCTCACAAGCGTTCCCATCATGATGTAGTGGGAGTTATGGATCCCACAAACATGGAAAGTACAACAACCACCACAGCCACAACCGCCATCATGACAGCAAGCATCACCGCAGTCATGATAATGACAAGTATAAGAGCCACAAGAGTGGACACAAGAGCAACCACAGTGCAGGTGGAAATGGCAGTGGAAGTCAGCCTGCAAAGAGAGACATCAGTCAGGTTGAGTGTTTCAAGTGTAAAAAGATGGGACACTATGCAAATGAGTGCCCAGAGAAGAAGGTTGAAGGAACCACCAAGTCCAACCCTTTCTAGAAGGGACAAGTGAACCACATCAATGTGGAAGAGATATATGAGGAATCTGATGTTGTGTCTGGTAAGTTCAAACTCAATTCTATTCCAACATTTGTTCTTTTTTATACTGGTGCATCGCATTCATTCATATCAAGAGCATTTGTTGATAGAAATGGATTTCCAACTGAAAATATTGGGTGTCCCATAAAAGTAAGTTCTCCCGATGGAGATATGATTGTAAGCCTTGGATGTCGTGATCTAGTAATAGAGTTTGGAAAGAATAAGTTTCCAGTTAGTCTGATAATCCTAGATTCCCAAGGACTGGATGTTATTTTGGGAATGGATTGGATGACCAAGTATGAGGGAGTACTAGATTGTGCCAACCATACTGTCACACTCACAACCCCGGATAATAAAAGGATTAGATTCAAGTCTAACTTTGAATCAAAAGGGAGTAAGCTAAATTCTCTTAAGGGGGTTAGCATAGACAGTGTGCTAATTGTGAGAGAATATCCAGATGTGTTTCCGGAGGAATTGCTGGGAATGCCACCAGATAGAGATGTGGAGTTTCTGATTGACTTGCTGCCAAGATCAAGACCAATAGAAAATAAACCTTACAAGATGTCAGTTGATGAGTTGAAAGAACTCAAGAAACAACTTGGATAACAGTTGCAGAAAGGATTTATTCAACCAAGTTCTTCATCTTGGGGAGCACCAGTCTTGTTTGTTGAAAAGAAAGATAGAAGTCAAAGGTTATGCATAGATTATCGTTCACTCAATGAGGTGACTATCAAGAACAAGTATCCTTTGCCCAGAATCAATGACTTGTTTGATCAGTTAGAAGGAGCCCGAGTGTTCTCAAAGATTGATCTCCGACCAGGATATTTTTAGCTAAAGATAAGAGAACAAGACATACCTAAGACTGCTTTCACCACTAGGTATGGATTGTATGATTACACCATGATGCCGTTTGGTTTGACCAATGCACCAGCCTACTTCATGAATATGATGAACAAGGTGTTCATGGAGTTTCTTGACAAGTTTGTTGTCGTTTTCATCAATGACATTTTGATCTACTCCAAGAGCAATGAAGAGCATGAAGGACATTTGTGTTTGACACTTGAGAAGCTTAGAGAGCATAAAATGTATGCCAAATTCAGCAAGTGTGAATTCTGGCTGAATGAGGTTGGATTTCTTGGACACATTGTGTCAGGAGATGGTGTAGCAGTTGATCCCGCAAAAGTCTCAACCGTAACTAAGTGGGAATCTCCTAAGTCAGTAAAATAAGTTCATAGTTTCCTTGGCTTGGCAGGATACTACAGAAGGTTCATTGAGAATTTCTCAAAAGTAGCTAAGCCAATGACGGAGTTACTTAAGAAAGACAAGAAATTTGATTGGACTAAAGGATGTGAACTCAGTTTCCAAGAGTTGAATAAGAGACTAGTGACAGCACCAGTCTTATGTCTGCCAGATTTGGAGAAGGATTTCCAAGTGTATTGTGATGCATCTCACCAAGGATTGGGTGCAGTTCTGATGCAAGAAGGGAAGGTTGTGGCGTATGCCTCGAGACAACTCAAAACTCATGAAGTAAATTATCCTACTCATGATTTGGAGTTAGCCTCTGTTGTCCATGCACTCAAAACATGGAGACATTATATTTTGGGAAAGCGATGTGAAGTGTTCACAGATCACAAAAGTTTGAAGTATATCTTCACCCAGAAAGAAATCAACATGAGACAAAGAAGATGGTTGGAACTCATCAAAGACTATGACTTGAGTCTGCAATACCACCCCGGTAAAGCAAATGTTGTAGCGGATGCGTTAAGCCGTAAGGTTTATGTGAATGGCCTTACTAAGGGAGCATTGCCAGATGATTTGTGTGCCCAATTCAAAGATCTCAGATTGGAGATAGTTCCTGAAGGACATCTCATGTCATTGGATGTTCAACCCACCTTGTTGGACAAGATCAAGGAAGCCCAAAATATGGACAAGGAAATTGAAGAGATTAAGGAAAAGATTGGTAAGGGAAAAGCCAAGGGATTCCATGAAGACTGATGGGGATATGCCTACCGGGGTATACCCAGCAGGACGTTTCCGACTGGCCCAGGAACTGGCGAGTGGGCCTGCAGGACGGCGGCTGGATCAAGACCTGGCGTGGATCCAAGCGACTGGAAGCTGAAGGCCCAGGACAGTATATAGGCCCAGTCGGATTAGGTTAAACGAGTGCCGAAACCTTAACTGATTCGGTTCAGATATGTAAACCCTAGGGGGGTGAGTCTATATAATCCTCCCTGCAGGGCGTGTAGAGGATACGTTCCATCATCCACCCAAGCGACTCGCCACCTAGCCGTCGAGCTCGCCCCATTGTACTTCCATAATAATACAATCTAGCAGGAGTAGGTCTTTACCCTCCGGGGGGCCGAACCTGGGTAAAACCCTGTGTCTCCGCCCTCATCTCGCACCGCAGATGGCTGGCCGCCCTTGCCCATGTTCTACTACTCGCTGCCGATTGCAGCATCTGCCGTGGTCATTCCCACAACAATGGCGCCCACCGTGGGGCCTGGCCGGTCTGGCCGGTGTTCTGTGGTGAGATCCAATCTGCCCATCAACGAGTCGATCGCCACCGGCCGCATGATAGCGATCAGCGAGATGCTCCAGATCTTGCCGAGTAGCTACGTCCCGGCGGCGCGACCCGTCATGCATAGCATGATCTCGCCAGTCGGCACGATCAGCCTCTTCGTCGGCCTCACCGACGTCATTGTCTCGAAGGATTCGGCTCGCATCCGCGAGTCGCCGCCACGCGACTGGCTCTCCGAGAGCCAGGTCCGCACGATCCACCGCCTCGCCTCCAAGTACAACTCGGCCCACAGCGACGTGGCCGAAACCACCGTAGCCGCGAAAGACGCGGCCCTCAACGACGACGCCGACTCGGTGACCCCGGCGTCACTCGCCGGATCCATCATTGTGGCTTCGCCCACGGGCTCCATCACCCAGGTCTCCAATGGCGGAGACTTCGAGGATCCCTCCATCCTTGGGATCTTCGACTTCGACTCCGGATCGGAAAACTCCGCCGATCTCCGCGACGGGACCGGTCTCCACGCCGCGACCTACATGGCGACTGGCACCGACCCGCCGGAGGATCCCTTCTGCACCCCGATCCCTCCTAACGCCACGGCAACGGAGGTCGAGGAACACCGCCTGAAGCTGGAGGAGGCAGTCCGCAAGGAGCAAGCCGAGCGCGAATTTTTTTGCCTCGAGCAGGTGACGGCGCAGGAGTTGTCACGTTACCACCAGCAGCGAATCAGGTTGCGCTTGAACCCCACCGTCCAGGGGCGCGCTCTGAACTTCGATGACGAGAACGACCCGGCCCGCATGGCCGAGCGCGCGATCTGTGAGAACGCGCCACCCGGAGGAAGAGCCCGGCCCCCACCAGGGTCGACGGCAAACGGCACCCCACCTCCACCCAACCGTGCACCCCCAGGGAACAGCCGTGGATCGTGGTCTCCTCACGGGAGCGAGACGCGAACGGTCTACCACTGTTCTCCACCCCGATGGACAACCTGGTGGCGGGCCGAGAAGCGGCCGACAACATCACGACCACTGGTGACGGCGCCCTACAGATCCAGTACGTCAAGGCCCTGCTCGCAAAGGCGGTCGAGCAACAAAACGCAGGCGTCCACTCTCAGGGCCAGATGTATTTGCGTTCATCGGGCAGCAGAGCGTCCTCAAGCGGCCGTCCATTGGCGGCAAACACCCTCAACTGCCCGCCACCCGAACTACTGCAGCTCCAACACTGACCCGCAAACGCGGAACTCTCCACCAACGACCCCAGGCCAGCGACCAACTTCGTCGCCGCCAACGGTCAGCCCGTCGACGCCCGCACCCACATCATCAACAACCAGAGCTGGCGCGCACGCCAGCCTGACGACTTGCGACACACCCTAACCAATCTCCGCGACGGCGAGCCGATGGGGTCGCTAAGCCGACTCGGGCCCCGATGCTTCGGACCGATGATCCGAGGCGAAAAATACCCGGCGAACTTCAAAGCGCCGAAGGAAATAGAGAAGTACGACCCTTTGTACGAACCCTCCGTGTGGATGGGCACCTACCTCATGGAAATGGGGATCGCTGGCCACACCGACCTGCTAGCCGCCCGCTACCTCCCCCTGATGATGGAGGGAGCGTGCAGGCAATGGATCAACACTCTCCCCCCGGATAGCATCGACTCCTGGGAAGAGATGCGCGATGCCTTCGTCAGGCACTTCAAGGGTTCCTACACCCGCGTCACCACCATCGAGGACTTGGAACGATGCGTCCAGGAACCCCGCGAGTCGACCCGCAGCTGGGTCCAAAGGTGGCAAGAACTATGGTAAAACGCGGTCGGCATCCACCCGGACACCGCGATCCACTGCTTCAAGACCTCGTGCCGCTACGAGCCCTTGGTCGCCAAGCTCAAACGAGCATACCGCACACTCGACAACATACCGGACCTCCATGAGATCGCTAAAAGATACACGGAGGAAGACCCAAACCAGGAAACCGACGACGAGTCGGGTGGTCAACGCCGCACGAACGGCAACGACAATGGACGACGGTCCGACCTATGCTACAGCAACACTCGCCTCACCGGCAAGCGCCGCAGTGACGGGCGAGTCGACTTCGTCGCCAACGCTGGGCACGCGCAGCGCGAGCCCAAGAGCTTCCGCCGCGACGGAGGGCAACTCCATGACGGCGACAACTACAAGGCGAAACCAAGGTTCGACCCCGCGGCCCTCCTTAACCAACCTTGTGCATTTCACAGCAGGGAAGGGAAGCCCGCCACGCACACGACCGCCAACTGCCACTCTCTCAAGGAGATCGAGAAGGCACGGCGAGCGCGGGAGGACCCGACAACAACCCACCAAACGGCGGAAAATTCGGCAGCATGGCCGGCTCGCTCCACACCTTCACAGGCTACAACACGAAGCGCGAGAAGAAGGTCATCGCCCGCGCCGTCGCCGTCAACACGGTGGCCCAGGTGGACGTTCCCCAGTTCCTCAACTGGTCGGAGCAACCCATCACCTGGAGCCGTCAGGACCACTCGCCACGCATCGAGTTCCCAGGCCGTGTCGCCCTGGTGGTCAAGCCCAAGGTGGGAGATTACTGGATCCCCAAGACATTGATGGACGGCGGCAGATCCATCAACATCCTGTACCTGGACACCTTCAGGCAACTTCGGCTCCCGCAGTGGATGGTCGAGACGACCTACACCACGTTCCACGGCATCGTTCCCGGTCGGAAAAGGCGTACCCGATCGGCAAGGTCACGCTGCCAGTCACCTTCGGCACACCAGCAAACTTCCGCACCGAGCGGATCGTCTTCGAGCTGGTGCCCTTCGACAGCCCCTACCACTGCGTCCTGGGGCGCCAGGCGTTCGCCAAGTTCATGGCGGCGCCCCACTACGCGTACAACGCAATGAAGCTCCCCGGACCGTGTGGCGTCATCACCATACACGGCGACCCTGACATGGCCGCCGAATGCGAGGCCAAAGGAGCCGAAATCGCCCACGCTGATAGCTCGCCAAGTACGCGAGCGGGGTCAACAACGACGACCCCACTATACTCAAGAAGCCCAACTTGGAAGGCGGTAACACCTCAGCCTTTGAGGCAACGACGCACACCCGCACCGTCGAGCTGGTCCCAGGCGACTCCAGCCAAACGGTGACGATCGGGGCGGGCATGAGCCCAGCATAGGAAGGCGCGCTCATCGAGTTCCTCCATGAGAATAGGGACATCTTTGCATGGAAGCCTTCTGACATGCCTAGTGTCCCTAGGGAACTTGCTGAGCACAAACTCAACGCCGACCCCAAAGTGCGACCTGTCAAGCAGTCACTGCGGCCCTTCAATGAAGAGCGTCGCCGAGCCATCGCCGAGGAGGTGCAGCGTCTACTCGCTGCAGGCTTCATCCGGCCAATCAAATACTCCAAGTGGCTGGCAAACCTAGTCCTGGTCGAGAATAAAAATGGGACCTGGAGGATGTGTATCGACTACACAAACTTAAACAGCGCTTGCCCGAAGGAGCAATTCGTCCTCCCGCGGATCGACCAGATAATCGATTCCACCGCGGGCTCGGAGTCGCTGTGTTTCCTCGACGCCTACTCTGGGTACAACCAGATCAAAATGGCTGTCGAGGACGAGGAAAAGATGGTGTTCATCACGCCATTCGGAGCCTTCTGCTACACCGCCATGACCTTCGGCCTCAAGAACACCGGGGCGACCTACCAGCGGTGCATGCAGGAATGCCTTGCGAGCCAAATTGGTCGCAATATCCACGTCTACATCGACGACGTGGTAGTGAAGTCCGCTCGCCAGAGCGACCTACTCGCCGACTTGGCGGAAACATTCGCCAACCTGCGGAAATACAAGATAAAGCTAAACCCAGGAAAATGCACCTTCGGTGTACCAGCAGGGCAACTACTGGGCTACGTCGTCTCCAAGCGCGGGATCGAGGCGAACCCCACCAAGATCGACACGATCGCTCGACTCGGCAAACCTGAGTGCCTGTGCGACGTCTAGAAGCTGGTCGGGCGAGTCGCGGCTCTTAGTCGCTTCATCCCCCGATTGGGAGAAAAGGCGATGCCCCTATACCGCCTGATGCGCAAGAACCCCACCTTCCAGTGGGACAAGGAGGCGGACGACGCGCTCCGTGACCTCAAGAAGGTGCTACTCGCAGCACTGCTACTCGCCGCCCCTGTCGACAAAGAACCCATGCTGGTATACGTCGCGGCTTCCGAGCGCGTCGTTAGCGCCATCATGGTCGTCGAGCGGCCAGAGGAAGGAAATGAGCGCCCAGTACAGCGACCGGTGTACTATATCAGCGAGGTCCTCACCGAGTCGCGCCAGCGATACCCGTAATACCAGAAACTGGTATACGCGGTCTTTAGAGCACAGCGGCGACTGCCGCACTACTTTCAGGAGCACCCGATCACGGTCGTCTCCTCAGCACCGTTGCAGGACATCATCTGCAACCGTTAGGCGACCGGGCGAGTCGCCAAGTGGGCCGTCGAAATCGGCGTCCACAACATCAAGTATGAGCCACGCAAAGCGATCAAGTCGCAGGCTCTCGCGGACTTCGTCGCCGACTAGGAGGAGGCCCAGCAGCCGGAAAATCTGCCGTACCTCCACTATTGGAGCCTGTACTTCGACGGCTCCAAGAATGCAGACGGCGCAGGAGCAGGGATCGTGTTGACTTCCCCGAAGGGCGACAAGCCTTGCTACGTCCTCTGCCTCGACTTCACCCCCTACACCAACAACATGGTCGAGTACGAGGCACTACTCCATGGCATGCGAGCCGCCAAGGAGATGAATGTCAACCGCCTACGCTGCTACGGAGACTCCGACCTCGTCGCCGGGCAGGTCGCTGGTACCTGCGACGCCTTCTCCCCCACCATGGCGTCATATCGCCAAGCAGAGGACAAGCTGGGCGGACACTTCGCAGGCTATTCCGTTGAGTGGATCGACAGGCAGAAAAACGAAGAGGCCGACGCACTCTCTCGTATCGGCTTGGCTCGACTCGCACCACCCGCCAGCGTCTTCGTCGACACAATCACCAAGCCATCCATCTCTCCCCTAAGGGAGATCGACATCGGAGTCCCGCTGCAACCAGAGGCGGCCCTGGTCGCACTCATCGCCGAGCCAGACGACTGGACTACACCGTACATCGCCTACCTAGAGGGAGGCACCTTGCCAGCAGACGAGACAGACGCCCGGATGATAGCATGCCACTGCAAATCCTTCGTCATCATCGACGGCGAGCTCCACAAACGCAGCGTGACCGGCGTGTTCCAACACTGCGTCCAACCTGCTGAAGGATGCAAAATCCTCCACGACATCCACTCCGGCGACTGCGGCCACCACGCCGGCGCCCGCTCTCTGGTCGCAAAGACTATGCGACATGGCTTCTACTGGACCACCGCACACGCTGACGTCGTCGACATTTTCCAGCGGTGCGCCATGTGCCAGAAGTACGCCAACCAGACCCACGTGCTGAGCTCGGTGCTCAAGACAATCCCCATCACCTGGCCGTTCGCCGTGTGGGGTATGGACATGGTAGGCCCTTTCAAAAAGGCCCCCTCCGGCTTCACCCACCTCCTAGTCGCGGTTGACAAATTCACAAAGTGGGTGGAGGCCAAGCCAGTCCGGAAATGCGACGGGAAGACCGCCACCAAGTTCCTACGCGAGCTCATATATCGGTACGGGTTCCCAAACAACATCATCACGGACAACGGCACCAACTTCGCCAAAGGAGCCATGGCCGAGTTCTGTGAGGAACATCACATCCGACTCGACCTTGCCTCAGTCGCCCACCTGGAGTCCAACGGCCAGGCGGAACGGGACAACCAGAGCATCCTCCACGGCCTGAAGCCACGGCTCCAAGTACCAGTCGAGCACACCGTCGGGTGCTGGGTCGAGGAGCTACCCTCCGTCATCTGGGGCATCCGCACCTCGGTTAACAGGTCGACAGGGTTCACCCCCTTCTTCATGGTATATGGCGCCGAGGCAGTCATGCCCACCGACCTAGAGCACGACTCGCCAAGGGTCGTCCACTACACGGAGGCTGCGAACGAACTCGCACGCCAGGATGGAGTCGATCAACTCGACGAGGCATGCGACCTAGCTCGCTCCCGCACTACTATCTACCAGCAAGGACTCTGCCGCTACCATAGCCGGCGGGTGAGGACTCGCACCTTCCAGGAAGGCGACCTGGTGCTACGCCTCATCCAAGACAAGAAGGGCATGCACAAGCTCTCCCCCCCCCCGTGGGAGGGACCATTCGCCATCGGGCGAGTACTCAGCAACGATGCCTACTACCTCACCGACGTCCGCGGAGACGGGAAACTTGACGTCAAGCGATCGTGGAATGTAAACCTCCTACGGAAGTTCTACTCATAGAACTCCATACATGTACCCTCCACTAGCTATGAAATAAAATATATCGTTTACCGCAAATTGCGTCTACACTCCGTATCTTGTGCCACTCGCACTCGTAATAATAGCGTCAAGCTAGCTGCAGAAGTCCACCTCTGGTACAGCGACCGGCACGGCCAAGTAGTGCGTTACGAGGGCACTGGGTTACCCCAGGACTCGTAACGTCCACGAAAAACGCCTACCCGGAGCCCCATTCGAGTCGCCTAGCTCGACTGGCTTAACGAGCCAAGACAACTGCCTTTGCTCCTCACAGCGACCGTGATCCTTCGCATCCTCGACACAGCGACTCGAACGGCCAAGTACCACGCTCGGGGACTGACGACCAGTTAAGCACGAGTGACTAGGGAAAAACGCCAAGTATGAGAGCATGCCCAGGACTCGCCATGCGACTGACCCGACGGGCCAGGCAGGAGTAATGCGGTCACTCTGACGCGTCCAGTCCTCACCCACCCTAGAGCCGCGACTAGAACCACCAAGTACCACACTCGGGGACTCGGCTAACCGACCTCGTTCGCGCAAGGGAAAACGGTGAAGTAAAGAGCACTCATGGGAGTCGCCCTGCGACTGGCTTTCCAAGCTCGGGCGAGTCGACCTCAATAACAAAACAACCGACAAAACGCTTGAAACCACAAACACATAACAAACGAGGTAAACCCCATAAAAAGGGCGGACGCGCTCGGGGACTCGTTCAATCATCAATCACAATCGCAAGACAACTCAAAAAATAACGCGAAATCCCATTATAGCAGACCAAAGTTGTTACAAAATACAAGTTGCACCCAATGGCCGAACTACTACTAACGCCCCAGGGCACAATGTTTTATTCCGCAGGCTTTGATGTCGACTCGCCGCCACCCTTGCGGTTGCGAATGAAGGGAGTGTACGGGTTCGACGGGTACATCGTCATCTCACCCGCCATCGCCGCACGGAAGGGCTGCTCGATCTTGAAGTCCCGGTGCGGCGGCTCAGGATTGTTGGGCGCGACAGTCGTCTCCTGATAAGGAAGGAGGTCGCCCATCGCCCAGACACGATCGGAGTATACCGCGGCACGGTCTGTCAGCTTCAGCACCTCAGCAATCTCCACCGAGCCCGTCGACGAGGGGTAGCCACTCGTCACGTCGTCCAGATCGAAATCCTCCGGGAAGTGGGCGAGCCCAAGGCTAAGCGCCGTCGCCGCCCCGCGCCGGAACGCTGACCGCGTCATGAACTCGACGACTGACGGCACCTTCTCAAGATACCGCCATACTTTGACGAGGTCGCTGGGAATCACTTCCGTGGGCAACATCTCCTGAAGATACGCCCGAATGCAAGCCGCGGACAACGTGGCCGAGTCGACCAGAGTGGCCACACACTGCCGCGCGTCGTACGACTGCGCCTCTTCCGAGCTGTCGATAATCCGACCTGTGGACTGAGGGTGGCAGTGAGTACAACAAAGATCACACAATGCAGCTACTACAGGCAGAGGCAGGCACACTTACCAATCAAAGGACGGCAGAGACCCGTGACAAAGCTTTGAAGAGAGGAGTAGTCGTCTTGTAGCACAGCAACGAGGGCGTCAGAGACCTTACGCTCTTCAGCGGCGGCCGTAACAGCAGCCTTGGCTCGCCCATACGGTGAACTCGCCTCCTCCTTCGCTTCCTTAAGCTCGCGCTCAAGGTCGGCGATCCGCTTCTCAGCCAAACTCAACGCAGATTGAGCCGCCGTCAGTTCACTCGCCGGGACAAGGCCCTGGCGGACCTCCTATGCCTTCGCAGCAATCGCCTGGAGTCCCTTGTTCGCCTCTTGGATGGCAACAAGTTCCTTCTCCGCGCGACACTTCGCAGCAAGCCGGTCGGCTGACTCACGCTGCAAGCCCTGTGAACAAGTCAAACAGTTAACAACAACGGAATCCTAAGTGCCCACCCGCTGAAATTCAGCGACTGGACACTCGGGGACTGGAGATCAAAAATCCTAAGTGCCCACCCGCTGAAATTCAGCGATTGCGCACTCGGGGACTGAGTTCTAGAAATAAAAACAAAACACCAAAAGAATCTGACCACTGAAATTCAGTGGCCCGATCCTCGGGGACTGGACATACCTGGATGGCTGCGCCAAGCATGCCATGGAGCTGTAGCGCGTCCACGGATGTGAGAAGAGCCAGAGTGTGCCCGCGACGTTGCTCGATCTCCGTTTCGGCGACCCCAGGTACGCGGCTCGATGGCGTGGTACCACTCGCCGTAGCCGCTCTGGCCATGAAGCGGGGGAAGGTCGCGGTGGATGCGCCAGCACCAAGAGAAGTCGGCTCGGCCACCCCAGGCAAGGAAGAACCCTCCTTGATCTTCAAGGCCGCCTCCGTCGTAGGACCACTCGGAGCAACCATCCTGTCGTCAGACACCGTGACGACATCTTCGCCCTTGGCCTTCTTGGCACTGTCTGCTGGGGCAGCGACCTCATCAGCCTTCCTCTTCCGAGAGGGGTCCTCCTCGGCAACGACTGGTGGCACTTTGGCCACGGACGGGTGGCCTATCTTTTTAACTCCAGTCCCGCGAATTGATTACATGAGCAAAATGGTCTGAGTACAACGAAAGGCAAGGCAGGTGAACAAAACTCACTTGGCGACTGGTATGAACCGCAGCCCCGTGCGGATGCTGGCTGGCTTCTCTAGTTCGGGGCCCAGTTTCCGACTGAGGCCCATCTCCAAAACATCATGCGCCTAAGACACGAAAGGCCTCTTCCTCGACGAGGCCAAGAAAGGAGCCTCGAACGACTTTCGCAGAGCTCTCCGGGAGGCGGTTATCGGCTGGAGCAACCCCAACCCGTAGATCTGGGCGAGGGGGAAGCGAGGCCAGGTACCTCACTCGAGCGGCGGTGGCCTCCGGTCTCTTTGTCGTCGGCGACGCTTCATCCTTGGCCAAGCTGGTGGCGTCGGAACTATTCGCCGAGCGAGGCAGAGATGCCCGTTTCGCCGGCTTCGTCTTCCTCTTTGGTGGGGCCTTCACTTCCTTCTTCTTTTTCTTTTTCGGCGGTGTGGCCTCGCGACGCGAGGTGTGCTCGGGAAGCTCGTCGTCGTCATGACGTTCGAGGCTTCTACTCGCCTCGAGTTCGCGCTGATGCTGCCCGCGAGTTTTGCGAACCATTGGGACGGCCTCTTCCCTGGGATCGTCGTCGTCACTCCTGTCGCTCTCGACGCCGCCCTTGGCAGGAGGCGACTCACCTCCGTCCTGGACGGACGAGCTCGAGTTCTCGTCGTCCGCGGGTGGGAGCCACCCTTCCACCACTTGAAATAACTACAACAGGCACGAGACAATATCAGTATAACCGCGATAGTATCAACTGCAACTGCGAATAATGGTGAAAACAACGACTTACCGTTGGGGCTGGATGCTTCGCGGTGTAGGGGGCGACCCCGACCTTCGCGTCCAGGTATGCTTCCTGGGTGATCTTCTTCAGCGCCAGGGTATAGTCTTCGAGGTTCCACTCGGCGAGGCAGGATTTCGTCGAGTCTTCCCTGCCCGTGTACTCGTACATGTAATGCTCACGGCGGGCCAGGGGAACAAGTCGCCGCCCGACCCAACATTTGTACAAGTTGATGGTCTGAAGACCCTTCTTCTTCAGGCCGCGGATGGTTTGAAGCATCTCATCCACGACCATCCGCTGGTCTACTGGAAGCTTACCGACTTGGAGTCGGCAAGGTTCGGGCCGGTCGGCGGAGTACTTTGGGATCGCCACCTCACCGTCTGGAGTCGCCTCGGTGACATAAAACCAGGACTTCTTCCACTCGCTCGCCGCCTTGGCAGGTAGCATCAGGTCGAAGAAGGAGGCCTTCGACTTCAACTGAAACATCAGGCCACCTGCAGCAAGCATTGGGCCGCCTGATTCTTCGCGACTGATCCTCCCGTGGAACAGATCTTGCCATAGGGGGAAGTAGGGCCTGCAGCCCAGGTAGCACTCGCGGAACGCCACGAAAATGGCGAGCTGCTCGATGCTGTGCGGGCCCAGGTCCGACGGCTGGATCCCGTAGAAGGCGCAGAAGCGTCGGAAGAAGAGAGACGTGGGGAACCCCAGCCATCGTTCCAGATGCCTGGTGAAGCAAACAAATTATCCCTCGCGTGGATCCGGAGTCACCTCTCCGGCCGCGGGGATGCGCCACCTGCCGGCCCGCAGGATCCCGGCCTCCTCGAAGGATGCCAGTAGCGCTCTTGTGCACTTGGACCTGCCCCATGGTTCGGTGGAGGGGGCCATTGGCGGAAAGGTTCGTGGAGGTCGGAGGATGTTGGATCGATTGGATCGCGATGCAGAGTAAAACAGAGATCGGCAAAATCAGAGGAAATGACGAAAGAGTGGTTCCCCGATCTCCTACCATTTCCTTTATATAGCGGTTGTTACCCGCCAATTCCGGGAGCCGTTGCTACGCGGTGATTACGCCAAACTTACCGTTGGATTACCCCAACGGCTAGTTTTGACTGCGTTTGACGGTCCAACTTCATCCATTCGACTCGCCGACCCAATCACTACAACAGTGACTAAATATTTCGCCGACCCGTTCGCCGAGCTGCGACCCGATTAACCACTGTCATTGCGACCAGAATAATTAGTTTTTTCCTTTATTCAGGAGCCCGCCACCGATTCGACTGGGCGTCCGTGTTGGACCCGTATACTCCGACTGCCAATGAACACCTGCGCCCAATCGACGACGGCCTCGGGACTCGATGATATGCCTACCGGGTATACCCAATGACGCTTCCGATCGCCCAGAAGCGAGTGGGCCTGCAGGACGACGACTGGATCAAGACCTGGCGTGGATCCAAGCGACTGGAAGCTGAAGGCCCAGGAGAGTAGATAGGCCCAGTCGGATTAGGTTAAACGAGTGTCGAAACCTTAACTGATTCGGTTGAGATATGTAAACCCTAGGGGGGTGAGTCTATATAAACCTCCCTACATGGCGTGTAGAGGATACATTCCATCATCCACCCAAGCGACTCGCCGCCTAGCCGTCGAGCTCGCCCCATTATACTTCCATCATAATACAATCTAGCAGGAGTAGGTCTTTACCCTCCGGGGGGCGAACCTGGGTAAAACCCTGTGTCTCCGCCCTCATCCCGCACCGCATATGGCTGGTCGCCCTTGCCCCATGTTCTACTACTCGCTGCCGATTGCAGCATCTGTCGTGGTCATTCCCACGACAAAGACAATCATGGTACTTTATGGTATGGAAAATGTATCTACATTCCGCAAGATCCGGAGCTTCGGAAACTGATTTTATAGGAAGCACACAACTCACCATATTCCATTCATTCGGGTAACACCAAAATGTACATGGATGTGAAGGAAAGATTTTGGTTGAATAATCTCAAGAAGGGCATCGCCGAACATATTGCTTTGTGTGATGTACGTAGTAGAGTGAAAGCGGAACATCAGAAACCAGCAGGATTGTTACAACCACTACCTATTCCTGATTGGAAGTGGGACAAGATTGGCATGGATTTCATCACTGGATTGCCAAGGACTAGATAAGGATATGATTCTATTTGGGTCGTGGTAGATCGCTTAACTAAAGTGGCTCATTTCATACCTGTGAAGATAACCTATACAAGTGCTAAGTTAGCCAAGATCTATATGAATAGGATTATGTGTCTCCATGGAGTACCTAAGAGTATTGTGTTTGATAGGGGAACTCAATTCACTTCCCATTTTTGGAGGCAACAACATGAGTCATTGGGAACGAGATTGGAATTCAGTACTGCTTTTCATGCCCAGACTGATGGACAGACAGAAAGGAGCAACTAGGTGCTAGAGGATATGTTGAGGGCATGTGCCCTAGATTATGGTGCTAGTTGGGATGAAAGTCTGCCTTACGCAGAATTCTCTTACAACAACAGTTATCAAGCCAGTATTGAGATGACACCGTTTGAATTTCTCTATGGAAGAAAGTGTACTATACCATTGCTATGGAATGGTGTTGGAGAAAGAAACTTTTTCGGGCCAGAACTAATCAAGGAAGTTGAAGATAAAATCAAATTGGTAAAGGACAGATTGAAGATAGCATAGTCCCGACAAAAGAGCTACGCAGATCCCAAGCGTAGGGAAGTCACCTATGAGGTGGGCGATAGAGCTTATCTTAGAGTATCACCACTTCGTGGAGTGAAGAGGTTTGGAGTCAAAGCAAAATTGGCCCCAAGATATGTTGGACCATTCAAGATTATGAGCCGTAAAGGAGAAGTGGCATATGAGATTGGATTGCTTGAATCATTGTCTGCTGTTCACAATGTGTTTCATGTGAGTCAGTTAAAGAAATGCCATCCGGAGATGGAAGAGACTTATTTGAAGGATACTATACCATTGGAAGAGGTCCAATTGGAAAGTGATCTCACTTATGAGGAAAAACATATCAAGATTCTCGAGACTGCAGAAAGGGTTACTCGGACAAAGACTATCAAATTTTTTGCAAATTTCAGTGGAACCATCATTCGGAGGAAGAAACAACTTGGGAAAGAGAGGATGATCTTAGGAAAGACCACCCTCACCTATTTGCTAGCCAATACGAATCTCGAGGGCGAGATTCACCTTAAGGGGGTTAGATTTGTAACATCCCAAAAATCATGATTATAAATTTGCATATCATTCATGCATTCATAAGCATTTAGGATCATTTTCAAATAAGATTTCAAAAACAGAAGCAATTGTTGTCTATTATTTTATGTAGGAAAAGCAATGGTTTTATTTCCACTCTATAAGACAGGAATACTTGTTTTAACCAGAAAAGGTTTGATCATAGGTTTGATTGTTATTTCCAAAGCTTGGTCAAAAATTTCAAAACAAAAATATGAATTCAAAACCATTCATATGCCTATTATAAATAATTAATTAAGGCATGATTTTATTTTTAAATTCAAGGGGCCAATGTAATTTTGAGTGAACAACAATGTTTTATACTCAAATATGTGCATGTTTCACTTTACAAAAATCCAGAAAGAGTTTGAATTCATACTCATTTGAAATCATTTGAAAAGGATTCCTGGATAATCAATTAGAAAAAGAAAAAGAGAAAAGAAAAGGAAAAGGGTCGGCGCCACCTATTTGGCCCAGTAACAGAATCAGCCCACCCGTGTTTTCCCCTCTCCCTCTGTTTCTCACCCGCGCGCGTACCCCCTCTCTCTCACTGACGCTCCGGTCCCACGTGCCCTGTCATCATCGTCCCCAAAATCCCGCGCTGCAGACCACGTCACCGCGGCCGTTGCTGCCGATAATGGCGCGGCGTAATTGGCCTTGATTCCGCATGAGTTTCTTGTCGCGTTGCCGCCCATTTAAACCCCTACACCCCACGTTCATTTCCCCTCACTCAACTCACTCGCTTCACCACCAGGATGCCCGTAATTCACAGTACACCGCCGCTGTCCGACGACCTCCAGCGATCGATTACGGTGAGTCCTGACCGCCCCTATGCCTCTGCTTCAAATGAGCATGATCAGCATGTCCTTGTGCATCCTCTAACACCTTTTGTTTGTCCGTGCATGACCCATGTCGCTGTCCCCATCCACCTCTTCAAGCGACAGAGCCGCCGCTCAACTTCGGCGAGCGATTTAGGTAAAGTCCGACCGCCCCTTGCCTTCTCCTTGACACTGTCGTGTTCGCCGTGACCTTGCGCACCTCCTAATACCGCTGGTTTGTGCTAGGACGATCCAGAGCGTCGGTAATAACTCCGTCTGCAAGGACCGGACCTTTGCAACTCCGAGCTCTAGCCCCGCTTCACAAGACGCCCCAACCACGACCACGTTGAGCTTCCTCGCAGCCGTGCGACGCTGGTAAGGCCAACAACTGCTCCTAGCCCTCTCTGGAATCGCCAGAACACCATTGCAAGTAGCGCTGCCACCGCATCGCCGTCGCTAGTGCTGCCCATCCATGGTCGTGTGCTCAGCAGCGTTGGATCTAGATCTAACGCTTAAGATTAGATCACTTAAACGAACCGGTATGAGCAGATCTAGCCGTGCACTGTCACTTAAATCCAACGGCCCTCGTTGATCAATCCGTGCGAAACAGTATCAACCAATAGAAACAGCCCACGTGGCCTAGCATGTCAGTTTAAAATTTTAGAAATGATTTTTGAATGTTTAAACTTGTAAATTCAATAACTTTTGTTCTGTTTATCCAAAAAATGCAAATAAGATATCAATGGAATCACAAAAATAAATCATACACATCTGCAGACTTGGTTTTGTATTTTTCCTCTGTTAAAATAGAATTTTATGCAGAGACATTTGTAGGCTTATTTTGTCTATAAAAATTAATTGGAAAATGTTTTAAAGGCCAAATAAAGTTTGTTTGATGTATAAATGTTTAGTTTATTGACCAGTACTGCTTTACTTGTCTTTTTTGGTTTAGAAAAATCATCACATGGCATTTGCATGCATCCATATATTTTTGCTTATTTATTTGAAATGTGAATTTGGTGCTATCATTTTATGTGTAGATTTTTGTGCTAGTGGTAATTGTGACTGTGAGGATTGTCGTTACTCCCCCAACTACCAAGGCAAGTGGTGCATCATATTTTTGTCCCAATATTTTGACTATGCATTAGAAATATTTTGTATAGGGCTTGCATGATAATTTTGCTAAGTATCTATATGCTATGCTTGGGAAATCCTAGTAGTTGTAGAATTGTTAGAATTTTCTCTAAGTTAAGATACTTGCTATTGCCATGCTTAGCCTAGATAGTAGCAACCAAGGGTGATTTATATACATATGCCATGGAAAATATTGCTAAGTCCGTGACTTATGTTTTTGCTTAATAAAACAACTAAGTGAATGAAACACCTGGGTGGATTGGTAATTGCTTGGTGGATTTTTGTTGAGTGGTTACCAGGGCCCATTTTCTAATAGTTTACCCTGTGTATCTCACTTGTAGAATGCCACCCAGGAACAAAGGGATTTGAGATGCCATATGTTAAGAAGCTTCTAGTGCAGCCATATGGCATTATGGGCTCTGCCTGGATCATATAGGTTGCAATAACTTAGCCAAATGGACAATTGGTGGTAGAGGGTGATAGGTTTGGAGCGCGTCCATTTTGGTCTAAGGGAAGGCTTCTGAAAGGCCATGTCTTGGTGAAAATCAAGTCTTGTGGGGAAAGTGTACCACCTCTGCAGAAGGAAGAATCTAAGTACTTAGCCGTGTCCCCGGAAAAGGACAATTTGAGCATCAAGACATGGAAGCTATCAAGAATCTCCTCATCCCAATTTCTAATTTAAAAACTTGTGGGTGAACAAGGGTGAAGGTTCACTAATGTCTATTGGTGGTTCCTTGGGAGTTTTTGCCAAACAAAAACTTAGCGTTTTCAACTGATAGGTAAAACCTATTTTGAGCAAGGCAAGCCTAAGCTACACTTAGCCAAATTCGTGTAGAAGCTAGATACTATTTATTCTACTAAGGTATCACTTGCCAATACTATTCCAATGTATTGACCCACTGTGGCTGTAACTTGTGATGTTGCAGGTTACTCTGATGAGGTTAGGGTTATGACTCTACACTCAACATGCTTGCATGTGGCACATGAAGATGAAGACTTTTATTTATATTTCTAAGTTAAACTCTTGTACTAACCTATGGCTATGGAGTTGTAAAATATTATGTTATCTCTGGAATGACGATGTAATAATGACATTTGTTTCTATGTACTTCATCTTAAACTGTGGATGCTAGCAATTGATCCAGGGACTAGCATTGCAATCACAGGGACCTTTACCTTTATAATGGTGGGGTCTTACAGATAATCTCTAGAAATACAACATGATGCTTAACCCTAAGAAGTGAGTCTTCGGGGTTCTAGCCGGCAAATTGTTGGGCTTCATCGTTTCCTAGCATGGAATCGAGGTCAACCCGGAGAAAATCAAGGCCATCTTAAACATAAACCGTCTGACATGCCTAAAGGACATTCAACAACTAACAGGTTGTGTTGCAGCAGTTAGTTCGTTCGTCCGCCGACTTGGAGACAAGGCCTTGCCACTGTAGAAGTTGCTGAAGAAGGCGGAAAAATTTACGTGGACAGACGAAGCAGATGCAACATTGAAGCAGCTCAAGGATATTATTTCCTCAGCGCCCATCCTTGCATCACCCGAGCCTAGAGAGCCCATGTTAATTTACATGGCGGCAACCAACCAGGTAATCAGCATCGTCGTCGTGGTAGAGCGGACGGAACAAGGCTATGAGCACGAAGTTCAACAACCAGTTTACTATGTAAGCGAGGTCTTGACGGAGTCCAAGCAGCGTTACCCGCTCTACCAGAAGATAGCTTATGGAGTATTCCTTGCTTCTCGGAAGCTGAGGAATTACTTTCAGGAGCACCCAATCACAGTGGTTAGCAAGACTCCACTATCCGACATTATCAACAACAACGACGCTACGGGAAGGGTCGCGAAGTGGGGAATTGAACTTGCCACCTTTGAGATCACCTTGGCGAATTTTATAGCAGATTGGACGGAGATGCCAGATGCTACTCCGTTGCTGGAACCAGAGTAGTGGGTGATGCACTTTGAGATCAAAGCTTCTCAACGGCTCGGGGGCTGGTGTATTGCTATAGTCACCAACTGGCGACAAGCTACACTACGTTTTGCAGATCCACTTCGAGGCTACGAACAACATGGCGGAGTATGAAGCACTCATTCATGGATTACGCGTAGCCAAGGATATTGGCATCAAGCGCATAGTTTGCTGTGGAGATTCCGAATTGGTTGCCCAGCAGGTGGCTGGCACATGGAATGCGCGGAACCCTATGATGGCGGCATATCGAGATGAAGTGGACGAGATAGCCAAGAGCTTCTTGGGCTACGAAGACAAGTATGTGCCTCGGGAGCAAAACGAGGCAGCATATATACTATCTAAGCTTGGATCAAAGCACAAACGAATTCCGCCAGGAGTTTTCCTAGAGAATCTATGGACACCATCCGTGAAGGGAGCCGACATCGACAACCCGGATAGAGTTGACTCTTTCATCCACATGGTGGAAAAGGTCCCTCCGGCTTGGACAAAACCGTTCATGGAATATCTCGAACACGAAACTTTGCCCGACGACGAAGTCGAAAGACGACAAATAGTACGACGAGCGAAGGGCTATACCATAATCAATGGACAACTCTACGAAAGGAGAACTACTGGTGTATACCTAAAGTGTGTTTTCCAGCTAGAAGGTATGGAAATCCTACGCGAAATCCATCTCGGAGATTGCGGGCATCACGCCGCTCCTCGATCGTTGGTCGCGAAAGCCTTCCGGCAAGGATTCTACTGGCTGACCGCAAAAGAGGATGCTGACAGGCTGGTTGAGACATGCATGGGATGCCAGTATTATGCCCGACAACCACATGTTCCTGCTGAAGAATTGCGAACAATACCAATAACTTGGCCGTTTGCAGTCTGGGGGCTAGACATGGTGGGACCGTTATAGACGGCACCATGTGGGTTACGCATCTGCTAGTAGCAGTTGATAAATTCACTAAATGGATAGAAGCTAAACCCATTAGAAAGCTTGATGGGGCAACTACCCTCAGGTTTGTCCGGGATCTAGTGGTGAGGTTTGGTCTCCCACATAGCATTATCACCAACAATGGTAGCAACTTGTCTCTCGGAGAAGTGGATGCCTATTGTTGGGAGAAAGGCATCCGACTTAACCTTTCATCTGTGGCACATCCACAATCCAATGGTCAGGTTGAGCGAGCCAATGGATTAATTCTGCAGGGAATCAAGCCACGTCTTGAGGCACCTCTACATAGAGCAGCCGGAGCCTGGGCGGAAGAATTGCCATCTGTGTTGTGGAGTTTACGAACTACACCCAATAGATCCACCGGCTACACCCCTTACTTCATGGTATATGGAGCAGAAGCCATCCGAACTTCCGACATACTTCACGATGCTCCAAGGGTTGCCTCCTACGACGAAGATGACGCTGAAGAATCCAGACGCCTAGATGTGGACCTTATCAAGGAGGAGCGCGTTTTGGCATGCCAAAGATCCGCCATCTACCAGCAGAAGCTACGCAGCTACCATAGTCGCCGCGTTCGGCATCGCTCGTTTAAAGAGGGGGATCTGGTGCTCCGACTTAAGCAGAAGAAGTCGCACAAATTATCCCCGCCATGGCAAGGACCGTTCATCATAAGCAAGGCGTTACTTAATGGGTCTTACTACCTCGTTGAAAATCGTGAACTGAAGGATAGACCCAACAAGGATCATAAGCGTAAGCGACGTGACCCGGATGATGACTACCCGGAGCTTGATCAGCCATGGAACAAATTATCCCCGCCATGAGCTACGTCCTTTCTACACTTAGCATATTTTTATCTAATTGTGTACCTTTTATATGGTCAATGAAATAATGCGCTCTACTTCACTCATATTTCTGAGTCTTTTACCTCCTTTAGTGTTCATTTTTTATCGTATAAAACATTTATGCACAAGCTTTGCGATTGCACTTTTGAAAATTCCGCCTACGGGTGTTAGCTTAAGTTTTCTGGTCTACACATTATTTGTCGTTTTGTCGGGGGGATAACCCCCGGTAGGGTCACGAGAGGTAAAACATAGCGCAGCTTGGCTAGCTCCGAGTAAAGAAAGAACCAGGCCGGGTAAGAACGGCCTGGTAAGAGAAGCATGAGCGGCCGACATATAAACTATGTCGGCCCGCATAAGACAAAGTTGCATTTCTTGCAGGAACCGATTGGCCGAGTCTACCGAGGAAGGGTCTAGTCAAGTAGGACGTGTGGCACCTTTCCGATTATGGTTCAGGAGGTACCATGGTAAAGCATGGTCAAAAGAGAAGGACGACGCCGTGTGACACAAAAGGAGCCAGGTGACGCCCAAAGCATATGCCGACGTACAAAGTAACAGCATGACGCCAAAAGGAACAGGAAGCAACGTACCAGAAGATCGTTAGCTGTCAACCTTTATGGACTGGGCCATTGGGTTTAGGGCAAGCCCATGACCCGGCCCACATCGTAGGGACCAAGATCCAAACAGTAAACCCTAGAACCCAAAAGGGTATTAGCTAGCTAGCACTGCCTATATAAGGGAGGGCATAGCTGTAGTAGAAGGGGGTTGGACCAAGTAGTGAACTAGTGCACTGAACCCTAGCTTATATAGCTCAAGGAGCACTTGTAATCTTTGGGTATCAATCAAATTGCTAAGTCTGGAGAGTTCTTCTTGTTCTTCGTGCATGGCTCGACCGTGCACTCCCTCCCCGGTGACCACAAGCACCCATTCGGCCCCCAACTTAAGCCTACCCATGGCATCTACCGTGCCACCACCACGACAGTTGGCGCCCACCGTGGGGCAGAAGCAGGTGCTTGATGGAGTCTTCATCCGGACGGGCAACATCATCGCCAAAACCGGCGAGCGCGTCTACTCCGGCCTCATCCAGAGATTTGGAGCGCTCAACTTCTTCAGCGACAACGCGGGCTGCTTCGGGATCTAGCCTTTCCCTAGGGACGGTCGCTTCATCGCAAATTCGGCGAACACCAGGTCTACATCGCGGTGCGCGTGCAACGCGCATATCCCGAGCGCGTCATCCTGGCGCCCGATCCGCCAACGATTCCTGTCGCCGGGAAGCTTCACCAACTCGTCTCCATGGAGGTAATGATGACAGCCCCAAACCCTGCAGCTCCGCCAATAGTTCCAGTAGTGAATGAGAATTCTGAGGGAGGAAATCATGAGGAAACACCATGTAACAGCCCATGTTTGTAATATATGTACTCAGTACTTAAGCATGGCATGCATCTATTTAAATCATGCAAGTAATTCATGTGGTCAAGTGTGTTGAGTTAAATGCAAACCCTAAACCCTAGATTCTTCCCCTCTCTTTGAAACTATCTTCAAATAGTGTTTAAATTTTGAAAAGTACAAAATAAATGGATCCCAAAAGGAATAAAAGGGCCCCACAATGTTTTACATATTTCACAAAAGTCCTTGGTATTCCTGAAATACCCAAAACATATTTGAAATGGAAAATACAATACAGATTCTGAAAACAGAAAAAAAAAGTTTTAGCTAAAAAAATGAGCAGCAGCCGAATCAGGCCGGCCCAGCTCTTCTTTCTCTTCCCTGCAACCTTTCCTGCAGCCCAGCTCCGGGCCAGGTCAGCCCACCCGCAGCCCAGGAGAAGGCCCGTACCCCTTCGATTCTTTTCTCCTTTCTTCTTCCTCGCCAGTAGGACGCCGGCGAATATCCTGTGTGGCAGCGCCGCCGACGCCCGATCCTCGCCCGAATCACAGCGCCCCTGCCGCCCCTGGAGCCAGGATAAGAACGTTGCTGCTTGGCTCTCTCTCCTCGTCCCCTTATCCCTTTCCCTCTCGATATCTCCCGGCAGAGCTCCTCCCCACCGAACCCTAGCCGCCGTCTCCGGCCTCCCCTCGCCCATCCGACACCGCCACAAGCTTCGCCTGGACGCGAGCTTCCTCCTCCCTGAAGGAATCGGGTTGGGACACCCCCAATAGGCCGCATTGACCCCTTCTTCTTCAACACCGACGAGGTCCGGCGAGCTCCTCGCCATCCGCCCTCCGTTTGCCTGCTAGCCTCCTGTAGTCGTCACGCGCTGATCGCCTGCGAGCAACCCACCGCCGTTCACCATAGCTGCCCCTCCGGTGACCAATAACTAGCGGTGCTAGGATAGTTAGGTTCGCCTTGTTGAGCTCTTTCGAACGCACCCTCCCGCGCGTGTTGGGGTGGACCATATCATCACCGACGACCACCGCCTGACGTTTCCGCCGTCGTGTCCGACATGGCTCGCGTGTGGCTTGCCTGTGTGGCCTTGACCCCACCCGTCAGTCGGTGTGGGTAGCCTCTGCCCCGGTGGAGTTTGCCCGTGAGCCTCTTCGCGTGTGTGGCTGCTGAGGTGGCCACGGGCCCACCTGTCGGTGTCTGTGGCTAGCCTAGCCCCCTGTGTAAAAAGTATTCCTAGCTTTATTTAAATTAATAAAAGGGTTAATAATTTCAGAAATTGTTTTGAATATTGTAAATTCAATAACTTTTAATCTGTAATTCAGAAAAATACAAATAATATATCAAAATGTTCAGAAAATTGAGAACTATGTAATATAGCTATAATCATGCATGGTTCAACAATTAAAATTGCAAGTTTAATTAGAAGAACAACTGCACCCCTCTCATGTGTTTCCGGAGTTTTCCGAATTAGGGTTTTTAACCCTCGGAACCCTGTTTAATTTGCCGAGCTGTTTTAGGGTATCATTTGAACGCAATTGAACTTGTCATATCATCATCCTTGCTTGAGAATTGCATTGATGCCATGTCTTGATTGTCGCCTTTGTTTCCGGTATTGGTTCTTCGCGATAGGATCCGAACCTGAAGCTGAAGTCAACAACACTAATGATCCATACCTGTCTTCTGAGGGACGAGGCAAGCGTAGCCTCTCATTCTGAACCTATGTTTTATAAAGTATATTACTTTCTCGCTATGATGCACACAATTCCAATGTGGTCTTTTGTCAGTAGCTAGTGATACCTATCTGCTGCACTATTTCCCTTTTGTAGCCTTATACTCCTGATCCACTGCTCCTAGCATACCTAGGTTTGGCATGTGAGCGTTGTAGAGCTCTTGTTACCGATAGATTAGCCAAGCATAGAAACAACGTCTGATCTATTCAATGATGAATCAGAAGTGCCAAGGAAGGTAGTGAGGTAGGAGATGGTGACATCATCGATGGAGTTAATTAATCATGCTAAGGCTTGTATGGGAGGCCACGTTGGGTGTGGTATTTGTAGTGCCATGCTCGCCACCACTAGGAACTGAGTTCTTGCCTTTGGAACCGAGACGAGCGTACAACCACACGGGGCTTGGGAACCCCTCGACTGACTAACTTGTCTAGTAGATTCCATGAGTCACATAGTTCGGGCTTTCCATTTGGCATACGCATTGAAAATGTTTTCGAAAGAGGAGGTGATGGAGGTGCATCATAACAGGTAGGGAAGCATGGACCGGGTTGCTTGGGGTCGATGGAGCCCCTGGTGAACCAACCTCGCCTCACATCTTTAAGTAACGGCTTCGGGATTTGACCCGTTACGGCAGAATCATACTTATTGGGTGACTCATGGTCTCGGCGAAAGCAAGGTAAAGGTCGTGGTCAACCACCCTCTGCTGGCCTTCCAAGGAAGAGAGCTAATAATATTTGGCATTAAGAGTCGGTTGGTACGTGTGGGTAAAGTTGTACACCACTGTAGGGTATTAATCTTTACGAAAATCCGTGTTCATGGTTATGAACGCTTGATGACCAGATTCTATGATCATAGATAACTCTAACCATTATAAAACTTGTTGATCCATGTGTGCTTAAGGATGCTTCCTCTGGGTCGAGGGGGTGATCCTAGATAGGAGGTTCTAATGAGGCTGGTGGTTACCAAGATGTGATGAACAAGATGAAGAAGTCGCTATATTATTCCCTTTTAAAAGATTCTGAGTAGACGAGCCTCTTCTCTCTCTTGTTTACAAATAAAGATTGCTTTCCGCAAAAGAAAATCCAGAGAAAGCCTTTCTAGGTAGAGCATGTAGATACTAGGTTATCTAAGTCTTGCGGAGTACATCCTCGTACTCAGCCTTGCGCCATTGTTGTTTTTCTACAGAGGATCTGGTTGCAACTGAAGGTGGCTTCTACGTTGACATCGACGAGTAGTTGGGGGTCCCAGGTAGCATCCTGAGGACTATGGGATGGACGCCTCTTTTGTTTATGGCCTCTTAGGCCTTTTGCTAAGTTGTTGTGTAGAACAACTTATTTGCTTTCGCTGTGTGATGTAATGTTAGGTCTATGACCTCTAGTTTGTAATAACTCTAATATCTTACTCTGTTACGAGTTTAAAACTTATGCTGTTGAATCTCCGTGTTCTGTAATTTTACTGAATCATACTGTGATCTCCCGTGTTTGGGAGTTGAACTTATCTTAGATGGTGATCAGAGGTTAGTTTAACCCTAACCCTGGGGGGTGCTACAGGTTTTGATATCAGAGCAGGACTGCCTGTAGGAAACCCTTTTATTGGTCGATGTTGATTCTAGAAGTTGACAAAACTATTTGAAAGTTGAAAACTACTTGCAGAAAATCTGACTAGGATTCTTTTTACTCCTTCTCTGGTAAGTTTCTGTTGGTGGAGTTTCTCTTACCTTATTTGGTTAGAAAAGGTTTTCATTCCTTACCTTATATCTCAAAACTTTTAGGATCATGGTTTTGGGTTTGTTCTTCTAAAAAGTACTCCGTACTTGCTTGCTATTCTCAGAGTTCCAAGATATCTCAGCTTTGCTTGGTGTGTACCATCTTAGCATTCCATTGTTATGGTTTGTAAGTCAGCTGGTTAGTGTATACATTAGTATGCTTTGATACTACCATGCTTGATAAGATGATAATTTTAAATCAAGTACTCCTTGTTCAGCTTTCCGTCTTATTCCTTTGGATCCCTTGTCTAACCTTCTTTTTTGTTCTTTCAGGATGAGTGACACTTCTCGTCCCCGTACCCGTGCTCATGCTCGGGGTGCCGCAAATGAGGGTGAATCTTCCAACCTTCCTCCGCCACCGTCCATGGTTCAACTCATGGCCATGTACGAAACCAACCGTGCTGACAACATGAGGCTCCTAGAAAGGATTGAGCGCAACACCTCTCAACGCCAGAACAATCAAGTTGGAATCAAAGACTTCACACGTCTCACTCCGCCCGTTTTCAGCTATTCCACTGAGCCACTTGATGCGGACTACTGGCTTCGCACCATGGAGCGCAAAATTCAGGTTGGTCATGTTGCTCAAGCTGATTGGGTGACTTTTGATGCATATCATCTAGAGGGAGCAGCTAACTCCTAGTGCGAAAATTTCTTGGCTATGTAAGAAGCTCAACATGTTCTTACATGGCAAGAGTTCACTGAAGCTTTCCGAGCTTATCATATTCCGGAGGGTCTAATGGATCAGAAGAGAGAGGAGTTGATATGGGGTGGACCGATCTTCTCAGCAAGCACTTGTCGATGATGTTGGTGGATGATAGAAAACTACCCTATAGCTATGAACTCTCCCGCTCGAACCCTGATGCCAATGCAACAGCTCTCGAACCCTATGGGATATTCACAACACAACGCTCTTGCGCACGCAGCCGTCGACCACGAACGATAATTTGCAATCTACTAATTCCCAATGGAACAACAGATCACACTCAATTGCATTAGATAATTCGATCACAGGGTAATTTCAGAGGTTCTAAAAAGAATCAACTCCAAAATATTTTAACGCGGTCTACCTCGAAAGAAACGGTACCCCCATCTATTTAAGAGAGAGGGGGCGGCTAGGCTAAGAGTCCAAGACGCAAACGACTACAACTAAGACACATGCCGACCCAAGTGGGACAGCTTTCTAGGCGCACAGGCCTATTCCTACTGTTGCAACATATTGGGCCTAAAGCCTGCCGCGGCAGGACTCTTTTGCCAGGTGTTGATCCCTTGCTTTGTAGCTCCTTGTGCTTCCTCCCTCTCCTCCCTTGCGCTTTCCCTATTGATCAACACACCTTGAACCATGTGCTTCGCCTCCTCGCTACATGCTATACCTTCTTCTCCAACGTACCTAATCATACAATAACACATAGACTTAGGCAGTATAAAATTCTCATTAAGTAAAACATCAGGCTCATTAAGAAACAAATTCACCTGTTGTTCTAGTAGCTTAGCACGAGCTCTTGTAATTGGTCCAATCCTAATCTCATTGGACTTATCCTTGTTAGTAGCAGTTGGAACATCATCAGTAGTAACTGGGGTAGGTGTAAGTATATGGATGTCCTCATCATCTCCCCCCTTCAAAAGGCGTCGACCTCGACGCTCCAAGGTCTTCTCCATCATATGGTGACAAATCAGCAACATTGAAACTGTTGCTAGCTCCACCGAATTCAGAAATTGGTATATCAATCGAGTAGGCATTATCATTAATCTTGGCTAACACCTTGTAAGGACCAGCACCGCGTGACTTCAACTTGGATTGATGCGGCAATGGGAACCTATCCTTGTGCAGATGTACCCAAACCATATCACCAGGTTTGAACAACACTTCCTTCCTTGCTTGATTTCTTGCAGCAGCAATGTTCTTGCCTTTCTTCTCAATAGCCTCTCGAGTCTTCTCATGAATCTTCTTCACATATTCTGCATGTCTTGATGCCTCCATATCAACTCTCTCATGTAATGGTAGAGGCAATAAATCCAGTGGTGTCAATGGCTTGAAACCATACACCACCTCAAAAGGACAAAGTTGAGTGGTTGAATGCACTGCCCTATTGTAAGCAAACTCGACATGTGGCAAACACTCTTCCCACTTCCTCAGATTCTTCTTTATCAGAGTCCTTAAGAGTTGTGATAATGTTTTATTCACCACCTCTGTCTGACCATCTGTCTGGGGATGACAAGTAGTACTGAATAGTAGCTTCGTTCACAGCTTCCCCCATAAAGTCTTCCAAAAGTAGCTCATAAACTTCACATCCCTATCAGAAACAATTGTTCTTGGTACTCCATGTAATCTCACAATGTCCCTGAAAAACAGGTTAGCAACATGCGACGCATCGTCGCTTTTGTGGTAGGCAATAAAATGAGCCATCTTAGAGAATCTATCTACTATCACAAATATAGAATCATGCCCTCTCTGGGTTTTAGGTAGACCTAGCACAAAATCCATACTAATGTCTTCCCATGGTGCAGTTGGCGCAGAGAGAGGGTTATACAAACCATGAGGCTTCAATTTGGATTTCGACCTGTGACATGTAATGCATCGACTCAAAAATCTGTACACATCACGCCTCATCTTGGGACAATAAAAATGATCAGCAAGCATGAGTAATGTCTTCTCATGCCCAAAGTGACCCATCAAACCACCAGCATGTGATTCCTGCACTAAGAACAAACGCAACAACGATTCTGGAATACATAGTTTGTTAGCTCGAAACAAATACCCATCATGTATATGATACTTATCCCATGCGTTTCTAAGAGCACACAAACTATATGGTTCAGAAAAATCATTGTTAGTTGCATAAAGTGCACAAATACTCTCTAATCCAGGAAGTTTAACATCAAGATTCGTTAATAGCATGTTTTTCCTAGACAAAGCATCAGCAACGACATTCTCTTTTCCTTTATTATATTGAATGATGTACGTAAAAGATTCAATAAACTCAACCCATTTATCTAATCTCCTGTGCAAGTTTGATTGAACTTTTAGATACTTTAAAGCTTCATGATCAGAATGTATGATAAACTCTTTTGGCCACAAATAATGTTGCCAAACTTCTAGTACACGAACAAGTGCATACAATTCTTTATCATATATAGGATAGTTTAATCTAGCACCATTAAGTTTCTCAGAAAAATATGCTATAGGGCGACCCTCTTGCATCAAAACGCCACCAATACCTATACCACTAGCATCACATTCAACTTCAAATTGCTTTGAAAAATCAGGCAATGCAAGTAATGGTGCAGAAGTAAGCAAGCGTTTCAATGTATCAAATGCAATATCTTGGGCTGCGCCCCACACAAATGGCACACTTTTCTTAGTCAAATCATTCAATGGTGCAGCAATAGTGCTAAAATCCTTCACAAATCGTCTATAGAATCCAGCTAATCCATGGAAACTACGCAGTTGACCAACATTCATGGGAATAGGCCAATTCTGAACTGACTCAATTTTAGATTGATCTACTTCTACCCCATGCTTAGATACAACCTAACCCAAAAATATGACCTTATCTTTTGCAAATATGAATTTCTCAAGATTATCATACAATTGATTATCACGCAACACTTGAAAAACTTGTCGGATATGATTACAATGTTTAGTTTCGTTGTGGCTATAGATAAGAATATCATCAAAATAAACAACCACAAAATGACCAATGAATTCTCTCAAAACATGATTCATTAATATCATGAATGTACTAGGTGCATTAGTAAGCCCAAAAGGCATGACTAGCCATTCATATAAACCAAATTTAGTTTTGAAAGCAGTTTTCCACTCATCCCCTTCTTTCATCCTAATTTGATGATAACCACTACACAAATCAATCTTAGAGAAAATAGCATCACCACGCAATTTGTCAAGCATATCTTCTAAGCGTGGAATAGGATGACGATATCGAATAGTGATGTTATTAATAGCTCGACAATCGACACACATGCGCCATGTACCATCTTTCTTAGGAACTAAAATAATAGGAACAACACAAGGGCTAAGAGAAACACGAATGTACCCTTTGTCGAGTAGTGCTTGTACTTGTTTCTGTATCTCTTTAGTTTCGTCGGGGTTGGTCCGGTAGGGTGCACGGTTAGGTAATGTGGCTCCTAGAATAAGATCAATCTAATGCTCTATGCCGCGCATGGGAGGAAGTCCAGCGGGCACCTCCTCTAGAAACACATCACCAAAGTCCTGCAAAACATTAGAGACACCAAGATAAATAGGGGTCATGTCGTTAGAAACTAAAACCTCGCCCTTATACATGAGCACAAGCGGCATGGCACTAGGATCCTCATGAAACTCTCTCATATCTTCCTTGGTGGCTAGCATTACTAGGTTAGGCACTCTCTCTCTTTTCTTTATATCACTCGTTGTAGGCTCTATAACATCATATACAGCTGCAACACTCTCATGGCCTCCAACAGAAGCATCTTTCAAAGTCACCTCTATTTTCTGTCTAGACTCATTGACAATCTGTTGTGGTATCATTGGTTGCAGGTTAATCTTCTTGCCTGTAAACTCCAAGTGATAAGTATTGGCACGGCCATTGTGTTGCACATGGCGATCATATAACCAAGGCCGACCCAATAACAAATGGCAAACAATCATAGGAACCACATCAAAATCAATAGAATCTTTGTATGGCCCTATTTCAAAATTCACTCTCACCATATGGTTTACTTTCATCTCACCACTGTCACTTAACCACTGAATGTATTATCGCTTAGGATGAGGCAAAGCACATAACTCCTTGCTTGCAAGATTCCTGCAGCTACCTCCATCAATAATTACTTTGCAAGCTTTGTTAGGCCCAACGAGAGCTTTTGTTTGGAACAAATTGCAGCGCTGAGAGTCAACAATAGGCTGCACACTAAGAATGCGTGGAGATACCACGATAGTAGGTGCATGCGCAGCAAAGGCATCCAGACCTTCCTCTTCATAGTCAGCACTATGATCATCAGGATCAACCTCATCTCCACTCTCATATTCTCCTTGATCATTGACAAACATCACCTTGCGGTTTGGACAATCTCTCTCATAGTGCCCTCTACCTCCGCAAGTGTGGCACTCCACATCGCGAGTGCGTGCATTTGACATATTCGAACCCATACTAGTAGCAGGAGCAGCTGGTTTCTTAGCATTAGAACCAAAAGAGGGAGAGGGGACAGGCTTGGCCGCCGATGTAGTAGGGTAGTTGGTCGCTGCAGGAGGAGCCATAGGAGATGGCGTGGCCCTGGGGAACCTGCTAGTGGCTAGAAAACGACGTGCTTTAGCTTCCTCTGCGAGCAGTGACTCGGCCTCTCTAGCATGATACAACAGTTCCTTCATGTTCTCATACTTGTGATGACGCACTATGCTCTTTATGGGTAACCTCAAATTGTTGAGAAATCGCTGCATGGTCATCACAAGTGATTCTCGGATTCGAGCACGTTGCATAAGCATCTCCATCTCCATGTAGTACTCATCAACTATCAAGTTCCCTTGCTTCAATTGTGTCAACTTGTCAAAAACAGAGCGCAAGTAATTTGGTGGGTACAAAACGTTCCTTCATGATACGCTTCATCTCTCACCAAGTCATCACCGAAAGGTCATTGTCATCCCTTCTATGCTGAACAAGAGCATCCCACCAACGCAAAGCATAACCATCAAATTATGATGTTGCAAGCTTGACCTTCTTTTCTTCAGTATACTCATACAAGCGCCAGAGCTTCTCTATCTTAAACTCCCATGTCAAATAATCTTTAGGATCAATGGAACCATCAAACTTGGGAATTGAAAATTTAGGCTTGCCCAAACCATCATCAACCAGCTGTATAGGTACACGCTGAGCATGACCTATAGGGGAAAAACCACAACCATGTAATGGTGCAGGTGCAGGATCATTAGGGCGTCCCCTGCCTAGTGGCGCAGCACCAGCAACACTGCCATCAGTTTCATCCTCGAGCTCCTCATGCATTGGTTGCTGTTGTCGTTGCTCAATAGCAAGTGTCAAGGCCTCTACGGAACGCTGCAAAGTTGTCACGTTCGTGTTGAGGTCTATCACTTGTGTCTTGATAGTAGCCACATCCCGAATGTTTGCTTCCAGAGTCACTTGCACGTCCTGAAGACTCTTGTCAATGGCATCTGTTGTGTTGTTAAACACTAGTGTCAAATGGGATCTCAATGCTTCATATTCCCGCAAATTAACACACTCATCATCCTTCTTTTTCTGTGCTACAACATCAGAAGCACTAGTAGACATGATGAGTAGATTAGTGCAATAAATAAAATCTGTTTGGTGGAACACTCAATTCACTCACACTGACAAGAAAGTAGATCTTACCTTTCCAAAATGAATAGAGATGCGTAACCAAAACGAGATCAAGACTGATGCACTGATGTGATGAAGTGAATATCAAGGGTATAGAGACGATCACAAGGCACACAGGTTATTTATGGTGGAGCTGTAGGTATGGAATCCTAACTACACCGCAGACAAGTCCTAGTGCTGATCGTTATGATAACCCAAGAAACACACACGGTGGAGATAAACGTGGCAAAGCAATTTATGAACAGGAATATTGCAATGCACAAGAGAGACGCTAGTAATATCTCAAAATAAATAGGCACAATATTGCTCAATCTACAAGTGCTATGATCAACTAGGCCTCCAAAAAACACACACTTTGATATCTTTTTTTGTCACACTTGTAGCTCTATGCTCTCTTTTTTTAATACTGAATCTCTTTCCCTTTTCTGTTTTTTAACTATATGACTCAATGCAAAATGAATGCAAACTAAGGAGGTCTGGATAATCCAGTCTGTCGGGGCGAAAATTGAGCACTTTCAAAACCCTAATGAGCAGCTTGTCAGAGCAAAGCAACTAGTCTCGTGGGTACATTCCTAGGCACGGATGCGGTAGATAGGCTGTAGCTAGGTTTGAAACACCAAAGTACGCTATGTGGACTCGGAAAAGTAGATGGACACTTGCGGAAAACGGTGATGGTGGACTCGGTGGAAAACAAGATCAAAACCCTAAACTTTAAACACAAATGAAAACTAGACTCCTAGGAGAAAAACCTGTAGATCGGATCTACGAGAAGACACGACCAGCAACTAAAACTTGAAAAACGATGCAATCTAGGCTAGGGCAAATATTTTTGTATGGATTTTTCTGTATAGGACGAAAACAAGAACTAATTTGTGGATGCTCACCGAGTAAACGAGGAAATCTGATACCAAGATGATATGGGGTGGCCGGATCTTCTCAGCAAGCACTTGTCGATGATGTTGGTGGATGATAGATAACTATCCTGTAGCTATGAACTCTCCCGCTTGAACCCTGATGCCAATGCAACAGCTCTCGGACCCTATGGGATATTCACAACACCACGCTCTTGCGCACGCAGCCGTCGACCACGAACGGTAATTTGCAATCTACTAATTCCCAATGGAACAACAGATCACACTCAATTGCAGTAAATAATTCGATCATAGGGTATTTTCAAAGGTTCTAAAAAGAATCAACTCCAAAATATTTTAATGTGGTCTACCTCGAAAGAAACGGTACCCCCATCTATTTAAGAGAGAGGGGGGCGACTAGGCTAAGAGGCCAAGACGCAAACGACTACAACTAAGATACATGCCGACCCAAGTGGGACAGCTTTCTAGGCGCACAGGCCTGTTCCTGCTATGGCAACATATTGGGCCTAAAGCGTGCCGCGGCAGGACTCTTCTGCCAGGTGTTGGTCCCTTCCTTTGTAGCTCCTTGCGCTCGCTCCCTCTCCTCCCTCGCGCTTGCCCTATTGATCAACACACCTTGCTCCATGTGCTTCGCCTCCTCGCTACGTGCTATACCTTCTTTTCCAACGTACCTGATCATACAATAACCCATAGACTTAGGCAGTATAAAATTCTCATTAAGTAGCAGCTTAGCACGAGCTCTTGTAATTGGTCCAATCCTAATATCATTGGACTTATCCTTGTTAGTAGCAGCTGGAACATCATCAGTAGTAACTGGGGTAGGTGTAAGAATATGGATGTCCTCATCAGGAGTTCCTCAAGCTTAAGCAGGGCACTGGTTCCGTGTGTGATTACCAGCGCAACTTCAATCGTCTTGCTTACTATGCTACTGAAGAGGTCTCCAGTGATGTTAAGAAGCAAGCTCTGTTCCGCAAGGGACTGGATCCTGAGGTTCGTCGTGACATCCATCTCATGGACTTTGTTAACCTCCAAGGTCTTGTTAATAAGGCTATGAAAGCCGAGAGTGGAAAAGTGGAGTATGAAGAAACCCGTAAGCGTCCTCAGGAGGGTTACAACAAGGTTGGCTCTGGTAATAAGAAGTGTCGTGTCTTTGTGCCTTACAGTGTCGTGCCATGTGCTCCTTATACTCCAAGGACTTCTGGATATGCTCCTCGTCCAAATGCTACCTCAAACAATGCTGGTGGATCAAACTATCCTTCTGTTGGCAATGCATCAGGTTTTATATGCTTCAATTGTCGCCAGCCTGGTCACTATGCAAAGGAGTGTCCTCAAAAGAGTGTTGCTGAGAAGGCACAACCACCAAAGAAGAATGATAAGTATCCAGGTGCTGGAAAAGAACGCCTGAACCATATCTCTGCTGAGGAGGCTCAGGAAGATCCAAGCGTCATAATGGGACCTCAAACAATGCTGGTGGATCAAACTATCCTTCTGTTGGCAATGCATCAGGTTTTATATGCTTCAATTGTCGCCAGCCTGGTCACTATGCAAAGGAGTGTCCTCAAAAGAGTGTTGCTGAGAAGGCACAACCACCAAAGAAGAATGATAAGTATCCAGGTGCTGGAAAAGAACGCCTGAACCATATCTCTGCTGAGGAGGCTCAGGAAGATCCAAGCGTCATAATGGGACCTCAAACAATGCTGGTGGATCAAACTATCCTTCTGCTGGCAATGCATCAGGTTTTATATGCTTCAATTGTCGCCAGCCTGGTCACTATGCAAAGGAGTGTCCTCAAAAGAGTGTTGCTGAGAAGGCACAACCACCAAAGAAGAATGATAAGTATCCAGGTGCTGGAAAAGAACGCCTGAACCATATCTCTGCTGAGGAGGCTCAGGAAGATCCAAGCGTCATAATGGGTACGCTTCGGATTAATCAAATTCCAGCTAAAGTTTTGTTTGATTCTGGAGCATCGCATTCATTCCTGTCACAAGCTTTTGATCAAATGCATGGGATAAGTTTTGAGGGGTTATCTGTTCCTCTGCTAGTTCAATCTCCTGGTTCTAGGTGGTGTTCCACCATGGTTAGTAATGGGATTCTAATCGAAGTTGCATTTCAACTTTTTCCCACTTCTTTGATCGCCCTCAAGTCAACTAATATTGACATCATTTTGTTCATGGACTGGTTGAACCGTTATCAAGCTATTCTCGATTGTACAACCAAGTTTGTGACTCTGACTAGTCCTGCTGGCATAATAGTCAAGTATTCGACCGTAGGGTCACTATCTCCTTCAGTTGTTTCTATTCCTGAAGCGGAGTTGTATGCTCTTGAAGTTTTACCTCCAGTAGAGATCCAAGATGTTTCTGTGGTCTGTGAGTTTCCGGATGTCTTTCCTGAGGAGTTGCCTGGCATGCCACCTGATCTAAGTGTGGAGTTTATCATAGAGTTAGTTCCTGGAACTGCTCCTGTTTCTAAAAGACCCTATCGTATGCCTCCTCATGAGCTTGCGGAGCTAAAGAAGCAATTAGAGGAGTTAGAAGGAAAAGAATACATTCAGCCCAACACATCTTCTTGGGGTTGTCCTACCATCTTTGTCAAGAAGCGGGATACCAATATACCGCGTCTGGTTGTGGATTATCGCCCACTCAATACTGTGACTATCAAAAACAAGTATCCTCTCCCTAGGATCAATGATCTATTTGATCAGTTAAGTGGTGCCACTATATTTTCCAAAATGGATTTAAGGTCAGGGTATCACCAGATAAAGATCCGTAAGGAAGATATTCCAAAGACTGCTTTCACCACTCGTTATGGTCTTTACGAGTATACGGTCATGTCCTTTGGTCTTACCAATGCTCCAGCCACTTTTATGCAGCTTATGAACTCTGTATTTATGGAGTACCTTGACAAGTTCGTTGTGGTCTACATCGATGATATTCTGGTCTATTCCAAGACTGAAGAAGAGCATGTTGAACATCTGCATTTGGTGTTGACAAAACTTTGAGAACATCGCCTCTATGCCAAGTTTTCTAAATGTGAGTTCTGGTTACAAGAGCTCGTATTCCTTGGTCATGTTGTTTCCGCCAAAGGGGTTGATGTTATCCCCGATAAGGTTCAAACTATCCTCGACTGGGAGTCTCCTAAATCCATCAAGGATGTCAGAAGTTTTCTCGGGATGGCTGGTTATTTCCGTCGGTTCATCAAGAACTTCTCTAGGATTGCAAAGCCAATGACTGATCTTCTTAAGAAGGAGAAGAAGTTTGAATGGTCTGATAAGGCTGAAGAAAGTTTCCAGTTGTTGAAAACCAAGTTAACAACTGCACCCGTGTTAGTTCTTTCGGACACTAGCAAAGACTTTGTTGTCTTTTGCGACGCTTCCCACCAAGGTCTCGGATGTGTGTTGATGCAAGATGGGCATGTGGTGGCTTATACTTCCCGTCAGATAAAACCACATGAGAACAACTACCCAACTTATGATCTTGAGATTACAGCTGTTGTTCATGCTCTCAAGCAATGGCGACATTACCTTCTCGGTAGTCGTTGCGAGTTATACTTGGATCATCAGAGTCTGAAGTATCTTTTCACATAACCTGATTTGAATCTCAGGCAAAGAAGATGGTTGGAACTTATCAAGGACTATGATTTGGGTCTCAACTATCAACCTGGCAAAGCCAATGTCGTTGTTGATGCGTTGAGCCATAAATCTTACTGCAACACCCTACTGATCAAACAAGCACAACCTTATCTTCATGAGGAATTCGCTCGATTAAATCTCGAAGTAGTTCCTCGTGGATTCCTTTCTACCCTTTAAGTGAAGTCTTCTCTAGAGGATCAGATCAAAGATGCTCAAAGTCAAGATCCTGAGATGGATACAATTAAAGAGACCATTGCTAGCAGAGTTGCTAAATGTTTTTCTGTTAACGAGGAAGGTGTCCTATATGTCTGTACACGTTTGGTAGTACCAAATGGAAAGGACTTGAAGAAGGTAATTTTTACCGAAGCTCATGAATCACTTCTTTCTATCCACCCTGGAGGTACCAAGATGTATCTGGATCTTCGTCAAAGATTCTGGTGGTCTGGTATGAAGAAGGATATCGCTCGTTTTGTTGCTGAATGTGACGTTTGTTGTCGCGTCAAAGCTGAACATCAAAGACCCGCTGGTCTCCTGCAACCACATAAAATCCCGAAGTGGAAATGGGATGAAGTTCGTATGGATTTCATTACTGGTCTTCCTAAGACTCAGAAAGGAAATGATGCCATCTGGGTAATCGTTGACTATCTGTCCAAGGTTGCTCACTTTCTACCTGTTCGCGAGAGCATTACTGCTAATCAGTTGGCTGATCTGTATATCTCCCGAATATTTTTTCTTCATGGGGTACCGAAGAAAATCGTCTCTAACTGTGGGAGTTTGTTCACCTCATTTTTCTAGGCAAGTTTCCAACAAGCTATGTGAACTCGCCTTTCCTTCAGCACAACCTATCATCCTAGTACCGATGGTCAAACCGAAAGAGTGAATTAAATACTTGAAGACATGCTGAGAGCGTGTGTCATATCTTTTGGCAAGAACTAGGAGAAATGCCTTCCTTTTGCTGAATTCTCCCGCAACAATAGTTTTCAGTCCAGTATTGGTATGGCACCTTTCCAATTCTTATATGGAAGAACCTGTCGCCGCACTCCTTTGAACTGGTCAGAAACCAGCGAAATAAAGTTCTTTGGTCCGGATATGATCCAGGAAGCAGAAGATCAAGTTCATATCATTCGAGATCGTTTGAAAACTGCTCAATCTCGCCAGAAAAGCTACCATGATCGTCACCATCAACATGTGGAATACGAAGTTGGTGATCAAGCTTATCTCCGGGTCACTCCTTTAAAGGGTGTTCACCGTTTCGGTATCAAAGGCAAACTGGCTCCTCGCTATGTTGGTCCTTTTCGTGTTATTTCCAAGCAAGGTAACCTCGCATACAAATTGGAGTTGCCCGCAAACTTCCCTGAGGTGCATGACGTCTTTCATGTGTCACAACTCAAGCGTTGCTTCAAAGATCCTGTCTGTGGTATTGATCACCAAACTCTTGATCTCCAGAAGGATCTGACCTATCGTGAGTATCCTATTCGTATCCTTGATGAAACCGAGCGCAAAACTCGTCGTCAAAACATCAAGTTCCTGAAATTCAGTGGTCTCATCACTCTGAGGATGAAGCAACCTGGGAACGAGAAGATCGTCTTATATTTGAGTACCCTGCCTTCTTTTCTAAAACTTAGGAATCTCGGGTCGAGATTCTTGTAAGGGGGGTAGAGCTGTAATAGCCCATGTTTGTAATATATGTACTCAGTACTTAAGCATGGCATGCATCTATTTAAATCATCAAAGTAATTCATGTGGTCAAGTGTGTTGAGTTAAATGCAAACCCTAAACCCTAGATTCTTCCCCTCTCTTTGAAACTATCTTCAAATAGTGTTTAAATTTTGAAAAGTACAAAATAAATGGAGCCCAAAAGGAATAAAAGGGCCCCACAATGTTTTACATATTTCACAAAAGTCCTTGGTATTCCTGAAATACCCAAAACATATTTGAAATGGAAAATACAAAACAGATTCTGAAAACAGAAAAAGAAAAGTTTTAGCTAAAAAAATGAGCAGCAGCCGAATTAGGCCGGCCCAGCACTTCTTTCTCTTCCCTGCAACCTTTCCTGCAGCCCAGCTGCGGCCCAGGTCAGCCCACTTGTGGCCCAGGAGAAGGCTCGTACCCCTTTGATTCTTTTCTCCTTTATTCTTCCTCGCCAGTAGAACGCCTGCAAAGCTCCTCCGTGGCAGCGCCGCCGTCGCCCGATCCTCGCCCGAATCGCAGCGCCCCCGACGCCCCCAGAGCCAGGATAAGAACGCCGCTGCTCGGCTCTCTCTCCTTGTCCCCTTATCCCTTTCCCTCTCGCTCTCTCCCGGAAGAGATCCTCCCCACCGAACCCTAGCTGCCATGGCCTCCGGCTAGACGCCGACTCCGGCCTCACCTCGCCCATCCGACACCGCCACGAGCTTCGCCTGGACGCGAGCTTCCTCCTCCTCGAAGGAATCAGGCTGGGACGCCCCCAATCGGCCGCATCGACCCCTTTTTCTTCAACACCGACGAGGTCCGACGAGCTCCTCGCCATCGATTCCGGCCTCGCTTGTCCTCCCCGACCCTTCTACGAGCACCGTGGTGAGCCCCTGGTGCTCAAGGCGCCCTCCGTTTGCCTGCTAGCCTCCCGTAGCCGTCACGCGTTGATCGCCTGCAAGCACCGCCACTGCCATTCGCCGTAGCTGCCCCTCCGGCGACCAATAACTAGCGGTGCTAGGATAGTTAGGTTCGCCTTGTTGAGCTCTTTCGAACGCGCCCTCCTGCGCGTGCTGGGGTGGACCAGATCATCGCCGGTGACCATCGCCTGACATTTTCGTCGTCGTGTCCGACGTGGCTCACGCGTGGCTTGCCTGCGTGGCCTTGACCCCACCCGCCAGTCGGTGTGGGTAGCCTCTGCCCCGGTGGAGTTTGCCCCTGAGCCTCTTCGCGTGTGTGGCTGCTAAGGTGGCCACGGGCCCACCTGTCGGTGTCTGTGGCTAGCCTAGCCCCCTGTGTAAAAAGTATTCCAGCTTTATTTAAACTAATAAAAGGGTTAATAATTTTAGAAATTGTTTTGAATATTGTAAATTCAATAACTTTTAATCTGTAATTCAGAAAAATACAAATAATATATCAAAATTTTCAGAAAATTGAGAACTATCTAATAGAGCTATAATAATGCATTTCTTCAACAATTAAAATGGCAAGTTTAATTAGAAGAACAACTGCACCCCTCTCATGTGTTTCCGGAGTTTTCCAAATTAGGGTTTTCAACCCTCGGAACCTCGTTTAAATTGACGAGCATGTTTTAGGGTCTCATTTCAACGCGATTCAACTTGTCATATCATCATCGTTGCTTGAGCATTGCATCGATGCCATGTCTTGATTGTCGCCTCTGTTTTCGGTATTGGTTCTTCGCGATAGGATCCGAACCCGAAGCTGAAGACAACAACACCGACGATCCATACATGTCTTCTGACGGACAAGGCAAGCGTAGCCTCTCATTCTGAACCTATGTTTTATAAAGTATATTACTTTCTCGCTATGATGCACACGATTCCAATGTGGTCTTTTGTCAGTAGCTAGTGTTACCTATCTGCTGCATTGTTTCCCTTTTGTAGCCTTATACTCCTGATCCACTACTCCTAGCATACCTAGGTTTGGCATGTGAGCGTTGTAGAGCTCTTGTTACCGAAATCTTAGCCAAGCATAGAAACAATGTCTGATCTATTCAATGATGAATCAGAAGTGCCAAGGAAGGTAATGAGATAGGAGATGGTGACATCATCGAAGGAGTTAATTAATCATGCTAAGGCTTATATGGGAATCCATGTTGGGTGTGGTATTTGTAGTCCCATGCTCGCCACCACTAGGAACTGAGTTCTTTCCTTTGGAACCGAGACGAGCGTACAACCACACGGGGCTTGGGAACCCCTCGGCTGACTAACTTGCCTAGTAGATTCCATGAGTCACATAGTTCGGGCTTTCCATTTGGCATACACATTGAAAATGTTTTCGAAAGAGGAGGTGATGGAGGTGCATCATAACAGGTAGGGAAGCATGGACCGGTTTGCTTGGGGTCGATGGAGCCCCAGGTGAACCAAACTCGCCTCACATCTTTAAGTACCGGCTTCGGGATTTGACCCGTTACGGCGGAATCATACTTACTGCTTCGGGATTTGACCCGTTACGCCGGCCTTCCAAGGAAGAGGGCTAATAATATTTGGCATTAAGAGTCGGTTGGTACGTGTGGGTAAAGTTGTACACCCCTGCAGGGTATTAATCTTTTCGAAAAGTCGTGTTCACGCTTATGAACGCTTGGTGACCAGATTCTAAGATCATAGATAACTCTAACCATTATAAAACTTGTTGATCCACGTGTTCTTAAGGATGCTTCCTCTGGGTCGAGGGGGTGATCCTAGATAGGAGGTTCTGATGAGGCTGGTGGTTACCAAGATGTGATGAACAAGATGAAGAAGTCGCTATCTTATTCCCTTTTACAAGATTCTGAGTAGACGAGCCTCTTCTCTCTCTTGTTTACAAATATAGATTGCTTTCCGCAAAAGAAAATCTAGAGAAAACCTTTCTAGTCAAAGCATGTAGATACTAGGTTATCTAAGTCTTGCGGAGTACATCCTCGCACTCAGCCTTGCGCCATTGTTGTTTTACTACAGAGGATCTGGTTGCAACTGAAGGTGGCTTCTATGTTGACATCGACGAGTAGTTGGGGGTCCCAGGTAGCAGCCTGAGGACTATGGGATGGACGCCTCTTTTGTTTATGGCCTCTTAGGCCTTTTGCTAAGTTGTTGTATAGAACAACATATTTGCTTTCGATGTGTGATGTAATGTTGGGTGTATGACCTCTGGTTTGTAATAACTCTAATATCTTACTCTGTTACGAGTTTAAAACTTATGCTATTGAATCCCTGTGTTCTGTAATGTTACCGAATCATATTGTGATCTCCCGTGTTTGGGAGTTGAACTTATCTTAGATGGTGATTTGAGGTTAGTTTAACCCTAATCCCGGGGGGTGCTACACACCAAGGGCTGCAAGGACAGCAAAGGCACCACTGGAAAAACAAGAGAACATAGCTAGGAGTAAAAGGGCTAAGGAGCTGTAGGAAGCGATAAACAAGTTGGCAGAGCCAGTGGCACAGGCGACTGACCCAGCGTGTGTGCAAGCCGTGTTGGAGGAGGCCAGGATAAAAGTCCTAGAGAAAGCCCAAGAATTAGCACAGTTACAGCAGGATGTGGATATCACCATCCGAGAGCTTAACTCGGCAAATCGAGTCAAGGGCGCAAAGACCCGGCTTGATGCAACGAGATTGAGAGGAAGGAACCTCAACGAGGAGCTGGAAGATGCAACGTCAAAAATAACGCCAGAGAACAGCAACGAAACAACCATGCGGCCAACATATAACACAACAGCAGCTAATCTGCGAGCAACAGAAGCAGCAATGGAAGAATTACCCCATTTGGAGGGAGAAGCAAACAAAAGCCAACAAGAACGAGTCAATGAACTAGTAAAATCAGCTAGCATGCTGAATGAGGCGTATTACAGAGCAAATCCGGGTATAGCAGGAGGGTCACAGCTGGTTCACTCGGAGACTCCTGTCCCGACAAGATCGGCTGGGCACACGACATCCTCACCCGGAGCGGCGCCTAGGCCGAGAAAAGAAAAAAGTGTGGATTCTGGAAGAAACAAGCAGATGGTCGCCTATGATCCGGTAGTGATTCAAGCAAACCCGGCACATGCCAGGGGGCGAGAAGGAATGATGCCCAAGGAAATGAATACCAGGAGAATGCAGGTCGAGAAAGGCAAGCATGGCAGAGAAATGACAACGGAGGGCAGAATTTTGCGCCTCAAGATAGGCGTGGAACTCACTCGGCATGAGGAGGAAATCCAGCGCCAAATAAGGCACCAGCTCAGCCTGAAATAAGATAGCAAAGCGCGGGAAAGGCAGCTCAACAGACTGCTGACTCGAACACAAATAAGTATAATGATGGTTACTTGGCCATGGTGAATGACAGATATGAACTGCCGGATCACGCATATCAAGTAATGGGAGCAAGACTCGGAGGCAGGAACCTTCAGACGGATGATGCAAGGATGAAGCTTGACCGGATAAAAATGGCAGAGATAATTGAATCGCAAGGTCCATAGGGTCCACCGTGCTTTGGCCCAAGGATCATGAAGGAGCCACCGGTGCCAAATTTCCAGTTGGCCAGAGGGACAAAAACGTATGATGGAAGCACTAAGCCAGAAGACTGGCTCATAGATTATGGAACTGCTGTGAGGATCACGCAGGGAAATTTGAGATGGGCAGTATGTTATGTGCCGCAGATGCTGGAGGGACCAGCTCGGGTATGGTTGAATAATTTGCCACCCGGAAGCATTAACTGTGAGCAATTTCACGATGCTTTTGTGAGCAATTTCACGATGCTTTTGTGAGCAATTTCACGAGCACTTACAAGAGGCCGAATCGCCCACAACAACTGGCGATGTGTAAGCAAAGACCGAATGAAACAGACAGAGGATTCCTCACAAGGTGGTGTATGATGCGCAACTCTTGTGAAGGGGTAATCGAGTCACAGGCAATCGCATGGTTTGCACAAGGATGTAGACATGGAAGTGTGCTCACTACTAGGAAAACGGCTATAGGTAATCCATACATCCGTGGCGCACGTGCTAGTGGTACCCCACGGGTAAAATAGGCATGGCGCACTGCCCACAGGTGCCCTACGGCTAACTGCTGTAAGCGTGGCGCACATGGGGGTGGTGCGCCACGGCTATGTGTAGGCGTGGCACAGTGGTCACACATACCAAACGATCGCTGAAGGTGCTCTACGGATGTGAAACTTAACCGTAGCGCACCTTGACCTAGTGCGCTATGGGTATGTGTGTTACAGCTGCTGGTTCAACTTAGCCGTAGGGCACTCTGCCCTAGTGCCCTATGGCTAAGTGGCCTACACCAACTCCACCCCCCGGTGGATCGCCTTTTTAGCTTTGCAAAAAATAAAAGAAAATGAAAAACACTTCAAATAATATAATCCTTTCATATTTAGGTAGATAATGTGGTCTAGTTTCTAGTAAAATTAACAAACATGAATTTCGACTTTTTCTGCAAAAAAAGTCATGCCATGGTAAAACGGCCGTAACTTTTGCATACGATGTCGAAAAAAACGTATATTATACCAAAATGACCAGAACAAGATTCCAGATCCGCTTGCAACACCTTTAGGTAATTTAGCGATTTTTTAGAATCTCAAAATTCGAAAAGAGTAAAAAGTTATGGCAAAAACAAGATTTTTTGCTGCAGAAAAAAAATTAAGGCAACTTACCTGTAGCGCACCACCACCTAGTGCGCCACGAGTAAGTTGGGCGGGATTCGAAATTCGAATCACCACCCCACCCACCTACCTCCCTCTCTCCCTCTCTTCCTTCCTCTTCGATCTCTTCCTTCCTCCCTCTGTTCTTCTCTTCCTCTTCTCTTCCTCCCTCTCTTCTTATCTCCCTTCCTCTTCTCTTCCTTTCTCCCTCTCTTCTTTCTTCCTCTTCTCTTCCTTCCTCCATATCTTCTTATCTTCCTCTTCTCTTCCTCCCTCTTCTCCTTCTCCTCACTTTGGCCTCCTCCGACCAAGGACGACCACGGGTAACCAGCTCCTTCAGAAGTCGCCGTCGCCTCCTCCGACCACACGTCCTCCAGCCATCGTCGCCGCCACCACCTCCTCCGACCATACCTCTGTCCACATACGACGCACCTCCGGCTGTCTCCTCCGACCACACCTCCTCCTACTGCCTCGACGCCGACGAGGACTAGCACGGCCACGGCCTCCCGCACATCCCTGTGGTGGTAGGTCGTGGCCACGACCACTGCTCCGGCGAGGCAACGCGAAGGCGGCGATTTCTGGACCGGATTGCTTTTGCAATTCAAAATGAGGGTGTTTTTTGCATTTTTTGTTTTTTGAAAAAAACATCCGTGGCGCACCTATATCCCTACCCGTGGCGCACCAGGGTAGTGCACTACGGGCACTTTTTAGCCGCAGCGTACGCTTAGTGGCGCACCACTAGTGCGCCACAGATGGTCTTTTTAGGTGCGCCACAAACAGCCCTTTTTCTAGTAGTGGCTGTGGCAAAGGTTACAAAGAGATATGCCAGCAAGCCTGGCAAAAACGATAAGAATCGCTGATTCGTATGCGTTAGGACATCCGACTCAGCTGCTGCTCATGTCGGTAGACGGGATGACTGAGACTCGGATCTATGATGCTGTCGGGTCGCAAAGGTGTCAGGAAAGATCCGAATACAGAAGCAAGAGAAGAGACGAAAGGCCAGATTACAGGTATGGTTCGACTTAGGTTGCGGTCGTGAGTCAGGATCATCCAGATGCTGGAAGCAGTCAGCATCAAAGGACAAGTGGACAACAACAATTGGTGCCAAAGAATGACGGCAAAAGGCCATACGATCAGAGGAAGAAATATCAGGACCGACAGAAATATACCTCTGAGATGATGCTGGACCAGCCGTGTAAGTTTCACAGGCCTAGTCCGAGTAAACCAGCCAATCACACAACAAGGCAGTGCACTTGGTTTCAGAAAGGAGATAGAGTGGATTCGCCGAATAAGCAGCTTCCACCACCTCCCCCTCCACCACTTACAGGAGGAAATGCTCAGACGGGGAGCGGAATGACACAAAAACAGCCGAGGTATCAGAATCAAGAAAGAAGAGAAGTTGTGCACCAGGTGCACAATCCAAGAGGTGACGACGCTCATGTCGATCATGGAACTAGAAATGAGTACAGAGAGCATCACCAGAGCTATGTTGTCTTTGTCACAGAGCCAAATGACAAAAAGATCCAGTAGCAACGAATGATGGAGGTGAATGCCACGATGCCTGCAATCCCCAAGTACATGCATTGGTCTGAGCAAGAAATAACTTGGAGTATAAAAGATCACCCCAAGATCATGCCAACCCTAGGAGGATATGCTCTAGTTTTGGATCCAACATTCATGGGCCTAGGTATCAACGTCAAGTTTTCAAAAGTGTTGATTGATGGTGGCAGTAGCATCAAAATCATGTACAAGGATACAATGCTCAAGTTAGGTATTACCATGAACATGCTAGAGCCGACTAAGACCACTTTCCACGGTATTGTGCCGGGATTGTCCTGTGAGCCAATTGGCAAGATCTGGGTCGATGTTTTATTCGGCAATAAAGAGAACTGTCGCACTTAGGCCATAGAGTTTGAGGTAGTGGATTTGGTCAGCTCATATCATGCCTTACTCGGCAGGCCGGCTATGGCAAGATTCATGGCTACTACCCACATTGCTTACTTAAAGATGAAGCTGTCAGGCCCATGTGGAGTGATTACAGTTGAAGGGGATTACAAAAGATCTATTGCTTGTGCCTCAGCCGGATCTTCACTGGTCGAGTCACTCTTCATAGCACAAGAAAAAAGTCAAATGTTGGAAGTGGCAGCATTGGCCAAAGCAGCACAAATGTCCATGTTGGCACTCACCAACCCGCATGGCAATGTGTCATTTCAATCTACCAAAGAAACCAAGAAGGTACAGGTAGATGAGACTTTCCCAGAGCGCGCAGTTACCATTGGGGCTGGCCTCACGGACAAATAGGAAAGCGAGCTCACCAGCTTCCTCCGTGAGAATCGGGATATCTTTGCATGGTCCACTCAAGATCTGCAAGGAGTTCCGAGGGAGCTGGCTGGGCACTCTCTTCATGTAAGACCAGATGCCAAGCCGATGAAGCAAGTCCTCCGCCCCGAAGATAGGAGGAAAGTGATAGCTGCCGAGATTTCCAGACTTTTAGCTGCTGGATTCATCATGGAAGTACTGCACCCGGACTGGTTGTCAAATCGAGGCTTGGTCGAGAAGAAGAAAGATGAGCCGAACGTGGCCGTGGTATGGCGCATGTGTATTGATTACACGAACCTCAATAAGGCGTGTCCAAAAGATCCATTTCCCCTGCCACGTATCGATCAAGTCATAGATTCTACTGCTAGGTGTGAGTTGTTATCGTTTATGGATGCATATTCAGGATTCCATCAGATACCACTAAATCCGGACGACCAAATAAAGACAGCTTTTATCACCCCTACGGGGCTTATTGCTATCGTACCATGCCATTCGGATTGAGAAATGCAGGTGCAACATATCAAAGATGCATGCAAAAATGCTTGGAAGATCAATTGGACAAAAACGTTCAAGTATATGTCGATGACGTGGTAATAAAAACCAAACAAAGTCATACTCTAATTGAGGACTTGCGTCAAACATTCGCAAACTTGAGAAGATTCCGGATGAAGCTTAACCCGGAAAAATGTACATTTGGTGTCCCGGCTGGCAAGTTACTCGGATTTCTTGTATCCAGCCGAGTAATTGAAGCCAACCCGACAAAGATTAGGGCCATCGAAATAATGGAATTGCCAAAAACCCTCAACGATGTCCAGAAGTTTACTGGATGCCTGGCCTCGTTGAGCAGATTTGTTAGCCGGCTTGGAGAAAAAGCCCTACCGATGTATCAATTGATGAAGAAATCATACAAATTCACGTGGACACAACAAGCTGATAGCGCTTTCCATGAATTAAATAAAATGTTGGCAACAACACCAATATTAGCATCACCATTATCCAAAGAGCCAATGTTGCTCTATATAGCCGCAACCAACAGAGTTGTAAGTGCAGTAATAGTGGTTGAACGTGAAGAAGGGGGCAAATTAGTCCAAAGACCGGTGTATTACTTGAGCGACATGCTCTCTGTCTCGAAACAGAATTACCCGCATTATCAGAAGATGACATATGGGGTATATATGGCAGCAAAGAAGCTGAAACATTATTTTCAAGAACACCCAATCTGGGTAATATGCGAGGCACCTATCTCGGATATATTGGGCAGCAAAGATGCTAGCGGGCGAGTCGCAAAATGGGCCATAGAACTGGCACCATATACTCCACAATATGATAGGCGAGATGCAATAATGTCTCAGGCTGTTGCATATTTCTTTGTAGACTGGATGGAAATGCACTACGAACAACCACTGCCAGATCCGAACTACTGGAAAATGCATTTTGACGGGTCCAAGACGAAAATGGGTCTGGGCGCCGGGATAGTGCTCACATCTCCAAAGAGGGATCAACTGAGGTACGTGTTACAGATTCATTTTGCTGCTTCTAACAACGTTGCCGAGTATGAAGCACTTGTACATGGCATCAAAGTAGCCAAGGAAATTGGTATCAAAAGGATCATGTGCTTTGGCCATTCGGATTTGGTGATTCAGCAAGTGTTTGGACATTGGGATGCGCTGGACGCAAACATGGCATTATATCGTTTCTATGTGCAACAAATTTCGGGATATTTCAATGGCTATGAATCCATCATGTTCCTAGAGAAGAAAATGAGGCAGAAGATGTAGTATCCAAACTAGGATCATCTCAGCAAGCAATACCACCAGGGGTAGCACTGGAGCACCTCAGGAAACCATCGATCAAGACGTCACCAGAGTCTGATTCAATCAGGGTCACCCCGGCAAGTCAGGAGTCAGATGTGGTACCAATGGATATCGACTCAGGGGTAGGTTCGAGTCACTCGGGGACTAATCCGCTCAATTCAGGGGTCGCCGAATCACACTCCGGGACTCCTCAGGTCATGTCGGCGGAGCCAATGGACATTGATGTTGAAGCAGACCCGGAACCACTGATGCCAATATGGGCGCAGCCAATATTCGACTATTTAAAAGATGGGACCTTGCCGAGTGATGAAACGTTCGCAGGGCAAACAACACGAAGAGCAAAAGCTTACACCATAATCAACAAGGAACTATACAAGCGAAGTGTGACGAGTGTACTGCAGCGTTGTATCGGCCTAGAGAAAGGCCAGGAGATCTTATTGGAAATTCATCAAGGAAAATGCGGGCACCATGCGTCATCAAGAACATAGGTGGCGAAGGCATTCCGACATGGATTCTATTGGCCAAGCGCATTGGCACAAGAGCATGAGTTAGTCGGAAGATGCAGTGGTTGTCAACACTATGCATCCAAGTCGCATTTACCAGCGTCTGAATTAAAGACCATACCAATCACTTGGCCTTTTGCAGTGTGGTGCTTAGATATGGTAGGACCATTCAAACTAGCAAGGGGAGGCATGACTCATATTTTGGTCATGATTGATAAGTTCACCAAGTGGATAGAAGTGAAACCAATCAAAAAGTTGGACGGTAAAACAGCTGTCACATTCTTAAGGGATATAATTCTCAGATATGGTTACCCACACAGTGTGATCACTGATAATGGCACGAACTTTGCCGAAGGAGCTTTTGCTCACTTCTGTGGGAAACACCGAATAAGAGTCGATGTAGCATCAGTCGCCCATCCAGAATCAAATGGACAAGTTGAACGGGCTAATGGCTTAGTTCTGTCAGGAATAAAACCCCGCTTAATGGAACCACTCCAGAGGTCACCTGGTTGTTGGATAGAGGAAATACCCTCAGTACTATGGAGTCTAAGATAAACTCCGAATCTGTCAACTGGTTATATGCCATTTTTCCTCGTGTATGGGGCAGAAGCAGTTTTGCCTGCCGACATAGAATATGACTCGCCAAGGATAAGGCAATACTCGGAAGCCGAGGTAAAAGAGGCTTGAGAAGATGGAGTATACTTACTCGAAGAAGCAAGGGAACTGGCATTATCCAGATCCGCAATATATCAACAAAATCTCCGACGCTACCATAGCCGGAAAGTGCAACCTCGTGTTTTTCGAGAAGGGGATATGGTGCTAAGGCTGGTGCAGCGCACAACAGTAATGCATAAATTATCACCCCCATGGGAAGGTCCATTCATTGTAAGCAAAGCATTGCACAATGATTCCTATTCTCTCATAGATGCTCGTGAAGCGCAAAAGAACAAGGCGGACAAGTCAGGAGATGAGACCAAAAGGCCATGGAATGTGGCGCTGCTTCGTCCCTTCTATACTTAGGAGAAGCAATTCATGTATCACCCGAACTCTCATATGTCGGATGTGTGTCCCGGCTATGTGCTGATAATAAAATGGTATGATTCAAAAAACTGACTCGGGGACTACCCCTTAAGTTTTCCATCTCAATTATTTTATGTCGGCTGGCGTGATACCCGAAATTTATCTCGGAACAAGTAGTGTTTACTCGGAAGAAGTCAACTCTTCGACTATGATGTTGTCCGAAAACATGGCTTCATGGCAAGCAAGAGAAAAGGATGTATGACGGGTAAACACGAACGCCGGATAAGTACAAAGGAGAAACGCGAGTTGGCTTTAGTTTTTTGCCTAACTCTCTGCAGGTCGCGTTATACTACGTGTCGAGTAATCTCGGCCAAGTGATCCAAGTTTCATACCTGCTAACTATATCCTTCATACTTTGAGACTCTAATGTCGAACACCGAAAAAGGTAGACAGGGGCCAAAGTCAAGGAAAGGTGACACGGCAAAATGAAACTCGGGGACTTGCCCTTGAATGATTCGCACTTAGAACATAGCACAAATATATAAAGCCTATTAAAAGGTGCATAATCAAACTTAAAAGTGCAAGGTATGTTACATATGTACCCGGCATACCGGGGATCTGATCAAAGTTCGAGTATTTGTTAGCCTAAGAAGCAGAAGAACTCGGAGGAGCACTCTCGGAGCCAGGAGCATTTCTTGGAGCATCGGCCGAGTGAAGGGCATCTGTGGCTGGGTCATCCGTACCATCTGACTCGGTTGCTTCGCTATCGCCACCCTCTTCAGCAGCAACTTCAACGAGCAGTTCGCCAAGGTGGAGGAAGCTGGGCTCGTCGCACCAAGCATGCACCATGGTGTACTCGATAATGGCATAAGCTTGCTCCTGGCGCTTCTTGATTAGCTCCGGGTCATTCAACCATTTGCCATCCCCCTTATGTGAGCAAGAACATCAAGGTTGATGTCCTCGTACCATGAAAGCACGAAGGAGAGAGCCTTGTCCGCTGTAGCTCGGCCGGCCGACTCACGCCATTGATCCAGCCTGTCTTCAGTAAGGAGCAATCTCTCGGCAAGTGGCTCGATGAGTTCAGGTGGGTCTTCATCCGGCCAGAGCATGAGAAACGCATGGATAGCCGACTTGAGCAAGTCCACACCGCAATACTTGAGGGTCCTGACCCGTTCGGACACCGCTTCGAGAAGCTCCTCCATAGACACCTCGCCGTCAGTAGGAGCACCAGCTTCGGCCCTCATTTTCTTCATGGCTCGGATGGCAAATATGTTGGCCTCAGGAAAATTCTCTGCAAGCAAAAGGAGAAAGTTAGCAAAATAACAAAAGTAGATGGAAGGAGTCCAGAATGACTTATACAGTGCGCAAATAGTAAGAACTCACTACCGAGAAATAAGTTGATGGTGGCGATCTTGTTATGCCAAGTTTTGGCCTTGGCTTGGAGGGCATTGAAGTTCAGATTTTCCGACTCAAACGATGACTCGGCCTCGTCGAGCAGCCTCTTGGTCTTCTTGGCGCTGGCAGCCTGTTGCTCGTTCTTCTCGGCAAGCTCCTCCCTCAGCCCCTTCACCACGGCCAAGCGCTTCTGCTCCGTCTCGGCCATCAGCTTCTTCAGCAAAGTCACCTCATCTCGCTCCTTCTGGAGTTCGTCTTGGTTCTTCTCTGCTTATTCGGAAAAAATTACTTTTCAGCACCAACAAAAACTTTCAGCTATCACATCAATGAGGCAAGGAACTTACTCTCGGCCTCGCTGATCTGCGAGTGAAGAACCTCGATGGTGGATTGAGCGGAGGCTGTGAAAAAAGAGCAAGAGAAGATTGAGGAAATGTACCAAAGAAAAATACACCGAATAGGGAAAGAATGACGAAGGTTGGTACATTGGCCTTGGATATCAGTCTGCAGCTTTTCATACGCAAGTTCGAGCTTGCGATGCGCCAGAACAAGATCTTGGTGCACCTTGGTGTGCTCGTTATGCATGAGCTGATCAAAGAAGACAGACAGTAAGGAAGGGTCAAGTCAAGCAGCCTGCTGAATCAAAAAGCTTAAGAGCTTACAGTCGAGTAAGTTCTTTACTCAACAGTAACCTCAAGGGCTAGGGATCGAGGCTCTAACATGCAAGCTTGGGGTGAAGGATTTGAAGACTAAATTGATTAGTGAGAGCATACGTCCGAGTAAGTTCCTCACTCGGTCGTAACCTCGGGGACTAGGTGATATGTATAAAAGAAATACTCAATAATACAAAAGAGTAAGAAGTTACTTTACCTCGTTCACTTCGTCGGCGCGGGCCATCAAAGTAATGGCCTGCTGGGTCATGTCAGAGACGGCCTTAGGGCCCAGCTTCAGTATCTTGCCGGCACGGTGTCGACCTCCGCCGCCACCGCATTCCATGCCACAAAGATAAGGCTCACCAACCAAGGCTTTCCTCACGAAGGCCCAAGTCAGAACTTGACCTGTTTTCAGGGTGGTTCCCACAATGGCACAGGTCACTGCGGCACTAACATGGAGGGTAACAGCCTTAGAGCCATCACCTGACCTGGCAGTCGCGGACCCTTACCCGTTGAAGTGACCATTGTCGCTAACGTCGGAGGCCGGATCTGAGGAGCAGAACCCGGAGTGCAGACTAGCTTTGTTTGCTTGGAGGAGGTGGATTTGCCAGACGAAGGGCGAGAAGAGCCAGAAGCCTTGGCTGGGTCTGGCCCTTTGACAGAATTGGAGAGCAAGTAGGGGGATTTGGAGAAGAAAGTGGAGCCGCCTGACTGGGCTCAGCAGTTTTGCTGGCTCCAAGATCAGGAAGTTGTTCATTCACATCAGCCCGAGGGCCGATGCCAGAGGAACTGGTGGCGGAAGTTTTCTCGGCGCCAGAATCACTGGAACCAAGATTAGGAAGTTTTTCCTGGCCAGAGCCAGGGGCGCTAACCGAATGACCCACCGGGTCTGACTGACACTGAGAGGCGTGAGCCTCAACAGTGGGAGCCTCGACTCGGACGGGACTTGGTGCCGCCGAGTCTGCTAGAGGAGGTGCAGGCCTTAGCGGCGAGGCAATGCTAGAAGAAGTCTGGTTCACCGACAAAGCTGCGGCACTAAAAACAACGAGACATATATAAGAGAACATCAGTGATGAAAAAGAAAAGAACAGAGAAAGCAGAGTACAAAAACTTACCCGGTGACAACCGGGTCACGGACAACTCGGCGTGTGACTCGGCGCCCAGCCGCTTGGCGAGTCTCAGCCAGGTTGGCAGCAGCAGAGGCAACAGGATCTGCCAGAGTGGGCTTACTCTTCTTGGTCGGCTGAGTGCTGGAGGAGGCTCCGCGTCGCTTCGTCTTGGCGACGGGGATCATGCCGACTCTTCCCACGGCGAGAGGAGGAGTGTCATGTACCTGGCCAGCTGCATAAGTAAATAACGGGCTTACTCGGATAAGTTGGGAGACTAAGGTCACAAGGCATATACCTCCAAAAGCGTACAATCATCATCCTCATCATCGTGAGACCAATCTTGTAAGGGATTCCGAGATTGACTGTTACCCGAAGCTAAAGCAGCCGCAGCGTGCGGGATGGGCATGAAGCACTCCAGGTCATACTCGACTTCGTCCGAGTCGGAGCGATCCCCGTTATAACCAGGGGGAGGTACAGTACTTTCATCAACCTGGTGAAGGAGATTCTGTGAAAGACAAACAGAATGAGTAACCAAAAAACTAAACTGAAAGTTGCAAGAGAGATAAAGCCTACTCGGCAAGGAAAACAACTCGGAAAACTTACCCATGGGACAGGCCTAACCCGGCTAAATGGAGGGCAACTCCAAGCCCAATCATCTGCCAAGTTCAATTTAAAGATTGAGCTTACTTGGCGGGCAATGGAGTCATGGGTGAGATCCTTAGTGGAGTGCCGAGTGGGATCATGGGAGCCACTCATAAAGCACATCTTGTGGCTCCTCGCTTGGATGGGGCTTACCCGACGTTATATGAAGTCGCACATGAGGTCAGTGTCGGCGAGATGAAAGTTTTCATTCGGCGACAACAACCTCTCCAAGATCGCGTTAGCTTCATTCACTGCAGCGTCTTGGTCACGCGGGTCAAGCTGCCAGAGCTTCTTGTTGGGGACCTCATCCGAGAAAGGGGGGAGCCGGATGTTATCGGTGGACCCGCTGTTTTTGACATAGAAAAAGGTTCTATGCCACTTCTTGCAAGAATCAAGCCCAGGAACCCAAGGAAAGATGGAGTATCTCCTGGGCGTGATGCTAGAAGCACCGCACCAAGTCGGCTTCTTCTCAGCACGGGGAGCACCAGGTTGGGGAACACTTGAACCCTAAATCTAAAATATTTGGCCCACAGAAGAACTGTAGGCCAAATTCCGAGGTAAGCCTCACAAGCAGAGATGAAACAGGAAAGAGAGCCAATCGCATTGGCAGGAAGATGATGGGTTTGCAGATGGAAGGTGGAGAGAAATGAGGAGAAGAAGGTGCTCACTGGAAGAGCGAAACCGTGCTCAAAGTGAGAAAGGAAAACCACCCTCTCATTAGCTTGGGGTTTGGGAGAAATCTCACCGGTGGGGAGACGGCAATCCACTTGCAGCGGAATGCGCCTGGTGGAGCGGAGCCACTCTACCTCTTCGGTGGAAACCTCCGACCCTTCCCAGCCGTCGCGCTCGCCGGCGGTAATCTCCTGCTCCTTGGCACCATCAGCGCCGTCGTGAGCATCCATGAGTTCCGCAGATTCAATCTCCTCCGCAGTTGGAAGAGGCTTAGAACAGCGTGGACCCGTAGTGGAATGGAAAGAAAAAAGGGGAAATTGCAGGAAAAGAACAGGAGGAAGATGAAACCGCAAAGGGGGCAGTTCGATCTTGCAGGCGCAAGGAAGAAGAAGAGGCAAGGGAAACTAAACGGGCGTGGGGGAAGTGGAAACCCCCAACCCCTACTTAAGAACAGGGAATAACTGCGCATCCGTCACTGTGCCGCCAGAGCTTGGAACAAAAATTGAGGCAAGTAATCATGATTACCAGCTGTCAGTAACTAAAGCGCACCGAAAATAACTCGAAATTGGCCAAAATGATTCGGCTCGAGGCAAAAATGAGCCAAGAAGTCAAAGAGTCGACCCGGAAACTGTCAGACAGACCTGGCAAGGTGCAAAATTGCGATAGATAGAGACAAAAAATAAGTTCCACTCACACAAAAAGAACCTGGAGATGCCTAACAGCTTGAACTGCTAGACCTCACCAGCTTCGGGGACTAATGTCAGGGGGATAACCCCTGGTAGGGTCATGAGAGGTAAAACATAGTGCAACTTGGCTAGCTCCGAGTAAAGAAAGAACCAGGTCGGGTAAGAACTGCCGGGTAAGAGAAGCATGAGCGGCCGACATATAAACTATGTCGGCCCGCATAAGACAAAGTTGCAATTCTTACAGGAACCGACGAGCCAAGTCTACCGAGAAAGGGCCGAGTCAAGTAGGACACGTGGCACCTTTCCAAGTAAGGTTCAGGACGAACCATGGTAAAGCATGGTCAAAAGAGAAGGGCGACGCCGGGTGACACAAAAGGAGCCGGGTGACACCCAAAGCATACGCTGACGTACAAAGTAACAGCATGACGCCAAAAGGAACAGGAAGCCGTGTACCAGAAGACCGTTAGCTGTCAAGCTTTATGGACTGTGCCATTGGGCTTAGGGTAAGCCCATGACCCGGCCCACATCGTAGGGACCAAGATCCAAACAGTAAACCCTAGAACCCAAAAGGATATTAGCTAGCTAGCACTGCCTATATAAGGGAGGGCATATTTGTAGTAGAAGGGGGTTGGACCAAGTAGTGAACTAGTGTACTAAACCCTAGCTTATACAGCTCAAGGAGCACTTGTAATCTTTGGGTATCAATCAAATTGCTAAGTCTGGAGAGTTCTTCTTGTTCTTCGTGCATGGCTCGACCGCGCACTCCCTCCCCGGTGACCACAAGCACCCATTCGGCCCCCAACTTAAGCCTACCCATGGAATCTGCCATGCCACCACCGCGACACGTTTTTATGTGGATTCTGGAGTAGTGAATTTTGGCACTTATTGTCGGCGATTTTGTGCTTAGGTTATTGATGGTGCCATTGGGTATCATCACCTGAGCGCATGGTTCCGACAACGAGTCTTCTGACTCACGAAAAGTCAACCATAAGAACCAAAGTAATGGCTAAGCCAGCACTTGCTTAAAAAGTATATACATGTTGGAACTAGTTCTTAAGTAGAAGGACATACATCATTGTTTTCCGCCTTAAGTTAACACATATTTTTTTCCGCATACGCATCACAAAGGAAACAAATATTACAAATTGTTTTTCATTCCTTTGGCGCAGGCGACTTGGAAGCAGCGTCATCGGCAACAGGAGAGTCACCCTCGAAGTTGGCAGTGTGAAGGGACTCGGAGGAGCTTTGGTTGCCGCCATCGATGGTATTCATCGGCACGAAGACGTTGAAGTCGACTAACTCGGCAACTCTGCTGTCGTAACCCGCGAGTGACGACAAGATGGATTCGTGATTAATCTATTTGCCATCATCATCTACGTCGGGAATTCCAGAGGTTACCGTGTCAATGTCGGCATCCTCGTAGTGTGCCTTTACCATGGACAGCGCCATCCTTGCACCGGCCCATGCACATGAAGCTTTCCAGCTTGTGATATGCTCGGGGGCTCGGCGCAGGATCTCCACGAACTTCGCCATATAGTCGGATGCCTTGATATTGATCTGGACAGGCTTGTCAATCTCTTTGGGTTTCATGATGGCGGTGTTGATGAAGTTGCCGGCAAGAACCATGCATTCCTTTGTCGGAGGAGGCGACCGGGTTAAACCCATAGGAGCTGCGAATTTCCAACAAGGGAGCTCATGAGTTCAAAAATTCTGAGTATCTAGACTACAGAAATCCAAGACAGGAGAATCACTTACTGAAGATGCTAGCCTCAGCTTGCCAGAGGGTATCCGCCAAGGAGCAGCCCCATTCTTTTTGGAGGAGCTTGTACGCCTCATGATGGCGTTGATTCTGCTCATCGGCAGCTTTCTTTTGATCTCTTAAGATCAAGATCTCCCCCTTCAAGCGGTTGATTTCCTCGGTGGCAGAGTCCTGCAAGGCTTTCATTGATTCTTCATGCATCTTTAGCATGTCCTTCCTCTCCTGCTTAAGGATCTTGTTCTTGCTATCCAGCTCTTGAATGTGCTTGGATTGCTCGACAATGTCCTTAGCCTTGGCAATGGTTTCTATAAATCGGAGAAAGCAAAGTACACAATGAGTACTCAGAGAATACACAAGTTCAAGTCGGAATACGAAAAAGAAAGGAAAAAACAGACGCTTGCTCTTGATGATCTGTTCCTTCAAGAAGGAAGTTTTACCCTTTTCGGCTTCCAAATCCGCACACATCTTCTGGTATTTGTCGTTGGCCATGCCCCTCCGAGCATTCTTGTTTTGTGGAAAAAAGAAAAGTTAAACGTTGTTTAGTCTACTTTGAGCATATAGACGGAAAAATTTCCACCTAGATGCTCGGGGGATACAACGAGAGTTTTTAACTTAGCGATATGCTTAGTCTTTCTTCAAGCATCTAGTCAGAACTAATTCAGTTTTCGATAAGAAGCTTGGGGGCTACAGTATAAAGTTTGTAACTCGGATGTATGCTTAGCTTCTCTTTAAGCATCTAGTCGGAACTAGGGATGGACTTGAAGCTCTAGGCTCGAGGCTCGGTTCGGGCTCGACAAGACTTGGCTCGGGCTCGACTCGGCTCGGAGGTCGGACAAGCCAAGCCTAAACCTTCCAACCAAGGCTCGAGGCTCGACAAGCCCGCTCGATGAAGCTTGCAAGCCGGCTCGAAGGCTCGATGTAATAAGAAATCGCAATAATCTTTGCTAAAAATATATAGAAACAATGACACTCAAACACAATAGCTATAATCCTGCATGAAATTTACTAAAAATCTAATAATTTATAATCGAAGTCAATAGTTGGCAATCATATAAAGGCAACTCAGTGACATGTTAAAAGTGTAGTGTGCCATCGTTCATTACTTTGATCTACTTACCGTCACAACAATGCCATATAATTTCACTATTTGACTACGAGTAGATTACAGTAGTCTGGGCTCGTTTGTGTCAACATAAATTCATATTGTGTCGTTGTTGTAAAGACACGGTCATTTCTGGCCTGCAATGCTATGGAGGCAAGCCGCAAGACAGGCAAGCCGCAAGACATATTCTCCACGCCTCTGATCTCACTGAAAGATCCTCATCGAGCAAATCATCTCTCTCTTGAATTTAATCTTCCAAGTGATTCTTTCGTATAACTAATATCCTGTCGGACATGAGCTACTCTCTTCGATCTATATAAGTTGATTTAGATTTGTCAAAATTTGTATGAATCTATATACTAAATAGTGTCTAGATTCATCCAAATCTAGACAAATGCAAGTCAATTAATATGGGTCGAAGGAAGTACTAATCTTTCTTACGAACTTTCTTCTCTCACAATACAAATCCCAATCACCGACTACATCATGGATCAAATGGGGAAAACCAAATTAGGAAGTAATTGCCCAGTAATTCTCATATCCATCAACAAGCAGCTAGGGATAAGCACTAAAGAGGAGCAGCAGGAGACGAGCAGCCGACGGCCGGCCCGGGATAACCATAGACGCTGTGCGCCATGAGCACCTAAGGGGACCGAGTGGAGCAGGCGAAACAGAACATGTCTGCGAGGAGCAGGAGCTAGGGGGTTCCATGGGAAGGTAAGATGGGGCGGTGTGGTCAGGTGGGTGCAGGTGGCGGCGGCCGGCGTTGACCTGAGTAAGCAAGCGGAAAGGGACGAAGCCGTGATGGGAGAGGAGACGAGGCACTTGGTCTTCACAGACGCTGGGATGTTGTGGCCGGCTCGCGAGCCTTCGAGCCGAGCCAAAAGCTTGCCAAGCCGAGCCACGAGCCTGGATTTTAGAAACTTTGCAGCACCAAGCCGAGCCCAGCTCGCGAAGACCTGGTCGAGCCTGGTCGAGCCGAGCCACGAGCCGGCTCGGCTCGGCTCGATTCCACCCCTAGTCGGAACTAATTCAGTTACAACTAGAAGCTTGGGGCTATAATATTGAAATTTATAAACACTACGTATGCTACTCTTAAAGCATCTAGTCGGAATAATTCATTCCACCTATATGATTGGGGCTATAGTGAGAAGTTTCCTAGCTTAGTCACTCTTAGAGCATCTAGACGCAAAGACCTATGGTTTTCTGTCTACATCCTCGGGGGCTACAGTGGGATATTCATATGAAATGCAAAAAGGCAAAATAACTTACAAGTGCAATGATCTTGAGGTTGGTAGCACTCTCAGCCAGCAGCTTGCCGAAGGATACATTGTTTCCTTGCAAGATCTCTTCTTGCTGGAGAAGCTCCTCTAGACCGCACGTCGGAGATGTCGGCGTTGCACCAAGAACCAGAGCAGTGCTACCCGGTGTAAGTACCGGATAGACTATCTTCGGATACTCTATGGTTTTCTTGGGCGCGGGAGCACCGCCTTCGGTAGAAGTACCAGCTTTCACCACCGCCTTACCGCAACTGATGGCATCCTTAGCCGGAGCTTCAGCCATTTGGTGTGCGGAACTCTCCTGTGTCGCCTGCTCGCCGACAACAGCAAGCTCAGTAGAGGCATCTGAGTCTACTTCCATGGAAGAAGGACCAGCTGCTTCCTTGCTTTGAGAGCTTGTCAGAGCAGACGGGGGCTTGACGGTGGGTTTGACAGGGGCGATGGTGGGAGATGCGTCGCGATGCAGCGTGTCCTTGATGGTTCTATAAGCCCCCGATGTTTTGGAGGTCTTATTCAAGCTGGTCGTGGCTTTCTTTCTGAAACGTGCAAAATGCATAAGTACAGGAATAATACAGATAAATGGACAATGTCGGAGAGAAGGAAGCTTACACAAGAGGGGGTGCTTTAGCAAAGGGGATCCCAGTGGTCTTTATTTTCTCCGCCTCCAGGGCGGCGGTAGTATTTTTGGAGGCTCCACCCTTCGTCTTCTTCTTGCCTCCGTCGGCAGCATCAGAGGTGGAGCTCTTCCGCTTTCGCGCCAATGGAGCATCGTCGTCGGACACGACGGTGACTTTCTTCATCTTTGGATCATACATTTGAGGAGCCATGCTGTCCTCGTCTATGTCGCTAAGCTGTTAAGGTGAAGAACCTCCGTGTTAGATGAGATGGTAATGGCTAGACGGAAGAGCTGGAGTATATGTCATACACGAAAAATAAACAGTTACCTTTGGGCACTTGCTCTCTACGCACATGTTGTAGGTGATGGTGAAGCCGCGCTTCTTGTCCTTCACCTTGACGATGTCCTTGAGGCGGAGCTTGACGGAGTCGCTTTAGAAATTGTCCACGGAGATGCGGAGGCTATCCCTTCTATCGTTGGTATACTCGTGCATCAGTTTCGAGCGGAGCTGCAGAGGCTGGATTCTCCAGATGAACCAGCACATGGCAAGGTCCAAGCCGTTCAAACCTGTCTCTACGAACCACTATATTCGCCTTATAGCGTGGGAACCGTCGATGTCGGAGGGAAGGGAGGCCTGGGATCTCCATGTAGAAGTTTCGACGGCGGCTCAATCGATGAAGTCTGGGTACGTTACTTCTTGGCCGTCCAGAGGGATATCTGGGCCGTAGAAGTAAGTATGCTGCCAGTTCTTACAGGACTCGTGGCCGACGATGTCGGGGAAGCTCCGGCCAGGTCGGATCTTGAAACTAATAGTGCCACAATTTCTAAGTTCGTCTTTGCTGGCCCCGGCTTGGCGCTTGACGGTGAAGAAATATATAAAGAGGTCTAGCCTAGGCTTAATCCCTAAGTAACCCTCGCAAAGCTCCACGTAATTGCTAAGCGCTAGGATACTATTGGGAGAGAGGTTTTGGTGCTGGAATCGATAATGATTCCAGACGGCAAGGAAGAAGTTAGAGATGGGCAAGGAGACGCCGCGTACCATCTGTGCTTTGAGGTACACCTTTTCTCTGGCTTGGGGAGAAGGTGTGACCTCGCCGGCCGGTGCCGCCCACCAGGTGAGCCCCTCCGTCGCGGGGAGGTAGCCCTCGACGATCAACTCGTTGATGTCGCGGTCCGTGATGTCTGAACTGCGTCAGTCTCCTCTGTGGGAGTCGTTTTCCTACTCTAGCAGCTCCAGCGCCGCTGGATTATGGTCGCCGCCTGTGTCCTTGACCACTGCGGAGACGGGGATGACCAGGCCCTCTGGGGGAATGATGATGGAGCTCGCCGTCTTCGCCGCGGCTTCGCCCGACGCTGCCATCGAGGGAGAAGAACTGCTGCTGGCCATTGCGAGTGTTTGGAAGTGACTGGTGAGATTGGGAGTTAGGTTTTTTCGTGCGAGGCAAGGAGAGCTCGAGGAGACGCTTGCCTGAGGAAGAATAAGATGCAGGGGAGAATGAGGTGAAAAAGTAAATTTTCCACTGCAGTTACTATTTATGATACCCAGCGTCAAGATTCGTGCAGCTTGATCGAACGGTTGCCGCGTAGACGACGTGTGCTGAGGCGTGCGCGGAAATTTCGCCACGTACCAACCGTCGCCGCCAACGGTTCGTACTGCTCACGCGTGAAAAGTGGAAATGATTGCGTTCTCTACATGTGTGAGTTACGAGGCGTTGCTGACCTATGTATACGTCCCCCTAGCTGACACCGACAGATGAACCATGCACATCAAAGATTCCGGCATGGAAGGATCCAGTCCGGATACGGAAGAGTACGATAGAAGATTCAGCAATTCTCCGACTTACGAGTTGAAGACAGAGAAAACCTTGCAGGGTTCTTTGGGAGGACTACAAGATGTTGCTTGACTATTTGTCGACATCCATCTAGATGGAGCATTCAATGTGAAGAGGCAAGACAGCGCAAGATCTCGGAGTTCTCCGGGGGCTACTGTTGGGGATATTCTATATGGGTATCCTCATAGCATGTATCCTATCCGGATAACCCGGGTGGCCCACAGTTGGTATCATGGCCCATGGCCTGCTGGGCGGCCTAGTTAGATGGATCCAGAAGGAAGGACCATGCCGGATAAAGGAAGGCTACGGTGGAGTCACCGACGTACCCGGAGCCTTGGAGTACAAGACACGCAAGACTAGTAATAGACGGTGTAGGACTCTGTAACCTGTCCGGCTAGGACTTTTCCCTGTAACCCTAGGACCTGGCGACTATATAAGTCGGGCCTATGGGATCCTTTAGGACACAACTTCATACAACCTCGCACAGCGAACCTATCTCTGTAACTCGACGTATTGCCATTATAGCGATTTATAGCCGTTGTGGGAAATGAACCTGGGTAAGCTGTGTTACCTCGTACCCGTCAACCGTCCGCCTTCCCCCACGTCTCTAAACACGCACTGTGAGGACCCCTCCATGGCGTACTCGTCGGTAATACCACGACACCAACCAAAGCGATCTACAACTCCTCAGCGACGGAGAGCCATCTCCTCTTCGGCCCTTTTGACTTCACTGCCCACTCGCCAGCCACTCTGAAGGACTACGAGCCCAGAGCGGCACTCTCCGCCTCCCAGAGCGGGTGCCCCTGCCATTGATTAGGCCCGCCTTGTGGGATCCGCATCCCCTGCTACGCACATCACCATAGACGGATGATTCCTATGACAGCAGCAGCTGCAACTCAGATCTGTGCGATTCGCCATCAGATGAAGGGACCTACGGTTCCAGATCCAAAAGCTGTGGCAGCAACGATCTAACCTACGGACGCTACCAATGCGCTGCAGTCATCCAGACCGATGTGGATCAGGAACACAACCCGCTGCCTAACCCGTAGGGTAGAAACGGCGAAAACAGGAGGAACCAGTCCCCCGCCCAACGAGGAGGACACCGATCCCAATCGGGTAATCCACCTCAGCGAGGAAGGATGGGCTCAAGAACGTGAATCCGTGGCAGGCAACAAGATCCTGCCTGTGGGTGCCTCGCGGGACCTACTGATGGCGTACCACCTTCTCCTCGTCGAAGAGCACAAAAAGCAGGTGAAGATGCAAGAGGTGCTTGACAAACGCAAGCACGCGGCCTCGGAGTCCAGTGCGCGGTGAGCTGCGCTCTCCTCCATGGGCAGCTCCAGCTTGCACGACAACCACGACAATAAACACCGTTCTCGCGTACAGAACATGGACCCCGCTGCACGTCGTGAGGTGACTCGAACCCTCAACACGCCCTTCATGGAGATGGATGCCGACGGCAACGTCATACCGAAGACACCGCAAGCTGCAATCATGGCAGCCACCACATACCTTGCGTCCCATCCACCTTCGGTGGGGGACCCGAAAAGGGCCATGCACAAATCCGCACTAGCCGTATTCGGACTCATTGGAGCTGCGCTCCATGGAGAAGCTCTTGTGGAGCCAAAAAAGAAGGCTACGGTCAGGTTCAACCATAGTCCCACACCTTCATCCGACGAGAAATAACACGACCTACCTCGAAAGCACAAGATCTCGCGACATCGCAGCCGCGATTACGACGCTCGAAGCGAGCTCACCCAACGCAAGATTGACAAGGCACACGCCAAGCGCGTATGCTCGTCCGAATCCGAGGAGGACGACAACGAAGGAGAACTCTGCAGAGCTTGATGCTTCAGCAGATCCGTCCAGCGGACACGGATGCCGTGGAACTTCAAGCTTCTTTCGGACACTCTGAACTTTGATGACACACAAGACCCCAAGGCGTGGCTCAGCGACCACCTGTCGTCCGTCAAGATACACGGCGGAATCAAAAACACCGCCCTGCAATGCCTTTAGCTGCAGCTGACAGGCGCAACCCGGATCTGGCTCAGCAGCCTATCCTAGGGATCCATCTGAAGCTGGGAGGAATTGGCGTATAGTTTCATCCGAAACTTCAAGGGCACCAGCAAGAGTCTTGTACTCGGCCTCCATTGCTCTAGCTTTCTCTATGGATTTTTGCGTGTTGACCAGATCTCGATCTAGCTTAGCGCCTTACTCCGTGTTGGCCTGCGCTTCCTCCAGCAGCTGCTGGCGCTTCTCATCAAGCTGGGTCACGTTCTGGATATGAGCGACGGTTAGTGGCTCGACGAGGAGATTGCCGTACATCACTCTATCAGTTGGAGTAACTTGGGCAGCAGCAGACGAAGATGCCGAAGATGGTAAGTTTGCAGTTCTGTTATTGCTCGGACCGGTGCCGAGTTCCAGCGGCTGTTGCACAGGGTTAGGCAGAGGGGGCATGACCTTTGCGCGATCATTATCGGCAGCAATAGGTGGTCCCTTCCCTTTGTCCAGAGCTGTAGGAGGAGCTCGTCCGGATTGATCTTCATCCATCGCCGTCCCAATGGTGACGAACACCTCTCGAGACGTGACAGAGTTGTTGGCTTGCTCGTCGCGCGTGTACTCCTCTTCCATCTCCTGCATGGTAGAGTCTACCTCTTCTGGACTGAAGTCTATCTCCTCTGAATCTGCACTGAAGTCGGTGTATAGCACGTCGATCACAGAGTCGGAGGGTGCCAGGACTTCCTCAATGATGGGGGGTGGAGGTGTAGTAGCAGCGACGATGACTGGAGGTGGTGGCGCAACTGCGGCGATGACGGGCGGAGGCGGTGGTGGCGGTGCCTGAATCGGAGGGGCTCCGTCAATGAGCGCAAGCGCTGTCTGAGCCGCTGCTTCGGCCTCCGCGTAGTTGTTGATGGTGTTTACCATGCTTTCGAAGGTAAGACGTCCCGAAGCCTGCTGCCGCCTTAGAGAATGCCGGAGAAGCGTGCCATGGTCTAGTCCTTCCACAAAGTGATACATGGCATCATCATTGGGGTAATGTGCCAGGTCGGCCCGTATACGGAGCCACCTGGCAAGGTAATCGCGGGGGTTTTCACCCTCTCTCTGAACGCAACGCGCAAGATCAAAGATGGTAACCACACCGACGAACTTGGATCTCTGCTGTCCAGACGCATGGACGAAGCCGGTGGACTTGCAGTGATCTTCCATCTTTATGTCCTGCAAAGGGGAGGTTTAGGTGGGCCTTGAATTTTTCCGATCTTTGCCGGCAAACTCCAAAGAGAGATCTGACATCGATCCTTCCGCGAACGTATCCTACCCGTAGGCGGTCCGTGCGGGTCATGATGCTCCTCCGACTCCTAGGGAACTAGTGACCCAGTCGGTTTCGCCGATGAAGAGGTGGATATCTCTGATAGGAACGATCGAACACCGCGTAGGGTTCATCTTTGCCGGGATCCAGAACTCGTCGGGAGGGACGATCGGAATGTTGCCGGAGAAGAGAACGCGACCGATGGATACGGTTTTGCTGATTCCCGTGAAGATCTTGGTCCTCGCCCGCTGAAGACCTGAAGCGCCTCTTGCCCCATGGTGGGCGCCAACTGTCGTGGTATTGCTGATGAGTACGCCATGGAGGGGTCCTCACAGTGCGTGTTTAAAGATGTGGGGGAAGGAGGACGGTTGATGGGTACGAGGTAACACAGCTTACCCAGGTTTAGATCCCACGATGGTGGCAGAATCCTACTCCTGCTATAAATCGCTATAATGGCAATACGCCGAGTTACAGAGATAGGTTCGCGAGGTTATGTGAAATTGTGCCCTAAAGGCTCCCATAGGCCCGACTTATATAGTCGCCAGGTCCTAGGGTTACAGGGAAACGTCCTAGCCGGACAGGTTACAGAGTCCTACATCGTGTATTACTAGTCTAGCGTGTCTTGTACTCCAAGGCTCCGGGTACGCTGGTGACTCCACCGTAGCCTTCCTTTATTCAGCATGGGCCTCCCTTCTGGATCCTTCTAACTGGGTTGCCCAGCAGGCCATGGGCCATGCTACCAACTGTGGGCCACCCAGGTTATCCGGATAAGAGGCATGCTATGAGGATACCCATATAGCATATCCCCAACACTTGGCAAATGCTCACACCATGTTCTGACTATGACAAGTCACCATAGCCTCTATGGCCATTTAGTTCTTGACTTGTAGTACCACTTCATGATTTGATTAGTAATGTTTTGTTGCTCTGCATGATTATAGCCATTATGCTCTTTTAGTTGGTTGCTCCTAGTCTTTTGCTAGCCTCCACTTGTATGAGTAAGCTCTACTCACGCTTCCAACTCTCAAGAAACCAAGTTATTCCAAAGTGTCCACTATAAATTCCTATGCATGGTGTGTTACACCATTCCAAGTATATTCTTGTTTTCAGCTATCTTCCAATTAAAAACTGTTTTGTTATGTGAAAACTTAGTGATTAAAGCCACCACAAACTTGATGGCACACTTTATATTCTTGCCCCTAATAAACTTGAACCATTGTGTCGTATATGTTGTATATGCTTGCACTTATGCGTTGGAATTAGCAGAACCATGCTGTCATGGGAAACGTTTTCAACATTGCACTTGTACTTTGTACTCAGTTGATATCATTCTCTTTTGTCTATGGATGTCACCGGTGTGAAATAAAGAGGGAACTTGTAAGTCCATGGAGTTTGTATTTTGTGTTAGAGAAACACCTGGGCCGCTAGCCTAAGATATGCCTAATCATGGTGGAAACTTGCAGCATCACCATAGTGAGCTATCTATGAAGCATCCTAAATAAAAAGCTATGCATATAGTAAATAAAAAGATCGCTGAGATGCTCATTGTCTGCTTGCCTTGTCATGTTGGTTATGGGATAGCTCTTGTACCATGTGCAAGGGGTACCCCGTTGGCGGTTCTCTATTATACGCATGTACTTACAATGACAATAACTTACAGGTGACTGAAGTTGAGTAGCATGAGGTGTCGCCCTCGTATTCAAGGGACTTGAGATTGCCAACTTATACTTTGTCAAGCATATACTCCATAGTTTGTTCACTTTAACCTTAATCACTTCAAGATGCTTATGATAGGGGCAATGAGGGCTGAAAGCTAACAAGTACCATAATTTTTGGAAGCTCTTTTTGAAACTTGAAATCCCTGCTTCCCTTTACAAAGGGCCTTTCTTCCACCATTATTGAGTCTCCACCTTCTACCTTTAGGCACCATTAAGAGAGCATAGTTGTCATTCTGTGTGTAGTGTACCAAAACTTATTGATTGATGCATATTGTGACAATACTTGTTCTTGTGCTATTTGTTTCTATTCACCCTTGTGAACTTTGAAGGTGTCCTATGCATCTATTTGCTACTCTATGAGGGACAAGTTGATTGCCACTATGCCATGTTTTTTATATGTGAAATAAAAAAATGTTTGTCAATGCATGTTATTCATGATATTTGTTTGTAGCCCTTCATGTTGCATGCATAGTTACTTTTTCTTATTGTTAGAACTCCATATTTCATGCACATGTCTAGAGTTCTTTGATCCCAGCTTTCAATGCTTGCAAATGGTTTGATCTTGGTTTTGATGGTGCATGTCACCTCAAAAATTATTCTTTTTATCACTTACCTACTCGAGGACAAGGAGTTAAGCTTGGGGGTGCTTGATACGTCGGAAACGTATCTATAATTTTTGATGCTCCATGCTTGTTTAGTATCTACTTTGCTTTGCATTGTCTACACTTTGAGGTATTTTTATATTTTTTCTGGAACTAACCTATTAACAAGTTGCCACAGTGCCAGTTGCGTGTTTTCTTCTGTTTTTGGTTCCAGAAAGGTAGAAAATCAATATTCTCGGAATTGGACGGGACAAAAGCCAAAGTCAATATTTTACCATGGGGGACACAAATCCAGAAGACGAGACAGAGAAGCAAACCAGGGCGTCCAAACCCCCCTAGGCGCGCTGTGGGTGGGCTCACAGGTGGTGTGGCCCCCCTGGTCGCCTCCCGGCTTCGCCTCTTCGCCTATAAGAAGCCCCCGATGCAGAAACCATAAACACCCGATCAAAACTCCACGAAACCGTCTGTAGCCGCCTGTAGGGGTTCGTAGCATGGAAAACAAAAATTTTCTATTGCATACAAACAAACAAGCCAAGATCTATCTACTAGATTGTAGCAACAAGTCGATGGAATAACTTACCCTCGAATATTCCAAAGCGGTTAACGAGAGTAGATTCTCGTGGGTGATGTAGTCGTACACTTCCGATCTCAAGATCGTGTAGACGATCCTTCCCGGCCATGCTCCCAAGCGCTCCGCAATCGGTCACACGTTCGACTCGACGAAGACCTTCCTCTCCCTTGTTCCAAAGAAAGGCCGGAGGTTGTAGCACTCTCTCGCGATTCCCAAAGACAACGGCGTGGTACCAGAAGTAGAGGGGAGATCCCGCAGGGCTTCGCCTTAAGCCGGGGCGAGTATGGTGGAGTATGAGAGAGAGAGCTATTAGTGGTCTAGAGATTAGACACACCAATTAGAAGGCTCTAAACCGTAGGCTAGAGCAATTAGAAGCTCTAAACCAAAACGGCTCTAAACCGGAGATTAGAGGATAGGAACTTGTGTGTCTAGAGGAGGAGGCCCTGCCCCTCCTTTTATAGGTGGGAGGGGCGGCCAAGGGGAGGGGAGTCCCTCCCCAAGTCGGCCTTGGTTGGGACTCCTCCCCCAAGTCGGTTCCAACCACCTCTTGCTTGTTTCCCACAGTTTCCTGTTTTAGCCGTTTGACTTTTAAACTGGCCATTTGACTTTTCTGTTTTAGGATTCAATTTAATCCTTTATTTGGAACAGCAAGAACACTTAGTACATGATGCAATAATTCAATATGTAATGACACATTCATGTACCCTCCCCCCCCCCGGAGTGCCGGACAATCCGGAACCTTCTAGAACATTCCCGATGAAAACACCGGAATCATTCCCGAACTCCGAAACGGGACTTTCCTTATATGAATCTTATTCTCCGGACCATTCCGGATCACCTCGTGATATCCCGGATCCCATCCGAGACTCAAAACATTCCTCTTTTCTCATAATACCATAACTACTCAAAACAACGTCGAATCCTTAAGTGTGTCTCCCTACGGTTCGTGAATTATGCGGACATGATCGAGACACTTCTCGAACAATAACCAATAGAGGAATCTGGAAATTCATATGGCTCCCACATATTTCTACGATTACTGCGATCGAATGAACCACTTACATACGATACCAATTTCCCTTTGTCTCACGATAGTTTACTTATCCGAGGTTATGATCGCTTGTATCTCGCATACCTAGTTCAACCTCGTTCTTGATAAGTAGTCTTTTCTTGTTCCGTGATATGTGATCCCTTGTGAGCCACCACATGCTTGCAAGCTAATTGGATGACATTCCACCGAGAGGGCCCAGTATATCTATCCGTCATATGGATGGACAAATCCCACTCTTGATCCATGTGTTTCAACCAATACTTTCCGAACACTCAATGCCACCTTTATAGCCACCCGATTCACGGTGTGGTGTTTGATGTCATCAAAGCATCCATCCGTAAAAGTGATATGCATGATCTCATGGTCGAAGGAATTAGGTTACTATGTATCAGAAAGCATATAGCAATTGAACTATTGAAATGACTTGATCTTTATGCTACGCTTATCTATAGGAGTATGTCCATCACATCATTCTCCTAATGATATGACCCTGTTGTTAATAACATCTCTATGTTCATGATCATGAAACCATGATCATATATTAACCAACAAGCTAGTTTAACAAGAGGCTTTACTAGGGACTCTTATTTTAGTTTACAAATCACACAAGTATTAATGTTTCCGGTTAATACAATTATAGCATGGTATGTAAACATTTATCATAAGTGTGAAGATATGATAATAACCACTTTATTATTGCCTCTTGGGCATATCTCCAACAGTCTCCCACTTGCACTAGAGTCAATAATCTAGTTTCAAACCTTTGTGTATATAACACCTATGGCTTTCCGGTGTTGTATGTACACGATTGCTAGTGGTCAACTGATCTTCGGATCTGACACTTCCAGGTCCGTGTGTAATTGCATGTCTTTGCGTCTCTACGCATCACTCATTCTCTAATGAGATGGCTTCGTACTAATTTGGTCCTTTGGTGTGACCTTTAGTTCTTTGGGGTTAAAACATGTTGATAATATTGTCGTACAATATATCTTCATAGTACTATCCCACTGTGAACTACACCTAGTTTGATAACAAACTACTTGACACAAATGCCCTCTTTTGCTGCAATAATTGCAGTCATATACTTAACCTTTTGTTGTAGTATCTGTCACAATGTCTTAACTTTGGAACTTATCCAAATCCATTATGGAACTTTCTTTCCATTATATTGTGCCACCCTTAGTTTAGATTGAGATAAACTTAATTTGTACTTTGTGACAAAACTAGTATCAATGTAGTACTTTTACAATGAACTAACCATCTATTTGTCATTTCTACAAAGAATATACTCTTAGTTCTTCCCAAAGATCATAAGAATATCCTTACTATTGTCCAATGATCATCTTATGAATCATTCTGGTATATGCTCATAACATTTAGAGCATAGGACACATCTGGATTTGTACATATCACAGTATGATTGATATAAATACTCTTTGTGATTTCATACATCAAGTATCAATCTATACTTGAATCTTTGTTTCACTTACCAAATGTCAATACACTTGAATATATCATCAACATTGAACTCTTTCAATCCTTTCCGTGCGACAAGAACCTTTTCTTGTAGTTTCTATATTAAACTCATTCAATATCTCTTCTATGTACTTCTGGCACAACCATATTAGCGTCTATTGATGCCAAATATTTGGGTTTTGCCTAAGTCTTTCATCGGGATGAAATTCTTAATATGTGTTAATAAAAGATACATTATTTCCAATCAACAACATGTCTTCCACATAATGTATTAGAAACATGTCTTAGCGCTCCCACTTAATTTCTCGCAAATGCAAGCATCTTCATCGTCTCTAATGAACTTTTTAACTCCTTTAACAATTTCATCATAGTGAAGATTCCAACTCCGCGATGCTCACTTCAACCATTGAAGTTTGCATATGCTTTTAGCATCCTTTGAATTAACAAAACCCTATGGACCGTGTCATGCACACGTCCTAGGTAACAATTCTATTAGAAGAACTTGTTTTGTTTATTCTACTACCATATAACAAAATTATATGTAGTGGTTGCTACATTTATCCATCTAGACTAAATCGCTATGAAAGGTCAGATCTTGTCATAGTCAACCTTTGAACATTGTTGTGAACTCGTTCCCAACATGTCGACTATTTCATAGATGTGAAACATCCATGTCTATTTCTTTTATAGATCCAAACACAACTGTAAGGTCTTACACCTTTCTCGAGGGTCCTTCAAGTTCAAAACTTCATTTCTCGTGCATGGAACTATCACGGATTTTATGGCTTCAAGCCATTTGACGGAGTCAGGGCTCATCATCACTTCTTTGCATGTAGTCGGATCATTATTGTTAAATAATGATTTAACTCTCAAATCTTGGTATTTGATTGTTCATCCGACCTACTTGTTTCAATAGGAACTTAGATCTCCGTGACCACAACCTTTGAAGTACGCGAGCCATGAGCATTGTTTGCTAACTCCGGAACACTTTTCGGCGCTGCGCAACTTTGCACATATAGCTAAGGTTCTTTTAACCTTATCAAAGTTCTATTGTCCTCCCACTTAACTTTTCACGAAAAATTCCTTCTCAAAGAAACTTAACGTTCTAAGCAACAAACACTTTTGTCTCCGGTGTTTATGGAGGAACACTTTAACATTTATACAAAGACAGGTTCATCCGACTTTGGTTGCACACATCTTTCTTATGCATAGCATACCAATGTTTTAAGAAAGGACTACTTGGGTTTTATCCCAAACCATAACCTTATATGGTGTCATTTCAACGGATTATGATGAAGCTCTTTTCAGTGGAAAAACGGTAATCTCTAAAGCTTTTAATCTTTAAAATATAATGGCAGTTTTATGAATTATACCTTTGATCTTACCATGTCAAACAAGGTTTAATTACATACCTCGAATGCCCCATACCCTTATGGTGTTTCGGGAAATGCAAATCCACGGAACGATTTCATAAATCTTAGGTATTATGCTAAACTTTGTAACTCAAATATCTTCCTTTATGATCTTTATCATAAACTGTTTATATTCTTGTTACAATGATTTTGCACTTCATCTTGAAAGTCTTTGAACTTTTCAAATGTTTCACACTTCATCCTTATTAAGTAAATATTCATATATTCACTCAAATTTTCGGAGAAAGCATATGAAGTTGAAATCCATCGCTCTTGACTACACATAATGGACTTCGTACAACAATATGTACAAGTTCCAATAAGCTAGTCATTCGTTCCCTTTTGGCCTATGAACGAAGTTTCAATTATCTCTAGGAAAGTTTCACAAGCGTCATGTGATCAAAAATCAAAAGACTCCAAAATTCCATCCACATGGAGTTTCTTCATGTTTTCTTTCCAATATAATTTAAACGGCGATGTCACTTCCTAAGTGATCTTTCAATCAATTTGTCTTTCGACATTTTTAGCACTAGTTTTATGGATGTGATTTCTCCAACGAGATTTGTGAATCATCCATCTTTTATGGATTACGGAAATTATTTGAACAACCCTTTTTTTTCTCATAATACCTGATAAAACAAATCTTGAAGGCAAGCTTTGATGTTTAACGAGCAACACAATAACCCTTTATTTGTTCTCGATGAACATCATCACATATTCTTTTGCTAGTTACTTAGGCCATTGTAGTTCATAAATTGTGTTGTTTCGTATGACGATTCACACCAACAAATTCAGTATCAAATACTTAATAACCACATTGTTTAATAAGCAAAGAATATATCCATAACATGTATATCATCTATATACTTAAGTGAACAATTCAAGTCTTTTCCTTCGCCATATACTTATGAGATTTTCTTTCAATATTTCCTTGTGCTTGAAAGAATCTATCAACATCAATAGTGGAGTCATACATATGACACATATTCCAAAACATGTATAGTTAAATACCAATGTCTTTGGACTTGCACTTTGAAGTAGATCACCATCATCAAATGTTTGGTGTTCTTTCAAATTCCTTTATTTAGTAATCTCTTGGTGTAGTAAACATTTTACCTACATCAAATATTCATCCTTATCATGGAATCGTCCATGATCAAACTACCTTTAGCTTATAACGATGAATTACGAGTATAATGTTGCTATCCAAAACCTTTTGGAGGATTAGGACAACGAGTGTCTACAACCCTTTGCAAATTCTCATCAAAATATGAGAACATGAACTTTGCCATATTATACTCTATCATGTTGCAACCAAAACTTCGTTTCAGATATCACAATATCTTCCACACATCATGGTTTCTGAAACAACTCTTTCAGATCCTAGATAACCTTGATATTAAGAGAATCCTTTGAATATCAAGAATCATGGAGACAAACATGATACTTATATACTAACACTTGGAATTATTACTCTTGATTTAATACTAATTATTAAACTTCATGGAGTAACCGGAACTTACTGAAAGTTTGCAATAGGACTTTTAAACTTTAGATTAACACTTCAAAACAATACGATACCAGTTCGTAAAGTAACTAACCAGAATTCTATAGTTCTATCACCTCAATTATAACTAAGCGCAAGGTGGTAAACGGATGCCAATGACTACAACAACTATGCAAATTCACTTTGATTCAGTTTATGATAAATTGAGTTCTAATTAATAATTAAATTAATCTAGGTGAACTCCCACTCAAAACAATATCCCACACATTTTTTTAGTGATCACACGAACCAAATCCACCACATCAAAACCGATCATCACGAGAGTTGATATAGCTTCAATGGCGAACAATCAACATGTTCATCATATCTACTATATGACTCATGCTCTACCTTTCGGTAATCCGTGTTCCTGAGGCCATGTCTCGACATGCTAGGCTCACAAGATCAAACCTTACTTTCCGCATGAGCAAATCTGGCTTGCTCACGTTGTATACACTTGTAGAATCTAACACACCCGATCATCACGTGGTGCTTCGAAACAACAAGCTTTAGCAACGGTGCTAACTAAGGGTGAACACTTTATGACTTGAAATTCATGTGCATGAGGGATCATCTTATAATGCTACCGTCGTCTACTAAGCAATACAAGATGCATAAAGGATTAACATCACATGCAATTCATAATATGTGATATGATATGGCCTTTCTTCTTTGTGCTTCCGATCTCCATCTTCTAGCACGAACATGATCTCCATCATCACCGACATTGCACCAAGGTCAATGATGCTTCTCCATGATTGTCGTCCACCGGCTTCAACTATTACAACTACTTTGAATAGACATGCGGGTCTTAACAGAATTTAAAGACAACCATATGGCTCCTGCCGGTTGCCAACTTACAGTAAGGAACATTGCATACATCATATATAATCACAATCATGGCCATATCACATCACAGCACACCCCTGCAAAACAAAGTTAGACGCCTCTAATTTTCTTTGCATGTTTTACGTGGTTTGGGGCTTTCAATAAGTGTCGTTCTAACTTACGAACAAGAACCACAACATTGATACTAGTATTGTCAATCACCCGTTGTAAATTGAATCTTAACTATGCTAGGAGAAACAGGCACCATAAAGCCACTTATGCAATACAAGTTGCATGTCAAGCGTGGAGCAAGTCTCATGAACGATGTCATGTAAGGTTAGCCCGGCCGCTTCATCCCAACATACCGCAAGATGCAAAGTACACAAGAAGCAATCGACAATAAAGCATCAACGCCACAATGACCATTGTGTTCTACTCGTCAACAGATCTACATATTAGACACGGCTCGATACCCTCAGGGGTTCGTAGCATGGAAAAAAAATTTTCTATCGCATACAAACAAACAAGCCAAGATCTATCTACTAGATTGTAGCAACAAGTCGATGGAATAACTTACCCTCGAAGATTCCAAAGCGGTTAACGAGCATTCTCGTGGGTGATGTAGTCGTACACTTCCGATCTCAAGATCGTGTAGATGATCCTTCCATGCGTTAAGCAGCGCTTCCGCATCGGTCACACGTTAGTACTCTCTGAAGACCTTTCTCTCCTTGTTCCAGCAAGCGAAGGTTGTAGCACTCTCTCGCGATTCCGAAGACAACGGCGTGGTACCTAAGTAGAGGGAGATCCCAGGCTTCGCCTTAAGCCGAGCGAGTATGGTGGAGTATGAGAGAGAGCTATTAGTGGTCTAGAGATTAGACACACCAATTAGAAGGCTCTAAACCATGAGCTAGAGCAATTAGAAGCTCTAAACCAAAACGGCTCTAAACCGGAGATTAGAGGATAGGAACTTGTGTGTCTAGAGGAGGAGGCCCCTCCTTTTATAGGTGGGAGGGCGGCCAAGGGAGGAGTCCCTCCCAAGTCGGCCTTGGTTGGCCGACTTGAGGGACTCCCCCAAGTCGGTTCCAACCACCTCTTGCTTGTTTCCCACAGTTTCCTGTTTTAGCCGTTTGACTTTTAAACTGGCCATTTGACTTTTCTGTTTTAGGATTAAATTTAATCCTTTATTTGGAACAGCAAGAACACTTAGTACATGATGCAATAATTCAATATGTAATGACACATTCACGTACCCTCCCCCCGGAGTGCCGGACAATCCGGAACCTTCTAGAACATTCCCGATGAAAACACCGGAATCATTCCCGAACTCCGAAACGGGACTTTCCTTATATGAATCTTATTCTCCGGACCATTCCGGATCACCTCGTGATATCCCGATCCCATCCGAGACTCCGAACAACATTCGGTCTCTTTCTCATAATACCATAACTACTCAAACAACGTCGAATCCTTAAGCGTGTCTCCCTACGGTTCGTGAATTATGCGGACATGATCGAGACACTTCTCCGAACAATAACCAATAGAGGAATCTGGAAATTCATATGGCTCCCACATATTTCTACGATTACTTTGCGATCAAATGAACCACTTACATACGATACCAATTTCCCTTTGTCTCACGATAGTTTACTTATCCGAGGTTATGATCGTCGGTATCTCTGCATACCTAGTTCAACCTCACATCGATAAGTAGTCTTTTCTTGTTCCTGATATGTGATCCCTTGTGAGCCAGTCACATGCTTGCAAGCTAATTGGATGACATTCCACCGAGAGGGCCCAGAGTATATCTATCCGTCATATGGATGGACAAATCCCACTCTTGATCCATGTGTTTCAACCAATACTTTCCGAACACTCAATGCCACCTTTATAGCCACCCGCCACGGTGTGGTGTTTGATGTCATCAAAGCATCCATCCGGTAAAAGTGATATGCATGATCTCATGGTCGAAGGAATTAGGTTACTATGTATCAGAAAGCATATAGCAATTGAACTATTGAAATGACTTGATCTTTATGCTACGCTTATCTATAGGAGTATGTCCATCACATCATTCTCCTAATGATATGACCCGTTGTTAATAACATCTCTATGTTCATGATCGTGAAACCATGATCATATATTAACCAACAAGCTAGTTTAACAAGAGGCTTTACTAGGGACTTTTATTTTAGTTTACAAATCACACAAGTATTAATGTTTCCTTAATACAATTATAGCATGGTATGTAAACATTTATCATAAGTGTGAAGATATGATAATAACCACTTTATTATTGCCTCTTGGGCATATCTCCAACAGTCTCCCACTTGCACTAGAGTCAATAATCTAGTTTCAAACCTTTGTGTATATAACACCTATGGCTTTCCTGTGTTGTATGTACACGATTGCTAGTGGTCAATCGATCTTTGGATCCGACACTTCGTGTCCGTGTAATTGCATGTCTTTGCGTCTCTCGCATCACTCATTCTCTAATGAGATGGCTTGTACTAATTTGGTCCTTTGGTGTGACCTTTAGTTCTTTGGGGTTAAAACATGTTGATAATATTGTCGTACAATATATCTTCATAGTACTATCCCACTGTGAACTACACCTAGTTTGATAACAAACTACTTGACACAAATGCCCTCTTTTGCTGCAATAATTGCAGTCATATACTTAACCTTTTGTTGTAGTATCTGTCACAATGTCTTAACTTTGGAACTTATCCAAATCCATTATGGAACTTTCTTTCCATTATATTGTGCCACCCTTAGTTTAGATTGAGATAAACTTAATTTGTACTTTGTGACAAAACTAGTATCAATGTAGTACTTTTACAATGAACTAACCATCTATTTGTCATTTCTACAAAGAATATACTCTTAGTTCTTCCCAAAGATCATAAGAATATCCTTACTATTGTCCAATGATCATCTTATGAATCATTCTGGTATATGCTCATAACATTTAGAGCATAGGACACATCTGGATTTGTACATATCACAGTATGATTGATATAAATACTCTTTGTGATTTCATACATCAAGTATCAATCTATACTTGAATCTTTGTTTCACTTACCAAATGTCAATACACTTGAATATATCATCAACATTGAACTCTTTCAATCCTTTCCGTGCGACAAGAACCTTTTCTTGTAGTTTCTATATTAAACTCATTCAATATCTCTTCTATGTACTTCTGGCACAACCATATTAGCGTCTATTGATGCCAAATATTTGGGTTTTGCCTAAGTCTTTCATCGGGATGAAATTCTTAATATGTGTTAATAAAAGATACATTATTTCCAATCAACAACATGTCTTCCACATAATGTATTAGAAACATGTCTTAGCGCTCCCACTTAATTTCTCGCAAATGCAAGCATCTTCATCGTCTCTAATGAACTTTTTAACTCCTTTAACAGTTTCATCATAGTGAAGATTCCAACTCCGCGATGCTCACTTCAACCATTGAAGTTTGCATATGCTTTTAGCATCCTTTGAATTAACAAAACCCTATGGACCGTGTCATGCACACGTCCTAGGTAACAATTCTATTAGAAGAACTTGTTTTGTTTATTCTACTACCATATAACAAAATTATATGTAGTGGTTGCTACATTTATCCGTCTAGACTAAATCGCTATGAAAGGTCAGATCTTGTCATAGTCAACCTTTGAACATTGTTGTGAACTCGTTCCCAACATGTCGACTATTTCATAGATGTGAAACATCCATGTCTATTTCTTTTATAGATCCAAACACAACTGTAAGGTCTTACACCTTTCTCGAGGGTCCTTCAAGTTCAAAACTTCATTTCTCGTGCATGGAACTATCACGGATTTTATGGCTTCAAGCCATTTGATGGAGTCAGGGCTCATCATCACTTCTTTGCATGTAGTCGGATCATTATTGTTAAATAATGATTTAACTCTCAAATCTTGGTATTTGATTGTTCATCCGACCTACTTGTTTCAATAGGAACTTAGATCTCCGTGACCACAACCTTTGAAGTACGCGAGCCATGAGCATTGTTTGCTAACTCCGGAACACTTTTCGGCGCTGCGCAACTTTGCACATATAGCTAAGGTTCTTTTAACCTTATCAAAGTTCTATTGTCCTCCCACTTAACTTTTCACGAAAAATTCCTTCTCAAAGAAACTTAACGTTCTAAGCAACAAACACTTTTGTCTCCGGTGTTTATGGAGGAACACTTTAACATTTATACAAAGACAGGTTCATCCGACTTTGGTTGCACACATCTTTCTTATGCATAGCATACCAATGTTTTAAGAAAGGACTACTTGGGTTTTATCCCAAACCATAACCTTATATGGTGTCATTTCAACGGATTATGATGAAGCTCTTTTCAGTGGAAAAACGGTAATCTCTAAAGCTTTTAATCTTTAAAATATAATGGCAGTTTTATGAATTATACCTTTGATCTTACCATGTCAAACAAGGTTTAATTACATACCTCGAATGCCCCATACCCTTATGGTGTTTCGGGAAATGCAAATCCACGGAACGATTCCATAAATCTTAGGTATTATGCTAAACTTTGTAACTCAAATATCTTCCTTTATGATCTTTATCATAAACTGTTTATATTCTTGTTACAATGATTTTGCACTTCATCTTGAAAGTCTTTGAACTTTTCAAATGTTTCACACTTCATCCTTATTAAGTAAATATTCATATATTCACTCAAATTTTCGGAGAAAGCATATGAAGTTGAAATCCATCGCTCTTGACTACACATAATGGACTTCGTACAACAATATGTACAAGTTCCAATAAGCTAGTCATTCGTTCCCTTTTTGGCCTATGAACGAAGTTTCAATTATCTCTAGGAAAGTTTCACAAGCGTCATGTGATCAAAAATCAAAAGACTCCAAAATTCCATCCACATGGAGTTTCTTCATGTTTTCTTTCCAATATAATTTAAACGGCGATGTCACTTCCTAAGTGATCTTTCAATCAATTTGTCTTTCATTTTTTAGCACTAGTTTTATGGATGTGATTTCTCCAACGAGATTTGTGAATCATCCATCTTTTATGGATTACGGAAATTATTTGAACAACCCTTTTTTTTCTCATAATACCTGATAAAACAAATCTTGAAGGCAAGCTTTGATGTTTAACGAGCAACACAATAACCCTTTATTTGTTCTCGATGAACATCATCACATATTCTTTTGCTAGTTACTTAGGCCATTGTAGTTCATAAATTGTGTTGTTTCGTATGACGATTCACACCAACAAATTCAGTATCAAATACTTAATAACCACATTGTTTAATAAGCAAAGAATATATCCATAACATGTATATCATCTATATACTTAAGCTGAACAATTCAAGTCTTTTCCTTTCTGCCATATACTTATGAGATTTTCTTTCAATATTTCCTTGTCTGTTTGAAAGAATCTATCAACATCAATAGTGGAGTCATACATATGACACATATTCCAAAACATGTATAGTTAAATACCAATGTCTTTGGACTTGCACTTTGAAGTAGATCACCATCATCAAATGTTTGGTGTTCTTTCAAATTCCTTTATTTAGTAATCTCTTGGTGTAGTAAACATTTTACCTACATCAAATATTCATCCTTATCATGGAATCGTCCATGATCAAACTACCTTTAGCTTATAACGATGAATTACGAGTATAATGTTGCTATCCAAAACCTTTTGGAGGATTAGGACAACGAGTGTCTACAACCCTTTGCAAATTCTCATCAAAATATGAGAACATGAACTTTGCCATATTATACTCTATCATGTTGCAACCAAAACTTCGTTTCAGATATCACAATATCTTCCACACATCATGGTTTCTGAAACAACTCTTTCAGATCCTAGATAACCTTGATATTAAGAGAATCCTTTGAATATCAAGAATCATGGAGACAAACATGATACTTATATACTAACACTTGGAATTATTACTCTTGATTTAATACTAATTATTAAACTTCATGGAGTAAACGGAACTTACTGAAAGTTTGCAATAGGACTTTTAAACTTTAGATTAACACTTCAAAACAATACGATACCATCAGAAAGTAACTAACCAGAATTCTATAGTTCTATCACCTCAATTATAACTAAGCGCAAGGTGGTAAACGGATGCCAATGACTACAACAACTATGCAAATTCACTTTGATTCAGTTTATGATAAATTGAGTTCTAATTAATAATTAAATTAATCTAGGTGAACTCCCACTCAAAACAATATCCCACACATTTTTTTAGTGATCACACGAACCAAATCCACCACATCAAAACCGATCATCACGAGAGTTGATATAGCTTCAATGGCGAACAATCAACATGTTCATCATATCTACTATATGACTCATGCTCTACCTTTCGGTAATCCGTGTTCCTGAGGCCATGTCTGTACATGCTAGGCTCGTCAAGATCAAACCTTACTTTCCGCATGAGCAAATCTGGCTTGCTCACGTTGTATACACTTGTAGAATCTAACACACCCGATCATCACGTGGTTCTTCGAAACAACAAGCTTTAGCAACGGTGCTAACTAAGGGTGAACACTTTATGACTTGAAATTCATGTGCATGAGGGATCATCTTATAATGCTACCGTCGTCTACTAAGCAATACAAGATGCATAAAGGATTAACATCACATGCAATTCATAATATGTGATATGATATGGCCTTTCTTCTTTGTGCTTCCGATCTCCATCTTCTAGCACGAACATGATCTCCATCATCACCGACATTGCACCAAGGTCAATGATGCTTCTCCATGATTGTCGTCCACCGGCTTCAACTATTACAACTACTTTGAATAGACATGCGGGTCTTAATGTAATTTAAAGACAACCATATGGCTCCGCCGTTGCCAACTTACAAGAAGGAACATTGCATACATCATATATAATCACAATCATGGCCATATCACATCACAGACACCCCGCAAAACAAAGTTAGACGCCTCTAATTTTCTTTGCATATTTTACGTGGTTTGGGGCTTTCAATAAGTGTCGCTCTAACTTACGAACAAGAACCACAACATTGATACTAGTATTGTCAATCACCCGTTGTAAATTGAATCTTAACTATGCTAGGAGAAACAGGCACCCGCAAAGCCACTTATGCAATACAAGTTGCATGTCAAGCGTGGAGCAAGTCTCATGAACGATGTCATGTAAGGTTAGCCCGGGCCGCTTCATCCCAACATACCGCAAGATGCAAAGTACACAAGAAGCAATCGACAATAAAAGCATCAACGCCCACAATGACCATTGTGTTCTACTCGTGCAACAGATCTACATATTAGACACGGCTCTGATACCACTGTAGGGGTTCGTAGCATGGAAAACAAAAATTTTCTATCGCATACAAACAAACAAGCCAAGATCTATCTACTAGATTGTAGCAACAAGTCGATGGAATAACTTACCCTCGAAGATTCCAAAGCGGTTAACGAGAGCAGATTCTCGTGGGTGATGTAGTCGTACACTTCCGATCTCAAGATCGTGTAGATGATCCTTCCGGCGCTGCGTTCCGGCAGCGCTTCCGCAGTCGGTCACATCGCTCGATTTACGAAGACCTTTCTCCTTGTTCCAAAGCAGCGAAGGTTGTAGCACTCTCCTCGCGATTCCGGCAGACAACGGGCAGTACAAGTAGAGGGGAGATCCCGCAGGGCTTCGCCTTAAGCCGGAGCGAGTATGGTGGAGTATGAGAGAGAGAGCTATTAGTGGTCTAGAGATTAGACACACCAATTAGAAGGCTCTAAACCGCAGGCTAGAGCAATTAGAAGCTCTAAACCAAAACGGCTCTAAACCGGAGATTAGAGGATAGGAACTTGTGTGTCTAGAGGAGGAGGCCCTGCCCCTCCTTTTATAGGTGGGAGGGGCGGCCAAGGGGAGGGGAGTCCCTCCCCAAGTCGGCCTTGGTTGGCGCGCCGGCTTGGAGGGACTCCTCCCCCAAGTCGGTTCCAACCACCTCTTGCTTGTTTCCCACAGTTTCTTGTTTTAGCCGTTTGACTTTTAAACTGGCCATTTGACTTTTCTGTTTTAGGATTCAATTTAATCCTTTATTTGGAACAGCAAGAACACTTAGTACATGATGCAATCATTCAATATGTAATGACACATTCATGTACCCTCCCCCCGGAGTGCCGGACAATCCGGAACCTTCTAGAACATTCCCGATGAAAACACCAGAATCATTCCCGAACTCCGAAATGGGACTTTCCTTATATGAATCTTATTCTCCGGACCATTCCGGATCACCTCGTGATATCCCGGATCCCATCCGAGACTCCGAACAACATTCGGTCTCTTTCTCATAATACCATAACTACTCAAAACAACGTCGAATCCTTAAGTGTGTCTCCCTACGGTTCGTGAATTATGCGAACATGATCGAGAAACTTCTCCGAACAATAACCAATAGAGGAATCTGGAAATTCATGTGGCTCCCACATATTTCTACGATTACTTTGCGATCGAATGAACCACTTACATACGATACCAATTTCCCTTTGTCTCACGATAGTTTACTTATCCGAGGTTATGATCGCTTTATCTCTCGCATACCTAGTTCAACCTCATCGATAAGTACTCTTTTCTCGTTCCCGTGATATGTGATCCCTTGTGAGCCAGTCACATGCTTGCAAGCTAATTGGATGACATTCCACCGAGAGGGCCCAGAGTATATCTATCCGTCATATGGATGGACAAATCCCACTCTTGATCCATGTGTTTCAACCAATACTTTCCGAACACTCAATGCCACCTTTATAGCCACCCAGTTACGGTGTGGTGTTTGATGTCATCAAAGCATCCATCCGGTAAAAGTGATATGCATGATCTCATGGTCGAAGGAATTAGGTTACTATGTATCAGAAAGCATATAGCAATTGAACTATTGAATTGACTTGATCTTTATGATACGCTTATCTATAGGAGTATGTCCATCACATCATTCTCCTAATGATATGACCCTGTTGTTAATAACATCTCTATGTTCATGATCAGGAAACCATGATCATATATTAACCAACAAGCTAGTTTAACAAGAGGCTTTACTAGGGACTTTTATTTTAGTTTACAAATCACACAAGTATTAATGTTTCCGGTTAATACAATTATAGCATGGTATGTAAACATTTATCATAAGTGTGAAGATATGATAATAACCACTTTATTATTGCTTCTTGGGCATATCTCCAACACCGCCACCACCATCGTCCCTAGATCGGGGGGATCTGAAGTTCTTCCTGGCACCTTGAAGGATGGGAGATCATCCCGGAGGCCTTCTCTCCGGTATGATGTGTGAGTAGTTCCACCTTGGACTATGGGTCCATGTAGTATCTAGATGGTTGTATCTCCTCCTTTGTGCTTTCATGTATAGATCTTGTGAGCTCTGTTCATGATCAAGATCTAATCTATTTGTAAGCATGCATGTTGTGTTTGCGGGGATTCGATGGATATTGAGATTACTATGTCAGATTGATTAATGGTTTTGTCTTTATGATTCTATCATGTTTGTGTTGTTTGTGATCTTGCATTCTCTCCGTTGTTAGTAGCTATCTTGGCCAAGTAGTTTCTAGTGACTCCAAGAGGGAATATTATTCTTGATTATGGGTTCATTCATGTAGTTTCCAAGGGAAGTGACAGAAATCTCTTCGGTTGTAGATGTGCTATTGCTACTAGGGAGAAACAACGGTCTCTTGTTCATGGAACAAGTGGTTTGTTTACCTGTAGAGGTCTCAACCTAATAAGGTAGATTCCTCCTGTGTTTACAATGCTAGTCCCTGGATCAATAGCTAGCATCCACAGTTAAGATGTAATATCAAGATACAAAGGTCATAACATAACTTTATAACCAGAAATAACATAATTTTTATTACATCTTACATAGCTCATTTGTCTATTACATTACATTATAGCGGAATAATTATAGTCATGGTCCTTCATCTTCAAAGTGCCACAGGCAGATGTTGGTTGTAGACTTTGTAATCCTAAACAATCAATCTTCACTAAAGACAATCAAACCTGCAACATTACAAGTTACAGCCACAAGGGTCAATACATTTTGAATTGTATTGGCAAGTTTCACTACTTTGTATAATATGTGTGGATCTTATCAATACATGCATATTTGGCTAAGTAGAGTTTAAGGCATATTTGCATAAAGCATTATTTATCCTATCTTTTTCAAAGTGGTTTTGGTCCTTTGTCAAATCTCTTTTCCAAGTTCCTTGAACTCCTTGGTAGAAACTCAAGTGTTCAAGTCCTTGTCAAAATCCCTTGAGCTACTTGGTAACCCCAAGAACAACAAGTTTTATGAAATCTCATGAGTTCCTTGGTAACCCCAAGTACATCATGCTCTTGAGAACCTTGGTAACCCCAAGTGCAACAAGCTTAACAAAATCTCTTTGAATTCCTTGGTACCCCCAAGTGCATCAAGTTTTTATATTAGAAGTTGGAATGTCGAGATCTCCCATGGTTCAAACTTTAGTTGCTCAGTATTGTCCATAACCGGGGACACGGCTAAGTACTTAGATTTTATTAACTTCTTCAGAAGGAGTACACTTTACCCACATGTCACAATCCCATCCTTTTGCCACCAGTGGCCTACTGGATTAGTGCTCACCAAGATGGAGTACTGGCAGATTGAGAATGTGACGAAGTCTTTCCAAAGGGTCCTCTCATACACCATTTCTAGCTTGCCTTCAGCACCCATGAAGCATTCCAGATCCCCATGTCCGGTTAACTGAAGACAGTGCATGGGTCTTCCCAATGTAGTCGACTAAGCCAGAGCCATAATAGCATGTGGTTGCACACGAAAGCCACAATTGGAGAAACATGTTCAATCTCTAAGTTTCCTAGGTGGTTTTCTTTTGGAGCACAACACAAAGTGATTCCCATAGACATGGTCCCTTTTGTTGCCACCTTCTCCAAAACTTAAAGTGTCCACCACCTAGGTGGTTCATTGAGTCCTTGTTTTATTATGTAAAACACAAGTCCTTTTATCAACCTTTGTAAAATCTCAACATGTATCTCTTTTCAAAATAAAGCATGGCTAAGCATGTACAACTACATTATTTTCACTAAGGAGTGTATAGGGAATCCTATTAGGATTAGCATAGCTTAAGTATAAAAAGTATTTTCATGCATGTTTCAAAATCCACTAAGTATAATGAAAATAGTAGGAATTTTGATGATAGTGTCACTTGCCTTTTGGAAGGGAATGATGGTTCACTCCTTGATCTTGCTAGTCTCTCACTTTGCTAATTTCACTACAATCAATCAAGCAAACACCAATCAACTAGCATTCCAAATAATCAATCAAACATCATTTCATACACACAAAACTATGGGATCTAAGTCATGCATGGGAGCATGCACAAGACAGTGTTATTTTGTAAAGAGGGTCTCTATTGGGTTTCTAAACTTTGTAAGATCCAAATTGGTCATTTACCAAAGTGGCAAAGTCATTTGCAAAAAGATTTTATCTCAAAAACCATTTTAGAATCCATTCATCATTTTATGTGGTGAAAATATTTCTTATCAAAGCAAAACTTTATGTTTTTCACCCAATGAGTTGCCATTGCAAAACTTGGTGTTTTTGGGTCAGTAGGTTTGGTCCAAGCTATTTTCTCAAAGTTTTCTTTCCAAAAACATTTTTCATAAATCACTAATTCTATTTGGCTAAAAATTGGCTAAGTCAAATAATTCAACCTAAATTTTACAAAAATCCTTTTTAACACCAAGGGTTGGTTCCTAGGGTCATTAAGGTCACATAAAACCATTTTACAAAAGTTTTACCCCTAAATTCAATTTTAAACAATTTTCTTACTCTAAATAAGCTCACATATGAATCTACAAAAACAAGCAAACAAACAGATACTATTTTCTAAACTAAGGGCATGGTTGGCTAGGGTTTGTTCTCCTGAATCCAACGACATAAAATTTGTAATTTTTGGACGTGTGGTTTGAAAGTTACAGAGGTTTGAAAATGGCATCAAATTCTGATTTCAAATTCTATTTCAGATCGTCTGATGCCACGCGTCATGTTCTAATTCGCCGGTACCGGTTCGGGGTGGATCACGGTGCAGACCGTCGGATCTAAGCAGATCGTATGGCCCAGATCACGTACCCGTTCGCGTTTAAGTTATTCTATCCTATCCATCAGATCGGGATCGGACGGCTGTGGGGTGCTTGACCTTAGACAAGGCGGCTACTTTGGCGGCGAGCGACCGATGATGGCGGCGGTACATGAAGCAAAGGATGGTGGGGAGATGCTCACCGGAATCGCTGACGCTCGCTGATGCTCAACGTGGTACTTGTCCGTCGAGGGGCGCTAGGGGGCAGCTGCGATTGCTCGCCGGAGTAGAGGGCAACGCCGGACGGCTCTGTCTGTGGTCGAAGGCGACATTGCAGATCACGCGGAGGCAAACAAAGGGCACGGTTAGATGCGTATGGTCGAGGGGATGACGTGTGTATGAAAGAGAAGAGGAGGGGCGGTCGGTTTTACCGGGGAGACGTCGTCGGAGATGAAGACAAATGCGGCGGCGTCGGGAGCTCGTCGTAGTCGATGCTTCGGGGCGTCCGCGGTCGAACTAAGAGTGCTGGGAGGTGCGTCTGGGAGTGGGGAAGCTACTAGGGTGCTCGGAAAGGTGGAAGGTGGCATGTACTGGCCTGAATTGGCCGGAGACGGCGGTCGGAACAGAGGAGCTCGAGGAGGAAATTGGGGTGGTCTAAGGCGTGCACAAGGTGTCGAGGGAAATATAGAGGAGTCTTGGGCGTTTCAACCTGCGTGATCAAAGCTGGTAACGGTGGTCGAGTTAAAGCGAATTAAGGCCGAAATCATCGGCAGAGCGGTGTCGAAGGAGGAGAGAAGAGGTCGTATGGTGGGAAGAAGAACGGTGACAAGTGGGGGTCGATCGGTGGGAAAGAAGCGAGGAGGAGGTCCACTAGTCGGTTGCTCATGGGTTAACTAATTGGTGCGAATTGTTTTCTTTCGGGTGAGGTCTTGGGCTGTTTCGGCCTGTTTGGGCTCTTGGGTTTGGGGGTGCATTTCCATTTTTTTTATTCGTATCCTTTTCTTTTCTATATCCGAATTTCGCTTTGAAATTTCTATCAAACAAACATGGTTCAAATAAATTCAAACAACACTCACACTTTGTAATATTGAAATTAGTTCTGTTTAGTAACATGAACCAAAATCCAAATTCAAATTAATAATTTTATTAATAGGGTCCATTAATAATTAAATATAATTGGACCTTGGTTATTTAAATCAAAAATAGAGTTTGATTTTATTAATAAAATCTTTATTTGAAACCTAAATATTTTCAAAACCAAATTAGTAGGTTTTATTTAGGAAATATAGAATACTTGGAAACTTGTTTTTAAAACAAAATAACATTTTATTTTAGAGTCCATTATTAATTAAATATAAAAGACTTTCATTATTAATTCAAATAGGATTTGTTTTATTAATATCTTTATTTTTAAAATTAAAATTAAAACCAAAAAAACACTTTAGTAGGTTTTAATTGTGAATATCAAATATTTGGAAAACTTATTTTAATTATTTTTAATAAGTTTTGATGTTTAATTAAAATGGTAAAACCTTTTATTTGAATAAAATTTGGATATTAACTCCTTACTATTTTATTTAATCAATCCTTTATTATTTTTATCATAACAAAACATTTCATTTCAAAAGCTTGGCCAAGTTTTAATTTGGCTTTATAAAATAATCTTTATTTATAAAACTTTTATTTCAATTGAAAACCAAATCCTTTTATTTAAAAGATCCAAAATAGTACTTCCAAAATATTTTGTTTTCTTTTAAAATATTTATCTTTTTAAATCCCTTTAATTCAAATGGGTTTGAGGTTCCAGTTAAATTCAAAAAGTTTCTTCTCGCTCTAAATTTAAACAAAGTTTTATTTTATTCATTTTATTTTCACATTACAAGATTTGGAAAATCTTGGGATGTGATATTACCTTACACACTTTGCTTAAAGCAGTTGTCTGTTGCTTGCAACTTAATACTGGAGGGGGTTCGGATGATAACCTAAAGGTGGAGTTCTAGTTATAGATGCAGTTGCATGGCGGTCTATGTATATTCTTGTATTGCCCAATCGAATCTCATAGGATCTTTTTGTCTGGTATTGCATTGTTATGCCTTGCTCAGTTCCTTTCAATTGCCCTGCTGTAATTTGTTTACCCTTCATGCCATGTTGTTTATCTAACGAGAGCACCTCTAGTGAACTATGGACCCCGCTCCAATCTTTACCATTGATACATCTTCCACTGTTACTTGTTTACTTGTTGCAAACCATTACCTTCCACACCATATGTTTAATCCTTTGTTACAGAAAACCGTTAAGCTTGACAACCTCACTGATTCGTTGGGGAAAAGTCTTGATTTTGTGTTGTGCAGGTTTTTATGTTGCTTACAACACCTTTGAGACGTTTCCTTCCTCCTACTGGTTCGATAACCTCGGTTTCTTACTGAGGGAAAACTTGCTGCTATGCTCATCACACCTTCCTCTTGGGGTTTCCAATGAAGCGTCCCACGACAGTGCTGGTAGTCATCAATAAACTTCTGTGAGCAAGAACTATTTCTAGGTGCAGCTGAATTCACAACTCAGTTGTTAAGGCTTGCAAGTATTCTTTGGCTCCCCTTGTGTCTAATCAATAAATTGGGTAATACTACCCGTAAAGACTATTGCGATCCCCTATACTTGTGGGTCATCAAGACTATTTTCTGGCGCCGTTGCCGGGGAACATAGCTTTATTTGTAAGTTCACTTGGATCTGTTATTGTTCACTGCTATTCCTTTCTCGTGATGGAAAGTTCCCTATTTTACCATCCACTACAAGAATAGGTACAATTCTAAACACCTCTGCTTCTCTTGATTCACCGTCTGTTATAAGTAAGCTTGTTACACCACCACCACACACTCATGCTACACACACTGCTACTACTACTGAATCTGAAACTGCTTTTGATACTCATGATGTTACTTCTACTGTGCTTTATGCAAGTGGTTCATTAGGTCCTTTCCTAGATGCTACTATGGCTAGTCTAGTAAATACTGAAACTCCTAGTGAAGACATTGTTACACCTATTAGCTCACCTAAGTCTAGAGAGAGAGATGATATTAATGATGTTTACATTGAGTTCACTGATGAATTTGTTGAACAGTGCCGAAACACACATGGTACTAGTGCTATTAAGAGTCTCCTTGCAAGACGTACCATTATTCCTAAGTTGTCCTTTGATCCTAAGTTTGCCACTTCTCCCATAGATATTAAAGATAAAGATTATGATTTCTCTCTTGATTTATCATATTTAGACATTGTTGAGAAATAACCTTTTTGTGGGACTGAAAATGAGAGTGTTGTGGCTCATATGAATGTGCTTTCTACCATGAGTGCTTTATTCTCTGATGATTTTAAGATGCGCAAGTATTTTGTTACTAAGATCTTCCCTTTTCCACTAAAAGGAGAAGCTAGGGCTTGGTTTAATAGATTACCTCCTGGATCCATTGATAGCCCTGATTGTTTGATTGCTTCTTTCTTCCAGAAATATTTTCCTCCTAGTGCTAGACATGCTGCTTTGCAGAAACTTTTTGATTTTAAACAGGGAGAACAAGAGAAATTGCCTGAGTCATGGAGAAGGTTCTATGCCTTGATTCATGCACATCCTGGATGTCCATTACCTAAAAATGAGCTACTTGATATTTATTATAATGTACTAACTGATGATTCTAGGACATACCTAGATAGCTTTGCTGATTGTGTTTTCAGGAAAAGAACTCCTACAGATGCTGAAGAATTAATGGCTAAAAGAAGAAAGAATTATGATGATGGGACTTCAACTGAGCTAAATACACCTAAGCCTATTACTCCTGAACCAGTTGTGCCTGAACCAGTTCCAATACAAATACCAAAGAAGAGGGGAGTTATTGCATTAAATGATGAAGTGATGAAGGAAGCTAAGAAGTGTCTAAAGGATAAAGGTATTAGAGCTGGAGATGTGAAGAATCTACCTCCTATGGAAGAATTATGTAAGCCAATTCCCCACTCATCTATTATTGAAGTACACTCTCTCCAACACTTTGATGTAGGTGATATTCCTTATGGTAAGCCTCCTGATCAATGTTTAGAGGAACTTCACATTTTTATTGTTAAACAAGGTAATTTTAATAAACAAGTTCAGAATCATTTATTGGAAAACTCTAGAGCTATTAAAGAGTTGAAAGATATTGTGGAAAGAACTTCTAATGATATTAAAATGCTTTGTAAACACTTTCAAATGGTTCAAACTCAAATTGATCAACTTGCTAAGGTGCAAAAGGATATTCTAGTTAATGCCTCAGGAAATAAACATGCTTATGGAATTAGAACTAGGAGTGGTATAGCTACTCAAGATCCTTTATATCCTGAAGGACACCCTAAAAGAATTGAGTAGGATTCTCAACATGGTGAGAGTAGTGGTAGTCCTCGTAATAGAAAGAAAAAGAAGCACAAAATAGTTGAGGAACCCCTTGAACCTGCTGTAAACCCTAATAGTATATCCGTCTCTGATGCTGAAACTGAAAGTGGTGATAAAAATGATGCTCCAGATAAGGAGGAAGTTGATGAAGAACCTGAGAAGCACACTAAGAACACTAGGTACACTAAGGAAGATTTAATTGCTAATAAACATTGTAAAGAGAGAGAACCTTGGATGCAGAAACCTATGCCTTTTCTAGGTAAGAAACACAAGACAAAGGAGGAAGAACACTACAACAAGTTTTGTGAGTGGATGAAACCTTTATTTTTGCAAATTCCTTTGACTGATGCTATTAAGTTGCCTCCTTATTCAAAGTATATGAAGGATATTGTCTCTAATAAAAGGAAGATTCCTAATGAGGAGATTTCTACTTTTCTTGCTAATTATTCCTTCAATGGTAAGGTTCCAAAGAAACTTGGTGATCCAGGTATACCAAATTTTCCTTGCTCTATTAAGAATAATTATGTTAGAACTGATTTATGTGATTTGGGAGCTGGGGTTAGTGTTATGCCTTTTTTTCTCTACAAGAGATTCCATCTAGAAAAGTTGATACCAACTGATATATCTTTGCAAATGGATGATAAGTCAACTACTATTCATGTTGGTATATGTGAGGATGTTCTTGTTCAAGTGGCTCATAATTGCTTGGTTTTAACTGATTTTGTTGTGCTTCAAATTCCTGAAGATGACAATATGTCTATTATTCTTGGGAGACCTTTTCTTAATACTATTGGTGCTGTCATCAATTGTAATCAAGGAAAAGTAACTTTTAATATTAATTACAAAGAGCATACTGTCTATTTCCCCAAGAAGGTTGCTAAAAGCTATTGCCTGAATTCCATTGAAAATATTGAGAGCATCAAGGTTGGAGAAATATATTGTCCCATTCCACAAGAAAATTTTGAAACCATTATAATTGGGACCATTGCTATCAAGCTTGAGGTAACATAATCACTTTGTGGAATATAAAGTTTTATTTCATATAAGATTGTTTTGGTAACCAGACTTTATCAACCTTGTTAACAAAAGGATTTTAATGAACAAAATAATGTTTTCACTGTGGTTATGCTCGCCCACTTCTACTTTTCTCCTTCCTAGTCTATGCTTTTTCTCTAGTTAGCTTTGGTTTTGCTAGTTGTTTGCTTGTTAGAGTGCCTTAGAACTTCCGTAGTTTGGTTTTTGTTTGCTTTTGCTTCTTCTAAAAAAGTCTTTTCTATGAGAAAATCAATTTTCATACCCTGAAAATTGGCCAAAAATAAAGTTTCCCGAAAAATCCCAGAAAATTCAAAATAATTTTTTCCTCAAAAAAAGGGGTAGAGGGACACCTGGAGTGACCCAGGGGGCCACCCTAGGCCAGCACACCCCTGGTGGGCGCGGCCAACCCCCAGGTGGCGCCTGGCTGGGGTGTGGCCCACATGGGCCCCTCCAAGGTGCCTCCTCCTAGCCATCTTATTTCTCTCTCTCCCGAAAAAACCGGGAAACTTTCTCAAGCTTGAGTTCTTACTGTTCTTGCTCCTAATTTTTGATCTCCTTGCTCAAACCATCTTTGCTAATGATTTTTGGAGGGATTGCTCCTTGGTATCTGGCTCCTCCGCTTGTCCAATTAGATTTGTGATTGGTAGATTGTATCTTGAGTATTTGGCTGCTATAGGTGTCATGTTGTGTGAGCTTGCATGCTTGTTCTATGCTTAGATATTTCATTTTTATGCATGTGTATCCCTCTAGCAAGTTCCTATAGTAGTTTCTCATCATTTATCAACTTCAAAATCACTTGGTTTGATGTTGGTCTAAAATTTTCAGAAAGGAAGATGAGTGCATACCCACTGAATCAATATGATTTGATGGTACCTGAGCCAATGAAATTTCATTGTGAGGAAGGAGTCTTCCCTTCCATATATCCATGTGTGGCATCCCGCAAAACCACTACTAGAAAATCGCGTTGTTTTTGTGCATTGCATCATCATGACCGCATGCTCATGTCATCATGCCACATTGCATTTGAGAATAGTCATCGTCTTGCATTTGCTTGCATAAAACTATTTGCAGAAAACCTATTTTGTGTTTGCTAAAACGCCCCATCTTTATTCAAACAACCAAAACCGGGTCTCCGGATTATTTTGTTTTGCCCGCTATCGGTTTGCAGAGGCTATGTTTTAATCAAATAAATATTAAATTATTTTTTAGTGGGGGCAGTCGAACGGGCCGACCCGACCCGAACGACCACCCCCCAGAAACTAAATCGGTCCAACCAACCAGCCCCTCTAAATCCTAAGTTCACCCAACCTAATCTACCCCCCCTTGCCTCCACATCATCCTGGCCAATCACCATGTGCCACCTCGCCCTTTTCCCTTCCCCCAACCAACCAGACGCAGACACATCACCACCCCACTTCCCCTCTTTCCCCCCACTCAACCACACACACACAGCCTACACCACGCACTCACCCAGCCATACCTGCCACCTCCCACTTACATCCACCCCGGCGCGCCGTCCACCCCTGGCCTAGTCAAGAGCCCACCCCACCTTTCCCACCACTCACCTCCTCCGGGCCCACCCCGACCGAACCGCCCACCCACCGCGTCTTCCCCACGCTGCCCCAGGCCACCAGCCCGCCGCCTCGTCTGTGGCCGCCCCCTTCGCCTCGCCGGCCCCTCCTGTCACCCTCTCTCTGCGGCACCCCTGCCGCCTCGTTCCCTCCTCTGCCGCGAGCTGCCGCCGGGCCTCCGTTCGCCGTCAAGGCTCGCCTCACTGCCTCGCCCGTCGCCCGCATCCGCCTACCGTCCGCCGCCCGGCCCGCCTGAGCCGCTCCTCCCGCTCGGCCCCTGCCCGGCTGCCTCCTCACTCGCCCGCCAGCCCCTTCATCCCCGCTCCGCCCTACGAGGCCTCACACTGTCGCCGCCAGGCGCCTCGCCGCCTCCGACCGGCGCGCCTCCCTGCTCCACCCCTGCGCAGAGCCGCCGCCCATGGTCGCCCGCCGGCGCCGCGCCTCCGCGCGCGCGTTCCCGAGCAGCGCCGCGCCGTACCGCTCGCCGTCAACCGCCTCGTCGGCGCCGCCCTAACCTCGCCACGCCGCCCATCCGACCTGCATGAGCCCGTCGCTGTGGCCAGACGCCGCCGCCACCTCCTCCGCAGCAGCTGCGGCCTCCTGGCGGCCGTCTTACGCCTCGTCAGTTGTCGCGATCTGCGTCGACCCCGCCAGGCCGCTCGGCCATGCCAAGCCCTTCAGTGCCGCCTCAGGATGGGTGCGTTCCGCCGTCGACCGCGGCGCCCTCTCCCTGTCCGCGCAGTCACCGTCCGGCCCGAGCACCGCGTCCTTCCCCGAGCGAGTATGCGAGTTCAGGGCCAGCTTGAGCTGGTGGTACTCCAAGATCTACCGGCACCGAGGACCCCAACCCAAAAAGGACCGGAACGCAAGACCCTGTCCCGAAGGCAAGTCCGGACCCGAAGACCCCATCCTCAAGTTCTACTTCCTTGTGGCCAAGGCCCCTAAGCACGGCGACACCACGACGTCAAGGTCCAAGAGCCCCATCGACATCAAGGAACCGAAGGAGGGCTATGAGGTACCTGGTACCGCACAAGCTCGTCAGCGACCCCCGGTGTTGGGACCAAACCCCCCCCCCCCCGGACGCCAAGACCGACTCGATGGCGCGGCCCGACAAGATCCTCGCAACGGCAAGATCGACCCCGTGGGACCCGACAAGATCTACCATATGAAGACCGTACCGGTCCGGTGACCCTCGACGAACCTCCGGCAAGAACTTCGACATGGCCAAGATCTACCATACCGAGTCGGGCCGACAAGTGAAGTCACAACCACCAAGGCCATCCTCGCGGAACACCAAGACCTACCTCATTATCCGAGAATGAACCGAGTCGAGAACGCTCCGTCGAACCACGGACCACGGTAACCGAACCCGGAACCCCCAAGATCTGCCGAACCCTAATGTGTGAACCCTTTCCCGAGAACCCTATTTTATAACATAATAACCTTGTCGCATATTAAATTGTCATTCATCTCGCATGCATCTCATTGGTTTGGGGGCCTTATGCCGATTCACCTAATAATTAAATATGGGGCCCATATGCGGGCAAATCTAGTCTCATATCGGCCTCATTTAAACTTGTGTAGCGAACCGGTGCTATCTTTTGCCATGTTAAAACAACATTTTGAATTGCGGGGTAGTTAAACAACTTGAACCATATAATCATTTGTCGGGACCCCGGTTCCGCTTAATCTGACCTAAATGCATCGCACCTTTGCCATGACATACATCATTCATGCATCATGCCGATCTTTCGCCGTGGTATTAAATATTGCATCCGGTGTTTCTTCTAGTGTTTTGCTTCTTCGCGGATAAGGCCGTTGAGTTGATGCGAGTGTCGACCCGATCTTCGGTTGAACCTTCGACAATGTTTTCAGGCGAGCATCTCCCCCCTTTCTACCTATCTTACTTTTATAGTATTTATTCCCCTCATGTTGATCTATTGCTATCTGTGTTGCGATGCTTTAGTTTCCGTACCTGTGATATACCGTGCAGCCCTATATTGCCTTGGACACATCCTATTACCTGTTGTTTGGTAGATAGTTGGACTTGCGCGTCGTAGTCGCTTGCTCAAGTGCTGTCACGTGTTGTCAAATGCCAGAGTTGTTGGAGTATTGCCGCATGTTGTTGTTGGAGATGATCATAGTTTTACTTATTGTTCACTTTAATTCCTGTTTAACAACTAAAATTGAAGTAAGCAGAGGCATCGGTGGGTGATAGATAATATTTGGTTTCCGAACGCCCACTTGTGTCCCGTAAGACCCCGAGTACTTGGTACCTGTTCCTTGATTTATCGCGCTATCCACATCCGGGAGGTATATGGGACCCCCACGAGCGAGCTTGATTCATCTTATTTCTTGGGGCCACAAACTAGTTTGAGGTTTTATTTACGATCCTGTACTTATGCCATGCTACTTATGTATTTACGATTGTCGAGGAGCACTGCTTGTCTGTTAGGATCGGGACACGATTCGCGGTGTCGACAAGCCAGCCACACTTTCGGGTTACCCGATCGTTCTGACCGTCTACCCAAACCTTGAGTCCGTCTCGAGTCACCGGGCTTCGCTTGGGATCTACTTAAGGGGTGGCCCCCTAAAATATTTCTGAATCCTGTGATTGTTCAGTCGTGAAAGCCTCGTTGGGTTTTGAGTTGGTTTTTTCGAGGTTGATCGAGCGTGTGTTGCTATTGGTGCACCCCGGCCGGGTAAAACTTTCTGAAAGCCGTGTCCGCGGATATGGACGACTTGGAGCACAGTATCTCGATCATAGACAGGCATAACTAAAGTTTATTGCTATAAATTTGACTTTATAATGACTAGTAATCAGCTTCACTATAATGGAATGGCTAATTAATACTGCCCACAATTGCTTGCTTAGAGTGTCGCTTGCGACCACTGTACCTGACTAGTAAGTATGGCAACTACAACGGAATGGCTTAATAAAAGTATCAACAACTGCTGGGTTTTGGGTTTATCTCATGCTATCTGTATCTGATTAGTAAGTGTTACAACTATAACGGAATGGCTAATAAAAGTGCCTACTGCTTACTTTATCCGGATGAATATCTAAACCTGACTAGTAATTACTGCAACGATAACTGAACAAGTAAAACTGCCAACGGTGTGAGTTCCTCGGTTGACTTCCTCGTTTGGTCTCGAGGGGGAAACGCCAGGATGGGTTTGTTTGGTGTTAGTATCAGGTTGGATCCGGATAGGTCATTCTTATCCCTCTCTGGTAACCGCCAGTTGTATCGAGTCTCTATAGGTGTTTAGTGCATGCCGCCGCTGCCGCTTCAGTCCACCATACCTATGTAGGCGAGCGCCGCCGAATTCTAGCCTCGCCGTGTACTGGCCTCGATCGACGCCTCTTTTCCTTTGCCCTTTGTCGGCACCCCTTTTGTTTAAGCAGGTTTGAGATCGACGCCGTTAGCGAGGTTACCCTTCCGGCTTGGCAGGTTATGGACGCCATTGGTTATTCTTCAGGGCTCTTAGCCCCATTTGCTTCTTGTCCGTAGTCGGACGCTCTACCGTTTTCAAGGTGATTTGGATCTTGTATATTATCTCTGTATTCTTGACTCATTGAGTCGCTGTTATATATATATCTGTTTTGTGGGTCCCATCGAGGACTGTTGTGTAATGTTATTACTTCGTTTTCCACCCGCACGAAAGTGCCTGGTGGGCACCTTTGAATCGTTTCTATGCGGGTTTGGCGGATTTCGCTAAAACTTGCATAGGTCCGATTCTGAGGGTGTTACAGAGTGGTATCAGAGCTCAGCAGTTGCGATACCCCACAAGTCCAAATCAGAGGATAACCTAGCTAACGGCCGAAGTAGAGTGTCAAAACTATTTTGCAAAATCGGTTGGATAGTTCTGATTAGGTCTGATTTTACTCCTTACCCCTCTGCTATTCTCCTCTTATCTCGACGTGTTTTGAACCTACTCTCTTATCTTTTCTTCGAGTCCAGGATTTCTCGTGGTTGGGTTCCGCTGCACTTCGTGGTTTCGCTTCCTTCTTTGATAACGGTGTTCTACCATCCGGTGTTCATGCTGCTTGAGGAATCCGTCATTGTGGTACCATTCTTTGTTCTTTGTTTATGCCTTCCGGTGTTTTCCGACGACGACAAAGATTCACGCCAGATCCGATGCGTAGTCTCATCCTCCTTTGTTCCGAACCTCGCTTGTCGAGATCTTCAGTCTGATTCCGAGAGTTGGTTGCATAATCCGCCTATTTGTGTGCAGAGTAATGGTTTGGGTGCGCGATGGACTGATCACCATTCGACTACTCTTATCATTCGCTCTTGTACATCGAATCGGTGGATCCAGCAGTTTTACTCCGTCCACGGAAGTTAGGGGTGGCTTACTGTGGATACCTCTACCTTCGACCTTTTGATCCCGGAGTGTTCTCTCGACGATCACGGACAACGACCTCTTGTTAGTGGTGTCGCGAGGATCTACACGAAGCGAGAAGACGCAGATCGCTGACCTTCCTTCCGGTACCATGAGGCGGATCTCGAGGGCGAGATCCCTTGTTAGTGGTGTCGAATTGTGGCATCCCGCAAAACCACTACTAGAAAATCGCGTTGTTTTTGTGCATTGCATCATCATGACCGCATTCTCATGTCATCATGCCACATTGCATTTGAGCATAGTCATCGTCTTGCATTTGCTTGCATAAAACTATTTGCAGAAAACCTATTTTGTGTTTGCTAAAACGCCCCATCTTTATTCAAACAACCAAAACCGGGTCTCCGGATTATTTTGTTTTGCCCGCTATCGGTTTGCAGAGGCTATGTTTTAATCAAATAAATATTAAATTATTTTTAGTAGGGCAATCGGCCGACCCGACCCGAACGACCACCCCCCAGAAACTAAATCGGTCCAACCAACCAGCCCCTCTAAATCCTAAGTTCACCCAACCTAATCTACCCCCCCTTGCCTCCACATCATCCTGGCCAATCACCATGTGCCACCTCGCCCTTTTCCCTTCCTCCAACCAACCAGACGCAGACACATCACCACCCCACTTCCCCTCTTTCCCCCCACTCAACCACACACACACAGCCTACACCACGCACTCACCCAGCCATACCTGCCACCTCCCACTTACATCCCGGCCCCACCGGCGCGCCCGTCCCACCCCCTGGCCTAGTCAGCAGCCCACCCCACCTTTTCCCACCCCACTCACCTCCTCCGGGCCCACCCCGACCGAACCGCCCACCCACCGCGTCTTCCCCACGCGCGGCCTCGTCCCCAGGCCACCGCAGCACCGCCTCTCGTAAGGCCGCCGCCTCGCCCGCCCCTCCTCTCACCCTCTCTCTGGCACCCCCTCGCCCGCCTGCTTCTCCTCTCGCCATGCCGCCGCTGGCCTCCTGCTCGCCGTCGGCTTCGCCTCACCGGCCTCGCCTGCCGCCCGCATCCGCTTACCGTCCGCTGCCGCCGGGCGCGCCCCCACACGCGCTCCTCCCGCTCGCCCCGCCCGACGCCGCCTCCTCCCCGCTGCCGCGGCCAGCCCCTTCATCCCCGCCGCCCGCCCACCGAGGCCCTCTCACATCGCCGCCAGAGGCGCCTCTGCCCGACCGGGCCCGCCTCAGTAACACCCTCAGATCGGACCTATGCAAGTTTGGGCAAAATTCACCAAACCCGCATAGAAACGATTCAAAGGTGCCCACCAGGCACTTTCGTGCGGGTGGAAAACGAAGTAATAACATTACACAACAGTCCTCGATGGGACCCATGAGAATATATATATATAACGACTCAAAGAGTCAAGAATACAAATATACGGTACAAAGATCCAAATCACCTTGAAAGCTACGGACAAGATGCAAGAATAACCTGCCAAGCCGGAAGGGTAACCCTGCTAACGGCGTCGATCTCAAAACCTGCTAACAAAAGGGGTGCCGACAAAGGGCAAAGCAGAAAACAAAGAAGGAGCGTCGATCGAGGCCAAGACACCAGCGAGGCTAGAATTCGGCGGTCCTCGCCTACATAGGTATGGTGGACTGAAGCGGCAGCGGCAGCATGCACTACACAACCTATAGAGACTCGATACGACTGGCGGCAATCAGAGAGGGGTAAGAATGACCTATTCCGGATCCAACCTGAAACTAACACCAAACAAACCCATCCTGGTGTTTCCCCCTCGAGACCAAACGAGGAGGTCAACCGAGGAACTCACACAGTTGGCAGTTTTACTTATCCGGTTATCGTTGCGGCACTTTACTAGTCAGGTTTAGATAATCATCCTGATAAAGTAAGCAGTGGGCACTTTTAGTTAACCATTCCGTTATAGTGGCAGCACTTACTAGTCAGATACAGTTAACATGAGATAACCCATAAACCCAGCAGTTGTTGGTACTTTTATTCAGCCATTCCGTTGTAGTTGCAAGATTTACTAGTCAGATACAATTGTCGCAAGCGACAACCAAACAAGCAATTGTGGGCAGTATTAATTAGCCATTCCATTATAGTGAAGCTGATTACTAGTCATTATAAGTCAAATTTATAGCAGTAAACTTTAGTTATGCTTGTCTATGATCGAGATACTGTGCTCCAAGTCGTCCATATCCATGACACGGCTTTCGTGAAAGTTTTACCCGGCCGGGGTGCACCAATAGCAACACACGCTCGATCAACCTCGGAAAAACCAAATCAAAACCCAACGAGGCTTTCACGACTGAACAATCACAGGATTCAGAAATATTTCAGGGGGCCACCCCTTAAGTAGAATCCGCAACGGAGTAAGCAAGCTCCGAGACGGCCTCAAGGTTTGGCTAGACGGCTGTGAACGACTGGGAACCCCAAACGGGGCTTGTCGACACCGCGAAATCGTGGTCCGATCCTAAACAGTACAGTGTGCAGTACCTCGCACAATCGTAAATAAAGCGGTAAAACATGGCATAAGTACAGGATCGTAAATAAAACCTCAAACTAGTTTGTGGCCCCAAGAAATAAGAATGAATCAAGCTCGCTCAGGGGTCCCATATACCTCCGGATGTGGATAGCGCGAAAATCAAGGAACAGTATCAAGTACTCGGGTCTTACGGACACAAGTGGGCTCGAAACCAAATATTATCTATCACCCACCGATGCCTCTGCTTATTCAATTTTAGTTGTTAAACAGAAAGTAAAGTGACGATAAGTAAAACTAGAATCATCTCCAACATCAACATGCGGCAATACATCAGCAACTGTGGCATATGACGACACACATCAGCACTTGAGCAAGCAACTACGACGCGCAAGTCCATCTATCTACCAAACAACAGGTAATAGGGTGTGTCCAAGGCAATATAGGGCTGCAAGGGATATCACGGGTACGAAACTAGAGCAAAGCGACACAGATAGCAATAGATCAACAGGAGGGAAATAAATACTATAAAAGTAAGATAGGTAGAAAGGGGGAGATGCTCGCCTGAAAACATTGTCGAAGGTTTTTCCCCGAAGATCGGGGCGAAGCTCACATCAACTCAACGGCCTTATCCGCGAAGAAGCAAAACACTAGAAGAAACACCGGATGCAATATTTAATTCACGGCAGAAGATCGGCATGATGCATGCATGATGTATGGCATGGCAAGGTGCGATGCAATTAGGTCATATTAAGCGGAACGGTCCCGACAATTAATTAGGTGGTGCATGTTGTTTAGCTACCCCGCAAATTAAATGTTGTTTTAACAAGGCAAGAGATAGTATCGGGTTCGCTACGCAAGTTTAAATGAGACCGATATGAGACTAGATTTGCCCGCATATGGGCCCCATATTTAATTATTAGGTGAATCGGCATAAGGCCCCCAAACCACAGATATGCATGCAAGGATGGCAATTCAATATGCAACAAGTTGTTATTATGTTTTAAAATAGGGTTCTCGGAGAAGAGTCACACTTTAGGGTTCTCGACGATCTTGGGGGTTCCGGGGTTCGGGGTTCGGCCTCGGGGTCCAGGGTTTGACGGTTCCGTTCTCGGGTATCGGGGTAGGTCTTGGCGCATCCGGGTGCGGGACTTGGGGTCATGTCGACGGTCATGGCGTTCAGGGGGGGATGTTCTCGGTGTTCTCGACGAAGACCTTGGCGAGGTGATCTTGGGGGTGGTTCTTGGCGTGTCGAGGGTTCGGATTCCGGGGAAGGAGTACTTGTCGCACCGTCCTCGTTGTCCGCGGAACGTTTGAAGACCTTGGCGACGAGGAAGATCTTGCCGACAAGAGGGTTTGCTGCACTCGTGAATGTGGTGGTGTGCCTGGGACGACCAAAACCAGCTTCATCCATCAACACACACGTGCACCACACATCGCCAGGTACCAACGTGGAGGTACGGTTCCCGGAGGCAGCACATGGAGTGAGCTTGGCGATGGGGCGACGACGGCGCCGGCTCGGGGCGGTCTCAGCATGAGGGCACGCATGAACGACGGAGAGGGAACGGCTCGGGGTCGCGCTTGGGGGGAGGTCGGATATGGCGGTGGCGGTCCCGCGGGCTCCGCGGCGAGAACGGAGGGAACGGCTCGCGAGGAGGCCGGGGAGCTCGCAGAGGGTGGGGCCAGCGCCGGCGACGAGGCCTGCCGGAGAGGCTGCTCGCGGGGCCCGGAGGCGGGCTCAAGGCGGGCTAGCTGGGAAGCGGGGCCGCTGGGCGCCAAGGCCGTCAGGGAGGCGCGGAGGACGACGGGCTCGCAGCGGACGGCGTTGACCGGCGAGGGACGGGCGGCGGACGGGCGGAGGCCCGAGGCTGGTGAAGCTCGGAGGAGAGGGCTTGCCGGGCGGTCGGGCCTGCGAGGCGCTGCTGGGAGCACGGGCGAGGCCACGGAGGCGGCCGACGCGGCCGCGGCGGGCGAGGTCGACGGGCCGTGGAGGCGCAGATGCGGGCGGCGAGCACGCTGCGGCAGCGGCGGCCAGGGCTGGGCGAGGTCGTGAGGCGGCGCTGGCCTTGCAGCGCTGAGGGGCCGAGGCTGCGCGAGGCGGTCGGCGGAGCTGCGGAGCTGTGGTGGCGGAGGAAGGCGAGCGAGGAGGGCGAGGTGGCCTCGGAGGCGAGCGGGCGGGCGGGCTGAGCGGCGCGGGAGGATCTGGGAAGGAGGGCGGCGCACAGGTGGCTCAGGGGCGGCGGGGTGAGGTGGTGCGGGCAGAGCGGGTCCCAAGGCAGAGGCCCAAAGCGAGCTTGAGCGAGGCGGAGGAGGCGTGCGGGAGCTGGGCCAGGCGTGCGTCTTGGAGCGAAAGCTGAGGAGGAAGACTTGACGGGAGGGGCGACGCGGGTGGGGTCCGTGGGGACAGGGCTGGGGAGGGCAAGGGCTGGTTGGTTGAGGCAGGCCAGTGAGTGCAATGACGGTGCTGTGGGAGGACGTGGGTCCTGTGGGGGAGAGGGTCAGCGTGCGTGTGGTAGCGTCAAGGTGGGTTGTGTGTGGGCAGGGTCTAAAGGGAGAGAGAGAGGGAGTGGGTTGGGACAAGTGGCGGTTTGGGGTTGGCTAGGGAGAGGAAAAAGATGAGGTGGCAGCGTTTGGTTGGACAGGGTGATGTGGCCACAGAGGGTGGGTAGGATTTTAGGTGGGATAGGATTAGAAGGGCGGGCAGGTTTGGACCGATTGTTTTATACGGGGTGGTCGTTCGGGTCGGGCTGGCCCGTTCGACTGCCCCTAAAAAAAAATATATAATTTTTTTATTTGTTTAATTGGACCGTTTGCAAACCGCTCGCGGCCAAAACAAAATAATCCGGCGAACCGGGTTTTGCGTTTGAATTAGGATGGGCGTCTTAGAAAATAAAACAGGTTTTTGCGAAATAGTTTTAGACAAACAACATGATGATGACGATGCAATGCACAAATTCAACGCGATTTTCTAGTAGTGGTTTTGCGGGATGCCACAATTCGACACCACTAACAAGGGATCTCGCCCTAGAGATCCGCCTCATGGTATCGGAAGGAAGGTCGGCGATCTGCATCTTCTCGCTTCGTGTAGATCCTCGCGACACCACTAACGAGGGTCGTTGCTCCTGATCGTCGAGAGAACACTCCGGATAGACAACGGACGAAGTTAAGGGTAAGGCCACCTCTAACTTCCATGGAAGGAGTAAAATTGCTGGATCCACTGATTCGACGTACAAGAGCGAATGATAAAAGCAGTGGTAGGGTAGCTACTCCATCCCACACTCAAACCATTACTCTGCACGCGAATAGACGGATTAAGCATCCAACTCTCAGAATTAGACTGAAGATCTCGACAAGCGAGGTTCGGAAACAAGGGAGTGTTGCCAGCAGAAATCGTATGAAAGACACACTGATTAGGTTTCGCGATGGTTCCATTGGCATGAACAACACATGCTCAAGGTCGACTCCAACTTCACCAAAGCTCGTCCTTCTCATATGTTTTTCAACGACGCTGACATCCGGCAAGGAACACATATGGATAGAGAGCTCAAGAACAAAAGATCGGATGAAGGTTCAACAGACAAGTTGCAGATTGATGATCGCAGCACCTCCGTTACAGAAGGAAGAAAGCGAAGCCCTAAAGGTACGACGGCAACCCAACCACGAGAATTCCTGGACTCGAAGAGAGAGAAGAGAGCAGATCCAAAACACGTAGAGGTAAGAGGAGAACAGCAGAGGGGTAAGGAGTAAAATCAGACCTATTCAGAACTATCCAACCGATTTTGCAAAATAGTTTTGACACTCTACTTCGGCCGTTAGCTAGGTTATCCTACAGTTGGACTTGTGGGGTATCGCAACCGCGAGCTCGATACCACTCAGAACACCCTCGAGTCGGACCTATGCAAGTTTGGGCAAAATTCACCAAACCCGATAGAAACGATTCAAAGGTGCTCACCAGCACTTTAAATGCGGGTGGAAAACGAAGTAATAACATTACACAACAGTCCTCGATGGGACCCACAGTAATGAGATATATAACAGCGACTCAAAGAGTCAAGAATACAAATATACGGTACAAAGATCCAAATCACCTTGAAAGCGATAGAGCCCAGCTACGGACAAGATGCAAATGGGGCTAAGAGCCCGAAGAATAACCAATGGCGTCCATAACCTGCCTGTGCCAAGCGGAAGGGTAACCTCGCTAACGGCCGATCTCAAAACCTGCTTAACAAAAGGGTGCCGACAAAGGGCAAAGGAAAACAAAGAAGGAGCGTCGATCGAGGCCAAGACACGGAGGCTAGAATTGGCGGTCCTCGCCTACATAGGTATGGTGGATCAAGCGGCAAGATGCACTACACAACCTATAGAGACTACATCTGTTGGGCAATCGAGAGGGTAAGAATGACCTATTCCGGATCCAACCTGAAACTAACACCAAACAAACCCATCTCGTGTTTCCTCGAGACCAAACGAGGAGGTCAACCGAGGAACTCACACTGGCGCTTTACTTATCCGGTTATCGTTGCGGCACTTTACTAGTCGGTTTAGATAATCATCCGATAAAGTAAGCGGTGGGCACTTTTAGTTAACCATTCCGTTATAGTGGCAGCACTTACTAGTCGAATCGATTAACATGAGATAACCCATAAACCCAAAGCTTGTTGGTACTTTTATTCAGCCATTCGCTAGAAGTTGCAAGATTTACTAGTCGATACAATTGTCGCAAGCGACAACCAAACAAGCAATTGTGGGCAGTATTAATTAGCCATTCCATTATAGTGAAGCTGATTACTAGTCATTATAAGTCAAATTTATAGCAAGAACTTTAGTTATGCTTGTCTATGATCGAGATATCTGTGCTCCAAGTCGTCCATATCCGCGACACGGCTTTCGTAAAGTTTTACCCCGGGTGCACCAATAGCAACACACGCCGATCAACCTCGAAAACCAAATCAAAACCCAACGAGGCTTTCACGGTGAACAATCACAGATTCAGAAATATTTGGGGCCACCCTTAAGTAGAATCCAACGGAGTAAGCAAGCTCCGAGACGGCCTCAAGGTTTGGCTAGACGGTGTGAACGATCGGGAACCCCAAACGGGCTTGTCGACACCGCAAATCGTGGTCCGATCCTAACAAGATCAATGCAGTGACTCGCACAATCGTAAATAAAGCGGTAAAACATGGCATAAGTACAGATCGTAAATAAAACCTCAAACTAGTTTGTGGCCCCAAGAAATAAGAATGAATCAAGCTCGCCTGGGGGTCCCATATACCTCCGGATGTGTATAGCGCAAAATCAAGGAACAGTATCAAGTACTCGGGGTCTTACGGGACACAAGTGGGCTCGAAACCAAATATTATCTATCACCCACCGATGCCTCTCGCTTATTCAATTTTAGTTGTTAAACAGAAAGTAAAGTGACGATAAGTAAAACTAGAATCATCTCCAACATCAACATGCGGCAATACATCAAGAATCGTGGCATATGACGACACACATCGACTTGAGCAACTACGACGCAAGTCCATCTATCTACCAAACAACAGGTAATAGGGTGTGTCCAAGGCAATATAGGGCTGCAAGGGATATCACGGGTACGAAACTAGAGCAAAGCGACACAGATAGCAATAGATCAACAGGAGGGAAATAAATACTATAAAAGTAAGATAGGTAGAAAGGGGGAGATGCTCGCCTGAAAACATTGTCGAAGGTTTTTCCCCGAAGATCGGGGCGAAGCTCACATCAACTCAACGGCCTTATCCGCGAAGAAGCAAAACACTAGAAGAAACACCGGATGCAATATTTAATTCACGGCAGAAGATCGGCATGATGCATGCATGATGTATGGCATGGCAAGGTGCGATGCAATTAGGTCATATTAAGCGGAACCGGGGTCCCGACAATTAATTAGGTGGTGCATGTTGTTTAGCTACCCCGCAAATTAAATGTTGTTTTAACAAGGCAAGAGATAGTATCGGGTTCGCTACGCAAGTTTAAATGAGACCGATATGAGACTAGATTTGCCCGCATATGGGCCCCATATTTAATTATTAGGTGAATCGGCATAAGGCCCCCAAACCACAGATATGCATGCAAGGATGGCAATTCAATATGCAACAAGTTGTTATTATGTTTTAAAATAGGGTTCTCGGAGAAGAGTCACACTTTAGGGTTCTCGACGATCTTGGGGGTTCCGGGGTTCGGGGTTCGGCCTCGGGGTCCGAGGTTTAGCGGATTCCGTTCTCGGTATCGGGTAGGTCTTGGCGCATCCGGGTGCGGGACTTGGGGTCATGTCGACGGTCATGGCGTTCAGGGGGGGATGTTCTCGGTGTTCTCGACGAAGACCTTGGCGAGGTGATCTTGGGGGTGGTTCTTGGCGTGTCGAGGGTTCGGATTCCGGGGAAGGAGTACTTGTCGCACCGTCCTCGTTGTCCGCGGAACGTTTGAAGACCTTGGCGACCGAGGGAAGATCTTGCCGACAAGAGGGTTTGCTGCACTCGTGAACAGGGTCGGTGGTGTGCCTCTGGGGACGACCAAAACCAGCTTCATCCATCAACACACACGTGCACCACACATCGCCAGGTACCAACGTGGAGGTACGGTTCCCGGAGGCAGACATGGAGTGAGCTTGGGCCGACGACGGCGCCGGCTCGGGGCGGTCTCAGCATGAGGGCACGCATGAACGACGGAGAGGGAACGGCTCGGGGTCGCGCTTGGGGGGAGGTCGGATATGGCGGTGGCGGTCCCGCGGGCTCCGCGGCGAGAACGGAGGGAACGGCTCGCGAGGAGGCCGGGAGCCTCGAAGGGGCGGGGCCAGGCGAGGCCGGAGAGGCTGCTCGCGGGCCAGCCGGGGCTCGAGGCGGGGCTAGAAGCGGGGGCAGCCGGGCGGGCGGCTGCTCGCAGGGAGGCGCGGAGGATGGGGCTCAGCGGACGGCGTTGACCGGGCGAGACGGGCGGGACGGGAGGCCCGAGGCGGAAGCTGGAGGAGAGGGGCTTGCCGGCGGGTCGGGGCCTGCGAGGTGCGGAGCTGGGAGCACGGGCGAGGCCACGGAGGCGGGCCGCCGGGCTGGCGGCGAGGTCGACGGGCTGGAGGCAGATGCGGAGCGGGCGAGCACGCTGCGGCCGGGCGAAGCCAAGGCTGAGGGCGAGGTTGGTGAGGCTGCCGTGGCGCAGCGCTGGAGGGGCCGAGGCTGCGGGAGGCGGAGTTCATGGAGCTGCGGTGGCCGGAGGAAGCCTTGGCGGAGGAGCGAGGCGTCAGCGAGGTGGCCTGAGGCGAAGGGCGGGTTGAGCGGGCGCGGGGAGGATCTGGGGAAGGAGGGCGGCGGCGCAGGGTGGCTCCGGCGGCGCGGCGGGGGTGAGGTGGTGCGGGGGGCAGAGCGGGTCCGGCGGCAGAGGCCCAGGCGGGCTTGAGCGAGGCGGGAGGAGGCGTCTTGGGAGCGGGCGCTATGCAGGCGGAAAGCGGGAGGAGGAAGCAAGACGAGGGGCGACGGGTGGGGTCCAGCGTGGGGAGGGCTGGGAGGGCAGGCGGGGCTGGTTGGTTGAGGCAGGGCTGGGTGAGTGCAATGACGGTGGGCTGAGGAGGACGTGGGTCCTGTAAGGGGAGAGGTCAGGCTGTGCGTGTAGCGTCAAGGCTTGCGGTGGGTTGTGTGTGGGCAGGGTCTAAAGGGAGAGAGAGAGGGAGTGGGTTGGGACAAGTGGCGGTTTGGGGTTGGCTAGGGAGAGGAAAAAGATGAGGTGGCAGCGTTTGGTTGGACAGGGTGATGTGGCCACAGAGGGTGGGTAGGATTTTAGGTGGGATAGGATTAGAAGGGCGGGCAGGTTTGGACCGATTGTTTTATACGGGGTGGTCGTTCGGGTCGGGCTGGCCCGTTCGACTGCCCCTACAAAAAAAAATAATAATATAATTTTTTTATTTTTTTAATTGGACCGTTTGCAAACCGCTCGCGGCCAAAACAAAATAATCCGGCGAACCGGGTTTTGCGTTTGAATTAGGATGGGCGTCTTAGAAAATAAAACAGGTTTTTGCGAAATAGTTTTAGACAAACAACATGATGATGACGATGCAATGCACAAATTCAACGCGATTTTCTAGTAGTGGTTTTGCGGGATGCCACACCTCCCCTGCTCCACCCCTGCCTGCAGAGCCGCGCCGCCCATGGTCGCCCGCGCCGACAGGGGCCCGCGCCTCGCTGCTTCCTCGAGCTGCCATGTGCCCGCCGCCAACCGCCTCGTCGGCGCCGCCCCTGCAACCTCTGCCACCGCCGCCCATCCGACCCGCGAGCCCCGTCGCTGTGGCCCAGGACGCCGCCGCCAACCTCCTCCGCAGGCCGCTGCGGGCCCTCCCTGGCGGCCGTCTTCGCCTCGTGCGCTGTCGCAGTTGTCTGCGTCGACCCCGCCAGGCCGCTCGGCCCTGCCAAGCCCTTCCGTGCCGCCTCTGGATGGGTGCGTTCCGCCGTCGACCGCGGCGCCCTCTCCCTGGCCGCGCAGTCACCGTCCGGCCCGAGCACCGCGTCCTTCCCCGAGCGAGTATGCGTGTTCAGGGCCAGCTCGAGCTGGTGGTACGCCAAGATCTACCGGCACCGAGGACCCCAACCCAAAAAGGACCGGAACGCAAGACCCTGTCCCGAAGGCAAGTCCGGACCCGAAGACCCCATCCTCAAGTTCTACTTCCTTGTGGCCAAGGCCCCTAAGCACGGCGACACCACGACGTCAAGGTCCAAGAGCCCCATCGACATCAAGGAACCGAAGGAGGGCTATGAGGTACCTGGTACCGCACAAGCTCGTCAGCGACCCCCGGTGTTGAGACCGAACCCCCCCCGGACGCCAAGACCGACTCAATGGCGCAGGCCCGACAAGATCCTCGCAACGGCAAGATCGACCCCGTGGGACCCGACAAGATCTACCATATGAAGACCGTACCGGTCCGGTGACCCTCGACGAACCTCCGGCAAGAACTTCGACATGGCCAAGATCTACCGCAACCGAGTCCGGCGCCGACATGTGAAGTCACAACCACCAAGGCCATCCTCGCGGAACACCAAGACCTACCTCTGTTATCCGAGAACGAACCCGGAGTCCGAGAACGCTCCCGTCGAACCCTGGACCCTAAGGCCGAACCCCGAACCCCGGAACCCCCAAGATCTGCCGAACCCTAATGTGTGAACCCTTTCCCTAGAACCCTATTTTATAACATAATAACCTTGTCGCATATTAAATTGTCATTCATCTCGCATGCATCTCATTGGTTTGGGGGCCTTATGCCGATTCACCTAATAATTAAATATGGGGCCCATATGCGGGCAAATCTAGTCTCATATCGGCCTCATTTAAACTTGTGTAGCGAACCGGTGCTATCTTTTGCCATGTTAAAACAACATTTTGAATTGCGGGGTAGTTAAACAACTTGAAACATATAATCATTTGTCGGGACCCCGGTTCCGCTTAATCTGACCTAAATGCATCGCACCTTTGCCATGACATACATCATTCATGCATCATGCCGATCTTTCGCCGTGGTATTAAATATTGCATCCGGTGTTTCTTCTAGTGTTTTGCTTCTTCGCGGATAAGGCCGTTGAGTTGATGCGAGTGTCGACCCGATCTTCGGTTGAACCTTCGACAATGTTTTCAGGCGAGCATCTCCCCCCTTTCTACCTATCTTACTTTTATAGTATTTATTCCCCTCCTGTTGATCTATTGCTATCTGTGTTGCGATGCTTTAGTTTCCGTACCTGTGATATACCGTGCAGCCCTATATTGCCTTGGACACATCCTATTACCTGTTGTTTGGTAGATAGTTGGACTTGCGCGTCGTAGTCGCTTGCTCAAGTGCTGTCACGTGTTGTCAAATGCCAGAGTTGTTGGAGTATTGCCGCATGTTGTTGTTGGAGATGATCATAGTTTTACCTATTGTTCACTTTAATTCCTGTTTAACAACTAAAATCTAAGTAAGCAGAGGCATCGGTGGGTGATAGATAATATTTGGTTTCCGAACGCCCACTTGTGTCCCGTAAGACCCCGAGTACTTGGTACCTGTTCCTTGATTTATCGCGCTATCCACATCCGGGAGGTATATGGGACCCCCCTGAGCCAGAGCTTGATTCAGTCTTATTTCTTGGGGCCACAAACTAGTTTGAGGTTTTATTTACGATCCTGTACTTATGCCATGCTACTTATGTATTTACGATTGTGCGAGGAGCACACTGCATCGTTAGGATCGGACACGATTCATGGTGTCGACAAGCCCAGCCACACTTTCGGTTCCCATCGTTCACGACCATCTACCCAAACCTTGAGTCCGTCTCGAGTCACCGCTTCGCTATGGATCTACTTAAGGGTGGCCCCTAAAATATTTCAATCTCGTGATTGTTCGACCGTGAAAGCCTCGTTGGGTTTTGAGTTGGTTTTTCGAGGTTGATCGAGCGTGTGTTGCTATTGGTGCACCCCGCCGGTAAAACTTTTCTCAAAGCCGTGTCCGCGGATATGGACGACTTGGAGCAAAGATCTCGATCATGACAGGCATAACTAAAGTTTATTGCTATAAATTTGACTTTATAATGACTAGTAATCAGCTTCACTATAATGGAATGGCTAATTAATACTGCCCACAATTGCTTGCTTAGAGTGTCGCTATGCACCAATGTACTGACTAGTAAGTATGGCAACTACAACGGAATGGCTTAATAAAAGTATCAACAACTGCTGGGTTTTGGGTTTATCTCATGCTATCTGTATCTGATTAGTAAGTGTTACAACTATAACGGAATGGCTAATAAAAGTGCCTACTGCTTACTTTATCCGGATGAATATCTAAACCTGACTAGTAATTACTGCAACGATAACTGAACAAGTAAAACTGCCAACGGTGTGAGTTCCTCGGTTGACTTCCTCGTTTGGTCTCGAGGGGGAAACGCCAGGATGGGTTTGTTTGGTGTTAGTATCAGGTTGGATCCGGATAGGTCATTCTTATCCCTCTCTGGTAACCGCCAGTTGTATCGAGTCTCTATAGGTGTTTAGTGCATGCCGCCGCTTCAGTCCACCATACCTATGTAGGCGAGCACCGATTCTAGCCTCGCTGTCTTGGCCTCGATCGACGCTCCTCTTTTCCTTTGCCCTTTGTCGGCACCCCTTTGTTTAAGCAGGTTTGAGATCGACGTTAGCGTGGTTACCCTTCCGCTTGGCAGGCAGGGTTATGGACACCATTGGTTATTCTTCAGGGCTCTTAGCCCCATTTGCTTCTTGTCCGTAGTCGGACGCTCTACCGTTTTCAAGGTGATTTGGATCTTGTATATTATCTCTATATTCTTGACTCATGGAGTCGCTGTTATATATATCTGTTCTGTGGGTCCCATCGAGGACTGTTGTGTAATGTTATTACTTCGTTTTCCACCCGCACGAAAGTGCCTGGTGGGCACCTTTGAATCGTTTCTATGCGGGTTTGGCGGATTTCGCTAAAACTTGCATAGGTCCGATTTTGAGGGTGTTACACCATGCCATGAATTTATGAGATCCGCGGGAATCCTCCAGGAATTCCAAACTATGATTACGAATGCAGGGTTGGAAAACTTTGCTGAAGGTGAACCTTTTAAATTTGTTAAGGTAACCATGGCTGTGGTGCAGGAATTACGATTTACTTGGTCTTCATCTAATCACATGGTCCATTATAAAATATACAATATAGCTGTCGACCTGTCATTTGCTGATTTCTGTGCAGCTATTAAAGTGCCCCATTGGGGATCTTGTGAGAAGATCAAGGAGAGGCCTAAGAGCATCTCCACTCGTTGGGGGAACCCAGGGAGAAAACCAGACTTATTTTGGCCGGACGAATCAAGTTTTTGCCCTGGGTACGCCGAGTTTCCCACTCGCGTACCCAGGCCGAGTCCCAGGTTCGACGAAATTCAGTTAAAATTGGCGAAATATGGGCGAATATAGGCGAATTTTATTAAGTAGGGCAAGGGCACACATATTACATCGGATTAAAAACTAGGAAAAGGCCGCCGTCGCCATGGTCGCCGCCGGACGCCGCAATTACAGGCCAAGGCGGGGGTGGTTGCCGGCCTGGATGTGCTCCATGCCCTGGAACGCTCCACCAACAGCGGCGGAAAACCACATTGTGACGCGGCGGCGGCGAGCCCGGCGGTCCGTCGTGTCGGGCGAGTTCCTTGAGGCGCCTGTCGGCGAAGAACTTCCTCCAGAAGACCAGGTTGCCAGGATCCTAGGTGAGATCTGGGTCTTGCATGTCGGCAATAGGCACCTGGATCTCTCCGGCGAGGTCCTCCTCGGCCGGCACCGGCGGAACAGGGATCCCGCCGGCGCTGAGTTTCCAGCCGGGGGGATACGAGTGTCTGGCAGCATCGTATAGTGCGCCTCACGGAGGAGCCGGGCTTCCCACGGCGGCATCGTGCGTCGGCCCTCGGCCATGGCTTCTCGGCGGAGTTGAGGAGGAAGAAAGGTGCGAACGACCGAAGTTCGGCAGAGTTGTGGGTGGTGTGAGAGACTGTGAAGAGAGACGGCAAGATGTACGCCTTTTATAGGCGGAGTTCGATGGCGAGGGCGGGAGGGGTGTAGCGGTGAGGGCAGGAAAAGGAAAACAGCGGGAAGGCTGGTGGTGACTCGGCTTCTTTTGCTGACAGGCTGGTCCACTCGGCCAAGTCACTACGTCCGGTGTCCCCAGGGTGTACCCGGGATCCTGGGTTCGGCCTGGATAGTCCGGACCAAAGTTGGACCAAATCCGGCCGAAAAGAGGTCCCTGGGTAGACGACTGGGCCGATTTTCGGCGTCCGGACGTAATTTTGCCGTCTGGATCGGCCTCCTGGGTAGGCGAGTAGAGATGCTCTAAGTCACTTATGGATTTATATACTGAAATTTGCCAAGGTTTCGACTTCTTGAAGGAAAGTGGTAAAATTCAGAACATTCAGTTTCCCTCTATTAGATATTTTTCCTATTTCATTACCAAGTGTGTTATTGCTAGAAAGTTATCTTCTTTTTATCTAGCTTTTATCGTAGCTTCTTTGAATAGGGATAGATCTTATAACCTGGGTGCTTTGATAGCTTACCGTCTTACCACTAACCGCGAGAAGGGGGAATTTGTGGAGGTCTCATCGCCTCTAGGTTGCTAGCTTTCCATGGTTTAGAGCCTCACCATTCATATTATCGGTTCCCCACAGAGAGGCTTGATCTTGAATCCATGGTTCAACATAACTTTGATTCTTTAGGAGATACTGTGAGAAGTTTACCGTATGAATTATCCTTTGTCAAGCGTGGTTGGAGAGGGGGTAGGATTGATAAATTAGTTTATTTGCCTGCACCTGCTTTGTTTAATTTTGATAACAGGCAAGGATGGTCGCTCACGGAGGAGGAGTTTGACACATACATGGCGGAGCTCTCCCAGCAAAAGGAGAATGTTGGAGAGGATGCCGAAGATGATTTTGTTCAGCCCTCCAACTTGGGGGAGTCTTCATACCAGTAGCCCTCTTATGATTGGGCGCGTCTTCTTCTTCATCGCAAGCGCCTAACTATGATCATTCCTATGATTACCCACCAGCTTGGGGTTACTACCCGCGCCATTGAGCCCCACTTAGGCCAAAAGCCTAAGCTTAGGGGGAGGTATACCGACATCACACTCATCTATATATTATGTTCGGTCGGTTCTTTGTATATCCATTGTTTCGCTTTCTTTTTGGTTCTTGTGCTTCTTTCTCAAAACACAAAAATACCAAAAATATTTTCGTTGTTTTTCTTGGTTTGTTTCTTTGCCTTTTATATTTGGTTTCCCCTAAAAGAAAAATCCAAAAAGATTTTGCTTTGTTTGCTTTTTGCTTTGTTTGTCTTGCTTTAAAAAAATTTAAAACACCAAAAATATTTGTTGTTCTTCTTTGGATTTGTGAGTTCTTTGCAGGGTTCAGCCGTCCTCAGTGGATTTTGGTTTCATGTTATTATTCAAGTCACACAAGTGAAGGGCAATAATGAAGATTAAGACAACCTGAGGGGTGGTAAGATGCTGGTAACGAACTCTATTTGTTTTCATTTTTGTACATCTACTCATCATTGTGAGCATGCTTAGTCTGTTCATGTAAGGTTTATGTTATTATGGATGCTTAGTAGTTCTTGCTTTCTTGTGATTAGCTCCAGCATTGTCCTATTAATAACTTGGTATGATATTGTGGTATCCTCCTCTGAATGTTTCATGTGAATCGACTTGGCACATGCTCACGCATGCATATGACTAAACAATAGTTAGTGAGCCTCGATGATTTATTTTGCCTTAGAGTTCTTGTATCACTTTCATGCCATAATTAGTCTTGTTTTGTTGCAAGCATGATTATGACAGCAATTGCTCTCTTGTTTGTCGCTCCCTATCTATTGCTAGCCTTCACCTGCACTGAGTATGAGGTATACTTGTGCATCCAACTTCCCAAAACCAATATTGCCAACAATGTCCACCATACCTACCTATTAGCATCATTTGCTATTTCAGTGCATATTCTATATGCCTCGTTTTCTTCCGAATAAAATGTTTGTCTGTTTTGAGAAAGTTAGTTAGTAAAGCTCTCACGAACTGGATGACACACTTTGTTTCTTGCACTTAATAATCCTGAACCATTGTGACCTGTCCATGAAATTTATATGCTTGCATATTATAGGCTGAGAGTTAGCAGAATCGTGCTGTCACGGGGAATGGTTTCAACACTTATGGATACATATCCAGTTGATACCTTGCTCTTTTGTTTGCTAATGTCGTCGGTGTGAAATAAAAGGGGAGCTTGTGAGTTCATGGAGTCTATACATTGTGTTAGAGAAACGTCTGGGCCGCTAGCCTAAGCCATGCCTAATCATGGTGGAAACTTGCAGCATCATCATAATGAGCTATCTGCGAAGCATCCTCAATAAAAAGCTATGCACATAGTAAATAAAAAGATCGCTGAGATGCTCATTGTCTGCTTGCCTTGTCATTTTGATCACGGTGTTAGGGATATGCTATATGGGTATCCTCATAGCATGTCCTCTATCTGGATAACCCGGGTGGCCCACAGTTGGTAGCAAGGCCCATGGCCTGCTGGGCGGCCCAGTTAGATGGATCCAGAAGGGAGGCCCATGCCGATAAAGGAAGACTACGAAGGAATCACCGACGTACCCGGAGCCTTGGAGTGCAAGACACGCTAGACTAGTAATAGACAATGTAGGACTCTGTAACCTGTCCGGCTAGGACTTTTCCCTGTAACCCTAGTACCTGGCGACTATATAAGTCGGGACTATGGGAGCCTTTAGGGCACCAATTAACTAATACCTCGCACAATGAACCAATCCCTGTAACTCGGCGTATTGCCCTTATAGTGATTTATAGCAGGAGTAGGATTCCGCCACCGTCGTGGGATCTGAACCTGGGTAAGCTATGTTACCTCGTACCCATCAACCGTCCGCCTTCCCCCACGTCTCTAAACACGCACTGTGAGGACCCCTCCATGGCGTACTCGTCGGCAATACCACGACAGTTGGCTCCCACCGTGGGGCAAGAGGCGCTTCAGGCTCTTCAGCGGGCGAGGACCAAGATCTTCGCAGGAATCGGCGAAACCGTAGCCATCGGTCGCGTTCTCTTCTCCGGCAACATTCCGATCATCCCTCCCGACGAGTTCTGGATCCCGGCGAAGACGAACCCTACGCGGTGTTCGATCATTCCTATCGGAGACATCCACCTCTTCATTGGCGAAACCGACTCGGGCACTAGTTCCCTGGGAGTCGGAGGAGCATCAAGACACGCACGGACCGCCTACAGGCATGATACGTTCTCGGAAGGATCAATGTAGGATCTATCCTTGGAGTTTGCCGGCAAAGATCGTAAAAATTCAAGGCCCACCCAAACCGCCCCTGTGCAGGATATAACGGTGGAAGATCACTGCAAGTCTTCCGGCTTCGTCCGTGCGTCTGGACAACAGAGATCCAAGTTCGTCGGCGTGGTTACCATCTTCGATCTGGCGCGTTGCATTCAGAGAGAGGGCGAAAACCCCCGCGATTACCTTGCCAGGTGGCTCTGTATATGAGTCGATCTGGCCCACTATCCCAATGATGATGCTATGTATCACTTTGTGGAAGGACTGGACCAGGGAACGCTTCTCCGGCATTCTCTAAGGCGGCAGCAGGCTTTGGGACGTCTTACCTTCGAAAGCATGGTAAACACCGTCAATAGCTACGCGGAGGCCGAGGGGGCAGCTCAGACAGCGCTTGCGCTCATTGACGGATCCCCTCCGATTTAGCCACCACCACCATCGCCTCCGGCCGCCATCGCCGCAGTTGCGCCACCACCTCCAGTCAACGTCGCTGCTACTGCACCTCCACCCCCGTCATTGAGGAAGTCCTGGCACCCTCCGACTCTGTGATCGACGCGCTATACGCCGACTTCAGTGCAGATTCAGAGGAGATAGACTTCAGTCCATAAGAGCTAGACTCCGCCATGCAGGAGATGGAAGAGGAGTACACGCGCGACGAGAAAGCCAACAACGCCGTCACATCTCGAGAGGTGTTCGTCACCATTGGGTCGGTGATGGATGAAGATCAACCTGGACGAGCTCCGCCTACAGCTCTGGACAAAGGGAAGGGACCACCTGCTGCTGTCGACAATGATCGCGCAAAGGTCATGGCCCCTCCGCCTAACCCAGTGCAACAGCCGCGCAGGAACTTGGCACCGGTCCGAGCAATAACAGCACCGCAAACTTGCCACCTCTGGCATCTATGTCTGCTTCTGCCCAAGTTACTCCAACATATAGAGTGATGTACGACAATATCCTCGTCGAGCCACTGGCCGTCGCTCATATCCGGAACGTGACCCAGCTTGACGAGAAGCGCCAGCAGCTGCTGGAGGAAGCGCAGGCTATCGCGGAGCAAGGCACTAAGCTAGATCGAGATCTGGTCAACGCGTAGAAATCCATAGAGAAAGCTAGAGCAATGGAGGCCGAGTACAAGACTCTACTGCAGCAGCAGAAGGCCAAAAAAGCTCCGGCTGGCGTCATCAACGATCCTGGTGTACGACAAAACCTAGGATGGGCTCCCCCGAAGCCGGCACAAGCCAAGACATACATTGACAGTGAAGGCAGGCAGGTGATGCCCACTCCTCTCCTCAACCTCGCCGTCTCCAAGACCCTTCTGGAGCAGGATAGATCGCCCGAGGCAGTGGACCAGGTCTATGACCTGGTGGCCAAGGCGGTAAAACAGCAGGAAAAGGCCACCTCTCAGAGGCTTGAGTCTGACCCAGCGCTTTGCCAGTCTAGCCAGTATAAGACACCAAGGGACATATCTCCTCTTGATGTCGGGTCCCAGAAGGGTTCATCAGAACGAAGACGGAGGGATGCGCGCAACAGGAAGGATGCTATCCCCATATCCTTCGACCACGGAGAAAAGGCCCAACCTCGTCGCCCATCGCCGCCGTCCCGCCCCCCAACATTGTGAAGACCCCAAGGCTCACCATCGTACGGATATTCCCCCACCAAGGCAGAGCGGCATCGTCATCCGTGACAACACGGAGCGGACCCGTCATGACGGAGAGCGCAACCAGGGACACAAGAGCAGGTCGCGCCATGACCCTCCGCGTCTGACAAGCAATCGTGACAGGCGTGAGGCGTCACATGAGGGTAATAGCAAGAAGGCTAACCCACTGCCACCTCCGCCTTTGCCGCCACCTAGCAGTCACCATGGCAGAGGAGGCCTACGTCATTCACACAGCCCTCCCCTGTTGACAAGAAGAAAAGAAACCCGAAGCCATATGATGCACGTCCGCGGATCGATAAGATCCACGAGGCTCAGGAAGGACCATACCTGGGACCACGTTGCTTTGGACCTGTGATACGGTTCGAAAATTACCCCACGGTTTCTGGATTGACAAGACCATCAAGCCCTATGATGGCACCGCTAAGCCAGCTACATGGTTGCAGGATTACTGCAATGCGTTAGAGATTGCCGGGGGTAACCCCAACGTTGCCGTCAAGTACCTCCCATTGACGTTGGCGGGCACAACCAGTCAATGGATTGATGACTTTCCGGAGAAATCCATCTGCAATTGGTTGGACATGCAAGAAGCGTTCACCAAGTACTTCGAGGGTACGTACAAACATCCCTGCACTGTTGGCGATCTACAATGGTGAGTGCAAGAGAAAGGCGAGACATCTCGCGCCTACCTCTCCTGCTAGCTGGATATGAAAAATTTCTGCGCAGGAGTGCACGCTCAGACCGCCATGGCCACCTTCATCGATGGGTTGGAAAGGGGCACGTTGCTCCGACATAATCTAAAGCTTTTGAAGGACAATCACCAGCTTGACTTGAACCAGATGATTCAGTTGGCTAGTGAGTTCGTAGCTGCCAACGACGATGCTCACGTCTCTCTGCCGACAACGGCCATTCCAACTCAAGCTTGGAGGAACAGCAGCACAAAGCGGAAAACTGCTCCAAAAGAAAAGCAAACTCCCGACATGGTCGCTATGACTTTCGCAGGACGAGGTGATGGCGGACAACGTGGCCGAGGACGGGGAGATGGTCATGGGCAGCAGCGAGGAAGTGAAACCACCTCAGTAGCGCTCCGCGTTCCCCAAACCTACGAAGAGTACCGCGATATGATGTGCCTCCTACACCTCGATGTCAACGGCAAAGCCACTGATACCAATCGACACTGCAAGTTTGTCAACGACCTCAAGGAGGACCTGGAGTCCGGCTACAAGCGAAGTCGGAAGAACAGACCGCGAGGCAAGGGCAAGGGGAAGAAGAAGGAGGAGAAGTCCAAGGATTCAAGTGACATGGATGAGGATGTTGACCCCAAGCATGCCGCCAAGAGCGACGGCAAAGGCAAGAACCCCTTCGAGAAGAAGGCGGCAGTTTTCCACACTTTCCTTGGCACCCCCACCATCCGACAACAGAAGACCTCTATGAGGATACTGATGGCTACTCTACCCCCAGTTCCCTAGTTCCTGCACTCGTTGGAGATTCCAATTACTTGGGACAGGAAGGACCACCCAGACCTTATCCCTATAGAGAACCAATACGCCATGGTCATCAACCCCTTGATTGACGGCAACGAGTTAACCAAATGTATGGTGGATAGTGGAAGCAGCATCAACATCATGTACCAGGATACACTGCAGAAGATGAACTTGATGGAGGCAAACCTAAGGCGGACCAACACCATCTTCCACAGCGTAGTTCCTGGTCGGGAGGCTCGGTTCCTTGGGTGCATCACACTTCAGGTTGCCTTTGGCGATGTTAATAATTACCGCCAAGAGCGCATGACCTTTGAGGTGGTACCCTTCAAGAGCGTGTACCACGTCATATTCGGCCGCGACATATTCCACACCTTCATGGCCAAGCCATGCTTCGTCTACAACAAACTCAAGATACCCAGACCAAACGGTGTCATCACCGTATCCAGAAGCTTTTCCAAAGCTAGGGACTGCGAGATTAGTGAAGCAGCCTACGCGGAAGCTGTCCTCTACAATGAAGAATTTAATGAGATCCAGAGCAAGGTCGGTGCCTCAGAGATGCCCACGTCGAAAAAACAGATTTCTGACTCAGCTCCAGCATTCAAGGCCGCCATCGAGACCAAGCCGACGGAACTTGTGGTAGGAGATGCCTCCAAGACCACCGCCATTGGGAAGAACCTGGATCCCAAATAGGAAAGTGCGCTCGTCGAGTTCCTCCGTGAGAACAGGGACATCTTTGCCTGGCAACCTGCCAACATGAAAGGTGTACCCAGGGAACTTGCCCAGCATAGCTTAAACATTGATCCAAAATGCAAACCAGTGAAGCAACCTCTACGACGCTTTGGAGATGAGAAGAGACGCGCCATAGGCAAAGATATATGTCGTGGTGGTGGCACGGCAGATGCCATGGGTAGGCTAAAGTATGAGGCCAATGGATGCTAGTGGGATCCGGGGAGGGAAGATGCAACTGTCTTTACACTCAAGCTGCCAAAGTGATGAACTTTATTTCTCTCTTTGTGGGTTACAAGTGCTCCTAGAGCTGCTTACAGGGGGACAATGTGAATCTCCCCAGCCTAACGGTGCTTGTCCTTCTTTCTCTCCTTTCCCTCAGGGTCCAAACCTCCCCTTATAAAGGGGTGAGCTGGGTGCCCTTAGGGCTGACGAGGCAAGCATATTCGTGGAATATGCTTGTCCCAAAATAGTAGTTCGGCGGCCTCCTTTCCCTGTCGCCCTTCTAATGACGGCAAGGTTCCAGCGGCCCCCCCCTCCTGCGCGCCTCGGGCTCCATGACTGTCACCTCCGTGACCTCCTTCTGCCCTCTGACGCTGTGCATCCTTGTCTGTTGTGCTTGGCCCTGTTCTGATTCCTTCTAGCCTGTAGCTATACTTTGACCCTGGGCTTCTCCTTCTCCTGCAAGCTTCATATCACTCGGCCTTACCTTGTGTTACTCGGCCCGTTCCTTACCTGCATGAAGGTCATTCGGGTAACCCGGCCGATTTTCTCATTAACTCGGCCGGGTAACTACTTGATACCTGTGCATGGGCTTCTTGCCTTCGTTCATCGGCCGACATATCCATGATTCGGCCGACCTAAGCCATAGCTCGGAAACCAGACGGGGAAAGTACCTCTGTCTTTCCCCGTCTCTGACCTATCCGAGGTTAACCCCCCGACATTAGTCCCCGAAGCTGGTGTGGCCCTGTCAATAGCTTTGGACGGGTTATATCAGCTTCATTACTTTCTCGAGTTTTGTTTCCGAGCTTTGTCCTCGTCCGAGGTTTCCTCGTTCCTTCCATTGTACGCCATGTCCTACGTGTCACCTCATCATTGCTCTTCTAGTTTTTAGGTCCTTCTACAGTGCTTACTGACAAGCTACAGTGAATTCTGTTCCTGCTGCGCCGCCGCCGCGACGCCTCGTGTACCGCTCCCCTCGGGATCGTAACAACTTTTCTTTGTCTGTGGTCGTTGGTGTGGCTCCACTTACCGTCGTGTGTTCGTGCCGTTCCCACGATCTACACGGGTAACTGCCACACCCACGATCCCACTCCCTGTGCGTGGCTCGTCTATAAAGAGGGAAAACGTGCCCGCAGGGTTCATCTTTCCCCTTACCGCTCGCTTCCGCTCTCCTTCTTCCCTTCGCCTGCGCGCTCTCCTGCCGCTCCGCCGCCGTTCATCCGCCAGAGCCTCCGCCGGTGAGGACTCCGTCGCGTCGTTCGCCCGCGCTCTACGGCTGTGGGTCCGCCGCCGGTGAGTCCTTTCTGACCATCTTGCCCAGATCTTGCCCTAGATCAATCCGCTTCGTTTTCGTGCTCAGGCGGTTCCTCCTCTCTTCGCCATTGTTTTCGTGCTAAGTTCCGACGGGCCTTGTAGCTCTAAGCTCCCTCCGCCGATTCTTCCTCCGGCGATCTCTCCGGCGCACCCATGTCTAGCTGTTTAGCGGTGCTCTTGTTGAAGATGACGCTGGCTCGGGCCCGGCGTGGATCGTGGCAGGCTCTTCACCACGCCGTGAGATTGAATGGCTCATCCGAACTCGTTGGATTCTGCCGAGTTTCTGCGCCACCGGCAGAATCCTCTCCGATTATCGAGAGGCGGTATGTGGTTTTCATGTCCCACTTCGCCTGCGGCTTGATCTCCCTCTCAGCGATTTCGCTAGAGAATTCCTTGATTACTTGACCTTCACCGCACCACCTTCTGCGAACGCCATAGCTTCTCTTCGCTTTCATCTCCGCGGAGGGTTACTTCGGCCTGTGGCCAGTGCACGTCTGGTCGAAGTTCTTCCAGATCCGCTCCAACGTCGTTCCCGACAAATCTCTGCATCCTTCCGAGAAGCTGCTCACCCAATGTGGGGCGGCGTCTATTACACCTCGGAGGAAATCCGTGTTCCCCCGTGTCGCTGGGTTGGAGTCATGCAAGAAATGGCATAAATCATTCTTCTATGTCGAGAACAGAGGGGCGGAAGACAAGATTCGGCTCCCACCGTTCTCAATTGGCCCCCCTTCCAAAGTGAACTGGCTATATAATCCGAGAAAAACTCACGCCTTGGCCGAGGCTTTCGAGATTCGGCTAAAAGAGTTGATCCGGGCCGGGCTGTGCGGCGAAGACCTGATGGCAACTTTTATCAGTAGCCGGATCTGCCCCTTCCAGCAGCGGACTCACAAGCTATGCTATATGAGTGGTCCTCTCGATCCGAACCGAGTCTCGACCGTGGAGTTGGACAACTATCTTATTCATAAGCGCGTCCGAGCTATCTTCAAGACCGAGATGCCTGAGGATTGGTCTTGGGGGTTAAAACCATTTACCCGCGACAATCCGCCTCCCGAGGTATGCCTAATCCTCATTACCCTATTTCTCCTTGATTCCTAGAGACTGGTTTACATGATTTTCTTTCTCCTCGTCCTGCAGAGGTTCGCAGAGCAGAAGAATGAGGACGCCGAAGTTCTGCAGCTCCCTTGGCCCGCAGACAGGAGTGCCGACATCTTGGTGAGCCGGACTCGGAGGAGTTCATCCTAAGTCGGATCTGCTCCGGCTCGAGCTGTGACAAAACTCCAGCAAGAGGAGGAAGGTGATTCGGACGAGGTCCAAGTTCTTGAGGTAGTTGCCGCCATGCCTATTTCTTATGCATTTCCTTCTACTTTCCCAGCTAATCCGGCGGTCAGGTTCACGACGAACCTATTGCTTCCGGCCTCCCGTTACCTCGGGAAGCTGGGCTCTGCTAGTGCCTCGGAGGCTTCCTAAGAAGCGAATAAAGAAATCCGCTCGAATCCTCCCAGCGCAAGACCATGCCCGGGGTTCTTTGGGTAAGTTCTTTTGCCTATATTTCTTGTTTTCTCTTTTCGCTTTCCTTACCGACGAATCTTCTTTCTTATTTTTACAGCGCTCCTCTGTCTGTTAAACCCGGTGGTCCTAGTATGACTAGCCGTCCGATTCGGCCGCCATCTCCTCCTCCCGTCGATGACATCCGAATTCCTAGTCCTATTCGTCCTGCTTCTCCGCCCGCTCCAAATACGTCGCCTGTTCGTCGTGATGCCCCTGAGACTTCTCCCATTGATTTGGATCCGATCCGATCCTCCGATGTTTTCGTTGAACCAGTTGTCCCCTCTATGGGCCCCAGCGTTACCATTGAGCCTCCATCTACTGCGGCAGTTTCTCCGGTCATTCCGACCCCGGCCGAAAAGGTCGTTGCTCCGGCGCCCTCTGCGAGCTTATCCTCCGCTGGTCCTAAGGACTCCGTCCCTACTTCGGAGGCGCAACTTCCTGCTGATGCCTCTTCTAAGGAGAAACGTGCTATTGCCGTCAAGACTTCTTCTCAGAAAGGTCTTGCCGGCTCTTCTCAGCCGAGTATTGCAGACGCGCTGCGCAAGGGAGCTGCATCTGCCAAAGTCATCATACCTCGCCATTGGCGATCATCTTGCTCTTCATAAGAGCCTGCATGGCTGGTGGTCGGACCGCCTGCCCGGGGTAAAGTTTTAACTCGGACAGCTAGCGGGAACAGCCTCGGAGCGCTAGTTGAGTATGCCAACAACTGGAATGCTGCTGATCAATTTGAAGGCAATCCAGCCAACCAACCTTTCCAGCTTTCTGATATCAGCGGCCGTTTTGACCATGCTGCCCAGTTTATCATTGACACCAACAAGATGAATGCGGTAATTATTTTATCTCTGAGTCTTAAATTATTCTCCAGATGTTAACCTATTCTCTAGTCCCCGAAACTTGCAAGGAAATAACTTGTTGTATGCTTGGAAGTTTGACTTAATTCTATTACTAAGGTTTGTTAGTCCGGCCATCTAGTTCATAGTTTATTCGGATTTTGTGTAGCTTTGATTATCCATCCACCTAGAGCCAAATTAAGTTTTGCGTGATTTGGATCTGGTATAGCTTTGAATATCCAGCCACCTAGAGCCGAATTAAGCTTTGCTTGATTCGGATATGGTATCGCTTTGAATATCCAGCCACCTAGAGCCAAATTAAGCTTTGCTTGATTTGGATCTAGTATAGATTTGAATATCCAGCCACCTAGAGCCGAATTAAGCTTTGCTTGATTCGGATCTGGTATTGCTTTGAATATCCAGCCACCTAGAGCCGAATTAAGCTTTGCTTGATTCGGATATGGTATCGCTTTGAATATCCAGCCACCTAGAGCCAAATTAAGCTTTGCTTGATTTGGATCTGGTATAGCTTTGAATATCCAGCCACCTAGAGCCGAATTAAGCTTTGCTTGATTCGGATCTGGTATTGCTTTGAATATCCAGCCACCTAGAGCCGAATTAAGCTTTGCTTGATTTGGATCTAGTATAGCTTTGAATATCCAGCCACCTAGAGCCGAATTAAGCTTTGCTTGATTCAGATCTGGTATTGCTTTGAATATCCAGCCACCTAGAGCCGAATTAAGCTTTGCTTGATTCAGATATGGTATCGCTTTGAATATCCAGCCACCTAGAGCCAAATTAAGCTTTGCTTGATTCGGATCTGGTATTGCTTTGAATATCCGGCCACCTAGAGCCGAATTAAGCTTTGCTTGATTCGGATATGGTATCGCTTTGAATATCCAGCCACCTAGAGCCAAATTAAGCTTTGCTTGATTCGGATATGGTTTAGCTTCTACTTGTTGTTTTATCATTTTGCTCTATTGCTCAGGTTGCACATGACCGATGGACCGCCGAGTTCCAGAGGTTGCTTTTTTCGCACCGCAAGCTTGAAGAGAAGTACGAGAAAGTTCTGCCCGTGGCGAAGAAGGCCGGTAAGTCGATAGTTCGTTTTCCTTATTTCCGCCTTTCTCATATACTTGTCCGCGGAACGCCGGCTTACTTCTTGTTGAATAGGTAATATCAATAACCTCAATATCTGCCTTGAAAAGAAGATCAAGACCTTGGAAGGTTAGTTTCCTTTTTACTTCACTCCTTCTCCTTTTAGTATCTATGCTAAGTTTCCTTATTGCGTTGGGTTGTGGTAAAGCCGAGTTGCAAGACTTTGCAGTGTCGCAACAAGATTGCGTGCCCATGCCTGACGTGATGCTTCACTTTTTAGAACAAAGCGCAGTTCATTCGGCGCAACTACAAGAAAAAGATGATGAGATAGCTACTTTGAGATCCGAGGTGAATACACTCAAGCTCTCTCAGAAGTCCGAGCTAGAAAAGGTTGACCAAGAATTTGCCGAGGAAAAGAATCGGCTGACTCTGGATCTACAGAAGAACAAAGAACTCCTCGAAACTGCCGAACTTAAAACTCGTGGTTTGAGCGAGGAAATTTCCCGTTTCGAGAAGAGTAAAGTTGCTTGGGCTAAAGACCTGCAGATAATGTTGAGCTTTATTCATCGTAAGTTAGTTGGCCTGACCGAACTGTATTTTCTCTTTGTCATCGCTGCTATCCTTTGACACGTCCGTGTTTTGCGCAGATCATTTCCCCGAGGCCAAACCCGTGAGTTCTAAAGCTGTTCTTGCAGCTCGCGCTCGTCGAGGTGAACCTGTTGCTGTTGACTTTGAATATTCGATGGAGGATTTCTTGGTTCTTTGTTGGTGCCGCAGCTTGGTCCGATGAAAATTATGGGCCGGGACTGGTGCAGCCGCTATCCGAGCCTATCATGCACTCGCCAAATACCTCGGGGACTCGATATCAATGAGGTCAAGTTAGGTGACGGTGATGGCCCGAGAGACAAATTGAGTCTTTGGAGAGAATCTGCTGCGCGTGCCGGTGCCGACATGGCCCTAACCGTAATCATGTCATGGTATGAAGACATTTCTCTTGACATTCTGAGGAACCTGCGCACTGGCTCTCGCTGGGTTGAAGATCCCACCTATGTTGCTCTTCGTCAAACTCGACCTTTCCAACTCGTTGAGTATGCCGATGTGCACACTTGGAATGAAGGGCCAAGTTTTCTCCCAGATCCGGATCAGGAAGTCGCGGCTGAAGGTGCCTCGGGTGATGATTCAGCTGAGCATGGTGAAGGTGATTCGGCCACATCCGATAGCTCCAGCTCAAGCTCAGATAGCAACGGCGATGCGCGGTCTTCCTCCAAAGGCACCGGGCATTCTACCGCGCGTACTGACGCTCCTGAACAACCCCGTGATACCGCCGAAGTTACACCTGGGTCGGCGGAGGGCGAGGTGACCTCAGTCGAAGTACCTCCTACCTCGGAGCGCCCCGCACCTGAGCAAGGAGCTGGCCCTCCAACGAACGACGCCTAGGTTATTTGTGATCCCTGGTATGCCGGGCGTATAATGTAGACGAAAAATTTGTCAACTCGTATGATTCGAACTTCTTTTGCTATGTGTTGCTGAGATTCTTTGTTAAGTGGATGCTCGTCCGAATTCTTGCCTTGCTGGCTCGTACTTTCTTTATCTTTTAGGGCTCAACTTTGCCGTTATTTTGATGGTCTTATCCAAGCATTAGCGCTGAATATCTACATTATTGACCTGTTTAGAATATAAGTTAACTACTCCGTTGTGGGAGCAAGCAACAATCGCTGGATCATCGTTTATCGTCCGAATCGTTGCTTTAGATGCCGAGGTTTAAGTGCGAATACTCATTTGACATATCATATGATAGTCCCTGAGTCAATGCTTTTAGCACCGAGGTACATATTCGTAACATGAAAGGAACACAATCATACGGCAGTCCCCGAGTCAGTGCTCTGGTCGCCAATGTTCAAGTATGTAACGCGAAAGAAATAAATATACCATATGGCGGTCCCCAAGTCATTGCTCTGCGTGTCGAGGTTCAAACGAAATAATCATTACATATGGCAGTCCCCGAGTAACTGCTCTGGGTTCCGAGGTTTAAACATCTAACATGAAATAACATAACATATTGTAGTCCCCGAGTAACTGCTCTGGGTTCCGAGGTTTACACATCTAACATGAAATAACATAACATATTGTAGTCCCCGAGAAACTGCCCTGGGTGCCGAGGCTTGAAATACATGATATGACATAAATATATTCTACGGCAGTCCCCGAGTCACTGCTCTGGGTGCCGAGATGCAAATACACCATTGGATTTTGACCTTGAGATGGAACGCTACGAGTAAAATGGCCGAAGTAAAGCCACATTCCAGGGGCGCTTCGTTTCTTCACCAGCTTTGTCTGCCTTGTTCTCTCCAGGGGATTGAGCATCAATCAGATAATATGCATCGTTGTGCAATGCTTTGCTCACGATAAATGGTCCTTCCCATGGAGGTGATAATTTGTGCATGCCGGCCGTGCGCTGCACCAGCCGGAGGACTAGATCTCCTTCCTTGAATACTCTTGGATTCACTTTCTTGCTGTGATATCGCCGTAAGTTCTGTTGATAAATGGCTGATCGTGATAATGTCAACTCCACGGCTTCTTCCAACGTGTCTACATCTTGCCGAGCTAATTCATTTGTTTACGAGGTTGTGTCTTGAGCAACTCTTGGCGAGTCATAGACTATGTCGGGAGTACGACCTGCTCCGTATACCGAAAGAATGGGGTGTAACCTGTTGATCTATTCGGAGTAGTCCGAGGCTCCATAACACTGGGATTTCTTGATCCAACATCCTGCCGACCGCTGCAATGGTTCAACCAAGTGGTTTTATTCCGATAACACCAGTCCATTAGATCTTTCAACCTGCCCATTGGATCTTTGGGTGGGCCACCGAGGCAACATCTAGTCTTATGTGCTTCTCTTGGCAAAATCTGGCGAAGGCTCCTTCTGCAAAATTCGTGCCATTATCTGTAATAATGCTGTGTGGGTATCCGTATCTCAAGATAATATCCTTGAGAAATTTCACTGTTGTGTGCCCATCACATTTTTTGATTGGTTTTACTTCAATCCATTTTGTGAACTTGTCTACCATAACCAAGATGTGGGTCATTCCTCCTCTCGCCGGCTTGAAAGGTCCCACCATGTCTAAACCCCATACAGAAAATGGCCAAGTGATGGGTATTGTTTTTAATTCGGCCGACGGCATATGTATTCTGGTTGCATATCTCTGACACCCATTGCACTTCTTAACTAATTCTTCTGCCTCTCTTAACGCCGTTGGCCAGTAAAATCCATGCCTGAAAGCCTTGGCTACTAAAGCGCGAGATGAGGCATGGTGCCCACATTCTCCTTGGTGTATGTCTAGAAGGATTTCCTGACCTTCTGCGGAACTCACGCACTTCTGCAATATGTTTGTTACGCTTCTCTTATATAACTCATTGTTTATGATCGTGTAGGCTTTTGCTCTTCTGATTGTTTGTCTGGCTAATATTTCATTACTCGGCAATACCGCGTCTTTTAGGTACGAAAATATGGGTTGCGCCCATATTGGTGTTACTCTCTCTGCAGTGATCCCACTGTCTATCTCCATGTTTTCTGCCGACGTATATACCTCGGCTCTCTCCATGATTGCTATTACCTCGGCTGTCCCTCTCTTTAGGGACTCTGAATCTTTCTGCGGATCTACCTCCATTGGCGTCTGATTCTCTGCAGAACTTGCCGGGATAAAGATTGATTCGGACTCCGGTGATGGGTTTATTGACGGTTTCCTGAGGTGCTCCAGTGCAATACCTGGCGGGATTGATTGCCGAGTTGATCCCAATTTTGACAATGTGTCAGCAGCGTCATTTTCTTCCCGTGGTATGTGGTGGAATTCACATCCTTCAAAATACCCACTAATCTTTTGCACATGGAATCTGTATAAAGCCATATTAGCATCTAATGTGTCCCAACTGCCCGATACTTGCTGTACTACCAGATCCGAGTCACCGTAGCATAGGATCCGGCGTATACCAATTTCTTTTGCTACTTTCAATCCATGAACTAGTGCTTCATATTCAGCTACATTGTTGGATGCGGCAAAATGTATTTGCAGGACATATTTCAACTGATCTTTTTTAGGCGAGGTCAGCACTATCCCTGCTCCCAAACCGTTCCTTAGTTTGGAACCATCAAAATGCATTGTCCAGTAATTTGGATCCGCGTTGGTGGCTCATATTGCACCTCGGCCCAGTCTACGAGAAAGTCGGCGACAGCCTGAGATTTGATCGCATCTCTTCTATCAAATTGTGGAGCATATGGTGATAACTCGATCGCCCATTTTGCTATTCGGCCACTCGCATCTTTGTTGTTCAATATGTCGGCTATGGGTGCCTCACAGATTACTTTGATGGGGTGCTCTTCAAAGTAATGCTTAAGCTTTTTTGCCGACATATATACTCCATAAGCCATCTTCTGATAGTGCGGATAATTCTGCTTTGAAGTGGATAATACTTCACTCAGATAGTATACTGTCCTCTGGACTGACTTGCCCTCTTCAAGTCGTTCCACTATAACCACAGTACTAACTACTCGATTGGTAGCCGCTACATAGAGTAGCATAGGTTCTTTCGATAATGGAGAAGCTAAAATGGGTGCCGTAACTAGCATCTTTTTCAACTCGTGAAATGCAAGGTCCGCCTGGGGAGTCCAGCTGAATTTGTCCGACTTTCTCATCAGCTGATAAAGTGGTAGTGCCTTTTCTCCTAGCCGACATACAAATCGACTAAGCGAGGCCAGACAGCCCGTGAATTTTTGTACATCGTTCAAGCATCTCGGCAATTCCATTCTTTCTATCGCTCTTATCTTCGTTGGATTAGCCTCGATACCTCGGCTGGACACAAGGAAACCGAGTAATTTTCCTGCCGGCACGCCAAATGTGCACTTCTCTAGGTTAAGTTTCATTCGGAACCTTCTCAGGTTCGCGAAAGTTTGACGTATATCTTCTAGCAAGGTTTTGCTCTCCTTAGTTTTGATGACTACGTCATCCACATATACTTGTACATTTTTTCCTATCTGATCATGTAAACACTTTTGCATGCACCTTTGATATGTTGCTCTGCATTTCGCAGTCAATGGCATTGTGCGATAACAATAAGCCCGTGACGGGTAATAAATGCAGTCTTTATTTGATCGGCGGATTTAACGGTATCCGTGGAAACCGTAATACGCGTCTACAAATGATAACAGCTCAGCCCACGGTCGAGTCAATGACTTGGTCTATTCTAGGCAAAGGAAAAGGATCTTTCGGACATGCCTTGTTCAGTTAGTGTAGTCGATACACATTCGCCACACAATGGCTACATTGGGGTCATCTTTTTATTTTCTACCAAGATCTTGGATTTGATAACCAATCCGGATACAGCACTTCCATGATGAACCCGGCTGCGAGAAGCCGAGCTATTTCATCCCCTATTACTTTTCTCCTGTCTTCGGCGAAGCGGCGGAGAGGTTGCTTCACCGGCCGTGCTCCTGGCCTGACGTTTAAAGAGTGCTCAGCCAACTCCCTCGGCACACCTTGCAGATCTTGAGTTGACCATGCAAATATGTCCCGATTCTCACGGAGGAAGTTGGTGAGCTCGCCTTCCTATTTATCGTCAAAGCCTGCACCAATAGTAACGGTGCGCTCTGGGAACTGCTCATCAATCTGAAACTTCTTCGTCTCTTTGGTCGGCTGAAAAGAAACACTGCCATGAGGGTTGGCCAGCTTAGATGCTTAATCTTGTTGAGCGAGGGCTGCTACTTCCTGGATCCTTTTCTTTTCTCTTGCTATAACCAATGACTCGGCCAGATTTGACCCGGCTGAAGCACACTCCATTGACTTCTTATAATCCCCTGCAACTGTTATCACCCCTTGTGGTCCGGGTAACTTCATCTTTAGATAACCTATATGATGCTGCTCATGAATTTGGCGGTCAAGGGCCGTCCGAGTAAAGCATGATAACAACTTTCTAGATCGACCACCTCAAATTCTAAATTTTCTGCTCTGCAGTTATCCCTCGTACCGAATAACACGTCCACTCGGACTTTACCGATGGGCTCACATGAAAGCCCTGGCACTATCCCATGGAAAGTTGTCCTCGTGGATCGCGCAGATATTCTGATATTCCGAGCTTGTGCATGGTATCTTTGTACATGATGTTGAATCTGCTTCCATTATCGATAAGTACTTTTGAGAATTTCACATTGATGCTTGGTCCCACAAACGCGTCGGATCCAACACAAGTGCGTATGATCTGGACTCGGCATTATTCTGGGTGATCTTTCATGCTCCGTGTCATCTCCTGATCGGACCATGGCTGGTATCTTGGTACCGGTACAACTGCATTCACTTCCATATGCCGCACACTCTGCTTGTCCTGTTGTTCTGTCGTGAACACACAATAAGACTGGTGATGTTCCCTGTAATCATTACGTCCAGAATTTGCCGGATTTATCCTTCCGTCCTGCCCCTGGTTCATTACTTGATGCACTGCATCCCTCCGATCCGAGTTATCGTACCTCGGAGGAGGGGGCGGTAGCATCAGTTGCTGTGTATTTGCTCCAGTTAACTGTGGTTGATGCTGCTGTTGTACCTGATGGGGAGCCTGAGCTCCTGCCGGGTTTCCCATTGCATTTTTCATCCAGGCGCATTGCCGGGTTGTATGATTGGCTGGTCTAGATGGGTTTGATGTGTGAAATTTACACGGCTGATCTAACATGGATTCGAACGTATACTTCGGCCTCTCTTTCCATTGCTTCTTTTGCTCTGGGGTCCATTGCCTCTTTCCTTCATTCCTTGATGTCCACTGTTGAGGTCCATTTTTCTGCCGTTGAATTGCTCCGTGACTCGGCTGATCTTGTGTTACAGCCGCCACCTGGGCTGAATTATATCTATAATCCGGCCTTTCTTCTCTTCTTCTTCCTCTGAAATCACGCCTAGATGAGCCGGCCAATTCTCTCGTGTACTGATCTTGTTGCTCACGATGATCTGCCGACATTAACTCCGGTTGGGTTGGGTCACCCAATGCATAGGAGTCCGCTATTCTGATTGTTTCTGCCAGTGTGGTTGGCATATCTCTTTGCAGGCGTTGCCACAGTACGCTGACATAACGGCAGCCTTGCGCGAACCAAGCGATTGCTTGTGATTCGATAACCCCTTCACACGAGTTTCTCAAGTTACACCACCGAGTTAAAAATTCTCTATCTGTTTCATTCGGCCTCTGCTTGCACATGGCTAGTTGCTGTGGTCTATTCGGTCTCTTGTATGTGCTGGTGAAGTTGGCTTTAACATCTCTTCAATCAACCAGCAGTTGATACTGCCAGCTGGTTGGTTATTCAACCATACCCTGGCTGGTCCTTCCAACATCTGTGGAACATACCGCACAGCCCATCTCAGATTCCCACCTGCTATCTTCACAGCGGTGGCATAATCAATCAACCAGTCTTGCGGTTTGGTACTTCCATTGTACGTTTTTGTGCCTCTTGCCACCGGAAATTCGCACCGGTGGTTCGCCATGATCCTTGGTCCAAACATGCGGACTGGTGGACCTTGCTCTTCCAACAGCTCGGACCGGTATAGCCGATCCAACTTTACTCTTGCATCATTTGCCGGCAAGTCTCTGTACAGGATTCTATCCTGCATCCCATAATGATTGTTCCCACCCTGGTTTGCGTATTCTACCTCGGAATATCCATCATTATACCTTTCATTCATCTGATTGTAGCGAGCTGGCCTCACTTCTCTTTCGCCGAGGCTCATGTCTTGGTTGCTGGTTACGGCACTTCTCTTCTTACTTCGGCCGGGGTTTGGTTTTCATGATTGTCTCTTGCAGGTTCTTTCCTGCCGTGCTCCCCATTACCTCGGCCGCCAACGTCCTTTTCCATGCGGCCGTGGTTTCTCTCCCCACTATTACCTCGGCTTGCATTGCCTCTGTTCTCATTTGCCTTGCCAGCTATTTCCGGGTCATATGGAACAATTTGTTTGTTCCTCTTCCCTGAAGTTACTGCTTTTTCTTTTCTAGCGTTGTTTCCAGGCGATGACGCTGCTGCCGCAGATAAAGCGAGTCTTTGCCCGAATGAACCATCCGTGAAGCCCCTGGTCTTGCCGGGTTGGCTCGAGCATTTCATTCTGCTGGTTCGCGGCGCACCAGCTCATTCACTCTTTTTGTTGTTTCGCCGAGCTTCCCTGTTAATCCCTCTAATTCCAATGCTGCGGCATTTGCCGCCTCAGTTTTTCGCCGGCATCAGACCTCGGCAAACCCAAATCGCCTGATTCGGCTCTGTGAGCTTCATGCTCTTTGTTAATATCATTCATGAGGTTCTTGCCTCTTAATCTTAGTTCATCCACCCGCTCAGGTGCGATATCAAGCTTATTAGCTTTCGCGTATTCTCTCAGGGTCCTGTTCAAGGATTCCCGCAGGGCTGATACTTTTTTGGCCTCTACCAGCACCTTCTGCCTGGTTTCTTCTAACTCTGCCTGAGCATTTGCCGGATCAAGTATCGGCGCTACAGGTGTGGTTAAGTTTTCTATAGTTGCCTGAAGAATGTTCTCTGGCCTCTCCAGAGGTGGTCCCCTCACTCTTGGTGCCTTTGGGGTGGTGTCATGCGGCTCGGCCGGATTGGTCACCGGTGGAATTACCTCGGCGGTTTGCTGCGTGATCTGCTTTGGCGGACCACAATGCGCTGGTTCTCTGCTGACCCGGCTAATGCTCCCGCTTGAGTCCTGCTGCGACCATCACCTCGACGCTGCCGCCGATGTTCCTCGATGGACTGCCGCCACGCTCGAGGTGGTTCCCCGCAACAACAACTTGGTGAGGATAACGTCGGTGGCGCCGACGCCGACGTAGATCCTGCTTTCGCCAGCCGATGAAGATCCCGCTGCGGGGGTTTCCTGAAGCTCCTGCATTGTCTCGACATAGTCGCGAGACCAAATCTGGACCAAGCTTGAAACAACGCTGGCGGTGTTGATGAAGTTTCCCGTCCGGATCACAACTCCAGCTAGCACCGCTGATGGCCCCACGGTGGGCGCCAACTGTCGTGGTGGTGGCACGGCAGATGCCATGGGTAGGCTAAAGTATGAGGCCAATGGATGCTAGTGGGATCCGGGGAGGGAAGATGCAACTGTCTTTACACTCAAGCTGCCAAAGTGATGAACTTTATTTCTCTCTTTGTGGGTTACAAGTGCTCCTAGAGCTGCTTACAGGGGGACAATGTGAATCTCCCCAGCCTAACGGTGCTTGTCCTTCTTTCTCTCCTTTCCCTCAGGGTCCAAACCTCCCCTTATAAAGGGGTGAGCTGGGTGCCCTTAGGGCTGACGAGGCAAGCATATTCGTGGAATATGCTTGTCCCAAAATAGTAGTTCGGCGGCCTCCTTTCCCTGTCGCCCTTCTAATGACGGCAAGGTTCCAGCGGCCCCCCCTCCTGCGCGCCTCGGGCTCCATGACTGTCACCTCCGTGACCTCCTTCTGCCCCTCTGACGATGTGCATCCTTGTCTGTTGTGCTTGGCCCTGTTCTGATTCCTTCTAGCCTGTAGCTATACTTTGACCCTGGGCTTCTCCTTCTCCTGCAAGCTTCATATCACTCGGCCTTACCTTGTGTTACTCGGCCCGTTCCTTACCTGCATGAAGGTCATTCAGGTAACCCGGCCAATTTTCTCATTAACTCGGCCGGGTAACTACTTGATACCTGTGCATGGGCTTCTTGCCTTCGTTCATCGGCCGACATATCCATGATTCGGCCGACCTAAGCCATAGCTCGGAAACCAGACGGGGACAGTACCTCTGTCTTTCCCCGTCTCTGACCTATCCGAGGTTAACCCCCCGACAATATAGCTAGGTTACTTAAGGCTAGTTTTATCCGAAAAGTCCTTCACACCCAATGGGTGGCCAACCCTGTACTTGTCCCCAAAAATGGAACCAAAGAATTAATAATGTGCGTTGATTACACCGGCTTGAACAAAGCATGCCCCAAAGATCCGTTTGCTTTTCCTCGCATTGACCAAGTCATTGAATCGACGGCTGGCTCAGAACTTTTGTGTTTTCTTGATGCATACTTAGGATACCACCAGATCAATATGAGGAAGTCGGACCAATTGGCCACTTCGTTCACTACTCCATACGGCATGTTTTGCTATGTTACGATGCCCTTTGGGCTGAAAAACGCAGGTGCTACGTACCAGCGGACAATGCAACGTTGCCTACACGATCAAATTGGTCGGAACGTTCACGCCTATGTGGACGATATAGCGGTGATGTCTAAAAAGTCAAATGACTTAATCTCCCACTTAAAAGAAACCTTTGATAATCTCCGAAAATACAACATGATGCTTAACCCTAGGAAGTGTGTCTTCGAGGTTCCAGCCGACAAATTGTTGGGCTTCATCGTTGGGGTGACCCAACATACCACTGCATGATGTAGTACACTATAGTCGTTGACATAACACCAATGAAACAACGTTCACTAGTATTACATCCCTCAGAGTGGTACAACAGAAACACAGCAGGTCCAAGACATGACTATAGGTTACAACTCAACTCTTTACACAAGATCCAGAGAACACTCTAGGTTAAAGAGAGAGAAAGAAACTTCTTACAAAGAAGAATCAGAAATAAACAACTCAAAAACTATCATACTATTAAGACTAGTATCTTAACTAATGGTCTGGCATTGCTGCTATTGCAATACACTACAGAAATAGGTTCTATGGCTAGATATTATATTCCTATCTAATCAGTAACTTCGTCTTCACTTGAGTTGATGTATATGTTGACTTCCTTGACTTCATTAAAGAACTTTAGATTTTGGTGATAATTCCTAGAGCATAACTTGATGTATACATCGTTTGTACTGGCTTTAGAACCTAGCAAGGGTTAAGAAGATACTTTGAGTACGAGCGTACTCAGCAAGTTCACTAGAAAAGGAGTGTTTGATGCACTATATCTACAGCCACAGACCATAGGTCGTAGGCAATGCAGGTTTTCGTAAACATTTCTTCAAAGTTTGCTTTTATTCGGAAAATTTATGTCCGTCAGCCTTCACGGGTTTACCAGAACTTTCATGGAGTTCCTTTCCGCCGTCAGCCTCCTTCTAACAGGGAGTAACAAGTTATAGTTCTTACACTCTGCAGAGGTGCGTCACTTTACCCATGAGAGATCTTAGCTTTGTTGCACATCCGGGCCGCGAACCCGTTCACACTTCCTTGGTGTGAGGCCCAGACTAAGACCCAAGCCAATCACTACCTTCTCCACGACCCCGCATGTCTCCTTGGTGTATGCTAGCCCACCTATTGAATTATGGCTATTGGCAGTACATACCGTTCAGATGCCGGAACTATCGTGGGACGTTTAGGGCTCCCACCCATATGCTGCATATCCTCTACGAATTACCATATAATATGCATGCTACGAGTGATAACAGCCACGACCCAAACATCCGGCTCCATGCGAGAGGGAAAAGATACAGCTGACTTCTTCGTCCCATTCCAAATCTCATGGTCAACGCGTAATATACGACGCAAGAATCACTGGTGACATTGGTTGTTAAGTCCAATATAATATGTTCCTTTACCACTGGAACTCTGATAGTAGGTTATTACCTCATGGTAAATAACCTACAATCATATTATTATGAAAATAGTGTTTTCTGACCCTTTTCAAATGCAGGTGATGACAACAATAGATTTGTAAAATACTTTACAGAAAATAATCAAAGGACATGAGCAAGTGTGAACGTGCCTTTTGTGATTGCAAGATTATGCACTCACGGTCTTCAAGACAATATAAGAGCCAATATCTGAAAACAACATCATTGGTCCGGTAAGGACTAATGTTTAAAGAAGCAAGATGCTATTATGCATAAGTAATGTAATGCAATTTCATAAACTCGAATTCCGAGGATAACGTTGCTCTAGGGTTTGAATACTAGAAATGGTTTCTTTGGAATGTGTTGCTCTTTTAGATTAAGTTTCATATTTGTCCTTCTTATTAAGGCTACACACATATGGAATGCTACTTAAAGACTACTTATATAATAATTGTTTATATTCAAATTTACTTTACAAGTAGTGTCACTTATAAAGAACTTTAAGTGTTATTAATCCTAAATATATAAGTAAAGTATAAAGTAAGGTGTTTACTATTAATTGTCATATGTTGATTGAATTGGCAAAACGAATAACTTTTGAAGAAAAGATTCCTCTATTAAGGTTTAAACAATCCTTGTGACTAATCAGAGGTGGTTGATGTTGTTTGTGCTTGCTGGAACAGTTTGGATTTGAGATGCTTTATAACTTAATTATAATAGACCAAAGTTAACTATAAAGTATATAATAAATTTTTTTGTATTATACTTACAGTCTGGTAGACTAAAGTTAACTTTAAAACATAGATGGACTTTAGGTGTAATGCTTATTATACTTATACCTTGTTCACTTCATATTGTTTCTTTAAAGTTACTTAAGAATGGTATTACTTATATTTGGTAGTGGTTTCTTTACATTATAAATGTATAAAGGGATTTATCTCCTAATAAGGGTGTGGTTAAGGGTTGTGAATAAGTAAACAATATTATTTACTACTTAGGAACTCACTATAGTGTTTTGATTTGTTTATAAACTTGTAGTTAAAGTAAAGGAATGAGTTTTATCTCATTACAAATTATTCTTGGAGATTTTTTATTGGATAAGAATCTTTTTAGAAAATAATCTCTACTTATGGTTGAATGAGAATTCAATAAAATTGCATTTTTAATTTTTTTTTGAACCATTTGACTTCATAATATTACTATTTAAGATTAATACTATTTATTAGATTTAATTGGTTAATTTAAGAAATATTAACAAATTTTATTTGACATTATATGAATTATTAACTAAAGAAATAAGTTTAAATTCAAGTTATTAAAGTGTTTAACTTTTTATTTAACTTAAAAGTGTAATATTATATTTTAACATATAGGTATTATTTTTGTGATCATTTTGGTATATTATACTTATTTTTGTGATTTAAAAATAATAAGAAATGATTTTTATAATACTTATTACTTTACAAAGACTTAATAAATAACAAATATTTAATTAGGTGGAATAATAATGCATGATTATAGTTTTAAATTATAATTCCTATGTTTCTAAGATTTTTGATATTTTATTTATATTTTTAACATTTACCATTATTAAAATATGAATTATCAAAGTTTTATTACTTATAAATTTTTTATTAAATAATATTTATTTAAATAATCAAAATAATAATATTTGGTAATAGTTTTAAGTTGTAGATTTTATTATTCTTAATTTTTTCATATATTAAACATGTTTTTCTGAATTACAAAACAAAAGTTATTGATTTTATAAGATTGAATCATTTTATGAATTTTTTTTAATTAAATAACTAAATGTGTTAATTAGCTAATGCTGATGTCAGCATGAAATGAAGGGTTTTCCTCACTAGAGCCTATCCTACCCCAGTCACTAACTTGTGGGACCTTTGCCATGTCATATCTCAGGTTTTTATTTATTACAGAAATGAATAACTCAATTTAGGAAATGATAAAATGATATATGACATCAGCGTGATGTTACGCTGACATCATCCAAGGAATGATCCTCAGATCATGGTTTGATCGTCAGATTGGGAGCATGCGGGAACGCTGGGTTGGTCTTGTTCGAATTAGTGGAGTGCGGGAAGCCGAATAGTGGCGGCGCCGCCCTTGTTTGGTCGCCAGAACTTGCCCCACGGCGAGCAAACACGACGGCAGTCAGAGGTTCACGGCGGAATGGTAAACGACGGCAAGATAGAAGAATTTGAGGGTTGCAGGGGTACGGTGATCTCACCCTGATTCTCGTACAATGATCGTTGAGGCCTGGTGTGCTCGGAGGTGGCATCTCCGACGAAAATTCCGATGAAGGCCGATGAAAGGGAACGGTAAAATTCGATCGCCCTCCTGCTTCCCTTGATGCTGCGTTCCTCATAGATGATCTACGCACTCTGGCGCATCTCCTCGACCACTCCACGGACTCCGGGACGGCCTCTACTGATAGCGACAGTCCTCTCTGACCGGAGCTAGGGTTCGTGTCCAGGCGGGAGAGGAAGAAAGAGAGAGATGGCGAGGATGAGGACGAGTAGGTACAATAGCGTGGTGTTCTTATCCTCGCAGAGCCCCCGTTGGCGGCGTCGCAACGATGGAGTGGCATCGGGCGGTCGCCGGCCCCTCCAGCGAGCTGCTTGACGCGAGGAGGAAGACGATGGATTGGTTGACAAAACGGCATCTGGGTCGGGCTTCTGTCGGGCCGTGGTGAAGTGAGCGGCTTGTTTTCTCTGCTACTCGTGAGCGTTGGATAGGTGGAGGAGAAGCGGGCTATGGGCCATAATTGACTCTTCTTCTTTTTTTCCTGGTTCTTTCCCTTTTCTTTATTCTATTTTGTTTTCAATTCAAATTTCTTCAAGGTTTTAAATACCATAATTTTTGTATAATATTTTAAATATTCCAAAGATATCTATACTGATTGATTACTCTAATCATGTTGATATTTTTCAATGCTCACAATTATATCAAAAATTATTTATTGAATGGAATAAATAAGAATTAGGGTTTTAGGTTTTTGTTTCTAGATTTGTATTTTAATACTTAATTTGAACTTTTATTTATGGAATTTATTTGCTGAATACTTGCAGCAACAATAAAGTTATTATGAATCAATTGGTGAACTTTTATTATATATTATTATATTTTCTTTATCTATATACTTTTCCTATTATTATTTGTGAGAGATTTTGATATGAATTTAATTGAGCTAATATCCACAAACGTATTGTAGAATTCCTTACTATTAGCTAATGAGATTTTATTCTCATTAACTCATAATATTAAGGAAATCTTTATATGGTGAATTCTATTATTCAAAACCTAATAACAAGTGAATCTAACCACATTTCTTATTTTGAATATGCATAATTCTTTTCTTGGAACTAGTTATTCACTACTTGCTTAAGTGTGATTAATATATGGATATAATATTGGGCATAATGGTTTATAGTAATTTCCAATTATGTGCTACACATGATTTAAAGGTTTGAAAGTGTAAAAGATATACTTGAGTGATTTGCTATATGAAATTATTCCTATAAGACATTGTGGAAATAGGATGATAAATCACTCAGATGAAATAGATTTTATGTTTGGTTAAAAATTTAGGGTTTTAATGTTTACCAAGAATTCCTATCTTCCATAATTCACAATCCTGGGCTACTAATTAAGGAATTCCTTTCCTAGATATATTACTTCTTTATATCCTTCATCATGTGCTAACATGATGAGCTTTACTTTATAGAAATATTCTTATCCACCTTGTAAATCCAATGATCTTGACACTGAAGCTTTCATAATCTTCTTATATCCATACTTGGTAATAACAACTACTCTACTGCTGATAACATCCAATCTAACAATTGTTTTACAGTTACTTCCATTCATGCTCTTCCCTTATCATCCTTCACTAATATTATTTCAATAAATGTATACATCAAATCCTACTTCACCTCAAGTTCTTAGTATTTCCAAATAGGAAAATACTACTTCTTTAATCCAATGTTGCTCTAACATCATCACAATCATACTATCTTATAATCACTTCACTCTACTATCTTATTCTCCAACCTCACATTATATTAATGTGACTTGTCATGGCTAACCTAGAATAACATTGCTATACTAGGGTTCAATCATGTTCTATTAACCAATGTCACTTATACATGATCTAAGCATTCAATCTTGGTGAGTAAAGCATGATTATTATGATATTTTGATCATATATGGCTTAGGTTTCCAGTTGGCTAATCAAGGCTTTCATCCATACAACGTTACAGTTGTATTGAAATTATCTGCTCAGTGAATCTATCTAACTAAGAAATATTATTCATTTACTAGACCTACTTTATTCAATAGGATTACTCATTGGTAACTATCTTCAATGTTCGTCCTTATAATCCTATTTGTTAACATATAATTATATCTTCTACATAACTCTTCTATCTATTCAGGAGTGAGTTACTCCATCAAGTATTATAATGATTTAATTCTCTTCCAACACTCTCATCCTATTAGTTGATATTTAAATCTATCATTACCACTTACCTCTTCTTACTTCATTCTCTGAGGACTTAGAGTGATTGTTATGATAAAGTCAAGAGTTGCTAGGTTAAGAATTGGTGAATCAATAATTAATTTATTACTCAACATTGATGAATTACAAATATAAGGATAGTATTCGATAAGGATTCATATGGAAAGAAAGATATATGGTGAATGATCTTGACTTGGTTTCTTTCCTACTCAATCTCACTAAAGAGTTAAGGTTAGGTATTACCATGATACTCATGGTATAAGTAGATGATATTAAGATAGGTCAATATTAAGTTGTTACATTCCTATTACTTAAGTTATGTTTATAACTTGGTATTCATGAGTTGTGTAATGAATACTAGGATATGATTATCTAAGGATCAAATATAAATCATTAATTAATGTATTAGGTTTAACTTTTATTAAATTTGATCTACCCTTAGATCAAATCTCCCTTACCCAAAATAAGGTTTTAACAAAGGTCATATTGAAACTTATCGCAGTCAACTTGATGATCTACTTCAATTCCATCAAGTTAAGAGAAGCTTCAATCTCTTTGACAAGTTTTTATTTAAAAGTGCGATAATTATTCGGATTTTCTATGCATGAATGCAATCCACACATCTGTGTTCAGCTTATTTCTAAGCTCTAATGCTGAGATGTTACAGACTCTCCGCCTTAAATAAACTTCATCCTCGGAGTTCGTACACTCTTTCGTTTCAGAGTAAGGAATTGTCTTGCATTGATTACGATAGGTCTCAACTCCATGGTAACCTCAATGGAAATAATTGTACTATCCCATATCCAGATCCTTTCCTTGAATTCCTTCCATACTTGGCAATTTTAATCACGTTGTCTCCAATACTCCAAAATTATTTTTACTTTACTCCCTTAGGGATATATCCTTATTACAAAATCCTCAATCTGGGGTCTCTTCTTTAGTTCCTTAACCTAATTAGGTATCCTAATTCAACTTCTTTACTTGATCATCGAACTTCCCTACTATATTATGTAAGGTCTAGGAAGTCTCACTAAAATAGGTTTTAAACTTTATTAGTCAATAGTGTGGTTAAAAGACTAATCTTTGATTTGTCCTTGTATGAGTTGTACTGGTAATCCTTCCGAATATTGGTTTTGAACACATTTAGTCCAAACCCATTGGAATTTCTTATTTCTCTACACATGTCCAATTGGATATGTTTTATTCCCTTTTAAAGGGTCACCTAACAGTTGTTTCTTATAGAATTAGTCTGTTAGGATTATTCTATTTTATCTCCTTTAAGCTTTCACTTAGCAAGCTTTTAGAAATTCTCTTGTTATTACCTTAAGTACTTCTTTAACTTCCACTTATTAGTTATCTCAAGGTTTGAGTACTACTACCTTGAAATAAACTCCGATCTTTCATCCAGACATACTTTAGAGAGTACCTTTCTGATGATTATCTTTTAAACTTATGAAAATAAGGCTTGTTGTTGTTATAGGTTAGTCCTTCTTATCCAATCTTTACTTGGAATTTGGATAACTGTACTTCCACAAATTGTTTACTCTCCCCCTTAGGGTCTACTAATAGTATATAAACTACCTATAGAGTAATCATTAGCTTTATAACTAGAATGTAGGGCTTTATATAACTTATTTTCTACCTAGTTAGGGTCTTATGAAAGATTGTACAGTGTATCCACACAATTGTGGATCTCCGAAGCGAATATTTCAGCACTATTTGTCTTACTTACTATTTGGACATTCTTGCTTTGATAGGTCTGACTTCGCGAAGTGTCTCGAAAGACGATCGCTTTAATGTTTATACTCCTTCTTGTCTTTCTTAGCTTAGGCTAAGTTTTATGCTCTTTATGCAACTATTAAGATGACCTGGTTAACTTTGTCAACCATCACCGGTTGCGGACAAGATACCAACTGTGGATCAAATACCAGCCGTGGATCATTCTAGGTTATAGGTATTACCGTACGGCTTCCAACATCCTTATGGCATTCTCTCTAAATTATTAGAGCTTGAATACCATATTTTTCTCGAGACTTCGTATTTGAATTTATTCATGATGCTTCCATGAACTTGGTACAATTACTTTATTAACTTCCTATCAACATTACCTATTTTAGTTGAACTCTAAGTTCATGACTCCTTATTGCTCCAAGTATTTTCTACACTAGACTTCCTTCTTATATCTGGCTAAAAATAACCTGAGCTTGATCTATCCTTCAAACTGTGCTAATACTCCTTATATTTTGCTTCATTCTTCATGTAGGTCTTCATCTTGGTCTTTGGAAATCGTCACTCCCTTACATGAATTCCCATTCCTATCTAGGTCTATAAAAACAAGTAGTAACTGGATGTTGCAACATGCATTTGCACATCAAGTCAAACTTTATGTACAGATCTAGTCAATCAAGAAGATCCAAGAAAAACAAATAAATCCAAATATAGTACATATAACACACAATATTCTAAGCCCGGAATATAGTAGTTGAGTATAATATCTCTAGAATTCAGGCTTAGTTGTGTAGTATATGGCACCTCCTCATATAGGTTTACATCGTGATACTTAGCACATAGGGTCAAACTATTCTTTATCTCAATATTTACCCAAATTTCTCATTTGCAACAGGATAATCTTAAGCAAAGTGTCTCAATTTGGTTTTGACTAACCTTTTGTCTCACTTTTGGAATGAGTAGCTATAACCATCCTTTCTTTATTAGTAAACTAACCTCACATGATTACTCCAAAAGAATAATCAGATTCTATTTGCTAACTTAAACCAAATATTATTAGAATTTTCTAGCACCTATGACTTCTATCATAGTTCTACCATGTTATTTTCTTACTCTACCTAAAGATAATTCACTAATTCCTTATCATAATTATACTATCATCATGGTTTCGGAGCTGATCTCACCATGATCTTATTATGTTTTACCTATTTACCATGATTTAAGAGCTAATCTAACCATGATAACTTTACTTCTCACAACACAGTTATTAAGTCATAACATAATTGCACTTCATCACGTAGAATTCTCAAGTGAATCCCACATGATTACTACACTTTACATCCACATTTATCCTAATGATATTCATCAGGTTGTCTTTGGTTATTAACTAACCATAAGATTCCACTATCTTACATGAATTCTAGGTTTAGGCTACACCATTAAGAGTACTTCAATTGATGTCTTACACTTGATCCTGATCTACTGTGGTCTATTGACTTCCCTATAGTATCTTGGTGGTTTATGTCTCCCTCGGTAGACACTAAAGAGCACTATACTGAGAAAAGTTAAAATATTTACTCCTAAGAAAGAACGACTTAAGCATCTGACTTAGGTGTGACAAGGTTATCCTCAAATGGATACTCATCACAAGTCATAAGAATATTTGGTTTAGATAAGATGGCTCCTATAGTAACTATCCAACCTACAGATCCTCCTAAAAGGGTTTTAATCCTAAGGTCAAAGCATATGCTCTGATACCAACTGCGGTGACCCAGCATACCACTGCATGATGTAGTACACTATAGTCATTGACATAACACCAATGAAAAACCGTTCACTAGTATTACATCCCTCAGAGTGGTACAACAGAAACACAGAAGGTCCAAGACATGACTATAGGTTACAAATCAACTCTTTACACAAGATCCATAGAACACTCTAGGTTAAAGAGAGATAAAGAAACTTCTTACAAAGAAGAATCAGAAATAAAAAACTCAAAAACTATCATACTATTAAGACTAGGGTCTTAACTAATGGTCTGGCATTGCTGCTATTGCAATACACTACAGAAATAGGTTATATGGCTAGAGATTATATTCCTATCTAATCAGTAACTTCATCTTCATTTGAGTTGATGTATATGTTGACTTCCTTGACTTCATTGAAGAACTTTAGATTCTGGTGATAATTCCTGGAGCATAACTTGATGTATACATCGTCTGTACTGGCTTTAGAACCCAGCAAGGGTTAAGAAGATACTTTGAGTACAAGCGTACTCAGCAAGTTCACTAGAAAAGGAGTGTTTGATGCACTGTATCTACAGCCACAGACCATAGCTCGTAGGCAATGCAGGTTTTCATAAACATTTCTTCAAAGGTTGCTTTTATTCGGAAAATCTATGTCCGTCAGCCTTGACGGGTTTACCAGAACTTTCATGGAGTTCCTTTCCCGCTGCGTTCGCAGCTCCTTCCCGGAACAGAGAGTAACAAGTTACAGTTCTTACACTCTATAGAGGTGCGTCACTTTACCCATGAGAGATCTTAGCTTTGTTGCACATCCGGGTCGCGACCCCGTTCACACTTCCTTGGTGTGAGGCCCAGACTAAGACCCAAGCCAATCACTGCCTTCTCCGCGACTCCGCATGTCTCCTTGGTGTATGCCAGCCCACCTATTGAATTACGGCTATTGGCAGTACAAACCGTTTAGATGCCGGAACTATCATGGGACATTCAGGGCTCCCACCCATATGCGGCATATCCTCTACGAATTACCATATAATATGCATGCTACGAGTGATAACAGCCACGACCCACACATCCGGCTCCATGCAAGAGGGAAAAGATACAGCTGACTTCTTCGTCCCATTCCAAATCTCATGGTCAACGCAGAATATACGGCGCAAGAATCACTGGCGACATTGGTTGTTAAGTCCTAGATAATATGTTCCTTTACCACTGGAACTCTTATAGTAGGTTATTACCTCATGGTAAATAACCTATAATCATATTATTATGAAAATAGTGTTTTCTGACCCTTTTCAAATGCAGGTGATGACAACACTGGATTTTTAAAATACTTTACAAAATAATCAAAGGACATGAGCAAGTGTGAACTTGCCTTTTGTGATTGCAATATTATGCACTCATGGTCTTCAAGACAATATAAGATCCAACATCTGAAAACAACAGCATTGGTCCGGTAAGGACTAATGTTTAAAGAAGCAAGATGCTATTATGCATAAGTAACGTAATGCAATTTCGTAAACTCGAATTCCGAGGATGATGTTGCTCTAGGGTTTAAATACTAGAAATGGTTTCTTTGGAATGTGTTGCTCTTTTAGATTAAGTTTCATATTTGTTCTTCTTATTAAGGCTTGTGAGTGTGTGTGAACAACACATATCTATATAACAATAAGGTACACACATATGGAATGCTACTTAAAGACTACTTATATAATAATTTTTTATCTTCAAGTTTACTTTACAAGTAGTGTCACTTATAAAGAACTTTAAGTGTTATTAATCCTAAATCTATAAGTACAGTATAAAGTAAGGTGTTTACTATTAATTGTCATATGTTGACTGAAGTGGCAAAACGAATAACTTTTGAAGAAAAGATTCCTTTATTATGGTTTAAACAATCCTTGTGACTAATCAGAGGTGGTTGATGTTGTTTGTGCTTGCTGGAACAGTTTGGATTTGAGATGCTTTATAACTTAATTATAACAGACCAAAGTTAACTATAAAGTATATAATAAAGTTTTTATTATTATACTTAAAGTCTGGTAGACTAAAGTTAACTTTAAAACATAGATGGACTTTAGGTGTAATGCTTATTATACTTAAAGCTTGTTCACTTCATATTGTTTCTTTAAAGTTACTTAAGAATGGTATTACTTATATTTGGTAGTGGTTTCTTTACATTATAAATGTATAAAGGGATTTATATCCCAATAAGGGTGTGGTTAAGGGTTGTGAATAAGTAAACAATATTATTTACTACTTATGAACTCACTATAGTGTTTTGATTTGTTTATAAACTTGTGGTTAAATGATAATACAATAAAATTACATTTTTAAAATGTGGTGAACCATTTGACTTCATAATATTAGTATTTAAGATTAATACTATTTATTAGATTTAATTGGTTAATTTAAGAAATATTGACAAATTTTATTTGGCATTATATGAATTATTAACTAAAGAAATAAGTTTAAATTCAAGTTATTAAATTGTTTAACTTTTTATTTAACTTAAAAGTGTAATATTATATTTTTAACATATAGGTATTATTTTTGTGATCATTTTGGTATATTATACTTATTTTTGTGATTTTAAAATAATAAGATATGATTTTTATAATACTTATTACTTTATAAAGACTTAATAAGTAACAAATATTTAATTAAGTGGAATAATAATGCATGATTATAGTTTTAAATTATAATTCCTATGTTTCTAAGATTTTTGATATTTTATTTATATTTTTAACATTTACCATTATTAAAATATGAATTATCAAAGTTTTATTACGTATAAAACTTTTATTAAATAAAATTTATTTAAATAATCATCATAATAATATTTTATAATAGTTTTAAGTTGTAGATTTTATTTTTCTGAATTTTTTCATATATTAAACATGTTTTTCTGAATTACAAAACAAATGTTATTGATTTTATAAGATTGAATCATTTTATGAATTTTTTTAATTAAATAACTAAATATGTTTATTAGGTAATGCTGATGTCAGCATGAAATGAAGGGTTTTTCTCACCAGAGCCTATCCTACCCCAGTGACTGACTGGTGGGACCTTTGCCATGTCATATCTCAGGTGTTTATTTATTACAGAAATGAATAACTCAATTTAGGAAATGATAAACTGATATATGACATCAGCGTGATGTCACGCTGACATCATCCAAGGAATGATCCTCAGATCATGGTTTGATCCTTGGATTGGGAGCATGCTGGCACGCTGCGTTGGTCTTGTTCGAATCAGTGGAGTGCGGGAAGCCGAATAGTGGCGGCGCCACCCCTGTTTGGCCGCCGGAACTTGCTCCATGGCGAGCAAACACGACGGCGGTCAGAGGTTCACGGCGGAATGCTAAACGACAGCAAGATATAAGGATTTAAGGGGTGCAGCGGTACGGTGATCTCACCCTGAGTTTCGTACGATGATTGTTGAGGCCTGGTGTGGTCGGAGGTGGCATCTTCGACGAGAATTCCGATGAAGGCCGATGAAAGGGAACGGCAAAATTCGATCGCCCTTGTGCTTCCCTTGATGCCGCGTTCCTCACAGATGACTACGCACTCTGGCGCATCTCCTCGACCACTCCACGGACTCTGGGACGGCCTCTACTAACGGCGACAGTCCTCTCTGACCGGAGCTAGGGTTCGCGTTCAGGCGGGAGAGGAAGAAAGAGAGAGATGACGAGGATGAGGATGAGTAGGTAAAATGGCGTGGTGTTCTTATCCTCACAGAGCCCCCGTTGGCGGCGTCGCGACGATGGAGTGGCATCGGGTGGTCGCCGGCCCCTCCAGTGAGCTGCTTGACGCGAGGAGGAAGACGACGGATTGGTTGACAAAAGGTTATCTGGGCCAGGCTTCTGTTGGGCCGTGGTGAAGTGAGCGGGTTGTTTTCTCTGCTACTCGTGAGCATTGGATAGGTGGAGGAGAAGCGGGTTGTGGTCCAGAATTGACTCTTCTTCTTTTTTTTCCAATTCTTTCCATTTTCTTTATTCTATTTTGTTTTCAATTCAAATTTCTTCAAGGTTTTAAATACCATTATTTTTTAATAATATTTTAAATATTCCAAAGATAACTATACTGATTGATTACTCTAATCATGTTGATATTTTTCAATGCTCACAATTATATCAAAAATTATTTATTGAATGGAATAAATAATAATTAGGGTTTTAGGTTTTTGTTTCTAGATTTGTATTTTAATACTTGATTTGAACTTTTCTTTATGGAATTTATTTGCTGAATACTTGTAGCAACAATAACGTTATTATGAACCAATTGGTGAACTTTTATTATATATTATTATATTTTCTTCATTTTCTTTATCTATATACTTTTCCTATTATTATTTGTGAGAGCTTTTGATATGAATTTAATTGAGCTAATATCCACAAACTTATTGTAGAATGCCTTACTATTAACTAATGAGATTTTATTCTCATTAACTCATAATATTAAGGAAATCTTTATATGGTGAATTCTATTATTCAAAACCTAATAACATGTGCCTAACCACCTTTCTTATTTTGAATATGCATAATTCTTTTCTTGGAACTAGTTATTCACTACTTTCTTAAGTGTGATTAATATATGGATATAATATTGGGCATAATGGTTTATAGTAATTTCCAATTATGTGCTACACATGATTTAAAGGTTTGAAAGTGTAAAAGATATACTTGAGTGATTTGCTATATGAAATTATTCCTATAAGACATTGTGGAAATAGGATGATAAATCACTCAGATGAAATGAATTTTATGTTTGGTTAAAAATTTAGGGTTTTAATGTTTACCAAGAATTCCTATCTTCCATAATTCACAATCCTGGGCTCCTAATTAAGGAATCCCTTTCCTAGATATATTACTTCTTTATATCCTTCATCATGTGCTAACATGATGAGCTTTACTTTACAGAAATATTCTTATCCACCTTATAAATCTAATGAGCTTGACACTAAAGCTTTCATAATATTCTTATATCCATACTTGGTTATAACAACTACTCTACTACTGATAACCTCCAATCTAACAATTGTTTTACAATTACTTCAATTCATGCTCTTCCCTTATCATCCTTCACTAATATTATTTCAATAAATGTATACATCAAACTCTACTCCACCTCAAGTGCGTATTATTTCCAAAGAGGAAAATACTACTTCTTTAATCCAATGTTGCTTTAACATCATTACAATCATACTATCTTATATTCACTTCACTCTAGTATCTTATACTCCAACCTCACATTATATTAATGTGACTTGTCATGGCTAACCTAGAATAACATTGCTATACTAGGGTTCAATCATGTTCTATTCACCAATGTCACTTATACATGATCTAAGCATTGAATCTTGGTGAGTAAAGCATGATCATTATAATAATTTGATCATATATGGCTTAGGTTTCCAGTTGGCTAATCAAGGCTTTCATCCATACAACATTACAGTTGTATTAAAATTATCTGCTCAGTGAATCTATCTAACTAAGAAATATTATTCATTTACTAGACCTACTTTATTCAATAGGATTACTCATTGGTAACTATCTTCAATGTTCATCCTTATAATCCTATTTGTAAACATATAATTATATCTTCTACATAACTCTTCTATCTATTCAGGAGTGAGTTACTCCATCAAGTTTTATAATGATTTCATTCTATTCCAACACTCTCATCCTATTAGTTGATATTTAAATCTATCATTACCACTTACCTCTTCTTACTTCATTCTCTAAGGACTTAGAGTGATTGTTATGATAAAGTCAAGAGTTCCTAGGTTAAGAACTGGTGAATCAATAATTAATTGATTACTCAACATTGATGAATAACAAATATAAGGATAGGATTCCATAAGTATTGATATGGAAAGAAAGATATATGGTGAATGATCTTGACTTGGTTTCTTTCCTACTCAATCTCACTAAAGAGTTAAGGTTAGGTATTACCATGATACTCATGGTATAAGTAGATGAGATTAAGATAGGTCAATATTAAGTTGTTATATTCCTATTACTTAAGTTATGTTTATAACTTGGTATTCATGAGTTGTGTAATGAATACTAGGATATGATTATCTAAGGATCAAATATAAATCATTAATTAATATATTAGGTTTAACTTTTATTACATTTGATCTACCCTTAGATCATATCTCCCTTACCCAAAATAAGGTTTTAACAAAGGTCATATTGAAACTTATCGCAGTCAACTTGATGATCTACTTCAATTCCATCAAGTTAAGAGAAGCTTCAATCTCTTTGACAAGTTTTTATTTAAAAGCGCGGAAATTATTCGGATTTTCTATGCATGAATGCAATGCACACATCTGTGTTCAGCTTATTTCTAAGATCTAATGCTGGGATGTTACAATCGTTTCCTAGCGTGGAATCAAGGTCAACCCGGAGAAAATCAAGGCCATATTAAACATAAACCGTCTGACATGCCTAAAGGACATTCAACGACTAACAGGTTGTGTTGCAGCAGTTAGTCGGTTCGTCAACTGACTTGGAGAGAAGGCTCTGCCGCTATACAAGTTGCTGAAGAAGGCAGACAAATTCACGTGGACGGACGAAGCAGATGCAGCATTGAAGCGGCTCAAGGAGATTTTTTTCTCAGCACCCATCCTTGTAGCACCCAAGCCTGGAGAGCCCATGTTAATTTACATGGCGGCAACCAACCGGGTAATCAGCATCGTTGTCGTGGTAGAGCGGAAGGAACCATACTATGACCACGGAGTTCAACGACCATTTTACTATGTAAGCGAGGTATTGACAAAGTCCAAGCAATGTTACCCGCCCTACCACAAGATAGCTTATGGAGTATTCCTTGCATCTCGAAAGCTGAGGCATTACTTTCAGGAGCACCCAATCACAGTGGTGAGCAAGACTCCACTGTCCGACATTATCAACAACAACGACGCTACGGCAAGGGTCGCGAAGTGGGGCATTGAACTTGCCGCCTTCGAGATCACCTACAAGAGACGCGACGCTATCAAGTCACAAGCCTTGGCGGATTTTATTGCGGATTGGATGGAGATGCCAGATGCTACCCCATTGTCGGAACCAGAATACTGGGTGATGCACTTTGACGGATCAAAGCTGCTCAATGGCTCGAGGGCTGGTGTACTGCTACAGTCACCAACTGGGGACAAGCTACACTATGTTCTGCAGATCCACTTCGAGGCTACGAACAACATGACGGAGTATGAAGCACTCACTCACGGATTACGTGTAGCCAAGGATATTGGCATCAAGCACATAGTTTGCTATGGAGATTCCGACTTGTTTGCCCAGCAGGTGGCTGGCACCTGGAATGCGCGGAACCCTATGATGGCGGAATATCGATACGAAGTGGACGAGATAGCCAAGAGCTTCTTGGGCTACGAGGTCAAGTATGTACCTAGGGAGCAAAACAAGGCGGCTGATCTGCTGTCTAAGCTTGGATCAGGGCACAAACGAATTCCGCCAGGAGTTTTCCTAGAGCATCTACGGACACCATCCGTGAAGGGAGCGGACATCGACAACCCGGATAGAGTTGACTCTTTCGTCCACATGGTGGAAAAGTTCCCTCCGACTTGGACAAAACCGTTCAAGGAATATATCGAACACGGAACTTTGCCCGACGAAGAAGTCAAAAGACGACAAATAGTACGTCGAGCGAAGGGCTATACCATAATCAATGGACAGATCTACAAAAGGATCACTACTGGTGTATACCTTAAGTGTGTTTCCTAGCAAGAAGGTATTGAAATCCTACGCGAAATCCATCTCGGAGATTGCGGGCATCACGCCGCTCCTCGATCGTTGGTCGCGAAAGCCTTTCGCCAAGGATTCTACTAGCTGACCGTGAAGGCGGATGCCGACAAGCTGGTTGAGACATGCATGCGATGCCAGTATTATGCCCGACAACCACATGTTCCTGCTGAAGAATTGCGAACAATACCAATATCTTGGCCGTTTGCAGTCTGGGGGCTGGACATGGTTGGTCCATTGCAGACGACACCATGTGGGTTTACGCATCTTCTAGTAGCAGTTGATCAATTCACTAAATGGATAGAAGTTAAACCCATTAGAAAGCTTGATGGGGCAACTGCCCTTAGGTTTGTCCGGGATCTAGTGGTGAGATTTGGTCTCCCACATAGCATTATCACCGACAACGGGAGCAACTTGTCACTCGGAGAAGTGGAGGCATATTGTTGGGAGAAGGGCATCCGACTTGACCTTGCATCCGTGTCACATCCACATTCCAATGGTCAGGTTGAGCGAGCCAATGGATTAATTCTACAGGGAATAAAGCCATGTCTTGAGGCACCTCTACATAGAGCAGCTGGAGCCTAGGCGGAAGAATTGCCATCTGTGTTGTGGAGTTTATGAACTACACCCAATAGATCGACCGGCTACACCCCTTACTTCAAGGTATATGGAGCAGAAGCCATCCTACCTTCCGACATACTTCACGATGCACCAAGGGTTGCCGCATATGACGAAGATGATGCTGAAGAATCCAGACACCGAGATGTGGACCTTCTCGAGGAAGAGCGTGTTTTGGCATGCCAAAGATCCACCATCTACCAGCAGAAGCTACGCAGCTACCATAGTCGCCGCGTTCGGCATCGCTCGTTTAAAGAGGGGGATCTGGTGCTCCGACTTAAGCAGAAGAAGTCACACAAATTATCCCCGCCATGGGAAGGACCGTTCATCATAAGCAAGGTGCTACTCAATGGTTCTTACTACCTCGTTGAAAATCGTGAACTGAAGGATAGACCCAACGAGGATCATAAGCGTAAGCGACGTGACCCGGATGACTACCTGGAGCTTGATCGGCCATAGAACATAGCACAGCTACGTCCTTTCTACACTTAGCATTTTTTATCTAATTGTGTACCTCTTATATGATCAATGAAATAAAGCTCTTTGGTTCACTCATATTTCTGAATCTTTTACCTCCTTTAGTGTTCATTTTTGAATAGTCTAAAAACCTTTATGCACAAGCTTTGCAATTGCACTTGTGAAAATTCCGCCTACGGGCGTTAGCTTAAGTTTTCTATTCTACACATTCTTTGTCGTTTTTATGTGGATTCTGGAGTAGTGACTTTCAGCACTTATTGTCAGCGATTTTGTGCTTAGGTTATTGACGGTGTCATTGGGCATCATCACCTGAGCGCATGGTTCCGACAACGAGACTTCCGACTCACGAAAAGTCAAGCATAAAAGCCGAAGTAATGGATAAGCCAACACTTGCTTAAAAATATATACATGCTGGAAATAGTTCTTAAGTAGCAGGACATACACCATTGTTTTCCGCCTTAAGTTAACACATGGTTTTTTCCGCATAACACGTTAAAGAGGAAACAAATATTACAAGTTGTTTTTATTCCTCTGGTGCAGGCGACTTGGAAGCAACATCACCAGCAGCAGGAGAGTCACCTCCCTCGAAGTCGGTAGTATTGAGGGACTCAGAGGATCTTTGGCCTTTGTCTTCAATGGTTTTCATGGGCACAAAGACGTTAACATCGACCAACTCGGCGACTCTGGTGTCATAACCCACAAGCAACGCCAAGATAGATTCGTGGTTTATCTTTTGGCCTTCGTCGTCTATGTCGGGGATACCGGAGGTTACCATGTCGATGTCGGCATTCTCGTAGTGTGCCTTCACCATTAACAATGCCATCCTGGCGCCGGCCCGTGCACATGAAGCTTTCCAGCTTGAAATACGCTCGGGGGCTCGGCGCAGGATCTCCGAGAACTTCGCTATTGGGGGAGAGGTTCTGTGGCAGTAATCGGTAATGATTCAGGACAGCAAGGAAAAAGTTGGAGATGGGTAGGGAGACGCCGCGTACCATTTGTTCTTTGAGGTACACCTTTTCTTCGGCTTGGAGAGAAGATGTGACCTCTCCGGCAGGCGCCGCTTGCCAGGCAAGCCCCTCCATCACCAGGAGGTAGCCCTTGTTGATCATCTCTTTGATGCCGCGGTCCGTGATATTCGAACCACGCCAGTCACCCTTGTGCGAGTCGTACTCCTCCTCCAGCAGCTCCAGCGCCACTAGATTATGGTCGCCGCCGGTGGCCTCGACCACCGCAGACTTGGGGATGACCAGGCCCTCTGGGGGCACGACGATGGACCTCGCCGGCTTCGCCGCGGCTTCGCCCGATGCCGCCATCGAAGGGGAGGAGCTACTGCTTGGCATTGGGTGTGTTCGATGGTGACTGGGAAAGATTGGAGAGCTAGGGTTTTTCGCACGTTGCGCGGGAGCTCGAGGAGGCGCTCGCTGGAGGAAGAAGACGATGTAGGGGAGAATGAGGTGAAAAAGTAAATTTTCCACCGCAGTTACTATTTATGGTCTCCGCAATCAAGATTCGTGCAGCTTGATCGAATGGTTGCCGAGTAGACGAGGTGTGTGGAGACGTTCATGGAAATTTCACCACGTACCAACCGTTGCCGCCAACGGTTCATATTGCTTGCGTAGGAAAAGTGGACATGATTGCGTTCTCTGCATGTGTGAGTTACGAGGCGTTGCTGACCTATGTCTACGTCGCCCTAGCTATCATAGGCAGATGAACCATCACATCAAAATATTCTGGCATGGACGGATCCAGTCCGGCTACGAAAGAGTACGATGGAAGATTCAGCAATTCTCCGACTTACGAATTGAAGACGGAGAAAATCTTTCAGGGTTCTTTGGGAGGACTACAAGATATTGCTTGACGATTTGCCGACATCAATCTAGACGGAGCATTCAACGTGAAGAGGCAAGACGACGCAAGATCTCGGAGTTCTTTGGGGGCTACTGTTGGGGATATGCTATATGGGTATCCTCATAGCATGTCTCTTATCCGGATAACCCTGGTGGCCCATAGTTGGTAGCATGGCCCATGGCCTGCTGGGCGGCCCAGTTAGAAGGATCCAGAAGGGAGGCCCATGCCGGATAAAGGAAGGCTACGGTGGAGTCACCAGCGTGCCCAGAGCCTTGGAGTACAAGACACGCTAGACTATTAATAGACGGTGTAGGACTCTATAACCTTTCCGGCTAGGACTTTTACCTGTAACCCTAGGACCTCGGAGCCTTTAGGGCACAACTTCACATAACCTCGCACTTCGAACCTATCTCTGTAACTTGGCGTATTGTCATTATAGTGATTTATAGCAGGAGTAGGATTCCTCCACCGTCGTGGGATCTGAACCTGGGTAAGCTGTGTTACCTCATACCCGTCAACCGTCCGCCTTCCCCCACGTCTCTAAACACGCACTATGAGGACCCCTCCATGGCGTACTCGTTGGAAATACCACGACACCCACTCCTCTCCTCAACCTCGTCGTCGCCAAGACCCTTCTGGAGCTGGATAGATCGCCTGAGGCGATGGACCAGGTCTATGACCTAGTGGCCAAGGCGGTGAAACAGCAGGAAAAGGCCACCTCTCAGAGGCTCGAGTCTGACCTAGCGTTTTTCCAGTCTAGCCAGCATAAGCCGCCAAGGGACAGATCTCCTCTTGATGTCGGGTCTCAGACGGGTTCGTTAGAACGAACATGGAGGGATGCACGCAACAGGAAGGATTCTATCCCCATATCCTCCGACCACGGAGGTAAGGCCCAAGCTCGCCGCCCATCGCCACCACCCCGCTCACCCCGACATCGCGAAGACACCAAGGCTCACCGTCGTACGGCTATGCCCCCCGCCAAGGCAGGGCGACATCGTCATCCGCGATAACAAGGAGCAGACCTGTCATGATGAAGAGCGCAACCAGGGACACAAGAGCAGGTCGCGCCATGACCCTCCATGTCCGACAAGCAACCGCGACAAGCGTGAGGCGTCGCAGGAGGGTAATAGCAAGAAGGCTAACCCACCGCCACCTCCGCCTCCGTCGCTACCTAGCAGCCACCATGGCAGAGGGGGCCCGCAGCGTTCACGCAGCCCATCCCCTATGGACAAGAAAAGAGAAGCCTGGAGCCATATGATGCACGTTCGCGGATAGACAAGGTCCACGAAACCCGGGAAGGACCATACCTAGGACCACGTTGCTTTGGACCTGCGATACGGTCCACAACTTACCCCAAGGGTTTCTGGATTGACAAGACCATCAAGCCCTATGACGGCACCGCTAAGCCAGCTACATGGTTGTAGGACTACGGCAACGCGGTGGAGATCGCCGGGGGTAACCCCAACGTTGCCGTCAAGTACCTCCCATTGATCTTGGCGGGCACAGCCCGTCAATGGATTGATTACTTGCCGGAGAAATCCATCTGCAATTGGTTGGACATCCAAGAAGCGTTCACCAAGAACTTTGAGGGTACGTACAAGCGTCCATGCACTGTTGGCGATCTACAGCGATGCGTGCAAGAGAAAGACGAGACATCCCGCTCCTACCTCTCCCGTTGGCTGGATATGAAGAATTCCTGCGCAGGAGTGCACGCTCAGACCACCACGGCCGCCTTCATCGATGGCTTGGAAAGGGGCACGTTGCTCCGACATAAGCTGAAGCGCTTGCATGACAATCACCAACTAGACTTGAATCAGATGATTCAGTTGGCCAGTGAAGTCGCAACTACCGATGACGATGCTCGTGGCTCCCTGCCGGCAACGGCCGTTCCAACTCAAGCTCGGAGGAATAGTAGCACAAAGCGGAAAACCGCACCAGAAGAAAAGCAAACTCCCGACATGGTCGCCATGACCTTCGTAGGACGAGGTGATGGCAGACAACATGGCCGACGACGGGAAGCTGGTCGTGGGAAGCAACGAGGAAGTGAAACTACCTCCGCAGCGCTCCGCGTTCCCCAAACATACAAAGAGTACCGCGATATGCCGTGCCTCGTACACCTCGATGTCAACGACAAGGCCACCCACACCAATCGACACTGCAAGTTCGTCAACGACCTCAAGGAGGACCCAGAGTCCGGCTACAAGCAAAGTTGGAAGAACAGACCGCGAGGCAAGGGCAAGGGCAAGGGGAATAAGAAGGAGGAGGAGTCTAAGGATTCAAGTGACATCGATGAGGACATTGACCTCAAGCACGCCGCCAAGAGGGACGGCAAAGGAAAGAACCCCTTCGAGAAGAAGGCGGCAGTTTTCCATACTTTCCTTGGTACCCCCACCGTCCGGCAATATAAGACCTCTATGAGGATACTGATGCCTACTCTACCGCCAGTTCCCAAGTTCCTGCGTTGGTCCGAGGTTCCAATTACTTGGGACAGGAAGGATCACCCAGACCTCATCCCATCAACCCCTTGATTGACGGCAATGAGTTCACCAAATGTATGGTGGATAGTGGAAGCAGCATCAACATCATGGACCTGGATACACTGCAAAAGATGAACTTGACGGAGGCAAACCTCAGGCGGACCAACACCATCTTCCATGGCGTAGTTCCTGGTCGGGAGGCTCGGTCCCTTGGGTGCATCAGACTTTAGGTAGCCTTTGGCGATGTTAATAATTATCGCCAAGAGCGCGTGACCTTTGAGGTGGTCCCCTTCAAGAGCGTGTACCACATCATATTCGGCCGCGACATATTCCACACCTTCATGGAAAAGCCATGCTTCGTCTACAACAAACTCAAGATACCCGGACCAAATGGTGTCATCACCGTATCCGGAAGCTTTCCCAAATCTAGGGACTGCGAGATTGGAGAAGCAGCCTACGCGGAAGTTGTCCTCTATAGCGAAGAATTCAAGGAGATCCAGAGCAAGGTCGATGCCTCGGAGACGCCCGTGTCGAAGAGACAGATTTTCGACTCCGCTCCAGCATTCAAGGCCACCATCGACACCAAGCCGGTGGAACTTGTGGTAGGCGATGCCTCCAAGGTCACCGCCATTGGGACGAACCTGGATCCCAAATAGGAAAGCTTGAACATTGATCCAACCTGGATCCCAAACTTGCCGAGCACAGCTTGAACATTGATCCAAAATGAAAACCAGTGAAGCAACATCTACGACGCTTTGGAGATGAGAAGAGATGCGCCATAGGCAAAGAGATAGCTAGGTTACTTAAGGCTAGTCTTTCACACCCAATGGGTGGCCAATCCTATACTTGTCTCCAAAAAGGGAACCACAGAATTAAGAATGTGCGTTGATTACACCGTCCTGAATAAAGCATGTCCCAAAGATCCGTTTGCTTTGCCTCGCATTGACCAAGTCATTGACTCGACGGCTGGCTCGGAACTTTTGTGTTTTCTTGATGCATACTCAGGATACCACCAGATCAAGATGAGGAAGTTGGACCAATTGTCCACTTCGTTCATTACCCCCTACAGCAAGTTTTTCTATGTTACGATGCCCTTTGGGCTAAAAAACGCAGGTTATACATACCAGCGGAAAATGCAACATTTCCTACACGATCAAATTGGTCGGAACGTTCACGCCTATGTGCATGATATAGCGGTGATGTCTAAAAAGTCAACTGACTTAATCTCCGGCTTAAAAGAAACCTTTGATAATCTCCGGAAATACAACATGGTGCTTAACCCTAAGAAATGCGTCTTCGGGGTTCCAGCCGGCAAATTGTTGGGTTTCATCGTTTCCCAGCGTGCAATCGAGTTCAACCCGGAGAAAATCAAGGCCATCTTAAACATAAACCGTCCGACATGCCTAAAGGACATACAACGACTAACAGGTTGTGTTGCAGCAGTTAGTCGGTTCGTCAGCCGACTTGGAGAGAAGGCTCTGCCACTATACAAGTTGTTGAAGAAGGCGGACAAATTCATGTGGACGGACGAAGCAGATGCAACATTGAAGCATCTCAAGGAGATTCTTTCCTCAGCGCCTATCCTTGCAGCACCCGAGCCTGGAGAACCAATGTTAATTTACATGGCGGCCACCAACCGGGTAATCAGCATCGTCGTCGTGGTAGCGCGAAAGGAACCAGGCTATGAGCACGGAGTTAAACAACCAGTTTACTATGTAAGAGAGGTCTTGACGGAGTCCAAGCAGCGTTACCTGCACTACCAAAAGGTAGCTCATGGAGTATTCCTTGCTCCACGGAAGCTGAGGCACTATTTCCAGGAGCATCCCATCACAGTGGTGAGCAAGACTCCACTGTCCGACATCATCAACAACAGTGACGCTACGGTAAGGGTCGCGAAGTGGGTCATTGAACTTGTCGCCTTTGAGATCACCTACAAGCGACGCGACGCTATCAAATCACAAGCCTTGGCGGAATTTATTGCAGACTGGACGGAGATGTCAGATGCTACCCCATTGCCGGAACCAGAATATTGGGTGATGCACTTTGACGGATCAAAGCTTCTCAATGGCTCGGGGCTGGTGTATTGCTACAGTCACCAACTGGAGACAAGCTACACTACGTTCTACAAATCCACTTCGAGGCTACGAACAACATGGCAGAGTATGAAGCACTCATTCACGGATTACGCGTAGCCAAGGATATTGGCATCAAGCGCATAGTTTGTTGTGGAGATTCTGACTTGGTTGCCCAGCAGGTGGCTGGCACTTGGAATGCGCGGAACCCTATGATGGCGGCATATCGAGACGAAGTGGACGAGATAGCCAAGAGCTTGTTGGGCTACGAGGTCAAATATGTACCTAGGAAGCAAAATGAGGCGACTGATCTGCTGTCTAAGCTTGGATCAGGGCGCAAACAAATTCTTCCTGGAGTTTTCCTGGAGCATCTACGGACACCGTCCGTGAAGGGAGCAGACATCGACAACCCGGACAGAGTAGACTCTTTCGTCCACATGGTGGCAAAGGTCCCTCTGGATTGGACAAAACCATTCATGGAGTATCTCGAACACGGAACTTTGCTCGAGGACAAAGTCGAAAGACGGCAAATAGTACGTCGAGCAAAGGGCTATACCATAATCAATAGACAGCTCTACAAAATAAGCACTACTGGTGTATACCTTAAGTGTGTTTGTCAGCAAGAAGGTACTGAAATCCTACGCGAAATCCATCTCGGAGATTGCGGGCATCACGCCGCTCCTTTATCTTTGGTCGTGAAAGCCTTCCGGCAAGGATTCTATTGGCTGACCACGAAGGCGGATGCCGACAAGCTGGTTGAGACATGCATGGGATGCCAGTATTATGCCCGACAACCACATGTTCCTGCTGAAGAGTTGCAGACAATACCAATAACTTGGACATTTGCAGTCTGGGGGCAGAACATGGTTGGTCCGTTACAAACGGCACCATGTGGGTTTACGCATCTTCTAGTAGTAGTTGATAAATTCACCAAATGGATAGAAGCTAAACCCATTAGAAAGCTCGATGGGGCAACTGCCCTTAGGTTTGTCCGCGATCTAGTGGTGAGATTTGGTCTCCCACATAGCATTATCACCGACAACGGCAACAACTTATTACTCGGTGAAGTGGAGGCTTATTGTTGGGATAAGGGCATCTGACTTTACCTTGCATCTATGGCACACCCACAACCCAATGGTCAGGTTGAGTGAGCCAATGGATTAATTCTGCAGGGAATAAATCCACGTCTTGAAGCACCGATGCATAGAGAAGCTGCAGCCTGGGCAGAAGAATTGCCATCTGTGTTGTGGAGTTTACAAACTACACCCAACAGATCCACCGGCTACACCCCTTACTTCATGGTATATGGAGCAGAATCCATCCTGCCTTCTGACATCCTTCATGATGCACCAAGAGTTGCCGCCTACGACGAAGATGACGCTGAAGAATCCAGACGCCTAGATGTGGACCTTCTCGAGGAGGAGCGCGTTTTGGCATTGCCAAAGATCCGCCATCTACCAGCAGAAGCTACGCAACTACCATAGTCACCGTGTCTGGCATCGCTCGTTTAAATAGGGGGATCTGGTTCTCTGACTTAAGCAGAAGAAGTCACACAAATTATCCCCGCCATGGGAAGGACCGTTCATCATAACCAAGGCGCTAGTCAATGGGTCTTACTACCTCGTTGACAATCGTGAACTGAAGGATAGACCCAATGAGGATCATAAGCGTAAGCGACGTGACCCGGATGATGACTACCCGGAGCTTGATCGGCCATGGAACATAGCACAACTACGTCCTTTCTACACTTAGCATTATTTATCTAATTGTGTACCTCTTATATGATCAATGAAATAAAGATCTTTGTTTCACTCATATTTCTGAGTCTTTTACCTCCTTTAGTATTCATTTTTGGATCGTATAAAACCTTTATGCACAAGCTTTGCGATTGCACTTTTGAAAATTCCGCCTACATGCGTTAGCTTAAGTTTTCTGGTCTACACGTTCTTTGTCGTTTTTATGTGGATTCTGGAGTAGTGACTTTTGGCACTTATTGTCGGCGATTTTGTGCTTAGGTTATTGACGGTACCATTGGGCATCATCACATGAGCGCATGGTTCCGACAACGAGTCTTCCGACTCACGACAAGTCAAGCATAAAAACCAAAGTAATGGATAAGCCAGCACTTGCTTAAAAATATATACATGCTGGAACCAATTCTTGAGTAGCGGGAAATAACAACCATTGTTTTCCGCCTTAAGTTAACACATAGTTTTTCTGCATACGTATTACAAAGGAAACAAATATTACAAATTGTTTTTTATTCCTCTGGCGTAGGCGACTTGGAAGCAGCATCGTCGGCAGCAGGAGAGTCACCTTCCTCGAAGTCGGTAGTGTTGAGGGACTCGGAGGAGCTTTGGTTGCCTCCATCGATGGTTTTCATGGGCACAAAGACATTAACGTCGACCAACTCGGCGACTCTGGTGTCATAACCCGCGAGTGATGCCAATATAGATTCATGGTTTATCTTTTGGCCTTCGTCATATACATCGGGGATACTGTAGGTTACTGTGTCGATGTCGACATTTTAGTAATGTGTCTTGACCATGGACATCGCTATCCTTGCACCGGCCCGTGCACATGAAGCTTTCTAGCTTGCGATACGCTCGGGGGCTCGGCACAGAATCTTCGAGAACTTTGTCATAGAGTCCGATGCCTTGATGTTAATCTGGAGGGGTTTGGCTATCTCCTTGGCCTGCTTGATGGCGGTGTTGATAAAGTTGCCGGCAAGGCCCATGCATTCCTTTGGCGGAGGAGGCGACCGGGTTAAACCCATAGGAGCTGCGAATTTCCGACAAAGGAGAACATGAGTTCAAAAATTCAGAGTATTCAGCTTACAGAAATCAAAGACGGAGAATCACTTACTGAAGATGCTTATCTCATCTTGCTGGATAATCTCCGCCATGGAGTCATGTTCTTGTCGGAGGATCTTGTACGCTTCATGATGGCGTTGTTTTTGCTCATCAGCATCTTTCTTCTGATATTTTAAGATCGCGATTTACTCCTTCAAGCGGTTCATCTCCTCAGTGGAGAAGTCTTGAAGGGCTTTCATCGAGTCTTCATGCATCTTCAACATGTCCTTCCTCTCCTTCTTAAGGATCTTTTTTTCGCTATCCAGCTGCTGAATGTGCTTGGATTGCTCGACAATATCCTTAGCCTTGTAAATGGTTTCTGTAATTCGGAGAAAGAAAAGTACATAGTGAGTACTCGGATAATACACAAGACCAAGTCGGAATACGAAAAAGAAAGGAAAAAACATATGCTTGCTCTTCATGATCTATTCTTTCAAGAAGGCAGTTTTACCCTTTTCAGCTTCCAAGTCCACGCGCATCTTCTGGTACTTGTCGTTGGCGACACCCCTCCGAGCATTCTCATTATGTGGAAAGAATAAAAGTTAAACGTTGTTTGGTCTACTTGGAGCATCTAGCCGGAAAATTTCCACCTAGAAGCTCAGGGGCTACAGCGAGAGTTTTTAACTTAACAATATGCTTGGTCTTTGTTTAAGCATCTAGTCGGAACTAATTCAGTTTTTCAACTAGAAGCTTGGGGCTACAGTATAAAGTTTTTAACTCAGTCATATGCTTAGCTTCTCTTTAAGTATCTAGTCGAAACTAATTCAGTTACAACTAGAGGCTTGGGGGCTACAGTATTGAAATTTATAAACACTGTGTATGCTACTCTGAAAGCATCTAGTTGGAATAATTCATTCAAACTATATGCTTGGGGGCTAAAGTGAGAAGTTTTCTAGCTTAGTCACTCTCAGAGCATTTAGATGCAAATACCTATGGTTTTCCGTCTAAATCCTCGGGGGCTACAGTGGGATACTCATATGAAAAGCAAATGGAAAATAAAACTTACAAGTGCAATGATCTTGAGGTTTGTAGCACTCTCAGCAAGCAATTTGCCAAAGGACAAACTATTTACTGGCAAGATTTCTGCTTGTCGGAGAAGCTCCTCAAGGCCGCATGTTGGAGATGTCGGCGCCGCACCAGGAACCAGAGCAGTGCTACCCGGCGTAAGTACCGCCGGATAGACTATCTTCGGGAACTCTATGGTCTTCTTGGGTGCGGAGGTGCCACCTTCGGCAGATGTACCACCTTCCACCACCGCCATACCGCTACCGATGGCATCCTTAGCAGGAGCTTCAGCCATTTGGTGTGCGGAACTTAACTGCGTCGCTTGTTCGCCGACAACAGCAAGCTCGGTGGAGGCACCTGAGTCCACTTCCATGGCGGAAGGGCCAGATGATTCTTTGGCTTGAGATCTTGTCAGAGCAAATGCAGGCTTGACGATAGGAGTGACAAGGGCGATGGCGGGAGATGCGTGGGGAGAAACATCACGATGCAACATATCCTTAATGTTTTTAGAAACCCCCAAAGCCTTGGAGGTCTTCTTCAAACTGGTTGTGGCTTTCTTCCTGAAACGCACAAAAAGTATAAGTACAGAAATAAGACAAACAATGGACAATGTCAGAAGGAAAGAAGCTTAGACAAGAGGGGGTGCTTTGGAAAAGGGGATCCATGTAACCTTTCTTTTCTCCACCTCTAGGGCGGTGGTAGTCTTCTTGGAGGCTCCACCCTCCATCTTCTTCTTCTTGCCTCCGTCGGCAGCGTCAGAGGTGGAGCTCTTCCGCTTTCACGCCAACGGGGCATCGTTGTCGGACACGACGGTGACTTCCTTCATCTTTGGATCATATATTTGAGGAGCCATGCTATCCTCATCTATGTCGTTGAGCTGTTAAGTGAGGAACCACCGTGTTAGATGAGATGGTAATGGCTAGACGGAAGACCTGGAGTATATGTCATACACGGGAAATAAACAGTTACCTTTGGGCTCTTTCTCTCTACGAACATGTCGTAGGTGATGGAGAAGCCACACTTCTTATCCTTCACCTTGACGATATCCTTGAGGCGGAGCTTGATGGAGTCGCTCGAGAAGTTGTCCTCGGAGTTGCGGAGGCTATCCTTCCTCTCGTTGGTATACTCGTGCATCAACTTCAAGCGGTGCTGCAGAGGCTAGATCCGCCTGACGAACTAGCACATGGCTAGGTCCAATCCGGTTATACCCATATCTACGAACCACTCTATCCGCCTTATAGCGCGGGAAGCGACGATGTCGGAGGGAAGGGAGGCCTAGGATCTCCATGTCGATGCATTGGCGGCAGCTCCATCGACAAAGTTCGGGTATGTTACTTCTCGTCCGGCCAGAGGGATATCTAGGCTGTAGAAGTACGTCCGCTTCCAGTTCTTGCAGGACTCGTGGCTAACGATGTCGGGGAACCGTCGTCCAGGACGGATCTTAAAACTAATGGTGCCACAATTTCTAAGATCGTCCTTGCCAGCTCCGGCTTTGCGCTTGACGGTGAAGAAATAGAGGAAGAGATCTAGCCTAGGCCTAATCCCTAAATAACCCTCGCAAAGCGCCGCGTAGTTGCTAAGCGCTAAGATGCTATTGGGGGAAAGGTTCTGAGGCTATACTCGGTAATGGTTGAGGACAGCAAGGAAAAAAGTTGGAGATGGGCACGGAGACGCTGCGTACCAGTTGTGCTTTGAGGTACACCTTTATCCGGCTTGGGGAGAAGGTGTGACCCCGCCGGCCAACACCGCCCGCCAGGCGAGCCCCTCCGTCGCAGGGAGATAGCCCTCGATGATCTGTTTTGTCGTGGTGTGGAACACGGCAGAGCCATCAGGAATGGCAAAGAAGGGACACACAGATGCATTCAGTGGCTCACGCAACGGGTTGGGCACGGTGCACTGTAGACACAGAGACGTACCCAGGTTCGGGGCCCTCTTTGCGAGGTAACACCCCTACTCCTGCAAGATGAACTATGTATGGGAGCTTGATGCTCAGTACAGATGCTCCTTGAGCTGTTTCCTTATCTACTATCGATGTCTAGAGGAAGAGGGGAGCTAGATGCTAGCACTTCTCTTCTCCTAGTATTGCCTCTAGTTTTCTCTTACCTAGAACCCTGGCTCTGCCCTCCCTTATATACTGGTCTGGGGGCAGATTACAGATTGGGTCCTAGGGTTTACTGTTTGGATATGGGTTTACAGGGAAGGGCCGGATGCAGGGCCCAGCCGGTGGGCCAGAACCCATTCCGCCCTTCTTTTAGCGTCATCCTTCTCTTTAGTGGTCACCCAGGCTTCCTTTGGGGCGTCACCCTTGCTTTAAAGGTCATCCAGACCGCTTTCACCAGTCCAGCCGACCGTCTTGCTTTATCTTTGTCTAGTAGCGCTGGTCATGACGACATTCCAGCTACCTTGATGATGAGGGAGAGCCAGAAGCGTACCCCACACGGAGCGCCAGTCCTTTCATTCTCTCCATCGAATCCGAGGTGAGCCGGGTGGGAACGGCCACCCGACCGGTTCTTCTGGCCACCGGCTAGATGGGCATGCCGGGAAGGTTATAAGCCCAGCCGGGCTTGCTTGCCAGACGGTTAGAGTTGTATTTCTTGGAGGCCAGGCGGCCTGCATCTTCTGGACCCGACCTACTTATGTCTGGCTTTCCCCACCTGAGGGTTATCCCCCCGACACTAGTCCCCGAGCACGTATGGGATTGGCCGGTGGGCAAGATCTTCCGTGCTCCTTCCTGTTCTAGGAGGTTGCTTTATTTTCTCCGGCTGTGGCTTTTGCTTTCCGGCTGGAGTCAACCGGCTGCGGAATCGATGGCCGTCCACTGGGTGTAAACAGCAAATGCAGGTACCGGCTGGCGGAGCTGAAGACAAAACATTTGGCTAGATGACGTCATTGATGTCGTCATCCACGCCTGTGGCTCTGGTGCACGTCACGTCAGTTTGACTTCCGCGTCGCTGCGTCAGTTTTTGGCAACTGCGCACGCAAACTTGCCGCAGCGATTCCTTGGGGAAAGGGCGCATGCCTCGCCTCCTGCTGAGGCCCGGGGATCTTTTGTGGCAATCACGACGGCGTAGGGGATCTGGAGCCGAAGTATCGCGCAGAAGCCGAAGGGGCGACGTTGCCGCTTGTGGGGATAAATAGGGCTCCGAGGGGATCGGTTCCCACACTTGTCCATCCTCCGGCTCATATTCTCCTCGTGCCCTTGCGTTCCCTGTTCTTGTGCGCCATCTCCCTGTCGCCGCCGGCCACCTTGTTTTCCCCAACCACGGCCTCCTCCTCGTCCGAGATGCTACTGGAGCAATGCGGCGGCTGGTGCGGGTCCTTCGTGACTGATGAGCTCATCAACAAGTATCGGCGGGGAAGGTTTCTTCCCTCGTCATTGCTTGTGAAGCACCGGCTTGCGCCGGAGGGGGAGCGCATCATCCTCCTCGCGCACTTCATGCGTGTAACTACCTCGGTGAACTACGCTCCTAGATACAAGCCTGGATGAGTGATAGTGGTTGAAATAGTACGGTGGGGCCCCAAAAGCCACTCACTGGTAGTCCTTTCAGACGTCCCAACCACTACCCTCTCAACGGGACTGTGCAGGCGTGGTCGGCGGCGAAGGGATCAACTACGTACACAAGTGGGTATGTACGCAAGCCACCATACAAGAGTACATCAGAGCCACACCATCTAGAAAGAAAGGAAATATACCAACGCCATACGGCAAGATTCAAATGACCTAGATAAATCTATATTTTAGGATAACTCCTCATACAACACACATCGTAGTATCATGCGGGCGGCAAACAAGATCCGAGTACGGATAAGAAGCAAATCGGCATAAGATGCCATAGAAATAAGCACATCCCAACTACAGGTCTCACGGATCCCGTTCCGGAATCTCTACAACCGAGCGATCGTTGCCCACATCTTGGCTTCTTCCACCCAAGATCCGTCACGAGAAGGTACTGTTCATCGAATCAAGAATTTATCGTGTGAGACCTAAAATTTTCGGCAAGTCTTAATGCCTCTAAAGGGACACAACCTGGGTGACGAATTGCAGCGAAAGATAAACCCTAGCGGTTCTCTGGATAAGCGCTAACCATCCGCCTAACCAATGATAGACGGATGTCCGTGAATTTAAGTACAACAGATTATAATGGTAATCTCATCCGATCCATCCTCCTCACCTTACCAACAAGGAAGCGATTTAACAACCCCCATCCGCTGGCAATTTTATTAACCATTCCATGAGTGTTGCTCTATTTACTAGTCATGTTACTTAGTCAGATTAAAGCGGTACTTTAGTTATGCTTGTCTATGATCAAGAAACTGTGCTCCAAGTCGTCCATATCCGCGGACACGGCTTTCAGAAAGTTTTACCCGGCCGGGGTGCACCAATAGCAACACACGCTCGATCAACCTCGGAAAAACCAAATCAAAACCCAACGAGGCTTTCACGACTGAACAATCACAGAATTCAGAAATATTTCAGGGGGCCACCCCTTAAGTAGATCCCGCAACGGAGATAGCTGACTCCGAGACGGACTCAAGGTTTGCGACAATGGCTGTAAACGACTGGGAACCCGAAAGTGTGGCTGGGCTTGTCGATACCGCGAAAACATTACGCTTACCTAAACAGTACAGTGTGCTCCTCGCACAATTTAAATACAGAAAGTAGCATGGCATAAGTACAGGATAGTAAAATAAAACCTCAAACTAGTTTGTGGCCCCAAGAAATAAGACGGAATCAAGCTCTGGCCCAGGGGGGTCCCATATACCTCCCGGATGTGGATAGCGCGATAAATCAAGGAACAGGAATCAAGTACTCGGGGTCTTACGGGACACAAGTGAGCAGGAAGAACCAAATAGCAGATGTTGCTCACCGATGCCACTTTCTTTAGTTATCCCAACTACTCGAGGTTAAGTTGTTTAGGTACCTCATTATTCAACAGACACTCACATACCCTACATCTTTGTTCTACGACTCGCATGGCTCAAACAACTCCTATAGTAGTGGCTCATGGGATGGAGGAACAAGCTTGGTGGGTTTAAAAATAAAGGCTATGCATACTTGGGATTCATTTTAATGCAATCGACTCAATGATGCAAGAATAAGATAGAGGCAATAGGTCAGTATGTTTGCAAGCATGTGGAAGTGCTTGCACGGTATCTCAGTTGAAGCAAGGGACGGATCAGGTAGTGCTCGGTTCTCTTGATACAACCTTTCGATGTCTATCCGAGAAAAGCCAAACAAACAAGGCCAACATGAATATAGAGCACAAGCATATGAATAAGATGCGTCAAACAAACAATCATGCCATGATGAATGATGCACAATTTACATGGCAAGAAAGGTAGCATGGCTTGGTGAGGTGTGAAGAACAAGTAGCAACATTTTAGTGGAGTTTTGGTTCACAGTTTGTTGTCATAACAGTTGTTGTTCACTATATATTTATATGATGCATGCTGCAATTGAAGTCATGGATAGCATACACAGAAAGGTCTCGTCGAGCTGATCATTTTAGACACATCATTTTCTTAATTTGGAATTATAAAACAAAAGTTATTAATTATTGAAAATCCAGTGGCATTGGTGGTAATTTAAATAAACTTGGAATTTAATTGTGCAAAAGTCAAATTGGATGGTATATTTGAAAACCTCTCATCTTGCTGATATCCAAACATATATTATTTGCCCAAATTGGTTTTAGTATGGAAAAGTTATTTAAATCTGAACTGAATTTGAATTTTTAAATTATTTAAACAGAATTTGAATTTGAAAACAGTATTCGGACGTTTTATACACGCCTATTACAGCTCGTCAGCCAGATGTGGGGCTGGGGTTCTCGACCCCTACGCCAGTTGTCAGGAACAAGAGGGGCCGCGGGTTTATTCTAGAAAACGTCAGGAGCCTTTTTGCAAAAATTACATAGACACAGACAGAGGGCCCCTTGGGACCGCGGGTTGGCAAAGGCAAAATAGGGGGGGTTTCGCAAAAGACCACGGTGCACTGTTTTTCTTCCACGGGACGCGCAGAGCGTGTGCGACAGACGCGCGCGCGTCGCACGCGGCGCAGAGGGGGTTCGAACCTGCGCCCTCAGGCGCGCTAGCGGGGCGGCTACCGCTGCGGTGCCCGCGGGTTGTTGACAGGGAGGAGGGAGGACAGCTAGTAAGGCGCTAGGCGGCACGGGTGGTTGCAGGCAGAAACGAACGGCGGTGCACGGCGAGCGCTCGACGAAACGAACGTCGTCGACAGGAAACGAAAAAGGACGCGAGCATGTCTAGGAGTCTAGGGGGCTCACCGCGGGCGTGATCGTGTGGACGGCGTGGCGCGAAGCGACGGCGCGGCTCGCGGACTGGGGGCTAGGGTTTCCGGCGTGGCGCGGCAGATCCTGGCGCTCCGGTCCGTCTCCTCCTCGCGTCTGGGTCCAGCGGCGTCGCAGAGGCTCCAGGGGGCTTCCTCGACACCTTGCAGCAACACGCCACCGGCTAGATCGGATCGAGGCAAGGTGGTGACAGGCGGTGTGTGGCGAGGGGCTGTGGTGGTGTAGAAGAAGGCGGAGGAGGGAGCGTGCAGGGGTCCTGGACGGATCTGGGGAGGCCAGAGAGGGGTGAGGGAGGATAAGAACAGAGAGGGGGCAGGTTGGTTGCGTGGGGGAGGGGAAGCTGGCAGGGTGCCACCTTTTTGCCCTCCCTCACGTGCTCGGCATGGCCAGGCCAGGCAAGGCAGGGCACTAGGAGGAGGGGGTGAGGCTGGCAGGTGGCCCTGGGCCGAGGGCAGGTGCGCAGAGAGGGTAAGGAAAAGAGGGGAGGGGAGAGGGTATGGCTCGGCCTAGGGCTAGGTTGGGGTGATCCTTGGCGTGTGGGGGCAGCTAGGGTAGGGAGGTGGGGTCCTCATGCAGGGAGAGGGGAGGCCGAGGGAGTAGGGCAGGGGGTGGTCGAGCTGGTAGCTAGAAGGGAGGAGGGTACTAGGGTTTTGTTTAGAGAAAAGGGTAGTTTAGGGTTTAGTTTAGGATAGATGTAGATTAGAGGGGAAAAGGTGGCTTAGGGTTTAGGCTTAGCTAGAATGGTTATGGCATGGGGTAGGTTTAGGGTTTGTACTAAGAGGGGGTGGTACTATAGGTTGATCATGCAAGCTCCAAACTAGCCTCAACAAGATCAAAGCAAGCAAAGAGGGTGAGGGAGAGGGATGGTTCCTTGATCCATGCATGATCCAAAATGGCCAAGCAAGATCCAAGAAAGGGATGGTGGTTAGAAGGATTGGTGCATGCCTCATGAGCACATGTGTGTGCATGGGGCATGGGGGTAGGGTTAAGCTAAAGGGGAAAAAAGGAGATGATTTGATGAAACCACTTCAAGCCCAAAACAAGATTAAAGCAAAGGAAAAGATCCACTTAGAAAACACAAAAACCAAATGCTAGAAAAGGTGGCACTTGCATGGCCCATGCAACATAATTAATGCCAAATGGTTATATTGTGAAAACAACATTATTTCATGTGGCATTATCTATATGCATTCCCAAAAGATGGGCAAGGCCAAGCAAAGATTATGGGTGGAACCCAACCAACCAACATGAGCTAGAGGTAACCCAAATTTAAAATGCCAAGCTCATATTAATTGGATGGTGGAATTATAAGGTGGTGAAAGAAAAAGGTGGTGGAGTCAAGAAGAGGGATGCCCTCAACTCAACTTGGGCATTTAGCAATATATTAAGAACAAAATACAATATAAAGAGGCAACTACAATTAATCATGCACATGAGATAAGAACCAAACAGGAAAGGGTTTTACATGATGCTCAAATGCAAGGTGACATGATGACCTGAGCATGATATGATGATGATGCAACAATTATAAGTTGGAAGTGGCCCTTTTTATTATTATGACATGTAGCATTACAGGGGTTAGACAACTGGGATGCTACAACTCTCCCACTAAACAGGAATCTCGCCGAGATTCTAGGAAGAAGAAGAAGATACAAAGAGAGAAGGATGGTTGTACGGAGTTCATCTTCACGCTCCCATGTGGCTTCATCAATGAATGGTGTGACCACTGCACCTTGCAAAACTTGATGGACTTGTTGCGAGTCCTTCGCTCTGCGGTCTCAAGGATTTTGGTGGGGTGTTCTTGATAAGACAGATCTTCTTGGAGGTCGATTAGCTCATGATCCACGGTCCTGCCGGGATCTTTGAAGCACTTCTTGAGCTGAGAGATGTGGAAAACATCATGGACTTTGAGTTTTCCTAAGCTCAAGTGCATAAGCAACTTCTCCTCTTCTACCACGTATCTTGAAAGGACCGATGTATCTAGGAGCCAACTTCCCTTTGATACCGAAGCGGTGTGTTCCTCTCATGGGAGTGACACGAAGGTAGACGAGATCACCAGGGGCATATACCATATCTGTGTGTTTCCTGTCATAGTTGCTCTTCTGACGACTTTGAGCAATCCTCAGGTTCTCCAGAATGATATGCACCTTCTCCTCTGCTTGGGTTACAATGTCAGGGCCAAACCAGATTCTTTCTCCTGCACCTGACCAACCAATTGGAGTTCTGCACTTGCGTCCATAGAGAGCCTCGAATGGTGCCATCTTCAGACTCTTCTGGAAGCTGTTGTTGTAGGAGAATTCAGCATATGGAAGGCATTCCTCCCATTTCATGCCAAACGAGATGACGCAAGCCCGAAGCATATCCTCCAGAATTTGATTGATTCTTTCCACTTGTCCTTGCGACTGAGGGTGATAAGCGATCTTTGAAGTTCAACTTTGTTCCCAAAGCTTTTGGAAACTCTCCCGAACTTTGAGGTGAAGATGCTCCCCAGTCGAACTGATTTCAAGTGGAACCCCATACAAAGAGACAATCCTGTTGATATAGAGCTCACCAACTGAAGTCCGAAATTGTTTCTTTGATCGAAGAAATGAGCCACTTTAGAAAGCACATCGATGACAACAAAAATTGCATTGTTGCCCTTGCGACCTTGGAAAGCGGTGATGAAGTCCATCTCAACTTTCTCCCATTTCCATTCTGGAGGTTTCAATGGCTGTAGAAGACCAAATGGTTTCTGATGGACAACCTTGGCTCTGCGACAGACATCACGTTCTGAGACATACTTGGCACAATACCGTTTCAACCTGTGCCACCAAGATTGTGTTTTCAAGTCCATGTACATCTTTGTCTGCCAGATGGATAGAAAGAACCGACTCATGTGCCTCCTTGAGAACTTGGTCTCTCAGACCCGGATAGTTTGGAACAAACATCCGGTGTTCAAAGAAGAGCGTGCCTTGATCATCAACGTGGAAGGACTCATACTTCGGAAGGTCAAGCTTGGAGATGAGCTTCTTGGTGTCGGATCACCAAGGTGACGAGCGAATCTGTTCTTCCAAGAGGAGTAGCCGAAGGTTCGAGATGCCCTTGTTCCACAATTTCAGGTTGGTGAATTCCTCGCACAAGAGGTTGCTGCTCTTCCACCATGAGGTTGTTGACATAAGCTTCTGGCTAAGCGCATGCCATGACATTTGCTTTGCCCGAGTGTAGTTGATGGTCACATCAAAGTCATTGATTGCTTCAATCCATCTCCTCTGCCAAGGTTGAGATCGGTTGAGTGAAGATATACTTCAAACTCTTGTGGTCGAGAAGATCTCACAACGGTTACCAAGCAAGTAGTGCCTCCATAGCTTCAAAGCAAAGACAATGCTGCTAGCTCGAGATCATGTGTGGGATAGTTGATCTCATGCGTCTTCAATCGACGAGAGGCATAAGCAACCACTCTCTCTTGCATAAGGACCGCACCCAATCCTTGCAAAGAGGCGTCAGAATATCTGGAAAGGCTTAGATGTATCCGGAGGAACCAAGACTGTGTGGAAGTGAGCTTCTCTTTGAGTGTCTCAAAACTTTCTTGACAAGCAGGAGTCCACAGTACTTCTTGCCTTTCTTGAGGAGATCGGTAAGAGGCTTTGCTATCTTGAGAAGTTCTGAACAAAACGACGGCAATAGCTAGCCAAGCCGAAAACTCCGCACTTCCTTGACATTAGCGGAGGAAGCCATTCAACTATTGTCTTCACGGTTTCGAGTTGACCGCAATGCCCTTGGCGAGATAACATGTCCCAAGTATGTTACTTGCAGCCAAAACTCACACTTAGAGAACTTTGCATACAAGCGGTTCTCACGAAGCTTGTTCAGGACACACCGCAGGTGTTCTTCATGCTCCTCCTTGGACTTGGAATAAACCAGAATATCATCCAGATATACCACAACAAACTTGTCCAGGTACTCCATGAAAACGGAGTTCATCAGCCTCGAGAAGGTAGCAGGTGCGTTGGTTAGGCCGAAAGACATGACCGTGTACTCATACAGGCCATAGCGGGTGGTGAAAGCTGTCTTGGGCACATCTTCTTTGCGAATTTTGATTTGGTGATAACCACTTCTCAAGTCCAGCTTAGAGAACACCACAGCTCCTGCCAGCTGATCAAATAGATCATTTATCCGAGGGAGAGGATATTTGTTCTTGATGGTTTTAGCATTTAGAGCCCGGTAGTCAACACATAGCCTATCGGTTCTGTCACGCTTCTTCACAAAGATTGTTGGGCTACCCCAAGAAGAAGTGCTATGTTGAATGAAACCCAATTTCTCTTGTTCATCAAGTTGTCGTTTGAGTTCAGCCAACTCAGAAGGACCCATTTTGTATGGCCTCTTGGAGATAGGAGCCGTTCCAGGTTCAAGCTCAATCACGAATTCAACCTCGCGATCCGGAGGCATACCTGGCAACTCTTCAGGAAAGACATCCGGAACTCACGGACCACGGTACCCTCCGAATAGCTTCCATAGCATCATTATTCGAGCAGCCAAGGAATAGAGCTGGACAAAGGAGTCGACTTGGAGAAAAGACTATGTGGCCTTCAGAATCTTCAGAGACACCGAAGCGTTCAAAGACAATCAATCACAGCTGCATTTGTCAACCAATCCATGCCCAAGATGACATCAATGTCGAGTTGCCCGAACAATCAAAGAAGCCAAGAAGGAAGAACCACCAATCTCAACTTGATTGCCATGACGATCTTAGATGCTACCATATTTGCTCCAGAGAAAGAACCATTAACCGCTTGGGAAGAGGATCCGGACGCTAACCCATTCTCACTTGCAAACTTCATAGAAACAAAAGAATGCGATGCACGTAATCAAAGAGAACTCGTGCAGGACCGAGTTAACGAAAGCATACCCATTACAACTCCAAAGTGCGAGCTCGGCTTGAGAGGCGTTAGCGCGGTTAGCGCGAACAACCGCAGACCGGGCTTAGTGTTGATGTTGAGAGCCCGAGGCGGTGGTGCACGAACCAAGGAGAGCTTGTTGCAGATCTTGGCGGGGTGGAGGAGAGCTTTGTTCTTCATTGGGCGTTCAGTTGGGATGTCCATGATCTCCACATGTGTAACAAGCACCGTGAGGACGTGGAGCGAGTAGCGAGGACTCCGCCAGCGCTCGAGGTAGTGGTTGTTGTAGCCCCGGAGCCGCGATGGTGAAGTTTGGTGGCCTTGACGTGAAACTCGCAGGTCTTGGTGGAGCCGGAGCGACGGTGGGGTGTTAGGAACCGCACACGCCGCTTAGAAGGAGCTGCCATAATCGCAGAGCGGATGCATCCTGTTATGTTTCTTGGACTCCTCGAACATTTGCCTTGCCTCCTCTTGCGGTCTTGTGTCTGTAGTTCAGAAGGTTGTCGGTCTTGCATGCGTGATTGCATACTTGATCGACGCATTGAGCCCTTGCACGAATCTTTTACGCTTTTCTTGTCATCGATACCTCATCACCACCATAGCGAGACAGGTTCATGAAGTTCTGATGTAGGTGTTGGCGTTATCATTTCCACGCTTGATTGAGGAAAGCCTCCTTCATCCTTTCCATCACAATCTCACGAGAAACTGTTCTTTGAAAGCTGCAGTGAACCTCTCCCAAGTTGGCTGGAACCCGTGCGCTTGCCTTCAAGTAGTTCTCCCACCAAAGAGCTGCATCTCCCTTGAGAAGGTGGGTAGCACACTTGACCCACTCTGCTGGAACATCAGCAGTCTCGAGCAACCTTGAGATCTCGCGCAGCCAATCATCCGCGTCAAGAGGTCGGTCAGACACATCAAACTGACGAGGGTTGAACTTGAGGAAGCTCTTGATGTCACCACGCTTGGGAGGTGGAGGGAGTGGAGCAAACTCATTCCTTCTGACGCTCTCCTCAAAGCGCTGCTGGTTCTCTTGCATTGCCGCCAAAGCATTAGCTATGCTTGACAGCGCTGAGCCCAGTTCCGGAGGGATGTCCTCTTCAGTCCGGCGTGGGGGAGCCATCCTGTCATTGATATAAAACTCAAGTCAGTACTATAATGGAAGATGATAATAATCCAACATAGTACCAAGATGGAATTAACCAAGATTAAAGGATACAATTTACTGAGATGATAATAAAATATCAACAAAGTTCATAGCACCTAAAAGATATTAAGCATATCGCACACGACTGAAAAGGAGTGTGGTACACAAATATATCAAAGAAAAATTTTTCCACAAATTTCGGCATTAAAATACCAATAGATGCGCAAAATTACTTAGCGAATCAAGATTAGTGACTCTACCGATTCAATATACAAAAGCGAATGATACAAGTAGTGGTATGGTCGCGACTCCATCCCGCACTCGAATCATTACTCCGCACATGAACAAGTGGAACACATATCCTAACCCCTTCTTCTCACGACGAAACCTAAAGATTGGTAACTACGGAAACGAACACCCCAAACAAGATAGCGTCGGATACAAAGAGGAAGATAGATTGCGTCGGTTTGCAAAAGCCTGTCGGTATGGAATGTACCAACAGTTGATAACCAAAGGCAGATAAGATAACAACTTGGATGCAACAGATAGACAAGGGATTACACACACACACACACACACAACCTATGGTACTACGGAAACCCAGAACACGTGAATCCTAGTTTGAACTTTGAGAAGAGGATTGAAAACGTTACACTTCCTTACCGTAAAAGGGTGGGTGGGAGGTAAGAATAAAATGGCAGTCCTACTCTCGTTTTGTTTTCCCTAATATACATAACTACCAAAATATTTGCTAGACCGACAACGTTTGGCTGAAACCTCAAGGTCGGGATGGCTCGATACCAATTGTAACTACCTCGGTGAACTACGCTCCTAGATACAAGCCTGGATGAGTGATAGTGGTTGAAATAGTACGGTGGGGCCCCAAAAGCCACTCCGGTAGTCCTTTCAGACGTCCCAACCACTACCCTCTCAACGGGACTGTCAGGCGGGTGGTCGGCGGCGAAGGGATCAACTACGTACACAAGTGGGTATGTACAAGCCACCATACAAGAGTACATCGAGCCACACCATCTAGAAAGAAGGAAATATACCAACGCCATACGGCAAGATTCAAATGACCTAGATAAATCTATATTTTAGGATAACTCCTCATACAACACACATCAGAGTATCAGGCGGAAGCGACAAACAAGATCCGAGTACGGATAAGAAGCAAATCAGCATAAGATGCCAGAGAAATAAGCACATCCCAACTACAGGTCTCACGGATCCCCGTTCCCGGAATCTCTACATCGAACGATCGTTGCCCACATCTTTGGCTTCTTCCACCCAAAGATCGTCCTGAGAAGGTACCTGTTCATCTGAATCAAGAATTTATCGTGTGAGACCCTAAGGGTACTCAGCAAGTCTTAATGCCTCTAAAGGGGACACAACCTGGGGTGACGCAATTGCAGCGAAAGATAAACCCTAGCAGTTCTACAGATAAACGCTAACCATCCGCCTAACCAATGATAGACGGATGTCCGTGAATTTAAGTACAACAGTTATAATGGTAATCTCATCCGATCCATCCTCCTCCCTGCTTACCAACAAGGAAGCGGACGAACAACCCCCCCATCCGTTGGCAATTTTATTAACCATTCCATGAGTGTTGCTCTATTTACTAGTCATGTTACTTAGTCAGATTAAAGCGGTACTTTAGTTATGCTTGTCTATGATCAAGAAACTGTGCTCCAAGTCGTCCATATCCGCGGACACGGCTTTCAGAAAGTTTTACCGGGGGTGCACCAATAGCAACACACGCCGATCAACCTCGGAAAACCAAATCAAAACCCAACGAGGCTTTCACGATGAACAATCACAGAATTCAGAAATATTTGGGGCCACCCTTAAGTAGATCCATAGCGGAGATAGCCGACTCGAGACGGACTCAAGGTTTCACGACAATGGTCAGAACCGGGAACCCGAAAGTGTGGCTGGGCTTGTCGATACCGCGAAAACATTACGCTTACCTAAACAGTACAGTGTGCTCCTCGCACAATTTAAATACAGAAAGTAGCATGGCATAAGTACAGGATAGTAAAATAAAACCTCAAACTAGTTTGTGGCCCCAAGAAATAAGACGGAATCAAGCTCTAGCCCAGGGGGGTCCCATATACCTCCCGGATGTGGATAGCGCGATAAATCAAGGAACAGGAATCAAGTACTCGGGGTCTTACGGGACACAAGTGAGCAGGAAGAACCAAATAGCAGATGTTGCTCACCGATGCCACTTTCTTTAGTTATCCCAGAACTACTCAGGTTAAGTTGTTTAGGTACCTCATTATTCAACAGACACTCACATACCCTACACATGCTGTTCTACGACTCGCATGGCTCAAACAACTCCTATAGTAGTGGCTCATGGGATGGAGGAACAAGCTTGGTGGGGTTTAAAAATAAAGGCTATGCATACTTGGGATTCATTTTAATGCAATCGCGACTCAATGATGCAAGAATAAGATAGAGGCAATAGGTACTGTATGTTTGCAAGCATGTGGAAGTGCTTGCCTGGTATCTCAGTTGAATCAAGGGACGGATCTGGGTAGTGCTCCTGGTTCTCTTGATACAACCCCTGCTCAGTGTCTATCCGAGAAAAGCCAAACAAACAAGGCCAACATGAATATAGAGCACAAGCATATGAATAAGATGCGTCAAACAAACAATCATGCCATGATGAATGATGCACAATTTACATGGCAAGAAAGGTAGCATGGCTTGGTGAGGTGTGAAGAACAAGTAGCAACATTTTAGTGGAGTTTTGGTTCACAGTTTGTTGTCATAACAGTTGTTGTTCACTATATATTTATATGATGCATGCTGCAATTGAAGTCATGGATAGCATACACAGAAAGGTCTCATCGAGCTGATCATTTTAGACACATCATTTGCTTAATTTGGAATTATAAAACAAAAGTTATTAATTATTGAAAATCCAGTGGCATTGGTGGTAATTTAAATAAACTTGGAATTTAATTATGCAAAAGTCAAATTGGATGGTATATTTGAAAACCTCTCATCTTGCTGATATCCAAACATATATTATTTGCCCAAATTGGTTTTAGTATGGAAAAGTTATTTAAATCTGAACTGAATTTGAATTTTTAAATTATTTAAACAGAATTTGAATTTGAAAACAATTCGGGACGCTTTATACACGCCTATTCCAGCTCAGTCAGCGACAGGCGGGGCCGGGGTTCTCGACCCACACGCCGTTGTCTCGGGAACAAGAGGGCGGGTTTATTCTAGAAAACGTCAGGAGCCTTTTTGCAAAAATTACATAGACACAGACAGAGGGCCCCTTGGGACCGCGGGTTGGCAAAGGCAAAATAGGGGGGGTTTCGCAAAAGACCACGGTGCACTGTTTTTCTTCCACGGACGGCCGCAGGCGTGACAGACGCGCCTGCTGCACGCGCAGGGGTTGAACTGCGCCCTCGGTAGCGCTTCGCGGGCGGCTACCGCTGCGGTGCCCGCGGGTTGTTGACAGGGAGGAGGGAGGACAGCTAGTAAGGCGCTAGGCGGCACGGGTGGTTGCAGGCAGAAACGAACGGCGGTGCACGGCGAGCGCTCGACGAAACGAACGTCGTCGACAGGAAACGAAAAAGGACGCGAGCATGTCTAGGAGTCTAGGGGGCTCACCGCGGGCGTGATCGTGTGGACGGCGTGGCGCGGGGAGCAGGCGATCGACGGCGCAGCTCGCGGACTGGGGGCTAGGGTTTCCGGCGTGGCGCGGCAGATCCTGGCGCTCCGGTCCGTCTCCTCCTCGCGTCTGGGTCCAGCGGCGTCGCAGAGGCTCAGGCTTCTCGACACCTTGAGAACACGCCACCGGCTAGATCGGCGGGTGGTGACGGTGGGTGTGTGGCGAGGCGTGGTGGTGTAGAAGAAGGGCAGAGGAGGGCGGTGCAGGTCCCGGGACGGATCTGGGAGGCCAGAGAGGGGTGAGGAGGATAAGAGCAGAGAGGCAGGTTGGTTGCGTGGGGAGGGCGGCGGTGCCACCTTTGCCCTCCCTCACGTGCTCGGCATGGCCGAGGCAGGCAGGCACTAGGAGGAGGGGTGAGGGAGGCTGGCGGGTGGCCTGGGCCGGCAGGCTTGAGAGAGGGTAAGGAAAAGAGGGAAGGGGAGAGGGTATGGCTCGGCCTAGGGCTAGGTTGGGGTGATCCTTGGCGTGTGGGGGCAGCTAGGGTAGGGAGGTGGGGTCCTCATGCAGGGAGAGGGGAGGCCGAGGGAGTAGGGCAGGGGGGTGGTCGAGCTGGTAGCTAGAAGGGAGGAGGGTACTAGGGTTTTGTTTAGAGAAAAGGGTATTTTAGGGTTTAGTTTAGGATAGATGTAGATTAGAGGGGAAAAGGTGGCTTAGGGTTTAGGCTTAGCTAGAATGGTTATGGCATGGGGTAGGTTTAGGGTTTGTACTAAGAGGGGGTGGTACTATAGGTTGATCATGCAAGCTCCAAACTAGCCTCAACAAGATCAAAGCAAGCAAAGAGGGTGAGGGAGAGGGATGGTTCCTTGATCCATGCATGATCCAAAATGGCCAAGCAAGATCCAAGAAAGGGATGGTGGTTAGAAGGATTGGTGCATGCCTCATGAGCACATGTGTGTGCATGGGGCATGGGGGTAGGGGTTAAGCTAAAGGGGAAAAAGAGGGAGATGATTTGATGAAACCACTTCAAGCCCAAAACAAGATTAAAGCAAAGGAAAAGATCCACTTAGAAAACACACAAAAACCAAATGCTAGAAAAGGTGGCACTTGCATGGCCCATGCAACATAATTAATGCCAAATGGTTATATTGTGAAAACAACATTATTTCATGTGGCATTATCTATATGCATTCCCAAAAGATGGGCAAGGCCAAGCAAAGATTATGGGTGGAACCCAACCAACCAACATGAGCTAGAGGTAACCCAAATTTAAAATGCCAAGCTCATATTAATTGGATGGTGGAATTATAAGGTGGTGAAAGAAAAAGGTGGTGGAGTCAATAAGAGAGATGCCCTCAACTCAACTTGGGCATTTAGCAATATATTAAGAACCAAATACAATATCAAGAGGCAACTACAATTAATCATGCACATGAGATAAGAACCAAACAGGAAAGGGTTTTACATGATGCTCAAATGCAAGGTGACATGATGACCTGAGCATGATATGATGATGATGCAACAATTATAAGTTGGAAGTGGCCCTTTTTATTATTATGACATGTAGCATTACAGGGGTTAGACAACTGGGATGCTACAGTGCGCGGCTTCGACCTCCCCGTCAGCCTGTTCCTCCTCCAGCTTTTCGGCTTCTTCGACCTCCAGCTTCACAACCTTGGCTACAACGCCATGGCGCAGCTGTCGCACTTTGCGGCCTGCTGCGAGTCGTATCTTGGGGTGTGGCCCGAGGTGGCGAACTTTCTCAGGTTCTTCCACTTCAAGGCCCAGAACATCACCAAGGGTGGCTCGCTGACGCCGACGGGCTGCTGCGCCATCTACCCACGGACTTCCTCTCCGATGCCGCGGTTTGAGCTCCCCGATACCGTCAAGCTGTGGCAGCGCACATATTTCTATGTGAGCAATGCCACGGAGATTTACTGGATCTTCCTTCCGCCCTGCACCGACGTGCCCTCGTCGTAGAGGGCTTGGACGACGAAGAGCATGGGCGCGGTGGCGGACCTCGATCGGATGGCCTCCCGGGTGGATACGATGGTGGGGACGGAGAGGCTCACCGCGTGGTACATCACCTTGTCGTGGATGGTACGTCGCGTGCTTCCGCTGTATAAGCGGTCACACAAGATGTGCCATCTTTCGACCGCCAACGACCCGACGAGGACGTCGCGGAAGGATGTGCCCTACCAGGACCTGCGGAACTGGATCTCCATGATCTCCAAGTTCCGCATTGAGTCCAACTGGTCATACTCCTGCGCCCCCCCTCCCCCCCGTACCATCGCGTCTGCCTGCCACCGTCGGTAAGTTTTTCTCTGGTTGCTTTGCGCCTCGCCTCTTGTATTTGCTAGCTTTCCTTGGGTGCCTTATGCCCCCCTTTTTGATTAGTTGTTCATGGCGCAGCTGGCCTAGGATGGCATGGGTACCTTACCGCTTCCGTCCTTCTTGGAGGACAGGAAACCGAAGAAGTACCCCAGACGGAACCCGAAGGGTTTCCCGTCCGGGCGGACGACGACCCCTCGGATCCTCATGGTAGGTTGCTGTCCGCAGCTTTTTCTTTCACCTTTGTTCTTGAGGTTATGGTCTTTACTCCTTTCTTGTCCCGCAGTCGATGTCACCGACGAGGAGGGTGCCCGAGAAAAACCCGCGGCGAGAGCCCGGGGGAAGAGGGCGGCACCTGTTGCCTCTCCCGCTCCAGTTGAGACAAAAAAGACGCGCCGAGGGCGGCAGGTTGTTGCTCCACACTCCGTCGCCGGGTTAGTGTCTCTCTTGCCCTTGCTTGCTACTCCGGGTTTTGCTGCTTTCTCCTTTGACTCTTCGTTCCGCGCAGCGAGGCCATGGTGCTCGGTGATGGAGGTGCCACTGTCATGCCTCCTCTGCCGGTGGAAGAGGTGGCGAGGTCGCCACCTGCGCCCGCGACGGCTGCGGCTGGCCCGACTGCGGCCAGCTGGCTCCATCAGCCGTGCCCACTCCGCCCAGGGCGGCTGAGGTCTCTCCGACCACGGGGCTGCTGCACCAGGCCCCTGCGTCTTCGCGTTTGGGCCAGCTATTTGTGGCTGCGCAAGACCCGGAGACCCCCCTCCCTCTCCTAAGGGCTGGCGTGAACCCGGCTTAGAGCGATGCTCCAAGCAGTTCCGCTAGGCCCGTCATTACGGAGGTGACGAAGGCAGCGGGGGCCGCGCAGGCGGCTGCGGTGGATGCCGGCCAGCTGGATGGCGGTCAACCGGCTGGGAGGGAGTTGGTGGTGGTTGTGCCTTCGGGTGCAGCTGCCGATGATGACGAGGTTATCGTCACCGGCTCGAGGCCAGCTCCCGCTGTGCTGATGCCGGCTACGATCCTTGCCCAGCTCTCCGGCTTGGCGCCCATCGCACTCAGCCAGGTTCGCCACCAGGTTGAGGGAATGGAAAGTGGCCTTGGCGAGGCCAAAAAAATTGTCTATTTTGATGGAGGTAAGTCGTTGCCCTTCATGCGTTTTCCACTATTTCATCCGGTTTGCTCCTCTGTTGCTCATTTGCTTTCTTGCTGCAGAAAGCATTTATGGAGTCTGTGAAGAACACCCGGGACCTTGGCCGTAAGATTGCTTCTTCAGATCTGTCTTGGCGATTGGCTCCCTTTTCCCATTTTTTGTTGACCATCGGGTATCCTCCTACAACCATGATCCAAGACAAGGAGAAGGAGTTGGAACGCCTCAAGGCTGAGGTTGCCCGGCTGGAAGAGTCGGACAAGGCGCGACAAGTGCAGTTTGATCAGCTAGCCGCGGCCAAACATCAGCTTGAGGTTAGTATAGAGCGGGGCAAGAAGACGGCTGATATCCGGGCGGAGGCGCTGAATAACTTTGAGACGATCTGCACCCAACAGGAGGGGACAATCCAGTCTCTTCGCCGCAGGGAGGAGGAGATCAATCGGCACCTCCAGAACATCTCGGAGATGGTCATCAGTAAGTTTTTCAGCTACTCTCTTACGTTGTGCCGCGACTTGCTCGATCTTGTCGGTTTATTCTGCTTTGAGTCTGGCTGCAGCTCACTATCCTGAGGCGACCGAGATGGCCATGGAGAAGCTTCTGATGGAGGAGGTTGGTCGTGACCTGACTGCCCTCGACTTGTTCAGGGTGGTGGCGGAGGAGAGCAACGGCTTGCGCGCCGTTGGCAATGATCTCTTCCACTACATCTGGCCGGACGCAGGCCTGGTCGTGCACGACATGGCCAGCCTGGCCGTGGCGCTGTCCAAGGGCATCGACATGCTGGACGTGCACAAGGATTGGGCTGCTCGAGGCGGAGCGGAGATGGAGCTTGCGATGGTGAATTCATGGTATCCTGGTGTCGACCTGAGCGTGGTCGAGCGCGGCTTCCGCCTCGGGACGACTTACGAGGGTCTTCGCAAGAGAATTCCTGCGCTCCAGGCCTGCGGGGTGAAGATTGGCACCTACGTGGACCTGGAGCGTAACTTCAGCGCCCACAGAGAGCCACGGTTGTTCCACTAGGAGCCGGCGCCTTGGAATCCCATTGACATGGCCTCCAGCAGCCAGCCTCCTTCCACTGATGCCGGTGCCGCCCCTGCTGATCTAGCTCCTGCTCCTTCTACTTCGCAAGCTCCTAACTCTTGATCCCTGGGATGCCGGGTGTATTTGTGAAAATTGCTACTCTGATGTGCTACACTTCGGCTGACTTCTGTCGCCGCCCTTTTAATCTGTGCAGAGCCTTCGTGATTCGTTTTATGGCTTGGTTCCTTTTGCTAATCTTTGTTTGTGTCTTCGTCATTTGCGGTCTTTTATGCTCGCACCGGCTGGGATAGCCACCTGGGTTCGAGCTCTTTTTGCCGTCTTGACTTTGTTTTCTGGGTGTGCGGGAGTGCATCCACTGGGTGTAGTCCCCGAGGTTCGGGCCGGCTGGGGTAGCCAGTCAGGGCGAAGCTCTTTTGGCTACCTTGACTTGAGTTTGTGGGTGTGTGGGAGCGCGTCCACTGGGTGTAGTCCCCGAGGTTCGGGCCGGATTGGGTAGCCAGTCGGGGCGAAGCTCTTTTGGCTATCTTGACTTGAGTTTGTGGGTGCGCGGGAGCGCGTCCACTGGGTGTAGTCCCCGAGGTTCGGGCCGGCTGGGGTAGCCAGCCGGGGCGAAGCTCTTTTGGCTACCTTGACTTGAGTTTGTGGGTGCGCGGGAGCGCGTCCACTAGGTGTAGTCCCCGAGGTTCGGGCCGGCTGGGGTTGCCAGCCGGGGCGAAGCTCTTTTGGCTACCTTGACTTGAGTTTGTGGGTGCGCGGGAGCGCGTCCACTGGGTGTAGTCCCCGAGGTTCGGGCCAGCCGGGGCGAAGCTCTTTGGCTACTTTGACTTGAGTTTGTGGGTGCGCGGGAGCGTGTCCACTGGGTTAGTCCTCGAGGTTCGGGTCGGCTGGGGTAGCCAGCCGGGGCGTAGCTCTTTTGGCTACCTTGACTTGAGTTTGTGGGTGCGCGGGAGCGCGTCCACTGGGTGTAGTCCCCGAGGTTCGGGCCGGCTAGGGTAGCCAACCGGGGAGAAACTCTCTTGGCTACTTTGACTTGAGTTTGTGGGTGCGTGGGAGCGCGTCCACTGGGTGTAGTCCCCGAAGTTCGGGCCAGCTGGGGTAGCCAGCCGGGGCGAAGCTCTTTTGCCACCTTGTTTTCTTCCAACTTGTGACTCGGGTAGTGCAAGACAAAGCATTGCTTTGGGTTAGATTTCTTATGCATATGCTCATGAGTTAGTTGGTAATTATCGTAGGCGGAAAACTGGCATGCGCCCCTTCGAGTTAGGGCGCGAGCAACTCTCCTTTTCTCAGCGAGTATTGGCCCTTCAAGCATTTTTCCTTGCCGGCCATCAGCCGGGTTGCGGTCTGCGGCCAGAACCGAAGGAGTTGATATGTTGGTGTGCCTCGCGATACTTCGGTTCGCTGTTGTTGGCTTAACTTTTGTAGGGCGCAACCAGCTCGCCTAGACGCCCTTGCTTTCTACGTCAGCATCTTCTTGCCACATGCGCTTTGAGTTTTTGCTCTTGCCGGGTCGACAGCCGACGTGCGTACTGAAGCCAGAACCGAAGAGGTTACTATAGGCGCCGCATGCAATATTATGTCGTCTGTAGAAACCGTGGGGCCTAGGATAGCCAGTACAAAAATGCAGATGGTGCACAGAATTGGGACGAAGTCCTTAGCACTGCGCCAAGGCTCTCATTCTTGTCCACTTGTTACATAAAAAAGGGAATATGCATACACTTTTCTAAGTGTAAAATGGGCGAAGCAAGCTAGCATTCCATGGGCGCTCTGTCTCCTCGTTTGAGAGATCTGCTTTGTTCTTCATTGGTTGTTGTGCGTCGATCAGATAGTACGAATTGTTGTGGAGTGCTCATCTGACGATGAATGGTCCTTCCCATGGCGGGGACAGCTTGTGCATTCCTTTGGTGCTCTAAACCAGGCGCAGCACCAGGTCTCCCTCGCGGAAAGAGGTGGGTCGGATCCGGCTGGCGTGGTATCGGCGCAGGTCTTGGTGGTAAATTGCTGATCTGGACAGGGATAACTTGCGTGCCTCCTCAAGCAAGTCCACGTTGTCCTGCCTTGCCTCCTTGGCTTCCTGCTCCGTGTAGAGCTGCTTGCGAGGTGCGTCGAACTGGATGTCCGTGGGGAGAATGGCTTCTGCCCCATAGACGAGGAAGAACGGCGTGAAGCCGGTTGAGCGATTGGGTGTGGTGCGTAGGCTCCAAAGCACTGTTGGCAGCTCCTCTATCCAGCATCCAGGTTACCTGACGAGCGGTTTGATGATCCTCGGCTTGATTCCGGCTAGCACCAGACCATTAGCATGCTCACATTGTCCGTTGGACTGTGGGTGTGCAACCGATGCCAGATCCAGGCGGATCCCCTTTTCCCCACAGAAACGAGCGAAGACTCCTTTCGCAAAGTTGGTTCCATTGTTAGTAATGATGCTGTGAGGGTAGCCGAACCGGATGATGATGTCTGTGAAGAACTTGATCACTGTCGCCCCATCCAGCTTCTTGATTGGCTTCGCCTCAATCCACTTGGTGAACTTGTCCACCGCGACGAGCAGGTGTGTCATGCCGGATCGAGATGTCTTGAATGGCCCAACCATGTCCAGGCCCCAGACTGCAAACGGCCAGGTGATTGGTATTATCTTGAGTGTCGCTGGCGGCGTGTGCTTCAACTGGCTGAAACGCTGGCAGCCGCTGCATGTCTTGACTATTTCTTCGGCGTCCTTCAGCACCGTCGGCCAATAGAAACCATGCCGAAGGGCCTTGGCTGCTATTGCCCTTGACGAGGCATGGTGGCCACACTCGCCCTGGTGTATGTCCATTAGAAGCTTGGCTCCTTCCTCCCAACTGATGCACCGCTGGTAGATGCCTCCGACACTGCGCTTATACAGCTCGTTGTTGATGATGGTGTAGGCGCTTGCCCTTCGTCGCACTTGTCGTGCTGCCACCTCTTCTGTTGGGAGTTCACCCTTGGCCCGGAAATCCATGAACGTCTTTGCCCAGTCAGGCGTCTCCCGTATGGTGTGCACCATCTGTACGATGAGCTTGATCTCCTCGCAGATGGAAGATTACGGAGCGTCGGGAGGTCTGCAGGGTGGAAGGGTGCTGATGTCGACCGTGGACAGCATCGAGGTAGTCCCCGGGTGTGGCAAGGCAGTCCCTGGGTGCGGCGCGGCAGTCCCTGGGCACGGCGTGGCAGTCCCCGGGCGCGGCACGGCACCGGATGTTCCTAGATCGGCGTCGAGTACGATGGAGACGGACTCTGGCGAGGGAGTGATGGAGGGATTGCGCAGGTGCTCGAGGGAGACTCCGGGTGGTATGGCTTGTCTTGTTGACGCGACCCTGGCCAAAGCGTCGGCGGCTTCATTGTTGGCCCTGGGTACATGGTGAAACTCGCATCCTTCGAAGCAAGCGCATAGCTGCTGGACGAAGAAGCGGTAGAGGGCCATGTTTGCGTCCCTGGCGTCGCATTTGCCAGATACTTGCTGCACCACCAAGTCTGAATCTCCGAAGGACAGCACCCTCTGAATGCCTATCTGCTTGGCCATTTTGAGCCCATGGATGAGCGCTTCTTACTCGGCGACGTTGTTGGAAGCTTTGAAGTGGATCTGGAGAACGTATTCCAGTCGATCGCCTTTGGGCAAGGTTATAATGATTCCAGCTCCGAGTCCTCCCCTCATTTTCGACCCGTCGAAGTGAAAGCTTCCAGTAGGTTGAGTCCGGCACTGGGGGCATGTATTCTGTCTCCGCCCAATCGACTATGAAATCAGCTAATGCTTGCGACTTGATTGTTGTGCGTGGCTCGTACTGGATGTTATGCCCAGCAAGCTCGATGGCCCATTTCTCCATGCGACCAGTGGCGTCTTTGTTGCCGATGATCTCCGCGAGTGGGGCCAATGCTACCACCCGGATGGAATGCTCCTGGAAGTAATGCTTAGTTTCTTGGCGACCATGTACACACTGTACACCATCTTCTGGTAGTGAGGGTAGTTCTGCTTGGATAGCGAGAGCACCTCACTCAGGTAGTATACTGGGCGCTGGACCATCTGAGCCTTTCCTTCCTCTGGCCGCTCGACGACAAGTACCACGCTTACCACTCTGTTTGTGGCAACGATGTACATCAGCATGGGCTCCTTTGCGACTGGTGCTGCCAGGACGGGTGGCGAGGTGAGCATGCGCTTGAGGTCTCGAAAAGCCTCATCCGCCTGAGTTGTCCAGACAAATTTGCCTGACTTGTTCATCAGTTGGTACAGGGGGAGAGCCTTCTCTCCCAGCCGGCTAACGAATCGTCTGAGTGAAGCGAGGCACCCGGTGAACTTCTGTACATCACGTAGGTTCTGTGGCAGCTCCATGCGTTCGATGGCTCCGATCTTCTCCGGGTTCGCCTCGATTCCACGCTCGGAGACGAGAAAGCCCAGGAGCTTGCCGGCTGGGACACCGAACACACACTTTTCTGGGTTCAGCTTGATCTGGAAACGGCGGATGTTGTCGAATGTTTCCTTCAGATCCTCAAGGACCTTGCGCCGTTCCTTGGTCTTGATGACGACGTCGTCGACGTAAGCGTGTACGTTCTTTCCAATCTGCGTCTGCAGGCATTTCTGCATGCAGCGCTGATAGGTTGCGCCTGCGTTCTTCAATCTGAAGCGCATTATGGTGTAGCAGTATGCTCCATACGGGGTTATGAACGATGTCTTTATTTGATCGGTTACATTGAGCTTGATCTGGTGGTAGCCCGAGTAAGCGTCCAAGAAAGACAACAAATCGCACCCGGAAGTGGAGTCGATGACCTGATCAATTCGTGGCAGGGCGAAAGGGTCCTTGGCGCAATCCTTGTTGAGACTGGTAGAGTCGACGCACATGCGCCATGTCTTGTTCTTCTTCAGCACCAGCACCGGGTTGGCTAGCCATTCCGGGTGGAAAACTTCCATGATGAAGCCGGCCGCGAGCAGCCGTGTGATCTCCTCACCAATGGTTCTTCTTTTTTCTTCTACGAAGCAGTGTAGAGATTGTTTGACTGGCTTCGCGTCCGGTCGAACATGAAGGGAGTGCTCGGCGAGTTCCCTCGGGACACCTGGCATGTCTTTTGGGCACCATGCGAAAATGTCCCGATTCTCACGGAGGAAATTGACGAGCGCGCTTTCCTATTTGTTGTCCAGGCCGTCTCCGACCAAGAAGAACTTGCTTGGGTCTTCCTCGTTCAGCAAGATCTTCCTTGTTCCCTGCGAGGGCTTGAACTGCGATTCTCCAGCCGGTTTGGGCTCTCTAGCCGGCATGTCCTTCTGCAGAGCCGCCACGTTCTGCATTATGACGCGCTTCTCTTCAGCGATGATCATTGCTTCGGCCAGCTTGGAGCCGTCTGAAGCGCATTCGATCGAACGCTTGTAGCATCCATCGATGGTGATCACTTCCTTTGGGCCTGGCAGCTTCATCTTGAGGTATGTGTAGTGCGGTACTTCCATGAACTTGGTTAGAGCTGGGCGCCCTAGTATGGCATGGTAGGCGCTGGAGAGATTCACGACCTCGAACCAAATTGGCTCGCGGCGGAAGTTGTTCTCGCTGCCGAAGATGACGTCCAGCCGGATCTTGCCGATTGGGGAGTGCGACGGCCCCGGTACTGCTCCATGGAATGAAGTGCTTGAAGGCTCCATCTGGGACTCGCTGATGCCCAACCTCTCGAGGCTGCTCCGGTAAAGGAGGTTGATGCTGATCCCTCCATCGATCAGCACCCAAGAGAAGCGACATGAATGCTTCTTGGAGATGATGATGGGGTCCAGGACCAACGCGTAGCTACCAGGGCTTGGTAACACGGCCAGCTGATCCTCCTTTCTCCAGGTGATCGCCTGATCGGACCAGTGCAGGTACTGGGCGACGGGTGGGACTATTGCGTTCACCTCCGCCTCACGTCTCCGCTTGGCGTGCTTCGTTTTCGGATCCTCCAGGAATATGTGGTAATTACCCACCTGCCGCGGGTAACCATCTTCGTCATCCTCGCGGCGGTTGCATCGTTCCCTGTTATCCGCTGGGCCTCCGGCTAGTGGTGGAGGTGGTGGTGGGAGTCCACCGGCTTTGGCCATCTTCTTTGTCCAGCTGCATTGGCGCGTCGTGTGGTTCGCGGGCTTGTTGCCGCCACTGTGAAACTTGCACGGCCCATCGAGCATGGACTCGATAGTGTACTTAGGCCGAGGCGGCCTGTCATCCGGCCTCTACCTCCGACTGCCTCCTGCAGCCGGATCCTCATGCACCACGGCTACCTGTTTGGTACCGTACCGGCTATCCGGCTGGTCGTCTTTCCTCTTGCCATGGCGGTTGTCGTGACCGTCCACCTGAGATGATGGTCGCCCGACTAGCGATGCTCCACCTGCTCGTCCGTGACGATTTGGCCCTCGTCGTCCACAGCAATGGGCTTCTTCATTGCCGCATCCGCGGTGGCGTACTTGTCTGCGTTGGCCATGACCTGAGCCATGGTTTGCGGGTTTGCCCGGCTGAGTTTGTGCTTCAGCATGGTGCCGTCTCGGCAACCATTGGTGAAGAAGTCTATCACCTGGTGCTCACGCACCCCTTCACACGAATTGTGCATGCTGGTCCACTAGGTGAGGTAGGCGTGATCCGACTCGTCCTTGCCTTGTACGTAGAGGGCGAGCTCGCGAGGTCGACTCGGCCGCTTGTATGTTCCGGTGAATTTGCGGATGAACTCCTCTTCGAAGTCCAGCCACGCGTTGATACTGTTGTCGGGGAGGCTATTGAGCCACGTCCTTGTTGAGTCGACGAGCATGAGGGGGACGTAGAGGACGGCCAAACGGAGGTTGCCATTGGCGATTCCCACCGCGATGGTGTAATCGACCAACCAATCCTTACGCTTGACGGTCCCATTGTAATTTGGCGTGTCTCTTGGGAGCGAAAATCCTTTTGGAAATGGCTCGTTCTGGATGCGTGGGCCAAAACACTTTGGGCCAGCCGGACTTTCCTCCTCCAAAGTGTGTGACTGCACCAGGAGGTCGATGCGCTCACGCGCATCAGCTGGTTCTTGGGGACCGAGCCGGCCCTTCAGACGTGACTAAGGAGGGTCCTTGTTCGCGTCTGCTTCCTCCTCCGGTGCTCGCGTCTTTTTCCCCTGGGAGGCTCCGCCTGCGCGACTAACGCTGGAGGTTGCGGCGTCATGGTTGTGGCGACCGCGGTTGCCAGATTCGCCATGTGGGCGACTGTTTTGCCCAACCCCTCCTGGAGAAGAGGCTTGTTGATGCTTGCTCCCTCCACGTGTCGTCTGGTCTGCGCCTTTGCAGACGACGATGTCGCGGGAGTTTCCCACTTGGTTGGGGACGCCCTCAGCCTGCTGCTTGTTAGCAGTGGCCACGAAGAGCTGCACACGCTCCTGCTGGCGACAAAGTTCCTCGCCATCCAGGTGCTTTAGCTCCATGGTCGGCGCCTCGGCCGCCCTCATGTTCTTGGCGGGAGTGTTGTAGACGGGGTCGCGCCACACCTGCATGTGAGTTGGCGACGCGATCCAGTTCCGACGCCAGATCGCGCCGTCAATGTTGGATCTTCCTGACGAAGCCATGATCTGCGTTGTACTCGTGCACGGTGGCGTTCAGCCGATGCTGGTTAGCCGCGACCTTGGTGGCTTCCTCCAGGAGCTTCTAGCGTGTAGCTTCGAGTGCTGCCGCTACAGCCGCTGAATCTGTCTCGACGACGACCGGAGCGCGCAGATGCTGGATGGAGGCGGTGAGTGGGTCTTGCTCTTGCTCGAGCGCGGAGTTTTATCCTCCCGCCCGACGTTCTTGAGGCTGCCGATGATTTTCACGAGCGTTCACCGTCATGACTTCGATGCAACTCCCCCTGCGGCTGGGACGCGGGCGAGGGGCACGTCGAGGACGGGGGTGACCACGCTGGGGAAACCCTCAGCGACAGTGGCAACGTAGACGCGGACGTCTCCAAAATGCGTGATGGAGCCGCCGGCGGGGAAGGTGTTCCCAGCGAAGCACGCTGCGTTGTCGATGATGCAGTCGAAGGCACCGAGCGTGAGAACGAGGCCAGAGGCCACGCGTTCACCGGCGACGAGCGTAAGTCCCGTGCAGAAGATGATCCCAGCCGAAGCGCTTTGCCCCACGGTGGGCGCCAACTATCGTAGTGTGGAACACGGCAGAGCCATCAGGGGTGGCAAACAAGGGACACACTGATGCATTCGGTGGCTCACGCAACAGGTTGGGCACGGTGCACTACAGACATAGAGACGTACCCAGGTTCGGGGCCATCTTTGCGAGGTAACACCCCTACTCCTGCAAGATGAACTATGTATGGGAGCTTGATGCTCAATATAGATGCTCCTTGAGTTGTTTCCTTAGCTACTATCGATGTCTAGAGGAAGAGGGGAGCTAGATGCTAGCACTACTCTTATCCTACTATTGCCTCTAGTTTTCTCTTACCTAGAACCCTGGCTGTGCCCTCCCTTATATACTGGTCTGGGGGCAGATTATAGATTGGGTCCTAGGGTTTACTGTTTGGATATGGGTTTATAGGGCAGGGCCGGCTGCAGGGCCCAGCCGGTGGAATAGGACCCAGTCCGCCCCTCTTTTAGCGTCATCCTTCTCTTTAGTGGTCACCCGGGCTTCCTTTGGGGCGTCACCCTTGCTTTAACGGTCACCCGGACCGCTTTCGCCACTCCAGCCGAATGAAGAGGGAGAGCCAGAAGCGTACCCCGCATGGAGCGCCAGTCCTTCCGTGCTCTCCATCGAATCCGAAGTGAGCCGGGTGGGAATGGCCACCCGGCCGGTTCTTCTGGCCATCGGCTAGATGGGCCAGCCGCGAAGGTTATAAGCCCAGCCGGGCTTGCTTGACAAACGGTTAGAGTTGTATTTCTTGGAGGCCAGTCAGACTGCATCTTCTGGAGCCGGCCTACTTATGCCTGGCTTTCCCCACCTGGGGGTTATCCCCCCGACAAGTTTCTTGATGTCGCAGTCCATAATATTCGAACCGCGCTAGTCGCCCTTGTGGGAATCGTACTCCTCCTCTAGCAGCTCCATCGCTGCTGACTTATGGTCGCCGCCGGTGGCTTCGACCACCGCGGATTTGGGAATAACCAGACCCTCTGGGGGCACGACGATGGAGCTCGCCGGCTTCGTTGCGGCATCGCCTAACGCTGCCATGGAGGGGGAGGAACTGCTACTGGCAATGGAAGGATTGCGGTGGTGACTAGGGAAGGTTGAGGGGCTAGGGTTTTTTGCACTGTGCGCAGAGAGCTCGAGGAGGCGCTCGCTGGAGGAAGAAGATGATGCATAGGAGAATGAGGTGAAAAGTAAAATTCCCACCGTAGTTACTATTTATGATCTCCGGCATCAAGATTCGTGCGAAATGATCGAATGGTTGACGCATGGACGACGTGTGCGGGCGCGGGCGCGGAAATTTCGCCACGTTGCCAACCGTCGCCGCCAACGGTTCGTATCGCTCGCGCAGGAAAATCGGACATGATTGCGTTCTCTGCATGTGTGAGTTACGAGGCGTTGCTGACATATGTCTACGTCGCCCTAGCTGTCACTGGCAGGTGAACCATCACATCAAAATATTCCGGCATGGACGGATCCAATCCGGCTACGGAAGAGTACGATAGAAGATTCAGCAATTCTCTGGCTTACAAGTTGAAGACGGAGAAAACCTTGCAGGGTTCTTTGGGAGGACTACAAGATGTTGCTTGACGATTTGCCGACATCCATCTAGATGGAGCATTCAACCTGAAGAGGCAAGACAGCGCAAGATCTCGGAGTTCTCCGGGGGCTAATGTTGGGGATATGCTATATGGGTATCCTCATAGCATGTCCTCTATCTGGATAACCCGGGTGGCCCACAGTTGGTAGCAAGGCCCATGGACTTCTTGGCGGACCAGTTAGATGGATCTAGAAGGGAGGCCCATGCCGGATAAAGGAAGGCTACGAAGGAGTCACCGACGTACCCGGAGCTTTGGAGTGCAAGACACGCTAGACTAGTAATAGACAGTGTAGGACTCTGTAACCTATCCGGCTAGGACTTTTCCCTGTAACCCTAGGACCTGGAGACTATATAAGTCGGGCCTACGGGAGCCTTTAGGGCACCAATTAACTCATACCTCGCACAGCGAACCAATACCTGTAACTCGGCGTATTGCCATTATAGTGATAGCAGGAGTAGGATTCTGCCATCGTCGTGGGATCTGAACCTGGGTAAGTTGTGTTACCTCGTACCCGTCAACCGTCCGCCTTCCCCCACGTCTCTAAACACGCACTGTGAGGACCCCTCCATGGCGTACTCGTCGGCAATACCACAACACACGGGATAGCTCTTGTATCATGTGCAAGGGGTACCCGTTGGCGGTTCTCTATGATATGCATGTATTCACAATGACAAGAACATACAGGTAACCAAAGCTGAGTAGCATGAGGAGCGACCCTCGTACTCAAGGGACATGGGATTTCCATTTTATGGTATGTCAAGCATATAACTCAGATTGGACCTCACTTTCACCTTAACCATATAAAGATGCCTATGATAGGGGCAATGAGAGATCAAAGCTAATGAGTACCTTACTTTTAGCATTTGGAAGCCTTTCAAACTTTTCAAAACCTTTTCACTTCCTTGTTGAGTCACCACTTATTCTATGAGAACCTTCTTGAGAGCATAGTTGTCATTCTTGTGTTTGTCTCAAAACTTGGTTAATTATGTCATGACTTTGATGCTTATATCTCTGATATCTTTACTTCCAGTCTTCACTTGAACTTCAAAGGTGCCTTGTCATTTACATTGTGCTCTACAAACAAAGGCAAGCGAGATAACACTATATCATACCTTATTATGAGCATTGCAATGTTGCTTATGTTTATGTTTCATGCTACTTATTATTATTGAGTTGGTTTCTCTTCATAGCTTGCAATGACTATTGAGTAGACTTAGTTGCATACTTATTATGAATGGTTTAAGTATCTACTCCTGTACTGAGAATATTTACATCATATGAAGCAAATGTGTTGATCGCACTCAGTATTCAACTAAATTACTTGAGGACAAGCAATAAGCTAAGCTTGGGGGAGTCGATACGTCCAAAACGTATCTACTTTACTGAACACTTTTGCCATTGTTTCTCCTCTAAACTTGTGTGATTTGGATACAACTAACACAGACTGACACTGTTTTCAGCAGAATTACCTCGGTGTCTAGTTTTTTTGCAGAAAATCAACTATCAGGAAAAATCCCGGAAAATATGCCAAAAATCCTATTTCACCAGAAGATCCACGGAGCCAGAGTAAGAAACGGAGTGGAGTCCTTGGGGGGCCACACCCCTGCCAGGCGCAAGCCAGGCCTGGCCGCGCCTAGGGGGTGCGGCCACCTCAGGCACCCCCTCGGCCTCCCTCTTCGCCTATAAGAAGCCTCTTGACCTAAAAACCGAGCGGGGTTTGACGTTTTTCCAGAAAGAGTTCCGCAGCGCCGCCACCACCAGAGACCAAGATTCGGAACCGGAAACTCCGTTCTGGCACCCTGCCGGGACGGGGAATTTGGGGAGGATCATTGCCATCGTCATCACCAACACCTCTCCATCAACCATCAATGTTTCCCTCATCCATGAGTGAGTAATCCCCCGCTGTAGGCTATGGGGATGGTAGGGATTGGATGAGTTCTATCATGTAATCGAATAAGATTGTTAGGGCATACTGCATATTATCTCTATTAGTGCTATTTGAACTTGTTGTGCTTAATGCTTGTCACTAGGGCCCAAGTGCCATGATCTCAGATCTAAACTTATTATTGAATCATTATTGTTTGTGATCTTATTTGCAAGTTGTGTACACATATCATTGTCCGGATCTAAAAGGCCCCGAAGTGACAACAATTGGGACAACCGGAGGGGATGGCTCTGGTGTGAGGATCACATGTGTCAATGGAGTGTTAATGCTTTGCTCCGGTGCTCTATTAAAAGGAGCACCTTAATTTACAGTAGTTCCTTAGAGGCCCCGCTGCAACGGGCTGGCTGGACAGAAGATGTTGTGCAAGTTCTCATTGCGAGCATGCATGACTATATATGAAGCACATCCCTAGGATAGTTTAGTACTTGGATGCTTGTTCTTATTTATCTGCAATGCCCTAGATCTTGAAGTTATATGTTTAGACTCGTCCATGCAACGTCTGTCCATCCATCCCTATGCCTACAGCACTCGAATCCCACTGTTTACTGTTACTGTCACTATTGCTCTTGTTCTACTGTTGTTGTTGCTTTGTTGTTGCTACTACAAAACTGTTGCTACAGATAAACTTCTGTGATAAAGAACTATCTCCAGGTGCAGCTGAATTGACAACTTAGTTGTTAAGGCTTGCAAGTATTCTTTGGCTCCCCTTGTGTCGAATCAATAAATTGGGTAATACTAGCCGCGAAGACTGTTGCGGTCCCCTATACTTGTGGGTCATCAGTGGCCCACCTCTGGCTCCGCCCTCTCGCCTATATCTTCTCCTCGGAACCCTAATACACGGGGAATGAGCACAGAAAGATTCCGCCGCCTCTGCGGGGCAGAAAACATCGAGAGAGAAAGAGCTCTCCGACAGACAGATTTCTACCAGGGAAATTCCTTCCCGAAGAGGGGAGATCGTCGCCATCAACACCATCGTCAAGCTAGACTTCATCGGGATCATCATCATCCACACCACCATATCCACCAGCATCATCATCACCACTCCATCCTGTTGTAACAATTGTGTTGAATACTTACATAGTTCTTAGGGGAAACTTTCCCGGTGTTGATTACTATTATAGTTGATGCTTGTGAGCGGAACCATTGGATTATTATTTGTGTTCAGATTTTTATCCATCACCATATCATCTTTGATCTTGATCCATATGATGTATTTTGAGTAGTTCGTTTAGTTCTTGAGGACATGGGAAAATTCATGTTGTTAGTAGTGGATTTGTGTACATATATTATTCAATCGTTCAGTATTTAAGTTGTGGTGCTATTATTCTAGTGGTGTCATGTGAACATCGACTACATGATACTTCACCATTTATGGGCCTAGGGGAATGCATTGTGTATTTGGCTACCAATTGTGGGGTTTCCGGAGTGACAGAAACCTGAACCCCCATTAGGACACCTTTGCACAAGGGAGCGTGGGATCTCAGAGTTTAAGGTTGTGGTTAGGTTTATATATTAATTTCTTTCCTGTAGTTGCGGATGCTTGCAGGGGGTTTAATTACAAGTATGTATTAGTCCAAGTAAGGTCGGTACATTACCACGGGTTCACCCACACAACACTTACAACACCAAAGGAAGGTACTCGACTATTTGAAGCGAAAGCACTTGACAGAATTCCCATGTATCCTCGAGAACGTTTGGTCCTTATAAGTATTTCCACCGGCTTGTACTTTGCTAAGAAAGGATTGGGCCACTTGCTGCATTTGTTCGTTGTCTTTATTACTTGCACTTTGTTTCTTTGCTTTATCAGAAAACCCCTAAAAATCCGTTTGCTAATTATTTACAGAGACTTCCTGCTCCATACCACTAGTCAACACCTTCTACTCCTCGTTGGGATAGACACTCCTATTTATCAAAAGTACTACGATACACCCCCTATACTTGTGGGTCATCAAGACTATTTTCTGGCGCCGTTGCGGGGGAGTGAAGCGCTATTGAAGAGTGGAACTGGTAAAGGAAACTTTACTATGACTATTGCTTTTTATTTCTGTTTGTTACTTTGTTTCCAATATGGATAACCCACTTGGTTTTATATTGGGAAAACTACTACCACTGTTAGGGTAATAGATGAACCACCACTTGTTGAGATAGATCCTTTTAAGATACCTACAAGTATTGTTGATCGTGTTATGGATAATTATTATTTAGGGGATGGAACTGTCCATCCTGGTGATCATTTGCTCTTTATGCACGAATTATGCGGGTTGTTTAAGTGTGCAGGTATCACAACTGAACAGGTGAAGAAGAAGTTACACTCTATATCCTTGAAGGGAAGATCTGAAGAATGGGCAATCCATGGAATGGGAGGAAATAGTACCTCTCTTTTATTCTAAATTCTATCCTCCCGGTGAAATTCATAAGGATAGGAATCTAATATATAACTTTTGGCCTCGTGATGGAGAGAGTACAACTCAAGCTTGGGGGAGATTGAAGTTACTAATACTTAAATGTCCTATTGATGAACTCCCTAACAATATTATTATCAATAACTTTTTTGCTAGGCTTTCTCTTCATGATAAAGATTTACTAGATGCTTCTTGTGCTGGATCATTCACACGTATGAAGGAAGAAGCTAAACGGGATCTCCTACACCGTATTCAAGAGAACATTGAAGCTTGGGAGAATGAAAAAGGAAGAAAGTCAGGTATAAATTATGATTATGAATGCTTTAAATCCTTTACTGGAACTGATGACTTCCGTGATATTAGTAATGAGTATGGTCTTGACTCCCAAAGTATTGACAATTGTTTTAAGGCCTTTTCCTCTTAGATAGAAATTCCTAAAAAGAAGTGGAATAAGTACCATGCACCTTATAAAGATGTTGTTAGTCATGTTCCTGTTAGAACCACTGAAGTTTGTACTACTGATCATATTTTGCCTGAACCTTATGTTGAGAAAATACCGTTCCCAGCCAAGGTAAAGGAGTATTCTATGACAATTAGTGCGAATAACAAAGGTGTAAAGAAAGTTGTGGAACCTGATGAGAAAATAGACAATGAACCTGTGGTAGCTATTGTGAAAGACCCTGCCACTAGAAATATAGAGGATGAGCATATTGTCTTCTATGAAGACGCTTCTAATATTATCTCTCATCCTAGTAAAGCTAGAAAAGCTAGTGTCCCTGTGCCTTCTGTTAAAATTGGTGATCATTGCTACTATGGTTTATGTGATATTGGTGCTAGTTCTAGTGCTATTCCTTATGAGCTTTACAGGGAAGTTATGCATGAAATTGGTCCTTGTGAGCTTGAGGACACTGATGTGGTTATTCACCTTGCTAATAAGGAAACCATTGCCCTATTGGTATTGTAAGAGATGTGGAGGTCCTTTGTGGATGGAACAACTTGTTTCTATTGATCCAGTTTATGACCTTGGACCTCTTTTTGATGATTGCCTTGTATGAAGGAAATTTCCAGGAGAAGGAGAAAAGGAATATGCAGAGTTCGTCTTCGATTAGGTAAAAGTGGTGAAAACTGAAGGTTCTTGAAAACCATATATTTTTATATTTTTGATGTTTTTATTACATACGGAAGGTTACGAGACGAAACAGAGGAGGAAACGGAGGCCAGGGTGGCCACACCCACCCTAGGCGTGGGCCCCAGCTGGCCGCGCCTAGAGGGGGTGTGAGCCCCCTGAGCTCTATCGCCGCCTCGTTTTTGCACCAGTACCTCCCTTATGCATTGAAACTTCGTAATATATAACCCCCGGATCCCCCGAGGTTCGTGTATCATGTTCTCATCGTGTTTTCGTTTCGATCTATTTCTGTCAGGAAATCTACTCAAGTTTGAAGCACCATGGTGTTTGATGACCCACAAGTATAGGGGATCTCAACAGTCTTCACGTGTAGTATTACCCAATTTATTGATTCGACACAATGGGAGCCAAAGAATACTTGCAAGCCTTAACAACTGAGTTGTCAATTCAGCTACACCTGGAAATAGTTCTTGCTCACAGAAGTTTATCAGTAGCAACAGTTTGGTAGTAGCAACAGCAACAGTAGAACTAGAGCAATAGTAACAGTAACGGTAACAGTAGGATTCGAGTGCGGTAGGCATAGGGATGGATGGATGGGCGTTGCATGGACAAGTATAAACATGTAACTTCAAGATCTAGGGCATTGCAGATAAATAATAATAAGCATCCAAGTACTAAACAATCCTAGGCATGTGCTCCATATATAGTCATCCGTGCTCGCAATGAGAACTTGCACAACATCTTCTGTCCAGCCAACCCGTGGCAGCGGGGCCTCTAGGGAACTACTAGCAATAAAGGTGCGCCTTTTAATAGAGCACCGGAGAAAAGAATTAACACTCCATGAACACATGTGATCCTCACATCACAGCCATCCCCTCCGGTTGTTCCAATTTCTGTCACTTCGGGGCCTTTGGATCCGGACAATGATATGTGTACACAACTTGCAGATATGATCACAAACAATACTATCATAATGATTCAATAATAAGTTCAGATCTGAGATCATGGAACTCGGGCCCTAGTGACAATCATTAAGCACACCAAGTTGCAACAAAGTCAAATAGCACTAATAGAGATACTAGGCACTATGCCCTAACAATCTTATTCGATTACATGATAGAACTCACCCAATCCCTACCATCCCCATAGCCTATAGCGGGGGATTACTCACTCATGGATGAGGGAAACATTGATGGTTGATGGAGAGGCGTCGGTGATGACGATGGCGATGATCCTCCCCAAATTCCTCGTCCCGGCAGGGTGCCAGAACGGAGTTTCTGGTTCCAAATCATGGTCTCTGGTGGTGGCAGCGCAGGGGAACTCTTTCTGGAAAAACGTCGAACCCCCCTCGGTTTTTAGGTCAAGGGGTAACTTATAGGCGCAGAGGGAACCCGAGGGGGTGCCTGGGGTGGCCGCACCCCCTAGGCGCGGGCTGGGCCCATCCGCGCCTGGCAGGGGTGTGGGCCCCCCAGGCCTCCACTCCGTCTCGTCTTCTGGCTCTGTGGATCTTCTGGTGAAATAGGATTTTTGGCATATTTTCCGGGATTTTTCCTGATAGTTGATTTTCTACACAAAAACTAGACACCAAGGTAGTTCTGCTGAAAAAAACGTCAGTCCGTGTTAGTTGTATCCAAATCACACAAGTTTAGAGGAGAAATAATAGCAAAAGTGTTCAGGAAAGTAGATATGTTTCGCCAATTAAGATATAAACCTAACCATAGCCTTAAACTCTGAGATCCTACGCTCGCTTGTGCAAAGGTGTCCTAACGGGGGTTCAGGTTTCTGCCACTCCAGCTACCCCACAATTAGTAGCCAAATACACAATAAATGGTGAAGTTTCATGTAGTCGACGCTCACATGACACCACTAGAAGAATAGCACCACAACTTAAATACTAAACCATAAACAATAATCAAATGGTTTCACTCACAAGCATCAACTACAATAGTAATCAACACTGGGAAAGTTTCCCCTAAGAACTATGCAAGTATTCAACACAATTGTTACAGCGGGATGGAGTGGTGATGATGGTGCTGGTGGAGATGATGGTGTGGATGATGATGATGATCCCGATGAATTCTAGCTTGGCGATGGTGTTGACGGCGATGATCTCCCCTCTCCGGGAAGGAATTTCCCTGGCAGAAACGTCTCTGTCGAAGAGCTCTTTCTCTCTCGATGTTTTTCGTCCCCTAGAGGCGGCGAAATCTTTTTGTGGTTGCTCCCCGTGTATTAGGGTTCCGAGGAGAAGATATAGGCGAGAGGGCAGAGCCAGAGGTGGGCCACGTGGGCCAAACCCCCTGTAGGCGCGTCCAAGGGGTGCCTCGCGCCTGGGAATTGCCAAAACATATCTACTTTCCTTAACACTTTTGCTATTGTTTCTCCTCTAAACTTGTGTGATTTGGATACAACTAACACGGACTAACGCTATTTTCAGCAGAATTACCTTGGTGTCTAGTTTTTGTGCAGAAAATCAACTATCAGGAAAAATCCAGGAAAATATGCCAAAAATCCTATTTCACCAAAAGACTCACGGAGCCAAAAGACGAGGCGGAGTGGGGCCCCCGGGGTGTGGGCCAGGCTTGGCCGTGCCTGGAGGGGTGTGGCCACCCTAGGCACCCCTCGGCCTCCCTCTTAGCCTATAAGTTGCCTCTTGACCTAAAAACCAAGGGGGGTTCGACGTTTTTCCGGAAAGAGTTCTGCTGTGCCGCCAAAATCAGAAACCGCGATTCGGAACCAGAAACTCTGTTCTGGCACCTTGCCAGGACGGGGAATTTGGAGAAGATCATCGCCATTGTCATCACCAAAGCCTCTCCATAAACCATCCATGTTTCACTCATCCATGAGTGAGTAATCCCCCGCTGTAGGCTATGGGGATGGTAGGGATTGGATGAGTTCTATCATGTAATCGAATAAGATTGTTACGGCATGGTGCCTAGTATCTCTATTAGTGCTATTTGACTTTGTTGCAACTTGTTGTGCTTAATGCTTGTCACTAGGGCCCAAGTGCCATGATCTTAGATCTGAACTTATTATTGAATCATTATGATAGTATTTTTTGTGATCTTATCTGCAAGTTGTGTACACATATCATTGTTCGGATCCAAAGGCCCCGAAGTGACAGAAATTGGGACAACCGGAGGGGATGGCTGTGATGTGAGGATCACATGTGTTCACGGAGTGTTAATTCTTTTCGCTGGTGCTCTATTAAAAGGAGCACCTTAAATTCCAGTAGTTCTCTTGAGGCCCCGCTGCAACGGGCTGTCAGGACAAAAGATGTTGTGCATGTTTTCATTGCAAGCATGCATGACTATATATGGAGCACATGCCTATGATTGTTTAGTACTTGGATGCTTATTCTCTTTATCTGCAATGCCCTAGATCTTTAAGTTGCATGTTTAGACTCATACATGCAATGCCCATCCATCCATCCTTATGCCTACCGCGCTCATATCCTACTGTTTGCTACTACTATTACTGTTGCTCTTGTGTTGCTGCTGCTGTTGCTTTGCTATTTCTACTAAAAACTTTTGCTACTGATAAACTTCTGTGAGCAAGAACTATTTCCAGGTGCAGCTGAATTGACAACTCAGTTGTTAAGGCTTGCAAGTATTCTTTGGCTCCCCTTGTGTCGAATCAATAAATTGGGTAATACTACCCTCGAAGACTGTTGCGATCCCCTATACTTGTGGGTCATCAAGACTATTTTCTGCCGCCATTTGCGGGGAGCATAGCTTTATTTGTAAGTTCACTTGGATCTATTATTGTTCATTGATACTCCTTTCATCATGGGGAAGTCTCGTGATAGAAAGTTTACTATTTTACCATGCACTGCAAGAAGAGGTACAGTCCTAAACACCTATGTTTCTCTTGATTCACCGTCTGTTATAAGTAAGCTTGTTACACCACCACATACTCATGCTACACACACTGCTACTACTGCTGAATCTGAAACTGCTTTTGGTACTCATGATGTTACTTCTACTGTGCTTGATGCAAGTGGTTCATTAAGTCCTTTCCTAGATGCTACTATGGCTAGTCTAGGAAATACTAAAACTCCTAGTGAAGACACGGTTACACCTGTTAGCTCACCTGAGTCTACAGAGAGATATGATATTAATGATGGTTACATTGCGGTTACTGATGAATTTATTGAACAGTGCCAAAACACACATGGTGCTAGAGCTATTAAGAGTATCCTTGAGAGACGTACCATTATTCCTAAGTTGTCCTCTGATCCTAAGTTTGCCACTTCTCCCATAGATATTAAAGATAAATATTATGATTTCTCTCTTGGTTTATCCTATTTGGGCATTGTTGAGAAAGAAGCTTTCTATGAGACTGAAAATGAGAATGTTGTAGCACATATGAATGAGCTTTCCACTATGAGTGCTTTATTCTATGATGATTTTTAGATGCGCAAGTACTTTGTTACTAAGATCTTCCCCTTTTCACTAAAAGGAGAAGATAGGGCTTGGTTTAATAAATTACCTCCTGGATCCATTGATAGCCCTGATTGTTTGATTGCTTCTTTCTTCCAAAAATATTTTCCTCCCAGTGCTAGACATGCTGCTTTGCAGAGACTTTTTTATTTTAAAGAGGGAGAAGAAGAGAAATTTCCTGAGTCGTGGACAAGGTTCTGTGCCTTGATTCATGCACATCCTGGATATCCATTACCTAAAAATGAGCTTCTTGATATTTATTATAATGGACTAACTGATGATTCTAGGACATACCTAGATAGCTTTGCTGATTGTGTTTTCAGGAAAATACCTCCTACAGATGCTGAATAATTAATGGCTAAAATAAGCAAGAATTATGATGATTGGACTTCAACTGAGCTAAATACACCTGAGCCTATTACTCCTGAACCAGTTGTGCCTGAACCAGTTCCAATACCAACAGCAATGAAGTGGGGAGTTATTGCATTAAATGATGAAGTGATGAAGGAAGCTAAGAAATGTCTAAATGAGAAAGGTATTAGAGCTGAAGATGTGAAGAATCTACCTCCTATAGAAGAATTATGCAAGCCCATTCCTCACTCATCTACTATTGATGAAGGTGATATTCCCTATGGTTAGCCTCCAGATCAATGCTTAGATGAAATTGACACATTTATTGTTAAACAAGGTAATTTTAATAAACAAGTTCAGAATCATTTATTGGAAAACTCTAGAGATATTAATGAGTTGAAAGATATTGTGGAAAGAACTGCTAATGATATTAAAATGCTTTGTAAACACTTTCAAATGGTTCAAACCCAAATTGATCAACTTGCTAAGGTACAAAAGGATATGCTAGTTAATGCCTCAGAGAGATAAACATGCTTATGGAATTAGAACTAGGAGTGGTGATATGTCGGAAACGTATCTATAATTTTTGATGTTCCATGCTTGTTTAGTATCTACTTTGCTTTGCTTTGTCTACACTTTGAGGTGTTTTTATATCTTTTCTGGAACTAACCTATTAAAAAGTTGCCACAGTGCCAGTTTCCTGTTTTCTTCTGTTTTTGGTTCCAGAAAGGCAGAAAATCAATATTCTCGGAATTGGACGGGACAAAAGCCAAGTCAATATTTTATCGTGGGCAACATGAATCCAGAAGACGAGACGGAGAGGCGAGCCAGGGCGGCCAAACCCCCCTAGGCGCCGCCAGGGGTGGGCCCACGCCTGGGCAAGGTGAAGCCCCCGATGCAGAAACAAGAGGCACCCGATCAAAACTCCATGAAACCGTCTGTAGCCGCCGCCACCATCGTCCCTAGATCGGGGAGATCTGAAGTTCTTCCCCGCACCCTGCCAGAGGGGAGATCATCCCGGAGGCATTCTTCTCTGGTATGATGCGTGAGCAGTTCCACCTTGGACTACGGGTCCATGTAGTAGCTAGATGGTTGTATCTCCTCCTTGTACTTTCATGTATAGATCTTGTGAGCTCCGTTCATGATCAAGATCTAGTCTATTTGTAATCATGCATGTTGTGTTTGCGAGGATCCAATGGATATTGAGATTACTATGTCAGATTGATTAATGGTTTTGTCTTTATGATTCTATCATGTATATGTTGTTTGTGATCTTGCATGCTCTCCGTTGTTAGTAGCTATCTTGGCCAAGTAGTTGCTAGTGACTCCAAGAGGGGGTATTTATGCTCGATAGTGGGTTCATGCCTCTAGTTTCCAAGGGAAGTGACAGAAATCTCTTTAGTTGTAGATGTGTTGTTGCTACTAGGGAGAAAACAACGGTCTCTTGTTCATAGAACAAGTGGATTTTTTACCTTCCACACTTTGCTTAAAGCAGTTGTCTGTTTCTTACAACTTAATACTGGAGGGGGTTCGGATGATAACCTAAAGGTGGACTTCTAGTCATAGATGCAGTTGGATGGAGGTCTATGTATATTGTTGTATTGCCCAATCGAATCTCATAGGATCTTTTTCTCTAGTATTGCATTGATTGCCTTGCTCAGTTCCTGTCAATCGCCCTGCTGTAATTTGTTTACCCTTCACGCCATGTTGTTTATCTAAGGAGAACACCTCTAGTGAACTATGGACCCCGGTCCAATCTTTACCATTGATACATCCTCCACTGTTACCTGTGTACTTGCTGCAAACCACCATTACCTTCCACACCATACGTTTAATCCTTTATTACAGCAAACCAGTGAGCTTGACAACCTCACTGATTAGTTGGGGCAAAGACTTGAGTTTGTGTTGTACAGGTATCCGTGTTCCTTGCAACACCTGTGTGATGTTTCCTTCCTCCTACTGGTTCGATAACCTCGGTTTCTTACTGAGTGAAGGCTTGTTGTTGTACTGCTTCACACCTTGCTCTTGGGGTTCCCAATGAAGTGCTCTCAGGCATCAACAAGATTTTCTGGCACCGTTGCCGGGGAGGCTACGGACGTCTTCACAAGGGGAGTCCTCCACTTCCTTTCCCTTTACTTTGTTTTTAGTTTGCTTACTTTATTTTGCTTAGGTTTGTTTGCCTCTTTTCAAAAACTCCAAAAAAATTAGTGTAGTTTGGTTTGCTTTCTTTATTCAAAAACACGCAAAAATTAGTTCCTGCTCTAGCTGTTGCTGCTATTTTTGGCTTGCCCACCTTTGCCAAAATGAACTCTGCTGAGAACACCAAGTTGCGTGACTTCACTAGCACCAACAACAATGATTTCCTTAGCACACCTATTGCTCCACCTGCTCATGATGCTACCTTTTATGAAATTAAGCCTACTTTGTTGAATCTTGTGATGAGAGAGCAATTTTCTGGTGCTAGTTCTGATGATGCTGCTGCCTATCTCAATAACTTTGTTAAACTTTGTGAGATGCAAAAGTATAAGGATGTAGTTGGAGATATTATTAAGCCCGGGTTTTTCCTTTCTCCTTGAGAGTAAAAGCTAAAGAATGATTGCTATCCTTGCCTAGAAATAGTATTGATTCTTGGACTAAGTGCAAGGATGATTTTATTGGAAAGTACTACCCTCCTGCTAAGATTATATCTATGAGAAGTGACACTATGAAATTTAAACAACTTGATAATGAACATGTTGCTCAAGCTTGGGAAAGAATGAAATATTTGGTTAAGAATTGCCACACTCATGGACTCACTGCTCGGATGATTATCCAGACTTTTAATGCAGGTTTGAACTTCTCCTCAAGAAACCTGTTGGATTCAGCTGCTGGAGGTACCTTTATGGGCCTCACTTTGGGTGCTGCAACAAAGCTCCTTGATAATATGATGGTTAACTACTCTGAATGGCACACTGAGAGAGCTCCACATGGTAAGAAGGTAAATTCTGTTGAAGAACCCTCCTCTTTGAGTGATAAGATTGATGTTATTATGGCTATGCTTGTTAATGGGAATGCTCCTATAGATCCTAATAGTGTTCCCTTAGCCACTTTGGTTGCTCAAGAAGATCAAGTTGATATGAACTTCATTAGAAACAACAATTTCAACAACAATTCTTATAGGAGTAATTTTGGTGGTAACAACTATAGGCCTTATCCTCCTAATAATGGCAATTCCTATGGAAACTCTTACAACAATGCTAGAAGTGCCCCCTCTGAACTTGAATTCATGCTCAAAGACTTTATTAGTAAACAAACCACTTTCAATAAGTCTATAAAGGAAAAGCTTTTAAATGTTGAGAAAAATATATCCTCTTTGTCTGAAGCTCAGTCCTCCTTGATTAATAAAATGGCTTCTAAACCTGAAACCATGGAAGGTACCTTTGCTGCCACTCATGCCATACAAGTTACTATTGATGAAAATGTTAGACTGTTAGTCCAACTTCATGCTAAGTGGGAAAGGGAAGCTAAAATTGATAGAAACAATAGTGTGTGCACTATCACCACTAAACCACAAATAGTCCATGTTCCTCCTCCTACTATGCCTAAGCCCATTAAGCCTACTACTAGTGATTCTAAGTTCGATTTTGATATTGATGGTTGCAATATTTCTGAAGTGATTATGTTCTTGCAAAAGCTTGCTAGAAGTCCTAATGCTAGTGATATGCATGTTGCTTTCACCAAACACATTAAAGATGCTCTTGTTAAGATTAAGAAAGAGAAGTTAAAACACAAAGATTCTATTCCTAGGAAAGTAGAAGATAGTTGGGAACCCATTATTAATGTGCAAGTGAATGACTTTGATCTCAAAGCTTCATATGATCTTGGTTCTAGTGTCTCTATTATGTCTAGGAAGATTTATAAAATGCTTGATTTACCACCATTGGAAGATTGTTATTTGGACGCCCCACTCAATGATAATGCTAAAAAGAAACTCATGGGGAGTATCAATGATGTTCTCATTATGGTTAACAATGCGTATGTCCCTGTTGATTTCTATGTTTTGGATGTTGAATACAATTCTTCTTGTCCCATTACTTTGGGAAGACCTTTTCTTACAATTGTTGGTGCCATCATTGATATGAAAGAAGGCACCATTAAATATCATTTTCCATTCAAGGAAGGTATTAAACACTTCCCTATGAGGAGAGAGAAGTTGATTTTTGCTCCTCCGTTGAAATCAAGGTTTGGTGTTAATGCTTCATCATTTGAAAATACTTGATGCTTCTTGCTTCTTCTGCCTAACTTAAAGGCGTTAAAGAAAAGTACTTGTTGGGAGATAATCCAAGAGTTTCCTTGAGTCTTGGAAGTTATTACTTCAGTAATGACCTCTCCTTATCCTTTCTGTTTGCTTTTTATGCCAAGAATGACCTCTAATGAGAGGGAAGTAAGATTTGGAGAGTTGTTGTCCCGAAACATATTTCTTTCCTCCACCATAAAAATTCGTGAGGAGTCTCTGTAACTCGGATTGAGCTGAAGATTTACAAATAAATCCCCATGTATGTTAGCTAAATTTTGTCACTTCAAGAAATGTGTTAACTTGTGACCTTCTCATAATGACGGGGAATGAAATCGTCATAGATCTATGACGATTTCGCACAAGATGGTCATATACTGTCTGGAGGGGTTAAAACCTTATAGAATTATGACGTTTTGTGTTGGAATCGTCGTAATTTCATCATATTAAATCGTCATAACCTACACGGTACAACTTAGAGCCTTATTTATAACCCATTATGACCAATTTAAATCGTCATATCGCCTATGATATCATACATTGAATTGACTAGTTGGCCACATCAGCAATTATGTCTACGTGTCCGTTTTTGACTATGTGTCATATTTATGTGTAAATATCAGTGTATGTTGTAGAAATTGAATCTACTACCTCGAACTAACATGCGGGACCCATTTAAATTTTGCAAAAAAGTGTTTATTCCGCAAAAAGGAGTCTAGCGAGGGTTTGAACCCGCGACCTCGCGTACAGCTAGGGCCATCTAACCACTAGGCCACTTGATTGTTTTTGTACTAAAACTATAACTCCATCTTATAACTCCATCTTATTTGTATAATTATTTGGTACCGCCTCCCTCGTTTAGAAATAATGAACAAAAAATGCTCGCAATGGGGGTCAAACCCGCAACCCCTCAAACTGCTTGGCCGATGACAACCACCAGGCCATCATTTCTTTCCTGTCTTGAATTAGCTCGCTCCGTTTATTAATACTCTCGTCTGTTGGGCCTTGACCATGGAACTCGATTAGGTTAGGCCCGCGACGTACATAATATTTTCTTGGGCCGGTTTTACTTGCCACGCGCGGTAGATTAATTCCGGCCAGCTCGGCTGGTCCGGCTATGTTTTTTTCTCTTGATTTTTCTTTTTCAGTTTTCTTAATTTTTTTGTATCTCTTTCATATGAAGTCCAAATGAATTGATTTTTGTCTCTCTATTTTTATAAAATTCAGTAGATCATCTTAGATTGTTAATTAGGAATATTTTATAATTTAACAATAGTGGAATTACTAATTCCACATTAGTCTATAGTAGAGACACTAGAATAATGCAAAATATGATCTTGAAATTAGGGTTTTTAATTAAAAAAATTACGTGAGGGCAACTGATATTTAAAATATATGAAGTTTGATATTTTCCTTGCAACTATGTCAAATAAAATGATTTGACGCGAAGGAATTGCATTGATCGGACCGTTTTTGAATTTTTTATGCCCGTTTCAAACTATGGTCAAAACGGCGGGCATGAAGGTTCTTAGCTAGGGGATGAGCCTCGCTAAATTTGCATTGGATCTCTAAATAAACAGAATATTGTGAGTCTAAAAATGATTTTTTTCCAAAAATCATGAGCATCGTATCATGTACCTGTAGTTCAAACCGGACCCACTTCCTACCGATTCGGCAGGAATTTGTCTTTTTCGCCAGGAGTGAACGGAAAGGTTTGAGATACCCCGGTTGGAACATTATCAATGTAAGATGGTCTAATATTTTTACAAAATGTGGTGGTACCATTCTAAAACTGTCATTTGGTTGTTGCTTCACAAAACGCCCCGTTTTTTGCGCTCGGAAAATGGAAAATGGATTTTCCGTGCGTCGAAAAGGAAAACTTTATCCTGCAACATTGTTCGCCATCCCATCATACATATGTGTGCACAATATGGACACATTATCATAAACTATGCCGCGATTCTGGCCATAACATTGGTCGTTTGGCCCGAAAGCCATGAAACCTCGGAGATGATAGGTCATTTCTGAGAAGGTTTTTTTGAGACACTTGAAATATACCAAGGTTGGTATTTTTACTTGCAACTATGTTACATAAGAAGACACCACACGAAGGATTTGCATTGATCGGACCATGTTTGAATTTCTTATGCCCGTTTCAAACTATGGTCAAAACGGCGGGCACGGAGGTTCTTAGCTAGGGGATGAACCTCGCTAAATTTTCATTGGATCTATGAAGAAACAGCATATTGTGAGTATCAAAATGATTTTTTCCAAAAAATCATGAACATCGGATCATGTACCTGTAGTTCAAACCGGACCCACTTCCTACCGATTCGGCAGGAATTTGTCTTTTTCGCCAGGGGTGAACGGAAAGGATTGAGATATCCCGGTTGGGACATTGTCCATGTAAGGTTGTCTAATATTTTTACAAAATGTGGTGGTACCATTTTAAAATTGTCATTTGTTGGTTGCTTCACAAAACACCCCGTTTTTTGCGCTCGAAAAATGGAAAATGTATTTTCCGTGCGTCGAAAAGGAAAACTTTCTCCTGCAACATTGTTCGCCATCCCATGATACATATGTGTGCATAATATGGGCACATTATCACAAACTATGCCGATATTCTGGCCATAACATTGGTCGTTTGGCCCAAAAGCCATGAAACCTCGGAGATGATAGGTCATTTCTGAGAAGGTTTATTTGAGACACTTGCAATATACCAAGGTTGGTATTTTTCCTTGCAACTATGTCACATAAGAAGACACCACACGAAGGATTTGCATTGACCGGACCGTTTTTGAATTTCTTATGCCCGTTTCAAACTATGGTCAAAACGACGGCCATGGAGGTTCTTAGCTAGGGGATGAGCCTCGCTAAAGTTGCATTGGATCTCTGAAGAAACAGCATATTGTGAGTCTAAAAATGATTTTTCCCAAAAATCATGAGCATCGGATCATGTACCTGTAGTTCAAACCGGACCCACTTCCTACCGATTCGGCAAGAATTTGTCTTTTACGCCAGGGTTGAACGGAAAGGTTTGAGATACCTAGGTTGGGACATTGTCCATGTAAGGTGGTCTAATATTTTTACAAAATGTGGTGGTACCATTCTAAAACTGTCATTTGGTGGTTGCTTCACAAAACGCCCCATTTTTTGCGCTCAGAAAGTGGAAAATGGATTTTCCGTGTGTCGAAAAGGAAAACTTTATCCTGCAACATTGTTCGCCATCCCATGATACATATGTGTGCACAATATGGGCACATTATCATAAATTATGCCGCGATTCTGGCCATAACATTGGTCATTTGGCCCGAAAGCCATGAAACCTCGGAGATGATAGGTCATTTCTGAGAAGGTTTTTTTGGGACACTTGCAATATACCAAGGTTGGTATTTTTCCTTGCAATTATGTCACATAAGAAGACACCACGCGAAGGATTTGCATTGATCGGACCATTTTGAATTTTTTATGCCCGTTTCAAACTATGGTCAAAACGGCGGGCACGGAGGTTCTTAGCTAGGGGATGAGCCTCGCTAAATTTGCATTGGATCTATGAAGAAACATCATATTGTGAGTCTAAAAATGATTTTCCAAAAATCATGAGCATCGGATCATATACCTGTAGTTCAAACCGGACCCACTTCCTGCCGATCCTGCAGGAATTTGTCTTTTTTACGAGGGGTGGATGGAAATGTTATAAGATATCCCGGTTGGGACATTGTCCATGCAAGGTGGTCTAGTATTTTATAAAAATGTGTTCATACCATTTTGAAACTTTTATTTGGTGGTTGTTTCACAAAACACCCTTTTTGGCACTCGGAAAAAAGAAAAATAGTGCTAGCCAATCAGAGTAGAGAACAACAGGACCCACAGATTACCCTCCGAAGCTGATCTCAGCCGTTTACATGCTCTCCATCTAACGCCCCAAATTTCATCTGACACCTCCTTGTCCCCTGTCTCTGTACGCAAAATGACTGAAATGCCCTAGGGTTTCATGTACTTCACCACCGAATTGAACATGGCTAATTTCGTGATATCAGGCACATACAGAACACGGTTGAGAGGGACTGACCCCCAAAACCTAATCCCCTCGCTCCTCCCTGCAGACCCCGCCGCCACTTCTTCATCTCTCCCTCTATCGCTCGACAGGTGCTCCTCACCGCAACCCTAATCCCCTCGCTCCTCATCGCAACCCACGATCGTCCCCCCTCGCGCCACCCCTTCCCTCCTGTCCCTGTCCGTGCACCGCCGATCTCCCCCTGCTGCAATCTCGCTGGAGCCAGATCCCCACCTCTTCTCACTGGAGCACACATCGAGCCGATGGAGCGGTGATGGAGGCGGTGAGAAGCCTCCGGAAGCTGAAGACGACGCGGCCACAACAACTGCGCGAGTCTCCTCAACGAGGGGTGCAACATCAAGCGCAGATCATATCCTCTTTGCCCTCCTCTCACCGATTCGATTCCTGGCCATTCTCGCTTTTAACCGTTCATTTGTTCGTCTCCTTCCAGTTCAGGGAATTGCATCGGCAGGCGGTGGATGTGAGATGAGAAGCGGCATATCTGCGGAATAGGCGATGCCCGTTGCTGCATCACCTTGAGCCCAACGACACCAGATCCAACGGTAGTAGCCACGGCACCACCAGCAACCGCCGCCCTGCAGACCCCCATCAAGGCCGCCTTCCTCCACCCGCCTCCTGTCCGTGACACCTCCACCAACGAGGAGAGTAGGGCCAGCGGCGCCGATCCCCTGGAGAAGAAGTCCAAGCACTAGTTCAAGCACGAGCGCAAGAAGGTAACCCCACTGAAGTAGCGAACAAGAGCTGCTTGTTGGAATGTCCCAGTGCTCGTGCATTCTAGGCGCTTGTGGTAATGCTTGCATGTTGTTATAACCTCTGATGTGTGGCTACTATTCTTATAGCGTCGGTTCAGACCAGATGTAAGCACTGCTAAATTCACTGTTAGTTTAGTTAGCACAATAGTTTCAGGTTTAAGTCGAAATGTCCATTCTAATGCTTCATATGTTCTGGCATTATACCATCTGAAGCTTTATATAGTGATAACTTTGTCAATTGCCGCAGTGATACAACTTTGGTTAGGGCTATAGTTTGTCTTATGCCAGTGAATTATGTTGTTATGTTGCTTGCTTAGCCTGAAGAATTATGTGCTATGCCCAGAGAATTATATGGTTAAAAGCTGTAGTTTGTGTAGCTATAGTGATACAACTCTTGTGGTGAAAAAAAACTTAATGTTGTTCTAGATTTATTAACCCTTTTGTGAAACATGCTATACTAATATGCTTCACTCTTGTGGTGAACCCGGGAATAATTTATTGATGTTCCAAGTGGACTGTTATTGCGACAGGCCGACAATAGATACCTTACCTGTTAGGTTAGTTTTTGTGGTATGTGATTCTCTACTGCTATGTCTAATGTTGTAATACTTGTTCATGTTCAAACCTAGGAACTCACATGATGTGGTTTCATATATGATATGTTCCAACTGAGCTTATTAGTAAAAAAATTGCATGTTGATGGGTGAAATTTGGACTATATTTAGTACTTTTACATCTTCCAGATCTGTTGCTCCAGTGAGTTCCCCTCAGTAATAAATCCATTGGCAGTATTTCATTGTGTTCTAATCTATCTAAAAAATAAAATAGGATAAGTTTAGTTCTGCTAGAACACAAGTTGGACTACCTTGAATGTGTACTTTCATTCTACACTTGTCTATAGTCTGTTTGTACTGAAATTTTGTTTGTATGTTTCTAGTAAAATACACATAAAAGCACCATGTGTTTTGGTAAAAAAATAGGAAGGTATAACTTCAGCAAGTTTTGGAGTACCATAAATGGCTGCCCTTGAGTGTTATCATATCATGGAGTAAACATTTTCACTTGGATAGAATTGCAAGGGGTGCATAGTTGAACAACAATGCATTTCTGCTTTAGTTAGGAAATCTTTTTGCTTGCTGGACCACTTCTATATCTTCTTTTTGCAATCTACTTCCACATTTCTTAGCCATGTCGCTTTATCTAAATATTCATTCTAGCATTCCTGACGCAGTTGCTACTTCATTTCTTTGGATCACAGGATCTCTATCAAGAATTGCATGCACTAGATAGATTCCAGCAAGGTTACTCTGGATGATTCCAACAAGGTTACTTGATCTCCCTTTATTAACTGACTACCTCCTCAATAGTCTTCTCCACGGTTCAGATTTGCTCCCTCTGGTAAGCAGCTCATAAGTTTCTTTGTTAGGGATTGTCCTGTTCTCATGGTTAGTGATCTAGCTCTTAGTAGATTTGTAGGTTCTTGGTTAGTGCAGCTTTTTTTAGCATTTGAGCTTATCTTGATAACATATGAGCTTTTGTAACTGTGTTGTATGCATGTTGTAATTATTATCTCCATATGCTCTCTTCTGTTTAGATAGTATGTTATTTTTCCAAATTGATTCACTTGTCAATTGATCCTCTATTGTGTTTCTTGCTAGTTATAGCGTGTCTATATTGAAAACCATTTGATTAGATCTTACATTTTCTAATTTTCCATGTATGCATATCTTAAATCATCAGGCTGGCACGAGATAGCTTATATGTTTGTACTTGTTTCTTAAACACTAGGCTGGCACGAGATGATCCAGGACGCCAGCGAAACACCACTCACACATCATTCAGGGGCCTCCAGGCTAGGTGCATCGTGCCCGGAAGCCGAAGTGTGTGAACCATGCTATGTACATTCTTGCATTTTGCTCAAGTGTGTCTGATGGGGATACGCCTACTGGGGTATACTCGGTGATCGCTTCCGATCGCCCAAGGGTCGAGTGGGCCTGCAGCCCGAGTGGATCAAAGCCCAGAAGGTACCAAGCGATCGGAAGTCAAGGCCCAAAGTAGTAGATAGGCCAGTCGGACTAGGTTAAACGACATCAAGTAATCAATCGGTTGAGATATGTAAACCCTAGGGAGGTGAGCCTATATAAACCTCCCTATGGGGTGAGAGACACGTTCCCTCATACACCCAAGCGACTGCGCCCTAGCCGAGCTCGCCCATTGTAAACACCTCCATAATACAATCTAGCAGGAGTAGGTCTTTACCCTCCGGGGGGCCGAACCTGGGTAAAACCCTGTGTCTTTGCCCTCATCTCGCACCGCAGATGGCTGGCCGCCCTTGCCCCTCGTTCTACTACTCGCTGCCGATTGCAGCATCTGCCGTGACAATTCCCTCGACAGTGGCGCCCACCGTGGGGACTGCCCGGTCTGGCCGGTGTTCTGCGGCGAGATCTAATCTGCCCATCAACGAGATGGTCGCCACCGGCCGCATGATAGCGATCGGCGATATGCTCCAGATCTTGCCGAGTAGCTACGTCCCGGCGGCGCGACCCGTCACGCACAGCGTAATCCTGCCAATCGGCACGATCAGCCTCTTCGTCGGCCTCACCGACGTCATCGTCTCGGAGGACTCGGCTCGCATCCGCGAGTCGCCACCACGCGATCGGCTCTCCGAGAGCCAGGTTCGCACGATCCACCGCCTCGCCTCTGAGTACAACTCGGCCCATAGCAACGTGGCCGGGAACTCAGCGGCCGCAGAAGATGCGGCCCTCACCGATGACGCCAACTCGGCGACCCCGGCGTCACTCGCCGGATCCATCACCGCGGGCTCCATCGCCCAGGTCTCCAACGCGGAAGACTTCGAGGACCCCTCCATCCTCGGAATCTTCGAATTCGACTCCGGGTCGGAGAATTCCGCCGACCTCCGCGAAGGAGCCAGTCGCCACGCCGCGGCTTACATGGCCACCGGCACCGATCCGCCAGAGGACCCTTTCTCCACCCCAATCCCTCCTAATGCCACGGCAACGGAGGTCGAGGAACTCCGCTTGAAACTGGCGGAGGCGGTACGCAAGGAGCAGGCCGAGCGCGAAAAATTCCACCTCGAGCAGGTGACGGCGCAGGAGCTGTCACGCTACCACCAGCAGCGGATCAGGTCACGTTTGAACCCCACCGTTCAAGGGCGTGCCCTGAACTTCGACGACAAAAACGACCCGGCTCGCATAGCCGAGCGTGCGATCTGCGAGAACGCGCCACTAGGAGGAAGCGCCGCCCCGCCAGATCGACGGCGATGGGTGCCCACCACCACCCAACCGCACCTCCTGTGGACCAGCGGATAGTTGTCTCCTCACGGGAGCGAGACGCAAACGGCCTCCCACGTTTCTCCACCCCAATGGACAACCTCGTGGCGAGCGGCGGCCGATAGCATCACGGCCAGCGGCGGCGCCCTACAGATCCAAGATGCGTCAAGGCCCTGCTTGCGAAGGCCGTGGAGCAGCAAAAAGCGCCGACTGCGCAGGGCGGTATACTCGCGTTCCTCGGGAAGCGGCCTCAGCGGCCGCCAACGGCGGCAAACACCCTCAATTGCCCGCCACGAGCCACCGCAGCTCAACACCGACGCGAACGCGGCACTCTCCACAACGATCCCGGCCGGCGACCAACCGTCGCCGCTAACGGACAACCCATCGACGCCGCACTCACATCATCAACAACCAAATCGGCGCGCCGCCAGCCGACGACTGCGACACCTAACTAATCGCGATGGCGAGCCCATGGGGTCGCCATCGACTTGGGCCTAAGTGCCGGACCAATGATCCGAGGCGAGAAGTACCGCCAAACTTCAAAGCGCCAAAGGAGATAGAAAATACGACTCCTCGTATGGCCCCGATCGGCTTGACACATACCTCATGGCAATGGGGATCGCGGGTCACATCGACCTACTACGCCCGTTACCTCCCACCGATGATGGAGGGACGTGCAGCGATGGATCAACACGCCCCCGTGACAAGATCGACTCACGGGAGGAAATGCGCGACGCCTTCGTCAGGCACTTCGAGTGCTCCTACACCCGCGCCACCACCATCGAGGACCTGGTACAACGCGGTCGGCATCCACCCGGACACCGCGATCCATTGCTTCAAGACCTCGTGCCGCTACGAGCCTCTAGTCGCCAAGCTCAAGCGACACGCCCGCACACTCGACAACATCCCCGACCTCCTCGAGATCGCCAAACGGTACACCGAGGAGGATCCAAACCAGGAAATCGACGATGAGTCAGGAGGGCAACGCCGCACGGGCGGCAACGACGGCGGACGCCGACCCGACCTACGCTACAGCGGCACCCGCCTCACAGGCAAGCGCCAGACGGGCGAAGTCGACTTGTCGCCAACGCTGCACGCATAACGCGAGCCAAGAGCCGACGCGACGGAGGGCAACGGCGCGATGGCGCAATTACAAGAACAAGCCAAGGTTCGATCCGCGCCCTCCTTAACCAACCATGTGCGTTCCACGGGGAAGGAAAGCCCGAACGCACACCACCGCCGACGCCACACCCTCGTGAAATCGAGAAGGCACGGCACGCGTGGGAGGACACCGACAACGACCCACCAAATGGCGGAAAATTCGGCAAAGTAGCCGCTCGCTTCCACACCTTCACGTGCTTCAACACGGCGCGAGAAGAAGGTCATCGCGCCGCCGCCAACGCGGTGGCCCAACAGACGTCCCCGGTTCTGAACTGGTCGGAACAGCCCATCACCTGGAGCCGGCAAGACCACTCGCCACGCATCGAGTACCCAGGACGAGTCGCCCTGGTGGTCAAGCCCAAGGTTGGCGACTACTGGCTCCCCAAGACACTGATGGACGGCGGCAGCTCCATCAACATCCTCTACCTCGACACCTTCAGGCGGCTGCGGCTCCCGCAGTCAATGATCGAGACAACCCACACCACGTTCCACGGCATCGTCCCTGGTCGGAAGGCGTATCCGATCGGCAAAGTCACGCTGCCAGTCACTTTCGGCAGTCCGGCAAACTTCCGCACCAAGCGGATTGTCTTCGAGCTGGTGCCCTTCGACAGCCCTTACCACTGCGTCCTGGGGTGCCAGGCGTTTGATGGCAGCGCCCCACTACGCGTACAATGCAATGAAGCTCCCCGGGCCGTGCGGCGTCATCACCATCAACGGCGACCCCGACATGGCCGCCGAATGCGAGGCCAAAGGAGCCGAACTCGCCGACGCTGTCATCGCGGCAGAAACTAATCACGCCGACGAGCTCGCCAAATACGCGAGCGGGGTCAACAATGACGACCCCACAATACTCAAGAAGCCCAACTCAGAAGGCACAAACACCTCAACCTTTGAGGCCACGGCGCTTTACCCCACTGCCGAGCTGGTCCCAGGCGACCCCAGCCAGACGGTGACGATTGGGACAGGCATGAGCCCAGCATAGGAAGGCGCGCTCATCGAGTTCCTTCGTGAGAATAGGGACATCTTCGCATGGAAACCCTCCGACATGCCAGGTGTCCCTAGGGAGCTCGCTGAGCACAAACTAAACGCCGACCCCAAAGTGCGACTGTCAAGCGATCGGCCCTTCAATGAAGAACGCCACGAGCAATCGCCGAGGAAGTGCGATGTCTACTCACGGCTTCATCCGCCAATCAAATACTCCAAGTGGCTGGAAAACCCAGTCCTGGTCGAGAAGAAAACGGGACACGGAGAATGTGTATCGACTACACAAACCTGAACGGCCGCCCAAAGGAGATTCGTCCTCCCGGATCGATCGGATAATCGATTCAACCGCGGGTTCGAGTCGCTATGTTTCCTCGGCGCCTACTCCGGTACAACCAGATCAAAATGGCTGTCGAGGATGAGGAGAAGACGGCGTTCATCACGCCATTCGAGCCTTCACGCTACCGCCATGACCTTCGGCCTCAAAAACACCGGGCAACCTACCAGCGGTGCATGCAAGAATGCCTCGCAGCCAAATTGGCGCAACATCCACGTCTACATCGACGGCGTGGTCGTGAAATCCGCCGCCAAGGCGACCTACTCGCCGACCTAGCGGAGACCTTCGCCAATCTGCGGAGGTACAAGATAAAGCTCAACCCAGTAAGTGCACCTTCGTGTACCCGCTGGACAACCATCGGGTACGCTGCTCCAAGCGAGGGATCGAGGCGAACCCAACGAAGATCGACACGATCGCCGCTCGGCAAACCCGAGTGCTGCGTGGCGTCAGAGCTGGCGGGCATGTAGCGGCTCTCGCCGCTTCATCCCCGTCACAAAAGGCGATGCCCCTATACCGCCGATGCGCAAGAACCCCACCTTCCGATGGGACAAGGAGGCGGACGACGCGCCCGCGACCTTAAAAGGTGCTACTCGCACCACTACTCGCACACCGACAAAGAGCCCATGCTGGTTTACGTCGCGGCGTCCGAGCGCGTCGTCAGTGCCGTAATGGTTGTCGAACGACCAGAGGAAGGACAGGAGCGCCCGGTCCAGCCGCCGGTGTACTACATCAGCGAGGTCCTCACCGAGTCGCGCCGATACCTGATACCAAAAGCTAGTATACGCGGTCTTGAGGCTCGGTGGCGCCGCCACTACTTCCAGGAGCACCCGATCACGGTCGCCTCAGCGCCACTACAAGACATCATCCATAATCGCGAAGCGACCGGCGGTCGCCAAGTGGGCCGTCGAGATCGGCGTCCATAACATTAAATACGAGCCACGAAGGCGATTAAGTCCTGAGCACCGCGACTTCATCGCCGATCGGGAGGAGGCCCAGAGCGGAGAAGCTGCCGTACCTCCATCGAGCCTGCACTTCGACGGGTCCAAGAACGCGGACGGTGCAGGAGCAGGATAGTGTTGACTTCACCAAAGGCGACAAGCCGCTACATCCTCCGCCTCAATTCACGCCTGCACCAACAACATGGCTGAATACGAGGCCCTACTCCACGGCATGCGAGCCGCCAAGGAGATGAACGTCAATCGCCGATGCTACGGAGATTCCGACCTCGTCGGGGCAAGTCGCCGCACCGCGACGCCATCTCCCTACCATGGCGGCGTCATCGCCAAGAGGTGGACAAGCTGGCGGCCACTTCACGGCTACTCATCGAGTGGATCGACAGGAGAAAACGAGGAGGCCGACGCCTCTCGCATCGGTCGGCTCGACTCGCACCACCCGCCGGCGTGTTCCTCGACACAATCTTCAAAACATCAGTCTCTCCCCCGAGGGAGATCGACATCGGAGTCCCGCTCCAACCAGAGGCAGCCTTGGTCGCACTCATCACCGAGCACGATCGACCAAGCCCTACATCGCCTACCCGAACCGCACCCTGCCGAGACGAGACAACGCCGAATGATCGCTCGCCGATGCAAGTCTTACCATCATCGACGGCGAGCTACACAAGCGCAGCGTCACCGGCGTGTTCCAACGTTGCGTCCAACCGTGAAGGACGCAAAATCCTCCACGACATCCACTCAGCGATCGCCACCACGCGCCGCCGCCTGGTCGCCAAGGCTATGCGACACGGCTTCTCTTGCCCACACACGCCGACGCTGTCGACATCGTCCAGCGATGCGCCGGTGCCGCACGCCAATCGACGCGCGCATCGAGCTCGGCGCTCAAAACAATCCCCATCACCGCCATTCGCTGTGTGGGGCATGGACATGGTAGGCCCCTTCAATAAGGCCCTCCGCTACACCCACTTGCTAGTCGCCGTCGACAAATTCAAAGTGGGTAGAGGCCAAGCCAGTCCGAAATGCGACGGAAGACCGCCACTAAGTTCCTCGCGAGCTCATATACCGCTACGGGTTCCCAACAAGATCATCACGGACAACGGCACAAACTTCGCTAAGGGAGCAATGGCCGAATTTTGCAAAGAGCACCACATCCGGCTCGATCTCGCGTCAGTCGCCCACCCGGAATCCAACGGCCAGGCGGAACGAGCCAACCAAAGCATCCTCCACGGCCTGAAGCCGCGACTCCAAGTACCACTCGAGCGCACCGCTGGATGCTGGGTCGAAGAGCTGCCCTCCGTCATCTGGGGAATCCGCACCTCGGTTAACAGGTCGACGGGATTCACTCCCTTCTTCATGGTCTACGGCGCCGAAGCAGTCATGCCCACTGACCTCGAACACGACTCGCCGCGGGTCGTCCACTATACGGAGGCCGCAAACGAGCTGGCCCGCCAAGATGGGCTCGACCAGCTCGACGAAGCACGCGACCTCGCTCGATCGCGCACCGCCATTTACCAGCAAGGACTCCGCCGCTACCACAGCCGACGGGTGAAAACCCGCACCTTCCAGGAAGGCGACCTGGTGTTACGCCTCATCCAGGACAAGAAGGGCATGCACAAGCTCTCCCCTCCGTGGGAAGGCCCGTTCGCTATCGGGCGCAGACTGCAACGACGCCTACTACCTCATCGACGTTCGCATGGGACGGCGGCTCGACGTCAGCGACCATGGAATGTAAACCTCCTCGGAAGTTCTACTCCTAGAACCCCACACATGTACTCTCCAGACGGTATGAAATAAAAGAAACGGTTACCGCAAATTGCGCCTACTCTCCATGACTTGTGCCACTCGCACTCGTAATAACAGCGGTACGCTAAATGCAGAAGTCAACCTTTGGTACAGCGATCGGCACTAAGTAGTCGGTGTAAGAGCACCGAATCACTCCAGTCTTGCATCGTCACAAAACGCCAACCCGGAGCCCCATTGAGTCGCCTAGCCCGGTTTTACGAACCAAGACAAGCGCCTCGCTTCTCCACGACCTTGGTCCCCGCATCCTCGGCATAGCGACTCGAACGGCTAAGTACCACGCCGGGGACTGAAAACCAGTTCGTCGAGCGTCGTGGAAAACGCCAAGTAAGAGCATGCCCAGACTCACGCGATCGACCCTCGGGCCAGGCAGGAGTGACGCGCTCACACCAACGCGCTAAGTCCTCAACCACCCTCGAGTCGCGCCTAGAACTACCAAGTACCACGCTCGGGGACTCGGCCACCCGACCCCGTTCGTGTACGGGAAAACGGTAAAGTACAGAGCACTCAAGGGAGTCGCCTTTGATCGCTCTCCGAGCTCAAGTAGTCGACTAAACTAACAAAACACATGATAACAACAAACATCATATACGAGGTAAACCCCACAAAGGGCGGACGCTCGGGACTCGTTCAAAATCAATCCAAATCACACAAACGAATAGCAAAATGGATACGACGTCCCATTCAATTGCACACTGCATTGTCTTATGTTACAAAATATGCCGCATGGCAGAACTGCTGCTAACACTTCAAAGGCAAACTACCCTACTCTGCAGGTTTGGATGACGACTCGCCAGCATCACGACGATTACGGATGAACGCGGTGTACGGGTTCGATGGATACGTCGTCAGTTCCCCAGCCATCGCCGCACGAAAAGGCTGCTCGACCTTGAAGTCACGATGCAGCGGCTCGGGGTCGTTCGGCGCGACGACCGTCTCCTGATAAGGAAGGAGATCGCCCATCGCCCAGACACGCTCCGAATACTTGGCAGCACGCTCCTGCAACTTGAGAACCTCAGACAGATCCACCGCGCCAGTCGACGATGGATACCCGCTCGTCACATCGTCAACGTCGAAGTCTTCGGGGAAATGGGCGAGTCCGAGACTCAGTGTTGTAGACGCGCCACGCCGAAACGCCGACCGCGTCATGAACTCGACGACAGCGGGCGCCTTCTCCAAATATTCCCACACCTCAACAAGGTCGCTGGGAATAACCTCTGTGGGCGATATTTCTTGAAGATAGGCGCGGATGCACGTCGCCGACAGCGTCGCCGAGTCGACGAGCATGCTTACGCACTCCCTTGCGTCAAGCGAGCTCGCTTCTTCTTGGCTACCAATAACACGACCTGCGAGAAGGAGACAATGATGAGTACCACGGACACCACAAACACTACAACTGACAGAAATGGAAGACGCACTCACCAAGCAACGGGCGGGCGAGTCCCGTGATGAAGCAATCGGCGTGTGGTCGCCCCGAAGCCCAACAATGAGGGCTTCCGACATTGCGGTCTTCCTCCGGCGCAATGGCGGCCTTAGCTCGCCTGCTCACGAGCTTGCTTCTTCGCCTCCCGCAGTTCAAGGCGCTCGAGGTCGGCGACCAGCTTGCTCAAGCACTCAACGCAGATCGCCGCCACCAACTCACCAGCGGGGACAAGCTCTGGCGAGCTCCCTCTGCCGCAGCAACAAACAAGCTCCTTGTTCGATTCTTGGATGGTGGCCAGCTCCTTCTCGGACGCTGTTGCAGCCAATCGCTCCGCCGACTCGGTGCAGACCACGCACATCATCAAAGTCGGTAAAACGAAAATTACTCGTGCCCACCCGCTAAAATTTAGCGCGTGCGCACTCGGGGACTGGCAATCACGAAAATTACTCAGTGCCCACCCGCTAAAATTTAGCGCGTGCGCACTCGGGGACTGGCGACCACGGAAATACCTCAGTGCACACCCGCTACAATTTAGCGCACTCGGGACTGGATGCGAAAGTAAAAAACGAGAAATTATAAGAATCAAGCCGCTGATCCTCGGGGACTGGAGGTACCTGGATGGCTGCACCAAGCATGCCATGGAGTTGTATTGCGTCCACAGACGCAAGCGCCAGCGTGTGCCGCGACGTTGGTCGACTTCAGCGTCGGCGGTCCTCGAGCGAGGCTCGGGGCGAGCCCCGCCGCGTGGGCCGCCTTGGTCACGGCGGGGAAGGTAGCGACGAGGCACCCGCTCAAAGGAAGTCGCCTCCGGTCTAGGCAAGGAACGCCCTCCTTCAGAGACGCGTTGCTTCCATCTGCGGGTCCGGCGGTGCGGGCCGTGTCGTCGAGAGATGTGATGGCGTCGTCGCCTTGGCCTTCTTGCTGCCCTCCGAGGCGGCGACCTCGTCCGCTTTCTTACGGGAAGGATCCTCCTCGCTAGCGGCGGAGGGTACCGAGCCACGGTCGTGGCCCATCTTTTTCACTCCGGTCCCGCATATCAATCAAATCAATAAAGACAATCAAGTATTTATGAAAGGTAGGGAAGGCGAACGCACTCACTTGGCGGCCGAATGAAACGTAGCCTGCACGAGGCCGGCCGGTTTTCCAGCTCGGGCCCCGGGCGACTAAGCCCGATTCAGGGCGTCGTGGGCCCAAGACACGGACGGCTTCTTCGTCGTTGAGGCCGCGGCTGGCGCCTCTGGAACACCTTTGGCGGGGGCTTCCTCGTGAATTGGAGCCGCTGCGGCCGGAGCCTCCTTGCGGGGCGAGACCGCCACGCTCAGGACCTCCTTGCGAGGCGAAGTCGCCACAGTCGGAGCCTTCCCTAGCCCAGAGACCGGCGCGAATGGCGGAGGCATCGAGGCCAGCGGTACTTCCACGGTCGGCGTGTCTAGCGCGGTTGTCGCTGGGGGTGCGCCGTCATCGGCCGAGCTGAGAGCGTCGAAAGTGTCTTGGCGAGGCCATCCTGACGGCTTCTCCTCTTCGGGGCCTCGCCTTTTCCTTCTTATTCTTCTTGAAGGAGTGGCTGGCGATGCGATGTGGTTTACGGAGCTCGTCGTCGTCCCATGGTGTTCGAGGCTTCGCCGCTCGATTTGTGACGCGTTGCCGCGGGTCTTTCGGACCAGCGGGCAATTTCCTCTTCGACTCGTCCTCGTCGTCCTCGTTGCCCTTCGCGCGGCGGCGATTCGCTTGTATCTGGGCGGATGGCCCGCTCATCATCGGTGGGAGCCACCTTCCACCACTTGGAACAGCTGCGATGGATCTGAACAGAGTTAGAATTACCGCGATCGCACGCTGCGATCGCGAACAAGATAAAGAAATTACCGTCGAGCCGGACGCTTCGGTGTAGGGGACCCGCCTGCGCATCCGCTACACCGCTGGTGATCTTCTTCAGCGCTGGAGATAGTCCTCCAGTTTCCACTCGTCGAGGCAGGCTTCGTCGAGTCTCCCCGCCCGTAATCGATACATGTAATGGTCGCGTTAGGCGGAACGAGCCGCCAAGCCAACAATTGTACAAGTTTATCGTCGAGCCTTCTTCTTCGCACCACGGATGGTCTGGAGCATCTCATCGACGACCATCCGCTGGTCGTCGTGAAGCTTGCCGACCTGAAGATGGCGTGGCTCGGAACGGTTGGCCGAGTACCGCGGGATCGCCGCCTCGTCCTCCAGAGTCGCCTCGGTCACGTAGAACCATGACTTCTTCCGCCGCCGCTTTGGCGGCAGATCGATCAAGAAGGAAGCTTTGGACTTGAGTTGAACGTTAGGCCGCGGCTAGCATTGGGCCGCCGCCTCCTCGCCGATCCGTCCGTGGAATGCAGATCTTGCCACAAGGGAAAGTAGGGCCGCCAAGTAGCACTCGCAGAACGCCACGAAGATGGCGAGCTGCTCGATCTTTGTGGGGACCAGATCAGGGCTGGATCCGTAGTAGGCGCAAAACACCGGAAGAACAAAGACGTGGAAACCCTAACCCCGCCGAGATGACTGGTGAACAGACGAACTCCTCTCGCGGGTTTGGGGTCGTTTCTCCGAAGTGGGATACGCCAACACCGGCTCGCGGGATTCGGCCTCCTCGAAGGAGGCCACCGCTCGTGCACTTGGACCTGCCCATGGTTCGGTGAGAAGGGCCATAGCCGAGAGGTTGGTTGGAGGTCGGAGGATTTTGGGTCGATTGGATCAAGGAGCAAAGGAAGAGAATCGCGACTTTCGGAAGAAGTGGTGGGCAGTTGGCTCTCGATTGCCGCCATTCCTCTTATATAGCGGAGTTACCGCCAAATCAGGGGTTATCAGCGATGATTACGCCAAAAGTTACCGTTGAGTTACCTTAACGGCTAGTTTGACCACGCCGACGGTCCAACTCAGCCACTCGGCTCGCTAGGTCGCTTCGTCATGACCGCGTCCTGGTTAACTCGACTCCCAAGACGCGATTCGGTTCACCGGATTTTCTCCTTCATACAGAGCCCGCCGACGATTCGACCGATGCCTACTTTGAAGCCGTATACTCCATTGCCAAGAGCCACTTATGCCTAATCAACGACGGCCTCGGGACTCTTGATGGGGATCGCCTACCGGGTATACTCGGCGGGGCGCTTCCGACCGCCCAAGGGCCTGGAGTGGCCATGAGTGGATCAAAGCCCAGAAGGTACCAAGCGATCGGAAGTCAAGGCCCAAAGTAGTAGATAGGCCCGGTCGGACTAGGTTAAACGATTACAAGTCAGAATCAAACGGTTGAGATATGTAAACCCTAGGGAGGTGAGCCTATATAAACCTCCCTATGGGGTGAGTAGAGACACGCCCTCATACACCCAAGCGACTCGCCCTAGCCGAGCTCGCCCATTGTAAACACCTCCATAATACAATCTAGCAGAGTAGGTCTTTACCCTCGGGGCCGAACAGGTAAAACCCTGTGTCTTTGCCCTCATCTCGCACCGCAGATGGCTGGCCGCCCTTGCCCCTCGTTCTACTACTCGCTGCCGATTGTAGCATCTGCCGTGACCATTCCCTCGACAGTGTCAATTAGAGATACTTGTTTGTTGGGATATACTTGTATGTAATAATGTTGTTGAACCTGTGAATCTGGTTGTATGTTGGTGCTATGTAATCCAAATGTTGGCAGTCAAATACTATTCAGATTCTAGATTTTGTGTGCTATTTCATTTGTTTATCCAAAAGAATGCCTTATTTAATTTTGGGGCTTGATCTATATAAATGGGATGTGCAATACTGAATATATAGAGGCCAAGTCCAAGATAATATTGCATTGTAAAAAGGTTGCAGTAGAAATATAATGGACCATATAATAGTAATGAAAAAAGGCCATAGCCCACAATAATCGGATTATAAAAAGGCTTAAAATGAAAAGGAAAGAATGTAAAAAGGCCAAGTCCCAAAAGGTAATGGACTGTAGAAGTTAAAAACCCCAAAAGTAAAAGGCTGAATTATTGGGATCGGCCCATACAAACTATTGAAATGGACCGGGCTAAATTTGCTTTACGACGATTTCGTTACGTCATAATTTTGCCACGTTGGATTGACCACGTAGGACCTGACGTGGCTAGGCTAGAGCGTGAGTGACGATATTGGATCGTCAAAGAGGTTATGACGATCCGATATCGTCATAGATGATTATGACGATTTCAAAAAAAAAACGTTGTTGTATGCAATTACTGACGCTCAGTTTTTGACGATCTGTTTTTCGTCATAAGATCGTCATATATTGTGGATAATGATGATTCAGTGACAAAAATGGAGGGTCATGTATCAGTAGATTCCTTGTAGTGTTTTAGTTCAACACTTTTTTTTATTTGAGCAACATAAGATTTTCGAAAAAATCGGTTTCTACCTACTGGTCTGTTTTGACATATTTCTGCCATTATTTGCATTCGCTTCTTATTGATTCCTTTTTGACTTATCTTTTGGGGAATTGAGCTTTTTGAAAGTGTTGCTACAGTATCTTGTGTTTTTATTGAAAAGTTTTGTTGTTCCAAAGCTTTGCCTAAGGTCTAATATCTTTTGAATAAACTAATGTTGCTAATGAAGATTGTGTGAAGTTTTGTATGAAGGAAAAAATTTCAGGTGTAGAGAGAGAATGGTGCAATGAGATGAAAAAATGGACAAAAACTCAAGATTGGGGATGCCACCATGGTGTCACCCCAAGAAATATCCAAGAGGTACAAGCGTCAAAGCTTGGGGATGCCCAAGGCATCCCCTTCTTCATCAATAAAAAGCTCAGGTCTGTCTAGACACTTCGTTTTTATTGTTTCATGCACAGTTGTGTTGTTCTTGGAGCGTCTTAGTTTTCGTTTTCTTTTCTTAGGTTGTTTATTTTGCTTGAATAAAGTAGTTTGGACCCCCGTTATCGTTGTGTTGTTTCAAATAAGTTGCTTGGTGTTGGACAAGAGTAGGAAGTTCCTGCTTGAAAGTGCAAGAGGAGCTTTCATTGACTGTGACTTAGACTTTAGCATGACATGCTAGGTGTTGTTTTGACCTTATGCTTAGTGATTATTGATGTAGCATGCCTTGTTCCAAACAATTGGGATTGCTTAGTGTGCCTTGAAAAAATTATGCGTTGTTTTAGCATGCAAAAGCATAGTGTTGTGGTATTCTCCTTTTATGCTTTGTTTGAGTTGACTTGGCACATGCTCACACCATGTTATGACTATGACAAGTCACCATAGCCTCTATGATCATTTAGTCCTTGACTTGTAGTACCACTCTATGCTTTGATTAGTAATGTTTTGTTGCTTTGAATGATTATGGCCACTATTGATCTCTTAGTTGGTTGCTCCCAGTCTTTTGCTAGCCTCCACTTGTATGAGTAAGGTCTACTCATGCTTCCACCTCCCAAGAAACCAAGTTATTCCAAATTGTCCACTATAAACTCCTATGCATGGTGTGTTACACCATTCCAAGTATACTTCCAATTAAAAATTATTTTTTTATGTGAAAACTTAGTGATTAAAGCCCTCACGAACTTGATGGCACACTTTATATTCTTTGCCCCTAATAAACTTGAACCATTTTGTCGTCTATGTTGTATATGTTTGCACTTATACGTTGGGATTAGCAGAACCATGTTGTCATGGGGAACGTTTTCAATATTGCACTTGTACTTTGTACTTAGTTGATATCATACTCTTTTGTCTATGGATGTCACCGGTGTGAAATAAAGAGGGAACTTGTAAGTCCATGGAGTTTGTATTTTGTGTTAGAGAAACGCCTGGACCGCTAGCCTAAGCCATGCCTAATCATGGTGGAAACTTGCAGCATCACCGTAGTGAGCTATCTATGAAGCATCCTCAATAAAAAGCTATGCATGTCGTAAATAAAAAGATCGCTGAGATGCTCATTGTCTGCTTTCCTTGTCATTTTGGTTATGGGATAGCTCCTGTACCATGTGCAAGGGGTACCCCGTTGGCGGTTCTCTATGATATGCATGTACTTATAATGACAAGAACTTACAGGTGACTGAAGTTGAGTAGCATGAGGTGTGGCCCTCGTATTCAAGGGACTTGAGATTGCCAACTTATACTTTGTTAATCATATACTCCATAGTTTGTTCACTTTAACCTTAATCACTTCAAGATGCTTATGATAGGGGCAATGAGGGCTGAAAGCTAACAAGTACCATAATTTTTGGAAGCTCTTTTTGAAACTTGAAATCCCTTCTTCCCTTATGAAGGGGCCTTTATTCCACTACTATTGAGTCTCCACCTTCTACCTTTAGGCACCATTAAGAGAGCATAGTTGCCATTCTGTGTGTAGTGTCCCAAAACTTATTGATTGATGCATATTGTGATATTACTTTATCTTGTGCTATTTGTTTCTAGTCACTCTTGTGAACTTTGAAGGTGTCTTATGCATCTATTTGCTACTCTATGAGGGACAAGCTGATTGCCACTATACTATGTTTTTTGTATGTGAAACAAACAAACGTTTTTTAATGCATGCTATTCATGATCTTTGTTTGTAGCCTTTCATGTTGCATGCATAGTTACTTTGTCTTATTGTTAGAACTCCATCTTTCATGCACATGTTTGAGTTCTTTCATCCCAGCTTTCAATGCTTGCAAATGGTTTGATCTTGGTTTTGATGGTGCATGTCACCTTAAAAATTATTCTTTTTATCACTTACCTACTCGAGGACGAGTAGGAGTTAAGCTTGGGGATGCTTGATACGTCGGAAATGTATCTATAATTTTTTATGTTGCATGCTTGTTTAGTATCTACTGCTTTGCGTTGTCTACACTTTGAGGTGTTTTTATATATTTTCTAGAACTAACGTATTAACAAGTTGCCACAGTGCCAGTTGCATGTTTTCTTCTATTTTTGGTTTCAGAAAGGCAGACAATCAATTTTCTCCGAATTGGACGGGACAAAAGCCAAAGTCGATATTTTACCGTGGGCAACACGGCTAAGACGAGAGGCGAGCAGGGTGGCTAAACCCCTAGGCGGCCAGGTGGGCAGCCTGGCAGGGTGTGGCCCCCCTGGTTGCCTCCCAGCCTCGCCTCTTCGCCTATAAGAAGCCCCCGATGCAGAAACCCTAGGCTCCCGATCAAAACACCACGAAACCGTCTATAACCGCCGCCACCATCGTCCCAAGATTGGGGGGGTATGAAGTTCTTCCTGGCACCCTGCCGGATGGGAGATCATCCCGGAGGCCTCCTTCTCCGGTATGATGCGTGAGTAGTTCCACCTTGGACTACGGGTCCATGTAGTAGCTAGATGGTTGTATCTCCTCCTTGTTCTTTCATCTATAGATCTTGTGAGATCCGTTCATGATCAAGATCTAGTCTATTTGTAATCATGCATGTTGTGTTTGCGGGGATCCGATGGATATTGAGATTACTATGTCAGATTGATTAATGGTTTTGTCTTTATGATTCTACCATGTCTGTGTTGTTTGTGATCTTGCATGCTCTCCGTTGTTAGTAGCTATCTTGGCCAAGCAGTTTCTAGTGACTCCAAGAGGGGGTATTTCTGCTCGATAGTGGGTTCATGCCTCTAATTTCCAAGGGAAGTGACAGATATCTCTTCAGTTGTAGATGTGATGTTGCTAATAGGGAGAAAACAACGGTCTCTTGTTCATAGAACAAGTGGATTTTTTACCTTACACACTTTGCTTAAAGTAGTTGTCTGTTGCTTGCAACTTAATACTGGAGGGGGTTCAGATGATAACCTGAAGGTGGACTTCTAGTCATAGATGCATTTGGATGGCGGTATATTTATATTGTTGTATTGCCCAATCGAATCCCATAGGATCTTTTTGTCTAGTATTGCATTGATTGCCTTGCTCAGTTCCTGTCAATTGCCCTGCTGTAATTTGTTTACCCTTCATGCCATGTTGTTTATCTAAGGAGAGCACCTCTAGTGAACTATGGACCCCGGTCCAATCTTTACCATTGATACATCCTCCACTGTTACCTATTTACTTGCTGCAAACCACCATTACCTTCCACACACGTTTAATCCTTTGTTACAGCAAACCAATGAGCTTGACAACCTCACTGATTACTTGGGGCAAAGTCTTGATTTTGTGTTGTGCAGGTCTCCGCGTTGCTTGCAACACCTGTGTGACGTTTCCTTGCTCCTACTGGTTTGATAACCTCGGTTTCTTAGTGAGGGAAGGCTTGCTGATGTACTGCTTCACACCTTGCTCTTGGGGTTCCCAAAGAAGTGCTCTCAGGCATCAACAAGTGGTATAGCTACTCAAGATCCTTTATATCCTGAAGGACACCCTAAAAGAATTGAGCAGGATTCTCAACAAGGTGAAAGTAGTGGTAGTCCTCATAAGAGAAAGAAAAAGAAACATAAAATAGTTGAGTAACCCTCTGAACCTGCTATAGATCCTCATAGTATATATCTCTCTCTGATGCTGAAACTGAGAGTGGTGATAATAAAAATGATGCTCGTGATAAGGAGGAAGTTGAGGAAGAACCTGAGAAGCACACTAAGAATACTAGGTACACTAAGGAAGATTTTATTTCTAATAAACATGGTAGTGAGAGAGAACCTTGGGTGCAGAAACCTATGCCTTTTCCCAATAGTAAACACAAGTAAAAGGAGGAAGAACACTACAACAAGTTTTGTGAGTGGATTAAACCTTTATTTTTTCAAATTCTTTTGACTGATGCTATTAAGTTGCCTCCTTATTCAAAGTATATGAAGGATATTGTCTCTAATAAAAGGAAGATTCCTAATCAGGAAATTTCTACTATGCTTGCTAATTATTCCTTCAATGGTAAGGTTCCAAAGAAACTTGGTGATCCAGGTATACCAACTATTCCTTGCTCTATTAAGAACAATTATGTTAGAACTGCTTTATGTGATTTGGGAGCTGGAGTTAGTGTTATGCCTTTTTCTCTCTACAAGAGACTCTAGCTAGAAAAGTTGATACCAACTGATATATCTTTGCAAATGGCTGATAAGTCAACTACTATTCCTATTGGTATATGTGAGGATGTTCATGTTCAAGTGGCTCATAATTTCTTGGTTTTAACTGATTTTGTTGTGCTTGAGATGCATGAAGATGATAATATGTCTATTATTCTTGGGAGACCTTTTCTTAATACTGCAGGTGCTGTCATGAATTGTAATCAAGGAAAAGTAACATTTAATATTAATGACAAAGAGCATACTGTTTATTTCCCCAAGAAGGTTGCTAAGAGCTATTGCCTGAATTCCATTGAAAATATTGAGAGCATCAAGGTTGGAGAAATATATTGTCCCATTCCACAAGAAAGTTTTGAAACTATTATGATTGGGAAAATTGCTATCAAGTTTGAGGTAACATAATCACTTTGTGGTATGCAAAGTTTTGTTTCATATAAGATTGTTTTGGTAACAATACCTGATCAACCTTGTTAACAAAAGGATTTTAATGAACAAAATATTGTTCCATTGTGGTTATACTTCCTCACTTTTACTTTTCTCCTTCCTAATTTTTGCTTTTTCTTTTGTTAAGTTTTGGTTTTGCTAGTTGTTTGCTTGTTAGAGTGTCTTAGAACTTCTGTAGTTTTGGTTTTGGTTTGCTTTTGCTTCTTATAATAAATCTTTTCTGCGAGAAAATCAATTTTCATATCTTGAAAATTGGCCAAAAATAAAGTTTCCCGAAAAATCCCAGAAAATTCATAATAAATTTTTCCTCGAAAAAGGGGCAGAGGGACACCTAGAGTGACCCAGGCCCCCCAGGCTAGCACACCCCTGGTGGCGCGGCCAACCCCAGGGGAGCGCCTGGCATGGGTGTGGCCCACCTGTGGCCCTCCAAGATGCCTCCTCCCAACCACCTTCTTTCTCTCTCCCGAAAAACACCGGAAAACTTTCTCAAGCTCGAGTTCTTGCTGTTCTTTCTCCCGAATTTCAATCTCCTTGCTCAGCCCATCTTTGTTGCTGATTTTTGAAGGGATTGCTCCTTGGTATGTGCCTCCTCCGCTTGTCCAATTAGATTTGTGATTGATAGATTGTATCTTGAGTATTTTGCTGCTATAGGTGTTAGGTTGTGTGAGATTGCATGCTTGTTATATGCTTAAAGACCTCATTTTGATGCATGTTTAGCCCTCTAGCAAGTTCATATAGTAGTTTCTCATCATTTATCAACTTGGAAATCACTTGGTTTGATGTTTATCTAAAAATTTCAAAAAAAGTGGTCATGGACAACCACACCTATGGTGAAATATTTGAGAGTGATGCACCTAGAAGGACAAGGCCTTCAAGATCATCCTCCCAAGCCAGGCCCTCATACAATGAGGATCTCATTACACTGCGATTTAGCGACGAGGGATATGAGGGGGATGCACACCCTTCTACCTTTCCTTGTCCAACCTTTTTGCAGGCTACTGGGATTCTTAATGATTTTCTAACCTTGGTTTGGAGGGTTGGACTAACAAGTTATATGCGGGATGAGAGAGTGCAGTATGCTACGCTTACTAAAACCTTTGGGGAGAGTTTCTCTTTTTCTAACAACGCTTTCAAGCCAGATGTGTCTTTCAAAATCTATAACAGGCCTTACTCCATGGCATTGAAGAAATTTTGTGAGATCCTGGACATTGGTACGGCTAGGACAGTGAAGAAGATTCCAGCTCAACCCTATGATTTGATGGAGCTCTATGGCGGAATAACTAATGATGATGACCATAGAGCCCAGCGGGGAAAGATAAGAAATATTCAACTCCCAGCTATCAGGTATTTTGCTTATTATCTTGCCACTAGTGTTCTTGGTAGGGAGAACACTAGCAATATTTCCAACTATCATTTGGCCTTCCTAGCTGTTGCGCTCAACAATGAGACTAGGTACAATCTTGGTCCCCTCATTGCTCGTCGTTTAGCTGCTAAGGGACCCATTTATGGGGTATTATTTATGCACGTGTTGTTGTTTCCTTAGGCCTTTCTGTTGATCCAAATGATACAGTTTTGGCTCCTCAGAGGCTTGACTTAGCTGCCATGAAAGGGCATCACTTTGTCACTGCTGGCTCTACCCTTGAGAGCCTAGTTTATAGAATGTTGTTTACTGGCGAGGAAGATAGAGAGATCCCTCTCCCCCAAACCACTTTGTTCAGTAATTTCCAGGGACCTTTGTCATGCTCCAAGGAGGAGATGGATAAGAAGTTGCGCATTCTTAGCTTCCATGGACACTATCAGGGGGACGCGCCCTCATACGACCCCACTATGCACTACACAGGGGAGTCCTCGAGCTCTTACCAGGACGAAGGGGCCTCCTTGTCGTACTATGGAGGTGCACCTTCTTGGTCACCATGGAGTTGAGACCCACTTACGCCAAAAGCCTAAGCTTGGGGGGAGGTATATCGACATCACACTCATCTATATATCATGTCCCGTCGGTTCTTTGTATATCCATGTTTCGCTTTCTTTTTGGTTTTTGTTCTGCTTTCCCAAAACACAAAAATACCAAAAATATTTTCGTTGTTTCTCTTGGTTTGTTTCTTTGATTTTTAGCTTTGGTTTGCCTTAAAGAAAAATCCAAAAATATTTTGCTTTGTTTGGCTTGCTTTAAAAATCTAAAACACCAAAAATATTTGTTGTTCTTTTTTTGGTTTTGTGATTTCTTTGCAGGATTCAGCCATCCTCAATAGAGTTTGGTTGTATGTTATTATTCAAGCCACACAAGTGAAGGGCAATAATGAAGATTAAGACAACTTGAGGTGTGGTAAGAGGCTGGTAACGAACTCTATTTGTTTTCATTTTTGTACATATACTCATCATTGTGAGCATTCTTAGGTTGTTCATGTAATTGTATGTTATTTATGGATGCTTAGTAGTTGTTGCTTTCTTGTGATTAGCTCCAACTTGCTAATAGTTTGTAGCATGTCATATGAATGTTTGATTGCATTGTCGTATTCATAACTTGGTATGATATTGTGGTATCCTCCTCTGAATGTTTTATGTGAATCGACTTGGCACATTCTAACGCATGCATATGACTAAACAATAGTCGGTAAGCCTCGATGATTTATTTTGCCTCAGAGTTCTTGTATCACTTTCATGCCATAGTTAGTCATGTTTTGTTGCAAGCATGATTATGACAGTTATTGCTCTCTCGTTTGTCGCTCCCTCCCTATTGTTAGCCTTCACTTGCACTATGTATGAGCTCTACTTGTGCATCCAACTCCCCAAAACCAATTTTGCCAACAGTGTCCACCATACCTACCTATTAGCATCATTTGCTATTCCATGCATATTCATTATGCCTTGTTTTCTTCCAAATAAAATGTTTGACTGTTTTGAGAAAGTTAGTCAGTAAAGCTCTCACGAACTTGATGGCACACTTTATTTCCTGCACTTAATAAACCTGAACCATTGTGACCTGTCCATGAAAGTTATATGCTTGCAAATTATAGGCTGGGAGTTAGTAGAACCATGATGTCATGGGGAATGGTTTCAACACTTATGGATACATATCCAGTTGATATCATGCTCTTTTGTTTGCGTATGTCATCGGTGTTAAATAAAAGGGGAGCTTATAAGTTCATGGAGTTATATATATGTGTTAGATAAACGTCTGGGCCTCTAGCCTAAGCCATGCCTAATCATGGTGGAAACTTGTAGCATAACCATAATTAGCAATCTATGAAGCATCCTCAATAAAAACCTATGCAAATAGCAAATAAAAAGATCGACGAGATGCTCATTGTCTGCTTGCCTTGTCATTTTGATCACGGGATAGCTCCTGTATCATGTGCAAGGGGTACCTCGTTGGCGGTTCTCTATGATACGCATGTATTTACGATGACAAGAATTTACAGGTAACTAAAGTTGAGTAGCATGAGAAGCGGCCCTCGTACTCAAGGGACATGAGATTTCCAGTTTATGGTCTCTCAAGCATATAACTCATATTGGACCTCACTTTCACCTTAACCATGTAAAGATGCCTATGATAGGGGCAATGAGAGCTCAAAGCTAATGAGTACCTTAATTTCAGCATTTGGAAGCCTTTTCAAACTTTTCAAACCCTTTTCACTTCCTTGTTGAGTCACCACTTAGTCTATGAGCACCTTCTTGAGAGCATAGTTGTCATTCTTGTGTTTGTCTCAAAACTTGGTTAATTATGTCATGACTTTGATGCTTGTATCTTTGATATCTTTACTTCCAGTCTTCATCTGAACTTCAGAGGTGCCTTGGAATTTATTTTGTGCTCTCCAAACAAAGGCAATCGAGATACCACTCTATCATAACTTTTTATGAGCATTGCAATGTTGCTTATGTTTATGTTTCATGCTACTTATTATTATTGAGTTGGAGTCTCTTCATAGCTTGCAATGACTATTAAGTAGACTTAGTTGCATACTCCTTATTATGAATTGTCTAAGTATCTCCTGTGCTCAGAATATATACATCATATGAAGCAAATGTGTTCATGAAAGTTCTTTTATCGCACTCAGTTTTCAACTGAATTGCTTGAGGACAAGAAATAAGCTAAGCTTGGGGGGAGTTGAACGTCCAAACGTATCTACTTTCCTGAACACTTTTTCTATTGTTTCTCCTCTAAACTTGTGTGATTTGGATACAACTAACACGGACTAACACTGTTTTTAGCAGAATTACCTTGGTGTTTAGTTTTGTGTAAAAAATCAACAATCAGGAAAAATCCCGAAAAATATGCCAAAAATCCTATTTCACCAGAAGACTCACGGATCCAGAAGACGTGGCGGAGTGGGGCCCTAGGGGGCCCACACCCCCCAGCCGCGCGAGCCAGGCTTGGCCATGCCTGGAGAGGGTGTGGCCACCCCAGGCACCCCATCGGCCTCCCTCTTCGCCTATAAGTTGCCTCTTGACCTAAAAACCGAAGGGGTTTTTTCCAGAAAGAGTTCCGCCGCGCCGCCACCATCAGAAACCACGATTCGGAACCAGAAACTCCGTTATGGTACCCTGTCGGGATGGGAATTTGGAGAGGATCATCGCCATCATCATCACCAACGCCTCTCCATCAACCATCCATGTTTACCTCATCCATGAGTGAGTAATCCCCCGCTGTAGGCTATGGGGATGGTAGGGATTTCATGAGTTCTATCATGTAATCAAATAAGATTGTTAGGGCATGGTGCCTAATATCTCTATTAGTGTTATTTGACTTTGTTGCAACTTGTTGTGCTTAATGCTTGTCACTAGTGCCCGAGTGCCATGATCTCATATCTAAACTTATTATTGAATCATTATGATAGTATTGTTTGTTATCTTATCTGCAAGTTATGTACACATATCATTGTCTGGATCCAAAGGCCTCGAAGTGACAGAAATTGGGACAACCGGAGGGGATGGCTGTGATGTGAGGATCACATGTGTTCATGGAGTATTAATGATTTTCCCCGGTGCTCTATTAATAGGATCACCTTAATTGTCAGTAGTTTCCTTGAGGCACTGCTGCAACGGGCTGGTAGGACAAAAGATGTTGTGCAAGTTCTCATTGCGAGCACACATGACTATATATGGAGCACATGCCTATGATTGTTTAGTACTTGGATGCTTATTCTCATTTATCTGCAATGCCCTAGATCTTGAAGTTACATGTTCAGACTCGTCCATGCAACGCCCGTTCATCCATCCCTATGCCTACCGCGCTTATATCCTACTATTTTCTACTACTGTTACTGTTGCTCTTGTGTTGTTGTTGATGTTCATTTTCTATTGCTACTACAAATTGTTGCTACTGATAAACTTCTGTGAGCAAGAACTATTTCCAGGTGCAACTGAATTGACAACTCAGTTGTTAAGGCTTGCAAGTATTTTTTGGCTCCCCTTCTGTCGAATCAATAAATTGGGTAATACTACCCTCGAAGACTGTTGCGACCCCCTATACTTGTGGGTCATCAAGAAGCCCTATCAAGATCATACCTTTGCCTTGAGAATTCTACTTGAACTTGATGTAGACCGTCTTGTTCTTCTAAAGTGGGAACACCTTTCTTGTTTGCTCTTGCTCGCTCTTTCTTGATGAAGACTTGCAAAATTTCCCCCCATACTCCATGGGCAAACCTCTTCTTTGAACTTGTCTTTATCACTCCATGATCATGAGGATGGCAAGCTTCAATCATGTCATCTTGAGCTTGCCCTTCTTCATCCCTTGTTGAGGTTGATCCATCTTGATGCAACTCTTTACACTTGTCCTGATCAACCTTCAAGCTCCCACTTTCTCCATGTTTCCAATAAACACAAATTCCTTGGACATTTCTTCAACTTTCAACCATGAGACCAACACATGTCCCAAGCAATGCCAATGGACAAACCTACAAGTGAAACGCAATTTATACATTAGTCCATAGAGATTGTCATTAATTACCAAAACCACACATGGGGGGCATACATGCCCTTTCATCCAGGCTGCAGCGCGCGCATACATAAACTCCTAACCAACGGCCTTGGAAAAACCACACGAACACATGCGAAGAGTAATCCTAATTACCTACAATGGCTAACTCCACCAAGGTCGCGGTACTTTTCGGAATTCTTGTTTTTCTGCAAGTGTCATGCGCAGTCTCCCGCCCCCACACTCAAGGTCCAGTGAAGTCTATCGCGATGAATGTCCCGAGGGTGATGATGATGAACAGCTTCCAGCAAGGCGAGGGGGGCAGCGGGCCAGCAATGTGCGACGACCAGTTCCATAGTGACCAAGAGTTCATCGTGCCGCTGTCTTCTGAGTGGTTCGAGGGCGGGGTGTAACACCCTCAGAATCGGCCCTATGCAAGTTTCAGCGCTTCCCGCCAAACCCGCATAGAAACGATTCAAAGGTGCCCACCAGGCACTTGCGTGCGGGTGGAAAACGAAGTAATATCATTACACAATAGTCCTCGATGGAACCCACAAAACATATATATACAACAGCGACTCAAAGAGTCAAGAATACAGATATACAATACAAAGATCCAAATCACCTTTAAAACGATATAGCGTCCGAGTACGGACAAGATGCAAATTGAGCTAAGAGCCCTGAAGAATAACCAATGGCGTCCATAACCCTGACCAAGCCAAGCCGGAAGGGTAACCCTGCTAACGACGTCGATCTCGAAACCTGCTTACACAAAAGGGGTGCCGACAAAGGGCAAAGGAAAAAGAGAGCGGTCAGTACTGAGGCCAGTACACGGAGAGGCTAGAATTCGGCGGTCCTCGCCTACATAGGTATGGTGGACTGAAGCGGCAGCGCAGCATGCACTAGAACAACCTATAGAGACTCGATACAACTAGCGGCTATCAGAGAGGGGTAAGAAGTACCTATTCGGGACCGACCTGATACTACCACCAAACATACCCATCCTGGGATTTCCCCTCGAGACCAAACGAGGAAGTCAACCGAGGAACTCACACAGTTGGCAGTTTTATTTATTCAGTTATCGTTGCAGCAATTACTAGTCAGGTATAGATAGTCATCCTGATATAATAAGCAGTGGGCACTTTTAGTTAACCATTCCGTTGTAGTTGCAACACTTACTAGTCAGATACAATTAGCATGAGATATCCCAAACCCAGCAGTTGTTGGTACTTTTATTTAGCCATTCATTGCGGTGAAGGCGATTACTAGTCATATCGGATACAAGTCAAATTATAACAAGAACTTTAGTTATAGTTGTCTATGATCGAGACCATGCTCCAAGTCGTCCATAACCGCGGACACGGCTTCTCGAAAAGATTAAACCTGCAGGTGCACCAAAGTTTCCACACGTACCTACACCCTTGTTGTCGGATCGTAGGTACAAGATCACAAAACATACACCCAGCGGTATGTCGACGGGTTTCGGACACGCGTTCCTGCACCCAAAGCAAGCACGGGGCCACCCCACTAAGCTACCATAGCAAGTTGGCCGGCTCGAGAACGGACCCGGGGTTTGTCGGTGGTAGAACGACTGGGAACCCGAAACTCTCGGGCTTGTCGATACCGCGAAAACACTCCGCTTTCCTAAACAGTACAGGTGCTCCTCGCACAATCTTAAATTAAGAAGTAAAGCATGGCATAAGTATAGAATAGTAATAAAGCTCCAAACTACTTTGTGGCCCCCAGTACAGTACTTGGAATCAGGTACTAAATCGATGGGGGTGCCCATACACCCCACCTGTGGTTAGCGCGCTCGATCTCGGAACAGGTGTCAAGAACTCGGGGTCCTACAGGACACAAGTGGACGGTTAACAACCAAATAACATCTATTGCCCACCTGTGCCTCTGCATTTTCCTACTTCAATTTTAGTTGTTAAAAAATAATTAAAGTTATAACCATCTTCAACATTAAACATACGGCAATACTCCAACAAGCGTGTGCTGGGCGACGCATAAGCACTTGAGCAAGCGACTACGACGCGCAAGTCCAACTATCTACCAAACAACAGGTAATAGGATGTGTCCAAGGCAATATAAGGCTGCAAGGGATATCACGGGCACGAAATCCAGAGCATCGCAACACAGATAGCAATAGATCAACAGGAGGGAATAAAGACTATAAATGCAAAATAGGTAGAAGGGGAAGGGATGCTCGCCTGAAAAACATTGTTGAAGGTTCATCCAAGATCGGGTCGACACTCGCATCAACTCATCGGCCTAATCCGTGAAGAAGCAAAACACTAGCACAAACACTGGATGCACTATTTAATACTATGACAGAAGATCGGGCATGATGCATGTATGATGTATGACATGGCAAAGGTGCAATGCAATTAGATCATATTAAGCGGAACCGGGGTCCCGACATTTAATTAGGTAACTTATGTTGTTTAGAAACCCCGCAATTTAAATGTTGTCTTAACATGGCAAAAGATAGTATCGGTTCGCTAGGCAAATTTAAATGGAGCCAATATTAGACTAGATTCGCCCACATATGGCCTCCATGTTTAATTTAGGTGAATCGGCATAAGGCCCCCAAACCACACAATATGTATGTGACATGGAAATTTTATATGCAACAAGTAATATCATTTATAAAATAGGGCTCGAGAAAAGGGGTCACACATTAGGGGTCGAAGATCTTGGTTCCGATGGTTCGGGGGAATCGGTCTTCGGATCTCGACGGGAACGGGCTTCGGAATCCATGAGGCGATCTTGATGGTTCGAGGGTTCGGTCGATGGGTTCGGGGTATTCGGTTCCATCGCCTTCGGGTTCCGACGTCCGTGTGGGCGATCTTGGTGTCCGGGATGAAGATCTTGTCGGATCCATGCCAAAGGCATTGACGAGACGGAACAAAGATCTCTGAGCCGGCGTCATCTCCTTAAGGTTCCTTCTTCGGTCGTTTGCGGTGAACTTGGTTTGGCAACGCTGGCCAAGTGGTTGCAGAGAACATCCTCGCCACACGATTGTCGCGGCGATGACACAACACACCTTCGCAGTGGTACCAAAACAACCCCATATTTCTCAACAAACGCACTACATCGGAAATCCATATAACAGCAGTACTTGTGTTCCTGTGGACTTGCAAAGGCCACACACGGAGGGCTGAGGATGGAGGGAGGCGACGACTCGCGGTGGCCGGGATGATCATACCGGCAGGGGAGGCTAGGTGCTCAGCAAGGTAAGAGGCAAAGGGGTGCTGCACGAGGCTCGCGCACGGTGGTGACCTCGCCGGCAGAGGACGACCCGGATCAGGACGACGCAGCAAGGAGATGCGGGGGGGGTTCGAATCCTGCGAAGGGCCGAGGCCGGGGAAGAGCTCGGGAGCGCGCCGACGGCATGGCAGCCAAAGAGGTTGGCCGGGAAGAGGAGGGGGACCAAGGTGGCGCTCGTCAGAGGGGAAGGCGGCTCGAGCAGGATGCTGGCGGTGGAGAAGCGAGGCCTGCGCGGCCGGCCGAGAGGAAGGTAAGGTGTGGCCGGAGCTCTAGGAGGCGTCATGGCCAGGGGAGAGGTCGACGATGCTTGGTTCCCGGGGATGGGCTCGGGCTCCAGGTCCGGCTAGGATAAGACAGAGAGGCGCCGAGGAAGAGGAGGGGTAGAGGCTGCCCGCGACGGCGGTGGAGGAACAGGGAGACAAGGAGAGGCGCGCGGCGGCGCTGGTCTGCGGCGGCGGCTTGCAGCTTGGCGGCGGAGGCAGGTGGCCGGGCTCGGCTGAGGAGCTGAGGCGGAGGTGGGAGGCGCCGGACGAGCGGAGGAGGAGGCGGTCGGGCGAGGTCGTGGTCGGGCTCGGGAGGCGAGAGGAAGAGGCCGGAGGAGGTGGGGTTGGTGGCGGCGGCGACAGAGAACACGGGGAGAGAGGTGGGGTGGAGGCGAGGAACGGGGTGGGACGCGGCTGGGGTAGGTGGGCTCAGGGTGGGGCCGGTGCGAGGAGCGATTCTTGGGGGGGGGTCGGCTGCTGCATGCCGTGTGTGTGTTGTGTGTGTGGGGGTTGGGCGGGAGAAGTGGGGCCAGGGGCTGAGGTGGCGTAGCGGGGTTGGCTGGAGTGAGGTAGAGATGTGAGGTGGAGGGAGGGGATTGGATGGGGTGAGGTGGAGGGGGCTGGGTAGGATAGGGTGGGGTAGAATTAGGACTAGATATTTTTGGACTAGGGTCTGGAGGTGGCCGGCCGGGCTTTCGGGCCTAGCGGCTGCCTCCCAAAAATAAATTAAATATTTTACTTGTTTAAAACGGGGCGTTTGAGAAAACAAAACAGGCTTTTCGAAAATAGTTTTATGCACACAAAATGCAAGATGACATGACGATGCTCAAATGCAAGGTGGCATGATGACATGAGCATGCGGTCATGATGATGCAATGCACAAAAACAACGCGATTTTCTAGTAGTGGTTTTTACGGGGCGCCACACGGAGCCCGGTGCGGCAAGTCCATCCGCATAGAGGACTCTTCCAACCTTAAAATCACCGCCAATGTGATGGACGCGAGTGCCAAGACTGCAAACACCAAGTGGGCGCGTCCACCCATATCTGGCAAAATTTAAACCTTAACCCTAGTGTCGGCGTGGCGAACATCCGCTGGTCAGACATCACCGATTGAAACTAAATCATGTGGGGTATTCAGCGTCGCTACTACTACTTAAATTCCGGAACCTACCACTCGGCACGATGGAGCTAGTGTGCATCCTCCCGTTCCTAATAATAAGATGGTCTTTTGGATAATCTAAATTCGCACATGTATAATAATGTATGCGGATAATCTACTTATTTGAAAGTGTCAAGCCTGATCGAGTTATTGTAATATAGAAAGTCCCCTGTGAGCAGCTCATACCTGCTACCTATCAATGTAAGATTGGTCTTTATTTTTCTTATTGCAGTTACTATTAATGTTGTGTGCAATGCACATGTTGATTGATATAAATTTGGTTAGATGTATTTCATTAAGAAAAAAAATAATATGAATCTCTCATCGAAAAGCAAACAAAAAAACCTGACATAACCAAATCAGGAAGGGCTTCGCTGTCTCTCTCTCTCTATACATATCTGGACAAGTACTAAATGATAAGATATGATCCCATGAATTTCGGCGGACTCCATTGTTTTTACGATATTGGAACAGTGTGATTCTTCACGAAATCTTGACGTGTCTCAGTGGCATGAGGTCGTCTCGTGGAATCCGAACTGATTGTCCCATTGTTGTCGAAGAAGACGTATGTGATCAACAAAACAAGGTTTTTTGTTTAGACTATTTTCAGTTTCTTCTTCGAGATGTTGAAGCGGGGCTACATTCTGAAATCATAATAAGGTCATTCACGTCGTATCCTCGTTTTGATTGTGCGTCTAGTGCCGGTGAAGGTGCGTAGAGTCGTGTGTCCGGTGGATTCCTTGGGATCCTATCGTTTTTTGTATTCATTGGAATGGTTTAAGGTCGGTCTCTTTTGATATACAGTTGTCATCTTCAGCTTTTGTGCACCGGTGCTTTGTGGCCTTAGCACGATGCCAAGCTTTTCCCCGTTCCGGTGATGGAGGGTAGAGGACAGCGCGGGTGTCTTCGGCTTGTGATAGTGTCTGCAGTCGTTGCTAGGTGGTCCAAGAATCTATTTGTTATTTTTATTATTGTTAAGACTCTCTGTTCTGATTTTGATGATTAGTTAATAGATCGGTGGAATTTTGCAGAAAATATTATTTCATTCCGCTTTATAATAAAGCAATAATCAATACAAAGTTCACTTGACAAGAAACAATCTGCTAAAGCAGCAACACAAAAATATCAAAACTGGGAGAACAAATTAGCAGACTCGTAAGAAGTGAAAGAGAAGAGTGCAAGGTGCTCAACTGCTGGACAATACGGAGATCCGGCGAGCCGGCTCTAGAAGGCGTCAAAGAATATTTTTCAGCTTCTCCCTGTCCCACGGTCTACATGCGGGTGTCACAACTTCAAAAACGACATGAATTTAAAAACCTAGTATTTATTTATTTTCCATCATAATCAAGCATCTTGTTTTCGTTTAGTAATCGAGATGGCATTACATTGTATTTTTTACATCTTAATATTGTGTTTTGGGAATCCTACAACTCAAAGAGTGTTATCTGTGGCACAAAGTGGGAAAGAGGTATTTATTAAGTCTGTGGCTCAAGCTCTTCCAACCTATTTGATGAGTGTCTTCAAGATGTCATTCTCGAGTGTGCGACGATCTAATGAAACTCATAAGAAATTACGGGTAGGGATCGGAGAATGGTAAGAGTAAGACCCACTGGGTCAGCTGGGCTCGCCTTAACAGATCTAAAGGCCAAGGGGGACTTGGGTTTTCTGACCTACGGCTGTTTAATCAAGCTTTACTTGCTAGACAAGCGTGGCGTCTGCTAGTCAATCCAAACAGCTTGTGTGCTCGAGTTCTTAAAGCATGGTACTTCCCTAATGGACAATTATATGACACGGTCTTTTCTGGTAACCCTTCTTCTACTTGGACTGCAATCTCTTATGCTCTAGAATTATTGAAAAAGGGGTTAATTTGGCGGATCGGTAATGGCGAATCTGTCCGCATTTGGAGGGATGGATGGATTCCACGGAATTCATGATGCAAGGTTGTTTCCCCGAAGCGTAACAGCCGTCTTCGGAAGGTATCGGAACTACTCTCGGAGGAAGGAACATGGAGAACAAATCTGGTTCACAGTACCTTTCTTCCCCTAGACGTACAAGCCATCCTATCAATCAAACCATCTCACAAACATACTAAAGATATACTTGCCTGGAACCCGGAGAGGTCTGGTATTTTCTCGGTTCGGAGTGCTTACTGGCTTGCGTTAAAAGATCAGAAGGAACAACGCAATATTGCAACATCAAGTGGTTGTCCTGATGGCTGTCATCTGTGCTGGGATATTATTTGGAAATCTGCAGTACCACCCAAAGTAAAACTTTTTGCATGGAAGGCAGCATCTGATGCTCTAGCTACTGAGGAAAATAAGCGTCGTCGTCACATGAATGTTACTGGTCAATGCACAATCTGTGGTGCCGCCTCGGAAGACGACCTACATGCGTTGCACGGTTGTCCCCATGCCCGGGTGCTCTGGGAATCAATGCGGAAAGTCTGGCCGCTACCAGCCGTGGAATTGCTATATCAACCTTCTGACAATTGGTTCCAGATGGTGCTCCAATCTATCCCCAAGCATATGGTGGATGGCACACTTCTGGTTACTTGGAGAGTTTGGTTTGCCAGAAATGAAGCAACACACACTAAACCGCTGCCTACTGTGGAAGGTTCGAAGCGTTTCTGTGTGGGTACTTGAAGCTGATCCATGATATTAAAGTGCAATCCACGTCGAGCATACTGAAAGGGAAGGAGCCTCTTGCTGCTGAATCTACTAAGCAATGGGTTCCGAAGACGAGGAAGGAGAAGGATTGGACAAGACCACAGATGGGCTGGGTGAAACTGTCAGTGGACGGCTCATTTAATACATGCAATAATGCAGCAGGTGCCGGTATGGTGTTGAGGAACGAGGAAGGGAACTCTATATTCATGTCATGCACACATTTACAGAACTGTCAATCTCCACTGGAAGCTGAGGCAATGGCGTGTTTGGAAGGTTTAAACTCTGCATTGCAATTCTCTCAATATCCAATTATTGTGGAATCGGATTGTGCGGTACTGATTGAAGCCATCAATTCTCTGTCTACTGATAGATCCCCGATTGCTCAGCTTATCAATGAGATTAAGAGGTTAGCTAGTTTAAATAGAGAGTGTGTCTTTGTCAAAGTTAATCGTAAGCAGGTTAGAGTTAGTGATGCCCTTGCAGTCTTTGCGAGAGTATAGTGCCGTACTTTGACCTGGTTAAGTTCTGGACCAGATGAAATTGTCCGGTTGCTAGAACTTGACCGTGATGTAATTCTTCCTGCTTAATATATCAATGGCTTTACCCAAAAAAAAAAGAGTGTTATCTTTTTTGTATGTTCTAGAAATCCTAGAAATTGGTGTCACTAAGGGCAGCAACAATCGTCGTGCCAAAAGTGGTTCCAAATTTAGTTTTTGGATTTTGGAATTAGTTTCCTATACTGTAAAGGTAATTCCAAAAACTTCCAAAACTGGAAACCGGAGCAACTTCGTGCTCCGATGCCAAATGTGGTTTCAAATGGATTAGCCAACATGCTCGTGACGTGTGTCTGTTATAGACAGAAAACAAGCCTACTTCTATCGGGCAGTGAGACCGTATGGTGCAGAAATTTAGAATAGTTTCGCTGCGGAGCTCTCGCTAAATTACACGCTAAAGCCAAATTCAACTTATTTACATATTTAGCTATGATAACGTTGTGGCTGCCCTAACAGTGGACTGTGTGCCGGTCATTTCGTATTAATAAGGGTTACCTCGGTGTCAATAACAAATATGTGCCGATGTATATTAGATGATATAAGGAAAATGTGCTACTCCAGTAAAGGTCATTTAGGACAAACCACACTCTAATCTTATATCGCTGGAAGTGCAGTGCTATCTCATCTTCAGCTACGTCTCTCGGCGATCCTGCGCCTTGTCAAGGACCAGTAATTAAGACCACACGGCGTCACAACGACTAGAGCCCTGGGTGTTATATGCTCGAGACATGAATGTGCAATAATCCCTTCCTTGATGCTCCTGACTCCTGAGTAAAAGAATGTGTCGGGATGTCTAAGATTTATTGTGTTGCATAACTGCGGGCTGCCGTAGTACTGAAAGCGTGTCTCCGGCGACGGCGAGCCAAGTTTCTTCAAAATTTTGGGTTATTCAAGCATAGTACTCTTTCAAATATCTTGTCCGTTAAACTAATTTAACCGAAAAACCTAGCGGATCCGCATTCACGTCATCATACACGTACGTCGTACGTCAGTATCTTCGCCATTTCCATTGCTATCGCCCCTGCGACCGACGACACACCATGCATTCTGCATTCCATCGTTGCGCACACTTGAACAGTCCGACGAAAAAGCAACGCAACCAGTATCACTATGCTAACCCGCAGAATCACATTCCTCCACCGTGAACCATTGGTGCCAATGATTTGATATAAACAAGAAAATCCTAAATCAGGTTTCTCAACACGCTATGTGAACATAATCTTTTCGATGTTCTCTTGCTTTTTATCGTTTAGCCCGGTCTGGATCATATTCCCAACTTGCATCTGCAGGTTGATTGGTTTCAGCATAAACAAAAGCCATACTCAGAATAAACATTACACTAAACAAAAAGCCCAACTATGACTGCATTCATATGTATATTCTAAAGACAAAACTGGCATGTATTATACTGTAAAACATAGAAAAATAGGGGTACGTAGGCATGAGATGTATCTTTCCACCGTTTTTCCTCTATACACAAATTCCTAACCTGTTAATGATAATAAGGTGTTGCTCTGCGGCTACATCTGTCAGGGCAACACAGACTGTTAAACAACCAGCAGTCTGATGAAAAGTGCAAAAAGAGAGACACAGTAGGAGCATCAAAGAAAAACACAACGCAATAACCACCAAAGCAGTAAATTATACTCCTACCTGGCACATCGTGCACTGGACGTTTACCCAGTGCAATTTCCCGTCTCCTTGCAGCCTGCTCAGCCGAGAGCGCACCAGCAGCAAGATCGTCGGCGGCCAAACCATCAGTGAGGCCAGCAGAATAAGCGATCGACAGATGAGCTGCAGAAGAAAGGCCAGCAGACAGAGCAGGAAAAACAGGACGAATAGAGGAAATCCGCAGGGTCATCCATCGTTAATCCCAGCAAATCGGAAGAGCAAACGTGAGACGGCCGGGCAGAGCAGCAGAACAGCGATGATGAGGAAAGGGAAGGGAAATCACATCGGCCAACAGCGGTGGACGGTTCCATTACCCAAAGAAATCACGGTTCCAAGGAAAGAAAGAGAAAAACGCGGCACGTAAAGGGCAACTGAGATTTTTCTTTTATTTTATGAAAGACAATACAGTACAATGGTTCACTCAGGACTAGTACATGCACCCACACCTACACACACGCTAATCCCTGCGACTGCGAGGACCTCCGATCTTGCTTGCCGCTCCCTACAGCGGAAGGAGCGGTACGACTGCACGTGAAAAAAAAAAAAGAGAGACTGTCACGTAAACCCGCCTGGTTAGTAAAGCCTTAAAATAAATCAAGAAAGTGAAAAAATCACTTACAGTAGCACGACAGTAGCTGGATCGGGAGCCCGGCGCTGCACGTGAAGGGAAGCGTGTACATCCTAAGGGCATCGATGGTGCCGTTGATGAAGGGATGGAGGGCTGGATTTCCTCTGATGATGTGGCAGAGGCACATGCTTGCGTTGCTGTTGACCAGCACGCGGAACCTGGCAGAGCTGGTGTGGCCATCGTCAAGTAGGGGATGCACGAGAAAACGCTGGCCAGCGGCGCCAGGCAGTAGACCGGCTGCTGCAGCGACGGCGGGGGAGGAGAACGGGGTGGGGTGGCGGGGGAGGAGAATGGGGTGGCTTGTCTCGCCGACGGCGTGGTCGCCGCCAGCAGGAAGGCTACAAAGAGGATCTTCGTTTGCGCCATGTTTGTTGTGAGCTGCGAACTGTGTGTGGTCGGTGCTGTTTCAGAAAAATGGTGCACATGACCGGGAATACCACCATCCGGAGCTAGCCGATGCTCCTGCCACCGAGCTTCCGTGCAAACACTTTGGTTTCCTCCAAAGTCTTAATTAACTATACAAAACATTATAAAAGCTAAATACCAGATATGGTTTCAGAACTAGCAGGAAGATATTGTACACATGAGCAATTACTTCTAGATGGATATGTCTATATATAGTAGGTGAGAACATCATATAGAGCTATGCTTCTCTCGTTTTCGTCTCATATAAATTGTGTGAAAACTTGCTTGATCGTTTCATGCTAACCATGCATCAAGTAAACTCCCACACAAACTATGTGAGGCAGAATCAAGAGTACAAATAACGCTTTCTCTTGAGATCTCACTGCTGGTTTCTAAATCACGTATATTCATCATTTTCCTTTATATATAGGGTATCTATAGTATATAGCAATGAAGTATATTGCAAGTTATAAAGAGGTATCATGTACTCATCTATGTGGAAATGTGGGAGTATGTATACCCAGGTGTACCATGCATCTCAGGTGGAATTTTGAAAATCACTTGGACTGATTAATGGTTTATTTTTTTGAAACGGAGGCAAAAGATTTGTCTCGATCTATTAATTAAGAAGAAGAGAATTGCCCAGTTAATCAACGGAAAACTGGGCGAAAACCGTTACAACCAACACCAACCCACAACAGAGCAACATCTCGATAACACAACCTCAAAAACCAACAACCACACACAACCTACTACAACTGCAAACCAACGACACATGGAGCACAACTCCGAAAAAGGCTCACCTACCGGACGACCCAAAATAAACTCGAACTATTAATCATCAGTTGAAGCTTAGCTCGCTACACCCATCTTCCTTCTTCTGCCTCGTAGAGAAAACTTTCTGAGTGACTTCTCCACCTTTCTGATTAAGTCCTCTGAAGCATTTCCAGCTAAGACACGGTCTATATCCTTGCCATAACCTGGGCTCGCCGCCTCCAAACTGGCAAGCAACCCACAAAGCTCTCTAGCAAAAAGAGCCTCTGAGCTATGCGCCAACACCATACTGCCCACAGAGGTGGGCGGCGACGGTGGCGAGGGCGTCGTGACCACCGCCAAGGCCTCAACGAAGGACATCTCAAAAGGTTGCGGTGATGGGCCACAAGGAAAGAGACAAACGTAGGGTTGCTCTTCCTCAACCACATACGATTTCTGCTCAGACGAGTCAAACGCAACCAAATCCTGTGCTTTGGCAATCCCCATACCATCTGAAGGGCATGCCTCCGCCGGCTCCAAAGAAACACCACCACGCGCCAACAACAGTCTGAGAGATGCCACCTCCTCACGAAGGGGGCGAGTCGCCTCCTCGATACGGACATCGACCAGTTGAAAGAGCTCCATGCGCATCAAGGCGACCTGGGACTGAAAGAGAGAGTCTAAAGTGGCGTTGACCTTGAACTGCCCGCAACACCTAGGAGAGGGTCTCTACGGCACCACTGCAATTGCCGACGAGTGGCCCACGACCTCGGCCCAATTCCGAGACGGCGAGGGACGACGAGGCTGAGCAGATGGAGTGCGGCCCCGCTGATAGGGAGCACGAGCGACCGAAGAACGAGAAGGGGTGACCACCTCATCTCCAAGAGCGGCAAGAAAACGAGCACAACAGGAAAGCTCCCGATGACCGGGACGACGACAACGGATACATCTGAAGGGCTCACGACACGCTCGGACCTGGTGGTCACGCTCGAGGCACCGGAAGCATCTCCCACGAGCCCAACTCTTGAAGGCGAGACTACGCTCGAGACCTTCCTTTTGAAGCAAAGACGAAGGCTCGCGGCCAGGGCGGCCGCCCCGACCCACCTACACCCAGCCCTCAGCATCATCATCAACGGAAGCGTTTCCCTCGACTTCTTCATCAACAGTATCAGTGCAGAATTTGGTAGCCGACGGCGTTTGAGGGGCTAACTCTTCATCATCACTGTCCTCCTCATCCTCAGCTGCAGAAGCCCACAAAGAGGATTGCATCGCGACAGGGGGTGCTGGCGGAGTCGAAGTCAAAACAGTCGGCAGCGCCTGAGGGGCCAACTCCTTCTCACCATCCTCATCGCCAATAGTAGTGCCAGAGCCAGAGACCCAAGCAGACATGCCAAGAATGGTCGCTTGCGGAGGGGGCTAGGACAAGCTAGCCATGCATTCAACATCTTCAACAACGACAACCTCAATGGTGAGCGCCTTGATCCCGTCATCAGCCTCGTCATCAGAGAGCCACTCGCCAACCTGCCCGTCGACCTCGAGGGGCGCACCGCAACCAAACCGAATAGCAAACAGAGGGACCGCCACACTAGCCAGCCTAGATGAAGCCAGTCCGGAGAGGGCGGGCGACCCATGTGCAGCATGCAGCAGCCCCAACCCAGGGGACTCAAAGACGACCTCCATCGACGAGGGAGGTGAGGGGCAGCAGCGCAGCTGATCTGCAGGGCTCGACGACGGTGGTCGCGGGAGCAGCATGGAGCCAGAGTCAGGAACCTGAGAGAGCACGTCCACCTCCGGACCGGCACGAGAGATCATCAGGGTCCTTCCCCGAGACAGCGGAGGTCGCGACGAGGACAACGGAAGGACACTTGAGGAGGCGCTGACGAAGGGAGTCGGGGCGACGGGCGGCGGGGCCAGGACGGCCGCCCTCGCGGCCTTGGGGCGACCCACCTCTCTCCGCCCCCGGATTGTCGGGTCCGACCTGCGGGAGGCGAGGGCCGCTGCAGCCCGAGCGGCGGCGAGGCCAAGGAAGCCGCCATCGAGGCCAAGGGGATGCGGCACAGGAGCTTCGGGAGCAGCAGAACCGCGGCGCAGCAGACTGGGCCCTCACATGCCGAGCCAAGGGACTCGAAGAAGACGTCGTGGGGAGGCGGGATCTGGCTTGGGCGGCCAAAGGGGAGGCCGGAGGAGGGAGATCAGGCCGCCAAGGTCGCGGGGGAACGAGTCTCACGTGTTTTCGGTCCACATTCAGTCTCTGATTACTGGTTTATAGCTACCATGCATAGCCGTGACTTCCTCAATGAACAGTGTGGAAAAGAAACCTACTCCATACTGTCACTATTGACAGCTCGCTCCCAATCTCATCATGCACAGCTTCCATCGTGACTAAGCCGCCGCCGTCTCGACCTCATCTAGCTTGGCCACCACTGGTGACTACCACGACACGGATCTGTTGCACACTCCTCCCTTTGTCACCTCCATCCGCATGGGTGAGAAGGCCAATGATTCCCGCTAGGATTAGCTGACTTTGTGGTGACTGACTTTAGCTGACTTTAAGTTAGTGACATGTGGACCCTGTATATTATGGAGTCCACCTGTCAGTGACTAAAGGTCAGCTGACTTGGAGTTCCATAAAGTCAGCCAATATGTGCCCCAATGATCCATGCATGTTCCTATCCTGACGACAACCATCTGTCAACTCCCGTCGATGAGACTAAGATGGGCCAACGCATGGGCGGACCTAGCCGTCCCTAAACTCGGGCACACGTCCAGGCTTCTGGCCGGCCGATAAGTCTAATTTCATAGCAATTTGATCAAAAATAGTGTTATTAGACTTAAAATATACTGTTTGTCTAGGATTTAAATAATTCTTAGGCCCGCCACTTGGCCAACTATCACCTCCTTCTACTCTAGTTGCCCAGGTACATTGCACACTTCAGTGGTATAAACCTACTCCCTCCAGTAGTGGCGGATGCAGCAGGGCCAAGATCATATTATATACTGAAATTAGTCTAAATCCTAAAAAAAATAGTGTATTTTTATTAATATATAGCTGAAATTTTTGTCTACATCCCGGGCCATGGCCCGGTTTGCCCGGGGTGTAGATCCACTCTTGCCCTCCGGTCCATATTAATCGTCTCAATTGTACCTGGATTCATATGTTTCTTGTTAAGTATTAGAATAAATGTATATGTATCTAGATAAAGTTAAGTCTATTAATATAAATCGGAAGAAGCAGCTTCTTTCTTTCTTTCTGAAGGATGGGTGTGAAGCTCAACTCGTCCATGTTCCTATCTAGCACCTTAAATTTAGTTGCATGTACGTGATTCCCTTTGATTAATTTCGATGCATGCACAGCACAGAGCAGATGATTCTAGCCACGCACTTCCTCATGCACCGTGTGCACTTATGTAAGTGTGTGTTTGGTTCTAGAACGAGAGGGAACGGAACGGAGTGAGTCCATTTCGAGAGCATGGGATGGTTTCGACCCTGTGTCCGGTTCGGAAAAGAATGAACGGAATGGTACTATATTGTGTTCGGTTGGAAGAATTGGGACCGGAACGGAATAGCTATAATGATGCTTAAAATTCTAATAATTTAAACTTAAATTTAACAATTGTAATTAACGGTAGCAAATATTTATTTTTGTCTTAAAATCTTTGCTAAAAGTACCAAATCATAGAAATCTTTTTTTTTCAAAATCTTTGCAAAATATACTCAAATTAGAAGACATCGTGTTTTTGCAAAATTTTGTCGCTAATCATCTCAGCTGATCATCATCAGAGCCAAAAATCTCCGTTGATTCACTAACTAATCATCTTAGCTGGATTAGTTCGCGAATTAGCGAGCCGTTCCGCGCGGTCCGGCCGATTCGGTCGGACGACCTCGTTTCGCATATTAGAGGAATATTCCATTCCGAGGGACTACCTGGTTTCGTTCCTTTCTTCCAAACGAACGGACGCTAGACGCGGAACGGACCGGTTCCGTTCCACCGAATTCCAGAACCGAACACACCCTAAATGGCATTTGATTATTTGATGCGCTCGTCGTAGACTCGTGGCAGGCGCCAGCCCTTCTACCACACCATTCTTTTTAAAAGAGTATATATTAATATCATAGCGATACCAATTACACTCAGCCTCTGCAACAACGCATGCCCTAGTGGCTATACGGATGCACACAGCCTATAAAAAAGAAAAAAGAATTAAAAAAAAAGTCCCGCTACAGAGAACTATTCCTCAAAGCAACAACACTGACACCATCAGAACAACACCGGTAGTACTCCAATAACAACGCCTTCAAGAAGGAGACAGTGCCCAAGCGCCGTCATTGCCTTATCAAAGATCATAGGTTTCACCCTAGAGAAAGTCCTCGCTCGCAAAACAATGCCTTCAACAAGGCCATTGCCAGGCACAACCAGTTAAGGCCAGACCTTGGATTTTTACCGTGCAAGGTAAGACTGGGAACTCCTCCTCTGTTGTCTTCCTGCACCAATAGTCGTTGCTACGAATCATAGATCACACAGCCAGTTCTCCATCGCTACAAAAACTAAAATCACCAACGCTACCCTCATATTTCTGCTTTTCTGGCATTCTCCGCATCTGACTTCACCATGGCTCGAAGAATGGCGCTTGGTGGGAACAAACAACAGAGCTTCGCAACGCTCCCGCTGAAACAAAACGGCCAGAAAAACAAGGAACGCATGGCCGAATACCTTCCGATCCAACAATCTCCAGGCATGATACGCCCATGGGAGTTCGCCGGAGGAGCCTTCCGGAACTCGCCTCTCCAGCCAAGATCCACGAGGGCCAACATCAAGCAGATCTTCTTCTTCGTGTGGGAGGAACCCTAGGACCGCCACCATTATTCAAGCACACCAGCAGGCCCCCACGCCGCCGAATAGAACAACGAAAGAGAAGGCAAGGCAGCGCCGAGAGGAGTATCAGATCGGACATAGAGGACCAGATCAAACCCATCTCACATCGTGCCCCATGACCTCACTTTGCGGCTCCGGCTTGCGCCCACCATGGCCAGACGGACCATGGCCACGCTTGGATGCCACCGTCAATCAAGGTTAGAGGGCTGATCTAGGTCTTCTAAAGGAATCCCCAATTCCAGCGCCTCCACCACCAGATCGCCGCCACGGGGAACCGCCATCTCCACCCTAACACAGGGACGCCGCCTAGGCCGTAGCGCAACGGCCTTGCCACCGGCACGGCAGCAGCGCCAACGATCACGCCGCTGCAGGACGCCGAAGTAGGAGCTCTCCGCGCCACCACAGCACCCCGACCGAGACCCACACATGCCCGCCAGGACCCAGATCGGGCTTAGCCGCCATGCGGGACTAGGGGCAGCGAGCATCCACCGCACGCTCCAGTCTGCGCCATGCCCTCCGCACCGACCCGACCTTCCTGCGCCGCCATACGCCGCCGTGCCGCCATGGATCACCAGACGTTGCCATGGCCGAGATCCCTCACGACGAGGCATACGGGAGAGAGAGAGACCCCGCCTCCATCGTCGGTGGCGTGAGCTTCGCTCGGTCGCGTCCTCCGACGGAGGCGGATGGGAGAGAGGCGGAGGGAGACTCCCGGCGGCTAGGGTTGTCCCTCCGGTGCCGCCCGAGCGGGGACGACACGGGAGGCGCGTGGTTCTACCACACCATACGACCAACAAAAGTTACTAGATAGTGGGACAATAGCAAAAAGACGTCCAAAAGAAAAGAACAAACAAAACAAAGACTAAGGAAAGTCGATTAAGAGATGGTGACCTACAACCGCTACGCCCTTCTAAGATGTTCCACCACGCTCGTAGCAACGAATCATCAAGAACAACACCTTAAAGAAAGAAAGCGAGATGCTTGCTGTCCGGAACATTGATCATAGGGTTTCCCCAGCACACAAGAGGAAGTGGACACCGGGTAACCACGATGCCCTCCAAGAAGGAATGGTGCCACCCGAAGGCAGCACCGCGTCAATGTCGGTCTAGCCGAACAGACCCTCCACAACCTTCGGACAATCCAATGCCCTGCAAGATCGAAGCCTCGACCACCAAACTCGTTACCTACCAGCATGCCCATCATGGGCGCGAAGTCTCCATCGTCGTCTCCTCGAAGCTACCATCATGAGGCCCGCACAAAAGAGGCGAAGGTAATTCGAATTGAGGCCAGCAGTACCGCCCGGTGTGAGGGAACAACCTACAACCCCGAGGGGGTAGTCGAACAGACATGGGAGCAGTGCAAACCAGTCCCAGATAGGTCCAGCCGAGCCCAGCGGGCCCGTAAAGCTCATCGCCGAACTACAACAGACCAACCGCCGTCGCCACCATCCCAATCTTCGAGCTCACTGTCACTGCCATCTCAGGACACACCGCCATCGGTGTTGGCAGGATGGCCCACCACAACCCAGATCGGGCCCGTAGGGCCTAGATCTGGGGCAAAATGGGCGCCCAACCACCCTGTCGGGCCATGCCGCTGCTCCGCTGCTTCTCCAATGTGTTGCTGCATCGCCGACACCATCGCTATGTCATCCTCGGTCGTGAACAACCCTAGAAAACCCGAGCAACACCTCCCGCCGATGACGAACTCCACGCACGCCGCCACAGGAGGGGAGAGGCAGGTGCCTGCTGTCGTCGGCTTCACGCGGACCTTGCCTGATGGCGACTGTCGTAGAGACGAGGTGGTGAGGAGGGATATGGGGGTGGCAGTAATGTCGCCCACGCGGGGGCGAGGGGAGCCGCGATAGTAAAGTGGGTGTTTTACTAGGCAGCCCACCCGTCGACCCTTCTTCTACTAGGCAAGGTGCCCCTAGCCGGATCTTCTTCTAATAGCCAAGCGTGCAGTCTACAACAAGGGTCTTCCTACGCCAGGAAGATGTGCGTCCAGCCTCATCGGCATGCGGTCGACGAATAGGCAACATGCACTAGCTCGATGATGGACTCGACAAGCGGCCAGTGGCAGCTCGTCGATCACGGGGAAGGTATGCATCCCACAACAGAGTTGGCATGTTGCAAGCGGCAGCGCGATGTTGGAGTCAACGTTGTTGGGTTTGCAACATAGAAAACAAAAAATTCTACGGTATGAACAACTAAGCACTAAGATCTATCTATCTAGATACAAGCAGAAGGTGTCATATACATCTATAGAGAACTTATCCTCGAAGACCGAAAAGCTTTACGAGATTTATTCTCATGGATGATGTAGTCGTACACCTACCGATCTCAAGATCGTGTTGAAGTTTAGCACCGCAAATCAGCAACCCATACGTGATCGCACACATGTGCAGCATCTCTACAACCACCGACTCCTCGCTACAGCAAAGAAGTGGAAGCAACAGATCCTTTCTAGAGAAACCATCATGAGAACATATACTTCGCTAATCCAAAATTATGGGGAATTTACTAGAGGGTGAGAGAGATCCTTCACGAGAAGGTGTGGGAGGAGAGGAGGCCACCACGTCCTTTTATAGGGGAGGGGCAGCCCCCATGACATGGTCGGCGACCATGGTGGGTGCCCCCACCTCTCCCTCACTCACGTGAGTGAAGCTTTCACTATGCCCTCCCACGTAAATTACAACTCCACTCAAAGTTGCATTAATTTTTCACCAAAATAAATGCAATCTCTCATTAATAAAAACAATTTTTATTTTTTATTAATAATTTTGGACCTTCCTAAAAACACACCCTAAACCACATACGCAGTGTGATACGTCATAAATGTATATATAATTTGTTATGCTCCATTCTTGTTTTGTATCAACTATCTTATGTTTTGTCTACACTTTGAGGCATTTTTATACATTTTCTGGACCTAACCTATTGACAATATGCCGCAATGTCAGTTGCCTGTTTTATGATGTTTTTGGTTTCAGAAAAGCTAGTAAAGAAATATTCTCGGAATTGAACGAAACAAAAGGCAAAGTTCTTATTTTGCCCGACACGACACAGAGTCCGAAGAAGAGACAAAGAGGCGCCATGAGGCAGCCACACCATATGGTGGTGCGGCCAAGGGGGCACGCCACCAAGTGGTGTGGGCCCCTCGGGCGTCCACTGACCTTGCCCTTCCGCCTATATAAAGCCCTCGACGCAAAAACCCTAAATCATCCAGCCTCCGTCCACGAAAAGTTTCGCAACACCGCCGCCATCGAAGGGGAGATTCAGGGGACAGAAGTCTCTGTTCCGGCACCGTACTGGGACGGAGAATTGCCTCGGAGCCATCTCCATCGACTCCACCGCCATCTCCATCGCTGTTGCTGACTCCCATGATGAGGATGGAGTAGTTATCCCTTGAGGCTAAGGGCTCTACCGGTAGCTATGTGTTCATCTCTCTCTTTATGCGTTATCTTATTGTGATCATAAGCTTTGTAATTAAGTAGATCTACTTTACCCAAGTGCTTTAATTAATCTCTGCATGTCCCCACGTGTGTGAAGTTGACAGTGTGCACACCATGTGGCACTGAGGCTAAATATTATAGAGATACTTATCATGAGTTATAATTTCAGTTGGATGTCTCTATGAGTTTGTGGTGTTTGTTGGAACCATCTAGCACTCGAGGTGACAATGGGGTTATCTATATGGGGAATGCAAACTTTGAGGTGTGATGTTATAGCCCTACATCGTCCAACCGGAGAGTAGTTCAGAGTATCATAATAAAGAGAAGATATTTATATGAGAGTGTCCACTAGTGAAAGTATGATCCCTAGGCCTTGTTTCTAAACATTGAAACATCGTTTACAATCAGTCCTGCTACATATTTGCTTGCTGCCATTTTTATTTCAGATTGCAATTACCACTTATAATCATCCATATTACTTGTATTTCACTATCTCTTCGCCGAACTAGTGCACCTATATTCTTATTTTAGTAAGTTTTTTTTCTTTTTTTGAGTCTTGGAAGTTATTGCCTTTGTAATAACCTCTTCTTATCCTTTTTGTTTGGTTTTTGTGCCAAGAATAGCCTCTAATGAGAGGGAAGTAAGATTTGGGGAAGTTGTTGTCCCGAAACAGATTTCTGTGCTTCACTATAAAAAATCTTGAAATATCCTAGAACGCCGTACTGATCTGTAATTTTTTGTGTGCATGCCCGTGTTATTTACATAAGTTTCATTAGTTTAACACTTTTCGATTTGAGCAACAGAAGGTCTTCGAAAAAATCGGTCTTTACCGGCTGGTCTGTTTTGACAGATTTCTGTCATTATTTGCATTTGCCTCTTAATTGGTTTCTTTTGAGTTCTGTTTGATCACTTGAGATTTTTAAAGGAATTTCTACAATAGCTTGTGTTTTATTGGAAGTTTTAATTGTGTTGAAACTAAACCCAAAGGCTTATTATATTGAATACACTAATGTTGCTAATGAAGATTATGTGAAGTTTTGTATGAACGGAGTTTTCAAGTGTAGGGAAAGAATGATGTGATGAGATGAATTATGGACAAAAGCTCAAGCTTGGGGATTACACCCGTGTCACCCCAAGAAATATTCAAGAGGTACAAGCATAAAATCTTGGATATGCCCAAGGCATCCCCTTCTTCATAAAAAAAATTCAGGTTTTCTTTCAAGACACTATATGTTTATTGCTTCATGCACTGTGTTGTTCTTGGAGCGTCTTTGTGTTTGTTTTTAGTTTTCTTTTGCTTTGTTTGCTGCAATAAGTTGGTTGGATCACAACACAATTCTTTTGAAGAGAGACAAGCTCCATTTTCATTGCTTAGAACACTCTAGTTTTCACTCTTATTGTTCTGTGAGTGTTCACTTTTGCTAGCACTGTGTTTAGGTTTAGTTTTATTCTGCTTTATCCTTAGAACCTTTTATTTATTATTTGTAGTTAGGTGAGACATGCTCTCTGATATTTATTGATTATTATCTTTGTGCGTTGTTTCAAATAAGTCAATTGGTGTTGGAAAAGAGTAGAAAGTTTCATGTTTATAGTGGTACAAAAGGAAGCTTGTTTTGACTGTGACTTAGACTTTATCATGTCATATTAGATGTTTCTTTGAACATATTCTTAGTGATTATTTTTGTAGCATGACTTGTTTCAAACAATTGAGATTTCTTAATGTGCCTTGAAAGAATCATGCATTGTTTTAGCATACAAAATCATAATATTGTGGTATTCTCCTTGAAGGGTTTCGCAGCATAGTAAATCAAAAAAATTCTACGGATGCGAACGGGAAAGCCAAGATCTAATCTAGGAGATGCAAACAATGAGGGGGATTAGATGAGATCTTCATACCCTTGAAGATTCGCACAGCGGAACGTTCGTCGGAACTTGGGTGATGTAGTCGTACTCGCTTCTCCTCCTCGCGATCCGATCCGATCTAACACCGCAAGTGGCGATGCCTCCGAGAGATGCACACGTGCGGCACCTCGAAGTCTCCTCCTTCCTCGGTCCAGCAAGTATGGTGGAGAAACGGATTGGATCTACAACGCGACGGCGCGGTGCAAGTGGTGGAGAGTTTCAGCAGGCTTCGCCACGTGCAATCGGGAGAGAGAGAGGAGGGCAGCATGGCTGCTAGGGTTGTGGAGGAGGTGTAGGGGGGAAGGTGCGCCCCAGCCCTCTATATATACAGGGGTGGGCGCCAGCCCTCGCCCCTCCCCCAAGCCCTAGTCCGGCGTCCAAGGAGGGAGGAGTGGGGGGCAAGTTCCCCCCTTCTAGAAGCTTTCCTAGGGTTTGCCCTAGGTCTGGCCGGCTGGGCCCTATGGGGCCTTGTGCCCCTGTCCCAATGCGGCCAGGGCACTCCCTCATAGGACCATGCCCCCTCCCGACAGGTGGGGTGTGGCATCCCGCAAAACCACTACTAGAAAATCGCGTTGAATTTGTGCATTGCATCGTCATCATCATGCATTGTTTGCCAAAACTATTTTCGCAACACCCGTTTTGTTTTCCAAACGCTCCATCTTATTCAAACACCGAAAAACCGGGTCCCCGGAATATTTTGTTTTGCCCGAAATCGGTTTGCAAAAGCCTTGATTGTAATGAATAGAAATTATAATTATTTTTAGCGGGCAATGAACGAACGGGCCGAATGACCCGAACGACCACCCCAGAAAAATAAATCGGCCCAACCTGCCAGCCCCACCTAATCCTAAACCCACCTAAAACTCTACCCAACCCACCCCTCCACATCACCCCACCCAATCCCCTAGTGCCACCTCACCTCTCTCCCTCCCTCCACCACTCACACTCTGCCACATGGCACCCCCAACTCCCTCCTCTCTCCTCTCACCCTCTCTCCTCACCACACACGCCAACACAGCACACGCACACACAGCAGCCTGGCCCACTCCCTGTCCCCGCGCTCAGTCCACACGCACGCGTCCTCACCTCTGCCCCTCTCCTGCCTCACTGCCCCACGACCCTGCCCGCCTGTCAAAGACACACGCCAAGACGCGGCCCAGCACGCCCCGCACGCGGTCGCCCCAGCCCACGCGACCCCACCTCTCCCTCACGCGTCCCAGCCCGCAACCGCGCCTCTCTCCCCCTGTTCATCTTCTTCCTCGGCCCCGCCCGGCAACTCCCTCTTCCCCAGCCAGACCCACGGCTGCCTCGACGCCCCCTGCCGATCAAGGCCCGGCCGCGCCAGTCCCGCCGCCTCCTCGACTGCTCGCCCGTGCGCCACCTCCCGCGCCTCCGCGACGGCCGGCCCTCCTCGCCTCCCTTCCTCCGGCTGCTCAAGCCGCCTCCGCCGGTGCGGCTCCGCCACCTCCCGATCCGCCCGACCTTCGCCTTTCTCCTCCGCTGTCTGCCGCTGAGCTCAAGGCGAAGCTCCAAGGCCGCCTCACATGTTCAAGGCTCGCCTGGCCCGCCAAGGTTCTGACCTGCTCGCTCTGCTGCGTTGCTCATGACGAGCCCGCCTCTCATGACCCCACGCCGCGCCGCCATCTGACCTCCAGTGGCTTCGCCCGAGCCTCGCCGACCAGCTACCCGAGCCGCCAGATCAAGGGTCCCCGTTCAGCTACCGTCAGAGCGGCAAGATCTCTCGGGCTCGCCCGCTTGGGCCCGCTGAGCCGCCTTCATGGCGCCCGAACCGGCCTCAAGCACCTCCGCTGCGTCATTGGCCTGCCTGGCCATCAAGACCGAGGTCAAGTATTGTCAAGTGAACAAGGTCCCCGATGCAAAACCCGACAAGAACGACAACTTGGCCAAGTAACCGCCAAGATCGCCACCCCGACCCGAAGGCCGACCCTGTTGGGTGAGACCCGAGGACCATCGACCAAGTTCGCCCTAACGCCAAGATCGCCCACACGGAGGCCGACCCATCGGTACGACAAGACCATCGCCAGACGCCGAAGACCGTTTCTGCCGACGCCAAGCGCTGCGGCGACATCGAACCGTCAAGTCAAGTTTATCCGCGGACAAGACCGACATGAGGCCCCGACAAGATTTGCTTCATGGCTTCGGGACCCATCCGGAACAACAAGTACTTCCTCTTGGACGCCAAGTGCTCCCTCGAGAACGTCAGGTACTCCACCCCGGACACCGAGACCACGGCGACCACAAGATCGGCACCGACAAGCCCTTCTTCCTGGAACGCAAGATCTACCCCGCTACCGAGAACGAGAGAACGACTCCGTTATCCGAGAACGGGCCCTGTCGAACCCTGATCCGTCGAACCCTGGACCCTGTCGGACCCCGAACCCCGGAACCCCAAGATCGTCGAGACCCCTAATGTGTGAACCCCTTCCCGAAACCCTATCTTATAAAATAACAACTTGATTGCATATTGAATTGTCATACTCGCATGCATATCTGTGGTTTGGGGGCCTTATGCCGATTCACCTCATAGTTAAATATGGGGTCCATATGCGGGCAAATCTAGCCTTATATTGGCCTCATTTAAACTTGTGTAGCGAACCGGTATCTTATCTTGCCTAGTTAAAACAACATTTAAAATTGCGGGGTAGATAAACAACGTGAACCACATAAATAATTGTCGGGACCCCGGTTTCACTTAATATTGACCTAATTGCATCGCACCTTGCCATGCCATGCATCATACATGCATCATGCCGATCTTCTGCCGTAATCTTAAATGTTGCATCCGGTGTTCTTTCTAGTGTTTTGCTTCTTCGCGGATAAGGCCGTTGAGTTGATGTGAGCTTCGCCCCGATCATCGGTTGAACCCTTCGACAATGTTTTCAAAGCAGCATCTCCCCCTTTCTACCTATCTTACTTTTATAGTCTTTATTCCCTCCTGTTGATCTATTTGCTATCTGTGTTGCGATGCTTTAGTTTCCGTACCTGTGATATACCGTGCAGCCCTATATTGCCTTGGACACACCCTATTACCTGTTGTTTGGTAGATAGTTGGACTTGCGCGTAGTAGTTGCTTGCTCAAGTGCTGATGTATGTCGTCAAATGCCACAGTTGCTGATGTATTGCCGCATGTTGATGTTGGAGATGATTCTAGTTTTACTTACCGTCACTTTAATTTCTGTTTAACAACTAAAATTGAAATAAGCAGAGGCATCGGTGGGTGATAGAAAATATTTGGTTTCCGAACGCCCACTTGTGTCCCGTAAGACCCCGAGTACTTGATACCTGTTCCTTGATTTATCGCGCTATCCACATTCGGGGAGTATGGGATCCCCACGAGCGAGCTTGATTCCGTCTTATTTCTTGGGGCCACAACTAGTTTGAGGTGTTTTACTATCCTGTACTTATGCCATGCTACTCAGATTTAATTTGCGAGGAGCACACTTTGCATCGCTTAGGTAATCGGAATGTTTACGCTGTATCGACAAGCCCAGCCACACTTTCGGGTTCCCGACGCCATGACCATTGTCGCAACCTTGAGTCCGTCTCGAGCTTGCTTACTGCTGCGGATCTACTCAATGGGTGGCCTCAAATAATTCTCAATCCTGTGATTGTTCATGGAAAGCCTCGTTGGGTTTTGATTTGGTTTTTCCGAGGTTGATCGGCGTGTGTTGCTATTGGTGCACCCCGCCGTAAAACTTTTCGAAAGTCGTGTCCATGGATATGGACGACTTGGAGCACGATATCTCGATCATAGACAAGCATAACTAAAGTTTATTGCTATAAATTTGACTTATAATGACTAGTAATCAGCTTCACTATAATGGAATGGCTAATTACGCCCACAATTGCTTGTTTGGTTGTCGCTTGCGACAATTGCATCGACTAGTAAGTATTGCAACTTCTAGCGGAATGGCTGAATAAAAGTACCAACAACTGCTGGGATTTGGGTTTATCTCATGCTATCTATATCTGATTAGTAATTGTTGCAACTATAATGGAATGGTCAACTAAAAGTGCCCACTGCTTACTTTATCAGGACGATTACCTAAATCTGACTAGTAAAGTGCCACAACTATAATCAAGAAGTAAAAGCCATCGTGTGAGTTCCTCGGTTGATTTCCTCGTTTGGTCTCGAGGAAACACGGGATGGGTTTGTTTGGTGCTAGCTTCGTGTTGGATCCGGATAGGTCATTCTCCCCTCTCGATAACCGCCATTGTATCGAGTCTCTATAGGTTGTTTAGTGTATCTTGCCGCCGCCGATCCACCATACCTATGTAGGCGAGGACCGCGAATTCTAGCCTCGCTGTCTTGGCCTCGATCTTGACGCTCCTTCTTTTTCTTCGCCTCTGTCGGCACCCTTTTGTTTAAGCAGGTTTTGAGATCGACGCCGTTAGCGGTTACCCTTCCGCTTGGGCAGGGTTATGGACGCCATTGGTTATTCTTGAGGCTCTTAGCCCCATTTGCATCTTGTCCGTAGTCGACGCTCTATCATTTTCAAGGTGATTTGGATCTTTGTATATTATATCGTATTCTTGACTCTTTGAGTCGCTATATATATATCTCTTACGTGGGTCCCATCGAGGGTTGTGTAATGTTATTACTTCGTTTTCCACCCGCACGAAAGTGCCTGGTGGGCACCTTTGAATCGTTCCTATGCGGGTTTGGCGAATTTTGCTCAAACTTGCATAGGTCCGATTCTGAGGGTGTTACATGGGGCCACGTTGGTCCCCCTCCGGAAGGTTCTAGAAGCTTCTGGTACAATACTGATTAACCCGAAACAATTTCGAACTCCAAAAACTGCATTGCCTTATATGAATCTTATTCTCCGGACCATTCCGGAACCTCTCGTGATGTCCCGGATCCCATCCGAGACTCCGAACAAAAACTCATAAACCAATTATCCAATCTATCCTAGCGTCGAGACACGTTAAGTGTGTGACCCTTCGGGTTCGAGAACATGCAGACATGATCTTATATCAATAATCAAGCTGGGTGCGAAACCCATATTGACTCCCACACATTCATCGATGATCATATCGGATGAACCACGATGCCAGGATTCAATCAATCCCATATATATATTCCCTTCGTCTCGCGATATTTTACTTGCCCGAGATTTGATCGTCGGTACCGTCATACCTAGTTCAATCTCGTTCACAGCAAGTACTTTACTCGTTCCGTAATCCGATATCATTTTGTGATTAACTCCTTGACCACATGCTTGCAAGCGGTGTTGATATCGATTACCGAATGGGCCCGAAGTATATCTCTCCGACTTGGGAGGGACAAATCCCATCTCGATACATACAACCCAACAAGTACTTTTCGATCACCTGAGAGACACCTTTATGATCACCCTCTCATAGGATGATGTTTGATGACCTCAAAGCTTTCTTTCGATACCAGGGAGTTGTATTATCTCATGGTCTAAGGAATACAATATTTGACATAAGAAAAGCTTCGCAAAGATGAACACGATGACATGATCTAATTGCTCCGCTTAGTTTGGGTCTGTCCATCATATCATTCTCCCAATGATATGATCTCATTATTAATCGACAACTCATGTCTATGGTTAGGAAACCTTAACCATCATTAATCAATGAGCTAGTTCATAGAGGCATACTAGGGACACGGTGTTGTTCACAAACCACACAAGTATTAAAGTTTCCACTTAATACAATTCTAGCATGGAATATAAACTTTATCATGAACAAGAATTATAATAATAACATCTTTATTATTACCTCTAGGGCATAATTCCTACAGTCTCCCACTTGCACTAGAGTCAATAATCTAGTTTACATTTGGCAACAATCTCACACCCATGGCACTAAGGTGCTGATCATGTTTTACACGTGGAAGAGGTTTAGTCAATGGATCTGCGACATTCAGATCTGTATGTACTTTGCTAATCTTCAGATCTCCATCTGCTATATAATCTCGGATTATATGAAACTTGCGGTTGATATGCTTGGTCTTTGGATGATATCTTGGTTCCTTAGCGAGTGCTATGGCGCCAGTGTAGGGTTTCGTAGCATGGAAAACAAAAAATTTCTATCGCATACAAACAAACAAGCCAAGATCTATCTACTAGGTTGTAGAAACGAGTCGATGGAATAACTTACCCTCGAAGATTCCAAAGTGTTTAACGAGAGCGGATTCTCGTGGGTGATGTAGTCGTACTCTTTCCGATCTCAAGATCGCGTAGACGATCCTTCCCAAGGCTGCGTTCGAAGCGCTCCCTTGATCGGTCACACGTTCGGTACTCGGCGAAGACCTTCCTCTCCCTTGTTCCAGTGAATGGAGGTTGTAGCACTCTCCTCGCGATTCCCGGCAACTGTGGCGTACCGGAAATAGAGGAGAGATCTCATGAGCTTCGCCTTAAGCCGGGCAGTATGGTGGAGTATGAGAGTCCTCGGTGTTCTAGGGTTTAGAAACACCAAGGAGGGATGCTAGAGCCGTGGCTGGGGTTCGGGGACCCCAAGTCGGCTAGGGCAAAAACCCTAGGGGCGGCGGCGTCTATGGTGGTAGGCGCCAAGCTAGGGTTGGAGGAGAGGTACTTGTGTGTGCTAGGAGGGAGCCCTGCCCCTCCTTATATAGGTGGAGGCGACGGCCAGGGAGGGAGGAGTCCCTCCCAACTCGGCTTGGTGGTGCCGGCTTGGGAGGAGGACTCCCTCCCAATTCGGTTTCACCTTCCTCCTCTTTCCTCTTTCCAAAACTTGTGTTTGACTTTCAAACTAGTCGTTTGACTTTTCAATTTAGGATTTGAATACACTCTTTATTTTGGACAGCGAAGACACTTAGTACATGATGCAATCATTCCAACTTGCAATGACACATTCATGTACCCTTCCCCTCCGGTCTTGGGACATTCGGAACCTTCTAGAACATTCCCGATGAAAACACGGAATCATTCCCCAACTCAAAGCAGGACTTTCCTTATATGAATCTTACTCTCCGGACCATTCCGGATCTCCTCGTGATATCCCGGATCCCATCCGAGACTCCGAACAACATTCGGTCTCTTTCTCATCATACCATAACTACTCAAACAACGTCGAATCGTTAAGTGTGTCTCCCTACGGTTCGTGAATTATGCGGACATGATCGAGACACTTCTCCGAACAATAACCAATAGAGGAATCTGGAAATTCATATGGCTCCCACATATTTCTACGATTACTTTGCGATTGAATGAACCACTTACATACGTTACCAATTTCCCTTTGTCTCACGATAGTTTACTTATCCGAGGTCATGATCGTCGGTATCTCTGCATACCTAGTTCAACCTCGTTACTGATAAGTACTCTTTTCTCGTTCCCATGATATGTGATACCTTGTGAGCCAGTCACATGCTTGCAAGCTAATTGGATGAAATTCCACCGAGAGGGCCCAGAGTATATCTATCCGTCATATGGATGGACAAATCCCACTCTTGATCCATGTGTCTCAACCAATACTTTCCGAACACTCAATGCCACCTTTATAGCAACCCAGTTACGGTGTGGTGTTTGATGTCATCAAAGCATCCATCCGGTAAAGGTGATATGCATGATCTCATGGTCGAAGGAATTAGGTTACTATGTATCAGAAAGCATATAGCAATTGAACTATTAAAATGACTTGATCTTTATGCTACGCTTATCTATAGGAGTATGTCCACCATATCATTCTCCTAATGATATGATCTTGTTGTTGATAACATCTCAATGTTCATGATAGAGAAACCACAATCATTTATCAACCAACAAGCTAGTGATGTATAGAGGCTATACTAGGGACTTCAAATTAAGTTTACAAATCACACAAGTATCAATGTTTCCTTGTTAATACTATTATAGTATGAATGTAAACATTTATCATAAACACAAAGATATAATAATAAATACATTTATTTTTGCCTCTAGGGCATATCTCCAACAGTCTCCCACTTGCACTAGAGTCATCTAATCTAGATTACATGGTAATATACCGAACACCCATGGCAGTTTGGTGCTGGTCATGTTTTGCCCTCGGGAGAGGTTTAGTCAACGGATCCGCCACATTAAGATCTATGTGTACTTTGCAAATCTTTATATCCCCATCTTGGATATGTTCTCGAATAGCGTGAAAATGTAGCTTGATGTGCTTCAGCTTCTTGTGTGACCTTGGTTCTTGCGCATTGGCTATGGCGCCCATGTTATCACAGTAGATAGACATTGGGTCCAGCGCACTAGGAACCACACCCAGCTCTGTAATGAACTCTTTCATCCATATCGCTTCTTGTGAAGCCTCTGAAGCAGCCATGTATTCCGATTCAGTTGAAGATCTCGCCACAACGCTTTGCTTTGCACTCTTCCAGCTAACTGCTGCACCATTCAAAATAAATACGTATCCAGATTGTGATTTAGAATCATCCGGATCGGTGTTCCAACTAGCATCGGTGTAACCATTAACAACGAGTTGTTCATCACCTCCATAAGAAAGAACCATATCCTTAGTTCTTCTCAAGTACTTAAGGATGTTTTGATCACGTCCAATGATCCACTCGGATCACTTTGATATCTGCTAGTTAAACTAACGACATATGCAATGTCGGGTCTAGTACATAGCATGGCATACATTAGAGATCCTATGGCTGAGGCATAGGGAGTCTTACTCATCCTTTCTCTATCTTCTCCGATGTCGGACTTTGAGTTTTACTCAAGGTCGATTAGGCAACATGGGCAAGAACCCTTTCTTGCTATCTTCCATTCCAAACCTCTTTAGAACTTTGTCCAAATATGTACTGTGACAATGATATTTGGCATTTCGATCTATCTCTATAAATCTTTATGCCTAATATGTAAGTCGCTTCGCCAAGATCCTTCATTGAAAACTATTATTCAAATATTCCTTGACACTATTAAGAAGTTCTACATCATTCCCAATCAACAATATGTGATCCACATATAGTATTAAGAATACTACTGAGCTCCCACTCACTTTCTTGTAAATACAAGCTTCTCCATAAGTTTGTATAAAACCAAAACTTTGATCACCTTATCAAAACGTTGATTCCAACTTCGGGATGCTTGCTTCAATCCATAGATGGACCTGAAGTTTGCATACCTTGTTAGCATCTTTAGGATCGACAAAACCTTTGGGTTGCATCATATACAACTCTTCATCAATGTCTCCATTGAGGAATGCTGTTTTGACATCCATCTGCCATATCTCATAATCGTAATATGCAGCAATTGCTAACATAATCCTCACAGACTTTAGCTTCACATCGTGAGAAAGTCTCATCGTAGTCAACTCCTTGAATTTGTCGAAACCCTTTGCGACAAGTCGAGCTTTATAGACATAACATTACCATCAAGATCTGTTTTCTTCTTGAAAATCCATTTGTTCTCGATGCCTTCCGGCCATCTGGTAAGTCCACCAAAGGCCATACTTGGTTTTCGTACATGGATCCAATCTCGGATTTCATGGCTTCTTGCCATTTATTGGAATCTGGGCTCATCATCGCTTCCTCATATGTCTCGGGGTCATCGGTGTTGTCCACCAACATGACACTCATAACGGGATCATACCAATGGAGTGGTACGAGTTCTCGTTGACCTCCGAGGCTCAGTAGCAACTTCAACCAAAGTTTCATGATCACCATCATTAGCTTCCTCTCTAATTGGTGCGAGCACCACAGAACTTCTTCCGTTGCGCTACTCGCAATTTCGAGAGAAGGTTCGACAACCTCAGAGAGTTCTACTTTCCTTCCATCACTTCTTTCGAGAGAAATTCTTCTAGAAAGGATCCATTCTTAACGAAGATTTTGCCTTCGATCTGTGATAGAAGGTATACCCAATAGTTTCCTTCTGTATCCTATGAAGACGCATTTTTCCGCTTTGGGTTCTAGCTTGTCCGGTCAGTAACTTTACATAGGCTTCAGATCCCCAAACTTTAAGGAACGACAATTTAGGTTTCTTCCCAAACCATAATTCATACGGTGTCGTTTCAACGGATTTAGACGGTGCCCTATTTAAAGTGAATTCGCTGTTTCTAATGCATAACCCCAAAATGATAGCGTAAACTGTAAGTTACATCATAGAGCGAACCATATCTAAGAGAGTTCGATTCGACGTTCGACACACCATTACTGTTGTGGTGTTCCCGGCGGTGTCAATTGCGAAAGTATTCCGCATTTCTTCAAATGCTCGCCAAACTCGTAACTTAGATATTCACCTCCACGATCAGAACGTAGAAATTTAATCTTCTTGTTACGTTGATTCTCTACCTCACTTTGAAACTCCTTAAACTTCTCGAAAGTTTCGGACTTATGTTTCATGAAATAGATATACCCATATCTACTCAAATCATCCGTGAAGGTAAGAACATAACGATAACCACCGCGCGATGCTACACTCATTGGACCACATACATCGGTATGTATGATTTCCAATAAGTTCGTAGCTCGCTCCATCATACCATAAAATGGAGTCTTAGTCATTTTACCCATCAGACATTCTTCGCATCTTTCAAGTGATTCAAAATCAAGTGATTCAAGAAGTCCATCGGAATGGAGTTTCTTCATACGTTTCACTCCAATGTGACCAAGACGACAGTGCCACATATAGGTCGAATTATCGCTTGATTTCAAACGTTTAGCCTCAATGTTGTTGATATGTGTATTTCCACTATCGAGATTCAATAAGAATAGACCATCTATCAAAGGTGCATGTGCATAAAACATATTACTCATATAAATCGAACAACCATTATTCTCGGACTTAAACAAGTAACCGTCTCGCAGTAAACAACATCCCGATATAATGTTCATGCTCAAAGCAGGCACCAAATAACAATTATTTAAGTATAAAACTAATCCCGATGGTAGATGAAGGTGTAGCGTGCCGACCGCGATCACATCAACCTTTGATCCGTTTCCCACGCGCATCGTCACCTCGTTCTTCGCTAGCTTCCGTTTATTCGCAGACTGCTTCGAGTTACAAATATGAGCAACCGAACCAAGATTAAATACCTGCACTACTACGAGTACTAGTGAGATACACATCAATAACATGTATATCGATATACCTTTCTTCTTGATGTTGTCGTTCTTCAAATCCGCCAAGTACTTTGGGCAATTCCGCTCAAAGGACCTTCTCCCTTGCAAAGAAAGCACTCAAGATCGTGCTTAGGTCCAGCCTTGGTCTTCTTCGCCGCGTGGTAACTTTCTTACCACCCTTCTTGAAGTGTCCCTTCCCTTAGACTTGCCTTTCTTGAATTTGGTGGTCTTATTAACCAACAACACTTGGTGCTCTTTCTTGATCTCCACTTCGCAGACTTTAACATAGAAAGCAGTTAAGCAACTGCTTGTTCATGTTCTGCATGTTGTAGTTCATCACAAAGTTCTTGTAACTTGGTGGTAGTGATTGGAGGACACGGTAAATCCCCAAAGCATTAGGAATCACTATACCCAAGCTTTGAAGTTTGTTTGCGTGCCCAGACATCTTAAGCACATGCTCACTGACGGAGCTGCCCTCTTCCATCTTGCAGTTAAAGAACTTTTAGAAGCCTCATAACTTTCAATTGCTGCATGAGTCTCAAAGATAAATTTGAGATCCTCGACAATATCATATGGGTCTGAATTCTCAAACCTTTTCTGAAGCTCCGATTCCAAACCATACAAGATAGCACACTGAACTATGGAGTACTGATTCTTCCGAGCGAGGTAAACATTCTTTACTTCATCGGAAGCATCACCGCAGTGGGTCACCCAGTGCATCCGACATAGGTCAAATTACCAGCTGTGAGGACAATCCTCAAATTGCGGAACCAATCCGCGAAGTTGCTTCCATTGTTTTTCAACTTTTCTTTCTCTAGGAACGCATTAAAATTGATGGTAGGGGCTTCCATTGATCTACAACATATTTGCAATAGTTTAGAGTAAGTTTATGACAAATTGAGTTCAAATTAATAATAAAGTTAATCTAGGTAAACTCCCACTCAAAACAACATCCCTCACATTGTTTTAGTGATCACACGAACCAAATCCACTACATCAACACCGATCATCACGAGAGTTGATATAGTTTCAATGGCGAACAATCGTCATGTTCATCATATCTACCATATGATTCATGCTTTACCTTTCGGTGATCCGTGTTCCGAGACCATGTCTGTACATGCTAGGCTCGTTAAGATCAAACCTTAGTTTCCGCATGAGCAAATCTGGCTTGCCCACGTTGTATACACTTGCGGAATCTAACACACCCGATCATCACGTGGTGCTTCGAAACAACAAGCTTTAGCAACGGTGCTAACTAAGGGTGAACACTTTATGACTTGAAATTCATGTGCATGAGGGATCATCTTATAATGCTACCGCTGCCTACTAAGCAATACAAGATGCATAAAGGATTAACATCACATGCAATTCATAATATGTGATATGATATGGCCTTTCTTCTTTGTGCTTCCGATCTCCATCTTCAAGCACGAAGATGATCTCCATCATCACCGGCATTGCATCAAGGTCAATGACGCTCCTCCATGGTTGTCGTCCACCGGCTTCAACTATTACAACTACTTTGAATAGACACGCGGGTCTTAACATAAATTAAAGACAACCATATGGCTTCCTGCCGTTGCCAACTTACAATAAGGAACATTGCATACATCAAATATAATCACAATCATGGCCATATCACATCATCAGACACCGCAAAACAAAGTTAGACGCCTCTACTTTCTTTGCATGTTTTACGTGGTTTGGGGCTTTCAATAAGTGTCATTCTAACTTACGAACATGAACCACAACATTGATACTAGTATTGTTAATCACCCGTTGTAAATTGGATCTTAACTATGCTAGGAGAAACAGCACCATAAAGCCACTTATGCAATACAAGTTGCATGTCAAGCGTGGAGCAAGTCTCATGAACGATGTCATGTAAGGTTAGCCCGGGCCGCTTCATCCCAACATACCGCAAGATGCAAAGTACACAAGAAGCATTCGACAATAAAAGCATCAACGCCCACAATGACCATTGTGTTCTACTCGTGCAACAGATCTACATATAGACACGGCTCTGATACCACTGTAGGGTTTCGTAGCATGGAAAACAAAAAATTTCTATCGCATATAAACAAACAAGCCAAGATCTATCTACTAGATTGTAGCAACGAGTCGATGGAATAACTTACCCTCGAAGATTCCAAAGTGTTTAACGAGAGCGGATTCTCGTGGGTGATGTAGTCGTACTCTTTCCGATCTCAAGATCGCGTAGACGATCCTTCCAAGCTGCTCCTCCGGCAATGGTCACATCGCTCGATTGACGAAGACCTTCCTCTCCCTTGTTCTAGTAGGCAGCGGAGGTTGTAGCACTCTCCTCGCAATTCCGCAGCACAACGGCGTGGTACCGGAAGTAGAGGGGAGATCTCGCAGGGCTTCGCCTTAAGCCGGAGCGAGTATGGTGGAGTATGAGAGAGTCCTCGGTGTTCTAGGGTTTAGACACACCAAGGAGGGGATGCTAGAGCCGGCGGCTAGGGTTCCGGGGACCCCCAAGTCGGCGGCTAGGGCAAAACCCTAGGGGGCGGCGGCGGCTATGGTGGTAGGCGCCAAGCTAGGGTTTGAGGAGAGGTACTTGTGTGTGCTAGGAGGGAGCCCTGCCCCTCCTAATATAGGTGGAGAGGCCGGCGTCCAAGGGGAGGGAGGGGAGTCCCTCCCCAACTCGGCTTGGGTGGTGCGCCGGCTTGGGGAGGAGTACTCCCTCCCCAATTCGGTTTCACCTTCCTCCTCTTTTCCTCTTTCCAAAACTTGCCGTTTGACTTTCAAACTAGCCGTTTGACTTTTCAATTTAGGATTTGAATAAACCCTTTATTTTGGACAGCGAAGACACCATGATGCAATCATTACAACTTGCAATGACACATTCATGTACCCCTTCCCCTCCGGAGTGCCGGACATTCCGGAACGTTCTAGAACATTCCCGATGAAAACACCGGAATCATTCCCCAACTCCAAAACGGGACTTTCCTTATATGAATCTTATTCTCCGGACCATTCCGGATCTCCTCGTGATATCCCGGATCCCATCCGAGACTCCGAACAACATTCGGTCTCTTTCTCATCATACCATAATTACTCAAACAACGTCGAATCCTTAAGTGTGTCTCCCTACGGTTCGTGAATTATGCGGACATGATCGAGACACTTCTCCGAACAATAACCAATAGAGGAATCTGGAAATTCATATGGCTCCCACATATTTCTATGATTACTTTGCGATCGAATGAACCACTTACATACGATATCAATTTCCCTTTGTCTCACGAGGTACTTACATACTTATCCGAGGTCATGATCGTCGGTATCTCTGCATACCTAGTTCAACCTCGTTAGCGATAAGTAATCTTTTATCGTTCCCGTGATATGTGATCCCTTGTGAGCCAGTCACATGCTTGCAAGCTAATTGGATGACATTCCACCGAGAGGGCCCAGAGTATATCTATCCGTCATATGGATGGACAAATCCCACTCTTGATCCATGTGTCTCAACCAATACTTTCCGAACACTCAATGCCACCTTTATAGCCACCCAGTTACGGTGTGGTGTTTGATGTCATCAAATCATCCATCCAGAAAGGTGATATGCATGATCTCATGGTCGAAGGAATTAGGTTACTATGTATCAGAAAGCATATAGCAATTGAACTATTAAAATGACTTGATCTTTATGCTACGCTTATCTATAGGAGTATGTCCACCATATCATTCTCCTAATGATATGATCTTGTTGTTGATAACATCTCAATGTTCATGATAGGGAAACCACAATCATTTATCAACCAACAAGCTAGTGATGTATAGAGGCTATACTAGGGACTTCAAATTAAGTTTAGAAATCACACAAGTATCAATGTTTCCTTGTTAATACTATTATAGTATGAATATAAAAATTTATCATAAACACAAAGATATAATAATAACTACATTTATTATTGCCTCTAGGGCATATCTCCCGCGATCACGCTTTGCTTGCAGCTTCTCCAGCTCACAGGTCCTCCATTAAAAATATAAATGTATCCTGCCTGAGACTTAGAATCATCCTTGTCGGTGTCGAAACTAGCGTCGACGTAACCCTTTACGACGAGTTGTTCATCACCTCCATAGACTAAGAACATTTCTTTAGTCCTATTTAGGTACTTTAGGATGTTCTTCACGGTTGTCCAGTGTTCCACTCCTGGATCACTTTGGTATCTTCTCATCAAACTAAGAGCATTGGACACATCCGGTCTAGTACACAGCATGGCGTACATGATAGAACCTATGGCCGAGGCATAAGGCACTTTGCTCATAGCTTCTCTATCATTTACTGTAGCTGGACACTGAGCCTTGCTCAATATCTTACCTGACAACATAGGCACTAAACCTTTCTTTGCCTTATCCATTCTGAACCTTTTCAGAACTTTGTATAGGTATGTACTCTGGCTTAAAGCTATCAGGCGTCTTTGTCTATCTCTATAGATTTTGATGCCCAATATATAAGCAGCTTCACCTAGGTCTTTCATTGAAAAACACTTGTTCAAATAACTCTTCACATGTTTAAGCATGTTAATGTCATTTCCAATAATCAATATGTCATCCACATATAGGACCAGAAATGTCACCGAGCTCCCACTCACTTTATTGTAGATACAAGCTTCGTAGCAATTTGGAACAAATCCAAAGCTCTTGATTACTTGATCAAAACGAAGGTTCCAACTCCGAGATGCTTGCTTCAGTCCATAAATGGAACGCTGAAGTTTGCACACTTTATCAGCATCCTTAGGATCGACAAAACCTTCGGGTTGCATCATATACAACTCTTCATCAATGTTGCCATTGAGGAACACAGTCTTGACATCCATCTGCCATATTTCATAATCATGAAATGCAGCAATTGCTAATAAAATCCGAATGGACTTAAACATCGCTACGGGAGAGAAAGTCTCATCGTAGTCAACACCTTGAACTTGTCGAAAACCTTTCGCGACAAGTCGTGCTTTATAGACGGTAACATTACCATCCGCGTCCGTTTTCTTCTTGACAATCCATTTGCACTCAACGGCCTTTCGGTCGCTAGGAGGGTCTACCAAAGTCCATACTTGGTTTTCTCTCATGGATCCCAATTCGGATTTCATGGCCTCTAGCCATTTCTCAGAGTCTGGGCTCATCATCGCTTCCTCATAGTTCGTAGGTTCACTGTCTTCTACCAACAAGACAGTCAAGACAGGGTTGCCGTACCACTCAGGAGGGGCATGCGACCTTGTCGACCTGCGACATTCAAGATGCAAAGATCGTCCAAGCTTCATGATCCTTGTCATTAGCTTCCTCTATTGTTGGTGCAGCGACCTTTGGAACAATTTCAGGTGCTGCGCTACTCTCCAATTCAAGAGAAGGTTCAACAACCTCGTCTAGCTCTACTTTCCTCCCACTCACTTATTTCGAGAGAAACTCCTTCTCAAGAAAGGAATCGCTTTTGCAAAACACTTTGCCTTCGGTTCTGTGATAGAAGGTATACCCAATAGTTTCCTTAGGGTATCCTATGAAGACGCATTTCTACGCTTTGGGTTCGAGCTTGTCCGGCATAAACTTCTTGACGTAAGCTTCGCATCCCCAAACTTTAAGAAATGACAACTTAGGTTTAGCACCAAACCACAGTTCATACGGTGTCGTCTCAACGGATTTAGATGGTTCCCTATTTAAAGTGAATGCAGCGGTTTCTAATGCATAACCCCAAAATGATAACGGCAAATCAGTAAGAGACATCATTGATCGGACCATATCCAATAGAGTTTGATTCCGGCGTTCAGACACACCATTGCGCTGTGGTGTTCCGGGTGGCGTGAGTTGCGAAACGATTCCGCTTGCTTTAAGATGCGTGAGAAAATCATAACTCAAATATTCACCTCCACGATCGGATCGTAGAAACTTAATCTTCTACACGATGGTTCTCCACTTCATTCTGAAATTCCTTGAACTTTTCAAATGTTTCAGATTTATGTTTCATTAAATAGATATACCCATATCTACTTAAGTCATCGGTAAAAGTGAGAAAATAGCGATATCCACCGCGCATCGAAACACACATCGGTTCGCATACATCGGTATGTATGATTTCCAACAAGTCCGTTGCTCGCTCCATCATTCCGGAGAACGGGGTTTTGATCATCTTGCCCATGAGGCATGGTTCGCATGTGTCAAATGATTCAAAATCAAGAGACTCCAAAAGTCCATCAGAATGGAGTTTCTTCATGCGCTTTACACCAATATGACCTAGACGACAGTGCCACAATAAGTAGTATTATCACTATCTACTTTGCATCTCTTAGCCTCAATGTTATGTATGTGTGTTTCATCCCTTTCGAGATTCAGAAGAAATAAACAATTCACAACAGGTGCATGACCATAAAAGATGTTACTCATATAAATAGAACAACCATTATTCTCCGATTTAAATAAATAACCGTCTTGCAATAAACACGATCCAGAAATAATGTTCATGCTCAACGCAGGCACATAATAACACTTATTAAGGTTTAAAACTAATCCCGAAGGTAAAACTAAGGAGAGCGTGCCGACGGACATCACATCAATTCTTGATCTGTTGCCAACGCGCATTGTCACCTCATCCCTCGCAAACCGCCGTCTATTCCGTAGCTCCTGTTTCGAGTTACATATATTAGCAACTGAACCAGTATCAAATACCCAGGCACTACAACGAGGGCTAGTAAGGAAAACATCAATAACATGTATATCAAATATACCTTTGATGGTGTTAGCCTTCTTGTCCGCTAAGTACTTCGGACAGTTGCGCTTCCAGTGACCCTTGTCCTTGCAATAGAAGCGCTCAGTTTCCGGCTTAGGACCAGACTTGAGCTTCTTCTCAGCAGGGGCAATGCGCTTGCCACCGCCTTTCTTGAAGGGCTTCTTTGCATTACCTTTCTTAAAGGTGGGGGGCTTGTTGACCATCAACACATGATTATTCTTTTTGATGTCCACCTCCGCAGCCTTCAGCTTTGTGAAGAGCTCGGTGATCGTATCAGTGGAACCAATCTGATTATGAGTCGCTACAAAACTTTTGTAGCTGGGAGGGAGTGATTGCAGAACCCTGTCAATCTTGAGCTCCTCTGGAATCTTGCAGTCCAGTTGCTCAAGGCGTTGAGTGTAGCCCGACATCTTTATGGCGTGCTCACTAACGGAACTCCCTTCCTCCATCTTGCAGTTAAATAATTTCTCAGAGATCTCATATCTCTCAGAACGGGCCTGAGTCTGAAACATGGTTTTCAGCTCCTCAAGAATCTCAAAGGGCCCGGGATAGTCTTCAAAACGATTTTGAAGGTCCGATTCCATAGCAAACAACATGGTGCTCTTAATCACACCATAATCATCTTTGCGCGACTGATAGACAGCTTTCTCATCAGCCGGTGCATCTACAGCAGGGGCGTCACCTAGCGCATTTTCAAGGACATAGTCCTTTTGACCGCCAGATAGAATGATTCTCAGATTGCGGAACCAGTTGGTGAAGTTAGACCCATTGTTTATAAGCTTTTCCTTCTCAGCAAAAACGTTGAAGTTGAAGTTGGACTTACCCTTTTGATCTACAATATTTGCAAGTACAAATTAGACTATGTTCATGATACTAGTTCAACTTTAATCAAATTACTAGATGAACTCCCACTAAATTCAACATCCCTCAAGTTGTTTAGTGAACATGATCCAAATTCACCACACCTAATCCGATCTTCACGAGAAGAGATGTGGCTTCAATGGTGGACAACGAAGTGTCGATCATATCATTCATATGACTCATGCCTAACCTTTTGGTTCACGTGTTCCGAGGCCATGTATGTACATGCTAGGCTCGTCAAGTCAAACCCAAGTATTTCCGCGTGTGCAAAACTGGCTTGCACCCGTTGTATGTGAACGTAGAGTCTATAGCACCCGATCATCACGTGATGCTTGGACACGACAAACTTTCGCAACGGTGCATACATGGGAGAACACAGTTTTATCTTGATCTTTAAGCGAGGAATCATCTTATAATGCTACCGTCGCGATCTAAGCATAATAAGATACATAAAAGGATAAACATCACATGCATATAACCTTATGTGACATGGTATAGCCAATCTTCGCGCAATGATCTCCATCTTGTGCGTGCCGGCATGATCTCCATCACTCCACCATGATTGCCTCCACCACGAATAGCAACTATAACTATTGCTAACTACTTAGCGATAAAGTAAAGCTATTACATGGCGTATAAGAAGTTGACACACAGGTCATACACAATTATAAAGACAACCATATGGCTCCTGCCGGTTGTGTACTCATCGACATGCAAGTCGTGAAACATTACAAAACATGATCATTGCGTACAACATACACATCACATCTTGGACCATACCATATCACAGAAAACACTCCCTGCAAAAACAAGTTAGACGCCTCTACTTTGTTGTTGCATGTTTTACGTGGATTATGGGAGTAGCAAGCTAAGAACGATTCTTACCTACGGAAAGCCACAACAGTGGTATTATGGTTGCCAAACTCCGGTGTAAATCCCATGACAACTATAATGAGAGAAATAGGCATCCACCAGCCGCATGTGTGGAACAAGCCACACGTCAAGTGCGGAGCCGGTCTCGCGAACGACGTCGCGTAAGGTTGGCCTGGACCGCTTCAATCTCACTATCCCGCGTCATAAGAAGAACACAAACAAGAGGCTTGCACAAAAACAACGCCCGCAACAACCATGTTGTGTTCTACTCGAAACACATCTACGCATAGATCTAGCTCGATACCATTGAAGGGTTTCCCGATAGTAAATCAAAAATTTCTACGGATGCGAGCGGAAAGCCAAGATCTAATCTAGGAGATGCAAACAACGAGGGGATTAGATGAGATCTTCATACCCTTGAAGATTCGCAGTGAACGCTTCTCGAACGTGGGTGATGTAGTCGTACTCGCTTCTCCTCCTCGCGATCCGATCCGATCTAACACCGCAAGTGGCAATGCCTCCGAGAGATGCACACGTGCGAAACCTCGACGTCTCCTCCTTCCTCGGTCCATCAAGTATGGTGGAGAGACGGATTAGATCTACAACACGACGGTGTGGTGCAAGTGGTGGAGAGTTTCTGCAGCAGGGCTTCGCCTACGTGCAGTCGGGAGGGAGAGAGAGAGGAGGGCAGCAGGGCGGCTAGGGTTGTGGAGGAGGTGTAGGGGGAAGGTGCGCCCCATCCCTCTATATATAGAGGGGTGGGCGCCAGCCCTAGCCCCTCCCCCAAGCCCTAGGCCAGCGGCCAAGGAGGGAGGAGTGGGGGGCAAGTTCCCTCCCCCCCTTCTAGAAGCTTTCCTAGGGTTTGCCCTAGGTCTGGCCGGCTGGGCCCTATGGGGACTTGTGCCCCTGGCCCAATGCGGCCAGGGAACTCCCTCATAGGCCCATGCACCCTCCTGGTAGGTGGGGCCACGTTGGTCCCCCTCCGGAAGGTTCTAGAAGCTTCCGGTACAATACCGATTAACCCGAAACAATTCCGAACTCCAAAAACTGCATTGCCTTATATGAATCTTATGTTGGAGATATGCCCAAGAGGCAATAATAAAGTGGTTATTATCATATCTTCACACTTATGATAAATGTTTACATACCATGCTATAATTGTATTAACCGGAAACATTAATACTTGTGTGATTTGTAAACTAAAATAAGAGTCCCTAGTAAAGCCTCTTGTTAAACTAGCTTGTTGGTTAATATATGATCATGGTTTCCTGATCATGAACATAGAGATGTTATTAACAACAGGATCATATCATTAGGAGAATGATGTGATGGACATACTCCTATAGATAAGCGTAGCATAAAGATCAAGTCATTTCAATAGTTCAATTGCTATATGCTTTCTGATACATAGTAACCTAATTCCTTCGACCATGAGATCATGCATATCACCTTTACCGGATGGATGCTTTGATGACATCAAACACCACACCGTAACTGGGTGGCTATAAAGGTGGCATTGAGTATTCGGAAAGTATTGGTTGAAACACATGGATCAAGAGTGGGATTTGTCCATCCATATGACGGATAGATATACTCTGGGCCCTCTCGGTGAAATGTCATCCAATTAGCTTGCAAGCATGTGACCTGGCTCACAAGGGATCACATATCACGGAATGAGAAAAGAGTACTTATCGAACGAGGTTGAACTAGGTATGCAGAGATACCGACGATCATAACCTCGGATAAGTAAACTATCGTGAGACAAAGGGAAATTGGTATCGTATGTAAGTGGTTCATTCGATCGCAAAGTAATCGTAGAAATATGTGGGAGCCATATGAATTTCCATATTCCTCTATTGGTTATTGTTCGGAGAAGTGTCTCGATCATGTCCGCATAATTCACGAACCGTAGGGAGACACACTTAAGGATTCGACGTTGTTTGAGTAGTTATGGTATTATGAGAAAGAGACCGAATGTTGTTCGGAGTCTCGGATAGGATCCGGGATATCACGAGGTGATCCGGAATGGTCCGGAGAATAAGATTCATATAAGGAAAGTCCCATTTCGGAGTTCGGGAATGATTCCGGTGTTTTCATCGGGAATGTTCTAGAAGGGTCCGGATTGTCCGGCACTCCGAGGGGAAGGGTACATGAATGTGTCATTGAATGATTGCATCATGTACTAAGTGTTCTTGCTGTTCCAAAACTTGAAAGTCAAACTACCAGTTTGAAAGTCAAACGGCTAAAACAGGAAACTGTGGAAAACAGGAAACTGTGGGAAACAGGAAACTGTGGGAAACAAGCAAGAGGAGGTTGAAACCAACTTGGAGGAGGAGTTCCTCTCCTCCAAGCCAGCGCCCAGACCTAGGCCGAGTTGGGGAGGGACTCCCTCCCTGGCGCGCCTAGCCCCTCCACCTATAAAAGGAGGGGCAGGGCTCCTCCTTGAGACACACAAGTTTCTACCTCTAATCTCAGGTTTAGAGCCGTTTTGTTTAGAGCTTCTAATTTATTTAGCCTGCGGTTTAGAGCCTTCTAATTGGTGTGTATAAATCTCTAGACCACTAATAGCCCTCTCTCATAATCCACCATACTCGCTCCGGCGAAGCCTCATGGATTTCCTCTACTTCCTGCATACCGCCAGTTGTCTTGCCGAATCGCGAGGAGAGTGCTACAACCTCCGCTCACTGGAACAAGGGAGAGGAAGGTCTTCGTCGAGTACCGAACATGTGACCGAATCGCGGAAGCGCTTTAACGCAGAAGGATCGTCTACACGATCTTGAGATCGGAAAGAGTACGACTACATCACCCACGAGAATCTGCTCTCGTTAACCGCTTTGGAATCTTCGAGGGTAAGTTATTCCATCGACTCGTTGCTACAATCTAGTAGATAGATTTTGGCTTGTTTGTTTGTATGCGACAGAAAAATTTTGTTTTCCATGCTACGAACCCCTACAGTGGTATCAGAGCCGTGTCTATATGTAGATCTGTTGCACGAGTAGAACACAATGGTCATTGTGGGCGTTGATGCTTTTATTGTCGATTGCTTCTTGTGTACTTTGCATCTTGCGGTATGTTGGGATGAAGCGGCCCGGGCTAACCTTACATGACATCGTTCATGAGACTTGCTCCACGCTTGACATGCAACTTGTATTGCATAAGTGGCTTTATGGTGCCTGTTTCTCCTAGCATAGTTAAGATCCAATTTACAACGGGTGATTGACAATACTAGTATCAATGTTGTGGTTCTTGTTCGTAAGTTAGAACGACACTTATTGAAAGCCTCAAACCACGTAAAATATGCAAAGAAAGTAGAGGCGTCTAACTTTGTTTTGCAGGGGTGTGTTGTGATGTGATATGGCCATGATTGTGATTATATATGATGTATGCAATGTTCCTTATTGTAAGTTGGCAACCGGCAGGAGCCATATGGTTGTCTTTAAATTCTGTTAAGACCCGCGTGTCTATTCAAAGTAGTTGTAATAGTTGAAACTGGGAGACGACGACCATGGAGAAGCATCATTGACCTTGATGCAATGTCGGTGATGATGGAGATCATGTTCGTGCTAGAAGATGGATATCGGAAGCACAAAGAAGAAAGGCCATATCATATCACATATTATGAATTGCATGTGATGTTAATCCTTTATGCATCTTGTATTGCTTAGTAGACGACGGTAGCATTATAAGATGATCCCTCATGCACATGAATTTCAAGTCATAGTGTTCACCCTTAGTTAGCACCGTTGCTAAAGCTTGTTGTTTCGAAGCACCACGTGATGATCGGGTGTGTTAGATTCTACAAGTGTATACAACGTGAGCAAGCCAGATTTGCTCATGCGGAAACTAAGGTTTGATCTTGACGAGCCTAGCATGTACAGACATGGCCTCAGGAACACGGATTACCGAAAGGTAGAGCATGAGTCATATAGTAGATATGATGAACATGTTGATTGTTCGCCATTGAAGCTATATCAACTCTCGTGATGATCGGTTTTGATATGGTGGATTTGGTTCGTGTGATCACTAAAACAATGTGAGGGATATTGTTTTGAGTGGGAGTTCACCTAGATTAATTTAATTATTAATTAGAGCTCAATTTATCATAAACTAAATCAAAGTGAATTTGCATAGTTGTTGTAGTCATTGGCATCCGTTTACCACCTTGCGCTTAGTTATAATTGAGATAATAGAACTATAGAATTCTGGTTACTTTACTTTAACCTGGTATCGTATTGTTTTGAAGTGTTAATCTAAAGTTTAAAAGTCCTATTGCAAACTTTCAGTAAGTTCCGGTTATTCCATGAAGTTTAATAATTAGTATTAAATCAAGAGTAACAATTCCAAGTGTTAGTATATAAGTATCTTGTTTGTCTCCATGATTCTTGATATTCTAAGGATTCTCTTAATATCAAGGTTATCTAGGATCTGAAAGAGTTTTTTCAGAAACCATGATGTGTGGAAGATATTGTGATATCTGAAACGAAGTTTTGGTTGCAACATGATAGAGTATAATATGGCAAATGTCATGTTCTCATATTTGATGAGAATTTGCAAAAGATTGGAGACACTTGTTGTCCTAATCCTCCAAAAGGTTTTGGATAGCAACATTATACTCATAATTCATCGTAATAAGCTAAAAGTAGCTTGATCATGGACGATTCCATGATAAGGGTGAATATTTGATGTAGGTAAAATGTTTACTACACCAAGAGATTACTAAAGAAAGGAATTTGAAAGAACACCAAACATTAGATAATGGTGATCTACTTCAAAGTGCAAATCCAAAGACATTGGTATTTAACTATACATGCTTTGGACTATGTGTCATATGTATGACTCCACTATTGATGTTGATAGATTCTTTCAAATAGAAAAGGAAATACTGAAAGAGAATCTCCATAAATATATGGCAGAAAAGAAAAGACTAGAATTGTTCAGCTTGAGTATATAGATGATATACGTGTTATGGCTATATTCTTTGCTTATTAAACAATGTGGTTCTTAAGTATTTGATACTGAATTTGTTGGTGTGAATCGTCATACGAAACAACACAATTCATGAACTACAATGGCCTAAGTAATTAGCAAAAGAATATGTGATGATGTTCATCGAGAACAAATAAAGGGTTATTGTGTTGCTCGTTAAAACATCAAAGCTTTCCTTCAAGATTTGTTTTATCAGGTATTATGAGAACAAAAGGGTTGTTCAAAATAATTGCCGTAATCCATAAAATATGGATGATTCACAAATCTCGTTGGAGAAATCACATCCATAAAACTAGTGCTAAAAATGTCGAAAGACAAATTGATTGAAAGATCACTTAGGAAGTGGCATCGCAGTTTAAATTATATTGGAAAGAAAACATGAAGAAACTCCATATGGATGGAATTTTGGAGTCTATTTGATTTTCATCAAATGACACTTGTGAAACTTTCCTAGAGATAATTAAAACTTCGTTCATAGGCCAAAAGGGAACGAATGACTAGCTTATTGGAACTTGTACATATTGTTGTATGAAATCCATTATGTGTAGTCAAGAGCGATGGATTTCAACTTCATATGCTTTCTCCAAAATTTGAGTGAATATATGAATATTTACTTAATAAGGATAAAGTATGAAACATTTGAAAAGTTCGAAGACTTTCAAGATGAAGTGCAAAATCATTGTAACAAGAATATAAATAGTTTATGATAAGATCATAAAGGAAGATATTTGAGTTACAAGTTTAGCATAATACCTAAGATTTAAGGAATCGTTCCGTGGATTTGCATTTTCCCGAAACACCATAAGAGTATGGAGCGTTCGAGATATGTAATTAAACCTTGTTTGACATGGTAAGATCGAAGGTGTAATTCATAAAACTGTCATTTTATTTTAAAGATTAAAAGCTTTAGTGATTACCGTTTTTCCACTGAAAAGAGCTTCATCATAATCCGTTGAAATGACACCATATAAGGTTATGGTTTGGGATAAAACCCATGTAGTCCTTTCTTAAAACATTTGGTATGCTATGCATAAGAAAGATGTGTGCAACCAAAGTCGGATGAACCTGTCTTTGTATAAATGTTAAAGTGTTCCTCCATAAACACCGGAGACAAAAGTGTTTGTCGCTTAGAACGTCAAGTTTCTTTGAGAAGGAATTTTTCGTGAAAAGTTAAGTGGGAGGACAATAGAACTTTGATAAGGTTAAAAGAACCTTAGCTATATGTGCAAAGTTGCGCAGCGCCAAAAAGTGTTCCGGAGGCAGCAACAATGCTCATGGCTCACGTGCTTCAAGGGTTGTGGTCACGGAGATCTAAGTTCCTATTGAAACAAGTAGGTCAAGTAAACAATCAAATACCAAGATTTGAGGGTTGAATCATTATTTGAGAATAATGAACGGACTACATGCAAAGAAGTGATGATGGGCCCTGACTCCGTCAAATGGCTTGAAGACATAAAATCCGTGATAGTTCCATACACGAGAAATCAAGTTTTGAACTTGAAGGACCCTCGAGAAAGGTGTAAGACCTTACAGTTGTGTTTGGATCTATAAATAAATAGACATGGATGTTGCACATCTATGAAATAGTCGACATATTGGGAAAAAGTTCACAACAATGTTCAAAGGTTGACTATGACAAGATCTGATCTTTCATAGCGATATTTAGTCTAGACGGATTAATGTAGCAACCACTACATATAATTTGTTATATGGTAGTTGAATAAACAAAACAAGTTCTTCTAATAGAATGTTACCTAGGGCGTGTGCATGACACGGTCCATAGGGTTTTGTTAATTCAAAGGATGCTAAAACATATGCAAACTTCAATGGTTGAAGTGAGCATCATGAGTTGGAATCTTCACTATGATGAAACTGTTAAAAGAGTTTAATTTCATCGAGACAATGAAGATGCTTGCGTTGCAAGAAATTAAGTGGGAGCGCTAAGACATATTTCTAATACATTATGTGGAGGACATATTGTTGATTAGAAAAGATGTATCTTTTATTAACACATATTAAGAATTTCATCCCGATGAAAGACTTAGGCAAAACCCAAATATTTGGCATCAATAGACGCTAATATGGTTGTGCCAGAAGTACATAGACAAGATATTGAATGAGTTCAATATAGAAACTACAAGAGAGGTTCTTGTCGCACAGAAAGGATTGAATGAGTTCAATGTTGATGATATATTCAAGTGTATTGACATTTGGTAAAGTGAAACAAATAATCAAGTATAGATTGATACTTGATGTATGAAATCATAAAGAGTATTTATATCAATCATACTGTGATATGTACAAATCTAGATATGTCCTATGCTCTAAATGTTATGAGCATATACCAGAATAATTCATAAGATGGTCGTTGGACAATAGTAAGGATATTCTTATGATCTTTTGGAAGAACTAAGAGTATATTATTTGTAGAAGTGACAAATAGATGGTTAGTTCATTGTAAAAGTACTACATTGATACTAGTTTTGTCACAAAATACAAATTAAGTTTATCTCAATCTAAACTAAGGGTGGCACAATATAATGGAAAGTAAGTTCCATAATGGATTTGGATGAGTTCCAAAGTGGAAGACATTGTGACAGATACTACAACAAAAGGCTAAGTATATGACTGCTATAATAGCAGCTAAAGAGGGCATTTGTGTCAAGTAGTTTGTCAACAAACTAGGTGTAGTTCACAATGTCATAATACTATGAAGATATATTGTACGACAATATTATCAACATGTTTTAACCCCAAAGAACTAAAGGTCACACCAAAGGACCAAATTTGTACGAAGCCATCTCATTAGAGAATGAGTGATGCGAGAGACGCAAAGACATGCAATACACGGACCTAGAAGTGTCGATCCGAGATCGAGTTGACCACTAGCAATCGTGTACATACAACACCGGAAAGCCATAGGTGTTGAATACACAAAGGTTTGAAACTAGATTATTGACTCTAGTGCAAGTGGGAGACTGTTGGAGATATGCCCAAGAGGCAATAATAAAGTGGTTATTATCATATCTTCACACTTATGATAAATGTTTACATACCATGCTATAATTGTATTAACCGGAAACATTAATACTTGTGTGATTTGTAAACTAAAATAAGAGTCCCTAGTAAAGCCTCTTGTTAAACTAGCTTGTTGGTTAATATATGATCATGATTTTCTGATCATGAACATAGAGATGTTATTAACAACAGGATCATATCATTAGGAGAATGATGTGATGGACATACTCCTATAGATAAGCGTAGCATAAAGATCAAGTCATTTCAATAGTTCAATTGCTATATGCTTTCTGATACATAGTAACCTAATTCCTTCGACCATGAGATCATGCATATCACCTTTACCGGATGGATGCTTTGATGACATCAAACACCACACCGAATCGGGTGGCTATAAAGGTGGCATTGAGTATTCAGAAAGTATTGGTTGAAACACATGGATCAAGAGTGGGATTTGTCCATCCATATGACGGATAGATATACTCTGGGCCCTCTCGGTGAAATGTCATCCAATTAGCTTGCAAGCATGTGACTGTCTCACAAGGGATCACATAGCACGGGAACGAGAAAAGAGTACTTATCGGTAACGAGGTTGAACTAGGTATGCAGAGATACCGACGATCATAACCTCGGATAAGTAAACTATCGTGAGACAAAGGGAAATTGGTATCGTATGTAAGTGGTTCATTCGATCGCAAAGTAATCATAGAAATATGTGGGAGCCATATGAATTTACAGATTACTCTATTGGTTATTGTTCGGAGAAGTGTCTCGATCATGTCCGCATAATTCACGAACCGTAGGGAGACACACTTAAGGATTCGACGTTGTTTGAGTAGTTATGGTATTATGAGAAAGATACTGAATGTTGTTCGGAGTCTCGGATAGGATCCGGGATATCACGAGGTGATCCGGAATGGTCCGGAGAATAATATTCATATAAGGAAAGTCCCATTTCGGAGTTCGGGAATGATTCCGGTGTTTTCATCGGGAATGTTCTAGAAGGGTCCGGATTGTCCGGCACTCCGGGGGGGAAGGGTACATGAATGTGTCATTGAATGATTGCATCATGTACTAAGTGTTCTTGCTGTTCCAAAACTTGAAAGTCAAACTACCAGTTTGAAAGTCAAACGGCTAAAACAGGAAACTGTGGAAAACAGGAAACTGTGGGAAACAAGCAAGAGGAGGTTGAAACCAACTTGGAGGAGAAGTTCCGCTCCTCCAAGCCGGCTCCCAGCCCTAGGCCGAGTTGGGGAGGGACTCCCTCCCTCCCTGGCGCGCCTAGCCCCTCCACCTATAAAAGGAGGGGCAGGGCTCCTCCTTGAGACACACAAGTTTCTACCTCTAATCTCAGGTTTAGAGCCGTTTGGTTTAGAGCTTCTAATTGCTTTAGCCTGCAGTTTAGAGCCTTCTAATTGGTGTGTCTAAATCTCTAGACCACTAATAGCCCTCTCTCATAATCCACCATACTCGCTCCGGCTTAAGGCGAAGCCTCAAGGATTTCCCTCTACTTAGGTACCACGCCAGCCGGAATCGCGAGGAGAGTGCTACAACCTCCACCGCTGGAACAAGGAGAGGAAGGTCTTCGTCGAGTAACGTGTGACCGATCATGAAGCGCCTTGAACGCAGCCGGAAGGATCGTCTACACGATCTTGAGATCGGAAAGAGTACGACTACATCACCCATGAGAATCTGCTCTCGTTAACCGCTTTGGAATCTTCGAGGGTAAGTTATTCCATCGACTCGTTGCTACAATATAGTAGATAGATCTTGGCTTGTTTGTTTGTATGCGATAGAAAAAATTTGTTTTCCATGCTACGAACCCCTACATCTTATTCTCCGGACCATTCAGGAACCTCTCGTGATGTCCCGGATCCCATCCAAGACTCCGAACAAAAACGCATAAACCAATTGTCCAATCTATCCTAGCGTCGAAACACGTTAAGTGCGTGACCCTTCGGGTTCGAGAACATGCAGACATGATCTTATATCAATAATCAACAGCGGGGTCTGGAAACCCATATTGACTCCCACACATTCATCGATGATCATATCGGATGAACCACGATGCCAGGATTCAATCAATCCCATATATATATTCCCTTCGTCTCGGGATATTTTACTTGCCCGAGATTTGATCGTCGGTACCGTCATACCTAGTTCAATCTCGTTCACAGCAAGTACTTTACTCGTCCCGTAATCCGATATCACTTTGTGATTAACTCCTTAACCACATGATTGCAAGCGGTGTTGATATCGATTACCGAGTGGGCCCGAAGTATATATCTCCGACTTGGGAGGGACAAATCGCATCTCGATACATACAACCCAACAGGTACTTTCCGATCACCTGAGAGACACCTTTATGATCACCCTCTCATAGGATGACGTTTGATGACCTCAAAGCTTTCTTTCGATACCAGAGAGTTGTATTATCTCATGGTCTAAGGAATACAGTATTTGACATAAGAAAAGCTTCACAAAGATGAACACGATGACACGATCTAATTGCTCCTCTTAGTTTGGGTCTGTCCATCATATCATTCTCCCAATGATATGATCTCATTATTAATCGACAACTCATGTCTATGGTTAGGAAACCTTAACCATCATTAATCAATGAGCTAGTTCATAGAGGCATACTAGGGACACGGTGTTGTTCACAAACCACACAAGTATTAAAGTTTCCACTTAATAGAATTCTAGCATGGAATATAAACTTTATCATGAACAAGAATTATAATAATAACATCTTTATTATTGCATCTAGGGCATAATTCCAACACTCCTTTGATGCTTTATTTGGGTTGACTTGGCACATGCTTACACCATGTTATGACTATGAACCAGTCACCATAGCCTCTATGACCATTTAGTTTTTGACTTGTGATATCACTTCATGCTTTGATTAATAATGTTTTGTCGCTTTGCATGATTATGGCCATTATTGCTCTCTTAGTTGGTCGCTCCCAGTCTTTTGCTAGCCTCCACCTGTACTAAGTATGATCTCTACTCATGCATCCAACTCCCAATAAACCAAGTTATTCCAAAGAGTCCACTATAAATTCCTATGCATGGTGTGTTACACCATTCCAAGTATATTCATGTTTTTATCTATCTTCCAAATTAAAGTTTTGTTATGTGAAAATTAGTGATTAAAGCTCTCACAAACTTGATGGCACACTTTATTTTCTTGCACTTAATAAACTTGAATCATTGTGCCCATCTAAGTTGCTTATATGCTTGCAAATTATAAGTTGGGAGTTAGCAGAACCATGTTGTCATGGGGAATGCTTTCAACGTTGCACTTATTCTATTCAGTTGATATCATGTTCTTTTGTTTATGGATCCCAGCGGTGTGAAATAAAAGGAGAGCTTGTAAGATCATGGAGTTTATATATGTGTTAGATAAACGCATGGGCGTCTAGCCTAAGCCATTCCTAATCATTATGGAAACTTGCAGCATAACCATTATGAGCATTATGTGAAGCATCCTCAATAAAAACCTATGCAAATAGCAAATAAAAATATCGTTGAGATGCTCATTGTCTGTTGCGTTGTCATATTGATATGGAATAGCTCCTGTGTCATGGGGCAAGGGGTACCCCGTTGGCGGTTCTCTATGATACGCATATACTTACAATGATAAGGACTTGCTTGTGACCAAAGTTGAGTAGCATGAGGTTCGGTACTCGTACGCAAGGGGCTTGAGATTTTCAACTTATAACTTGTCAAGCATATACTTCATATTTGTCTCACTTTAACCTTAATCACTTCAAGATGCTTATGATATGGTGAATGAGAGCTGAAAGCTAATAAGTACCATAATTTTTGGAAGCTCTTTACAAAACTAGAAACCCCTGCTTCCCTCTGTGAAGGGCCTTTCTTTTTTTACTTTTATGTTGAGTCTCCATTTTCTATATTTATGCACCAATTAACAGAGCATAGTTGTCATTCTTAGTTCAATGTGCATTGTCCCAAAACTTATTGATTGATTCATAATCATGGTATTGCTTATTCTTAAATTATTTGTATCTAGTCACCCTTGTGAACTTTGAAGGTGTGATATGCATTTATGTTTTGCTATTCCATGAAGGACAAGCTGAATACCACTCTTGCTATGTTTTCTATATGTGAAACAGACAAATGTATTTCAATGCACTGTTATTCATGATCTTTTGTTTGTACCTTTTCATGTTATAACTTAGTTTCTATTGTCTTATTATTAGAACTACATATTTCATGCTCATGTTTAAAGTACTATGATCCCAGCTATCAAATGCTTTACAATATTTTGATCATGATTGTGATGGTGCATGTCACCTCAAAAATTATTCTTTTTATCACTTACCTACTCGAGGACGATCAGGAGTTAAGCTTGGGGTTGCTTGATACATCGTAAACGTATCTATAATTTTTGATGCTCCATGCTTGTTTTGTATCAACTATCTTATGTTTTGTCTACACTTTGAGGCGTTATTATAGATTTTATGGAACTAACCTATTGACAAGATGTCGCAGTGCCAGTTGCCTGTCTTCTGCTATTTTTGGTTTCAGAAAAGCTAGTAAAGAAATATTCTCGAAATTGGGCGAAACAAAAGCCAAAGTTCTTATTTTGCCCGACATGACACGGAGTCCGAAGGAGAGACGAAGAGGCGCCACGAGGCAGCCACACCATACGGTGGCGCGTCCAGGGGGCGCCACCAGGTGGTGTGGGCCTCTTGGGAATCCACCAACCTTGCCCTTCCACCTATATAAAGCCCTCGACGTAAAAACCCTAAATCATCCAGCCTCCATCCACGAAAAGTTCCGCAGCGCCTCCGCCACCGAAGAGGAGATTCGGGGGACAGAAGTCTCTGTTCCGGCACCGTGCAGGGATGGTGAATTGCCCCCGGATCCATCTCCAACGACTCCACCTCCATCTCCATCGCTGTTGCCAACTCCCATGATGAGGAGGGAGTAGTTCTCCCTCGAGACTAAGGGCTCTACCGGTAGCTATGTGTTCATCTCTCTCTCTCTATGCGTGATCTTATTGTGATCATGAGCTTTGTAATTAAGTAGATCTACTATACTACTCAAGTGCTTTAATTAATCTCTACTTGTCCCCACGTGTGTGAAGTTGACAGTGTGCACACCGTGTGGCACTTAGGCTAAAGATTACAGAAATACTTATCATGAGTTATAATTTGAGTTGGATGTCTCTATGAGTTTGTGGTGTTTGTTGGAACCATCTAGCGCTCGAGGTGACAATGGGGTTATCTAGATGGGGAATGCGAACTTTGAGGTGTGTTGTTATAGCCCTACATCATCCAACCGGAGAGTAGTTCAGAGTAGCATAATAAATAGAAGATATTTATATGAGAGTGTCCACTAGTGAAAGTATGATCCCTAGGCCTTGTTTCTAAGCATTTAAACACCATTTACAATCAGTACTGCTACATGTTTGCTTTCTGCCATTTTTATTTCAGATTGCAATTACCACTTATTATCATCCATATTACTTGTATTTCACTATCTCTTCGCCGAACTAGTGCACCTATACACCTGACAAGTGTATTGGGTGTGTTGGGGACACAAGAGACTTCTTGTATCTTAATTGCAGGGTTGCTTGAGAGGGATACCTTTGACCTCTTCATCCCTGAGTTCAATAAACCTGGGTGATCCACTTAAGGGAAACTTGCTGATGTTCTACAAACCTCTGCACTTGGAGGCTCAACACTGTCTACAAGAATATAAGCGTGCGTAGACATCAAGCTTTTTTCTGGCGCCGTTGCCAGGGAGGTAAGGTAAAAGGTACTCACATCCTCTGGCTACTAAGATATCTTCTAATACTATTGCTGGTGTGTGAGTTCTCGAAGTTATTTCCTTTAGATTCTACAATTATATATTTTTGTTTCTTGTTTTTATTTTCACTAGTTAGGCTTAATAGAAAACAACAACAAAATTAGAGAGATTTTTAGTATTTTTCCTAAGTTAGAACATAAATGGTTTGGAGAGAAAATTAAAAAACCCATGGAACTTTCTTTGCATGCTAATAGCAATGTTATTTGTATGAATTTTTTGAACACCTTTGTTACTAATGCTAGAGAAACGTCTAAGCTTGGGGAAGCTAGTTTTTATGAAAACGATCTTTTTAGTTCTCTAGCTTTAGAGGAGAAAATTTGCTTTGATGATACTTTATCTCCCATATGTGGTAATTCTAATGATACTTGTGATATTTTAAATCCACATACTAAAAGTTTCCCTTTTGAAATACCTATGGAAATTGTTGAACGTGTTATGAACAATTGCTATTTTGGAGATGAAATTGTCCATCCTGGTGATCATTTACTCTTTATACATGAATTATGCGAGGTTTTCAAGTGTGCAGGTATTTCAATGAACCAAGTTAAGAGGAAGCTATTCTCTTTATCACTTAAGGGAAAAGTAAGGGAGTGGTATGAGCTACTAGATGATCCTCATCATTCGGAGTGGAAGGAACTTGAATTTCTATTTTACTCTAAATTTTATCCTCCTCATGAAATTCATAAAGATAGGAATTATATTTATAATTTTCATCCTCGTGATGGAGAAAGTATTGCCCAAGCATGGGGGAGACTGAAGTCACTAATTCTCAAATGTCCCATTCATGTGCTCCCTAGTAGTATTATTATTAATAATTTTTATACAAGGCTTTTAGGACATTACAAGGACTATCTAGATACCTGTTTAGAGGGATCCTTCACAAGTAAGGAGGTCAAATCTAAGTGGGATCTTCTTGAAAAAATCCAAAGCACTACCGAAGATTGGTATAATGACAAAGGTAAAGAACCAGGTATAAACTATGAGTATGATTGCATTAAGTCTTTCGCTGAAACTGCTGATTTTCAAGAGCTTAGTGCTAAATATGGTCTTGATCCTAAAATTCTTGTTAATTGTTGTAGAGCCTTTGTTTCTCATATTAATGCTCCTAAATAAAATGGGACATGTATCATGAACCTTTTAAAGACACTTGCATGAAAAATGAAATTGTTATTAATGATTGCAATAGACATGCTCAAACCTCTGAAAGTACTATTTCTTATAAGCATGTTAATTTTTGTGGAGTACATAGACCTTGTGAAAAGAATCAAATTGAAGAAGAATATTGTATCACCCACAGGAATGAAAAAACTAGAACGTGGTATAGGGCTCTAAATGATCTTGGTAAGAAAGTTTGTGCCCTATATCCTTTTATTTGTGAACTTTGCTTTGAAGTGGGTCATTCAATTTTCAATGATCAGGCCATGATAATAGCCTTTCTAATCCAATGAGTACTACAAGTTTTTACTTTGATGACATGATCACTCTTAATCAGCATGATGAACTTACATTATTTTTGGGGGTGTGAAGAGCTATCAAGAAAAACTTCTTTAGTAGATATGAGTGATTTTGATATGAATAACATCCTGAATGGTTATCATCTTTACTGTGTTGATAATTTCCACGCAAATACTTACATACAAAATATTATAAAAGATGAGATTTTACCAAAATATGCCAGGGATAATATGTGTTTTCTTCTTATTAATGAAAAGGAGGAATCCTCCAAAGTTTCTTCTATTATCTCTAAAAATAAACCAGGGTATGTAGAGAAGCTTCCTTTCAAGCCTCTCCCTCCTAAAGAGGGGAAGAAGAAGAAGAAGAGGAGTAAAAGGAGAGAGGAAACGGTATTTTCCCCTAAGCATGTTGCTCCTATTATAGTTTTTGCTGATGAGTATGAACTTGATGATGTACATATGCCTGTTACCTATAGTAGTGATAATGATTGGGAAAAGCACACTACTTTTGATATTGAAAATCTCTTTGGTACCAATTCTGAAAATGATGATATATTAATAATTGTTATACTATTAGTACTATCCGTGTTCCTTCCAATGATGATATGTTTACAAATGAATACACTTTGGAAGATAGCTATTCTATTGCTTATGATGATACTATACCTCCAATGTATGATGATTGCAGTGATGAATATGATATTTTCAGTACACCTACTATTGAGGAGAAAATTAATTATGATTACAATATGCCTCCTATATTTGATGATTATGGTGATGATAATAGTAATGATAGCTATTTTTTTGAATTTGCTCCTACTACAATTAATAAAAATGACTATGCTTATGTGGAGAGTAATAATTATATGCATGTGGCACATGATAAGAATATTTTATGTTATATTGTTAATTTTATTCATGCTGCTACTGAAAGTTATTATGAGAGAGAGAAACATGGTTTTATGTATCTCAAAAATATTAAGTTTTCCCCTCTTTATGTTGAAAATTTTGAAGTTGCACTTGTTTTGCTTTCCTATGCTTGTTGCTTTGTGCTTTCATGACTTGTTTCTTTACAAGATTATTTTTTATAGGAAGTGGGTTAGACTTAAATTTGTTTTATATTTGCTTCTTAATGCTCTTTTTTACTTCACATTCATATTTCTTATGTGAGCATCATTATTATGCCTATCTTAACGGCTATAAAGAAGGAGCTTTTGGGAGACAACCCATTATATTCTTATTTCGGTAAGTTTTTTTTCTTTTGCTGAGTCTTGGAAGTTATTGCCTCTATAATAACCTCTCCTTATCCTTTTTGTTTGGTTTTTGTGCCAAGAATAGCCTCTAATGAGAGGGAAGTAAGATTTGGGGAAGTTGTTGTCCTGAAACAGATTTATGTACTTCACTGTAAAAAATCGTGAAAAATCCCAGAATGTCGTACTGATCTGTAACTTTTTGTGTGCATGGCCGTGTTATTTAAATAACTTTCGTTAGTTTAACACTTTTCGATTTGAGCAACAGAAGGTCTTTGAAAAAATCGGTCTTTACCTGCTTGTCCATTTTGATAGATTTCTGCCATTATTTGCATTTGCCTCTTAATCGGTTTCTTTTGAGTTCTCTTTGATCACTTGAGATTTTTAAAGGAAATTCTATAGTAGCTTGTGTTTTAATGTAAGTTTTACTTGTGTTGATACTAAACCCAAAGGCTTATTATCTTGAATACACTAATATTGCTAATGAAGATTGTGTGAAGTTTTGTATGAAGGAAGTTTTCAAGTGTAGGGAAATAATGATGTGATGAGATGAAGAATGGACAAAAGCTCAAGCTTGGGGATTCCACCCGTGTAACCCCAAGAAATATTCAATAGGTACAAGCGTCAAATCTTGGAGATGCCCAAGGCATCCCCTTCTTCATCAACAAAAAATCCAGGTTTTCTTTCAAGACACTATATGTTTATTGCTTCATGCACTATGTGTTGTTCTTGGAGTGTATTTGTGTTTGTTTTTAGTTTTATTTTGCTTTGTTTGCTGCAATAAGTTGGTTGGATCACAACACACTTCTTTTGGAGAGAGACACGCTCCGTTTTCATTGCCTAGAACACTCTAGTTTTCACTCTTATTGTTCTGTGAGTGTTCACTTTTGCTAGCACTGCGTTTAGCTTTAGTTTTCTTATTCTTTGTGCTTAGAACCTTTTAGTTCTTATTTGTAGTTAGGTGAGATATTATCTCTGATCTTTATTAATTATTATCTTTGTGAGTTGTTTCAAATAAGTCGATTGGTGTTGGAAAAGAGTAGAAAGTTTCATGCTTATAGTGGTACAAAAGGAAGCTTGTTTTGACTGTGACTTAGACTTTATCATGTCATGTTAGATGTTTATTTAACCATATTCTTATTGATTATTGTATTGGAGATATGCCCTAGAGGCAATAATAAATGTAGTTATTATTATATCTTTGTGTTTATGATAAATGTTTACATTCATGCTATAATAGTATTAACAAGGAAACATTGATACTTGTGTGATTTGTAAACTTAATTTGAAGTCCCTAGTATAGCCTCTATACATCACTAGCTTGTTGGTTGATAAATGATTATGGTTTCCCTATCATGAACATTGAGATGTTATCAACAACAAGATCATATCGTTAGGAGAATGATATGGTGGACATACTCCTATAGATAAGCGTAGCATAAAGATCAAGTCATTTTAATAGTTCAATTGCTATATGCTTTCTGATACATAGTAACCTAATTCCTTCGACCATGAGATCATGCATATAACCTTTACCGGATGGATGCTTTGATGACATCAAACACCACACCGTAACTGGGTGGCTATAAAGGTGGAATTGAGTGTTCGGAAAGTATTGGTTGAAACACATGGATCAAGAGTGGGATTTGTCCATCCATATGACGGATAGATATACTCTGGGCCCTCTCGGTGAAATGTCATCCAATTAGCTTGCAAGCATGTGACTGGCTCACAAGGGATCACATATCACGGGAACGAAAAGAGTACTTATCGAACGAGGTTGAACTAGGTATGCAGAAGATACCGACGATCATAACCTCGGATAAGTAAACTATCGTGAGACAAAGGGAAATTGGTATCGTATGTAAGTGGTTCATTCGATCGCAAAGTAATCGTAGAAATATGTGGGAGCCATATGAATTTCCAGATTCCTCTATTGGTTATTGTTCGGAGAAGTGTCTCGATCATGTCCGCATAATTCACGAATCGTAGGGAGACACACTTAAGGATTCGACGTTGTTTGAGTAGTTATGGTATGATGAGAAAGAGACCGAATGTTGTTCGGAGTCTCGGATGGGATCCGGGATATCACGAGGAGATCCGGAATGGTCCGGAGAATAAGATTCATATAACGAAAGTCCGTTTGAGTTCGGGAATGATTAGGTGTTTTCATCGGAATGTTCTAGAAGGTTCCTAATGTCCAAGACTCGGAGAGGAAGGGGTACATGAATGTGTCATTGCAAGTTGAAATGATTGCATCATGTACTAAGTGTCATCGTTGTTCCAAATAAAGGATTAATTCAAATCCTAGTTTGAAAAGTCAAATAGCTAGTTTGAAAAGTCAAACGGCTAAAATTGGTAAGAGGAAAAGAGGAGGAAGTGGGAAACCGAGTTGGGGAGGGAATCCCTCCTCCAACCAGCGGCGCCCCCTCCAAGCCGAGTTGGGGAGGGACTCCTCCTTCCCTTGGCCGGCCCTCCACCTATATAAGGAGGGGCAGGGCTCCCTCCTAGCACAACAACAAGTCCCTCACCTCAAACCCTAGAAGCTGCAGCCTCCATAGCCGCCACCCCCTAGGGTTTGCCCTAGCGCCGACTTGGGGTCCCCTAACCCCAGCCGCGGCTCTAGCATCCCTCCTTGGTGTGTATAAACCCTAGAACACCGAGGACTCTCTCATACTCCACCATACTCGCCTCGGCTTAAGGCGAAGCCTCGAGATCTCCTCTACTTAGGTACCACGCCAGCCGCCGGAATCGCAAGGAGAGTGCTACAACCTCATTGCCTTTGGAACAAGGGAGAGGAAGGTCTTCGTCGAGCACCGAACGTGTGACCGATCATGGGAGCGCTAACGCCGGAAGGATCGTCTACGCGATCTTGAGATCGGGAAGAGTACGACTACATCACCCACGAGAATCTGCTCTCGTTAAACACTTTGGAATCTTCGAGGGTAAGTTATTCCATCGAATCGTTGCTACAATCTAGTAGATAGATCTTGGATTGTTTGTTTGTATGCGATAGAAAATTTTGTTTTCCATGCTACGAAACCCTACAGTGGTATCAGAGCCGTGTCTATATGTAGATCTGCAGACGAGTAGAACACAATGGTCATTGTGGGCATTGATGCTTTATTGTCGATTGCTTCTTGTGTACTTTGCATCTTGCGGTATGTTGGGATGAAGCGCCCGGCTAACCTTACATGACATCGTTCATGAGACTTGCTCCACGCTTGACATGCAACTTGTATTGCATAAGTGGCTTTGCGGGTGCCTGTTTCTCCTAGCATAGTTAAGATCCAATTTACAACGGGTGATTAAGAATACTAGTATCAATGTTGTGGTTCATGTTCGTAAGTTAGAACGACACTTATTGAAAGCCCCAAGCCACGTAAAACATGCAAAGAAAGTAGAGGCGTCTAACTTTGTTTTGGTGGGTGCAGTGATGTGATATGGCCATGATTGTGATTATATTTGATGTATGCAATGTTCCTTATTGTAAGTTGGCAACCGGAAGGAGCCATATGGTTGTCATTAATTTATGTTAAGACCCGCGTGTCTATTCCAAGTAGTTGTAATAGTTGAAGCCGGTGGACGACAACCATGGAGAAGCGTCATTGACCTTGATGCAATGCCGGTGATGATGGATATCATGTTCGTGCTTGAAGATGGAGATCGGAAGCACAAAGAAGAAAGGCCATATCATATCACATATTATGAATTGCATGTGATGTTAATCCTTTATGCATCTTGTATTGCTTAGTAGACGACGGTAGCATTATAAGATGATCCCTCATACACATGAATTTCAAGTCATAAAGTGTTCACCCTTAGTTAGCACTGTTGCTAAAGTTTGTTGTTTCGAAGCACCACGTGATGATCGGGTGTGTTAGATTCCGCAAGTGTATACAACGTGCGCAAGCCAGATTTGCTCATGCGGAAACTAAGGTTTGATCTTGACGAGCCTAGCATGTACGGACATGGTCTCGAACACGGATCACCGAAGGTAAAGCATGAATCATATAGTAGATATGATGAACATGACGATTGTTCGCCATTGAAACTATATCAACTCTCGTGATGATCGGTGTTGATGTAGTGGATTTGGTCTGTGATCACTAAAACAATGTGAGGGATGTTGTTTTGAGTGGGAGTTCACCTAGATTAACTTTATTATTAATTTGAACTCAATTTGTCATAAACTTAGTCTAAACTATTGCAAATATGTTGTAGATCAATGGCAGCCCCTACCATCAATTTTAATGCGTTCCTAGAGAAAGAAAAGTTGAAAAACAATGGAAGCAACTTCGCGGATTGGTTCCGCAATTTGAGGATTGTCCTCACAGCTGGTAATTTGACCTATGTGCTGTATGCACCGCTGGGTGACCCACCTGCAGCTGATGCTTCCGATGAAGTAAAGAATGTTTACCTCGCTCGGAAGAATCAGTACACCATAGTTTAGTGTGCTATCTTGTATGGTTTGGAATCGGAGCTTCAAAAAAGGTTTGAGAATTCAGACCCATATGATATTGTCGAGGATCTCAAATTGATTTTTGAGACTCATGCGGCAATTGAAAGTTATGAGGCTTCTGAAAAGTTCTTTAACTGCAAGATGGAAGAGGGCAGCTCCGTTAGTGAGCATGTGCTTAAGATGTCTGGGCACGCAAACAAACTTCAAAGCTTGGGTATAGTGATTCCTAATGCTTTGGGTATTTACCGTGTCCTCCAATCACTACCACCAAGTTACAAGAACTTTGTGATGAACTACAACATGCAGAACATGAACAAGCAGTTGCCAGAACTATTTGCTATGTTAAAGTCTGCAGAAGTGGAGATCAAGAAAGAGCACAAGGTGTTGTTGGTCAATAAGACCACCAAATTCAAGAAAGGCAAGTCTAAGCAGAAGGGACACTTCAATAAGGGTGGTAAGAAAGTTACTACGCCGGCGAAGAAGACCAAGGCTGGACCTAAGCCGACATCGAGTGCTTTACCGCAAGGGATAAGGTCACTGAAGCGGAATTGCCCAAAGTACTTGGCGGATTTGAAGAACGCAACATCAAGAAGAAAGGTATATCGATATACATGTTATTGATGTGTATCTCACTAGTACTCGTAGTAGTGCCGGGTATTTGATATCTTGGTTCGGTTGCTCATATTTGTAACTCAAAAGGTCTTGCGAGAATAACGGAAGCTAGCGAAGAACGATGTGACGATGCGCGTGGGAAATGGATCAAAGGTTGATGTGATCGCGGTCGGCACGCTACCCCTTCATCTATCATCGGGATTAGTTTTATACTTAAATAATTGTTATTTGGTGTCTGCGTTGAGCATGAACATTATATCAGGATCTTGTTTATTGCGAGACGGTTACTTGTTTAAGTCCGAGAATAATGGTTGTTCGATTTATATGAGTAATATGTTTTATGCACATGCACCTTTGATAGATGGTCTATTCTTATTGAATCTCGATAGTGGAAATACACATATCAACAACATTGAGGCTAAACGTTTGAAATCAAGCGATAATTCGACCTATATGTGGCACTGTCGTCTTGGTCACATTGGAGTGAAACGTATGAAGAAACTCCATTCCGATGGACTTCTTGAATCACTTGATTTTGAATCACTTGAAAGATGCGAAGCATGTCTGATGGGTACAATGACTAAGACTCCATTTTCTGGTATGATGGAGCGAGCTACGGACTTATTGGAAATCATACATGCCGATGTATGTGGTCCAATGAGTGTAGCATCGCACGGTGGTTATCGTTATGTTCTTACCTTCACGGATGATTTGAGTAGATATGGGTATATCTATTTCATGAAACATAAGTCCGAAACTTTCGAGAAGTTTAAGGAGTTTCAAAGTGAGGTAGAGAATCAACGTAACAAGAAGATTAAATTTCTACGTTCTGATCGTGGAGGTGAATATCTAAGTTACGAGTTTGGCGAGCATTTAAAGAAATGCGGAATACTTTCATGATTGACACCGGAATACCACAGCGTAATGGTGTGTCCGAACGTCGTAATCGAACTCTCTTAGATATGGTTCGTTCTATGATGTCACTTACAGATTTACCGCTATCATTTTGGGGTTATGCATTAGAAACAGCCGCATTCACTTTAAATAGGGCACCGTCTAAATCCGTTGAAACGACACCGTATGAATTATGGTTTGGGAAGAAACCTAGATTGTTATTCCTTAAAGTTTGGGGATGCGAAGCCTATGTAAAGAAGTTACAGCCGGACAAGCTTGAACCCAAAGCGGAAAAATGCGTCTTCATAGGATACCCGAAGGAAACTATTGGGTATACCTTCTATCATAGATCCGAAGGCAAAATCTTCGTTGCCAAGAATGGATCCTTTCTAGAGAAGGAATTTCTCTCGAAAGAAGTGACTGGAAGGAAAGTAGAACTCGACGAGGTTATCGAACCTTCTCTCGAAATTGCGAGTAGCACAACACCGGAAGAAGTTCCTGTGGTGCCTGCACCAATTAGAGAGGAAGCTAATGATAGTGATCATGAAACTTCGGTTGAAGTTGCTACAGAGCCTCGGAGGTCAACGAGAACTCGTACCACTCCAGATTGGTATGATCCCGTTATGAGTGTCATGTTGGTGGACAACATCGATGACCCTGAGACATATGAGGAAGCAATGATGAGCCCAGATTCCAATAAATGGCAAGAAGCCATGAAATCCGAGATTGGATCCATGTACGAAAACCAAGTATGGACTTTGGTGGACTTACGGATGGCGGAAGGTCATCGAGAACAAATGGATCTTCAAGAAGAAAAGCAGATCTTGATGGTAATGTTCGTTTATAAAGCTCGACTTGTCGCAAAAGGGTTTCGACAAATTCAAGGAGTTGACTACGATGAGACTTTCTCACCAAGATGCGAAGCTAAAGTCTGTGAGGATTATGTTAGCAATTGCTGCATATTACGATTATGAGATATGGCAGATGGATGTCAAAACAGCATTCCTCAATGGAGACATTGATGAAGAGTTGTATATGATGCAACCCAAAGGTTTTGTCGATCCTAAAGATGCTAACAAGGTATGCAAACTTCAACAGTCCATCTATGGATTGAAGCAAGCATCCCGAAGTTGGAATCAACGTTTTGATAAGGTGATCAAAAGTTTTGGTTTTATACAAACTTATGGAGAAGCTTGTATTTACAAGAAAGTGAGTGGGAGCTCTGTAGTATTCTTAATACTATATGTGGATCACATATTGTTGATTGGGAATGATGTAGAACTTCTTAATAGTGTCAAGGAATATTTGAATAATAGTTTTTCAATGAAGGATCTTGGCGAAGCAGCTTACATATTAGGCATAAAGATTTATAGAGATAGATCGAAACGCCAAATATCATTGTCACAGAGTACATATTTGGACAAAGTTCTAAAGAGGTTTGGAATGGAAGATATCAAGAAAGGGTTCTTGCCCATGTTGCCCAATACGACCTTGAGTAAAACTCAAAGTCCGACATCGGCAGAAGATAGAGAAAGGATGAGTAAGACTCCCTATGCCTCAGCCATAGGATCTCTAATGTATGCCATGCTATGTACTAGACCCGACATTGCATATGCTGTTAGTTTAACTAGCAGATATCAAAGTGATCCAGGAGTGGATCATTGACATGATCAAAACATCCTTAAGTACTTTAGAAGAACTAATGATATGGTTCTTTCTTATGGAGGTGATGAACAGCTCGTTGTTAATGGTTACACCGATGCTAGTTGGAACACCGATCCAGATGATTCTAAATCACAACGGATACGTATTTATTTTGAATGGTGCGTGTTAATTTGGAAGAGTGCAAAGCAAAGCGTTGTGGCGAGATCTTCAACGAATCGAATACATGGCTGCCGGAGGCTTCACAAGAACCGATATGGATGAAAGAGTTCATTACAGTGGGTGTGGTTCCTAGTCTACTGGACCCAATGTCTATCTCTTGTGATAACATGGGCGCCATAGCCAATCGCAAGAACCAAGGTCACACAAGAAGTGAAACACATCAAGCTACGTTTTCACGCTATTCGAGAACATATCCAAGATGGGGATATAAATATTTGCAAAGTACACACGATCTGAATGTGGCGGATCCGTTGACTAAACCTCTCCGAGGGCAAAACATGACCAGACCAAACTGCCATGGGTGTTCGGTATATTACCATGTAATCTAGATTACATGACTCTAGTGCAAGTGGGAGACTGTTGGAGATATGCCCTAGAGGCAATAATAAATGTAGTTATTATTATATCTTTGTGTTTATGATAAATGTTTACATTCATGCTATAATAGTATTAACAAGGAAACATTGATACTTGTGTGATTTGTAAACTTAATTTGAAGTCCCTAGTATAGCCTCTATACATCACTAGCTTGTTGGTTGATAAATGATTGTGGTTTCCCTATCATGAACATTGAGATGTTATCAACAACAAGATCATATCGTTAGGAGAATGATATGGTGGACATACTCCTATAGATAAGCGTAGCATAAAGATCAAGTCATTTTAATAGTTCAATTGCTATATGCTTTCTGATACATAGTAACCTAATTCCTTCGACCATGAGATCATGCATATCACCTTTACCGGATGGATGCTTTGATGACATCAAACACCACACCGTAACTGGGTTGCTATAAAGGTGGCATTGAGTGTTCGGAAAGTATTGGTTGAAACACATGGATCAAGAGTGGGATTTGTCCATCCATATGACGGATAGATATACTCTGGGCCCTCTCGGTGGAATGTCATCCAATTAGCTTGCAAGCATGGTAGCTCACAAGGGATCACATATCACGGAACGAGAAAAGAGTACTTATCGTAGAGGTTGAACTAGGTATGCGAGAGATCTGACGATCATAACCTCGGATAAGTAAACTATCGTGAGACAAAGGTAAATTGGTATCGTATGTAAGTGGTTCATTCGATCGCAAAGTAATCGTAGAAATATGTGGGAGCCATATGAATTTCCAGATTCCTCTATTGGTTATTGTTCGGAGAAGTGTCTCAATCATGTCCGCATAATTCACGAACCGTAGGGAGACACACTTAAGGATTCGACGTTGTTTGAGTAGTTATGGTATGATGAGAAAGAGACCGAATGTTTTTTGGAGTCTCGGATGGGATCCGGGATATCACGAGGAGATCCGGAATGGTCCGGAGAATAAGATTCATATAAGGAAAGTCCCGTTTCGGAGTTCGGGAATGATTCCGGTGTGTTTCATCGGGAATGTTCTAGAAGGTTCCGGAATGTCCGGCACTCCGGAGAGGAAGGGGTACATGAATGTGTCATTGCAAGTTGGAATGATTGCATCATGTACTAAGTGTCATCGTTGTTCCAAATAAAGGATTAATTCAAATCCTAGTTTGAAAAGTCAAATAGCTAGTTTGAAAAGTCAAACGGCTAAAATTGGAAAGAGGAAAAGAGGAGGAAGTGGGAAACCGAGTTGGGGAGGGAATCCCTCCTCCAACCGGCGACGCCCCCTCCAAGCCGAGTTGGGGAGGCACTCCCCTCCCTTCCCCTTGACCGCCGGCCCCTCCACCTATATAAGGAGGGACAGGGCTCCCTCCTAGCACAACAACAAGTCCCTCACCTCAAACCCTAGAAGCTGCAGCCCTCCATAGCCGCCGCCACCCCCTAGGGTTTTGCCCTAGCCGCCGACTAGGGGGTCCCCGGAACCCTAGCCGCCGGCTCTAGCATCCCCTCCTTGGTGTGTCTAAACCCTAGAACACCGAGGACTCTCTCGTACTCCACCATACTCGCTCCGGCTTAAGGCGAAGCCCTGCGAGATCTCCCCTCTACTTCCGGTACCACGCCGTTGTGCTGCCGTAATCGCAAGGAGAGTGCTACAACCTCCGTTGCCTGCTGGAACAAGGGAGAGGAAGGTCTTCGTCAAGTACCGAACGTGTGACCGACTGTGGGAGCGCTGCCGGAACGCAGCGCCGGAAGGATCGTCTACGCGATCTTGAGATCGGGAAGAGTACGACTACATCACCCACGAGAATCTGCTCTCGTTAAACACTTTGGAATCTTCGAGGGTAAGTTATTCCATCGACTCGTTGCTACAATCTAGTAGATAGATCTTGGATTGTTTGTTTGTATGCGATAGAAAATTTTGTTTTCCATGCTACGAAACCCTACATATTGTTGTAGCATGACTTTTTTCAAACAATTGAGATTGCTTAATGTGCCTTGAAAGAATCATGCATTGTTTTAGCATATAAAAGCATAATATTTTGGTATTCTCCTTTGATGCTTTATTTGGATTGACTTGACACATGCTTACACCATGTTATGACTATGAACCAGTCACCCTAGCCTCTATGACCATTTAGTTTTTGACTTGTGATATCACTTTATGCTTTGATTAATAATGTTTTGTTGATTTGCATGATTATGGCCATTATTGCTCTCTTAGTTGGTCGCTCCCAGTCTTTTGCTAGCCTCCACTTGTACTAAGTATGAACTCTACTCGTTCATACAATTCCCAATAAACCAATTTATTCCAAAGAGTCCACTATAAATTCCTATGCATGGTGTGTTACACCATTCCAAGTATATTCATGTTTTTATCTATCTTCCAAATTAAAGTTTTGTTATGTGAAAATTAGTGATTAAAGCTCTCACAAACTTGATGGCACACTTTATTTTCTTGCACTTAATAAACTTGAATCATTGTGCCCATCTAAGTTGCTTATATGCTTGCAAATTATAAGTTGGGAGTTAGCAGAATCATGTTGTCATGGGGAACGCTTTCAACATTGCACTTATTCTATTCAGTTGATATCATGTTCTTTTGTTTATGGATCCCGACGGTGTGAAATAAAAGGAGAGCTTGTAAGATCATGGATTTTATATATGTGTTAGAGAAACGCCTAGGCATCTAGCCTAAGCCATGCCTAATCATGGTGGAAACCTGCAGCATAACCATTATGAGCATTATGTGAAGCATCCTCAATAAAAACCTATGCAAATAGCAAATAAAAATATCGCTGAGATGCTCATTGTCTGTTGCATTGTCATTTTGATATGGGATAGATCTTGTGTCATGGGGCAAGGGGTACCCCGTTGGCGGTTCTCTATGATACACATATACTTACAATGACAAGAACTTGCTTGTGACTAAAGTTGAGTAGCATGAGGTTCGGTACTCGTACGCAAGGGGCATGAGATTTTCAACTTATAACTTGTCAAGAATATACTTCATATTTGTCTCACTTTAACCTTAATCACTTCAAGATATTTATGATATGGGAAATGAGAGCCGAAAGCTAATAAGTACCATAATTTTTGGAAGCTCTTTATTAAACTATAAATCCATGCTTCCCTCTATGAAGGGCCTTTCTTTTTTACTTTTATGTTGCGTATCCATCTTCTATCTTTATGCACCAATTAAGAGAGCATAGTTGTCATTCTTAGTTCAATGTGCATTGTCCCAAAACTTATTGATTGATTCATAATCATGGTATTGCTTATTCTTAAATTATTTGTATCTAGTAACCCTTATGAACTTTGAAGATGTCCTTATGTTTTGTTATTCCATGAAGGACAAGATGAATACCACTTTTGCATGTTTTATATATGTGAAACAAACAAATGTATTTCAATGCATTGTTATTCATGATCTTTTGTTTGTACCTTTTCATATTACAACTTAGTTTCTATTGTCTTATTATTAGAACTACATCTTTCATGCTCATGTTTAAAGTACTATGATCCCAGCTAGCAATGCTTTACAACATTTTGATCATGATTGCGATGGTGCATGTCACCTTAAAAATTATTCTTTTTATCACTTACCTACTCGAGGACGAGCAAGAGTTAATCTTGGGGATGCTTGATACGTCGTAAACGTATCTATAATTTTTGATGCTCCATACTTGTTTTGTATCAACTATCTTATATTTTGTCTACACTTTGAGGGATTTTTATACATTTTCTGGAACTAACCTATTGACGAGATGTCGCAGTGCCAGTTGTCTGTTTTCTGCTGCTTTTGGTTTCAGAAAAGCTAGTAAAAAAATATTCCTGGAATTGGGCGAAACAAAAGCCAAAGTTCTTATTTTGCCCGACAGGACACGGAGTCCGAAGGAGAGACGAAGAGGCGCCACGAGGCAGCCACACCATACGATGGTGCGGACAGGGGGCACCACCAGGTGGTGTGGGCCCCTCGGGCGTCCACTGACCTTGCCCTTCCGCCTATATAAAGCCTCGACACAAAAACCCTAAATCATCCATCCTCCGTCCACGAAAATTTCCGCGGCGCCTCCGCAACCAAAGAGTAAATTTGGGGGACAGAAGTCTTTGTTTCGGCACCATGCCAGGACGGGGAATTGCCCCTGGAGCCATCTCCATCGAATCCACCCCCATCTCCATCGCCGTTGCCGACTCCCATGATGAGGAGGGAGTAGTTCTCCCTCGAGGCCAAGGGCTCTACCGGTAGCTATGTGTTCATTTCTCTCTCTATGCGTGATCTTATTGTGATCATGAGCTTTGTAATTAAGTAGATCTACTATGCTACTCAAGTGCTTTAATTAATCTCTGCTTGTCCCCACGTGTATGAAGTTGACAGTGTGCACACCGTGTGGCACTTAGGCTAAAGATTACATAAATACTTATCATGACGCATGCAACTGAGTTGGATGTCTCTATGAATTTATGGTGTTTGTTGAAACCATCTAACGTTCGAGGTGACAATGGGGTTATCTAGATGGGGAATGCGAACTTTGAGGTGTACTGTTAAGCCCTACATTGTCCAACCGAAGAGTAGTTTAGAGTAGCATAATAAAAAAAAATATTTATATGAGAGTGTCCACTAGTGAAAGTATGATCCCTAGGCCTTGTTTCTAAGCATTGAAACATCGTTTACAATCAGTCCTGCTACACGTTTGCTTGCTGCCATTTTTATTTCAGATTGCAATTACCACTTATAATCATCCATATTACTTGTATTTCACTATCTCTTCGCCGAACTAGTGCACCTATACACCTGACAAGTGTATTGGATGTGTTGGGAACACAAGAGACTTCTTATATCTTAATTGCAGGGTTGCTTGAGAGGGATACCTTTGACCTCTTCATCCCTGAGTTCGATAAACCTTGGCTGATCCACTTAAGAGATGGATGAGATCAAACGACACACAGCCACACCACATTTAACCTCTAGCATTTGACTAAGTAGTATATACTTCTTTTAAAATAAGTAGCATATACGTGCCCAAATGTTATATACTTAATCGCCAAATTTTGGTATATATTTCCATAGCCAATTTTATGTTATATACTCTATCTAAAAAGTGCTATATACTCCATCGCCAATTTAGCTATTTTCTAAATAATATAATTGCTTTTAATCAATTTCCAAAATAATACATGAAATTTGAAATTTCTAATTCTAGCGCGGCTACAGCACACGCTATGCTGACAACAACTTGGTGTGCCGGCAGCCACTAATCGGCACATGGTGAGGTGACATGACCTTTTGGCACACAGTACCGATTAATGCCCGAGGCCTAGCTATCTAAACATGCATGCGCTGCTCTGTGTGTGCTGCGCAGCCAAGCCACTAAGCCCTTCCACGGCGTTGTTGATGTCCCACAAAAAAATTCTGAAATATTCAGTCATGTCTAGAAATTTATTTAAGGTATCGGTCTCATAACATTGAGAATCTTGTCAGGAATATATGACTGGACCCACAACGTCATCAACAAATGGACCAACCAATCCCGACGCTTTCTTACACACTTCCTTGTCTTAATTGCATGCGTAGTACACAAGTATATTCATATTTTAGTGATTTAAGAATTAGGGCATCGGAGCAAGTAGGTGCTCCAGTGCTCTCAAATTTTTGTTGGGCACCGATCTCACAATGGAAGACATCGGTTTTCAAAGACTCAAAACTGATTTGAACACCGATTTTTGCATACGTTATGGAGGGCCAGTCGAATCACCGTATACTGATTAGTGGTTGTTGGTATACCGTGTGCCGAAGCCGAGCTAGTTTCCAAAATTTTAAATTTTATATATTTTTTCGAAGAATATATATTATTAAGAAAAATAGCAAAGAGCCCGGTTCGAAAAGTTCATATACCACGTTACAATTTTGCTGTTACACTATGCTGCCGTCGATGTCACACACACACACACACGTACGCCATGGAGTCTACCAGCTGCTGTCTGTCTGCTTATTAGTCGCAACCGGCAAGCCCGCGTAAAGCCGCGAAAGCAAAAAATAATAATTTAAACTAAACAAATTTTGTTTTAAAAAATAAACTAGACTAGCAATAAATTTTGTCTGGAAACAGAACAGATCGGGTGCCGCTTTACAAAGCAGTAGGCCAGGTCTAAAAGGGTAGCGTGACAAAAATCATGTTTCAAATTACAAGCAAAAAAAATCCACGTTTCATGCTCGCATTTATCGGCGCGAAACGAGGCCACACGAAACGAACACCCTCGCATACCGGATACCGCGCCGCACCATGGGAGCACGACTCGCGCGCCCGTGAGCTAGCGTCCACCGGCAGCCGTGTATGTACGTAACGTAATCCACCAACAGTAGTAGTACAACGGACCAGCGCCACCGCCACAAGGTTCCAAAGGCAGGCAGGCAGGCATCGGCGCCGTCATCTCATCACCGGTCGCCCTACCGCGCCAGGCCCATCGCTATCGGCCACGGCACCGCGCCCCCGAGCCCCGGCCCCGGCCCCCCGCATGCCCATCTCCATCTGCCGATCCAACCCATCCACCCGCGCCCGCGTCCGCCTCAAAACCCCACCACCGCTGCAACCCCCGCGCACTCGCCAGTCGCCCACACCACTCTCGTCTCGTCTCACTCTCACCGTGCCGCCACACTCCACTCCACTCCCTACGAAAATGGCGCCGGGCGGCTTTGGCTCCTGCGCCGCGACGGCCGGAACCGCGGCGCTGCTGTCGTTCGTGCTTCTGCTGCAGGTCTCGGTGGGCGCGGGCGCGGGCGGCGACTGCTACTTCCCGGCCGTGTTCAACTTCGGCGACTCCAACTCGGACACGGGCGGGCTGTCGGCAGCCTTCGGCGCCGCGCCGCCGCCCAACGGCAGGACCTTCTTCGGCATGCCCGCCGGACGCTACTGCGACGGCCGCCTCGTCATCGACTTTATCGGTACGTGCGCGCGTCCATCACTCTCGCTAGCTAGAAACCACTCCCTGTTTTCGGTACTATCGGCGTACAGTATTAACTCTGTCAGAAGCTCTTCGAGTCACTGTTATCTGTTCTGCGTGTGTGTGTATTTGGTAATTCGTTGTGTTGTTACTTTTCACCTGTTCGATCTGTTCTTCTGCACGGCTGCTCGTAGGGCCCAAGGGTTAATAAGCGCCAAACCTACTGCAGGCCTTCACTTGCAGGACCAATAAATGTCGGCCTTAATTCGTTCCCATGTAGACGGTGCGGTGGGGAAGTAGTAGTAGAATTTTGAAAGGAACGTCTATACTGTAGCTAGCTACAAGTATTTTCATAGTTCCCGGAGGGATAATAATCATTCATGGAGTAAAAGACATCACTTGCTTGGAATAAAATACAGTAGCAGAAAACTTTTGTATTCATGCAGAGACAGATTAACCTGCAGCATGTAGTAGAAAGTTACTACTCCCTCCGTTTCGGTTTATAAGTCCTACCTATATCTAGGTTATCAATTTGACCTATATAATTTGAATTATATAATATAAAAATTATATCATTGCAAAATACAGAGTCTAAAGTTTCCGGTGATATATTTTTTGTAATATATACATCATACTAAGTTGCTTAATTTGGCGACATAGAACTACGTGTAGGACTTGTAAACCGAAACGGAGGGAGTAACTGGATTAGCATGTATTTTATTGTACTAGTACATACGATGTCGTTTTGTCGGCCTGTTCTCCTACTGAAGTAGAGTAATAAAAAAGAAGGGATGTCAGTATGTCACCGGAAAGGACCAAGCAGAACATTGCTTTATCTCTTCGAGAACAGAGAAGCTTTGTTTGTTGCTCCAGAATATCTGAACTGAAAGGCTATTTCATTTCATGTCTGGATTGCCTTGCGGCGGTGATCCGGCCATACCCAGCCAGAGCCAGCCCATCACTTCCTGGCCGGAAACGGCCGCCGGTAGCAGCATGGCTGGAGATAGGCAGCTGGACTTGCCCCCCACCGCTCAATGCCCCCGCGAGCGGGCGTGCTGTGCTCGCCTCCAAGGTAATGATGCGACGCCCATGCGTCCATCGGCCGGGACCCTACAAGCCATCCATCATTTTACACCGAAGCCGACACGATCTTGATTTTGATTCGAATCAAGCCGATCTAGATTTTATTACTCCATGTTTAAATATTATACTAGCTATCTAGCTACCTGATCTAATCATGATTCTCCTATATTAGACATAAGAAATCCATTTAGATTCAGAAAAAAAACGTTTTTATTTCGCCAAACCCAGCAGTAATGCTAGTAGTACTAACTTCCGCGCAAAGCATCATTCTAGAGGTTAGATCGTTAAGAGTCTGTTTGATTAACATGATAGAAAAAACGTAGGGCAGGATAAGTGTCATGTCAGGTGAATCCTGTAAGATTTAGAACATAGAGAAATTTTCTTCAAGCAATGTTTGAATCACATGAAAAACAAAGGAATTGAAACATGAGATTTGACCGAGTAGATGAAAATTTTCCTCCAAAACATAGTGCCATGCAATCGGGTCTAATCCTACGAATCAAACGATGCCCATAGGAAATTTTTCTAAGGATCAAAATCCTCCAAAATTCCTATACGATTCCTTTGAATCAAACGAGCCCTAAAGCCGCCGTGTGCGATCGTCACGGGAATATTTTGAGTTTGTTTTCAAGTAGGACCTCTACACACATCAAAATTTCAACTTATTCATCAGCAGTAGTTCAGCTATAGCAAAATGTCAGCAAAGTGAAAACAACATAACTCGTGCATCACCTATCTTATTACTAACGGCGTCAATCAACCAGAATAATAAACCCCGCGGGTTTTTCTTTGGGTTGCCGCTGGAGAGTACTATTAGTAGGTTCTACTCTTTTGGCTTTGGGGATGCTAATCTTCCTTTTCAATAATGGGATGCTGATTTTCCCTTTTTAGAAATGTGATGCTGATTTCCTTTTAGTAATGCGATGCTGATTTGAGAGGAGGCACAGAAAGAACACATTAGATTAAAGGGAATAGTTGTTTGGTGAGCCTTCTATCTCCGGGAAAGCGCAAGGTGGTAGGTGTCTAAAAATGGGGAGATGAACAAACGTAAGTAGCATGATTGTAGTACCATATATTCCATGAATTAATAGAATGGTGGAGGAGATTCGTGCTGCGGTGTTAGGGTATGTGTTGCATGCTTTGCTTTAAATATTCTTAGTGGAGTTGGGGGATCAAGGATGGCAACATGCCACTAGCTCAAGGTGATCCTGCACTACAAGCTGATTTGGGAGACGAACATAGATAGCACCGAATTCAGTGGCGAATGTACAACATTGTTTTGCCAAGCAGCTGTGATGAGCTATTTATTGGTTAGAAAGAATACAACCTTCAGAACAAGTAAAAATGCTGTAATTAAATAAATGGAAGCAAAAAAAGTATCTGAGCTTGATGCTATATTTAGGCTAGCCAAAAAGACTGAATTGTACAGTGGATGTGTAGAACAGAAATCACAGTTCATCGCTATAGTTTATCACACTGCAGAGTGCTACTGTGTAATATACTCTTCCTTTTTCCCTTGATACTGCAGCTGAAAACATAGGAATACCTTACCTAAGTGCGTACCTCAACTCAATAGGAAGCAACTTCTCGCAGGGAGCAAATTTCGCGACAGCCGGCTCATCAATCAGCCGACAGAACTCATCTTTGTTCCTCTCTGGTTTCAGCCCCATCTCCTTGGACGTTCAGTCCTGGGAATTTGAGCAATTCATCAACAGAAGCCAGTTCGTTTACAACAACAAAGGTGATAACAACTAACCCAAATTTCCTAGCAGAATTCAATATTCACTCTTCTGTTTTTATGTTCATGTAGGTGGTATCTACAGGGAGCTCCTGCCAAAGGCTGAGTACTTCTCCCAGGCGCTTTACACATTCGACATCGGCCAGAATGACATCACTGCTGGCTACTTCGCAAACATGTCTACTGAACAAGTCGTAGCCTACATCCCTGATCTGATGGATAGGTTCGTCTCAATAATCCAGGTATATATCCTCATGCATTTCTATCGATCTTACGTGACTGATCAAGGCTCAGTAGCTGATTGGGAAATTGATGTGCAGAGTGTGCACTGGCTTGGAGGAAGGTACTTCTGGATCCACAGCACGGGGCCTATCGGCTGCCTGCCTTACGCTATCGTTCACCGCCCCGACATTGGCGCACAGAAGGACAGCGTCGGCTGCTCTGTCACCTACAACAAGGTCGCGCAGCTCTTCAACCAAAGGCTGAAGGAGACCGTGGCTCGTCTCCGAAAAACGTACCCTGACGCCGCCTTCACCTATGTCGACGTGTACACCGCCAAGTACAAGCTGATCAGCCAAGCCAAGAAGCTAGGTAACGTGCCATGGCTGAACAATTGCATGTATATAGTGTAGGAGTATTAGGCAGCATAATGTCCCTGGAGATGGCTGAAGCCGGCCTCTGTCTTCAGGCTTTGACGACCCTCTGCTGACCTGCTGCGGGCACGACGCCGGCCCGTACAACTACGACCCGAAGGTTGGTTGCGGCGGGAAGGTACTGGTGAACGGGAAGTGGGTGGTGTTGGGGAAATCCTGCGACGATCCGTCGAGGAGGGTGAGCTGGGACGGCGTCCACTTCACCGAGGCTGCCAACAAGTTTGTCTTCGACCAGATCGTCGGCGGCAAGCTCTCGGACCCGGCTGTGCCACTAAGACAGGCTTGCCGGAGCAAGGGGCAGTGAACTACAAGCGGACCATTTGTCAGGTTGGCTGCTCTGCTGCTACTGCTGCTAGCTTTGTAAGCGTAGCATGCTTGAGTTATGCAATATGCTCCAACCTGCTTCCTTGTGATAGTGGGGAGAGGGGAATGGAAATCACATGGCAGAGCAACGCAATCCATGTGTCTTGATCACACATTCTGTAGAAGGTCTTGGTTTTAGACACTGCTGGTTGCCACTTGGCAGTCTATGTATTGGTCCAATTTCATCGTGGCTTACTGGCTTGAGATGAGTACCGGTACAGATAAACAATTCTTACTCTCCATCAACGATCCAGCGAGAAATCTATTCTCCGGACAGTTTGTATTTGGCAATTGAAACTAAATTTTCACTTTCCTTCTATGGCACCGAGAGTAAGTAAACGAAGAAACATGAACCATAGGAATCTTTGAAGCCACGTTATCTATATCTATATCTATATATATATATATATATCCATTCCCCTCGTGCCCAGGCTCCATACCTCTCCATCATTTGATTGCATCAAGATACAATAGTAAGAAAAGCTAACGGGTATACCTATTAAATTGATTAGGAAAGAATGGATGATTGGCTAATTAATGCATATATAGAAACTGCTGGCCGGTTTGACTATGCCAGATTTTTTTTCCAAAGCATGCATGCAGGCTATACACGCTAGAATTTAAGACTCCATTATTGTTGCCTTGAACATTATCTATATCTATATCTATTCTATATCTATATCTATACCTATACCTAATAATAAAGTACGCAACGTTTCTGTCCACCGTCCGTCACTTGGACAATTTTGCCCCTGTCTTTTCAGAAGTATTACAGCCTCTGCCACCGCTGAGTAAAACCGAACCATTTCGCTGGAAAAAAAAGAAACTGATCTCCCACCCCGGCTACGCGCCACGCGCGAGTCACCCCGCGACCACCTATCCCGCTCCCATGACCCCGCCTCGCTTCTTCCTCGCGACCCGCCACCACCGCTCTCGGTGTTGCGTCGCCTCTAGCTCTCTCCCAGGCCTCCATGAGCTCCGCCGTGCTCGCCGGCCACGCCTCTCAAAGATCCCCGCACGCCTTCCGTCCGACGCAGAGCCTCACAGGCGAGCTCCGGCCAGGGCGACGCGGGCATGCTCGACCAAGGCGGTGCGGGACAAGCTCCGGGTAGCAGCAGAGCAGCGGCCATGGACGACACGGGGCAAGAGGTAGGGATGGCGCGGGCGTACGATGCGAGGCTCCAGTATGGGTTGATGCGGCCCGATTTTGGATCCATATCGAAATTGACCACCCACGACTGAATCTGACGCGTTTGGAGGCGTTCTTGGCAGGACAACATGTACACAGAGGCAAACATGGCGGCGAGGTGGGGCGGGTAGAGGAGAGATACCCGTGGTGACAACGCCATGGCCGGCGGCTCATGGATTTGGTCAGCTCAAAATCCAATTGATGGAATGGGATGAGTGTGGATTGGGGCTTCTAAGTTGAATTTATCTCGATTTGATACATAATTTGGTTTCTAATTTGAATGTTCGGAGAGATTGAGAGATAGGGGAGAGAGAATTTGGGGGAGGAAGACGACCGGCATACAAGAACGGATTAGGATGAAGCCTAATAAAGTACGCAACGTTTCTGTCCACCGTCCGTCACTTGGACAATTTTGCCCCTGTCTTTTCAGAAGTATTATAGCCTCTGCCACCGCTGAGTAAAACCGAACCATTTCGCTGGAAAAAAAAGAAACTGATCTCCCACTCGCGCCACATGAAGTCACCCCACACGACCACCTATCCCGCTCCCGCACCCCATGACCCCGCTCCGCTTCTTCCTCGCTCGCGACCCCGCCACCAGCGCCCTGCTCTCAGTGTTGCGTCGCCCCTCTAGCTCTCTCCTGGGCCTCCCCGCGAGCTCCGCGTTCACTTGCCGGCCACGCCGCCAAAGATCCCGCCATCTTCCGTCGACGCAGAGGTCGGCGTGGTGCGCGCCCTCTGGCGAGCTCCGGCCAGGGACGACGCGGGGCATGCTCCAGCCAAGGGCGGTGCGGGACAAGCTCCGGGTAGCAGAAGCAATGCCATGGACGACACGGGCAAGAGGTAGGGATGGCGGGCGTCGATGCGAGGCTCCAGATGGGTTGATGCGCCGATTTTGGATCCATATCGAAATTGACCACCCACGATCGAATCCGACGCGTTTGGGCGTTCTTGGTGACAACATGTACACAGAGGCAAACATGGCGGCGAGGTGGGGCGGGTAGAGGAGAGATACCCGTGGTGACAACGCCATGGCCGGCGGCTCATGGATTTGGTCAGCTCAAAATCCAATTGATGGAATGGGATGAGTGTGGATTGGGGCTTCTAAGTTGAATTTATCTCGATTTGATACATAATTTGGTTTCTAATTTGAATGTTCGGAGAGATTGAGAGATAGGGGAGAGAGAATTTGGGGGAGGAAGACGACCGGCATACAAGAACGGATTAGGATGAAGCCTTTTTTTAAGTACAAGAGACTGTGGACGTGGTCTCGTGGATGGCGACTTTGGCCCGGTCTAGCTTGGCCGGTAAGGGTCCAGGGATGCACTGAGTCTTCAAAAGATCAAAAGATATTTATAATTAAAAAAAAAGACAAGTCGCATGGATATTTTGGACCGGATACAATAGTTCCACCTCGCTTTTTTAGAAGGAATATCACCAGTTTATATACGTCAAAAAAGTTTTCATAAGCAAGGAGCAATAAAGTTGATTAGTCTGAAATCTACGAATCAAAGTGGGAATAAAATTCCCAAGTGAAAACAATGGGAAAAAGATAGATGAGGGGAGTCTATTTCGGACTGTTTGGACTCAAATGATGAAAGGTTGGTAAATGTTTGGATCGAAAATGAAAGGAGTACACTACAAAGGTAAACACAATTGTGCTAATTAAATTGGCGGGGACTGTTTGAACTGAAAATGAAAGAAGTACGTGGCAAAGGTTTGTTGGTATAGGGGTTACTGTAGAGATCAGAGGGTAAACGGAATAGTACCAAAATTACACAGACTGAGCTGCTTCCGTATGTGATCTACTTTGGAGCAGGAATTTAGTCTTTTTTTATCAATAAACCTATTCTCTCCGGTTGTAATGTATGGAAAATGTTTTTTTATCAAAAACAAAATTCTCTCCCCTTGCAATGCAAAGGGCTTATTTGCTAAAAATTAACCGGTAGCAATACCCGGCCACATCTGATATTTTTTTTTAAAGTTTATTTTCCTTCTCCTGGTGCAAACGCACGAGTTTCGTTAACAGAAACTGATTTAGAGTAGTGAAACTCTTAAAAATTGCTTTTCACGACATGTTTTTTTCTTCCGGTGCAACGCACGGGTATTTTTCCTAGTTTAAAATTAAAGTATGAGACGTAGACGTGACCTGCCTTTTATGGTATACTTTAAAAATTCTTGGGTATGTACATACCTAGATATTTCGTCGTATATTTTGGGTATGTATATACCTAGAAATTTTATTGGCACATTTTGGGTATGGACATACCTAGAAATTTCGTTGGGATATCTTGGATATCTACGTGGTTAGAAATTTCATCGGTATATGTTCGATGTGTAAATACCTAAAAAATTGTCAGTACATCTTGTGACATCTAGGTATGTAAATACCCAATACGACAAGATATACTCGATGACCTAGTCGCTAATCCAAGTTCTAGGTATATCTTTGGTGTGCACATACCTAGATGTCAGTACATCTTGGGTATTTACACACACACACACACACATATATATATCTTCTGGTCCAACACTTTTTTGGACCGTTTTGCCCTCCCATTCAATTACATATTAGGTACTAATGCCACCGGTAAGAAATTAAAAAACTCTTCCTACCATATGTTCCTACGCTTTGGCAGGGTTACCTGTGTCTCGTTCGATCTGGTTCACGGAAGTCGGGCGGCGCAACATTGCTGCCCAGATGGATCTCGAACAGCATAAATCAGGTGGCGACGTCGACTTTGTAGATGGGAGATGCCCGGTTGGCGGCAGGCAGGGTAACGACGTTGGTCATGGATGGGTGGCGACAAAGCAGGTGCAATGGGCATCGGCAATGCATCCCTATCCCCGCCTCTCGATCCAATCTTGTCGTCGCCGCTCTGTGAGAAGACGCCGCGCCCCTCATCGAGTCCGGTGCGCCTACGCATCAGCATACTGGCTACAGCCTACACTACCTCTTCCCCCCGGATATCCCCGCAAGGCTATACGTCATGGCATCCGGTGTCTGATCTCCTAATCAAATTGATCATACGTATTTGGGCCCTGGCCTGAAAGGGATAAGAAGGAGAGGAACAGCTGGAGACTGGTCGGGAGAGGAATCAACCAACAGTTTGACGGGTTCAAAATTTTCACGGTTGGCGGAGCAAGCAACTACAAGTATCCATGGTGCCTGACGAGTATTCGAGTAGGACTTGCCAGCCCTGTCCAACAATTGATTGTTCTATAATCGTCTTGTGTGAATTCAATATTCGGAAATTAACGTATAGCGATCAGGTTGAATTATGCGGCAGTCACAGCAACGGCTCCTCCAGACTTCCATCTCACCTTGAAGCTTGAATCACTGAGATTCTTCCTGAACTTCCTACGCATACCTATTTCTACTACAGTTAGGCAAAGCACTATGCACCACCATATTAGAATGTTATTTTTTTTTCTTTGTTTGCAGATTTGACTAGCACATTGTCAAGTGGACTTACTCCAGTTTAGTATAATATGATATACAAGACGAGGTGGTTCAGAAAGAGGATTTGGAATGACTCTAACAGTATAGAAGAAAAGCTCTGCATAATAAGGTAAAACTAAAACTCTTGTGCAGTTTCATCTACTATGATCTACTTCGTATGTTTCAAAATATAACATATTATGAAACAGAGGAAGTATAAGGTATCAGCTTTCGGATGTATAAAAAAGAGTGTTTCGTCGTGTTATAATTAATGAGTTCAAAATTTCTGAAAAGTCATAACTAATGGACATGAATTTAGGTAAGCTATTGCTTGATGTAGCCTACTCTGTTGAATTGAATTATATTCGGAACATGAGCACGTTGTCGCAGCTTCATCTATAATTTTGCGCATTTTCAAATTGACATTTTTCCCATAGGAAAAATAGGTGGAGGTCCGCACCATACATGATGCCGTTGCTCGCCTCTGTGATCAACGACCTGGTGGTGCCTGACCGTGCCGATTAATAGCAGCCCGCGGCCTGTGTACCGCGCCGAGTTAGCACCTAGAAGAGCGAAGAGGGGTCGTCCGCATGTCGCTGTAGCAAGCATTGAGTCGGTATTTCACGAGGCTGCAACTTCCTCTTTGTGCAGTCGCGCTCTCGTTCCCGCATCAGTACAAGGAGATTGTACGAGCTCGGTCTCCCGCCTGTCTTGAGATCCTCTTGGCCCGCGATACAAAGAAAAGGTATAAAGTATTTTTTTTTGAGAGAGGTATATAAGTATATTATTTTTCCTTCCGTCGCAACGCGCGGGCATTTTGCTAGTAATATATAAAGGACGAAGTGTTTTTCTTCCGGTCCAACACTTTTTTGGACGATTTTACCCTCCCAGCAACATCATTATTCATCATACCAGACCGATTTGTTATTTTTTCTTTCCTGGGACCATCCCTCCAACCACGATGTGTGCATGCCGCACCGCAGTTTGGCTCGTTTTTAAACCGCTGCATGGAAACAACCTGGAGGGTGCCGTGTTCATTCACAATCAAACTATAACATTTCGTGTCAAGGTCAATTTCCTCTGCCGGATCGAATTGTTCCGTTTAATTTTGCCCCCTTGCCCATGAAATCTGCTCATATATATAGCCCCTCTCCTCCACGCTTAATTTCCACAGAAACCCTATTTTCTACCAAATCGATCTGACGGAGGGACAGCGGCGAGCGCTGATTGCGGCTTGGCGGCGCGTTGATACGATGGAGCGGCTCGGTAGCCACAGATCTCTACTTCGTAGCCACAGATCTCGACTCCACCTTGGGGCACGTGCCACCTAGGCTCCCACGGCTCTCTCGCTGCACACCGCGCCGCTCAGGTACCTGCGCCTAACGCCGACGGCTTGGCTCTCGATGGTGCGAGCATGCCAGGTTCCTGTCATCGCTCCGGCTCCAGCTGGTCTCGTCTTGACTGTGTCCAATTGAATCTTCAAAAAGATCAAGACCTGTAGAGAATCCCCACCTACATCACCTGGATCGTACACGGACGGCGGTGACGAAGGCTTCGGCTAGGATGTGTGCACGGGCAGCGACGCGCATATCGTCTCCAAAGTCAGCCGGCCAAGTATATGCAACCACTACCCAGCTGCTCTCCCGATGACTCCCTCCATCCTGACCGCATGAGAGGCTGCCAGGCGCGACCCCGATGACTCAATCCTGACCACATGAGCGGCCGCCGGTGACTTATTGATGCATCCGCGCTTTCCGATTTTAGTCTGGATTTGAGGAATCGTGTTTGACTAATTTTCATTCTCGCTTGTGCTACAGGTGAAGGACCAGTGACACATAGGCTGCACGCGCTGAATTTGGAGACAGAATTAACTTCGATTTGGTGTTCTGTGCGTTGGACTCCTAGGAGGAGATGAGGAAATGCTTGAAGAAACTAGATGGCAGTAGATTCGAAAAAGCTTACACAATGGCAAAGCTAATTTGACATTGATCTCCTGCCATTTGTATATTTTAGCTTGTCGAACTACCAGCAAAGCAATTTAGAGCTCGTATAGCTCTTCATTCTGAAAAATCCAAAAACATCTTAGAGTTTTAGAAAATTATTTAGAAAAAAATCATAGATGTTGGCAATGAACTATCATACTGTACCGAAATCACAATGCGACTGTATCTATGATGGCAGTGCTATTGCATTGATCCTGATGCTTATTGTTTTACACGTCACTTTGTTAGCACCCTTCATTTTTTTACTTCTTGATGTCAAGCTACTGGGAGTCTGACAAGCGCCCTGGCTTTCATCGTCGTTCTTGCTCGTCCAGGACTCCAGGTACCTATACATCCTTTAATTTTATATGCATACATTGATTATCTGTATAGGTAAAAAGCACTGCATTACTCTCCTATTTATCAATAACTTGTTGACTGAATATGCCACGTTGATCAACGTTGAGCAAGGACCGCTTTTTTATTTGAATGTCTTTTCAAAGCACAGATCAAATTGATATGTGCTACGATCATAGTCTAAAATAAACCTAACCCGTAGCAACGCACGGACATTTGAACTAGTATCTACTTAAGGAGCAAACATAAACTTTGCTAAACGTACCCCATAAAACATAAGTGGACATGTTAAAACCACACGATCTGCAGCACCAAACACAATCTAACGGTGCATGTTGGCCTAATTTTTTCTTTGGTGCACATAGCAATTAGTCTCGACGGACTGTACTCATCCCGCACCGTCGCTGTATCACCGGTAATGCGAATCACAAGCGAACCTCCCATCGCCGAATCGATCTAGCGCCCTCCTCCCGTTTTCCACTGCTCGGCCGCCACCGTCCCATGTCCCATCCAATCCCTCTGCCACGCCCGATCCCCCGTCTCTCCTCCATATCGGTGTCGGCCGGACTGTCTGCCCACAGCCTATCGAGGGTAGTTTGAAGAAGATCTGGCCGCGGATGTCATCTGGCCGCCACCGTCATCTGCGAGTCGCCGGTTGCTTCGGCCGTATCCGACCATGTCGTCGCTGTTCGACCATGCCGGAGACGCAAGACCTCACCCGCCTCCATTCCTGCCTCTATTTTGAGGAAAGGAGCGTTTGGCCTCCGAGCTGCGGCTCGAGTCGTGGACTAGCCTGGACGCTGACGGCTAATGGCACGCGCGCAGCGGTCGGGACACGGACTAGGGAACGTCGAGCATGACGCAGGGGCCGACGGCGGCATTGCCCAGCGAGCAAGCGTGGCAGATCCCTCGATGGCAGGCGAACTCAATGAGCGCCTTCAGCAAACAAAGTAGCTTGGCCGGTTAAGTCGAGGTAATTAATGAAACCTTTGGCCCTTTGGGACACTCTTTTCGTCCTACTCCTTGCTCTAGATCCCTTATTTTGTTTCTGCATGTCTCTACCTCCTCCCATCCGCTGCCGGTGGTGGAGATGGCTCCGATGGTGGAGGGGATGAGCTACTGTCGCTCTTTGGGCTTGGAGCCTTGGAGGGCCTTTAATATTCAGCATACAGTTCTATATTGCTTGTAAGTGGGCAATCAGCAAAGGCTAAATTATCTTCCTATTGGAGGTTACTATCTTGAACAATTTTTCTTATATGATTTGTTTAATTAGTTTATCACTTAGAAATATCAGGTTTGTAAGATTGTTGAAGGACAATGTTACCCGCAAAGACAATGAGAAACAGATAACTGTTATACTGAAAGTGACTTGCCAGTGCCCTCAGGAGCGTGAGAAGGACATCCTGCAGGTGAATGAGTATATTTTTGGTGCAAGTTGGCATAATTGTATTGCTGCGAAATTACCTTCTGACATGTTGCGTCTGCATGTAATTTTTTTCCGTTTGGTGCTTTCTTCGGTCTTCTATGTTCACAAAGTTCTTCCGCTTTGATGTACTTTATTCACCGTGCAATCAAAGCATCCATAATGTTATAGTTTTTGGAATTCCTGCACAACCATGTTTGGTAGTTTCTCGATGCATAGTGTGAAGATACTTATGCACAACCACTCAATTAGAAAATAGTTATCACCAGAGGTGGATATAATTTATGTTGTTCCCTGTTCATTGCATTAGGAATACAGTAGAAGATTGTCTGTTTATTTTCTCTGTGCAACTTTGTTAACTACTACATCCTTGTAAGTTATGTTGCTGCTATGTATCTTGATATTCATATGTTCATTCCTTCTATCACATTCCCAGAAGACTGTCTAGATAGACATGGAATATTTTTAGGAGAGTCTGCATAATTTTCCTTTAAGACATATTATTTGGGTTCATGTCCCTCCGCCGTTAGCATTTATTTAAGCTTGAAGGGAATTTATTTTCCACTTGTCGTGACCCTTAGTTTTACTCTGTATTCCCCCTTTTATGTCAGGAAGGATATAAGCTTTCGTTGTGACTTTGGGAAGAAACAACAGATCGAGTGCTTAGCTGATTACGAGAGAGAGATAATAAGTTTCTGTGCTTATGGGAGAAGTTTTTCGGCCTAGGCCATGTAATCGTTACTATGCTCTTTCTCTCCCTTGCTCTGTGTGGCATCCCGCAAAACCACTACTAGAAAATCGCGTTGTTTTGTGCATTGCATCGTCATCGTCATGCATTGTTTGTCTGAACTATTTCGAAAAACCTAGTTTTGCTTTGTACAAATAACCCTCTTTATTTCAAAGGCAAAACCCCAAGCGTATCGGAGATTTTATTTTCCTAAAAACTAATTGCAAAGTAGCCTTGTATTAAAATAAACAAAGCCAAACAAACACATCTTTACAAAACCTAAACTCTAAATCCTATTTACACCCAGATCTATCCTACCCACCAACCGCAGCTCGCCACCTCACCACTCCCTCATTTTTTCCTACCCACTCCGCCACCTCAGCAATCCTTGATCCAGCCCTCCTCTCCTTCTCTCACCCCATTCCCACCTACCCATCTCTCTCCTCTCTCCCTTACAGGTTGGCCCTACCCCAACCCATAGCCACTCCCTCCTCACAAGCCACCCACCACTCAACCCCTGGCCCCACGCCCGACCCCACCACCCTGGCCCCGCGCGGCCCACCTCTCTCCATCCCCCACCTTCTCCCTCCTCTAGCCCGCCCGCCCCTCCTCTCGCCTCACACCGCCTCCTCCTCTTCTGCCACCGCCTGCCCCACCTCGCCTCACCACCCCGCCAGCCGTCCTCCTCTCCCTCACTGCTCACGCCCCTCCTCCTTCTTCTCCTCCGCCTCGGCTGCTGCCTCACGCCTCACCGCCACCTCCCATGCCTCCTGACCCGACCTCATGCCGCCGAGCTCTTCCCCCACCCTCCTCCGGCCTTCAGTCGAGCTCGCTTGCCGCCTGGGTCCGAACCTCACACCGCCGCTCCCGCCTCCCGAGCTCCCTCCTCCTCCGCCGCGCCTCTCCTCCTCCGCCCGCCTGGCTTTTTCCGGCCGCCAGCCTCCACGCTGCCGCCTCTGCCGGGCCCGCCTCGCCGGGCGCCACTCGAGCCGCTGTCACTCGCCCGCGCCCGACTCGCCTCCGCCAGGCCCTCCGCCCGCCGACCTCTAGCCGCCTCGCCTCGCCTCTTCTCCGCGCCTCCTGTCGCCGGCGACGGGACGCCAAGCCGCCGAGCCTCGCCGCGGTGCTCCTCCTCTCCGCTGCAAGCCCGGCCCGGCGTCTTCCGTCGAGTTCCTCTCGGCGAGCCCCGCCGTCACCGCGTCCCCTCGCCGATGGCGCCCTCTGCCTTGGTCTCGTCCCGCAGGACTCCGACGTCCATGGCCGATGTCTCTGTACCGAGCCCCGGGCCGCATCAGGATGGCCTCCACGACCTCTTATGGTGATGTGGTGAGAGTCCTTGACGATCGAGACCGGAACACGGGCCATATTCCGTGCAACGTGAAGATGTCCAGGCCGTCTCATCGACAAGATCTTCCCCGGTGGGTGCCATGCCATGGATGCCGACAAGATCTCCATCACGGATCGAAGGCCGATCGCGCCAAGCCCGAACCTCATCGGAAACCCGAATCAAGACCGCCTTCCCGGAACACCGAGTGCACCGACAATCGAGTGGAACCGAGTACTTCGTCGTGGAAACTAGGGGCGATGACGCCGGAACGACAAGATCGCCACACGGACGCGAACCCCGAGACCCTGAGGCCCCGAACCGAAGACCGGTTTGAAGCGCCAAGGCCGAACTCGAAGACCGCCAAGACCGCCACCGGAACGACAAGCACTTCACCGCGGAACGCCAAGTCCTTCGTCCCGGAACGCCAAGACCGACCAGATACGCGGACCCGACAAGATCGCCACCGACCAGGGAGAATCCGATGCGACCCCGACACCGAACCAAGTCCTTCTTCGCGGAATGCCAAGATCTACTCTGTATCCGAGAACGATCCCGCCAAGACCGAACCCGTCGAACCCTGGACCCTGAGACCGACCCCGAACCCCGGAACCAAGATCGCCGAACCCTAATGTGTGAACCCCTTCCCGAAAAAACCTATTTTATAATATAATACAACTTGTCGCATATTACTTGTCATACTTGCATGCATATTTGTGTGGTTTGGGGGCCTTATGCCGATTCACCTCATAATTAAATATGGGGCCCATATGCGGGCAAATCTAGCCTCATATTGGCCTCATTTAAATTTGTGTAGCGAACCCGGTGCTATCTTCTGCCATGTTAAGACAACATTTAATTGCGGGGTAGCTAAATAACTTGAACCGTTTAATTAATTGTCGGGACCCCGGTTCCACTTAATATTGACCTAATTGCATCGCACCTTTGCCATGTCATACATCATACATGCATCATGCCCGATCTTCTGCCGTTGTATTAAATATTGCACCCGGTGTTTATTCTAGCGTTTTGCTTCTTCGCGGATAAGGCCGTTGAGTTGATGCGAGTGTCGACCCGATCCTCGGTTGAACCTTCGACAATGTTTTCAGGCGAGCATCTCCCCCTTTCTACCTATCTTAATTTATAGTATTTATTTCCCTCCTGTTGATCTATTGCTATCTCAGACATGCTCTAGTTTCAGCTTTACCGTGATATCCCTTGCAGCCCTATATTGCCCTGGACACATCCTATTACCCGTTGTTTGGTAGATAGTTGGACCTGCGCGTCGTAGTCGCTTGCTCAAGTGCTGTTGCGTGTCGTCCAGTACCACCGTTGTTGGTGTATTGCCGCATGTTGATGTTGGAGATGATCATGGCTTTACTTTTCGTTCACTTTAATTCCTGTTTAACAACTAAAATTGAAGTAAGCGAGGCACAGTGGGCAATAGATGTTATTTGGTTGTTAATCATCCACTTGTGTCCGTGGGACCCCGAGTACTTGATACTGTTCCTTGAATTTTCGCTATCCACATCCGGAGGATTATGGGACCCCTGAGCCAGAGCTTGATTCATTCTTATTTCTTGGGGCCACAAACTAGTTTGAGGTTTTATTTACTATCCTATACTTATGCCATGCTACTCAGATTTTATTTACAGCGAGGAGCACACTGCATCGTTAGGATCGGGACACGCCATGGGTGTCGACAAGCCCAGCTTTTGGGTTCCCGATGTTCCTCACGTCCACCCAAACCTCGGGTCCGTCTCAAGTCACTAACTTGCTATGTGTACTCCAAGGGTGGCCCTCAAATATTTCTGAATCCTGTGATTGCTTTGTCGTGAAGGCATCGTTGGGTTTTGATTTGGTTTTTCCGAGGTTGATCGAGTGTGTGTTGCTATTTGTGCACCCGGCCGGTAAAACTTTCAAAGCCGTGTCCATGTTATGGACGACTTGGAGCACAAGATTCTCGATCATAAACAACTATAACTAAAGTAGTGCTATAAATTTGACTTTATAATGACTAGTAATCAGCTTCACTATAATGGAATGGCTAAATAATACTGCCCACAATTGCTTGTTTGGATTGTCGCTAACCATTGTACTGACTAGTAAGTATTGCAACTACAACGGAATAGCTAAATAAAAGTACCAACAAGCTGGGTTTTGGGTTATCTCATGCTAATTGTATAATGACTAGTAAGTATTGCAACTACAACGGAATGGCTAAATAAAAGTTCCAACAACCTGGGTTTTGGGTTATCTCATGCTAATTGTATAATGACTAGTAAGTGTTGCAACTATAACGGAATGGTTAACTAAAACTGCCCAACGCTTATTTTATCGTGAAGATTATCTACACCGACTAGTAATTGCTACAACGATAATCGAATAAATAAAACCAGCGGTGTGAGTTACTCGGTTGACTTCTCGTTTGGTCTCGAGGGGAAACACCAAGACGGTTTGTTCGATGGTAGAATCCGGTTGGTTCGAATAGGTCTATCTTACCCTCTCCGATAGTCGCCATTGTACCGAGTCTCTATAGGTTGTTTAGTGCATCTTTGCCGCCGCTTCATCCACCATACCTATGTAGGCGAGGACCGCCAATTCTAGTCTCGCTGTCTTGGCCTCGATCGACGCCCTCTTTTTCCTTTGCCCTTTGTCGGCACCCTTTGTTTAAGCAGGTTTTGAGATCGACGTCGTTAGGGGTTACCCTTCCGCTTGGCTCGGGGTTATGGACGCCATTGGTTATTCTCCGTGGCTCTTTGCCCCATTTGCATCTTGTCCGTAGTCGGACGCCTATCGCTTTCAAGGTGATTTGGATCTTTGTATATTATATCGTATTCTTGACTCATTGAGTCATTATATATATCTGCTCTGGGTCCCATCGAGGACTGTTGTGTAATGTTATTACTTCGTTTTCCACCCGCACGCAAGTGCCTGGTGGGCACCTTTGAATCGTTTCTATGTGGGTTTGGCGGGTTTCGCTAAAACTTGCATAGGTCCGATTCTGAGGGTGTTACAGAGTGGTATCAGAGCTCAGCAGTTGCGATACCCCACAAGTCTAGCCTGTAGGATAACCTAGCTAACGGCCGAAGTAGAGTGTCAAAACTATTTTGCAAAACCGGTTAGATAGTTCTGATTAGGTCTGCTTTTACTCCTTACCCCTCTGCTATTCTCCTCTTACCTCTACGTGTTTTGAATCCGCTCTCTTCTCTCTCTTCGAGTCCAGGATTTCTCGTGGTTGGGTTCCGTCTTACCTTCAGTGTTTCGCTTCCTCCTTTGCAACGGTGTTGCTACATCTGGTCTTCATGCTAGCCGAGGAATCACCCGTCTACTGTGGTACCATTCTTTGTTCCTTGTTTGTGCTTTCCGGTGTTTTCCGACGTGACGACATCATCTACGCCAGATCCGATGCGTAGTCCTGATCACCCTCCGCTCGAACCTCGTTTGTCGAGATCTTCAGTCTGAATTCCGAGAGTTGGTTGCATAATCCGCCTATTCGTGTGCAGAGTAATGGTTTGGGTGCGCGATGGACTGATCACCATCCGACTACTCTTATCATTCGCTCTTGTGCATCGAATCAGTGGATCCAGCAGTTCTACTCCGTCCACGGAAGTTAGGGGTGGCTTTATTTGTTGATACCTCTGCCTTCGACCTTTTGTTTCCGGAGTGTTCTCTCGACGATCACGGACAACGACCTCTTGTTAGTGGTGTCGCGAGGATCTACACGAAGCGCGAAGGATCAGAACGCCGACCTTCTTTCCGGTACCATGAGGCGGATCTCGAGGGCGAGATCCATTGTTAGTGGTGTCGAATTGTGGCATCCCGCAAAACCACTACTAGAAAATCGCGTTGTTTTGTGCATTGCATCGTCATCGTCATGCATTGTTTGTCTGAACTATTTCGAAAAACCTAGTTTTGCTTTGTACAAATAACCCTCTTTATTTCAAAGGCAAAACCCCGAGCGTATCGGAGATTTTATTTCCCTAAAAACTAATTGCAAAGTAGCCTTGTATTAAAATAAACAAAGCCAAACAAACACATCTTTACAAAACCTAAACTCTAAATCCTATTTACACCCAGATCTATCCTACCCACCAACCGCAGCTCGCCACCTCACCCCTCCCCCATTTTTTCCTACCCACTCCGCCACCTCAGAAATCCTTGATCCAGCCCTCCTCTCCTTCTCTCACCCCATTCCCACCTACCCATCTCTCTCCTCCTTACAGTTGGCCCCACCCCAACCCACAGCCACTCCCTCCTCACAAGCCACCCACCACTCAACCCCTGGCCCCACGCCCGACCCCACCACCCTGGCCCCGCGCGGCCCACCTCTCTCCCTCCCCCACCTTCTCCCTCCTCTAGCCCGCGTCCGCCCGCGCTCCCTCCCTCTGCCTCACGCTCCTCCTCTCTCCCACGCCCCCTGGCCAGCCCCCGCCTCGCCTCACCTCGCCTGCCGTCCCTCCTCTCCTCACCGCTTGCTCAGCCTCCTCCTCTCCGCCTCCGGCCAAGGCCGCCACCGGCCGGCTGCCACCACCGACCACGCCTCGACTCCAGCGACCTCGCCGCCTCGAGCTCTTCCCGACCCTCTCCTCCGGCCTCCCGTCAGCTCGGCTCGGCCGCCTGGTCCCACACGCCGCCGCCGCTCCCGCCTGCCAGGCTCCGCTGACCTCCTCCGCCGCTGCCTCTCCGTCTGCGGCCTTCCCGAAGCTCGCCTCGTCGGCTCCTTCTCAGCCGGCTGGCTGCCTCGCCGGGCGCGTCGGCCTCCTCGCCTGCGTCGCGCCACCTCGAGCTCTGCCGCGCTTCGCCGCCGACCTCGCCCCGTGCCACCGTCCTCCGCCCGCGCACCTCCCTCTAGCCGGCCTCGCCTCGCTCCGCTCCCTTCCTCCGCGCCTCCTCATGCCGGGCGACGTGACGCCTAAGCCGCCCGAGCCGCCGCGGTGCTCCCCTCCTACTCCCGTCGCCAAGCCCGGCCCGGCGTCTTCCGTCGAGTTCCTCTCGGCGAGCCCCGCCGTCACCGCGTCCCCTCGCCGATGGCGCCCTCTGCCTTGGTCTCGTCCCGCAGGACCCCGACGTCCATGGCCGCTGTCTCTGTACCGAGCCCCGGGCCGCATCAGGATGGCCTCCACGACCTCTTATGGTGATGTGGTGAGAGTCCTTGACGATCGAGACCGGAACACGGGCCATATTCCGTGCAAGGTGAAGATGTCCAGGCCGTCTCATCGACAAGATCTTCCCCGGTGGGTGCCATGCCATGGATGCCGACAAGATCTCCATCACGGATCGAAGGCCGATCGCGCCAAGCCCGAACCTCATCGGAAACCCGAATCAAGACCTCCTTCCCGGAACACCGAGTGCACCGACAATCGAGTGGAACCGAGTACTTCGTCGTGGAAACTAGGGGCGATGACGCCGGGACAACAAGATCGCCACACGGACGCGAACCCCGAGACCCTGAGGCCCCGAACCGAAGACCGGTCCGAAGCGCCAAGGCCGAACTCGAAGACCGCCAAGACCGCCACCGGAACGACAAGCACTTCACCGCGGAACACCAAGTCCTTCGTCCCGGAACGCCAAGACCGACCAGATACGCGGACCCGACAAGATCGCCACCGACCAGGGAGAATCCGATGCGACCCCGACACCGAACCAAGTCCTTCTTCGCGGAACGCCAAGATCTACTCTGTATCCGAGAACGATCCCGCCGAGACCGAACCCGTCGAACCCTGGACCCTGAGACCGACCCCGAACCCCGGAACCAAGATCGCCGAACCCTAATGTGTGAACCCCTTCCCGAAAAAACCTATTTTATAATATAATACAACTTGTTGCATATTACTTGTCATACTTGCATGCATATTTGTGTGGTTTGGGGGCCTTATGCCGATTCACCTCATAATTAAATATGGGGCCCATATGCGGGCAAATCTAGCCTCATATTGGCCTCATTTAAATTTGTGTAGCGAACCCGGTGCTATCTTCTGCCATGTTAAGACAACATTTAATTGCGGGGTAGCTAAATAACTTGAACCGTTTAATTAATTGTCGGGACCCCGGTTCCACTTAATATTGACCTAATTGCATCGCACCTTTGCCATGTCATACATCATACATGCATCATGCCCGATCTTCTGCCGTTGTATTAAATATTGCACCCGGTGTTTATTCTAGCGTTTTGCTTCTTCGCGGATAAGGCCGTTGAGTTGATGCGAGTGTCGACCCGATCCTCGGTTGAACCTTCGACAATGTTTTTAGGCGAGCATCTCCCCCTTTCTACCTATCTTACTTTATAGTATTTATTTCCCTCCTGTTGATCTATTGCTATCTGATTATGCTGTTTCAGCTTGCACCGTGATATCCCTTGCAGCCCTATATTGCCCTAGACACATCCTATTACCTGTTGTTTGGTAGATAGTTGGACCTGCGCGTCGTAGTCGCTTGCTCAAGTGCTGTTGCGTGTCGTCCAATACCACCGTTGTTGGTGTATTGCCGCATGTTGATGTTGGAGATGATCATGGCTTTACTTTTCGTTCACTTTAATTCCTGTTTAACAACTAAAATTGAAGTAAGTAAGCAGAGGCACAGGTGGGCAATAGATGTTATTTGGTTGTTAACCGTCCACTTGTGTCCCGTAGGACCCCGAGTACTTGATACCTGTTCCTTGAATTTTCGCGCTATCCACATCCGAGAGGATTATGGGACCCCCCCTGAGCCAGAGCTTGATTCATTCTTATTTCTTGAAGCCACAAACTAGTTTGAGGTTTTATTTACTATCCTGTACTTATGTCATGCTACTACTGTATTTACGATTGTGCAAGGAGCACACTGTACTGTTTAGGATCGGGACACGTTTTCGCGGTGTCGACAAGCCCAGTTTTGGGTTCCCAGTCGTTCACAGCCGTCCACCCAAACCTCGGGTCTGTCTCGAAGTCAGCTAACTTCGTTGCGGGTGTACTCCAAGGGGTGGCCCCCTGAAATATTTCTGAATCCTGTGATTGCTTTGTCGTGAAGGCATCGTTGGGTTTTAATTTGGTTTTTCCGAGGTTGATCGAGTGTGTGTTGCTATATGTGCACCCCGTCCGGGTAAAACTTTCTGAAAGCCGTGTCCGTGGTTATGAACGACTTGGAGCACAGTATCTCGATCATAGACAACTATAACTAAAGTAGTGCTATAAATTTGACTTTATAATGACTAGTAATCAGCTTCACTATAATGGAATGGCTAAATAATACTGCCCACAATTGCTTGTTTGGATTGTCGCTTGCGACCATTGTACCTGACTAGTAAGTATTGCAACTACAACGGAATAGCTAAATAAAAGTACCAACAACTGCTGGGTTTTGGGTTATCTCATGCTAATTGTATAATGACTAGTAAGTATTGCAACTACAACGGAATGGCTAAATAAAAGTACCAACAACTGCTGGGTTTTGGGTTATCTCATGCTAATTGTATAATGACTAGTAAGTGTTGCAACTATAACGGAATGGTTAACTAAAACTGCCCACTGCTTATTTTATCAGGAAGATTATCTACACCTGACTAGTAATTGCTACAACGATAACTGAATAAATAAAACTGCCAACGGTGTGAGTTCCTCGGTTGACTTCCTCGTTTGGTCTCGAGGGGGAAACACCAGGACGGGTTTGTCTGATGGTAGAATCCGGTTGGTTCCGAATAGGTCTATCTTACCCCTCTCTGATAGTCGCCAGTTGTACCGAGTCTCTATAGGTTGTTTAGTGCATGCTGCCGCTGCCGCTTCAGTCCACCATACCTATGTAGGCGAGGACCGCCGAATTCTAGTCTCGCCGTGTACTGGCCTCAGTACTGACGCTCCTCTTTTTCCTTTGCCCTTTGTCGGCACCCCTTTTGTTTAAGCAGGTTTTGAGATCGACGTCGTTAGCAGGGTTACCCTTCCGGCTTGGCCTGGGCAGGGTTATGGACGCCATTGGTTATTCTCCAGGGCTCTTAGCCCCATTTGCATCTTGTCCGTAGCTGGACGCTCTATCGTTTTCAAGGTGATTTGGATCTTTGTATATTATATCTGTATTCTTGACTCATTGAGTCGCTGTTATATATATATCTGTTCTGTAGGTCCCATCGAGGACTGTTGTGTAATGTTATTATTTCGTTTTTCACCCGCACGCAAGTGCCTGGTGGGCACCTTTGAATCGTTTCTATGTGGGTTTAGCGGGTTTCGCTAAAACTTGCATAGGTCCGATTCTGAGGGTGTTACACTCTGTTACTATTTTATGAGCTTCATAGTGGTGGTTAAGCCTGGCTAGCTGGCTGGCGGATTGGGAAGAGGGTCTCGGTGTGGCTTACGACAACTAAGTTTGTGCGTCTCCACAAAATAGATTTATTTTTCCTATGAATCATAGATGGCAAACACAGTTGTACTAAATTCTAATCCAGGATGCTATCTTTGATAGTACTATTCTGATGATATTTTAGTTTTTGTCACTGAAAAACTCAGATTATGAAAGTCGATGATACGAGTCAGATGATGTTAGTGGTCACGTTAATAGAGCAAGTATTGGCAGAGCTGTCACTGGTTCAGCAGATAAAGACTTCATGCAACTGATATCTAGAGATGTTCTTCATTCAGTAATTCCGATTCCTGAGATTGGTCGATTGTCCTTTATACTCTAGGCATTATGTTGCACGTGACAAGTGCGATCCAACTTGCATATTTAAGGCTAACCAAGTATATATTGTATGTCAGTCTGCAACCGTTTAATTTTTAATCATAATTTGAAGTCTGGTTTCTAATTATTTACTATGTAAAAGATCCTATGAAATTTCACATTTTTAGGGAATTGCTAATCTCATGGATCACCTTTGGATTGCACCTCCTTCTCGTAAGTAATTATCTAATGTGTTCTTTTTGGGTTCCTCTTCCATGTGCACTACCTTAGAAAAGAAAACCCACCCATCTTCGACTATGAGTGGCCTGGAGAGCTTTTGTAGTATATATTATGCATGCAGTACCGTTTGGTTTTGACTAACATTTTAAAATATTTTTTGCTTAATATTCTACCAGCTTTCTACGATGAATTGCCAGTAACGGATCTTGAAGAAAAGTTGGCTCTTGGATTTCATGAAAGAGCACCACAAAGAAATCGTACTTAATGTGTGTGTGTTCTCCTATTTTGTTAATCTGCTCGATTACTACTAAATTTCTTAGTCCAACAATCTCACCAACTGATTTGGTTTATTTGCACACATCATTCGTGTTCTTTTCTGCTTTGGTAGTGAGAGGTAGAGACTGGTAGTGGAGGCTAATTGTAGAGGCGGCAGAGCCGGAGAAAATGAAAGTGAGGAGGCGAGGAGAGCATCGGCGCTGCTGTCGACCATATGCAGGGGACATCCATGCGTGTCTTGGAGCACTGGCGCTGTTGTTGACCATATGCAGGGATAAATTGATGTTTGATTTATGCATATATTGTTTCTGATTTCAAGCTTATAGCCTCATCCAGTTTCATGCATAAATTTAGGTTGAGGTTTTCCTATAACAAGTATGCATTATTTTTCTATTTTATATACTAATTTCATTTTCAACTTTGAGAGTATTGGATATGTACTAATACAAATAATCTGACCTGATTTTATCTTCGCCATTGAGGTTTTAGAAGTGCTTACTAATATCATGCATCTTATTTTGTAGCATGATTAATTGTCATTGGTTTTCCTCCTTATCTTTCAGCATTTAGTTCAGGAACTTCATGATTTTTCCATTCCCTTCGATTGTATCTATTTTTAAGTTTTTTGCCATGAATCTTACGTGCTAGAAGTACAAGATCGACAGTGGTAATAATTTAATGATTTGTACATTTTTTGGTACTTAGCAGATGCAAATGCCTCTGAGTGCTATTGTGTTTACATTTCAGAGAAAAAGGGAGCAAGCATTCCTTAGTTGTAGTTCATAACATAAAGTTTACATTACAATTTAGGGTTTTAATCGATGAGACTTTCCTTCTTGGGTCTATCCACTTTTGCCCGGTGTTTATTATTTATCTCCGGTTGACTTTTGTTGTGGAGATGTGGATGCTTGAGTTCAATAAATTTATCCTTCGAACCCAGATTTTTATTAGTAGAAACTTTCAATTGTAGCAAAAAAATCCGAACCGACCAGATTCATTTTCCAATTTCGTGCAGAACACCTCTCCTGGCTCCAAGGAATCATTTGTTGCACCGCCTACCGGAAGCAAACACCACCAATGGTTACTAATAGTATATACTGTTTTGAAACGAAGGAGTATAATATATAACTGTTTTGAGACAACGTATTTCTGAAACAGAGGTATTGCATTTTTGTCCGCACCAAGTTAGTAGTCGTGAGGTGTGTCGCTGCCTCTCAGCGTGGATGGGAGAATCTGCTGTTCTTTTTGCGTGGGTTAGAGGACCTGTGTGAGAGATTGCATATAAAACACATTCTTATTTAGAGCATTATCAGTCAAGAGTACTAAGAATTGTAGAAAGAGAAGGAGAGAAGATGTTTGTGCACGGTGCATAGGACAAAAAGCACAAGACAACATGATTGTAGAGAAGTGCGTTTGTACGTGCACGCTTATTAGTGTAAGTATAAGGATAGGACTATACTAAGGCGAGACTGAGAATTTTAGTCTCCCGAGGAGCGAAACATTATGGACCGTAGGATTTTATAACGATGGAAACTTTCCTTGGCAACTCTCGTGAGAGCCACGCGCGATGGTGGCATATAAGGCTAGTCATATCATGCATATGATGTATGTTTCTAACCACATAATGCATGGTATCATATAGTTGTATTATGCAGTTTATGCATGCAAAAGTTGATGTGACACACTAATTAAAGTTGAGAGAGATGAGAGTTGTATCATGCTATAATACAGTATCATAACACATAATACTATAAAAAATAATGACAAATAGAACTTGTATGTATATTTGTATTGGGGTTCTATAAAATAATAAATAGGATAAAACTATGATACCAACCTATGACACTCTCACCCACGGGCGGAGCCTCTTGGAGGCCATACTGGGCTCCGGCCCAGTCTTCTCAAAGTGCAAAAAATATTTAGCAGTGCAGATGATCTAAACCCAATCGTCCATCCGACCAGGACTACGACGGACCGACCAAGTCATTCGTGTACGCACAGCTTCAAACCAAAAAAATCCCCATCTCTAGGTCTCTCTTTTTCTCCAATCACTTCTCCAACCCTCTGATCCCCAAGGTCCTCCTACTCCTGCGTATGCTAGCTCTTTCTATTTCTTCCATTCTGACTCAAACCCGTCCAAATTGAAGAAATCCGTGATCCCAATTTCAGATCGTGATGGCTATGAGCAGTCTACCGCCCAACCGAGCATCAAATCGAGGAAGGTATGCAAGAAATCAAGTCATAGAATGTTTAATCCCTTTGCCATGTGGTAGATCTGAAACTAGAGAATCACCTTACCTTGTTGATTTGCTGGATTGTCTAATTGCACATTTTGTTCCAATATTCCATGCCGATTGTGATATCTGTAGTTTTTATTTTGGCAGCACATACGTATTAGGTAGCTCTGATTTGATTCAAGCCTTCAAGATAAAACCATGGATAGATTTATCAAAAGAAAAAGAGAAGATGCATCTGTAAATGCTCAAGGTTCTTTTGCCCCTGAACCTGAATCATTGGCATTAGCATTGGTTGAAGTTGAATAACAGAGACAAAATGAAGAACAACGACCAGCTGAACCGGTCATATTCAGAGGCATTGAGTTTTTAGAGCGAGATCCGGCGTTACGCCCGTAAATTTGGCAATATCCGCAAGACGTGAGAGATGAAGTACGAAGAGCTTATATGCAGCTAGGTCCTATGCAGCCCAAACTCAAGAAGTACAAGCCTTCTGGACCACCAGGACATCAACGAAGTTTTCAGTTTAGTTGGTTCCATCTTTTTCCATCATGGTTGGAGTATTCCGAGAGCAGCGGTCGTGCTTATTGCTTCTTTTGCTTTCTCTGCAGCAAAAACATCAAAAAAGAAGTGGTTTTGATGTCTTTACGGTGCTAGGTTTTGATGGCTGGAAAAGAGTAAATGATGGAAAGAAGTGTGCATTTTTATCTCATGTTGGATCTGGACCTTGCTCACAACACACGGATTTGCATCCTTCAATGCTAAAGACATATGCAAAATGGTTGGAAAGTACTATCCAGATTTCATGCAACAAGATATGATTGGATTAGAGCATCAGTTGAACCATTTTTCCCATGATGCTTCCAATAGTGAAGATTTAAAGAAAATCCCAACATTGACTGCTCTTTGCTGATGCCTTGTTGTCACAGGACGTCACATGATCTACAATTTGCTTGATAGATTGCTTCGCTTGCTTATTACTCTCCCTGTTTCGACAACTAGTGCTGAGCATGCATTCTCTAGCTTGAAAATTATCAAGACGAGATTGCGCAACAAGATGGAAGATGGTTATCTTGCAAATAGCTTGTTGGTACAAGTAGAACGAGAAATTGCTGCACAATATAGCTATGAGGATATAATGGCGGACTTCAAGGATCGCAAGAACAGGAGAGCAACCCTGTAGTTAGTATCTGGCTCATAGTCTAGCTAGCTTGGTTTGCTTGTATTTTGGTATATCGTCTTTTTCTTTAGAGCATTAAATCTGAATCAATGTTCTAATATGGTAACATGTGAACATCTTATATATATATTACTAGTAGATCTTTATATGGCTATTCTCTGAACATTTTTTTTGCAAGGCTTGCGTGTGATTGTTTGACATATAGGCAATTGGCCCTCCCTTTGTTTTGCGCCATGCTCCGCCACTGCTCTCACCATGAGCAGCCTAAGTAATTCCTGATATGATCCATGGACTCCCGAAGTATTGTTCCCTCATCCTCAACTCAAGACGGAGCTTGTAGGGGTTCGTAGCATGGAAAACAAAAATTTTCTATCGCATACAAACAAACAAGCCAAGATCTATCTACTAGATTGTAGAAACGAGTCGATGGAATAACTTACCCTCGAAGATTCCAAAGCGGTTAACGAGAGCAGATTCTCGTGGATGATGTAGTCATTCTTCCGATCTCAAGATCGCAGACGATCCTTCCCAAGGCGTTAAGCGCCCTCAATCGGTCACACGTTCGGTACTCGACGAACACCTTCCTCTCCTTGTTCCAAAGAAAATGGAGGTTGTAGCACTCTCCTCGCGATTCCGGCAGCACAACGGCGTGGTACCGGAAGTAGAGGGGAGATCCCGCAGGGCTTCGCCTTAAGCCGGTGCGAGTATGGTGGAGTATGAGAGAGCTTTAGTGGTCTAGGGATTAGACACACCAATTAGAAGGCTCTAAACCGAAGGCTAGGGCAATTAGAAGCTCTAAACCAAAACGGCTCTAAACCGGAGGCTGTGGCTAGGGTTTAGATTTAGAGGATAGGAACTTGTGTGTCTAGGGGAGGGGGCCCTGCCCCTCCTTTTATAGGTGGGAGGTGCGGCCAAGGGGAGGGAGTCCCTCCCCAACTCGTCCTTGGGTGGTGCGCCGGCTTGGAGAGGAGGGACTCCTCCCCAAAGTCAGTTTCAACCTCCTCCTTCCTCTTTCCCTCACTTTCCTGTTTTAGCCATTTGACTTTCAAACTGGCCGTTTGACTTTTCAGTTTGGGATTCAATTTAATCCTTTATTTGGAACAGCGAGAACACTTAGTACATGATGCAATCATTCCAATATGCAATGACACATTCATGTACCCCTTCCCCTTCGGAGTGCTGGACATTCCGGAACCTTCTAGAACATTCCCGATGAAAACACCGGACTCATTCCCGAACTCCATAACGGGACTTTCCTTATATGAATCTTATTCTCCGGACCATTCCGGATCACCTCGTGATATCCCGGATCCCATCCGAGACTCCGAACAACATTCGGTCTCTTTCTCATAATACCATAACTACTCAAACAACGTCGAATCCTTAAGTGTGTCTCCCTACGGTTCGTGAATTATGCGGACATGATCGAGACACTTCTCCGAACAATAACCAATAGAGGAATCTGGAAATTCATATGGCTCCCACATATTTCTACGATTACTTTGCGATCGAATGAACCACTTACATACGATACCAATTTCCCTTTGTCTCATGATAGTTTACTTATCCGAGGTTATGATCGTCGGTATCTCTGCATACCTAGTTCAACAAGTACTCTTTTCTCGTTCCCGTGATATGTGATCCCTTGTGAGCCAGTCACATGCTTGCAAGCTAATTGGATGACATTTCACCGAGAGGGCCCAGAGTATATCTATCCGTCATATGGATGGACAAATCCCACTCTTGATCCATGTGTTTCAACCAATACTTTCCGAACACTCAATGCCACCTTTATAGCCACCCAGTTACGGTGTGGTGTTTGATGTCATCAAAGCATCCATCCGCTAAAGGTGATATGCATGATCTCATGGTCGAAGGAATTAGGTTACTATGTATCAGAAAGCTTATAGCAAATGAACTATATTAAATGACTTGATCTTTATGCTACGCTTAACTATAGGAGTATGTCCATCACATCATTATCCTAATGATATGACCCTGTTGTTAATAACATCTCTATGTTCATGATCAGGAAACCATGATCATATATTAACCAACAAGCTAGTTTAACAAGAGGCTTTACTAGGGACTCTTTTATGTTTACGAATCACACAAGTATTAATGTTTCCTATTAATACAATTATAGCATGGTATGTAAACATTTATCATAAGTATGAAGATATGATAATAACCACTTTATTATTGCCTCTTGGGCATATCTCCAACAGTCTCCCACTTGCACTAGAGTCAATAATCTAGTTTCAAACCTTTGTGTATTCAACACCTATGGCTTTCCGGTGTTGTATGTACACGATTGCTAGTGGTCAACTGATCTCCGGATCTGACACTTCCAGGTCCGTGTGTAATTGCATGTCTTTGCGTCTCTACGCATCACTCATTCTCTAATGAGATGGCTTTGTATAAATTTGGTCCTTTGGTGTGACCTTTAGTTCTTTGGGGTTAAAAACATGTTGATAATATTGTCGTACAATATATCTTCATAGTATTATCCCACTGTGAACCACACCTAGTTTGATAACAAACTACTTGACACAAATGCCCTCTTTTGTTGCTATAGTAGCAGTCATATACTTAGTCTTTTGTTGTAGTATCTGTCACAATGTCTTAATTTTGGAACTCATCCAAATCCATTATGGAACTTACTTTCCATTATATTGTGCCACCCTTAGTTTAGATTGAGATAAACTTAATTTGTACTTTGTGACAAAACTAGTATCAATGTAGTACTTTTACAATGAACTAACCATCTATTTGTCACTTCTACAAAGAATATACTCTTAGTTCTTCCCAAAGATTATAAGAATATCCTTACTATTGTCCAATGATCATCTTATGAATCATTCTGGTATATGCTCATAACATTTAGAGCATAGGACACATCTGGATTTGTACATATCACAGTATGATTGATATAAATACTCTTTGTGATTTCATACATCAAGTATCAATCTATACTTGAATCTTTGTTTCACTTACCAAGTGTCAATACACTTGAATATATCATCAATATTGAACATATTCAATCGTTTCTGTGCGACAAGAACCTTTCTTGTAGTTTCTATATTGAACTCATTCAATATCTTGTCTATGTACTTCTGGCACAACCATATTGGTGTCTATTGATGCCAATTATTTGGGTTTTGCCTAAGTCTTTCATCGAGATGAAATTCTTATCATGTGTTAATAAAAAGATACATCACTTCCAATCAACAATATGTCTTCTACACACTGTATTAGAAATATGTCTTAGCGCTCCCACTTAATTTCTTGCAAATGCAAGCATCTTCATTGTCTCTGATGAAATTAAACTCTTTTAACAGTTTCATCATAGTGAAGATTCCAACTCCGCGATGCTCACTTCAACCATTGAAGTTTGCATATGCTTTTAGCATCCTTTGAATTAACAAAACCCTATGGACCGTGTCATGCACACGTCCTAGGTAACAATTCTATTAGAAGAACTTGTTTTTTTTATTCTACTACCATATAACAAAATTATATGTAGTGGTTGCTACATTTATCCGTCTAGACTAAATCGCTATGAAAGATCAGATCTTGTCATAGTCAACCTTTGAACATTGTTGTGAACTCTTTCCCAACATGTCGACTATTTCATAGATGTGAAACATCCATGTCTATTTCTTTTATAGATCCAAACACAACTGTAAGGTCTTACACCTTTATCGAGGGTCCTTCAAGTTCAAAACTTGATTTCTCGTGTACGGAACTATCACGTATTTTATGGCTTCATGCCATTTTACGGAGTCAGGGTCCATCATCGCTTCTTTGCATGTAGTCGGTTCATTATTCTCAAATAATGATTCAACCCTCAAATCTTGGTATTTGATTGTTTACCCGACCTACTTGTTTCAATAGGAACTTAGATCTCTGTGACCACAACCTTTGAGGCACGTGAGCCATGAGCATTGTTGCTTCCTCCTAACACTTTTCTACAAGCAACTCTGCACATATAGCTAAGGTTCTTTTAACCTTATCAAAGTTCTATTGTTCTCCCACTTTTCTTTTCACGAAAAATTCCTTCCCAAAGAAACTTGACGTTCTAAGCGACAAACACTTTTGTCTCTGGTGTTATGGAGGAATACTCAACAGTTATTCGAAATAATCATACAAAGATAGGTTTATCCGACTTTGGTTGCAAACATCTTTCTTATGCAAAGCATACCAATGTTTTAAGAAAGGACAACTTGGGTTTTATCCCAAACCATAACTTTATATGGTGTCATTTCAACGGATTATGATGAAGCTCTTTTCAGTGGAAAAACGGTAGTCTCTAAAGCTTTTAATCTTTAAAATATAATGGCAGTTTTATGAATTATACCTTTGATCTTACCATGTCAAACAAGGTTTAATTACATATCTCGAACGCTCCATACTCTTATGGTGTTTCGGGAAAATGCAAATCCACGGAACGATTCCTTAAATCTTATGTATTATGCTAAACTTGTAACTCAAATATCTTCCTTTATGATCTTATCATAAACTATTTATATTCTTGTTACAATGATTTTGCACTTCATCTTGAAAATCTTTGAACTTTTCAAATATTTCACACTTCATCCTTATTAAGTAAATATTCATATATTCACTCAAATTCTCGGAGAAAGCATATGAAGTTGAAATCCATCGCTCTTGACTACACATAATGGACTTCGTACAACAATATGTACAAGTTCCAATAAGCTAGTCATTCGTTCCCTTTTGGCCCATGAACAAAGTTTTAATTATCTCTAGGAAAGTTTCACAAGCGTCATTTGATCAAAAATCAAAAGACTCCAAAATTCCATCCACATGGAGTTTCTTCATGTTTTCTTTCCAATATAATTTAAACGGTGATGTCACTTCCTAAGTGATCTTTCAATCAATTTGTCTTTCGACATCTTTAGCACTAGTTTTATGGATGTGATGTCTCCAATGAGATTTGCGAATCATCCATCTTTTATGGATTACGACAATTATTTGAACAACCCTTTTGTTCTCATAATACCTGATAAAACAAATCTTGAAGGCAAGCTTTGATGTTTAACGAGCAACACAATAACCCTTTATTTGTTCTCGATGAACATCATCACATATTCTTTTTCTAGTTACTTAGGCCATTGTAGTTCATGAATTGTGTTGTTTCGTATGACGATTCACACCAACAAATTCAGTATCAAATACTTAAGAACCACATTGTTTAATAAGCAAAGAATATAGCCATAACATGTATATCATCTATATACTTAAACTGAACAATTCTGGTCTTTTCTTTTCTGCCATATATTTATGAGATTCTCTTTCAAGATTTCTTCTGTTTGAAAGAATCTATCAACATCAATAGTGGAGTCATACATATGACACATAGTCCAAAGCGTGTATAGTTAAATACCAATGTCTTTGGACTTCCACTTTGAAGTAGATCACCATTATCAAATGTTTGGTGTTCTTTCAAATTCCTTTCTTTAGTAATCTCTTGGTGTAGTAAACATTTTACCTACATCAAATATTCACCCTCATCATGGATTTATCCATGATCAAGCTACTTTTAGCTTGTAACGGTGAATCGCAAGTATAATGTTGCTCTCCAAAACCTTTTGGAGGATTAGGACAACTAGTGTCTCCAACCTTTTGCAAATTCTCATCAAAATATGAGAACATGAACTTTGCCATATTATACTCTATCATGTTGTAACCAAAACTTTGTTTCAGATATCACAATATCTTCCACACATCATGGTTTCTGAAACAACTCTTTCAGATCCTAGATAACCTTGATATTAAGAGAATCCTTTGAATATCAAGAATCATGGAGACAAACATGATACTTATATACTAACACTTGGAATTGTTACTCTTGATTTAATACTAATTATTAAACTTCATGGAGTAACCGAAACTTACTGAAAGTTTGCAATAGGACTTTTAAACTTTAGATTAACACTTCAAAACAATACGATACCAGTAAAGTAACTAACCGTAATTCTATAGTTCTATCATCTCAACTATAACTAAGCGCAAGGTGGTAAACGGATGCCAATGACTACAACAACTATGCAAATTCACTTTGATTTAGTTTATGATAAATTGAGTTCTAATTAATAATTAAATTAATCTAGGTGAACTCCCACTCAAAACAATATCCCTCACATTGTTTTAGTGATCACACGAACCAAATCCACCACATCAAAACCGATCATCACGATAGTTGATGCAACTTCAATGGCGAACAATCAACATGTTCATCATATCTACTATATGACTCATGCTTTACCTTTCGGTGATCCGTGTTCGAGACCATGTCCATACATGCTAGGCTCGTCAAGATCAACCTTAGCTTCCGCATAAGCAACCGCTTGCTTACGTTGTATACACTCACATAATCTAACACACCCGATCATCACGTGGTGCTTCGAAACAACAAGCTTTAGCAACGGTGCTAACTAAGGGTGAACACTTAAGAACTTGAAATTGTGTGCTTGAGGGATCATCTTATAATGCTACCGTCGTCTACTAAGCAATACAAGATGCATAAAGGATTAACATCACATGCAATTCATAATATGTGATATGATATGGCCTTTCTTATTTGTGCTTCCGATCTCCATCTTCAAGCACGAACATGATCTTCATCATTACCGGCATTGCATCAAGGTCAATGACGCTGCTCCATGGTTGTCGTCCACCGGCTTCAACTATTACAACTACCTTGAATAGACATGCGGGTCTTAACAGAAATTAAAGACAACCATATGGCTCCTGCCGGTTGCCGACTTACAATAAGGAACATTTCATACATCATATATAATCACAGTCATGGCCATATCACATCACTGCACACCCCTGCAAAACAAAGTTAGACGCCTCTACTTTCTTTGCATATTTTACGTGGTTTGGGGCTTTCAATAAGTGTCGTTCTAACTTACGAACAAGAACCACAACATTGATACTAGTATTGTCAATCACCCGTTGTAAATTGGATCTTAACTATGCTAGGAGAAACAGGCACCATAAAGCCACTTATGCAATACAAGTTGCATGTCAAGCGTGGAGCAAGTCTCATGAACGATGTCATGTAAGGTTAGCCCGGGCCGCTTCATCCCAACATACCGCAAGATGCAAAGTACACAAGAAGCAATCGACAATAAAAGCATCAACGCCCACAATGACCATTGTGTTCTACTAGTGCAATAGATCTACATATAGACACGGCTCTGATACCACTGTAGGGTTTCGTAGCATGGAAAACAAAAATTTTCTATCGCATACAAACAAACAAGCCAAGATCTATCTACTAGATTGTAGCAACGAGTCGATGGAATAACTTACCCTCGAAGATTCCAAAGCGGTTAACGAGAGCAGATTCTCGTGGATGATGTAGTCGTACTCTTTCCGATCTCAAGATCGCGCAGACGATCCTTCCCAAGGCTTGCGTTAAGCAGCGCTCCCAATGGGTCACACACGCTGTATTGACGAAGACCTTCCTCTCCTTGTTCCAAAGAAATGGAGGTTGTAGCACTCTCCTCGCGATTCCTAGAAGACAACGGCGTGGTACCTAAGTAGAGGAAGATCCGCAGGCTTCGCCTTAAGCCGGCGAGTATGGTGGGGTATGAGAGAGCTTTAGTGGTCTAGGATTAGACACACCAATTAGAAGGCTCTAAACCGAAGGCTAGGGCAATTAGAAGCTCTAAACCAAAACGGCTCTAAACCGGAGGTCGTGGCTAGGGTTTAGATTTAGAGGATAGGAACTTGTGTGTCTAGGGAGGGGCCCCGCCTCCTTTTATAGGTGGGAGGCGGCCAAGGGAGGAGTCCTCCCAACTCGTCCTGTGTGGTGCGCCGCTTGGAGAGGAGGGACTCCCCAAAGTCGGTTTCAACCTCCTCCTTCCTCTTTCCCTCACTTTCCTGCTTTTAGCCGCTTGACTTTCAAACTGCTTGACTTTCAGCTGGGATTCAATTTAATCCTTTATTTGGAACAGCGAACACTTAGTACATGATGCAATCATTCCAATATGCAATGACACATTCATGTACCCTTCCTCCGAGTGCTGGGACATTCCGGAACCTTCTAGAACATTCCCGATGAAAACACCGAAATCATTCCCGAACTCAAACGGACTTTCCTTATATGAATCTTATTATCCGGACCATTCGGATCACCTCGTGATATCCGGATCCCATCCGAGACCGAACAACATTCGGTCTCTTTCTCATAATACCATAACTACTCAAACAACGTCAATCCTTAAGTGTGTCTCTCACGGTTCGTGAATTATGCGGACATGATCGAGAAACTTCTCCAACAATAACCAATAGAGGAATATGGAAATTCATATGGCTCCCACATATTTCTCGATTACTTTGCGATTGAATGAACCACTTACATACGATACCAATTTCCCTTTGTCTCACGATAGTTTACTTATCCGAGGTTATGATCGCTTGATCTCCGCATACCTAGTTCAACCTCATCGATAAGTACTCTTTTCTCGTTCGTGATATGTGATCCCTTGTGAGCTCACATGCGTGCAATCTAATTGGATGACATTTCACCGAGAGGGCCCAGAGTATATCTATCTGTCATATGGATGGACAAATCCCACTCTTGATCCATGTGTTTCAACCAATACTTTCCGAACACTCAATGCCACCTTTATAGCCACCCAGTTACGGTGTGGTGTTTGATGTCATCAAAGCATCCATCCGCTAAAGGTGATATGCATGATCTCATGGTCGAAGGAATTAGGTTACTATGTATCAGAAAGGTTATAGCAAATGAACTATATTAAATGACTTGATCTTTATGCTACGCTTAACTATAGGAGTATGTCCATCACATCATTCTCCTAATGATATGACCCTGTTGTTAATAACATCTCTATGTTCATGATCAGGAAACCATGATCATATATTAACCAACAAGCTAGTTTAACAAGAGGCTTTACTAGGGACTCTTTTATGTTTACGAATCACACAAGTATTAATGTTTCCTATTAATACAATTATAGCATGGTATGTAAACATTTATCATAAGTATGAAGATATGATAATAACCACTTTATTATTGCCTCTTGGGCATATCTCCAACAGAGCTCACTGGCCATAGGGCGGCGCCGGAGTAGGTTTTTTATGGCCATGGCACTCAAAGATTCCTCCCCTTGGTTGGGGAACGCAATTGGTTGGACATTCTCATTGCCAACATGTCATGCCCATTATTATGGTACACTAGGCTCATCGGACACGGCCAGTAGGCCAGCTGCAATGAGCGTGAAGCGAGGCATCAAACAACAAACCGAAGTCTGAACTCCGTTCTTCTCCTCCCAACCCTCGTCTCCTTCAGGTCTAGTTTCTCTCCACAAGCATCCAAGACCAAGAGGCTACCACAAGCCACCGATGTATCCTCTTTGTATCGATCTCACGCCCCGATCCTGACTGGTGGCAACAAGCCATATATGATTGTTGGTGACATTGTCGTGGGCGCTTATGCTAAAGGAACACTAAGTATTGATGAGGAAGGTGTCTTAGGAGGATAGATGGCGATATGTAAACCATGGCAGGTGGTGGTGCCCATGCATCCCTTTCCACCCTTAGATGCAACATCATCCAAGGCATGACTAAAAGGTAATGCTCGGTTTAGTATCGGGGTAGACGAAGGAACAGTTGTCATCGAAGATGGGACTGGAGAGACAAATCGCATGGGTAGCAATCATGCGCAGTGAAGTGCATGTGTCATGCCATCCACCCCGACCATGGAGGTGGTCGAGCCAAAAGTAACTCAAGCTGATATGGAGTGTGGTGGCACTAATCCCAACAATCTTTAGGCCCATAAATGGCGATCTCCGAAAACAGTTCTGCACGAACAATTTTCTAGAAATCCTGAATTTCACCATAACGAGGATTTTTTTCATATTTGTGCAATTTTTACACAACAAATTATAAAATAAAAAATTATACACTTTTACAACTATTAGTAGGTTAGCAATAAATATAATCTAAATATTAAGGATTTTAACATAATAAACCATAAAGTTTATATATGAGTTTTATATGTATCTTAGTCAAATCATTTATAATTTTCTTTGAGATTAGCTTAATCTTGCTACTTCCTCTGACCCATATTAGTTAACTTGGATTTGTCAAAATTTAGATAAACCTATATACCAAATAGTATTTAGATTTATTCAAATATAGATAAATTTGAGTCAACTAATATGGGTCGGACGGAGTATTTCTTTTGAGGATCGTACATGTAACGTGTTCAAGTGTGCCCCGCAAAAAAAAAAAAACGTGTTCAAGTGTGGTGATGCGTGGTATCACCACATGGAGATGTTTTTGGGCACATCTTGGCAGTTTGGGGTAATTTTGGGTGTATGCCTGTATGGTTAATCGCGGGCGTTGATTTTTGATCTGGCCGTGGCCTCTCCGAGTTCTCCGAGCGGGTCCTCGTGCGAGTCGTCTCCAGTCTCTCAGCAGGCCAAAACCCAGGCAGTCGGACGCCATCCCTAGCCACCGCGCCACCATGTCCGCCGCCACTACCAACGCCGCGCTTCGGCCGACTGAGCCGTTCCCCCTCCCCAGCGACCTATCCTTGGTGCGGCGCCTCAAGCTGCTTCTCTCCTTCTCCCGCGCCGACCTCTCCGTCAGCCCCGTCGATGAGTGGCAGCTCAAGTCCGCGCTCCTCGCCTTTCTCCGCAACCCGCCGCTCTCCCTCTCCCTCGTCCAAGACTCCGACCTATCCGTCAGCCGCCTTCCAGACCTTCAGAAGCGCCGCCGTGACGACCCCGTCGCCTCCGGCATCCTCTACGTCCGCGATCTCTCCTTCCTCCACCCCAGCAACCGCAAGGGAGACGACGGGGCCAAGGAGATGACTCAAGAGCAGGAGGAAGAGAAGTACTTGCAGTGGCGGAGCTCCCTGGTCGAGAAGCTCGCTGGCATCGAGCTCAACTTAAAGGGGGTTATGTACCAGATGAGCGTCGAGATCCCTGCCTTTGATGATTTCAAGGCGATGAAGAAATCATGGGAGGATTTCTACGCCTCCGAGCTCGTTAGTATCAGTATGTGATTTCCCTTGTATTGGCTATTATTGGTTCGATTTGCTGCTAGGTGGACTCATTGATGCTTGCTGGTTTCAGGGAATCCGGTGAGGAAGATAGCAAAAAGACCAGACACTATTCTTGTCCGAGGTGTGCCGTCCAGGTGGTTTGCGGAGACGAGGATATCATCAAAAGCATCCACATTGGTCACCCACACTATCTTCTCCACGCTTGGTAAAATAAGGTGCATTATGGTGTTCTCGATACATATTATCTGGCACCTATGTTTGCGACAATGGTTTACAATTCTTCAGTCCAAAAGAATTGATGCCACCAAAGCTGGAACCTGCTAAGGCAGTTTCGGATTTAACTGTTGGTAGAGCATAAGAACATTGTTGATTCAGCTTGTTCATCTTGGCGGTTTCAGATTTGTCTGTAGTACATAACTGTTCTCACACGCCTTCCCTGTTCCTTACATGGACATGAGTTTTCTCATGTGAGGTTATACATGTGTAATCTCATTTTTTTCTCATTTTGCTTTGTAGCTGATTATAAAATTATGATAGAGCCTCCAAGACTCCATGTCCAAGCTAACTTTGCACACATAGCAAGCAACAACTTCGTCTTATTTCTTATGTTAGTGAATGCCAGATAACCTAGTTGATTATATTCTTGATCCTTGGTGTTCGTCGCTAAAAAGCTTCTTTTGGCAATGATATAATATGAGGAATGAAAGTGGTACAAATATATATTAATAAACTTTCTTTATTAGTACAGTTATTGACTTATTGTGCACGTGAAATCCACAACACATAAAGAGCACAAGGCGTAATATCCTAACATAATTAGATAACTAGGCATTTATTTGGTATTGATAATAAGTAGATTGCGATGACTCTGACTAGTCAGGCTGTGAGCGATAATATTTTTGTTTTGTTTTTACCTCATGAGATGCTGGTAACGGGCATAATAAAAATAAAAACAGTTATGGTATTTGTGACGTGGGCAACTAGCTGTACAAGATGACATGGGCTGAGTTTATATTATTTTTTCTGAACTGCGAACGGAGAGGATGAAATCTTGTGTGTTGGCTGTAGATTAACAATAGATGTCACCGTATGAAAGAAATCAAGGATTGGCATCCTTTCTTTATTATTCTTGTAGAAAAGTATTTCGATCCCAAATCAAAAAATGATGTACACAATAGCATCCCAGATATTGCTTTGAAACTGCATATCTAATTTATGGACATTAAGTTTCCCATGGCTGATTTGATTTGCCCTAGGCCACAATCTGAATTTTTAATCGATGGCCTGTAATTAGACCTACTGGGATTATGATCAGTTGATCACATATTCTTCTATTCGATATTTTATATTGGGTCCATGCTGTTTCAGGATATTCTTACTAGCGTGAAGATTTGTGTCATCGTGATGCTTGGCTCACTGCTGTGACCTCTCTAAACTTATGTTACACAATCATTTCCTTGACATCTTCCTCCAATTTACAGGACCTTGAATATTTCTAATGATGATGAATTCGGAGCAAGTAAAGATGGGACTAATAAGGGTCTCATATCTGGACTTAATTGCAAGGTGTGGGTGCAATTTGAGAGTTACGATGACTTTCACAATGCAATGAAGGCATTATGTGGACGTTCGTTAGAGAAGGTACAGTTTGCATATTTATTACTACTTGTTCTTTCTTAATCCTCCACTCATATTGGTACAAGCAAACATAACAGAATAACATGACAAGATCTGCTTCAGTATAGTTATAAGGAAACCCTATTTATCACTGGGCAGCTGATATTTTAGTATCGCCTATTGGAAATGGTAATGTATGAATGTTGCAGAGTACATCTTTCCTATGCTCTTTTTTGGCGACCTTGTGCCCTATTCATGTCTGACATCTTCTGACCTCTAAGAATGCCAGCTATTATCCATGTGTGTTACTTTGTTACCCATTTGTTTGTCTGGTTACTTTCTTGTCTTGTGAACCCTACATTGAACTATGGCATGGTCCAATAGCGCCTAAGTTTAGTGCAAGAACTGAGAACCAGCTGAACAACATTTATGTGGATCGTTAGAGTCACCTTTTGGCAAAAAAATCTTAAGTTTTGACTCTTCAAATATGTGGGCCCTTTGCAAAAAGATCGACAGAGTGAGTCACAGGAAATAACTCTATGAACTCTACGTTTTCTGTTAGTCATGTCAAAAACATTTCAAGTGCTGTTACTTATAGTCAAGTCAGATCTATATGTTGGTATGCTAGAGTACCTTTTCCCTTTTAATGGAAGTCTTTGCTTTCACGGTCCAGTTGATAAGTCATGCTGGGAACTATAGTCTAAAGAAGGAATACAAAAAATCAAAATTACCCGGAAGCCGGCGGGTCTTGGCGCTGCCCATCCTCCGAGGGAAGCTGGCTGGATCGGTAGTGGTTGTGTCTTGGCCGCCTGCCAAGACTTCCCCTTCTTCCGGATACTGGGTATACCAGGAACCTGTCACCAGCGTACCTTTTTTTTGCATACATAACGCAAATATATTGCATTATAGAGCTTAAACATGTCATGGACTACTGCATTGAAATCAAGAAACTACATAAGACATTTCCAATAGGTAATGGCTTGAAACATCTTGCTTTTAGAGCTGCAAACATGCCATGCACTAGTGCACTAATATCCAAAAGAAACTCATGGACTAAAATCGGTGTTGCCCCAGCTGCTCGATGTGCTTGACCCCATAGGCAGCCCCTTTGTACATTGCCGAGCAGTAGCAACTCCAGTCATACCTCCATAGCCATAAACTGTTTCTGTTCTTTCTTAGGCGCTTGCCATCGTTGGTGGCAGTCTTTATTGACTTTCCCTTCCATTGATACACTGTCTGGTGCCATCAAGGTTGTGATGGTGGAGCATCGTGCGGTTGTCCTGAAATGTTTTTAAGATCCGGTTTAGTTTGCGCGTTGCATTGATTTGTGATTGCCTTGACGATCCTGAACTTGCCGTTGAGCTCCTAGTGTAGGTAGCACCCCGTCCTCATTGTGTCGTCGCAACAACGTTGCTGGCGTTGGACATGCTGATCGTAACCACATCCTGGACAGGGTAGGAGGAAGAGGATGATGAGATTGTGATTGTAGGCCCGATGCCGCAACCAAAACCGAGAAGTGGGATGGTGGCAGCGATGGTGAATCAACACCAAATTTCTTGATCTCGTTATGCCATGGCTCAGACTATCCTTTGGCTGTGTCAGGAGTCCCCAACACATGAATACCTACATCCTCCTCTTCTTTCTCCTATATCCCAGCGCGGTTATGAATATCACACCCTCCTTTGACAATGATAGCTTTGATAACGTGAAGAACCAGTCGAGGGGTACTGACAGTGTTGGAAGGTCAGCGTTGAGGTCAAGATCCTAGAAACTGTCACTGAGCTCTGCCACAGCAGCATGTGCTGACTGCCCAACCATTCATGATCTTACATGCACTCCAGGACGGCTGCTCTTCGTTCCACTGCCACAACCTTGATGTCTATGGTCTCTTGTAGAAGATGTACCCTCTAATGGATAAACTCGTTAAGGCAGCGGCAGTTTCCTGCTTGGTGAACTGTAACAACGGCTCTACCAGCCCTTCATGGAAGCATGGTGGAAATTCTTACTGCCTACGGCTGTGACTACGTACAACGCTATGGCCTTTTGGTTTATAAATCAAGCGTCTGCGGCATGGTCAGGTTTGATCCATGAGTTGCAAGTGGTGCGGCCTCTAATGCACTAATACATGACATACTTTGAGCTCTGATGCAAGATGTCTTTCGGTCTGTACCGGATATGTTCTCAAAACGCATCTATATGTGATATTCGTCCATGTTTTTGTTGCTTTTTAGATTACATTGCTTGCGAGACACAACTTGGATATCAAATATTCAAATGCATCATACCATGATTCTGCAAATTTTCATTGAATAAGAAAAGGCAATACCATTATTAATACTTTTGGCATGATTTTTTAGGAAATATTTTTGTCATGATTAAATAAAAGAGATGTAGAGTTTACATAGTATATTCCTTGCAGGAGTAAACTTTATCAAATTTGCTAAATCAATGGATAGTAGTTTCTGTGCCCTATTCACTACACAGTACACATTAACATGTCATCTGACAAGTGTTTGCGTTCTTTGTTAGAAAACATAATGAAAGCTGACTTAATTGTCTTGTTTCTAAAGGAAGGATCACGGTTGAAAGTAGACTATGAAGTGACTTGGGACAGTGAAGGTTTCTTTCGTAATGCACAATACGAGCCTGCTCAGCCCAAACTAGAAGAAAGAGATGCACCGGTGCATGGAAGGAGGAAACATTACACCCCGCGGATTGAGTCAGATCATAGGAAGAGATTCAGGGTAGGTTACTCCGTCAAGTCCTCCGCGAAAAGTGTTCAACTCTTGTGTGGTATACCTAATTTCCTATGACTCCATGTTTCACTGCAACTGAAATATTCCTGCATGGTTCCGACCAAATCCACTATCAGAATGTGGCTTATTAATCTTTCTGCACTGTTGGGCGTCAAATTGGATACATGTGTAAACATGTGGAATATTAGGCAATGCTTCAGTTCACATGCATACATGTATCTTCGTGGGAATCCAACATACCAGGATCATTTGTTGCAATATTGATGAGGAAACTTGACACCATGGCCGTATCAAATATGAATCAAAACTTATTTAGAAGTTCAGATGCAGGGATAATTCCCCTCCATTTTTACACATTAAAGAAATCTATGGAATTAATCATGTCTCGAGTAAAATTGCCACCCATAGACATTGGAATAACCAGGAGTAGTAAATTTGCTATTCTGGGTACATATTGCGAATTCTCCCTAATTTCTTTCTTTATTTCAGTTCTTTTTGTTAGGAAATATTATTTGCCTTTTCTTTCGAATTATTGGTTGGTCTAATGGGCAGTGAGCAATTTACAGGGCTTAGCTTGTAAATTTTGTTAATGTATCTCTCTTTTTTTGCGATGGTATTAATGTATTTCTCCAATCTGTATAATGCATTCCTTTTTTGTCTTTCTAACATCTATTTATTCCCATTGTGATTCAGGATTGACGGCACACAGCCACATACATGGCAGATCGGGAAATTACATGTCATAAGGAGAGGGAAAATTGGTTGTATTATACCTGTTGTACCCTATTCATTTTCTCAAGTTTCATATCTCCTTTTACTTCTCGGTAGTATTAACAGCAAAATCAAATCATTCTAGTTGAATTGCTGATTTGTAATTATTGCTGCTAGTGTGGTACCTGGTTGATACCCAAAGATCGAGCAACACAAAAGATAGTCTTGCTTATGTAAGAAATTTGTCATTAGCATCTAAGTTCTGCTCATTTTATCAATCACAAAATCACAATGGTAGCACTTCTGAACTCTGCATGTACGTTCCATTTTTGATGCACCTGGTCTGACTTGGGCAATTTTTGACCTATCGTGCTCTATCTATCTAGTTAAGTACCACTGTCAGAGCACTTCTCACGAGTGTGACCAATGTACACATACACATCAGGTGGGATGAATGTCGTTCCAGTTTACTGTATTGAGTCCAACTCTTCCATTAGCTTGAGAAAAAACGAGGTGTGAGAATTGAGTCCAACATGTGTTGTGGAATGATGTTGTTGCCCAGCTACCTAATTGAATTCCCTAATCAAATGAAGATCTCCTGGTTTGTCAAAGCAAAAAATTCAACAAGGAGCTTATTTTTCAGTGGAGCTTCAGAAAAAGGCAGGTCTTCAAGCATCTAGAAGTACACATGGTTGACTTAGGCTCGTCGGTGTCAACATCTAGAAGTACACATGCTGGCATTCATTTTTGTCCACTAGGATAGATGCTGATGATAACCGCAAAGAATAAAAAGGATAGGTGCTGATGCACATGCCAGCCTGAATCTAGAAGATAATAACATGCGGGGCTATACCTAAAATCCTTGTGCATGTTTTTTTTTTCAGAATTTGCCGAACACTTTCTTACAGCAATTTGCTGAATACTGTTTTACTTCAATTTGCTGAACACTTTTTTGGGGTAGCCACACATGAAGGGGCTGAATTGGTGTACTTGAACACTTGAAATTTACAAATGTACAGTCAGTTCTATTTCTTTTGAGAAAAGGAACAGCCTAAACTGAAAAATGGGAGTAAAATACAACATTGAAAATTGATCTTTCAGGCCAACCTGTTTGACAACTATGTACAACAGGACCGATTCTTCCAAGTGCGAATTAGCTTTTCTTCCCATGTGCATGGCTTCTAGGTGAAGTCACCTCAAGAGCACCGGAGCTATTCTTCTTGCCATGTGAAGGAGGCAACGATGACAAAGGAAGCTTCCCGCTCGCCTTCTTGCCGAGATTTTTACCGGTCTTCGCGCTCTGTCCTTCCTCGCCGCCGCCGCTCAAGATCGGCACGAGGTACCACCAAACGGAGGTGCAGCAGATGGCGAACACCCTGCCGAACATCACCAGGGTCACCAGCAGCAGCACCGCCACGAACGGCCAGTACTGGCTCGGCCTCGTCACCTTCTTTCCCAACGACGACAACCTCGCAACGGCGGGGGTGGCCGCCTTCTTCTTCGCCGGCGCCACAGCTACGGTGGCGTGCTTGACGTCTTCCTTCGGCCAAGCACAGAACTCCGTGCTCCGCGGCGTCGACGGCTGCGTGAGCGGCGGAGACACGGCTGAAATGAGCTTGCACTTCTTTTTGGGCTCGCCCTTGGAGGCATCTGCAGCGGCGAGCTTGACGTCGTCTTCCTTCGGCCAAGCACAGTAGTACTCCGTATTCCGCGGCGTCGACGGCTGCTTGAGCGGCGGAGGCACAGCCGCCTTGAGCCTGCACTTGCTTTTGGGCTCGCCCTTGACAGCGTCCACGTTGGCGCGCTTGACGTCTTCTCTCGGCGTCAACGGCTGCGTGGGCGCCGGCGGAGACACGGCAAGCCTGAGCTTGCACTTCTTCCTGGGCCCGCCCTTGGCGGCCGGCTCTTCCGGCGGAAGCCTGACGACGACGGGCACCCACTCCTTGGCCCGGGACTGCACGAACCGGACCATGACGCGGTCGCCGCCGTCGACGCGGCGCAGGACCATCTCCCGGCGCGTCTCCAGCTCCGCGAGCACGGTGGAGAACTTGTCCAGCCCGAGCGACGCGTACGGGTTCTCCTTCTTCTTCTTCGCCTGCTTTGCGACCTCCGGCGTCGCCTTCTTCTCCTTGGCCACCATGCCCACCTTCTTCTCCTTCCTCGGCGTCTCGCCGCCACCGCCGCGCAGACTCAGCTCGCCTTTGTCAACGTCCTTGAGGCTGGCCGTGCCGCAGCACATCATTTCTTCTGGCATGCTACCGTGTACCTCTCCCTGTCAGCAGAGGAAGCAGCAAGCAGGGGCCTTTTGAGTTTTGAAGGGGATTAACTCGCAACTTCGCGGACCTCTCCGCCTAGCTCTAGGCTCTGGCGAACTGTTGCTGTTTCCGAGTCGGGGAGTCTGAGGCGACGACTCGATCTTATGAAGGCCACAGGGGAGGGCGGTGTCCTGGCGCGCGCTTTGGTCAAGCATGGACGTGGGGATACTACTATTCAATTTCATGCCTTGCTGGTCACGATTGACCCGGCCGGTAAAGGAACTGGTTAAACTAATTAGAACGCAGGAATCTTCAGAGAACACAGCACAGCACATCGACCTTGTCCAACCATGTTTACAAAGCGTGCGTGCATTTCTGAATTTCATGAGGAGATTGTTATATGCACAGCTCGATCTTGAACGGTTTTAAAAGGAAAATCCGTAGTTTTTATATGGATATGTCATGATTCTGCACCAAGTAATCCTTGACGTGCATGCGCGTAAATGGATTCCGGATCCTCTCGCCATCATCAACCCTGCTAGTAGTTGCCCGTCGAGCTCGCAGACGCGGAGAATCATTGGTTTAATTTAACGGGGCAGCTAAATTGACTCCAAGTCTCCAACTAGCCAGTACTCTCTCTGTTAAGGATTATAAGGCCTATGAATCATTTTGATAAGATTAAGAAAATCAATAACTCACCCTCTTGATTACTACATGCACCAATAGTTACGCATGCATGAGAGAAGATAGAGAAAAAGAAGAACATGCATTGGAGGAGAGAGACTACTAAACGGGAGATGACTTATAATTTCTAACATTTTTAAAAAGCTCTTGGGTTATAAGTAGTACTAGCTGCTTGATCCTGACCTGTTTCGAGGAGCTAGTAGCTTGATCGTGACCTGAGCGGTGTACTGGCTGCCGCATTGATTTCCATTTATTACACGAGCACGGGATAACGACGTCGTTTTCGTGATTACGATGCCGGTAACCCTATTTCCTGCTTACTACTGCTAGTACTGAGGAGTAGTATAGGATTTTGTATTTCAAGTACACGTATGCAGTGCTGCAGACCACGAGGGCGGCTGCTGCAGACACGACGCAGTAAGATTAGGGTTTATTAGGTTAATTCAGGTAACCAAATTTTCCTCTTCAATACGTGTGCAGTGCTGCTCGTGAGTTGCTGCTGCCTTATCGTGTTAAATAAACTAACGCGGGTACTTGACTTGAAGGAGTCAGCGGCTGTGGTTCCTACGTAGGGGCAATCCACCGGTTTTCGTTTGGCGCGTGTCAACGGAGGAGACAAATCAGCAGCTCGCACTGCTAGCTCCTCTCATCATTTCTTTTGGATTTTCTCCCTGCTCCCACGGTGACCGGCTGCGCCCCATTTTGAAATTTGAATGATTATTAAACGGGAGGTTTTGAGGCGTTAGGTTAGTGCTAATGAAGTAGCACGAAGCAGCCAAGCCATGTGAAGGATGCCTGGGAAATTCTCACTGAAGTGCTCGGAACAGGGGAGAGATCGATGACGGCCGCCGAGAGAACAAGTTGGGAAGGAGAAAATTAAGCTATTTCCATGTCTCGTACGTAGTATATATTGAAGTATTTTAAACTACCGCTGAGCCAGGATGTCACTGGTTGATTAGTGTTTGGTCTTGTTAATTAGCTGATCGATCGGCACCTGCAACGGATGTAGCTGCCACGTACGACAATTTTGGTGATAGCGAGACGATCGAGGGCTCGTTTGGAAGCTTCTGCATGGACCATATATGTACGCTGTAGACAGGATGCGAAGGTCGTTGCTAGCAGCCTACCTAGCACCTCTGCCCCGTGCATGCCATGCCATCAACGGTGATAGAGTTCTTTCAATTTTTCTTTCCACCTTAAACTTCCTACTCTATTGCTTTTCGGCCATTTTGCCAAGACAATTATAAGTTCACTCAGTAGCACGTCTACGATTGTATTGCGTTTTTTTTTTAAAAAAATTGATAGGTGACGACTTTGGAAAAGAATTTTCCGTGCTCGTCATTGAGGGAGAAATAATTGCCGCATGTCACCCCTCACCGTTGATGCCCACCTTGGCATAATTCATTTCGATAGAGTGCAGCATATTTATGTCGCGATGATAATGTGGATTCACACATCCAACTTATTGAAAAGGAGAAACAAAAAAACATGAACATCACCATGTAACAAGCGATGACATCAATCACTACACTAAACAACACACATAGTGGGAGAAAAAAATCTTTAGGGTTTTTACCCAGGAGAAAAAAGTCCCAGCAGTCTCCGAGCAGTGCCTTTAAAATTGGGAGGGACATTTAAATACCGCCATTGCCAATTCCAACCAATGAAGTCCTAACTTATGGATTTTCACCATGGAGCTTGAGACCAGGCACTTGAAGAGCACTACCAGATCAAAGGCACCATGTGCTACCACCTCCAACTTGCCAAAACTATCATACACGCTTGGAAGCAACATCTCGTGTGCACGGTCCAAAAAACATTAACCATGCCAAATGAGCATGTTGTCGAGCAACGTAGGAGTCGTCCACCATGAGCAAGGGCCCATGGGTGATTCGTACCAAAACGGACTAGAAGCCACCAAAAGCCCACAAAGAGGCCCTTTAGGTGCCCGCGATGACCTCTTCCAGCCTGTAATAGAACTAGGTCAACATCAACACCACCATATCTAAAGGGTGAAACCTTGACGACCTATGGTCAATATGTTGGAGATATGCCCAAGAGGCAATAATAAAATAGTTATTATTATATCTTTGTGTTTATGATAAATGTTTACATCCCATTCTATAATTGTATTATTCGAAAACAATAATACTTGTGTGTTTTGTAAACATAAAAGAAGTCCCTAGTAAAGCCTCTTGTTAAACTAGCTTGTTGATTAATAGATGATCATGGTTTCCTGATCATGGATATTAGATGTTATTAATAACAAGATCATTTCATTAGGAGAATGATATGATGGACACACTCCTATAGTAAGCATAGCGTAAGATCAAGTCATTTAGAAGTTTGTTTGCTACAAGATTTCAAGTACATAGTAACCTAATCCTTCGACCATGAGATCATGTTAATCACCATCACCAGATGAATGCTTTGATGACGTCAAACACCATTTCCATAAGTGGGTGGTTATAAAGGTGGCATTAGGTATTCTGAAAATATGTGTTAAGGCACATGGATCAAGAGTGGTATTTGTCCATCCATATGACGGATAGATATACTCTAGGCCCTCTCGATGGAATGTCATCCAATTGGCTTGCAAGCATGTGACTAGGTCACAAGAGATCACATATCACGGAACGAGTAAAGAGTACTTATCGGTAACGAGGTTGAACTAGGTATAAGAGATACCGACGATCAAACCTCGAATAAGTAAAGTACTGCGAGACAAAGGGAAATTGGTATCGTATGTAAATGGTTCATTTGATCACGAAGTAATTGTAGAAATATGTGGGAGCCATATGAATTTCTAGATTCCTCTATTGGTTATTGATCGGATAAGTGTCTCGATCATGTCTGCATAATTCACGAACCGTAGGGAGGCACACTTAAGGATTTGATGTTGTTTAGTAGATATGGAAATGTGTTAGAGATTGAATGTTGTTCGGAGTCTCGGATTGGATCTAGGACATCACGAGGAGATCTAGAATGGTTTGGAGAATAAGATTCATATAAGGAAAGTTCAATTCCGGGGTTCAGAAATGTTTTCGGTGTTTTCACTGGAATCTTCTAGAAGGTTCTAGAAGGTCCACCACCCCGGAGGGGGGTACATAAATGTGCCATGTCAATGCGGAATGGTTTCATCATACCCTAGATCACTTGGCTGGACAATGGGAAGAGAAATAATCAAACTCTAGTTTGAATAGTCAAACTCCAATTCAAAAAGTCAAATCCCAACATTGAAAGTAAAAGTCCAAGTGGAGGGAGGAGAGGAAACCCTCTTGGGAGAGGATTCCCTCTCCCTCCTTACCACCGGCCAAGCAAGGGGAGTTGGGGGAGGACTCCCCTTCCCTTGCCGCCTCTCCCTCCCATAAAAGGAGGGGTGGGGCGCCCCCTTGCCACCACCCCCACAAACCCTAGGCCGCTTGTTGCTCCCCAGCCGCTAGCGCCCTAGCCTCCTATAAGCCGCTACCGCCTAGTATAAACCCTAGCCGTCGGCTGCCCTCCTCCCCTCGGCGTCTAAACCCTAGCCACCGAGGGCCTCTCTAAATCATACCCGCTCCAGCTTAGGCGAAGCTCTGCGGGGTCTACTCCTCCACCTCCACCATCACACCGTCGTGTTGCTAGAATCGAGAGGAGATCTACAACCTCCGCTGCCTGCTGGAATAAGGGAGAGGAAGGTCTTCATCTTGAGCATCAACGTGACCGATCATGAGCGCCGAACGTGGCGCCAGAAGGATCCTCTTCGTGATCTTGAGATCGGTAAGTGAATGACTACATCAACCACGAGAATCTGATCTCATTAAACGCTCTGGATCTTCCAGGGTTAGTACTCTATCAACTCGTTGCACCGATCTCGTAGATTAGATCTTGGCTTGTGTGTGTTCATGCGATGGATTTTTTTTTGTTTTCCATGCTAAGAACCCCTACACGATACTCAAACCTAAACACAATCGCACAACAGATTTCGATGACACCTCCATAGTCGGATGTGAAAGTATAACATTTCCAAGTTTGAGACTAGGTGGTCGCTGCCAATGCGTCATTGCATTGCCTTTGAACCGCACATCACTTTTGCCAGTGTGCCTTTGCTAGAATGTTGTCAAGAGACCTCACTCTTATGCTCTCACCATTGCTGCTGACCACATGGGCCTTGCCAAATAGCTTGTTACGACAGCGATAAGAAGATAGGAGAGGAGATCACCAGAGAAGGGGTGGGGGGCAGGCTGAGAATGGGGCAGTTTCAAACGGGTCTAATGGGGTGTTTTTTCCTTTGGAACAGAACAGGGTGGGCTCAAGTGGATTTAGAAGAAACAAGAGCGTGGTGGGGTGGATGACTATAGTTTACGGCTTGGAGCGGTCTCGTGTGGTTCCAAACTGTAGCGTCAACAATAGGCTAAACCCGTGGTTGGAGCCCACGGTCACCCCTAAACTCCCCAAAGGATGTGAACTCAACGAACGCGAGTACCCAAGGTTGACAGGCGAGAAGGCTTTAGGGCCGGCTCTATGTTTTGCAAGGCCTTAGACAAAGTCAAATGCATAGGCCCCTAAATACTAGTGGAAAAATACCTTTTTAAAGCACATTTTTATCCCTAGGCGAAGTCCGACTACACATAAGTACAATCTCTCATTTTCTTTTATTCCTCTTTGTAGCACTGGACTTCTGTCTCGGCGCCATATATATTATCTAAAATTACGAAGGAATTGACTACATCATTTTCATATAAAAACTTAAAGATAGAACAGAACCCTAGAAGATAAAGGATATACAAGCAAGGACGAGATTTAATCATGGTATATGTATGTATTGTTTTTTGAGATTTATTGAGGCCTGGATTTAATATACCATGGGGTGTCGAGAACCCGAATTGAATCGACCTGTCTGGCGTTTTCCGAGCGGTGGCGATCGATGATGATTGATGATCGAGTCTCCGGCGTCGTGTGAGTTTGTCGCCTATAGCCTACTCCAGACTGAACGAAAGAAGCGAAGAACAAACCTGAACAATCAGGGGCTCAGAAGGAGATCGACCCCGACACGAATTATTAGTCCCCTGCATGGTGTCGTTAAGACCTAGGCGTCGTGCCTCGTGGGCTTCCAGGAAGCACACGCGATGGGTCTTTGCAAAAAAATATCCCAGGCAGACCGCAAATGTATATATGCCATAGGAGGCAAAGAAAAATATGCCCACTCAAAGATGTGCGCCATGCACCGGAGCTACGCTACTGTTCATGGCGGAGATGCCTCGATCTCCTCCCATGGTTGGCCCCAGAGTAGCGCAGGTAGCCACGCGTCGCCGGGCTTCTCCCCCCACCTACTCCACCTTTCTCTCACTCGCTCAAGGTTCAGACATCGCCGACTCCTCCTCCTCTGCTGAGATTTGCTCCTCGTTCTGCACTTCCCCGTCGTCTGATGATGTCAAGCGATGATGAGGGGAAATTGGAGAAGGAGGGGGAAGGATCGAGGCAGGGTGCTGGCACGGGAGACGACGGGAATGAAGATCAACCCGGGGGCAACCGGCCGCATCCTCCACATCGACATGGTTTGGGGATTGAGGAAGGTTCGCTCTGTAAGGCCCTCTCTTCCTGTCGGTCTGACGAAGGTTTCAGCCTATGCATTGGCTCGTTCGGCCCGATCTGTTTTGGGTCAGAAATCTCGCCGGCTCAGCGATCTGAACTCGCTCCCACGAGCGAGGCGGAGGCTGGGGTCGCTGAAGAAGATACTATTGAGTCCACGGAGCAGCTCCTGCAAGCGAGGGAGGCATCGCAGGGCTTCATCCCCCATGTCGAGGCTGGTACAGGTTCTACGAAGTCCACTGCTCAAACAGCGTGTTGTGGTTCAGATGGTACCGGGATTCTCAAGGAAGGAAATGGGGGGCTACAGTTGGCCTGTTAGATCTCCAGGTACAAGCATCTCTGCTCTGCAATGTTCTGTGTTCGGTTCGGAATCGAGGAACCCAGTAGGGTCGTAGGGGAAGCAATGGCGGGAACTTGCAGGTTTGGTTCCTTGTGGTTAGAAGAAGAGGAAAATCAAGCTTGTCAAAGGGTCTGAGCTGGGGTTGGATGGGCTTGGAATGGGTGGTTCTGAAGACTTGGATGATTTTTTCCTGCAGCTGTGGTGTTGTCCTTTGCAGCCCATGTGCTGTCCACCACCATCACAGCCTCCACAACCACCACCACCCCCACCATATCCTACCTCCCACAAGACACCTGTCCCTTCCTTTTTAACCAAAGTTGCTCCTGGTCCTAGGGTTTATTCTTCCCCCCTCCTGGTGGCGGCGGTTGTCGAGCTTACCTCTGGCTTATAGTGTTTGGGGCTTGAAGATTGGCTTCCTGACAAGCCCAGGGAAGAGGAGATGGGTGATCGTGGCAGAGGGAACCAGGGAAGAGGTAGAGGGAGAGGCAAGGAACAGGAGAGCTGGCCTCAACAAGGAGGGCAGCAGCAGTTTCAGCAGAATCCTTTTGAGATGGGGCAGTTCAATCCTCAGTTCTACCCCAACCAGCCTCCCTATGGTTTCATCCCAGGTATGCAACCACCTTGGGGTTTCAACACTCCTTTCCCTGCTTTCCTTGGTCAGCAGCCCTTCAATATGCCTTCAAATCAGTGGGTCGCTCCACAGCAACAGCAAGTTCCACAGGGCAATGAGATGAATGAGAAAAGTAAGGTTCAACAGAAGACTAAGAAGAAGCAGGGGCCTGTTCAGAGGGAGACCGCTGTCCCTGTGAGCAGTAACAGTCAGTGGAACTATGTGGATGCAATATGCATGTGTTGTGGTGAACCAGGTCACCTGCAGAGTAGTTGTGAGAAAACCCCTCTCTGTTTCATCTGTAAAAGCTCCTCTCATGTTGTGGAGAAGTGTCCTGTGAGGAAGAGGCCTCACCAGATGGCTAGGTATGTTGGTAGTGGAGCTCCTGGTCTAGGCTTCTACCACATTGAGGTGCCTGAAGTGGTTATGCATCCTATTGCATCCACAAAGAATTGTGGAATTGTCTTAATTGAGGAGGGTTCTTTGTCTGCTACTGAACTGGCTCAAGAGTTCTCCAAGATCTACAAGACAAATTGGCCATGGAAAATTAGAGAGTTAGGGGTTGAAAATACCTTTCTGGTCAAGTTCCCTCCACACATTGGAGTGGAACAGGTCATTGGTTATCCCAAGTTTGGTGTGTCAAAACCTGGTGTTTGGGTCAAAGTGTTGGGATTATGCCCTAGAGGCAATAATAAAGATGTTATTATTATAATTCTTGTTCATGATAAAGTTTATATTCCATGCTAGAATTGTATTAAGCAGAAACTTTGATACTTGTGTGGTTTATGAACAACGCCGTGTCCCTAGTATGCCTCTATGGACTAGCTCATTGATTAATGATGGTTAAGGTTTCCTAACCATCGACATGAGTTGTCGATTAATAATGAGATCATATATGGACAGACCCAAATCAAGCAGAGCAATTAGATCGTGTCATCGTGTTCATCTTTGCGAAGCTTTTTCTTATGTCAAATATTGTATTCCTTAGACCATGAGATAATGAAACTCCCTGGTATCGGAAGAAAGCTTTGAGGTCATCAAACGTCATCCTATGAGAGGGTGATCATAAAGGTGTCTTTCAGGTGATCGGAAAGTATCTGTTGGGTTGTATGTATCGAGATGGGATTTGTCCCTCCCAAGTCGGAGAGATATACTTCGGGCCCACTCGGTAATCGATATCAACACCGCTTGCAAGCACGTGGCTAAGGAGTTAATCACAGTGATATCGGATTACGGAACGAGTAAAGTACTTGCTGTGAACGAGATTGAACCAGGTATGCCGATACCGACGATCGAATCTCGGGCAAGTAAAATATCGCGTGACGAAGGGAATATATATATATATGGGATTAATTGAATCCTGGCATCGTGGTTCATCTGATATGATCATCGATGAGTATGTGGGAGTCAATATGGGTTTCCAGACCCCGCTGTTGATTATTGATAGAAGATCATGTCTGCATATTCTCGAACCCGTAGGGTCACACACTTAACGTGTCTCGATGCTAGGATAGAATGGATAATTGGTTTATGAGTTTTTGTTCGGAGTCTCGTATGGGATCCAGGACATCACGAGAGGTTCCGGAATGGTCCGGAGAATAATATACATATAAAGGAAAGCAATTTTTGGATTTCGGAATTGTTTCGGATTGTTCGGTATTGTACCAGAAGCTTCTAGAACCTTCCGGAGTGGGACCAACGTGGCCCCACTTGTCGGGAGGGGCGTGGGCCTACGAGGGAGTGCCCTGGCCGCATTGGGCCAGGGGAACAAGGCCCCATAGGCCCAGCCGGCCAAACCCTAGGGGAAACCCTAGGGAAACCTTCTAGAAGGAGGGGGAAAACTTGCCCCCCCACTCCAACCCTTGGGGCCGCCGCCCTAGGGCTTGGAGTAGGGGCCAAGGGGGCCAGCCAGCCCCCTATATATAAGGGCAGGGGCGCAACCCTCCTCCCCACTCCTTCAACCCTAGCTTCCATACTACTGCCCTCCAGATCTCTCTCTCTCCCGACTGCGCGTAGGCGAAGCCCTGCCGCAGAAACTCTCCACCTTTGCACCACGCCGTCGTGTTGTAGATCCAATCTATCTCTCCACCCCACTTGCTGGACCGAGGAAGGAGGAGACGTCGAGGTGCCGTACGTGTGCATCTCTCGGAGGCATCGCCACTTGCGGTGTTGGATCGGATCGGATCGCGAGGAGGAGAAGCTAGTACGACTGCATCAACCATGTTCCGTTGAACGTTCCGCTGTGTGAATCTTAAAGGGTATGAAGATCTCATCTATTCCCCTCGTTGCTTGTATCCCCTAGATTAGATCTTGGCTTTCCCGTTTGCATCCGTAGAATTTTTTTGATTTACTATGCTGCGAAACCCTTCAGTGGTATCAGAGCTAGATCTATGCGTAGATGTGTTTCACGAGTAGAACGCAACATGCTTGTTGCGGGCGTTGATGTTTTCTGTTGCAAGCCTCTTGTTTGTGTACTTCTTATGACGCGGGATAGTGAGATCGAAGCGGTCCAGACCAACTTTACGTGACCTCGTTCGCGAGACCGGCTCCGCACTTGACGTGTGGCTTGTTCCACGTATGCGGCTGGTGGATGCCAGTTTCTCTCACTATAGTTGTCATGGAATTTACACCGGATATTGGCAACCATAATATCACCGTTGTGTCTTTCCGTAGGTAAGAATCGTTCTTAGCTTGTTACTCCCATAAACGTAATTTTTTTTAAATAATACATTTTTTTATTCATTTTCACAAATAATACGCAAAACTGGAAATTTTCAAATCTGTCCGTCCGTCGTCCGTTGAACGGACGACAGAGATGCTTCGTTGGTTGCGCGGACGACGACGTGCTTCGTTGGTTGCGCGGACGACAGTGTTGGTTCGTCTCTTCAACGGACGACGTGATGAGTCGATCGGCCTTGATGCTCCATAAACTTCGCTAAATAATAAATACGCTCCTCGGCAATCCTTCGCGCCGATTTTTCCGCCGATACTCCCGCTTTTTCCGCCGTTACTCCCGCAAATTTTTCACGCCAAGAATCCCGCCCTTTGTTCCCGCCACGACTTCCGCCTCTTTTTCCCACGACTTCCGCCTTTTTCCCGCCTATTCGGTTCGGTGCCTCTATAAATCCGCAACAGGATGTATCCTTTAACCCAGTTCATCTCTTCCTCCTCTTACTCTCTCATTTCCTCTCCTTTTGCTCTGATTTTCCTCCACTCCTCTTCACTATGACCGACGCGTCTCCCTGGCCTGTAGATATGTCCATTGGGCTTTTCTTCATAGCCAGAACTGTTGAGATAGGCGATAAACCAGCCGACTGGGATACGTTGGTATCGAACCATGATGCTCTCGTTATACTTGGTAAGTCACTTCATCGAAGAGGGTGGAAACTGAAGACCCCAAATCAGGTACGAGCAGAGCTTCGCAGGATCAAGGCAAGGTGGGACAAGCTCACCTTCAAGAGTGAAGCTCGCATGATGGAGGTGGCTAATACACCTTGGTCCTGGATAGAAGATAGCAAAGATGAGGATGATATCTTCATGCCGCCACCGGTTGGAAGCAAGGCAAGAGCTGAGTGGGACAAGAGACATGAGAAGAAGAAAGAGCAGGCCAAGAAGAGTCAAGCTGACATGACGGAGCAGGTTGTGGCACGTAGGGCCTGGATAGAAGAGAGCGAAGATGAGGATGATATATTCATGCCGCCACCCGTTGGAAGCAAGGCAAGAGCTGAGTGGGACAAGAGGCAGGAGAAGAAGAAATCGCAGGCCAAGAAGAGCAAGTGCGAGGGATCGTCCAAGGGAAAGGGCGAGGCATCATCGAAGGGAAAGGGAAAGGCATCATGCTAGGGATAGATAGGACTCTTATTTATGTACCGCAAGTTATGTTGAACTATGTTGCAAGTTATGTTGAGTAGTTTGTCGAATAAAATCATGAAATAATAGAACGATGTCTCATACATAGATAGGTAAATGATGATACATAAGTAGATATCACTGGTGTCGACGACGAGGTGGCGGAGGCCTGCCTCGTGTACTCCATCCATATCGTGGGGTGGCATCACATCACGGCGAGGTGCGATTGACCCTTCACCTTGATCCTGTGTATTCTGTGGGGATAGGTGGTGGAGTACCTTTCGACGTCTTGACTAAACCAGTCTACCTGCTTCGTCTTTGTCTGGCCGATGACGGTCAAGATCTTGTCCCATGTAACGAGTCTCCTGCTAGTGTACAAGAAATTAAGTACTGAACAATGACATACTGCATCTAATAATAGTAGTAAGGGACACGCTTACCCTGAGGATGAGATTGTGGTTGATAAGCAAAGTCCATGTAGGGGATCGGCTGCTGATGCTGCCATTGTTCGAAAGTAATCTGGTTCTGCTGAATCGGGTGAAAGTAAGCGTGATTGCTGCCACGCCGAGCCTCCAGCCTGGTCTGGAGGTGGTGCTCTCGGCGGCGCCTGCTGTGAGAGTCGTGGACGAGGCCCGTGGCCTGATGGTGGCTGCTCCATGGATCGACGTGGGGCGCGCTCCTCCACCGAGTGACGCGGTGGGCGCTGCTGCGTGGATCGACGTGGGGCGCGCTCCTCCACCGAGTGACGCGGTGGGCGTTGTGCTTCGGTGTTGAACGGCGCGAGACGCTGGTGCACGTGATGGACGTGTAGATACGCAGCTTCTCCTCGACCCGGGCAAAGGACTGAGCGGCGGGCACAAGAGGAACGTTCGAAGCGGCGTCCGTCTTGAGCCACCTCGAGTAGCTCCCACGTCATATCGGCCTGCATTTTTCTCATAGTTAGGTATGCACTACATAGGCACTCATGTTGATTATGCTCTAAATAAAGTACTTACATTGTTATGCGGACTCCGGTGTTGACTGGCTAGGGTATATCTCATCGTCATGTGCGTGTGGAATGGGACGTAGCCGTGTCATCGACATGTACCTCTGTAGGTATCCGTGGAATAGCTCCATATCAAACGGGCCAGCGTGCCACACTTGTGTTGGTGCATTCTGCCACTCGTTGACGTAAATCCCCACCCGTTGGAGCCATTGAGTGGCGGTCTTGCTACTTTTCCGAGAGTACCTGTCATTAGAATTTGTTAGACCATCATTAAAGAACATAGATGAAGTATAAGATGCATTCCTTATGTACATATATTTACTTACGCGTGCACGACATCTGGAAGGGGAACATCCGGACGCGGGGGATCTACCATCTGGCAAAGACCAAACTGTCGCATGACCCTCTGTTGAGACATCTCCTCAACTTGGCAATCAATGATGATCTTGGATGTAGTCAGCCAGTACTCTCGATCTCTAGTGCACATAATAGATATTCCTCCAGGATATCGTGTGTGTCGTGTCTGCAGGGTGTACGGCTCCCAAATCACGACATCCTCTTTCGGTCGAATCGGCCCTCATTGAGCGATGGATAGCATCTAACGACTTGATCTCCCAAAACGACACTGCATGACAAAATAGTTGTTAGTAACTTTCATATTGTAGTACCGAAGTGCAATTTATTAAGACATTACACGACCTTGCGACGGGTCCGATGAGTGCCAAATGTAGACAAATCAATTTGCTCTTCGTCAACAGCAGTCGATTGGTAGACAATTGTTTCATGTTCTGGTTGCCGACTATTTGGTTGACACTTACATCTGGACGACCGATAGGGAACCTCCCACGACCACAGTTGCAGCAACAATGGGCATCCTAGCAAGGCGAAGCGTCCTTGGTTAATCGCAAGCATTGCACATACCTCGATGACGTAGCTGCTAAGACAGCTAAACCCCAACTCCAGTGTGCATTCTTCTGCACGTTGCCTCCGCGATCCCTCTAGCAAAATGGATGTATCGCGCACTAATGGTCGACACGTGGTTCTCGGTGAACATCACCTTCCCGAGCAGCCACATAAGGTATGCCTCCGTGCTGCGTATTCGTGGGGTAGTCATCGGAGTGGCGGAACCCAAACCTCTCAGATTCTGCATTGGCAAATAGAACAATTTTCAGTACATGATACTTCTCCAACAAAATAGAACAAATAAATGAAACACACCGATATCGCTCCAACCATCCAAATTTTGGCCCATGATTGTCATGGCCAAAGGCGAAACTCCATCGGATGCCAAAGAATCGTTGGGCCATCTCTTGGGCCCAATTTGCTGGTGGATCCACTGGGCCTATGGGCACGCCAGCCAACGGAAGTCCCAGCAAGTACGAGACGTCCTGAAGGGTAGGAGCCATCTCTCCCCATCGAAAATGGAAAGTGTGAGTCTCAGGCCTCCATCGATCCACCAAGCACGTGAGCAAAGACGAAATGTCAGTGGCGACTCGTCTGGAACCCAAGTTGTCGCCCTTCTATCTCCTCCATATGAGTGGCCTCAACCAAACGAACGAATGGTAAGAGCCCAGCCCACTTCAATCTACATAAGAAGAAAGCAGAACAGTTTAGTCACATTGGCCCATAAATATCCCAACAACAAGAGAAATAAATGTCACATGCCTCTGAAGCCAATCAGGATGTATGCACCAGTTCGAAATGGGAGTGCGAGTCACTAGGTGCTTCAAGGACCCCGGGTTAGCATCCAGTACCGTCGATCGGTGCTTTCTATCTATGTCAGCATTCAACAAAGATCCCGCCATCTGCACATTAGTTCCACACAAATTACAAATTTAAGACATAGTTCCACACAAATTACAAATTTAAGACATAGTTCCACACATTTTGCAAATTTAAGACATAGTTCCACACATATTACAAATTTAAGACATAGTTCCACACATATTACAAATTTAAGACATAGTTTCACACGTCTAGTTTCTTCCTCTGCCTCTTCTTCCTCTGCCTCTTCTTCCTCGGCTGCCACGTCCACGAGGAGCAGCCACCAGTCCCGAAGATGTGGCAACTGGTGTCTATATGACCAAATTAATTACACAGAAAACATTGCCTAGTAGGGCCTCCGACTTTAGATTCATCCATATCATTACGGATGCGGACACATTGTCGCCTTCCTCTTCATGTCCTCATCAGTACAGGATCTGGGATGTAAACCCTTTCACCTGGATTTACTTTATTGAAATTTCCCCATGCCCTATATCCCATCATCTCGCCTGTCCATGTATTGACCACCGCTTCCTTAAGGAAATAAGGAGACACAAACGAGATCGCATCCATACCCATCAGCCCGCATGCAGCTAGTACATGAGATCAAGGCAGATGCAACAGCTTGGGTTTATTGCACGTGCACTCACACGTTGGCCAGGCTTCGTTGCCTATCCTCACCTCCTGTGTCTTTACCTCATCTCCTGTTCCAATCCGGTTGGAAGGGAGGCGTACCTCGAACCTTCTTTCCTGATTATCGATGGAGATGACATGCATGGACCGAGCCTTCTCCATCTTGGCATCCATGTAATGCATGATATTTGAACAATACCTCGTGTTTGGGTTGTTCATGATATGCATCTGAGCCATCTGGAGTCTGTCTCTGAAATACTTCAGAGTTCCGGTGAAAATACACTCCACAATGGCTGTTAATGGTAGAGCCCTACTTCCTCTCAAGACAAAGTTGTAAGTTTCAGCCAGATTTGTAGTCATGACGCCAAACCTAGCACCATGAGTGTCATGCAGCAGAGACCACCTCTCTACAGGCTCGTGTTGTATCCATTCCTGAAAATTTTAATCCTACGCCAGCCTTCTCCTAGTACCGGGTTGGTCAAATCTGGCAAGTCACAAAGGGCAATGGGTTCTTCCTCCGGTGGTCTTGCTCTGTTGTTGCATGTCTAACGCCACTTGTTGCATGAGCCTGACAGCACTTGCTCTAGCTGCTCCTCTGAGTCACATGTTTTTAGTGAAGTCATCAAGATAGCCACGACACTTGATATACTTCCACTCTTGGTTCCTTGCAAAGCTTCTTGAATAGGTTCATAAGAGCTTTGTTCTGACCGTGAGAAAAAATTGGCCCCTAGATGCCGCATGCACCAACGACTGCATGTCCGACCATGGAGTTACTTCATCGAGTGGGCTATGTGAGCTTCTTTATCGCGCTTAGTATACGGATGCCTATCATGAAGCACGCATACATTCGTGTATCTCTCACAATTGCTATCTTCACCTGCGAAAAACCATACCCAACTCTCGGTGTTCTCGCTCTCCCGAAAGCAAAAGCAAGTGGAACCACTTGATTGATTCCATCTTGGCCTATGGCGGTCAATATCTCGACCCTATACTTGCCCGGAGAAATGTACCATCCACACGGATGATCGGTCGACGGAGTGAAAGCTTCTATGCATATAGCAAATGAGAAGAACACTCGATGAAGTACCCTCAAATTAGGTTCCGTGGCAATGTAAAGTGTTGGATGTCCACGTAGGTGCTGGATTCCTAGCTGCGATTCTGGAGCATCCTAACACAGTCATACCCGTCTCAAAACGAACCAAACCTTGCCTCCAGTGCCCTTTGCTTAGTCCTCCAAGCCTTCCCGTATGAAATATTGTAGCGGAATCTGACAGAAACTTTGTGAATGATAGCATTCACCCCCATGGCTTTGCCCTCCACTATCTCTGTGTACAACAGTCTAGCCAGGAGGGTTGACGTGAGGTTACGATGGTCCTGAAGGACACTTTCAAGTGTGCATGTGTGCATCACAACATCGGTGACCTTCCAGTTTGTGTCATACCTAGGGACATGGGCATGCACCCTTGCAGGACATCCAGCTTCCTCGCAAACCAATGTCAAATATTGTTGTGATGACACCTTCGTTTTCATGACCCGTTGCATGGACATTGACCACTCAACAATTGCTTCCTGCAGATGTCTCTTGCTAGGATATAATGCACCCAGAGAGATGCTGTTCGCGTGATAATGCCACGCCGAATCATGCCCATCATTCACAGTTATTGCTGCTGTGTTGTCATTATTCCATGATGCCGGAATAGGTTGGCCGATCTCTTCTTGATCGACTCGCGAATCATCACCGTATCAAGGCCTTTCGAAGTCTTGACTTCCATTTGATGTTGCAACAAACCATCATATATCTCGTCCTCATCAGCTTCGCCATCGAATATGTCTTCCCTAATCCTTCACCACCGTCCTCTGATACATAACCATCACCCCCGGTGTGTGCATAGCTACTGTGACCTGATTCATATCCGCCGCCACCCTCTTGGCCCTGACTACTCTGGCTATGATCATAACTACCTCCAGCATGACCGGTCTGACTACTCTGCCCATGATCATAACTACCTCCAGCATAACCGGTCTGACTACTCTGGCCATGATCATAACTACCTCCAGCATGACCGGTCTGACTACTATGGTCATGATCATACCCAGCCTCTTTCACCATAGGTAACACTAAGAGACTGGGGTTAACTTCTCTTTTTTGGCAAGCTTGCACAAATTTGACCCATTTCTATTGCTCTTCTATTGGCCTTAAATAAAAATTAGGGGTTTGCCTTGACTTAGTCCATAAAGCATGCACACCGACAGTATGGGTAGGAGGGAGCCCTAAACGAACACATAACCAATCCTTCAACTGAGTAACGCAATTGTTTCAGGATTACAAGCACCTCATCCATAAATCTAAACTCGCTCAAATCAACTCCGTGCTGGTTCATTCTGACGGAACCAGGACCATACAAGAACCTAAACACTACATTATTTGACATGATTTTCGACCTAAAAAATACCAAAAATAGTCAAAAACAGGTACATTGACACATAATACTCTACAAATATCTTGCATCTAACAGACCCCATCAAAGGCTACCTATGAACATAAACACATGACTGCAATAAGCAAGAAATTAGGGTTTACCCTTGAAGCGTCAAGTTACGCGTCGCATTGCCTCAGTCAACGGATCAAGACCTCCACCATGCACCTTCCTCAAGTCCCAGACCTCCACCATGGCCATTGCTCAACAAGAACACCAGATCCCTCCACCAAAACGCCTCAAATCACTACACCAGGCTATCCCATTAGTAGATCGGGACTCTACTAGCTTGCTAATGTGTTAGAGCAGCGAGTTTGGATAAAAATCTAGGCTACAAATCGGTGCAACGGCTGAGAAAATGAGAGCAAGCGAGAGAGGAAAGAACAGCCAGAGAGGAGCTGTGAAGGAGCAAGCAGCTGCAAGGAGCAAGCACACGTCGGGCGCGGGCGGAGGAGCTAAATATAGCTGGGGCGCGTCGTCCCTTCAGCGGACGAAAGCGGCGTCGTCTCTTCAACCAACGACGCGGCTGACCCCTGTCACCCCGACAGCGCGCGTGTCCGTTCAACCAACGACGAGGCCGACCCCTGGCAGGCAACATGATGGTCGTCTTTTGAAGAAAAGAAGACAACTTGGTCGTCTTTTCAACAAAAGACGACATGTTGGTCGTCTCGTGAACAGACGAAGGCGATATTTCGTCCGTTGGACGGACGACGGTCCGACAGATTTGAAAATTTCCAGTTTTGCGTATTATTTGTAAAAATGAATAAAAAAATGTATTATTTAAAAAAAATTAGCCCCATAAACCACGTAAAACATGCAACAACAAAGTAGAGGCGTCTAACTTGTTTTTGCAGGGAGTGTTTCTGTGATATGGTATGGCCCAAGATGTGATGTGTATGTTGTATGCAATGATCATGTTTTGTAATATTTCATGACTTGCATGTTGATGAGTACACAACCGGCAGGAGCCATATGGTTGTCTTTATAATTGTGTATGACCTGTGTGTCAACTTCTTATACGCCATGTAATAGCTTTACTTTATCGCTAAGTAGTTAGCAATTATTGTAGTTTCTATTCGTGGTGGAGGCAATCATGGTGGAGTGATGGAGATCATGCTGGCTCGCACAACATGGAGATCATTGCGTGGAGATTGGCTATACCATGTCACATAAAATTATATGCATGTGATGTTTATCCTTTTATGTATCTTATTATGCTTAGATCGCGACGGTAGCATTATAATATGATTCCTCACTTAAAGATCAAGATAAAACTGTGTTCTCCCCATGTATGCACCGTTGCGAAAGTTCGTCGTGTTCAAGCATCACGTGATGATCGGGTGCTATAAACTCTACGTTCACATACAATGGGTGCAAGCCAGTTTTGCACACGCGGAATTACTTGGGTTTGACTTGACGAGCCTAGCATGTACAGATATGGCCTCGGAACACACGAACCGAAAGGTTAAGCATGAGTCATATGAATGATATGATCGACACTTGGTTGTCCACCATTGAAACCACATCTCTTCTCGTGATGATCGGATTAGGTGTGGTGAATTTGGATCATGTTCACTAAACAACTTGAGGGATGTTGAATTTAGTGGGAGTTCATCTAGTAATTTGATTAAGTTGAACTAGTTATCATGAACATAGTCTAAATTGTACTTGAAAATTTTGTAGATCAAATGGCTAAGTCCAACTTCAACTTCAACGTTTTTGCTGAGAAAGAAAAGCTTAAGAACAATGGGTCTAACTTCACCAACTGGTTCCGCAATCTGAGAATCATTCTCTCTGGCGGACAAAAGGACTATGTCCTTGAGAAAGCGCTAGGTGACGCCCCTGCTGTAGATGCGCCGGCTGATGAGAAAACTGTTTATCAATCGCGCAAGGATGATTATGGTGTGATTAAGAGCACCATGTTGTTTGCTATGGAATCGGACCTTCAAAATCGTTTTGAGGAGTTCCCCGGGCCCTTTGAGATTCTTGAGGAACTGAAAACTATGTTTTAGACTCAGGCCCATTTTGAGAGATATGAGATCTCTGAGAAATTCTTTAACTGCAAGATGGAGGAAGGGAGTTCCGTTAGTGAGCACGCCATTAAGATGTCGGTCTACACTCAACGCCTTGAGCAACTAGACTGCAAGATTCCAGAGGAGCTCAAGATTGACAGAGTTCTGCAATCACTCCCTCCTAGCTACAAAGGTTTTGTAGTTACTCATAATCAGATGGGTTCCACTGATATGATCACTAAGCTCTTCGCTAAGCTGAAAGCTGCGGAGGTGGACATCAAGAAAGATAATCATGTGTTGATGGTCAACAAGAACCCCAGCTTTAAGAAAGGTAAGGGTGCAAAGAAGCCCTTCAAGAAGGGCAGCGGCAAGCGTGTTGCCCCTGCAGAGAAGAAGCTCAAGTCTGGACCTAAGCCGCACACTGAGTGCTTCTATTGCAAGGACAAGGGTCACTGGAAGCGCAACTGTCCGAAGTACTTAGCGGACAAGAAGGCTGGCACCATCAAAGGTATATTTGATATACATGTTATTGATGTTTTCCTTACTAGCCCTCGTTGTAGTGCCTAGGTATTTGATACCGGTTCAGTTGCTAATATTTGTAACTCGAAACAGGAGCTATGGAATAGACGGCGGCTAGCGAGGGATGAGGTGACGATGCGCGTTGGCAACGGATCAAGAGTTGATGTGATGGCCGTCGGCACGCTCTCCTTAGTTTTACCTTCGAGATTAGTTTTAAACCTCAATAAATGTTATTATGTGCCTGCGTTGAGGATGAACATCATATCTGGATCGTGTTTATTGCAATACGGTTATTCATTTAAATCGGAGAATAATGGTTGTTCTATTTATATGAGTAACATCTTTTATGGTCATGCACCTGCTATGAATGGTTTATTTCTTCTGAATCTCGAAAGCAATGAAACACACATCCATAACATTGAGGCTAAGAGATGCAAGGTAGATAGTGATAATACGAATTATTTGTGGCACTGTCGTCTAGGTCATATTGGTGTAAAACGCATGAAGAAACTCCATTCTGATGGACTTTTGGAGTCTCTTGATTTTGAATCATTTGACACGTGCGAGCCATGCCTCATGGGCAAGATGATCAAAACCCCGTTCTTCGGAATAATGGAGCGAGCAACGGACTTTTTGGAAATCATACATACCGATGTTTGCGGACCAATGAGTGTTTTGACGCGTGGTGGTTATCGCTATTTTCTCACTTTTACTGATGACTTAAGTAGATATGGGTATATCTATTTAATGAAACATAAATCTGAAACATTTGAAAAGTTCAAAGAATTTCAGAACGAAGTGGAAAACCATCGTAATAGGAAAATTAAATTTCTAAGATCCGACCGTGGAGGTGAATATTTGAGTTATGATTTTCTCACGCATCTTAAAGCAAGTGGAATCGTTTCGCAACTCACGCCATCCGGAACACCACAGCGCAATGGTGTGTCTGAACGCCGGAATCGAACTTTATTGGATATGGTGTGATCGATGATGTCTCTTACAGATTTGCCGTTATCATTTTGGGGTTATGCATTAGAAACCGATGCATTCACTTTAAATATGGCACCATCTAAATCCGTTGAGACGACACCATATGAACTGTGGTTTGGTGCTAAACCTAAGTTGTCGTTTCTTAAAGTTTGGGGATGCGAAGCTTACGTCAAGAAGTTGATGCCGGACAAGCTCGAACCCAAAGCGGAGAAATGCGTCTTCATATGATACCCTAAGGAAACGATTGGGTATACCTTCTATCACAGATTCGAAGGCAAAGTGTTTGTTGCAAAGAACGGATCCTTTCTTGAGAAGGAGTTTCTCTCGAAAGAAGTGAGTGTGAGGAAAGTAGAGCTAGACGAGGTTATTGAACCTTCTCTTGAGTTGGAGAGTAGGGCAGCACCTGAAATTGTTCCAGTGTCGTCTGCACCAACAATAGAGGAAGCTAATGACAAGGATCATGAAGCTTCGGACGATGCTACTACTGAACTTCGCATGTCGACAAGGTCACGTGCCCCTCCTGAGTGGTACGACAACCCTGTCTTGACTGTCTTGTTAGTAGAAAATAGTGAACCTGCGAACTATGAGGAAGCAATGATGAGCCCAGACTCTGAGAAATGGCTAGAGGCCATGAAATCCGAATTGGGATCCATGAGCGAAAACCAAGTATGGACTTTGGTGGACCCTCCTAGCGACCGAAAGGCCGTTGAGTGCAAATGGATTTTAAGAAGAAAACGGACGCGGATGGTAATGTTACTGTCTATAAAGCACGACTTGTCGTGAAAGGTTTTCGACAAGTTCAAGGTGTTGACTACGATGAGACTTTCTCTCCCGTAGCGATGTTTAAGTCCATTCTGATTTTATTAGCAATTGCTGTGTTTCATGATTATGAAATATGGCAGATGGATGTCAAGACTGTGTTCCTCAATGGCAACATTGATGAAGAGTTGTATATGATGCAACCCGAAGGTTTTGTCGATCCTAAGGATGCTGATAAGGTGTGCAAACTTCAGCGTTCCATTTATGGACTGAAGCAAGCATCTCGGAGTTGGAACCTTTGTTTTGATCAAGTGATCAAGAGCTTTGGATTTGTTCCAAATTGCTACGAAGCTTGTATCTACAAGAAAGTGAGTGGGAGCTCAGTGACATTTCTGGTACTATATGTGGATGACATATTGATTATTAGAAATGACATTGATATGCTTAACGATGTGAAGAGTTATTTGAACAAATGTTTTTCAATGAAATACCTAGGGGAAGCTGCTTATATATTAGGCATCAAAATCTATAGAGATAGACAAAGACGCCTAATAGCTTTAAGCCAAAGTACATACCTAGACAAAGTTCTGAAAAGGTTCAGAATGGACAAGGCAAAGAAAGGTTCAGTGCCTATGTTGTTAGGTAAGATATTGAGCAAGGCTCAGTGTCCAGCTATGGTAAACGATAGAGAAGCTATGAGAAAACTGCCTTATGCCTCGGCCATAGGTTCTATCATGTATGCCAAGTTGTGTACTAGACCGGATGTGTCCAATGCTCTTAGTTTGATGAGCATATACCAAAGTGATCCAGGAGTGGAACACTGGACAGCCGTGAAGAACATCCTAAAGTATTTAAATAGAACTAAAGAAATGTTCTTAGTCTATGGAGGTGATGAACAACTCGTCGTAAAAGGTTACGTCGATGCTAGTTTCGACACCGACAAGGATGATTCTAAATCACACACATGATACGTTTATATTTTGAATGGAGGAGCTGTGAGCTGGAGAAGCTGCAAGCAAAGCGTGATCGTGGGATCTACAGTAGAAGCGGAATACATGGCTGCTGCAGAAGCGTCAAGTGAAGGAGTTTGGATCAGGAACTTCATCACTGAGCTTGGTGTGGTTCCAAGTGTCTTGGACCCACTGGAGATATTGTGTGACAACACTGGCGCCATAGCACTGGCTAAGGAACCAAGATATCATCCAAAGACCAAGCATATCAACCGCAAGTTTCATATAATTCGAGATTATATAACAGATGGAGATCTGAAGATTAGCAAAGTACATACGGATCTGAATGTCGCAGATCCGTTGACTAAACCTCTTCGACAAGCAAAACATGATCAACACCTTAGTGCCACGGGTGTTAGATTGTTGCCAGATGTAAACTAGATTATTGACTCTAGTGCAAGTGGGATACTGTTGGAATTATGCCCTAGAGGCAATAATAAAGATGTTATTATTATAATTCTTGTCCATGATAAAGTTTATATTCCATGCTAGAATTGTATTAAGCGGAAACTTTGATACTTGTGTGGTTTATGAACAACGTCGTGTCCCTAGTACGCCTCTATAGACTAGCTCATTGATTAATGATGGTTAAGGTTTCCTAACCATGGACATGAGTTGTCGATTAATAATGTAGAGGTCCCAACCTTTAATAAGGTAGAGATCCCTGTGTTTACAATGCTAGTCCCTGGATCAATAGCTAGCATCCACAGTTAAGATGTAATATCAAGAAACAATGGTCATAATACAACTTTATAACCAGGAATAACATAATTTTATTACATCTTACATAGCTCATTTGGCTATTACATTTCATTGCAGCAGAAAATCTATAAGCATGGGGTCCTTCATCTTCAAAGTGCCACAGGCAAACATGTTGGTTGTAGACTTTGTAATCCTATTCAACACACTTTACTAAATCAATCAAACTTGCAACATAAAAAGTTACAGCCACAAGGGTCAATACATTTGAATTGTATTGGCAAGTTTCACTACTATGTAGAAATAAGTGGATCCTATCATTACATGCATATTTGGCTAAGTAGGGTTTTAGGCTCATTTGCAGAAAGCAATATAGTTTTATCCTATCTCTTCAAAATAGTTTTGATCTTTTAAAAAAAATCTTTCTGAGCTCCTTGGTACACCCCAAGTGCTTCAAGTCCTTGTCAAAATCTCTTGAGCTCCTTGGTACACCCCAAGTGCTTCAAGTTTTTATCAAAATCTTTTGAGCTCCTTGGTACACCCCAAGTGCCTCAAGTCTTTAGTTGTCACTTTAAAGTTTAGCTTTTAGAAATTGGAATGTCGAGATTCCAAGTGCTTCAAGTTTTTATAAAAATCTTTTGAGCTCCTTGGTACACCCCAAGTGCCTCAAGTCTTTAGTTGTCACTTTAAAGTTTAGCTTTTAGAAATTGGAATGTCGAGATTTCCCATAGCTTCAGGCCTTTAGTTGCTCAGTATTGTCCATAACCGGGGACACGACTAAGTACTTATAATTTTAATCTTCTGCAGAAGTTGTACACTTTACCCACATGAAACAATCTCATCTTGTTGCCACCAGTGGCCGCTGGATAAGTACTCACCAAGATGGAATACTGGCAGATTGAGAATGTGACGAAGTCTTTCCATAGGGTCCTCCCATACACAATGCTAGCTTGTCTTCAGGCACCAATGTAGGGTTCCTAGTTCCCTCATTTCCAGTTAACCTGAAGACAAATGCATGGGTCTTCCCAATGTACTTGACTAAGCCAGAGTCATATGTGGATGTACACGGAAGCCACTATTGGAGAAACATGTTCAATCTGTAAGTCCCTGGGTGGTTTTCATCTGGTGCACAACAAAAGAGATTGCCATATAAACATGGTTCCTCTTGCTGCCACCTTGTCCAAAACTTGAGTATCCTTGTCCACCCAGGTGGTTCATTGAGTACTTGTTTTATTATATAAAACATAAGTCTTTTCTCAACTTCATAAAATCTCAACATGTATCTCTTCTCAAAATATATAGCATGGCTAAGCATTTTACAACTACATTGTTTTCACTAAGGAATGTATAAGGGTAACCTATTAGGATTTAGCATAGCATAAGTATAGAAATACTTTTCATGCATGTTTCAAAAATCCACTAAGTGTAAGGAAAATAGTAGGTCATGGATGATAGTGTCACTTGCCTTTTTGGTAGGGAATGTTGGTTCACTTCTTGATCTTGCTAATCTTACACTCTTGTAACTTCACTACAAGTCAATCAAGCAAACACAAATTCAACTAGCATTCCAAACAATAATCAAACGAATTAATCACACATAAAATAATAAAAACCAAGTCATGCATGCAATCATGCAAAAGATAGTTTTATTTGCAAAGGTGGTTTCTACTAGGCTCTATACATTGTAATGCTCAAAGTGGTCATTTTCTAAGTGGTAAAGTTATTTGCAAAAGGGTTTTATCTATAGAGCATTATTAAATCAAATCATTATTTCATGTGGTGGAAAATGCTTTTAGCAAGGCTACAATTTTATATTGTTCACCAAACAAGTTGTTAATTCACAAAACTTAGTATTTGGGGTCAGTAGGTTTGAATCAAATCATTTTTCAAGGTTTTACCCAAAAATCATTTCCATAGCAAAAACAATATTTTATTTGACTAGAAATGAGTTAATTCAACTATTCAATCCTAATCTTTACAAAATACATTTTTAAATTCATGGATTCGTTCCTAGGGTCAGTAGGTTTACAACAAACCATTTTGCAAAGATTTCAACCCTAAAAACATTTTGGAATAAATTTTACAACCTAAACAAGCATACAAATGTTTCTGCAAAAACAAACAATTTAACAGAAGCTTTTTACTAAACAAATTGCATGGTTGGCTAGGTCTTGTTCCACTGATTCCATTGGTATAAAGTTTGCAAAATTTTGGACGTGTAGAACTAAAGTTATGGATTCTTCAAATTTGCAAACAAATCAGATTCCAAAATCTGTTTTAAATCAAAAGCTGGCCACGCGGCGCAATACTACTGGTCGGTACCGGTTCGCACGGATCGGCCTCTGTGAGGCGTTGGATCTAAACAGATCGCATGGCTCAGACGTGCTCGTACCCTTTCGCTCAGGTTCTAATATTAGCCAGACGATTCGCATCACACGGCTCACAGCAGCTTGACCAGTAACTGGCGGCGCTAGCGGTGGCTGGCGGCAGCGCGAGGTCAGACGGTGGCGTCGCGGTGGTTACAGGAAGCAAGGGAGGAGGTGAGGGTGCTTACAGTGATCGCGGTGACGCTCTGATGCTCAAGGTATGGTCAGCTCGTCGAGGGGTGCTTAGACGCGACGGGATTGCTCGCCGGAGCGGTTGGCGGCGTCAGGCGGCTCTGGAGGTCGTCGAAGGCGACGCTGCGATTCACTCCGAGGCAAAACAAGGGTACCGTTAGACGTGGGCAGTCCTGGGGTTCACGCGAGTATGATAGAGAGAGCTCGGGGTGGTCTGGCTTACCAGTGGGAGGTCGCCGGAGAAAGAAGCAGACGCGACGGCGAATCGAGTTGGTCCTTGCTGACACTCTGGGGCAAGCGCGGGCGAACTAAAGGCACAGGGAGGTGCGTCTAGGTCTGGGGAGTGTGTGAGCTTGGTCGAGTAGGCAAGGAGGTGGCTGGGCTCGCCGGAATTGGATGGGGACGGTGGTCGGAGCAGTGGTCGTGCAGACCAAATCAGGGGCAGCCTGGTGGCTCACTTGCAGAGGTTTCTGAGGGGAAATGGAGAGAGGAGGGAGGCGTTTAAGAAGGCGTGGTCGCGGCGAGATTAAGACGCGGCATTGAAGCGAATTCATTCGCGGTATCAACGGCAGGAAACGGCCGGCGAGTTCAACGCGGGGAGGAAGACGATGACAGGCGATGTGGGCTTCGAGAGAGGAAAGTGCAGGTGGGGTCCTGTCGTCAGTGAGGGTGTGGGTAGGTTTCGGGGTGCGAAACGTTTTCCTGCGGGGAGAGAGCTAGTTAGGCTGGACTGGGCTGCTGGGCCTATTGGGTTGGGTCCGGTATGTTTCTATTTTTTTCTTCCTAATTTCTTTATCTTTTTCTATTTTGATTTTCTGTTTTGAAATTCAAACAACAAATCAAACATTCAAATCAAATCAAAAATCGTCCAAACTTTGCATTGAGTTTTGGTTCTGTTTAACAACATAAAACCAAGTCCCAAAATAATATTTTTATTCTTTTTAGGATCCATTTATTAATTAAATAAAATGGTCCTTATTTATTAAATCAAATAGGATTTGTTTTATTAAAATCTTTATTTTGAAATCTAAATATAAAATCAAAAACACTTCAGTAGGTTTTATTTGAGAATATAAAATACTTGGAAAACTTGTTTAAAATAAATTAACAAGTTTTGATGTTTAATTAAAACAGTAAAACCTTTATTTTAATAAAGTTGGTTTATTAAATCCTTATTATTTTATTTTAAATAAACCTTTACTATTTTTATCAAATAGAAATATTTTATTTCAAAAGCTTGGCCAAGGTTTAATTTGGCTCTATAAAATAATCCTTATTTATAGTTCTACCTTTTATTTGAAACCAAATCTTTTTATTAAAAGATCCAAAATAGTAATTCCAAATATTTTAACTTTATTGTTTTACTTATCTTTTTTTAAATACCTTTAGGATTTTATTTGATCCAAATAGGCTTTGAAAGTTTCCAATTGGATTCAAAAAGTTTCTTCTCACCCTGAAAATCAACAAAGTTTTATTTTATTCATTTATTTTTCACATTACAAGATTTGGAAAATCTTGGGATGTGACAGGCTACCACCCTTAAAATAAATCTCGTCCCGAGATTTGGGAAGGCTAGGGTTACAAGTAGGCTCAAAGCATCTAGGGTACTACCACCCTTAAAAATTTTCCAACTAAATTACATATTGGCTTGCTTGGGATCTTGGGGAAACTTCTCTGGGCAAACATCTACATAGTGTCCTTTGTTTCCACACTTGGGACAGGTGACAAGGCTGAGATCCTTCATCGGCTTGTTTATCTTGTGCTTCATCTTTTCTGGACAATTGCTTGCATAATGTCCTGGTTCCTTGCAATTGAAACATGTGATAAGTTTAAGTTCTTCACATGTCTCTTGTGGACAGGTTGCTGCATAATGGCCTAGCTCTTTGCAATTGCTGCACCATACTTGACCAATCTCCTTATACTTCTGTTTCTCTGGACATTCACTGGAATAGTGTTCCATTTCTTTGCAATGATGACATTGCACATGGCTTTTGTCCTTCTTTTTCTTGGGTTTCTCCAAAGGTAGGAGTGCATCTAGTTCATGTTGTTCATATGTTATCTTGTAAGTAGGAATGTCTACTTGTTTCTTGGACCTTCTATTGCTCCTTGGATAATTCATATGCCTCTTCTTTGGTCCTTTAAATTGGGTTGTATTGCATGGGGGTATAAGTGGAGCTTTTCCTTTGTCCTCATTCTTCTTGGTAGACTTGGATCCTTCTTGATAGTTTGCAATCATTTGTTGCACTCCACCTTCTTTCCTTTGTTCAACTATGGAATAGATGGAGCATTGGATAGGGACATGGTTGTTTCCTTCACATAGGTAACAAGTAGCTTGAGATGTGGGACATTGGCCAACTGGATGTTTCTCTTCACAGTTGGGGCATTGATCTCCATGCTCCTTGGAAGTGTGATCCTTGTCTCCACAAATATTGCAAGCTTTGGCTCCTTCAAGAATAACATCTTTGTCATCTTTGTTGTCATAGACTCCTTTGGAAAAGTTGCTTTCCATGTTGAGCATTTGATCTGTCACCTTATGCAACATTTGGGCTTGGGTTTCCAAAAACTTTTGCAGGGTTGGATCTTCCCCACTGGTGTTGGCTATGAATTGAGCTGTCATTTGGTTCAACTGGTTTTGGGTTGATATGAGTTCTCTCATGTTGTCCTCTTGGTTGGTGTTGTTGTCATCAACCTTGATGTTGGAGTCTCTTGGAGTAGTCATCTGTTTGGGTTGAATTGAGATTAGAATATGCAAAATATTTCTAAGGAATCAATTCTAATCACACACACATCACAATTCACTCAAGCAATGTGCAAGCAATCACAAGTCAAACATTTCACTCAAACAACATGGTTCAAGCACATTTTTAGGCAACAAAATACTTTTGTTACACCACATAAGTTGGTGTGTTTGACTTAACTAAAATATGGTAGTCCATCTATATGGTTCACTTGTGGTCTTTCCATCCTTCTTGGTTGATTCTTCTTGCATGAGATCATGGTTTCCTTAGGAAAAATTCTTGGTAACAAAACTTCAAAGGTGAGGATGGCTCCTTCTAACTTGTGTTTCCTTAGTCTCCAAATCTTGAGCAAGATTTCTTGTCTCACTTGTCCTTAGTTGATATCCAAGGTTGACGTCCATGGTGAATATGCTGAAGATGTTGAAGTCATTAGAGTTGAAGATGTTGAAGTCATTAGAGTTGAAGATGTTGAAGTCATTAGAGTTGAAGAAGTCCTTTGCACATGGTGAAGTCTTTGGCCATGGGGTAGGTTTTTCCATCAAGTTGAAAATAGAGAGATGTAGAGTCAAAACCAAAAAGGTTGAGGAAAGAGTTTACAAGATGGTTTGTAAATAAGTTTTTTGGAACAAATACAACTCCTATTTTTTCTAAGGGGTTTTGTCCAATCCTAGGTTTACAAATCCTACAGGCAACACAATGCTCTGATACCATCTGTAGAGGTCCCAACCTTTAATAAGGTAGATATCCCTGTGTTTACAATGCTAGTCCCTGGATCAATAGCTAGAATCCACAGTTAAGATGTAATATCAAGAAACAATGGTCATAATACAACTTTATAACCAGGAATAACATAATTTTATTACATCTTACATAGCTCATTTGGCTATTACATTTCATTGCAGCAGAAAATCTATACGCATGGGGTCCTTCATCTTCAAAGTGCCACAGGCAAACATGTTGGTTGTAGACTTTGCAATCCTATTCAACACACTTTACTAAATCAATCAAACTTGCAACATAACAAGTTACAACCACAAGGGTCAATACATTTGAATTGTATTGGCAAGTTTCACTACTATGTAGAAATAAGTGGATCCTATCATTACATGCATATTTGGCTAAGTAGGGTTTTAGGCTCATTTGCAGAAAGCAATATAGTTTTATCCTATCTCTTCAAAATAATTTTCATCTTTAAAAAAAAATCTTTCTGAGCTCCTTGGTACACCTCAAGTGCTTCAAGTCCTTGTCAAAATCTCTTGAGCTCCTTGGTACACCCCAAGTGCTTCAAGTTTTTATCAAAATCTTTTGAGCTCCTTGGTACACCCCAAGTGCCTCAAGTCTTTAGTTGTCACTTTAAAGTTTTGCTTTTAGAAATTGGAATGTCGAGATTTCCCATAGCTTCAGGCCTTTAGTTGCTCAGTATTGTCCATAACCGGGGACACGGCTAAGTACTTAGAATTTTAATCTTCTGCAGAAGTTGTACACTTTACCCACATGACACAATCTCATCTTGTTGCCACCAGTGGCCGCTGGATAAGTACTCACCAAGATGGAATACTGGCAGATTGAGAATGTGACGAAGTCTTTCCATAGGGTCCTCCCATACACAATGCTAGCTTGTCTTCAGGCACCAATGTAGGGTTCCTAGTTCCCTCATTTCCAGTTAACCTGAAGACCAATGCATGGGTCTTCCCAATGTAGTTGACTAAGCCAGAGCCATATAGCATGTGGCTGTACACGGAAGCCACTATTGGAGAAACATGTTCAATCTCTAAGTCCCTGGGTGGTTTTCATCTGGTGCACAACAAAAGAGATTGCCATATAAACATGGTTCCTCTTGTTGCCACCTTGTCCAAACCTTGAGTATCCTTGTCCACCCAGGTGGTTCATTGAGTACTTGTTTTATTATATAAAACATAAGTCTTTTCTCAACTTCATAAAATCTCAACATGTATCTCTTCTCAAAATATATAGCATGGCTAAGCATTTTACAACTACATTGTTTTCACTAAGGAATGTATAAGGGTAACCTATTAGGATTTAGCATAGAATAAGTACAGAAATCCTTTTCATGCATGTTTCAAAAATCCACTAAGTGTAAGGAAAATAGTAGGTCATGGATGATAGTGTCACTTGCCTTTTTGGTAGGGAATGTTGGTTCACTTCTTGATCTTGCTAATCTTACACTCTTCTAACTTCACTACAAGTAAATCAAGCAAACACAAATTCAACTAGCATTCCAAACAATAATCAAACAAATTAATCACACATAAAATAATAAAAACCAAGTCATGCATGCAAGCATGCAAAAGATAGTTTTATTTGCAAAGGTGGTTTCTACTAGGCTCTATACATTGTAAGGCTCAAAGTGGTCATTTTCTAAGTGGTAAAGTTATTTGCAAAAGGGTTTTATCTATAGACCATTTTTAAATCAAATCATTATTTCATGTGGTGGAAAATGCTTTTAGCAAGGCTACAATTTTATATTGTTCACCAAACAAGTTGTTAATTCACAAAACTTGGTGTTTGGGGTCAGTAGGTTTGAATCAAATCATTTTCAAGGTTTTACCCAAAAATCATTTCCATAGCAAAAACAATATTTTATTTGACTAGAAATGAGTTAATTCAACTATTCAATCCTAATATTTACAAAATACATTTTTAAATTCATGGATTGGTTCCTAGGGTCAGTAGGTTTACAACAAACCATTTTTCAAAGATTTCAACCCTAAAAACATTTTGGAATAAATTTTACAACCTAAACAAGCATACAAATGTTTCTGCAAAAACAAACAATTTAACAGAAGCTTTTTACTAAACAAATTGCATGGTTGGCTAGGGCTTGTTCCACTGATTCCATTGGTATAAAGTTTGCAAAATTTGGACATGTAGAACTAAAGTTATGGATTTTTCAAATTTGCAAACAAATCAGATTCCAAAATCTGTTTTAAATCAAAAGCTGGCCACGCGACGCAATACTACTGGTCGGTACCGGTTCGCACGGATCGGCCTCTGTGAGGCGTTGGATCTAAACAGATCGCGTGGCTCAGACGTGCTCGTACCCTTCCGCTCAGGTTCTAATATTAGCCAGATGATTCGCGCGCGGCTCCGCAGCTTGACCAAGAATCGTGGCGCTTAGCGGCGGCGGCCTTGGTCAGACGGTGGCATCACGGCGGTTACAGGAAGCAAGGGAGGAGGTGAGGGTGCTTACAGTGATCGTGGTGATGCTCTGATGCTCAAGGTATGGTCAGCTCGTCGAGGGGTGCTTAGACGCGACGGGGATTGCTCGCCGGAGCGGTTGGCGGCGTCAGGCGGCTCTGGAGGTCATCGAAGGCGACACTGCGGTTCACTCCGAGGCAAAACAAGGGTACCGTTAGACGCGGGCAGTCCTGGGGTTCACGCGAGTATGATAGAGAGAGCTCGGGGTGGTCTGGCTTACCAGGGGGAGGTCGCCGGAGAAAGAAGCAGACGCGGCGGCGAATCGAGCTGGTCCTTGCTGACACTCTGGGGCGAGCGCGGACGAACTAAAGGCACAGGGAGGTACGCCTAGGTCTGGGGAGTGTGTGAGCTTGGTCGAGTAGGCAAGGCGGTGGCTGGGCTCGCCGGAATTGGCTGGGGACGGTGGTCGGAGCAGTGGTCGTGCAGACCAAATCAGGGGCAGCCTGGTGGCTCACTTGCAGAGGTTTCTGAGGGGAAATGGAGAGAGGAGGGGGGCGTTTAAGAAGGCGTGGTCGCGGCGAGATTAAGACGCGGTATTGAAGCGAATTCATTCGCGGTATCAACGGCAGGAAACGGCCGACGAGTTCAACGCGGGGAGGAAGATGATGACAGGGCAGTGTGGGGCAGCTTCGTCAGCGAGAGAGGAAAGTGCAGGTGGGGTCCTGTCGTCAGTGAGGGTGTGGGTAGGTTTTGGGGTGCGAAACGTTTTCCTGCGGGGAGAGAGCTAGTTAAGCTGGACTGGGCTGCTGGGCCTATTGGGTTGGGTCCGGTCTGTTTCTATTTTTTTCTTCCTAATTGCTTTATCTTTTTCTATTTTGATTTTCTGTTTTGAAATTCAAACAACAAATCAAACATTCAAATCAAATCAAAAATCCTCCAAACTTTGCATTGAGTTTTGGTTCTGTTTAAGAACACAAAACCAAGTCCCAAAATAATATTTTTATTCTTTTTAGGATCCATTTATTAATTAAATAAAATGGTCCTTAGTTATTAAATCAAATAGGATTTGTTTTATTAAAATCTTTATTTTTGAAATCTAAATATAAAATCAAAAACACTTCAGTAGGTTTTATTTGAGAATATAAAATACTTGGAAAACTTGTTTAAAATAAATTAACAAGTTTTGATGTTTAATTAAAATAGTAAAACCTTTATTTTAATAAAGTTGGTTTATTAAATCCTTATTATTTTATTTTAAATAAACCTTTACTATTTTTATCAAATAGAAATATTTTATTTCAAAAGCTTGGCCAAGGTTTAATTTGGCTCTATGAAATAATCCTTATTTATAGTTCTACCTTTTATTTGAAACCAAATCTTTTTATTAAAAGATCCAAAATAGTAATTCCAAATATTTTAACTTTATTGTTTTACTTATCTTTTTTTTAAATCCCTTTAGGATTTTATTTGATCCAAATAGGTTTTGAAAGTTTCCAATTAGATTCAAAAAGTTTCTTCTCACCCTGAAAATCAACAAAGTTTTATTTTATTCATTTATTTTTCACATTACAAGATTTGGAAAATCTTGGGATGTGACAAATAATGACATCATATCATTGGGAGAATGATATGATGGATAGACCCAAATCAAGCAGAGCAATTAGATCGTGTCATCGTGTTCATCTTTGCGAAGCTTTTTCTTATGTCAAATATTGTATTCCTTAGACCATGAGATAATGCAACTCCCTGGTATCAGAAGAAAGCTTTGAGGTCATCAAACGTCATCCTATGAGAGGGTGATCATAAAGGTGTCTCTCAGGTGATCGGAAAGTATCTGTTGGGTTGTATGTATCGAGATGGGATTTGTCCCTCCCAAGTTGGAGAGATATACTTCGGGCCCACTCAGTAATCGATATCAACACCGCTTGCAAGCACGTGGCTAAGGAGTTAATCACAAAGTGATATCGGATTACGGAACGAGTAAAGTACTTGCTGTGAACGATATTGAACTAGGTATGCCGATACCGACGATCGAATCTCGGGCAAGTAAAATATCGCGTGACGAAGGGAATTTATATATGGGATTAATTGAATCCTGGCATCGTGGTTCATCTGATATGATCATCGATGAGTATGTGGGAGTCAATATGGGTTTCCAGACCCCGCTGTTGATTATTGATAGAAGATCATGTCTGCATATTCTCGAATCCGTAGGGTCACACACTTAACGTGTCTCGACGCTAGGATAGAATGGATAATTGGTTTATGAGTTTTTGTTCAGAGTCTCGGATGGGATCCAGGACATCACGAGAGGTTCCGGAATGGTCCAGAGAATAAGATTCATATAAAGGAAAGCAGTTTTTGGATTTCGGAATTGTTTCGGATTATTCAGTATTGTACCGGAAGCTTCTAGAACCTTCCGGAGTTGGACCAACGTGGCCCCACTTGTCGGGAGGGGCGTGGGCCTACGAGGGAGTGCCCTGGCCGCATTGGGCTAGGGGCACAAGGCCCCATAGGCCCAGCCGGCCAAACCCTAGGGGAAACCCTAGGGAAACCTTCTAGAAGGAGGGGGAAAACTTGCCCCCCCACTCCAACCCTTGGGGCCGCCGCCCTAGGGCTTGGAGGAGGGGCCAAGGGGGCCAGCCAGCCCCTATATATAAGGGCAGGGGCGCAACCCTCCTCCCCACTCCTTCAACCCTAGCCGCCATACTGCTGCCCTCCAGATCTCTCTCTCTCTCTCTCTCTCTCTCTCTCTCTCTCTCTCTCTCTCTCTCTCTCTCTCTCACAAGATAGGCGAAGCCCCGCAGCTTCTGCACCTTTGCACCACGCCGTCGTGTTGTAGATCCAATCTATCTCTCCACCCCACTTGCTGGACCGAGGAAGGAGGAGATGTCGAGGTGCCGTACGTGTGCATCTCTCGGAGGCATCGCCACTTGCGGTGTTGGATCAGATCAGATCACGAGGAGGAGAAGCTAGTACGAATACATCAACCATGTTCCGTTGAACGTTCCGCTGTGCGAATCTTCAAGGGTATGAAGATCTCATCTATTTCCCTCGTTGTTTGCATCTCCTAGATTAGATCTTGGATTTCCCGTTTGCATCCGTAGAATTTTTTTGATTTACTATGCTGCGAAACCCTTCACAAAGCTGAGGCTTGGAATGATGACCCAGAGCCAGTTGATTCTTTGAAGAAAGTTTGGGTGGTTATCACTGGCCTGCAGACTAAGTGGTGTGAATGGAGTACTTTAGACCAAGTTGTCTCCACTTGTGGCATTCTCGAAGATGTTGATTGACAGAGTATCTTCAAAAACAATGCTAAAGATGTTAGGGTTTTGGTTAAGTTCAAGGATCCTTCCAAACTACCTGCTGGCAGACTCTTTAACTTCCATGATCACTTATTCCACCTCGGATTTACTCTAGATACTACTGTTCCTGCTGTGGTGTGTGATGAGGTGCAAGTTAATGAGGATCAGAATGATCAGAATAAGAAGGATGCTGATGATTCCACTGGCCAAGGAGATGGAATGAACCATGAGGGTAGCTTTGGAAGTGGTCTGCCCTCTCTGCAAACTAGATCTGGAAACTTGTCTAGGAATGGTGGTCAAGGGGCTAGTAGAGTCAGGATGGCAGCTAATTCTGAACTGAGTGCTAATGCTGTGTTTCAGTTGATGGTCCAAAAAGGGGTAGTTGACTCTGAAGGAAACTTTATTTGGGATAAATCCCATGTTGCAGCTGAGGTGGACTCTGAGGTGCAGAAGTTCTGGATGCAGGGACAACATGAAGAGGTGAGTTTTGCTCAGAAGCTAGAGTCAGAAGCCAAAGGGAAGGATGTTGATAGTTTGAAGTTGCCTGATGACATCATGCCAAGCTTTAAGGATCTGGGTGTGAGAGAGAGATGATTCCAATATGGAAACAAAGGCTATCAAGAGACATAAGCAATGGGGTCCTGTTCAGCCCACTAGACAGAGCACAAGAGTGGATAGGTCTAAAAACATCCTTGCTAGAGCTGTTGACTTGAAGAAGAAATGTAATTTAGAGGTTCCCAATTTCAAAGGTATAATGCTTGCTAATCCTTTTACTGTTCTTTCTCCTGTAGAACTAGAAGTTTTATCTGACAAAATAGGAGTTGTAGTTAATGATAGTGCTCATGATGTTATAGATGATAGTTATAGTTTGTCTGCTACTTCATCTGGTCCTAGGAACTTAGATGAGGAAGCAGATGGATGGATTGAAGTTTTACATAAATCTCGGGGCAAGCACCCTAGGAAAAAGTCGTTATGATTAGTGTGTTCTGGAATAGCAGGAGTTTAAATGCTCCTGGTAGACAGAAGTATATAGAGGATAATTTTATTCCTTTAAGAGTAGACTATATTGGCTTTCAAGAGACTAAAAAAGATAGTTTTAGTCATTCCTTTTTAAAGAATTTATTAGGAAATAGGAATTTTGCTTGGAATTTCTTGCCTTCTAGTGGAACTGCAGGTGGCATTCTAGTAGGTGTAAATTTATACCTTTTTGATATAGTTGCTTGGGATATTAAATCCTTTTCTGTTAGTGTAGTGGTTAAGAATAAGATTACTGAGTTTGTTTGTAGGATTACTACTGTCTATGGTTCTGCTTATGTGGAAGGCAAACAAGCCTTTATCTCTGAGTTGCATGAGTTATTCATTAATTGGGATGGTCCTGCCATGATTGGTGGAGATTTTAATTTGATTAGATCCCCTGAGGACAAAAATAACAGTAATATAGATTATAGGTGGGTAGATAAATTTAATGCTTGGGTGGAACTTTGGGCTCTCATGGAAATTGGGTTATCTAGTAGAGCTTACACATGGGGTAATAACCAGGTTGACCCCACTATGTGTAAATTAGATAGGATTTTTTGTACTACTGGTTTTGACATGCATTTTCCTTTAGCTAGTGCTAGAGCTCTCCCTAGATTAGGGAGTGATCACACTCCAATTATTTGGGATTCTGGTGAGCATTGTATCCCAAAAACCTCCAGATTTAGGTTTGAGAAGTGGTGGCTAGCTAGGTCTGATTTTAAAGATATTGTTAATAAGGCCTGGTCTCTCAGGATTAATAGTGCTAATCCTCTGGATGTTTGGCAAGGTAAAGTTAGACAGTTTAGGAAATTAGACAAAGGATGGAGTATTAATATTGAGGCTGCTATTAGGAAAAATAAGAAAGAACTAATGGAGGAATATGACTCTTTAGATATTAAAGCAGAGACTCAAGTGCTTTCTGAGGTAGAGAGAGATAGACTAGTTTGGATTTTTAAAGAACTCCAGTCTTACTGGGTTATAGAAGAAACAAAAGCTAGGCAGAGGTCTAGGGATAGGAACATCTTAGAGGGTGATAGGAATACTACTTATTTTCATGCTGTAGCTAATCAGAGAAGGAGGAAAAAGTTAATTACTGTCCTAGAAGGGCCTGATGGCCCTGTTACAGAGGTTAGTGGTATGAACAAAATTGCTATGGACTATTATAAAGAGCTTTTTGCCTGGGAACCTAGGCCTGATTTAAGACTCAAACATGATTTTTTCTCTGAGGATGAGAAAATTAGTGATGAGGAAAATCTTGGCCTAGGTGCTCCTTTTTCTGAAGAGGAAGTTAGGCTGGCAATCTTTGGCTCCTATGCTGAAGGTGCTCCTGGACCTGATGGTCCTTCCTTTTTGTTTTACCAATCCTTTTGGGATATTATTAAAGTTGATCTGATACCCATGTTTAATGCATGGCATGAGGATCATCTTGATATTTTTAGATTAAATTTTGCCATGATTACTCTGATTCCTAAAGAGAATGATGCTAAAACCATGAAGAAATTTAGGCCTATTAGTCTGTTGAATTGCTCCTTTAAAATCTTTACTAAGGTTCTGAGGAATAGATTAGCCAAGGTGATAGGTAGAATCATTACCCCTAATCAATCTGCTTTTATTAGGGGTAGATTTATTTTAGAAAGTGTGGTGACTGCTCATGAGATCATTCATGAGGTGCACAGTAGCAAAAGTAAAGGGATTGTCCTTAAGATAGATTATGAGAAAGCTTATGATAGAGTTAATCTGGATTTTTTGTTTGAAATCTTAGAACTTAGAGGTTTTTGTCCTATATTCATTAGATTTATTAGACAAATCTCTCTAGGGGGTCCATAGGGGTCAGAGTTAATGATTTTGAGAGTGATTTTTTCTGACTGGGAAAGGACTTAGACAGGGTGACCCTGTTGCTCCTTTGCTCTTTAACATCATGATTGATGTTTTCTCTAGAATGTTAGCTAAAGGCTCTGATTATGGAGCTATAGTGGGTCTTTGTCCTAATTTTGTGCCTGGGGGTGTTAGTTGCTTACAGTATGCAGATGACACTTTACTTTTCCTAAAACCTGATAGAGTTGGTGCTATTAATCTCAAATGGATCCTTACTTGTTTTGAACAAATTTCTGGAATGAGGATTAACTACCACAAAAGTGAACTCATTCCAATCAACTTAGATGATGATGAGATTAGACCTTTTCTAGACATTTTTGAGTGTATTAAAGGTAGTTTCCCTGTTAAATATTTAGGAATCCCTCTGCATTTTGATAAGTTGAGAAGAGAGGATCTTTAGCCTCTTATATAAAACCTTCTTAAAAGGATCACTGGATGGAGGGGTAAACTCCTTTCTTATGCCGCTAAAAGAGTCTTGATTCAGGCTTTCTTATCAAGCATCCCTGTTTATTTGCTATCTTTCTTTAAATTCCCGAAATGGGCTATTAAACTGCTAGATTCTCATATGGCTAATTTTTTCTAGAATGATGAAGAGGATAGACTTAAAATCCACCTTGCTAATTGGCCTTCAGTCTGTATGAAACAAGAGTTTGGAGGTCTGGGGATTCCAAATTTGCAAGACCTTAATCTGTGTTTACTAGGATCTTGGATTAAAAGATATATTCAAGGTGAAGGGACACTTTGGAAGAAAATTATAGATGCTAAATATAGAACTAAAAACCCTAATATTCTCTGTTGTCATGATGTTCATCCTTCCACTTTTTTGGAAAGGTGTGATGTGGGCTTCTAGAGCTGTAGAAGTAGGTTATAAGTGGCAAGTAGGTAATGGTAAATCTATCAAATTTTGGGAGGATGTCTGGTTTGGTAACTCTACTCTAGCCACCCAATATTGGGAAGTTTATTTAGTTTCCAACCAGCAAACCAAAACTGTAGCTGAACTTTGGGATGATAGTAATCTTAGATGTGACTTTAGAAGAACTTTGACTGACCAGATGATGGTCCAGTGGCAGGAAATTTTAGGCATTGCCCAATCTGTCTTTTTGACAGATGAAGAGGATCAACTAATCTGGCAGTATGAATATAAGGGGGTTTACTCTTCAAGCTCTATGTATGCTTTGGTGAACTTTAGAGGGCTGACTCCTCTTTATTTGCCTGCGTCTGGAAGCTCAAAGTTCCCCCCTAGGATTCAGATTTTTCTTTGGCTTTTCTCTCAGAATAAAATTCTCACTAGAGATAACCTTAGAGTTAGAGGTATCCCAAAACCGATGGAGTGTACTCTTTGTAAAGAATTTGAATCTGTTAAGCATTTATTTTTTGAATGTGTGGTTTCCAAGATGATCTAGGCTGAGGTTCAGGACATTTTTGGAATTCTAGTTGATAGTTTTGAATCCATTGCTTCGAGATGGCTTGCTAATAAGAAACATTTACAGTTTAATGTGGTTTCTGCTACAGTGCTTTGGAGCATCTGGAATAATAGGAATAATATAGTCTTTAACCATACTCCTTGGATTAACATGAAACAGGTGTGGCGACTGGTTCTATCTTATCTAAGAAATTGGAAGGTCCCATTCAAAGAGCTGGAGGGGGGGAGGGGTGATCACTCTGTTCATGGAACGGATGATAAGCAGGCTAAAGAACCCACTGGAGCTCATGGCAACCTGATTTGCAATGGCTTTGAGTGGATCTCTACTTGGAAAACCACTGCATCGTCAAGCTATAGGGGGCGTGCTACTCTGGCGTTCCTGGAGGCACACCCTGAGTCTGCTGATGAGGTCCACGTGGTTATTTGAGTTAGAGATTTGTTTTTCGCTTAGCCTGTTCTCCCTTGTCCTTCTCTATTTTGAATGTAATTCTACTGTTCTGAGGCTAGTTCTAGCTCTCTCTTTTGTAGTTTTCTGGGTCTCCCCTTCTGGGTACCGAAAACAGTAGCTTTTGTTTAGCATCTAGTTTGAAAGTCTTTAACTTCCTTTCTGCAGCCCTCTGCTTTTTAGTTTCTTATTGTATCTGAACCTGGAACGCGAGCGTGTTTGGTTTCATTTCTTGAAATGGAACCGGGGTGAATCCCTGTTGATCTAAAAAACTAGATGTCTTATATTTATGAAAAAATATATCTAAACTTTTTTTAGTATATAGATTCACTTTAAACCTGAGGAAACCTACATACTAAAAATAGTTTAGATATATTTTGCATCACAAAGTTAAAACATCTTATATTTGAAAGGAAGGATGTATATGCGTATTTTTGGGCCCCCTGTGCCATGGGCCCCTGGCCGTTGCCAGGTTGGCGGTGGCCTAGAGCCGGCCCTGGAAGGCTTTAGCAGCGTGCAGCTTTCCTAATGTTAGAAACCACATTGTCTGAATTTCATGAGGAGATTGTTATATGCACAGCTCGATCTGGAACGGTTTTAAAAAGGACGATCTATAATTTTTATATGTATCTGTCATGATTCCGCACCAAATAATCTTCACGTGCATGTGCGCAGATGGATTCCGGATCCTCTCACCATCACCAACCCTGTTGGTTGCCCGTCGAGCTCGCAGACACAGGGCATTGGTTATTTTAACAGTGCAGATAGATTGACTCCAGGTCTCCAACTAGCTAGCTTGATCCTGACCTGTTTCGAGGAGCTAGCTTGATCCTGACCTGAGAGGTGTACTGTGGCTGTCGCATTGATTTCCATTCATTACACGAGCAGCGCCGGGGGATAACGACGCCGCCATCGTGATTACGATGCAGTAGGATTTTGTATTCCAGGTACACGTATGCAGTGCTGCAGACACGACACAGCAAAATTAGGGTTTAGTTTATTTCAGGTACACGGTGGCGCCGTGCTGGTAACGAATTTTTCTCGTTTGATACGTGTGCAGTGCTGCTCGTGAATTGCTGCTGCTGACCGGCCACGGCAAGGTTAGATTGCTGTGCAATCCGTGGACCCTCTCAAGTCTGAAGCCTTATCGTGTTAACTAAACTAACACTTGACTTGAAGGAGTCAGCGGGTTTGGTTCCTCCTACGTAGGGTAATCTACCGGTTTTTGTTTGGTGGGTGTCAACGGAGGAGACAAATCAGCAGCTCGCGCTGCTAGCTCCGCTCATCATTTCTTTTGGATTATCTCCTCCCACGGTGACTGCGCCCATTTTCAATAATTAAACAGGAGATTTTGAGGTGCTATGTTAGTGCTAACGAAGTAGCACGAAGCAGCCAAGCCGTGTGAAGGATGCCTGGAAAATTCTCACTGAAGTGCTCGGAACACGGGAGAGATCGATGACGGCCAAGAGACCCAGTTCTCCAGGGTTATTTTCCCATGTCTCGCAGTATTAAAACTCTTTAACAATACGTGATGTTGGTACTGATAATTGGAAAATAATAGTAATTGTATTGATTGTGGTCTCAGTGGGTTGTTTATATAAAGTACAAGTCTTGGAATCCAAGAATAGTTGAGATAGATTATAATTCAAACTAAACCGAATATACTCTAATATTCCCCCACAGTGTCAACGTCTGGTGAAACGATGTTGAGACCGAAACATATGTTGATGAAGGATGCAGCCTTTGTGAAAATATCAGCAAACTGCGCACTTGTGTGAACATGTAGAACCCGGACCTCGCCAAGAGCCACTTTCTCACGAACAAAGTGGATATCTATCTCAATGTGTTTGGTGCGATGATGCTGAACAGGATTGGACGCCATATAGATTACATAAATATTATCACAATAAACAACAGTTGCACGCTCAGTTGGTCGATGAAGTTCAACGAGAAGCTGTCGAAGCCACCCCGCCTCAGCCACAGAGTGAGCAATAGACCGATATTCAGCTTTTGCAGAGGACCTGAAAACTATGACCTGCCTTTTAGAAAAGTAAGAAACAAGATTATCACCCAAATAAACACAATAGCCAGATGTAGATCGTCGAGTATCCAGACAACCTACCCATCTGCATCAGAATAAACTATCAAGATTGTTGGAGAGAAATAATTAATAAGAAGACCATGGTCGATAGTGCCTTTGAGATGCCGAAGTATTCTCTTGACATGAGCAAGATGAGGAGTACAAGAATCATGCATAAAGAGACAGCCTTGTTGGACAGAATATGAGATGTCAAGACGAGTAAGAGTGGCATATTGGAAAGCATCAATGATGTTGCGGTAAAGAGTGGGGTCGAAAACAGGATCATTGGTTAATTTAACAGGATGTGCACATAAATTGACCCCAAGTCTCCAACTCCAACTCCAACCCTGTTGGTAGTTAATACTACTAGCTTGATCCTGACACTAAGCGGTGTACTAGCTGCTGCATTGGTTTTTATTCATCACACGAGCGGTGTCACGGGATAACGACGTCCCCTTCGTGATTACGGTGCCGGTAACCCTATTTCCTGCTACTAATGCTAGCACTGAGTAGGATTTTGTATTCCAGGTACACGTGTGCAGTGCTGCAGACCACGAGGGCGGCTGCTGCAGACACGACACAGTAAGATTAGGGTTTAGTTTATTTCAGTAACCAAATTTTCTTCTTTGATACGTGTGCAGTGCTGCTCTCGTGAGTTGCTGCTGACCGGCCCTAGCAAGGTTAGATTGCTGTACAAGCCGTGGACTTTCTGAAGTCAGAAGCCTTATCGAGTCCTAGAACGAGTCAGCGGATGGGGTTCCACTACAGGAATGACCAGATGCGCCGACGACCGTCCGCTACGCCGACGGCCAAACCCACCGCACCAGGCCAGCCCAACTGGCCAGTCCTCGGCGTAGCCAAGTCGTCGGCGTAGTATACACTACACCGGCGGTCACCCTCGGCGTAGCAAGCGGACGCGTGGCACATGACGGCCAGCACAGACGGCGCGCTAACGGTGCCGTCGGTTAGGCCGACGGCGACCCTCGGCATAGCATACGCCGACGGCCACCCTCGGCGTATCAGCAACGTACGCCGACGGTCACCATCGGCGTAACCTTCTCTATTTTTCATATGTTTTGTATTTGCATCAATTATTTATATATTTTTTTATTAACTGGATAATTTCGTACCCTCTGAATAGCAGTCTACACGTCCACATGAAATGTCGTTGCGAATCTTCTCACACCCCGAGAAATTTCTATATGTTTGTAAGTGTTATTATCGCATGTGGTTCTCAATAGCACTCACCACGACCACATGAAGTGCTTGCATGTGTCCCCCCTCGCATGCATGCGCTCTAACCTAGAGGCGAAGGTTCCGTACCCGTATGAGGGTGGAATCTCCCCGTCGAGGTAAACCCGGGTAGGATAGTGCCCCAACTTGTGAACCAACATGGTTTGACATCACCCTATGACCTAAACAAACACAAAACAAGAGAGAGCTACGCCGGGCTACCCCTGTCAGAGGAACGTCTAGGGGGGTAGACGATCCGAGTGTGCACAGAGATCAGGGTTTCGCCGGAGGAAGACCACGAGAACATTGGAATGAGATGAAAACTTGCATGTGCCCCTAGCATATGTGTGTGGGTGTGGTGAGAGGTTGGTATATATAGGTGCTTGCATGTGTCCCCCCTCGCATGCATGCGCTCTAACCTAGAGGCGAAGGTTCCGGACCCGTATGAGGGTGGAATCTCCCCGTCGAGGTGAAACCGGTAGGATAGTGCCCCAACTTGTGAGCCAACATGGTTTGAAATCACCCTATGACCTATACAAACACCAAACAAGAGAGATCACGCTGGCTACCTGTCAGAGGAACGTCTAGGGGGGTAGACGATCCGAGTGTGCACAGAGATCAGGGTTTCGCCGGAGGAAGACCACGAGAACATTGGAATGAGATGAAAACTTGCATGTGCCCCTAGCATATGTGTGTGGGTGTGGTGAGAGGTTGGTATATATAGGTTCTTGCATGTGTCCCCCCTCGCATGCATGCGCTCTAACCTAGAGGCGAAGGTTCTGGACCCGTATGAGGGTGGAATCTCCCCGTCGAGGTAAAACCGGGTAGGATAGTGCCCCAACTTGTGAACCAACATGGTTTGACATCACCCTATGACCTAAACAAACACAAAACAAGAGAGAGCTACGCCGGGCTACCTGTCGGAGGAACGTCTAGGGGGTAGACGATCCGAGTGCAGAGATCGTGGTTTCACGGAGGAAGACCACGAGAACATTGGAATGAGATGAAAACTTGCATGTGCCCCTAGCATATGTGTGTGGGTGTGGTGAGAGGTTGGTTGGTATATATAGGTTCTTGCATGTGTCCCCCTCGCATGCATGCGCTCTAACCTAGAGGCGAAGGTTCCGACCAGATGAGGGTGGAATCTCCCGTCGAGGTAAAACCGGTAGGATAGTGCCCCAACTTGTGAACCAACATGGTTTGACATCACCCTATGACCTAAACAAACACAAAACAAGAGAGAGCTACGCTGGCTACCCTGCCGAGGAACGCCTAGGGGGTAGACGATCCGAGTGTGCACAGAGATCGTGGTGGTTTCATGGGAGGAAGACCACGAGAACATTGGAATGAGATGAAAACTTGCATGTGCCCCTAGCATATGTGTGGGTGTGGTGAGAGGTTGTTATATATAGGTGCTTGCATGTGTCCCCCTAGCATGCATGCGCCTAACCTAGAGGCGAAGGTTCCAGACCAGATAAGGGTGGAATCTCCCCGTCGAGGTAAAACCGGGTAGGATAGTGCCCCAACTTGTGAACCAACATGGTTTGACATCACCCTATGACCTAAACAAACACAAAACAAGAGAGAGCTACGCCGGGCTACCCCTGTCAGAGGGGGGTAGACGAAATAAGGGGGGAATCTCGCCGTTTAGCCCACATCTAGGGTTTGCTTTGAAAACGAGTACAAGACGAAATAAAAAATTATATATTAATAATATATAGTTTATTCTAAAATAGTAGACACTAAATAAAGTATGTTGTAAAATTTGATATTAAACAAAAGACCCTTCTTTCAAAAAAAAGTTAAAAAAACCCTAGCTACGCCGACGGCTGCCCTCGGCGTATGCCTGGCCGTCGGCGTAGCCATATCCTACTTTGGCTCCTACGCGCCCGCTCCCGACCCCTCCTCCTCTCACCAACCGCTCTGCTCGATCACCGCGCCCAGCCAGCCTCCCTCCCCCCGAGCTCCACCGCCTCCTCCCCAACCCCGGCCTCCCACGCCGCCTCCTCTCTCCCTCACGCCTTCCTCCTCCTCCTCCCGAGCTCCCCGAGCTCCACCGCCTCCCTCCCCACCGCCGCCTCCTCCTCCTCCCCGCCACCCTTCTTCCCTCCTCCTTCCTCCTCCCGAGCTCGGCCCTCCTCCCTAACCTTCCTCCTCCTTCCTTCCTCCCGAGCTCTCCCTCCTCCCCAAGCTCTCCTCCTCCCCGACCTTGCCCTCCTCCCCAAGCTCTCCTCCTCCCGGCCTTCCTCCTCCTCCTTCCTCCTGCCCGAGCTCGGCCCCTCCTCCCGAGCCTCCTCCTTCTCAAGCTCTCCCCCTCCTCCTCGAGCTCGGCCCCCTCTACAGGTACCTCCTCCACTCCCCTCTAGAAGCAAATATTTAATTTTGTTAGATTAAATCTTGTTGTTAATCTTGTTAGAATTTATTAGTTGCATCTATTAGTAGTTTATATCATTTGTTAAGTGATATGCATGCACGAGTTGCTAGGATTAATCCGTTGGTTAGTGGCAAGCTAGCTTGGTCATATGGCCGTTGAAGAGAGAAGCCACACTAGGGCCGTGAGTGTGTTGCATGTTTACTAAGGTGTTATCTTTATGTCAATGTACAGACTTTGTAGTGTTTCGGGAGTGACCATCCTTGGCGGACTGACTGCTATGGAGATGGTGTAGGTGACACCTCGATCCGTCTCCGAGTTCCGCCGACCTCTACACTCGGTTGATCGACTACTTCCTCTACCGAGGGTGAGAATCGTCCTCTCTTGTACCTAGGTTTTATTTTTGTGTCTAGATCACCAAGTCTGTCAGCGTCACCTAGGCGTCATCTCGACCGTAGCGTTACGCGACTTAATATGCATTAGTGGTCTCGCATATTTTGGACCGTAACGCTTATGGCTTTTATCGGGCAAATGGATTCGTAGTTGGGTTTGGTTCTCCTGGCTCTACCTTGATTCGAGACAGGATTTCGTGGCGACTCCTCGTTGTTCTCCGATGCACATCCTCTTGGCTTTTGTCGAGACGTGTATCGGGAGAGCGGGAGGTGCCAAAATTTCGCTGGATCGGGTAGAACCAGGGAGAACTTACCCAATCTACGGATCCGACTGCTGGTTAGGACCCTCTTTTCCTATTGGACATGTAGGTTGATGAATGCGTAAAAATATGAAGCATTTAATCTCCTGTTTGATATAAAATGTTATATTTGTTGTTTGTCTCCCAACAAAGCAGAAGAGGATGGCTGATAATGGGTGGATGTACAGTGGCCGTATTAGTGCGACTAATAAAATAGACGATTGGGTACGGAACACTCATTTGTTAGTGAATGAGTTAGCGCGTGGTTCGAAGGCAATTGTTCGGGCACTTTGTCCCTGCGCTCATTGCACTAAGCGTCATCGTTAGGGAAAGGATGACATGTACAAACACCTTCTGCAATATGGGTACATGTCTAACTATGTCACGCAAGTCGACTTTGCTCGGCATTTAACGTGATGAGGTGAGGTGATGCGCCGCTCAATGGCAATGAGCACGATGGGATTAGAAACATGCGAGATGATCTTATCGATGTCGACCAGCCGAATTCGCCACCTCCACGGGAGGAATCATCAGAACCGGAGGAACCGCTAGAACCGGAGGAACCGAGCCAACCGCAAGGCCTTCCTTGATATGATGGCCGCGGCTAAGAGGCCTCTGTACGAGGGTGCAAAGATTTCTCAGCTCGATGCCATCTCTCAGTGTCTAGCCGACAAGTGCCAGTACTCCGCCACCCGTTCTCACTTTGAAGCTAATCTGAGAACATGTGGTAACATGTTGCCCGAAGGGCATTGTCTGCCCAAAACCTTTCACGAAACGAAGAAACTCATGAAGGAGCTCAACATGGATTATGAAAAGATAGATTGTTGTCCAAAAGGCTGCCTTTTGTTTTGGAAACAGTTTGAGGGTGACAAGTACTGCTCCATTTGTAAGGCCTCTAGATATGAAGAGATAAAGGGGAAGGATGGTCAGGTGAGGCAATGAAGGTCGCTAAGAAGATACTTGGTATCTCCATTCATAAAAAGAATCCAGCGGCTTTACTTGAGCGAGGAGACCGCCAAGATGACGTGGCACAAGAAGGGAAAAGATACGAGGACGGCACGACGGAAGAAGATGGGACATCCATCCGATGGTAAGGCATGGAAGAACTTCGATGACAAATACCCCGGCGTAAGAGGCTCGGAATGTTAGAATTGCGATAGCAATGATGGCTTCAACCCATATGGTATGTCGACGGCCTCGACATACTGGCGATTGTATGTTATTCCGCTCAATCTCCCTCCCGGAGTATTAATGCAACGGAAGACCATGTTTTTGTCAGATAATTCCGGGACCCGAGTATCCGGGAAGAACTTGAGTGTCTACATGCACCGATTGTGGATGATTTGAACCACTCTTGGATACACGGACGCGTTGACATACGACCGAGCATCAAAGAGAAACTTTTGATGAAAGTTTGGTTACAATATACTATGCATGACATGTTCGGCACGCCTAACGTGCGGATGGTGTACCGGTAAGTGGCCATGCCCAAAGTGTGCACCGACTTGAGTTCCTTTGGCTAAAGTCGGGTCGCAAATATGTTGCCTTTGACACGAATCGACAGTACCTCAAAAGAAATCATTCGTTCAGAGAAGATAGAAAGAACTTCAAGAAGGGCAAAGTTGTGCATGAAGTAAAAGAGGTACCAAAGTTTGAGGGTGTAGTTGTTGATGCCGTGATACGTTCTCTCGTGCCCGAGGCGCCGGGAACTGGCCATCAATTTGCGGGATATGGTGTAACGCATAATTGGACTCACGTGGCAGCCTTAACGAATCTCGTGTATTACAAGGACCTCGAACTTCCCCATAACATCGATGTGATGCACACCGAAAAGAATGTCGGGGAGTCCCTTTTTCACACAGTCCTGAACATTCCTGGGAAGCCAAAGGATAATTTCAAGGCTAGAGTTGATGTTGAGAAGCTTTGTGATAGGAAGAGATTACACATGCAGCCTCCTACTGTCCGTCGAAAGAATTGGTTCAAGCCGCATGCCTACTACTGCCTTGATAATGTCCAAAAGAAGGAGTCATTTAGGTGGCTCAAATACGTCGTGATGTTCCCTGGCGGTTATTGTTCGAATATAAGTAAGGGAGTCAATATTTTGACGGGACAAGTCAACGGGCTCAAGAGTCACGACTATCATATATGGATTGAGCGGCTGATGCCGGTGATGGTTCGAGGGTATCTCCCCGAAAAAGTATGGCGAGTGCTTGAGTTGAGCCATTTCTTCCGCACCCTCCGTGCTAAGCGATATGTCCTCCGTGATTGAGAAGCGCAAGTTCAAAGCCGAGTTGCTATGCAATTTGGATATGATCTTTCCGCCAGCTTCTTTACTCCGATGGCACATCTCATTGTGCACCTCGCGAACGAGGCACTATTGGGCGGTGCAATTTTGTTGGCAATTTTGTATTGAGAGAGAGTTTAAGTATATTCGAAGATAATCGGAAACAAAGCCAAGATTGAAGCATGCATAGTGAAGCAACATGCCTTCGGAGATGGCGACGCCGCAAAACCCATCGCCCGATGATGTTCCCACTATGCATAACCCGGTCTCTCGTTACAATGTCGACCTGCCCAAGAATGACCCCAGTCTCGAACTATTCCAATTTCCCGGTGGCAAGGCCGGTAAAGGAATAAAATATAGGTTGCCGAAGGAAGAGAAGGATTGCATAATGCTCTATGTGCTTATGAACATGAAGGAAGTGGTCGATTTCATTAGGTAAAATGGTGAACACCCTATTTATCTATGCAGCTAGTAACTCGGTCTCCGTCTAATGCTTATTTTCTCCTTCTTAGCGATTTCACGGATGAACAGTGGCCTGGACCGACTGATCCCTCTCCCATGGAGTTGGACACTCTACTGAAAGAGGGTGCTCCCGGAAATAAAAAAAACTTTGTGTCCTGATTTATGGAAAAAGTAATTTCTAACCTGTCCCTCTTACCTTGCAATATGTGACTTGTCGCTCTTATTCCACGTAATTCATCGAACGCAACAAATTCCTCTTATACCAGAGGGAGCTGATCCCAACGTTGAGATGTCGATGAGCTGAAATGTGTTTCCCAAGGTTGTAATAAAGGTCGCCATGAAGTATGAGAAGTATGATGTGAATGGGTTTCGCTTCCATACGAGACGCACTGAAAGGGCGACCGAATGCAAAACGGTAAATCTGGGGTGTTCACCAAAGGAGCCGATTCCCTTGATTACTACGGAAGGTTAGAGAATGTACGAATGACCTTCAATCGCATTTAATGTCGAACTCAATCTTGTTGTGGTCAAGTGCCACTGGTTTGACCCAAGGGGTGGACTGAGGAGTACCCCTTCCATTGGGTTAGTTGAAGTTAGGCCTTCAACCACCTATAGCGGAGCCGACATCTTTGTTGTTGCTCACCAAGCCAACCAAGTTTATTATTTTCCCTACCCATGCCAGAAAGCGGAACCTGTGGCTGGGAAGTCGTGTTCCGTATCGCCACATGGTAACCTACCGATTCCCTCCGAGGACGATTACAACAACATTAACCCTTTAACGTACGAGGGAATTTTCTATCAAGAGCAAGAGGACTTCGGACACTTTGATTTAGAACCGGTTGATCTTGAGGACCTTGGGAATGATGTAGAAACTCGGGGTGAGTCAGTGGTGAATCTACATGACATAAGTATGCTCGAGAAGCTCCATACCGAGAATGACAACGATGATGAGCCTACACCCTTCAATGAGAATCCAGATTTCTACTCAAAAGATAGTGATAGTGATAGTGAGAATGAGAATGAGAATGAGAATGAGAATGAAAATGATAGTGAGTATTTATTTTTTAATGCATTTTATTTTGTCTTTGTGCTTAACTGTTTTCTTAATTGCATTATGCCTTTATTCTTTGTGTATACATTTTATTATGTCTTTGTGCTTAACTGTTTTCTCTTACTTAATGCAGGTGATTGAACAATATGAGCAGCGGCAAGGCAACCAGTTCGTCCTTGCTTAATGCGCTAAAGCAGCGCAAGAAAAGTGCTACACGGAGTGGGAGACAGCCAAATCCTAATCCGCGTTACCCCGATCTTGCTCCTGCTGGCGGAGGACGGGATTGAGGCCGAGGTCGAGGAGGACGAGGACGAGGTGCCACGGGAGGAGGCGTGGACTTTGACCCACCACCCTCTGCTTCTGGCGACGTGGCTCCTGAGTTGTTCCTGACAGAGCAGCCTTTCAGGGCCGAGAGGTAGGCAGAGTCCGAGAGGGAGGCAGAGTCGAGAGGAGGCGAGGACCGAGAGGAGGGGACTGACACGGAGGCGGACACTAGCCATGAGTTGGTGGGGCCAAAGAAATTACGGAATCGTGGGGAATCGGAGTCCCGACGAGAAGTTTGAGCCTAGGACTCGGAGGCGAAAGCCCTTATTATTCCGATGGCCTTGAGTAAGTGTACTAATTTGGCAATTTAAAACATTTTATTTCATGTTGGTCATAAATAATTATTGTGTACTAACGTTTATTATTGTGCAGAATTGGACATTTCCTCCGGGACGAAGCCTCGCCTTCCTAACAGCCTTGTTGGAGCTCGATTAGGAAGTTCTGGCTATCACATTACCCACGAGGGTGACAGGAAGATAGCTACCACTTGGGCGGACTACTGCACTACCGTGTCCGGCTTTTCCGACACCGATCTTGTCATCACCAAGTTTTGGGTAAGGCATATTTCTCGAGTTATGTTCATACTTGATGACCCCACCGTGCTAACTCATGACTCTTATGCATGATTGAAGTGCTTTTACCGTGCCGAGGAGGACCGGGAGAAGGCGCAGAGGACTTTGCTTGGGCCTTGTGTGAAGTTGACCCCTGTGTGGTACAACCAGAAGGTCACGACCGCTAGCCACTTCGGTCGACAGGCGTGAGGGTCGGGAAGGAAGACATTGTCGGTAGGAACCCTAATCCTGAGTACTCGACGCCGTAAGAGTACATGTCGGTGAGTAAAATGTCAATGAGATTCTACATTGCTTCTAAGTTGCCATTGCATTGTCTCGGAGTTGAGTATTGCATTTTCGTGTTATCTCGATTGGGCGAGCCGCATCGACTCGCATGGGAGGAGCTGGTTAGGACGAGGTGGCTCGAGAAGACGAGGAGTTTGCAGCCTTGTCGAGGCGAACGCGGATAACCGAGGCGATGGTGGAACGACCGCTGGAAACCGCAACTTTGACCGCTTCAAGGGGAAGGTGGTACGATATACATGGAACGACCCGTGCATTTCGCTTATGTTTGTACTTCATATGCATAATATTTTCTTTTCATACACAGTGGCCGAGGCACAACCCGGGAGGTGATTCATGACGCCGTCTATGAGATGATGCGAAAGAAGCCCAATTACTCGAGCCTCAACCCTCGTTGCCGTACTTTGGCACTGCCCGTAACGACTTGGGGAACTACAAGACGATGGTGAAGGCTCGTCACCCCCATGTGGATGACCCCATTCACGCGGAGATCGACGAGGAGTCGTTGGTCCTGTCGGGGCACGGATTGCAGCATGGACGCCTCAAGATTCTAAATAAGAAGGTCAATCCTACCCTCAGCACGAGCTTCAGTCTCAAGGCTACCTACCTCACGACGGGCCCCTATCCCGCCTCGTGGCCATCCTCATCGCTCCGCCGAGGATGTAAGTTTTTCTCGTTTTCATCATCTTTATGACTTTTGTTCCTGCATGGCTAACCGCTGACGAGATTCCTTGTATTTGAAATTGTAGCCTGAGTTAGACGCGGCCTACGAAGCAGCTTATGAGGAATATCAGTTGGCCTTTCGGCTGCATCAGGAGGCGAATCGATCTACATGCAATACGTAAATGTAAGTCCGAACCTTTATTTTTGCAAAGATACAAGTCCCACTTCCCCCCGTTTGTTGTACTACGGCCTGACTTCTAAACTATCTTGCAGGCCATGATGGTGAATATTCAAACTGGCCAGAATAGATATTTAGGGCCCGTGCCTCCCATGCCAGGTCCGGTGCCATTTTGGCAATCGAAGGAAAGCTTCGCTAGGACCTACTACGCATCGACACCGGTAAGTTCTTTGCTAACCCACTGGTTATCGCTTTACTTTGCCTCGCAAGTTGCTAACATGTAGGCAACATGTAGGGAACGGGAGCTTATGGGAACCGGCACTTTGGCCACGCCTCGCCGGATGGACGTCAGATCACACCGCTTCATGACCATGGTCCATCTCCTGGCCATTCTGCAGGTGGTTCTCCCGAGCTTCACACTTCTCCTACTCCCTCGCCAGGTGGCTCTTCTTCTACTTCTACTGGACGCAACCCTCGGCAGAGGTCGCCACTTTTCACCAGGGGAGATCTCGGGTACACCCCGTCTCCTCCAGAGTTGTAGGGATGTGTGATGATGTTGATGATCTTGTATGACTAAATGTATGGATGATCTTGTATGACTGATGTTGATACATGTATGGCATATGTGATCTTGTTTCAATTGGTGTGGAATATATATTGCATGGATGTATGGATGATGTATGGATGTATGGATGTATGGATGATGATGTATGGATGTATGGATGATGATGTATGGATGCTGTGAGTGCTGCTGCTGCTGTAAAAAAATTCAAAAAAAAACTGTGCATTTGATACGCCGACGGCCTTGCCCTCGGCGTAGGAGTTAAGCGTGACCAAATGGTCACGGCTACGCCGACGGCAAGGCCCTCGGCGTAGGGCCAGCCCGCTGCCTGCCTCCACGTGGCGGTGACGCCGAGGGGAGGCCGTCGAAAGCGCGCCAGCCACCCGCCGGCCTCCACGTGGCTAGCGTGACGCCGAGGGGAGGCCGTCGGGAAGCAGCTGCGCCAGCCGCCCACCAGCCTACACGTGGCTTGGTACGCCGAGGCCGTCGGCCGTAGCCGACGCCGTTAATCGGCAGGATTTGGTCGACGTCACGACGGTCTCTACGCCGACGGGCGTCGTCAGGCCGTCGGCGTTGACCTACGCCGACGGTCTTGTCCTACGCCGACGGCCGCGCCTGCTCCGCCGAGAGAGAGGTCCGCCGAGGACGGTACGCCGAGGGCAGCCGTCGGCGTAGCGTACGCCGAGGGTTTTCCTGGCTACGCCGACGGCAATAAGCCCTCGGCATACCGAGCTTCTCCTGTAGTGTTCGTACGTAGGGGTAATCCACCGGTTTTTGTTTGGCGTGAGTAAACGGAGGCGACAAATCAGCAGCTCGCACTCCTAGATCCGCTCATCATTTTCTCCCACGGTTCGAACAAAAACGATTAACTAAACAAGAGATTTTGAGGTGAGGTCACTATGGATCTTCCATGCGGATAACTGGGGAATGGTTCCATTCCAGCGTCATGGAACTATTCGGACCAAAACGAGGTATGTAATGCTTCCGTTCTTTGTTCGGTTGGTACCAAAATCCTGAAATGGAATGGCTACATTTTAGGCATAATCAAACCTTTTATCCAAATCGGAGTGAACAACAACTAAACCAAGAGGGAAAACACATGTTTTTTCTTACTTTGCAAAATCGGAGAGGAAGGATGCAAATTAAAGTGGACAGGGGCCAGTAGTTGGATTCCCGCCCCCGTCTTGCCCAATTCTAGGAATTAGAGTCACCGCCATGCCTACAAGCTGCAGCCGGATTCCCGCCGACAACCACCGCCGCCACTCCTGCCGGCAACCACCGCTGCCTGCCAATTGCGCTTGCTCCGCCGCACTGCTACACGCCACGACCTCACCTGCAACCCGCCAATGTCGCATCGCCTACAACCAGCCGTCGCCCTGATGTGAGAGGAGAGATAGGCGATGAGGGAAGGGAGAGAGGAGGGAGTGCCACCGGAGAGGGAGAGAGAAGGGACGCGCTGACATGGGTATAACCCTTTGGGTACCCACTGTTAGTATATCAGGTCCAGATCAACTGAGGGCCCACGTGATGAATGACTAAGGACCACGAAGACCAAGACCTTCTAGCAGTTGCGGAGTCTTGGAGGCCCAGGTTCCAGGCGTGTGGAGTAAGAACATGCCCATGCTTAGCGAATTCTAGGATTCGTCCTTAGCTTGTAACCGACTTGGTCATGGTACCTAAGACATAGCCTCTCATATAAAGACTGGGAGGGTGCCAAGGAGACTCTCTCGACTGATAAGCAATCTGCCATATGTAAGAAGTAAGATCTGATCTACATCACCATAGTCATCAAGGCAACCTTGTAATATTCTTCATTTGTTGGGGAGGTGACCCCGGATAGGGTCAAGACAGGGTAAAGACGAAAGGAGTCTTCTTTTTCATGAGCCGAGTTACTGTTTATATCGGCCGAGTCATGTAAGAGTCGGCCGAGCTAAGCAAGGCCATGACAGCTACAGAAGGATAAACACCTTATCCGGCCGACATATGAGTTAAGTCGGCCGAGTAAGTCTGACTAACTTGAATACAGGTGAAGGCCGAGCCGAGTTATGCGAGACAAGGCCGAGTAACACGAAGCTTGCAGGAGAAGGAGGTGCCTATAGTCAAACCCTAGTCGCTAGCTAGGAAGAATCTAAACAGAGGCAAGCACAAAGGACAAGGAGCAGAGCAGCAGAAGGGTAGAAGAAGGTCACGGAGGTGACAGTCATGGAGCCTGAGGCGCGCAGGTGGGGCTCTCTGGAACATTGCCGTTGTTAGAAGGGGGACACGGAAAGAGGGTCGCCGAGTTACCATATTAGGACAAGCATATTCCTCGAATATGCTTGCCACGTCAGCCCTAGGAGGAACCAAGGCACCCCTTTATAAGGGGGGAAGCGGGCTCCTGAGAAGGGATCGATTCATTCTACGCCGTAAGGCTCGTGTAGTAGCTCTCTTCTTCCTGTAAACAGCTCGAGAAGCACTTGTGAACCCAAAGAAGAGAAATAAAGATCTGCATGTTAGTTGTTTGAGTGTAGAGATAACTACATCTTCCCTCCCCAGACCCCTCTAGCATCCATTGGCCCCATACTTTAGCCTACCCATAGCATCTGTCGTGCCACCACCACGGCGCTGGCGCCATCGTGGGGCAGCATGATGCTAGCTGGAGTCAAGATCCGGACGGGAAACTTCATTCACACCGGCGAGCGCGTTGTCTCTGGCTTAGTCCAGAGATTTGATCTCTGGGACTACGTCAGCGACAACGCAGGCATCTTCAGGAGAAAAGCTCCACCGCGCAACGACGTCTTCATTAACTTGGGCACGCACCAGATCTACGTCGGCGTCGACACCTCATGCGTTTATCCTCACCTAGTTATTGATGCAGGAGAGCCTCCCCTCAGCGTTGTGAACGGTCCGCGTGGAGCACGCCCCATCGGCAGCGTCGAGGTGATGGTCGCAGCCGGGGCACAGACGGTAGCAGCAGGCACCGGATCAAGCAAGGAACCGGCAGCGGGAGGACAGGTGACCACAAAGCAAGCAGCTCCACAGTCCACCGAGGTAGATCTGTCAGCAGCCAAGTCAGCCGAGGTGCAGGAGACAACCCCAAAGGCAACAAGGGTAAGATGGCCACCTCTGGAAAGACCAGAAAATATTCTCCAGGCAACTATAGATAATCTGACCACGCCTGTAGCGCCGATACTTGATCCGGCTAATTCTCAGGCTGAGTTGGAAGAGACTAGGCAGAAATTACTGGTAGAGGCAAAAAAGGTGTCGGCCTTGCGGCAGTCCTTAAACAGGACCCTGCGAGAGTATGCCAAGACAAATAAACTAGATGTTGCCCCCGAGCGGGTAGAAGAATTACAATTGAGAAGAAAAAACCTCATGAATGATATCAACAAAGAGCATGAGACTCATAAGGCAGATTCAGTTGATCTAGGCTTGCCGAGGTATAGCATCCCGGCAAAGAATCTAAGGGCGGCAAATGCCGCTGCATTGGAGTTAGAAGGATTGTCGTGGGAATGGCCACGGCAGATGCTGCAATCGGCAGCGAGTAGTAGAACGAGGGGCAAGGGCGGCCAGCCATCTGCGGTGCGAGATGAGGGCAGAGACACAGGGTTTTACCCAGGTTCGGCCCCCCGGAGGGTAAAGACCTACTCCTGCTAGATTGTATTATGGATGTGTTTACAATGAGCGAACTCGGCGACTAGGCGGCGAGTTGCTTGGGTGTATGAGGGAACGTGTCTCTACTCACCCTATAGGGAGGTTTATATAGGCTTACCTCCCCTATGGTTTACATATCTCAACCGATTCGGTTACAGCCTTGAATCGCTTAACCTAGACCGATCGGGCCTATCTACTGCTCGGGCCTTCGACTTCCGCCGATACCTTGATGGGCTTTTGATCCACTCGCTGCTCAGCCCACTGCCAGCCTTGGGCGATCGGAACCCCGCCGAGTATACCCCAAGAGGCGATCCCCATCAGTAGTCCCCGAGGCCGTCGTTGATTAGGCGTGAGTGGCTGCTGGCAGTCGGAGTATACGGCTTCAAGTTGGCATCCAGTCGAATCATCGGCGGGCTCCTGTATAAAGGAAAAATCCGGCGAACCGAGTCGCGTCTTAGGCGAGTCGAGCCGACGAAACGAGCCGAGTGGCTAGAGTTGGACCGTCAGGCGTGGTCAAACTAGCCGTTAAGGTAACTCAACGGTAACTTCTGGCGTAATCATCGCGCGGTAACGGCCCCCTGACTTGGCGGGCAACTCCTGTTATATAAGAGGAATGGTAGGCTATCGCAGAGCCAACCGCCCACCATTTCTTCCGAGTACGCGCATCTCCCTTCCTTTGCTCCGCGATCCAATCGACCCGAAATCTTTCGATCCCCAACCAACCTCTTCGGCCATGGCCCTTTCCACCGAACCTTGGGGCAGATCCAAATGCACAAGGGCGCAGCTGGCCTCGTTCGAGGAGGCCGGAATCCTGCGAGCTGCTGGCGTATCCTCAGCCCGGAGAACGACCCCAAACCCGCGAGAGAGAGAGTTTGTCTGCTTCACCACCATCTCGGCGGGGTTAGGGTTTCCACATCTCGTTCTTCCGGCGTTTTGCGCCTACTACGGATCCACCTCGATGGGTCCCCACAGCATCGAGCAGCTCGCCATCTTCGTGGCGTTCTGCGAGTGCTACTTGGGCTGCCGGCCCTACTTTCCCTTGTGGCAAGATCTGTTCCATGGACGGGTCAGCCGCGAGGAGGCGGGCGGCCCAATGCTAGCCGCGGGTGGCCTGACGTTCCAGCTCAAGTCCAAAGCTTCCTTCTTCGACCTGATGCTGTCGGCCAAAGCAGCGAGCGACTGGAAGAAGTCATGGTTCTATGTGACCGAGGCGACTCCGGAGGACGAGGCGGCGATCCCGCGGTACTCGGCCAACCGTTCCGAGCCACGCCATCTCCAGGTCGGCAAGCTTCCCGACAACCAGCGGATGGTCATCGACGAGATGCTCCAGGCCATCCGTGTCCTGAAGAAGAAGGGGCTCCAGACGATAAACTTGTACAATTGTTGGCTTGGGCGGCGGCTCGTTCCGCTCGCCCAACGCGACCATTACATGTATCAGTACACGGGTCGAGGAGACTCGACGAAAGCCTGCCTCGATGAATGGAAGCTGGAGGACTATATCCCAGCATTGAAGAAGATCACCCAGGCGATGTATGCGGATGCGCAGGCCGGGGTCCCCCCCTACACCGCGAAGCGTCCGGCTCCGACGGTAATTTCTTTATCTTGTTCGCAGTCGCAGCGTATGCAGTCGCGGTAATTCTAACTCTGTCTCGTATTCATCGCAGCTGTTCCAAGTGGTGGAAGGGTGGCTCCCACCCGCCGATGACGAAAGCCCGGGGCCATCCACCCAGGATACAAGCGAGTCGCCGCCCGCGAAGGGCAACGAGGACGACGAGGACGAGTCTGAAGAGGAAATTGCCCCACTGGTCCGAAAGACCCGTGGGCAACGCCACAATGAATCGAAGCAGGAGCCTCGAGGCCATGATGATGACGAAGCTCCCAGAGACCACCTCGCGGCCAGCCCCTCCTTCAAGAAGAAGAAGGAAAAGGAGGCGAGGGCCCCCGAGGAGGAAAACGGCCGAAGATGGCCTCACACGCACTCGACGAAAGCAGCTCGATGGCCACACGGCGGTGACGCCGACCGGCGGCAACCGCGCTAGATGCGCCATCTGGAAGTGTCGCTGGCCTCGATGCCTCCGCCATTCGCCCGGTCTCCGAGCTAGGTAGGCTCCGGTGTGGCGACTTCGCCGCAAGGAGGCCGAGCGTGGCGGTCTCTCCGCAAGGAGGCTCCGACCGCAGCGGCTCCAATTGCGAGGAGGTCCTCACGAAGGTGTCCTGAGGCGCCAGCCGCCTCAACGACGAAGAAGCCGTCCGTGTCTTGGGCCCACGACGCCCGAACTGGGCTTAGTCGCAACTGGGCCCCGAGCTGGAAAACCGGCCGCCTTTCGTCTGGTACGTTTCATTCCCGCCAAGTGAGTGCATTCGCCTTCTCTATTTTCTATAAGTACTGATTGTCTTTTATTGATTTGATCCGATGCAGGACCGAGTGAAAAAGATGGGCCACCCGACCGTGCTAAGGTACCCTCCGCCGCGAGCGAGGAGGATCCTTCCGCAAGAGGAAAGTGGACGAGGTCGCGCTCGCCAGAAGGCGGCAAGAAGGCCAAGGCGACGTCATCGCATCGCTCGACGACGCAGCGGCCGCACCGCCGGACCAAGTGGAAGCAACCGCATCTACAAAGGATGGCGCTTCCTTGACCGGAGGAAGCGACTTCCTTTGGCGGTGCCTCGATCGCTACCTTCCGCCAGAACCAAGGCGCCACGGCAGCGGGCTGCGCCCCCGCCTCCGGGACCACCGACGCTGAGGTCGACCAACGTCGCGGGCACACGCCGGCGCCGCTGCGTCAGGACGCAATACAACTCCATGGCATGCTTGGTGCAGCCATCCGGTACCTCGGTCCCGAGGATAAGGTCGGTGCTTAGCAATGCGTGATTCTTATAGTTTTTCGCTTTGTACTTTCGCATCCAGTCCCCGAAAGCGCCGCTAAATTTTAGCGGTGGGCACGAGCAATTCGTGATCGCCACCCCGAGTGCGCACTCGCTAAATTTTAGCGGTGGGTACCGGTAATTCGTATTCTTGACTTTGATGATGTGCGTGGTCTGCGTGGAGTCGACGGAGCGATTGGCTGCAACAGATGCTGAAAATGAGCTGGCCACTATCCGAGAAGCAAACAAGGAGCTTCAGCTGTTGCTCAAGCGGAGGTGGCTCGCCAGAGCTTGTCCTCGCTGGTGAGCTGGCGGTGCGATTCTGCGTTAAGCTGCCGAGCGGGGTCGCCGACCTCGAAGCGAATCGGGAGGCAAAAGAAGAAGCAAGCTCGGACGAAGGCGAGCTAAGGCCGCCATTGCGCCGCGGAGGAAGAGCAAGGTGTCGGAAGCCCTCGTTGTTGGGCTTCGTGACGATTATACGCCGCTTCAGTTTTCATCACGGACTACCGCCCGCTGCTTGGTGAGTGCGTCTTCCCGTCTTCGCTTGTATTGTTTGTGGTTTCCATGGTACTCATAATTGTCTCCTTCGCAGGTCGTTATTGGTAGCCAAGAAGCGAGCTCTCTTGACGCGAGGGAGTGCGTAAGCATGCTTGTCGACTCGGCGACGCTGTCGGCGACGTGCATCCGCGCCTACCTTCAAGAGATGTCGCCCACGGAGGTTATTCCCAGTGACCTCGTTGAGGTGTGGGAGTACTTGGAGAAAGCGCCCGCGGTCGTAGAGTTCATGACGCGGTCGGCGTTTCGGCGTGGAGCGTCGACAACACTGAGCCTTGGACTCGCCCACTTCCCCGAGGACTTCGACCTCGACGATGTGACGAGTGGGTATCCTTCGTCGACTGGCGCGGTGGATCTGTCCGAGGTTCTCAAGTTGCAGGAACGTGCCGCCGCGTACTCGGAGCGTGTCTGGGCGATGGGCGACCTCCTTCCCTACCAGGAAACGGTCGTCGCGCCGAACGACCCTGAGCCGCATCGTGACTTCAAGGTTGAGCAACCTTTTCGCCGGGCGATGGCGGTGAGTCGACGACGTATCCGTCAAACCCGTACACCGCGTTCATCCAGAGGCCGGACTCTGGCGTCGTCGCCAAGCCTGCAGAATAGGGTAGTTTGCCTGGATGTGTTAGCGGCAGTTCTGCCACGCGGGCATAATTTGTAATATAAGACAATGCAATATGCGATTGAATGGGACGTCATGTCCATTTTGTTATTTATTTGTGTGTTTTGGATTGATTTTGGACGAGTCCCGAGCGTCCGCCTTTTGTGGGGTTCACCTCGTATATGATGTTTGTTGTTATCATGTGTTTTGTTAGTTTAGTCGACCCCGAAGCTCGGAGAGCCAGTGCAAGGCGACTCCTTGAGTGCTCAGATTTTACCGCTTTCCCGTCTGTGAACGGGTCGGGTGGCCGAGTCCCCGAGCGTGGCACTTGGTAGTTCAAGGCGCGACTCGAGGGTGGTTGAGGACTTAGCGCGTTGGTGTGAGCGCGTCACTCCTGCCTGGCCCGGAGGGTCATCGCGGCGCAGTCTGGGCATGCTCTCTTACTTGGCGTTTCACGACCGCCGCGACAAACTGGTTTTCAGTCCCGGCGTGGTACTTAGCCGCTCGAGTCGCTACGCCGAGGATGCGGAGGACCGAGGTCGCTGTGAGAAGCGAGGGCGCTTGTCTTGGTTCGCGAACCAATGAGCTAGGCGACTCAATGGGGCTCCGATTGGCGTTTTGTGGGCGACACAAGACCTGAAATGACTCGGTGCTCTTACATCGCACTACTTAGCCGTGGCGCATTGTACCAAAGGTTGACTTCTGCATTTTAGCATGACGCTGTTTATTACGAAAAGTAGTGGCACAAGGCATGGAGACTAGACGAAATTTGCGAACTGCTTTTATTTCATAGCGACTGGAGAGTACATGTGTGGGGTTCTAGGAGTAGAACTTCCGGAGGAGATTTACATTCCATGGCCGCTTGACGTCGAGTTCGCCATCCCCGCGGACGTCGATGAGGTAGTAGGCGTCGTTGCCGAGTACGCGCCCGATAGCGAACGGGCCTTCCCACGGAGGGGAGAGCTTGTACATGCCCTTCTTGTCCTGGATGAGGCGTAATACCAGGTCGCCTTCCTGGAAGGTGCGGGTTTTTACCCGTCGGCTGTGGTAGCGACGGAGTCCTTGCTGGTAAATGGCGGTGCGCGATCGAGCGAGGTCGCGTGCTTCGTCGAGCTGGTCGAGCGCATCTTGGCGGGCCAGCTCGTTTGCGGCCTCCGTATAGTGGACAACCCGTGGCGAGTCGTGTTCGAGGTCGGTGGGCATGACTGCTTCGGCGCCGTAGACCATGAAGAAGGGAGTGAATCCCGTCGACCTGTTCACCGAGGTGCGAATTCCCCAGATGACGGAGGGCAGCTCGTCGACCAAAGATCCAAAGGTGCGCCGAGTGGTACTTTGGAGTCGCGGCTTCAGCCGTGGAGGATGCTTTGGTTGGCTCGTTCGCCTGGCCGTTGATTCCGGTGGCGATCGACGCGAGATCGAGCCGGATGTGGTGCTCTTCGCAAAATTCGGCCATTGCTCCCTTGGCGAAGTTTGTGCCGTTGTCCGTGATGATGCTATTGGGGAACCCGTAGCGGTATATGAGCTCGCGTAGGAACTTAGTGGCGGTCTTCCCGTCGCATTTCCGGACTGGCTTGGCCTCTACCCACTTCGTGAATTTGTCGACGGCGACTAACAAGTGGGTGTAGCCAGAGGGGGCTTTCTGGAAGGGGCCTACCATGTCCATGCCCCACACGGCAAACGACCAGGTGATGGGGATTGTTTTGAGCGCCGAGCTCGATGCGTCGCTCGATTGGCGTGCCGGCACCGGCGCGCATCGGACGATGTCGGCAGCGTCGGCGTGCGGTGGCCAAGAGAAGACGTGTCGCATAGCTTTGGCGACCGAGGAGCGGCGGCGTGGTAGCCGCAATCGAGTGGATGTCGTGGAGGATTTTGCGCCTTCACCGGTTGACGCAACGTTGAACACGCCGGTGACGCTGCTTGTGTAGCTCGCCGTCGATGATGGTGTAAGACTTGCATCGGCGGCGATCATTCGAGCTTGTCTCTGGCTGGCAGGTGCCGTTTCCGTGTAGGCGATGTAGGGCTTGGTCCATCGTCTGCTCGGTGATGAGTGCGACCAAGGCTGCCTCTGGTTGAGCCGGGACTCGATGTCGATCTCCCTCGGAGAGACGATGGTTTGAAGATTGTGTCGAGGAACACGCCGGGTGGTGCGAGTCGAGCCGACCCGATGCGAGAGGCCGGCCTCGTTTTTCTCCTGTCGATCCACTCGGCGAGTAGCGTGAAGTGGCCCACCTTGTCCACCTCTTGGCGACGCCGCCATGGTGGGGAGAGACGGCGCAGTGTGCGCGACTTGCCCTGCGACGAGGTCGGAATCTCCGTAGCATCGAAGGCGATTGACGTTCATCTCCTTGGCGGCTCGCATGCCGTGGAGGAGGGCCTCGTATTCAGCCATGTTGTTGGTGCAGGGCGTGAATTCGAGGCGGAGGATGTAGCGGAGCTTGTCGCCCTTTGGTGAGGTCAGCACTATCCCCGCTCCTGCGCCGTCCGCGTTCTTGGACCCGTCGAAGTGCAGGCTCCAGTAATGGAGGTACGGCAGCTTTTCTGGCTGCTGGGCCTCTTCCCAGTCGGCGATGAAGTCTGCCAGTGCCTGTGACTTAATCGCCCTTCGTGGCTCGTATTTAATGTTGTGGACGCCGATCTCGACGGCCCACTTGGCGACCCGCCCGGTCGCCTCGCGATTGCGGATGATGTCTTGTAGTGGCGCTGAGGAGACGACCGTGATCGGGTGCTCCTGGAAGTAGTGCGGCAGGCGCCGCTGAGCCCTGAAGACCGCGTATACTAGCTTTTGGTATCAGGTGGTCGCTGGCGCGACTCGGTGAGGACCTCGCTGATGTAGTATACCGCCGCTGACCGGGCGCCTTTCTTCCTCCGTCGTTCGACAACCATTATGGCACCGACGACGCTCGGACGCCGCGACGTAAACCAGCATAGGCTCTTTGTCGGTGGTGCGAGTAGTGGTGCGCGAGTAGCACCTTTTTAAGGTCGCGAGCGTGTCGCCTCCTTGTCCAAGCGGAAGGTGGGGTTCTTGCGCATCAGCGGTATAGGGGCATCGCCTTTTCACCCAAGCGGGGATGAAGCGATCGAGAGCCGCTACACGCCCGCCAGCTCGACGCCGCGCAGCACTCGGGTTTGCCGAGCCGCGATCGTGTCGATCTTCGTTGGGTTTGCCTCGATCCCTCGTTTGGAGACGACGTACCCCAGTAGTTGCCCAGCGGGTACACCGAAGGTGCACTAGCCTGGATTGAGCTTTATCTTGTACCTCCGCAGATTGGCGAAGGTCTCCGCTAGGTCGGCGAGTAGGTCGCCTTGGCGAGCGGATTTCACGACCACGTCGTCGATGTAGACGTGGATGTTGCGGCCAATTTGGCTCGCGAGGCATTCTTGCATGCACCGCTGGTAGGTTGCCCCGGAGTTCTTGAGGCCGAAGGTCATGGCGGTGTAGCAGAAGGCTCCGAATGGCGTGATGAACGCCGTCTTCTCATCCTCGACAGCCATTTTGATCTGGTTGTACCCGGAGTAGGCGTCGAGGAAACATAGCGACTCCGAGCCCGTGGTTGAATCGATTATCTGATCGATCCGCGGGAGGACGAACTGCTCCTTTGGGCAGGCGCTGTTCAAGTTTGTATAGTCGATACACATTCTCCAGGTCCCATTTTTCTTCTCGACCAGGACTGGGTTTGCCAGCCACTTGGAGTATTTGATTGGCCGGATGAAGCCGACAGCGAGCAGGCGCTGCACTTCCTCGGCGATTGCTCGACGGCGTTCTTCATTGAAGGGCCGAGCGATCGCTGACGGGTCGCACTTTGGGGTCGACATTTAGTTTGTGCTCACGAGCTCCCTAGGGACACCAGGCATGTCGGAGGGTTTCCATGCGAAGATGTCCCTATTCTCACGAAGGAACTCGATGAGCGCCTTCCTATGCTGGGCTCATGCCTGTCGATCGCCACCGCTGCTGGGTCGCCTGGGACCAGCTCGACGGCGGGTGTTCGTCGTGGCCTCAAAGGTTGAGGTGCTTGTGCCCTCGAGTTGGGCTTCTTGAGTATTGGGGTCGTCATTGTTGACCCCGCCGCGTATTTGCAAGCTCGTCGGCGTGATTAGCTTCGCCGATGACGGCGTCGAGCTCGCTCCTTTGGCCTCGCATTTGGCGGCCATGTCGTCGTCGCTGATGGTGATGACGCACGGCCCGGAGCTTCATCGCGTTGTACGCGTAGCGGGCGCTGCCATGAATTTGGCGAACGCGCCCCGTGACGCAGCGGTGGTAAGTCGTCAAGGGCACCAGTCAAGACGATCCGCCGGTGCGGAAGTTTGCGAGTACCGAAGGTGACGGTAGCGTGACTTTGCCGATCGGGTACGCCTTCCGACCGGGGACGATGCCGTGGAACGTGGTGTGGGTTGTCTCGATCATCGACTGCGGGAGTCGTAACCGCCTGAAGGTGTCGAGGTAGAGGATGTTGATGGAGCTGCCGCCATCCATTAGTGTCTTGGGGAGCCAGTAGTCGCCAACCTTGGGCTTGACCACCAAGGCGACTCGCACCGGTACTGGCGCGTGGCGAGTGGTCTTGCCGGCTCCGGTGATGGGCTGTTCCGACCAGTTGAGGAACCGGGGACGCTGTTTGGGCCACCGCTGACGGCGACGGCGGCTGGCGATGACCTTCTTCTCGGCCGTGTTGAAGCCTGTGAAGGTGTGGAGCGAGCCGCTACTTTGCGAATTTTCCGCCATTTGGCGGGTCGTTGTCGTGTCCTCCGCGTGCCGTGCCTTCTCGATTTCCGAGGGTGTGGCGGCGGTGGTGTGCGTGGCGGGCTTTCCTTCCCTGCTGTGAAACGCACATGGTTGGTTAAGGAGGGCCGCAGGATCGAACCTTGGCTTGTTCTTGTAGTTGCCGCCATCGCGTCGTTGCCCTCCGTCATGGCGGTAGCTCTTGGGCTCGCGTTGTGCGTGCCCAGCGTTGGCGACGAAGTCGACTCGCCCGTCGTTGCGGCGCTTGCCTGTGAGGCGGGTGCCGCTATATCGTAGGTCGGTCCGGCGTCCGCCATCGTTGCCGCCCGTGCGGCGTTGCCCTCCTGACTCGTCGTCGATTTCTTGGTTGGGGTCCTCCTCGGCGTACCGTTTGGCGATCTCGAGGAGGTCGGGGATGTTGTCGAGTGTGCGGGCGTGTCGCTTGAGCTTGGCGACTAGAGGCTCGTAGCGACACGAGGTCTTGAAGCAATGGATCGCGGTGTCCGGGTGGATGCCGACCGCGTTGTACCAGAGCTCTTGCCACCGTTGGACCCAGTTGCGAGTCGACTCGCGAGGTCCCTGGACACATCGTTCCAGGTCCTCGATGGTGGTGGCGCGGGTGTAGGAGCACTCGAAGTGCCTGATGAAGGCGTCTCGCATTTCCTCCCAGGAGTCGATACTGTCCTGAGGGAGCGTGTTGATCCATTGCCTGCACGTCCCCTCCATCATCAGTGGGAGGTAACGGGCGGCGAGTAGGTCAGTGTGACCCGCGATCCCCATTGCCATGAGGTATGTGTCGAGCCAGACCGCGGGGTCGTACGAGGAGTCGTATTTTTCTATCTCCATTGGCGCCTTGAAGTTCGGCGGGTACTTTTCACCTCGGATCATTGGTCCGAAGCACTTAGGCCCTAGTCGACTGAGCGACCCCATAGGCTCGCCATCGCGGTTAGTTAGGTGTGCCGCAGTCGTCGGCTGGCGTCGCCGCTTTGGTTGTTGATGATGTGAGCGAGCGTCGATGGGTTCTCCGTTAGCGGCGACGGTTGGTCGCCGCCTGGGATCGTTAGGAGAGTGCCGTTCACGGGTCGGCGTTGGAGCTGCAGTGGCTCGTGGCGGGCAATTGAGGGTGTTTCACCGGGCGGCCGCTTGAGGCCGCAGCTTCGAGGAGCGAGTATACTCGCCTGCGAAGTCGGCGCTTTTTGCTCCACGCCTTTGCGAGCGGGGCCTTGACGCATCGGATTTGTAAGGCGCCGTCGCCGGTGGCCGTGATGCTATCGCCGCTCGGCTCGCCGCCACGAGGTTGTCCATCGGGTGGAGAATGCTGGAGGTTGCTCGCCTCGCTCCCGTGAGGAGACGACTATCCGCTGGTCCTCAGGAGGTGCGGTTGGGTGGTGGTGGGGCACCCATCGCGTCGATCTGGCGGGGGGCGCTTCCTCCTGTGGCGCGTTCTCGCAGATCGCGCTCGGCTATCTGAGCCGGTCGTTTAAATCGTCGAAGTTCGAGCGCCCACGGTGGGGTTCAGCGTGACGATCCGGCTGGTGGTAGCGTGGCGGTTCCTGCGGCATCACTTGCTCGAGGCGAAATTTTTTCGGCCTCTTCTTGTCTTGCCTCGCCAATTTCAGCGGAGTTCCTCGACCTCCGTTGCCGTGGAGTTAGGAGGATTGGGGTGAAGCGGATCCTCCGGTGGATCGGCGCGGTGGCCATGTAGGTCGCGGCATGGCGGATGGTTCCGTCGTGGAGGTTGGCGGAGTTTTCCGACCGGTCGAATTCAAGATCCCGAGGATGGAGGGTCCTCGAAATCTCCGCGTTGGAGACCTGGGCGATGGAGCCAGCGGATGAGCAGCGGCGATGGATCGGCGGTGACGCCGGGGTCGCCGGTCGGCGTCGTCGGTGAGGCCGCATCTTCTGCGGCCGCTGAGTTCCGCCACGTTGCGTGGGCGAGTTGTACTCGGGCGGCGGTGGATCGTGCGGACTGGCTCTCGAGCCGATCGCGTGGTGGCGACTTCGCGGATGCGGCCGAGTCCTCGGTGATGACGCCGTGAGGCCGACGAAGAGGCTGTCGTGCCGATTGGCGGGATTACGCTGCGCGTGGCGTCGCTATGCCGGGGCGTAACTGCTCGGCAAGATCTGGAGCATCTCGCCGATCGCTATCATACGGCGGTGGCGGCCGTCGTTGATGGGCAGATTGGATCTCGCCGCGAACACCGGCGGAACCGGCCCCTGATGGCGCCAGCATCGTGGGAATGGCCCACGGCGAATCTTGTCGGCGGTAGTAGAACGAGGGCAAGGCGGCCAGCCATCTGCGGTGCGAGATGAGGGCAAGACGAGGTTTTACCGGTTCGGCCCCAGATAAGACCTACTCCTGCTAGATTGTATTATGGATGTGTTTACAATGAGCGAACTCGGCGACTAGGCGGCGAGTTGCTTGGGTGTATGAGGGAACGTGTCTCTACTCACCCTATAGGGAGGTTTATATAGGCTCACCTCCCCTAGGGTTTACATATCTCAACCGATTCGGTTACAACTTCGGTAATCGTTTAACCTAGACCGACTGGGCCTATCTACTCGCCTGGGCCTTCGACTTCCAGTCGCCTAATACCTTGATGGGCTTTTGATCCACTCGCCGTTCTGCAGGCCCACTGTGGCATCCCGCAAAACCACTACTAGAAAATCGCGTTGAATTTGTGCATTGCATCGTCATCATCATGCATTGTTTGCTAAAAATATGTTTGCAAAGCCCGTGTTGTTTTCAAAACGCCCCCTCTCGATTCAAACATCAAAACCGGGTCCCCGGAATATTTTGTTTTGGCCGCTATCGGTTTGCGGTGACGTTTAAATCAAATAAAGTATTTATTTATTTTAGTAGGGGCAGTCGAACGGGCCAACCCGACCCGATCGACCACCCCAGGATTTTTAAATCGGTCCAAACCTGCCCGCCCTTCTAATCCTATCCCACCTAAAATCCTACCCCCCCTCTGTGGCCACATCACCCTGTCCAACCAAACGCTGCCACCTCATCTCCCCCTCTCCCTCACCCAATCACCCTCCCCCACATCACCACCCCCCTCCCTCCCCCAAACCCCGCTGCCTCTCCCACCAACCGCACACACGCAGCCAACCTCCACGGCCCCACAGCGCGTCCCGGACCCCCCTCCCCGCACAAACCCACCCCGCCTACCCTCCTCCCACGCCACACAGCCCCCAAGCCAGCCCTCTACCGACCCCACCGCCACTAATCGCTTCCACCCCACGCCCTCTGCCACATGAGCCACCCTGCCTTCGCCCCTCCCCTGTTCCTCTTCTTCCTCTATCCGTCCCACCCGGCCCGCACCTCTCTCCTCTCCTCCCACTCGGCCTTGCACCGCTGCGCTCCACGCCCTCCCTCGCGCCCACGTCCACCTCAGTTCCCCACCACGCCCTTCGCGCCGTGCCTGGCCACCGTCCTCCGTCGCCGCCCCAGAGCTCACCTCCATCGCCACCGCCCCGCCTACACCGACCGAGCAGGCCGCCTCCGCTTCCAGACCAGCCCCGACCGCCACCCGCCACGCCACCCAGCGTCGCGGTCATCCTCGCCTCCCCCTCCGCCTCGCCCGAGCCCATGAGCCGCCGCCAACCGCCTCTCCCAGCCTCTCCTCCTGCGCCAGCGTCGCTGCGTCCTCGACCCAGCATCCCGCCGCTGCTCGAGGCCCGTCAGCCGAGCAGCGTCCCAGCCTCGCGAACCACCTGCTCTCGTCCTGCTGCCTGAGCTCGCTGGCCACCTCAGTCACGGCCGCGCGCCGCCCGGTGTTACGCGCCACCGCGGCCCTCCAACCTCCTCCGGCGACGCCTTGGCCCTCTCCATCGGGCGGGCCTGCCGCCGGTTCGCTTCCTAGCCCGTGCCCGGCAGCGAGACCGCCTACCGAGCCACCTCGGCTCCTACCTCGCAGAACGTCCGTTGCGTCCTTGGTCCCCGGTGATCGGTGCCTGAGTTTAATCCAAGTTTCGTTGGCGTGGCAGTAGCGCGGTACCACTACGCGCCTACCCCTACGCAAGTTCGACAACGATCCTCTAAATCCCCAAGATCAACATCGACCGCAGCCCCGTGGAACCATCGGCGCCAGACCTGAGACCGACACCGGCAAACCAAGAGGGAACGCCAAGACCCTCGGAACCAAGCCCTTCATCGCGGGCGCCAAGCTCAACGAGATCACGGGCCAAGACCCACGACTCGAGATGCCAGACACCAAGTTCGTCGAGACCACGAGGCCCCGAAACCGATCCGAAGCGCCAAGTACCGGACGTGGAATCGACCCGGCGAGCCGCTCCGGATCCGATAACCGCCAAGATCTACTGACGACCGTGAACCCGATGACGAGCGTCACCGGTTCGACATCTGCGCCGCCCGGATACAACAAGCACTTACTTCCGGAATGCCAAGGACTCCGCGTGAGACATCAAGACCGACAACATGGCCCGACCACCATGATTGCGCCAAGACCTACCCCAGTAAACCGAGAACGACCCCGGAGGCCGAGAACGATCCCGTCGAACCCCAGATCCGAACCTCGCCGAACCGTCGAACCCTGGACCCCGACCCCGAACCCCGGAACCCCCAGATCGTCGAGACCCTAATGTGAACCCTTCCGAAAACCCTACTTTTATAACATAATATAACTTGTCGCATATTAATTGTCATCTTGCATGCATATCTGTGGTTTGGGGGCCTTATGCCGATTCACCTAATAATAAATATGGGGCCCATATGCGGGCAAATCTAGCCTTATATTGGTCTCATTTAAACTTGTGTAGCGAACCAGTGCTATCATCTTGCCCTGTTAAAACAACATTTAATTTGCGGGGTAAATAAACAACTTGAACCATCTAATTAATTGTCGGGACCCCGGTTCCGCTTAATATGACCTAATTGCATCGCACCTTTGCCATGCCATACATCATACATGCATCATGCCGATCTTCTGCCGAGTATTAAATAGTGCATCCGGTGTTCTTCTAGTGTTTTGCTTCTTCGCGGATAAGGCCGTTGAGTTGATGTGAGCTTCGCCCCGATCTTCGGATGAACCTTTCAGCAATGTTTTCAGGCGAGCATCTCCCTCTTTCTACCTATCTTGCTTTTATAGTATTTGTTTCCCTCCTGTTGATCTTTTGCTATCTGTGTTGCGATGCTTTAGTTTCCGTACCTGTGATTTTCCCCTGCAGCCTTATATTGCCTTGGACACATCCTATTACCTGTTGTTTGGTAGATAGTTGGACTTGCGCGTCGTAGTTGCTTGCTCAAGTGTTGATGTGTGTCGTCATATGCCTCAGTTGCTGATGTATTGCCGCATGTTGATGTTGGAGATGATTCTAGTTTTACTTATCGTCACTTTTACTGTTTAACAACTAAAATTGAATAAGCGAGAGGCATCGGTGGGTGATAGATAATATTTGGTTTCGAGCATACTTGTGTCCGTAAGACCCCGAGTACTTGATACTGTTCCTTGTTTTTGCGCTATCCACATCCGGAGGTATATGGGACCCCACGAGCGAGCTTGATTCGGACTTATTTCTTGGGGCCACAAACTAGTTTGAGGTTTTATTACGATCTGTGCTTATGCCATGTTTCTTGCTTTATTTACGATTGTGCGAGTCACCTTTGTCTTTGTTAGGATCGGGACACGATTCCGGTGTCGACAAGCCCATTTGGGGTTCCCAGTCGTTCCGCGTCTACCCAAGACCTTGAGGCCGTCTCGGAGCTTGCTTACTCCGTTCTGGATTCTACTTAAGGGTGGCCCCGAAATATTCTGAATCTGTGATTGTTCAATCGTGAAAGCCTCGTTGGGTTTTGATTTGGTTTTTCGAGGTTGATCGGCGTGTGTTGCTATTGGTGCACCGGCGGGTAAAACTTTCAAAGCCGTGTCGCGGATATGGACGACTTGGAGCACGATATCTCGATCATAGACAAGCATAACTAAAGTTTACTGCTATTAATTTGACTTATAATGACTAGTAATCAGCTTCACTATAACGGAATGTCTAAATTAATAATGCCCACCATTGCTGTTTGGTTGTAAACGCGACAAATGTATCGACTAGTAAGTATTGCAACTTCTAGCGAATTGGCTGAATAAAAGTACCAACAACTGCTGGGTTTCGGGTTTATCTCATGCTATCTGTATTTGATTAGTAATTACCGCAACTATAACGGAATGGTTAACTAAAAGTGCCCACTGCTTACTTTATCAGGATGATTATCTAAACCTGACTAGTAATTGCTGCAACCATAACTGAATAAGTAAAACTGCCAACCGTGTGAGTTCCTCGGTTGACTTCCTCGTCTGGTGTCGAGGGGCAAACACCAGGATGGGTTTGTTTGGTGATAGCTTCAGGTTGGATCCGGTTAGGTCATTCTTATCCCTCTCTGATATCCGCTAGTGTATCGAGTCTCTATAGGTTGTTTAGTGCATGCTGCCGCTCGATCCACCATACCTATGTAGGCGAGGACGCAATTCTAGCCTCGCCGTGTCTTGGCCTCGTCTTGGCGCTCCTTCTTTGTTTTTACCTTTGCCCTTTGTCGGCACCTTTTGTTTAAGCAGGTTTTGAGATCGGCGTCGTTAGCGGGGTTACCCTTCCGGCTTGGCACGGGCAGGGTTATGGGCGCCATTGGTTATTCTTGGGGCTCTTAGCCCCATTTGCTTCTTGTCCGTAGTCGGACGCTCTCCGTTCAAGGTGATTTGGATCTTGTATATTATATCGTATTCTTGACTCCTTGAGTCATTGTTATATATATACTGCTGTGGGTCCCATCGAGGACTGTTGTGTAATGTTATTACTTCGTTTTCCACCCGCACGAAAGTGCCTGGTGGGCACCTTTGAATCGTTTCTATGCGGGTTTGGTGAATTTTGCCCAAACTTGCATAGGTCCGATTCTGAGGGTGTTACAGAGTGGTATCAGAGCTCAGCAGTTGCGATACCCCACAAGTCCAGCCTGTAGGATAACCTAGCTAACGGCCGAAGTAGAGAGTCAAAACTATTTTGGAAAAATCAGTTGGATAGTTCTGACTAGGTCTGATTTTACTCCTTACCCCCTTTGCTATTCCTCTCTTACCTCTACGTGTTTTGAATCCGCTCTCTTCTCTCTCTTCGAGTCCAGGATTTCTCGTGGTTGGGTACCCGTCGTACCTTTAGGGTTTCACTTTCTTCCTTTTGTAACGGAGGTGCTACGATCATCAATCTGCAACTGTCAGTTGTACCCTTCCTCTGATCTTTCGTTCTTGAGCTCTTTATCCCTATGTGTTCCTTGCCGGATATCTGTGTCGTTGAAAAACATATGAGAAGGACGAGCATTGGTGAAGTTGGAGTATACCTTGAGCATGTGTTGTTCATGCCAATGGAACCATCGCGGAACCTAATCAGTGTGTCTTCATACGATTTCTGCTGGCAGCATCCCTTTGTTCCGGATACCACCTATGAAGATCTTCAGTCTAAATCTCGAGAGTTGAGTTGCCTGATTCTCCTACCCATGTATAGAGTTGATAGTTGGGCCCGGCATGGACTGATCACCCTACCCGGCTCTTACTGTTCGCTCTGTACATCGAACTGGTGGATCAATGTAACTTTTCCCTCTTCTGATGGAAGTTAGGGGTGGCCTTATTTGTGATACCTCTACCTCCGACCTTTTGTTTCCGGAGTGCTCTCTCGACGATCAGGAACAACGCCCTTTGTTGGTGGTGTCGCCGATTCCCAGATGAAGAAGAAACCCTCGTTAGTGGTGTCGCGAGGATCTACACGAAGAGAGAAGATGCAGATCGCCGACCTTCCTTCCGGTACCATGAGGCGGATCTCGAGGGCGAGATCCTTTGTTAGTGGTGTCGAATTGTGGCATCCCGCAAAACCACTACTAGAAAATCGCGTTGAATTTGTGCATTGCATCGTCATCATCATGCATTGTTTGCTAAAAATATGTTTGCAAAGCCCGTGTTGTTTTCAAAACGCCCCCTCTCGATTCAAACATCAAAACCGGGTCCCCGGAATATTTTGTTTTGGCCGCTATCGGTTTGCAGACGGCCCGTTTAAATCAAATAAAGTATTTATTTATTTTAGTAGGGGCAGTCGAACGGGCCAACCCGACCCGATCGACCACCCCAGGATTTTTAAATCGGTCCAAACCTGCCCGCCCTTCTAATCCTATCCCACCTAAAATCCTACCCCCCCTCTGTGGCCACATCACCCTGTCCAACCAAACGCTGCCACCTCATCTCCCCCTCTCCCTCACCCAATCACCCTCCGCCACATCACCAACCCCCTCCTTCCACTAAACCCACTCCCCACCTGCCCTCTCCCACCAACCGCACGCACTTGCCTTTGCCAACCTCCACCGGCCCCACCACAGCGCGTCCCGGACCCCCCGCAGACAAACCCACCCCGCCTAACCTACCCTCCTCCCACTGCCACAGGCCCCCAAGCCAGCCCCACTCTGCTGACCCCGCCACTAACTTGCTTCCACCCCACGCTCCTGGCCACGCACGCAACCCGCAGGCCACCTAGCCTTCGCCCCCTGTTCCTCTTCTTCCTCTATCCGTCCCCACCCGCCTTGCACCTCTCCTCCCTCCCACTCGGCCTTGCCGCTGCAGCCCGCCCCCACCCCTGCTCCCACGCTCGCGCCGCCGGCCGTCCACCTCCGGTTCCCCCACCACCGCCGCTGCGTGCACAGCCACCGTCCGTCGCCGCCCAGCTCACCTCCATTGCCACCCCGCCTACACCGACCCGAAGGCGCCTCCGGCGCTGCCGGACCCCGACCGCCCGGCCACCGCAACCACCAGCGTCGCGGTCATCCCTCGCCTCCCCTCGTCTCGCCCATGAGCCGCGAGCCGCCGCCGGCAACCGCCTCTCCCGAGCCTCCCTCGCCAGGCGTCTGCGCCGTCGCCTCGACCCGCGCATCCCTTGCTGCTCAGGGCCCGTCAGCGCCCAGACGCCCGCGTCCCAGCCTCCCCGCGAACCACCTGCTCTCGTCCCTGCTGCCTCTGAGCTCGCCGGGCCACCCCTGGTCGCGGCCGAGCGCCGCCGCCTCGCCCCGGTGTTCTGCGCCACCGCGGCCCTCCAACCTCCTCCGCATCGACGCCCGCGGCCCTCTCCATCGGGACGGGCCTGATGCCGCCGGTTCCTGCTTCCTAGCCCGTGCCCGGCAGCGAGACCGCCTCGCCTGAGCCACCTCGGCTCCTACCTCGCAGAACGTCCGTTGCGTCCTTGGTCCCCGGTGATCGGTGCCTGAGTTTAATCCAAGTTTCGTTGGCGTGGCAGTAGCGTGGTACCACTACGCGCCTACCCCTACGCAAGTTCGACAACGATCCTCTAATCCCCAAGATCAACATCGACCGCAGCCGTGGAACCATCGGCGCCCGGACACGACACCGGCAAACCAAGAGGAACGCCAAGACCCTCGGAAACCGCCAAGCCCTTCATCGCAGGGCGCCAAGCTCAACGAGATCCCGGGCGCCAAGACCCACGACTCGAGATGCCAGACACCAAGTTCGTCGAGACCACGAGGCCCGAACGAAACCGATCCGAAGCGCCAAACGCCGGCGTGGAATCGACGATTCGCCGAGCGCTCCGGATCCGATAACCGCCAAGATCTACCGACGACCGTGAACCCGATGACAGCCGAGAGCGTCACCGGTTCGACATGCACGCCGCCACGGATACAACAAGCACTTACTTCCGGAATGCCAAGGACTCCGCGTGAGACATCAAGACCGACAACATGGCCCGACCACCATGATTGCGCCAAGACCTACCCCAGTAAACCGAGAACGACCCCGGAGGCCGAGAACGATCCCGTCGAACCCCAGATCCGAACCTCGCCGAACCGTCGAACCCTGGACCCCGACCCCGAACCCCGGAACCCCAAGATCGTCGAGACCCCTAATGTGTGAACCCCTTCCCGAAAACCCTACTTTTATAACATAATATAACTTGTCGCATATTAATTGTCATCTTGCATGCATATCTGTGGTTTGGGGGCCTTATGCCGATTCACCTAATAATAAATATGGGGCCCATATGCGGGCAAATCTAGCCTTATATTGGTCTCATTTAAACTTGTGTAGCGAACCAGTGCTATCATCTTGCCCTGTTAAAACAACATTTAATTTGCGGGGTAAATAAACAACTTGAACCATCTAATTAATTGTCGGGACCCCGGTTCCGCTTAATATGACCTAATTGCATCGCACCTTTGCCATGCCATACATCATACATGCATCATGCCGATCTTCTGCCGAGTATTAAATAGTGCATCCGGTGTTCTTCTAGTGTTTTGCTTCTTCGCGGATAAGGCCGTTGAGTTGATGTGAGCTTCGCCCCGATCTTCGGATGAACCTTTCGGCAATGTTTTCAGGCGAGCATCTCCCTCTTTCTACCTATCTTGCTTTTATAGTATTTGTTTCCCTCCTGTTGATCTTTTGCTATCTGTGTTGCGATGCTTTAGTTTCCGTACCTGTGATTTTCCCCTGCAGCCTTATATTGCCTTGGACACATCCTATTACCTGTTGTTTGGTAGATAGTTGGACTTGCGCGTCGTAGTTGCTTGCTCAAGTGTTGATGTGTGTCGTCATATGCCTCAGTTGCTGATGTATTGCCGCATGTTGATGTTGGAGATGATTCTAGTTTTACTTATCGTCACTTTACTTTCTGTTTAACAACTAAAATTGAATAAGCAGAGGCATCGGTGGGTGATAGATAATATTTGGTTTCGAGCATACTTGTGTCCGTAAGACCCGAGTACTTGATACTGTTCCTTGTTTTTGCGCGCTATCCACATCCGGGAGGTATATGGGACCCCCGAGCGAGCTTGATTCGGACTTATTTCTTGGGGCCACAAACTAGTTTGAGGTTTTATTTACGATCTGTACTTATGCCATGTTTTACTGCTTTATTTACGATTGTGCGGTCTTGCATGTCTTATTTAGGATCGGGACACGATTCGCGGTGTCGACAAGCCCTGTTTGGGGTTCCCGATCGTTCCTGACCGTCTACCAGCACCTTGAGGCCGTCTCGGAGCTTGCTTACTCCGTTCGGATTCTACTTAAGGGTGGCCCCAAATATTTCTGAATCTGTGATTGTTCGGTCGTGAAAGCCTCGTTGGGTTTTGATTTGGTTTTCGAGGTTGATCGGCGTGTGTTGCTATTGGTGCACCCCGGGGTAAAACTTTCTGAAAGCCGTGTCCGCGGATATGGACGACTTGGAGCACAGTATCTCGATCATAGACAAGCATAACTAAAGTTTACTGCTATTAATTTGACTTATAATGACTAGTAATCAGCTTCACTATAACGGAATGTCTAAATTAATACTGCCCACCATTGCCTGTTTGGTTGTCGCTTGCGACAAATGTATCTGACTAGTAAGTATTGCAACTACAACGAATTGGCTGAATAAAAGTACCAACAACTGCTGGGTTTCGGGTTTATCTCATGCTATCTGTATTTGATTAGTAATTACCGCAACTATAACGGAATGGTTAACTAAAAGTGCCCACTGCTTACTTTATCAGGATGATTATCTAAACCTGACTAGTAATTGCTGCAACCATAACTGAATAAGTAAAACTGCCAACCGTGTGAGTTCCTCGGTTGACTTCCTCGTCTGGTGTCGAGGGCAAACACGAGATGGGTTTGTTTGGTGATAGCTTGTGTTGGATCCGGTTAGGTCATTCTTATCCTCTCGATATCCGCTAGTGTATCGAGTCTCTATAGGTTGTTTAGTGCATCTTTGCCTGCCTCGATCCACCATACCTATGTAGGCGAGGACCGGAATTCTAGCCTCATAGTGTCTTGGCCTCGATCTTGGCTCCTTCTTTGTTTCTGCTTTGCCCTTTGTCGGCACCTTTTGTTTAAGGTTTTGAGATCGGCGTCGTTAGCGGGGTTACCCTTCGGCTTGCGGGCGGGTTATGGGCGCCATTGGTTATTCTTGAGGCTCTTAGCCCCATTTGCTTCTTGTCCGTAGTCGGACGCTCTCCCGTTTTCAAGGTGATTTGGATCTTGTATATTATACGTATTCTTGACTCCTTGAGTCATTTGTTATATATATCTACATGGGTCCCATCGAGGACTGTTGTGTAATGTTATTACCGTTTTCCACCCATACGAAAGTGCTGGTGGGCACCTTTGAATCGTTTCTATGCGGGTTTGGTGAATTTTGCCCAAACTTGCATAGGTCCGATTCGAGGGTGTTACACCCACTCGCCGACCCTTGGGCGATCGAACGTCGGCCGAGTATACCCGATGGCGTATCCCCATCAAGGATTAACCAAAAGCCCGGAAACAACAAGAAAGAGTGAATGAGCTGGTACATTGCGAACCAGAATGAAGAAATGCTTAGGTGACGGCAAGACGGAGCCTCACGTATGGTTCATTCGGTGGAGCAGCGCCCGCCTATCGATGGCGCCGCATCCTCACCCGGAAACAACGCGAAAAGATAGAGTAGCCCGCCCTATCGATGTGGCAGCATCCTCACCCGAAACAACGCGAAAAGATAGTTCAGGAAAAGAAATAAGCAAATTGTTCGTATGATCCGGTGATGGCGGAAAAGTCAATGAGAACAGAGGCAATGGGAGCCGAGGTAACAGTGGCGAAAGAAACCCCGGCCGTGCCAACAAAGGCAACGGAAGCCGAGGTAATGGAGACCTCGGAAGAGGAAATCATGATAACAATGACCCGACGAAAGGAAGGAGAGACCCACCGCCCAATCCTCAGCTGAGGTATGAACCTCGGCAAGAGCGAGAAGTGAGACCTGCACACCATAATCAGGCAAACAAGAGGTACAATGATGGCTACTCAGATATGGAGTATGCAGGGCATGGTGGAAATAACCATTATGGAATACAGGAAAGAATCATTTACAGAAACTTGCCGTCAAATGATGCAAGATTAAAACTGGACAGGTTGTACCGGTCCGAGTTGTTAGAGGAGCAGGGTCCGCCTGGTCCGACGTGTTTTGGGCCTCGGATCATGGGCGAGCCACCATAGCCGAACTTTCAGCTGGCAAGGGGCACGAAAACATACAATGGGAGCACCAAACCACATGATTGGTTGATTGACTATGCTACTGCAATAAAGATAGCTAGTGGAAACTTGCGATGGGCGGTAAGATATGTCCCGCAGATGCTGGAAGGACCAGCCAGAGTATGGCTAAACATCGCGGTGATTCATGTTGGCTAGATTTTGAAAAGATGTTTCTCAGCAACTTCACCAGTACTTACAAAAGACCAAACAGGCCACAGCAGCTTGCTATGTGCAAGCAGAGGCCGAATGTGCAAAGCATTCAGGCATGGATTTTATTGGCCGATGGCGCTGAAAGAGGCGAAATAATTGGTAGAAAAATGTAATGGTTGCCAGAGATACGCCAGCAAGATACATATGCCATCGTCCGATTTAAAGACAATACCAATTACTTGGCCATTTTCTGCATGGTGCTTGGATATGGTGGGTCCATTCAAGCCAGCCCGAGGCAGAATGACTCACATTTTAGTCATGGTGAATAAGTTCACAAAGTTGATCGAAGTAAAACCAATAAAAAATGTGATGGACCAACAGCAGTACAATTCCTCAAAGATATTATCTTAATATATGGTTATCCACATAGTGTTATTACAGACAATGGCACAAACTTTGCTGAAGGAGCTTTTGCTAGATTCTGCCAAGAAAAACACATAAGACTAGATGTCGCCTCGGTGGCTCACCCAACATCAAATGGGCAGGTAGAAAGATCAAATGGACTAGTATTGTCCGGAATAAAACCCCGGCTTGTCGAACCTCTATAAAGGTCGGCAGGATGCTGGATCGAGGAACTACCAGCAGTACTATGGAGCCTCAGAACTACCCCAAACAGGTCAATAGGGTATACCCGTTTTACGGTATATGGGCGGTCGTGCTTCCAGCCGACATAATACATGATTCGCCAAGAGTAACCCAGTATACAACCGCTGAGGTAAATGAGGTAGCTCGGCAAGACGATGTCTATTTGCTAGAAGAGGCTAGGGAATTGGCATTATCAAGATCAGCTATTTATCAGCAAGATCTTCGACGATATCACAACAAGAAAGTCAATTCAAGAGTTTTTAAAGAAGGAGATTTGGTCCTTTGGCTAGTGCAGCGCACAGCCTACATGCACAAACTTTCACCCCCATGGGAAGGACCATTCATCGTGAGTAAAGCATTGCACAATGATGCATATTACCTAATCGATGCTCAGTCACCAGAAAAGAACAAGGCAAACAAAGCCGGTGACGAATCAAAAAGACCATGGAACATAGCTTTACTTCGCCCATTCTATACTTAGGAGCTATATGTTGTACGTCATGATGTGACGCATCAAGTTGGAGTATCAAGCATATATTTGACCTCGTCACCTCGAGCAGAGACTCGGGGACTGCACAATGTTGTTTCTATTTCTTAAGACTATGTAGTAAACCTCGGTACCCCGAACAGTGACTCAGGGACAATACCGTGTTATTTCTTATTCTGAATTATGTGTTAAGTTTCAGCACCCCGAACAGTAACTCGGGAACTGCACTGTGTTATTTACTATTTTGAATTATGTGCACCTCGAGCAGTGACTCGGGGAATACACCGTATTATCCCTTATTTCGGACTATGCATTAAACTTCAATGCCTCGCGCATTAACTCGGGGACTGCCCCATGATTGTTTTTTTTCTAAAAATATGCATTAAACTTAGGCACTTTAAGCAATGACTCGGACACTATACCGTAGTATTCTCTGCATTGAGCCATGAATTATATCTCGGCAACCTAGTTTGTAACTCCGGGACTGCCGCATGATCCGAAGTAAGTCTTTGCGCACACGCAAGAACTTGATGACCCGAGTGATAACTCGGGGACTAACTTGTATTACCCACTGTTTGTCGCCAGACACATAAAAGCTCCTTAGCTCAGCTACAGACTCGGGGACTCCCTAGAATTGATGATCATAATTTACAAAATATGATATAAACTTCTCTCAATAATCATAGGAATAGCAAAGCGAAAACAAACAAAGATTTCTAAGGATAATGCAAGAAAGAATGACAAACCCAGCAAACCGAAGTATGATAAGGGATGCAACTTATTGTATCACTTTACCAGATATGGGCTTCGAGCTCTGTACTTCAGATAGAAGTTGACAACACAACAGCTATGCTATCAAGCTTATAAAGGGTAGGCAAGATAAATGCCGAACTAAGGTCGACCACATGGGAAAAACAATCCGAACCTATGAAATAAAGGTTCGCCAAACCAAAGATGTAAACCAATGAAACTCGTTTAAACAAAGTAATAATAATTACTATCACCCATGCCTCAACAGCGAAAGGCAAAAAGGTTCGCACCACACCAAAATCCAAACAATTGTTCCATAGACATCATACGCCCGGCATACCGGGGACTGAAAATAACTTAAGAGGTTTTTTGAACATAAACGGCGAAAAGGGCCAGAGCATCCTTAAGGGGCAGCAGCATGATCAGGGGCATCAGGAACGGCTATCTCGGATGATGGCGGCGCGACCTCGGTCTCCTGTGCAGGGGCATTTTCAGGAACTTGGCGCTCCGAGGTAGACGGCGCATCGGCCGAAGTCGCTTCGCCTTCAACAGAAGCGATAATAGCCTTGGGGGAAATCCTGGGCTGCTGAGAAACATTAGTTTGAGCTTAAGAGTGCCCAGTCCCTTTGGAAGATGATCGCGCGTCGTCGTCCTCATCCGAGCTTGCATTGGAATCACGGGAGTTGTCCGAGTCACCCTCTGACTCATCCTGGTCATACGAATCATCATCAGAGGCGTCTTCAATCTCGACGTCATCCGCTGGATTGGAAAGAAAACTCGGCCCTTCAATCCAATTATGCACATCAGCGTACTCAACAAGCTGGAAGGCACGAGCTTGGCGGCGAGCGATGAATTCTGGATCCTCGACCCAACGAGAGCTAGTGCGCAAGTTTATCAAATTGTCGAGCGAAATGTCCTCGTACCAAGATAGAACAGCTGTAAGTGCCATGTCAGCACCAGCCCTCCCAGCAGATTCCCTCCAGATATTTAGCTGGTTCTGAGATGCCATCAATATCAGGTGTCCCTGACGTGTTCGGCCAAAGAACATGGTAGGCTCGAATGGCCGCTTGTACCAGATCTCGGCCCATAATCTTCATTGGTCCAACTGCAGCGCCAACAGCAATCAGGAAGTCTTCCATTGAGTATTCTGAACTCGAGTCTGCGGGGACACCTTGGCGCCGGCGAGCAGAAATCACTGCCTTAGAGCTCACTGGTCTAGCTTCTGGAAAATGATCTACACGAAAGGAAAACATATCAGTTAAAAATAAGAAAGAGAAAACGATAACTCGGCCACGGTCGGAAACTTACGATGAATATAACTCAACATTTTCTGGAGATCCTGGGTCCAGTCGACCTTATTATTTTCAAAGCGAGCGATTTCCTCGCCCATCACGCGGTTCTTCAGCTCGGCAACATCGAGGAGTTCTTTGCATTTCTGCAATTGTAGACTTAGTCAATTCTTTTCTTCAGAGAACTCCTGATCAATTTTCTCCAATTCGGATTTCTACGAGAGCGTGAGAGACTCAACCTCGGCACGTAACAGGGCTATCTCATCATCCTTTTCTTTAAGCTGCATCGAATGAGTAGCGGCTTGTTCTAAAAAATACAGCATCATATCAGGCAGGGATATGCATTCTTGATGCGACGCTGCAAGTGTTTGTAACTCGGCTATACCAAAGCCAGAAGGTTATAAGAAACCTAGGATCAGTCTCAAACGAAAAACAATAGACGAGAAGAATAACTAACCTTCTAGAGCTTTGACCTTCTTAGTAAGGCGGATATTAAGATTATTGATATTAGCTGCACACCAGCAAGGAATGAATTAGCACACCAAGTCAAAAATATTAAGAACTTAAGGAACAATACAAAGGTTTATTAAATTACCAGTTTTCTTCACCACGGGGAGAACTTTCTCATATTTCTCCTCCAACTTCTTGTGTGCAAAGAGCAACCTTTGAAATTCGGTTGTCTGCCGATCATGGGCAACCTAAGTATCAAAATGAATTACACAGCTGGATATTCAAAGCTAAGACAGATCTGAATCAAGTAAAACTTAACTCGGATCTAGGTGGCTAGATATTCAAAGCTAAGACAGATCCGAATCAAGTAAAACTTAATCCAGATCTAGGTGGCTGGATATTCAAAGCTAAGACAGATCCGAATCAAGTAAAACTTAACTCGGATCTAGGTGGCTGGATATTCAAAGCTAAGACAGATTCGAATCAAGTAAAACTTAACTCGGATCTAGGTGGATGGATATTCAAAGCTAAGACAAATCCGAATCAAGCAAAACTTAACTCGGATCTAGGTGGTTGGATAACCGAAGCCGAAATAGATCCGGATTAAGCAACGCTTAATTCGAAATATGGATGAACAACGATCAATCCAAGGTATACAAGAAATAAACTTAGCAAATAATGCATTCGAAGCCTAACAAAGCTTCCAAACGAACAACAAGTTATTCGGTTGCAAGCTTCGGGGACTAGTGTATATATACTATCATTTGAATAACAGACAAAATATCAACAGAAGAGCTTACCTCGTTCATCTTATCACTTTCAAGAACAATCTTAGCAGCCATATGCAAACGACTGCTGATGTCGGAAAGCTGAACGGCTGGTTACTCGGATTGCCCTCAAGCTGATCGACGACGTTACAGTTGTTGGCATATTCCACCAGAGAGCCGAGGCTGTTCCCACTCTCAGTACGGGTCAGCACTTTACCTCAGACCCGTTGGGTAACTACTGCCACCACGGGACTCTCGTGGAGAGTGATATCGTGATCGGGTGACAACGAGCTTAGCCGAGAAGCCCTTCGGAATGCATCAGCTATGTTGGGTTGAGAAGAGCTACCCGACCCCTTCTGAGATGCTGAAGGTTTGGTGACAACAACCTTCTTAGCCTTAGAAGAGGTGTCGGCACGGGCGAAAACCCCGGCACTAGGAGTGGCATCCTTGGAGGCAGAAGGAACTATGGTTTCCAAGGGGGCCGAGATGGTGATATCCTCGGTTGGAATTGGAGTTGCAGTTGGAATTGTGGGGGTCAAAGGAATTTTGGGGGAAAGTTCGGTGGTCATAACAGGGGCGACAGGTTCAATAGGAGGATCTACTAGCGAAGTTATGTAGGCATCAGCAATGGGAGCTATGGGTACATCTTGCCGAGGTGATGTCTGCGTCGGCGCATGAGCAGAGTCAACGGGAGAGGGACTAGGAACCTGAATATCTTCAGGAGGCGGAGGAGAGGGCAGCCGAGTTGTATGACTCGTCATACTCAGACCGCTTGGCTTGGCAGAGAGAGTAGCTCTGCAAAAGAACAAAAAGTCGAATCAAAAGACAGAAAGAGAGAAACAAGGAGTACAAATGAAAATAAACTCACCCAGTAACTTCGGGCATGGTTTTATGCTTCGGAAGGTGCTGGGCTGATTTCTTCGTTTGTTTCTTGGGAGAAGCTTCGGAGGGACCTACCGGAGCAGTGCGCTTCCTCGAGGTAGCAGGAGCTTGAGAGGCGAGAGGCTCGACGTCGTGCACCTGACCGACCTGATTAGCTGGGAAAGTAGAAGCCGGAAATGCATAAGAGATAGGCATCACGGCGACTACCTCAAGAATTTGGACGTCGTCCGAGTCACCTTCCTCCCCGTGGGCTGAGGTCTTGCCACAGGCGCGAGCCGGAGCGACGTCCGACTTAGGAACAAACTCCTCCGAGTCAGGTTCCCCGCTGTCCGGGGTGTTCCGATCTGCGGTCCACGGAAGGGCCAGAACCTCGGCATCCTCGATCTTTTGCTCCGCAAACATCTACAAGAAAAGAAACAAAGTGAATAAGTCACAAACGTAGTTAGGAAGAAAACACAAATGTGTAAATTTACCTCGGGAGGGGGATTCCCGCGAGTGAACGGCTTCAGCCCCCATGTCCAGTCCTCTGGCATATTAGTCTTGAAGATAGCTCAGACACGCTTGTAAATAAGATAGTCGTCGAGCTCAACCGTCAAAACTCAGTTGGGATCGAGAGGACTACTCATGTAACAGAGCTTGTGCAAGTGAAGCTGGAAAGGGCAGATTCAGCTGCTGACGAAGGTGGTCATCAGATCCTCACCATGGATCCCGGCACGGATCAACTCCTTCAGCCGAATCTCGAATGCCTCAGCCAAAGCATGGCTCTTCCTGGGGTTGTAGTTCCAGTTCTTCTTGGAAGGGGGGCCAATAGAAAAGGCAGGGAGACGAATCTTGTCTTCTTTTCCAGTGTTTTTGACATGGAAAAACGATCTATGCCACTTCTTGCAAGACTCGAGGCCAGCGACACGAGGGAACTCGGATTTTCTTCGAGGTGTAATGGACGCGGCTCCGCATTGGGTGAGGGATTTCTCAGAGGGTTGAAGAGATTTGTCCGGAACAACGTTAGATCGGATCTGGAAAAATTTGGACCAAACAGACACAGAGGGCCAGAGGCCGAAGTATCCCTCCGAGGCCGAGATATAGGCAGACAGGGAGGCGATAGCATTAGCTGGAAGGTGATGCGGCTGGAGGCCGAAGTAATCAAGGAATTCCCTAGTGAAATCGCTAAGAGGAAGGCCAAACCCACGAGCAAAGTGGGACATAAAAACAACATACTTGCCTTCGTTGAGTACAGGAGATGATTCTTTGCCGGGCAAGCGACAGCTTACCTCGGCAGGAATCCGACGTGTCCTAATAAGCCACTCAATCACACGACGAGTGACAGAGGAGCCCTGCCAGGAACCCCGCTCTGGACCGGACGCAACATCGTCATCTTCGACGAGCGCTCCACTGACAGAACTAGACATAGGGTCGCCGGAGGAATCAATGGAAGAACGACTAGCGGCGGAGAGAGGCTTAGAGGCGCAGGTCCCGGTCGTGGTTCTAAGCAAGCACGGTGGCGGAACGGAAGAGAACCGCCATAGGAAATCTAGGAAAACAGAAGATGCACCTAGGGAAGGAGCCTAGCGACGAGACCATAGAAAAACTCGCCGGCGGTGGCGCCGGAGCAAGCGCACGGCGATGAGGTCGTCGGAGCGGAAGGACCGCGGCGTCGGCGTCAAGGATATAGACAATGGCGCAACTGCAGGCGCACGAACAGACGCACGGGCGCGAGGAGGAAGAAGAGGAACAGTGAGAGAAGGGAGAAAGTGAATCCTCTATCCCCGCACCCCTCCTTATAACCGCGCAGCCCTGGCGGTAGTGGGATCGTGCGTGCGAGCGCTAACCGTGTATATCACGTGTGCGACGGAACCGCACGCATCTGAGTGGAGCCACACCAAAGGCCGCACGACGCAGGAGAGGATCGGGCCTCCTGAACGATGCGGCGCACGAGGCGTCATGGCTACCGACGGGCGCGATAATCATCATAGCTTATCGGTGGGCCTGTAGAGGAACAAAAACTAGAAAAATAATGATGAGTGTTACCGTGGGACGAGGTGCTTTCGGGAAGCTGCGCGGATACCTCGAACGAGAAAAAGTAACTCGGAAATAAGGAGAGACGTATATTGGGAAACTGATGTGGCCCGGCCAAGGTTATAGGCAGGACCACACCAGCTTCGGGGATTAATGTTGGGGAGGTGACCCCGGATAGGGTCAATACAGGGGAAAGACGAAAGTAGTCTCCCTTGTCATGAGCCGAGTTACTGTTTATATCGGCCGAGTCATGTAAGAGTCGGCCGAGCTAAGCAAGGCCATGACAGCTACAGAAGGATAAACACCTTATCCGGCCGACATATGAGTTAAGTCGGCCGAGTAAGTCTGACTAACTTGAATACAGGTGAAGGCCGAGCCGAGTTATGCGAGACAAGGCCGAGTAACCTGGCTTGCGGAGAAGGAGGTGCCTATAGTCAAACCCTAGTCGCTAGCTAGGAAGAATCTGAACAGAGCCAAGCACAAAGGACAAGGAGCAGAGCAGCAGAAGGGCAGAAGAAGGTCACGGAGGTGACAATCATGGAGCCCGAGGCGCGCAGGTGGGGCTCTCTGGAACATTGCCATTGTTAGAAGGGGGACACGGAAAGAGGGTCGTCGAGTTACCATATTAGGACAAGCATATTCCTCGAATATGTTTGCCATGTCAGCCCTAGGAGGAACCAAGGCACCCCTTTATAAGGGGGGAAGCGGGCTCCTGAGAAGGGATCGATTCATTCTACGCCGTAAGGCTCGTGTAGTAGCTCTCTTCTTCCTGCAAACAGCTCGAGGAGCACTTGTGAACCCAAAGAAGAGAAATAAAGATCTTCATGTTAGTTGTTTGAGTGTAGAGATAACTACATCTTCCCTTCCCAGATCCCTCTAGCATCCATTGGCCCCATACTTTAGCCTATCCATGGCATCTGTCATGTCACCACTACGACATCATTAATCAAGAACAGACAACATGGGTAGGGTTTTCTCTCCGGAGGCCTGAACCTGAATAAATCACGCCTCTCTTCTTGTTTGTTAGCTGACGAATCCACCGGCGCGCTTCTCTTCTCTTAAACCCAAATCCATCAACCACGTGCATTGCCATGGAGACCGCCATGGAGACCCCACATCAATTGACGTTGTCTGTGCGAACTTCGTGAGTTGGAGTTATGGCTTCGGCGGCTCGCCAGTCTTCGGAGAGCAGATCTTCCTCGGCTCCCTTGAGTTCATCCCGTACTCGCCAGCTTCACGTTCGACCTTCGGCTCCTTCCACGAAGGGATGGATCCGATGCTTGGAGGCATGCAATTTCACTTCAACATGGTGGGCACCCTTCGCCTCCCAGATACGATTTGTTCGGCTCCAGCGAAATTTATATCTCCATCAATCACCCTGACGTCCTTGGCCAGCTCCACCAGCGAGTTGGAATGATCTCCGGCTTCAATATGCATAGCCATGAATAAGGCTAGCTCCGCCCCTGCGAGCGACGCCGCCCTCGTGATTACGGCCTAGTAACCCAATTTTCTGCAAGAGCGGCGTAATGGGAGACGGGCGACACTGAGCCCTTTATTTTTTCTCTTTGAAACTTTGAAAATTTTAAATTTGAAGATTCAAAAAAATATGAAATAAATACTCACATGTAGATCATGATACATACTACACACGTGCCAAAAATTGTGTGAAAATGCATTGTATTTGGGTCTTAGAAAATAAGAGAAATTTTCGGATCTGGGGCGTGAACAGTACACGTACGAAATTATTCAAATTTATCTTTTTTCTGCGCCTAAAATATAAGGAATTTGGGATTGAAACTTTGCAGATGTGTGGTGCGTGGAGTTGGCTACATGTAGGTATTTTTCTAGAATTTTTTTGAAGCTTTTTTGAAAAGTTCAAAATCAGCCTAAATGAAGATGGACGGACGAGATTTAAAGCTCTGTGTAGGACGTGCGCCGAAACGGTTATTTAAATTTTCTGCTTACTACTCAGTAGCACTCCTAGGATTTTGTATTCCAAGTATACGTACGCAGTGCTGCAGACCAACGAGGGATGCTGCTGCTGCTGCAGACACGACGACGCAGCAAGACTAGGGTTTAGTTTACACCAGGTACACGGTGGCGCCGTGCTGGTAACCAAATTTTCTCATTTAATACGTGTGCACTGCTGCTCGTGAGTTGCTGCTCCTGCTGACCGGCCGCGGCAAGGTTAGAAGCCTGAAGCCTTATCATGTTAACTAAACTAACACGGGTCCTTGACTCGAACGAGTCAGCGGCTGTGGTTCTTCGGACGTAGGGGTAATCCACCGGTTTTCATTTGGCGCGTGTCAACGGAGGAGACAAATCAGCAGTTCCCACGGCTCCGCTCATCATTTCTTTTGGATTATCTCCTCCCATGGTGACTGCCACAGTTTGACTGATTAAACGAGAAATTTTGAGGTGAGGTCACACTATGGATCTTTCCCCGCGGTTAACTAGCTAGGCTATTGCTAATGAAATGGCACGAAGTTACCTATCCTAGCCAAGCCACGTGGAGAGATTCGATGACGGCCGATAGAGCAAGTTGGGAAGGAGAAAATCAAGCTATTTCCTTGTCTTATACTTCCCCAGTTTTAAAATATAAGATGTTTTAGTTTTGTAAAATAAATGTATCTAGACTTCTTTTAGTATATAGGTTCACTCAGATTTAGAGTAAATCTACACACTAAAATAAGTTTAGATTTATTTTTTACAAATCTAAATATTTTATATTTTAAAACCGAAGGAGTAGTATTGAAGTCTTTTAACAATTCCTGATGATGTTGGTATGGTACTATCGCTGATATCAATGGTTAATTAATGTTTGGTCTTGTTAATTAGCATTCGATCGATCTGCACCTGCAAGGGATATATATAGCTGCCACACTTTGGGTGATAGCGAGACACCATCGAGCGGCTCGTTCAGAAGCTTCTGGATGGACTATATATGTGCGCCTGCAGAGAGGATGCGATGGTTGTTGCTAGCAGCCTAGCACCATGACCTCTGCACGTCTGCATGCCATGCCATCAACGGTCACAGAGCTCGGCAGACCACCGCTTCCTTTTCCTTAACCGTCACTTTCTCTATGGAACCCTAGCAGTCGTCAACTTGGTCGATCAGTTCCACCTCCTTAGGCTGGCCATGCCGGCGTTAAGAGGGCGAAAAATCTGATCAGTTTTCTAATAAACGATGCTCCTTCCGTCCCAAAATAAATGTCTCAAATTTATCAAAATTTAGATGAATCTAGACACTATTTAGTATATAGATTTATCCAAAATTTGAAAAACCTAAGACATCTATTCCGGAACAGAGGGAGTAGTTTAATTTGTTTTTGGGAAGTGTCAGTCGTGGACCATTTTGTAATTTCAGATAGACATCTTCCAACTTACGCTGAAATTGAGTTGAAGGTGATGTGACTTCACAATGAGACCAAGGCCCAAAACTTAACTAAAAGGTTAATCTCTAAAACCTTAGTTCGTCAATTTTTGAAAAACTCAGCGGATGATAATATCATTTGATGAAAACCCGTGTGGCTAAGATTTAACACCAGGTCTTTTTTTAGAATTGTCAACGTCATATCTATGTGCGTCAAGATTTTAGATCTAATTTAGATCAACATTTCGTCCCGACCTAACGACATCTCTAGTGGGCCGATCCATTTCAGACACAAAATATGTCTATTTTAGTTTGTTTGTGTTGGCCGGCAGAAAAAAATGGCATGGTCCGTTGGGTGCCCCAAGCAGCTAGATGTACTTTTCCATACATATTCCATTATACAAAGGGAAGTGCATGCTTACGATCGAATAAAAGGATAAATACAAAATCAATAAATCTAGACATCTATGCGGCGTTGTCCTCCTCTTCGTCGTCGGTGCGGCAGTGTTTGTGGCACATGGTTCTGCCGAAGACCTTGACATCCAGCATATTCGTAATTGAAGACCAGGAAGCAGTGCCCGAATTATAGGTCGTGCACGAGTGCGAAATGCTCCCAAGCGTGGTAGAGGTATAGGTGGTCTTGTTTGTCGAACAACACCTCCACAGGCTAGACACGGCTGCTCATCGTTTTGTTTGGGTTATCTCCTCACACGGTGACTACGCCCTATTTTAATGATTAAACGGGAGATTTTGAGGTGCTAAGTTAGTGCTAACGAAGTAGCACGAAGCAGCATACCAGCAGCCAAGCCATGTGAAGGATGCCTGGAAAATTCTCACTGAAGTGCTCGGAACACGGGAGAGATCGATGACGGCCGCCGAGAGAACAAGTTGGAAGAAAATTGAGTATTTTCCCACATGTCTCGTAGTATTGAAGTCCTTTAATAATTCGTGATGGTGTTGGTACGACCTCTGAGCCTGAGGATGTCACTGGTTGATTAATGTTTGGTCTTGTTAATTAGCACTTGATCGATTGGCACCTGTAAGGGATATAGCTGCCACGTACGACAATTTGGGTGATAGCGAGACGATGGAGGGCTGGTTTGGAATCTTCTGGATGGACCATATATGTACGCCTGCATAGAGGATAAGATGGTTGTTGCTAGCAGCCTACAATGCACGGGTCAGACGGGCCAGACGGGTCAGAGGTGAGTTGGAGGAGCTCCAAGCAATACCTCTAACCGTGCATGTCATGCCATCAACGATGACAGAGTTCTTTCATTTTTCTTTTATTGTTAGGGCTGATTCCTTAGGGAGGCCCGATCTTTCATGAATCCCGTGGAAATCGAGGAGGAAGTGAGGGGGTGAGGAGGGGGATGAAATCCACGAACTCACACGCGAAGAACTCGATGAACACACACATACGAAAACACGATACAAGCCGATAGCTCAAGCCGGTGGCAACCGGTCCAACAACAATCCCTAGAATCGGCTTTGGGCAAGACACTCTCTCAAGGCCAACAACGGGGGTGAGAGACTTGATGAGATCTTGACTACTTGGAGACGAAAACTAAACTCCAAGGACTTGTACAACTGGAACGCACGAGGCAAAATCCAAGAGGTGCGCGATAATTGGTGCTCCTTGTCAAGGAGCATGAGACTAGCAATTGATAGATCCACAAGGGGTGTCTTCAATTACAATTATCCAAGTCTAGGGTTTATAATAGAGGGGTGGGGCTAATTATAAGCCAGCCACTTAAACATGGATAGTTTGGGGATCAAACTAGAAGTTGGGGCAAAACTGGGGGTTACATGGGCCATGCCCAAAAGGCCTTTACATGTCTATTGTCGCGCTGGCCGGAGACTCCGGTGGTGGGGTTCGGAGACTCCGTTCTGGACTGGAGACTCTGGTCAATCTCCGGACTCGTTGATACGTCCAAAACGTATCTACTTTCTCGAACACTTTTGTGGCGCCCCGCAAAACCACTATTAAAAAATCGCGTTTGTTTTTGTGCATTGCATCATCATGACTGCATGCTCATGTCATCATGCCACATTGCATTTGAGCATCGTCATCATCATGCGTTTGTTTGTCTGAAACTATTTTCGAAAAACATATTTTTGTTTTCTAAATACCCCGTCCTTAATTCAACTCAAAACCTGGGTCTCCGGGTTATTTCGTTTTGTCTACCCGCGGTTTTGCAAAAGTCCTTTTTTAAATAATAAAATATTTATTTTATTTTTAGGGGGCAGCCATACCGGGCCGATCCGACCCAGTCGGCCACCCCCAGTACAAAACCAGTCCCCCCTAAACCCTTTTCCTACCCAGTCCTATTCTACCCACCCTTCAGCCACCTCACCCCATCCAATCCCTTGGCGACACCTCACCACTCCCTTTCCCCTATCCTATCCCAGCCCGCCACCTCATCCTACCCCACCTCTCTCACCCCCACTCCCCTCCACCTCACCCGCTGACCCCACCCACACCATAGCACTCACACACACACAGCAACACACCCAGGCGCACCCCACACACTGCCACCACGGGCCCGCTTCCCCACCTACCCCGCCTGGCCCACCACTCCCCACGCGCTGCCCCCATCTCTCTCTCCCTCACGCGACCCCCGACCCCGCTCGCCTGACCTCCCTTCCTCTCCCACGCCAGAGCTCACGCCGCCACCAGCGCCCATCGACCTCACGCCCGGTGCCGCCTTGCCCGCCAAGCACCACCTCTCCGCCTGACCTCCGCCTCGGACCCGCTCCCGAGCCCGACCCGATCCTCGCCTCACGCTGCCTCCTCCTTGCTGCCCTTCCGCAAGCTCGCCCAGGAGCCCGGCCTCCTCTCGGCAGCCTCCACCTGTCGTTGACCCCTGCGGCCCGCCATCTCTCCGCCAAGCCCCGACGACTGTCCTCCCTGCTCTCCTCCGACCGCCACCGCGAGCAACCTCTACCGGCGGCCCGCTCTTTCCTCCTCCACCTCGATCCCGCCTCCTCTGCTCCCGTCTGCCCGCCTGGGCCCCCACGCAGCAGACCTGCAGCGAGCCACCGCCGCCGCCTCCTTCCTCTCCGGCCGCCGTCCCTCCCGGCCAGCAAGCCTCGCCGTTGTCGCGGTCCCACCTCCAACGCCGGCCGTCGGGCCTCCTCCTTCCCGTGACCATGCCTGCCAGTGGCGCCGTGTGTTTGCAACGTGAGGCTCCCCGTGTACCTGGTGATGCCAACAGGGGTCCTGCGGTGGTGTTGATGGTACTGCAAGATGGTAACACTGCCTAGAATCCTTCCGGCGAACAAGAGCTGCAAGCCGGACATGTACCCCGAGAAGCCACCCGAACATTCGGTGCTAAGTCCAAGTTCGCCATCGACAATCGAAGCCTCGAAACCCCAAGCACTCCTTCCCGGACCCGAAGACCATCGGTCAAGTTCGCCACCGACAAAGGACGGACCGACAATGTCTTCTACATGGACACCGAGTACTTCTTCCCGGCTCCGAGCAAAGTTCGCCATCGACAATTGAAGCCGGCACCCTCCAAGATCTTCTCCCCGATACGGCAAGCTCTCCATCCCGGTTACACCCAGTTCGTCGAGAACCCGGACGCCAAGGTCGTCGATGCGAATACGACAAGTACTTCATCCCGAACGCCATGACCGTCGACATGACCCGAAGACCACGGATGCGCCAAGATCTACTCTGTTATCCGAGAACGATCCCGCCGAGACCGAACCCCAGATCCGGACCCTGAGACCGTACCCCGAACCCCCGGAACCCAAGATCTTCCGAACCCAGATGTGTGACCCCTTTCTCGAGCCCTATTTTATAAATGTAATATCAAATTGTTGCATATTAAATCATTCATGTCGCATACATATTTGTGTGGTTTGGGGGCATTATGCCAATTCATCTCATAATTAAATATGGAGTCTATAGGCGGGATATCTTTGACTTATTCCGGACTCCATTTAAATTGGTGTAGCAAATCGGTGCTATCTCTTGCCATGTTAAGACAACATTTAAAATGCAGGGTATCTAAACAACATGAACTTGATAATTAAATGCCGGGACCCCGGTTCCGCTTAATATGATCTAATTGCATTGCACCTTTGCCATGTCATACTTCATACATGCATCATGCTCGATCTTCTGCCGTAGTAATAAATAGTGCATCCGGTGTTTCTTCTAGTGTTTTGCTTCTTCACGGACTAGGCCGATGAGTTGATGCGAGTGTCGACCCGATCGTCGGTTGAACCTTCGGCAATGTTTTTCAGGCGAGCACCTCCCCCTTTCTACCTATCTTACTTTTATAGTATTTATTCCCTCATGTTGATCTATTGCTATCTGTGTTGCGATGCTCTAGTTTTCGTACCCGAGATATCCCTTGCAGCCTTATATCGCCCTGGACACATCCTAATACCTGTTGTTTGGTAGATAGTTGGACTTGCGCGCCGTAGTCGCTTGCTCAAGTGCTGTTGCGTGTCGTCAAGTACCACAGTTGTTGGAGTATTGCCGTATGTTTAATGTTGGAGATGATCATGGCTTTAATTATCGTTTGGTAACTAAAATTGAAGTAGGTAATGCAGAGGCACAGGTGGGCAATAGATGTTATTTGGTTGTTAACCGTCCACTTGTGTCCCGTAGGACCCCGAGTTCTTGACACCTGTTCCGAGATCGAGCGCGCTAACCACATGTGGGATGTATGGGCACCCCATAGATTTAGTACCTGATTCCAAGTACTGTACTGGGGGGCACAAGTACTTTGGGGCTTTATTACTATTCTGTACTTATGCCATGCTTTACTGCTTTATTTAAATTGTGCGATGTACTGCACCTGTACTGATTAGGATCGTGACCCGTTTTCGCTGTATCGACAAGCCCGAGAGTTTCGGGTTCCCAGTCGTTTACAGCCGGCTCCACAAACCCTGAGTCCGTCTCGGAGCCCGGCTGACTTTGTTGCGGGTGTACTTAGTGGGGTGGCCCCCCGTGCTTGCTTTGGGTCTGGGAAACGTCGTGTCCGAAACCCCGTCGACATACCGTTGGGTGTATGTTTTGTGATCTTGTACCTACCTGATCCGACAACAAGGGTGTAGGTGCGTGTGGATACTTTGGTGCACCCCTGCAGGGTTAAATCTTTTCGAGAAGCCGTGTCCGCGGTTATGGACGACTTGGAGCATGGTCTCGATCATAGACAACTATAACTAAAGTTTATTGCTATAATTTGACTTGTATCCGATATGACTAGTAATCAGCTTCACCGCAACGGAATGGCTAAATAAAAGTACCAACAAGCTTTGGGTTTGGGGATATCTCATGCTAATTGTATCGACTAGTAAGTGTTGCAACTTCAACGGAATGGTTAACTAAAAGTGCCCACTTATTATATCGTGACGACTCATGCTATCTATGCGACTAGTAATTGCTGCAACGATAACCGAATGAATAAAAGCGCCAGCGGTGTGAGTTCCTCGGTTGACTTCTCGTTTGGTCTCGAGGAAATACCGGGATGGGTATGTTTGGTGGTAGTATCAGTTGGTTCGAATAGGTCTTTCTTACCCCTCTCTCGATAGCCGCTAGTTGTATCGAGTCTCTATAGGTTGTTTAGTGCATGCTGCTGCCGCTCAAATCCACCATACCTATGTAGGCGAGGAACCAATTCTAGTCTCGCTGTCTTGGCCTCGATCTTGACCGCTCTCTCTTTTTCCTTTGCCCTTTGTCGGCACCCCTTTTGTTTAAGCAGGTTTTGAGGTCGACATCGTTAGCAGGGTTACCCTTCCGGCTTGGCCTGGGCAGGGTTATGGACGCCATTGGTTATTCTTCAGGGCTCTTAGCTCAATTTGCATCTTGTCCATACTCGGATGTTGTATCGCTTTCAAGGTGATTTGGATCTTTGTATTGTATATCCGTATTCTTGACTCTTTGAGTCGCTGTTGTTTATATATGTTCTGTGGGTTCCATCGTGGACTATTGTGTAATGGTATTACTTCATTTTCCACCCGCACGAAAGTGCCTGGTGGGCACCTTCGAATCGTTTCTATGCGGGTTTTGGCGGGAATCGCTGAAACTTGCATAGGGCCGATTCTGAGGGTGTTACAACTTTGCTATTGTTTCTCCTATAAAACTTGTGTGATTTAGATACAACTAACACAGACTGACGATGTTTTCAGCAGAATTACCTTGGTGTCTCGTTTTTGTGTAGAAAATGAACTATCAGGAAAAATTTCGGAAAATATGCCAAAAATTATATTTCGCCAAAAGATCCAAGGAGCCAGAAGAAGAGATGGAGGGGAGGCCTGGGGGCCCCAGACCCACCCAGACGTGGGCCCACCTGACCCCGCGCCTGGTGGGGGTGTGGCCACCCCAGGCAGCTCCTCGACCTCACTCTGCGCCTATAAGTTGCCTTTCGACCAAAAACCGAGGGGGGTCGATAGTTTTCCAGAAAGAGTTCCGCTCCGGCGCCACCACCAGAAACCAAGATTTGGATCCAGAAACTCTGTTCTGGCACCCTGCCGGGACAGTGAATTTGGAGAGGATCATCGCCATCGTCATCACCAATGCATCTCCATCAACCACCGATGTTTCCCTCATCCATGAGTGAGTAATCCCCTGCTGTAGGCTTGGGTATGGTAGGGATTGGATGAGTTCTATCATGTAATCAAATAAGATTGTTAGGGCATAGTGCCTAGTTTCTCTTGTGCTATTTGACTTTGTTGCAACTTGTTGTGCTAATGCTTGTCACTAGGGCCCGAGTGCCATGATTTCAGATCTGAACTTATTATTAAATAATTATGATAGTATTGTTTGTGATCTTATCTGCAAGTTGTGTACACATATCATTGTCCGGATTCAAAGGCCCCAAAGTGACAATAATTGGGACAACCGGAGGGGATGGCTGTGGTGTGAGGATCACATGTGTTCACGAAGTGTTAATGTTTTGCTCCGGTGCTCTATTAAAAGGAGCACCTTAATTGCCAGTAGTTCCCTAGAGGTCCCCGCCACCAGGCTGGCCGATGAAGATGTTGTGCAAGTTCTCATTGCGATCACGTATGACTATATTTGGAGCATATGCCTAGGATTGTTTAGTACTTGGATGCTTGTTATTATTTATCTGCAATGCCCTAGATCTTGAAGTTACATGTTTAGACTCGTCCATGCAACGCCCGTCCATCCATCCTTATGCCTATCACACTCGAACCCTACTGTTACAATTGTTGTTGTTTCACTGTTGCTGTTGTTATTGCTTTGTTGTTGCTACTGATAAACTTCTGTGAGTAAGAACTATTTTTAGGTGCAGCTGAACTGAAAACTCAGTTGTTAAGGCTTGCAAGTGTTCTTTGTCTCCCCTTGTGTCAAATCAGTAAATTGGGTAATACTACCCGCGAAGACTGTTGTGATGCCCTATACTTGTTGGTCATCAAGACTATTTTCTGGCACCGTTGCCGGGGAGCATAGCTTTATTTGTAAGTTCACTTGGATCTATTATTGTTCACTGCTACTCCTTTTATCATGGGGAAGTCTCGTGATGGAAAGTTCCCTATTTTTGTTGGATTATTAGGCATAATTTCCACGATTAATTCCAGAATATAAATCATGACAAAACCAGCTACTAGCTCATGTAACTCGAACATACTAGATGTACTAAACAACAGGATGATCGGAAACAAATAGCAGCTTAACATGTACTCGCAGAACATGATGAATAACCAAACAGGAGCACGTACCACGTACCGTTCGGTTGTCGTAGTAGAAACTTTGGGGAAGAGTGATCGCAGCAGATGGCGGCGAAAGGCGGCGGTGGCGGCCTTTGCGACTTGGATGGAAGACGACCCGTGATGGAGAACTCGAGCAGTCGCGCAGAGCGCTTCCGAAAAACCTTATTCGCCCTCTCCCGTACAGGATCACAAGGGCGAGTGGTTCCGGAGACCTGCTCTCCCGTTCGACGGTGCATGCCGGCAAGCGGGATGGAGTAGACTACGGTGACATCGCAAGTAGAGAGGATGACAAAACCCTAGATTGGTTTTCGGCGGTGTTGTGGTGGTAGCCGCGCAGGACTTTATATAGAGAAGCTCAGGAAACCCTAACTGAGGCGAACGTGGGCCGAGTCCACGTTACGCATTCGGGTCGGTTACAGTAGCCCACGATCCGGGAGCGACCCGAATAAGCTAACTGTTTGACACGTCTATCAAAACCTCACGCTTTCTGAAAGCAAAAATAAAGCTCGGCGAGATTCCGCAACCAGCGGCGTGCGTCGTGACGTGGCGAGGCAGACTTGCGGCGTCGGAGGAGGAGCGCGCGCGTGTATCTCTCTTATTGCTACTCACTTACAAAGTGGTGCAACACTCCACCTTATAAGGTGGTGCAACTCTCCTCCAACTTTCCATGTGGGACTAAACTTGAGCTCCCACTCCACTTTCATGTGAGCTGCCACAAACATGGGCCCAAACACATATGGGCTGCCAAAAATTTGGGCTTTGAGATTTAGGGAAAATCTGAAATACACATGGGCCTAAATGAAGATTTGCCAATCCTTGCTACTTGTTTATATACCAGTGTTTCAGTAGAGACTGTTAAGTTGAACTTTCGCCTAGAATCTTGAACTACGTCTATCAACAACTTGAACAATGGACGAACCTTGAATTGCAAGTTTGGTTCCAATAGATTTTGCTCAAAATCATAACTAGTACTTGGCTGTCAGTAGCCTACCCCGCGGGTTGGAGCATATGTGTCATACTCCCTGGTCTCTTCATGAGTTTACTAGAGATCACCCAAGTCTCATAAACCGCGACGTTTACAGTCGAGTTCATATAGGTGTGTTCTTTCAAGAATGCCCTGTAGGACAACATCTTTGCTAATTAAAGCCAACAGAAACACATTAAGGCATGTTGCCAACCTGCCTTACAGATTATGAGAGTTATGCATCTTCACATAGAGAGGGTTACAAAATACTCTCCTCAGTCAAACCACTAGCTTGTTCTTCCCAGGTCCTAATTCACGGGATCTCCGATCACATAGGCTGGGTTACCACTAGGTGTGACATCCATGGGTCTCAACCCCATCTTCCTTGATGCACTTTCTATCACATTTCGTGATAGTCCCTTTGTAAAGGATCGCCAGTTTTATGTTTGAATATATGTAACATTATTACTCGAGTTTCTCAATTTCTGACAGATTTCAAAGCGTCTCTTCACGTGTCTTGATGACTTCGTTATCCTTAGAATTGTTTACTTTGACAATAACAGTTTGGTTGTCACAATTCAAAAGGATTGCCGGCACAGGTTTGTCAACCACAGGCAAGTCCATCAAGAGCTCACGCAGCCATTACGACTCAACGATTATGCGTGTCTAAAGCGATGAGTTCTGCTTCCATAGTTGACCTTGTCAATATGGTTTGTCTACGAGACCTCCATGACACTGCGCCACCTCCAAGGGTAAACACATACCCGCTCGTGGCGTAGAGTTCATCAATGTCAGAGATCCAATTCGAATCACTATATCCTTCAAGCAGGATTCCCTGAATAGTGAATCCCATAGCTCATTGTACCACATAGATAGCGCATGACCCTTTCAAGTGCATGCCAATGATCAATACCGGGTTAGACATGAACCTACTCAACTTGCTCACAAAGAAAAGAGATATCGGGTCTTGTAGCGCTTGCTAAGTACATGAGAGAACCAACAACTTGTGAATATTTCATGATCCGTTGGTTCCTTCTTATTCTTTCGTAATGTCAAATCGGGATCATAAGGTGTTGGAGAAGTCTTGCCATCATTAAAGCCAAATCGGCTCAAGACCTTCTCAACATAATGAGATTGCGTTAAAGTAATCCCATTCTCGTTCTTAATAAGCTTGATGTTCAGAATGACATCAGCCTCTCCCAGATCTTTTATATCAAAACTCTTTGACAGGAAAGACTTGACTTCATTTATCACTTTCATGTTTGTACCAAAGATCAGAATGTCATCCACGTACAAACATAATATAACGCTATCGCCCCCACCATGGCGATAGTAAACACACCTATCAGCCTCATTAATGACAAAGCCAGCAGAAAGTAGAGTTCTATCAAACTTCTCATGCCATTGCTTAGGTGCTTGTTTCAGGCCATATAAAGATTTTAATAACTTACACACCTTTGTCTCTTCACCTTTTACCACAAACCCATCCGGCTAATCCATATAGATCTCCTCTTCCAACTCTCCATTAAGGAAAGTTGTCTTCACGTCCATTTGATGAACGATAAGACCATAAGAGGCAGCCAGGGATAGTAGTACTCGAATGGTGGTCAGTCTAGCGATAGGTGAATAGGTGTCAAAGTAATCTTCGCCTTCTTTCTATGTGTAGCCCTTAGCTACAAGACGCACCTTGTACTTCTCAATAGTCCCATCAGGCCTTAGCTTCTTCTTGAACACCCACTTACATCCCATAGGTTTACAACCATAGGGTCGTTCTGATAATTACCAAGTTCCGTTAGAAAGAATCGAGTCCATCTCATTTTGGACAGCTTCTTTCCAATCATCTGCATCAGGGGATGCATATTCCTCAGTAATGGATCTTGGAGTATCATCCACAAGGTACACGATGAAATCATTACCAAAGGATTTTGCAACCCTCTGTCTCTTACTCCTCGTGAGAGGTTCATTGTCATCCTTCTCAAGGAATTCCTCATGTGGTTGTTCAGAATTCTCAATAGATGCACTAGATTCAGGAAGTATTTTACAAGAAATCCTACCAATGATATGCATATCTTTCATAGGAAAAATATTCTCAAAGAATGTTGCATCACGAGATTCCATTATAGTATCAACATGCATATCAGGTACCTTAGATTTAACCACTAGAAATCTATAGCCTACAATGCGTGGAGCATATCCTAGAAAGATACAATCCACTGTCTTGGGTCCGAGCTTGCTTTTCTTGGGGAGCGGTATGTTGACCTTCGCCAAACACCCCCAAGTGCGCAGATACGAAAGTGATGGTTTTCTCCCAACCCACTGCTCATAAGGGGTCTTTTGTTTATTCTTGTTAGGAACTCTATTCAGGAAATGACATGAAGTCAACAAATCCTCCCCCACCATGCCTTTGATAAACCAGCAGTGGCTAACATGGAATTCACCAAGTCAGTCAGTGTGCGGTTTTTCCTCTCGACAACCCCGTTTGATTGGGGCGAGTAGGGAGGCGTCCTCTCATGAATAATTCCATGTTCCTGATAGAATTCGTCAAATATTTTGGGAAAATACTCACCACCACGATCCGACCTAAGACGCTTGATCTTTCTCTCTAGTTGATTTTCAACTTCAGCCTTATAGATTTTAAAGTAGTCTAAAGCCTCATCTTTAGTTTGCAACAAGTAAACATAGCAGAATTTAGTAGCATCATCTATGAACGTCATGAAATATCTCTTTTCACCTTTTGTCAACACACCATTCATCTCACATAGATCAGAATGTATGAGTTCTAGAGGTGCCAAGTTTCTCTCCTCAACAGCCTTGTGAGGCTTTCGAAGTTGCTTTGATTGCACACAACTATGGCACTTAGAACCTTTGGCAATAGTGAAATTCGTAATTAAACTCATGCTGGACATCCGAGATATCAAACCAAAATTAATGTGACATAAACGAGAATGCCAAATACCGGTATCATCATTAACACCACCACAAATATGATTCACGGATTTATTACAAAACTCTGAAAGTGAAAACCGGAACAAGCCTCCGAACACATAACCTTTACCAATAAATTGTCCATGTTTCGAAACAACGACTTTATTAGAGTTCCTTAGAGCTCCTGTAGTTTGGCTTTTGGTTTGCTTTTGCTTCTTCTAAAAAAGATGTTTTTGCGAAAAAATCAATTTTCATACCCTGAAAATTGGCCAAATATAAAGTTTCCCGAGAAATCCCAGAAAATTCAAAATAATTTTTTCCTCGAAGAAAGGGGCAGAGTGGCACCTGAGATGACCCAGGGGGCCACCCCAGCCAGACCCACAGTAGGCGCTGCCTACCGGTGCGGCTGGGAGGTCTGCCCACTGCCCCCTCCAGGATGCCTCCTCAAAGCCACCTTCTTTCTCTCTCCCGAAAAACACCGGAAAACTTTCTCAAGCTCGAGTTCTTGCTGTTCTTGCTCGCGATTTTCGATCTCTTTGTTCAGCCCATCTCAAGTGCTGATTTTTGGAGGGATTGTTCCTTGGTATGTGCTTCCTCCACTTGTCCAACTAGATTTGTGATTGGTAGATTGTATCTTGAGTATTTTGCTGCTATAGGTGACATGTTGTTTGAGATTGCATGTTTGTTCTATGCTAAGAAACTTTGTTTTGATGCATGTGTAGTCCTCTAGAAAGTTCCTATAGTAGTTGTCATCATTTACCAACTTATATATCACTTCGTTTGATGGTTGTTTAAAATTTCAGAATAGGAAAGTCATGGACCACCACACTTTTGGTGATATATTTGAAAGTGATGCACCTAGAAGGGCAAGGCTTCCAAGGTCATATACCAGCACTAGACCCTCATACAATAAGGATCTCATCACTCCGTGATTTGGTGACGAGGGAGATGAAGGGGATGCACACCCCTCCACCTTTCCTTGCCAAACTTTCTTGCGAGCTGCTAGGATTCTTAATGATTTCATGACTTTGGTGTAGAGGGACGGACTAACAAGTTACATGTAGGATGAGAGTGCACAATATGCTTTGCTTACTAAAACATTTGTGGAGAGTTTCTCCTTTACTAATAGTATGTTCACGCCTTCTGTGTCTTTCAAGATTTATGGTAGGGCTCATTCTATGACATTGAAGAAATTTTGCAAGGCCCTGGGACTTGGTACAACTGGGTCATCAAAGAAGATTCAAGATCTACCTGCAGATTTGTTAGAGCTTTACCGAGGAATAACCAATGACGATGATCGTAGAGCTCAGCGAGGGAAGATAAATAACATTCAACTTCCGGCCATCAGGTATTTTGCCTACTATCTTGCCACCGGTGTTCTTGGTAGGGAGAACACTAGAAATATTTCCAACTATCAATTGGCCTTCTTAGTTGTTGCGCTCAATAATGAGGATAAGTATAATCTTGGTTCTCTCATTGCTCGTCGTCTAGCTGCTAAGGGACCCATTTATGGGGGAATTATTGCTACTCGTGTTGCTGCTGCCTTGGACATTGTTGTTGATCCACATGATACAGTTTTGGATCCTCAGATGCTTGATCTTGCTGCCATGAAAGCGCACCACTTTGTCACCACTAGCTCTACTCTTGAGAACTTGGTTTATAGAATGTTGTTTACTGACGGGGAAGAGAGAGAGAGAGATCCCTATACCCAAAACCACTTTGTTCAGTATTTCTCAGGGACCTTGGTCACGCTCGAAGGCGGATATGGATGACAACCTACGTTCTCTCAACTTCCATGGGCACTATCAGGAGGAAGCACTATCATACGACCCCCATGCGTATTACACAGGTAGGGCCTCGAGCTCGTAACAGTACGAGGGAGCTACCTCGACATACTATGGAAATGCATCTACTTGGGCACCATGGGATTGAGCCCCACTTAGTCCAAAAGCCTAAGTGTTAAACCCCACCTTTATAAAGGATAGGATCCCTGTGATTGCAATGCTAGTTCCTGGATCAATGCTAGCATCCACAGTTTAATATGAAGTACACAGATACAAAGGTCGTTTATTACATTCATTCCAGAGATAAAACATAGTCTTTTACAACTCAGGGCCATAGGCCTAATACAAGAGTTTTAAGGAATAAGTAAATAAACACAAGTCTTCATTTTCATGTGCCACAGGCAAGCATGTTGAGTGTAGACTCATGACTCCTAATCATCATCGGAGTAACCTGCAACATCACAAGCTACAGCCACAGAGGGTCAATACTTTGGAATAGTATTGGCAAGTGATACCTTAGTATATTTTAAGTGGACTACAATACTATATGCTTTTTGGCTAGTGTAGCTTGGCTTGCTTTGCTTTAACATAAGTTTTCCTATTAGTTGAAATCACTAAGTTTTCTTTGTCAAAACATTCCCAAGGAAACCACCAATAGACATTGGGGTCCTTCACCCTTGTTCACCCACAAATTTTACTGAGAAGTGTGAGTGATGAGATTCTTGTGGCTTCCATGTCTTGATGCTCAAAATGTCCATTTCCTTGGACAAGGCTAAGTACTTAGGTTTTCCATCTGCAGAGGTTGTGCACTTTTCCCACCAGACTTGGTTTCCCAAGACAGGACCTTTCAGAAGCCTTTCCTTAGTCAAATGGACGCGTTCCAACCTATCATCCCATCTACCACCAACTGTCCAAATGACTAAGTTCTAGCAACCTATATGATCATGGCAGAGCCCATTTTGCCAAGTGGTTGCACTGTAAGCTATCTCCACACTTGGCCTCCAAATCCCTTTGTGCCTGGGTGGCATTCCACAAGTGAGATACACAACCCAAGTCCATGGCCTTGTGTAACCACTCAACATAACCCAATCTTCCCATTCCACCCAGGAGGTTCATTTGTCTTAGTTGTTTTATTAAGAAAATATAAGTCTCTTGACTTAGAATATTTTTATCATATAGTATATAGATGTTCATGAAGGGTTCGCAGCATAGAAAACAAAAATTTTCCTACGGTGTGAACTATATACCAAGATCTATTTATACTAGATACAAACAACGGGCGGATGTATATCCGTAGAGAACATACCCTTGAAGACCGACAAAGCTTAACGAGTCCAAACTCGTGGTTGATGTAGACGATCTCTTGCCGATCTCAAGATCGAGAGGAAGTCCTAAGCGCAAAAGCAATGAGATCCGTGCTTTCGCACACGTTCGAGGCACCGAGCAACCTCCGCCTCCTCTCCAGCGATGCAGCGAAGCACAACTCTTTCTTCTTAAAGCCACGGGAACATGTATCTCGCTAGTCCGAGACCATGGGGATAAATTCTAGAGGGAGAGATCCTTCACGAGGAGGTGTGATGTGAGAGGAGGAGAGGGGGCCTTTATAGGGAGAGGGGGCACCCAAGGGCCATGCCCAGCCATGGGCTGCCCCACCTCTTCCACATTCATGTGGGTGGAGCTCACTCAAAATGAAAAGCCTCCACTCCCATTAAAAGCCTCCACTCATAAATCCACTCACATGCATTAAATTTCCACCAAATTTAATGCAAGCTCTCATTAAATAAAACTCTTTTATTTATTTATTCAGAATTTTGTTAATTACTTTAATTAACAAACATTCACATAAAACCTGCTAGTATTCCATTTCACATGCAGAACAGTTTGACAATTTCAGCAAAGCGTGTCTAGTGAAATAAATTCTGCGCTTTTCTTTTCTTTCGGCATGAAACTTTTGCTCCAAATGGATGTCGGTGTCTCTTAAGTGTGTCACCCTACGGTTCGAATAATGCGGACATGATCGAGACCCTCTCGGATCAATAATCGAGCGGATCGGAGACCCATACGACTCCACACATTCAACGATGACTTTCTTGTGATCGTCGGAACCTTTACGCTAGTATCTTAATCCCTTTGTTTCGATATATTACATGTCCGAGATTCGATCATCGGTATCTCCATACCTAGTTTGATCTCGTTGACATGCACTCTTTCTCGTTCGTGATATAACATTCTAGTGATCAAATCACTTGCTTGCAAGCTAATCAATGTGATATCACCGAGAGGGCCCAGTATATCTATCCGTCATCGGGATGAACAAATTCCTCTCGATCCATGGGCCTCAACATAACACTTTAGTAGTTCTGAACCCATCTTTATAATCACCACATTACGGTGTGACGTTTGATGTTATCAAGAAACTCTTCGTGTTAGTGATTGACATGATCTCATGGTCTAAGGATTAGGATCACTTCGTAAGTTGTTATAGCAATATAAACTCAATGACTTTGATCGTAATGCTATACTTGGATGAATGTTCATCACACCATTACACTAATGTTGTGACCTCGTTATTAACAACATCCAATGTCCATGATCGAAACCTATGATCATCTTGTTAATCAACGAGCTAGTTTATAAGAGAGGCATAACTAGGAACTTTCTATTTGTTTATTAAACACACATGTATTAACGTTTCGTATTAATACAATTATAGCATGCAAAATAAACATTTATCATAAACAAGGAATACGATAATAACCACTTTATTATTGCCTCGGGCATATTCCTTGATCTCCCACTTGCACTAGAGACAATAATCTAGTTTGAGAACTTTGCGTATTGAACACCTATGGCTTTCTCGTGTTCCATATAATTGCAAATGGTTAACATAATCTACGGATCGGACGTTTGGTCCGTGTGTATTGCATGTCTTTGCGCCTTCACGCATCACTCATTCTCAATGAGATGGCATTGTATAAATTTGGTCATTCGGTGAGACCTTTAGTTCCTTGGGGTTAAAACATCGATACTATTGTCATACAATATATCTTTAGTGTTAGCCGTTCTGAACCACACCTTAGTTTGATAACAAACTACTTGACACAAATTCCTCCTTCTTTGCTACTATATAGGTCATATACTTAGCCTTTTGTTGTAGTATTCGTCATAATGTCTTAACTTTGGAACTCTTCCAAATCCATCATGGAATCTCATTTCCATTACATTGTGCCACCCATAGTTTAAATTGAGATAAACTTAATTTGTATCTTGTGACAAAACTAGTATCAATGTAACGCTTTACAATGAACTATTTGTAATTGTTTGTCACTTCTACACAAATATATTCTTAGTTCTTCCAAAAGATCATAAGAATATCCTTACTATAGTCCAATGATCATTTTATGATTCATTCTGGTATATGCTTATAACATTTAGAGCATAGGACATATCTGGATGTGTACATATCATGGTATGATTGATCAAAACATTCTTGTGATTTCACTCATCAAGTGTCAAAACACTTGAATCTTGTTTCACTTATCAAGTGTCGATACACTTGAATCTTGATACAATTCCTTTCCATGCAACAAGAACTGTTTCTTGTCGTTTCTATATTGAACTCCTTCAATATCTCATATATGTACGTTTGGCATAACCATATTGGCGTCAGATCATCCACTATAGACATTCACGCTAAAATTGGTTTTGCCTAAGTCTTTCATCAAAATGAAATTCTTAACCTTTGTCAATAAAGATACATCATTTCTAATCAACAAGATGTCCTTCACATAATGTATTAGAAATATGTCTTAGCCTCCACTTAATTTCTTGCAAATGCAAGCATCTTCATCGTCTCGATGAAAACTCGTTTTCATCATGGTGAAGATTCAACTCATGATGCTTACTTCAACCATTGAAGTTTGCATGCCCTTTAGCATCCTTTGAATTTAACAAAAACCCTTTGGACGTGTCATGTACACGTCCTAGGTAACCATTCTATTAGAAGAACTTTGTTTTGTTTATTCATCTACCATATACCAAATTATATGTAGTGGTTGCTACTTTAATCCGTTCCTAAATATCGCTATGAAAGATCAAATCTTGTCATAGTCAACTCTTTGAACATTGTCATAAAATACTTTACAACATGTCGAATATTTCATAGATGTGAGACATCCATGTTCTTTATAGATCCAAATACGACCGATAGGTTTTACACCTTTCCGAGGGTCTTCCAAGTTCAAAACTTGATTTCTCGTGTATGGAACTATCACGGATTTTATGGCTTCAAGCCATTTGAGAGTCGGGCCCATCATCGCTTCTTTGCATATAGTCGGTTAATCATTGTCAAACAATGATGATTTACTCTCAAATCTTAGTATTTGATTGTTTATCCGACTTGGTTCAATAAGAACTTAGATCTCGTGACCACAACCTTTGAGGCACATAAGCTATGAGCATTATGGCAGCCTGAACGATTTCGGCTGCAACTCAGCTCATATAGCTAAGGTTCGTTAACCTTATCAAAGTTCTATTGTCCTCCCACTTAACATTTATGAAAAATTCCTTCTTCAAGAAACTTTACATTTCAAGCGACAAACCCTTTTGTCCTCGGTGTTAAGGAGGAATAACCAATTGTTATTGAAATAACCTACAAAGACATGCTCATCCGACTTTGGTTGTAAACATCTTACTTATGTTTAGTATATACCAAAATTTAAGAAATGACAACTTGGGTTTACCCCAAACCATAACTTCCATGGTGTCATTTCAGGATCAAGATGGAGCTCTTTTCAGATGTAAAAGCGGTAGTCTCTAAAGCTTTAATCTTTTAAAACATAATGGCAGTTTTATAAATAACACCTTTGATCCAACCATGTCTCACAAGGTTTCATTACAAATCTCAAACACTCCATACTCCTATGGTGTTTGGAGATGTAAATCTAGGTGTTTTGCTAAACTTGCAACTCAAATAAATCCTTTATGATAAAATCATAATTCATTTATTTTCTTGTTACACTTGTAACTCAAATAAATCCTTATGATCAAATCATAATTCATTTATTTTTCTTGTTACAATGATTTTCCACTTCATCTTGAAAGTCTTTGAAACATTTTCAAATATTTCATACTTCTTTCTCATTAAGTGAACATTCACTCAAATTTCGGAGAAAGCATATGAAGTTGAAACCCATCGACTACACATAATGGAATACATACATCGATATGTATAAATTCCAATAATTTAGTCGTTCGTTCTTCTTTGGCCTTTGAGCGAAGTTTTAATTATCCAGGAAAGTCTCACAAGCGTCCTTGATCAAATCAAAGACTCCAAAATCCATGAAAATGGAGATTCTTCATGTTTTCTTTCCAATATAATTTAAACAGCGATGTCACTTCATAAGTGATCTTTCAATCATTTGTCTTGCAACATTTTAGCATTAGGATTTATGGATGTGATTTCTTCAACTAGATTTGTAAATCATCCATCTTATATGGAATACGGTAATTATTTGAACAACCTTTGTTCTTATAATACGATTCAAATAACAATTATTAAAACAAATCTTGAAGTCTTTCTTCAACTAGATTTGTAAATCATCCATCTTATATGGAATACGGTAATTATTTGAACAACCTTTGTTCTTATAATACGATTCAAATAACAATTATTAAAACAAATCTTGAAGTCAAGCTTTGATGTCACGAGAAATACAAACAACGGTTTGTTTGTTTTCGATGAACATCATCACATTTTCTCTTGCTAGTTACTTAGGCCATTGTGGTTCATGAATTGCGTCATTCCGTATGAAATTTCATACCAACCAATTCGGTATCCAATACCCAAGAACCACATTGTTTAACAAGCAAAAAATACAACCATAACATGTATATCATCCATATACCTAAATTGGATATTTCCAATCTTTTCTTTTCACAAATATATTTTATAGATTCTCTTTCAGCATTTCCTTTTCCTTTTAAAAGAATTTATCAACATCAAAAGTGGCGCCATATACATGACACATAGTCCAAAGCGTGTATATTCAAATAATAATACCTTTGGATTTGCACTTTGAGATCACCATCATCAAATGATCGGTATTCTTTCAAAATCCATTCTTTAGTAATCTTTTAGTGTAGTAAACATTTTACATACATATTCTATTCACCCTTATCATGGCGACATTCATGATCAAGCTACTTTAGCTTATAAAGGCGAATCGTGAGTATAACATTACTTTCCAAAACCCTTTTGGATGATTAGGATGACTAGCATCTCCAACCTTCAAATTCTCATCCAATATGAGAACATATATTATACTCTATCATATTGCAACCAAAACATTGTTTGAGATATCGTTATATCGCCACATGATGGTTTGAAACAATTCTTCGGCTCCTAGATAAACTTGATGTTTAAATCAAGAATCATGGAGGCAAACATGATACTTAAGATACTAACACCGAATTGTTACTCTCGATTTAATACCAATTATTAAATTTCACGAGTAAATAGAAATTTCTGAAAGTTTGCAATAGGACTTTAAACTTTAGATTGACACTCAACACAATACGATACCAGTTAGAAAGTAAATATCAATTCTATAGTTCTATTATCTCAATTACAACTATGCATAAGGTGGTGAGCGAATGCCAATGACTACAACAAATTATGCAAATTCACTTTGATTTAATTTATGATAAATTGAGTTCTTCTAATCCAAATTAGAAATGAACTCCCACTCAAAAACGACATCCTCGTGCCTTTTGGTGATTACATGAACCAAATCCACTACACCAAGTCCGATCATCACGTGAGTCGATTGTAGCTTCAAAGGCGAGCATCAAATGGGCATCATATCTACTATATGACTCATGCTTAACCTTTGGTCCGTGTTAGAGGCCATCTGCACATGCTAGGCTCGCCAAGTAAGAACCTTAGTATTTGCGTGTAATCTTACACCCGAGAGTGCTCGAGGATTCAAGTACACCGATCATCACGTGATGTCTTGAGCGCGAAACATTGTCGGTGCATACTTAAGGAAGAACACATTTTATCTTGATATCTAAATGAGGATCATCTTATTATGCTAATAAAACGCCAAACAAGCAATATAAGATGCTATCAAACATCACATGTTTATTAGTGGAATGATATGGTTCCCGCATGATCTCTATCATGTGCACCGTGGTATGATCACTATCATACCTATATGTGTAAGTCCAAGGTCTATGGAGATTACACGTTATGTGTGTTAAGAGTATCATCTCATACTTCTACTTACAACATCACCATATCATATCACTAGCCCAGAACAATCTAAACTAGCCTCTAATTTATCCATTGCAAATTTTACGTGGCTTAGGGCTTTCAAGATAGAACCGTTCTTACCTACGAACATGAACCACAGAGGATAACCAAATTGTTGACAACTCGTTGCAAATTAGATATTGACTATAGTAGGAGAGCAGACACCGCTAGCCACTTATGCAAAACTAGTTGCATGTCAAGCGTGGAACAGGTCTCATGTGCGAGGACATGTAAAGTTTGTCGGGCCGCTTCATCCCACTATGCCACCAATATCCAAAGTACAACTAGAAGCAATAAAATGATCATCATCGCCCATACTCATATGTGTACTACCGTGCAAAGTATCTACGCATAGATCACTCGATACCCTTTGAAGGGTTCGTGACAGAAAACAAAATTTTCCTGATTGTGAACTATATACCAAGATCTATTTATACTAGATACAAACAACGGGCGGATGTATATCCGTAGAGAACATACCCTTGAAGACCGACAAAGCTTACGAGTCCAAACTCGTGGTTGATGTAGACGATCTCTTGCCGATCTCAAGATCGAGAGGAAGTCCTAAGCGAAACAGCGCATCCGTGCTGCACACGTTCGAGGCACCGAGCAACCTCCGCCTCCTCGCTCCAGCGATGCGGAAGCACAACTCTTTCTTCTTGAAAAGCCACGGAACATGTATCTCGCTAGTCCGAGACCATGGGGATAAATTCTAGAGGGAGAGATCCTTCACGAGGAGGTGTGATGTGAGAGGAGGGGGGCCTTTATAGGGGAGAGGGGCACCCAAGGGGCCATGCGCCCAGCCATGGGCTGCCCCACCTCTTCCACATTCATGTGGTGGAGCTCCCCTCAAAATGAAAAGCCTCCACTCCCATTAAAAGCCTCCACTCATAAATCCACTCATGCATTAAATTTCCACCAAATTTAATGCAAGCTCTCATTAAATAAAACTCTTTTATTTATTTATTCAGAATTTTGTTAATTACTTTAATTAACAAACATTCACATAAAACCCCGCTAGTATTCCATTTCACATGCGAGAACCAGTTTGCAATTTCAAAAGCTTGATTTTGTCTAGTGAAATAAATTCTGCTTTTCTTTTCTTTTCGGCATGAAACTTTTGCTCCAAATGGATGTCTGTCTCTTATGTGTCACCCTACGGTTCATGAATAATGCGGACATGATCGAGACCCCTCTATCAATAATCGAGCGGATCCGGAGACCCATACTCCCACACATTCAACGATGACTTTCTTGTGATCGTCGGAACCTTTACGCTAGTATCTTAATCCCTTTGTTTCGCGATATATTACATGTCCGAGATTCGATCATCGGTATCTCCATACCTAGTTTGATCTACCGACATGCACTCTTTTCGTTCCGTGATATAACATTCTAGTGATCAAATCACTTGCTTGCAAGCTAATCAATGTGATATCACCGAGAGGGCCCAGTATATCTATCCGTCATCGGGATGAACAAATTCCACTCGATCCATGGGCCTCAACATAACACTTTAGTAGTTCGAACCCATCTTTATAATCACCTGTTACGGTGTGACGTTTGATGTTATCAAGAAACTCTTCGGTGTTAGTGATTGACATGATCTCATGGTCTAAGGATTAGGATCACTTCGTAAGTTGTTATAGCAATATAAACTCAATGACTTTGATCGTAATGCTATACTTCGGATGAATGTTCATCACACCATTACACTAATGTTGTGACCTCGTTATTAACAACATCCAATGTCCATGATCAGGAAACCTATGATCATCTTGTTAATCAACGAGCTAGTTTATAAGAGAGGCATAACTAGGAACTTTCTATTTGTTTATTAAACACACATGTATTAACGTTTCCGTATTAATACAATTATAGCATGCAAAATAAACATTTATCATAAACAAGGAATACGATAATAACCACTTTATTATTGCCTCTCGGGCATATTCCCTTCAGTTCACCACCCTTGTTTGCTATAAGCTAGGCTAGGCAAAATATGGTAACTTAACTTAGGAAAATTTCCCTAGCATTTCTACTATTTCACTCTACTTAGGATTTCCCAACTTAGCACTAAGCAAAAATATCATGCAATACTTTAGCAAAATAACTAATGCTAGTACAAAAACTTAGGACGACAGAATATTTATGAAAATATCACTTGCCTTGGTAGTGTGGAGTAGCACTCTTCACAATCACAATCACTAGCAAAATCTACACAAGAAATCAAAGCATACAATTACACACAATTAAATACAACCAAAAATAATATGAATGCATGCATGCAAGAATTTACCAAGTGTTAAATTTTGAAAATTCTACCAAGTGTGTTCATGACTACAGAAACATAACATGTCACAAGTTTGTCCAATAAACTTATTTGGCCATAATACAATTTTATAAAGATAATTCTATATCTAAAATAGCCCTAAACTTGTTCCACAAATAAAACCATTTTAACTGTTACTATATGCTAAACAAATTGGATATTCAGAAAGGCCTTGTTTCACTGAATCCAACGGTATAAAGTTTGCAAAAATCTAACGTGGCATTTGAAAGTTATGAGCATTTGAAGTTTGAATCTAAATCAGGTTTTAAATTCTTTTAGTTTAAACCTTGCACGCGTCAGCGTTATTACTTGGCGTGCGGTTCGCACTAGATCACCCTCCATGTGGTTGGATCTAACTAACGCTGCGGCTCGATCTGTCCATACCCTTCGTTAAGTGAAGTGTTTCTCGCGTAGGATTCAGATCGACGGCTAAAATCTCCTAACCAAAATCGGCGGCGCTCTACGGTGACAGACGGCGCGTCGATCGATGGCGGCGGCGTTCTAGGTCGCCGGGAAGGAAGGATATGCTTACGGAACCGCAGGAGGCTGCGATGCTCAAGGTAGCAATGGCTTGGAAGAAGGCGCCTGGGGTCGTCGGGATTCCTCGCGGAGTTGCGAATCGTCGTACCGTCGATCGTCGTCGTTGGTGAGGTTCCTCGTCGCTAAGCCAAAATAGGGACAACTTTCGGATCGCAAGACGATGAGGATTCTATGTGTATCGGAGGGCAAGGCGGTGGCTACTTACGGAGGAGGTCGCGAGTTCGTGCGAAGACGGTGGCGGTCGATCGTCGATGTTGCGTAGCTATGGGTCATGCGAAGGCAAGCGAGTGTGTCGAGAAGATGCTCGAGGTTCACCGAACAAGCTAGCATGAATGAGACCGAGGGGAACTCGAGGCTCACCGATCCTTGGCGATCGTCGGAGGCAAGGGGTTCAGAGAAATGCGCGCCTGGGGCGTTCGGTGCTTGGGTTTTGGGGAAAAGAGACGGAGGGGTTTATATAGCCTGGTCAAGCGAGAATCACTCGGCCATTGATTGAATTGGCGCGATTAACACACAGGAAACGGCCGCGTTGATTGGGGATGAACAGGTCGTGCGGTGGAGACGATTTGGCGTGGAGATGGCCGCTTGTCGGAGGTGCCAAGTGCGGTGGGTCTGCTTGTCGGTGCTCGGTAGCGTGTGCTCAAGGCGTGTGAAGAAAAGAAGTTCCCGGGTGGGCTTGCTGGGCTCGTTGCTAGGCGATTCTGCCAAGGCCCTTTCCATTGTTTAAGCCTTTTCTTTTTCTAATTTCATTTTCTGGTATGAATTTGATATGAATTTAAATCCTTTTGAATTCAATCTGCCTTGGGAATTTTTACAGGGTTTTGTGGATTCAATTTAACAGTCATATTATCTAAATGGTTACTTTGTAAGGCTTGGTCAAGCTTGTTTTTCAAAGTAATCAGAGGTTTGATCTAATTTGCAAATATTTGTAGAAGGATTTTGAAACATTTTCCAAATTTGAAAACTTGGGTTTAAAAGTTTCACTTAATCTTTCCATCCATGGAGGCAAGCATACAAGTATTTAAACTTTCAAATTTCAAAGGGTGATAATCATTTGGGATAAATTGTCCACATGAAATCATAGCTCCAACTTCTGTTTCTAGATGATTTTTAAGAAAACCCTAAATGGATGAATGATGCAAGGATGATATGAATGAGTTTTGAAACTATGATTTTTGGGATGTTACAAATCTAACCCCCTTAAGATGAATCTCGTCCTCGAGATTCGGATTGGCTAGCAAATAGGTGAGGGTGGTCTTTCCGAAGATCATCTTCTCTTTCCCATGTTGCTTCCTCTTCGGAGTGATGGTTCCATTGTACTTTACAAAATTTGATAGTCTTGGTCCTGGTGACTCTTTCTGCGGTCTCTAAAATCTTGACAGGCTTTTCTTCATAAGTGAGATCACTTTCTAGTTGAACCTCTTCCAAAGGTATGGTATCCTTCAAAGAGGACTCTTCCATTTCTGGGTGACATTTCTTAAGCTGACTCACATGAAATACGTTATGGACTGCTGATAGAGATTCTGGCAATTCAACTTCATATGCAACTTCTCCTTAGACTTAGAATTTTGAATGGCCCAACATATCTTGGTGCCAACTTTCCTTTGACTCCAAATCTTTTCACTCCACGGAGTGGTGATACTCTGAGATAAGCTCTATCCCCAACCAGTAGGTGACTTCTCTCGCTTAGAATCCGTAGCTTTTACATCGGGATGCTATCTTCAACCTGTCTTAAACCAATTTGACTTTTTCTTCGACATCTTTGATAAGATCAGGTCCGAATAGGCTTCTTTCTCCCACACCATTCCATAACAATGGGGTGGTACACTTCCTTCCGTAGAGTAGTTCAAATGGTGCCATTCCAATACTAGCTTGATGACTATTGTTGTAAGAAAACTCTGCGTAGGGTAAACTTTCATCCCAACTCGCTCCATAATCTAAAGCACATGCTCTCAACATGTCTTCTAGAATTTGATTGGTTCTCTCTGTTTGACCATCTGTTTGAGGATGAAAGGCAGTACTGAATTCCAATCTCGTTCCTAAGGATTCATGAAGCTGTCTCCAAAAGTGAGAAGTGAACTGAGTTCCTCTATCTGACACAATACTCTTTGGCACACCGTGAAGGCATACGATTCTGCTCATGTATATTTTTGCTAACTTGGCACTGGTATAAGTTGCCTTCACGGGTATAAAATGAGACACTTTAGTTAGGCGATCCACTACTACCCATATGGAATCATACCCTGACCTGGTCCTTGGTAATCCGATAATGAAATCCATACCAATATTTTCCCACTTCCATTCAGGAATAGGTAGTGGTTGAAGCAAACCTGCTGGTTTTTGATGCTCTGCTTTGACTCTGCTACACACATCACACAAAGCAATATGTTCGGCGATGTCTCTTTTGAGATTGTTCCACCAAAATCTTTCTTTCATATCCATGTACATCTTGGTGTTTCCTGGGTGAATAGAATATGGAGAGTTGTGACCTTCTTGTAAGATCGCCCGCAACTCAGGGTCTTGTGGAACACATATACGTTTCCCGTGCCATAAGGTTCCTTGTTCATCAATACGGAAACTCTTAGCCTTCCCTAGACTAATATTTTCCTTGATCTTTTCAATTTCCTTATCGGTCTTCTGAGCTTCTTGGATCTTGTTCAAAAGAGTGGGTTGAACATCTAATGACATAAGATGTCCTTCTGGTACAATCTCCAATCTGAGTTCCTTGAATTGTTTACACAGATCTTCTGGCAATTCCCCTTTGGTAAGACCATTTACAAACGTCTTACGACTTAAAGCATCGGCTACCACATTTGCTTTACCGGGGTGGTATTGCAAACTCAAGTCATAATCCTTGATAAGTTCTAGCCATCTTCTTTGTCTCATGTTGATCTCCTTCTGGGTGAAGATATACTTCAAGCTCTTATGATCGGTGAATACTTCACACCGCTTACCTAAAAGGTAATGTCTCCATGTTTTGAGTGCATGGACTATGAGGCTAACTCAAATCATGAGTAGGATAGTTTACTTCATGAGTTTTGAGTTGTCTCAAGCATAAGCTACGACTCTACCATCTTGCATAAGTACAGACCCAAGCCTTGATGAGAAGCATCACAATACACTTGGAAATCCTTTTCCAAATCGCGGAATATAGAACTGTGTCACAAGTCTCTTCTTCAACTCTTGGAAGTCGACAGAACCTTCATCAAACAAATTTCTTGTCCTTCTTTAGCAGCAATCATCGGCTTAGCAACTTTCGAGAAATTTTCAATGAACCTTCAGTAGTAACCTGCTAAGCCAAGGAAACTACGAACTTCCTTCACATTCTTGGGTGATTCCCAATCTGTCACAAATGAAACTTTGGCGGGATCAATCGCCACACCATCCTTTGTCATAACATGACCAAGAAATCCAACTTTCTCTAACCGTAACTCACACTTGCTGAATTTGGCATAAAGTTTATGCTCTCTTAACTTTTCAAGTATCAAGCGCAAGTGTCTTTCATGTTCTTCCTTGCTCTTGGAGTAGACTAGGATATCGTCGATAAAAACGACCACAAACTTGTCAAGAAATTCCATGAACACTTTGTTCATCATATTCATAAAGTATGCTGGAGCGTTGGTTAAACCAAAAGGCATCACAGTGTACTCATACAATCCATACCTTGTGGTGAATGCTGTCTTAGGTATGTCTTGCTTTCTTATCTTAAGTTGAAAATAGCCTGACCGAAGATCAATCTTCGAGAATACACACGCCCCCTCTAATTGATCAAACAAGTCGTTGATTCTTGGCAAAGGATACTTGTTCTTGATGGTAACCTCGTTGAGAGAACGATAATCAATACATAATCTTTGTGTTCTATCCTTCTTCTCCACAAACAATACTAGGGCTCCCCAAGATGAAGAACTTGGTTGTATAAACCCTTTCTGTAACTGTTCTCCTAGTTGTTTCTTGAGTTCTTTCAGTTCATCTACTGACATTTTGTATGGTTTCTTAGCTATTGGTCCAGAACCTGGTACCAAATCTATCAAAAACTCCACATCTCTATCTGGTGGCATTCCTGGTAATTCCTCCGGGAATACATCCGGATACTCACACACAATTGGCACACTGTCCATGATAACCCCCTTAAGAGAATTTAGCTTACTTCCTTTAGACTCAAAGTTTGATTTAAATTTTATTCTTTTTCCTTCTGGGGTTGTGAGTGTAACTGTACGATTGGCGCAATCCAATACTCCTTCATACTTAGCCATCCAATCCATTCCCAATATTACATCCAATCCTTGGGAATTCAGGATTATTAGGTTCACTGGAAACTTATGTTTTCCAAACTCTATGACTAAGTCATGACATCCTAAGTTTACTATCATTTCTCCCCCTGGAGAACTTACTCTTATAGGACACCCAATGGTTTCTACCGGTAGTTCATTTCTTTCAACAAATGCTTTTGATATGAATGAATGAGATGCACCAATATCAAAGAGTACAAATGCTGAAATTGAATTGAGTCTGAACTTACCAGCAACGGCATCAGGTTCCTCATAGACCTCCTCCACATTGATGTGGTTAACCTGTCCTTTCTGGAAAGGATTTGGCTTGTTAGGTCCTTCAACTTTCTTTCGTGGCACTCATTAGCATAATGCCCCACTTCTTGCATTTGAAGCACTCAACCGACTGATGTCCTTTTTAACATCGACTTCCACTTCCACTACCATTTCCACCGTGGTGGCTCTTAGGTCCACCCTTGTGGTTCTTGTATATCATTGTCATGGCTACGGTGATGCTTGTTGTCATGACGGTTGTGGTTGTGGTGCTTGTTGAATTTCCCATGTTTATGGGATCCTGAGCTGCCATTGTCATCATACTGAGACCGTTTGTGAGACGATCCCGAGTTGTGTTTGTCGGAGTGTTTCCTTTTCCTACTCTCGACTTGCTTCATTTTACTTTCCAAAATAGCAGCCTTGTCACACAAAGACTGATAAGTTGGAACATATGCCACAGACAACTGTAGGTTCAGCTCATCATTCAAGCCTTCTAAGAACTTTTCCTTTCTCTTGGCATCAGTATCCACCTCATCCGGTGCATAGCGCGCCAGATTGTTGAATTCTTCTACGTATTCTGCCACACTGCGATGGCGCTGTTTCAAGTTGTGAAACTCCTTCTTTTTCAGACTCATTATCCCGGATGAGATATGAGCGGTGCGAAACCCATCCTCAAATATGTCCCATGTCACTTCATCAATGGGAGTGGTAATTTGGAAGTTATCCCACCAAGTGGCGGCTGGTCCTTCCAACAGATGTGCTGCGAATCTGACTTTTTCAGCATCAGTGCAGCCCACTGTCACTAGGTCTTTGTTCACAGAACATAACCAGTCATTGGCTGCCATGGGATCAGTTGTCCCCGAAAATTTTGCTGGCCTTAGTCGCAGAAATCTGGTAAGCATATCAAAACCCGGAGGGTTGTTGTTGTTGTTGTTGTTGTTATTGTTGTTGGGAGTGTTATGGTTGTTGTTATTCGATTACGGATGAATGTCGTCATCATTTGCATAAGTTGCGTTTAGCATTCATCATCTGTTGCATTTCGGGTGATGTTATTGGGGTTTGCTGACGGGAGGCATCTGTCGTTGTCCAAATAGATAAGAATGAGATACCCATAGATGTTTCATGCACAAAACTTCACAAGCAACACATAACAAGCAACTTAAGAATATAAGTGCAACATCCACATAACAAACTCATGAAATAAAACACACAAGTGGCAAGCCATCCACATGTCGGATGGTCCAATAATAAGTTCGCAACAACAAGTATGAATATGAAAGATAAAAATGAGTAAACAAGTCTACTCGTCAGCATCTATCTCCTCCTCGACGAAGGTAAGACCTGCGTTCTCCGTCGCGGTCTTGTTCTCCTCTATCGTAGTGGTCAAAGAATCAACCTTGGTCTTGAGAGCCCTCTTCTGGGAGCGAAGCCTCTCAATAACCATCTGCTTTGCTCAAGCTCAAGTCCTTAGACTTCGCCTCGGTCATGTCCCGGATCCTCTTGTTCCTATCCTGGACGCGTTTCTCCTGACTCTTGAACTTGCGGTCCTGGGCCTCGAACTTGGTCTCCATTTCCTTGATCATCTCATCCTGCTGCGCAAAAAGCTTGTCCTTCTCGCGAAGCTGCACCTGAAGCTCGTCATTACCTAGCATGACGTTCGTCCTGTCCGTATCTACGTGTCTGAGAAGAGTCTCTAAGTCCTGAAGATAAAGACGTATCGGCTCCGCAGTGCTCCTCGAGTCGTCCTCAAAGTCGATGGAATCTCCATCAACATCACGTCTTCCGAAGACGTGAAAGTGAGTACCCTAACTCCGAGTGACGGCTAACGATCGTCCTATCAGTCCTGCATGACTACCTCCATGCCTCTCTCCGTCATCGTGCATCAACTTGAAGACGATGGCCTCTGTAGTAGGCTCGACCAAGCGTCTGGCTGGTCACCTTGAAGCCCAGAGGTCCTTCCTCTCGAACTTGGTGAGTGGGTACACCGTGATGGTAGGAAGAGGGAGATCAAGTAGAGTGGTAAGCTCAATGATACGGGGACCAAAACGAGTAACCCGAAACTCCTCAACAGTGCTGACGGCAACAGGCATCTATTTATAAGATTGAAAAGTTAGAACATTGCAATTCAAGGTAAATCAAGACTAACATTCATACATATCCATGAAACAAAATCGTCACACAAGTCATGCATACATAAGTTCATTACATCACTCAAGGTCCAAACTTATTTAAAATATCTTTTGAAAATAAGGTCATAAGTGGTGGTCCAACTAACGTGGTGACCTTACAATCCAATCTCGCGGGACCTATTGTTAAACACAATGTTCCTAGAGGCAATCCACCAATCTTGCTCTCTTGACTCTATCACTAAGTCTATAACTTCTCCTCTTATTTCTTGGTTGGTGTCTTCCAACTCTTGAGTAAGCTCCTTCTCTTTCTCTAAGTCCTGTTGGAGGTTGAGCATTCCGCACTTGAATCTAGCACTTAGTTCCTTGATAGTCCTCCAAGCTGCATCCCTGGCTGACTCAAAGAATGTGGTGTGCATGGTAGTGTTGGTGTACATGCAGAATCCCCTTTATTTGTGGTTGTCTTCCTTGTTTTTGTACAAGTGAAGTTGCACCCACCAATACTCCACTCCTTCATCCATCACTGGAAAGCCCTTGTACACGGCTTCACCATGTGCATCCATTGCCTCCATGAGGTCCTTGAGAATATTGGGAAACTCAGTTTCACATTCCAAGGTCATGGTCATGAGTGGTCCCTTCTTCACGGCTTCGTTGATGGAATTCATCTACAAGGAAGTTGAAAGAGATTAGGAAAAGTTTTACGAGAAGAATAGACAAGTGTAGAAGTAGTTTGAAAAAACTTTTTTCCTTAGTGGTTTTCCAATCCTAGGGTCATAATCCTCAGCAACACAAAGGCTCGATACCATCTGTTAAACCCCACCTTTATAAAGGATAGGATCCCTGTGATTGCAATGCTAGTCCCTGGATCAATGCTAGCATCCACAGTTTAAGATGAAGTACACAGATACAAAGGTCGTTTATTACATTCATTCCAGAGATAAAACATAGTCTTTTACAACTCAGGGCCATAGGCCTAATACAAGAGTTTTAAGGAATAAGTAAATAAACACAAGTCTTCATTTTCATGTGCCACAGGCAAGCATGTTGAGTGTAGACTCATGACTCCTAATCATCATCGGAGTAACCTGCAACATCACAAGCTACAGCCACAGAGGGTCAATACTTTGGAATAGTATTGGCAAGTGATACCTTAGTATATTTTAAGTGGACTACAATACTATATGCTTTTTGGCTAGTGTAGCTTGGCTTGCTTTGCTTTAACATAAGTTTTTCCTATTAGTTGAAATCACTAAGTTTTCTTTGTCAAAACATTCCCAAGGAAACCACCAATAGACATTGGGGTCCTTCACCCTTGTTCACCCACAAATTTTTACTTAGAAGTTGGAGTGATGAGATTCTTGTGGCTTCCATGTCTTGATGCTCAAAATGTCCATTTCCTTGGACAAGGCTAAGTACTTAGGTTTTCCATCTGCAGAGGTTGTGCACTTTTCCCACCAGACTTGGTTTCCCAAGACAGGACCTTTCAGAAGCCTTTCCTTAGCCAAATGGACGTTCAACCTCTCATCCCATCTACCACCAACTGTCCAAATGACTAAGTTCTAGCAACCTATATGATCATGGCAGAGCCCATTTTGCCAAGTGGTTGCACTGTAAGCTATCTCCACACTTGGCCTCCAAATCCCTTTGTGCCTGGGTGGCATTCCACAAGTGAGATACACAACCCAAGTCCATGGCCTTGTGTAACCACTCAACATAACCCAATCTTCCCATTCCACCGGAGGTTCATTTGTCTTAGTTGTTTTATTAAGAAAATATAAGTCTCTTGACTTAGAATATTTTTATCATATAGTATATAGATGTTCACCACCCTTGTTTGCTATAAGCTAGGCTAGGTAAAATATGGTAACTTAACTTAGGAAAATTTCCCTAGCATTTCTACTATTTCACTCTACTTAGGATTTCCCAACTTAGCACTAAGCAAAAATAGCATGCAATACTTTAGCAAAATAACTAATGCTAGTACAAAAACTTAGGACAGGAATATTTATGAAAATATCACTTGCCTTGGTAGTGTGGAGAGTAGCACTCTTCACAATCACAATCACTAGCAAAATCTACACAAGAAATCAAAGCATACAATTACACACAATTAAATACAACCAAAAATAATATGAATGCATGCATGCAAGAATTTACCAAGTGTTAAATTTTGAAAATTCTACCAAGTGTGTTCATGACTACAGAAACATAACATGTCACAAGTTTGTCCAATAAACTTATTTGGCCATAATACAATTTTATAAAGATAATTCTATATCTAAAATAGCCCTAAACTTGTTCCACAAATAAAACCATATTAACTGTTACTATATGCTAAACAAATTGGATATTCAGAAAGGCCTTGTTTCACTGAATCCAACGGTATAAAGTTTGCAAAAATCTAACGTGGCATTTGAAAGTTATGAGCATTTGAAGTTTGAATCTAAATCAGGTTTTAAATTCTGTTTTTAGTTTAAACCTTGCCACGCGTCGCGTTATTACTGGCGCGTACCGGTTCGCACCAGATCACCCTCCTGTGCCGTTGGATCTAACTAACGCAGCTCGGATCTGTCCATACCCCTTCGTTAAGTGAAGTGTTTCTCGCCAGGATTCAGATCGACGGCTAAAATCTCTAACCAAAATCGGCGGCGCTACAAGTGCGGTGACGGCGGCGATGGCGGTGCTGGCGTCTAGGTCGCCGGGAAGGAAGGAGATGCTTACGAACCGCAGAGGCTGCGATGCTCAAGGTAGCAATGGCTTGGGAAGGCGCAGGTCGCCGGGATTCCTCGCGGAGTTCGCGAATCGTCCACGGTCGTCGTCGTTGGTGAGGTTCCTCGTCGCTAAGCCAAAATAGGGACACCATCGGATGCGCAAGACGATGAGGATTCTATCGTGTCGATCGGAGGGCAAGGCGGTGGCTACTTACGGAGGGAGGTCGCCGAGTTCGTGCGTAAGACGGTGGCGGTCGATCGTCGGCGTAGCTATGGGTCATGCGAAGGCAAGCGGAGTGTGTCGAAGATGCTCGAGAGGTTCACCGAACAAGATAGCGTGAATGAGAGACCGGGGAACTCGAGGCTCACCGAATTCGCCGATCGTCGGAGACGGCGGGTTGCAGAGAGAAATGCACTGAGGCGTTCGGTGCTTGGGGTTTTGGGAAAAGAGAGGGACAGAGGGGTTTATATAGCCTGGTCAAGCGAGAATCACTCGGCCATTGATTGATTCAATTGACGCGATTAACACACGGAAACGGCCGCGTTGATTGGGGACGAACAGGTCATGCGGGTGGAGACGACAAGGCGTGGAGATGGCCGCTTGTCGCGAGATCTTGCCAAGTGCGGTGGGGTCTGCTTGTCAATGGTAGCGTGTGCTCGCGCGTGTGAGAAGAAAAGAAGTTCCCCGGGTGGGCTTGCTGGGCTTGATCAGCTGCTGGGCCAGATTCTGGCCGCGCGGCCCTTTTCCATTGTTTAAGCCTTTTCTTTTTCTAATTTCATTTTCTGGTATGAATTTGATATGAATTTAAATCCTTTTGAATTCAATCTGCCTTGGGAATTTTTACAGGGTTTTGTGGATTCAATTTAACAGTCATATTATCTAAATGGTTACTTTGTAAGGCTTGGTCAAGCTTGGTTTTCAAAGTAATCAGAGGTTTGATCTAATTTGCAAATATTTGTAGAAGGATTTTGAAACATTTTCCAAATTTGAAAACTTGGGTTTAAAAGTTTCACTTAATATTTCCATCCATGGAGGCAAGCATACAAGTATTTAAACTTTCAAATTTCAAAGGGTGATGATCATTTGGGATAAATTGTCCACATGAAATCATAGCTCCAACTTCTGTTTCTAGATGATTTTTAAGAAAACCCTAAATGGATGAATGATGCAAGGATGATATGAATGAGTTTTGAAACTATGATTTTTGGGATATTACACTAAGCTTGGAGGGAGGTATACCGACATCACACTCATCTATATATCATTTTCGGTCGATTCTTTGTATATCCACTTGTTTCGCTTTCTTTTTGGTTTTTGTTGCTTCTTTCTAAAAACCCAAAAATACCAAAAATATTTTCGTTGTTTCTCTTGGTTTGTTTCTTTGTTTTGGTTTGCCTTAAAAGAAAAATCCAAAAAGATTTTTCTTTGTTTTTGTTTGGTTTTTATTTGGTTGCTTGTTTCTAAAAAATCGAAAAGACCAAAAATATTTGTTGTTGTTCTCTGGTTTTGTGAGTTCTTTGCAGGGTTCATCCGTCCTCAGTGGATTTTGGTTTCATGTTAATTATTCAAGTCACACAAGTGAAGGGCAATAATGAAGTTTAAGACAACTCGAGGTGTGGTAAGAGGCTGGTAACGAACTCTATTTGTTCCATTCTTATACATATACTCTTCATAGTGAGCATGCTTACCCTGTTTGTGTAAGGTGTATGTCATTATGGATACTTAGTAGTTCTTGCTTATCTATGATTAGCTCCAGCTTGCTAATAGTTTGTAGCATGACATATGAATGTTTGCTTGCATTGTTTTATTCATACTTTGGTATTATATTATGGTATCCTCCTCTGACTGTTCATGTGAATCGACTTGGCACATGCTCACGCATGCATATGACTAATCAATAGTCAATAAGCCTCGCTGATTTATTTTGTCTCGGAGTTCTTGTATCAATTTCATGCCATAGTTAGCCCTGTTTTGTTGCAAGCATGATTATGACAACTATTTCTCTCTCGTTTGTCGCTCCCTCTCTATTGCTAGCCTTCACTTGCACTGAGTACGTGCTATACATGTGCTTCCAACTCCCCAAAACCAATATTGCCAGCTGTGTCCACCATACCTACCTATTAGCATCATTTGCTATTTCAGTGCATATTCCATATGTCATGTTTTCTTCCAAAATAAAATGTTTGTCTGTTTTGAAAAAGTTAGTTAGTAAAGCTCTCACAAACTTGATGGCACACTTTATTCCTTGCACTTAATAATCTTGAACCATTGTGACTAGTCCATGAAAGTTATATGCTTGCTAATTATATCTTTGGAGTCGTGAATCTGTCATCACGGGGAACGCTTTCAACACTTTTTGGATATCTCATCCAGTTGATTCCTTGCTCTTTTGTTTGCGGATGTCGACGATGTGAAATAAAAGGGGAAGTTGTTAGTTCATGGAGTTTATACATTGTGTTAGAGAAACGCCTGGGCCGCTAGCCTAAGGCATGCCTAATCATGGTGGAAACTTGCAGCATCACTATAATGAGCATCTATGAAGCGTCCTCAATAAAAAGCTATGCATATGGTAAAAAACGATTGCTGAGATGCTCATTGTCTGCTTGTCTTGTCATTTTGTTTATGGGAAAGATCCTGTACCATGTGCAAGGGGTACCCCGTTGGCGGTTCTCGATGATATGCATGTATTTACAATGACAAGAACTTTCAGGTGACCAAAGTTGAGTAGCATGGAGGGGATGCACACCCCTCAACCTTTCCTTGCCAAACTTTCTTGCGAGCTGCTAGGATTCGTAATGATTTCATGACTTTGGTGTAGAGGTCCGGACTAACAAGTTACATGTAGGATGAGAGTGCACAATATGCTTTGCTTACTAAAACATTTGTGGAGAGTTTCTCCTTTACTAATAGTATGTTCACGCCTTCTGTGTCTTTCAAGATTTATGGCAGGGCTCATTCTATGACATTGAAGAAATTTTGCAAGGCCTTGGGACTTGGTACAACTGGGTCATCAAAGAAGATTCAAGATCTACCCGCTGATTTATTAGAGCTTTACCGAGGAATAACCAATGACGATGACCGTAGAGCTCAGTGAGGGAAGATAAAGAACATTCAACTTCCGGCCATCAGGTATTTTGCCTACTATCTTGCCACCGGTGTTCTTGGTAGGGAGAACACTAGCAATATTTCCAACTATCAATTGGCCTTCTTAGCTGTTGCGCTCAATAATGAGGATAAGTATAATCTTGGTTCTCTCATTGCTCGTCGTCTAGCTGCTAAGGGACCCATTTATGGGGGAATTATTGCTACTCGTGTTGCTGCTGCCTTGGACATTGTTGTTGATCCACATGATACAGTTTTGGCTCCTCAGATGCTTGATCTTGCTGCCATGAAGGCGCACCACTTTGTCACCACTAGCTCTACTCTTGAGAACTTGGTTTATAGAATGTTGTTTACTGACGGGGAAGAGAGAGAGAGAGAGAGAGAGAGAGAGATCCCTCTACCCAAAACCAATTTGTTCAGTATTTCTCAGGGACCTTGGTCACACTCGAAGGCGGAGATGGATGACAACATGCGTTCTCTCAACTTCCATGGGCACTATCAGGAGGAAGCACTATCATACGACCCCCATGCGTATTACACAGGGAGGGCCTCGAGCTCATAACAGGACGAGGGAGCTTCCTCGACATACTATGGAAATGCATCTACTTGGGCACCATGGGATTGAGCCCCGCTTAGTCCAAAATCCTAAGCTTGGAGGGAGGTATACCGACATCACACTCATCTATATATCATTTTCGGTCGGTTCTTTGTATATCCACTTGTTTCGCTTTCTTTTTGGTTTTTTTTGCTTCTTTCTAAAAACCCAAAAATACCAAAAATATTTTCGTTGTTTCTCTTGGTTTGTTTCTTTGTTTTGGTTTGCCTTAAAAGAAAAATCCAAAAAGATTTTTCTTTGTTTTTGTTTGGTTTTTATTTGGTTGCTTGTTTCTAAAAAATCGAAAAGACCAAAAATATTTGTTGTTGTTCTCTGGTTTTGTGAGTTCTTTGTAGGGTTCATCCGTCCTCAGTGGATTTTGGTTTCATGTTAATTATTCAAGTCACACAAGTGAAGGGCAATAATGAAGTTTAAGACAACTCGAGGTGTGGTAAGAGGCTGGTAACGAACTCTATTTGTTCCATTCTTGTACATATACTCTTCATAGTGAGCATGCTTACGCTGTTTGTGTAAGGTGTATGTCATTATGGATACTTAGTAGTTCTTGCTTATCTATGATTAGCTCCAGCTTGCTAATAGTTTGTAGCATGTCATATGAATGTTTGCTTGCATTGTTTTATTCATACTTTGGTATGATATTGTGGTATCCTCCTCTGACTGTTCATGTGAATCGACTTGGCACATGCTCACGCATGCATATGACTAATCAATAGTCAATAAGCCTCGCTGATTTATTTTGTCTCGGAGTTCTTGTATCAATTTCATGCCATAGTTAGCCCTGTTTTGTTGCAAGCATGATTATGACAGCTATTTCTCTCTCGTTTGTCGCTCCCTCTCTATTGCTAGCCTTCACTTGCACTGAGTACGTGCTATACATGTGCTTCCAACTCCCCAAAACCAATATTGCCAGCTGTGTCCACCATACCTACCTATTAGCATCATTTGCTATTTCAGTGCATATTCCATATGTCATGTTTTCTTCCAAAATAAAATGTTTGTCTATTTTGAAAAAGTTAGTTATTAAAGCTCTCACAAACTTGATGGCACACTTTATTCCTTGCACTTAATAATCTTGAACCATTGTGACTAGTCCATGAAAGTTATATGCTTGCTAATTATATGCTGGGAGTCAGCAGAACCGTGCTGTCATGGGGAACGCTTTCAACACTTTTTGGATATCTCATCTAGTTGATTCCTTGCTCTTTTGTTTGCGGATGTCGACGATGTGAAATAAAAGGGTAAGTTGTTAGTTCATGGAGTTTATACATTGTGTTAGAGAAACACATGGGCCGCTAGCCTAAGGCATGCCTAATCATGGTGGAAACTTGCAGCATCACTATAATGAGCATCTATGAAGCGTCCTCAATAAAAAGCTATGCATATGGTAAAAAAAGATTGTTGAGATGCTCATTGTCTGCTTGTCTTGTCATTTTGTTTATAGGAAAGCTCCTGTACCATGTGCAAGGGGTACCCCGTTGGCGGTTCTCGATGATATGCATGTATTTACAATGACAAGAACTTTCAGGTGACCAAAGTTGAGTAGCATGGAGGGGATGCACACCCCTCCACCTTTCCTTGCCAAACTTTCTTGCGAGCTGCTAGGATTCTTAATGATTTCATGACTTTGGTGTAGAGGGCCGGACTAACAAGTTACATGTAGGATGAGAGTTCACAATATGCTTTGCTTACTAAAACATTTGTGGAGAGTTTCTCCTTTACTAATAGTATGTTCACGCCTTCTGTGTCTTTCAAGATTTATGGCAGGGCTCATTCTATGACATTGAAGAAATTTTGCAAGGCCCTGGGATTTGGTACAACTGGGTCATCAAGGAAGATTCAAGATCTACCCGCTGATTTGTTAGAGCTTTACCGAGGAATAACCAATGATGATGACCGTAGAGCTCAGCGAGGGAAGATAAAGAACATTCAACTTCCAGCCATCGGGTATTTTGCCTACTATCTTTCCACCGGTGTTCTTGGTAGGGAGAACACTAGCAATATTTCCAACTATCAATTGGCCTTCTTAGCTGTTGCGCTCAATAATGAGGATAAGTATAATCTTGGTTCTCTCATTGCTCGTCGTCTAGCTGCCAAGGGACCCATTTATTGGGGAATTATTGCTACTCGTGTTGCTGCTGCCTTGGACATTGTTGTTGATCCACATGATACAGTTTTGGCTCCTCAGATGCTTGATCTTGCTGCCATGAAGGCGCACCACTTTGTCACCACTAGCTCTACTCTTGAGAACTTGGTTTATAGAATGTTGTTTACTGACGGGGAAGAGAGAGAGAGAGAGAGATCCCTCTACCCAAAACCACTTTGTTCAGTATTTCTCAGGGACCTTGGTCACGCTCGAAGGCGGAGATGGATGACAACCTGCGTTCTCTCAACTTCCATGGGCACTATCAGGAGGAAGCACTATCATACGACCCCCATGCGTATTACACAGGGAGGGCCTCGAGCTCGTAACAGGACGAGGGAGCTTCCTCGACATACTATGGAAATGCATCTACTTGGGCACCATGGGATTGAGCCCCACTTAGTCCAAAAGCCTAAGCTTGGAGGGAGGTATACCGACATCACACTCATCTATATATCATTTTCGGTCGGTTCTTTGTATATCCACTTGTTTCGCTTTCTTTTTGGTTTTTTTTGCTTCTTTCTAAAAACCCAAAAATACCAAAAATATTTTCGTTGTTTCTCTTGGTTTGTTTCTTTGTTTTGGTTTGCCTTAAAAGAAAAATCCAAAAATATTTTTCTTTGTTTTTGTTTGGTTTTTATTTGGTTGCTTGTTTCTAAAAAATCGAAAAGACCAAAAATATTTGTTGTTGTTCTCTGGTTTTGTGAGTTCTTTGCTTATCTTTGGAGATATGCCCAAGAGGCAATAATAAAGTGGTTATTATCATATCTTCACACTTATGATAAATGTTTACATACCATGCTATAATTTTATTAACCGGAAACATTAATACTTGTGTGATTTGTAAACTAAAATAAGAGTCCCTAGTAAAGCCTCTTGTTAAACTAGCCTGTTGGTTAATATATAATCATGGTTTCCTGATCATGAACATAGAGATGTTATTAACAATAGGATCATATCATTAGGCGAATGATGTGATGGACATACTCCTATAGATAAGCGTAGCACAAAGATCAAGTCATTTCAATAGTTCAATTGCTATATGCTTTCTGATACATAGTAACCTGATTCCTTCGACCATGAGATCATGCATATCACCTTTTCCGGATGGATGCTTTGATGTCATCAAACACCACACCGTAACAGGGTGGCTATAAAGATGGCATTGAGTGTTCAGAAAGTATAGGTTGAAACACATGGATCAAGAATGGGATTTGTCCATCCATATGACGGATAGATATACTCTGGGCCCTCTCGGTGTAAATGTCATCCAATTAGCTTGCAAGCATGTGACTGGATCACAAGGGATCACATATCACGGGAACAAGAAAAGAGTACTTATCGGTAACGAGGTTGAACTAGGTATGCAGAGATACCGACGATCATAACCTCGGATAAGTAAACTATCGGGAGACAAAGGGAAATTGGTATCGTATGTAAGTGGTTCATTCGATCGCAAAGTAATCGTAGAAATATGTGGGAGCCATATGAATTTCCAGATTCCTCTATTGGTTATTGTTCGGAGAAGTGTCTCGATCATGTCCGCATAATTCACGAACCGTAGGGAGACACACTTAAGGATTCGACGTTGTTTGAGTAGTTATGGTATTATGAGGAAAAGACCGAATGTTGTTCGGAGTCTCGGATGGGATCCGGGATATCACGAGGAGATCCGGAATGGTCCGGAGAATAAGATTCATATAAGGAAAGTCCCGTTTCGGAGTTCGGAAATGATTCCGGTGTTTTCATCGAGAATGTTCTAGAAGATTCCGGAATGTCCGACACTCCGGAGGGGAAGGGGTACATGAATGTGTCATTGCATATTGGAATGATTGCATCATGTACTGAGTGTTCTCGCTGTCTAAACCCTAGACCACTAATAGATCTCTCATACTCCACCGTACTCGCTCCGGCTTAAGGCGAAGCCCTGCGGGATCTCCCCTCTACTTCCGGTACCACGCCGTTGTGCTGCCGGAATCGCGAGGAGAGTGCTACAACCTCCGCTGCCTGCTGGAACAAGGGAGAGGAAGGTCTTCGTCGAGTATCGAACGTGTGACCGACTGCGGAAGCGCTGCCGGAACGCAGCGCCGGAAGGATCGTCTACGCGATCTTGAGATCGGAAAGAGTACGACTACATCACCCACGAGAATCTGCTCTCGTTAACCGCTTTGGAATCTTCGAGGGTAAGTTATTCCATCGACTCGTTGCTACAATCTAGTAGATAGATCTTGGCTTGTTTGTTTGTATGCGATAGAAAATTTTTGTTTTCCATGCTACAAACCCCTACAGTGGTATCAGAGCCGTGTCTATATGTAGATCTGTTGCACGAGTAGAACACAATGGTCATTGTGGGCATTGATGCTTTTATTGTCGATTGCTTCTTGTGTACTTTGCATCTTGCGGTATGTTGGGATGAAGCGGCCCGGGCTAACCTTACATGACATCGTTCATGAGACTTGCTCCACGCTTGACATGCAACTTGTATTGCATAAGTGGCTTTATGGTGCGCTTTCTCCTAGCATAGTTAAGATCCAATTTACAACGGATGATTAACAATACTAGTATCAATGTTGTGGTTCTTGTTCGTAAGTTAGAATGACACTTATTGAAAGCCCCAAAACCACGTAAAATATGCAAAGAAAGTAGAGGCGTCTAACTTTGTTTTGCAGGGGTGTCTGATGATGTGATATGGCCATGATTGTGATTATATATGATGTATGCAATGTTCCTTATTGTAAGTCGGCAACCGGCATGAGCCATATGGTTGTCTTTAATTTCTGTTAAGACCCGCGTGTCTATTCAAAGTAGTTGTAATAGTTGAAGCCGGTGGAAGACAATCATGGAGCAGCGTCATTGACCTTGATGCAATGCCGGTAATGATGAAGATCATGTTCGTGCTTGAAGATGGAGATCGGAAGCACAAAGAAGAAAGGCCATATCATATCACATATTATGAATTGCATGTGATGTTAATCCTTTATGCATCTTGTATTGCTTAGTAGACGGTAGCATTATAAGATGATCCCTCAAGCACACAATTTCAAGTTCTTAAGTGTTCACCCTTAGTTAGCACCGTTGCTAAAGCTTGTTGTTTCGAAGCACCACGTGATGATCGGGTGTGTTAGATTCTGCGAGTGTATACAACGTAAGCAAGCCAGATTTGCTTATGCGGAAGCTAAGGTTGATCTTGACGAGCCTAGCATGTACAGACATGGTCTCGGAACACGGATCACCGAAAGGTAAAGCATGAGTCATATAGTAGATATGATGAACATGTTGATTGTTCGCCATTGAAGTTACATCAACTCTCGTGATGATCGGTTTTGATGTGGTGGATTTGGTTCGTGTGATCACTAAAACAATGTGAGGGATATTGTTTTGAGTGGGAGTTCACCTAGATTAATTTATTTATTAATTAGAACTCAATTTATCATAAACTAAATCAAAGTGAATTTGCATAGTTGTTGTAGTCATTGGCATCCGTTTACCACCTTGCGCTTAGTTATAATTGAGATGATAGAACTATAGAATTCTGGTTAGTTACTTTACGAACTGGTATCGTATTGTTTTGAAGTGTTAATCTAAGGTTTAAAAGTCCTATTGCAAACTTTCAAGAAGTTCGGTTACTCCATGAAGTTTAATAATTAGTATTAAATCAAGAGTAACAATTCCAAGTGTTAGTATATAAGTATCATGTTTGTCTCCATGATTCTTGATATTCAAAGGATTCTCTTAATATCAAGGTTATCTAGGATCTGAAAGAGTTGTTTGAAACCATGATGTGTGGAAGATATTGTGATATCTGAAGCAGTTTTAGTTACAACATGATAGAGTATAATATGGCAAAGTTCATGTTCTCATATTTTGATTTGAATCTGCAAAGGTTGGAGACACTTGTTGTCCTAATCCTCCAAAAGGTTTTGGATAGCAACATTATACTCATAATTCATCGTTATAAGCTAAAGTAGCTTGATCATGGCGATTCCATGATAAGGGTGAATATTTGATGTAGGTAAAATGTTTACTACACCAAGAGATTACTAAAGAAAGGAATTTGAAAGAACACCAAACATTTGATGATGGTAATCTACTTCAAAGTGCAAGTCCAAAGACATTGGTATTTAACTATACGCTTTGGACTATATGTCATATGTATGACTCCACTATTGATGTTGATAGATTCTTTCAAGCGAGAAAGGAAATCTTGAAAGAATCTCATAAATATATGGCAGAAAAGAAAAGACTAGAATTGTTCAGTTTAAGTATATAGATGATATACATGTTATGGCTATATTCTTTGCTTATTAAACAATTTGGTTCTTAAGTATTTAATACTGAATTTGTTGGTATGAATCGTCATACGAAACAATGTAATTCATGAACTACAATGGCCTAAGTAATTAGCAAAAGAATATGTGATGATGTTCATCGAGAACAAATAAAGGGTTATTGTGTTGCTCGTTAAACATCAAAGCTTGCCTTCAAGATTTGTTTTATCAGGTATTATGAGAACAAAAGGGTTGTTCAAATAATTGCCGTAATCCATAAAAGATGGATGATTCACAAATCTCGTTGGAGAAATCACATCCATAAAACTAGTGCTAAAAATGTCGAAAGACAAATTGATTGAAAGATCACTTAGGAAGTGACATCGCCGTTTAAATTATATTGGAAAGAAAACATGAAGAAAATCCATATGGATGGATTTTGGAGTCTATTTGATTTTGATCAAATGACGCTTGTGAAACTTTCCTAGAGATAATTAAAACTTCGTTCATAGGCCAAAAGGGAACGAATGACTAGCTTATTGGAACTTGTACATATTGTTGTACGAAATCCATTATGTGTAGTCAAGAGCGATGGATTTCAACTTCATATGCTTTCTCCAGAAATTTGAGTGAATATATGAATATTTACTTAATAAGGATGAAGTGTGAAATATTTGAAAAGTTCAAAGATTTTCAAGATGAAGTGCAAAATCATTGTAACAAGAATATAAATAGTTTATGATAAGATCATAAAGGAAGACATTTGAGTTACAAGTTTAGCATAATACCTAAGATTTAAGGAATCGTTCCTTGGATTTGCATTTCCCGAAACACCATAAGAGTATGGAGCGTTCGAGATATGTAATTAAACCTTGTTTGACATGGGAAGATCAAAGGTGTAATTCATAAAACTGCCATTATATTTTAAAGATTAAAAGCTTTAGAGATTACCGTTTTTCCACTGAAAAGAGCTTCATCATAATCCGTTGAAATGATACCATATAAGGTTATGGTTTGGGATAAAACCCAAGTAGTCCTTTCTTAAAACATTGGTATGCTATGCATAAGAAAGATGTGCAACCAAAGTCGGATGAACTGTCTTTGTATAAATGTTAAGTATTCCTCCATAAAACACCGGAGACAAAAGTGTTTGTCGCTTAGAACATCAAGTTTCTTTGAGAAGGAATTTTTCGTGAAAAGTTAAGTGGGAGGACAATAGAACTTTGATAAGGTTAAAAGAACCTTAGCTATATGTGGAAAGTTCTTGGCGCGAAAAATGTTAGGAGGTAGCAACAATGCTCATGGCTCACGTGCCTCAAAGGTTGTGGTCACGGAGATCTAAGTTCCTATTGAAACAAGTAGGTCGGGTAAACAATCAAATACCAAGATTTGAGAGTTAAATCATTATTTGACAATAATGATCCGACTACATGCAAAGAAGCGATGATGAAGCCCTGACTCCTTCAAATGGCTTGAAGCCATAAAATCCGTGATAGTTCCATACACGAGAAATCAAGTTTTGAACTTGAAGGACCCTCGGAAAAGGTGTAAGACCTTACAGTTGTGTTTGGATCTATAAAGAAATAGACATGGATGTTTTACATCTATAAAATGGTCGACATGTTGGGAAAGAGTTCACAACAATGTTCAAGGATTGACTATGACAAGATTTGATCTTTCATAGTGATATTTAGTCTAGACGGATTAATGTAGCAACCACTACATATAATTTTGTTATATGGTAGTTGAATAAACAAAACAAGTTCTTTTAATAGAATTGTTACCTAGGACGTGTGCATGACACGGTCCATAGGGTTTTGTTAATCCAAAGGATGCTAAAAGCATATGCAAACTTCAATGGTTGAAGTGAGCATCGCGGAGTTGGAATATTCACTGTGATGAAACTGTTAAAGGAGTTTAAAAGTTCATTAGAGACGATGAAGATGCCTGCATTTGCAAGAAATTAAGTGGGAGCGCTAAGACATATTTCTAATACATTATGTAGGAGACATATTGTTGATTGGAAGTGATGTATCTTTTTATTAACACAAGATAAGAATTTCATCTCGATGAAAGACTTAGGCAAAACCCAAATAATTGGCATCAATAGACGCCAATATGGTTGTGCCAGAAGTACATAGATAAGATATTGAATGTGTTCAATATAGAAACTACAAGAAAGGTTCTTGTCACGCAGAAAAGTTGAATGAGTTCAATATTGATGATATATTCAAGTGTATTGACACAGGTAAGTGAAACAAAGATTCAAGTATAGATTGATACTTGATGTATGAGATCACAGTATTTATATCAATCATCTTGTGATATGTACAAATCCAGATATGTCCTATGCTCTAAATATTATGAGCATATACCAGAATGATTCATAAGATGATCATTGGACAATAGTAAGAATATTCTTATGATCTTTTGGAAGAACTAAGAGTATAGTATTTGTAGAAGTGACAAATAGATGGTTAGTTCATTGTAAAAGTACTACATTGATACTAGTTTTGTCACAAAGTACAAATTAAGTTTATCTCAATCTAAACTAAAGGTGGCACAATATAATGGAAAGTGAGTTCCATAATGGATTTGGATGAGTTCCAAAGTTAAAGACATTGTGACAGATACTACTACAATAAGCTAAGTATGACTGCTATTTTAGCGACAAAAGAGCATTTGTGTCAAGTAGTTTGTTATCAAACTAGGTGTAGTTCACAGTGGGATAATACTATGAAGATATATTGTGCGACAATATTATCAACATGTTTTAACCCCAAAAAGCTAAAGGTCACACCAAAAGACCAAATTTATACAAAGCCATCTCATTAGAGAATGAGTGATGCATAGAGACGCAAAGACATGCAATTACACACGGACCTGGAAGTGTCAGATCCGGAGATCAGTTGACCACTAGCAATCGTGTACATACAACACCGGAAATCCATAGGTGTTGAATACACAAAGATTTGAAACTAGATTATTGACTCTAGTACAAGTGGGAGACTGGAGATATGCCCAAGAGGCAATAATAAAGTGGTTATTATCATATCTTCACACTTATGATAAATGTTTACATACCATGCTATAATTGTATTAACCGGAAACATTAATACTTGTGTGATTTGTAAACTAAAATAAGAGTCCCTAGTAAAGCCTCTTGTTAAACTAGCTTGTTGGTTAATATATAATCATGGTTTCCTGATCATGAACATAGAGATGTTATTAACAACAGGATCATATCATTAGGCGAATGATTTGATGGACATACTCCTATAGATAAGCGTAGCACAAAGATCAAGTCATTTCAATAGTTCAATTGCTATATGCTTTCTGATACATAGTAACCTGATTCCTTCGACCATGAGATCATGCATATCACCTTTTCCGGATGGATGCTTTGATGTCATCAAACACCACACCGTAACAGGGTGGCTATAAAGATGGCATTGAGTGTTCAGAAAGTATTGGTTGAAACACATGGATCAAGAATGGGATTTGTCCATCCATATGACGGATAGATATACTCTGGGCCCTCTCGGTGTAAATGTCATCCAATTAGCTTGCAAGCATGTGACTGGCTCACAAGGGATCACATATCACGGGAACGAGAAAAGAGTACTTATCGGTAACGAGGTTGAACTAGGTATGCGAGATACAAGCGATCATAACCTCGGATAAGTAAACTATCATGAGACAAAGGGAAATTGGTATCGTGCGTAAGTGGTTCATTCGATCATAAAGTAATCGTAGAAATATGTAGAGCCATATGAATTTCCAGATTCCTCTATTGGTTATTGTTCGGAGAAGTGTCTCGATCATGTCCGCATAATTCACGAACCGTAGGGAGACACACTTAAGGATTCGGCGTTGTTTGAGTAGTTATGGTATTATGAGAAAGAGACCGAATGTTGTTCGGAGTCTCGGATGGGATACGGGATATCACGAGGAGATCCGGAATGGTCCGGAGAATAAGATTCATATAAGGAAAGTCCCGTTTCGGAGTTCGGAAATGATTCCGGTGTTTTCATCGGGAATGTTCTAGAAGGTTCTGGAATGTCCGGCACTCCGGAGGGGAAGGGGTACATGAATGTGTCATTGCATATTGGAATGATTGCATCATGTACTGAGTGTTCTCGCTGTTCCAAATAAAGGATTAAATTGAATCCTAAACTGAAAAGTCAAACGGCCAGTTTGAAAGTCAAACGGCTAAAACAGGAAAGTGAGGGAAAGAGGAAAGAGGAGGTTGAAACCGACTTGGGGGAGGAGTCCCTCCTCTCCAATCCGGCGCACCACCCAAGGCCGAGTTGGGGAGGGAGTCCCTCCCCTTGGCCGCACCTCCCACCTATAAAAGGAGGGGCAGGGCCCCCTCCTCTAGACACACAAGTTCCTATCCTCTAAATCTAAACCCTAGCCACAACCTCCGGTTTAGAGCCGTTTTGGTTTAGAGCTTCTAATTGCCCTAGCCTTCGGTTTAGAGCCTTCTAATTGGTGTGTCTAAACCCTAGACCACTAATAGCTCTCTCATACTCCACCATACTCGCTCCGGCTTAAGGCGAAGCCTGGGATCTCCCTCTACTTCGGTACCACGCCCGTTGTCTTGCCGAATCGCGAGAGAGTGCTACAACCTCCATTTTCTTTGGAACAAGGAGAGGAAGGTCTTCGAAAATCGACGAGCGTGTGACCGATCATGCGGGGCGCTCTAGGAGCCTTGCGCGGAAGGATCGTCTCTGCGATCTTGAGATCGGAAGAATGCGACTACATCACCCACGAGAATCTGCTCTCGTTAACCGCTTTGGAATCTTCGAGGGTAAGTTATTCCATCGACTCGTTGCTACAATCTAGTAGATAGATCTTGGCTTGTTTGTTTGTATGCGATAGAAAATTTTTGTTTTCCATGCTACAAACCCCTACAGTGGTATCAGAGTCGTGTCTATATGTAGATCTGTTGCACGAGTAGAACACAATGGTCATTGTGGGCATTGATGCTTTTATTGTCGATTGCTTCTTGTGTACTTTGCATCTTGCGGTATGTTGGGATGAAGCGGCCCGGGCTAACCTTACATGACATCGTTCATGAGACTTGCTCCACGCTTGACATGCAACTTGTATTGCATAAGTGGCTTTGCGGGTGCCTGTTTCTCCTAGCATAGTTAAGATCCAATTTACAACGGATGATTATCAATACTAGTATCAATGTTGTGGTTCTTGTTCGTAAGTTAGAATGACACTTATTGAAAGCCCCAAAACCACGTAAAATATGCAAAGAAAGTAGAGGCGTCTAACTTTGTTTTGCAGGGGTGTGCAGTGATGTGATATGGCCATGATTGTGATTATATATGATGTATGCAATGTTCCTTATTGTAAGTCGGCAGGAGCCATATGGTTGTCTTTAATTTCTGTTAAGACCCGCGTGTCTATTCAAAGTAGTTGTAATAGTTGAAGCCGGTGGAAGACAATCATGGATCAGCGTCATTGACCTTGATGCAATGTCGGTAATGATGAAGATCATGTTCGTGCTTGAAGATGGATATCGGAAGCACAAAGAAGAAAGGCCATATCATATCACATATTATGAATTGCATGTGATGTTAATCCTTTATGCATCTTGTATTGCTTAGTAGACGACGGTAGCATTATAAGATGATCCCTCAAGCACACAATTTCAAGTTCTTAAGTGTTCACCCTTAGTTAGCACCGTTGCTAAAGCTTGTTGTTTGAAGCACCACGTGATGATGGTGTGTTAGATTACTGAGTGTATACAACGTAAGCAAGCCAGTTGCTTATGCGGAAGCTAAGGTTGATCTTGACGAGCCTAGCATGTATAGACATGGTCTCGGAACACGGATCACCGAAGGTAAAGCATGAGTCATATAGTAGATATGATGAACATGTTGATTGTTCGCCATTGAAGTTACATCAACTCTCGTGATGATCGGTTTTGATGTGGTGGATTTGGTTCGTGATCACTAAAACAATGTGAGGGATATTGTTTTGAGTGGGAGTTCACCTAGATTAATTTATTTATTAATTAGAACTCAATTTATCATAAACTAAATCAAAGTGAATTTGCATAGTTGTTGTAGTCATTGGCATCCGTTTACCACCTTGCGCTTAGTTATAATTGAGATGATAGAACTATAGAATTCTGGTTAGTTACTTTCTGACTGGTATCGTATTGTTTTGAAGTGTTAATCTAAGGTTTAAAAGTCCTATTGCAAACTTTCAGTAAGTTCCGGTTACTCCATGAAGTTTAATAATTAGTATTAAATCAAGAGTAACAATTCCAAGTGTTAGTATATAAGTATCATGTTTGTCTCCATGATTCTTGATATTCAAAGGATTCTCTTAATATCAAGGTTATCTAGGATCTGAAAGAGTTGTTTCAGAAACCATGATGTGTGGAAGATATTGTGATATCTGAAACGAAGTTTTAGTTACAACATGATAGAGTATAATATGGCAAAGTTCATGTTCTCATATTTTGATGAGAATGCAAAGGTTGGAGACACTTGTTGTCCTAATCCTCCAAAAGGTTTTGGATAGCAACATTATACTCATAATTCATCGTTATAAGCTAGAAGTAGCTTGATCATGGACGATTCCATGATAAGGGTGAATATTTGATGTAGGTAAAATGTTTACTACACCAAGAGATTACTAAAGAAAGGAATTTGAAAGAACACCAAACATTTGATGATGGTAATCTACTTCAAAGTGCAAGTCCAAAGACATTGGTATTTAACTATACGCTTTGGACTATATGTCATATGTATGACTCCACTATTGATGTTGATAGATTCTTTCAACAGAAAAGGAAATCTTGAAGAGAATCTCATAAATATATGGCGTAAAAGAAAAGACTAGAATTGTTCGGTTTAAGTATATAGATGATATACATGTTATGGCTATATTCTTTGCTTATTAAACAATTTGGTTCTTAAGTATTTAATACTGAATTTGTTGGTATGAATCGTCATACGAAACAATGTAATTCATGAACTACGATGGCCTAAGTAATTAGCAAAGAATATGTGATGATGTTCATCGAGAACAAATAAAGGGTTATTGTGTTGCTCGTTAAACATCAAAGCTTGCCTTCAAGATTTGTTTTATCGGTATTATGAGAACAAAAGGGTTGTTCAAATAATTGCCGTAATCCATAAAAGATGGATGATTCACAAATCTCGTTGGAGAAATCACATCCATAAAACTAGTGCTAAAAATGTCGAAGACAAATTGATTGAAAGATCACTTAGGAAGTGACATCGCCGTTTAAATTATATTGGAAAGAAAACATGAAGAAAATCCATATGGATGGATTTTGGAGTCTATTGATTTTGATCAAATGGCTTGTGAAACTTTCCTAGAGATAATTAAAACTTCGTTCATAGGCCAAAGGAGCGAATGACTAGCTTATTGGAACTTGTACATATTGTTGCGAAATCCATTATGTGTAGTCAAGAGCGATGGATTTCAACTTCATATGCTTTCTCCAGAAATTTGAGTGAATATATGAATATTTACTTAATAAGGATGAAGTGTGAAATATTTGAAAAGTTCAAAGATTTTCAAGATGAAGTGCAAAATCATTGTAACAAGAATATAAATAGTTTATGATAAGATCATAAAGGAAGACATTTGAGTTACAAGTTTAGCATAATACCTAAGATTTAAGGAATCGTTCCTTGGATTTGCATTTCCCGAAACACCATAAGAGGATGGAGCGTTCGAGATATGTAATTAAACCTTGTTTGACATGGGAAGATCAAAGGTGTAATTCATAAAACTGCCATTATATTTTAAAGATTAAAAGCTTTAGAGATTACCGTTTTTCCACTGAAAAGAGCTTCATCATAATCCGTTGAAATGATACCATATAAGGTTATGGTTTGGGATAAAACCCAAGTAGTCCTTTCTTAAAACATTGGTATGCTATGCATAAGAAAGATGTGTGCAACCAAAGTCGGATGAACCTGTCTTTGTATAAATGTTAAGTATTCCTCCATAAAACACCGGAGACAAAAGTGTTTGTCGCTTAGAACGTCAAGTTTCTTTGAGAAGGAATTTTTCGTGAAAAGTTAAGTGGGAGGACAATAGAACTTTGATAAGGTTAAAAGAACCTTAGCTATATGTGGAAAGTTGCGCAGCGCCGAAAAATGTTCCGGAGGTAGCAACAATGCTCATGGCTCACGTGCCTCAAAGGTTGTGGTCACGGAGATCTAAGTTCCTATTGAAACAAGTAGGTCGGGTAAACAATCAAATACCAAGATTTGAGAGTTAAATCATTATTTGACAATAATGATCCGACTACATGCAAAGCGATGATGAAGCCACGACTCCTTCAAATGGCTTGAAGCCATAAAATCCGTGATAGTTCCATACACGAGAAATCAAGTTTTGAACTTGAAGGACCCTCGGAAAAGGTGTAAGACCTTACAGTTGTGTTTGGATCTATAAAGAAATAGACATGGATGTTTTGCATCTATAAAATGGTCGACATGTTGGGAAAGAGTTCACAACAATGTTCAAGGATTGACTATGACAAGATTTGATCTTTCATAGTGATATTTAGTCTAGACGGATTAATGTAGCAACCACTACATATAATTTTGTTATATGGTAGTTGAATAAACAAAACAAGTTCTTTTAATAGAATTGTTACCTAGGACGTGTGCATGACACGGTCCATAGGGTTTTGTTAATCCAAAGGATGCTAAAAGCATATGCAAACTTCAATGGTTGAAGTGAGCATCGCGGAGTTGGAATATTCACTGTGATGAAACTGTTAAAGGAGTTTAAAAGTTCATTAGAGACGATGAAGATGCCTGCATTTGTGTGGCATCCCGCAAAACCACTACTAGAAAATCGCGTTGAATTTGTGCATTGCATCGTCATCATCATGCATTGTTTGCTAAAACTATGTTTGTAAAGCCCGTGTTGTTTTCTAAACTCCCCTCTTTATTTTCAAACATCAAAACCGGGTCCCCGGAATACTTTGTTTTGGCCGCTATCGGTTTGCCAACGGCCCGTTTTAAACAAATAAAATTTATATTATTTTTAGTAGGGGCAGTCGAACGGGCCAACCCGACCCGAACGACCGCCCCAGATTTTCTAAACGGTCCAACCTGCCTACCCCATCTAATCCTAAACCCACCTAAAAATCTACCCCCTCTCTCCAGCCACCTCACCCCTCCTATTAGGCGTCGCCACCTCGGCTTCCCCTCTCCTCACCCAATCAACCAAAGTGCCACATCAGCCCCCAATCATCTCCTCTCCCCACCAACACACTTTTCTGCACGACAACCCCACCCCTTGATTCCCACACCGTGGCCCCAGGTCCCACCACCCCACCTCTTTCTCTTCCTCCACCAGCCCCCTACCCTCTTTCTCCTCTCTCCTTCCACCCCCGGGCCCACCTTCCCGCCCACGCCTCACCTCACCTCTCCCCAACCGTCCTTGTTCCTCTTCTCTCACGTCCCTCCCTTGCGCCTCCCCACCTTCCTCTCTTCTTCCCCGGCCGACCCGCCCTCCGTCCTTCTTCTCCCTCTCGGCTCCCTCCTCCTCCGCTCCTCGCGGCGCCGCCCATGAAGCTCCTCCCTCTCCCGCCACGCCGCCGCCCGCCACCTCACGTCCCCTCCGACGCCTTGCCACGCCCAACACCGCTCCTGCGGGCGCCTCCCGCGAGCCCGCCTCCGCTCGCCTTCCTCCCACGCCACCACGCCCGCGTCCCTCACCCCTTCTCCCGCGCCTGCAGCGGCCCTCCCGCGCGCACCTCCGCGCCGCCGTGCTCGCGTGCTGCTCCCGAGCCCGGCCTGCAAGCCCCAGCCCGCCCGTCCTCTGCCCGCTTCGCCCAGCCGGCCTCCCGCGCCCGCCCCTCGCTCTGAGCCGCCTCCCCGGACGCATCCGCCGCCCAGCGGACCCGGAGCTCCTCCGCCCAGGCCGCCCGGCTCGCCTCGGCCTCGTCCCGGCTGCCGCGTCCGCGTCGGCCGCTGCCCTCCTTCCTCGGGCTCAGCTGCGGCCCTGGCGCGTTTGCCCGCCTTGGGCTCCCCTCCGCCAAGCGCTCCGCCGTCCCCGCCGCCCGAGACCACGCCGGCCCGCCTCTGCGGTCTCTCGCCGTCCCAGCACCTCCGTCTCGCGTCGCCGGCGGTCCTGCTCCGCGTCGTCCTGCCGTCAGCGAGCCCGCGAGACCGAACCCGAACCTTGGTGTCGAGGTACCTCAAGGCCTCCGTCCCGGAACGTCAAACCGTACCCAGCTGAAGGCACCCGAAGAAGCTCCGACAAGGACCCTGGAGACCCCGGCGTCGAGCCAAGTTCGTCCCCGATAATCCAGGTGGAACCCTAAGACCCCGGTGCGCCAAGCACCGATGCAGGACGCCAAGTTCGCCGCGAACCCGAACGCCAATGTCGCGTCACGAGCGACAAGCACTTCTGCGAGCATAAGACCCGAGGAATCGCCGACAAGGACCGTCCCTACATCAAGATCTCCCTGGATGCGATGAGTTCTCCGTCACGGACGCGAACCCCAAACCCCGGATGCGACAAGACCTACCCCTGAATCCGAGAACGCTTCCGCCGAACCCCCCCGAACCCCAGATCCGTCGAACCCCGGACCCCGGAACCCAAGATCGTCGAGCCCCCTCTGATGTGTGACCCCTTTTCCTCGAACCCTATTTTATAACATATCAATTTGTTGCACATTAAATTGTCATTCCCGCATGCATAGCATTGGTTTGGGGGCCTTATGCCGATTCACCTAATAACTAAATATGGGGCCCATATGCGGGCAAATCTAGTCTCATATTGGCCTCATTTAAACTTGTGTAGCGAAACCGGTACTATCTTTTGCCATGCTAAAACCACATTTAAATGCGGGGTATCTAAATAACTTGAACCACTTGATTAATTGTCGGGACCCCGGTTCCGCTTAAAGTGACCTAATTGCATTGCACCTTTGCCATGTCATCCATCATGCATGCATCATGCCGATCTTCTGCCGTTGTATTAAATATTGCATCCGGTGTTTCTTCTAGTGTTTTGGTTCTTCGCGGATAAGGCCGTTGAGTTGATGTGAGCTTCGACCCGATCTTCGGTTGAACCCTTCTACAATGTTTTCAGGCGAGCATCTCCCTCTTTCTACCTATCTTACTTTTATAGTCTTTATTCCCTCCTGTTGATCTATTGCTATACGTATTTGCGATGCTTTAGTTTCCATACCGTGATCTACCGTGCAGCCCTATATTGCCTTGGACACATCCTATTACTGTTGTTTGGTAGCTAGTTGGACTTGCCGCGTCGTGATCGCTTGCTCAATCTTGATGTGTGTTGTCAAATACCACAGTTGTTTATGTATTGCCGCATGTTGATGATGGAGATGATCCTAGTTTTACTTATTGTTCACTTTACTTTCTGTTTAACAACTAAAATTGAAATAAGCAGAGGCATCGGTGGGTGATAGATAATATTTGGTTTCGAGCCCACTTGTGTCCGTAAGACCCCGAGTACTTGATACTGTTCCTTGATTTTATGCGCTATCCACATCCGGGAGGTATATGGGACCCCCCGAGCGAGCTTGATTCATTCTTATTTCTTGGGGCCACAAACTAGTTTGAGGTTTTATTTACGATCCTGTACTTATGCCATGCTACTTTATTTATTTCGATTGTGCGAGGAGCACACTGTCTTTGTTAGGAGGGACACGATTCCATGGTGTCGACAAGCCCAGCCACACTTTCGGGTTCCCGATCGTTCTGACCGTCCACCCAAACCTTGAGGCAGTCTCGGAGCTTGCTTACTCCGTTCGGATTCTACTCTAAGGGTGGCCCCAAATATTCTGAATCTGTGATTGTTCACCGTGAAAGCCTCGTTGGGTTTTGATTTGGTTTTCGAGGTTGATCGAATGTGTGTTGCTATTGGTGCACCGGCGGGTAAAACTTTCTCGAAGCCGTGTCCATGGATATGGACGACTTGGAGCACGATATCTCGATCATAGACAAGCATAACTAAAGTTCTTCTACAAATTTGACTTATAATGACTAGTAATCAGCTCTACTATAATGGAATGGCTAATTAATCACTGCCACAATTGCTTGTTTGGTTGTCGGCGACAATTGTATCGACTAGTAAGTATGGCAACTACAACGAAATGGTGAATAAAAGTACCAACAAGCTGGGTTTTGGGTTTATCTCATGATATCATGTCGATTAGTAATTGTTGCAACTTCAACGGAATGGTTAACTAAAAGTGCCTTGCTTATTTTATCGTGGCGATTATCTAAACTTGACTAGTAAAGTGCCATACTATAATGAATAAGTAAAGCGCCAGCGGTGTGAGTTCCTCGGTTGACTTCCTCGTTTGGTCTCGAGGAAACACCGAGATGGGTTTGTTTGGTGTTAGCTTCAGGTTGGATCCGGATAGGTCATTCTCACCTCCTCGATATCCGCCATTGAATCGAGTCTCTATAGGTTGTTTAGTGCATCTTGCTGCGCTTGATCCACCATACCTATGTAGGAGGACCGCCGAATTCTAGCCTCGCCGTCTTGGCCTCGATCTTGACGCTCCTTCTTTTTCCTTTGCCCTTTGTCGGCACCCCTTTTGTTTAAGCAGGTTTGAGATCGACGTCGTTAGCAGGGTTACCCTTCCGGCTTGGCCTGGGCAGGGTTATGGACGCCATTGGTTATTCTTCAGGGCTCTTAGCCCCATTTGCATCTTGTCCGTAGCTGGACGCTATACCGTTTTCAAGGTGATTTGGATCTTTGTATATTATATCGGTATTCTTGACTCTCTGAGTCGCTGTTATATATATCTGTTCTGTGGGTCCCATCGAGGACTGTTGTGTAATGTTATTACTTCGTTTTCCACCCGCACGAAAGTGCCTGGTGGGCACCTTTGAATCGTTTCTATGCGGGTTTGGCGAATTTTGCTAAAACTTGCATAGGTCCGATTCTGAGGGTGTTACAGAGTGGTATCAGAGCTCAGCAGTTGCGATACCCCACAAGTCCAGCCTGTAGGATAACCTAGCTAACGGTCGAAGTAGAGGGTCAAAACTATTTTGCAAAATCGGTTGGATAGTTCTGATTAGGTCTGATTTTACTTCTTACCCCTCTGCTATTCACCTCTTATCCCGACGTGTTTTGGATCTGCTCTCTTCTCTCTCTTCGAGTCCAGGAATTCTCGTGGTTGGGTTTCCGTCGTACCTTTAGGGCTTCGCTTTCTTCCTTTTGTAACGGAGGTGCTACGATCATCAATCTGCAACTTGTCTGTTGAACCCTTCATCCGGTCTTTTGTCCTTGAGCTCTTTATCCCTATGTGTTTCCTTGCTGGATATCAGTGTCGTTGGAAAACATATGAGAAGGACGAGCTTTGGTGAAGTTGGAGTCGACCTTGAGCACGTGTTGTTCATGCCAATGGAACCATCGCGGAACCTAATCATTGTGTCTTTCATACGATTTCTGCTGGCAACATTCCTTTGTTCCGGATACCATCTAAGAAGATCTTCAGTCTAATTCCGAGAGTTGGATGCTTAATCCGCTTATTCGTGTGCAGAGTAATGGTTTGAGTGTGGGATGGAGTAGCTACCCTACCACTGCTCTTATCATTCGCTCTTGTACGTCGAAACAGTGGATCCAGCAGTTTTACTCCGTCCATGGGAGTTAGAGGTGGCCTTATCGTTTGATACCTCTACCTCCGTCCTTTGTTTCTCCGGAGTGTTCTCTCGACGATCAGGAGCTACGACCCTTTGTTGGTGGTGTCGCCGATTCCCAGATGAAGAAGGAACCCTCGTTAGTGGTGTCGCGAGGATCTACACAAAGAGAGAAGACGCAGATCGCCGACCTTCCTTCCGGAACCATGAGGCGGATCTCGAGGGCGAGATCCCTTGTTAGTGGTGTCGAATTGTGGCATCCCGCAAAACCACTACTAGAAAATCGCGTTGAATTTGTGCATTGCATCGTCATCATCATGCATTGTTTGCTAAAACTATGTTTGTAAAGCCCGTGTTGTTTTCTAAACTCCCCTCTTTATTTTCAAACATCAAAACCGGGTCCCCGGAATACTTTGTTTTGGCCGCTATCGGTTTGCCAACGGCCCGTTTTAAACAAATAAAATTTATATTATTTTTAGTAGGGGCAGTCGAACGGGCCAACCCGACCCGAACGACCGCCCCAGATTTTCTAAACGGTCCAACCTGCCTACCCCATCTAATCCTAAACCCACCTAAAAATCTACCCCCTCTCTCCAGCCACCTCACCCCCTCCTATTAGACGTCGCCACCTCAGCTCCCCCTCTCCCTCACCCAATCAACCAGTGCCACATCAGCCCCCCAATCATCTCCCTCTCCCCCACCAGCCAACACACGCACTACACGCACAGCAACCCCCACCCTGCCCAGATTCCCACACCCCGCGTGGCCCCCCCGGGTCCCACCACCCCACCTCTTTCTCTTCCTCAGCCACCCCCTACCCTCTTTCTCTCTCCTTCCACCGGGCCCACCTTCGCGCCCCACGCTCACCTCACCTCTCCAACCGCCCCTGTTCCTCTTCTCTCATTCCCTCCTTGCGCCTCCCCCACCTTCCTCTCTTCTTCCCTTGCCGACCCCGCCTCCGTCCTTCTTCTCCCTCCGGCTCTCCTCCGGCCTTGCTCCTCGCGCCGCCTGGCCTGAAGCTCCTCCTCTCCTGCACGCCGCCCGCATGGACCTCACGTCCCCTCCGCACGCGCCACCGCCTCCAGCGCCTCATGGCGCCTCCGCCAGCCTCCGCTCGCCTTCCTCCCACGCCACCGCGCCCGCGTCCCTCACCCTTCTCCCGCGCTGCTGCGCCTCCCTCGCGCACCTCCCAGCCGCCCGTGCTCCATGATTCGCTCCCGAGCCCGGCCTGCAAGCCCCGCGCCCGCGTCCTCTGCCCAAGCTTCGCCTGCCGACCCGTCCGCGCCCCCGCTTCGCCGAGCCGCCTCACTTGGACGCATCCGCCACCGAACGGACCCCGGAGCTCCTCCGCCCAGCGCGCCTGCCCGCCTCGGCCTCGTCCCCTGCCTCGCCGCCGCCCGCCGCCGCCTCCTTCCCCTGCTCGGGCTCAGCCGCCTGGCGCGTTTGCCGCCCGACGCCGGCTCCTCTCCGCTCCTCCGCCGTCCCGCCGAGACCACGCTGCCCGCCGCGGTCTCGCCGTCCCAGCACCTCCGTCTCGCGTCGCCGGCGGTCCTGCTCCGCGTCGTCCTGCCGTCAGCGAGCCCGCGAGACCGAACCCGAACCTTGGTGTCGAGGTACCTCAAGGCCTCCGTCCCGGAACGTCAAACCGTACCCAGATGAAGGCACCCGACGAAGCTCCGACAAGGACCGAGACCCGGCGTCGAGCCAAGTTCGCCCCGATAATCCGGTGGAACCTAAGACCCGGCGCCAAGCACCGGCGCAGACGCCAAGTTCGCCGAACGAACGCCAATGTCGCCGATGCGAGAACGACAAGCACTTCTACCCGAGCATAAGACCCGAGGAATCGCCGACAAGGACCGTCCCTACATCAAGATCTCCCTGGATGCGACGAGTTCTCCGTCACGGACGCGAACCCCAAACCCCGGATGCGACAAGACCTACCCCTGAATCCGAGAACGCTTCCGCCGAACCCCCCCGAACCCCAGATCCGTCGAACCCCGGACCCCGGAACCCAAGATCGTCGAGCCCCCTCTGATGTGTGACCCCTTTTCCTCGAACCCTATTTTATAACATATCAATTTGTTGCACATTAAATTGTCATTCCCGCATGCATAGCATTGGTTTGGGGGCCTTATGCCGATTCACCTAATAACTAAATATGGGGCCCATATGCGGGCAAATCTAGTCTCATATTGGCCTCATTTAAACTTGTGTAGCGAAACCGGTACTATCTTTTGCCATGCTAAAACCACATTTAAATGCGGGGTATCTAAATAACTTGAACCACTTGATTAATTGTCGGGACCCCGGTTCCGCTTAAAGTGACCTAATTGCATTGCACCTTTGCCATGTCATCCATCATGCATGCATCATGCCGATCTTCTGCCGTTGTATTAAATATTGCATCCGGTGTTTCTTCTAGTGTTTTGGTTCTTCGCGGATAAGGCCGTTGAGTTGATGTGAGCTTCGACCCGATCTTCGGTTGAACCCTTCTACAATGTTTTCAGGCGAGCATCTCCCTCTTTCTACCTATCTTACTTTTATAGTCTTTATTCCCTCCTGTTGATCTATTGCTATCTGTGTTGCGATGCTTTAGTTTCCGTACCCGTGATCTACCGTGCAGCCCTATATTGCCTTGGACACATCCTATTACCTGTTGTTTGGTAGCTAGTTGGACTTGCGCGTCGTAGTCGCTTGCTCAAGTGCTGATGTGTGTTGTCAAATGCCACAGTTGTTTATGTATTGCCGCATGTTGATGATGGAGATGATCCTAGTTTTACTTATTGTTCACTTTACTTTCTGTTTAACAACTAAAATTGAAATAAGCAGAGGCATCGGTGGGTGATAGATAATATTTGGTTTCCGAACGCCCACTTGTGTCCCGTAAGACCCCGAGTACTTGATACCTGTTCCTTGATTTTGCGCGCTATCCACATCCGGGAGGTATATGGGACCCCCCTGAGCCAGAGCTTGATTCATTCTTATTTCTTGGGGCCACAAACTAGTTTGAGGTTTTATTTACGATCCTGTACTTATGCCATGCTACTGTTTTATTTACGATTGTGCGAGGAGCACACTGTACTGTTTAGGAGCGGGACACGATTCCGCGGTGTCGACAAGCCCAGCCACACTTTCGGGTTCCCAGTCGTTCACAGCCGTCCACCCAAACCTTGAGGCAGTCTCGGAGCTTGCTTACTCCGTTGCGGATTCTACTCTAAGGGGTGGCCCCCTGAAATATTTCTGAATCCTGTGATTGTTCAGTCGTGAAAGCCTCGTTGGGTTTTGATTTGGTTTTTCCGAGGTTGATCGAATGTGTGTTGCTATTGGTGCACCCCGGCCGGGTAAAACTTTCTGAAAGCCGTGTCCGCGGATATGGACGACTTGGAGCACAGTATCTCGATCATAGACAAGCATAACTAAAGTTTACTGCTACAAATTTGACTTATAATGACTAGTAATCAGCTCTACTATAATGGAATGGCTAATTAATACTGCCCACAATTGCTTGTTTGGTTGTCGCTGACGACAATTGTATCTGACTAGTAAGTATGGCAACTACAACGAAATGGCTGAATAAAAGTACCAACAACTGCTGGGTTTTGGGTTTATCTCATGATATCTGTATCTGATTAGTAATTGTTGCAACTACAACGGAATGGTTAACTAAAAGTGCCCACTGCTTATTTTATCAGGACGATTATCTAAACCTGACTAGTAAAGTGCCGCCACTATAACTGAATAAGTAAAACTGCCAACGGTGTGAGTTCCTCGGTTGACTTCCTCGTTTGGTCTCGAGGGGGAAACACCAGGATGGGTTTGTTTGGTGTTAGCTTCAGGTTGGATCCGGATAGGTCATTCTCACCTCCCTCTGATATCCGCCAGTTGAATCGAGTCTCTATAGGTTGTTTAGTGCATGCTGCCGCCGCTTCCACCATACCTATGTAGGCGAGGACCGCAATTCTAGCCTCGCTGTCTTGGCCTCGATCGACGCTCCTTCTTTTCCTTTGCCCTTTGTCGGCACCCCTTTTGTTTAAGCAGGTTTGAGATCGACGTCGTTAGCGGGTTACCCTTCCGCTTGGCACAGGGTTATGGACGCCATTGGTTATTCTTCGTGGCTCTTAGCCCCATTTGCATCTTGTCCGTAGTCGGACGCTATACCGCTTTCAAGGTGATTTGGATCTTTGTATATTATATTATATCGGTATTTGACTCTGACTCTCAAGTTATATATATATCTGTTCTGTGGGTCCCATCGAGGACTGTTGTGTAATGTTATTACTTCGTTTTCCACCCGCACGAAAGTGCCTGGTGGGCACCTTTGAATCGTTTCTATGCGGGTTTGGCGAATTTTGCTAAAACTTGCATAGGTCCGATTCTGAGGGTGTTACAATTTGCAAGAAATTAAGTGGGAGCGCTAAGACATATTTCTAATACATTATGTAGGAGACATATTGTTGATTGGAAGTGATGTATCTTTTTATTAACACAAGATAAGAATTTCATCTCGATGAAAGACTTAGGCAAAACCCAAATAATTGGCATCAATAGACGCCAATATGGTTGTGCCAGAAGTACATAGATAAGATATTGAATGTGTTCAATATAGAAACTACAAGAAAGGTTCTTGTCGCACAGAAAGGATTGAATGAGTTCAATATTGATGATATATTCAAGTGTATTGACACAGGGTAAGTGAAACAAAGATTCAAGTATAGATTGATACTTGATGTATGAGATCACAGAGTATTTATATCAATCATACTGTGATATGTACAAATCCAGATATGTCCTATGCTCTAAATATTATGAGCATATACCAGAATGATTCATAAGATGATCATTGGACAATAGTAAGAATATTCTTATGATCTTTTGGAAGAACTAAGAGTATAATATTTGTAGAAGTGACAAATAGATGGTTAGTTCATTGTAAAAGTACTACATTGATACTAGTTTTGTCACAAAGTACAAATTAAGTTTATCTCAATCTAAACTAAAGGTGGCACAATATAATGGAAAGTGAGTTCCATAATGGATTTGGATGAGTTCCAAAGTTAAAGACATTGTGACGGATACTACAACAAAAGGCTAAGTATATGACTGCTATTTTAGCAGCAAAAGAGGGCATTTGTGTCAAGTAGTTTGTTATCAAACTAGGTGTAGTTCACAGTGGGATAATACTATGAAGATATATTGTGCGACAATATTATCAACATGTTTTAACCCCAAAAAGCTAAAGGTCACACCAAAAGACCAAATTTATACAAAGCCATCTCATTAGAGAATGAGTGATGAGAGACGCAAAGACATGCAATTACACACGGACACGAAGTGTCAGATCCGGAGATCAGTTGACCACTAGCAATCGTGTACATACAACACCGGAAATCCATAGGTGTTGAATACACAAAGATTTGAAACTAGATTATTGACTCTAGTACAAGTGGGAGACTGTTGGAGATATGCCCAAGAGGCAATAATAAAGTGGTTATTATCATATCTTCACACTTATGATAAATGTTTACATACCATGCTATAATTGTATTAACCGGAAACATTAATACTTGTGTGATTTGTAAACTAAAATAAGAGTCCCTAGTAAAGCCTCTTGTTAAACTAGCTTGTTGGTTAATATATAATCATGGTTTCCTGATCATGAACATAGAGATGTTATTAACAACAGGATCATATCATTAGGCGAATGATTTGATGGACATACTCCTATAGATAAGCGTAGCACAAAGATCAAGTCATTTCAATAGTTCAATTGCTATATGCTTTCTGATACATAGTAACCTGATTCCTTCGACCATGAGATCATGCATATCACCTTTTCCGGATGGATGCTTTGATGTCATCAAACACCACACCGTAACGGTGGCTATAAAGATGGCATTGAGTGTTCGTAAAGTATTGGTTGAAACACATGGATCAAGAATGGGATTTGTCCATCCATATGACGGATAGATATACTCGGGCCCTCTCGGTGTAAATGTCATCCAATTAGCTTGCAAGCATGACCGGCTCACAAGGGATCACATATCACGGAACGAGAAAAGAGTACTTATCGGTAACGAGGTTGAACTAGGTATGCGAGATACCGACGATCATAACCTCGGATAAGTAAACTATCATGAGACAAAGGGAAATTGGTATCGTCGTAAGTGGTTCATTCGATCGCAAAGTAATCGTAGAAATATGTGGAGCCATATGAATTTCCAGATTCCTCTATTGGTTATTGTTGAGAAGTGTCTCGATCATGTCCGCATAATTCACGAACCGTAGGGAGACACACTTAAGGATTCGGCGTTGTTTGAGTAGTTATGGTATTATGAGAAAGAGACCGAATGTTGTTCGAGTCTCGGATGGGATACGGATATCACGAGGAGATCCGGAATGGTCCGAGAATAAGATTCATATAAGGAAAGTCCTGCTTTGAGTTCGGAAATGATTCCGTGTTTTCATCGAATATTCTAGAAGGTTCGGAATGTCCCACTGAGGGGAAGGGTACATGAATGTGTCATTGCATATTGGAATGATTGCATCATGTACTGAGTGTTCTCGCTGTTCCAAATAAAGGATTAAATTGAATCCTAAACTGAAAAGTCAAACGGCCAGTTTGAAAGTCAAACGGACAGTTTGAAAGTCAAACGGCTAAAACAGGAAAGTGAGGGAAAGAGGAAAGAGGAGGTTGAAACCGACTTGGGGGAGGAGCCCTCCTCTCCAAGCCGGCGCACCACCGAAGGCCGAGTTGGGAGGAGTCCTCCCTTGGCCGCACCTCCCACCTATAAAAGGAGGGGCCCCTCCTCTAGACACACAAGTTCCTATCCTCTAAATCTAAACCCTAGCCACAGCCTCCGGTTTAGAGCCGTTTTGGTTTAGAGCTTATAATTGCCCTAGCCTTCGGTTTAGAGCCTTCTAATTGGTGTGTCTCAACCCTAGACCACTAATAGCTCTCTCATACTCCACCATACTCGCCCGGCTTAAGGCGAAGCTCAGGATCTCCCTCTACTTCCTGCACACGTAGTCTTGCCGGAATCGCGAGGAGAGTGCTACAACCTCCGCTCACCGGAACAAGGAGAGGAAGGTCTTCACGAGTACTGAACGTGTGACCGATCGGAGCGCCGCCGAACGCAGCCGGAAGGATCGTCACGCGATCTTGAGATCGGAAGAGTACGACTACATCACCCACGAGAATCTGCTCGTTAACCGCTTTGGAATCTTCGAGGTAAGTTATTCCATCGACTCGTTGCTACAATCTAGTAGATAGATCTTGGCTTGTTTGTTTGTATGCGATAGAAAATTTTTGTTTTGCATGCTACAAACCCCTAAAGGGTATCGAGCCGTGTCTATATGTAGATCTGCAGACGAGTAGAACACAATGGTCATTGTGGGCATTGATGCTTTTATTGTCGATTGCTTCTTGTGTACTTTGCATCTTGCGGTATGTTGGGATGAAGCGGCCCGGGCTAACCTTACATGACATCGTTCATGAGACTTGCTCCACGCTTGACATGCAACTTGTATTGCATAAGTGGCTATGCGGGTGCCTGTTTCTCCTAGCATAGTTAAGATCCAATTTACAACGGATGATTAACAATACTAGTATCAATGTTGTGGTTCTTGTTCGTAAGTTAGAATGACACTTATTGAAAGCCCCAAAACCACGTAAAATATGCAAAGAAAGTAGAGGCGTCTAACTTTGTTTTGCAGGGGTGTGCAGTGATGTGATATGGCCATGATTGTGATTATATATGATGTATGCAATGTTCCTTATTGTAAGTCGGCAACCGGCAGGAGCCATATGGTTGTCTTTAATTTCTATTAAGACCCGCGTGTCTATTCAAAGTAGTTGTAATAGTTGAAGCCGGTGGAAGACAATCATGGAGCAGCGTCATTGACCTTGATGCAATGCCGGTAATGATGAAGATCATGTTCGTGCTTGAAGATGGAGATCGGAAGCACAAAGAAGAAAGGCCATATCATATCACATATTATGAATTGCATGTGATGTTAATCCTTTATGCATCTTGTATTGCTTAGTAGACGACGGTAGCATTATAAGATGATCCCTCAAGCACACAATTTCAAGTTCTTAAGTGTTCACCCTTAGTTAGCACCGCTAAAGCTTGTTGTTTCAAGCACCACGTGATGATCGGGTGTTAGATTCTCGAGTGTATACAACGTAAGCAAGCCGATTTGCTTATGCGAAGCTAAGGTTGATCTTGACGAGCCTAGCATGTATAGACATGGTCTCGAACACGGATCACCGAAAGGTAAAGCATGAGTCATATAGTAGATATGATGAACATGTTGATTGTTCCATTGAAGTTACATCAACTCTCGTGATGATCGGTTTTGATGTGGTGGATTTGGTTCGTGTGATCACTAAAACAATGTGAGGGATATTGTTTTGAGGGAGTTCACCTAGATTAATTTATTTATTAATTAGAACTCAATTTATCATAAACTAAATCAAAGTGAATTTGCATAGTTGTTGTAGTCATTGGCATCCGCTTACCACCTTGCGCTTAGTTATAATTGAGATGATAGAACTATAGAATTCTGGTTAGTTACTTTACTAACGGTATCGTATTGTTTTGAAGTGTTAATCTAAGGTTTAAAAGTCCTATTGCAAACTTTCAAGAAGTTCAAGTTACTCCATGAAGTTTAATAATTAGTATTAAATCAAGAGTAACAATTCCAAGTGTTAGTATATAAGTATCATGTTTGTCTCCATGATTCTTGATATTCAAAGGATTCTCTTAATATCAAGGTTATCTAGGATCTGAAAGAGTTGTTTCAGAAACCATGATGTGTGGAAGATATTGTGATATCTGAAACGAAGTTTTGGTTACAACATGATAGAGTATAATATGGCAAAGTTCATGTTCTCATATTTTGATGAGAATCTGCAAAAGGTTGGAGACACTTTGTAACACCCTCAGAATCGGACCTATGCAAGTTTGAGCAAAATTCGCCAAACTCGCAGAGAAACGATTCAAAGGTGCCCACCAGGCACTTTCGTGCGGGTGGAAAACGAAGTAATAACATTACACAACAGTCCTCGATGGGACCCACAGAACAGATATATATAACAGCGACTCAAAGAGTCAAGAATACATATATATTATACAGAGATCCAAATCACCTTGAAAACGGTAGAGCGTCCGACTACGGACAAGAAGCAAATGGGGCTAAGAGCCCTGAAGAATAACCAATGGCGTCCATAACCCTGCCCAGGCCAAGCCGGAAGGGTAACCCTGCTAACGACGTCGATCTCAAACCTGCTTAAGCAAAAGGGGTGCCGACAAAGGGCAAAGGAAAAAGAAGGAGCGCCAAGATCGAGGCCAAGACAGCGAGACTAGAATTCCAAGGTCCTCGCCACATAGGTTTGGTGGATCAGAAGCGGCAAAGATGCACTAAACAACCTATAGAGACTCGATACAACTGGCGGTAAACAGAGAGGGGTGAGATAGACCTATCCGGATCCAACCTGAAGCTAACACCAAACAAACCCATCCTGGTGTTTCCCCCTCGAGACCAGTCGAGGAAGTCAACCGAGGAACTCACGCAGCTGGCGCTTTATTTATTCAGTTATAGTTGCGGCACTTTACTAGTCAGGTTCAGATAATCGTCCTGATAAAGTAAACAGTGGGCACTTTTAGTTGACCATTCCGTTGTAGTTGCGGCAATTACTAATCAAATACAGATAGCATGGTATAACCCGTAAACCCAGCAGTTGTTGGTACTTTTATTCAGCCATTGTGTTGTAGTTGCAATACTTACTAGTCAGGTACAATGGTCGCAAGCGACACACAAAACAAGCAATTGTGGGCAGTATTATTTAGTCATTCCATTATAGTAGAGGTGATTACTAGTCATTATAAGTCAAATTTATAGCAAATAAACTTTAGTTATGCTTGTCTATGATCGAGATACTGTGCTCCAAGTCGTCCATATCCGCGGACACGGCTTTCAGAAAGTTTTACCGGCGGGTGCACCAATAGCAACACACGCTCGATCAACCTCGGAAAACCAAATCAAAACCCAACGAGGCTTTCACGATGAACAATCACAGATTCAAATATTTCAGGGCCACCCTTAAGTAGATCCCGCAACGGTGACTCAGACGGGCTCAAGGTTTGGGTATCTACAGTGAACGAGGAACCCGAAGTGTGTCCGGGCTTGTCGACACCGCGGAATCGTGTCGATCCTAACAAAGACAAAGGTGCTCCTCGCACAATTTAAATACGTAGTAGCATGGCATAAGTACAAGATAGTAAAAACACCTCAAACTAGTTGTGGCCCCAAGAAATAAGACTAATCAAGCTCGCTCGGGGATCCCATACTCCCGAATGTGGATAGCGCGATAAAACAAGGAACAGTATCAAGTACTCGTGGTCTTACGGACACAAGTGGCTCGAAACCAAATATTATCTATCACCCACCGATGCCTCTGCTTATTTCAATTTTAGTTGTTAAACAGAAATTAAAGTGACGATAAGTAAAACTAGAATCATCTCCATCATCAACATGCGGCAATACATCAGCAACTATGGCATATGGCGACACGTATCAGCCCTTGAGCAAGCAACTACGACGCGCAAGTCCAACTATCTACCAAACAACAGGTAATAGGGTGTGTCCAAGGCAATATAAGGCTGCAAGGGATATCATAGGTACGGAAACTAAAGCATCGCAACACAGATAGCAATAGATCAACAGGAGGGAATAAAGACTATAAAAGTAAGATAGGTAGAAAGGGGGAGATGCTCGCCTGAAAACATTGTCGAAGGTTCAACCGAAGGTCGGGGCGAAGCTCACATCAACTCAACGCCCTTATCCGCGAAGAAGCAAAAACACTAGAAGGAACACCGGATGCAATATTTAATTCACGGCAGAAGATCGGCATGATGCATGTATGATGTATGACATGGCAAAGGTGTGATGCGATTAGGTCATATTAAGCGGAACCGGGGTCCCGACAATTAATTAAACGGTTCAAGTTGTTTAGATACCCCGCAATATTAAATGTTGTTTTAACAAGGCAAGATAAGATATCGGGTTCGCTACGCCAATTTAAATGAGGCCAACATGAGACTAGATTTGCCCGCATATGGGCCCCATATTTAATTAAGAGGTGAATCGGCATAAGGCCCCCAAACCACATGATTATGCATGCAAGTATGACAATTCAATATGCATCAATTGTTATTATATCATAAAATAGGGTTCTCGGATAAGAGGTTCACACATTTGGGTTCTCGACGATCTTGGGTTCCGGGGTTCGGGGTCGGTCTCAGGGTCCAGGGTTCGACGGATCGGTCTCGGCGGAACGTTCTCGGACAGCGGGGTTAGGGTCTTGGCGCAACCGGGAAGCAGGGCTTGGTTGGCGTCGGGGGCGCATCGGTCTCACACTGTACGGCGTCGCTCTTGCCACCTGCAGATCTTGTCAGACTCGCGCCATCGAGTCGATCTTGGCATTCGGGAGTACTTATCGCGCGAGCTCGGTGTCCTCGGCGCCTTCGATTCCGGTGACGAGGTGCTCGGTGATCCGGAGGAAGAGCTTGGGCCTCCGCACGATATCCGGTCTCTCGGCGACCTTGGCGCCTGGTTTGAGCTGGCTTCGGGAACGTTCTTGTGGTCCGGGGTTTGGCGGCTGTCTTGGCGTCCCATGAAGGAGAGCTTGGCGGCCGAGGCCGGTACATGCCGTTCCGTGAAGGTGACCTCGGGGCATCGCGGTTAGGTTGTTGTTGCCGAATTCCGTTGGTGACGATCTTGTCTTTGGAAGTGCAGCCGCATCGCATCATCACCACCACACAATCTTCTCGGTTCGTCTTCGTGGTTACATCACCACACAGGAACACATCCGGGCCTCGGTTCTCGCACACATCCACAGGGACACGCGAGTTGAGGGAGAGGCATGTCGCCGGGGTGGTGCTCTGGGGGGCGCGTCGGGGAAGCGGGGCCGGGGCCGGGCACAGGACGGCGAGGCGGAAGGTGGCGCCCGCGGGGTCGGCCGGAGGCAGAGGGCGGCGCTCTGGGGCGCGCAGGGCGGAGGCGGTGGCTCTGGCAGGGCCTGGCGAGGCGCGGAGGCGGTCTTGGGCGGCGGGGTCCGGAGGAGCTCGCGGAGGTCAAGCGACGAGCCGGGCGCGGGAGCCTGGGCGCAGACGAGGTTGAGGCGGCGAGCGGAGCCGCGAGGAGGCGCAGGGGGGAACGCGGGGGGCCGGGCGACGGTGGCGGAGCATCTGCGGTGAGGGGGGAGCGGAGCGGAGGGCAGCTGGCCGCGGGATCTGACGGAGGCGCGGAGAGGCACGCTGCCAAGGCCCTGGTGGTTGAGGCCATGAGAGCCGGAGCAGAGGGCGATTGGGGAGGGGGAGGTTGCGGGAGAGGGAGGGGACAGCGCAGGTGGGAGACGGGGTGGGTACGCGGTAGGGACACGGTGGGGTCATGGGCCCGGGGTCGAGGTGAACGCAAGTGGGGAAGTGACATGGCTGGGGGAGAAGGGGCCCACGTGCAGAGAGAGGAGGTCAGGGCAGCGCTGCGTTCAGGTAACACGCTGGCGTGGGCGTGGCCAAGGTAGGCGTGGCCGAAAGCGTGTAGGGCGCGGGGGCTGGCAAGTGGGTCCAGGGCGGGTCAGGAGGGATTGGGTGAGAAAGGAAAAAGAGGGGGCTGGACGCGGTGGGTCCTGGGTGGGCCACGCGGCCAGGTAGGGAGAGGCTGGCCGGTGGGACCCGCAGGGAGAGAGGAGAGATGAGAGAGTGGGTGAGGTGGAGCTATCTGATTGGTTGGGGGGTTGGGCCAGGGAGTGTGGGTAGAATTTTAGGTGGACTTAGGATTTAGAAGGGTAGGCGTAGGGTGGACCGATTATTATTCCTGGGGTGGTCGATCGGGTCAATCGGCCCGTTCGACTGCCCCTATTAAAATACTTTAAATTTTTATTTATTTTCAATTAGCTTTTACAACTAGTTTTAGACAAACAAATTATCCGGAACATCCGGGGGTTTGGCGTTTGAATGGAGACGAGGCGTTAGGAAATTCAAACACAGGTTTTCGAAATTAGTTTTTGACAAACAATTCATGATGATGACGATGCAATGCACAAATTCAACGCGATTTTCTAGTAGTGGTTTTTGCGGGATGCCACAATTCGACACCACTAACAAGGGATCTCGCCCTCGAGATCCGCCTCATGGTACCGGAAGGAAGGTCGGCGATCTGAACCTTCTCGCTTCATGTAGATCCTCGCGACACCACTAACAAGAGGTCGTTGTTCGTGATCGTCGAGAGGACACTCCGGAAAACAAAAGGTCGAAGGTAGAGACATCAACAAATAAAGCCACCCCTAACTTCGATAGGAAAAGGGGAACCGATGCATTCTCATCAACTTCAATGTACAGAAGCGAATAGAAAGGGTAGTCGGCATGGGGGCCAATCCATCACGCACCCAAACTATTACTCCGCACAATCAGTAGAAGAGCTTGCAACCATTCTCAGAAACAGACTGAAGATCTCGACAAGCGAGGTTCGGAACAAAGGAGTGATGCGGACTCTGCATCGGATCTGGCGTAGAGGAGGTCGTCGCGTCGGAAAACACCGGAAGGCTCAAACATGGAACAAAGAACGATACCACAGCAGACGGATTCATCAGGCAGCTTGAACACCGGGTGGTGGAACACCGTTAACAAAGGAGGAAACGAAACCCTGAAGGTACGACGGAAACCCAACCACGAGAGATCCTGGACTCGAAGAGAGAGAAGAGAGCGGATTCAAAACACGTAGAGATAAGGGGAGAATAGCAGAGGGTAAGGAGTAAAATCAGACCTAACCAGAACTATCCAACCGATTTTCAAAAATAGTTTTGACACTTCTACTTCGGCCGTTAGCTAGGTTATCCTACAGGCTGGACTTGTGGGGTATCGCAACTGCTGAGCTCTGATACCACTCTGTAACACCCTCAGAATCGGACCTATGCAAGTTTGAGCAAAATTCGCCAAACTCGCAGAGAAACGATTCAAAGTTGCCCACCAGGCACTTTCGTGCGGGTGGAAAACGAAGTAATAACATTACACAACAGTCCTCGATGGGACCCACAGAACAGATATATATAACAGCGACTCAAAGAGTCAAGAATACAGATATATTATACAGAGATCCAAATCACCTTGAAAACGGTAGAGCGTCCGACTACGGACAAGAAGCAAATGGGGCTAAGAGCCCTGAAGAATAACCAATGGCGTCCATAACCCTGCCCAGGCCAAGCCGGAAGGGTAACCCTGCTAACGACGTCGATCTCAAACCTGCTTAAGCAAAAAGTGCCGAAAGGGCAAAGGAAAAAGGAGGCCAAGATCGAGGCCAAGACACGGCGAGACTAGAATTGGCGGTCCTCGCCACATAGGTTTGGTGGATCAGAAGGCGGCAAAGATGCACTAAACAACCTATAGAGACTCGATACAACTGGCGGTAAACAGAGAGGGGTGAGATAGACCTATCCGGATCCAACCTGAAGCTAACACCAAACAAACCCATCCTGGTGTTTCCCCCTCGAGACCAGTCGAGGAAGTCAACCGAGGAACTCACGCAGTTGGCAGTTTTATTTATTCAGTTATAGTTGCGGCACTTTACTAGTCAGGTTCAGATAATCGTCCTGATAAAGTAAACAGTGGGCACTTTTAGTTGACCATTCCGTTGTAGTTGCGGCAATTACTAATCAAATACAGATAGCATGGTATAACCCGTAAACCCAGCAGTTGTTGGTACTTTTATTCAGCCATTGTGTTGTAGTTGCAATACTTACTAGTCAGGTACAATGGTCGCAAGCGACACACAAAACAAGCAATTGTGGGCAGTATTATTTAGTCATTCCATTATAGTAGAGGTGATTACTAGTCATTATAAGTCAAATTTATAGCAAATAAACTTTAGTTATGCTTGTCTATGATCGAGATACTGTGCTCCAAGTCGTCCATATCCGCGGACACGGCTTTCAGAAAGTTTTACCCGGCCGGGGTGCACCAATAGCAACACACGCTCGATCAACCTCGGAAAAACCAAATCAAAACCCAACGAGGCTTTCACGACTGAACAATCACAGATTCGAAATATTTCAGGGGCCACCTTAAGTAGATCCCGAACGAAGCCACCGACTCGAGACGGCTCAAGGTTTGGGTATACGGGTGGAACGATCGGGAACCCGAAGTGGCTGGGCTTGTCGACACCGCGGAATCGTGTCCCGATCCTAAACAGTACAGTGTGCTCCTCGCACAATTTAAATACAGAAAGTAGCATGGCATAAGTACAAGATAGTAAAAACACCTCAAACTAGTTGTGGCCCCAAGAAATAAGACGGAATCAAGCTCTGGCTCAGGGGGATCCCATACTCCCCGAATGTGGATAGCGCGATAAAACAAGGAACAGGTATCAAGTACTCGGGGTCTTACGGGACACAAGTGGGCGTTCGGAAACCAAATATTATCTATCACCCACCGATGCCTCTGCTTATTTCAATTTTAGTTGTTAAACAGAAATTAAAGTGACGATAAGTAAAACTAGAATCATCTCCATCATCAACATGCGGCAATACATCAGCAACTGTGGCATATGGCGACACGTATCAGCCCTTGAGCAAGCAACTACGACGCGCAAGTCCAACTATCTACCAAACAACAGGTAATAGGGTGTGTCCAAGGCAATATAAGGCTGCAAGGGATATCACAGGTACGGAAACTAAAGCATCGCAACACAGATAGCAATAGATCAACAGGAGGGAATAAAGACTATAAAAGTAAGATAGGTAGAAAGGGGGAGATGCTCGCCTGAAAACATTGTCGAAGGTTCAACCGAAGGTCGGGGCGAAGCTCACATCAAATCAACGCCCTTATCCGCGAAGAAGCAAAAACACTAGAAGGAACACCGGATGCAATATTTAATTCACGGCAGAAGATCGGCATGATGCATGTATGATGTATGACATGGCAAAGGTGTGATGCAATTAGGTCATATTAAGCGGAACCGGGGTCCCGACAATTAATTAAACAGTTCAAGTTGTTTAGATACCCCGCAATATTAAATGTTGTTTTAACAAGGCAAGATAAGATATCGGGTTCGCTACACCAATTTAAATGAGGCCAACATGAGACTAGATTTGCCCGCATATGGGCCCCATATTTAATTAAGAGGTGAATCGGCATAAGGCCCCCAAACCACATGATTATGCATGCAAGTATGACAATTCAATATGCATCAATTGTTATTATATCATAAAATAGGGTTCTCGGATAAGAGGTTCACACATTAGGGTTCTCGACGATCTTGGGTTCCGGGGTTCGGGGTCGGTCTCAGGGTCCAGGGTTCGACGGATCGGTCTCGGCGGAACGTTCTCGGACAGCGGGGTTAGGGTCTTGGCGCAACCGGGAAGCAGGGCTTGGTTGGCGTCGGGGGCGCATCGGTCTCACACTGTACGGCGTCGCTCTTGCCACCTGCAGATCTTGTCAGACTCGCGCCATCGAGTCGATCTTGGCATTCGGGAGTACTTATCGCGCCGGAGCCTCGGTGTCCTCGGCGCCTTCGATTCCGTGACGAGGTGCTCGGTGATCCGGGAGGAAGAGCTTGGGCCTCCGGGTACGATATCCGGGTCTCAGCGACCTTGGCGCGCCTGGTTTCGGGCTTCGGGGTTCGGCTTCGGGAACGTTCTTGTGGTCCGGGGTTTGGCGGCTGTCTTGGCGTCCCATGAAGGAGAGCTTGGCCGAGGCCGCAGACATGCCGCCCGTGAAGGTGACCTCGGGGCATCGCGGTTAGGTTGTTGTTGCCGAATTCCGTTGGTGACGATCTTGTCTTTGGAAGTGCAGCCGCATCGCATCATCACCACCACACAATCTTCTCGGTTCTCGTGGTTACATCACCACAGGAACACATCCGTCCCTTTCTCGCACACATCCACAGGGACACGCGAGTTGAGGGAGAGGCATGTCATTGGGTGGTGTGCCTGGGGGCGTCGGGAAGCGGGCCGGGCCGGGCAGTGACGGAGGCGGAAGGTGGCGCCAGCTGGGTCGGGCCGGAGGCAGAGGGCGCCTGGGGCGCGCAGTAGCGAGGCGGTGGCTCAAGCGGGCTCGGCGAGGCGCGGGGCGGTTGGGCGGCGGGGTCCGGAGGAGCTTCGCCGGAGGCAAGGCGACGAGCCTGCGCGAGGGAGCTCATGGCGCGACGATGGAGGCGGGCGAGCGGAGCCGCGAGGCGCAGGGGGGAACGCGGCGGGGGCCGCCGGGGCGAAGGACGGTGGCGAGCGGAGCATCTGCGGTGAGGGGGGAGCGGAGCGGAGGGCAGCTGGCCGCGGGATCTGACGGAGGCACGGAGAGGCACGCTGCCATGCCCCTGGTGGCTTGAGGGGCCAGACGGAGTTTCGCTGGAGAGAGCCGCAGAGGGCGGCGATTGGGGAGGGGGAGGTTGCGGGAGAGGGAGGGGACAGCGCAGGTGGGAGACGTGGTGGGTACGCGGTAGGGACACGGTGGGGTCATGGGCGGGCCGGGGTCAGGGGTGAACGCGGGCTGGGTGGGAAGGCGATGGTGGGCAGGGAGAAGGGGCCCACGAGCAGAGAGAGGGGGCTGGGCGTGCGCGCGCTGGCGTGTAACACGCGTGCAGGCGCGGTGGCAGGCGATGTGCAGCGTAGGCGCGGGGGCTGGCAAGTGGGTCCAGGACGGGTGAGGAGGGATTGGGTGAGAAAGGAAAAGAGGGGGCTAGACGCGGTGGGTCCTGGGTGGGCCACGCGGCCAGGTAGGGAGAGGCTGGCCGGTGGGACCCGCAGGGAGAGAGGAGAGATGAGAGAGTGCGTGAGGTGGAGCTATCTGATTGGTTGGGGGGTTGGGCCAGGGAGTGTGGGTAGAATTTTAGGTGGACTTAGGATTTAGAAGGGTAGGCGTAGGGTGGACCGATTATTATTCCTGGGGTGGTCGATCGGGTCAATCGCCCGCTCGACCGCCTCGTTAAAATACTTTAAATTTTTTTATTTTCAATTAGCTTTACAACTAGTTTTAGACAAACAAATTATCCTAACATCCGGGTTTGGCGTTGAATGGAGACGAGGCGTTAGGAAATTCAAACACAGGTTTTCAAATTAGTTTTGACAAACAATTCATGATGATGACGATGCAATGCACAAATTCAACGCGATTTTCTAGTAGTGGTTTTTGGGATGCCACACCGACACCACTAACAAGGGATCTCGCCCTCGAGATCCGCCTCATGGTACCGGAAGGAAGGTCGGCGATCTGAACCTTCTCGCTTCATGTAGATCCTCGCGACACCACTAACAAGAGGTCGTTGTTCGTGATCGTCGAGAGGACACTCCGGAAAACAAAAGGTCGAAGGTAGAGGCATCAACAAATAAAGCCACCCCTAACTTCGATAGGAAAAGGGGAACCGATGCATTCTCATCAACTTCAATGTACATAAGCGAATAGAAAGGGTAGTCGGCATGGGGGCCAATCCATCACGCACCCAAACTATTACTCCGCACAATCAGTAGAAGAGCTTGCAACCATTCTCAGAAACAGACTGAAGATCTCGACAAGCGAGGTTCGGAACAAAGGAGTGATCACGCGACTCATCGGATCTGGCGTAGAGGAGGTCGTCGTCGGAAAAAACGGAAGGCTCAAACATGGAACAAAGAACGATACCACAGCAGCGGATTCATCAGCTTGAACACCGGTGGTGGAACACCGTTAACAAAGGAGAAACGAAACCTCAAGGTACGACGAAAACCCAACCACGAGAGATCCGGACTCGAAGAGAGAGAGAGAGAGAGAGGATTCAAAACACGAGAGATAAGGGAGAAGAATAGAGGAGGGTAAGGAGAACTATCCAACCAGATTTTCAAAAATTTTCTTGACACTTCTACTTTGTTAGCTAGGTTATCCCAAGAAATTTGGACTTGTGGTATCGCAATCACGATACCACTCAGAACACCCTCGAATCGGACCTATGCAAGTTTGAGCAAAATTCGCCAAACTCGCAGAGAAACGATTCAAAGTTGCTCACCAGCACTTTCGTGCGGGTGGAAACGAAGTAATAACATTACACAACAGTCCTCGATGGGACCCACGTAATGAGATATATAATAGCGACTCAAAGAGTCAAGAATACAGATATATTACAGAGATCCAAATCACCTTGAACGGTAGAGCGTCCGACTACGGACAAGAAGCAAATGGGGCTAAGAGCCACGAAGAATAACCAATGAGGCCCATAACCCTTCCCAAAGCCGGAAGGGTAACCTCGCTAACGACGCCGATCTCAAACCTGCTTAAGCAAAAGGTGCCGAAAGGGCAAAGGAAAAGAAGGAGCGTCGATCGAGGCCGACACTCGAGACTAGAATTCGGTCCTCGCCACATAGGTTTGGTGGATCAGAAGCAGCGCAGATGCACTAAACAACCTATAGAGACTCGATACAACCCGGTAAACAGAGAGGGTGAGATAGACCTATCCGGATCCAACCCGAAGCTAACACCAAACAAACCCATCTCGGTGTTTCCCCGAGACCACCGAGGAAGTCAACCGAGGAACTCACGCATTGGCGCTTTATTTATTCGCTATAGTTGCGGCACTTTACTAGTCGTTCGGATAATCGTCCGATAAAGTAAACAAAGGCACTTTAGTTGACCATTCCGTTGTAGTTGCGGCAATTACTAATCAAATACAGATAGCATGGTATAACCCGTAAACCCAAAGCTTGTTGGTACTTTTATTCAGCCATTGTGTTGTAGTTGCAATACTTACTAGTCAGTACAATGGTCGCATACGACACACAAAACAAGCAATTGTGGGCAGTATTATTTAGTCATTCCATTATAGTAGAGCTGATTACTAGTCATTATAAGTCAAATTTATAGCAAATAAACTTTAGTTATGCTTGTCTATGATCGAGATATCGTGCTCCAAGTCGCCCATATCCGCGGACACGGCTTTCGAAAGTTTTACCCGCCGGGTGCACCAATAGCAACACACGCCGATCAACCTCGGAAAACCAAATCAAAACCCAACGAGGCTTTCACGACCGAACAATCACAGATTCAGAAATATTTCGTGGGCCACCTTAAGTAGATCCCGCAACGGTGACTCGAGACGGGCTCAAGGTTTGGGTATACGGCTGTGAACGATCGGGAACCCGAAAGTGTGGCTGGCTTGTCGACACCGCGAATCGTGTCCCGATCCTAACAAGACAGGTGCTCCTCGCACAATTTAAATACGTAAAGTAGCATGGCATAAGTACAAGATAGTAAAAACACCTCAAACTAGTTGTGGCCCCAAGAAATAAGACTAATCAAGCTCGCTCGGGGATCCCATACTCCCGAATGTGGATAGCGCGATAAAACAAGGAACAGTATCAAGTACTGGGTCTTACGGGACACAAGTGGGCGTTCGAAACCAAATATTATCTATCACCCACCGATGCCTCGCTTATTTCAATTTTAGTTGTTAAACGAAATTAAAGTGACGATAAGTAAAACTAGAATCATCTCCATCATCAACATGCGGCAATACATCAAGAATCGTGGCATATGGCGACACGTATCAGCCCTTGAGCAAGCAACTACGACGCGCAAGTCCAACTATCTACCAAACAACAGGTAATAGGGTGTGTCCAAGGCAATATAAGGCTGCAAGGGATATCACAGGTACGGAAACTAAAGCATCGCAAATACGTATAGCAATAGATCAACAGAGGAATAAAGACTATAAAAGTAAGATAGGTAGAAAGGGGGAGATGCTCGCCTGAAAACATTGTCGAAGGTTCAACCGAAGGTCGGGGCGAAGCTCACATCAACTCAACGCCCTTATCCGCGAAGAAGCAAAAACACTAGAAGGAACATCGGATGCAATATTTAATTCACGGCAGAAGATCGGCATGATGCATGTATGATGTATGACATGGCAAAGGTGTGATGCGATTAGGTCATATTAAGCGGAACCGGGGTCCCGACAATTAATTAAACGGTTCAAGTTGTTTAGATACCCCGCAATATTAAATGTTGTTTTAACAAGGCAAGATAAGATATCGGGTTCGCTACACCAATTTAAATGAGGCCAACATGAGACTAGATTTGCCCGCATATGGGCCCCATATTTAATTAAGAGGTGAATCGGCATAAGGCCCCCAAACCACATGATTATGCATGCAAGTATGACAATTCAATATGCATCAATTGTTATTATATCATAAAATAGGGTTCTCGGATAAGAGGTTCACACATTAGGGTTCTCGACGATCTTGGGTTCCGGGGTTCGGGGTCGGTCTCAGGGTCCAGGGTTCGACGGATCGGTCTCGGCGGAACGTTCTCGGACAGCGGGGTTAGGGTCTTGGCGCAACCGGAAGCGTGGCTTGGCGTCGGGGCGACGATCTCACACGACGGCGTCGCTCTTGCCACCGCAGATCTTGTCGACTCGCGCCATCGAGTCGATCTTGGCATTCGAGTACTTATCGCGCCGGAGCCTCGGTGTCCTCGGCGCCTTCGATTCCGTGACGAGGTGCTCGGTGATCCGGGAGGAAGAGCTTGGGCCTCTGGGTATGATATCCGGGTCTCAGCGACCTTGGCGCGCCTGGTTTCGGGCTTGGTTCGCCGGAACGTTCTTGTGGTCCGGGTTTGGCGGCCGTCTTGGCGTCCCATGAAGGAGAGCTTGGCGGCCGAGGCCGGTACATGCCGTTCCGTGAAGGTGACCTCGGGGCATCGCGGTTAGGTTGTTGTTGCCGAATTCCGTTGGTGACGATCTTGTCTTTGGAAGTGCATCCGCATCGCATCATCACCACCACACAATCTTCTCGGCTCGTGGTTACATCACCACACAGAACACATCCGGTCCTGCCTCGCACACATCCACGAGGACACGCGAGTTGAGGAGAGGCATGTCGCCGGGTGGTGCTCTGGGGCGCGGCGGGAAGCGGGCCGGGCCGCACAGACGGCGAGGCGAAGGTGGCGCCAAGGTGGCCGGAGGCAGGGTGGCGCCTGGGCGGCAGGCGAGGCGGTGGCTCTGGCGAGGCGCGGGGCGGTCTTAGGCGGGGTCCGGAGGAGCCGGAGGCCGGCGACGAGCCGGGCGCGTGAGGGGAGCATGGGCGCTGCACGAGGCGGGCGCGAAAGGAGCCGCGAGGAGGCGCAGTGGGGGGAACGCGGCGGGGCCGCGGCGAGGACGGTGGCGGAGCATCTGCGCGGGGGAGCGAGCGGAGGGCAGGTCAGGATCCACGAGGCGCAGAGGCACGCCATGGCCCGGCCCCTGGTGGCTTGAGGGCGCATGAGCCAGCAGAGCCGGGCAGAGGGGGGATTGGGGAGGTTGGGGAGAGGAGAGACAGCAGTGGGAGACGGGTGGGTACGCGGTAGGGACACGGTGGGGCGGGCCCGGGTCGGGGTGAACGCGGGCTGGGTGGGAAACATGGTGGGCCAGGGGAGAAGGGGCCCACGTGCAGAGAGAGGGAGGGCTGTGCAGGCGCTGTGCACAAGGTAACACGCTGCAGGCGCGTGCGTGTAGGCGCAGTCGGCGTGTAGGGTGCGGGGGCTGGCAAGTGGGTCCAGGGCGGGTCAGGAGGGATTGGGTGAGAAAGGAAAAAGAGGGGGCTGGACGCGGTGGGTCCTGGGTGGGCCACGCGGCCAGGTAGGGAGAGGCTGGCCGGTGGGACCCGCAGGGAGAGAGGAGAGATGAGAGAGTGGGTGAGGTGGAGCTATCTGATTGGTTGGGGGGTTGGGCCAGGGAGTGTGGGTAGAATTTTAGGTGGACTTAGGATTTAGAAGGGTAGGCGTAGGGTGGACCGATTATTATTCCTGGGGTGGTCGATCGGGTCAATCAATCGGCTCGAACGCCTCCTATTAAAATACTTTAAATTTTTATTTATTTTCAATTAGCTTTTACAACTAGTTTTAGACAAACAAATTATCCGGAACATCCGGGGGTTTGACGTTTGAATGGAGACGAGGCGTTAGGAAATTCAAACACAGGTTTTCGAAATTAGTTTTTGACAAACAATTCATGATGATGACGATGCAATGCACAAATTCAACGCGATTTTCTAGTAGTGGTTTTTGCGGGATGCCACACACTTGTTGTCCTAATCCTCCAAAAGGTTTTGGATAGCAACATTATACTCATAATTCATCGTTATAAGCTAAAAGTAGCTTGATCATGGACGATTCCATGATAAGGGTGAATATTTGATGTAGGTAAAATGTTTACTACACCAAGAGATTACTAAAGAAAGGAATTTGAAAGAACACCAAACATTTGATGATGGTAATCTACTTCAAAGTGCAAGTCCAAAGACATTGGTATTTAACTATACACGCTTTGGACTATATGTCATATGTATGACTCCACTATTGATGTTGATAGATTCTTTCAAATGTAAAAGGAAATACTTGAAAGAGAATCTCATAAATATATGGCGTAAAAGAAAAGACTAGAATTGTTCAGTTTAAGTATATAGATGATATACATGTTATGGCTATATTCTTTGCTTATTAAACAATTTGGTTCTTAAGTATTTAATACTGAATTTGTTGGTATGAATCGTCATACGAAACAACAGAATTCATGAACTACAATGGCCTAAGTAATTAGCAAAGAATATGTGATGATGTTCATCGAGAACAAATAAAGGGTTATTGTGTTGCTCGTTAAACATCAAAGCTTGCCTTCAAGATTTGTTTTATCAGGTATTATGAGAACAAAAGGGTTGTTCAAATAATTGCCGTAATCCATAAAAGATGGATGATTCACAAATCTCGTTGGAGAAATCACATCCATAAAACTAGTGCTCAACATGTCGAAAGACAAATTGATTGAAAGATCACTTAGGAAGTGACATCGCCGCTTAAATTATATTGGAAAGAAAACATGAAGAAAATCCATATGGATGGATTTTGGAGTCTATTGATTTTGATCAAATGACGCCAGAAACTTTCCTAGAGATAATTAAAACTTCGCTCATAGGCCAAAAGGAACGAATGACTAGCTTATTGGAACTTGTACATATTGTTGTACAAATCCATTATGTGTAGTCAAGAGCGATGGATTTCAACTTCATATGCTTTCTCCGTAAATTTGAGTGAATATATGAAAATTTACTTAATAAGGATGAAGTGTGAAATATTTGAAAAGTTCAAAGATTTTCAAGATGAAGTGCAAAATCATTGTAACAAGAATATAAATAGTTTATGATAAGATCATAAAGGAAGACATTTGAGTTACAAGTTTAGCATAATACCTAAGATTTAAGGAATCGTTCCTTGGATTTGCATTTCCAAACACCATAAGAGGATGGAGCGTTCGAGATATGTAATTAAACCTTGTTTGACATGGGAAGATCAAAGGTGTAATTCATAAAACTGCCATTATATTTTAAAGATTAAAAGCTTTAGAGATTACCGTTTTTCCACTGAAAAGAGCTTCATCATAATCCGTTGAAATGATACCATATAAGGTTATGGTTTGGGATAAAACCCAAGTAGTCCTTTCTTAAAACATTGGTATGCTATGCATAAGAAAGATGTGTGCAACCAAAGTTGGATGAACCTGTCTTTGTATAAATGTTAAGTATTCCTCCATAAAACACCGGAGACAAAAGTGTTTGTCGCTTAGAACATCAAGTTTCTTTGAGAAGGAATTTTTCGTGAAAAGTTAAGTGGGAGGACAATAGAACTTTGATAAGGTTAAAAGAACCTTAGCTATATGTGGAAAGTTGCGCAGCGCCGAAAAATGTTCCGGAGGTAGCAACAATGCTCATGGCTCACGTGCCTCAAAGGTTGTGGTCACGGAGATCTAAGTTCCTATTGAAACAAGTAGGTCGGGTAAACAATCAAATACCAAGATTTGAGAGTTAAATCATTATTTGACAATAATGATCCGACTACATGCAAAGAAGCGATGATGAAGCCCTGACTCCTTCAAATGGCTTGAAGCCATAAAATCCGTGATAGTTCCATACACGAGAAATCAAGTTTTGAACTTGAAGGACCCTCGGAAAAGGTGTAAGACCTTACAGTTGTGTTTGGATCTATAAAGAAATAGACATGGATGTTTTGCATCTATAAAATGGTCGACATGTTGGGAAAGAGTTCACAACAATGTTCAAGGATTGACTATGACAAGATTTGATCTTTCATAGTGATATTTAGTCTAGACGGATTAATGTAGCAACCACTACATATAATTTTGTTATATGGTAGTTGAATAAACAAAACAAGTTCTTTTAATAGAATTGTTACCTAGGACGTGTGCATGACACGGTCCATAGGGTTTTGTTAATCCAAAGGATGCTAAAAGCATATGCAAACTTCAATGGTTGAAGTGAGCATCATGGAGTTGAATATTCACCGTGATGAAACTTAAAGGAGTTTAAAAGTTCATTAGAGACGATGAAGATGCTGCATTTGCAAGAAATTAAGTGGGAGCGCTTAAGACATATTTCTAATACATTATGTAGGAGACATATTGTTGATTGGAAGTGATGTATCTTTTATTAACACAAGATAAGAATTTCATCTCGATGAAAGACTTAGGCAAAACCAAATAATTGGCATCAATAGACGCCAATATGGTTGTGTAAGTACATAGATAAGATATTGAATGTGTTCAATATAGAAACTACAAGAAAGGTTCTTGTCGCACAGAAAGGATTGAATGAGTTCAATATTGATGATATATTCAAGTGTATTGACACAGGGTAAGTGAAACAAAGATTCAAGTATAGATTGATACTTGATGTATGAGATCACAGAGTATTTATATCAATCATACTGTGATATGTACAAATCCAGATATGTCCTATGCTCTAAATATTATGAGCATATACCAGAATGATTCATAAGATGATCATTGGACAATAGTAAGAATATTCTTATGATCTTTTGGAAGAACTAAGAGTATAATATTTGTAGAAGTGACAAATAGATGGTTAGTTCATTGTAAAAGTACTACATTGATACTAGTTTTGTCACAAAGTACAAATTAAGTTTATCTCAATCTAAACTAAAGGTGGCACAATATAATGGAAAGTGAGTTCCATAATGGATTTGGATGAGTTCCAAAGTTAAAGACATTGTGACAGATACTACAACAAAAGGCTAAGTATATGACTGCTATTTTAGCAGCAAAAGAGGGCATTTGTGTCAAGTAGTTTGTTATCAAACTAGGTGTAGTTCACAGTGGGATAATACTATGAAGATATATTGTGCGACAATATTATCAACATGTTTTAACCCCAAAAAGCTAAAGGTCACACCAAAAGACCAAATTTATACAAAGCCATCTCATTAGAGAATGAGTGATGCGTAGAGACGCAAAGACATGCAATTACACACGGACCTGGAAGTGTCAGATCCGGAGATCAGTTGACCACTAGCAATCGTGTACATACAACACCGGAAATCCATAGGTGTTGAATACACAAAGATTTGAAACTAGATTATTGACTCTAGTACAAGTGGGAGACTGTTGGAGATATGCCCAAGAGGCAATAATAAAGTGGTTATTATCATATCTTCACACTTATGATAAATGTTTACATACCATGCTATAATTGTATTAACCGGAAACATTAATACTTGTGTGATTTGTAAACTAAAATAAGAGTCCCTCGTAAAGCCTCTTGTTAAACTAGCTTGTTGGTTAATATATAATCATGGTTTACTGATCATGAACATAGAGATGTTATTAACAACAGGATCATATCATTAGGCGAATGATTTGATGGACATACTCCTATAGATAAGCGTAGCACAAAGATCAAGTCATTTCAATAGTTCAATTGCTATATGCTTTCTGATACATAGTAACCTGATTCCTTCGACCATGAGATCATGCATATCACCTTTTCCGGATGGATGCTTTGATGTCATCAAACACCACACCGTAACAGGGTGGCTATAAAGATGGCATTGAGTGTTCAGAAAGTATTGGTTGAAACACATGGATCAAGAATGGGATTTGTCCATCCATATGACGGATAGATATACTCTGGGCCCTCTCGGTGTAAATGTCATCCAATTAGCTTGCAAGCATGTGACTGGCTCAAGGGATCACATATCACGGAACGAGAAAAGAGTACTTATCGGAACGAGGTTGAACTAGGTATGCAGAGATACCGACGATCATAACCCTGGATAAGTAAACTATCGTGAGACAAAGGGAAATTGGTATCGCACGTAAGTGGTTCATTCGATCGCAAAGTAATCGTAGAAATAAGTGGGAGCCATATGAATTTCCATTCCTCTATTGGTTATTGTTCGAGAAGTGTCTCGATCATGTCCGCATAATTCACGAACCGTAGGGAGACACACTTAAGGATTCGGCGTTGTTTGAGTAGTTATGGTATTATGAGAAAGAGACCGAATGTTGTTCGAGTCTCGGATGGGATACGGATATCACGAGGAGATCCGAATGGTCCAGAATAAGATTCATATAAGGAAAGTCCTGCTTCGAGTTCGAAATGATTCCTGTTTTCATCGGAATGTTCTAGAAGGTTCGGAATGTCCAGACTCCGGAAGGGGTACATGAATGTGTCATTGCATATTGGAATGATTGCATCATGTACTGAGTGTTCTCGCTGTTCCAAATAAAGGATTAAATTGAATCCTAAACTTAAAAGTCAAACGGCCAGTTTGAAAGTCAAACGGCTAAAACAGGAAAGTGAGGGAAAGAGGAAAGAGGAGGTTGAAACCGACTTGGGGGAGGAGTCCCTCCTCTCCAAGCCGGCGCACCACCCAAGGCCGAGTTGGGGAGGGACTCCCTCCCCTTGGCCTCACCTCCCACCTATAAAAGGAGGGGCAGGGCCCCCTCCTCTAGACACACAAGTTCCTATCCTCTAAATCTAAACCCTAGCCACAGCCTCCGGTTTAGAGCCGTTTTGGTTTAGAGCTTCTAATTGCCCTAGCCTTCGGTTTAGAGCCTTCTAATTGGTGTGTCTAAACCCTAGACCACTAATAGCTCTCTCATACTCCACCATACTCGCTCCGCTTAAGGCGGCCTCATGGATCTCCTCTACTCCTAGGTACCACGTCACTTTGCCGAATCGCGAGGAGAGTGCTACAACCTCATTTCGCTGGAACAAGGGAGAGGAAGGTCTTCGCCGAAAGTACCGAACGCGTGTGACCCGGATCAAGGGAGCGCCACGAACGCAGGAAGGATCGCTCACGATCTTGAGATCGGAAAGAGTACGACTACATCACCCACGAGAATCTGCTCTTGCTAACCGCTTTGGAATCTTCGAGGGTAAGTTATTCCATCGACTCGTTGCTACAATCTAGTAGATAGATCTTGGCTTGTTTGTTTGTATGCGATAGAAATTTTTTGTTTTCCATGCTACAAACCCCTACAGGTTTCTCTTCATAGCTTGCAATGACTATTGAGTAGACTTAGTTGCATACTCTTTATTATGAATTGTCTAAGCATATACTCCTTTGCTGAGAATATTTACATCATATGAAGCAATGTGTTCGTGAAAGTTCTTTTATCGCACTCAGTTTTCAACTGAATTGCTTGAGGACAAGCAATAAGCTAAGCTTGGGGGGGAGTTGATACATCCAAAACGTATCTACTTTCTTGAACACTTTGCTATTGTTTCTCCTCTAAAACTTGTGTGATTTGGATACAACTAACACGGACTGACGTTGTTTTCAGCAGAATTACCTTGGTGTCTTGTTTTTGTGCAGAAAATGAACTATCAGGAAAAATCCCGGAAAATATGCCAAAAATTATATTTCGCCAGAAGATCCACGGAGCCAGAAGAAGAGACGGAGGGGAGGCCAAGGGGGGCCAGACCCACCCTAGGCGTGGGCCCACCTGACCCCGCGCCTAGTGGGGGTGTGGCCACCCCAGGCAGCTCCTCGACCTCCCTCTGCGCCTATAAGTTGCCTTTCGACCTAAAAATGAGGGGGGGTCGATAGTTTTCCAGAAAGAGTTCCGCTCTGCCACCACCACCAGAAACCAAGATTCGGATCCAGAAACTCCCTTCTGGCACCCTGCTGGGACGGGGAATTTGGAGAGGATCATTGCCATCGTCATCACCAATGCATCTCCATCAACCACCGATGTTTCCCTCATCCATGAGTGAGTAATCCCCCGCTGTAGGCTTGGGGGTGGCAGGGATTGGATGAGTTCTATCATGTATTCGAATAAGATTGTTAGGGAATAGTGCCTAGTTTCTCTTGTGCTATTTGACTTTGTTGCAACTTGTTGTGCTTAATGCTTGTCACTAGGGACCGAGTGCCATGATCTCATATCTGAACTTATTATTGAATCATTATGATAGTATTGTTTGTGATCTTATCTACAAGTTGTGTACACATATCATTGTCCGGATCCAAAGTCCCCAAAGTGACAATAATTGGGACAACCGGAGGGGATGGCTGTGGTGTGAGGATCACATGTGTTCACGGAGTGTTAATGCTTTGCTCCGGTGCTCTATTAAAAGGAGCACCTTAATTGCCAGTAGTTCCCTAGAGGCCCCGCTGCCACGGGTTGGCTGGACAGAAGATGTTGTGCAAGTTCTCATTGCGAGCACGTATGACTATATTTGGAGCACATGCCTAGGATTTTTTAGTACTTGGATGATTGTTATTATTTATCTGCAATACCCTAGATCTTGAAGTTACATGTTTAGACTCGTCCATGCAACGCCCGTCCATCCATCCCTATGCCTACCGCACTCGAATCCTACTGTTACTGTTACTGTTGCTGCTATTTCACTATTGCTGTTGCTTTGTTGTTGTTACTGATAAACTTCTGTGAGCAAGAACTATTTCCAGGTGCATCTGAACTGACAACTCAGTTGTTAAGGCTTGCAAGTATTCTTTGGCTGCCTTGTGTCGAATCAATAAATTGGGTAATACTACCCGTGAAGACTGTTGCGATCCCCTATACTTGTGTGTCATCACTCGTCTCCGGAGGGGCCTTCTGACTGTCCTCTGGTCTATTCTTGGGGTCGGACCGGGGGTCGGTCCGGAGACTCCAATGTGCGGGACCGGAGACTCCAGTGTACACCGGAGATTCCGGTGTGTAGAGCTCCAGTAGCGGCTTCTCCTGGTTCTTCTTTCTTGGAGGCTTGGTGAGGTACTGTTGCTTCATAGCTGAGGATACATAGTGTAGTTGTATGAAGTAGCAAGCCATCCAAAGGTATATCAAAGTCACATGAGGAAAGGAGCGAATTAACCTTAGCTTGTAGGAGCTCTGCTCGAGCGCGAGTCATTGGCCCACTTGGGGGACTAGGTGGTGTAGATGGAGGTGCGTCCGTAGGACGGGCTGCATTAGCTCCCCCCCTTGGGAAAGAGTCGTCCTCGACTCTTCATGGTTCACATCTTGATTCTCTCCATGGTACGGTGATAGGTGCTTGACGTTGAACGTATGGCTCACTAGGTACTTGGAGGTTGGTATGTCGATGACGTACACATTGGTGTTGATTCTCCGAAGGACCTTGAATGGCCCATCTACCCTTGGTTTGAGCTTGGAGTCGCGATCATGGGGAAAACGGTCTTTGCTCAAGTGTATCCACACAAGATCGCCTTCTTCGAAGATCAACTCCTTGTTCTTGTTTAGTCGTGATGCTTGGCGAAGCACTTGTTGCTCGATCATGGCTCTTGTGTCTTCATGGAGTTTCATCATTGCTTGGGCACGCTTGTCGACGTCCATGTTGGTGCGGTCATGGAGAGGTAGGGGTAGGATGTCGAGCACGGTGAGAGGCTCGAATCCATAGATGATCATGAACAGGCTCCTCATGGTGGTGGAGTGTTTGGCGCGGTTGTAGGTGAACTCGGCGTGGGGAATGCATTCCTCCCAATCTTTAAGGTTCTTCTTGATCAACACGCGGAGTAGTGTTCCGAGGCTTCGGTTGAAAACCTCGGTTTGTCCATCAGTGTGAGGATGTGAAGCGGACGAGAATAGCAGCTTGATGCCGATCTTGGCCATGAGGGTATTCCAAAAGTAGCTCATGAACTTGACGTCGCGGTTGGAAACGATTGTTCTTGGTACACCGTGAAGACGGATTATTTCCCTGGAAAACAAGTTTGCGACATGTGAAGCATCATCGGTCTTATGGCACAGAATGAAGTGTGCCATTTTGGAAAAACGATCCACTACCACGAATATAGAATCATGACCATGTTTAGACATACGCAAACCTATCACAAAGCTAATGTCCTACCAAGGTGCATGAGGAATAGGCAATGGCATATAAAGACCAAAAGGGTTAGACTTAGACTTAGCTTGGACACACGTAGTATATCGTTGGATGTGGCGCTCCACGTCGCGCTTCATCTTGGGCCAATAGTAGTGAGTGGAGAGCATGTCATATGTCTTGTCACGGCCAAAGTGACCCATAAGGCCTCCACCATGGGACTCTTTAAGAAGCAAAATTTGGAGAGACGACTTTGGAATGCAAAGCTTGTTTTGTTTGAATAGAAAACCCTTATGCAAATAGAAATCATCAACCCCTTTGTCTATTGAACACTTTGTGAAAATTGATCCAAAGAATGGGTCGGAAGCGTACAAAGATTTGACATCATCAAGACCCAAAACATTTACTTCGAGTCTCGTAAGAAGGCTTGTATTTTTGCGAGACAAGGCGTCCGCTACTACATTTTCTTTGCCCTTCTTGTATTTGACAATGTACGGAAAAGACTCCATGAACTCAACCCATTTGGCGTGCCTTTTACTCAAATTGGCTTGACCCTTAAGATATTTCAACGACTCATTGTCAGAATGTATGATAAATTCTTTGGGCCAAAGGTAGTGTTGCCACACTTAAAGGACACAAACTAAGGCAAAAAGCTCTTTGTCATGAATTGTATAGTTAAGGTGTGCTCCATCAAGTTTCTCACTATGGTATGCAATAGGGCACCCATTTTGCATAAGGACATCTCCAATGCCAATACCACTAGCGTCACATTCGATCTCGAAAGTTGTGAAATCTGGTAAAGCAAGGAGTGGTGCTTTGGTGAGCCTCTTTTTGAGCTCATCAAATGCCTTTTGTTATGCTTTTCCCCAAACGAATATGAAATTTTTCTTGGTCAATTCATTGAGAGGGCAAGAAATGGTAGAAAAGTCTGTCACAAAGCGACGGTAGAAACCGGCTGAAAGAACATGTGGGCCCCCATGTGTGGTTTTGGTAATTAATGACAATCTCTATGGACTAATGCTTGTATCAAGTTGTACTTGTAGGAATTGTCCATAGGCAATGCTTGAACCAAATGTTGGCTTCAAGGTTTGGAGAAGAAGAAAGTGAAGAGGATCAAGTGGTGACCAAGGTGTTCAAAGAGTGATCCACAGATTGGTCATGTGAGAGTTAAACCTATGGCAAGTATGTCTTGAAGAATAAGATGGAGTAATATATCTGGTGCACCTTAAAGTCATCAATATAATGAAGAAAAGAAGAAATGATGTGCAAGCTAAAGATGTGCAATACCTAGAAGATCTCATGGTTGAAGCTTTCCATCCTCGGCGATCATGGATCGATGAAGACAAGGTCAAAGTAAAGGTTTCGCCATGTTGTATGGGGGAGTAACTTGCAAGTATTCATCAAGCAAGTACGTACAAGAGCAATCAAGAAAGGTGTTCCATCTTGAGAAGGACAAGACCGTTTACATCATAATCAAGTGGAATATGTGCAAGGCAAAGGTATGATCTTGATAGGGTTTCCTTCTTACCGGTCTCGTGGTGTTTGTTGGGGAGACCGGTTTATAGGATAGACAACCATACTATCAAGAGGGGCTCTCAAGTGAGTAACTCGATCATATCGTTCAGAGAGAGCTCAAACCTTTGCATACTTTGCATCATTCTTTCTTGCTTGTTATTTGGATCTTATCCATGTGAGGTTCTAGAGCTTGTGGTAATATTCATAACAAGCTCTAGTTCATCAAAAACGGATTTCCCTTTTATATCATATTGCGTTTTTGATCTTTGAGGTTTTCCGGTTTCTCACCAAGAGAGGTATCTCACTTTATAATACATGAAATATTCTCTCTTGGTGGTATCTAATATTTTCACTTTTTGTTGGGTACCTCTTGTTGTACTCTTTCCAACAAAATTGGTTTCGGGTCAATCGGAGTTTCCAAACTCTAGATATCGCCATTTGAAGTTTACCTCTTATTTGGTCCAGACCGGAGTCTCCGGTCTGCGTGGACCAGAGTCTTTGGTGTGGTCCGGAGTTTCCGGAACTGACTCCGGTGGTGACTTCGTAATCAGGGCTGGGACATACTGTATGGGGGTCCGGAGCCAGGTCCGGAGGCTTCCCCAGAGTCTCCGGTGTTAGCTCAGTCCAGAGTCTCCGGTGTTGGAAGACCAGAGTCTCCGGTCTTATTGGGTCATGAATGGCCCTGGTCATTCAGATGGGCGGTCCGGAGGCTGGTCCGGAGATCGGCCGGAATCTCCGGTATAGACCGGAGTCTCCGGTGTAGACCGGAGTCTCCGGTCTGACTTTTCCCCAACGGGCAGAAAACGGTCAGAAATCTGTGGGCCTATAAAAAGGGGCCCTTCTTCCCCAATGTTCCTGCTCGAGTTTTACAGGCTTTCTCCTCCATTCTTGACCCTCTTGAGCTTTCTCCCCCTTCAATCCCTCCCCTGATTCTTGCATATACTTTAGGGATTTGAAAGAGGAGATCTAGATCTACAATCCCACCAATCCATCTCTCCTCTAAGTGAGGGGAACATCTTGGGATCTAGATCTTGGAGTCTTTTGTGGATTTCCTCCATTGTTCTTCCTCTCTTATTCCCCCACAAGCTTTTGTAGCTTTTGTGGAATTTGGGAGATAAGGACTTGAGCACTACTTGTGTTCTTGCCATTGCATTTGGTGCATCGGTTTGAGTTCTCCCCAAAGGATTTGGTGAGTGAAAGTTGAGAAGCTTTTTACTCTTGGGTTCTTGGAACCCTAGAGCCTCCAATTAAGTTGTGGAGAAGTGCCCCAACCTTGTGAAAGGTTCCGGTTGCCACCGACAAGTGCACCGATAGTGGAAGCGTGGATCGATCGCATTGGGGTGAGATTCACCAGAGAATAAGGGAGGCCTTTTGTGGCGTTGGTGGTTTGATACCACCCACTCTCCAAACGAGACATACTCCATGTTGGGAGGAACTCGGTAAAATATCGTTGTCCCCGCGTGCCTCGGTTATCTCTATACCCGAGCTATTTACTTATGCACTTTACATTGTGATAGCCTTCGTGCTTGAAGTAATATATATCTTGCTATCACTTTGTTGCTTGTATTGCTTAGCATAAGTTGTTGGTGCACATAGGTGAACCTTAGTTGTTCTAGGTTGTGCTTAACAAAGTAAACACTAGTTTTATTACGCGTTTGTTGAGCCACTCTAGGAAAAGTTTTAATCGCCTATTCACCCCCCCTCTAGGCGACATCCGTATCTTTTCACCGGCCAACCCATGAAAACTATGAAGTTCACTAACATTGATAGGGACGGGCCAATCTCGTATGTCCTTAACTTTTGAGACATCAACTTCAATGCCATTAGAAGACACAACAAAACCAAGGAAAATTAGTTTGTATTTCGCAAAAGTACACTTGGGGAGATTAGCATATAGCTTTTCATGACGAAGGATTTGAAGGACCTCCTTAACATGTGTAACATGCTCCTCTAGTGACTTGTTATAGACAAGAATATCATCAAAATAAACAACGACACTCTTTCCAATGAGAGATCTCAAAATATCGTTCATAAGGCGCATGAAGGTGGATGGGCATTAGATAAGCCAAAAGGCATAACCAACCATTCATAGAGACCAAGTTTGGTCTTGAATACGGTTTCCACTCATCACCCTCGGCCATACGTATTTGATGGTAACCACTACGAAGATCAATTTTCGAAAATATAATGGCTCCACACAACTCATCAAGCATGTCATCAAGACGTGGTATAGGATGTCGATAACACACGGTGATAGCATTAATTGGACGGTAGTCCAGGCATAACCACAACGTATCATCCGTTTTTGGTACAAGAATCACAGGTACCGTGCTTGGGCTAGTGCTTACTTGGATCAAACCTTTGGAGACGAGTTGGTTGATTTGTTGTTCTATATCTTTCGTCTCTTTTGGGTTCGTGCGGTATGCGGTGCGATTTGGAAGGGGTGCGCCGGGTATGAGGTCGATGCGGTGCTCGATTCCGCGAAGAGGGGGTAGTCCATGCGGAAGCTCTTCAGGGAACACATCTTGGAATTCCTGAAAAATAGTCATTAAAGAAGGAGGAACATTTGTCAAGTCATTAGTTCCTTGTGCTAGTCCCCTGCATATAAGGACATAGTGCAAGATGGATGGGTTGTTCCGCACTTCTCTCATCTCACTTTTGGTGGCAAGAAGAACACTCTTAGTTTTTCCACTCGAGTTTGGCTTGTGGCTCTCACTCACTATAGTGTGGTTCTCTCGCTCACCACTCTTCCCACAAGATGGTGTTGTGATTTGCGCCCTCGCTAAAGCCTTTGCATTGTCCGCAATTATTTGGCTAGGAGTCATTGGTTGCAAAACACAACTCTTGTCAAGCCATTTGAAGGTATAAGCGTTCGTGTGACCATCATGCAAAGCACGCTTGTCATATTTCCACGGCCTACCTAGCAACATATGGCAAACCTTCATTGGAACCACATCACATTCCACTATGTCCTTGTATGGTCCAATTGAGAAAGTTACCGAGACGGTGTGCTTAATCTTCACGGACCCTTGGTCACTTTGACGAGGTTTGATCTCATCATTGCCCATTGTTATGGACTTGGGTTTTGGAGAAGATGGGGATGCTGGAGATCGCGGAACGGTTAGCAAACAAGCAATACGGGACACGAGGTTTACCCAGGTTCAGGCCCCCGGAGGGAAAACCCTACTCCTGCTTGTCTGCTCTTGATTACGGCAGAACCGAAGGTTACAGGGGTGCGCAGATGCAATCTGGCGTGGAGGTGTGTATGCGAAATTATGAGAGAGATCTAGGTCATGTCCACCTAGCCTTTATATAGACTCAGGCAGGTCCCGGGCATAGACCTAGTCGGTTACAGGTTCTAGGGTTTTACCCCTTTGAATTTCCTATCTACTCTAGTCTTGCTCTCCAAGGATCCGAAAGCATCATGGGCCTTGGCCACCCGAAAATCTTCATGGGCCGGCGTATAGTTGCCGTGGGCCTTCCTTGGGATGGACCAGGTATGCTGAGATCATGTACCCGTAAGGTATAGCCATGTTAGTATCCCCCGAGTGTTCAGTCGAATCGTAGATTCGACTGAGGACTCTGCAATCTTTCGGGTGCAACTATGTATTTCAATAGTTCATGTGTAGGGATTGTTGATGTGTGTGCCTGACTCACCCGAAGGATCAGGGTCAGCTAACTGTCTTAGGACGAAACAACATGATCTTCTTCAGGTTCGAGTCCCTCAACTCGAACTCGAACATATCTTTGGCGTAATTACTCGAGCCACGGAGGACTTACAGGAGTGGAATTCCAGTAAATTTAATTGATGTACCCAACGCGTCCGTCGGGATTTTTCATCGCACCTGTTAGCACGGGTTTTTACTAGCAGCGCGCAGTCGTGTGCGTTGCCAGGCCATCAGATGATATCTATAGGTCTTATCTTTGTGTCGCAGACACATCATCCGAAAGTTTATCACCGCGGAGGTGTTTCGGGTGGTCAAGGAGAATGTTGCTCACTTAACGTTTAGTTGGGGCAGAGTTGCCGAAAAGTTTTTGCATGCTGATCCGAAGGATCGCAGTCGAAGAATTCATAGGGTGCGTGGCCAGCGCTCCCTATGGGAGTAGCCCCCGAGTGTCTGTTTGAGTCGTAGACTCGAGCGGAGACTTTAATTCAGACATTGTTCAGTTGTAAGTCCGTAGGACACAAAAAAATTCGGATGCTTAAATCCGCCCTCCCTATGGGAGTAGACCCCGAGTCCGTAGTGGAGTCGTAGACTCGACGGAGGACTCGAAGTAATAGTTCACTTCTATTCATCTTTCGGGTGCGCGGCCAGTGCTCCTGATAGGAGTAGCCCCCGAGTAATTGGTCGAATCGTAGATTCGAGTGAGTACTCTTAGCTTTGAAGCCGAAGAAATTGTAGTTGTTGCTAGTATAGCTTTTGATGACGTCAGTGCTGACGATCGATGACCTCAAGCATCTGCTGCGCCAGAGATGACTTGACTGGACGAACATGGGTCCCACTGTCTGATCTTGAATTAACCGGTCACGCGCGGCGTGGAGATAATTATGGCGTCGCCTCGATTTCCACGCGTAGTGGACGGCGTGTTAGTGACGGTTCGTTGCGATGCTGACACGTGTATGGCCAGATCCTGCCGTTGGCGTTCGGTCTTCTTGATGGACGGTTGCCGTGCGTCGTCTTCGTCTTTATAATCATCGGGGAAAAGTTCAGTTTGTTTTCACCGCATCTATTCTTGTTTTCACTGCTTCCTTGTTCTCTGAGAGTTCTTGCTGCGCGCTGGAATATCCCTTCACATTTCCATCTTTCCATCCTGCGCTCTCACCGCCGGCGCCGCCGTACCGCGATGGGGAAGTCGAAGAAGGCTTCATCTGCGGTTGGTACCAGCGCTGCTGGTGGGAAGAAGAATGCCGCCGCTACCCGTGTCACCGACGGCGGCTGGCGGCGATAGGAGACGCGAGAGAGTGATCTCCGCAAGCTTCGCGAGCGGGGACTGATTCCGCAGGATAGGGAGGCCGTCAAACTCCCAGGCAATGAGGTAATCCCCCGTCCCCCTGCTGGGTATCGGGTTATGTTCCTTGCCTTTGTCATTTACGGATTTTCCTTCCCAGTCCACGACTTCCTTCATGGACTGCTTTTCTGTACGGTGTCCAATTGCACCATCTTTCCCCCAATTCTCTTCTTCACATTGCTTGTTTTATCACTTTCTGCGAGTGCTGGCTCGGTAATGAGCCGCACTTTGGCCTCTTCCGGAAACTTTATTCCGTGAAGAGGCAATCCGGTTCGGATGGTGTTTATCCCATTGGGGGTTGCATCATCTCCCTCAAGCCCAATCTACTTTTCTTTTCTTTTTCCATGTCCGAATTTGTCCAGTACTGGCGGAGGCGATGGTTTTATATCCGCGACTCCGTAGTGCCTGGGCAGGATTTTGGTCTTGTTCCTTTCGACCCCTCCCAAAAGATCGAGCTGAAAAGGTCTTGGAAAAACAAGATCTTGGATGGCGAGGTGGCGGAGATAGAGGCTCTCTATCGTCGGGTGGAGGATCTCCAGTTGATTCCGGACAGGAAAGTGAACGGTGTGGATATCATCCGCACTTTTCTCGAGCGTCGGGTGCAGCCACTCCAGGCTAGGGCGCACCCAATGTTCCTTTATGTTGGTCGGCGTGATCCGACGAGGGTTTCGACTGAGAAATTCTCCTAGGGAGATCTCGACAGGGCCCTTCGTTCGCTGCTGAAGTTCAAGGCTGGAGAGGATATCCCGGGGAAGTCGCTGACTCCTCCGTTTTATTCTTCGCTTCCTGTTCCACAGGTGTAGATCCGTGCGCGTAGCACTATTTTTCGACTGCATTGTTTTGTGTTTGTTTGCTAACAAATTGTTCTTCTCTTGTGTAGAGCTTCAAAGTGTCGGGTATGTCGCCTCCATTACCCGAAGTATATTCGGATGCTCCAGATAATGAAGTGGTGGATTCCATGTCTGAGCTGCCGTCGGCGCGATCTCCGGCTGAAGATGCCAACGAGTCGAGTAAGGACCACACGCACAAACGATCGCGGAGCTCCAGCGAGTCTTCGGATGTGTCGACTCCTCCGACTCCTAGGAACCCTTTGTGTCTTGAGCGTCATAGTGACGGGCATGGAGTCTCTTCCTCTCCTATTCCTGCTCTTCCTGTGCGGGCTGTAGCGCACTCCGCCAAATGGGAAGAAGGAAGAAAAGAAGGAAGAGAAGAAGGAAGAGAAGAAAGAGGAGAAGAGAGTCCGAAGGACCCCTCCTGTCTTCAACCTGAGCTCGCTGGACTCGTAAGTTTCCTTTGTACTGCTTTTTATTTGCTGTTGACTTTGTACTTGTGCTAATTTGTCCTTGTGCAGGCACTCTTCCAACGATTCCTCCAGTGATGGTGCTCGGGAGATGATGGGGGAGTCGAAAGTTGTGTCTCCTCCTCCTCATATGGTGGCTATGTCTAAGGGAGCTGCGCCGGTCCCTTCTCCGCAGGAGGTTTAGGTGGTTGCGCCTCAGAAGGCTGCGAGCGGGCCTTCGGGGTCGCCATCGGATCATGTAAGTAGTTCTGTCTGCTGCCACGGGGGGAGCCCCCGAGCATTTGTAAAAGTGTTTTCTTGTCTTGTTCTTTCTTCGAGTCTCGGGGGGAGCCCCCGAGCGTTTTCGTGTGTGTATTTTGCTTCTGTTCTTTTCTGTTGGGCGTAGCCCCTGAGTCCTTTTCCTGACTAGTAGGTCTTCTTCCTGCAGCCTTTTGTGCAGGATGCCAAGCGATTGGTGCAGGACCACCTGGTGCTGGAGGCCAGCCTCAAACAGCTGCAAGGTACTGTTATGCCTTTGATGTTTGCTTCTTCGTGTACTCGTGTCCTGTTATCTGATGCTTGTATTTTCTGAATGCAGAGGAGCATAACACCTCCCTTTGTGAGATTGATGCTCTCAAAAAGAGCCTCGGTCAAGCGGAGAAGAAGGCCGGGGTCGCCGTTGGTGCGAAGGAGCGCCTCAAGCTGGAGCTGGCTACTGCGGCCGAGGCTAAGGAGCGCCTGCTACGGGAGGCCACAGACCGCGAGGAGCAGCTTGCCACTGCTGCGACTGCGCGTGAAAGAGAGGTGGCTGGCAAGCTCATGGCGGCTGCCAAGGCTATTTCGGGTGAGTATCTTCACTTGTATCTTTTTTGGTTTTCTCTGTCTTTCCTCTTTGATGCTTTGTTCATTCCTTCTTTTTTTGTCTCAGATGCCGCGGGTATAGAGTTTGACCGCGGTGCTCTGGAGCACGGGAGTGCTCTAGATGATGCTACTGCAGCGGTCGAAGATCGCTGCAGCATCGTCGTCATCTCACTTGCCAAGGCCAAGGAGGTCCTTGGCCGCTTCTACAAAGAGCTTGTCCCCAAGGGTGCGACCCTTGATGATGTTGACGCCCTGGCGGAGGAACTGTCGACCGGCGCTGCGGCATAAGCGCAGCGAAGGGCATCGGCGCATCCGCTGGCGATGGCTTTGGTAGCTGGAGCGGAGCTGGATCTTCCCCAGATCACCTCCCGGATGCCGATGGCTGCGGATGGATCCGAGGTAGCCTTCGCTACTTATTCGCTTGTTTATATGGTCCAAAGTCGATTGATCTGGCCTGGCCTACGCCGCTTACGGGGGAAGCCAAGGCGAGGCAATCCGGCTCCGAGGCTACTCAGGGTGCCGCATCTTAGGTGTTGTAGCTGTAGGATAGCTGTAGTCTTCTTTTGTTGTAATTATGTTGATGAACAAATCCCTGTGCCACGTAGTGGCCTTTTATGCACTTAATGAATTTGTTGAGTTGTGTTCTCCTCCGTCTGAGTGTTCATGTCTTTTGCCTTTCTACTGCTCTAGGGTCCTTCGGGTGCCGATCCGGTTGACACCTCGCCTGCCGCGCGGCTGCGGCCATCCTTGGATGATTCGTCGCAGCTTGCTTTCCTTCGAGACCATGTTCGTAGTCTCGAGAAGGAGTTGCTTGGGGTGCGTGGCCATGCCGACGTTTGAAAGTCCAAGGCGGATCGCGGTTCGGCCAGAGAGGAGTACTTATGGCGTAATTGCTTTGACTGTCTGAGCAGCTTCAGTGTAAGTTTTTTAGAGCTGCTGCTCATTTCTTCGGATGCACCTGCTGGCCTTGCATCTTACTTTTGTGCGAGTATCGCAGGTGCTAACCTTGCTCCAAGGGAGGAGAAAGAGCGTGTTGCTGTTCAGGTCAATTGTTTGACTCAACAGGACATGGAAGCCGGCGAGTTCTTCTGGATGGATCGCGACCGTGCCATGGCTCTAGAAACGGTGCAGGATCGCGTTCACCAAGTGTCATGGGTAATTCGTCAAGTGCAAACTTCACTCTCGTCGGTTCTGCATGTGATGTTTCCCATGGATGCTACACCAACAACCCTGTCTGGTCTTCTGTCTAGATTTCTGAGCATGACTCGTGTCCAGGAATTGGTGAGGCAGCAGCTCGTCGCAGGGGTGAAGGCTGCGCTGTCCCTTTTTAGGCTGCATCGCCCAGATGTATATTTGTCTGTTGTAGCGGCTGGGCCACCTCTTCGGCCAGATGGTGGCGAGTGGGATATGCGTCCGCATTATGCGGCTATAAGGCAGTATGCCGAATAGGTCGTAGATTTGTTTGAGCAGAGTGCTCAAGTTATTCTTCAGAATAGGTAGTACCTGAAAAAGAGATAGATGTAAAATTTGTATATTTCGACTGGGCATGTTGTGCCCTTTGCTATATAAGGTTTGGTTGTTGTTTGAGCACGCAGTGCTTTGTTTGAGTACGTGTCCTTTTCATTAGCCTGACGTTGTCAGCTACTCAGGTGTACACGTGTTATCCTCAGTCGATGAAATCGTGAGGTGGGGGGAGCCCCCGAGTGCGTTTGTAGCATGAAGTAAAGTTGCGAATAGAGAACGAGATTTTGGGGCGAGACACTTAGCTTTATTTATATCAATGGAGGAAGTACATTGTTCGGCTGAGTAGCCTTGGCTGAAAAGCCTTATTGAATGTAAAGGGGTAGGTAGCTAGGGGTATAATCGTCGCAAGTGTGCGATGTTCCATGGGTTGGAGTATGCGACTCCAGACTCCACGTGCTTGAGGCGATAGGCGCCACCTGGCATGACTTCGGTGATGATGTAGGGTCCTTCCCACGGTGACTCAAATTTCTTCGGTCGCTCTTGCTTGAGTCGCAAGACGAGGTCTCCTTCGACGAAGGACCGTGGGCGCAGCCGGAGGCTGTGGTAGTTGCGGAGACTCTGCTGGTACACCGCTGATCGAGCTGCTGCTACGTCTCTTGCCTCGTCGAGTGTGTCAACGGCGTCTTCGAGTGCAGCCGTGGATTCGGCTTCGCTATAAGCGACGACCCGGGGGGCCTGGTGGCGTACTTCGGCTGGTAGCACGTCTTCGGCTCCGTGCACCATGAAGAACGGCGTGTAGACGGTGGAGCTGTTTGGCGTGGTGCGCAAATTCCATAGGACAGATGGTAGCTCTCCGTCCAAGCTCCGACCTTTCGCTCGAGTGGGCTCATGAGGCGCTTCTTGATGCCGACGCCGATTAGGCCGTTGGCCTTTTCTACCTGCCCATTCGTTTTCGGGTGAGCTACTGAGGCGTATGTGATGTTGATCCCGAGGCCTTCGCAGAAGTCTTGGAATTCTTTGGAGATGAAGTTCGATCCATTGTCGGTGATGATGCTGTGCGGTACGCCGAACCTGTAGACAATGGATTCAAAGAACTTGACGGCGGTCTTGCCCTTTTAATTGGTGACCGGCATGGCTTTGACCCACTTGGTGAATTTGTCGACTGCGACCAGGAGGTAGACGCGCCCCCCTTTTGAGGACTTTGGCAGTTTTCCAATCATGTCGAGGCCCCATTGTGCAAAGGGCCAGGCTATAGGTATGGGTCTGAGCTCTGAACCGGGTGCGTGTGGTTTGTCGGCGAACCTTTGGCACCCCTTGCATCTTCGGACGATGTCCTTTGCATCGCTCATGGCTGTTGGCCAGTAGAATCCAGCTCGTAGAGCTTTGTCGACAAGGGAGCGGCTGCCTGCGTGATGGCCGCAGATGCCCTCGTGGATGTCTTGGAGGCTGGTTTTCCCGTCACTGATGGTGACGCACCTTTGTAGTACACCCGTAATACAGCGCTTGTACAGCTCGCCATTGATGATGGTGAAGGCTTTTGACCGAAGAGATATGCTCCAGGCATCCGTCGGGCTATCAGGCAGTTCTCCGTTTATCAAGAGCTGGAGGTACGGTCACGTCCAGGTTTCTTCGACTGCCATGACCTGCATCAGGTTGACCATAGCAACCTCTGTGTCCAGTTTCTCGGGTCCTTCATGTCCTTCGGGTAGCGTAGCCCCCGAGTGTTCTGCTTCTTTGGGTGATCCCTTTGGGAATTTCCGCTTAATGGATGGCACGCAGATTTGTTCGAGGAACACACCTGGTGGCACCTTTGCGCAGGTGGAGCCGATGTTGGCGAGTCTACCGGCCTCCTCGTTGCTTTCTCTTCCAATGTGCCGAAGCTCGCAGCCGTCGAATTCTCCTTTGAGTGCGTTGTAGAGCGCGCGGTACGCGATCATGTTTTCGGCGTGTGCGTCGCACTCGTTCATCGTTTGTTGGACGACGAGGTTGGAGTCACCGTAGATGACCAGGCGCGTTGCACCGCAGATCTTTGCCATCCTCATGACGTGGATGAGGGGTTCATATTCGGCCTCGTTGTTGGAAGCTCGGAATTTCATCTGAAGGACGTACTTCATCTTGTCGCCTTGCGGGGAGGTCAGTATGACCCCGTCTCCTGCTCCGGCTTCACGCTTGGAGCCATCGAAGTGCATCGTCCATGATTGCAACATTTCTGGGGTGTCTGGCAGCTGCAGCTCCATCCAGTGTACAAGGAATTCCGGGAGGACTTGAGACTTGATTGCGAGTCGCTTCTCGTAGACGATGTCCAGGGGTGACAGCTCGATGCCCCATAGGGCCACGCGTCCTGTGGCCTCTGGGTTATTCAGGATGCTGTTCAGGGGTGCTTCGTTGACGACCATCACCTGGTGCTCCTGGAAGTAATGGCTCAACCGACGAGTCGTCATGAACATGTCGTAGGCGAGTTTTTGGTAGTAAGGGTACCTTTATTTTGTTGGAGTCAATACCTCGTTGAGGTAGTATATTGGGAGTTGGACCCCATGGGTCTTGCCTTCTTCGGGTCGTTCGACCACTAGCACGGTGCTGACCACCTGGTGTGTGGCTGCTATGTACAGCAGCAGAGGCTCGCGCTCCTTTGGCGTGACCAAAACGGGCGAGGTGGAGAGTAGTCGTTTGAGACTTTCGAACGCATCGTCAGCTTCGGGCATCCACTCAAATTTATCTGCCTTGCATAGCAGCTGGTTGAATGGAAGGTCCTTCTCGCCCATGCGGTTGATGAATCTGCTCAATGCCGCTATTCGTCCTGCGAGCTGCTGGACACCCTTGAGGTTTTTCGGCTTTTCCATCGCCATGATGGCCCGTATTTTCTTCGGGTTCGCCTCGATCCCTCGCTGGGAGATGAAGTAACCAAGGAGCTGTCCTGATGGGACGCCGAAGGCGCACTTTTCGGGGTTGAGTTTGATCCTGTAGTGGTCGAGATTATCAAACGTCTCGCGGAGATTGTCGATGAGCGTTTTCGCCTCCCTGGTTTTGATGACTATGTCGTCGACATAGACTTGGACGTTGCGACCGATCTGGTCCTTCAGGCATGCCTGCATGCATCGCTGGTACGTGGCACCTGCGTTCTTTAGCCTGAAGGGCATTGTGTTGTAGCAGAACACTCCGAACGGTGTGATAAACGCCGTTTTCTCTTGATCTTCGACCTTGAGTCGAATCTGATTGTAGCCTGAGTAGGCGTCGAGGAAGGAGAGTTTCTCGCATCCTGCAGTCGAATCGATGATCTGGTCGATCCGAGGAAGAGGGAAGTGGTCCTTTGGGCAGTGCTTGTTCAGCGACGTGAAGTCCACGCACATCCGCAGGATATCCGTGTCCTTCTTGGGAACCATCACTGTATTTGCGAGCCATTCGCTTTCTTTGATCTCCCTGATGAAGTCTGCAGCGAGTAGACTATTTACTTCCTTCCTGATGGCTTCGGCCCGTGGCTCAGACAGTCTCCGGATGGACTGCTTGACGGTCTTGGTGTCTGGAAAGACGTTGAGTGCATGCTCGGTGAATTCCCTGGGAACTCCTAGCATGTCCGCATGACACCAGGCGAAGATTTCCCAGCGCTCACGGAGGAATTCGACGAGCACGCCTTCCTATGCAGGGTTGAGGTAGTTGGCGATCAGCGCCATCTTGGAGGCATCCGTCGGATGGACCTGCACCGTCTTTGTGTTGACGGTGGAGTCGAAGGACATGTTAGGTGCGTTTTGTCGTGCGACTGGGGGTGCCTCATTGTCCGTCACCTCGCGGAGCCTTATGAGCTCCTCCTGCATGCTGAATGATTGGGAGATTCTGTTGAAGTCCCTGTCGCATTGGTCCAATCGGGTGAAGCTCCCGTGGACTGTGATGATGCCCTTTGGTCCTGGCATCTTGAGTAGCAGGTATCATAATGTGGGACAGCCAAAAATCTTGCAAATGCTACACGCCCGAGGATGACGTGGTATTGTGATGGCCAGTCCACCACTTCGAATTGTAGCCGCTCGAGTCAGAAGTTGTACGGCTTGCCGAAGATGACGTCGAACCATATTTTGCCCAGGGGGAATATGCCCTTTCCTAGGACGATGCCGTGGAACGTTGTGTCTGACTGTTCCAGGCTGCACTGCGGGATCCGCATTGCTACTAGAGTACTTGCGAACATCAGGTTGATGCCGCTGCCACCATCCATGAAGACGCGGCTCATCTCGAAGCCTCCGATCTGCGCCTCCAGCACCAGGGTAGCATGACCTGGGCGAGGGATCTGGCAAGGGTGATCCGAACGACTAAATGTGATGCAGGACTCCGATCCACTGAGGTACTCAGGGATGGCGGGTGGAGTTGCCCCGGCCAGGTTGATCTGACGGATGATTTTCTTCTGCACCATATTCATGGGGCGCCCCTTATGGATCATCAGTGCTCCTTTCGACGGGGGATACCCATTCCCAGCGTTGTTCTGTGCTGGTGCGACTGGTTGGTTCGGGCCTCCTACAGGTGGCGGTGGAGGAGCTCCATGCGCTATCTCACCTGGCGCGGGTGCGTTCCCGAATCCAGGAAGTGGAGCTTGCTGCCTCATCTGGACCATGCTTTCGTTGAGTTTATGGAACTCGTGGCAGTCCTTGAGCATGTGGCTTGCCTTCTTCTTGCCATCCTGCTTGTCGATGTAGAAGTGGATGGTGCATGGACCCGAAAGTTTTTTGTATGCTGAGGGTCCGTTATTGCGGTCACGGCGCTGCCACGATTGTGCTGGGCATCCTCCATCGCGGAAGTTTCCTCCGCGGTATCCTCCGCTATTGCGGTTGGCGTCGTTGCGGCGATCGGCGTAGCCGGCCGCGACCATGTCGGGTCCATCGCAGTCGTCATAGACGCGCGATCTCATCTTGCTACGGCGTTCTCGTCGTCGGCCGTAGTCGTCCTCTTCCTCCGAGTGTGCCCGGTGGACGCGCCGTCATCCCACCTGTTGGCGATGTCCATGAGGTGGTCGAGTGTCTTGGGCTTGACGCGCCCAAGTTCCTCCTTGAAGTCCTGGCGCTTGACGCCGTCTTTGAAGGCGTCGATGTCTCTCTCTTCGGAGATGTGTGCTGCGGAGTTCTTGGTGTTGGACCAGCGTAGTATGTATGAGCGAATGGATTCGCCCGTTCGTTGAGTGCAGGCCCGCAACTCCTCGATTGAGGCGGGCCTATTGCTGGTGCCCTTGAAGTTTCGAATGAAGTTGTAAGATAGCTCCTCCCAACTTCGGATGGACCCTGAAGATAGGCTGCTAAGCTAGATCCGGGCTGCACCTGTCAGCTGCAGCTGAAGGCATTGCATGGCGGTTTCTTTGTTTCCACCGTGAAGTTTGACGGATGACAAGTGGTCGCTGAGCCACGCCTTTGGGTCTTGTGTGCCGTCGAACTTCGGAGTATCCGAAGGAAGTTTGAAATTTCACGGCATCTTTGTTCGTCGAACAGATCTGCTGAAGTATCGGGCCCCGCAGAGTTCTCCTTCGTCTTCATCCATCTCGGATTCAGACGAGCATGCGCGCTTGGCTCGCGCTTTGTCGATTTTGCGCTGTGTGAGCGCGTCTCTGGCGTCGTAGTCGCTGTTGTGATGGCACGAACTCTTCTTCCTTCGAGGAAGGTCAAGGTCCTCTTCTTCGGATGAAGGGGTGGGGCTGCGGTCGAACCTGACCGGAGATTTCTTCTTCGGCTCCGTAGGAGCTTTCTGGTGGAGCGCGGATCCGACGAGTCCGAGTCCGGTAAGTGCGGACTTGTGCATGGCTCTTTTCAGGTCCCCCTCCGGAGGTGGGTGGGCCGCGAGGTACGCAGTGGCTGCCATGATCGCAGCCTGCGGTGTTTTCGGGATGACGTTGCTATCGGCGTCCATCTCCATGAAGGATGTGTGGAGGGTTCAGGTCACCTCACGGCGCTCCTTGGGATCCATGTTCTCCATCCGAGAGCGGTGCTTGTTGCCTTGGTTGACGTTCGTGCTGGATCCTATGCCCATGGCGGAGAGCACAGCTCGTCGCGCGCTGGACTCTGAGGCTGCTTGCTTGCGTTTGTCAAGCACCTCTTGCATCTTGACCTGCTTCTTATGCTCCTCGATCAAGAGCAGATGGCAGGCCATCAGCAGATCCTGTGAGGAGTCTGCAGGCAGGACTATGCTGCCCGCCACGGTGGCGCGTGCCTGGGCCCATCCTTCTTTGCTAAGGCGGATGACATGGCCGTTGTTGTCCCCTTCGGGTGGGGGGGACTGGCTTCTTCTGTTCCCGCCGTTTCTGTCCTGCGGGTTAGGGTTCGGGTTGGGCGGCGGGTTGGGCGGTTGCTGATCCACGTCACTCTGGATGACTACGGCGCATTGGTAGCGCTCGTATATTGGTCCGCTGCTGCCACAGCTTTCGGATCCGGAACCGTAGGTCCCTTCATCCGATGGCAGATTGCACAGATCGGAGTTGCAGCAGCTGCTATCGTAGGACTCATCTGTTGATGATGATGTGCGTAGCACAGGGTGTGGGGCCCATGAAGCGGGCCTGATTGATGGTAGGGGCACCCGCTCAGGGAGGCAGAGGGTGCCAGTCTGCCCCACCTGGAAGCAGAAGCTCTCGAATAGGATCTCGAGTCCGTCGCCTACGGGCTCGAAGTCCTTCATGGTGGCCGGTGAGTGGGCGGTGAAGTCGAAAGCGCCGAAGAGGAGGTGACTCACCGTCGCCGCAGAGTTGTAGATCGTTCGGGTTGGGACCGTCACGATCGCACTATCAGCGTCCCGCTTCCCAGACGGCGCCAATTGACGAGGTTTGATCTCATCAATGCCCATTGTTATGGACTTGGGTTTTGGAGAAGATGGGGATCTGGAGATCATGAACGGTTAGCAAATAAGCAATACGGGACGAGGTTTACCGAGTTCGAGCCCCGGAGGGAAAACCCTACTCCTGCTTGTCTGCTCTTGATTACGGCGGAACCGAAGGTTACAGGGGTGCGCAGATGCAATCTGACGTGGAGGTGTGTATGCGAAAGTATGAGAGATATCTAGGTCATGCCCTCCTAGCCTTTATATAGACTCAGGCAGGTCCCGGGCATAGACCTAGTCGGTTACAGGTTCTAGGGTTTTACCCCTTTGAATTTCCTATCTACTCTAGTCTTGCTCTCCAAGGATCCGAAAGCGTCATGGGCCTTGGCCACCCGAAAATCTTCATGGGCCGGCGTATAGTTGCCGTGGGCCTTCCTTGGGCTGGACCAGGTATGCTGAGATCATGTACCCGTAAGGTATAACCATGTCACACTTAGCCATTGTATATGGTAGGGGTGCTTGTGTGGATGGAGGGTGAGGTTGAGCTTCTCACACAATTCCGTGCTTACAAGATTGTGGCAACTCCCTCCATCGATGATAACTTTGATGGACTTCCTATTGATACTAGCACGAGTTTGAAACATGTTTGATCTTTGGTCTTCATTCTCATTGACTTGAGTAGTTAAGACCCTTGTGACAACAAGCGATGGACTTGCGTCATGCTCACACAAGTAGTTCTTGGTCATCTTCCAAATGTTGCCTTGCTAAATCTTCCTTGAATCTTGCATGAAACACATCTTCACTCAAGTATTCTTCATCGCCATTATCGTGGATGAACAAAACTTTATTTTTTCCACATGTGGCCGACTGATGTCTACGCACTTCTATACTTGTAGACAGTTGTTGGGCCTCCAAGTGCAGAGGTTTGTAGAATAGCAGCAAGTTTCCCTTAAGTGGATTACCCAAGGTTTATCGAACTCAGGGAGGAAGTGGCCAAAGGTATTTCCTCTCAAGCAATTGTGCAATCAAGATACAAGAAGTCTCTTGTGTCCCCAACACCCAATACACTTGTTAGGTGTATAGGTGCACTAGTTCGACGAAGAGAGAGAGAGAGAGAGAGAGAGAGAGAGAGAGAGAGAGAGAGAGAAATACAAGCGGTAACGGTGCCATAAAAGAGCTTCTGACTTGTTGTTGACATGGGGTAACGTGTGTGAGTGCTAGAAAATAGCTTGACGGTGAGGTAAAGACTAAATGCAAAAAGAAGGAAGCAAGCAAACATGCAACACATCTATTAGCAAACGGTGTTTCAATGCTTAGAAACAAGGCCTAGGGATCATACTTTCACTAGTGGAAACTCTCTCATATAAATACCCTCTCTTCATGATACTACTCTTAACTACTCTCCGGTTGGACACTCTAATCCATGGTAGGGCTATAACAACACACCTCAAAGTCCACCTTCCCCAATGTAGATAACCCCACACTGTCACCTTGAGCGCTAGATGGTTCCAACAAACACCACAATTTCATAGAGACATCAACCTCCAAATATAACTCATAACAAATATTCAATCTAGCCAAAGTGCCACACATGGTATGCCCGCTGTCACTTTCACACACGTGGGGAAAAGCATAGATGTATTAAAGCACAAATAGTATTTATGTAGACTCAAGCCTAAGTGTCACCATGGCGTGCACGCTGTCACTTTCACACACATGGGGAGAGCAGAGATCTAATGAAGCACTTGAGTAGCAAGGTAAATCTACTTGATTGCAAAGCTCATGACCACAACATGATCATGCATAGAGATAGACATGAAAACATAGCTACCGGTAGAGCCCTTAGCCTCAAGGAAGAACTACTCCCTCCTCATCATGGGAATCAGCAACAGTGATGAAGATGGTGATGGAGATCGATGGAGATGGCTCTGGGGGCACTTACCCGTCCCGACAGGGTGCCGGAACAGAGACTTTTTGTCCCCCGAATCTCCCTTCGGTGGCGGCGACGCAGCAGAGGTTTTCGTGGATTTTTTTTGGATTATTTAGGGTTTTCTCCCTGGGGGCTTCTTATAGGCGAAGGGGGAGGCCGAGGAGGCGGCCAGAGGGACCACACCCTCCCCAGGCGCGGGCCAGGCTTGGTCACGCCCGGGGAGGTCTGTCCACCCTCTGGTGCCTCTCTGTCCCTCCTTATGGATTCGTGTACCTCATAAAAAGTTATTGACTTTGGATTTTGTCCCGTCCAATTCCGAGAATATTGATTTTCTGCCTTTCTGGAACCAAAAACAGAAGAAAACAAGCAACTGGCACTGTGGCAACTTGTTAATAGGTTAGTTCCAGAAAAAATAGAAAAACACCTCAAAGTGTAGACAAAACAAAGCAAAGTAGACACAAAACAAGAATGGAGCATCAAAGATTATAGATACGTTACCGACGTATCACCTACTTGTGTCCTTTGCCTCCACACTTGTAGCATTCACCATTGAATGGTTGATCATCCTTTGTGTATTTGCCACTTTGGGGCGGTTTTCCTTGAGGGAGTGTTGGCTTGAAGGGAAGCTTAATGGTATTTGATGATCTTCCAATTAGGGTTGTTGATGTAGTAGTTGGCGCTTGCTTGTAGGTGAAGTACGTCTTTGGCTTGTTGTACTTTATGTCCTCTTGCACTTGACGTTCGACTTTTGATACTATGTGTACAAGCTCAACCATGTTGTTGTACTTTTGGAACTCGGTGATGCGCTTGATTGGATGGTTCAAGCCATTGAGGAAGCGTGCCATTGTTTGTTCATCACTCTCTTCAATGTTGGCATGGATCATGTTGAGCTCCATTTGCTTGAAGTACTCTTCCACGGTCTTTGTCCCTTGACTAAGCGTTTGAAGCTTGTTGAAGAGGTCACGCGTGTAGTGCGAAGTAACAAAGAGGGATCTCATATGAGACTTCATATCTTGCCAAGTTGTAATTGGAGGCTCTTATTTTGCTTCACGAGCGAGTTGGACTTGTTCCCACCAAAGGTTGGCATAATCATCAAGCTCGAGGGACGCCATGGCCATCATCTTCTCATTGTTATAGTTGTGCATGCGGAAGATCTTGTCAACCTTGAGTTTCCACGGGAGATATTCTTCGGGTTCATTGGAACTGGTGAACTTGGGCATGGTGAATTTGAGCTTGCCGAAAGTTTCTTCTTCATTGCGGTTCCGGTATCGGCGGTTGCCATGATTTTGGTGGCCATCTTGTAACACCCTCAGAATTGGCCCTATGCAAGTTTTAGCAAAACCCGCCAAAACCCGCATAGAAACGATTCGAAGGTGCCCACCAGGCACTTTCGTGCGGGTGGAGAACAAAGTAATAACATTACACAATAGTCCTCGATGGGACCCACAGAACAGATATATACAATAGCGACTCAAAGAGTCAAGAATACAGATATAATATACAAAGATCCAAATCACCTTGAAAATGATACAGTGTCCGACTACGGACAATATGCAAATGGGGCTAAGAGCCCTGAAGAATAACCATTGGCGTCCATAACCCTGCCCAGGCCAAGCCGGAAGGGTAACCCTGCTAACGGCGTCGATCTCAAAACCTGCTTAAACAAAAGGGGTGCCGACAAAGGGCAAAGGAAAAAGAGGAGCGTCAAGATCTTGAGGCCGATGCAGCGAGGCTAGAATTCGGCGGTCCTCGCCTACATAGGTATGGTGGACTGAAGCGGCAGCGGCAGCATGCACTAAACAACCTATAGAGACTCGATACAACTGGCGACTATAGGAGAGGGGTAAGAAAGACCTATTCGGATCCAACCTGATACTATCATCAAACAAACCCATCCTGGCGTTTCCCCCTCGAAACCAACGAGGAAGTCAACCGAGGAACTCACACAGTTGGCGTTTACTTAATCGATTATAGTTGTGGCACTTTACTAGTCGTGTTTAGATATTCATCCGATAAAAGCGGTGGGCACTTGTAGTTAATCATTCCGTTATAGTGGCATCACTTACTAGTCGATTCAATTAGCATGAGACAACCCCAAAACCCGGCTTGTTGGTACTTTTGTTTAGCCATTCCGTTAGTGAAGCTGATTACTACTCATATCGGATACAAGTCAATTTATAACAGAAACTTTAGTTATAGTTGTCTATGATCAAGCACGTGCTCCAAGTCGTCCATAACCGCGACACGGCTTCTCGAAAAGATTTAACCTAGGGTGCACCAAAGTATCCACAGCACTTGACCCTTTTGCGGATCGTTAACATACACCCATCGGTATGTCGGCGGGCCTAAGTCACGACGTTCCCGGACCCAAAGCAAGTACATGGGGCCACCCACGAGTCGACACCAATACCATGGAGTCGGCCGGTCTCGAGACGGACTCGGGGTTTGGGTGGGCAGATGGCGGCGCAAATCCCCAACGGGACCTCGACACCGCGAAAACGTGTCCCGATCCTAAACAGTACAGTGTGCTCCTCGCACAAACGTAAATAAAGCAGTAAACATGGCATAAGTACAGGATAGTAAATAAATCCTCAAACTAGTTGTGGCCCCCAGTACAATACTTTGAAATCAGGTAATTATCAATGGGGGGCCCATATCTCCCCACCTGTGGTTAGCGCGCTCGATCTCGGAACAGGTGTCAAGAACTCGGGTCCTACGGGACACAAGTGGGCGGTCGGAAACCAAATCTTACCTATCACCCACCGATGCCTCTGCTTAATTCAATTTTAGTTGTTAAACAGGAATTAAAGTGAACAATAGGTAAACCATGATCATTTCCAACGTCAACATGCGGCAATCTTCCAACAATGGTGGTACTTGACGACAAGCAAAACACTTGAGCAAGCGACTACGACACGCGGGTCCAACTATCTACCAAACAACAGGTAATAGGATGTGTCCAGCTATATATATGCGCAAGGAATATCACAGTGCGAAACTAGAGCAACGCAACACGATAGCAATAGATCAACAGGAGGAAGTAAATACTATAACAAGAAGATAGGTAGAAAGGGGAGATGCTCGCTTTGAAAACATTGTGAAGGGTTCAACCGAAGATCGGGGCGAAGCTCACATCAACTCAACAGCCTTATCCGCGAAGAAGCAAAACACTAGAAGAAACACCGGATGCAATATTTAATACACGGCAGAAGATCGGCATGATGCATGTATGATGTATGGCATGGCAAGGTGCGATGCAATTAGGTCAAGATTAAGCGGAACCGGGGTCCCGACATTTGATTAGATGGTTCAAGTTGTTTACATCCCCCGCAATTTAAATGTTGTGTTAGCATGGCAAAAGATAGTATCGGTTCGATACACAAATTTAAATGAGGCCAACATGAGACTAGATTTGCCCGCATATGGGCCCCATATTTAATTATTAGGTGAATCGGCAAAAGGCCCCCAAACCACAGATATGCATGCGAGTATGACAATTCAATATGCAATCAAGTTGTTATTATGTTATAAAATAGGGTTTCAAGGGAAAAGGGTCACACATTTAGGGGTCTCGACGAACTTGGGGTTCCGAGGTTCGGGGTCGGTCTCAGGGTCCAGGGTTCGACGGAGCGTTCTCGGATAGCGGGGGGGTAGGTCTTGTCGCTTCCAGGGTGAAGCACTCGGCGTCCTCAAGGGAGTACTTGTCGCACATGTGGCCTTCGGGTTTTATGACGATGATCTTGTCGTTTCGTTGCCGGGGTCCCGACGTCCGTGAAGAGAACCTTGTCGCCTTTGGGCGGAGAACATGTCATCCCGTGGGTCCGTGTAGAAGTGCTCGATGATCCATGACGGAGGTCTCCGGTTGCCGTTTTCCATGAAGGGGATCTTGTCGCTTGGTATCCGTGCGGGAGAACTCGAGGTCGATGGCGAACTCGTCCGGTAACGGGGTTTTCGGAGATCTTGGCGGGGGTCGATGCACTCGTCACGGGGTCGGTCTTCGGAATCGGGGTCTCGACGCCTTTGGATCCGGAAACTTGACGTCCGCGGTCTTCGGTCCTGTGTAGAGGTACTTGGCGTTCCAGAGCCACCGGATGACCTTGACTGATATAGTCCTCGCCTACATAGCTTCGGCCCCTTATACCGGTCTTGTGCCGCGAGTGTCACTGACGATCTTGTCGAGAAGAACCCTGGGCACGAGAGCCACTGCAGAACTTGTACGCACAAAGCACCTGCAGGGCCAGCACGCAAACAAGGCCCACCCGGCGACACGGTAGAGACAACACGAGGGCGCGGGGTCCACAAAGCGGTCGGGTGGAGGTGGTCGCAGGCGAGGTGGATGCTGGCCACGGCGACGGAGGACCGACGATGCGCGGACGCCGTGACGTCATCGCCACCGGCAGCGCGCGAGGTTCTGGCGGCGGCGCTTGAGGAGGACGGCCACGCCGCGCAGAGGCGGCGTGGCAGCACGGGCGGCGTCTGCGCCGAAGAACTGGGCCGAGGCCGGGCGAGGGCGAGCGGATGGGGCGCTGAGGTCGGGTGCAGCGCAGCAGGCGTCGCCGGCGACGAGGCGAGGGCGCTGGCCGGCTGGCGACCGGAGGAAGGCGCAGCGGAGATGGGGCTCATGACGAGGCTGCTGCAAGCGGGCGCAGCAGGCGGGCTCGGGCAGGCGACAAGGGAGAGCAGCGGAGGAGGCGCCCGGCCCGAGGCCAGTGGTGGCGGACACCGAGGCGGTGGCGGAGGTTCTGGCGCGCCGTCGAGAGGAAGGCGGCGGAGCGGCGAGGCGGAGGCGGGTGGAGGCGGGGCGGCGGCTGAGCAGTGGAGCGGTTGGCGAGAGGTGGGGGAAGGACGGCCACGGGCAGGGGCGGGGTGGAAGACGAGGGAGGAGGAGAGAGGAGGGAGCAGGCGGGTCCAAGGCTGGGGTGGGGCCAGGTGAGGGTCGGCGGGGGCATGTAAGCGCGTGTCTTTGCTGTGGCCAGCGTCTGTGTGCTTGTGTGGTGCGTGCAGGTGGGGTGGGAGAGAGAGAGAGAGAGAGGGTGGGGTGGCTCGGCCTAGGTGGCGACATAGGATTGGGTGGGGGATAGGGACAGTGAGGTGGCTTCGGGATTGGGTGGGGTGATGTGGAGAGGGGTGAGGGTAGAATATCTGGTAGGTTTAGGATTAGAGGCCGACCGATTTAGTTTTTCTGGGGTGGTCGCTCGGGTCAAATCGGCCCGTTCGACTACCCCGCTAAAATAATTTAATATTTTATTTATTTTCAAATATCTTTTGTAACTAGTTTTAGACAAACAAAATATCCGGAACATCCGGGGGTTTGGCGTTTGAATAAAATTCGGGGCGTTTTAAAAACCAAAACGGCTTCGCGAACATAGTTTTAAGCAAACAATGCATGATGCTGACGATGCAATGCACAAATTCAACGCGATTTTCTAGTAGTGGATTTGCGGGATGCCACAATTCGACACAACTAACAATGGATCTCGCCCTCGAGATCCGCCTCATGGTACCGGAAGGAAGGTCGACGAGCTGCGTCTTCGCGCTTCGTGTAGATCTTCGCGACACCACTAACAAGAGGTCGTTGTCCCTGATCGTCGAGAGAGCACTCCGAACGAAAAGGTCGAAGGTAGAGGCATCAACAATTAAGCCACCTCTAGCTTCCGTGGAAGGAGTAAAATTGCATCGATCCACCATTCAATGTACATAAGCGAATGATAAGAGTAGTGGTATGGTCGCGACTCCATCCCGCACTCAAAGCATTACTATGTACACGAATAGTCAGATTATGCAACCAACCTCGAGATTCAGATCAAGATCTCGACAAGCGAGGTTCGGAAACAAAGGAGTGATGCGCACTACTCGGATCTGGCGTAGATGATGTCGTCGCGTCGGAAAACACCGGAAGGCACGAGAAGGAACAAGAGAAGTCCACAAGACGGAGGATTCCTCGGATAGCATGAAGACCAGATGTAGCAACATCGTTATCAGAGGAGGAAACGAAACCACAAGGTACGACGAAACCCAACCACGAGAAATCGGACTCGCAGAAAAGATAAGAGGTGGATTTAAAACACGCGAGGTGAGAGGAGAGCAGCGAGGGTAAGGAGTAAAATCAGACCTAATCGTAACTATCCAACCGATTTTCAAAAATAGTTTGACACTCTACTTGGCCGTTAGCTAGGTTACCCTACAGGCTGGACTTGTGGGTATCGCTGCTGGCTCGATACCACTGTAACACCCTCGAATCGGCCCTATGCAAGTTTTAGCAAAACCCAAAACCCGCATAGAAAGCGATTCAAGGTGCCCACCAGCACTTTCGTGGTGGAGAACAAAGTAATAACATTACAGTCCTCGATGGGACCCACAGGCAGATATATACAATAGCGACTCAAAGAGTCAAGAATACACATATAATATACAAAGATCCAAATCACCTTGAAAATGATACAGTGTCCGACTACGGACAAGATGCAAATGGGGCAAAGAGCCCTGAAGAATAACCATTGGCGTCCATAACCCCTTGAGCCAAGCCGGAAGGGTAACCACCTAACGCGTCGATCTCAAAACTGCTTAAACAAAAGGGGTGCCGACAAAGGGCAAAGGAAAAAGAGGCATCGATCGAGGCGATTGCAGCGAGGCTAGAATTGGCGGTCCTCGCCTACATAGGTATGGTGGATCAAGCGGCGGCAGCATGCACTAAACAACCTATAGAGACTCGATACAACTGGCGACTATAGGAGAGGGGTAAGAAAGACCTATTCGGATCCAACCTGATACTATCATCAAACAAACCCATCCTGGCGTTTCCCCCTCGAAACCAACGAGGAAGTCAACCGAGGAACTCACACAGTTGGCAGTTTTACTTAATCAGTTATAGTTGTGGCACTTTACTAGTCAGGTTTAGATATTCATCCTGATAAAGTAAGCAGTGGGCACTTGTAGTTAATCATTCCGTTATAGTGGCATCACTTACTAGTCAGATTCAATTAGCATGAGACAACCCCAAAACCCAGCAGTTGTTGGTACTTTTGTTTAGCCATTCCGTTGTAGTGAAGCTGATTACTACTCATATCGGATACAAGTCAATTTATAACAGTAAACTTTAGTTATAGTTGTCTATGATCAAGCACATGCTCCAAGTCGTCCATAACCGCGGACACGGCTTCTCGAAAAGATTTAACCTGCAGGGTGCACCAAAGTATCCAGCACTTGACCCTTTTGCCGATTAGTTAACATACACCCATCGGTATGTCGGCGGGCCTAAGTCACGACGTTCCTGCACCAAAGCAAGTACATGGGGCCACCCCACCGAGTCGACACCAACGGAGTCGGCCGGTCTCGAACGGACTCGGGGTTTGGGTGGACGGCGATGGCGACAAGAAATCCCCAAACGGGACATCGACACAGCAACGTGTCCCGATCCTAACAATGCAGTGCTCCTCGCACAAACGTAAATAAAGCGATAAACATGGCATAAGTACAGGATAGTAAATAAATCCTCAAACTAGTTGTGGCCCCCAGTACAATACTTTGAAATCGGTAATTATCAATGGGGGCCCATATCTCCCACGTGGTTAGCGCTCGATCTCGGACAGTGTCAAGAACTCGGGTCCTCACGGGACACAAGTGGCGATCGGAAACCAAATCTTACCTATCACCCACCGATGCCTCCGCTTAATTCAATTTTAGTTGTTAAACAGGAATTAAAGTGAACAATAGGTAAACCATGATCATTTCCAACGTCAACATGCGGCAATCTTCCAACAATGGTGGTACTTGACGACAAGCAAAACTTGAGCAAGCGACTACGACACGGGTCCAACTATCTACCAAACAACAGGTAATAGGATGTGTCCGAGCTATATATGGGCTGCAAGGAATATCACGAATGCAAAACTAGAGCAACGCATACGTATAGCAATAGATCAACAGAGGGAAGTAAATACTATAACAGAAGATAGGTAGAAAGGGAGATGCTCACCTGAAAACATTGAAGGTTCAACCAAGATCGGTGAGCTCACATCAACTCAACAGCCTTATCCGCGAAGAAGCAAAACACTAGAAGAAACACCGGATGCAATATTTAATACGGCGGAAGATCGGCATGATGCATGTATGATGTATGGCATGGCAAGAAGCGATGCAATTAGGTCAAGATTAAGCGGAACGGTCCCGACATTTGATTAGATGGTTCAAGTTGTTTACATCCCCCGCAATTTAAATGTTGTGTTAGCATGGCAAAAGATAGTATCGGTTCGATACACAAATTTAAATGAGGCCAACATGAGACTAGATTTGCCCGCATATGGGCCCCATATTTAATTATTAGGTGAATCGGCAAAAGGCCCCCAAACCACAGATATGCATGCGAGTATGACAATTAAATATGCAATCAAGTTGTTATTATGTTATAAAATAGGGTTTCAAGGGAAAAGGGTCACACATTTAGGGGTCTCGACGAACTTGGGGTTCCGAGGTTCGGTCTCGAGGTCCGAGTTCGACGGAGCGTTCTCGGATAGCGGGTAGGTCTTGTCGCTTCGTGGTGAAGCACTCGGCGTCCTCAAGGAGTACTTGTCGCATGTGGCCTTCGGTTTTATGACGATGATCTTGTCGTTTCGTTCTTGGGGTCCCGACGTCCGTGAAGAGAACCTTGTCGCCTTTGGCGGAGAACATGTCATCCGTGGGTCCGTAGAAGTGCTCGATGATCCATGACGGAGGTCTCCGGTTCAGCTTCGTTTTCCATGAAGAGGATCTTGTCGCTTGGTATCCGTGCGGGAGAACTCGAGGTCGATGGCGAACTCGTCCGGTAACGGGGTTTTCGGAGATCTTGGCGGGGGTCGATGCACTCGTCCACGGTCGGTCTTGAATCGGGTCTCACGCCTTTGGATCCGGAAACTTGACGTCCGCGGTCTTGGTCCCGTAGAGGTACTTGGCGTTCGAGCCACCGGATGACCTTGATCGATATAGTCCTCGCCACATAGCCGGCCCTTATACCGGTCTTGTGCGCGAGTGTCACCGACGATCTTGTCGAGAAGAACCACAGGCACGAGCCCGCTGCGAGCAAATGCGCACAAAGCACTGCAGGCCGAAGATAAACAAGGCCCACCCGAGCGACACGGTAGAGAGACAACACGGGCGCGAGGTCCACAGCGGTCGGGTGGAGGTGGTCGCAGGCGAGTGGATGCAGGCGCCGGCGACGGAGGAGGACCGGATGCGGCGGACCGGCGGACGTCGCGTCGCCACCGGGCGCGGGCGCGAGGTTCTGGCTGAAGGCAGAGGCAGCCGAGCGGCGTGAAGGCGGCGTGGCAAAGACGCGGCGGGGCTGGAGCCGGGCAGGCCGGGGAGGTCGGAGCGGATGGGGCGCGGAGTGCGGTAGGCAAGCGTCGCGGCGGCGAGGCGGCGCTGGCCGGGGCGAACCGGAGGAAGGCCGGCCAGCGAGGTGGGGCTTCATGAGGCTGCTGCAGCGGGGCGCAGAACGGGAGGCGGGCTCGGGGCGGCGAGCGAGAGGAGGCGGCCCGGCGGCGCCTGAGGAGGCGCGGTGGTGGCGGACACCAGGCGGCGGTGGCGGAGGTTCTGGCGCTGCGAGAGAGCAGCGGCGGGCTGCTGGCAGGCGGCGAGTGGGCAGCGGCGGCTGCAGGAGCTGGCGAGGTGGAGCGGCGGCGGTTGGCGAGAGGTGGGGGAAGGACGGCCACGGGCAGGGGCGGGGTGGAAGACGAGGGAGGAGGAGGAGGAGGCAAGGGTCCAGCAGGGCCCAGTGGGGCAGGGGTGAGGTCGTGAGGGGCATGTAGCGCGTGTCTTGAGGCTGCCGCGTCTGTGTGTGCTTGTGTGGTGCGTGCAGAGGTGGGGTGGGGAGAGAGAGGAGAGAGAGAGGGGTGGGGTGGCTCAGCCTAGGTGGCAGCATAGGATTGGGTGGGGGGATAGGGACAGGTGAGGTGGCTTCTCGGGATTGGGTGGGGTGATGTGGAGAGGGGTGAGGGTAGAATATCTGGTAGGTTTAGGATTAGAGGCCGACCGATTTAGTTTTTCTGGGGTGGTCGTTCGGGTCAAATCGGCCCGTTCGACTACCCCGCTAAAATAATTTAATATTTTATTTATTTTCAAATATCTTTTGTAACTGGTTTTAGACAAACAAAATATCCGGAACATCCGGGGGTTTGGCGTTTGAATAAAAGTCGGGGCGTTTTAAAAACCAAAACGGCTTTGCGAACATAGTTTTAAGCAAACAATGCATGATGCTGACGATGCAATGCACAAATTCAACGTGATTTTCTAGTAGTGGATTTGCGGGATGCCACACATCTTCATCATCCGAGCTCTCACGTCTTGCTTGGTGATGGTTGTGTTTCCCTTGCGGTTGTTGTGGTGCCACATTTGGTGGTGGGACTTGGTCTTGATGATGAGGAGGAGGCGTTTGGTCCTCACGACGATCTTGGGGAGCTTGCTCTTGTTCTTGGCGCGGTTGATGACGAGGAGGAGGCGCTTGGTCCTCACGAGGTTGGTTCGGTCTATGGTCATCACGACGATGAGCATTGTCTTGAGCCATGTGGCGAGGAGGACGGCGAGCTGCATGTGCAATGGACTGTTCCCTTTCTTCATGATATGGAGGAGTCTCATCATGATGCTCATGTTGTCGACGTTGACGTTCATGTCGATGATGACGCCTTGGTGGGTCTTCGAGTGCTTCACGTCGATGACGATCTTGTTCATCCAATTCAGAGGCTTCACTTGTTGTTGAAGGGATGTGTCGGTGACGATGGGCTTGGGGGTCCACTTGAGGTTGTTCTTGTTGAATCACGAGTGCCCTTGGTTGTGGGCAGTTTGCTTCACGTCTTGGAGGTCTTGCGGAGAGGTCACCATCATAGCTTGACATTGCGGCGTGTCGCGGAGATGGCACCGCTTGAGAAGAGATCATGGAGTGAAGGACGGGTCCATCTTGGTGCCTTGAAGCGCGATGGCCTGAAGAGCTTGATTCACTTGAGGAGTGTTGTGACGAGCTTGAGTCGCGAGATCGCAGCCTTGCTAGCCCATCAATGAGGCGTTGAAGCTTCTCATCCGTTGCGGCGAGAGCATGACCAAGAGCTTCATTTTGATGGTCGAGGTTGTGTTGCATGGCATGCATTTGGCCTCGGACTTCCTTGAACCGGTTGTCGATGCTCTTGAACTCCACCCGGGTTTCGCTAAATTGTTCGTCTTGGCACCGCTCAAGGGCATCATAACGGTATTGAATTCTCCTCGGACCTTCCAATGATCCCACCTTGTCATGTATTGTGTGTCTTCCTCTTGAGGTGGCGTTGGTTGGGACGACTCGCCATTCCTGTCCACGATGCAAAGCCAACAAGGATTGTATATGGAGGGGAAAACGTGGAGAGTTAGCCTTTTACCTCACCTTGGAGATTGTATCAAACCAATTGCCACACAAGAGAGCTAAGAGCTTGCAAAGTGAAATCGCAAAGAAACTCACACACGAGGAACTACAATTATCAAAAGCTTTTGGTGGAAGGTTAGGATTGTGGAAAACCAAAGGACCAACCAAACGAAAAGGATAGTCAAAAGTGGATAAGATCCAACAAAACTCAAGTCAAAAGTAGATGGTAAACTCGAAATGTGATAAGAACCTACGACTACACACACACGTGGAGAAAAATTGGGGTTAGCACGACTATGAAAAATAGCACAAAATGTCCTAACAAAGACTACACTCGGTTGTCGTGCCAACTCAAGGAGAGACCATAGCTCGTTTGCCAAAATAGGGTAAGCAACGGATTTGTGCACTTGCCTTGGTTTCTCTTTCTTTTCTCTCTTTTGCTTACAGGCTTGATACTCTCTTTGTATTGGGAGACTATGTATCTTCCTTTTTTTTATTTTTCTCTCCCTTTCTATACTACTAAGTTAACTTTTGTCTTTGCTTCCACACACTCACTTTCCAAGGACAAGTGCACAATGCTTAGGCAACACAAAAGGAGTTTATCTCATAGGATAGGTACACACGAAGGAAGATAGGCTACAAGGGTTGACACAAGTTATACCTTAGTTGTTGGTGATGAGCTTGTGTCGATGGATCGGGGAAAAGTTTGGAGTCTGTGGCATCGAAGAGTGCGGGCGATGTTGCGGAAGTTATCTGTTAGTTGGTGACACGCATACGGAACACAAACGACAAGCGGACAAATTAGCCAATGCGAAATAAAAAGAGGCAAAAGAGAAAAACTAGCGTTCAGGGCCAGAGGCTCCGTTCTGGGGCCGGAGACTCTGATGCGAGGAGAACAGCTCGTGTTCTTGAGCGGAAATCCACGCCGTGAGTCCTCAAATCCGCGAAAATTTGGCTGGGAAACGCAGGCAAAAGCTGGACCAACACCTGAGACAAGATTTGGTCGGATCAAAACCACAAATAACACTCCAAAACAAGAGATCGATCCAAAGGCAAATTAGGGCTCTTTTTTGGGAATTTTTTGAATTTATGGTGGATAGAAGAAAAATTGAGGGAAAATTCGTGATCAACCTTGCTCTTGATACCAATATGTTAGGGGTGACCCCTTAGGGAGGCCCGATCTTTCATGAATCCCATGGAAATCGAGGAGGAAGTGAGGGGGTGAGGAGGGGATGAAATCCACGAACTCACACGCGAAGAACTCGATGAACACACACACATAAAAACACGATACAAGCTGATAGCTCACGTCGGTGGCAACCGGTCCAACACAATCCCTAGGATCGACGTTGGGCAAGACACTCTCCCACGGCCAACAATGGGGGTGAGAGGCTTGATGAGATCTTGACTACTTGGAGACGAACACCAAACTCCAAGGACTTATACAACTTGAACGCACGAGGCAAAATCCAAGAGGTGGGGGATAATTCGTGCTCCTTGTCAAGGAGCATGAGACTAGAAATTGATAGATCCACAAGGGGTGTCTTCAATTACAATTATCCAAGTCTAGGGTTTACAATAGAGGGGTGGGGCTATTTATAGGCCAGCCACTTAAACAGGGGTAGTTTGGGGATAAAACTATAAGTTGGGGGAGAAACTGGGGGTTACATGGGCCAGGCCCAAAAGGCCTTTATATGCCTGTTGTCGCGCAGGCCAAAGACTCTGGTGGTGGGGTCCGGAGACTCCGGTCTGGACCGGAGACTCCGGTCAATATCTGGACTCGTCTCTGGAGGGGCCTTCTAAGCATCCTCGGGTGCATTCTCGGGCGAGCAACTGGGTCGGTCCAAGACTCGGTGCAGGGGCCGGAGACTCCGGTGTGCACCGGATATTCCGGTGTGTAGCGCTCCAGCAATGGCTTATCCTGGTTCTTCTTCCTTGGGGGCTTGGTGAGGTACTGTTGCTTCATAGCTGAGGATACATGGCGTAGTTGCATGAAGTAGCAAGCCATCCAAAGGTATATCGAAGTCACATGAGGAAAGGAGCGAATTAAGCTTAGCTTGTAGGAGCTTGGATCGAGCGTGAGTCATTGGTCCACTTGGGGGACTAGGTGGTGTAGATGGAGGTGTGTCCGTAGAACGGGCTGCACCATTTCTCCTTATAGTTCGAATTACATTTCAGCCATTTTGCCAAGTCAATTATAAATTCATTCAATAGCTAAATGGACAGGCAACGACTTTGGAAAAGGAATTCTCGTACTGCCGTGATGGAGAGATATTTGTCGCACATCACCCCCATTGTTGATGCCCACCTTGGCGATAGAGTGCACCGCATTAATGTCGCGATGATAGTGTGGATTTACACATCTAACTTATTAAAAAAGAAAGAAAAAACATGAACAACACTATATGTAACAAGCAACGACATCAATCACTACCCTAAACAACACACAAAATGTGATAAAAATTCTCTAGGGTTTTTACCATGGAGAAGAAAGTCCCAGCAATCTTCATGCAATGCCTTTGAACATGGGAATGGAATTCAAAGACTGCCATTGCCAATTCCAACCAGTGAAGTCCTAACTTATGGATTTTTCACCTTGGAACTTGAGAGCAGGTACTCGAAGAGCACTACCAGATCAAAGGCACCATGTGCTACCACCTCCAACTTGCCAATACGATCATACACGCTTAATTGGAAGCAACATCTCACGTGCACAGTCCACAAACTGTTAGCCATGCCAAATGAGCATGTTGTCGAGCAACGATACAAGCTATCTACCATGGGGCCCATGGGCAACCTGGACCAAAACGGACCATAAGCCACCAAAAGCCCACAAATAGGCCCTTCAGGAGCCCATGATGACTTCTCCAGCCTGCAAAAAAATTGGGTCAACATCGACACCACCATATCTGAAGGGAGAAACCTTCACGACCTATGGTGGATACTCGGCCCTAAGCACAATCGCACAACAAACCCCGAGCAGGACCTCCATAGTCGGATGTGGAAGTGTAACACTTCCATGTTGGAGACCAGGTGGCTGGTTCCAATGTGTTGTTGCATTTCCTTTGAACCACACATAACTTCTGTCATTGTGCCTTTGCTACAACATTGTCAAGAGGCCTCATGCTTATGCCCTCACCATGGTTGTCGACCACACGTTCCTTGCCCAACGACTTCTTACGATAGCGATTAGAAGATAGGAGAGATCATTTAGGAAAAGAGTGGGGGAGCTAGTGCCATCTACGAATGACACATGAGTGTGATCTCTTTTCATGGGTATAACAATTTCCTACATGGTAAATAAAACCTAGTAAACAAGTGTTGGTGCCTTTGCACCATTGAAATGGTTTTTAGGTATTTTAATTTTTGTACATCGCATCTTTATTTTAGGGATTTTTTGTTTTCAATTTTTTTAAAATATTCGACTTTCTACTTCTTCATCAAATACAAAGCTAATATTTTGAGTTGATCTTTTCAGAATCTTAACATTTAAACACCCTATTCCTCGAGCCTAGACGAATCATATTTACCTTGCCGCGTGTAGCATGCACTAAGGGTGTGATATGCACCCCCGTGTGGTGCTAGTGTGGCCCATTAACCATTTTTTATGTTCCTTTGTTGGTGCCAGATTTCTTCTTTTTTCATTTTATGGTGTACTTCTTTTATATTATCCTTAATTTTCAATTATTATTTTTAGCTTATGCATTTCCTTTTTATTTACCTTTTATTTTCATTTTAATGGAAGATACACCAAAGTTCAAAAAGGCATGGGCATATATGAACACGTTTTTCAAATATACAAACATTTTTCTTAATATGAGTTAGCATTTCTTTGATTACACGAGACCATTTTTAATATATTTAATTACCAGATAGTTTTGTGTTTCTTACCGGTTTTGGCAATTTTGGACGGAAAAGTAAAAAAAAAAAACAGAAATAGGCGGGCCATTTTGTACCCTTCCGGGCCGTGCTAGGCACGATATTTGTCGGTCCATTCTCGGGCCAGGCCACGGGCCTATTTTCTTGAAAAAGCCTGGCCTGCCTCATATTTGGGCCTGTCCCGGCCCGTTTTAGCCCGTGCCAGGCCATTTTGTCGTGTCCCGTGCCGGGCCAAAAAAGCCCGGCCCGATGGCCAGCTTTAGCCAGAGGCCAGAGCCATGGACCTGATCTCCCTCTACTATTCTGGGCTCCATCATATTCTTGCTGCGGCCAGATCGCACCTCGAAGGCCGTCTGCTCCGAAGCTCTTGTCCCCGCATCTCCTTTCGCCCCCACCTCTCTCCGGTGTACGGCTCCGACGGGATGGCCGCCCCACTCCGGCGGGTCTTCCCCGGCCTAGGCCGCGCCCTGCTATCGCCTACGCCCGCGCGGATGCTCTCCTCAGAGGCCTCCGACGCCCTCGTGGAGATCAAGCCCGGCGAGATCGGCATGGTCTCCGGCATCCCCGAGGAGCACCTCCGCCGCAAGGTAACGTTACCTAGCCTTCCCTGTCTGTGCTGTCACCGCAATAGACAAGTATTTAGTGGATCCGTGTGGGCATCTCTCGAGATGTTCGGGCTTCTAGTTTTTTTAGGTTGTTAGGATTGAGGCGATGAGTCCATTTCGATGCGTTAGTTGTGACTGGAGTATGTATTGAAAAAAATGTGAATTTAGTGGTAGTAGTGTACTTCCAAATTTCAATTGGTTTGAGCTATGGTGATGCGAAATGTATGGGAGGTTGGGTTTCATCCGGCATAGATTATGCCAATTTTTTAACCAAATGACGATGTGGAGCAACTGTGTTAGACCATTTTTATCGGGGTATAGAGAGACATGTCTCTGCAAAAATGAAAACAAAAGGTAGAGAGCCACCAACCAAATTACCCCTTGCGGCCTTTAACTTTGGATAAGTGATCCTAGTTTGCTTTGTATTTTTCTATAGTTTTGAGTTTGCTTGTCCATTGTGCACAGTCATAGCTATATGTGCCTCCAAGATTTTTTTGAAAATGTTTAATGGGAGTTGATAATATTTGGTCAGAAACTCTGCAAGTTCGAAGCTTACAGTGTGATGGTTTATATGCTAATTATAAACGTTCATGAGGATAGGTGCTAAATCCTAAATGCCTAGTTTGAATTCACAAATCCACTTTCAGAGGATAGGTGCTAGTGCCCAGTTTTTTTGTATCTGAACCTTTCCCCCCCTTTTTAAACAGTCACTTTATCCTTGGGAATACACAGGTTCTAATCTATTCACCAGCTAGGACTGCATCTCAGCAAGGTTCCGGCAAAGTTGGGAGGTGGAAAATCAACTTCTTGTCAACTCAAAAGTATGTTTCTTCTGGTGCTTTGTTGGTTCTCTTGTTCTTTCTAATGGGCCATACATCCCAAATTCCTGTGATAGTGTGATGTTAGAAGGGCTAACTCAAGATGACATGAAATTAAACAAATGGCCTCATTTAAATTTAAGTATTACTTTCCAAGCGGATCAAAACTACCAAATGTGCCTTGAGATCTGTGCACATTCTCCCATCGCTATTGATATAACTATATGGTAAGAGAATTAGCCAGATCTCAAGGGCCATTTATTAGTTGAGTGGGAATTCAACTATGCAAGCACAGACCCACCATGCATATTATCAGAATGCCAATGCCTATTGAACACCTGTGCTTCACATTTTGTGGGTAACTTCTAAGTTCTATCAAACAATCAACTTGATGCATGGGTCACTAGTGGATGGCACACAGATTGATTAGGGATGTTATTGTATCTGTAACTATATAAGAAATGACATTAATGCTCCTACCGTCTTACTCAGGTCTCAACTATTGACAATATTTCACTGTACTTCTATGTTTATGAAGAATTGAAGACATCCCAGGCATTCTCTTTATGCACTATTGAGCTTGACAACTTAAAAAACATTTGTAGTAACATAGTTATATTTATTAGGACTGGAAGTGTTTTTGGTATTTTTCTTTCAGATGTGCTGTGTGTTGTGGGTTCTTACTTGTCGTACTTAAAAGAAGATACCTATATATATAATACAGAAGTGTTCCGTGCACGGCAAATCATCTTACAGTCCACTTACCATGCCATGCGGTCATGTGGGTAGAGGTAGACATCTGAATGCCAATCTAATTTGATGGCATCACACAACTACTGTAGGCCCTTTTGTCTTGTTTCTAGCATTGTTGCCTATAATACCCTCAATACCTAAGTGACATGATCTTGAGGTCCCTGATTAAGTAGCATCTTATTATGTGTCGTGGTACCATAACATTTCATGTAATCGGGTTTGCTTCTGCAAGCACACTGGATGCTAGAAGCTTATAACTGTGCTCTTTGACTTGGTATACCTTACATTACAAGTACTATCTGGAATAGTGTTGTATTACCTGGATCAAGGATAAGCAACTTGAGAAGGACTGCTCTGTCACTGCAGAATGCAGATCGTGCATGTTTCAGTAGGCTGATTGCAACATACTTTTAACTTCATGTAGAATATGCAGTTACAAAACAAGGAAGAAGCTGGAAACTACTGCAGTTTTTTCTGCTTTCATTTTTATCATTGTCGCAAACTGTAAACCTTGAAGTTCACAGCCGATGTATTCGACCTCTGATTAAGCAGGTCTCTTTGATTAGGTGCTACAGTTTGCCGTTTTTTCCTCTTTTATATGGCTCAGGGTCATGACTTGTGTGCGTTTTCTGTTCTTGTCACTTTAAATAAGATTTTGGTTAGCAAACTGACACTATCTGATACTGTTCCTTTTTCTGTTTGAGAAACTAGCTCTAACTTTTGAATTCATAATAGGTGGGAGAACCCATTAATGGGATGGACATCTACTGGTGATCCGTATGCTAATGTTGGTGAAGCTGGACTTACATTTGACAGTGCTGACTCAGCAAAGGCATTTGCTGAAAAACACGGATGGGAATATGTGGTGGGTCCTTCTCCCCCTTCTTGGTATTCTGGTAGATAAGTCGCAATTTAGATATTCTATTCAGATGGGAGCTTCAAGAATATTCGGACAGATGGAAGCATGATTTGGTTACACTTTTGAACATCTGGGATAGTTTGATACTTGATTCTTCTCTAATTAAAATATTCAAACCGGGCAGTGTTTTAGGGTCCCTGTCGTCCCAAGGTAAGTTTGCAGACCAGTTTAGGCCCATTTAATCAAGTACAGATGGAGATGGATTTCAAGCTAGTCATATAAAGTTCAATTTTCTCCCATTGTGGATTTTTTTGGTAGCTTAATTTTCCTAGTAGATAGACGGTTTAAGTACTGTTCTACTGCTACCTATTGATGCCTCGAAATTTTGCCAAACAGTTCTTATCTTGGTTATTTTGCTCAATTAAGGCAGCTGAAATTATTTTCTCCACAAGTAACCTTCCATCTTTTTTGCCTTGAAATTTACCATTTATGTCACATCCCTTTTGATTAATATATCCTTCTTATGTCTTAGACATATGATGATAAATTATGCTTGTGAAAAGTCAAATCTTGATCATGTTCCTTCTCTGAAGCCCATTAGGGTGAGATATCATCTATCAGCTCACTGTATTCTTTCCAATTTAGTGGCAGTGGAAGTTTTGGTGCTAAATTCGCATGAAACTTTTTTAAAACTAAGTTGAAGCCATCATTAATTTTGAAGTCTATTCCTGGCTATGTTCCAAATATTACTAGTTGGTGACCAGTCGGTCAGTCGGTGACTTGTGATTAGAGAGGTAGTCAGACGATTAATTAATCTAGATGGTAGCAGAAGCAGAGGCAGAGGGGAGTCGCTAGTCTTGTTGCAGTCAGCCATGCCAGCTTTGTTCTGATGGCTGGGGCACAGATTGTCGTGGGCGCCTCTCTGCTGGTTCGATCTGTTTCATTGAATGCCCCTCTGCCAAATATCCTAAGTCTTCCCAGAAAACGATTTACCTTTCTCTGCACATTAGTCTGCCTTGGACCGACTGTAGCCGTGTATAACCAGTCTAATTGGCTAGCCACACATGAGCCAACTATGGCCTAGTCATCCCGGTGGGGTTCAGTACAGTATTTATTTGTCTAGGCGGCTGATTTTTTGAATATTAATTATGTTGAGTTGAATCTCCTTGGGCTATTGTGTAGTATTCAGTAGTTTGTGCTGGGCCATTTTTTTGGAATGACCCTTTTGTATTTATTTTCTTGGAAAATGACAACTGTATACTTACATCTACATATACTTTATTGCAGGTGAGGAAACGCCATACACCTCTTTTGAAGGTCTGTATACCCTACACATCCTTCATTTTGGCTTGGTTAATGCATCTTGCATCTCTAGTCTTTTTTAACTGAATACTTGCAACTATGGCTTCTGAATCTGTTTGTGCTTACATGTGCTGTGTCCTAATTATAGAATATGTACGTTTCTAAGTGTTCTTACACGTCTTCTGTGTTGATTTACTGGATATGACATAGACATACCTCATAGGAAGTACTTAACATTGAGTTGCAAGCAGGATACCAAGTGAATCTTCTGATAAGAGAAATTAGTGGTGATGATTTTGGTACTAAGCACTAATATGCTTATCTCCTCGAACAATGTGATCCTCGTTAGTCAGGATAACTCATGTCAATGCATTATAATATGGGGAATGGAGCGGAGATGAAATTAGGACATATTTGGAAGTTGGATGTGAGGGTGGTGACTTGGGTGTTTCCACCTTTGGACTGGAGGGCAATGGTTCCACTGCCAGCCTGCTAAGGGCTTCTTAAGCTTGGGTAGAGGCAAGTGAGGATGTCATGTAAGAGAAATAAGTGAAAACTAACTTGGTATGCGGGGACTAACTTTAACTTGGGGTCTGGGGAGGAGATGAAGGAATTGTGAAGACCAAGTGAGGAGGCAAATCCTGCATTTAATGGGTAGCCTGTTGCTTGGTTTGCGACACATTTTTCATGTATCTGATGTGCTGGAACTTGGACATGAAGGCTTTTCTCTTTCATGGAAATTAGCTTGCCGTTAGTTCGAGTCCTTCCTCGGTACTTAGAAGTCAGCTGTCTGTATAGAAAAAACAAAATTGTCATCAACATTAGAAGCTCATCGAGTGTGAACTGGGCTAGAGTACAACATTATAAGTAGTACAACAAATGTGAACTTGGCCAGAGTTATACCGTCCTCACCGATCCTTATCTTTTTGTTACTACTAGACACTCGATGAGGACAAGCTAGTCAGTACTTGCTGCCGTGCTGGTTGAATTTATGTGCCTACACTACACCATAGTGAGGAACGAGACCACTGTTTTGGCAGTGTTTTGACGGTGCCAAGGATTTGACTTGTTATCAGCTAAAAAAACAAGTTGATGTTAGTTAGTCTGATGCGATTCTCTAGAATTGCATACGTCGGAGCTACTTAAACAAAATACATATAGGATTCAGATAATAAGACTAATGAACATGCCAATTGCAACCGTACACTAGATACTTCGCATGCTTAGCAATCTATTTTTGCCCGAGTTCTCTGTGTATTGAAGATATTGTTGTACTTAACGGTTGCTGTTCAAATCATTGCAGCCCAAAACGTATTCAGAAAACTTCAAGTGGAAAGGTCCCCCGAAGACGGAGGAAGCAGCCTGAGCCCCGGACTTGCATGTTGTGTGTGAAGAATGTGATCAGATGTTGCTTTTCATATATGCTGTTTGTACCGTTTTCGCTTTGATCAACGGCTGTCGTGCAATATGAGCTAGAACATGTCTTCATCAAACGTGTGTAATAAGCACGCATTGTAACCGAATACAGTGCTCATCTTATCATCAAATGTTTGTTAACTGATCAGACAAACATGTACCATGTGTTGTCATTTCATAAAGTTTCTCGTTCACTCAAAGAACTTTCTATTGTCGAAAACGAATTGAGCCTGTTCTCTACTATATTTGCTTACCCAGTCACCCCCGGTTGCACGCAAAGAAGGCGAGGCAGATCCTGGCTGGTTGCCAGTCTGTGACTAGGCTTTTGTCTATCCTGCATTCCTGCCTCGTCCTTTGCAAGCATATGCAATGCAATCACCGGTCGTTGTCAAATGGAGTACAAAGAACCTGAGAACGCACCAACAGATGTACAATTCGCTAAAGCACATGTCATATTTTCCCTTCCATTCTCCAGTCAACATCATACTATGTACTTTAGTACCTGGCCATGCATCCTGTGGACTTACCAAAAGAGGAAACAGCCCACAACTAGGTTTACTAGTAGCACCACTAAACATGCACCTTAACCTAGTAGTCTTAAACAAAAGAACATGCAACTTAAATCTATTCTATGGCATACTATGCACTTTGTTTTCGGATTTCAAGTTGTCCAAATTGCAGGGTGTGGAGAGACCGTAGAGTCTCATGCGTCGCCGGTGCGGTGGCTGCTGACGGATGATGCTGCGTCGGCGGTGCGAAACCTCCAGGCGAAAAGGTAGTCTCTGGAGTCGCAGTGCAGCCGGCTGACGTCGCACGCTGCATGGATGGAAGCCCGCTCGCCGCCGCGCTCCCACTCGATCTTCGCCGTGCACGAGAACCCCCCGCGGGTCTCCGCCGGCAGCGTCGCCTGCTCGGGCGGCACCACGAGCGCCACCTCGCCGCTGATCCTCCTCGCCACCGCGCCGAGCCACGGGCACTCGGGCGCGCCCACCATCTCCTTGTACGCGTCGTTCACCAGCCGGACGCGGTTGCTCGAGTCCGACACGACCGCCGGGAGCGCGTCGGCGTCCAGCTCTGCCTCCACCTCCCCCGCCGTCTTCGAGGCGGTGGCGGTGGCGGTGCAGCTTGCCGCGTCGGTGCCCGCGCCGTGGAGGGCGATGGACTCGATGTGGATGGTGGAGCCCACGGGACGCACCGCCCGCGGCGAGATCACCTTGGGCTCCAGCAGCTTCCGCAGCAGGTCGCGCTCCACGGGGACGTCCCTCGCCTCCTCCTCATTGGTCGCGAGATCCGCGCCGGCACCCGCGCTGTTCGGCGAGACAGGTGCCAGGGACATGCATGCACTGCCCGGCACGTTCACGGACTCATGCGCCGCCCTCGTCGCCGTGGCGACCACGGCGTCTGTGGCCGCGCACCGGAGCGGCACCGGGTACGCGGACGGCCTCTTCCTCTTGGCGGAAGACGGGGACACCGGCGCGACGCTGGGGCGCCCGCGCTTCCGCGCCCGGCACGGCCTGCTCTGCAGGTGGCAGAGCACGCGGTTTGCGGCCACCGCGGCGGCGCCGTCGATCGCCTGCGCGGCCGGTGACGTCGGCAGTGCGACCGGCTTGGGCGCGATGGGCCGGAACCGCGCGAGGATCTGGTTGGCCTTGACGGCCATGTCCACCGGCTGCACCATGGCCATGGCGAGATACCTGCACGATCGAAACGGACGGGGTCGACGGAGAGCACGGCGTTGGGCTGGCTGTGGCGTGCCGGGTTAAGAAGGCGTGGGCGGCCAATCGGATGCGCGCAGAGGGAGGGGCACGTGGGAGGGAGTGGCGGGGTACGTGGGCGAGCGGGCGGGGACGCGGCCGACACGTAGGCGGAGGCAAGTCGCGGGGGCGCGCTGCTTTGGGGGAGGGGGCGTGGATTCCAGTGGCGTCCAGTGAGAGAGGCGTCAGGCGTGTGACGGAGTGGGAGGCCGGCCGGGGGGAGGCACCGGGCGCGCGCGAGGCCCGCTTTTGGCCGCTTCGGCGCGGTCGCGTTCGCCGCACCGTGTCTGGCTTCGTGGCGCCTCGTCCCTCCAGCCGCGGACCGTTCGCCGTGGGGTCACGTTGGCAGATACCGCGGCATTGGCCGCCAACCCGGAGCTACCGTGCTAGCACTACCCAGCTGCAGAAGCACTTCAAACATTTGTTTTCCTTCCACGACTAGTTTTGTGCAGGTACAATGTACATACTTACTACTTCAATCTACTTTTCCCAATATACGTACAGGAGCATTTGGAGTATAGTATAACCATGCTCACCAACAACCAACGGCAAGACCGCCTAACGGACGTGAACATACGTTGGGCGTATCCCCACGTGTTGATGATCGTAAGGCAGTATAGACTTTGGACATACGTACACATTTGCGAGAGTAATCCGCGATGATCATCACCTGAGTACTCCATCGTCAAACGAAATAAAAGCTGGTGACGAAACACTCCACCACTCTTAGCTAGCACGTGGCGCACATGAGCACCGCATTGCGTACCTACGACGCTAGCGCACGTACGTCAGATGCATCGTCCGTTTCCTCTGGCTATAGCCAAACTGGAGTCCAGATAATCTAGACAAAATCCCGTAGATACACAGTGCTTGAAGAGCTAGCGGTAACTCGCAGTTCCGGCCGGAGCGGCGCGTATGTACAGCATCCGGTAACCTGGAGTACATCACGGAGTATTCACGTATACATACGGTCATGGTAGATGCAAACTGGGAGCTTTGTGTACACGAAAGCTCACTGGCCAAAAGGTTGACACGCGGAGCATGCATGCATGCCCATGCCCGACTGTTCGGTCCTCTTCTTCCCCGGCCGGCCCACGCCCACCCGAGAACCGAAAGTTTGGACGCTACTGGCGGTAGGAATACTTTAACCCGCCCCGTTCGCGCATGCATGCATGCGCGGCATGTGCTGTGTGCCGTGTCGAGCGGACAGGATGGTCGCGCGACGAGTGGCGGCGCGGCGATTGGCGGGCGCAGCCGCGCAGGGGGAGGCAGGCAGGCGCTCCCGCCCGGCGAGTGGCGAGATCGAGCGCGCCTCGCGAGGCGACGCACACGCCGCGCTGCGATTGGGCATGCATGCTTCGGTCGTGGCGGTGCTGGGTGCCTCTGCGCGCTAGCGCTGCGGTACAGCTAGCTGGGGTCATCACTCTACCGGAGTAGTACGTTAATGATGGCGCTTGCTTGCTTGCTGCTGCGCGCAACGCATTCAAGCTCTACTACCTTGCAAGCACATGTGACGTGAGTATGTGACGATTAATCAATCCCTGGATTTTGCTCGCACATGTATACAGGACCGGTCATGAGATTTTAGGGGCCGGGGCGAAACTAAAACTTTGGGTCTCTTTATTATAATTTTTTGCATATATGAGATGATGAAAAATTAATATTATACGTATACTCCAACTATAATATTCATATAGAAATAAAAATGTTTACATGATACCTTAAAATTTCCTTCGAAGATTTCTAGAAGCAACGTCAGAAAATTACAATGGAACTTAAACAGGAAAAAGTTTAAAAACATGAGAGAACGATCATGATTATTGCCGAAACACAATTTTAGTATGGAAGAAAAATCGCAAAAGATGATTTTTTTAGAATAAGCAGAAACAATGTTTAGGGACATGAGGAACAAAGTCATAAAAAATATATATCCAATTTAAACTTGATAAAAGGTAAAAAATAAAATTGAAAGAAAATGGCGTGAAAGAAATATACCAAAGAAAAAACAGGAAAAATAATGAAAGGGAATAAATTAGAAAGAAAATACATAATGGAACTTATGTAAGAAAAATAAGGAAAAGTGACATGCGTTGATATATTGAAAAGAACCTGTCTCGTATGTCTCTTATCAGTACTTCCTTCGTCCGTAAATAAATATACTTATAGATTTTAACTAAGTAAAATTTTATCAAATTTGACCAATTTTATAGATAAATATATCGACATATATTACATCAAAATAATATTTTTTGAAACTAAATTTGAAAACATTTATATTGGTACCAATTTAGTGTCATAAGTGTTGTTACATTTTGCTATTAAGTTGGTCAAACTTTACTAACTTTGACTAAGACAAAACTAGAAGTACACTTATTTGCGGAAGTAGGGAGTATGCCTATACTTTTTTGAGTGGATGCGGGAATCGATAGTGTGACAACATCCAAAGCTACATGCTCTAAACAGGCCCAACCCACTACCGATTTTCTTTAGCGAAACCGTACTAGTAGGAAATGCTCGTGCGCGACTCGGGAAGCGAACGGGGCGATCGATGAATCGATCAATGTCTGGGACTATGCACTGGGAGTCGAGCGTTGCCCACAAGCCCAATAAAATATCTTTTTATATGTATACTAGGCTTATAATTTTTTTGGGCCACTAATATTTTTAAACCCGTGGCGGCTGCCCCGCCGGTCCCCCCAAGGGCCGGCCCTGCATGTATAGGACTTTTTTTTAACATCGGATCTTGTTCAGACATTTCTGCGTGATGCTTGCGACCCTGGGGAGGTTTTAGCAGGGATAACACCACTTGTTGGGACATGTTTTGCACAAAACCACAACACTAGCTTTTTTTTTTTGCACAAAACACCAATGTTTGCCGTAAGTGTTGCACAAAATGCATATCTTGCCATTAACAGGCTTGATAGCTGATTAGTTAACCAGACCAAGGGTCTAGAAACGGATGTTTCTGTTGGAATTTTGGCCCAAATATTCTAGCCCATTTTCTATTTCAATAATTCCTGAAAATCCTAGAGGCCCATGTGGCCCATTCATTCAAGACAAGAGGTGGGACAAATGTTTAGTCCCACAATGCTAGTTGAGTGGAAGTTGGACCAGCTTATAAGGTGAGCTCTTCTACCACTTGGTAAAAGGATGAGAAGGAGAAGGAGAGAGTTCCACACGCGCGCTCCTCCTCCTCCTCCTCGCTCGCCTCGCCACGCCACGCCACGCCTCGCCTCGCCTCGCCTCGTCACGACGCGCGCGTTTCATCTTCTGCACCGTCTGCCTTCTCCTCTGCGCCTATAAGAGAGAGAGGTCGCGCCTCCTCTCAGTTGCGCTGTAACACATCCCTTGCCTCGAGTTCCAGAGCACTGCGCTACTTTCATCTTCCCCATCCCGTCTTGCGGCGTGCACCGCGAGCCGGGACAAGAGGGCCTCGAGACCCGCTGCTTTGAGTCCCATGCGGGAGAAGGCGATAAGGTTTTGGGGGCGCTATCAGCGCGACTTCACAAATCACGGACTCCCTCACAGATAGCGACGTCTTCCCGACGAGGACTACTTCCCGATCAGCACCCTCTTCCGGACGACATGGCCAATGACGGTTCCAACGCCGGTTCTACTTCTTCTTCTGCAGGTACATATTCTGTCTCAATCTTGTTCTGATTCTATCCAAAGTTTTATGCCTTGCAGTTTGTTTGATTATATGCCTCAATTTGTATTCGCTATTTAACATGATTAGTATATTACCTATTATTCTAGTCATGTTTTATCTAGCGTTTATTATGGATAATTCGCTTGGTAAATTGCTCTATTTCTCAACAATCCAAAAACCTTATTTCAGGCAATTTGCCCCAAGTGGCTTTGTTGCTTCTATGAAGCCACCTGTGTTTGAAGGTGTGAATTACAAACGGTGGCGTCGAGAGCGGCTCAGTTTGCACCATGAGCTGCTATAACGCCATCTATGGCGCTGAGGGGAACTTAATCCTGCTCAGAAGAGGCGTTTCAAAAACTTGATACTACTTTCAAGGCTGCCTTGATCAGATCCTTGGCGACAATATTGTCGATTCATATCTCATTTAGCAATGGCAAAGATATGTGGGATGCGCCGAGAGAAAATTTGGAGTCTCGATCTTTGGCGGAACGTATGTCATGGAACAATTCTATGACTACAAGATGATTGATGACCGCTCCATTGTGGAGCAGGCTCATGAGATACGATCACTTGCCGGGAGCTTGAGCACTTCACTTGTGTGTTACCGGACAAGTTTGTTTGGAGGCATCATTGCCAAACTTCCCAATCATGGAGGAATTTTGCTACTTCTGAAGCACAAGAGACAAGAGTTCTCCGTGACGGATCTCATTGGGACTCTTGATGTGGAAGAGAAGGCGAGCAAAAGACACACGTGCTCGAGGTACCGAGGGAGGTTCTAATGCCAACTGGTAAAAGGAACTTCCGACCTCACAAGTTCAAGAACAAAGGAAAGTTTGATGACAAAGGAAAGTTCGATGGAAAGAACAAGGCCTCACGTCTACCGACTTCAAGAAGAAGACGATAAGAGGAAAGGTGCTTGTCATGTGTGCGGTGATCCTAATCATTGGGCTCTGCTTGTCCCAACCGCTTTGACAAACGCCAACATGGGAAGAGCAAGATCGCTAATGTTGTCATGGGCGACGTTGAGATGAAAGATGTTGGGTATGGTATATTACCTCTTGTTCTTTCATTATGTCATTCTCCTGATTGGTGGATTGACACGGCGCTAATGTACATGTCTGCTCGATATTTCCATGTTTTCTTCATATCAGTCGGAGGACTCAAACCGTCTTGATGGGGAACGGCTCGCATGCTTCATTCATGGTGTTGGTACGGTCGATCTGAAGTTCACTTGAAAAGACTGTGGCTGAAGAACGTGCATCATGTTCCTCAATAAATAAAAATCTTGTTAGCGGATCTCTTACGTATCGAGATGGCTACAAGATTGTATTTGAGTCCAATAAATTTGTAATTTCAAGTATGGAACCTTTATTGGTAAAGGCTATGAATGCGAGGCTTGTTCCGCTTATCTCTATCGACATTTGTAATAAAGTTGTTAATCATATTTACACAAATTTTGAATCAAATGTCCGGCACTCTCGCCTTTGTCATATTAATTTTGGTTGTATGACGCGCTAGCCACAATGAATTTAATCCCTGATTTCTCAACCGTTAAGGGATCTAAGTGCCAAGTCTGCGTGCAAGCTAAACAACCTCGCAAGTCACATACATTGCGAAATGAGAAATTTAACACCACTAGAGCTCATACATTCGATCTTTGTGAGATGAATGGTGTGTTGACAAAAGGTGGAAAGAAATATTTCATGACTTTGATCGATGACTCTACGAGATATTGTCATGTGTATCTTCTGAAATCAAAAGATGAGGCTTTGAGTTTCTTCAAAATCTATAAAGTGAGGCGTAAAATCAACTTGATCGAAAGATTAAGAGGCTTAGGTCTGATCGTGGTGGAGAGTATTTTTCCAACGAGTTTGATTCTTTTTGTGCGGAACATGGTATAATTCATGAGAGGACGCCTCCCTACTCACCCCAGTCAAATGGAGTATCCGAAAGAAAGAACCGTACTCTAACAGATTTGGTTAACGCCATGTTAGACACATCGGATCTTTCTAAGGAATGGTGGGGGGAGGCATTATTGACCGCATGTCATGTCCTAAACCGAGTTCCAACAAAGAACAAAGAAATTACTCCATTCGAAGAATGGGAGAAGAAAAGATTAAAACTCTCTTACTTACGTACTTGGGGTTGTTTGGCAAAGGTTAATGTACCAATCCCCAAGAAGCGCAAGCTTGGACCAAAAACCATTGATTGTGTTTTTCTGGGCTATGCTTTTCATAGCATTGGTTATAGATTCTTGATAGTGAAATCTGAAGTACCTGACATTCATGTCGGTACAATCATGGAGTCGACTGATGCGACTTTCTTTGAGGATATCTTTCCAATGAAGGATAAACCTAACTCATCAAATCCGGAGATACCTAGTTCATCTAATCAGGAATTTGCTATATTCTCTGAACCTATCATTCCGATTGAACACTCTGAAAGTCCTAAGGAGGATGACAATGAAACTCCTAAAAGGAGCAAGAGACAAAGGACTGCAAAGTCTTTTGGTGATGATTTCATTGTGTACCTTGTAGATGACACTCCCACTTCCGTTTCAGAAGCTTATGCATCTCCTGATGCTGACTCATCGAAGGAAGTCATTCATAGTGAGATGAATTCCATCTTAGCTAATGAAACATGGGAGATCACTGATTGTCCTTATGGGTGCAAACCTGTAGGATGTAAATGGGTGTTCAAGAAGAAACTAAGGCCTGATGGTACTATTGAGAAGTACAAGGCAAGGCTTGTAGCCAAGGGTTATACCCAAAAGGAAGGTGAAGACTTCTTTGACACTTACTCACCAGTAAGGTTGACCACCATTCGAGTACTACTTTCTCTGGTGCCTCACACGGTCTTCTCGCTCATCAAATGGACGTTAAGACGGCTTTCCTAAATGGAGAGTTGGATGAGGAAATCTATATGGATCAACCAGATGGTTTTGTAGTAAATGGTCAAGAAAGAAAAGTGTGCAAGCCTCAAGTCTTTGTATGGTCTTAAACAAGCACCTAAGCGTGGCATGAAAAATTTGATAAAACTTTAACCGCCGCAGCTTTGTTGTAAACGGTCGACAAGTGCTTATACTATCACCATGGTGGGGGTAGGGAGTCATCCTTTGTTTGTATGTTGATGACATACTGATTTTCGGAACCAACCTTAATGCAATTAAGGAGGTCAAAGATTTCTTATCTCGTTCCTTTGAGATGAAGGATCTGGGAGTAGCTGATGTCATCCTGAACATCAAGCTATTGAGAGATGATGATGGTGGGATTACATTGCTTCAGTCCCACTATGTGGAAAAGATCTTGAGTCGTTTTGGGTATAGCGACGTCAATTTTTCTCCTACACCGTATGATCCTAGTGTGTTGCTTCGAAAGAATCGAGGAAATGCTAGAGACCAACTAAGATACTCTCAAATTATTGGCTCGCTTATGTATTTAGCTAGTGCCACGAGACCTGACATCGCCTTTGCCGTAAGCAAACTCAGTCGATTTGTCTCAAATCCAGGAGATGATCACTGACATGCTCTTGAGAGAGTTATGCGATATCTAAAAGGCATCATGAAGCTATGGCATACACTATACCGGTATCCAAGGGTACTAGAGGGTTATAGTGATTCAAATTGGATATCCGATGTCGACGAGATAAAGGCCACGAGTGGATATGTTTTCACACTTGGTGGTGGCGTTTCTTGAAGTCTTGCAAGCGCACCATCTTAACGAGGTCAACTATGGAAGCAGAACTCACAAGACTAGACACGCCACCTTGAAGCAGAGTGGCTTCGTGAACTCTTGATGGACTTACCTGTGGTTAAAAAACCTATACCCGCAATTCCAATGAACTGTGATAATTAAACTGTGATTATTAAGGTGAACAGTTCTAAGGATAATATGAAGTCCTCAAGACATGTGAAGAGGAGATTGAAATCTGTCAGGAAAATGAGAAACTCCGGAGTTATTGCATTGGATTATATCCAAACATCTAAAAACTTGGCAGATCCCTTCACAAAGGGTCTATCACGCAACGTGATAGAAAATGCATCAAAGGAGACGGGTATGAGACCCACAATTTGAGCTTTCCATAGTGGTAAACCACTCTATGTGATCGGAGATCCCGTGAATTAGAATTGGGAAACAAGCTATTGGTTAGCTGAGAGGAAAGTATCCCTACTTTAATAAACACCACTCCATAAAGATACAATACTTTCCTATTCTGCATGGCAGGTTGATTTATTATCTTAATGTGTTCTAAGTGGCTTATCCTAAGCAAAGATGTTGTCCTGCAGAACATCTTTTGAAGAATACACCTATATGAGTCTGACTGTTAAAACGTCGCAGACTATGAGAGTAGGGTGCTCTCTAATAAACTCATGAAAGGTCATGGAGTATGACGTATAAGCTCCACCCGCGGGGAAGTCCCACGGTAGCCCAGTATCGGTCAAGACTTCGTGTGAAGCTAGATTGCAGCAAACTTGCAGTTCAAGGCATAGTCCACTGTACAAGTTGCAACCTAGTGTAGCATAGAATTCTAGGTGGAAGTTCAACTTAACAGTCTCCACTATAGTACCGGTATATAAACAGTGTTTTGGAACCAAAGACAGATTACATGTGCCTCTGGGATCTGGTGGGGGATTGTTGGAATTTTGGTCCAAATATTCTAGCCCATTTTCTATTTCAATAATTCCTGAAAATCCTAGAGGCCCATGTGGCCCATTCATCCAAGACAAGAGGTAGGACAAATGTTTAGTCCCACATTGCTAGTTGAGTGGAAGTTGGACCAGCTTATAAGGTGAGCTCTTCTACCACTTGGTAAAAGGATGAGAAGGAGAAGGAGAGAGTTCCACACACGCGCTCCTCCTCCTCCTCCTCGCTCGCCTCGCCACGCCACCACGCCACGCCTCGTCAAGGCTGCGCTGGTTATGGAATCTCGCCGAGCCGAGCTTTATTTTGCCACGCATGAATGGTATATGAACAGATATACGAAGGTGAAACGTCTGCTTTGAATGGACGTTTAATACGAGTTAAATGCGCCTGCTCGTTTCATCTTCTGCACCGTCTGCCTTCTCCTCTGCGCCTATAAGAGAGAGAGGTCGCGCCTCTCGCTTGCGTAACACATCCCTTGCCTCGAGTTCCAGAGCACTGCGCTACTTTCATCTTCCCCATCCCGTCTTGCGGTGTGCACCGCGAGCCGGGACAGTAGGCCTCCGAGACCCCGCTGCTTCGAGTCCTGTACGGGAGAAGGGCGATAAGGTTTTTGGGGAGCGCGACTACTGGCTTCGTCACGGACTCCCTCACAGATAGCGACGTCTTCCCTGACGAGGACTTCTTCCCCGACATCAGCACCCTCTTCCTGGACGACATGGCCAATGACGGTTCCAACGCCGGCGGTTCTACTTCTTCTGCTACTGCCGTGTACATATTCTGTCTCAATCTTGTTCTGATTCTATCCAAAGTTTTATGCCTTGCAGTTTGTTTGATTATATGCCTCAATTTGTATTCGCTATTTAACATGATTAGTATATTACCTATTATTCTAGTCATGTTTTATCTAGCGTTTATTATGGATAATTCGCTTGGTAAATTGCTCTATTTCTCAACAGTTTCTAGTCTAATCTAGTTAAAATTGAAGCCATTAATATTAACCTCATGAAGTATAAAAACTTAATACTCCTGTAAAACTCTTTGAATAAGTTACAATTTGAATTGGTCTCTCGTCCTATAAAACTCTAGGGTGGTACGGAACAAGCTAATTAAGCGTGTAATTTATAGTGATCTAACAAGAATTCTACTAAGTAGATTTTATAAATCAAAAATCAATTACTATGTGGTTTGACTAAATTTCGTACACTTATGACATACCTATGGTTCGGATTATCTTTTTTTTTGGAAATGGGCGCTTTATTACTTAATAGTAAGTTTACACCCGACCTCTGCATAGCTAGGATGCACACAGCCGATCAACCACACAATCTCAGACCAAAGCAAAAAATATCGAAATTACAAATAATGTAAATCAAAATACAGTTCTCCAACCTGATACGGCAGCCGCACACTCATCCCCTGATGAAAAGCACCCGATGGCGGCATCCCCGGCGGTCCGGAGAAAGGGGCGTCCCATGAGATGTGGATGAATGCATTAGGCAGATCAGCTGGCTGTGGCAGCAATCGCGGTAACCAAAGCTTGAGGACTACGGTTCCAGGCGACGAGCGGCTCCCAAACCCTAGTTTGGCGGCGATGGAGATCGGTCTTATCGAACTGGATAGCTTCAAGCCGCAATATGTGTATGCGATCAACTAGTGGGACAAATGTATCATGGGCTAATTAGTTTAGGTTTGGGCCGTTGGGCACTAGGAAATTAGGCGTCTAATTTTGCTAACCAAGGCCTCATACTAATTGCTAATTAGCACAGTTGTACCAACAAATATTACCAATATCCGCTCCCCTCCCCTTGATCCGCCACTATGGCCACGATGTCGTGCTGGCAGTGGGCCCAGTTCTCTAATTAGAGATCAAACAAGTTAACCACATATTATGTGTTTTGTGCAACACTTGCATTAAATATTGGTGTTTTGTGCAAAGAAAAGCTAGGGTTATGGTTTTGTGCAAAATATGTCCCAACAAGTGGTGTTATTTGCTAAAACCTCGACCCTGGGAGGTGTATCAGATACATACTCCGTATTATAGTTTTGTCACCGAAACTGACATGCATAGACGAAAAGTTCTTCTTGTACATGAGCTAGCTCCACGATCTATATTAAAATAATTCAAAAATCTATAAGTTTCAATTTTTTTGAAAAACAATTTAGAGTTTGTCAATGATATATCCTACAAGAATGCAGAATCGCAACACTAAATTCTTTTATCATTGGCTACACAAAAGTGAGAAAGTCTGGTATTTTTCGGATATTTGAAAATGTGATGCTGAGATCCACAATTTTGTGATTTTTTATGTAGCTTAAAATATACATCATTTTCAACTGATAGTTTGTACGATTGTGGTCTACCTCACGGGCTATATACTGATTTATTTTAAGAATTTTTTAAAACTTAGAAATGTATTTAAAAAAAAAACACAGTACAAACACATACGCCCACAATGCGTACATACACTCACCCCTATGAACACACGCACACACACCCTACCCCTATGAGCACCTTCGAGAGACTGAACCGGCGGGTCTTGAGATTGACGAAGTCACCACATGCGCCTCGCTCTCGACGGGAACGTCGCCTCCCATTAAAAGAATATTCCGCTTTTATGAGACACCAAAGCGTTTAAACTCCGGTGAGTTGAGGGTACCACTGCCCTCCTAACCATCCAACCACGTATTGGTTCTCAAAATTTTGTTTTTTTAAGTATCACTGATACCCATGTACACCAAATCTCCATTCCTTGCATGAGCTCTAGTTTGTTGGGAAAGAAGAATAGTTTTTATTTTTTGAGGGAAAGAAGAATGGTTTTTCTTAGAACTGCAAGTTATGTAGGACAAGAGTTTCTTTTCCTTGAGACGATGACAAGAGTTCTTTAAGTATGTATGACATTATATGTAGACGGATCGGCCTATATCAAGGACCGACAATGAAACTTTTTTGAAAACCGTGATCGAAGATATACCCACATACGTCATGAGCTGCGCGTGTAAATACCCCATCTCCAATTGTGACAACATAAAATCCGCCATAGCAAATCAATGGTGAGGAGTGGAAGAGGGGATGAAGAAGCTATCCTAGGAGTGGTTGTCAACGCCTAGATCCCTTGGTGTGGTATGGGTTTTTCCGACTTATCGCTGTTTAATCAAATTGCAATTGAGCAATTTGTAAATTATGAGGCAAAGAATAGTTTGACCCTATGTGTTAAGTATCACGATATAAACCTATATGAGGAGGTGTCATATACTACACAACCGAGCCTGAATTTTAGAGATATTATACTCAACTACTATATTCCGGGGCTTAGAAAATTGTGTGTTATATGTACCACATTGGATTTCTTGTTTTTTCTTGGATCTTCTTGATTGACTAGATCTGTACATGAAGTTTGACTTGGTGTGCAAATGCATGTTGCAACATCGAGTTATTACTTGATGTTATAGATCTAGATAAAAAAGGGAATTCGTGTAAGGGAGTGACGAGTTCCGAAGACCAAGATGAAGACTTATATGAAGGATGGATAAAGTTCAGATTATTACTAGAGCAATAAGAAGGAAGATTAGTGTAGAAGATGTATGGAGCAATGTGGCATCCCGCAAAACCACTACTAGAAAATCGCGTTGAATTTGTGCATTGCATCGTCATCATCATGCATTGTTTGCTAAAACTATGTTTGCAAAGCCCGTGTTGTTTTCTAAACGCCCCTCTTTATTTTCAAACATCAAAACCCGGGTCTCCGGAGTTATTTTGTTTGTTGCTATCGGGTTGCAAACGCGCTTAGAATAAATAAAAATTTAAATTATTTTAATAGGGGCAGTCGAACGGGCCGATTGACCCGATCGACCACCCCAGAAAATATAAAACGGTCCACCCCAACCAGCCCCATCTAATCCTAAACCCACCAACTATCCTACCCACACCCCCTGGCCACCTCACTCCCTCCAATAGCATCTCGCCACCTCAGCTCCCCTCTCCCCTCTACCCAATCCCCACCTGCCACTTGTCCTAGCCCTCTCCCTCTCTCTCTAAGCCACCCCCCACTCAGCACACCGCCAGCACACAACACACGCACTACACGCACGCACGCACGCCCAACCCTCTCCCCTGGAACCGCGCCCCTGGCCCACCTGCAGACCCGGCCTGGCCCTACCCGACCCCACCAGCCTCGCTCCCTGTTCCTCTTCCCCCGCATCCTCTCTCTCCCGTGTCGGCCTCACCACGCTTGTGGCCACGGGCGCCTCGGCCGCCTCTCCCCCGACTACCTCTCCGCCGCCAAGTTCTCTGCCGCCCGAGCCACCCGCCACCCTCCAGCTCCGGCACCGCCTCGCCCGCATCGCCGCCGGCCCACCCCACCTTGTCGCGCTCCAACCTCCTCTCTCCCGTCCACCCGGTGGACGCGAAGCCACCGACTCCCCGCCTCGCCGGGTCCTCCTCCTCTCCGCTTCGCTGCCGCCGCCGCACTGTCGGGCCGCCTCCATCCGCCAGCCTCCGGCCGCCTTCTCCCTCGCCCCCCTGCGCCCGCCGTGTTTCTGCCTCATCTCCGCTCTCCTTCCGCCACCTGCCTCGGCCACCTCAGCGCCCAGCCCCACCACCATCACTGCCCGTCTCAGCGCGCCGCCTCCGCCGCTCGCTTGCCGCCCGCCACTGCCGCTGTGCGCCGTGGTTCGCGCCTGCCGCCCGCGCCCCGCAGACCCCGCTCCTCCGCTCTCCGGCAGAAGACTCGCCGAAGCCGCCTCCCGCCGCCGCTGCCCCGAGCCTCGCCTACCTCGCCGGCGCCTCGCCGCCGCCTGCAGCGTCCCTCGAGCTCGCCCCGCGAGTCCCGCTGTCGCCGACGAGCCGCCAGCGTCTTCCGGCGCCCCTCGATCTCCCTAACGCCCCGGTCTGCGCCAAGGTGGGCCCCAGATCGGCTAGTGTCTCGCGCTTCGCCCTCGCCCGCCGTCAAGTTTCGCGAGAAGCCCGATCCCGACCCTGCACGCACACCGCTGTGGACCCAGCGTTCCGAGCCGCATGCAGACCTCGAGCTCGTCACGAGACTGTTGACGCCAAGGACTCGCAACCCTCTCAGACATCAAGGTCTCTCACGGAATCGAGGACCGAACCTCGACACGCCAAGAACCACCCCAAGATCACCTCGCCAAGGTCTTCATCGAGAACGCCGAGAACTTCCCCGAGCCGAAGGTCCGAGCTCGCTTCAGAACGCCAAGTACCCAAGACCGCTCACTGAAACCCCAAGATCATCAACGGCACCCGAGCTCGACACCGGCAACTAAGATGGCCCCACGAGACCGTCGACAAGAAACCGCGAACCCCGGAACCCTGAGTTCTCCATCAAGGACGCCAGGACCGTCGCCATGACCCAAAGACCTGCTTCCCGGTCGCGACAAGAACTACCCCGATCCGAGACCCTAACCCCGGAGCCCGAGAACGACCTCGTCGAACCCTGGACCCCGAGACCGTCCCCGAACCCCGGAAAAACCCCAAGATCGTCGAGACCCCTAATGTGTGACCCTTTTTCCTCGAACCCTATTTTATAACATAACAACTTGTTGCATGTTTAATTGACATCTCGCATGCATATCTGTGGGTTGGGGGCCTTTTGCCGATTCACCTAATAATTAAATATGGGGCCATATGCGGGCAAATCTAGTCTCATATTGGCCTCATTTAAATTTGCATAGCGAACCGGTGCTGTATTTTATCTTGTTCAAACAACATTTAATGTGCGGGGTAGATACACAACATGAACCTATTAATTAATTGTCGGGACCCCGGTTCCGCTTATTATGACCTAATTGCACCGCACCTTGCCATGTCATTCATCATGCATGCATCATGCCGATCTTTTGCCTTAGTATTAAATAGTGCATCCGGTGTTTCTTCTAGTGTTTTGCTTCTTCATGGATAAGGCCGTTGAGTGGATGTGAGCTTCACCGATCTTGGATGAACCTTTCGACAATGTTTCCAAAGCAGCATCTCCCTTTCTACCTATCTTACTTTATAGTCTTTACTCCCTCTGTTGATCTATTGCTATCCGTGTTGCGATGCTTTAGTTTCCGTACTGTGATATACCGCGGCCTATATTGCCTTGGACACACCCTATTACCGTTGTTTGGTAGATAGTTGGACTTATGCGTCGCAGCTTGCTTGCTCAAGTGCTGATGTGTGTCGCCATATGCCACGATTCTTGATGTATTGTCGCATGTTGATGTTGGAGATGATTCTAGTTTTACTTATCGTCACTTTAATTTCTGTTTAACAACTAAAATTGAAATAAGCGAGGCATCGGTGGGTGATAGATAATATTTGGTTTCGAACGCCCACTTGTGTCCCGTAAGACCCCGAGTACTTGATACCGTTCCTTGATTTATCGCGCTATCCACATCCGGGAGGTATATGGGACCCCGAGCGAGCTTGATTCATTCTTATTTCTTGGGGCCACAAACTAGTTTGAGGTTTTATTTACGATCCTGTACTTATGCCATGCTACTTTCGTATTTAAATTGCGAGGTACGACACCGCATCGCTTTTGGAAGCGGAATGTTTACGCGGTATCGACAAGCCAGCCACACTTTCGGTTCCTACCGCCATACCATTGTCGCAACCTTGAGGCCGTCTCGAGCTTGCTTACTCGCTATGGATCTACTCAAAGGTGGCCTCAAATATTTCTGAATCTGATTGTTCACCGTGAAAGCCTCGTTGGGTTTTGATTTGGTTTTTCCGAGGTTGATCGAGCGTGTGTTGCTATTGGTGCACCCCGGCCGGGTAAAACTTTCTGAAAGCCGTGTCCGCGGATATGGACGACTTGGAGCACAGTATCTCGATCATAGACAAGCATAACTAAAGTTTATTGTTATAAATTGACTTATAATGACTAGTAATCAGCTTCACTATAACGGAATGACTAATTAATACTGCCCACAATTGCTTGTTGGAGTGTCGCTTGCGACCCTTGTACCTGACTAGTAAGTATTGCAACTACAACGGATTGGCTGAATACAAGTACCAACAACTGCTGGGTTTTGGGATTATATCATGCTATTTGTATCTGATTAGTAATTGCTGCAACTATAACGGAATGGTTAACTAAAAGTGCCCACTGCTTATTTCATCAGGACTACTATCTAAACCTGACCAGTAAAGTGCCGCAACTATAACTGAATAAATAAAACTGCCAACTGTGTGAGTTCCTCGGCTGACTTCCTCGTTTGGTCTCGAGGGGGAAACACCAGGATGGGTTTGTTTGGTGTTAGCTTTAGGTTGGATCCGGTTAGGTCATTTCTTACCCCTCTCTGATAACCGCCAGTTGTATCGAGTCTCTATAGGTTGTTTAGTGCATGCTGCCGCTGCCGCTTCAGTCCACCATACCTATGTAGGCGAGGACCGCCGAATTCTAGCCTCGCTGCATCGCCTCAAGATCGACGCTCCTTCTTTGTTTTCTGCTTTGCCCTTTGTCGGCACCCTTTGTTAAGCAGGTTTTGAGATCGACGCCGTTAGCAGGTTACCTTCCGCTTGGCTCGGGCAGGTTATGGACGCCATTGGTTATTCTTCAGGGCTCTTAGCCCCATTTGCTTTTTGTCCGTAGTCGGACGCTCTACCGTTTTCAAGGTGATTTGGATCTTGTATATTATATCTGTATTCTTGACTCATTGAGTCGCTGTTGTATATATCTGTTCTGTGGGTACCATCGAGGACTGTTGTGTAATGTTATTACTTCGTTTTCCACCCGCACGAAAGTGCCTGGTGGGCACCTTTGAATCGTTTCTATGCGGGTTTGGCGAATTTTGCTCAAACTTGCATAGGTCCGATTCTGAGGGTGTTACAAGCAACAAGAAGTAATGAACTTAATATTCACTTAAAGTAGGTGATGTTGTTAAAAAGTTAATGAAGTAGTTGTACCAGTTCATGGAAGTATCATGAATTAGTACAAACAAGAAGCTTTGGAACCAAAATGGTATTCAACCTCTAACAATTCAGAGAGAATGCCAGAAGTATGTTAGAAACCGTAGGATAATACATACATCCTAGAATGGTCCACAACTGATATCTTGTTCGCAGCTGGTATTCGGTGGATTTAGTTAGCCAGATCATCTTGTTATTGCATAAAGAGCATAAAACTTGGCCTAAGTTAGAGAAGACATAAAGGAGTATAAAAACATTAAAGCGACCGTCTTTCGAGACATCTCGCGGAAGCAGGACTATCAACGACAGAATGTCAAACAGCTAGTAATGCAAATAATCTTGGAAGATCTATCACGGAGAATCCACAATTGTACCGTAAGGTCTTTCATGAGACCTTAAATAGGTAGAGTATAAGCAAAAACAAATACCTACATTCTAGTTATAAAGCCAATGGTTACTATATAGGCAGCTCAGAGACTCTTAGTAAACCCTAAGGGGGAGAGTAAACAATAAACGAAAGTACTAATATCTGAATTCGAGAGTAAAGGTTGGAGAAGAAGTACTAAACTATGACAACATTAAGCCTTATTTTCATAAGGTCAAAAGAAGTCATTATTATTAAAATACATTCGGGAGTATGTCTAAATGAAAGATCGAAGTTTACCTCAAGGTAGTAGTATTCAGACCTTAAAATAAATAATAAAAGGTAGTTGAAGAAGTGCGTAAGGTGATAATAAAAGATTGTCTAAGGCTTGATTAGGTAAAAGCTTAAAGGTGATAAAGTAGCTTAATCTTAATAGAATAATTATAAAGGAAACAACTCTTAAGTGGTCCTTAAGAGTAAATAATCACATCCAATTAACATGTGTAGAGCAAGAAATTCCAATGGGTATGGACTAAATATGTTCAAATCCAATCTTCAGAAGGAATACCAGTATGATCCATACAATAACAAATCAAAAGTTAGTCTTTTGACCATGATTATTGTTTAATAAAATTTAAAACCCTGTTTTAGTGAGACTTCCTAGACCTTGCATAATACAGTAAGGAAGTTCAATGATCAAGTAAAGGAGTTGGAATAAAATACCTAATCAGGGAAATCAACTAAAGAAGAGACCCCAATTTGAGGAGTTCATAATAAGGAAATATCCCTAAGAGAGTAAAGTAAAAGGAACTTTGGAGTATTGGAGACAACAAAGTTAAAGGTTGTTGAGTATGCTGAGAATTCAATAAAAGGATCTGGATATGGAATACTACAATTATTTCCATTTGAGGTTACCATGAAGCTGAGAAATGTCGTAACCAACACAAGACAATTCCTCATTCCGAAACGTGAGAGAGTATACGAACTTCGAGGACGAAGTTTATTTGAAGGGGGAGAGTCTATAACATCCCAGCATTAGAGCTTAGAAGTAAGCTGAACACAGATGTGTGCATTGCATTCATGCATAGAAAATCCGAATAATTTTCGCGCTTTTGAATAAAACTTGCCAAAGTGATTGAAGCTTCTCTCAACTTGATGGAATTGAAGTAGATCATCAAGTTGACTGTGATAAGTTTCAATATGACCTTTGTTAAAACCTTATTTTGGGTAAAGGAGATTTGATCTAAGGGTAGATCAAATGTAATAAAATTAAACCCTAATACATTACTTAATGATTTATATTTGATCCTTAAGAAATCATATCCTAGTATTCATTACACAACTCATGAATACCAAGTTATAAATATAACTTAAGTAATAGTAATGTAACAACTAAATCTTGACCTATCTTAATCTTATCTACTTATACCATGAGTATCATGGTAATACCCAACCTTAACTCTTTAGTTGTCTTAAGTAGGAAGGAAAGCAATTCAAGACCATTCACCACATATCTTTCTTTCCATATCAATCTTTATCATTTTTAAGGAACCTTATCCTAAATATCCATTGTTCATCAATGTTGAGTAATCAACTATTTATCTATCAATCCTTAGCATATCACTTCTTGATCTATTAACCCCTGTCCTTATCATATCATTCACTTAAAGTTTTTTAGAGAAAGAAGTAAGAAGAGGGGGTGATAATGCTAGATTTAAATATCATTTATAGGATGGGAGTGTTGGAAGAGAATAAGATCAAAGTGATAAATTGATGGAGTGAACTCGCTCCTGAATGGATAGCAGAGTAATCTGGAAAATATAATTATATGTGGTAACAAAGAGGATTATAAGAATGAATTCTGAAGATTGTTACCAAGGAGTAATCCTATTGGATCAAGTAGGTATAGTCAATGTGTAATATCTCATAGTCAGGTAGAGATACTAAGAAGATAATTATAATACAACTGTAATGTTGTATTGATGAAGCCTTGGTTAGCCAACTGGAAACCTAAACCATAAAGGATCAAAGGATTATAATGATCATGCTTTAGTCACCAAGATTGAATGCTTATATCATGTATAAGTGACATTGGTGGGTAGAACATGATTAAACCCTAGTATAGATATGTTATCCTAGGTTAGCCATGATAAGTCACCCTGATATAATGTAAAGCTGGAACTAAGATACTGGAGTAAAGTAGATATAAGATAGTATGACAAAGTTAAAGCTAGAGTAGCATGGAGTTATTGAAGTAGTGTCACATCCCAAAATTTTCCAAATTTTGGAATGTGAAAAATAAATAAACAAAATAAATAATAGTTGAAATTTAGGGTGAAAAGAAACTTTTTGTTTCTAAATGGAAACTTAAAATCCCATCTTGAACAAACTTTGAGTAATGTTTGAATCCAACTAAATTCAAATCAAGTGAAATGCATTCTTCATAAATGCATCTTGAAATTTAAACACTTGGAAAATAAACCAAAACTCTAAAACCCTATTGGAGGAAAATCATTTCAAAGATATCCCTAAGATTATGGATTTGATCCATATAAATATTTGTCAACAAACATTTATAAATGATCAAGAATGACAAATGGAAATATTTTAAAACCATAGAAATTGATTTCATTCAATTTGGAACCATAGATAAAATCTTATGAATTTAGTAAGATCAGGAAATTGAATTTCCTAAACTAATAAAGCACCTATCTAAAAATCCATACCAAATGGTGAGTAAATACTAATAAAATTTTACAAGTTGGAATCACCATTTTTGGATCCTTAAATAAAAAGATATGTATTTTATAAAATAAAGGAAGAAATAAATAAATAAGGACTATTTTAAAAAGCCAAATTAAAACTTGGCCAAGCAAATAAAATAAAATATTTTTGTTTAATAAAAAGAGTAAAGGACTATTTAAATAAAATCACGAGGATTTATTATTATCCAATTTCATTTAAGTAAAGACATTTCCATTTTAAATGAACATTAGAAACATAATAGAGTATTTTAAATAATATTTCAAAGTGATTTATTTCTAAATAAAACCTGCTGAAAAGGTTTGGTAAAATTTAGAATTCAAATAGAGTTTTAAGACATATTTAAATCCTATTTGAAATGAAGACAAATATCTATTTAAAAAAATTAATAATAGACCCTAAAAGAATAAATGTATTATTCTAAAATGGACTTTGGAATATGTTAATAAACAATATTAAAAATATACTCAAATTTGGTAAAGGTTTGAATTTAAATGGAGTTTGAATTATTTGAATAAAAATCAAAACAGATAAATAAAAAAGGAAAAAGAAAAAGAATCAGAACAAAAAAATGAAAGAACCCAGCCCAGCCCAACTAACCTATCTGGCCTAGCAACCAGCCCATCTCCTCCACCCCGTAGAAAACTTTTCACACCACTGATCGAACCTGCAGAGCCGCTGACTGCTAGACCCCACTGCCTCTCTCTCTCTCTCGCTGTCAAGCAGACCCCACCTCCCAGTCATCTTCCTCACCCGCGCGACGACCCCGCCCCCAGTTCCTCCTACGCCGTTTCTGCCTAAATTAATCCACTTAAATTCGTGTTAATACCGCGGTTAATCCTCCCCGCGATCACGCCCGTTAACTCACCTGCCTCTCCTCCCCATTTCCCCTCACTCGATCCTCCCTCTCTGCCTCCAGGCCGTCCCAATTCGAGCTGAGACCACCTCTGTGCCGACGACCTTCCGGCGACGATTACGGCCACTGTCCACCTCCCCTTGATCCCTGACCACCACGAGAACATTCCCCAACTCCTGGCGAATCTTTCTACAGCACCATCCCACCCGCATGTGCTCCACATCGTCGACAACGTCAACACCGAGCGCCGCCATGGTCTGCAGCAGCTCCGGCGAACCCTACTGGTAAATCCCGGCCGCCTCTCTCCCCCTCGTGGACACTCTCATGATCGCCTCGCTCTTGCGAACCTAACGGTGTCTTCCCCTTGTCTTAGTGCGCCCTCCATCCTCGCCTCCAACGACAAACAATACGTGCCTGACGCTATGACAACTCCGGCGAGGAATTATGATCGCACTCGAGTGCCCCTTCGCCAACCAAGCACACCTTGACCATCAACACGACCCTGCGAGTCTGGTAATGCTCCCCATCCTCTTCCTCGCTTCCCGTAACCACCGCAGCACCGTAGACCGAGCCTGCCGCCGCTCACCATCGTCGCGCGCCGCCAGTTGATGGTCATTTGATCGTCAGCCATAGGATCTTGATCTAGTGCACACGATAGAACTAACCCGAAGAGGTATATTTTGATCTGAACCATGCGATGCAACTTAGACCAACGCACCCCGTAGACCGATCCGAGCGAACCGGTATGGACCAATCGGAGCAAGACACGTGGCCAGCCTTTTGTTTTAAAAACAGAAACTATTCTAATAGATCAAACTTGCATAATTCATAACTTTTGATCCACACGTCCAAATTTTACAAATTTTATATCAATGGAATAAGAAAAACAAGTACTTTCCAACTATGCACTTTGTTTAGTAAATTGCTTCTGTTAAATTGGTTGTTTTTGCAGAAACTCGTGTAGGCATATTTTGGATATAAAAATTATTCTAGAAATATTCCTAAGAAAAATCTTTGGCAATTGGATTGTTTTGAACCTACTGACCATAGAAACCATCTTGTGGATTCAAAAACATATTTTGTGAAGTTAAAGAATAAATCTTTGAATGGAAACATTTCTAGTCAAATAAAAATGTTGTTTATATATTAAAAATACTTTTTGGTGAAAAAACCTTTGGGAAATGATTTGGATTAAACTCTCTGACCCTAAACACAAAGTTTTATGATTTAAAAATATATTTGGTGAACCCTATAAAAATTATTACTTTGCTAAAGGCATTTTCAACAACATAAAATATTGATTTGGTATAAAAATGGTTTATAAGTAAAACCTTTTGAAAATGGTATCAATATTGAACACTTGACCATAAAACACTAACATTTGTGTTTAAAAATGTATTTGTCAAACACTAGAAGATATTACTTTGGTTTGAACCATTTCTAGCAAAACAAAAATGATTTAAAGTGACCATTTTTTTCACTAACTTAATATCAAATGGATTTACCACTTTTGTAAATGACCAATAGGTGTTTTCAAATGTTTATAACCTATTAGAAACCACTTTTCAAAATAAAACAATCTTTGGCATGTTTGCATGCATTACTTTGTTTTTATTATTTTATGTGATGATTGCTTGACTGGTAGATTGAAATTGTGCCTTGCTTGATTGAATTGTAGTGACATTTGAAGAGTGTGACTATTGCAAATATCAAGGAGTGAACTTATAATCTCTACCAAAAAGGCAAGTGATGCTTCATACCTTTGTCCCATTATTTTCATTATGCATTAGTGATATTTCTAAGTAGGACATGCATGAAATTTTTGCTAAGTATAAACTATGCCATGGGAAATCCTAGTAGATGAAACCTTAGTAGAATTTTCCTAAGTTAAGATTCCTACTACTATAATGCTTAGCTTAGCTAGTAGAAAACAAGGGTGGATTATATTCATGCTATGGAAGATTTGTAAGTCAAGGACTTGTGTTTTGTTTAATAAAACAACTAAGTGAATGAATCACCTGGGTGGAAAGGGACTTGCTAGGTGGTTTTTGGTTGAGTGGTTACACATGGCCCATTTCTATGGTTTACCTTGTGTATCTCACTTGTGGAATGCCACCCAGGAACAAAGAGATTTGAGATTTCAAGTGTTGAGTAGCTTCTAGTGCAGCCACATGGCATTACGGGCTCTGCCTGGATCATATAGGTTGCAACAACTTAGCCAAATGGACAGTTGGTGGTAGGGGATTTATAGGTTGGAGCGCGTCCATTCTGGTCTAAGGGAAGGCTTTTGAAAGATCTTGTCTTGGTGAAACCAAGTCTTGTGGGGAAAGTGCACCACCTCTACAGAGTGTAAAATCTAAGTACTTAGCCATGTCCCTGGTAATGGACAATTTGAGCATCAAGACATGGAAGCTATCAAGAATCTCCTCATCCCAATTTCTATGTTAAAAACTTGTGGATGAACAAGGGTTGAAGGATCACCAATTTCTATTGGGAGATGCCTTGGGTAAATTTTTGACAAGCAAAAACTTAGTGTTTTCAAATGATAAAGAAAATCTATTTTGAGCAAAGGAAGCCTAAACTCCACTTAGCCAAAAGCATATAGATGATATATCCACTATATTACCATAGTATCACTTGCCAATACAATTCAAAATGTATTGACCCTTGTGGCTGTAACTTATTATATTGCAGGTTTTGTTTGATGTTAGTGAAGTGTGTTGATTAGGATTACAAGTCTACAACCAACATGATTGCCTGTGTCACTTTGAAGATGAAGGACTCCATGCTATAGTTATTTCTGCTGCATTATAATGAGATAGCCAAATGAGCTATGTAAGATGCAATGAATTATTCTATTCCTAGTTATAAATTTGTATTATGACCTTTTCTTGATATTACATCTTAACTGTGGATGCTAGCTATTGATCCATGGACTAGCATTGTAAACACCGGGATCTCTACCTTATTAAAGGTTGGGACCTCTACAAGTAGTGTTATTCCTCTTAAAGGATAGTAAGCTTTTGAGGTAAGTAGTTTGATATATACATCTACTGGAGAAATATTAGTGATGGATGGTTAAGGAAGAGTATGAATTGAGTTAGAAGTAACTATCTATTGGATTGGAGATTATTAGTATTAGAATAGTTTGATAACCAAGTATAGATATGAGAAGATTATGAAAAGCTTTAGTGTCAAGCTCATTGATTTACAAATGGATTTAGGAGGAGAAATTATTGATAGGAATATTTTTGTGAAGCAAAGCTCATCATGTTAGCACATGATGATGGATATGAAGGAGTAGTATATCTAGGAAAGGAATTCTTTAAGTAGAAGTCAAGAATTATGAAATATGGAGGATAGGAATTCTTGGTAAACATGTAACCTTAATTCTATAACCAAACCTAATATCCATTTCATGTATTTGATCAATCATCTTATTTTCTCAATGGCTTATAGGAATATTTTCCTATAGCAATTACTTAAGCACATCTTTGTTATTCCCAACTATCATCATATGTGCTTAGAAGTTATCTTTATCAATTCATTCCCATAAGACATTCCAGAGAATAAATTTCTATTTTAATGGGTGATATCATTAAAGATCACAAACATAAAGACAATATGTTTAACCATTAATATTTACTCATATCAATAAAAGAATATAAGTATATTAAGTACCCTAAACCCTAGGGTAAGCATTTACAACTCAAACCCTAACTCCTATGTTAATTATAATAAAATATATACATTGCCATTTCCTAGATTCATGGGAATAATATAAACCATATTAGTTCGCTAGAACTTTATGTATCAAATAATAATGAAGGATCACTATATATTAAAGTTTCTTTAATATTATAAGATAATAAGAATCAAATAGCATGAGTTAGTAGTAATGCATTTTTAATAAGTTTATGGATATTGGATAAATTAAAATCATATGAAAAGACCCTACAAATACTAAAAGGAAAAGTATATATATAAAGAAAATAAAGAAATGATAACATTATTACAATAAAAGTTCACAAGATGATACTAAATACATTTCATTATTGCTCCAATTATTTAGCAAGTAAATTCTATGAAGAAGGATTCCAAACCAAATGAAAAATACAAATATAAAAATGAAACAGAAAATAGAAAAGGAAAACATAAAGAAAAAAAAGGAACTAGGCCGAGCAACAAGCCGGCCCAGGAGTTCTCCTCTCTTATTTACTACCTGGTGCACCTAGTTGCAGCCAAACAGCAACCCAATAGCGGCCCATCCGGGATACCCCATCGCTGTCTCGCTGACAAGCAGGACCCACACGGGAGGAGCACCATCGTCTTCGTCCTCCTTCGCATGGCCAACACTTCGATGGTGAGTCCACCTCACCGCCGTCATTTTGGACTCCCGCGGACGCGATTGACCCCTCTAAGCTTCGCCCTAGCCGCCAGGAGTCCGCCAGTAGGAGTCGCGCAGTGATTCATGCCCCTAACGAGCTTCAACACCGCCGCCTTATCCTAACCATCTCCACCGCCGTACCGATGATTCCGTCTTCGCCTGGACCTAGAAGTAGGGCGAGAAGAGCAACACCAACGTCCTTATCCACCCCATCCTCTCAATCTCACTTTCCCTGTCTAATTTCCTTTACAACACCGAAGCCACCACCGATGAGCTCCGACTAGCCACTGATGTAGGCCACCTCGAGGATCATGGGGTGGACAAGAAGAAGCATCGTGTATCCGAGATCCTCTAGGTGGAGCACTGCAACAAGTGGAGCTCGGATTGAAGCAAAATTTTCAATTCCCTTTTCGAGGTGATCACCAGAATCCGTGAATTTGCGCTCGTCTCCGGTCACAATCGTCGTCATGGACCACATAGCTATGCTCAGGGTACGCATATGCATCTCCTGCCCTATTATAGCTTCCTAATTTCATCTCTAGCTCGAGTTCGTCGTGAGGCCGACGAGCACCGCCGTAGTTACCACCATGGTCCTAGGAGCCTGTGTAGCACCCTATTCTACTCACCACATCAAGACGCATCGAACACACAACTCAGAATGAACCCTAGTGCCATATTCGGACGTCGCTACCGTGTTCCGGCGAGGTGACGTCAAACCCCGATGGTGTGACGTCGTGTTTGACTGGGTCTAAGGTTTGACTCGGTCATTGCTTATGTGGCATGTGACGTGGCCCAGGGCCCATTTGTCATTCTCTGTGAGTAAGAACAAGCCTAGTAACAAAAATATTAGTTAAACTATGCGTGCCATGTGGCATGCGGCCCACTAGTCAGTGACTAGGGTAGGATAAGTCTAGGTAAGAAAAGTAATTCCCTGTTTGAAATATTATTTAGAAGTAATTAGAAAATGATTCAATCTTAAAAATTTAATAACTTTTGTTTTATAATTCAAAAAAATATGTTTAATATATGAAATTTTTCAGAAAAATAAAATCTATAACATTAAACTATTATCAAACATTATTATATTAACAACTTAAATAATTACTGTTTAATAAAGAATTTATAAGTATTAATACTTTGAAAATTCATATTTTAATATTGGTAAATGTTAAAAATATAAATAATATACCAAAAATCTTATAAAAATAAGAACTATAATTTAAAACTATAATCATGTATTATTATTGCACCTAGTTAAATATTTATTATTTATTAAGTATTTATAAAGTAATAAATCCTATAAAAATCATATCTTATTATTTAAAAATCACAAAAATAAATGTAATATATCAAAATGATCACAAAAACAATACCTACATGTTAAAAATATAATATTCCACTTTTGAGGTAAATAAAAATTTAAATACTTTAATAACTTGAATTTAAACCTATTTCCTTAGTTGATAATTCATATAAGGGTAAATAAAAATTGCTAATATTTCTAAAATTAGCCAATTGAGTCTAATAAATAGTATTAGTCTTAAATATTGATAATATGAAATCAAAATGGTTCAACACATTTCAAATACAATTTTATTGAGTTATCATTCACCACAAGTTTGTAAACATACCAAAACACTCTAGTGATTCCATAAGTAGTCAAGTAATATTATTTCCTTGATTACAAACCATAACCACTCATTTATAAAAAGATAAGTGGTTCTATTCTATTATAGTGTTGAGAAACCACTACACCAAATAAAAGTAATACCATTAGCATTACATCTTAAGTCCATCTATGTCCCTAAAGTTAAATTTAAGTCTACAAGCCTTTAAGCATAATACTAAAACCTTATTATATGTTTTATAGTTAACTTTGGTATATTTTAATTTAGACCTAAAGCATCTCAAGTCTAGACTATTCAAATAAGCATAAACAACATCAATCACATTTTATCAATCATATTCTAAAAGCTATCAGGATTGTTTAAACCTTAGTAAAGAAGTCTTTTCTTCAAATGTTATTCTTTTTGCCACTTCAAACAACAAATGTCAATTAATAATAATCACATTGCATTACGCTTTAATTATATACTTAGGATTGTTAACACTTAAGTTACTTATAAAGGTCAATACTTATAAAGTAAGATTTGAAAGTAAGGCAATTCTCATATAAGCAATCTTTGAGTAGCGTACCTCAATAGTATATCTTATTGTTGTATACCATTATATTTACATGTTGTTTCGCACACACTCACAAGCCTTAATAAGAACCACAAGTGTGAAACTTATCTAAAAGGACAACACATTCTAAAAATAACCATTTCCAGTTTCCGAACCCTAGATCAACGTTATCCCCGGGATTCGAGTTTATCAAATTGCATTACATTACTATGCACCATAGCATGTTTCTTATTTAAACATTAGTCCTTACCAGACCAATGATGCATATTTCATATATTGGATCTTATATTGTCTTGAAGACCGTGAGTGCATAATCTTGCAATCACAAAAGGCAAGTTCACACTTGCTCATGTCCTTTGATTATTTTTTGCAAAGTATTTTGCAAATCCAGTCTTGTCATCACCTGCATTTAAAAAAGGTCAGAAAACACTATTTTTGATAATAATGTGAACTATTGGTTACTGATCCAGGGTGATCCAGGAAAGTAAGCTCGGGTATAGAGATAACCGAGGCACGCGGAGGCGAAGATGTATTCCCGTGTTCCCTTACAAGTAAGGTACGCCACGTTGGAGAGGTGTGGGATTCCACGAAGGATTTCCCAATGCCACGAAGGCTCACCTTCTTCTCCGAGTCTATCCCACGAAGGAATAGGCCCTTTCCTTATGGCTAGATTTTACTCCACTCCGGAGATGGCAAGCTCCACAACCACTTCACAAACTCCACGAAGGAGAAGCCCGGGTCTCTTCACAATCTTCCACTAAGAGAACACCGCGGCACCAACCGCCAATCCAACTAGGAGGTCACCCTCCAAGAGTAACAAGCTCACGGTCTCTCACTCGAACAAATCGTAATGGAGAGCTCAACACTTATGCAAGAATGCAAAGTAAGAACACCAATGGTGCTTAAATCCTTCACTCTCAAATCCCACCAAAGCAACAAGTGCTAGGGAGGAATTAGAGAGGAAGAACAATGGTGGAAACCAACAAATGACTCCAAGATCTAGATCCAATGGGTTCCCCTCACTTAGAGGAGGAATTGATTGGTGGGGATTGTAGATCTAGATCTCCTCTTCCAAAGCCCTAAAAAAGATGCAAGAATCATAGGAGGGAAGGGAGAGGAAGAAAGCTCAAAGGGGTCAACAATGGAGGTCAAAAACATGCTCAATAGCCTTAGAACTTTGGGGAAGAAGCCCCCCTTTTATACCCCTTCAAGGGGGATGACCGTTGGAAGCAAGATGCGCTAGGCGAACACGTTCCGACGATGAAACCGGCGCCGCCGGATCAGACGCCGGAATTTTCGGTCAAAACCGAAAGTTCCGATACAAACCGAAACAGCATACATAACAGTTTTTCGGCGGTTTGCCAGAAATTTCCGGCGGTCGCCGAAAATTCCGGCCACATACTCGGTCCGCCGGAATTCCCGCCGGAATTCTGCTGGAACCAAACAGGACACAGAAAACAGTGATAACTTTTGCGTCCGGACTCCGATTTCGATGATCTTAGGCTTGTTTTGATGAGGACAACATGCCCTACAAGTTGGTGCAGAGAAACATCATAGTACAGCAAAGAAGAATAGAACCAAATAAATAAAGGTAAGAAGCCTCCATACACGAAGAACCGATAAAACCTTCAAACTCAAAAACACCATAGAAGATGCATACGAATTCTGTTTTCGATGAACTTGGGCTTGTTGAAGATCTAGAAAAATATAAAGAACCTCACATGGAGAAACACCAAGAAGCAACAAAATAGGAAGATGCAAAGTATGCAAATGATTGAGCTCCCTATGACGATGTGATCAAGTTACCCAACCGAAAGCCCCTCTTAATAGTGCGGCTATGTATCCTATAACCCGGTCTCCCAACAACCACCTTGATACCGGTAAAAGGAAAACCTAGCAAGGCCATACCTTTGCCTTGCGCATCCCGCTTGATATTGATGACAACACTTCAATCTCCATCCAAGCCGGAATGCATCACTTGATCATTGTTGCTTCGTGAAGGCTCCTAATTTGCTCTCCCATACACCATTATTGGATAGCTTCATTAATACATGTCTTCACATGTTCATTATCACCAATATGGATGGCAAGATTCAAGCAAATGATCTTCTTGAGATGCTTATCTTGAACTTGCCCTTCTCAACCTTGATGACGATCACCACTTGATGTCATCCTCTCATGGGCTATATAAGATCTTATCTTTTGAAGCATACCCATGGAAAGATCCCTATCCCATATAGAAAACGCAAAGGCACATATATAATGGGTTAGTTCATGATGCATAATTGATAAGGCTTACCATACCACAAGATCATGTGGTACATTCTTTATGCTTCATGTGTTGACCAACTTAAAATCACTCTTTACTCTTTGTATAGGTCAACCATGTATCTTATCATGCTCCATCTCAATATCTTGAGGTATATAAAAAACTCTTAATTTGATTACATGATCTAAATCTTAGTCAATCATAGATCAACTAATGAGGCTATCATGACACCGTCTTAGAGACATATATTGAATTCTTCTATTGAAATAACACTCTGAAGATCTTGATCATATCATATTCTTATCTTCAACTCGATGATCTTGATGCCAATACTCAAGGTATATCTTTATCTTCATGGCGTCCATACTTGAATCCAACACATAGACTACAAGCATGACCTATGGAATATTCCTTCATATAAAAATGAGTGAAAACATTAGTCCATAGGGATTGTCATTAATCACCAAAACCACACATAGGGGCAATTACTCTTTCAATCTCCCCCATTTTGGTAATTGATGATAATCACAGCAAGAGGGTTTATATAATGAATATTAGAAACAAGTACGCAGCTTATCAGAAAATAAGTTGTGTACAAGAGGTTGCATTTGATATGATCAAGTAACACAAAGCTACTAGCACATATCAAAACTGATTCTACTTACACAATCTACAACTAATGTAAGAGATGTGAGTAGAACCAACATATGTATAGCAAACTCCCCCACAATATATGCATGTGTGATGAACTTGAATTTCATTGCATACGTTGTCAAGAATAAACTTTGGGAGAGTTTACACTATATATACAACCATGCAACACATAATAAAGATGAAATGCATGAAAGTCAAACACTTAAGAACAAACCAATATTAAGTATAAAACCATTTCCCTTAAACCCTCTAAACTTCTCCCCATTGACAACAAGTGCCAAAATGGATGACAAAGTTAGAAGGCCAATATAGTATGAGTTCATCCCCAAGGTGTGCATTTCTCATAATTTGAGTGCAATCAAATGCACGTATCCAATGATGAATATTTGGAGGAAATCAAGCTATATTGAGGATCAAACATTGCTACAAGGATAAAATGGTGAAGAAACTTCAACGGATGAAGCAAGCAATCCAATGATCCAAAAAATCAAATGGACAAATAGTGCTCTAAATGAAATAAGGAAGCTTCCCAAGGTACGTGCATAAATTTTAATTATTGTATTTGAATACAATATGCACAAACATGGAATACTCACTCCCTCCATATTATTTAGAATACAACCAAGATACAAGGAGTAGATATAAATAAATACACTTGTCAAGACAAGCTTAAGTCCAAAAGAAACCAAATATGAGATATGAGTGCGTGAAGATGCAATAAAAGTAAACCAAGCACTCATAAATCAAGACCTTACCAATACCATTAAAAACCAAGAGGATAAGAGATATGGTCGGCAAAGAGCGATGATATCATGGCGAGAGATTAACACTCTTGTGTATATAAGTTCATAAGTGGACAAAACATGATAATAATCCACAAATAAACAACCATACATAAGAGGTTAATAAAATAAGAAAACATGATATCCAAGAGGAAGTCATAAGATATACCAAACATGATATTTTTTGCTTAAGTGCATATATAGCCCATGGCTCTATTTTCTCTTATGGTATATCAATGAACTTCACCAAAGAAAAAATAAAAACCTCAAATACATCACAATAACACTAAGGGAACAAATGCTAGTTGGGATACTTTGGGAAAGGCAACAAGTAGCAAAAGGAAGGATTCAAAGCAATTTCAACAATATTGCACATGAGAGTACCTTGAGGAATTGATATGCAATAAATTGCTAGAAGGCATATTTGGAATTGGTGATCATGAACATGATTTTATATACTCCCCATTATATGCATCATCTCAAATTACTCACATAAGCAATAAGGAAAGAAGTATTTCAAAGATCCTTGCAAGAACCTCAACATTTACAAACAGATAAATTCATGCCAAGATGCAACCTACAAGAGATTGGATGAAAGAATAATATGCATGAATAAGATACTTGTTACCGAGATAGCAATGGTATGATGTAGTAGATAAGAATTTTTCGATCATCCTAGCTTGGCTCCAACTATCGTGTGGTGACAACACTTTCCTTATAGACGAGACAAGCATCCACTACATCTCCAATGTACCTAAAACAACATTCAAGTACATCTTGGTCCCCAAACTTATTGGGTCCAAAGTGGTTAGACTAACCACAACACATAGGACACACTCCATAAAAATATGTACATATTTAGAGATGAAATTTGAATTTCATGCACATCTTAGCCATTTAAGAATTTGATGGAGTATACCCTATATATTAGATCAAAGAAAGCAAACGCATGGAGACTTTCAATATCCAAAGAAGATATAATTTGTAAAAACACCAAAATATTCAGGAAGGCATACAAGGTGTGACAAAACACATTTGTTGCCCAAACTATATCAAAGAATCAAATCAACACAAGGTTTGTTCAATGAAGTTCAACCAATGAACTAAGAAAAAACTATTGAGTAAAAAGATGAAATAAAAACAAAAATACTCAACGATTTATCTCATTCAAGCAAATAAAATAGAGAAGAAAGAATGAGATAAAAAAACTCCAAAAAGAGCAAGATTTCAAAAAATAAACCAAACCCTTAACACTTTTCACAATGGCACAAGGTTTCGAGAAGAAAAGGTTTGTCTTCCACTAAGACACATTTTATAATAATCAAAAACATCATCAAAGAGATGTTAAAAAAACCAAGGAAGACAATGGGAGCCACAACAATTTTTTGAAAAGAAAATAAGGCAATAAGAGGTGAAATCCAAAGTGAAGATGATCCATAAATGCTACCACACATAAGTATATCAATTGTCGAAGACAATGAGTGTATTGGAATTGATTTCTGATGGTATATTGCATGAATATTAAAGATAAATCTTCACAAAAAAGCATAGGATAGGAATAAAAAGATTAAGCACTATGCAAAGATAGAGATTCTTGATAGCTTCAATCTAGTCACATAATCATGCAAAGCAATGATTAGAATAACTTGAAGCAAATGGTCTCCCAAAAATATATAGACATATGTATTTTAAGAAGACCGCATTAAGAATTTCTTGCTCAAACAAAGACCAAAAAAACGAGCAATAAAAGCTTCTAACAGAAATAGGACCTTGTTTGAGACAACATGCCACCTAGAAACAAGATAATCAATAATGTCAACTCTAAGTGGCACTACCTCATGTGTTCACATTTCCTAGGATTGTGATATGCAAAATAAGCATATTACTCCCCCATAATGTGATATTCAATTTTTCTTAATAAGAGGCAAAGAAACCTCAACTAGAGAGAATTAATGGAAATTTAGAATTTGAATTTCTCATGAGTATGACACACCACATAGTGACTAGATAAGCTTGAAATATCAATACTAAGTGGTAGTACTCATGTTCACACATTTTAAGGTTTGAGAGATGCGATGCATTTCACTCCCCCAAAATGGTATGTTCCATTAACTACTCGAAAAGAGCCAAATAAGATATCATCAAGACGCATCAGAGGCTCCAAGCAAAACACACGAGTAAATGATGTGCCAAACACCTATACATACTTGAATACACAAAATAATCAAGAATTAGGCACACCAAATACAAACACATACTTGGTACAAAACCAAAACATGTAAAGGGGGCAAGTAACTTACAAAATAAATGAGTTAAGTACAAGTTACCGCGAAGAGGCACATTGGATATAAAATAGGGAAATAATAATCCTTATGACTTGGCTTGATCAAATATAATATATGAAGATCCCTTAATTCTTCATGAGTTAGCCATGTCTCCAATGACCTCCATAAACACCTATTGATCAAGTTTGATCTTGTTGGTCCCCAACCAAGTTGGGTCCTAAGAGGTTAGTCACAATAGGCTTGGAAACCCAAATGGTTCTTTTCTTGACACCACTTTGAGTTCCAACAAACTTGGCAAACACATTGCCATCCTTATCCTTCCTAAGAGAATAATCATCATCAATAATGATAGGGTTAGATAAGGTACCGTTTGAACATGAAGAGGCAAAGTGCCCCTTCACACGGCATATGTAGCAACAAGTGCTCCCCTTTCTCTTCTTCCTTGATTTGTTGGCTTGGCGAGCATTATCTTGATTCTTCTTCGAAAGTGGCCTAACTTCAACTTGGCCTTGACCTTGTACTTGTGGCCGCTTCCCTTGTTTCTTTTCACTCAAGTGCTTTTTCTTCAATGGACAAGATCTTACATGATGTCCTTCAACCTTGCACTTGAAGCAAATAATCTTGGCCGAATTCTTGACTTGGTTTTGGCCCTTCTTATTGTTTCTCTTGGACTTGTTCTTGTTATTGGATTTGAATCCAAGTCCACATTTATCATTAGGGGATTTTTGCACACTCAAAATATATCGAGTGTGGATTTCCCTTCATGACTCTTTTCCAAGTCATTCCTCAAGGAAGTGACTTGGGCCTTGAGCTCTTTGATTTCCTCTACATGGTTAGTAGAAATACAAGTACTAGAGGAAGTAGAAGCTTCATTGTTAGAGCAACAAGGCAAAGCAAGTGATCCTACACAAGGTTTATCAATAGTATGGCTAGATGGATTACTAGGACTAGCACATGGCAAAATAGAATTTTGAGTAGAAGTTGTGCTAATGTCCAAAAGAGGCTCACAAGATGTTACCTTTGTAATACTTGCCTCACGAGCTAACATTATCCCATCATGGGAGATTAGAAGATCATTATTAGAGCCCGAGAGCTTTTCATGACTTTCTTCCAATTTCCTATACTTGCTAGTTAACAACTCAAGTTGAGCCCTTAGCTCAACGTTCTCCTTTAGGGTAGATGCTTCACAAGAAGTAGAGTTAGTAGCACAAGCATCATTAATGGAATTTTCCTTTTCAAGCTCATAAGATTCAATTTTTTGTGTGAGGAGACAATTAGTGTGCTTCTCCTAGGCAAGCTCTTGCTTAAGGGGATTAAATCTCCGACTCCCATCATCAAGCTGGATATCCAACTCCTCTATGGTTCCCATTTGTTTAGTTATGGTCTCCATAACGTGTTTGAGACAAGTAACGGCCTTATTATTACCAGGAAGAGAGGTACATAAAAAATTCAACTCAATCAAGAGAGCACTAGTATCCTCATCAATGTCATCATCACTATCATCATTATCATTGCTATTATCTTTAGAAGATATATTGGGATCCAAAGTAGGAGATACCTTTGATCCTCTTGCCATAAGGCACATGTGAGCACGGGAGGATGAAGATGAGGATATTCTTGAATCTTCATTCATGATCATGTCTTTCTCCATAGAATGTTTGATTTCCTCTACATTGTTAGATAAACAAATCGAGGAAATAGAAGCATTTTGTTCATGGGAACAAGGCAAATCAAGCATATAATCTACACTAGTACTCAAATAATTTCTAGATGATATACAAGGACTAGAAACACAAGGGGATATAGCATTATTGTTGCAAGAAGTGCTTAAGTCCGAAGAAGAAACATTGCAATGGGATAGAGATGAAGGATCATCATTAGCAAGCACAATATCAACATTGCAATTCCCAACACCACTCACCATATATTTACCTTGTGTCTTGCCACACGTTGGTGAAGTTAGTGAAGATGAGAACTCATCGCGGCCGGAGGTGGAAGCAACTTGGAGCTCTTCATGATGTGACGGAAAAGAGATCTCCTCGGAGAAACAACCGACAATATTAGAAATGGAACCACCAAATATTTCTTTAAGCTTGGTCCACTTCTCATGAGACAACTTACGCTTTACAATCTTCAAGAACAAATTAACTGTGGGGCTCAAAGAGAAAATTATCTCATTAGATACTTGAGCTTCGAGATGTAAATTTTTATCATCCTCTAAAGATAGATTTTGAGGATCTATCGGAGGAGAAAAACCTACATCTAGAAGTCGCTCAATATTTGGACATAAGGTCCTAAGATTACAAAGCAAGCAATTTATCCACAAAGCATAATTTGTGCCATCAAAGATAATTGTGCCATTGTGCACTATACTCCTAGCCGACATATTTACACTCTAGGCGGTTAAGCCTAAACAAGGAGAGACCTTGCTCTGATACCAATTGAAATGATAGATATGTCTCCTAGAGGGGGGGGGGGGTGAATAGGCAATTTTAAAAATATTACGGTTTTGGCTTGATAGAATGCGGAATTAAACTAACGTTTATTTTACAAGAACAAAACCTAAATACACTAGGCTCAACTAAGTGCACCAACAATAAGTTAAGCTAAGCAAGAAAGCACAAGAGAATTTGCCACAAGTGATAAGCAAGATATAAGTACTTCAAGCTCGATGGCTATCACAAGGAAAGTAAGCTCGGGTATAGACATAACCGAGGCACGCGGAGACGAAGATGTATTCCCGTGTTCCCTTACAAGTAAGGTACGTCACGTTGGAGAGGTGTGGGATTCCACGAAAGATTTCCCAACGCCACAATGGCTCACCTTCTTCTCCGAGTCTATCCCACGAAGGAATAGGCCCTTTCCTTATGGCTAGCTTTTCCTCCACTCCGGAGATGGCAAGCTCCACAACCACTTCACAAGCTCCACGAAGGAGAAGCCCGGGCCTCTTCACAATCTTCCATGAATAGAACACCGTGGCACCAACCGCCAAGCCAACTAGGAGGTCACCCTCCAAGAGTAACAAGATCACGGTCTCTCACTCGAACAAATCATAATGGAGAGCTCAACACTTATGCAAGAATGCAAAGCAAGAACACCAAGGGTGCTCAAATCCTTCACTTTCAAATCCCACCAAAGCAACAAGTGCTAGGGAGGAATTAGAGAGGAAGAACAATGGTGGAAACCAACAAATGACTCCAAGATCTAGATCCAATGGGTTCCCCTCACTTAGAGGAGGAATTGATTGGTGGGGATTGTAGATCTAGATATCCTCTTCCAAAGCCCTCAAAAATATGCAAGAATCATTGGAGGGAAGGGAGAGGAAGAAAGCTCAAAGGGGTCAACAATGGAGGTCAAAAACATGCTCAAGAGCCTTAGAAATTTGGGAAAGAAGCCCCCCTTTTATACCCCTTCAAGGGGGATGACCGTTGGAAGCAAGATGCGCTGGGCGAACACGTTACGGTGACGAAACCGGCATCGCCGGATCAGCCGCCGAAATTTCCGGTAAAAATCGAAAGTTCCGGTACAAACCGAAACAGCATACAAAACAGTTTTTCGGTTTTGCGAAATTTCAGCGATCACCGGAAATTCGGTCCACGGAATTCATTGAACTAAAATGGCATGGCACACGAAAACGGCGATAACTTTTGCGTCCGGACTCCGATTTCGATGATCTTGGGCTTGTTTTGACGAGGAAAACAAGCCCTAGAAGATGGTGCAGAGAAACATCATATTACAGAAAAGAAGGATAGAACCAAATAAAGAAAGTTAAGAAGCCTCCCTACATGAAGAACCGATAAAACCTTCAAACTCGAAAACGCCATAGAAGATGCATACGAATTCCGTTTTTGATGAACTTGGGCTTGTTGAAGAAATAAAAACAAGCTCAAGAACCTCACGTGGAGAAACACGAAGAATAAAAAAATAGGATGATTCGAAGTATGAAAAGGATTGAGCTTCCTATGACGATGTGATCTAGTTACCCAACCGAAATCCCCTCTTAATAGTGCGGCTATGTATCCTATAACCCGGTCTCCCAACAACCACCTTGATACCGGTAAAAGGAAAACCTAGAAAGGCCATACCTTTGCCTTGCACATCCCGCTTGATCTTGATGACAACACTTCAATCTCCATCCAAGCCGGAATGCATCACTTGATCATTGTTGCTTCGTGAAGGTTCCTAATTTGCTCTCCCATACACCATTATTGGATAGCTTCATTAATACATGTATTCACATGCCCATTATCACCAATATGGATGGCAAGCTTCAAGCAAATGATCTTCTCGAGATGCTTATCTTGAACTTGCCCTTCTCAACCTTGATGACGATCACCACTTGATGTCATCCTCTCATGTGCTATATAAGATCTTCACTTTTGAAGCATACCCATGGAAAGATACCTATCCCATATAGAAAACGCAAAGGCACATATATAATGGGTTAGTTCATGATGCATAATTGACAAGGCTTACCATACCACAAGATCATGTGGTACATTCTTTATGCTTCATGTGTTGACCAACTTGAAATCACTCTTTACTCTTTGTATAGGTCAACCATGTATCTTATCATGATCCATCTAAATATCTTGAGGTATATAAAAAACTCTTAATTTGATTACATGATCTAAATCTTAGTCAATCATAGATCAACTAATGAGGCTATCATGACTCCGCTTTAGAGCCATATCTTGAATTCTTCTATTGAAATCACACTCTGAAGATCTTGATCATATCATATTCTTCTCTTCAACTCGCTGATCTTGATGCCAATACTCAAGGTATATCTTTATCTTCATGCATCCTGTCACGTCCCAAAATTTTCCAATTTTTGAAATGTGAAAAATAAATAAACAAAATAAATAATTATTGAAATTTAGGGTGAAAAGAAACTTTTTGATTCCAAATGGAAACATCAAAACCTATTTTGAACAAATAGAATCCTAAAGGGATTTAAAAAGATAAACAAATATTAAATAAAATTATAAAAGTTGGAATCACCATTTTTGGATCTTTAAATAAAAAGATATGGATTTTATGAGCAAAAGAAAAAAATAAATAAATAAGCACTATTTAAAAAAAGCCAAATTAAATCTCGGCCAAACAAATGAAATGAAATATTATTGATTAATAAAAAGAGTAAAGAATTATTTAAATAAAATCATTAGGATTGATTATTATCCAATTTTATTTAAATAAAGACAATTCCCAATTTAAATATAAATCATATTAGAGTATTTTAAATAATAATTCAAAGTGAATTATTTTTTAAATAAAACCTACTGAAAAAGATTTGGTAAAATTCAGAATTCAAATAGAGTTTGAAAACAAATTAAAATATTATTTGAAATAAAGACAAATGTCTATATTAAATAAATAATAGACCCTAAAAGAATAAAAGAAATATTCTAAATTGGACCTTAGAATATGTGAACAAACAATACTAAAATATACTCAAAGTGTGGCAAAGGTTTGAATTCAATTGGGTTTGAATTATTTGAATAAAAATCAAAACAAATAAATAGAAAAGGAAAAAAAAAGATCCTGAATAAAAATGAAACAAACCCAACCCACTAACAGGCCCAGCCAAAGAAATAGCCCACTTCTTCCCTCTCCCAAACGTTTTCACTTAACAAAGACACCATAAAGTCACTGAACGACAGACCCCACCTAACTTCCCCACCTCGCTGACGAACGGACCCCACACTGCCTGTTCTTCTTTTCCACCCACGTTGACCGTTTCCTCCATCGCTTTTCGCCGTTCCTGCCGCAATTAACCCCGATTAATTCGCGTCAATGCGTGGTTAATTCTCGCCAGTGATGACACACACTTAAACGCCCACGCTCCCTCTCCATTTCCCCCCAGGTTCCACTCCCTCTCTGCCACCGGGCTGCCACAATCGCGAGCTCGAACCCACTCTGCTCCGACGAGGTCCTCCATCGATTCCGGCGAGGAAAGTCACCCCCTTGGCCCCTGCTTTGCACGAGCTTGACCAACAGACCCTTGCGTATCTCCGAGTGCCAACCGCTTGGCTGCGCGTGCTCCAGAACGTCGGCAAGGACCACCTCCGAACGCCGTCGTCGTATGCCACTCGTCCGGCGACCCCTCCCCGTAAGTGCAGACCACCCCCTCCTCTCCGGTTGTTAGTCGCATGTTCAGCATCTTCGCGCACACCTAATAGTTTCATCCATTTGCCTTGGCATTACCTGCAATCTCGCCTCCGACAACGAACAGACGAACCCGACGGTGAGCACAACTTCGGCGAGCAATCCCTCTAGAACCCGTGCGCCCCTTGGCCGATAGAAACCACGTTGAGCATCGCCACGCTCCGGCGAGTCTGGTAATGGTATTTCCCTTCCCTCTTGCTTCCTGTATCGCCGGTAGCATCATCGCCTGAGCGCGCGCTGCCGTCCGCCGCCGCTAGCGCCACCCAGTTTTGGTCAGGCTTCTGTACACCGTTAGATCCTGATCGTGTGGCTATTATAGAAGCCTAACCCGAAGGGGTATGCTCTGATCTGTGCCGTAATTTGAATTAGATCCAACGCACCCCATAGCTCAATCTGCACGAACCGTTTTCAGCCAATAAGAACATGACGCGTGGCCTGTGTTTCGATTTAAAAACTGAAAATGTTCTATTAGATGTTCAAACTTGCAAAATTCATAACTTTAAATCCACACGTCCAAATTTTACAAATTTTATATTACTGAAATCAGAAAAAGGATTACTTTCCAACCATGCAATTTGTTTAATGATTTGCTTTTGGAAAATTATTTGTTTTTGCAAAAACTTGTGTAGGCATATTTTGTGTATAAAATTCATCCTAAAAATATTTTTTGGGTAAAATCTGTTGTAAATGGATTGTTTTGAACCTAATGACCATAGAAACCAACTTGTGGTTTTAAAAACATATTTTGTGACACTTAGGAATTAAATCTTTGGATAAAAGCTATCGTAGGAATGACCACGGCAGATGCTGCAATCGGCAGCGAGTAGTAGAACATAGGGCAAGGGCGGCCAGCCATCTGCAGTGCGAGATGAGGGCGGAGACACAGGGTTTTACCCAGGTTCGCCCCCCGGAGGGTAAATACCTACTCCTGCTAGATTGTATTATGATGGAAGTACAATGGGGCGAGCTCGACGGCTAGGCGAGTCGCTTGGGTGATGATGAACGTATCCTCTACACGCCTCTAGGGAGGTTTATATAGACTCACCCCTAGGGTTTACATATCTCAACCGAATCGCTTAAGGTTTCGCAATCGTTTAACCTAATACGATCGGGCCTATCTACTCTCCTGGCCTTCAGCTTCCAATGCTTGAATCTACGCCAGTCTTGATCGATCGCCGTCTCTGCAGCCCACTCGCCGATTCTGGCCGGTCGGAAATGTCCTGCTGGGTATACCCCAGTAGGCATATCCCCATCAGTAGTCCCCGAGGCCGCCGTCGATTGGTCGCAGGTGTTCGTTGGCAGTCGGAGTATTCGGGCCCAATGCGGACGCCCAGTCGAATCGGTGGCGGGCTCCTGAATAAAGGAAAAACCAATTATTCTGGTCACAATGACAGCAGTCAATCGGGTCGCAGCTCGGCGAACGGGTCGACGAAAATATTTAGTCACTTTTGTAGTGGTTGGGTCGGCGAGTCGAATGGATGACGCTGGACCATCAGACGCAGTCAAAACTAGCCGTTGGGGTAATCCAACGGTAACTTTGGCGTAATCACCGCGTAGTAACGGCTCCCGAAATTGGCAGGTAACAACCGCTATATAAAGGAAATGGTAGGCAATCGGGGAACAACTCCTTTGTCATTTCCTCCGATTTCACCCATCTCCGTTTTCCTCCGCATCGCGATCCAATCGATCCAAAATCCTCCGACCTCCATGAACCTTTCCGCCAATGGCCCCCTCCACCGAACCATGTGGCAGGTGCAAATGCACCAGAGCGCTACTGGCATCCTTCGAGGAGGCCGGGATCCTACCGCAGTGGCGCATCCTCGCGCCGGAGAGGTGACTCAATCGCGAGGGAGAGTTCGTTGCTTCACCAGCCATCCGAGCGGGGATGGGGTTCCCCACGCTCTTCTTCCGGCGCCTGCGCTTCTACGAGATCCAAATCCGGACTGGCCCGCATAGCATCGAACAACTCGCCATTTTCGTGGCGTTCTGCGAGTGCTAACTGGGATGCAGGCCCTACTTCCCCTTGTGGCAAGATCTGTTCCACGGGAGGATCAGCCGTGAAGAATCAGGCGGCCCAATGCTGGCGGCGGGTGGCCTGACGTTCCAGTTGAAGTAGAAGGCCTCCTTTTTCGACCTGATGCTGCCTGCCAAGGCGGCAAGCGAGTGGAAGAAGTCCTGGTTCTACGTCACCGAGGCGACTCCGGATGGCGAGGTAGCGATCCCGAGGTATTCCGCCGACCGGCCCGAACCACGCTGTCTCCAGGTCGGCAAGCTCCCATTAGACCAACGGATGGTCGTGGATGAGATGCTTCAAACTATCCGTGGCCTGAAGAAGAAAGGCCTACAGACCATCAACCTGTAAAACTGCTGGATCGGGCGGCGACTTGTTCCCCTGGCCCACCGCGATCATTACATGTATGAGTACACGGGCAGGGAAGACTCGACGAAATCCTGCCTCGCCGAGTGGAAGATCGAAGACTACGTCCTGGCATTCAAGAAGATCACCCAAGCGGCATACCTGGACGCGAAGGCCGGGGTCGCCCCCTACACCGCGAAGCATCCAGCCCCAACGATAAGTCACTGTTTTCACTACCATTCGCAGTCGCAGTTTATGCTGTCGCGGTTATACTGATATTGTCTCGTGCCTGCTGCAGTTATTTCAAGTGGTGGAAGGGTGGCTCCCACCCGCGGACGACGAGAACTCGAGCTCGTCCGTCCAGGACGGGGATGAGTCGCCTCCTGCCAAGGGCGGCGTCGAGAGCGACGCAAGTGACGACAACGACGAGCCCAGGGAAGAGGCCGCCCCAATGGTTCGCAAAACTCACGGGCAGCATCAGCGCGAACTCGAGGCGAGTAGAAGCCTCGTACGTCATGACGACGACGAGCTTCCCGAGCACACCTCGCGTCGCGAAGCCACACCGTCAAAAAAGAAGAAGAAGAAGAAGGAAGTGAAGGCTCCACCAAAGAGGAAGACGAGGCCAACGAAACAGGCATCTCCGCCTCGTTCGGCGAGTAGTTCCGACGCCACCAGCTTGGCCAAGGATGAAGCGCCACGGACGACAGCAACACCGGATGCCGCTGCCACTCTGGATGAGGTACCTCTGGCCTCGCTTCCCCCTATTCGCCCCAGTCTCCGGGTTGGGGGTTGCTCCAGCCGCAGCAGCTTCACCTCCCAGGAGAGCTCCTGCCGAAGTCGTTCCGGAAGCTCCTGTTGCGGCCTCGTCGTCGAAGAGGCCTTCTGTGTCTTGGGCACACAATGTTTTGGAGATGGGCCTCAGTCGGAAACTGGGCCCCGAACTGGAGAAGCCGGCCAGCATCCGCACGGGGCTGCGGTTCATACCAGTCGCGAAGTAAGTTTCGTTCGTCTGCTTGCCTTTCATTGTATTTGGACCACTTTGCTCATATAATCAATTCGCAGGACTGGAGTTAAGAAGATAGGCCACCCGTCTGTGGCCAAGGTGCTGCCAGTCGTCGCCGAGGAGGACGCCTCACGGAAGAGTAAAGCCGATGAGGTTGCTGCCCCCGCATACGATTCTAAGAAGGCCAAGGGTGACGATGTCGTCACGGTCTCTGACGATACGACGGCTGCTCCGAGTGATCCTCCGACTGCGACGGAGGCAGCCTTGAAGACCATGGGGGATATTTCCTCACCTGGGATGGCCGAGCCGGGTCCTCTTGGTGCTGGAGCATACCGCGACCTTCCCCCGCTTTATGGCCAAAGCGACCACAACGAGTGGTACCGTGCCATCGAGCCGCGCGCCTGGGGTTGCCGAAACGGAGGTCGAGCAACGTCGCGGACACACTCCGTCTCTTCTCGCATCTGTGGGCGCGCTGCAGCTTCACGACATGCTGGGCGCAGCCATCCAGGTATGTCCAGTCCCCGAGGATTGGGCCACTGAATTCTAGTGGTCAGATTCTTATAGTGTTTGCTTTTATTTGTAGCGCCCAGTCCTCGAGTGCCTAGTCGCTGAATTTCAGCGGGTGGGCACTTAGGATTTTTGATCTCCAGTCCCCGAGTGCCTAGTCGCTGAATTTCAGCGGGTGGGCACTTAGGATTTTTGATCTCTAGTCCCCGAGTGCCTAGTCGCTGAATTTCAGCGTGTGGGCACTTAGGATTTGATTGTTGTTGACTGTTTGATTTGTGCGCAGGGCTTGCAGCGTGAGTCCGCCGATCGGCTTGCCGTGAAGTTTCGCGCAGAGAAGGAACTTGTTGCCGTCCAAGAAACGAACAAAGGACTCCAAGCCCTTGCTGCCAAGGCGGAGGAGATCCGCCAGGGTCTTGTTCCGGCAGGAACTGAAGCGCTCTCGACCGCTTGAGTACGGTGGCAATGATCGCTGATCTTGAGCGCGAGCTTGAGGAAGCGATGACGAGGCGAAAAGTCTGACGGATGGGCGAGCGAGCTGCTATTCACGCGGCTGAGGAGCGGAAGGTCTCTGACGCCCTTGTTGCTGGGCTACAAGACGACTTCTCCTCTCTTCAAAGCTTCATCACGGGCCTCTGCCATCCTTTGATTGGTAGATTTGCCACCTCTGCCTGTAGTAGCTGCATTGTGTGATCTTTGTTGTACTCACTGCCACTCTCTGTTCACAGGTCTGATTATCGACAGCTCGGAGGAGGCGCAGTCGTACGACGCGCGGCAGTGTGTGGCCACTCTGGTCGACTTGGCCATGTTGTCCGCGGCTTGCATTCGGGTGTATCTTCAGGAGATGTCGCCTACGGAAGTGATTCCTAGCGACCTCGTCGAAGTGTGGCGGTATCTGGAAAAGGCGCCGTCAGTCATCGAGTTCATGACGCGGTTAGCGTTCCGGCGCAGGGTGGCGACGACGCTTAGCCTTGGGCTCGCCCACTTCCCGGAGGATTTCGATCTGGACGACGTGACGAGTGCCTACCCCTTGTCGATAGGCTCGGTGGAGATTGCCGAGGTGCTGAAGCTGACGGACCATACCGCGGTATACTCCGATCGCGTCTGGGCGACCTCCTCCCTTATCAAGAGACGACCGTCGCGCCCAACGATCCTGAGCCGCCGCACCGGGACTTCAAGGTCGAGCAGACCTTCCATGCGGCGATGGCGGGTGAGCTAACGACGTACCCGTCGAACCCGTACACTCCCTTCATTCGCAACCGAAAGGGTGGCGGCGAGTCGACATCGAAGCCTGTGGAATAAAACATTGTGCCCTGGGGCATTAGTAGCAGTTCGGCCATTGGGCTCAACTTGTATTTTGTAACAACTTTGGTCTGCTATAATGGGATTTCGCGTTATTTTGTGAATTGTCTTGCGATTTGGATTGGCGTTTCGACGAGTCGCCGAGCGTGTCCGCCCTTTTGTGGGGTTTACCTCGTTTTCTATGTGTTTGTGGTTTAGAATGTTTTGTCAGTTGTTTTTTTATTTGAGGTCGACTCGCCCGGGCTTGGAAAGCCAGTCGCAGGGCGACTCCCATGAGTTATCTTTACTTGACCGTTTTCCCTTGCGCGAACGAGGTCGTGTAGACGAGTCCCCGAGCGTGGTACTTGGTGGTTCTAGTCGTTGCTCTAGGGTGGGTGAGGACTGGGAGCGTTAGAGTGAACGCATCACTCCTGCATGACCCGTCGAGTCAGTCACATGGCGAGTCCTAGGCATGCTCTCGTACTTGGCGTTTTTCCCTAGTCGCTCGTGCTTAACTGTTCGTCAGTCCCCGAGCGTGGTACTTGGCCGTTCGAGTCGCTGTGTCGAGGATGCGGAGGATCATGGTTGCTGTGAGGAGCGAAGGCAGTTGTCTTGGCTCGTTGAGCCAGTCGAGCTAGGCGACTCCAATGGGGCTCCGGGTAGGCGTTTTTCATGGACGATACGAGTCCTGGGGTAACCCAGTGCCCTCGTAATGCACTACTTGGCCGTGCCGGTCGCTGTACCAGAGGTTGACTTCTACAGTTAGCTTGACGCTGTTATTACGAGTGCGAGTGGCACAAGACACGGAGAGTAGACGCAATTTGCGGTAACTGATATGTTTTATTTCATAGCTAGTGGAGGGTACATGTATGGAATTCTAGGAGTAGAACTTCCGTAGGAGGTTTACATTCCATGGTCGCTTGACGTCGAGTCTCCCGTCTCCGCGGACGTCGGTGAGGTAGTAGGCATAGTTGCCGAGTGGTCCCTCCCACGGGGGAGAGAGCTTGTGCATGCCCTTCTTGTCCTGGATGACGCGTAGCACCAGGTCGCCTTCCTGGAAAGTGCGAGTCCTCACTCGCCGGCTATGGTAGCGGCGTAGTCCTTGCTGGTAGATGGCGGTGCGGGAGCGAGCTAGGTTGCGTGCCTCGTCGAGTTGATCGACTCCATCCTGGCGTGCGAGTTCGTTCGCAGCCTCCGTGTAGTGGACGACCCTTGGCGAGTCGTGCTCTAGGTCGGTGGGCATGGCTGCCTCGGCGCCATACACCATGAAGAAGGGGGTGAACCCTGTCTACCTGTTGACCGAGGTGCGGATGCCCCAGATGACGGAGGGTAGCCCCTCGTCCCAGCACCCGGCGGTGCGCTCGAGTGGTACTTGGAGACGTGGCTTCAGGCCGTGGAGGATGCTCTGGTTGGCCCGTTCCGCCTGGCCATTGGACTCCGGGTGGGCGACTGAGGCAAGGTCGAGTCGGATGTGATGTTCCTCGCAGAACTCGGCCATGGCTCCTTTGGCGAAGTTGGTGCCGTTGTCCGTGATGATGTTGTTTGGGAACCCGTAGAGATATATGAGCTCGCGTAGGAACTTGGTGGCGGTCTTCCCGTCGCATTTCCGGACTGGCTTGGCCTCCACCCACTTTGTGAATTTGTCAACCGTGACCAGGAGGTGGGTGTAGCCGGAGGGGGCCTTTTTGAAAGGGCCTACCATGTCCATACCCCACATGGCGAACGGACAGGTGATGGGGATTGTCTTGAGCGCCGAGCTCAGCACGTGGGTCTGGTTGGCGTACTTCTGGCACCCGGCGCACCGCTGGACGATGTCGACAGCGTCTGTGTGTGCGGTGGGCCAGTAGAAACCGTGTCGCATAGCCTTTGCGACGAGAGAGCGGGCGCCGGCGTGGTGGCCGCAGTCGCCGGAGTGGATGTCGTGGAGGATTTTGCGTCCTTCAGCGGGGTTAGCAGCGTTGAACACGCCGGTCACGCTGCGCTTGTGGAGCTCGCCGTCGATGATGACGAAGGATTTGCAGCGACGTGCTATCATCCGGGCGTCTGTTTCGTCTGCTGGTAAGGTGCCTCCCTCCAGGTAGGCGATGTACGGTGTAGTCCAGTCTTCTGGCTCGGCGATGAGTGCGGCCAGGGCTGCCTCTGGTTGCAGCGGGACTCCGATGTCGATCTCCCTTGGGAGAGAGACGGAAGGCTTGGTGATGGTGTCGAGGAATACGCCGGCGGGTGTCACATCCCAAGATTTTCCAAATCTTGTAATGTGAAAATAAATGAATAAAATAAAACTTGTTTAAATTTCAGAGCCAGAAGAAACTTTTTGAATTCAATTGGAACTTCAAACCCATTTGAATTAAATAAAACCTAAAAAGGATCTAAAAATATAAACATTTAATAAAAGGAAAAATAAACAACACTTGGAAATACTATTTTTGGATCCTTTAATAAAAGATTTGGTTTTCAAAAGAAAAGGTGGATTTATAAATAAAGGATTATTTAATAAAGCCAAATTAACCCTTGACCAAACTATGGGAATTAAAACATTTAGTTTTGAATAAAAATAACAAAGGTTTATTTAAAATAAAGTAATAAGGAATTAATATCAAATTTTATTCAAATAAAAGGTTTTACCATTTTAATTAAAACATCAAAACTTGTTAAATTGTTTTAAATAGGTTTTCCAAGTGTTTTATATTCTCTAATAAAACCTACTAAAGTGTTTTGGCTTTATTTTAGATTTCAAAATAAATATCTCAATAAAACAAATCCTATTGGATTTAATAATGAAAGACTATTATATTAATTAATAATGGACACTAAAATAAAAGGTTATTTTGTTTTAAAACAAATTTCCAAATATTATATATTTTCCCAAATAAAACCCACTGATTGGTTTTGAAAATATTTAGGTTTCAAATAAAGATTTGATTAATAAAATCAAACTCTATTTTATTTAAATAACTAAGGCCATTTTATCCATTTATTAAAAGACCCTAAAATAAAAGGTTATTTTGTTTGGAACAAGATTTCCAAATAAATTTTATTTTCAAATAAAATCTACTGAATTGATTTTGAAAATATTTGGATTTCAAATGAAGATTTTATTAAATAAACCAAACCTTGTTTTATTAATAAACCATGGTCCATTTTTATTTAATTAATTAATAAATGGAACCTAAAAAGATTTAAAATATTATTTTATTTTTGGAAGTTGGTTTATGCTACAAAACAGAACCAAGTCAAACTTACAAAGTTTTGGTGTTGATTTGAATTGAATTGAAACTTGTTTGTTTGTTTGAAATAACAAATCAGGAAATAGAAATAGAAAAAGAATTAGACAGAAAAAAAATAGAACAGCCCACCAAATCTGGCCCAACTAACCCAGCAGCATCCCATCCAGCCCAGCTTCCTCCCTCCCCGAAGGAAAACGTTTCACACTCCTTTTAAAACCCACGAAGCAACTGACATGTGGACCTCCCCCTTGTTTCTTTTCCCACTGACCAGTGGACCCAACTCCAATGTTCTCCTTCCCCACTCCCACGACCCGTTCTTCCTCCCTTCGCCAACGTTGCAGGCTATTGATTCGTGGCTTGATTACGCCTTAATACGGCCACCATAACTCGCCGCGATCAAGCACACTTAAGCGCCATCCCCCCTCTTCCGTTTCCCCCAGACGCCCCTCCTCGACACGCCCCCAGGCCGGAGAATTTTGCCCAGCACTTCCTCTATCTCCGACGACCGTTCTCACCGATTCCGGCCAACACACTCCACCTCCTGCCTTCCTATGCAACCTAGCAACCTCCCCACTCTCTGGAGCATCTCCTAGTACACTTGCTCAACATGGCGCCCAGAAGCCGTCTTCGACAAAAAAATTCCGGCGGCCGTCTGCCTCCTCCGCCGAGCTCCTCCTGTAATTCTAGACCACCCCGACCTTCCGTTCATGCACACGCCATCTCCATGGTCTCTCGCATCGATAACGATCTTATCTTGCCTCGGTGAACCACGAGCCGTCTTCGACCTCGGCCGCAAGGTCGCCGCCAAAGACCAACTCCGGCGAGCAATCGCAGCGCCCCTTCGATGGACAAGTACCACGTTGAGCATCAGCGAGCGTCAGTGAATCCGGTGAGCATCTCCACACCCTTCTTTGCCTCCTGTACCGCCGGCGCCGCCATCGTCTGGTCGCTCTGCCGCCAGCAGCCGCCGCAGCGCCGCCCATCTAAGGTCAATCACCCACAGCCATCCGATCCCGATCCGACGGATACGATAGAATGTTAGCGGAGAGGTATGCGTCGATCTGCGCCGCACGTTTTCAGTTAGATCCAACGCACCCCAGTAGCCGATCCGAGCGAACCGTTATTGCCCAATCAGAAGCAGCCACGTGTACAGGATTCGATTTTAAAAACAGAATTTTGATCTGATTAGGATACAGATTTGTAATTACTATAACTTTCAAACCACACGTCCAAATTTGGCAAATTTTATATCAATGGATTCAGGAGAACAAGCCCTATCCAACCATGCCCTTAGTTTAGCAAATAGTATCTGTTATCTTGGTTGAATTTGCAGAAACTTTTGTATGCTTGTTTAGAGTTTAAAAATTGTTTAAAATTGAATTTAAGGATAAAACCTTTGCAAATTGGATTGTTGTGACCTTACTGACCTTAGGAACCAACCCTCGGTATTAAAAAATGATTTTTGTAAGATTTAGGTTGGATTACTTGACTTAGTCATTTCTAGCCAAATAAAAAGAATGGTTTTTGTTATAAAAATGTTTATGGAAAGAAAACTTTAAGGAAATAGTTTGGACAAAACCTACTGACCCAAAAACACCAAGCTTTGCAATAGCAACCCATTTGGTGAACAACTTAAGTGTTTTGCCTTAATAAAAACATTTTTCACCACATGAAATGATGAATGGATTTAAAAATAGTTTTTGGACAAAAACCTCTTGCTAATGACTTTGCCACTTTGGTAAATGACCAATTTGGATCTTACAAAGTTTAGAAACCCCATAGAGACCCCTTTGCAAAATAAAAACTATCTCCCATGCATGACTTAGATTCCATTACTTTGTGTGTGTGAAGAATTGTCTGTTTGACTTTGGTTTGGAATGTGAATTGAATTTGTGTTTGCTTGATTGATTTGTAGTGAAGTGTGAGACTAGCAAGATCAAGGAGTGAACTACCATTCCCTTCCAAAAGGCAAGTGATGCTTCATACTTTTTGTCCCATTACTTTTTCTATGCATTAGTGATTTTGTTAAGTAAACTTGCATGGATTTTGCTAAGTATAGATCTTGCTATAGGAAAACCTAGTAGATGAATCCTTAGTAGGATTTTCCTAAGTTAGAGATTCTTACTACTATCAATCTTAGCCTAGCTAATAGAAAACATGGGTGGAAAATATATTCACACTATGGAAAAATCTCTAAGTCCGAAGACTTATGTTTTTGTTTAATAAAACAACTATGTTAATGAATCCCCTGGGTGGAATGGGCTTGCTTGGTGGAGATTGGTTGAGTGGTTCACAAGGCCCATGTTTATGGTTGACCTTGTGTATCTCACTTGTGGTATGCCACCCAGGAACAAAGAGATTTGAGATGTCAAATGTTGAGAAGCTTCAAGTGCAACCACTTGGCAATATGGGCTCTGCCATGATCATATAGGTTGCAAGAACTTAGCCATATGGACAGTGGGTGGTAGTGTTTGATAGGTTGGAACGCGTCCATTTTGGTCTAAGGGAAAGCTTCTGAAAGATCTTGTCTTGGGAAACCAAGTCTTGTGGGGAAAGTGCACCACCTCTGCAGAGTGTAAAACCTAAGTACTTAGCCATGTCCCTGGTAAAGGACAATTTGAGCATCAAGACATGGAAGCAATCAAGAATCTCATCATTCCAATTTCTAAATTAAAATCTTGTGGTTTGAACAAGGGTTGTTTGAATTCTTCAATCATTGATGGAGAGAAGGCTTGGTACAAGGATCTTGAAATCTTTGATTGAGAAAAATGGTTTTGCCAAGCATTTCAGTCTTTGATTGGTGGATGCCTTGGAAAGGATCTTCAGTCTTTGATTGGTATATGCCTTGGAAAGTAATTTGTCAAAACAAAAACTTAGTATTTTCAAATGTTAAGAAAAATCTATTTTGAGCAATGCAAGCCTCAACTCCACTTAGCCAAATGCATATAGATGATAGACTCCACTATACTATTATAGTATCACTTGCCAATACAATTCAAATGTATTGACCCTTTGTGGCTGTAACTCGTATGTTGCAGGTTGATTGTTTAGTGAAGATTGATTGTTTAGGATTACAAAGTCTACAACCAACATCTGCCTGTGGCACTTTGAAGATGAAGGACCACTTGACCATAGTTATTCCGCTGCAATGTAATGTAATAGCCATATGAGCTATGTATGATGTAATAAAATTATGTTTTTCCTGGTTATAAAGTTATATTATTACCTTTGTTTCTTGATATTACATCTTAACTGTGGATGCTAGCTATTGATCCAGGGACTAGCATTGTAAAACACAGGAGGGATCAACCTTATTAGGTTGGGACCCCTACAGATGGTATCAGAGCATTGTGTTGCCTGTAGGATTTGTAAACCTAGGATTGGACAAAAACCCTTAGAAGAATAGGAGTTATATTTTGATCCAAAACTTATTTACAAAAACACTTGTAACCTCTTTCCTAACCATTTTGGTTTCAACTCTACACCTCTTCTACTTCAACTTGATGGAAAAACCTACCCCATGACCAAAGATTACACTATGTGCAAAGGACTTCCTCAACATCTTCAACTCTAATGACTTCAACATCTTCAGCATGTTCACCAAGGACTTCCAACTTGGATACCACTAAGGACTACAAGTGAAACAAGGAAACCCTACTCAAGATTTAGAGACTGAAGGAATGCAAAATAAGAAGGAGCCATCAACAACTTTGAAGTATTGTGACCAAGAGTTTTCTCAAGGAAACCATGATCTCATACAAGAAGAATCAAGAAGGAAGGAAAGATCACAAGTGCACCATGTAGATGGACCACCATTTATAGTTAATTCAAACACACCAACTTATGTGGTGGAACAAAAATATTTTGTTGCCTAAGTATGTGCTTGAACTTGGTTGATTGGGTGCAGAGTTGTTTGTGAAAGTTTGGTTTGTCATTGCATGCACATTGTTTGTGTGAATTGTGATGTGTGTGATTAGAAATATTTCCTTAGAAATATCTTGCCTATTCTAATCTCCTATCAAACCCAAACAGATGACTTCTCCAAGAAACTCCAACATCAAGGTTGATGACAACAACAACCAAGAGGACAACATGAGAGAACTTATAGCAACCCAAAACCATTTGAGCCAAGAGACAACTCAACTTTTAGCCAACAACAATGGACTAGACCCAGCCATACAAAGGATTTTGAAACTTCAATCCCAATTGTTGCAAGGATTGGTTACTCAAATGATCAACATGGGAGAAAACTTTTCCCAAAGAGCCAATGACAACAAGAATGACAAAGATGTTATTCTAGAAGAAACCCAAGCTAGCAATACTTATGGAGACAAGAATCATGCATCCAAGGAACATGAAGATCAATGCCTCAAGAAGAGAGAAAGATCTCCCACCTATGAAGAACATGAACTAGAAGAACTCCTAGCTTTGGAGAGACCCAAAAAGAAGAAGAACCAAGGAAACAAACAAAAGGCAATGAAACCAAAGGAAAATAAAGATATCAGCCAAGTGATGTGTTCCAAATGCAAGGAACTAGACCACTATGCAAACAATTGTCCAAGAAAGATGAAGAACAAGTTAAACAAGTCTATGGAGAAACTCAACCTTGACCCATGAGTCAAGCATGGAAATTAAGGACATAAATGCAACTGTCTGCTTAGAGAAGTTTCCCAGGATCCCAAGAAGGCCAATATGTAATTTTTGTTTGAAAATTTTTAAGGGTGGTAGTACCCCAGTTGTTTGAACTTGCTTGTAACCGTAAACCTTCCCAAATCTCGGGACGAGATTTATTTTAAGGGTGGTAGCCTGTCACATCCCAAGATTTTCCAAATCTTGTAATGTGAAAATAAATGAATAAAATAAAACTTGTTTAAATTTCAGAGCCAGAAGAAACTTTTTGAATTCAATTGGAACTTCAAACCCATTTGAATTAAATAAAACCTAAAAAGGATCTAAAAATATAAACATTTAATAAAAGGAAAAATAAACAACACTTGGAAATACTATTTTTGGATCCTTTAATAAAAGATTTGGTTTTCAAAAGAAAAGGTGGATTTATAAATAAAGGATTATTTAATAAAGCCAAATTAACCCTTGACCAAACTATGGGAATTAAAACATTTAGTTTTGAATAAAAATAACAAAGGTTTATTTAAAATAAAATAATAAGGAATTAATATCAAATTTTATTCAAATAAAAGGTTTTACCATTTTAATGAAAACATCAAAACTTGTTAAATTGTTTTAAATAGGTTTTCCAAGTGTTTTATATTCTCTAATAAAACCTACTAAAGTGTTTTGGCTTTATTTTAGATTTCAAAATAAATATCTCAATAAAACAAATCCTATTGGATTTAATAATGAAAGACTATTATATTAATTAATAATGGACACTAAAATAAAAGGTTATTTTGTTTTAAAACAAATTTCCAAATATTATATATTTTCCCAAATAAAACCCACTGATTGGTTTTGAAAATATTTAGGTTTCAAATAAAGATTTGATTAATAAAATCAAACTCTATTTTATTTAAATAACTAAGGCCATTTTATCCATTTATTAAAAGACCCTAAAATAAAAGGTTATTTTGTTTGGAACAAGATTTCCAAATAAATTTTATTTTCAAATAAAATCTACTGAATTGATTTTGAAAATATTTGGATTTCAAATGAAGATTTTATTAAATAAACCAAACCTTGTTTTATTAATAAACCATGGTCCATTTTTATTTAATTAATTAATAAATGGAACCTAAAAAGATTTAAAATATTATTTTATTTTTGGAAGTTGGTTTATGCTACAAAACAGAACCAAGTCAAACTTACAAAGTTTTGGTGTTGATTTGAATTGAATTGAAACTTGTTTGTTTGTTTGAAATAACAAATCAGGAAATAGAAATAGAAAAAGAAAAAGAATTAGACAGAAAAAAAATAGAACAGCCCACCAAATCTGGCCCAACTAACCCAGCAGCAGCCCATCCATCCCAGCTTCCTCCCTCCCCGAAGGAAAACGTTTAACACTCCTTTTAAAACCCACGAAGCAACTGACATGTGGACCTCCCCCTTGTTTCTTTTCCCACTAAACAGTGGACCCCACTCCACTGTTCTCCTTCCCCACTCCCATGACCGGTTCTTCCTCCCTTCGCCAACGTTGCAGGCTATTGATTCGTTGCTTGATTACGCCTTAACACGGCCAACATAACTCGCCGCGATCAAACACACTTAAGAGGCAGCCCCCTCTTCCGTTTCCCCCAGACGCCCCTCCTCGACACGCCCCCAGGCCGGAGAATTTTGCCCAGCACTTCCTCTATCTCCGACGACCGTTCTCACCGATTCCGGCCAACACACTCCACCTCCTGCCTTCCTATGCAACCTAGCAACCTCCCCACTCTTTGGAGCATCTCCTAGTACACTTCGTTCAACCGCGGGCGCCCCAGGAAGCCGTCTTCGACAAAAATTACAGCGCGCCTGCCTCGCCTCCGTCGAGCTCCTCCGGTAATTCTAGACCACCCCGACCCCTTCCGTTCACGCACACGTCATCTCCATGGTCTCCTGCATCTGATCACGATCTTATCTTGCCTCCTGGTGAACCACAGAGCCGTCTTCGACCTCGACCGCGCGCGTCCGTTGCCAGTACCAACTCCGACGAGCAATCGCAGCTGCCCCCTAGCGCCCTTCGACGGACAAGTACCACGTTGAGAATCAGCGAGCGTCAGCGAATCCGGTGAGCATCTCCACACCCTTCTTTGCCTCCTGTACCGCCGGCGCCGCCATCGCCTGGTCGCTCCGCCGCCAGCAGCCGCCGCAGCGCCGCCCGTCTAAGGTCAATCACCCACAGCCATCCGATCCCGATCCGACGGATACGATAGAATGTTAGCGAAGAGGTATGCATCGATCTGCGCCGCACGTTTTCAGTTAGATCCAACGCACCCCAGTAGCCGATCCGAGCGAACCGTTATTGCCCAATCAGAAGCAGCCACGTGTACAGGATTCGATTTTAAAAACAGAATTTTGATCTGATTAGGATACAAATTTGTAATTACTATAACTTTCAAACCACACGTCCAAATTTGGCAAATTTTATATCAATGGATTTAGGAGAACAAGCCCTAGCCAACCATGCCCTTAGTTTAGCAAATAGTATCTGTTATCTTGGTTGAATTTGCAGAAACTTTTGTATGCTTGTTTAGAGTTTAAAAAATGTTTAAAATTGAATTTAAGGATAAAACCTTTGCAAATTGGATTGTTGTGACCTTACTGATCCTAGGAACCAACCCTCGGTATTAAAAAATGATTTTTGTAAGATTTAGGTTGGATTACTTGACTTAGTCATTTCTAGCCAAATAAAAAGAATGGTTTTTGTTATAAAAATGTTTATGGAAAGAAAACTTTAAGGAAATAGTTTGGACAAAACCTACTGACCCAAAAACACCAAGCTTTGCAATAGCAACCCATTTGGTGAACAACTTAAGAGTTTTGCCTTAATAAAAACATTTTTCACCACATGAAATGATGAATGGATTTAAAAATAGTTTTTGGACAAAACCCTCTTGCTAATGACTTTGCCACTTTGGTAAATGACCAATTTGGATCTTACAAAGTTTAGAAACCCCATAGAGACCCATTTGCAAAATAAAAACTATCTTGTGCATGCTCCCATGCATGACTTAGATTCCATTACTTTGTGTGTGTGAAGAATTGTCTGTTTGACTTTGGTTTGGAATGTGAATTGAATTTGTGTTTGCTTGATTGATTTATAGTGAAGTGTGAGACTAGCAAGATCAAGGAGTGAACTACCATTCCCTTCCAAAAGGCAAGTGATGCTTCATTCTTTTTGTCCCATTACTTTTTCTATGCATTAGTGATTTTGTTAAGTAAACTTGCATGGATTTTGCTAAGTATAGATCTTGCTATAGGAAAACCTAGTAGATGAATCCTTAGTAGGATTTTCCTAAGTTAGAGATTCTTACTACTATCAAGCTTAGCCTAGCTAATAGAAAACATGGGTGGAAAATATATTCACACTATGGAAAAATCTCTAAGTCTGAAGACTTATGTTTTTGTTTAATAAAACAACTAATTTAATGAATCCCCTGGATGGAATGGGCTTGCTTGGTGGAGATTGGTTGAGTGGTTCACAAGGCCCATGTTTATGGTTGACCTTGTGTATCTCACTTGTGGTATGCCACCCAGGAACAAAGAGATTTGAGATGTCAAATGTTGACAAGCTTCAAGTGCAACCACTTGGCAATATGGGTTCTGCCATGATCATATAGGTTGCAAGAACTTAGCCATATGGACAGTGGGTGGTAGTGTTTGATAGGTTTGAGCGCGTCCATTTTGGTCTAAGGGAAAGCTTCTGAAAGATCTTGTCTTGGGAAACCAAGTCTTGTGGGGAAAGTGCACCACCTCTGCAGAGTGTAAAACCTAAGTACTTAGCCATGTCCCTGGTAAAGGACAATTTGAGCATCAAGACATGGAAGCAATCAAGAATCTCATCATTCCAATTTCTAAATTAAAATCTTGTGGTTTGAACAAGGGTTGTTTGAATTCTTCAATCATTGATGGAGAGAAGGCTTGGTACAAGGATCTTGAAATCTTTGATTGAGAAAAATGGTTTTGCCAAGCATTTCAGTCTTTGATTGGTGGATGCCTTGGAAAGGATCTTCAGTCTTTGATTGGTATATGCCTTGGAAAGTAATTTGTCAAAACAAAAACTTAGTATTTTCAAATGTTAAGAAAAATCTATTTTGAGCAATGCAAGCCTCAACTCCACTTAGCCAAATGCATATAGATGATAGACTCCACTATACTATTATAGTATCACTTGCCAATACAATTCAAATGTATTGACCCTTTGTGGCTGTAACTCGTATGTTGCAGGTTGATTGTTTAGTGAAGATTGATTGTTTAGAATTACAAAGTCTACAACCAACATCTGCCAGTGGCACTTTGAAGATGAAGGACCACTTGACCATAGTTATTCCGCTGCAATGTAATGTAATAGCCATATGAGCTATGTATGATGTAATAAAATTATGTTTTTCCTGGTTATAAAGTTATATTATGACCTTTGTTTCTTGATATTACATCTTAACTGTGGATGCTAGCTATTAATCCAGGGACTAGCATTGTAAAACACAGGAGGGATCAACCTTATTAGGTTGGGACCCCTACAGCGGGTGGTGCGAGTCGAGCCGAGCCGATGCGAGAGAGTGCGTCGGCTTCCTCGTTCTTCCTCCTGTCGATCCACTCGACGGAATAGCCTGCAAAGTGTCCGCCCAGCTTGTCCACTGCTTGGCGGTATGCCGCCATGGTGGGGGAGACGGCGTCGCAGGTACCAGCGACCTGCCCAGCGACGAGGTCGGAGTCTCCATAGAAGCGTAGGCGGTTGACATTCATCTCCTTGGCGGCTCGCATGCCATGGAGTAGTGCCTCTTACTCGGCCATGTTGTTGGTGCAGGGGGTGAAGTCAAGGCAGAGGACGTAGTGGAGCTTGTCGCCCTTGAGGGAAGTCAGCATGATCCCTGCTCCTGCGCCGTCTGCATTCTTGGAGCCATCGAAGTGCAGGCTCCAATAGTGGAGGTACGGCAGCTTTTCCGGCTGCTGGGCCTCTTCCCAGTCGGCGAAGAAGTCCACGAGAGCCTGCGACTTGATCGCTTTGCGTGGCTCATACTTGATGTTGTGGACTCCAATTTTGACGGCCCACTTGGCGACTCGCCCGGTCGCCTCGCGGTTGCGGATTATGTCCTGCAACGGTGCTGAGGAGACGACCATGATCGGGTGTTCCTGGAAGTAGTGCGGCGATGCCAGTGCTCAAGACCGCGTATACCAGTTTCGGTATTGCGGGTATCCTGGCGCGACTCGGTGAGGACCTCGCTGATATAGTACACGTCGCTGTCGGCGCTCCTTCCTTCCTCGGCGCCGGCGACCATGACGACACGCCGGAAGCCGCGACGTGAACCAGCATGGGTTCTTTGTCGTGAGGCGACAAGTAGCGGTGCGAGTAGCACCTTCTTGAGGTCGCGAGCGCGTCGTCCGCCTCCTTGTCCCGCTGGAAGGTGGGGTTCTTGCATCAGCGGTATAGGCATCGCCATGTCGGGGATGAAGCGGCGAGAGCGACTCACCAGCCCGGCTTCGCCGTCGCAGCACTCAGGTTTGCCGAGTCGAGCGATCGTGGAGATCTTGGTGGGGTTCGCCTCGATCCCGCGCTTGGAAACGACGTATCCCAGTAGTTGCCCTGCTGGTACACCGAAGGTGCATTTGCCTGGGTTTAGCTTTATCTTGTATTTCCGCAGGTTGGCGAATGTTTCCGCCAGGTCGGCGAGTAGGTCGCTCTGGCGAGCGGACTTCACTACCACGTCATCGATGTAGATGTGGATATTGCGGCCAATTTGGCTCGCAAGGCACTCCTGCGTGCACCGCTGGTAGGTTGCCCCGGCGTTCTTGAGGCCGAAGGTCATGGCGGTGTAGCAGAAGGCTCCAAATGGCGTGATGAACGCCGTCTTTTCTTCGTCCTCGACAACCATTTTGATCTGGTTGTACCCATAGTAGGCGTCGAGGAAACACAGCGACTCCGAGCCCGCGGTGGAATCGATTATTTGGTCGATCCGAGGGAGGACGAATTGCTCCTTCGGGCAGGCGCTGTTTAAATTTGTGTAATCGATAAACATCCTCCAGGTCCCATTTTTCTTCTCGACCAGGACTGGGTTTGCCAGCCACTTGGAGTATTTTATTGTCCGGATGAAGCCTGCAGCGAGTAGACTCTGCACTTCCTCGGCGATGGCTCAGCGGCGCTCTTCATTGAAGGGCCGCAGCGACTGCTTGACAGGTCGCACTTTGGGGTTGGCGTTGAGTTTGTTCTCAGCGAGTTCCCTAGGGACACCATGCATGTCAGAGGGCTTCCATGCGAAGATGTCCCTGTTCTCACGGAGGAACTCGATGAGCGCGCCTTCCTATGCTGGGCTCATGCCCGTCCCGATCATCACCGTCTGGCTAGAGTCGCCTGGGACCAGCTCGACGGTGCGGGTGTGCGTCGTTGCCTCGAAGGCCGAGGTGTTGCCGCCCTCCGAGTTGGGCTTCTTGAGTATGGTGGGGTTGTTGTTGTTGACCCTGCTCGCGTACTTGGCGAGCTCGTCGGCGTGGTTGGCCTCTGCCGCGATGATGGCGTCGGCGAGTTCGGCTCCTTTGGCCTCGCACTCAGCGGCCATGTCGGGGTCGCCGTTGATGGTGATGACACCGCGCGGCCTGGGGAGCTTCATCGCGTTGTACGAGTAGTGGGGCGCTGCCATAAACTTAGCGAACGCCTGGCGCCCCAAGACGCAGTGGTAGGGGCTGTCGAAGGGCACCAGCTCGAAGACGATCCGCTCGGTGCGGAAGTTTGCCGGTGTGCCGAAGGTGACTGGCAGCGTGACCTTGCCGATCGGGTACGCCTTCCGACCAGGGACGATGCCATGGAATGTGGTGTAGGTCGTCTCGACCATCGACTACGGGAGCCGCAGTCGCCTGAAGGCGTCCAGGTACAGGATGTTGATGGAGCTGCCGCCATCCATCAATGTCTTGGGGAGCCAGTAGTCTCCCACCTTGGGCTTGACTACCAGGGCGACTCGGCCTGGGTACTCGATGCGCGGCGAGTGGTCCTGGCGGCTCCAAGTGATTGGTTGCTCTGACCAGTTGAGGAACTGGGGAACGTCCACCTAGGCCACCGCGTTGACGGCGACGGAGTGGGCGATGACCTTCTTCTCATGCTTCGTGTTGAAGCCTGTGAAGGTGTGGAGCGAGCCGGCCACGCTGCCGAATTTTCCGCCGTTTGGCGGGTTGTTGTCAGGGTCCTCCCGCGCTCGCCGTGCCTTCTCGATCTCCTTGAGAGAGTGGCAGTCGGCGGTCCAGTGCGGGTGGGCTTCCCTTCCCTGCTGTGAAACGCACAAGGTTGGTTAAGGAGGGCCGTGGGGTCGAACCTTGGTTTCGCCTTGTAGTTGCCGCCGTCGCGGCGTTGCCCTCCGTCGCGGCGGAAGCTCTTGGGCTCAGCGTGCGGCGTTCAGACGAAGTCGACTCGCCCGTCACTACGGCGCTTGCCGGTGAGGCGAGTGTTGCCGTAGCGTAGGTCAGACCATCGTCCGTTGTCGTTGCCGTTCGTGCGGCGTTGACCTCCCGACTCGTCGTCGGTTTCCTGGTTTGGGTCTTCCTCCGCGTATCTTTTGGCGATATCAAGGAGGTACGGCATGTTGTCGAGTGTGCGGTATGCTCGTTTGAGCTTGGCGACCAAGGGCTCGTAGCGGCACGAGGTCTTGAAGCAGTGGATCGCGGTGTCCGGGTGGATGCCGACCGCGTTGTACGATAGTTCTTGCCAAAGTTGGACCCATCTGCGGGTCGACTCGCGGGGTCCCTGGACGCATCGTTCCAGGTCCTCGATGGTGGTGGCGCGGGTGTAGGAACCCTCGAAGTGCCTGACGAAGGCATCGCGCATCTCTTCCCAGGAGTCGATGCTATCCGGGGGGAGAGTGTTGATCCACTGCCTGCATGCTCCCTCCATCATCAGGGGGAGGTAGAGGGCGGCTAGCAGGTTGATGTGGCCAGCGATCCCCATCGCCATGAGGTAGGTATCCAGCCACACGGAAGGGTCGTGCGAAGGGTCGTACTTCTCTATTTCCTTCGGCGCTTTGAAGTTCGCCGGGTATTTTTCGCCTCGGATCATTGGTCCGAAGCATCAGGGCCTGAGTCGGCTTAGCGACCCCATCGGCTCGGCGTCGCGGCGATTGGTTAGGGTGTGTCGCAGGTCATCGGGCTGGCGTGCGCGCCAGCTCTTGTTGTTGATGATGTGGGTGCGGGCGTCGACGGGCTGACCGTTGGCGGCGACGAAGTTGGTCGCTGGCCTGGGGTCGTTGGTGGAGAGTGCCTCGTTCGCAGGTCGGTGTTGGAGCTGCAGTGGTTCGGGTGGCGGGCAGTTGAGGGTGTTTGCCGCCAATGGACGGCCGCCTGAGGCCTCTCTGCTGCCCGATGAACGTGAGTACATCCGGCCCTGTGAGTCGACGCCTGTGTTTTGTTGCTCGACCGCCTTTGCGAGCAGGGATTTGACGTACTGGATTTGTAGGGCGCCGTCACCGGTGGCCGTGATGTTGTCGGCCGCTGCTCGGCCCGCCACGAGGTTGTCCATCGGGGTGGAGAACAGTGGTAGGCCGTTCGCGTCTCGCTCCCGTGAGGAGACCACGATCCGCGGCTGGTCCCTGGGGGGTGCGCGGTTGGGTGGAGGTGGGGCGCCATTCGCCGTCGACCACAGTGGGGCCGGCGCTTCCTCGGTGGCGCGTTCTTGCGGTCGCGGACACGGGCCGGTCGTTTCGTCGTCGAAGTTCGGCGCGCCTGGACGGTGGGTTTCAAGCGCGACCTGATTCGCTGGTGATAACGTGATAGCTCTGCGCGCCACCGCTCGGCGAAATTTTTCGCCGCTTGCTCCTTGCGATCGCTTCCGCTTCAAGCGGAGTTCCTCGACCTCCGTTGTCGTGGCGTTGGGAGGGATCAGGGTGGAGAATGGATCCTCCGGCGGGTCGGCGCCAGTCGCCATGTAGGTCGCGGCGTGGCGACTGGTCCCGTCGCGGAGATCGGCAGAGTTTTCCGATCCGGAGTCGAAGTCAAAGATCCCAAGGATGGAGGGATCCTCGAAGTCTCCAACGTTGGAGACCTGGGTGATGGAGCCCGCGGGCGAAGCCACGATGATGGATCCGGCGAGTGACACCGGGGTCGCCGAGTCGGCGTCGTTGTTGAGGGCCGCGTCTTCCGCGGCTGCGGTGGTTTCGGCCACGTCGCTGTGGGCCGAGTTGTACTCGGAGGCGAGGCGGTGGATCGTGCGGACCTGGCTCTCGGAGAGCCGGTCGCGTGGCGGCGACTCGCGGATGCGAGCTGAGTCCTCCGAGACGATGACGTCGGTGAGGCCGATGAAGAGGCTGATCGTGCCGACTGGCAAGATCATGTTATGCGTGACGGGTCGCGCCGCCGGGACGTAGCTGCTCAGCAAGATCTGGATGTAGGGGTTCGTAGCATGGAAAACAAAAATTTTCTATCGCATACAAACAAACAAGCCAAGATCTATCTATTAGATTGTAGCAACGAGTCGATGGAATAACTTACCCTCGAAGATTCCAAAGCGGTTAACGAGAGCAGATTCTCGTGGGTGATGTAGTTGTACTCTTTCCGATCTTAAGATCGTGTAGACGATCCTTCCGGCGCTGCGTTCCGGCAGCGCTTCCGTAGTCGGTCACACGTTCGGTACTCGACGAAGACCTTCCTCTCCCTTGTTCCAGCAGGCAGCGGAGGTTGTAGCACTCTCCTCGCGATTCCGGCAGCACAACGGCGTGGTCCCGGAAGTAGAGGGGAGATCCCGCAGGGCTTCGCCTTAAGCCGGAGCGAGTATGGTGGAGTATGAGAGAGAGAGAGCTATTAGTGGTGTAGGGTTTAGACACACCAATTAGAAGGCTCTAAACCGAAGGCTAGGGCAATTAGAAGCTCTAAACCAAAACGGCTCTAAACCGGAGATTAGAGGATAGGAACTTGTGTGTCTAGAGGAGGAGGCCCTGCCCCTCCTCTTATAGGTGGGAGGGCGGCCAAGGGAGGAGTCCCTCCCAAGTCGGCCTTGGGGTGGCAATGGCTTGGAGGAGGACTCCTCCCCAAGTCGGTTCCAACCTCCTCTTGCTTGTTTCCCACAGTTTCTGTTTTAGCCGTTTGACTTTCAAACGGCCATTTGACTTTTTCTGTTTTAGGATTCAATTTAATCCTTTATTTGGACAGAAAGAACACTTAGTACATGATGCAATCATTCCAATATGTAATGACACATTCATGTACCCTTCCCCAGTCTTGGGACATTCCGAACCTTCTAGAACATTCCGATGAAAACACCTAATCATTTCCGAACTCAAACAGGACTTTCCTTATATGAATCTTATTCTCCGGACCACTCCGGATCACCTCATGATATCCCGGATCCCATCCGAGACTCCGAACAACATTCAGTCTCTTCCTCATAATACCATAACTACTCAAAACAACGTCGAATCCTTAAGTGTGTCTCCCTACGGTTCGTGAATTATGCGGACATGATCGAGACACTTCTCGAACAATAACCAATAGAGGAATCTGAAATTCATATGGCTCACATATTTCTCGATTACTTTGCGATCGAATGAACCACTTACATACGATACCAATTTCCCTTTGTCTCACGATAGTTTACTTATCCGAGGTTATGACCGTCGGTATCTCTGCATACCTAGTTCAACCTCGTTACCGATAAGTACTCTTTTCTCGTTCCCGTGATATGTGATCCCTTGTGAGCCAGTCACATGCTTGCAAGCTAATTGGATGACATTCCACCGAGAGGGCCCAGAGTATATCTATCCGTCATATGGATGGACAAATCCCACTCTTGATCCATGTGCCTCAACACATACTTTCCGAACACTCAATGCCACCTTTATAGCCACCCAGTTACGGTGTGGTGTTTGATGTCATCAAAGCATCCTTCTGGTGATGGTGATTAACATGATCTCATGGTCGAAGGAATTAGGTTACTATGTATCAGAAAGCTTAGAGCAAATGAACTATATTAAATGAATTGATCTTTATGCTACGCTTAACTATAGGAGTATGTCCATCACATCATTCTCCTAATGATATGACCCTGTTGTTAATAACATCTCTGTGTTCATGATCAGGAAACCATGATCATATATTAACCAACAAGCTAGTTTAACAAGAGGCTTTACTAGGGACTCTTATTTTAGTTTACAAATCACACAAGTATTAATGTTTCCGGTTAATACAATTATAGCATGGTATGTAAACATTTATCGTAAGTGTGAAGATATGATAATAACCACTTTATTATTGCCTCTTGGGCATATCTCCAACAGTCTCCCACTTGCACTAGAGTCAATAATCTAGTTTCAAACCTTTGTGTATATAACACCTATGGCTTTCCGGTGTTGTATGTACACGATTGCTAGTGGTCAATCGATCTCGGATCGACACTTCCAGGTCCGTGTGTAATTGCATGTCTTTGCGTCCCTACGCATCACTCATTCTCTAATGAGATGGCTTTGTATAAATTTGGTCTTTCGGTGTGACCTTTAGCTCTTTGGGGTTAAAACATGTTGATAATATTGTCGCACAATATATCTTCATAGTATTATCCCACTGTGAACTACACCTAGTTTGATAACAAACTACTTGACACAAATGCCCTCTTTAGCTGCTATAGTAGCAGTCATATACTTAGACTTTTGTTGTAGTATCTGTCACAATGTCTTAACTTTGGAACTCATCCAAATCCATTATGGAAATTACTTTCCATTATATTGTGCCACCCTTAGTTTAGATTGAGATAAACTTAATTTGTATTTTGTGACAAAACTAGTATCAATGTAGTACTTTTACAATGAACTAACCATCTATTTGTCACTTCTACAAATAATATACTCTTAGTTCTTCCAAAAGATCATAAGAATATCCTTACTATTGTCCAATGATCTTCTTATGAATCATTCTGGTATATGCTCATAGCACAGGACATATCTGGATTTGTACATATCACAGTATAATTGATATAAATATTCTTTGTGATTTCAAACATCAAGTATCAATCTATACTTGAATCTTTGTTTCACTTACCCTGTGTCAATACACTTGAATATATCATCAATATTGAACTCATTCAATCCTTTCTGTGCGACAAGAACCTTTCTTGTAGTTTCTATATTGAACTCATTCAATATCTCGTCTATGTACTTCTGGCACAACCATATTGGCGTCTATTGATGCCAAATATTTGGGTTTTGCCTAAGTCTTTCATCGGGATGAAATTCCTAATATGTGTTAATAAAAGATACATTATTTCCAATCAACAATATGTCTTCCACATAATGTATTAGAAACATGTCTTAGCGCTCCCACTTAATTTCTTGCAAATGCAAGCATCTTCATCGTCTCTAATGAACTTTTAAACTCCTTTAACAGTTTCATCACAGTGAAGATTCCAACTCCGTGATGCTCACTTTAACCATTGAAGTTTGCATATGCATTTAGCATCCTTTGAATTAACAAAACCCTATGGACCGTGTTATGCACATGTCCTAGGTAACCATTCTATTAGAAGAACTTGTTTTGTTTATTCAACTACCATATAACAAATTATATGTAGTGGTTGCTACATTAATCCGTCTAGACTAAATATCACTATGAAAGATCAAATCTTGTCATAGTCAACCTTTGAACATGTTGTGAACTCTTTCCCAACATGTCGACTATTTCATAGATGTAAAACATCCATGTCTATTTCTGTATAGATCCAGACACAACTGTAAGGTCTTACACCTTTCTCGAGGGTCCTTCAAGTTCAAAACTTGATTTCTCGTGTATGGAACTATCACAGATTTTATGGCTTCAAGCCATTTGACGGAGTCAGGGTCCATCATCGCTTCTTTGCATGTAGTACGTTCATTATTCTCAAATAATGATTCAACCCTTCAAATCTTGGTATTTGATTGTTTACTCGACCTACTTGGTTCAACAGAAACTTTAACCTTCATAACCACAACCTTTGAGGCACGTGAGCCATGAGCATTGTTGCTGCCTCCGAAACACTTTTCGGTGCTGCGCAACTCTGCACATATAGCTAAGGTTCTTTTAATCTTATCAAAGTTCTATTGTCCTCCCACTTAACTTTTCACGAAAAATTCCTTCTAAAAGAAACTTGACGTTCTAAGCGACAAACACTTTTGTCTCCGGTGTTATGGAGGAATACTTAACAAAGACAGGTTCATCCGACTTTGGTTGCAAACATCTTTCTTATGCATAGCACACCAATGTTTAAGAAAGGACAACTTGGGTTTTATCCCAAACCATAACATATGGTGTCATTTCAACGGATTATGATGGAGCTCTTTTCAGTGGAAAAACGGTAATCTCTAAAGCTTTTAATCTTTTAAATATAATGGCAGTTTTATGAATTATACCTTTGATCTTACCATGTCAAACAAGGTTTAATTACATATCTCGAATGCTCCATACTCTTATGGTGTTTCGGGAAATGCAAATCCACGGAACGATTCCTTAAATCTTAGGTATTATGCTAAACTTGTAACTCAAATATCTTCCTTTATGATCTTATCATAAACTATTTATATTCTTGTTATAATGATTTTGTACTTCATCTTGAAAGTCTTTGAACTTTTCAAATATTTCATACTTCATCCTTTTTAAGTAAATATTCATATATTCACTCAAATTTTCGGAGAAAGCATATGAAGTTGAAATCCATCACTCTTGACTACACATAATGGATTTTGTACAACAATATGTACAAGTTCCAATAAGCTAGTCATTCGTTCCCTATGAACGAAGTTTTAATTATCTCTAGGAAAGTTTCACAAGCGTCATTTGATCAAAATCAAAAGACTCCAAAATTCCATCCACATGGAGTTTCTTCATGTTTTCTTTCCAATATAATTTAAACGGCGATGCCACTTCCTAAGCGATCTTTCAATCAATTTTAGCACAAGTTTTATGGATGTGATTTCTCCAACGAGATTTGTGAATCATCCATCTTTTATAGATTACGACAATTATTTGAACAACCCTTTTGTTCTCATAATACCTGATAAAACAAATCTTGAAGGCAAGCTTTGATGTTTAACGAGCAACACAATAACCCTTTATTTGTTCTCGATGAACATCATCACATATTCTTTTGCTAATTACTTAGGCCACTGTAGTTCATGAATTCTGTTGTTTCGTATGACGATTCATACCAACAAATTCAGTATTAAATACTTAAGAACCACATTGTTTAATAAGAAAAGAATATAGCCATAACATGTATATCATCTATATACTTAAACTGAACAATTCTAGTCTTTTCCTTTCTGCCATATACTTATGAGATTTTCTTTCAATATTTCCTTTTTACATTTGAAAGAATCTATCAACATCAATAGTGGAGTCATACATATGACATATAGTCCAAAGCGTGTATAGTTAAATACCAATGTCTTTGGACTTGCACTTTGAAGTAGATCACCATCATCAAATGTTTGGTGTTCTTTCAAAATTCCTTTCTTTAGTAATCTCTTGGTGTAGTAAACATTTTACCTACATCAAATATTCACCCTTATCATGGATTTATCCATGATCAAGCTACTTTTAGCTTATAACGGTGAATCATGAGTATAATGTTGCTCTCCAAATCCTTTTGGACGATTAGGACAACTAGTGTCTCCAACCTTTTGCAAATTCTCATCAAATATGAGAACATGACTTTAGCCATATTATACTCTATCATGTTGCAACCAAAACTTCGTTTCAGATATCACGATATCTTCCACACATCATGGTTTCTGAAACAATTCTTTCAGATCCTAGATAACCTTGATATTAAGATAATCCTTTGAATATCAAGAATCATGGAGACAAACATGATACTTATATACTAACACTTGGAATTGTTACTCTTGATTTAATACTAATTATTAAACTTCATGGAGTAACCGGAACTTACTGAAAGTTTGCAATAGGACTTTTAAACTTTAGATTAACACTTCAAAACAATACGATACCAACAGTAAAGTAACTAACCAGAATTCTATAGTGCTATCATCTCAACTATAACTAAGCGCAAGGTGGTAAACGGATGCAAATGACTATAACAACTATGCAAATTCACTTTGATTTAGTTTATGATAAATTGAGTTCTAATTAATAATTAAATTAATCTAGGTGAACTCCCACTCAAAACAACATCCCTCACATTGTTTTAGTGATCACACGAACCAAATCCACCACATCAAAACCGATCATCACGAGAGTTGATATAGCTTCAATGGCGAACAATCAACATGTTCATCATATCTACTATATGACTCATGCTCTACCTTTCGGTAATCCGTGTTCCTGAGGCCATGTCTATACATGATAGGCTCGTCAAGATCAAACCTTAGTTTCCGCATGAGCAAATCTGGCTTGCTCACGTTGTATACACTTGCAGAATCTAACACACCCGATCATCACGTGGTGCTTCGAAACAACAAGCTTTAGCAACGGTGCTAACTAAGGGTGAACACTTTATGACTTGAAATTCATGTGCATGAGGGTTCATCTTATAATGCTACCGTCGTCTACTAAGCAATACAAGATGCATAAAGGATAAACATCACATGCAATTCATAATATGTGATATGATATGGCCTTTCTTCTTTGTGCTTCCGATCTCCATCTTCAAGCACGGACATGATCTCCATCATCACCGACATTGCATCAAGGTCAATGATGCTTCTCCATGGTTGTCATCCACCGGCTTCAACTATTACAACTATCTTGAATAGACACGGGGTCTTAACAGAAATTAAAGACAACCATATGGCTCCTGCCGATTGCCGACTTACAATAAGGAATATTGCATACATCATATATAATCACAATCATGGCCATGTCACATCACTGCACACCCCTGCAAAACAAAGTTAGACGCCTCTACTTTCTTTGCATATTTTACGTGGTTTGGGGCTTTCAATAAGTGTCGTTCTAACTTACGAACAAGAACCACAACATTGATACTAGTATTGTTAATCACCCATTTTAAATTGGATCTTAACTATGCTAGGAGAAACAGGCACCCGCAAAGCCACTTATGCAATACAAGTTGCATGTCAAGCGTGGAGCAAGTCTCATGAACAATGTCATGTAAGGTTAGCCCGGGCCGCTTCATCCCAACATACCGCAAGATGCAAAGTACACAAGAAGCAATCGACAATAAAAGCATCAACGCCCACAATGACCATTGTGTTCTACTCGTGCAACAGATCTACATACAGACACGGATCTGATACCACTGTAGGGGTTCGTAGCATGGAAAACAAAAAATTTCTATCGCATACAAACAAACAAGCCAAGATCTATCTATTAGATTGTAGCAACGAGTCGATGGAATAACTTACCCTCGAAGATTCCAAAGCGGTTAACGAGAGCAGATTCTCGTGGGTGATGTAGTTGTACTCTTTCCGATCTTAAGATCGTGTAGACGATCCTTCCGGCGCTACGTTCCGGCAGCGCTTCCGTAGTCGGTCACACGTTCGGTACTCGACGAAGACCTTCCTCTCCCTTGTTCTAGCAGGCAGCGGAGGTTGTAGCACTCTCCTCGCGATTCCAAGAAGACAACGGCGTGGTACCGGAAGTAGAGGGGAGATCCCGCAGGGCTTCGCCTTAAGCCGGAGCGAGTATGGTGGAGTATGAGAGAGAGAGCTATTAGTGGTGTAGGGTTTAGACACACCAATTAGAAGGCTCTAAACCGAAGGCTAGGGCAATTAGAAGCTCTAAACCAAAACGGCTCTAAACCGGAGATTAGAGGATAGGAACTTGTGTGTCTAGAGGAGGAGGCCCTGCCCCTCCTCTTATAGGTGGGAGGGAGGCCAAGGGGAGGGAGTCCCTCCCCAAGTCGGCCTTGGGTGGCGCGCCAGCTTGGAGAGGAGGGACTCCTCCCCCAAGTCGGTTCCAACCTCCTCTTGCTTGTTTCCCACAGTTTCCTGTTTTAGCCGTTTGACTTTCAAACTGGCCATTTGACTTTTCTGTTTTAGGATTCAATTTAATCCTTTATTTGGAACAGCAAGAACACTTAGTACATGATGCAATCATTAGAATATGTAATGACACATTCATGTACCCCTCCCCCCCCCGGAGTGCCGGACATTCCGGAACCTTCTAGAACATTCCCGATGAAAACACCGGAATCATTTCCGAACTCCGAAACGGGACTTTCCTTATATGAATCTTATTCTCCGGACCATTCCGGATCACCTCATGATATCCCGGATCCCATCCGAGACTCCGAACAACATTCGGTCTCTTTCTCATAATACCATAACTACTCAAAACAACGTCGAATCCTTAAGTGTGTCTCCTACGGTTCGTGAATTATGCGGACATGATCGAGACACTTCTCCGAACAATAACCAATAGAGGAATCTGGAAATTCATATGGCTCCCACATATTTCTACGATTACTTTGCGATCGAATGAACCACTTACATACGATACCAATTTCCCTTTGTCTCACGATAGTTTACTTATCCGAGGTTATGACCGTCGGTATCTCTGCATACCTAGTTCAACCTCGTTACCGATAAGTACTCTTTTCTCGTTCCCGTGATATGTGATCCCTTGTGAGCCAGTCACATGCTTGCAAGCTAATTGGATGACATTCCACCGAGAGGTCCCAGAGTATATCTATCCGTCATATGGATGGACAAATCCCACTCTTGATCCATGTGCCTCAACACATACTTTACGAACACTCAATGCCACCTTTATAGCCACCCAGTTACGGTGTGGTGTTTGATGTCATCAAAGCATCCTTCTGGTGATGGTGATTATCATGATCTCATGGTCGAAGGAATTAGTTTACTATGTATCATAAAGCTTATAGCAAATGAACTATATTAAATGACTTGATCTTTATGCTACGCTTAACTATAGGAGTATGTCCATCACATCATTCTCCTAATGATATGACCCTGTTGTTAATAACATCTCTGTGTTCATGATCAGGAAACCATGATCATATATTAACCAACAAGCTAGTTTAACAAGAGGCTTTACTAGGGACTCTTATTTTAGTTTACAAATCACACAAGTATTAATGTTTTCGGTTAATACAATTATAGCATGGTATGTAAACATTTATCATAAGTGTGAAGATATGATAATAACAACTTTATTATTGCCTCTTGGGCATATCTCCATCACTAGAGCATCTCGCCGATCGCTATCATGCGGCCGGTGGCGACCGACTCGTTGATGGGCAGATTGGATCTCGCCGCAGAACACCGGCCAGGCCCCACGCTGGGCGCCACTGTCGTGGGAATGACCACGGTAGATGCTGCAATCGGCAGCGAGTAGCAGAACATAGGGCAAGGGCGGCCAGCCATCTGCGGTGCGAGATGAGGGCGGAGACACAGGGTTTTACCCAGGTTCGACCCCCTGGAGGGTAAAGACCTACACCTGCTAGATTGTATTATGATGGAAGTACAATGGGGCGAGCTCGACGGCTAGGCGGCGAGTCGCTTGGGTGAATGATGGAATGTATCCTCTACACGCCCTCTAGGGAGGTTTATATAGACTCACCCCCCTAGGGTTTACATATCTCAACCGAATCAGTTAAGGTTTCGGCAATCGTTTAACCTAATCCGACTGGGCCTATCTACTCTCCTAGGCCTTCATCTTCCAGTCGCTTTAATCTACGCCAGGTCTTGATCCAGTCGCCGTCCTGCAGGCCCACTCGCCAGTTCCTGGGCCGGTCGGAAACGTCCTGCAGGGTATACCCCGGTAGGCATATCCCCATCAAAAGCATTTCTAGCTAAATAATTTTTTTTGTTATGGTTTAAAAATGTTTTTAAAGTAAAACCTTTTGGAAAATGATGTGATTTAAATTCTCTGACCCAAAACACCAAGTTTTGGGATTTGAAAACATATTTGATGAACCTTAGTAAATTATTACTTTGTTAAAGGCATTTCTAGCAAATAAAAATATTGTTTGATTTAAAAATAGAATTTAGGTGAAACCTTTTGCAAATGGATTAATATTAAACCCATTAACCATAAACACTAGCATTTGTGAATATATTTGACTAAGACTACAAAATATTACTTTGATTTAAATCACTTCTAGCAAAACAAAAATGATTTAAATGGCCATTTTCACTAACTTGAATTTAAATCATTTTACCACTTTTGTAAATGACCAATGGGAGCTTTAAAATGTTTAGAGCCTAATAGAAACCACTTTACGAAATAAAAAATCTTTTGCATGCTTGCATGCATTTCCTTGTTTTTATTATTTTATGTGGTGAATTGTTTGAATGTTAGTTTGAATATGTGCTTGCTTGATTGAATTTTAGTGAAGTTTGAAGAGTGTGATTATTTGCAAGATCAAGGAGTGAACCAATATTCTCTACTAAAAAGGCAAGTGACACTATCATCCATGTCCTACTATTTTCATTACACTTAGTGGATTTCTGTAGTATACATGATAGGACTACTATATTTCTATGCTATGCTATATCCTATTAGTAAATCCATCTTCCTTAGTGAAAACCTCATAGTTGTAGTATGCTTAGCCATGCTATAGACTTGGGATGGAATACATGATATGATTATATGAAGTGTTTGGAAAATATATGTTTTATATAATAAAACATGTACTCAATGAACCACCTGGGTGGAAAGAGGATACTCAATTTTGGACAAGGTGGCAACAAAGGGAACCATGTTTATATGGATATCTTTTTGTATGTGCACTAGAAGAAAACCACCCAGGGACTTAGAGACTGAACAAGTTTCTCGTAAAGTGGCTTCCGTGTATAGCCACATGCTAAATGGGCTCTGGCTTAGTCAACTACATAGTGGAATACCCTTGCATTGGCATATTCAGGTTAACTAGAATTGTGTATTGGAAATATATCCTTACATTGGTGCCTGGTTGACAAGCTAGCATTGTGTATTGGGAGGACTTCTATGGAAAGACTTTGTCACATTCTCGATCTGCCGGTACTCCATTTGGTGAGTACTTATCCAGAGGGCACTGGTGGCGTCAAGACGAGATTGTGTCATGTGGGTAAAGTGTACAACTTCTGCAGAAGATCAAATTCTAAGTACTTAGCTGTGTGCCCGGTTACGGACAACACTGAGCAACTAAGGCCTGAAGCTATGGAAGATCTCGACATTCCAATTTCTCAAAGTAAAACTTGATGGGGTCAATAAGGGATTAGACGCACTTGGAGTCTTCCAAGGAGTTCAGAAAGATTGTCAAAAGATCAAAACTATTTTGAAAAGATAGGATAAAACCATATTGTTTTCTTCAAATGAGCCTAAACCTTACTTAGCCAAATATGCATATATTGATAGGTTCCACTTATTTCTACATAGTAGTGAAACTTGACAATACAATTCAAATGTATTGACACTTGTGGCTGCAACTTATTATGTTGCAGGTTTGTTTGATGTTAGTGAAGTGTGTTGATTAGGATTACAAGTCTACAACCAACATGATTGCCCGTGGCACTTTGAAGATGAAGGACTCCATGCTATATAGATTTTCTGCTGCATTGTAATGTGATAGCCAAATGAGATATGTAAGATGTAATGAATTATTTTATTCCTGGTTATAAAGTTGTATTATGACCTTTGTTTCTTGATATTACATCTTAACTGTGGATGCTAGCTATTGATCCAGGGCCTAGCATTGTAAACACAGTGATCTATACCTTATTAAAGGTTGGGACCTCTACACATCCATACTTGAATCCAACACATAGAATACAAGCATGACCTATGGAATATTCCTTCATATAAAACTCAGTGAAAAACATTAGTCCATAGGGATTGTCATTAATCACCAAAACCACACATAGGGGCAATTACTCTTTCACTAGTGAACTTGCTGAGTGTGCTCGTACTCAACGTATCTTCTTAACCCTTGCTAGATTCTGAAACCATTCAGACGACGTCTACAACTTATGCTCCAGGAATCATCATCAAAAGTTCAAGATCTTCAATGAAGTCAAGGAAGTCAACATATACATCAACTAAAGTGAAGATGAAGTTGCTGATTAGATAGGAATATAATCTTTAGCCATAGAACCTATTTCTATAGTGTATTGCAATAGCAGCAATGCTAGACCAATAGTTCGGATACTAATTTTGTTAGTATGATAGTTTTTGAGTTGTTTATTTCTGATTCTTCTTTGTAAGAAGTTACTTTCTCTCTCTTTAACGGTTAAAGTTTAACCTAGAGTGTTCTCTGGATCTTGTGTAAAGAGTTGAGTTGTAACCTATATTCATGTCTTGGACCTGCCGTGTTTCTGTTGTACCACTCTGAGGGATGTAATACTAGTGAACAATGTTTCATTGGTGTTATGTCAACGACTATAGTGTACTACATCATGCAGTGGTATGCTGGGTGACGACAATCTACAAGGTTGTTGCCTCGCTTTCACAGACCATCGTTTCTCAAATTTGTACAACAAATTGATCTTTAACAAATAACTCAATGCAGGTGGTTGGGAGTTTCTCGATAGGAACATTGGAGATAGGACAAAGTGGGCACGAGATTTCGATGATGGTGGCCGGAGGTATGGTCAAATGGCAAGAAACATGGCAGAATTCTTCAACAAGTTGCTCAAAGGTGTCCGTGCATTTCCCGTCACAATAATAGTCCGATATACATTCGACAAGATGAATGAGTATTTTCTAAAATACTCAGCTGAAACGGATAGGAAAATTGCGGGGGACTACAAGAACATGCATAAATACAAGTACCCACCTAGGGTTGATGATTGGATGCAATTTCAGTCAAGGAAAGCAGATTCCCAAGTTGTCACGAAATTTGATAATGACAAGATAATTTACCAAGTTATGGAGCCTGGAGGAACCACGACTGATGGTATCCAACACAGAGGCCGAGCTTTATGGAAACTCACACGCGACATTTGGACTATATTCATCCTCTCATGGTGAGATAGTATGAGTTCTCTATTGAGACTACTAAGAAGACATGGTCTCCTAGATACCGCCCATACCTGGACTAATCACAATGGCCGGAGTACCATGGAATTCAACTATGGCCCGATCCAAAATGGAAGGTGATTAAACATGGAAGACGCAATATTACGCGCTTTAGGAGCGACATGGACGAATGGGGCCATGGTGGTGGGCGAGAAATGGGCAACGAACAATTCCAAGAGCCTCGTGAGAGAGCCCAGTGTGGAACATGCAATGGTGAAGGGAACAATGCAAGAAAGTGTTCCCAACAGAAATGAGCAAAAGGAAACGAAGCAAGAACATGCCAAGGGAGGACTAGCCTGGTGTGGAACATGCAATGGTGAATTACTCAAAAGTGTGGGTGGACGCTTTATCATTGGTGAAAGAGAGGAAGGAGAAGGAGAAAGAGGAAGAGGAAGGAAGTTGAGAAATAGGAAGAGAGGAAGCGGAAGGAGAAATTTTCTCGTGAATTAAAGTCGGTGGTTCAACTTGCTCGTGACTTGAGGAAAAGAGAGGACAAGATGAAGAGGATAAAGGAGAAGGAAGATGAAGAGATAATGAGGAAAAACGAGGAGGGAGATGAAGAGAGGAAGAGGAAGGCCAATGATAGACCACCTTGTGCCGATCAAGAGGAAAGGCCACAGAGGGCGTATTGTGCAAGTTCACTTCAAGCTACAAGTTCAGAAGCTAACAAGTTCACGCGACATGATCACATGACAAGCGCATAAGATAACAAGACCACATCTACTTCCCACGGGTCGTCTTCTTTCCTTGGCGGGAAGCTTGATCGTCACCGGTTCCTCATCATCATATTCCTCCATGTACGTCTTCTTGGCCTTGTTTGACTTGTCCACGGAAGGCTCCGGTGTGTAAGGCTTCTTAGGTTTCCTTGGCTTAAGCATGTACTTGAACCGCTCGTGGATCTTGTATCGAGCGTATGTGCCCAACGGCATGTCACCGTTGGAGCTTTCTTCATTTTGGGGTTGTAAAAAAAGAACAATGTTAAGTACATAGAGTAATGCATAGCTTTGTGGGGATGCAATGATTTGCTACCTCAGGGGTGTCCTCCTCATCCTCGGATGTAGAGTCACGATGGCCATCAGGGTCAGGGGGGGTGTGTTGGACCGTGACTAGGACGATGTTGCCACCTCGGGGTCATGACAACCAAGCAAGTTCAAAAGCCACCTTAACTATTGGGCCTGCTTCTTAACAAACCCTCTAAACAGACCCTCACCCATCTCTCCGCGAGGGTATGTATCGAAAGCTTCCTCGCATGCATCGATGGACTTTCTTACCTCCACGTTGTTGGGCCGCGAGGAGAAAAACAAAACTTTTTACCCTTTGCGGTTATCCCAAGATCTAGCTGAGGTAGAAAGCCACGAGGATTACCACTAGACGTGCAGTTGTGGAATTGAAGAAACACATTTGTTGATTGTGGTGCAGGCCTCACGATCTCGATCCAATCAACGATCATCCAAGCGCCGATCGTGTAGCGCCTCTGCTGGTGTCCACATATACGAGGAGGTGCACCAGAGGTGTACTGCTAGGTCCAGTACGACGTCATGACTACTGTGGAGCTATGGTTTCCAACGCATGGAATGACCTAACCGTCAACCTTCGTGGGTATTTGCGCCCCACTATGTATAAGGAGTGAAAGTGGGCTCCGCTCACTTGTGGCCCATTCATTAAAGCCCATATTAGTCACTATGAGTCCGACTCACTAACTCGGTCCAAATCCAGTTCGAGTCTAACCCAACCATATTTTCGGTTCAGATCCAATCCGAACTTGCTCCTGCTCTTAAGTGTGTGACCCCACATGCTCATGGCAACTTGGACACGATTGGAGTCCGACTCTCAATTGATTAGTCGGTAGCGGCTCCTAGCAGAATGTGCCGACTCCCAAGTACCAAAAATTCATGACAACATGCATTTCCAATGTGACTTACGTCCGAGTCCCTTTTGCCTCACGATATACCTTGTCGGACTATAGGCGAATAATCGTCATCCCTTAAATAGTCGGACTCTCTTCTCGATCCAAGATAAGTGATTCATCCGACTAAATCTTAGTCGATCGCCTTGGTTAACACTTAACCGAGTCGTGCATGGCCATGCTTTCCGAATCATATCATCCGAGAGGGCCTAGAGAATATCTCGAAAAGTGGAGGGACAAAATCCCATCTTGGTTATTCACATCACACATCTTGATTGTAAGTCGACCGAACTTTGCCTTTATAACTACCATGTGACGGAACAACGTTTGATAGAACCTAAGTTGGTGGTCCTCAACTCGGATTGTGCAACAACCTCAGGTCTAAGGATTACATTGATTGAGACATACAAATGACAACTTGTTTGTTATACCTCAATATGGGTCAATACGACTCGCTAAACTCTTTCCTGAGTATGTGTAAGTCAGAATGGCATCTCCATGCCCATGACAAGTGGAACCGAGTCATCTGCCGACTTTCACATTGGTCTAAGTCGTGTGTACAACATAACCTTAGTGACCAAGGATATTTAGTACAAACAACATGAATGTATAGTTCCACAACTAAATAACATATTCAATGATACACATCAGCTGTTTATACAAGTAAAATTTTATATATTTATGAATACAATGGGAATTACATCAAACATGATTTCCTCTAGGGCATATTCCCAACAGTATCTCACTTGCACTAGACTCAATCTTTCGACATCACATGTCTAGGCATCTAATGCTCATATCTCTCAGGTGTGCCTCATTCTTTGGCTGTGGTAGTGGCTTTGTCAACAGATCCACAATATTTGCATCCGTGTGTACCTTGCATAACTTGATATCACCCTGATCCACGAACTCGCGAATCAGGTGGTACCACATGAGTATGTGCTTGTTCTTTTGGTGTTGTCTAGGTTCCTTGGCTTGTGTAATATCACCATTGTTGTCACGATACACGTCTAATGGATTGGACAAGCCCTCAACCACACCAAGATCCATGAGGAAATTCCTCATACCTTGCTGGCTCCGAGGCGGCAATATACTCAGCCTTTGTTGTAGATGCAGACACAATCTCTTGCTTAGAACTCTTCCAGCTCACAGCCCCTCCGTTTATTACAAACACATATCCAGATTGCCAATGAGAATCATCAGAGTCAGTAAGATAACTCACGTCCGTGTAACCCTTTACAGTGAGTTAATCTTCACCTCCATAAACTAAAAACATATCCTTGGTCCTTCTCAAGTACTTTAGGATATTTTTAGCAACTGTCTAGTGGATTTCTCCAGGATCATCCTGGTATCTGCTCACAACACTTAGAGCATGGGAAAAATCCGTCCTAGTATAAATCATGGCATACATGATGGATTTGACTGCTAAATCATATGGAATCGCACTCATCCGACTTCGCTCATCAGTTGTCGAGGGACACTAAGTCTTGCTAAGTTTTACACCATGGGACATCGGTAAGAACCCCTTCTTAGATGATTCCATGTTGAACCTATTCAACACGTTTTCCAAATATGTACTCTGAGTCAATCCAATGAGCCTCCTTGATCTATCTCTATAGATCCGAATTCCTAGAATGTATGTTGCCTCACCAAGTCTTTCATTGAAAAACTCTTTTCTAATGATTCCTTGGTTTCTTGCAACATCTGGACATCATTTCCAATCAGCAATATGTCATCCACATATAAGATCAGAAAGTTTACTTTGCTCCCACTAAACTTCTTGTATAAACAAGAATCATGATCACTCTTGATGAAGCCAAATGACAAGATGCTTGCTTCAATCCATAAATGGATTTCTGAAGTTTGCACACCTTGTCAGCATTAGCCGGATCGACAAAACCCTCGGGATGTATCATATACACGTCCTCGGTTAAATTTCCATTAAGGAAAGCCATTTTTACATCCATCTACCATATCTCATAGTCGAAATAGGCTGCTATAGCTAACATGATCCAGATTGATTTAAGCATTGCTACATGTGAGAAAGTCTTGTTGTAGTCAACTCCTTGAACCTATCGGAACCCCTTCGAAAAAATTCGTGCTTTATAGACAGAAACATTTCCATTCATATCAGTTTTCTTCTTAAAGACCCAATTGCACTCGACGGGTCTTGAACTTTCTAGCAGATCAACCAAGTTCCAAACTTGATTTTCATCCATGTACTTTAACTCGGATCTCATGGCTCCAAGCCATGACTCGAAATCAGATCCCACCATCGCTTCCGAATAAGTTGCCAGCTCATCACTGTCTAATAGTAATACATTACAAACATTTTGCAATCTGGCAGATCTTCATGGTTCGGGTGCAGTTGTCGGCTTAGCTACCACGACCGACTCAACCTCCAAGGTTTTTGACGGCTTGCTACTAGCCGGTTCCTCTTGAATTTGTTCGAGATGCACCGTGCTCCCATTGACTCCCCAACTGAGAAACTCTTTTTCAAGGAAGACACCGTTACGAGAGACAAATGCTTTGTCCTCTTATCGGTTGTAGAAGTAGTAACCCAAGAGTTTCCCTTGGATACCCCACGAAAATACATTTGTCCAACTTGGCAGTAAGCTTGTTCGACTAAAGTCGCTTGACAAAAGCTTCACAACCCCAAATCTTAAGAAAAGACAAACTCATCTTTTTGGCTGTCCACATCTCATGCGGTGTCTTCTATACCGACTTTGATGGTACTCAGTTTAGTGTGAACACCATTGTTTCTAGACAATAACCCCCAAATGATAATGGCAGATCTGTCCGACTCATCATTGATCGTACCATGTCCAACAAGGTCTGATTCCGCCTTTTCGACACACCGTTACTCTGCGGCGTTCCTAGCAGAGTAAGTGGATGAACTATTCCGCAACCTTTCAGATGGTCATGAAACTCATGGCTCATGTACCCGCCCCTCGGTCTGACCGAAGAAACTTTATTTTCTTGCCGAGTTGATTCTGTACTTTATTCTAGAATTCTTTGAACTTTTCAAAGGCTTCCGACTTATGTTTCATCAAGTAGATATATCCATACCAACTCAAATCATCAGTGAAGGTAATGAAGTAATCATAACCACCCCTGGCTGTCATGCTCATTGGTCCACATACATCACTATGTACTAGTCCCAACAACTCGGACGCCCTTTCACAACTCTTTGCAAAAGGTGTCTTGGTCATGTCTCGAACGACTCCAAGTCGAAAAAAGTTAGGAGTCCATCATCATGGATCTTCTTCATGCGTTTCCAACTTATATGACCAAGCCGAAAGTGCCAAAAGTAAGTCATATTCAAATCATTTGGTTTTAACCTTTTAACATTTATGTTGTAAACTGACTCACCATCAAGATTCAAAATAAATAACCCGTCCTGGACGGGTGCAAAGCCGTGAACCATATCATTTAAATATAAAGAATAAAAATTATTCTTAATATTCGACTCATAGCCTTGCCTCATCAAACATGAAGTAGAAATAATGTTTCGACTAAGCACTAGAACATAATAACAATTATTTAGTTCCTTAATGAATACGAAAAGTAAAGAAAGTTGCATCGTGCCAAATTCCAACATAGCGACTCTCACTTTTTTGTCGACTCGAATATCAACCTCGCCTCTTGCCATGCTCCTAGTTCTTAACAGTCCTTACAACGAGTTATAGATGTGAATAATTGATCCGGTATCATATACCCAAGAACTATTAGGTGCATCAATAAGATAAATGTCTATAACATTGCAAACAAGCGTACCTGAGCCAGAAGTCACACCTCCGCTCTTGGCTTTGTCAGCCAAATACTTGCTGCAGTTCCTCTTCCAGTGGCCATCCTCCTTGCAGTAGAAGCATGTGAATCCGGCTGAAGGAGATGGCTTAGTCCCTGAGGAAGTTCTTGGGACTAGGTACTGAGCCTGCTTGCCTCCCGACTTAGACTCCTTATTAGTCCAAGAAAGTTTATTAAACTTAGCCTTATTCTACATCATCAACACTTGATTGGCGCGCTTCTTGAGATCCGCCTCTGCCTGCTTGAGCATCCCATGTAATCCAGTGAGCTTCTCATCCATACCATGCATGTGGTAGTTCGATATGAACAGACCATACACACTCGGAAGAGAGTTCAAAATTATGTCCATGGCGAACTCTTTGCTAATGGGGTAGCCAAGCCTCTCCAGAGACTGCGCATAGCCAACCATCTTGATCATATGTGGACTTCGTGGATCACCATACTTAATCTTGCAACTTAGCAAAGCCTGAGAGACTTGATACCTCTCAATCTTAGCCTGATCCTACAACATACTTTTGAGGCTTTCGATCATATCGTAGGCCTCAACATTCTCAAACTTCTGCTGCAAGTCCGATACCATGTGAGCAAGCATAAGACAACTTATTTCCATGAACTCATCCTTAGTACGACAGTAGGCATTGGTGGCAGCGACATTCGCATTCTCATCCGGCTCATCTGGAAGTGGGTTGTCTAGGACATGGTCCTTCTTTTATTGTTTGAGAACAATTCTCAGATTTCGATACCAGTTGGTAAAATTAGTGTCATTCAGTTTATCTTTCTCAAGAATGGTTCTCAGAGAAAAACTGGACATCTGAGGGTGACTGTTACTTGGTGCCATTATCTACAACAGAAAATATGCAAAACAATTGAGACATGTGTTCATAAAATAGTAGGCATATTAAATATTTTAATACTTATGCTCCCACTAGAACCAACACCCCTCCGATGGTTACTTAGTGATTCAGGATCCTAGATAAGTAAGTCGACTAGTGAGCTTTAGCATCACCGCTAGCCGCCAAGTGATCTAGGTAGACAACTCCTTGTCAATCACATCTCATACGACTCCTATTGGTGGGGTGGCATCACATGCCCCGGCTCTCGTCCGACTTTTTCCCGAGTCCCACAACCGTTGTGATAGACTGATAGCTATGAGATTCGATACATTTTTAATGGTTTTTATTGATAGTTTTCATCTTGATTTGATGGTTTTCTAGCTTTACCTAACGCTAATACTTCGGTAGTAAAGAAAACTTGGTTTTGAGAGTATGTTTCAGTTTTTGAACATCAATAGAAGGTTTCAACAACAAAAATACAATATTCAGGCGAAAACAAGCAAGTCTCTTTTTGGAAGCAATCGAGGACAACAACCAGATGGTTTAATGACCAACTATACGGCGGGAATATTTTTCCGGACGTATAGTTCTAGCCGTATAGTTGCCGCCTCCTTCGTCCTGTCAAAAGGAACAACTTTCATGAAGGAGGCAAGGGCGAAAATAGAACACATCATCCACCATTCCATCCAGAAGGGAGAAAGAAGAGATCTGGAGAAGAAGGGGAAGACGTTCTCCATCTCGCCCCACGATCTTCAACCTCCTAGCCACCACACCCCCATAGCCATTACTACTTGTACAAGAGAGAGAGATATTTTCACTTTGCAAGATTATGGTTTGAGATTGTTTCTTCCTTATCTTGAATTGTGTTGGATTGATTTTCTATTCTTATTGTGGATCTCCATGGTAATATTGAGATGAACTCCTCTTATTTAATTATATCAATGATTCTTTCTTCTCTCATGTGTGGTAAGTTCCTTTGGGCATGGGAGATGTAGGGGATTGGTGAGATGTGATGTGCCTATATATTCTCCATTAATTTGTGATTGATTTTAATTACTATATTGTGTGTGCTTGACTATCCGTGGGATGCCTAATGCTTGTTGTCCAATTAAGGGCCCAGAAAACATGATACTTTGTTCTACATAGATAAGATCTTGTTTGCTAGTAGATCGACGACCCCCGAGTGACATGAGGATATCAATGGAAAACTAGTTTAACTCGAGGAGCATGAGGAACCACTGTGCCTATTGCACTAGTCCGATCCAAGGAGCATAATTGCTAAGCAAACTAAAGGATCTTAATTTCCTACTAACTAACCATGGTTTTGGTAACAAACTAGTAGGATTATTAAACTTGGGATGAAATCTACCAAGAGGAGTTCCGGCTAATTATGGGTTGCTCGTCTACACACACTTATAAGATTATAATAGTTACACTTATCACTCATCCACTTGGCACAATCACTATCACCATGAACTGTATCTCCCCGCTCCTGCTTCATCATCTGCGGAAAACAACAAACAATCGAATCGTTCTTACTTTTATACTTTTTATTTCTAAAGTTTTCATTTTAGTTTTATTTAAATATATTCAGTTTAATCCAAATTTTGTTCTTATTTCAACACTTGCCGTCATTTCATTCAAATATTGTGACAACTTTGAGTGTAACGGAGACTTCATTCATAAACACTTTCCTTTGGGCTCCCTGTGGGATCGATATCTTAACTTTGAAACTAGCTACAAATGATTTGTGCACTTGCAGACATCAAGATATTTTCTGGAGCCGTTGCCAGGGAGCTAAGCGCTAAGTGTTTGTCTCTTGAAATTTCAGGTGTTACTACTACCAAATGGTCTCCCTAGAAGACAAAGGATCTACACACTTTGGTAGCTATCTACCAAATTATTTTGAGCGCGTGCCTACTGAAAGGCGCAAAGAAATTATTGAAAAAAATTGAGATCAAAGAAGATTGAAGTTGAAAACCTAAGTGATTTTATGGAAATCATGTCCATTCACAGGACAACTGCCGAGAAACCTGAGAAAACTCTCAGAGAATACAATGCTCCAAATCCTGCTTATCTTAAACAACCAATAGAATTTCCTAATCCTGGAGTTAGATAATATCAATTTGATGGTGAGATTATTAAACTTTTGTAGGAAAATATTTTAGTGGAAGGGAAGATGAATACCCAAGAATACTCTTAGAGAGTTCGATGATGTGATAACATAAATTGGACCAAAAGGTTTGCCTAGAGATTTCTCCCGTCTAAAATTATTCCGTTGGTCTCTAAAAGGCAAGGCTCTAAACTGGTTATTTTCTCTCTCTCTTCATTACATTAGTTGCTGGGAAAACTGTATTGTCAAATTCATAAACATATTTAATCCTTTTAAAAAAGGTAACCGAAATTAGAAAGAGTATAGGCAACTTCAGTCAGAACATGGGAGAAAACTACCCACAAGACTGGGATAATTTTTTTTGGAATGACCAATAGTATTCCTAATCATGGCTATTCCGAATCAACTGTTCGCCACTTATTTTACCATGGTCTTAATACTCAGTGCAGAGAGTTGCTTGATTTATCATTAGGAGGATCGATAAATACTTCAACTGCTAAAGCCTTTTTGGAATTGATGTCCACTAGGGCTAAGAATGATTCTCTTTATAATCCTGATTTTAGTACTAAGCTGGAAAAAAGAATACTTCGTATAACCCTAGATCTTATGCCTGAAGTACGCAAATGTAAGATCTCACCCAATAAGGTAAAGATCCCTGTGATTGCAGTGCTAGTCCCTGGATCGAAATGCTAGCACACACAGTTTAAGATGAAGTACACAGATACAAAGGTCATTATTACATCAAAATTCGAGGAGTACAACAGTTCTTACAACTCACTTAGCCCAAGGCTAACTTATAAAGAGTTCTCATTACAAAGCATATAAATAAAGTCTTCATCTTCATGTGCCACAGGCAAACATGTTGAGTGTAGACTCATAATCCTACTCACCATCAGAGTAACCTGCAACATAATAAGTTACAGACATAAGGGTTCAATACAGTTGGAATTGTATTGGCAAGTGATACCATAGATATAAAGTAGAGACTAACATCAACATGAATTTGGCTAAGTGTGGTTCAGGATGGCTTTGCTCAAAGTAAGATTTATTCTATTAGTTTGAAAATACTAAGTTTTTCTTTACAAAACACTAAGGAACCACCAATAGACATTGGTGAACCTCTACCCTTGTTCACCCACAAATTTTAACTTAGATAAATTGGGACGAGGAGATTCTTGAACCGTTTCAATATCTTTGATGCTCAAAATTGTCCATTACTGGGGACACAACTTAGTACTTAGGTTTTACCCTCTCGAGAGGTGGTGCACTTTCCCCACAAGACTCGACATGCATCGAGACGAGACTTTTCAGAAGCAATCCCTCAGACCACCATGGATGCATTCCATCCTATCAACTCTACCACCATCTGTCCATCTGGTTGAGTTCTTGCAACTTAGTTGGTCAAGGCAGAGCCCATATGCCATGTGGTTGCACTGGAAGCTTCTCAACACAAAACATCTCAAATCTCTTTGTTCCTGGGTGGCCATCCACAAGTGTGATACACAGGGTAAACCATAGAAATGGGCCATGTGTAACCACTCAACACAAACCATACAAGTCCCATTCCACCTAGGTGTTTCATTAACAAGTTGTTTTCTTAGTCAAAACACATAGGCATAATCTTTCCATAATAACATAACATGAATTTTCCACCCACTAATTTTAATAGCAAGTCTAAGCATTCTAGTATACAATGTCTTCTAACTTAGGAAAATTTCTACCAAGATATACTCTATTGGATCTACCATAGCATAGCATTATACTTGAAAATTTCCATGCACGTCCTACCAAAATAATACTAGTGCAATAGATATAATATTAGGACATAAGATGAAATATCACTTGCCTTGGTAGCTAGGGGAATAGGTACAATCCTCACAATCACACACTTCACAATCCACAAAATCTACACAACAAAAATAAAAAAAATATATACAAATCAATATAACACTCAAAAATAATATGAATGCATGCAAAAATGCAATGAAGTGAATAACATATTTTTAAAACCCAAACTCTACAGTACACAAGATAAAGTATACATTCTAAAGTCTAAATAACATAAAAACCACCTAAAATAATATATTAAATAATTTTTATAGCCAAAATAGCCCTATAAATGTCTCTACATAAAACTCTATTTTTTTTGAAAAAAATGACCAAAGTAAGGCCATAGATGTAAAGTTCACATTTTCTGAATCCACAGACACCTAATTTTTATTTTTCTGAATTACAGATCAAAAGTTATGAATTTTACAAGTTTAAACAAATCTTAAATCAAATCTGGATTTTAAATTGAAAACACAAACACGCGGCACGCTCTGATTGGCCCATACCGGTTCGCGCGGATCACGCACGTGCACCGTCATATCTAAGTAAGATCCTGCGGTCCAGATCTGCCTATACCCTTTTTGCCTAAACATCTAATCGTAGCCACTGGATCTAGATCCAGCGGATCAAAATGCTCTGACCAAATCCGAGCGGCGCAAATGGCGAGCACGGCGGCGGCGCATCTGGAGACGGCGCTCCAAGGAGGCTAGGGGGTAAGGGAGGGGGCTTAGGGGCTTACTGAGGTGGTTGCAGTGGCGATTGCGGATAAAGGAGGGGCGCATGGACACATCGAGGATTGCCCGTCGGAGTTGTGCTAATCATCGAGTGCTCGCAGACGGTGACGAAGGCCAGGGTCTGGTGCAAAATAAAACAAACGACGAGTGTCAGGAGGTGCGCAAGAAGATGGCGAGCACGACAGCGTGAATCAGAGGCCAAGGGGCGCACAGGACTCACCATAATGTGTCGCTGGAGCTTGTCGGGACAGCGGTGGTGCGATGCAAAATCTGTGTAGCCTGGCGGCGCTCAGGGGTGGTTGAGTGTGGGGGGGGTAATGGAGCGGGGAGAGGGGGGTTAATTAGCAGGTCGAGGTGGAGGGAATCACAACGGCAATCAAAGACATTGAATCGAAGGAAACGACCACGGCGGAGCTGGTCGTCGCGCGTTGATTGAGGATGCAGAGATGAGGTGGCAGCGGGGCCATCTGTCATCGAGGGGGTGCGACACGCATGTGGTGAGAAACAGAGGGGGAGAGGGGAAAACCCTGGTGGGATTAGGTGGGCTGTTTACTGGGCTGCATCAGTTGGCTGGTCTGTTTCTATTTATTTTCTTCAAAGCTTTTTCTTTTTCTGTTTTGATTTTCTAAATGAGATTTGAATGATCAAATGAACTCCAAAATCTCTCAAATTTTCACCATGTTTTTGTGGGATAATCCTAGTATATTAAAGTGTTTTAAACACAACAAACCACTCCAAAACATTTTGGGGTACTAAAATAAAATAAAAACACAAGCTCTACCCTTTCATAGAAAGGGGTTTAAAATTAGGGTTTTGCTAGGTTTTTAAGTTTGAATTTTTTTGTGCATTGCACACATGCTATGATGATGTGAATGCAATGATGATGATTTGGTTTGATGAAATTTGGAATGTTACAAATCGAACCCCCTTAAGATGAATCTCGCCCTCGAGATTCGGATTGGATAGCAAATAGGTGAGGGTGATCTTTCCGAAGTTCATCTTCTCTTTCCCAAGTTGCTTCTTCCTCGGTATGATGATTCCACTATACTTTGCAGAACTTGATTGTCTTAGTACGAGTGACTCTTTCTGCTGTGAGATCATTCTCCTTTACGTCTTTTAACTTGATTGTCTTTGCAGAATTTTGATAGGTTTCTCTTCATAAGTGAGATCATTCTCTAGCTAAACTTCCTCCAATGGTATAGTGTCTTTTAACGAAATTTCTTCCATCTCTGGATGACACTTCTTCAACTGGCTTATATGAAACACATTGTGAACTATTGATAGAGATTCTGGTAGTTATAGCTCATAGGCCACTTCTCCTTTACGTCTCAAAATCTTTAATGGTCCTACATAATGTAACATCCCTAAAATCATGATTTCAAAGATTGCATATCATTCACGCATGCATATAGAATTGAGATCAATTTCAAAACTCATTTCAGAAAAACAGAAGCACATAGTGTTATCATTTTATGTGAGCAAACTTAAATCAAATGGCCATCCCCATTTGAGAGTTTGAATGTTTTAAACCTAGATTGTTTGTCTCCCTTGTTGAATGGATTGAGTGTGGAAATTGAACCAAGCTTTACAAAATGGAAATGGTTTCAAAAACCATTTTTCAAACATTTGCCAATCAAGTGCAAAGTCCCTGTTATTTTGTTTCTCCAAAAATGACCAAGCCTTTACAAAGTAACCACATGGTTTTATGCCTAGATTTGAGACTGTTGCACACTGCAAAAACCCCAGAAAGATTTGGATTCAAAAAGAGTTTGAATTCATTTGAAAAGCATTCCTGAAAATCAAAACAGAAAAAGAAAAGGAATAAAGAAAGGAAAAGGGCCAGGCGCTCCTATTCTAGCCCAGCAGCAGAACCAACCCAACTAGCCCATCCGGCCTCTCTCTCGCTCGCTCGCACGCGCAGACGCACCCACACGGTCGCTGACACCCGCACCACCCTCTCTATTTTGACGACGCTGGCCCCGCCCACGCCATCGCCTTTCCCCAAATCCAGCACGAACTCCTCCGCCTGCTGTCGCCTTGATTCCGCGAGGTAAAGGCATTGATTCCTGGCGTTTCTTGTTGAGCCTCCTATATAATCCCCACTCTCGCGACCATTTCCCTCAACCAATTCCTCCTTCACGCCACCAGTCGCTGCTAACTCGCCGACGCCATTCGACGATCACGACGAATTCCGGTGAGCTCCATTGTAACATCCCAAAAATATCAAACTTAGATCATCAAAACACTAATCATCAAGTTTAGGGTTAACAAAAACTTTTCTAAATGAATTCATGAATGCATGTATATGTGTATGCATGGATTTTGAATTTCTTTAAAAACTACCTTGTTTATGTGATCCATTGCTTGTAAAATGTTTCTTAGGTGAAAAGAACATCATCTAAAACATTTCCCACACTTTTCCTAAAGACAAGTAAATCAAAATAAATATATTAAGTGAATGGTCATTTTGGCCAATTTAACTCACATGCCTACTTTGGCTGTCTCAAACTTTCAAAACCTAATAGAAACTTTTTTTGGATCTTTGCACCCCTTGAATGTACTCATAACAGAGTTTCAAGTCCCACTTTGTGATCATCCAGAAACTTTCAAATGCATAGTTTAAATGACAATTCAAAATTGAATCTTCTTCATATGGGAAGATCCCACTTTTTCAAAACCCACTCAAACAAGCTCAACTTTCAAAACCCAAGCATCTGCAGACTCACCAGAACCAATCTAGCAAACTCACCAAAATTCATTTCAAAATTCAAAACTTGAGTTCATGCGGCCATTTCATCAATGTAACATCCCTAAAATCATGATTTCAAAGCCTGCATATCATTCATCCATGCATATAGATTTGAGATCAAAATTTCAAACTCCCTTCAAAAAAACAGAAGCATTTGATGTTATGATTTTATGTGGACAAATTTTATTCAAATGACCAACACCATTTGAAAGTTTGGAAGTTTAGGAACTTGGTTGTTTGCCTTCACTGTTGAAAAGTTTGTGTGTAGAATTTAGACCAAAGTTTTCAAATTTGAAATAATTCCAAATTCCCTATTTCAAACATTTTCAAACCAAGTGCCTAGTCTCTGTTATTTTGTTCCCCAAGTTTGACCAAGCTTTTGCAAAGCAACCCCATGATTTTATGACCATATTTGAGACTACTGCTCACTTCAAAAATCCCAAGGAAATTTGAATTCAAATGAAACTTGAAATCATTTGAAAATATATTGAGAATATTGAAACAGAAAAAGAAAAAGGAGAAAGAAATAGAAACGGGCGGCCAGATTCCAGCCCGATCAGGCCCAGTTAACCCACCCGGGAGTTTTCTTTTCCTCTCTCACGCGCGAGCACACGCACTCAGCCGCTGACAGACATACCCCACACCCCCTGTGATTATTACGCTGACCAGCGGGCCCCGTCCACGTAGTCATCGTCTTCCCCCTGAATCCGCGCATATCTCCGCCGCTGGCCGTTGCAGCAGTGATACCGCGAGCTTAATTGGCATTGATGTGACGGGCGTTTCCTGTCGAGCCTCTGGCTATAAGATCCCCACCTCCCCACGACCATTTCCCCCCAGTCAATTTTGCCTTCATGCCACCAGGCTGTCCACGACTCGCACGACTCCGCCGCTGCTCCGACGACCGCGCCGGCAAATTCCGGTGAGCCTCGTGTTCCCCTCTACCTCTCATTCATGCTATCTTGTTCAGTAAGTCTCGGCGCATCTACTGACACACCCCACTTACCTTCGCATGACCCGTAGCTCCGTCAACGTCGACGACTGGCCGCCACCGTCTTCGGCTTCAACTCCGACAACCTCCACTGGTAAGTCCAGACCGCCCCAAGCCTTGTCTTTCACGCACACGTGTTCTCCGTGATCTTCTGCATCTAACCACACCCTCTGTTTGCCTCCTAGCAATCTACAACGTCGTCTTCGACCTCGAACAGAACCACCTGTCGCCAGACTCAACTCCGACGAGGAATCAGCACCGCGTCAGCACGCCCCTTGAAAAACCAGAGCCACCTCGAGCTTTAGCACGCCACCGCGGTCCTGGTAAGCGCCTTCTTGCTTCCCCGGACGACCTAGAGCGCCGGCGCCACCGTAGTCAGACGCGCCGCCGCCGGTCAACGCCGCTAGCGCCGCCAGATCATGGCTGGTTGATGGAGTCCGTTGGATCTGTATCGTAGGGCTAGGATAGATTTTAAACGAAGGGGTAAGCACGCGTCTGAGCCGTGCGATTTAATTAGATCCTACGGCTGCAGAGCTCGATCCGGTGTGAACCGGTACGCGCCAGTAACAACGCGACGCGTGTCTAGAGCTATATCTAAAAACAGTTTTCAAATCAGAATTTGATCCAAATTTCAAATGCCTATAACTTTTGATTGCCACGTTGGAATTTTGCAAATTTTATACCGTTGGATTGAGTAAATAAAGGCCTTTCTGATTATTCAAAGTGTTTAACAAATAGTAACCATTAAAATGACTTTTTATACAGAAACATGTTTAAAGCTATTTTGAGTATAGATTTAGTTTTGCAATTTGTTTTAGTGCTAAATAAGTTTGATTAGCAAACTTTATGTCTTGTTATGCTTCTGTATTATGCATTTGCTTGATGGGGTTTTCAAAAAAAATCACCACTTAGTAAATTCTTGCATGCATGCATTCATATTTTTGATTGTATAAAATTGTGTGTAATTGTATGCTATAATTTTGTGTAGATTTTGCTAGTGATTGTGACTGTGAAGAGTGCTACTCTCCCCATTACCAAGGCAAGTGATATTTCATGAATATTTCATTCCTATATTTTGTACTAGCATTAGATATTTTGCTAAGTCTTGCATGCTACTCTTGCCAAATAAAAGATTGGGAAACCCTATGTAGTTAGAATGGTAGAATTTCTAGGAATTTTCCTAAGTTAAGTTACCATGCCATGCTTAGCCTAGCTACTAGCAAACAAGGGTTGGTATAATCTATTCATGCTATAATGACTATAATTCTAAGTCATGAGACTTATGTTTTCTTAATAAAACCACTAAGTCAATAAACCTCCTGGGTGGAATGGGAAGATTGGTTTATGTTGAGTGGTTACACAAGGCCATGGACTTGGCTTGTGTATCTCACTTGTGGTATGCCACCCAGGCACAAAGGGATTTGGAGGCCAAGTGTTGAGAAAGCTTACAGTGCAACCACTTGGCAATATGGGCTCTGCCATGATCATATAGGTTGCTAGAACTTAGTCACTTGGACAGTTGGTGGTAGTGGGAATGATAGGTTGGAGCACGTCCATTTGACTAAGGAAAGGCTTCTGAAAGGTCCTGTCTTGGGAAACCAAGTCTGGTGGGGAAAGTGCACAACCTCTGCAGATGGAAAAACCTAAGTACTTAGCCATGTCCATGGCAATGGACAACATGAGCATCAAGACATGGAAGCTACAAGAATCTCATCACTCGAACTTCTAAGTAAAACTTGTGGGTGAACAAGGGTGAAGGACCCCAATGTCTATTGGTGGTTTCTTGGGAAGTTTTTGACAAAGAAAAACTTAGTGATTTCAACTAATAGGAAAAACCTATTTTCAAGCAAAGCAAGCCAAGCTACACTTAGCCAAAATGCATATAGTAATATAGTCCACTTAAAATATACTAAGGTATCACTTGCCAATACTATTCCAAAGTATTGACCCACTGGTCGTAACTTGTGATGTTGCAGGTTACTCCGATGATGAGTAGGAGTCATGAGTCTACACTCAACATGCTTTCCTGTGGCACATGAAGATGAAGACTTATGTTTATTTACTTATTCCAAAACTCTTGTATTAGGCCTTTGGCCCTGAGTTGTAAAAGACTATGTTTTATCTCTGGAATGAATGTAATAAACGACCTTTGTATCTGTGTACTTTATCTTAAACTGTGGATGCTAGCAATGATCCAGGGACTAGCATTGCAATCACAGGGATCCTTTTCCTTTACAAAGTAGGGGTCTAACAGATGGTATCAGAGCGCTGTGTTGCTTGTAGGATTATGACCCTAGGATTTGAAAACCACTAAGGAAAAAATTTCAACTACTTCTATACTTGTCTATTCTTCTCGTAAAACTTTTCTAATCTTCTCATTCTCATCTCCATTTGTAGATGAACTCCATCAAAGAAGCCGTGAAGAAAGGGCCACTCATGACCATGACCTTGGAGTGTGAAACTGAGTTTCCCAAGATTCTCAAGGACCTCATGGTGGCAATGGAAGCACATGGTGCAGCTATATACAAAGGCTTTCCAGTGATGGATGAAGGAGTGGAGTATTGGTGGGTGCAACTTCACTTGTACAAAAACAAGCAAGACAACCACAAAGAAAGGGGATTCTGCATGTACACCAACACTGTGATGCACACCACATTCTTTGAGTCAGCCAGAGATGCAGCTTGGAGGACTATCAAAGAACTAAGTGCTAGAGTCAAGTGCAGGATGCTCAGCCTCCAGAAGGACTTAGAGAAAGAGAAGGAGCTTACCCAAGAGTTGGAAGCCACCAACCAAGAATTAAGGGGAGATATTATAGACTTAGTGATGGAATCATGTGAACAAGATAGGTGGATTGCCTCTAGGAACATTGTGATAGCCACCAGATCCAGTGAGATAGGATTGTAAGCACACTTCGTTAGTTGGACCACCATCTATCACTTTATTTTCCAAAATGATACCTTAAATAAGTTTGGACCTTGATTGATGTAATGGATTCATGTATGCATGACTTGTGTGATTTTGTGTTCCAAGGATGTGTATGTGATGTTTGTCTTTGTTTATCTTAAATAGTGTTGTTCTAACTTTTCTATCTTATAAATAGATGCCGATTACCATCAGCACTGTTGAGGAGTTCCAGGTTACCCGTTTTGGCCCTCGTATTGTTGAGATTACCACTTTGCTCGATCTCCCTCTTCCCACCATCACGGTGTACCCACTCACCAAGTTCGAGAGGAAGGACCTCTGGGGCTTCAAGGTGAACCAGCCCGGACGCCAGACGGAGCCTACTACAGAGGCCATCGTCTTCAAGATGATGCACGATGACCGGGAGAGAGGCATGGAGGTAGTCATGCAGGACCTGATAGGACGTCTGTTAGGCCGTCACTCCCGACAGGTTAGGGGCACCCACTTCCACGTCTTCGGAAGACGTGATGTTGATGGAGAGTCCATCGACTTTGAGGACGACTCGAGGGATGTAGCAGAGACGATACGTCTCTATCTCCAGGACTTAGAGTCTCTTATCAGGCACGTGGACACGGACAGGACGAACATCATGCTCAGCAATGACGAGCTCCAGGTGCAGCTTCGCGAGAAGGACAAGCTTTTCGCACAGCAGGATGAGATGGTCAAGGAAATGGAGAAGAAGTTCGAGGCCCAGGACCGCAAGTTCAAGAGTCAGGAGAAACGCGTCCAGGATAGGAACAAGAGGATCCGGGACATGACTGAGGAACTGAAGTCCAAGGATTTCGAGCTAGAGCAGCAGCAGATGGTTATTGAGAGGCTTCGCTCCCAGAAGAGGGCTCTCAAGGCCAAGGTCGATTCCTTGACCACTACTATTGAGGATAACAAGACCGCGATGGAGAACGTAGGTCTTACTTTCGTCGAGGAGGAGATTGATGCTGATGAGTAGACTTGACTACTTGTTTGTCTTTCATATTCGTACTTGTTATTTGTGAACTTATTATTGGACCATCCGACATGTGGATGGCTTGCCACTTGTGTGTTTTACTTTGAGACTTTGTTATTCCGTTGTTGAGCTTTTATCCTTGTGTTGCATACTATGTGTTTGTTTATGTGATGTATTGTGCATGAATCATGTATGGGTATCTCATTCTTATCTATTTGAACAAACCACAGATGCCTTCCCCGTCGCGCAAACCCCAACCCCAACAACATCACCCCGGAAATTCAACAAATGATGAATGCGCAAACACAGCTTATGCAAATGATGACAACATTCATCCAAAACCAGAATAACAACAACAACAACAACCCCAATAACAACAACAATAACAACAACAATAACCCTCCGGGTTTTGATATGCTCACCAGATTTCTGCGATTGAGGCCAGCAAAGTTTTCAGGGACAACTGATCCCATGGTGGCCAATGACTGGCTACGTTCTGTGAACAAGGACTTAGTGACCGTGGGCTGCACGGATGCGGAAAAAGTCAGGTTCGCAGCACATCTATTGGAAGGACCAGCCGCCACATGGTGGGACAACTTCCAAATCACCACTCATTTAGATGAGGTGACTTGGGCTATCTTTGAAGATGGCTTTCACACTGCTCATATCTCATCAGGAATGATGAGTCTGAAAAAGAAGGAGTTTCACAACTGAAGGTAGCCACCGCAATAGTGGCTGAATATATAGAAGAGTTCAACAATATGGCGCGCTATGCACCGGATGAGGTTGACACAGATGCCAAAAGAAAGGAAAAGTTTCTGGAAGGATTGAATGATGAGTTAAACTTACAGTTGTCAGTGGCATATGTTCCAACTTATCAGTCTCTGTGTGACAAGGCTGCTATTTTGGAGAGTAAAATGAAGCAAGTCGAGAGTAGGAAGAGGAAACACTCCGACAAGCACAGCTCGGGATCGTCTCACAAACGATCTCACTATGATGACAGTGGAAGCTCAGGATCCCATAAGCATGGGAAATTCAACAAGCACCACAACCACAACCGTCATGACAACAAACATCACCGCAGTCATGACAATGACAAGTACAAGAACCACAAGAGTGGACATAAGAGCCACCACAGTGGGAATGGTAGTGGAAGTGGAAGTCAGCCTGCTAAAAAGGACATCAGTCAGGTTAAGTGCTTCAAATGCAAGAAACTGGGGCATTATGCTAATGAGTGCCCTGAGAAGAAAGTTGAAGGACCTAACAAGCCCAATCCTTTTCAGAAAGGACAGGTTAACCACATCAATGAGGAAGAGGTCTATGAGGAGCCTGATGCTGTTGCTGGTAAGTTCAGACTCAATTCCATTCCAGCATTTGTACTCTTTGACACTGGTGCATCTCATTCATTCATATCAAAAGCATTTGTTGATAGAAATGGGTTTGCATCTGAAAACATTGGGTGTCCAATAAAAGTTAGTTCTCCGGGTGGAGATATGATAGTAAGTCTTGGATGCCGGGATCTTGTCATAGAGTTTGGAAAGCATAAGTTTCCAGTGAACCCGATAATCCTAAATTCCCAAGGACTAGACGTAATATTGGGAATGGATTGTATGGCTAAGTATGAAGGAGTACTAGATTGTGCTAATCGTACTGTTGAACTCACAACCCTAGACGGAAAAAGAATAAAATTCAGGTCAAACTTTGAATCCAAAGGAAGTAAGCTGAATTCTCTTAAGGGGGTTAGCATGGACAGTGTACCAATTGTGTGTGAGTATCCGGATGTATTTCCAGAAGAATTACCAGGAATGCCACAGGATAGAGATGTGGAGTTTCTGATAGATTTGGTACCAGGTTCTGGACCAATAGCTAAGAGACCATACAAAATGTCAGTTGATGAACTGAAAGAGATCAAGAAGCAACTAGGAGAACAGTTGCAGAAAGGATTTATCCAACCAAGTTCTTCATCTTGGGGATCCCCAGTATTGTTCGTGGAGAAGAAAGATAGAAGCCAAAGGTTATGCATAGATTACCGTTCACTCAATGAGGTAACCATCAAGAACAAATATCCTTTGCCAAGAATCAACGACTTGTTTGATCAGCTAGAAGGAGCATGTGTGTTCTCGAAGATTGATCTCCGGTCAGGTTATTTTCAACTCAAGATAAGAGAGCAAGACATACCTAAGACAGCATTCACCACAAGGTATGGATTGTATGAGTACACTGTGATGCCTTTTGGTTTAACCAACGCTCCAGCATACTTCATGAATACGATGAACAAGGTGTTCATGGAATTTCTCGACAAGTTTTTTATCGTTTTCATCGATGATATCTTGGTCTACTCCAAGAGCAAGGAAGAACATGAAAGACACTTATGCTTGATACTTGAGAAGTCAAGAGAGCATAAGCTTTATGCCAAATTCATCAAGTGAGTTCTGGTTAGAAGAAGTTGGTTTTCTTGGTCATGTTATGACAAAGGATGGTGTAGCAGTTTATCCTGCCAAAGTTTCAGCTGTAAGGGAATGGGAATCTCCCAAGAATGTGAAAGAAGTTCGTAGTTTCCTTGGCTTAGCAGGTTACTACAGAAGGTTCATTGAAAATTTCTCAAAGGTTGCTAAGCCAATGACTGAATTGTTAAAGAATGACAAGAAATTTGCTTGGTCTGAAGGTTGTGAAGTCAGCTTTCAGTAATTAAAGAAGAGACTTGTGACAGCACCGGTTCTATGTCTGCCAGATTTGGAAAAGGATTTCCAAGTATATTGTGATGCGTCACATCAAGGTTTGGGTGCCGTACTTATGAAAGATGGTAAAGTTGTGGCTTATGCCTCGAGACAACTCAAAACTCATGAAGTAAACTATCCTACTCATGATTTGGAGTTAGCCTCTGTCGTCCATGCGCTCAAAACATGGAGACATTACCTTTTGGGTAAGCGTTGTGAAGTGTTCACGGACCACAAAAGTTTGAAGTATATCTTCACCCAAAAGGAAATCAATATGAGACAAAGAAGATGGTTAGAGCTTATCAAGGATTACGACTTAAGTTTGCAGTACCACCCCGGTAAAGCAAATGTTGTAGCGGATGCTCTAAGTCGTAAGGTATTTGTGAATGGCCTTACCAAAGGAGAATTGCCAGATGACTTGTGTAAGCAATTCAAAGAACTCAGATTAGAGATTGTGCCAGAAGGACATCTCATGTCATTGGATGTTCAATCCACTCCGTTGGATAAGATTAAAGAAGCCCAAAAGACGGATAAAGAAATCGAAGAGATTAAGGAAAGGATTAGCCAACGGAAATCTAAAAGTTTCCATATGGACGAACAAGGTACTTTATGGCACGGGAAACGTATTTGTGTTCCACAAGACCCGGAGTTGCGGAAACTGATTTTATAGGAAGCCGACAACTCTCCGTATTCTATTCACCCGGGAAACACCAAGATGTACATGGACATGAAAGAAAGATTTTGGTGGAACAATCTAAAAAGGGATATCGTTGAACATATTGCTTTGTGTGATGTGTGTAGTAGAGTGAAAGCGGAGCATCAGAAACCAGCAGGTTTGCTTCAACCACTGCCTATTCCTGAGTGGAAGTGGGAAAATATTGGTATGGATTTCATTACCGGATTACCAAGGACCAGGTCAGGGTATGATTCCATATGGGTATTAGTGGATCGCCTAACTAAAGTGGCTCATTTTATACCCGTGAAGACAACTTATACAAGTGCCAAGTTAGCCAAAATCTACATGAGCAGAATTGTGTGCCTTCACAGTGTGCCTAAGAGTATTGTGTCTGATAGAGGAACTCAGTTTACTTCTCACTTTTGGAGACAACTTCATGAATATTTGGGAACGAGGTTGGAATTCAGCACTTCCTTTCATCCTCAAACTGATGGACAAACGGAAAGGACTAACCAAATTCTTGAAGACATGTTGAGGGCATGTGCCTAGACTATGGAGCAAGTTGGGATGAAAGTCTGCCGTACGCAGAGTTCTCTTACAATAACAGTTATCAATCTAGTATTGGGATGGCACCATTTGAGTTTCTCTACGGAAGGAAGTGTACCACCCCATTGCTACGGAATGGTGTGGGAGAAAGGAGTTTGTTTGGACCCGATCTTATCAAAGACGCTGAAGAGAAAGTCAAATTGGTTAAGGACAGGTTGAAGATAGCACAGTCCCGACAGAAAAGCTACGCGGATTCTAAGCGTAGAGAAGTCACCTACGAAGTTGGGGATAGAGCTTACCTTAGAGTATCACAACTTCGAGGAGTGAAAAGATTTGGAGTCAAAGTAAAGTTGGCACCGAGATATGTTGGACCATTCAAAATTTTAATTCGCAAGGGAGAAGTTGCATATGAAGTCGAATTGCCAGAATCTCTATCAGCAGTCCATAATGTATTTCATGTGAGTCAGCTTAAGAAATGTCACCCAGAAATGGAAGAATCTTCTTTGAAGGATACCATACCTTTGGAAGAGGTTTAATTAGAAAGTGACCTCACCTATGAAGAAAAGCCTATCAAGATTCTTAAGACCGCAGAAAGAGTCACAAGGACAAAAACTATCAAGTTTTGCAAGGTACAATGGAATCATCATTCCGAAGAGGAAGCAACATGGGAAAGAGAAGATGATCTTCGGAAAGACCACCCTCACCTATTTGCTAGCCCATCCGAATCTCGAGGGCGAGATTCATCTTAAGGGGGTTAGATTTGTAACATCCCTAAAATCATGATTCAAAGCCTGCATATCATTCATCCATTCATATAGATTTGAGATCAAAATTTCAAACTCCCTTCAGAAAAACAGAAGCATTTGATGTTATGATTTTATGTGGAAAGATTTTATTCAAATGACCAACACCATTTGAAAGTTTGGAAGTTTAGGAACTTGGTTGTTTGCCTTCACTGTTGAAAAGTTTGTGTGTAGAATTTAGAACAAAGTTTTCAAATTTGAAATAATTCCAAATTCCCTATTTCAAACATTTTCAAACCAAGTGCCTAGTCTCTGTTATTTTGTTCCCCAAGTTTGACCAAGCTTTTGCAAAGCAACCCCATGATTTTATGACCATATTTGAGACTACTGCTCACTTCAAAAATCCCAAGGAAATTTGAATTCAAATGAAACTTGAAATCATTTGAAAATCTATTGAGAATATTGAAACAGAAAAAGAAAAAGGAGAAAGAAATAGAAACGGGCCGGCGCCAGGATTCCAGCCCAGCTTCTGATCAGGCCCAGTTAGCCCACCCGGGAGTTTTCTTTTCCTCTCTCACGCGCGAGCGCACGCACTCAGCCGCTGACAGACATACCCACACCCCTGTGCTTATTACGCTGACCAGCGGGCCCCGTCCACGTAGTCATCGTCTTCCCCCTGAATCCGCGCATGATCTCCGCCGCTGGCCGTTGCAGCAGTGATACCGCGAGATTAATTGGCATTGATGTGACGAGCGTTTCCTGTCGAGCCTCTGGCTATAAGATCCCCACCTCCCCACGACCATTTCCCCCCAGTCAATTTTGCCTTCACGCCACCAGGCTGTCCACGACTCGCACGACTCCGCCGCTGCTCCGACGATCGCGCCGGCAAATTCCGGTGAGCCTCGTGTTCCCCTCTACCTCTCATTCATGCTATCTTGTTCAGTAAGTCTCGGCGCATCTACTGACACACCCCACTTACCTTCGCATGACCCGTAGCTCCGTCAACATCGACGACTGGCCGCCACCGTCTTCGGCTTCAACTCCGACGACCTCCAGTGGTAAGTCCAGACCGCCCCAAGCCTTGTCTTTCACACACACCTGTTCTCCGTGATCTTCTGCATCTGACCACACCCTCCGTTTGCCTCCTAGCAATCTACAACATCGTCTTCGACCTCGAACAGAACCACCTATCGCCAGACTCAACTCCGACGAGGAATCAGCACCGCGTCAGCACGCCCCTTGACAAACCAGAGCCACCTCGAGCTTCAGCACGCCACCGCGGTCCTGGTAAGCGCCTTCTTGCTTCCCCGGACGACCTAGAGCGCCGGCGCCACCGTAGTCAGACGCGCCGCCGTCGGTCAACGCCGCTAGCGCCGCCAGATCATGGCTGGTTGATGGAGTCCGTTGGATCTGTATCGTAGGGCTAGGATAGATTTTAAACGAAGGGGTAAGCACGCGTCTGAGCCGTGCAATTTAATTAGATCCTATGGCTGCAGAGCCCGATCCGGTGCGAACCGGTACGCGCTAGTAACAACGCGACGCGTGTCTAGAGCTAGATCTAAAAACAGATTTCAAATCAGAATTTGATCCAAATTTCAAATGCCTATAACTTTTGATTGCCACGTTGGAATTTTGCAAATTTTATACCGTTGGATTGAGTAAATAAAGGCCTTTCTGATTATTCAAAGTGTTTAACAAATAGTAACCATTAAAATGACTTTTTATACAGAAACATGTTTAAAGCTATTTTGAGTATAGATTTAGTTTTACAATTTGTTTTAGTGCTAAATAAGTTTGATTAGCAAACTTTATGTCTTGTTATGCTTCTGTATTATGCATTTGCTTGATGGGGTTTTCAAAAAAAATCACCACTTAGTAAATTCTTGCATGCATGCATTCATATTTTTGATTGTATAAAATTGTGTGTAATTGTATGCTATAATTTTGTGTAGATTTTGCTAGTGATTGTGACTGTGAAGAGTGCTACTCTCCCCATTACCAAGGCAAGTGATATTTCATGAATATTTCATTCCTATATTTTGTACTAGCATTAGATATTTTGCTAAGTCTTGCATGCTACTCTTGCCAAATAAAAGATTGGGAAACCCTATGTAGTTAGAATGGTAGAATTGCTAGGAATTTTCCTAAGTTAAGTTACCATGCCATGCTTAGCCTAGCTACTAGCAAACAAGGGTTGGTATAATTTATTCATGCTATAATGACTATAATTCTAAGTCATGAGACTTATGTTTTCTTAATAAAACCACTAAGTCAATAAACCTCCTGGGTGGAATGGGAAGATTGGTTTATGTTGAGTGGTTACACAAGGCCATGGACTTGGCTTGTGTATCTCACTTGTGGTATGCCACCCAGGCACAAAGGGATTTGGAGGCCAAGTGTTGAGAAAGCTTACAGTGCAACCACTTGGCAATATGGGCTCTGCCATGATCATATAGGTTGCTAGAACTTAGTCACTTGGACAGTTGGTGGTAGTGGGAATGATAGGTTGGAGCGCGTCCATTTGACTAAGGAAAGTCTTCTGAAAGGTCCTGTCTTGGGAAACCAAGTCTGGTGGGGAAAGTGCACAACCTCTGCAGATGGAAAAACCTAAGTACTTAGCCATGTCCATGGCAATGGACAACATGAGCATCAAGACATGGAAGCTACAAGAATCTCATCACTCCAATTTCTAAGTAAAACTTGTGGGTGAACAAGGGTGAAGGACCCCAATGTCTATTGGTGGTTTCTTGGGAAGTTTTTGACAAAGAAAAACTTAGTGATTTCAAATAATAGGAAAAACCTATTTTCAAGCAAAGCAAGACAAGCTACACTTATCCAAAATGCATATAGTAATATAGTCCACTTAAAATATACTAAGGTATCACTTGCCAATACTATTCCAAAGTATTGACCCACCGTGGTCAGAACTTGTGATGTTGCAGGTTACTCCGATGATGAGTAGGAGTCATGAGTCTACACTCAACATGCTTGCCTGTGGCACATGAAGATGAAGACTTATGTTTATTTACTTATTCCAAAACTCTTGTATTAGGCCTTTTGCCCTGAGTTGTAAAAGACTATGTTTTATCTCTGGAATGAATGTAATAAACGACCTTTGTATCTGTGTACTTCATCTTAAACTGTGGATGCTAGCAATGATCCAGGGACTAGCATTGCAATCACAGGGATCCTTTTCCTTTACAAAGGAGGGGTCTACCAATCAAACAGGTTGCAGACACAAATCAAACAAAACCACAAACACTATAGTGTGCAGTGTTTTGAGCCTAACTTGTTCCCTAGTTAGCTCACACACAAACCAGTAGATCATCTAGAAAGATTAGCCCAACACTAGCACCCCTGTGAGCTTTCCATTGCCATTAATGGTGAACAGCAGCACCCCATGTCACCCCAATGTGGACAGAAGCTAGGAGCAAAGAAGCCTAGCCAAGATGTCCGGGAGGCAGCCCACCGTCCACCGCCATCGCTGTCCCACCATGAGCATTGCTAAGCCTCGACCACGCACAAGCCGCGCCAGACCATGCCGAAGCGGCGCCAGAGCACCACCGCGACCAGCGTCCCAGCACGCGCCGCCCTCACCGCAAGCACACGATCACCACCCAGACCCGCCAGACACTCCCGTTGCCGCCCGTGCCTACAACCACCGCCGTGCCGAAGACGCCGCCTGCCAGCAGAGCGCCTGCCTGCACCAAACCACACCGCCCCATGCCTTGCGATCATGTCGTTGAGCATCGCCAGGAGACACAACACCGTCCCCTAACCTTTCCCATGCCATTAGCTGCCGGTAACGTCGCCCCCGACGAGCTCACCTTGCGCCTCGACGGTCCCCTCGCTCGACTATAAATAGAGGCCACCCCCGCACGATTTCTTCACACCATCTCACTCCCCTCTCCCACCGACCGCCACACCATCCTCGAGCAAGGCGAGCACCACTTCGCCGAATTTCACCGAGCCCGCCTCCTGGAGAAGAAGGGAGCCAGCGATTGAGCCGCCCAGAGAAGCCACCGGTACCGGAGGATCGCCGTCGTCGACTTCGCCGCCTCACCGCCGACCTCGCCTGCACTCCGGTGATCCCCAGCACCCCCAGCCGCGCTTAGGTTTCGTTCTCACGAGCTGTCTCGCATCGACGATGACCCTCACCGCTGGATTAGAACTAGATCGAAGGACCCACGTTGCCCTACCGCTTCCCAGCCCGTGTCACCAAGAGTGGGGACACCCACTTACGCAGCCCACGGAGCATCTGCGCTAGCAGGCCGCCGTTAGAATTTCCTTGCAGCCCAAAGAATTCAAATTAAACCTTTTTCTTTTTAATTTCAAACACACTTCTGTACCCAACTTCAAAAATCAACCCAGGTCGATTCAGTGCACCAAATTGGATGAAACCAATTTTGTTGGAAAGGTCTGTGAATGCTTAATCCAAGACCGTTGGATTCAAGTCATTTGGATCTGTAGATCACCCATAGCAAAAATAACAAGGCAGAAGCTTTTCTGCATTCAAACATTTTTCAAATTTAAACCATAAAAGCTTTTGAGTTGATTCCAACTTTCAAAAATCACATTTAACCATACCTTTCAGAATTTATAAAAATATATAGGTTTACTTGCAGAAATAATGTTCAAGGAATAAAAGAATGCTACATAAGCATTTCTAGCCACTTTAATCAATTTAAAATAAAAGGGTAAAACCTTATTGAATTGTGACACCACTTTAAATCACATTACCATGGACTACAATATGTGGTGATGACATGTGTCAACATGATCCCATGTTTAGTTTGGAGAATATTAAATCTTAAGTAGTTTTTCAATGAGTAGAAATTACTTTTCTAAAATAAAAGGACTTAAACCAATCCTTAACCTTGTAATGTTAGAGATGATGCTAGATCATCTATAGGACCCTTGTGTGTGATGATTGCAAGTAGTTAAGTATTGATTGGTGATTGTGTACCTCGTATTTATTCATAGACGCTAGTACCGACCAAGGATACTACGAGGAGGAAGAAGGATACTACGAGGAGGAAGCCGAGGAGAACTTCAACCACTGCTCTTCACAAGGCAAGCTTTACTAATCAAGTTGACCAATGTGCAAGCTAACCCTTGCAAGATACTATACCTATGCAAGCTAACCCTTGCAAGATACTATACCTATGAAAGCTAACCCTTGCAAGATACTATACCTATGCAAGCCTAATACTACTAGTGAATGTGCAAGCTAACACTTGCAAGATACCCTATTGTTGCCACAAACCCATGCTTGTGATATGAATACTATATGCCTTAAGCGTATGTGATCATACCAACTTGCTAAACCAATCCTAGTTTTATGGAAAGCTTCTTACTTTATTTCTTTATCAAAGCTTACTTAGAGTCTACTTAAGAGTTTGGTAGACATTAGACAGCTGTGCTCAAGTTTGCTCTAAGAGCATAAAATTTGGCCTAAGCTAGAAACCTTGATCTCAGCCTAAGATATAATGTTGGACTTAGTGAAACTCCACCAGTTACCACCCCTCATTATTACCTTTCCCAACTGTAGATGCTAGTGCTAAGCATAAAACTTGATCAACTTTAGATGGGAGTACTTGGTGGAAAATGGTTATGAAAACCTTGGAATGATGGATCATTCTATTGAAATGTTTTGGACATGTGTTTCCAAACACTTGATGATTTTGGTGATGAAAATGTTGAGGCATGAGCCTTAGCCCTTTATAAAACTGATGGTTGTCTGGATGCGATACCATTCCAATTTTATCGTACAACCACAATACCCGAATATTGGGTAGGGCTTGACTGGAAACTTATATACCTTAGTATTAGTTCCCTCACGGCCAAGGTCTGAGCTGAGGCTACCTTGTGAAAATTGTCCACCTATGCAGTACCCAAGATGACAGTGGTCATGGTTGGGAGGCCAAACTCACAGGAGAGGTTCTTATACTAGGGAGTGTAACTGAAAGGTTAATATTGATTATCCGCATACTGAGTATGGTGAATTCAGGATTTGTTCCTGACGGATGTATCGAATGTTGTGGTGAAAGTGTACAATCTCTGCAGAGTGTCAAACTATTCGAATAGCCGCGTCCGCGGTTATGGACAGTTGGAGTGGCCATACTGTTCCCCCGTCAGACCCTTTTCAAAATGACTTGTGAAATGAGTTGAGACTTTGACTTGACCACAACAGAGTTGTGACCTGAACTACAAGATCCCACTTAGGATTTATAAAATTGTGACTAGCTTTGGAGCTTAGTAGAGATAAACCTGGCTTTTTGCAAAACAACCCTAGAGCCTAGTGTCCTATATTCCAAAAACCCCTTTACTTGTTAGTATTAGTTTGCGAGTACTTAAAGAGTACTCATGGCTTTGTCCATGGCTATTACCATGACCAGACTATGAAGAGGAGTACCTGGAGGATGGACCCCAGGAAGGTTACGACAACTAGGATCATCTCCCATTGTCAGCATTGCTTGTGACCCCGAAGATGGAGCTTCGCCTACGCTACCGTTCTTATTACGTATTCCGCTGCTTGATGTTGTATTAAGAACTGGATCATGAGATCCCTATTCGTGTAAGAACTTATGTATCATTGTAATGGATGAAGTACTATGGTATCCAATTCTATTATGTCTCGCAAAAATGGTAATCCTGGGATTGCGATGTATGGCATAACAGGCATCTAGGATTGAAAAATCCGGGTGTTGACAAGTTGGTATCAGAGCCATCCTGACCATAGGAGACCCTAGTTAGGTTGGACGTTGAACCAAAAACTTAGTTTCAAAAACTAAAGAAAACAAATATTTACAAAAACCTATTCTCATTCTTATCTCTTTAATTCTTTCATAAAACTTCATGTTCCTCAAAAACTCTTGCAAAATAGAGAAAATTTTTGACACACTTGATCACTCTGCTAATCTACTCATCCTCTATTTTTATAGATGGACGTGAAGTACAGCAAGTTTTATCAACTCGGAAATGGGGGAGACCTTATCTTTGAGAGGGATCTGGGTTAGCTTTCGGAACTTCTGGAGCGTCCGCACCCCGAGTTCTTCGGAGCTCAGCTCAATGATCAAGGAGGAGAAGATCTGCAGTGGCTAATTGTTGCAAGTCTCCGAGGAAAGATTGAACCTCCCACAGCGGAGGGAATTCAGTTTACCTTGAGGGAAAACAACTGGCTCGATGGACTTGCCAGAGCAATGCAGGAAGCTCTTTCCCGTCTGTGTGGACAGAGCATCAATCAGATCAAGGGTACTCGCTTTGAGTTTTTCCCAAGACGTGATGCAAATGGACAACCACTGGAAGCCCCATACCACCCTGAGCTGAAGACTCAATTGTACCACCTTAGCTTCATGATGTACGACCGTCAGCAGGAGCTGGACAACTGCCGTGACTATTGCAACCACAAGTCTGCCATCATCAAGACGAAGGATCAGACCATCGCCATGCTCGCAAAGGATCACAAGTCTCGCCGCCGTCAGCTCGACAAGAAGGAGCGCATTATTGCCCGTATTCTCCATCGCATCTCATCTCTGGAAGAGACCATCCACGAGAGAGACATGCAGCTAGAGGAAAGGGAGAATGCCGGAGAAGATATTCATGGAGACCCTTACTCCTATCTCAACGATGACGATGATTTTCTGGAGGATCAGGCCATGGACTTCTTCACCGATGAGGATGATTTCGCCTTCATCGATGATCCTGAAGATGATGAAGCCACAAACTCCGAGGAGTAGTAGCACTGAGCACTAGCGTAGTGAGTAGTAGTCGGTCCCACTGTATCGTAGATTTCAGAATGGTTCTTAAAACCATCTGTTTTTCCTTGTTGTGGTGTGTGTTGTCATGTGTGCTATGAGTGAATGAATGAAAAAGCAAGTTGCTAGAAAAATCTGAGTCAAACCTTTAAAAAAACTTTTCAAAAACCCAAAACCTTAGCAATTTCCCTCTTTTCTCATGATCGATATCAATCTTCATATGCCACGTGGAGGAAGTGGTTCAGCCCCGGACCCGATGTTGCAGATCCTGCAAATGTTGACTTCTGACCACGAAGCTGAAAGAGCCGAACGTCAAGCCAACCTAGCCACTCTGCAACAGATAGCCCAGCTAGACCACAATAACCAATGCCATGGAAACCAGGACAACCACGGATCTAAACTCAAGAATTTCCAGAATACCAACCCACCCGTTTTCACCAAGTCGGAAGAACCCCTAGATGCCGATGGATTGGCTGCAAACTATGGAAAATAACTTAGAAGTAGCTGGAGTGGAAGCCAATGAGAAAGTCTTGTTCGCCACCCATTATCTAGCCGGAGATGCCAGGGCATGGTGGAACAGTGTCCGTGCGATGACCGGAGGCCAGATGATGACCTCGGAGGAATTCAAGGTCATGTTTAGCAGAACCCATGTGCCACCAAGTTTGATCAAGAGAATGAGAGACGAGTTCAAAGAGTTGAAGTAAGGAAGGATGACTGTAGTGGAATACCGTGACAAATTTTTGTCATTAGCTAGGTATGCCCCGGACGAGATAGACACCAAAGCCAAGAAGAAAGAAAGATTCCTGAATGGTCTGCATGACGAGATGCAGACGGTGTTAGTCAATATCCCCTTTGTGGATATTGAAGCCCTTGTCGACTCTGCTATCCAAATGGGAGGAAAGATCAACCAATCCAATGAAAACCGCAAGCGTCGCATGATGCATCAACCAGGAACCCATCAGACCCCAAAGTATCGCCCCAACCCATCTCCAGGATTTGCCCCACGAACCAACAGACCCCCTATGACCCGTCCGACCTATCCCAACCGTGGAAACCCTAGACCCGGAGGAAATCACAACAACCCCAGCAACTCTAGCAATTTCACCCGTGTCCCACCCAAGTTCAACACCAACAATACTACCACTAACCCCAATACGCCCTAGGATCGAAGCAATGCGTGCCTATCGCAGACCAAGGACAAGTCACAAGTGACCTGTTATGATGTGGAAATAAAGGCCACTATTCCAATGAGTGCCCTAACAAGAAGAATGCTAGCCACAACGCCAATGTCCCATTTCAAAGAAGCGTCGTGTCCACCAGGGAGAAGATTTGCCCTGTGGAATTCACTCAACCGCAATGGCCGTCTTTTTCTCATGCATGCTGAAGAAGCTCAGGAAGCGCCAGACGTCGTGCTGGGTATGTTTTCTGTTAATTCAGTACTTGCAAGAGTGTTGTTTGATTCTGGTGCATCGCATTCATTTGTCACCGAAGAATTTTCCCGCACTAGTAAAATTCAGCCAACCAAATTGAAGCATGTGATGATTGTGCAAATTCCCGGATCAACCACCAAGGCTAGGCAAATTTGCAAAGCCGTCCCTATCCGAATCCATGGCATAGATTTTTATGCTAACCTAATAGTGCTCGGAACTAAAGGTTTGGAAGTAGTACTAGGAATGGATTGGATGTCCAAGCATAAAGGATTGATTGACTGTGCCAAGAAAGCCAGTACCATGACCAGTATCACCGGAGTATCAGTCGAGCATATATCTGAAACCTTACCTTGCCAATTCAAGTGTAACAAGAGTCTAGCCCAACCTACCATTGACCAAGTTCAGATAGTCTGCGAATACCCCGATGTATTTCCAGATGTTTTGCCCGGTATGCCCCCAGATCGGGATATCGAGTTTATCATCGAACTAATCCCTGGAACAGGACCCATAGCCTAGAGACCCTATAGTATGAACCCGTCAGAACTAGAAGAACTGAAGAAGCAATTGGATTCCATGTTGGAAATCGGATTGATTCAACCAAGTGCATCCCCATGGAGATCACCTGTCTTGTTTGTGGACAAGAAGGATGGAGGTAACCATTTGTGTACGGACTATAGTAAGTTGAATGATGTCACCATCAAGAACAAGTACCCCTTGCCTAAGATCGAAGATTTGTTTGATCAGTTGACCGGTGCCCAGGTGTTTTCTAAGATTGATCTTAGAACTGGCTATCATCAACTCAAAATTGCAAGAGGATATCCCGAAGACTGCTTTCACCACCCGATATGGATTGTATGAGTATACAGTCATGTCTTTTGGATTAACCAATGCCCCCGCTTATTTCATGAATCTCATGAATAAGATTTTTATGGACTTCCTGGATAAGTGTGTCGTTGTTTTCATCGATGACATTCTGATTTATTCCCAATCGAAAGAAGAACATGAGCTACACCTAAGGACCATCCTTGGAACCCTTAGAGAGCATCAGTTGTATGCAAAGTTTAGCAAATGTGAATTCTGGTTACAGGAAGTAGGATTCCTCGGTCACATTGTATCAGCCGGAGGAATTGCCGTAGACCCTGCCAAAGTGAAAGATGTAGAAGATTGGCAAGCCCCAACCACTCAAACCCAAGTTCGTGCTTTTCTCGGATTGGAGGGATATTACCGCAAATTCGTGGAAGGATTCTCGAGTATAGCCCGACCCATGACCCAATTACTGAAGAAAGACAAGAAGTTTGAATGGACGGACAACTGCGAAGCGAGTTTTCCAGAACTCAAGAGGAGATTGATTTCAGCCCCAATCTTGATCATGCCGGATATTACGAAGCCCTTCGATGTGTATTGTGACGCATCCAAGATTGGACTCAGATGTGTGCTAATGCAAGAAGGCAAAGTTATATCTTATCTATCGTGACAACTGAAGCAACATGAACAAAATTACCCAACCCATGATCTCGAACTCGCAGCCGTAGTTCTAGCCCTGAAGACATGGAGACATTACCTTATGGGAAACCGTTGTGAGATTTATTCGGATCACAAGAGCCTAAAGTATATATTCACCCAAAAGGAGCTGAATATGAGGAAGAGAAGATGGATTGAGTTAATCAAGGATTACGACCTGGACATTCACTATCACCCTGGAAAAGCCAATGTGGTAGCCGATGCCCTTAGCAAATTGCCGTGCCGCTTGAACTCCATGATTTTAAAGGAGCAACCAAGTTTGCACAAAGATATGGAAGATTTTCGAATGGAATTAGTAAGTGAAGGATTTTTGGCTAGCATAGAACTTCAGCCCACTTTGATCAGTCAGATTAAAGAGGCGCAGAAAGGAAATGCTAGTATCGACGAAATCAAGCATCGTATCGGTACAGGCAAAGTACCCGGATTCACCGAGGACGAAGAAGGAGTTTTGTGGTACAAAGGACGCCTTTGTGTACCAGCAGATTCGGAGTTGAAAGAAGTTATCTTGAAGGAGGCTCATGATACTCTTTATTCTATCCATCCCGGAGGAACCAAGATGTATCAAGATTTGAAAGAGCAATTTTGGTGGCATAAGATGAAGAGAGAAATCGGAAGCTATATCGCCAAGTGTGACATATGTCAGCGAGTCAAGGCAGGACATCAACGACCCGCTGGATTGTTGCAACCTTTGCGGATTCCGGAATGGAAATGGAATTCAGTAGGAATGGACTTTATCACTGGACTACCTACTTCTAGTAGGGGAAATGACTCTATTTGGGTCATAGTGGACAGATTGTCCAAAGTAGCCCATTTCTTGCCCGTCAAAACCACCTACCAGAGTTCGAAGCTAGCGGAGTTATACATCGCTAGAATCGTTAGTTTGCATGGAGTCCCCAAGAACATAGTCTCGGATCGAGGAACTCAGTTTACCTTGAGATTCTGGAATAAAGTCCAAGAAGGTTTAGGAACCCGCCTAGATTTCAGTACCGCTTATCACCCTCAGACCGATGGATAAATGGAGCGAGTAAACCAAATACTCGAAGATATGCTTAGAGCATGTGTGCTAGAATATGGATCCAAATGGGAAGACTGTCTGCCGTTTGCAGAATTTTCATACAACAATAGTTACCAAGCCAGTTTGCAAATGTCCCCATTTGAATTTATGTATGGAAGAAAGTGCCGCACCCCTTTGAACTGGTCGGAAGTAGGAGAGAATCAGATTTTCGGACCCGACATTCTACGAGAAGCAGAAGAGAAGGTTCACAAGATTCGTGAACACCTCAAGACAGCCCAATCCCGACAAAAGAGTTACGCCGACAAGAGACGTCGAGACCTCGTCTTCAACATCAGAGATTTTGTTTATCTGAAAGTGTCGCCATTGAAGGGAATGCAACGTTTCCAACTCAAAGGAAAGTTAGCCCCCAGATATATCGGACCTTTCAAAATCTTGAACCATCGAGGAGAAGTATCGTATCAACTGGAACTACCTGAAGAGATGTCAGCTGTGCACAATGTGTTCCATATCTCGTTACTTCGCAAATGTCTCGAAGTCCCCGAGAAGACCGAAGTGTTCAAGAATATCGATCACCGGACCATATAGATCAATGATGATCTAACCTATCCCGAAGTACCCATCCGTATATTGGAAGAAGCATTTCGAACTACCAGAACCCGAAGCATCAAGTTTCTCAAGATTCAGTGGAACAACCACACAGAAGAGGAGGCTACCTGGGAACGCAAAGATCACATTAGAACGGAGTTTCCAGATCTCTTCAAATCCTAGGTAATATTTTCGTCCTTTTTCAAATCTCGGGACGAGATTTTGTTTAAGGGGGGAAGGTTTGTAACATCCCAAAAATATCAAACTTAGATCATCAAAACACTAATCATCAAGTTTAGGGTTAACAAAAACTTTTCTAAATGAATTCATGAATGCATGTATATGTGTATGCATGGATTTTGAATTTCTTTAAAAACCACCTTGTTTGTGTGATCCATTGCTTGTGAAATGTTTCTTAGGTGAAAAGAGCATCATCTAAAACATTTCCCACACTTTTCCTAAAGACAAGTAAATCAAAACAAATATATTAAGTGAATGGTCATTTTGGCCAATTTAACTCACATGCCTACTTTGGCTGTCTCAAACTTTCAAAACCTAACAGAAACTTTTCTGGACCTTTGCACCCCTTGAATGTACTCATAACAGAGTATCAAGGCCCACTTTGTGATCATCCAGAAACTTTCAAATGCATAGTTTAAATGACAATTCAAAATTGAATCTTCTTCATATGGGAAGATCCCACTTTTTCAAAACCCACTCAAACAAGCTCAACTTTCAAAACCCAAGCATCTGCAGACTCACCAGAACCAATCTAGCAAACTCACCAAAATTCATTTAAAAATTCAAAACTTGAGTTCATGTGGCCATTTCATCAAACAAAGTTGCGACACAAATCAAACAAAACCACAAACACTATAGTGTGCGTGTTTTGAGCCTAACTTGTTCCCTAGTTAGCTCACACACAAACCAAGAGATCATCTAGAAAGATTAGCCCAACACTAGCACCCTGTGAGCTTGCCATTGCCATTAATGGTGAACAGCCGAGCACCCCATGTCACCCCAATGTGGACAAGCTAGGAAGCAGCAAGCCTAGTCAAGATGTCTGGAGGCAGCCACCGCCACCGCCATCGCTGTCCCAGCCGCGAGCATTGCCAAGCCCTGGACCACGCGCACAAGCCGCGCCCAGACCATGCCGAGCGTGCGCCAGAGCACCACCCGCGACCAGCGTCCCCAGACCGCGCGCCGCCCTCACCGCGCGCACACACGATCACCACCGACCCAGGACCCCGCCAGACACTCCCGTTTGCCGCCCCGTGCCCTACAACCACCGCCTGCCGTCGAAGACGCCGCCGCCAGCGCAGCGCCGCCTGCCGTTCAAACCACACCGCCCCATGCCTCGCGATCATGTCGTTGAGCATCGCCAGGAGACACATCACCGTCCCCTACCCTTTCCCATGCCATTAGCTGCCTGTAACGTCACCCCCGACGAGCTCACCTTGCGCCCCGACGGTCCCCTCGCTCGACTATAAATAGAGGCCACCCCCGCACGATTTCTTCACACCATCTTACTCCCCTCTCCCCACTGACCGTGCCACACCATCCTCAGAGCAAGGCGAGCACCACTTCCGAATTTCACCGAGCCCGCCTCTGGAGAAGAAGGGAGCCAGCGATTGAGCCGCCCAGAGAAGCCACCGGTACCGGAGGATCGCCGTCGTCGACTTCGCTGCTCGCCTCCTCACCTCGCCGACTCCCGGTGAGCCCCAAAGACCCCCCAGCGCGCTAGGTTTCGTTCTCGACGGAGCTGTCTCGCGTCGACGATGACCCTCAGCCGTTGGATTAGAACTAGATCGAAGGACCCATGTTGCCCCATACCGCTTCGCCTAGCCCCGTGTCACTGAAGAGTGGGGACACCCACTTACGCAGCCCGCAGGAGCACTGCGCTTAGCAGGCCGGCCCGTTAGAATTTCCCGTGCAGCCCAGCATTTCAAATTAAACATTTTTCTTTTTAATTTCAAACACACTTCTGTACCCAACTTCAAAATCAACCCAGGTCGGTTCAGTGCACCAAATTGGATGAAACCAACTTTGTTGGAAAGGTCTGTGAGTGCTTAATCCAAGACCGTTGGATTCAAGTCATTTGGATCTGTAGATCACCCATAGCAAAAATAACAAGGCAGAAGCTTTTCTGCATTCAAACATTTTTCAAATTTAAACCATAAAAGCTTTTGAGTTGATTCCAACTCTCAAAAATCACATTTAACCATACCTTTCAGAATATATAAAAATATATAGGTTTACTTGTAGAAATAATGTTTAAGGAATAAAAGAATTCTACATAAGCATTTCTAGCCACTTTAATCAATTTAAAATAAAAGGGTAAAACCTTATTAAATTGTGACACCACTTTAAATCACATTCCCATGGACTACAATATGTGGTGATGACATGTGTCAACATGATCCCATGTTTAGTTTGGAGAATATTAAATCTTAAGTAGTTTTTCAATGAGTAGAAATTACTTTTCTAAAATAAAAGGACTTAAACCAATCCTTAACCTTGTAATGTTAGATATGATGCTAGATCATCTATAGGACCCTTGTGTGTGATGATTGCAAGTAGTTAAGTATTGATTGGTGATTGTGTACCTCGTATTTATTCATAGACGCTAGTACCGACCAAGGATACTACAAGGAGGAAGAAGGATACTACGAGGAGGAAGCCGAGGAGAACTTCAACCACTGCTCTGCACAAGGCAAGCTTTACTAATCAAGTTGACCAATGTGCAAGCTAACCCTTGCAAGATACTATACCTATGCAAGCTAACCCTTGCAAGATACTATACCTATGCAAGCCTAATACTACTAGTGAATGTGCAAGCTAACACTTGCAAGATACCCTATTGTTGCCACAAACCCATGCTTGTGATATGAATACTATATGCCTTAAGCGTATGTGATCATATCAACTTGCTAAACCAATCCTAGTTTTATGGCAAGCTTCTTACTTTATTTCTTTATCAAAGCTTACTTAGAGTCTACTTAAGAGTTTGGTAGACATTAGACAGCTGTGCTCAAGTTTGCTCTAAGAGCATAAAATTTGGCCTAAGATAGAAACCTTGATCTCAGCCTAAGATATAATGTTGGACTTAGTGAAACTCCACCAGTTTCCACCCCTCATTATTACCTTTCCCAACTGTAGATGCTAGTGCTAAGCATAAAACTTGATCAACTTTAGATCGGAGTACTTGGTGGAAAATGGTTATGAAAACCTTGGAATGATGGATCATTCTATTGAAATGTTTTGGACATGTGTTTCCAAACACTTGATGATTTTGGTGATGAAAATGTTGAGGCATGAGCCTTAGCCCTTTATAAAACTGATGGTTGTCTGGATGCGATACCATTCCAATTTTATCGTACAACCACAATACCCGAATATTGGGTAGGGCTTGACTGGAAACTTATATAACTTAGTATTAGTTCCCTCACGGCCAAGGTCTGAGCTGAGGCTACCTTGTGAAAATTGTCCACCTGTGCAGTACTCCAAGATGACAAAGTGGTCATGGTTGGGAGGCCAAACTCACAGGAGAGGTGCTTATACTAGGAGTGTAACTGAAAGGTTAAGATTGATTATCCGCATCTTGAGTATGGTGAATTCAGGATTTGTTCTGACGGATGTATCGAATGTTGTGGTGAAAGTGTACAATCTCTGCAGAGTGTCAAACTATTCGAATAGCGTCCGCATGATTATGGACAGCTTGGAGTGGCCATACTGTTCCCCGTCGCACCCTTTTCAAAATGACTTGTGAAATGAGTTGAGACTTTGACTTGACCACAACAGAGTTGTGACCTGAACTACAAGATCCCACTTAGGAGTTATAAAATTGTGACTAGCTTTGGAGCTTAGTAGAGATAAACTGGCTTTTGCAAAACAACCCTAGAGCCTAGTGTCCTATATTCCAAAAACCCTTTACTTGTTAGTATTAGTTTGAGTACTTAAAGAGTACTCATGGCTTTGTCCTGGCTATTACCATGGCGGACTATGAAGAGGAGTACCGGAGGATGGACCCTGTGAAGGTTACGACAACTAGGATCATCTCCCATCGTCGATTGCCTGTGACCCGAAGATGGAGCTACGCCACCGCTATTATTACGTATTCCGCTGCTTGATGTTGTATTAAGAACTGGATCATGAGATCCCTATTCGTGTAAGAACTTATGTATCGTTGTAATGGATGAAGTACTATGGTATCCAATTCTGTTATGTCTCGCAAAAATGGTAATCCTGGGATTGCGATGTATGGCATAACAGGCATCTAGGATTGAAAAATCCGGGTGTTGACATCTGTGTTCCCCTCTGCCCCTGACTCATGCTATCACGCTCAGCAACTTCTTGCGCATCCACTGAAACGCCTTGTTTTCTCTCGCATGATCTGTAGCCTCGACAGCGACTTCAACTGAGCGCCGCCGCTCTCTGCACGAACTCCAGCGACCTCTCCCCGTAAGTACCAGCTGCCCCTTGCCCTCTGTCTGATACGATTAGGATCCCCATCGTCTTGCGCATCTGACCGTACCTTCCTTTTGACTTAGCGCGACGCAGAACCTCGCCAACGTCAACGACAGCCGCACCCGACGCGTTCGCGAACTCCGGCGAGGAATCTCCGATGACCTCGTGCGCCCCTTCCCAAGCCATCACCACCTTGAGCTTCAGCACACCGCCGCGGTTCTGGTAAGCTTCTCCCCTCACTCCCGCGCGACCTAGAACGCCAGCACCGCCGCTGACATACGCGTCGCCGCCAGTCGCAGCCGCTAGCGCCGCTCGATTTTGGTTAGATGAATTGTAGCCGTCAGATCCAAATCCAGCGCATAGGATTAGTCCACTTATCGAACCGTTATGTTTCGATCTGAACCGTGCATCGCCACTTAGATCCTACGGCTCGCGTGCGTGATCCGGTGCGAAGCGGTACGCGCCAGTAAAATTAAGACACGTGGCTAGGGTTAGAGTTTAAAACAGGATTTAAAACAGATTTGGATTCAAATTTGATTAGGCTATAACTTTTGAATCCCACGTTAGATTTTTGCAAATTTTATACCGTTGGAATCAGGAAGACAAGCCCTTTCTGTTTATGCAATGTGTTTAGTGAAAAGTTTCTGTTAAAATGACTTTATTTGCTGAAACTTGTTTAAGGCTATTTTGAGTATAGAAATTGTTTAGGATTTTGTTTTAGTGCTAAATAAACTTGGTTTGGCAAAATTTTGATTTGTTTATGGATCAGTACTATGCACTTGCTTGTTGGAGTTTTAAAAATCATCACTTAGCATTTTGCATGCATGCATATATATTTTTGTTTGTATATGACTTGTATGTGATTGTGGTTATATTCTTTGTGTAGACTTTGGTGCTAGTGATTGTGATTGTGAAGAGTGCTACTCTCCCCATTACCAAGGCAAGTGGTACTTCATGATATTTCCATCCCTATGTTTTATACAAGCATTAGAAATATTTTGCTAAGTCTAGCATGTTACTATTTTTGCCAAAAGCCATGTTGGGAAATCCTATGTAGATATAGAATTGCTAGGAAATTCCTAAGTTAAGTTACTATGCCATGCTTAGTCTAGCTAGTAGTAAACAAGGGTTGGTAAAGTATATACATGCTATGGTGAAAATATTTCTAAGTCTTTTGACTTATTTTTTTCTTAATAAAACAACTAAGTCAATGAATCTCCTGGGTGGAATGGGACTTGAATGGTGGTTTTTGGTTGAGTGGTTACACAAGGCCCATGGACATGGTTTACCTTGTGTATCTCACTTGTGGTATGCCACCCAGGCACAAAGGGATTTTAGAGGCCAAGTGTTGAGAAGCTTATAGTGCAGCCACTTGGCAATATGGGCTCTGCCTGGATCACATAAGTTGCTAGAACTTAGCCATTTGGACAGTTGGTGGTAGTGGGAATGATAGGTTGGAGCGCGTCCATTTGGTCTAAGGAAAGGCTTCTAAAAGGTCCTGTCTTGGGAAACCAAGTCTGGTGGGGAAAGTGCACAACCTCTGCAGATGGAAAAATCTAAGTACTTAGCCAAGTCCATGGCAATGGACAACTTGAGCATCAAGACATGGAAGACATCAAGAATCTCATCACTCCAACTTCTAAGTAAAACTTCTAGGTGAACAAGGGTGAAGGACCTCAATTTCTATTGTTGGTTTCTTGGGAAAAGTTTTGACAAAGAAAAACTTAGTGATTTCAACTAATAGGAAAAACCTATTTTGAGAAAAGCAAGCCAAGCTACACTTAGCCAAAATGCATATAGTAATATAGTCCACTTAAAATTTACTAAGGTATCACTTGCCAATACTATTCCAAAGTATTGACCACCGTGGTCAGTAACTTGTGATGTTGCAGGTTACTCCGATGATGATTAGGTGTCATGAGTCTACACTCAACATGCTTGCCTGTGGCACATGAAGATGAAGACTTATGTTTATTTACTTATTCCAAACTCTTGTATTAGGCCTATGGCCTTGAGTTGTAAAAGACTATGTTTTATCTCTGGAATGGATGTAATAAATGACCTTTGTATCTGTGTACTTCATCTTAAACTATGGATGCTAGCAATGATCCAGGGACTAGCATTGCAATCACAGGGATCCTTTTCCTTTACAAAGGAGGTATCTTACAGATGGTATCAGAGCACTGTGTTGCTTGTAGGATTATGACCCTAGGATTGGAAACCACTAAGGAAAAAATTTCAACTACTTCTACACTTGTTTATTCTTCTCGTAAACTTTTATAACCTTCTCATTCTCATCTCTATTTGTAGATGAACTCCATCAATGAAGCCGTAAGGAAAGGACCACTCATGACCATGACCTTGGAGTGTGAGACTGAGTTTCCCAAAATTCTCAAGGACCTCATGGTGGCAATGGAAATACATGGTGCAGCTGTGTACAAAGGCTTTCCAGTGAAGGAAGAAGGAGTTGAGTACTGGTGGGTGCAACTTCACTTGTATAAAAACAAGGAAGACAACCACAAAGAAAAAAGGATTCTGCATGTACACCAACACAGTGGTGCACACCACATTCTTTGAGTCAGCAAGAGAAGCAGCTTGGAGGACTATCAAAGAACTTAGTGCTAGAGTCAAGTGCAGAATGCTCAACCTCCAAAAAGACTTGATGAAAGAGAAGGAACATACCCAAGAGTTGGAAGCTACCAACCAAACCTTAAGAGGAGATATTATAGACTTAGTGATGGAATCATGTGAGCAAGATAGACTGATTGCTTCTAGGAACATTGTGTTAGCCAACAGATCCAGTGAGATAGGATTGTAAACGTACTTCGTTAGTTGGACCACCACCTATCACCTTATTTTCCAAAATGATACCTTAAATAAGATTGGACCTTGGTTGATGTAATGGATTCATGTATGCATGACTTGTGTGGTTTTGTTTTCCAAGGATATGTATGTAATGTTTGTCTTTTTTATCTTAAATTGTGTTGTTCTAACTTTTCTATCTTATAAATAGATGCCTATTACCATCAGCACTGTTGAGGAGTTCCAGGTTACCCGCTTTGGTCCTCGTATCGTTGAGCTTACCACTTTTCTCAATCTCCCTCTTCCCACCATCATGGTGCACCCACTCACCAAGTTCGAGAGGAAGGACCTCTGGGGCTTCAAGGTAAACCAGCCCGGACGCCAGACAGAGCCCACTATGGAGGACATCGTCTTCAATCTTATGCACGATGACAGGGAGAGAGGCATGGAGGTAGTTATGCAGGACCTGATAGGACGTCTGCTTGGTCGACACTCCCGACAGGTTAGAGGCACCCACTTCCACGTCTTCGGAAGACGTGATGAGGACGGAGAGTCCATCGACTTCGAGGACGACTCGAGGGACGCAGCAGAGCCGATACGTCTGTATCTCCAGGACTTAGAGTCTCTCATTAGGCACGTGGACACGGACATGAACAATGTCATGCTCAGTAATGACGAGCTCCAGGTGCAGCTTCGCGAGAAGGACAAGCTTTTCGCACAGCAGGACGAGATAGTTAAGGAAATGGAGGCGAAGTTCGAGACCCAGGACAGGAAGTTCAAGAGTCAGGAGAAACATGTCCAGGATAGGAACAAGAAGATCCGGGACATGACTGAAGAACTGCAGTCCAAGGACTTCGAGCTAGAGCAGCAGCAGACGGTGATAGAGAGGCTTCGATCCCAGAAGAGGGCTCTCAAGGCCAAGATTGAGTCCTTGACCACTACTATTGAGGAGAACAAGACCGCGATGGAGAACGCATGTCTTACCTTCGTCGAGGAGGAGATTGATGCTGATGAGTATATTTGACTACTCGTTCATCTTTTATTATCGTACTTGTTATTTGAGAACTTGTTATTGGACCATCCGACATGTGGATGGCTTGCTACTTGTGTGTTTTACTTTGTGAACTTGTTATCTTGTTTTTGAACTTTTATCTTCGTGTTGCATGCTATGTGTTTGCTTATGTGATGTAATGTGCATGAAAACATCTATGGGTATCTCATTCTTATCTCTATTTGAACAAACCACAGATGCCTCCCCGTCGCGCAAACCCCAACAACAACAACAACAACATCACACTAGAAATGCAAGAAATGATGACTGCTCAAACACAGCTTATGCATATGATGACAACATTCATTCAGAACCAAAACAACAACAACAACAACAACCCCAATAACAACAACAATAACAACAACAACCCTCCGGGCTTTGATATGCTCACCAGATTTTTGCGATTGAGGCCAGCTAAGTTCTCGGGGACGACTGATCCCATGGTGGCCAACGATTGGCTACGTTCTGTAAACAAGGACTTAGTAACCGTGGGCTGCACGGATGCTGAAAAAGTCAGATTTGCAGCACATCTGCTGGAAGGGCCAGCCGCCACTTGGTGGGACAACTTTCAGATCACCACTCCTATAGATGAGGTGACTTGGGCTATCTTTGAGGATGGTTTTCGCACTGCCCATATCTCATCAGGAATAATGAGCCTGAAAAAGAAAGAGTTCCACAATCTGAAGCAGTGCCACCGCAGCGTGGCTGAGTACATTGAAGAGTTCAACAATCTGGCACGTTATGCACCGGAAGAAGTTGACACGGATGCCAAGAGAAAGGAAAAATTTCTGGAAGGCTTGAATGATGAGCTAAATCTGCAACTGGCTGTGGCATATGTTCCGACTTATCAGTCGCTCTATGACAAGGCTGCAATATTAGAGAACAAACTGAAGCAAGTCGAGAGTAGAAATAGAAAGCACTCCGACAAGCACAACTCGGGATTGTCTCACAAACGATCTCACTATGATGACAGTGGAAGCTCAGGATCCCACAAGCATGGGAAATTCAACAAGCACCACAACCACTACCGTCATGACAAAAAGCATCACCGCAGTCATGACAATGACAAGTACAAGAACCACAAGAGTGGACATAAGAGCCACCACAGTGGTAATGGAAGTGGAAGTGGAAGTCAGCCGGCTAAGAGAGACATCAGTCAGGTTGAATGCTTCAAATGCAAGAAGATGGGACACTATGCAAATGAGTGCCCCGAAAAGAAAGTTGAAGGACCTGTCAAACCCAATCCTTTCCAGAAAGGACAGGTGAACCACATCAGTGTGGAGGAGGTATATGAGGAGCTTGACGCTGTTGCTGGTAAGTTCAGACTCAATTATATTCCAGCATTTGTTCTTTTTGATACTGGAGCATCGCATTCATTCATATCAAAAGCATTTGTTGATAGAAATGGGTTTCCAACTGAAAACATTGGGTGTCTAATAAAAGTTAGTTCTCCGGGTGGAGATATGATAGTAAGTCTTGGATGCCGGGATCTAGTAATAGAATTTGGAAAACATAAGTTTCCGGGGAGTCTGATAATCCTAGATTCCCAAGGACTGGACGTAATACTGGGAATGGATTGGATGGCTAAGTATGAAGGGGTACTAGATTGTGCTAATCGTACTGTTGCACTCACAACCCCGGAAAGAAAAAGAATTAAGTTCAAGTCCAACTTTGAATCTAAAGGAAGTAAGCTAAATTCTCTTAAGGGGGTTAGCATGGACAGTGTGCCAATTGTAAGTGAGTATCCGTATGTGTTTCTGGAAGAATTGCCGGGAATGCCACCAGATAGAGATGTGGAATTTCTGATAGATTTGGTACCAGGTTCTGGACCAATAGCAAAGAGACCATATAAAATGTCAGTTGATGAACTGAAAGAGCTCAAGAAGCAACTTGGAGAACAGTTGCAGAAAGGATTTATTCAACCAAGTTCTTCATCTTGGGGAGCCCCAGTCTTATTTGTGGAGAAGAAAGACAGAAGTCAAAGGTTATGCATAGATTACCGTTCACTCAACGAGGTAACTATCAAGAACAAATATCCTTTGCCTAGAATCAATGAATTATTTGATCAGCTTGAAGGAGCATGTGTGTTCTCAAAGATTGATCTAAGGTCAGGCTATTTTCAACTCAAGATAAGCGAACAAGACATACCTAAAACAACATTTACTACAAGGTATGGATTGTATGAGTATACCGTAATGCCTTTTGGCTTGACCAATGCTCCAGCATACTTCATGAATATGATGAACAAGGTGTTCATGGAATTTCTTGACAAGTTTGTTGTCGTTTTCATCGACGACATCTTAGTCTACTCCAAGATCAAAGAAGAACATGAAGGACACTTGCGTTTGATACTTGAGAAGTTACGAGAGCATAAACTTTATGCCAAATTTAGAAAGTGTGAGTTCTGGTTAGAGGAAGTTGGTTTTCTTAGTCATGTTATGACAAAGGATGGTGTAGCAGTTGATCCTGCTAAGGTTTCAGCTGTGACTGAATGGGAATCTCCCAAGTCCGTGAAAGAAGTTCGTAGTTTCCTTGGCTTAGCAGGTTACTACAGGAGGTTTATTGAGAATTTCTCAAAGGTTGCTAAGCCAATGACTGAATTGCTAAAGAAAGACAAGAGATTTGCTTGGTCTGAAGGTTGTGAAGCAAGCTTTCAGGAGTTGAAGAAGAGACTTGTGACAGCACCAGTCTTGTGTCTGTCAGACTTGGAAAAGGATTTCCAAGTATATTGTGACGCATCTCATCAAGGTTTGGGTGCAGTACTTATGCAAGACGGTAAAGTTGTGGCCTATGCCTCGAGACAACTCAAAACTCATGAGGTGAACTATCCCACTCATGATTTAGAGTTAGCCTCTGTCGTCCATGCACTCAAAACATGGAGGCATTATCTTTTGGGAAAGCGTTGTGAAGTGTTCACTGATCACAAAAGTTTGAAGTATATCTTCACCCAGAAGGAAATTAATATGAGACAAAGAAGATGGCTAGAGCTTATCAAGGACTATGACTTAAGTTTGCAATACCACCCCGGTAAAGCAAATGTTGTGGCAGATGCTCTAAGTCGTAAGGTATTTGTGAATGGCCTTACCAAAGGAGAATTGTCGGATGATTTGTGTACCCAATTCAGAAAACTCGGGTTGGAGATTGTAACTGAAGGACATCTCATGTCATTAGATGTTCAACCCACTTTGCTGGACAAGATCCGAGAAGCTCAGATGACTGATAAGGAAATTGAAGAGATTAAGGAAAAGATTGGCCAGGGGAAAGCTAAAAATTTCCATGAAGACGAACAGGGTACTTTATGGCGTGGGAAACGTATCTGTGTTCCACAAGATCCGGAGTTGGGGAAACTGATTTTGCAGGAAGCACACAACTCTCCGTATTCTATTCACCCGGGTAACACCAAAATGTACATGGACATGAAAGATATATTTTGGTGGAATAATCTCAAGAGGGACATCGCCGAACATATTGCTTTGTGTGATGTGTGTAGTAGAGTGAAAGCGGAGCATCAGAAACCAGCAGGTTTGCTTCAACCACTACCTATTCCTGATTGGAAGTGGGACAAAATTGGTATGGATTTCATTACCGGACTACCAAGGACCAGGTCAGGATATGATTCAATATGGGTAGTAGTGGATCGCCTAACTAAAGTGGCTCATTTCATACCCGTGAAGACAACTTATGCAAGTGCCAAGTTAGCCCAAATCTACATGAGTAGAATTGTATGTCTACATGGTGTGCCCAAGAGTATTGTATCTAATAGGGGAACTCAATTCACTTCTCATTTTTGGAGACAACTACATGAGTCATTGGGAACGAGGTTGGAATTCAGTACTGCTTTTCATCCTCAAACCGATGGACAAACAGAAAGGACTAATCAAATTCTGGAAGACATGTTGAGGGCATGTGCCCTAGACTATGGATCCAGTTGGGATGAAAGTCTGCCTTACGCAGAATTTTCTTATAATAACAGCTATCAAGCCAGCATTGAGATGGCACCGTTTGAGTTTCTCTACGGAAGAAAGTGTACCACCCCATTGTTATGGAATAATGTGGGAGAAAGAAGTTTATTCGGGCCAGATCTTATCAAAGAAGCCGAGGAGAATGTCAAATTGGTTAAGGACAGGTTAAAGATAGCACAGTCCCGACAGAAAAGCTACGCAGATCCTAAGCGTAGAGAAGTCACCTACGAAGTTGGTGATAGAGCTTATCTTAGAGTGTCACCACTTCGCGGAGTGAAAAGATTCGGAGTCAAAGGAAAATTGGCACCAAGATATGTTGGGCCATTCAAGATTCTAAGTCGCAAAGGAGAGGTTGCCTATGAAACAGAACTACCAGAATCTCTATCAGTTGTCCATAATGTGTTTCATGTGAGTCAGCTTAAGAAATGTCACCCAGAAATGGAAGAAACTTCTTTGAAAGATACTATACCTTTGGAGGAGGTTCAACTAGAAAGTGATCTCACTTATGAAGAGAAACCTATCAAGATTCTTGAGACTGAAGAAAGAGTCACAAGGACAAAGACTATCAAGTATTGCAAAGTGCAGTGGAATCATCATTACGAAGAGGAAGCAACATGGGAAAGAGAAGATGATCTTCGGAAGGACCACCCTCACATATTTGCTAGCCAATCCGAATCTCGAGGGCGAGATTCACCTTAAGGGGGTTATATTTGTAACATCCCTAAAATCATGATTTCAAAGATTGCATATCATTCATGCATGCATATAGAATTGAGATCAATTTCAAAACTCATTTCAGAAAAACAGAAGCACATAGTGCTATCATTTTATGTGAGCAAACTTAAATCGAATGGCCATCCCCATTTGAGAGTTTGAATGTTTTAAACCTAGATTGTTTGTCTCCCTTGTTGAATGGATTGAGTGTGGAAATTGAACCAAGCTTTACAAAATGGAAATGGTTTCAAAAACCATTTTTCAAACATTTGCCAATCAAGTGCAAAGTCCCTGTTATTTTGTTTCTCCAAAAATGACCAAGCCTTTACAAAGTAACCACATGGTTTTAAGCCTAGATTTGAGACTGTTGCACACTTCAAAAACCCTAGAAAGATTTGGATTCAAAAAGAGTTTGAATTAATTTGAAAACCATTCCTGAAAATCAAAACAGAAAAAGAAAAGGAATAAAGAAAGGAAAAGGGCCAGGCGCTCCTATTCTAGCCCAGCAGCAGAACCGGCCCAACTAGCCCATCCGGCCTCTCTCTCGCTACGCAGACGCACTCCACGATCGCCGACACCCAGACCCCACCCTCTCGCTTATTTCCGACGCACGGGCCCCGCCCACGCCATCGTCTTCCCCAAATCCAAGACGAACTCCGCCCGTTGCTGCCTTGATTCCGTGAGGTAAAGGGCATTGATTCTCTGGGCATTTCTTGTCGAGCCTCTGGATATATAATCCCCACTCTCTCGTGACCATTTCCCCTCAACCAATTCCTCCTTCACGCCACCAGGCTGCCCACAACTCGCTCGACGCCGCCGCTGTTCCGACGACCGCGCCGACGAATTCCGGTGAGCTCTGTGTTCCCCTCTGCCCCTGACTCATGCTATCACGCTCAGCAACTTCTTGCGCATCCACTAACACGCCTTGTTTTATCTCGCATGATCTGTAGCCTCGACAGCGACTTCAACTGAGCGCCGCCGCTCTCTGCACGAACTCCGGCGACCTCTCCCCATAAGTACCAGCCGCCCCTTGCCCTCTGTCTGATACGATTAGGATCCCCATCGTCTTGCGCATCTGACCATACCTTCCTTTTGACTTAGCGCGACGCAGAACCTCGCCAACGTCGACGACAGCCGCACCCGACGCGTTCGCGAACTCCGGCGAGGAATCTCCGACGACCTCGTGCGCCCCTTCCCAAGCCATCACCACCTTGAGCTTCAGCACACCGCCGCGGTTCTGGTAAGCTTCTCCCCTCACTCCCGCGCGACCTAGAACGCCAGCGCCGCCGCTGACAGACGCGCCACCGCCAGTCGCCGCCGCTAGCGCCGCTCGATTTTGGTTAGATGAATTGTAGCCGTCAGATCCAAATCCAGCGCGTAGGATTAGTCCACTTATCGAACCGTTATGTTTCGATCTGAACCGTGCATCGCCACTTAGATCCTACGGCTCGCGTGCGTGATCCGGTGCGAAGCGGTACGCGCCAGTAAAATTAAGACATGTGGCTAGGGTTAGAGTTTAAAACACGATTTAAAACAGATTTGGATTCAAATTTGATTAGTCTATAACTTTTGAATCCCACGTTAGATTTTTGCAAATTTTATACCGTTGGAATCAGGAAGACAAGACCTTTCTGTTTATGCAATGTGTTTAGTGAAAAGTTTCTGTTAAAATGACTTTATTTGCTGAAACTTGTTTAAGGCTATTTTGAGTATAGAAATTGTTTAGGATTTTGTTTTAGTGCTAAATAAACTTGGTTTGGCAAAATTTTGATTTGTTTATGGATCAGTACTATGCACTTGCTTGTTGGAGTTTTAAAAATCATCACTTAGCATTTTGCATGCATGCATATATATTTTTGTTTGTATATGACTTGTATGTGATTGTGGTTATATTCTTTGTGTAGACTTTGGTGCTAGTGATTGTGATTGTGAAGAGTGCTACTCTCCCCATTACCAAGGCAAGTGGTACTTCATGATATTTCCATCCCTATGTTTTATACAAGCATTAGAAATATTTTGCTAAGTCTAGCATGTTACTATTTTTGCCAAATGCCATGTTGGGAAATCCTATGTAGATATAGAATTGCTAGGAAATTCCTAAGTTAAGTTACTATGCCAAGCTTAGTCTAGATAGTAGTAAACAAGGGTTGGTAAAGTATATACATGCTATGACGAAAATATTTCTAAGTCTTTTGACTTATGTTTTTCTTAATAAAACAACTAAGTCAATGAATCTCCTGGGTGGAATGGGACTTGAATGGTGGTTTTTGGTTGAGTGGTTACACAAGGCCCATGGACATGGTTTACCTTGTGTATCTCACTTGTGGTATGCCACCCAGGCACAAAGGGATTTTAGAGGCCAAGTGTTGAGAAGCTTATAGTGCAGCCACTTGGAAATATGGGCTCTGCCTGGATCACATAAGTTGCTAGAACTTAGCCATTTGGACAGTTGGTGGTAGTGGAAATGATAGGTTGGAGCGCGTCCATTTGGTCTAAGGAAAGGCTTCTGAAAGGTCCTGTCTTGGGAAACCAAGTCTGGTGGGGAAAGTGCACAACATCTGCAGATGGAAAAATCTAAGTACTTAGCCAAGTCCATGGCAATGGACAACTTGAGCATCAAGACATGGAAGCCATCAAGAATATCATCACTCCAACTTCTAAGTAAAACTTGTGGGTGAACAAGGGTGAAGGACCTCAATTTCTATTGATGGTTTCTTGGGAAAAGTTTTGACAAAGAAAAACTTAGTGATTTCAACTAATAGGAAAAACCTATTTTGAGCAAAGCAAGCCAAGCTACACTTAGCCAAAATGCATATAGTAATATAGTCCACTTAAAATTTATTAAGGTATCACTTGCCAATACTATTCCAAAGTATTGACCCATTGTGGCTGTAACTTGTGATGTTGCAGGTTACTCTGATGATGATTAGGTGTCATGAGTCTACACTCAACATGCTTGCCTGTGGCACATGAAGATGAAGACTTATGTTTATTTACTTATTCCAAACTCTTGTATTAGGCCTATGGCCTTGAGTTGTAAAAGACTATGTTTTATCTCTGGAATGGATGTAATAAATGACCTTTGTATCTGTGTACTTCATCTTAAACTGTGGATGCTAGCAATGATCCAGGGACTAGCATTGCAATCACAGGGATCCTTTTCCTTTACAAAGGAGGAATCTTACACATAACGAGGTGCCAATTTTCCTTTGACTCCAAATCTCTTCACACCACGAAGTGGTGAGACTCTAAGGTAAGCTCTATCACCTATCTCATAGGTGACCTCTCTACGTTTTGGATCTGCATAGCTCTTTTGTCGGGATTGGGATATCTTCAATCTATCCTTTACCATTCTGACTTTCTCTTTAGCTTCCTTGATCAGATCTGGTCCGAACAAATTTCTTTCTCCTACTCCGTTCCATAATAATGGTGTAGTACACTTCCTTCGATAAGGGAATTCAAATGGAGCCATATGTATGCTCGATTGCTAGATGTAATTGTAATAAAATTATGTGTATGGCAGACTTTCATCCCAACTAGATCCATAGTCTAGCGCACAAGCTCTCAACATATCTTCCAATATCTGATTGGTCCTTTCTGCCTGTCCATCAATCTGAGGGTGAAATGAAGTGCTGAACTCTAGTCTAGTTCCCAATGACTCATGTAGTTGTTTCCAAAAATGCGAAGTGAACTAAGTTCCTCTATCTGACACAATACTCTTAGGTACTCCATGCAGACACACAATCCTGTTCATATAGATCTTGGCGAATTTAGCACTTGTATAGGTGGTCTTTACGGGTATGAAATGAGCCACTTTTGCTAAGCAATCCACAACAACCCATATATAATCGTATCCGGATCTAGTCCTTGGCAATCCTATGATAAAATCCATACCAATTTTATCCCACTTCTAATCAGGTATTAGTAGTGGTTGTAATAAACCTTCTAGTTTTTGATGTTCCTCCTTTACTCGACTACACATGTCACACAAAGCAATGTGCTCCATGATATCTTTCTTTAGATTGTTCCACCAAAATATTTCCTTCACATCCATGTACATCTTGGTGTTGCCTGGATGAATATAATATGGTGAATTATGTGCTTCCTGCAGGATCAATTTCCTTAGTTCAGGATCTTGTGGAATGCATATACGCTTTCCATACCATAAGGTTCCTTGTTCATCTTCATGGAATCCCTTTTCCTTTCCTTTACCAATTTTACTCTTGATCTCTTCTATTTCCTTGTCCAACTTTTGAGCTTCTTTGATTTTATCCAATAGTGTTGGTTGTACCTCCAAAGACATAAGATATGCTTCAGGCACAATCTCCAATCTTAGCTCTTTAAATTGAGCGCACAAATCATCTGGCAATGCTCCTTTGGTGAGGCCATTTACATAAACCTTGCGTCTTAATGCATCGGCAACGAAATTTGCTTTCCCGGGATGGTATTTCAAACTTAAGTCGCAATCCTTGATAATTTCTAGCCATCTTCTTGTCTCATGTTGAGTTCTTTCTGGGTGAAAATGTATTTCAGACTCTTGTGATCGGTGAACATTTCACAACACTTACCCAACATATAGTGTCTCCATGTTTTGAGTGCATGGACAACAAAGGCCAACTCTAAGTCATGCGTAGGATAGTTTACTTCATGATTCTTGAATTATCTCGAGGCATAAGCTACTACTTTTCCTTCATGCATTAACACACCACCCAGTCCTTGGTGAGACGCATCACAATAAACTTGAAAATCTTTCTCTAGATCTGGCAAGCATAACACTGTGCTGACACTAATCTCTTCTTCAACTCTTGAAAATTGGTCTCACATGCTTCAATCCATTCAAACTTCTTTTCTTTCTTTAGTAACTCCGTCATAGGCTTAGCTACTTTCAAAAAATTCTCGATGAACCTTCTATTGTACCCTGCCGAGCCTAGGAAACTATGGACTTCTTTAACTCTTTTGGGAGATTCCCACTCTGTTACAACTGATACCTTTGCGGGATAGATAGATATACCATTCCCAGACACGATATGTCCAAGAAATCCAACTCTTATTAAACCAAAATTCACATTTACTGAACTTGGCATACAACTTGTGCTCCCTGAGTTTCTCAAGAATCAAACGCAAATGTTTTTCATGCTCTTCATCGCTCTTGGAATAAATCAATATGTCATCAATGAATACCAGAACAAACTTGTCAAGAAACTCCATGAACACCTTGTTCATCATGTTCATGAAATAAGCTGGTGCATTAATTACCCCAAACGGCATCACTGTATACTCATACAATCCATATCTCGTGGTAAAAGAAGTATTTGGTATATCTTGTTCTCTAATCTTTAGCTGAAAGTAACCTGATCTAAGATCAATTTTTTAGAACACACGAGCTCCTTCTAACTGATCAAAGAGATCATTGATTCTGGTAGGGGATACTTGTTCTTTATGGTCACTTCTTTAAGTGATATATAATCTCTGCATAGCCTCTGACTTCTGTCTTTCTTCTCGACAAACAAAACTGGTGCACCCCAAGACGAAGAACTCAGTTGGATAAATCCTTTCTTCAACTGTTCTACAAGCTGTTTCTTGAGATCTTTTAACTCATCAACTAACATCTTGTAGGGTCTCTTTGCTATGGGTCCAGATCCGAGCAATAAGTCAATCAAAAACTCCACATCCCTATTTGGTGGCATTCCTGGTAATTCCTCCGGAAACACATCCGGGTACTCCTTCACTACTGGTACACTGTCTAGGCTAACCCCCTTAAGAGAATTTAACTTACTCCCTTTGGGTTCAAAGTTAGACTTGAAACTAATCCGTTTCTTTTCTGGGGTTGTGAGTGTAACTGTTCGCCTGCCACAATCTATTACTCCCTCATAACGGGTCATCCAATCTGTGCCTAATATTACATCCAATCCTTGGGATTCTAGGATTATCAGACTAATTGGAAACTTGTACTTTCCAAACTGTAGAGCTAGATCATGACATCCAAAATTTACTATCATCTCTCCACCTGGGGAGCTTACTTTAATAGGGCATCCAATTTGTTTTAGTTGGGAGTCTATTTTTGTCTACAAATGCCCTTGAAATGAATGAATGTGATGCGCCGATATCAAAAAGGATAAGTGCTGGAAAGGAATTAATCTTGAACTTACCAGCCACAGCATCAGACTCCTCTTGGATTTCCTCCATATTGATGTTGTTCACATGACCCTTCTGAAAAGGATTTGGCTTGTTAGCTCCATCAGTCTTCTTTTCTGAGCATTCATTTGCATAGTGCCCAGTTTTCTTGCACTTGAAACATTCAACTAGACTGATGTCTCTCTTTGCTGGTTGATTGCCATTGCCATGCCCATTATGGTGACTCTTGAATCCACTCTTGTTGTTTCGGTGATCCCCATTGTTGTGTCCATGATTTTTATTGCTATCTTGGTGATGGTTACTGTTGTGGTGGTTGTTATGATTCCCGTGTTTGTGGGATCCATAACTTCCACTACCTTCACCAAAAGAACGCTTGTGAGATGATCATGTTCCATGCTTATCAAAATGATGCTTCCTCTTCCTATTATCCACTTGCTTCATCTTGCTTTCCAAGATGGTAGCTTTGCCACACAGAGATTGATAAGTTGGTACATAAGCAACAAATAGTTGCATGCGCATCTCATCATTCAGCCCTTCAAGGAACTTCTCCTTCCTCTTTGCATCAGTGTCAACATCATCTGGTGCATAACATGATAGATTGTTGAACTCTTCAATATATTCAGCAACACCGCGATGGCGTTGTTTAAGGTTGTGAAATTCCTTCTTCTTCAACCCTATCACTCCTGAAGAAATATGAGCAGTGCGGAATCCATCCTCAAATATTTCCCAAGTCACTTCTTCAATAGGGTTTGTGACTTGAAAGTTATCCCACCATGTAGCTGATGGTCCTTCTAGTAAATGTGCTGCAAACCTGACTTTCTCTGCATCAGTGCAACCAATTGTGACCAAGTCCTTGTTCACAGAACATAGCCAATCATTTGATACCATGGGATCAGTGGTTCTAGAAAACTTAGCAGGCCTCAATCTTAGAAACCTTGTGAGCATATCAAAAGCTGGTGGGTTGTTCTGGTTGTTGTTGTTGTTATTGTTATTGTTATTGTTATTGTTGTTTTTGTTATTGTTGTTTTTGTTGTTGTTGTTGTTGTTGTTTTTGTTGTTTATCTGCATCAGCTGAGTCTGTGCAGTCATCAGTTGTTGCATCTCATTGCCATTGTTGTTATTGTTGTTATTGTTGGGATTGGCACGATGTGGAGGCATCTGTGGTTTCAATAAAGATAAGGATAAATAACCCGATAGATCCTATCATGCACAATACAACATATAACAACAATCACAAACAATCAAGCACAATATAAATTTTTAGGGTTCAAAACATCACAAGCAACAAGTTTGCAAAGATAAAACACACTAGCATAATCATCCACAAGTTGGATGATCAATGCAACTCGATAATAAAATGATGATAAATGGATAGATAGATAGATAGATAGATAGATAGGTAGATATCACTACTCCTCCATATCAACTTCCTCCTCCACTAGAGCAAGTCCTGCTGCGTCAAATCCTGCCTTGTACTCATCCAAGCTGGTGGTCAAAGCATCAACCTTCTCCTGTAGCCTTCTCTTCTATGAATCCAGCCTCTCTATCACCTCATGATCCGCCTCTAGCTGAAGGTCCTCAAGCTCCAACTTAGTCTCTAGATCCTTGATCTTCTTGTTCCTATCCTGGATCCTCTTCTCTTGGCTCTTGAACTTCTTCTCTTGCCTTTCAAACTTCTTCTCCATCTCCTTGATGCGCTCCTCGAAGGCCTTGTCCTTCTCCTTAAGCTGGACGAGTAGCTCATCATTTCCAAGCATCACATTGGTCATATCAGTATCAAGGTGCCTAATGAGACTCTCTAAGTCCTAGAGGTAGTTTCGCATAGGCTTGATGGTCTCCTTAGTAGCCTCGTCCAACACTATAGCCTCTTTGTCCTTGTCATGTCTCCCAAAGAAATGGAAGTAGTGGTCCTTGAGCTCGGCAGAGTGACGTCCACATAGGCGTCCTATCATCTCCTACATGGCAACGTCGAGGCCTCTCTCCTGATCATCATGGAGTATCTTGAAGGCAATCTCCTCCATTGGAGGCTCTGTTTGGCGTCCTGGCTGAGTAACCCTGAATCCCCATAAGTCCTTCCTCTCAAACTTCCTGAGCTGAATTCCCTTGATGGTAGGGATTGGGAAAGAGAGTACATTGACAAGCTGCAAAATGCGAGTACCAAAGCGAGTTCCCTTGAACTCCTCGGCAGTGATGTAAACATAGCTAGGCATCTATGCATAGGATGGAGGAAAATTAGAAAAAACACAAGAAAAATAAAAACATAAAGTAGCAAAACAAAAGCCAAAGTCATTCAACAAAACATAATCCACACAAGTCATGGCATACATTAATCAATCACAAGAACCAAGTTCAAACACAACTTAAACAGATTTTTGCCATACCACATAGGTCGGTATGATCAAATTATTAACGTGAGAAAATGCTAAATGTGGTGGTCTAACTATAGGATTTGTCGCATCCTTCACTCACTAGTCAAGGTAGCTATCTGGGCATACTTGGAGGCAATCTGTTTGTCTTGATCACAAGACTCCTAGGCTAAGTCTATGACAACCCTCCTTAGCTATTTTATGGTGGTCTCCAATTATTGGGTATGCTTTCTTTCCTATCTAAGATCATTTTGAGTGTTGAGCATTCTACACTTAAGCCTTTCACCAAGTTCTCAATGGCATTCCATGCTGCATTCCTTGCAGATTCAAATAATGACATATGCATTTCAGAGTTGGTGACCATGCAGAATCCCGACTCATTGTGTTTGTCCTCCTTGTTTTTATACAAGTGGAGTTGTACCCACCAATACTCTTCTCCTTCATCCATCACCGGAAATCCCTTGTACATGGTTTCACCATTTATCCCCAAACTAACCATGAGGTTCTTGAGTGCCTTGGAAAACTCCGTCTCACATTCTAGGGTCATAGTCATCAGTGGTCCCTTCCTAACGGATTCGTTGATGGCAGTCATCTACAAATAGAGATGAGAAAGAATATTAGGAGAGGTTTATAAGATCAAAAGAAACAAAGTGTGAAATTTATAGTGGTGTTGAATTTTCCTAGTGGTTTTCTTAATCTAATCCATCTTAGGGTCACAAACCTATAGGCAACACAGTGCTCTGATACCATCTGTAAGATCTCACCCAATAAGGTAAAGATCCCTGTGATTGCAGTGCTAGTCCCTGGATCAAAATGCTAGCACCCACAGTTTAAGATGAAGTACACATATACAAAGGTCATTATTACATCGAAATTCCAGGAGTACAATAGTTCTTACAAATCACTTAGCCCAAGGATAACTTATACAGAGTTCTCATTACAAAGCATATAAATAAATTCTTCATCTTCATGTGCCACAGGCAAACATGTTGAGTGTAGACTCATAACCCTACTCACCATCAGAGTAACCTGCAACATAATAAGTTACAACCACAAGGGGTCAATACAATTGGAATTGTATTGGCAAGTGATACGGTAGATATAAAGTAGAGACTAACATCTACATGAATTTGATTAAGTGTGGTTTAGGCTGTCTTTGCTCAAAGTAAGATTTATTCTATTAGTTTGAAAATACTAAGTTTTTCTTTACAAAACACTAAGGAACCACCAATAGACATTGGTGAACCTCTACCCTTGTTCACCCACAAATTTTAACTTAGTGAAATTGGGATGAGGAGATTCTTGAATCGTTTCAATGTCTTTGATGCTCAAAATTGTCCATTACCGGGGACACGACTAAGTACTTAGGTTTTACCCTCTCAAGAGGTGGTGCACTTTCCCCACAAGACTCGACATGCATCGAGATGATACTTTTTAGAAGCAATCCCTCAGACTACCATGGACATGTTCCATTCTATCAACTCTACCACCATCTGTCCATCTGATGAGTTCTTGCAACTTAGTTGGTCAAGGCAGAGCCCATATGCCATGTGGTTGCACTAGAAGCTTCTCAACACAAAACATCTCAAATCTCTGTTCCTAGGTGGCCATCCACAAGTGTGATACACAGGGTAAACCATAGAAATTTGTAACATCCCTAAAATCATGATTTCAAAGATTACATATCATTCATGCATGCATATGGAATTGAGATCTATTTCAAACTCATTTCAGAAAAACAGAAGCACATAGTGCTATGATTTTATGTGAGCAAACTTAAATCAAATGGCCATCCCCATTTGAGAGTTTGAATGATTTTTAAACCTATCTTGTTTGTCTTCCTTATAGAAAGGATTGAGTGTGGTTTTGGACCAAGTTTTAAAAATTGGGAATAGTTTCAAAAACCCTTTTTCAAACTTTTGCAAATCAGATGCAAGCCTCTGATATTTTGTTCTCCAAGTTTGACCAAGCCTTTGCAAAGCAACCACATGATTTTATGCCTGTATTTGAGACTACAACACACTTCAAAAATCCCAAGAAAATTTGAATTCAAATAGAACTTGAATTCATTTGAAAACCAATTCAGAAAATCGAATCAGAAAAAGAAAAGGAGAAAGAAATGGAAAAGGGTCGGCGCCAGGATTCTAGCCCAACAACAGAACTGGCCAAACTAGCCCACCCGGATTTTCCCTCTCTCTCTCACACGCGCAAGCGCACCCAGGTAGTCGCTGACGACCAGACCCCATCTCCTCTTCGCGCTACCGACGAGCGGCCTTCCACGCCGCCTCGTCTTCCCCAAACCGCGCCCGCAGACCGTGTCGCCGCTGCTGTCAATGCCGGTAATGGCGCGGCGTAATTAGCCTTGATGCCGCAGGCGTTTCCTGTCGCGCTTGAGCCTATATAAACCACACCCCGCCGTGGTCATTTCCCCCCACTCAACTCGCTCACTCCGCCACCAGCCTGCGCGCATTTGCTCTCGAAGCCCCGCAGTACTGACGACTCCGGCGACCGATTCCGGTGAGCCATGACCGCCCCCCTCTCTCTGGTTCAAGCTATCTTGCTCAGCATGATCTGGCGCATCTGCTGACACCTTTCTTTTGCCTGCTCGTGACACAGGTCGTCGTTTCCATTCACGCATCAAGAACCACCGCGCCGCTAGACTCCGGCGACCAATTGAGGTAAAACCCGAGCGCCCCTTGCCCCCTCTTTCATACGAGATTGTTTTCCTGCGTCTTGTGCACCCCCTGACCCCTCTGGTTCGTGCTAGGGCGACGCCAAACCTCGCCAGTGACCTCATCTGCAAGCAACAGACGCTGCCGCAACTCCGACGAGCCCCTGAGACCGTGCCTGCGCGCCCCTTCGCAAACCAACGCCACGTTGAGCTTCAGCACGCCACCGCGATTCTGGTAAGACCCTTCCCCCTCTCTCGCGTGACCTAGAACGCCAGCGCCGCCACGATCGAAGCGCTCGCCACGACGCCGCGCTGAACATGGTCGCATGCTCGAGAGCCGTTGGATCTAGATCCAACGCTTGCGATAGATCCACTAATCGAACCGTTATGCTAGATCTGAACCGTGCATCGTTAGTTAGATCCTACGGCTAGCAAGCGCGATCCGGAGCGAATCGATACGCGCCAATAGAAACATGACGCGTGGCTAGAGTTTAAATAAAAACAGAATTTAAATCATATTTAGATCCAAATTTCAAATGGCTATAACTTTTGATTCCCACGTTAGATTTTTACAAACTTTATACCGTTGGAATTAGGGAGACAAGCCCTTTCTGAATCTGCAATGTGTTTAACAAAAAGTTTCTGTTAAAATGACTTTTTATGCAGAAACTTGTTTAGGACTATATTGAGTATAGAATTTGTTTAGTAAATTGTTTTAGTGCTAAATAAGTTTAGTTAGCAAGTTTTTGACTTGGTTATGTTTCTGTATCATGCACTTGCTTGGTGGAGTTTTCAAAAATCATCACTTAGCATTTTCTTGCATGCATGCATTCATATTTTTGTTTGTATATGAATTGTGTGTAATTTTGTGCTACAAATTTTTGTGTAGATTTTGCTAGTGACTGTGATTGTGAAGAGTGCTACTCTCCCCATTACCAAGGCAAGTGGTACTTCATGAACATTTCCATCCCTATATTTTGTACAAGCATTAGAAATATTTTGCTAAGTCTTGCATGTTGTTTTTGCCAAATGCTATGTTGGGAAATCCTAAGTAGTTGTAGAATTGTAGAATTGCTAGGAAATTTCCTAAGTTAAGTTACTATTCCATGATTAGCCTAGCTAGTAGCAAACAAGGGTTGGTAAAGTATATACATGCTATGATGAAAATATTTCTAAGTCTTTGGACTTATGTTTTCTTAATAAAACAACTAAGTCAATGAACCTCCTGGTGGAATGGAACTTGAATGGTGGTTTTTGGTTGAGTGGTTATACAAGGCCCATGGATATGGTTTACCTTGTGTATCTCACTTGTGGTATGCCACCCAGGCACAAAGGGATTTGGAGGCCAAGTGTTGAGAAGCTTATAGTGCAGCCACTTGGAAATATGGGCTCTGCCTGGATCACATAAGTTGCTAGAACTTAGCCATTTGGACAATTGGTGGTAGTGGAAATGATAGGTTGGAGCGCGTCCATTTGGTCTAAGGAAAGGCTTCTGAAAGGTCCTGTCTTGGGAAACCAAGTCTGGTGGGGAAAGTGCACAACCTCTGCAGATGGAAAAATCTAAGTACTTAGCCAAGTCCATGGCAATGGACAACTTGCGAATCAAGACATGGAAGCCATCAAGAATATCATCACTCCAACTTCTAAGTAAAACTTGTGGGTGAACAAGGGTGAAGGACATCAATTTCTATTGATGGTTTCTTGGGAAAAGTTTTGACAAAGAAAAACTTTGTGTTTTCAAACTAATAGGAAAAACCTATTTTGAGCAAAGCAAGCCAAGCTACACTTAGCCAAAATGCATATAGTAATATAGTCCACCTAAAATTTACTAAGGTATCACTTGCCAATACTATTCCAAAGTATTGACCCACTGTGGCTGTAACTTGTGATGTTGCAGGTTACTCCGATGATGATTAGGTGTCATGAGTCTACACTCAACATGCTTGCTTGTGGCACATGAAGATGAAGACTTATGTCTATTTACTTATTCCAAAACTCTTGTATTAGGCCTATGGCCTTGAGTTGTAAAAGACTATGTTTTATCTCTGGAATGGATGTAATAAATGACCTTTGTATCTGTGTACTTCATCTTAAACTGTGGATGCTAGCAATGATCCAGGGACTAGCATTGCAATCACAGGGATCCTTTTCCTTTACAAAGAAGGGATCTTACAGATGGTATCAGAGCACTGTGTTGCCTGTAGGATTATGACCCTAGGATTGGAAATCACTAAGGAAAAAATTTCAACTACTTCTACACTTGTCTATTCTTCTCGTAAACTTTTCTAATCTTCTCATTCTCATCTCTATTTGAAGATGAACTCCATCAACGAAGCCGTAAAGAAAGGACCACTCATGACCATGACCTTGGAGTGTGAGACTGAGTTTCCCAAAATTCTCAAGGACCTCATGGTGGCAATGGAAATACATGGTGCAGCTGTGTACAAAGGCTTTCCAGTGATGGATGAAGGAGTTGAGTACTGGTGGGTGCAACTTCACTTGTACAAAAGCAAGGAAGACAACCACAAAGAAAGAGGATTCTGCATGTATACCAACACTATGGTGCATACCACATTCTTTGAGTCAGCAAGAGAAGCAGCTTGGAGGACTATCAAAGAACTTAGTGCTAGAGTCAAGTGCAGAATGCTCAACCTCCAAAAAGACTTAGAGAAAGAGAAGGAACATACCCAAGAGTTGGAAGCCACCAACCAAACCTTAAGGGGAGATATTATAGACTTAGTGATGGAGTCATGTGAACAAGATAGGCTGATTGCCTCTAGGAACATCGTGTTAGCCAACAGATCCAGTGAGATAGGATTGTAAACGCACTTCGTTAGTTGGACCACCACCTATCACCTTATTTTCCAAATGATACCTTAAATAAGTTTGGACCTTGGTTGATGTAATGGATTCATGTATGCATGACTTGTGTGATTTTGTGTTCCAAGGATGTGTATGTGTTGTTTGTCTTTGTTTTATCTTAATTTGTGTTGTTCTAACTTTCTATCTTATAAATAGATGCCTATTACCATCAGCACTGTTGAGGAGTTCCAGGTTACCCGCTTTGGTCCTCGTATCGTTGAGCTTACCACTTTGCTCAATCTCCCTCTTCCCACTATCATGGTGCATCCACTCACCAAGTTCGAGAGGAAGGACCTCTAGGGCTTCAAGGTGAACCAGCCCGGACGCCAGACAGAGCCTACTACGGAGGCCATCGTCTTCAAGATTATGCACGATGACATGGAGAGAGGCATGGAGGTAGTCATGCAGGACCTGATAGGACGTCTGCTAGGCCGGCACTCCCGACAGGTGAGAGGCACCCACTTCCACGTCTTCGGAAGACGTGATGAGGATGGAGAGTCCATCGACTTCGAGGACGACTCGAGGGACGCAGCAGAGCCGATACGTCTCTACCTCCAGGACTTAGAGTCTCTCATTAGGCACGTGGACACAGACAGGACCAATGTCATGCTCAGCAAGAATGACGAAGCTCAGTGCAGCGAGAAGGACAAGCTTTTCGCACAGCAGGACAAGATAGTCAAGGAAATGGAGGCAAAGTTCGAGACCCAGGACCGGAAGTTCAAGAGTCAGGAGAAACGCGTCCAGGATAGGAACAAGAAGATCCGGGACATGACTGAAGAACTGAAGTCCAAGGATTTCGAGCTAGAGCAGCAGCAGATGGTGATTGAGAGGCTTCGTTCCCAGAAGAGGGCTCTTAAGGCCAAGATTGAGTCCTTGACCACTACTATCGAGGAGAACAAGACCGCGATGGAGAACGCAGGTCTTACCTTTGTCGAGGAGGAGATTGATGCTGATGAGTAGACTTGACTACTCGTTTATCTTTTATTATCATACTTGTTATTTGTGAACTTGTTATTGGACCATCCGACATGTGGATGGCTTGCCACTTGTGTGTTTTACTTTGTGAACTTGTTATCTGGTTGTTGAGCTTTTATCTTCTGTTGCATGCTTGTGTTTACTTATGTGATGTAATGTGCATAAAAACATCTATGGGTATCTCATTCTTATCTCTATTTGAACAAACCACAGATTCCTCCCCGTCGCGCAAACCCCAACCCCAACAACAACGACATAACACCAGAAATGCAGCAAATGATGAATGCTCAAACACAGATCATGCAGATGATGACAACATTCATCCAGAACCAGAATAATAACAACAACAACAACCCCAATAACAACAACAATAACAACAACAACTCTCCGGGCTTTGATATGCTCACCAGTTTCTGCGTTTGAGGCCAGCTAAGTTCTCGGTGACGACTGATCCCATGGTGGCCAATGATTGGCTACGTTCTGTAAACAAGGACTTAGTGACCGTGGGCTACACGGACGCTGAAAAGGTCAGATTTGCAGCACATCTGCTGGAAGGGCCAGCCGCCACTTGGTGAGACAACTTCCAAATCACCACTCCTATAAATCAGCACAAAAACCACCTAAAAATAATATACTAAATTTTTTTATAGCCAAAATAGCCCTATAAATGTCTCTGCATAAAACTCTATTTTTTCAGAATCAAAAGTCACATCCCAAAATTTTCCAAATTTCGAAATGTGAAAAATAAATAAACAAATAAACAATTGTTGATTTTTAGGGTGAGAAGAAACTTTTGATTTCAATTGGAAACATCAAAAACCTATTTTGATCCAATAAAATCCTAAAGGGATTTAAAAAGATAAATAAACAATAAAGTTAAAATAGTTGGAATTACTATTTTTTAGATCTTTTAATAAAAAAAATTGATTTTTCAAAACCAATGGTAGAATTATAAATAAGAATTATTTTATAGAGCCAAATTAAATCTTGGCCAAACTTTTGAAATAAAATATTTCTATTTAATAAAAAGAGTAAAGGTTTGTTTAAATAAAATAAGGAGGATTTATTAATATCCAAATTTTATTAAAGTAAAAGCTTTTTCCTTTTTAAATAATAAAAAAATAAACATTGAAACTTGTTAGAGTATTTTAAATAAGATTTCCAAGTGTTTTAGTTTTTCAAATAAAACCTACTGAAATGGTTTTGATATTATTTAGATTTCAAATAGAGTTTTTAAACAAATTAAACCCTATTTGAATTAAAGACTAAGGTCTATTCATTTAATTATTAATAGATCCTAAAAGAATAAAAGAATTATTTTATTTTGGACTTTGGATTATGATGTTAAACAGAATTAAAATCAATACAAAGTTTGGTGGTGGTTTGAATTGATTTGTTGTTTGAATTATTTGTTTGAAAATCAAAACAGAAAATCCAAATAGAAAAGAAAAAGCTTTCAGTATAAAAAAAGTGAAACAAAACAGCCCAGCTAACAGGCCTAGCAAGCCCAACTCGCAGCCCAACTAAACCCCCCGTGGTGAAACGTTTTATCACTCGCGTCTACACCCGCTGAGTCACTAACGATTGGACCCCACTCCCACTTCCTCCACCTCGCTGACAGACAGACCCCACCGCCAGCACGTCGTCTTCAACCCCGCGACCACATCCCCTCGCCGTTTATGCCATTAACTCCGGCGATCAATTCACGTTATTGCAGCCATCACTCCCCCCTGCAACCATGCGTACTTAATCGCCCTTGTCTCCTCTCTCCTCCCTCCCAAACATCGCCTCCCACTGCCGCCGGGCTGCTCCAATTTCGAGCCCAAGCATCGCCGTCTCCGACGAGCCTCTACACCAATTCCGGCCATACCTCACCGCCCCTCGCCTCCCTCTGCACGCGAGCTTGTTCCCCATCGCCTGGCGCACCTCCCAGTGTCAACTGCTTGACAGCGACCGCTCTAGAAGCTCAGCTTCGTCAACATCAGAGCGCCATCGACGACCGTGTATACTCCGGCGAAGTCTCCCCGTAAGCTCCGTCCTCCCCTCTCTCTTCCGATGATGCTCCCATACTCGCGACCCTCGTGCGTACCTAACCGTGCCTCTACTTTGTCTTAGCGTGGTCCTAAACGTCGCCAGCGACGATAACCCGAGAGCCCCGCCGCCCACAGCAAATCCGGTGAGGGATTCCCATCTTCCCCGTGCGCCCCCTGCCCAACGACGAGTACCTTGAGCATCAGAGCGTCTCTACGAGCACGGTGATCTACTCCCCTCCTTCCCTTGCTTCCTAAATCGCCGCCAACGCCACCACCCGAGCGTGCGCCGCCGCCAGCCGCCGCTAGCGCCGCCAGTCATTGGTCCAACGCACTGTGCCCGTTGGATCTTGATCGTCTGGCTGAGATTAGAATTAGACGAAGGGGTATGAGTTGATCAGTGCCGCTCGATCTTAGTTAAATCCAACGTTTCACAAAGCACAATCCGAACGAATCGGTATCATCCAGTAGCAAACAGCCACGTGGCTTAGACTTCGATTTAAAATAGAAAAATGTTCTATTAGATGCTAGATTTTGTAAAATTCATAACTTTCAAACCACACATCCAAATTTTGCAAATTTTAAATAAATGGATTCAGCAGAACAAGTACTTTGCAACCATGCACTTTTTTTTAATGTTTTGCTTCTGGAAAATTGGTTGAATTTGTAGAAACATGTGTAGGCTTATTTTGAATATAAAAATTGTTCTAGATAAATTTTTAAGGTGAAATCTTTGCAAAATGGTTTTTTGTGAACCTACTGACCATAGTAACCAACTTATGGATTTAAAAATGTATTTTGTGAAGTTAAGGGATAAATATTTGAATTAGCTCATTTCTAGTCAAATAAAAATATAATTTTTGGTTTAGAAATGAATTTTGAGTAAAACCTTTGGGAAATGATTTGATTCAAACCTTCTGACCCTAAACACCAAGTTTTGTGAATTAACAACTTATTCGATGAACCATATAAAATCATTACTTTGCTAAAAGATATTTCAACAACATAAAATATCACCTTAGCATTATATTTGGTTTATGAGATGAAACCTTTTACAAATGGTTTTACCATTTTAGTAAATGAACACTTTGAACTTTATAATGTTTAGAGCCTAGTAGAAACCACTTTTGCAAATAAAACTATCTTTTGCATGCTTGCATGCATGACCTTGTTTCTATTATTTTATGTGTGGTAAATTAGTTGGAATGCTAGTTGAATTTGTGTTTGCTTAATTGAATTGTAGTGGAATTTAGAAGAGTGTGATATTTGCAAGATCAAGAAGTGGACCAACATTCTCTACTAAAAAGGCAAGTGACACTATCATCCATGTCCTACTATTTTCATTACACTTAGTGGATTTTTGTAACATGCATGATAAGGATTACTATATTTTATGCTATGCTAAATCCTAATAGGATACCCTTATATCTCCCTTAGTGGAAAAATTGTAGTTGTAGTAAGCTTAGCCCTGCTATATATTTGGGATGTAATACATGATATGATTATATGAAGTATTTAATATATATATGTTTTATATAATAAAACAAGTACTCAATGAACCACCTGGGTGGACAAGGATACTGAAGTTTTGGACAAGGATACTCAAGTTTGGACAAGGTGGCAACAAAGGGAACCATGTTTATATGGCTATCTTTTTGTATGTGCACTAGAAGAAAACCACCCAGGGACTTAGAGATTGAACATGTTTCTCGTATAGTGGCTTCCGTGTACAACCACATGCTAAATGGGCTCTGGCTTAGTCAACTACATAGTGGAAGACCCATGCATTGGAATCTTCAGGTTAACTAGAATTGTGCAAGGGAAATATATACCTACATTGGTGCCTGGTAGACAAGCTAGCATTGTGTATTGGGAGGACTTCTATGGAAAGACTTTGTCACATTCTCGATCTGCCAGTACTCCATCTTGGTGAGTACTTATCCAGCGGCCACTGGTGGCAACAAGACGAGATTGTGTCATGTGGGTAAAGTGTACAACTTCTGCAGAAGATCAAATTCTAAGTACTTAGTCGTGTCCCCGGTTATGGACAATACTGAGCAACTAAGGCCTGAAGCTATGGAAGATCTCGACATTCCAATTTCTCAAAGTAAAATTTGATGGTGACAACTAGGGATTTGAAGCACTTGGAGCTTTCCAAGAAGTTCAGAAAGATTTGACAAAGATCAAAAACTATTTTGAAAGGATAGGATAAAACTATATTGCTTTCTACAAAAGAGCCTAAACCCTACTTAGCCAAATATGCATGTAAATGATAGGATCCATTTATTTCTTCATAGTAGTGAAACTTGCCAATACAATTCAAATGTATTGACCCTTGTGGCTGCAACTTAATATGTTGCAGGTTTGTTTGATGTTAGTGAAGTGTGTTGAATAGGATTACAAGTCTACAACCAACATGATTGCCTGTGGCACTTTGAAGATGAAGGACCCCTTGCTATTGTTATATTCTACTGCATTGTAATGTGATAGCCAAATGAGCTATGTAAGATGTAATGAATTATTTTATTCCTGGTTATAAAGTTGTATTATGACCTTTGTTTCTTGATATTACGTCTTAACTGTGGATGCTAGCTATTGATCCAGGGACTAGCATTGTAAACACAGGGATCTCTACCTTATTAAAGGTTGGGAACCTTACAGATGGTATCAGAGCACTGTGTTGCCTGTAGGATTGTAACCCTAGGATTGGACAAAACCCCTTAGAAAATAGGAGTTGTATTTGTTCCAAAACTTACTTACAAACAATCTTGTAAACTCTTTCCTCAACCTTTTGTTTTTGATTCTACATATCTTCCTTTTCAACTTGATGGACAAAGCCTTTACCATGACCAATGACTTTAACTTTAGTTCCACCCAAGATTTCAACTTAGACATCACTAAGGATTACAAGTGAAAAACCAAGAGACATTAGTTGCCTGCCAAAAACATTGATATCATGTTAGTGTATGGATCATATTGACCTATGAGGTATGACTACACTAACTTATTTATTTCAAGAAAACTTGTTGTTTCCTTCAACTCATGAGTTAAGCTCATAAGTTGTTAAGTGAATAGCTTCTTGTTGATTGTTTGATTGTTTGATTGAACTTGGATGTTTGAGTTGTGTGTTAGAATTTCTTAAAAACCTATCCATCATTACTTATCCCTATCAAACCAAAAGATGCCTCCTCGTCGTGCCAACCCCAACCAAAACAACAACAACATCACTCCTGAGATGCAGCAGATGATGACAGCTCAGACACAACTGATGCAGGAGATGACCACATTCATACAGAATCAGAACAAAAACAACAACAACAACAACAACAATCAGAATAATCATCCAGCTCATGACATGCTCACCAGGTTTCTGAAACTTAGGCCTGCAAGATTCTCTGGAACAACTGACCCAATGGTAGCCGATGATTGGTTACGTTCGGTGAATAAGGACTTAGTGACTGTTGGCTGCACCGACGAGGAAAAAGTGAGGTTTGCAGCATTTCTACTTGAAGGACCAGCAGCAACATGGTGGGACAACTTTCATATCACCACTCCCCTTGAAGATGTGACTTGGGCTATTTTTGAGGATGGTTTCCGTACAGCTCACATCTCACCTGGAGTGATGCACTTGAACAAAAAGTAATTCCACAATCTAAAACAGCGTCACCTCAGTGTGGCTGAGTATATTGAAGAATTCAACAATCTGGCACGCTATGCACTAGATGAAGTTGATACAGATGCTAAGAGAAAGGAGAAATTTCTTGAAGGACTTAATGATGAGTTGAACCTGCAGCTAGCTGTTGCCTATGTCCCAACTTATCAATCACTCTGTGACAAAGCCACCATTTTGGAAAACAAGATGAATCAAGTCGAGAATAGAAAGAGCAAGCATAAACTCAAGCATCACTCAGGATCATCACAAAAGAAGCATTCATTCAAAAAGAGCAAGGAAGATTCTGAACCACATCAGTATCACCACAACAACAATGGAAGTGATAATAATGGAAATGATACTGACAATGGAGATGACCTTGGTCAGAACCAACATGACACCTTCAGGAAGAAAGATATTAGCCAGTTACAGTGCTATAATTGCAAGGAACTTGGACACTATGCATCAGACTGTCCTGAGAAGAAAAAGAAAAAGGATGCTAGAAGATCCAATGGGAATGACTCCAATGTGACCCAGAAAGGACATGTGAACCACATTGACATGGATGGAAACTTTGAAGAGATATAAGAAGTGGATGTCAGGAACTAGTTAACTCAGAAGAGTCAAATAAGGATTCCTTGTCTAGATATTAAGTGTTGAACCCATAGTCAGGTGAACCATTAATGTAATCCTATGAGACTTTCTTTTAAGGGTGGTAGTACCCTAGTTGCCTTGAAGCCAACTTGTAACCCTAGCCTTCCCAAATCTCGGGACGAGATTTCTTTTAAGGGTGGTAGCCTGTCACATCCCAAAATTTTCCAAATTTTGAAATGTGAAAAACAAATAAACAATTGTTGATTTTTAGGGTGAGAAGAAACTTTTGATTTCAATTGGAAACATCAAAAACCTATTTTGATCCAATAAAATCCTAAAGGGATTTAAAAATATAAATAAACAATAAAGTTAAAATAGTTGGAATCACTATTTTTTAGATCTTTTAATAAAAAGATTTGATTTTTCAAAAGCAAAGGTAGAATTATAAATAAGGATTATTTTATAGAGCCATATTAAATATTGGCCAAGCTTTTGAAATAAAATATTTCTATTTAATAAAAAGAGTAAAGGTTTGTTTAAATAAAATAAGGAGGATTTATTAATATCCAAATTTTATTAAAGTAAAAGCTTTTTCCTTTTTAAATAATAAAAAAATAAACATTGAAACTTGTTAGAGTATTTCAAATAAGATTTCCAAGTGTTTTAGTTTTTCAAATGAAACCTACTGAAATGTTTTTGATATTATTTAGATTTCAAATAGAGTTTTTAAATAAATTAAACCCTATTTGAATTAAAGACTAAGGTCTATTCATTTAATTATTAATAGATCCTAAAAGAATAAAAGAATTATTTTATTTTGGACTTTGGATTATGATGTTAAACAGAATTAAAATCAATACAAAGTTTGGTGGTGGTTTGAATTGATTTGTTGTTTGAATTATTTGTTTGAATATAAAAACAGAAAATCCAAATAGAAAAGAAAAAGCTTTCAGTATAAAAAAAAGTGAAACAAAACAGCCCAGCTAACAGGCCCAGCAAGCCCAACTCGCAGCCCAACTAAACCCCCCGTGGTGAAACGTTTTCTCACTCGCGTCTGCACCCGCTGAGTCACTGACGATTGGACCCCACTCCCACTTCCTCCACCTCACTGACAGACAGACCCCACCGCCAGCACGTCGTCTTCAACCCCGCGACCACATCCCCTCGCCTTTTCTGCCATTAACTCCGGCGATCAATTCGCGTTATTGCAGCCATCACTCCCCCTGCAACCACGCGTACTTAATCGCCCTTGTCTCCTCTCTCTTTCCCCCCAAACATCGCCTCCCACTACCGCCGGGCTGCTCCAATTTCGAGCCCAAGCATCGCCATCTCCGACGAGCCTCTACACCAATTCCGGCCATACCTCACCGCCCCTCGCCTCCCTTTGCACGCGAGCTTGTTCCCCATCGCCTGGCGCACCTCCCAGTGTCAACTGCTTGACCGCGACTGCTCTAGAAGCTCGGCTTCGTCAACATCAGAGCACCACCGACGACCGTGTATACTCCGGCGAAGTCTCCCCGTAAGCCCCGTCCTCCCCTCTCTCTTCCGATGATGCTCCCATACTCGCGACCCTCGTGCGCACCTAACCGTGCCTCTACTTTGTCTTAGTGTGGTCCTAAACGTCGCCAGCGACGACAACCCGAGAGCCCCGCCGCCCGCAGCAACTCCGGTGAGGGATTCCCATCTTTCCCGTGCGCCCCCTGCCCAACGACGAGTACCTTGAGCATCAGAGCGTCTCTGCAAGCACGGTGAGCTACTCCCCTCCTTCCCTTGCTTCCTAAATCGCCACCAACGCCACCGCCCGAGCGTGCGCCGCCGCTAGCGCTGCCAGTCATTGGTCCAACGCACTGTGCCCGTTGGATCTTGATCGTCTGGCTGAGATTAGAATTAGACGAAGGGGTATGAGTTGATCAGTGCCGCTCGATCTTAGTTAAATCCAACGTTTCACAAAGCACAATCCGAATGAATCGGTATCAGCCAGTAGCAAACAGCCACGTGGCTTAGACGTCAATTTAAAATAGAAAAATGATCTATTAGATGCTAGATTTTGTAAAATTCATAACTTTCAAACCACAAGTCCAAATTTTGCAAATTTTATATCAATGGATTCATAAGAACAAGTACTTTGCAACCATACACTTTTTTTAATGTTTTGCTTCTGGAAAATTGGTTTTACAAATTTAGTAAATGACCACTTTGAACTTTATAATGTTTAGAGCCTAGTAGAAACCACTTTTGCAAATAAAACTATCTTTTGCATGCTTGCATGGATGACCTTGTTTCTATTATTTTATGTGTGGTAAATTAGTTGGAATGCTAGTTGAATTTGTGTTTGCTTGATTGAATTGTAGTGGAATTAGAAGAGTGTGATATTTGCAAGATCAAGAAGTGAACCAACATTCTCTACTAAAAAGGCAAGTGACACTATCATCCATGTCCTACTATTTTCATTACACTTAGTGGATTTTTGTAACATGCATGATAAGGATTACTATATTTTATGTTATGCTAAATCCTAATAGGATACCCTTATATCTCCCTTAGTGGAAACATTGTAGTTGTAGTAAGCTTAGACCTGCTATATATTTGGGATGGAATACATGATATGATTATATGAAGTATTTAAAAGATATATGTTTTATATAATAAAACAAGTACTCAATGAACCACCTGAGTGGACAAGGATACTCAAGTTTTGGACAAGGATACTCAAGTTTGGACAAGGTGGCAACAAAGGGAACCATGTTTATATGGCTATCTTTTTGTATGTGCACTAGAAGAAAACCACCCAGGGACTTAGAGATTGAACATGTTTCTCGTAAGTGGCTTCCGTGTACAGCCACATGCTAAATGGGCTCTGGCTTAGTCAACTACATAGTGGAAGACCCATGCATTGGCATCTTCAGGTTAACTAGATTTGTGTAAGGGAACTTGAAACCCTACATTGGTGCCTGGATGTCAAGCTAGCATTGTGTATTGGGAGGACTCCTATGGAAAGACTTTGTCACATTCTCAATCTGCCAATACTCCATCTTGGTGAGTACTTATCCAGCGGCCACTGGTGGCATCAAGATGAGATTGTGTCATGTGGGTAAAGTGTACAACTTCTGCAGAAGAACAAATTCTAAGTACTTAGTTGTGTCCCCGGTTATGGACAATACTGAGCAACTAAGGCCTGAAGCTATGGAAGATCTCGACATTCCAAATTCTCAAAGTTAAAACTTGAGGGTGACAACAAGGGATTTGAAGCACTTGGAGTTTTCCAAGAAGTTCAAAAAGATTTGACAAAGATCAAAAAACTATTTTGAAAAGATAGGATAAAACTATATTGCTTTCTACAAAAGAGCCTAAACCCTACTTAGCCAAATATGCATGTAAATGATAGGATCCACTTATTTCTACATAGTAGTGAAACTTGCCAATACAATTCAAATGTATTGACCCTTGTGGCTGCAACTTAATATGTTGCAGGTTTGTTTGATGTTAGTGAAGTGTGTTGAATAGGATTACAAGTCTACAACCAACATGATTGCATGTGGCACTTTGAAGATGAAGGACCCCTTGCTATTGTTATATTCTGCTGCATTGTAATGTGATAGCCAAATGAGCTATGTAATATGTAATGAATTACTTTATTCCTGGTTATAAAGTTGTATTATGACCTTTGTTTCTTGATATTACGTCTTAACTGTGGATGCTAGCTATTGATCCAGGGACTAGCATTGTAAACACAGGGATCTCTACCTTATTAAAGGTTGGGAACCATACAACAAATGACCAAAGTAAGGCCATAGATGAAATTTCACATTTTTCTGAATCCATAGACAGCTAATTTGTATTTTTTTGACTTACAGATCAAAAGTTATGAATTTTACAATTTTGAATAAATATTAAATCAAATCTGGATTTTAAATCAAAAACACAGACACGCGGAACGCTCTGATTGGCCCATACCGGTTCGCGCGAATCACGCACGCACACCGTCAGATCTAAGTAAGATCATGCGGTCCAGATCTGCCCGTACCCTTCGCCTAAACATCTAACCGCAGCCACTGGATCTAGATCCAGCGGATCAAAATGCTCTGACCAAATCCGAGCGGCGTAAATGGTGAGCACGGCGGCGGCACATCTGGCGACGGTGCTCCAGCGAGGCCAGGGGGTTAGGTAGGGCTCTTAGGGGCTTACCAAGGTCGCGAAGAAGGGGTTGTTGCAGTGGCGGTCGCGGACGAAGGAGGGGCGCACGGACATGACGAGGATTGCTCGTCGGAGTTGTACTGAGCGTCAGGTGCTCGCAATAGGTGATGAAGGCGAGGATCTGCTGAGAAATAAAACAAACGGCGAGTGTCAGGAGGTGCGCAAGCATATGGCAAGCACGACATCGTGATTCAGAGGGCAAGGGGCGCACGATACTCACCGCAATGTGTCGTGGGAGCTCGTCGGGACAGCGGTGGTGCGTGGCAAAAATAGCCTGGCGGCGCTTAGGTGTGGTTGAGTGGGGGGGATGGAGCGGGGAGAGAGGGTGGTTAAGTAGAAGGTCGAGGGGGAGGGAATCACGCCAGCAATCAAAGGCATTGAATCGAACTGAATCGGAGGAAACGGCCACGGCGGTGCTGGTCGTCGCCCGTTGATTGAGGACGAAGAGCTGAAGTGGCAGTAGGGGCCATCTGCTAGCGAGAGGTGCAGCGCGCGCGGTGAGAAACAGAGGGGTAGAGGGGAAAACCCGGGTGGGATTAGGTGGGTTGTTTATTGGACCGCGTCAGTTGGCTGGTCTATTTCTATTTTTTTCTTCAAAGCTTTTCCTTTTTCTGTTTTGATTTTCTAAATGATATTTGAATGATCAAATGAACTCCAAAATCTCTCAAATTTTCACCACATTTTTGTGGGATAATCCTAGTATATAAAAGTGTTTTAAACACAACAAACCACTCCAAAACATTTTGGGTTACTAAAATAAAATAAAAACGCAAGATCTACCCTTTCATATAAAGGGGTTTAAAATTAGGGTTTTGCTAGGTTTTGAAGTTTGAATTTTTTTGTGCATTGCACACATGCTATGATGATGTGAATGCAACGATGATGATTTGGTTTGATCAAATTTGGAATGTTACAGAAAAATAATGAAAGAAAAGGGTATACCTTCTAAACTTGTTAAGGAAAATAATGTAGATCTATTATAGATTTTTACTGAAGAAGATGAAACTAGGAAAGCTTTTCAAGAATTAAAATATCGACAGGAAAAATCTCATAATAACTTGCATAAGCAATTTCAAATACATAAGGAGATTTTGACAGAACTCACGGAAAGTTATGATGAGATTGCCCAAGAAATAAAATTATTTCACAAGTACCTTAGTATGATTGAAACCCAATGTGAATAAATAGCATCTGGTTATCAAATTTTTCTTCGAGATGATATAAATATTCTTGTTTATAATAATGTTGTTTCAAGGGGAGGTAAAGTTGTTACAGGACCATTAGGACCACTAGAATATGAAGCTGAAAAAGATCGAAGGGAAAAAGCCTTTCTCAAAGCAAGCCAAGAAGATGACACACGGGTGGATCCTCAAGATGATACTGCTCAAGAAACATAAGACCAAACCTTGGAGGAGCAAAATGATGCACATGATGACCGCTTTGACTCTGATGCAGAGACTATTGATCCAAGAGAAGAAAAAGAGATATGCAATGAAGACGAAGTTGTTGCAGTAGAAAAGAAGAAAAGCGATAAGCAACAAACAAAAGAAAACAACTAAAGAGCCTGATCCCCCACAAAAGGTAAAAGACAAGAATAAGAAAGGTGAGCAAAAACTTCCATATCCAGGTCTCTAAAAGAAAGCACCCGATCAGGTAATCTATGACTCTTTCAAAAAGGCACTTGGTGATATCCGTCTAGAAATTCCATTTGCGGATGCAATAAAAGTTCCTACCTATACTAAATTTCTCTATGATATTTTTAATAGAAATAAATAAATAACTAAAACCATTGCCTTGGTGACTAGTTATCCTGCTAATGGGAAGTTATTATCTAAGCCGAGAGATCCCGGAATACCAAGTATTTCATGCTCAATTGGCAAAACTGATATTCACAATGTCTAGTGTGATTTAGGTGCAGGAGTTAGTGTAATGCCATATTACCTCTATAAAAGGTTAGGATTCGGGAGTATTCCCCTACTTCTATCACTTAACAGATGGCTGACAAATCCACTAAACAACCCATTGGTATGATTGAGGATGTTCTACTTAGAATAGATGAGCATGTTATTCCCACTAATTTTGTTATTCTTGAAATGCTAGAGGATGGAAAATTATCTATAATACTTGGAAAACATTTTCTTAGTATTGCAGGAGGGTCAGTTAATTGTGCCAAGGGAAAAATAATCTCTAATGTTTATGATGCTGAAATCAAGTTCAAGTGGTAAGTGCCCTTGAAAAGGGGTAACCCAAGGTAAGAATTCGATAACAGAGAGATGGTTGGAATATTTGACCATTCTTAATAAAATGCTTGATGGGAGTCAACCCATCACATTAATAAAATAGTTAAGAATAAAATGTTCATCGTATTCCTACAACTTTTTCATAGAAATCCTTGCGGAAGCGCGCCCATAAAGATGTAGTTGTCAAAAAGTAGTAGAATTATCGACTGAATAGGCGTATATTAAGTGTAAAAATTAAGTTTGTGTTTTATCTACAGAAAATGGCCTAAACATATTGTTCAGCTTAAAAAGTGTATCTCTGAAAAAATTTGGGGCGAAAAACATGTTCCCGAGAGTCTAACGACCAACTATACGACCAGAATATTTTTCTGGCCGTATAGTTTTGGTCGTATAGTTATCGACCCCTTCTCATGAATTGTATCTCTAGGGTACCGAACATTTAACGACCAACTATGCGGCGGGAGAAGTTTTCCCGCCCGTATAGTTGCGGCCGTATTGTTCGGATCTAGAAAAAATAAACCCTAATTTTCGCTGCCGCCGTAACTATACGGCGGGAACTACATAACCCGCCCCTATAGTTCCCGTTGTATAGTTCATGCGACCACTTAAACACGCCGACAGAGCTAGGGTTCCTCCTCCTCATTTTTCTCTCATACTCTCTCTCCAAACTCCTCAAAATCCACCTAGAATTCTCGATTCTTCGCGGATTTCATTCATTGGAGTTGGGGAATCAACAAATCGGTATGTTTCTCTCCCTATCCATGCTTTATTTTTTATTTTCATGGTTGAATCTCTCACATTGATCTAGTGGATGAACTCAAGTTTTTTATTTTCCCTTTTGATTTATCATGTTAGGATTAAATTTTTCCACATAGAATCGCTCATATATCATGTAAAAACTACATGCCTAAGGTTTTATGGTGAAATTTTTCAGTACATCAAGATGAACAAGCTTGCTAGACTTTTCCGCAAGAACAAGCACCAACGTTGTGAGGGCTCGGAACTCCGGGATGAGCTCGACAACAAATACGCCATGGTTTCATCAAGGCGGGTGATGCCCACACGTTTTGCCGATGATGCATTTCTCACCGCGGAAGGGTTGAGACTGGATTTCGACCACATGTGTGTGAGTGCAGGGTTATAGATCCTCTCCTACCCAAGACACTACACCTACACTAAGATTGCCTGGGAGTTCCTCGCCTCCTTCTACGATGACTACAGGGAGAAAGGTAATGTGTGCACGGTGAGCTTCACCATAAACCAGCAGCCATATCAAATTTCTTTCCAAGAATTTTGTAATGCTTTTGGATTCCCTCATGATGGGGAACCAACTATTGCAAATTTGTATGGTGTCTCAAACGGATAAACTTGGTAGGTTATTTCTGTTAATGGTGGCAGGGTTTCTACCAGAAGAAGATGTCTACCATTCAGAACCTGAAAATCCGCTACTTAGCCTTGTTCCTCACCAAACACTTTGCTGGGAAGAGGAGATACTGGTTCCATGGCCCATGCATACATGGCCATGATCACCAAGGCACTCTTCCCCAATGCACCATAGAGTCCCAATCCCGCGGCTCTACTCCTCCAGCACCTCCGCTATCAGAGTAACAAAAGAAAAGGTGACATTCGCATTGGTGGATTGGTAATCCACCTTGTCCAAGCCCGTGAAATTCCACTACCTGTTATGCAACCTGTTGACGGCTCCATACTTATGGACGTCAAATATATAGCTGCTTGTGGCTTCCTCGGTATCTACCGAGCTGACAAAAAGCCCCAAGCATATCAGTTTGGTTATCTTGATGCCTCACATGATGAGCAGGTGCCGCTGCCTTGTCCACAAGCTTTCTCGATTATTGGAAAGGACACCTGGATCCTCACCCGAGACCAAGTGAGGGAGATCATGGCTGAACTCCATCCTGACTACAAAGAGGATGAAGAAGGAGAACAATAGGGAGAGCAGGACCAGGGGCAGGAGCAGGAGCAGGAGCAGCACAATCCTGCTTGGGAAGGACAGCAGCAGCAATAGGAAGGACCCTGGGACCCATGGCCCAATCAGCAGTAGGGGTTGAACGGCGTCCCCTATCAAAAATTTCTGCAGCTCAACCAGCACGTGGGGGAGATCAATCACACTATTCAGGGAGTGTATGAGGATGACAGTTCACTCACTAACACCTTCAGCCACTTCATGACCAACTTCCCCAACTACTACCAGCAGTACCCATACCAGCCGCCGAATGACGGCAACAACTAAGGCTGGAAACATCCTAAGCTTGGGGGAGGTTTCAAAACCTCCAAACTTTGCATTCATATTTTTATTTATACTTTTGATTTATTTTACTTCTTTAAAAATTGCATGTTTACTTTTAGTTTTTGCATTCCTAAATCAAAAACACAAAAAAAATAGTTGTAACTTCTATTGCAAATTTGTTTATTTGTCTCTCTCGTAGATTGCTCAATTTCAGGTGAATTGGCAATAGGTAAATATAGCGGGGTTCAACTCAAATACAAGAACGAAGCAAGTAAGAGGAGGTATCACATTCCTTTCATCGCCCCTTCAGCAATTTTTAATTGACCCTATAACTATTTGCTCACTTGCACTTGAGTCGCTCCCCACTTAGCTTGTTATCTTATAAATTCTATTCCTTTGCTAGTGTCTCCTTTTTAGCTTTGAAATAATGATCAATGAACTTGGTTAAAATATTTCCAACATTTTTACAACAAGAAAAAGCATCCAAAAGATGACTTGAGTACTGTTACGTCCAAAACGTATCTACTTTCCTGAACAATTTTGCTGTTGTTTCTTCTCTAAACTTGTGTGATTTGGATACAACTAATGTCTACGCACTTATATTCTTGTAGACAGTTGTTGGGCCTCCAAGTGTAGAGGTTTGTAGAACAGCAGCAAGTTTACCTTAAGTGGATTACCCAAGGTTTATCGAAATCAGGAAGGAAGTGGTCAAAGGTATTCCCTCTCAATAAATCATGCAATCAAGATACAAGAAGTCTCTTGTGTCCCCAACACACCCAATACACTTGTCAGGTGTATAGGTGCACTAGTTCAGCGAAGAGATAGTGAAATACAAGTGGTAACGGTGCTAGAAAAGAGCTTATGGCATGGAGGACTAAAGCAAGCAAGCATGCAATAGATCTAGTAGCAAACATAGTTTCAATTCTTAGAAACAAGGCCTAGGGATCATACTTTCACTAGTGAACACTCTCTCATATAAATATCCTCTCTTCATGATACTACTCTTAACTACTCTCCGGTTGGACACTCTAATCATCGGTAGGGCTACAACAACACTCCTCAAAGTCCGCCTTCCCCAATCTAGATAACCCCACACAGTCACCTTGAGCGCTAGATGGTTCCAACAAACACCACAATTTCATAGAGACACCCAACTCCAAATATAACTCATAAAAAAATTCAATCTAGCCAAAGTGCCACACACGGCATGCATGCTGTCACTTTCACACATGTGGGGAAAAGCATAGATCTATTAAAGCACAAAGAGTATTTATGTAGACTCAAACCTAAGTGCCACCATGGCGTGCATGTTGTCACTTTCACACACATGGGGAGAGCAGAGATCTATTGAAGCACTTGAGTAGCAAGGTAGATTTACTTGATATGAACACATAGCTACCGGTAGATCCCTTACCTCGAAGGAGAACTACTCCCTCCTCATCATGGGAATCAGCAACGGTGATGGAGATGGTGGTGGAGATCGATGGAGATGGCTCCAGGGGCACTTCCCCGTCCCGGCAGAGTGCCGGAACAGAGACTTTCTGTCCCCCGAATCTCCCCTTCGGTGGCGGCGGCGCTGTGGGGGTTTTCGTGGATTTCCTCTGGATGCCCTAGGGTTTTTGGGTCGGAGGCTTCTTATAGGTGCAGGAATCAAGGTCGGTGGGGGTCCAGGGGGCCCACACCCCCTGTGGGTGCCTCCAGGGCTTGCCCGCGCCTAGGGGGGTGCGACCACCCTGTGGCCCCCCTCCGGCTCTACTTCGTGGTTCTGTGTTGCTCCAGGAAAAATAATGACTTTGGCTTTTGTCCCGTCCAAATCCGAGAATATTGATTTTCTTCCTTTCTGGAACCAAAAACAGAAGAAAACTGGCAACTGGCACTGTGGCAACTTGTTAATAGGTTAGTTCCAGAAAAGATATATAAACACCTCAAAGTATAGACAAAGCAAAGAAAAGTAGATACAAAACAAGCATGGAGCATCAAAAATTATAGATACGTTTCCGACATATCAAGCATCCCCAAGCTTAACTCCTACTCTTCCTCGAGTAGGTAAGTGATAAAAATAGTAATTTTTGAGGTGACATGCACCATCAAAACAAAGATCAAACCATTTGCAAGCATTGAAATATGGGATCAAAGAACTCTAAACATGTGCATGAAAGATGGAGTTCTAACAATAGGACATAATAACTATGCATGCAACATGAAAGGCTACAAACAAAGATCATGAATAACATGCATTGAAAAATGTTTGTTTGTTTCACATACAGAAAACATAGCATAGTGGCATTCAACTTGTCCCTCATAGAGTAGCAAATAGATGCATAGGACACCTTCAAAGTTCATAAGGGTGACTAGAAACAAAAAGCACAAGAACAAGTAATATCAAAATATGCATCAACCAATAAGTTTTGGGACACTATACACAGGATGACAACTATTCTCTCTTAATGGTGCCTAAAGGTAGAAGGTGGAGACTCAATCGTGGTGGAAGAAAGGCCTTTTATAAAGGAAGCAGGGATTTCAAGTTTCAAAAAGAGCTTCCAAAAATTATGGTACTTGTTAGCTTTCAGCTCTCATTGCCCCTATCATAAGCATCTTGAAGTGTTTAAGGTTTAAAGTGAACAAAGATGTAGTATATGCTTGATGAAGTATAAGTTGGCAATCTCAAGTCCCTTGAATACGAGGTCCACACCTCATGCTACTCAACTTCAGTCACCTATAAGTTCTTGTCATTGTAAGTATTTGCATATCATTGAGAACCGCCAACGGGGTACCCCTTGCACATGGTACAGGAGCTTTCCCATAACCAAAATGACAAGGCAAGCAGACAATGAGCATCTCAGCAATATTTTTATTTACCATGTGCATAGCTTTTTATTGAGGATGCTTCATAGATAGCTCATTATGGTGATGCTGCAAGTTTCCACCATGATTAGGCATGGCTTAGGCTAGCGGCCCAGGCGTTTCTCTAACACATAATAAAAACTCCATGGACTTACAAGCTCCCTCTTTACTTCACACCAGTGACATACATAGACAAAAGAGCATGATATCAACTGAGTACAAAGTACAAGTGCAATGTTGAAAACGTTCCCCATGACAACATGGATCTGCTAATTCCAACGTATAAGTGCAAGCATATACAACATAGACGACACAATGGTTCAAGTTTATTAGGGGCAAAGAATATAAAGTGTGCCATCAAGTTTGTGAGGTCTTTAATCACTAAGTTTTCACATAACAAAATAGTTTTTAATTGGAAGATAGCTGAAAACAAGAATATACTTGGAATGGTGTAACACAACATGCATAGGAGTTTATAGTGGACACTTTGGATTAACTTGGTTTCTTGGAAGTTGGAAGCATGAGTAGAGCTTACTCATACAAGTGGAGTCTAGCAAAATACTGGGAGCAACTAACTAAGAGAGCAATAATGGCCATAATCATGTAGAGCGATAAAACATTACTAATCAAAGCATAGAGTGCTACCAGAAGTCAAGGACTAAATGATCATAGAGGCTAAGGTGACTGGTTCAAAGTCATAACATGGTGTAAGCATGTTCCAAGTCAACCCAAACAAAGCATCAAAGGAGAATACCACAATACTATGCTTTTGTATGCTAAAACAATGCATGATTCCTTCAAGGCACATTAAGCAATCCTAATTGTTTGGAACAAGTCATGCTACAGAAATAATCACTAAGCATAAGGTCAAAACAACATCTAGCATGACATTCTAAAGTCTAAGCCGCAGTCAAAACAAGCTCTCTTAAGTACCACTATAAGCATGAAACTTTCTACTCTTTTCCAATACCAAACAACTTATTTGAAACAACTCACAAAGATAATAATCAATAAAGATCAGTGAGCTTGTCTCACAAATCCACAATGAAGAACTAAAAAGTTCTAAGCTGAAAGCACAAGAAAACTGAGGCTAAACATAGTGCTAGCAAAAGTGAACACTCACAAAACAATAAGAGTGAAAACTAGAGTGTTCTAGGCAATGGAAACAAAGTGTGTCTCTCTCCAAAAGAAGTGTGTTGTAACCAACCAACTTACTCAAGAAAACTAAGCAAACAAAAACTAAGACGCTCCAAGAACAACACAACAATGCATGAAACAATAAAAATTAAGTGTCTAGAAAGACCTGAGATTTTTATTGATGAAGAAGGGGATGCCTTGGGCATCCCCAAGCTTTGACGCTTGTACCTCTTGAATATTTCTTGGGGTGACACGGGGTGGCATCCCCATGCTTGAGCTTTTGTTCATTCTTCATATTATTACATCATTATTTCTCTAGACCTAAAAATTTTCCTTCATACAAAACTTCACACAATCTTCATTAGCAACATTAGTGTATTCAAATAATAATAGACCCTTAGGTAAAGCTTTGGAACAGCAAGACTTTTCACTAAAAATACATGCTAGTGTAGCAACTCCTTCAAAAAGCCCAATTTCCCAAAAAGAACCCAAAAAGGAATCAATAAGAAGCAAATGCAAATAATGGCAGAAATCTGTCAAAACAGACCAGTAGGTATAAACCTATTTTTTCAAAGACCTTATGTTGCTCAAATCAAAAAGTGTTGAACTAACGAAAGTTAGCTAACATACTGGGGGATTTATTCGTAAATTTTAGCTCAATCCGACTTACAGAGACTCCTCACGAATTTTTATGGTGGAGGACAGAAATCTGTTTCGGGATAGCAACTCCTCAAATCTTACTTCCCTCACATTAGAGCAATTCCAATAATACAACCGGCTTGCTAGCTATAAGGTCATCTATAGTCAGCTTATAGTCAACTAGTATAATAGTTACTTTTAAAGGGTACTACTTTATAAGTGAATGGCCCACTCACATACTCACAAAATGCCTACGAGCACGCGCAAGAGCTGGCTATTGCATGAGAGCCCACCTCTCTTCTCCCACCTCTTCTCTCTCATCCAACTAATAAAAACAATACTAGTTTAATTCTTATAGCAGCTGACTAGGACTTATTATACTTGCTCTTAGAGGTCATTCTTGGCACAAAAAACAAACAAAAAGGATAAGGAGAGGTCATTACAGAAGTAATAACTTCCAAGACTCAAGAAAACTCTTGGGTTATCATCTAATAAGTACTTTTCTTTAATGCCTTTAATTTAGGCTTGATAGTTTGAGAAGATGCTCACATAAGAAATATGAATTGGAGTAAAAGAGAGCATCAACAAGCAAATCCAAAACACATTTAAGTCTAACCCACTTCCTATGCATAGGAATCTTGTAAATAAACAAGTCATGAAAGAACAAAGGAACAAGCATAGGAAAGCAAAACAAGTGAAACTTCAAAATTTTCAACATAAAGAGGGGAAACTTAATATTGTTGAGATGCATAAGACCATATTTCCCTCTCTCATAATAACTTTCAGTAGCAACATGAATAAAATTAACAATATAACTATCACATAAAACATTCTTATCATGAGCCACATGCATATAATGATAATTACTCTCCACATGAGCATAGTTATTCTTATTAATTGTAGTGGGAGCAAATTCAACAAAATAGCTATCACTACTATTCTCATCACCATAATCATCAAATATAGGAGGCATATTGTAATCACAATTAATTTCCTCCTCAATAGTAGGTGGACTGAAAATATCATACTCATTATTGTAATCATCATATATTGGAGGTTTGGTATCATCATAAGCAATAGAATAGCTATCATCCAAAGCTGGGGGACTAAAAATATCATTTTCATCAAAACTAGTTTCTCCAAGCTTAGACGTTTCCATAGCATTAGCAATAATGGTGTCCAAAGAGTTCATACTAATAACATTGCTATTAACATGCAAATAAAGCTCCATCGGTTTTTAATTTTCTCTTCAAACACTTCATGTCCTAACTCAAGATAAATGCTATAGAGCTCTCTAATTTTGTTGTTGTTTTCCATTAAGACTAACTAGTGAAAACAAGAAACAAAAAGAAAAAATTGCAGAATCTAAAGGAAATAAATTCGAGCACTCACCGGAGGATGTGAGTACCTTTTACCTTACCTCCCCGGCAACGGCGCCAGAAAAGATCTTGATGTCTACGCACTTCTATTCTTGTAGACAGTTGTTGGGCCTCCAAGTGCAGAGGTTTGTAGAACAGCAACAACTTTCCCTTAAGTGGATTACCCAAGGTTTATCAAACTCAGGGAGGAAGTGGTCAAAGGTATTCCCTCTCAAGCAATCATGCAATCAAGATACAAGAAGTATCTTGTGTCCCCAACACACCTTATACACTTGCCAGGTGTATAGGTGCACTAGTTCGGCGAAGAGATAGTGAAATAAAAGTGGTAACGGTGCCAGAAAAGAGCTTATGGCGTGGAGGACTAAAGCAAGAAAATATGCAACAGATCTAGTAGCAAACGGTGTTTCAATGCTTAGAAACAAGGCCTAGGGATCATACTTTCACTAGTGAACACTCTCTCATATAAATATCCTCTCTTCATGATACTACTCGTAACTAATCTCCGGTTGGACACTCTAATCATCAGTAGGGCTATAACAACACTCCTCAAAGTCCCCTTCCCCAATCTAGATAACCCCACACTGTCACCTTGAGAGCTAGATGGTTCCAACAAACACCACAATTTCATAGAGACATCCAACTCCAAATATAACTCATAACAAATATTCAATCTAGACAAAGTGCCACACACGGCATGCACGCTGTCACTTTCACACACGTGGGGAAAAGCATAGATCTATTAAAGCACAAAGAGTATATATGTAGACTCAAACCTAAGTGCGACCATGGCGTGCACGCTGTCACTTTCACACACATGGGGAGAGTAGAGATCTATTGAAGCACTTGAGTAGCAAGGTAGATCTACTTGATTACAAAGCTCATGATCACAATATGACCATGCATAGAGTGAGAGATGAACACATAGCTACCGGTAGAGCCCTTAGCCTGGAAGGAGAACTACTCCCTCCTCATCATGGGAATCAGCAACGGTGATGGAGATGCTGATGGAGATCGATGGAGATGGCTCCGAGGGAACTTCCTTGTCCCGGCAGAGTGCCGGAATAGAGACTTTCTGTCCCCTGAATCTCCCCTTCGGTGGCGACGGCGCTGTGGAGGTTTTCATGGATTTCCTCTGGATGCCCTAGGGTTTTTGGGTTGGAGGCTTCTTATAGGCGCAGGAATCAAGGTCGGTGGGGGTCCAGGGGGCCCACACCCCCTGTGGGCGCCTCTAGGGCTTGCCTGCACCTAGGGGGTGCAGCCACCCTGTGGCCCCCCTCCGGCTCTGCTTCGTGGTTCCGTGTCGCTCCGGGAAAAATAATAACTTTGGCTTTTGTCCCGTCCAATTCCGAGAATATTGATTTTCTGCCTTTCTAGAACCAAAAACAGAAGAAAACATGCAACTGGCACTGTGGCAACTTTTTAATAGGTTAGTTCCAGAAAAGATATAAAAACACCTCAACGTATAGACAAAGCAAAGCAAAGTAGGTACAAAACAAGCATGGAGCATCAAAAATTATAGATACGATTCCGACGTATCAACAACTAACACAGACTGACGCTGTTTTCAGCAGTATTACCTTGGTGTCTTGTTTTTGTGCAGAAAATCAACTATCAGGAAAAATCCCGGAAAATATGCCAAAAATTATATTTCACCAGAAGATCCACGAAGCCAAAAGATGAGACGGAGAAGGGGCCTAGGAGGCCCACACCCCTTCCAGGCACAGGCCCACCTCTGGCCGTGCCTAGGGGTGCCACCACCCCAGGCACCCCCTCGGCCTACCTCTACGCATATAAGTTGCCTCTCGACCTAAAAACAGGGGGGAGGGTCGATAGTTTTCCAGAAATAGTTCCGCTCTGTCGCCGCCACCAGAAACCAAGATTCGGATCCAGAAACTCCGTTCTGGCACCCTGCCGGGACGAGGAATTTGGAGAGGATCATGATACGTCGGAAACTTATCTATAATTTTTGATGCTCCATGATTGTTTAGTATCTACTTTTCTTTGCTTTGTATACACTTTGAGGTGATTTTTACATGTTTTTTGGTACTAACCTATTAACAAGTTGCCACAGTACCAGTTGCCTGTTTTCTGCTATTTTTGGTTCCAAAAAATCTAGTAAAGAAATATTTTCGGAATTGGACGGGACAAACGTCAAAGTCAATAACTTTCAGTGGGTAACAAGAAGTTCAGAGGGGAGACGAAGAGGCGTGCCAGGGCAGCCACACCCCCTAGGCGCGGGTGGGCCCTACCCCGCGCCTAGGCAGGGTGTGGGGCCCCTGGCCACCGCCTCGGCCTCCCCCTTCGCCTGTAAGAAGCCCCCGATGCAAAAACCTTCTGTATTCGCCACCACCATCGTCCCTGGATCGGGGGATCTGAAGTTCTACCCGGCACCCTGCCGGAGGGGAGATCACCCCGGAGGCCTTCTCTCCGGTATGATACATGAGTAGTTCCACCTTGGACTATGGGTCCATGTAGTATCTAGATGGTTGTATCTCCTCCTTGTGCTTTCATGTATAGATCTTGTGAGCTCCGTTCATGATCAAGATCTAATCTATTTGTAATCATGCATGTTGTGTTTGCGAGGATCCGATGGATATTGAGATTATTATGTTGGTTTGATTAATGGTTTTGTCTTTATGATTCTGTCATGTCTGTGTTGTTTGTGATCTTGCATGCTCTCCGTTGTTAGTAGCTATCTTGGCCAAGTAGTTGCTAGTGACTCCAAGAGGGGGTATTTATGCTCGATAGTGGGTTCATGCCTCTAGTTTCCAAGGGAAGTGATAGAAATCTCTTCGGTTGTAGATGTGTTGTTGCTACTAAGGAGAAAACAATGGTCTCTTGTTCATGGAACATGTGGAATGTTTACCTTACAGACTTTTCTTAAAGCAGTTGTCTGTTGTTTGTAACTTAATATCGGAGGGGGTTCGGATGATAACCTGAAGGTGGACTTCTAGTCATAGGTGCAGTTGGATGGCGGTCTATGTATCTTGTTGTATTGCCCAATCGAATCTCATAGGATCTTTCTGACTAGTAATTGCAATGTTATGCCTTGCTCAGTTCCTGTCAATTGCCCTGCTGTAATTTGTTTACCCTTCATGCCATGTTGTTTATCTAAGGAGAGCACTACTAGTGAACTATGGACCCCGGTCCAATCTTTACCATTGATATATATTCCATTGTACTTGTTTACTTGCTGCAAACCATTACCTTCCACACAATACGTTTAATCCTTTGATACAGCAACTAGTGAGATTGACAACCTCACTATTCGTTGGGGAAAAGTCTTGAGTTTGTGTTGTGTAGGTCTCTGCGTTGCTTGCAACACCTGTGTGACGTTTCCTTCCTCCTACTGGTTCGATAACCTCGGATTCTTACTAAGGGAAAACTTGATGTTGTGCTGCTTCACACCTTGATCTTGGGGTTCCCAACAAAGCGCTCCTACATCAACTCAGCGCTGCATCAAGCTTTCTGGCGTCGTTGCCGTGGAGGCTAAGGACGTCTTCACTAGGGGAGTCCTTCACTTCCTTTCTCTTTACTTTTTTTAGTTTGCTTTGTTTCTTTTGCTTGGTTTTGTTTGCCTCTTTTCAAAAAACACAACAAAATTAGTTCCTACTCTAGTTGGTGGTCTGTTATTTCCTTGCTTGGTCATGCTTTCTATCAATGGATGGTTTCTTTGAAACTAGTTCTTATTGGCAAGGTGGGTTCACGGAAGAACAAAAGTATTATTATAAGGAACAACGTTTTTCACAAAAAGGGAAACACTTATGGGAACAAATTGATAATTTGAATACTATTGCTAGAGAGGTGTGCTCTACTTATAATGTTACTTATTGCTTTGATAAAGATTGTTGCTGCAGGAGGTATAAACACCTACCTTTTCAATGTGAGTATAATAATAATGTTACCATATCTTCTTATGTTAAAGGAAATTATGACTTTTATGATGTGGAATAAATTGAAGAATTCATTGCTTTCAAGGGTGCATTTGAACTTGCTAGTTTGTTTGAAAATACTAATGATGCACCTTATGAAAATAAGGTTTATGAGATACTTAAATTTTGCTTTGACAACTACAAGGAAGAAAATGGCTATATTATTGAATACTTTAATAGGTGCTTTCCACAAATGGAAGAGACTAATGCCTTGCAGGATCCTATGGAAGAAGAAATTGTTAAAACTGGAAGCTCATTAGATGAAAAAGAGGACGAGAGTGATGAACAAAAGGAGAAAGAATGGATCTACCCATGTCTACCTTCTAATAAGAGTAACTTTTTTTGTCTCTTACACTATTTGATTGTCCCCCATGCTTATCAAAGGAGGATGAATGTTATGTTCATGTGGATCCTTTTGAAATATCTACTTTGGTTAAAACCTGTGAAGGATTTAATCCCACTATTTTTGAGCTTGATAGAAATTATGTGTTTGTAGATCATGAAAAGCATGCTTTATGTGATAGCTATATTGTTGAGTTTATTATGATGCTACTGAAAATTATTATGAGAGAGGAAAGTATGGTTGTAGAATTTTTCATGGTACTGAAACATCTCTCTATGTGCTGAAAGTTTTGAAGTTGCTCTTGTTTTATCTTCCTAGGCTTGTCACTTTGTTCTTTGAGAATTTATTTTCTTACAAGATTCCTATGCATAGGAAGTGGGTTATACTTAAATGTGTTTTGAATTTGCTTCTTGATGCTCTCTTTGACTTCAATTCATATTTCTTATGTGAGCATATTCTAAAGCTATCAAGCCTAACTTAAAGGCGTTAAAGAAAAGTACTTGTTAGGAGATAACCCAAGAGTTTGCTTGAGTCTTGGAAGTTATTACTTAAGTAATGACCTCTCCTTATCCTTTTTGTTTGTTTTTTGTGCCAAGAATGTGAAGGGTTCGCAGCATAGAAAACAAAAAAATTCCTACGATGGGAACTATGTACCAAGATCTATCTACTAGATACAAACAACGGGCATATGTATATTCGTAGAGAACATACCCTTGAAGACCAACAAAGCTTAACGAGTTAAACTCGTGGTTGATGTAGACGATCTCTTGCCGATCTCAAGATCGAGAGGAAGCCCTAGCGCTGCAAAACAGCAACGCATCCGTGCTCGTACACACGTACAAGACACCAAGCAACCTCTGCCTCCTCTCTCCAGCGATGCTGCGGAAGCACAACCCTTTCTTGCCGAATAGCCACCGGGAACATGTATCTAACTAGTCCGAGACCATGGGGGATAAATTCTAGAGGGGGAGAGAGATCCTTCACGAGGAGGTGTGAGTGAGAAGTAAGGAGGGGGTTCCTTTTATAGGAGAGGGGGGAACCCCAAGGGGGTGGCCGGCGCATGGGGGTTTCCACCTTGCCCTCCCCTCATTCATTCGGGTGGACACTCCACTCACAAAAATCTCTTCAATTCCCTCCACTCAAAATTGCTATTAAATTTCCACCAAATTTAATGCAAACTCTCATTAAATAAAACTCCTTTTATTTATTCAGAATTTTTTCAATTACTTTAATGATAAACATTCACATAAAACCCCTTGCTAGTATTCCATTTCACATGCAAAAACACTTTCTACAATTTCACCCGAAAACCTGTTTCGGTATCTAGTGAAATAAATTCCTGCGCTTGTTATTCTTTTCGGCATGAAACTTTTGCTCCAATTGGATGTAAATGTCCCTTAAGTGTGCCACCCTACAGTTCGCGAATAATGCGAACATGATCGACACCCTTCTCCGATCAATAATCAGAAGCGGGACCTAGAGATCCATACTGACTCCCACACATTCAACGATGACTTTCCTGTGATCGTCGAAACTTTTTACGCTAGTATCTTAATCCCTTTGTTTCACGATATATTACATGTCCGAGATTCGATCATCGGTATCTCCATACCTAGTTTGATCTCGTTACCGACATGCACTCTTTTCTTGTTCCCGTGATATAACATTCTAGTGATCAAATCACTTGCTTGCAAGCTAACTAATGTGATATCACGAGAGGGCCCAGAGTATATCTATCCGTCATCGGGATGAACAAATTCCACTATCGATCCATGATCCTCAACATAACACTTTAGTAGTTCTGAAGCCATCTTTATAATCATCCAGTTATGGTGTGACGTTTGATGTCATCAAGAAACACTTCTGGTGTTGGTGATTGACATGATCTCATGGTTTAAGGATTAGGATCACTTCGTAAGTTGTTATAGCAATATAAACTCAATGACTTTGATCGTAATGCTATACTTCAGATGAATTTTCATCACATCATTACACTAATGTTGTGACCTCGTTATTAACAACATCCAATGTCCATGATCAGGAAACCTTGATCATCTTGTTAATCAACGAGCTAGTTTTATGAGAGAGGCATAACTAGGAACTTTATGTTTGTTTATTAAACACACATGTATTAACGTTTCCGTATTAATACAATTATAGCATGCAAAATAAACATTTATCATAAATAAGGAACACGATAATAACCACTTTATTATTGCCTCTCGGGCATATTCCCTTCAGTCTCCCACTTGCACTAGAGACAATAATCTAGTTTAGAAACTTTGCGTATTGAACACCTATGGCTTTCTGGTGTTCCATATACGCAATTTCAAGTAGTTAACATAATCTACGGATCTGACGCTTTAGGTCCGTGTGTATTTACATGTCTTTGCCTCTCCATGCATCACTCTATTGGGAATATGCCCTAGAGGCAATCATGTATGATGATATTTCCCATTGTATTCATAAAGATATTAAGTAGTCCTTGTATAAACATCTGATGTGTATCATTGAATATGTGATTCGGTTGTGGAACTATGCATTCATGTTGTTTGTACTAAATATCCTTGGTCATTGAGGTTGTGATGTACACACAACTTAGACCAATGTGAAAGTTGGATTCATAACTCGGTTCCACTTGTCATGGGCATGGAGATGCTATTCCAACTTACACAGACTCGGCTAAAGAGTTTAGCGAGTCGGATTGACCCATATTGAGGTACAACGAACTAGCTGTCATTTGTATATCTCAATCAATGTAATCCTTAGACCTGAGGTTGTTGCATAGTCCGAGTTGAGGATCACCGACTTAGGTTCTGTCAAACGCTGATCCGTGAATCGGGTTATAAAGGCGTAGTTCGGGTCGAGAATCAAGCTGCGTGATGTGAATAACCAAGATGGGATTTTGCCCTCCACTTGAGAGATATTCTCGGACCTCTCGTGAGATATGATTCGAAAGCATGGCCATGCACGACTCGGTTAAGTGTTAACCGAGGCGATCGACTAAGAGTTAGTCGGTGAATCACTTATCTCGGATCGAGAAGAGAGTCGGACTATTTAAGGGATGACATATATTCGCCTATAGTCGACAAGGTATATCGTGAGGCAAAAGGGACTCGGACGTAAGTCGCATTGGAAAGGCAAGTCGTCATGACTCTTTGGTACTTGGGAGTCGGCACGTTACGCTAGGAGCCGCTCTGATCGATCGATTGAGAGTCGGACTCAATCGTGTCCAAGTAGCCATGAGCCTGCGGTCACACACTTAAGAGCGGAGAAAGTTCGGATTGGATCGAACCGTAATCGTTGGGTTGGACTTAAACCAGATTAGGATCGAGTTAGTGAGTTGGACTCACGGTGACTAGTGTTATATGGGCTTTAGTGAATAGGGTCGCCAAGCATCCCACGTTCACTCCTATATATAGTGGAGCACCTTAACCCGAAGGGTTAATCGTTGTTCGTTAGGTCATTCCATGTGTTGGAAACCCTAGCTCCACAGCAGTCCGCCCGTCGTTCTTAACCTAGCGATTCGCCGGCGCTCCTCCTTGTACGTGTGGATACCAGCAGAGGTGTTGTGCGATCAGAACCAGGACGATCGGATCGTGAGGACTGCACTGCATCAACTGACACGCTTCATCAGTAATCCGCAACTACACATCTAGTGGTAAACCTCGTGGCCTTCTACCTCAGCTAGATCTTGGGATCACCACGTTAGAGGAAAATTTTGTTTTATCTCTGCGTGGCCCAACACACTCGTTCTCCAATGAGATGGCATTGTATAAATTTGGTCTTTTGGTGAGACCTTTAGTTCCTTGGGGTTAAACCATGTCGATACTATTGTCATATAATATATATTTAGTGTTAGCCCGTTGCGAACCACACCTTAGTTTGATAACAAACTACTTGACACAAATTCCGTCCTTTGCTGCTACTATAGCAGTCATATACTTAGCCCTTTGTTGTAGTATCCATCACAATGTCTTAACTTTGGAATTCATCCAAATCCATCATGGAAACTTTCTTTCCATTTAATTGTGCCACCCATAGTTTAAATTGATATAAACTTAATTTTTATCTGGTGACAAAACTAGTATAAATGTAATGCTTTACAATGAACTATTTGTAATTGTTTGTCACCTCTACACAAATATATTCTTAGTTCTTCCAAAAGATCATAAGAATATCCTTACTATCGTCCAATGATCATTTTATGATTCATTCTAGTATATGCTCATAACACTTAGAGCATAGGACATATCTGGATGTGTACATATCATGGTCTGATTGATCAAAACATTCTCGTGATTTCACTCATCAAGTGTCAAAGCACTTGAATCTTGTTTCACTTATCAAGTGTTGATACACTTGAATCTTGATTCAATTCCTTTCCATGCGACAAGAACCTTTCTTGTCTTTTCTATATTGAACTCCTTAAATATCTCATATACGTACGTTTGGCACAACCATATTAGTGTCACAGTCTATCCACTATAGACATTCATGCTAAATATTCGGGTTTTGCCTAACTCTTTCATCAAAATGAAATTCTTAACCTTTGTCAATAAAAATTACATCATTTCTAATCAACAAGATGTCCTCCACATAATGTATTAGAAATATATCTCAGCGCTCCCACTTAATTTTTTGCAAATTCAAGCATCTTCATCATCTCCTGATGAAAACTCCTTTTCATCATGGTGAAGATTCCAAATCCGTGATGCTTACTTCAACCATTGAGGTTTGCATGCCCTTTTAGCATCCTTTGAATTAACAAAACCCTTTGGATCGTGTCATGTACATGTCCTAGGTAACCATTCTATTAGAAGAACTTTGTTTTGTTTATTCATCTACCATATACCAAATTATATGTAGTGGTTGCTATTTTAATCCGTCCAGACTAAATATCGCTATGAAAGATCAAATCTTGTCATAGTCAACTCCTTGAACATTGTCATAGAATACTTTACGACATGTCGACTATTTCATAGATGTGAAACATCCATGTCTGTTTCTTTATAGATCCAAATACGACTGATAGGTTTTTACACCTTTCCGGAGGGTCTTCCAAGTTCAAAACTTGATTTTTCGTGTATGGAACTATCACGGATTTTACGGCTTCAAGCCATTTGACAGAGTCAGGGCCCATCATCGCTTCTTTGCATGTAGTCGGTTCATCATTGTCAAACAATAATGAGTTACTCTCAAATCTCAATATTTGATTGTTTATCCGACCGACTTGGTTCAATAAGAACTTAGATCTCTGTGACCACAACCTTTAAGGCACATAAGCTATGAGCATTATGGCAGCCTCCAGAACGATTTCCGGTGCTGCGCAACTCATCACATTTATCTAAGGTTCGTTAACCTTATCAAAGTTCTATTGTCCTCCTACTTAACTTTTACGAAAAATTCTTTTTTTTCAAGAAACTTCAAGTTTCAAGCGACAAACTCTTTTGTCCTTGGTGTTATGGAGGAATAACCAATTGTTATTCAAAATAACCTACAAAGACATGCTCATCCGACTTCGATTGTAAACATCTTACTTATGTTTAGCATACCAAAATTTAAGAAATGACAATTTGGGTTTTACCCCAAACCATAACTTCCATGGTGTCATTTCAACGGATCAAGATGGAGCTCTTTTCAGTGTAAAAGCGGTAGTCTCTAAAGCTTTAATATTTTAAAACATAATGGCAGTTTTATAAATAACACCTTTGATCCAACCATGTCACACAAGGTTTCATTACAAATCTTAAACACTCCATATTCCTATGGTGTTTCGGGAGATGCAAATCTAGCTGTTTTGCTAAACTTGCAACTCAAATAAATCCCTTTATGATAAAATCATAAATTATTTATTTTATTGTTACACTTGCAACTCAAATAAATCCCTTTATGATAAAATCATAAATCATTTATTTTCTTGTTACAATGATTTTTCACTTCATCTTGAAAGTCTTTGAACGTTTTCAAATATTTCATACTTCTTTCTCATTAAGTGAACATTCACTCAAATTTCCGGAGAAAGCATATGAAGTTGAAATCCATCGCTTACGACTATACATAATGGACTACATACATCGATATGTATAAATTCCAATATTTTAGTCGTTCGTTCTTCTTTGTCCTTTGAACGAAGTTTTAATTATCCCGAGGAAAGTCTCACAAGCATCACTTAATCAAATCAAAGACTCCAGAAATCCATGAATATGGAGATTCTTCATGATCTGGCTTCACATCCATCTCTGGAAGTTATATCTGCGCACCTAAATTGCGTGATCCTTGGTTCTTACCGGCGCAACAAGAATCTAATCCGACGATGTCTAACTAAATCTTTCTGTTGTTATCAAGGGACTCTATTGTTGAAGGCAATATTGTTTCCGAATTTCATTCCTCAAATCCGAGAGAAGATACGATGCTATTGTCATAGTGGTTCAAACCTCTCCAATCTAGCTCTTTTTCTTCCGGCGAGATAAAGATTCATCCTCTCTCGTATCAGTAAACCTTTAGTCTTAACGGTGTGTCTTTTTGTATCCATGATACATCATCTTTTCCTTTCTTTCACAAGTGGTTCTAGTCTTTTATCATGTTCTTGAGAAAACCGGAGCTATGCCCATCCTATCCTTCTTGTCTCACGACAATCCTTCAACTCTTCTAACCCGTTGTTTCTCAAGCAAAACGCAAGACTCGCAACAAGTCTAGCAAGTTTTGCAAGGTGTAGTGGTCGCACCATTCCGTTGTTCATCAACTTGGGAACGTGAGGGTCACCTTCGTTCGGACACCCGCCTCTCCTTGTGTTGTTTTCTTTTTCCTAGGAATCTCGGGGTGAGATTCTTGTTTAGTGGGGGAGATTTGTAGCATCCCAATTGTCTAACAGTTGTAATGCTACTTGGTCTAGTAATATAATGGCTACTTCATACATATAATTGTTGCATCATAATTTTATCATGCTCATGTCATCATGCCGCCTTGCATTTGAGCATCATATAAAACCCTTGTTGTGTTGGTTCTTCTCTCATATGAATTGTAAATTGTAATTGCCTCTTGATATTATATTTGGTTCTTGATATATTTTTTTAAATGCCCAAGTTGAGTTGGGGGCATATCTTTTATTAACTCCACCACCTTTCTTGTCATCACCCCATCATTCCACCATTCCACCATATATGAGCATTGCAACTTATTTGGTTTTACCTCTAGCTCATGTGGGTTGGGATGGATCCAATTCTATCTCCACATGCTCTCATATATGCACCATATTGTTTCCACATTATTGGTTTATGAGAGCCACATGGACACCTTTGCATGCCTTGTGAGTGGAACCTTTTTCTAGCTTCCATATGGGTTGTTTTGGGGTTATTATCATGTTGGGATATTTTTGGGCTTACTAAATACCTAGTGGCACATACACACTAGCAAGTCCCATTTTTATTCAAATATGGTCATCTCCATCTACTCCACATGGGGCATCCTTTCACTTCTTTTAGCTTGGCTTATTCCCTATTTTTGGAATGCATATGTATAAATGCTATGGATATTTATTTTGTTTTCACAAGATGAAACCTAGCATTAATATTTTGCATGGGCCATGCAACCATCTCCAACTTTGTCCTCCTTTGCTTTATTTGGATTTTTTGGGTGAACCATCTCATCTCTCACCTCTCTCTCCCTCCTTTTGGCTTGGTCTTAGTTAATCTTGCTTAAACCCCATCACCACCTTTTACCTCTTCCTCTTTGTGGGCTATCTCTTGTTTGATCTTGTTTTGTTCTTGCTTGAGCTTGCCCAAAAGGAAACCCATCACCCAATCCTCTATCACCACCCTACCTCATCTCTCTCTCTCTCTCTATCCTCTCTCTTTACCTTTCTCTCTAAACCACACCCCCATCTAACCTAAACCGAGCCTCTCTAGCTCTCATCCTCTCTCTCAGCCTCTCTCTTCTCTCTACCTTCCTGGCCCCACCTGGCCACCTTGGCCCACCTAGCTACCACCCAAACCAAACCCTAACCCGAGCCATACCCCCTCTCTCCAAACCCTAGCTCCAACCCTAGCTACACCCAAGCCTACCCCCTCTCTATCTCTAGATCTCTCCCTGCCCTGCATGCCCACACCGAACCACCCTCCTTGGCCTCGCCCGTCCCCACCTGAAAGCCACCTGCCCTGCCCTGGCCGAGCCCCACCCGAGCACGTGAAGGAGGAGGAGAAAAGGTGGCCGATCCACCTTTTCCACCGTCCACTCCCGCACGGCACCTCCCTCTCCCTCTCTACTATCTACCACCATCTCCCGGATCTCCTCTGCCTCTCCCAGATCCGCCCAGGGCCTCGCCCTCTCCACCACCATCTACCCCCAACACCGGCCACCGTCCCTCCACCGACGCTGCTTTGACCCAGCCGACGAGCGCGACGTGGAGGTGATCGGGGAGGACGAGGAGGCCTCTCTGCTTCGACCAGTACCTGTCGCGAAGGAGGAGAAGCCCAGGAGCGCCGGTACCAGCGCCGCCCGAAGCCAAACCCTAGCTCCGCTCGGCCCCTGCTTCGTCGACGATCGCCAGCGCCTCTGTCCGAACCACCACCGTCAACAGCCTCACGGTGAGCCACGCAACCTCCTAGACACCCTCGTCTTCGTCGTCGTTTCCTGGTCGCGTCGTATGTTCGTCGAGCACCCTCGTGCCGGCGGCGTGCGTCTGCTCGCTCATCGCGTCGCGGAACCTCATCTGGCCACGCAGCAGATCCCTAGCAACTACCCCTCCCTAGCCCAGCGGTAGCCGCCGCCGCCCACGCACGCCAGGTCCCCAGTTCGATCCCCCGCGCGTCGCGCTGTCCGCTGTCGAGCACCATTTTGTCGTCAGAGATTCAGAGAAGAACAACAGTAGCCGCCGCCACTTTGCACTTCCCCCCCAAACCTTTTTACTCCTGACTCGCGGTCACTTTGAGCCCACACCACCGTAGTACCACTTTGCAGTTAGGCACCTGGGTTTTACACCGCCTCAACCCGCAGTACCCTGGATCTCCCACGTGTCGTGTCCCCGCTGGCACGCCCGCGTGTGGCCCTGAGGCTGCCGTGGCCCCACCTGTCATCTGCTGTGGCTAGGTCAAGCCCCGGTGTAAAAAGCTTTTCTCGCGCGTGTGCTCCTCCAGTCAGTCTGGTCCCACCTGTCTCTGACTGTGTCTATGTCTGGGCTAAGTAACAAAAGTTTCTGCTCTTTTCTGTTTAATACAAATCTTTTAAAATTATTTCAAATTCAAATTCAAATCTGTTTTATAATAACTTTTAATTCTCAAATTCAAATCATATAAATAATATATGTTTTGAAATCAGAAAAATGTGAGGAATTCAAATCTTCCATCCAAAATATATTTTGAACACTTAAAAGTTCAAGTTGATTAAAATTACAATACAATGCCCTTTGCCTTAATTAATTAATAACTTTTGTTTTATAACTCCAAATTTGACAAATGATATGTCTAAATCGATCAGCTCGACGAGACCTTTCTGTTTATGCATTCCATGATCTGAATTGAAGCATGCATCATATAAATATAAAGTATACAGCAACTTATTGGAGTATAAAATGTGACCCAAACTCAATAAAATGCTTATTTCTTGTATTCCACACCTCACCCATGCCATGCTACTTTAATTTCCATGCAAATTGTGCATCATTCATCATGGCATGATTGTTTGCTTGTCGCATTTTATTCATATGCTTGTGCACTTTATTTATGTTGGCCCTTGTTTGTTTGGTTCTTCTTCGAATAGACGCTGAGCAGGGGATATATCAAGAAACCCAGGAGCACTACCCAGATCCTTCTCTCGCTTCAACTGAGCTGCCAGGCAAGCACTACCACATGCTCGCATACATATAGTACCTATTTCCTCTATCTTATTCTTGCATCATTGAGTCGCGATCGCATTAAACTGAATCCCAAGTACTGCATAGCCTTTACTTTTAAACCCCACCGAAGCTTGTTCCTCCATCCCATGAGCCATTACTACAGGAGTTGTTTGAGCCATGCGGGTCGTAGAACAGCATGTGTAGGGTATGTGAGTGTCTGATGGATAACGAGGTACCTAAACAACTTAATTTGAGTAGTATGGGATAACTAATGAAAGTGGCACCGGTGAGCAATATCTGCTCTTTGGTTTTCATGCTCACTTGTGTCCGTGGGACCCGAGTACTTGATTCCTGTTCCTTGAATATTCGCTATCCACATCCGGAGGCTTATGGGACCCCCCGAGCGAGCTTGATTCATTCTTATTTCTTGGGGCCACAAGTAGTTTGGGGCTTTATTACTATCTGCTTATGCCATGCTTTCTTGCTTTATTTACGATTGTGCGAGGAGCACTGTCTTGTTAGGTCCGTGACACGTTTTCGCTGTATCGACAAGCCCAGTCACACTTTCGGGTTCCCAGTCGTTTACAGCCGTCCACACAAACCTTGAGTCCGTCTCGGAGCCGGCCAGTTTCGTTGCGGGTAGCTTAATGGGGTGGCCCCCTGAAATAATTCTGAATCCTGTGATCGCTTTGTCGTGAATGCCTCGTTGGGTTTTGATTTGGTTTTTCCGAGGTTGATCGAGTGTGTGTTGCTATTTGTGCACCCCTGCAGGGTAAAACTTTCTGAAAGCCGTGTCCGCGGTTATGGACGACTTGGAGCACAGTTTCTCGATCATAGACAAGTATAACTAAAGTACCGCTTTTAATTTGACTAAGTAACTGACTAGTAAATAGTGCAACACTCATGGAATGGATAATAAAACTGCCAACAGATGGGGGGTGTTCGTCCGCTTCCTTGTTGGTAAGCGAGGAGGAGGATGGATCTGTTAATATTACTCTTATAACTGTTGTTATTAATTCACGGACATACGTCTATCTTTGGTTAGGCGGATGGTTAGTGAGTATCTATAGAATTGTTAGGTATTATCTTTTGCTGCAATTGCGTCACCCAGGTCGTGTCCCCTTTAGAGGCATAAAGACTTGCTGAGTACCCCTAGGGTCTCACATGATAAATTATTTGATTCAGATGAACAGGTACACTCACAAGATGGATACTGGGTGGAGGAGACGGACGATGTGGACAACGATCATTCGGTGTAAAGATTCCGGGAACGGGGATCAGTCAGATCTGTGGGCGGGATGTGTTTATTTATGGGACATCTTATGCCAATTTGCTTCTTATCCGTACTCGGATCTTGTTTTCCGCTTCCGCCTGATACTCTGATGTTTGATGTATGAGGAGATATCCTAAACTATTATATCTATCTAGGACATTTGGATATTGCCGTATGGCGTTGCAATATTTCTATTTCTTTTAGATGGAATGGCTCTGAGGACTGTTGTATGGTGGCTTGCATACATACTCATTTGTGTATGTAGTTGATCCCTTCGCCTGCCGATTACGCCGCCCGTTCTTGTCCCGATGTTTGGAAATGGTTAGGACGGCCGAAAGGTCTACCTGTGAGTGGCATTTGGGCCCCACCGTACTATTTTAACCATTTCCGCTCATCCAGCTTGTAACTAGGGCGTAATTCACCGAGGTAGTTACAATTGGTATCGAGCCATCCGCCTTCGTGGTCTCAGCCAAATGGTCGTTGTCAGTCTAGCAAATATTTTTGGTAGCTATGTATACTAGGGAAAAACAAAACGCGAGAGTAGGACTGCTTCCATTTTTCTTCTTAACCACCCACCCTTTTCTGGTAAGGAAGTGTAACGTTTTCAATCCTCTTCTTAAAATTCAAACTAGGATTCACGTGTTCTGGGTTTCCGTAGTACCATAGGTTGAGTGTGTGTGTGTGTGTGTGTAATTCCTTGTCTATCTGTTGTATCCAACATGTTATCTTTATCTGCCTTTGGTTATCAATTGTTGGTACATTCCATACTGACAAGCTTTTGAATACCGGCGCGATCTATCTGACTCCTTGTTAACCGGTGCCATTTTCTTAAGGGTGTCCTTCCTTCTAGCAACTCCACATTCTGTGAAACCATCAGTTGCTAATCGCTACCTGATAAGTGTTTTTGCGCATCTATTGGTATTTTGATGCCAAAAGATGTGGAAAAAAATTCTTTGATACATCTTTGATTCCACACTCCTTTTCAGTCGTGTGTGAAACATTATCTATCTCCCTTTTATCAGCATGTCCATGCTAACTCATTCTTTTGTCACCGGCGCTTAATCCTAGAGTTTCTTTTCATCTCCAATTCTCTTGGGCTAATTACATAACATGTGTCGATCCGATGCTGGTGATTGTAATTTGGTTCTCGGCATAGCTATATGACACTTATCTTGAGTGGAATATGGAAAATGCAATCACCACTATCCTCCAAATGGTGACGGTTATCTCCTGTGATTTTGAGTACACCGCGATCATATCTATGCATATTCAAGCATCTTTGGCAATCCAGAGTTTCTCCAAGCACTACGGCGGTCTATCATCTGTCCATCATGCTGCACATCCTTTTGAACCCCATATCTGCACAATTCTCCTGGATACGAGGGAATTGCATCTTTTCGTCTCTGATAGCTTTGCTTAAGGTATGAGCTATCATCGGTTCTTATCCAAGATCTCTTTATCTTTGTAACCGGTGATCCGATCGACAATGTGAACCAGGTGACATATCTTTTCTTCCAAGGACCAGTTAACCTATTCACGTCAACATCTTCTTCAACAGGAATCCTTACTCGTAACGTTGATCTTTCAAAGAGCGTTGAGCTCAGAAAGTGTTTCGAGCATTTGTTCGTTCTCCCGCCTCTTGAACTTGGTATTCTGGGAATATCTTGTTAATCCATGGTGGTATATGTTGATAATATGCTTGCCTATTCGATATCTATGGAACGACATGGAAGATCATCTGTGTCTCTTTCTCTCGAGCTTCGTGAGCACTGCCTGTGTGCAAAGTCTCAAAGTGAGAATTCTGACTTTTTGAAGTCACATATATCGACCACGTCCTTCTGCTAAATACATTACTTCAACTCTGGAATCAGAAAGTCCATTGTTAATTCCATCCTCCATCTTCAACCAATCCGGAGTTGTTCCTTGTTGGCAAGTTATCATCGTCGTTCCGCTGAAGATTTCCTCAAGGCTGCTAAATCTCTCTCAATCATTTCAAGAAGAACATGGAGTTCTTTCACCTCAATCTCGTTAAGTAACCTCTTGAAACCCTCTCGCTCTATCGTCTATGCTCAATCCACCGGAGGCCATGAAGACCTTCCAGATCTTGTATTCCTTCTGTTCAAGTGGTGCTATCTTTTTCTATATCTGTGAAATTTTGCAGTTGTCTCCGTGATCTTCCTTTATATCTTTCCGGTGGCTTGGTACTTCCGACATGACGACAACATCATTATCTTTATCTATCTATGAATCCGGCGAATCGTTTGCATCTATCCTTGTTTTCTAACGGAGTTCTATGAGTTTTTGCCAACACCTTTAGTCTGTTTCGGTAGTTGGGTTGCATGATTTTCTTATTCATGTGCGGAGTAATGCTTTGAGTGCGGGATGGAGTAGCTACCATACCACTACTCTTATCATTCGCTCTTGTACCTTGAATTGGTGAATTAATGTGATTTCACTCATTCCACGGAAGTTAGAAGTGGCCTTTATCCCTTGATACTTTTACTTCCGTCCTTGTTTTTCCGGAGTGCTCTTTCGAAGAAAGTAATCAATAATATCTTGTTGGTGATCTCACCCTTTCTACACGGAGCAAATCCTCAATTATCTGGTGGAAACAAACGTAAACCTTTTTCTATCCTCGTCTTTCTACCGACGCTCGATATCCCCAAACAAGATTAAAAGAAACTATCTCTCTCTTTGTTTCATCAATTCTTTTTCTGTGGTAAAGCCAATTATGGTTGATGCCATCAGCCGCAAATCTATTGCATTAGCCTCAAGGTTAAAGAAAGCAATAAGTATCTCTACAATAAACTCCAGCTCCTCCATATTCCTTTGCTTCTCGGGATTCCACCATGATCTGGCTTCACATCCATCTCTGGAAGTTATATCTGCGCACCTAAATTGCGTGATCCTTGGTTCTTACCGGCGCAACAAGAATCTAATCCGACGATGTCTAACTAAATCTTTCTGTTGTTATCAAGGGAATCTATTGTTGAAGGCAATATTGTTTCCGAATTTCATTCCTCAAATCCGAGAGAAGATACGATGCTATTGTCATAGTGGTTCAAACCTCTCCAATCTAGCTCTTTTTCTTCCGGCGAGATAAATATTCATCCTCTCTCGTATCAGTAAACCTTTAGTCTTAACGGTGTGTCTTTCTGTATCCATGATACATCATCTTTTCCTTTCTTTCACAAGTGGTTCTAGTCTTTTATCATGTTCTTGAGAAAACCGGAGCTATGCCCATCCTATCCTTCTTGTCTCACGACAATCCTTCAACTCTTCTAACCCGTTGTTTCTCAAGCAAAACGCAAGACTCGCAACAAGTCTAGCAAGGTTTGCAAGGTGTAGTGGTCGCACCATTCCGTTGTTCATCAACTTGGGAACGTGAGGGTCACCTTCGTTCGGACACCCGCCTCTCCTTGTGTTGTTTTCTTTTTCCTAGGAATCTCGGGGCGAGATTCTTGTTTAGTGGGGGAGAGTTGTAGCATCCCAATTGTCTAACAGTTGTAATGCTACTTGGTCTAGTAATATAATGGCTACTTCATACATATAATTGTTGCATCATAATTTTATCATGCTCATGTCATCATGCCGCCTTGCATTTGAGCATCATATAAAACCCTTGTTGTGTTGGTTCTTCTCTCATATGAATTGTAAATTGTAATTGCCTCTTGATATTATATTTGGTTCTTGATATATTGTTTTAAATGCCCAAGTTGAGTTGGGGGCATATCTTTTATTAACTCCACCACCTTTATTGTCATCACCCCATCATTCCACCATTCCACCATATATGAGCATTGCAACTTATTTGGTTTTACCTCTAGCTCATGTGGGTTGGGATGGATCCAATTCTATCTCCACATGCTCTCATATATGCACCATATTGTTTCCACATTATTGTTTTATGAGAGCCACATGGCCACCTTTGCATGCCTTGTGAGTGGAACCTTTTTCTAGCTTCCATATGGGTTGTTTTGGGGTTATTATCATGTTGGGATATTTTTGGGCTTACTAAATACCTAGTGGCACATACACACTAGCAAGTCCCATTTTTATTCAAATATGGTCATCTCCATCTACTCCACATGGGGCATCCTTTCACTTCTTTTAGCTTGGCTTATTCCCTATTTTTGGAATGCATATGTATAAATGCTATGGATATTTATTTTGTTTTCACAAGATGAAACCTAGCATTAATATTTTGCACGGCCCATGCAACCATCTCCAACTTTGTCCTCCTTTGCTTTATTTGGATTTTTTGGGTGAACCACCTCATCTCTCACCTCTCTCTCCCTCCTTTTGGCTTGGTCTTAGTTAATCTTGCTTAAACCCCATCACCACCTTTTACCTCTTCCTCTTTGTGGGCTAGCTCTTGTTTGATCTTGTTTTGTTCTTGCTTGAGCTTGCCCAAAAGGAAACCCATCACCCAATCCTCTATCACCACCCTACCTCATCTCTCTCTCTCCTCTCTCTTTACCTTTCTCTCTAAACCACACCCCCATCTAACCTAAACTGAGCCTCTCTAGCTCTCATCCTCTCTCTCGGCCTCTCTCTTCTCTCTACCTTCCTGGCCCACCTAGCTACCACCCAAACCAAACCCTAACCCGAGCCATACCCCCTCTCTCCAAACCCTAGCTCCAACCCTAGCTACACCCGAGCCTACCCACTCTCTCTCTCTAGATCTCTCCCTGCCCTGCATGCCCACACCGAACCACCCTCCTTGGCCTCGCCTGCCCCAAAGCCACCTTACCTGCCGAGCCCCACCCGAGCACGTGAAGGAGGAGGAGAAAGGTGGCGAGCCACCTTTCCACCGTCCACTCCTTGGCACCTCCCTCTCCCTCTCTACTATCTACCACCATCTCCGGCTCTCCTCCTCTCCCAGATCCGCCTGTGGCCTCGCCCTCTCCTCTCCTTCCTCTCCACCACCGCCCACCGTCAACCGCTCCCGACGCCGACCCAGCGCGACGTGGAGGTGATCGGGGAGGACGAGGAGGCCTCTCTACTTCGACCAGTACCTGTCGCGAAGGAGGAGAAGCCCAGGAGCGCCGGTACCAGCGTCGCCCGAAGCTAAACCCTAGCTCCGCTCGGCCCATGCTTTGTCGACGATCGCCAGCGCCTCTGTCCGAACCACCACCGTCAACAGCCTCACGGTGAGCCACGCAACCTCCTAGACACCCTCATATTCATCGTCGTTTCCTGGTCGCGTCGTATGTTCCGTCGAGCACCCTCTGTGCACCGGCGAGCGCGTGCGTCTGCTCGCTCATTGCGCCGCGGAACCTCATCTGGCCACGCAGTAGATCCCTAGCAACTACTCCTCCCTAGCCCAGCGGTAGCCGCCGCCGCCCGCGCACGCCAGGTCCCCAGTTCGATCCCCCGCGCGCCGCGCCGTCCGCTGTCGAGCACCGTTTTGTCTTCAGAGATTCAGAGAAGAACAACAGTAGCCGCTGCCACTTTGCACTTCCCCCCAACAAACCTTTTTACTCCTGACTCGCGGTCCGCCTGAGCCCACCTGTCAGCCGTAGTACCACTTTGCAGTTAGGCACCTGGGTTTTACACCGCCTCAACCCGCAGTACCCTGGATCTCCCACGTGTCGCGTCCCCGCTGGCGCGCCCGCGTGTGGCCCTGAGGCTGCCGTGGCCCCACCTGTCATCTGCTGTGGCTAGGTCAAGCCCCGGTGTAAAAAGCTTTTCTCGCGCGTGTGCTCCTCCAGTCAGTCTGGTCCCACCTGTCTCTGACTGTGTCTATGTCTGGGCTAAGTAACAAAAGTTTCTGCTCTTTTCTGTTTAATACAAATCTTTTAAAATTATTTCAAATTCAAATTCAAATCTGTTTTATAATAAATTTTAATTCTCAAATTCAAATCATATAAATAATATATGTTTTGAAATCAGAAAAATGTGAGGAATTAAAATCTTCCATCCAAAATATATTTTGAACACTTAAAAGTTCAAGTTGATTAAAATTACAATAAAATGCCCTTTTGCCTTAATTAATTAATAACTTTTGTTTTATAACTCCAAATTTGACAAATGATATGTCTAAATCGATCAGCTCGACGAGACCTTTATGTTTATGCATTCCATGATCTGAATTGCAGCATGCATCATATAAATATAAAGTATACAGAAACTTATTGGAGTATAAAATGTGACCCAAACTCAATAAAATGCTTATTTCTTGTATTCCACACCTCACCCATGCCATGCTACTTTAATTGCCATGCAAATTGTGCATCATTCATCATGGCATGATTGTTTGCTTGTCGCATTTTATTAATATGCTTGTGCACTTTATTTATGTTGGCCCTTGTTTGTTTGGTTCTTCTTCGAATAGACGCTGAGCAGGGGATATATCAAGAAACCCAGGAGCACTACCCAGATCCTTCTCTCGCTTCAACTGAGCTGCCAGGCAAGCACTACCACATGCTCGCATACATATAGTACCTATTGCCTCTATCTTATTCTTGCATCATTGAGTCGCGATCGCATTAAACTGAATCCCAAGTACTGCATAGCCTTTACTTTTAAACCCCAAAGCTTGTTCCTCCATCCCATGAGCCATTACTACAGAGTTGTTTGAGCCATGCGGGTCGTAGAACGACATGTGTAGGGTATGTGAGTGTCGATGGATAACGAGGTACCTAAACAACTTAACTTTGAGTAGTATGGGATAACTAATGAAAGTGGCACCGGTGAGCAATATCTGCTATTTGGTTTTTCATGCTCACTTGTGTCCCGTAGGACCCCGAGTACTTGATTCCTGTTCCTTGAATATTCACGCTATCCACATCCGGGAGGCTTATGGGACCCCCCTGAGCTAGAGCTTGATTCATTCTTATTTCTTGGGGCCACAAGTAGTTTGGGGCTTTATTACTATCTGTACTTATGCCATGCTTTCGCTTTATTTACGATTGTGCGAGGAGCACTGTCTTTGTTTAGGTCTGACACGTTTTATGTCGACAAGCCCAGTCACACTTTCGGGTTCCCGATCGTTTCTGACCGTCCACACAAACCTTGAGTCCGTCTCGAAGCCCGGTTCGTTGCGGGTAGCTTAATGGGGTGGCCCCCTGAAATAATTCTGAATCCTGTGATCGCTTTGTCGTGAATGCCTCGTTGGGTTTTGATTTGGTTTTTCCGAGGTTGATCGAGTGTGTGTTGCTATTTGTGCACCCCTGCAGGGTAAAACTTTCTGAAAGTCGTGTCCGCGGTTATGGACGACTTGGAGCACAGTTTCTTGATCATAAACAAGTATAACTAAAGTACCGCTTTTAATTTGACTAAGTAACTGACTAGTAAATAGTGCAACACTCATGGAATGGATAATAAAACTGCCAACGGATGGGGGGTTTTCGTCCGCTTCCTTGTTGGTAAGCGAGGAGGAGGATGGATCTGTTAATATTACTCTTATAACTGTTGTTATTAATTCACGGACATCCGTCTATCTTTGGTTAGGCGGATGGTTAGCGAGTATCTATAGAATTGTTAGGTATTATCTTTTGCTGCAATTGCGTCACCTGTGTCGTGTCCCTTTAGAGGCATAAAGACTTCTTTGAGTACCCTAGGGTCTCACACGATAAATTATTTGATTCAGATGAACAGGTACACTCACAAGATGGATACTGGGTGGAGGAGACGGACGATGTGGACAACGATCATTCGGTGTAGAGATTCCGGGAACGGGGATCCGTGAGATCTGTGGGCGGGATGTGTTTATTTATGGGGCATCTTATGCCGATTTGCTTCTTATCCGTACTCGGATCTTGTTTTCCGCTTCCGCCTGATACTCTGATGTTTGATGTATGAGGAGATATCCTAAACTATTATATCTATCTAGGACATTTGGATCTTGCCGTATGGCGTTGCAATATTTCTATTTCTTTTAGATGGAATGGCTCTGAGGACTGTTGTATGGTGGCTTGCATACATACTCATTTGTGTATGTAGTTGATCCCTCGCCGATTACGCCGTTCTTGTCCCGATGTTTGGAAATGGTTAGGACGGCCGAAAGGTCTACCTGTGAGTGGCATTTGGGCCCCACCGTACTATTTTAAACATTTCCGCTCATCCAGGCTTGTAACTAGGAGCGTAATTCACCGAGGTAGTTACAGTAGTAAACACTTTACATACATATTCTATTCATCCTTATCATGACGACTTTCATGATCAAGCTAATTTACCTTATAAGGACGAATCTTGAGTATAATGTTACTTTCCAAAACCGTTTTGGATGATTAGGATGTCTAGCATCTCCAACCTTTTTAAATTCTCATCCAATATGAGAACATACATTATACTCTACCATATTGCAACCAAAGCATTGTTTCAGATATCGTTATATCTGTCACACATGATGGTTTTTGAAACAATTCTTTCAGCTCCTAGATTAACTTGATATTAAAACAATCAAGAATCATGAAGGCAAACATGATACTTAAGATACTAACACTGGAATTGTTACTCTTTATTTAATACCAATTATTAAATTTCACGGAGTAAACAGAGTTTGCTGAAAGTTTGCAATAAGACTTTAAACTTTAGATTGACACTCAACACAATACGATACCAGTTCGTAAAGTAAATATCCAGAATTCTATAGTTCTATTATCTCAATTACAACTAATCATAAGGTGGTGAACGAATGCCAATGACTACAACAAATAATGCAAATTCACTTTGATTTAATTTATGATAAATTGAGTTCTTCTAATCCAAATTAGAAATGAACTCCCACTCAAAAAAGACATCCCTCGTGTCTTTTTGGTGATTACATGAACCAAATCCACTACACCAAGTCCGATCATCACGTGAGTCGGTGTAGCTCCAAAGGCGAGCATCCATATGGTCACCATATCAGAACATATGACTCATGCTTAACCTTTCGTTACGTGTTCTGAGGCCATGTCTACACATGCTAGGCTCGCCAAGTAAGAACCTTAGTATTCGCGTGTGTAAAACTGTCTTACACCCGAGATATGCTCGTGGATTCAAGTACACCCGATCATCACGTGATGTCTTGAAGCGACGAAACATTGTCGGTGCATACTAAAGGAAGAACACATTCTTATCTTGATATTTAAATGAGGGATCATCTTATTATGCCAATAAAATTCCAAACAAGCAATATAACATGATATCAAACATCACATGTTTATAAGTGAAATGATATGGTTCCCGCATATGATCTCCATCATGTGCATCGTGGTATGATCACTATCATACCTTTATGTCGTAAGGCCAAGGTCTATGGAACTTACAGGTTATGTATGTTGTAAGAGTATCATCTCATACTTCTACTTACAACATCATCATATCATAACACTAGCCCAGCAACAATCTATACTAGACGCCTCTAATTTATCCATTGCAAGTTTTATGTGGCTTAGGTCTTTCGAAGATAGAACCGTTCTTACCTACGAACATGAACCACAACAAGGATAACCAAATTGTTGACAACTCGTTGAAAATTAGATATTGACTATAGTAGGAGAGACATACACCCGCTATCCACTTATGCAAAACTAGTTGCATGTCAAGCGTGGAATAGGTCTCATGTGTGAGGACATGTAAAGTTTATCCGGGCCGCTTCATCCCACTATGCCACCAATATCCAAAGTATAACTAAGAACCAATAAAATGATCATCATCGCCCACATACTCATATGTGTACTACCCGTGCAACGCATCTACGCATAAATCTGGCTCTGATATCACTATAGGGTTGGCAGCATAGAAAACAAAAATTTCCTACGATGGGAACTATGTACCAAGATCTATCTACTAGATACAAACAACAGGTGGATGTATATCCATAGAGAACATACCCTTGAAGACCGACAAAGCTTAATGAGTTAAACTCGTGGTTGATGTAGACGATATCTTGTCGATCTCAAGATCGAGAGGAAGTCCTAGCGCCACAAAGCATCAGCGCATCCGTGCTCGCACACACGTATAAGACACCAAGCAACCTCTGCCTCCTCACTCCAGCGATGCAACGGAAACACAACCTTTCTTGCCTAATAGCCATCGGGAACATGTTTCTCACTAGTCCGAGACCATGGGGATAAATTCTAGAGGGGGAGAGAGATCCTTCACGAGGAGGTGTGAGTGAGAAGTGGGGAGGGGTGACTTTTATAGGAGAGCGGAGAACCCAAGGGGGTGGCCGACGCATGGGGGATGCGCCCTTTCCCTCCCCTCATTCATGCGGGTGGACACTCCACTCACAAAAAATCTCTTCAATTCCCTCCACTCAAAATCCCACTCAAAATTTCTATTAAATTTCCACCAAATTTAATGCAAAATCTCATTAAATAAAACTCCTTTTATTTATTCAGAATTTTGTCAATTACTTTAATGACAAACATTCACATAAAACCCCTTGCTAGTATTCCATTTCACATGCAAAAACACTTTCTGCAATTTCACCCGAAAACCTGTTTCGGTATCTAGTGAAATAAATTCCTGCGCTTGTTATTCTTTCCGGCATGAAACTTTTTCTCCAATTGGATGTCAGTGTCCCTTAAGTGTGCCACCCTACGGTTCGCGAATAATGCGGACATGATCGAGACCCTTCTCCGATCAATAATCAGAAGAGGGACCTGGAGATCCATACTGACTCCCACACATTCAACGATGACTTTCCTATGATCGTCGGAACCTTTTACGCTAGTATCTTAATCCCTTTGTTTCACGATATATTACATGTCCGAGATTCGATCATCGGTATCTCCATACCTAGTTTGATCTCGTTACCTACATGCACTCTTTTCTCGTTCCCGTGATATGATAAACATCATTTGGATGTTGGAGGTTTGATTTGATTGGATTGGAAAAAGATTTAGAGGCATTAGGTGATGGATCCCTTTTTATTGATAGTTTAGAAACTACCTAAGAGAGGGCTTTTTGAACAAGGGCTGGATCTGAATGATACCATTGTGTAAAATGATACCATCAGATAGGTATTGATAAAATGAAGCCAACAAAAGTGGTTTCACGATTTTATTAATTTCCCTTGATTTATAGTGGATTTTATAGTGATTAAAACTCTAGTTCTTAGAAATAATTCACCGGAACTTCTCTGGAGTTCCAAAAATTATTTACTTGGGTTATTAGGTAGTATTTTGTGGACTGGTTTAAGAGGATTTGGAATCATCTCAAAACAATTAACAGAATGCCCTTGAGAAATTCCCAAAGGCAGTATTGGATGGGATTTGTCTTTTTCATCAGATTTATTTTACATAAGTTTTTTAGTTTATTCTGAGGAAACATTTTAGGTGATGAAAATACCTTTCTGTAGAAATTTTAATCAACTTTTTTTGGAGTTACATAGCTACTGTAGTGATTTTATTAGTGATAAAACCATGCATAGAAGAGTTTAATTCACCAAATCTCAACAGAGACTCATAAAAATATGAGCTGCTGGATAATGAAATATAGGGTTGTGTGTATCCAAGGGGAGTTGGGATTAGGTCCAAACCTCATTTGTTTGGTCTTAGGGAATTTGCTAAAGGAAAAAAGGCTTTATTTTGTTATTTTTTCCACCAGCAATCTAGGAAGCAAACTAAGATGGGGCCAGTGGTATAAGCAAGGTATGGACTATACCTTCCTGTAAAAATGGGATTTATTCCAATTGGATTTGTAAAACCTTCTAGAGAATTTAGTTAGTGATCTGGACAGATCTTGGTAGAAGATTTATAATATTTAATCTAGACTTCATTTTGGTACAGATCTGGGTCTGCATGTTAGCTAAGACACCTAGGTATCTTAGGAATTTTAGATCTAGCAATTTTCACTTGTTTTGCATTTTCAAAATGATTTAATACAACTAGCTAGAAATAGATCTGGTGGAAAACAAAAAGGAAAAGTGGAAGAAGGGCCACCGGGCTAGATCTGCACTGGAAATGGGCCGCGCGGCGGTTGGCCGTCCCATCTCACGGAAGCGAGCACGGGATCTACGATTGAAGATGACAGGCGGGGCCAGCCCGTCAGCGACCGCCGGTGACGAAGGGGTACGGGGGCCTGAGGGCCGCATGAATAGAAGAGGGATCGACGGTCCACGACCGTCATCCTCCTCCCGACGGTGGCGGCGAGAGGAAACCCTAGGGAAGGTCGGGAAGGGGTTTAGGGAGCTCACCAGGGGCTCAAGGGGACAAGGAGGTGGCAGGGAGGACTCGGCGCGCCATGCTGCAGCCGGGGGTGGGCGACAACGATGGTTTTGTCATCGAGGAAACGCCCGCGCGGAGGTCACCGAGCCTAGCTCACCGGAGTTCGCCGGTGGGGCTTCCAGGGACGTTCCTACGCATGGGAAAACAACGGGAGTGAGTCAGAGGGGGTAGAGGAGGGCAGGAGGGTGACATGCAGAAGGAGATGAGCTCGGGGGAGAGGAGTAGGGCTTGTAAGAGGGAGGAAGTCGAAACTCCTTGTTCTTCTTCCCATGGGTAGGGCAGTGGATGGTAGGAGCTCTGGAGCTAGGGGAGCGTATATCAGGGGAAGGGGAGTGTAGGGAGGCTACATGCATGGAGAGTGGAGCAAGGGAGAAGGGTAAATCTCAAGATTCTGGTAATGGTCGAGGGGCTTGTTGTCACATCCCAAAATTTTCCAAATTTTGAAATGTGAAAAATAAATAAACAAAATAAAACTTCGTTGAAATTTAGGGTGAGAAAAAACTTTTGATGCCAAATGGAAACATCAAAACCTATTTTGATCAATTAAAATCCTAAAGGGATTTAAAAAGATAAATAAACAATAAAGTTAAAATAATTGGAATCACTATTTTTGAATCTTTTAATAAAAAGATTTGATTTTCAAAAGCAAAGATAGGATTATAAATAAGGATTATTTTATTGAGCCAAATTAAATCTTGGCCAAGCTTTTGAAATGAAATATTACTATTTGTTAAAACGGGGAAAGGTTATTTAAATAAAATAATGAGGATTTATTAATATCCAATTTTATTAAAGTAAAGGCTTTTCCATTTTAAATAAACATTAAAACTTGTTATTTTATTTTAAATAAGTTTTCCCAGGTGTTTTATATTTTCAAATAAAACCTACTGAATTGATTTTGGTATTATTTAGATTTCAAATAGAATTTTTTAAATAAATTAAATCTTATTTGAATTAAAGACTAAGATCTATTTATTTAATTATTAATGGATCTTAAAAAGAATAAAATTATTTTGTTTTGGACTTTGATTTGTGTTGTTAAACAGAATTAAAATGAATGCAAAGTTTGGTGGTGGTTTGATTTGATTTGTTGTTTGAATTGTTTGTTTGAAAATCAAAACATAAAATCAAATAGAAAAAGAAAAAGCTTTCTGTATAAAAAAATGAATCAAACCCAGCCCAGCAAACTGGCCCAACAAGGCCCAGTCCATCCCACCAGCTCTCCCCACGACGAAACGTTTTTCTATGCGCAGACACACCCACAGAGACACTGACGAGTGGACCCCGTGCCCTCTCTCTCCCTCTCACTGTCAGCCCGGCCCCACGCCAGCACGTCGTCGTCTCCACTCGACCGTTCCCCCCTCGCCGTTTCTGGTAGTAACTCCGGCGATTGAATTCGCGTTGATGACGGCCTTAACTCCTCCGGTGACCACGCACACTTAAGCGCACGCCTCTCCTCTACCTTTCCCCTCACTCGCCTCTCCCTCTCTGCCCCCAGGCTGGGTAAATTTCGAGCTCGAGCAGCTCTGTCTCCGACGAGGTTCTCCGTCGATTCCGTCCACACCTCGCCGCCCCTCGCCCCCACTGCACACTAGCATGCTCTCCAGTACCTTGCGCGTCTTCCCATAGCCCCAGCTAGCTCCCGCGCACTCTGGAAGCTCTACTTCGTCGACCACAACTCGCCACCGTCGTCTGTTCCACCTCCGGCGAACTTCCCAGGTGAACTCCGACCGCCCCGAACCCTCTCTATGACGCTCACGTGAACCCCACATTCGCCCGCACCTAAATGTGTCTTTGTTTTTCCTTGGGGTGAACTGCAGCGTCGCCCCGTCGTCAACCAGAGCCGCCAGACGCCGTTGCAAACTCCGGCGAGGAATTGCCAGCAGCTCCGAGCGCCCCTCGCCAAGCCAGCACCACCTTGAGCTTCACCTCGACCTCGCGAGAACGGTGAGCACCTCCGCTTCTTCCCTTGCTTCCTGTAACCGCCGCAACGCCACCGTTTGACCACGCACCACCGTCTGCCACCGCCAGCGCCGCCAGATCTTGGTCGAGCTGCTGTGAGCCGTGCGATGCGAATCGTCTGGCTGCGATTAGATTTTAACTAAAGGGGTATGAGCGCATCTGAACCAAGCGATCTCACTTAGATCCAACGATCCAGAGAGGCCGATCCACACGAAACGGTACCGGCCAGTAGAAATGCGCCATGTGGACATGGTTTAGTTTAAAAATAGAAATAGAATCTGATTGAATTGCAAATTTGTAAATTGCATAACTTTTGATCCACATGTCCAAAAATTGCAAATTTTATATCAATGGAATCAGTAGAACAAGTACTTTGCAACCATGCACTTTGTTTAATGTTTTGCTTCTGTAAAATTGGTTGAAATTGCAGAAACATGTGTATGCTTATTTTGAATATAAAAATTGTTCTAGATATAATTTTAATGTGAAATCTTTGCAAAATGGATTGTTGTGAACCTACTGGCCCTAGGAACCAACTTATGGATTTAAAAATGTATTTTGTGAAGTTAAGGAGTAAATATTTGAATTAACACATTTCTAGTCAAATAAAAATATTGATAATGATTTAGAAATGATTTTTGAGTAAAAACTTTGGGAAATGATTTGATTCAAACCTTCTGACCCTAAACACCAAGTTTTGTGAATTAACAACTTATTTTATGAACAATATAAAATTATTGCTTTGATAAAAGCATTTTCAACCACATAAAATAATGATTTGATTTAAAAATGGTTTATAGATAAAACCTTTTGCAAATGGTTTTACCACTTTAGTAAATGACCACTTTGAACCTTATAATGTTTAGAGCCTAGTAGAAACCACATTTGCAAATAAAACTATCTTTTGCATGCTTGCATGCATGACCTTGTTTCTATTATTTTATGTGTGATAAATTGTTTGAATATTGGTTGGAATGCTAGTTGAATTGTGTTTGCTTGATTGAATTGTAGTGGAATTAGAAGAGTGTGATATTTGCAAGATCAAGAAGTGAAACAACATTCTCTACTAAAAAGTCAAGTGACACTATCATCCAAGTCCTACTATTTTCATTACACTTAGTGGATTTTTGTAACATGCATGAAAAGGATTTCTATATTTTATGCTATGCTAAATCCTAATAGGATACCCTTATATATTCCTTAGTGGAAACAATGTAGTTGTAGTAAGCTTAGCCCTTCTATATATTGGGATGGGATACATGATATGATTATATGAAGAATTCAAAAGACATATGTTTTTTATAATAAAACAAGTACTCAATGAACCACCTGGGTGGACAAGGATACTCAAGTTTTGGACAAGGTGGCAACAAAAGGAACCATGTTTATATGGCTATCTCTTTTTGTTGTGCACTAGAAGGAAACCACCCAGGGACTTAGAGATTGAACATGTTTCTCGTACAGTGGCTTCCGTGTACAGCCACATGCTAAATGGGCTCTGGCTTAGTCAACTACATAGTGGAAGACCCATGCATTGGCATATTCAGGTTAACTAGATTTGTGTAAGGGAACTTGAAACCCTACATTGGTGCTTGGATGTCAAGCTAGCATTGTGTATTGGGAGGACTCCTATGGAAAGACTTTGTCACATTCTTAATCTGCCAGTACTCCATCTTGGTGAGTACTTATCCAGCGGCCACTGGTGGCATCAAGATGAGATTGTGTCATGTGGGTAAAGTGTACAACTTCTGCAGAAGAACAAATTCTAAGTACTTAGCTGTGTCCCCGGTTATGGACAATACTGAGCAACTAAGGCATGAAGCTATGGAAGATCTCGACATTCCAAATTCTCAAAGTTAAAACTTGAGGGTGACAACAAGGGATTTGAAGCACTTGGAGTTTTCCAAGAAGTTCAAAAAGATTTGACAAAGATCAAAAAACTATTTTGAAAAGATAGGATAAAACTATATTGCTTTCTACAAAAGAGCCTAAACCCCACTTAGCCAAATATGCATGTAAATGATAGGATCCACTTATATTCTACATAGCAGTGAAACTTGCCAATACAATTCAAATGTATTGACCCTTGTGGCTGCAACTTATTATGTTGCAGGTTTGTTTGATGTTAGTGAAGTGTGTTGAATAGGATTACAAGTCTACAACCAACATGATTTCCTGTGGCACTTTGAAGATGAAGGACCCCATGCTTATAGATATTCCGCTGCAATGTAATTTGATAGCCAAATGAGCTATGTAAGATGTAATGAATTATTTTATTCCTGGTTATAAAGTTGTATTATGACCTTTGTTTCTTGATATTACATCTTAACTGTGGATGCTAGCTATTGATCCAGGGACTAGCATTGTAAACACAGGGATCTCTACCTTATTAAAGGTTGGGAACCTTACACTTGTTTGAGTTGTTCTTGGCCAGAGCAGAGGAGAGGAGAGGGAGAGGAAGCTTGAGGGAGGTGAGTGGAGCGTGCTGGGGGAAAATGAGGGCAATGGGAAGGGTTGTACTGGCTCGGGGCCTTATAAACAAGAGAGGGGTGGTAGTGAGTGGTCAAGAGTCCATTTGGACAAGAGCAAGGGAGGGGGTTGTCCATTGGCTGCTTGGGGGTGGTTCTGGGGTGTGGTGGGGCCAGTAGCTCGACCAGAGAGGGAGAGGGGGAGTGCTGTAGCTGCTGCCCTTTTAATACAAAGATCTTAGCAAGATTGCTTCTCTCTCTCTCAATCACATGGGACAAGGGAGGTGCTAGGTACTGTAGTGCTACAGTGCACACGACCAGGAGGGGTGTGTGTGCTGATGAGGAGTGCTGGGGAAGATTTGAGATGGTTTGGCTTTGGTTGAAATCAAGTTTGCATGGTTTGGGAAAAATTGATTAAATGGAGGCTTGTGAAGTAAGTTGATAAATTTGTATTGTACAAAGTGTGTAAATGGTACTAGTAGGTGGAGTAGGTAAAAAATTCTCCATGATTTAAATGGGATTTTTCCAGAGATTATAATCCCATTTAAATGCAATTCTTCAAAAAGTGTTGAAGTAGATTATGGAAACAAAAATGATATTTTTACATTGGGCAAGCTTGGTTTTTTATGTGATATGGTATTAAATACCATTGCACACATTGGAGAATTTTAGTTGGATTTATTGAGGTGGGCAAGCATTTCTAGGGAATAATTTTTTGTTTCTGCCATTTAAGAAAAAGGGCAAAAATAATAATAAAGAATCTCAAAAAAAATTATTTTTGAGTTGGAAAGATGAGATATGATATATAGGAATCAAATGTGCCTTGAGTTGACAAGGTGGTTTGTATAAAAGCAAACTTTCCATTAAAGACAAGGTTGTTGAGAAATTGGTAAGTAAAGAAAATAGAATAGTTTAATAATACAAATAATTGTGGAAATTATTTGAGGATGCTTATATCCAAGGTATATGATGTAAACTTGATGTAGACATCAAGGTCAACCCATGTTTAGAATAAAAGTGGTGGAAAGGATGTAAACTAGATAAGGGAGGATCTAGGGTTTAGTTATTTTGATGCCACCTAAACAGGATTGGATTAGGGAGCTCAGAGCTCACCTTGGTATAAGGGGTATATGGATGGATAGACCATGTCAGGTAGATGATCATGGAAGCTGGTTGCTTATGAGGTGATCTAAAGGAGAGGGCAAACTTTGTTGAAGATAAGGCTGCCATAACAGATACATCAGGTAGCCTCCTAAACCATGTGGGTTTAGGGAGCACAAGGCTCCAATGGAAACAATTGAAGTGGGGGTTGATAGGCCATGATTAGTAGATCATAGTCGAGCAAGGATTTGGTCAAGGGGAGGTGGCATATAGATGTAAGCTTCTACCAAAGTAGGCAAGATGATAATATTTGTAGAAAAGATTATTATCTTTACTACAAAACCATCATGGATGAGTGGGATGTAGAATGGCTTAGCCAAGGGCTAGAGTGGGATTTGGTAGTACTAAATATGTACTACAATATGGTTTGAGTGCATTCTCAAGAATGCACATAGGTTGGAAGAGGTAGGGCTCCAAAGATTGAATCTAGATAAGAAATCCAGACTTAGCCATTTTGGTAGATTTGGTGATTTTAACTAGTGTTCAAGAGGGAAACAATTGAGGCAAAGGTTTATCCCTTCCCTCAAGTGGTTGATGTTGAGGTATAGATTGAATAGAGGGGATCCAAACTTTGATTGGGTCTCCACTAGGTTGGAAACCATCAAGAGGGATTATCCCTGGATTGAGATAAGCATGAGATGAGATGATCACTTGAGTGGCTTAGGATAGATCCAGACTTGGATGCTTGATTTGAGATTGATGATCACAAGAATGGGTTGGGTCCTAAGGGATGAGCTACTAGATTATCTCACTCTAGTTCCTAAGCAAACAATGCAAACAGCAGATCAAGGCAATTCATCAGACAGCAGGTCAAGACAATTCATCTTGTTACTTATCCAGCTAGTACTAGGGTTACCATCAAGCCTAGCTTGAGGTAAGGATGGGTATCTTGAAAGGGGTTTTTATTTGAAGTAATATAAGTACCATCTTGGTATCTCTACCAAGATTGAGATTAAAAGGTTTTAATAAGGTTTTGGAAAACCTAGAGATAAGAGTAGTTGAAGGTTCTGTCTTGAAAACATAAGGAGATAATATATAGGTCACCGTAGTTTGTCAAAAGAAACTAGTAAAGTATTGTGTTGGGTCAAAGTCATATTGGCTCAGGTTTTTGAAATTCTAGAACATTTGAGAATATGAAAGATGAGCCAAGACATCTCTTTTGAAAAATAGTTTTTGTAAACTAGTGTTGAGATAAGGAGTACACAAATAATACCCAAACAGTTGCCTGAGCACAAGCAAACAGGTAAGCACACAGTGCAAGAAAAAGTTTTTGTTCCCCCTGATTTTTTCCTTTTGGTCATTTAATCAGGGTTGCTGAAATTGGGATGTTACACTAAAGAGGAAGGAGTTTCGCAACTTGCGTCAAACCAATCGCACAGTGGCAGAATACATAGAGGAGTTCAACAATCCGACATGCTATGCACCTGAAAACATTGACACTGACGCCAAAAGGAGAGAGAGGTTCCTGGATGGTCTTAGTGATGAGCTCTCACTTCAACTGTGTGTGGTCTATTGCCCTACTTTCTAGGAGATGATGGACAAGGCTATAATTCTTGAAGGGAAGAACAAGCAAGTGGAACGACGCAAGAGGAAGTACAATAATCATAATTCAGGATCACACCATAAGCGTGCCTACCATGATGGTAATGGGAACTCTAGACATCACTAGCATGGTGGCAATGGACACAACCACAATGGAGGCAATGGCCACAATTTTGGAGGCAAGAATGGTAATAACCACCACTATCAGAAGAAGGATATTACCCAAGTGGTATGCTTCAAATGCAACCAGAAGGGACACTACGCTGATAACTGCCCAGAGAGGAAGAATGAAGCTGGAGCCAAACCGGATTCACCCCCGAAGGCAACTGTGAACCATGTGAGCATGGGGAAAGAACTAAATAAGCCATGCCATGAGACTAGTAAGTTCCCGCTAATTCATGCATCACACTCGTAATGTTTTCAATACTGGTGCATCATGTCCATTCATATTTAGGCATTCATGGATAAGAATAGTTACATATTGAGTTACTTAGAGGATCTGTTGAAGAGAACCCACCGGAAAGGATTGATAGCTAGCACAAGATTCCACAATTAAGTATTATATGTTGGAGATGCCAAGTTTAGTTTTCTTAAGGGGGTTAGCCTTGACAACAACACCCATACCCTTGCTAGCCATTCTGAATCTCGGGACGAGATTCATCTTAAGGGGGTTAGTCTGTCACATCTCAAGATTTTAGAAATTGGGACTAGGAAAAAAATAGCATTTGTATTGCATTGACATGCCATTTTGCATTCATGAAAGTTTTGGATTGCAAAACACTATATCCAAACCCTATTTTGAATTACTAAATTGCATCTAAAAAATGAACATACAAGGATTTGTAAATCCACTATTTACAAACTAGTGAAAATATTGCAAAAAGGACACTAAGTTGATCCTCTGAATTTTTGAAAAATTTGGAGACAAAAATCAAGTCTTTTGGAATTGTAATTCAAAAGTTATTAAAGAAAACAGAAAATAGAAAAGGAATAAAAAAGAAAACAACAACAACAAAAAAACTAACCTACCCTTACCGGCTGAGCCACCCCGGCCCAGCCCGCAGCAGCCCCGCGCCTACCTATCGCCCGCTCCACCCGTGCGCAGCACGCAACCGCCAGCGCAAACCAGCGACCAGCCCATCAGGCCCACTAGCAGCCCGCTAGCCAGCCCAGCAGCGAGCCCGCACGCAACACCCCTTCGCCCATGTTTTCTTTCCTCCCCGCTCACGCTGAAAGCACGAGCCCACACCCTTCTTCCTCCCCACGCCGGTGGAGGCCAAAACGAGTACAGATGAACTCCCGATTGAGACGTCCGCAAAATTCACGCGATTCGTTCGACTCCTGCCCCTATTTCGCATGCCATCCCCCCTATATATTCATATCTCTTCCAATTCCTCAGTTTTTCGCCGTTTCCGAAACCCTAGCCACCAAATCGATTGAAATCGATCTCGCCGCCGCCGAGCTCCATTACCGAGCCCAGGTTGAGCTTGCTCCTGTCGCCCGACCCTCCTTCTTCCGTTGATCTTCTTCCCCTCTCTACACCGCATCTCCTCATGGTTCTCCTCCCTCCTATAGATCACCGGAGCGACCACACGAGGCAGTCGGAGCTCGCTATTGTCTGAGCCGCTCCACTCGCCCGCCTCTGCCGCCCGAGGAAACGGGACGCCGCGCCAGTAACACTAGGTACCTTACCGTCCTTGCCCGCATCTCGTAGATCCCCTCTCCCTCGCTGGAGATCACAGGAGCGCTCGTCACCGTAACCATCCGAAGCCATGCCGCCTTCCGCCGCTGTCGGTCGCCGCCTAGCACAAGGTGAGAGGAGACTCTCACTCTCGGCCATACGATCTGCATTAAACGACACGGATTAGATCCCATACAGAACAGGTACGGGTGAATCGCGTCACGCCGCGTGGCACCGCGTTAGTGCTGACTGGCTAGTCAGCGTTGACCGGCTAGTCAGCGTTGACCGCGTATTAGATATTTTTAATGATTATTAATTTTGCAGATATTTGCTAAAATTTGTAAAATCAATAGTAATTAATCCAATGGGCCAAAAAATGCAAATAAGGTATCGTTGGATTTAAAATTTTACGTAGGACATGGTCACGCAATTGTTTTAGACTTTTACTGTAAGGTTTTGCAGTAATAAATTAAATGGTTTAATGGCCTATTTAGAGTAATAAATTCATAGTAAAATAAGTACTGCTCAGAAAATTGCAAATAATATGTCTACAGATTCACAAGAACCTGTAGAGTCTGTTTATGAATTAAAATGATAGCCTTACAGTACTTAAATTTGCAGAAGCAATTAAAAGGCTTTCTGTAGTATTTTAATTATAAAAAAAGTTCTGTAAGTCCTTTTTGCGTGATTCCAGTTGGCCCTGGCTCTATTTAAGATTGCCTACACAGTAGTGATTTTTCCCAGATTTTACAAACTAGTCAACAGCAGTGGATTAATAATTGGATTAGAGCTCCATTATTTGGCCATTTAAATTGCATGTTTTGTTTTAAAGCCTTAAAAGTGTTTTCCATGCATGCATACAGTAGGTATACTGAAAAGAGGTTGTAGATTACTACTGAATCTTTGTTCAACTTGTAATGCATGCATCTTGCATTATTATGGTTGTATATGATTGTTTATGTCTTGCAATTGTGTATCGTGTAGATTGTGACGAGTGCAACGCTTGCTTCTGTGAGGACTGTACTCTCGACTCCTACCATCAAGGAAATTAGTTGCTATTTTGTTCATGAACTTGTCCTATTTTCCCTTGTGCATGTGTAGTGTATTTTTCGTAGCTACATGTGTAGGAATTACTATGTTATGTTATGTCCTATATATTATGGTAGGGATATCCTTTGTAGTTGAGCTCCCGTATGGTATATGTGCTTAGCATTGCTTTAGATACGAGGAGCGGATCATGCTTTGGTAAATTAAAGGTTTTCTACTAAAACAACATAATGTCAATGAACTACCTGGGTGGAGTGGCTGGATTAGTCATCGGAGTGTGAATAACGGTGGGAATGCCGCCCAGGGAACTAAGAAGGATTAGTTGTCTTTATTTCAGTAGCTTACGTGTGCAACCATGTGCCAGTGAGAATGGGTGGCTGGTTGGACTCAGTAGGTCATGGTGACCCGAACCCAGGATAGCCAGAGATGTAGTGAATAGTAGGTTGGGACCAGTGCGCAGTGGGGTTTGGGGATCTACTTCCCGAATGGTCTCTTCTTGGGCTTCTCCCTATCATCGCACAATATGAGAGTGGTGGTACGAGCTGGGCTGACCAAGTCACATGGGTAAAGTGTACAAACCCCTGCAGGGTGTATAAACTAAGTGCTTAGCCGTGTCCCCGGTTACGGACAAATGAGTTGCTTGATATTGATGCTATGACATATTCTCGCTCATCCTTATTTCTTAATTTCTAAAACTTGATGGGTGAACTTAAAGGGTTGATGTGAATCAAATTGGTTTAATAAAGTATGACAAAGTGTTGGAAAATATAAGCTATCCACAGCTCCACCAGCCAAATAAGCATGTAGTTGCTAGGTCTATTTAGAGCTACTTGCCATACATTCCATGTATTGACCCTTCGGGGCTGCTACATTTTATGTTGCAGGATATTCCGATTTTGAGTGATCGAATAGGGCGCGGTACTACACTCAACGTTTGTTCACTTGTGGGCATTTAAAGATGGAGTCTACTATATATTTATGCTTCCGTTTGCTATTGAACTAATTGAAATAGCCTATGTGCTAAGCCTTATTGTAATAATCGAATACTCTAGATCATTTCGTTATTTATGATGCACTGTTAAATTCTTTGGTATTCATCTGTACTGTGTGTGCCAGTGAACCGATCTAGGGATTGGCACTATACACATAAACTCAGCCTTATCAGGCGAGGGTGTTACATTGGAAGACCCTCCGCAAAGGTGTAAAAACCTATTGGTCGTATTTGGATCCATAAAGAAACAGAAATGGATGTTTCACATCTATGAAATAGTTGACATGTCAGTAAAGATTTTACGACAATGTTCAAGGAGTTGACTATGATAAGATTTGATCTTTCATAGCGATATTTAGGCTGGACGGATTAATGTAGCAACCACTACATATAATTTGGTATATGTTAGTTGAACAAACAAAACAAAGTTCTTCTAATAGAATGGTTACCTAGGACATGTACACGGCACGGTCCAAAGGTTTTTGTTAACTCAAAGGATGCTTAAAAAGGCATGCAAACTTCAATTGTTGAAGTAAGCATCACGGAGTTGGAATCTTCACCGTGATGAAACTATTAAAGGAGTTTAATTTCATCAGGAGACGACGAAGATTCTTGCATTTGAAAGAAATTAAGTGGGAGCGTTGAGACATATTACTAATACATTGTGTGGAGGACATCTTGTTGATTGGAAATGATGTATCTTTTATTAACAAAGGTTAAGAATTTCATTTCGATGAAAGACATAGGCAAAACCCAAATATTAGGCATGAATGTCTATATGGATAGACTGTGACGCTAATATGGTTGTGCCAAACATACATATATGAGATATTGAAGGAGTTCAATATGGAAACGACAAGAAAAGGTTCTTGTCGCATGGAAAAGAATTGAATCAAGATTCAAGTCTATCGACACTTGATAAGTGAAACAAGATTCAAGTGGTTCGACACTTGATGAGTACAATCACAAGAATGTTTTGATAAATCATACTGTGATATGTACACATCCAGATATGTCCTATGCTCTAAATGTTATGAGCATATACCAGAATGAATCATAAAATGATCATTGGACGATAGTAAGAATATTCTTATAATCTTTGGAAGAATTAAGAATATATTCTATTTGTAGAAGAGACAAATACTTCATTGAAAAATGATACTAATTTTGTCACAAGATACAAACTAAGTTTATATCAATTTAAACTATGGGTGGCACAATGAAATGGAAAGAAGTTTCCATGACGGATTTGGATGAATTCCAAAGTTAAGACATTGTGATGGATACTACAAAAAAAGGCTAAGTATATGACTGCTATTGTAGCAGCAAAGGAGGGCATTTGTGTCAAGTAGTTTGTTATCAAACTAAGGTGTGGTTCACAACAGGCTAACACTAAAGATATATTGTACAACAATAGTATCGACATGATTTAACCCTAAGGAACTAAATATCTCACCAAAAGACCAAATTTATACAATGCCATCTCAATAGAGAATGAGTGATGCGTGAAGACGCAAAGACATGCAAATACACGCGGACCTGAAAGCGTCAGATCCGTAGATTATGTTAACCACTTGCAATCGCGTATATGTAACACCAGAAAGCCATAGGTTTTCAATATGCAAAAGTTTTCAAACTATATTACTGACTCTAGTGCAAGTGGGAGACTGAAGGGAATATGCCCGAGAGGCAATAATAAAGTGGTTATTATCTATTCCTTGTTTATGATAAATGTTTATTTTGCATGCTATAATTGTATTAATACGGAAACGTTAATACATGTGTGTTTAATAAACAAAGACAAAGCTCCTAGTTATGCCTCTCTTATAAACTAGCTCGTTGATTGACAAGATGATCAAAGGTTTCTTGATCATGGACATTGGATGTCGTTAATAATGAGGTCACAACATTGTTGGAATGATGTGATGAACATTCATCCAAAGTATAGCATTATGATCAAAGTCATTGTGTTTGTATTGCTATAACATCATACGAAGTAATTCCAATCCTTAGACCATGAGATCATGTCAATCACTAACACTAGAAGAGTATCTTGATAACATCAAATGTCACACCTTAACAGGGTGACTATAAAGATGGTTTCAGTGCTACGAAGGTGTTAGTTAGAGGCTCATGGATCAAGAGTGGAATTTGTCCATCCTGATGTCAGAGAGATATACTCTGGGCCCTCTCGATGATATCACATTAGTTAGCTCGCAAGCAAGTGATTTGATCACTAGCATGTTATATCACGGGAACAAGAAAAGAGTACATGTCGGTAACGAGATCAAACTAGGTATGGAGATACCGATGATCGAAGACATGTAATATATCGCGAGACAAAGGGATTGAGTTACGTGCATATAAGGTTCACACGATCACAGAAGTCATAGTTGAATGTCTGGGAGTCGGTACGGATCTCTAGGTCCCGCTATTGATTATTGATCGGAGAGGGGTCTCGATCATGTCTGCATTATTCGCGAACCGTAGGGTATCACACTTAAGGTATACCAACACCATTTGGAGAAAATAATATGCTAGAGAAAGAATTACAAAGCGCGGGAATTATTTCACTAGACACTGGAATTGTTTCGGTTGAAATTGCAGAAACAGGTTCTGCCTGTGAAATTGAAATGTTGTAAGGGTTTTATGTGAATGTTTATTAATTAAAGTCATTAACAAAATTCTGAATAAATAAATAAAAGAAGTTTTATTTAAAGAGAGATTACATTAAATTTGGTGAAATTTAATGGGAATTTGAGTGGAGAAAATGGAGGGTTATCTTTATGTGACTGGATCTTCCACCACATGAATGAGGGAGAGGTGGGGGCTGATGCGTGCACCCAGTGTTGACGAGGGACACTTCATTAGAACCCCAAGAGCAAGGTGTGATGAGCACAGCAGCAAGTTTCCCTCAGTAGACACCGAGGTTATCGAACCTGAAGGAGGAAGGAAACGTCTCAAAGGTGTTGCAAGCAACATGGATACCTGGACAACACAAACTCAAGACTTTGTCCCAACGAATCAGTGAGGTTGTCAAGCTCACCAGTTTGCTGTAACAAAGGATTAAACGTGTGGTGTGGAAGGTAATGGTTTGCAGCAAGTAAACAAGAAACAGTGGAAGATGTATCAATGGTAAAGATTGGACCGGGGTCCATAGTTCACTAAAGGTGCTCTCCTTAGATAAACAACATGGCATGAAGGGTAAACAAATTACAGCAGGGCAATTGACAGGAACTGAGCAAGGCATAATAATGCAATACTAGTCAGAAAGATCCTATGAGATTCGATTGGGCAATACAACAAGATACATAGACCGCCATCCAACTGCATCTATGACTAGAAGTCCACCTTCAGGTTATCATCTGAACCCCCTCCAGTATTAAGTTGCAAGCAACAGACAAGTGCTTTAAGAAAAGTGTGTAAGGTAAACAGTCCACATGTTCCATGAACAAGAGACCGTTTTTTTCTCCCTAGTAGCAACATCACATCTACAACCGAAGATATAATTGTCACTTCCCTTGGAAACTAGAGGCATGAACCCACTATCGAGCATAAATACCCCATCTTGGAGTCACTAGCAACTACTTGGCCAAGATAGCTACTAACAACGGAGAGCATGCAAGATCACAAACAACACAGACATGATAGAATCATAAAGACAAAACTATTAATCAAACCAACATAATAATCTCAATATCTATCGGGTCCCCGCAAACACAACATGCATGATTACAAATAGATTAGATCTTGATCATGAACGGAGCTCACAAGATCTATACATGAAAGCACAAAGGAGGAGAAACGACCATCTAGCTACTACATTGACCCATAGTCCAAGGTGGAACTACTCACGCATCATACCGAAGAGAAGGCCTCCGGGATGATCTCCCCTCCGGCAGGGTGCCGAGAAGAACTTCAGATCCCCCCCCCCCCCGATCTAGGGACGATGGTGGAGGCGACTACAAACGTTTTTGTGGATATTTGGTCGTGTGCTTAGGGTTTCTGCATCGGGAGCTTCTTATAGGCGAAGGGGGAGGGCGAGGCGGTGGCCAGGGGCCCCACACCCCTCCCAGATGTGGGGCGGGGCCCACCCACACCTAGGGTGGGTCTAGCCGCCCTGGACGGCCTCTTCGGCTCCCCTCTGGACTTCTTGTTCCCCACGGAAAGTAATTGACTTCGACTTTTGTCCCGTCCAATTCCGAGAATATTTCTTTACTAACTTTTCTGAAACCAAATATAGCAGAAAACAGGCATCTGGCACTGTTGCAACTTGTTAGTAGGTTAGTACCAGAAAACAAGTAAAAAGCACCTCAAAGTGTAGACAAGGCAAAGCAAACTAGATACTAAACAAGCATGGAGCATCAAAAATTATAGATACGTTTCCAACGTATCAGCATCCCCAAGCTTAAATCCTGCTCGTCCTCGAGTAGGTAAGTGATAAAAGAATAATTTTTTAGGTGACATGCACCCTCACAATAAAGATCCAACCATTTACAAGCATTGAAAGCTGGGATCAAAGAACTCTAAACATGTGCATGAAATATGGAGTTCTAACAATAGGACATAGTAACTATGCATGCAACATGACAAGCTACAAACAAACATCATGAATAATATGCAACGAAAAACGTTTGTTTGTTTCACATACAGAAAACATGGCATAGTGGAAATCAACTTGTCCCTCATAGAGTAGCAATATAGATGCATAGGACACCTTCAAAGTTCACAAGGGTAACTAGAAACAAATAGCACAAGAACAAGTAATATCACAATATGCATCAATCAATAAGCTTTGAAACACTGCACACAGAATGACAACTATGCTCTCTTAATGGTTCCTAAAGGTAGAAGGTGGAGACTCAATAGTGGTGGAAGAAACCCTTTTTGGTAAAGGAAGCAGGGATTACAAGTTTCAAAAAGAGCTTCCAATAATTAAGGTACTTGTTAGCTTTCAGCCCTCATCGCCCCTATCATAAGCATCTTGAAGTGGTTAAGGTTAAAGTGGCAAAGATGGAGTATATGCTTGACGAAGTATAAGTTGGCAATCTCAAGTCCCTTAAATACGAGGGCCACACCTCATGCATACTCAACTTTGGCCCAGGTAAGTTGTTGTCATTGTAAGTATTTGCATATCATTGAGAACCGCCAACGAGGTACCCCTTGCACATGGTACAGGAGCTTTCCCATAACCAAAATGACAAGGCAAGCAGACAATGAGCATCTCATCAATCTTTTTATTTACCATATGCATAGCTTTTTATTGAGGATGCTTCATAGATAGCTCATTATGGTGATGCTGGAAGTTTCCACCATGATTAGGCATGGCTTAGGCTAGCGACCCAGGCGTTTCTCTAACACGGGATACAAACTCCATGGACTTACAAGTTCCCTCTTTATTTCACACCGGTGACATCCATAGACAAAAGAGCATGATATCAACTAAGTACAAAACTACAAGTGCAATGTTGAAAACGTTCCCCGTGACAGCACGGTTCTGCTAATTCCAACTTATAAGTGCAAGCATATACAATAAAGTTGTCACAATGGTTCAAGTTTATTAGGGGCAAATAATATAAAGTGTCAAGTTCGTGAGGGCTTTAATCACTAAGTTTTCATATAACAAAATAGTTTTTAATTGGAAGATAGTTGAAAACAAGAATATACTTGGAATGGTGTAACACACCATGCATAGGAGTTTATAGTGGACACTTTGGAAAAACATGGTTTCTTGGGAGTTGGAAGCATGAGTATAGCTTACTCATACAAGTGGAGGCTAGCAAAAGACTGGGAGCAATCAACTAAGAGAGCATAATGGCCATAATCATGCAGTGCAACAAAGCATACTAATCAAAGCAAAGAGTGGTACTACAAGTCAAGGACTAAATGATCATAGAGGCTAATGGTGACTTGTCATAGTCATAACATGGTGTGAGCATGTGTCAAGTCAACCCAAGCAGAGCATCAAAGGAGAATACCATAATATTATGCTTTTTCATGCTAAAACAATGCATAATTTCTTCAAGGAACACTAAGCAATCCCAATTGTTTGGAACAAGACATGATACAACAATAATCACTAATCATAAGGTCAAAACAACACCTAGCATGTCATGCTAAAGTCTAAGTCATAGTCAATGCAAGCTCCTCTTGCACTTCAAGCAAGAACTTACTACTCCTTTCCAACACCAAGCAACTTATTTGCAAAACAACACAACGAGAACGGGGGTCCAAACTTCTTTATTCAAGCAAACTAAACAACCTAAGCAAAGCAAACAAAAACTAAGATGCTCCAAGAACAACACAACTGAGCATGAAACAATAAAAACGAAGTGTCTAGACAGACCTGAGCTTTTTATTGATGATGAAGGGGATGCCTTGGGCATCCCCAAGCTTTGACGCTTGTACCTCTTGGATATTTCTTGGGCTAACACCATGGTGGCATCCCCAATTTTGAGCTTTTGTCCATTCTTCATCTCATTGCATCATTCTCTCTCTAGACCTGAAATGTTTCCTTCATACAAAACTTCACACAATCTTCATTAGCAACATTAGTTTATTCAAAAGATATTAGACCTCTGGCAAAACTTTGGAACAGCAAGGCTTTTCACTAAAAACACAAGCTACTGTAGTAACTCCTTCAAAAAGCTCAATTCACCTAAATAGAACTCAAAAAGGAATCAATAAGAAGCAAATGCAAATAATGGCAGAAATCTGTCATATCAGACCAGCAGGTAGAAACCGATTTTTTCGAACATCTTCTGTTGCTCAAATAAAAACGTGTTGAACTAACGAAAGTTAGCTAACATATTGGGAGATTTATTCTTAAATTTGGATCTCAATCCGAGTTACAGAGACTCCTCACTAATTTATTTGGTGGAGGACAGAAATCTGTTTCGGGACAGCAACTCCCCAAATCTTACTTCCCTCTCATTAGAGGTGATTCTTGGCACAAAAAGCAAACAAAAAAGATAAGGAGAGGTCATTACTGAAGTAATAACTTCCAAGACTCAAGGAAACTCTTGGGTTATCTCCCAACAAGTACTTTTCGTTAACGCCTTTAAGTTAGGCACAAGAATCAAGTATTTTCAAATGAAGATGCATTACCCCTCTCGTTCTTTCCTTTCTTACCTTTTTTCTTCTCTTTGGGGAAGATATGATTTCTTACCGGAGGAGAAAAATGCATGATGCCTTTTCCCACATCTATTACTGCCCCAAGGTGTTTCTGTAGAGATCTTCCAAGTGTGATATGTCCTTTACCTACACATCCAATAACAAGATAATCAGTAGTCACCATTTTTCTTGAAATTTTTGTAAACACACCTTCAGCTATTCCAATGGGTAATATAGTGGAATTGTTGGTAAGAGATATTTCCTCTCCTCTGTCAATAAGCCCCCAAAGACTCAAGGAATCATAAATATCTTTAGTCATGAGACAAAATTCAGACATGATATCACAGCGAGCATCAAAAAGTGTAGTGTTTATTGAGACTTTGATTGTGGGAAACCACTTTGAGGGCTCAGAATTTATGGGAACATAATCATGGGAAGCCCTAAGCATGTGATAGCAACTATTCATAGAAGCAATACCGGTCTCAAGAGTGTTCAACCTAGCAAAAATATTTGTGAAAGAGGAATCAGACTTGCCAGGTGTACCATAAATCATGATTAATTTCCTTATGGAATCAAAAGCTTCATCCTCAGTACATAGCAAAAAATATTTCTCAGTCACAGCATCCAAAGCATATCTATAATGAAGAGCAATACCGCGGTAGAAACTATCAATGACCAAGCTAAGGCTTACCTTAGGCTCAGTTTCCCTCTGGAAAGCAGAGATTCTAGACCAAGCTTCTTTAAAACTTTATTCACTTTTTTGCTTAAAAGTGGAGATTTCTACCATAGAGGAAATAAAGGTTGGTCCAAAACCAGATGTGGTAGCAACTAGAGCAGGAACTAATTTTTTTTGTGTTTTTGAATAAAGCAAGCAAACCAAACTAGACTAATTTTTTGGGTTTTTGAAAAGAGGCAAACAAAACCAAGCAAAAGAAACAAAGCAAACTAAAAACAAAGTAAAGAGAAAGGAAGTGAAGGACTCCCCTTGTGAAGACGTCCTTAGCCTCCCCGGCAACGGCGCAAGAAATCTTTATGGTGCTCGACGGGGAGGAAAAGGTTGAACTTGTTCTATATATGTCTCTGGCAACAGTTCCAGAAATATTGATGTGTGCACCCAGTGTTGACGTGGGACACTTCGTTGGAACCCCAAGAGCAAGGTGTGATGAACACAGCGGCAAGTTTCCCTCAGTAGAGACCGAGGTTATCGAACCTAAAGGAGGAAGGAAACGTCTCAAAGGTGTTGCAAGCAACATGGAGACCTACAGAACACAAACTCAAGACTTTGTACCAACGAATCAGTAAGGTTGTCAAGCTCACCGGTTTGCTGTAACAAAGGATTAAACGTATGGTGTGGAAGGTAATGGTTTGCAGCAAGTAAACAAGTAATAGTGGAAGATGTATCAATGGTAAAGATTGGACCGAGGTCCATAGTTCACTAGAGGTGCTCTCCTTAGATAAACAACATGGCATGAAGGGTAAACAAATTACAGCAGGGCAATTGACAGGAACTGAGCAAGGCATAAGAATGCAATACTAGTCAGAAAGATCCTATGAGATTCGATTGGGAAATACAACAAGATACATAGACCGCCATCCAACTGCATCTATGACTAGAAGTCCACCTTCAGGTTATCATCCTAACCCCCTCTAGTATTAAGTTGCAAGCAATAGACAACTGCTTTAAGCAAAGTGTGTAAGGTAAACGGTGCACATGTTCCATGAACAAGAGACCGTTGTTTTATCCCTAGTGGCAACAGCACATCTACAACCGAAGATATTTCTGTCACTTCCCTTGGAAACTAGAGGCATGAACCCACTATCGAGCATAAATACCCCCTCTTGGATTCACTAGCAACTACTTGGCAAAGATAGCTACTAACAACGGAGAGCATGTAAGATCACAAAAAACACAGACATGATAGAATCATAAAGACAAAACCATTAATCAAACCAACATAATAATCTCAATATCCATTGGATCCCCGCAAACACAACATGCATGATTACAAATAGATTAGATCTTGATCATGAACGGATCTCACAAGATCTATACATGAAAGCACAAAGGAGAAGATAAAACCATCTAGCTACTACATGGACCCATAGTCCAAGGTCGAACTACTCACGCATCATACTGGAGAGAAGGCCTCCAGGATGATCTCTCCTCTGGCAGGGTGTCGGGAAGAACTTCAGATCCCCCCGATCTAGGGATGATGGTGGCGGCTACAGACGGTTTAGTGGAGATTTGATTGGGTGCTTAGGGTTTATGCATCGGGGGATTATTATAGGCGAAGGGGGAGGCCGAGGCGGTGTCCAGGGGCCCTACACCCCTCCCAAGCGCGGGACAGGGACCACCCGCGCCTAGGGTGGATCTGGCCGGCCTCTCCGGCTCTCCTCTCGACTTCTTGTTCCCCACGTAAAGTAATTGACTTTGACTTTTGTCCCGTCCAATTCCGAGAATATTTCTTTACTAACTTTTCTGAAGCCAAAAACAGCAGAAAACAGGCATCTAGCACTGTTGCAACTTGTTAGTAGGTTAGTACGAGAAAACATGTAAAAAACACATCAAAGTGTAGACAAGGAAAAGCAAAGTAGATACTAAACAAGCATGGGGCATCAAAAATTATAGATACGTTTCCAACGTATCAAGGACACCCTCTATGGCCGGCGGCCATGCCCCTTGGGCTGCCCCCCTTCCCTATATAAGTAGCACCTCCTCCTCCTCCACTCTCACACCTCCTCGCGAAATATCTCTCTCCCCCCTTTAGAATTTCTCCAAGGGTCTTGGATCAGCGAGATACATGTTCCTGGTGGATTTTTTTGGAAGGATTTGTTGCTTCCGCTGCTTCACTAGAGCGAGGGCGCGGAGTTTGTCGGGTTACCCGAACGTGTGTGTGATCACGGATGCACCACTGCTTTGCGGTGCTGGACTTGATCGTGTTGGACCTGCTGGACCAGATGGACTTCTTCTCGATCTTGATATCGGCAAGTGTTCGACTACAACATCCACGAGTAAAACCTCGTTAACGCTTTTCGGTCTTCGAGGGTATGTATTCTATGGATGTATAACCACATGTTGATTGTATCTAGTAGATAGATATTGGTACTTAGTTGTTCCCATCATAGGAATTTTTTGTTTTCTATGTTGCAAACCTTACACGTATTCCATATAAGATGGATGATTTACAAGTCTAGTTGGAGAAATCACGTCCATAAAGCAAATGCTAAAAAATTTGAAAGACAAATGATTGAAAGATCACTTAAGAAGTGGCATCGCCATTTAAATTATATTGGAAAGAAAACATGTAGAAACTCCATGTTGATGGAATTTTGGAGTCTTTTGATTTTGATGAAATAACGCTTTCCTGGAGATAATTGAAACTTCGTTCAAAGGCCAAGAAGAATGAACGACTAACTTATTGGAATTTGTGCATATTGATGTACATAGTCCATTATGTGTAGTCGTGAGAGATGGATTTCAACTTGATATGCTTTCTCCAGAAATTTGAGTGAATATATGTGTATATTTACTAAATGAGGATGAAGTGTGAAATATTTGAAAATTTTCAAAGACTTTCAAGATGAAGTGGAAAATCATTGTAACAAGAAAATAAATAGTTTATGAGTGTATCATAAAGGAAGATATTTGAGTTACAAGTTTAGCAAAACACCTAAGATTTGAGGAATCGTTTCATGGATTTGCATTTCTCGAAACACCATAGGAGTATGGAGTGTTCGAGATATGCAATGAAACCTTGTTTGACATGGTGAGATCAAAGGTGTCAGTAATAAAACTGCCATTGTATTTTAAAGATTAAAAGCTTTAGTGACTACCGCTTTTACACTAAAAAGAGCACCATCGTGATCCATTGAAATGACACCATATAAGTTATGGTTTGGGATAAAACCCAAATTGTCATTTCATAAATTTTGGTATGCTAGGCATAAGTAAAATGTTTACAACCGAAGTCGGATGAGCATATCTTTGTATGCTATTTCGAATAACCGTTGGGTATTTCTCCATAACACCAAAGACAAAAGTGTTTGTCACGTAGAACGTCAAGTTTCTATAGAAGGAATTTTTTCGTGAAAAGTTAAGTGGGGGGGACAATAGAACTTTGATAAGGTTATTGAACCTTAGCTATATGTGCAGAGTTGCCAGCACTGGAAAGTGTCCCAGAGGCAGCAACAATGCTCATGGCTCACGTGCCTCAAAGGTTGAGATCACGGAGGTCTAAGTTCCTATTGAACCAAGTAGGTCGGTAAAAAATCAAATACTAAGATTTGAGAGTAAATCATTGTTGTTTGACAATGATGAACCGACGATATGCAAAGAGGCGATGATGGGCCCAGACTCGATCAAATGGCCTGAAGCCATAAAATCCGTGATAGTTTCATACACGAGAAATCAAGTTTTTGAACTTGGAAGACCCTCTCGAAAGGTGTAAGACCTTACAGTCGTATTTGGATCTATAAAGAAATATACATGGATATTTCACATCTATATTCGACATGTCAGGAAAGAGTTTACGACAAGGTTCAAGGAGTTGACTGTGACAAGATTTGATCTTTCATAGCGGTATTTAGTCTGGACGGATTAATGTAGAAACTACTACATATAATTTTGTTATATGATAGTTGAACAAACAAAACAAAGTTCTTCTAATAGAATAGTTACCTAGGACGTGTAAATGATATGATCCAAAGGGTTTTGTTAATTCAAAGGATGCTAAAATCGCATGCAAACTTCAATGGTTCAAGTAAGCATCGCGGAGTTGGAATATTCACCGTGATGAAATTGTTAAAAGAGGTTTATTTCATCGGAGACGATGAAGATGCTTGCATTTGCAAGAAATTAAGTGGGAGCACTAAGACATATTTACGATACATTATGTGAAAGACATATTGTTGATTGGAAATAATGTATCTTTTATTGACATGGGTTAAGAATTTCATCTCGATGAAAGACTTAGGCAAAACCCTAATATTTAGCATCAATGTCTATATGGATAGATTGAGACTCTAATATGGTTGTGTTGAGAGTACATAGATGAGATATTGAAATAAGTTCAATATAGAAACTACAAGAAAGGTTCTTGTCACACAGGGAGGATTGAATCAAGAATCAAGTGTATTGACACTTGGTAAGTGAAATGAGAATCAAGTGTTCTGACACTTGATCAGTGAAATCACAAGAATATTTTGATCAATCACACTGTGATATGTACATATCCAGATATGTCCTATGCTACAAATATTATGATCATATACCAGAATGACTCATAAGATGATCATTGGACGATAGTAAGGATATTCTTATGATCTTTGAAAGAACTAAGAATATGTTATTTATGTAGAGGTGACAAATAGATAGATAGTTCATTATAAAGTGTTACATTGATACTAGTTTTGTCACAAGATACAAATTATGTTTATCTCAATTTAAAGTATGGGTGACACAATGTAACAGAAAGGAAGTTCCATAACGCATTTGGATGAGTTCCAAAGATTAATACATTGTGATAGATACTACAACAAAAGGCTAGGTATATGACTACTATTGTAGCAGCAAAAGAGGGCATTTGTGTCAAGAGTTTGTTATCAAACTAGGTGTGGTTCACAGTGGGCTAGTACTATGAAGCGACAATTGTATCAACATGTTTTAACCCCAAGGCACTAAAGGTCTCACCGAAGGACCAAATTTATACAATGCCATCTCATTAGAGAATGAGTGATGCGCAGAGACGCAAAAGACATGCAATTACACACGAACCTGAAAGTGTCGGATCCGAAGATTAGTTAACCACTAGAAATCGTGTATATACAATAGCAGAAAGCCATAGGTGTTGAATACACAAAGTTTTTTCAAACTAGATTATTGACTCTAGTGCAAGTGGGAGACTGTTGGAGATATGCCCAAGAGGCAATAATAAAGTGGGTATTATCATATCTTCATGTTTATGATAAATGTTTACATCCCATGCTATAATTGTATTAAACATAAGCATTGATACTTGTGTGTTTTGTAAACATAAAAGGTTCCCTAGTAAGACTCTTGTTAAGCTAGCTTGTTGATTAATATATGATAATGGTTTCCTGATCATGGACATTCGATGTTATTAATAACAATATCATATCATTAGGAGAATGATGTAATGGACACACACCCATAGTAAGCATAACATTAGATCAAGTCATTGAGTTCGTTTTGCTCCAAGCTTTCAGATACATAGTAACCTAATCCTTCAACCATGATATCATGTTAATCACCGTCACCGGATGAGTACTTTGATGACATCAAACGCCACTTCCGTAACTAGGTGGTTATAAAGGTGGCATTGGGTATTCTGAAAGTATGTGTTGAAGCGCATGGATCAAGAGTGGGATTTGTCCATCCATATGACGAATAGATATAATCTAGGCCCTCTCGGTGGAATGTCATCCAATTGGCTTGCAAGCATGTAACTAGGTCACAAGGGATGTCATATCACAGAACAAGTAAAGAGTACTTATCAGTAATGAGGTTGAACTAGGTATAGAGATACCGACAATTAAACCTCGGATAAGTAAAGTATCCTGCGATAAAGGGAATCAGTATCGTATGTAAATGGTTCATTCGATCATGAAGTCATCTTAGAAATATGTGGGAGACATTATGGATTTCCAGATCCCTCTATTGGTTATTAATCAGAGAGGTTTTCTCGATCATGTCTGCATAGTTCATGAACCGTAGGGAGACACACTTAAGGATTCAATGTTGTTTAAGTAGATATGGAATGTGAGTTGGATATTGAATGTTGTTCAGAGTCTCGTATTGGATCTAGGACATCAGGAGAACATCCGGAATGGTCCGAAGAATAATATTTATATAAGGAAAGTCAATTTCCGGGGTTCAGAAATGTTTTTGGTGTTTTGACCGGAAGCTTCTAGAATGTTCTGGAAGGTCCACCACCCCGGGAGGGGTACTTGTAATGCACCATACCCTGCTGGTCTGGGCGCATCATACCCTAGGCCAACTCGGCCAAGGACTTGGAGGAGAGAAACATACTCTAGTTTGAAAAGTCAAATCCTATTTAGGGAAGGAAAGGTAAACCTTGAGGGACAAGTCCTTCCTCTCCCCTTCCTTGTCGTCGGCCTAGAGGAGTTCAGGAAGGACTCGGCCAGGGGTGGGAACGCTGGTCGCAGCCCCCCACCCATATAAGGAGGGGTGAGGGTGCCCCCTAGCCCCTCACCTCAAACCCTAGCCGCCGACACCTCCCCTCTCTCCTCCATACACTACTCCGGCTTAGGAGAAGCCCTGCAGTAATCTCTTCTCCTCCTCCACCACCACCACACCATCATGTTGTTGGGATTCCGAGGAGATCTACAACCTCCACTGTCCAGCTGGAACAAGGGAGACGAATGAAAGGATACGGATGTCGCCTAGAGGGAGGGTGAATAGGTGGTTAAAACTTTTCCTAGAGTGGCTCAACAAAGGCGGAATAAAACTAGTGTTTACTTTGTTAAGCACAACCTAGAACAACTAAGGTTCACCTATGTGCACCAAAAACTTATGCTAAGCAATACAAGCAACAAAGTGATAGCAAGATATAGAGTACTTCAAGCACGAAGGCTATCACAATGTAAAGTGCATAAGTAAAGAGCTCGGGTATAGAGATAACCGAGGCACGCACGGACACCAATATTTTACCAAGTTCCTCCCAACATGGAGTATGTCTCGTTTGGAGAGGGGGTGGTATCAAACCACCAACGCCACAAAAGGCCTCCCTTATTCTCTGGTGAATCTCACCCCAATGGGATCGATCCACGCTTCCACTATCGGTGCACTTGTCGGTGGCAACCGGAACCTCTCACAAGGTTTGGGCACTTCTCCACAACATAATTGGAGGCTCCCAACAAATGACACAAAAGGCCACAATGCCACCAAGGCCATAAAACCGTCTAGGGTTCCAAGAACCCAAGAGGGACAAGATCCAATGAGTAAATCAAACCGAATCCTCCGAGGAGAACTCAAACCGATGCACCGAATGCAAATGGCAAGAACACCACAAAGGTGCTCAAATCCCTCACTCTCAAGTTCCAACAAAGCTAATAAGGCTATTGGGGGAATAAGAGAGGAGGAATCAAAGAGAGACACAAAATCCCCCAAAATCTAGATCCCCAAAGATGCACTCACAAAGAGATGAATCGGTTAGGTCAAAACATTGATCTAGATCACCTCCAACTACCCCTCAAATATATGAAAGAATCAGTAGAGGGGTGAGTATAAATCAAGCTCAAAGAGTAAGGCAAATGAGGGCAAAGCTTAGACAAAAGGAGGAGAAAGAAGCAACCCTAAACGAAAATGGACAAAAGACTTATATAGGGCTAGACAAAATATGGCCGTTAGGGTGTTTTTCAGAACGGTTCGGTAGTACCGGTTTTGACCGGTACTACCGCGTGTGCCAGGAAAAAGCGGAGCAGTAGCAGCAGCGCATGCAGGTGGTTGGGGGGCCAGCGAGCAAGGCGTGCAGGGGCGAGCGCGCAGGAGCATGCGTGGCAGCAGGCGCGTGCAAGGGTGTTGGGCGGCCAGCGCCGCTGGTGTCATGGTACTGCCGACGAGTATGCCATGGAGGGGTACTCACAGTGCGTGTTTAGAGACGTGGGGTAAGGCGGACGGTTGATGGGTATGAGGTAACACAGCTTACCCAGGTTCAGATCCCACGACGGTGGCGGAATCCTACTCCTGCTATAAATCACTATAATGGCAATACGCCGAGTTACAGAGATAGGTTCGCTGTGCGAGGTTGTATGAATCTGTACTAAGTTGTACTTGTGTTGTGCCCTAAAGGCTCCCATAGTCCCGACTTATATCGTCGCCAGATCCTAGGGTTACAGGGAAAAGTCTAGCCGGACAGGTTACAGAGTCCTACACCGTCTATCACTAGGCTTGTGTATCTTGCACTCCAAGGCTCCGGGTACGCTGGTGACTCCACCGTAGCCTTCTGGATCCACCTAACTGGGCCGCCCAGCAGGCCACAGGCCATGCTACCGACTATGGGCCACCCGGGTTAGTCGAATAAGAGACATGCTATGAGGATACCCATATAGCATATCCCCAACAGTAGCCCCCGGAGAACTCCGAGATCTTGGCAAATCGTCAAGCAATATCTTGTAGTCCTCCCAAAGAACCCTGCAAGGTTTTTCTCCATCTTTGATTTGTAAGTCAGAGAATGCTGAATCTTCCATCGTACTCTTCCGTAGTCAGATTAAATCCGTCCATGCCGGAATCTTCGATGCGACGGCTCATCTACCGTGTCAGTTATGACGACGTAGGCTTTAGGTCAGCGACGCCTCGTAACTCACACATGCAGAGAACGCAATCATATCCAATTTTCCCGCGCGAGCTATACGAACTGTTGGCGGCGATGGTTGGAGACATGGCGAAATTACCGCGCACGTCCACGAACACGTCGTCTACGCGGCAACCGTCAGATTAGCTGCACGAATCTTGACGCAGAGTAAGATAAATAGTAACCGTGGGACACTTGCCACTTTTTCACCCCATTCTCTCGCGTCATCATCTTCTTCCTCCAGCCGCACGCCTCCTCGAGCTCTCCATGGAAAACCTCGAAGAAACCCTAGCCTCTCTTTGCGTCAGTCGCATCCTTCCAGTCCTCCATGGCCAGCAGCAGCTCCTCCCCGTCGATGGCGGCGTCGAGCGAAGCCACGGCGAAGTCGGCAAGCTCCGTCGTCGTGCCCCTGGAGGTCCTGGTCATCCCCGCGTCGGCGGTAATTGAAACCACCGGCGGTGACCACAATCTGGCAGCGCTAGAGCCTCTGGAAGAAGAGCCAGACTCGCACAAGGGCGATTGGCGCGGCTCGGACATCACCAATTGCGACATCCAAGAGATGGTCGCTGAAGGCTACCTCCCCGCGACGGAGGGGCTCGCCTGGCGGGCGGCACCGGCCGACGAGGTGACACCTTCTCCCCAAGCCGGAGAAAAGGTGTACCTCAAGGCTCAGCTGGTACGCGGCATTTCTCTGCCCATCTCCCACTTCTTTCTGTCCGTCTTGAACCACTTCAAGGTCCAACCCCATAACCTCTCCCCCAATAGTATCTTAGTGCTTAGCAACTTCGCGGCACTTTGTGAGGGTTACCTAGGTATTAGGCCTAGGTTAGACTTGTTCGTGTATTTCTTCACCGTCAAACGTGAAGCCGGACATAGTAGGGAGGAGCTTAGGAACTGTGGCACCATAAGCTTCAAGATCCGACCTGGCCGGCGGTTCCCCGACATCGTCGGCCATGAGTCGTGCAAAAACTGGCAGCGGACGTACTTCTACGGCCCCGACATTCCTTTGGCGGGCCGAGAAGTGACGTACCCGGACTTCGTGGATGGAGCCGCCGCTGAAGTTTCCACATGGAGATCCCATGCCTCTCTTCCCTCCGACCTCGACGCTTCACGCGCAATAAGGCGGATCGAGTGGTTCGTAGAGACGGGTTTGACCGGCTTGGACCTAGCCATGTGCTGGTTCATCAGGCGAATCCAACCTCTGCAGCACCACGTGAAGTTCATGCACGAGTACACCAGTGATCGAAGGGATACCCTCCGGATCTCCGTGGATAACTTCTCGAGCGACTCCGTCAAGCTCCGTCGAAGGACATCGTCAAGGTGAAGGATAAGAAGCGGCTTCACCATCACCTACGACATGTACGTGAGCGGCAAGTGCCCAAAGGTAGGTATTTATTTTCCGTGTATGACATTGCTCCGGTTTCTCCGTCTTGCGGTGCCATCTTATCTAACACGGTGATTTCTCACTTAACGACTTAGCGATCTAGATGAGGACAACTGGCTGCACAAATCTACGATCCAAAGATGAAGGAAGTCACGCCGTGTCGACGACGATGTCCGTTAGAAAGCGGAAGAGCTCCACCTCTGACGCTGCCGACGGAGGCAAGAAGAATAAGATGGAGGGTGGAGCCTCCAAAAAGAGTACTGCCGCCCTGGAGGAGGAAAAGAGAAAAGCCACCGGGATTTTTGCCAAAGCGCCCCCCCTAGTGTAAGCCTCTCATTCTCCGACATTGTCTTATTTATCTGTCTTATTCCTGTACTTATGCATTTTGCACGTTTCAGGAAGAAAGCCACAACCAGCCTCAAGAAGTCCTCCAAGACTCTTGGGGCCTCTAGAAATATCAAAGATATGCTGCATCGCGACTCCTCCCCCGCCATCGCCCCTGCTACTCCTGCCGTCAATCCCTCCTCTGCTCCGACAAGCTCTCAAGTCCAGGAGGCACCAGGCCCTTCCGCCATGGAAGTGGATTCTGGCGCCTCTACCGAACTCGCTATTGTCGGCGAGCAGGCAACGCAGGAGAGCGCTGCTCTTCAAATGGCAAAAGCTCCGGCTAAGGATGCCATCGGTAGCGGCAAGGCGGTGGTGGGAGCTGGTACCTCTGCCAAAGGCAGCGCCCCTACTCCCCAGAAACCCTTCGAGTTCCCGAAGATAGTTTACCCGGCGCTCCTGCTGAGTAACACAACTATGGTTCCTGGAGGAGTGCCGTCATCTCCGACGTCTTGATTGAGAAAGCTCGACAAGCAGATATCTTGCGGGGAAATAGCATTTCCTTTGGCAAGCTGCTGGCCGAGAGTGCTACAAACCTCAAGATTATTGCACTTGTAAGTTTTACTTTGCCTTTTGCATTTCATATGAGTATTCCACTGTAGCCCCCGAGGATGTAGAAGGAAAACCATAGGTTTTGCATCTATATGCTCTAAGAGTGACTAAGTTAGAAAAAACTTAGCCCCCAAGAATTTAGATGGAATGAATTACTCCGACTAGATGCTTTAAGAGTAGCATACACAGTGTTCATAATTTTCAATGTTGTAGCCCCCAAGCTTCTAGTTGTAACTGAATTAGTTCCGACTAGATGCTTAAAGAAAAGCTAAGCATATTTATAAGTTAAAAACTCTCGCTTTATCCCCCGAGCATCTAGGTGGAAAATCTCCGACTAGAGGCTCCAAGCAGACCAAAGAACGACTTAACTTTATATTTGTTTCCACAGAACGAGAATGCTCGGAGGGGCATGGCCAACGACAAGTATCAGAAGATGCGCGCAGATCTAGAAGCCGAAAAGGGTAAAACTGCCATCTTGAAGGAACAGATCATCAAAAAAAAGAGTCTGTTTTCTTTTTGCGCATTTCTGTCTTACTTTTGTTCCCATAATCTCCGAGTACTCACTATGTACGTGGTTTTCTCCGACTTGCAGAACATGTCGCCAAGGCCAAGGACATTGTCGAGCAGTCCAAGCATATCCAGCAGTTGGACAGCGAGAAGAAGATCCTAAAGGAGGAGAGGAAGGAGATTGTCAACACCCGGATTTTTCAATCCTAGATGCATGTTATGCCATACATCGCAATCCCAGGATTACCATTTTTGCGAGACATAACAGAATTGGATACCATAGTACTCATCCATTACAAATGATACATAAGTTCTTATACAAATAGGGATCTCATGATCTAGTTCTTAATACAACATCAAGCAGCGGAATACGTAATAATAACGGTAGCGTAGGCGAAGCTCCATCTTCGGGGTCACAGGCAATGCTGACGATGGGAGATGATCCTAGTTGTCGTAACCTTCCTGGGGTCCATCCTCCAGGTACTCCTCTTCATAGTCTGGCCATGGGAATAGCCAGGGACAAATCCATGAGTACTCTTTAAGTACTCGCAAACTAATACTAACAAGTAAAAGGGGGTTTTTGGATAATAGGACACTAGGCTCTAGGGTTGTTTTGCAAAAAGCCAGGTTTATCTTTACTAAGTTCCAAAGCTAGTCACAATTTTATAACTCCTAAGTGGGATCTTGTAATTCAGGTCACAAATCTGTTGTGGTCAAGTCAAAGTCTCAATTCCTTTCACAAGTCATTTTGAAAAGTCTGACGGGGGAACAGTATGGCCACTCCAACTGTCCATAACCACGGACGCGGCTATTCGAATAGTTTGACACTCTGCAGAGATTGTACACTTTCACCACAACATTCGATACATCCGTCAGGAACAAATCCTGAATTCACCATACTCAGTATGCGGATAATCAATCCTAACCTTTCAATTACACTCCCTAGTATAGGCACCTCTCCTGTGAGTTTGGCCTCCCAACCATGACCACTGTCATCTTGGGTACTGCACAGGTGGACAATCTTCACAAGGTAGCCTCAGCTCAGACCTTGGCCGTGAGGGAACTAATACTAAGGTATATAAGTTTCCAGTCAAGCCCTACCCAATATTCGGGTATTGTGGTTGTACGCTAAAATTGGAATGGTATCGCATCCATACAACCATCAGTTTTATAAAGGGCTAAGGCTCATGCCTCAACATTTTTATCACCAGAATCATCAAGTGTTTGGAAACACATGTCCAAAAAATTTCAATATAATGATCCATCATTCCAAGGTTTTCATATCCATTTTTCCATCAAGTATTCCCATCTAAAAGTGGATCAAGTTTTATGCTTAGCACTAGCATCTACAGGTGGGGGTAGTACTAATGAGGGGTGGTACTAGTGGAGTTTCACTAAGTCCAACCTTATATCTTAGGCTGATATCAAGGTTTCTAGCTTAGGCCAAATTTTATGCTCTTTATGCAACCTTCAGCATCTTTCCAAAATCTACCAGTCACTTAAGTAAACTCTAAGTAAGCTTTGATAAAGAAATAAAGTGAGAAGCTTGCACATAAAACTAGGATTGGTTTATCAAATGGGTAATCTTGCAAGGGTTAGCTTGCATAGGTTTATTATCAGCTTGCACATTCACTAGTAGTATTAGGCTTGCCTTGTGCAGAGCAGTGGTTGAAGTTCTCCTCGGCTTCCTCTTCGTAGTATCCTCCTTCCTCCTCGTATCCTTGGTCGGTACTAGCGTCTATGAATAAATACGAGGTACACAATCACCAAACAATACTTAACTACTTGCAATCATCACACACAAGGGTCCTATAGATGATCTAGCATCATCTCTAACATTACAAGGTTAAAGCTTGGTTTAAATCCTTTTTTTATTTTTGGAAAAGTAATTTCTACTCATTGAAAAACTACTTAAGATTTAATATTCTCCAAACTAAACATGGGATCATGTTGACACATGTCATCACCACATATTGTAGTCCATGGGAATGTGATTTAAAGTGGTGTCACAATTTAATAAGGTTTTACCCTTTTATTTTTAATTAATTAAAGTGGCTAGAAATGCTTATGAAGCATTCTTTTATTACTTGAACATTATTTCTGCAAGTAAACCTATATATTTTTATATATTCTGAAAAGTATGGTTAAATGTGATTTTTGAGAGTTGGAATCAACTCAAAAGCTTTTATGGTTTAAATTTGAAAAATGTTTGAATGCAGAAAAGCTTCTGCCTTGTTATTTTTACTATGGGTGATCTACAGATCCAAATGACTTGAATCCAACGGGCTTGGATTAAGCATTCACAGACCTTTCCAACAAAATTGGTTTCATCCAATTTGGTGCACTGAATCGATCTGGGTTGATTTTTGAAGTTGGGTGCTGAAGTGTTTTTGAATTGAAATAGAAAAGTTTTAATTTGAATTGCTGGGCTGCGCGGGAAATTCTAACGGGCCGGCCTGCTAAGCGCAGTGCTCCCGCGGGCTGCTTAAGTGGGTGTCCCCACTCGTCAGTGACACGGGGCTGGGCGAAGCGGTATGGGGCAACGTGGATCGTTCGATCTAGTTCTAATCCAACGGCTGAGGGTCATCGTCGACGCGAGACAACTCCGGCGAGAACGAAACCTAAGCGGCCGGTGAGGGTGCTGGGGCTCACCGGGAGTGCAGGTGAGCAGCGAAGTCGACGGCGAACCTCCCTGTACGGTGGCTTCTCCTGGGCGGCTCAATCGCTGGCTCCTTTCTTCTCCCGTGGCGGGCTCCGGTGAAATTCCGGCGGGGTGGTGCTCGCCTTGATCTGAGAACGGTGTGGCATGGTCAGTGGGGAGAGGGGAGTGAGATGGTGTGAAGAAATCGTGCGGGGGTGGCCTCTATTTATAGTCGAGCGAGGGGACCGTCGAGGCGCCGCAGTGAGCTCGTCGAGGCGGCGTTACTGCGGCTAATGGCATGGGCAAGGGTAGGGGACGGTGCTGTGTCTCCTGGCGATGCTCAACGAAATGGTCGCGAGGCATGGGGCGGTGTGGTTTGGTCTGGAACGGGCGGTGCTCTGCGCGACAGAGGCGGCGTCTTCGACGGCGGGCGGTGGCTATATGGCACGGGGCGGCAAACGGGGATGTCTAGTGGTCTCCTGGGTCGGTGGTGATCGTGTGTGCACGCGGTGAGGGCGACGCGCGGTCTATGTGTGATGGTCGAGGGTGGCGCTCTGGCGCACGCTCGGCATGGTCTGGGCGTGTCTTGTGCGCGTGGTCCAGGGCTTGGCAACGCTCGCGGCTGGGACAGGCAGTGGCAGTGGACGGTGGGCTGCCTCCCAGACAAGGTTGGCACGGCTAGTTCTTCCTCTAGCCTGCTGTCCACAATGGGGTGACATGGGGGTGCTCGGCTGTTCACCATTGATGGCAATGGCAAGCTCACAGGGGTTCTAGTCCTTAGTTAAACTTCCTAGATGATCTACTGAGCTGTGTGTGAGCTAACTAGGGAACAAGTTAGGCCAGAATCACTGCTCACAATAGTGTTTGATGTTTGTTTGATTTGTGTCTTCAACCTGTTTGATGAAATGGCCGCATGAAATCAATTTTTGAATTTTGAAATGAATTTTGGTGGGTTTGCTAGATTGGTGCTGGTGAGTCTGCAGATGCTTGGGTTTTGAAAGTTGAGCTTGTTTGAGTGGGTTTTGAAAAAGTGGGATCTTCCCATATGAAGAAGATTCAATTTTGAATTGTCATTTAAACTATGCATTTGAAAGTTTCTGGATGATCACAAAGTGGGCCTTGATACCTTGTTATGAGTACATTCAAGGGGTGCAAAGATCCAGAAAAGTTTCTGTTAGGTTTTGAAAGTTTGAGACAGCCAAAGTAGGCATGGGAGTTAAATTGGTGAAAATAACCATTCACTTAATATATTTGTTTTGATTTACTTGTCTTTAGGAAAAGTGTGGGGAATGTTTTAGATGATGTTTATTTCACCTAAGAAACATTTTACAAGCAATGGATCACACAAACAAGGTGGTTTTTAAAGAAATTCAAAATCCATGCATACACATATACATGCATTCATGAATTCATTTATAAAGTTTTTTGTTAACCCTAAACTTGATGATTAGTGTTTGTTGATTAAGTTTGGTATTTTTGGGATGTTACAAACCTTCCCCCCTTAAACAAAATCTCGTCCTGAGATTTGAAAAAGGACGAAAAGATTACCTAGGATTTGAAGAGATCTGGAAACTCCATCCTGACGTGATCTTCGCGTTCCCAGGTAGCTTCCTCTTCTGTGTGGTTGCTCCACTGAATCTTGAGAAACTTGATGCTTCGGGTTCTGGTAGTTCGAAAGGCTTCTTACAATATACGGATGGGTACTTTGGGATAGTTCAGGTCATAGTTGATCTCTATGGTCCGGTGATCGATATTCTTGAACACTTCGGTCTTCTCGGGTACTTCGAGACATTTGCGAAGTAACGAGATATGGAACACATTGTGCACAGCTGACATCTCTTCTGGTAGTTCCAGTTGATACGATACCTCTCCTTGACAGTTCAGAATTTTGAAAGGTCCGATATATCTGGGGGCTAACTTTCCTTTGAGTTGGAAACGCTGCATTCCCTTCAATGGCGACACTTTCAGATAAACAAAATCTCCTATGTTGAAGGCGAGGTCTCGACGTCTCTTGTCGGCGTAACTCTTTTGTCGGGATTGGGCTGTCTTGAGGTGCTCACGAATCTTGTGAACCTTCTCTTCTGCTTCTCGTAGGATGTCGGGTCCGAAAATCTGACTCTCTCCTACTTCCGACCAGTTCAAAGGGGTGCGACACTTTCTTCCGTACATGAATTCAAATGGGGCCATTTGCAAACTGGCTTGGTAACTGTTGTTGTAGGAAAATTCTGCAAACGGCAGACAATCTTCCCACTTTGATCCATATTCTGGCACACATGCTCTAAGCATATCTTCGAGTATTTGGTTTACTCGCTCCGTTTGTCCATCGGTCTGAGGGTGATACGCGGTACTTAAATCTAGGCGGGTTCCTAAACCTTCTTGGACTTTCTTCCAGAATCTCGAGGTAAACTGAGTTCCTCGATCCGATACGATATTCTTGGGGACTCCGTGCAAACTAACGATCCTAGCGATGTACAACTCCGCTAGCTTCGAACTCTGATAGGTAGTTTTAACGGGCAAGAAATGGGCGACTTTGGACAATCTGTCCACTATGACCCAAATAGAGTCATTTACCCTACTAGAAGTAGGTAGTCTAGTGATAAAGTCCATTCCTACAGAATCCCATTTCCATTCCGGAATTTGCAAAGGTTGCAACAATCCAGCGGGTCTTTGATGTCCTGCCTTGACTCGCTGACATATATCACACTTGGCGATATAGCTTCCGATTTCTCTCTTCATCTTATGCCACCAAAATTGCTCTTTCAAATCTTGATACATCTTAGTTCCTCCGGGGTGGATAGAATAAAGAGTATCATGAGCCTCCTTCAAGATAACTGCTTTTAACTCAGAATCTACTAGTACACAAAGGCGTCCTTTGTACCACAGAACTCCTTCTGCGTCCTCGGTGAATCCGGGTACTTTGCTTGTACCGATACGACGCTTGATTCCGTCGATACTGGCATTTCCCTTCTGCGCCTCTTTAATCTGACTGATCAAAGTGGGCTGAAGTTCTATGCTAGCCAAAAGTCCTTCACTTACTAATTCCACTCGAAAATCTTCCATCTCTTTGTGCAAACTTGGTTGCTCCTTCAAAATCATGGAGTTCAAGCGGCACGGCAATCTGCTAAGGGCATCGGCTACCACGTTGGCTTTACCAGGGTGATAGTGAATGTCCAGGTCGTAATCCTTGATTAGCTCAATCCATATTCTCTGCCTCATATTCAGCTCCTTCTGAGTGAATATATACTTTAGGCTCTTGTGATCTGAATAAATCTCACAACGGTTCCCCATCAGGTAATGTCTCCATGTCTTCAGGGCTAGAACTACGGCTGCGAGTTCGAGGTCATGGGTGTGGTAATTTTGTTCATGTTGCTTCAATTGTCGCGATAGATAAGATATAACTTTGCCTTCTTGCATTAGCACACATCCGAGACCAATCTTGGATGTGTCACAATACACATCGAAGGGCTTCGTGATATCCGGCATAATCAAGATTGGGGCTGAAATCAACCTCTTCTTGAGTTCTTGAAAACTCGCTTCACATTTGTCGGTCCATTCAAACTTCTTGTCCTTCTTCAGCAATTGGGTCATGGGTCGGGCGATACTCGAGAATCCTTCTACGAATTTGCGGTAATATCCCGCCAATCCGAGAAAAGCGCGAACTTGGGTTTGAGTGGTTGGGGCTTGCCAATCTTCTACATCTTTCACTTTGGCAGGGTCAACGGCAATTCCTCTGGCTGATACAATGTGACCGAGGAATCCTACTTCCTGTAACCAGAATTCACATTTGCTAAATTTTGCATACAGTTGATGCTCTCTAAGGGTTCCAAGAATGGTCCTTAGGTGTAGCTCATGTTCTTCTTATGATTTGGAATAAATCAGAATGTCATCGATGAAAACAACGACAAACTTATCCAGGAAGTCCATAAAAATCTTATTCATGACGTTCATGAAATAAGCAGGGGCATTGGTTAATCCAAAAGACATGACTGTATACTCATACAATCCATATCTGGTGGTAAAGGCAGTCTTTAGGATATCCTCTGCACGAATCTTGAGTTGATGATAGCCAGTCCTAAGATCAATCTTAGAAAACACCTGGGCACCGGTCAACTGATCAAACAAATCTTCTATCTTAGGCAAGGGGTACTTGTTCTTGATGGTGACATCATTCAACTTCCGATAATCCGTACACAAACGGTTACCTCCATCCTTCTTGTCCACAAACAAGACAGGTGATCTCCATGGGGACGCACTTGGTTGAATCAATCCGATTTCTAACATGGAATCCAGTTGCTTCTTCAGTTCTTCTAGTTCTGACGGGTTCATACTATAGGGTCTCTGGGCTATGGGTCTTGTTCCGGGGATTAGTTCGATGATAAACTTGATATCCCGATCTGGGGGCATACCGGGCAAAATATCTGGAAATACATCGGGGTATTCGCAGACTATCCGAACTTGGTCAATGGTAGGTTGGGCTAGACTCTTGTTACACTTGAATTGGCGAGGTAAGGTTTCAGATATATGCTCGACTGATATTCCGGTGGTACTGGTCATGGTAATGGCTTTCTTGGCACAGTCAATCAATCCTTTATGTTTGGACATCCAATCCATTCCTAGTACTACTTCCAAACCTTTAGTTCCGAGTACTATTAGATTAGCATAAAAATCTATGCCATGGATTCGGATAGGGACGGCCTTGCAAATTTTCCTAGCCTTGGTGGTTGATCCGGGAATTTGCACAATCATCACATGCTTCAATTTGGTTGGTTGAATTTTACTAGTGCAAGCAAATTCTTCGGTGACAAATGAATGCGATGCACCAGAATCAAACAACACTCTTGCAAGTACTGAATTAACAGAAAACATACCCAGCACGACGCCTGGCGCTTCCTGAGCTTTTTCAGCATGCATGAGAAAAAGACGGCCATTGCGGTTGAGTGAATTCCCTGGGGCAAATCTTCTCCCTGGCTGGACACGACGCTGCTGCTGAGCTGGGACATTGGTATTAGGGGCTGTAGCATTCTTCTTGTTGGGGCACTCATTGGAATAGTGGCATTTATTTCCATAGTCATAACAGGTCACTTGTGACTTGTCCTTGGCTGAGACAGGCACAGCATTGCTTCCAGTCCTCGGGGCAGTGTTGGGGGTTGGCGGTAGCATTGTTGGTGTTGAACTTGGGTGAGGCGCGGGTGAAATTGTTAGAGTTGCCGGGGTTGTTGTGATTTCCTCCGGGTCTAGGGTTTCCACGGTTGGGTAGGTCGGACGGGTCATAGGGGGTCTGTTGGTTCTTGGGGAAAATCCTGGAGATGGGTTGGGGCGATACTTTGGGGTCTGATGGGTTCCTGGTTGATGCATCATGCGACGCTTGCAGTTCTCATTGGCCTGGTTGATCTTTCCTTCCATCTGGATAGCAGAGTCGACAAGGTCTTCAATATCAGCAAAGGGGATATTGACTAACACTGTCTGCATCTCGTCATGCAGACCATTCAGGAATCTTTCTTTCTTCTTGGCTTCGGTGTCTATCTCGTCCGGGGCATACCTAGCTAATGACAAAATTTTGTCACGGTATTCCACTACAGTCATCCTTCCTTGTTTCAATTCTCTGAACTCGTCTCTCATTCTCTTGATCAAACCTGGTGGCACATGGGTTCTGCTAAACTTGACCTTGAATTCCTCCCAAGTCATCATTTGGCCTCTGGTCATTGCACGCACACTGTTCCACCATGCCCTGGCATCTCCGGCTAAATAATGGGTGGCGAACAAGACTTTCTCGTTGGCTTCTACTCCGGCTACTTCTAAGTTATTTTCCATGGTTTGCAGCCAATCATCAGCGTCTAGGGGTTCTTCTGACTTGGTGAAAATGGGTGGGTTGGTATTCTGGAAATTCTTGAGCTTAGATCCGTGGTTGTCCTGATTTCCATGGCCTTGGTTGTTGTGGGCTAGCTGGGCTATCTGTTGCAGAGTGGCTAGGTTGTCTTGACGTTCCGCTCTTCAGCTTCATGTCGAAGTCAACAGTTGCAGGATCTGCAACATCGGGTCCGGGGCTGAACCACTTCCTCCACGTGGCATCTGAAGATTGATATAGATCATGAGAAAAGAGGGAAATTTCTAAGGTTTTGGGTCTTTGAAAAGTTTTTAGAGTTTGACTCAAGTTTTCTAGCAACTTTCTTTTTCATTCATTCACTCATAGCACACAGTACAACACACACCACAACAAAGAAAAACAGATGGTTTTAAGAACCATTCTGGAAACTACGATACAATGGGACCGACTACTACTCACTACACTAGTGCTCAGTGCTACTACTGCTCGGAGTCTGTGGCTTCATCATCTTCCGCATCATCGATGAAGGCGAAATCATCCTCATCGGTGAAGAAGTACATGGCCTGATCCTCCAGAAAATCATCGTCATCGATGAGATAGGAGTAAGGGTCTCCACAAAGATCTTCTCCGGCATTCTCCCTTTCCTCTAACTGCATGTCTCTCTCGTGGATGGTCTCTTCTAGAGATGAGATGCGATGGCGTAGACGGGCAATAATGCGCTCCTTCTTGTCGAGCTGACGGTGGCGAGACTTGCGATCCTTTTCTAGCATGGCAATGGTCTGATCCTTCGTCTTGATGATGGCAGACTTGTGGTTGCAATATTCACGGCAGTTGTCCAGTTCCTGCTGACGATCATACATCATGAAGCTAAGGTGGTCCAATTGAGTCTTCAGCTCGGGGTGGTATGGGGCTTCCAGTGGTTGGCCAGTTGCATCACACCTTGGGCAAAACTCAAAGCGAGTACCCTTGATCTGATTGATGTTCTGCCCACACAGACGGGAAAGAGCTTCCTGCATTGCTCTGGCAAGTCCATCGAGCCAGTTGTTTTCCCTCAAGGTAAACTGAATTCCCTCCGCAGTGGGAGGTTCAATCTTTCCTCGGAGACTTGCAACAATTAGCCACTACAGATCTTCTCCCCCTTGATCATTGAGCTGAGCTCCGAAGAACTCGGGATGCGGACGCTCCAGAAGTTCCGAAAGCTGATCCAGATCCCTCTCAAAGATAAGGTCTCCTCCATTCCCGAGTTGGTAAAACTTGCTGTACTTCACGTCCATCTATAAAAATAGAGGATGAGTAGATTAGCAGAGTGATCAAGTGTGTCAAAATTTTATCTATTTTGCAACAGTTTTTGAGGAACATGAAGTTTTATTAAAGAATTAAAGAGGTAAGAATGAGAATAAGTTTTCATAAATATTTTTGTTCTTTGGTTTTGAAACTAAGTTTTTGGTTCAACGTCCAATCTAACTAGGGTCTCCTATGGTCAATATGGCTCTGATACCAACTTGTCAGCACCCGGATTTTTCAATCCTAGATGCATGTTATGCCATACATCGCAATCCCAGGATTACCATTTTTGCGAGACATAACAGAATTGGATACCATAGTACTCGTCCATTACAAATGATACATAAGTTCTTATACAAATAGGGATCTCATGATCTAGTTCTTAATACAACATCAAGCAGCGGAATACGTAATAATAACGGTAGCGTAGGCGAAGCTCCATCTTCGGGGTCACAGGCAATGCTGACGATGGGAGATGATCCTAGTTGTCGTAACCTTCCTGGGGTCCATCCTCCGGTACTCCTCTTCATAGTCCGCCATGGGAATAGCAGGGACAAATCCATGAGTACTCTTTAAGTACTCGCAAACTAATACTAACAAGTAAAAGGGGGTTTTTGGATAATAGGACACTAGGCTCTAGGGTTGTTTTGCAAAAAGCCAGGTTTATCTTTACTAAGTTCCAAAGCTAGTCACAATTTTATAACTCCTAAGTGGTATCTTGTAATTCAGGTCACAAATCTGTTGTGGTCAAGTCAAAGTCTCAATTCCTTTCACAAGTCATTTTGAAAAGTCTGACGGGCAGTGATGGCCACTCAAGCTCCATAACCACAGACGGCTATTCGAATAGTTTGACACTCTGCAGAGATTGTACACTTTCACCACAACATTCGATACATCCGTCAGGAACAAATCCTGAATTCACCATACTCAGTATGCGGATAATCAATCCTAACCTTTCAATTACACTCCCTAGTATAGGCACCTCTCCTGTGAGTTTGGCCTCCCAACCATGACCACTGTCATCTTGGGTACTGCACAGGTGGACAATCTTCACAAGGTAGCCTCAGCTCAGACCTTGGCCGTGAGGGAACTAATACTAAGGTATATAAGTTTCCAGTCAAGCCCTACCCAATATTCGGGTATTGTGGTTGTACGCTAAAATTGGAATGGTATCGCATCCATACAACCATCAGTTTTATAAAGGGCTAAGGCTCATGCCTCAACATTTTTATCACCAGAATCATCAAGTGTTTGGAAACACATGTCCAAAAAATTTCAATATAATGATCCATCATTCCAAGGTTTTCATATCCATTTTTCCATCAAGTATTCCCATCTAAAAGTGGATCAAGTTTTATGCTTAGCACTAGCATCTACAGGTGGGGGTAGTACTAATGAGGGGTGGTACTAGTGGAGTTTCACTAAGTCCAACCTTATATCTTAGGCTGATATCAAGGTTTCTAGCTTAGGCCAAATTTTATGCTCTTTATGCAACCTTCAAACATCTTTCCAAAATCTACCACTTAAGTAAACTCTAAGTAAGCTTTGATAAAGAAATAAAGTGAGAAGCTTGCACATAAAACTAGGATTGGTTTATCAAATGGGTAATCTTGCAAGGGTTAGCTTGCATAGGTTTATTATCAGCTTGCACATTCACTAGTAGTATTAGGCTTGCCTTGTGCAGAGCAGTGGTTGAAGTTCTCCTCGGCTTCCTCTTCGTAGTATCCTCCTTCCTCCTCGTATCCTTGGTCGGTACTAGCGTCTATGAATAAATCGAGGTACACAATCACCAAACAATACTTAACTACTTGCAATCATCACACACAAGGGTCCTATAGATGATCTAGCATCATCTCTAACATTACAAGGTTAAAGCTTGGTTTAAATCCTTTTTTTATTTTTGGAAAAGTAATTTCTACTCATTGAAAAACTACTTAAGATTTAATATTCTCCAAACTAAACATGGGATCATGTTGACACATGTCATCACCACATATTGTAGTCCATGGGAATGTGATTTAAAGTGGTGTCACAATTTAATAAGGTTTTACCCTTTTATTTTTAATTAATTAAAGTGGCTAGAAATGCTTATGAAGCATTCTTTTATTACTTGAACATTATTTCTGCAAGTAAACCTATATATTTTTATATATTCTGAAAAGTATGGTTAAATGTGATTTTTGAGAGTTGGAATCAACTCAAAAGCTTTTATGGTTTAAATTTGAAAAATGTTTGAATGCAGAAAAGCTTCTGCCTTGTTATTTTTACTATGGGTGATCTACAGATCCAAATGACTTGAATCCAACGGGCTTGGATTAAGCATTCACAGACCTTTCCAACAAAATTGGTTTCATCCAATTTGGTGCACTGAATCGATCTGGGTTGATTTTTGAAGTTGGGTGTTGAAGTGTTTTTGAATTGAAATAGAAAAGTTTTAATTTGAATTGTTGGGATGCGCGGGAAATTCTACGGGCCGGCCTGCTAAGCGCAGTGCTCCTGCGGGCTGCTTAAGTGGGTGTCCCCACTCGTCAGTGACACGGGGCTGGGCGAAGCGGTATGGGGCAACGTGGATCGTTCGATCTAGTTCTAATCCAACGGCTGAGGGTCATCGTCGACGCGAGACAACTCCGGCGAGAACGAAACCTAGCGCGGCCAGTGAGGGGTTCTGGGGGCTCACCAGGGTACGGGCGATGGTCGGCGAGGTGGGCGAACGACGAAGTCGACGACGGCGAACCTCCTGGTACCGGTGGCTTCTCCTGGGGCGGCTCCAATCGCTGGCTCCTTTCTTCTCCGGCAGCGGCAGGCTCCAATGAAATTCCGGCGAGGTGGTGCTCGCCTTGCTCTAAGGACGGTGTGGCACGGTCAGTGGGGAGAGGGGAGTGAGATGGTGTGAAGAAATCGTTTGGGGGTGGCCTCTATTTATAGTCGAGCGAGGGGACCGTCGGGTCGCACGGTGAGCTCGTCGGGGGCGACATTACAGGCGGCTAATGGCATGGGCAAGGGTAGGGGACGGTGCTGTGTCTCCTGGCGATGCTCAACGACATGGTCGCGAGGCATGGGGCGGTGTGGTTTGGTCTGGAATGGGCGGTGCTCTGCGCGACAGAGGCAGCGTCTTCGACGGTGGCGGTGGGCTGTATATGGCACGGGCGGCAAGCGGGATGTCTGGCGGTCTCTGGGTGGTGGTGGCGTGTGTGCACGCGGTGAGGGCGCGGTCTATGTGTGATGGTCGAGGTGGCGCTCTGGCGCCTCGGCATGGTCTGCGTGTCTTCTTGTGGCGTGGTCGAGGCTTAACGCTTCATGCTGGGGCAGTGGTAGTGGACGGTGGGCTGCCTCCCAGACAAGGTTGGCACGGGTAGTTCTTCCTCTAGCCTGTTGTCCACAATGGGGTGACATGGGGGTGCTCGGCTGTTCACCATTGATGGCAATGGCAAGCTCACAGGGGGTGCTAGTCCTTAGTTAAACTTCCTAGATGATCTACTGAGCTGTGTGTGAGCTAACTAGGGAACAAGTTAGGCCAGAATCACTGCTCACAATAGTGTTTGATGTTTGTTTGATTTGTGTCTGCAACCTGTTTGATGAAATGGCCGCATGAAATCAATTTTTGAATTTTGAAATGAATTTTGGTGGGTTTGCTAGATTGGTGCTGGTGAGTCTGCAGATGCTTGGGTTTTGAAAGTTGAGCTTGTTTGAGTGGGTTTTGAAAAAGTGGGATCTTCCCATATGAAGAAGATTCAATTTTGAATTGTCATTTAAACTATGCATTTGAAAGTTTCTGGATGATCACAAAGTGGGCCTTGATACCTTGTTATGAGTACATTCAAGGGGTGCAAAGATCCAGAAAAGTTTCTGTTAGGTTTTGAAAGTTTGAGACAGCCAAAGTAGGCATGGGAGTTAAATTGGTCAAAATGACCATTCACTTAATATATTTGTTTTGATTTACTTGTCTTTAGGAAAAGTGTGGGGAATGTTTTAGATGATGTTTATTTCACCTAAGAAACATTATACAAGCAATGGATCACACAAACAAGGTGGTTTTTAAAGAAATTCAAAATCCATGCATACACATATACATGCATTCATGAATTCATTTAGAAGTTTTTTGTTAACCCTAAACTTGATGATTAGTGTTTGTTGATCTAAGTTTGGTATTTTTGGGATGTTACAGAGATGCTGAAGATGCACGAGGATTCCATGAAAGCCCTGCAGGATTCCGCCTCCGCGGAGATCAATCGCTTGAAGGAGGAGCTTGCGATCCTAAAGGATCAGAAGCAAGCTGCTGATGAGCAAAATTTCGCCTTAGCGAGGCGTTTAAGCTCCTCCAACAAGAGAAGGAATCCTTGGCGGACATCATTTGGCAGGCCAAGGTCAGCGTCTTCAGTAAGTTTCCTCCGCCTTGAATTTCTGTAATCTGGATACTTAGAGTTTTTTGAACTCATGCGCTCCTTGTCGGAATTTGCAGCTCCTATGGGTTTAACCCGCTCGCCTCCTTTGAATAAATAATGCATGGTTCTTGCCGGCAACTTCATCAATACCGCCATCGCCCAAGCCAAGGAGATTGCCAAGCCCCTCCAAATATATATCAAGGCCTCGGACTCCATGGCGAAGTACTCGGAGATTCTGCGCCGAGCCCCCGAGCGTGTCGCGAGCTGGAAAGCTTCATGCGCATGGGCTGGCGCAAGGATGGCGCTCTCTATGGTGAAGGCACACTATGAAGATGCCGACATCGACACGGTGACCTCTGTCATCCCCGACGTGGATGATGACGGCAAGGAGATCGATCACGAAGCTATCCTATCATCACTCGCGGGCTACAACACCAGGGTTGCCGAGTTGGTGGATGTTGACGTCTTCGTGCCCAGGAACCTCATCGACAGCGTCAACCAAGATTCCTCCGAGTCTCATCACAACGCCGATATTGAGGGTGATTCTCCGGCTGGTGATGATGCGGCCTCCAAGTCTCCTGCGCCCAAAGAATGAAAAACACTTTGTAATTTCTGTTTCACCTTTGCTGTGTGCACGGAAAAAACTTGGTGATGTAATCTTAAGGCGGAAAACAATGGTTGTCACATCCTGCTACTTAAGAACTAATTCCCAGTATGTATATATTTTTTAAGCAAGTGCTGGCTTATCCATTACTCCGGTTCTTATGCTTGACTTTTCGTGAGTCGGAAGACTCGTTGTCGGAACCATGCGCTTAGGTGATGATGCCCAATGGTACCGTCAATAACCTGAGCACAAAATCACCGACAATAAGTGCCGAAAGTCACTACTCCAGAATCCACATAAAAACAATAAAGAACGTGTAGACCAGAAAACTTAAGCTAACGCCCGTAGGCGGAATTTTCACAAGTGCAATCGCAAGACTTGTTCATAAAGGTTTTATATGATCCAAAAATGAACACTAAAGGAGGTAAAAGACTCAGCAATATAAGTGAACCAAAGAGCTTTATTTCATTGATCATATAAGAAGTACACAATTAGATAAAAAATGCTAAGTGTAGAAAGGACGTAGCTGTGCTATGTTCCATGGCCGATCAAGCTCCGGGTAGTCATCATCTGGGTCACGTCGCTTACGCTTATGATCCTCGTTGGGTCTATCCTTGAGTTCACGATTGTCGACAAGGTAGTAAGACCCATTGAGCGGCGCCTTGCTTATGATGAACGGTCCTTCCCATGGCGGGGATAATGTGTGTGACTTCTTCTTCTTAAGTCGGAGTACTAAGTCCCCTTCTTTAAACGAGCGATGCCGAACACGGCGACTATGGTAGTTGCGTAGCTTCTGCTGGTAGATGGCGGATCTTTGGCATGCCAAAATGCGATCCTCCTCGAGAAGGTCCACATCTAGGCGTCTGGATTCTTCAGCGTCATCTTCGTCGTAGGCGACAACTCTTGGTGCATCGTGGAGGATGTCGAAAGGTAGGATGGCTTCTGCTCCATATACCATGAAGTAAGGGGTGTAGCCGGTGGATCTGTTGGGTGTGGTTCGTAAACTCCACAGCACAGATGGCAATTCTTCCGCCCAGGCTCCAGCTGCTCTATGTAGCGGTGCCTCAAGACGTGGCTTGATTCCCTGCAGAATTAATCCATTGGCTCGCTCAACCTGACCATTGGATTGTGGGTGTGCCACAGATGCAAGGTCAAGTCGGATGCCTTGTCCCAGCAATAGGCCTCCACTTCTCCGAGTGACAAGTTGCTTCCGTTGTCGGTGATGATGCTGTGTGGGAGACCAAATCTCACCACTAGATCCCGGACGAACCGAAGGGCAGTTGCCCCATCAAGCTTTCTAATGGGTTTAGCTTCTATCCATTTAGTGAATTTGTCAACTGCTACAAGCAGATGCGTAAATCCACAGTGTAAATGCATAACGGTCCCACCATGTCTAGCCCCCAGACTGCAAACGGCCAAGTTATTGGTATTGTTCGCAATTCTTTAGCAGGAACATCTGGTTGTCGGGCATAATACTGGCATCACGTGCATGTCTCAACCAGCTTGTCGGCGTCCGCCTTCGCAGTCAGCCAGTAAAATCCTTGCTAGAAGGCTTTCGCGACCAATGATCGAGGAGCGGTGTGATGCCCGCAATCTCCGAGATGGATCTCACGCAGGATTTCCATACCTTCTAGCTGGGAAACGCACTTTAAGTATACACCAGTAGTGCTCCTTTTATAGAGTTTCCCATTGATTATGGTATAACCCTTTGCTCGTCGTACTATTTGCCGTCTTTCGACTTCGTCGTCGGGCAAAGTTCCGTGTTCGAGATACTCCATGAACGGTTTTGTCCAAGCTGGAGGGATCTTTGTCACCATGTTGATGAAAGAGTCAGCTCTATCTGGGTTGTCGATGTCGGCGCCCTTTACGGATGGTGTGTGTAGATGCTCTAGGAAAACTCCTGGCGGAATTTGCTTGCACCCTGATCCAAGCTTAGACAGTAGATCAGCCGCCTCGTTTTGTTCCCTAGGCACATACTTGACTTCGTAGCCCAAGAATCACTCGGCTATCTCGTCCACTTCGTCGCGATATGCCGCCATCATAGGGTTCCGCGCGTTCCAAGTGCCAACCACCTGCTGGGCAACCAAGTCGGAATCTCCACATCAAACTATGCGCTTGATGCCAATATCCTTGGCTAGACGTAGTCCGTGAATGAGTGCTTCATACTCTGCCATGTTGTTTGTAGCCTCGAAGTGGATCGAGAACGTGGTGCGACTTGTCTCCTTTGGTGATCGTAGCGACACCAGCCCCCGATCCGTTGAGCAACTTTGATCCGTCAAAGTGCATCACCCAGTACTTTGGTTCTGGCAACGGAGTAGCATCTGGCATCTCCGTCCAATCTGCAATAAAATCCGCCAAAGCTTGTGACTTGATAGCGTCGCGCCTCTTGTAGGTGATCTCGAAGGCGGCAAGTTCAATGCCCCACTTCGCGACCCTTCCTGTAGCGTAGCTGTTATTGATAATGTCGGACAGTGGAGTCTTGCTCACAACTATGATTGGGTGCTCCTAAAAGTAATGCCTCAGCTTCTAAGAAGCGAGGAATACTCCATAAACTATCTTTTCGTAGTGTGGGTAACGCTGCTTGGACTCCATCAAGACCTCGCTCACATAGTAAACTGGTCGTTGAACTCCGTTCTCGTAGCCTGGTTCCTTCCGCTCTACCACAACAACGATGCTAATAACCCGGTTGGTTGCCGCCATGTAAATTAACATGGGCTCTCAGCTCGGTCTTTGCAAGGATGGTACGAGGAAAGAATCTCCTTGAGTTGCTTCAATGTTGCATCTGCTTCGTCATCACGTGAATTTGTCCGCCTTCTTGACAACTTGCAGTGGCAAAGCCTTCTCTCCAAGTCGGTTGTGAACCGACTAACGCTTTCAACACAACATGTTAGTCGTTGAATGTCCTTTAGGCATGTCGGACGGTTTATGTTTAATATGGCCTTGATTTTTCCGGGTTGACCTCGATTCATGCTGGGAAGCGATGAAGCCCAACAATTTGCATTTGGAACAATCAAGACGCACTTCTTAGGGTTGAGCATCATGTTGTATTTCCGGAGATTATCAAAGGTTTCTTTTAAGTCAGAGATTAAGTCGTTTGACTTTTTAGACATCACCGCGATATCGTCCACATAGGCGTGAACGTTCCGACCAATTTGGTCGTGAAGGCAACGTTGCATTGTCCGCTGGTAGGTAGCACCTGCGTTTTTCAGCCCAAAGGGCATCGTGACATAGCAAAACGTGTCGTACGGAGTAGTGAACGAAGTGGCCAATTGGTTCGACTTCCTCATCTTGATTTGGTGGTATCCTGAGTATGCATCGAGAAAACACAAAAGTTCTGAGCCAGCCGTCGAGTCAATGACTTGGTCAATGCGAGGCAAAGCAAACGGATCTTTGGGACATGCTTTGTTCAAGCCGGTGTAATCAATGCACATCCTTAATTCATTGGTTCCCTTTTTGGGGACAAGTACAGGATTGGCCACCCATCGGGTGTGAAGGACTTCTCGGATAAACCCAGCCTTAAGTAACCTAGCTATCTCTTTGCCAATGGCGCGTCTCTTCTCATCTCTGAAGCGTCGTAGAGGTTGTTTCACTGGTTTACATTTTGGATCTATGTTTAAGCTGTGCTCGGCAAGTTCCCTAGGTACACCTTTCATGTCGGCAGGTTGCCAGGCAAAGATGTCCCTATTCTCACGGAGGAACTCGACGAGCGCGCTTTCCTATTTGGGATCCAGGTTCGTCCCAATGGCGACGGTCTTGGAGGCATCGCCTACCACAAGTTCCACCGGCTTGGTCTCGATGGCGGCCTTGAACGCAGGAGCGGAGTCGGAGATCTGCTTCTTCGACGCGGGCATCTCTGAGTCATTGACCTTGCTCTGGATCTCCTTGAATTCTTCGCTGTAGAGGACAGCTTCTGCAACAGCTGCTTCATTGATCTCGCAGTCCCTTGCCTTGGTAAAGCTTCCGGATACGGTGATGACACCGTTTGGTCCGGGTATCTTGAGTTTGTTGTAGACGAAGCATGGCTTGGCCATGAACGTGTGGAATATGCCGTGGCCGAATATGACGTGGTACACGCTCTTGAAGGGGACCACCTCAAAGGTCATTCGCTCTTGGCGATAATTATTAACGTCGCCAAAGGCTACCTGAAGTGTAATGCACCCAAGGGACCGAGCCTCCCGACCAGGAACTACGCCATGGAAAACGGTGTTGGCCCGCCTTAGGTTTGCCTCCGTCAAGCTCATCTTCTGCAGTGTATCCAGATACATGATGTTGATGATGCTTCCACTGTCCACCATGCACTTGGTGAACTCCACGTCGTCAATCAATGGGTTGATGACCATGGCGTACTGATTCTCCGTGGGCACAAGTTCTGGGTGGTCCATCCTGTCCCAAGTTATTGGAACCTCCAACCAGCGCAGGTATTGGGGAACTGGGGGGGAGAGTGGCCATCAGGATCCTTAGAGAGTTCTTCTGTTGTCGGACGGTGGGGGTGCCAAGGAAAGTGTGGTAGACTGGGGCCTTCTTTGTGAAGGGGTTCTTGCCCTTGTCGTCGCTCTTGGCGGCGTGCTTGGGGTCAATGTCCTCGTCCATGTCACTTGAATCCTTGGACTCCTCCTCCTTCTTCTTCCCCTTGCCCTTGCCTCATGATGCATTCTTGACTTCGCTTGTAGCCGGACTCCGGGTCTTCCTTGAGGTCGTTGATGAACTTGCAGTTTCGATTGGTATGGGTGGCCTTGCCGTTGGTGTCGAGGTGTACGAGGCATGGCATATCGCAGTACTCCTCATAGGTTTGGGGAACGCGGAGCGGCGCCGAGTTGGTTTCACTTCCTCGCTGCTGCCCGCGGCCCGCTCCTCTTCCTCGGCCACGTTGTCCGCCTTCTCCTCGTCCTGCAAAAGTCATAGCGACCATGTCGATAGATTGATTTTCTTCTAGAGCGGTTTTCCGCTTTGTACTGCTGTTCCTACGAGCACAGGTTGGAGCGGCCGTTCTAAACAAGCCACGAGCATCGTCGTCGGCAGCTGCGAACTCACTAGCTAACTGAATCATCTGATTCAAGTCAAGCTGATGATTGTCCTGCAAGCGCCTTAGCTTATGTCGGAGCAACGTACCCCTTTCCAACCCATCGATGAAGGCGGCCATGGCGGTCTGAGCGTGCACTCCTGCCCAGGAATTTTTCATATCCAGACAGCGGGAGAGGTAGGCGCGAGATGTCTCGTCTTTCTCTTGCACGCACCGCTGTAGATCGCCTATAGTGCAGGGACGCTTGTATGTACCCTCAAAGTTCTTGGTGAATGTTTCTTGCATATCCAACCAGTTGTAGATAGATTTCTCCGGCAAGTTGTCGATCCATTGACGGGCCGTGCCCGCCAACATTAACGGGAGGTACTTAACGGCGACATTAGGGTTGCCTCCGGCAATCTCCACCGCGTTGTCGTAGTCCTGCAACCATGTGGCAGGCTTGGCGGTGCCGTCATAGGGCTTGATGGTCTTGTCGATCCGGAAACCTTTGGGGTAAGTTGTGGACCGTACTGCAGGTCCAAAACAACGTGGTCCCAGGTATGGTTATTCCTGGGCCTCGTGGATCTTATCGATCCGCGAACGTGCATCGTATGGCTCCGGGTTCTTCTTCTTGTTGTCAACAGGGGACGGGCTGCATGAATGACGCGGGCCTCTTCCTCCATGGTGACTGCTTGGCAGCGACGGAGGCGGAGGTGGCGGTGGGTTAGCCTTCTTGTTGTTACCCTCCTGCGATGCCTCGCGCCTGTCACGGTTGCTTGTCGGACGTGGAGGGTCGTGGTGTGACCTGCTCTTTTGTCCTTGGTGGCACTCTTCATCATGACGGGTCTGCGCCGTGTTGTCACGGATGACGATGCCACACTGCTTTGGAGGTGGCATATCCGTGCGATGGTGAGCCTTGTAGTCTTCCTGACGTCGGGGGGATCGGGCGGTGGCGATGGGTGGCGAGGTCGGGATTTTTCTATGTGGTCGGAGGATATAGGGATAGCATCCTTCCTGTTGCGCCCATCCCTCCATCTTCGTTCTGATGAACCCGTCTGTGATCCGTCATCTTGAGGAGATCTATCCCTTGGTGGTTTGTACGGCTAGATCGGCAGAGCGCTAGGTCAGACTCAAGCCTCTGAGAGGTGGCCTTTTCCTGCTGCTTTACCGCCTTGGCCACTAGGTCATAGACCTGTTCTACTGCCTCAGGCGATCTATCCTGCTCTAAAAGGGTCTTGGCGACGGCGAGGCTAAGGAGTGGGGTGGGCATCACCTGCTTGCCTTCACTATCAATGTATGGCTTGGCCTATGCCGGCTTCGAGGGAGCCCATCCTAGGTTGCGCCGTACACCAGGATCGTTGATGACGCGAGCCGGAGCCTTCTTAGCCTTCTGCTGCTGCTGCAGAGTCTTGTACTCGGCCTCCATTGCTCTAGCTTTCTCTATGGACTTCTGCGCGTTGACCAGATCTCGATCTAGTTTAGCGCCTTGCTCCGCGATGTCTTGCGCCTCCTCCAGCAGTTATTGGCGCTTCTCGTCAAGCTGAGTCACGTTCCGGATATGATCAACGGTTAGTGGCTCGACGAGGAGATTTCCGTACATCACTCTATCAGCTGGAGTAACATGGGCTGTTGCCGACGTGGATGCTGGAGGCGGCAAGTTTGCGGTGTTGTTTTTGCTCGGACCGGTGCCGAGTTCCTGTGGCTGCTGCACTGGGTTAGACGGAGGAGGCATGACCTTTGCGCGATCATCGTCGGCAGCAATAAGTGGCCCCTTCCCCTTTTCCAGTGCCGTAGGCGGAGCTCGCCTGGGTTGATCTTCATCCATCGCTGTCCCAATGGTGACGAACACCCCTCGAGACATGACGGTGTTGTTAGCTTGCTCGTCGCGCGAATACTCCTCCTCCATCTTCTGCATAGCGGATTCTAGCTCTTCTGGACTGAAGTCTATCTCCTCTGAATCTGCACTAAAGTCAGCGCAAAGTGCGTCAATGACAGAGTCGGAGGGTGCCAGGACTTCCTCGATGACGGGCGGTGGAGGTGCGACGGCCTCGACGATGACTGGAAGTGGTGGTGCTACTACGACGATGACGGCGGGAGGCGGTGGCGGCGGCTGCTGAACCGTAGGTTCTCCATCTCTGAGCGCAAGCTCCATCTGGGCTGCCGCATAGCTGTTGACGGTGCTCACCATCTCTTCGAGGGTAAGGCGTCCTGTTGCCTGCTGCCGTCTTAAAGAATGTCGAAGAAGTGTACCACGGTCCAGTCCTTTCACGAAGTGATACAAAGCGTTATCATCGGGGTAATTGGCCAGGTCTGCCCGTATACGGAGCCACCTGGCGAGGTAGTCGCGGGGGTTTTCTCCCTCTCTCTGAATGCAGCACGCCAGATCGAAGATGGTAACCATGCCGATGAACTTGGATCTCTGCTGTCCAGACGCGCGGACAAAGCCGGCGGATTTGCAGTGATCTTCCACCTTTATATCCTGCACAGGGGCGGTTTGGGTGGGCCTTGAATTTTTCTGATCTTTGCCGGCAAACTCCGAGGAGAGGTCCGACATCGATCCTTCCGCGAACGTGTCCTGCCCTTAGGCGGTCCATGCGGGTCTTGATGCTTTCCGATATTTGTCGGCGAACTCCGAAGAGAGATCCGACATCGATCCTTCCGCGAACGTATCCTGCAAGTAGGCGGTCCGTGCGGGTCTTGATGCTCCTCCGACTCCCAGGGAACTAGTGCCCGAGTCGGTTTCGCCGATGAAGAGGTGGATGTCTCCGATAGGAACAATCGAACACCGCATAGGGTTCGTCTTCGCCGGGATCCAGAACTCGTCAGGGGGGACGATCGGAACGTTGCCGTAGAAGAGAACATGGCCGATGGCTACGGTTTCGCCGATTCCTGCGAAGATCTTGGTCCTCGCCCGCTGAAGAGCCTGAAGCGCCTCTTGCCCCACGGTGGGCGCCAACTGTCGTGGTATTGCCGACGAGTACGCCATGGAGGGGTCCTCACAGTGCGTGTTTAGAGACGTGGGGTAATGCGGACGGTTTACGGGTACGAGGTAACACAGCTTACCCAGGTTCAGATCCCACGACGGTGGCAGAATCCTACTCCTGCTATAAATCACTATAATGGCAATACACCGAGTTACAGAGATAGGTTCGCTGTGCGAGGTTGTATGAATATGTACTAAGTTGTACTTGTGTTGTGCCCTAAAAGGCTCCCATAGGCCCGACTTATATAGTCGCTAGATCCTAGGGTTACAGGGAAAAGTCCTAGCCGGACAGGTTACAGAGTCCTACACCGTCTATCACTAGGCTTGTGTATCTTGCACTCCAAGGCTCTGGGTACGCTGGTGACTCCACCGTAGCCTTCCTTTATCTGGCATGGGCCTCCCTTCTGGATCCACCTAATCGGCCGCCAGGCCGATCCATGCTACCGACTATGGGCCACCCGGGTTAGTCGGATAAGAGACATGCTATGAGGATACCCATATAGCATATCCCCAACAGCTGGGGCCAGGCAGCAGCAGGCGCAGCGCACAGCATAGCAGGCGACGGGCAAGCACGCACGAGGCCAGTGAGTGGTATTGGCGGAGCGTACGCGCGGGAGCGGGCGGAATCTGAGCGGCCAGTGAGCGGTGAGCGAGGGAGTGGGCCAGGGGCGAGCGCGCGCAGCGAGGTGGCGGCAGCGGTAGAGAGTCAACGCGCGCGGGAGCGGCACTGGATCTAGGCTGGGCTGGCATGCGTGTGCGAGAGTGTGAGGCGGCGGCTAGGCCGAAGCAGGCGGATGACTGGGTTGGGCCGGTAGTACCCGGCTTTCGGCGGTATTACTACGGATGGGCCAATACAGCCGCCTGAACTACGGGCAAGATCGAGGCGACCGGGCCGAAACAGGGGCGTCCGGTACTAGGCCCGGTAGTACCGGACGGCCTAGTAAAACTGTTTTCGTTTTTCCTTTTTCAAACCGAATATCAATAAATAATCAAACCGCGATAACTTTTGATTGGTAGCTCCGATCGACCCGATTCCAATTGCGTTGGAAAAATGACGACATGAGCTACCCTATGAAAGGTGAAAATATTGGTTATCACCAAGTGAGAATGTATCATGTATTATAATGTGAGATACCTCACTTGGTGAAAAACCGAAAAGCCACCAAGATCAAAATCGCAACAAGATACAAACGGAAGATCTGATTTTGATGAACAAGAGCTTGTTATGGAGATTACCACAAGCTCTATATCCTCACACGGATGAGACCAAATAACAACCAAATACGATGATGCAAGTATGCAAAGGTTTAAGCTCTCTCCAAATGATGTGATCGAGTTACTTATTCGAGAACCCCTCTTGATAGTACGGTTATCTATCCTAAACCCGGTCTCCCACACACAACATGAGACCGGCAAAAGGGAAAACTTATCAAGGTTATACCTTTGCCTTGAGCATTCCACTTGAGCTCGACGTAGACGAACTTGGCCTTCTCAAGATGGAGCGCCTTTCTTGATTCCTCATCATCGATCCATGATCACCAAGGATGGCAAGCATCAACTATGAGATCTTCTGTAGATGGTGCATATTGAGCTTGCAAAGTGTATCTTCTTCGCATTTCATCGACCTTGAAGCCAACACATGCTCCAAGCGATGCAAATGGACAATTCCTACGAGTACAACTTAATACACACATTAGTCCATAAAGATTGTCATTAATTACCAAAACCACACATGGGAGCCCACATGTTCTTTCAATGAAGGTCTTCATCGACTATCATACGTGTGACCGACTGCGGAAGCGCTGCCGGAACATGGCGCTAGAAGGATCATCTACGTGATCTTGAGATCGGCAAGTGATCGACTACATCAACCACGAGATCCGAATCTCATTAAACGCTTTGGATATTCGAGGGTTAGTTCTCTACAATCTCGTTGCACCGATCTCATAGGATAGATCTTGGTTTTGTGTGTTCCGGTGATAGATTTTTTTTGTTTTCCATGTTGCGAATCCTATAGTGGTATCAGAGCTGACTCTATGCGTAGATCTGTTGCATGAGTAGAACATGATGGTTTTGTGGGCATTGATGCTTTTGTTGTTGCTAGATTTTTTGTACTTTGCATCTTGCGGGATGGTGGGATGAAGCGGCCCGGTCTAACCTTACATGTAATCGTACATGAGACTTTTTCCATGCTCAACGTGCAACTTGCATTGCACAAGCGGCTTTACAGGTGTCTGTCTCTCCCACCATAGTGAAGATTCAATTTATAACGGGAACTTGACGATACTTTTATCAATGTTGTGTTTCATGTTCGTAAGTTAGAACGGTTCTTATTCGAAAGCCCCAGCCACGTAAAACATGGAAAGAAAATTAGAGACGGCTAACTTGTTTTTGCAGGGCTTGTGTTGTGATGTGATATGGCCATGATGTGATTGTGATTATATATGATGTATGCAATGATCCTTATTGTAAGTTGGCAACCAGCAGGAGCCTTATGGTTGTCATTAAATTTCATTTAAGACATGCGTGTCTATTCATCAAAGTAGTTGTAATAGTTGATTTTGGTGGAGGCCAACTACGAAGCGTCACCATTGACCTTGTCGCCACGTCGGTGATGATAGAGATCATGTTCATGCTACGGAGATGGAGATCTAAGGCACGAGAAGAAAGGCCATATCATATCACATATTATGAATTGCATGTGATATTAATCCTTTTTAGGCATTTTGTATTGCTTAGATTGTGACGATGGCATTATAAGATGATCCCTCTCACTAAATATCTGGTAATAAAGTGTTCTTCCTTAGTAGGCACCGTTTCTAAGACTCGTCGTTTCGAAGCACCACGTGATGATCGGGTGTGATAGATTCTATGTGTGCATACAACGGGTACAATCCAGATTTACACATGTGGATACTAAGGTTAACCTTGATGAGCCTAGCATGTACAGACATGGTCTCGGAACACGGAGAACCGAAAGGTAAAGTATGAGTCATATGATTGATATGATGAACATGTATAATGTTCGCCTTTGAAGCTACATCATCTATCGTGATGATCAGACTTGGTGTAGTGGATTTGGTTCGTGTGATCACTAAAACAATGTGAGGGGTGTTGTTTTGAGTGGGATTTCACCTAGTTAATTTAAGAATTAAATATGAAATCAATTTATCATAAACTTAGTCTAAACTCTTTGTAAATATGTTGTAGATCATGGAGGACCCTACCATCAATTTTAATGCATTCCTAGAGAAAGAAAAGTTGAAAAACAATGGAAGCAACTTCGAAGACTGGTTCCGCAACTTGAGGATTGTCCTCAATGTTGGTTAGTTGACCTATGTGATGGATGCACCGCTGGGTGACCCGCCTACAGATGATGCTAGCGATGAGGTGAAAAATATTTTCCCTACTCGGAAGAATCAATACTCCATAGTTCAGTGTGCCATCTTGTACGGTTTGGAATCGGAGCTTTAGAAGCGCTTTGAGAACCGTGACCCTCATGATATTGTCAATGAGCTCAAAATGATATTTGAGACTCATGCGGCCGTGGAAAGCTATGAAGCTTCTGAGAAGTTCTTTAACTGCAAGATGGAAGAGGGAAGCTCCGTTAGCGAGCATGTACTTAGGATGTTTGGGCACGCAAATAAACTCGTAGATTTGGGAATAATGATTCCTAATGTGTTGGGTATTCATCGTGTCCTCCAATCACTGCCACCTAGTTACAAGAACTTCATGATGAACTAAAACATGTAGCACATGGATAAGTCGTTGCCTAAACTCTTCTCCATGCTAAAGTCTGGGAAAGTGTAGATCAAGAAATAGCACCAAGTGTTGATGGTTAATAAGACCACCAATTTCAAGAAGCAAGGAAAGCCTAAGAAGAAGGGTAACTTCAAGAAGGGCGGCAAGAAATTTGTCGTGCCTACAAAGAATCCCAAGGCTGGTCCTAAGCCTGATACTGAGTGCTTTTACTGCAAGGGAGAAGGTCGCTGGAAGCGGAATTGCCCCAAGTACCTGGCAGATCTAAAGAACGGTAACATCAAGAAGAAAGGTAATTCGATATGCATGCTATTGATGTGTATCTTACTAGTAGTCGTAGTAGTGTCTGAGTATTTGATACTGGTTCGGCTGCTCATATTTGTAACTCGAAACAGGTGCTGCAAAATAAGCGAAGACTAGTGAGAGATGAGGTGAAGATGCGCGTTGGAAATGGCTCCAAGGTTGATGTGATCGTCGGCGGCACGCTCCCTCTTCATCTACCGTCGGGATTAGTTTTAAGTCTAAATAATTGTTATTTGATGCCCGCGTTAAGCATGAACATTATATCTGGATCTTGTTTATTGCGAGACGGTTACTCGTTTAAGTCCGAGAATAATGGTTGTTCGATTTATACGAGTAATATCTTTTATGGTCATGCGCCTTTGGTAGATGCTCTAATCTTATTGAATCTCGGTAGTAGTCATACACATGTTCATAATATAGATGCTAAACGAATGAAATTGAATGATAATTCCACATATATGTGGCACTGCCATCTTGGTCACATTGGAGTGAAGCGCATGAGGAAACTCCATTCAGATGGACTTCTTGAATCACTTGAAAGATGTGAAGCATGTCTGATGGGAAAAATGACTAAGACACCATTATCTAGAATAATGGAGCGAGCTACGGACTTATTGGAGATCATACATGCCGATGTGTACGGTCCAATGAGTGTGGCATCGCGCGGTGGATATCACTATGTTCTTAATTTCACATATGACTTTAGTAGATATGGGTATATCTAATTTATGGAACATAAGTCCAAAACTTTAGAAAAGTTTAAGGAATTCCAAAGTGAAGTAGAAAATCAATGTAACAAGAAGATCAAGTTTTTGTGATCTAATTGTGGAGGTGAGTATCTAAGTTATGAGTTTGGCATGCATTTAAAGAAATGCGGAATACTTTCACAACTGATACCGTCGAAAACACCACAACATAATGGTGTGTCCGAACATCGTAATCAAACTCTCTTAGATATGGTTTGTTCTATGATTTATCTTATAGATTTACCATTATCATTTTGGGGTTATGCATTAGATACAGCCGCATTCACTTTAAATAGGGCACCATCTAAATCAGTTGAAACGACACCGTATGAATTGTTGTTTGGGAAGAAACCTAAGTTATCGTTCCTTAAAGTTTGGGATTGCGAAGCTTATGTAAAGAAGTCACAGCCCGACAATCTTGAACCCAAAGTGGAGAAATGCGTATTCATAGGATACCCTAAAGAAACATTTGGGTATACCTTCTATCATAGATCCGAAGGCAAAGTTTTCGTTGCCAAGAATGGATCCTTTCTTGAGAAGGAGTTTCTCTCGAAAGAAGTGACTAGAAGGAAAGTAGAACTCGAAAAGGTTGTCGAACCTTCTCTCGGATTTGAGAGTAGCATAGCACTGGAAGATGTTCCTGTATCGCCTGCACCATTAAGAGAGGAAGGTAATGATAATGATCATGAAACTTCGAATGAATTTACTACTAAACCTCGCAGGTCGATGAGGGTTCGTACCACTCCAGATTGGTATGACCCTGTTATGAATGTCATGTTGGTGGACAACACCGACGACACTGCAACGTATGAGGAAGCAATGATGAGCCCAGATTCCAACAAATGGCAAGAGGCCATGAAATCCGAGATTGGATTCATGTATGAAAACCAAGTGTGGACTTTGGTGGACTTACTGTATGGTCGCAAGGCTATCGAGAACAAATGGATTTTCAAGAAGAAAACAGATGATGATGGTAATGTAACCGTCTATAAAGCTCGACTTGTCGCGAAAGGGTTCCGAAAAATTCAAGGAGTTGACTACGATGAGACCTTCTCACCGGTAGCGAAGCTAAAGTCTGTGAGGATTTTGTTAGAAATCACTTCATATTACGATTATGAGATATGGCAGATGGACGTCAAAATGGCGTTCCTCAATGGTGACATTAAAGAAGAATTATATATGGTACAACCCAAAGGTTTTATCGATCCTAAAGATGCTAAAAAGGTATGCAAATTTCAACAGTCCATTTATGGATTGAAGCAAGCATCTCGGAGCTGGAATCAACATTTTGATAAGGTGATCAAAAGCTTTAAATTATAAAAACTTATGGAGAAGCTTGTATTTACAAGAAAGTGAGTGAGAGCTCTATAGCATTCCTAATACTATATGTGGATGACACATTGTTGATTGGGAATGATATAGAACTTCTTAAAAGTGTCAAAGACTATTTGAATAATAGTTTTTCAATGAAGGATCTTGGCGAAGCTGCGTATATTTTAGGCATCAAGATTTATAGAGATAGATCAAGATGCTTAATAGCACTTTCACAAAGTACATATTTGTACAAGTTTCTAAAGAAGTTTGGAATGGAAGAAAGCAAGAAAGGGTTCTTGCCCATGTTGCCCACTATGACCTTGATTAAAACTCAAAGTCCATCTACGGCAGAAGATAGAGGATGAGCAAAACTCCCTATGCCTCAGCCATAGGTTCTATCATGTATGTCATGCTATGTACAAGACTGGATATTGCATATGCTGTTAGTTTGACTAGCATATATCAAAGTGATCCAGGAGTAGATTACTGGATAGCAGCAAAAATATCCTAAAGTACTTGAGAAGGACTAAGTATATGGTTCTTTCTTATGGAGGTGACGAAGAGCTCGTCGTAAATGGTTACACCGATGCTAGTTGGAACACCGATCTGGATGACTCTAAGTCGCAATCTGGATACATATTTACTTTGAATGGTGCAGCAGTGAGTTGGAGGAGTGCTAAGCAAAGCATTGTGGCGAGATCTTCAACTGAATCGGAATACATAGTTTCTTTGGAGGCTTCACAAGAGGCGATATGGATGAAGGAGTTCATTACGGAGCTTGGTGTGATTCCTAGTGCGTTGGACCCAATGTCCATCTACCGTGACAACATGGGTGCCATAGCCAATGCACAGGAGCCAAGGTCACACGAGAAGCTGAAGCATATCAAGCTACATTTTCATGCTATTCACGAGCATGTCCAAGATGGTGACATAAATATTTGCAAAGTACACACATATCTGAATGTGGCAGATCCATTGACTAAACCTCTCCCTAGGGAAAAACATGACCAACACTAGGACGCCATGGGTGTTAGGTACATCACAATGTAATCTAGATTATTGACTCTAGTGCAAGTGGGAGACTATTGGAGATATGCCCAAAAGGCAATAATAAAATTGTTATTATTATATCTTTGTGTTTATGATAAATTTTTACATCCCATGCTATAATTGTATTAATCGGAAACATTAATACTTATGTGTTTTGTAAACATAAAAGAATCCCTAGTAAGCCTCTTATTAAACTAGCTTGTTGATTAATAGATGATCATGGTTTCCTGATCATGGACATTAGATGTTATTAATAACAATATCATATTATTAGGAGAATGATGTGATGGACACACTCCTATAGTTAGCGTAGTGTAAGATCAAGTCATTTAGAGTTCGATTGCTACAAGATTTCAAATACATAGTAACCTAATCCTTCAACCATGATGTAACATTCCAAAAATATTAAACTAGAATCATCAAACTCTAATCATCAAATTTAGGGTTAACAAAAACTTTTCTAAAATAAAATGAGAAAGCATTCATGTGTGTTTTCATCCCATTTTGAATTCTTTTGAATTGCCTTGTTTATGTGTTTATTTGCTTGTAAAATGATTCTTAGGTGAAATAAACATCATCTAAACAATCCCCACACTTTTCCCAAAGACAAATAAATCAAAACAAACAAAATGAGTGAATGGTCACTTTGACCAAATTAACTCCCATGCCTACTTTGGTTGTCCCTAACTTTCAAAACTTAACAGAAACTTGTTTGGATCTTTGAACCCCTTGATAGTACTCATAACAAAGTATCAAGGCCCACCTTGTGATCATCCAAAAACATTTGAATGCATAGTTTAAAGGACAGTTTAAAATTGAATCTATATCATATGGGAAGATCCCACTTTTTCAAAAACCACTCAAACAAGCTCAACTTTCAAAACCCAAGCATATGTAGACTCACCAGCACATACCTATCACACCCACCAAAAATCTTTTCAAAATTCAAAACTTGAGTTCTTGCGGCCATTTCATCAAACACTTGGAGGCAACAAATCAAACTGGCCTAACTTCACTATTTTGAGCAGTAATCTGGCTAAGCAATGATCACCATTGATCACCCTTGTCTCCCTCAGTGCCAACCGGTGCTTGGACAAACCCTATCCCCTACCCTTTGCCCCATGCCATGCCAACCCGAGCACCCCCTTGCTAGCCGACCATGGCTAGCTAGCCAGAGCAAGCACCAAGCCTAAACAGCATGTCTAGGACACATCCCACCGTCCACCGCCACCCCCTGTCCAGCGCTCGAACCTTGCCAGCCCCTGGACCACACGCACAGACCATGCCAAGCTCGCCAGCAACCATGCCGAGCATGCGCCAGAGTGCCACCCTCGACACATGCCCACAGACCGCGCGTCGCCCTCGCCGCGTGCATACACGATCACCACTGTCCCAGGAGACCGCAAGACATCCCCGTTCGTCGCCCCATGCCTCACAGCCACCGCTTGCCGTCGAAGACGCCGCCTCTGCCGCTCAGAGCATCACATGTTCCAGACTGTTTGCCACCGCCCCTACACGCGCATTAAAGCCATAGAGCATCGCCAGGAGACCACCGATCGATCGCCACCGCCGGCCATGCCTCTAGCAGCCCGTAGCCATGTCATCACCGTTGCCTGCCCATTACGTTCGGTCTCGTTGTCGAGACTATAAATAGAGGCCTCCCCCGCTCAAACTCTTCACACCAGCTCACTCCCCTCTCCTCACTGACCATTCCACCCCGTTCCCGGAGCAAGGCGAGCAGCGCATCGCCGGAATTTGGTCGGAGCAGGCCGCCTCTAGAGAAGAAGGGTGCTGTCGATTTCGTCCACCCCAGGAGAAGCTTCCGGTACCAGGAGGTTCGTCGTCGTCGACTTTATTGTTCGCCCGCCTCTCCGACCCTCGCCTAAGCCCCGGTGAGCCCCCGACGACCCCCACCTGCCGCGTTAGGTTTCTGTCTCGCCGGCGCCGCCCGACGTGGACGATGAGTAGCAGCCGTTCGATTAGACTTAGATCGTGTGGCCGATATTGCCCCGTACCGCTTCGCGTTTAAAGCGCCACTGACTGGTGGAACCCCCCTGTCAGTTGAGCCTCAGCAATGACACCGGGGCCCGTTAACGATTCCTTGTGACCCTCGTTTGAATTTGGATTTTTCTATTTTCATTCAAACACAGTTCTGTACCTAGTTTCAAAAATCAACCCAGCTCGATTCAATGAACCAAATTGAATGAAACCAATTTTTTAGAAATATATTGAAATGCTTAATCCAAGCCCGTTGGATTCAAATCATTTGAATCTATAGATCAACCTTGGTAAAATTAACAAGGCAGAACCTTTTCTACATTCAAACATTTTTCAAATTTAAACCATAAAAGCTTTTCAGTTGATTCCAACTCTCAAAAATCACATTTGATCATACCTTTCAGAATATATAAAAACGTTTGGGTTTACTTACAGAAATATTGTTCGAGTAATAAAAGAATGCCACATAGGCATTTCTAGTCACTTTATTTAAGTAAAATAAAAGGTTAAACCTTATTAAATTGTGACACCACTTTAAATCACATTCCCATGGACTAAAATATGTGGTGATGACATGTGTCAACATGATCCCATGTTTGGTTTGGAGAATATTAAATCTGAAGTAGTTTTTCAATGAGTAGAAATTACTTTTCTAAAAATAAAAGAAATTAAACCAAGCTTTAATCTTGTAATGTTAGTGATGATGCTAGATCATCTATAGGACCATTTTGTGTGATGATTGAAAGTAGTTAAGTATTGTTTGGTGATTGTGTACCTCGTATTTATTTATAGACGCTAGTACCGACCAAGGATACGAGGAGGAAGGAGGATACTACGAAGAAGAAGCCGAGGAGAACTTCAACCACTGCTCTGCACAAGGCAAGCCTTACTAACCAAGTGGACCAATGCAAGCTAACACTTGCAAGATATTTTACCTATGCAAGCCTAATACTACTAGTTGAATCTGCAAGCAAATACTTGCTTGTTACCATGCCAACTATATGCCTTAAGCATATATGATCATAACCACTTGATAAACCAATCCTAGTTTTACTTGCAAGCTTTATACTTTATTTCTTCATCAAAGCTATTACTTAGAGTTTACTTGAGTAACTTGTAGATACTAGAAAGATAATTGAAGGTTGCATAAAGAGCATAAAACTTGGCCTAAGCTAGATAATCTTTATGTCACCCCAAGGCATGAGATTGTATTTAGTTGAAACTCCACTTGTTTACCACCCTTCATTAGTACTTACCCCCACTTGTAGATGCTAGTGCTAAGCATAAAACTTGATCAACTTAGATGGGAATACTTGGTGGAAAAATGGTTATGAAAAACTTGGAATGATGGATCATTCTATTGAGATGTTTTGACATGTGTTTCCGAACACCAGATGATTTATGGTGATGAAAATGTTGAGGCATGAGCTTTATCCCTTTATAAAACTGATGGTTGTCTGGATGCGAAACCATTCCAATTTTACCGTACAACCACAATACCCGAGAATTGGGTAGGGCTTGAATGGAAACTTATATAACTTAGTATTAGTTCCCTCACGGCCAAGGTATGAGATGAGGCTACCTTGTGAAGATTGTCCACCTGTGCAGTACCCAAGATGACAGTTGGTCATGTTTGGGAGGCCAAACTCATAGGAGAGGTGCTTATACTAGGGCGTGTAATTGAAAGGTTAGGATTGATTATCCGTATACTGAGTATGGTGAATTCAGGATTTGTTCCTGACGGATGTATCGAATGTTGTGGTGAAAGTGTACAATCTATGCAGAGTGTCAAACTATTCGAATAGCGTCATGATTATGGACAGATTAGAGTGGCCATCTTGTTCCCGCCGATGTTTTCAAAATGACTTATGAAATGAATTGAGATTTTGACTTGACCACAACAGAGTTGTGATATGAAATACAAGTTCCCACTTAGGTGTTATACAACTTCCAATAGCTTTCTTCATTTCTGAACTTAGTAGATGTAAATCTGACTTTTTGCAAAAACAACCCTAGAGCTTAGTGTCCTACTACAAAAACCCCCTTCACTTGTTAGTATTAGTTTGCGAGTACTTAAAGAGTACTCATGGCTTTGTCCCTGGCTATTCCCGTGGCCAGACTATGAAGAGGAGTACCTGGAGGATGGACCCCAGGAAGGTTACGACAACTAGGATCATCTCCCATCGTCAGCATTGCCTGTGACCCTGAAGATGGAGCTCCGCCTACGCTACCGTTATTATTACGTATTTCCTTTGCATGAGTTGTATTAAGAACTGGATCATGATATCCTTATTTGTGTAAGACCTTATGTATGGTTTGTAATGGATGATGTACTGTGGTATCCAAATCTGTTATGTCTCGCAAAAATGGTAATCCTGGGATTGTGATGTATGGCATAACAGGCATCTGGGATTAAAAATCCGGGTGTTGACACATGAGATCATGTTAATAACCATCACCGGATGGATGCTTTAATGACATCAAACACCACTTCGTAACTGGGTGGTTATAAAGGTGGCATTAGGTATTCTGAAAGTATGTGTTGAAGCACATGGATCAAGAGTGGGATTTGTCCATCCATATGACAAATAGATATACTCTGGGCCCTATCAGTGGAATTTCATCCAATTGGCTTGCAAGCATGTGACTAGGTCACAAGGGATGTCATATCACGGAACAAGTAAAGAGTACTTATCGGTAACGAGGTTGAACTAGGTATAGAGATACCGATGATCACTGTTTAGCACTTGGGCAGAATTGAGGCCCTGTTGTTTGGTGGGCTGTATTAGGCCTAGGAGAAAGAAATGAGCGTGTTTGGTTTCATCTATGTCATGTGCTCTGGTAACCTCTTCCCCAGATGGTGATCTTACCACACATATCAAGTAAGTCTTAACCACAGCAAGCACGCACCAAAGTATATAAATATTGTAGCAGCAGCACGACATAAGTTCACAGTAATCAAAGTCAGACAACAAAGTACGCATAAAAAATCAGAGGTCAATAATGGCAAGGGCTAGATCATGTTGTGGGCACTTCTTCATGACTTCAGTCATGGTGTAGTCGAAGATGGTGACCTTTAACAGGTCAACCTTCAACATCTTGAAGGTTAAGAAGTACCCAATCTTGACTTGGTGTGCAATGGCGAAGCCAGCCCACCCCTAGTCAAGGCAGATCTTGTTGCCATCCATTTGCATCCAGTGTTTGTCTTCAGCATGATCGTCCTCGACACATTGCCGAGGAAAGGACTGAAGTCATCAGGGATTGGAAGTAGGTCTAACCCAGGTGCTAAGATTACCTTGGCAAAATGGGTTGGACCTACCTGGTCGTGGAAGTGCTCTATCTTGAGAGGCCTGCCCCTCGGCCTCTTGCTGCCTCTGCCGTCACCACCATCGTTCCCCCTCTTGGAGGCACTACCCTCAGCAGCATCCTTGGAGCATGCTCCTGCATTGGTGGGGAGAGCACCTCCGATCAACGCCTTCGAGCACTACAACAAGAATCAACACATGTGATCAGGAATGAACAATCAACATAACACAGGGCCTCATATGCAATGGCACAGAGGCAAAGAGATTCTCCTCATGAGCAACAGATATGAAGAAAGAATTTAGTTAGCACATAAATTTGTTCATGAAGAGGATCCCCTTGCATGTCATTGTTCTACTTACTAATCATCAGCCAAAAGATGCAAAACATGACCAAACCGATGCCCAGCTTCAAAATAACTAGCACAAACAAGGTAGAGTTGGCGCTACATGGAAAAAAGAAGACATGCACAGCCAATTTTGTTGTGCATATCATACGGTTCCTATAGCACCATCTCTATGAACGCATTATACTAGGTGTCATCACAAGCCGTGTTCATAGAATAAACAACAATTTCCTCATAGCACAGAGCATTGACAGCATGAAGCGATGATCCTACCGAACCAAGTTCCATCACCTTGAATAGATGAGAACCAGGTTTGAAAGCATCAGCGCTTCCACTAGCTTGCAGTGCATATGTAATCATCGGCAATCACATAAATTGTGCCTCATATTAGGCATTGTGTGTCCAAGATCAATCATAACAGGCATGCTACGGATGCAACCTATCGGGATCTTGGCCATAGAATGCAAAGTAATCATCAGCTGAAGAAGAAGAACATGAAGAGTGATGTGCAAAGTAATCAATGCCTCATATATAATGTGCACACAAACACCGGGGAGAGGACTCTGTACTACCTAGTACAATGCACAACATAGTTTGTTATGAACGATTGAAGGTAGTACAAGATTCTCCCCCTGTTGTCATTTGGTGACAATTTTAATCATTGGTCTAGGAACAAGAAAATGAACAGTGCAATCTAGCCACTAATTTTCTCCAATTTTCCCAATCGGAGGAACCTTAATCACAACATCTGTCGGAATCTAGCCACTAACAAGCACATATGAAACCAATGTATCGGTAAATCTGGTGTTTACGAAGGCACAACAACCAAAGATAAGACCCTAACACATCAAATCAACCAAAACTAGCATAAATCAGTACAAATATACCATGCATGTCACTCATACTCGGAGACTGAGTTCGTAATAGAAAGATCTGAGATGCTAAAACCTTAGAGAGTTGGAGGTTCGAGGCCTTACCGCCATTGCTGCAGGATTCGAGCTTTGGGTTTGCCGAGGAAGAAGAAGAAGCGGCTGCAGTCGCAGTAGCAGATCCGCTCCGACCACGAAAAGCGGAGTAGTTGCCTAGATCTACCTCCGTCTGCTGCCCTCGTGGTGGTCTTCGATCTTCCGGCGGGAGAGGAACCACCGAAATGAGACACGAGGAAGGGGAGGTTGTGAATGGGAAGAGTAAGAGCGATGAGCAAGCGATGAGGGGATTTATGGCATGCGTTCTCGATGCGTCGCACTGCATCCCACCTTTCCCCCCACGTGCAGCCGCATGCCCGCTTTCGGCTCCTCATGGCTTGTCCCCACAGAAACGCCTGATTTTGGCGTTTCTAGTGGGCCAGATTTGAGATGCTTTAAGACCCATGCGATACGAGATCGACCTGACGTGTGAGTCTCCAAACAGGCTTATTTTTTTGGCCCGATACAGGAAATAGCCATGCGAGCCATCAAACACGCCCTTCTTGCGCAATCTCATATGCAATACATATCCAATCTAGCGGAAAATCGATTTGGAGGACGTCCTCCATGGAGGACTTTTTAAAATTTTTCCAAAAGCGTCATTTTTTTTGAAAAAAATATTCGTATAGCCCACAATGTAAAATATATGTATGCAAAATCTTAAAGAAAAATACATTATTTTGTACGCAGTAAAAAAGATAAATATGACAAATTCTGGAAAAAAGAGGCCCATTCAAAAATTGCGCTGTTCACATCTAGATCTGAAACATTTTCTTTTTTGCTGATGCCAAAATACAAATTATTTTCACATGCCATTTTTCACGCATCTATTATAAATCATCATCTACGTCCCTATATTTTTTTCGATTTTTTTTTAAACTTCAAATTTGAATTTTTTTTAGAAAAAAATAAAGTCCACCATGGCACCTTTCCGCTAAATCAATGCACTCTCCAATCTAGTGTCTTTACTGGGGACTGCCTTTGAGCGGTTCCTTTGATGGAAATTCACATCTAGAATAGAAGTTACAGTTTAATTTACCCTTCTTGCATAATAATATTGTCATTTTACTCCTTATTTTATACAGTAGAAGTTAGAGTTAAAATTGATAAAGACAGAAGCTTGAATACAAACTGAGAACTAGAGTATAAGTGATTAGTCAAGCATTGCATTTTGTATCGATTTAAAAATCTCCTTTTTGATTAATATGGACAATGAGAAAATATTTAGCAGGTAGTAATGCATTAATTTATCCTTGGTTAATTTCAAACACAAGTAGACACAAATCTTGAGCAGTGGCTTCTTGAACATCCAAATCTTGAGTAAGGAGTAATTTTTTTTACCATTAACAATTACTACCTACTAAACCTACAAATACTACCTACTACGGAGGTGAAGCAGCTGGCCAACAGAGTAAGAGCATCTCTAGTGGATGGTCTAAATTTGATCGTTTATATGTCTATATAGATGATCGTCTAAAAAGATTCTTTTTTATAGACGTCAATTTTTTTAGCGGATCATCTATACAAAAAATGTCTATATTCTCTCTCCTATATTTATTAATATCTATTGTAACTACCAATTCAACAATACAACATCAGCATTCAGTACATGAGTGACAGCTAGCAAACTAAAGCAACGTTTAGTAAATAACAACTATAGAATCAAGTAAAATACAACATCTATTCAATTTTTGTAGAAGCAGCAGCAAAACACAACAGCTATTCAATTGGAGTTGTCCCAAAATTCAGTACTAGCAGTATCAACATACAGGAGCTAGCAATTTATGTATATCTAACAGCAAAATACAGGACGACACATCTGGGAGAGGACGGAGCTAGCAACAACACCTTCCCGGGCGAGCACCACGACAGCCTCTCTCTCTGCCCCAGCCCAGTCAACCTCGAGCTCCCTTGCCGCTCCCTTTTCCGCCTACCTCACTCTGCCCCCAACGACCAACATGCCCCCCAGATGTGCCGCCGTCGTCTCCTCCCAGGTGCGTCGTCCTCTCCCTTTTTCAGATGTGTCGCCCCCAGCCTCCTCTTGCCAGGACGCCGTCGCGTCGATCTACTCCCGGCCGGCGTCACCTCGAACGGATCCGGCGACAAGGAGTCTACCGGTCACCCCGAACCCGAGGTAGTCCGAGAGGAGGTCTGGGAGGCAAACGCGTTTGGATCGATTCAGTTGCCTTGCGCGTGACGGTCCGAGCATTACCCGCGTAAACGCGACGCGTACCCAATCTAGTATTGAATCATGTTCGAACTCGGACACAGATGCGCGCAGCCAGCTCATAAAATCCCCTTCCTTTCTAGGGCAAGCTCACTCTTCCCACTCCGCCTCCGCTCGATTCTCCTCCTCCTCCTGAGTCCTCACCGCCCTTCTCCACAGCCGATCGATCTCTCGGAGAGGCGCACGCATCGCCGCCTCCCTCCTCTGCTCTGCTGTCGTCCCGCGTCCTGGTCGAGCTCAGACCATGGCGGCGGCGGCGATCCGCAAGCGCCCGGCGCCGGTCCAGGAGCCGCGCGTCCATGGCGGCAAGAAGCCTCGGTACGCGTTCGGGAGCATCGTCGACTACGAGAAGCTGGAGGTGCTCGGAGACGGCGCCTACGGCGTGGTGATCAAGGCCCGCGACCGCCGGACCGGCAAGAAGGTCGCCCTCAGGTGGCTCCGTGGATGTGACCTCCGCACCATCACCCTCGAGGCCGGCTGCCTCGCCGCCTGCCGCGGCCACCCGTCCATCATCGAGATCTTCGATGTGGCAACGGACGCCGAGACAGGAGACTTCTTCCTCGTCATGGAGCTCGTCGACGGTGGCCGTACCCTCCGCGAGGAGATCTGCAGGCCCTTAGACGAGGACGTGGCCCGCAGGATGATGCGTCTGCTCCTCGACGCGGCAAAGAAGATTCACGGAGCAGGCATCGTCCATCAGGACATCAAGCCGGAGAACGTCCTGGTCAGCATCTTCGGAGCGCTCAAAGTCTGCGACTTCGGCTCGGCGACGAGGCAGAAGCCGGCCGGTGTGCCCTACGAGGAGTGCCGTCTCGGCACGATGATCTACACCTCGCCGGAGCAGTTCGCGGGCAACCGGCACTACGGCCAGGCCGTGGACATGTGGGCGCTTGGATGCGTGATGGCTGAGATCCTGGCGGGCGAGACCCTGTTCGTGGGGAAGACAGAGGAGGACATGGTCGCCGAGATGTCCAAGCTGCGAGACCAGATCAGCTCTACGGGGAAGCTGGATGGCCTGGAGTTCTTCGATGAGCTTTCGGAAGCCGGGCGCGAGGTCCTGCTCGGCCTGCTTGCCTTCAACCCCGAGGAGAGGCTCACGGCGACGGAAGCGCTCCAGCACCGGTGGTTCAACGAGCCCTCTGCTTCCGCCGGCTAGCAGTACCCTGGCCTCGTCAATCTGTTCAATTGATCAGCTTTGATTTTGCACTAGCTGATAGGTGTACTGGAATCGATGACTCTGAGAGCTTGATTTAGTCGTTGGTTGGTGTAGTAGTGGTCGACGACACTGATTATTCTTTCATGTATTGTTATTTAAGCTTAATCAATGGGCAGGAACTTTAATTCTGGGTTCCTCGTTATGTAATTCTTTGAATAATCAGTGTGGCATGGAGATCAATTAATAGAAATACAGTTTTGCTGATTACAGTACAATTTCCACTTGGTTTTCATCCTAGAACAATCGCTTGGAGTAGTCAGTCTACTGTGCCATTTTATTGTATGAAATCTGCTCTGATTCTCGTTCTTATTGTCTGGGATCTCGAAGAAGTGTGAGGAAAAGGTTTTTTCACAATGATTATCGATTGTTATCTTCAATCTTGATGTAGATATAACCTGTAATCTTGCTTTTCTCTTGCTATTATACTACAAGTTGTGATGTAGTAAGCAAATCTTGGCTCAGACTGGGGCAAATTGAAGTAGCTGTCATCTTCCATTTTTCTTGTAGCTGTAAGCTGTAAGTACGTGCCCAGTGTAGTTAAGAATGGATGGTTTGTATGAAGAGATTTTTTCCGTATCAATTTGAGGCTGGGACCTATTTTTTTGTTTCATAGAACTTAGCTAACTCTTTAGTTTTGTTTCTAGTTCCATTTTATGCATTAAGTAGTTCTTAGTGGGTTGCATTCAGATGGGAATGGGATTTTCTAATGATGAATGGTGATTGCTGCTATGCTTTTGGATGTGGTTGAGATTTTTATTGGGTTATTACTGTACCGTCTGATCTGAACTGTCCTCGAGGATCGCTGAGGATCGCCAGTGCAATTTTCACTTGGTTTATGAACAATCTGTTCTCATCCTAGAACAATCGCTTGGAGTAGTCTACCGTGCCATTTTATTATATGAACTGCTCTGGTCGTCGTTATTATTGTCTGGGATCTTGAAGAAGTGTGAGCAAAAAGGTTTTTTCACAATGATTATAGATTGTTAACTTCAATCGTGATGTAGCTGTAACCTGTAAACCTGCTCTTACTAGTTGTGATGCAGCTGTAAACTGTAAGCACATCTTGGCTTAGACTGGGCAAACTCAAATACCTGTCATCTTCCATTTTCCATGTAGCTGCAAGCTGTATGTACAGAGTGTAGTCAAGAATGGATGATTTGTACGAAGAGATTTTTGCCGTATCAATTTAAGGCTGGGATCTATTTTCTAATTTTGTTTCGTAGAGCTTAGTTAACTCTTTTTTTAGGGAATTTAACTCTTAAATTTTGTTTCCAATTCCATTTTATGCATGTGGAGTTGGTCTTACTGGGTTGCATTCATATGGGAATGTGATTTTCTAATGATGAATGGTGACTATGCTTTTGGATGTGGTTGAGCTTTTTATTGGGTTACTTTGCTGTCTGATCTGAACTGTCCTTGAGGATCGCTGTGTTTTTTTCCAACGGTTGAGGATCGCCAAAGGTCAGTTTAGTCTGCTAAACTTCACTGTGAAAGTCAGAGAACCCGTTTTAAATTCTTTAGAAAAAATCAAGTTCTCTAGGATAACTCCGTTTCCCTTGCTACAGTACATGACGTGAGCTGCCCCTAGGATATTTTCCCTCAGTTCTCTGGGGGATTTAACTGCTTCTGTGTGAAACTTCTGCATATTTTTTACAAATTTATACAGTAAGAAAACAAACTAGAAACAATTCCCAAAAAATGGCACGCACACAACGGCCTCTTCATGGTGTAGCAGAGATGATGTCCAGGTGTGGAAATCAAGAAACACACTAGCAAACTAGAAACGCTGAGTAAGATAGAATACAGGAAAAATTATTTAGTTCCGGACTAGTGCACAAAAGATCCCATTCCCATCTTAATACAACTTGCAATGTTGCACATGGAATTTGGTACCAGCCTACAGGTTCAGGACTCCAATCTGCCTACAAGCCTAGTGATAACAAGGGCTAAAACCTTGGCTACTTTTCTCTTCCGTAGCAGCTTAATCTCACAGCACAACAAAACCGAGAAGCCGGTAAAACATTGGGGTCATTGATAAACATGCTTGGTGAACCAGGCAGAAGCTTCATTTTAGACAAATGAACCAGGCAGAAGCCCCCCTTGTCGCATGTCCCTATTTAGGTTTATCTATAAGGCTGACGAGGGATATCACGATGGCCGGGCTAATTTTGTCCGCGAGGGCAGAGGAAATTGCACGGACCAGTAAATCTTGGAGCACAAGTTGCACATACCAGTGATTCTAATTTTTTGTTGCAGAGACCGGCGACTCTAGGTGTAATTGGTTACAACTACTACTAATGATCAGACTACACAATTAAGCAACATTGATAGCCACGTTGCCCTTGTACCTGGCACCCAGCGTGGACTTTGCTAACCCATAGTTCTGCTTCCATGTTATTTGTGGGAGCCGTCAGCGTAGGCCCCGAGACGGGTAGCTGAGGAAATATGTAGTCGGCCTAGTTTTGTCGTTGGCGTAGGGCAGGATAGACTGACGGCAGCCGTCGGCGTAGACCGGGCTGTCGGCATAGGGATGGGACGTGATAGCGATGCGACAGCATCAAGTCTACGCCGATGGCTTGTCGTCGGCCTAGATTTCACACCTACACCGATGGCACGCCGGATGTTGTCGCCGCCGCCGTCACCTCGGGTGGCTGCATCGGGCGCCGCCACCACCTAGAGAATAAAGGGGAACAAGAGAAACTGTTTGGGTTTGGACAGCTCGCATTTTCCCTTATTTTTTGATAAATATGTCCAGTTTGGAGAACTAATGTCTGGTCTGACCCCTCCCGGAAACTATTTCAGGATTTGCCCCCTTGCCTCGGCACCATTTCAACATGTGCCGAATCTGTTCGTGTCGGTGCCATGCAGGACAGGTGCCGAACTGCTTGACCGGGTGACTTACACGACAGTGCTTGCCTCTATCGAGGCTAGGTTCTAATTATTTCATAACGACTGGGGTGTACTTGATGCCTCCGCCCAGATTAGGTAATTCCAAAATTTCAATATACTGATGCAAATTCTACCGATGAAGAAGACCAATAGCCAAACAAACTTGTCATAATCGATTCCAAAATTAGGTATGAAGATGCACTCCTAATATAAAATCTGAATGGGCCGAAGAGCATGTCTCTAGCTAGTTATTGGTCCTGTTCAGTTGCCTTTTGGACATTAGCAAAGTTCTTTTCTTTGGAGAACCATATGTCCCCTGATTTTTGCATGAACAAAAAAATAATCTTATCATGAAATTGTCACTAATTATCCATTCTTATCTGTTGTATAACTTGGCCGTTTTTAGTGCATATTTTGTGTTTTCTATGGAACCTGCCCCCTCTTGTGTTTTGTCCATGCTCCGCCACTGTTTGGTGCCTTTTGAAAGGGCCCAGAGTCAAGGGGTCAGATTTCGAAATAGTTTTCGGGAGGGGTCAGACCCGGCATTAGTTCTCCGAACAGGACAGATTTGTGAAAAAAATACCGTTTTCCCAGCCCGTTTAGGCTCAGCGGGCACACATGCCAAGCCACGATGGCTGCCATATCAACCCATTAGGTGGGCCCCAATTGTCTAATACGATGTCAATATGATCATCAAATCTCGTTGTAACCGCTAGATTTCTGAAGTTGCTGGTTTGTGCAACAAATTTTTTGACTTGCTGGTATGTGCAACTTCTGCCTAAAGAGTTACTTGTTTGCGCAATTTCCTCGCGAGAGCATCTTTCTTGGAGATCACAAACGATTTCTCCTTGACAAAGCTTTGTAGCTTCTTGGTGTCGTAGTCTAGACGTTCTTGATCTGCATCATTAGTGGAGCACAATCATCAGCATAATCTCAAGAAGGGTTGACAAGCATATACAGTGGGTTCAACCAAATAGTTTCAGTTTTGCACAAACATGGACAAGGTCCTTCAAAAACGTATTGTTGAATCATTCTTCGAGAATTTTTGTTGATATTTTTACAAAAAGAAGTGTAGAAAAAATTATTTCAAGAGTCCATGTGTTGATAATAATCATTCTACTGATCAAGCTTTTAATGGAGCCATGTTACATGCAATCAAACGAGACTACAATAAAATGAAAGTTAAGAACACAGATAGGGACTGAGATCAGTACTTCATATGTTGAGGCTATCGAAACCCACATTCACTCTTAGTTGTGCTCGAGATGATTTTTGGTGAAAAATGCAACTCAGAAAAATACAATAAACTATTCCAAACTGCTAGCAGATTAAACAAGACATGTGAACAAATTTAAGCATAATCCTCATGAATATTGAAATGGATGGCAGGGGTATTGCCCCAAATATATATCGAACCCACTTCAGTAGTAAATTCAAATGTATCGGGTTGCATGGTTCAAGATCCAAGAAGGTACCTTTATCCAGAAGTGTGTGTGCTACATGAAATGGAACACGGACAAAAATATCAGACCCTAGAAATGTTAGCCAGGTATGTTCTTTGGGGTCATGGTTTTCACAAGTTGAGTGTATCTCCTTTACTAGTTGTTTGCCAGAGGTTCCTTCCATCTCTTTCATTATGATCTCAAATGGAGATGGCACACTAGTTTTAGTTGTTCTGGCTCTTTTCTGGAAGGCCATCAGAGCCTATGATAGGAACCGAGTTCCTACCAGGCCTAGGGCGTAGGTTGTAGGGGTGGAAGGGAGGTTGGCGAGGAGCTAGGCGCGACAGCGCCGTGATCGCGCGAAGGAGGCGGAGTCGGCGCAGGGAAGAGGCGGCTAGGTCTGGGAGTTCCGACTCCTGAAGGAGTCAACAATAATAATGATTTATTGCTTGTCTCATAACGTAGCATTACAAGTTATATAATAGTTCAGCTAATAAAAAAAACGATAAGCTGCCCTTAAGTCGATCCGCTATTGGGCTTCTTCCGGCTATATGTTATGCCAGTCATAACAGCCTCCCTGTTAGCATTCTCATCCTATCATTCTCCACTAGCTGATCATACAGAAGACCAAATCAAAACAGATCAATATTGAAACTTCTCACATGAATAACGCAAAGCAAGTAGCATATGCAAACCTGATGCCTTGCCAGAAGAAGTTGTTCTGCGTCTATTTCTATGTCAATCAGAGCCTATTGAAGTTGCTTCATGTTGGGGTCCATGATAAAACTGCAAAACATGTCAACTGGTTTATATACTGAATTGCTTAATAATAATATAACCATTTGTGTACTATACATCAATATTTGAAAATGCCAAAGAAAATCTTCACAACTTTGATTTCAAGTATGATCAATCTTATGTGATAGAAGCAACAAAATGCAAACACTAAATGCACAAAAATATGAGACCTTATCCCTCATAAATGGATCTAATTTCCCCCGGCTGCATTCATGTTTTCCTATTTACAATTTCGGTGATAGTTCCTACTACTAATCCTCTTTTTTTAGGGAAACTGCGAGCTTTATTAATTCAAAACCATAGTGTTACAATCAGTCCTAAGACTGTGTAATAAACAAGCTAGTAGCTCAGCATCCCAGGCAAAAGACTCCTCTTGAGCGATTGCATATTTAGCACAAGAGTGAGCCGCCTGGTTAGCCTCGCGACGAGCAAAACACACACTAAAAGAAATAAAAGAAACACTAAGCTCGCTAATCTCATCTAGGACAACCTACTACGAATCCTCTAACCATGGGATGAATTGCGTTTGTCTTACTATAAAAGAAATATAACAAAATTCTACAAGAGAAATGGATACAATTATCAATTTTAGCAACTGACCATAAAGAAGCTCAGTCAATTATCAATGTTGCAATAGACTGTAAAAAAGTTCAAGCATATAGGCTGATCACAATAGATTAGAGTAAGAAGAATCTTGATATGAGAGAAAATTGAACTACTAGTTCAAGCATAGCTTCCTATTTTGTATGGAGAAACATTATAACAGATATATAGATAATGTCATGATGCATATCCGTGGTCAAACATTATAACAGATATATAGATAAGGTCATGATGCATATCCGTGGTCTGCATCATGATGTATTCATCTGTTGAAAAAACCTATCATGATGCAATGTTTTTGTCTCTGCAACATACCAGCAAAATGGTAATACTAGGAAATTGTGTAACTGGCTGAATGCAAAAATACAGCTGCAAGCCACATAGTGAAAACCACATCTTTCTCACTGAACATTTCTGGACAACAAATAAAAATGGATAGTACAAAATTCTTAATTCTCACTATATGCGCAGAGGATATATATCTATGTTTACCAGGATATGTGTCAACGTAACCAAATTCATAGATCATACATACATACATACATACTACATGTCGAGTATAATGTCAGTTTGACAATGAATTGAAATGTGACATGTGTCACATGCGTAAAGTCAACTACTCCCTTCGTTTGGAAATATAAGATATTTTAGGTTTGTGAAGGAGATGTATCTAGACAACTTTTAGTGTCTAGATTCATTTGAACCTATACACTAAAAGATGTCTAGATACATCTCATTCACAAACCTAAAATAAATGAATCTAGACACTAAAAGTTGTCTAGATACATCTCATTCACAAACCTAAAACATCTTATATTTCTAAACGGAGGGAGTATATACTAAACAAAAATAAATTGAGAACTATAAGAGCACATTAAAATGATGAAAAATGCAGTCTATATTGAGCTAACAACTAATTAAGTAATAGGAATATAATGATTTCATAAAACCAATCACCACTATTAACTCTATAAGGGTTATTCCAATTATACAATTAATATTTCTTTACTTACATGACTTAGATCTATTTTCACTACTGGCTACCGGTGGAACTTTACAGCGGGCTGCAAACGTCAACCACTCTAATTAAGTTGTTGTTCTACAAGAGGCTGCCAAGCCACCAGATGTTGTGGAAGAAGCCACATTGTTATTTTTAGGAGACTAGATGTTTACTCATTCATATGAAAGGGTCAATAAGCAGAGTTTGACATGAGGTGACATAGTGGAAGCAATAATTGCTTAAAGAAATCATAAGTACAAGCAACAAGTGGCTATTGTAAATTTTTCGAGGTACTTCTAAATAATTTCACAAGTGAACCTGAACCCTTGAGTTTTGCAAAGCTCTATTATACCCTAATATTGACCGTGGTTGTTGAAGGGAATATGCCCGAGAGGCAATAATAAAGTGGTTATTATCGTATTCCTTATTTATGATAAATGTTTTTTTACATGCTATAATTATATTAATACGGAAACGTTAATACATGTGTGTTTAATAAACAAAAAGGAAGTTCCTAGTTATGCCTCTCTTATAAACTAGCTCGTTGATTAACATGATGATCAAAGTTTCCTGATCATAGACATTGGATGTTGTTAATAACGAGGTCACAACATTAGTGTAATGATGTGATGAACATTTATCCGAAGTATAGCATTACAATCAAAATCATTGAGTTTATATTGCTATAACAACTTACAAAGTGATCCTAATCCTTAGACCATGAGATCATGTCAATCACTAACACCGGAAGAGTTTCTCGATGACATCAAACGTCACATCGTAACTGGGTGATTATAAAGATGGCTTCAGAACTACTAAAGTGTTATGTTGAGACCCATGGATCGAGAGTGGAATTTGTTCATCCCGATGACGGATAGATATGCTCTGGGCCCTCTCGGTGATATCACATTGATTAGCTTGCAAGCAAGTGATTTGATCACTAGAATGTTATATCACGGGAACGAGAAAAGAGTGCATGTCGGTAACGAGATCAAACTAGGTATGGAGATACCGATGATCGAATCTCGGACATGTAATATATCGTGAAACAAAGGGATTAAGATATTAGCGTAAAAGGTTCACACAATCACAGAAGTCATCGTTGAATGTGTGGGAGTCAGTATGGATCTCCAGGTCCTGCTACTGATTATTGATCGGAGAAGGGTCTCGATCATGTCCGCATTATTCGTGAACCGAAGGGTGACACACTTAAGGGATGCCGACACCATTCGGAGCAAATGATATGCCAGAAAAAGAAAAGGAAAGCGCAGGAATTTATTTCACTAGACACCGGAACTGTTTCGGTTGAAATTGCTAAAACTGGTTCTGCATGTGAAATTGAAATGTTGTAAGGGGTTTTATGTGAATGTTTGTTAATTAAAGTATTAAAAAATTCTGAATAAATAAATAAAAGAGTTTTATTTAAATGAGAGCTTGCATTAAATTTGGTGGAAATTTAATGCATGTGAGTGGATTTTTGAGTGGAGGCTTTTTAATGGGAGTGGAGGCTTTTCATTTTGTGTGGGAGCTCCACCCACATGAATGTGGAAGAGGTGGGGGCAGCCCCCATGGCTGGGCTCCATGCCCCTTGGGTGCCCCCCCTCTCCCCTATAAAAGGCCCCCCTCTCCTCCTCTCAAAACACACCTCCTCGCGAAGGATCTCTCTCCCCCTTTTAGAATTTCCCCATGGTCTCGGATCAGCGAGATACATGTTCCCGGTGGCTTTTTCTGGAAGGATTTGTTGCTTCCGCTGCTTCGCTGGAGCGAGAGCGCGGAGGTTGTCGGGGTACCCGTACGTGTGTGCGATCACGGATGTACCACTGCTTTGAGGTGCTGGACTTGATCGTGCTGGACCGGCTGGACCAGATGGACTTCATCATGATCTTGAGATCGGCAACCGTTCGTCTACATCATCCACGAGTACAACCTCGTTAACGCTATTCGGTCTTCGAGGGTATGTATTCTATGGATGTATATCCACCCATTGCTTGTATCTAGTAGATAGATCTTGGTACTTAGTTGTTCCCATCGTAGGAAAATTTTTGTTTTCTATGCTGCGAACCCTACAGTGGTATCAGAGCCGGATCTATGCGTAGATACTTTGCACGGGTAGTACACATATGAGTATGTGGGCGATGATGATCATTTTATTGCTTCTTAGTTGTACTTTGGATATTGGTGGCATAGTGGGATGAAGCGGCCCGGACAAACTTTACATGTCCTCGCATATGAGACCTGTTCCACGCTTGACATGCAACTAGTTTTGCATAAGTGGCTAGCGGGTTTTTGTCTCTCCTAATATAGTCAATATCTAATTTGCAAAGAGTTGTCAACAATTTGGTTATCCTCGTTGTGGTTCATGTTCGTAGATAAGAACGGTTATATCTTCGAAAGCCCTAAGCCACGTAAAACTTGCAATGGATAAATTAGAGACGTCTAGTTTAGATTGTTGTTGGGCTAGTGGTATGATATGGTGATGTTGTAAGTAGAAGTATGAGATGATACTCTTACAACACACATAACGTGTAATATCCATAGACCTTGGACTTACACATAAAGGTATGATAGAGATCATACCACGGTGCACATAATGGAGATCATATGCGGGAACCATATCATTTCACTTATAAACATGTGATGTTTTGATTGCATCTTATATTGCTTGTTTGGCGTTTTATTAGCATAATAAGATGATCCCTCATTTAGATATCAAGATAAAAATGTGTTCTTCCTTAAGTATGCACCGACAATGTTTTGTCGCTTCAAGTCATCACGTGATGATCGAGTGTACTTGAATCCACGAACATATCTCGGGTGTAAGACAGTTACACACGCGAATACTAAGGTTCTTACTTGGCGAGCCTAGCATGTACAGACATGGCCTCGAAACACGGACCGAAAGGTTAAGCATGAGTCATATAGTAGATATGATGCCCATTTGATGCTCGCCTTTGAAGCTACACTGACTCACGTGATGATCGGACTTGGTGTAGTGGATTTGGTTCATGTAATCACCAAAAATACACGAGGGATGTCATTTTTGAGTGAGAGTTCATTTCTAATTTGGATTAGTAGAACTCAATTTATCATAAATTAAATCAAAGTGAATTTGCATAATTTGTTGCAGTCATTGGCATTCGTTCACCACCTTATGCATAGTTGTAATTGAGATAATAGAACTATAGAATTCTATATATATACTTTACGAACTGGTATCGTATTGTGTTGAGTGTCAATCTAAAGTTTAAAGTCCTATTGCAAACTTTCAGCAAACTCTGTTTACTCCGTGAGATTTAATAATTGGTATTAAATCGAGAGTAACAATTCCAGTGTTAGTATCTTAAGTATCATGTTTGCCTCCATGATTCTTGATTGTTTTAATATCAAGTTTATCTAGGAGCTGAATGAATTGTTTCAGAAACCATCATGTGTGGCAAATATAACGATATCTGAAACAATGTTTTGGTTGCAATATGATAGAGTATAATATATGTTCTCATATTGGATGAGAATTTACGAAGGTTGGAGATGCTAGACATCCTAACCATCCAAAAGGGTTTTGGAAAGTAATGTTATACTCACGATTCACCTTTATAAGCTACAGTAGCTTGATCATGAAATTCGTCATGATAAGGATGAATAGAAGATGTATGTAAAGTGTTTACTATACTAAAAGATTACTAAAGAATGGATTTTGAAATAATACCGATCATTTTGATGATGGTGATCTACTTCAAAGTGCAAGTCCAAAGGTATTATTATTTGAATATACACGCTTTGGATTATGTGTCATGTATATGGCGCCACTGTTGATGTTGATAAATTCTTTTAAAAAGGAAAAGGAAATGCTAAAAGAGAATCTATAAAATATATTTGGCAGAAAATAAAAGATTGGAAATATCCAATTTAGGTATATAGATGATATACAGGTTATGGTTGTATTCTTTGCTTGTTAAACAATGTGGTTCTTGGGTATTGGATACCGAATTGGTTGGTATGAAATTTCATACGAAACGACGCTATTCATGAACCACAATGGCCTAAGTAACTAGCAAGAGAATATGTGATGATGTTCATCGAAAACAAACAAACCGTTGTTTGTATTTCTCGTTGACATCAAAGCTTGACTTCAAGATTTGTTTTAATAATTGTTATTTAAATCAAGTATTATGAGAACAAAGGTTGTTCAAATAATTACCATATTCCATATTAGATGGATGATTTACAAATCTAGTTGGAGAAATCACATCCATAAAACCTAATGCTAAAATGTCGCAAGATAAATGATTGAAAGATCACTTACGAAGTGACATCGCTGTTTAAATTATATTGGAAATAAAACATGAAGAAACTCCATTTTCATGGATTTTTGGAGTCTTTGATTTGATCAAGTGACGCTTGTGAGACTTTCTTCGGGATAATTAAAACTTCGTTCTAAGGCCAAAGAAGAACGAACGACTAAAATATTGGAATTTATACATATCGATGTATGTAATCCATTATGTGTAGTCGTAAGCGATGGGTTTCAACTTCATATGTAGGGGTTCGTAGCATGGAAAACAAAAATTTTCTATCGCATACAAACAAACAAGCCAAGATCTATCTACTAGATTGTAGCAACGAGTCGATAGAGGAACTCACCCTCGAAGATTCCAAAGCGGTTAACGAGAGCAGATTCTCGTGGGTGATGTAGTCGTACACTTCCGATCTCAAGATCGCGTAGACGATCCTTCCCGGCCACGTTCGGCAGCGCTCCCTTGATCGGTCACACGTTCGATTCGACGAAGACCTTCCTCTCCTTGTTCCAAAGCGGCGGAGGTTGTAGCACTCTTCTCGCGATTCCGGCGACAACTGGCGTGGTACCAAGTAGAGGAGATCATGAGCTTCGCCTTAAGCCGGTGCGAGTATGGTGGAGCTTATGAGAGGCTATTAGTGGTCTAGTAATTAGACACACCAATTAGAAGGCTCTAAACCAATTAGAAGGCTCTAAACTGGCTAAAGCAATTAGAAGCTCTAAACCAAAACAGCTCTGACCGGAGATCTAGAGTAGAAAGTTATGTGTCTATGGGAGGAGCCCTCCTTATATGGGAGGGGGTCCTTGGCCAGCCAGAGGAGGAGTCCCTCCCAACTCGGACCAGGGCTTGGCGCGGCTGGAGGAGTCCAACTCCTCCTCCAGTTGGTTCCAACTCCTCTTGCTTGTTTCCCACAGTTTCTTGTTTTGGCGGTTTGACTTTCAAACTGGACATTTGACTTCTGTTTTAGGATTCAATTTAATCCTTTATTTGGGACAGCAAGAACACTTAGTACATGATGCAATCATTCAATGAGCAATGACACATTCATGTACCCTTCCCCGGTCTTGGGACAATCCGAACCTTCTAGAACATTCCGATGAAAACACCAAATCATTCCGAACTCAAAGCGGGACTTTCCTTATATGAATCTTATTCTCCGGACCATTCCGGATCACCTCGTGATATCCGGATCCCATCGAGACTCGAACAACATTCGTTCTCTTTCTCATAATACCATAACTACTCAAACAACGTCAATCCTTAAGTGTGTCTCCCTACGGTTCGTGAATTATGCGGACATGATCGAGACACCTCTCCAACAATAACCAATAGAGGAATCTGGAAATTCATATGGCTCCCACATATTTCTCGATTACTTTGCGATCGAATGAACCACTTACATACGATACCAATTTCCCTTTGTCTCACGATATGTTACTTATCCGAGGTTATGATCGTCGGTATCTCTGCATACCTAGTTCAACCTCGTTCTTGATAAGTACTCTTTTCTCGTTCGTGATATGTGATCCCTTGTGACCAAGTCACATGCTTGCAAGCTAATTGGATGACATTCCACCGAGAGGGCCCAGTATATCTATCCGTCATGTGGATGGACAAATCCACTCTTGATCCATGTGTTTCAACCAATACTTTCCGAACACTCAATGCCACTTTTATAGCCACCCGATTACGGTGTGGTGTTTGATGTCATCAAAGCATCCATCCGGTAAAGGTGATATGCATGATCTCATGGTCGAAGGAATTAGGTTACTATGTATCGAAAGCATATAGCAATTGAACTATTGAAATGACTTGATCTTTATGCTACGCTTATCTATAGGAGTATGTCCATCACATCATTCTCCTAATGATATGATCCTGTTGTTAATAACATCTCTATGTTCATGATCAGAAACCATGATCATATATTAACCAACAAGCTAGTTTAACAAGAGGCTTTACTAGGGACTCTTATTTTAGTTTACAAATCACACAAGTATTAATGTTTCCTTTAATACAATTATAGCATGGTATGTAAACATTTATCATAAGTGTGAAGATATGATAATAACCACTTTATTATTGCCTCTTGGGCATATCTCCAACAGTCTCCCACTTGCACTAGAGTCAATAATCTAGTTTCAAACCTTGTGTATTCAACACCTATGGCTTTCCTGTTGTATGTACACGATTGCTAGTGGTCAATGATCTCCGGATCCGACACTTCCAGTCCGTGTGTAATTGCATGTCTTTGCGTCTCTCGCATCACTCATTCTCTAATGAGATGGCTTTGTATAAATTTGGTCTTTCGGTGTGACCTTTAGTTCTTTGGGGTTACAACATGTTGATAATATTGTCACACAATATATCTTCATAGTATTATCCCTCTGTGAACTACACCTAGTTTGATAACAAACTACTTGACACAAATGCCCTCTTTGCTGTTATAATAGCAGTCATATACTTAGCCTTTTGTTGTAGTATCTGTCACAATGTCTTAACTATGGAACTCATCCAAAACCATTATGGAACTCACTTTCCATTATATTGTGCCACCCTTAGTTTAGATTGAGATAAACTTAATTTGTACTTTGTGACAAAGCTAGTATCAATGTAGTACTCTTACAATGAACTAACTATCTATTTGTCACTTTTACAAATAATATACTCTTAGTTCTTCCAAAAGATCATAAGAATATCCTTACTATTGTCCAATGATCATCTTACAAATCATTCTGGTATATGCTCACAACATTTAGAGCATAGGACATATCTGGATTTGTACATATCACAGTATGATTGATATAAATACTCTTTGTGATTTCATGCATCAAGTATCAATCTATACTTGATTATTTGTTTCACTTTACCAAATGTCAATACACTTGAATATATATCATCAACATTGAACTCATTCAATCCTTTTCTCGTGACAAGAACCTCTCTTGTAGTTTCTATATTGAACTCATCCAATATCTTGTCTATGTACTTCGCACAACCATATTAGCGTCTATTGATGCCTAATATTTGGTTTTGCCTAAGTCTTTCATCGAGATGAAATTCTTATCTTGTGTTAATAAAAGATACATCACTTCCAATCAACAATATGTCTCCTACATAATGTATTAGAAATATGTCTTAGCGCTCCACTTAATTTCTTGCAAATGCAAGCATCTTCATTGTCTCGATGAAATTAAACTCTTTTAACAGTTTCATCATAGTGAAGATTCCAACTCCGCTATGCTTACTTCAACCATTGAAGTTTGCATATGCTTTTAGCATCCTTTGAATTAACAAAACCCTATGGACCGTGTCATGCACACGTCCTAGGTAACGATTCTATTAGAAGAACTTGTTTTGTTTATTCAACTACCATATAACAAATTATATGTAGTGGTTGCTACATTAATCCGTCTAGACTAAATATCGCTATGAAAGATCAGATCTTGTCATAGTCAACCTTTGAACATTGTTGTGAACTCTTTCCCAACATGTCGACTATTTCATAGATGTGCAACATCCATGTCTATTTATTTATAGATCCAAACACAACTGTAAGGTCTTACACCTTTCTCGAGGGTCCTTCAAGTTCAAAACTTGATTTCTCGTGTATGGAACTATCACGGATTTTATGGCTTCAAGCCATTTGACGGAGTCAGGGCCCATCATCGCTTCTTTGCATGTAATCGGTTCATTATTCTCAAATAATGATTCAACCCTCAAATCTTGGTATTTGATTGTTTACCCGATCAACTTGTTTCAATAAGAACTTAGATCTCCGTGTTCACAACCTTTGAGGCACGTGAACCATGAGCATTGTTGCTGCCTCCGAAACACTTTTCGGCGCTGTGCAACTCTGCACATATAGCTAAGGTTCTTTTAACCTTATCAAAGTTCTATTGTCCTCCCACTTAACTTTTCACGAAAAAATTCCTTCTCAAAGAAAATTGACGTTCTAAGCAACAAACACTTTTGTCTCCGGTGTTTATGGAGGAATACTTAACAGTTTATACAAAGACGAGTTCATCGACTTTGGTTGCACATCTTTCTTATGCATAGCATACCAATGTTTTAAGAAAGGACTACTTGGGTTTTATCCCAAACCATAACCTTATATGGTGTCATTTCAACGGATTATGATGGAGCTCTTTTCAGTGGAAAAACGGTAATCTCTAAAGCTTTTAATCTTTAAAATATAATGGCAGTTTTATAAATTACACCTTCGATCTTACCATGTCAAACAAGGTCTAATTACATATCTCGAACACTCCATACTCTTATGGTGTTTCGGGAAAATGCAAATCCACGGAATGATTCCTTTAAATCTTAGGTATTTATGCTAAACTTGTAACTCAAATATCTTCCTTTATGATCTTATCATAAACTATTTATATTCTTGTTACAATGATTTTGCACTTCATCTTGAAAGTCCTTGAACTTTTCAAATGTTTCACACTTCATCCTTATTAAGTAAATATTCATATATTCACTCAAATTTTCGGAGAAAGCATACGAAGTTGAAATCCATCGCTCTTGACTACACATAATGGACTTCGTACAACAATATGTACAAATTCCAATAAGCTAGTCTTTCGTTCCCTTTTGTCTTATGAACGAAGTTTTAATCATCTCTAGGAAAGTTTCACAAGCGTCATTTGATCAAAATCAAATAGACTCCAAAATTCCAACCATATGGATTTTCTTCATGTTTTCTTTCCAATATAATTTAAACGGCGATGCCACTTCCTAAGTGATCTTTCAATCAATTTGTCTTTCGACATTTTTTTAGCACTAGTTTTATGGATGTGATTTCTCCAACGAGATTTGTGAATCATCCATCTTTTATGGATTACGACAATTATTTGAACAACCCTTTTGTTCTCATAATACCTGATAAAACAAATCTTGAAGGCAAGCTTTGATGTTTTAAAGAGCAACACAATAACCCTTTATTTGTTCTCGATGAACATCATCACATATTCTTTTGCTAGTTACTTAGGCCATTGTAGTTCATGAATTGTGTTGTTTCATATGACGATTCATACCAACAAATTCAGTATCAAATACTTAGGAACCACATTGTTTAATAAGCAAAGAATACAGCCATAACACGTATATCATCTATATACTCAAGCTGAACAATTCTAGTCTTTTCTTTTCTGCCATATATTTATGAGATTCTCTTTCAGTATTTCCTTTTCTGTTTGAAAGAATCTATCAATATCAATAGTGGAGTCATACATATGACACATAGTCCAAAACATGTATAGTCAAATACTAATGTCTTTGGACTTGCACTTTGAAGTAGATCACCATCATCAAATGTTTGGTGTTCTTTCAAATTCCTTTCTTTAGTAATCTATTGGTGTAGTAAACATTTTACCTACATCAAATATTCACCCTTATCATGGAATCGTCCATGATCAAGCTACTGTTAGCTTATAACGATGAATTATGAGTATAATGTTGCTATCCAAAACCTTTTGGAGGATTAGGACAACAAGTGTCTCCAACCTTTTGCAAATTCTCATCAAATATGAGAACATGACTTTAGCCATATTATACTCTATCATGTTGCAACCAAAACTTCGTTTCAGATATCACAATATCTTCCACACATCATGGTTTCTGAAACAACTCTTTCAGATCCTAGATAATCTTGATATTAAGACAATCCTTTGAATATCAAGAATCATGGAGACAAACATGATACTTATATACTAACATTGGAATTGTTACTCTTGTTTTAATACCAATTATTAAACTTCATGGAGTAACCGGAACTTACTGAAAGTTTGCAATAGGACTTTTAAACTTTAGATTAATACTTCAAAAACAATACGATACCAGTTCGTAAAGTAACTAACCGAATTCTATAGTTCTATCATCTCAATTATAACTAAGCGCAAGATGGTAAGCGGATGCCAATGACTACAACAACTATGCAAATTCACTTTGATTTAGTTTATGATAAATTGAGTTCTAATTAATAATTAAATTAATCTAGGTGAACTCCCTCAAAACAATATCCCTCACATTGTTTTAGTGATCACACGAACCAAATCCACCATATCAAAACCGATCATCACGAGAGTTGATATAGCTTCAATGGCGAACAATCGACATGTTCATCATATCTACTATATGATTCATGCTCTACCTTCGGTAATCCGTGTTCACGAGGCCATGTGCGTACATGCTAGGCTCGTCAAGATCAAACCTTAGTTTCGCATGAGCAAATCTGGCTTGCTCACGTTGTATACACTTGCAGAATCTAGCACACCCGATCATCACGTGGTGTTTCGAAACAACAAGCTTTAGCAACGGTGCTAACTAAGGGTGAACACTTTATGATTTGAAATTCATGTGCATGAGGGATCATCTTATAATGCTACCGTCGTCTACTAAGCAATACAAGATGCATAAAGGATTAACATCACATGCAATTCATAATATGTGATATGATATGGCCTTTCTTCTTGTGCTTCGATCTCCATCTTCAAGCACGAACATGATCTCCATCATCACCGCATTGCATCAAGGTCAATGACGCTACTCCATGGTTGTCGTCCACCGGCTTCAACTATTACAACTACTTTGAATAGACACGCGGGTCTTAACATAAATTAAAGACAACCATATGGCTCCTGCCGGTTGCCGACTTACAATAAGGAACATTGCATACATCATATATAATCACAATCATGGCCATATCACATCACTGCACACCCTTGCAAAACAAAGTTAGACGCCTCTACTTTCTTTGCATATTTTACGTGGTTTGGGGCTTTCAATAAGTGTCGTTCTAACTTACGAACAAGAACCACAACATTGATACTAGCATTGTTGATTACCCGTTGTAAATTGGATCTTAACTATGCTAGGAGAAACATGCACCATAAAGCCACTTATGCAATACAAGTTGCATGTCAAGCGTGGAGCAAGTCTCATGAACGATGTCATGTAAGGTTAGCCCGAGCCGCTTCATCCCAACATACCGCAAGATGCAAAGTACACAAAAAGCAATCTACAATAAAAGCATCAACGCCCACAATGACCATTGTGTTCTACTCGTCAATGAGATCTACATATAGACACGGCTCGATACCCTTTGTGGGGTTCGTAGCATGGAAAACAAAAATTTTCTATCGCATACAAACAAACAAGCCAAGATCTATCTACTAGATTGTAGCAACGAGTCGATAGAGGAACTCACCCTCGAAGATTCCAGCGGTTAACGAGAGCGATTCTCGTGGGTGATGTAGTCGACACTTCCGATCTCAAGATCGCGTAGACGATCCTTCCGCGCCACGTTCGGCAGCGCTCCCGCGATCGGTCACACGTTCGGATTTCGACGAAGACCTTCCTCTCCCTTGTTCCAAAGCAGCGGAGGTTGTAGCACTCTTCTCGCGATTCCGGCAACTGGCGTGGTACCGAAGTAGAGGAGATCCATGAGCTTCGCCTTAAGCCGTGCGAGTATGGTGGAGCTTATGAGAGAGGCTATTAGTGGTCTAGTAATTAGACACACCAATTAGAAGGCTCTAAACCAATTAGAAGGCTCTAAACTGTTGGCTAAAGCAATTAGAAGCTCTAAACCAAAAGCTCTGAACCGAGATCTAGAGTAGAAAGTTATGTGTCTATGGGAGGAGCCCTGCCTCCTTATATGGGAGGGGTCCTTGGCCAGGGAGGAGGGAGTCCTCCCAACTCGGACCAGGGCTTGGGCGGCCTGGAGGAGTCCAACTCCTCCTCAAGTTGGTTCCAACTCCTCTTGCTTGTTTCCCACAGTTTCTTGTTTTGCGGTTTGACTTTCAAACCGGACATTTGACTTTTCTTTTAGGATTCAATTTAATCCTTTATTTGGGACAGCAAGAACACTTAGTACATGATGCAATCATTCAATGAGCAATGACACATTCATGTACCCTTCCCCGGAGTCTTGGGACAATCCGAACCTTCTAGAACATTCCCGATGAAAACACGAAATCATTCCCGAACTCAAACGGGACTTTCCTTATATGAATCTTATTCTCCGGACCATTCCGGATCACCTCGTGATATCCGGATCCCATCGAGACTCGAACAACATTCGTTCTCTTTCTCATAATACCATAACTACTCAAACAACGTCGAATCCTTAAGTGTCTCCCTACGGTTCGTGAACTATGCGGACATGATCGAGACACCTCTCCGCACAATAACCAATAGAGCAATCTGGAAATTCATATGGCTCCCACATATTTCTACGATTACTTTGCGATCGAATGAACCACTTACATACGATACCAATTTCCCTTTGTCTCACGATATGTTACTTATCCGAGGTTATGATCGTCGGTATCTCGCATACCTAGTTCAACCTCGTTCGATAAGTACTCTTTTCTCGTTCGTGATATGTGATCCCTTGTGACCAAGTCACATGCTTGCAAGCTAATTGGATGACATTCCACCGAGAGGGCCTGTAGTATATCTATCCGTCATGTGGATGGACAAATCCCACTCTTGATCCATGTGTTTCAACCAATACTTTCCGAACACTCAATGCCACTTTTATAGCCACCCTGTTACGGTGTGGTGTTTGATGTCATCAAAGCATCCATCCGGTAAAGGTGATATGCATGATCTCATGGTCGAAGGAATTAGGTTACTATGTATCAGAAAGCATATAGCAATTGAACTATTGAAATGACTTGATCTTTATGCTACGCTTATCTATAGGAGTATGTCCATCACATCATTCTCCTAATGATATGATCCTGTTGTTAATAACATCTCTATGTTCATGATCAGGAAACCATGATCATATATTAACCAACAAGCTAGTTTAACAAGAGGCTTTACTAGGGACTCTTATTTTAGTTTACAAATCACACAAGTATTAATGTTTCCGGTTAATACAATTATAGCATGGTATGTAAACATTTATCATAAGTGTGAAGATATGATAATAACCACTTTATTATTGCCTCTTGGGCATATCTCCAACATCATATACTTTCTCCGGAAATTTGAGTGAATATTCACTTAATGAGAAAGAAGTGTGAAATATTTGAAAATGTTCAAAGACTTTCAAGATGAAGTGAAAATCATTGTAACAAGAAAATAAATGGTTTATGATTTTATCATAAGGGATTTATTTGAGTTACAAGTGTAACAAGAAAATAAATGAATTATGATTTTATCATAAAGGGATTTATTTGAGTTGCAAGTTTAGCAAAACACCTAGATTTACATCTTCCGAAATACCATAGGAGTATGGAGTGTTTGAGAGTTGTAATGAAACCTTGTTTGACATGGTTGGATCAAAGGTGTTATTTATAAAACTGCCATTATGTTTTAAAAAGATTAAAGCTTTAGAGACTTCCTCTTTTTACACTGAAAAGAGCTCCATCTTGATCCGTTGAAATGACACCATATGAGTTATGGTTTGGGGTAAAACCTAAGTTGTCATTTCTTAAATTTTGGTATGCTAAACATAAGTAAGATGTTTACAACCAAAGTCGGATGAGCATGTCTTTGTAGGTTATTTCGAATAACAATTGGTTATTCCTCCATAACACCAAGGACAAAAGGGTTTGTCGCTTGAAATGTGAAGTTTCTTGAAAAAGGATTTTTTCGCAAAAGTTAAGTGGGAGGACAATAGAACTTTGATAAGGTTAACGAACCTTAGCTATATGTGCTGAGTTGCGCAGCGTCGGAAATCGTTCTGAAGGCTGCCATAATGCTCATAGCTTATGTGCCTCAAAGGTTGTGGTCACGGAGATCTAAGTTCTTATTGAACCAAGTCGGTCGGTTAAATAATCAAATGCTAAGATTTGAGAGTAAATCATTATTGTCTGAAAGTGATGAACCGACTACATGCAAAGAAGCGATGATGGGCCCTGACTCCATCAAATGGCTTGAAGCCATAAAATCCGTGATAGTTCCATACACGAGAAATCAAGTTTTGAACTTGGAAGACCCTCCGGAAAGGTGTAAAAACCTATCGGTCGTATTTGGATCTATAAAGAAACAGACATGGATGTTTCACATCTATGAAATAGTCGACATGTCGTAAAGTATTTTACGACAATGTTCAAGGAGTTGACTATGACAAGATTTGATCTTTCATAGCGATATTTAGTCTGTACGGATTAAAGTAGCAACCACTACATATAATTTGGTATATGGTAGATGAATAAACAAAACAAAATTCTTCTAATAGAATGGTTACCTAGGACGTGTACATGACACGGTCCAAAAGGGTTTTGTTAAAATTCAAAGGATGCTAAAAGGGCATGCAAACTTCAACGGTTGAAGTAAGTATCGCGGAGTTGGAATCTTCACCTTAATGAAAAGGAGTTTTCATCAGGAAACGATGAAGATTCTTGCATTTGCAAGAAATTAAGTGGGGGCGCTAAGACATATTTTTAATACATTTTGTGGAGGACATCTTGTTGATTAGAAATGATGTATCTTTTATTGAAAAAGGTTAAGAATTTCATTTCGATGAAATACTTAGGCAAAATCCGAATATTTAGCATGAATGTCTATAGTGGATAGACTGTGACGCTAATATGGTTGTGCCAAACGTACATATATGAGATATTGAAGGAGTTCAATATAGAAACGACAAGAAAAGGTTCTTGTCGCATGGAAAAGGAATTGAATCAAGATTCAAGTGTATCGACACTTGATAAGTGAAACAAGATTCAAGTGCTTTGACACTTGATGAGTGAAATCACGAGAATCTTTTGATCAATCATACCATGATATGTACACATCCAGATATGTCCTATGCTCTAAGTGTTATGAGCATATACTAGAATGAATCATAAAATGATTATTGGACTATAGTAAGGATATTCTTATGATCTTTTGGAAGAACTAAGAATATATTTGTGTAGATGTGACAAACAATTACAAATAGTTCATTGTAAAGTGTTACATTGATACTAGTTTTGTCACAAGATACAAATTAAGTTTATCTCAATTTAAACTATGGGTGGCACAATCAAATGGAAAGAAAGTTTTCATGATGGATTTGGAAGAGTTCCAAAGTTAACACATTGTGACGAATACTACAACAAAAGGCTAAGTATATGACTGCTATAGTAGCAGCAAAGGAGGGAATTTGTGTCAAGTAGTTTGTTATCAAACTAAGGTGTGGTTCGCAACAGGCTAACACTAAAGATATATTGTATGACAATAGTATCGACGTGTTTTAACCCTAAGGAACTAAAGGTCTCACCGAAAGACCAAATTTATACAATGCCATCTCATTAGAAAATGAGTGATGCGTGAAGACGCAAAGACATGCAAATACACACGGACCTGAAAGCGTCAGATCCGTAGATTATGTTAACCACTTGCAGTTGCGTATATGGAACACCAGAAAGCCATAGGTGTTCAATACTCAAAGTTTTTCAAACTAGATTATTGTCTCTAGTGCAAGTGGGAGACTGAAGGGAATATGCCCGAGAGGCAATAATAAAGTGGTTATTATCGTATTCCTTATTTATGATAAATGTTTTTTACATGCTATAATTGTATTAATACGGAAACGTTAATACATGTGTGTTTAATAAACAAAAAGGAAGTTCCTAGTTATGCCTCTCTAATAAACTAGCTCGTTGATTAACATGATGATCAAAGTTTTCTGATCATGGACATTGGATGTTGTTAATAACGAGGTCACAACATTAGTGTAATGATGTGATGAACATTCATCCGAAGTATAGCATTACGATCAAAGTCATTGAGTTTATATTGCTATAACAACTTACAAAGTGATCCTAATCCTTAGACCATGAGATCATGTCAATCACTAACATCGGAAGAGTTTCTCGATGACATCAAACGTCACACCGTAACTGGGTGATTATAAAGATGGCTTCAGAACTACTAAAGTGTTATGTTGAGAGCCATGGATCAAGAGTGGAATTTGTTCATCCCGATGACGGATAGATATGCTCTGGGCCCTCTCGGTGATATCACATTGATTAGCTTGCAAGCAAGTGATTTGATCACTAGAATGTTATATCACGGGAACGAGAAAAGAGTGCATGTCGGTAAAGAGATCAAACTAGGTATGGAGATACCGATGATCGAATCTCGAACATGTAATATATCGTGAAACAAAGGGATTAAGATACGAGCGTAAAAGGTTCACATGATCACAGAAGTCATCGTTGAATGTGTGGGAGTCAGTATGGATCTCCAGGTCCCGCTACTGATTATTGATCGGAGAAGGGTCTCGATCATGTCTGCATTATTCGCGAACCATAGGGTGACACACTTAAGGGATGCCGACACCATTCGGAGCAAATGATATGCCATAAAAAGAAAAGGAAAGCGCAGGAATTTATTTCACTAGACACGGAAGCTTTTGGTTGAAATTGCTGGCTGGTTACGCATGTGAAATTGAAATGTTGTAAGGGGTTTTATGTGAATGTTTGTTAATTAAAGTAATTAACAAAATTCTGAATAAATAAATAAAAGAGTTTTATTTAAATGAGATCTTGCATTAAATTTGGTGAAAATTTAATGCATGTGAGTGGATTTTTGAGTGGAGGCTTTTTAATGGGAGTGGAGGCTTTTTATTTTGAGTGGGAGCTCCACCCACATGAATGTGGAAGAGGTGGGGGCAGCCCCCATGGCTGGGCGCCATGCCCCTTGGGTGCCCCCCTCTCCCCTATAAAAGGCCCCCTCTCCTCCTCTCAAAACACACCTCCTCGCGAAGGATCTCTCTCCCCCTTTTAGAATTTCCCCATGGTCTCGGATCAGCGAGATACATGTTCCCGGTGGTTTTTTCTGGAAGGATTTGTTGCTTCCGCTGCTTCGCTGGAGCGAGGGCGCGGAAGTTTTCGGGGTACCTGTACGTGTGTGCGATCACGGATGCACCACTGCTTTGAGGTGCTGGAATTGATCGTGATGGACCGGCTGGACCAGATGGAGTTCATCATGATCTTGAGATCGGCAAGCGTTCGTCTACATCATCCACGAGTACAACCTCGTTAACGCTATTCGGTCTTCGAGGATATGTATTCTATGGATGTATATCCACCCATTGCTTGTATCTAGTAGATAGATCTTAGTACTTAGTTGTTCTCATCGTAGGAAAATTTTTGTTTTCTATGCTGCGAACCCTACAGTTGTGAGCATGTGCACAAGGATTCTTTTGTGCTGTGGATGTGAGCATGTATGCAAGGTTTTTTTGTGATATGTATGTGTGCATGTGTCGCTTTCTTGAGTAGTTAAGTTCTGCAAGTCATAATTCCAGCACTATTTATAGTGAATTTATACAAACACTCATTTTTTGTAAATATCCTTAACAGAGGGCATGAGACTAAATGCTGGTCATTTCAGTCAAGTTAACTAATTCCAGATCTAAGTTATAGATATTGAAGTAAACTCAACTCATTGCATGAATGCGGATTTGAAGTCACAAGTTATGTATGCCTAATGTTACCCTTGCACAATCACAATCCTAGCAATTTAGGGCCTGGTGTGAACTTTTGTTTCAAAACTAAGACTTGAGAGAGAGATCATGAGGACAAACCCAACAATGGGCATGGCATTATATGTTTGCCTGTTGCGAGCACATCATATAGCATGTAATCCAATTCTCACGACACAACATCGCACATCCAATTCTCGTAGCATAACATACTCTAGTGTATACCAAGCTAACAGTTGTACAAACATCTCACATAGTCTAAATGGCAAGCAAATGGGGAGAAAAGAAGGAGCAGCTCATGGAAAAAAATCTGAATATATTTCCCTACATATGATAGATGTATGACTCTTTCAATGGATACACTGAGAACCACAAATTATAGAACTAGGATACGTGATTAAAGCTATCTACTTCTTAAGTTACACGTCTATACTAGAGGTAAACCTATAGCCTTCACATCATGTGAACACCATTTTTTTTCTTCTATCCAATTCTCCTATCACATTGCTAGGCATTTTTCAGGCAAAAAAATTGCTATACAAGTTGAGTTGTATGAACTGTATCAATGTGTTGCACATCTACCATCCACAGTCGAGGAGGTGACCCATCACTGCCACTCCTCCACGCTCACCTTACCTGGAATAAGTAAAGTATCGCGCGACAAAGGAAAACTGTATCGTATGTAAATGGTTCATTCTATCACGAAGTCATCGTAGAAATATTTGGGAGCCATTATGGATTTCTAGATCCCACTATTAATTACTGATCGGAGAGGTGTCTCGATCATGTCTGCATAGTTCATGAACCGTAGGGAGACACACTTAAGGATTCGATGTTGTTCGAGTAGATATGGAACGTGAGTTGGAGACCGAATGTTGTTCGGAGTCCTAGATTGGATCCAGGACATCACAAGGATATTAAGAGAATAATATTAATATAAGGAAAGTTAATTTCCGGGGTTCGGAAATGTTTTCGGTGTTTTGACCTGAAGCTTCTAGAATGTTCTGGAAGGTCCACCACCCCGGGAGGGGGTACTTAGAATGCACCATACCCTGATGGGATGGGTGCATCATACCCTAGGCCAACTCGGCCAAGGACTAGGAAGAGAGAAACAAAATCTAGTTTGAAAAGTCAAATCCTAGTTAGGGAAGGAAAGGGAAACCTTGAGGGACAAGTCCTTCCTCTCTCCTTCCTTGTCGCCGGCCTAGAGGATTTGGGGAAGGACTCGGCCAGGGGTAGGAACCCTGGCCGCAGCCCCCCACCCATATAAGGAGGGGTGAGGGCGCCCCCTAGCCCCTCACCTCAAACCCTAGCCACCGGTGCCTCCCCTCTCTCCTCCATACACTGCTCCGCTTAGGCGAAGCCCTGTAGTAATATCTTCTCCTCCACCACCACCACCACACCGTCGTGTTGTTGGGATTCCGAGGAGATCTATAACCTACGCTACCCTGCTGGAACAAGGAAGGGAAAGGTATTCCTCGACTACCATACGTGTGAGCGACTGCGGAAGCGCTGCCGGAACATGGCGCCGGAAGCATCGTCTACGCGATCTTGATATCGGCAAGTGATCGACTACATCAACCATGAGATCCGAATCTCGTTAAATGCTTCTTCGAGGGTTAGTTCTCTACAATCTCGTAGAATAGATCTTGGTTTTGTGTGTTCCCGTGATAGAATTTTTTTTGTTTTCCATGATGTGAACCCTACAACCACACTGTTGTGTTGTTGGGATTCCGAGGAGATATACAACTTGTGTCGTCCTGCTGGAACAAGGGAGAGGAAGGTCTTCATAGACTCGTACGTGTGACCGACTACGGAAGCGCTGCCAGAACGTGACGCCGGAAGGATCGTCTACACGATCTTGAGATCGGCAAGTGACCGACTACATCAACCACGAGAATCTGATCTCGTTAAACGCTTTGGATCTATGAGGGTTAGTTCTCTATAATCTCGTTGCACTGATCTCGTACATCAGATCTTGGCTTTGCCATAGATTAGATCTTGGTTTTGTGTGTTCATGCGATAATTTTTTTGTTTTCCATGCTATGAACCCTACATTAGGCGGCTTGTCCTTTGTGGACATGGCTGCCCCCATCCGGCGCTCCAAGCATGCAGTCGGAGGGTGCCCTATCAAGGCTAGAGCTTTGAGTGTAAGGGGCCAACACGGGAGCTCCGGTGGAAGAATCGATTGTGCTCGGTACCATGCTTTAGGCGAAATCCCTGCCTTTTGGGCCGGTGATGGCAACGCGTGAGGGCGTCGTTTACTCTGAGGCGTCATCGAGAAGCTTCGGTACCTCCCTCGCTCAGTGTCTCATGTTCCGGGTAAAAACTTCAGACTTGGCTTGCCAAATTGGGCGACGGTGGCGTCTTCGACGTCAAACCCTCCATGGAGGCGTTGTATTGAGACTTGACTCTCTGGTTCGGGACGTAGTTCTTTGCCATGGATCTCAGTGTTGGATACATAGGAGGCTTCCTGTGGTGCAGGTGGTGTGTCGGCCTCTCGAGTGATATCGTGGTGGCTTGCGCGACGAGGATTTTCCTCGGACAGCGCGAGCAAGCCTCCGGATGAGCAGTGCTGGGTTGGCCTCTGTGCTTGATGGTGGGCTGTTGAAGACTGCACATTTGCATGTTTGTTGAGGTTGCTAGGAGCTAGCCGCCGCACTGGCGGCGTACCCCGAATTGTGGCCGAGACTAGAGCAGCAATGCTCCCTACTGAGCCGTAGTTGGCTTGCGGGATTCAGGCGGAACACGTCTTGTCTATGTCTGACAGGTTCTTGATAACTTCGATGATGCACAAGTTCTGCAACTTTTATTAGCAAGGGTTGTGTTTAGTGGAGGAGCTCACTCTGTGATGTCTTGGAGAAGCGCTCGACAGATTTCGGTCCTTTAGCTATAGTCTTGTTTTGAGTGTTGAGTGTGTGAATATAGGTGTTTCAGCCTTCTCTTAGGCTTGTAATTTGAACTTCTTTTCTATCAATAAATTGAAATGCGTAGCTTTTTGTGTTTTCGCGAAAAAAAAAATCAAGTTGAAGACCTAGAGTTTTTCTTTGGTTACCTTCTTCCATGTCAAGCGTTCTCTCAATGAAGCAATACATCTACTTGTCATTTTTTAGCCTAGGTTTGATTTCGGATTCTGCTCAGGTGTTTATTCGGAAGACTCTAATCAATGAAGTGTTGTGTTAATGTAAAGTGGTCCAATTTTATATGGCCATTTAGTTATCTTTGGGGCCGACGAAAATCCATGCCGAGCACAACAAAATTCCGGCTGCCTCTTTGGTTAATTTGGTTAATTCTTTTTGGTTAATACAATTATATGGTAAATACAGTTTTAATACTTTGATAAATACGGTTTTGTACAAAAAATACGGTTCGGTAATAATCATTAAATATCGGTTCGGTTTCGGTAATAACCAAACTAACCATAGTTGACGTGATTTTTTAATAAGTATAAATTGTATGGTCGTATATCAGTTTAGCATTTTATATGAGTAAATTGGGTGCATTGCAAGAGAGAAATAAAGATGAAAGGAATTTTTGGCAAAATAAAAATTAGTGCTTCCACGAGGAGTTGAACTCGTGACTTTGGAGAATAAACAAAGAAAAATAATCCCCATCCTCCGGGGGATTTCTCGTTCGCATCGTCCTGTTCTGGGTCAACGCGCACGCACCCATGCGTCCCCCCACGGGCCCACACCAATCCACGCACCCCCTTCCTCATCCTTCCGTCATCTCCTTCCGTCCTCCAAGCATCTTATCCACAATCCCATCACCTGTGTGCTCGGAGGCCCGGTATCCCCGGCGAGATGATGGCCCCGATGACCTCGGGCCACCTCCCCTCGTCGACCTCCGCCCACCTCCGCCACTCGCTCCCCCTCTACCGCATACTACACTGCATCTCCGTCCTGGGCCTCGTACCTCACGCCGGCAATGACCCCCTATGTTGTGTTAATGTAAAGTGGTCCAATTTTATATGGCCATTTAGTTATCTTTGGGGCCAACGAAAATCCATGCCGAGCACAACAAAATTCCGGCTGCATCTTTGGTTAATTTGGTTAATTCTGTTTGGTTAATACGATTATATGGTAAATACAGTTTTAATACTTTGATAAATACGATTTTGTACAAAAAATACGGTTTGGTAATAATCATTAAATATCGGTTCGGTTTCGGTAATAACCAAACTAACCATAGTTGACGTGATTTTTTAATAAGTATAACTTGTATGGTCGTATATCAGTTTAGCATTTTATATGAGTAAATTGGGTGCATTGCAAGAGAGAAATAAAGATAAAAGAATTTTTTGGCAAAATAAAAATTAGTGCTTTCACGAGGAGTTGAACTCGTGACTTTGGAGAATAAACAAAGGAAAATGATCCCCATCCTCCGGGGGATTTCTCGTTCGCATCGTCCTGTTCTGGGTCAACGCGCACGCACCCACGCGTCCCCCCACGGGCCCACACCAATCCACGCACCCCCTTCCTCATCCTCCCGTCATCTCCTTCTGTCCTCCAAACATCTTATCCCCAATCCCATCACATGTGTGCTTGGAGGCCCGGTCTCCCCGGCGAGATGATGGCCCCGATGACCTCGGGCCACCTCCCCTCGTCGACCTCCGCCCACCTCCGCCACTCGCTCCCCCTCTACCGCATACTGCACTGCATCTCCGTCCTGGGCCTCGCACCTCACGCCGGCAATGAGCCCTATGAGGCGGGTGCGGCATGGGGATGCCGCCCTAGATGCGGGGTAGGGGCTCGTGTAGCTCGCACACCACCTGCCCCCTACAGTCTGTGCTCGTTTGTCAACCTTGAGATCTGTGATTCCAGCGCCGCCTTGCTTCCCTGCTGCTCCTTGAGATCTCTGCTGCAGGCCGTCCTTCTTCTCTCTGGCGTACCACCTCTCTGTGTCGGCGTTGCTACCATAGTTTAGAGCGTTCGTTACTTTAGGTGACAAATGTCGCTTCTTTGTGTCCGTCCTTGCTGGCCTCCGATTTTGCTACATTGATATATATTTTTTGCTATCTTTGTTTATTTGTTTTGCTACAATATCGTAAAGCTTCTGCTACAAGCTCTTCGGCAAAGTTTTTTCAACTAAAGTCTACAGCCATGTATCCGGCGAAGTTCTTTTTTGCTACGTTAGAAGAACTTTGATGCTACAATCATCTTGTGATTTTGCTACAACAATGTCAATGTTTTGCTATAAGGTCTTCGCCGAAAGTCACCGGCGAGTTTTTTCCGACGATGTTTCCGGCGAAGTCAGTTTTGCTGCATTAGCACAATTTTTTTGCTGCATGGTCTCCAGTGAGGTCTCTGGCGAGACATTCTATTTCTGAAACGAACCGTTTTTTTGCTTCGGAAGCAAAAGCGGGGACAAATGTAGCAAAAACGGGATGTTTTGCAGCAAATGGACACGTGGCGTGAGGAGAACCAGGACGATTGGAAAATTGTATCGTCCGGGGGACGAGAGCATTGTTCATAAACAAATGTTAGCACGTGGTTGCAAGAAGCTTTCATCATTTTTAAAAGATTGGACCTTATATGACCCGTTTTAGCAAAGTTGGACTGGATATATAACGGGATATTTTTATTGTAAAAGACAGTTTGGTTAATTTCGGTATAAACTATGGCTTTTTTTTAAACCGTATTAACCAAGAGCCAAATGGTTATCACTTTTGCTAACTGTAACATTAACCATAAACTGAAAATCTTTCAGTTGTTAGGTTTTTTCAATTTGGTTCTCGGTTTCAATTCGGTTATGCGCAGCAAGAAGATCAGTACACCACGTCCTCAAACGTACTATGTACAACAAAACAGCGGCAAATTCTATTTACACCCAAAGCGTGCTTTAATAGGCTTCACTCACGCGCTACGCGTTGGACTGGCTCATATAGCGTTTATTTTTTTCATATATTTTTTCGTGTTTTTTTCTCCTTTTATTTTCTGGTTTTTTGTTGTTTTCTTTTTCTTTTCTGTTTTCTGAATAGTTTTTGAATTAGAACAGTTTTTAAATATGAACAATTTTTAAATTTGAACATTTTCAATATGAATAATTTTTGAATTTTAACCGTTTTTGAATGAGAACATTTTTGAATTTGAAGTTTTCAAATTTATTATTTTTTAAATATAAACATCTTTTGAATTTGAACAGTTTTTATATATGGACATTTTCGATTTTGAGAATTTTTTGAATTCAAACATTTTTAAATTTAAATAGTTTTCAAATTTTGAATTTGAACATTTTTTAAAATTTGAATAATTTTCAATTTTGAACAAAACTGCATCTATGTATCTACACAGACCTAACCATCTGACACCTTTTTTAACAATCAACACTATGGTATATTCATAGTAGCAAATAATACATGGTAGAGATACATAAGATGACCCATCGATTATAAAATAAAGTCTAAAAAAAACTAGCAAATCTTTAAGTTCTTCAATCTTTTTCTTTTTTTAAAACATAATCTTAAATTTTTTTTAAGGAAGACGAAGACTGACAGGTATTAAATCATAGCTTGTAAATACTAAGAAATGTTCTCCCATAATTTTTTAAGCCATAGTTGCAAGACTACGTGCACACACAATCATTAGGATAATCAATCAACATTGACAGATCCAACACAAGAATTTCAGAAAAATTAACTGAACAACATGGTCGATGTCGTAGGCGAACCGAGAGTATTAACCATTATTATCGAGGACATAGCAGTCGGGTCAAATATTTCAAAAATTATCCTCCTCGCGACAACTATGAGAGAAAAAAATCTATAATCGATCCAGTGAAGGGAAATCTCAAAAACCATACCATAGAGTCTTAATCTTTTAACACCACCATTAACATCGAGAAAGATACCGAGAAACATCGAGAAAGATACCGAGTCTTAATGTTTTTTTAGAGAAGAGTCTTAATCTTTTAACACCATCATTAACACCACCATTAACATAGAGGTTTAAAAGAAGATGACACCAAAACACTAATCTAATATTTTAAAATATTACTGTTATTAAAACTATAGGATTCGTAGCATAGAAAATAAAAAATCCTACGATGGGAACAACTATGTACCAAGATCTATCTACTAGATACAAGCAACGGGTGGATATACATCCATAGAATACATACCCTCAAAGACCGAATAGCATTAACGAGGTTGTACTCGTTGATGATATCGTCGAACGCTTGCCGATCTCAAGATCATGATGAAGTCCATCTGTTCCAGCCGGTCCAGCACCATCAAGTCCAGCACCGCAAAGTAGTGTTGCATCCGTGATCGCACACACGTCCAGATACTCCGACAACCTCCACGCCCTCGCTCCAGCGAAGCAGCGGAAGCAACAAATCCTTCCAGAAAAAGCCACCGGGAACATGTATCTCGCTGATCCAAGACCATGGAGAAATCTAAAGGTGGAGAGATATCATTCACGATGAGGTGTACTATGAGAGGAGGAGAGGGGGCGTTTTATAGGGAGAGGGGGGTACCCCAAGGTTCATGGCGCCCAACCATGGTGGCTGTCCCCACCTCTTCAATATTCATGTGGGTGGAGCTCCCACTCAAAATGAAAATCCTCCACTCCCATTAAAAAGCCTCCACTCAAAAATTCACTTACATGCATTAAATTTTCACCAAATTTAATGCAAGCTCTCATTTAAATAAAACTTTTTTATTTATTTATTCAGAATTTTGTTAATTACTCTAATTAACAAACATTCACATAAAACCCCTTATAACATTTCAATTTCACATGCAGAACCAGTTTCAGCAATTTCAATCGAAACAGTTCCGGTGTCTAGTGAAATAAATTTCTGCGTTTTCCTTTTTCTTTCTCTGGCATATTATTTGCTCTAAATGGTGTCGGTATCCCTTAAGTGTGTCACCCTATGGTTCGCGAATAATATAGACATGATTGAGACCCCTCTCCGATCAACAATCAGCATCTGTACCTGAAGATCCGTACTGACTCCCACATATTCAACGATGACTTCTGTGATCGTGTGAACCTTATACGCATGTAACTCAAACCCTTTGTCTCGCGATATATTACATGTTCGAGATTCGATCATCGGTATCTCCATACCTAGTTTGATCTCGTTACCGACATGTACTCTTTTCTCGTTTCCGTGATATAATATTCTAGTGATCAAATCACTTGCTTGCAAGCTAACTAATGTGATATCACCGAGAGGGCCTAGAGTATATCTCTCCTTCATTGGGATGGACAAATTCCACTCTTGATCCATGAGCCTCAACATACCACCTTCGTAGCACTGAACCCATCTTTATAGTCACCCTGTTACGGTGTGACTTTTGACGTTATCAAGATACTCTTCCGGTGTTAGTGATTGACATGATCTTATGGTCTAAGGACTAAGATTACTTCGTATGATGTTATAGCAATATAAACACAATGAACTTGATCATAATGTTGTACTTCGGATGAATGTTCATCACATCATTCCAACAATGTTGTGACCTCGCTATTAACAACATCCAATGTCCATGATCAGGAAACCTTTGATCATATTGTTAATCAACGAGCTAGTTTATAAGAGAGGCATAACTAGGAACTTTCTGTTTGCTTATTAAACACACATGTATTAACGTTTTCGTATTAATACAATTATAGCATGCAAAATAAACATTTATCATAAATAAGGAATGCGATAATAACCACTTTATTATTGCCTCTCGGGCATATTCCCTTCATTCTCCCACTTGCACTAAAGACAATAATCTAGTTTAGAAACTTTGTGTATTGAACACCTATGACTTTATGGTGTTCCATATACGCAACTGCAAGTGGTTAACATAATCTACGGATCTGACGCTTTCAGGTCCGTGTGTATTTGCATGTCTTTGCGTCTCCACGCATCACCCATTCTCCAATGAGATGGTATTGTATAAATTTGGCCTTTTGGTGAGACCTTTAGTTCCTTGGGGTTAAATCATGTCGATACTATTATCGTACAATATATCTTTAGTGTTAGCCCATTGTGAACCACACCTTAGTTTGATAACAAACTACTTAACACAAATGCCCTCCTTTGCTGGTACTATAGCAGTCATATACTTAGCCTTTTGTTGTAGTATCCGTCACAATATCTTAACTTTAGAATTCATCCAAATCCATCATGGAATCTCCTTTCCATTACATTGTGCCACCATAGTTTAAATTGAGATAAACTTAATTTGTATCTTGTGACAAAACTGGTATCAATGTAACGCTTTACAATAAACTATTTGTAATTGTTTGTCACCTCTACACAAATATATTCTTAGTTCTTCCAAAAGATCATACGAATTTCCTCACTATCGTCCAATGATCATCTTGTGATTCATTCTAGTATATGCTCATAACACTTAGATCATAGGACATATCTGGATGTGTGCATATCATGGTATGATTGATCAAAACATTCTTGTGATTTCACTCATCAAGTGTCAAAGAACTTGAATCTTGTTTCACTTATCAAGTGTCGATACACTTTGAAAGTACTGACTTGATACGACTAGAGGAGGGTGAATAGGCGTCTACACAATTTTAATTTGTTTCTCACTTTTAGGCTCAACGAGAAAGAAAGTTATCTAGATGTGCAACTAAATGAACAACCTAAATGCAAGATAACTTACAACAACCACAAGAACGATAAATAGCAAGAAGTAAAGGAAGGGAACGAAGTAACCGGAGCGGGGACACGGAGATATAATTCCCGTAGTTCACTCCCAAGGAGATACGTCTACGTTGGAGAGGTGTCGGGGCCACACAAGGTCACCTGAGCGCCACAAAGGCCTCACCTTCTTCTCCGGTGAGCTCCCCCACAAAGGAGGCCTCACAATCCACTAACCGGTGACCTTGAAGGCGCCAACCGAAACCTTTACACCAAGGTTGAGGGGGAAGCTCCACAACTCAATTGGAGGCCCTCAACGACACCTCGAAGCTTCACAATACAAGCCTTAGCTCCAAGGATGCCCTACACCGTCTAGGGTTTCAAGAAACCCAAGAGAAACAAGATTCACAAAGGATGGGTAGGGGAAATCAAATCTTCTTTGGTGGAAGTGTAGATCTAGGTCACCTCCCTCACCTCTCAAAAGATCAAGTCATTTGAGTGGCTAGAGAGAGAGAGAGATCTAGTGAGGTGAAGCTCAAGCATTAATGGAGGAGAGAGAAAAAATCGAAGTAGGTGGGAGGAAGAAGAGGGGCACCTTAAATAGGCCCCTCCAAGACCGAATCTGACCCATGACCTCACCGGAACTTCCGGAGAGGCCGAAGTTCCGCCACTGGCTCCAATGGTCATCAGACCGTTGACGCCCGCTCCAAAAGCTCAACCGGAAGTTCCGGTCATAACATACCAGAAGTTCCGGTGAACTTCCGATGCAAGTTCCGACCCAAGTTCCGGCAAATAGAACACTTCAAACAGAAGGTTACTGATCCTTCAGCAGAACTTGGAGCGGAACTAGGGGAGGAATTTCTAGGTCGCGAACCAAGTCTAACCGGAAGTTCCGGTGGTTGGGCGGAAGTTTCGCTCAGGACTTTCTGGCAGGACAAGTTCCGATGCAAGTTCCGGCCCAAGTTCCGGCAAATAGAGCACTCCATACAGAAGGTTACTGATCCTCCAGCGGAACTTGGGGCGGAACTAGGATCGGAACAAAGCTCAGATCAGCCCGTAGAAAAATCCTGAGCGGAACTTCCGGCGTCAGGCCGGAAGTTCCGGTGAGACACAGAAGGATTCAACAAAACAGAAACTCACTCTCTCACGAAATAGTAGGATGGCTGTGGCGGTGAATATAAGTTTGTACAAGAACAAATGATTTTCCACAGCCTTCCGAGATGGACCCCCTCTTAATAGTACGGTGACCTAAAACAACAACAGGAGAGAAACTAGGAGAAAACTAAAGGCCACCGTCTTCATGAGATCCCAAGAGAGCATCCACACAGATTGAAGGAGACATCAACAGCGTTTTCCCTAAAACTCAAGCGCACAATTAAAACACAAATGGGATTGTCATTAACACCAAAAACAGCATGGGAAGATACAGTCCTTTCAATCTCCCCCTTTTTGGTGTTAGATGACAATCCCAAAGATTTGCATAGTAGAAGCAATATTTGCAATGGATGGAACAAGCTCCCCCTATATGTGTTCAAGGTAAAGAGACTGACACACATACAAGGAGGCCCCCCTTCCAATGCAAAGATAGCACAAGAGCAAGGTACAAGAAAGGGTAGAAATCATACCCGGTACCAACCAACCATGGTGGAGACAAAAGAGTAATAATAATAACAAGAGCTACGAGGCTCCACCACCATATGCCCATAAGATGACAACGAGAATACCACATACACGGCATTGCATAAGATACCACATAGTCTCAAACATAATATGGTCCACAAGCACACATAAGTTCACAGACATAAAAGGTCCACAAGCACACAAATAAACTAGAGAGTCGCGAGCTAGAAAAGATCAAAGGCAAGAACAGGCTCGCGACTCAACCCATGCAAATCCCGTAGACAACCTAATAGACATCTTTCTCCCCCTTTGGCATCGAGACACCAAAAAGGAAGAGAATATCAATCTAATCGCCCCAGCCATGAAAGGGAGGAGGAGCAGACTCAGGGACCCAAGGACCCCACTCAGGCGGCGGACCAGTGACCTCCTCCTCAGACTCATCCTTAGACCAGCGGCAGTTGTCGCGAATCCAATCATCCTTGGGAGCAGTGACAGAGCTAGGAATGTTGAGAGCAGCCATGATGGCCTTCTGGCGCTGAACATTGTGACGCTGGTCGACATACGCCTGATACTCGCGGTCCCGGAGAAAGCAGAAAGTATTCTTCACCTTCCCAAGCTATTTTGTTGTGACCTCGCTATTAACAACATCCAATGTCCATGATCAGGAAACCTTTAATCATCTTGTTAATCAACGAGCTAGTTTATAAGAGAGGCATAATTAGAAACTTTCTGTTTGTTTATTAAACACACATATATTAACGTTTCCATAGTAATACAATTATACATATATTAACGTTTCCATAGTAATACAATTATAGCATGCAAAATAAATATTTATCATAAATAAGGAATACGATAATAACCACTTTATTATTGCCTCTTAGGCATAATCCCTTCAAAAACTCCACGCATAGATCAGACTAGAAGGACCTCGCGCGCGATTTCCGCGCCATTCTCTGATATTTTCGTTTGATTTTTCCACATTGTGTACACAATTCAATCTCCAGATTGCCAAACCTAGGCACATTTCATAATATGAAGCTATACTTGTACTAAACAGTACAAATAATACAATCACCTTTTATTTGGAAAAGAGATAGCGGCTATAACCAAAAGTAGTACATAAGCAATGTAACAATATACTCTCTACAACCATTTCAGTGACAATTAATATGGATCGGAGGGAGTCTATAGTATGCTAAGTGGGCAATAGTATGCTAAGTGGGCAACACCCAAATTCAGAATAAAGAATGCATGTCCAGAGTGAAATCATTATGGCTGCTCCTTCATCTCAAAACGGTTTGGTTTGACAGGATCGGTAACAAAATTATAATTTAACACCAGCAAAATGGTCTGATCTTCTTTACTTGGCATATCCGAATAATCTCTAAAACTTCCTCTTGCACATGAAGTTGTCCTCTTCAAACCGACTTTGTTTATTATAAAAAGGTATAGGATTTTCTGTCGGACTTTTATGAAGCTAATCATTATACATGGCAACACTTCTAAATCCAGCTACCACAGAAAACGTTTGACAACCAGCAGCTTGTGTATTACTAAAATTCAATGATGCAATAAATAAATTATCAAATAAATGAACAAAAACCTCAACTGTATTACACACTTTTGTATAAGGAAGGGCACAACAATAATTGTCTGAAGGAAAGAAAGCACCTGTGTTTTACTATGTCATTAGAGGACTACCTGATGGCTTTAGAAAACTTTACGGGGAACAATTCTTGACCCTCTCTCACTTCTCCATTCTAACCATCAAAAGTTCCAAAATACCATATGGCTCAGGAATGTCAGAGATGACATGAAATGGTACATTGACGTCCAATACATCTTTAGTAAAATGGAAAAATCATATAATCTTGAGAGGAAAACACCAACATCAACAGATTTTTTTACGGCACAGTTGCAGATAATATGCTACTTCTTTCCTTATACCCAAAAAAAATCAGATCATACCATACTCCACAACTCCGGACACCTGATCTTGCACGAGCTTCTTCAGTCTTCATGATGCTTCTACTTAGCCTAACTGATTGGGCGCCATTCATATAACCATCAATAAAAGCAATCAAATGCAAGATTTTTGTTCACTTGACCTATTCCGCAAGACTCTGCTTAATTGATGAACTCATTAGGTTTATCAAGAATCTGACACAATAATAAGAACTTCTTGTTCCTTAAGCTAGAACACACTCATGAAAAATATGACAAATTTCGATAGATGAATAATGACATGTTGAGAAAATGTCCAAAGGAGATCAGCTCTGGCAACACCAATGAGAAGCATTGGAGCTATGTCGGTGATCCAGTGATAGAAATCAAGGCATCTTGCTGACGGCAGCAATTGCGGTCATGGAAATAGTAAGGCGCCTTAGGTCATATAGAGAAGATCGAAATAGAGCGAGTTGGCACCAGGGCCTATCAGAACCAACTAATATTTGGCAATGGTCAAGTTAAGCATAGTGTTGCCGAGTGAACAAATTTGCACCAATTTAGCAATGTAAAACACATACTTCGACATTTGGCAATGCTCAAAGACAAAAGTAAAAGGATCAAAATGTCTTCAAATCAAGAACCAATTTAACAATGAACAGAAACATAGTTATCTATCCTCCACTTCAAGGCCTTATATTTCCTTCTAACAATGCATGTCATACATTTCGTCATATATTGCACAAAGAACACAAACGTCATTATCTTGAATATATACTTCCATGCACAAGGATTTAATTCCATCATATAGCTACGAAAATTGTTGCATGCATCATTAAGGAACAACCTTAAAATGAACCAATTTCAGATATAACTCTAGCGTCAATACTATGTTGTACATCTATGTTCCGTGTTCTCAGCTTTTAGACCATTAGTGCATAAATAATATGGTCAATAAACAAACTATTGTCAAGACAATATCCCTAAGAAAGGAATATGAACGACTGATTGTCACACAGAGTTCTTCCTATGGGTTCCCAAATGACGGCAGTGCAAACCCATTCTCTATGCGCCACTGCTATGATACTTCAAGTGAGTAGGTTAGGACGAGAGTTGTGTTCAAGATCTTGCAGGGTCTGTAGGCACATCTAGTTCCCTACAATAAACCACTCCACGATGAAACAAAGATCATAGGTCTACCTAGGAGGAGCTAAAAGATGAACTGTTTATTTTTTTGTTAACAAAGATCACAAGGTGCTCACATAAATTGATTAAGATAACATGCTAAATTTTCTCTATAGATGTTATTAGGCTAGATAGATATTTTGCATCAATTCACAGAGTCCAACATAGGAATTGAACTAATCACAATCTGCACTTTTTATATGATAGCAGACGAATGAAAGTAATCTGAACCTTTTTGCAGTTTCTCACGCATACAAAAGAGTAGAGCTGCTACGATGGTGCCATTGGTATTTCTGACAATGGGATGGCCATGTGCTCGTGGCAAGAAGCATAACATCGAAGGAACAATCACAAGAGAGGGAGATAAATGTGGGAAAATCAGAAGACACAATCAATAACCACAAGATTTAACACTTCACTCGAGTCCTCGGGTATGTGGTCGCTGCGGACACGTGCACGTATGGAGCGTCGCAGTGCTTCTTCAGATCCTAGTTAGGAGAAGCAGAAGTAAAATGGACAGAAATAATGTGATTTCTGCTAGGCTTAATACGATGATATCATCCATAAAATGCGTTTAGGAATTTCATGGAAACCTTGATGAAATTGACAAACTGAACCTGCAATGTAGGAGATGACAGTATATCTTGCTAAAACCTCAGAACTACTTCTTCTGGTACTCACACATTACGATAGCAAGTACATCAAATACATGAAGGGCTGAGAGTAAGGTTTCAGGAGAGAAGCATTTTTTATCTGATTGGGATTGATATCCCTGACCTCTGCGCCGTGCTCCCCTGACATTCTTCCAAGACCGACCCTGGCACGGCCCCTCGTGAGGCCCAGGCCGAGCTCACGACTCGCTAAACAATGCACAATGCGCCGTGTTGAGACGGGAGCTCGAGCCCTTCCCAATGACCGCTCGACGTGCATTGCTTCCACCTCACTTAGTCCCGCCTCTACCATATCTCTGCTTGCATCTCCAATGTGCCGCCGACGCCTCTCTCACCTTCGTCTTAACCTCCGACTCCTCCGACTGCAAGCACCTGCGCCAGGGCCTAGGAGGCAGCGGTCTTTAGGTGGGGGAGGACGGATCTGGCCAGAGGGGAGGAAACTGAAAGAGAGGGATAATGGAGAGGAGGCATCGCTGTTTTTTCGGTGCCTCCGAGAAGGGATGAGCGACCCAGCAGTCAAAGACCCCAACGACCGACTCCACAAGGCAGTTACTCCACCGAGACAGCCTGCCACAACGCCACGCACGTAGGTGGGCCAGGCAACAGAGAACAGCCCAATCAACCACACGCTTTCAATCCCACCAGCAGCAAAACTATTTTAGTCTGACATATGGGAACTATCTAGCAATAAGCGGCCGGAGCGATTACAGGGCTTCAAAACGAGGGAGCTTAGAGCTCTTCTAAGATACCCAGAGGAGGAACCGATCTATGGAGTAGCCGGAGATGTTGCGGTTGGTCAGGAGTCCTGGACATTTCTCGGGGCCAGGTCAAGCTCGGACCGGACTGCAAAAGCCCGCCTGCATATTTCTTAGGCCTGAGCCCGGCCCAGCCCAGCTGTCTGGCCCTAAATCTAGGCCCAAGCCTGATCTGTGCAGTGCAGTTTTCTTTGGGCCATCAGGCCATGGGCCGAGCCTGGCCTGTGCAGTCACCGGGTTGTAAATCTGATGCCCAGACCTGGCTCGCAGGCCTAAAAAGTTTTTTCGGACCGGCCGGACTGCCCAGGCCGAGCTATAGTCAGTAGAGGAGGCAGCGGCTGAAAGGTACGGGACAACCAGCTACACCTTTTAACCGAGAAAAGAAAAGAAAACGTGCGGAACAGGTGAAAAGGAAATGTCCACGAACATCCGCCACGAACGAAAGAAATCTTTTCTGATTTGGGCCTGGCCCACATACGAGAGGCACACGCGCGGAGCGTATTCTCAGGCACGTCGAGCGTGAAATAGCAGCTCCCCAAATCAGCTGAGCCGCATGCGGTGGTTAGTTGGTAGCTCGTGTCTCGTTAAGCCCAAACTGTGTGCGGGTCTGCGAGTACGCGCCAATCCGCTTCCCGGAACTACGACCTACTCTCGCCGCAAACCGCAGCTGTCCCCTCCCCGGGCCCCAGTTCCCTAGGGTTCCTGGGCCGTTCGCCCGTCGCCATTTGCTTGCATGGCCTCATCGGTCGCCGCCGCGCGCCTCGCCGGCGGGGTATCGCGCCCGGCGTCTAGGGATGCAACCGCCCGGGGCCTTTCGTCAAGGAGCTTGAGTCTGCCCTCGCCTCGCCGGCGTCAGGGCAGCATCCGGTGCTGCGTGGTTCGCCATCCCGGCGGCGGCGGCGGCGTGGACGCGGGGGAGGAGTTCGTGGGGTTCTTCCGGGAGGCGTGGCCGTACATCCGGGGCCACCGCGGGAGCACCTTCGTGGTCGTCGTCTCCAGCGAGGTCGTGTCAGGGCCACACTTGGACCGCATTCTGCAGGTGCTGCATGGCTGATTAAGTTGAATTGAGTTGGTGATTTTCTGGATTTGTTCCAGTTCTTTGTTCACATAAAGTACATGCCACCTGTTGGGGCTCCAATAGTTAATTTGTCCCTTTTATATAACATTGAGTTTATTCCAGTTGCACTTAGTAATTGTCCAGATAGCATAATCACAAATTATCCAAACAAAGTACTCCCTCCATCCTGAGAATGGTGTCGCAGATATGTTTAAATTTGAATGTATCTAGACACTAAATTTGAATGTATCTAGACACTATTTAATATATAGATACATCCAAATTTAGACAAATTTATGACATCCTTTTCAGGACGGAGGGAGCAGTTAAATTATAATAGCCATTGTGATGAGTGATATGCCCGCCATGGTTTCACAATAAAGCACTCTGCGTTTTTTATATATATCAAAATAGTCATAGACCAGCAAGACACTAAAAGAGTGGTTCATTGGACTTCATTAATTGATATAAGAATTGGGGAATAGAAAGATGAGTAAGGCACTGAGATGGTGCAAGTCTTGTAACCAAAATGGCAAAGCAAAAAGAACCAAGCTAAAACCAAACCAAAGCAAAGCCAGAACAAAGAGAAACTATGAGAAAGAACTGTACATCTAGGTGATACATTACTGGAAATAGAATGAAGAGCAACTTTTTTTGGTAGGTAGGAGATAATAACACTTATTATTGGACTTTTTTAACGGGGATAAGAATTTGGAAATAGAGTGAAGAGTAACTTCTTTTTTTGATAGGTAGGAGAATTGAGGTTATGAATGTGATTCAAGACTGTAAATCATGTCAGCATTAGTACATTATTGGGAAAAAGGAGTAGAAAACATCGATTTTCCTGTGAGGAATCTGGACTATGTTGCATCCATGTGGCCAAGGCTTGAGTTGTTTTATATGATCGATTTATCTTCTTTCATGGTCATCGAATTTCACAGGGTTATGGACTCCTAGTTATCAACTGCATTACATTTTGCATTTTTTAAGGGAAACATTACATTTCTATCACATGCAGGATATTTCACTTCTTCATGGTCTCGGGGTTAACTTTGTTCTTGTTCCGGGGACACATGTTCAGATTGATAAGCTCTTGTCAGAAAGAGGTCAGTTCTGCACACACAGCACACATCCTTGTTGCCATACTTGTCATTCATTCTTCATCTATCACTCTTAAAATTGGCTATGCCATTGACGCAGCACTGGAAAATGATTTGTATTGATCATGTGGATTTATTTATTTTGCAAAGATTGCGACACGAGTTGTATAATTTTTGTAAGTATAACTTAATCTGCAAAGCACATGACCAGGCTGGATGACTAGAAATACAGCAGAACCCATTTTGCTACTGCACACTGATACCTTGTCAGTGAACAGCATCTCATTAGGAAGTCAATGTCTGCCTCACTCTCTCGTAAAATCTTCCATGTAATTATATCTGAATGTTATTTGCGGAGGAACTCTGAAACCAGGAGTAGCTTGACAATTGTTGTGGGTTAAATACATGAAAACATAAAGTTTTTAGTTCTTTGATAGATTACAATGATGTGGAGAATGATTCTTTTCTGCACTATTGTATTGTCCTTAGCTTATGCTAATTTTGGCAGACGTTATTATTCTTGCAACTTATTTGTAATATTTTTCTGGTAGTGCAACTGCTCATCTTATGAATTTCTGTAGGAAGGAAGGCTAAATATGTCGGTCAGTACCGAGTTACTGATTCCGATTCATTAGAGGCTGCAATGGAGGCAGCTGGCAGAATAAGGTTAACAATAGAGGCAAAGCTCTCTCCTGGTCCTCCAATGTTAAATCTCCGTAGACATGGTGTTATTGGACATTCACATGGTCTTGTGGATAATGTCGCAAGTGGCAACTTCCTTGGTGCTAAGGTGAAATTTAACCGAGTGCTTCCTCAAAAATAAGTAGTCTTCACCATATTATCTTGCAACTTGCAAGTATTGTGTAACATGTGCTCGGCGCAAATTTTATGCTTGTAAATAGCTCCCTATGAGAGTAAACCATAGGTTTTTTGCTTCCACTCTGTTACTTCAGAATAGAGATGTACCGTGGAGTCTTTATTTAGAAAATTCACTTTTGGACCCTGAACTTTGCCCCTCCTTTACTCTTTGTCCTAAAACCTCAAAACCCTAGCTTTGGTTTAACTGAAGATAATCAGTTTATGTAAGTTTGGAAATTCAGATAGATAAATACTATGAACTGGAAAGTCACAAAGAATATAGTCTGTTTTCTTCGCATAATGTATACAGTAGTTCTGATTACAGATACTTTCTTTAGTATCTATTAACCGTAGTTTGTAAAATTGTTTACTTCCATGATAATGCAATACCAAAGTAGTGATTAACTTGGTATATTTCAATAATGTTCTCTATACATGTACTTCATGATAACAGGGATTTCCTTATTATTTTCAAAGAATTTTTTAATTATGCCTGTGTTTAAAGGACTCATTTCACCTTTCCAACTATTTTACATTTCATTTGTTTGATGTTCACTCTTAAATTCTGGATGCAGAGCCTTAAATTCTACTCCCTCTGTCCCCTAATATAAGATGTATGTTGGTTGTAATAACATCTTATATTATGGGACGGAGTAACATTTAACCACCAGGTGGATCTGTCCAAATGACAAAGTATTGAAAATAGAAAACTTGCTCTTGTATTAAAAGCTGGTCCGTGCTGAGAGTAATTCCATGTTCAAGTCACTGAGTTACTTGCAACATGCAAACAACTGCCTGATACAAATTCTTGGTTAAGAACTAGTTTTTCACGTTATCATAAATACCCTTCAACTGTCATTCCGGTGAAGTTGGAATATTGTCAAAGGCATGGATCTCTGCTCTTAGCCCATTTTAGAGATAATTATAGTACATTACTTAGTCAGTAAGGATATCTATTTATTTAGGGAAGAGGCCAGTTTAGATAGGAAGAAAAACTTATGGTTTGTTAGGAAAGTTGGGGTTCTATTCTTAGGCATCAATTTGACCCTTCCCCATCCAATGAGTAAGAATAAACTACTCCCTCCATCTCGAAATAGATGTCGGAGATTTGTCTAAATTTGCATGTACCTATACACTAAAACGTGTCTAGATACATGCGAATCTAGACAAATTTCCGAGATCTATTTTGACACGGAGGAAGTATTAAAGATCTAATCCCTGTCCCCAAAATTTTTTCCCTTTCATTCCCTGCACCATGGCCGGTGAACCCTTGCTTCTTAGACTACTGCCACCAATCTTGTCACATTGTGAGGTGTTAGGACCGGTACCAGTCTTAGCATGTGGCAATTTGCTCCTATAAACCAACGTGCTTAGAACAATGTGAAGAACTCTAGGGTCGGGACTCATGATCTGGAATTGGCAGGCATATGTTCCTGACTTGTAACTTTATGGTCCTGGTTATACCTTCGCACATAGAATGTTTGATATTGGAGAACAACTGTAATACTAGCAACACTATGTGTCTATTTCTGATAGTGTGTGTTTCTCTACTTCATATTGTCTTTATGTTTCACTGAACTTCAGTTGGCTGGAGGTCCTGTATACTAAATTTATGCAACTACTTTTGACAGAAAAGGGGGGTAGTTAATGGTGTTGATTATGGATTCACTGGTGAAGTCAAGAAAATAGATGTTTCACGGATAAAAGAAAGGCTTGATAGTGATAGCATAGTTGTTGTGAGCAATATGGGATACTCGAGCTCGGGAGAAGTCTTAAACTGCAAGTATGTAGTTTTTCCTATCCGTTACTCATTTTTATGACATATTATTGATTATTTGCTTACTCCCTCCGTCCGTGAATAAGTGTACGTTTAGCTTTTGTCTTAAGGCAAACTTTATTAAATTTGACCAACTTTATAGAAAAATGTAGCAATATATGTGACATCAAATTAGTAATATCATGAAACCACATTTCAAGATGGATCTAGTGATATTAATTTAGTGTCATAAATGTTGCTATTTTTTTCTAATATAGAAAATTTGTGTGAATGCCCTTTCTTATTTAAGCTTCTAAAAGTTATACAAAATAATGTTGTTGCTTGTAATTTGTAATATTATTATTAGTCTACTAAACAAAATTGGTTTATTTTGTTCACAAACATTCAGCACTTATGAAGTTGCCACCGCTTGTGCTTTGGCCATAGAGGCAGATAAACTTATCTGCGTTGTGGATGGTCAGATATTTGATGAGCATGGACGAGTCATTCATTTCATGTCTCTTGAGGAAGCTGACATGTTGATCAGAAAGCGTGCTAAGTTAAGTGATATTGCTGCAAATTATGTCAAGGTTGTGGATGATGAAGACCATGAACCATCTTTGAACAGAAGGGATCATCTTAATGGTTATGCTCCTTCTTTTCAAAACGGTTTGGGCTTTAACAATGGGAATGGTATTTATTCTGGCGAGCAAGGGTTTGCTATTGGTGGCGAAGAGCGATTAAGCAGGTCAAATGGCTACCTTTCTGAGTTGGCTGCAGCAGCATATGTGTGCCATGTAAGTGTTGTACATTCCACATGGCATTCTTCTGTTAAATTCTGTAGTTCTGGTTCTAGATTGCTAGATTTCCACAGAGCATACTATGCACATCTAATTTTTTGGAAATTGCGTGGTCTGTGAAGCAGCATAACTGTTTTCTGAATTTGCTAGCTTATGTTAGGTTTCTTGATCAATATAGTTGTTGATACAGTATTATAGTGTCATGCTGCTATGTATCTAAGCCTTGGATCCATATGCTTCTAAGGTAGCTGTAGCAGTTCTGATGAACCAATACTCATATTGCAAGTGTTCTCAGGTCTGAAAAGGCTGGTACACTGAACCACATATCGAGCCCTTTATCTCGTGCATGTATATTCTAGTTGTGCTAGATATGTATAACCCTGCTCAGAACTACATTACAATAGTATACAATATATGTGGAGATGACCTCATATAATTATATTACAGCTTGAGTGCAGTTTGAGCAGGTGACATGTCCTAAGAGACTTGCATTTTCTCTTTCAATAAAATGAACAATATTTCTTCAAATCCTGAAATACAGCAACCATATTCTCTATGGAGTGTAAGCTTGAAAAGTTTCACGACAGTTTCTGTTACTTAGACTTGACCATGCATTTGTTTCTCCCGTATGTCAGGGTGGCGTTCAAAGAGTGCATATCATCGACGGAACAGTTGATGGATCACTGCTGTTAGAATTGTTTACAAGAGATGGTGCAGGGACAATGATAGCAAGGTATCCTGAAGGTCCTTTCTTGAAATTTTTAATTATAAAACATATATGTTAATACACAAGGCAATGCTTCAAGGCTCGCTTTATCCTCCTATTGAGCATCCACTACAATGCATTTCCTTGACTGATTAATATCTTGCTTTTTTAGTTTAATATACTCCCTCCAACCCAAATTACTTTTCGCAGATTTAGGAAAAATGTTGCCTAAAATCTGTCTAGATTCAGTGAATTTGTGACAAGTAATTTGGGTCAGAGGGAGTACTTTTGCATAATATAGAGCAATACTGTACTTACAAACATATCTACAATTTTTGTGCTTATGTGGATTTCTTACTAAGAAAAAAAAAAGATAACTTGTACCATGCCAAGACACTACAGCTTCTATGTTATTATCCACATCAGCACATAAGTAAATGTTTTGTAGATTTTATTTCATAATGTTAGCGTTGCTCCATAATGTATGTCAAGGCTGAAGATATATCACTGTTTTGAACTCTAGCTGTAGTTCCCCAACAAATATATTCACCATGATATTGTGAATATATGAATGCCTTTTGGAATCTAATAGCTTCTTCAAAATATTAATCCCTCTGTCCCAAAATTAACTGACTCAGCTTTGCTTAGATGCACATGTATCTACACACTAAAACGCGTATCTAGACAAAGTTGAGTCAATTAATTTGGAATAGAGGGAGTATGAAATAATGGTATATATACCCTACCGCATGTTTTTAGGGATGTTTATGAAGGAACAAGGATGGCTACGGAGGAAGATCTTCATGGTATAAGAAAACTCATTCACCCACTAGAGGAATCTGGTGTTTTAGTGCGAAGAACAGATAAAGAGGTGTGCTAAAACTTTGAATAATATATATTGAGTGCTTAAGTGTCATGCCAATTGGTCTTTTTGCTTCCGTTTAGATTTTTCTTCGCTTAGTAACACTAAAATTGTATGTCTTGTTTCCCACTTCTCCTCAGCTTCTTGAAGCTCTGTATTCATTCTATGTTGTTGAAAGAGATGGTTCAATCATTGCATGTGCTGCTCTTTTTCCGTTCCCTGAGGATGAATCTGGTGAAGTTGCTGCAATTGCTGTATCTGAAGAATGCCGAGGGAGAGGTCTAGGCGACAAGTTGCTTGGTATGTTGACAGCCTATTTGGTGTTCTGAAAGTAGCTATCAAATCTTGCCCACTACAAATATTCAAAGCCGATATCTTAGTACAATATAATTTCATAAACATATCAATTCACTAATATCACTTAGCATCTGGTGGTGTCGAGCTGTGTCACAGCTAAGAAATACAGGGCTAGATACAATGTACCTTGCTTTCTGTCCCAGTGCATATTCTGTGATCTGATTTTCACCATTCCAAGTGTTTTTACATTAATTTGATTAATATTTAAATACACAGATTTGAGGGATGCATGTGTCTGATTCTCCACGCAAACCAGGGTTTTGTTTTATTGGGATGGGACAAAACTGAAAATGCCACAGCTGACTCAGGAGCATTGATTGTTTTCGATTGTTGCCGTCCAGTTGGTTGCTTTGTCACATGCACACACAGAAACTAATAGGTTGAATAAATAAGTACAGAAGAAACAACCAATGAAAAAATTAGTGGTAATGAGGGGGTTCCTCGGTAACTACCTAGCCCACTACTAACCATCTGATGGTAAGAGCAAAAAATCAGAATGCTATTTGTTAGTACTCCTCATGTACCAGTTAATACTTGCTCTCTTAACGTAACCTCAAGGTAGTCCTGTAACTTAAACCTTCTCTTTTTAATTATTGAAAAAGGAAAGCCTTTTTTGCCTCGTTAAAGAAACCTCCTCTCTTTTGTATTAAAAGAGCTCTCACATGCTGTTATTAGTTTCTACTAGAAAGGATAATACACATATTCTTTTTTTTTAATGGTCACCAGGGGGGAGAGATTCCCCACCTGAATTTTTCATTCAGTAAAAAGGCTCAGAAGCCAGATGTTTACTTCTGGTTATGGTTCTTCAGATTACGTTGAGAAAGAGGCATTATCCCGTGGCCTTAGGAACCTATTCTTGCTCACTACACGGACGGCTGATTGGTATGTACCTATATCCTTCTCTTGTCTCGTTATGTGAATGGTCTGATAGCTTATTATTTCATGATTGATCTTTGTGTAGACATCGAGTTATCACTTGCTCTAGTTCAAATATGACGGATTGTTGGCGATACTCAATTAGCATTAGGCTCTTTTAAATTCCAAGTTTCATAGAGGAAAACGGTTGCAGACTGAGTAAAGCGAAAAGCTGTAAGTTGGTCTGTGTTGGGTGTAGAGTTTGTCCCTAATCTAGTTGACGATTTGACATGTTGCTTTTGCATGGCTTCATTAGGTCATATGTTCGCGGTGCTTAGTTTTGAGATGATGCAGGTTTGTGCGGCGTGGCTTCTCAGAGTGCTCAATCGAATCTATTCCTGAGCAGAGGAGAAAACGTATCAATCTGTCCCGTGGATCGAAGTACTACATAAAGCAGCTCCAGCTCCAGACGAAGCATGCTGGTGTCACAGCCAACAATTTTGTTGGCAGATGACAGGGCTTACAAGGAATTTGGTGGAAGTCGACATGATATCCTCCCTGGTTATATCAAAATTCCGCTCTAGTCATAACGAAATTTCAAGCTTTAAAATGCTTTTATTTTATTTATTATTACATGGATGTAAATGAACTTTGTGCCAAAACAGAAATCAAATAGGCAAGGAAATTATATTCAAACCCCATCACCAAGCAATGTAACGATACCAAAGGGAGGTTGTGCATATGCTACCCTGATTGAGTCTACCTGTTCACTGAAGAAAAGAAAGCAATATAAAGTTTATGCTCTTGGTGGCCAATCACTCTCAATGCTTCAGGAAGGATGAGCTGCAGATCTGCACATGCTAGCTAGGTTGTCATTTTTACTTTTTCTGTTTGATTCCTTTGATGATTTCCTTTTGCCTCATTGCCTAGATTGAGAGGCAAATGTTGTTTATACCTTTTGCGGTTTCATATAATAGATGAAAGGGAGTACTTTGTGCTGAAATTATTTCGCATGTAGCCGGCAGCAAGTTGGCGATAATAATTTTCATGGTTGGATATTCTAGTATTAGAAGACTGAGATGCTGGTACACTCTGCTGCGGAAGATGATGGCCATTTTTGGGTGTGGTGGATGAATTTAGGCAACGTCGTGTTATCATCAGTGAGAATCTAAAGCAAAATGTCACCATTCCATTCACCAATACGTCGTCGATCTGAGCGGCGTAGCTTGCGATGCGTGCTTTCCTTTTCCCAGCATCGACACTGGAAATAGATAGATGGTTGGCGTCTGCCAAACAATCACTACACTACACTCTTTATGGATCATAAAACGGTCTCCTTTTTTTATACAATTGCTTGTTGACGGAGACCTCCTTTTCTTGTGAAAAGCACGACTGGGACCAGAAGTTGCCTGTTGAAACTTAGGCACCAAGCGTTCAAACGGAGAACTTAGGCACCAAGTGTTGGAACGAAAGCACAGTTCCACAAGACAATCTGCAAGAGATGCTGACTTGTTCCCCGTGTCTAATACTGACTTGTTACAAACGTGTTGAATCAAGAGTACAGTATATGCTCTCCCAAGACAAAATTCAAGAGCACATATTCTCTATGTCAAGATAGAGTGCATTTGATCGACATTTACAGAGTTTGACTTGGAACAAATCAAATATGCACTATATTTCATGTTTAGAGGTCAAGCCCTGGCTGGAATTGCGAGGAGAACTGGAGTATAAGATTAAACGAGGACTATTAAGTCGGCATATAAAGTGTTCTCAATTGGAATATATTCTCTCTTTAATGGCACATTAAAAAGCCTAAAATTGTCGCTCTTTGAATGTGCAATTTTTACTACGACTAGAAGTGTAACGTTGCAATCACGCAGAGTATATAGTACTCAGATGTCTTAGATTTTTCGAAATTTGAATGAATCTAGACACTATTTAATATATAGGTTCATTCAAATTTTAATAAATACATCTATTTTAAGCATATGTACTTCCTCCGACCCATATTACTTGATTTGGATTTGTCAAAATTTGAATGAACCTATATACTAAATAGTGTCTAGATTCATCCAATCTAGACAAATTTGAGTCAGTAATATGGGTCGGAGGAAGTATGAACTGTGATAAAAAAATATAAGACCATGTTCTCAAGGTTCAGGGAACCCCTGCAGGCTGCTGCAATTACCAGCTGGTGGAACGTCAAATGGAAGATTCGAATAAAATATGATTCAGGTATAACGTGACGATCCATCATTTGGAGATGTGCCAGAAAAGATCAAATTGGACACCCACAACAAGACCACAGAAAACCCACACAATTCACATGGCAGACACAATGTTTAATCATCCATCCACACCAACCGAACAAATTCCATCGCAAGGTTCATAAACATGCAGTAATAAACAAAGAAGGTGATAACGCCCGACAAGAAATAATTAAGCTAGCAGCATCTTCTTCTGTCAAAGATAGCCCGGTTCCAGTTGATCTCTTCCTCCCTCCTCAGAAGCAGGCGTCCAGGAGACAGCAGCAGCAAAGGGCCGCCAGGCTGTTGCAGCAAAATATCGAAAGAGAATCATTAGGACAGAACACCCAAGGCAAGAAAAGTAGTTCTATAATATACTGACATTTGCAAAAAGTATATTCCTGTGTGGTGCCTCTGACTATCAAAATGATTCTTTCTTTGTAATGCCCAACTAATACAGTTATATATTGCAATTCTAAGCTGTTAGGATTGTGGATAGATAAACAATTGTGCGTGAGCCTAAGCTGATTCGTGGGTACATTAAGGGGAGATGGTAGCCGTTCTTTGGTAGTACCACGGCGTCAACGGAAATATTGATTGCCAGGTTGCCTCTTCCCGAAAGAATCGCCTACTATTGATATACACTTTGGTCTTATCTCAATGCCAGTCCAAAGCAGCCACCAGACGCAAGTGGAACGCCTCCCTAAAAATCGTGGCTGCCGATGACACGTTTCTTTCAGTTGGTGACTGGTGACTGCTGAGACGACACAAAAGTTGGCTTTAATTTTGCATCCTAGCCGTGCATCTAGGATCAGACGGTCCACGCGACTAGGAGGGAGAAGACAACCACCCCTCGCCGCGGGGAATGCGTGTGCGCTTCGCGTGGAGCGACCGACACGTCGACGAGACGACGACCGCTCTCGCCTTTTCCAGAGGGTTCGCTCACGCGTCAAGTCACAGCCCCCAACCAAGCAAACGTGAGCGCGACGGCGACCCGGCGGGGGAAAAGCTGCCCGGTGGCGTGCTGGCTCTCACAGATCTGGCCCGGGCGATCCTGATTTCGTACCCTAAACGAGACCCAAACTTTTTTTGATCTAATCTAGTACTGGGAAGAGATACTACTACGGACGGATGCAGGCAGAAAAATAATGGAATTATTAGATGCGACGAGGAGCGTACCATCCCTCCATGAAGGAAGGCCCGCTGCTCTGCTGCTGTTGCTGCTGCTGGTAGGGCGGCGGCTGCTGCGCGTACTGCGGCGGGTAGCCCTGCTGGGGGTAGCCGGCCGGCGGGTAGCCCTGCGCCGGTGGTGGGTAGCCTGCCGGAGGGTACCCCGGCGGCGGGTAGCCGTCCTTCCCCGGGTAACCTGCGGAATCGAAGATCCAGAGGACAGAAATTGAGTCCGTCGGCCACACGAAAAGAGGAAAGGAACACCACGAATTAAATCAAATAGATAGACACACGGGATGGAGATGGGGATCGACCTTGCTGCGGCGGGGCGCCGACGGGTGGCTGCTGGTTGTAGTAGCTCATCTTCTCCTCCTCCTCCTTGGTCCGGGGTTCGCTGGTTTCTTGAGGCGATCGGAGCTGTGCAAGTCTTTCGCTTCAGATGTTGGGGTTTGGAATCCGCCTCGGGTCAGGTGGGTTTTATATAGCCGGAGTTTGCCTGTCGCCAAACCGCGTCGGGAACGTGGGCACTGGGCCTTGGTGGGGCCGTATCATGCGCCTTGGGCGGCTCGTGATGGACCAGCCCGGCCCGCGCACTTTGCCCGCCTGCTGCGACCGGAAACGCGTCGCCAAGGGGGTGCATTTATGGTTACCTGATTTAGTTCCCTTTTTGCTCCGGAGTTTTTTTTTTCCTGGTATTTTGCTCCGGAGTTTCAGTACCTGACATACCTATGACGTGTGGGTATTTGAGTCGAGGAAACATTACATACGAATTTTTATACTACCACTCTCTTTGATCCAAATTAATGGGCTTAGATTGTCTAGATACGGAAAACAAGTTTTAGTGCTAGGTATATCTATGTCTAAACGAAACTATTAATTTGGAGTACTATAAGAAAATGATTGGTGTAGTCGGTGAGTTTAGTCATCTGAGAGAGAGAAAGCATAAGAGAGTACAAGTAACTCACAACCTGCGTATCTCAAAAAAAAAAAAAATCACAACCTTGTTCAAAAAAATCACAACCTTGTTCTGAAACGAAAGTTCTTCTAGCGCATGAACTCCGGTGATCATTTATATTAAAAATAAAAAATATATTTATAAGATTTAAACAATAAAAATAGTTCTGGAGTTTGACAATAACATATCCTACAAGTATGCAAAATCACAATGTGGAATTCTTTTTTATTATGGGCTACACTAATTTGAATTTTAGTCTAAGATTTAAAAATATGATACTCACATCTACAATTTTTTTCTGTAACTCAAAATATACATTATTTCCAACTGATAGTATGAAGGTTTGTGGTACACATCACTACATACACCTGATTTGTTTTCAGAATTTTTGGAACTCGGAAATATGTTTTCTTTTACTTTAAAAAATCATTCGCGCCCATATGCACCAAATCTTCATGCGAACCATTGATTATTACAAGAAGAATAACTTTTCTCAAACAACATACTCCCTCCATCTTAAAATAGATGTCATGAACTTTTTTAATTTGAATGTATCAGACACTATTTACTACTTAGCATCTACTCCATCCATTCAGAAATATAAGACATTTTAACCTTATGAAATAAATGTATCTAAACTACTTTTAATGTATAGGTTTACTCTGAAACTCTATGAATCTATGCACTAAAAGACGTCTAAATACATTCGATTCACAAAGTTAAAACGTCTTTTATTTTCATCGAAAAAAAGTCTTTTATTTCTAAACAGAGAAACTATATTCATCTAAATTTAAAAAAACTTTCGATATATATTGAAGTATTTCGATCGTGACAGCTTTACATGCATCTTCAAAGGGAAGAACAAGCAAGCCAACATGCACAAACGCCGCCAGAAAAAATAGAACACCATGCACACAAGACACAACAAAAATAATGCAGTCATCAGTTGTGCCGTTGCTAGATTAATATATATGACCGTTGTGAGTCTTCTTTTTATGACCGTTGTGAGTCTAGAGGCTTAGTCAACCGAAACAAATACAGTATATTTCCTCCCAAAGAAAAAAAAACACTCCTTTCGATTCATATTATTGTTTTTAACTTTATATAGATTCGTATATATGTAGCTAAGCATTTAGACCAGATGTATTTGTATTTAGACAAAGTTAAAAATATTAATATGAGCCGAAAGTACTCCCTCTGACCCATATTAATTGATTTAGATTTATTTAGATATACGAATGTATCTAGTCAAATTTTAGTGCTAGATATATTTGTATTTAGACAAATTTGAGTCAACTAATATACGAGGGATTAGTATATTGTCTAGAAAAGTATTGACTCAACATTTAACTTTTATTAGAGGCATCGAGTATTGACTGGAGTTTCAGGTCTCTTCTTCTACGGAGTACAGTAGTTGTTGATATGCTAAAGTACAAACGTTCGTCAGATCCGGTTGGCCATGTTTGCCAACTATACGTTTCTCCGGCGCGTCGTCTTTGATTGCTTAACGTTGGTTCGTTCCAACCACCAGCATCGATGCAGATATCAATGTTCGTCGTGGATTCAAAGTACGCGTTGCCGTCGCCAACACGTCCGGCCCAACTTTCCCTCCGCGAAAGAGGGTCTCGCTTAGGAAACTTCCAAACAGCATGACCAGGTTGAAAAACCACTGATCAATTTCACATCCACAACAATTATTATAAAAAAACTAGCTGAATATCCGTGCATTACTACGGAAAACAACTATCTCAACAAGATAAGAGCGTTTCGTTCTCTATAAAATTTGCCTCTTCTGTTTACGGCGACTTTTCTATGAAAGCTACGACTTTCACTCTGTATCCTTCAATTTACATCAGAACACGATACCTTATACTCACTTCCTCCCAAAATAGATGTTTTAAATTTGTCAAAATTTAGATAAACTTACCTAAATAGTGTCTAAATTTATTCAAATTTTTGACAAATCTGAGACGTCCATTTTAGGATGGAGGGAGTATAAGTTTCAGGTCAATTCACGATTAATGCTTCTAAATATGTATGCATTTTTCATGAAACCTTTGTTTCACTATTGAGTTGTGTATTTTGGTGCCCGCTGAGAATTATAGTGTTATATCACTACTGTTGGATCATGCATCTGGTGCAAACAATTTCGTGAATGGAATAGAAAATAATATCCCATACTTAACTTCACTTGATGAACCAAAGAATATTCCGCACCCAATTGTTACAAGTATGGATCATGAACAAAGAATGAAGAAAACAGATTACTCAAATATGTCCAATTGCAACACTGAAATTAGATTTTTTTAGCAAACCAATTTTATCCTGTCAATCTGATTCCAAGCTCAGCGTGGCGGCTGGGATAATATCACCCAGGTTTCTGTCTTTCTGATACGCATTCGCTACCCATTCAGACCAGCGTTTGTTCACAAAAAAAGAGCCTCAACATTGAATTTTTAGATCCAGAGCAAAGATAGGAATGGATCTGTTATTTGTGCAATGAACAACATTTTTTTAATATTGAAATTAAAATCTGATGACAATAAGAAATTATCCACATAATTAAAATAAATAATTAGATTTGCTCACAAAGGGATTTAGTTTAGATCAAGAAACGAAAGTCAGATAACCAACATAATTCGATCTACACGCAAAGAGGAATAGTTTAGACCACGAAGCATGCATCGCTGTTGCTATGTATCTGCCTGCTGCAGGTAGCCGCCTCCCTTCCAACTCCATCCACCGGCCCTTGGCTATGATGTGCTTGATGTGACAGCTAGTTCTTCTTAGTTGTTGCTCTCTTCTGGTCGGAGAAGGAGTCGTTGATGGCCATGGTGATGGTATTTTTTCTGGGAGGACACTGACGACGGATGTACGGACTACTCTGAATTTCACCGGGCTCTAGTGCAGCTCGCGCACCTGTTGCTCAAATTTCGGCGAGCCGGCGCCGTCCCGCACAATTCCTCGCGACCAGGCCCTCCCTCCACGGCGCGTCCCAGCCAGCCAAAGGAGGGCGGCTGCCTCTACATAGTGACGCACACGCGCTTGGGGAGCCCGTAAGGTCGCAGGCCTTAAGGCCACGGCCAACGCTCCACCCTGGACAGGTTTCCTAGCTCTTGACGTGGGCTCGGGTGGTCCAGCTGTCCAAAATGTGTCGCATGCAGAGAAAAACGGGATCCTGCGGAGGAGCTCGCTGCTCCACCAGAAAAGTGAAGAAAAGGAGATCAGTCTGAGAAGAGAAGGAGCAAAGGAAGAAGATAAAAAAATTCAGCCGGGCAGTGAGGCAGCATGTGGCGTTGTAGGGTGAACAGCAATGCGGTGGCCTCAACTCTCAAAGCCTACTTGGCGGGGCTAGGGCAGTGGCATACACCTGCCACCGTAAATCATGCCCTAACAGCTCTGCGGCGCAGCACCAGCTCAACAGTCATCCGCTCGTGCACTACCTGAGCTCCATCTCTGCCCAACCCCAACACCGCCCCCTCGCCACACCAGACGACCCTCCTACTGTCAGGCGCGGTGCCACTCTATCTTCCCTCACCCCTTCCAGTGGCGTGATGTCACGCGGGAGGATACTTCCAGTGACACCTGAGTAAATAACGTTCTAGTGGGTCGTGTTGTGTGCGTGTCTGTTGTGGGCCTGCGTGCCAACGGTACTAAGACAGGAGTATATAAGTAACCAGAAGCTTGTAACTAAAACGTATGCTGAAAATTGAGAAATGAAAGTCAGAGTTTTCCTCCTTCCTTTCCTCTAAAACTCTTTCTTCTTTCTCAAGCTAAGCATCCGATCCCCAACTTGGCAATCATACCAAGGGGATGGTACAATTGGTATCAGATTTCACCGATCTCTGGACGCTGCGCGGGTCGACAGGTTCGAGTGGCCGTCTTTGATCGCTCACTCGGTAACATCCTCATCCCTGCAGAAGCTGTCGCTCGGCATCTCCCGATTCGTCGCGCCGGAGACCGTAAAATCCCGAGAGACGTTCGCGTGGATCGGTTGGTTTTGGCCGGTGAGGAGCAGCCACGACGCCTTCTAGACCTTCTCCGCAGACGCTTCTGGTCTTGGCGGCGATGGGGGAAGCTGCAGCGGGGACGGCGGCGTCGCTCACAGAGTGCATGCAGGCGGTGGATCTACTCCATGGGCGGGTGGCCGTCATCGATTCTACTCAACAGGGCTTGGTTGCGCAGATCGGCCTCATCGCTGAAGCAGTAGAGGCGGGGGCGAAGGCGCAAGCGAATGTGGTGTTGCAGCTCGTGGCCCTTCACGACAAGTTCTCTGCTACAGTCGAGCGGCTCGAACAGAGTCACCGACGCTCGCCATCTCCAACAGAGGAGGATCCAGATATGGAGGACGTCATGGTGGTGGGCAAGGGCGTTCTCCACAACACAAGGACTACCTGGTCAGGCAACGCACCTGGCGCCTCTGCGTCCACTCAGGTAACTGGGGAGGATATGGGGGCGGAATTGCAGTCAGGGGCGGTGTTTCAGGAGGTGCGGGTGGAGGTAGAACTGGCGGTGGTGTAATTGGGGGCGCAGGAGGCGGTAGAATGAGTCACTCCATAGATTCAGCGCTCAAGCATAATCTCAAGATGTCCTTTCCTAGGTTCGACGTGACCAGCCACGAATTTGGAAAGATAAGTGTCTGGACTATTTTCGCATGTTCAATGTCCATCCTTCACTGTGGTTGGTGTCAGCAACTCTGCACATGGATGGAAATGCTGCGCTCTAGCTCAAGGCATACAGGTTACGCCATGAAATCAATACCTGGCCAGCACCAATGACTGTGATGGATGAAAATTTTGTGCTGATGACCATCGCAAATACATGAAACAATTTTTGGCACTGAAACAACGGGGAACAGTGGAAGAATATCAAGTGCAATTTGAGTCTTTGTCCTATCACATCTCTATGCAGAATCCCCACTATGATGAACAAATTTTTGTTTCCCAATTCATTAAGGGACTGAAAGTAGAGATCAGGGGCACAACTGAAGCACAAGTGCCAGAGACAGTGGAGCGTGCTATTCTGCTAGCAACTGTGCAACAAGAGGTGTTAGCTGAATCAAGGAAATGGAGGCATCATGGTGGCCAAATAACAAGAGCTGAACCTGCTGCTCACTGATACGTCCAATTTGCATCACCATTCTATATCATAATTTGCCTCTATTCATTGATATATGTCTTATTATGAGGTAATACTTATGTATTTTTATCTGTTTATGCATGTTGGATGATTCTTGGAGGATGGACTGCTGGAGTCTAGATTCTGATGGAAAAAGAGGTGTTTTGATGCAATTTCGCGAAGATCAGAAAAATACCAGAAAAATATGGGAAAATTATATTTTCCCGAAAGACAGGAAGCTAGAAGGGGAGGCGAAGAAGGGCCACAGGGGGCCCACACACCCCTAGGCGCGGGTCCCCCCTAGCCCGCGCCTAGGGCAGGTGTGGCCCACCTGCTCGGCTCCCGATTCCGCCCTCTCGCCTATATCTTCCTTATAGAACCCTAACACCAGGGGAGCAACCACAGATAGATTTCTGCCGTCTCTGCGGGGCTGAAAACACCGGAGAGAAAGATCTCTCCGGCAGACAGATTTCTGCTGGGGAATTCCTTCCCGGAGAGGGGAGATCGTCGCCATCAACACCGTCATCAAGCTAGGCTTCATCGGGATCATCATCATCATCATCCACACCATCATCTCCACTAGCACTATCATCACCACTCCGTCCTGCTGTAACAATTGTGTTGGATATCGCTTTAGTTCTTAGAGGAAACTTTCCCGGTGTTAATTACTATTGTAGTTGATGCTTGTGAGTGGGACCATTGGATTATTGCTTATGTTCAGATTGTTATTCATTATCATATCATCTTTGATCTTGATCCATATGATGTCTCGTGAGTAGTTCATTTAGTTCTTGAGGACATGGGAGAAGTCATGTTGTTATTAGTGGATTTGTGTTTAGTTATTATTCAATGGTTTAGTATTTAAGTTGTGGTGCTATTCTTTTAGTGGTGTCATGTGAACGTCGACTACATGATACTTCACCATTTATGGGCCTAGGGGAATGCATTGTGTATTTGGCTACTAATCGCGGGGTTGCCAGAGTGACAGAAACCTGAACCCCCGTTAGGACACCTTTGCACAAGGGAGTGTAGGATCTCAGATTTTAAGGTTGTGGTTAGGTTTATATCTTAATTACTTTCCTTTAATTGCGGATGCTTGTAGGGGGTTTAATCACAAGTATGTATTAGTCCAAGTAAGGTCGGTACATTAGCACATGTTCACCCACACAACACTTGCAACACCAAAGAAGAGTACTCGGCTATTTGAAGCGAAAGCACTTGACAGAATTCCCATGTATCCTCGAGAACGTTTGGTCTTTATAAGTATTTCCACCGGCTTGTCCTTTGCTAAGAAGGGATTGGGACACTTGCTGCGTTTGTTCTTTGTCCTTATTACTTGCACCTTGTTTTGTTGCTTTATCAGAAAACCACTAAAAATCCGTTTGCTAAGTATTTACAGAGATTTCCTGCTCCATATCACTAGTCAACACCTTCTGCTCCTCGTTGGGATCGACACTCCTATTTATCAAAAGTACTATGATACACCCCCTATAATTGTGGGTCATCACTCACAAAGGGGATGCTGTCAAGCCATCATTGAGATTAGGCACAGGGGAGCTGTGGAAAGATCGCCAGTCAAGAGATTACAGGAGGGCGAATGGTCTGTGTTTCAAGTGTGGGGACAAATATGATCCTAATCATCAGTGTGTCAAGAAACCAGGAGCAGAAGTACACACTCTGGAAGCAATTGAAGCACATGTTGAGACAGATACAGAGATGTTATCTGATGAAATTTTGAATATGATTGAGCAAAATGATCTGGCTCAGGCAGAACAGCTTAGTCTGTCTATTCATGCTCTGGATGGCACAGAAGGGGGGAAAACAATTTGACTGAGAGCATTAGTGAGAAATCAAATTTTGCTTATCCTGGTTGATTCTGGAAGTAGTAGTGACAGTTTCATAAATGCCAACATGTTGGACAGGATTCCTTGCCAAGTCCAACAAATGGATTCTATTACTGTGAAGCTAGTTGATGGCAAGTTCATGCATTGCAAGGAAATGATTACTAGCCTGTCTTGGTGTTGTCAAGGGCACACTTTCTCCACTGATATGAGAGTTTTGGAGCTGGGAGCTTATGATGCCATCCTAGGCATTGATTGGTTAGCACATCACATTCCCATGGTCACTGATTGGCAGAACCATTCTCTCTCCTTTTCACATAAAGGTCAGTTCATCACACTGCAAGGAGTATAGGCACTAGATAGGCACAATATCAGGGAATTACCAGTGGAGCAACTTATTAAATGGCATAAGGGTAATGAGATTTGGGCAATGGCTGTAATTAAAACAGATGAGGACAACTCTTCTTCTTCAGTTACAGCATGTGTGCAGGCTGTGCTAGATCAGTATCAGGATGTTTTTGCTATTCCATCAGAGTTACAACCAGAGAGAATGTACGATCACTCCGTCCCTTTGAAACCTGATGCTGTTCCTTTCAATGCTAGACCCTATAGGTATTCACCTGCTCACAAAGATGAAATTGAACATCAAGTGAAACAAATGTTGGAAGCAGGAATTATTGTTCCTAGCATGTCACCATATGCATCTCCAGTCTTGCTTGTCTAGAAGAAAGACGGCTCCTGGAGATTCTGCATAGATTATCATAGACTCAATGAGTTGACCATCAAAAATGTGTTCCCAATGCCAGTCATTGACGAGCTACTTGATGAGTTAACTGGAGCATCTGTGTTCTCCAAACTGGATTTAAGAGCAGGATATCATCAGATTCGCATGTTGCCAGCTGATGAACACAAGACTGCATTTAAAACCCATCATGGCCATTATCAATTTCGTTTCATGCCTTTTGGGCTCTGTAACGCACCTGCTACTTTCCAGTGTGTCATGAACCGTGTGCTTAGTCCCTGTCTCAGGAAGTCTGTATTGGTATTCATGGATGACATTCTGGTTTATAGCTCTTCTCTCACCCATCATGTCCAACATCTTACTGAAGTATTCAACCTGATCAGACAAAATAGGTTTTTTGTTAAAGGAAGTAAATGTTCGTTTGCCTGCACCAGCCTGGAGTATTTGGGCCACATCATATCAGATGGAGGGGTGGAAACTGATCCAAAGAAGACAACAACCATGCTACAGTGGCCACTACCAACCACAATCACTGAACTGCGGGGCTTTCTAGGATTGACAGGTTATCATCGCAAGTTTGTGCGAAATTATGCCACTATAGCTCGTCCCCTTACTCTTCTTCTCAAGAAGAAAGCGTTTTGCTAGAATGATCATGCCACAACAACCTTTGAAGCTCTCAAACTAGCAATGACATCCACTCCTGTTCTGCAGCTACTATATTTCAGCAAAGGATTTGTTGTTGAGACAGATGCATGTGACTCAGGGATTGGAGCTGTACTGATGCAGGACAATCATCCAGTAGCATTTCTCAGTAAACCCCTAAGTCAGTCACATCAGCTCTTGTCCATCTATGAAAAGGAGTTCTTGGCGCTTCTTATGGCAGTGGAGCGCCGGAGGCCATATTTCCAGCAGGGGAATTCGAAATTAAAATAGATCAACATAGCCTCTGTTTTCTGGAGGATCAGACCCTGCAATATCCGTTGCAACGCAAAGATATGGCTAAGCTCATGGGGCTGTAGTTTAAGATCACATACCTCAAAGGAGTCGATAATCATGTTGATGATTCCCTTTCTCGAGTAGGGCACCTACTCAAGATTTAGATGTGTTCCGAAGTGCAACCAGCCTGGCTGCAAGAGGTGCTCAACTCGTACGTCACGGATGCAGATGCGCAACGACGTCTAACTGAGTTAGCTCTAACTGGATGTGATGAGCATGGGTTCGAGTTGCAGAATGGCCTCATTCGGCGCCATGGGCATATGTGGATAGGCGAAAATTCAGCCTTGCAAACAAAATTGATTGTAGCGTTTCATGCTAGTGCCATTGGGGGCACTCCGGGGTCGAGGCAACCTATCAGCGCCTAAAGCGTCTGTTTGCTTGGACTGGCCTGAAAACAACAGTGATAAACTTTGTGAAGCAATGTGATGTTTGTCAACATGCCAAGCATTCAAATCAGCATCCTCAAGGTATGTTGCAACTTTTACCAATTCTAGCTGGAACCTGGCCGGACATTACTATGGATTTTGTCGAAGGATTACCATTATCAGAGGGCGCAAATTCGATTCTCGTCGTGGTCGATCGCTTCACCAAATTCGCCCATTTTATTTCACTGAAGCACCCATTCTCTGCACCCCAGGTGGCACGCGCCTTTGTGGATATTGTGGTCAAACTCCACGGGATGCCAAATTCCATCTTCTCTGACCGTGGAGCAATCTTCACGAGTCATTTATGGCGTCAGCTGTTCCTCAAACTAGCTGTCAAACTCAAATTCACCACCTCCTATCATCCGCAAACGGACGGTCAGACAGAGTGTGTCAATCAAAGTCTGTTGATGTACTTGCGGTGTTCAGTATAGGAAAACCCAAAAGACTGGAATAAGTTGTTGTCTATTGCAGAGCTGTGGTATAATTCCACAGTCCACAGTGTGACAGGTATGTACCCCTTCAAGGCACTATATGGGCATGAGCCGAATATGGGAGCAATGCCAGAAACCTCTAAAGATAGCGGATCTTCTCTCGTGGAGTTCTTGACAATTTAAGAAGCTCACATTGAGCGCCTCAAGATTAACCTGACTGCCTCTCAAAATCGTATGAAACTCAAGGCTGGTCGCTTGAGGACTGAGCGGGAATTCTTGGTGGGCGACAAGGTACTTCTGAAACTATAACCTTATGTTCAGCGCACTGTGGCAAGTCGACCATATCCTAAGATGGCATATAAGTACTATGGTCCATTTGATATTGAGAGGGTGGGGAAGGTGGCCTACAAGATCTTGCTTCCTGAAGAGAGTAAAATTCATCCGGTGTTCCATGTATCTCAGTTGAAAGAGTATCGTTCAGACTATAATCCCGTCTATTCAGAGCTGCCCACGTTTCCTGCACTAGATGTGCTGAATACAATGCCAGAGAATATACTCGACAGGCGTATGGTGAAGAAGGGAAATGCGGCAATCGTTCAGGTCCTTATCAAATGGACAAATCTCTCTGTGGAGTCGGCGACCTAGGAGAATTAGGAGGTGCTCAAGGTGCGTTTTCCGGCTGTGCTCGCTTGGGGACAAGCTCGTTCTTCTGAGGGGGGGTATTGTCACGCAGGAGGATACTTCCAGCGACACCTGAGTAAAGAATGTTCCAGTGGGTCGTGTTGTGTGCGTGTCTGTTGTGGGCCTGCGTGCCAACGGTACTAAGACAGGAGTCTATAAGTAACCAGAAGCTTGTAACCCGACTCGCTCCCTCTCCTCTCGCCTCGATACCCACCCCCGCCGCCAGAGACGAAGCCAAGCCCCGCCGCCTCCGGTCGACCCCGCCCCTGGTAGCTGCTCGCCCTGCGCCGTCCAACGCCTCCCCATCGACCTTTGGCCGCGCCCTGCCTTCGCCGGTCCCGGCACCATCGGTGAAGAGCCCGGCCACCGCCAGGAGCCCCGTTCGCGCGTCCCTCTCCCGCTGCAGTCCCACGCCGCCGGTTGTTGGCCGCCCTCTTCCTCGCTGTCACACAACCTCCTCGTTCCCGGAGCCCCGCTCTTGCTCACCAGCCGCCACCATGCCCTGCCATCGCCTGCTTCCTAGCGCTGCTCGACGTCCTCGTTGGCCGCAGCCAGGTGCCGCCTTGTGCCCTCCCCTCTGCCATCGGTAGAGCACCACCTCCTCCTCGTCTGCGCGTCGCCGCGCCTCTTCCAGGCCGGTCGCCGCCGCCCGCGGTCTCCATCCCCGTCACCTTCGTCCAGGGTCGTGTCTCCACCATATTCTGCCGCACAGAAGTTGCTATGCCCGTCTGGTCCCTCTGTTGTATCCTCCGTGTGTCTGCTGCCGATAGCTATGTCGTGCTCGTTCGGAGTTCTGCCAAGCACTGTTGCTGCCAAGACATAGTAATGGTTCCGCAGAGGTGCCCGCTGCTACCCCAACACCCCGCACTAACGGCCGCACGCCGCCGGTGATGGAGGCCACCCGTCATGGCTGCTACATACGACATCAAGGTTTGCTATTTATAGCCGGCTGCGGTGCTACCCGTGGCCAGCGGTGGTGCTACAAGAAGTGTCTGATGTTTCTACTTAAGGTGACCTGACTTGCTACCGATGGTGCCTGGAGGTGCTACCGATGACAAGGATTGCGTTTTGAGTTTTTTTTGCTGTGGTGGGGATTTTCTACATATGTATTTGTTTTGCTAGACCTGTTCTATGTGTTCGCTATAATATTGTAAAAAATTTGCTACAAGATGTCCGTCGAAGTAGATTTTGCTATGGTAGCAATTTTTTTTGCTACAACGTCCCGGCGATGTCTCCGGTGAAATGGATTTTTGCTATATTTTGCAATTTTTTTGTGATTTTGCTACACTAGCGCAAAGCTTTTTCTACAAGGTCTCCGGCGAAAGTCTTCGGCGAGGTCTACCGGCGAGGTCTCCGACAAGTCTCTAGCAAGGTCGCCGGCGAGGTCTTCGGCAAAATCTCCGACGAGGTCCAGTATATTTTTCTATTTTCTAGGCCGAATCGTTTTTTGCTACATGGAGCAAAAGCAGGACTATATGTGTAAAAGCGAAACCGTATATAGAAAAACGGGATAAAAAGACGGAAATCAGATCTGACCGTCGATCTACCTAGATCGGACGGCCGAGGATCCGGGGATGGAAATTTTCCATCCCCCGGGGGACGCCTAGCAATGTCTTCGGTTGTACACCCTGATTCCTACAAGCAAGGCATATTTTGTTTCATTAAGATAAGTCTTTGGCCAGCAATTGCTTAATCAAGGTTTTTCTTTTCACGAAAATTCCACCAATTCTTTAATAATCACCAGCAATAGTATAGACATCACTTATAAAATAATAAAATTATAAATAAATCATTGGACCACATATCGATGACTATAAACACAAGCGCGAGTCGAAGGCACCACCGTCCTTCCCACTCCATCACCGAAGACAGGCAAAATTTGACATAGTATAGACATCACTTATAAAGTAATAAAAACAATACCAACGGGCATGAAACCGACTTGAAACAATACCAAGAAAAACAACCGGATCTCAAGAAATGTGTCACACACACGACTCCATACGTGCACTGTTGGTGCTAGGTTTATACCACTGGAGTGTGTAATGTACCTAGACAACCGGAGAATAGAGGGAGGTGATAGGTGGCTCATATCAGTCTCACCGACGAGAGTTGACAATGGTTGTCGTCGGCCTTCAGGATATGAACATGGACCATTGACCTTCTCACCCACGCTGATGGAGTTGACAAAGGGAATGGGAGTGAAGAATATTCGAGTTGCGGTAGTCAGCGATGGTGGCAACGCTAGATGAGGTCGAAACGGCGGTGGCGTAGTCGCGGTGGAAACTGTGCAGGATGAGATTGGGAGCGAGATGGTGATGGTGGTAGGCGAGATAATACTGTAGATTTCTTTTTTATAGATACTACTCCATCTGTTTAGAAATATAAAACGTTTTAGTTTTATGAATCGAATATATCTATACATGTATAGATTCGTAGAGGTTCAAAGTGAACTTATATAGTAAAAAAAATCTTGATACATTTATTTTACAAAGTTAAAATATTTTATTTTTCTAAACGGAAGGAATATATTATATAATTAATGATGCAAGATTTCAAGCCCTCACATCACCCCACGTTCCATGCACCGTGGAGGAGCTAATAACTACATATATGAAACCCCTAAGAGCATCTCTAGTGGCTCGTCTATATGGCCATCTAAAGTGATTTGGACGACCGTGGATGGAAAAAATCTTCCTAGTGGCTCTTCTAAACGGAGGTCTAAATTTATACATCCTCCCAAACCTGCTATCCATCGTCCATATATGAACGACGGTGCCACGGCCGTCCAAAGCAAATTCTCGCCCGAGAGCTCACTCCCGCGCCCATCCGGAGCAGTTGGAGACGTCAGGCGGGGGAGACACTCGCGCGAGGTCGCCGTCTCTCTGCTCGCCGGCTCCATGTACTCTCCTTTTCCATGTAGATTTGGCGCGAGGGAGAGAGAAATTGGACGGGAACGAGAGGGTGCTCGACCATGGTTCCTAGGCGCACTCTAGATCCGTCCGCCGACAGCAAATTTTTGCTAGATCCGGACGCAAAACAGTGTAGTCGGATGCGGTCTCGTCTGGTCCTATTGGGGACAGGCTCGGGCGTGGAGGGGGGCATGGGGTCGCGGGAGGCGTCGGGGCTAGCGGTGGACATGGAGGAGAATGGAAAGGGGCATGGCGGCGGTTGGGGAGGAGCAACAACAAGGGCATGGTGGAGGACTGCAGCTACTCTGACGGTGTTGAAAAGAGGAGGCCTGTCTAGTACTGAACTCAGCTTATACATCGATACATAATATAGAGATGGGGTGTGATGTACTACTGAATGTTGACGAACATTGCTTGTATTGATAATCATGTTGTTGTCTTGTTTGCTACTGAATATTGCTTATAAATTTTGACGGTAGTTATAAAAAATTACTAAAATTTTGGAGAGAGGATGTAGACGTCCTACATATACACGTTCCGCTCAAAATTTAAGATCATCTATATTCTCTCTCCCTTTAGACGGCTATCTATATAGATATATAGACGCCCAGATTTAGACGTTCCACTAGAGATGCTCTACGGAGCACTAAGATCCCTAGAAACAACGAGCCGTGAGGTCTCTGAGCGCGCTTTCGATGTGGTCCCCGCTGTCATATAGGCACACCGTTTGGGGCTCAGTGTCGGTTCTTGTCGGTCGCTGGGTAGCGTCTTGCGATTCGCATGCCGCTGAACAAAAGAGAGTGTGTTCGTCTCTTCCACCTCTTTCCTGAAAATCGCCGATTTATGGTCACCTCGGCCGTAGGCACCGCTGATCCCACCGATGCCTCGACCTTCCGGTGCCCTGATTTGCCGGCGTGCAGGTCCAATGGACGTCTGTGTTGTGTCCCGCAGCGCCTCCGAGATGCAGAAAGCCCTGACCCATGGCCTTCGTCCTGCCGTTGAAGTGTCCTGGGCACCTGAACGTCGCATCACATGGACCTCGTCAAAGGGGCCGCGTCTTCTCATAACAGTACGTCGCCTCCTCCACCTCTCCTTCTCTATCTGCCTCGATTCCGGTCTCCCTTACCCCTCAGCAACTGCAGGATACCGTGTGGGTGTGCATTGTAGTGGCTGCTCTCCCCCGCAAGTTGTCGGTTCCGTTCTAGATGATTTGGAATGTGGCGATGTCCTCCCTCATCCCCTCGATTTCTCGCCCTTCACGCCGAGCGCTACATCTTGCAGACCTTTTCCTCTTCCACCCCATGCCTCTTCGTCCGCGGATATGAGCGTCTCCATGACTGCTCCATAGCCCCAATGTGGTGAGACCTTCTCCTTGGTGAGTCCCAACCTTTCCTCTCTTTGAAGAAGGACGGCAGCAGGAAGTCTATCTCCCGTCACTCCTGCGTTCCTACTCCCGCTCCACAAGCAAGCGCTATAGTATCATCAATTAACTTCTCTAAATCAGTAAATACTCACTAAATCAGCTTTGATATATAATATGATACCAACAAAAATTGGTTCGAGACATGTCTTACTTTAGCATTTCTCTCCCACCCAGATTATGGGTTACAAGAGGAGAGGAGAGCCTCCTGAGGTGTGTTCTGCATCTTTCCTTTGGTGGCATCCTATAGTCCTGCACATGCATTCATCATCTAGCCAGTTTACTTAGATGTTGACAGAAACTTTTGTTGAATGCTCATAAACATGGGGGTTTTGCACTTTCGGCTTTAGGAAGTTCAACCTTAGACTTAAGTTCCTGTTAGCTGCTGATGGCGCCTGAAAGCGCTTCGTCAGGAAATCCCAAGAGCAAGGTGTGATGCAGCACAGCAGCAAGTCTTCCCTCAGTAAGAAACCGAGGTTATCGAACCAGTAGGAGGAAGGAAACATCTCAAAGGTGTTGCGAGCAACTTGGAAACCTGCACAACACAAACTCAAGACTTTGCCCCAACGAACAGTGAGGTTGTCAATCTCACCGATTGCTGTAACAAAGGATTAATTATATGGTGTGGAAGGTGATGGTGGTTTACAGAAAGTAAACAGTAATAGTGGAATATGTATCAATGGTAAATATTGGACCGGGGTCCATAGGTCACTTGAGGTGTTCTCCTTAAGATAAACAAACATGGCATGCTGGGTAAACAAATTACAGCAGGGCAATTGACAGGACTGTGCAAGGGATAAGAATGCAATACTAGACATTCATGATCCTATGAGATTCGATTGGGCAATACAACAAGATACATAGACCGCCATACAACTGCATCTATGAGTAGTAATCCACCTTCAGGTTATCACCCGAACCCGTAGTCCAAGGTGGAACTACTCACTCTTCATACCGGAGGCTGGCATGATGAAGAAGAAGGCCTCCGGGATGATCTCCCCTCCGGCAGGGTGCCGGGAAGAGCTTCAGATACCCCCGATCTAGGGATGATGGTGGCGGCGGCTACAAACGATTTCATGGAATATTGATCGGGTCCTTAGGGTTTAGGCATTGGGGAATTCTTATAGGCGAGGCTAGGAGGCGGCCAGGGGGCCCATACCCTGCCCAGGCGTGACCTAGGGTGGGCCCGCACCTGGGAGGGTGCGGCCGCCCTATGGATCCCCTCCGGCTCACCTCCGTCTCTCCTCTGGACTCCGTGTTCTCCTCGGTGAAATATTGACTTTGGCTTTTGTCCCGTCCAATTCTGAGGATATTTCCTTACTAGCTTTTCTGGAACCAAAAACTGCAGAAAATAGGCATCTGGCACTATGGCAACTTGTTAATAGGTTAGTACCAGAAAATATATAAAACACCTCAAAGTGTGGACAAAGAAAAGCAAAGTAGATACTAAACAAGCATGGAACATCAAAAATTATAGATACTTTTCCGATGTATCAAGCATCCCCAAGATTAACTCCTGCTCGTCCTCGAGTAGGTAAGTGATAAAAAGAATAATTTTTTAGGTGACATGCACCATCAAAACCAAGATCAAACCATTTTCAAGCAATGAAAGCTGGGATCAAAGAACTCTAAACATGAGCATGAAAGATGGAGTTCTAACAGTAAGAAAAAGTAACTATGTGATGGGTTTCGCGACATAGTAAATCAAAATTTTCTACGGATGCGAACAGAGGGAAGCCAAGATCTAATCTAGGAGATGCAAACAACGAGAGAGATTGGATTAGATCTTCATACCCTTGAAGATTCGCACAGCGGAACGTTCGTCGGAACGTGGGTGATGTAGTCGTACTCGCTTCTCCTCCTCGCGATCCGATCCGATCTAGCACCACAAGTGGTGATGCCTCCGTGAGATGCACACGTGCAACACCTCGACGTCTCCTCCTTCCTTGGTCCAGCAAGTATGGTGGAGAGATGGATTGGATCTACAACGCGACGGCGCGGTGCAATTTGGTGGAGAGTTTCTACAGGGTTTCGCACACGCAATGCAAGGAGAGAGAGAGGGCAGGCGACTAGGATTGAGGAAGGTGTGTGGGGTGGTGCGCCCTCTATATATAGAGGGTGGGCGCCCCAACCCTCCCCAAGCCCAAGGCCGGCGGCCAAGGAGGGAGGAGTGGGGGGCAAGGAAACCCCCCTTCTAGAAGCTCCAATTAGGGTTTATCCCTTGTTTGGCCGGCTGGGCCCTATGGGGCCTTGTGCCCCTGGACCAATGCGGACAGGGCACTCCCTCATAGGCCCATGCCCCCTACCGGAAGGTGGGTCCACGTTGGTCCCCTTCCAGAAGGTTCTAGAAGCTTCCGGTACAATACCGATTAACCCGGAACAATTCCGAACTCCAAAAACTGCACTGCCTTATATGAATCTTATTCTCCGGACCACTCCGAAACCTCTCGTGATGTCCCAGATCCCATCCGAGACTCCGAACAAAAACTCATAAACCAATTATCCAATCTATCCTAGCGTCGAGACACGTTAAGTGTGTGACCCTTCGGGTTCGAGAATATGCGTACATGATCTTCTATCAATAATCAACAGCGGGTTCGAAACCCATATTGACTCCACACATTCATCGATGATCATAACGGATGAACCACGATGCCAGGATTCAATCAACCCATATATATATTCCTTCGTCTCGCGATATTTTACTTGCCCGAGATTTGATCGTCACTGCGCCATACCTAGTTCAATGTCGTTTCACGGAAGTACTTTACTGCTCCATAATCCGATATCACTTTGTGATTAACTCCTTAACCACATGCTTGCAAGCGGTGTTGATATCGACACGAAAGTGGGCCCGAAGTATATCTCTCCGACTTGGGAGGGACAAATCCCATCTCGATACATACAACCCAACAGATACTTTCCGATCACCTGAGAGACACCTTTATGATCACCCTCTCATAGGATAACATTTGATGACCTCAAAGCTTTCTTCCGATACCAGGGAGTTGTATTATCTCATGGTCTAAGGAATACAATATTTGACATAAGAAAAGCTTCGCAAAGATGAACACTATGACACGATCTAATTGCTTCGCTTAGTTTGGGTATGTCCATCATGTAATTCTCCCAATGATATGATCTCATTATTAATTGACAACTCATGTCCATGGTTAGGAAACCTTAACCATCATTAATCAATGAGCTAGTCCATAGAGGCGTACTAGGGACACGGTGTTGTTCACAAACCACACAAGTATTAAAGTTTCCGCTTAATACAATTCTAGCATGGAATATAAACATTATCATGAACAAGAATTATAATAATAACATCTTTATTATTGCCTCTAGGTCATAATTCCAACAGTCTCCCACTTGCACTAGAGTCAATAATCTAGTTTACATTTGGCAACAATCTCACACCCATGGCACTGAGGTGCTGATCATGTTTACACGTGGAAGAGGTTTAGTCAATGGATCTGCGACATTCAGATCTGTATGTACTTTGCTAATCTTCAGATCTCCATCTGCTATATAATCTCGGATTATATGAAACTTGCGGTTGATATGCTTGGTCTTTGGATGATATCTTGGTTCCTTAGCGAGTGCTATGGCGCCAGTGTTGTCACACAATATCTCCAGTGGGTCCAATGCACTTGGAACCACGCCAAGCTCAGTGATGAAGTTCCTGATCCAAGCTCCTTCACTTGATGCTTCTGCAGCCATGTATTGCGCTTCATTGTAGATCCGCGATCACGCTTTGCTTGCAGCTTCTCCACTCACATCTCCTCCATTCAAAATATACACGTGATTCGAGATTTAGAATCATCCTTTTCGATTGTCGAAACTAGCGTCGACGTAACCTTTTCGACGATGTTCATCACCCCATAGACTAAGAACATTTCTTTAGTCCTATTTAGGTACTTTAGGATGTTCTTTACGGCTGTCCAAAGGTTCCACTCTGGATCACTTTGATATCCTTGTCAAACTAAGAGCATTGGACACATCGGTCTAGTACACAAGATGGCATACATGATAGAACCTATGGCCGAGGCATAAGGCACTTTGCTCATAGCTTCCCTATCATTTATCGTAGCTGGACACTGAGCCTTGCTCAATATCTTACCTGACAACATAGGCACTGAACCTTTCTTTGCCTTATCCATTCTGAACCTTTTCAGAACTTTGTCTAGGTATGTACTCTCGCTTAAAGCTATCAGGCGTCTTTGTCTATCTCTATAGATTTTGATGCCCAATATATAAGCAGCTTCACCTAGGTCTTTCATTGAAAAACACTTGTTCAAATAACTCTTCACATCGTTAAGCATGTTAATGTCATTTCCAATAATCAATATGTCATCCACATATAGTACCAGAAATGTCACCGAGCTCCCACTCACTTTCTTGTAGATACAAGCTTCGTAGCAATTTGGAACAAATCCAAAGCTCTTGATCACTTGATAAAAACGAAGGTTCAAACTCCGAGATGCTTGCTTCAGTCCATAAATGGAACGCTGAAGTTTGCATACTTTATCAACATCCTTAGGATCGACAAAACCTTTGGGTTGCATCATATACAACTCTTCATCAATGTTGCCATTGAGGAACGCAGTCTTGACATCCATCTGCCATATTTCATAATCATGAAACGCAGAAATTGCTAATAAAATCCGAATGGACTTAAACATCGCTACGGGAGAGAAAGTCTCATCGTAGTCAACACCTTGAACTTGTCGAAAACCTTTCGCGACAAGCCGTGCTTTATAGACGGTAACATTACCATCCGCGTCCGTTTTCTTCGTGAAGATCCATTTGCACTCAACGACCTTTCGTTCGCTAGGAGGGTCCACCAAAGTCCATACTTGGTTTTCGCTCATGGATCCCAATTCGGATTTCATGGCTTCTAGCCATTTCTCAGAGTCTGGGCTCATCATCGCTTCCTCATAGTTCGTAGGTTCACTGTCTTCTACTAACAAGACAGTCAAGACAGGGTTGCCGTACCACTCAGGAGGGGCACGCGACCTTGTCGACCTACGATGTTCAGTAGCAGCATCGTCCGAAGCTTCATGATCCTTGTCATTAGCTTCCTCTATTGTTGGTGCAGGCGGCACTGGAACAATTTCAGGTGCTGCGCTACTCTCCAACTCAAGAGAAGGTTCAATAACCTCGTCTAGCTCTACTTTCCTCCCACTCACTTCTTTCGAGAGAAACTCCTTGTAACATCCCAAAAATCATAGTTTCAAAACTCATTCATGTCATCTTTGCATCATTTATCCATTTAGGGTTTTCTCAAAAACTATTTGGAAACAGATGTCTGAGCTATGATTTCATGTAAACAAATTATCTCAAATGGCCATCACCCTTTGAAATTGAATGTTTAGGTACTGGTTTACTTGCCTCCATTCATGGATAGATTAGGTGAAGTTTTAAACCCAAAGTATCCAAATTTGGAAATGGTTTCAAAATCCTTTTTCAAATATTTGCAAATTAGATCAAGCCTCTGATTACTTTGAAACCCAAGCTTGACCAAGTCTTACAAGTAACCATTTAGTTAATGACTGTTATTTGAATCCTCAAAACCCTGAAAAATTCCCAAGGCAGATTGAATTCAAAAGGATTTGAATTCATATCAAATTCATACCAGAAAATGAAATTAGAAAAAGAAAAGGCTAAAACAATGGAAAGGGCACTGCCGAATCTGCCCAAAGAATTGAACAAGCCAAGAAGCCCACCCGGGATCTCCTTTCTTCTCACACGCCTGAGCACATAAAGACGCCGACAGCTGACCCCACCAACACCCTACGCGTTGCTACCGACGAGGGTCCACCATTCATCCTCGTTTTCCCCAGATCGCGCTGCGACCACGCCGCTCAGCAGTGATGGCCGGTAATGGCGCGGTGTAAATGGGCATTTATCCTCGAGCGTTTCTTGTCGAATCCCCGGCTATAAGACCCCCTCTGCCCCGCGATCATTTTCCCCCAAACACCTCGCTCATTCCGCCCCCAGGCTGCCCTAAATCCTCCGCGCACCGCCACGATGAGCCCTCTCCGAAGCGATTCAGTGAGCCTCGAGTTCCTCCGCCTTTCGTTCTTGCTATCTCGACTCAGGCATCCTTGCGCACCTCCCGACCTCACTAGTCCGTCTTGTATCGCCCTGTGTCGCGTTTCACTTAACACCGCGAGCACCGACGGCGACATCAACTCCGACGAGTTTTTCCGGTAGGTACAGAACGCCCCTCGCCTTTTCGTTCATGCACACAACTTTCCCTTGACCCTGTGAACCTAATCGTGTCGCTATCTTGCCTTGAGGTGATTCACAGCAACGCCCACGACGACCACCTGACGCACCCGACGCCGCCACGAACTCCGGCGAGCAATCGCAGCCGTGCCTGAACGCCCCTTGACCAACCGCGAGTACGACGAGCTTCGCCACGATCTCCTGAGCACGGTGAGCTATTCCTCGTTCTCACTTAGCACCGCCGCCGACGATCGACAGTTTCGCCGCCGTATGCCGCCAGCGATTCTTGGCCAGATAGTTAACAACCGTTGGATCAGTATCGTAGCGCTAAGATAGAATCACTTAAACCGAAGAGGTACGCGATCTGAGCCGCCAGATCCCATTTAGATCGCGTCCGCATCGCGCTCGATCCGCTGGCGATGCGCGCATGATGAGGTTGCGACGCGTGGCAAGGTTTAAATTAAAAACAGAATTGAAAACCTGATTTAGATTCAAACTTCAAATGCTCATAACTTTCAAATGCCACGTTAGATTTTTGCAAACTTTATACCGTTGGATTCAGTGAAACAAGGCCTTTCTGAATATCCAATTTGTTTAGCATATAGTAATAGTTAAAATGATTTTATATGTGGAACAAGTTTAGGGATATTTTGGATATAGATTTATTTTATAAATTGTATTGTGGCCAAATAAGTTTATTTGGCAAACTTGTGACATGTTAAGTTTCTGTAGTCATGAACATACTTGGTAGAACTTTCAAAATTCAACACTTGGTAAATTCTTGCATGCATGCATTCATATTATTTTTGGTTGTATTTAATTGTGTGTAATTGTATGCTTTGATTTCTTGTGTAGATTTTGCTAGTGATTGTGATTGTGAAGAGTGCTACTCTCCACACTACCAAGGCAAGTGATATTTTCATGAATATTCCTATCCTAAGTTTTGTACTAGCATTAGTTATTTTTGCTAAAGTATTGCATGATATTTTTGCTTAGTGCTAAGATGGGAAATCCTAAGTAGAGTGAAATAGTAGAATTGCTAGGGAAGTTTTCGTAAGTTAGGTTACCATATTTTTCCTAGTCTAGCTTATAGCAAACAAGGGTGGTGAACATCTATATAGTTTATGATAAAAATATTCTAAGTCAAGAGACTTATATTTTCTTAATAAAACAACTAAGACAAATGAACCTCCTGGGTGGAATGGAAAGATTGGGTTATGTTGAGTGGTTACACAAGGCCATGGACTTGGGTTGTGTATCTCACTTGTGGTATGCCACCCAGGCACAAAGGGATTTGGAGGCCAAGTGTTGAGAAAGCTTACAGTGCAACCACTTGGCAAAATGGGCTCTGCCATGATCATATAGGTTGCCAGAACTTAGTCATTTGGACAGTTGGTGGTAGATGGGATGATAGGTTGGAACGCGTCCATTTGACTAAGGAAAGGCTTCTGAAAGGTCCTGTCTTGGGAAACCAAGTCTGGTGGGAAAAGTGCACAACCTCTGCATATGGAAAACCTAAGTACTTAGCCTTGTCCAAGGCAATGGACACTTTTGAGCATCAAGACATGGAAGCCACAAGAATCTCATCACTCCAACTTCTAAGTAAAAATTTGTGGGTGAACAAGGGTGAAGGACCCCAATGTCTATTGGTGGTTTCCTTGGGAATGTTTTGACAAAGAAGAACTTAGTGATTTCAACTAATAGGAAAAACTTATTTTCAAGCAAAGCAAGCCAAGCTACACTTAGCCAAAATGCATATAGCTTTATAGTCCACTTAAAATATACTAAGGTATCACTTGCCAATACTATACCAAAGTATTGACCCTCTGGTCAGAACTTGTGATGTTGCAGGTTACTCCGATGATGAATAGGAGTCATAAGTCTACACTCAACATGCTTGCCTGTGGCACATGAAGATGAAGACTTGTGTTTATTTACTTATTCCTTAAACTCTTGTATTAGGCCTATGGCCATGAGTTGTAAAAGACTATGTTTTTATCTCTGGAATGAATGTAATAAACGACCTTTGTATCTGTGTACTTCATCTTAAACTGTGGATGCTAGCATTGATCCAGGGAGTAGCATTGCAATCACAGGGATCCTATCCTTTATAATGGAGGGGTCTAACACTCCTTCTCAAGAAAGGAACCGTTCTTTGCGATAAACACTTTGCCTTCGGTTCTGTGATAGAAGGTATACCCAATAGTTTCCTTAGGGTATCCTATGAAGACGCATTTTCTCCGCTTTGGGTTCGAGCTTGTCCGGCATCAACTTCTTGACGTAAGCTTCGCATCCCCAAACTTTAAGAAACGACAACTTAGGTTTAGCACCAAACCACAGTTCATACGGTGTCGTCTCAACGGATTTAGATGGAGCCCTATTTAAAGTGAATGCAGCGGTTTCTAATGCATAACCCCAAAATGATAACGGCAAATCAGTAAGAGACATCATCGATCGGACCATATCTAATAGGGTTCGGTTCATGCTCGTACACACCATTGCTGTGGTGTTCCGGGTGGCGTGAGTTGCGAAACGATTCCGCTTGCTTTAAGATGCGTGAGAAAATCATAACTCAAATATTCACCTCCACGATCGGATCATAGAAACTTAATCTTTCTGTTACGATGGTTCTCCACTTCATTCTGAAATTCTTTGAACTTTTCAAATGTTTCAGATTTATGTTTCATTAAATAGATATACCCATATCTACTTAAGTCATCGGTAAAAGTGAGAAAATAGCGATATCCACCGCGCGTTGAAACACTCATCGGTCCGCACACATGGTATGTATGATTTCCAACAAGTCCGTTGCTCGCTCCATCATACCGGAGAACGAGGTTTTGATCATCTTGCCCATGAGGCATGGTTCGCATGTGTCAAATGATTCAAAATCAAGAGACTCCAAAAGTCCATCAGAATGGAGTTTCTTCATGCGCTTTACACCAATATGACCTAGACGATTACACAAATAAGTAGTATTATCACTATCTACTTTGCATCTCTTAGCCTCAATGTTATGGATGTGTGTTTCATCCCTTTCGAGATTTAGAAGATATAAACCATTCACAATAGGTGCATGACCATAAAAGATGTTACTCATATAAATAGAACAACCATTATTCTCCGATTTAAATGAATAACCGTCTTGCAATAAACAAGATCCAGAAATAATGTTCATGCTCAACGCAGACACATAATAACATTTATTGAGGTTTAAAACTAATCCCAAGGTAAAACTAAGGAGAGCGTGCGACGGCCATCACATCAACTCTTGATCCGCTGCCAACGCGATCGTCACCTCATCCCTCGCAAGTCACCGCCTATTCCGTAGCTCTGCTTCGAGTTACAAATATTAGCAATCAACCAAGATCAAATACCGTGCACTACAACAAGGGCTAGTAAGGAAAACATCAATAACATGTATATCAAATATACCTTTGATGGTGCCTTCTTGTCCGCTAAGTACTTCGACAAGCTTGCTTCCAAAGGACCCTTGTCCTTGTAATAGAAGCACTCGGTCCGGCTTAGGACCAGACTGAGCTTCTTCTCGCCAGGGCAACGCTGTCACGCCTTTCTTGAAGGGCTTCTTTGCACCCTTACCTTTCTTGAAGGTGGGGGCTTGTTGACAATCAACACATGATTATCCTTTTGATGTTCACCTCGCAGCCTTCACTTTCGAAGAGCTCGGTGATCGTATCGATGGAACCAATCGATTATGAGTCACTACAAAACTTTTGTAGCTGGGAGGGAGTGATGGCAGAACCCTGTCAATCTTGAGCTCCTCTGGAATCTTACAGTCCAGTTGCTCAAGGCGTTGAGTGTAGCCCGACATCTTAATGGCGTGCTCACTAACGGAACTCCCTTCCTCCATCTTGCGCTTAAAGAACTTCTCGGAGATCTCATATCTCTCGAGCGGCCTGAGTCTGAAACATGGTTTTCAGCTCCTCGAGAATCTCAAAGGGCCCGGGATAGTCTTCAAAACGATTTTGAAGGTCCGATTCCATAGCAAACAACATGGTGCTCTTAATCACACCATAATCATCTTTGCGTGACTGATAGATAGCTTTCTCATCAGCCGGCGCAGTAGCAGCAGGGGCGTCACCTAACGCATTCTCAAGGACATAGTCCTTTTGACCGCCAGAGAGAATGATTCTCAGATTGCGGAACCAGTTGGTGAAGTTAGACCCATTGTTTTTAAGCTTTTCCTTCTCAACAAAAACGTTGAAGTTGAAGTTGGACTTAGCCATTTGATCTACAATATTTGCAAGTACAAATTAGACTATGTTCATGATAACTAGTTCAACTTTTAATCAAATTACTAGATGAACTCCCACTAAATTCAACATCCCTCAAGTTGTTTAGTGAACACGATCCAAATTCACCACACCTAATCCGATCTTCACGAGAAGAGATGTGGTTTCAATGGTGGACAACGAAGTGTCGATCATATCATTCATATGACTCATGCTTAACCTTTCGGTTCATGTGTTCCGAGGCCATGTCTGTACATGCTAGGCTCGTCAAGTCAAACCCAAGTATTTCCGCGTGTGCAAAAACTGGCTTGCACCCGTTGTATGTGAACGTAGAGTCTATAGCACCCGATCATCACGTGATGCTTGGACACGACGAACTTTCGCAACGGTGCATACTTGGGGAGAACATAGTTTTTATCTTGATCTTTAAGTGAGGAATCATCTTATAATGCTACCGTCGCGTTCTAAGCATAATAAGATACATAAAAGGATAAACATCACATGCATATAACTTTATGTGACATGGTATAGCCAATCTTCGCGCAATGATCTCCATCTTGTGCGTGCCGACATGATCTCCATCACTCCACCATGATTGCCTCCACCACGAATAGCAACTACAACTATTGCTAACTACTTAGCGATAAAGTGAAACTATTACATGGCGCATAAGAAGTTGACACACAGGTCATACACAATTATAAAGACAACCATATGGCTCCTGTCGTATGTACTCATCGACATGCAAGTCGTGAAACATTACAAAACATGATCATCGCATACATTATACACATCACATCTTGGGCCATACCATATCACAGAAAACACTCTCTGCAAAAACAAGTTAGACGCCTCTACTTTGTTGTTGCATGTTTTACGTGGCTTATGGGAGTAGCATACTAAGAACGATTCTTACCTACGGAAAGACACAACGGTGATATTATGGTTGCCAAACTCTAGTGTTAATCCCATGACAACTATAGTGAGAGAAACTGGCATCCACCAGCCGCATGTGTGGAACAAGCCACACGTCAAGTGCGGAGCCGGTCTCGCGAACGACGTCGCGTAAGGTTGGCCTGGACCGCTTCAATATCACTATCCCGCGTCATAAGAAGAACACAAACAAGAGGCTTGCAACAGAAAACATCAACGCCCACAACAACCATGTTGCGTTCTACTCGTGAAACACATCTACGCATAGATCTAGATCTAATACCACTGATGGGTTTCGCGGCTTAGTAAATCAAAATTTTCTACGGATGCGAATAGAGGGAAGCCAAGATCTAATCTAGGATATGCAAACAACGAGAGAGATTGGATTAGATCTTCATACCCTTGAAGATTCAGACAGCGGAACGTTCGTCGGAACGTGGGTTATGTAGTCGTACTCGCTTCTCCTCCTCGCGATCCGATCCGATCTAGCACCACAAGTGGCGATGCCTCCGTGAGATGCACACGTGCAGCACCTCGACGTCTCCTCCTTCCTTGGTCCAGCAAGTATGGTGGAGAGATGGATTAGATCTACAACGTGACAGGGCGGTGCAATTTGGTGGATTTTCTGCAGCAGGGCTTCGCCTACACGCAGTCGGGAGGGAGAGAGAGAGGAGGGCAGCAGGGCGACTAGGCTTGAGGGGAAGGTGTGTGGGGGTGGTGCGCCCCAGCCCTCTATATATAGAGGGGTGGGCGCCAGCCCTAACCCCTCCCCCAAGCCCAAGGCCGGCGGCCAAGGAGGGAGGAGTGGGGGGCAAGGAAACCCCCCCTTCTAGAAGCTCCAATTAGGGTTTATCCCTTGTTTGGCCGGCTGGGCCCTATGGGGCCTTGTGCCCCTGGCCTAATGCGGACAGGGCACTCCCTCATAGGCCCATGCCCCCTCCCGGAAGGTGGGGCCACGTTGGTCCCCTTCCGGAAGGTTCTAGAAGCTTCCGGTACAATACCGATTAACCCGGAACAATTCCGAACTCCAAAAACTGCACTGCCTTATATGAATCTTATTCTCCGGACCACTCCGGAACCTCTCGTGATGTCCCAGATCCCATCTGAGACTCCGAACAAAAACTCATAAACCAATTATCCAATCTATCCTAGCGTCGAGACACGTTAAGTGTGTGACCCTTCGGGTTCGAGAATATGCGGACATGATCTTCTATCAATAATCAACAGCAGGGTCTGGAAACCCATATTGACTCCCACACATTCATTGATGATCATATCGGATGAACCACGATGCCAGGATTCAACCAATCCCATATATATATATTCCCTTCGTCTCGCGATATTTTACTTGCCCGAGATTTGATCGCTTGCATCGTCATACCTAGTTCAATCTCGCTCACAACAAGTACTTTACTCATCCGTAATCCGATATCACTTTGTGATTAACTCCTTAAACACATGCTTGCAAGCGGTGTTGATATCGACACGAAAGTGGGCCCAAGTATATCTTTCCGACTTGGGAGGGACAAATCCCATCTCGATACATACAACCCAATGTATACTTTTCCGATCACCTGAGAGACACCTTTATGATCACCCTCTCATAGGATAACGTTTGATGACCTCAAAGCTTTCTTCCGATACCAGGGAGTTGTATTATCTCATGGTCTAAGGAATACAATATTTGACATAAGAAAAGCTTCGCAAAGATGAACACTATGACACGATCTAATTGCTTCGCTTAGTTTGGGTCTGTCCATCATATCATTCTCCCAATGATATGATCTCATTATTAATTGACAACTCATGTCCATGGTTAGGAAACCTTAACCATCATTAATCAATGAGCTAGTCCATAGAGGCGTACTAGGGACATGGTGTTGTTCACAAACCACACAAGTATTAAAGTTTCCGCTTAATACAATTCTATCATGGAATATAAACATTATCATGAACAAGAATTATAATAATAACATCTTTATTATTGCCTCTAGGGCACAATTCCAACACTATGCATGCAACATGAAAGGCTACAAACAAAGATCATGAATAACATGCATTGAAAAATGTTTGTTTGTTTCACATATAGAAAACATGGCATAGTGGCATTCAGCTTGTCCCTCATGGAGTAGCAAATAGATGCATAGGACACCTTCAAAGTTCATAAGGGTGACTAGATACAAATAACACAAGAACAAGAAATATCAACAATATGCAAATCACTAAGTTTTGAGACAATGCACATAGAACTAAGAATGGCAACTATGATCTCTTAACTGGTGCCTAAAGGTAGAAGGTGGAGACTCAATATAATAGTGGAAGAAAGGCCCTTCATAAAGGAAAGCAGGGATTTCAAGTTTCAAAAAGAGCTTCCAAAAATTATGGTACTTCTTAGCTTTCAGCCCTCATTGCCCCTATCATAGGCATCTTGAAGTGATTAAGGTTAAAGTGAACAAACTATGGAGTATATGCTTGACAAAGTATAAGTTGCAATCTCATGTCCCTTGAATATGAGGGTCACTCCTCATGCTACTCAACTTTAGTCAAGTTCTTTTCATAGTAAGTACATGTGTATCATAGAGACCCGCCAACGGGGTACCCCTTGCACATGGTACAGGAGCTATCCCATAACCAAAATGACAAGGCAAGCAAACAATGAGCATCTTAGTGATCTTTTTATTTGATATTTGCATAGGTTTTTATTGAGGATGCTTCACAGATTGCTCATTATGGTGATGCTGCAAGTTTCCACCATGATTAGGCATGGCTTAGTGAAAGAACATGTGGGACCCCATGTGTGGTTTTGTAATTAATGACAATCTTCATGGACTAATGTGTGTATTGAGCTGTACTTGTAGGAATGGTCCATCGGCATCGCTTGGAGCATGTGTTGGCTTCAAGGTCGATGAAATGAGAAGAAGATGTGTTGTGCAAGCTCAAAATGCGTCATCTATAGAAGATCTCATGTTTGATGTTTGCCATCCTCGATGATCATGGATCGATGATGAGGAATCAAGAAAAGCATTCCATCTTGAGAAGGTAAAGTTCGACTACATCGAGCTCAAGTGGAATGCTCAAGGCAAAGGTATAATATTGATAGGTTTTCCCTTTTTCCGGTCTCATGTTGTGTGTGGGAGGCCGGGTTTAGGATAGATAGCCATACTATCAAGAGGGGCTCTCGAATGAGTAATTCGGTCACATCGTTCAGAGAGAGCTCAAACCTTTGCATAGTTGCATCATCGTATTTGGTTGTTATTTGGTATTATCCATGTGAGGATATAGAGCTTGTGGTAATCTCCATAACAAGCTCTTGTTCATCAAAATCGGATCTTCCGTTTGTATCTTGTTGCGATTTTGATCTTTGCAGCTTTTCGGTTTCTCACCAAGTGAGGTATCTCACATTATTATACATGATACATTCTCACTTGGTGATAACCAATATTTTCACCTTTCATAGGATAGCTCATGTCGTCCTTTTTCTAACGCAATTGGAATCGGGTCGATCGGAGTTACCAATCAAAAGTTATAGAGGTTTGAATTTTCCTAGGTACCAAAATGCGGTGCGCGGCAGTAGGTTTTGGCAAGTTGCCAAATGCCACTGCCCTCCTAGGTACCAAAATGCGGTAGTACCGCATTTTAGTACCTAGCACGGCAGAAGGTTTTTGACAAGTTTCAGTTATCGCCTAGGTACCAAAAAGCGGTAGTACCGCATTTTAGTACCTAGCGCGGCAGAAGGTTTTTTACTTTGTCATTTGGATCTATACTCCCTTGCTGGACTATGATGTTTCTTTGCATGATCTTGTACAGGTTGTTGTCCTCTTCAAAACGAGCCCAAGAAAATCGAAATCAGAGTCCGGATGCAAAAGTTATGGCTGTTTTCGTTCTATGATGACCGGTAGTTGTAATGACCTCGGATCAAGTAAGATCCTAATGTTGGAGATATGCCCAAGAGGCAATAATAAAGTGGTTATTATCATGTCTTCATACTTATGATAAATGTTTACATACCATGATATAATTGTATTAACAAGAAACATTAATACTTGTGTGATTTGTAAACATAAAAGAGTCCCTAGTAAAGCCTCTTGTTAAACTAGCTTGTTGGTTAATATAAGATCATGGTTTCCTGATCATGAACATAGGGATGTTATTAACAACAGGGTCATATCATTGGGAGAATGATATGATAGACATACTCCTATAGTTAAGCGTAACATAAAGATCAAGTCATTTTAATAGTTCAATTGCTATATGCTTTCTGATACATAGTAACCTAATTCCTTCGACCATGAGATCATGCATATCACCTTCACCGGAAGGATGCTTTGATGACATCAAACACCACACTGTGACTGGGTGGCTATAAAGGTGGCATTGAGTGTTCGGAAAGTATTGGTTGAGACACATGGATCAAGAGTGGGATTTGTCCATCGATATGACGGATAGATATACTCTGGGCCCTCTCGGTGGAATGCCATCCAATTAGCTTGCAAGCATGTGACTGGCTCACAAGGGATCACATATCACGGGAACGAGAAAAGAGTACTTATCGGTAACGAGGTTGAACTAGGTATGCAGAGATACCGACGATCATAACCTCGGATAAGTAAACTATCGTGAGACAAAGGGAAATTGGTATCGTATGTAAGTGGTTCATTCGATCGCAAAGTAATCATAGAAATATGTGTGAGCCATATGAATTTCCATATTCCTCTATTGGTTATTTTTTGGAGAAGTGTCTCGATCATGTCTGCATAATTCACGAACCGTAGGGAGACACACTTAAGGATTCGACGTTGTTTGAGTAGTTATGGAATGATGAGAAAGATACTGAATGTTGTTCGGAGTCTCGGATGGGATCCGGGATATCAAGAAGAGATCCGAAATGGTCCGGAGAATAAGATTCATATAAGGAAAGTCCTGTTTCGGAGTTGGGGAATGGTTCCGGTGTTTTCATCGGGAATGTTCTAGAAGGTTCCAGAATGTCCGGCACTCCGAAGGGGAAGGGTACATGAATGTGTCATACCAAGTTGGAATGATTGCATCATGTACTAAGTGTCATCGCTGAACAAAATAAAGGGTTTAATCAAATCTTTGTTTGAAAAGTCAAACGCCAATTTGAAAGTCAAACGGCTATTTTTGGGAAGTGGAGAGGGAGGTGGAAACCGAGTTGGGGAGGAGTCCCTCCTCCACCGCCGGCCCACTTGGGATCCGAGTTGGGGAGGTATTCCCCTCCCCTTGGCCGGCGCCTCCCTCCTATAATAGGAGGGGCAAGGCTCCCCTCCTAGCACACAAGATTTCCCCCTCTAAACCTAACCCTAGCCGCCGCCTAGGGTTTCTCCCCTAGCCGTTGTGCTGCCGGAATCGCTAGGAGAGTACTACAACCTCCGCTGCCTGCTGGAACAAGGGAGAGGAAGGTCTTCGTCGAGTACCGAACGTGTGACCGACTGTGGGAGCGCTGCCGGAACGCAGCGCCGGAAGGATCGTCTACGCGATCTTGAGATCGGAAGTGTACGACTACATCATCCATGAGAATCTTCTCTCGTTAACCTCTTTGGATCTTCGAGGGTTAGTACTCTACTGACTCGTTGCTACAATCTAGTAGATAGATCTTGGCTTGATCATAGATTAGATCTTGATTGTGTGTTCATGCGGTAGAAATTTTTTGTTTTCCATGCTACGAACCCCTACAGTGGTATCAGAGCCAGGTTTATATGTAGATCTGTTGCACGAGTAGAACACAATGGTCATTGTGGGCGTTGATGCTTTTATTGTCGATTGCTTCTTGTGTACTTTGCATCTTGCGGGATGTTGGGATGAAGCAGCCCGGGCTAACCTTACATGACATCGTTCATGAGACTTGCTCCACGCTTGACATGCAACTTGTATTGCATAAGTGGCTTTGCGGGTGCCTGTTTCTCCTAGCATAGTTAAGATCCAATTTACAACGGGTAATTAACAATACTAGTATCAATGTTGTGGTTCATGTTCATAAGTTAGAACGACACTTATTGAAAGCCCCAAACCACGTAAAACATGCAAAGAAAGTAGAGGCATCTAACTTTGTTTTGCAGGGGTGTGCAGTGATGTGATATGGCCATGATTGTGATTATATTTGATGTATGCAATGTTCCTTATTGTAAGTTGGCAACCGGCAGGAGCCATATGGTTATCTTTAATTTATGTTAAGACCCGCGTGTCTATACAAAGTAGGTTGTAATAGCTGAATCCAATAGACGACAACCATGGAGAAGCGACATTGACCTTGATGCAATGCCGGTGATGATGGAGATCATGTTCGTGCTTGAAGATGGAGATCGGAAGCACAAATAAGAAAGTCCATATCATATCACATATTATGAATTGCATATGATGTTAATCCTTTTATGCATCTTGTATTGCTTAGTTCACGATGGTAGCATTATAAGATGATCCTTGAAGCACACAATTTCAAGTTTTAAAGTGTTCATCCTTAGTAAGCACCGTTGCTAAAGCTCGTTGTTTCGAAGCACCACGTGATGATCAGGTGTGTTAGATTCTGCGAGTGTATACAACGTGAGCAAGCCAGATTTGCTCATGCGGAAGCTAAGGTTTAATCTTGACGAGCCTAGCATGTACAGACATGGTCTCGGAACACGGATCACCGAAAGGTAAAGCATGAGTCATATAGTAGATATGATGAACATGATGATTGTTTGCCATTGAAGCCACATCAACTCTCGTGATGATCGGTTTTGATGTGGTGGATTTGGTTCGTGTGATCACTAAAACCATGTGAGGGATATTGTTTTGAGTGGGAGTTCAACGGCAATATGATTAAAAGTTGAACACTATTTATCATAAATTAAATCAAAGTGAATTTGCATAATTGTTGTAGTCATTGGCATCCGTTTACCACCTTGCGCTTAGTTTTAATTAAGATGATAGAACTATAGAATTTTGTTTAGTTACTTTACGAACTGGTATCGTATTATTTTGAAGTGTTAATCTAAAGTTTAAAAGTCCTATTGCAAACTTTCAGTAAGTTCCGGTTACTCCATGAAGTTTAATAATTGGTATTAAAACAAGAGTGACAATTCCAAGAGTTAGTGTATGAGTATCATGTTTGTCTCCATGATTCTTGATATTCAAAGGATTGTCTTAATATCAAGGTTATCTTGGATCTGAAAGAGTTGTTTCAGAAACCATGATGTGTGGAAGATATTGTGATATCTCAAAAGAAGTTTTGGTTACAACATGATAGAGTATAATATGGCAAAAGTCATGTTCTCATATTTGATGAGAATTTGCAAAAGGTTGGAGACACTAGTTGTCCTAATCCACCAAAAGGTTTTGGAGAGCAACATTATACTCGCGATTCATCTTTATAAGCTAAAAGTAGCTTGATCATGAATAATTCCATGATAAGGGTGAATATTTGATGTAGGTAAAATATTTACCACACCAAGAGATTACTAAAGAATGGAATTTGAAAGCACACCAAACATTTGATGATGGTGATCTACTTCAAAGTGCAAGTCCAAAGACATTGGTATTTAATTATACACGCTTTGAACTATGTGTCATATGTATGACTCCACTATTGATGTTGATAGATTCTTTCAAACAGAAAATAAATACTTAAAGAGAATCTCATAAATATATGGCAGAAAAGAAAAGACTAGAATTGTTCAGTTTAAGTATATAGATGATATACATGTTATGGCTATATTCTTTGCTTATTAAACAATGTGGTTCTTAAGTATTTGATACTGAATTTGTTGGTGTGAATCGTCATACGAAACAACACAATTCATGAACTACAATGGCCTAAGTAACTAGCAAAAGAATATGTGATGATGTTCATTGAGAACAAATAAAGGGTTATTGTGTTGCTCGTTAAACATCAAAGCTTGCCTTCAAGATTTGTTTTATCAGGTATTATGAGAACAAAAGGGTTGTTCAAATAATTGCCGTAATCCATAAAAGATGGATGATCTACAAATCTCGTTGGAGAATCACATCCATAAAACTAGTGCTAAAAATGTCGAAAGACAAATTGATTGAAAGATCACTTAGGAAGTGACATCGCCGTTTAAATTATATTGGAAAGAAAATATGAAGAAACTCCATGTGGATGGAATTTTGGAGTCTTTTGATTTTTGATCACATGACGCTTGTAAAACTTTCCTAGAGATAATTAAAACTTCGTTCATAGGCCAAAAAGGAACGAATGACTAGCTTATTGGAACTTGTACATATTGTTGTACGAAGTCCATTATGTGTAGTCAAGAGCGATGGATTTCAAATTCATATGTTTTCTCCGAAAATTTGAGTGAATATATGAATATTTACTTAATAAGGATGAAGAATGAAACATTTGAAAAGTTCAAAGACTTTCAAGATGAAGTGCAAAATCATTGTAACAAGAATATAAATAGTTTATGATAGATCATAAAGGAAGATATTTGAGTTACAAGTTTAGCATAATACCTAAGATTTAAGAAATCGTTCCGTGGATTTGCATTTTTTTCGAAACACCATAAGAGTATGGAGCGTTCGAGATATGTAATTAAACCTTGTTTGACATGGTAAGATCGAAGGTGTAAATCATAAAACTGCCATTATATTTTAAAGATTAAAATCTATAGAGACTACCGACATGGATATGACCTACGGGTACCCGATGTTAGCATACCTGGTCCAGCCCGACGGAAGGCCCACTCGACGACCTTCCAGGGTCCATGACGCCTATGACGTTTCGGCTGCTATGAAGCCCATATGGACACGGACTCTCAAGCGCACAAGACAAGGAAACCTCAAGACTAGAGTTTGAATACAACTTGTAACCTACTCGTATTGGCACCCGAGACCTAGCCTCCCCATATATAAAGGCTAGGAGGGTCCAACGAGGGGGACACGACCTACAGACGCCATAGACCCCAATAGATAGATCTACGATCTCCACCTCCATAATAGATCTACAGATCTAGCCTCGACTCATACTCTCGCACACACCTCCACGCCAGATTGAATCTGCGCACTCTGTAATCTTCGGTTCCGCCGTAATCAAGAGCAGACAAGCAGGAGTAGGGTTTTCCCTCCGGGGGCCTGAACCTAGGTAAATCTCGTGTCCCCTGGTTGCTTGTCTGTTAACCGTGCCACGATCTCCAGCATCCCCATCTTCTCCAAAACCCAAGTCCATAACAATGGGCATTGACGAGATCAAACCTCGTCAATTGGCGCCGTCTGTGGGAAACGGGGGCGCTGATTGTGCGATCGTGACGGTTCCATCACCAGAGATCTATGATTCTTCGGTTTTCGAGAAGCAGACCCACTTCGGTGCTTCGACATCATCACCATCAACAAGATCATCATCGACCTACTTGCATGTGGACAGATCCGTGTCCGTCGGTGAGCAGCTGAACCAAGGCCGACCCGTATGCCCGATTGCAGCATCAGATACTTGAAGATCAAAATTGCTAGCGGTATTGTTTCTGCGCCGTGTGATCCAATCAAAATTATGGAGGTTGGTGGAAGCAACAACCAAGAGAAGGCAAAAAATCGGATTCGTACGACAATCTTTGGCTCAACATATATCAGCCCAACGCTGCAACTGCCGCATAATCAGAGACAAAAATAACCAGACTGTCATCACGTGGAGTTGTCAGGTTTTGATTAGTTGGAAAGTAACCCGATTTGATTGGAATTAGCAAAGAAAAACAAAGAAGCCAAGCCGCTGTACGTGGTTCTTTGTGCCAAGATCACATATGAAATCAAGAAAAGCTATTTGGATATGGTCCCGAGGATGACTAGTTCACTTTTGTTCAAATAATCTGTGGTCGTAAAAAAAGACGAGATGCGACCCTTCAATCAGCACTACAGGGACATGGATCGGATTATAGAGACGAAACAAATACACATCGGCGTCGACCGGCCTGACTAACGGAAAGTATGTACGTTCCAGCACGACTCGCCACCATGTTGATCCCGTTCATCGGATCAACTCCGACCGTCGGCAACCTGCCACTGCATCAACTACACACCATCGTGCAGACTCTACGCCCGGGGGCTGTGCCGATTTTGACGTGCGACCCTCTACGGCCTTCGGCTTCGGCAACTCTGGGCTCTTTCGACTCCGACGATCCGTTACAGTTTCCGGATACGGCAACTCTTCATCACCATGCGACTCTGGTCCGCCGCATTGACTATGTCCCGTTGTCTCGTCAACTACATGCTCCAACGACTCAAGGCCTCGGGGGCTCCCTCCACTTCAGCGACCAGCCGCGGCCTTCGGCTCCAGCAACCCGCTGCGGTCTTCGGCTCCGACGAACTATGTGGCATTCGGCTGCGGTGGCCCGTTGCAATCTTCAGATGAGACGACCCAGTGTGGTCTTCGATCGCGACAATCTTCGGATGCGGAGCTCGCTGCCGCCATCGACCCAGGAACCCGTCGCTACTATGGTCGTGGTCTGCCGCGTCGACTACGTCCGCCGTGTGACCCGCTACCGCATCAACTTATCCACGACAACCAACAAAGCTAAGTTTTCTACTTAGAGTTGATTTTCTTTCTTACTTTAATCGCACTCGAAACACTCGGGGGTTGCGCCCTCTTCGAGTAACCTAATGTGCCATCGGCTCCACGCACTCGAGCACCTCGAACGCGACAGCCCGAGTAGCTGATTCTGCCTGACCGTCGAATCCTTGAACTCCGAGTGCCTCGGCAAGGTACTGAGACTAAGGGTAATCAGGCTAACGAAAAGGCCTAGCATACAGTGCAAAAGTGTCGACTCGATCGGCACCAGAATCTTACTATACAAGCCGACAAGCAAATATTCTTTCCAAGATACAAGTACTTCATAAATTCTTTATGTTTTTTGCAGCTTACAAGGACGAAAACTGCGCCGAGCTATTCTATTAGGTCCTCCAACAGGAGTCGACAAAACAGCTGGCTACACCATACACCGAAGACTTGAGTCGAGTCACTCCTCAGATGGTTGCATCTCTTGATGCTACATAGACGCGACGCTGGCCGCGCACCCGACAGAAGCAACGACATCGACTTCATCCGGACCGTCGACTCCGCTGCGTCAACTCTCGTCTCCTTATGTGTGAGACGCTGACTCGATGCACTTCCGGGTCACTGTTTTGTCCTCGCATGAGTCTCCACTTGAGTCTGCGACTCGACTAGACACTCGGAGGCTACTCCTATCAGGAGCGCTGGTTGCGCACCCGATGTACTTCCGGGTCAGCGGTACGCCCACGAGATTTTCGGCTATAACTACATGATACAAGACTCGAGTCTCTGCCCGAGTCTACGACTCCGCCAGACATTCGGGGGCTACTCCTATCAGGAGCGCTGGTCGCGCGCCCGATATATTTTTAGGTCAGCGGTACGCCCATGAGATTTCCTACTACAACTGCACGATACAGGACTTGAGTCTCTGCCCGAGTCTACGACTCCGCCAGACACTCGGGGGCTACTCCAAACTGGAGCGCTGGTCGCGCAAACACAAGATCTTCGAGTCCTACGCCGAGTCTACGACTCCACTACGGACTCGGGGGCTACTCCCATAGGGAGGATTGATTCAAGCATCCGAAAAATTGTGTCCTACGGACCTGAAGCAAACAATGGCTGAATTAAAGTCTCTGCTCGAGTCTACGACTCGAACAAACACTCGGGGGCTACTCCCATAGGGAGCGCTGGTCGCGCACCCTATAGTCCATTGTGTTGACTATGTCCACGATGTTGATTCCTTTACAACAGCCGAACAAATTCAGCTGACCCGATGAACTTCCGGGTGAAGTACTTCGCACTCGACACAACTTTCGACTCCGACATCCAAATACAAGGTTCAAGACAACTAAGTCTCCACCCGAATCTACGTTTCGGATGGATACTCGGGGGCTGCTGACATGGATATGCCCTACGGGTACCCGATGTTAGCATACCTGGTCCAGCCCGACAGAAGGCCCACTCGACGATCTACCGAGGTCCACGACGCTCATGACGTTTCGGCGCTATGAAGCCCATATGGACACGGAGTCTCAAGCACACAAGACAAGGAAACCTCAAGACTAGAGTTTGAATACAACTTGTAACCTACTCGTATTGGCACCCGATACCTAGCCTCCCCATATATAAAGGCTAGGAGGGTCCAACGAGGGGGAACGACCTATAGACGCCATAACCCCCCAATAGATAGATCTACGATCTCCACCTCCATAATAGATCTACAGATCTAGCCTCGACTCATACTTTCGCACACGCATCCACCCCAGATCGAATCTGCGCACCCTGTAACCTTTGGTTCCGCCGTAATCAAGAGCAGACAAGCAGGCGTAGGGTTTTCCCTCCGGGGCCGAACACAGGTAAATCTCATGTCCCTGGTTTGCTTATGCATTAACGTGCCACGATCTCCAGCATCCCCATCTTCTCCAAAACCCAAGTCCATAACAATGGGCATTGACGAGATCAAACCTCGTCAACTACCGTTTTTCCACTGAAAAGAGCTCCATCATAATCCGTTGAAATGACACCATATAAAGTTATGGTTTGGGATAAAACCCAAGTTGTCCTTTTTTAAAACATTGGTATGCTATGCATAAGAAAGATGTTTGCAACCAAATTCGGATGAACCTGTCTTTGTATGTTATTTCGAATAACTGTTAAGTAATCCTCCATAACATCGGAGACAAAAGTGTTTGTCACTTAGAACGTCAAGTTTCTTTGAGAAGGATTTTTTCGTGAAATGATAAGTGGGAGGACAATTGAACTTTGTAACATCCCTAAAATCATGATTTCAAAAATTGCATATCATTCATGCATGCATATAGAATTGAGATCAATTTCAAACTCATTTCAAGAAAACAGAAGCACATAGTGCTATCATTTTATGTGAGCAAACTTAAATCAAATGGCTATCCCCATTTGAGAGCTTGAATGTTTTAAACCTAGATTGTTTGTCTGCCTTGTTGATTGCTTTGAGTGTGGAGTTAGAACAAAATTTTACAAAATATAAATGGTTTCAAAAACCATTTTCAAACATTTGCAACCCAAGTGCAATGTCCCTGTTATTTTGTTTTTTCCAAAATAACCAAGCCAACTCAAAGTGACCACTTGGTTTTATGCCAAACTTTGTGACTGTTGCACACTGCAAAAATCCTAAAAAGATTTGAAATCAAATAGCTTTTGAAATCATTTGAAAACCATTCCTGAAAATCAATTTAGAAAAAGAAAAGAGAAAAGAATTGGAAAAGGGCCGGCGCCAGGAATTTGAGCCCAGCAGCAGACACGGACCAACTATCCCACCCGAATCCCCTCTCTCTCTCACACGCGCGGACACACCCAACGAGTCACTGACGCTCGGACCCCACCTCCCTTCTGTTTATTTCGCTGACGAGCGGGTCCCTCTCCACGTCACTCCTTCTTCCCCAAAATTCCGCGCACGAACTCCGCTGCCGTTCTTTGCTTTGATCCCGCGAGGTAATTGGCATTGAATCACTGGGCGTTTCTTGTCGAGCCTCTGCCTACTTAATCCCCTCTCTCTCGCGACCATTTCCCCTCAGCCAATTCCCTCTCCACGCCACCATGCTGCTCGCAACTCGCCAGACGCCACCGCTGTCCCGACGATCTCCGACAGCAATTCCGGTGAGTCCCTACCGCCCCTGTGCCTCTGATTCAAATGAATATGCACAGCATGAGCTCGTGCATCTTCTGACACCCGTTGCTTGCCTGCTCGTGACACAGGACGTCGTCCCCGTTCGTGCCCGCAACCGACCGAGCCGCCGCTCAACTCCGGCGACCAATCGCGGTAAGTCCCGAACGCCCCTTGCCCCCTCTTGCATACGAGGATGTTCACCACTGTCTTGCGCGTCTCCTAATCCCTCTGGTTCGTGCTAGGGCGACGCGAAACCTCGGCAACAACTCCGACCGCAACCACCCGACGCCGTGCACGACTCCGACGAGCTCCAGCAACCCCTGCCATGCGCCCCTTGCCAAGCCACCGCCACGTTGAGCTTCAGCACACCACCGCGGTTCTGGTAAGCCTCTTCCCCCACTCCCGCGCGACCTAGAACGCCCGGCCGCCGACAGACCTTGCGCCCGATCGCCGCCGTTAGCGCTCGGTTTGGTCGATGATTCGTAGCCGTCGGATCGAGATCCAGCGTGGATTAGTTCACTTATCAAACCGTTAAGTTTAGATCTGAGCCGTGCGTGTTAGTTAGATCCAACGGTAGGGCGTGATCCGGTCTGCGAACGCACCAATAGGAAGACGTGGCTAGGGTTTAGTTTAAAAACAGAATTTGAATCAGATTTAGATCCAATTTTGAAATAGCTATAACTTTTGATCCACACGTTAGAATTGACAAATTTTATACCGTTGGAATCAGGGAGACAAGCCCTTTCTGTTTATGCAATGTGTTTAATGTTTAGTTTCTGTTAAAATGATTTTATTTGCAGAAACTTGTTTAGGACTATTTTGAGTATAGAAATTGTTTAGGAAATTATTTTAGTGTCAAATAAACTTGGTATAGCAAGTTTTTGACTTGTTTATGGTTCAGTACTATGCACTTGCTTGGTTGGGTTTTAAAAATCATTCCTTAGCATCTTGCATGCATGCATATATATATATATATTTTTTGATTGTATATGTTTTGTATGTGATTGTGGCTATATTTTTATGTGTTGATTTTGGTGCTAGTGATTGTGATTGTGAAGAGTGCTACTCTCCCCACTACCAAGGCAAGTGGTACTTCATGAATATTTTCATCCCTATATATTTTATACAAGCATTAGAAATATTTTGCTAAGTCTTGCATGTTACTTTTTGCCAAATGCCATGTTGGGGAAATCCTGAGTAATTGTAGAATTGCTAGGAAATTTTCTAAGTTAAGTACTATCTATGCCATGCTTAGCCTAGCTAGTAGCAAACAAGGGTTGGTAAAATATACATGCTATGGTAAAAATATTTCTAAGTCTTTGGACTTATGTTTTCTTAATAAAACAACTAAGTCAATGAATCACCTGGGTGGAAAGGGACTTGATTGGTGGTTTTTGGTTGAGTGGTTACACAAGGCCCATGGATATGGTTTACCTTGTGTATCTCACTTGTGGAAAGCCACCCAAGAACAAAGGGATTTTAGAGGCCAAGTGTTGAGAAGCTTATAGTGCAGCCACTTGGCAATATGGGATCTGCCTGGATCACATAGGTTGCTAGAACTTGGTCATTTGGACAGTTGGTGGTAGTGGGATGATAGGTTGGAACGCGTCCATTTGGCTAAGGGAAGGCTTCTGAAAGGTCCTGTCTTGGGAAACCAAGTCTGGTGGGGAAAGTGCACAACCTCTGCAGATGGAAAAATCTAAGTACTTAGCAAAGTCCATGGCAATGGACAACTTGAGCATCAAGACATGGAAGCTATCAGGAATCTCATCACTCCAACTTCTAAGTAAAAACTTGTGGGTGAACAAGGGTGAAGGACCTCAATGTCTATTGATGGTTTCTTGGGAAAAGTTTTTGACAAAGAAAAACTTAGTGTTTTCAACTAATAGGAAAAACCTATTTTGAGCAAAGCAAGCCAAGTTACACTTATCCAAATTGCATATAATAAATATAGTCCACTTAAAATTTACTAAGGTATCACTTGCCAATACTATTCCAAAGTATTGACCCACTGTGGCTGTAACTTGTGATGTTGCAGGTTACTCTGATGAGGATTAGGTGTCATGAGTCTACACTCAACATGTTTGCCTGTGGCACATGAAGATGAAGACTTATAATTATTTACTTATTCCAAACTCTTGTATAAGGCCTGTGGCCTTGAGTTGTAAAGACTATGTTTTATCTCTGGAATGGATGTAATAAATGACCTTTGTATCTGTGTACTTCATCTTAAACTATGGATGCTAGCAATGATCCAGGGACTAGCATTGCAATCACAGGGATCCTTTTCCTTTACAAAGGAGGGATTTTACAGATGGTATCAGAGCACTGTGTTGCCTATAGGATTATGACCCTAGGATTGGAAACCACTAAGGAAAAAATTTCAACTACTTCTACACTTGTCTATTCTTCTCGTAAAATTTTCTAATCTTCTCTTTCTCATCTCTATTTGTAGATGAACTCCATCAACGAAGCCGTAAGGAAAGGACCACTCATGACCATGACCTTGGAGTGTGAGACAGAGTTTCCCAAAATTCTCAAGGACCTCATGGTGGCAATGGAAATACATGGTGCAGCAGTGTACAAAGGCTTTCCTGTGATGGATGAAGGAGTTGAGTACTGGTGGGTGCAACTTCACTTGTACAAAAACAAGGAAGACAACCACAAGGAAACATGATTCTGCATGTACACCAACATTGTGGTGCACACCACATTCTTTGAGTCAGCAAGAGATGCAGCTTGGAGGACTATCAAAGAACTTAGTGCTAGAGTCAAGTGCAGGATGCTCAACCTCCAAAAAGACTTGAAGAAAGAGAAGGAACATACCCAAGAGTTGGAAGCTACCAACCAAACCTTAAGAGGAGACATTATAGACTTAGTGATGGAATAATGTGAGCAAGATAGGCTGATTGCTTCTAGAAATATTGTGTTAGCCAACAGATCCAGTGAGATAGGATTATAAACGTACTTCGTTAGTTGGACCACCACCTATCACCTTATTTTCCAAAATGTTGCTTAAGATAAGTTTGAACCTTGTTCATTGTAATGGTTTCATGTATGCATGACTTGTGTGTTTTGCTTCCCAAGAATATGTATGTGATGTTTTGTCTTTTGTTTTATCTTGAATTGTATTGTTCTAACTTTTCTATCTTATAAATAGATGCCTATTACCATCAGCACTGTTGAGGAGTTCCAGGTTACCCGCTTTGGTTCTCGTATCGTTGAGATTACCACTTTGCTCAATCTCCCTCTTCCCACCATCATGGTGCATCCCCTCACCAAGTTCGAGAGGAAGGACCTCTGGGGCTTCAAGGTGAACCAGCCCGGACGCCAGACAGAGCCTACTACGGAGGCCATCGTCTTCAAGCTTATGCACGATGACAGGGAGAGAGAGGCATGGAGGTAGTTATGCAGGACACGATAGGGGCGTCGCTAGGTCGACACTCCCGACAGGTTAGAGGCACTCACTTCCACGTCTTCGGAAGACGTGATGAGGACGGAGAGTCCATCGACTTCGAGGACGACTCGAGGGACGCAATAGAGCCGATACGCCTGTACCTCCAGGACTTAGAGTCTCTCATTAGGCACGTGGACACGGACAAGACCAATGTCATGCTCAGCAATGATGAGATCCAGGTGCAGCTTCGCGAGAAGGACAAGATCTTCGCGCAGCAGGACGAGATAGTCAAGGAAATGGAGGCGAAGTTCGAGACCTAGGACAGGAAGTTCAAGAGTCAGGAGAAGCGTGTCCAGGATAGGAACAAGAAGATCCGGGACATGACTGAAGAACTGCAGTCCAAGGACTTCGAGCTAGAGCAGCAGCAGACGGTGATCGAGAGGCTTCGCTCCCAGAAGAGGGCTCTCAAGGCCAAGATAGAGTCCTTGACCATTACCATCGAGGAGAACAAGGCCGCGATGGAGAACGCAAATCTTACCTTTGTCGAGGAGGAGATTGATGCCAATGAGTAGACTTGACTACTCGTTTGTGTTTTATTATCATACTTGTTATTTGAGAACTTGTTATTGGACCATCCGACATGTGGATGGCTTGCCACTTGTGTGTTTTACCTTGTGAACTTGTTATCTTGTTGTTGAACTTTTATCTTTGTGTTGCATGCTATGTGTTTGCTTATGTGATGTAATGTGCATGAAAGCATCTATGGGTATCTCATTCTTATCTTTATTTGAACAAACCACAGATGCCTCCCCGTCGTGCAAACCCCAACCCCAACAACAACAACAACATCACTCCAGAAATGCAACAAATGATGACTGCTCAAACACAGCTGATGCAGATGATGACAACATTCATCCAGAACCAAAACAATAACAACAACAACCCCAATAACAACAACAACCCTCCGGGCTTTGATATGCTTACCAGATTCCTGAGATTGAGGCCAGCTAAGTTTTCAAGGACGACTGATCCCATGGTGGCCAACGATTGGCTATGTTTTGTGAACAAGGAGTTAGTAACCGTGAACATGTCGGATCTTTGAAAAGTCGATTCGGCACATCTGCTGGAAGGGCCAGCCGCCACTTGGTGGGACAACTTCCAGATCACCACTCCTATAGATGAAGTGACATGGGCTATCTTTGAGGATGGCTTTCGCACTGCTCATATCTCATCAGGAATAATGAGCCTGAAAAAGAAAGAGTTCCACAATCTGAAGCAGCGCCACCGCAGTGTGGCTGAATACATTGAGGAGTTCAACAATCTGGCGCGTTATGCACCGGATGAAGTTGACATCGATGCCAAGAGAAAGGAAAAATTTCTTGAAGGCTTGAATGATGAGCTGAATCTGCAATTGGCTGTGGCCTATGTTCCCACTTATCAGTCGCTCTGTGACAAGGATGCTATTTTGGAGAACAAAATAAAACAAGTGGAAAGCAGAAAGAGGAAGCACTCCGACAAGCACAGCTCGGGATCGTCGCACAAACGATCTCATTATGATTACAGTGGAAGCTCAGGATCCCACAAGCATGGGAAATTCAACAAGCACCACAACCACAACCGTCATGACAACAAGCATCATCGCAGTCATGACAATGACAAGTACAAGAACCACAAGAGTGGACATAAGAGCCACCACAGTGGTAATGGAAGTGGAAGTGGAAGTCAGCCTGTTAAGAGAGACATCAGTCAGGTTGAATGCTTCAAATGCAAGAAGATGGGGCATTATGCAAATGAGTGCCCTGAAAACAAAGTTGAAGGACCTGTCAAGCCCAACCCTTTCCAGAAGGGACAGGTAAACCACATCAATGTGGAGGAGGTCTATGAGGAACGATCTTTATTCGGTAAGTTCAGACTCAATTCTATTCCAGCATTTGTACTCTTTGATACTGGTGCATCTCATTCATTCATATCAAGAGCATTTGTTGAAAGGAATGAACTACCGGTAAAAACTATTGGGTGTCCTATAAAAGTAAGTTCTCTTGGTGGAGAAATGATAGTGAATTCAGCATGTCATGATCTAGTCATAGAATTTGGGAAGTATAAGTTTCCCGTTAACTTGATAATTCTAAACTCCCAAGGATTGGATGTCATTCTGGGAATGGACTGGATGACCAAGTACAAAGGAGTGATAGATTGTGCCAGCCATACTGTCTCACTCACAACTCCAGAAAATAAAAGGATCAGATTCAAGACCAGCTTTGAAGCAAAAAGGAGTATGCTTAATTCTCTTAAGGGGGTTAGCATGGACAGTGTGCCAATTGTGAGTGAGTATCCGGATGTGTTTCCGGAAGAATTGCCGGGAATGCCACCAGATAGAGATGTAGAATTTCTGATAGCAAAGAGGCCATATAAAATGTCAGTTGATGAACTGAAAGAGCTCAAGAAACAACTAGGAGAACAGTTGCAGAAGGGATTCATTCAACCAAGTTCTTCATATTGGGGAGCCCCAGTCTTGTTTGTGGAGAAGAAAGATAGAAGTCAAAGGTTATGCATATATTACCGTTCACTCAACGAGGTAACTATCAAGAACAAATATCCTTTGCCTAGAATCAATGACTTGTTTGATCAGCTAGAAGGAGCATGTGTGTTCTCAAAGATTGATCTAAGGTCAGGCTATTTTCAACTCAAGATAAGAGAACAAGACATACCAAAAACAGCATTCACTACCAGGTATGGATTGTACGAGTATACCGTAATGCCTTTTGGTTTAACCAATGCTCCAGCATACTTCATGAATATGATGAACAAAGTGTTCATGGAATTCCTTGACAAGTTTGTTGTCGTTTTCATCAATGACATCTTAGTCTACTCCAAGAGCAAAGAAGAACATGAAGGACACTTACGTTTGATACTTGAGAAATTAAGAGAGCATAAACTTTATGCCAAATTCAGCAAGTGCGAGTTCTGGTTAGAGGAAGTTGGATTTCTTGGTCATGTTATGACAAAGGATGGTGTAGCAGTTGATCCTGCTAAGGTTTCAGCTGTGACTGAATGGGAATCTCCCAAGTCCGTGAAAGAAGTTCGTAGTTTCCTTGGCTTAGCAGGTTACTACAGAAGGTTCATTGAGAATTTCTCTAAAGTAGCTAAGCCCATGACTGAATTGTTAAAGAAAGACAAGAAGTTTGCTTGGTCTGAAGGTTGTGAACTCAGCTTTCAGGAGTTGAAGAAGAGACTTGTGACATCACCAGTATTGTGTCTGCCAGACTTGGAAAAGGATTTCCAAGTATATTGTGATGCATCTCATCAAGGTTTGGGTGCAGTACTTATGCAAGACGGTAAAGTTGTGGCCTATGCCTCGAGACAACTCAAAACTCATGAGGTGAACTATCCTACTCATGATTTAGAGTTAGCCTCTGTTGTCCATGCACTCAAAGCATGGAGACATTATCTTTTGGGAAAGTGTTGTGAAGTGTTCACGGATCACAAAAGTTTGAAGTATATCTTCACCCAGAAGGAAATTAATATGAGACAAAGAAGATGGCTAGAACTTATCAAAGACTATGACTTAAGTTTGCAATACCACCCCGGTAAAGCAAATGTTGTAGCAGATGCTCTAAGTCGTAAGGTATTTGTGAATGGCCTTACCAAAGGAGAATTGCCGGATGATCTGTGTACCCAATTTAGGAAACTCAGATTGGAGATTGTGCCTGAGGACATCTCATGTCTTTGGATGTTCAACCCACTTTGTTGGACAAGATCAAAGTAGCCCAGAAGATTGATAAAGAAATCGAGGAGATTAAAGAAAAGATTGGCAGAGGAAAAGCCAAAGGGTTCCATGAAGACGAACAGGGTACCTTATGGCATGGGGAACGTATCTGTGTTCCACAAGACCCGGAGTTGCGGAAACTGATTTTGCAAGAAGCACACAACTCTCCGTATTCTATTCACCCGGGTAACACCAAAATGTACATGGACATGAAGGAAAGATTTTGGTGGAATAATCTCAAGAAGGACATCGCCGAACATATTGCCTTGTGTGATGTGTGCAGTAGAGTGAAAGCGGAGCATCAGAAACCAGCAGGTTTGTTTCAACCACTACCTATTCCTGATTGGAAGTGGGACAAAATTGGTATGGATTTCATTACCGGATTACCAAGGACCAGGTCAGGATATGATTCCATATGATAGTATTGGATCGCCTAACTAAAGTGGCTCATTTCATACCCGTGAATACAATCTATACAAGTGCTAAGTTAGCCAAAATCTACATGGGTAGAATTGTATGTCTACATGGTGTGCCCAAGAGTATTGTGTCTGATAGGGGAACTCAATTCACTTCTCATTTTTGGAGACAGCTACATGAGTCATTGGGAACAAGGTTGGAATTCAGTACTGCTTTTCATCCTCAGACCGATGGACAAACAGAAAGGACTAATCAGATTGAAGACATGTTAAGGGCATGTGCCTTAGACTATGGAGCAAGTTGGGATGAAAGTCTGCCTTACGCAGAATTTTCTTATAACAACAGCTATCAAGCCAGCATTGAGATGGCACCGTTTGAGTTTCTCTACGGAAGAAAGTGTACCACCCCATTGTTATGGAATGGTGTGGGAGAAAGAAGTTTATTTGGACCAGATCTTATCAAAGAAGCCGAAGAGAAGGTCAAATTGGTTAAGGATAGGTTGAAGATAGCACAGTCCCGACAGAAAAGCTACGCAGATCCTAAGCGTAGAGAAGTCACCTACGAAGTCGGTGATAGAGCCTATCTTAGAGTATCACCACTTCGTGGAGTGAAAAGATTCGGAGTCAAAGGAAAATTGGCACCAAGATATGTTGGGCCATTCAAGATTCTAAGTCGCAAAGGAGAGGTTGCCTATGAAATAGAACTACCAGAATCTCTATCAGCTGTCCATAATGTGTTTCATGTGAGTCAGCTTAAGAAATGTCACCCAGAAATGGAAGAAACTTCTTTGAAGGATACTATCCCTTTGGAGGAGGTTCAATTGGAAAGTGATCTCACCTATGAAGAGAAACCTATCAAGATTCTTGAGACTGCAGAAAGAGTCACAAGGGCTAAGACTATCAAGTTTTGCAAAGTGCAGTGGAATCATCATTCCGAAGAGGAAGCAACATGGGAAAGAGAAGATGATCTTCGGAAAGACCACCCTCACCTATTTGCTAGCCAATCCGAATCTCGAGGGCGAGATTCACCTTAAGGGGGTTAGATTTGTAACATCCCTAAAATCATGATTTCAAAGATTGCATATCATTCATGCATGCATATAGAATTGAGATCAATTTCAAACTCATTTCAAGAAAACAGAAGCACATAGTGCTATCATTTTATGTGAGCAAACTTAAATCAAATGGCTATCCCCATTTGAGAGCTTGAATGTTTTAAACCTAGATTGTTTGTCTCCCTTGTTGATTGGTTTGAGTGTGGAGTTAGAACAAAATTTTACAAAATAGAAATGGTTTCAAAAACCATTTTCACACATTTGCAACCCAAGTGCAATGTCCCTGTTATTTTGTTTTTTCCAAAAATAACCAAGCCAACTCAAAGTGACCACTTGGTTTTATGCCAAACTTTGTGACTGTTGCACACTGCAAAAATCCCAAAAAGATTTGAAATCAAATAGCTTTTGAAATCATTTGAAAACCATTCCTGAAAATCAATTTAGAAAAAGAAAAGAGAAAAGAATTGGAAAAGGGCCGGCGCTAGGAATTTGAGCCCAGCAGCAGACACGGCCCAACTAGCCCACCCGGCTCCCCCCTCTCTCTCTCACGTGCGGACACACCCAACGAGTCACTGACGCTCGGACCCCACCTCCCTTCTGTTTATTTCGCTGACGAGCGGGTCCCTCTCCACGTCACTCCTTCTTCCCCAAAATTCCGCGCACGAACTCCGCCGCTGCCCGTTGCTGCTTTGATCCCGCGAGGTAATTGGCATTGAATCACTGGGCTTTTCTTGTCGAGCCTCTGCCTACTTAATCCCCTCTCTCTCGCGACCATTTCCCCTCAGCCAATTCCCTCTCCACGCCACCATGCTACTCGCAACTCGCCAGACGCCGCCGCTGTCCCGACGATCTCCGACAGCAATTCCGGTGAGTCCCTACCGCCCCTGTGCCTCTGATTCAAACGAATATGCTCAGCATGAGCTCGTGCATCTTCTGACACCCGTCGCTTGCCTGCTCGTGACACAGGACGCCGTCCCCGTTCGTGCCCGCAACCGACCGAGCCGCCGCTCAACTCCGGTGACCAATCGCGGTAAGTCCCGAACGCCCCTTGCCCCCTCTTGCATACGAGGATGTTCACCACTGTCTTGCGCGTCTCCTAATCCCTCTGGTTCGTGCTAGGGCGATGCGAAACCTTGGCAACAACTCCGACCGCAACCACCCGATGCCGTGCACGACTCCGACGAGCTCCAGCAACCCCTGCCGTGCGCCCCTTGCCAAGCCACCGCCACGTTGAGCTTCAGCACACCACCGTGGTTCTGGTAAGCCTCTTCCCCCACTCCCGCGCGACCTAGAACGCCAGCCACGACAGCGCCAGACGCCCGATCGCCGCCGTTAGCGCCGCTCAGTTTTGGTCAGATGATTCGTAGCCGTCAGATCGAGATCCAGCGCGTAGGATTAGTTCACTTATCAAACCGTTAAGTTTAGATCTGAGCCGTGCGTGTTAGTTAGATCCAACGGTAGCCGGGCGTGATCCGGTGCGAAGCGGTACGCACCAATAGGAAACAGACGCGTGGCTAGGGTTTAGTTTAAAAACAGAATTTGAATCAGATTTAGATCCAATTTTGAAATAGCTATAACTTTTGATCCACACGTTAGAATTTGACAAATTTTATACCGTTGGAATCAGGGAGACAAGCCCTTTCTGTTTATGCAATGTTTTTAATGTTTAGTTTCTGTTAAAATGATTTTATTTGCAGAAACTTGTTTAGGACTATTTTGAGTATAGAAATTGTTTAGGAAATTATTTTAGTGTCAAATAAACTTGGTATAGCAAGTTTTTGACTTGTTTATGGTTCAGTACTATGCACTTGCTTGGTTGGGTTTTAAAAATCATTCCTTAGCATCTTGCATGCATGCATATATATATTTTTTATTGTATATGTTTTGTATGTGATTGTGGCTATATTTTTATGTGTAGATTTTGGTGCTAGTGATTGTGATTGTGAAGAGTGCTACTCTCCCCACTACCAAGGAAAGTGGTACTTCATGAATATTTTCATCCCTATATATTTTATACAAGCATTAGAAATATTTTGCTAAGTCTTGCATGTTACTTTTTGCCAAATGCCATGTTGGGGAAATCCTGAGTAATTGTAGAATTGCTAGGAAATTTTCTAAGTTAAGTACTATCTATGCCATGCTTAGCCTAGCTAGTAGCAAACAAGGGATGGTAAAATATACATGCTATGGTAAAAATATTTCTAAGTCTTTGGACTTATGTTTTCTTAATAAAACAACTAAGTCAATGAATCACCTGGGTGGAAAGGGACTTGATTGGTGGTTTTTGGTTGAGTGGTTACACAAGGCCCATGGATATGGTTTACCTTGTGTATCTCACTTGTGGAAAGCCACCCAAGAACAAAGGGATTTTAGAGGCCAAGTGTTGAGAAGCTTATAGTGCAGCCACTTGGCAATATGGGCTCTGCTTGGATCACATAGGTTGCTAGAACTTGGTCATTTGGACAGTTGGTGGTAGTGGGATGATAGGTTGGAACGCGTCCATTTGGCTAAGGGGAGGCTTCTGAAAGGTCCTGTCTTCGGAAACCAAGTCTGGTGGGGAAAGTGCACAACCTCTGCAGATGGAAAAATCTAAGTACTTAGCCAAGTCCATGGCAATGGACAACTTGAGCATCAAGACATATAAGCTATCAAGAATCTCATCACTCCAACTTCTAAGTAAAAACTTGTGGGTGAACAAGGGTGAAGGACCTCAATGTCTATTGATGGTTTCTTGGGAAAAGTTTTTGACAAAGAAAAACTTAGTGTTTTCAACTAATAGGAAAAACCTATTTTGAGCAAAGCAAGCCAAGCTACACTTAGCCAAATTGCATATAGTAAATATAGTCCACTTAAAATTTATTAAGGTATCACTTGCCAATACTATTCCAAAGTATTGACCCACTGTGGCTGTAACTTGTGATGTCGCAGGTTACTCTGATGAGGATTAGGTGTCATGAGTCTACACTCAACATGTTTGCCTGTGGCACATGAAGATGAAGACTTATAATTATTTACTTATTCCAAACTCTTGTATAAGGCCTGTGGCCTTGAGTTGTAAAGACTATGTTTTATCTCTGGAATGGATGTAATAAATGACCTTTGTATCTATGTACTTCATCTTAAACTGTGGATGCTAGCAATGATCCAGGGACTAGCATTGCAATCACAGGGATCCTTTTCCTTTACAAAGGAGGGATCTTACAAACTTTGATAAAGTTAAAAGAACCTTAGCTATATGTGCAAAGTTGCGCAGCGCCGAAAAGTGTTCCGGAGGCAGCAACAATGCTCATGGCTCACGTGCCTCAAAGGTTGTTGTTACGAAGGTCAAAGTTTCTATTGAACCAAGTAGGTCGAGTAAGCAATCAAATACCAAGATTTGAGGGTTGAATCATTATTTGAGAATAATGAACGTACTACATGCAAAGAAGCGATGATGGGCCCTGACTCCGTAAAATGGCTTGAAGCCGTAAAATCCGTGATAGTTCCATACACGAGAAATCAAGTTTTTGAACTTGAAGGACCCTCGAGAAAGGTGTAAGACCTTACAGTTGTGTTTGGATCTATAAAGAAATAGACATGGATGTTTCACATCTATGAAATAGTCGACATGTTGGGAAAGAGTTCACAACAATGTTCAAAGGTTTACTATGACAAGATTTGATCTTTCATAGCGATATTTAGTCTAAACGGATTAATGTAGCAACCACGACATATAATTTTGTTATGTGTTGGATAAACAAAACAAGTTCTTCCAATAGAAGGGTTACCTAGGACGTGTGCATGACACGGTCCAAAGGGTTTTGTTAATTCAAAGGATGCTAAATGCATATGCAAACTTCAATGGTTGAAGTAAGCATCACGGAGTTGGAATCTTCACTATGATGAAACTGTTAAAAGAGTTTAATTTCATCGGAGACGATGAAGATGCTTGCATTTGCAAGAAATTAAGTGGGAGCGCTAAGACATGTTTCTAATACATTATGTGGAAGGCATATTGTTGATTGGAAATGATGTATTTTTTTATTAACACAGGATAAGAATTTCATCTCGATGAAAGACTTAGGCAAAACCCAAATATTTGGCATCAATAGACGCCAATATGGTTGTGCCAGAAGTACATAGATGAGATATTGAATGAGTTCAATACAGAAACTACAAGAAAGGTTCTTGTCGCACTGAAAGGATTGAATGAGTTCAATATTAATGATATATTCAAGTGTATTGACACTTGGTAAGTGAAACAAAGATTCAAGCATAGATTGATACTTGATGTATGAAATCACAAAGAGTAATTATATCAATCATACTGTGATATGTACAAATCCAGATATGTCCTATGCTCTAAAAGTTATGAGCATATACCAGAATGATTCATAAAATGATCATTGGACAATAGTAGGGATATTCTTATGATCTTTTGGAAGAACTAAGAGTATATTATTTGTAGAAGTGACAAATAGATGGTTAGTTCATTGTAAAAGTACTACATTGATACTAGTTTTGTCACAAAGTACAAATTAAGTTTATCTCAATCTAAACTAAGGGTGACACAATATAATGGAAAGTAACTTCCATAATGGATTTGGATGAATTCCAAAGTTAAGACATTGTGACAGATACTACAACAAAAGGCTGAGTATATGATTGCTATTATAGCAGCTAAAGAGGGCATTTGTGTCAAGTAGTTTGTTATCAAACTAGGTGTAGTTCACAACGGGATAATACTATGAAGATATATTGTACGACAATATTATCAACATGTTTTAACCCCAAAGAACTAAAGGTCTCACCAAAGGACCAAATTTATACAAATCCATCTCATTAAAGAATGAGTGATGCGTAGAGACGCAAAGACATGCAATTACACACGGACCTGGAAGTGTCAGATCAGGAGATCAGTTGACCACTAGCAAGCGTGTACTTACAACACCGGAAAGCCATAGGTGTTGAATACACAAAGGTTTGCAACTAGATTATTGACTCTAGTGCAAGTGGGAGACTGTTGGAGATATGCCCAAGAGGCAATAATAAAGTGGTTATTATCATGTCTTCATACTTATGATAAATGTTTACATACCATGCTATAATTGTATTAACAGGAAACATTAATACTTGTGTGATTTGTAAACATAAAAGAGTCCCTAGTAAAGACTCTTGTTAAACTAGCTTGTTGGTTAATATATGATCATGGTTTCCTGATCATGAACATAGGGATGTTATTAACAACAGGGTCATATCATTGGGAGAATGATATGATGGACATACTCCTATAGTTAAGCGTAGCATAAAGATCAAGTCATTTTAATAGTTCAATTGTTATATGCTTTCTGATACATAGTAACCTAATTCCTTCGACCATGAGATCATGCATATCACCTTCACCGGAAGGATGCTTTGATGACATCAAACACCACATCGTGACTGGGTGGCTATAAAGGTGGCATTGAGTGTTCGGAAAGTATTGGTTGAGACACATGGATCAAGAGTGGGATTTGTCCATCCATATGACGGATAGATATACTCTGGGCCCTCTCGGTGGAATGTCATCCAATTAGCTTGCAAGCATGTGACTGGCTCACAAGGGATCACATATCATGGGAACGAGAAAAGAGTACTTATCGGTAATGAGGTTGAACAAGGTATGCGAGAGATCAAGCGATCATAACCTCGGATAAGTAAACTATCGTGAGACAAAGGGAAATTGGTATCGTATGTAAGTGGTTCATTCGATCGCAAAGTAATCGTAGAAATATGTGGGAGCCATATGAATTTCCAGATTCCTCTATTGGTTATTGTTCGGAGAAGTGTCTCGATCATGTCCGCATAATTCACGAACCGTAGGGAGACACACTTAAGGATTCGACGTTGTTTGAGTAGTTATGGAATGATGAGAAAGATACCGAATGTTGTTCGGAGTCTCGGATGGGATCCGGGATATCACGAGGAGATCCGGAATGGTCCGGAGAATAAGATTCATATAAGGAAAGTCCTGTTTCGGAGTTGGGGAATGGTTCCGGTGTTTTCATCGGGAATGTTCTAGAAGGTTCCGGAATGTCCGGCACTCCGAAGGGGAAGGGTACATGAATGTGTCATACCAAGTTGGAATGATTGCATCATGTACTAAGTATCATCGCTGAACAAAATAAAGGGTTTAATCAAATCCTTGTTTGAAAAGTCAAGCAATTTGAAAGTCAAACGACTATTTTGGGAAGTGGAGAGGGAGGTGGAAACCGAGTTGGGGAGGAGTCCCTCCTCCACCGCCGGCCCACTTGGGATCCGAGTTGGGGAGGGATTCCCCTCCCCTTGGCCGGCGCCTCCCTCCTATAATAGGAGGGGCAAGGCTCCCCTCCTAGCACACAAGATTGCCCCCTCTAAACCTAACCCTAGCCGCCACCGCCTAGGGTTTCTCCCCTAGCCGCCGACTTGGGCACCTCCAAGCCCGAGCCGCTGGCCCTAGCACCCCTCCTTGGTGTGTCTAAACCCTAGAACACCGAGGGCTCTCTCATAGTCCACCATACTCGCTCTGGCTTAAGGCGAAGCCCTGCGAGATCTCCCTCTACTTAGGTACCACTGTTGTCTTTGGGAATCGCGAGGAGAGTACTACAACCTCTGGCACTCTTGGAACAAGGAGAGGAAGGTCTTCAGTCAATCGAACGCGTGTGACCGATCATGAGCGCCTTGAATGCAAATACGGAAGGATCGCTCACGATCTTGAGATTGGAAGTGTACGACTACATCATCCACGAGAATCTGCTCTCGTTAACCGCTTTGGATCTTCGAGGGTTAGTACTCTACTGACTCGTTTCTACAATCTAGTAGATAGATCTTGGCTTGATCATAGATTAGATCTTGATTGTGTGTTCATGCGGTAGATAATTTTTGTTTTCCATGCTACGAACCCCTACACCTAAGTCCCTGTGATTAACATGCTAGTCCCTGGATCAATAGCTAGCACTCACAGTCGATGAAATATCATGTAAAACACAAGTCTTTATTACATGAATCGAATAATCCAGAGTTTACATTATTACAACAGAAGCGATATAAATACAACTTGGAGTCCCATCAATGCCATAGGCAGGTTGAGTGAAGACCCGCGATCCTAGCGCACCTTTCAACGATCTCCGAAATTCTGCACATGAAACGTGCAGCCAACAAGTTGGGTCAATACTTTGAATGTATTGCAAAATTACACCAAGGAAGGAAAGACTAACTCTACATGCAAGGCTAGTTTAGGCTTTGGAGTTCATTTGCATAAAGCTAATTTTCTCTAAGTATGGAGAAAAGATAGAGAGAGAGTTTTACCCTACTTTGTGTCACATCCCAAGATTTTCCAAATCTTGTAATATGAAAAATAAATGAATAAAATAAAACTTTGTTGATTTTCAGGGTGAGAAGAAACTTTTTGAATCCAATTGGAAACCTTCAAACCAATTTGGATCACATAAATCCTAAAGGGATTTAAAAAGATAAACATTTAATAAAGGAAAATAAAAATATTTGGAATTACTATTTTGGATCTTTAAATAAAAGATTTGGTTTTCAAAAGAAAAGGAAGATTTATAAATAAGGATTATTTTATGGAACCAAAATAAACCATGGTCAAGCATTTGAAATAAAACATTTTGTTTTAATAAAAATAGTAAAGGTTTATTTAAATAAAATAATAAGGATTTAATATCCAATTTTATTTAAAAAAAGGTTTTACCATTTTAAATAAAACATCAAAACTTATTTTAAATAAGTTTTCCAAGTGTTTATTATTTTCAAATAAAACCTACTGAAGTGTTTTGGTTTTATTTAGTTTTCAAATGGAGTTTTTAATAAATAAATCAAAACCTATTTGAATTAATAATCAAGATCTATTTTATTTAAATATTAAATAGATCTTAAAAAGAATAAAATTATTTTATTTGGGATTTGGTTTATGTTGTTAAACAGAACCAAAACTCATTACAAGTGTGGTGAATGTTTGAATTAATTTGAATGTTTGATTTGTTGTTTGATATTCAAAACAGAAAATAGATTTTGAAAGGATAAAACTTTCAGGAAGAAAAAATAGAATCTGGACTCAGCCCAACTACCCAAGGCCCAGTACCAGCCCACTCCCTATCTCCCGAAAGAAAACGATTCACACTCATTTTTGAACCCGCGCAGACACTGACTGGTGGCCCTTTCCCCCTGTCTCTCTTTCTCGCTGACAGGCATGCCCCACCTCTCCAGCTCATCTTCTTCCTCCCCGCGACGACTACGCCGGCCGTTTCCTGCTGTTGATGCCGCGGTTAAATTCGCCTTAACGCCTTCGCCATTACTCGCTGCGACCACGCACGTTAAAACGCCCACTCCTTCTCCTCCTTTCCCCTCAAACACCGCAGCACGAGAGCCACCAGGCTGCCTCAATTCGAGCTCGCAACACCTCTGCTCCGACAACCGTCCCTAACAAATTCCGGCGAGCCCAGCCACCGCCTTGCCTCCCCGACCAAGCTCACACCTTCCCCAACCTCTGGCGCTTCTGCCTGTACCCTCCGTTCAACCGCGGGCGCCCCTGAGCGTCGAATTCGACAACCACTGACCGCGCCGCCGCGTCTGCTTCTTCTCCGGCGAAGTTTCCTGGTAAGAACCGACCGCCCCACGCCCTCTCCTTCACGCTCGCAGCTTCGCCTTGATCCTGCGCATCTAACCGCATCCTCGTTTTGCCTCGGAGTGAACCACATCACCATCCTCGACGACCTCCAGAACCGCCCGACGCCGTCCTCCACTCCGGCGAGCAATCCTGCTAGAACCAGAGCGCCCCTCGCCAGACCAACACCGCCTCGAGCTTCAGGTGACCTCCTGAACCTGGTGAGCACCTCCCCTTCCCTCCTTGCTTCCTAGAACCGCCGCTAGCGCCACCGCCTGACCGTCTCCGCCGTCTGCCGTCACGCAGCGCCGCCCATCGTTGACCAAGCAGTAGCGTCCGTAGGATCTAGATCGGACGAACGCGATAGATCACTTAAACGCCGAAGGGGTACGCAACCAGAGCCGTGCGATGTAGTTTAATCCAACGCCCCGCAGAGGCTGATCCGCACGAAGCGGTACCGCCCAATAGAAACGCGACGCGTGTCACCAGTTCTGTTTTAAAAACAAAGTTTGAATCTGTTTTAGATGCAGATTTGAAACCCTTGTAACTTTTGATCCACACGTCCAAAAATTGCAAACTTTATATCAATGGAATCAGTCGAACAAGCCCTAGCCAATCATGCAATTTGTTTAGTAAAAAGCCTCTGGTAAAATGTTTGTTTTTGTAGAAACAATTGTATGCTTGTTTAGATTAGAAAGATTGTTCAAAAATGTTTTTGAGGTTGAAATCTTGGCAAATTAGTTTGTGGTGAACTTACTGACCCTAGGAACCAACCCATGGATTTAAAAATGTATTTGGTGAATTTTAGGATGGATTAATCGATTTAGCCCATTTCTAGCCAAATAAAAATATTGGTTTTGTTATGAAAATGTTTTTGGAGTTAAAACTTTGGGAAAATGATTTGAATCAAACCTACTGACCCTAAACACCAAGTTTTGAGAAACAACAACTTATTTGGTAAACAACATGGAGTTTTTGATTTGATAAAAACATTTTCCACCACTTAAAATGATGAATGGATTTAAAAATGGTTTATGGATGAAACCCTTTTGTAAATGATTTAAAAATGACTATGCCACTTTAGGAAGTGACCACCTTGAGCCTTACAAAATTTAGAGCCTATAGGAAACCATCTTTGCAAATAAAACTATCTCTTGCATGCTTACATGCATGACTTAGATCCCATTGTTTTATCTGTGTGAATTGTTTGATTGATTATTGGTTTGGAATGCTAGTTGATATTGTGTTTGCTTGATTGATTGTAGTGAAGTTATAAAAGTGTGAGACTAGAAAGATCAAGGAGTGAACCAACATTCCCTACCAAAAGAAAGGCAAGTGACACTGTCATCTAAAGTCCTACTATTTTCATTATACTTAGTGGATTTTGAAACATGCATGAAAAGAATTTCTATACTTATGCTATGATAAATCCTAATAGGATACCCTATACATTCCTTAGTGAAAACAATGTAGTTGTTACATGCTTAGCCATGCTATAGTTTGAAAAGAGATACATGTTGAGATTTTATGAGATTGAGAAAAGACTTATGTTTTATATAATAAAACAAGGACTCAATGAACCACCTGGGTGGACAAGGATACTTTGAGTTTTGGAGAAGGTGGCAACAAAAGGAACCATGTCTATGGCAATCTATTTGTGTTGTGCTCCAAAGGAAAACCACCCAGGAAACTTAGAGATTGAACATGTTTCTCCAATTGTGGCTTTCGTGTACAACCACATGCTACTTATGGCTCTGGCTTGGTCAACTACATTGGGAAGACCCATGTATTGTCTTCAGGTTACTGAAAATGAGGACCTGGAATCCTACATGGGTACTGAAGACAAGCTAGCAATGGTGTATGGGAGGACCCTCTGGAAAGACTTCGTCACATTCTCAATCTGCCAGTACTCCATCTTGGTGAGTACCAATCCAGTGGCCACTGGTGGCAACAAGATGAGATTGTGACATGTGGGTAAAGTGTACAAATTTTGCAGAAGATAATAAAAATCTAAGTACTTAGCCGTGTCCCGGTTATGGACAATACTGAGCAACTAAAGCTTGAAGCTATGGGAAATCTCGACATTCCAAATTTCTAAAAGAAAACTTTTAAGTGACAACAAAAGACTTGATGCACTTGGGGGTACCAAGGAGCTCAAGAGATTTTGATAAAACTTGATGCACTTGGGGGTACCAAGGAGCTCAAGAGATTTTTTGACAAGGACTTGAACACTTGGGAATTTACCAAGGAGTTCAAGGGATTTTGAAAAGGAGATTTCACAAAAGATCAAAACCATTTTGAAAAGATAGGATAAATTTTGCTTCTGCAAATGAGCCTTGAACCCTACTTAGCCAAAAATGCATGTAATGATAAGATCCACTTATATTCCACATAGTAGTGAAACTTGCCAATACAATTCAAATGTATTGACCCTTGTGGCTGTAACTTGTAATGTTGCAGGTTTGATTGATTTTAGTGAAGATTGATTGATTAGGATTACAAAGTCTAAAACCAACATGTTTGCCTGTGGCACTTTGAAGATGAAGGACCCCATGCTTATAGTTATTCCGCTGCAATGTAAACACAGGGGACTCTACCTTATTTAAAGGTTGGGACCCTTACAGATGGTATCACAGCATTGTGTTGCTTGTAGGATTGTAAACCTAGGATTGGACAAAACCCTTAGAAGAATAGGAGAGTATTTGTTCCAAAACTTATTTACAAACAATCTTGTAAACTCTTTCCTCAACCATTTTGGTTTTGATTCTACATCTCTACTATTTCAAACTTGATGGACAAACCTACCCCATGGACAAAGACTTCACCATGTGTAAAGGACTTCGTCAACTCTAGACTCTAATGACTACAACATCTTCAACTCTAATGACTTCAACTTCTTCAACTCTAATGACTTCAACATCTTCAGCATATTCATCAAGGACTTCCAACTTGGATACCACTAAGGACTACAAGTGAGACAAGGAAATCTTGCTCAAGATGTGGAGACTAAGGGAATGCAAAATTAGAAGGAGTTCACTTCACTTTAAGTATTGTAACCAAGAGTTTTTCCAAGGAAACCATGATCTCATGCAAGAAAAAAAATCAACCAAGAAGGATGGAAAGAATCACAAGTGAACCATATAGATGGACCACCATATTATAGTAAAGTCAAACACACCAACTTATGTGGTGTAACAAAAATATTTTGTTGCCTAAGTATGTGCTTGAACTTTGTTGTTTGAGTGAAAAGTTGTTTGTGAATGCTTGCACATTGCTTGAGTGAATTGTGATGTGTGTGATTAGAAATGATTCCTTAGAAATATTTTGTCTATTCTAATCTCCATTCAACCCAAACAGATGACTACTCCAAGAGACTCCAACATCAAGGTTAATGACACCAACACCAACCAAGAGGACAACATGAAAGAACTCATAGCAACCCAACACCAGTTGAACCAAATGACAGCTCAATTCATAGCCAACACCAGTGGGGAAGATCCAACACTGCAAGGATTTTTGGAAACTCAAGCCCAATTGATGCTTAAGGTGACTGATCAAATGATCAATATGGAAGAAAGCTACTCCAAAAGAGTTTGTGACAACAAGGATGACAGAAATGTTATTCTAGATGGAGCCCCATCTTGCATTATTTGTGGAGACAAGGATCATACTTCCAAGGAGCATGGAGATCAATGCCCCAACTGTGAATAGAAACATCTAGTAGGCCAATGTCCCACCTCTCAAGCCACTTGTTATTTGTGTGAAGGAAACAATCATGTCCCTATCCAATGCCCCATCTATTCCATTGTTGAACAAAGGAAACAAGGTGGAGTGCAACAAATGATTGCAAACTATCCAGAGGGATCCAAGTCTACCAAGAAGGTTGATGACAAAGGAAAAGGTCCACTTATACCTCTAAGCAAAACAACCCAATTCAAAGGACCAAAGAAAGGGCATATGAACTATCCAAAGAGCAATAGAAGGTCCAAGAAACATGTAGACATTCCTACCTACCAGATAACATATGAACAACATGAACTAGATGCACTCCTAGCTTTGGAGAAGCCCAAGAAGCAAAAGAAGGACAAAAGCCATGTGCAATGTCATAAATGTAAAGAAATGGGACACTATTCTAGTGAATGCCCAGAGAACCAGAAGAATAAGGAGATTGGCCAAGTGTGGTGCAACAACTGCAAAGAGCTAGGCCATTATGCAGCAACTTGTCCATAAGAGACACGTAAAGAACTCAAAGATATCAACTGTTTCAATTGCAAAAACCCAGGACATTATGCAAGCAATTGTCCAGAAAAGAAGAAGAACAAGTTAAACAAGCCTATGAAGGATCTCAACCTTGGCCCATGAGTCATGTGTGGAAACAAAGGACATTATGCAAATGATTGCCCAAAGAAGTTTCCCTAAGATCCCAAGCAAACCAATATGTAATTTAGTTTGAAATTTTTTAAGGGTGGTAGTACCCTAGATGTTTTGAGCCTAATTGTAACCCTAGCCTTCCCAAATCTCGGGACGAGATTTATTTTAAGGGTGGTAGCCTGTCACATCCCAAGATTTTCCAAATCTTGTAATGTGAGAATAAATGAATAAAATAAAACTTTGTTGATTTTCAGGGTGAGAAGAAACTTTTTGAATCCAATTGGAAACCTTCAAACCAATTTGGATCAAATAAATCCTAAAGGGATTTAAAAATATAAACATTTAATAAAGGAAAATAAAAATATTTGGAATTACTATTTTGGATCTTTAAATAAAAGATTTGGTTTTCAAAAGAAAAGGTAGATTTATAAATAAGGATTATTTTATGGAACCAAAATAAACCTTGGTCAAGCATTTGAAATAAAACATTTTGTTTTAATAAAAATAGTAAAGGTTTATTTAAATAAAATAATAAGGATTTAATATCCAATTTTATTTAAATAAAAGGTTTTACCATTTTAAATAAAACATCAAAACTTATTTTAAATAAGTTTTCCAAGTGTTTATTATTTTCAAATAAAACCTACTGAAGTGTTTTGGTTTTATTTAGTTTTCAAGTGGAGTTTTTAATAAATAAATCAAAACCTATTTGAATTAATAATTAAGATCTATTTTATTTAAATATTAAATAGATCCTAAAAAGAATAAAATTATTTTATTTGGGATTTGGTTTATGTTGTTAAAAAAAACAAAAACTCATTACAAGTGTGGTGAATGTTTGAATTAATTTGAATGTTTGATTCGTTGTTTGATATTCAAAACAGAAAATAGATTTGGAAAAGATAAAACTTTTAGGAAGAAAAAAATAGAATCTGGACTCCGCCCAACTACCCAAGGCCCAGTACCAGCCCACTCCCTCTCTCCCGAAAGAAAACGATTCACACTCATTTTTGAACCCGCGCAGACACTGACTGGTGGCCCTTTCCCCCTGTCTCTCTTTCTCGCTGACAGGCATGCCCCACCTCTCCAGCTCATCTTCTTCCTCCCCGCGACGACTACGCCGGCCGTTTCCTGCTGTTGATGCCATGGTTAAATTCGCCTTAACGCCTTCGCCATTACTCGCTGCGACCACGCACGTTAAAACGCCCACTCCTTCTCCTCCTTTCCCCTCAAACACCGCAGCACGAGAGCCACCAGGCTGCCTCAATTCGAGCTCGCAACACCTCTGCTCCGACAACCGTCCCTAACAAATTCCGGCGAGCCCAGCCACCGCCTTGCCTCCCCGACCAAGCTCACACCTTCCCCAACCTCTGGCGCTTCTGCCTGTACCCTCCGTTCAACTGGCGGGCGCCTGAGGCCGACCGACAACCATCGACTGCTACCGCTTCTTCTCCGGCGAAGTTTCCTAGTAAGAACCGACTGCCCCACGCCCTCTCCTTCACGCTCGCAGCTTCGCCTTGATCCTGCGCATCTAACCGCATCCTCGTTTTGCCTCGGAGTGAACCACAACACTATCCTCGACGACCTCTAGAACCGCCCGACGCCGTCCTCCACTCCGGCAAGCAATCCTGCTAGAACCAGAGCGCCCCTCGCCAGACCAACACCGCCTCGAGCTTCACCGTGACCTCCTGAACCTGGTGAGCACCTCCCCTTCCCTCCTTGCTTCCTAGAACCGCCGCTAGCGCCACCGCCTGACCGTCGCCGCCGTCTGCCGCCGCGCAGCGCCGCCCATCGTTGACCAAGCAGTAGCGTCCGTAGGATCTAGATCGGACGAACGCGATAGATCACTTAAACACCGAAGGGGTACGCAACCAAAGCCGTGCGATGTAGTTTAATCCAACGCCCCGCAGAGGCTGATCCGCACGAAGCGGTACCGCCCAATAGAAACGCGACGCGTGTCACCAGATCTGTTTTAAAACAAAGTTTGAATCTGTTTTAGATGCAGATTTGAAACCCTTGTAACTTTTCATCCACACGTCCAATAATTGCAAACTTTATATCAATGGAATCAAGGAGTGAACCAACATTCCCTACCAAAAGAAAGGCAAGTGACACTATCATCTACAGTCCTACTATTTTCATTATACTTAGTGGATTTTGAAACATGCATGAAAAGAATTTCTATACTTATGCTATGCTAAATCCTAATAGGATACCCTATACATTCCTTAGTGAAAACAATGTAGTTGTTACATGCTTAGCCATGCTATAGTTTGAAAAGAGATACATGTTGAGATTTTATGAGATTGAGAAAAGACTTATGTTTTATATAATAAAACAAGGACTCAATGAACCACCTGGGTGGACAAGGATACTTTGAGTTTTGGAGAAGGTGGCAACAAAAGGAACCATGTCTATGGCAATCTCTTTGTGTTGTGCTCCAAAGGAAAACCACCGAGGAAACTTAGAGATTGAACATGTTTCTCCAATTGTGGCTTTCGTGTACAACCACATGCTACTTATGGCTCTGGCTTGGTCAAGTACATTGGGAAGACCCATGCATTGTCTTCAGGTTAATGAAAATGAGGACCTGGAATCCTACATGGGTACTGAAGACAAGCTAGCAATGGTGTATGGGAGGACCCTCTGGAAAGACTTCGTCACATTCTCAATCTGCCAGTACTCCATCTTGGTGAGTACCAATCCAGTGGCCACTGGTGGCAACAAGATGAGATTGTGACATGCGGGTAAAGTGTACAACTTCTGCAGAAGATAATAAAAATCTAAGTACTTAGACGTGTCCCCGGTTATGGACAATACTGAGCAACTAAAGCTTGAAGCTATGGGAAATCTCGACATTCCAATTTTCTAAAAAAAAAATTTTAAGTGACAACAAAAGACTTGATGCACTTGGGGGTACCAAGGAGCTCAAGAGATTTTGATAAAACTTGATGCACTTGGGGGTACCAAGGAGCTCAAGAGATTTTTTGACAAGGACTTGAACACTTGGGAATTTACCAAGGAGTTCAAGGGATTTTGAAAAGGAGATTTGACAAAAGATCAAAACCATTTTGAAAAGATAGGATAGATTTTGCTTCTGCAAATGAGCCTTGAACCCTACTTAGCCAAAAATGCATAATGATAAGATCCACTCATATTCCACATAGTAGTGAAACTTGCCAATACAATTCAAATGTATTGACCCTTGTGGCTGTAACTTGTAATGTTGCAGGTTTGATTGATTTTAGTGAAGATTGATTGATTAGGATTACAAAGTCTACAACCAACATGTTTGCCTGTGGCACTTTGAAGATGAAGGACCCCATGCTTATATTTATTCCGCTGCAATGTAATGTAATAGCCAAATGAGCTATGTAAGATGTAATAAAATTATGTTATTCCTGGTTATAAAGTTATATTATGACCTTTGTTTCTTGATATTACATCTTAACTGTGGATGCTAGCTATTGATCCAGGGACTAGCATTGTAAACACAGGGGACTCTACCTTATTTAAAGGTTGGGACCCTTACACTTTGTTAACATTTGCTTAGATAAAATAGGGTCAAATGGCACACGAGGATATTACTCACCAAGTGTCCAAACAACCAAACACTTGGATATTACTCGCCAAGTGACACTTGGATATTACGCACCAAGTTCCCAAAATCCCACCCATTGGCGATATTACTCACGCCATGGGGTTGCAAAACTTTGTTTAGAAAAGAGAGAGGAAGATCCTTCAGATGCTCAATGTTGTTCTGTTTCCGTGAACACGGCTGATCGATAAGATTGCAATACTCTCGAGAGTTTGTGCACTTTACCCACAATCCACGATCAAGTCCTTTTACAGACAAGATCATGGCGAGGCTTTCCCTTAGTAGCCCCTCTACCTTCTGGATCCAACCGTGCCAAGAACCTCCAAATGTTGGTACCCAGGTGAAGTTTCCCACTAAGTACTAGGCCAAGACAGAGCCCATATGTATTGTGGTTGCACTGGAAGCTTCTGAATTCTAAAACATGGCAGACTTCTTTGATTCCTGAGCGGCCGTCCTCCACCAAAATCTCACTTGTTGTCCCGACAACCATTCCGCCCAGAAGAAAACTTAGTTTTATTTTGAAGTGGATTTGAGAAGAAAAGTTTGCTCAAGAGAGCCTTTATACTTAGAAAAATTCATTGTCTTTCGAACCCCCCAACGGTACTTTACATATATATAGCATAGGAAGCAATACTTAGCAAAACAGGGAACCTATTAGGAGGGTAAATCCTAAGTATAGTGCCATGGCATACTACAAAATCATCGCACTTGCAAAATAATTCTAAGGAAAAATTCTACTAGAGCATCCTACACATGCATACTATAGAATTTTGAAGATCACATCCATAGAATCAAAACTGGGACAAAAACTATGAACAAGTGGTGTAACTTGCCTTATGTTGATAATATGGGTGATGATTGTATCTCTCCGCATCAATCGTAATCTCCGAACAATCTAATACGAGGACAAGGTAGTTCCAATCAAAACAATTGCAAACATAGCAAACACAACAAGGATGATCAAAAACATGCATGATGGTTTAATATGTTACAATGCTTACATTTATTTCTCTGAGCATTAATAGATCATATGATGCATGTATGAGATCAATTAAAGCAATAGGGTACTTGTTATTAATAATTACTTTCCAATATAAGGGTTTTGATAGTTCTGTTTGTTATCGCCATATTTTGGCCAAAGGAGGAGATGGGCCGTAATCAAGATGGGCTTGGAAGATACATATATGCAACGTGTTGCTGAATCGGCCTTGTACGTGGATTTGGGCTAAATTGCCCGTGTATCTGTATATTGTAGTAGGTTACGTTTCGGTTTAGGTAAGAGATAGAGTTGTAGAGTTATTCCAAAGATAGAAAGTCTCCGGACTATAAATATGTACCTAAGGTTATCGAGAAAAGGAGGACAATCACGTTCACAACAAACACAATCTCGGCGCATCGCCACCCCTTGTTTCTAGGGTTTCTTTCGGGTAAGTGTCATGCTGCCTAGATCGCATCTTGCGATCTAGGCAGTATCTGCTTATGCGTTATTTGGTGTTACTCGTACTGAAGCCTTGTTGATGGCGAGTAATACTATTATCATAGATTTGTTGAGGCTAGCATCGGTACTTTTTACTATGATTGTTTAAGATATGCTACCTCTAGTTACCTCGCTACCTTTGCACCTTTTCCCGGGTGCAAGGGTAGCATCTTGCTTGATCTTTATTTAGTTGATTCGATCTGTTATGGTTATGCCTTGTTTTCCAAGGTTTAGTTTGATATCCACGTAGTCAGGCCTTGCAAACGGGTTGAACGATCCAGTAGTACGTGAGGATATGGTTTGCTAGTTCGAGAGGAGTCGTTCCGGTAATTGATTTACGTCGGTTGTTAGGCCTCCTCTAGGGTTAGTTTTCTATCATCTTTTGTATCTACCAGGCTCAATTACGTGTAGGACGTTCCAATTACGTGGTGAAAACGTTAAACTGTCGTAGATCGATTTAACTTGTAATGGTGAAGCAAAACCCCATGTTATCGTAGATCTAATGCAGAACCATGGGATAATCGGCTCTAGGAGCCGATTCACAGGGAAACCTGGGAGCCGGTCACGGCTCGAATTTTACGTATACTTGTTTACCATGCAGGAAACTGATCGAAGCAATCCATCACCTTCCTGACCGGGTATAGGTCAGGTGGCACGCCCTCGAACCAAGCCAGGACGTGTGCCAGAGTTTTGCGGGCCGTTGCCCGAGGGACCAGGGCCCACCAGCAGTTCTGGGAGCCTCCCGGATCTTCGTGTTGCTCGTCGCTGCTCGCCGGTGGGTTTTGACAGGCAACACTATTGTAACGCATGTTCTAACTGTCGAATTAAATTTGTTTCTTGGTTTTACTAGATAGAGGACGTTAATACGAACCAGTAGGCGTTGGATTTACCCTAATCGGAGTTATAGATCTTTTTGTATGATTTAAATAGTGTTTAATGGGTTTTAAATGATTCATACAGTTTCTGTTGCCTAAAAATCAAACTAAAATTATATCTGTAATCTCCACGGAATTGTGATTCCAGGGACATATTATTTATAATTTTGTAAGCAGTATTTATTTTCTTATGAATTTATTACTCTAAATAGGCCATTAAACCATTTAAATCTTCACGGCAAAACCTTACAGTCAAAGGCTGAACTCATTGCATATTGATGATACATGGAACCAGCTTTCCATCGGTATATTATTTATATTTTTGTGATATGCAAATAATTTGCTATGAATTTAATGATTTATAAAGCCATTAAAACTAACTAAATTTCTACGGGTTAAACATTCTGCAAAGACTAGATCCAACCAGATATTATTAATCTACATTACAGTAGCTTAAATTTGATATATTGTTCATATTTTTCGGAGATACAGATAATTTCCTATGAATTTATTAACGTAAAAGACCATTAAAACTAATTAAATTACTGCAGTAACCACATACTGTAAAAGTTGGATCTATTCTGATAAGATGATTCTACGTAAAATTATCTTCAATTTGATATATTATATGCAATTTTTGGAGGTGGTATGAATTTCTAATGAATTTTACAAGTTAGATCTATAATGTGCAATTTTAAATTCGAATGGAATATTCCAGAAAATATTCTGCTAACTGGACAGGTTGACTTTGCATCCTGACTAGGATTAAATGCTGACCTGACGTTGACACATGGTGAGATCCGGTTGGCTCGTACCCCTTCGAGGAATCGATCTAATCCTGGCCGTTGGGATGAGATCCAGTGGTTATGAGAGGAGATTGACCCGATTTTGGCTCCGAATAGACAAGAAACAGATCTGTGTTAGAGAGACAAATTCGTAGTTCAAATTGAAAAACTTAGAACATGAAAGTTGTGGGGAATCATTAGTCCTACCTTCTCACCAAAGGAATTTGGATTTGAAGAAACGAGCGCGAGTACATCTTGGATTTACACCGTCATATCTGAAATATTGCGGTGCGAAATTCTCCGGATGTGGTGGATGAAAAGAGATGAGGTTTGTCGGGATTGAAATATTTCGACGAGTTTTACAACTTTTGTTTTTTGGCCGAAGGCAAACAACGAAGTCTAGATGGGTTAAAAAGCGAAATAAGATTCGGGCATGTGTAGATTCGGGATTTAGAGAAAAGAAACTCGTACAGCTGTGGCTCCATGAGTTTATATGGAGATTTAGGATGGTGTAGAGATAGGTCTTGGAGTAGGGAACAAGTAGAAACAAACGAAAGTCGATTCGGAGTTATAGATAAAAAGTTATAAGGGTTTGAATAGAGATAGGTTTGAGAAAAATTGTTTTGCACAGTTTTTAAAGCACTTATGTGAACGATGGTGTGTACGTGCCTGGTTCGGTCGGTGGCTTGCTGGGCCGCCGGCTGGCTCGGCCGGTCCATTTGTTTTTTTTCTTTTTCTTTTTCTATTTACTTGTTTCCCTCATATCTTTTGCATACGAACTCCAAATGACATGATTCTTGTTTCTAAATTTTTATAAAATTGAATAGATCATTGCAGGATCATATTTGTAATCATTTTACTAGTTTGCAAGTAGTGGGTTTATAAATCCTTGTATATTCCATTTTATTTATATCTTTATTTGTTTGTATTTATTCCATAACTTTTTCATATTAGCTCCAAATGAGCTCAATTTTGTTTCTAAAATTTTGCAATATTAATTGGATCTCTTTAGGCTATAATTATCAATAATTTATGCCTTAGCAATAGTGGGTTTTATAAAGTCAATTTAATTACCTTTAGGAACATTTGGGTGAATCAACTATAGGATTTGGATTCAGTTTGTGAGAACTTGCATGGATGTAATGAAATGCTTATGAATGCTTCATGATTTTCATTTTGAAATATTGCACACCAATTCTACAATCCATAATCAATCCATGCCCTTTTTCTTATATGGCTACTTAGGTCATAACAAAATAATATAAGATTTTGAATTCAAGGTTGAGAGGATTTTCTATTCAAAAAGTTTCTTATCTTTGAGAATTTTCAACAAAGTCAAAAAATCAATCAAGCTATTGATTTTTATTTATAACATTCCAAAATAGGAAATTTTTTTTGGGATGTTACAGACTACCACCCTTAAAAGGAATCTCGTCCTCGAGATTCGAGAAAGCTAGCAAGAAATAGGTTTGGACACTAGGGTACTACCACCCTTAAATGATTGTATTTGTTAGGTTCTTCTGATGGGTCCGGTGTGGATTATTGATTTTTAAGATCCATTCACACTAACATAATTCGTCATAGCTTGATGGACGGAATGGGCTTCTTTCCTTTGGCATTTCCTTTGCCACAACCATTCTTCCTTTTCCGAGGACAATCTAACGCGTAATGCAATGTTTCACCATTCTATAGCATGTCACCTGGCTAGAATCTTTCTTGGGCTTCTTCACGCTACTGCCTCTATTACTATTACCATCGTCATTTTTATCCTTTCCAGCTACATTCACATGTTTTGGACAATTATCAGCATAATGCCCAGGATTGTGACACTGGAAGCATAGGACTTTTCTTAGATCCTTCCTCTTTTTTTGGCAAGGACATCCCATCTTGTGGTTCTTCATGCTCTACCTCAACATTTGGAAGCCTTGATCGTTTCCTAGAGCCAGTTTGGGGAAAATGGGCATTCCTTTAATATGTCAAGTATTGCGAAGTGATAACTTTGGGTGCGGTGTCTAGAGTCTTGAATCCATCCCTTGTCTTTGTCGTGTCCTCGCAGAGCTTCATGAGGGCTTGGCGCATTCCGTCTCTGACTTGCTGATTCAGTTGATGTACCATCGGGTAGAGGTGCATTGAGCGGGGTTGTGATTGGTCCCTTCACACAGGAATCATGTAACTTGAGAGGTGGGACATTATTCTGATGGGTGCCTTCCTTCACAGTAGGGGCGCTGATCATGATGCTCCTTGGTGATATGTCCTATTTCTCCACAGATCGTGCAAGCTAAATGTTTTGGGACTTCAACTTCTTGGGTTTTTGGTATACGAGTGACGAGACGAGATTGTAGTAGAACCTCTTTAAATTCTCCCCAAGATATCATCCCTTGATGATCATTAATGGCGAGTTGCATCTCCCACTAGGTTGCAGCCTCGTCTTTTAGGAATTGGGTGGCGTAATGAACCATTCTGTTGACTTCAATGTTGGCATCCTTCATTCTTTCTTCAACCTGGAGCATCCACTTCTTTGCATCGGCGTGGCTCTTACGCTTGGTGGAGTTGAGTTCCTTGTCCTCCTTATTGATATGGTCCATCCATCGAGTTGACCAAGGTTTAGAGTAGGAAGAATGGAGTATGGAAAGATGAATAACCCATACAAGAATATTTTTTTAGAAAATATGTTTTCATTAGCTAAGGTAATAAACCATACAAGATAGCAAACAATTTGGGCATCTATATTTAGTGAAATCTTATTTGGGTTTGGTTCCTAATAGGTCACTTGGAAACTTCAAGGCTTCGAGTCTTCTAAAGTCTTCATGCTCTTGATAGTCTTCATGTTCTTCATAATCTCCAATCTTTTGAGTTCTTTAGTTAATAACATTGACTTAAGGCCTTTGAAGTCTTTAATCTCGTAGCTTCAGTCTTGGAACATCTTTCATGGAGGTCTTCAAGTCCCGACTTAACTGAAACATTGAGATGATCTTCTTTGAAAAGGTAATCTTGAGAAAAGTTTCTTCTTGAAGTGTGTAGTGGTCATTTTCTAATGTTGAAAAGAAGAGACTTAAGAAATTTTAAAACCCCAAGGTAGATGATGAGAAGTATGAGAGTTTTCTGAAATAACTTAGAAAATATTTGTCCTAAGGTTTTTCCATGTCTAGGGTCACGATCTACAGTCAACTTATGCTCTGATACCATCTGTAATAACCTCGGATCAAGTAAGATCCTAAGTCCCTGTGATTAACATGCTAGTCCCTGGATCAATAGCTAGCACTCACAGTCGATGAAATATCATGTAAAACACAAGTCTTTATTACATGAATCGAATAATCCAGAGTTTACATTATTACAATAGAAGCGATATAAATACAACTTGGAGTCCCATCAATGCCACAAGCAGGTTGAGTGAAGACCCGCGATCCTAGCGCACCTTTCAACGATCTCCGAAATTCTGCACATGAAACGTGCAGCCAACAAGTTGGGTCAATACTTTGAATGTATTAGAAAATTACAATAAGGAAGGAAAGACTAACTCTACATGCAAGGCTAGTTGAGGCTTTGGAGTTCATTTGCATAAAGCTAATTTTCTCTAAGTATGGAGAAAAGAGAGAGAGAGAGTTTTACCCTACTTTGTAAACATTTGCTTAGATAAAATAGGGTCGAATGGCACACGAGGATATTACTCACCAAGTGTCCAAACAACCAAACACTTGGATATTACTCACCAAGTGACACTTGGATATTACGCACCAAGTTCCCAAAATCCCACCCATTGGCGATATTACTCACGCCATGGGGTTGCAAAACTTTGTTTAGAAAAGAGAGAGGAAGATCCTTCAGAGGCTCCATCCTTCAGATGCTTAATGTTGTTCTGTTTCCGTGAACACGGCTGATCGATCAGATTGCAATACTCTCAAGAGTTTGTGCACTTTACCCACAATCCACGATCAAGTCCTTTTATAGACAAGACCATGGCGAGGCTTTACCTTAGTAGCCCCTCTACCTTCTGGATCCAACCGTGCCAAGAACCTCCAAATGTTGGTACCCAGGTGAGATTTCCCACTAAGTACTAGGCCAAGACAGAGCCCATATGTATTGTGATTGCACTAGAAGCTTCTGAATTCTGAAACATGGCAGACTTCTTTAATTCCTGGGCGGCCGTCCTCCACCAAAATCTCACTCGTTGTCCCGACAACCATTCCGCCCAGAAGAAAACTTAGTTTTATTTTGAATTGGATTTGAGAAGAAAAGTTTGCTCAAGAGAGCCTTTATACTTAGAAAAATTCATTGTCTTTTGAACCCCCAACGGTACTTTACATATATATAGCATAGCAAGCAATACTTAGCAAAACAGGGAACCTATTAGGAGGGTAAATCCTAAGTATAGAGCTACTCATGGAATATTACAAAATCATCGCACTTGCAAAATAATTCTAAGGAAAAATTCTACTAGAGCATCCTACACATGCATACTATAGAATTTTGAAGATCACATGCATAGAATCAAAACTGGGACAAAAATTATGAACAAGTGGTGTAACTTGCGTTATGTTGATAATATGGGTGATGATTGTATCTCTCCGCAGCAATCGCACTCTCCGAACAATCTAATACGAGGACAAGGTAGTTCCAATCAAAACAATTGCAAACATAGCAAACACAACAAGGATGATCAAAAACATGCATGATGGTTTAATATGTTACAATGCTTACATTTATTTCTCTGAGCATTAATAGATCATATGATGCATGTATGAGATCAATTAAAGCAATAGGGTACTTGTTATTAATAATTACTTGCCAATATAAGGGTTTTGATAGTTCTATTGTAACGCCTATTCTAAATGTCGAATTAAATTTCTTTCTTGGGCTTACTGGATAGAAGACGTTAATACGAACCAGTAGGCGTTGGATTTACCCTAATCGGAGTTATAGATCTTTTTGTATGATTTAAATAGTGTTTAATGGGTTTTAAATGATTCATACAGTTTCTGTTGCCTAATAATCAAACTAAAATTATATCTGTAATCTCCACGGAATTGTTATTCCAGGGACATATTATTTATAATTTTATGAGCAGTATTTATTTTCTTCTAAATTTATTACTCTAAATAGGACATTAAACCATTTAAATCTTCACGGCAAAACCTCACATTCAAAGGCTGAACTAATTGCATATTCATGATCTACATGGAACCAGCTTTCCATCGGTATATTATTTATATTTTTGTGATATGCAAATAATTTGCTATGAATTTAATGATTTATAAAGAGATTAAAACTAATTAAATTGCTACGGGTTAAACATTCCGCAAAGGCTGGATACAACCAGATATTATTAATCTACATTACAGTAGCTTCAATTTGATATATTGTTCATATTTTTCGGTGTTACAGATAATTTCCTATGAATTTATTAACCTAAATGACCATTAAAACTAATTAAATTACTGCAGTAACCATGTATAGTAAAAGTTGGATCTATTCTGATAAGATGATTCTACGTAAAATTATCTTCAATTTGATATATTATACGCAATTTTTGGACGTGGTATGAATTTCTAATGAATTTTACAAGTTAGATCTATAAAGTGCAATTTTAAATTCGAACGGAATATTCCAGAGAATATTCCGCTGACTGGACAGGTTGACTTTGCATACTGACTGGGATTAGATGCTGACCTGACGTTGACACATGGCGAGATCCGGTTGTCTCATACCCCTTCGAGGAATCGATCTAATCCTGGCCGTTGGGATGAGATCCAGTGGTTAGGAGAGGAGATTGACCCGATTTTGGCTCCGAATAGACAAGAAACAGATCTGTGTTAGAGAGATAAATCCGTAGTTTAAATTGAAAAACTTAGAACATGAAAGTTGTGGGGAATCATTAGTCCTACATTCTCACCAAAGGAATTTGGATTTGAAGAAACGAGCACGTGTACATCTTGGATTTACACCGTCATATCTGAAATATTGCGGTGCGAAATTCTCCGAATGTGATGGATGAAAAGAGGTTATATTTGTCGGGATTGAAAGATTTTGACGAGTTTTACAACTTCGTTTTTTGGACGAAGGCAAACAACAAAGTCTAGATGGGTTAAAAAGCGAAATAAGATTCGGGCATGTGTAGATTTGGGATTTCGAGAATATAAACTCGTACAGCTGTGGATCCACGAGTTTATATGGAGATTTAGGATGGTGTATAGATAGGTCTTGGAGTAGGGAACAAGTAGAAACAAATGGAAGTCGATTCGGAGTTATAGATAAAAAGTTATAAGGGTTTGAATAGAGATAGGTTTGAGAAAAACTGTTTTGCAAGTTTTTAAAGCACTTATGTGAACGATGGAGTGTACGTGCCTGGTTCGGTCGGTGGCTTGCTGGGCCGCCGGCTGGCTCGGCCGGCCCATTTGTTTTTTTCTTTTTCTATTTACTTGTTTCCCTCATATCTTTTGCATACGAACTCCAAATGACATGATTCTTGTTTCTAAATTTTTATAAAATTCAATAGATCATTGCACGATCATATTTGTAATCATTTTACTAGTTTGCAAGTAGTGGGTTTATAAATCCTTGTATATTCCATTTTATTTATATCTTTATTTGTTTGTATTTATTCCATAACTTTTTCATATTAGCTCCAAATGAGCTCAATTTTGTTTCTAAAATTTTGCAATATTAATTGGATCTCTTTAGGCTATAATTATCAATAATTTATGCCTTAGAAACAGTGGGTTTTATAAAGTCAATTTAATTACCTTTAGGAACATTTGGGTGAATCAACTATAGGATTTGGATACCAGGATTTGGATTCAGTTTGTGAGAACTTGCATGGATGTAATGAAATGCTTCATGATTTTCATTTTGAAATCTTGCACACCAATTCTACAATCCATAATCAATCCATGCCCTTCTGCTTATATGGCTACTTAGGTCATAACAAAAGAATATAAGATTTTGAATTCAAGGTTGAGAGGATTTTCTATTCAAAAAGTTTCTTCTCTTTGAGAATTTTCAACAAAGTCAAACAATCAATCAAGTTATTGATATTTATTTATAACATTCCAAAATAGGATTTTTTTTTGGGATTTTACAGTAGTACCGGACCAGGATCCGGTAGTACCGGGGTCCGGTAGTACCGCATTTTGGTACCGGGGAGCACAGAGAAAATGCGTTCGGCGCCTCAGGAACCCCAGGGAATGTCCGGTAGTGCCGGGAAAGTCCGGTAGTACCGGGAATCGCGTTTTTAGGCTGCAACGGTTGGATTTTGGAGGGACCTATATAAGGGGCCTTCTTCCCCAATGGTTCCTTAACCATTCTTGCAAGTCACTACAAGAAATGTGCTATACTATGACCTTTTGATAGTGACCCCGAAAGAAATCGTCATAAATTTATGACGATCTTGCTGCAGTTGGTCATGAGCTGTTTGGAAGGGGCAAAGGATAGCAAATGCATGACGATTTGTCCCAAAAACGTCTTAAATTATTTACACGAAATCGTCATAAGCTGGTGTGTACTGTTTGGGGCCTTGTTTGGAGCATACTACGACGATATCAGCCGTTGATGTGAACTTGATGAACGGTGGGATGGTGGTCTCAGAAAATTTGGCGTGGATTGATGACTGCATCCATCGCAGCAGATAGTGCAAAAATTTCATTCGCACACACACGCGGCACGTACCAAATCCCCCGCCGCCCTGACCCCCTCCATCCTCTAAAGTCTAACCCTAACCCTTATCCTTCTCACCGCCGGCCGCCGCCACAGCGCGCAAGTGACCATCTCCGCTCGCCCACTTCTCGTCCCTTGAACTCCTCACCACCTCCGGGCCACCAGATCCTGGCGCCCTCCTCCCTCCCGACCCATCACGCCCACCGATTAACCAAGGCAAGAAGAGAAGGAGAGAGAGAGGCGAGAAGAGCTTCAAGAACGCCAGAGAGCACGCCGAGCCGTGTCTCGCCACCGGGCGTGGAGGAGGTCGCGGGTTGCTGCCTCCAATCATTCTTCTCGACTGCTCTCGGGATCTTTGGCCGTGGAGGAGGAGATGGCCACACACCAGAGCGCCGCCGCTCCGCAAGACAAGAATAAGCAGTAATGTAGGTGAGCGGAACTCGGGGATCTCGGAGATCTTGTCTGATTTTGCTATGACTTTCCCAATTTCTCTTTGATTGGTCTGTCCCAACAGAAATCTGAAGAAAGATTTGTTTTGGTATCGATTTGGTGTGGTTTTTCTTGTTATTGGTCTGCAGCTTCCGACAAATCGAAATTCTCATGGTATTGTTTTTCTCGCTCACTGCGATGCTTGGTGGTGGTGTCCCACTGCGGAAAGCGTAAGGCCGCCATGGTCTGGCATCGAGACCAAGCCCCGGCGGGGAGTCCTGCGCGACATCGGCAACATCGGCAACCTCCGCGTGGCCGAAGGGTAAGCAGGAAACCGACCAGTTCCATTATGCATGATTCCCCTTTGTTTCTATGGAATTTTCCACTCACGCGTTCTTTGGAATAAACAGGAAGAAGCAGCTCCAGGAGCCGGTGAATGCTCACCGCCCCGTGACCAGGAACTTTGGTGCTCAGTTGATTAAGAAGGCGCAGGAGAAAGCCAAGGTACCGTCCCTGTTCCTGCTCCCTTCCCCCTCTATCCTGAAGCGCTAATTTAGTCTCGTGTTAATCAATCGTCGCTTTACTGCTGCAAAATCCGGCGAGGCTGGCCAGAGTGAAGCTTGCCCCTCCTCCCCCAGAGCACGTCATCGAGATCAGCTCCGACTCCGACGTGAGCAAGTCGACGGAGGGCAGCTTCAGCTCTGTCCGCAAGCAATCGAGGAAGAAGGCGATCAACACCCTTACTGTCCTCTCGACACGCCCAAGGTGCGTATAATCCCATGAAAACACCGCTGTTCCAAAGATCATAAACCCGTGAAAAGCATCGGGTTGGGTGCCTCATGATATGGTTAACACTATTATATATGGTATGTCGTTGGGTGCCTCAAATGGATATGGTTTCTATGAGCAAAGCATCCTTGAATATGCCACAACGGGTAAATCTTTTAAATGTGGAGATAATTTGGAAATAAAGATGGCATTTAATGTTTTATAAACCAACAAATAGCATGCTTTTAGATTTTAGTTATTTTATTGAGCTTGGTGTGTCCAAATTAAGTGGAATGTTTTTTTGCCCTTGCAGGTTTTCCCTAAATCATGAACACGGATAGAAAATTAGTTGTTTTGCAGTGTCTACAACATCATGAGGTGCGTTAATCTTCCTCCTCGAATGATGGCTGAGTTGCATTCCCTGGTCCTTTTCTCTGTTCCTTCATTGAATTCAGAAGTATCTTGCCTAACACGTTTATTCATGGAGTCGTATGGGAATCGAAAACTGACTACCGCCCATGTGGTTCATATAAGTAATTTAAAAATAACTGTGAATCACTAGAGAAAAGGTGCCATGATGACTGTAGATGAGACACTGATGTGCTCCTTCCATGTAGTCAAACCTGCATGAGGAATTCTAGGTGGTTCAACTAATATCAAATCTGGCTTCAAGGTATGCATGGCTAATGCAGGAAAGTTTGTTATATTCCCCTATAAAAGTATACATATGTATAGCATGGTGTTCCCTTCCTCATTAGAACAGCTATTATGAATTCATGGTAAATTATATGTGCATTTTTACTAAATTACTCCTTTGTAAATGGTTTGCTTTTTAGATCATTTTCTGAATGAAAATATCATAAATGCATAATTAATCTTACAAATATGTGGTTTAGCTCTCGCTCATGGATCATGATGATGATCCTTGTCGTTACATCGAGCAATTTCTCCTCGTTCTCAATTATTACTGGAGTACTCTATTATTACGTCCACCGGGTCGTTTTGACATTATTGTGAACTGTCTCGATGCGACCATCTGAAGGTGCATTATTTTTTATCTGACTATGCTGGAAGTCTGTAACTGCTTGATTTCTTCTTCCCTTTTAGCATTGTTTTTCGTGTTTGTATTTCTGGCTCGTGGCTACTAATTTACCATGTGAGGATTGTTTCCACACAGATAGATGATCTCATATCAGATCTATAGAAATGGATCAACATGTAGTTTTATGCTTATATTGTTATATATTTTTCCTTGGTAGCAAAATGTATATATGTTGTGATCCATGCGAGCTACATATATATCTTTTCAGCTTGGTAGTAATATATTTAGTTACTTGTTGCAGGCGTAAGAAAAGAACATTCAAGTTAGGTGCCTGATATATTTAGTTACTTGTTCCATTGCACAATTTTATTTTAAAATTGCATGAGTAATCGCTATGGATCGCACAATGGACCTTTCCAAAATTTAGAGTTCACATGTACAAGGTATTATGCGCAGCCAGGATCAATACAAAATAGACCGAACGGTGATGAATGAGCTAATGGCATGTGGCTTACGAGCACCCACAAACTGTTTTTAAGCTAGGTTATTAAACATTTATATTGAACTGATCAACACACTTCCCTTACCTGCTATGGCCAAATTTCAGCCTGCCTTTTAAAATGCCAAATTACCAATCCTTCTCCATATATGTACTCTTGCAGTTGTACAACCTAAAATTATATGTTATGATGTGTTTGATTTTGGGCATAAATATTCAGGAAACATTGTGTATTTCAGAACTAAATTCATCTTAATTAGGTTATAGTTTAGTGCTCTTTTCTACTAGGCTCACCATGCCACTTTTGCCTATCAGGTGAACCTGAGCTAAGTTTTTTTCATGTGCTTATCCTCGGCCTTATAGTGAAAGAATTGCTAGGTCAAAAATCATGTTGTCAACGTGTTGTTCCTATCCTTTAAGCTAAATGCAGCTGTCAATTTCTGATGTTGCTTTAATGTCGCCCGCATAAGATACAGTGGATTGAACTTGCTGAATTTGTTCAGACTAAGGTGGACACATTGTTGAACACTTATTCAGTATAACACAAAGATTCCTTCCGTGTTTTTTTCAGCATAGAAACATGATAAATTAAAAGGTAGAGAAAATTGAGGACATCTACAAGTGCATTTTTTTCTTTTCCAAATAGCCAATACCTATATCAGTACCTCGTGCATGCTCTTGTCATTTAAAGAGTATTTACATGGTCCCGTCATTGCTTGATTAGCTATGTACTATGTCTCCTCTATTTTACACCTAGATTCAAAACCTATTTAATTATACACATATGTCCCTTATTTATCGATACCATGTGTTGAGTGATTATCCCGTCATCTTACATTTCATGTTGTTCCTTTCTCTTTACTAGGTGCATATCATGGATGTTCTTGTAATTGACGAAGGTTTTACTCGATGCCATGCTATGTCCGAACTTTGAATCAACATCGACCGGTTACTATATATCGAGCTAGAGGAAGGACTACAAGGAGAAGCACCCCAACAACAAGTGGTCCTCGTGGTAAGCTTACTCTTCCCTTGCATCTATATATTCTTGTTGGTTGATTGATGCATCCGAAACTTAATCTCCGAGGCGCGCTTAGATACTATTTTGATTCAAGATGAGAAGAAGAAATATATGGTTAGTAGTGTGTTATTGATAGTAATCGCCTAGGTGGAATTCAGAGTGCTTTTACTTGGAGTTTTAGACCATAAGTCTATGCAGGTAAACTATAAGTAGTCAATAGTCTATGCAGTTTGGATATGACGCATAAAAGTCTATGCGCTTTGCAACTATAAGTAGTCAATAGTTGGATATGACTCTGTTATTGGTTGTATAGCTGCTGGTACATCATTTTGAAGCTAGGCATGCATGTTTTGTGCATGTACAAGACTGTCTATTGTTTTTTATTTGAATACATGTTTTTGTACTTGAAAACTGTTATGGAAATGGACTTACCATAGCTAATATGCTGCAATTTATTTATCCAATTCGTATCACTTATGCTAGTTTTTCTGTTTGACAGAAATAAGAAGGCCGAAGGAGGATATTTCGAAGTTCTTGGATGTGGTATAGGCCAGCAACAAGGGCGCCATAAGGAGTAGTAGGGAGCTATGCTCCAGGCCAGTCCAGTAGCTAATCTGGAATGTTTACATCTGCTGATTATTTGGTTATTGTGTATCAATTTTGGTCATTGCTTTTGTATCTGCTGTCATGTGTATATCTACTATATCAGCTATTTATATCTGTTATAGTGTTATATGATGATCTGGCTGTCATGTCCTGTTATATCGAGGTCCTGTTATACCGTTACCTCGTGGCTGTCATATTTAAATTCTAGATGTTAAATTGTTGTGTTGTGTAAAATATATATTTGGAAATGTTGCTGGGATGGTTTGGTAGTAGCTTCGGGCCTGTTCTGGATATAAAAAAGGCTGAAAAATAAAAGAGAAATCTGATGTACAGAATAAAGGCCCAAAAGGGAATACACCCTAATAAAGCCATGGCCCATAGAAGAAATGTACCATAAAAGGCCACGACACAAAAAAGAAAAAGGCCAGAATTATTGGGCTGGCCCATATAGACCACCATAATGGATTGGGCTGATTCCGATTTAAGACGATTTAATTTCGTCACAATTTTGCCACGTAGGATCAGCCACGTAGGATCTGACATGGCATGGCTAGATGGCCCGTGACGATATTGAATCGTCATAGACGTTATGACGATCCAATATCGTCATAGACAGTTATGACGATTTTATCAAAAACGTCGTTATAGTTCATTTGCGACGCTCAGCTTTCGACGATCTCAAAATCGTCATAGAATCGTCATAAATAGACTACTATGACGATTCTGTGACGAAAATGGAGGGTCATATATTGCCATATTCCTTGTAGTGAGTTTTCCCCTCCATTGTTGACCTTCTTGATCTTGCTTTCTCTCAATCCCTCCGATGATTCTTGCATATTCTTGAGGGATTTGAAAGAGGAGATCTAGATCTACAATCCCACCAATCAATCTCTCCTCTAAGTGAGGGGAACATATTGGGATCTAGATATTGGAGTCTTTTGTGATTTCCTCCATTGTTCTTCCTCTCTTATTCCCCCATAAGCTTTTGTAGCTTTGGTGGAATTTGGGAGAGAAGGATTTGAGCATCTTTCTGGTGTTTTTGCCATTTGCATTTGGTGCATTGGTTTGAGTTCTCCTCGGAGGATTTGGTTTGAGTTGCTCATTGGAGCTTGTCCCTCTTGGGTTCTTGGAACCCTAGACGGTTTTGTGGCCTTGGTGGCATTATGGCCTTGGTGGCATTTGTTGAGGCCTTTTGTGGCATTTGTTGGGAGCATCCAATTAAGTTGTGGAGAAGTGCCCCAAACTTGTGAGAGGTTCCGGTTGCCACCGACAAGTGCACCGATAATGGAAGAATGGATCGATCCCATTGGGGTGAGATTCACCAGAGAATAAGGGAGGCCTTTTATGGCGTTGGTGGTTTGATACCACCCCCTCTCCAAACGAGACGTACTCCATGTTGGGAGGAACTCGGTAAAATATCGGTGTCCCCGCGTGCCTCGGTTATCTGTATACCCGAGCTCTTTACTTATGCACTTTACATTGTGATAGCCTTTGTTCTTGAAGTAATATATATCTTGCTATCACTTTGTTGCTTGTATTTCTTAGCATAAGTTGTTGGTGCACATAGGTGAACCTTAGTTGTTCTAGGTTGTGCTTAACAAAGTAAACACTAGTTTTATTCCGCCTTTGTTGAGCCACTCTAGGAAAAGTTTTAATCGCCTATTCACCCCCCCCTCTAGGCGACATTCATATCCTTTCAATTGGTATCAGAGCCCGGTCTCTCATTTTAGGCTTCACCGCCTTGAGAGTAAAGATGTCGGCTATGGGATTAGTGCACAAGGACACGCTCACATTCGATGGCACAAATTATGATGTTTGGAAAATTCGCACGCTTAATTTATTTCGGGAAATTCACCCAATTATCGAGGGATATCTATATGTGGGTCTCTCTTCTCCTATGGATACCCAAAATGAATCTTTAGAGGAGAAGTTGAACTATCATATAGATGCTCTAGCTACTAAAATTCTTTTGCATGTTGTGACCAATGTAGTTCTTTCTTCTATCATGCCTTATTCAAGCGCTCGTGAAATATGGACCAAGCTTCAAGATAAATATGTTGTGTCCAACATTATTGAGGATGATTGTGTTGCTTCCACTTCCGATCGACATGAGTTCTCATCCTCTACTGTAACACCCTCAGAATCGGACCTATGCAAGTTTGAGCAAAATTCGCCAAAACCCGCATAGAAACGATTCAAAGGTGCCCACCAGGCACTTTCGTGCGGGTGGAAAACGAAGTAATAACATTACACAACAGTCCTCGATGGGACCCACAGAACAGATATATATAATAATGAATCCAAGAGTCAAGAATACGATATACGGTACAAAGATCCAAATCACCTTGAAAGACGGAGCGTCCGACTACGGACACGATGCAAATGGGGCTAAGAGCCCGAAGAATAACCAATGGCGCGTCCATAACCCTGTGCCAAGCCGGAAGGGTAACCTCGCTAACGGCGTGGTCTCAAAACCCGCTAAAACAAAAGGTGCCGACAAAGGGCAAAGGAAAAAGGAAGGGCCAAGATCGAGGCCAGTACACGGCGAGGCTAGAATTCGGCGGTCCTCGCCTACATAGGTATGGTGGACTGAGCGGCAGCGGCAGCATGCACTAAACAACCTATAGAGACTCGATGCAACTGGCGGTTATCAGAGGGGGGTGAGAATGACCTATTCGGATCCAACTTGATACTATCATCAAACAAACCCATCCTGGCGTTTCCCCCTCGAGACCGTCGAGGAAGTCAACCGAGGAACTCACACAGTTGGCAGTTTTATTTATTCAGTTATAGTGGCGGCACTTTACTAGTCAGGTTTAGATATTCGTCCTGATAAAGTAAGCAGTGGGCACTTTTAGTTAATCATTCCGTTGTAGTGGCAACACTTACTAGTCAAATACAATTAGCATGTGACAACCCCAAACCCAGCAGTTGTTGGTACTTTTACTTAGCCATTCCGTTGTAGTGAAGCTGATTACTAATCATATCGGAATCAAGTCAACTTAAACAAGAACTTTAGTTATAGTTGTCTATGATCGACATCGTGCTCCAAGTCGTCCATAACCGCGGACACGGCTTCTAAAAGATTAAACCTAGGTGCACCAAAGTATCCACAGCACTTCGACCCTTTTGCCGATCGTTAACATACACCCATCGGTATGTCGGCGGGCCTAAGTCACGACGCTCCTGCACCCAAAGCAAGCACGGGGGGCCACCCCACCGAGTCGACACCCGCAACGGAGTCGGCCAGTCTCCGAGACGGACTCAGGGTTTGCGTCAGTGGCAGTATGCGACAGTATGCCCCCAAACGGGGACTGCCCATACCGCGAAATCACTCCGCCTAACAAAGACAAAGGTGCGACTGCACAATTTAAAAAACAAGAAAGCATGGCATAAGTACAGGATAGTAAAACACCTCAAACTAGTTGTGGCCCCAAAGACAATACTTTGAAATCAGGTAATTATCAATGGGGCCCATATCTCCCACCGTGGTTAGCGCTCGATCTCGAACATGTGTCAAGAACTCGGTCCCACGGGACACAAGTGGGCATCGGAAACCAAAACTTACCTATCACCCACCGATGCCTCTCGCTTAATTCAATTTTAGTTGTTAAACAGAATTAAAGTGAACAATAAGTAAATCCATGATCATCTCCAACATCAACATGCGGCAATTCCTCCAACAATTTTGGTACTTTGACAAGCAAAACACTTGAGCAAGCGACTACGACACGCGGTCCAACTATCTACCAAACAACATGTAATAGGATGTGTCCAAGGCTATATATGGCTGCAAGGGATATCACGGCACGAAACTAGAGCAACGCAACACGAGATAGCGAGAGATCAGGAGGGAAGTAAATACTATAAAAGTAAGATAGGTAGAAAGGGGGAGATGCTCGCCTGAAAACATTGTCGAAGGGTTCAACCGCAGATCGGGACGAAGCTCACATCAACTCAACGGCCTTATCCGCGAAGAAGCAAAACACTAGAAGAAACACCGGATGCAATATTTAATACAACGGCAGAAGATCGGCATGATGCATGCATGATGCATGGCATGGCAAAGGTGCGATGCAATTAGGTCATATTAAGGGGAACCGGGGTCCCGACAATTAATTAGGTGGTTCATGTTGTTTAGATTCCCCGCAATTTAAATGTTGTTTTAACAAGGCAAAAAGAGTTACCGGTTCGCTACACAAATTTAAATGAAGCCAATATAAGGCTAGATTTGCCCGCATATGGGCCCCATATTTAATCAAGAGGTGAATCGGCATAAGGCCCCCAAACCACATGATATGGATGCAAGATGACAATTAAATATGCAACAAGTTGTTATTATGTTATAAAATAGGGTTCTCGGATAAGGGTCACACTTTAGGGTTCTCGACGATCTTGGAGGTTCCGGGGTTCGGGGCCGGTCTCGGGGTCCAGGGTCTAGGGTTCGACGGAGTTGGGGTTCGGTTCATGGAAGCGTTCTCGGATTCCGGGTAGTTCTTGTTGCGTCCGTGTCTTCGGTTCATGTTGTCGGTCTTGTCGTTACGACGATCTTGGCGTTTCAGGAGGTAGGACTTGGCGTCCGGGAAGGAGTACTTGGTCTGGCGTCGGGGCAGCGGATTCGCCCTGGGTCGGTGCCGTTCTTGTCGTATTCACGGTCTTCGTGTCCGGTGAAGTACTGGCGCCTTTTGTTCCATGTCGACGATCGTGCGTTTGGGGTGACCTCGGTGTACCACGTCGGTATCCTTATCGTCCGGGTACGAAAACGGTCTTCAGGGTTCGCCATCGGATCCGTGAAGGAGGCTCGAGGGCTTCGGCTCAGGGTCGCCGTCGAACTCCGCGGATCAGGGTCTTCGGATTCCGTGAGGGAGAGCTTGTAGTTCCGGGATCTTCGGGTCTCGATCATCGGAATCCGTGAAGGAGGCTCGACGTCCGGGGTGGAACTCTTGGCGTAGATCTTCAGGCAGCAGTGCGGATGCGCAAACACGGCTCGCAGAACTTGAACCGGCGATGACCTGCGAAGCACAGAACGGGCGTCCTCGAGGACGCGGTCTCCTGCCGCGGACGGCCGAGCGAGGCGGGACCGAGGAGAAGCAGAGGGCTACCGCGCGAAGGGGCAGAGGCAGACGTCGGGCCGGCACCGGCGCGGCACGGCGGCGGCTCGCCGGAGGAACCGCCGGCGGGGCGACGGGGTCGGCAAGGGGAGGAAGACGGTGGCTGGGCGGCGCGCTGGGCCCGGGAGGCGCGTGAGGCGAGGCAAGCGCTGCCGGGCGAGGAGCGGGCGGGCTTCCATGATGTGGAGCGGCGAGCGCGCCAAGCAGGGTCGAGGAGGGCGGTGGCCGGAGGGGAGGCTGGTGGCGGGCGAGAGCGGGCGCCTGGCGACGGACGGAGAGGCGGCGGAGGCTGCAAAGCGCAGGGCGAGCTCGCAGCGGGAGGAGGCCGACGGGCAAGGCGGCGGCGAGAGAGGTGAGGCGGCCGGTGAGGGGAGAGGCTTGGGAGGCGGGCGGCGCGGCCACGCCGGCGGGGAGGGGCCGGTGAGGAGGAGGGAAGCAGAGGGGGGGCTGCGTGCGGGAAGAGGTCCGGGGAGAGAGGCGGGGGGGGCTGCACGAGGTAGGGGACGGTGGGACGCCAGGTGGGGGGGACAGGGTGGGTCCCGCGTGGGGACGCGGTGGGGGTGTGGTGTGCGCGTGGTGTGCGTGTGTGGTCGCTGCGAGGTGGCCCAGGGGAGGGGTCGGGGCCACGGGTCAGGTGGGGAGTGTTGCGTGCGTCTGTGCGTGCTGTGTGCGTGCGTGAGTGTGTGGAACAGGGTGGGGGATTGAGGAGAGAGGGAGAGAGATAGAGAGGGGTGAGGTGGCAGGTGGGGAGTGGTGGAGACTAGGGAAAAGGTGAGGTGGCGGGATCCGATTGGGTGGGGTGATGTGGAGGGGGAGAGAGGGTAGATTAGTTGGTAGGTTTAGGATTTTTTTGTTGGGGGTGTCCAGGTGGACCGTTTATATTTTTCTGGGGTGGTCGGGTCAATCGGCCCGTTCGACTGCCCCTAAAAATAATTTAATGTTTTATTTATTTTCAAATAACTTTTGTAACTAGTTTTAGACAAATAAAAATATCCGGAACATCCGGGAGTTTGGCGTTTGAATAATAGTCGGGCCGTTTCAGAAAACAAAAATAGGTTTTTCTGAAATAGTTTGAACAACAACACATGAGGATGACGATGCAATGCACAAATTCAACGCGATTTTCTAGTAGTGGTTTTGCGGGATGCCACAATTCGACACCACTAACAATGGATCTCGCCTCGAGATCCGCCTCATGGTAGCGAAGGAAGGCCGGCGATCTGAATCTTCGCTGTAGATCCTCGCGACACCACTAACAAGAGGTCGTTATCCGTGACCTTCGAGAGAACACTCCGGATCAAAAGGTCAAGGTAGGGGTATCAACAAATAAAGCCACCTCTAGCTTCGATGGGAAAAGGAATCGATGCATTCTCATTCACTTCAATGTACGCGAGCAAATAGAGTGAGTAGTCGGCATGGGGGCCAATCCATCACGCACCCAAACTATTACTCTGCACAATCAGTCGAAAAGAGTGCAACCATTCTCGAATCGATCAAGATCGACAAGCGAGGTTCGAATCAAAGGAGTGATGCAGACTCTGCATCGGATCTGGCATAGATGATGTCGTCGCGTCGGAAAACACCGGAAGGCACAAACAATGAACAAAGAATGGTAACACCGTAGACGGATTCATCGGCAGCTGGAACACCGGATGATGGAACACCGTTATCAGAGGAGGAAGCGAAACCCTGAAGGTACGACGGAAACCCAACCACGAGAAATCCTGGACTCGAAGAAAAGACGAGAGAGGATTCAAAGCGCGTAGAGGTAAGAGGAGAACAGCAGAGGGGTAAGGAGTAAAATCAGACCTAATCAGAACTATCCAACCGATTTTCAAAAATAGTTTTGACACTCTACTTCGGCCGTTAGCTAGGTTATCCTACAGGCTGGACTTGTGGGGTATCGCAACCGAGCTCGATACCACTGTAACACCTCGGAATCGGACCTATGCAAGTTTGAGCAAAATTCGCCAAAACCCGACAGAAACGATTCAAAGGTGCCCACCAGCACTTTCGCGGGTGGAAAACGAAGTAATAACATTACACAACAGTCCTCGATGGGACCCACGTATGTACAGATATATATATATAACAGCGACTCAAAGAGTCAAGAATACAGATATACGGTACAAAGATCCAAATCACCTTGAAAAGACGGAGCGTCCGACTACGGACAAGATGCAAATGGGGCTAAGAGCCCTGAAGAATAACCAATGGCGTCCATAACCCTGCCCAGGCCAAGCCGGAAGGGTAACCCTGCTAACGGCGTCGGTCTCAAAACCTGCTGAAACAAAAGGGGTGCCGACAAAGGGCAAAGGAAAAAGAAGGAGCGTCAGTACTGAGGCCAGTACACGGCGAGGCTAGAATTCGGCGGTCCTCGCCTACATAGGTATGGTGGACTGAGCGGCAGCGGCAGCATGCACTAAACAACCTATAGAGACTCGATGCAACTGGCGGTTATCAGAGGGGGGTGAGAATGACCTATTCGGATCCAACTTGATACTATCATCAAACAAACCCATCCTGGCGTTTCCCCCTCGAGACCGTCGAGGAAGTCAACCGAGGAACTCACACAGTTGGCAGTTTTATTTATTCAGTTATAGTGGCGGCACTTTACTAGTCAGGTTTAGATATTCGTCCTGATAAAGTAAGCAGTGGGCACTTTTAGTTAATCATTCCGTTGTAGTGGCAACACTTACTAGTCAAATACAATTAGCATGTGACAACCCCAAACCCAGCAGTTGTTGGTACTTTTACTTAGCCATTCCGTTGTAGTGAAGCGATTACTAATCATATCGAATCAAGTCAACTTAAAACAAGAACTTTAGTTATAGTTGTCTATGATCGACATCGTGCTCCAAGTCGTCCATAACCGCGACACGGCTTCTAAAAGATTAAACTGCAGGGTGCACCAAAGTATCCACAGCACTTCGACCCTTTTGCCGATCGCTAACATACACCCATCGGTATGTCGGCGGGCCTAAGTCACGACGTTCCTGCACTAAAGCAAGCACGGGGACACCCACCGAGTCGACACCCGAACGGAGTCGGCCGGTTCCGAGACGGACTCGGGGTTTGCGTCGGTGGCGATATGCTGAAGATGCCCCAAACGGGACGCCCATACCGAAATCACTCCGCTTCCTAACAGACAGTGCAAGACTTCGCACAATTTAAAAACAAGAAAGCATGGCATAAGTACAGGATAGTAAAACACCTCAAACTAGTTGTGGCCCCAGACAATACTTTGAAATCAGGTAATTATCAATGGGGGCCCATATCTCCCACCGTGGTTAGCGCTCGATCTCGGAACAGTGTCAAGAACTCGGGTCCTACGGACACAAGTGGGTCGGAAACCAAAACTTACCTATCACCCAACCGATGCCTCGCTTAATTCAATTTTAGTTGTTAAACAGGAATTAAAGTGAACAATAAGTAAATCCATGATCATCTCCAACATCAACATGCGGCAATTCCTCCAACAATTGTGGTACTTGACGACAAGCAAAACACTTGAGCAAGCGACTACGACACGCGGGTCCAACTATCTACCAAACAACTGGTAATAGGATGTGTCCAAGGCTATATATGGCTGCAAGGGATATCACGGGTACGAAACTAGAGCAACGCAACACAGATAGCAGTAGATCAACAGGAGGGAAGTAAATACTATAAAAGTAAGATAGGTAGAAAGGGGGAGATGCTCGCCTGAAAACATTGTCGAAGGGTTCAACCGAAGATCGGGACGAAGCTCACATCAACTCAACGGCCTTATCCGCGAAGAAGCAAAACACTAGAAGAAACACCGGATGCAATATTTAATACAACGGCAGAAGATCGGCATGATGCATGCATGATGCATGGCATGGCAAAGGTGCGATGCAATTAGGTCATATTAAGGGGACCGGGGTCCCGACAATTAATTAGGTGGTTCATGTTGTTTAGATTCCCCGCAATTTAAATGTTGTTTTAACAAGGCAAAAAGAGTTACCGGTTCGCTACACAAATTTAAATGAGGCCAATATAAGGCTAGATTTGCCCGCATATGGGCCCCATATTTAATCAAGAGGTGAATCGGCATAAGGCCCCCAAACCACATGATATGGATGCAAGATGACAATTAAATATGCAACAAGTTGTTATTATGTTATAAAATAGGGTTCTCGGATAAGGGTCACACTTTAGGGTTCTCGACGATCTTGGAGGTTCCGGGGTTCGGGGCCGGTCTCGGGGTCCAGGGTCTAGGGTTCGACGGATCTGGGGTTCGGGGTTCGGCGGAAGCGTTCTCGGATTCCGGGGTAGTTCTTGTTGCGTCCGTGTCTTCGGTTCATGTTGTCGGTCTTGTCGTTACGACGATCTTGGCGTTTCGGGAGGGAGGACTTGGCGTCCGGGAAGGAGTACTTGTCCGGGCGTCAGCGGATTCGCCTGGGTCGGTGCCGTTTGTCGATTCGCGGTCTTCGTGTCCGGTGAAGTACTCGCGCCTTTTGTTCCATGTCGACGATCGTATGCGTTGGGGAGACCTCGGTGTACCACGCCGGTATCCTTATCGTCCGGCACGAAACGGTCTTGAGGTTCGCCATCGGATCCGTGAAGGAGGCTCGAGGGCTTCGGCTCAGGGTCGCCGTCGAACTCCGCGGATCAGGGTCTTCGGATTCCGTGAGGGAGAGCTTGTAGTTCCGGGATCTTCGGGTCTCGATCATCGGAATCCGTGAAGGAGGCTCGACGTCCGGGGCGGAACTCTTGGCGTAGATCTTCAGGCAGCAGTGCGGATGCGCGAACACGGCTCGCAGAACTTGAACCGGCGATGACCTGCGAAGCACAGAACGGGCGTCCTCAAGGACGCGGTCTCCTGCCGCGGACGGCCGAGCGAGGCGGGACCGAGGAGAAGCAGAGGGCTACGGCTCGTAGGGGCAGATGCAGACGTCGGGCCGGCACCGGCAGATGGCGGCTCGCCGGAGGAACTGGCGCCGGGCGACGGGTCGGCAAGGGAGGAAGACGGTGGGCGGCGCTGGGCCCGGGAGGCGCGTGAGGCAGAGGCTCTCCCGAGGAGCCGGGCGGGCCGGGCCATGGGACGGTGGAGCGCGGCTGCAGGGTCGAGGAGGGCGGTGGGGGAGGCTGGTGGCGGAGGCGAGGTGAGCGGGCGTGGGCGGCGGACGGAGAGGCGGCACAGGCGGGAGGCTGCAGGTGCAGGCTGAGCTGGGCGGGTGAGGCCGACGGGCAAGGGCGGCGAGCGCGGGGCAGAGAGGTGAGGCGGCCGGTGAGGGGAGAGGCTTGGGAGGCGGGCGCGACCACGCCCGGGAGGGGGCCGTGAGGAGGAGGAAGTGAGGGGGCTGCGTGCGGGAAGAGGTCCGGGGAGAGAGGCAGGGAGCGGGGAGGGGCTGCCGCGCGCGAGGTAGGGGACGGGTGGACGCGCGGTAGGTGGGGGGACAGGGTGGGTCCCGCGTGGGGACGCGGTGGGGGTGTGGTGTGCGCGTGGTGTGGGTGGGCCTGTGGAGGGTCGGGGCCACGGGTCGTGGGAGTGTTGCGTCAGGCGTCTTGTGTGCGTGCGTGAGTGTGTGGAACAGGGTGGGGATTGAGGAGAGAGAGAGATAGAGAGGGGTGAGGTGGCAGGTGGGGAGTGGTGGAGACTAGGGAAAAGGTGAGGTGGCGGGATCCGATTGGGTGGGGTGATGTGGAGGGGGAGAGAGGGTAGATTAGTTGGTAGGTTTAGGATTTTTTTGTTGGGGGTGTCCAGGTGGACCGTTTATATTTTTCTGGGGTGGTCGATCGGGTCAATCGGCCCGTTCGACTGCCCCTAAAAATAATTTAATGTTTTATTTATTTTCAAATAACTTTTGTAACTAGTTTTAGACAAATAAAAATATCCGGAACATCCGGGAGTTTGGCGTTTGAATAATAGTCGGGCCGTTTCAGAAAACAAAAATAGGTTTTTCTGAAATAGTTTTAGACAACAACACATGAGGATGACGATGCAATGCACAAATTCAACGCGATTTTCTAGTAGTGGTTTTGCGGGATGCCACATCTACCACTTCACTAACATGTGACTTTTCACAAGGTAATGATATGGTGAGTGATGATAGAAATTGCAATTTGGATAGTGTGCTTACTATTTGTAATCCCTCAAATCTATCTAGTTGCAATGATCTATCTTTGGACTTTAACACTTCTAGCACTACCAACTTCTTACATGCTTGTGTTAATAGTCCTTGCATATCATGTAGAAATCACTTGAATAAATCTCATGATGATATGCTTGTGTTGTCTTGTTGCCATGATAAAAATGCTTCCATTTCCTCTAGTTCTTTTGTTGCTAACCATGTAGAGGAAACCGAAGATTCTATGGGCCAATACATGGTTTTGAATGAAGCCACAAATGCAATATCATCTTCACCTTCTTCCGGTACCCACCTATGCCTTATGGCTAGGGATTCTAAGGTAACTCCTACTTTGGAACCCATTACCTCTTGTGATGAGGAGGATGTGGATAATGTGAGAAGAGCTTGATATTGATGATTTATATGAAAAGGGTGAGATTGTGTATCGTGCCCTTGTTAAAAAGGATATTGCTTGCTCTAACTTTGTTGAAGTCTTAGACTTTGCTATTAAGAGCAAAGAACATATTGATAAGTTAGAAACACAAATTAAGGTGGCAAATGATCTCAAAAGTAAAAATGATGAAACTCAAGTTGCTTATGCTAAACTCCTTGAGGATTTTGAGCACCTAAAAAATGTCTCTAGGGTCATAAAGGGTGATCTCATCAAACTCACCGAGTCACATGAGCAACTTAAAGCCTCATATTCAAAAGATCTTGCCAAGTTGCCCTCACCTCTTGCTAATAATGATGATGCTTGTGCTACTAACTCTATTTCTTTTGAAGCATCTATTGTAAAGGAGAATGTTGAGCTAAAGGCTCAACTTGCTTTGCTAACTAGCAACTACGGGAAATTAGAAGAAAGACATGTTAAGCTCTCAAGCTCGCATGAGGATCTCCTAGTCTCCCATGGTAGGATAAAGTTGGATCATGAGGCCATCATGTCAAAGGTAACATCTAGTGGGACTCATGTGGACATTAGCACTATATCTACTTCAAATGTTATATTGCCATGTGCTAGTCCTTGTAATTCACCCTCTCACAACCATGCTATATCTCATGATGAATTACATTCCGTGCCTTGTTGCTCTAACAATGTAGCATCTACTTCCTCTAGTACTTTTATTGAAACTAACCACGTAGAGGAAATCAAAGAGCTCAAGGCTCAAGTCACTTCTTTGAAGAATGACTTGAAAAAGGGTCATCAAGGGAAGTCCGCACTCAACAAAATCTTGAGTGTGCAAAAATCCCCTAATGACAAGAACAAGTCCACTATCAAGTTGAAGCACAAGGATAACAAGAAAAATGGCCAAGATCAAGTCAAGAATTCGGCCAACATTGTTTGCTTCAAGTGCAAGGAAGAAGGGCATCATGTCAAACATTGCCCATTAAAGAAGAAGTCCCTTGGCAAGAAGCAACAAGGGAAGCGACCTCAAGCTCTACATCTTGTTAGAGATGGGCCTCCTCCCAAGAAGACTCAAGCTCTTCCTCAAGTTGTTTCTTCATCCAAAAAGAAAGAGGGAAAGAGTAGAACTTGCTACATATGCCGCGAGAAGGGGCACATTTCTTCCTCATGCACTATTGGTATCTCCTCATCCCATCCTATCTTGATTAATGATGCTTATTCACTTCGTAAGGATGAGGTTGGCAATGTGTTTGCCAAATTTGTTGGTGCTCAATGTGGTGTCAAGAAAAGAATCATTTGGGTTGCCAAGCCTATTGTGACTAACTTCTTAGGACCCAACTTGGTTGGGGGACAACAAGCCAAAACTTGATCAATAGGTGTGTGTTGGAGGGCATTGGAGTTTTGGCTACATTATGAAGAATTGAGGGATCTTCATCAATTATTATTGTCAAGCCAAGCCATTTGGATTATCTTGATTATATTATATTTCCAATGTTCCTCCTTGCGGTAACATATGCTAAACTCTTTACATTGAAAGTTACTCGCCCCCTTGTGCATGTGTTGGTTTTGTATCTTCCATGCTTTTGTACATGTTGTGCTATCCACTTAATTATCTTGAGGTATTAAGCATATTTGTGTATGATTAGGTGGCACACCATGTATGTGTGTTTCTTATGTTTGATCCTTGCTTGGTTATATTTGGTATCTTATTTGGCTCTTGTGAGAAATTAATGGATTATCCCATTTTGGGGGAGTGTTATGCTTGGGCATTCCACAATCCTAAATTTGTATGTACATGAGTAATACCACCTAGTATTTATATTGTATTATTGTCTAGTCTCTATGTGGTATAATTCTCATGAGAAATTTAAGTTTTATAATGTCCATTAATTATCTCTATTTGTATTATTTTGCCTCATGTTGGTTTTATGGTAGTATCACATTATGGGGGAGTCATATGCTTAGTGCTTATTACAATCCTAGAAAATGTGAAAATTCGAGGTTGTGTCACTTAAAATTGATACTCCTAAGTGACACATGTGCTCATACAAGTTCCAATTTGCTTGAATGCCCGTATTGCTCATAATTTGTATCTTGTATATGAGAGCGTTTCTTGGTATGTGTTTCCTCATATATATATATATATATATATATATATATATATATATATATATATATATATATCCTCATGGAAACCATATGCTTCAAGTTACTCTAATCACTAGTGATTGTGTGACTATTGGAAGCTACCAAGAATCTTGTTCGAAGTATCATGCTTAATTCTTATATTTAGTTATATGCTTCTTATTGCGACTATGATCTAGGATATCCATGCAAGCTACCTATGGGAAAATTATTCCTAATATTTCTTGTCCTTGGACAATGAGTACTCAATTTATGGTAGAATTTATTGATCATATTCACTTTGGCCTTTGTTTAATTTTATCCTATCTTCGGCCAAGAAAATGTTGTGTGTTGTCTCCCAAGCCTTCCTTGCTTCTTGTGGATATTATTATTTTATTGATATCCTCTTGTGTTTTACTTATTGTAGGTACTAGTGATGATCCCATTTGTGTGCATTTTGCATTTAAAAGGAAAATCCTACATAATGCACTATCTATGGGGGATCTCTCCTATATTATTTAGAACACTCATATTTATGCTTCTTTGTTTGGTCCATATCGGGTTTTATGTGCTTGGAACCTCAATCTTTTCGTTTTTTGTATTTCGTGCCATCATGAGAAGTTTGGGGAGTTTAGTTTCTTGTTGGAACCTTGCTCTTCTTGGGAGTTGGTTTTGTCTCATTCCTTGTTTCACATTTTGACCATTTTAGAATGAGATAAATCCTTGAGCATTTGTATTTTTATCTATCTTTTGCTCTTTGGCTTTTGCCTAGTTCATTTTTGAACTTATGATCTTTCATGTGTTGAATTGGTTCTTTGATACAATTTGGACACCGCTTTTCTTGTCACACTCTTGTGTGTGCCATCTCGGTTTACTTGGTGTTTTTGTTCAAATTGTATCTCATTTTTGGTTCTTGAAAGCCTTGTGCATGCATATTTACTACATATCTATATTATGGCATGCTTACTTTCTTTGATCCAATATATAAGGGAAAATCCACCAAATCCCATCGGCTAAGTTGTGCATGAAATTCAATTTCATATCAATATGCACATAATTATGTGGAGTCTCTCCTATGTATTGTAGTTTCTCTAACTACTTTGGACCCAATAAGTTTGGGGACCATTTTGTACTTAATTGTGTTTTAGGTGCATTGGAGATATATTGGATGCTTGTCTCTCAATTTTGAAGAAGTGGTGCATACATGAAAATTTGAGACAAGCTATAGGATGATCAATGAATTCATATCCTCTACATCCTACCAATTATATCTCGGTAACAAGTATCTCTTTCTCATGCTCATATATCTTGATTCCAACCGTTTGTCAGTTGCCTTCTAGCATGAATTCATGTTTTTATAATTGTTGTAGTTCTAGGCATGGTTTTAAGAGAACTCTCTATTGTAAATGTGTATAAGTTGAGATGAGTAAATATAATTGGGACTATACAAAATCATGCATATGATCCACCAATCCCAAATATGTCAATCTAGCAATTTATTGCCTACCTTGTCCTCAACTTCTCTCATGTGTAATAGTGAGATTTTGCTAGTTGTTTATTATTTGTGATACTTGTTGCCTTTATCCATATGTTCCAACTTTCTCCTTTTTCCCTTGGTGATAGTTGTAATATATGTAGTGTGTTGGTGTTTGAAGTTCATTAATGTACAATAAGATATATTTGAGCCTTTGGCCATGCTTTGAAGCAAAAATCTTATTGATATATGTTATGACTTCATTTTAGCCTTTTATGTGATTTATTGTATATCTTCTTTATGTGTGCATATTTCTTTTTTGGCATATGTCCTTGTGATGTTTTACACTTAGAGACATATACACATAAGCGTAGATAATCTTAGTTGATTTTTAAATCCTTGGAGACCACCTTTCTATTCCTTTTGATTCTTCCGTGGGTTCCAAATTTAATTGTCTATGAGTGCTTGTTCCTCTTTTTTGCATCTTTGGACACTCATATTTGTTCTCTCATGCCTTGTATTGTTAAATGAATTCAGATGAGTGAGGATTCCATGATTATGCACCTTGTTCCCAATTACAATTATAATAATTGGTGCATTATCTTTGGGGAGCTCATCTAATTCATTTAATAATTCTCATTTGTCTCCTCTCTCATTTATTGTGCCTTAAATGTTTATGGAGGAGTGAGTATTCCATATTTGTGCATTTTTCTATTGAAATACAACAATTCTAAAGTGTGCACAAATCCTGGGGAGCTTCTCTATTTTATTTAAGCATTTGTTTGATATTTCATTTATTGTGTTTTAAATGCTTATGGGGGAGTGAGGATTCCATATTTGTGCAATATGTATTCTAATGCATTTATTTTGAATTGTGCACAAATCTAGGGGAGCTTCTCTATTTGTTATTTAAAACACTCTTTTGCTCATATCATAATATCTTGTAGTTTCCATTTGGACTCATTTGTTGTTTTCATATTGATTTGTCGGACCTTGTAATTGCTTGCATCATTTGACTTTATTTTGGCAATCTTCGGGTCCTCGATATAGTTCTAGTCCCTCCCAAGTATTCATCATTGGATATGTGCGATGGCACACCTTTGGAGGAATTATTACTATATTTGCCTTCTAGAACTTGTCACCCATTTCGGCAATCGATGCCAATGGGGGAGAAGTTTTAGATGGTTTAAGGGAAGTTGGTTTATGCATTGAGTTTGTTCCTGTGCATTTGCCTCTCATGATCTTGCATCTTTGTTGTTGCTTAGCATGTGGTATATATAGAGGAAACTCCACCAATGATATTGATTGGCAATATATGCAATGAAATTCAAGTTCATCACACATGCATAGATTGTGGGGGAGTTTGCTCTATATATGGTGGTGGTACCAATATCACATACATTTGTAGTATTTGATATTGTTATTACCAATTTATTCATTAATATTCCTTATATAAACCCTCTTAAAGGGATTGTCATCAATTACCAAAATGGGGGAGATTGAAAGAACATGTGGCCCCCCATGTGTGGTTTTGGTAATTAATGACAATCTTCATGAACTAATGTGTGTATTGAGCTGTACTTGTAGGAATGGCCCATCGGCATCGCTTGGAGCTAGTGTTGGCTTCAAGGTCGATGAAATGAGAAGAAAATGTGTTGTGCAAGCTCAAAATGCGCCATCTGTAGAAGATCTCATGTTTGATGCTTGCCATCCTCGGTGATCATGGATCGATGATGAGGAATCAAGAAAAGCGTTCCATCTTGAGAAGGTCAAGTTCGACTACATCGAGCTCAAGTGGAATGCTCAAGGCAAAGGTATAATCTTGATAGGTTTTCCCTTTTCCCGGTCTCATGTTGTGTGTGGGAGACCGGGTTTAGGATAGATAGCCGTACTATCAAGAGGGGCTCTCGAATGAGTAATTCGTTCACATCGTTCGGAGAGAGCTCAAACCTTTTCATAGTTGCATCATCGTATTTGGTTGTTATTTGGTCTTATCCATGTGAGGATATAGAGCTTGTGGTAATCTCCATAACAAGCTCTTGTTCATCAAAATCGGATCTTCCGTTTGTATCTTGTTGCAATTTTGATCTTGGCGGCTTTTCGGTTTCTCACATTATTATACATGATACATTATCACTTGGTGATAACCAATATTTTCACCTTTCATAGGATAGCTCATGTCGTCCTTTTTCCAATGCAATTGGAATCAGGTCGATCGGAGTTACCAATCAAAGGTTATAGAGGTTTGAATTTTCCTAGGTACCAAAATGCGTAGCACGACAGTAGGTTTTGGCAAGTTGCCAAATGCCACTGCCCTCCTAGGTACCAAAATGCGATAGTACTGCATTTTAGTACCTAGCACGGCAGAAGGTTTTTGACAAGTTTCCAAAAGCCACTGCCGGGCTAGGTACCAAAAAGCGGTAGTACCGCATTTTAGTACCTAGCGCGGCAGAAGGTTTTTTACTTCGTCATTTGGATCTATACTCCCTTGCCGGACTATGATGTTTCTTTGCATTATCTTGTAGAGGTTGTTGTCCTCTTCGAAACGAGCCCAAAATCATCGAAATCGGAGTCCGGATGCAAAAGTTATGGTTGTTTTCGTTCTGTGATGACCGATAGTACCGGACCAGGATCCGGTAGTACCGGGGTCCGGTAGTACCGCATTTTGGTACCGGGGAGCACAGAGAAAAATGCGTCTGGCGCCTCAGGAACCCCAGGGAATGTCCGGTAGTTCCGGGAAAGTCCAGTAGTACCGGGAAAAAGTCCGGTAGTACCGGGAATCGCGTTTTTAGGCTGCAACGGTTGGATTTTGGAGGGACCTATATAAGGGGCCTTCTTCCCCAATGGTTCCTTAACCATTCTTGCAAGTTTTGCCCTCCATTGTTGACCTTCTTGAGCTTGATTTCTCTCAATCCCTCCGATGATTCTTGCATATTCTTGAGGGATTTGAAAGAGGAGATCTAGATCTACAATCCCACCAATCAATCTCTCCTCTAAGTGAGGGGAACATATTGGGATCTAGATCTTGGAGTCTTTTGTGGATTTCCTCCATTGTTCTTCCTCTCTTATTCCCCCATAAGCTTTTGTAGCTTTGGTGGAATTTGGGAGAGAAGGATTTGAGCATCTTTCTGGTGTTTTTGCCATTTGCATTTGGTGCATCGGTTTGAGTTCTCCTCGGAGGATTTGGTTTGAGTTGCTCATTGGAGCTTGTCCCTCTTGGGTTCTTGGAACCCTAGACGGTTTTGTGGCCTTGGTGGCATTGTGGACTTGGTGGCATTTGTTGAGGCCTTTTGTGGCGTTTGTTGGGAGCCTCCAATTAAGTTGTGGAGAAGTGCCCAAACTTGTGAGAGGTTCCGGTTGCCACCGACAAGTGCACCGATAGTGGAAGCGTGGACCGATCCCGTTGGGGTGAGATTCACCGGAGAATAAGGGAGGCCTTTTGTGGCGTTGGTGGTTTGATACCACCCCCTCTCCAAACAAGACGTACTCCATGTTGGGAGGAACTCGGTAAAATATTGGTGTCCCCGCGTGCCTCGGTTATCTTTATACCCGAGCTCTTTACTTATGCACTTTACATTGTGATAGCCTTCGTGGTTGAAGTAATATATATCTTGCTATCACTTTGTTGCTTGTATTGCTTAGCATAAGTTGTTGGTGCACATAGGTGAACCTTAGTTGTTCTAGGTTGTGCTTAACAAAGTAAACACTAGTTTTATTCCGCCTTTGTTGAGCCACTCTAGGAAAAAATTTAATCGCCTATTCACCCCCCTCTAGGCGGCATTCGTATCCTTTCACTTAGTCTAGTGGCCCAAGTGTTTTTCTAACACAAAATACATAACTCCATGGACTTAGAAGCTCCCCTTTTATTTCACACCGACGACATCCATAGACAAAACAACATGATATCAATTGTGTACAAAGTACAAGTGCAATGTTGAAAGCGTTCCCCGTGACAGCACGATTCTGCTAATTCCAACGTATAAGTGCAAGATTATACAACATAGATGAAAAATGGTTCAAGTTTATTAGGGGCAAGAAAAATAAAGTGTGCCATCAAGTTCGTGAGAGCTTTAATCACTAAGTTTTCACATAACAAAATACTTTTTAATTGGAAGGTAGATGAAAACAAGAATATACTTGGAATGGTGTAACACACCATGCATAGGAATTTATAGTGGACACTTTGGAATAACTTGGTTTCTGGGAGTTGTAAGCATGAGTAGAGCTTACTCATACAAGTGGAATATAGCAAAAGACTGGGAGCAACCAACTAAGAGAGCAATAATGGCCATAATCATACAGAGCGACAAAATATTACTACTCAAAGCATAGAGTGGTACTACAAGTCAAGGACTAAATGATCATAGAGGCTATGGTGACTTGTTCATAGTCATAACATGGTGTGAGCATGTGCCAAGTCAACCCAAACAAAGCATCAAAGTAGAATACCACAATACTATGCTTTTGCATGCTAAAACAACGCATGATTCTGTCAAGGCACACTAAGAAATACCAATTGTTTGGAACAACTCATGCTACAACAATAATCACTAAGCATAAAGTAAAAAAACACCTAGCATGTCATGCTAAAGTCTAAATCACGGTCAAAGCAAGCTCCTCTTGCATTATCAAGCAAGAACTTTCTACTCCTTTCCAACACCAATCAACTTATTTGAAACAACACAGCGAGAACGGGGGTCCAAACTACTTTATTCAGGTAAACTAAACAAACTAAGCAAAGAAAACGAAAACTAAGACGCTCCAAGAACAACACAACAGTGCATGAAACAATAAAAACGAAGTGTCTAGAAAGACCTGAGCTTTTTATTGATGAAGAAGGGGATGCCTTGGGCATCCCCAAGCTTTGCCGCTTGTACCTCTTGGATATTTCCTGGGGTAACACCGGGGTGGCATCCCCAAGCTTGAGATTTTGTCCATTCTTCATCTCATTTCATCATTCTCTCTCTACACCTGAAATTTTTCCTTCATAAAAAACTTCACACAATCTTCATTAGCAACATTAGTGTATTCAAAAGATAATAGACCCTTTAGGCTTAGCTTTGGAGCAGCAAAACTTTCACTAAAAACACAAGATACTGTATCAATTCCCTAAAAAAATCTCAATTTCCCAAAAAGAATCCAAGAATAAATAAGAAGCAAATGCAAATAATGGCAGGAATCTGTCAAAACAGACCAGCAGGTAGAAACCGATTTTTCGAAGATCTTATGTTTCTCAAATAAACAATTGTTGAACTAACAAAAGTTATCTAACATACTGGGAGATTTATTCGTAAATTTTCAGCTCAATCCGACTTACAGAGACTCCTCACGAATTTTTATGGTAGAGCACAAAAATCTGTTTCGGGGCAGCAACTTCCCCAAATCTTACTTCCCTCTCATTAGAGGTCATTATTGGCACAAAAAGCAAATAAAAAGGATAAGGGGAGGTCATTACTGAAGTAATAACTTCCAAGAGGCAAGAAAACTCTTTGGTTATCTCCCAACAAGTACGTTTCTTTAAACCCTTTAAGTTAGGCACAAAAAGCAAGAAATCAAGTATTTTCAAATGAAGAATTAAGATCAATACTTGCAATCTCTTCAACTAGGAAAGGTATATCATCCAAATGAGTTTTGGAGGATCCCTTCTCATCTCTCTTTGGTTCACTACTTTCATCAAAAGTATTTTCAGGAACAATCCAATCAAAAAAAATTTCTAAGGCTTCATGCATTCCAACAAGTTTAAAGGATATGGGTATCTTAATTTACTCTCTAGGTTTATTTTTATCTTGAGTACCCATAACATCTACACATGAGCCTAGCATATTAAAACGCTCAAAGACTTTTTTGGCTTCCTTAGCAACATCATTGAACTCTTTCAGCAAATTTTAAGGATAAATTCTCTCTTTTCAGCATCCTTTTCTTCTTTTAGTTTGAGAAACAAAATTTGCATCATGGGGTTAAGGTTAACAAACCTAGCCTCCAACATATGAACTAAAGAAGCTGCAGCAATTTTATAATTAGGAGCAAGTTCTGCTATAGATCTATCCTCAATATCCCCATGTTTGCTAAAATGATTAAATAATTCTTCAATATTTTCTTTCCCAATTACGGAGCCACTACCTATTGAAAGGTCTTTCAGGATGAACTTGGGGATCAACGTGGTGAGCTAGAGCAAGGTGACAACTAGAGTAGGGACTAATTTTTTGTGTTTTTGATAAGAGAAAGCAAAACAAACTAAACTATTTTTTTTGGAGTTTTTGATAAAAAGAGGCAAGCAAAACCAAGCAAAAGAAACTAAGCAAAACAAAAACAAAGTAAAGAGAAAGGTTGTGGAGGACTCCCCTTGTGAAGACGTCCTTACCCTCCCTGGCAACGGCGCCAGAAAACTTGTTGATGGCGCCTAAAAGCGCTTCATCGGGAAACCCCAAGAGCAAGGTGTGATGCAGCACAGCAGCAAGTCTTCCCTCAGTAAGAAACCGAGGTTATCAGACTAGTAGGAGGAAGGAAACGTCTCAAAGGTTTTGCAAACAACTTGGAAACCCGCACAACACAAACTCAAGACTTTTCCCCAACGAACAATAAGGTTGTCAATCTCACTGGTTGCTGTGTATGATGTGGAAGGTGATGGTGGTTTGCAGAAAGTAAAAAGTAACAGTGGAAGATGTATCAATGGTAAAGATTGGACCGGGGTCCATACTTTACTAGAGGTGTTCTCCTTAGATAAACAAACATGGCATGCTGGGTAAACAAATTACAGCAGGGCAATTGATAGGACTGAGCAAGGCATAACAATGCAATACTAGACATCAAGATCCTATGAGATTCGATTGGGCAATACAACAAGATACATAGTCCGCCATCCAAATGCACCTATGAATAGAAGTCCACCTTTGGGTTATCATCCGAACCCCCTCCAATATTAAGTTGCAAGCAACAGACAACTGCTTTAAGCAAAGTGTGTAAGGTAAACAATCCACTTGTTCCATGAACAAGATACCATTGTTTTCTCCCTAGTAGAAACAACACATCTACAACCTTAGAGATTTCTGTCACTTTCGTTAGATTAAATAGAGGCATGATCCCACTATCGAGCATAAATAACCCTCTTAGAGTCACTAGCAACTACTTGGCCAAGATCACAAACAACACAGACATGATAGAATCAATAAGAAAAAACCATTAATCAATCTGCCATAGTAATCTCAATATCCATCGGATCCCCGCAAACACAACATGCATGATTACAAATAGATGAGATCTTGATCATGAACGGAGATCACAAGATCTAGACATTAAAGCACAAAGGAAGAGATACAACCATCTAGCTACTACATGAACCCGTAGTCCAAGGTGGAACTACTCACGCTTCATACCGTAGGATGGCATGATGAAGAAGAAGGCCTCTGGGATGATCTCCCCTCTGGTAGGGTGCCGAGAAGAGCTTCAGATCCCCCGATCTAGGGACGATGGTGGCGGCGGCTACAGATGGTTTCGTGGAATATTGATCGAGTCCTTAGGGTTTAGGCATCGGGGGATTCTTATAGGCGAAGAGGCAAGGATGGGAGGCGGCCAGGGGGCCCACACCCTGCTCGGGCGCGGCCTAGGGTGGGCCCACGCCTGGGGGGTGCGGCCGCCCTATGGCTCCCCTCCGTCTCTCATTTGGATTCTGTGTTCTCCTCAGTGAAATATTGACTTTGGCTTTTGTCTCGTCCAATTCCTAGGATATTTCCTTACTAGCTTTTCTAGAACAAAAAACAACAGAAAACAGACAGCTGGCACTGTGTCAACTTGTTAATAGGTGTAGGGGTCCCAACCTAATAAGGTAGAGTCCTCCTGTGTTTTACAATGCTAGTCCCTGGATCAATATCTAGCATCCACAGTTAAGATGTAATATCAAGAAACAAAGGTCATAATATAACTTTATAACCAGGAATAACATAATCATTACATCAAACATAGCTCATATGGCTATTACATTACATTGCAGCGGAATAACTATGGTCAAGTGGTCCTTCATCTTCAAAGTGCCACAGGCAGATGTTGGTTGTAGACTTTGTAATCCTAATCAAACAATCTTCACTAAAATCAATAAAACCTGCAACATACAAGTTACAGCCACAAAGGGTCAATACATTTGAATTGTATTGGCAAGTGATACTATGGTAGTATAGTGGAGTCTATCATTTATATGCATTTGGCTAAGTGGAGTTCAGGCTTGCATTGCTCAAAATAGATTTTTCTTATCATTTTGAAAATACTAAGTTTTTGCTTGACAAAATCATTTTTCTCAATCAAAGATTTCAAGATCCTTGTACCAAGCCATCTCTCCATCAATGATTGAAGAATTCAAACAACCCTTGTTCAAACCACAAGTTTTTAATTTAGAAATTGGAATGATGAGATTCTTGATTGTTTCCATGTCTTGATGCTCAAATTGTCCTTTACTGGACATGGCTAAGTACTTAGATTTTACACTGCAGAGGTGGTGCACTTTACCCACAAGACTTGGTTTCCCAAGACAAAATCTTTCAGAAGCCTTCCCTTAGACCAAAATGGACGCGCTCCAACCTATCAAACACTACCACCCACTGTCCATTTGGCTAAGTTCTTGCAACCTATATGATCATGGCAGAGCCCATATTGCCAAGTGGTTGCACTTGAGGCTTCTCAACATTTGACATCTCAAATCCCTTTGTTTCCTGGGTGGCCATCCACAAGTGAGATACACAATCCAAGCCTATGGCATTGTGAACCACTCAACCATTCTCCACCAAGCAAGCCCATTCCACCCAGGTGATTCATTAATTTAGTTGTTTTATTAAACAAAACTTAAGTCCTCAGACTTAGAATATTTTCCATAGTGTGAATATATATTCCACCCATATTTTCTATTAGCTAGGCTAAGCTTGGTAGTAGTAGGAATCTTAACTTAGGAAAATCCTACTAAGGATTCATCTACAAGGTTTTCCTATAGCAAGATCTATACTTAGCAAAATCCATGCAAGTTTTACTTAACAAAATCACTAATGCATAATAAAGGTATTGGGATAGAAAGTATGTAGCATCACTTGCCTTTTTGGTAGAGTATAGGTTCACTTCTTGATCTTTGCAACAATCACACTCTTCAAGTCACTACAATCCATCAAGCAAGGCACAAACTCAATCTACCAATCAAGTAAAACAACACACATAAATAACAAAGTCAAAGAAATGCATGCAAGCATGCCAAGCTTTGTTTTATTTGAAAAAGTGGTCCCTAGAGGGTCATATTCATTTGGGTACATCTAATGGTCATTTCCTAAAGTGGCCAAGTCATTTGCAAAAGGTTTCACTTTTAAACCATTTTCAAAACAAAGTGTTATTTTATGTGGTGTAGAAATATTGTTACTAAGGCATTAGCCCATAGGGTTCACCAAATGAGTTGCTATTGCAAAACTTGGTGTTTTGGGGTCAGTAGGTTTGGTCCAAACCATCTACTCAAAGTTTTCTTCCCATAAACATTTTTATAATAAAATCAATAATTTTATTTGGCTAGAAATGGACTAAACTAATTAATCCATTCCAAACTTTTCCAAATTCATTTTCCAAACCATGGGTTGGTTCCTAGGGTCAGTAAGGTCACAACAAACCAATTTGCAAAAGTTTTATCCTTAAATTCAATTTTAAACAATTTTTATACTCTAAACATGCATACAAATGAATCTGCAAATTCAAACAAGCTAACAGCTACTATTTGCTAAACTAAAGGTAGGGTTGGTTAGGGCTTGTTCTCCTGAATTCATTGATATAAAATTTGTCAAATTTGGACGTGTGGTTCAAAAGATATAAGGGTTTGAAGTTTGTAATTAAATCTGATTCATATATCTGATTTAAATCAAACACTGGACACGCGTCGTATTCTAATTCGCCGGTACCGCTTCGCGTGGATTGACAGATAGGGGCCGTTGGATTTTAGTTGCATCGCACGGTCCAGAGATGTTACTTACCCCTTCACTCTTGTTCTATCCTAGTCGTCAGATCCAGATCGGATGGCTACGAGATGTTTGCCAGGAACTGGCGGCGCGAGTTCATCGGTGAGCGGCGGAGCGACCAGTTGGCGGCGGCGCTGGCGAGCCAGGAAGCAAGAGAGGGTAAGAAGATGCTCACCAGGTTCGCTGACGCTCTCTGATGCTCAACGTGGTACTGGTGGGTGAAGGGGCGCACTGGGTTGGGCGGGATTGCTCGCCGGAGTTGATACTGGCGACGGACGGCTCTGGTCGAAGTCGAAGACGAAGCTAGGAGTCACCCGGAGACAAACGAGGCACACGGTCAGGAGCGCAAGGACACGAATAAGGCGTGTGCGTGAACGAGAGGGGTCGGGGTGGTCTGGAGTTACCGGAGGAGCTCGTCGGAGGCGAGACAGGCGGCGGCGCTCAGAATTTTCGTCGAAGACGGCTTCCTGGGGCACCCGCGGTTGAAAGGAGGGTACAGAGAGGAGCGTCAGGGAGTGGGGAACTTGTTCGTGTGCTCAGTGTGGCATGGGGTGGTCCGGTTTGGATGGAATCGTCAACGGACCTCGTCGGAGACAGGGAGAGTGGTTGGCGAATTACTGCAGCCTGGGGGTGTGCTCGGTGATGGAAGTAGAGGGGAAACGGAGAGGAGGGACTGGCGATTAAATGGGCATGATCACTGCAGGCTTAACTCGCGGCATTAAGGTGAAATAAGTCCGAGGAATCACATCTACAACGGCTAAGGGAGGAGGAAGAACAGTTCGCGAGGGGGGTGGGGAAGAAGAGGGCCTGTGGTGGGGTCTGGTGGCAGTGAAAGAAAGGGAGAAAGGGAGGGGTCCACTGGTCATAGGCTATGCGGGTGAAAGACTGAGTGAGGAAAACGGTTCGGGGAGGGGAGAGGGGAGCTGGGCCGCTGGTGGGCTTCGTGGGTTGCTGGGTTGGGTTGGTTTTCTTTTATTTTTTTTTCTGTCTGCTTTGTTTTTTTCTATTTTCTATTTACTGATTTGGATTTCAAACAACAATTCAATCAATCCAAATAAATTCATACAAACACCACATTTCAATTCCTTGAACTTGGTTCTGTTTATCAACATAAACCATCATTCCAAAATAAAATAATATTTTTATTCCTTTTTAGGATCTATTTAATATAAAATGGACCATAGTTATTTAATCAAATATGGGATGATTTATTTAATAAATCTCCATTTAAAGTCCAAAATATTTCTCCAAATCAAATCAGTAGGTATTATTTGTAAATAAGAATACTTAAAATACTTGTTTATAATAAAATAACATTTTATTATAGGTTCCATTAGTAATTAAATCAAATGGACCTTAGTTATTAAATCAAATAGAGTTTTGATTTTTATTATTAAAATCTTTATTTGAACCTAAATATTTTCCAAATCAAATTAGTAGGTTTAATTTGGGAAATATATAATATTTGGAAATTGGTTTTAAAACAAAATAACCTTTTATTTTAGTATCCATTATTAATTATTATAATAGACTTTCATTATTAAATCCAATAGGATTTGTTTTATTCAGATATTTATTTTGAAATATAAAACAAGCCCAAACACTTTAGTAGGTTTTATTAGAGAAAATAAAATATTTGGAAAACCTATTTAAAACAATCTTAATAAGTTTTGATGTTTTAATTAAATTGGTAAAACTTCTTATTTAAATAAAGTTTGGATATTAATTATTTATTATTTTATTTTAAATAAACCTTTGTTGTTTTTATTCAAACTAAATGTTTTAATTCCCAAAGTTTGGTCAAGGTTTAATTTGGCTTTATAAAATAATCCTTATTTATAAATCCATCTTTTCTTTTGAAAACCAATCTTTTATTAAAAGATCCAAAATAGTATTTCCAAAATATTTTATTTTCCTTTGTTAATTGTTTTATGTTTTTAAATCCTTTTGAGATTTATTTGTTCAAATTAGGTTTGAAGATTCCTATTGGAATTCAAAAAAGTTTCTTCTGGCTCTGAAAATCAAACAAAATTTTATTTTATTCATTTATTTTCACATTACAAGATTTGGAAAATCTTGGGATGTGACAATAGGTTAGTACCAGAAAACATATAAAAACACCTCAAAGTGTGGACAAATCAAAGCAAAGTAGATACTAAACAAGCATGGAACATCAAAAATTATAGATATGTTTCCGACGTATCAACTGCTATCTATATAGACTTATGAGGATAGTGATATGTGTTGTTAAGTACCTGTAATATTTTCTTTCATGTGTTTTCAATTCAGAAAATAGGTTTTCATTTATCCGCTTGATGTTTGGCACTCGTGACAGTTTTCAGAACTGATTATTTTACATTGTTGTTACATGCTCGGTTAAAAGGGAGTTTTGGTGCAGGTCCCTGTGGAGATCTTGTTCTCTCGTGGCAGTGCTTTATTTGGTGGACACCAGTTATATTTTTTATATAAAAAAGGTTGAAATTTTCATTTACACCAAATGTGACTTCTTCATATGGAAATTTGCATACTTAGATCTGAAATATGAAATATGTTCTTTTCCTCATTTTTTCCTTTATACATTGGTTTATAGTCATTATGAACCTTCATGACCTGTATGCTTTAATTACATCTTCACGGTGAAAGGGATTATAGGAATTATTGTGATCTATCATCATTTATTATTGAAATATACTGTTTTGGACCGATTTAACTTAAAACCTCATATGGATATTGGTATAGTTTCCACTTTGCAGCCTAGCATATACTTGTTGTTGTTGTTGTTGTCGTTGTTGTTGTTGTTGTTGTTGTTGTTGTTGTTGCTATTGCTGTTGCTATTGCTGTTGCTGTTGTTGTTGGTGGTGGTGGTGGTGGTGTTGGTATTTCTGTTGCTGTTGCTGTTGCGTTTTTTCTTTCTACTTTATAACTCCTTTATGTTTGAACTGGCGAGGGGAGCCTTGTTTGGTCAGAAAAAAAGATCTTGGCAATGCTAATTTTTCTAGGCTATCTCAAACAGAAATAAGGTGAGTTAAAAATATTCTGACATTTTTTTGTCAAAGATTTTTTTTATCGTCATGGATGAAATTCACTTATATTTCTCCCATATACCTCCTAGAAGAGAAATCCAACAAACATATGGAACACGATCAGCTGCATGACATGCAGCCACGACAGCCCATCCAAGCCTTCCACAGGTTCGACAAATAATCGCTAATCATCATCCTGGTTGCTTTCATTGTCTTAGCTTTATCAGTTCCATCGAGTTAACTCCGATTGCGTCATATCTAAATCCATTTATTGAAGTTTTGTTTGCATGGCTGATAATTTGTTGGCGATTATTTCATACATCGAGTAAGCAAGAACTTAACTTATTCCAAGTTAATTGGTATTTAAGTTTGAAAGTTCACTGTCTTGGATCCGCAGGGGAACTCACAAAGCCTGCAAATAAATATATCACCAAATTCTACTATATCGGTTTGAAAATCTTCAGTTTCACTAATCGGTAGAGCAGCAGATTTGTGAACTTGCTCACCTTGTGTTCCTTAAAATGCTTTGGGAGATAGGTAGTATCTGAAGGAAATATGCCCTAGAGGCAATCATAGAGATGATTATATTTCATATGTATCCATGATTTATTGTAATGTTCCTTGAATATCCATATCAGGCAACTTGTATTGATTGGCAATTATGTGAATTGTTTATGAAACTCTTTACTTGTATGGTTATTCAATAGTTGTCCCTAGTTGGAGTTCATGTCAGGACACGCATGAATATTAGACTAGAACATCGATTGGTTGATGACTATGTTTCGCAAGTCATAGACATAGAGATGTCAAACCAATGATGTGGATACATGTTACGAACATGGGGTTGGACTGGCCCAACTTGAGAGTTGACACTAACAATTAGACTTGCAAATATCTCTACACATCGTGTACGTTTTTTCTTAGACCTGAGATTGTCGCATGTACTTGAGATGTGGATCGACCTACTTTGGGGCTATCAAACGTTGCTCCGTAGCTGGGCAGTTATAAAGGTAGCTTTAGGGTTTGTCCTGAAGCATGCTGCAAGGCATTGGTCAATCAAGATGGTATTTGCCCCTCTCTACTTGAGAGAGATATCTCTGACCCCTCGAGTGATCTGATCCAGAAATGCATGGCCGTGCTACATTTGGTTAAGAGTTAACCTAGTAAAGGAATTACGAATCACAGTATCAAGAAAGAGAGGTCAGCTTGGAGCTAGACCAAATATCGTGAGCCAAAGGGAAAGACATGTACTAAACCTTGTGATGGTTCGTCCGAATGATCTTTGTATGCGTTTAGGAGTTGGCAAGTCTTGCTAGAGGCCGCTACCAGCTATTGACAGAATAAGTATATTCATGTCATGTCTATATGTATATGAACCTATAGGGTCATGTTGGAATTATGCCCTAGAGGCAATAATAAAGCTGTTATTATTATAATTCTTGTTCATGATAATGTTTATATTCCATGCTAGAATTGTATTAAGCGGAAACTTTAATACTTGTGTGGTTTGTGAACAACACCGTGTCCCTAGTACGCCTCTATGGACTAGCTCATTGATCAATGATGGTTAAGGTTTCCTAACCATAGACATGAGTTGTCAATTGATAATGAGATCATATCATTGGGAGAATGATATGGTGGACAGACCCAAACTAAGCGAAGCAATTAGATCGTGTCATCGTGTTCGTCTTTGCGAAGCTTTTCTTATGTCAAATATTGTATTCCTTAGACCATGAGATAATACAACTCCCTGGTATCGGAAGAAAGCTTTGAGGTCATCAAACGTCATCCTATGAGAGGGTTATCATAAAGATGTCTCTCAGGTGATCGGAAAGTATCTGTTGGGTTGTATGTATCGAGATGGGATTTGTCCCTCCCAAGTCGGAGATATATACTTCGGGCCCACTCGGTAATCGATATCAACACCGCTTGCAAGCATGTGGTTAAGGATTTAATCACAAAGTGATATCGGATTACGGAACGAGTAAAGTACTTGCTGTGAACGAGATTGAACTAGGTATGACGGTACCGACGATCGAATCTCGGGCAAGTAAAATATCGCGAGACGAAGGGAATATATATATGGGATTGATTGAATCCTGGCATCGTGGTTCATCCGATATGATCATCGATGAATGTGTGGGAGTCAATATGGGTTTCCAGACCCTGCTGTTGATTATTGATAGAAAATCATGTCTGCATATTCTCGAACCCGCAGGGTCACACACTTAACGTGTCTCGACGCTAGGATAGATTGGATAATTGGTTTATGAGTTTTTGTTCGGAGTCTCGTGTGGCATCCCGCAAAACCACTACTAGAAAATCGCGTTGAATTTGTGCATTGCATCGTCATCATCATGCATTGTTTGCCAAAACTAGGTTCGTAAAACCCCGTTTTATTTTCCAAACGCCCCATCTTTATTCCCATGCAAAACCCCGGTCTCCGGAATATTTTTGTTTGTTGCTATCGGTCTGCGAAAGTTGCATTTAAATTAAATAAAAGATTTATATTGTTTTAGTAGGGGCAGTCGAACGGGCCGTTTCGACCCGAACGACCACCCCCAGATTAAAATATCGGTCCAACCTGCCTACCACATCTAATCCTAAACCCACCTAAAGTTCTACCCACCCTACCTGGCCACATCACTCCCCCCAATCACATCTTGCCACCTCAGCGCCCTCTCCCCTCTACCCAATCCCCACCTGACACTTGTCCCATGCCCACTCCCTCTCTCTCACCAACCCCCAGCTGGCCCCTTCCCCCACTCTCACTGCCGCCCTGGGCCCACCCCGCCCCACAGCCGAGCCAGCCCCCTCTTTTCCTGGAACCTTCCCTGGCCCCGCCCTGTCGCACGCCCCCGCGCGGACCCCACCTGCAGGCCCATGCAACCAGCCCCGTCCCCACGCTCCTCCCTCCCACGCGTGAACCACCACGAGGCCACCCGCTCCCCCACCGACGCGCCTTCCTCCCACCTCCCTCCGGCCCAAGGCCCCCTCAACGCCGGCGAGCCTCCCCCTCCAGTCCCTCTCCCCTCCGCTCTTCCCGCCGTCCGCCGGCGACCATCCGCGACCGCCCCTTCCTGCCCTCACCGCCTCACCTCGCCTCCCTCCGCGGAGCCCGCCTCCGGCTCCTCCTCAGACCACCGCCCCGCCGCCGCCGTGCGCGTCGCCCTCGCCACCTTCCTCCGCTGCCGCCACTGCCACGCCCGCCCGGCAGAGCTCCGCCGCCGCGCCTCCTCCCGGCCCGCTCGCGCCACCACCAACCTCCGTCCCCGCCAGCCCCACCTCCGGCGCCTGCGCCTCCCGCCCGCCTCCTCCTCCGGCCGCTGCCCGGGCCTCGCGTTCGCCGCCGCCGCCCGCATCGCCGACCTCGCCTGGCCGCATCCCCGCGTCCGCGGCCGCCGTGCCTCCCCTGCCGCCGCCTCCGTCTGCAGCCGCCGAGCCGCTCTCGCCGCCAAGCCCACGAGCCCGAGCCGCGCCCGTCCGCCACGAGCCGCCTGCCCGCCGCATGAGCCCCTGTCCGCCGACCACCTGCGGGCCTGCTGCCTGCGTGGCCTCCTCATCTACCCCGCTGAGGCCTCGCTGCCAAGACCCCTCCACCGAGCCGATGATCGAGACCCCAAGTCCGGGACGCGGACACGGAAGCGCTAAGTACTTCTACTCGGTTTATGAAGCTCGAACCTCGGCACCAGCTTCATGCTCTCCTTCGTGGAACCCCAAGGCCCGTTTTCGGAACCCGAAGACCATAGCGGGATGGAGGCACTCGAATAACCTCCGACAAGATCTACTCCTCGGAATCCGAAGACCGATCCCGGCGCGCCCGAACCCCGTCGGACACCCGAACCGGAAGGATGCCAAGATCGCCGAGAACGCCAAGACCGCCACACGGACGCCGAGACCCCTGAACCCTGAGGCCCGAACCCGACGTGCCAAGTTCTTCCTCCCGGATCCGAAGACGCCAAGACCGATAAGATCTACCCCGATCCGGAGGCCCTAACCCCGGACGCCAAGCACTGCACCCCGACACCGAGACCCCGACGCGACAAGTGCTTCCCCTTGAACGCCAGGACCGTCGACATGACCCGAAGACCTTGGATGCGCCAAGACCTACCCCCGAGACCGGACCCTGAACCCTGTCGAACCCCGAACCCCGGAACCCCAAGTCCGTCGAGAACCCTAATGTGTGAACCCCTTCCCGCAAACCCTATTTTATAACATGATAACAACTTGTCGCATATTAAATTGTCATCTTGCATGCATATCTGTGGTTTGGGGGCCTTATGCCGATTCACCTATTAATTAAATATGGGGCCCATATGCGGCAAAATCTAGCCTTATATTGGCCTCATTTAAACTTGTGTAGCGAACCGGTGATATCTTTTGCCTTGTTAAACAACATTTAAATCGCGGGGAGCTAAATAACTTGAACCACCTAATTAATGTCGGGACCCTGGTTCCGCTTAATCTTGACCTAATTGCATCGCATCTTGCCATGCCACACATCATGCATGCATCATGCCGATCTTTTGCCTTAGTATTAAATAGCGCATCCGGTGTTTCTTCTAGTGTTTTGCTTCTTCGCGGATTGGACCGTTGAGTTGATGTGAGCTTCGCCCCGATCGTCGGATGAACCCTTCGACAATGTTTTCAGGCGAGCATCTCCCCCTTTCTACCTATCTTACTTTTATAGTATTTACTTCCCTCCTGTTGATCTATTGCTATCTGTGTTGCGATGCTCTAGTTTCCGCACGTGTTATTCCTCAGCCCGTATATTGCCTTGGACACATCCTATTACCTTGTTTGGTAGATAGTTGGACTTATGTCGAAGTTGCTTGCTCAAGTGCTGATGTGTGTCATATGCCACAGATTGCTGATGTATTGCCGCATGTTGATGTTGGAGATGATTCTAGTTTTACTTATCGTCACTTTAATTTCTGTTTAACAACTAAAATTGGAATAAGCGAGGCATCGGTGGGTGATAGATAATATTTGGTTTCGAACACCCACTTGTGTCCCGTAAGACCCGAGTACTTGATACTGTCCTTGATTTATCGCGCTATCCACATCCGGGAGGTATATGGGACCCCCGAGCGTAGCTTGATTCATTCTTATTTCTTGGGGCCACAAACTAGTTTGAGGTTTTATTTACGATCCTGTACTTATGCCATGTTTTATGCTTTATTTACGATTGTGCGAGGAGCACCGCATCGCTTAGGATCGGGACACGTTACGCTGTATCGACAAGCCCAGCCACACTTTCGGGTTCCCAAATACCGCCGTCCACCCAAACCTTGAGGCCGTCTTGGAGACAGCTAGCTTCGTTGCGGGTTCTACTTAAGGGGTGGCCCCCTGAAATATTTCTGAATCCTGTGATTGTTCAGTCGTGAAAGCCTCGTTGGGTTTTGATTTGGTTTTTCCGAGGTTGATCGAGCGTGTGTTGCTATTGGTGCACCCCGGCCGGGTAAAACTTTATCAAAGCCGTGTCCACGAATACGGACGACTTGCAGCACAGTATCTCGATCATAGACAAGCATAACTAAAGTTTACTGCTATAAACTTGACTTATAATGACTAGTAATCAGCTTCACTATAATGGAATGGCTAATTAATACTGCCCACAATTGCTTGTTTGGTTGTCGCTTGCGACAATTGTATCTGACTAGTAAATATTGCAACTACAACGGATTGGCTGAATAAAAGTACCAACAACTGCTGGGTTTTGGGTTTATCTCATGCTATCTCAGATCCGATTAGTAATTGTTGCAACTATAACGGAATGGTTAACTAAAAGTGCCCATCGCTTACTTTATCGTGACAATTATCTAAACCGACTAGTAATTGCTGCAACGATAACCAATAAATAAAGCGCCAACCGTGTGGGTTCCTCGGTTGACTTCCTCGTTTGGTCTCGAGGGGAAACACCAGATGGGTTTGTTTGGTGTTAGTTTCGGTTGGATCCGGTTAGGTCATTCTTATCCTCTCGATATCCGCCATTGTATCGAGTCTCTATAGGTTGTTTAGTGCATCTTGCCGCCGCCGCCCACCATACCTATGTAGGCGAGGACCGCCGAATTCTAGCCTCGCTGTCTTGGCCTCGATCTTGACGCTCCTTCTTTCCTTTGCCCTTTGTCGGCACCCCTTTTGTTTAAGCAGGTTTGAGATCGACGTTAGCGTGGTTACCCTTCCGCTTGGCCTGGGCAGGTTATGGACGCCATTGGTTATTCTTCAGGCTCTTAGCCCCATTTGCTTCTTGTCCGTATCGGACGCTCTACCGCTTTCGTGGTGATTTGGATCTTTGTATAATATATCGTATTCTTGACTCTTTGAGTCATTGTTATATATATCTGCTCTGTGGGTCCCATCGAGGACTGTTGTGTAATGTTATTACTGCTTTCCACCCGCACGAAAGTGCTGGTGGCACCTTTGAATCGCTTCTATGCGGGTTTGGCGAATTTTGCTCAAACTTGCATAAGTCCGATTCTGAGGGTGTTACAGTGGTATCGAGCTCAGCGATTCATACCTTACAAGTCCAAATTTGAGGATAACCTAGCTAACGGCCAAGTAGAGTGTCAAAACTATTTTGCAAAACGTTGGATAGTTCTCGATTAGGTCTAATTTTACTCCTTACCCTCCGCCGTTCTCCTCTTACCTCTACGTGTTTTGGATCTCTCTTCTCTCTCGAGTCCAGAATTCTCGTGGTTGGGTTTCCGTCGTACCTTTAGGGCTTCGCTTTCTTCCTTCTGTAACGGAGGTGCTGCGATCATCAATCTGCAACTTGTCTGTTGTACCCTTCATCCAATCTTTTGTCCTTGAGCTCTTTATCCATCTGTGTTCCTTGCTGGATATCAGTGTCGTGGAAACATATGAGAAGGACGAGCTTTGGTGAAGTTGGAGTCGACCTTGAGCACGTGTTGTTCATGCCAATGGAACCATCGCGAAACCTAATCAGTGTGTCTTTCATACGATTTCTGCTGGCAACATTCCTTGTTCCGGATACCATCTAAGAAGACCTTCAGTCTAATTCCGAGAGTTGGATGCTTAATCCGCTTATTCGTGTGCAGAGTAATGTTATGAGTGTGGGATGGAGTAGCTACCCTACCGCTGCTCTTATCATTCGCTCTTGTACATCGAATCAGTGGATCCAGCAGTTTTACTCCGTCCACGGAAGTTAGGGGTGGCTTTATTGCGATACCTCTACCTTCGACCTTTTGTTTCCGGAGTGCTCTCTCTCGACGTTCAGGAACAACGACCCTTTGTTGGTGGTGTCGCCGATTCCCAGATGAAGAAGGAACCCTCGTTAGTGGTGTCGCGAGGATCTACACGAAGCGAGAAGACAGAGAACGCCGACCTTCCTTCCGGTACCATGAGGCGGATCTCGAGGGCGAGATCCATTGTTAGTGGTGTCGAATTGTGGCATCCCGCAAAACCACTACTAGAAAATCGCGTTGAATTTGTGCATTGCATCGTCATCATCATGCATTGTTTGCCAAAACTAGGTTCGTAAAACCCCGTTTTATTTTCCAAACGCCCCATCTTTATTCCCATGCAAAACCCCGGTCTCCGGAATATTTTTGTTTGTTGCTATCGGTCTGCGAAAGTTGCATTTAAATTAAATAAAAGATTTATATTGTTTTAGTAGGGGCAGTCGAACGGGCCGTTTAGGCCGACCACCCCAGTTAAAATATCGGTCCAACCTGCCTACCACATCTAATCCTAAACCCACCTAAAGTTCTACCCACCCTACCTGGCCACATCTCTCCCCCCAATCACATCTTGCCACCTCAGCGCCCTCTCCCCTCTACCCAATCCCCACGACACTTGTCCCATGCCCACTCCTCTCTCTCACCAACCCCACCGGCCCTTCCCCACTCACTGCCTGGCCCACCCCCCAGCCCGAGCCAGCCCCTCTTTTCTGGAACCTTCCTGCCCCACTGTCAGACGCCTGCCGCGACCCCACCTGCAGCCCACGCAACCAGCCCCGTCCCACGCCCTCCTCCCACGCTGAACCACCAGGCCACCCGCCCCCACCACGCGCCTTCCTCCCACCTCCTCCGCCCAAGGCCTCAACGCCGGCGAGCCTCCCTCCGTCCCTCTCCCCTCCGCTCTTCCCGCCGTCCGCCGGCGACCATCCGCGACCGCCCCTTCCTGCCCTCACCGCCTCACCTCGCCTCCCTCCGCGGAGCCCGCCTCCGGCTCCTCCTCAGACCACCGCCCCGCCGCCGCCGTGCGCGTCGCCCTCGCCACCTTCCTCCGCCGCGCGTCGCTCACCGCCACCGCCCGCCGCCCCGGCAGACCTCCGGCGCCTGCGGCCCCTCGCTCCGCGCCACCACCAACCTCCGTCCCCTTGCCAGCCCCACCTCCGCGCCCTCCGCGCCTCCCGCTTTCTCTCGGCCGCTGCCTCGCGCTCGCCGCCCGCATCGCTGCCGACCCCTCGCTGGCCGCATCCCCGCGCGCGCCGGTGCTCCCCTCCTCGCCGCCTCCGTCTGCAGCCGCCGAGCCTGCCCGCCTCGTCGCCAAGCCCACGAGCCCCGAGCCTGCCCGCGCCCCGCGCCGAGCCGCCTGTCGCCCGCCCCGAGCCGGCCCTGTCCGCCGACCACCATGCGGCCCTGCCTGCGTGGGCCTCTCCTCATCTACCCGCTGAGGCCTCGCCAAGACCCCTCCACCGAGCCGATGATCGAGACCCCAAGTCCGGGACGCGGACACGGAAGCGCTAAGTACTTCTACTCGGTTTATGAAGCTCGAACCTCGGCACCAGCTTCATGCTCTCCTTCGTGGAACCCCAAGGCCCGTTTTCGGAACCCGAAGACCATAGCGGGATGGAGGCACTCGAATAACCTCCGACAAGATCTACTCCTCGGAATCCGAAGACCGATCCCGGCGCGCCCGAACCCCGTCGGACACCCGAACCGGAAGGATGCCAAGATCGCCGAGAACGCCAAGACCGCCACACGGACGCCGAGACCCCTGAACCCTGAGGCCCGAACCCGACGTGCCAAGTTCTTCCTCCCGGATCCGAAGACGCCAAGACCGATAAGATCTACCCCGATCCGGAGGCCCTAACCCCGGACGCCAAGCACTGCACCCCGACACCGAGACCCCGACGCGACAAGTGCTTCCCCTTGAACGCCAGGACCGTCGACATGACCCGAAGACCTTGGATGCGCCAAGACCTACCCCCGAGACCGGACCCTGAACCCTGTCGAACCCCGAACCCCGGAACCCCAAGTCCGTCGAGAACCCTAATGTGTGAACCCCTTCCCGCAAACCCTATTTTATAACATGATAACAACTTGTCGCATATTAAATTGTCATCTTGCATGCATATCTGTGGTTTGGGGGCCTTATGCCGATTCACCTATTAATTAAATATGGGGCCCATATGCGGCAAAATCTAGCCTTATATTGGCCTCATTTAAACTTGTGTAGCGAACCGGTGATATCTTTTGCCTTGTTAAACAACATTTAAATCGCGGGGAGCTAAATAACTTGAACCACCTAATTAATGTCGGGACCCTGGTTCCGCTTAATCTTGACCTAATTGCATCGCATCTTGCCATGCCACACATCATGCATGCATCATGCCGATCTTTTGCCTTAGTATTAAATAGCGCATCCGGTGTTTCTTCTAGTGTTTTGCTTCTTCGCGGATTGGACCGTTGAGTTGATGTGAGCTTCGCCCCGATCGTCGGATGAACCCTTCGATAATGTTTTCAGGCGAGCATCTCCCCCTTTCTACCTATCTTACTTTTATAGTATTTACTTCCCTCCTGTTGATCTATTGCTATCTGTGTTGCGATGCTCTAGTTTCCGTACCCGTGTTATTCCCTGCAGCCGTATATTGCCTTGGACACATCCTATTACCTGTTGTTTGGTAGATAGTTGGACTTGCGCGTCGAAGTTGCTTGCTCAAGTGCTGATGTGTGTCGTCATATGCCACAGTTGCTGATGTATTGCCGCATGTTGATGTTGGAGATGATTCTAGTTTTACTTATCGTCACTTTAATTTCTGTTTAACAACTAAAATTGAATAAGCAGAGGCATCGGTGGGTGATAGATAATATTTGGTTTCCGAACGCCCACTTGTGTCCCGTAAGACCCCGAGTACTTGATACCTGTTCCTTGATTTATCGCGCTATCCACATCCGGGAGGTATATGGGACCCCCCTGAGCCAGAGCTTGATTCATTCTTATTTCTTGGGGCCACAAACTAGTTTGAGGTTTTATTTACGATCCGCACTTATGCCATGTTTTATCGCTTTATTTACGATTGTGCGAGAGCACTGCATCGCTTTAGGATCGGGACACGTTTACGCTGTATCGACAAGCCCAGCCACACTTTCGGGTTCCCGATCGTCATCCGTCCACCCAAACCTTGAGGCCTCGAGTCATTTAGCTTTGCTATGGTTCTACTTAAGGGTGGCCTCAAATATTTCAATCTGTGATTGTTCATCGTGAAAGCGTTGGGTTTTGATTTGGTTTTTCCGAGGTTGATCGAGCGTGTGTTGCTATTGGTGCACCCCCGGTAAAACTTTCTCAAAGCCGTGTCCGGATATGGACGACTTGGAGCATGATCTCGATCATAGACAAGCATAACTAAAGTTCTGATATAAACTTGACTTATAATGACTAGTAATCAGCTTCACTATAATGGAATGGCTAATTAATACTGCCCACAATTGCTTGTTTGGTTGTCGCTTGCGACAATTGTATCTGACTAGTAAATATTGCAACTACAACGGATTGGCTGAATAAAAGTACCAACAACTGCTGGGTTTTGGGTTTATCTCATGCTATCTGTATCTGATTAGTAATTGTTGCAACTATAACGGAATGGTTAACTAAAAGTGCCCACTGCTTACTTTATCAGGACAATTATCTAAACCTGACTAGTAATTGCTGCAACGATAACTGAATAAATAAAACTGCCAACCGTGTGGGTTCCTCGGTTGACTTCCTCGTTTGGTCTCGAGGGGGAAACACCAGGATGGGTTTGTTTGGTGTTAGTTTCTGGTTGGATCCGGTTAGGTCATTCTTATCCCTCTCTGATATCCGCCAGTTGTATCGAGTCTCTATAGGTTGTTTAGTGCATCTTTGCGCTGCCGCCACCACCATACCTATGTAGGCGAGGACCGAATTCTAGCCTCGCTGTCTGGCCTCGATCGACGCTCCTTCTTTTCCTTTGCCCTTTGTCGGCACCCCTTTTGTTTAAGCAGGTTTGAGATCGACGCCGTTAGCAGGGTTACCCTTCCGGCTTGGCCTGGGCAGGGTTATGGACGCCATTGGTTATTCTTCAGGGCTCTTAGCCCCATTTGCTTCTTGTCCGTAGTCGGACGCTCTACCGTTTTCAGGGTGATTTGGATCTTTGTATAATATATCTGTATTCTTGACTCTTTGAGTCGCTGTTATATATATCTGTTCTGTGGGTCCCATCGAGGACTGTTGTGTAATGTTATTACTTCATTTTCCACCCGCACGAAAGTGCCTGGTGGGCACCTTTGAATCATTTCTATGCGGGTTTGGCGAATTTTGCTCAAACTTGCATAAGTCCGATTCTGAGGGTGTTACATCTCGGATGGGATCCGGGACATCACGAGAGGTTCCGGAGTGGTCCGGAGAATAAGATTCATATAAGGCAGTGCAGTTTTTGGAGTTCGGAATTGTTCCGGATTAATCGGTATTGTACCAGAAGCTTCTAGAACCTTCCGGAAGGGGACCAACGTGTCCCCACCTTCCGGGAGGGGGCATGGGACTATGAGGGAGTGCCCTGGGCGCATTGGGCCAGGGGCACAAGGCCCCATAGGGCCCAGCCGGCCAAGAGAGGTTTAAACTCTAGATAGAGCTTCTAGAAGGGGTGGTTTCCTTGCCCCCCACTCTTCCTCCTTGGGGCCGCCGGCCTTGGCTTGGGGGAGGGGCTAGGGCTGCGTCCACCCCTCTATATATAGAGGGCTGGGGGCGCACAAACCCACTACACCTTCCCCTCCAACCCTAGCTGCCCCCTGCCTCCTCTCTCCTCCCGATCGCTTGTAGGCGAAGCCTGCTGCGAAATTCTCCACCATATACACCACGCCGTGTTGTAGATCCAATCCATCTCTCCACCATACTTGCTGGACCAAGGAAGTAGGAGACGCCGAGTCTTTGCGTGTGCATCTCACGGAGGCACCGCCACTTGTGGTGCTAGATCGGATCGGATCGCGAGGAGGAGAAGTTAGTACGACTACATCACCCACGTTCCGACGAACGTTCCGCTGTGCGAATCTTCAAGGGTATGAAGATCTAATCCAATATCTCTTGTTGTTTGCATCTCCTACATTAGATCTTGTCTTTCCCTCTGTTCGCATCCGTAGAAAATTTTGATTTACTATGCCGCGAAACCCTTCAGTGGTATCAGAGCTAGATCTATGCGTAGATGTGTTTCACGAGTAGAACGCAACATGGTTGTTGCGGGCGTTGATGTTTTCTGTTGCAAGCCTCTTGTTTGTGTTCTTCTTATGACGCGGGATAGTGAGATTGAAGCGGTCCAGGCCAACCTTACGCGACGTCGTCATGAGACCGCTCCGCACTTGACGTGTGGCTTGTTCCACACATGCGGCTGGTGGATGTCAGTTTCTCTCACTATAGTTGTCATGGGATTAACACCGGAGTTTGGAAACCATAATATCACCGTTGTGGCTTTCCGTAGGTAAGAATCGTTCTTATCATCTACTCCCATAAGCCACGTAAAACATGCAACAACAAAGTAGAGGCGTCTAACTTGTTTTTGCAGGGAGTGTTTTCTATGATATGGTATGGCCCAAGATGTGATGTGTATATTGTATGCGATGATCATGTTTTGTAATGTTTCACGACTTGCATGTCGATGAGTACACAACCGGCAGGAGCCATATGGTTGTCTTTATAATTGTGTATGACCTGCGAGTCAACTTATTATATGCCATGTAATAGTTTCACTTTATCGCTAAGTAGTTAGCAATAGTTGTAGTTTCTATTCGTGGTGGAGGCAATCATGGTGGAGTGATGGAGATCATGCCGGCACGCACAAGATGGAGATCATTGCGCGAAGATTTGCTATACCATGTCACATAAAGTTATATGCATGTGATGTTTATCCTTTTATGTATCTTACCATGCTTAGATCGCGACGGTAGCATTATAAGATGATTCCTCACTTAAAGATCAAGATAAAACTGTGTTCTCCCCAAGTATGCACCGTTGCGAAAGTTCGTCGTGTCCAAGCATCACGTGATGATGGGGTGCTATAGAATCTACGCTCACATACAACGGGTGCAAGCCAGTTTTGCACACGCGGAAATACTTGGGTCTAACTTGAAGAGCCTAGCATGTACAGACATGGCCTCGGAACACATGAACCGAAAGGTTAAGCATGAGTCATATGAATGATATGATCGACACTTCGTTGTCCACCATTGAAACCACATCTCTTCTCGTGAAGATCGGATTAGGTGTGGTGAATTTGGATCGTGTTCACTAAACAACTTGAGGGATGTTGAATTTAGTGGGAGTTCATCTAGTAATTTGATTAAAAGTTGAACTAGTTATCATGAACATAGTCTAATTTGTACTTGCAAATATTGTAGATCACATGGCTAAGTCCAACTTCAACTTCAACGTTTTTGCTGAGAAAGAAAAGCTTAAGAACAATGGGTCTAACTTCACCAATTGGTTCCGCAATCTGAGAATCATTCTCTCTGGCGGTCAAAAGGACTATGTCCTTGGGAAAGCTTTAGGTGACCCCCCTGCTGCAACTGCACCGGCTGATGAGAAAGCTGTCTATCAGTCGCGCAAGGATGATTATGGTGTGATTAAGAGCACCATGTTGTTTGCTATGGAACCGAAACTTCAAAATCGTTTTGAAGACTATCCCGGGCCCTTTGAGATTCTCGAAGAGCTGAAAACCATGTTTCAGACTCAGGCCCGTTCTGAGAGATATGAGATCTCTGAGAAGTTCTTTAACTACAAGATGGAGGAAGGGAGTTCTGTTAGTGAGCACGCCATTAAGATGACGGGCTACACTCAACGCCTTGAGCAACTGGAATGCAAGATTCCAGAGGAGCTCAAGATTGACAGGGTTCTGCAATCACTCCCTCCCAGCTACAAAAGTTTTGTAGTGACTCACAATCAGATTGGTTCCACTGATACGATCACCGAGCTCTTCGCAAAGCTGAAGGCCGCGGAAGTGGACATCAAAAAGGATAATCATGTGTTGATGGTCAACAAGCCCACCTTTAAGAAAGGTAAGGGAGCAAAGAAGACCTTCAAGAAGGGCGGTGGCAAGCGCAATGCCCCTGCTGAGAAGAAGCTCAGGTCTGGTCCCAAGCTGGACACTGAGTGCTTCTATTGCAAGGACAAGGGTCACTGGAAGCTCAACTGTCCGAAGTACTTAGCGGACAAGAAGGCTGGCGCCATCAAAGGTATATTTGATATACATGTTATTGATGGTTTCCTTACTAGCCCTCGTTGTAGTGCCTGGGTATTTGATACCGGTTCAGTTGCTAATATTTGTAACTCGAAACAGGAGCTACGGAATAGACGGCGGCTTGCGAGGGATGAGGTGACGATGCGCGTTGGCAACGGGTCAAGAGTTGATGTGATGGCCGTCGGCACGCTCTCCTTAGTTTTACCTTCGGGATTAGTTTTAAACCTTAATAAATGTTATTATGTGCCTGCGTTGAGCATGAACATTATTTCGGATCGTGTTTATTGCAAGACGGTTATTCATTTAAATCGGAGAATAATGGTTGTTCTATTTATATGAGTAACATATTTTATGGTCATGCACCTCTTGTGAATGGTTTATTTCTTCTAAATCTCGAAAGGGATGAAACACACATCCATAACATTGAGGCTAAGAGATGCAAAGTAGATAGTGATAATACTACTTATTTGTGGCAATCTGCCTAGGTCATATTGGTGTAAAGCGCATGAAGAAACTCCATTCTGATGGACTTTTGGAGTCTCTTGATTTTGAATCATTTGACACATGCGAACCATGCCTCATGGACAAGATGATCAAAACCCCGTTCTCCGGTATGATGGAGCGAGCAACGGACTTGTTGGAAATATACATACCGATGTATGCGGACCGATGAGTGTTTCGACGCGCGGTGGATATCGCTATTTTCTCACTTTTACCGATGACTTAAGTAGATATGGGTATATCTATTTAATGAAACATAAATCTGAAACGTTTGAAAAGTTCAAAGAATTTCAGAATGAAGTGGAGAACCATCGTAACAGAAAGATTAAGTTTCTACGATCCGATCGTGGAGGTGAATATTTGAGTTATGATTTTCTCACGCATCTTAAAGAAAGTGGAATCGTTTCACAACTCACGCCACCCGGAACACCACAGCACAATGGTGTGTCTGAACGCCGGAATCGAACCTTATTAGATATGGTCCGATCAATGATGTCTCTTACTGATTTGCCGTTATCATTTTGGGGTTATGCATTAGAAACCGCTGCATTCACTTTAAATAGGGCTCCATCTAAATCCATTGAGACGACACCGTATGAACTGTGGTTTGGTGCTAAACCTAAGTTGTCGTTTCTTAAAGTTTGGGGATGCGAAGCTTACATCAAGAAGTTGATACCGGACAAGCTCGAACCCAAAGCGGAGAAATGCGTCTTCATAGGATACCCTAAGGAAACTATTGGGTATACCTTCTATCACAGAACCGAAGGCAAAGTGTTTGTCTCAAAGAACGGTTCCTTTCTTGAGAAGGAGTTTCTCTCGAAAGAAGTGAGTGGGAGAAAAATAGAGCTAGACGAGGTTATTGAACCTTCTCTTGAATTGGAGAGTAGCGCAGCACCTGAAATTGTTCCAAAGCCTTGCACCAACAATAGAGGAAGCTAATGACAAGGATCATGAAGCTTGGACGATGTCGCATCGAACGTCAGGGTCGACAAGGTCACGTGCCCCTCCTGAGTGGTACGCAACCCTGTCTTGACTGTCTTGTTAGTAGAAGACAGTGAACCTATGAACTATGAGGAAGCGATGATGAGCCCAGCCTCTGAGAAATGGCTAGAAGCCATGAAATCCGAATTGGGATCCATGAGCTTTGGTGGACCCTCCTAGCGACCGAAAGGCCGTTGAGTGCAAATGGATCTTCAAGAAGAAAACGGACGCGGATGGTAATGTTACCGTCTATAAAACACGGCTTGTTGCGAAAGGTTTTCGACAAGTTCAAGGTGTTGACTATGATGAGACTTTCTCTCCCGTAGCGATGTTTAAGTCCATTCGGATTTTATTAGCAATTTCTGCGTTTCATGATTATGAAATATGGCAGATGGATGTCAAGACTGCTTTCCTCAATGGCAACATTGATGAAGAGTTGTATATGATGCAACCCGAAGGTTTTGTTGATCCTAAGGATGCTGATAAAGTATGCAAACTTCAGCGTTCCATTTATGGACTGAAGCAAGCATCTCGGAGTTGGAACCTTCGTTTTGATCAAGTGATCAAGAGCTTTGGATTTGTTCCAAATTTCTACGAAGCTTGTATCTACAAGAAAGTGAGTGGGAGCTCGGTGACGTTTCTGGTACTATATGTGGATGACATATTGATTATTGGAAATGACATCAACATGCTTAACGATGTGAAGAGTTATTTGAACAAGTGTTTTTCAATGAAAGACCTAGGTGAAGTTGCTTATATATTGGGCATCAAGATCTATAGAGATAGACAAAGACGCCTGATAGCTTTAAGCCAGAGTACATACCTAGACAAAGTTCTGAAAAGGTTCAGAATGGATAAGGCAAAGTAAGGTTCAAAGGCCTATGTTGTCGTAAGATATTGAGCAAGGCTCGGTGTCCACCACGGTAAATGATAGGGAAGCTATGAGCAAAGTGCCTTATGCCTCGGCCATAGGTTCGATCATGTATGCCATCTTGTGTACTAGACCGGATGTGTCCAATGCTCTTAGTTTGACGAGATATCGAGTGATCTAGAGTGGAACATCGACAGCCGTGAAGAACATCCTAAAGTACCTAAATAGGACTAAAGAAATGTTCTTAGTCTATGGGGTGATGAACATTTCGTCGTAAAAGGTTACGTCGACGCTAGTTTTGACAATCGACAAGGATGATTCTAAATCTCGGACGTGATACGTGTATATTTTGAATGGAGGAGCTGTGGTCGGAGAAGCTGCAAGCAAAGCGTGATCGCGGGATCTACAGTAGAAGCGGAATACATGGCTGCTGCAGAAGCGTCAAGTGAAGGAGTTTGGATCAGGAACTTCATCACTAAGCTTGGCGTGGTTCCAAGTGCATTGGACCCACTGGAGATATTGTGTGACAACACTGGCGCCATAGCACTCGCTAAGGAACCAAGATATCATCCAAAGACCAAGCATATCAACCGCAAGTTTCATATAATCCGAGATTATATAGCAGATGGATATCTGGAGATTAGCAAAGTACATACAGATCTGAATGTTGCAGATCCATTGACTAAACCTCTTCCACGTGTAAAACATGATCAGCACCTCAGTGCCATGGGTGTGAGATTGTTGCCAAATGTAAACTAGATTATTGACTCTAGTGCAAGTGGGAGACTGTTGGAATTATGCCCTAGAGGCAATAATAAAGCTGTTATTATTATAATTCTTGTTCATGATAATGTTTATATTCCATGCTAGAATTGTATTAAGCGGAAACTTTAATACTTGTGTGGTTTGTGAACAACACCATGTACCTAGTACGCCTCTATGGACTAGCTCATTGATAAATGATGGTTAAGGTTTCCTAACCATAGACATGAGTTGTCAATTGATAATGAGATCATATCATTGGGAGAATGATATGGTGGACAGACCCAAACTAAGCGAAGCAATTAGATCGTGTCATCGTGTTCGTCTTTATGAAGCTTTTCTTATGTCAAATATTGTATTCCTTAGACCATGAGAAAATACAACTACCTGGTATCGGAAGAAAGCTTTGAGGTCATCAAACGTCATCCTATGAGAGGGTGATCATAAAGGTGTCTCTCAGGTGATCGGAAAGTATCTGTTGGGTTGTATGTATCGAGATGGGATTTGTCCCTCCCAAGTCGGAGAGATATACTTCGGGCCCACTCGGTAATCGATATCAACACCGCTTGCAAGCATGTGGTTAAGTAGTTAATCACAAAGTGATATCGGATTACGGAACGTGTAAAGTACTTGTTGTGAAAGAGATTGAACTAGGTATGACGGTACCGACGATCGAATCTCGGGCAAGTAAAATATCGCGAGACGAAGGGAATATATATATGGGATTGATTTAATCCTGGCATCGTGGTTCATCCGATATGATCATCGATGAATGTGTGGGAGTCAATATGGGTTTCCAGACCCCGCTGTTGATTATTGATAGAAAATCATGTCTGCATATTCTCGAACCCGCAGGGTCACACACTTAACGTGTCTCGACGCTAGGATAGATTGGATAATTGGTTTATGAGTTTTTGTTCGGAGTCTCGGATGGGATCCGGGACATCACGAGAGGTTCCGGAGTGGTCCGGAGAATAAGATTCATATAAGGCAGTGTAATTTTTGGAGTTCGCAATTGTTCCGGATTATTCGGTATTGTACCGGAAGCTTCTAGAACCTTCCGGAAGGGGACCAACGTGGCCCCACCTTCCGGGAGGGGGCATGGTCCTATGAGGGAGTTCCCTGGCCGCATTGGGCTAGGGGCATAAGGCCCCATAGGGCCCAGCCGGCCAAGAGAGGTTTAAACTCTAGATAGAGCTTCTAGAAGGGGGGGTTTCCTTGCCCCCCACTCTTCCTCCTTGGGGCCGCCGGCCTTGGCTTGGGGGAGGGGCTAGGGATGCTCCCACCCCTCTATATAAAGAGGGCTGGGGGGCACAAACCCGCTACACCTTCCCCTCTAACCCTAGCTGCCCTGCTGCCCTCCTCTCTCCCTCCTGACTGCTTGTAGGCGAAGCCCTGCTGCAGAAATTCTCCACCATATACACCACGCCGTCGTGTTGTAGATCCAATCCATCTCTCCACCATACTTGATGGACCAAGGAAGGAGGAGACGTCGAGGTGATGCACGTGTGCATCTCACGGAGGCACCGCCACTTGTGGTGCTAGATCGGATCGGATCGCGAGGAGGAGAAGCGAGTACGACTACATCACCCACGTTCCGACGAACGTTCTGTCTTGAATCTTCAAGGGTATGAAGATCTAATCCAATCTCTCTCGTTGTTTGCATCTCCTAGATTAGATCTTGGCTTTCCCTCTGTTCGCATCCGTAGAAAATTTTGATTTACTATGTCGCGAAACCCTTCAGGTCACACATTTAAGAGGCTGAAAGTCTAATAAGGATTAGATCCGAATTAGAGCAGGCTTAGGCTACTAATGATCTGCTAATGTAGAAGCCCACTAGGGATGCCTATATAAGAGAGGGTGGGCAAGCTGACCAGGGTTAGACCATTCCATCCAGCCGCCGCTCCTCACGCCTGTGTTGCACGCGCGAACCTAGCAGCCCGGCGTCTGGCGCTTTCACCCCGCACGTGTGGATACCTCGGAGGTGCTGCATCTGTGGCACTTGGACGAGCGTTCAAGGGGAGCTGCTCGTGGGACGAGGACGAGGAGACATAGAACATCTACACTGTCTCGACGCGCTTCATCAAGTTCCGCAACCGCGCGTCTAGTGGTAATCCCGTGATTTATGACAACAGTATTCCTGGTTTATGCGGTAGAAAATTTTGATTTGCGCTAGCCTACCCGTATCCCTTTAGTATCCTGACATGCAAAACAATGATACCTGGCCTTTTATTCCATTCGAGAATCTCCAACATGGTTGGTTATGAAAATGTTGATATGAAGTGCCACATCATTCTTAAAAAAATATTAACCGCTTTTTTTGCTTCAATATATAGGCGAAGACAAACATAATGGATGATTTAAAAAAGCTCACTACATGTTTTCAGGGGATTTTGGTCTGACATCACCTCAAAAGTGAACGATATGAAGGCAAGAACCTGCCTTTTTTTTCTTCTGGACTAACTAACGACCAATCTATGTGAAGTACTTTCGGCTCAGTCACCAACATTTGCAGGCAAGCTGTACAGTTTTTAAGTAAATTTCTTTCATGGTAACATTATAATGGGATTCTTATAGTCAAATTATATTCTTTATTAACATGAAAAGCTCTTCAGGTTTTGCAAAAAATTACTTGGCCACATGTGCACTTGGTGCTATTCAGGTCTGTAAGGAGACATCTTGTTTTATCCCTTATTAGTAGTTTGTTAGATGTATATATCTGTCTATTGTATTTCCCCCATATGTTAGGGGGCTTCCTGCATATTTTCCCTGTACATGTACTATATATTGTGGCCTTTGGCCCCCAGAGGAATACAAGTTGTCTATTCCTAACATGGTATCAAAGCCACGTTAACCTCGTCCCTTTTCTTGCAACTTCATCGGCCGCCACCGTCCATGTTGCCGCCGGCCTTGCCGTCATCGTCGCCGCCGGTCGCCGCCTATTTTTGTCCCGTTTCAGATCTAGAACGATCTATGTTCGGAGTTGGATCCAATTTGGTCTCGATCTTGATCCTGCTTCGCCTCGATCTGTGCTTCAGATTAGGTCGGGCCACCCGACCCCGCGTCTGCACAACGCCACGCGGACCCGTCTCTGCTTCGCCTCGATCTCTGCTCCGGTCAACCGCTGCTTCGCCTCGATCTCTGCTCCGGTCGGGCCTCCTTCAACGTCACTGCTGCACGCCCGCCCCACCCCGACAACTGCTGCAGGCCTGCCTCCTGCACGCCCGCCTCGCAATCGCTTGCGTCTCGCCGCCGCCTCCCGGATCGGCGGGTTGCCGCCCGCCTCCCTCTGCTGTCTCCTGCTGCTACAGCCCGCTTCCTGCTCGTCCCCGCCTTGATCCGCTCGACAAGGCCACGCGGGCGGCAGATCCCGCATCGCCACCTCGAGCCGCTCGTTGCCTGCCCAGGCCAGGCGGGACCCCCGCCTCTGCTCGCTTAATTGCTAGCCTGCAGTCTCTCACACGGTCTCGATTTTACTCAGAATTGGTTCGCGCCGCCTTGATCTGTCTTGTCTCCGTGCTCAAATCATTGGTGGTGCTCTGTTCTAGAAGGAATTGGGTGGAGATTGCTAGGTTGCGAGCGTTGACTTTCAGTCAGATCTAGTCCAAAAAAAGAGCGATGTCTTCTTCATCGGGTTATGTTGCGATTCCTCGTTGCCCGGTGATCTTTGATGGCGCGAATTATCCTGATTTCGCTGCCTTTATGCGCGTTCATATGCGCGGTCTCCGTCTTTGGGGTGTGCTCTCTGGCGAGGTCTCCTGTCCGTCGTGCCCCCCTGCTCCTGTGGCTCCTCTTCCGCCGACGCCGATTGTACTTGGTGCTGATGCTTCTCAGGAGGCCAAAGATGCTGCTCAGAGTGCTGATGATACTGCTGTTGCTGCTTATGACCTGAAGTTCAAGCAGTACTCTTCTGATCTAGAGGCCTATCGCCATGCTCTGACTGCCTACACTCAGTGGATCTATGAGGATGCTCGTGATGCTGCTGTTCTCACCTCCATTGTTCTTCCCTAGTATGATGCTGAGTTCATGAGTCTCCCTACTGTTGCCGCTCAGTGGGCACATCTTCATCAGCGCTATCAGCCGTCTGGGGATGCTATTTACCTGTCTGTGGTTCGCCAGGAGCATGCTCTTCAGCAGGGTGATTCCACTATTGATGAGTTCTATACTCAGAGTGCTGCTATATGGCGTCAGCTTGATTCTCTCCGTACTGCTGTTTGTGGCACATGCTCGTCTTTGCCGATTGTGCTTTCGGTTGGAGTTTCACCGCATCTATGAGTTTCTGTCTCGGCTTCTCCAGGAGTTTGAGCCTCGGCGTGCTCAGCTGAATGCTCGTGGTCGTGTTCCGCTCTCTAAGGTGTTGTCTGAGCTTCGGGCTGAGGAGACCCGTCTCCGTGGTGCTGGTCTTCTTGCGGTTCCATCTGTGCTTGCTACCCGTGGTCCTCCTATGCCGTCTGCTCCCTCGACTCAGCCGCGGTCCTCTGTGCCACCGCCGATACTACCCACTCCTTCAGGTCAGAGTCAGAGTTCACACCAGCCGTCTCAGGGTTAGAGTCAGCACCAGCAGGCTCGTGGTCAGGGTCACCGTGGTTCCCTTCGTCACTGCTCTTACTATAACAAGGATGGTCACACTTGGGCCACCTGTTATACACGAGATCCCAGTTTGCATCAGCAGCACCAGACTCGTGGGCAGTCGGCTCCATCCGGATCTTCAGCAGTTGCTCTCTCCGATCAGGATATTATCAGGAGTCTTCGTGGTCTGCTTGCTGCCACAGGCTCTTCTTCGACAGGCACTGCTGGTTCTGTGACTGATTCTTCAGGCACTGCGCGACCACCACCTTCTACACAGTCAGGTACGTCCCGATGGTATCTGGATTCTGGAGCTTCCTTTCATATGACCCCTGCGTCCTCTTTTTTGTCCGCTCTTTGTTCTCTCCCTTCTCCTATTCGTGTTTTCACGGCTGATGGTACCTCCCTTCCTGTTTCTAGTCGGGGCACCCTTTCTACATCGTCTTTTTCTATTTCTGATATTTTTCATGTTCCTCTTCTTAAGATGAATCTGTTCTCTGCTAGCCAGCTTACTGACTCTAGTGTTCGCATCATTCTTGATGCTGATTCTTGTATTGTTCAGGACCGTCGCACACAGGCCCTGGTTGGAGCTGGCCCTCGCAGCCGTGATTCTTCAGGGCTTTGGGAGTTAGACTGGCTTCGTGTTCCTTCCGCCACCACTTCATCTGCCAGTTCTTCTTTGGTCATCGCCTCTGCTACCAGCTCCTTTTAGCAGTGGCATCATCGTCTTGGTCACCTTTGTGACTCTCGCCTGTCGTCATTAGTTCATCGTGGTCTTCTGGGGTCTGTCTCCGGAGATGGGTCTTTACATTGTCAGGGCTATAGGTTGGGCAAACAGATTCAGCTTCCCTACCCTACTAGTGCGTCTGTATCTCAGCGACCTTTTGATTTAGTTCATTCCGATGTTTGGGGTCCAGCTCCTTTCGCTTCGAAAGGGGGTCATCGCTACTATATTTTATTCATCGATGATTTTTCTCGGTACACTTGGTTGTATTTTATGCGCTCTCGTAGTGAAGTGCTTTCCATATATCAGCGTTTTGCGGCCATGGTCCGTACTCAGTATTCTACCCCCATCCGTGTTTTTCGTGTTGATTCTGCTGGTGAGTATATCTCCCAGATGTTGCGAGGTGTTCTTGTTGAGCAGGGCACCCTTGCTCAGTTCTCCTGTCCTAGCGCACATGCCCAGAATGGCATTGCTGAGCGTAAGCATCGCCATCTTCTTGAGACCACTCGTGCTATGATGATTGGTTCTTCTCTCCCGCCACATTTCTGGGCTGAGGCTGTCGCTACGTCGGCTTACCTCATCAATATTCAGCCTTCTGCCGCCTTGCAGGGTGGTATCCCTCTTGAGTGCCTATCTGGACAGTCTCCGGACTACTCCATGCTTCGTCTGTTTGGTTGTGTTTGCTATGTTCTCCTTGCTCCTCGCGAACGCACCAAACTGACCGCTCAGTCTGTTGAGTGTGTCTTCCTTGGATACAGTGATGAGCATAAGGGCTATCGCTGTTGGGACCCTGTTGGTCGTCGGATGCGTATCTCTCGTGATGTTACTTTTGATGAGACGCGTCCTTTCTATCCTCGTCCCACCGCTGGTACTTACCCGGTGGAAGATATCTCTTTTCTTCTCTTTCCTGACACACCTCCTTCTACCCATATTGTGTCTTCTTCAGGATCTCCTCCCCCTGATGTCTCTTCTTCGACACCGTCCTCCTATGCTCCGTCTAGTTCTCCTCGCTCTCCGGAGTCTTCCTCTACTATTCCCTCTTCTTCATCGCCGTCTCCCGCGTCGTCTTACTCTGATGATCTTCCCTCTACTCGTCATGTTCGTCAGCGTCGTGCCCCCAACCGTTACTCTCCTAGTCAGTATGGTCTTTCTGTTGCCTTCGAGCCGACTTCTTATCGGGATGCTGAGCATCATCCTGAATGGCAGCTGGCCATGGCTGAGGAGATTGCTGCGCTTGAGCGCACTGGCACCTGGGATCTTGTTTCTCCCCCTCCCGGTGTTCGTCCCATCACGTGTAAGTGGGTCTATAAGATTAAGACTCGCTCTGATGGATCTCTTGAGCGCTATAAAGCGCGTCTTGTGGCTCGTGGTTTTCAGCAGGAGCATGGTCGTGACTATGATGAGACCTTTGCTCCTGTGGCTCATATGACCACTGTGCGTACTCTTCTTGCTGTTGCTTCTGTTCGTCACTGGTCTGTGTCCCAGCTTGATGTTCAGAACGCCTTTCTCAATGGTGAGTTGAGTGAGGAGGTTTATATGCAGCCTCCTCCTGGGTATTCTGTTCCCGAGGGGATGGTTTGTCGTCTTCGACGTTCTCTTTATGGCCTCAAACAGGCCCCTCGTGCCTGGTTTGAGCGCTTTGCTTCTGTAGTGACTGCTGCTGGTTTCTCCCCTAGTGCTCATGATCCAGCGTTGTTTGTTCGCACTTCTCCTCGTGGACGCACTCTTCTTCTTCTCTATGTTGATGATATGATCATTACTGGTGATGATTCTGAGTATATCGCCTTTGTTAAGGCTCGTCTTCCTGATCAGTTTCTTATGACTGATCTTGGTCCTCTTCGATACTTTCTTGGGATTGAGGTTTCCTCCACTCTGATGGCTTTTACATCTCTCAGGAGAAGTATATTCAGGATCTTCTTGCTCGTGCTGCTCTTGGGGATGAGCGCACTGTTGAGACCCCTATGGAGCTTAATGTTAAGCTTCAACTTACTGATGGTGATCCTCTTTCTGATCCGACGCGTTATCGTCATCTTGTTGGGAGTCTTGTTTATCTTGCTGTCACTCGTCCTGACATCTCTTATCCTGTTCATATTCTGAGTCAGTTTGTTTCTGCTCCTACCACTGTTCACTATAGTCATCTTCTCCGTGTTCTTCGTTATCTTCGTGGTACGATCACTCGTCGCCTTTTCTTTCCTCGTTCCAGCTCCCTCCAGCTCCAGTGCTATTCGGACGCTACGTGGGCGAGTGATCCTTCGGATCGCCGTTCACTTTCTGCTTACTGTGTGTTTCTTGGTGGTTCGCTCATTGCTTGGAAGACGAAGAAACAGACAGCGGTTTCCCGTTCGAGTGTTGAGGCTGAGTTGCGTGCTATGGCCTTGTTGACTGCTGAGGTGACCTGGTTACGGTGGTTACTTGCGAATTTTGGGGTCTCTATTACCACACCCAGTCTGGTTTTGTCTGACAGTATAGGTGCTATTAGTGTTGCACGTGATCCGGTCAAGCATGAGCTTACCAAGCATATTGGTGTTGATGCTTTCTATACACGTGCTCAGGTGCAGGCTCAGGTTATTGCGCTTCAATATGTGCCTTCAGATTTACAGTTAGTGGATTTCTTCACGAAGGCACAGACCAGAGCGCAGCATGATTTCTTACTCTCCAAACTCAGTGTTGTGGATCCACCATGAGTTTGAGGGGGGGGGGAGGGGGTGTTAGATGTATATATCTGTCTATTGTATTTCCCCCATATGTTAGGGGGGCTTCCTGCATATTTGCCCTGTACATGTACTATATATTGTGGCCTTTGGCCTCTAGAGGAATACAAATTGTCTATTTTCATATTAATTTTCCTAGTATCTATCTATGCTTCCTGTGAAGTGAGATATTTAAAGCATCTCTAGTTATCATATCCCTGGATTTGTGAATGACAAGTTCACTATGGTCGGAGGATGTATATTGGTATTTTAGTCTACAAGTGTTTCCATGGATAATTGCTAGCAAGACCATTTAAAGTCAGAAGTTACATGTAGAGTAGAAGGGACCAATCACTCTTCGCAACCTAGGTAAATTCTATTATAATACAAGAGATATAGGATGTAAGCTTATATGGTCTTCATTTTTATTTGGGTGGCAACGACTTCCCAACTGTAATCTGGACAGACCAGTGAGACACATCATTCTTCCTGCCATCAGTTTCAATTTGTTTTAGTCCAACTATTAATACCGAGTCTAAACTGGAATAAACTGCTTTGTTTTGTTTTCAGTTTTGCAGACCAAAGAAAAATGTTAAGAAAGTGGACGATGCATAGCACTTGTCTAACATTTCAATCATAGTTTTTACCACATATAATATTTTAGCCATACAATTTTCTTACTAGAAATATATTCTTGCCGAAGGGCAATGTTGATGAAATGTTGGAATGTGATAACAGCTGCAACGCAAAATCAAAGGTGAAAGCTTGAAAGACTATTTGGTAATGCTGGAAAAACGATGTGTACTCAATATTATTAGCTTGAAAATTGGATAAAATTGTTTTGTTTAACATGTACAATAAAAAAAGGACGTGGCTAGCGGGCGCCCAAACGCTCGATGGTAGTCTCTGACGCACCCTCTATATTAGGAAAGACACGACGCGTTGAGCGCATGTTAAGAATTTTTTTCCCGTTGACCAAAAGGAAATGAAGAAAAATCCAATTCAACAAGCCCATGTGGTTCAACTCTTACAGATACATGGAAATATAATGTTGTCATGCAATTAATACTTTTTTGAAAAACTTCATAACACGATAACTTTTGAACCTAGCATCAAAATTACGATCCATTTTCATTTTTGATACCCTCGCGACGAGATCTTCAAAACTAGATCCCGTTTATCTATGTTTCGACAAACTTTTTTAATAAGCAACTTTTGTGCACGACAAAGCAACTTTTATACATGACAAAGCAACTTTTATGCACGAGACAACTTCACGATAAAAACAACTTTAGTGTCCAGCGAAGCAACTTTGCTATCCGACATAGCAAGTTTGTTATCCGACGAGGCAACTTTGCTATCCTACTGAGCAACTTTGGTATCCGACGAGGCAACTTTGAAATCTGATAAGGCAACTTGTTCCCTACTGAACAACTTCGGGCTTCGAAGCCCGGCGAAGGGACGTCCCCACCAAAGTTACTTCGAAGCCCGGCGAGGCAACTTTGGTGCCCGACTTAGCAACTTCCAAAAACTTTGAAGCCCGGCGAGACAACTTCGGAGCCTAGCGAGGCAACTTTTGCCTGACAAGATATTTCCTGGCGAGGCAACTTTAAAGCCCGGAGAGGCAACTTTTGGTGCCTGACGAGACAACTTTGGAACCCGGCGAGACAACTTTGCTTACTGGGGCACAAAAGTTGCTTACTGGGCACAAAAAGTTGTCTCACCATGCTCATTAGGTGACTCAAATTTGTCGAGATACAAATATTGCTCAGACGGCCACGAAAGTTGCTCAGAAGACACTAAAATTGCCTTATCGGGTTCTGATGTAGTTTTCCTTAAGCGCACAAAAGTTGCTTTGTCATGAATCAAAGTTGGTCGGTCGCACATAAAAATTGTCTGTTAAGTTTTTTTGCCGAAACATATACAAATAGGATCTAGTTTTGAAGAGTTCGTTGCAAGGGTTCCGAATGTGAAAACGGATCTTAATTCCGACATGTGGTTCAAACGTTATAGTATTTTCAATTTTTAGAAAAAAGAAATTAATGCACGAAACTTTCTTTTTTATTGGTGTGCTTGAGACTGCAATCTGGCGCAGCGGTAGGTGGAGGGTGCGTAATTACATAGCGTCCTTTCCTTTTCTGTTCCATATAAGACATGACAATAGAGACTTGTCTTTTTTTAGAGGTGCGCCAGATCTAGCGCCCGCGCGCCAACAAGTAAATAGGATAAAAAAAAAATTGAAATGCATGTACATGGTTACTCCTCATTCGTCTTAATCCACGGATGATGAACAACATTATTGTATCTCCATCATCTTTGTGCAAAACAAACTTCTTTGAGATTCCAGGTGTATATCAAACGAATTGCATGTCCACAACCTGAATCAAGCGTTGCATCTTCACAAACTAAATAAGCGCAAGGCAAATCAGATTTAATCTCATTTCACGGATGGATGAACAACATAGTTAACCCTGTGCAACAACATGAGAAATATGGTGCGTGTCTCACTATTAATTTCTACCATTTGTCCGTTTTATACTTGTGTGAATTTTGATTGGTCCATGTTAGACACGTTGCACGTGCACATTTACTAGTAACATAAAAGTCACATTTTTCTTGATGTCAAATTTATACATGAAAGCTAATAAGGGAAAATATCTTGGATGGTTGTGCATTTTGTAGGAGAAGATCGATGGTTGTGCATTGCTTTGTGCCCTGTTCAGCTGTTTGTCTCATGCTCTCGGCTAAGTAGGTTAAGCATGCTCTTGCTTATCTCTTCTCTTCGTCAAGTAGGTAGACTCATGCAGTCATAGTAAGTACGTAGGTTAATTATGCCGTACCTGACTAGTTGTAAAGTTAGCTAGCCCCGACGGTTTTGTAAAAGCTAATTGCGAAACAAGGTCTATATATCTCATTGTGAGCATGCTTTTGTTACCTCCAAATTTGAAAATAAATATATAAAAATGAACATGATGAATAAATGTGATTTGGAAACCAGCAGGATAGTCATGAGGAACAGTCCTAAGATCGATATATATCTATACTCTCGATTCCGCCTCACATAGTTTTTGTGAGAGTCCACACAAATTACATGAGATGAAAACAAGAGAAACATATATAGCTCTATGTGATGTTCTCACCTACTATATATAGATAAATATCCATGTAAAATCAGTTGCTCATGTGTACAGCATCATCCTAGTTCCGAAACCATATCTAGTATTGACGTTCTTTGTTTTGTATAGTTATTTAAGATTTTGGAGGAAATCAAAGCGATGCTGTTTGTATTTGTCACGTCCTTAATGGCGACCGCAATTTAACCCGGTTCACGTGCAACCGTACTGTGCCGCTTCAGCTGAAAATTCGATGTTTCAGTGAGTGTTTCTCTCATCTCATCTCTTTCTTATAGCTGGGAATTGCTTCACTAAGTTTCTGATATATTCTCATCTTTTGCAGCGGATCCGGTCCCAAATCTTCCCGTGGACTCCCAAAGATCGTAGGGCCTCGATCGATACAAGAACGAACGGCAGAAATGGCAAGAGCGTGTGATTGGAGCCGGCCGGAAATCTATGAAGGACCAAGCCTTGTGCAATTGAGCAGTAAGGAGAGAATGGCAGTTAAACAGCAGTTGTCCTTCCTCGCTTGCTGCCTGTTACTGACTGCAGGAGCGCCGCCGCCGCCGCCGCCGCCGCCTCCTCCACCTCCAGCTAATTGCTTAGTGCCTTTGCTGGGAGTGGCGTCATGCCTACCGTATCTGACTGACCAGACCTCGGCGCCGCCGGATAGCTGCTGCCGGGGGTACCAGGGACTTCTCAACGGCAGCGATGCCGTTTGCATTTGTCACGCCATTAATGGCGACCGGAATTTTACCCAGTTCACCGGCGGCAGAAGTATCAGCCAGATCCGGATGGCACTCTTTCCTATCACCTGCAACCATACCCTGCCGCTTCAGCTGATTATCAGATGCTTCGGTAAGCTTTCTCTCATTTCATCTTTCTTTTTAGCTGGAAAAAATGGGTGCTTCCTCATATCTTCTATATTTTGCAGCGGGACCGGTCCCAAGCCTCCCTGTTGATTCAGGTACTAGCTTGTTATCATTTACTATTTGAAAACTTCTTTGCATTCTGCATTTCCCGCTTTCTTATTAGCCGTGATTCTATATTTCCTTTGCAGGTACAGCGGCATAACTCCATCAAAAAGGGTCACTTCAGTGTTGGTCTGCCCTTGTCTATCTTGACCTCAACTTCCTCAATCTAAGGGGCACCTAAAGCTGAAGCCGATTCTGCCTCTGTTTCATGATAGCAAATGAAATTCATGCAACTTCCTATTATCAACATAATATACTTTTGGCATGATTGACATACTCCATTACTGAGTCTACGTTGTCACTTTTACTTATCCAATTCTGCATAGATATATGAGCACGGCTTAGCGTAGGCAGTTTGCCCACTTCAAAATTTCGTCGACAAATACAAATTGATGAAGTTTATTCGCCCAAATCGTCTCCTCCTCCTCCTCCTCCTCCTCCTCCATTGCAGCGCGCCCGACACCGCCGCTTAGCCAAGCGAGCAGGGGAGCCTCACGGGGCATGCTGGCCAACAAGGCCCGCGCATGGCAGCCAGGCGGGTGGGCGCGCGCGACAACTCGGAAGGCACGCGCGTGCGATTTTTTTACAAATATGCCTGTCTGCATTCTGGCATTGTCAAAAGTATCCTTCTAAAAATTCTATTGTCAAAAATACCCTGGCGGAAGATGGAAAAGCCAACACGTGGCACCTCCCGCCACTAAATCTGGCGAAGGTGATATCCCACCACGGGTACTGGCGGAAGGGCCTAGCAGCCTTTGGCAATGGCGGGATGTGGTGGGACCGGGTGGCAGGGCTGGCGGGATGAACGTTTGGAGGTTATTTTTTGCTGCAACGTCCCATCGCTCCTGTCCTGTTACTTTAAAAAAAAAGCAGAAGTGTACGTTTTTTTTAACGGGGAACGGGTGCAAGAGCACCCGAAATATATTCCTGCTTTGATACACTGGAGTATAAAAAGTCCCAATAAAAATAAAAATTACATCGAGGCTCATAAATAAGCACTAAGGACCATGAGGAAAACTTGAAAAAGCAATCAAGTCCTTCATCCTCATCCACCTCCAGATCGACGGCGAAACTCAGGCGAAATCCAGCGATTCACAGCGGACAACGCACGGGCCGAGCAGCAAAGGAGCGGCAGCCCTACTGCCATTGGGTCCGACGTGCTGACGGAGCAACTGCCGCCAGAAGACGCCGGAGAGAAGCTCCAAAACCGAACCGCCGCCGCAGGCACCCAATCCTTCCACCAACAGAGCCACCACCATGGCGGCTTGAATAGGAAGGAGGGGAGACACCGCCGCGACAAGTACCACCCCAGCAACCAAACAGGGAAGAAGAAGACGACGATGCAACGATGCAGATCCCCCTCGCCTCAACGGCCGGCCGGGAAGAAGAAGCACCCGCATCAACCGTCACCACCGCACCTTCCTCCCCCGCCACCACGGCCGTCCAAGAAAGGGCCGCAACATCAACTCCCTCATCTGATGCCAAGTCCTAGGCCTTATTTCGAGTCGCCAACGGAGGATCCACTCACCTCAATAGACTCCGACCACCAGAGCACTGGAAGAAGAGAGATCCACCTCGGCCCGCTCCAGATCTGGCCGACGACCTGGAGACAACTCCGGGCAAAAGCGCCCAAACCCGCGACGAGGCTGCCGCAAACATCCTACAACCTAACCCTAACTACGCCGGAACCTCTCCTCCGCCACCTCCGGCCGGCATCAGGCTCGGGATCGGCCCGGAACCACTGGGCTCCTTTCGGTGTACTGTTCACAGGAGAGAGAGAGGAGAGGAATCGACCGTACCATGGTTCTACTCGCTATTGAGCAGAAGTGTACGTTGCGGCCTGAAGTAGCAAGAGCAGCTCTACTGTTCTGCGTTTTCGGTTTAATTCTGGCGCACGATATTCGGCCTCGTAACGTCCAGTTTTTGCTCGTGTTTTTAGACCGAGTTTTTAATTTGGGCTAATTTAAGCAAACTCGGCAAAATTTAAATGAATATATACGATTTTATTAATATTTAGATGAGTTCGTACATATTATTGCCAAATTCGGACATACACCCGGATTTTGACTACAGTAGGCGAAAGAAAAATAAAAAACATAGATAAAACTACTAGGATATGCCGATGCCGAACCTCATGCCATCGGGCGCGCCGTTCACATGCCAAAGTTGCGATCATCGTCGTTGTCGTTATTGCTCGGCGGCTGCAGAAGACACGAGCTGCCTTGGCCGGCGTAGCCACAGCGCCACGGCCGAGACGAGGGACCGGCCTCATCGTCGTCGAGGACAATAAGCTGCGCTTCTGCAAGCACTGTGTGCGGCCTCGAGCTCAGCCTGCTCCTGATAACGCCGAACGCGGTTGGCTTCCTCGCACTACGCCTGGTCCAGGGCAGACTGGGTGCGCGAGGAGGCCAACCGCGTTTGGCAGCGGAGCTCGAGGCCGCATGCAGTGCTCACATGAGTGCAGCTTATCGTCCTCGACGACGACGATGCCGGTCCCTCGTCTCAGCTGTGGCGCTACGGCAACACCGGCTATGGTAGCTCACGTCCCCCGCAATCGTCAAGCGACAACGACGATAACCGCAAGTTCGGCATATCCTAGTAGTTTTATCTATGTTTTTTTATTTTTCTTTCGCCTACCGTAGTCAAAATCCGGGTGTATGTCCGAATTTGGCAATAATATATACGAACTCACCTAAATTTTAATAAAATTGTCTATATCTATTTAAATTTCGTCGAGTTTGTTTAAAATTGGGCCAAAATTGAAAACTCAGCCAAAAACACGAGTACTCTTGCTACTTCGGCGCAACGTATGCTTCTACTCTCTTTATTAAAGTAACGGGACAGCAGCAATGGGACGTTGCAGCAAAAAAAAACCTCCAAGCTTTCCTCCCGCCAACTGACAAGGCGATAAGTTCCTCCCGCCAGCCCTGCCACCCAGTCCCACCACATCCCGCCAATGTCAAAGGCTGGAAGACCCTTCCGCCAGTACCCATGGCGGGATATCACCTGCGCCGGATTGTGTGGCGGGAAGTGCCACATGTTGGCTTTTCTACCTTCCGCCAGGGTACTTTTGACAATCGAATTTGCATGAGGGTAGTTTTGACAATGGAAAAATGCAGATAGACATAGCTTGCTCTGCTAGCTTGTGTTCGCCTGTCCCTGCCTCCCTGGCCATCCGCCACGCCGTGAGGCCGTCTTCTGTGGCGAGCCTCATCTCGCTGACCAGCAGCATGTCTTGTTGATGCTTTACCTGGATTGCTGGTCACGTACGGCGTACGACAGCGCGCGGGGTCGCACGGCCACCTCGATCCGCTCCGCGAGGTCGGCCACTCACGGCTACGGCGCGGCACATTTTGCCGCCTCGGTCGACCTTATCCCTTCATCTCTGCTTCTATTACTTCCTCTCGCCGTACCCTTCCTTTCCCCCCGAAAATCCGCCCCTCTTGTGCCCCGTAGACCCGAGAACGCCAGCGGCATTCGGAGCATGCCGCCGCCGGCATCGTCGTTCTCCACATCGCCATATACCTCGCCCAGCCTCTCCACCTTGTCCCGTATCTCTGCCTAGCCTTACTAGGCCTCGCAGCCCAAGGAGAAGAATTGCAGGATGCAACGGACAACTGTATTGAACTATTGATTTCATGAGGCAGTAAACAATGGGCCGTTGATGAGGGTGTGCGAGGTGGGCGCACAGGGGCCAAATCCTATATATTTTTTGTAAGCAGCGCCATGGATCCGAAGGTTAAAGGTTCGTGCATCTTTGAGGAAGAAGAGAGGCGGGAGGAAGAAGATGACCATGTGTCATGAGAGCATCCCACTCGCCTATCCACGAGGCTGATCCGGACGCCGAATTTTGGTAGGACGCCGAAAATCGGCTTAGTCGTGTACCCAAGGACCTGTTTTCGTCCGGATTTCGGCATGTTTTGGTCCGGCTTACCTAGGCCGTACCCAGGATCCCGGGTACGCCCTCGGAACGTCGGGCTCAGCGAAAACAGGCGTGGGCTAGCTCTGTCGGCGAGAGAAGGCACCACTCCCGCCAATTCGCCGAGCTCCCCGCCCTTTTCTTCCCCCTCCCGCCTTTCTTCCCCATTCCCCCACCCTCGAAGCTCCGCCGATCACCGCGCCCGACATGCCGCCCAAGAGTTTCGTCCAACCCAGATCGATCCTCGGCGAGGGTCCGGCGGAGAAGAAGGCGAGGAAGCCGAGAGCGCCGCCGACCAAGCCGGAGGGCAATGTCCTCGGCCGAGTGGGAGAAGAGGGAGCACACCAGGCAGATCTCGTAGGCCGAGCGGAAGGACATGAAGGAGAGGGCGAAGCTGCGGCAGCAGCAAGCGGAGGAGGAGAAGGCGATGGTGAAGGCGGCGGCGGAAGAACAGGCGATGGTGAAGGCGAAGCAGGCGGCGGCGACGCGTTCGGCGTTGATGGTCGCGCCGTACCCACCACACTGGGGGAGCCAGGCTAGCGTCAGCTCGCCTGCCGGCTTCTCGCCGATCTCTCCGGCCAACTTCCAGGAGAGCCAGGCGGCTGCTCGGCAGAGGTACTCCCCGTCGCCGGAGTTCGACGGCGGCTTCAACCCGAACGTGCTCTTCCCCTGCCCGGCGCCGCGCCACCCTTCGCCCTTCGGCGTGGACATCAACATCCCCTACCCGGCCTCTCCGGCGTACGCAAGCCCCGCTCTGGGCCGCGGACCGCTGCCTTTCGGCGAAAGCTAGGCGCCCTTCGCCGAGGCCGACGCGCGCAACCTGTTCGGCGGAATGCCGGGCGCACTTCGGGCCGGCATGACGCCCGAGGCCTACATGGAGGACCTGATCGCAACAGGCTCGGCCTCCAACCACCCCTCCTTTTTCACGGAAGAGTAGACCCGGGCCGACGCTGAGCGCGGCATCGAGTCCCAGGACCTCGTCGACTTCAATGCCGAGGAGACCCATGCCGAGCAGACGCAGCCAGAGGACGCCGAGACTGAGGCGAAAGGCAAGAAGGGGAAGAATAAGACGGGAACTTTGGCGGATGCTCGGCTCAAATGGACCGTGGCCGAGGACACCTGCCTCGCCGAAGCGTGGAAGACGGTGAGCATGGATCCGATAACGGGTGCGAACCAAAATTCCGACAATTATTGGCGGCGCGTGAAGGCAGCATTCGACGAGCGAAGCATGTGCGACCCAAAGTATCGCAAGATCCACATGGAGCGAGGGGAGAAGGCAATAACGAACCTCTGGGCGATCATCCAAACTGCGTGCAGCAAGTGGCACAGCTACGTCGAAGAAGTCGACCGCACACAAGCCAGTGGGGAGAACATGGACAACAAGGTACTCGTGAACACTATCTTTGTCGTGCACTCTCTTCCATTTTGTAGATGCGCCATGCACTTGCTCTGTTTCGAGAGGAAATGAAGATGGAGTTCAAGTTCCATCATGTCTTCGAGAAAATCGAGCATTGCGAGAAGTGGCGGGACACTCGGCTGAGTCTCTCCAAGAGCAAAGACGGCGTCTACAACCCCGAGGCCCCGGCCGCTGCTGCCAGCGAAGGAAGACCTAAGCTCGGCCAGAAGAAGGCGAAGATGCTCAAGGCCGCCGGACCTCCCGCCGAGCGTCTCCAGGCTTCGATCGAGAAATGCCTCGCCGACACGAGGGCGTAGGCTGAGAAGAGGGCTGAGAAGAGCGAGGAGCTCTAGAAGAAGCTGATGGAGACACAAGAGGAAAAGGTGTCCCTCATCAAGGCCAACCTCGCCGAGAAGAAAGCCAGCCTCGCCGAGAAGAAGGCCAACTACGCCGCCAAGAAGCACTACATAGACCTCAAGTTCCTCATGGGCGGCGAGGACACGTCGAAGATGAGCTCGCCGGTCAAGGCCTGGTACATGGCGCAACGTCAGGCCATCCTGGAGGGCATGACCACGGCTTCCCCTTCCCCTTCCTCTGCGCCAAACGTGCCAGTGCCGAACGCTCCCACGCCAAGCTCTGCTTCGACTTCTTCCAACCCGGGGGCCTTCACCGGCGAGATGGACGACAACGCCGCGTTGGTCACGCCACATGAGCCCATCCCCATCGACGGCTGATCGTTGTTTCCCCTGTTATGTAATAAATATGTCGCCGAACATGTAGGCGCATCTGTCGAACCTTGTGGCCGAGCACTCGCCGGCGGGAACTATGCAGATTAAAATATATAGCCGTTTTGTGTCCGCCTGGGTACTCGGTCTGGGTAGTCGAGTGGGAAACTGGGCGTACCCAAACCGAAAACTTGCGCCGTCCGACAGGAAAAAGGTCCGAATTTTGGTCTGGGTTCGGCCAACGAGTGGAGATGCTCTGAGCCCCACCAGCAAAGGGATATGTGACCGGTCCGGCTCATAACCGTACATGTTATCACTCAACTCCCTGCCAAAATAACAAACAGAATAAAAGTAAACAATTAGAAAAGAAAACAAAAAAAGACAGGAAGTACTATAGAGAATTATAGGCTAGGGAGTTTTAGAGATGAATGAAAGATAAAGAAAATATAATACTCATAGTTGCTTATCTTCTCTTTATTTTCATTATTTCATAAAGTTGGTATGGGGGATGCGTCCATACCAACGCTCGCTAACCTTGCAGTATATATTTTTGTGTTTAGGTGGTATGCTGGATGGAGTTTAGTACAGGAGGTTGGTACTGGCGGACGTGTGAAAGGATACGGATGTCGCCTAGAGGGGGGGTGAATAGGCGATTAAAACTTTTCCTAGAGTGGCTCAACAAAGGCGGAATAAAACTAGTGTTTACTTTGTTAAACACAACCTAGAACAACTAAGGTTCACCTATATGCACCAACAACTTATGCTAAGCAATACAAGCAACAAAGTGATAGCAAGATATATAATACTTCAAGCACGAAGGCTATCACAATGTAAAGTGCATAAGTAAAGAGCTCGGGTATAGAGATAACCGAGGCACACGGGGAGACCGATATTTTACTGAGTTCCTCCCAACATGGAGTACGTCTCGTTTGGAGAGGGGGTGGTATCAAACCACCAACGCCACAAAAGGCCTCCCTTATTCTCCGGTGAATCTCACCCCAACGGGATCGATCCACGCTTCCACTATCGGTGCACTTGACGGTGGCAACCGGAACCTCTCACAAGGTTGGGGCACTTCTCCACAACTTAATTGGAGGCTCCCAACAAACGTCACCAAGGCCACAATGCCACCAAGGCCACAAACCGTCTAGGGTTCCAAGAACCCAAGAGGGACAAGCTCCAATGAGTAACTCAAATCAAATCCTCCAAAGAGAACTCAAACCGATGCACCAAATGCAAATGGCAAGAACACCACAAAGGTGCTCAAATCCCTCTCTCCCAAATTCTACCAAAGCTACAAAAGCTTATGGGGGAATAAGAGAGGAAGAACAATGGAGGAAATCCACAAAAGACTCCAAGATCTAGATCCCAATATGTTACCCTCACTTAGAGGAGAGATTGATTGGTGGGATTGTAGATCTAGATATCCTCTTTCAAATCCCTCAAGAATATGCAAGAATCATTGGAGGGATTGAGAGAAAGCAAGCTCAAGAAGGTCAACAATGGAGGGGAAAACTTGCAAGAATGGTTGTGTAACTATTGGGGAAGAAGGCCTCTTAAATAGGTCCCCCCAAAATCCAACCGTTGAAGCCAAAAAACGTGAATCCCGGTACTACCGGACATTCCCTGGGGATCCCAGGTCGCCAAATGCACCTTATTTAGTACCGACCGGTACTAAGGGGCGGTACTACCGGACCTCCGGTACTACCGGACCCTGGTCCGGTACTACCGGTCATCCCTGAACGAAAACGGCCATAACTTTTGCATCCGGACTCCGATTTTGATGATCTTGGGCTCGTTTAGAAGAGGACAACAAGCTCTAAAAGATCCTGCAAAGAAACATTATACTCCAGCAAGGGAGGATATATCCAAATGACGAAAGGTTTAACCTCTATCAAAAAGACGAACCGATAAAACCTCCAACATAAAAAACATAATAGAAAATGCATATGAAATCCGTTTCCGATGAACTAGAGCTTGTCATGGAGATTAACACAAGCTCTAAATCCTCACATGAGTAAGAACTAAATAATGGAATATTTTACCTATCTCTAAAATACAAACCGGTAAAACCTCCAAGATCAAAACGCAATAAGATATAAAAGGGAAATCCGTTTTGATGACCTAGAGCTTGTTATGGAGATTACCACAAGCTCTATATCCTCACATGGATAAGACCAAATAACAACCAAATATGATGATGCAAGTATGCAAAGGTTTGAGCTCTCTCCGAACGATGTGATCGAGTTATCCATTCGAGAGCCCCTCTCGATAGTACGGCTATCTATCCTAAACCCGGTCTCCCACTAACAACATGAGACCGGCACAAGGGAAAACCTATCAAGATTATACCTTTGCATTGAGCATTCTACTTGAGTTAGATGTAGACGATCTTGCCCTTCTCAAGTTTGAACGCCTTTCTTGATTCTTCATCATCGATCCATGATCACCGAGGATGGAAAGCATCAAACATGAGATCTTCTATAGATGCCACATTTTGAGCTTGCACAAGACATCTTCTTCTCATTACATCGACCTTGAAGCCAACACATGCTCCAAGCGATGCCAATGGACAAATCCTACAAGTATAACTTAATACACACATTAGTCCATAAAGATTGTCATTAATTACCAAAACCACACATGGGGGCCCAACATGTTCTTTCAATCTCCCCCATTTTGGTAATCGATGACAATCCCTTTAAGAGGGTTTATATAAGGAATATTAATGAATAAAATGGTAATACCAATATCAAACACTACAAAAGTATGTGATATTGGTACCACCATATATAGAGCAAGCTCCCCCACAATCTATGCATGTGTGATGAACTTGAATTTCATTGCATATATTGCCAATCATTATCATTGGTGGAGTTTCCTCTATATATACATGCTAAGCAACAGCAAAGATGCAAATGCATGAGAAGCAAATGCACAAGAGCAAACTCAATGCATAAACCAACTTCCCTTAAACCCTCTAAAACTTCTCCCCCATTGGCATCGATTGCCGAAATGGGTGACAAGTTCTAGAAGGCAAATATAGTAATTCCTCCAAAGGTGTGCCTTCGCACATATCCAATGATGAATACTTGGGAGGGAGTAGGACTATATCGAGGACCCGAAGATTGCCAAAGGAATAAAATAAAATGACGCATCACAAATGACGCAAGCAATCATAAGATCAATTGAAAACAACAAATGAGTTCAAATGGAAACTACGAGATATTATGAAATGAGCAAAATAGTGCTTTAAATAACAAATAGAGAAGCTCCCCAAGATTTATGCATAATTCAAAATAAATGCATTAGAATACATATTGCACAAATATGGAATCCTCGCTCCCCCATAAGTATTTAAAACACAACAAATGAGAAAGAAGACAAATGTGCATTATTAGTTGAATTAGATGAGCTCCCCAAAGATAATGCACCAGTTATGATAATTGTATTTGGGATCAAGGTGCATAATCATGGAATCCTCACTCATCCAAGTTCATTTAACAATACAAGGCATGAGAGAATAACTATGAGTGCCCAAGGATGCAAACAAGAGGAACAAGCACTCATAGGCAATTAAATTTGGAAGCCACCGAAGAATCAAAAGGAATAGAAAGGTGGTCTCCAAGGATTTAACAATCAACTAAAATTATCTTCTCATATGTGTATATGTATCTAAGTGGATGACATCACAAAGACATATGCCCATAAAGAAACAAGCACATACAAGGAAGATAATACAAGAAAGCACATGAAAGGCAAAAATGAAGTCATAACATATATCAATAAGATTTTTGCTTCAAAGCATGGCCAAAGGCTCACATATATCTTATTGTACATAATGGACTTCAAACACAAACACACTACATATATTACAACTATCACCAAGGGAAAATGAGAAAGTTGAAATATATGAAGAAAGGCAACAAGTATCATAATAGAAAAAAGACTAGCAAAATCTCACTATTGCATATGAGAGAAGTTGAGGAAATGATAGGCAATAAAATTGCTAGATTGACATATTTGGGATTGGAGGATCATGAGCATGATTTTGTATGATCCCAACTACATGTACTCATCTCAACTTAAACACATATACACTAGAGAGTCCTCTTAACATCATGGCTAGAACTACAACAATTACAAATACATTAATTCATGCTAGAAGGCAACCGACAAACGGTTGGAATCAAGATATATGAGCATGAGAAAGAGATACTTGTTACCGAGATAAAATTGGTAGGATGTAGAGGATATGAATTCATTGATCATCCCATAGCTTGTCTCAAATTTTCATGTATGCACCACTTCTTCAAAATTGAGAGACAAGCATCCAATATGTCTCCAATGTACCTAAAACACAATTAAGTACAAAATGTTCCCCAAACTTATTGGGTCCAAAGTAGTTAGAGAAACTACAATACATAGGAGAGACTCCACATAAATATGTGCATATTAATATGAAATTGAATTTCATGCACAACTTAGCCGATGGGATTTGGTGGAGTTTCCCCTATATATTGGATCAAAGAAATCAAGCATGCCATAATATAAACATATAGTAAATATGCATGCATAAAGATTTCAAGAACCAAAAGGGAGATACAATTTGAACAAAAACACCAAGTAAATCAAGATTGCACACAAAAGAGTGTGACAAGACAAGCGGTGTCCAAATAGTATCAAAGAACCAATTCAACACATGAAAGAACACAAGTTCAACAAATGAACTAGGCTAAGACCAAAAGAGCAAAAGATAGATAGAAATAAAAATGCTCAAGGATTTATCTCATTCTAAAATGGTCAAATCATGAAACAAGGAATGAGACAAAACCAACTCCCCAAAAGAGCAAGGTTCCAATAAGAAACCAAACTCCCCAAACTTCTCATGATGGCACAAAGTACCAAAACGAAAAGATTGAGGTTCCAAGCACAAATAACCCGATATGGATCAAAACAAAGAAGCATGAATAAGAGTGTTTTCCATAATATAGGATAGCTCCCCCATGGATAGTACATTATGTAGGATTTTCCTTTTGAATGCAAAATGCACACAAATGGGATCATCACTACTACCTATATTAAATAAACACAAGAGGATATCAATAAAATAAGAAGATCCACAAGAAGCAAGGAAGGCTTGGGAGACAACACAAAACATTTTCTTGGCCAAAGATAGGATAATATTAAGCAAGGGCCAAAGTGAATATGATCAACAAGTTCTACCATAAGTTGGGTACTCATTGTCCAAGGACAAGAAATATTGGGAATAATTTTCCCAAGGTAGCTTGCATGGATATCCAAGATCATAGTCACAACAAGAAGCATATAACTAAATATAAGAATTGAGCATGATACTTCAAACAAGATTCTTGGTAGCTTCCAATAGTCACACAATCACTAGTGATTAGAGTAACTTGAAGCAAATGGTTTCCATGCGAATATAAATATCTAAATATGAGGAAACACATACCAAGAACCATTCTCATATACAAGATCCAACATAAGATCAATAAAGCCATTCAATCAAATTGGAACTTGTATGAGCAAATGTGTCACATAGGTGCTAGATAATTATCAATATCAATTCTAAGTGACACAACCTCGAATATTCACATTTTCTAGGATTGTAATATGCACTAAGCATATGACTCCCCCATAATGTGATACTACCATAAAACCAACACGAGGCAAAATAATACAAATAGAGATAATTAATAGACATTATAAAACTTAAATTTATCATGAGAATTGTACCACATAGAGACTAGACAATAATCCAATATAAATACTATGCGGTATTCCTCATGTACACACAATTTTAGGATTGTGGAATGCCCAAGCATAACACTCCCCCAAAATGGGATAATCCATTAATCTCTCACAAGAGCCAAATAAGATACCAAATATAACCAAGCAAGGCTCAAGAACAAGAAATAGACATACATGTTGTGCCACTTAATCATACACAGATATGATTGATATCTCAAGATAATTAAGTGGAAAGCACAATATGTACAAAAACATGGAAGATACAAAACCAACACATGCACAAGGGGGCGAGTTACTTTCAATGAAATGAGTTAAGCATATGTTACCGCAAGGAGGAACATTGGAAATATAATAGGAGCAATATAATCCACATGGCTTGGCTTTGACAAAAATAATAATGAAGATCCCTTAATTCTTCATGATGTAGCCAAGTCTCCAATTCCCTCCAACAATACCTATTGATCAAGTTTTGGCTTGTTGGTCCCCAACCAAGTTGGGTCCTAAGAAGTTAGACACAATAGGCTTGGCAACCCAAATGGTTCTTTTCTTGACACCACATTGGGCACCAACAAATTTGGCAAACACATTGCCAACCTCATCCTTACAAAGAGAATAAGCATCATCAATCAAGATAGGATGGGATGAGGAGATACCAAAAGTGCATGAGGAAGAAATGTGCCCCTTCTCGCGGCATATGTAGCAAGTTCTACTCTTGCCATCTTTCTTTTTGGATGAAGAAACAACTTGAGGAAGAGCTTGAGTATTCTTGGGAGGAGGCCCATCTCTAACAAGATGTAGAGCTTGAGGCCGCTTCCCTTGTTGCTTCTTGCCAAGTGACTTCTTATTTAATGGGCAATGTTTGACATGATGCCCTTCTTCCTTGCACTTGAAGCAAACAATGTTGGCTGGATTCTTGACTTGATCTTGGCCATTCTTTTGTTATCCTTGTGCTTCAACATGATAGTGGACTTGTTCTTTACATTGGAGTTGAATCCAAGCCCATACTTGTCATTGGGGGATTTTTGCACACTCAAGATTTTGATGAGTGTGACCTTCCCTTGATGACCCTTTTTCAAGTCATTCTTCAAAGAAGTGACTTGAGCCTTGAGCCTTTTGATTTCCTCTACATGGTTAGTTTCAACAAAAACACTAGAGGAAGTAGATGCTACATTGTTAGAGCAACAAGGCACGGAATGTAATTCATCACAAGATATATCATGGTTGTGAGAGGATGAACTACAAGGACTAGCACATGGCAATATAACATTTGGAGTAGATGTAGTGCTAATGTCCACATGAGGCCCACTAGATGTTACCTTTGACACGATGGCCTCATGAGCTAACTTTAGCCTACCATGGGAGACTAGAAGATCCTCATGCGAGCTTGAGAGCTTAACATGGCTTTCTTCTAATTTCCCATAGTTGCTAGTTAGCAAAGCAAGTTGAGCCTTTAGCTCAACATTCTCCTCCAAAATAGATGCTTCACAAGAAATAGAGTTAGTAGCACAAGCATCATCATTATTAGTGAGAGGTGAGGGCAACTTGGCAAGATCTTTTGAATATGAAGCTTTAAGTTGCTCATGTGACTCGGTGAGTTTGATGAGCTCCCTCTTAACGACCCGAGAGCCATTTTCGAGGTGCTTAAAATCCTCAAAAAGTTTAGCATAAGCAACTTCAAGTTCATCATTTTTAATCTTGAAGGAGTTAGCCACCGCAAGTTCTCTATCATGGTATTCCTTTACTCTAGATAATTCTAGAGTAAAAGTCTCCTCAAGAGATTCTTTGGTGGTTTGTTCTTCTTCAAGGGAGTCCTTTACTTGAGCAAGTTCATTAACATATTCACGCTCAAGTGCAAACTTTTCATCAATTATTTTTTCTTGCTCCTCAATAAGATCATTGCCTTCTATAGCATAATTCAAGATTTCAAGAAGGTTGGAGGAAGCAATTTTATTTTTGTAGAGAGCACTATAGACAACCTCTCCCATTTTCTTGATAGAGGTAATATCATAATTACCTCTATAATCATCATTATCATTCTCAACCTCATCATCATCATCATGAGATACATTGGGATTCAAAGAGGTTACCTTTGTTCCCTTAGCCATAAGGCACATGTGAGAACCGGAGGAAGGTGATGATGAGATTACACTTGTAGCTCTCTTCAAGACCATGTCTTGGCCCATAGAATCTTCATTTTCCTCTACATGGTTAGCAACACAAGCACTAGAGGAAATAGAAGCATTTTCATCATGGCAACAAGACAACATGAGCATATCATCATGAGATTTGTTCAAGTCATTTCTACATGATATGAAAGGACTATTAACACAAGTATGTGGGGAATTTTGAGTGCTAGAAGTGTTAAGGTCCAAAGATAGATCATTGCAACTAGATAGATATGAGGGATTACAAATAGTGAACACACTATCCATATTGCAATTTCTATCACCACTCACCATATCATTACCTTGTGAAAAATCACATGTTGGTGAAGTGGTAGACGATGAGAACTCGTCTCGGCCGAAAGTGGAAGCAACACAATCATCCTCAATAATGTTGGACTTGCTATATTTATCTTGAAGCTTGGTCCATATCTCACGAGCGCTTGAATAAGGCATGATAGACGAAAGAACTACATTGATCACAACATGCAAAAGAATTTTAGTAGCTAGAGCATCTATATGAGAGTTCAACTTCTCCTCTAAAGATTCGTTTTGGGTATCCATAGGAGAAGAGAAACCCACATATAGATAGCCCTCGATAATTGGGTGAATTTCCCGAAATAAATTAAGCATGCGAATTTTCCAAACATCATAATTTGTGCCATCGAATGTGAGTGTGTCCTTGTGCACTAATCCCCTAGCCGACATCTTTACTCTCAAGGCGGTGAAGCCTAAAATGAGAGACCGTGCTCTGATACCAATTGAAAGGATACGAATGTCGCCTAGAGGGGGGGGGGGTGAATAGGCGATTAAAACTTTTCCTAGAGTGGCTCAACAAAGGCGGAATAAAACTAGTGTTTACTTTGTTAAGCACAACCTAGAACAACTAAGGTTCACCTATGTGCACCAACAACTTATGCTAAGCAATACAAGCAACAAAGTGATAGCAAGATATATAATACTTCAAGCACGAAGGCTATCACAATGTAAAGTGCATAAGTAAAGAGCTCGGGTATAGAGATAACCGAGGCACACGGGGAGACCGATATTTTACCGAGTTCCTCCCAACATGGATTACGTCTCGTTTGGAGAGGGGGTGGTATCAAAACACCAACGCCACAAAAGGCCTCCCTTATTCTCCGGTGAATCTCACCCCAACAGGATCGATCCACGCTTCCACTATCGGTGCACTTGTCGGTGGCAACCGGAACCTCTCACAAGGTTGGGGCACTTCTCCACAACTTAATTGGAGGCTCCCAACAAACGTCACCAAGGCCACAATGCCACCAAGGCCACAAACCGTCTAGGGTTCCAAGAACCCAAGAGGGACAAGCTCCAATGAGTAACTCAAATCAAATCCTCCAAAGAGAACTCAAACCGATGCACCAAATGCAAATGACAAGAACACCACAAAGGTGCTCAAATCCCTCTCTCCCAAATTCCACCAAAGCTACAAAAGCTTATGGGGGAATAAGAGAAGAAGAACAATGGAGGAAATCCACAAAAGACTCCAAGATCTAGATCCCAATATGTTCCCCTCACTTAGAGGAGAGATTGATTGGTGGGATTGTAGATCTAGATATCCTCTTTCAAATCCCTCAAGAATATGCAAGAATAATTGGAGGGATTGAGAGAAAGCAAGCTCAAGAAGGTCAACAATGGAGGGGAAAACTTGCAAGAATGGTTGTGTAACTATTGGGGAAGAAGGCCTCTTAAATAGGTCCCCCCAAAATCCAACCGTTGAAGCCTAAAAACGCGAATCCCGGTACTATCGGACTTTTTCCTGGTACTACCGGACATTCCCTGGGGATCCCAGGTCGCCAAACGCACCTTATTCAGTACCGACCGGTACTAAGGGGCGGTACTACCGGACCTCCGGTACTACCGGACCCTGGTCCGGTACTACCGGTCATCCCTGAACGAAAACGGCCATAACGTTTGCATCCGGACTCCGATTTTGATGATCTTGGGCTCGTTTCGAAGAGGACAACAAGCTCTAAAAGATCATGCAAAGAAACATTATAGTCCAGCAAGGGAGGATATATCCAAATGACGAAAGGTTTAACCTCTATCAAAAAGACGAACCGATAAAACCTCCAACATCAAAAACGTAATAAAAAATGCATATGAAATCCGTTTTCGATGAACTAGAGCTTGTCATGGAGATTAACACAAGATCTAAATCCTCACATGAGTAAGAACTAAATAATGGAATATTTTACCTATCTCTAAAATACAAACCGGTAAAACCTCCAAGATCAAAACGCAATAAGATATAAAAGGGAAATCCGTTTTTGATGACCTAGAGCTTGTTATGGAGATTACCACAAGCTCTATATCCTCACATGGATAAGACCAAATAACAACCAAATATGATGATGCAAGTATGCAAAGGTTTGAGCTCTCTCCGAACGATGTGATCGAGTTACCCATTCGAGAGCCCCTCTCGATAGTACGGCTATCTATCCTAAACCCGGTCTCCCACTAACAACATGAGACCGGCACAAGGGAAAACCTATCAAGATTATACCTTTGCCTTGAGAATTCTACTTGAGTTCGATGTAGACGATCTTGCCCTTCTCAAGTTTGAACACCTTTCTTGATTCTTTATCATCGATCCATGATCACCGAGGATGGCAAGCATCAAACTTGAGATCTTCTATAGATGCCGCATTTTGAGCTTGCACAAGACATCTTCTTCTCATTTCATCGACCCTGAAGCCAACACATGCTCCAAGCAATGCCAATGGACAAATCCTACAAGTATAACTTAATACACACATTAGTCCATAAAGATTGTCATTAATTACCAAAACCACACATGGGGGCCTAACATGTTCTTTCAACGTGCGCATGCCCGTACTAGCACTTGTTAAACGCCGTGGTACTTTTTTATTTTCTTCTGTCGCGAAGAAGGGACTAGCGCTCGTTAAACCCACTGGAATATTCGAGACAATTTATTTTCTCTGAAAATTCTCCAAAGAACGTGAAACATTAGTCCAACATCCAAACCAAGGATATATATAATTTTAAATAAGCTTAAACGAAGTAATTCACAATTAGAGCAACAAATAAATTCTACCTTTTGAAAACTAGACCAAGTCAACTCAAGTAGCAAAACATGTAAAGATACAAAGCATCAATGCAATGTGAATGCAACTAAACAAAGAAACAAATATAAGAAATACACCTACAAACTCCCAGGTTGTCTCCCAAAAAGATCTCAACTTAAATCCATAGATCTAGGCTACAAGCAATATCTAGTCGGGGACGAACCCTCTTGCGATGCATCAACATCATATAAATAAATAGGTCTTCGCCTTTAAGTGAGAATTGATGCACCATGTGTTGTGAGCACGCACTCTCATTTTTCTGCGAAGAGAGGGTTAGAGATTTATGATCAATATTTGAATCTTTACCTTGGCAACCATCATGAGAGTATAGTTTAAAATATCCTTCTAGAACCAATAGTCTGCCTTGTGGCAACAGACTTTCATGCACCTCATTAGTGAAACAAAAGGCATAGCAAACATATATATAAGGCATACAAGGTTTTGTATTTGTCTCATCATTATCACTATTCTAAAAAGAGTATTTAGACAAACACTACTAGAATCATCAAAGATTTCTTCAGGGCAATCATCAAGAATTCTAGAATCATACAAGTCCTCATCATCACTAGGGTTATGCATCATAAGACAAAGAATGATGAGTTTGGATAGGATCATATTTATACCATTATCCTTCATCATCTTATTCTTATTTCTTAATGGGTTCTTGATCTCTTCCATTCATAAGGGTAACCCACCCTAATCCAGCCTCATACTCCCCGCGTGTATACTTCTTATCATATTCAATTAATTCATGATTCTCCTTACCTATTTCTCGGGTGATTGTCGTGGGTATAAGATGTTCAACACGAGGATTCTTGGTTTTGCCCTTCTTTTCTGTCTCAATGGTACAACAAGTGGAAGATATGGGCAGTAGAGGGTTGCTCTCCGTTGTTAGTAGCAACAATTTTGATATGATGAAAATGGTGAGCTATGAAATGCATTGCTTTATAAAGAACATTTCTAACTATGGTGTCACCATAAGGAATTTCTCCTCTACTGTTTTCATTTTTGAAAAACTCATTTACCAAACTCTCTAGATCAATAGGGAGGGGTTTTTCCTTATGCACGTTATCAACATGCCATTGATGAAATATTCTGCATTATGTTCAAAAGCCGCCAAGCTTCATCTACAGTTTTTTCATCAAAAGAACCATGAGAATTCATGTCTAACTTAGCTTTAGAAGAAGGATTTAAGCCTCTATATAATATTTTCAAGAACAATCAATCATCTAAATTCTGAGGTGGACAATCACGCAACAATTTTAAGAAACTATTATAGGCTGGTATTAATTCTTCATTGTTGCTTTTCTTGAAAGTCATGATATCAAACATACACTCATAAATTTACTTTTGTGATGAATAGTGATCAAGAAAAAACATTTGACGTACCTTGCCATGATGTGAAATCTCCTGCAGGTTCTGGGTATAACCATTTTAGCTTACCCTTTCAATGAGAACGAGAATAATATTAATTTTAGCTCATCATCTGTCCAAATGGCCAACCTTACCATATAACACAATGTAGTGAAGTTCTCAATATGGTTGTATCAATTAATCTCTGGATCTCCTGCAAAACCATATCTCGCAATTATCTTTATTAGTCCAAAATTAATTTCAAAACTCTCCACTGCGACAGCGGGATGAGTAATAGGTGAACATGAATAATCACTACTGAAAGTACAATACTCCCAAAGATTCTTGGGTGCCATAGTTCCAATCTTTTTGTATTTTTTTGTTATGAAAAATAACAAGACTAGCAATAAATATTAACTAATTTTTTGTTCTTTTCAAATAAATAAAAATAGTAAGATAATAGCAATAAACAGAAATAAATTATGTGCGAGTGAGAAGGTAATAACCAAACATTTTTGGTCCCCGGCAACAACGCCAATCTGATGACTCGATTCCTACACCAACAACGGGCTAATTGTAGTACTTGTAGCAGAAAATATTTATTAGAAAGTTTGTCCCGTGGAAGATTTACAAATATAAATAACACAGCCCCGCAACTACGTTGTCAGGCGCAACAACCACGTTGGCACCCAAACAATGGTTTGGAAATATCCTATTCGATAAGTTACTAGAATATAGATATTTCAGAGAGGTTTAAAGTAATTAGTAACAAGAGATTTCTATTTCTATGCCCCTGATTCGTTAGCTATACTCACTTTTCCCCATCCGCTTAACTTTTCCTCACATTTGCCCAGCTCCTTGTCCGAAATTCTTGCATCGGTCTAAAACTCGCTTTCCATTGGATCCCGTTAGCGGATGGACCCTCGCCGTTACATGCTGATAAGTGAGGCCGCATTCAGTAGGGTCTCGTAGTGGACTCTCGTTGTTACGTGTTGACAAGTAGGACGCCCCTGTTACGTGTTGACAAGTGGGGCCACGTTCAGTCGGGTCCCATAGTAGGACCCCCATGTTGTACTGCGTATGCAATTTCATATTAATGTCTTGCTTAATGGTCTACCTGGCAGGCAATTTCACTATAAAAGGGGTGTCAGACAAGGGGATCCTCTATCTCCTCTTATTTTTGTTTTAGCCGCTGACCTGCTGTAATCTGCAATTAACAGAGCACTTATACTGAATAGACTGGAACCACCTATTCCCTGCAGCCCTTATATGGATTTTTCGTGGTCTAGTATGCTGATGATACCATCATTGTCATGTCGGCTAATGTTAACCAAGTTACTACAATGAAAAATATCCTTGATACCTATGCTGCTTCCACTAGTCTCCATATCAATTACAATAAATCTATTATGATTCCCATGAATATAAATGATCAGTTAACAAAGGATCTTGCTGGCTTTATTGGTTGTGTTATTCGTAAAATGCCCTTTACTTATTTAGGTTTACCTCCAGCAACTACAAAACCAACAGTGACTGATTTTTTTCCCTTAGTGGACAGAGTTGAGAAGAACCTTTCTGCCAATTACATGTTAATGTCCTATAGTGGCAGGACAACTCTCATAAACTCATTGCTAACGTCTATTCTTATGTTCCCAATGTGTACTCTTAAAATCTCAGCAAAAATAATTGAGTATGTGGATAAGATTAGAAGGCACTGTCTATGGAAGAAGGATGAGGTTGGAGAGCATTGCAATGCTTTGATTGCCTGGGACAAGGTTTGTAGACCTAAAGATAAAGGAGGTATGGGTGTGCTTAACCCCAAGATTCAGAATGAAGCACTTTTATTGAAGTTTCTTCATAAATTTTACAACAAAGTGGAAACCCCCTGGGTTTCTCTCATTTAGGACACTTATTATAATGGGAAAGTGCCTCGTGCCTGTGATCCTTGTGGTTCTTTTTGGTGGAAAGATATTGTTAAATTATTCCCAACTTATAGGAGGATAACTGTTTGCATAGTTAAAACTGGTAACATTGTGCTGATATGGAAGGATAAATGGATTGATGGTGTGGCTGCTGAAATGTTTCCTAGAGCATTCTCTTTTACAACTAAGGAAGATTCTTCTGTCATAGAGTTTCTCTCTGCACCTGACCTTGCCACAAATTTCACTCTACCTGTTTCTACACAAGATATGGATGAATTGGAAAAGCTACAAGAAAAAGTTAAAAATGTAGAAATGAATGATTCAGACAAGGATCTATGGAAGTACACCTGGGGGTAGAAAATTATAAAGCCAGCATGTTCTATCGTTTCTGTTTCAGAACAGTGGAACCACACATCTCCTTTAAATGATTATGAAAGAGAAAATGTACACCAAATCTAAAATTCTTCTGATGGTTATTACTTTCAGATAGGTTGAATAATAAAAATATGCTCAGACATAGACAGTACAATAATATTTCTAGTTTTGACTGTCTAACATGTAACAGTAATTGTAAAGAGACAGTAGATCCTCTGTTCTTCAATTGCCCGTTCAGAAAACAGTGTTGACAAGTGATTGGCATTGGCTGGGATAATTTTGGGGATCATATGCACCTTATTGAACAAGGAAAGAGGAATTCTACGAGTAAGCTTTATATGGAGATATTTATTGTAGCAATCTGGAACATTTGGAAAGAGAGGAATGATCTATGCTTTAATAATATCATTCCCTCTATTGAATCTTGGAAGGATAGACAGGGACGGAGACAAGGGGGGACGAGGGGGGGGCTTAGCCACCCCTATGGTTTGAATTTTGTGAAGAACTCTACTCAATTAAACTTCAATTTCTTATTGATTTAGCCAAGTCTGCCCCCCTCATATCAATTTTGCCCCCCTCAAGGTGAGAAGCTGGCTCCGTCCCTGGATAGATTCCAGCAGGACTTCAGACTTCTGGTGCATAGAACTAAACCTGAATTTCATCAGGAGATACACAACTTCCTGTAGATTTCATATTCTAAATTCTCCCTACCCCTCCCCCCCCACCCCCCCCCCCCGCGCCCCTTGTAATTGCTTTCTGCCACATGCACACAAAATGTAACTCTCTTAGGTTTCCCCAACTTGAGGAATCCTGAAGTAATACAAAGACAGTAGGGTAATACCTACTGCCAAGAGTTTCAAAAAAAATGTTGTACTGCGTGAGGCCAGATTGTTGGGAACGCATTATGGGGATGTGGTATGAGACCATGTGGGGCATATTTGGTAGTTATGTGCGCCCTGTCGCCTAAATGGGAAGATTTCTTTTTTGTTATTTTTATGGTTGGCCTTTTTAAGAGCGTCTATTCCCTTTGCTAATAGTTGTGTTAATTTTGCCCAAAAAGGCAGCAAATCTAGAGCAGCTTCTCTCTTTTGTTCATGGCTCCTTTTGGCCCTGGTATTTTCCCAATCTGATAGAAAATCTAGAGCAGTAAATCTAACCAGCACCATAAATATGTAGGTAAACAAAGCAGATGTAGATAAAGCAACTAATATAGGATTATATAGTACGGTACTTAAACGAGGTTCGAAAATTAGGCTGTTCAGCAGCAACGGACAAGTTCAACACAGAAAACAAAACAAAAGAAGCTGCTTTACAGCAGCAGCATCAGCACAAGATTAGTGGCCCCTCATGGCCTCCGCTAGGAGGGCCTCCTCCTCCTCCCTCTGACGCTTCCTCCACTTCTTGCTGCCTAGTCCCTTGACCTTGGGCGCCTTGAGATTGATCGGGGCATGCGATCCTCCTCGATGGACACCTTGTGGAGGCTGTAGAGGTGAAAACTGAGCGCCTGGTGCTTGGCTCTGAAGGCGTGGACGTTCTTTGACAGGCCACAGGTGTTCACGTCCTCGGCATGACTCACGAGGGAGTTGAAGTCGGTGGCGAGGCCCCTGGTGCAAAAGGGGCACCTGTAGACGTCGTCAGCGAAGAAGTTGTTGAACCGGCCGAACTTCAGCTTCCTCAGCACCTAACGAGTCTTGGTGTTCGTGGACTCGTCATCGCTGCAGACGTCGCTGCTATCCACCTATTACAAAAAACAGTAGCATGCAATAAGGACATGATTGAGATACCTTGATTATCGAGATTGATTGCTTGCATAAATTAACCGATTGAGATCCCCTAATTATTACCCAATCCCCAACTCTCAAACCAAATCGAATACCGATCCCAACTATAGATCGATCTTAGTATTGATCCCAGCTATAGATCGGTGCTAGTACTGATCCCAACTAGGGGCATTCATCGAAATATGAGATCTAACAAAAGAGGATTAGCTACTGTAAAAATACCTAGCATCCAACGATTCAAAATACAAACAACCGAGCCCTAATAACACACGATCTAGCATCCAACGATGGGAATGGGGAAGAACAAAGGAAGGGGAGAAAACCCTAGTTACCTCCTACCATGGGTCAGCTAAGCTGGTTTCATAGGGGTTCTCCGGCCTGATGTAATCATTGTCCCTGTAGGGGTCCCAGCCGTGCGGGATCTGCCAGAGAATAACGGGGGCCTCCTTGACGGGGCCCTATACGGGGACGGGGCCCTCCTCGCTAGCGGCTACGGCGGAAGCAGGGACGAGGGTCTGGACGAGGATGGCGCCTTCCTTCTATGCCTTGATGGGAGCCTGTATGGGGATGAGGGCCTCCTCGTCGGTGGCCTTGGAGGTGACGATGGCCACCATGCTGTTCTTCTCCATCATCGGCATGGTTGGGGTTTTCTTGGGGGTTTGTAGAAGGTGATGGAATAGTGGAGATGGTTTGCGTGAGTGGGTGAGAGAGTTATGAGTGAGAGTGAGGAGGCCTCTATAAAGGTGAGGGAGGAGAAGTTTCGTTGCACCACCGTGCACCACGTAACCGCGTACGCTACTGCACTGCACCGTGCATGGCCACACGCGTCCGCTACCACCCCGTGCACCGAGACACACGTACCGTGCGTCATGTTTTCCCCCCTCGTGTCTAACCTTGGCCACTTAGTTGTGCTCAGTTATACCCTTGAGTGTACGGCCACACGCGTCCGCTACCGCCCCATGCACCGAGACACACATACTGTGCGTCATGTTTTCCCCCCTCGTGTCTAACCTTGGCCACTTAGTTGTGCTCAGTTATACCCTCGAGTGTAGCACTGGCAGTTTGGTTGTACTCAGTTTTTCCCTCCAGTACTAACACCGCCGTGTGCAATATAGTCACTTTTACCTTCCGGTGGCTGGTCAACAGAGAGTCAACGAATGAGTTTTAGCTAGATAATTGAGTCATCTTATGCACAACAAATTCAAAAAGATCAAAACATAGCGGCATCTACCCAGGGAGTCTTATTATGTGACCTTCCACCATAAGAAATGTATATAAATCAAGTTTTAACCTAAATCACCACTTCTCAAATCACCTACTATCTATGAAGGTTCATGTCTTTCTACTCAAGCCTCTTCCCAAAACATCCCTCCCCAAAACATAATTTGTCTGAATGAGGCAATCATTGTCAAACAAATATATATTTGAATTGCAAATAGTTTGATGTATGCCAAATATGTATTTTATTGTATAAAATAAGCATTTTCCATTTTTAAATCTCTTTTTGTTTTCTATTTGAACCCTCTTGTTAGTTTTGCCCTTGGTTTTTAAGTTCTACTCAGTTTTGCCCTTGGTTTTTAAGTTCTACTCAGTTTTCCCCTCTCTCTTAGTCACAAACTTTCACACCTATGCTCATCTTGGCTGCTACGCTCTGATTGGTCGAGATAGTTGTCACGCGGATCATACCCACCAACCGTTGATCCTCTGATTGATCCTATGTGATCTAGCGTACATGATAACCAATGTATTTGTCGGGGACACCCTCTATCCATGCAAAATAACGAGTTTGCCACTGATGCTTTAACTCGATAAACAAATGATTTTGAATATAATTTGAAGGGAAAGTGTTCAAAGGTGTATAATTTTTGCATTATATTTCACTCCATGAAAATGATAAATGATCAAGATTTTATTAGCACAATATTATCATGTCCTAAGTGTGATTTCAAAGAGTTCAAAGGTGTATAATTTTTTCCATATGCAAGTTTATGCATTACATTCTATGAAAATAATAATCTCTCAAGATTTTCTTAGCACATCATTATCACGTATTAAGTGCGATTTCACAGTGTTCAAAGGTTTGTAATTTTTGTATGCTCAAGTTTAGGGATCACTTTTCATGCTCTAAAAATGGTAAACTCTCAAGATTTTCTTAGGACGCTATAATTTGAAAGTGTGCAAGAGTTGTGTCAATTATAAACACTCTTTTACATTAAGAGTTGTATAATTTTTTCAATTTGAAAGTGTTCAAGAGTTGTGTGAATTATAAACACTCTTTTTACATTAAGAATTTTATAATTTTTTTTTATTTGAAAGTGTTTAAGAGTTGTGTCAATTATAAACACTCTTGTATATTAAGAGTTGTATACTTTTTTCAATTTGAAAGTGCTCAAGAGTTGTGTCAACTATAAACACTCTTTTACATTAAGAGTTGTATAATTTTTTTTCAATTTGAAAGAGTTCAAGAGTTGTGTCAATTATAAACACTCTTTTACATTAAGAGTTGTATAATTTTTGAAATTTGAAAGTGTTCAAGAGTTGTGTCAATTATAAACACTCGTTGTACATTAAGAGTTGTATAATTTTTTTAAATTTGAAAGTGAATCGCTGTTGCCTGTCAAAACTCACCGGCGGGCAGCGACGAGCAACACGAAGAGCCGGGAAGCTCCAGGCGGTGGTGGGCCTGGTCCCTCGACGACACATAAATCTTCCTAAGACGCAGCGTCTGTCTTGGTTCGAGTGCCACCGACCTATACCTGATCAGAAGGTGATGGATTGTTCGATTGGTTTCTGCACGGTAAACAAGTATCGTAAAATTAGAGCCGTGATCGGCTCCTGTGTTTCCTCAAATCAGCTTTCGAGCCGATTACCCCATGGCTTTGCATTGGATCTTATGATGACATGGGGTTTTGCTTAATTACTACAAGCTAAATCGATCTACGATAGTTTGGTGTTTTCACCACGCATAACGTCCCACGCGTAGTTGAGCCTAATAGATACGAAAAGTAGTAGAAAACCGATCCTAGAGAAGGCCTAAAACCAACATAACGTCAATTCCGAACATCCCTCTAAGATCAATAAACCGTACCTTACGTATTACCGGATCGTTCAACCCGTTTGTGAGGACAAATCACGTAGATATTAAACTAAACCTTGATGAACAAGGCACAACTATAACAGATCAAATCGACTTAAGCAGGAATCAAGCAAGATGCCACCTGTACACCGGGAGAAGGTGCAAAGGCGGCGAGATAGCTAGAGGCAGCATAAATAAGCAATCATAGTAAAAGTACCGATGCTAGCTCTAACAAATCAGGTAAAGGTGTTACTCGCCATCAACAAGGCTTGATCGAGTAACACCGGATAACGCATAATAAATCTGCCTAGATCGCAAGATGCGATCTAGGCAAAGATGCACTTACCGAGAAAAACCCTAGAAACAAGGGGTGGCGATCTTGGAGATTGTGTTGGTTGTGAACGTGATTGTCTTCCTTTTCTCAATAACCCTAGGTACATATTTATAGTCCGGAGACTCTCTACTTTTGGAATAACTCTACAACTCTATCTTTATCTAAACATAAACGGAACCTAAACAAATACGAATCCTACTAAGATACAAGATACACGGGCAATTCAGCCCAAATCTTCGCACTAGGCCGATCCAACAACACGTTGAATATATGTATCTTCTAAGCCCATCTTGACCACGGACCATCCCCTTCATAGGCCAGAATATGGCGATAACACATGCCCCCCTGGTTTTGGCAATGATAATTCCAAAACCACTCGTGTTTTTTCCTCTCGGTTTTCCTCCTCTTTTTTCTATCGGGTTACGTGCACGTAAGAACGCTGGCAAACAGGATAAATCGCCACCCCTTCATCATGATGCCCTGTCTTCTCAACTCCTCCGCAGTGCATGATTTGACGATTTTGGCAGCGCAATCTGGGAAACTGCTATGGCATTGAACCGTTTCTTCACTATTACTCTTTATTTAAATCCGCCTGAACAGTTCACAGTCCCCATCTTCCTCCCGTAGCCAGAAAACCCTCTTTCTTCACCGGAAAAAACCCTTCTCTGCCATGGCCTCCTCTGTTTCCTCCGGTCTATCCTCTCATGCCTCCAATAGCATTAGTGACCGTGAGCCGACCCCGGAGCACCCACCTACGGCCACATATAGTACCTTCGCCCACGATGGTGGGATGTCGAGGCAGGACTTTGCCGCCAGTGGGAGGGCGATCGTCACAGCGGGCGAAGAGAACCTTCGGTTCTGGTCGACGGGAGCTGGAGGCGAAAAGTAGTGACGATGCTGGGTGGGGCGGCGTCGAGTCTTCGACGAAGAGGAAGAATCGGAGGAAGACCGTCCTCCGATGAGTATCCGCCGAAGCGCTTCGCCGGGTCAAGCGAATCTGAAGATGACGATGAAGACGATGAAGCCCCTACTGGCTTCTTCAGCAGCAGCAGCGGAAACGACGCTGGTAGCAGCGCCGAAGACAGCGAAGAAGATGGCGGCGACGACAGCGGCGACGATCTCGCCCTTTAAATTAGGAATTAGCAACAATAGTAGTAGTAGTAGCCGGACCCCCCTTTTGTAATCGATCCGTCTCCAAATGAATGAGAAGCTGTTTCCTCAAAGATGCTAATTTTGTCGTCCCAATTTTGCCGATGTTGAAAAACAAGTCGATGATCCAAGAGCCGATAGCATCGGCTTTTACCTTATCATGTTTTCTCGACCAAAACCACAACTCAAAAACCGATGCATATCGGCTTTCCCCAAATTGTTGACAAGGTCAACCCAGTATATTTAGGCAAAACCAAAGCGGCCACTTCCAAGTTTCAAACGGTAACCTGCGACTCTCTTCAAAAAGGGCGGCCTAGATCCCCAACTGCCTACCGACCAGATCGAGTTCACAGCAACAAGAACCCTCAATCCTTACTCCGCACAGATCCATCTCCGCCGGCAAACCAGATGGCCGAATCGTCCACCACCAACCCGGAGGTCTCCGGTCTGAAGGTACGCTTACCCCTCATAATTTTAACACAAAGTTAAAACTTGATGGCGAACAGCTTGAATTAATGCCTTTATTTCGCCATTAAATCTTCTAGGTTTCAGACATTCTGCTGCCGCATCCTTCTCTCCCCAATTCTCTCTGTCTTGGCCCTCGTACAGATTCTAGCCCTGCCCATCTAATCTCTTGCGAGGCCAATAGAATCCCCTTCGTAAGCCAGGACCTAGATCTGAATTCTTGGGCCGACTGCTTGCGAGCCTGGCCTAATCCCCCTGAAATTTGGGTTTCTTGGTTCAGCAGAGTAGCTAGAGCTCACCAACCCCAATGGGAAATTTTGGGAATAGCCGATGCCTTGCATCTATCATTGTCTCCTCTTGAAAAACACGAGAATCTTCTCAAAACCATTGGCTACTTCTGGTCTGACGCCCTGAATTGTTTCATATTCGGCCATGGCCCTATGTCGCCAACCTTGCTAGACGTGGCAATGATTACTGTGCGGATGTTACATCACCCAGCCCCTCGCTTTCAAACTGACCACATCCCTTACAAACTATCTTCCAAAAGCGAGTGCACAAGTACGCTTATATCCAACGTCATATGAAAACAAGGCCCTGTTTGGAGAAAGAACATACAGCCTTTCTCAACTTGGCTAGAGCATTTCATCTTCGTGGCCCTTCCCGCTCCCACTAAGAACTATCTTTCCTAGCCTACGACTGGCCAAAGGTACCCAGCTTGGCATCGCAAACTGTTCCTTGGAGAGGTCCGATACCTCCGGTTGATGTCATTAAAGCTGTTCTCGAGCACGAGAATCGTAGCAGGTGGACCTTGGTGGTTCATCCAGTGTGGGCTCAGCTGTACTTCCAAAACCGCATCCGACTTCCCCTTACGGCGAGTTGCACTTTCCCGACGTTAAAGGGAGGCAAATCCGATGCACCTATGGCCAAGCTTTGTATCGATTGCCGTAGTAAACCGACCCCTCGAGGCGTCAAAATGGTTCAACATCTTCTTCCAAGGCACGATAACCCCAACTTCTTCCCTTACATGGAAGAAGCGGAACATTTGAGAATCCACTCTCCTTCAGGCTGGACAACTTTGCCGATGACACTGGAACCCGGCAACTCTTTTCCACCGTTATCCGCCCCTGTTTCCTTCCAGTCGGCATGAGCACATCTAATCGGATAATCAAACCTGGGTACGAATTCTACCAGCCCGGTCGTAGTGGCTCGTCAATTCGCCTTGGGCAAGTAGCTCCCCACTTCTTTCTTCATCAACTCACGAGTGTAGAGCCGATCTGCTGACCCTCTCACCGGTCGAGGTGCTACTCTCTTTGATGCTCGACCATCCCAATTCCCGACCTCACCTTTGCCTCATCAACCGATGGCTTTGAAGATGGTGGTTGATGTGGAAGACTCACGTCTTTAGGAGAGCTGGGACCGTTCTTTGAAAACAGCTAGACGCTGACTATGACATCCCCGTGGACCAGGTACTCCTACTTGCAAATTTTCTCGATGCAGCCTGCAATTGATCCTTTTATTAACTCACTATTTCTCTTCGCAGCAACAAGATGGCCCTGAGCCTACGCACAGCGATGGCTCCCCTTTCGAATTCTTCCCGCCAGCTCCTGTGGTTCTTTTCTGCAAAGACTCGCCACCTCTGAAAAAGGTCATAATGCAGAAACAGCCGACGACGCCACAATCGGCTTCCAAGAAACCAGCAACTCCTAAGTCAGCGGCCCCTCGAGTTCCGACTAAAACCAGGACGATGGTGAGGAAGGTAGCTGCCAGAAAAACCTTGAGGCGCCGGAGCCCTTCTCCAGACAGCTCGCATGTAAGCTTAACTTTAGGTTTTAGTCGATCCTTGTTACTTCTTTTATTCTTGCAGCCACACCCATGCTTACTGACTCCCCTCCTTTGCGTGCTTACGTCAAGATTCTTCCAATGAGGATACCTGACCAATCGAGGGAGTTAGGTCCCGGATTCGAGAGGACCATCACACCGAACCAGCCGGACTCACCACCATCGGCTTCCAAGAAGAGGTTGGCCCTGGCTGCTGCCCCGAGCATCGATCGGGGGCCATCTCAGCCCCAAAGAGCTCGCAAAGGACTGCAAGCCTCTTCGTCAAGCCAGGAGGTTCTGAAAAATCCTCATCTTCTATGCTCCTGCCCCTTACTCCCTTTTCGATATTGATAAATTACCCTTTATACAGGCGACTGATGCTTCTAGTGGGAAGGCCGGGGCGTCTTGGCGCGGATCTGGGGAACCCGAAGGTGTAGATGGAACGGTGCCAACCTGGCCGAGCCTCCGGTGACCACCTGAACCGATGGTCTCTTCATCGGCTATATCCTCGATAGGAGAGTGCGTTTACATACTATTTTTTTCGCGTCCGTTCTTGTATGTTTGACGCATCGACGCTTTTACGGCTGCAGTTGCGATCTTTCGGGTTTCTTTGTCGTTACCACCATCCATCGAACCTACTCCCTCTGTGACCACGCTGAACTACAAGCAGATTGCTCCACCTCAATTCCAGTACGAAAACCTTCTTGTCTTCCCGCCGAGGAGTTGATCGAGGGTTGAGGAAGTGAAGGCGTTCTTGCCGAAATTCGGATCATCTTCCGGGCACATTACAAGTGAAGCTTTGGTCGGTTGCAAATCTGTCCCTTTTCGGGCCACGGGTGAAACTCGCCCGTGAAAGGATCCACCTGCGCCATGCCCAACTCCCGCTGAAAGCCGATATTGCAGAAAGATGTCAGCAGCTTAATGAGAAAAAGGCATCTCTGGATGCTAGAACTGACACTTCTGTCAGCATTGCCGAGCTCGCATCCTTGAAAAAGGAGCTGGAAGATCTTGAGGAGAAAGCCCGGGTGACTAAACAGCTCATCCGTGACAAGGAAGAATCCATAGACCGTTCCCAAGACGAGGCGGAAGGCCTCAAAGCTCAACTGAAGACCGATCTGGCAGGCATACGCGCCCTAAGCAAGCAGCTAGTGTCGGGCAAGGATGAAGATGACGAAGCCGAGATCGCCGAGGTGGATCGTATCCGGGCTGACGCCTTCCACGCCTTCGATGCCTTCTTCAGTAGCTCATATGTGTAAACCGTCATATGTGTAAACTGGCAGTAGCTCGTATGTGTAAACTGGCACTTGTTCGTAACTTGTGTTTTTTAATCGGCCGATTTTCCACATCGGCCCCCATATTTTTACTATCATCCATCATCCATTTAGGTGCCCCCCGAGCCGAATCCTTCAAGTAATTGAAGATATCGGCTCTCAGCCATCCGATACTCATACCGTCAAACCGATGCTAAACACAGGGCAAACGATGGGTGAGGACAACAAGAATAATTTGGGCCGATCGCCTGAATCGGCCCCCTTCTTGCTTGCATCTGTCAAGAACGGTTTACACCTTATTATTTTACAGTGGCGGTATCCTCTTTCGACTACATGAACTGCTTGTCGTATGATCGCTGCTTTTTATTTTTTGTGGCCGATCGCAGGGATCGGCCGTACCACGGATGATCGTGGGCTTTTCTACTCTGTAAGGCCAGTGGATAAGACCAGCCTCACCCCGTTTTTTGTAGCTTCAATACGTTCGCAGCCGCCTAGATTGATTCCTGAGATCGGCTCTTGGTCTTCAGCTTCCCAAATGTTCATGCCAGGTAGAAACCTCGATAGAATCGCATGGGCGACCTCCACTTCATCCCGTCCATCAGTTAGGCACCGGTGCATCGTGGATGGAATGCAGCGATTAGCGTGGATCCAATCCCTTCCTAGCAAGACGGCGAGGTACTTTTGCTGTTCACGACGAAAAATGACGTGGGTATGGTTTTCCTGCCCGGTCAGATCCACGTTCGTAACGCCTTGCGTTTCAAGGCGGCGTTGAAGTCGCTTAACGTGGCGTTGGTTTTGATCGGTCGCGAGAGCGTCCCAAACGTCGTAGCATGGAGTATGGCATGATATTGACTGCCGCTCCGGTGTCCACCAACATTTTGCTGACGGGTTGTCCATTGATGTAGCCCCGCAGGTACAGAGCTTTCAGATGTTTGTAACCCTTCTCACGTGGCTTCTCAAAGATAACCGGCCGTGGGCCGCAGTCAAGTTGTGCCACGAGTAACTCATCGGTTCTTGGCGCGCGGAATTACGGAGCACGAACACCATGTTTGTGCCGGCCGATGCATGCATCGGCTTTTATTGGCTTGGGCGCCACTCTTTCATTGTCGCGGCCCTCCGTCTCCGTAGTCGCCTTACTTTGCCGGCGGATCAGGCCGTGCTTTCTTTAGCGTGGAATCTGCGCTTCACTTCTTCTAAGTTACGCGGCTGTACTCTCGCTTACGGGTGTGTCGAGTCCATCGGGCACCACCTTGGACGGTGAAACCTGTCTTCTTCTTTGTCATCCCTGGGCCTCTCAAGGCCCTTCGCTCGAGCGGACTCCTTAGGACGGCTCTGAGGTTGGAGAGGTCCTAGACGTCCGAACACTGATACTGGCCTCGTGCCCTTTTGTCCACATTACGCGGTTGTCGGTCATTGTAGGCAATCGGCTCATTCCCACGTCCCAGCAATGCTTGAAAAAGGGGCAATCCCAATGTTTGTCTGCGCCTTCCTTCTCTTTCGACGGTCCCCTAGCAAGGTGCTCATATCTTCCGTCGTCTCTGTCGTGCTGGCGACGTTGGTCATACTGGCGCTCATACTTATTAAGGAGATGCGTGGAATGTGGCTTCTGATATCGCACTCTCCTCACTTGTTCCTCTGTTAAGTATCGCCTGTTATCGTGGCTGGGCCGGTCGCATGGACCAGCCTTCTCTCTTTCTTTGCCCCGAGAGTGATCGCCTCCTACCTTGTACGTGTCATGGTGGTACCCAGACCCAGCCATGTTGACACCGAACGAAAAGTCCAGTTGACGTCTCGCGGAGCGACTGAGTTCTATCATGTTGACACCGGGGAACGGGTTCGTGTCCACTTTCATGGCGAATCGGCGAGATCGACGGCCTTGCTCTATAGCCATCTGGATTTGGCGGCGAAGCTCCTTGCACTCGTTGGTGGGGTGAGTGAACGAATGATGCCACTTGCGATGGTCTCCTGCTCATCTCACGGGCGTAGGGATTTTGTGGCCTTGGGCAACCTCACCGCTTCTCCTTCAGCCAGAGATCGAATATCTGCTCAGCTTTGCCCACATCAAGTCGAACCCTCTCGCAGGCCCTTGCGTTTCACCCATTTACGAGCCACGTGATCTGCCCCGAGCCCACTCGGCCACGGCCACCTCCTGGTCCTGCGTAGGATCTTCCTCTTCTGCATCGACCAGGCTTATCGGACGTCTGAATTTGTCTTGGTACAGCTCAGGGTGGCGCTCATACATCGCCGGTTCCGAGCCATGTGCGCCAATGAGTTGTATTCTACCCGAATGCCACGTCCTTGATGGGTGCCGAGAGCACATCGCCAGCTCGATTGCTTCCTTCTCGCTTAAACGAGCCGAGTAACATCTGTTCTTGATGGTCTGGCGCCGATGTATTCGCCAGCTTTCCCCGCTTCGTCATTTCTGCGCCAGGTCTGCAATGCCAGCCTCGGTAGCCTCCGAATGGTATTGGATGTGGAACTGTTCTTCTAGTTGCTTCCAGGTACGAATTGAATCAGGTGGCAGCGAGGTGTACCACCCAAAGGCTGGTCCTGTTAGAGATTGTGCAAAAAATCTTACGCGCATTTGATCCGATGCCGAAATCATACCTAGCTGTGCCAGGTATCGGCTTACGTGCTCGATCGAGCTTGACCCCTCTGACCCGCTGAACCTTGAGAACTCAGGGAGCTTATATTTGGGCGGTAGTGGAATCAGGTCAAACTCGTTGGGGTACGGCTTTGAGTAGCCGATTGTGCGCCTTTTCGGCACGGGAACTGATCTCTCAAGATGGCGATGATTTGGTCCATCGCTTGAGCTGCAGGGCTAGACTCTCATGGCTTGTTCCAGTGGCATACTTGGCTAGCCACGCCTGTTTGTCAGCGTCCATCCCAGACATCGCTGTTCCAGGAACGCCTGCTCCTGAAGATCCTGCAGTAGGAACCCCTGCCACGGACACTCCTGCGGTTGCGATCTGGTGCGCGCCAAGTTGTTGCAGTCCGCACGTAGGCACATATGTACCCATGTGGGATCTCCTTGGGTGGCTCGAACAGAATTGGCAATCCTCGATCGCCTCCGCCTTGTAGACAATGTATGCCGCGATCCTGGCGGCCTGGAGCCGCAGTGTGAATGGCGATTCTGCGGCTGGTGTGAGCGGTCTTTCTCCTTGGTGGGTTCCTAAAGTGGGGCCCGACGGAGAGTCTTGATGTTTCATGATTTCCTGGACCACGCGAACCGCGACCCGCTCGAAAGCGTTCACCAGGCTCTCAGAGTGGCGGTGTAGAGAATGAGCCACCATGTAGTTGACCTCCTGTCGTAGAGCCCTGGAGCGTTCCTCCGAAGGAACAGACAGATCCACTTCATCGAGAGCACCCTCGGGGGAGAATCCCTTCCACCTGATGCCACGCGTACGGGTCCTCTCGAAAGAGCCGATGAGGTCGGCTTCGAAGAGCTCTTTGATCTCGTCATACTTCGCTTTGTGCTCAGCAGGAAGCTCGTCGTACGTGACCGGCCTGTTCTCCATCGCAGCGTCGGACATTGATGTAGACGTTGTTGAAGGTCCCACCGGGCGTGCCAGAATGTGTTGCCTGTCAAAACTCACCGGCGGGCAGCGACGAGCAACACGAAGAGCCGGAAGCTCCAGGCGGCTGGTGGGCCTGGTCCCTCGGTCGACGCCCAAGAATCTTCCCAAGACGCACGCGTCTGTCTTGGTTCGAGTGCCACCTGACCTATACCGATCGGGAAGGTGATGGATTGTTCCGATTGGTTTCTGCACGGTAAAAAAGTATACGTAAAATTCGAGCCGTGATCGGCTCCTAGGTTTCCCTGTAAATCGGCTTTCAGAGCCGATTACCCCCATGGCTTTGCATTGGATCTTATGATGACATGGGGTTTTGCTTAATTACTACAAGCTAAATCGATCTACGATAGTTTGGTGTTTTCACCACGCAACCGGAACGTCCCACGCGTAGTTGAGCCTAATAGATACGAAAAGTAGTAGAAACCGATCCTAGAGAAGGCCTAAAACCAACATAACGTCAATTCTGGAACATCCCTCTAAGATCAATAAACCGTACCTTACGTATTACCGGATCGTTCAACCCGTTTGTGAGGCCAAATCACGTAGATATTAAACTAAACCTTGATGAACAAGGCACAACTATAACAGATCAAATCGACTTAAGCAGAATCAAGCAAGATGCCACCTTTACACCCGGAAGAAGGTGCAAAGACGGCGAGATAGCTAGAGGCAGCATAAATAAGCAAGCATAGTAAAAGTACCGCTGCTAGCTCTAACAAATCTGTGGTAAAGGTGTTACTCGCCATCAACAAGGCTTCAGTACGAGTAACACCGGATAACGATAGTAAATCGCCTAGATCGCAAGATGCGATCTAGGCAGCATGGCACTTACCCGAGAAAAACCCTAGAAACAAGGGGTGGCGATGCGCCGAGATTGTGTTGGTTGTGAACGTGATTGTCTTCCTTTTCTCAATAACCCTAGGTACATATTTATAGTCCGGAGACTCTCTACTTTTGGAATAACTCTACAACTCTATCTTTATCTAAACATAAACGGAACCTAAACAAATACGAATCCTACTAAGATACAAGATACACGGGCAATTCAGCCCAAATCTTCGCACTAGGCCGATCCAACAACACGTTGAATATATGTATCTTCTAAGCCCATCTTGACCACGTCCCATCCCCTTCATAGGCCAGAATATGGCGATAACAATCGCCAGCCGTGCGAGAGTTGTGTCAATTATAGTTTTAGACCGTGCGAGAGTTTCATCATTATAAACACTCTTGCAAATCACCTGAATCGCCACTACTCCAGGGGAATTTACAATAGATTTTATCTATCAAATCTCTGAGAGTTATGGAGGTTGCAACCACCGCTGGGAAGTAAAATCCAGAGAGATATTGTTCACAACCACGAATTACGCTAGTATCCAGTCTAACCGCCAGCCGAAATGCCAACACTGGATCAATCCTATTCGAAAAGCAAGGCAGTTAGTTGAGCACCAGCGATTCGCGCTCAAATACTTCCAATAATCAACCCACAAAAGGGAAACAATGCTTACCCAAATGGAATCCATGCGTTAGATCCCTGCAATTTCACCTAATCTTCTTCGTGATCGACGCGGATGGACGGTGCACCAGCCGGCATTGCATACTGTTCCATGAAATGGGTAGATCTAGCAGGGTCGGGAGCGGAGCCGAAGGTGGACTGGGATCCATTGCTAGGGGGAGGGGCGGCTCTGGGGCAGAGGACGACATAAGGTAGGAGGGCACGACGGCGGTGTAGGGATTCGTAGCATGGAAAACAAAAAAATTCTATCGCATACAAACAAACAAGCCAAGATCTATCTATTAGATTGTAGCAACGAGTCGATGGAATAACTCACCCTCGAAGATTCCAAAGTGTTTAACGAGAGCGGATTCTCGTGGGTGATGTAGTCGTACTCTTCCCGATCTCAAGATCGCTTAGACGATCCTTACGGCGCTGCTCCACAGCTCCCGGTCACATGTTCGGTACTCGACGAAGACCTTCCTCTCCCTTGTTCCAGCAGGCAGCGGAGATTGTAGCACTCTCCTTGCGATTCTGGCAGCACAACGGCGTGGTACCGGAAGTAGAGGAGAGATCTCGCAGGGCTTCGCCTTAAGCCGGAGCGAGTATGGTAGAGTATGAGAGAGTCCCTCGACGATCTAGGGTTTAGACACGCCTAGGAGAAAGCTTGGCCGGCGGCTAGGGTTGCTAGGCGGCGGCGGCTTGACCTAGGGCGGAGGCGGCGGCAGCAGGTGGCGGCGCCGGCGGCTTAGGGTTTGGAGGCGGGGATCTTGTGTGTCAAGGAGGGGAGCCCTGCCCCTCCTTATATAGGTGGAGGGGGCGGCCGGCCAAGGGGAGGGGAGTCCCTCCCCAACTCGGCTTGGAGGTGGGCCGGCGGTGGAGGAGGGACTCCTCCCCAACTCGGTTTCCTCCTCTTTCTCCACTTCCCAAAAATAGCCGTTCGACTTTCAAACTTGGCGTTTGACTTTTCAAACTAGGATTTGATTAATCCCTTTATTTTGTTCAGCGATGACACCGAGTACATAATGCAATCATACCAACTTGATATAACACATTCATGTACCCTTCCCCTCCGGAGTGCCGGACATTCCGGAACCTTCTAGAACATTCCCGATGAAAACACCAGAACCATTCCCCAACTCCGAAACGGGACTTTCCTTATATGAATCTTATTCTCCGGACCATTCCGGATCTCCTCGTGATATCCCGAATCCCATTTGAGACTCCAAACAACATTCGGACTCTTTCTCATCATTCCATAACTACTCAAACAACGTCGAATCCTTAAGTGTGTCTCCCTACGGTTCGTGAATTATGCGGACATGATCGAGACACTTCTCCGAATAATAACCAATAGAGGAATCTGGAAATTCATATGGATCCCACATATTTCTACGATTACTTTGCGATCGAATGAACCACTTACATACGATACCAATTTCCCTTTGTCTCACGATAGTTTACTTATCTGAGGTTATGATCGTCGGTATCTCTGCATACCTAGTTCAACCTCGTTACTGATAAGTACTCTTTTCTCGTTCCCGTGATATGTGATCCCTTGTGAGCTAGTCACATGCCTAATTAGATGACATTTCACCGAGAGGGCCTAGAGTATATCTATCTGTCATATGGATGGACAAATCCCACTGTTGATCCATGTGTTTCAACCAATACTTTCCGAACACTCAATGCCACCTTTATAGCCACCCAGTTATGGTGTGGTGTTTGATGTCATCAAAGCATCCATCTGGTAAAGGTGATATGCATGATCTCATGGTCGAGGGAATTAGGTTACTATGTATTAGAAAGCATATAGCAATTGAACTATTAAAAATGACTTGATCTTTATGATATGCTTATCTATAGGAGTATGTCCACCATATCATTCTCCTAACGAGATGATCTTGTTGTTAATAACATCTCAATGTTCATGATAGGGAAACCACAATCATTTATTAACCAACAAGCTAGTGATGTATAGAGGCTTTACTAGGGACTTCAAATTAAGTTTACAAATCACACAAGTATTAATGTTTCCTTGTTAATACTATTATAGCATGAATGTAAACATTTATCATAAACACAAAGATATAATAATAACTACATTTATTATTTCCTCTAGGGCATATCTCCAACAGTCTCCCACTTGCACTAGAGTCATCTAATCTAGATTACATGGTAATATACCGAACACCCATGGCAGTTTGGTGCTGGTCATGTTTTGCCCTCGGGAGAGGTTTAGTCAGCGGATCCGCCACATTCAGATATGTGTGTACTTTGCAAATCTTTATATCCCCATCTTGGATATGTTCTCGAATAGCGTGAAAACGTAGCTAGATATGCTTCAGCTTCTTGTGTGACCTTGGTTCTTGCGCATTGGCTATGGCGCCCATGTTATCAGAGTAGATAGACATTGGGTCCAGCGCACTAGGAACCACACCCATCTCTGTAATGAACTCTTTCATCCATATCGCTTCTTGTGAAGCCTCCGAAGCAGCCATGTATTCCGATTCAGTTGAAGATCTCGCCACAACGCTTTGCTTTGCACTCCTCCAGCTAACTGCTGCACCATTCAAAATAAATATGTATCCAGATTGTGATTTAGAATCATCCGGATCGGTGTTCCAACTAGCATCGGTGTAACCATTAACAACGAGTTGTTCATCACCTCCATAAGAAAGAACCATATCCTTAGTTCTTCTCAAGTACTTAAGGATGTTTTTGACCACTGTCCAATGATCCACTCCTGGATCACTTTGATATCTGCTAGTTAAACTAATAGCATATGCAATGTCGGGTCTAGTACATAGCATGGCATACATTAGAGATCATATGGCTGAGGCATAGGGAGTCTTACTCATCCTTTCTCTATCTTCTGCCGATGTCGGACTTTGAGTTTTACTCAAGGTCGTATTGGGCAACATGGGCAAGAACCCTTTCTTGCTATCTTCCATTCCAAACCTCTTCAGAACTTTGTCCAAATATGTACTTTGTGACAATGATATTTGGCGTCTCGATCTATCTCTATAAATCTTTATGCCTAATATGTAAGCTGTTTCGCCAAGATCCTTCATTGAAAAACTATTATTCAAATATTCCTTGACACTATTAAGAAGGTCTACATCATTCCCAATCAATAATATGTCATCTACATATAGTATTAAGAATGCTACAGAGCTCCCACTCACTTTCTTGTAAATACAAGGTTCTCCATAAGTTTGTATAAAACCAAAACTTTTGATCACCTTATCAAAACGTTGATTCCAACTTCGGGATGCTTGCTTCAATCCATAGATGGACCGTTGAAGTTTGCATACCTTGTTAGCATCTTTAGGATCGACAAAACCTTTGGGTTGCATCATATACAACTCTTCATCAATGTCTCCATTGAGGAATGCTGTTTTGACATCCATCTGCCATATCTCATAATCATAATATGCAGCGATTGCTAATATAATCCTCACAGACTTTAGCTTTGCTACTGGTGAGAAAGTCTCATCGTAGTCAACTCCTTGAATTTGTCAAAAACCCTTTGCGATAAGTCGAGCTTTATAGACAGTAACATTACCATCAGCATCTGTTTTCTTCTTGAAAATCCATTTGTTCTCGACAGCCTTCCGGCCATCCGGTAAGTCCACCAAAGTCCATACTTAGTTTTCGTACATGGATCCAATCTCGGATTTCATGGCTTCTTGCCATTTATTGGAATCTAGGCTCATCATCGCTTCCTCATACGTCGCAGGGTCATCGGTGTTGTCCACCAACATGACACTAATAACGGGATCATACCAATCAGGAGTGGTACGAGTTCTCGTTGACCTGCGAGGCTCAGTAGCAACTACAACCGAAGTTTCATGATCATCATCATTAGCTTCCTCTCTAATGGTGCGGGCACCACATGAACTTATTCGGTCTTTGCGCTACTCGCAATTTTGAGAGAAGGTTCGACAACCTCGTCGAGTTCTACTTTCCTTCCAGTCACTTCTTTGAGAGAAATTCCTTCTCTAGAAAGGATCCATTCTTAACGAAGATTTTGCCTTCGGATCTATGATAGAAGGTATACCCAATAGTTTCCTTCGGGTATCCTATGAAGACGCATTTTTCCGCTTTGGGTTCAAGCTTGTCCGGCTGTAACTTCTTTACATAGGCTTCGCAACCCCAAAATTTAAGGAACGACAATCTAGGTTTCTTCCCAAACCATAATTCATACGGTGTCGTTTCAACGGATTTAGATGGTGCCCTATTTAAAGTGAATGCGGCTGTTTCTAATGCATAACCCCAAAATGATAGCGGTAAATCTGTAAGTGACATCATAGAATGAACCATATCTAAGAGAGTTCGATTACGACGTTCAGACACACCATTACGCTGTGGTGTTCCCGGCGGTGTCAATTGTGAAAGTATTCCGCATTTCTTCAAATGCTCGCCAAACTCGTAACTTAGATATTCACCTCCACGATCAGAACGTAGAAATCTAATCTTCTTGTTACGTTGATTTTCTACCTCACTTTGAAATTCCTTAAACTTCTAGAAATTTTCGGACTTATGTTTCATGAAATAGATATACCCATATCTACTCAAGTCATCCGTGAAGGTAAGAACATAACGATAACCACCGCGCGATGCTACACTCATTGGACCACACACATCGGTATGTATGATTTCCAATAAGTCCGTAGCTCGCTCCATCATACCAGAAAATGGAGTCTTAGTCATTTTACCCATCAGACATGCTTCGCATCTTTCAAGTGATTCGAAATCAAGTGATTCAAGAAGTCCATCGTAATGGAGTTTATTCATACGCTTCACTCCAATGTGACCAAGACGACAGTGCCACATATAGGTCGAGTTATCGCTCGATTTCAAACGTTTAGCCTCAATGTTATTAATATGTGTATTTCCACTATTGAGATTCAACAAGAATAGACCATCTATCAAAGGTGCATGTGCATAAAACATATTACTCATATAAACCGAACAACCATTATTCTCGGACTTAAACAAGTAACCGTCTCGCAATAAACAAGATCTCGATATAATGTTCATGCTTAACGCAGGCACCAAATAACAATTATTTAAGTATAAAACTAATCCCGATGGTAGATGAAGGGGTAGCGTGCCGACCGCGATCACATCAACCTTTGATCCGTTTCCCACGCGCATCGTCACCTCGTTCTTCGCTAGCTTCCGTTTATTCTGCATTTTGCTTTGAGTTACAAATATGAGCAACCGAACCAGTATCAAATACCCAGGCACTACTACGAGTACTAGTGAGATACACATCAATAACATGTATATCGGATATACCTTTCTTCTTGATGTTGCCGTTCTTCAAATCCTCCAAGTACTTTGGCAATTCCGCTTCCAGTGACCTTCTCCCTTGCAGTAAAAGCACTCAGTATCAGGCTTAGGTCCAGCCTTGGTCTTCTTCGTTGGCGTGGTAACTTTCTTACCACCCTTCTTGAAGTGTCCCTTATGCTTAGACTTGCCTTTCTTGAATTTGGTGGTCTTATTGACCAACAACACTTGGTGCTCTTTCTTGATCTCCACTTCTGCAGATTTCAACATGCCAAAGAGTTCCCGCAACGTCTTGTTCATGTTTTGCATGTTGTAGTTCATCACAAAGTTCTTGTAACTTGGTGGTAGTGATTGGAGGACGCGGTAAATCCCCAAAGCATTAGGAATCACTATACCCAAGCTTTGAAGTTTGTTTGCGTGCCCAGACATCTTAAGCACATGCTCACTTGACGGATGCCCTCTTCCATCTTGCGTTAAAGAACTTTTCGAAGCCTCATAGCTTTCAATTGCCGCATGAGTCTCAAAGATCAATTTGAGATCCTCGACAATATCATATGGGTCTGAATTCTCAAACCTTTTACAAGCTCCGATTCTAAACCATACAAGATAGCACACTGAATCGTGGAGTCTTGAGTCTTCCGAGTGAGGTAAACTTTTTACTTCATCGGCAAGATCACCGCAGGTGGTCACCAATGATGCATCCAAAGACATAGGTCAAATTACCAGCTGTGAGGACAATCCTCAAATTGCGGAACCAATCCGCGAAGTTGCTTCCATTGTTTTTCAACTTTTCTTTCTCTAGGAACGCATTAAAATTGATGGTAGGGGCTGCCATTGATCTACAACATATTTGTAATAGTTTAGACTAAGTTTATGACAAATTGAGTTCAAATTAATAATAAAATTAATCTAGGTGAACTCCCACTCAAAACAATATCCCTCACATTGTTTTAGTGATCACACGAACCAAATCCACCACATCAACACCGATCATCACGAGAGCTGATATAGTTTCAATGGCGAACACTCGACATATTCATCATATCTACTATATGATTCATGCTTTACCTTTCGGTGATCCGTGTTCCGAGACCATGTCTGTACATGCTAGGCTCGTCAAGATCAAACCTTAGTATCCGCATGAGCAAATCTGGCTTGCTCACGTTGTATACACTTGCGGAATCTAACACACCCGATCATCACGTGGTGCTTCGAAACAACAAGCTTTAGCAACGGTGCTAACTAAGGGTGAACACTTTATGACTTGAAATTCATGTGCATGAGGGATCATCTTATAATTATACCGTCGTCTACTAAGCAATACAAGATGCATAAAGGATTAACATCACATGCAATTCATAATATGTGATATGATATGGCCTTTCTTCTTTGTGCTTCCGATCTCCATCTTCTAGCACGAACATGATCTCCATCATCACCGGCATTGCATCAAGGTCAATGACGCTTCTCCATGGTTGTCGTCCACCGGCTTCAACTATTACAACTACTTTGAATAGACATGCGGGTCGTAACAGAAATTAAAGACAACCATATGGCTCCTGCCGGTTGCCAACTTACAATAAGGAACATTGCATACATCAAATATAATCACAATCATGGCCATACCACATCACAACACACCCCTGCAAAACAAAGTTAGACGCCTCTACTTTCTTTGCATGTTTTACGTGGTTTGGGGCTTTCAATAAGTGTCGTTCTAACTTACGAACATGAACCACAACATTGATACTATCATTGTTAATCACCCGTTGTAAATTGAATCTTAACTATGCTAGGAGAAACAGGCACCCGCAAGGCCACTTATGCAATACAATTTGCATGTCAAGCGTGGAGCAAGTCTCATGAACGATGTCATGTAAGGTTATCCCGGGACGCTTCATCCCAACATCCCGCAAGATGCAAAGTACACAAGAAGCAATCGACAATAAAAGCATCAACGCCCACAATGACCATTGTGTTCTACTCGTGCAACAGATCTACATATAGACACAGCTCTGATACCACTTTAGGGATTCGTAGCATGGAAAACAAAAAATTTCTATCGCATACAAAAACAAACAAGCCAAGATCTATCTATTAGATTGTAGCAACGAGTCGATGGAATAACTCACCCTCGAAGATTCTAAAGTGTTTAACGAGAGCGGATTCTCGTGGGTGATGTAGTCGTACTCTTCCCGATCTCAAGATCGCGTAGACGATCCTTCCGGCTGCGTTCAAGCGCTCCCTTGATCGGTCACATCGTTGGTTTTCGTGAAGACCTTCCTCTCCCTTGTACCAACAGGCAGCGGAGGTTGTAGCACTCTCCTTGCGATTCCGGTAGCACAACGGCGTGGTACCGGAAGTAGAGGGGAGATCTCGCAGGGCTTCGCCTTAAGCCGGAGTGAGTATGGTGGAGTATGAGAGAGTCCCTCGACGATCTAGGGTTTACACACGCCGAGGAGGAAGCTTGGCCGGTGGCTAGGGTTGCTAGGCGGCAGCGGCTTGACCTAGGGCGGCGGCAGCAGGTGGCGGCGCCGGCGGCTTAGGATTTGGAGGCGGGGATCTTGTGTGTCAAGGAGGGGAGCCCTGCCCCTCCTTATATAGGTGGAGGGGCCGGCCGGCCAAGGGGAGGGGAGTCCCTCCCCAACTCGGCTTGGAGGTGGGCCGGTGGTGGAGGAGGGACTCCTCCCCAACTCGGTTTCCTCCTCTTTCTCCACTTCCCAAAAATAGCTGTTTGACTTTCAAACTTGGCGTTTGACTTTTCAAACTAGGATTTGATTAATCCCTTTATTTTGTTCAGCGATGACACCGAGTACATAATGCAATCATACCAACTTGATATAACACATTCATGTACCCTTCCCCTCCGGAGTGCCGGACATTTCGGAACCTTCTAGAACATTCCCGATGAAAACAACGGAACCATTCCCCAACTCCGAAACGGGACTTTCCTTATATGAATCTTATTCTCCGGACCATTCCGGATCTCCTCGTGATATCCCGAATCCCATTCGAGACTCCGAACATGATTCAGACTCTTTCTCATCATTCCATAACTACTCAAACAACGTCGAATCCTTAAGTGTGTCTCCCTACGGTTCGTGAATTATGCGGACATGATCGAGACACTTCTCCGAACAATAACCAATAGAGAAATCTGGAAATTCATATGGCTCCCACATATTTCAACGATTACTTTGCGATCTAATGAACCACTTACATACGATACCAATTTCCCTTTGTCTCACGATAGTTTACTTATCCGAGGTTATGATCGTCGGTATCTCTGCATACCTAGTTCAACCTCGTTACTGATAAGTACTCTTTTCTCGTTCCCGTGATATGTGATCCCTTGTGAGCTAGTCACATGCTTGAAAGCTAATTGGATGACATTTCACCGAGAGGGCCCAGAGTATATCTATCCGTCATATGGATGGACAAATCCCACTCTTGATCCATGTGTTTCAACCAATACTTTCCGAACACTCAATGCCACCTTTATAGACACCCAGTTACGGTGTGGTGTTTGATGTCATCAAAGCATCCATCCGGTAAAGGTGATATGCATGATCTCATGGTCGAAGGAATTAGGTTACTATGTATCAGAAAGCATATAGCAATTGAACTATTAAAATGACTTGATCTTTATGCTATGCTTATCTATAGGAGTATGTCCACCATATCATTCTCCTAACGATATGATCTTGTTGTTAATAACATCTCAATGTTCATGATAGGGAAACCACAATCATTTATTAACCAACAAGCTAGTGATGTATAGAGGCTTTACTAGGGACTTCAAATTAAGTTTACAAATCACACAAGTATTAATGTTTCCTTGTTAATACTATTATAGCATGAATGTAAATATTTATCATAAACACAAAGATATAATAATAACTACATTTATTATTGCCTCTAGGGCATATCTCCAACAGGCGGGGCAGCGGAGGGGCAGTGTGGGAGTTGTTCCAGGCTCGGGGAGAAGCGAATGCTTTGGGTGAGCGAGAATGGCCGGTCCAACATGTCTCCATGCGGCCCCACCCTTCACCACGTATGCAAGACCCGTCCCAACGTGGCCCTACCCTTCACCACGTATGCAGGACCCGTACCAACACGTCCCCATCCGTCAGCATGTAACGGCTGAGGCCACATAACGTAATGCTCAACACACGACCCACCCCAATGCGGTCCCACCAGTTAGCATGTAATGGTCAAGCCTTTGACCTGACAGCATCCCTCCGTCCGAACGCCTGCGAGTACCTGCGAGGGTTTCATAATATAGCGAGGGGAAATGTAAGGAAAATTTAAGCGGCTAGGGAAAACTGAGTACAACTAACGAACCAAGGGCACGAAAATAGAAATATCATCAAACTAAACAAGAACAACTTAAACAAAAACTGGAAGTAAACAAGAGGGATTGTAGATGTAGAATTAACTAGAGTAAATGCGGTGTCTAGGATTTCGGTCTCACTAGTACTAGAGGGGCAACTATGTAGCCATGTATTGCAATTATACAAAATACAGAAAAGATCCCCCAATTATTCTGGGTTTTCACACGTGTGTACTACATAGGGCCTCGCTCACTGTCACTCGCGCAAGTCAATAATACACTCTGTATCAAAGGATCACATAAAATCATCTATCTCTTCCTTATCACTAGAAGAGAGAGTAATATAATAGATAAAGACACAAAGTCTAGGGTTGCATACTATATCATACCTAAACCTAGAACCGGATGAATTACTCAAACATAGATGAATAATAACACAAAGAATAATCCTTTGAGATCATCATCTCGTTCAATCTTATAAATACTAAATACAAAAGGGAGGGATATGGAGATGGTGACAAAGTTGGCGGCCGGTGCGTGGTGGTGTTAATGGCCTCCTTCTCCTCCTCTTCTTGATTGGATGGTGTGGAGGTGTAGTTGGAGATCTTGAGCTTGATCTTGATGGAGTTGTGGCGGCTATGGAGGTGGCACGGTGGTAGGTCTTTGATGTGGATGTCTATGGAGAGGATGTGATCTCCCTTGACTCCACCCTACTTTATATAGGCCTAGGAGGACCCCCCCCCAAGAGTACCCAGTATGTTCCCTATGACCTAAGGAAGGTCTATGAATAAATGGAAGGAAAAACGGTGAAGCAACACATTTGTAGTGACCTCGGATCGGTAAGGATCCTAAGTCCCTGCGATTAACATGCTAGTCCCTGGATCAATAGCTAGCACTCACAGTCGATGAAATATCATGTAAAACACAAGTCTTTATTACATGAATCGAATAATCCAGAGTTTACATTATTACAACAGAAGCGATATAAATACAACTTGGAGTCCCATCAATGCCACAGGCAGGTTGAGTGAAGACCCGCGATCCTAGCGCACCTTTCAACGATCCCCGAAATTCTGCACATGAAACGTGCAGCCAAGAAGTTGGGTCAATACTTTGAATGTATTGGCAAATTACACCAAGGAGAGAAAAGACTATCTCTACATGCAAGGCTAGTTTAGGCTGTAGAGTTCATTTGCTCAAAGCTAGTTTTCTTAAGTAGAGAGAAGGAGAGAAGATTTTCCTACTTTGTAAATATTTGCTTAGATAAAATAAGGTCGAGTGGCACACGAGGATATTACGCACCAAGTGTCCAACAACCAAACACTTGGATATTACGCATCAAGCGACACTTGGATATTACACACCAAGTTCCCAAATTCCCACCCATTGGCGATATTACTCACGCCATGGGGTTTTAAAAACTTTTGTTTAGAAAAGAGAGAGGAAGATCCTTCAGAGGCTCCATCCTTCAGATGCTCAATATTGTTCTGTTTCCGTGAATACGACTCAGGGCTAGGGTTTTCAGGGTGTTTCGAAAGGGGAAAAAGGCTGCAGGGGTTAGAGGATTTATATGGGGGCAGATTCGTGCAGAAGGGGGCAAGGATTATGGCGATGTTGGCCGAATTTCTCGGGCAGTTCGTCGGTAGGTGGAGTTTGGGATGAACACGGAGGAGGTTGGGGATGACATGTGGGACGATGGTGTCAGCTGTTGTAGATAAAAAAATAGAAGGGGTATGCGGGCTGGCTGTTGCGCTCTGGCTTTGGGCTGGCCCACCACGCTATGCGGTGCTCGCTGGTGGGGAGCGGCGGCAAATAGAGGAGAGGAGGGAGTGGGATGGGCTGCTCGGTCCTTTAACGGTTAGGTTTAGTTTTTTTTGTTTATTATTTTATCCTTTTCTAGTTTCTTATTTACTTTATATCTTTTTCATATGATCTCCAAAAGAGTTGATTCTTGTCTCCAAATTTTTCTAAAATTCTGTAGATCATCATAGGACACTTTATAGAAATATTTTTCATATTTAAACAAATGGGTTCATAATACCTTGTTTGTAGTCTTATAGGAGTATTTTCGGTAATTTCAAAATAGGGTTTGCAAACGGTGATTTAACTTAAGAACTTGTATTAATGGAAGGTTCACGGATGAGAATCAAACAATTGTCTTGGGTTTGTTCAAAACTTGGTAGTCATAGTAACCCTCTTCTTTTACTGTGGATTAGTAAAATATCAATCAACAACAAAAGTTTCTTTTCATTCAAAATTTCAACAAGATTAAGCAATCCAATCAACTTAATAATTTTATTTTATCATTCCAAATTTTGGAAAAATTCGGGATGTTACAACATTAGTTTTGGTGATTCATGTCGCTCAGAACATGCGGTACGGGCGGGTGGTACGGCCAGCCGTGCCCGTACATGTGGTCGTTAACCTACCAGATTCTTTTCACATTTTAGCCACTATTTCTTCATACGCACTTCAACTTAGGTGTTCTTCGGCTCATTGGACTCGTATGGACGAGGGATATAACACCATGGTCTTGAATATTTCTTCATTTTGAGTTGATGAAAAATATCACTTTTTCGACCCCCTCAATGGCTAAGTCTGGTGCATGTAGCCCTTCCATATTGCCCCTTCCTTTGTTCATTTTGCCTTGATTTATTCATAATAATCCATAACACCTACACACATGTCAAAACCAAGGAAAATGATAAAATCCTAATAAAAACTAATATTTATGCAACACTCATTTACAAATGAATAGAAACAGTAATCATGTATAATAGGCATAGTTGCAGCTAGATATAGCATGATATGAGCGTTTGATCACATGGCTCATACTGAAAAAGCTAGGCATAGTTGCAGCTACATATACGTCATAATTGCACTCATCACCTCTCATATTCTGGGATAAACTTTTCTTATAACTACATATCTTATCATTTTACTTTCAACTAAAGTGCTTTATCACATGGCTCATACTGAAAAAGCTCCTCAATGTCCAACCAAATTATGAGTCACTTCGTGTATTTGGGTGTGCATGTTGGCCCAATCTTCATCTATATAATCAACATAAACTTGCTTTCCATTCTAAGCAATGCAGTTTATTAGAGTATAGCCCTCTTTATAAAGGTTTCAAATTCCTTGATGTCTAGCAGACGTGTTTATATATCATGAGATGTCATGTTTGATAAGATTGTTTTTCTGTTTGCCAAACTCAATCCTAATGTCGGTACACGTCTTTGTCTAGAAATTCTTCTTTTACAGAATCATCATCTATACCAAATTATGAGGGGATGCATGCTACTAACCACACGTTAGTTGTACCTGCTCCTACTACGCTCCATAGGTGCTAGAGGAAATAACTGATGAAATCAGCGAAGAAAACAATACAAGTTCTACATGAAATAGTTAAATAATTACTCCTTGGTATAGACTTGGGCGCACCAAGAAATTCTGCACAAAGCGATTCACAAGCAGATATTCCCCTTGAGGACTCAACCTAGGATCAGATGCCAAGATCTTCCTTGGGGAAGAGTTCCACAACGACTTGTAACGCCCCTGAATCAGGTATATTGCAGATCTAAACATTTCCCTCTAAAACCCGCGTATAAGCGATTCAAAGACGCCCACCGGACACTTTTGTGTGGGTGGGATTTGATTACAAGTAGTTACATCACAGTAGTTTACAACAGAGTCCACAAGAACTTATATATACAACATTGACTCGACGAGTCAAGAATACAAATGATACAATTCAAAGAGAAAGCGAAATAGTATCCGAGTATGGATAAGAACCAAATGGGACTAAGAGTCCCGAAGAATAACCAAGCGGTGTCCATAAACCCTGACCAGGCCAAGCCGGAAGGGTAACCTTTGTAACATCATCAATCAGATACCTATCAAAGCCAAAGGGTGCCGACAAAGGGCAAAAGAAAAAAGAAAGGGAGCGGTCAGTACTAAGGCTAGTACACAGCGAGACTAGAATTCAGTGGTCCTCTCCTACATAGATATGGTGGGCTCAGCGGCAGCAAAGCTTGCACTATCTAACTTATAGAGACACGCTACAACTTCGTCTATTAAAGAGAGAGATAAGAGAGCGCTATATGATAACTAAAATTTAACACCAAACACCCCCTCGAAGTCCAGTCGAGGAAATCCTCTTGCGGAACACACACGGTGGCAATTTTAGTTAATGTAACATCCCATCATTTAGGACCCAACGAAGGTTAGATTTAGGAATTTGTGCATATGCATGCATTCATTTGTAAAATGCGGGTAAATATTTTGCCAAACTAAAAACCTGAAGTGATCAGAGTTTCTTTCACTCTCGGTGTGTAGGGATAGATATTGGGAGTGATCGTTATAAATTTTGACATGACCTTTTTGGATAAATGTGTTTTGAAGGGGAGAATTTGAATTCAAATTTGAATTTTGAATTTATATTTAAAGATTAAGAATTGTTATTTTTTAAAATGAATTATAAACTAATTTAGTAATATCATTTGTTATAATAATAAGAGATAATAAACAATAATACAATTCAATCTAAAGTAATTCAAATAAGAAATGACTCTTTATTTCTTATCTTTATTCCATATACATTTTTCTTTTACAATGATGAACTCATTAAACCAATGAAGGGTTCAGTACAACAAAGGAATTACAAAAAATGGAATTCAAATAATAAACTATTACAAGTTTGTTACAAAAAAGAATAAAATAGAAATTACAATAAGAATATGTCTATCTATCTGATCCTATACTAAAATCTTGCATATCTAGATCTTGTACCTGCAACAAATTTCAAAAAAACAAACAAAAAGGAAAATAAAAGATTAGTTGTTAGGATTACTCTCAGTGGAGAGTAGTGAGGTGCACTGCTCATGTTACATCATTGACTATTGTTAAAATAGGCAAGTTTCACCAACTTGAAAGAATCTGTTCTTCCATAATAAATAAGCCACAAGTCAGATTTTAACAACAAGTAAAAGGGGCAAGTTTCACCAGGTGAGTGAACTGTAAAAGGTCAAAAATGTGAAACACATCATCGAGCTGATCCACAACATGCACCAAACCGCCAGGCAGCACAATCACCTAAATGCATGGTGTGTACTATCAACATAGCAGTAGCCACACAAGCAAAAAGGGGAAGGGCTCAGCCATGGCAAAAGCTTCTATCAGCTCATTCTCTCCTTCTCGAACAACAAACAAGGAGCACACCAAGCCTGTCAAAGCCAAGCAAATCACCAGCCAAACCATATACCATATCATCCAAACCTTCACCAGATGGTGACATAAGGAGGGTTTGGAGAAGGTGGATAGCAAGATCAAGGACAATCTTCCAGGAGCCAGAAGTAGCAGGAGCAGCACCAGGAGGAGAAGAACAAGATCAGGTCAGCAACAAAGATAACAATATTAAGTCACCAGATCAACCAACAACCACAACAATAACCCAACTGTTATGGTGAGTATTATAAAACCCTCGCATGATCTGTCTATCTTATCTAAATAGAGATTCATGTGTTGTTTCATATTTAATCTCTTAGTAATCACCCAAGTGTGGTGAATCCATCATAGACGATTTTTGGGAATACAAAAGCCATAAGTAACTATACAGATCAAACCAGGATCTCAGACCAACCTCATTGATCCTGGCTATAAAACTTTATTCCATACTCTACGTATAAACATAACCAAAATCTAGAATTCTGGGCACATCTCTTAAAAGGAGTAGCACCTCAGAATTCCTAGACCTTATGGATCCATATAACTTAAGTACAACACCAGTCATTTCACCAACTAGGATTTAAGATCCAATAACCAATGAAGATATCAGAACATCTCTATTAGGGACAACCAGATAGGAAACTAGTTCCTATGCCTCAGACCAACATCACAGGCAGACAATCTTAAGGAGAAGATTCCAACTAAACTTTGAATCAAGTCCAATACTAAGCCCAATAGAATCAAGCCAATAGCAGAACCCAACAACTTGTGTGCCATACTAAGATGGTGTCACAAGAACAGGATCTAAAATCAAGCAGAGCCATTATTGAGCTTGCAAAATTAAATTTATAATATCATTTTCCTGGAATCAAACCAGGAATCATTATCAAGATTATACTCATCCACATAATCAAGGTATCACTATAATCATATTACTACCTACTTCAAAATCTCATCTCACAAGTGAGAGCTCAACAATTCAGTGAGTAATCACTGACAGTGCTACTGTCAGTACTAATGTATGGATAGTAGATGAACCCACAAATCACCAACACCACTAATTAGAGTCCACAGTAACATTACCATCTTATCCAAGCTCAACTACCAACTGGAATCAACACTACAAGGCCACTAGTATCATATAATCAAATGAGAACAATGAGCAATCTAGTGGAAAGGACCATAATCCTCATCAGTCATCACCACCAATTTCAGTTCATCTTATACAAATAAACAGAGGGATGAATCCTAGAACAGGATATGAACCCTAATTAGGGATACACGGCAGAGACACACAACTTAGCTCAGGAGGGGCAGAGGAAAGTAATCACCAGGGGAAGCCCAAGATCAAACTCACCATAGGTCCTCGCTGTAATTTAGAAGAGGAAGTAGAGAGGCCGATGAGCACAAGACGGCACGGGGAGCACCCAAGGGGCGCTACAACCCAGATCGAGCCGAGGCGGCGGCCACAACAACATTTGAGGTCGAGCAGCACCACCACAACACCACTGGGAGCAACGCGCGGAGGCATCACCGGCACCACCCCAAACCCTAAGGTTCGGGATGGAACCAGTCTGGCCATAGGAGATCCCCAAATCCAAATCAAATTGGACCAGATGATAGAGCGAGGTCGACAACTACACCATACACCATGGCAGCGGCCAGAGAGGAGCATGGCAGCGATATCAGCGACCATGGGGTCGAGAAGGAGAAGAGGTTGTTGGAGATATTCCATAGAGGCAATAATAAAACTGGTTATTATTATATCTTTGTGTTTATGATAAATGTTTACATTCATGCTATAATAGTATTAACCAGAAACATTAATACTTGTGTGATTTGTAAACTAAATTAGAGTCTCTGGTAAAGCCTCTTTGTAATACTAGATTGTTGATTAATAGATGATCGTGGTTTCTCGATCATGAACATTGAGATGTTGTTAATAACAATATCATATCATTAGGAGAATGGTATGATGGACATACTCCTATAGATAAGCATAGCATAAAGATCAAGTCATTTTAATAGTTTGTTTGCTATAAGTTTTCTGATACATAGTAACCTAATTCCTTCGACCATGAGATCATGATAATCACCATCACCGGAAGGATGCTTTGATGACATCAAACACCACACCGTAACTGGGTGGCTATAAAGGTGGTATTGAGTGTTCGGAAGGTATGGGTTGAGGCACATGGATCAAGAGTGGGATTTGTCCATCCATATGACGAATAGATATGCTCTGGGCCCTCTCGGTGGAATGTTATCCAATTGGATTGCAAGCATGTGACTGGCTCAGAAGGGATCACATATCACGGGAACGAGAAAAGAGTACTTATCAGTAACGAGGTTGAACTAGGTATGCAGAGATACCGACGATCAAAACCTCGGATAAGTAAACTATCGTGAGACAAAGGGAAATTGGTATCGGATGTAAGAGGTTCATTCTATCGCAAAGTAATCACTGAAATATGTGGGAGCCATATGAATTTCCAGATTCCTCTATTGGTTATTGATCGGAGAATTGTCTCGATCATGTCCGCATAATTCACGAACCGTAGGGAGACACACTTAAGGATTCGATGTTGTTTAGTAGATATGGAATGTTAGTAGGGATACCGAATGTTGTTCGGAGTCTCGGATGGGATCCGGTATATCACGAGGAGATCCGGAATGGTCTGGAGAATAAGATTCATATAAGGAAAGTCCTATTTCGGAGTTCGGGAAAGTTTCCGATGATTTCATCGGAGAGGTTCTAGAAGGGTCTAGAAGGTTCACCGGTCCGGAAGGAGAATGGTCCATGAATGTGTCATGGGTATGTGGAATGATTGGATCATATCCAAGGTCGCTTGGTGTTGGCATATGCGAGAGAGAAATAAAGTTCTAAATTGAAAGTCAAACGGAAGTTTGAAAAGTCAAACTGGAACAATGGTTTCCTAGTGGGAGAAGAAACAAGTCCTTCTCTCAATCCAACTTGGGTTTGGGTTTGGATTCAAACCCACCCCTCCCAAGGCTTCCCCTCTCTCATAAATAGAGGGCGAGGGCTGCCCCAACACAACACACAAGTTCCAAGCCCTCTCCACCCGAGCCCGCCGCCACGACCAGCCACGCGCCTCAGCGCCGCCGCCTCGCACCGCCACTGGTCCGTCACCGCCGCCCTAGCCGCCGCCGACACCTCCTCCTCCTCCCGGATTTCTAAACCCTAGATTTTTGGGAAACCCTAATCCACCATAACTCGCATCCGGCTTAGACGAAGCCCTGCGTGATCTTCCCTCTACTTTTGACACCATGCCGTCGTGCTGCCGGAATCACGAAGGGAGAACTACAACCTCCGCTGCCTACTGGAACAAGGAAGAGGAAGGTCTTCATCGAGTACCGAACGTCTGACCGACTGCGAAAGTGCTGCTGGAATGCAACGCCGGAAGGATCGTCTACGCGATCTTGAGATCGGCAAGTGTACGACTACATCACCCACGAGAATCTGCTCTCGTTAACCGCTTTGGAATCTTCAAGGGTGAGTGCTTGTATCGACTCGTTGCTACAATCTAGTAGATAGATCTTGGCTTGTTTGTATGCATGAGGTAGAATTTTTTGTTTTCCATGCTACGAACCCCTACAGTGGTATCAGAGCCGTGTCTATATGTAGATCTATTGCACGAGTAGAACACAATGGTCATTGTGGGCAGTGGTGCTTTTATTATCAATTGATTTTTGTGTACTTTGCATCTTGCAGTATGATGGGATGAAGCGGCCCGGGATAACCTTACATGACATCATTCATGAGACTTGCTCCACGCTCAACATGCAACTTGTATTGCCTAAGTGGCTTTGCGGGTGTCTGTCTCTCCCATCATACTATAGATTCAATTTACAACGAACACTTGATAGTTCAAGCATCAACGTTGTGGTTCTTATTCATAAGTTAGAATGACACTTATTGAAAGCCCCAAACCACGTAAAATATGCAAAGAAAATTAGAGGCGTCTAACTTTGTTTTGCAGGGGTGTGTTGTGATGTGATATGGCCATGATTGTGATTATATATGATGTATGCAATGTTCCTTATTGTAAGTTGGCAACCGGCAGGAGCCATATGGTTGTCTTTTAAATTCCGTTAAGACATGCGTGTCTATTCAAAGTAGTTGTAATACTTGAAGCTGGTGGACGACAACCATGAAGCAGCGTCATTGACCTTGACGCCATACCGGTGATGATGGAGATCATGTTTGTGCTTGAAGATGGAGATCAGAAGCACAAGAAGAAAGGCCATATCATATCACATATTATGAATTGCGTGTGATGTTAATACTTTATGCATCTTGTATTGCTTAGTTTGCGATGGTAGCATTATAAGATGATCCCTCAAGCACAAAAAATTCAATTTTTAAAGTGTTCATCCTTAGTAAGTGTGGCGCCCCGCAAAAACCACTACTAGAAAATCGCGTTGTTTTTGTGCATTGCATCATCATGACCGCATGCTCATGTCATCATGCCACATTGCATTTGAGCATCGTCATGTCATCATGCATTTGTTTTTCTAAAAATATTTTCTAAAAGCCTAGTTTTGTTTTCTAAATATTCCCCGTCTTAATTTCAAATCAAAACTCCGGACTTTTCCGGGTATTTTATTTGTCTAAAAACTATTTACAAAAGTCTATTTTTAAATTAAAATAAAAGTTTATATTATTTTTGGGAGGCAGCCAGCCAGGCCCGAAAGCCCAGCCGGCCACCTCCAGATAAAATCCTATCTAACCCAGATCCCTCAAACCCTTTTCTACCCATCCCCCTCCACCTCACCACAGCCACTCACGGCACGACACGTCACCCTGGCCCAATCCCCCATCCAATCAAACACTGCCACCTCACCCAGCCGCTTATCCTTTTCCCGCTCGCTTTGCCTCGATCCCGCCCCAACTCCTCCACCTGGCCCCAATCCCGTCGCCACCTGCACGTCTCCCCTCACAACCCGACACCCACCAAACCGCCCGACCGCCTCGGGATCTCTACCCCGCGCGGCCCCACCACCTGACCCCGCTCTCTTCCCTGGCTCTCTTCTCCCCCCGCACGCCGCCCTCTCTCCTCCCACACGCGGCCTTCACGGCCGACTGCCGGCCGCGTCTTCCCCGCCTTCCTCGCCGTGCCCAGCCGCCGGCTTCTCCCGGTCCGAGCCGCACCCTCCATCGTCGACCGCCTCGCCTCTGCCCTACTGCCCGTCGCGACCGCTCCTCAGCCTCGCCCTCCTCCAGCGCCGTCGCGCTCGCCCCCGAGCCCTCCTCTTCCATTCCTCCCTGCAGTGAGGTCTGCCGCCGCCGGTGTTCCCATCGCCTCTCTGCGCCTCCTCGACGGCCTGACCTCCCCGCCTCTCTCCTTCTCGCGCCGCCACCTCTCTCTCCTCGCAGCCGCCGCCAGCGCCTCCTCTGCCGCCGCCGGACCTCGAGCATGTCGCTTCCTGGCCAGGAGCCCGACGCCGGCCTCGCCGCGCCCCCCCGGACCCCGTCTTCCCAGCGCCGTTGCCAGGGGCCCCCGCCACCCAAGCCTCGGTTCGCCTCCTCGCGGGTCCCTGACTGACCTTGTCCATCCCGAGCGCCGCTAGGATCCACGTCGTCCCGGCGCGTCGCCTCCTTCTCTGCGCGCGTCCTCGAGCTTCAGAGCCGTCTCCACATCGTTGCGTCGCCATGCCGACCCCCTGCGGCGCCTCCGCCTGCACGTGGCCACCTCCGGCCTGCAGGTCATCCCCGCCGATGTGTCCCTGCTTCCTCAACCTGGTACCCCTTGTCGCTGTCCGACGCCTCATGGCCGCACCCCATATCCTGGCCGAAGTTGTTCCTTTGTCCCCGTGCAGCGACACCCACAGATGCTCTTTGTTAATTCTCTTGGCATTCAGATGTGTCTGTTGATTGTTCTCTTCGCCTGTTCAACTCACACATGTGTATGTTGATCAGGGCCTTCCATCAAGATTCTTCCGAAGACGACCAACTTCATCCCGTGACCAAACCGATGAACGAACATGTACCCGGAGGATTCCAAGGAGACACACAAAGCCGCCTCCTCGAACCTGGAGATCCCCTTCGTGGAACGTCAAGGTCTCCTTCCCGGAACCACCAAGTTCTCCTTCGTGGAACCCGGAGTCCGAAGAACCTTTGTAACCAAGATCTTCGCAACCCTATATGTGATTCCCTCCCCAAGACCCCTATTTTTATAAATGACATCTATATGAATTGTTGCATACCAATTGAACATGCCTGCATACATATTTTGTGGGTCCGGGTTATTTTATCGATTCACCTATAATTAAATATGGAGGCCATATGCCGGCTAATCTAGTCTTATATTGGCCCCATTTAAACTTGTGTAGCAAATCGATGCCATGTTTTCGCCTTGTTAAGACAACATTTAAATTGCGGGGTACCTAAACAACATGAACTTAATAATTGTCGGGACCCCGGTTCCGCTTAATATTGCCTAATTGCATCACATATTTGCCATGTCATACATCATACATGCATCATGCCCGATCTTTTGCCGTAGTATTAAATAGTCCATCCGGTGTTTCTTCTAGTGCTTTGCTTCTTCACGGATTAGGCCGATGAGTTGATGCGAGTGTCGACCCTAACTTCAGAAGAACCCTCGGCAATGTTTTCAGGCGAGCACCTCACCCCCTTTCTACCTATCTTACTTTTATAGTATTTATTCCCTCCTGTAGATCTATTGCTATCTGTGTTGCTGTGCTCTAGTTTTCGTACCCGTGATATCCCTTGCAGCCTTATATTGCCTTGGACACATCCTATTACCTGTTGTTTGGTAGATATTTGGACCTGCGCGTCGTAGTCGCTTGCTCAAGTGCTGTTGCGTGTCGTCAAGTACCACAGTTGTTGGAGTATTGCCGCATGTTTAATGTTGGAGATGAACAAGACTTTCATTATTGTTTAATAACTAAAATTGGAAGTAGGTAAATGCAGAGGCACAGGTGGGCAATAGATGTTATTTGGTTGTTAACCGTCCACTTGTGTCCGTGGGACCCGAGTTCTTGACACTGTTAGAGATCGAGCGCTAACCACAGTGGGGTGTATGGGCACCCCATCGATTAGTACCTGATTTCAAAGTATTGTACGGGGCCACAATTAGTTTGGGGCTTTATTACTATCCTGTACTTATGCCATGCTTTACGCTTAATTTAAATTGTGCAATCGCACCTGTATCTTGTTTAGGTAAGCGGAGTGTTTTCGCAGTATCGACAAGCCCGCCTCATTTTCGGGTTCCCATCATTTACAGCCATTGACGCAAACCCGAGTCCGTCTCGAGACCAGCCGACTTCGCTATGGGTAGCTTAGTGGGTGGCCCCATGTACTTTCTTTGGGTCCGGAAACGTCATGACTTAGCCCCGACATACCGATGGGTGTATGTTAACCGATCCGCAAAAGGGTCGATGCGTGTGGATACTTTGGTGCACCCCAGGTTAAATCTTTTCAAAGCCGTGTCCACGGTTATGGACGACTTGGAGCAGTTCGATCATAGACAACTATAACTAAAGTTTACTGCTATAATTTGACTTGTATCCGATATGACTAGTAATCAGCTTCACTGCAACGGAATGGCTAAATAAAAGTACCAACAACTGCTGGGTTTGGGGATATCTCATGCTAATTGTATCTAACTAGTAAGTGTCGCAACTACAACGGAATGGTTAACTAAAAGTGCCCACTGCTTATTCTATCAGGATGACTATCTATATTTGACTAGTAATTGCCGCCACTATAACGGAATGAATAAAACTGCCAACGGTGTGAGTTCCTCGGTTGACTTCCTCGTTTGGTCTCGAGGGGGAAACACCAAGATGGGTATGTTTGGTGGTAGTATTAGGTTGGTTCCGAATAGGTATTTCTTATCCCTCTCTGATAGCCGCTAGTTGTATCGAGTTTCTATAGGTTGTTTAGTGCATGCTGCGCTGCCGCTCAGTCCACCATACCTATGTAGGCGAGGACCGCCGAATTCTAGACTCGCCGTGTACTGGCCTCAGTACTGACCGCTCTCTCTTTTTCCTTTGCCCTTTGTCGGCACCCCTTTTTGTTTAAGCAGGTTTTGAGATCGACGTCGTTAGTAGGGTTACCCTTCCGGCTCGGCCTGGGCAGGGTTATGGACGCCATTGGTTATTCTTTAGGGCTCTTAGCTCAATTTGCATCTTGTCCGTACTCGGACGCTATATCGTTTTAAAGGTGATTTGGATCTTTGTATTGTATATCTGTATTCTTGACTCTTTGAGTCGCTGTTGTATATATATGTTTTGTGGGTTCCATCGAGGAGTATTGTGTATTGATATTACTTCGTTTTCCACCTGCACGAAAGTGCCTGGTGGGCACCTTTGAATCGTTTCTATGAGGGTTTGGCGGGTTTCGCTAAAACTTGCATAGGGCCGATTCTGAGGGTGTTACAGTAAGCACTGTTGCTAAAGCTTGTTGTTTCGAAGCACCACGTGATGATCGTATGTGTTAGATTCTGCGAGTGTATACAAAGTGAGCAAGCCAGATTTGTTCATGCGGAAGCTAAGGTTTGATCTTGACGAGCCTAGCATGTACAGACATGGTCTCGGAACACGGATCACCAAAAGGTAAAGCATGAGTCATATAGTAGATATGATGAAAATGTTGATTGTTCGCCATTGAAGCTACATCAACTCTCATGATGATCGGTTTTTATGTGGTGGATTTGGTTCGTGTGATCACTAAACAATTTGAGGGATATTGTTTTGGGTGGGAGTTCACCTAGATTAATTTAACTATTAATTAGAACTCAATTTGTCATAAACTTAGTCTAAAATATGTCAAATATGTTGTAGATCAATGGCGGCCCCTACCATCAATTTTAATGCGTTCCTAGAGAAAGAAAAGTTGAAAAACAATGGAAGCAACTTCGCGGATTGGTTCCGCAATTTGAGGATTGTCCTCAATGCTGGTAATTTGATCTATGTGCTGGATGCACCGCTGGGTGACCCGCCTGCAGCTACTTCTACCGATGAAGTAAAGAAAGTTTACCTCACTCGGAAGAATCAATACTCCATAGTGTGCTATCTTGTATGGTTTGGAATCGAAGCTTTAGAAAAGGTTTGAGAACCATGACCCACATGATATTGTCCGTGAACTCAAAATGATATTTGAGGCTCATGCGGCAGTTGAGAGTTATGAGGCTTCTGAAAAGTTCTTTAACTGCAAGATGGGAGAGGGTAGCTCTGTCAGTGAGCACGTGCTTAAGATGTCTGGGCACGCAAATAAACTCCAAAATTTGGGTATAGTGATTCCTAATTCTTTGGGGATTCATCGTGTCCTCCAATCACTGCCACCAAGTTACAAGAACTTTGTGATGAACTACAATATGCAAAACATGGACAATACGTTGCCAGAACTCTTCTCCATGTTGAAATCTACAGAAGTGGAGATCAAGAAAGAGCACCAAGTGTTGTTGGTCAATAAGACCACCAAATTCAAGAAGCAAGGCAAGTCTAAGAAAAAGGGAAACTTCAATAAGGGCGGTAAGAAAGATGCCGTGCCGGCGAAGAAGACCAAGGCTGGGCCTAAGCCTGATACTGTGAAGAGGTCCCAACCTAATAAGGTAGAGTCCTCCTGTGTTTTACAATGCTAGTCCCTGGATCAATAGCTAGCATCCACAGTTAAGATGTAATATCAAGAAACAAAGGTCATAATATAACTTTATAACCAGGAATAACATAATTTTATTACATCAAACATAGCTCATTTAGCTATTACAATACATTGCAGCGGAATAATTATAATCATGGGGTCCTTCATCTTCAAAGTGCCACAGGCAGATGCTGGTTGTAGACTTTGTAGTCCTAGTCAATCAAACAATCTTCATCGAACAAAACAATCAACCTGCAACATTACAAGTTACAGCCACAAGGGTCAATACATTTGAATTGTATTGGCAAGTTTCACTTTATGTATAATATGAGTGGATCCTATCCATACATGCATATTTGGATAAGTAGAGTTTAGAGCTTATTTTCATAAAGCAACATTTATCCTATCTTTTCAAGTTGATTTGTCAAATCTCTTTTCAAATTTCTTTTCCAAGTTCCTTGAACTCCTTGGTAGAAACACAAGTGTTCAAGTCCTTGTCAAAATTTCCTTGAGCTACTTGGTAACTCCAAGTGCTTCAAGTTTTTATCAAAATCTCATGAGTCCCTTGGTAACCCCAGGTACATCATGCTCTTGAGCACCTTGGTAAGCCCCAAGTGCAACAAGCTTAACAAAATCTCTTTGAATTCCTTGGTACCCCCAAGTGCATCAAGTTTTTATATTAGAAGTTGGAATGTCGAGATCTCCCATGGTTCAAACTTTAGTTGCTCAAGATTGTCCATGGACACGGCTAAGTACTTAGATTTTATTAAGTACACTTTACCCACATGACACAATCCCATCTTGTTGCCACCGGATTAGTGCTCACCAAGATGGAGTGTGACAAAGTCTTTCCAAAAGGTCCTCCCATACATCATTGCTAGCTTGTCTTGACCCCATGAAGCATTCCAGATCCCATGTAAAGACAATGTATGGGTCTTCCTAATGTAGTTGACTGAGCCATAATAGCATGTGGTTGTACAAGCCACATTTGGAGAAACATGTTCAATCTCTAAGTTTCCTAGGTGGTTTTGGAGCACAACACAAAGTGATTGCCATAGACATGGTTCCTTTTGTTGCCACCTTCTCCAAAACATAAAGTGTCCACCACCTAGGTGGTTCATTGAGTCCTTGTTTTATTATGTAAAACACAAGTCCTTTTCTCAACCTTTGTAAAATATCAACATGTATCTCTTTTCAAAACATAGCATGGCTAAGCATGTACAACTTTAATATTTTTACTAAGGAGTGTATAGAGGATTAGCATAGCATAAGTATAAAACATTTTCATGCATGTTTACAAAATCCACTAAGTATAATGAAAATAGTAGGTCTTTTGTATGATAGTGTAACTTGCCTTTTGTTAGGGAATGATAGTCACTTCTTGATCTTGCTAGTCTCACACTTTGCTAATTTCACTACAATCAAACAAGCATAGTATCAAGTAGCATTCCAACATTCAAACAATATTTCACATACACAAAGCAATGGTTCCTAAGTCTTGTAAAAAGAGGGTTCTATTGCAAAGTTGGTCTCTACTAGGTTTATAAACTTTGTAAGGTCCACATTGGTTATTTACTAAAATGGCAAAGTCATTAGTTAGAGGTTTTGCCCAAAGTCTATTTTAAAATGCATTCAATATTTTATGTGGTGGAAATTTATTCTTTTTCAAGCAAAACTTTATATTTTTCACCAAGTGAGTTTCCCTTGGCAAGGCTTGGTGTTTTGGGTCAGTAAGTTTGGTCCATAATATTCTTCCTAAATTTTTCCTTGTAAAAACATTTCCATAATAAAACTAATGAGTTTATTTGGCTGGAAAATGACTAAGTTAAATATTTCAACCTATATTTCTCCAAAAATTATTTTTATTACCCAGGGTTGGTTCCTAGGGTCAGTAAGATCATACAAATTCATTTTGCAAAAGAATTAATCCTAAAATCAATTTTAAACAATTTTTATCCTCTTAAACAAGTACACAAATGGTTCTGCTAATTCAAACAAGCAATCAGATACTATTTGTCAAACTAAGGTTATGGTTGTTTAGGGCTTGCTCTCCTGATTTTATTGATATAAAATTTGTCAAATTTGGACGTGTGGTTTGAAAGTTACAAGGGTTTGTAGTTTGCAATTTAAATCAGATTCATATCGGTTTTTAGTTTAAAACCTGGCCACGCGTCATGATTTAACTGGCCGGTACCGGTTCAGCCGGATCGACATCGTGGAACGTTAGATCTAGTTAGATCGAGTGGCTCAGATCGAGTACCTCTTCGCGATTAAGTGATCTATCGGAAGCGTTGGATCGTGATCCTACGGCGCTAATGTGCTCGACCATTTGCGAGCGGCGCCGGCGGTGGCTGGCGGCGGCGACGGTTAGATAGTGGCGGCGCTGGCGAAACAGGAAACGAGGGAGAGGCTGGCAGGGCTTACCAGGCTCGCAGAGACCTGCTGATGCTCGTGGTGGGGTTGGCTACGCGAGGGGCGCAAGGGGTTGCTGCTAATTGCTCGTCGGAGAAGCTGCGAGCGGCGGTGCTCTCTGGTTGCTGTCGAGGACGATGCTGCAGATCACTAGGAGGTAAACAAAACACATAGTCAGGAGCGCAAGGACACGGCGAAGGTGTGTGCGTGAACGAGAAGTCGCGGGGCGGTCTGGTTCACCTGGGAGATGTCGCCGGAGAAGAAACAGACACGGCGGCGCTCTGTGCTTGACGATGGCGAGGATTGGGGGCGCCCTAAGACAAACGGGAAGTTCCGTTAGGTTCGTATGAGCTTGGAGATCATCAACGTGTTCTCGGGGAGGAGAGGGGCGACCAGAATTTACCCGTGGGGCTTGTCGGAGAAAGAGGCGAGGCGCGCGGGGGTTTGTAGTCGGGTTACGGCGCACTCCATGGCAGACTGAGAGTACTAGGAGATGCGTGAGGTCGAGATGAGTCCACTCGCGTGAAGTAGAGGCAGAGGGGTGGTCGGAGTTGGCCGGAATTTCTGCGACAGCTCGTCGGAGCAGAGGGTGTTCGGGAAGGAAATGGAGCGGCCTGGGGGCGAGCTTTGGGGAGGAGTCTGAGGGAAAACGGAGGAGAGAGCGAGGCGATTAAAAGGCCGTGGTCGCGACGAGGATTTAACGCGGCGTTAAGGAGAATTAAACGCGCGGAATCAAAGCCTGCAACGGCAGCGTCGTCTGGGGAGGCATGGTCGCGCGAGGAAGAAGAAGGAGGTAGTGTGGGGTCCGCTGGCAGTGAAAGAAAAGAATAAGAGAAGGGGTCCACTTGTCATACACTGTGTGGGTCAGAAACGGAGTGCGAATCGTTTTCTGCGGGGTAAGGAGCTGGGCTGGTTGGTGGGCTTAGTGGGCTGCCTGGGTTGGGTTGGCCCTTTTCCATTTTTTTTTCTGTGTTATTTTTCCTTTTCTATTTTATTTCCTGTTTTGAATTTCAAATCCCTTATTCAATCATTCAAACAATTCAAACATCCTTTAAACTTTTCATTGTGTTTTTGGTTCTGTTAGTAGTATACACAAAAAAAGAATAATATTTTAAATCTTTTTAGGTTCCATTTATTAACTAATTAAATAAAGATGGAACATGGTTTATTAATAAAACAAGGTTTGGTTTATTTAATAGAATCTCTATTTTAAATCCAAATATTTTTCCAAATCAATTAGTAGGTATCCTTTGGAAATAAAGAATGTTTGGACAACTTGTTTAAAATAATATAAACCTTTTACTTTAGGGTCCATTAATAATTAAATAAAGTAGACTTTCATTATTATTTCTAACAAGTTTTATTTTATTGAGATATTTATTTTGAATCTTAAAATAAGCCAAAATATTTTAGTAGATTTTATTTGTGAATTTGAGGTAGCTTATTTTAAATAATTTAACAAGTTTTGGTGTTTCACTTTAAATTGGTAAAACCTCTTATTTAAATAAAGGTGGATATTAAAATCTTATTTATTTAAATCAACTTTTGCCATTTTATTAAATGTTTTAATTTCCAAAGCTTGGTCAAAGTTTTTAATTTGGCTTTATTAAATAATCTTTATTTATAATTCTACCTTCTCTTTTGAAAACAAATCTTTTCATTTAAGAGTTTCAAATTAATATTTTAATTATTTTTACTTTCCTTTAATAAAAGTTTATCATCTTAAATACCTTTAGGTTTTATTTAATTCAAATAGGTTTGAAGTTCTAATTGAATTCAAAAAGTTTCTTCTGGCTCTGAAAATCAAACAAAGTTTTATTTTAATCGTTTATTTTCACATTTCAAGATTTGGAAAATCTTGGGATGTGACAGGCTACCACCCTTAAAATAAATCTCGTCCCGAGATTTGGGAAGGTTAGGGTTACAAGCAAGTTCAAAGTAACTAGGGTACTACCACCCTTAAAATATTCTCAAACAAAATTACATATTGGCCTTCTTGGGTCCTGGAATTTCTCTATGTTAAACTTTTGCTTTATTCCTATGCTTGACTCATGGACCAAGGTTGAGCTTCTCCATAGGCTTGTTCAACTTGTTCTTCATCCTTTCTGGACAGTTGCTTGCATAGTGTCCTGGATTCTTGCAGTTGAAGCAATGAATGTCATTGAGTTCTTTACGTGGCTCTTGTGGGCAAGTTGCTACAAAGTGACCTGGTTCATTACAGTTGTTACACCACACTTGATCAATTCCTTTATTCTTTATGTTCTCTGGGCATCCACTGGAGTAGTGTCCCATTTCCTTACATTTACGACATTGTACCAGGCTCATGTCTTGCTTGGGCTTCTTAATTTTCTTTGATCCTTTGAAATGAGTTGTCTTGCTTGGAGGTATAAGTGGTCCTTTTCCTTTGGTAGACTTGGATCCTTCCTGTTTCCTTTGTTCCACCATGGCATAGATGGGACACAGGCCAGGAGTATGATCACTTCCCTCACAAAGGTAGCAAGTAGCTTGAGAGGTAGGGCATTCTCCAACAGGATGGTCTTCATCACAATTGGGGCATTGTCCTTCATGCTCCTTGGAAGTATGATCCTTGTCTCCACAAATAATGCAAGCTGGGGCTCCATCTAGAACAACATTCTTGTCATCCTTGCTATCATACTCTCTTCTAGGATAATTTTCCTCCATGCTAATCATTTGATTAGTCACCTTAAGCATCAATTGGGACTGCTCCTCCAAAAACCTTTGCAGTGCTGGATCTTCATTACTATTGTTGGCTAGGAACTGAGCTGTCAATTGGTTCAATTGATGTTGGGTTGCTATGAGCTCTCCCAGGCTGTCAGCTTGGTTGGTGTTGGTGTCATCAACCTTGATGTTGGAGTCCTTTGGAGTAGTCATCTGTTTGGGTTTGAATGAGGATTAGAATGGGCAAGTTATTTCTAAGGAAATACTTTTAATTACCCACATCACAATTCATACAAACAAGGTGTATGCAATCACAAATCAACCAATCACATTCAACTTTGCACTCAAGTACATACTTAGGCAACAAAATATTTTTGCTACACCACATAAGTTGGTGGGTTTGACTTAACTAAAATATGGTGGTCCATCTATATGGTTCACTTGTGATCTTTCTTCCCTTTGCATGAGATCATGGCTTCCTTGAGACAAACTCTTGGTTACAATACTTCAAAGTTGTTGATGGTTTCTTCTTATTTTGCATTCCCTCAGTCTCTAATTTCTTAAGTAAGATTTCTTTATCTTATTTGTGGTCCTTAGTAGTTTCCATGTTGGAAGTCCTTGGTGAAGAGGTTGAAGATGTTGAAGTCATTAGAGTTGAAGAGGTTTAAGAAGTCCTTGCACATGATGTAGTCTTTGGTCATGGTTAGGCTTTTCCATCAAGTTGAAGTAGAAGAGAAGTAGGGTTGAAACCAAAATGGTTAAGGAAAGAGTTTACAAGTGTTTTTGTAAATAAGTTTTTGGAACAAATACACTCCTATTTTTCTAAGGGTTTTTGTCCAATCCTAGGGTTTACAAATCCTACAGGCAACACAATGCTCTGATACCATCTGAAGTGGTCCCAACCTAATAAGGTAGAGTCCTCATGTGTTTTACAATGCTAGTCCCTGGATCAATAGCTAGCATCCACAGTTAAGATGTAATATCAAGAAACAAAGGTCATAATATAACTTTATAACCAGGAATAACATAATTTTATTACATCAAACATAGCTCATTTGGCTATTACAATACATTGCAGCGGAATAATTATAATCATGGGGTCCTTCATCTTCAAAGTGCCACAGGCAGATGCTGGTTGTAGACTTTGTAGTCCTAGTCAATCAAACAATCTTCATCTAACAAAACAATCAACCTGCAACATTACAAGTTACAGCCACAAGGGTCAATACATTTGAATTGTATTGGCAAGTTTCACTTTATGTATAATATGAGTGGATCCTATCCATACATGCATATTTGGCTAAGTAGAGTTTAGAGCTTATTTGCATAAAGCAACATTTATCCTATCTTTTCAAGTTGATTTGTCAAATCTCTTTTCAAATTTCTTTTCCAAGTTCCTTGAACTCCTTGGTAGAAACACAAGTGTTCAAGTCCTTGTCAAAATTTCCTTGAGCTACTTGGTAACTCCAAGTGCTTCAAGTTTTTATCAAAATCTCATGAGTCCCTTGGTAACCCCAGGTACATCATGCTCTTGAGCACCTTGGTAAGCCCCAAGTGCAACAAGCTTAACAAAATCTCTTTGAATTCCTTGGTACCCCCAAGTGCATCAAGTTTTTATATTAGAAGTTGGAATGTCGAGATCTCCCATGGTTCAAACTTTAGTTGCTCAGTATTGTCCATAACCGGGGACACGGCTAAGTACTTAGATTTTATTAACCTGCAGAGGAGTACACTTTACCCACATGACACAATCCCATCTTGTTGCCACCAGTGGCCCTCGGATTAGTGCTCACCAAGATGGAGTCTTGGCGGTGAGAGAGTGTGAAGTCTTTCCAAAAGGTCCTCCCATACATCATTGCTAGCTTGTCTTCAGCCCCATGAAGCATTCCGGATCCCCATGTCCCAGTAACCAAAGACAATGTATGGGTCTTCCTAATGTAGTTGACTAAGCGAGCCATAATAGCATGTGGTTGTACGAAAGCCACATTTGGAGAAACATGTTCAATCTCTAAGTTTCCTAGGTGGTTTTCATTTGGAGCACAACACAAAGTGATTGCCATAGACATGGTTCCTTTTGTTGCCACCTTCTCCAAAACATAAAGTGTCCACCACCTAGGTGGTTCATTGAGTCCTTGTTTTATTATGTAAAACACAAGTCCTTTTCTCAACCTTTGTAAAATCTCAACATGTATCTCTTTTCAAAACATAGCATGGCTAAGCATGTACAACTTTAATATTTTTACTAAGGAGTGTATAGGGAATCCTATTAGGATTAGCATAGCATAAGTATAAAACATTTTCATGCATGTTTACAAAATCCACTAAGTATAATGAAAATAGTAGGTATTTTGTATGATAGTGTAACTTGCCTTTTGTTAGGGAATGATAGTCACTTCTTGATCTTGCTAGTCTCACACTTTGCTAATTTCACTACAATCAAACAAGCATAGTATCAAGTAGCATTCCAACATTCAAACAATATTTCACATACACAAAGCAATGGTTCCTAAGTCTTGTAAAAAGAGGGTTCTATTGCAAAGTTGGTCTCTACTAGGTTTATAAACTTTGTAAGGTCCACATTGGTTATTTACTAAAATGGCAAAGTCATTAGTTAGAGGTTTTGCCCAAAGTCTATTTTAAAATGCATTCAATATTTTATGTGGTGGAAATTTATTCTTTTTCAAGCAAAACTTTATATTTTTCACCAAGTGAGTTTCCCTTGGCAAGGCTTGGTGTTTTGGGTCAGTAAGTTTGGTCCATAATATTCTTCCTAAAGTTTTCCTTGTAAAAACATTTCCATAATAAAACTAATGAGTTTATTTGGCTGGAAAATGACTAAGTTAAATATTTCAACCTATATTTCTCCAAAAATTATTTTTATTACCCAGGGTTGGTTCCTAGGGTCAGTAAGATCATACAAATTCATTTTGCAAAAGAATTAATCCTAAAATCAATTTTAAACAATTTTTATCCTCTTAAACAAGTACACAAATGGTTCTGCTAATTCAAACAAGCAATCAGATACTATTTGTCAAACTAAGGCTATGGTTGTTTAGGGCTTGCTCTCCTGATTTTATTGATATAAAATTTGTCAAATTTGGACGTGTGGTTTGAAAGTTACAAGGGTTTGTAGTTTGCAACTTAAATCAGATTCAAATCGGTTTTTAGTTTAAAACCTGGCCACGCGTCATGATTTAACTGGCCGGTACCGGTTCAGCCGGATCGACATCGTGGAACATTAGATCTAGTTAGATCGAGTGGCTCAGATCGAGTACCTCTTCGCGATTAAGTGATCTATCGGAAGCGTCGGATCGTGATCCTACGGCGCTAATGTGCTCGACCATTTGCGAGCGGCGCCGGCGGTGGCTGGCGGTGGCGACGGTTAGATAGTGGCGGCGCTGGCGAAACAGGAAACGAGGGAGAGGCTGGCAGGGCTTACCAGGCTCGCAGAGACCTGCTGATGCTCGTGGTGGGGTTGGATACGAGGCGCAAGGGTTCTTGCTAATTGCTCGTCGGAGAAGTCTGCGGCGGCGATGCTCTGGTTCTTTGTCGAGGCGATGTTGTAGATCACCGAGGTAAACAAATCACATAGTCGGAGCGCAAGGAAGCGGCGAAGGTGTGTGCGTGAACGAGAAGTCGTGGCGGTCGGTTCACACAGGAGATGTCGCCGAGAAGAAACAAACACGGCGCTAGGCTTGACGATGGCGAGGATTGGGGCGCCCTAAGACAAGCGGAAGTGCCATTAGGTTCGTATGAGCTTGGAGATCATCACCGTGTTCTCGGGGAGAGAGGGTGACCAGAATTTACCGTGGGGCTTGTCGGAGAAGAGGCGCACGGGCGTCGAAGGGGTTTGTCGTAGTCGGGGTTCTGGCGCACTCATGGCCGAGAGTACTAGGAGATGCGTGTGCCGAGATGAGTCCACTCGCGTGAAGTAGAGGCGGAGGGTGGTCGAGTTGGCGGAATTTCTCGGCTGACTCGTCGGAGCAGGGTGTTCGGAAGGAAATGGAGCGGCCTGGGGCGAGCTTTGGGGAGTCCGAGGGAAAGCGGAGGAGCGAGGCGATTAAAAGGCGTGGTCGCGACGAGGATTTAACGCGGCGTTAAGGAGAATTAAACGCGCGGAATCAAAGCCTGCACCGGCAGCGTAGTCTGGGGAGGCGTGGTCACGCGAGGAAGAAGAATGGGGAGGTAGTGTGGGGTCCGCTGGCAGTGAAAGAAAAGAATAAGAAGGGGTCCACTTGTCATACCTTTCGTGGGTCGGAAGCGAATTCGAAATGTTTTCTGGGGGGGGGTAGTAAGTTGGTGGAAGCTTAATCGCTTTGCTGGGTTGGGTTGGCCCTTTTCCATTTTTTTTTCTCTGTTATTTTTCCTTTTCTATTTTATTTCCTGTTTTGAATTTCAAATCCCTTATTCAATCATTCAAACAATTCAAACATCCTTTAAACTTTGCATTGTGTTTTTGGTTCTCTTAGTAGTATACACAAAAAATAGAATAATATTTTAAATCTTTTTAGGTTCCATTTATTAACTAATTAAATAAAGATGGAACATGGTTTATTAATAAAACAAGGTTTGGTTTATTTAATAGAATCTCTATTTTAAATCCAAATATTTTTCCAAATCAATTAGTAGGTATCCTTTGGAAATAAAGAATGTTTGGAAAACTTGTTTAAAATAATATAAACCTTTTACTTTAGGGTCCATTAATAATTAAATAAAGTAGACTTTCATTATTATTTCTAACAAGTTTTATTTTATTGAGATATTTATTTTGAATCTTAAAATAAGCCAAAATATTTTAGTAGATTTTATTTGTGAATTTGAGGTAGCTTATTTTAAATAATTTAACAAGTTTTGGTGTTTCACTTTAAATTGGTAAAACCTCTTATTTAAATAAAGGTGGATATTAAAATCTTATTTATTTAAATCAACTTTTGCCATTTTATTAAATGTTTTAATTTCCAAAGCTTGGTCAAAGTTTTTAATTTGGCTTTATTAAATAATCTTTATTTATAATTCTACCTTCTCTTTTGAAAACAAATCTTTTCATTTAAGAGTTTCAAATTAATATTTTAATTATTTTTACTTTCCTTTAATAAAAGTTTATCATCTTAAATACCTTTAGGTTTTATTTAATTCAAATAGGTTTGAAGTTCTAATTGAATTCAAAAAGTTTCTTCTGGCTCTGAAAATCAAACAAAGTTTTATTTTAATCGTTTATTTTCACATTTCAAGATTTGGAAAATCTTGGGATGTGACATACTGAGTGCTTTTATTGCAAGGGAGAAGGTCACTGGAAGCGGAATTGCCCAAAGTACTTGGAGGATTTGAAGAACGACAACATCAAGAAGAAAGGTATATCCGATATACATATTAATGATGTGTATCTCACTAGTACTCATAGTAGTGCCTGGGTATTTGATACTGGTTCGGTTACTCATATTTGTAACTCGAAACAGGTACTGCAGAATAAACGGAGGCTAGCGAAGAACGAGGTGACGATGCGCGTTGGAAATGGATCAAAGGTTGATGTGATCGCGGTCGTCACGATACCTCTTCATCTACCATCGAGATTAGTTTTATACTTAAATAATTGTTATTTGGTGCCTGCGTTGAGCATGAACATTATATCCGGATCATGTTTATTGCGAGACGGTTACTTGTTTAAGTCCAAGAATAATGGTTGTTCGATTTATATGAGTAATATGTTTTATGCACATGCACCTTTGATAGCTGGTCTATTCTTATTGAATCTCGATTGTGGAAATACACATATTAATAACATTGAAGCTAAACGTTTGAAATTGAGCGATAACTCGACCTATATGTGGCACTGTCTTCTTGGTCACATTGGAGTGAAGCGTATGAAGAAACTCCATTCCGATGGACTTCTTCAATCACTTGATTTCGAATCACTTGAAAGATGTGAAGCATGTCTGATGGGTAAAATGACTAAGACTCCATTTTCTGGTATGATGGAGCAAGCTACGGACTTTTTGGAAATAATACATACCGATGTGTGTGGTCCAATGAGTGTAGCATCGCGCGGTGGTTATCGTTATGTTCTTACCTTCACGGATGACTTGAGTAGATATGGGTATATCTATTTCATGAAACATAAGTCCGAAACTTTCGAGAAGTTTAAGGAATTTCAAAGTGAGGTAGAGAATCAACGTAACAAGAAGATTAAATTTCTGCGATCTGATCGTGGAGGTGAATATCTAAGTTACGAGTTTGGCGAGCATTTGAAGAAATGCGGAATACTTTCACAATTGACACCGCCGGGAACACCACAGCGTAATGGTGTGTCCGAACATCGTAATCGAACTCTCTTAGATATGATTCGTTCTATGATGTCACTTACAGATTTACCGCTATCGTTTTGGGGTTATGCATTAGAAACACCCGCATTCACTTTAAATAGGGCACCATCTAAATCCGTTGAAACGACACCGTATGAATTATGGTTTGGAAAGAAACCTACATTGTCGTTCCTTTAAGTTTGGGGTTGCGAAGCTTATGTAAATAAGTTACAGCCGGACAAGCTTGAACCCAAAGCGGAAAATGTGTCTTCATAGGATACCCGAAGGAAACTATTGGGTATACCTTCTATAATAGATCCGAGGGCAAAATCTTCGTTGCCAAGAATGGATCCTTTATAGAGAAGGAATTTCTCTCGAAAGAAGTGACTGGAAGAAAAGTAGAACTCGATGAGGTTGTTGAACCTTCTCTCGAACTTGCGAGTAGCGCAGGAAGTAGTTCCTGTGGCGCCTACACCAATAAGAGAGGAAGCTAATGATGTTGATCATGAAACTTCGATTGAAGTTACTACGAAACCTCGCAGGTCAACGACAACTCGTACCACTCCTTATTGGTATGATGCCGTTATGAGTGTCATGTTGGTGGATAAACCGATGACCCTGCAACATATGAGGAAGCAATGATGAGCCCAGATTCCAATAAATGGCAAGAAGCCATGAAATCCAAGATTGGATCCATGTACGAAAACCAAGTATGGACTTTGGTGGACTTACCGGATGGCCGGAAGGCTGTCGAGAACAAATGGATTTTCAAGAAGAAAACAGATGCTGATGGTAATGTTATTGTCTATAAAGCTTGACTTGTCGCAAAAGGGTTTCGACAAATTCAAGGAGTTAACTACGATGAGACTTTCTCACCAGTAGCGAAGCTAATGTCTGTAAGGATTATGTTAGCAATCGTTGCATATTATGATTATGAGATATGGCAGATGGATGTCAAAACGGTGTTCCTCAATGGAGACATTGATGAAGAGTTGTATATGATGCAACCCAAAGGTTTTGTCGATCCTAAAGATGCTAACAAGGTATGCAAACTTCAACGGTCCATATATGGATTGAAGCAAGCATCCCGAAGTTGGAATCAATGTTTTGATAAGGTAATCAAAAGTTTTGGTTTTATACAAACTTATGGAGAAGCTTGTATTTACAAGAAAGTGAGTGGGAGCTCTGTAGCATTCTTAATACTATATGTAGATGACATATTGTTGATTGGGAATGATGTAGACCTTCTTAATAGTGTCAAGGATTATTTGAATAATAGTTTTTCAATGAAAGATCTTGGCGAAGCAGCTTACATATTAGGCATAAAGATTTATAGAGATAGATCGAGGCACCTAATATCATTGTCAAAGAGTACATATTTGGACAAAGTTCTAAAGAGGTTTGGAATGGAAGATAGCAAGAAAGGGTTCTTGCCCATGTTGCCCAATACGACATTGAGTAAAACTCAAAGTCCAGCAACGACAGAAGATAGAGAAAGGATGAGTAAGACTCCCTATGCCTCAGCCATAGGATCTCTAATGTATGCCATGCTATGTACAAGACCCGACATTTCATATGCTGTTAGTTTGACTAGCAAATATCAAAGTGATCCAGGAGTGGATCATTGGACAGCGGTCAAAAACATCCTTAAGTACTTGAGAAGAACTAAGGATATGGTTCTTTCTTATGGAGGTGATGAACATCTCGTTGTTAATGGTTACACCAACACTAGTTGGAACACCGATCCAGATGATTCTAAATCTCAATCTGGATACGTATTTACTTTGAATGGTGCAGCAGTTAGCTGGAGGAGTGCAAAGCAAAGCATTGTGGCGAGATCTTCAACTGAATCAGAATACGTAGCTGCTTCGGAGGCTTCACAAGAGGCGATATGGATGAAGGAGTTCATTACAGAGCTCGGTGTGGTTCCAAGTGCGCTGGACCCAATGTCTATCTATTGTGATAACATAGGCGCCATAGCCAATGCGCAAGAACCAAGGTCACACAAGAAGCTGAAGCACATCAAGCTACGTTTTCACGCTATTCGAGAACATGTCCAAGATGGTGACATAAAGCTTTGCAAAGTACACACAGATCTGAATGTGGCGGATCCGTTGACTAAACCTCTCCCAAGGGCAAAACATGACCAGCACCAAACCGCCATGGGTGTTCGGTATATTACCATGTAATCTAGATTAGTTGACTCTAGTGCAAGTGGGAGACTGTTGGAGATATGCCCTAGAGGCAATAATAAAAGTGGTTATTATTATATCTTTGTGTTTATGATAAATGTTTACATTCATGCTATAATAGTATTAACCGGAAACATTAATACTTGTGTGATTTGTAAACTAAATTAGAGTCCCTGGTAAAGCCTCTTTGTAATACTAGCTTGTTTATTAATAGATGATCGTGGTTTCTCGATCATGAACATTGATATGTTGTTAATAACAAGATCATATCATTAGGAGAATGGTATGATGGACATACTCCTATAGATAAGCCTAGCATAAAGATCAAGTCATTTTAATAGTTCATTTGCTATAAGCTTTCTGATACATAGTAACCTAATTCCTTCGACCATGAGATCATGCTAATCACCATCACCGGAAGGATGCTTTGATGACATCAAACACCACGCCATAACTGGGTGGCTATAAAGGTGGCATTGAGTGTTCAGAAGGTATGGGTTGAGGCACATGGTTCAAGAGTGGGATTTGTCCATCCATATGACAGATAGATATGCTCTGGGCCCTCTCAGTGGAATGTCAACCAATTGGCTTGCAAGCATGTGACTGGCTCACAAGATGTAAGGTCCCACCCTTATAAAGGTAAGGATCCCTGTGATTGCAATGCTAGTCCTTGGATCAATTGCTAGCATCCACAGTTTAAGATGAAGTACACAGAAACAAAGGTCATTATTACAACGTCATTCCAGAGATAACATAGTCTTTTACAACTCCATAGCCATTGGCTAGTACAAGAGTTTAACTTAACAATATAAAATAGAAGTCTTCATCTTCATGTGCCACAGGCAAGCATGTTGAGTGTAGAATCATAACCCCTAATCATCATTAGAGTAACCCGCAACTTCACAAGTTACAGCCACAGTGGGTCAATATATTGGAATAGCATTGGCAAGTGATACCTTAGTAGAATATTAACATCTAGTTACTACATGAATTTGGCTAAGTGTAACTTGGGCTTGCTTTGCTCAAAATAGGTTTTACCTATTAGTTGAAAACACTAAGTTTTTCTTTGACAAATCTTTCCCAAGGAACCACCAATAGAAATTGGTGAACCTTCACCCTTGTTCAACCACAAGTTTTAACTTAGAAAATTGGGATGAGGAGATTCTTGATAGCTTCCATGTCTTGATGCTCAAATTTTCCAATACCAGGGACATGGCTAAGTACTTAGATTCTTCCATCTGCAGAGGTTGTGCACTTTCCCCACAAGACTTGATTTTCACCAAGACAGGACCTTTCAGAAGCCTTCCCTTAGACCAAATGGACGCGTTCCAACCTATCATCCCACTACCACCAACTATCCAAATGGCTAAGTTATTGCAACCTATATGATCCAGGTAGAGCCCATAATACCATGTGGCTGCACTAGAAGCTTCTTAACATTTGGCATCTCAAATCCCTTTGTTCCTGGGTGGCTTTCCACAAGTGAGATACACAAGGTAAACCATATAAATGGGCCTTGTGTAACCACTCAACACAGACCATTCTTTCCATTCCACCCAGGTGTTTCATTCACTTAGTTGTTTTATTAAGTAAAAACATAAGTCAAAGACTTAACAATATTTTCCATAGCATGAATATATTCCACCCTTGGTTGCTATTAGCTAGGCTAAGCATGGCAATAACAGGTATCTTAACTTAGAGGAAATACTAACATTTCTACAACTACTAGGATTTCCCAAGCATAGCATATAGATACCTAGTAAAATTATTCATGCAAGCCCTATACCAAATATTTCTAATGCATAGGTAAAATATTGGGACAAAAATATGAAGCACCACTTTCCTTGGTAGTTGGGGGAGTAGCAACAATCTTCACAACCACAATCACTATTAGCACCAAATCTACACATAAAATAATGGCACCAAATTCACATATCAAAATATACAAGCAAAAATATATGAATGCATGCAAATGCCATGTGATGATTTTCTATACCAAACAAGACAAGTATACAGTACTGAATCACAAACAAGATAAATACACACTAAATAAACTTTATTTAGTCTTTAAATCATTTTTCAAATAATTTCAATAATCAAAATAAGCCTATAAATGTCTTGCAAATATAACCAATTTTACAGAAGCAATTCATTAAACAAATTGCATGGTTGGATAGAATTCTTTCTCATGATTCCAATGATATAAAATTTGCAAATTTAAACATGTGGATCAAAAGTTATGAATTTTACAAGTTTGAACATCTAATAGATCTAAGTTCTGTTTTTAAATCTGAACACAGGCCACGCGACAGCTCCTGATTGGACGGTACCGGTTCACGCTGGATCACACTCGCGGGTCGTTGGATCTAACTAACTGCGCACGACCAAGATTAAATCATACCGCTTCATCCTTCTAATCTAATCCTAGCCTCTAGATCTGGATCCAACGATCCTCGATGCTCTGACCAAAGATGGGCGGCGCAAATGGCTGCTGGCGGCGGCGGCGCAAATGGCGGCGATGGTCCGTCGAATACAGGAGGGGCTGGGGGATGTGGTGTGGCTTACCAGACTCGCAAGATCACGAGGAAGCTCGAGATGTTGCTGGCGTGGACAGGGGCGAGTTAATGTGGCCGTGGGAACTCGTCGGAGTTGAGCGCAGCGTCGGGTGCACGGTGACGAAGACGTTGGCGACGCTCTGGATCACCCTAACACGAACCACGTGTATCAGAAGGTGCGAAAGGCTATGGCGAACACTACAGGATCAAGGAGAAGACAAGGGGCGGTCGGGTTTTACCTCAATCACTCGTCAGAGTCGAGCGGCGGTTCTGACGTTTGTGGGCGTGAACGGGGACGGCGACCTGGGTCACGAGAAAGCAAACGAAAGGCATCAGGGAACGCGCAAGAACATGCTGGTCACGTTTGTTTGAACCAGAGACAGGGGGGCGGTCGGAGCTCACCGGAATCAGTCGCCAGAGGTCGTCGGTGCCGCGGGGGTTTGAGCTCGAATGCGCGCAACCTGGTGGCGGAGTGAGCGAGGAAAGTGAGGGTAAATGACCGCGGTGGCGAGGTGATTAAGTAGCCAGGAGCGGGGCGAGGATTACGCGCTGAATCAATGCAATTGATCACGGCAGTGAAGAGGAGGAAACGGCCGGCGACGACGTGTTCTCGCGCGGGATTTTGGGGAAGATGACGATGACGTGGAGAGGGCCCATCGTCAGTGGCTGCGGGGTACGCTACGCATGGGTGAGAGAAGGAGAAGAGGGGAGAATGGCCCGGGTGGGATTTTGGGCCGGTTCTGGTATTGGCCTAGTTTAGCAGCGCTGGCCTTTTACCAATTCTTTTATCTTTTTCATTTTCTGTTTGATTTTCCAGGAACCAAATTCAAATGAGTTTCAAATGTGTTTGAATTCAAATACTTTCTAGATTTTTATAAAGTGAAACCTGCATATAATTAAGTATAAAATAATGTTGTTCTCTCAAACTTTCTTTGGCCCTTTGGAGTTTATAAGAAAACAGTACCTTTACCATTGTTTAATAAAGGCATAAAAATGATTTAAATCTATATTTTTTTTTGAAAACTTTGTGCAAATTTTTGGAAATTATCACTCAAGTTTAGGATCAAACCCCTACTGATCAAGACAAGTGTTTACAATTCTCAAGGGTAGCAATAAGGCTAATGCCTTGATTACATAAAATGATAGATCACAAGTTTCTGATTTTTAGGAAATGGTCCTAAAATGAGTATGGATGCATGAATGATGTGCAAACTTTGAAAATATGATTTTAGGGATGTTACAAATCTAACCCCCTTAAGGTGAATCTCGCCTTCGAGATTCGGATTGGCTAGCAAATAGGTGAGGGTGGTCTTTCCGAAGGTCATCTTCTCTTTCCCATGTTACTTCTTCTTCGAAATGATGGTTCCACTGAACTTTGCAGAATTTGATAGTCTTTGTCCGAGTAACTCTTTCTGCAGACTCAAGAATCTTGATAGTTTTTTCCTCATAAGTGAGATCACTTTCCAATTGGACCTCCTCCAAAGGTATAGTATCCTTCAAAGAAGTCTCTTCCATCTCTGGATGGCATTTCTTTAGCTGACTCACATGGAACACATTGTGAACGGCAGACAATGATTCTGGCAATTCAATCTCATAAGATACTTCTCCTTTACGACTCAGAATCTTGAATGGTCCAACATATCTTGGGGCCAATTTTCCTTTGACTCCAAATCTCTTCACTCCACGAAGTGGTGACACTCTAAGATAATCTCTATCACCCACTTCATAGGTGACTTCTCTATGCTTAGGATCTGCGTATCTCTTCTGTCGGGACTGTGCTATCTTCAATCTGTCCTTTACTAGCTTGACTTTCTCTTCGGCCTCTTTGATTAGTTCTGGTCCGAACAAATTTCTTTCTCCCACACCATTCCATAGCAATGGGGTAGTACACTTTCTCCCATAGAGAAACTCAAACGGTGCCATCTCAATACTGGCTTGATAGCTGTTGTTATAAGAGAATTCTGCATAAGGCAGACTTTCATCCCAACTAGCTCCATAGTCTAGGGCATATGCGCTCAACATATCTTCTAGAATCTGGTTGGTCCATTCTGTCTGTCCATCAGTCTGGGGATGAAAAGCAGTACTGAACTCCAATCTCGTTCCCAATGATTCATGTAGTTGCCTCCAAAAATAAGAAGTAAATTGGGTTCCCCTATCAGACAAAATACTCTTGGGTACTCCATGCAGACACACAGTCCTATTCATATAGATTTTGGCCAATTTAGCACTTGTATAGGTTGTCTTCACGGGTATGAAATGAGCCACTTTAGTGAGGCGATCCACTACTACCCAAATAGAATCATATCCAGACCTGGTCCTTAGCAATCCGGTGATGAAATCCATGGCAATCTTGTCCCACTTCCAATCAGGAATAGTTAGTGGTTGTAGCAATCCTACTGGTTTCTGATGTTCCGCTTTCACTCTACTACATACATCACACAAAGCAATATGTTCGATGATGTCCTTCTTGAGATTGTTCCACCAAAATCTTTCCTTCATATCCATGCACATTTTGGTGTTGCCCGGATGAATGGAATATGGTGAGTTGTGTGCTTATTGTAAAATCAGTTTCCGAAGCTCCGGATTTTGCGGAACACAGATACGTTTTCCATACCATAAAGTACCATGTTCGTCTTCATGGAATCCTTTGGCTTTTCCCTTACCAAACTTTTCCTTAATCTCTTCAATTTCCTTATCTATCTTTTGTGCTTCCTTGATTTTGTCCAACAACGTGGGTTGAACATCCAATGACATGAGATGTCCTTCAGGCACAATCTCCAACCTGAGTTCTCTAAATTGGGCACACAGATCATCTGGAAACTCTCCCTTAGTAAGGCCGTTCACAAATAATTTACGTCTTAGTGCATCCGCTACAACATTTGCTTTATCGGGGTGGTATTGCAAACTCAAGTCATAGTCCTTGATGAGTTCTAGCCATCTTCTTTGTCTCATGTTAATTTCTTTCTGAGTGAAGATATAATTCAAACTTTTGTGATCTGTGAACACTTCACATCGCTTTCCCAAAAGATAAATGTGTGGGAGTCAATATGGGTTTCCAGACCCTGCTGTTGATTATTGATATAAGATCATGTCTGCATATTCTCGAACCCGAAGGGTCACATACTTAACGTGTCTCGACGCTAGGATAGATTGGATAATTGGTTTATGAGTTTTTGTTCGGAGTCTCTGATGGGATCCGGGACATCACGAGAGGTTCCGGAATGGTCCGGAGAATAAGATTCATATAAGGCAATGCAGTTTTTGGAGTTCGGAATTGTTTCGGGATAATCGGTATTGTACCGGAAGCTTCTAGAACCTTCCGGAGGGGGACCAACGTGGCCCCACCTGCCGGGAGGGGGCATGGGCCTATGAGGGAGTGCCCTGGCCGCATTGGGCCAGGGCACAAGGCCCCATAGGGCCCAGCTGCCAAACCTAGGGAAACCCTAGGGAGCTTCTAGAAGGAGGAAACTTGCCCCCACTCTTCCCTCCTTGGCCCGGCCTAGGGCTTGGGAGGGTCAGGTCGCCACCCCTCTATATAAAGAGGGCTGGGCGCACCCCTCGTACACCTCCTCCTCAAGCCCTAGCCGCCCTGCTGCCCTCCTCTCTCTCTCCCTCCCGACTGCGTGTAGGCGAAGCCCTGCTGCAGAAACTCTCCACCACTTGCACCGCGCCGTCGCGTTGTAGATCCAATCCGTCTCTCCACCATACTTGCTGGAACAAGGAAGGAGGAGACGTAGAGGTGCCGCACGTGTGCATCTCTCGGAGGCATCGACACTTGCGGTGTTAGATCGGAGCGGATCGCGAGGAGGAGAAGCGAGTACGACTACAACACCCACGTTAAACGAGCGTTCATTGTCTGAATCTTCAAGGGTATGAAGATCTCATATAATCTCTCTTGTTGTTTGCATCTCCTAGATTAGATCTTGGCTTTCCCGTTCGCATCCGTAGAAAAATTTTGATTTACTATGTTGCGAAACCCTTCAGTGGTGTCAGAGCTAGATCTATGCGTAGATGTGTTTCACGAGTAGAACGCAACATGGTTGTTGCGGGCGTTGATGTTTTCTGTTGCAAGCCTCTTGTTTGTGTTCTTCTTATGACGCGGGATAGTGAGATTGAAGCGTTCCAGGCCAACCTTACGCGACGTCGTTCGCGAGACCGGCTCCGCACTTGACGTGTAGCTTGTTCCACACATGCGGCTGGTGGATGCCAGTTTCTCTCACTATAGTTGTCATGGGATTTACACCGGAGTTTGGCAACCATAATATCACCTTTGTGGCTTTCCGTAGATAAGAATCGTTCTTAGCTTGCTACTCCCATAAGCCACGTAAAACATGCAACAACAAAGTAGAGGTGTCTAACTTTTTTTTGCAGGGAGTGTTTTCTGTGATATGGTATGGCCCAAGATGTGATGTGTATGTTGTATGCAATGATCATGTTTTGTAATGTTTCACGACTTGCATGTCGATGAGTACACAACCGGCAGGAGCCATATGGTTGTCTTTATAATTGTGTATGACCTGTGTCAACTTCTTATCGCCATGTAATAGTTTCACTTTATCACTAAGTAGTTAGCAATAGTTGTAGTTGCTATTCGTGGTGGAGGCAATCATGGTGGAGTGATGGAGATCATGCTTGCACGCACAAGATGGAGATCATTCTTGCGAAGATTGGCTATACCATGTCACATAAAGTTATATGCATGTGATGTTTATCCTTTTATGTATCTTATTATGCGTAGATCGCGACGGTAGCATTATAAGATGATTCCTCACTTAAAGATCAAGATAAAACTGTGTTCTCCCCATGTATGCACCGTTGCGAAAGTTCGTCGTGTCCAAGCATCACGTGATGATCGGGTGCTATAGAATCTACGTTCACATACAACGGGTGCAAGCCAGTTTTGCACACGCGGAAATACTTGGGTTTGACTTCACGAGACTAGCATGTACAGACATGTCCTCGGAACACAAGAACCGAAAGTTAATCATGAGTCATATGAATGATATGATCGACACTTTGTTGTCCACCATTGAAACCACATCTCTTCTCGTAAAGATCGGATTAGGTGTGGTGAATTTGGATCATGTTCACTAAACAACTTGAGGGATGTTGAATTTAGTGGGAGTTCATCTAGTAATTTGATTAAAAGTTGAACTAGTTATCATGAACATAGTCTAATTTGTACTTGCAAACATTGTAGATCAAATGGCTAAGTCCAACTTCAACTTCAACGTTTTTGCTGAGAAGGAAAATCTTAGAAACAATGGGTCTAACTTCACGAACTGGTTCCGCAATCTGAGAATCATTCTCTCTGGCAGTCAAAAGGACTATGTCCTTGAAAATGCGCTAGGTGACGCCCTCTCAGAGATGCGCGGATGATGAAAGCTGTCCATCGGCGAAAGATAATTATGGTGTGATTAAGAGCACCATGTTGTTTATATGGAATCGGACCTTCAAAACCGTTTTGAAGACTATCCGCCCTTTGAGATTCTTGAGGAGAAAACTATGTTTGGACTCGGGCCGCTCGAGAGATATGAAATCTCGAGAAATTCTTTAATCGCAAGATGGAGGAAGGAGTTCCGTTAGTGAGCACGCCATAAAGATGTCGGGCTACACTCAACGCCTTGAGCAAGCTGGATCCAAGATTCGGAGGAGCTCAAGATTGACAGGTTCGCAATCACTCCTCCCGGCTACAAAAGTTTTGTAGTGACTCATAATCAGTTGGTTCCATTACGATCACCGAGCTCTTCGCAAAGTCAAGGCTGCGGAGGTGGACATCAAAAGGATAATCATGTGTTGATGGTCAATAAGCCCCCACCTTCAAGAAAGGTAAGGGTGCAAAGAATCCCTTCAAGAAAGGCGATGGCGTGTTGCCCTGGAGAAGAAACTCAAGTGGACCCAAGCCGGACATCGAGTGCTTCTATTGCAAGGACAAGGGTCCTTTGGCGCAATTGTCTCAAGTACTTAGCGGACAAGAAGGTGGCACCATCAAAGGTATATTTGATATACATGTTATTGATGTTTTCCTTACTAGCCCTCGTTGTAGTGCACAGGTATTTGATCTTTGGTTCAGTTGCTAATATTTGTAACTCGAAACAGGAGCTACAGAATAGACGGAGGCTTGCGAGGGATGAGGTGACAATGCGCGTTGGCAACGGATCAAGAGTTGATGTGATGGCCGTCGGCACGCTCTCCTTAGTTTTACCTTCGGGATTAGTTTTAAACCTTAATAAATGTTATTATGTGCCTGCGTTGAGAATGAACATTATTTATGGATCGTGTTTATTGTAAGAAGGTTATTCATTTAAATCGGAGAATAATGGTTGTTCTATTTATATGAGTAACATCTTTTATGTTCATGCACCTGTTGTGAATGGTTTATTTCTTCTGAATCTCGAAAGGGATGAAACACACATCCATAACATTGAGGCTAAGAGATGCAAAGTCGATAGTGATAATACTACTTATTTGTGGCACTGTCGTCTAGGTCATATTGGTGTAAAGCGCATGAAGAAACTCCATTCTGATGGACTTTTGGAGTCTCTTGATTTTGAATCATTTGACACATGCGAACCATGCCTCATGGGCAAGATGATCAAAACCCCGTTCTCCGGTATGATGGAGCGAGCAACGGACTTGTTGGAAATCATGCATACCGATGTATGCGGACTGATGAGTGTTTCGACGCGCGGTGGATATCGCTATTTTCTCACTTTTACTGATGATTTAAGTAGATATGGGTATATCTATTTAATGAAACATAAATCTGAAACATTTGAAAAGTTCAAGGAATTTCAGAATGAAGTGGAGAACCATCGTAACAGAAAGATTAAGTTTCTACGATCCGGTCGTGGAGGTGAATATTTAAGTTATGATTTTCTCACGCATCTTAAAGCAAGCGGAATCGTTTCGCAACTCACGCCACCCGGAACACCACAGCGCAATGGTGTGTCTGAACGCTAGAATGGAACCCTATTAGATATGTTTCGATCAATGATGTCTCTTACTGATTTGCCGTTATCATTTTAGGGTTATGCATTAGAAACCGCTGCATTCACTTTAAATAGGGCACCATCTAAATCCGCTGAGACGACACCGTATGAACTGTGGTTTGGTGCTAAACCTAAGTTGTCGTTTCTTAAAGTTTGGGGATGCGAAGCTTGCGTCAAGAAGTTGATGCCGGACAAGCTCGAACCCAAAGCGGAGAAATGCGTCTTCATAGGATACCCTAAGGAAACTATTGGGTATACCTTCTATCACAGAACCGAAGGCAAAGTGTTTGTCGCAAAGAACGTTTCCTTTCTTGAGAAGGAGTTTCTCTCGAAAGAAGTGAGTGGGAGGAAAGTAGAGCTAGACGAGGTTGTTGAACCTTCTCTTGAGTTGGAGAGTAGCATAGCACCTGAAATTGTTCCAGTGCCGTCTGCACCAACAATAGAGGAAGCTAATGACAAGGATCATGAAGCTTCGGACGATGCTACTACTGAACGTCGCAGGTCGACAAGGCCGTGTGCCCCTCCTGAGTGGTACGGCAACCCTGTCTTGACTGTCTTATTGGTAGAAGACAGTGAATCTACGAACTATGAGAAAGCGATGATGAGCCCAGACTCTGAGAAATGGCTAGAGGCCATGAAATCCGAATTGGGATCCATGAGCGAAAACCAAGTATGGACTTTGGTAGACCCTCCTAGCGACCGAAAGGCCGTTGAGTGCAAATGGATTTTCAAGAGGAAAATGGACGCGGATGGTAATGTTACCGTCTATAAAGCACGGCCTGTCGCGAAAGGTTTTCGACAAGTTCAAGGAGTTGACTACGATGAGACTTTCTCTCCCGTAGTGATGTTTAAATCCATTCGGATTTTATTAGCAATTGTTGCGTTTCATGATTATGAAATATGGCAGATGGATGTCAAGACTGCGTTCCTCAATGGCAACATTGATGAAGAGTTGTATATGATGCAACCCGAAGGTTTTGTCGATCCTAAGGATGCTGATAAAGTGTGCAAACTTCAGCGTTCCATTTATGGACGGAAGCAAGAATCTCGGAGTTGGAACCTTCGTTTTGATCAAGTGATCAAGAGCTTTGGATTTGTTCCAAATTGCTACGAAGCTTGTATCTACAAGAAAGTGAGTGGGAGCTCGGTGACATTTCTGGTACTATATGTGGATGACATATTGATTATTGGAAATGACATTAACATGCTTAGCGATGTGAAGAGTTATTTGAACAAGTGTTTTTCAATGAAAGACCTAGGTGAAGCTGCTTATATATTGGGCATCAAAATCTATTGAGATAGACAAAGACGTCTGATAGCTTTAAGCCAGAGTACATACCTAGACAAAGTTCTGAAGAGGTTCATAATGGATAAGGCAAAGAAAGTGCCTATGTTGTCAGGTAAGATATTGAGCAAGGCTCAGTGTCCAGCTACTGTAAATGATAGAGAAGCTATGAGCAAAGTGCCTTATGCCTCGGCCATAGGTTCTATCATGTATGCCATGTTGTGTACTAGACCGGATGTGTCCAATGCTCTTAGTTTGACGAGCAGATATCAAAGTGATCCAGGAGTGGAACACTGGACATCCGTGAAGAACATCCTAAAGTACCTAAATAGGACTAAAGAAATGTTCTTAGTCTATGGAGGTGATGAACAGCTCGTCGTAAAAGTTTACGTCGATGCTAGTTTCGACACCGACAAGGATGATTCTAAATCTCAGACAGGATACGTTTATATTTTGAATGGAGGAGCTGTGAGCTGGAGAAGCTGCAAGCAAAGCGTGATCGGGATCTACAATGAAAGCGGAATACATGGCTGCGAGCGTCAAGTGAAGGAGTTTGGATCAGAACTTCATCATCGAGCTTGGCGTGGTTCAAGTGCATTGGACCCACGGATATATTGTGTGACAACCGCGCCATAGCACTCGCTAAGGAACCAAGATATCATCCAAAGACCAAGCATATCAACCGCAAGTTTCATATAATCCGAGATTATATAGCAGATGGAGATCTGAAGATTATCAAAGTACATACAGATCTGAATGTCGCAGATCCATTGACTAAACCTCTTCCACGTGTAAAACATGATCAGCACCTTAGTGCCATGGGTGTGAGATTGTTGCCAATTGTAAACTAGATTATTGACTCTAGTGCAAGTGGGAGACTGTTGGAATTATGCCCTAGAGGCAATAATAAAGATGTTATTATTATAATTCTTGTTCATGATAAAGTTTATATTCCATGCTAGAATTGTATTAAGCGTAAACTTTAATACTTGTGTGGTTTGTAAACAACACCGTGTCCCTAGTATGCCTCTATGGACTAGCTCATTGATTAATGATGGTTAAGGTTTCCTAACCATAGACATGAGTTGTCGATTAATAATGAGATCATATCATTGGGAGAATGATATGATGGACAGACCCAAACTAAGCGGAGCAATTAGATCGTGTCATCGTGTTCATCTTTGCGAAGCTTTTCTTATGTCAAATATTGTACTCCTTAGACCATGAGATAATACAACTCCCTGGTGTCGGAAGAAAGCTTTGAGGTCATCAAACGTCATCCTATGATAGGGTGATCATAAAGGTGTCTCTCAGGTGATCGGAAAGTACCTGTTAGGTTGTATGTATCGAGATGGGATTTGTCCCTCCCAAGTCGGAGAGATATACTTCAGGCCCACTCGGTAATCGATATCAACACCGCTTGCAAGCATGTGGTTAAGGTGTTAATCACAAAGTGATATCGGATTACGGAACGAGTAAAGTACTTGCTGTGAACGAGATTGAAATAGGTATGACGGTACCGACGATCAAATCTCGGGCAAGTAAAATATCGCGAGACGAAGGGAATATATATATGGGATTGATTGAATCCTGGCATCGTGGTTCATCCGATATGATCGTCGATTAATGTGTGGGGGTCAATATGGGTTTCCAGACCCCGCTGTTGATTATTGATATAAGATCATGTATACATATTCTCGAACCCGAAGGGTCACATACTTAACGTGTCTCGACGCTAGGATAGATTGGATAATTGGTTTATGAGTTTTTGTTCGGAGTCTCGGATGGGATCCGGGACATCACGAGAGGTTCCGGAATGGTCCGGAGAATAAGATTCATATAAGGCAATGCAGTTTTGGAGTTGAATTGTTTCGGATAATCGGTATTGTCTGGAAGCTTATAGAACCTTCCGGAGGGGACCAACGTGGCCCCACCTGCGGGAGGGGCATGGGCCTATGAGGGAGTGCCCTGGCGCATTGGTCCAGGGCACAAGGCCCCATAGGGCCTAGCCGCCAAACCTAGGGAAACCCTAGGGAGCTTCTAGAAGGAGGGGAACTTGCCCCCACTCTTCCCTCCTTGGCCGCCCTACTGACAGGGGAGGGGCAGGGCTGGCCTCCCCTCTATATATAGAGGGCTGGGGTGCACCCTCCTACACCTCCTCCTCAAGCCCTAGCCTGCTGCCCTCCTCTCTCTCTCCTCCCGACTACGTGTGGAAGCCCACCGGTAAACTCTCCACCACTTGCACCGCGCCGTCGCGTTGTAGATCCAATCCGTCTCTCCACCATACTTGCTGGACCAAGGAAGGAGGAGACGTCGAGGTGCCGCACGTGTGAATCTCTCGGAGGCATCGCCACTTGCGGTGTTAGATCGGAGTGGATCATGAGGAGGAGAAGCGAGTACGACTACATCACCCATGTTCCGACAAACGTTCCGATGTGTGAATCTTCAAGGGTATGAAGATCTCATCTAATCTCTCTCGTTGTTTGCATCTCCTAGATTAGATCTTGGCTTTCCCGTTCGCATCCGTAGAAATTTTTTGATTTACTATGCTACGAAACCCTTCATTGAGTGCATGGACAACAGAGGCTAACTCCAAATCATGAGTAGGGTAATTTACCTCATGAGTTTTGAGTTGTCTCGAGGCATAAGACACAACTTTCCCTTCTTGCATTAGAACTGCACCTAATCCATGATGAGATGCATCACAATAAACTTGGATTTCCTTCTCCAAATCTGGCAGACATAGGACTGGTGCTGTCACTAGTCTCTTTTTCAATTCTTGGAAGCTGAGTTCACATCCTTCAGACCAAGCAAACTTCTTGTCTTTCTTTAGTAACTCTGGCATTGGCTTAGCTACTTTGGAGAAATTCTCAATGAACCTTCTGTACTATCCTGCCAAGCCAAGGAAACTACGAACTTCTTTCACTGACTTAGGAGATTCCCATTCAGTTACAGCTGACACTTTTGCGGGATCAACTGCTACACCATCTCCTGACACAACGTGTCCAAGAAATCCCACTTCATTCAACCAGAATTCACACTTGCTGAATTTGGCATACAGCTTATGATCTCTAAGCTTCTCAAGTATCAAACGCAAATGTCCTTCATGCTCTTCTTTGCTCTTGGAGTAGATCAAAATCTCATCGATGAAAACGACAAAAAATTTGTCAAGGAACTCCATGAACACCTAGTTCATCATATTCATGAAGTAGACTGGTGCATTGGTCAAACCAAATGGCATCACGGTGTACTCATACAATCCATACCTAGTGGTGAAAGCTGTCTTAGGTATGTCTTGTTCCCTTATCTTAAGATGAAAATAACCTGACCGGAAGATCAATCTTTGAGAACACACAGGGTCCTTCTAGCTGATCAAACAAGTCATTGATTCTGGGAAAAGGATATTTGTTCTTGATAGTCACCTCATTGAGTGAACGATAATCTATGCATAATCTTTGACTTCTATCTTTCTTTTCCACAAACAGGACCGGTGCTCCCCAAGATGAAGAACTTGGTTGAATAAATCCTTTCTGCAACTGTTCTCCAAGTTGTTTTTTGAGTTCTTTCAACTCATCAACTGACATCTTGTAAGGTCTCTTTGCTATTGGTCCTGATCCTGGCAGCAAGTCAATCAGAAATTCCACATCTCTATCTGGTGGCATTCCCGACAATTCTTCCGGAAACACATCCGGATATTCTCTCACAATTGGCAGACTGTCTATGCTAACCCCCTTAAGAGAATTTAGCTTACTCCCTTTTGATTCAAAGTTAGTCTTGAATCTAATCCTTTTATTTTCTGGGGTTGTGAGTGTGACAATATGATTGGCATAATCTAGCACTCCCTTGTACTTAGTCATCCAGTCCATTCCCAAAATGACATCCAATCCTTGGGAATTTAGGATTATCAAATTAACAGGGAACTTATACTTCCCAAACTCTATGACTAGGTCATGACATCCTGAGTTCACTATCATTTCTCCACCGGGAGAACTTAATTTTATAGGACACCCAATAGTTTCAAATGGAAGTTCGTTTCTATCAACAAATGCTCTTGATATGAATGAATGCGATGCTTGATATTAAAAGAACAAGTCTTTGGAAGCAATTGAGTTTTAACTTACCAGCCACAGCATCAGGTTCCTCATAGATCTCTTCCACATTGATGTGGTTCACATGTCCTTTCTGGAAAGGGTTGGTCTTGTTGGCACCTTCAACTTTCTTTTCTAGGCACTCATTTGCATAATGCCCCATCTTCATCGATTCATCTAAAGGCTCGTCGTATCTCACATCGATTCATCGTCATATCCGATGAAGAAGCAAATCACTAGAAAGAACAACCGGTGCAATGTTTAATACTATGGCAGAAGATTCAACATGTTTATGATATGATGCATGACATGGCAATATGCGGTCTATATTAGCAATATTAAGCAGAATCGGAATCACGACAATTAAATAGAAGGTTCAAGTTATTTTGGGTACCCGCAATTTAAATGGAGTCGGAATAAGACAAGTATCCCGCATATATTCTCCATTTAATTTAGATGAATCAACTATTTAACACAATCCACAAGGTGGCATGTATGCAAGCATGAATAATTTAATATGCACGATTTATATGTCATATTATACAAAATAGGGACGGGTTTAGGTAGGGGTCACACACGAGGGGAGCGGGGCGTGGTGGTCAGCCTCGAGGAACCCTGCTCCGACAAGCTCGCTCGTGACCTGGCCGTCGCCTCCTACACTACCAGGTGCGGCCTATGACTGGCATCTTGGTGTCCTCGACCCAGACATCTTGTTCTCGTCCCCGACGTCTCCCGACAGCCATGGACGCCCTCCTCCCGAGCTCTGCCTGGTGCTCTCCTCCATCGTCGTGTCCGGCCGCCGCCCTGCATCGAATGCTGCTGGATGTGCTGGCCTCCTCTAGGTGCCCCGGCCGTGACACTTCTGCTGCATCTGCTACAACTGCTAGCCCTGCACCGACCCGTCGCTGTCCGCCGTGTGCCTCCTCGTTGGCCTCTGCTTGTTCTCCTCCACGACCCTGAGCGGCCTCTGCCACCTCCAAGTTGACGCAGCCTTGCAGGTCACTGCCATCACCGCCCCTGCAGACAACACCCGGCTCCCACAAGGTGTTTGAGAAAAATTTCGCATGGGACATGTCCCCTCACAGCGCAACTTTGATCTTGTGTTGTTTTTATCCTTATGCTTTGTGCTCACGTTTTGATAGTGTGTTATACCGATGATGGCACAGTGGCTCTCTAAGATCTGTCCGGATGATATACGAGTGTGGTGCGAACGACGACCGTGTGAAGTTGCGTGATGCCACCCGAAGAGTACCGTGCTCTCGCGAAGATCTTTGTTCTTTGTTTTTCTTCCAAGATATTCGAAGACCTCCGAGTTCTCCTTCATGGATCCGAAGATCCCGATTTCCTTGATCCCCAAGATATTCGAACCCAATATGCGACCCCTTCCTGATACCCTATTTTGATAAATATAATATAACTTGTGCATATTAAATCATTCATGCTCGCATACATATTTATTTGTTTGGGGGTACTTTGTTGGATCATCTAATAAGTAAATATGGAGACTATATGCGGACTATATTTGTCTTATCCCTATTTAAATTTTTGTAGCGAACCGATGCCATGTTTTGCCTTATTAAATCAACATCTAAATTGCGGGATAGATAAATAACTTGAACCTTCTATTTAAATGTCGGGATCCTGATTCTGCTTAATATTGCAAAGTGGGACCACATATTTCCATGCCATGCATCATATCATAAACATGCCGGATCTTCCGCCCTAATATTAAATAGTGTATCCGGTGTTTCTTTCTAGTGCTTTGCATCTTCTCGGATAGGCCATTGAGTTGGTGCGATATATGATGAGCCTTTGGTTGATCTTCTCAGGCGAGCATTCTCCCCCTTCTACCTATTTTGCATTCATAGTATTTACTTTCTTCCTTTGTCTACTTCTATGCTTTAGTACTATCCCTTTATGTACCCGCTCTACCATATTGCCTTGGTTATCCTATTGCCTTGTTTGATTATCTAGCTTTGCCCTTGCGAGTCATAGCGCATCCTTAGGTCTGCTGCCACACTCACACAGGTGAACCGAGATATCTAGTTATGGTTGATACCATGATAAATTAAATTGGTGATGTTGGATATGGTTATGGTTTCACCTAATGATAAGTCCCCAACATGGAACACCTTTAGGAACTTCTTGAGCCGACCTAGGACCCGTTCGTTCTATGATACCAGTTCTGAGTTGATCACGCTAACCAAACGTGGTGCCTCTAGGAACCCCACCCCCTCAACTATCGACGCTATTCATATATCCAGAGGGTTACAAAATTGGTTTTTAATTTGGTGCATGCACATAATATGTTCTCGGACATGGGTTTAGTTGTGATATGATTTTGGTGACTGCTATGGCTTGCATACATAAAAGCAGTACATGCCGGCGGTTATAAGGGGAGCTCTACAAGTTATCTTCTAGGGTCGTTCAGTATTAGTAGACGCAAACATTGTGCCTCACTCGAGAATCGTCGTACCTCTTGGTTGGATCAACACAGTAGGTGATGCCTCTGGATATACGCGTAGTTAAGGGACAGTTCTTGTTGTGAGATTCAAATGGCACGCGTGATATGTTGCCTGAAGGATTGAGCATGTGTTTGGGTTATAGGATAAATATTTTTGAGAAGCCGTGTATCCACGGTTACAGACGCTTTCAGGAGTACATTGTTATGATCATAGACAATGCCACTAATGCTTTGCCTCTAATAATATGAGTAGTAATTAGCCTTATCAACTAAATACCTGCTTAACTAAAACTGCCACCATGTGTGTTCCGCAAGAGGACTTCCTCGACTGGAATTCGAGGGGGAAAATCTTCGGATGGGTTATGTTTGGTGTTAAATTATAGTTATCGTATAGCGCTCTCTTATCTCTCTCTCTCTAATAGTCAAAGTTGTAGCGTGTCTCTATAAGTTAGATAGTGGAAGCTTTGCTGCCGCTGAGCCCACCACATCTATGCAGGCGAGGACCGTCGAATTCTAGTCTCGTCGTGTACTGGCCTCAGTACTAACCGCTCCCTTTCTGTTTTATTTTGCCCTTTGTCGGCACCCTTTGGCTTTGACAGGTATATGATTGACGATGTTAGCAAGGTTACCCTTTCGGCTTGGCCTGGGCATTCTTGACTCGTCGATTCGTTGTTGTATAAATATACATTTATTGTGGGTTCTGTTGCAAACTATTGTGATGTAACTACTTGTAATAAAATCCCGCCCACACGAAAGTGTCTGATGGGCGTCTTTAAATCGCTTCTATGCGGATTTTGGCAGAAAATACTAAGATCTGCATAGACCCGATTCGGGGGCGTTACAAGTGGCCCAACCTGTGCTAACGCAATTGGCGATGGATCCGCACATGCCTACGCCTGTTTCTGGTGTTTCCACGTCACCTAGTGGGACTCCTCCCCGGTTCCCACGGTCCCCACCTTCTAGATTTTCTATGCCAACCCGCTCTCCCGATACACCGCCACACGGGATCCGCTTCGATAGACCAGTCTAGAGGAGAAGAATTTGTGCCAGATTCTCCTGATTCCTCAGGATTCTATGCTCCACAAAATCCTATACCGCCTCCTATTGCAGAACCTCGAACACGACTTCAAAAAAGCATTCGTAATCCAAAATTTTACACCGATGGCACTGTTCGCTATTTCATGATTTCCTCTACAGGTGAACCAAGAAATCTTCATGATGCTCTTGGTGATAAAAATTGGCATCTGCAAGAGGAGTATGATGCAATTCGGCATAAAAACACGTGGCATCTTGTGCCACCTAGCACCAATAAAAATATAATTGTTTGCAAATTGGTGTGTCAAATCAAGAAAAATTCAAATGGCACAATTGACAGGTATACGGCTTGTCCTATTGCAAAAGGATTCAAGCAACGATATGACATTGACTATGAAGATATCTTTAGTCCTTTTATCAAAGAAGCTATTATTCGGCTTGTGTTAGCAATTTCTATCTCTAGAGGTGGGAGCTTAAGATAGCTAGACGTCAAGAATGTATTTCTTCACTGCATTTTGGAAGAGAAGTTTTATATGAAATAGCCACCTGGGTTCGAAGATCTACAAACTCCACATTATGTATACAAACTTGACAAAGCTATCTATGGTCTCAAACAAACTCCACATGCATGGTATGCAAGACTCATCTCCGATCTCATTGATCTTGGTTTCATACCGTCTAAACCAGATACCTCTCTTTTTCTTTACAACAAGTATGGTGTTACCATATTTCTATTAATCTACATCGATGATATTGTTGTGAAAAGTTCATATAATCAAGCCATCTCCGCTTTAGTTTGTGATTTAAGTAAATATTTTTCTCTCAAAGATTTGGGAGATTTACACTTCTTTTTGGGCATTGAAGTCAAGAAAACACTAGATACAATAATCTTGACACAAGAAAAGTATGCTCCTGAATTACTTGCCAAGGTTGGCACAACCAGTTGCACATCGGCTAATACACCACTATTTACCATCGAAAGGATATCATTAATAGATGAAGATCCTCTCGGCCCGGATGACAGTACACATTAGAGGAGTATCATTGGTGCACCATACAAAACTTATCCTTTGCGGTTACTATAGTGTGGCATCCCGCAAAAACCACTACTAGAAAATCGCGTTGAATTTGTGCATTGCATCGTCATCATCATGCATTGTTTGCCAAAACTACTTTGCAAAGCCCGATTTATTTTCCCAAACGCCCCATCTTTATTCAAACGCCAAACCCCGGGCTCCGGAGTATTTTTGTTTTGTCGCTATCGGTTTGCGAATGGTCCAATTAACGCAAATAAAATTTATAATTATTTTTAGTAGGGCGATCGAGCAGGCCAACCCGACGACCGCCCAGATTTTAAAACGGTCCAACCTGCCTACCCCATCTAATCCTAAACCCACCTAAAATCTACCCCACCCTCCTCCACATCACCCCAGCCTATAGGCATGTGCCACCTCACCCTTCCCTATTCCCTAGCCAATCCCATGCAGCCACATGTCCTTCTCTCCCCTCTCTCTCCTTTTTCTCAACCCCACAACCCCCACCTGCACTTGACCTCTCCTTTTCCCCACGCACTGGCCCGCCCACGTCCCCACTCCCACACCAACCCTCAGACCGGATCCCACCTTCCCCCCACGCGGGCCACGTCACCGTCCTGGGCCCCACGCACTACCTCCCCCGCATCTCCTGTTTCTCTTCTTCCACCGCCCCTGCGCGCCTCTCTCTCCCTCACTCGCTACCCTCCCGCTCCTCCCTCGCCGCTCGCGTGCTCCGCCCGCCCGCCACAGCCCTTCGCTCCCGCCCGGCCCTCCGCGCGGTCGCGTCCGCCCCCTCAAGCTCTCCGTGAGCTCCCAGACCCTCCGTCGCGAGCCGCCTCCCGCGCTCGCCGCCCCTCCTCGGGCCGCGCCCTCGCCTGGCCCCCGGCCTCGCCTCCCTCGCCGGCCACCGCCCCTCACGCTCCCTCTCCCGCGGCCATGCGCCTCTGCAGCCCACCTCCGCCTTGATTCGCCTCACTCGCTCGCCCAGCACGCTCCCGCCGCCGCCTCCGCGAGCCTCCACCCCGCCGCCGCTCTGCGCGCCGCGCCGGTCCCTCGCCACCCCGTCTCCCCCGGCTCCCCGCGTCTCACCCTCCGCCGCTCGGCCAGCAGCCTCCTCTCCCCCGCAGGAGCTCCGCCCTCGCCGTCCGCGGGAGCTCCGGCCTCCGTCGCAGCCGGCGCCCCCGCCTCCGTCGCGTCTCGCCACCGAGCCCGTGGCAGCCCGCGCTCCCGCCCGCCTCGCCGTCCTTGGTCTCGGCGCCCGCACTGCAAACCGCCCGTCGTCGGCTGCGAGCAGCCCTGCGCCTTGCGCTGGCCCGCCCACCGGCCCGTCGACCGTCGTTCGCCTCTCCGGCCTCGCCCGTCGCCACCGCCGCCTCGGCCTCGCCTCCGGCCCGGGCCTTGCAGCGTCGCCGACCCGAGCACCCAGCGGCCCCGAGGCCGACCCTTGCCTCGCCATGTACGATGCCGGGACCTACCATCAACATGAACGTCTTCATGGAACGCGTGGCTCGTCCTCTTGAATCCAAGACCGCTCCGACGCCCGATCCGGATGCACCAAGTTATCCATCGAGACCCCAAGATCATCGAGAGACGGCGGCCCCGGTCGCGGACTTGAGTACCCGGCGCCCGAGACCGAAGGACCCCACAAGACCACGGACGCGAGGCCAAGACCGTACCAAGCGAAGGTGTCCGAAGGATCTCCGACAAGAACTCCACCACGAATCTTCTAGCACTTGACGGGGAACCACGGAGCCCCGCGCCGAGCCCCAAGTACGTCCCGATAATCAGGTGGAACCCCAAGGCCCCGATGCCGACGCCAAAGCCTTCGACGCGGAACCCTGAACCCCGACAAGAGCCACGACACGAATACAACAAGTACCCTCTCGAGAACGCCATGACCGTCTACACGAACACCGGAAACCGTGCGACAAGTACTCCTTCCCCGGACATCGAGACCCCGATGCGGCAAGATCTGCCCCGATACCAAGAACGACCCCGGAGTCCGAGAACGACCTCGAGACCCGACCCCGAACCCCGGAACCCTAACAAGATCGCCGAACCCTAATGTGTGAACCCCTTCCCGGAACCCTATTTTATAACATAATAACAACTTGTTGCATATTTAATTGGTCATGCATGCATACATTCATGTGGTTTGGGGGCCTTATGCCGATTCACCTAATAATTAAATATGGGGCCCATATGCGGGCAAATCTAGCCTTATATTGGCCTCATTTAAAACTTGTGGAGCGAACCGGTGATATATCCTGCCTTGTTAAACAACATTTAACTTGCTGGGGGGTCTAAATAACTTGAACCATATAATCATTTGTCGGGACCCCGGTTCCGCTTAATCTTGACCCAATTGCATCGCACCTTGCCATGCCATGCATCATACATGCATCATGCCGATCTTCTGCCAAGTATTGAATATTGCATCCGGTGTTTCTTCTAGTGTTTTGCTTCTTCGCGGATAAGGCCGTTGAGTTGATGTGAGCTTCGCCCCGATCTTCGGGGAAAACCTTCGACAATGTTTTCAGGCGAGCATCTCCCCCTTTCTACCTATCTTACTTTCATAGTATTTATTCCCTCCTGTTGATCTATTGCTATCTGTGTTGCGATGCTTTAGTTTCCGTACCAGTGATATACCTTGCAGCCTTATATTGCCTTGGACACACCCTATTACCTGTTGTTTGGTAGATAGTTGGACTTGCGCGTCGTAGTTGCTTGCTCAAGTGTTGATGTGTGTCGTCATATGCCACAGTTGCTGATGTATTGCCGCATGTTGATGTTGGAGATGATTCTAGTTTTACTTATTGTTCACTTTACTTTCTGTTTAACAACTAAAATTGAATAAGCAGAGGCATCGGTGGGTGATAGATAATATTTGGTTTCGAGCCCACTTGTGTCCCGTAAGACCCGAGTACTTGATACATTCCTTGATTTTTCGCGCTATCCACATCCGGAGGTATATGGGACCCCCAGCGCGAGCTTGATTCCGTCTTATTTCTTGGGGCCACAAACTAGTTTGAGGTTTTATTTACGATCTGTACTTATGCCATGCTTTCTTTGCTTATTTACGATTGTGCGACGGATAGCACCTTTGTCTTGTTAGGATCGGGACACGATTCATGTGTCGACAAGCCCGTTTGGGGTTCCCAGTCGTTCTGACCGTCCACCCAACACCTTGAGGCCGTCTCGAGCTTGCTTACTCCGTTGCGGGATCTACTTAAGGGTGGCCCCGAAATATTTCTGAATCTTGTGATTGTTCGATCGTGAAAGCCTCGTTGGGTTTTGATTTGGTTTTCGAGGTTGATCGGTGTGTGTTGCTATTGGTGCACCCGGCGGGTAAAACTTTACGGCCGTGTCGCGGATATGGACGACTTGGAGCCTGATATCTCGATCATAGACAAGCATAACTAAAGTTCTTGCTATAAATTTGACTTATAATGACTAGTAATCAGCTTCACTATAATGGAATGGCTAATTAATACTGCCCACAATTGCTTGTTTGGTTGTCGCTCGCGACAATTGTATCTGACTAGTAAGTATTGCAACTACAACGAATTGGCTGAATAAAAGTACCAACAACTGCTGGGTTTTTGGGTTATCTCATGATAAATGTATCTGCCTAGTAAGTGTTGCCACTATAACGGAATGATTAACTAAAAGTGCCCAATGCTTACTTTATCAGGACAATTATCTATACCTGACTAGTAAATGCTGCAACGATAACCTAATAAGTAAAACTGCCAACGGTGTGAGTTCCTCGGTTGACTTCCTCGACGGCCTCGAGGGGGAAATGCCAGGATGGGTTTGTTTGGTGTTAGCTTCAGGTTGGATCCGGATAGGTCATTCTTACCCCTCTCTGATATCCGCCAGTTGTATCGAGTCTCTATAGGTTGTTTAGTGCATCTTGCTTGCGCCTTCGATCCACCATACCTATGTAGGCGAGGACCGCGAATTCTAGCCTCGCCGTGTCTTGGCCTCGATCTTGGCGCTCCTTCTTTTTCCTTTGCCCTTTGTCGGCACCTTTTGTTTAAGCAGGTTTTGAGATCGGCGCGTTAGCGTGGTTACCCTTCCGGCTTGGCCTGGGCAGGGTTATGGACGCCATTGGTTATTCTTGAGGCTCTTAGCCCCATTTGCTTCTTGTCCGTGCTGGACGCTCTATCGTTCAAGGTGATTTGGATCTTTGTATATTATATCGTATTCTTGACTCTTTGAGTCATTTATATATATCATTACGTGGGTCCCATCGAGGACTGTTGTGTAATGTTATTACCGTTTTCCACCCGCACGAAAGTGCTGGTGAGCACCTTTGAATCGTTTCTATGCGGGTTTGGCGAATTTTGCTCAAACTTGCATAGGTCCGATTCGAGGGTGTTCTGAGTGGTATCGAGCTCGGCGATTCGATACCCCTGAAGTCCAACTGTAGGATAACCTAGCTAACGGCAAGTAGAGTTAAAACTATTTTCAAAATCGGTTGGATAGTTCTGATTAGGTCTGATTTTACTCCTTACCCTCTGCTGTTCTCCTCTTACTCTCGTGTTTTGGATCCGCTCTCTTCTCTTTCTTGAGTCCAGATTTCTCGTGGTTGGGTTCCGTCATCCTTGAGGCTTCGCTTCCTTTTGGTAACGGAGGTGCTACGATCATCAATCTGCAACTTGTCTGTTGAACCTTCCTCCAATCTTTTAATCTTGAGCTCTTTATCCATCTGTGTTCCTTGCCGGATATCTGTGTCGTTCAAAAACATATGAGAAGGACGAGCTTTGGTGAAGTTGGAGTCGACCGTGAGCATGTGTTGTTCATGCCAAATGGAACCATCGCGGAACCTAATCATTGTGTCTTTCATACGATCTCTGTTGTCTCTTCTGGTGTTTCCGACGCAACTTCCGAACCTCGCTTGTCGCGATCTTCAGTCTAATTCCGAGAGTTGGTTGCAAAATCCATCTATTCGTGTGCAGAGTAATGGTTTGAGTGTGGGATGGAGTAGCTACCCTACCACTGCTCTTATCATTCGCTCTTGTATGTCGAATCAGTGGATCCAGCCGTTTTACTCCGTCCACGGAAGTTAGGGGTGGCCTTATTTGCGATACCTCTACCTTCGACCTTGTGTTCCCGGAGTGCTCCCTCGACGATCAGGAACAACGGCCCTTTGTTGGTGGTGTCGCCAATTTCAAGATGGAGGAGGAACCCTCGTTAGTGGTGTCGCGAAGATCTACACGAAGAGAGAAGACGCAGAACGCCGACCTTCCTTCCGGTACCATGAGGCGGATCTCGAGGGCGAGATCCATTGTTAGTGGTGTCGAATTGTGGCATCCCGCAAAAACCACTACTAGAAAATCGCGTTGAATTTGTGCATTGCATCGTCATCATCATGCATTGTTTGCCAAAACTACTTTGCAAAGCCCGATTTATTTTCCCAAACGCCCCATCTTTATTCAAACGCCAAACCCCGGGCTCCGGAGTATTTTTGTTTTGTCGCTATCGGTTTGCGAATGGTCCAATTAACGCAAATAAAATTTATAATTATTTTTAGTAGGGGCAGTCGAACGGGCCAACCCGACCCGAACGACCGCCCCAGATTTTAAAACGGTCCAACCTGCCTACCCCATCTAATCCTAAACCCACCTAAAAATCTACCCCCACACCCTCCTCCACATCACCCCAGCCTATAGGCATGTGCCACCTCACCCCTTCCCTATTCCCTAGCCAATCCCATGCAGCCACATGTCCTTCTCTCCCCTCTCTCTCCTTTTTCTCAACCCCACAACCCCCACCCGCGGTACCCTGCACGCCAGCCTCTCCTTTCCCCACGGCCTTGGGCCCCACGTCCCACTCCCACACCAACCTCGACGGATCCCACTTCCCCCACGCGGCCACGCCACCGTCTGGGCCCCACGCACTACCTCCCCGCATCTCCTGTTCTTTCTTCCTCCACCGCCTCCCCGCCGCCTCCTCACCGCTCCACCTCGCCCGCCTCCTCCTCGCAGGCTCACGCCTAGCGCCACGCCTGCCCGCCTGCTCAGCGCCTCCTCCTTGATCGCGTCGCCCGCCTCAAGCTCCGGCGAGCTCCCAGACCCTCGTCATGAGCCCGCCTCGCCACCGCTGCCCCTCCTCCGGGCCGCCCGACGCGCCCCAGACACCGCCTCGCGCCGCCACCGCCCCTCACCGCCTCCTCTCCCATGCCATGCGCCTGGCAGCCCCACCGCTCCTCGCTCGCCACTGCCAAAGACGCTCCGCTGCCGCCTCATGAGCCCTCACCTGCCGCCAAGCCTGGCCCTCGCCACCCGTCTCCCGGCTCCCCGTCTCACCTCCGCCGCCTCGCCAGCAGCCTCCTCTCGCAGAGCTCGCCCGCCGTCATGGAGCTCCGGCCTCCGTCGCAGCCACGGCGCCCGCCCGCTCCGTCGCCTCCGCCACCGAGCGCTGGCCAGGGGCCCACCGCCGCCGCTGCCCTTCGGTCTCCGGCGCCGCACCGAGCCGCCCGTCGTCGCTGAGCAGAGCTGCCCAGCCCTGCGCTTGCGCTGCCCGGCCCCGTCCAGACCACGACCGCTGTTCGCCTCGCCCGCCTCGCCACCGCCACCTCGCCTCGCCTCAGCGCCCGGCCTTGCAGCGTCGCCGACCCGAGCACCCAGCTGCCCCGAGGCCGACCCTTGCCTGCCATGTCTGCGATGCGGGACCTACCATCAACATGAACGTCTTCATGGAACGCGGCTCGTCCTCTTCGAATCCAAGACGCCTCCGACGCCCGATCCCGGATGCACCAAGTTATCCATCGAGGACCCCAAGATCATCGAGAGAGACCCGGCGGCCCCGGTCCCGCGGACTTGAGTACCCCGACGCCCCGAGACCGAAGGACCCCACAAGACCACGGACGCGAGACGCCAAGACCGTACCAAGCCGAAGGTGTCCGAAGGATCTCCGACAAGAACTCCACCACGAATCTTCTAGCACTTCGACAGGGAACCCTGGAGCCCCGGCGCCGAGCCCCAAGTACGTCCCCGATAATCAAGGTGGAACCCCAAGGCCCCGATGCCCCGACGCCAAAGCCTTCGACGCGGAACCCTGAACCCCGACAAGAGCCACGACACGAATACAACAAGTACCCTCTCGAGAACGCCATGACCGTCTACACGAACACCGGAAACCGTGCGACAAGTACTCCTTCCCCGGACATCGAGACCCCGATGCGGCAAGATCTGCCCCGATACCAAGAACGACCCCGGAGTCCGAGAACGACCTCGAGACCCGACCCCGAACCCCGGAACCCTAACAAGATCGCCGAACCCTAATGTGTGAACCCCTTCCCGGAACCCTATTTTATAACATAATAACAACTTGTTGCATATTTAATTGGTCATGCATGCATACATTCATGTGGTTTGGGGGCCTTATGCCGATTCACCTAATAATTAAATATGGGGCCCATATGCGGGCAAATCTAGCCTTATATTGGCCTCATTTAAAACTTGTGGAGCGAACCGGTGATATATCCTGCCTTGTTAAACAACATTTAACTTGCTGGGGGGTCTAAATAACTTGAACCATATAATCATTTGTCGGGACCCCGGTTCCGCTTAATCTTGACCCAATTGCATCGCACCTTGCCATGCCATGCATCATACATGCATCATGCCGATCTTCTGCCAAGTATTGAATATTGCATCCGGTGTTTCTTCTAGTGTTTTGCTTCTTCGCGGATAAGGCCGTTGAGTTGATGTGAGCTTCGCCCCGATCTTCGGGGAAAACCTTCGACAATGTTTTCGCAGCATCTCCCCCTTTCTACCTATCTTACTTTCATAGTATTTATTCCCTCCTGTTGATCTATTGCTATCTGTGTTGCGATGCTTTAGTTTCCGTACCAGTGATATACCTTGCAGCCTTATATTGCCTTGGACACACCCTATTACCTGTTGTTTGGTAGATAGTTGGACTTGCGCGTCGTAGTTGCTTGCTCAAGTGTTGATGTGTGTCGTCATATGCCACGCTTTGATGTATTGCCGCATGTTGATGTTGGAGATGATTCTAGTTTTACTTATTGTTCACTTTACTTTACTTAACAACTAAAATTGAATAAGCAGAGGCATCGGTGGGTGATAGATAATATTTGGTTTCGAACGCCCACTTGTGTCCCGTAAGACCCCGAGTACTTGATACTGCCCTTGATTTTTGCGCTATCCACATCCGGAGGTATATGGGACCCCGAGCGAGCTTGATTCCGTCTTATTTCTTGGGGCCACAAACTAGTTTGAGGTTTTATTTACGATCCTGTACTTATGCCATGCTTTCGCTTAATTTACGATTGTGCGACGGATAGCACACTGCATCTTGTTTAGGATCGGGACACGATTCAGCGGTGTCGACAAGCCCGTTTGGGGTTCCCGATCGTTCACAGCCGTCCACCCAAGACCTTGAGGCCGTCTCGAGCTTGCTTACCGCTGCGGGATCTACTTAAGGTGGCCCCCAAATATTTCTGAATCTTGTGATTGTTCACCGTGAAAGCCTCGTTGGGTTTTGATTTGGTTTTTCCGAGGTTGATCGAGTGTGTGTTGCTATTGGTGCACCCGCCGGGTAAAACTTTTCAAAGCCGTGTCCATGGATATGGACGACTTGGAGCACAGATCTCGATCATAGACAAGCATAACTAAAGTTTATGCTATAAATTTGACTTATAATGACTAGTAATCAGCTTCACTATAATGGAATGGCTAATTAATACTGCCCACAATTGCTTGTTTGGTTGTCGCGACAATTGTATCTGACTAGTAAGTATTGCAACTACAACGAATTGGCTGAATAAAAGTACCAACAACTGCTGGGTTTTTGGGTTATCTCATGATAAATGTATCTGCCTAGTAAGTGTTGCCACTATAACGGAATGATTAACTAAAAGTGCCCAATGTTTACTTTATCAGGACAATTATCTATACCTGACTAGTAAATGCTGCAACGATAACCTAATAAGTAAAACTGCCAACGGTGTGAGTTCCTCGGTTGACTTCCTCGACGGCCTCGAGGGGGAAATGCCAGGATGGGTTTGTTTGGTGTTAGCTTCAGGTTGGATCCGGATAGGTCATTCTTACCCCTCTCTGATATCCGCCAGTTGTACCGAGTCTCTATAGGTTGTTTAGTGCATGTCACGCTGCCATCCACCATACCTATGTAGGCGAGGACCGAATTCTAGCCTCGCTGCATCGCCTCGATCGACGCCCTTCTTTTCCTTTGCCCTTTGTCGGCACCCCTTTGTTTAAGCAGGTTTTGAGATCGACGCCGTTAGCGGTGGTTACCCTTCCGCTTGGCTCGGCAGGTTATGGACGCCATTGGTTATTCTTCGTGGCTCTTAGCCCCATTTGCTTTGTCCGTAGTGGACGCCTATCGCTTCAAGGTGATTTGGATCTTTGTATATTATATCTGTATTCTTGACTCTTTGAGTCGCTGTTATATATATCTGTTTCGTGGGTCCCATCGAGGACTGTTGTGTAATGTTATTACTTCGTTTTCCACCCGCACGAAAGTGCCTGGTGGGCACCTTTGAATCGTTTCTATGCGGGTTTGGCGAATTTTGCTCAAACTTGCATAGGTCCGATTCTGAGGGTGTTACATATAGTATGCCAGTTCTTACATGCACCCATAATATCCCATTGGACAGCAGCAAAATGTATATTACGGTACGTTAAAGGAACAATCCAAGTTGGTCTCACATTTCATAAATCCATCTCTACTCTTCTTTGTGCCTTTTTCGATGCGGATTGGGTAGGTTGTCTCGATGACAGGTGTTGTACATGTGGTTTTGCTATATATTTTTTGGAAAACTTAACTTCTTGAAATGCTCGCAAACAAGTCACGTCATATCACTCTAGTACCAAAGCTGAGTACAAAGCTCTTGCAAATTAATCTGGGTTAAATCATTACTCAAAGAACTTGGTGTTCGCTTGAAAGATAGGCCATGCTTGTGGTGTGATAATCTTGGTGCTATCTACTTATCTGGTAATCCAGTATTTCATGCTCGCACCAAATGCATTGAAATTGATTTTCGTTTTGTCAGGGGGAGAGTTGCAAGCAAGTTAATTGACATTGCGTTTTCTATCCAGCAAAGATCAGATTGCATATGGATTTACCAAAGCTCTGCCACTCAAGGATCTTGAGTTCAAGCATAATCTAAATCTTTCCATTGCCTCCAAGGTTTAGATTAAGGGGGTGTTAATCATAAATTGTAAAGACATTGTACCAACATGGTGTAGTACACCACTCGGTCTTTGTAGAACGCCTCCAGTATTTCATGCTCGCTTGAAGGGATACGGGTAGGTTACACTAGCACAAATCAAAATTTTCTACCGCGTAAACCAGGATTACTATTGTCATAGATCACGGGATTACCACTAGATGCGCAGTTGCGGAACTTGATGAAGCGCGTCGAATCAGTGCAGACGATCTACGTCTCCTCCTCGTTCTCGTCCCACGAGCAGCTCCTCTTTCGTGGCTCGTCCAAGCGCTACAGATGCAGTACCTCCGAGGTATCCACACGTACAGGGTGGAAGCGTCAGACGCCGGACTGCTAGGTCCGCGCGTGAAACAGGCGTGAGGAGTGGCGGCTGGGTAGAATGGTCTAACCCTAGTCAGCACGCCCCACCCTCTCTTATATAGGCGTCCCTAGTGGTCTTCTACATTAGCAGCCCATTAGTAGCCTAATCCTGGTCTAATTCGAATCCAATCTTCATTAGACTTCTAGCCTCCTTAAGTGTGTGACCCTATAGGTTCATATACGTATAGACATGACACGAATACACTTATTCTGTCAATAGTTGGTAACGGCCTCTATCAAGACGTGCCAACTCCTAAACGCATACAAAGATCATATCAGACGAACCATCACAAGGTTTAGTACATGTCTTTCCCTTTGCCTCACGATATTTGGTCTAGCTCCAAGCTGACCTCCCTTTCTCGATACTGTGATTCGGAATCCCTTTACTAGGTTAACTCTTAACCATATGTAGCACGGCCATACATTTACGGATCCAATCACTCGAGGGGCCCAGAGATATCTCTCTCAAGTAGAGAGGGGCAAATCACATCTTGATTGACCATGCCTTGCAGCATGCTTCAGGACAAATCCGAAAGCTACCTTTATAACTACCCAGTTATGGAGTAGCGTCTGATAGCCCCAAAATATGTCGATCCACATCTCAAGTACATGCGACAATCTCAGGTCTAAGGACAAAACATACAGAGAGAGCTGCAACTAATTGCCAGTCTTAAGTTGGGTCAGTCCAACCCCATGTTCATAACATGTGTCCACATCATTGGTTTGACATCTCCATGTATATGACTTGCGAAACATAGTCATCAACCAATCGATGTGCTAGTCTAATATTCACATGTGTCCTCACATGAACTCTGACTAGGGACAATTAAATAACCATACAAGTAAATAGTTTCACAAACAATTCACATAATTGTCAATCAATACAAGTTGCCTGATATGGATATTCAAGGAACATTACAAAAACTCATGGATACATAAGAAATATAATCATCTCTATGATTGCCTCTAGGGCATATTTCCTTCAGTCTCCCACTTGCACTAGAGTCAATCTAGATTGTATCTAATACCTATTGATCTTGCGTGCGCCTCATGCGTAGGCTGCGGGAGTGGCTTTGTAAAAGGATCAGCAACATTTGAGTTCGTATGTATTTTGCATATCATGACACTACCATCCTCAACGAACTCACGAATCTGATGGTAACGCGTGTGAATATGTTTGTTCTTCTGGTGTTGTCTAGGTTCCTTGGCTTGTGCAATAGCACCATTGTTGTCACAATAAACGTCCATGGGATTGGACGTGCCCTGAACCACACCAAGAGCGATCAAGTAATTCCTAATCCAAACAGATTCCTTTGCAGCCTCCGAGGCGGCAATATATTCAGCTTCTGTTTAAGAGGAGGCCACCATATCTTGCTTGGAACTTTTCCAACTCACAACACCACCATTCATGACAAACACATAACCATATTGCGATCTAGAATCATCTGATCGTTAAGGTAACTCGCATTTGTGTAACCCCTTACACTGAGTTCATCCTCACCTCCATAAACTAGAAACACATCCTTAGTCCGACTCAAGTACTTAAGGATATTATTTACCAATGTCCAGTGACCTTCACCTGGATCAGCCTGATATCTGCTTGTAACACTTAGAGCATAGGAAACATCTGGGCGAGTACATATCATTGCATACATGATGGATCCAATAGCCGAAGCATATGGAACCCTACTCATGCGCTCACGCTCATTAGTAGTCGAAGGACACTGAGTCTTGCTGAGTTTAATGCCGTGAGACATGGGCAAGAACCCCTTCTTAGCCTCTTCCATGTTGAACCGTTTCAACACTTTGTCAATGTATGTACTCTGGCTTAATCCAATTAGCCTCCTTGATCTATCTCTATAGATCTTGATGCCCAGAATATATGCCGCTTCTCCTAAGTCCTTCATCGAAAAACTATTTTTCAACGAGGTCTTAACAGACTCGAGCATAGGAATGTCATTTCCAATCAGTAATATGTCATCTACATATAAGATTAGAAATACCAGCGCTCTCCCACTTTCCTTCTTGTAAACTGTAGCATCCCAATTGTCTAACAATTGCAATGCTACTAGCCTAGTCTATACAAATGCTACTTCCTACATATAATTGTTGCATCATAAATATATCATGCCCATGTCATCATGCCACCTTGCATTTGAGCATCATATAAAACCCTTTTTTGTGTTGGTTCTTCTCTCATATGCATTGTAAATTGTATTTGCCTCTTGATATTGTATTTGGTTCTTGATATATTGTTTAAATGCCCAAGTTGAGTTGGGGGCATATCTTTTACTAACTCCACCACCCTTCTTGTCATCACCCCATCATTCCACCATTCCACCATATATGAGCATTGCAACTTATTTGGTTTTACCTCTAGCTCATGTGGATTGGAATGGATCCAATTCTATCTCCACATGCTCTCATATAGGCACCATATTGTTTCCACATTATTGGTTTATGAGACCCACATGGCCACCTTTGCATGCCTTGTGAGTGGAACCTTTTACCTAGCTTCCATATGGGTTGTTTTGGGGTTATTATCATGTTGAGATATTTTTGGGCTTACTAAATACCTAGTGGCACATACACACTAGCAAGTCCCATTTCTATTCAAATATGGTCATCTCCATCTACTCCACATGGGGCATCCTTTTAATTCTTTTTGCTTGGCTTTTATTCCAATTTTGGGAATGCCTAATAATAATGCCATGTTAATATTATTGTTCTCCCAAAAATAAGCATGGCATCAATTATTGGCATGGGTCATGCAACCTTCTCCATCTTTGGCCCTCCTTTGGTTTTAATTGTTTTGAGTGGATCATCTTCTCTTCTCTCTCCTTCTCTCAATCTTTTCCATCTTGCTATGCTTCCTTGCCATGTGCATCAAGAATCTCACCCTCACCTTATCTCCTTCACTCATGCATGATCATGTGAGGTCATATCCTTAAAAAACCCATTTTATCTCTCCTTATCCAGCACCATGTGTCCAACAAACACTCCCCTCTCCATCTCTTTTCACCATCATGCTTGATCTTGTAGGTTATCTAAAACCCTAAGCTCTCATCTCTCCTCTCTCCAAACCGAGCCACCCCCTAACCAAGACCACCTCTCCTCTCTCCAATCTAGCTCAACCAAAACCCTAAACCTAACCCTCATCTAACCCTCTCTCTCTTCCTCTCTACCTAGCCGAGCCCTCCCTCTCCCTGCCAGCAGGCCCCACCAGCCCGAGCCTGCCCTCCAACCCACGAGCTCCCCTCCTCCCTGGTCCCTCTCTTCCCTCTCTAAGCTACAGGACAAGAAGGAGGCAAGAGAGAAGACCTAGCCCGAGCTACCCTCCTCACCTTTATGCAAAGCCACCACCACCCCATGTGCCTCTCCCCTCTCTCCCTTATCACCTCAACCACCCCAGGCATCCTAGATCGAGATCTGCTCAGGAACCCAGCCTCCCACATTCCTCTCCTTGGCCATGGTCATCTCCATGCCGCTCTAAATCCCTACCCCGGCCATATTCTCTCCTGGGTGTTCTAGAGATTTCCTAGGCGAACCTGGAGCACCAGCGCAATGCACTGCTTCCCCTTCTTTCAATCAGACAAGGATCCTCGGAATCGCGGGTTGACGCTCACGCCATGGACGTCATGTACCCGAAGCTGCCGTGGCCTCTGCCTCCCTCACGATCCCCTGCATTCCTATCTCCATCGGCCACGTCGATGAGTTCTTGGTGAGCCCCTCGACCTCCTAGACAACATCCTCCTCCTTCTAGTTCACTGTGTCGACGTAGCCCGTCGTCGATCAACCTCCATCACAAGACTGCCAAGCAGCTCACAGACGTCAGCCTACATGAGGAGTCAAGTGTTAGCCGGAAACCTCTCTGTTCCTCTCCATTTTACCGGCTCCCTAGACCACCTCTGGCAATTCTCTGAACATAATCGTCTCCCCGGGGAATCCCTCTTTCCATTAAGCCCGACCTTGATCAAAACGGCGAGTTACATCTCTCAGAATTCTCACCTGAAGTCACGCAAGTTTTCGGTCGCTGCTGCTCTGAACTATCGAGTTCGTCCGTCAGTTAAACACGAAAACAATACATCTGACCTACCTCTATTCCTCCTCGTTTTCCCGCCGTCTCAGCCCACCTATGGAAAAACATCATGAACCAAACTTGTAGATCTTGATCCCCTCTATAATAATTCTTTTTGCGGCATCGCGAGATTCCTAGCGGATCTCTCGCCATCGTCTCCCACAAACCAAGATCAGCTGGCTGTTTTCGTTGATCCAATCTTCAGTTCGTCAGATAACTTCCCAGAAACTTTTGCAATAAGGCCCTTCCTATTTTCCTCATCTCAACCCGCAGTCCCCTCCTTCTGCCAATTGTCACCACCTCGTTGGCTGCACGCGTGTGTGGGGCTCCTTCCCCGCTGGCCCACCTGTCATCCACTGTGGCTAGGTGAGCCCGCGGTGACAAAAGCCTTTTCCTGGACGCGTGTGTCCTAGTCAGCCTTGGCCCACTTGTCTGTGACTATGGCTGGATCTGCCTGAGTACAAAAAGGTTTTTCTGTTCTCTGTTTTGATTTAAACCTTTTCAAATTATTTCAAATTCAAATCAGTTTTATAATAACTTTTAAAATACAAATTCAAATTATACATGTGATATATGTTTTGAAATCAGAAAAATGTGAGGAATTCAAATATGCCCTCCAAAATATATTTCGGACACTTAATTTCCAAGTTGATTAAAATTATAATAAAATGCCCTTTTACCTTAATCAATTAATAACTTTTGTTTTATAACTCCAAATTTGACAAATGATATGTCTAAAATGATTAGCTCGACGAGACCTTTCTGTTTATGCATTCCATGTTCTGAATTGCAGCATGCATCATATAAATATAAAGATTACAGCAACTTATTTGAGTATAAAATATGATTAAAACCCCATAAAATGTTTATTTCTTGTAATCTACACCTCACCCATGCCATGCTACTTTATTGCCATGCAAATTGTGCATCATTCATCATGGCATGATTGTTTGCTTGTCGCATCTTATTCATATGCTTGTGCACTTTATTTACGTTGTCCCTTGTTTGTTTGGTTCTTCTTCGAATAGACGCTGAGCAGGGGATATATCAAGAAACCCAGGAGCACTACCCAGATCCTTCTCTCGCTTCAACTGAGCTGCCAGGCAAGCACTACCACATGCTTGCATACATACAGTACCTATTGCCTCTATCTTATTCTTGCATCATTGAGTCGCGATTGCATTAAACTGAATCCCAAGTACTGCATAGCCTTTACTTTTAAACTCCACTGAAGCTTGTTCCTCCATCCCATGAGCCATTACTACAGGAGTTGTTTGAGCCATGCGAGTCGTAGAACAGCATGTGTAGGGTATGTGAGTGTCTGATGGATAACGAGGTACCTAAACAACTTAACCTGAGTAGTGTGGGATAACTAATGAAAGTGGCACCGGTGATCAATATCTGCTATTTGGTTTTTCATGCTCACTTGTGTCCCGTAGGACCCCGAGTACTTGATTCCTGTTCCTTGAATATTCGCGCTATCCACATCCGGGAGGATTATGGGACCCCCCTGAGCCAGAGCTTGATTCATTATTATTTCTTGGGGACACAAACTAGTTTGAGGTTTTATTTACTATCCTGTACTTATGCCATGCTTTACTGCTTTATTTACGATTGTGCGAGGATCACCTGTACTGTTTAGGATCGTGACACGTTTTCGCTGTTTCGACAAGCCCAGTCACATTTTCGGGTTCCCAGTCGTTTACAGCCGTCCCCACAAACCTTGAGTCCGTCTCGGAGCCGGCCAGCTTCGTTGCGGGTATACTTAATGTGGCATCCCGCAAAATCACTACTAGAAAATCGCGTTGAATTTGTGCATTGCATCGTCATCATCATGCATTGTTTGCTAAAACTATGTTCGCAAGCCCGTTTTGTTTTTCTAAAGCGCCCCATCTTTATTCAAACGCCAAACCCCGGGGCTCCGGAGTATTTTGTTTTGTTGCTATCGGTCTGCAAAAGTTGCATTTAAAATAAATAAAAGAATTAAATTATTTTAATAGGGGCAGTCGAACGGGCCGAGTGACCCGATCGACCACCCCAGAAAAACATAAACGGTCCGCCCCTTTTTTTCTAAACCTACCAACTAACCTACCCACACCCGCTGGCCACATCACCCCACCCAATCCCCTAACGCCACCTCACCCTCTCCCTAGCCCTCACCCAACCAGACCATGCCACGTCACCCCTCACCCCTCCTCTCTCCCTCTCTCTCTCCACCACCCCCCAGCCCACCTGCCCCACACACTAGCACACACACAACACACGCCGCGCGCAGCACGCTGCAGCCGCGCCTGCCCCTGGACCCACCGGTCCCACGCCCCAGCCCCACACCGCACCACCCCGCCCCAGGTCCACCTTCCCCTGGCCCCGTCCCCACCTGGGCCCACCGCCCAACTCCCCCGTCTTCCACCTCGCGTCCACCTCCTCCCTCCTCTGCTAGCCCCTCCTCTCGATCACGCCTACAACCGCCTCCGCCGCCTGCTCACGCCCGCCCGCCGCCGCCTCAGCCAATGAGCCCCTCCGCCCGCTCGCGTCCTCCCCGAGATCCCCTCACTGCGCTTGACGCCTCAGCCCGCCCTCAAGCTCCGCCTGCCCTCCTACCGCCAAGCACCTCGCGTTCCCGAGCTCCGGCCCTTGCCTCCTCCCTGAGCCAGCCCGCCACTGCCCGGCGCCTCACCGCCTCCCTGCCAGTTCTTCCCGCCGGGCCACACTTCGCCCGAGCCCGCCTCCCGGAGCTCACTGCGACCCGACCCTGGCCCACTCGCCGGAGCCCGCGGCGCCGCCCGCCACCACGCCTCCGTTCGCCCGCGCCTCCGCCCGCTCCAGCAGTCCGTCCTCCGCCGTCCTCTGCCAAGCGCCAAGAGCCTCGCTTCTCCGGAAGCGCGCCCTGCGTCGACCCCGCCCCACCTGCGTCGGATCGGGCCTTCACCGCCACCGCCCGGTCGCCGGGCGCCCGCCTGCGCAGATCCTCTGCGTCGCCGCACCTTGCCTTGCGCCACGGTGGTGGTGTCCCGAGTTCGTCGGGCTCGCGCCGCCGTCCTCGACCGCTGAGCGCCGGCCCCGTTGGTGATGCTTGTGTGAGTGGAGGTAGACGTGCCGTGAAGAGGAATCGATGCCAAGTTTAGGGGTGACAAGAATCATCTCGACGACAGGACCTCCTCACGAACCGAACCCTCGGGACCGCCAAGTTCACCGAGACCCTAGACGCAAGATCTCCTTCATGGGACGACAAGTACTCCGACATGGATCCGTTTGGAGCAAACCCGAAGACGGTAGGTGCGACAAGTCCTACTTCATGGACATCGAGTGCCAAGATCGCCCACAGAGAACCGAAGTTGTCGAGACCCTGAGGACCCGCTCCCGGAGACGAAGACCGAACCAGACAAGATCTGCATGCGACAAGAACGCCCCGACCAGGTCGGACCCAATGCGCCCCGACGCCGAACCAAGTACTCCCTCGTGAACGCCAAGGTCTACCTCACGGACACCGAGAACTTCCCCCTGAACGCCACGACCGTCGACATGACCCAAAGACCCCGGATGCGTCAAGAACTACCCGATATCCGAGAACGACCCCGGAGTCCGAGAACGTTCCGTCGAATCCTGAACCTCGAACCCCGAACCCCGAACCCCGGAACCCAAGATCGTCGAGACCCCTAGTGTGTGACCCCTTTTCCTCGAACCTTATTTTATAACATAACAACTTGTTGCATATTTAATTGTCATTCTCGCATGCATATCATCGGTTTGGGGGCCTTATGCCGATTCACCTAATAATTAAATATGGGGCCCATATGCGGGCAAATCTAGCCTCATATTGGCCTCATTAAACTTGTGTAGCGAACCCGTATTACTTCTTGCCTTGTTAAACAACATTTAAAATGCAGGGTTTCTAAACAACTTGAACCACCTAACTAATTGTCGGGACCCCGGTTCCGCTTAATCTGACCTAATTGCACCGCACCTTTGCCATCTCATACATCATGCATGCATCATGCCGATCTTCTGCCGTTGTATTAAATATTGCATCCGGTGTTTCTTCTAGTGTTTTGCTTCTTCGCGGATAAGGCCGTTGAGTTGATGTGAGCTTCGCCCCGATCTTCGGTTGAACCCTTCGGCAATGTTTTCAGGCGAGCATCTCCCCCTTTCTACCTATCTTACTTTTATAGTCTTATTCCCTCCTGTTGATCTATTGCTATCTGTGTTGCGATGCTTTAGTGTTCGTACCTGTGATATACCGTGCAGCCCTATATTGCCTTGGACACACCCTATTACCTGTTGTTTGGTAGATAGTTGGACTTGCGCGTCGTAGTTGCTGGCTCAAGTGCTGTTGTGTGTCGTCATATGCCACAGTTGCTGATGTATTGCCGCATGTTGATGTTGGAGATGATTCTAGTTTTACTTATTGTCACTTTAATTTCTGTTTAACAACTAAAATTGAAATAAGCAGAGGCATCGGTGGGTGATAGATAATATTTGGTTTCCGAACGCCCACTTGTGTCCCGTAAGACCCCGAGTACTTGATACCTGTTCCTTGATTTATCGCGCTATCCACATCCGGGAGGTATATGGGACCCCCCTGAGCCAGAGCTTGATTCAGTCTTATTTCTTGGGGCCACAAACTAGTTTGGGGTTTTATTTACGATCCTGTACTTATGCCATGCTACTTTCTGTATTAAATTGTGCGACAGATAGCACACTGTACTGTTTAGGTAAGCGGAATGTTTTCGCGGTATCGACAGTCCCCGATTGGGGATCTGCTGTCGTTTACAGCCATTGACGCAAACCTTGAGTCCGTCTCGGAGCTTGCTTACTTCGTTGGTGTACTCAAGGTGGCCTCAAATATTTCTCAATCTGTGATTGTTCACGTGAAAGCCTCGTTGGGTTTTGATTTGGTTTTCCGAGGTTGATCGAGCGTGTTGCTATTGGTGCACCCCGGGTAAAACTTTCTGAAAGCCGTGTCCGCGGATATGGACGACTTGGAGCACAGTATCTCGATCATAGACAAGCATAACTAAAGTTTACTGCTATAAATTTGACTTTATAATGACTAGTAATCAGCTTCACTATAATGGAATGGATAATTAATACTGCCCACAATTGCTTGTTTGGTTGTCGCTTGCGACAATTGTATCGGACTAGTAAGTATTGCAACTACAACGGAATGGCTGAATAAAAGTACCAACAACTGCTGGGTTTTGGGTTTATATCATGCTATCTGTACCTGATTAGTAAGTGCTGCAACTATAACGGAATGGTTAACTAAAAGTGCCCACTGCTTATTTTAACAGGACGATTATCTATACCTGACTAGTAATTGCTGCAACGATAACCAAAGAAGTAAAACTGCCAACTGTGTGAGTTCCTCGGTGGACTTCCTCGTTTGGTCTCGAGGGGGAGACACCAGGATGGGTTTGTTTGATGTTAGCTTGTGTTGGATCCGGATAGGTCATTCTCACCTCTCGATCACCGCCAGGTTGTATCGAGTCTCTATAGGTTGTTTAGTGCTTGTTGTCACGCCGATCCACCATACCTATGTAGGCGAGGACCGAATTCTAGCCTCGCTGCAATCGCCTCGATCGACGCTCCTTCTTTTCCTTTGCCCTTTTCGGCACCCTTTTGTTTAAGCGTTTTGAGATCGACGTCGTTAGCGGGTTACCCTTCCGGCTTGGCCTCGGCGGTTATGGACGCCATTGGTTATTCTTCAGGGCTCTTAGCCCCATTTGCCTCTTGTCCGTAGCTGGACGCTCTATCGTTTTCAAGGTGATTTGGATCTTTGTATATTATATTTGTATTCTTGACTCATGGAGTCGCCGTTATATATATCTGTTCTGTGGGTCCCATCGAGGACTGTTGTGTAATGTTATTACTCCGTTTTCCACCCGCACGAAAGTGCCTGGTGGGCACCTTTGAATCGTTTCTATGCGGGTTTGGCGAATTTTGCTCAAACTTGCATAGGTCCGATTCTGAGGGTGTTACACTTAATGGGGTGGCCCCCTGAAATATTTCTGAATCTTGTGATTGCTTTGTCGTGAAAGCCTCGTTGGGTTTTGATTTGGTTTTTCCAAGGTTGATCGAGTGTGTGTTGTTATTTGTGCACCCCTGCAGGGTAAAACTTTCTGAAAGCCGTGTCCGCGGTTATGGACGACTTGGAGCACAGTTTCTCGATCATAGACAAGTATAACTAAAGTACCGCTGTTAATCTGACTAAGTAACTGACTAGTAAATAGTGCAACACTCATGGAATGAATAATAAAACTGCCAACGGATGGGGGGTGTTCGTCCGCTTCCTCGTTGGTAAGCGAGGAGGATGGATCTATTAATATTACCGTTATAACTGTTGTCATTAATTCACGGACATCCGTCTATCTTTGGTTAGGCGGATGGTTAGCGAGTATCTATAGAATTGTTAGGGTTTATCTTTTGCTGCAATTGCGTCCAGGTTGTGTCCCCTTAGGCATAAAGACTAGACTTTGAGTACCCCTAGGGTCTCACGATAAATTATTTGATTCGGATGAACAGTACACTCACAAGATGGATACTGGGTGGAGGAGACTGATGTGGACAACGATCATTCGGTGTAGAGATTCCGGAACGGGATCCGTGAGATCTGGGCGTATGGATGTGTTTATTTATGGGGCATCTTATGCCGATTTGCTTCTTATCCGTACTCGGGTCTTGTTTTGCCGCTTCCGCCTGATACTCTGATGTTTGATGTATGAGGAGATATCCTAAACTATTATATCTATCTAGGATATTTGGATCTTGCCGTATGGCGTTGCAATATTTCTATTTATTTTAGATGGAATGGCTCGAGACTGGTGTATGGTGGCTTGCATACATACTCATTTGTGTGTAGTTGATCCCATCCTTACCGATTACGGCCTTTCTTGTCCCGATGTTTGGAAATGGTTAGGACGGCCAAAAGGTCTACCTGTGAGTGGCATTTGGGCCCCACCGTACTGTTTTAACCATTTCCGCTCATCCAGGCTTGTAATTAGGAGCGTAATTCACCGAGGTAGTTACAATTGGTATCAGAGCCATCGCGCCCTTCAGGGTCTCAGCCAAATGGTCGTTGTCAGTCTAGCAAATATTTTTGGTAGCTATGTATACTAGGGAAAAACAAAACGTGAGAGTAGGACTGCTTCCACTTTTCTTCTTACCCACCCACCACCCTTTTCTGGTAAGGAAGTGTAACGTTTTCAATCCTCTTCTTAAATTCAAACTAGGATTCACGTGTTCTGGGTTTCCGTAGTACAATAGGTTGAGTGTGTGTGTGTGTGTAATTCCTTGTATATCTGTTGCATCCAACATGTTATCTTTATCTGCCTTTGGTTATCAACTGTTGGTACATTCCATACTGACAGGCTTTTGAATACCGGTGCGATCTATCTGACTCCTTGTTAACCGGTGCCATCTTCTTAAGGGTGTCCTTTCTTCTAGCAACTCCACATTCTGTGAAACCATCAGTTGTTAATCGCTACCTGATAAGTGTTTTTGCGCATCTATTGGTATTTTAATGCCAAAAAATGCGGAAAAATTTTCTTTGATACATCTATGCTTCCACACTCCTTTTCAGTCGTGTGTGAAACATTATCCATCTCCCTTTTATCAGCATGTCCATGCTAACTCATTCTTTTGTCACCCGTGCTTAATCCTAGAGTTTCATTTCATCTCCAATTCTCTTGGGCTAATTACATAACATGTGTCGATCCGATGCTGGTGATTGTAATTTGGTTCTCGGCATAGCTATATGACACTTATCTTGAGTGGAATATGGAAAATGCAATCACCACTATCCTCCAAATGGTGACGGTTATCTCCTGTGATTTTGAGTACACCGCGATCATATATATGCATATTCAAGCATCTTTGGCAATCCAGAGTTTCTCCAAGCACTACGGCGGTCTATCATCTGTCCATCATGCTGCACATCCTTTTGAACCCCATATCTGCACAATTATCCTGGATACGAGGGAATTGCATCTTTTCGTCTCTGATAGCTTTGCTTAAGGTATGAGATATCATCGGTTCTTATCCAAGATCTCTTTATCTTTGAAACCGGTGATCCGATCGACAATGTGAACCAGGTGACATCTCTTTTCCTTCCGAAGGACCAGTTAACCTATTCTCAACAAGATCTTCTTCAACAGGAATCCTTACTCGTAACGTTGATCTTTCAAAGAGCGTTGAGCTCAAAAAGTGTTTCGAGCATTTGTTCGTTCTCCCGCCTCTTGAACTTGGTATTCTGGGAATATCTTGTTAATCCATGGTGGTATATGTTGATAATATGCTTGCCTATTCGATATCTATGGAAGGACATGGAAGATCATCTGTGTCTCTTTCTCTCGAGCTTCGTGAGCACTGCCTGTGTGCAAAGTCTCAAAGTGAGAATTCTGACTTTTTGATGTCACCTATCTCGGCCACGTCCTTCTGCTAAATAGATAGCTTCAACTCTGGAATCAGCAAGTCCATTGTTAATTCCATCCTCCATCTTCAACCAATCCGGAGTTGTTCCTTGTTGGCAAGTTATCATCGTCGTTCCGCTGAAGATTTCCTCAAGGCTGCTAAATCTTTCTCAATCATTTCAAGAAGAACATGGAGTCCTTTCACCTCAGTCTCGTCAAGTAATCTCTTGAAACCCTCTCGCTCTGTCGTCTATGCTCAATCCACCGGAGGCCATGAATACCTTCCAGATCTTGTATTCCGTCTGTTCAAGTGGTGTTATCTTTTTCTTTGTCTGTGGAACCTTGCAGTTGTCTCCGTAATCTTCCTTCATATCTTTCCGGTGGCTTGGTACTTCAGACATGACGACAACATCATCATCTTTATCTATATATGAATCCGGCGAATCGTTTGCATCTATCCTTGTTTTCTAACGAAGTTCCATGAGATATTCTTGTCAATACCTTCAGTCTGTTTCGGTAGTTGGGTTGCATGATTTTCTTATTCATGTGCGGAGTAATGCTTTGAGTGCGGGATGGAGTAGCTACCATACTACTTCTCTTATCATTCGCTCTTGTACATTGAATTGGTGAATTAATGTGATTTCACTCATTCCACGGAAGTTAGAAGTGGCCTTTATCCCTTGATACTTTTACTTCCGTCCTTGTTTTTCCGGATTTCTCTTTCGAAGAAAGTAATCAATAATCTCTTGTTGGTGGTCTGTCTATTCTAGATGGAGCAAAATCTTCAATTATCTGGTGGAAACCGACGCAAACCTTTTTCTATCCTCGTCTTTCTACCGATGCTCGATATCCCCAAACAAGATGAAAGGAAACTATCTCTCTTTGTTTCATCAATTCTTTTTCCGTGGTAAAGCCAATTATGGTTGATGCCATCAGCCGCAAATCTATTGCGTTAGCCTCAAGGCTAAATAAAGCAATAAGTATCTCTACAATAAACTCCAGATCCTGCATATTCTTTGCTTCTCGGGATTCCACCATGATCTGGCTTCACATCCATCTCTGGAAGTTATATCTGCGCATCTAAATTGCGTGATCCTTGGGTCTTACCGGCGCAACAAGAATCTAATCCAACGATGTCTAACTAAATCTTTCTGTTGTTATCAAGGGACTCTATCGTTTGAAGGCAATATTGTTTCCGAACTTCTTTTCTCAAATCCGAGAGAAGATACGATGCTGTTGTAATAGTGGTTCAAAACCTCTCCAATCTAACTCTTTTTCTTCCGGCGAGATAAAGATTCATCCCCTCTAGTATCGGTAAATCTTTAATCTTAATGGTGTGTCTTTCTTTATCCATGATACATCATCTTCTCCTTTTCTTTCACAAGTGGTTATATTCTTTTATCATGATTCTTGGGAAAACCGGAGCTATGCCCATCCTATCCTTCTTGTCTCACGACAATCCTTCAACTCTTCTAACCCGTTGTTTCTCAAGCAAAACGCAAGACTCGCAACAAGTCTAGCAAGTTTTGCAAGGTGTAGTGGTCGCACCATTCCGTTGTTCATCAACTTGGGAACGTGAGGGTCACCTTCGTTCGAACACCCGCCTCTCCTTGTGTTGTTTTCTTTTTCCTAGGAATCTCGGGGCGAGATTCTTGTTTAGTGGGGGAGAGTTGTAGCATCCCAATTGTCTAACAATTGCAATGCTACTAGCCTAGTCTATACAAATGCTACTTCCTACATATAATTGTTGCATCATAAATATATCATGCTCATGTCATCATGCCACCTTGCATTTGAGCATCATATAAAACCCTTTTTTGTGTTGGTTCTTCTCTCATATGCATTGTAAATTGTATTTGCCTCTTGATATTGTATTTGGTTCTTGATATATTGTTTAAATGCCCAAGTTGAGTTGGGGGCATATCTTTTACTAACTCCACCACCCTTCTTGTCATCACCCCATCATTCCACCATTCCACCATATATGAGCATTGCAACTTATTTGGTTTTACCTCTAGCTCATGTGGATTGGAATGGATCCAATTCTATCTCCACATGCTCTCATATAGGCACCATATTGTTTCCACATTATTGGTTTATGAGACCCACATGGCCACCTTTGCATGCCTTGTGAGTTGAACCTTTTACCTAGCTTCCATATGGGTTGTTTTGGGGTTATTATCATGTTGGGATATTTTTGGGCTTACTAAATACCTAGTGGCACATACACACTAGCAAGTCCCATTTCTATTCAAATATGGTCATCTCCATCTACTCCACATGGGGCATCCTTTTAATTCTTTTTGCTTGGCTTTTATTCCAATTTTGGGAATGCCTAATAATAATGCCATGTTAATATTATTGTTCTCCCAAAAATAAGCATGGCATCAATTATTGGCATGGGTCATGCAACCTTCTCCATCTTTGGCCCTCCTTTGGTTTTAATTGTTTTGAGTGGATCATCTTCTCTTCTCTCTCCTTCTCTCAATCTTTTCCATCTTGCTATGCTTCCTTGCCATGTGCATCAAGAATCTCACCCTCGCCTTATCTCCTTCAATCATGCATGATCATGTGAGGTCATGTCCTTAAAAAACCCATTTTATCTCTCCTTATCCAGCACCATGTGTCCAACAAACACTCCCCTCTCCATCTCTTTTCACCATCATGCTTGATCTTGTAGGTTATCTAAAACCCTAAGATCTCATCTCTCCTCTCTCCAAACCGAGCCACCCCCTAACCAAGACCACCTCTCCTCTCTCCAATCTAGCTCAACCAAAACCCTAAACCTAACCCTCATCTAACCCTCTCTCTCTTCCTCTCTACCTAGCCGAGCCCTCCTTCTCCCTGCCAGCAGGCCCCACCAGCCCGAGCCTGCCCTCCAACCCACGAGCTCCCCTCCTCCCTGGTCCCTCTCTTCCCTCTCTAAGCTACAGGACAAGAAGGAGGCAAGAGAGAAGACCTAGCCCGAGCTACCCTCCTCACCTTTATGCAAAGCCACCACCACCCCATGTGCCTCTCCCCTCTCTCCCTTATCACCTCAACCACCCCAGGCATCCTAGATCGAGATCTGCTCAGGGACCCAGCCTCCCACCTTCCTCTCCTTGGCCATGGCCATCTCCATGCCGCTCTAAAGCCCTACCTCGGCCATGTTCTCTCCCGGGTGTTCTGGAGATTCCCTAAGCGAACACGAGCACCAAGTGATGCCCCTTCCCTTCTTTCAATCAGACAAGGATCCCTGCCGGGAATCGCCGGGGTTGACGCCTCGCTGCCATGGATGTCATGTACCCGAAGCTGCCGTGGCCTCTGCCTCCCTCACGATCCCCTGCATTCCTCTCTCCATCGGCCACGTCGACGAGTTCTTGGTGAGCCCCTCGACCTCCCAGACAACATCCTCCTCCTTGTTTACTTTGTCGACGTAGCCCGCTGTCGATCAACCTCCACAGATCACAAGACTGCGCAAGCCGAGATCGCTGCAGCCTAGGAGTCGAGTGCAGCCGCCGAAACCTCTCTGTTCCTCTCCATTTTACCGGCTCCCTAGACCACCTCTGGCAATTCTCTGAACATAATCGTCTCCCCGGGGAATCCCTCTTTCCATTAAGCCCGACCTTGATCAAAACGCGAGTTACATCTCTCGAATTCTCACCAAGTCACGCAGTTTTCGGTCGCCGCCTGAACTATCGAGTTCGTCCGTCAGTTAAACACGAAAACAATACATCTGACCTACCTCTGTTCCTCCTCGTTTTCCCGCCGTCTCAGCCCACCTACGGAAAAACATCATGAACCAAACTTGTAGATCTTGATCCCCTCTATAATATTTCTTTTTGCGGCATCGCGAGATTCCTAGCGGATCTCTCGCCATCGTCTCCCACAAACCAAGATCAGCTGGTTGTTTTCGTTGATCCAATCTTCAGTTCGTCAGATAACTTCCCAGAAACTTTTGAAATAAGGCCCTTCCTATTTTCCTCATCTCAACCCGCAGTCCCCTCCTTCTGCCAATTGTCACCACCTCGTTGGCTGCACGCGTGTGTGGGGCTCCTTCCCCGCTGGCCCACCTGTCATCCACTGTGGCTAGGTGAGCCCGCGGTGACAAAAGCCTTTTCCCCGGACGTGTGTCCTAGTCATTTGTCCCACTTGTCCGTGATTGTAGGATCTCGAGTACAAAAAGGTTTTTCTGTTTTCTGTTTTGATTTAAACCTTTTCAAATTATTTCAAATTCAAATCAGTTTTATAATAACTTTTAAAATACAAATTCAAATTATACATGTGATATATGTTTTGAAATCAGAAAAATGTGCGGAATTCAAATATGCCCTCCAAAATATATTTCGGACACTTAATTTCCAAGTTGATTAAAATTACAATAAAATGCCCTTTTACCTTAATTAATTAATAACTTTTGTTTTATAACTCCAAATTTGACAAATGATATGTCTAAAATGATTAGCTCGACGAGACCTTTCTGTTTATGCATTCCATGTTCTGAATTGCAGCATGCATCATATAAATATAAAGATTACAGCAACTTATTTGAGTATAAAATATGATTAAAACCCCATAAAATGTTTATTTCTTGTAATCTACACCTCACCCATGCCATGCTACTTTATTGCCATGCAAATTGTGCATCATTCATCATGGCATGATTGTTTGCTTGTCGCATCTTATTCATATGCTTGTGCACTTTATTTACGTTGGCCCTTGTTTGTTTGGTTCTTCTTCGAATAGACGCTGAGCAGGGGATATATCAAGAAACCCAGGAGCACTACCCAGATCCTTCTCTCGCTTCAACTGAGCTTCGTGCAAGCACTACCACATGCTTGCATACATAAAGACCTATTGCCTCTATCTTATTCTTGCATCATTGAGTCGCGATTGCATTAAACTGAATCCCAAGTATTGCATAGCCTTTACTTTTAAACCCCAAGCTTGTTCCTCCATCCCATGAGCCATTACTACAGGAGTTGTTTGAGCCATGCGGGTCGAGAACAAAGATGTGTAGGGTATGTGAGTGTATGATGGATAACGAGGTACCTAAACAACTTAACTTTGAGTAGTATGGGATAACTAATGAAAGTGGCACCGTGAGCAATATCTATTTGGTTTTTCATGCTCACTTGTGTCCCATAGGACCCCGAGTACTTGATTCCTGTTCCTTGAATATTCGCTATCCACATCCGGAGGATTATGGGACCCCGAGCCGAGCTTGATTCATTCTTATTTCTTGGGGCCACAAACTAGTTTGAGGTTTTATTTACTATCCTGTACTTATGCCATGCTTTATGCTTTATTTACGATTGTCGAGGATCACTGTCTTGTTTAGGATCGTGACACGTTTTTTAGTATCGACAAGCCCACCACATTTTCGGGTTCCCAGTCGTTCTGACCGTCCCCAAAACCTTGAGTCCGTCTCGAGCCGGCCAGCTTCGTTGCGGGTATACTTAATGGGTGGCCTGAAATATTTCAATCTTGTGATTGCTTTGTCGTGAAAGCCTCGTTGGGTTTTGATTTGGTTTTTCCAAGGTTGATCGAGTGTGTTGCTATTTATGCACCTCAGGTAAAACTTTCTCAAAGCCGTGTCATGGTTATGGACGACTTGGAGCACGCTTTCGATCATAGACAAGTATAACTAAAGTACCGTTAATCGACTAAGTAATCGACTAGTAAATAGTGCAACACTCATGGAATGAATAATAAACCGCCAACGGATGGGGTGTTCATCCGCTTCCTCGTTGGTAGCGAGGAGGATGGATCTTAATATTACCGTTATAACTGTTGTCATTAATTCACGGACATCCGCTTATCTTTGGTTAGGCGGATGGTTAGCAGTATCTATAGAATTGTTAGGGTTTATCTTTTGCTGCAATTCGTCACCCTGTGTTGTGTCCCCTTTAGAGGCATAAAGACTTGTTGAGTACCCCTAGGGTCTCACACGATAAATTATTTGATTCAGATGAACAGGTACACTCACAAGATGGATACTGGGTGGAGGAGACGGACGATGTGGACAACGATCATTCGGTGTAGAGATTTCGGGAACGGGGATCCGTGAGATCTGTGGGCGGGATGTGTTTATTTATGGGGCATCTTATGCCGATTTGCTTCTTATCCGTACTCGGGTCTTGTTTTGCCGCTTCCGCCTGATACTCTGATGTTTGATGTATGAGGAGATATCCTAAACTATTATATCTATCTAGGATATTTGGATCTTGCCGTATGGCATTGCAATATTTCTATTTCTTTTAAATGGAATGGCTCTGAGGACTGTTGTATGGTGGCTTGCATACATACTCATTTGTGTATGTAGTTGATCCCTTCGCCTGCCGATTACGCCGCCCGTTCTTGACCCGATGTTTGGAAATGGTTAGGACGGCCGAAAGGTCTACCTGTGAGTGGCATTTGGGTCCCACCGTACTATTTTAACCATTTCCGCTCATCCAGGCTTGTAACTAGGAGCGTAATTCACCGAGGTAGTTACATAAACACAAGGTTCTTGTTCATTTTTTATGAAGCCAAACTCCTTTAAAACTTCATCAAATCAAATATTCCAACTCCAAGATGCGAGCAAAACATGAACTACACCAGAACTCCATGGGTGTTAGATACATCACTATGTAACTAGATTATTGTCTCTAGTGCAAGTGGGAGACCGAAGGAAATATGCCCTGAGAGGCAATAATAAAGTGTTTATTATGTGTATTCCAAGTATATGATAGATGTTTATTTTGCATGCTATAATTGTATTAATACGGAAACGTTAATACATGTGTGTTTAATAAACAAACAGAAAGTTCCTAGTTATGCCTCTCTCATAAACTAGTTCGTTGATTAACAAGATGATCATAGTTTCCTGATCATAGACATTGGATGTTGTTAATAACGAGATCACAACATTAGTGTAATGATGTGATGAACATTCATCCGAAGTATAGCATTACAATCAAAGTCATTGAGTTTATTGCTACAAACAACTTACAAAGTGATCCTAACCTTAGACCATGAGATCATGCCAATCACTAACACCGGAAGAGTTTCTTGTTGGCATCAAATGTCACACCGTAACTGGGTGATTATAAAGATGGATTCAAAGCTACTAAAGTGTTATGTTGAGAATCATGGATCAAGAGTAGAATTTGTTCATCCCGATGACGGATAGATATCACATTGGTTAGCTTGCAAGCAAGTGATTTGATCACTAGAATGTTATATCACGGGAACGAAAAAAGAGTGCATGTCAGTAACGATATCAAACTAGGTATGGAGATACCGATGAACGAATCTTGGACATGTAATATGTCGTGAAACAAAGGAATTAAGATACAAGCGTAAAAGGTTCCGACGATCACAGGAAATTCATCGTTGAATGTGTGGGAGTCAGTATGGATCTCCAGGTCCCGCTACTGATTATTGATCGGAGAAGGTTCTCGATCATGTCCGAATTATTCGCGAACCATAGGGTGACACACTTAAGGGACACTGACATCCAGTTGGATCAAATGTTTCATGCCAGAAAGGATAACAAGCGCAGGAATTTATTTCACTAGATACCAAAACAGGTTTTCGGGTGAAATTGCAGAAAGTGTTTTTGCATGTGAAATAGAATTCTATCAAGGGGTTATATGTTAATGTTTGTCATTAAAGTAATTGACAAAATTCTGAATAAATAAAAAGAGTTTTATTTAATGAGAGTTTGCATTAAATTTGGTGGAAATTTAATAGCAAGTTTGAGTGGGATTTTGAGTGGAGGAAATTGAAAGGGTTTTTGTGAGTGGAGTGTCCACCCACATGAATGAAGGAGGGGAGGGGGAAGCCCCATGGCTGGCGGCCACCCCCTTGGGTGCCCTCCCTCCTCCTATAAAAGGAACCCCCTCTCCTCTCTCTCACTCACACCTCCTCATGAAGGATCTCTGTAACACCCTCGAATCGGCTCTATGCAAGTTTCAGCGCTTCCCGCCAAACCCGCATAGAAACGATTCAAAGGTGCCCACCAGGCACTTGCGTGCGGGTGGAAAACGAAGTAATATCATTACACAATAGTCCTCGATGGAACCCACAAAACATATATATACAAATGACTCAAAGAGTCAAGAATACGAATATACAATACAAAGATCCAAATCACATTTAAACGATATAGCGTCCGAGTGCGGACAAGATACAAATTGAGCTAAGAGCCCGAAGAATAACCAATGGCCCATAACTCCTGCCCAGCCAAGCCGAAGGGTAACCCCTAACGACGTCGATCTCAAAACCGCTTAAACAAAAGGTGCCGACAAAGGGCAAAGGAAAAAGAGAGAGCGGTCAGTACTGAGGCCAGTACACGGTGAGGCTAGAATTCGGCGGTCCTCGCCTACATAGGTATGGTGGACTGAGCGCAGCATGCACTAAACAACCTATAGAGACTCGATTTAACGTCGCTATCGAGAGGGATAAGAAAGACCTATTCGAACCAACTCGATACTACCACCAAACATACCCATCCTGGTATTTCCCCTCGAGACCAAACGAGGAAGTCAACCGAGGAACTCACACAGTTGGCAGTTTTATTCATTCCGTTATAGTGGCGGCAATTACTAGTCAAATATAGATAGCATGAGTCGTCCTGATATAATAAGCAGTGGGCAGTTTTAGTGAACCATTCCGTTGTAGTTGCAACACTTACTAGTCAGATATAATTAGCATGAGACATCCCAAACCCAGCAGTTGTTGGTACTTTTATTTAGCCATTCCGTTGTAGTGAAGTTGATTACTAGTCATATCGGATACCAGTCAAATTATAACAGTAAACTTTAGTTATAGTTGTCTATGATCGAGACCTGTGCTCCAAGTCGTCCATAACCGCGGACACGGCTTCTCGAAAAGATTAAACCCTGCAGGGGTGCACCAAAGTTTCCACACGCACCTACACCCTTGTTGTCGGATCAGGTAGGTACAAGATCACAAAACATACACCCAACGGTATGTCGACGGGGTTTCGGACACGACGTTTCCCAGATCCAAAGCAAGCACGGGGGGCCACCCCACTAAGCTACCCAAGAACGGTCGGCCGGTCTCGAGACGGACTCGGGGTTTGCGTCGTGGTCAGAAACCGGAACCCGAAAATGTGACTGGCTTGTCGACACCGCGAAACACTCCGCCTAAAACAAGACAGTGCATTCCTCGCACAATCTTAAATTAAGCGAAAGCATGGCATAAGTGGGATAGTAATAAAGCCCCAAACTAATTGTGGCCCCAAGATGCAAGACTTGGAATCGGTACTAAATCGATGGGGTGCCCATACACCCCAATGTAGGCGCTCGATCTCGGGCAGTGTCAAGAACTCGGGGTCCTACGGGACACCAGTGAGCGGTTAAAAACCAAATATTGTCTATTATCCACCGGTGCCTCTGCATTTACCTACTTCAATTTTAGTTATTAAACAGTATTTAAAGCCATGATCATCTCCAACATTAAACATGCGGCAATACTCCAACAACTGTGGTACTTGACGACGCGCAACAACACTTGAGCAAGCGACTACGACGCGCAAGTCCAACTATCTACCAAACAACAGGTAATATGATGTGTCCAAGGCAATATAAGGCTGCAAGGGATATCACAGGTACGAAAACTAGAGCATCGCAACACAGATAGCAATAGATCAACAGGAGAGAATAAATACTATAAAAGTAAGATAGGTAGAAAGGGGGAGAATGCTCGCCTGAAAACATTGCCGAAGTTTCGTAACCGAAGAACCTGTCGAAGCTCACAACATCTCATCGTCCTATCCGGGAAGAAGCAAAACACTAAAAGAAACAAGCGATGCAACAATTACAACTAATGCGAAAGAATCGGCATGACCATGATATGATGCATGACATGGCAAGTTAATGATGCAAACTATGTCAAAAAAGTATTAAAGACATAGCACATTGATGATATAGCACTTTTGAGGCATTATTAATAAGAAACAATTAGTCTCCAATTTTATTTATCATGTTTTCCTACCATGAACAACACTGATTATGAAACTGCTCTTAATGCATGATGCAAATGATAACATGGATAACATGGTTGGATAGTCTCGTCGCGCTGATCGATTTGGACATATTATTTACCGAATTCGGATTTACGAATTTAAAGTTTTAAATTTATTAAGAAAAGACATTTATTAACAATTAAATTATTTCAAAATTTTAAATTGTTCAAAAGGTATTGTAAATAGCATAAACAGATTCCTCATGTTTTTCTGATTCGAAAACATGTATTACTTAAATTATTTGGATCTATGAATTTAAAACAATATTAAAGTCAATTATATTAAAAAGGGGTCAAAGTCAAAGGTTTGACTACATAGAGTCAACCCTAGTCAAATTTGAGTTTAGATATGAATTCACATTTGAAAAACATTTACATTTTATTTTGGAGGTTTCTTCAAATTCCAACTATTTAAAGAGATAAGAATTGATTTGTATTTATCGGACCTCTGGAATTTTATTTGTATTAGAAAAGATCCAGGAACTTTTGTACACCGGCAAATTGACCCATAGAGGCAGACAAGTGGGGTCAGAGGGTCGCGGGGCACTGCAAGTGCGCAGCAGACACGTGGGCGAGCCTGAGACTCCGGGTTGATAGGCAGAAAAGACCAAGGGGCTTCTTTTTTTTTTAAAGGGTCCGGACGGGACGAGTTTCAGACTGACGGAACTGAGTGTGTTGGTGCGAAATCGGTTAGCTGGACCGATCTTGCCGAGACGATGACGACGAATCCGTCGAGAATTTGAGAAACACGCAAAAACTATAAATGGGGGAACTGAGATGGCTTACAAGTTTGATGTTAGAGTTTTCGTCAAACGAGGTCTTCAGAGACGGGAAAAATATGAAGAACAGAGAGTGTTTTGATAGGTTTTAGATTGACAGAAAAATCAGAAAAACGCAGAGATCAGGCTGTCTTCTCCAAATGATTACAGGATCTATAGGCCATGGATTTGAGCGGGGTTCTCGGGTTTAGAAATAGAGAACAACAGATAGAAATTCACGTCAAGGCGGCGTCGATGAAGGAGATCTGGAGTGACGGGAAAAGACCAAGGATCAGACGGTTGCGCGCGGGCTGGTGCGCGCGCGTGTAACAAGTTCAGACATGTGGGTGTGTACACGCGTGGTGCAGGAACTGGATCAATCGATCCGGCTTGTGCAAAAAGAGCTAGCTAAAGCTAGCTAGAATTGAACTGAATGTTTTAGATGTTGCTATTGTGCGACGCGAATGCGCTCAGTAAGGACGAACGCATCGAGCTGCTTTTTAACTGAAGAGAAAAAAATGCAAGTATGCAACTGGATTTTCGACAGTTAAACAGATAAAAACCAGCCAGAAAAGAGGAAGAAAATTGATCGCGTCAGTGCTCGTTTTGCTGATATGAGGCTATGGGATTTGTCCTGGTAACACCAGGCCTCGGTGCGTTTGATGATATTCGGATGGGGGCGATCGAATTTGAGCAGAGTGAGACCGGGAAGATGGACAGAAACATGGCGGGGGTGAGGCACAACATGGCAGCAAGGCGACGAACGGCGGCGCACCGATGGAGATTAGATGCGGGGAAGGCAAGAGAACATGCAACACAGCTAGGCGCTGCTTACGGACACGCTGGATGCTAAAAGGGTCGACGTGATGGTGGAGCATCCGCAAGAACGGCGGTGGCCGCGGGTGCACGCTGGGCGCTCGATGAATCGAACTCCGGCAACAGTGGCTAATAAGATGCATGGGCATGTCTGGGGTATAGAGGGAGGCTCACCGCAGTACCATGTCCTAGCCCAGCTAGGCAAGGTGGGGTGATCTGGCGGGTTGCCCGTGCCCCCGATGCTCCTGGAGTTCTTCAGGCTTCGGCGAACTATGGTTTCTCCGGCGAGCTTCAGCGGTGACCTCTGGTACAACGTGATGTAGGGGAACGAGATGAACCTCCTGGATGCCTTGGACACCTTCTAGCACAGCTCAACCGCACTCCTTCGGCCTGGCCGATCTAGGGTTTAGAGGGCATGGGGTGGCCATGGCCATGCTTGGGAAGGAGGAAGGAGGAGAGGGTTCTGGGTCTCAGATATCGATCTGGGGTCTGGGTTAGGTGATGGAGGTAAGGAGGGGAGCACATGGGCTGCTTTGATTAGCTTTCCAAGGGAGAGGAGAGGCTCGGGGAGGGTTTTGCTTTTCTTCTCTCTCTTTTTCCCTTCTTTGATGATTGATGGAAAGAGAGAGTAAGAGGGAGCAGGAGGGGTGGCTGGTTTGGATGCTTTGCCAAGAAAGGGAAAAAGAGGGAAGAGAGAAAGATGCATGCACGCCACTTACATAAGTGCACATGCACATGGCATATTTAAGAATGGTTTGGATCAAACTTGAAGATAGCCATGTGTAGAAGAATAATGAAGGAACCATAAATATATATATGGCATGAATTAAAACCCAAAAACAATTGGATGTGCTCACATATATGAATATGGTGGGAGGGGTATGATCATATGGAAGTTGATATGGACAAGTGGTAGCATGGGAAGAATTAGAAAGAGATGCCCCCAACTCAACTTGGGCATATAAAAATTTATCGAGAAGCAAATAAAATATATCAAAAGACTCATACAAGTGATGCAATATAAAATGCATGTGGGATAAGAGCCAAATAGAGGGGTTTTTATATGATGCTCAAATGCAAGGTGACTTGAAGACATGAGTATGATACCATGATGATGCACAAAACAAAAACACCAAGCAATTTTCTAGTAGTGGTTTTACCCAGGGTGCTACAATTCGACACCACTAACAATGGATCTCGCCCTCGAGATCCGCCTCATGGTACGGGAAGAAGGCCGGCGACATGAATCTTCTCGCTTTGTGTAGATCCTCGCGACACCACTAACAAGGATTATTTCTCGGCCTTGAAATCGGCGACACCACCAACAAGGGTTGTTACTCCCGAGAGAACACTCCGGAGAAATAAGACGAAGATAAAGGTCTCAAAATGTAAAGCCACCTCTAACTTCTGTGGAAGGAGCAAAATTGCATTGATCCATCGAATCAATGTACAAAAGCATATGATCAGAGTAGTGGTATGGTCGCGACTCCATCCCGCACTCAAAGCATTACTCTGTACATGAATAGGAGAATTATGCAACCAACTCTCAGAATTCAAATTGTAGATCTTGACAAGCGAGGTTTGAAAACAATGGAGGGATGGAGATTCTCATCAAATCTGATGCAGATGACTTCGTCGCGTCAGAAAGCACCGGAAGGCACAAGAAGGAACAAAGAGAAGTCTACCAGACGAAGGATTCCTCGGATAGCATGAAGACCAGATGTAGCAACACCGTTATCAAAGGAGGAAGCGAAACCCTGAAGGTACGATGGAACCCAACCACGAGAAATCCTGGACTAGAAGAAGGAAAGAGAACAGATCCAAAACACGCAGAGGTGAGAGGAGAGCAGCAGAGGGGTAAGGAGTAAAATCAGACCTAATCAGAACTATCCAACCGATTTTTCAAAAATAGTTTTGACACTCTACTTCGGCCGTTAGCTAGGTTATCCTACAGGCTGAACTTGTGGGGTATCGCAACTGCTGGGCTCTGATACCACTCTGTAACACCCTAGAATCGGATCTATGCAAGTTTCAGCGCTTCCCGCCAAACCCGCATAGAAATGATTCAAAGGTGCCCACCAGGCACTTGCGTGCGGGTGGAAAACGAAGTAATATCATTACACAATAGTCCTCGATGGAACCCACAAAACATATATATACAACAGCAACTCAAAGAGTCAAGAATACAGATATACAATACAAAGATCCAAATCACCTTTAAAACGATATAGCGTCCAGAAATGCGGACAAGATGCAAATTGAGCTAAGAGCCACGAAGAATAACCAATGGCGTCCATAAGGTACCTAGGCCAAGCGGAAGGGTAACCACCTAACGTCGATCTCAAAACCTGCTTAAACAAAGGGTGCCGACAAAGGGCAAAGGAAAAGAGAGAGCGGTCAAGATCGAGGCCAAGATTGCGGTGAGGCTAGAATTGGCGGTCCTCGCCTACATAGGTATGGTGGATGGCGGCAAAGATGCACTAAACAACCTATAGAGACTCGATTTAACCGCTTCTATCGGAGAGGGATAAGAAAGACCTATTCGAACCAACTCGATACTACCACCAAACATACCCATCCTGGTATTTCCCCCTCGAGACCAAACGAGGAAGTCAACCGAGGAACTCACACAGTTGGCAGTTTTATTCATTCCGTTATAGTGGCGGCAATTACTAGTCAAATATAGATAGCATGAGTCGTCCTGATATAATAAGCAGTGGGCAGTTTTAGTGAACCATTCCGTTGTAGTTGCAACACTTACTAGTCAGATATAATTAGCATGAGACATCCCAAACCCAGCAGTTGTTGGTACTTTTATTTAGCCATTCCGTTGTAGTGAAGCTGATTACTAGTCATATCGGATACCAGTCAAATTATAACAGTAAACTTTAGTTATAGTTGTCTATGATCGAGACCTGTGCTCCAAGTCGTCCATAACCGCGGACATGGCTCTCGAAAAGATTAAACCCTGCAGGGGTGCATCAAAGTTTCCACACGCACCTACACCCTTGTTGTCGGATCAGGTAGGTACAAGATCACAAAACATACACCCAACGGTATGTCGACGGGGTTTCGGACACGACGTTTCCCAGACCCAAAGCAAGCACGGGAGGCCACCCCACTAAGCTACCCGCAACGAAGTCGGCCGGTCTCCGAGATGGACTCAGGGTTTGCGTCAGTGGCTGTAAACGACCGGGAACCCAAAAATGTGACTGGGCTTGTCGATACCGCGAAAACACTCCGCCTAAAGCGATGCAGTGCATTCCTCGCACAATCTTAAATTAAGCGATAAAGCATGGCATAAGTACAGATAGTAATAAAGCCCCAAACTAATTGTGGCCCCAAAGACAAGACTTGGAATCGGTACTAAATCAATGGGGTGCCATACACCACTTTGTGGTTAGCGCTCGATCTCGGAGCAGTGTCAAGAACTCGGGTCCTCAGGACACCGGTGAGCTGTTAAAACCAAATATTGTCTATTACCCACGGTGCCTCTGCATTTACCTACTTCAATTTTAGTTATTAACAAGATTTAAAGTCATGATCATCTCCAACATTAAACATGCCGCAATACTCCAACAAACTGTGGTACTTGACGCACGCGACAGCACTTGAGCAAGCGACTACGACGCGCAAGTCCAACTATCTACCAAACAACAGGTAATATGATGTGTCCAAGGCAATATAAGGCTGCAAGGGATATCACGGGTACGAAAACTAGAGCATCGCAACACAGATAGCAATAGATCAACAGGAGAGAATAAATACTATAAAAGTAAGATAGGTAGAAAGGGGGAGAATGCTCGTCTGAAAACATTGCCGAAGTTTCGTAACCGAAGAACCTGTCGAAGCTCACAACATCTCATCGTCCTATCCGGGAAGAAGCAAAACACTAAAAGAAACAAGCGATGCAACAATTACAACTAATGCGAAAGAATCGGCATGACCATGATATGATGCATGACATGGCAAGTTAATGATGCAAACTATGTCAAAAAAGTATTAAAGACATAGCACATTGATGATATAGCACTTGTGAGGCATTATTAATAAAAAACAATTAGTCTCCAATTTTATTTATCATGTTTTCCTTCCATGAACAACACTGATTATGAAACTGCTCTTAATGCATGATTCAAATGATAACATGGATAACATGGTTGGATAGGTCTCGTCGCGCTGATCGATTTGGACATATTATTTACCGAATTCGGATTTACGGATTTAAAGTTTTAAATTTATTAAGAAAAGACATTTATTAACAATTAAATTATTTCGAAATTTTAAATTGTTCAAAAGGTATTGTAAATAGCATAAACAGATTCCTCATGTTTTTATGATTCGAAAACATGTATTACTTAAATTATTTGGATCTATGAATTTAAAACAATATTAAAGTCAATTATATTAAAAAGGGGTCAAAGTCAAAGGTTTGACTACATAGAGTCAACCCTAGTCAAATTTGAGTTTAGATATGAATTCACATTTGAAAAACATTTACATTTTATTTTGGAGGTTTCTTCAAATTCCAACTATTTAAAGAGATAAGAATTGATTTGTATTTATCGGACCTCTGGAATTTTATTTGTATTAGAAAAGATCCAGGAACTTTTGTACACCGGCAGATTGACCCATAGAGGCAGACAAGTGGGGTCAGAGGGTCGCGGGGCACTGCAAGTGCGGAGCAGACACGTGGGCGAGCCTGAGACTCCGGGTTGATAGGCAGAAAAGACCAAGGGGCTTTTTTTTTTAAAGGGTCCGGACGGGACGAGTTTCAGACTGACGGAACTGAGTGTGTTGGTGCGAAATCGGTTAGCTGGACCGATCTTGCCGAGACGATGACGACGAATCCATAGAGAATTTGAGAAACACGCAAAAACTATAAATGGGGGAACTGACATGGCTTACAAGTTTGATGTTAGAGTTTTCGTCAAACGAGGTCTTCAGAGACGGGAAAAATATGAAGAACAGAGAGTGTTTTGATAGGTTTTATACTGACAGAAAAATCAGAAAAACGCAGAGATCAGGCTGTCTTCTCCAAATGATTCCAGGATCTATAGGCCATGGATTTAAGCGGGGTTTTCGGGTTTAGAAATAGAGAACAACAGATAGCAATTCACGTCAAGGCGGCGTCGATGAAGGAGATCTGGAGTGACGGGAAAAGACCAAGGATCAGACGGTTGCGCGCGGGCTGGTGCGCGCGCGTGTAACAAGTTCAGACATGTGGGTGTGTACACGCGTGGTGCAGGAACTGGATCAATCGATCCGGCTTGTGCAAAAAGAGCTAGCTAAAGCTAGCTAGAATTGAACTGAATGTTTTAGATGTTGCTATTGTGCGACGCGAATGCGCTCAGTAAGGACGAACGCATCGAGCTGCTTTTTAACTGAAGAGAAAAAAATGCAAGTATGCAACTGGATTTTCGACAGTTAAACAGATAAAAACCAGCCAGAAAAGAGGAAGAAAATTGATCGCGTCAGTGCTCGTTTTGCTGATATGAGGCTATGGGATTTGTCCTGGTAACACCAGGCCTCGGTGCGTTTGATGATATTCGGATGGGGCGATCGAATTTGAGCAGAGTGAGACCGGGAAGATGGACAGAAACATGGCGGGGGTGAGGCACAACATGGCAGCAAGGCGACGAACGGCGGCGCACCGATGGAGATTAGATGCGGGGAAGGCAAGAGAACATGCAACACAGCTAGGCGCTGCTTACGGACACGCTGGATGCTAAAAGGGTCGACGTGATGGTGGAGCATCCGCAAGAACGGCGGTGGCCGCGGGTGCACGCTGGGCGCTCGATGAATCGAACTCCGGCAACAGTGGCTAATAAGATGCATGGGCATGTCTGGGGTATAGAGGGAGGCTCACCGCAGTACCATGTCCTAGCCCAGCTAGGCAAGGTGGGGTGATCTGGCGGGTTGCCCGTGCCCCCGATGCTCCTGGAGTTCTTCAGGCTTCGGCGAACTATGGCTTCTCCGGCGAGCTTCAGCGGTGACCTCTGGTACAACGTGATGTAGGGGAACGAGATGAACCTCCTGGATGCCTTGGACACCTTCTAGCACAGCTCCAACCGCACTCCTTCTGGCCTGGCCGATCTAGGGTTTAGAGGGGCATGGGGTGGCCATGGCCATGCTTGGGGAAGGAGGAAGGAGGGAGAGGGGTTCCTGGGGTCTCAGATATCGATCTGGGGTCTGGGTTAGGTGATGGAGATAAGGAGGGGAGCACATGGGCTGCTTTGATTAGCTTTCCAAGGGAGAGGAGAGGCTCGGGGAGGGTTTTGCTTTTCTTCTCTCTCTTTTTCCCTTCTTTGATGATTGCTGGAAAGAGAGAGGAAGAGGGACCAGGAGGGGTGGCTGGTTTGGATGCTTTGCCAAGAAAGGGAAAAAGAGGGAAGAGAGAAAGATGCATGCACGCCACTTACATAAGTGCACATGCACAACACATGCACATGGCATATTTAAGAATGGTTTGGATCAAACTTGAAGATAGCCATGTGTAGAAGAATAATGAAGGAACCATAAATATATATATGGCATGAATTAAAACCCAAAAACAATTGGATGTGCTCACATATATGAATATGGTGGGAGGGGTATGATCATATGGAAGTTGATATGGACAAGTGGTAGCATGGGAAGAATTAGAAAGAGATGCCCCCAACTCAACTTGGGCATATAACAATTTATCGAGAAGCAAATAAAATATATCAAAAGGCTCATACAAGTGATGCAATATAAAATGCATGTGGGATAAGAGCCAAATAGAGGGGTTTTTATATGATGCTCAAATGCAAGGTGACTTGAAGACATGAGTATGATACCATGATGATGCACAAAACAAAAACACCAAGCGATTTTCTAGTAGTGGTTTTACCCTGGGTGCTACAATCTCTCTCCCCCTCTAGAATTTATCCCCATGGTCTCGGACTAGCGAGATACATGTTCCCGGTGGCTATTCGGCAAGAAAGGGTTGTGCTGCATCATTTGGGCGAGGCGGAGGTTGCTCGGTGTCTTGTACGTGTGTGCGAGCACGGATGCGTTGCTGCTTTGCGACGCTAGGACTTCCTCTCAATCTTGAGATCGGCAAGAGATCGTCTACATCAACCACGAGTTCAACTCGTTAAGCTTTGTCGGTCTTCAAGGATATGTTCTCTACGGATATACATCCGCCCGTTGTTTGTATCTAGTAGATAGATCTTGGTACATAGTTCCCATCGTAGGAAATTTTTTGTTTTCTATGTTGCAAACCCTACACTTCCACTCGTTCCTTTTGTGAGAAACTCTTTATCTAGGAAAACACCGCTACGAGCGACAAACATTTTGCCCTCTTCTCGGTTGTAGAAGTAATACCCTAAGGTTTCCCTCGGATATCCCACGAAAATGCACTTATCTGATTTGGGTGTTAGCTTGCCCGACTGAAGTCGCTTGACAAATGCATCACAACCCCAAATCTTTAGAAAAGATAAACTGGGATTCTTTCCAGTCCACATCTCATATGGTGTCATAACTACGGATTTAGATGGTACCCTGTTAAGTGTGAAAGTTGTCGTTTCTAGAGAATAACCCCAAAATGATAATGGTAAATCCGACTGGTTCATCATCGATCGAACCATGTCCAACAAAGTTCGGTTGTGCCATTCGGAGACCCCGTTTCTTTGAGGCTTTCCGGGCGGCATGAGCTGTGGAACAATTCCGCAACTCTTAAGATAATTGCTAAATTCGTGACTCAAATATTCACCTCCGCGATCAGATCGCAAGGCCTTTATTTTCTTGCCACATTGATTCTCTACCTCATTCTGAAACTCCTTGAACTTTTCAAAAGTTTCAGACTTATGCTTCATCAAATAGACATAACCATATCTACTAAAATCATCAGTGAAAGTAATGAAGTAGTGATATCCTCCTCTGGTTGTCGTGCTCATTGGTCCACATACATCAATATGTATGAGTTCCATCAAGTCTGTCGCTCCCTCGGGTAAACCCGAAAAAGGTGACTTGGTCATCTTTCCAAGTAAACAAGCCTGACATGCCTCGTATGATTCATAATCAAATGAAGTTAGAAGACCATCACCATGGAGCTTCTTCATGCGCTTTTCACTTATATGCCCCAAACGACAATGCCATAAATAGGAAGGACTCAAATCATTAGGTCGAAGCCTTTTAGCACTAACATTGTAAACAGATGCATCATCAAGATTTAAAATAAATAACCCATTCACCATGGGAGCATCAGCCATAAACATATCATTCTTAGATATTACACAACCATTGTTTGCACTCGTGAATGAATAACCATCCCTCATCAAACATGAAGGTGATAAAATGTTTCGACCCATACTATGAATGTAATAACAATTATTCAACTCCATAATAAATCCTGACGGAAGGTGAAGTTGCATGACGCCGACGAACAATGCAGCAACCCTTGCTTTATTTCCGACGCGAAAATGCACTTCGCCTTTCTGCACTTCTCTAGTCCTTATTAGCCCCTGCATCAAATTGCAAATATGAGCAACCGATACAGTATCAAATACCCAAGAGTTAACATAGGAATCAGCAAGAATAATGTCCACAACATTTACAACAAGCGTACCTGAGTGGGAAGTACTCTTACTTCCACTCTTCTTCAAAGAAGCCTGGTACTTGTTGTTCTTCCAGTGGCCATGTTCATGACAAAAGAAGCACTCAGTGTCTTCTACATGTCTAGCCTTTTGCTTAGGTGCAGGATTAGGGATCGTATCCTTAGCCTTGCCCTTCTTCTTCCAAGAAGTACCCTTTTTATTGAAGCTAGGCTTGTTCTGCATAGGCATCACATGGCTATGCCCTGCACACTTCTTCATGTCACTTTCTGCTGTTTTTAGCATCCCGCAAAACTCATAAGGCCCTTCTCCACCCCATGCATATGGTAGTTCGAAATGAACTGCCCATAGTTGGATGGAAGAGACGCCAAAATGAAGTCAGTGACCAACTCTTGGCCTAGTGGAAAACCAAGCTTTTCCAAAGTCTGACTGTAACCAACCATTTTGATCACATGGGGCCTACAATTGCTCCCTCCTAGCTTGCATTCGACAAAGGACTTGGCAATATTGTACCCCTCGGTCCTTGCACGATCTTGGAACATGTCCTTAAGCGCGATCATATCGTCGCATCCCGATCCTCAAACTTCTTTTGGAGTTCAGTTCCATGCATGCAAGCATAATACAACTAACCTCAAGAGAATCATCACATGCTCTCTTGTAGGCGTTCTTTAGGCAGCAGATCATTATCGGCGGGTTCATCGAGATTGGGGTATCGAGAATTTCCTTTTATCGAGACACGAGAACAATTCTCATGTTACGGACCCAGTCCGAATAGTTTGTTCCATTTAGTTTATCTTTGTCAAGAATCGAACGCAAAGAAAAAGGTGATGTAGTGTTCAGTGCCATTGATCTACAACTGAAAACATGCAAAATACTAAGCCATGTAACCATGAAAGAGTAAAACATATTAAACAATTTAATAGCATATACTCCCACTTAAATCAATATCCCTCTATTGGTACTAAGTGATTCAAGATCCACAATTAACAAGTCGACTAGTGAGCTTTAGCATCACTGCTAGAAGACAAGGTAAATCGGTAAGCAACACTTGCTAATCATATCACATATGACTCTTGTTGTTGGGTAACATCTCTATGTCAAAACTAGGCGCCCAACCTTTATGCCCCAAGGTCCTTAACTGTTAAGATGACCTTGTCAAGCTCACCAACCCTTATGCGTGTAGGTATCCGATACAAACCCATCCAGCCAAGGAAAACCGCGACACCCTAATTTCATAGGCCCACCAACGATTGTACATGGCATAGGATGGTGCAAGGTTTGGTTGGGAGGGCATAGTTTAACTTAAACTTTGTGAGGGATCGTTCTACTTCTATCATCTAAGCATGCATAGAGTAAAACGCATAAGAATAGCATTCACATAGTTGTGACACAGTATGGACCATTTTCTCATGGTGATCTCTATCGCCATAGAACCTGTCCACCATGATGATATCCATCTTCATGTTCCATGTGATCCATCCTCCAAGTGATGAATCCTCCAAGAACTAATATAAGCTATTACCCCTAATAGCTAGTAATCAAAATTACATAGAATTGGGATCATCACAAGTTGGCACGCAGGCCATTACAATAATTGACAACACACATGGCTCCAGCTGTGTTGCCCTACTCACGACACGCAGGTCATGATAAATTTTATACATGCATCACATACATATATGGGCCATACCGATCACATACATCCTGCAAAAACAAGTTATGCATAGAATCACATTCTACCGGAACATGTGACCTCGCAGCACCTAGTTACCTTAACGAGATACAAAAATGTGCTACGACTAGGGGGCTAGGGGGTCTCCCCCTGCGGGGTTTGAAGGGGAAGCGCCCCTCGCGGTATCTCCGGGCATCCGGAAAACTGTAAAAAATGAGAGATCGAATCTACACAATTTTCTTTAAGGATTTTGATCGGCAAAACAAATTTACCATAAACCGTCTATTGTTCCGATTAGATCAAACTCCTTTGATCACGGTACATTGATTTTAGATCTAGGTTCCGATTCGATCAATCATATTGATCTTCGCGTGATTCAACAAGATTTATGTGTCACTGTCTACCCCGATGGTGGAAACCGACCGGTTGGGGTAAGTCGTTCGACCACCTTAGAATCACGATCACGGAAAGCAAGATCATAGATCAATCCTGAACCACCGCAATATAAACGATCATATCATTCATATCAATCTGCATATCACCATATGCAAACATCCCGAATCTATAACTGAACAGCATCGGCTCTGATACCACTGAAGGGATACGGGTAGGCTACACTAGCGCAAATCAAAATTTTCTACCGCGTAAACCAGGATTATTGTTGTCATAGATCACGGTATTACCACTAGACGCGCAGTTGTGGAACTTTATGAAACACGCCGAAGTAGTGCAGACGATCCACGTCTCCTCCTCATTCTCGTCCCACGAGCAGCTCCTCTTGCGTGGCTCGTCCAAGCGCTACAGATCCAGTGCCTCCGAGGTATCCACATGTACAGGGTGGAAGCGTCAGACGCCGGACTGCTAGGTCCACGCGTGCAACAGGCATGAGGAGTGGCGGCTGGGTGGAATGGTCTAACCCTGGTCAGCACGCCCCACACTCTCTTATATAGGCGTCCCTAGTGGGCTTCTACATTAGCAGCCCATTAGTAGCCTAATCCTGGTCTAATTCAGATCCAATCCTCATTAGGCTTCCAGCCTCCTTAAGTGTGTGACCCTATAGGTTCATATACGTATAGACATGACACGAATACACTTATTCTGTCAATAGTTGGTAGCGGTCTCTAGCAAGACGTGCCAACTCCTAAACGCATACAAAGATCATATCAGACGAACCATCACAAGGTTTAGTACATGTATTTCCCTTTGCCTCACGATTTTTGGTCTAGCTCCAAGCTGACCTCCCTTTCTCGATACTGTGATTTGGAATTCCTTTAATAGGTTAACTCTTAACCATATGTAGCACGGCCATACATTTACGGATCCAATCACTCGAGGGGCCCAGAGATATATCTCTCAAGTAGAGAGGGGAAAATCCCATCTTGATTGACCATGCCTTGTAGCATGCTTTAGGACAAACCCAAAAGATACCTTTATAACTGCCCAGTTACGGAGTAGCGTCTGATAGCCCCAAAATATGTCGATCCACATCTCAAGTACATGCGACAATCTCAGGTATGAGGACAAAACGTACACAATGTGTAGAGAGAGAGCTGCAACTAATTGCCAGTCTTAAGTTGGGTCAGTCCAACCCCATGTTCATACATGTGTCCACATCATTGGTTTGACATCTCCATGTCTATGACTTGCGAAACATAGTCATCAACCAATCGATGTGCTAGTCTAATATTCACATGTGTCCTCACATGAACTCTAACTAGGGACAACTATTAAATAACCATACAAGTAAAGAGTTTCACAAATAATTCACATAATTGCCAATCAATACAAGTTACCTGATATGGATATTCAAGGAACATTACAATAACTCATGGATACATAAGAAATATAATCATCTCTTTGATTGCCTCTAGGGCATATTTCCTTCACCTCTTGGCCTGGATGACAGTACACATTAGAGGAGTATCATCGGTGCACCAGACCAAACTTATCCTTTGCGTTTACTACAGTATGTCAGTTCTTACATGCACCCATAATAGCCCATTGGACAGCATCAAAATGTATATTACGGTACGTTAAAGGAACAATCCAATCTGGTCTCACATTTCATAAATCCATCTCTACTCTTCTTTGTGCCTTTTTCGATGCGGATTGAGTAGGTTGCCTCGATGACAGGCGTTCTACATGTGGTTTTGCTATACTTTTTTAGCAAACTTAACTTCTTAAAATGCTCGCAAACAAGTCACGTCATATCACTCTAGTACCAAAGCTGAGTACAAAGCTCTTGCAAATTAATCTGGGTTAAAGCATTACTCAAAGAACTTGGTGTTCGCTTGAAAGATAGGCCATGCTTGTGGTGTGATAATCTTGGTGTTATCTACTTATCTGCTAATCCAGTATTTCATGCTCGCACCAAATGCATTGAAATTGATTTTTGTTTTGTTAGGGGGAGAGTTGCAAGCAAGTTACTTAACATTGCGTTTTCTATCCAGCAAAGATCAGATTGCATATGGATTTACCAAAGCTCTGCCACTCAAGGATCTTAATGAGTTCAAGCATAATCTAAATATTTCCATTGCCTCCAAGGTTTAGATTAAGGGGGTGTTAATAATAAATTGTAAAGACTATGTACCAACATGGCGTAGTACACCACTCGGTCTTTGTCCCTATCTCCCCTGGTCTCTTTCTCTACTTATAACGCTCAATGTAATTGATACTAGTTGAAGGCTTTTTCATGATTCTATAAACATGTAACCGATCCCTCTAAGAAGGGTATTGTTCCTCGCATGCCAATAGACAACAACGAAGTTCCTCCTACTCAGTCGACCGAAATGAAGTGCTTTTCACATGTTTGTGAGGTAAGATCAATGGTATCAATTCATGGTACTCTGTGAGTAGGGGTGGACACAAAGCTCGAGGCTCAAGACTCGGCTCGGGCTCGATAAGGCTTGGCTCGGTCTCGGCTTGGCTCGAATTTCATACAAGCCAAGCCTAAATCTTGCTAGTCGGTCTCGAGACTCGACAAGCCATCTCGGTGAATCTTGCCAGCCAACTCGAAGGCTCGGTATAAAAAATAAAACATGAAATGTAACCATTTATAATTATAGTTGACATTCATATATTTACAAATAGTCTAACAAGTTCATCATTTGGACAATTGGGATGCTATAACAACTACACACAACATATCAGTAGCTTTAGATACAACAACATTGAGCAATCCGACCGATGCATTGCAAACAAACTAGATTTATATCTGAATAAAGCATCATCTTCACCACAAGGTTGATACAGGTAGGGTTACACCTATACATAGTTCATCTAATATATTAAATCGCTGAGCTCTGTCACACAAATCAGCACTGAAAGAACATGTTGGGCCCCCATGTGTGGTTTTGGTAATTAATGACAATCTTTATAGACTAATGTGTATTAAGTTTCACTTGTAGGATTTTTCTATTGGCATCGCTTGGAGCTTGTGTCGGCTTCAAGGTCGATGAAATGATAAGAATATATGTTGTGCAAGATCAAAATGCGCCATCTATAGAAGATGTCATGTTTGATGCTTGCCATCCTCGGTGATCATGGATCGATGATGAGGAATCAAGAAAGGTGTCCATCTTGAGAAGGAAAAGATCGTCTACATCAAGCTTAAGTGGATTGCTCAGGGCAAAGGTATAATTTTGATAGGTTTTCCCTTTTGTCGGTCTCATGTTTGTTGGGAGACCGGGTTTAGGATAGATAACCATACTATCAAGAGGGGCTCTCGAATGAGTAACTCGATCATATCGTTCGAAGAGAGCACAAACCTTTGCACACTTGCATCATCGTATTTGGTTGTTATTTGGTCTCATCAATGTGAGGATATAGAGCTTGTTGTAATCTTCATAACAAGCTCGTGTTCATCAAAATCGGATCTTCCGTTTGTATCTTATTGCGGTTTTGATCATGCCGGCTTTTCGGTTTCTCACCAGGTGAGGTATCTCACATTATTATACTTGATACTTTCTCACTTGGTGATAACCAATATTTTCACTTTCTATAGGATAGCTTTTGCCGTCTTCTTTCCAACGCAATTGAAATCGGGTCAATCAGAGCTACCAATCAAAAGTTACGCTCGTTTGAATATTTTTCGGTCTTATTTAAAAATAAAAAAAATCTATTTACTGGACCGAGAGGTAGTACCACCCGGGCGGTCCGGTACTACCGCCCGCATCTGAGCGCCACGGATTATCTTCTGCCTGGCCCGATACCATTTTCTGGTAGTATCGGTCGGCCCGATAGTACCGCCCGGGTGGGCCGGTACTACCGCCGGCCCTGGAAAGCTTTTCAGCCTAGTTTGCCTTTCCCCGCATCGCACTGCCGCCGCGTTGACCTTGCGCCTGGCTCGCCTCGCGCGCATGCCGCCTGCTCGATGGGCCCGCGGCTGCTGCTGCTCTCTCGCGCGCAAGCCGCTCGCTGCGCGCATCCCGCCTCGATGCAACTGCCCTACCTCGCGCCTGCTGGCCCGCATCGCCCGCTACCCTCGCTGCGCGCGCGCCCGCTGTGGACCCACCTGCCTTGCATGCGCGTCCGCCCACCGCGTTGACCAGAGCTGGCTCCCGCATGCGCTGCGCATGCTCAGCTGCTGCTGCGTGCTCTGCCTCGCTAGCTGCTGCGCTTGCTGCCGCGCGCTGGGCCCTGCCTGCTACTGCTGCTCGCTAGCTAGCAAGCCCCCGATTTGGTTTGTTCGATTCGCTTTGGTTGGCCCAGGTACGGTAGTACCGGTCGCATCCGGTACTACCGGACCGTTCAGAAAAATAGTCCCAACAGTTAGATTTTTGGGGCCTCTATTTAAGCCTTTGCCCGTTTTTAGTTTAGTTCGTTTTTTCCTCTTCTATTAGGCTAAGCTTTGTCCACACTTTATCTAGATTTTGAATCTTGCCTAATCTCTTTCTCTCCGATGATTTTTGTCCATATTTGATTGGAAGAGAGAGGTGATCTAGATCCACGTTTTGACCTAACCGATTCATCTCTTTGTGAGTGTATCTTTGGGGATCTAAATTTTGGGGGATGTGTGTCCCTCTTTGATTCCTCCTCTCTTGTTCCCCCAATAGCTTTAGTAGCTTTGTTGGAACTTGAGAGTGAGGGATTGGATCACCTTTGTGGTGTTTTTGCCATTGCATTTGGTGCATCGGTTTGTGTTCTCCTCGGAGGATTTGGTTTGAGTTACTCATTAGAGCTTGTCCCTCTTGGGTTCTTGGAACCCTAGATGGTTTGTGGTCTTGGTGGCATTGTGGCCTTGGTGGCGTTTGTTGGGAGTCTCCAATTAAGTTGTGGAGAAGTGTCCCAACCTTGTGAGAGGTTTCGGTTGCCACCGACAAGTGCACCGATAGTGGAAGCGTGAATCAATCCCATTGGGATGAGATCCACCGGAGAATAAGGGATGCCTTTTATGGCGTTGGTGGTTTGATACCACCCCCTCTCCAAACGATACGTACTCCATGGTGGGAGGAACTCGGTAAAATATCGTCGTCCCCGCGTGCCTCGGTTATCTCTATACCCGAGCTCTTTACTTATGCACTTTACATTGTGATAGCCTTCGTGCTTGAAGTAATATATATCTTGCTATCACATTGTTGCTTGTATTGCTTAGCATAAGTTGTTGGTGCACATAGGTGAACCATAGTTGTTCTAGGTTGTGTTTGACAAAGTAAACGCTAGTTTAATTCCGCCTTTGTCGAGCCACTCTCGGAAAAGTTTTAATCGCCTATTCACCCCCCTCTAGGCGACATCCGTATCCTTTCAAACACCGATATATTTATACTTCAGTTCTCAATTGTTGTGTTCTGAAAATTTCAAACATCAGAAACGCACGTTGTTTTTTATCAGAGAAAATTGCTCACTGTTGTTTGACACACTTTAGTGAAAATCCATCCAATGCTCGCTGAATAAGATCAACCAATAGCCAGTAGCATGCGTACCAATTTGGAACTCCTGGTTGTTGGGCGGAATAGGTCGCTCGATGCAGTTCAAGCATGTTGAGCATGTCGTCAGGCGAAGCAACACCGGACAGCATCGAGCAGCCAAGCAGGGCAGCTGGCGGAGGTCGAGCTCATCGGGCAACCGATAGGAGGAGAGAAGCGGGCGAGATGGGGTGGTCGGACGGAGGGCCAACGGGCGTTGGCCGCCGCTAACCCTAGACGAGCGGCGTTGCGCACTCCCGTGAGGAATGAATCCAAGAGGATTAGCTTGTAGGGGGAACCTAACCATGGAGGAAGAGGACGGGATGGACAGGTCAACAATGGCGGTCGGTGTTGGTGCTGGCCGCCGGTGTCTGTCTAGGAAGGAGGAGGGGACAGGCAGCGTGGCAGACTGCTAGGCTCGATGAGCCATCAAGCCGAGACGCGAGCCTTTCGAGCCGAGCCCTGAGTCGGCTCTGCTCGGCTCGATTCCACCCCTATCCTGAGTTGAAATTTTTAAACGCTAGAGGCAACCAAGGCACGCAATAGGATTCGGCGAAACGACATGCATCCTCGTGTGCAGAGGATTCAGAGAGATAGAAGCGGTGAAGGGCGATTCGATGCTTACTTCTAAAGAATATTTTCATGTAATCTTTTACATCTGCTTAACACAGGTGAGAGCATATCCACTCGTTGGGAGAACCCAGGCCGAAGTCCGGACCAAACTTTGGCCGGACGGCGCAAATTTTTGGCCTGTGTACGCCCAGTTTCCCACTCGCGTACTCAGGCCGAGTTTCCGGGTCGCCCGTTTCCGCTCAAATTCGGATCAAGTTCGTCCAGATTTCAGCATAGTTCGTTATACAATGAATACAGAACATTTTAAGACCAAAGTTCGCAAAATTTTAAACAGAGTTCGACGTAAATGTAAACATAGTTCGGCCAGAAGTGAAAATACAACATATTTCGGCCAAGTTCGGTCTAGTTCACGCTGGGAATGTACGACGTGTTGCCCATGCGTATTCATAGGTGCTCAACAAGATCATCCTGCAGCTATTGATGCATCGCCGGATCTTGGATCTCCTGACGTATTGCGATGAATGCAGCCTAGGTTAGAGGTACCTGATGATCAGGCTCGGCAAGAGGACCCTGTCTGTAGTATGACTCGTCCTCCTCGAGCAAAATCACTGGATCATTCCTCTCATCCTCAATGATCATGTTGTGCAAGGTCACACAACAGTTCATCACTTCCCACATCTGATATTTCGACTAGGTCATAGCAGGGAACCGGATAACTCAAACCTCTGCTGGAGCACACCAAATTCCCGCTCCACGTCCTTCCTGCAAGCTTCATGTTCCTTGGAAAAGTGAGAATGCTTGGGGAGCATTGGGCTTGAGATAGTCTTCACAAATGTTAGCCATATTGGATAGATGCCATCTGCTAGATAGTATCCCTTGTTGTAGTGGTGCCCACTGATCTCAAATTCCACGGGGGGAGCATGACCCTCAACAAGCTTGTAAAAGACAGTTGAGGAGTTGAGGACGTTGATGTCATTGTTCGATCCTGCCATGCCAAAGAAGGAGTGCCAGATCCAAAGATCATGTATAGCAACTGCCTCAAGTATGACAGTGCAACCTCCTTTGTGGCCTTTGTACATTCCTTGCCATTTAAATGGACAGTTCTTCCACTCCCAATGCATGCAATCTATGCTTCCAAGTATATCAGGGAATCCTCTACTTTCATTGACTGCGAGGATCCGAGCAGTGTCTTCAACAGTGTGTGATCTCAAGTACTGTTTCCCAAACACTGCAATCACTGCCCTGCAGAACCCATACAAGCAATCAAGGGCGGTGGACTCGACGATGCGGAGATAGTCATCGGCACTGTCAGCCGGCGCTCCATATGCAAGCAAACTCATCGCCACGGTGCACTTCTGAAGCGAGGAAAACCCAACCAAGCCGGTGCGGTCCTTCTTGCAAAGGAAATATGGGTCGAACTCCCGGATGGCATGCACGATCTTGAGGAAGAGCTTCCGACTCATCCTGAAACGGCGGCGAAACACGTCCTCTCCATGGAGTGGCTGGTCGGCAAAGTAGTCAACGTACAACATGCAGTAGCCCTCTATCCTTTGTCTCGCCTTGCACTTCCGGCGACCTGGCGCCGAACCACCACGCTTCGGCTTCGCCATTTGCATGTACAGCTGGGCGAGCGATGCGAGGATCTGCAAGTGCTCTTCACCTTCGGCGACATCGGCGCTCTCCTCCTCCAGGAGTACGGCGAGTATCTCGTCCTCGTCGGAGTCAATGGCGAGTATCTCGTCCTCGTCGGAGTCCATGGCCGAGTCCGGCCAAATGTCGAACACTTGGCGGGCGTGGTGGTGGGAGCACGTAGCGAAGCAGAGCTACGCGAGGCTAGGTCGGCGAGATCGGCGGCGGGAAAGGCGTGGTGGTGGACGGCAACTACGACGAGCGTATCTAGAGGCGTGGGCATGTCTCGGCGCGCAGGAGCTCCGCCGGCGAAGTCATGGCGACAGGGGACGCTGGGAGCTCTTCGCGGCAGTCTGGGCGATGAGTGGATGGGAATGAGAATGTATCGCCGACAGAGCTGGCCCACGCCCTTTCTGCGGCGTCCGGCGTCTCGAGGGCATACCCGGGAACCTGGATTCGGCCTGAATAGGCCGGACCAAAACACGCCAAAATCCGGACGAAAATAGGTCTCTGGATATGCGACTGGGCCGATTTTCGTCGTCCGGATCAGCGTCTTGGGTAGACGAGTGGAGATGCTCCGAGGACACCGGAGTTGTTGAGCAATAGGCGTCTGTACTTCAGAAGGGACGGGGCTTTGCCTGCTCCAGCGTTCTGCTCCCATCGGTGTTCCCCCGGCACGTGGCGAGCGTCCGTCTCTGAATCCTCCGCACGCGAGGATGCATGTCGTTTCACCGAAGATAAAAGATATGATAAAAGAGTGTACCTGGACGCCATGTAAATTTAGACAGGAGTAAACTAATTTTCCAGGGTGATGACATAGTTACCCTGTTTAAGCTAATTAATAAAGCTTGAGTTGATTCTCAAAAAAAAAAAAGCTTGAGTTGAGAAAACAACTCTGGGAATGCACATTGTCCTACCATTTTTCAACAAAAAAAATACGAGCTGAGAAACACCATGTTGGACCTTGTTGGTTAAGAGAGGAGACAACTGAACGTTTTGAGGGCGGAAGTGGGATTTGTTTCTGAACTTACCAGAAACACAGAACTGCTCCTTGTTTGCTAGAGCCAAATACCGCCTCCATTTCAAAATATAAGACCTACCACTAAAAGACATAGATACATTAGTTTCACAAAAGCTAAGGCCTAGTTTGGCAACAAAGTTTTTCTAAAACTGAAATATATCAATACCATAGTATTCTAGTGCCTAGCAAAGCAATACTTCAATTTTTCTCTTTTCTCAGTTTTAGAAAAAAGAGGGTGTGACTTCTTTCTCAAATACTTTAAAAAAACCTTAGTTTTGAAGAATACTTCAGTTTTGAAACCATATTATTTGTTGGATCCAAACACCTTAAAGTATTTAATACTTTAGTTTTTTCAGAAACCTAAGTATTTGCTCAATACTTTAAAAATATTTTAATACCAAACGGGGCCTAAAACATCTTATATTTTAAAAGAGAGGGAGTAGATGTTAAATAGTTACTCCCATGTATAATATGTATTAAAGCCTGTCCCAGCTTCAAACCAACCAAGGTAGTAACAAAACTATATAAATATCACATCTTCATAGAAGCATCCGGCTATATTATGATTCATACAGTTGCTCGACTCCCAACATAATTATGTGCAGAAGCCTATTATTACAAAAGCAGCTTTGCTAAGAAACATAACGGCAGATCCATGCAAGAGCCTCTCATGGTGCGGTAAATACAGTAAGTTCACAAGAGGCCACTTAACAATGTCTAACTTAAATCCTCGCAAGCTACATCAGGGACATTACAGTGCTGATATCTCCTTTATCACCTGCTCCTTGTCTGCCTCAAACTGCTCATCCTCTGAAAAAATCGTAAAAGCACTATTAGGTCTTCTTTTAGAAGTACCAGCACAATTAGTTCGCGTTGAACAGTTACCATGACAAATTAAATCTTAGAGCAAGAAAATTCTAGAGGAAAAAACAGCAGTCGAAGTAGGCAACTACCTTTGTCAGTCTTGAATCCAGCAAAGAATCGAAGAAGCTTGCTTCTATTTGTAACCAATATGTTTACAACCTCAGCTGGTTTGTTTTTATTTGCAGCGAACAGCTGAAATGCGCAGAAGAATAATCAGAGAGTAAACCTAGACTGACCATACATTTGTTACGATATATGTACTCACCTTAAACACATGGAATGCTTCTATTTGAATATTCTTGCTTGAATCCTGGAAATTTTTAGAAATAATAAGAAAATTGAGAACACGGTAATGTTGACAGGAATCATGCAACCAACACATCATCTGAAAGAAGTTTGTAAAACTGAACAGTAATCAGAAAGTCACACCAGACTTTGAACCGAGGTAAACACCGGTACTTCCAATATGTAGTTTCATATGACCAAAGAGTCCTCCGTTGTGATGATATTTGATTTGTGTACAGTAACAAAAAATACATCATTGTATCTAGTTTATTCTTTGTAATTCTATCATTCATGGTGGAATCATAGAGCACACACAACCAGCAGCAACATAACCAATATCCTATGACAGATCTTGGGGGCTAGAGTTCTCACCTCTCCCAGCAGAGACCATTTATATTGCCCAATTGGGAGATGAATCATACCGAAAGTAACCAATACCAACTTATAACCCCAATTCTAGCTTATTCTGGCTATTTTGGAGTCATGATTTTCAAGAAAAGGGGTTAGCGCCTTATTTCATCAAAAGAAATGTCCATAACTTTCCTGATGTTGCAAAGTAAAAAAAAAACACTAGCCATAGCCAGATGAAGATTGAGTTCAGTGTAGAATTTGAGTTCAAAACTCCATGTACCAGTAGTCCTTCACAGAATAGATCAACAAAGTTGTAAAAAAATATCACGATCGGGTTATCAAACCTGATTCCACTACATTCCTTAGAACAGAAAAACTGACAGCAGTCTTTAACATTCCTCTAGAACATAACTTGCTATACATAAACACAGTGCAAATGTTCAGGGGGGCTTCAGCATATCTTCTATAAATAAGGTCAGGTCAAAGGATATATCTATGTCGTCCAGTATAGGCTAGGATGTGCGAAAAGAGCAACCTCCTTATTTCTGGCATAGAAAACATTGTAAATGGGTTTTGATGATCTATGACGAATGACTAAGGGAGTAATAGTTTACTGAGTGAAAAGAGGTGTTTAATCCCAAATGTACTGGTTTAACCAGTAGTTGCCGGCCTCTATAAAGTTTTTTTTTACCTGAAAACTGTAGGGGAGGCCCTGACAGTAAATTTTATTAAGAGGAAACAATATGTACAAATTGCCAGCATTGCCTACTAAAGCTGCAGCTCCAGAAGAGATGATCTCTAGTTTCTAGTGACCCATTATCGCAATAAAGTTGATGTGGAAGGATGGCTTAAAGAAGATTAGAGATAGTTTTCTAATCCGTTAAGATATCTAAGCTGGTGGATGTTTCTTGATGTTGCTCAGCTAAGGTTCAATCTTTTTCAGCATATATGCTTTGAAACCTCTTCAAGATATGGCTTTTGTGATTCTCGATGATTGGTTTTGACATGTGGTGGCATCTGAACTCCAGACGCCCATGGCCTCACGGCATAAAACTCAAATATGAGCAAACCACAGCTTTATTTCATCTGTATTGAGATTGGGCTCCGTTGTGAGGGCTGAAACTTAGCGGCCTAATTTGCTTCAGCCTCATAGAGCTTCAATAGTTGTATGAGCGGTGTTGAAACCGGTACTACCAAGAATGGCGATTCTGTTAGGAGTTAGGGAAACATATTCTTTAGGGTTGACCACATAGCCTAGGTGTTGTGCTTCAGAACTCGGTGCAACCAGTTTGTAGCCAGTGTTTCCAAGAATCGCTCCTGTTGTTATCAACAAAATGCTGGTTTCTTGCTTTCGGTGCTACCCGGTAGTACCGGGAATTTGTTCTAGACTTGCGCACATCCTGAGCATGTGTGTTGCCGGTTTGTTTCCGGTGTAACCCAGTTTGGTTTCTGTGGAACAGTGTATACCGTGTTTTAGAATCCCGGTGGCACCAAGCCTCAGGCCGGCATCACCAGGAAAATTGTTCTGGCATAGCTCTGCGGAGTATCATCAATGTGACCATATTCTTTGTGGAACTACCGACCTTGATCAAAGCCTTGTGGCTTCAGAAATCTGATCACTGGTTTGAATCTCCATGTAATCGGTTTGAAGCCGGTGGTACCGAGGAAGGAAGTTTTGACCATGAAGGCTCTTTTCTGGTGGCAGTCTATAGAAAGGACCTGACCCCCTTGGATTTGGGCAAGACATCGAGCTATTGCAGGTACACTTCGCGTGAAAGCCTTTAAATTTGATAACCCCCAGTCCCCACTTCTAGTTGGTAGATCTAAATCTTCCAGTAAGTTGCAGGCTAAATTTTACATATCAAATACAGTAAACATACCCTTAAGAGATTCATCAGAATCATAAGATTATCTTTCGAACCAACATATCGCATCATGACGACAGAATTTGATCGATCAAGCAGCATGTCTCCCAACAGCTGGAAGCAACAAAAACATGAAAGATAAGAAACTGAAGAAATAGAAAATGTATACAAGATACTGAAGAAACTAATAATGATATAAAAACAAACAAATACTGCTAAAATAAAGCCTAACACTAGGTAGGTGTTGTGTCACAAAATGGCTGAGGAAATAAATACATTAAAGATACGAGAGTTAATCAACACAATTCTTTCTGCCATTGCAGCTCCAGAAAAAGCAAAGATCGAGCATGCCTTCCATTGACTAGGGGCAGAATCTGGCATATGCTGAGTTGACTGTGCATGTGGATCTTCGCACCAGGCGCATATGTTGGTACTAATGTTGCTGTGGATTCTTTTACCAACGTCTTAAAATATGAACTCAAAATGGATTCAAAAGTCGACCAAAATTTTTATGTTTCAGTTGACTTAGGTGTGCAGCATTAAACTTGAAAAAAATGAGATGTTTATGCTTGGTTGTCCTATCATAACAGAAAAGGGCTCGTGAAAGTTCACAAGCTACTTCACGTGAAGGTTCGAAGCATACAAGCTACAAAGGGTTGTTTGGTCAAATTTTCTAATGACATTATTCAGGTATGATGATATACAGATCATATTCCAGTTACAGAAAAGCACAAAATATAGCAAATCTACAAAGATCTGTACATATGATGGTAAACAGTACAGCCACTACATACAAATTCAGTATGGAATACAGAGAACATAATAGTAATACCTTGATTGCTTGCCTTTTTGTTATGTAGTTGGTCGATGATAGCAGCCTAGAGTTGAATTCTGCAAAGAACTGAGGAAAAGGGATGAAATCAGATGAGGCAAAACGGAATGCAGAAAGAATGGCACCAACTCTGCCACTGATAGCATTTGTTACATATACGTGACAGAAACTTGGCATTAAACGCATCATAATAAAAAAAGTAAGCTATGATGCCAACCAAGCTACGAACATGAAGAAATGCAATTTATCTGAATACAATCCAAGAATTGTCCATGCAGTGAACATATATGAGAATAAGAATCGTAAATACACTGAAATAACATCATCTACAATTTGGCCATCTCACCAAGTCAATCACCTCAAACCCCAAAAAGGGCTCATGCGATACGCACACATATCCCACCCCACACAAAAGTGCTCGAAACACAATAGAGCATGTATTGGGATCGAGACTTGTGTTTTTTTAATAGTAATTCACCACTAACTTACTAACAAAAAACCTGTGATCATGAGGCTCTAAGGCATACGGACAATTAGGACACAACCATGTTTGTAAGTGGCATAGTTTAATGACGATGCAGAAGTACTGACCCAATCATAGTTCTTGGAAAGAAATTCTGCCACCGTTGCTTTATGCCTTGTCAGAAGTTCCTGTTTAAGGTAGAAAAGAATGAACTTACATAAGTATATGTGACTATGTGAGAACGAACAGCAATGTGGTGATAAAATTGTAGAGCTACCAAAGCAAGCATGTACGTTCCCATATTTTTACTAACATTGAACTCAGGAAGTAACTGCTTGCAGATATAGTTATGTCATTTTATATGATTGTAGTAGGGCGCAAGCGTACAAGTTAAGTGGATAAGCAAGTCAGCTTAACAGTTTTTCCACAAGTCTGGCTTCTTGAAGCAACAAGTGCCAACTGTGCCACATCAAACAAGCAACAGGTGCTACATTACATATATCTTGCATACTTTTCAACGTAACAAAAGCAAAAGCAGGAAAGAAAAGGCAGCTTACCTTGAAGGTTGCGGAAGCATCTGATGCTATGTCAAAATTTGGAAGTTGTATATAGTCAAAGAACTTCTTCATATGGTCAGACTCTAAAACGTACCTGTAGATGAAAAAAACTAAGGTAATCAAACACCATTTCTGCAACTTACAGTTCTTACAACATTTGAGTGTATGTAAAATAGATTAGTTTATGCATAGACCATCTGTTAATGGCATTGTTCTCTTCTGCTAGCATATACTATTCTGGAGAAGAATGGAGCTAAAAAGACCACTCCCAATATCAACTAAATCAAACTACAAAAGCGTGTCACTTCTGACCTACTTCTTTTACATGCATACAAGAAACATCCATGCAACAGGGCCTCGGTGTTACATATTTATTTATTGACATATTCTAGTGGTGCAGAGACACATATCACTAAAGAATACTGTTTGAAGTTTGCAACTACAGGTGCACTTTACAGGGATCAGCAACATACATTTTCTATTTTCTATTCATGGCTTGTAATTTTAGTGTGCTTTCTGACCCTTTCCAACAAAAAGTGATACTTGTGGGGAATGTTGATTACATATTCGACCTCTTGACAGATATGTTAGGAAAGCCATAGTGATTGGGTCAAGTTTACAAGCTTGTTTTAGTGTTTGTGTCTGGCTTTCTTTTGGATCGAATGGGCTGTTTCTCCTTTCATCTGCCAGTTGTTAATATTAGTGTTAGCCCCTGTAGTTTAATATTATTCATCCTATAGTTCTTCCATTGATAGGTAAATGGATGATGGTTTAATTGTGAGATGAATTTCTTTAAGCTTCACGTGACAACTGAATGCAATACAGTAATGTCACCTTGCGATACTCTGATGGCGTATACATTCCCTCAACATGGCACCATAGTGTAAAGCAATGTCCATATTCTCATACCTGCGAGGTGAAGAAAGAAACGAATCAAACAGCAATAATACAAAGTTATAAACAAAACAGAAGCAATACTTGGACCCAATAACCATATAGCTAGTGTAACTTCACAAAACTGGCAACATTTTTTGTAACTTTATGGGATCCAATTGAGTTGCTTACTTGACAAATGTATTGCAGAATTCAATGTCTCAGAAATATGAAGACTCTAGCACTCAAGTCCCTTGAGATGACCAGAATCACAGGGTGATGAATGGGAAAAATGAGAGGTGCAAAAATCAAACGTATAGAAGCTAAGTAGCTAACCAACACGAATCCAGTATGTACTAACTATTGATTTCATAATTAAAATCAGTTTTAAAATAGAAGACACTCAATAATCATCCTAGTACTATTGTGGGAAGATGGAGATCATGTGACACAAACCACGCAAGAACTAAGGGGGCATGTTTCTTGCAGAATCTGTAAATTATAGAAACAGTAACAAAGATATATTTCAGAGACACAAAGAGAGAAATACATGAACCCAATGGTATAAATTAAAATTTAAAGGGAAGCATGATGTGTCTCAGATGATCATCTAGATTTACTTCAGATTTAAAGTAGCTAGTTGCCTAATCAAGAGTTAAATGGGATGTGCAGAACATGGCAGCACACAGCCTATCAGTCACAGGGAGTGATGGAGGTCAATGCAAGTGTGCTCGGGTAACAGTAACATGCATGGAATAAAAACCAAGAGAAAAATTCACAAAAAGAGACAGAGAGATAAACAAACAAGATATGAAAAAGTTCCAAATTTCTTTTAAAAGATCAATGTGGCTTTTATTTACTTGCTACTCACCCAGAAATCAAGGTGTCCAATAGATCCTTATTTGACTCTAGGTACTCAGACGCAACTATCCGCGAGGAGACTTGCTGTCTTTGCAAGTTTGCAACAACTTGAGTAGCATCTTTCCTGGTCTGGAACAATCCAAAGTGCAAGAAAATGTTATCTATGAAATAATTAACCATCTAAACAACAGCAGTATTCACCGAATAAAATATTTTTGTAATCTTCTTACGATCTACACAAAACAAAATCAAGTTACGTACCTCCAGGTTTAACTTCGGAATACAGATAATTAATAATCGTAGAGTGTTCTCTCTGAAGAACTCTTGGGTCAATTGCACACAAGCTTCAGTTACAGGCTCGTGCTCGCCGTTGCCATATAAAATACACTTCAAATCCCTTATATTCTTGCTCAATTCTGCCATCTGCATAAACAATTTTAGCTGCAGTTAGTGTATACAAATATATAATTTGAATTGAGAAGTATTATTTATTTTGAGGACAAACTGAGCAAGAGACTGAAATTTCACATTAATGCGTAAAACCAGAGCCAAATAATGGCCATGTGCCAGCACATATTTCCAAATAATGTCTTCTTTAGAAGGCTATCACTAATATTACTCCAGGAAAGTTACTGCTCAAATGAAGATCTGCATACGTAGTTACCACTTGTGGCCTGCAGGCCACATGTAGCAATTTGTTCCGAGCATAAAGCAGTTCACACAGTTCATGGCGGCTACATTTTCATTATTCCGTGCCAGTGACATGAAGGAGCATCGCTTAAGTTGACATAATTTAGTATCACAAATTAGCAGTTTCATATTTTGCCTTGGTATGTGCCAACAGTCACTGGCTGACTAGAGAAGTGGGCAGGGGGCCACGAATGTTGGGCTGCATGTTTTCGCAGCAATTAGGCCGAATAGCTAGCTTGTGGCCCATGTACGTCAGCTCCAACAGCATAAAACGGCAGCTGCATGGAGACGGTTAACAAAAAATAGAATTGGTTTGTGGCCTCCGCCTCCACCTCATGAATTCTTTCTTACCTCCCATCCTGTGCTACTACCCTATGATTGCGGTGAACCGCTACATTTCGTACATCGCTCCCCCTTTGCTGTTGGGCGAATGTCATTGATGCTCATGTGGCGCCTATGGGATGTCCAGAGCAACCTTGCCTCCAACAAGGTCCAGGGGGTCCGTGCCTGGAATCCTGCGGGGCACTGCTGCGCATGTAGACCTTTGCTCTGCTCGCGACACTCTTGCTAAGTAGCAGGACAACCACGCAAGCCATAATTTAGAAGTTCACCCTTGTTGCACAAATCTGCCTGTTTCCTACGTCGAGCGTAGTGTACCGTTACAAGAAGTGTATATCAAATATGAATTTATGATAACAAGTAAGCCGTCGATCATCTATTACATGCCCATCTGCAACATTATCATAATTAACATATTTATGCCCATATACCAAAATGGAAAGCGCATTATATGAACTTATGACAACAAGTAAATTTCCAATCATCTATCACGCGTGCATCTGCAACATTATATGTGCTCATATACCAAATTCGTATCACTCGGAGGTCCTATCATCATCGTGGATCAGGAAGAAGTAAACCAGATAGGTACTGCAACGGCCTAAATAGTAGTTGCAAATGGAGGAGCGTGCGCTGAGGCTTTCATGGAAATAAGCGTACGGACCACAAATCAGGCCAAATCGAGTAAGGGATAAACATTTTCCACTCTCATGGCGCGATCCGAGCCAAATCCATGGGCATGGAAGGGGATCGGAACAGGATGGCCGGCCGGATTCGATCTCACCTTCTCCTCTCGCTTGGAGTCGGCGCCGCGTGAGCCGGAGTGGAGGTCGAGGTAGATGAGGAGCTCGCGCGTCTGCCGCACGACCTCGGGCGGCGTCCGCGGCTTGGACTTGAAGAGGCCCTTCATCTTGGCGCCGTCGTCCGCTGCCGCCGCTGCGGTCGCGCGCGGCGGAGAGGTCAAGGGTGAGGCGACGTGCCTCCTCCCCGCCGACCCGAAGGAGAAGCAGCCTCGGAACAGCGCCACGGCTCCCGGGCTCGGCGCACGACGTCCCTCCTCCGCCTCCTGTGCTCTGGGACGGACGCGATCCGACGGGGGCGGGCTCGCGATGAACTCGTCACGCGGGCGTGGAGGCGCTCGAGAGGCCGGGCTCGCGATGGACTCGTCGCGCGGCGGGTGTTGAACAGGACAATGAGGAGGGCCAAGATCGGAGATCCCCCAACCTATCCACCGGTGCGGCGCGGTACGGACGAGGCGGGTAGGGACCCGGACCCGGGGGTGGTGGTGCGTGTCTCTCGACGCTTCCTTGCCTTGTCCCTTCTCCTTGTCTCGTTTCCTGCTCCGCTTTTGTTCCGTCTCCGCCTGCAAATTCTGTGATCAACTTTGGATTCCGTGATCTTTAGCTACACTTTGCCTGGGGTAGTACACTACTCCTACAGTATCTACGAAGATTGTATTTACAGAATCAATTTTATTTATTCATGACAACCAGATTAAATAAAGATTCTTATCCATGACATCAAATATGATTGTAATCAAATGATCAGGCTTGTTCAAGTTGCTGCACGTAGTACGTCACTCCGCTCTTCCTTTTCCTCTCCTTGCACGGGTGATCCGAGCACAGCCTCCACGGAATTTGATCAGTGCCGTCGTCTACAGTACCCTAGGAGCAATCGACAGGAGATGCAAAAGAATATATCCAACAAAAAGGACCGGATATCCCGTGCCTCGCAGGACGGTGGATGCTTTGGAACATCAAAAATAAATGCCCGAATGGATCAAAGTAGTCGCCTCACAACATTACGTAGCTGTGTTACCTCCTGAATTCTGTTTTGTTGTTGAATTTGAACTTGCAAATAAACTGGGCCAAAGGACTCACGTCTTTTTTAGCAAGAACCGGACCAGTGCGAGTGGGTCTCTTTTCCTTCATGTAGTTTTAGAAAAATGCTCTGTTTCCTCCTCCGGAGGATACGACGCAACGCGTCCTTCGCTTTTTTGACACACGCGTCCATTCTTCGGACAAAAAATCGAGTCGACTAGGTTCACGTGCAACTTTATCTCTTTATATGCCTTCTTCTTCTTCACAACTCGGTTCGCTTTCTCATGTGATGCCGCATCAACAATAGCCATGGCAAGAGCGATCTCTTGGTCCATTAGCCACCGTCCCAGCCTAGCCCTACCGTACCACTCCCCTCCACTCTTTTTTCCCTGTCCATCGATTCCATCCAAGTGTCTATTCCCTTCCAACACCAAACCTTGTTTTGGTTGCCGCAAAATCAAGCGTCGTTGGCAGGGCAGTCGATGCAGGTGGAAGTGCTGCAAGAATGACCGTGCTACGAGCGGCCGGTGGCCGTGCTACCATGTGACGACGACCTTGCTACCAAGAGCCGGCAGAGGTGCTAACAAGGGCCGGCGGCCATGCTACAAGCGACTGACGGCCTTGCTACCTTGGGGCGGCGACCTTGCTACAACTGGCCGACAGTTGTGCTACCAGTGACTATAATGGGCCGGCAGGGTTGCTACCTTCGGCCGGTGACCTTGCTACCTTGGTTCGGCGACCTTGCTACCACCGGCCGGCCGTCGTGCTACCACCGTCTGGCGACCTTGCTGCAAGCGACATGCGGTCTTGCTACCTTGGGCTGACGGACTTGCTACCACTGACCGACAGACTTGCTACATTGGACTAGCAGGGTTGCTACCACCGGTTGGTGGCCGTGCTACGTTGGGATGGCGATCTTGCTACCACTGGACGGCAGCCATGCTACCAGCGACCAACGGACATGCTACCGTGGGCTGGCATTGTTGCTACCACCGAATGATGGTCGTGCTACAAAGCTCCAGCAGCTTTGCTATTACCAGACGGCGACCGTGCAACCATGGGCCAGCGGCTTTGCTACCATTCGTCGTCGGCCATTCTACCAAGGGCTAGCAGGGTTGCTACCAGCCTTCGGCGGCCGTGCTACCAAGGGCCGGCAATGGCACTACAAGATCCTGCCGCCATGCTACCAACAGTGGGCAGGCGTGCTATGAACGGCTAGGGGTGCGCTACCAGCGGCTTGTTGTCATGCTATGAGTGTGGTCGGCGGCGGTGCGAACCGGTGAGGTTTCTCACCATCACCGGAGCCAACCAACAGGGGATGGGTACGGGCAGTAGGAGCTTCCCCGGTTCGGTGGTCTTTGATGTTTCTTTGCGTGATGTTTTTTCTGTGTCGCGGGGGGTTGTGTGGGCGATGTAGTGAAGGGAATAAGGAAAAGAGACGTGGCAAGCGTAGGAGGCGGAGGATCATGGGTTCCGATCCTCTAGAGGATGCTCAGCATGCTCCATAGTTTTATTAGAATGGTGAGGCTACGGTGTGGATAGCATGGTGCGCCCAGCACAGATGAAGGGAGCGCGGAGTTATGTCCAGCGAATTGTCTAGGATCCTATTTGTCTTAGTGTTTATTGGTGTGATTATAGATTTGTCTTTTTCTATCTACGTTTTTGTCTATTGTGATGGTTGTTGCTCTGGTGCGCTGGTTATTTGAAGTCTTATCATGACAACTCTTCGTCTATCTACTAGAACAAGAGCTCTACTACGACAATATTTGTCCAGCTCTGATGATGGAAGGACGAGCATAGCATCGTGCCTCCATCTTGCTCTAATACTTGTCATTGCTATGTGGTCCAAGGACCCACTTGGTAGTTTTATTACTTTTGATGTTCTTTGTATTGTTGATGATGATTATTAATAAACTGATCATTTTTTATAAAATCTTTTTTAATCTATAATATGATTAATGATGTGGTTTTTGCAATAACATACTCCCTCCATCCCAGTTTATAAGACCTCCGCGTATCCCTTAGTTGTTAATTTGACACACTTACTATGAGGTATATATTAAAAAATATCATTACAAATTGTAGATGGTATATTTTCAAATGGTATAATTTTTGTGTTGCGTAATTTGTATTACATAGCTTAAATTGGTAACTTAGGGATACTCGAAGGACTTATAAACTAGGACTCGAGGGAGCAATAGCAAAACATATTCATGACATTAAGGATACACACAGCTAAAAAACTAAAAATTAAGTAGGTCTCATCAAAAAGACCTGTGATTTTGTAACATCCCAACATTAGAGCTTAGAAATTGCATTGCATTCATGTATAGAAAATCGGGATAATTTTCGCGCTTTTGAATAAAACTTGACAAAGTGATTGAAACTTCTCTTAACTTGGTGGAACTAAAGTAGATCATCAAGTTAATTGCGATAAATTTCAATGTGACCTTTGTTAAAACCTTATTTGGGGGTAAAGATGATTTGATCTAAGGGTAGATCAAATATAATAAAACAAAGCCACGACACATTTCTTAAGGTTGAATACTTAATCTTTTAAAGATTATACCAAGGTACTAATTACAACAAACTCTGATTACCAACTCAAGTATATAAACCAAGTGAAGAAACTCAATAATTACACCTTGATATAGTTGCTTACCATAGTAAATTATACCATGACCATCATGGTAGTTCCTAAACACTAACTTCTTATCACAAATAGTGAAGGAAGGAAGTTAATCCAAGACTATTCACCACATATCACTATTAACCATATTAATAGATGATATTCTTGTTGAACCATGTCCCAATGCCTTTGATCATCATAATTGGGTGATCAATCTTTGACCTAGCAATTCTTGACCTTTAGCCCTTGATCTATCATATTGGCCTTTCCAAAGTCCTAAAGTAAATTAATTAGGAGAAGGAACTAGTTGTGGTAGAGTGTGCCATCATCATTGGGATGATATCCTTAAGGGAGATCAAACCATTTGATGATGGATGAGTTAACCCATTATGGAGTTACCTAGAAGAAACACCTAAACCAAAGAGTTGAGTTAGTAATTAAGAGGTTATAAGAAAGCTAGTAATGATAGAGTATCAAATAATAATCTTATTAAGCCAAGTAGGTACAACCATAAGATAAGCTTCATTAGCAAGGTAAGCCCTATAAAGAAACTAGGTGTAGTACAAGCCTACTACTTAGTTGAGGATAGATTTTGCCTAGAAAACTAGAAGTCCAAGTTTAGTGTACTTAATGACAATGGTCATTATTCTCAAGTAAATTTCGAATAATTGATTAGGTGTTGAAGAGTTTTTTATAGTATACCAGGCTATATTAAACCTTAGTTAGTTAATCCTCTAGCTTGATCATGAAAAGTCAGGCTAGTGTATGATGAAGTTTAGGATCTGAGTTAAATGGAGTAGTTGGAGAAATGGTAATGTTAACTAAGATAATACAAGAACAATCTTGTATCATGGGGAATAGTACCATACCTCTTCCAGAGGATTGATATCACCTGTGATATTTTGAGGAGTGTAACCTTGCAAGCTTTGGAAGTAGATGAGAGAAGAATACAAAGGAGTCAAATTAATGGAGTTAGAAAGGATGATATAAATGAATTCATCAAGAGTAGATAAGTAGTGGAGGTTAGGTAGTAAAGGATTAATGGAGTATGAGTGGTGAAGAAGTGACATGACCATGTCATCAGATGATGATGGATATGGTGGAGTCAAATGATTGGGTTGCTTAGAAAAGTGATCATTGTAAAAAAAGATGAGAGAATTATATAGAATATATCCAGAAAAGGAATTTTGATACGTCAAAAACGTATCTACTTTCCCGGACACTTTTGATATTGTTTCTTCTCTAAACTTGTGTGATTTGGATACAACTAACACGGACTAACGCTGTTTTCAGCAGAAATACTTTGGTGTCTAGTTTTTGTGCAGAAAATCAACTATCAGGAAAAATCCCGGAAAATGTGCCAAAAATCCTATTTCACCAGAAGATCCATGGAGCCAGAGTACGAGACGGAGTGGAGGCCTGGGGTCCCATACCCAGGCTGGCCGCCTAGGGGGTGCGGCCACCCCTCGGCCTTCCTCTTCGCCTATAAGAAGCCTCTTGACTTAAAAACCGAGGGGGGTTCGTTGTTTTTCCAGAAAGAGTTCCATTGCGCCGCCACCACCAGAAGCCACGATTAGGAACCAGAAACTCCGTTCTGGCACCCTACCGGGACGAGGAATTTGGGGAGGATCATCGCCATCGTCATCACCAACGCCTCTCCATCAACCATTAATGTTTCCCTCATCCATGAGTGAGTAATCCCCCGTTGTAGGATATGGGGATGGTAGGGATTGGATGAGTTCTATCATGTAATCGAATAAGATTGTTAGGGCATGGTGCCTAGTTTCTCTATTAGTGCTATTTGACTTTGTTGCAACTTGTTGTGCTTAATGCTTGTCACTAGGGCCCGAGTGCCATGATCTCAGATCTGAACTTATTATTGAATCATTATGATAGTATTATTTATGATCTTATATGCAAGTTGTGTACACATATCATTGTCCGGATCCAAAGGCCCCGAAGTGACAGAAATTGGGACAACCGAAGGGGATGGCTGTGATGTGAGGATCACATGTGTTCACAGAGTGTTAATGATTTGCTCCGGTGCTCTATTAAAAGGAGAACCTTAATTTTCAGTAGTTTCCTAGAGGCCCCGCTGCCAGGACAAAAGATGTTGTGCAAGTTCTCATTGCGAGCACGCATAACTATATATGGAGCAGCATGCCTATGATTGTTTAGTACTTGGATGCTTATTATTATTTATCTGCAATGCCCTAGATCTTGAAGTTATATGTTTAGACTTGTCCATGCAACGTCCGTCCATCCATCTCTATGCCTATCGCACTCATATCCTACCGTTTTCTACTACTGTTACTATCGCTCTTGTTTTTCCGTTGCTACTACAAACTGTTGCTACTGATAAACTTCTATGAGCAAGAACTATTTCCAGGTGCAGCTGAATTGACAACTCAGTTGTTAAGGCTTGCAAGTATTATTTGTCTCCCCTTGTGTCGAATCAATAAATTGGGTAATACTACCCTCGAAGACTATTGCGATCCCCTATACTTGTGAGTCACCAAATTCCTTAACTAAAGCTAATCTTAGTGAAATATTGAAGAGAGGAATTCCTAAGAAACCTTTAACCAAGAACATATTAAGCCATGACAAGTCCCATGTCTACTTCATTGTTCTAAACCTAGAATCAAGTTAGTAGTGGACTCTAGAATGAAGTATCATCTATAAGCACAAACATAAAAGTAATGCCCTTAACCATTAATCTTAAACAATATTCACAAATGAACATAAGGATAGTAGATCCTCTAGAGTTATAGTAGTTGTTGGTAGTTTAAAAACCCTAAATTATTACCACATGATTAATAAGTGGACACTGATGTCACATAGAAAATACTTGATATTTAAAATGTATACTAAGCCTTAAACCTAAATCATCTATGATAATAACATCATTCCCTCAACTTATTCAGCTACAAAAGTATTCCAAGGGATAATTTTAAAACCCTAAACCAAGTGGGTTTTTAATAGATGGATTAAAATGTTTAAAACCACCATAAGTATTGTATGAGGCCATCTATAAAAATATTACATGGCCATCATCAATAATTTTAACACTCTAAAATTCTACTAATTCAATTTGAAATGGAAAAGGTGATATGGATAATTCTTAAAGTACTAAATAAAAATCCTAAAACCCTAATCACTATTTGGTCTACTTAATAAAAGCACCTTTCATACATTTAACAGTCAGTTCTAGAGGAAGAGTACGGAGGAACTCTGCTTGCAGGTTCTCCCTCCTCTCTACTCTTATTTCTATTTGATATCTTTCACTGGATTTAGTCTAACAATACACATGCGCTTGTTCATACATAGATCTCAAGTTGCACAGATTGTTCAGACACTTCTCCAGATCTGTACAAATGAGATTTTCTTGCTCTGTTTTTCCCCACTCTGTACTATAGAAATGAGGTTTTCAGTTTATTATGAATCCTTTCTTCGATATTTTCTATTTTCAGTGTGCAGAATCAAGCTTCGGTGATGAAAATCTGCGTGCATGCAGCCAGCCAAGGCATAATTGTGGTTGTTCCAATAAGACTTCGGAAGAGTGCTTCACCATCATCCTGAACCAGCCTACCTTTTAGGAAGTTGTGGTCATTAATTTGAGCCTCAATCTATCTACAAAGTCCTTCACTGCCAGTTAATTAGCATGCCTACATGTGAAGTAAAATTATTGTTCCGGTGCTTAGTAGCTAGGAATTTAAGTTTTTGTTATTTGAGGAATCAGAAATATCAATGGGCATATCTTGGAAAGTTTCCTTCAGATTTTAGGAGTGATAAGCCGTATATGCATCTCTGTTTCCTTCAGGATTTGTTAGAAAAATATCAATCAATTGTTTTCTGTTTTTGATATATATGCATCTTTATTTGGATCTGATAAGCCACACATGAGTACATTCATTTATGTTTTTATATAGGTTGTAGTGAATCTTGCTACTATTATATATATGATCCAACATCATCATATTTATTTGGTTAGTATTAAATTTTCCTACTGGAAAATAATTGTACCATGTGTATGTTACAAAGACAATTTAAATAGTTTAGGAGTAGTGGAAATATTTTGGTTTGAACAATTAGAAACATCAGTTAGTGGTACAGTATGTTTCTGCCATATATGCATCTCTATGATAAGCCACACATGACAAATACATTTTTGTTTTTCCTACTGTTATATATATTTGATTAGTAGTTTCTGATTATTTTAGGAGTACTACTTTATTAGTTAATAGTAAATTCTTCCTACTGTTATATGTATGATCAACATCACATATTTTTTCGGACTGTTCCTTGTCACTTCAAGGAAAAACTCAACCAGTATGTGGATAAGTGGTTACCAACTTTGGCTGGAGGGCATAGGTTTGAGATTTTCCTATAGAAAAGGGAAGAAGCTACATCCATAAGAGGGCCATTCTAGTTATCTTACTCGAGGGCACACAATGTTGCTATCCATGATGTGGTGACCTTTAGCTTAATCACAGAAGATGGTGATAAAGAGGATGATGAAGGAGATGAAGAGGAAGGAGGTGAAGAGGAAGGAGATGATCAGTCTGTGTTTAGTATGGAAGTACATGCCCCAAATAGTGGCATCAAGGGAAACCAGACTATTTATGGTATGTGTCTTTTCTCCATCACATGTATGTATATTAATATTTCCATTTGTGGATACCTACATTATTTCTCCTTTTAATGGTAATTGAATTTTATAGGATTTAGGGTGCCATTTGTGGATCCCATCATTATAGGTGTTTTCTACAGGAGTGTTTTCATACATATGTTTGCCATTATTGTGGAAGACATGTATGACATTACTTTTGAGATGATTAAGGATGTAAGGAGAATGTGCCGGCTGCATGATGAGGATGATTTTTTCCATCTCTCTAACATGCAATACTATGTTACAAGTCTAAGTTCACTTAATCTAGCTAATAACACCTTTGTGAGTTATTATACCTAATAAGGACATGGTTTTAATTTTACTTGTGTGTTTATAATCACTAATGTGTTTTGATTATTTCATCATTTTAGGTCATGCCATCAAGCTTTGCACTTGGTTACAACATCCCAAATAATGGCATAACTTTGTTTCATGGTTATGGCATGGACGACACAGTTACTGGCCGGTACACTATCTTGCGTGGAAGATTGAACCAGATATTGTTCTCCAATGGTTGAACCTCTTCTGTAACATGAACCAACTTGAAGGTGTTTCAATAGTTTTTGTGAGGGTGGAAATGAGGGAACAATGCATTGGCTTTTTCATGATGAAAATTCGTTGAACCCTCCAAGGAAGACCCTGCATCATTATTTTGTTTAGCTAGATATAATGTAGGAACTATGTTTGAAGTATTCGATTTTATGAATAACTATGTTTGAAGTATTCGATTTTATGAACAACTATGTTTGAAGTATTCGATGTTGTGAAGAGCTATGCTTGTAATATATTCACCTCCCTTGCCTTTTGGTCCTGAATATAATTCGCAAGTTTTAGGATTATCAAAATCTGGAGTGTCCGAATATATCCGGAGTTCCAACTACAGGGAATTCATGCAAAAAGTTTAAATTGGAGATTTTTTTAAAATTGATGATAAATTCATATTTGAGTAACCAAATGATCTCACATCGTGAGTAAACATTGGAATTAGTTGATTTCTAAACACTTGCACCTTATTGCTATGTAGCAAGGGCATGAACACTAGGACTTGTCATACCTTTCAGGATAAGATCCAAGGTTTGTACTACACCCTATATTTTATTCAATGAATGAACCCAATTCAGTCTTAGGACTTAATTTAACAATAGTACGGATGTATAACCACCTTCTTTTGGCTTTTCGTTCTTAATAATTCTCAAATATTAGGATCACCATATCCGAAGGGTCTGAATATATGCGGAGTACCCGAATATATTGTTAAGATAGAGATGGTTATTTTTATGGGCCACCTCCTATAGAATCCCCCTTCTATTTAATATCGAGAAATCCCCCACGGGCTAGCTTCCTCTCTTCTAGATCCATTGCTCCCCCTCCCACCGCCCCTAAGTCTTGAACGAGGCCGCCACCACGCATCAACGCTGATTGGCTCGACGATGCATGTATTGACGATGTTGCCCCCTCCCTCGTAACAAGATATATAGCAACGTGCCATCTTTGCAAGACTCACTACAAGGAAAGAATATTGTTAACTGCATCACTATTCAGTGTTCATATTGTACCTGGTTATTTCGAGAAATCAGTGGTATATTCTCCAGCACTCGTATGATTTAAATTCATCTCATACTTGTCAGCATATTAAAATCATTAATTTAATATGTGCTTTTGGTGCACAGACTGTCCCACTCAATGCAAGGGCACATTTCAATGAACTCACATGAGATATGGTGCAATTCCGATATTGTGGGCAGACATACACCGTTGAAGTGCAAAAAGGGTCATCTAGGACTCGATTGGGAGGTGAGGGGTGGCATCGGTTTATTGTTGATAACCATCTCACTGGAGATGGTCAGTTGGTGTACTTTTCCTTGAAAGGAGACATACCAAGGATATGTCATCTATATAAAAAATGTTGGCGAATAGGAAGAAGATGACGAGGAAGAGGGATAAGATGAGGAACCACCTATAGTCTAGTTATCTCCAATTATCTCCCAGAGATGCAAACTTACCGACGGTGAGAATGATCACCTCCAACAAATCATCCCTCCAAGTAATTCCATCATTGGGGTGCCATTTTTCACCCGCTTAACGAATACGAATGTCGAGAGACGCCTTATGGTAAGTATATCATGTCAACGAAGCTATACATATCGATCTACTATATTACTTGTGAATTGTGATAGTGGTCGCATGTAACATTGAGTCATCTTACATTTGCATCATAGAAATTACCTAACGACATGGTTTATCATATTCATATTCCTGAAGATGGCTTGGTTGGAGTACGCGTTGGAGCATGAGGTGGCATCAACATCGTCAAGTACAGGACAGTTTTTGACGGTTGCATCTCCTTCACCACTGACGGGTGGAATAACTTCCTACAAACTGAGCATCTCTAGATTAGTCAAACCACACTCATCACTACGAGGTTGACAACCATGCGCATGGACTTGCATATGATGTTCATCATCGACATCATCAATGATTTGGCATCCCAACCGGACTCGGACTCGTAGGAGTGATACTCGGAGGAGTACGCTGTGTGACCTTCATAATATTGTTTGGTGGATTATTTTTTGAACCAACTTTGGCTATAGCTATCTAGATTCATCTCTATGTTTTGGACAGAATTCATCTTAATTAGCCGCTTAACATTGTATGATAAGTGCTCTAGGCCGATGATCTCATCTTCCAAATCTTTTGATCTATAATGGGCATCTTCCTCCCTTAATTACTCCCTTTGTGTAAATATAACCTATAATTCAAACGAACAAAGTTTCCCATAGGATTTTTTTTTTGAATTAGTCCTTTTAAAATTCGAGATGGTTGTAATTCCTAGCCACCTGAGGGAAGTACTTGGTGGCAAAATATGAAATTCAGATGTTTTTAGAGACATTTTCTATTTTTTGTCGTCTGAGGTTAGTACTTCACCCCCACTGCCGCCACTGCTGGCACCCTCAACCACCGCCACCTCTAGTCCCCTGCCTCTCCTCCCCGCCGCCTCAGGTCCCCTGCGGTGCGGATTCTCTCCCTTGCCTCCGAGGACCCCTTCGTCGTCCAGGTAGGCATGCGTTAAAACTAAACCCCCAAAACCCTAATTAGAGCTTCCATTTAGGAATTTTGGCATGGAAGTTTCCATTTTGCTTGTCGAATTTAGGGTTCAGGATTCTAAGCTGCAGAGACACAATGGCGGCTCGGGAGAGCCTCTCCAGCCTACCTTTATATGTCCCACCTCTTTTCCCCTTTTATACATCTCAAAATCTTCATTTTTTATTGATTCCTCATTGTTCATTTCCCTTATAGCAATATGGATTTAATTGTCACTTCATTAGTCTGCTTGCATCCTGCTTATTTGATGAATTTCAAATTATTTGGTTGTGTATGCTTTTATTAATGTACGATAACAAGAACTGTGTTTCTATTTTCAGTATAATTCATTATTATATTTGATTGTATTAAAATGCTCAATGTCTGTATCTATTTAACAGCTGGGAACCTGCAGTGATATTGCAATAGTGCTCTCTAGCAATGATAGTGTTGCCATTATCTCTAGCAGTTTTGAATTCCAGTCATCACAAGAGCCCACTAAGAGGCTTGAGCTTAGAGGTATCAAAGAACATAAAAAATCCATTCACACTACAAGAAAATGTCCTTTTACAACGGACGATTTTCGTGGTTGAAAAGCCTTCTACAATGGATGCCCTTCGTGGTAGAAGCCACGTCACAAATGAATCTACCACGGTTTTTTTCAACCGTGGCGGATCGCACCTTTAGCCATGAAAAGTCGTTCCGTCGTAGAGCTTTTTGATAGCCTCGTTGAGTGCTAAGATCATGCAAACTGCCATGTGGCAAACGCTGTTAACGGCCATTTAGCATCGTTAACTGTTAATGAAACCATAGTAGAAGCCAACCCTAGACAAGGTCTGATAATTATTAAGTGGGTGATACGTCGTAAACATATCTATAATTTTTTTATGCTTCATGCTTGTTTTGTACCAACTATCTTATGTTTTGTCTATACTTTGAGGCATTTTTATACATTTTCTAGAACTAAACTATTAATAAGATGCCACCGTGCCAGTTCATGTTTTCTGCTGTTTTTGGTTTCAGAAAATCTAGCAAGGAAATATTCTCGTAATTGGACAGAACAAAAGCCGAAGTCAATATTTTACCATAACGAAGACGGAGTCCAGAGGACGAAGAGGCTCCACAGGGAGGCGAGATCACCCCATGGCGCGAGTCCACCTTGGGCCGCGCCAGGGCATGGTGTGGCCCCCCTGGCCCTCAACCGACCTTGCCCCTTCGTCTATATAAACACCCTGAGGAGAAAACCCTAAGTACCCAATCAGAAATCCACGAAAAAGTCCATAGCCGCCGCCACCATCGTCCCTAGATCAGAAGGGATCTGAAGCTCTTCCCGGCACCCTGCCGGAGAGGGGAGATCACTCTAGAGGCCTTCTTCATCACCATGCCAGCCTCCAGAGTGATGCGTGAGTAGTTCATCCTTGGACTATGGGTCCATATCAGTAGCTAGATGGTTGTTTTCTCCTCTTTTGCGCTATCATGTTTAGATCTTGTGAGTTGCCTATCATGATTAAGATCATCTATTTGTAATCCTACACGTTGTGTTTGTTGGGATCCGATGGATATTGAGTACTACGTCAAGATTGATTATTGATTCTATCATGTCTTTGTTATTTGTGATCTTGCATGCTCTCCGTTGCTAGTGGTTACTCTCGCGAAGTAGTTGCCCATGACTCCAAGAGGGAGTATTTATGCTCGATAGTAGGTTCATGCCTCTAGTAGTCCGTGGGAGTGACAAGAACCTCTAAGGTTGTAGATGTGTTGTTGCTACTAGGGAGAAAACAACAATCCTTTGTCTATGGGCAATTATCTGTTGCTTGCAACTTAATACTAGAAGGGGTTCAAATGATAACCTGAAGGTGGATTATTAGTCATAGATGTAGTTGGATTACGGTCTATGTATTATGTTGTAATGCCCAAACGAATCTCATAGAAATCATCATGACATGTACATGCATTATTATGCATTCCCAATCTGTCAATTTCCCAACTGTAATTTGTTCACCCAACATGCTATTTATCTTATGGAGAAACACCTCTAGTGAACTGTGGACCCCGGTCCATTCCTTCCCACTGATATTCAATATACTGCCTACTGTTTATTTTTTGCAATTACTTCAAGCAATTAATTTCTTCCAAACTATATGTTTAATCCTTTGTTTTCAACAAACCGGTGAGCTTGACAACCTCACTGTAAGTTGTGGCAAAGTATTGTGGTTGTGTTGTGAAGGTTCCACGTTGCTAGCAACACCTTGGGAGTTGTTTCCTTTCTCCTATTGGTTTGATAATCTTGGTTTCATAACTGAGGGAAAACTTTCTTCTATGCTCATCATACCTTCCTCTTGGGGTTTCCCAATAGCCTCTATAGTAACTGAGCTGCATCAAAGACTTTTTTCTAGTGCCGTTGCCGGGGAGACACATGACAGTTCCTGCAAGGGGAGTCTCTCACAACCAATCTCTTTACTTTGTTTTTGTTTTTGTTTTTGTTTTGCTTAGTTTATTTTCTTTGTTGGTTTGTTTATTTTATAAAAACACAAAAAAATAGTTCCTACCTTTGTTGTTATTTCTATTGGTTTGTTTCTTTTTATTATCAGAAACACAAAAAATTTAGTTCCTACTTCAAGTTGATTTTATGTCTAGTTGTGTTTTGTTTAGTTTACTTTTGTCTAGTTTATTTTTGTCTTGTTTTATTTTTCCTATATACTCGAAAATCCATAAAAATTTTAAAAACCGAAAATCTAAAAACTGTTGTTATGGAAGAACATGCTAGAACCTCTATGGAATATTTTATAAAATATAGAGAATCATATAAGGGTAAAGTCATGAGAGGCGTGTTAAAAAGGTTGGATCTAATTGCTAAAATTTTGCTTAAATGATATGATATAAATTGTTGCTCTAAACAGGATACTAAATATCTTAAATTCCAATATGGCTTTAGTAAAGAAGTTTTAATTATGAACTTTCATTGGAATAACTATATTCATCTTGGATTTGAAGAATTAGAAAAATTTGTTTTGTTTATGGGAGCTTCTGAAATAGAATCCTTCATGTCTATTTTTTTTGAAACATGTGTTGCTTGTAAAGACCTTAAAGATATGGTCTCTTCTATCCTTGATTATTGCATAGAAAATTTCAGCAATAATTTTTATATCATTGATTATAAAGTGAGACTTAGTCATGCACAATAATGTGTCCACAATTTGCAGAAACCTATGGAAGAAGAAATTGCTAAACCTGAAAGCTTATTAGATAAAAAAGAGGAGGAGAGTGATGAAAAAAAGAAGGAAGAATGGATTAGCTACCCATGCCTACCTTCTAATGAGAGTAACTCTTTATCTCTTACATTATTTGATTGTCTCCCATGCTTACCAAAGGTGGATGAATTGTTATGTTCATGTGGATTCTTTTGAAATATCTACTATGGGTAAAACTTATGATAATAATTATGCTCCTGTTATCTATGATAATCCATGATATTTTGATAAATCTTATGATAAACTTTCGGGCCTGTTACTGTTTTGATTTAAACTGTTTGAAATTGGCCCATTTGTAAGGTCCGTAAAATGCCGGCCCATTACTGTTCCGCCCTGTACTATTTGGTTTGGGCATGTTCGGCCAGCCCGCTTTGTCCCATAACCATTCTGGCCGTTACTGTTAGTTCTGCACTGTTTGAAATAGGCTCATTTATGAAATTTGTTGTGGCCCATAAAATTTTGGTCCCGTTACTGTTTAGGCCCATAAACGTACTGCGCATATTCTGGCCTATTACTTTTAGCCTGGTAGGTTTCTCGGCCTGTTATTGTTCCTTCATGGTGTAATTCGGCCTATTATTGTTCTGGCCTGCTGCAATCCTGGCCTTTTTCTGTCCTGGCCCGTTACTATTTTGGCCATTTAAACTTCTGGACCTTTTACTGTTCTGGTCCATTACTGTTCTCGGGTTGTACTGTTTTAGCCTGTTACTGTTTTGGTCCGTTACTATTTTGGTCGTTTACTATTTCGGCTTTTTACCATTTTGTCTGTTACTATTTCGGCCTATTACTATTTTGGCCATTTACTGTTACGTAGCACGCCTGTGGGTCGGGACCGTTACCTTTACGGTCTTTTACAGTTTCTGCATTTCTGGATCCCATTCTGATATCATAAAAGGTGTACAACTTATAAGCATTTTTATTGTTCATCATTGGCCTAATACAAGGTGGGCAAATACAAAGAACGATAATGTACCCTAATCGACCTGGCTAGCGCAGGTATGGAACCGTCTACCGCTATGTATGGACGACGTTAACTAAATGCCTACATGGCCTATACGATTTATCTAGATATTACATCAAATTTAAACTAATTAAAATTATTACATATTATCAACTCAAAGGAAAGAAAATTCAGTATTTCAGTTGATAATCGAGTTGATAGTAGTCCTCAATTTGCTTTCTCCATCTATCACCTGCATCTCCCTTTGAGTGATATCTACATTGGAAAACAACCTTGAGACATAATCTTGCAGCCCCCTCTTTGGTGGCGAGAGCAATAATTGCAGTCTAAAACTAAGTAGTAACAAGTTAATACATCTAACAAGACAAACTACTCATTTAACTGGTACGACAAGAGCTATGAACTGGAGTTTATTACTTGTCAATGGTTCAAATATATTGACCATCACGTCAAAAAATAGGACAAACAAGCATTAAACAAGTGTGCCTACCGTGAAATAAGAAATATAACAATGTGTGTGGTTTAAAATTTCAGCAAATATAAACTAGCTAGGTCATATCAAATATATATATATATATATAGAAGAATAAACCAGACAATGGCATGCAGTTACTATCATAGCTAAGAATGAACGAGACAAAAATTATAACGACACCATGCGAGAACTTGTAGAGCAGGAATGCAAACCACAAATGAACTATATAGTAGAGGATAGTTAGGTCGTTGCTTAGGACGAACCAGAACCAGATACAAATATATATGGAAGCAGTCATTTATCCTGGAATGCAAGAGAAGTTGGGTGACCAAGAATTTGCGGTGAGCTACACAAATGGCATGTAGTTACTATCGTACCTAGGAACCGAATAGAAATTATAATGCCATCATACTAGAACTTGTAGAGAAAGAATGCAAACCACGAATAAATTATATATAGAGGATAGCTATGTCTCTGCTTAGGACGAACCATTAGATATGAAATATAATGGCATTCCTTGTAAACCTATAAAACAGGACAATCAAGCATTACACAAGTGTGCCTATAAATGAATTGAGCAATCGAAAAGAGTGTTTTCTAAAATTTCAGCAAATATAAACTAGTCAGGTTATTTCAACAAATATATATGAAAGCAGTAGTATATCATGATATGCAAGAGACGTTGGGTAACTCAGAATTTGCGGTGAGATACACAATTGGTATGTAGTTACTATAGTAGCTAAGAATGAACGAGACAGAAATTATAATGGCATCATGCGAGAACTTGCAGAGAAGGAACACAAACTACGAATGAACTACATAGTGGAGGATAGTTATGTCGTTGCTTACGATGAACCAGCACTAGATTAGAAATATAATGGCGTCTCTTGTGAACCTATAGAAGAGGACAAACAAGCATTAGAAAAGTGTGCCTACAATAAAATGAGCAATCAATCAAAGTGTTTCTTAGAATTTCAGAAAATATAAACTGGCAAGGTCATTTCAACAAATATATATGGAAGCAGTCGTTTATCCTAGAATACAAGAGGTTGGGTGACCCAGAATTTGCGGTGATCTACACAATGGGCATGCAGTTACCGTCGTAGATAGAAACCACATAGAAATTATAAAGGCATCATAAGAGAACTTGTAGAGCAAGAATGCAACCTACGAATGAACTATATATACAGTAGAGGATAGCTATGTCGCTGCTTAGGAGGAACCATTAGATATGAAATATAATGGGATTGATTGTGAACCTATAGAACATAACAAGCAAGCATTACACAAATGTGCCTACAAATGAATTGAGGAATCGAATAAAGTATTTCCTAGAATTTTAGTAAATATAAACTAGTCAGGTCATTTCAACAAATATATATAGAATCAGTAGTATATCCTGGAATGCAAGAGACATTGGGTGACTCGGAATTTGCGGTGAGCTACATAATGGGCATGTAGTTACTTTTGTAGCTAAGAATGAACGAGACAGAAGTTATAATGGCATCATGCCAGAACTTGCAGAGCAGGAACGCAAACCACAAATGAACTACACAGTAAAGGATAGTTATGTTGTTGCTTAGGATGAACCAACATCATATTAAAAATATAATAGCGTCTCTTGCGAACCTGTAGAAGAGGACAAGCAAACATTAGACAAGTGTGCATATAATGAAATGAGAAATCAATCAAAGTGTTTCTTAGAATTTCAGCAAATATAAACTGGTCGGGTCATTTTAACAAATATATATGAAAGAAGTCGTTTATCCTAGAATGCAAGAGACGCTGGGTGACCCAGAATTTGCGGTGAGCTAAACAATGGACATGTAGTTACTGTCGTACCTAGGAACCGAAAATAAATTAGAAAGGAATCATAAGAGACCTTGTAGAGCAAGAATGCAAACTATGAATGAACTATATATACAGTAGAGGATAATTATGTCGCTGATTATGACGAACCATTAGATATAAAATATAATGGCATTGCTTGTGAACCTATAGAACATGACAAGCAAGTATTACACATATGTGCCTACAAATAAATTGAGAAATCGAATAGAGTGTTTCCTAGAATTTCAGCAAATATAAACTAGCTAGGTCATTTCAACAAATATATATGAAAGCAGTAGTATATCCTAAATACAAGAGACGTTGGGTGACTCAGAATTTGCAGTAAGCTACACAACGGGCATGCAGTTACTTTCATAGCTAAGAATGAACGAGACAGAAATTATAATGTCATCATGCCAGAACTTGCAGAGCAGGAACGCAAACCATGAATGAACTACACTACACGATAGAGGATAGTTTTGTCGTTGCTTAGGATGAACGAGCACCAGATAAGAAAAAATGACATCGCGTTTGTAAACCTGTAGAAGAGGCTGTGCAAACCAACATGTTTAGTTTTCCCTTTTGAGCTCTATGCAGAGAAAAAACAAATAGTCAATGTTGTATCTTTTAAAGATTCAGATAGCAACAACAAAATTATAATCGAACTAGTACAACGAGTTTAAATAGGTACTATAGGATAGAAGAATGATGCTAGGGAGGAAATAATATCAGGAACTTAGTTCAGGATGAACCAAATAGATTCAGTAACTATGGATCAGGGAATTCATATTAATATTTTTCACCGAATTTATATTTTGCAAAAACTACACAATAGTAGGCAATTACTGTTATAGGAAATAGCTAAGAACATGTGCATGACAAAATGACAAACATGTGCTGTACTTGAAATTTATAGAGTAGCGAATGCAAATAAACATGTCCAGTGACCTTGTATGTAGCACGAAGAACATGCATGCCCTATGACTTGTATGTACTAGCACGATTACAAAAATAAAGTTCATCGTGACCGACTTTAACCTGCTATATTGCTGAGAAAACAAAAAGGGTTGGAGATTAGGTTACCTCGGTCAAAGAGGCGCTTAAGCATCGTCGGTACCATAGAGGTGAACATGAAACCAATTATGATAGTGCCCCCAAGCTACCGACTTTAGCATGCCCATTTGTCATCTGAACAAAGGGTAGAATGGGAATTTTAGAGTCAATTTTTTTGAAACATAGGAGCGTGAAATGCTTCAAGGTCGATGTGTGATATTGCCGCTCGATTGGGATTTGAATTTGGCTAGCGCCCATCTTCTATTCTAATAAAATGGTACTACCCGCTGGGAGATTTTGACTCAAATTTTTTGAAACGGAGGGGCGGGAAGGTGAGTGGATGATTTTGCCGCTCGATTGAGATTTTGAAATTAGCTAGCGTCCATCTAATAATAATAGTACTAGAAAAATGGTACTCCGACCGTGGGAGATTTTGCCTCAAAATGTTTGAAATGGAGGCACGCGAAATGCATCTGAGTCAGTGAGAAATTTGTCTCTCGATTATGATTTTGAATTTTGTTGTTAGAGTCCTAGTAATAATAAAAAAGCTAGTATACCATAAGCTATATATCCAGGAATTCAAGTCCCAGAGTCACATCAACTAATCATCCATGATCATAATTAATGCGCAGACTAATATTTTTTAATTTGGCTAACGTCCAAGCAATAATAGAAAAAGAGGTATCTCCCTTTTCAGGAATAAAATGTCGAGTTTTACATCAACTGATCATCATCCATAATGAAAATTGGATATCTCCGATTCATACAGGATTGGCGGCAAGTTTTGCCGTTTGACTAAGATTTTTTAATTTTGAAAGCATCTAGGGAAAAGTACTAATGGTAGTCCTTTCGTATGAATTGAAGGCTGATCATCAAACACTTACCATATTGGCGAACAAAATTGGATACAAAATCTCCGATTCAAACAGGATAGGCAATAGGTTTTATCGATGAACGAGATTTTGAATTTGGCGGTTTGTCCAAAGAATAAAAAACCTTTGTGAGGTTCATAAATCCAAGGCTTGAGAGAGTGAGGTTCGGGCGTAGAATTTTTGTGCATGGAGCACAATGTGAACAGATACAAGCATGATGCAAAACAAATAATCCCTCCGTGTTTGTTACTACGTGGCCCCAAGCTCAGCCCAGGCTCAGTAGTAGGAACCATTTCACATGACCATTGTACTCACCTGTCATTGTTAGGGTTCATATTTAATTTAGAAGAGTCTGTTCATCTATGAGCTCTCGAGAATTCTCCTGATCTCGTAGCATCTTCAATTCCACATCACTTGTTAATAGTTTCTGTCTCATCTCATCGATTGTTCGTCTTTGCATTTCCTGTTCAACCCATACTACTACAATTTCTTCCTGATAAGACAAATATACCAACTTAGACCTAGACTGCGACAACCCAGCATTATGCGGGAACATACTTTTACAATGACCTTCGCTTTTTAGTACCATGTTAAATGTTTCCAGACATTTTTCTTGTTTTTTTCATACCATATTTTCCAGGTTTTGCCATCTCTGCGTTCAATTTAATCTGTAAGGTTATCAGTTGGTAGACATTGGTGAGAGAAAGGAAGTCACTACAGAGGAACATGCAGAAAACACATTTAACTTGTCTATGAACAAATCTTACAAGTTGTTATGGCTGATTACGCATCATATACGCTGTAGTAAAAGCATAATAGCTATCTGATCATACTAATAATAAGTTTATCACTAACACTCAATAACAGGACTATATCAACATCGCATATGTCTGTTTCTTCATCGCTAGGTGGATGATATCACAAGACAACTCTTTGTACCATTCAAAACTGAAACTCGCACTAGTTGGAAATCATCTACTCTAATTAAATTAAAAGAAAACTGAGAAGCAGTTCAGGCAGTGTTGCACATCTAACTATAACATATAAATCACTGAGGGTGTGTCATCACAAGATATCAATAGAACAGAAGAGTTACAATAATACTCTTAGCAGAGGGATTTAGCCTTTTTTTTTGCTCGTCTGGCATGCCTCGAATTTTTGCTACAGACTTATCGCATCTTTCTGCAACGTGGGCGGAACACATAATCAAAATATAAGAAGAACAGAGTCTATAAGATTACAAACTGATTATCCTTACTATTGCGCTCAGGCACCCAACCAATGCACGAGATCCAGTTCGGTTTGTTAAGCATTGTGCGACACGGTTCCTCTTATTTTTCTCAGTGTTCATCTGCAAAAGGAGACTAGTGATACATATGCGCAAATAGGAATTTTGAATGTGATCTGGTCTTAGTATTCACAAACTATACTATAATCTTTGGATCAAACCAGTGGTCGAGAAGATCTATCCACTGTTGGTCAGTCATAGAATGTTCCATAGGAGACATTATTTGAATATCCTTACTTGCCTTACCGTCAAAGTATTTTTTTTCTTTAGCCTATGGCGCTGCTGGCACAAACAAGAGGAGAACATGTCCATGTGAACATACTCTACTTCCTCATTATCCTGATCAAAGTTGAATTTTGTCTGTCGGCAAGAATGGAACAGTTGATGTGTTATGTGACTTAGAATAGAACCAACAACAAGCTTGAAGGCATGGTGAAATGGATCGTATGGGCTCCTAGAGGGGGGGGTGAATAGGTGCTAACCAATTTTTAATACTTTTTCAATTTTAGGCTTGACACAAAGTAAATTCTCTAGATATGCAACTACGAGAATTTTCCTATATGTAACCCTAACTACTAAGCACGTAAAAGAGGAGCGAGGAAACCGTAGTGGAGCACGCGGAGACACAGGGAATTGTTTTACCGCAGTTTCTTCCTTGTTAAGGGAAGTACATCTGCGTTGGAGGGGTGGGCGGTTCTAAGACCACCACGCCACAATAGGCCTCACCCTATTCTCCGATGGATCTCGCCACGAGAGGCTTGATCCACCTTCTCCACTATTGGATCCCTTCGAGGCGGGAACCGGTGCCTTTTACAACACTATCGGGGCACACACCCACAACCGAATTGGGGGCTCCCGAGATGACAACAAGTTGCCACAAGAACAAGGTTTATCAATATAAACAAAAACGAGGATCTAGATATTTGCAAGAAATACTAGATCGGAGGTTCTCCAAATGAATGGAGAGGAGATGAAGCGCTTGATTGCTGATGATGAAGATCGAGTTATCCTCCTTCGATTCCCCAGGGGATGGGGCCTTTGAGTGGATCTAGGTGGAGAACTCTTGGATGAAGCTTTCAGATCTGATCTGTTCTTTTTCGAGATGAATCAAGAGTTCGGCGGGAGGGGTGGGCTTAAATACCCTCCCGGATCTGGCCACACAACTTTGGGGGAGGATTATCCGCCCCCCACTTGGGGCGGATTATCCGCCCCCTGGGAAAACTCCGCCCCAAGGGCGGATTCTCCGGGGGAAACTCCGCCCCCTCTCTGGGGCTTGCGCCTTGGTGAAGCTTGGTGAAGTTCTTGGGGGCGGATAATCCGGCCCCCCTAAGGGGCGGATTATCCGGCCAGACCGGAAAGTCCGGCCGAACCTCCGCCCCCTCTCTAGGGCTTACGCCTTGGCGATGACCAGGGGGCGGATTATCCGACCCTCCTGAGGGGCGGATTATCCGGCGGGGCCGGAAAATCCGGTCAAAATTCCGCCCCCCCCTTCTGGGGCTTGCGCCTGCTTGGGTAAAGGGAGGGGCGGATAATCCGCCCGTGGTGGGGCCGGACTATCCGCCCCCAAAGGCAGAGTTCTTTTCCCTTTATTCTCAAATAGAGCTGCAACACTTCAACACACATTAAATGATCCTTGGTATTGTTATCTAACACACAAAACACTAGGGATTAAGATATGTTCTTTCAATCTCCCCCTTTTTTGGTGTTAGATGACAATACTAGGATTTGCAATAAAACCAGAACTGCCACCTTAAATAAAGAAAGACGCCCCCCCTAGATGTGTGCATATTTAAGATTTGCATTTGAATACAAATACACACACTAGGTAGAACACTACTTTAAGGTTTGGGAAAAAATGTCATACCACCGGAATATATAGCCAAGGCATACATAGATAATCCCATGAATCCATATGCCATCAAATATGCTCCATAATTCCAGAATTCCATGAATACCAAACATAGTGGAGTACGACATAGTCTTACACAAACAACCACAAATAGCAACCGAGTTCACCCTAGAAAAAGGCACAAGCAAGCAAATAAAAACGACTAAAATCGAAAAGCTTGTGCCCAACCCTTGCAAATCCACGAGACCTAATAGAACTACTTCTCCCCCTTTGGCATCGAAACGCCAAAAAGGAAGAAGAGCGATGCTAACGCCCCTAAGCAACAAACTGAGATGGTACTACACACCCAAATTTGCAAGAATCAAATCAATCAAAAGCCAAATTTGAGTGTGTTTTCCATAAGAACAAGAGATATGCAAGAAAATACAACGAGACCCATGAAAAACTAACTCTTCGCGAGGAAGAGGGCGGTGGCCGAAGCCACCATGTTGGAGCGCATGCCATGACACCGTGAAGATGTATCTTGAGTTCAAAACCAATGCTCATCGATGACCCACATATCACAAAATGATATTAAGGGAAATGATTTGACTTGCTTTCGGCATTATGGGGGGAGGGTTGGCCCAATCAATTAGGACCACACTCCCCCTATGTCTATGCCCGCATCTAAACCAAATACATGAATAAGAGCAAGTGAGTGTGCAAGGGTAGTCAAGCCAAGCTCCTTGAATCTATGATATTTAGCTCATTCCTCAAATAACAAAATCTTGCTTCATCAAGGGGCTTCGTGAAAATATCAGCAAGTTGGTTCTTCGTGCTCACAAAGGATAGAGCAATGTCTCCACGAGAAACATGATCCCGAATAAAGTGATTGCGAATCTCTATATGTTTTGTTCTTGTATGCTGCACAGGATTGTAAGCAATTTTGATAGCACTTTCATTGTCGCATAAAAGAGGCACTTTGTCACAATTGACACCATATTCCTTTAAAGTTTGCCTCATCCATAACAATTGAGTACAAGCACTTGCAGCAAGAACATATTAAACAGTTGACGGTTGAGAGTGAGATACAATTCTGTTTCTTTGATGACCAACACACTAGAGACCTGCCCAAGAATTGGCATGCACCAGAGGTTGATTTCCTATCATCTTTGTCACCAGCCCAATCTAAATCAGTGTAACCACATAGAGAGAAACTTGAACCCTTGGGATACCATAACCAAAAATTCGGGGAATGAACCAAATATCGGAAGATTCGCTTGACTGCCACTAAGTGGCTGTCTTTAGGAGCGGATTGGTACCTTGCACACACTCCTACACTTAACACGATATCGGGCCTAGATGCGCAAAGGTAAAGGAGAGAGCCGATCATGGATCGGTATACCTTTCGATCCACGTCTTTACCCTTGGGATTGAGCTCAAGATGACACTTTGTTTGCATTGGGGTAGCAACGCCATTGAGATCCGTCATCTTGAACCTTTTAAGCATGTCTTGGATATACTTAGCTTGATTAATAAAGGTTCCCTCTCTAAGTTGTTTGATCTCAAATCCAAGAAAGAACCTGAGCTCACCCATCATGGACATCTCAAACTCATCACCATAAGCTTCGAAAATTCATCGTTAAAAGCTTGGTTAGTAGAGCCAAAAATAATGTCATCTACATAAAGTTGGCATACAAAAAGCTCCCCATTAACCTTCTTAGTAAAAAGAGTGGGATCGATTTGCCCAACTTCGAACCCACGGTCTAGCAAAAGCTCTTTAAGGTGCTCATACCACGCACGTGGGGCTTGTTTAAGGCCATAGAGCGCCTTATCGAGTTTGTAGACATGGTTCGGAAATTTGGGGTCCTCAAACCCCGGGGGCTGCTTGACATATACTAACTCATGTAGAGGACCATTAAGGAAAGCGCTCTTAACATCCATTTGTTGTAATTTAAAATTATGATGGGCTGCATATGCGAGAAGGATACGGATGGACTCAAGGCGAGCCGCAGGAGCGTAGGTCTCGCCAAAATCAATTCCTTCTACTTGAGAGAATCCTTGAGCCACGAGTCGTGCTTTATTCCTCACAACAATGCCATTTTCATCCTGTTTGTTCTTGAAGATCCACTTGGTGCCGATAACATTGCGGCAATCCTTTGGCTTTTCTACGAGCTTCCAAACTTGGTTGCGTTCGAAGTTGTTTAATTCTTCATGCATTGCAACAACCCAATCGGGGTCTTCAAGAGCATCAAAAACCTTCTTTGGTTCAACCATGGAAATGTGAGCTTGATGATCACAGAAGCTTGCTGTAGCATCCCAGTTGTCTAACCCCTGTAATGCTACATGTCATAATAATAAAAAGAGCCACTTCCAACATATAATTGTTGCATCATCATCATATCATGCTCATGTCATCATGTCCCCTTGCATTTGAGCATCATATAAAACCCTTTCTTGTTTGGTTCTTATCTCATGTGCATGATTAATTGTATTTGCCTCTTGATATTGTATTTGGGTCTTAGTAAATTGTTAAATGCCCAAGTTGAGTTGGGGGCATCTCTCTTTTGATTCCACCACCTTATCTTTCACCACCTTTTATATTCCACCATCCAACTATTCTGAGCTTGGCATTTTGTTGTTTTATCTCTGGCTCATGATTAGTTGGTTGGAACCACCCATATATCTATGCTTGGCCTTGCCCACTTTTTGGGAATGCATATGAGTAATGCCAGGATAATCTTATTGTTTTCACAAGGATATGGTTGGCATTAATTATGTTGCATGGGCCATGCAAGTGCCACCTTCTCTAGTTTTGGTTTTTGCTTGAAATTCAAAGTGGATCTTTTCCCTTGCTTAAATCTTGTTTTGGGCTTGTAGTTGCTACATCAAATCATCTATCTCTACCCCCTTTAGCTTAACCCCTCCCCCATGCCCCATGCACACACATGTGCTATGTGGCATGCACATCTCAAACCACCCCCCCCTTTCTTCTTGGATCTTGCTTGGTCATTGTTGGATCATGCATGGGCCAAAGGAACCATCCCATCATCTTAAACATCTCCCCTACCTTCCCTCTCTTCTTCTTTTTCTTGGTTTTGTGGGTTGTATATGAAGCTTGCATGACCAAGTTTAGTACCACCATCTTTTCTTAATCCTCTTAGCAAAACCCTAAACCCTATCCTTGCCTTCTATCCTTCTAGCTAAAACCTAAAAACTAATCCCTCACCTAATCTAGCTACTCCATCTCTCTCTCTCTCTCACCTAGCTAAGCCTAAACACTAAGCCACCCTCTTACCCCTAATCTACCTCCCCCCTTAGCAAAACCCTAATACCCCTCCTCCTTTCTAGCTTGAACACCCCACCCTAGCTCGCCCCTTCTCTCTTCCATGCATGCCCCACCCCAGCAACCACCTAGCTACCCCCACACCCACGGGACCCCTAACCCTAGCCTAGCCCGATCATGCCCTCTCCTCCCTCTTTCTTCTCTCTGCCACTCCTGCCCAGGCCCACCGCCCACACCCCTGACCGCCCTACCCCCCCTGGAAGACCCCTCTAGTGCCCTGCCGCGTCCCCTGGCCCCCCCATGCTGAGCACGTGAGGGAGGGCAAAAAGGTGGCCGAGCCGACCTGCCCCTCCCCCACGCAAGCCCCCACCTCGCCCTGGCGTTCTTATCCTCCCCTTCCCCTCTCTGGCCTCTCCCCAGATCCGCCCAGCAGCCTGCCTCGCTCCCTCCTCTGCCTTTTCTCCACCGCCCATCTCCTCTCGCCGCCACTGCTCACCTCGCCAGACATGCACCTCCGGGAGGCGGAGCGGTAGTGGTGTCGAGAAGCCACGGCTTCGCTGCGACGCCAGAGCAGACTCGAGGAGGAGGACCGAGCCACCAGGATCTGCGCCACGCCGAAACCCTAGCCCACAGTCCATGAGCGCCGCCGTCGCTTTGCTCCCCCGCCACGCCGACCACACCGCACGCCCGCGGTGAGCACACGAATCTCGAGACACCTTCCCTTGGTTCGTTTTCTGGATTGCGCGGTCCGACGCCGAGCACCCTCGGTGCAGTGTAGACGTCGTCGTCCAAAGCGCCAACACCTAGCTAGCCGACCTCCCTCCTAGCACCAACCGCACTCGCGGCGCTCCGCGTCACAGGGCGCTGGCCGAGTTCGATCCTCCGTCATGCTGCTTTGTTTCGCCAGGCAGAGAAGAAGTACAGTCATGGAGTTTTGCACAAAACCCCTGGCAGACCTTTTAGCAACCCATGATGCTGTAAACCCACATGTCTTGGCGATTTTTATAAAAGGCTCCGGTTTCCGAAATCCACCCTGGTCCTTCTTCCCTTCCAGCCTCTGGCGCGTGGGCCTGGCCCACCTGTCTGCATTGAGCTGGTCAAACAGGAAATCCAAATGGGTCTGCTTTTAAATTCAAACTAAATTAAATTATTTAAACTCAAATTCAAATCTGTTTTAAATAACTTTTAAATTGTAAATCCAAATAAAGCAAATTATATATGTTTTTGAATCAGAAAAATGAGAGGAATTCAAATATGCCATCCAATTTGCATTTTGCACAAGTAAAATTCCAAGTTTAATTAAATTACAACTATTGCCACTAGAATTTAAATATTTAATAACTTTTGTTTTACAATTCCAAAATAAGCAAATGATAGGTCTAAAATGATCAGCTCGACGAGACCTTTCTGTTTATGATACCCATGACTTCAATTGCAGCATGCATCATATAAAAATATAATGAACAGCAACTATTATGGCAACAAAATGTGACTAAAACCCAATTCAAATGTTATTTCTTGTCCTCCACCCCTCACCCATGCCATGCTACCTTACTTGCCATGTAAACTGTGCATCATTCATCATGGCATGATTGTTTGCTCGACGCATCTTATTCATATGCTTGTGCTCTATATTCATGTTGGCCTTGTTTGTTTGGTTTTCTCGGATGAACCTTGGTGGGTTATATCAAGAGAACCAGAGCACTACCTGCAGTCCCTTGCTACAACTGAGTTGACAGGCAAGCACTTCCACATGCTTGCATACATACAGTACCTATTGCCTCTATCTTATTCTTGCATCATTGAGTCGCGATTGCATTAAATTGAATCCCAAGTATGCATAGCCTTTACTTTTAAACCCCACCAAGCTTGTTTTCCTCCATCCCATGAGCCACTACTATAGGAGTTGTTTGAGCCATGCGAGTCGTAGAACAGCATGTGTAGGGTATGTGAGTGTCTGATGGATAACGAGGTACCTAAACAACTTAACCTGCGTAGTATGGGATAACTAAAGAAAGTGGCACCGGTGAGCAACATCTGCTATTTGGTTTTTCCTGCTCACTTGTGTCCCGTAAGACCCCGAGTACTTGATTCCTGTTCCTTGATTTATCGCGCTATCCACATCCGGGAGGTATATGGGACCCCCCTGGGCCAGAGCTTGATTCCGTCTTATTTCTTGGGGCCACAAACTAGTTTGAGGTTTTATTTACGATCCTGTACTTATGCCATGCTACTTTCTGTATTTAAATTGTGCGACAGATAGCACACTGTACTGTTTAGGTAAGCGGAGTGATTACGCGGTATCGACACCCCGAGTTTTCGGGTTCCCAGTCGCTTACAGCCATTGACGCAAACCTTGAGTCCGTCTCGAAGCTTGCTTACTTCGTTGCGGGTCTACTCAATGGGGTGGCCCCCTGAAATATTTCTGAATTCTGTGATTGTTCAGTCGTGAAAGCCTCGTTGGGTTTTGATTTGGTTTTTCCGAGGTTGATCGAGCGTGTGTTGCTATTGGTGCACCCCGGCCGGGTAAAACTTTCTGAAAGCCGTGTCCGCGGATATGGACGACTTGGAGCACAGTTTCTTGATCATAGACAAGCATAACTAAAGTACCGCCTTAATCTGACTAAGTAACTTGACTAGTAATTAGTGCAACACTCATGGAATGGTTAATAAAATTGCCAACGGATGGGGGGTTGTTCGTCCGCTTCCTTGTTGGTAAGCAGGGAGGAGGATGGATCGGATGAGATTACCATAATAACTGTTGTTCTTAATTCACGGACATCCGTCTATCATTGGTTAGGCGGATGGTTAGCGTTTATCTGTAGAATTGCTAGGGTTTATCTTTCGCTGCAATTGCGTCACCCTGTGTTGTGTCCTTTAGAGGCATTAAGACTTGCCGAGTACCCTTAGGGTCTCACACGATAAATTCTTGATTCGGATGAGCAGTACCTTCACGGGCGGATCTTGGGTGGAAGAAGCGAAGATGTGGGCAACGATCGTTCGGTGTAGAGATTCGGAACGGGGATCCAGGAGACCTGTAGTTGGGATGTGCTTATTTCTATGGCATCTTATGCCGATTTGCTTCTTATCCGTACTCGGATCTTGTTTGCCGCTTCCGCATGATACTCTGATGTGTGTTGTATGAGGAGTTATCCTAAAATATAGATTTATCTAGGTCATTTGAATCTTGCCGTATGGCGTTGGTATATTTCCTTTCTTTCTAGATGGCGTGGCTCTGATGTACTCTTGTATGGTGGCTTGCGTACATACCCACTTGTGTACGTAGTTGATCCCTTTGCCTGCCGACTACGCCGCCCGTACAGGTCCCGTTGAGAGGGTAGTTGTTGGGACGTCTGAAAGGACTACCAGTGAGTGGCTTTTGGGGCCCCACCGTACTATTTCAACCACTATCACTCATCCAGGCTTGTATCTAGGAGCGTAGTTCACCGAGGTAGTTACACTTGCAAGCTCTCTTCTAGTGGATACCCTTCGTCGTAGATCACCAATAACCTTGTCAAGAGTGTGACCTCTTAGTTCAAGGTTGCGATCAGCAAGAGCCTTGCAACGAGCCTCAATGTCCATATTGTTTCTAGGAGGAGTGGATTCAATTGTTGTATCCTTGTCTTGATTACTGCCTTGCCCTTGATCTTGGTCACGGTTACTGCCAGAAGATTGTTGCTGAACATTTTCTTCAGGCCCGGATAATCCGCCCCTTGGAGGGGCCGGACTATCCGGCCTGGGAGGTGAAGTACCAGAACCATCTTCCTGAGAAAGCCTGGCCGAGTTGGAGACCTGTGGCGGATCTGCGCCCACAGGGCGGAGAATCCGGCCTGGGAGCTTCAGAGATGTTGATTTCTCCTTCGGATCCCCTGGAACTAGTTGGAGTGCCAGGGGCTGATTGTCCGCCCCTTGGAGGGGGCGGATAGTACGGCCTGGGACTATAAGCTTGTCCAGTGGACAGATGGTCTTCAGCAGATTGTGGTGTTGGTGCAGGATTGTCTCCAACAGTAGGAGCTTGTTGATCTTGTGTAGATGAGGGCTCCACATGTGTGGAGCATTGTCCTTCCCGATCCGCCACAAGGGGTTCCTCAATGGGGCGGAAAAATCCCACGCCCATTCTTCTTATGGCATCTTGGGGTATTTCAACATCTGCATCACAAACATCAACTTGCCCTACAAAGGAGCCGTTATTTTCATCGAACTCCACACTACAAGATTCTACAACAATCCCAGTGAGCTTGTTGTAGACTCTATAAGTGTGGGATTCGGCACCGTAACCAACAAAAATACCTTCTAAAGCCTTGGATTCAAATTTTGACAACCAGACACCTTTAATAAGAAAGAAACACTTACACCCGAATACTCTGGAGTATGAGATGTTGGGTTTGTTACCGGTAAGTATTTCATATGGGGTCTTGTCCAAGATCTTCCGAAGGTAGAGCCGGTTTGATGAGTGACAAGCAGTGGATATGGCTTCAGCCCAAAAATTATAAGGAGACTTGAATTCAGCTAGCATAGATCTTGCCATATCCATCAAAGTCCGGTTCTTCCTCTCGGCTACACCATTTTTTTGAGGGGTGTACGCAGCGGAATATTGGTGTCTAATCCCCTCTTCGCTAAGAAACTCGTTTAAAGTGTAGTTCTTGAATTACGTCATTGTCACTTCTAATTGCCAAAATGGGAACATTGTGTTGACGTTGAACTTCATTGGCAAAGTCGATGATAGTTTGTTGAGTCTCACTTTTCAGCTTGAAGAAATATACCCATGTATATCTTGAGTAATCATCGACGATGACCAAGCAATATTTCTTCCCACCAAGACTTGCATGAGAAGGAGGACCAAATAAATCCACATGAAGTAATTCCAAGATCCTCTTTGATGACACAATAGTCATCCTCTTGTGGGGAGAATCATGCATTTTTCCTTCAACACAAGCCCTGCAAACACGATCTTTGGCAAAAGAGACATTGTCTTTTAGTCCAAGTATGTGGCCACCCTTTTGGAGACTTTGCAAAGTTCTCATGTTGACATGGGATAAACGGCGATGCCATAGCCAGCCCACGTCGGCCTTTCCGAATAGACACATCGGACCCGAAGTGGTTTTCCCTGAGAAGTCCACCACATACAGGTCATTTTCGACGTATCCAACGAAAGCGACCTTTAGAGACTTGCTCCATAAGAGTACCACCAAATCATCATCGATAAAAACAACAAAACCCATCTTGCCAAGGGCACAAACAGAAAGAAGATTGTAGCCAAGGGTCTCAACAAGCATGATGTCCACGAGAGAGATATCGTGGGCAACCACAACCTTGCCAAGACCCAATACCTGAGATTTAGACTTATCACCATAGGAGACTGTGATATTATCAAGATTTGGACGCATCTCCGTGATGATCTCCTTGCTTCCGGTCATATGACTAGTGCGACCACTATCCAAGACCCATTTCGACCCACCTAAGCATAGCCCAAGAAAATTACTTCTTGGTTTTAGGTACCCATTTTTCAATGGGTCCTTTCATGTTAGTAACAAGGGTCTTTGGGACCCAAGTAGACCAAGCAATATATTCATCAAAAGGACCAACATAATAAGCATAAACATTGCCATAGTCATCACAAAAGAGTTCATAATTCGGATTGTGAGACCCTGCAAAACCAATATTATTAGTCTTGTCTTGTGTGACAACCTTCTCAAAGAATGCTTGTCTTTAATTGCACATTCTTGGTCTTGTTCTTCTTGGTTTTCTTCTTCTTGGACTTGGTGACATACCCAAGTCCCTCTTTGCCATGATTTGACCTTTGCTTGCCAAGGACTTCATCAAGCACACCTTTGTCCTTTGTAGTGATGTCCTTGATCACTCCTTTTTCCACACTAGCATTTTTCTTGTTACTATATGTTGAGTTGGACGATCTAGGAGTATCATATTCGGCCAATCGACTTTGAAGCTGATCATGTGACTCATTGAGAATAGAGAACTCGTTTTTCAATGCCTTGTGAGCATTGTCAAGTTTCTCCAATTCCTCGGAGAGTCTATCATGAGCAGCCCCAAAGTCAATCCTTTCCTTCTTTAACTTTTTTGCCTTGGTGACAGCATTGTCACGTTCCTTAACAAGTTTAGTCACAATTTCTTCATGTGACTCTTCCATAGACTCAAGCCTCTCTTCAAGAGAGACCCGAGCTTCTTCTTCTTCTTCTTCTTCAAGAGCATTTTTTAGGGATGCAATTTCCATTGCATCCTCCCTTTCAATTCTGCCCTTTTCTTCGAGGAGTGCTTCGTTTTGGGCTAGCTGATCCATAAGAGCTTCAAAACGAACTTTGTGCTCACCTTGCAGGTTAGTATAGAAATAATCCAAAGCAATAATCTCTTCTTTAACCTTAAGACTAGCAGGATCATCCATGTCTATCATAGCCTTGGGAAAAGAAGAGTTAGAAGAAGTTACCTCGGAGCTTCTTGCCATGAGGCAAGTAGCATTCTTGTTGATGATGTTTTCGTTCGGAGAGTCGAAGAGAGATGTTGATGTAGATGTGGTGGCTATAGCAGCCACCTCTTGAGAGCTATCGTCCTCGTCCTCATCTTCACTCCCCGATGAATATTCTTCTTGAGCCACTAGAACAATCTTTGGTTGCTTCTTGAAAGGAGCATTCTTCTTTACAAATTGTTTCTTACGTGGAGCTTTTGATTTGTCCTTGAAAATGAGTCTTCCTCCATTATCCTCTCTACTTTGATATGGACACTCAGCTACGAAGTGCAGCCGGTCACCACAATTAAAGCATGTTCTCAGCTTGGGACCATTTTCTTTTCTTCCATAGGCTCCACCCTTGCGATCTAGTTCAGCTTTAGCCTTGGCTGGATCTTTCCAAAAGTTTCTTGCATAAAGAGCCAAGTATTATCCGTGGATCCTTTTTATATCTTCGGGACAGTCCAGACCTTCTACCGCATATTCATCATGATTAATCACACTAGTCTTCAAGGCCATGTTGACCCCCTTTTGCATCCCCATAGCTCGAGCACGAGCATCTTCGGCATTCTTGGCAGCCACTTTGAAGGCGGACATTTCTTGCATTACCTCATTGGATGACATGAGGTGATAGTTATGCCTACCTTGGAGACTTTTCAAATCTGTGGGCTCAAATGGCATAAGAGAACTGACATACTTGCGCTTGATCCAAGCATCATCAACATGAGTCGCACTGGTTTCGAAAGTTGTGGCTATTGCCTTGATCCTCCTATACATGTCCTCGTGGTCTTCTGCATCCAAAGATATAAAATCCTTCAGCTTCATTGCTCAAGGCATCATATCTATTCCTTCTCATACTTTCATTTCCTATGAAGAGCTCGGTGAGAGCATCCCAAGCTTCTTTAGTTGTGCTAAGATGCTGAATGTGTGGCATGTCTTTGTCACCCACACCAAGGTATCATGTGTAGAGCTGTAGCATTGAGTTGGCTATCGACCACTTCTCTCCTTGTGAGATTGTTAGGATTTCCAACGTGAAGACCATTTTCGATGATCTTACACAACTCTATGGAGGAACTGCACACATGAGATTTCATCAAAAATTGCCATTGAGAGAAAGTAGATGCTGAAAGTTTGGGTGGATCACCCCTATTATGTATATGTGGGTGAGGAATAGGCGGATCAGGGGAATACACATGAGAAACCTCATTGTATCCATCCTTACCGCTATCCTTTTTCGAGGAGGAGCTCTTACTAGTATCATCACCTACCACTTCGTTATCTTTGGAAGCTTTTACGTTTCCTTGGATTATGAGTGGTATCCTCAGAGTTAGATGGAGGTGATGTCATGCGGATGTGGAGACGCATTATCAATTGACGCATATCTTCCATCTTAGCCTCCATTGAACTCACCAAGGTTGTTTCCAACGTCTTGAGATCGTTCATGGTGACTACCTCAGGAGCATCACTCCCATCTCCCTTGGAACCCGTACTTCTCTTAGGCGGTTAAGCCGAAATAAGAGCCGAGGCTCAAACCAATTGAAATGGATCGTATGGGAACCTAGAGGGGGTGAATAGGTGCTAACCAATTTTAATCGTTTTCAATTTTAGGCTTGACACAAAGTAAATTCTCTAGATATGCAACTACGAGAATTTCCTATATGTAACCCTAACTACTAAGCACGTAAAAGAGGAGCGAGGAAACCATAGTGGAGCACGAAGACACAGGATTTGTTTTACCGCAGTTCCTTCCTTGTTAAGGGAAGTACATCTGCGTTGGAGGGTGGGCGGTTCTAAGACCACCACGCCACAATAGGCCTCACCCTATTCTCCGATGGATCTCGCCACGAGAGGCCTGATCCACCTTCTCCACTATTGGATCCCTTCGAGGGAACCGGTGACTTTGACAACACTATCGGGCACACACCAAGCGAATTGGGGCTCCGAGATGACAACAAGCTACCACAAGAACAAGGTTTATCAATATAAACAAAACGAGGATCTAGATATTTGCAAGAAATACTAGATCGGAGGTTCTCAAATGAATGGAGAGGAGATGAAGCGCTTGATTCCGATGATGAAGATCGAGTTCTCCTCCTTGATTCCCCAAGGGATGGGGCCTTTGGGTGGATCTAGGTGGAGCACTCTTGGATGAAGCTTTCGGATCTGATCATTCTTTTCGAGATGAATCAAGAGTTACGGCAGAGGGCTGGCTTAAATACCCCTCCCGGATCTGGTCACAGACAACTTTGGGGGCGGATTATTCGCCCCCTGGGAAAAATCCGCCCCAAGGGCGGATTCTCCGGGGGAAACTCCGCCCCCTCTCTGGGGCTTGCGCCTTGGTGAAGCTTGGTGAAGTTCTTGGGGGCGGCGGATAATCCGACCCCCCTGAGGGGCGGATTATCCGGCCAGACCGTAAAGTCCGGCCGAACCTCCGCCCCCTCTCTGGGGCTTGCGCCTTGGCGATGAGCAGGGGGGCGGATTATCCGCCCCGAGGCGGATTATCCCGTGGGCCGGAAAATCCGTCAAAATCCGCCTTCCGGGCTTGCGCCTTCTTGGGCAAAGGGAGGGGCGGATAATCCGCCCCTGGTGGGGCCGGACTATCCGCCCCCAAAGGCAGAGTTCTTTTCCCTTTATTCTCAAATAGAGCTGCAACACTTCAACACACATTAAATGATCCTTGGTATTGTTATCTAACACACAAAACACTAGGGATTAAGAAATGTTCTTTCACATGGGACAGAGCACCATGAATTACATGTAACTTCTGGAGTAATGAGTTGTAATGGTCAGGGGTCTGTTGGTGGAGCTTGAACGATGCGAAGATGGGAATATCATTCCTGACAAAAACGCCTATTTCCGATGATAGGAAAGCAGATTCTTTTGGATCTTCTGGCCTTTGCTTGCCAAGCACAATAGAATTGATGCAATATCTAGATTGTGTTCCGGAAATTTGAGCTTTAAGCTTTTTCCCTATGGTTGGCCCCCCTTTTCTTAAATCTTCATGTAGCTGCCAATTCAATCGTTACATCAAGCTATCACCGTATATATAAGCGAGCATGCAACAATAAGCGTTGGAACATGTACCTTGTTTGGTGGCCGGCTAATCAACATGTGGGTGATCATCACTAGCTTGTTGGTGTTGTGCCAGCAGTGTTAGGCTAGTAAATTTTGAAACTGGTTGGGCTGTCAATTATTTATGGCTATCTGGATTGGAAATTTCTAATTGTAGAATGTGTGGGATGGTATTTGCTGCATCTACGGTCTACTTCTGTTGGAACCTGTGGTGTGCCACCAAGACGAGCCTTTTTAGCCTTATGCGAGTTTCCTGAATTTTGTTTATTGTATTTTCCGACATGTGTTTGTGTTCCACCTGTAGCATTAGCAGGACCGCTTGTCGACGCTTCAGGTTTGGTATCTAAACGTGTCTTACCTGAACCACATGATTCCTGACACACATAAACAATACTTCAATTAATTATAGTTCTATATGTAATGATACGGAGATGGAATAGAAGAATAATAAGGCAAAACATGCTGAACAATATGATGCATGAACTAGGCAGAGGGCATTATTGCAAAATATTAGGTTGTATTGAGATAGAAAACATGTAAGATGCAACAAATATCACGATGAAAAAATAGAGCAAGCACCTTGGCGGTTGGACAAGCGGGCGTACTATGGGGGAGGTCCTCAACGGGTCCAAATTCCTGAGTGATGTCTCTCTCGAGGTATTGTTTATCTACAGAAACCAATGCTAAATCGGACACTTGCCGTGCATATTTTTTTCCCTGGTGGTATCTAAAAGGGTCTTAGGTGAAACAATTGATTCCTGACACACACATAAGCAATACATTAATCTATGAAAGTCCTATGTATAATGCGACACATATAGAACAGAAGAACAGTAAGACAAGACAAGCTGAACATATATGATGCATGAACTAAGCAGATGGCATTGCACAACATTTGGTGGGACTGAGGTGCAAAACATGAAAGATGCAACAACTATCTCAATGACAAGACAGAGCAAGAACCTTGGGGGTGAACAAGCGGGCGGACTAGGGGGGTGTTCTCGACCGGTCCATCTTCCCGAGTCAGGTCTCCATCAGGGTTTTGTCCATCTCGAGGATCAAATTCTGCTTCAGAAACCTAGCCTTCATGATTGGAGGTGGTAGCTACGAAATATCTTAGTCTCTGCAAGCCGAGCGACCTTGCATGTTTGGATTCTTCAGTAATCTCTCTTCTCAAACCTTCCGTTCTCCATTATCAGTCGGCCGCAAAGCAGGTTCCATGCATGAGCAAAAAACACCCTATGAGATTTAAGAGCGAAGTGTGTGTAGAGGAGCAAATTAGTACGGTGCTAGCAAGCAGTTGAAAGCTCTAAAGGAACAATGACAAACATATGAATATAAACAGTGTCATATGACTGTGTAAAAAGCAATGAACTACCTTTGTGACCGCGATTACGCGATTTCCTGCCTCTAGCCGTGCCTTTAACGGGCTTATGGCGAGTTACGACCTCGCCGTTCGCGGCTGAGCGGGTTTTGCTCGCCATCTCTCCGGCGCCGTGGACAAGGTTGAGGAAGCAGATCCGGTGCCATGGAGTCGGGGGAAGTGGATCCAACGAAGTTACGATGGTGTAGCTGGTGACGCTGTTGTTGAGCCGGCTCCAGTGCCATGGACCTCGGGTACGGAGGAGGTGATCTGGTGCGGCCGGCGTCGGGGCGGGGAAGCAACCTCCGACTTGCTAGACAAGGGAGATGGTAAAACGTCTTTGGTCGCTACGTAGTGCCGGTGGAGAGGCTGTGAAGGGGAGATGGGATGGAAGGGGCACGATCGTGGTGGTCCAAGGTGATCTCTAGGGATTCGGCCTGATGGGCGCGGGTTTGAAATTTTGAGTTGTGAAAGACAAACAATTTTGAGGAATGGCCTTTGACGCCTTGTTTCTGCACCGAAAGGGCGAGATGGAAATTTTGTACCGCTTTTGAATATTGGACGCGGGAGCCATTTCGGTGGTTGTTTCTGGCGCAGAGTTAAAATTATTATTGACTGCTTGATGAAAGCGGTGGTTTCGGCGTGTGTTTTTCCCTCAGGTAATTTTTTGTGTACTCTACTAGTATATACAGTCTAAAAGTTTGACTTGGAGCCACACAAGTAATTGCACATATTTATGCACGATAATAGACACAAGGGCATGGTCATTGAGCTCGAACTACCATTCTTTTATTTTTTATTTCTTTTTTTAAGATGAGCTACCTTTCACAGTAATGTGTTAATTTGCTGCAAAACGTGGGTCTACGGATCTAAACGAAAGTGCATAATAAGATTTCAACATTCTGGTGGAAAATTTTTGCTTTATCCATTTTCCGAACTAGCACAGTGGCCCGCGCAACTGCGCATGCAACAACTTTGATATTTTTTGAAACGTAATAATATTGTTTTGGTGTATTATAGATATTAAGGGGGTGTTTGGTTCCTAGCCACAATTTTCCAAGCCAAAGTTTGACAATTTGACATATATTTGGTTGTTGCCACACTTCAGGGATGCCACACTTTATTATTTGTAAGGTCCACCTGTCATAGAGTTAAATTTTTGTCAACTTTTGCTACACTTTGTGGCTTCTAATTTTTTTAGCCACACTTGCCAAACTTAGGCTTGTCAAACTATGTCTAGGAACCAAACATGCCCTAAATATTAATTTTTTGTTATCGTGATATTTTATTTGATAATTTCATTGCATAGAATTTTTATAATAGAGGTTGATTTACATGTGGAATCACAAACCTCTAGAATTTCTATTCTAAAATCAATGTCACAAATTCATTGAAACCAATATTTAGGAAAGACGGGGTCTATCATCATCATGACACACATGTAATTCATAAAAAGAATCCGTGTAATTTCTAAGCGTTTGGGTCAGTTAAATTCTTCATATTTTTTTAAAGCTCGAAACGTGAGATGATACTCTTTATATTGATTAATGTTGTTGGTGTTTTCACAACACTACAAAGGACATATGAAAGGTTTTTTAGATTTTTCCTAAAAATGTGGGCACAAAATTGAGACTGGTTTACAAGAAAACATTCTTGCTGGGTGAAAAACAATCTAGAGTACCACCAATAATTTAAGCCAAATGGAAGAAGCCAACCACTTAATTATTTTTATGCATACCCTTGTCCAGATGTTTTAGACTAAAATCGTGTGAAATTTTGGAAAGAGATCCACGGAGGAGACAAAAAAATGGTAAATAATTAATCTTCTATTCTTAAAATGACATTTAGCATAGGATAGTAGATACTACAAATAAAGAGGCCTCTAGTAAGGGAGTACTACATACCCGGGCACTTTTTAAGCCGTTGTAGTGTGAGAAGATATATAAATACAAACAATATTAATCTACCCATATATTTTGGAAAAAGAGTAGGAGGGATATTTGCATGAGATTCGAGATGGGAATAAAGGAACTATGTTAGTACTAACAAAAGGATGATAATTAAATTGGTAATAATGTGTTGGTTTCGTCCTTGCCAATGGCGCATTTATGAAACTAATACTATTTGGTCATCACATGGTAAACCTGAACATTGTAGAAAGACATGTTAATTTCTTATGAATAAGGTGTAGTGTATTAATGTAGACCTATGGCTGTTATAGTTGTTAAGGATATGATATGAAATAGTTTGACTTTTGAAACAACAATCATCTTGTAAAAAATTAGGGGATACCATAATTATTGGATACGAATAATATTGTACCTAAGTACATGAATTTGTTACTTAAGATGAATAGTATATATAGGAAGGACAACATAGTTTTTTGTTTACACACAAAAGCCTATATGTACATTCAAATCGATAAATTATAACTGATCCAGTTTGTTAAAAAATCTATATGAGTCTCTCATAAATATTGTGGATCATGAGAGCCAGATTGCTGGACCGATATTCAAATGACATATTGCAAGGACATTTTTATATTCTAGTTAGCTATTAATTATGAATGGAAGTGTACATACAGTTCCTCAGTCGCCGCATATGGATCGATGAATGTAACCACATAGCTATATATTTCCTTGTATAGATTTATTATGTTTACAATGATTGGTGCATCAGGAAGTGACGCACAATGAGATTCCAATATCCGGTAGTCTGGATGCTAGCAATCAAGAAAAAAAGTAGATTAGTTATTTACTGAAAAAATGTGTACAAAATAAAACATATTAAGAAAAAAATCACCTAAAGTTGTACATAACGTGAGGTGTGAGGCAAACAACCCGTATTTAGGCTCCACGCAATTGTGCTCAATATCAATCCACGGAACTAAAAACATACATATCTATACCTCTGTTCCTTGATTCTGATCTTATTAGATCTATGAACCCAAGTAATTAGAAGAATAGAGATCACACCTAGTGACAAACATTGGAATAAAAAGTGCAGCCAACCCCACTCTCGTGCTCACATGGTTGGTGCATAGGAGTGACGCACAATGAGATTCCAATATCCGGTAGTCTGGATGCAGGAAATCAAGAAAAAAAGTAGATTAGTTATTTACTGAAAAAATGTGTACAAAATCAAACATAGTTAAGAAAAAATCACCTAAAGTTGTATATAACGTGAGGTGTGCGGCAAACAACCCATATTTAAGCTCCACCCAGTTGTGCGCAATGTCAATCCACGAAACTAAAAACATACATATCTATACCTTTGTTCCTTGATTCTGATCTTATTAGATCTATGAACCCAAGTATTTAGAAGAATAGAGATCACACCTAGTGACAAACATTGGAATAAAAAGTACAGCCAACCCCATTCTCGTGCTCACTTCAAACAAAGATTGAGATGGATTTGTCTGACAGCCTTCATCTCAAACCACACCACGTGACATGAGCACACCACCTCCTTTCTACTCCCTCCGTTCATAAATATAAGAAGTTCTAGCTTTGTGAATCAAATATATCTAGACGTTTTTTAGATATAGATTTATAGAGGTTCTTCTTAAACCTATAAAAAGACGTTTAGATACATTCGTTTCATAAAGCCAAAATGTCTTATATTTGTGAATATAGGGAATACATCAATCAGACCACCGAGTTGTCGATTAGAAATAGCTAGTAGGGTGAAAACTTCAAATTCAGTACGGTGCCTACCTAGAACCCCCGCTACACCTTGAGCGACCTCCATGATTACCATTCGAATCTCCGATTCTCTCAATTTCTCTATACACATGCTGGAGGAAGATCACATAGCATGACGCCATGAATGGTAATTGATCATGATCACAATGGAACAGCGTCAGAGTTCAATCTCCCCACAGAAAAAAAAGACACGGTCCAATAAAAAATTGCGCAAACTTCTCCCCACAGAAAAAAAAGACACGATCATGATTCATGAAGCAAAAAAAAAAAAAATCATGTGCAACACATTTTCCTTGGCTATCAATGTGCCACGCAGGAAACATGGTGATGCCATTAATTTCATTGTCTTTGCTGCCTGCGGCACCGAAGGGGGAACTCATGTCAGTGAATTATTTTTCATTATCTTTGGTTTCCCGGATGTGCAAATCTAATAATATTTTATTTATTTTTCACAATCTTCAGATCATCAGATTCAGATACGTGCTTTTAATCTCAATAACTTCTCAAATAACATGTGAACATAGACAGATTAAGAAAACAGTTCAGAACGTGCATCTTACTAAAAAAATTATTAGCTACTTATCTGGCTTTCCTACCGAGATCTCCTTGGTGCATGCAGATTTCTCTGTTTGCCCGGGTGCGAGGGCATCTTTATCGGGCCGACTCTGCGCGTATCCGAACTTATCCGCGTGGACGCTCGGGTGCATGCGCGACGCTCCAGCGGGCCGACCCGTCCGGCGAAACACGTCCAGCCCGACTCATCCATGCATTTAATCTGGGGCTCGATTGCGTCCCCGACGCGCGCTTGTCCAAACGCGTCCTCCTTTTATCATTGACGGCCCCTTCCGCCAGTGGCATAGAACCACACCACCACTCCCTTAAAAAAACCTCTCCCAAATTTTCCACTGACGGAAGCGGAAGGGAAGGCGATGGATCCCGCCGCCATGGTTGATGCTGCGCCCTCCGCCGCCAAGAAGCGCGGCCGACTGAGAAAGCCCGCAAAGGACCAGACGCCGAAGGAGCGGAAGATCGAGTCGGACAAGCGCAAAGGCCGGCGGGTGGCGGTGAGAGATTGACACACCGCTGCTAGGCTCGAGACGGAGCGCCGGGACGAGGAGGAGCGCCTCCTCGTCACCAAGAATAGGGTCGACGCCAACGAAATGGCAGTGAATGCCGCCAAGCACGTCGTCAACATGATCAAGCAGGAGGCGTTCGACACCGTTTTCGCCGGCGTCGTATCTCTTCCCGGCCTGGCCACGGCCGGCATGTCCTCTACCAGCTCCCTCACTTCCACGCCTACAGGCCAGCCACCAGCTTAGCCCAGGGCAACAGGACCGCACACGCCCCCGCTTGGAGGCCACCAACTGTCCTGGTTCAACCATCCCCGTGCGGCGTCGTCGGGGGCGGGAGAGCCCTCCATCGACCTGAACAACACTCCAACCACCACGGACGCAACCCCAGAGGTGTCGACGAAGCGACAGACCATCTCTGCCGCGAACATGCCGACGCTAGTCAACCTGTTCGGTGGAATGCGCGCCAAGCGGCCAGCCGCCGACGACACGCTATGATTGCCCCATTTCTTCTCCGTTGCCAGTGCACTGCTCATGCCGCTTTATGATGGACAATTGGCATGTAGGATTTCGTGGGAAACGAGGGTGGCCACGGTTATGTCGACGGCGAGGACGTCATGAACGACATGATCAACGAGGGTGGCCACGACTATGCTGACGGCGGCGAGGCCGATACGGAGAAGCATCAAGAGACCCAGCAAGATACATGCAACACTGCGGACGAGGCATTGTTCGGGAACGATGGAAACGATGGCACTTCCATGGGCGAGGGCGTCACGGTCGCGTCATTGGCCGCTTCACTTGCGGCCTCAACTTCGATGGCAAGAAGGTGAGCCAACAAACCGGGGGCTACACCCCCACCAAGGACAAGCTCCTATGCAAGGAATGGATAGAGATTTCACAAGATCCACTATGCGGCACCGAGCAAAAGGGCTTTGCCTATTGGAAGAAGGTGGGCAGGTTCTTCCATGAGCATTGGAAATTTGGGAAGGACGCCTTTCTTAGCGATCGAAATGATCTCTCCCTCTCCAAGCGTTGGGGCACCATCCATTCTGAGTGTAGAAAGTTCTAAGGCTCCTACGAGATGGTGACGAAAAGGAAAATAAGCGGCTTGCAGCCGCTTGACATGGTAAAACCTCTTCCCCTCTTTGTCGATGTCTTGCATTTGCATTTGCCGATTGAGCCATTATTGGCATCCATGTGTGTAGATCATGAAAGCAATGGAGCATTTCAAGACGGTGAACGATAACAAGGCTTTCTCGTTGAGCCATTGTTGGACATTGCTTAAGGACACCAAAAAATGGGAGACTATCTTTGCCCTTTGGAGAGAGACGAACAAGAAGAGGGGCAAGGCCTGTGCTTCGACAGGCGGTGTCGTCGACCTAGACGCCGACAATGATGAAGGCTTCGTCCCATCTGCAAGCGATGGGACTGTCGGCCGTGCCCGCCGCCCTGGTGGCCACAAGGCCACGAAGGCTGACCTTGCCCGCCAGGCTGGTTCAGTAGCGTTCCAGGAGACCTTAAAGCAGATCCTGGAGAAGAAGGAAGAGGCCATCGCCGAGATGGAGGAGTGGCGGCGCAAAGAGAAAGAGGCCGGCGCCAAGGCCTTTGTTGAGCTGCAGACAAGATCTATTGAGGCGAAGGAGGCCAACGTCAAGGCCAGGCTGATGGAGATCGAGGCCAAGGCAAAATCGACGGAGGCTGAAGCCAATGCCAAGGAGGCCGAGGCCAGGTCTAGGGTGCTGGAGGCCAAATCCAAAGCCAAGGAGGCCGAAGCCAAGGCCAATGAAGCTGAAGACAAGATCATGGCCGAGGAGAGCTCCATCATACTCACGACCTGGATCACATCGCCGACCCCGATCGCAGGGCTTGGGTTGCGAAGAGGCAGCATGCCATCAAGGCTGGCGACGTCTAAAGGGCAATGACGACAACAGTTGCAACTTTTTGGACAGGAAAGCTGCCATCTTTTGGACACTGTGTATGATATTGCCCCCTTTTGCATAGTTTAGATCCAATGGCCACTTGTTGGCGATGCCTAATGGGCGATTGTGCATATATGCCATGTTATTTTTCAGTAATCTGTGTGTGTCTTTGACCCGATGACATCATTTTCAACCGATTTACATCCCTGTCCAGCGATGGTGCCAACGTCCGCCCAGGAAGACAAATAAGTCGCGTCGCTGGACGTGGCTGGTCGGATAGGCCGGACTCCTACCCAAATCGACCGGGTCCGACTCAAACGGACAGAACAGACCATTTGAGATAATCGTATGGGTCAGCCCGATAAAGATGCCGTGAAAAAGCATGCATCACCCCGGATCTTATTGATGCAAGCGAAACATCATTGTCCGCCTACTAGGTACCTCGTCCCGCTATTCCACGTCGAGCATCAAAGTACCATAGCTAGGCAAAGGAAAGGCTAACGTGAGTAGAGTAGATCAAAATAGACGTCTGCGTGCCTAGAGATTCACCATGAGTTCAGATGCGAGCATGGCAGTGGTGAATTGAGGCTGCAGGGAAGCCACGACGTTGGACCGGTGAATGAGGTTCTTGATTGACGGAAGTTGCCGTCTCTTGAACGTCTGGGGTTCACGGCGGGCCGGCGGCGGTTGTTGGATGGTTCGACGCATGGTACCACACGGGAGAAAAATTAGATTAGGTTTAGCAGGAGATCGTACTTTAATCATGGCATTGCTGGGTAATTAATTTAAATTTTAATGGTATAATACTATTTATAAAATCTAGCGGCTATGGTTTTTTACTTTAATAGAACAACGGCTAGTTCTTTCCAATTATTGTAGGATTTTTTAAACTATTTCTCTAATTCCTGGTTAGCCCATAATGTATTTTTCTATCTACTAATTTCTCTTCAGGTAGATTGGTTGTGCGATGATAAATACGTTTTCGTTCACGGTAAATACGTCTCTATCTTAATCTCTACTACTCCCTCCGGCCCATATTAATTGACTTCGATTTGTCAAAATTTTGATGAATCTAGACACTATTTAGTATTAGGTTTATCCAAAATTTGACAAATCAAAGTCAATTAATATGGGCCGGAGGGAGTATATAATTTGTCTTACCTAAGCCTACCATCGCGATGGATAAGCCAAGTTGAGTTCGGACGCAAAAAAAAAGACAAGTTGAGTTCGTTTCGGTTTCCTACTTTTCCGTTCGCTCCGATCTAAAACAATTAACATCTTATGCGTGAGTCGGCCTCGCATCAGGCATCATGCAAAAATCAGCCTCCTCATGGATCAGCATTCAGCCACAAACTGAGCCCAAGCTTTGGGTGATGATTTATCCGGTCCTTATGCTCTTGCGATCCTGACGAGCAATTTTCCCTAAGCTGCGGCGCCTCCTGTGAGAAGAGGCGGAGCGGACGCTAGCCGTCTCTTGCGTCGATATGTGTCAGCGTTTATCGATGGGAGAACTCGAGAGAGGGAGAGATCCAGGAGCAATGGCAAGCTTTAGACTTGCCAACTCTCATCGGTTGTACGCGGCTACCGCTGCAAAGTCTTTGCCCGGCGAGATTTTCGTCCTTGAGCTGCAATGACGAGCGGGGCTGCCGGCCGGCGAGGAGCTCTCGGTGGCGTCAGGGTCCTAGGGACGTCGTGGATGCCTGAGCTAGCTAGCGCGACCTCAGGCTGTCGGCGACGCTGGCCGATGCACTCTCGGGGACGACGGACAGCGCAAGAATAGCAGCGGGTACCCGCGGAGGATGTACTGGTGGTCACTCCATCGGCGAGCGACCTCCCCCATCGAAGGCCTCCTCCCCGGCCTGGATCCCGCTTCTCTGTGGGCTTGCCATAACTGCCCGGAGAAGTCAACGACGAGCCCTAGGTCGTGGTATGTGCCCCGCGGGAAGTCGACTTTCTTGGGCCATCATCCCTGCTCCTCGATCGGGTGAGTGGCGCCGGTGCCGATAAGCCGGGCCATGGTCCGCGTCCTGCAGTGCGTGTGCCACACGGGTGTCTACGACGGCCGAACGGCGGAGCCACAGTTCATGTTGAGCCACGCCCACCGACTGGTAGCAGACCAGGCTCCCAGCCGGTGCCGGCACCCGGCGAGCAGGCCAAGATGGAGGGGAGGGGAGGCAAGGGAGTGAGGAGAGTGGTGCAGGACGGGATGAGTAGAGGAGATGGAGTCCGACAGCTGCTACTTTACAGGAGAGAGACAGAGAGGAGAGATTAAGAGACAACGATATACCAGGAGAGTTGGGGGAGGTTGGCATCAGTAAAGTGTTTTTTGGTTTCAGTTTGTAGACTGGTTCACGGTGGCCTTTTACTTCCAACTGATAGAACACGCACAGCTGACATATAATCAAACGAAGTTTTGTACATGACATCAACAAGGACATTGAAACTTACATGTTTCACCGGGTCAGGACAATCTACACTGCATTCTTAATAAGTTAGTGTTTGCTATTATTCTATAGCTTATGTGTGGTGAAAACCCAGCGCTGTGAGCACCGGCTCAGCTACATTGAGCACTACACAAAACCCAGAACCGATTAATCGGTAACCGGCCACCCACTCCATTGAACCGGCCCTACTGCCCGTCGCCCTCCCTCTCAAGTCTCGATGATTCTGTTCTCTCCCCTTCCTCCCGTTAGCCCCTTGCAACCTGCAAGTTAGGGTTCCCGTCGGCTGCCCCGACTCCTCCAATCCAACCACATGCTCGGTGTCGGCCTCCATGACTTCTTCCCCTATCCGCCGTCGCTGTCCTGGCCTACTCCACCACCGTAGGTCGCGACCGTGGAGGCGCCTCTTAGGCGGATGGGCTGGCGATCATCGAGGCCCTGCTCGAGGTGGGGGCGTGGATTCAGCCTGTGCAGAGGAGCCGCGGGGATTGGCGGCACTGGGCAGCGGTCAGGGGAGAGGAAGGCACTCCAATGTCGCTGAGTTGGGGAGAACGAGGCGCAGACGTGTGGGGGAGCTGGTCTAGAGCAGCAGAGGAGCGTGGTGTAGAGAGAGGTGCATGTTAGAGAGAAGATGGTGCCTTTGTTGCTGCTTGGCACTTCTAGGACGTTCATGTAGCCTTTGAGAATGGCGATGCTGCTAACACTGAGAGTAATGAGAGAAACTGACAGATTGGGTGGAAGGGAGAGTTTGGGAGATGGAGTGTTGCTAGCAGATGTGCTACTTGTTTGTTGGACAATGCATTCAGTGGTGGTGTATCATGTTGATTACAGAGAAATTCAGAGAGGGATCTTGGTTTTTAGATTTTCATATGTGAATGTCATAAATTCAACTAAATATCAGTTTCTGATCTGACATGTCACTGTTGCGCAGGTATTTAGATGTACGCATGATCTTGCAAATTATTTAGATCAAATCACATGAACAGTAAAAAATATGCATTGCCATTTACATTTCCTCAATGAATTCTTTGTGCAGGTTAACAAGAAGAATGAGGTATTGGTCTACATGAACAGTTATCCGTCATGATGCCCTCACTTGCGGGTTCAATGCATTGGCTAATAAGGCTGTACTATTTTTTTCTTAAGAAGTTGTTCAATATGAAACTATATCTGTGGTACCATAGGTCTAACAATATTGCTAGAGATATTCCGAGTAATATGGAGCTAAAAGGAAGTGTCAAAGCTCACATGTAAGTAGCTATGCACTCATATCTCTCGAGTGATATGCTTTTATATGGAAAACTACCGTATCTCCTAAAAGGAAATAGAACTAGATTTTGGTTATATATTCAGGAAATCTCACATGTTTACACCCCTGTAGCTACAACATAAGTTATCACTAATCTTTTTTCTGTAACTGAAGTCATCACTAAATCTATGTTGGTAGAGTCCTAGAGATTTTCTGAGTAATATGGAGCTAAAGGGAAGTGTCAAATCTCACATGTAATTAAGGAGCTATGTACTCATATCTCACGAATGATATGCTTTTACATGGAAAACTATTGTATCTCTAAAAGGAAATAGAACTAGATTTTGGTTATTTATTCAGCAAATCTCTCATCTTGACACCCCATTAGATACAGCATTAGTTATCACTTGAATCTAATTCTTTTATGTATCTGAAGTTATCACTGAATCTATATAGGTATTTCTTATAGGTGATTTTAGCGATTCTTGCCCTCAGAATTACTGAGGGGCCCATTGTTATGGTTTTTACGATTCTGCAAATGGTGTTGATGATAGGCGCGATGAGTTTATACTCTTGAAGGAGTTATCGGAAGCTACGGGGTTGGAGTTGTCAGTTGATTCCAAAGTGATATGTTTGTTTTGCACTATGCTTCAGGAATAGTTATTATCGTGTTCATCATGTAGACTACGACATAATTTAAAGTATATATGAGTTACCGGCATCACCCAGTTTTTAAAATATTAGCACTAATCAGAAGCGGTCTCGGACATCTATAAAATATATATGGGATCTAACCTCTTGCATTGGATTATCTAATTACAGCGTCTTGATCTTCACAGTCTATGCTTTAGTCCATATTGTACTTTTGCATCTTTAACTACAAATTCTTGAAAGATTTCTTACACATTTTTTTCCACAGCCGAGGATTTAAAGTTGTGCCAAACATTTGGCAAGTTTGAAGACTTTTTTACTTAGCAAATGGTGTCTCGGCATCGGCGGTGGCCTCATTGTGTTAGGTTGCTTCTTCCAGCACTCATCAATACTTGAGAATCTTACTCCCTAGCTTTCCCAGGTAATATATTTTGTAGATTAATAATTGTTTGTTGCTAAAGTTAATTACCATCCATGAGCAGATTACAAGTCATCTTGAGGAAAATTAACTTATCACTGAATCTATTTTATTTCTATTTTGTATGTATTCTCGCACAGTATCTAAAAAATAAAGGATTTCTCTATCTTCAGTCATTAGGATTCATATTCAAAACCATAATTAATTCATGGAATTTAGTAGTCAATTCCAGTAAAAAATGTAAGTGTAATATTGTAATTTCTTTTATCTCAGCTCCCTTTTTTGTATATATTGTTCCAGTTAGATGGATAATCCATGCCGATATGTACTTTTCATACAGTTAGTTTATTTTCCCCCCTTGCTTACATTTAGCTGTTGTAAAGAAACAATTATAGCTAAGAAAGTAAAAACAAGCATTCAAGTGTACATGTAAACTAAGCATTCTACTAATTTATTTTGTAAGCTACAGTTTTGCTAAACTGTTCTAGGCTTTCTCCATCCATTTTTGATAAACAGATGTGGTGATAGATTCTGATTTCAACAGAATGGAGTTTGTTCTGCATTCAAGTTTATATTTTAGAGTTCTTCCGGATGCTACTTGTGGGTATTTCTTTAGACTTTAATATAAAAAAAACTATGGAAAAAGATCTTGCTATGCAATTTTGCTAGATTGCTCGAAAGTGAACCATATTCGAACAACACTAACTCCACAAGACGTATGTGTTTTGTCCTTCTAAAATCAAGAGGTCTTAGTGAATAATGCTTGGTTTATAATACCATAGAAACTTTCCAATTAGGAATATGTCCTAATGGTATGCTCGATGAAATTCAGTGTCTGAAATAGTCAGATTGTGCTCGGCTAATACAAATACAAATCATTTTAGTTTGAATGAACCATTTTCTGCGCATTACCTTCGTAATTCCAGAATGAGAAATTGCTTTCGTAAAATGTTTCTGCCTATGAGAGCGAGATCTTCCTGATGTTAGGCTCCCTATGCAGTTCTATTCAGCTAAGACCATGCATTATGTAAGCTAATGGGTTTTTTAGTCTCGCTGATTATCTTTGATCTGATAAATAAGAACAAAATCTAGGTGATCATAGTTTTGAGTCTCACTATACATAATAGGATACATCAAGAGTACCTACTGATATTCTTTCTCTACTGGGCTATACTTGATAGGATACATCAAGAGTACCAAAACATTTGGATTATTTAGCACCAAGCTTCCATACCTCTACTAACAATGTCCTTTTTCATTGATAAATGAGAATATGTGGCAACTAGCTTTGTTTGTATATGACGTTGATCTATACATAACTTGAGGAAATGATAAAAGTACTGACTTGCTTAACTTTACCAGCCTTTGTGTTCTGCTTTCTGCCACTGAAGTACTAAAAGGTGCACCAGAACTCACGCAGTAGGATTTCATCTAACTTCTCAGTTTAGGTCCTGTATTTTTTTCTGCCTTCTAATTTGGGATGCGTTTATTTATTTATTCCGATTGTTGTCTTTTGTAGGCATATTCTTTCCTACTGACAGTGAAGGATCACTCTGTTACCTAGAGGTTATATTAGTTTGACATGCATTACCTGTTCCTTTTACCATTCTTTTTTATCGGCATGAGTATTGCTAATCTTGTGTTTAGAAATGTACAAGATCTGTACAAACAAGGTCATGGCGTTTTGTTTTGTGAAATTTTCATCGGGTTGATGTGCCTGTAAATTCTGTCAGGGCCTATGTAGGTATCCTGATACTGTAACTGTGTTTAAGATACCTGATATTGGACATGTTAAGATAATGTGTTGCTGTTGGAAAAATTCATTGGATGTTTGCCTGGTAAGTGCTTGTACCCTTCAATCTGTATAGTTAATGGCTGCCATAAAACTGCAATCTCAAATTGATCAAGACCGTGTGACGATTTGCTGCTCTGTAACTTCCAATCTCTCCCTCTTGCAGACTGGGATGATGTGTGTGGATGTCGCTATGAACTTGTGGTGTGCTGCTTATCAAGGTACTGAAGTGCTCTCCATACTTATTAGATGTACTGGCTATTTTTTCACCAATCCACCTCAGCGGAAATTATTATTGTTTTTATTGTTCTACTGTTCGACTACTTACTGCTAGGAATCCTAATTATAAAAGATTGTTGTTATTTTTCCCTGGCATTTTCTCTGTGGGTATGGGATTAGATTAATCGGATGACCTATCTGTACAAATATACGAGATCGTTGCATTCATGTTTATATCATAATTATGTACTCTCAGAAGCCTAGAACCCTGATGCTATCCATGGAAAGCTGTAATGATTGTTCAGATGGAGACACCAAAAATGAGAAGTTGGACAAGCTCGGCTACTTCAGAAGCTAGCTTTACTTGGCCAAGGTACATGCAACAGGTTCTGTTGTTTATTCTTTATTACATTGCAACCAAACCATCCAGGTTTATTCTTTGTATTCTGCGTAGCTAAATGCTATGATGTTGAGATGTGTCCTCATGTTCTATAGTTGAATAAGTGATATTCCGCAATACCTAGACTAAAATTATCAAATGAAAATATGATACATTGGTATTCTATTATTCAAAAAGGGCTGACAAACTATTTTGTTGCACTTTCCGGCCAAGTTTGCACGTATTCTTTTTTCCTCTTTTTATGAACAATGATTCCTTTATTCTTTTACATACTAGATTATAGTGATTTGAATTCGCTGAGAATTCTAGAATAGTGGTCGCTTATTTACAATATTAACCAAAAATTATATCTCGCGATCATGCTATTGGCCATGAGAATGCCTCATCCAGTCTAGCCCATATTCTATATCAGGTTGTTCAAGACGGAGTTGATCTAGAAATACGGATAATCATGTGACGGAGTACAAGGTGAGGTTCCTCCGGGCTCTATCAAGCTGCAAGCTAGCAAAAAAACTACGGCGTATTTTATCTCAATAATCCAATGTCACTTAACTGCTTGCATGCATGGATTAATAGGATCAGGCATAGTAGATGTCGTCTCCTGCATATGCTCTACTTTATTTATTAAATTGGATGAGGCTATGGAAGAGATAAAGAAGACATTTGGTTCAGGACTAAACCACGGAAAAATATACAGTTATATGTAAATAAATTCTAGAGAAACAAATATTTTAGTTCATGAGAAATATAATAAATTGTACTAGCTTGGTCGTTCACATATATATTTTGGATATAAGTATACTCCTGCACAAGTTTATTATCTGTCGAAGGGATTTTTCTTTTCTAATTCCGATATAAGTTTACTATCGATCTTGAGGTATTTCTTTGAAGGAAAATTCTAAGAAGAGGCGCCGCATACAGCCTCTATCGTGCGGCGCGTGCGTGGCCGTTCGATACAACGGATCGATGTTACCTAATCTCCTCCATCTTATCTTCTGGGTCCGCTCAGAACCAGACACAGCCACACGAGACATGACCTCTCTCCAGACACAGCCACACGAGACATGACCCCCCCCTCTCTCTCTCTCTCTCTCTCTCTCTCTCTCTCTCTCTTCGCCGTGCTGCTTATCCGACCAGAAATTGAGCGAGTGAGAGGTGGCGAAGGAAAGGGAGGCGGAAGGAGGGGAGATGCGGCAGTTCCAGATCAGGGGTTTGATTTTCGTCGCCGGCCATCATCAGGTTGGGCCGTCGTGGGGAGCAGCGCCGTCCGGCGAGGTTCCGGTCGCGTCGCCTTCAGCCGGTGGGGGAGCTGCAGTGATCAAAACCACGTCAGGAGGCCGCAGGCGCTGCGCATCGCAGGGATGCGAGCCACACGACCCAGCGAATGCCCCAGGGCGGTTGCAAAGGTCGCCGATCTGAGGCTGCACCCCGAGGGCCACGGGCGCCGCCATGCCGTAAGGGGTCGTGCCGCTGGGATCCGTCTCCGAGGGACCTCGCCACGGTTGATGGCCACCACACACGCTGGGCGCCGCCTCTGCTAGGGGCAGCAACATTGGGGGGTCGACAGCCACTGCGTATTTGAGTAGTTATGTCGACGGTGGGACAAAGCCGCCTTGAGAAGGTAGGCAATGGAAGGTGGCGGTGCTCTGGGCATGGTGCCCATGCCCTTGGCGGAGCAAAAACTGCATGATGTGGAGACGGCGCCGACGAGGTCAGAGCCATGGGACACACTGTGTGCATGTCCGACATGCCATGTTTGTATAAGAAGACGCTGGTGCCACCGTGGTCTATATCGTCGTGCCGATTGTATGTGCCACACAATGTGAGTGTTCTTTGTGCAGAGCATGTTTTGTTGATGGGTACTAGCTTGATAATTTGGTTACCGTTAATTAACCACCTAGAGATATCATCTATGTAATATGATAATTACAATATGACAATCGCCCAGTGAACATGCTGGTAGTGTCTAACATATAATTTGGCAATTACATAGGTAATATGACAATTGCATAGAGAATATCCCGAGATGATATGATACTAGTTATATGTAAGGCTGATATGTACCCAGTCCTGTGTGTAAACGAACATATTATGTGTTAACTTTAAACACACTAATCCTTGCGAGATAACACACTTCTTATGTTTGGAAAATATGAAAAATATGGAGTACTGATGGAAATTTTCCAAAGCATCTATTGTTTGGTGCTATCCTTTTCTTTTCACAATAATGCTTATGTACTATCTAATTTGGCCAACATGAACCCAGTCATGTGACATTTTAATTAGTATTTGAAATTCCTAGCCCATGTTAGAATTTAAGCCAAACTTAACAGCATTAAAAACATTTGGAGAAGATTTATTTTAGGTTTTAAATAAAACAAGACAAGGGAGGGCATTTAACGTGGGCACAAGCGTCTACAAAAAAAATCAACTATGATATCATATATCAACGTACCTAAACTCTGCATTTATACCAAAGCAATAGTGATGTTCTTTTTAATTTAACAAAATAAGATATCCGATGTTTGTCATGATGCCCGAAGACAGTCAAATACTCATGCCGTAAAAGAGGACAAAATTTTCAATCAATTTTTGTGTTTTTTATTATTGTCCAGACGCACAGACATTCAGCTAGTAATATATAATAGATGGCTACATAGATACATTGTCCTGATATAGCAAGTACTATATAATTTCATAACAGCGTGTCAAATACGTAGTTACCTTAAAGTACCGTCAGCACATAAGAAAAAAATCAGGCTGACAAGACAAGGCCATCTTCAAAAATCATCTGCCTGCAAAGATGCTCGGAGAATCTTTGCTCGTTCTTTCACATGTTCCAAGACTTCTGAAGATTATCGGCAGCATCAAGGCTAATCTTCAATCGTAGAAATCTAGCCCTGGTTCAATTCTCTGATCCGCCGAGTGGCCGTGTTCAAATCTTGTTGGAAAAGACTAACCTTAGCTTCGGCCATGCACCATACTTTTGTTTGGTTCCTAGAAATGCCTACATCATTGGCACACTGTTGAATATCTGTGCTACGAACCTCCTTGGCAGGGACATGATCATGCACTTTCTTTTGCAAATTGCACTGCAGCAAATCAATCAATAAATAACACAAGCAAGATGCAACAAATACCCATATTTCTATACCAGTTGTGCTGTGCCGAGCGGGGCTACATCTAAATGTTCAAAACTCCTCAGGTTTGGTTGTCATTGATTCTCATTGGGCAGTACATCAGCTTCCACGCCTTGCAAAATAATATAGTAGTACATTAGAAGGCAGGGCAATCAAATGATGAATTACTCCCGAAAATACATATATGCAAAGTGGAGGCAAACCTTTATCTAGGGAGAATTGTTGGGGGTTATCATTGGGTTGGCGAGGTCTTGTACTAATGCGAGATAACCAATTTGGCTTCACGACTCGTAGTTGTCTTCTTTTTTCTTGGAACCGATCCCGCAATATAGCAACTAGCATGCATTATTATAAATATAATAAGGCACTGCAAGGAAGAAGATATGAACTATATTCGAAAGTAAAATGCAAGGAAAGTGGACACAGGAAGTGTGCAGAAACCTTCGTCTTGGTAGTATGGAGTTTTAACAGTCGCCTTGGTGAGGGGTCCGAGTGGCTTACACATCTCTTGGTTGTGGCGGTGGGGAAGCAGACACTCTACCATGCAACGGGGGAAGCAGATACGACGAAGCAGACTCCAGCGAGGTGGATGATGGCATCGCTAAGCAGGTTTCGGCGAGGTGGAAGTCTGCTATGGAGGGACGAGATAGAGGATGATGAGGGGATAGTGGGAGGGATCAGCGAGAGAAAGAGCCATAGGCCCCGTCAGTATGCAGGTAGCTAGGAGGATCCTGCCAAAATTCCACTAAAATTTTGAAATAGAAGAAGATCCCGCCAATATCACACCAAAATTTAGTGCCGAGTCACGCTTGGCTCACCTCCCGAGTAATAAAAATATTAAAAGTAAGGCTCGAAATGCAACATGCATCAAATGCGACTGGACGGTGGCGTGTGCATCTTGTGAAAAAAGGTGGTTGAGACTAGTATGGTTGTGAGGGTGGTGCTTTTCTTTTCTTTTTGCGAATAATAAGGAGAGGATAACTCTCGGTGGTTGCCGATATAATGCTAATTGACCCCTCCTGGGTACCTCCAAAAACTTTTTCAACTTTCAAAGAAACCCACAATTTACTTGTACTTAAAATTTGACATAATTTCGATAAATCGACATAAAGTCATTCAAGTGGGCAGAGTTAGGTAGGAAGTTTGAAAAATCATAAGACATGGGATTCGAAAGTACAACATGGCGTTCCACTATATATGATTGAAATCTTGGCTTGTGGCATTTAGATCCATATTTTTCGGACTTTCTTTACGAAAAAGAACAATCTCGTCATCACTTGAAAAATTGAGAATGTTCTTTCCTAGTTGAAAACTCACACCGACGACACTTTTTACTAAAAGAAGATGCACCCATCTACCTACGAAAAGACAATTAATTTAAGAGAAATCCATCACGCTTACTGGTAGCTCAAGTTTGACCTAATTTCGTTAAATTATCGAGATAAATAGTCAAAAATCTAGATGGTGGTTTGTGATATATTAAATGACCCCCCTATGGTTACCTCCAAAAAAATTCGCAAAACTTTGAAAGCAACCCACATTTTACTCGTAGTTCAAATTTGACCTGATTTCGATAAATCAACATAAAGCCATTCAAGTGGACAGAGTTAGCTAGGTCAAAGTTTGAAAACTTGTGAAACATGGGAATCATATAAGTAGTACACAACATGTCGGTCCACTATGTATATATATATATATATATATATATATATATATATATATATATATATATATATATATGAAAAGCTCTACTTGTGACATTCAGATCCATATTCTTGAGACCTTTTTACAGAAATGAACAATCTGATCATGACACGGAAAATTGAGAATGTTCTTTCCTGATAGTTGGAAACTCGCACCGACGAAATTATTGTTTACTAAAAGAACATTCACCCATCTACCTCCGAAAACACAAATAATTCAAGAGCAATCTATCGCGCTTCCTGGTAGCTCAAGTTTGACCTAATTTCGTTAAATTGTCAAGAATCTTAGCAAGAAGTTGAACCTGTTGTCAAAATTCTCGAAGATGGTTTGTGATATATTAAATGACCCCCCGATGGTTACCTCCAAAAAACATAATGCAATCTATAGTTTACACTATAAGAAATGTTTTCTTCCGCAACGACTGGGCCCATCGGTCGTTGTAGAAGGTGCATCTTCCGCGACGAAAATCTCAGCTCGACTGTGGCCGATGCAAAACTTTTTTTTTTGGTTTCGCGCCTACCTGATTTGAACTCGATAACGTAGTTCAATGCCTCTTCCATTTAGTCAGGCTGCTGGGTCCCGCATGTCTGCCTCATATTAGAGGAATCGTGTGTATGATGGAATTTTTTTCCGTTCCCTGTTCCGAACTTGATAACGTCGCTCGATGCATCTGCCGTTTAATCAGGCTGCTGGGTCCCACGTGTCATCCTCACACTAAACGTGTGCATGATGAATTTTTTCCGTTGGCTCGTGCATCCCTGATATGCGATAACATTGCTCGATCTATCTATCGTTAATCACGATGCTGGGTCCCACATGGCAGCCTCTCATTACAAGAACCGTGTGTATGATGGATTTTTTTCCTTCGCTCCCGCTACCCTGCTCCAAACTTGATAGCGCTGCTACATGCATCTACAGTTTAATGACGCAGCTGGGTCCCACATGTCATCCTCTCATTAGAAGAAACGTGTGCATGATAATTTTTTTTCCTTGGATCGTGCCTCTCTGATTTGAACTCGATAACATTGCTCGATCTATCTTTCGTTAATCATGATGCTGGGTCCCACATGCCAGTCTCCCATTAGAAGAATCGTGTGTATGATGAATTTTTTTCCTTTGCTCCCACTAACCTCTTCTGAACTTGATCGCGGTGTCGTTTAATCACGCATCTGGGCCCACATGTCATCCTATCATTAGAAGAAACATGTGTATGATGGATTTTTTGCCCTCGTTTGCGCTACCCTGTTCCGAACTTGATAGCACTGCCAGATGCATAATCACATAGCCGGGCCCCACCCGTCATACTCTTATTAGAAGAAACGTGTGTATGATGAAATTTTTTCCCTCGGTCTCGCCTTTGTGTTAACTTGATAGCGTTGCTCACTACATCAGCCGTTTATTCAGACCGGTGGGTCCCATATGTCAGCCTCATATTATAAGAATCGTGTGTATATGATTGAATTTTTTCCTTTTCTACCGCTACCCTGTTCTAACTAGATAGCGATGCTCGAAGAATCTGCCGTTTGGTCACACTCTGGGGTCCCACATGTCAGCATTTCATTAGAAGAACGTGTGCATGCTGGACTTTTTTTCTCGCTCACGCCTTCGTGTTTCGAACTTGGCAAGTTGCTCGATGTATCAGCCGTTTATACAGGCTGGTGGGTCCTCATGTCAACCTCTCATTAGACGAAACATGTGCATGTTGGACTTTTTTCACGCTCACTCCTCCCTGTTTCGAACTTGGCAACGCTGATCGATGCATCAACCGTTTATACAGGCTGGTGGATCCCCCATGTCAGCCTCTCATTGGAAGAAACATGTGCATGCTAGAATTTTTTATCGCTCGCGCCTACCTCTTTGGAACTTGGCAACGTTGCTCGATGTGGCACCACGTGTATAAGGTCTTGCTGGTGGGTCCCACATGTCAATATCTTTTTTTTGAAATGACATATCAATATCTCTGTAAATGAAACGTGTGTATGATGGACTTTTTTCGGCTATGTCTGTTGTTTTGACCTTGGAAACATAGTTAAATGAGGCAGTCATGTATGGTATTGCTCCTGGCGCCCACATGTCAGCCTCTCTGATATGTCATGGTTAGTGGGTCCCTGATGCCAGCCTCTCTGTACAAGTGTAGGGGTTCGTAGCATGGAAAACAAAAATTTTCTACCACATACAAACAAACAAGCCAAGATCTATCTACTAGATTGTAGCAACGAGTCGATAGAATAACTCACCCTCGAAGATTTCAAAGTGTTTAACGAGAGCGGATTCTCGTGGGTGATGTAGTCGTACTCTTTCCGATCTCAAGATCGCGTAGACGATCCTTCAAGGTGCGTTCGGCGGCGCTCCATGATCGGTCACACGTTCGGTACTCGACGAAGACCTTCCTCTCCCTTGTTCCAGCAGGCAGCGGAGGTTGTAGCACTCTCCTTGCGATTCCGGCAGCACGACGGCGTGGTACCGGAAGTAGAGGGGAGATCTCGCAGGGCTTCGCCTTAAGCCGGAGAGAGTATGGTGGACTATGAGAGAGCCTCGATGATCTAGGGTTTAGACGCACCAAGGAGGAGGCAAGGCCGACGGCTAGGGTTTGCCCTAGGCGGCGGCGGCGAGTTGCCCTAGGCGGCGGCTAGGGTTAGGGTTTAGAGGGGCGTGGTGTTGTGTCTTGGAGGGGCAGCCCTGCCCCTCCTTATATAGGTGGAGGGGGCGCGCCAAGGGGAGGGGAGTCCCTCCCTAACTCGGTCTCCAAGTGGGCCGGCGGTGGAGGGAGGGAACTCCTCCCCAAGTAGGTTTCCTCTCCCTCCACCAAACAAAATAGCTGTTTGACTTTTCAAATTGGCGTTTGACTTTTCAAACTAGGATTTGATTTATCCCTTTATTTTGTTCAGCGATGACACCTAGTACATGATGCAACCATTCCAACTTGTTATGACATATTCATGTACCCTTCCCCTCCGGAGTGCCGGACATTCCGGAACCTTCTAGAACATTCCCGATGAAAACAGCGGAACCATTCTCCAACCCCGAAATAGGACTTTCCTTATATGAATCTTATTCTCCGGACCATTCCGGATCTCCTCGTGATATCCCGGATCCCATCCGAGACTCCGAACAACATTCGGTCTCTTACTCATCATTCCATAACTACTCAAACAACGTCGAATCCTTAAGTGTGTCTCCCTACGGTTCGTGAATTATGCGGACATGATCGAGACACTTATCCAAACAATAACCAATAGAGGAATCTGGAAATTCATATGGCTCCCACATATTTCTACGATTACTTTGCGATCGAATGAACCACTTACATACGATACCAATTTCCCTTTGTCTCACGATACTTTACTTATCCGAGGTTATGATCGTCGGTATCTCTGCATACCTAGTTCAACCTCGTTACTGATAAGTACTCTTTTCTCGTTCCTGTGATATGTGATCCCTTGTGAGCCAGTCACATGCTTGCAAGCTAATTGGATGACATTCCACCGAGAGGGCCCAGAGTATATATATCCGTCATATGGATGGACAAATCCCACTCTTGATCCCTGTGTCTCAACCAATACTTTCTGAACACTCAATGCCACCTTTATAGCCACCCAGTTATGGTGTGGTGTTTGATGTCATCAAAGCATCCTTCCGGTGAAGGTGATATGCATGATCTCATGGTCGAAGGAATTAGGTTACTATGTATCAGAAAGCATATAGCAATTGAACTATTAAAATGACTTGATCTTTATGCTACACTTATCTATAGGAGTATGTCCATCATATCATTCTCCTAACGATATGATCTTGTTGTTAATAACATCTCAATGTTCATGATAGGGAAACCACAATCATTTATTAACCAACAAGCTAGTATTATAAAGAGGCTTTACTAGGGACTCTATTTTAGTTTACAAATCACACAAGTATTAATGTTTCCTTGTTAATAATATTATAGCATGAATGTAAACATTTATCATAAACACAAAGATATAATAATAACTATATTTATTATTGCCTCTAGGGCATATCTCCAATAGTCTCCCACTTGCACTAGAGTCAACTAATCTAGATTACATGGTAATATACCTAACACCCATGGCAGTTTGGTGTTGGTCATGCTTTGCCCTCGGGAGAGGTTTAGTCAATGGATCCGCCACATTCAGATCTGTGTGTACTTTGCAAATCTTTATGTCCCCATCTTGTACATGTTCTCAAATAGCGTGAAAACGTAGCTTGATGTGCTTCATCTTCTTGTGTGACCTTGGTTCTTGCGCATTGGCTATGGCGCCCATGTTATCACAGTAGATAGACATTGGGTCCAGCGCACTAGGAACCACACCGAGCTCTGTAATGAACTCTTTCATCCATATCGCTTCTTGTGAAGCCTCCGGCGACCATGTATTCCGATTCGGTTGAAGATCTCGCCACAACGCTTTGCTTTGCACTCCTCCGAGCAATCGCTGCACCATTCAAAGTAAATACGTATCCAGATTGAGATTTAGAATCATCCGGATCGGTGTTCCAACTAGCATTGGTGTAACCATTAACAACGAGCTGTTCATCACCTCCATAAGAAAGAACCATATCCTTAGTTCTTCTCAAGTACTTAAGGATGTTTTTGACCGCTGTCCAATGATCCACTCCTGGATCACTTTGATATCTGCTAGTTAAACTAACATCATATGCAATGTCGGGTCTAGTACATAGCATGGCATACATTAGAGATCCCATGGCTGAGGCATAGGGAGTTTTACTCATCCTTTCTCTATCTTCTGCCATTGTCGAACTTTGAGTTTTACTCAAGGTCGTATTGGGCAACATGGGCAAGAACCCTTTCTTGCTATCTTCCATTCCAAACCTCTTTAGAACTTTGTCCAAATATGTACTTTGTGACAATGATATTAGGCATCTCGATCTTTCTCTATAAATCTTTATGCCTAATATGTAAGCTGCTTCGCCAAGATCTTTCATTGAAAAACTATTATTCAAATATTCCTTGACACTATTAAGAAGGTCTACATCATTCCCAATCAACAATATGTCATCTACATATAGTATTAAGAATGCTACAGAGTTCCCACTCACTTTCTTGTAAATACAAGCTTCTCCATAAGTTTGTACAAAACCAAAACTTTTGATTACCTTATCAAAACATTGATTCCAACTTCGGGATGCTTGCTTCAATCCATAAATGGACCGTTGAAGTTTGCATACCTTGTTAGCATCTTTAGGATCGACAAAACCTTTGGGTTGCATCATATACAACTCTTCATCAATGTCTCCATTGAGGAACGCTGTTTTGACATCCATCTGCCATATCTCATAATCATAATATGCAGCGATTGCTAACATAGTCCTCACAGACTTTAGCTTCGCTACAGGTGAGAAAGTCTCATCGTAGTCAACTCCTTGAATTTGTCGAAACCCTTTTGCGACAAGTCGAGCTTTATAGACAGTAACATTACCATCAGCATCTGTTTTCTTCTTGAAAATCCATTTGTTATCGACAGCCTTCCGGCCATCCGGTAAGTCCACCAAAGTCCATACTTGGTTTTCGTACATGGATCCAATCTCGGATTTCATGCCTTCTTGCCATTTATTGGAATCTGGGCTCATCATTGCTTCCTCATATGTCGCAGGGTCATCGGTGTTGTCCACCAACATGATATTCATAACGGGATCATACCAATCAGGAGTGGTACGAGTTCTCGTTGACCTGCGAGGCTCTGTAGCCACTACAACCGAAGTTTCATGATCATCATCATTAGCTTCCTCTCTTATTGGTGTAGGCACCACAGGAACTTCTTCCGGTGCTGCGCTACTCGCAATTTCGAGAGAAAGTTCGACAACCTCGTCGAGTTCTACTTTCCTTCCAGTCACTTCTTTCGAGAGAAATTCCTTCTCTAGAAAGGATCCATTCTTGGAAACGAAGATTTTGCCTTCGGATCTATGATAGAAGGTATACCCAATAGTTTCCTTCAGGTATCCTATGAAGACGCATTTTTCCGCTTTGGGTTCAAGCTTGTCCGGCTGTAACTTCTTTACATAGGCTTCGCAACCCAAACTTTGAGGAACGACAATTTAGGTTTCTTCCCAAACCATAATTCATACGGTGTCGTTTCAACGGATTTAGATGGTGCCCTATTTAAAGTGAATGCGGCTGTTTCTAATGCATTACCCCAAAATGATAGCGGTAAATCTGTAAGTGACATCATAGAACGAACCATATCTAAGAGAGTTCGATTACGACGTTCGGACACAGCATTACGCTGTGGTGTTCCCGGCGGTGTCAATTGTGAAAGTATTCCGCATTTCTTCAAATGCTCGCCAAACTCGTAACTTAGATATTCACCTCCACGATCGGAACATAGAAATTTAATCTTCTTGTTACGTTAATTCTCCACCTCACTTTGAAATTCCTTAAACTTCTCGAAAGTTTCGGACTTATGTTTCATGAAATAGATATACCCATATCTACTCAAGTCATCCATGAAGGTAAGAACATAACGATAACCACCACGCAATGCTACACTCATTGGACCACACACATCGGTATGTATGATTTCCAATAAGTCCCTAGCTCGCTCCATCATACCAGAAAATGGAGTCTTAGTCATTTTACCCATCAGACATGCTTAGCATCTTTCAAGTGATTCGAAATCAAGTGATTCAAGAAGTCCATCGGAATGGAGTTTCTTCATACGCTTCACTCCAATGTGACCAAGACGACAGTGCCACATATAGGTCGAGTTATCGCTCGATTTCAAATGTTTAGCTTCAATGTTATTAATATGTGTATTTCCACTATCGAGATTCAATAAGAATAGACCATCTATCAAAGGTGCATGTGCATAAAACATATTACTCATATAAATCGAACAACCATTATTCTCTGACTTAAACAAGTAACCGTCTCGCAATAAACAAGATCCCGATATAATGTTCATGCTTAACGCAGGCACCAAATAACAATTATTTAAGTATAAAACTAATCCCGATGGTAGATGAAGAGTTAGCGTGCCGACCGCGATCATATAAACCTTTGATCCGTTTCCTACGCGCATCGTCACCTCGTTCTTCGCTAGCTTCCGTTTATTCTGCAGTACCTGTTTCGAGTTACAAATATGAGCAACCAAACTAGTATCAAATACCCAGGCACTACTACGAGTACTAGTGAGATACACATCAATAACATGTATATCGGATATACCTTTCTTCTTGATGTTGCCGTTCTTCAAATCCGCCAAGTACTTTGGGAAATTACGCTTCCAGTGACCTTCTCCCTTGCAGTAAAAGCACTCTGTATTAGGCTTGGGTCCAGCTTGGTATTCTTCGTCGGTGCGGTAACTTTCTTACCACCCTTCTTGAAGTGTCCCTTTTTCTTAGACTTGCCTTTCTTGAATTTGGTGGTCTTATTGACCATCAACACTTGGTGCTCTTTCTTGATCTCCACTTCTGCAGATTTTAACATGGAGAAGAGTTCTAGCAACTGCTTGTTCATGCTTTGCATATTGTAGTTCATCACAAAGTTCTTGTAACTTGGTGGTAGTGATTGGAGGACACGGTAAATCCCCAAAGCATTAGGAATCACTATACCCAAGCTTTGGAGTTTGTTTGCGTGCCCAGACATCTTAAGCACATGCTCACTGACAGAGCTGCCCTCTTCCATCTTGCAGTTAAAGAACTTTTCAGAAGCCTCATAGCTCTCAACTGCCTCGTGAGTCTCAAAGATCAATTTGAGATCACGGACAATATCATGTGGGTCTGAATTCTCAAACCTTTTCTGAAGCTCCGATTCTAAACCATACAAGATAGCACACTGAACTGTGGAGTACTGAGTCTTCCGAGCGAGGTAAACATTCTTTACTTCATCGGTAGCAGTAGCTGCTGGTGGGTCACCCAGTGGTGCATCCAGCACATAGGTCAAATTACCAGCATTGAGGACAATCCTCAAATTGCGGAACCAATCCGCGAAGTTGCTTCCATTGTTTTTCAACTTTTCTTTCTCTAGGAACGCATTAAAATTGATGGTAGGGGCCGCCATTGATCTACAACATATTTGCAATAGTTTAGACTAAGTTTATGACAAATTGAGTTCTAATTAATAGTTAAATTAATCTAGGTGAACTCCCACTCAAAACAATATCCCTTACATTGTTTTAGTGATCACACGAACCAAATCCACCACATCAACACCGATCATCACGAGAGTTGATGTAGCTTCAATGGCGAACAATCAACATGTTCATCATATATACTATATGATTCATGCTTTACCTTTCGGTGATCCGTGTTCCGAGACCATGTCTGTACATGCTAGGCTCGTCAAGATCAAACCTTAGCTTCCGCATGAGCAAATCTGGCTTGCTCATGTTGTATACACTTGCGGAATCTAACACACCCGATCATCACATGGTGCTTCGAAACAACAAACTTTATCAACGGTGCTTACTAAGGATGAACACTTTAGAACTTGAAATTCATGTGCATGAGGGATCATCTTATAATGCTACTGCCGTTAACTAAGAAATACAAGATGCATAAAGGATTAACATCACATGCAATTCATAATATGTGAAATTATATGGCCTTTCTTCTTTGTGCTTCCGATCTCCATCTTCAAGCACGAACATGATCTCCATCACCACAGGCATTGCATCAAGGTCAATGACGCTGCTTCATGGTTGTCGTCCACCAGCTTCAACTATTACACCTACTTTGAATAGACACACGGGTTTTAACATAAATTAAAGACAACCATATGGCTCTTGCCGGTTGCCAACTTACAATAAGGAACATTGCATACATCAAATATAATCACAATCATGGCCATATCACATCACAGCACACCCTTGCAAAACAAAGTTAGACGCCTCTAATTTATTTGCATATTTTACGTGGTTTGGGGCTTCCAATAAGTGTCGCTCTAACTTACGGACAAGAACCACAACGTTGATGCTAGAACTATCAAGTGCCCGTTGTAAATTGGATCTATACTATAATGGGAGAGACATACACCCGCAAAGCCACTTATGCAATACAAGTTGCATGTTGAGCGTGGAGCAAGTCTCATGAACGATGTCATGTAAGGTTAGCCCGGGCCGCTTCATCCCATCATACCGCAAGATGCAAAGTACACAAGAAGCAATTGATAATAAAAGCACCACCGCCCACAATGACCATTGTGTTCTACTCGTGCAACAGATCTACATATAGACACGGCTCTGATACCACTGTAGGGGTTCGTAGCATGGAAAACAAAAAATTTCTACCGCATACAAACAAACAAGCCAAGATCTATCTACTAGATTATAGCAACGAGTCTATAGAATAACTCACCCTCGAAGATTCCAAAGTGTTTAACGAGAGCAGATTCTCGTGGGTGATGTAGTCACACGTTCGGTACTCGATGAAGACCTTCCTCTCCCTTGTTCCAACAGGCAGCGGAGGTTGTAGCACTCTCCTCGCGATTCCGGCAGCACGACGGCGTGGTACCGGAAGTAGAGGGGAGATCTCGCAGGGCTTCGCCTTAAGCCAGAGCGAGTATGGTGGACTATGAGAGAGCCTCAATGATCTAGGGTTTAGACGCACCAAGGAGGAGGCAAGTCCGGCGGCTAGGGTTTGCCCTAGGCGGCGACGGCGAGTTGCCCTAGGCGGCGGCTATGGTGGGCGGCGGCAACTAGGGTTAGGGTTTAGAGGGGCGTGGTGTTGTGTCTTAGAGGGGCAGCCCTGCCCCTCCTTATATAGGTGGAGGGGGCGCGCCAAGGGGAGGGGAGTCCCTACCGAACTCGGTCTCCAAGTGGGCCGGTGGTGGAGGGAGGGAACTCCTCCCCAAGTAGGTTTCCTACTCTCCCTCCACCAAACAAAATAGCCGTTTGACTTTTCAAATTGGCGTTTGACTATTCAAACTAGGATTTGATTTATCCCTTTATTTTGTTCAGCGATGACACCTAGTACATGATGCAACCATTCCAACTTGTTATGACACATTCATGTACCCTTCCCCTCCGGAGTGCCGGACATTCCGGAACCTTCTAGAACATTCCCGATGAAAACACCGGAACCATTCTCCAACCCTGAAATAGGACTTTCCTTATATGAATATTATTCTCCGGACCATTCCGGATCTCCTCGTGATATCCCGGATCCCATCCGAGACTCCGAACAACATTCGGTCTCTTACTCATCATTCCATAACTACTCAAACAACGTCGAATCCTTAAGTGTGTCTCCCTACGGTTCATGAATTATGCGGACATGATCGAGACACTTCTCCGAACAATAACCAATAGAGGAATCTGGAAATTCATATGGCTCCCACATATTTCTACGATTACTTTGCGATCGAATGAACCACTTACATACAATACCAATTTCCCTTTGTCTCACGATACTTTACTTATCCGAGGTTATGATCGTCGGTATCTCTGCATACCTAGTTCCACCTCGTTACTGATAAGTACTCTTTTCTCGTTCCTCTGATATGTGATCCCTTGTGAGCCAGTCACATGCTTGCAAGCTAATTGGATGACATTCCACCGAGAGGGCCCAGAGTATATCTATCCGTCATATGGATGGACAAATCCCACTCTTGATCCATGTGTCTCAACCAATACTTTCTGAACACTCAATGCCACCTTTATAGCCACCCAGTTACGGTGTGGTGTTTGATGTCATGAAAGCATCCTTCCGGTGAAGGTGATATGCATGATCTCATGGTCGAAGGAATTAGGTTACTATGTATCAGAAAGCATATAGTAATTGAACTATTAAAATGACTTGATCTTTATGCTACGCTTATCTATAGGAGTATGTCCATCATATCATTCTCCTAACGATATGATCTTGTTGTTAATAACATCTCAAAGTTCATGATAGGGAAACCACAATCATTTATTAACCAACAAGCTAGTATTATAAAGAGGCTTTACTAGGGACTCTATTTTAGTTTACAAATCACACAAGTATTAATGTTTCCTTGTTAATACTATTATAGCATGAATGTAAACATTTATCATAAACACAAAGATATAATAATAACTTTATTATTGCCTCTAGGGCATATCTCCAACAACAAGTACTTAAGTTATTTTTTTAAACATGCGCATTAAGAGGGACATTGCAGGCTGGTGGGTATACCATGTCAGCCTCTCCATATATAAATACTTTCTAGAAGAAAATTAACACGGACGCTGCAGGATGGTGGGTCCGCCATGTCAGCCTCTCCGTAAAGCAATATTGCTAGAAGACAATTAAGAGGGACGCTGCAGGCTGGTGGGTCCGCCATGTCATCCTCTCTATAAAGCAATATTGCAAGAAGAAAATTAAGAGGGACGCTGCAGTCTTGTGGGTCTGCCATGTCAGCCTCTCCGCAAAGAAATATTGCTAGAAGAAAATTAAGAGGGACGCTGCAGGCTGGTGGGTCTGCCATGTCAGCCTCTCCGTAAAGCAATATTGCTAGAAAAAAATTAAGAGGGACACTGCAGTCTGGTGGCTCTGCCATATTAGCCTCTGCATAAAGAAATATTGCTAGAAGAAAATTAAGGGAGACACTACAGGCTGGTGGGTCTGTCATGTCAGCCTCTCCGTAAAGCAATATTGCTAGAATAAAATTAAAAGCGACGATGCGTGCTGATGGGTCTGTCATATCAGCCTCTCTGTAAAGAACTATTCTAGAAGAAAATAATATAAACCCCAAATTTTTTTGTCAAGCACAAAGGATTCAAACTCAAGACATCACACATATAACTGCGTGCGTTTCCACTACAACAAAGAAATCAAAAGACACTAGATTTCATCTCGTTGTTAGTAAACTTTGTATTCTGCTGTGGATCTGCCATATTCAGAACAAAGACCTCACCGACGGAGGGGAAAAATGATAATTCTTTTGACAAATATATTCACTTAAAGATATCAAAAGAACCAGAAACACACACCGCGTGTGCCAAAACTGGTATCCAATGAATTTAGTTGGTGAAATCACACTCACCACTGTCCAAAACATAACCAACGGTTTCGATGAAACACATGCAAAAACTCTAGTGCAAACAACCCAGCACACAACAACAAAACTTTTCAAAAATTCAGTAGCATTTGAATGATTCAACATTATAGAATAATACATAGAAAGTAAATAGATTCCTAGTTCATATTCAGCAGCACTTGACCAATTCAGGAGCATTTCAAAATGACTGATTCAACAATACAAACACTAAAATCAATAGCAGTACAGAGGGAACCAGACCTCACCGACGGAGTGGGAAAAGACAATAATTCTTCTGGTTTGACAGATATATTCATGTAAAAATATATAAAGAACCAGAGACACATACCACGTGTGCCAAAACTGTACTGGTATCCAATGACTTCACTTGGTGAAATCACACTGTATCTTTACCCTCTTTGACTCTCATCACTATCCAAAACACAACCAATAGTTCCGATGAAACACAGGCAAAAGCTCTAGTGCAAGCAACCCAGCAGCAACGACAAATTTTTTCACAAATTCAGTAACATTTGAATGCTTCAGCAGTACAGAACTAGACAAATAAAATATCAACAGATTCCTAGTTCATATTCAGCAGCACTTGACCAATTTAGCCGCATTTCAAAATGACTAATTCAGCAATACAAACACTGAAATTCAATAGTAGTAGAGAGGGAACTAGTTCTTGTTTCAGCTCTAAAAACCATGCCAACAATCAATTTTCCCTTTTCTCCAAACACGCTCAAATCACTGGAGTGATCAAAACTGATGATCAATTCTGCTTTTGTGTGCAACCTCCTCCTCACATATTAAGATGGAACACAATCATTGTCATATAGTTGGTTTTGGTTATATAGGGAACCGTCAGATAGATACAAATATACCATACTAGTACGTACTAGTCATAGATCCAATCCAGCAAAAGGTTATCATGGTTTTACTACCCATATATAATGAGTGGAGATAAGACAACCATATAATTAATTATGATAGCATGCGACCAAAGAGCTAAAATCCTGGGAACTGCATGACCAGACTGCTGCATTCAGGGCAGCAAGATACATCAACCTTGTCCATTATTCCAATGGTAAGTTTGACTGTTTTCCAGAACTTGGTACACCTAGAAGTAGCTGCCAATTGCCCATCACTCCAGTTAATGGCGTAGCATCCCTCGACTTGCACTCCTTCGCTCTGCATCATGAATAATATTGTGCCCTTTTGTTTGGCCTCGAGTTGCTTTGTTGCACTCTTAGGCAATTTCTAAGTCAAAGAAAGAGATAGACGCATAATTAATAAGAGCAATGAACTGAATCATGTGAAACTTGAGAAGACACTGAGAGCAGTTTATCTTCCGCCACTCACAAACATAATCTTGTGCAACCTTGAGATGAGACATGTGTAGGATACGATCTAACAAGGAGCTTGCGCCGGTGCCTGTGCTAGGGCTGGTGCAGTAGCTGGTGTTGGTGCAGGAACAAGGACTGGCGCAGGAGATTGTGCCATTTCCTGTGCTAGGGCTGGTGCTGGTGCAGGAGTTGGTGCCGATGCAGTTAATGGAAGGGGGGCTTGTGCAATATCTAGAACCGGTGCCGGCGTCGGCGCCAGTAGCTTGATGCTAGATTTCTTCTGACGGGTAGGTAAGATGACTTTAGGGATGGTATATGCATATGAGGTGTGTGTAAGCAAAATGGTTCTTATACTCCAACAATTACTCACAAGACAGTGATCAGAGGATGTGATGAGTATACAAGTAAATTAAGTTACTACTACCTCCAATATTTCTCCTTCGGTCAACAGGTATCGGAGCAGGAACTAGGTCCTGTGCTGGTGCGGGTGCCGGTGCCAGCAGCTTGATGCTGGTTACCTTATGTGGAGAGGTAAGGGGACTGCATGAGTGGTCATTGAGGCATATGAGATGTGTACAAGAAAAATGGGTCAGAGAGGCATATAGAGAAAAAAAGAGAAGAGAAAAAATGCACCATTCCCATGGTAAATAAAGGATTGCTGAGATGCTCACTGTATGTTGCCTTGTCATTTTGATATGGGATAGCTCCTGTATCATGGGGAAAGGGGTACCCATTGGCGGTTCTCTATGATACACATGTATTTACAATGACAAGAACTTACCGGTAACTAAAGTTGAGTAGCATGAGGAACGACCCTCGTACTCAAGGGACATGAGATTTCCAGTTTATGGTCTGTCAAGCATATAACTCATATTGGACCTCACTTTAAACCTAACCATCTAAAGATGCCTATGATAGGGGCAATGAGAGCTCAAAGCTAATGAGTACCATACTTTCAACATTTGGAAGCCTTTCAAAATTTTCAAAACCTTTTCACTTCTTTGTTAAGTCACCACTTTTTCTATGAGCACGTTCTTGAGAGCATAGTTGTCATTCTTAGTATAATGTGCTTGTCTCAAAACTTGGTTAATTATGACATAACTTTGATGCTTGTATCTTTGATATCTTTACTTCTATCCTTCACTTGAACTTCAGAGGTGCCTTGGCATTTTTGTTTTGCTCCACAATCAAAGGCAAGCGAGATACCACTTTATCATACCTTCTTATGAGCATTACAATGTTGCTTATGCTTATGTCTCATGCTACTTATTATTATTATTATTGTGTTGGAACCTCATCATATCTTGCATGACTATTGAGTAGACTTAGTTGCATACTCCTTATTATGAATTGTCTAAGTATCTACTCATGTGCTGATAATATATACATCATATGAAGCAAATGTGTTCGTGAAAGTTTATTTTATCGCACTCAGTTTTCAACTGAATTTCTTAAGGACAAGCAATAAGCTAAGGTTGGGGGAGTTGATACGTCCAAAACGTATCTACTTTCTCGAACACTTTTGCTATTGTTTCTGCTCTAATTTGTGTGATTTGGATACAACTAACACAGACTGACGCTGTTTTTAACAGAATTGCTTTGGTGTCTAGATTTTGTGCAGAAAATCAACTTTTAGGAAAAATCCAGGAAACTATCGCAAAACTCCTATTTTACCAGAAGACTCAAGGAGCCAGAAGCTGAGACGGAGGAGGGCCACGAGGGGCCCACACCCACTGGCCGCGCGGGCCAGGCCAGGCCGTGCCTAGGGGAGGCCGGCCACCTCGGGCACCCCCTCGGTCTCCCTCTTCGCCTACATAAAGCCTTCTGACATAAAAACAGAGGGGGTTTGGCATTTTTCCAGATAGAGTTCTGCTGCACTGCCACCACCAGAAACCGCGATTCGAAACCAGAAACTCCGTTCTGGCACCCTGCCGGGACGAGGAATTGGAGGAGATCATCGCCATCATCATCATCATCATCATCATCATCATTGTCATCGATGCCTCTCCATCAACCATCCATGTTTTCCCCATACATGAGTGAGTAATCCCCCGCTGTAGGTTATGGGGATGGTAGGGATTAGATGAGATCTATCATGTAATCGAATAAGATTGTTAGGGTATGGTGGCTAGTATCTTTATTAGTGTTATTTGACTTTGTTGCGACTTATTGTGCTTAATGCTTGTCACTAGGGCCCGAGTGCCATGATCTCAGATCTGAACATGTTATTGATTCATGATGATAGTATTGTTTGTGATCTTATCTGCAAGTTGTTTACACATATCATTGTCCGGAACCAAAGGCCTTGAAGTTATAGAAATTGGGACAGCCGGATGGGATGGCTATGGTATGAGGAATACATGTGTTCACAGAGTGTTAATGCTTTGCTCCAGTACTCTATTAAAAGGAGTACCTTAATTGCCAGTAGATTCCCTTGAGGCCCCACTGCAACGGGCTGGCAGGACAAAAGATGTTGTGCAAGTTCTCATTGCGAGCACGTATGACTATATATGGAACACATGCCTATGATTATTTAGTACTTGGATGCTTTATCTTATTTATCTGCAAATTCCCTAGATCTTGAAGTTACATGAATTGTCTCGTCCATGCAACGCCCGTCCATCCATCCCTATGCCTACCGCACTCAAATCCTACTGTTTGCTACTATTGTTGCTACTGCCTTTGTTTTACTGCTGCTCTTACTTTGCTATTTCTACTACAAAACTGTTGCTACTGATAAATGACTATGAGCAAGACTATTTCTAGGTACAGCTGAATTGACAACTCAGTTGTTAAGGCTTATAAGTATTCTTTGGCTCCCCTTGTGTCGAATCAATAAATTGGGTTATACTACCCTCGAAGACTGTTGTGATCCCCTATACTTGTGGGTCATCAAGACTGTTTTGTGGCACCGTTGCCGAGGAGCATAGCTTTATTTGCAAGTTCACTTGGATTTAATATTGTTCGCTGCTATCCTTTTCATCATGGGAAAGTCTCATGATGAAAAGTTTCCTATTTTACCATCCACTACAAGAAGAGGTACAGTTCTAAACACCTCTACTGCTCTTGATTCACCTTCTGTTATAAGTAAGCTTGTTACACCACCATCACATACACATGCTACACACCCTGCTACTACTGCTGAATCTGAAATTGCTTCTGATGCTCATGATGTTACTTTTACTGTGCTTGATGAGAGTGGTTCATTAGGTCCTTTCCTAGATGCTACAATTGCTAGAAGTATATTGGGAAACACTAAAACTCCTAGTGAAGACACTATTACACCTGTTAGCTCACCTAAGTCTAGAGAGAGTTATAATATTAATGATGGTTATATTGAAATGACTGATGAATTTATTGAAGAATATCGAAACACACGTGGTACTAGTGCTATTAGGAGCCTCTTTGAGAAACATACTATTATACCTAAACTATCTCCTGATGCTAAGTTTGCTACTTCTCTCATAAACATTAAAGATAAATATTATGATTTCTATCTTGATTTATCCTATATAAACATTGTTGAGAAAGAACCTTTTTGTGGGACTGAGAATGAAAGGGCCGTGGCACATATGATTGAGCTTTCTACTATGAGTGCCTTATTTTCCGATGATGTTAAGATGCGTACCTACTTTGTTGCTAAATTTTTCTCTTTCTCATTAAAAGAAGAAGATAAAGCTTGGTTTAATAGTTTACCTCATGGATCCATTGATAGCCCTGATTGCTTGATTGCTACTTTCTTTCAGAAATATTTCCCTCCTAGTGCTTGGCATGCTGTTTTGCAGAAACTTTTTTAATTTTAAACAGGGAGAAGAGGAGAAATTGCCTGAGTCATGGACAAGGTTTTGTGCCTTGATTCATGCACATCCTAGATGTCCATTACCTAAAAATGAGTTTCTTGATATATATTATAATGGACTAACTGATGAATCTAGGACATACCTGAATAGTTTTGCTGATTGTGTTTTCAGGAAAAGAACTCCTGAATAAGCTAGAGAATTAATGGCTAAAATAAACAAGAATTATGATGATTGGACTACAACTGAACCAATTACACCTGAGCCAACTACACCTGAACCAATTGTGCCTGAACCAACTCCAACACCAACACCAAAGAAGAGAGGAGTGATTGAATTAAATGATGAAGTGATGAAAGAAGCTAAGAAATGTCTTAAGGGGAAGGGAATTGGATCTGAAGATGTGAAGAATTTACCTCCTGTAGAAGAATTATGTAAGCCAATCTCCCACTCATCCACTATTGAGGTACACTCTCTCCAACACTTTGATGGAGGCGATATTCCTTATGGTAAACCTCCTGATCAATGCTTAGAGGAACTTGATACTTTTATTGTTAAACAAGGTAATTTTAATAAAAAGGGTTTTTATCATTTCTGCCACTATGACCAACCCAAAACTCAGTTTTTCCATTTGACTGATCGAAACTCCAATTTTACCACTACTCTGTTACAACATTTCTCAGTTTTGCCATTCCGTCATCTTTCTATCTTAATATGTAATTAGTTTTGCCATTTTAGTTTTTCCACCCCTTTTTATTTAAAGTTAATTTCATTTCTAACCTGTATGTGCTTCTAACAATATTTATCCTACATAGTAGAAATTACTTATATTTACCCATTTAGTAAAACTTATGATGGTTTTACCCATTCTAAAATTTTACATGTTCTATGAAGTGTGATCTCGGCATATCCGCATCAACGTCATTATAGTATTTGCAGTTCCGTCACCGCCATACGCTAAGGCTAATAAGTTCAATCGGTGGTAGAACGAGTAGCACCTAGGACTTGTTTGACCGAGCACCAAGCATGGCCTCCGCCGTCGTCTTAAAACTTTTGGCACAAGGTCGCCGATGATCTTGGAAAACTACGGCTCATGGAGGATCGCATGGGCCGCATCAGGATGTTTGTCGTCTGGTGATCCTTATCAAACACTATTAGAGTAATCAAGTATACATCATGACTACGCGCTCTCAACTAGCCTGTCATGCGTCTACGTACACTCGAGATGGATTTGGTATCTTGCTACTTTGCTCCACACGACTAGCAATGCTAATATATTCCAAACAAAGAAAGTGGTGCTCTTGATGATTGCACGGATGTTTATCTTCGATGTGGCAAGTCATGATAATATAATGGCAAAAATGATTATAGACTAACAGTAAAAAGATAACGGAATGGCAAAATTGAGGAGTATTGCAACTGAGTAGTGGCAAAATTAGAGTTTCGATCGGTCAAATGGCAAAACTGAGTTATGTGTTGGTCATAGTGGAAGAAATGATAAAAACCCTAATAAAAAAGTTCAGAATCTTTTATTGGAAAACATTAGAGCTATTAATGAGTTGAAAGATATTGTGAAAAGAACTGCTAATGATGTTAAAATGCTTGTTAAACACTTTCAAATGGTTCAAACTCAAATTGATCAACTAGCTAAAGTACAAAAAGTTATGCTAGTTAACGCTTCTAGAGATAAACATGCTTATAAAATTAGAACTAGGAGTGGTGCTACCACTCAGGATCCCTTATATCCTGAGGGACATCCTCAAAGAATTGTGCAGGATTCTCAACAAGCTGAAAACAGTGGTACTCCTTCTAGGAGAAATAAAAAGAAACATAAGACAGTTGAGGAACCTTCTGAACCTGCTATAGATCCTAATAGTATATCTGTCTCTGATGTTGAAACTAAAAGTGGTAATGATAAAAATGATGCTCCTAATAAGGAATAAATTGAAAAAGAACCTGAGAAGCGCACTAAGAACACTAAGTACACTAAGGAAGATTTTATTGCTAATAAACATGGTAGTGAAAGAGAACCTTGGGTGCAAAAACCAATGACTTTTACTAATAAGAAACACAAGTCAAAGGAATAAGAACACTATAACGAGTTTTGTGAGTGGATGAAACCTTTATTTTTGCAAATTCCTTTGACTGATGCTATTAAGTTGCCTCCTTATTCAAAGTATATGAAGGATATTGTCTCTAATAAAAGGAAGATTCCTAATGAGGAAATTTCTACTTTGCTTGCTAATTATTCCTTCAATGGTAAGGTTTTCAAAGAAACTTGGTGATCCAGGTATTCCAACTATTCCTTGCTCTATTAAAAATAATTATGTTAGAACTGCTTTGTGTGATTTGGGAGCTGGATTTAGTGTTATGCCTTTTTCTCTCTACAAGAGACTTCAACTAGAAAATTTGATACCAACTGATATATCTTTGCAAATGGCTGATAAGTCTACTAATATTCCTGTTGGTATATGTGAGGATGTTCCTATTCAAGTGGCTCATAATTGCTTGGTATTAACTGATTTTGTTGTGCTTGAGATGCCTGAAGATGATAATATGTCTATTATTATTGGGAGACCTTTTCTTAATACTATAGATGCTGTCATCAATTGTAATCAAGGAAAAGTAACTTTTAATATTAATGACAAAGAGAATATTGTCTATTTCCCAAAGAATATTGATAAGAGCTATGGCCTGTATTCAATTGAAAATACTGGGAGCATCAAAGTTGGAGAAATATATTGTCCCATTCCGCAAGAAAATTTTGAAACTATTATGATTGGGACTATTGCTATCAAGATTGAGGTAACACAATAATTTTGTGAAATGCAAAATTTTGTTTCATATAAGATTGTTTTGGTAACAAGACTTGATCAACCTTGTTAACAAAGGAGTTTTAATGAACAAAATAATGCTTTCACTGTGGTTATACTTGCTCACCTTTATTTTTTCTCCTTTCCAATCTTTGCTCTTCGTCTTGTTCATCTTAGTTTTGCTAGTTTTTTTGCTTTTTAGAGTGTCTTATAACTTATGTGTTTTTGGTTTTAGTTTGCTTTTTGTGTCTTTCAAAAATCTTTTTTCTGCGAGAATTAATTTTCATAACCTGAAAATTGGCCAAAAATAAAGTTTCCCGAAAAATTCCAAAAAATTCATTTTAAATGTTTTCATGAAAAAAGGGTCAAAGGGGAACCTGGAGTGACCCCGGGGGACCCACCAGGCCAGCACACCCTCTGGTGGCGTGGCCAGCCCTAGGGCGTGCCTGGCCCAGGTGTGGTCCACCCCTGGCCGTCCAACTTGACTCCTTCCAACCACTTATTTGTCTCTCCTGAAAAACACCAGAAAATTTCTCAAATCTCGAGTTCCTGATGTTCTTGCTCCCGAATTTCGATCTCCTTGCTCAGCCCATCTTTGTTGCTGATTTTTGGAGGGATTGCTCTCCGGTATGTGCCTCCTCCGCTTGTCCAATTAGATTTTTGATTGGTGATTGTATCTTGAGTATTTTGCTACTATGGGTGACAAGTTGTGTGAGCTTGCATGCTTGTTCTATGCTTAGAAATTTAATTTTGATGCATGTTTATCCCTCTAGCAAGTTCCTATAGTAGTTCTCCATCATTTACCAACTTGGAAATCACTTGGCTTGATGTTTGTCTAAAAATTTCAGAAAAGGGCCATGGACAACCATACCTTTGGAGAAGTGTTTGAAAGTGATGCACCTAGGAGGACAAGTCCTTCGATATTATCCTCTCGAGTTAGGCCATCATAAAATGAGGATGTTATTACACCGCGCTTTGGCAATGAGGGAGATGAGGGGGATGCACACCCTTCTACCTTCCCTTGTGAAAGAACATGTTGGAGATATGCCCTAGAGGCAATAATAAATGTAGTTATTATTATATCTTTGTGTTTATGATAAATGTTTACATTCATGCTATAATAGTATTAACAAGGAAACATTGATACTTGTGTGATTTGTAAACTTAATTTGAAGTCCCTAGTATAGCCTCTATACATCACTAGCTTGTTGGTTGATAAATGATTGTGGTTTCCCTATCATGAACATTGAGATGTTATCAACAACAAGATCATATCGTTAGGAGAATGATATGGTGGACATACTCCTATAGATAAGCGTAGCATAAAGATCAAGTCATTTCAATAGTTCAATTGCTATATGCTTTCTGATACATAGTAACCTAAATTCCTTCGACCATGAGATCATGCATATCACCTTTACCAGATGGATGCTTTGATGACATCAAACACCACACCGTAACTGGGTGGCTATAAAGGTGGCATTGAGTGTTCGGAAAGTATTGGTTGAAACACATGGATCAAGAGTGGGATTTGTCCATCCATATGACAGATAGATATACTCTAGGCCCTCTCGGTGGAATGTCATCCAATTAGCTTGCAAGCATGTGACTGGATCACAAGGGATCACATATCACGGGAACGAGAAAAGAGTGCTTATCGGTAACGAGGTTGAACTAGGTATGCAGAGATACCGACGATCATAACCTCGGATAAGTAAACTATCGTGAGACAAAGGGAAATTGGTATCGTATGTAAGTGGTTCATTCGATCGCAAAGTAATCGTAGAAATATGTGGGAGCCATATGAATTTCCAGATTCCTCTATTGGTTATTGTTCAGAGAAGTGTCTCGATCATGTCCGCATAATTCACGAACCGTAGGGAGACACACTTAAGGATTCGACGTTGTTTGAGTAGTTATGGTATTATGAGAAAGAGACCGAATGTTGTTCGGAGTCTCGGATGGGATCCGGGATATCACGAGGTGATCCGGAATGGTCCGAAGAATAAGATTCATATAAGGAAAGTCCCGTTTCGGAGTTGGGGAATGATTCCGGTGTTTTCATCGGGAATGTTCTAGAAGGTTCCGGAATGTCCGACACTCCGGAGGGGAAGGGGTACATGAATGTGTCATTGCAAGTTGGAATGATTGCATCATGTACTAAGTGTCCTTGCTGTTCCAAATAAAGGATTATATTAAATCCTAGTTTGAAAAGTCAAATAGCTAAATTGAAAAGTCAAATAGCTAAAATTGGAAAGTGGAAAAGAAGAGGAGGGGGGAATCCGAGTTGGGAGGTTCCTCCTCCAACCGGCGGCAACCCTCCAAGCCGAGTTGGGGAGGGACTCCTCTCCCTCCCCTTGGCCGTCGGCCCCCCTCCACCTATATAAGGAGGGGCAGGGACCCCTCCTAGAACACACAAGTCCCTCACCTCAAACCCTAGAAGCTGCAGCCCACCATAGCCGCCGCCACCCCCTAGGGTTTTGCCCTAGCCGCCGACTTGGGGGTCCCCGGAACCCTAGCCGCCGGCTCTAGCATCCCCTCCTTGGTGTGTCTAAACCCTAGATCACCGAGGAGCTCTCTCATACTCCACCATACTCGCTCCGGCTTAAGGCGAAGCCCTGCGAGATCTCCCCTCTACTTCCTGTACCACGCCGTTGTGCTACCGGAATCGCGAGGAGAGTGCTACAAACCTCCGCTGCCTGCTGGAACAAGGGAGAGGAAGGTCTTCGTCGAGTACCGAACGTGTGACCCCATTGCGGGAGCTACGCAGCGCCGGAAGGATCGTCTACACGATCTTGTGATCGGGAAGAGTACGACTACATCACCCACGAGAATCCGCTCTCGTTAAACACTTTGGAATCTTCGAGGGTAAGTTATTCCATCGACTCGTTGCTACAATCTAGTAGATAGATCTTGGCTTGTTTGTTTGTATGCGGTAGAAATTTTTTGTTTTCCATGCTACGAAACCCTATAGTGGTATCAGAGCCGTGTCTATATGTAGATCTGTTGCACGAGTAGAACACAATGGTCATTGTGGGCGTTGATGCTTTTATTGTCGATTCCTTCTTGTGTACTTTGCATCTTGCGGTATGTTGGGATGAAGCGGCCCGGGCTAACCTTACATGACATCGTTCATGAGACTTGCTCCACGCTTGACATGCAACTTGTATTGCATAAGTGGCTTTGCGGGTGCCTGTTTCTCCTAGCATAGTTAAGATCCAATTTACAACGGGTGATTAACAATACTAGTATCAATGTTGTGGTTCATGTTCGTAAGTTAGAACGACACTTATTGAAAGCCCCAAACCACGTAAAACATGCAAAGAAAGTAGAGGCGTCTAACTTTGTTTTGTAGGGGTGTGCAGTGATGTGATATGGCCATGATTGTGATTATATTTGATGTATGCAATGATCCTTATTGTAAGTTTGCAACCGGCAGGAGCCATATGGTTGTCTTTAATTTCTGTTAAGACCCGCGTGTCTATTCAAAGTAGTTGTAATAGTTGAAGCTGGTGGACGACAACCATGGAGAAGCGCCATTGACCTTGATGCAATGCCGGTGAGGATGGAGATCATGTTTGTGCTTGAAGATGGAGATCGGAAGCGCAAAGAAGAAAGGCCATATCATATCACATATTTTGAATTGCATATGATGTTAATCCTTTATGCATCTTGTATTGCTTAGTAGACGAATGTGGCATTATAAGATGATCCCTCATGCACATGAATTTCAAGTCATAAAGTGTTCACCCTTAGTTAGCACTGTTGCTAAAGCTTGTTGTTTAGAAGCACCACGTGATGATCGGGTGTGTTAGATTCTGCAAGTGTATACAACGTGAGCAAGCCAGATTTGCTCATGCGGAAACTAAGGTTTGATCTTGACGAGCCTAGCATGTACAGACATGGTCTCGGAACACGGATCACCGAAAGGTAAAGCATGAATCATATAGTAGATATGATGAACATGACGATTGTTCGCCATTGAAACTATATCAACTCTCGTGATGATCGGTGTTGATGTAGTGGATTTGGTTCGTGTGATCACTAAAACAATGTGAGGGATGTTGTTTTGAGTGGGATTTCACCTAGATTAACTTTATTATTAATTTGAACTCAATTTGTCATAAACTTAGTCTAAACTATTGCAAATATTTTGTAGATCAATGGCAGCCCCTACCATCAATTTTAATGCGTTCCTAGAGAAATAAAAGTTGAAAAACAATGGAAGCAACTTCGCGGATTGGTTCCGCAATTTGAGGATTGTCCTCACAGCTGGTAATTTGACCTATGTCTTTGGATGCACTGGGTGACCCACTGAGCTAATGCTTCCGATGAAGTAAAGAATGTTTACCTCGCTCGGAAGAATCAGTACTCCATAGTTCAGTGTGCTATCTTGTATGGTTTGGAATCGGAGCTTCAGAAAAGGTTTGAGAATTCAGACCCATATGATATTGTCGAGGATCTCAAATTGATCTTTGAGACTCATGCGGCAATTGAAAGTTATGAGGCTTCTGAAAAGTTCTTTAACTGCAAGATGGAAGATGGCAGCTCCGTCAGTGAGCATGTGCTTAAGATGTCTGGGCACGCAAACAAACTTCAAAGCTTGGGTATAGTGATTCCGAATGCTTTGGGGATTTACCGTGTCCTCCAATCACTACCACCAAGTTACAAGAATTTTGTGATGAACTACAACATGCATAACATGAACAAGCAGTTGCCAGAACTGTTTGCTATGTTAAAGTCTGAAGTGGAGATCAAGAAAGAGCACCAAGTGTTGTTGGTCAATAAGACCACCAAATTCAAGAAAGGCAAGTCTAAGCGGAAGGGACACTTCAAGAAGGGTGGTAAGAAAGTTACTACGACGAAGAAGACCAAGGCTGGACCTAAGCGATCTTGAGTGTTTCTTTGCAAGGGAGAAGGTCCTTTGGGCGGAATTGCCCAAAGTACTTGGCGGATTTGAAGAACGGCAACATCAAGAAGAAAGGTATATCTGATATACATGTTATTGATGTGTATCTCACTAGTACTCGTAGTAGTGCCTGGGTATTTGATACTGGTTCGGTTGCTCATATTTGTAACTCGAAACAGGTACTGCAGAATAAACGGAAGCTAGCGAAGAACGAGGTGACGATGCGCGTAGGAAACGGATCAAAGGTTTATATGATCGCGGTCGGCACGCTAACTCTTCATCTACCATCGGGATTAGTTTTATACTTAAATAATTGTTATTTGGTGCCTGCGTTAAGCATGAACATTATATCGGGATCTTGTTTATTGCGAGACGGTTACTTGTTTAAGTCCGAGAATAATGGTTATTCGATTTATATGAGTAATATGTTTTATGCACATGCACCTTTGATAGATGGTCTATTCTTATTGAATCTCGATAGTGGAAATACACATATCAACAACATTGAGGCTAAACGTTTGAAATCAAACGATAATTCGACCTATATGTGGCACTGTCATCTTGGTCACATTGGAGTGAAACGTATGAAGAAACTCCATTCCGATGGACTTCTTGAATCACTTGATTTCGAATCACTTGATAGATGCGAAGCATGTCTGATGGGTAAGATGACTAAGACTCCATTTTCTGGTATGATGGAGCGAGCTACGGACTTATTGGAAATCATACATACCGATGTGTGTGGTCCAATGAGTGTAGCATCGTGCGGTGGTTATCGTTATGTTCTTACCTTCACGGATGACTTGAGTAGATATGGGTATATCTATTTCATGAAACATAAGTCCGAAACTTTTGAGAAGTTAAGGAGTTTCAAAGTGAGGTAGAGAATCAACGTAACAAGAAGATTAAATTTCTACGTTCTGATCGTGGAGGTGAATATCTAAGTTACGAGTTTGGCGAGCATTTGAAGAAATGCGGAATACTTTCACAGTTGACACCGCCGGGAACACCACAACGTAATGGTGTGTCCGAACGTCGTAATCGAACTCTCTTAGATATGGTTCGTTCTATGATGTCACTTACAGATTTACCGCTATCATTTTGGGGTTATGCATTAGAAACAGCCGCATTCACTTTAAATAAGGCACCGTCTAAATCCGTTGAAACGACACCGTATGAATTATGGTTTGGGAAGAAACCTAGATTGTCGTTCCTCAAAGTTTGGGGATGCGAAGCCTATGTCAAGAAGTTACAGCCGGACAAGCTTGAACCCAAAGCGGAAAAATGCGTATTCATAGGATACCCGAAGGAAACTATTGGGTATACCTTCTATCATAGATCCGAAGGCAAAATCTTCGTTGCCAAGAATGGATCCTTTCTAGAGAAGGAATTTCTCTCGAAAGAAGTGACTGGAAGGAAAGTAGAACTCGACGAGGTTGTTGAACCTTCTCTCGAAATTGCGAGTAGCGCAGCACCGGAAGAAGTTCCTGTGGTGCCTGCACCAATTAGAGAGGAAGCTAATGATGGTGATCATGAAACTTCGGTTGAAGTTGCTACAGAGCCTCGGAGGTCAACGAGAACTCGTACCACTCCAGATTGGTATGATCCCGTTATGAGTGTCATGTTGGTGGACAACACCGATGACCCCGAGACATATGAGGAAGCGATGATGAGCCCAGATTCCAATAAATGGCAAGAAGCCATGAAATCCGAGATTGGATCCATGTACGAAAACCAAGTATGGACTTTGGTGGACTTCTGGGATGGCGGAAGGCATCGAGAACAAATGGATTTTCAAGAAGAAAGCAGATGTTGATGGTAATATTACTATCTATAAAGCTCGACTTGTCGCAAAAGGGTTTCGACAAATTCAAGAAGTTGACTACGATGAGACTTTCTCACCGTAGCGAAGCTAAAGTCTGAGGATTATGTTAGCAATCGGCATATTATGATTATGAGATATGGCGGATGGATGTCAAAGCATTCCTCAATGGAGACATTGATGAAGAGTTGTATATGATGCAACCCAAAGGTTTTGTCGATCCTAAAGATGCTAACAAGGTATGCAAACTTCAACGGTCCATTTATGGATTGAAGCAAGCATCCGAAGTTGGAATCAACGTTTTGATAAGGTGATCAAAAGTTTTGGTTTTATACAAACTTATGGAGAAGCTTGTATTTACAAGAAAGTGAGTGGAGCTAGAACATTCTTAATACTATATGTGGATGACATATTATTGATTGGGAATGATGTAGACCTTCTTAATAGTGTCAAGGAATATTTGAATAATAGTTTTTCAATTAAGGATCTTGGCGAAGCTTATATATTAGGCATAAAGATTTATAGAGATAGATCGAACGCCAAATATCATTGTCACAGTACATATTTGGACAAAGTTCTAAAGAGATTTGGAATGGAAGATAGCAAGAAAGGGTTCTTGCCCATGTTGCTTAATCGACCTTGAGTAAAACTCAAAGTCCGACATCGGCAGAAGATAGAGAAAGGATGAGTAAGACTCCTATGCCTCAGCCATAGGATCTCTAATGTATGCCATGCTATGTACTAGACCCGACATTGCATATCTTTGTTAGTTTAACTAGCAGATATCAAAGTGATCCAGAGTGGATCATTGGACAATGATCAAAAACATCCTTAAGTACTTGAGAATAACTAAGGATATGGTTCTTTCTTATGGAGGTGATGAACATTTCGTTGTTAATGGTTACACCGATGCTAGTTGGAACACCGATCCGGATGATTCTAAATCACAATGGATACGTATTTATTTTGAATAGTGCAGCGATTAGCTGGAGGAGTGCAAAGCAAAGCGTTGTGGCGAGATCTTCAACCGAATCGGAATACATGGCTGCGGAGGCTTCACAAGAAGCGATATGGATGAAAGAGTTCATTACGAGTGGGTGTGGTTCCTAATGCTGGACCCAATGTCTATCTCTTGTGATAACATGGGCGCCATAGCCAATGCGCAAGAACCAAGGTCACACAAGAAGTCAAGCACATCAAGCTACGTTTTCACGCTATTCGAGAACATATCCAAGATGGGGATATAAAGATTTGCAAAGTACACACAGATCTGAATGTGGCGGATCCATTGACTAAACCTCTCCCGAGGGCAAAACATGACCAGCACGAAACTGCCATGGGTGTTCGGTATATTACCATGTAATCTAGATTAGATGACTCTAGTGCAAGTGGGAGACTGTTGGAGATATGCCCTAGAGGCAATAATAAATGTAGTTATTATTATATCTTTGTGTTTATGATAAATGTTTACATTCATGCTATAATAGTATTAACAAGGAAACATTGATACTTGTGTGATTTGTAAACTTAATTTGAAGTCCCTAGTATAGCCTCTATACATCACTAGCTTGTTGGTTGATAAATGATTGTGGTTTCACTATCATGAATATTGAGATGTTATCAACAACAAGATCATATCGTTAGGAGAATGATATGGTGGACATACTCCTATAGATAAGCGTAGCATAAAGATCAAGTCATTTCAATAGTTCAATTGATATATGCTTTTTGATACATAGTAACCTAAATTCCTTCGATCATGAGATCATGCATATCACCTTTACCAGATGGATGCTTTGATGACATCAAACACCACACCATAACTGGGTGGCTATAAAGGTGGCATTGAGTGTTCGGAAATTATTGGTTGAAACACATGGATCAAGAGTGGGATTTGTCCATCCATATGACAGATAGATATACTCTGGGCCCTCTCGGTGGAATATCATCCAATTAGCTTGCAAGCATGTGACTGGCTCACAAGGGATCACATATCACGGGAACGAGAAAAGAGTGCTTATCGGTAACGAGGTTGAACTAGGTATGCAGAGATACCGACGATCATAACCTCGGATAAGTAAACTATCGTGAGACAAAGGGAAATTGGTATCGTATGTAAGTGGTTCATTCGATCTCAAAGTAATCGTAGAAATATGTGGGAGCCATATGAATTTCCAGATTCCTCTATTGGTTATTGTTCGAAGAAGTGTCTCGATCATGTCCGCATAATTCACGAACCGTAGGGAGACACACTTAAGGATTCGACGTTGTTTGAGTAGTTATGGTATTATGAGAAAGAGACCGAATGTTGTTCGGAGTCTCGGATGGGATACGGGATATCACGAGGTGATACGGAATGGTCCGGAGAATAAGATTCATATAAAGAAAGTCCCGTTTCAGAGTTGGGGAATGATTCCGGTGTTTTCATCGGGAATGTTCTAGAAGGTTCCGGAATGTCTGGCACTCCGGAGGGGAAGGGGTACATGAATGTGTCATTGCAAGTTGGAATGATTGCATCATGTACTAAGTGTCCTCGCTGTTCCAAATAAAGGATTATATTAAATCCTAGTTTGAAAAGTCAAATAGCTAAATTGAAAAGTCAAATAGCTAAAATTGGAAAGTGGAAAAGAAGAGGAGGGGGGGGGGGGATCCGAGTTGGGGAGGAGTTCCCTCCTCCAACCGGCAGCAACCCTCCAAGCCGAGTTGGGGAGGGACTCGTCTCCCTCCCCTTGGCCGCTGGCCCCCCTCCACCTATATAAGGAGGGGCAGGGACCCCTCATAGAACACACAAGTCCCTCACCTCAAACCCTAGAAGATGCAGCCCACCATAGCCGCCGCCACCCCCTAGGGTTTTGCCCTAGCCGCCGACTTGGGGGTCCCCAGAACCCTAGCCGCCGGCTCTAGCATCCCCTCCTTGGTGTGTCTAAACCCTAGATCGCCGAGGAGCTCTCTCATACTCCACCATACTCGCTCCGGCTTAAGGCGAAGCCCTGCGAGATCTCCCCTCTACTTCCTGTACCACGCCGTTGTCTTTGCGAATCGAGGAGAGTGCTACAAACCTCCATTTTCTTTGGAACAGGGGAGAGGAAGGTCTTCGTCGACTGCGGGAGCGCTGCCGGAACGCAGCGCCGGAAGGATCGTCTACACGATCTTGAGATCGGGAAGAGTACGACTACATCACCCACGAGAATCCGCTCTCGTTAAACACTTTGGAATCTTCGAGGGTAAGTTGTTCCATCGACTCGTTGCTACAATCTAGTAGATAGATCTTGGCTTGTTTGTTTGTATGCGGTAGAATTTTTTTGTTTTCCATGCTACGAAACCCTACAGAACATGTGGGCCCCCATGTGTGGTTTTGGTAATAAATGACAATATTTATGGACTAATGTGTGTATTAAGTTGCACTTGTAGGATTTTTCCATTGGCATCGCTTGGAGCATGTGTTGGCTTCAAGGTCGATAATATGAAGAACAAGATGTGTTGTGCAAGCTCAAAATGCGCCATCTATAGAAGATCTCATGTTTGATGCTTGCCATCCTGGGTGATCATGGATCGATTATGAGGAATCAAGAAAAGCGTTCCATCTTGAGAAGGTCAAGTTCGTCTACATCGAGATCAAGTGGAATGCTCAAGGCAAAGGTATAATCTTGATAGGTTTTCCCTTTTTCCGGTCTCATTGGGGAGACCGGGTTTAGGATAGATAACCGTACTATCAAGAGGGGCTCTCGAATGAGTAACTCGATCATATTGTTCGGAGAGAGCTAAACCTTTGCATACTTGCATTATCACATTTGGTTATTATTTGGTCTTATCCATGTGAGGATTTAGAGCTTGTGGTAATCTCCATAACAAGCTCTTGTTCATCAAAATTGGATCTTCCGTTTGTATCTTGTTCCGTTTTTAATCTTGGCGGCTTTTCGGTTTCTCACCAAGTTAGGTATCTCACATTATTGGGTATCTCATGTCATCCTCTTTCCAACGCAATTGGAATCGGGTCGATCGGAGTTACCAGTCAAAAGTTATAGTCATTTAAATATCTATCGGTCTTATTTAAAAAGAAAAAGTCTGTTTCTGGGCCGGCCGGTACTACCGGACTCGGTAACGGCCGCGCCTGGCCCCGCGCTATTATCTTCTGCCTCCCCCGGTAGTTTGGTCTGGCATCGCCCGTGTTGACTAGTGCGCGCCGCCCCAGCTTCTCGCGCGCGTGTGCTGGCTCGCTGTGCTGCGCGTCCTCTTGCCAGGCTCGCTGTGCCACGCGTCCTCCAGCCTGGCTCGTTCGCCCGCATGCCCCACTCTCGCGCGTGCAGGCTCGCGCTGGCGCCGCTGCCATGTTGACCTCTCGCATGCTAATGCTATGTTATTTTCGCTGGTTGGGTCCGGTAGTACCAGACCAATCCGGTACTACCGGTCCGTTTAGAAAAATCGCCCCAACGGGCAAAATTTGCCTTGACTTTTAAATAGCTTTGCCCGTTGAGCGTTTTGACTGCTTCTTCCTACTCTAGTTGTCCAAGCTTTTACCCCATTTTCTCCCACTCTAAAAGCTTGATTAATCTCTTCCCCTCCAATGATTCTTGCCCGTATTTGAGTGGAAGAGAGAGGAGATCTAGATCCATGTTTCGACCAAAGCAAAACATCTCTTTGTGAGTGTATCTTTGGGATCTAGATTTTGGGGGATTTTGTATCCCTCTTTGTGTTCTTCCTCTATTGTTCCACCAATAGCTTTAGTATCTTTATTGGAACTTGAGAGTGAGGGATTGGAGCATATTTATGGTGTTCTTGCCTCTTGCATTTGGTGCATCAGTTTGAGTTCTCCTCGGAGGATTTGGTGAGTGAAAGTTGAGAAGATTTTTACTCTTGGGTTCTTGGAACCCTAGACGGTTTGTTGGTGTTTCATGTTGTGGACTTGGTGGCGTTTGTTGAAAGCCTCCAATTAAGTTGTGGAGAAGTGCCCCAACCTTGTGAGAGGTTCGAGTTTGCCACCGACAAGTCCACCGATAGTGGAAGTGTGGATCGATCCCGTTGGGGTTAGATTCACCGGAGAATAAGGGAGGCCTTTTGTGGCGTAGGTGGTTAGATACCACCCCCTCTCCAAACGAGACGTACTCCATGTTGGGAGGAACTCGGTAAAATATCGTCGTCCCCACGTGCCTCGGTTATCTCTATACCCAAGCTCTTACTTATGCACTTTACTTTGTGATAGCCTTCGTGCTTGAAGTATATATCTTGCTATCACATAGTTGTTTGTCTTCCTTAGCATAAGTTGTTGGTGCACAGAGGTGAACCCTAAATTGTTCTAGGTTTTGTTCTTAACAAAGTAAATGTTAGTTTTATTCCGCCTTTGTTGAGCCACTCTCGGAAAAGTTTTAATCGCCTATCACCCCCTCTAGGCGACATCTGTATCCTTTCACCTTGTTTTACCTTTTTGCAAGCTGCAGGGATTCTTGATGATTTCTTAACTCTTGTTCGAAGGGTTGGTCTAACCGATTATATGCAGGATGAGAGTGAGCAATATGCTTTGCTCACCAAAACTTTTGTGGAGAATTTCACTTTCACTAACACCCTTTCAGGATAAATGTGTCATTCAAATCTATGATAGGCCTATCACCATGACATTGAAAAGATTTTGCAGCATTATAGGTATTGGCATGGTTGGGATGGTGAAGAAGATTCAAGGTCGACCCGCTGATTTGTTGGAACTCTACCGTGGAGTAAAAAATGATGATGACCGCACAACCCAGCACGGGAAGATAAGAAATATTCAACTCCCATCTCTTAGATATTTTTCTTATTATCTTGCCACTAGCATTCTTAGTAGGGAGAACACTAGCAATATTTCTAACTATCATTTGGATTTTCTAGCTGCTGCACTTAACAAGGAAACCAGGTATAATCTTGGTTCTCTCATTGCTCGCCACCTAGCTACCTTAGAACTTTTTCTTGATCTGAATGATACAATACTGGCACCACAGAGTCTCGATCTAGATGCCATGAAAGCGCATGACTTTGTTACTGCTAGCTCTAGCCTTGAGAGTTTAGTTGTGGCGGACCCGAACCCGACTTGGTTCGAAATCCCTGTGATTACAGTGCTAGTCCCTGGATCGAATAGCTAGCAACCACAGTTTAAGATGTAATATCAAGATACAAAGGTCATATTACATCGCATGATCAAGAATATAAATACTTATTACAATCTCACAGCCATAGGCTAACTTATTACAAAGCAGCGGAATAAAAGTAAAGTATGGAGTCCTTCATCTTCATGTGCCACAGGCAAGCATGTTGGGTGCAGACTCGTAACCCCTACTCATCAAACATCACTATCACCAAGTAATCCTGCAACATTATAAGTTACAGCCACAAGGGTCAATACATTTGAATTGTATTGGCAAGTTTCACTACTATGTGGAAATAAGTTGGAACCTATCAATACATGTATATTTGGTTAAGTAGAGTTTAGGATCATTTGCATAAAGCAATATGGTTTTATCCTATCTTTTCAAAATAGTTTTGATCTTTCAATAACTCTCTGAACTCCTTGGCAAACTCCAAGTGCTTCTAATCCCTTGTTGACACCATCAAGTTTTACTTAGAGAAATTGGAATGTCGAGATCTTCCATAGCTTCAGGCCTTAGTTGCTCAGAGTTTTCCATAACCGGGGACATGGCTAAGTACTTAGAATTTGATCTTCTGCAGAAGTTGTACACTTTACCCACATGACACAATCTCGTCTTGATGCCACCAGTGGCCGCTGGATAAGTACACACCAAATGGAGTACCGGAAGATCGAGAATGTGACAAAGTTTTCCATAGAAGTCCTCCCAATACATTATGCTAGCACATCTACTAGGCACCAATGTAAGGATATAGTTCCAATACATAATTCTAGTTAACCTGAATAGGTACCAATGCAAGGGTCTTCCACTATGTAATTGACTAAGACAGAGCCTATTTAGCATGTGGCTGTACACGGAAGCCACTGTACGAGAAACATGTTCAATATCTAAGTCCCTGGGTGGTTTTCTTCTAGTGCACACACGAAAAAGATAGCCATATATATATATATATATGGTTCCCTTCGCTGCCACCTTATCCACAACCGAGTATCCACATTCCACCCAGGTGATTCATTGACTACTTGTTTTATTATATAAAACATATATTTTTCCAACACTTCATATAATCATAACATGGTATTACACCCCGAATATATAGCAGGGCTAAGCATACTACAATTACGATGTTTCCACTAAGGAAGATATAAAGGATATCCTAATAGGGCATAGCATAGCATAGTAACATAGTAGCCCTATCATGCATACTACAAAAATTCCACTAAGTGTATTGAAAATAGTAGGACATGGATGATAGCGCCACTTGCCTTAGTAGTTGGTGGTGTTGGTACACTCTTCGCAATAATACACTTGATAATCAACACAATCTATCAAGCAAAACAACCAAGACAAAACAATCATAAGATCAATACTAATGATAACACAAAAATCATGCAAAGTATGCAAACATGCAAGACGACAATTTTTATTGTACAAATTGTTATAACAAGGTTCTGAACATTACTAAGTGATTTATGAACATTTTATATTTTCAATATTACAAATGCAACCATTTGTGCAATTGTAGCAATTTGCAACATTTTCTAACAGTTGGAAAGGCCATTCTCACTAAATAATTTCCACGGTCTTATTTATACTATAATAAAATTATATTTTGGTCTTACTGTACAGAGGGTTCAATTTACAACCATTTGCAAAAGGATCCACTTAAAAATAATTTACACAACAATTTTTATACTCAAAATACTCCACAAATGGTTCTGTATAAAACGTGATTTTAGCAGACTCAAAAATACCGAATTATGGCTCCACTATGTTCTACTCGTTTTTGTGAATCCATAGACATATTATTTGCTAAATTTGGATATATAGAACTAAAGATATGATTTTTACAAGTTTCTATGTTATTATGTCTAAAAAATCCGAAAATAGGAATAGATATGACACTTGGCAGATTCTAATTGGAGGATACCCCTTCGTTTAAGTGATTTATGATGACCTTTAGATAAAGATCTAATGGTCCAGAATGGCTCATCGGAAAAGCTCGCTGGAGAAGTTCGCCGGATTTGCGGGCACGGGCTTGGCGTTGTCGTTCCCGTCGCTAGAAACGTATCCGGAGTAAAAGAAGAAGCGGATGGCATAGAGGACGTCGAGGCGGTGCTACTGGACGTGATTTAGAGCTTGTTCATCTCCAGCGGTGACGACAATCGACGGTTGGAGCAGCGTGCGACGTCGGTGGTGCGACGAACTGCAACCATACGATGAACAATCATGTCCTGGAGGTAGGCAACATCAAGAGTAGTCTTATGGTAGAAGGAATTGACAAGGGACTCACCGAGGGCGACACGATCTAATGATGAACTCTGTTTTTAGGATGTTTTTGGCATGGTCGGTATGTGATCTATAGAGTTCCTCTCGAGAAAGTTTAGGAACAAAAATGATGGAGGAGGAGGAGAGGAAAATGGTGCTCGCTTCGGTTTTCTCTAAGGTGGCTATGGAGGGAGATCGGGAGACGTATGCCTCCGAGTGACGTTCGGTTCACGAGAATGGTTTGAGAGATTAACACATTTAGGTGGGATGTAAATTGCCTGAATGGAATGACCAATGAATTTTGAGTAACTTCCGTGTTCAAGTCGAAGCAAAACAGTCACACAATTGATGAGGAGATAGAGAGAAAGATGTTATATTAGTCATGGCTAACGTTCCTGTTTCTATATGTTCAGGATGAGAAAGATGATAGGTCGATCAGTTTTAATGGGCCAGGATTTAGCCCAACAAGAAAATGAAGGGAAAAAAAAGAAAGACAAGGGAGTTGGGTAGATAGGCCTGGGCTGCTGTTGTTTCTTTTTTCTTCTTCAATTGTTTCTTCTTTTCTTTTTCTGTTTTATTTTCTAGTTTTCAATTTGTCTCTTCAATTTGATTTAAATTTGTATCAAACCTTTTTAAAAAATTTATATAAAATATAAGTTGATAGTTTACTCTAATTAGAATATTTGGAATATTTTTTAATAAAGTATAATTCATTTTTTTTAAAAATTGATTATGATACGTACATCTAATTTTATATTTTCTACTATATTTTCTTACAAAAACCATATATTTTGACTTAGGACTTCAAAATGGTTCAAACCAATTTCCTTAGCTTTGTAATTTTATTCTTTATCTTAATCACTCATTTAAGAATACTTTTATTTCGTTTTTAGTCATTGTCTTAACTTGACCTTACTTTTCTTCCTATATTTTTATCAATTCAATATCATTTTATCTGGAGCTTCAAATAGTGACAAACTAATTTCTATGGCTTTATAATTTTATCCTTTATCTTTTTAGCTCACTTAAGAATTCTTTTATATATTTTAAATTTGGAATATATCCAAAGTATCATGTTGTTAAGTGGTCAATTCAATTTTGAGAAGAAAGTTATTTCTATTAGTTTTAAAATGCAACCATGGATGCTTCATGATTTTGAGGTTTTGAGAACATGCATACAACTTCTCAAACAAAATTGTTTTACTTAACTTTTGTTTTGAAGGAGTTATATTAAATAGTCAAAAAGTTGTTGTTCCCTCTGATTTTCAAAGACATAGTTTTTCATTTTGTTCAAGTTTTTCCACATTTCAAAATTTGCAAAATTTTGGGATGTGACAGACTACCACCCTTAAAAGGAATCCCGTCCCAAGATTCGAGAAGGCTAGAAAGAATAGGTTGGTATTTATAATAACTTGGGTGCTACCACCCTTAAAAGGAAATTTTGTAGGGTTTCATTGATGGTTCAATTAACGATGGGTTCAATAATTGACATCCAAACATGGGATCCTTATATGACTGAACTGAGTTAGCTAAATCTTACCATTCACATCATCTAATTCTTCAAGGGTTCCGTACATGTTGATGTGGTTCACATGTGCTTTCTGGGTCACATTAGAATTGCTCCCAACACTCTTCTTCTTCTTCTTCTTCTTCTTCTTCTTCTTCTTCTTCTTCTTCTTCTTCTTCTTCTTCTTCTTCTTCTTCTTCTTCTTCTTCTTCTCAGGACAGTCTGATGCATAGTGTCCAAGTTTCTTACAATTATAGCATTGCAACTGGCTAATGTCCTTCCTAGGATTGTCATGCTGGTTCTGACCAAGGTTATCTCCATTGTTAGTACTATTCTCATTGTTATTACCACTTCCATTGTTGTTGTGGTGATTCTTGTGATGATGATGAGTGTGTCCATTTCCTTCATGCTGATGTGGTCCAGAATCTCCATTGATCTTTTTGAATGAACGCATCTTTTGTGATGATCCCGAGTGGTACTTTTCAAAGCTATGATTCCTCTTTCTGTTCTCAACTTGCTTCATCTTGCTCTCTAAAATTGTAGCTTTGTCACATAGTGATTGATAAGTTGGAAATAAGCAACTAATAACTACATGCACATTTCAGCATTTAGTCCATCTAGGAACTTTTCCTTCTTCTTAGCATTTGTGTCAGTATCATCTGGAGCATAACGTGAAAGATTTTTGAATTCCTCAATGTATTCAGCGACACTGCGGTGACGCTGTTTAAGGTTGTGAAACTCCTTCTTTAAACTCATCACGCCTGAAGAGATATGGTTAGTGCGAAAACCATCTTCAAATATTTCCCAAGTCACTTCTTCAATGGGGTAAGTGACTTGAAAGTTGTCCCACCATATAGCTGCAGGGCCTTCAAGCAAGTGTGTTGCAAATCTCACTTTCTCGGCATCAGAGCATCCAACATTCACTAAATCCCTGTTCGCCGAACATAACCAGTCATCGGCTACCATTGCATCAGAAGTACCGGAGAACTTTGAGGTCTCAACCTTAGAAATCTAGTAAGCATATCTAGAGGTGGTGGATTGTTGTTGTTGTTGTTGTTGTTGTTGTTGTTGTTGTTGTTGTTGTTGTTGTTGTTGTTGTTGTTGTTGTCGTTGTTGTTGTCGTTGTTGTTGTCGTTGTTGTTGTCGTTGTTGTTGTCGTTGTTGTTGTCGTTGTCGTCGTTGTTGTTGTCGTTGTTGTCGTTGTTGTTGTCGTTGTTGTTGTTGTTGTTGTTGTTGTTGTTGTTGTTGTTGTTGTTGTTGTTGTTGTTGTTGTTGTTGTTGTTGTTGTTGTTGTTGTTTTTGTTGTTGTTGTTGTTGTTGTTGTTGTTGTTGTTGTTGTTGTTGTTGTTGTTGTTGTTGTTGTTGTTGTTGTTGTTGTTGTTGTTGTTGTTGTTGTTGTTGTTGTTGTTGTTGTTGTTGTTGTTGTTGTTGTTGTTGTTGTTGTTGTTGTTGTTGTTGTTGTTGTTGTTGTTGTTGTTGTTGTTGTTGTTGTTGTTGTTGTTGTTGTTGTTGTTGTTGTTGTTGTTGTTGTTGTTGTTGTTGTTGTTGTTGTTGTTGTTGTTGTTGTTGTTGTTGTTGTTGTTGTTGTTGTTGTTGTTGTTGTTGTTGTTGTTGTTGTTGTTGTTGTTGTTGTTGTTGTTGTTGTTCTGATTCTGATTCTGATTGTTTATGGTTGCCATGAATTGTGTCATCATCTGCATTAGTTGAGCTTGTGCAGTCATCATCTGTTGTATCTCATTTCCATTGTTGTTGTTTCCATTGTTGTCACGGTTGTTTGCACGTCTCAGAGGCATCTGTTGGTTTAATAGGGATAATAATGATAGATAGATCTAAATAAGTTCTATCACACAACCCAAAACAAACAATTTCAATCAAACAATCAACAAGCAACTAATCACTTAACAACTTATGAGTTTAACTCATGAGTTGAAGAAAACAACAAGTTTTCTTGAAACAAGCAACCTAGCACAGTCATACCACATAGGTCGGTATGATCCATACACTAACACGATACGGAAGTCTTAAATAGCTGGTAGGCAATCTAATGTATCTTGGGTCACACTATGATAACATCAGTGGGAGCTCTCTTTTGAGTTGGGCAATCATCGGTGAAGTGTCCTGTCTTCCGGCAGCAATGGCAAAACACTTTTGTCATGTCTCGGGTCCTTTTTCTTGAAGAGTTGTTGTGGTTGTCTTGAAGTTCTTTCTCTCGACATTCATTGATGTTGTGTCCTTCCTTATTGCATTTGGAGCAGGTGATATGGCTAAGGTTTTCTTCTATATTCCTTAGAGCTTGATACATCCCATCCTTGATTTGTTCTTTCACTTGTTGCACTATGAAGTCGAGATGGCACTTGGCAGGATTGTGGTTGGTTCCTTCACATAGGAAACAAGTGACTTGAGATACGGGGCATTCTTCAATTGGATGGTTGGAATCACAATAGGGACATTGATCTCGATGTTCCTTAGAGGTGTGGCCTACTTCTACACATATATTGCAAGCTCGAGGACTTGTCACAACTTGTATCTTGAACTTCTTGTTGACACGATCCATCTTCAAGGTCCTTAGAGAAAGCAAAAGGCTGGTCTTCTACATGTTTGAATGAGAAGATATTTAGTAAAGAATGATCAAGGTATACAAGAAATTCTACTAAGTATAAAATTCTAAGTTCATTCCTAACAAGGTTCTTTGTCCAAATCCTAGGGTTACGATCCTACAGGCAACACAGTGCTCTGATACCATCTGTAGCGGACCCGAACCCGACTTGGTTCAAAATACCTGTGATTACAGTGCTAGTACCTGGATCGAATAGCAAGCACCCACAGTTTAAGATCTAATATCAAGATACAAAGGTCATATTACATCGCATGATCCAGAATATAAATACTTATTACAATCTCATAGCCATAGGCTAACTTATTACAAAGCAGCGGAATAAAAGTAAAGTATGGAGTCCTTCATCTTCATTTGCCACAGGCAAAGCATGTTAGGTGCAGACTCGTAACCCCTACTCATCAAACATCACTATCACCAAGTAATCCCGCAACATGGTAAGTTACAACCACAAGGGTCAATACATTTGAATTATATTGGAAAGTTTCACTACTATGTGGAAATAAGTTGGAACCTATCAATACATTCATATTTGGTTAAGTAGAGTTTAGGCTCATTTGCAGAAAGCAATATGGTTTTATCCTATCTTTTCAAAATAGTTTTGATCTTTCAATAACTCTCTGAACTCCTTGGCAAACTCCAAGTGCTTCTAATCCCTTGTTGACACCATCAAGTTTTACTTTGAGAAATTGGAATGTCGAGATCTTCCATAGCTTCAGGCCTTAGTTGCTCAGAGTTGTCCGTAACCGGGGACACGGCTAAGTACTTAGAATTTGATATTCTGTAGAAGTTGTACACTTTACCCACATGACACAATCTCGTCTTGACGCCACCAGTGGCGGCTGGATAAGTACACAACAAATGGAGTACCGGCAGATCGAGAATGTGACAAAGTCTTTCCATAGAAGTCCTCCCAATACATTATGCTAGCACATCTACCAGACACGAATGTAAGGATATACTTCCAATACATAATTCTAGTTAACCTGAATTGGTACCAATGCAAGGGTCTTCAACTATGTAATTGACTAAGCCAGAGCCCATTTAGCATATGGCTGTACACGGAAGTCACTATACGAGAAACATGTTCAATCTCTAAGTCCCTGGGTGGTTTTCTTCTAGTGCACACACGAAAAAGATAGCCATATATATGGTTCCTTTCGTTGCCACCTTATCCACAACTGAGTATCCACATTCTACCCAGGTAATTCATTGAGTACTTGTTTTATTTTATAAAACATATATTTTTCCAACACTTCATATAATCATAACATGGTATTCCACCCCGAATCTATAGCAGGGCTAAGCATACTACAACTACGATGTTTCCACTAAGGAAGATATAAAGGATATCCTAATAGGACATAGCATAGCATAGTAACATAGTAGCCCTATCACGCGTACTAGAAAAATTCCACTAAGTGTATTGAAAATAGTAGGACATGGATGATAGTGCCACTTGCCTTAGTAGTTGGTGGTGTTGGTACACTCTTTGCAATAACACACTTGACAATCAACACAATCTATCAAGCAAAACAACCAAGACAAAGCAATCACAAGATCAATACTAATGACAAAACAAAAATCATGCAAAGTATGCAAACATGCAAGACGTAAATTTTTATTATACAAATTGTTATAACAAGTTTCGGAACAATACTAAGTGATTTATGAACATTTTATATTTTCAAGATTACAAATGCAACCATTTGTGCAATTGTAGCAATTAGCAAAATTTTCTAACAGTTGGAAAGGACATTCCCACTAAATAATTTCCACGGTCTTATTTATACTAGAATAAAATTATATTTTGGTCTTACTGTACAGAGGGTTCAATTTACAACCATTTGCAAAAAGATTCACTTAAAAATAATTTACACAACAATTTTTATACTCAAAATACTCCACAAATGGTTCTGTAGGGTGTAGCTGCTCTTAGATCTATAGCTGAAATGATGAAGAAGAGGGCAAATGATACATTGAAGAGAATTGCCATGTACATATCTATTACTGAGGATACCAACACTCTGTAATTTTTAGAATGCAGATCTTGTTTAATGATGTGTTGTAATAAACTTTTATTGTTGCAATAAGTATTTTAAATTTTTGGATGTGTATCAATGGGCGTCTTGGCCTTCGTGTGATGTTCTGCAAAATAATTCGGTGGTTCTAAAAAAAGGCCAAAACAGTAACATGCTAGAACAGAATGATCAATAAAACGACGCATAAACATGAACATGAATAGTACTGTTTAAGGACGGAACAGTGACAGTCCTGATCCGTATGTGACCAAAATCCTAAAGGGCTGCAAAAGTAACATGCGTGAATACTAATAGTACCAAATAGTAAAAGGCTAGATTGTCAGCAGGCCGTAACAATAAAATTCCAGAATCACAGCAAGCTAGAACAGTAAAATGCTAGATTTCTAGTAGGCCAAAACAGTAAATGGCCACATTTACAACATGCCAGAATAGTAAAATGGCCTGATATACAGCATGCCAGAACAGTGAAAGGCTAAATTGTCAATAGGCCGGAACAGTAAAAGGCTAGATTTCTAGTAGGCTGGAACAGTAAATGCACAGATTTAAAGGCCGACTAGAATAGTAAATGCCCAGATACACAGAAGGCCAGAATAGTGAAAGGCTAGATTGTCAATAGGCCGGAATAGTAAATGGCTAGATTGTAAGCAGGCCGGAATAGTAGATGGCTAGATTCACAATAAGCCAGAACAGTAAAAGAACAGATTCACGGCATGCTAGAACAGTAGATGGCTAGATTTTTAGCAGGCCAGAACTGTAAATGGCCAGATACATAGCAAACGGGTAATAGTAAAAGGCCAGCAGGCTAGAAGAGTAGAAGGACAGATTCGCAGCAGGGTGGGACAGTAAAAGGCCAGATGCATATCAGGCTGCAATAGTGGAAGGATAGAATAACAGCGAGACGAAATAGTATAGGGCCTGAATATATGACAGACCAACTTGTGGGCCCATTTCAAACAGTGCTGCTCTAAACAGTAATGGGCTGACTTACTATTGGACTTTCATAATGGGCCGACCCACTTAATAATTGTCAGGCCTTGACTGGGCCTGACTTTTATCACAGTTTCCATGATAGTTAAAGGCCGTAACCGGCTGTTAACGGCGTTCGTCACGTGGTAGTTTGCATGACGTCAGCAGTCAATGGGGCTGGCGAACAGATCTACGACGGAACGACTTTTCATGGCTGAAGGGCGCGATCCGCCACGGTTGAAAAAACCCGTCGTGGATTCATTTGTGATGAGGCTTTTACCAAGAAGGGCATCCGTCATAGAAGACTCTCCGGCCATGAAAAAAGGGCCTTCAACCACGAAAATTGTCCGTTGTAGAAGGAAATTGTCGTGGTGGTGTCACGGCAGATGCCATGGGTAGGCTTAAGTTGCAGGCCAAATGGATGCTTGTGGTAACCGGGGAGGGAGTGCATAGTCTAGCCGTGCATGAAGAACAAGATCAACTCTCCATCCCTAGGATTTCTATTGATCCAAGAAGTTTTACAACTGCTCCTAGAGCTGTACGAGCAAAGCCATAGGGCACTAGTTTCCTACTTGGTCCAACCTCCTTAAACCCTTGCTATGCCCCTCCTTATATAGGCGATGGCCAGCTAGGTTACATCCCTTTGGGTCCTAGGGTTACTATTTGGATATTTGTCCTTACTGTGCGGGCTGGGTCATGGGCTAGCCCTGAGCCCTTGACCCATTCCATGAAGCCTTACAGCTAACGGTCTGCTCGTACGTAGTCTCCAACTCTTTTGGGCATCACACGGTGACTTTGTACGTCAGCCCTTGCTTTGGGCGTCACCCGACTCCTTTTATGTCACCCGGCGTCGCCCTTCTATTTTGACCATGCTTTACCATGGTCCCTCCTGAATCTTACTAGGAAAGCTGCCACACGTCCTCTCTGACTCGGCCTTCCCTCGTGAGACTTGGGTCGTTGCTTCTTGCAAGGTAAACAAATTTGTCTTATGCGGGCCGACATAATTCTTATGTCGGCCACACACGACCTTCATACCCGACCATTTTTACCCGGCCAGAGACATCTTAGATTCGACATAAGCCAAGCTGGGCAATGTTTTACCCCTTATGACCCTACCGGGGGTTATCCCCCCAACATTAGTCCTCGAAGCTGGTGAGGCCTAGCAGTTTTTGCTATTAGGCGTCTCCAGGTTACTTTAATGTACTTGGCACTTCCTTTTTCTCTTAGAATTTATTGGGCATGACGCACTGTTTGGCGCAATCTTGATCTTTGCCGAGTCTATCCTGTCCTATCTGGGTATCACCTTTGACTTTACGGGTGACCTTTGCCTCGTTCCGAGTCATTTTAGACATCGGCGAGTCATTTTTGCCTCGTTCCGAGTCATTCTCGACATCGCCGACTTACTTCGGGCTTGACTTAGCCATTGACAGGATGTGATCATGATTGCTTGCCTCAAATTTTGTCTCAAATTCTGACTGCACAGTGATGGCGGCCAAGAACTCCCGTCCACCTGGCGGTCCATCGCCGATGCCTCGTGTCTGCAGTGACATGACGTGGCTCTGGATTTTCCGTGTATCGCCTAAATGTGGTGCTCACTGATGTGCTCACTTGGCCAAATACACGACAACATAGTGGCCACACGACGCAAAGGGATCCCATGCCAGGGGTTTCTACTCTTCTTAAGTAGAGGTGCGGGGAACTTAACCGCCCTTCCCTGTTTAGTTTCCCCCACTACTAGGAAAACAGCTATAGGTAATCAGCACATCCGTGGCGCACATGACTATAGTGCGCCACAGATGTATGTGGTCCAGGGCCCTGTTGGACGCTCGCCAAACATCTGTAGCGCACTATAGTCATGTGCGCCACGGTTGTTAGTGTCATCTGTGGCGCACATGGGGGGGGGGGTGCGCTACGCCTAAGCGCACGCCCCCTCTGCTGTGAAACGTCCACAAACATCTGTGGCGCACATGGCATAGTGCACCACAGATGTATAAACTTAGCCGTAGGGCACTCTGCCCTAGTGCCCTACGCCTAAGTGGCATGCACCAACTCCACCCCCCCGTGGATCGCCTTTTTAGGGTTTGCAAAAAATAAACGAAAATGATAAACACTTCAAAAAATTAAATCCTTTCATATTTAGGTAGGTAATGTGGTATAGCTTCTAGTAAAATTAACAAAAATGAGTTTCGACTTTATTTGCAAAAAAAAGTCATGCCACGGTAAAAAGGCCGTAACTTTTGCATACGATGTCGAAAAAAAGTATAATATACCAAAATGACCAGAACGACATTCCAGATCCGCTTGCAACCCCTTTAGGTCGTTTAGCGATTTTTTAGATTCTAAAAATTTGAAAAGAGTAAAAAGTTATGGCAAAAACAAGATTTTTTGCTGCAGAAAAAAAATTGAGGCAACTTACCCGTAGCGCACCACCACCTAGTGCGCCACGGATAATCTTGGGCGGGATTCAAATTTGAATCACCACCCCGCCCACCTACCCCTATTCCCTCCCTCTTCTCTTTTTCATTCTCCTCCCTCCTCCTTTTCCTTCTCTCTTCTCCTCCTCCTTTTCCTTCTCTCTTCTCCTCCTCCTTTTCCTTCTCTCTTCTTCTCCTCCTCCTCCTCCTTTACTTCTCCTCCTTCCCTTGCCGTGGTAGTGACGATGGCGATGGCGGCGGAGACCTTCTCCTCCTCCTTGCAGTCATGACGGCGACGACCTCCTTCCTTGCGGCCTCCTCCTCGCCTCCTCCTTCCTTGCGGCCTCCTCCTCGCCTCCTCCTCCTTGCAGTCATGAAGAGCGACGGCGAGCTCCGACGACCGCCGAAGACCTCCTTCTCCTTGCGGCAACCTCCTCCCTTCTCCAGCGACACCTCACTGCCTCTCTTCCTCGATGCCGACGAGGAGTAGCAAGTCCACGGCCTCCCGCACCTCCCTGCGGTGGTAGGTCATGGCCACGGCCACCACCTCCCACCCGGCGGCGACGGCGATGCGGACCCGATTGCTTTTGCAATTCAAAGCGAGGGTGTTTTTGCATTTTTGATTTTGAAAAAACATCCGTGGCGCACATGTACCCCTACCCGTGGCGCACAGTAGTCGCCACGCCTATCTCGATATAACCGTGGCGCACCATGCGAGGCGCCACAGCTCTGAGATAGCCGTGGCCTTGAGCCGTGGCGCACTGCTAGTGCGCCACAGAAGGCCTTTTCATGTGCGCCACGAATAGGCGTTTTTCTAGTAGTTCCCTTGCCTTCTGCTTCCTTGCGCTTCCCAATCCTAAACCCCCCTTGCTGTTCCTCTCTCCTACCGCTCCACTCTAGCGATTCTCTTCTTTTCCTTTCGATTCTCCGACGGGTCCTTGCATTTCCAGGTCTCTTCCAACGGTGGAAGAGCCCGAATCACGCGATATCATGGACGCTCGAGTGCGGCGGCTGGGAGGGCTCCGAGGTCATGGTGGAGGAACTTGAGTGGTTGCGCTCCACTAGGCGCATTCTGCTCGAGGTTGATTATCGCCTTCCCCTAGGTGAGATCGTTCCCAAGCCCGAGCCCAACGAGAGGGTGGTTTTTATCTCGCACTTTAAGCGTGTCTTCGATCTTCCAGTTAGCAATTTCTTCATGTCTTTTCTTTCCACTTTCCAACTACAAACCCATCATCTGCCTGCCAATGCCTATGGCTCTCTCTCTTGTTTGATCTCTGCCTGCGAAGGCTATCTTGGTATCTGGCCCACTTTTCTTCTTTGGGCCAAGTATTTTAATTTTCAAATCCAGGTTGTGCCTGATCCCGGCGTTCCTCGCGCTGAGAAGAGACCCACCAGGTGTGGTGCTGCTAGCATCACGCCCAGGAGGGATTCTGTCTTTCCCCAGGTCACTGGCATCGAGTCATGTAAGAAATGGCATATAACTTTTTTCTATGTCAAGAATAGCAGGTCCAATGACTACATCCAGCTTCCCCTTTCAAGGACGAGGTTCCTAGCAAGGAGCTTTGGAAGATTGACCCGCGCGACAAGAATCCAGCTGTGAACGAGGCCCACGGGATCATCGAAAGGCTACTTGATTTGGATGAGAACTCCCACTTAACCGAGGAAGACCTCATGTGTGCCTTCATCGCACGTCGAGTCAGCCCCATCCAGGCCAGAAGCCACAAGATGTGCTTCATGAGCGGCCCACGAGATCCCACCCGGCATTCCACTCTGGAGCTCACCAATGATTTAGTGGCCCGCCAAGTCAGCTCGTTCTTCAAGCTGAACTTAGCGGAAAACTGGGCCTGGTGTTTTCCCCATTTTAGCCGAGATAGGCCTGTCCCGTGGGTAAGCATCCGAGTCGTTGAATCGCTGCCGACATATCATCCTTGCATTTACTCGCTGGTCTGTTTCTATACTGATTTCATTTTGTTTGTCTTTCGAAGAATCTCGTTCACCAGGTTGATGACAACATCGTCCCTCCTAGCGCTTATTTCTATGATCGCTCTGATGTTGACGAGGTCGAGTACGACTTGGAGTGCTTCATGCCGATCCCGCATGCTGCTGCCGCCACTGCTTCGGGTAAGACCTTTACTCGAAACCCTTTGTGAGATTGGTCTAATGACGACGATGTGGATTGTGAAGTCTTTGAGGTAATTGTCCTTCGACCTAACTTTCTGACTTGTCCCATTGAGTTTTTATTTACTAATGCAGCTGGCCAGGTATACGAGGAACCTCCTCTTGCCGTAGGCGGATACGGCAAGCTCCCGGCTGCTAAGCCGAATAAGCGGCGCGGGGTCTCCTCCAGCACTCAGCCCTCCAAGAAGCCCCGAATCGATCCTGCCGCTCCTTCTGCAGCCACGTCCCCCCAGTCTCGCAAGACCACCACGCGCCGAGTCACTACTCGTCGCGCCCCGCGCGATCCGACCATCTCTGGGTAACTTTAGCTATCTGTTACCTTTCATTCTCTTTTTCCTTTCTGTGTTCGTTCTCTTATGGAACTCTGTTTTTATTTACATCACTGCTATGTCCGCCAATACGGCTGCTCCTAGTATGGCTTCTTCCCATTCAAGACCTGTTTATCCTCCTCGCTCTGATCCTATCGTGCAGAGCCCCGTTCGGGTCACTGCCTCCATCCCTGAGACTCACGAGTCTCAAAGTGGGGCTGACCCAACGGCGCGCCCGACTGAGGAGATCCGGCCTCCCTCTCCAGTTGCTCTTTCCGATCAAAACCTTGGACTTGGCGCCAGCAATAGCGGCACCGAGTTCGCCTAGAAAACCTCTGAGACTGCTCCCCTTGTTGTCAGTTTGCCAGTTGATCCAGCCGTTGTTCCCTCGTCTGTTGTTGAGCCTGCTTAGTCGGCTCCTTTATCCTCATCTACCAGTTCTAGACCTGCTCCTTCTGCCTTTTTGGCTAAAGACAAGACCCGGCCTGCTGCTCAAGGAAAAACTCGCTCCGCGCCTAGCAAGCCATCAGCTTCTAGGCAAATGACTTTGATTCACGCTGCAGGCTCCGCTCCGCAGATTTGGCCCGCACCACCAACAATGACACATGCTCCTACGGGTCAGTTGGGAGAATCTGCCGTTGCCAGGTTCAGCAACCTTTCTAAGGCTGGCACCTTGCACACCAGTGTCGCTGCTACCCGTGCCGGGGTGGGGACTAGCCTGAAGAAAGGTCAAGTCCTTACTCGGACACTCATCGGGCAAGGCCTTGTCTCTGTAGAGCGCTATGCGATAGCCTGGAATGCGACCGACGAGCAAGAAGTGATCTCCGGATCTAGCCAGAAGCCGAAGCTGGGCCCCAAAGCTGTCTCCGAGATGACCCAGCAGGGCATCGCGCTGATGGCCAAGGCAGATCATGTCAATGAGGTATGTAATTCCTTTACTCTTTTGTGTACTGAATATTTTTATATTATACATGTTCCCCAGTCCTATCACATCCCAAAAATTTCCAAATTTTGAAATGTGAAAAAAATAAACAAACAAAAGAAATAAATGTTGAAATTTAGGGTGAAAGAAACTTTTTTCTTCTAAATGGAAACATCAAAACCCTACTTGAACAAAATTTAAATGAAAAGCAACAAACATTTCTAAATGACCAAAAATGGCAAATAAAGCTATTGCAAAATCATGGGATTTGATTTCATTCAATTTGGAGCCATGGATAAAAACCTCTGATTTTAATAAGATAAAAGAAAGTAATTCCCAAGGCTAATAAAGCTCCTAACAAAAATCAGCACTAAATTTTGAGCAAAGTAATCCTAAAAGGATTTAAAAAGATAAATAAATATTAAATAAAATTATACAAAGTGGAATCACCAATTTTGGAGCTATAAATAAAAATATATGAATTTTAAAGATAAATAAAGAATTAAATAAATAAGAAATATTTAAAAGACAATTTAAATCTTGGCCAAATCCATAAGCAAATGGAATAAAAGTAATTAAAATAAAATAAATAGAATAAAAGATTATTTAAATAAAATTATATGGGTTTATGAACCATATTCAATTTTATTTAAATAAAGACAAAATGCCTCACTTATTTTAATTGGATATTAAATCACAAGAAACATAATTGAGTTGGACTAAATAACACACTAATAAATGGATTAAACCTGCTGAAAAGTTTCGCAAAAGGTCTGAATTCAAATTGAAATCTGAATCAAATGTTCAAATAAAAACAGAAAATAGAAATAGAAAAAAGAAAAACATTTGAAGAAAAAAATGGAAAACAAAACCAACCCAGCACCCCTAGCCCAACTAAGCCCAGCAACCAGCCCATCTAGCCCACCCGGGCCACTCACCCCTCTCTCCCCGAAGATCCTTTCTTGCTGAAATTCCTTGGCGTTAATTCGATTAAATGGAGCAGTAATCCTTCCCCGCGACCATGCTCGCTTAAACGCCTCCCTCTCCTCTTTGTTTCCCCTCATTCTCCCACACCCGAGCGCCACTAGGCTGCCCTCAACTCAAGCCACAACACCGCTGTCTCCGGCGAACTCCGGAGCCGATTTCGGCGAGCACAGACCCCCCTTGCCCCTAGCTCACACTAGCTCACTTGCCATCGTCTTGCGCACCTTACATCAGTCCCGGTTTGCTAGCGCGTGCCCCTGACGCTCGGCAACGACGTCGTCTGCGACCACCCGACGCTGACGCGAACTCCGGTGAGGGATTTCCATCGACCCCGTGCGCGTCTTGTCCTCAAATTATTGCTGTCTTGTTCGCCCTTGTCCAGTGAGTCTCCTGATGCTCACCGTTTCCCCGCTCGTGACCTGCAGGCTCACCTTCGACGACGATATCACACACCAGACGGTAGCAACAACTCCGGCGAGAGATTGGCGACGACCCCGTGCGCCCCTTCGCCAGCCACGGCCACCTTGAGCATCACCACGTCCCCGCGACCATGGTAGCACCCTCCCCTCCCCCTCTTACCACTCTAAATCTATGGTGCGCCGCCACCAGACGCGCCGTTGCCGCCGCGCGCAGTAGTCAGCGCCGCCCATCTGTGGTCAGTGCAACCTGAACCGTTAGATCTAGATCACAAGGTTAGGATATAATCACTTAACGAAGAGGTACGCGTTGATCTGATCCGTGCGATGTTAGTTAGATCCTACGGCATATGTTGCTCGATCAACCCGAAGCGGTATAGTCCAGTAAAAACAAGACACATGGCCAGACCTTTCAGACAAACTTCCAGAAAATGAATTTAGATGTTTAAACTTGCAAAAATCATAACTTTTGATCTGTATGTCCAAAAATTGCAAATTTGGTGTCTATGGATTCATAAAAATGTTTAATTTGCACTTATGGCCCTGATTTAGTCATTTGTATCTGAAAATTTAGATTTTTATGCAGAAACATTAATAGGACTATTTTGAGTATAAAAATTGTTCTAAAAATTATTTTTGAGTAAAACCTTTTGCAAATGGTTTTTTTTTGAACCCTCTGACCATAAACACTAACATTGGAATTAAAAATATATTTTGATAACACTAGGAATTATTCCTTTGAATAAAAGCATTTCTAGTAAAACAAAAATGATTTAAAAGGCCTATTTTCACTAACTTGATTTAAAATGATTTTTCCACTTTGATAAAAGGTCGGTGGGTGTTTTGAATGTTTAGAGCCTTGTTAAAAAACCAATTTTTTAATAAAACAACCTTTTGCATGCTTGCATGCATTTCTTTGTTTTTATTATTTTGTGTTGTGAATTGTTTGAGTGCTAGTTTTGAATATGTGCTTTTGCTTGAATGTATTGTAGTGAAATTTGGGGAGTGTGAAAATTACAAGATCAAGTAGAGTACCCAGGTTCTCTACTAAAAAGGCAAGAGATAATTTGGTCATCAAAAGTCCTATCTTTTCAATATTGCATTAGTGATATTTTTGTAGTATGCATGATAGGACTTTTCTTATATATTGCTATGCTATCATAGATCCTATAGAATATATCTTGGTAGTAATCTTCCTAAGTTAAGAGACATGTTATGCTAGTATGCTTAGCCTAGCTATTAGAATTCAAGGGTGGAATATTCATGCTTTGATATAATGCAAAGTCTATGACTATGTTTTTGATTAATAAAACAACTATGTGAATGAATCACCTGGGTGGAATGTGGAGATTGGTTTGTGTTGAGTGGTTACACAAGGCCCATGTCTATGGTTTACCTTGTGTATCACACTTGTGGATGGCCACCCAGGTATAAAGAGATTTGAGATGTTTTGTGTTGAGAAGCTTCTAGTGCAGCCACATGGCATATGGGCTCTGCCTTGACCAACTAGGTTGCAAGAACTCAGACAGACAGACAGTTGGTGTTAGTGATGATAGGATGGAACGCGTCTGTGCTGATCTGAGAGATTGTTTCTCAAAAGTCTCGTCTCGATGCATGTCGAGTCTTGGGGGAAAAGTGAACCACCTCTCAAGAGGGTAAAACCTAAGTACTTAGCCGTGTCCCCGGTAATGGACATTTTGAGCATCAAAGACATTTAAATGATCAAGAATCTCCTCATCCCAATTTCTCTAGGTTAAAACTTGTTGGGTGAACAAGGGAAGCACCTGGTGTGTATCCAGTGTGTCATTGTGTGATGAAACGTTTTGATAAAAAGAAAGACTATTTTCAAAGGATAGGAAAAACTTGTTTTATGCAAAGGCCAGCCAAAACTCCACTTAGCCATATATTCATGTAGATGTTAGATTCTCCATATCAATATGATATCACTTGCCAATACAATTCAAAGGTATTGACCCTTGTGGCTATAACTTATTATGTTGCAGGTTTGTTTGATGTTGGTAAAGTTTGTTGAGTAGGGATTACAAGTCTACAACCAACATGATTGCCTGTGGTACATGAAGATGAAGGACTCCATGCTATATAGTTGTATCTGCTGCTTTGTAATAAGATAGCCATATGAGCCATGTAAGATGTAATGATCTATTTTATTCCTGGTTATAAGTTGTAATATGACCTTTGTTTCTTGATATTACATCTTAAACTGTGGGTGCTAGCTATTCGATCCAGGGACTAGCACTGTAAACATAGGGACCTATACCTTATCAGGTTGGGACTTCTACAGATGGTATCAGAGCACCGTGTTGCCTGTAGGATTGTAACCCTAGGATTGGACAAAACCCCTTAGAAAAATAAGAGTTGTATTTGTTCAAACTTTTATACAAACAATCTTGTAAACTCTTTCCTCAACATTTTTTTTGATTCTACATCTCTCCCTTTTCTACTTGATGGACAAAAACTTAAACATGAGCATGGAATTCACCATCACCAATGACTTCTACTTCAATTTCACCAAGGACTTCCACTTGGACATCACTAAGGACTTCAAGTGAGATAAGAAAAATACTGAAGACTTGGAGACAAGGAAACACAACTTAGGAGGAACCATCATCACCTTTGAATTTGTGACCAAGATGCAGGAATTTCTTCCAAGGATACCATGACCTTGTTCATGATGTATCAACTAAGAAGAATGGAATGATCTCAAGTGATACCCATAGTTGGTGAAGGTAATATGCCCGAGAGGCAATAATAAAGTGGTTATTATCGTATTCCTTGTTTATGATAAATGTTTATTTTGCATGCTATAATTGTATTAATACGGAAACGTTAATACATGTGTGTTTAATAAACAAAAAGGAAGTTCCTAGTTATGCCTCTCTTATAAACTAGCTCGTTGATTAACAAGATGATCAAAGTTTCCTGATCATGGACATTGGATGTTGTTAATAACAAGGTCACAACATTATTGTAATGATGTGATGAATATTCATCCGAAGTATAGCATTACGATCAAAGTCATTGAGTTTATATTGCTATAAACAACTTACGAAGTAGTCCTAATCCTTAGACATGAGATCATGCCAATCACTAACACCGGAAGAGTTTCTTGTTGACATCAAACGTCACACCGTAACTGGGTGATTATAAAGATGGCTTCAAAGCTACTAAAGTGTTATGTTGAGAATCATGGATCAAGAGTGGAATTTGTTCATCCTGATGACGGATTGATATACTCTGGGCCCTCTCGGTGATATCACATTGGTTAGCTTGCAAGCAAGTGATTTGATCACTAGAATGTTATATCACGGGAACGAGAAAAGAGTGCATGTCAGTAAAGAGATCAAACTAGGTATGGAGATATTGATGATCAAATCTCGGACATGTAACATATCGTTAAACAAAGGGATTAAGATACAAGCGTAAAAGGTTCTGAAAATCACAGGAAAAGTCATCGTTGAATGTGTGGGAGTTAGTATGGATCTGCAGGTCCCGCTACTGATTATTGATCGGAGAAGGGTCTCGATCATGTCTGCATTATTTGCGAACCGTAGGGTGACACACTTAAGGGACACTAACATCCAGTTGGAGCAAATGTTTCATGCCGAAAGAATAAACAAGCGCAGGAATTTATTACACTAGATACCGAAACAAGTTTTCGGGTGAAATTGCATAAAGAGGTTATGCATGTGAAATGGAATTCTAGAAAGGGGTTATTTGTGAATGTTCGTCATTAAAGTAATTGACAAAATTCTGAATAAAATAAAAGAGTTTTATTTAATGAGAGTTTGCATTAAATTTGGTGGAAATTTAATGGGAATTTGAGTGGATTTTTGAGTGGAGAAAATTGAAGGGCCATTTTGTGAGTGGAGTGTCCACCCACATGAATGAAGGAGGGGAGGGGGCAGCCCCCATGGACGGCGGCCACCCCCTTGGGTGCCCCCTCCTCCTATAAAAGGCACCCCCTCTCCTCTCTCTCACTCACACCTCCTCGTGAAGGATCTCTCTCCCCCTCTAGAATTTATCCCCCATGGTCTCGGACTAGTGAGATACATGTTCCCGGTGGCTATTCGGCAAGAAAGGGTTGTTCTTCCACTGCATCGCTGGAGCGAGGACGCGGAGGTTGTCGGGGTACCCGTACGTGTGTGCGATCACGGATGCACCACTGCTTTGAGGTGCTGGACTTAATCGTGCTGGACCGGCTGGACCAGATGGACTTCATCACGATCTTGAGATCGGCAAGCGTTCGTCTACATCATCCACGAGTACAACCTCGTTAACGCTATTCGGTCTTCGAGGGTATGTATTCTATGGATGTATATCCACCCGTTGCTTGTATCTAGTAGATAGTTCTTGGTACAAAGATGTTCCCGTCGTAGGAATTTTTTTGTTTTCTATGCTGCGAACCCTACAGTGGTATCAGAGCCGGATCTATGCGTAGATGCTTTGCATGGGTAGTACACATATGGGTATGTGGGCGATGATGATCATTTTATTGCTTCTTAGTTGTACTTTGGATATTGGTGGCATAGTGGGATGAAGCGGCCCGGACAAACTTTACATGTCCTCGCACATGAGACCTGTTCCACGCTTGACATGCAACTAGTTTTGCATAAGTGGCTAGTGGGTGTATGTCTCTCCTACTATAGTAAATATCTAATTTGCAACGAGTTGTCAACAATTTGGTTATCCTCGTTGTGGTTCATGTTCATAGGTAAGAACAGTTCTATTTTCGAAAGCCCTAAGCCACGTAAAATTTGAAATGGATAAATTAGAGGCGTCTAGTTTAGATTGTTGCTGGGCTAGTGTTATGATATGGTGATGTTGTAAGTAGAAGTATGAGATGATACTCTTACAACACACATAACGTGTAGGTTCCATAGACCTTGGCCTTACACATAGAGGTATGATAGTGATCATACCACGGTGCACGTGATGGAGATCATATGCAGGAACCATATCATTTCACTTACAAACATGTGATGTTTGATTGCATCTTATATTGCTTGTTTGGCGTTTTATTAGCATAATAAGATGATCCCTTATTTATATATCCAGATAAAAATGTGTTCTTCCTTAAGTATGCACCGACAATGATTCGTCGCTTCAAGACATCACGTGATGATCGGGTGTACTTGAATCCACGAGCATATCTCGAGTGTAAGACAGTTACACACGCGAATACTAAGGTTCTTACTTGGTGAGCCTAGCATGTACAGACATGGCCTCGGAACACGGACCGAAAGGTTAAGCATGAGTCATATGTTTTGATATGATGACCATATGGATGCTCGCCTTTGAACCTACACCGACTCACGTGATGATCGGACTTGGTGTAGTGGATTTGGTTCATGTAATCACCAAAAAGACAAGAGGGATGTCGTTTTTGAGTGGGAGTTCATTTCTAATTTGGATTAGTAGAACTCAATTTATCATAAATTAAATCAAAGTGAATTTGCATAATTTGTTATAGTCATTGGCATTCGTTCACCACCTTATGCATAGTTGTAATTGAGATAATAGAACTATAGAATTCTGGATATATACTTTACGAACTGGTATCGTATTGTGTTGAGTGTCAATCTAAAGTTTAAAGTCCTATTGCAAACTTTCAGCAAACTCTATTTACTCCGTGAAATTTAATAATTGGTATTAAATCGAGAGTAACAATTCCAGTGTTAGTATCTTAAGTATCATGTTTGCCTCCATGATTCTTGATTATTTTAATATCAGTTTATCTAGGAGCTGAAAGAATTGTTTCAGAAACCATCATGTGTGGCAGATATAACGATATCTGAAACAGTGTTTTGGTTGCAATATGATAGAGTATAATATGTGTTCTCATATTGGATGAGAATTTACAAAGGTTGGAGATGCTAGACATCCTAATAATCCAAAAGGGTTTTGGAAAGCAACATTATACTCATGATTCTCCTTATAAGCTACATTAGCTTGATCATGAAAGTCGTCATGATAAGCATGAATAGAATATGTATGTAAAGTGTTTAATACACTAAAAGATTACTAAAGAATGGATTTTGAAAGAATACCGATCATTTTGATGATGGTAATCTACTTCAAAGTGCAAGTGCAAAGGTATTATTATTTGAATATACACGCTTTGGACTATGTGTCATGTATATGGCGCAACTTTGGTGTTGATATATTCTTTTAAAAAGTAAAAAGGAAATGCTGAAAGAGAATCTATAAAATATATTTGGCAGAAAAGAAAAGACTGGAAATATCCAGTTTAGGTATATAGATGTTATACATGTTATGGTTGTATTCTTTGCATGTTAAACAATGTGGTTCTTGGTTATTGGATACCGAATTGGTTGGTATGAAATTTCATACGGAACAACGCAATTATGAACCACAATGGCCTAAGTAACTAGCAAGAGAATATTTGATTATGTTCATCGAAAACAAACAAACCGTTGTTTGTATTTCTCGTTGACATCAAAGCTTGACTTCAAGATTTGTTTTAATAATTGTTATTTGAATCAGGTATTATGAGAACAAAGGTTGTTCAAATAATTACCGAATTCCATATAAGATGGATGATTTACAAATCTAGTTGGAGAAATCACATCCATAAAACCTAATGCTAAAATGTCGCAAGCCAAATGATTGAAAGATCACTTACAAAGTGACATCACTGTTTAAATTATATTGGAAAGAAAACATGAAGAATCTCCATATTCATGGATTTTTGGAGTCTTTGATTTGATCAAGTGACGCTTGTGAGACTTTCCACGTGATAATTAAAACTTCGTTCAAAGGCCAAAGAAGAACGAACGACTAAATTATTGGAATTTATACATATCGATGTATGTAGTCCATTATGTGTAGTCGTAAGCGATGGGTTTCAACTTCATATGTTTTCTCCAGAAATTTGAGTGAATATTCACTTAATGAGAAAGAAGTGTGAAACATTTTAAAATGTTCAAAGACTTTCAAGATGAAGTGAAAATCATTGTGACAAGAAAATAAATGGTTTATGATTTTATCATAAGGGATTTATTTGAGTTACAAGCGTAACAAGAAAATAAATGAATTATGATTTTACCATAAAGAGATTTATTTGAGTTGCAAGTTTAGCAAAACACCTAGATTTACATCTCCCGAAACACCATAGGAGTATGGAGTGTTTGAGATTTGTAATGAAACCTTGTTTGACATGGTTGGATCAAAGGTGTTATTTATAAAACTGCCATGATGTTTTAAAAGATTAAAGCTTTAGAGACTACTTCTTTTACACTGAAAAGAGCTCCATCTTGATCCGTTGAAATGACACCATATGAGTTATGGTTTGGGGTAAAACCCAAGTTGTCATTTCTTAAATTTTGGTATGCTAAACATAAGTAAGATGTTTACAACCGAAGTCGGATGAGCATGTCTTTGTAGGTTATTTCGAATAACAATTGGTTATTCCTTCATAAGACCAAGGACAAAAGGGTTTGTCTCTTGAAATGTGAAGTTTCTTGAAGAAAGGAATTTTTCATAAAAGTTAAGTGGGAGGACAATAGAACTTTGATAAGGTTAACGAACCTTAGCTAAATGTGCTGAGTTGCGCAGCACCGGAAATCATTCCGGAGGCTGCCATAATTCTCATAGCTTATGTGCCTCAAAGGTTGTGGTCACGGAGATCTAAGTTCTTATAGAACCAAGACGGTCGGATAAACAATCAAATACTAAGATTTGAGAGTAAATCATTATTGTTTGACAATGATGAAGCGACTATATGGAAAGAAGCGATGATGGGCCCTGACTCCATCAAATGGCTTGAAGCCATAAAATCCGTGATAGTTCCATACACGAGAAATCAAGTCTTGAACTTGGAAGACCCTCCGAAAAGGTGTAAAAACCTATCGGTCATATTTGGATCTATAAAGAAACATACATGGATGTTTCACATCTATGAAATAGTCGACATGTCGTAAAGTATTTTATGACAATGTTCAAGGAGTTTACTATGACAAGATTTGATCTTTAATAGCGATATTTAGTCTGGACGGATTAAAGTAGCAACCACTACATATAATTTGGTATATGGTATATGAATAAACAAAACAAAGTTCTTCTAATAGAATGGTTACCTAGGACGTGTACAAGACACGGTCCAAAGGGTTTTGTTAAATTAAAAGGATGCTAAAAGGGAATGCAAACTTCAATGGTTGAAGTAAGCATCGCGGAGTTTGAATCTTCACCATGATGAAAAATGAGTTTTTCATCAGGAGACGATGAAGATGCTTGCATTTGCAAGAAACTAAGTGGGAGCGCTGAGATATATTTATAATATATTATGTGGAGGACATCTTGTTGATTAGAAATGATGTATATTTTATTGACAATGGTTAAAAATTTCATTTCGATAAAATACTTAGGCAAAACCCGAATATTTAGCATGAATGTCTATAGTGGATAGACTGTGACGCTAATATGGTTGTGCCAAACGTACATATATGAGATATTGAAGGAGTTCAATATAGAAACAACAAGAAACGGTTCTTGTCGCATGGAAAAGAATTGAATCAAGATTCAAGTGTATCGACACTTGATAAATGAAACAAGATTAAAGTGCTTTGACACTTGATGAGTGAAATCACGAGAATCTTTTGATCAATCATACCATGATATGTACACATCCAGATATGTCCTATGCTCTAAGTGTTATGAGCATATACCAGAATGAATCATAAAACGATCATTGGACGATAGTAAGGATATTCTTATGATCTTTTGGAAGAACTAAGAATATATTTGTGTAGAGGTGACAAACAATTACAAATAGTTCATTGTAAAGTGTTACATTGATACTAGTTTTGTCACAAGATACAAACTAAGTTTATCTCAATTTAAACTATGGGTGGTAGAATATAATGGAAAGGATATTCCATGACGGATTTGGATGAATTCCCAAGTTAAGACATTGTGACGGATACTACAACAAAAGGGCTAAGTATATGACTGCTATAGTAGCAACAAAGGAGGGAATTTGTGTCAAGTAGTTTGTTATCAAACTAAGGTGTGGTTCACAACGTGCTAACACTAAATATATATTGTATGACAATAGTATCGACTTGTTTTAACCCCAAGGAACTAAATGTCTCACCAAAAGACAAAATTTATACAATGCCATCTCATTGGAGAATGAGTGATGCGTGAAGACGCAAATACATGCAAATACACACGGACCTGAAAGTGTCAGATCCGTAGATTATGTCAAACACTTGCAATTGCGTATATGGAACACCAGAAAGCCATAGGTGTTCAAAACTCAAAGTTTTCAAACTAGATTATTGTCTCTAGTGCAAGTGGGAGACTGAAGGGAATATGCCCGAGAGACAATAATAAAGTGGTTATTATCGTATTCCTTGTTTATGATAAATGTTTATTTTGCATGCTATAATTTTATTAATACGGAAACGTTAATACATGTGTGTTTAATAAACAAAAAGGAAGTTCCTAGTTATACCTCTCTTATGAACTAGCTCGTTGATTAACAAGATGATCAAAGTTTCCTGATCATGGACATTGGATGTTGTTAATAACGAGGTCACAACATTATTGTAATGATGTGATGAACATTCATCCAAAGTATAGCATTATGATCAAAGTCATTGAGTTTATATTGCTATAAACAACTTACGAAGTAGTCCTAATCCTTAGACCATGAGATCATGCCAATCACTAACACCGGAAGAGTTTCTTGTTGACATCAAAGCGTCACCGTGAATCGGGTGATTATAAAGATGGCTTCAAAGCTACTAAAGTGTTATGTTGAGAATCATGGATCAAGAGTGGAATTTGTTCATCCCGATGACGGATAGATATACTCTGGGCCCTCTCGGTGATATCACATTGGTTAGCTTGTAAGCAAGTGATTTGATCACTAGAATGTTATATCACGGGAACGAGAAAAGAGTGCATGTCAGTAACGAGAAAAGGTAACGAGAAAAGAGTGCATGTCAGTAACGAGAAAAGAGTGCATGTCAGTAACGAGAAAAGGTATGGAGATACCGATGATCGAATCTAGGACATGTAACATATCGTGAAACAAAGGGATTAAGATACAAGCGTAAAAGGTTCCGACGATCACATGAAAAGTCATCATTGAATGTGTGGGAGTCAGTATGGATCTCCAGGTCCCTCTACTGATTATTGATCGGAGAAGGGTCTTGATCATGTCCGCATTATTCGTGAACCGTAGGGTGACACACTTAAGGGACACTGACATCCAGTTGGAGCAAATGTTTCATGCCAAAAGAATAAACAAGCGCAGGAATTTATTTCACTAGATACCGAAACAGGTTTTTGGGTGAAATTGCATAAAGAGGTTATGCATGTGAAATGGAATTCTAGCAAGGGGTTATTTGTGAATGTTTGTCATTAAAGTAATTGACAAAATTATGAATAAAATAAAAGAGTTTTATTTAATGAGAGTTTGCATTAAATTTGGTGGAAATTTAATGGGAATTTGAGTGGGTTTTTGAGTGGAGAAAATTGAAGGGCCATTTTGTGAGTGGAGTGTACACCCACATGAATGAAGGAGGGTAGGGGGCAGCCCCATGGTCGGCGGCCACCCCCTTGGGTGCCCCCCTCCTCCTATAAAAGGCACCCCCTCTCCTCTCTCTCACTCACACCTCCTCGTGAAGGATCTCTCTCTCTAGAATTTATCCCCCATGGTCTCGGACTAGCGAGATACATGTTCCCGGTGGCTATTCGGGAAGAAAGGGTTGTGCTTCCGCTGCATCGCTGGAGCGAGGACGCGGAGGTTGTCGGGGTACCCGTACGTGTGTGCGATCACGGATGCACCACTGCTTTGAGGTGCTGGACTTGATCGTGCTGGACCGGCTGGACCAGATGGACTTCATCACGATCTTGAGATCGGCAAGCGTTCGTCTACATCATCCATGAGTACAACCTCGTTAACGCTATTCGGTCTTCGAGGGTATGTATTCTATGGATGTATATCCACCCGTTGCTTGTATCTAATAGACAGATCTTGGTACATAGATGTTCCCATTGTAGGAAACTTTTTGTTTTCTATGCTGCGAACCCTACAGTTGGACCACCATACTAGTGTTTAGTTTAAATCGATTTATTGATCACACCAACTTATGTGGTGTAGCAAAAATATTTTGTTGCCTAAAATATGCTTGAATCTTGTTGTTTGAGTGGAATGCATGATTGTGATTGCTTGCACATTACTTTGTGTGATTTGTTGTGTGTGAGTAAATTTCTTCCTCTAGAAATCTTTTGCCTAATTTAATCCCAAATCGAACCCAAGCAGATGACTTCTCCAAGAGACCACAACTCCAACATCAAGGATGGTGACAACAACAACCTAGATATGCACATGGCAGAACAACTGCTAGCAACCCAAGCCCAGTTGAATCAAGTGAAAACTCAGTTTTTAGCCAACAACATTGAGTTAGACCCAGCCATGCTAAAGTTCTTAGAATCCCAATCTCATTTGTTGCAAAAGATGACCCATTAGATGATCAACATGATAAGAAACCCATCCCAAAGAGATTGTGAAAACAATGATATCAAGGATGATATTACAGAAGGAACTCAATCCTACAAAATCTGTGGAGACATAGGACACACTTACAAAGAACATGTGGACCAATTTCCTAATTGTGAAGAGAAACATCCAGCTAGATAATGTCCCACATCTCAAGTTTCTTGTTTCCTATGTGAAGGAAATGATCGTGTCCCTGTCCAATGTCATATCTATCCTATAGTTCAACAGATGAAACATCAAGCTAAGGATGGAAAACATCAAATATTTGGAAACATTCATGAAAGTACAACTTCTACCAAGAATGATGAAGACAAAGTCAAAGCTCACTATGCACCTCCATACATTGTAACCCACTATGGTGGACAAAAGAGGAAACATGGACGTTATCCTAGGAATCATTCTAAGAATCGAGGAAGTTTTCCCACCTTTGTGGTGAAGTATGAAGAACATGAACTAAGAGATCTCCTAGCGTTGGAGATACCCAAAAGGAAGAAGGGCCAAGGAAATAAACAAGATATAGATGTACCAAAGATAAAGAGAGATATTAGCTAGGTGATGTGCCACAAATGCAAGGAGCTAGGCCATTATGCATCAAATTTTCCTAAAACGGAGAAGACCAAGACAAGAAAATTTGGAAAGGATATCAACCTTGTAACATGTTTCAAATGTGGTAACAAAGGAAACTATGCAAACAACTGTCTAGAGAAGTTACATGAAGACACCAAGTAAGCCAAGATGTAATCTAGTTAAAAATCTTTTAAGGGTGGTAGTACCCTCGTTGTCTTGAAGCCAACTTGTTGCTTCTAGCCTCCCTGAATCTCGGGACGAGATTCCTTTTAAGGGTGGTAGTCTATCACATCCCAAAATTTTCCAAATTTGAAATGTGAAAAAAACAAAAAAACAAAAGAAATAAATTTTGAAATTTAGGGTGAAAAGAAACTTTTTGCTTGTAAATGGAAACATCAAAACCCTACTTGAACAAAATTTGAATGAAAAGCAACAAACATTTCTAAATGACCAAAAATGGCAAACAAAATTATGACAAAACCATGGGATTTGATTTCATTCAATTTGGAGCCATGGATAAAAACCTATGATTTTAATAAGATAAAAGAAAGTAACTCCCAAGGATAATAAAGCTCCTAACAAAAATCAACACTAAATTTTGAGCAAATTAATCCTAAAAGGATTTAAAAAGATAAATAAATATTAAATAAAATTTTACAAAGTGGAATCACCAATTTTGGAGCTATAAATAAAAAGATATGAATTTTATAACATAAAGAAAGAATTAAATAAATAAGAAATATTTAAAAGACAATTTAAATCTTGGACAAATCCATAAGCAAATGGAATAAAAGTAATTCAAATAAAATAAATAAAATAAAAGATTATTTAAATAAAATTATATAGGTTTATGAACCATATTCAATTTTATATAAATAAAGACAAAATGCCTCACTTATTTTAATTGGATATTAAATCACAAGAAACATAATTGAGTTGGACTAAATAACACACTAATAAATGGATTAAACCCGCTGAAAAGTTTTGCAAAAGGTTCGAATTCAAATTGAAATCTGAATCAAATGTTCAAATAAAAACAGAAAACAGAAGTAGAAAAAAGAAACATTTGAAGAAAAAAATGGAAAACAAAACCAACCCAGCACCCCTAGCCCAACTAAGCCCAGAAACCAGCCCATCTAGCCCACCCGGGCCACTCACCCCTCTCTCCCTGAAGATCCTTTCTCATCGCGCACTCACCCCGCACCCTCAATGACAATGCGACCCCACCGCCACATCACTCCATCGTTCTCACCGCGCGATGAACACGCTCCTCCCCGTACGTTTCTTGCTGAAATTCCTTGGCGTCAAGTCGATTAAATGGCACAGTAATCCTTCCCCGTGACCATGCTTGCTTAAATGTCTCCCTCTCCTCTCTGTTTCCCCTCATTCTCCCACACCCGAGCGCCACCAGGCTGCCCTCAACTCAAGCCACAACGCCGCTGTCTCCGGCGAACTCCGGCGCCGATTCCGGCGAGCACAGACCCCCCTTGCCCTAGCTCACACTAGCTCACTCAACATCGTCGTGTGTACCTTCTAGCAGTCCCTGTTTTCTTGCGCATGCCCCTGACGCTGGCAACGACCTTGTCTACGACCACCCGACGCCGACGTGAACTCCGGTGAGGGATTTCCATCGACCCCGTGCGCGCCTTGTCCTCAAATTATTGCTGTCTTGTTCCCCTTGTCCTGTGAGTCTCCTGATGCTCGTCGTTTCGTCGCTCGTGACCTGCAGGCTCACCTCCGACGACGACAGCACACACCCGATGGTAGCAGCAACTCCGGCGAGAGATTGGCGACGACCCCGTGCGCCCCTTCGCCAGCCACGACCACCTTGAACGTCACCACGTCCCCGCGACCACGATAGCACCCTCCCCTCCCCCTCTTACCCCTCTAAATCGATGGTGCGCCGCCACGAGACACGCTGGCGCCACGCGCAGTAGTCAGCGCTGCCCATCTGTGGTCAGTGCAACCTGAACCGTTAGATCTAGATCGCAAGGTTAGGATAGAATCACTTAACAAAGAAGTATGCGTTGATCTGATCCGTTCGGTGTTAGTTAGATCCTATGGCCTGTGTTGCTCGATCCACCCGAAGCGGTATCGTCCAGTAAAAACAAAACACGTGGCCAGACCTTTTAGACAAAATTCCAGAAAATGAATTTAGATGTTTAAACTTACAAAAATCATAACTTTTGATCTGTATGTCCAAAAATTGAAAATTTGGTGTCTATGGATTCAAAAAAATGTTTACTTTGCACTTATGGCCCTTATTTGGTCATTTGTTTCAAAAAAATTTGGTGTCTATGACTATGTTTTTGATTAATAAAACAACTATGTGAATGAATCACCTGGGTGGAATGTGGAGATTGGTTTGTGTTGAGTGGTTACACAAGGCCCATGTCTATGGTTTACATTGTGTATCACACTTGTGGATGGCCACCCAAGAACAAAGAGATTTGAGATGTTTTGTGTTGAGAAGCTTCTAGTGCAGCCACATGGCATATGGGCTCTGCCTTGACCAACTAGGTTGCAAGAACTCAGACAGACTGATAGTTGGTGGTAGTGATGATAGGATGGAACGCGTCTGTGCTGATCTGAGAGATTGTTTCTCAAAAGTCTCGTCTCGATGCATGTCGAGTCTTGTGGGAAAAGTGCACCACCTCTCAAGAGGGTAAAACCTAAGTACTTAGCCGTGTCCCCGGTAATGGACATTTTGAGCATCAAAGACATTGAAATGATCAAGAATCTCCTCATCCCAATTTCTCTAGGTTAAAACTTGTTGGGTGAACAAGGGAAGCACCTGGTGTGTATCCAGTGTGTCATTGTGTGATGAAATGTTTTGATAAAAAGAAAGACTATTTTCAAAGGATAGGAAAAACTTGTTTTATGCAAAGGCCAGCCAAAACTCCACTTAGCCATATATTCATGTAGATGTTAGATTCTCCATATCAATATGATATCACTTGCCAATACAATTCAAAGGTATTGACCCTTGTGGCTATTAGTTATTATGTTGCAGGTTTGTTTGATGTTGGTGAAGTTTGTTGAGTAGGGATTACAAGTCTACAACCAACATGATTGCCTGTGGTACAGGAAGATGAAGGACTCCATGCTATATAGTTGTATCTGCTGCTTTGTAATAAGATAGCCATATGAGCCATGTAAGATGTAATGATCTATTTTATTCCTAGTTATAAGTTGTAATATGACCTTTGTTTCTTGATATTACATCTTAAACTGTGGGTGCTAGCTATTCGATCTAGGGACTAGCACTGTAAACACATGTACCTCTACCTTATCAGGTTGGGAATTCTACAAGTCCTCGAGGTTACTGCCGAGGAAGGCACTTATTCTGCTGTAAGCTCAACCATTTGCATACATCTTCTGATTAGATCTTTTTTGTGTAGATCACGTATAATAAGCATACCAAGGTGCATCAGGCTCTCATCCTGGAGTATCGAAAGCTTGAGCTGGCTCATCAAGATTTGAAAGCTGAGGCTCAGGGCCAAGGAATTATTCCTACTCGGCTTGCTTTTATTCGATAGACCTATTCTGTTTCATCTTGTTGATTTTTTCTCGTTGTCTTTCCAAAGCTTCTGCCCAATGCACCATCGATGCGCTGCACAAACAGATCAGCGACGCCGAAAGTAATTCCCTTTTCCTTAGAAATCTTGTGACTGCTCCGCATTTATGTTTACCCATTTTCCATTTTTGTCTTGGCCAATCCGAGATGGCTTGCTTTTACTGACGAGTAACATGTTCTGAATAAGCAGATCATCACCAAGTCGAGCTCCAGAAGGAGAGAGACGAGGTGATTCGGCTGAAGCAGCAGGTGGCAGATATGGAGCAAAAGCACGAGTCCGAGTTGAAGCGCCTACGCGAAGAACTTGCCGAGAAAGATGGTCATCATGCTGCCAGTACTAAAAAAACTAACCAACTGATTATGGAGGCCGAGTTAGCAGTTCAGTCGGCTCATCAAGATCTGGAAGCTCTTCAGGCCAAGGCTAAGATCTGGCAGAACAAGCTCGGCACGATCAATTCATTCCTTGGTAGTGAGTTCTTACCCTTTTCATTGTGCCTCTATCCTTACTCTTTACCCCTTTTCCACTGTTTTTTGATGTTCGTCCATTTTTGTAGAGAATTTCCCTAAGGCCGACATGTTCGCCTTAAGGGAAATAAAGAAAGTGCGAGCTGAATTTGGAGCTCCAGCGGACGGCGAAGTCACCATCGACGAGAATCTTGCCACGCTCTCAGAGCATGTGACCACACTAAAGTCATGCGGTGTCGACTTACTTAAGTCAGCAATCCATGCATTTAGGATGCTCTGGCCAGAGGAAGATGTGCCTACGCAGGTTGAGCCCCTGGCTGCCAAACTGCTTCTCACCGAGGAAAGGCTTTATCAGTGGCGCGAGTCGGCTAGTCGTGTCGCAGCGGACAAGGCCCTTGCTTTCGTGCTCTCATGGTATGAGGATATCAACCTTGATGTCCTTCAGCACATGAGGGATGAAGGCAAGTAGATCCACGAGCCTGAACTCATCAAGAAACGCCAAGAGCGAGCCTACGCAATGGTGGAGTACACTTTGGTGCACGCCTGGTGCGATGGGCCCAGATTCCTCGATCTTGGAGAGCCGCTTGACGAGGCTATTGACGATGATGGTGCTGATAGCGAGGCCACCGAGTCAGACATGGCAGACTCGGCTGATGCGCCTGACTCGGCCGATGCTCCAGACGACGCTCCCAGCTCCAACCCCAAGAATGCTCCTTCGAGTCCAGCTGCCTCTTAAGCTGGTTATATAAAAAACACTTAATTCTGATGAGATCCCTAGTATGCCGGGTGCAGATGTAAGATATACTGCAATCATTTTGGGTATGTGCCTTTGCTAAGGCTTAAAATTTATTTTTATTGAATGCAAATTATACAGGGGCAAGTCCTCGAGTTTCATTTGCCGTTTTCCTTATCCCTAAATTTGGCTCTTGTCTACCTTTTTTGGCGTTCGACATTAGAGTCTCAAAGTTCTAAGGATTCAGTTAGCGGATATGAAACTAGACAACTTTACCTAGGGTCATTCGACACATAAGCCGATATGTCTGGCGATGAGTTAGTCAAAAGCATACATAGAGCCGACTCGCCTTTCCACCCTTTACTTATCCGCTGTTCATGTTTACTCGTTGTTGATATTTTCCTCTTGCTTGCCATGAAGCTGTGTTTTCAGACAACAACATAGTCGAACGCCATGCCCTTATGGAATCAACTCTTCGTACGTAGACACCAGTAGATGCCTCCAGCAGATGCTCATGAATCTTGTGAACTTTCTCTTCTGCTTCTTGTAGGATGTCGGGTCCAAAAATCCGACTCTCTCCTACTTCCGACCAATTCAAAGGGGTACGACACTTCCTCCCATACATGAATTAAAATGGGGCCATTTGCAAATTAGCTTGATAACTGTTGTTGTAAGAAAATTCTGCGAAAGGCAGACAGTCTTCCCATTTAGATCCATACTCTAGCACACATGCTCTCAACATATCTTCAAGTATTTGATTTACTCGCTCTGTTAGTCCATCTGTATGAGGGTGATATGCTGTGCTAAAATCCAATCTTGTTCCTAATCCTTCTTGGACTTTCGTCCAGAATCTCGAGCTAAACTGAGTTCCTCGATCTGACACAATGTTCTTGGGGACTATGTGCAAACTAACGATTCTAGAGATGTACAACTCTGCTAGTTTATAACTCTGGTAGGTGGTCTTGACTGGTAAGAAATGGGCGAATTTGGACAATCTATCAACTATGACCCAAATAGAGTCATTTCCTCTACTAGAAGTAGGCTATCCGGTGATAAAGTCGATTCCAACCGAATCTCATTTCCATTCTGGAATCTGTAGTGGTTGCAACAGTCCTGCGGGTCTCTAATGTCCCGCCTTGACTCTCTGACAAATATCACACTTGGCAATGTAGCTTTCGATTTATCTCTTCATCTTATGCCACAAAAATTGTTCCTTCAGATCCTGATACATATTCGTTCCTTTGGGGTGGATAGAATAAAGAGTATCATGGGCCTCTTTCAAAATAGCTTCCTTCATCTCTGAATCTGCTGGTACACAGAGACGTCCTTTGTACCACAAAACTCCTTCATCCTCGATGAATCCGGGTACTTTTCCTGTACCGATGTGACGTTTGATTCCGTCGATACTAGCATTTCCTTTCTGCGCCTCCTTGATCTAACTGATCAAAGTGGGTTGAAGTTCTATGCTAGCCAAAAATCTTTCACTTACTAATTCCATTCCAAAATCCTCCATCTCCTTGTTCAAACTTGGTTGCTCCTTTAGAATCATGGAGTTCAAGCGGCATGGCAATCTACTAAGGGCATCTGCTGGAGGCTACGTATGAAGAGTTGATTCCATAAGTTATCAAGCTAGTTTGCAAATGGCCCCATTTGAATTCATGTATGGGAGGAAGTGTCGTACCCCTTTGAATTGGTCAGAAGTAGGAGAGAGTCAGATTTTTGGACCCAACATCTTACGAGAAGCAGAAGAGAAAGTTCATAAGATTCGTGAGCACCTCAAGACCACCCAATCCAGACAGAAGAGTTGTGCCGACAAGAGATGTCGAGACCTCACTTTCAATATTGGAGATTTTGTGTATCTCAAAATGTCGCCTTTGAAAGGAATGCAACGTTTCCAGGTCAAAGTAAAGTTAGCCCCTAGATATATCAGGCCTTTCAAGATTTTGATTCGTCGAGGAGAAGTATCGTATCAATTGGAACTTCCGGAGGAGATGTCAGCAGTACATAATGTGTTCCATATATCGTTACTTTGCAAATGCCTAGAAGTCCCGGAAAAGACTGAAGTTTTCAAGAACATTGATCACCGCACCATAGAGATCAAAGATGACCTGACGTATCCCGAAGTACCCATACGTATTTTGGAGGAAGCTTTCAGAACCACCAGGTCCCGAAGCATCAAGTTTCTCAAGATTCAGTGGAGTAACCACACTGAAGAGGAAGCTACCTGGGAACGAGAAGACTACATCAAGATGGAGCTTCCTGATCTTTTGAAATCCTAGTTTTCTTCTTTCTTCTTTCTCAAATATCGGGACGAGATTTTGTTTAAGGGGGGAAGGTTTGTAACATCCCAAAAATATTGAACAATGATTATCAATTTCCAATCACCAAAATTAGGGTTAACAAAAACTTTTGTTAATTAAATCATATGAATGCATATGTGTATGTGATGATTGTATGAATGCATGAATGGACTTGTGTGATTGTTGTAAATATCAAGGAATGGTTTAAAGATGAAAACAACATCATATAAAACTTTTCCAAGCAGAAACAAATCAAGAGAAAATAAAAAACAAACAAAACAAGTAAATGGTCATTTTTACCAATCTTGCTCACTAGGCCACTTTGAGTGTTTCTAGTCCAAGATTTCAAACAGAAACAATTCCATTTCTTTTCACCACTTGCTAGACCAAGTAAAATTGAACCCAATCCCACCTTTCAAACTTACAGAAACATTTGGCAACTTGATTCAAATGACAATTCAAAATTGAATCTTTAACATATGTGAAGATCACCCATTTTCAAAAACCAACCAAATCAATTCACCTTGACCTTTCCAACTAACCAGAGACTACCTAGTATGTAACTAGTGCACCCACCAAGTTTGAACCAAAAAATCAAATTCAAATCTCTTTCAGCCATTTCATCAAACACCTTGCAAACACAAAACAAACAAACAACAAACACTATAGTGAGCAGGGATCTGGCCAACCTTGTTCCCTCTCTGGCTCTCAACAGGATATTAGTAGATCATATAACTTAGTTATCAAGCTCTAGCACCACTTTGAGCTTGCCATTTCCATCAATGGTGACCATGCCGAGCCTCACCTTGCCACCCCTTGGTCGACAGCAAGCTAGGAGCAGCACCTAGACTAGCCACCTTGTTTGAGGCATTGACCACCTGTGGCATCCCGCAAAACCACTACTAGAAAATCGCGTTGAATTTGTGCATTGCATCGTCATCATCATGCATTGTCGCATAAAACTATTTTCGCAAGCCCGTTTTGTTTTCTAAAACGCCCCATCTTTATTCAAACGCAAAGCCCGGTTCTCCGGATTAATTATTTTGGCCGCTATCGGTTTGCATACGGCCCGTTTAAAACAAATAAAAAGTTTAATTATTTTAAGTGGGGGCAGTCGAACGGGCCAACTCGACCCGAACGACCACCCCCAGGAATTTAAATCGGTCCACCAGACAAATCCTAAAGCTACCAGCTAACCTACCCACACCCAGCCTCCACATCACCCCATCCTATCAGTGTTCGCCACCTCACCCTCTTCCTCACCCCCCCAACCAGAAACCGCCACTTGGCACACTCCCTCTCTCTCCCTTCCCTCTCTCTCCACACCACACACACACGCGCACACACGCCAACCGCCACACTGGATCCCCTGGCCACACCCGACCCCACAGGCCCCCACCTCCCGCGCCCCTTCCTTCCTCCTCCCTCCCCTTCCTCACCGCCTCGTCCCCAGGCCACCGCAGCGCCCAGCCACCTGCAGGCTCGCCTCCAAGCGCCCACTGCCCGCCGCCAGACCCTCCCGCTCACCACCGCACCGCCGCTCCCACCTTCTCTGCTGCGCCCGACCAGGCTGCCCCAGGCCGCCTGCCCGGCCGAGCCTGCACTGCCGGCCCGAGCCGCTCCGCCGCGCCTTCAGCCGCCCAGCCACGCCCCCTGCCCTCTGCCAGACCTCCTCCCCTTCGAGCCAGGACGCTGCCCGCCTCCGCGTCCGAGCTCCCTCACAGCTGCTCCTCAGCGTCGGCCGGCCCCGCGCCCCTGGGCCGACCAGCATGGCCACCCTCCCTGCCGCCGTGCTCGCCTCTGCAGCCGCCGCTTCCAGGCTTCCCAGCTGCCCCTGCCTGCCCGCCATGGGCCCGCACCGCCTCGCCAGTCCCGCCTCCGCCCGCCCGCCACCTCGGCTAGCTCCTCCGTCGCCTCGGCCTCTCCCTCGAGCGGTCCCGAACCCCACCACGAAGCGTTCCCTACCTCTATGTGCCGCTGCCGTGGGCGTCTGTGTGCTAGCCATCAAGACAAAGGCCGAGGGGCCGAACCTCTGCCAGGAGCAACCGGACGTGGAGAACCCCGACAAGCGGCAAGGCCTACATCGACGACAGGACCATCCGCACAACCTCGACCCGCCACCGAAGAGCGAACCTCAAGATTTTACCCAACCTTCGGTGCCACAAGATCGTCGAGAGAGAACCGGCGGCCCCGTTCCCGCGGACTCGAGTGCCCCGACGCCCCGAGACCGAAGGACCCCACAAGACCACGGGCGCGAGACGCCAAGACCGTACCAAGCCGAGGGTGTCCGAAGAATCTCCGACAAGAACTCCATCACGGAACATCTAGCACTCCGACAGGGAACCCTGGAGACCCCGGCGTCGAGCCCCAAGTTCGTCCCCGATAATCAAGGTGGAACCCCAAGACCCCGATGCCCCGATCCGAAGACCGATCCGAAGCGCCAAGGCCTCCGCCATGGAATCAACAAGATCATCGCGAAACGCCGAGTACTTCTTCCCGAACGCCATGACCGTCGACATGACCCGAAGACCACGGATGCGCCGAGAGCTACCGTTACCGAGAACGGCCCCGCCGAGACCGAACCCCGGAACCCCAAGGCCCGTCGAACCCTGGACCCTGAGACCGACCCCGGAACCCGGAACCCAAGATCTGCCGAACCCGAATGTGTGAACCCTTTTCCCGACCCCTATTTTATAAATGCTAACATAAAGCCTGTTGCACATTTAATTGTTCATCTCGCATGCATATCATGTGGTTTGGGGGCCTTATGCCGATTCACCATATAATTAAATATGGGGTCCATATGCGGGCAAATCTAGTCTCATATCGGCCTCATTTAAACTTATGTAGCAAACCGGTGCCAGCTTTTGTCTTGCTAAAACAACGTTTAAATCGCGGGGTAGATAAATAACTTGAACCATTTAAGTAATTGTCGGGACCCCGGTTCCGCCTAATCTGACCTAATTGCATCGCACCTTGCCATGTCATACATCATACATGCATCATGCCGATCTTCTGCCGTAATCTTAAATATTGCATCCGGTGTTTCTTCTAGTGTTTTGCTTCTTCCCGGATAAGGCCGTTGAGTTGATGCGAGTGTCGACCCGATCTTCGGTTGAACCTTCGGCAATGTTTTCAAAGTAGCATCTCCCCCTTTCTACCTATCTTACTTTCATAGTCTTTATTCCCTCCTGTTGATCTATTGCTATCTGTGTTGCGATGCTTTAGTTTTCCGTACCTGTGAGATAGCGTGCAGCCCTATATAGCCTTGGACACATCCTATTACCTGCTGTTTGGTAGATAGTTGGACCCGCGTGTAGTCGCTTGCTCAAGTGTTTTGCTTGTCGTCAAGTACCACAATTGTTGGAGGATTGCCGCATGTTGACGTTGGAGATGATCATGGTTTACTTATCGCTCACTTTAATTCTGTTTAACAACTAAAATTGAATTAAGCAGAGGCATCGGTGGGTGATAGGTAATATTTGGTTTCCGATCCCACTTGTGTCCCGTGGGACCCGAGTTCTTGACACCTGTTCGAGATCGGCGCCTAACCACAGGTGGGGAGATATGGGCCCCCATTGATTATTACCTGATTTCAAAGTATTGTACTGGGGCCACAAACTAGTTTGAGGTTTTATTTATTATCCGTACTTATGCCATGTTTATCGCTTTATTACGTTTGTGCGAGGAGCACACTGCATCTTGTTAGGATCGGGCCACGTTGCGGTGTCGATCCCGTTGGGGATTTCTTTGTCGTTCACAGCCGTTGCCCAAACCCCAGTCCGTCTCGGACACCGAATTTCGCGGTGTCGACTTGGTGGGTGGCCCCACGCATTTGCTTTTGGTCTGGGAACGTCGTGACTTAGGCCCGCCGACATACCGATGGGTGTATGTTAACCGATCCGCAAAAGGGTCGAAGTGCCTGTGGATACTTTGGTGCACCCCTGCAGGGTTAAATCTTTTCGAGAAGCCGTGTCCGCGGTTATGGATGACTTGGAGCACAGTGCTTGATCATAGACAACTATAACTAAAGTTTACTGTTATAAATTGACTTGCATCCGATATGACTAGTAACCATCTTCACTACAACGGAATGGCTAAGTAAAAGTACCAACAACTGCTGGGTTTAGGGTTATCTCATGCTAATTGTATCTGACTAGTAAGTGTTGCCACTATCACGGAATGGTTAACTAAAAATGGCCCACTGTTTATTTTATTAGGACGATTATCTAAACCGGACTAGTAAAGTGTCGCAACTATAACTGAATAAGTAAAACTGCCAACTGTGTGAGTTCCTCGGTTGACTTCCTCGATGGTCTCGAGGGGGAAACGCCAGGATGGGTTTGTTCGATGGTAGTAGCCGGTTGGATCCGAATAGGTCTTTCTTACCCCTCTCCGATAGCCGCCAGTTGTATCGAGTCTCTATAGGTTGTTTAGTGCATGCTGCCGCTGCCGCTTCAGTCCACCATACCTATGTAGGCGAGGACCGCCGAATTCTAGTCTCGCCATGTACTGGCCTCGATCGACGCCTCTTTTTCCTTTGCCCTTTGCGGCACCCTTTTGTTTAAGCAGGTTTTGAGATCGACGCGTTAGCAGGTTACCCTTCCGCTTGGCAGGGTTATGGACGCCATTGGTTATTCTTCAGGGCTCTTAGCCCCATTTGCATCTTGTCCGTAGTCGGACGCTCTATCATTTTCAAGGTGTTTTGGATCTTTGTATGTTATATTTGTATTCTTGACTCATGGAGTCGTGTTGTATATATATCTGTTCTGTGGGTCCCATCGAGGACTGTTGTGTAATGTTATTACTTCGTTTTCCACCCGCACGAAAGTGCCTGGTGGGCACCTTTGAATCGTTTCCATGCGGGTTTGGCGAGTTTCACTAAAACTTTCATAGGGCCGATTCTGAGGGTGTTACAGAGTGGTATCAGAGCTCAGCAGTTGCGATACCCCACAAGTCCAGCCTGTAGGATAACCTAGCTAACGGCCGAAGTAGAGCGTTAAAACTATTTTTAAAATCGGTTGGATAGTTCTGATTAGGTCTGATTTTACTCCTTACCTTCTGCTATTCTCCTCTTACCTCTACGTGTTTTGAATCCGCCCTTTTCTCTTTCTTCGAGTCCAGGAATTCTCGTGGTTGGGTTTCCGTTGTACCTTCAGGGTTTCGCTTCCTCCTCTGATAACGGTGTTGCTACATCTGGTCTTCATGCTATCCGAGGAATCCTCCGTCTGGTGGACTTCTCTTGTTCCTTCTCGTGCCTTCCGGTGTTTTCCGACGCGACGACATCATCTACGCCAGGTCCGATGCAGAGTCCGCATCACTCCTTTGATCCGAACCTCGCTTGTCGAGATCTTCAGTCTGAATCCTGAGGGTTGGTTGCATAATCTGTCTATTCGGGTACATAGTAATGCTTTGAGTGCGGGATGGAGTCGCGACCATACCACTACTCCTATCATTCGCTTATGTACCTTGAATGGTGGATCGATGCAATTTACTCCTTCCGCTGAAGTTAGAGGTGGTCTTACCTTTCACTTCGTCCGTCGTTTATCCGGAGTGTTCTCTTGACGAACGTGAACAAGAACCTTGTTAGTGGTGTCGCGAAGATCTACACGAAGCGAGAAGACGGAGATCGCCGACCTTCTTTTCCGGTACCATGAGGCGGATCTCGAGGGCGAGATCCCTTGTTAGTGGTGTCGAATTGTGGCATCCCGCAAAACCACTACTAGAAAATCGCGTTGAATTTGTGCATTGCATCGTCATCATCATGCATTGTCGCATAAAACTATTTTCGCAAGCCCGTTTTGTTTTCTAAAACGCCCCATCTTTATTCAAACGCAAAGCCCGGTTCTCCGGATTAATTATTTTGGCCGCTATCGGTTTGCATACGGCCCGTTTAAAACAAATAAAAAGTTTAATTATTTTAAGTGGGGGCAGTCGAACGGGCCAACTCGACCCGAACAACCACCCCCAGGAATTTAAATCGGTCCACCAGACAAATCCTAAAGCTACCAGCTAACCTACCCACACCCAGCCTCCACATCACCCCATCCTATCAGTGTTCGCCACCTCACCCTCTTCCTCACCCCCCCAACCAGAAACCGCCACTTGGCACACTCCCTCTCTCTCCCTTCCCTCTCTCTCCACACCACACACACACGCGCACACACGCCAACCGCCACACTGGATCCCCTGGCCACACCCGACCCCACAGGCCCCCACCTCCCGCGCCCCTTCCTTCCTCCTCCCTCCCCTTCCTCACCGCCTCGTCCCCAGGCCACCGCAGCGCCCCGCCGCCTGCAGGCTCGCCTCCAGCGTGCCCGGCGCCAGACCTCCCGCTCACCTCGCTCATCGCACCCGCCTCCCCACCTTCTCCGCCGCGTCAGACCAGGCCGCCCATCACCTGCCCGCGCCTACCCTGCCGAGCTGCGCTGCTGCGAAGGCCCAGCGTCGCTGCCGCCCTCACAGGCCAGCCTGGCCGCCCTTGCCCTCGCCGGACCTCCTCCGCTGAGCCAGACGCTGCCCGCCTCGCGCCGGAGCTCCTCGCCGCTCTGCTCCTTCACGCCAGGCCGCCGCCGGCCTCACAGGGCCGACCAGATGGCCACCCTCCTCTTTGCCGCTGCCTCTGCGGCCGCCGCCGAACTTCCCAGCTGCGAGCCCGCTGCCTCAAGGCTGCCTCGCTGCGGCCCGCTGCACCGCCTCGCCAGTCCGCTCGCGCCTCCGCCCGCCACTCGGCTAGATCCTCCGGCCGTCTCCGCCTCTCGAGCGGTCCGCAACCCCACCACAGAAGCGTTCCCTCGCTCTATGTGCTGCCGTGGGCGTCGTGTGCTAGCCATCAAGACAAAGGCCGAGGGCGAACCTCTGCCGAGAGCAACGGACGTGGAGAACCCGACAAGCGGCAAGGCCTACATCGACAGGACCATCCGCACAACCTCGACCCGCCACCGAAGAGCGAACCTCAAGATTTTACCCAACCTTGTGCCACAAGATCGTCGAGAGAACCGGCGGCCTGTTCATGGACTCGAGTGCCGACGCCCGAGACCGAAGGACCCCAAGACCACGGCGCGACCCCAAGACCGTACCAAGCCGAGGGTGTCCGAAGAATCTCCGACAAGAACTCCATCACGGAACATCTAGCACTCCGACAGGGAACCCTGGAGACCCCGGCGTCGAGCCCCAAGTTCGTCCCCGATAATCAAGGTGGAACCCCAAGACCCCGATGCCCCGATCCGAAGACCGATCCGAAGCGCCAAGGCCTCCGCCATGGAATCAACAAGATCATCGCGAAACGCCGAGTACTTCTTCCCGAACGCCATGACCGTCGACATGACCCGAAGACCACGGATGCGCCGAGAGCTACCGTTACCGAGAACGGCCCCGCCGAGACCGAACCCCGGAACCCCAAGGCCCGTCGAACCCTGGACCCTGAGACCGACCCCGGAACCCGGAACCCAAGATCTGCCGAACCCGAATGTGTGAACCCTTTTCCCTTCCCCTATTTTATAAATGCTAACATAAAGCCTGTTGCACATTTAATTGTTCATCTCGCATGCATATCATGTGGTTTGGGGGCCTTATGCCGATTCACCATATAATTAAATATGGGGTCCATATGCGGGCAAATCCAGTCTCATATCGGCCTCATTTAAACTTGTGTAGCGAACCGGTGCCAGCTTTTGTCTTGCTAAAACAACGTTTAAATCGCGGGGTAGATAAATAACTTGAACCATTTAAGTAATTGTCGGGACCCCGGTTCCGCCTAATCTGACCTAATTGCATCGCACCTTGCCATGTCATACATCATACATGCATCATGCCGATCTTCTGCCGTAATCTTAAATATTGCATCCGGTGTTTCTTCTAGTGTTTTGCTTCTTCCCGGATAAGGCCGTTGAGTTGATGCGAGTGTCGACCCGATCTTCGGTTGAACCTTCGGCAATGTTTTCAGGCGAGCATCTCCCCCTTTCTACCTATCTTACTTTCATAGTCTTTATTCCCTCCTGTTGATCTATTGCTATCTGTGTTGCGATGCTTTAGTTTTCCGTACCTGTGAGATACCGTGCAGCCCTATATAGCCTTGGACACATCCTATTACCTGCTGTTTGGTAGATAGTTGGACCCGCGTGTCGTAGTCGCTTGCTCAAGTGTTTTGCTTGTCGTCAAGTACCACAATTGTTGGAGGATTGCCGCATGTTGACGTTGGAGATGATCATGGTTTACTTATTGTTCACTTTAATTCCTGTTTAACAACTAAAATTGAATTAAGCAGAGGCATCGGTGGGTGATAGGTAATATTTGGTTTCCGACCGCCCACTTGTGTCCCGTAGGACCCGAGTTCTTGACACCTGTTCCGAGATCGAGCGCGCTAACCACAGGTGGGGAGATATGGGCCCCCCATTGATTATTACCTGATTTCAAAGTATTGTACTGGGGGCCACAAACTAGTTTGAGGTTTTATTTATTATCCTGTACTTATGCCATGTTTACTGCTTTATTACGTTTGTGCGAGGAGCACTGTCATCTTGTTAGGATCGGGCCACGTTTGGCGGTGTCGATGCCCCCGTTTGGGATTTGCTGTCGTTCACAGTGCTTGCCAAACCCCAGTCGTCTCGAAGACCGCCGACTTCGCTATGGTGTCGACTTGGTGGGTGGCCACGCATTTGCTTTGGTCCAGGAACGTCGTGACTTAGGCCCCGACATACCGATGGGTGTATGTTAACCGATCCGCAAAAGGGTTGAAGTGCCTGTGGATACTTTGGTGCACCCCTGCAGGGTTAAATCTTTTCGAGAAGCCGTGTCCGCGGTTATGGACGACTTGGAGCACAGTGCTTGATCATAGACAACTATAACTAAAGTTTACTGTTATAAATTGACTTGCATCCGATATGACTAGTAACCAGCTTCACTAAAACGGAATGGCTAAGTAAAAGTACCAACAACTGCTGGGTTTTGGGTTATCTCATGCTAATTGTATCTGACTAGTAAGTGTTGCCACTATCACGGAATGGTTAACTAAAAATGGCCCACTGTTTATTTTATTAGGACGATTATCTAAACCGGACTAGTAAAGTGTCGCAACTATAACTGAATAAGTAAAACTGCCAACTGTGTGAGTTCCTCGGTTGACTTCCTCGATGGTCTCGAGGGGGAAACGCCAGGATGGGTTTATTTGATGGTAGTAGCCGGTTGGATCCAAATAGGTCTTTCTTACCCCTCTCCGATAGCCGCCAGTTGTATCGAGTCTCTATAGGTTGTTTAGTGCATGCTGCCGCTGCCGCTTCAGTCCACCATACCTATGTAGGCGAGGACCGCCGAATTCTAGTCTCGCCGTGTCTTGGCCTCGATCGACGCTCCTCTTTTTCCTTTGCCCTTTGTCGGCACCCCTTTTGTTTAAGCAGGTTTTGAGATCGACGCCGTTAGCAGGGTTACCCTTCCGGCATGGCCTGGGCAGGGTTATGGACGCCATTGGTTATTCTTCAGGGCTCTTAGCCCCATTTGCATCTTGTCCGTAGTCGGACGCTCTATCATTTTCAAGGTGTTTTGGATCTTTGTATGTTATATTTGTATTCTTGACTCATGGAGTCGTGTTGTATATATATCTGTTCTGTGGGTCCCATCGAGGACTGTTGTGTAATGTTATTACTTCGTTTTCCACCCGCACGAAAGTGCCTGGTGGGCACCTTTGAATCGTTTCCATGCGGGTTTGGCGAGTTTCGCTAAAACTTGCATAGGGCCGATTCTGAGGGTGTTACACCACTGTCCACCGCCACCCCTATCCAACGCCCAGCCAGCCACTGGACCACTCTTGAAACGCTGCACCCTATGCCTCTGCGCCATGCCGAGAGCGCGCCAGAGCACCGCACTCGACACGCGCTCACAGACTGCATGCCACCCTCGCCGCGTGCAAGCGTGATCACCACCGTCCCAGGCGACCGCCAGACAACCCCGTTTGCCGCCGCGCGACCCGTAGTCGCGGTGCGCCATTAAAATGCCCGTCGGACCCGCCTAGAGCACCGCAGCGTTCCGACCGTCTCGCACCGACCCACGTCTCGAGACCACGCCGTTGAGCTTCGCCAGGAGCACAGCACCACCCCCTACCATCGCCCATGCCATTATCCCACTGTGCCGATGGCCACAATAAGCTCCACCCGCTCTCTTTGGTCCCCTCTTGGCACTATAAATAGAGGCCACCCATGCTCAATTTCTTCACACCAACATACTCTCCTCTCTCTCAGAACCACCCCCACTCATCCCCGGAGCAAGGCGAGCAGTAGGTCGCCGGAATTTGGCCGGAGTCTTCCGAGGAGGAGGAATAAAGGAGCCAACGATTGGTGCCGCCCCAGGAGAAGTCGCCGGTACCAGGAGGTTTGCCATCGCCGACTTCGTCGTTCGCCCCTATCGCTGACCCTCGCCTGAGCCCCGGTGAGCCCCCATAGACCCCCACTGGCCACGCTAGGGTTTTGTCTCGCCAGCGTTGCCCGACGGAGACGGCAAGCCCTAGCCGTTAGATTAGATGTGGATCGCATGGTCTAGATCACCCCGTACCGCTTCGCACCCCCTGTCTCGCTGACTAGTGGGGACACCCACTTAAACTCACCCGCGCGCTGTGCGCCGTGGGCCGGCCCATTTACATTCCCGCGCGGCCCAGTAGTTTGAATTTAGGTTTATTCTTTTAGTTTCACACTCAGTTCTGTACCTAGATTCAAAAATCAACCCAGGTCGATTCACTAAACCAATTTGCATGAAACCAATTTTGTTATATAGGTACTAGAATTCTTAATCCAAGCCCGTTTGATTCAATTCATTTGGAGTTGTAGATCACCTATAGTAAAAATAATAAGGAAGAAGCTTTTCTGCATTCAAACATTTTTCAAAATCCAACCACAAAAGCTTTTGAGTTGATTCCAACTCTCAAAAATCACATTTGACTAAACCTTTCTGAATAAATAAAAATATCTAGGTTTACTTGCAGAAATAATGGACAAGAAATAAAATAATGCCCCATAGGAAATTCTAATAACTTTATTTAATTAAAATAAAAAGGTTAAACCTTATTAAAATTGTGACACCACTTTAAATCACATTCCCATGTACTGAAATATGTGGTGATGACATGTGTCAACATGATCCCATGTTTTAGTTGGAGAATATTAAATCTTAAGTAGTTTTTCAATGAGTAGAAATTAATTTTCTAAAATAAGAGAAATAAAACTATTGCCTTAATCTTTGTGATGTTTGTGATGATGCTAGATCATCCAGTGAAAACCTTGGTGTGATAAATAGAAGTAGTTAAGTATTGTTTGGTGATTGTGTACCTCGTATTAATTTATAGACGCTAGTACCAACCAAGGATACGAGGAGGAAGGAGACTACTACGAGGAAGAAGCCGAGAAGAACTTCAACCACTACTCTACTCAAGGCAAGCTAACACTTTCAACTTAGCAAGCTAACACTTGCAACTTAGCAAGCTAATCCTTGCAAGCTTATACTAATATCTTAGCAAGCTACTATCTTAGCAAGCTACTATCTTAGCAACCTAAGATAAACCATGCAAGTTTTACTTGAAATCTTACATCACTTGATACCCAATCCTAGTTTTACTTGCAAGCTAAGTATTTTATTTCTTTATCAAAGCTTTCTAGTTAAGTTTACTTAGTAAATTGTAGAGCTTAGAAATATTATTTAAAGGTAGCAGAAAGAGCATAAAAATTGGCCTAAGTTCGATAACCTTGATGTCATCCCGAGGAATGAGATTGAACTTAGATCATTCACCTTTGTTTACCACCCCTCTTTTGTATTTACCCCCACCTGTAGTTGCTAGTGCTAAGCATAAACTTGATCACTTTATATGGGAATACTTGGTGAAAATGGTTATGAAAACCTTAGAATGATGAGTCATTCTACTGAAATGTTTTGACATGTGTTCTTGAACACCAGATGATTTTGATGATGAAAATGTTAAGGCATGAGCCTGAGCCCTTTATAAAACTGATGGTTGTGTGGACGCGATACCATTCCAATTTTACCGTACAACCACAATACCCAAAATTTGGGCAGGGCTTGACCGGAAATTTATATACCTTAGTATGGGTTCCCTTGCGGCCAAGGTTTGAGCTGAGGCTACCTTGTGAAGATTTTCCACCTGTGCAGTTCCCAAGATGATAGTTGGTCATGGTTGGGAGGCCAAACTCACAGGAAAGGTGCATATACTAGGGCGTGTAATTGAAAGGTTAGGATTGATTATCCGCATACTGAGTATGGTGAATTCAGGATTGTTCCTGGCGGATGTATCAAATGTTGTGGTGAAAGTGTACCACCTCTAAAGAGTGTCAAACTATTCGAATAGACGCGTCCGCGGTTATGGACAGTTGGAGTGGCCATACTATTCCGTCATCAGATGTTTTTACAATAACTTATGAAATGATTCGTGACTTTGACTTGACCACAACAGGGTTGTGATATGAAATTCGAGTTCCCACTTAGGTGTTATAAAACTTTCTACTAGCTTTCTTTTCTTCTGAACTTTGTTAAGGTAAACCTTGCTTTTTGCAAAACAACCTAGAGCTTAGTATTCTTACTCAAACCCACTTCACTTGGTAGTCTTAGTTTGCGAGTACTTATAGAGTACTCATGGCTTTGTCCCTGGCTATTCCCGTGGCCAGACTATGAAGAGGACTATCAGGAGGACGGACAACAGGAAGGTTACGACAACTAGGATCATCTCCCATCGTCAGCATTGCCTGTGACCATGAAGATGGAGCTTCGCCCACGCTATCGTTATTATTACGTTATTCCGCTGCTTGATTTGTATTAAGACTGGATCATGAGATCCTTTATTTGTGTAAGACCTTATGTATAGTTTGTAATGGATGATGTACTGTGATATCCAATCTGTTATGTCTCACAAAAATGGTAATCCTGGGATTGCGATGTATGGCATAATAGGCATCTGGGATTAAAAATCCGGGTGTTGCCACTAAGTATGCTCACCATGATGAGTATATGTACAAAAATGAAAACAAATACAGTTCGTTACCAGCCTCTTACCACACCTCAAGTTGTCTTAATCTACATTATTGCCCTTCACTTGTGTGACTTGAACAATAACATGAAATCAAAATCCACTGAGGATGGCTGAACCTTGCAAAGAACTCACAAAAACCAAAGAAGAACAACAAATATTTTTGGTGTTTTTGATTTTTTCAAACGAGCCAACAAAGAAAAAACAAACAAAGAAAAAACAAACCAAACAAAGCAAAATCTTTTTAGATTTTTCTTTAAGGCAAACCAAAGCTAAAAAGCAAAGAAACAAACCAAGAGAAACAACGAAAATATTTTTTGGTATTTTTGTGTTTTAAGAAAGCAGAAACAAAAACCAAAAAGAAAGCGAAACAGTGGATAGACAAAGAACCGACCGAACATGATATATAGATGAGTGTGATGTCGGTATACCTACCCCAAGCTTAGGATTTTGGACTAAGTTGGGCTCAACTCCATGGTGACCAAGTAGGTGCACCTCCGCAGTACGTCGAGGAGGCTCCCTTGTCCTGGTACAAGCTTGAGGACTCCCCTGTGTAGTACACATAAGGGTCGTATGAGGGCGCGTCCTCTTGATAGTGTCCATGGAAGCCAAGAATGCGCAGCTTGTCAGCCATCTCCTCCTTGGAGCGTGACAAAGGTCCTTGAGAAATACTAAAGAAAGTGGTTTGGGGGAGAGGGATTTCGCTCTCTTCCCCGTCAATAAACAACATTCTATAAACCAAACTCTCAAGGGTAGAGCCATTAGTGACAAAGTGGTGCGCCTTCATGGCAGCAAGATCAAGCCTTCGAGGAGCCAAAACTGTATCATTTGGATCAATAGCAAGGTCCAAGACAGCAACAACACGTGCATCAATAATTCCCCCATAAATGGGTCCCTTAGCAGCTAAGCGACGAGCAATGAGAGAACCAAGATTTTACTTATTTTCATTGTTGAGCGCAGGAGCTATGAAGGCTAAATGATAGTTGGAAATATTACTAGTGTTCTCCCTACCAAGAACACTAGTGGCAAGATAGTAAGCAAAGTACCTGATGGCTGGGAGTTGAATATTTCTTATCTTTCCCTGTTGGGATCTACGGTTATCATCATTGGTTATCCTGCGGTAGAGCTCCAACAAATCAGCGGTTTGAGCTGGAATCTTCTTTGCCGACCCAGATGTACCAAGTCCTAGGGCCTGATGACTACTTGGTGGCGCCAGAGAACTTGGTGCTTGACATGGAGTTTGTTGGGAACCCCAAGAGCAATGTGTGAAGCAGCACAGCAACAAGTTTTACCTCAGTAGAGACCGAGGTTATCGAACTAGTAGGAGGAAGGAAACGTCACACAGGTGTTGCAAGCAACGCGGAGACCTGCACAACACAAACTCAAGACTTTGCCCCAACGAATCAGTGAGGCTGTTAAGCTCACCAGTTTGTTGTAACAAAGGATTAAACGTATGGTGTGGAAGGTAATGGTTTGCAGCAAGTAAACAAGTAACAGTGGAAGATGTATCAATGGTAAATATTGGACCGGAGTCCATAGTTCACTAGAGGTGCTCTCCTTAGAAAAACAACGTGGCATGAAGGGTAAACAATTTACATCAGGGAAATTTACAGGAACTGAGCAAGGCATAACAATGCAATTACTAGTTATAAAGATCCTATGAGATTCGATTGGGCAATACAACAAGATACATAGACCGCCATCCAACTGCATCTATGACTAGAAGTCCACCTTCAGGTTATCATCCGAACCCCCTCCAGTATTAAGTTGCAAGCAACAGACAACTGCTTTAAGCAAAGTGTGTAAGGTAAATAGTCCAAATGTTCCATGAACAAGAGACCGTTGTTTTCTCCATAGTAGCAACAACACATCTACAACCGATGAGATTATTGTAACTTCCCTTGGAAACTAGAGGCATGAACCCACTATCAAGCATAAATACCCCCTCTTGGAGTCACTAGAAACTACTTGGCCAAGATAGCTACTAACAACAGAGAGCATGCAAGATCACGAACAACACAGACATGATAGAATCATAAAGACAAAACCATTAATCAAACCAACATAATAATCTCAATATCCATCGGATCCCCACAAACACAACATGCATGAGTACAAATAGATTAGATCTTGATCATGAACAGAGCTCACAAGATCTATACATGAAAGCACAAGGAGGAGATACAACCATCTAGATACTACATGGACCCATAGTCCAATGTGGAACTACTCATGCATCATACCGGAGAGAAAGCCTCCGGGATGATCTCCCCTCTGGCAGGGTGCCGGGAAGAACTTCAGACCCCCGATCTAGGGACGGCGATGGCGGCGGCTCAGAAGGTTTCATGGAATATTGATCGGGTACTTAGGGTTTCTGCATCGGGGGCTTCTTATAGGCGAAGGGGGAGGCCGAGGCGGTGGCCAGAGGCCCCACACCCTTCCTAGGCGCGGGGAAGGGCCCACCTGCGCCTAGGGGGTGCGGCTTCCCTGCAACGCCTCTCCGTCTCCCCTCTGGACTTCTTGTTCCCCACGAAAAGTTATTGACTTTGACGTTTGTCCCGTCCAATTCCGAGAATATTTCCTTACTAGATTTTATAGAACCAAAAACAGCAGAAAACAGGCAATTGGCACTATGGCAACTTGTTAATAGGTTAGAACCAGAAAACATGTAAAAATCACCTCAAAGTGTAGACAAAGCAAAGCAAAGTAGATACTAAACAATCATGGAGCATAAAAAATTATAGATACGTTTCCGATGTATCAAGCATCCCCAATCTTAACTCCTGCTCGTCCTCGAGTAGGTAAGTGATAAAAAGAATAGTTTTTGAGGTGACATGCACCCTCACAATAAAGATCCAACCATTTGCAAGCATTGTAAGCTGGGATCAAAGAACTCTAAACATGTGCATGAAAGATGGATTTCTAATAATATGACATAGTAACTATGAATTCAACATGAAAGGCTACAAACAAATATCATGAATAACATGCATTGAAAAATGTTTGTTTGTTTCACATACAGAAAACATAGCATAGTGGCATTCAGCTTGTCCCTCATAGAGTAGCAAATAAATGCATAGGACACCTTCAAAGTTCACAAGGGTGACTAGAAACAAATAGCACAAGAACAAGTCATATCACAATATGCATCAATCAATAAGCTTTGGAACACTGCACACAGAATGATAACTATGCTCTCTTAATGGTGCCTAAAGGTAGAAGGTGGAGACTTAATAATGGTGGAAGAAAGACCCTTCACAAAGGGAAGAAGGGATTTCAAGTTTCAAAAATAGCTTCCAAAAATTATGGCACTTGTCAGCTTTCAGCCCTCATTGCCCCTATCATAAGCATCTGGAAGTGATTAAGGTTAAAGTGCACAAAGATGGAGTATATGCTTGAAAAAGTATAAGCTGGCAATCTCAAGTCCCTTGAATACGAGGGCCACACCTCATGCTACTCAACTTTAGTCACCTGTAAGTTCTTGTCATTGTAAGTATTTGCATATCATAGAGAACCGCCAACGGGGTACCCCTTGCACATGGTACAGGAGCTTTCCCATAGCCAAAATGACAAGGCAAGCAGACAATGAGCATCTCAACAATCTTTTTATTTACCATATGCATAGCTTTTTATTGAGGATGATTCATAGATATCTCACTATGGTGATGCTGCAAGTTTCCACCATGATTAGGCATGGCTTAGGCTAGCGGTCCAGGCGTTTCTCTAACACAGAATACAAACTCCATGGACTTACAAGTTCCCTCTTAATTTCACACCGGTGACATCCAAAAACAAAAGAGCATGATATCAACTGAGTACAAAGTACAAGTGCAATGTTGAAAATGTTCCCCGTGACAACACAGTTCTTCTAATTCCTACGTATAAGTGCAAGCATATACAACATAGATGACACAATGGTTCAAGTTTATTAGGGGCAAAGAATATAAAGTGTGTCATCAAGTTCGTGAGGGATTTAATCACTAAGTTTTCACATAAAAATAGTTTTTAATTGGAAGATAGCTGAAAACAAGAATATACTTGGAATGGTGTAACAAACCATGCATAGGAGTTTATAGTGGACACTTTGTAATAACTTGGTTTCTTGGTAGTTGGAAGCATGAGTAGAACTTACTCATACAAGTGGAGGCTAGCAAAAGACTGGGAGCAACCAAATAAGAGAGCAATAATGGCCATAATCATGCAGTGTAACAAAGCATTACTAATCAAAGCATAGAGTGGTACTACAAGTCAAGGAATAAATGATCATAGAGGCTATGGTGACTTGTCATAGTCATAACATGGTGTGAGCATGTGCCAAGTCAACCCAAGCAAAGCATCAAATGAGAATACCACAATACTATGCTTTTGCATGCTAAAACAACACATAATTTATTCAAGGCACACTAAGCAATCCCAATTGTTTGGAACAATACATGCTATAGCAATAATCACTAAGAATAAGGTCAAAACAACACCTATCATGTCATGCTAAATTCTAAGTCACAGTCAATGGAAGCTCCTCTTGCACTTACAAGCAAGAACTTACTACTCCTTTCCAACACCAAGCAACTTATTTGCAAAACAACACAACAAGAATAGGGGTCCAAAATACTTTATTCAAAAAACTAAACAACCTAAGCAAAGCAAACAAAAACTAAGATGCTCCAAGAACAACACAACTGTGCATGAAACAATAAAAACGAAGTGTCTAGACATACCTGAGCTTTTTATTGATGAAGAAGGGGATGCTTTGGGCATCCCCAAGCTTTGAAGCTTGTACCTCTTGGATATTTCTTGGGGTGACACCGGAGTGGCATCCCCAAGCTTGAGCTTTTGTCCATTCTTCATCTCATTACATCATTCTCTCTCTACACCAGAATTTTTTTCCTTCATACAAAACTTTACACAATCTTGATTAGCAACATTAGTTTATTCAAAAGATATTAGACCTCTGGCAAAGATTTGGAACAGCAAGTTTTTTCAATAAAAACACAAGCTACTGTAGACACTCCTTAAAAAAGCTCAATTCCCCAAAAGAGAACTCAAAAAGGAATCAATAAGAAGCAAATGCAAATAATGGCAGAAATCTGTCAAAACAGACCAGCAGGTAGAAACCGATTTTTTCGAAAATCTTTTGTTGCTCAAATCAAAAAGTGTTGTACTAACGAACGTTATCTAACATACTGTGGGATTTATTCGTAAATTTTGAGCTCAATCTAAGTTACATAGACTTCTCACTAATTTTTATGTTGGAGGATAGAAATCTATTTTGGGACAACAACTCCCCAAATCTTACTTCCCTCTCTGTCGTGGTATTGCTGATGAGTACGTCATGTAGGGGTTCTCACAGTGCGTGTTTAGAGACGTGGGGGAAGGCGGATGGTTGACCGGTACGAGGTAACACATCTTACCCAGGTTCAGATCCCACGATGGTGGCAGAATCCTACTCCTGCTATAAATCAGTATAAGGGCAATATGCCGAGTTACAGAGATAGGTTCGCTGTGCGAGGTTGTATGAATCGATGCCCTAAAGGCTGCCATAGGCCCGAATTATATAGTCGCCAGGTCCTAGGGTTACAGGGAAAAGTCCTAGCTGGACAGGTTATAGAGTCCTACACCATCTATTACTAGTCTTGTGTATCTTGCACTCCAAGGCTCCGGGTACGTCGGTGACTCCAACCGTAGCCTTCCTTTATCCGGCATGGGCCTCCCTTCTGGATCCATCTAACTGGGCTACCCAGAAGTCCATAGGCCATGCTACCGACTGTGGGCCACCCGGGTTATCCGGATAAGTGACATGCTATGAGGATATCCATATAGCATATCCCCAACAGTAGCCCCCGGAGAACTCCGAGATCTTGCGCCGTCTTGACTCTCCGTGTGGAATGCTCCGTCTAAATGGATGTCGGCAAATCATCAAGCAATATCTTGTAGTACTCCCAAAGAACCCTGCAAGGCTTTCTCCGTCTTCAATATGTAAGTCGGAGAAATGCTGAATCTTCCATCGTACTCTTCCGTAGCCAGATTGGATCCGTCCATGCCGGAATCTTCCGATGTGACGGCTCATATGGCTATTCCAGCTAGGACGACGTAGGCTTAGGTCAGCGACGCCTCGTAACTCACACATGCAGAGAACGCAATCATGTCCGATTTTCCTGCGCGAGCGATACGAACCGTTGGCGGTGACGGTTGGAGACGTGGCGAAATTTCCGCTGCGTTCGCGAACCGTTGTCACGCGGCAACCGTCCGATCAAGCAATCTTAATCTTTGGAGATGATAAATAGTAACCGTGGAATTTTTACTTTTTACCTCATTCTCCTCGCATCGTCTTATTCCTCCAAGCTTGAGCCTTGAGCTCTCCGCTAAAAACCCACTTAAAAACCTTGACCAATCACCACTCACCCAACCTCACTCCATGGTTTACAGCAGCATTTCTCCCTCCATGGCGGCGTCAAATGAAGTCGCGGCGAAGTGGCAAGCTCCATTGTCGTGCCTCCAGAGGGCCTAGTCATCCCCGCATCGATGGTGATCGAGTCCACCGGCGGCGACCTTAATCTGGTGGCGCTAGAGCCGTTGGAGGAGCGGAGGCCAGGAGCCAGAGGCGGATAAGCGCCGAAGTATCCAGAACCATGATATCCAAGATGATCATCAGGGCTACCTCCATGCGATGGAGGGCGATGGGCTAGGTTGCCGGCGGCGAGGTTAAACATTCTTCCCAAGCCGGAGAAAAGGTGTACCTAAAAGCCCAACTTCTTCCTCTCCGTCTCCATCTCAACTTCCTCCGTCTTGAATCACTATAGAGTCCAGCCCGAATCTTTCCCCAATAGTATCTTAGTGCTTAGCAACTCTTAGGCCTGCGAGGATACTTAGGGATAAGGCCTAGGTTCTGTTTGTAGGTTCTTCACCATCAACGTTTGACATCACCGCATAAGGAAGACATAGCAACTAAGGAACCATACTCACCATAAGATTCTCCAAGATTCTACAGATTCTTCAATGATTCCCAAAATTGAGGCGATTCCTTCAAAATTGGCAACCGACATCCCGGCTGGCCGGGCAACAAATATGCAGGACTTCCCTGTTGGGCTCCAATGGCTTGAAGATCCGTGGATCTGGGCCTCCATTCCCTCTGACCTCGATGCTTCCCGTGCCATAAGGCGGATAGAATGGTTCGTAGAGACGGGTTTGACCGGTTTGGACCTAGACATGTGCTGGTTCATCAGGTGAATCCAACCTCTGCAGCACCGCGCGAAGCTCATGCACGAGTATACCAGCAACAGAAGGGATAGCCTCCGCATCTCCGTGGACAACTTCTCGAGCGACTCCGTCAAGCTCCACCTTAAGGACATCGTCAAGGTGAAGGATAAGAAGCGTGGCTTCACCATCACCTACGACATGTTCGTAGACGGCAAGTGCCCAAATGTAGGTATTTATTTTTTGTCTATGACATATACTCTAGTTCTTCCGTCTTGCAAGCGCATCTTATCTAACACGGTGACTTCTCACTTAACAGCTTAGCGATCTAGAGGAGGGTAACTTGGCTGCCCAAATCTATGATCCAAAGATGAAGGAAGTCACGATCGTGTCCGACGACGAGGCTCCGTTGGCGCGAAAGCGGAAGAGCTCCACCTCTGACTCTGCCGACGGAGGCAAGAAGAAGAAAACGGAGGGTTGAGCCTCCAAGAAGACTACCGCCGCCCTGGAGGCGGAAAAGAGAAGAGTTACTGGGATCCCCTTTTCCAAAGCACCCCCACTTGTGTAAGCTTCTCTTCCTCCGACATTGTCTATTTATCTGTCTTTCTCCTCTACTTATGCATTTTGCACGTTTCAGGAAGAAAGCCACGACCAGCCTCAAGAAGACCTCCAAATTGGGGGCTTCTAGAACTATCAAGGACATGCTGCATCATGACGCATCTCCCGCCATCGCCCCTACCACTCCCTCCGTCAAGCCTTCGTCTGCCCCGACAACTCACAAGCTAAGGAGACATCTGGACCTTCCGCCATGGAAGTGAAATCAGGTGCTTCTACTGAGGTTGCTGTCGTCGGCGAGCAGGCAACACAGGAGAGTGCCGCCCACCAAATGGCTGAATCTCCGGCTAAGGATTCCATCGGTGGCGGTAAGGCGGTGGTGGAAGAAGGTACCTCTGCCATTGGCGGCGCCCCTGCACCCAAGAAAACCATAGCCTATCCAAAGATAGTCTATCCGGTACTTACACCGGGTAGCACTGCTTTGGTCCCTGGTGCGGCGCCAACATCTCCGACGTTTGGTCTAGAGGAGCTCCGCCGGCAAGCAGAAATCTTGCAAGGAAACAGCGAATCATTTGCCAAGCTGCTGGACGAGAGTGCTACGAACCTCAAGATCATCGCACTTGTAAGTTTTCTTTGCCTTTTGCATTTCATATGAGTATCCCACTGTAGCCCCCGAGGATGTAGACGGAAAAACCATAGGTTTTTGCATCTATATGCTCTAAGAGTGACTAAGTTACAAAAACTCTCACTGTAGCCCCCAAGCATGTAGATGGAATGAAATGTCCCGACTAGATGTTTTAAGAGTAGTGTACGCAGTGTTTATAAATTTCCATACTGTAGCCCCCAAGCCTCTAGTTGTAACTGAATTAGTTCCGACTAGATGTTTAAAGAAAAGCTAAGCATATTACTAAGTCAAAAATTGCTGTAGCCCCCGAGCGTCTAGGTGGAAAATGTCCGGCTAGATGCTCCAAGCAGACCAAACAACGTTTTAACTTTGAACTTTTTTCCACAGAACGAGAGTGCTCGGAGGGGCATGGCCAATGACAAGTACTAGAAGATGCGCGCAGACTTGGATGCCGAAAAGGGTAAAACTGCCTTCTTGAAGGAATAGATCACCAAGAGCAAGCGTCTGCTTTCTTTTTCACATTCCGACTTGGTATTGTGATCATATTCTCCGATACTCACTGTGTAATTTGCTTTCTCCGACTTGCAGAAACCATCGCCAAGGCCAAGAATATTGTCGAGCAATCCAAGCACATTCAAGAGCTGGATAGAGAGAACAAAATTCTTAAGTAGGAGAGGAAGGACATGCTGAAAATGCATGAAGAGTCGATGAAGGTCCTGCAGGACTCCGCCACCGAGGAAATCAATCGCTTGAAGGAGGAGATTGCGATCTTAAAAGATCAGAAGCAAGCTGCCGATGAGCAAAATCAACGCCATAGCGAGGTGTATAAGCTCCTCCAATAAGAGAAAGAATCCTTGGCGGACACCCTCTGGCAAGCTGAGGCCAGCATCTTTAGTAAGTTTACTCCGTCTTGGGTTTCTGTAGTCTGGGGACTTTGAATTGTTGAACTCATGAGCTCCTTGTCGGAATTTGGCAGCTCCTATGGGTTTAACCCGATCACCTCCTCCAGCCAAGGAATGCATGGTTCTTGCCGACAACTTCATCAACACCGCCATAACGCAAGCCAAGGAGATCGCTAAGCCCCTCTAGATAAACATCAAGGCATCGGACTCCGTGGTGAAGTATTCGGAGATTCTGCGCCGAGCCCCCAAGCGTATCACAAGCTGGAAAGCTTCATGTGCACGGGCTGGCGCAAGGATGGCGCTGTCAATGGTTAATGCACACTATGAAGATGCCGACATCGACACGGTGACCTCTGGCATTCCCAACGTAGACGATGATGGCAAAGAGATTAACCATGAAGCCATCTTGTCATCGCTCGCGGGCTATGACACCAGAGTTGCCGAGTTGGTGGACGTCTACGTCTTCGTGCCCATGAACATCATCGACAGCGGCAACCAAGGTTCCTCTGAGTCCCACCACAGCACCGACTTCGTGGGTGGTTCTTCGGCTGGTGATGCTGCTGCTTCCAAGTCACCTGCACCAAAGGAGTGAAGAACAACTTTGTAATATTTGTTTTACCTTTGGTGCATATGCGGAAAAAACTTGTTTATGTAACTTAAGGCGGAAAACAATGGTTGTTACTTCTTGCTGCTCAAGAACTAGTTTCCAGCATGTATATATTGTTTTAAGCAAGTGTTGGCTTAACCATTACTTTGGTTCTTATGCTTGACTTTTCGTGAGTCGGAATACTCGTTGTCGGAACCATGCGCTTAGGTGATGATGACCAATGGCACCATCAATAACCTGAGCAGAAAATCGCCGACAATAAGTGCCAAAAGTTACTACTCCAGAATCCACCTAAAAACGACAAAAAACGTGTAGACCAGAAAACTTAAGCTAATGCCCGTAGGCGGAATTTTCACAAGTGCAATCGCAAAGCTTGTGCATAAAGGTTTTACATGATCCAAAAATGAACACTAAAGGAGGTAAAAGACTCAGAAATATGAGTGAACCAGAGAGCTTTATTTCATTGATCATATAAGAGGTACACAATTAGATAAAAAATGCTAAGTGTAAAAAGGACGTAGCTGTGCTATGTTCCATGGCCGATCAAGCTCCGGGTAGTCATCATCCAGGTCACGTCGCTTACGCTTATGATCCTCGTTGGGTCTATCCTTCAGTTCACGATTGTCAACAAGGTAGTAAGACCCATTGAGTAGCGCCTTGCTTATGATGAACGACCCTTCCCATGGCGGGGATAATTTGTGTAACTTCTTCTGCTTAAGTCGGAGCACCAAATCCCCCTCTTTAAACGAGCGATGCCGAACACGGAGACTATGGTAGCTGCGTACCTTATGCTGGTAGATGGCGGCTCTTTGTCATGCCAAAATGCGCTCCTCCTCGAGAAGGTCCACATCTAGGCATCTGGATTCTTCAGCATCATCCTCGTCGTAGGCGGCCACTCTTGGTGCATCGTGAAGGATGTCGGAAGGCAGGATGGCTTCTGCTCCATATACCATGAAGTAAGGGGTGAAAGCCGGTGGATATGTTGGGTGTAGTTCGTAAACTCCACAACACAGATGGTAATTCTTCTGCCCAGGCTCCAGCTGCTCTATGTAGCGGTGCCTCAAGACGTGGCTTGATTCCCTGCAGAATTAATCCATTGGCTCGCTCAACCTGACCGTTGGACTGTGGGTGTGCCACTGATGCAAGGTCAAGTCGGATGCCTTTCTCCCAACAATAAGCCTCCACTTCTCTGAGTGACAAATTGTTGCCGTTGTCGGTGATAATGCTATGTGGGAGACAAAATATCACCACTAGATCCCGGACAAACCTGAGGATAGTTGCCCCATCAAGCTTTCTAATGGGTTTAGCTTCTATCCATTTAGTGAATTTATCAACTGCTACAAGAAGATGCGTAAACCCACAAGGTTCCGTCTGTAACGGTCCCACCATGTCTAGCCCCCAAACTGCAAACGGCCAAGTTATTGGTATTGTTCGCAATTCTTCAGCAGGAACATGTGGTTGTCGGGCATAATACTGGCATCCCATGCATGTCTCAACCAGCTTGTCGGCGTCCACCTTTGCGGTCAGCCAGTAGAATCCTTGCCGGAAGGCTTTCGCGACCAACGATCGAGGAGCGGCGTGATGCCCGCAGTCTCCGAGATGGATTTCGCGTAGGATTTCCATACCTTCTAGCTGGGAAACACACTTTAGGTATACACCAGTAGTGCTCCTTTTGTAGACTTGCCCATTGAATATGGTATAACCTTTTATCTTCGTACTATTTGCCGTCTTTCGACTTCGTTGTTGGGCAAAGTTCCGTGTTCGAGATATTCCATGAACAGTTTTGTCCAAGCCGGAGGGACCTTAGTCACCATGTTGACGAAAGAGTCAGATCTATCCGGATTGTCGATGTCGGCTCCCTTCACAGATGGTTAGCGCAAGTGCTCCAGGAAAACTCCTGGCGGAATTTGCTTGCGCCCTGATCCAAGCTTAGACAGCAGATCAGCCGCCTCATTTTGCTCCCTAGGTACATACTTGACTTCGTAGCACAAGAAGCTCTTGGCTATCTCGTCCACTTTGTCTCGATATGCCGCCATCATAGGGTTCCAGATTCCGGTGCCAGACCACCTGGGCAACCAAGTCGGAATCTCCACAAAGAACTATGCGCTTGATGCCAATATCCTTGGCTACACGTAGTCCGTGAATGAGTGCTTCATACTCCGCCATGTTTTTGTAGCCTCAAGTGGATCTGCAAACGTGGTGTAGCTTGTCTCCTGTTGGTGATCAGCAACACACCCCGAGCCGTTGAGCAACTTTGATCCGCCAAAGTGCATCACCCAAGATACTGGTTCCGAGAACGGAGTAGCATCTGGCATCTCCGTCCAATCTGCAACAAAATCCGCCAAGGCTTGTGACTTGATAGCGTCGCGTCTCTTGTAGGTGATCTCGAAGGCGACAAGTTCAATTCCCCACTTCACGACCCTTCCTGTAGCGTCGCTGTTGTTTATTATGTCGGACAGTGGAGTCTTGCTCACCACTATGATTGGGTGCTCCTGAAAATAATGCCTCAGCTTCCGAGAAGCAAGGAATACTCCATAAGCTATCTTCTGGTAGTGCGGGTAACACTGCTTGGACTCCGTCAAGACCTTGCTCACAAAGTAAACTGGTCGGTGAACTCCGTGCTCATAGCCTGGTCCCTTCCGCTCTACCACGACGACGATGTTGATTACCCGGTTGGTTGCCGCCATGTAGATTAACAGGGGCTCTCCAGGCTCAGGCACTGCAAGGATGGATGCTGAGGAAAGAATCTCCTTGAGCTGCTTCAATGCTACATCTGCTTCGTCTGTCCACGTGAATTTGTCCGCCTTCTTCAGCAACTTGTACAGCGGCAGAGCCTTCGCTCCAAGTCGGCTGACGAACCGACTAACTGCTGCAACACAACCTGCTAGCCGTTGAATGTCTTTTAGGCATGTCAGACGGTTTATGTTTAAGATGGCCTTGATTTTCTCCGGGTTAACCTCAATTCCACATTGGGAAACGATGAAACCCAACAATTTGCCGGCTGGAACCCCGAAGACGCACTTCTTAGGGTTAAGCATCATTTTGTATTTCCAAAGATTATCAAAGGTTTCTTTTAAGTCGAAGATTAAGTCGTTTGACTTTTTAGACATCACCACGATATCGTCCACATAGGCGTGAACGTTCCGACCAATTTGGTCGTGGAGGCAACGTTGCATTGTCCGCTGGTATGTAGCACCTGTGTTTTTCAGCCCAAGGGCATCGTAACATAGCAAAAAGTGCCGTATGGGGTAGTGAACGAAGTGGCCAATTGGTCCGACTTCCTCATCTTGATCTGGTGGTATCCTGAGTATGCATCGAGAAAACACAAAAGCTCCGAGCCAGCCGTCGAGTCAATGACTTGGTCAATGCGAGGAAAAGCAAACGGATCTTTGGGACATGCTTTGTTCAAGCCGGTGTAATCAACACACATTCTTAATTCATTGGTTCCCTTTTTAGGGACAAGTTCAGGATTGGCCACCCATCGGGTGTGAAGGACTTCTCGGATAAATCTAGCCTTAAGTAACCTAGCTATCTCTTTGCCAATGGCGCGTCTCTTCTCATCTCCAAGGCGTCGTAGAGGTTGTTTCACTGGTTTGCATTTTGGATCAATGTTTAAGCTGTGCTCGGCAAGTTCCCTAGGTACACCTTTCATGTCGGCAGGTTGCCAGGCAAAGATGTCCCTATTCTCACGGAGGAAATCGACGAGCATGCTTTCCTATTTGGGATCCAGGTTCGTCCCAATGGCGGTGACCTTGGAGGCATCGCCTACCCGTTCGGTCCAGGTATCTTGAGTTTGTTGTAGACGAAGCATGGCTTGGCCATGAACGTGTGGAATATGTCGCGAACGAATATGACATGGTACACGCTCTTGAAGGGGACCACCTCAAAGGTCATGCACTCTTGGCGGTAATTGTTAACATCGCCAAAGGCAACCCGAAGTGTAATGCACCCAAGGGACCGAGCCTCCCGACCAGGAACTACGCTGTGGAAGATGGTATTGGTCCGCCTTAGGTTTCCTTCCGTCAGGTTCATCTTCTGCAGTGTATCCAGGTACATGACGTTGATGCTACTTCCACTATCCACCATACACTTGGTGAACTCCACTCCATCAATCAAGGGGTTGATGACCATGGCGTACTGGTTCTTCGTAGGTATAAGGTCTGGGTGGTCCATCCTGTCCCAAGTGATTGGAACCTCCGACCAGCGCAGGTACTGGGGAACTGGGGGGAGAGTAGCCATCAGGATCCTCAGAGAGGTCTTCTGTTTTCGGACGGTGGGGGTGCCAAGGAAAGTGTGGTAAACTGGAGCCTTCTTCGCGAAGGGGTTCTTGCCCTTGTTGTCGCTCTTGGCGGCGTGCTTGGGGTCAACGTCTTCATCCATGTCACTTCAATCCTTGGACTCCTCCTCCTTCTTCTTCCCCTTGCCCTTGCCTCGCGGTCTGTTCTTTCGACTTTGCTTGTAGCCGGACTCCGGGTCTTCCTTGAGGTTGTTGACAAACATGCAATGTTGATTGGTATGGGTGGCTTTTCCATTGACGTCGAGGTGTACGAGGCATGACATATTGCGGTACTCCTCGTAGGTTTGGGGAACGCGCAGCGGCGCCGAGGTGGTTTCACTTCCTCATTGCTGCCCATGACCAGCTCCCCTTCCTCGGCCACGTTGTCCGCCATCACCTCGTCCTGCAAAAGTCATAGCGACCATGTCGGTAGATTGCTTTTCTTCTGGAGCGGTTTTCCGCTATGTACTGCTGTTCCTCCGAGCTTGAGTTGGAACGGATGTTGCCGGCAAGGAACCGCGAGCATCGTCGTCGGTAGCTGCGAACTCACTGGACAACTGGATCACCTTATTCAAGTCAAGATGGTGATTGTCCTGCAAGCGCTTCAGTTTATGTCGGAGAAACGTGCCCCTTTCCAACCCGTCGATGAAGGCGGCCATGGTGGTCTGAGCGTGTACTCCTGCGCAGGAATTCTTCATGTCCAGCCAGCAGGAGAGGTAGGCGCGAGATGTCTCGTCTTTCTCTTGCACGCACTGCTGTAGATCGCCCATAGTGCAGGGACGCTTGAATGTACCCTCAAAGTTCTTGGTGAACGCTTCTTGCATGTCCAACCAGTTGTAGATAGATTTCTCCGGCAAGTCGTCGATCCATTGACAGGCCGTGCCCGCCAACATTAATGGGAGGTACTTGACGGCGATGCTGGGGTTGCCTCTGGCAATCTCCACCACGTTGCCGTAGTCCTGCAAGCATGTGGCTGGCTTGGCGGTGCCGTCATAGGGCTTGATGGTCTTGTCAATGCGGAAACCTTTGGGGTAAGTTGCGGACCGTATTGCAGGTACAAAGCAACGTGGTCCCAAGTATGGTCCTTCCCGGGCCTCGTGGATCTTATTGATCCGCGAACTTTCATCGTATGGCTCCGGGTTCTTCTTCTTCTTGTCAACAGGGGATGGGCTATGTGAACGACGCGGGCCTCCTCCGCCATGGTGACTGCTTGGTGGTGACAGAGGCGGAGGTGGCGATGGGTTAGCCTTCTTACTGTTACCCTCCTGCGACGCCTCACGCCTGTCACGGTTGCTTGTTGGACACGGAGGGTCATGGTGTGACCTGCTACTGTGTCCTTGGTTGCGCTCTCCGTCATGGCGGGTCTGCTCCGTGTTGTCGCGGATGACGATGCTGCACTACTTTGGTGGGGGCATATCCGTATGATGGTGAGCCTTGTAATCTTCGCGATGTCGGGGGATCGGGGCGGTGGCGATAGGCGACGAGGTCGGGCCTTTTCTCCGTGTTCGGAGGATATGGGGATGGCATCTTTCCTGTTGCGTGCATCTCTCCGTCTTTGTTCTGATGAACCCGTCTGGGACCCGACATCAAGAGGAGATCTGTCCCTTGGCGGCTTATATTGGCTAGACTGGCAAAGCGCTGGGTCAGACTCAAGCCTCTGAGAGGTGGCCTTTTCCTGCTGCTTCACCGCCTTGGCCACTAGGTCATAGACCTGTTCCACTGCCTCAGGCGATCTATCCTGCTCCAAAAGGGTCTTGGCGTAGGCGAGGTTAAGGAGTGGTGTGGGTATCACCTGCTTGCCTTCAATGTCAATGTATGGCTTAGCTTGTGCCGGCTTCGAGGGGGACCATCCTAGGTTGCGCCATACACCAGGATCGTTGATGACGCGAGCCGGAGCTTTCTTGGCCTTCTGCTGCAGCAAAGTCTTGTACTCGGCCTCCATTGCTCTAGCTTTCTCTATGGACTTCTGCGCGTTGACCAGATCTCGATCTAGCTTAGCGCCTTGCTCCGCGATGGCCTGCGCTTCCTCCAGCAGCTGCTGTCGCTTCTCATCAAGATGGGTCACGTTCCGGATATGAGAAACGGTCAGTGGCTCGATGAGGGAGATTGCCGTACATCACTCTATCAGCTGGAGTAACTTGGGCTGCTGCAGACGTAGATGCTGGAGGCGGCAAGTTTGCGGTGTTTTTGTTGCTCGGGCCGGTGCCGAGTTCCTGCGGCTGCTGTACTGGGTTAGGTGGAGGAGGCATGACTTTTGCGCGATCAATGTCAGCAGCGAAAAGTGGCCCCTTTGAAGGGTTTCGCGGCATAGTAAATCAAAATTTTCTACGGATGCGAACAGAGGGAAAGCCAAGATCTAATCTAGGAGATGCAAACAACGAGAGAGATTGGATTAGATCTTCATACCCTTGAAGATTCGCACAGCGGAACGCGTTAAATCGCGTGGGTGATGTAGTCGTACTCTCTTCTCCTCCTCGCGATCCGATCCGATCTAGCACCACAAGTGGCGGTGCCTCCGTGAGATGCACACGTGCAGCACCTCGACGTCTCCTCCTTCCTCGGACCATCAAGTATGGTGGAGAGACGGATTGGATCTACAACACGATGGTGTGGTGTATATGGTGGAGAATTTCTGCAGCAGGGCTTCGCCTACAAACAGTCGGGAGGGAGAGAGGAAGGGCAGCAGGGCGGCTAGGGTTGGAGGGGAAGGTGTGGGGGGTGGTGCGCCCCCGGCCCTCTTTATATAGAGGGGTGGGGCGGCAACCCTAGCCCCCTCCCCCAAGCCAAGGCCGGCGGCCAAGGAGGAGGAGTGGGAGGCAAGGAACCCCCCTTCTAGAAGCTCTATCTAGGGTTTAAACCCTCTTGGCCGGCTGGGCCCTATGGGGCCTTGTGCCCCTGGCCCAATGCGGCCAGGGCACTCCCTCATAGGCCCATGCCCCCTCCCGGAAGGGAGGGCCACGTTGGTCCCCTTCCGGAAGGTTCTAGAAGCTTCCGGTACAATACCGATTAACCCGGAACAATTCCGAACTCCAAAAACTGCACTGCCTTATATGAATCTTATTCTCCGGACCACTCCGGAACCTCTCGTGATGTCCCGGATCCCATCCGAGACTCCGAAAAAAAACTCATAAACCAATTATCCAATCTATCCTAGCATCGAGACACGTTAAGTGTGTGACCCTGCGGGTTCGAGAATATGCAGACATGATCTTCTATTAATCAACAGCGGGTGAAACCCATATTGACTCCCACACATTCATCGATGATCATATCGGATGAACCACGATGCCAGGATTCAATCAATCCCATATATATATATTCCCTTCGTCTCGCGATATTTTACTTGCCCGAGATTCGATCGTCGGTACCGTCATACCTAGTTCAATCTCGTTCACAGCAAGTACTTTACTAGTTCCGTAATCCGATATAACTTTGTGATTAACTCCTTAACCACATGCTTGCAAGCGGTGTTGATATGGATTACCGAGTGGGCCCGAAGTATATCTCTCCGAATTGGGAGGGACAAATCCCATCTCGATACATACAACCCAACAGATACTTTCCGATCACCTGAGAGACACCTTTATGATCACCCTCTCATAGGATGACGTCTGATGACCTCAAAGCTTTCTTCTGATACCAGGGAGTTGTATTATCTCATGGTCTAAGGAATACAATATTTGACATAAGAAAAGATTCGCAAAGACGAACACGATGACACGATCTAATTGCTTCGCTTAGTTTGGGTCTCTCCACCATATCATTCTCCCAATGATATGATCTCATTATTAATTGACAACTCATGTCCATGGTTAGGAAACCTTAACCATCATTAATCAATGAGCTAGTCCTTAGAGGCGTACTAGGGACACGGTGTTGTTCACAAACCACACAAGTATTAAAGTTTCCGCTTAATACAATTCTAGCATGGAATATAAACATTATCATGAACAAGAATTATAATAATAACATCTTTATTATTGCCTCTAGGGCATAATTACAACAGTCTCCCACTTGCACTAGAGTCAATAATCTAGTTTACATCTGGCAACAATCTCACACCCATGGCACTGAGGTGCTGATCATGTTTTACACGTGGAAGAGGTTTAGTCAATGGATCTGCGACATTCAGATCTGTATGTACTTTGCTGATCTTCAGATCTCCATCTGCTATATAATCTCGGATTATATGAGACTTGCAGTTGATATGCTTGGTCTTTGGATGATATCTTGGTTCCTTAGCGAGTGCTATGGCGCCAGTGTTGTCACACAATATCTCCAGTGGGTCCAATGCACTTGGAACCACGCCAAGCTCAGTGATGAAGTTCCTGATCCAAACTCCTTCACTTGACGCTTCTGCAGCAGCCATGTATTACGCTTCTACTGTAGGTCCCGCGATCACGCTTTGCTTGCAGCTTCTCCAACTCACAGCTCCTCCATTCAAAATATGCACGTATCCTGTCTGAGATTTAGAATCATCCTTGTCGGTGTCGAAACTAGCGTCGACGTAACCTTTTACAACGAGCTGTTCATCACCCCCATAGACTAAGAACATTTCTTTAGTTCTATTTAGGTACTTTAGGATGTTCTTCACGGCTGTCCAGTGTTCCACTCCTGGATCACTTTGATACCTGCTCGTCAAACTAAGAGCATTGGACACATCCGGTCTAGTACACAACATGGCGTACATGATCGAACCTATGGCCGAGGCATAAGGCACTTTGCTCATAGCTTCCCTATCATTTACCGTAGCTGGACACTGAGCCTTGCTCAATATCTTACCTGACAACATAGGCACTGAACCTTTCTTTGCCTTATCCATTCTGAACCTTTTCAGAACTTTGTCTAGGTATGTACTCTGGCTTAAAGCTATCAGGCGTCTTTGTCTATCTCTATAGATTTTGATGCCCAATATATAAGAAGCTTCACCTTGGTCTTTCATTGAAAAACACTTGTTCAAATAACTCTTCACATCGTTAAGCATGTTGATGTCATTTCCAATAATCAATATGTCATCCACATATAGTACCGTAAACGCCGTGACTCCCACTCACTTTCTTGTAGATGCAAGCTTAGAGCAATTTGGAACAAATCCAAAGCTCTTGATCACTTGATCAAACGAAGGTTCCAACTCCGAGATGCTTGCTTCATCCATAAATGGAACGCTGAAGTTTGCATACTTTATCAAGATCCTTAGGATCGACAAAACCTTCGGGTTGCATCATATACAACTCTTCATCAATGTTGCCATTGAGGAACGCATCTTGACATCCATCTCGCCATATTTCATAATCATGAAACGCAGCAATTGCTAATAAAATCCGAATGGACTTAAACATCGCTACGGAGAGAAAGTCTCATCGTAGTCAACACCTTGAACTTGTCGAAAACCTTCGCAACAAGCGTGCTTTATAGACGGTAACATTACCATCCGTCCGTTTTCTTCTTGAAAATCCATTTGCACTCAACGGCCTTTCGTCGCTAGGAGGGTCCACCAAAGTCCATACTTGGTTTTCGCTCATGGATCCTAATTCGATTTCATGGCTTCTAGCCATTTCTTAGAGTCCGGCTCATCATCGCTTCCTCATAGTTCGTAGGTTCACCGTCTTCTACTAACAAGACAAATAAGACATGGTTGCCGTACCACTCGGAGGGGCACGCGACCTTGTCGACCGCGACGCTCGAGAGCAACATCGTCAAGCTTCATGATCCTTGTCATTAGCTTCCTCTATCGTTGGTGCGGTGACCTTTGAACAATTTCAGGTGCTGTGCTACTATCCAACTCAAGATAAGGTTCAATAACCTCGTCTAGCTCTACTTTCCTCCCACTCACTTCTTTCGAGAGAAACTCCTTCTCAAGAAAGGAACCGTTCTTTGCGACAAACACTTTGCCTTCGGTTCTGTGATAGAAGGTATACCCAATAGTTTCCTTAGGGTATCCTATGAAGACGCATTTCTCCGCTTTGGGTTCGAGCTTGTCCGGCATCAACTTCTTGACGTAAGCTTCGCATCCCCAAACTTTAAGAAACGACAACTTAGGTTTAGCACCAAACCACAGTTCATACTGTGTCCTCTCAACGGATTTAGATGGTGCCCTATTTAAAGTGAATGCAGCGGTTTCTAATGCATAACCCCAAAATGATAACGGTAAATCAGTAAGAGACATCATCGATCGGACCATATATAATAGGGTTCGGTTCCGGCGTTCAGAAACACCATTGCGCTGTGGTGTTCCGGGTGGCGTGAGTTGTGAATCGATTCCACTTGCTTTCAGATGCGTGAGTAAATCATAACTCAAATATTCACATCCACGATCGAATCGTAGAAACTTAATCTTTCTGTTACGATGGTTCTCCACTTCATTCTAAAATTCTTTGAACTTTTCAAACGTTTCAGATTTATGTTTCATTAAATAGATATACCCATATCTACTTAAGTCATCGGTAAAAGTGAAAAAATAGCGATATCCACCGCGCGTCGAAACACTCATCGGTCTGCATACATAGGTATGTATGATTTCCAACAAGTCCGTTGCTCGCTCCATTATACCGGAGAACGGGGTTTTGATCATCTTGCCCATGAGGCATGGTTCGCATGTGTCAAATGATTCAAAATCAAGGGACTCCAAAAGTCCATCAGAATGGAGTTTCTTCATGCGCTTTACACCAATATGACCTAGACGACAGTGCCACAAATAAGTAGTATTATCACTATCTACTTTGCATCTCTTAGCCTCAATGTTATGGATGTGTGTTTCATCCCTTTCGAGATTTAGAAGAAATAAACCATTCACAATAGGTGCATGACCATAAAATATGTTACTCATATAAATAGAACAACCATTATTCTCCGATTTAAATGAATAACCGTCTTGCAATAAACAAGATCCAAATAATGTTCATGCTCAACGCAGCACATAATAACACTTATTAAGGTTTAAAACTAATCCAAGGTAAAACTAAGGAGAGCGTCTTGACGGCCATCACATCAACTCTCGATCCGCTGCAACGCCAAGCATTGTCACCTCATCCCTCACAAGCCGCCGTCTATTCCGTAGCTCTGTTTCAAGTTACAAATATTAGCAACCGAACCGTATCAAATACCTGTGCACTACAACGAGGGCTAGTAAGGAAAACATCAATAACATGTATATCAAATATACCTTTGATGGTTCCAGCCTTCTTGTCCGCTAAGTACTTGACGATTCGCCCAAAGGACCCTTGTCCTTGCAATAGAAGCACTCAAAGGTCCGCTTAGGACCAGACTTGAGCTTCTTCTCGGCAGGGCGCTTGTCCGCCTTCTTGAAGGGATTCTTTGCTCCCTTACCTTTCTTGAAGGTGGGCTTGTTGACCATCAACACATGATTATCCTTTTTGATGTCCACTTCCGCGGCCTTCAGCTTTGCGAAGAGCTCGGTGATCGTATCAGTGGAACCAATCTGATTGTGAGTCACTACAAAACTTTTGTAGCTGGGAGGGAGTGATTGCAGAACCCTGTCAATCTTGAGCTCCTCTGGAATCGTGCATTCCAGTTGCTCAAGGCGTTGAGTGTAGCCCGTCATCTTAATGGCGTGCTCACTAACGGAACTCCCTTCCTCCATCTTGCAGTTAAAGAACTTCTCAGAGATCTCATATCTCTCAGAACGGGCCTGAGTCTGAAACATGGTTTTCAGCTCTTCGAGAATCTCAAAGGGCCCGGGATAGTCTTCAAAACGATTTTGAAGTTCCGGTTCCATAACAAACAACATGGTGCTCTTAATCACACCATAATCATCTTTGCGCGACTGATAGACAGCTTTCTCATCAGCCGTCGCAGTTGCAGCAGGGGGGTCACCTAACGCTTTCCCAAGGACATAGTCCTTTTGACCGCCAGAGAGAATGATTCTTATATTGCGGAACCAATTGGTGAAGTTAGACCCATTGTTTCTAAGCTTTTCCTTCTCAACAAAAACGTTGAAGTTGAAGTTGGACTTAGCCATTTGATCTACAATATTTGCAAGTACAAATTAGACTATGTTAATGATAACTAGTTCAACTTTTAATCAAATTACTAGATGAACTCCCACTAAATTCAACATCCCTCAAGTTGTTTAGTGAACACGATCCAAATTCACCACACCTAATCCGATCTTCACGAGAAGAGATGTGGTTTCAATGGTGGACAACGAAGTGTCGATCATATCATTCATATGACTCATGCTTAACCTTTCGGTTCATGTGTTCCGAGGCCATGTCTGTACATGCTAGGCTCGTCAAGTTAGACCCAAGTATTTCCGCGTGTGCAAAACTGGCTTGCACCCGTTGTATGTGAGTGTAGAGTCTATAGCACCCGATCATCACGTGATGCTTGGACACGATGAACTTTCGCAACGGTGCATACTTGGGGAGAACACAGTTTTTATCTAGATCTTTAATTGAGGAATCATCTTATAATGCTACCGTCGCGATCTAAGCATAATAAGATACATAAAAGGATAAACATCACATGCATATAACTTTATGTGACATGGTATAGCCAATCTTCGCGCAATGATCTCCATCTTGTGCGTTCCGGCATGATCTCCATCACTCCACCATGATTGCCTCCACCACGAATAGCAACTACAACTATTGCTAACTACTTAGCGATAAAGTGAAACTATTACATGGCGCATAAGAAGTTGACACACAGGTCATACACAATTATAAATACAACCATATGGCTCCTTCCGGTTGTGTACTCATCGACATGCAAGTCGTGAAACATTACAAAACATGATCATTGCATACATTATATACATCACATCTTGGGCCATACCATATCACAGAAAACACTCCCTGCAAAAACAAGTTAGACGCCTCTACTTTGTTGTTGCATGTTTTACGTGGCTTATGGGAGTAGATGCTAAGAACGATTCTTACCTACGGAAAGCCACAACGGTGATATTATGGTTGCCAAACTCCGGTGTTAATCCCATGACAACTATAGTGAGAGAAACTGACATCCACCGGCCGCATGTGTGGAACAAGCCACACGTCAAGTGCGGAGCCGGTCTCGCGAACGACATCGCGTAAGGTTGGCCTGGACCGCTTCAATCTCACAATCCCGCGTCATAAGAAGAACACAAACAAGAGGCTTGCAACAGAAAACATCAACGCCCGCAACAACCATGTTGCGTTCTACTCGTGAAACACATCTATGCATAGATCTAGCTCTGATACCACTGAAGGGTTTCGCGGCATAGTAAATCAAAATTTTCTACGGATGCGAACAGAGGGAAAGCCAAGATCTAATCTAGGAGATGCAAACAACGAGAGATATTGGATTAGATCTTCATACCCTTGAAGATTCGCACAGCGGAACGTTCGTCGGAACATGGGTGATGTAGTCGTACTCGCTTCTCCTCCTCGCGATCCGATCCGATCTAGCACCACAAGTGGCGGTGCCTCCGTGAGATGCACACGTGCAGCACCTCGACGTCTCCTCCTTCCTCGGACCAACAAGTATGGTGGAGAGACGGATTGGATCTACAACACGACGGCGTGGTGTATATGGTGGAGAATTTCTGCAGCAGGGCTTCGCCTACAAATAGTTGGGAGGGAGAGAGGAAGGGCAGCAGGGCGGCTAGCGTTGGAGGGAAAGGTGTAGGGGTGGTGCACCCCCAGCCCCCTCCCCCAAGCCAAGGCCGGCGGCCAAGGAGGAGGAGTGGGGGGCAAGGAAACCCCCCTTCTAGAAGCTCTATCTAGGGTTTAAACCCTCTTGGCCGGCTGGGCCCTATGGGGCCTGGTGCCCCTGTCCAAATGCGGCCAGGGCACTCCCTCATAGGCCCATTCCCCCTCCCGGAAAGTGGGGCCATGTTGGTCCCCTTTCGGAAGTGTTGCCTGTCAAAACTCACCGGCGGGCAGCGACGAGCAACACGAAGAGCCGGGAGGCTCCCAGAACTGCTGGTGGGCCCTGGTCCCTCGGGCAACGGCCCGCAAAACTCCGGCACGCGCCCTGGCTTGGTTCGAGATGCCACCTGACCTATACCTGGTCAGGAAGGTGAAGGATTGCTCCGATTGATTTCCTGCATGGTAAACAAGTATACGTAAAATTCGAGCCGTGACCGGCTCCCAGGTTTCCCCGTGAATCGGCTCCTAGAGCCGATTATCCCATGATTCTACATTAGATCTTATGATAACATGGGGTTTTGCTTTATCGTTACAAGTTAAATCGATCTACGACTGTTTGACGTTTTCACCACGTAACTGGAACGTCCTACACGTGATTGAGCCTGGTATATACAAAAGATGAAGAATACTAACCCTAGAGGAGGCCTAATAACCAACGTAAAGTTAATTATCGGAACAACTTCTCTAAAGCGAGTAAGCCACGTCTTTACGTACTACTGGATCGTTCAACCCGTTTGTAAGGCCTGACTACTTGTATATCAAACTAAACCTTGGTGGGCAAGGCACAACCATAACAGATCGAAACAACTAAATAAAGATGAAGCAAGATGCTACCCTCGCACTTGGGAAAAGGTGCAAAGGTAGTGAGATAACTAGAGGCAGCGTAAATCAAAGAATTATAACGAAAAGCACCGACGCTAGCCTCAATGAATCCATGATAGTAGTGTTACTCACCATCAACAAGGCTTCAGTACGAGTAACACTAAATAACGCATAAGTAAAAATACTGCCTAGATCGCGAGATGCGATCTAGGAAGCATGACACTTACCCGAAAGAAACCCTAGAACAAGGGGTGGTGATGCGCTGAGATTGTGTTTGTTGTGAACGTGATTGTCCTCCTTTTCTCGATAACCTTAGGTACATATTTATAGTCCGGAGACTCTCTACTTTTGGAATAACTCTACAACTCTATCTTTACCTAAACTGAAACGGAACCTAAACTAACACGAAACCTACTATGATACAAGATACACGGGCAATTTAGCCCAAATCCACGCACTAGGCCGATCCAACAACACGTTGAATATACGCATCTTCCAAGCCCATCTTGATCACGGCCCATCTCCTCCTTTAGCCAAAATATGGCGATAACACATGCCCCCCTGGTTTTGGCAATGATAATTCCAAAACCACTCTGCTGATAAATTTTTTCTTCTTCCCCCTCTTTTTTTTGTTTGTATCGGGTTGCGCGTTGACAGAATGCGTTGCAGAACAGGATCGTCACGCCACCCCTTCATCATGACGCCCTGTCTTCTCAACTCCTTCGCAGTGCATGATTTGACGATTTTGGCGACATTCGGGAAACCGCTATGGCATTGAACCGTCTCTCCACTATTCCCCTTATTTAAATCCACCTAAGCAGTTCGCAATCCCCATCTTCCTCCAACAGCCAAAAAACCCTTCTTCCTCCGCCGAAAAAACCCTGTTTCTTCGCCATGGCCTCCTCTGCTTCCTCTGGCCTGTCCTCCCACGCCTCCAACTCAATGAGCGACCGAGAGCCGACGCCGAGCACTCCGATGGCGGCGTACAACACTCTCGCCCCACAATGGTGGTACGAGAGGGGTTGGGATTTCACCGTTTGGTCGGAGGACGACGCGTCCTTGACCGACGGCGAAGAAGACCTGCAGTTCCTCGCTGATGGGGAACTGGAGGCAGACAGCACCGACGACGCCATGTCCTGGGACGGCGTCGACTCCTCCGAGGAGGAGGAAGAGGATGTCGGCTCCTCCGAAGAGTACCAGCCGGTGAAGTACTTCCGCACTGGGTCCAGCGAGGACACCGACGACGACGAAGACGAGGAGGCCCCTGCTGGCTTCTTCAGCAGCAGCAGCGAAGACGACGCCGGTAGCAGCGCTGAGGATAGCGCACAAGACGGCGGCAATGACAGCGACGACGACCTCGGACTAGATTAGGAACCAGTAGCAGTAATAGTAGTAGAAATAAGCCCCCTTTTGTAATCGATCAGCCCTTTTGTAAGCAACCAGCTTCTGAATGAAATGAAAAATCCGTTCTCTCGAAGATTGCTCTTGTCGCCCCAATTTTTTGCCGATAACCAAAATAGGTCGATGCTCCAGAAGCCGATAGCAACGCATCGTCTTTCCCCTTGTTACGTTTACTCAGTCAACCAAGCCATAGCTCAAAGAGTCGATGCATATCGGTTTTCCCAAAAACGTTGACAAAGTCCGACTTGGTCACATGCTCAGGCAAACCTAAACGGTCACTTCTTAGTCTCAAACGGTAACCTGCGACCCTCTTCAAAAAGGGTGACCTAGACCTCCAATTGCCCATCGAAATACGTGCCCTGAACAAACAGCTAATGACGGGCAAGGATGAAGATTTCTTCAGTAGCTTGTATGTGGATACTGGCACCTGTTTGTAACATATGTGAACCTCTAGAGTCGATGACCATGCATCGGCTATATATTTTCTTTTTTATTCGGCCGATTTTCAGTATCGCCCCCCCACACTTTACTGTCCAACATCTCACGTGCTTTTTTTACCTGGCCGATTTCATGTATCGGCCCCCATGTTTTACTGTCCATCATCCCACATGCTTGGGAAATATTTCTTGAGATGTTGACCATTGACCGCCACCGGGAATTTCACGCCGTCCAGCTCCTCAAGCATGTATGCGTTTCCTCTTAAAACTTGATCAACCCTGTATGGCCCGTGCCAATTTGGAGACCATTTACCATATGTTGCATCCTTAGTCCCTAATGGCAACACAGCTTCCCATACCAGATCACCAACGTGGAACTCCTTTGGCCTCACTTTCTTGTTGTATGCACGAGCTACCTTGGCCTTGTTCTCTTTGATCTTCTCAAGCGACCACAACCTGAGCTCAGTTAAATCCTCAACACTGTCACTCATCAGGGTTGCATATTCTTCAGTTGTTAGATTGTCCTGAAAAGTGACACGTCTCGATCCTGCCGTAATTTCCCAGGGCAACACGGCTTCTTGTCCATATACTAGATGATATGGCGAAGTTTTAATCGCCCCATGGCATGACATGCGATAAGCCCACAATGCCTCTGACAAAACCTCGTGCCAACGCCTAGGGTGCTCATCGACTTTTCTCTTGATCAGCTTGATGAGGCTCTGGTTGGATGCTTCAGCTTGCCCATTAGCTTTGAGCATAGTATGGAGATGATCGATCGACTTAATCCCCATGTCCTCGCAGAACTTTCTAAACTCCTGAGAAATAAAGACCGAACCTCCATCGGTCATGATAGTTTGGGGAATCCCGAATCTATGGATGACATGCTCTTTCACAAAGTTGATAACATCCTTTGAGTTCACTGATTTCATCGGGACAGCTTCCACCCATTTAGTGAAATAATCGGTGATGGCCAAAATCCACATGTGGCCTTTGCTTGATGGAGGATTGATTTTGCCGATCATATCCATGCCCCAACCTCGAACGCCAAGGCTTGATGATGGGGTTCATTCTTGACGCTGGTACCATCTGAATTTTTCCAAATTTCGACATGCTTGACACCCTTTGTAGTAGTTGAAACAGTCCTCAAGCATCTTTGGCCAATAAAACCGATCGCTGATCAACCATTTCATCTTGTGAGCCGATTGGTGAGTTCCACAGCGCCTTTTCGTACTCGTCAGGAGCCGATTAGCCTCGGCCGTCCCCGACATTTGAGCAATAACCCTTCCGAGTCCTCAGAAACATGTCATCCCCAATAAGTACATACTTCATGGCCTTGTACCTTATCCGTTTAGGTGCCCCCCGAGCCGAATCTTTCAAGTAATTGAAGATATCGGCTCTCCAGTCGTCAGCTTCCAGGAACTGTACCTGAATATTGGCTCCCTCTGCTACATCCTTGTACCCTAAAGCCATTTGTGCAAGATCATTTGCCTCTATGTTCTGCGACCGCGGGATCCAGGTGAAGTTTATGTACCGGAACTGTGTCATCAGCTCACGGCAGTGCAACCATAATGGGAAGAGGGACTCGCTCTCACACTTGTACTCCTCCGTGAGTTGGGAAATCACCAACTTGGAATCTCCAAAAATTTCCACTGCTTCTGCTCCGGCTTCGAGGAGTAACTCCATTCCCCTGCGTATCGCCTCGTACTCAGCGACATTGTTGGTGCGAGAGGTAGATAATCTGATGGAGAAGGAAAATGTTGCCCCCCGAGGCGACACAAGTAAAATGCCGATGCCGCAGCCATCGTCACAAACCGATCCATCAAAGAACATAGCCCACGCTCTTATAGACAGTGCTGCTATGTTAGTGTTGATCCTTTCAGCGATAAGGTCGGCCAACGCCTGTCCCTTAACTGCTTTTGCGGGTTGATACCGGATGTCAAACTCTGATAATGCGAACATCCATTTGCCCAGACGGCCTTTCAACATAGGAGCCGACAACATGTGCTTTATGACGTCTGATTTGCATATGATGATGATCTCTGCTGATAGCAAAATGTGGCGCAGCTTGGTGCAGATGAAAAACAGGCAGAGGCACAACTTATCGATATCAGGATACCTTGTCTCCGCGTCCATCATCCTTCTGCTTATGTAAAATACGACTCGCTCCAGCCCATCATAAACTTGTACCACCACCGAGGCGATGGACGTGTCAGCTACTGACAAGTAAATGTAGAACGGTCTGTCCGGCTGGGGCGGAACCAACACTGGCGGCTTCGTCAGATATTCTTTGATCTCGTCGAAGGCTCGTTGTTGTTCTGCCCCTAGCGAAATTCCTCGTCAGATCTAGTTTTCACCAGTCCCATGAACGGTTCTATTCTTCCTGACAGATTGGAGATGAATCTTCTGACGAAGTTGATCTTGCCGATTAGAGATTGCAGCTCTTTCTTTGTGGTAGGTGGCTTCATTGTCCGTACTGCCTCCTGACTTTTCAGGCCGATCTCAATCCCTCGTTCATGGACCAAAAAACCCAAGAACTGACCGGCCGTGACCCCGAAGGCACACTTCTTCGGATTCATCCAGAGTCAATTTTCTTGTTCGTCCGAACGCGAAGATCGTCCAAGTGTCCGCAATCAAGCGGACTTGACCACCACGTCATCGATGTAAATTTCCACCAACTTGCCGATCAGATCATGGAAAATGTAATTCATGGCCCTTTGGTACGTGGCGCCGGCATTCTTCAGTCCGAACGTCATGACTACATACTCGAACAACCCCACTGAACCTGGGACTCTGAACGCCGTCTTGTGTATATCTTCTGGAGCCATAAAAATTTTGTTGTATCCGGCATTGCCATCCATGAAGCTCAGGATTTTATGACCAGCCGCTGTGTTGATTAACGTCTCTGCCACCGGCATCGGATACTCATCCTTTGGGGTAGCTCTATTGAGATCCCGAAAATCTATGGCAACACGCCACCGGCCATCCTTTTTCTCTACAGGTACTATACTAGAAATCCACTCAGCATACCTGCATGGCCTGATTAACTTGGCCGTCAACATTTTCTTGACCTCTTTCTTGACTTCTTCCAGAATTTCGGCCTTCATTTGTCGTGCTCGCTGCTGAAATGGCCGAAATCCTTTTTTAAGCGGGAGTCAATGCTCAATGATGCTCCTGTCTAACCCGGGCATTTCTGTGTAGTCCCAGGCGAAGCAGTCTGGATATTTTTTCAACAGGGCTATCATCGGACCCCGCAGACTCGGGTCTAACTTCTTGCTGATAAATGTTGGTCGTGGCTTATCCCCAGGACCAATGTCGATCTCTTCTAGCTCATCAGCAGATGTAAACCCATACCCTAGCTTTCCGTCACCTGTCAAATCGATGGTAAACACAGGGAAAACAGTAGGTGAGGGTAACAAAAATAATTTGGGCCGATTGCCTGAATCGGCCCCCTTTTTGCTTGCATTAGTCAAGGATGGTTTACACCTTATTGTTTTACAATGGCAGGGCATCTCCCTGCTACGACTACGTGATCCGCTTGTCGTGTGATTGGTGCTTTTCATTTTTTGTGGCCGATCGCGAGGATCGGCCGTACCACGCATGGTTGTGGACTTTCCTACTCTGTCAGGCCAGTGGATAAGACCAGCCTCACCCCGTTTTTTGTAGCTTCAATGCGCTCACAGCCGTCTAAACTGATTCCAGAGATCGGCTCTTGGTCTTCTGCTTCCCAGACGTTCATGCCAGCTATGGAAACCTCGATAGAATCATCTGCATGGATGACCTCCACTTCATCTCCGTCCCATCAGACAGTAATGGTGCATCGTGGATGGAATGCAGCAATTAGCGTGAATCAATCTCTACCTAGCAAGACAGCGAGGTACTTTTGCTGTCCACGAAAAATGACGTGGGTATGGTTTTCCGCCACCGCCGATCCACGTCAAGACGCCTTGCGTTCAAGACCGCCGTTGAAGTCGCTTAACGTGACGTTGGTTTTGATCAGATCTGCAGTGGAGCGTCCCAAACGTCGTAGCATGTCGTATGGCATGATATTGACTGCCGCCCCGGTGTCTACCAACATCTTGCTGACAGGTTGCCCATTGATGTAACCTCGTAGGTACAGGGCTTTCAGATGTTTGTAACCCTTCTCACGTGGCTTCTCAAAAATAAACGGCCGTGGGCCGCAGTCGAACTGTGCCACTGGTAGCTCATTGGTTCTTGGCGCGCAGAACTCTGACGGAAGTATGAACACCATGTTTGTACCAGCCGATGTCTGTGCATCGGCTTTTATTGGTTTGGGGTGCCACTCTTTCCTTGTCGGGCGGTCTCCCGTTTCCAAGGTCTGCCTGATTTTGACGGCTAGATCGGGCCGCGCTTTCTTTAAAGCATGGAGATACCGCGCTTCAGCTTCCTCCAAGTTACGCACTCTACGCTTTTGGGTATGTCTGAGTTCGTCTGGACACCACCTTGGACGGTGATATCTGTCTTCTTCATTGTCATCCCTTGGCTTCTCGAGGTCCTTTGCTCGAGCGGACTCCCTGTGATGGCTCTGAGGTGGGAGAGGCCCTAAACGTTTGAATACTGAAACTGGCCTCGTGTCCTCCTTCTGCTGTCCACACTCCGGGCAGTTGTCGACTGTAGGCAATCGGCTCATTCCCGCGTCCCAGCAATACTTGAAGAAAGGACAATCCCAATGTTTGTCTGCGCCTTCCTTTTCTTTTGACGGTCCCCTAGCGAGGTGCTCATATCCTTTATCGTCTCCATCGCGCTGGCTCCGTTGGTCATACTGACGCTCATACTTGTTAAGGATATGCGTGGAATGCGGCTTCTGATACCGCACTCTCCTCACCTGTTCCTCTGTTAAGTACCGCCTGTCGTTATGGCCGGGCCGGTCGCATGGACCAGCCTCTTCTCTTTCTTTGCCCCGAGAGCGACCACCTTCCTTCTTGTACGTGTCATGGTGGTACCCAGACCCTGCCATATTAACACCGAATGTAAAATCCAGCTGACGCCTCGCGGAGCGACTGAGTTCTATCATGTTGACGCCGGGAAATGGGTTTGTGTCCACTTTCATGGCGAACTGCCCAAGGATCAGACGGCCTTGCTCTATCGCCATTTGGATTTGGCGACGTAGCTCTTTGCAGTCATTGGTGGTGTGGGTGAACGAGTGATGCCACTTGCAGTATGGTCTCCCGTTCATTTCCTGAGCCGTGGGGATTTTATGGCCGTCGGGTAACCTCAGCTGCTTCTCTTTCAGCAGTAAATCGAAAATCTGCTCAGCTTTGCTCATGTCGAAGTCGAACCCTTTTGCAGGCCCTTGCTGTTTCACCCATTTGCAGGACACGGGGTCTGCCCCCCGATCCCATTCAGCCACGGCCACCTCCTGGTCTTGTGTAGGATCACCTTCTTCTGTATCGACCAGGCCTATCGGACGCTTGAACTTGTCTTGGTATAACTCAGGGTGGCGCTGTTCATACATCGCCGCTTTAGGCCATGTGCGCCAATGAGTTGTACTCTACTTGGAAAGCCAGATCCTTGATGGGTGAGAGACCCAACACGCTGCCGACCGCTTCCTTCTCGATTAAACGAGCGGAGTAACATCGGTTCTTGACGGTCTGAAGCTGGATGTACTCGCCATCGTTTCTCCCGCTTCGCCGCTTTGCAGTGCGCAATGCCAGCCTCGGTAGCCTCTGAATGATATTGGATGTGGAACTGCTCTTCCAGTTGCTTCCAGGTCTGAATCGAATCAGGTGGCAGCGAGGTGTACCACCCAAAAGCTGGTCCTGTCAGAGATTGCGCAAAAAACCTTACACGCATTTGATCCGATGCCGAAATTATGCCTAGCTGTGCCAGGTATCGGCTTACGTGCTCGATTGAGCTCGACCCTTCCGACCCGCTAAACCTTGAGAACTCAGGGAGTCGATACTTGGGTGGCAGCGGAATCAGATCAAACTCGTTGGGGTACGGCTTTGAATAGCCGATTGTCCTTCTGTAGAGGTTCCAATCTTTAATAAGATAGAGCCCCCTGTGTTTTACAATGCTAGTCCCTGGATCAATAGCTAGCATCCACAGTTAAGATGTATTATCAAGATACAAAGGTCATATTATAACTTTATAACCAGGAATAACATAATTCTATTACATCATACATAGCTCATTGGCTATTACATTACATTGCAGCGGAATAATTATAATCATGGGGTCCTTCATCTTCAAAGTGCCACAGGCAGATGTTGGTTGTAGACTTTGTAGTCCTAGTCAATCAAACAATCTTCATTTAAAACAATCAACCGCAACATTACAAGTTACAGCCATAAGGGTCAATACATTTGAATTGTATTGGCAAGTTTCACTTTTATATTAATAAGTGGATACTATCATTTCATGCAAATATGGCTAAGTGGAGTTTAGGGTTCTTTGGCATAAAGCAATATTTTATCCTATCTTTTCAAAATGGTTTTGGTCTTTTGTCAAATCTCATTTCCAAGATCCTTGAACATCCTTGGTAGACACTCAAGTGTTCAAGTACTTGTCAAAAATCCTTGAGCACCTTGGTAATCCCAAGTGCTACAAGTTTTATCAAAACTCATGAGTTCCTTGGTAACCCCAAGTACATCATGTTATTGAGCACCTTGGTAACTCCCCAAGTGCAACAAGCTTTATCAAATCTCTTTGAATTCCTTGGTATCCCCAAGTGCATCAAGTTTTTTATATATTGAAGTTAGAATGTCGAGATCTCTCATAGTTCAAACTTTAGTTGCTCAGTATTGTCCATAACCGGGGACACGGCTAAGTACTTAGATTTTATTAACTTCTGCAGAAGGAGTACACTTTACCCACATGACACAATCCCATCTTGTTGCCACCGGGCCCTCTGGATTAGTGCTCACCAAGATGGAGTACTGGCAGACTGAGAATGTGACGAAGTCTTTCCAAAAGGTCCTCCCATACATCATTGCTAGCTTGTCTTCAGCCCCCATGAAGCATTCCAGATCCCCATGTCCGGTAACTAAAGACAATGTATGGGTCTTCCTAATGTAATTGACTAAGCCAGAGCCATAATAGCACGTGGTTGTACACGAAAGCCACAATTGGAGAAACATGTTCAATCTCTAAGTTTCCTAGGTGGTTTTCATTTGGAGCACAACACAAAGTGATTGCCATAGACATGGGTCCCTTTTGTTGCCACCTTCTCCAAAACATAAAGTGTCCACCACCTAGGTGGTTCATTTGGTCCTTGTTTTATTATATAAAATCACAAGTCCTTTTCTCAACCTATAAAAAAATTTCAACATGTATCTCTTTTCAAAACTTAGCATGGCTAAGCATGTACAACTTTAATATTTTCACTAAGGAGTGTATAGGGAATCCTATTAGGATTAGCATAGCATAAGTATAAAACATTTTCATGCATGTTTACAAACTCTACTAAGTATAATGAAAATAGTAGGTCTTTTGTATGATAGTGTAACTTGCCTTTTTGTTTAGGGAATGATAGTCACTCCTTTGATTTTGCTAATCCCACACTTGCTAATTTCACTACAATCAAACAAGCATAGTATCAAGTAGCATTCCAACTTTCAAACAATAATTCTCATACTCAAAGCAATGGTTCCTAAGTCTTGTAGAAAGAGGGTTCCATTGCAAAGTTGGTCTCTACTAGGTTTATAAACTTTGTAAGGTCCACATTGGTCATTTACCAAAATGGCAAAGTCATTAGTTAGAGGTTTTGCCCAAAGTTTATTTTAAAATGCATTCAACATTTTATGTGGTGGAAATTTATTCTTTTTCAAGCAAAACTTTATTTTTTTTTCCAAGTGAGTTTCCCTTGGCAAGGATTGGTGTTTTGGGTCAGTAAGCTTGGTCCATAACATTTTCCCAAGGTTTTCCTTGCAACAACTTTTCCATAAAACAATTTAATGGGTTCTATTTGGCTAGAAATTGACTTAGTTGATTAATTCAATTTAAATTTCAAAAAAATTATTTTTAGCACTATGGTTTGGTTCCTAGGGTCAGTAGGGTCACACAATTCCATTTTGCAAAAGATTTAATCCTAAAAATCAATTTTAAACAATTTTTATACTTTAAACAAGTACACAAATGTTTCTGTAAATTCAAACAAACTAACAGATACTATTTTCAAAACTAAGGCCATGGTTGGCTAGGGCTTGTTCTCCTGAATCCATTGATATAAAATTTGTCAAATTTGGACGTGTGGATCAAAAGATATAAGGGTTTGAAGTTTGTAGTTAAATCAGATTCAAATTTCTTTTAAAACGAGATAAGTGACACGCGGCATGCTCTGGTTGGACGGTACCGATTCGGAGTGGATCACGCTGTGGGGCGTTGGATTAAGTCAGATCGGGTGGTCCAGATAACGTACCCCTTCGCGGCTTAAGTCACCTGTTTCTACGCGTCTGATCTAAATCGAACGGTCCTGATCAATCATCCACGAAGTGGCGGCGCTGGCGACGGTGGTTGGCGGCGGCGAGGTCTGTCAGCGGCGGAGCAGGTGATACCAGAAGCGAGGAAGAGAGAGAGGAAGCTTACCGGGTTCGTGGAGCGACGCTGATGCTCAACGTGGTTTCGAGGAGGCGAGGGGTGCACTGAGGCGATGCTAATCACTCGCCGGAGTTCGCTCGGCGTCGGGCGCGTTCAGGCGTCTCAGGGAATGTGGCTACAAAGCACGGGAAGGAAAACAGAGAGTGGGGTTAGCTTCGTGCGCGGTTCCCTGACAAGTTAGTATCAACGCCAGGAAAGGGGGTGGTCTAGCTTACCGGGGAGGGCTCGTCGGAGAAACCAGATGGTGGCGACGACGGTTGTCGTTGTTGCCGACGTTCTGGAGCTTCCGCGGGTGAGTGGGAGGCACCGGGAGAAGCGCCAAGGCTAGGAGAGTGTGTGAGTGTGCTTAGGGAGGCAAGGGGCGGTGTCGTGTTGCCGGAATCACACCGAACATTGTCGGAGCAGAGGCGTTCTGGTCGAAATTTGCTCTCGGCCTAGGCAGAGAGAGGGAGTGGTCTGGGGAAAATGAAGGTGAAGTCGCTGGCGTTTAAGTAGGCGTCGTCGCAGGGAAAGTAAAGGCCGTGGTTAACGCGAATTTAAGCCGTGGCTTCAATGGCAGAAACGGCCGCGCTGTGAGGGGGAGAAGAAGTCGCGGGGAGGACGATGAACAGGGCAGAGTGGGGTCCAGCGTCAGTGGGAAAACGTTTCAGGCGGGGTCCACTTGTCGGTTGCTGGGAGGGTGCGGTTCTGAGTAAGAAAGAAAACGGCTCGCGAGAGGAATGGGCTAGATGGGCTTCCTGGGCTGGCTGGGTTGAGTTGGCTGTTTTCCATTTTTTTTTATTCTGTGTTCTTTTTCCATTTCTATTTTATTTCCTGATTTGAATTTCAGCCAACTATTCAAGCATTCAAAATAATTCAAATAATTTCAAATATTTGTATTGTGTTTTTGGTTCTGTTTATCAACTTAAACCAATTATTAATTAAAATATTATTTTTATAACCTTTTATTAATTAAATAAGAGGGTCCTTTATTTATTTAATATGTTTTGATTTATTTAATAAACTCCTTATTTGAATTCTAAACATTTTCCTAATCAATTCAGTAGGTTTTATTTGGAAATAAAGAATGCTTGGAACTTGTTATAAAAATAAATATCATTTGGTTATATAGGGTCCATTAAAAATTATATAAAGTAGACTTTCATCATTAATTTTAACAAGTTTTATTTTATTGAGATATTTATTTTTAAATCTTAAAATAAAGTCAAAACACTTTAGTAGGGTTTAATTAAGAAAATAACATACTTAGAATCTTATTTAAAATAATTTAATAAGTTTTGATGTTTTAATTGAAAATGGTTAAAACCTTTTATTTAGATAAAATTTGATATTAATTCCTTATCATTTTATTTTATCTAAACCTTTGTTAGTTTTAATCAAAACTAAATGTTTTTAATTCATAAGCTTGGCCAAGGTTTTTGATTTAGCTTTATAAAACTTTCTTTATTTATAATCTTCTATTTCATTTGAAAACAAATCTTTTCTTTTGATTGTTTAAAATAACATTCCCAATTGTTTCCTTTTATGAAATGCTTACCCTTTTAAATCCTTTTAGGATTTTAATTAATTCAAATAGGTTTGAGTTTCCATTTTAAATTCAAAAAGTTTCTTCTGGCTCTGAAAATCAAACAAAGTTTTATTTTATTAATTTATTTTCACATTACAAGATTTGGAAAATCTTGGGATGTGACAGGCTACCACCCTTAAAATAAATCTCGTCCCGAGATTTGGGAAGTTTAGGGTTACAAGCAAGTTCAAAGCAGCTAGGGTACTACCACCCTTAAAATATTTTCAAACAAAATTACATATTGGCCTTCTAGGGTCCTGGAATTTCTCTATATTAAACTTTTGCTTTATTCATATGCTTGACTCATGGACCAAGGTTGAGCTTCTCCATAGGCTTGTTCAACTTGTTCTTCATCCTTTCTGGACAGTTGCTTGCATAGTGTCCTGGATTCTTGCAGTTGAAGCAATGAATGTCATTGAGTTCTTTACGTGGCTCTTGTGGGCAAGTTGCTACAAAGTGACCTGGTTCATTACAGTTGTTACACCATACTTGGTCAATTCCTTTATTCTTTATGTTCTCTGGGCATCCACTAGAGTAGTGTCCCATTTCCTTACATTTACGACATTGCACAAGGCTCATGTCTTGCTTGGGCTTCTTGATTTTTCTAGATCCTTTGAAATGAGTTGTCTTGCTTGGAGGTATAAGTGGTCCTTTTCCTTTGGTAGACTTAGATCCTTCTTGTTTCCTTTGTTCTACCATGGCATAGATAGGACATAGGCCAGGAGTATGATCACTTCCTTCACAAAGGTAGCAAGTAGCTTGAGAGGTAGGGCATTCTCCAACAGGATGGTCTTCATCACAATTGGGGCATTGTCCCTCATGCTCCTTGGAAGTATGATCCTTGTCTCCACAAATAATGCAAGCTGGAGCTCCATCTAGAACAACATTCTTGTCATCCTTGCTATCATACTCTTTTCTAGGATAATTTTCCTCCATGCTAATCATTTGATTAGTCACCTTAAGCATCAATTGGGACTGCTCCTCCAAAAACCTTTGCAATGCTGGATCTTCATTACTATTGTTGGCTAGGAACTGAGCTGTCAATTGGTTCAATTGATGTTGGGTTGCTATGAGCTCTCCCAGGCTGTCAGCTTGGTTGGTGTTGGTGTCATCAACCTTGATGTTGGAGTCCTTTGGAGTAGTCATCTGTTTGGGTTTGAATGAAGATTAGAATGGGCAAGTTATTTCTAAGGAAATACTTTTAATTACACACACCACAATTTATACAAACAAGGTGTATGCAATCACAGATCAACCAATCACATTCAACTTTGCACTCAAGCACATACTTAGGCAACAAAATATTTTTGCTACACCACATAAGTTGGTGGGTTTGACTTAACTAAAATATGGTGGTCCATCTATATGGTTCACTTGTGATCTTTCTTCCCTTTGCATGAGATCATGGCTTCCTTGAGACAAAATCTTGGTTACAATACTTCAAAGTTGTTGATGGTTTCTTCTTATTTTGCATTCCCTCAGTCTCTAATTTCTTAAGTGAGATTTCTTTATCTTATTTGTGGTCCTTAGTGGCTTCCATGTTGGAAGTCCTTGGTGAAGAGGTTGAAGATGTTGAAGTCATTAGAGTTGAAGAGGTTGAAGGAGTCCTTGCACATGATGTAGTCTTTGGTCATGGTTGGGCTTTTCCATCAAGTTGAAGTAGTAGGGTTGATACCAAAATGGTTAAGGAAAGAGTTTACAATTGTTTTTGTAAATAAGTTTTTGGAACAAATTCACTCCTATTTTCCTAAGGGTTTTTGTCCAATCCTAGGGTTTACAAATCCTACAGGCAACACAATGCTCTGATACCATCTGTAGAGGTTCCAATCTTTAATAAGATAGAGCCCCCTGTGTTTTACAATGCTAGTCCCTGGATCAATAGCTAGCATCCACAGTTAAGATGTATTATCAAGATACAAAGGTCATATTATAACTTTATAACCAGGAATAACATAATTCTATTACATCATACATAGCTCATTGGCTATTACATTACATTGCAGCGGAATAATTATAATCATGGGGTCCTTCATCTTCAAAGTGCCACAGGCAGATGTTGGTTGTAGACTTTGTAGTCCTAGTCAATCAAACAATCTTCATTTAAAAAAACAATCAACCTGCAACATTACAAGTTACAGCCACAAGGGTCAATACATTTGAATTGTATTGGCAAGTTTCACTTTTATATTAATAAGTGGATACTATCATTTCATGCAAATATGGCTAAGTGGAGTTTAGGGTTCTTTGGCATAAAGCAATATTTTATCCTATCTTTTCAAAATGGTTTTGGTCTTTTGTCAAATCTCATTTCCAAGATCCTTGAACATCCTTGGTAGACACTCAAGTGTTCAAGTACTTGTCAAAAATCCTTGAGCACCTTGGTAATCCCAAGTGCTACAAGTTTTATCAAAACTCATGAGTTCCTTGGTAACCCCAAGTACATCATGTTATTGAGCACCTTGGTAACTCCCCAAGTGCAACAAGCTTTATCAAATCTCTTTGAATTCCTTGGTATCCCCAAGTGCATCAAGTTTTTTATATATTGAAGTTAGAATGTCGAGATCTCTCATAGTTCAAACTTTAGTTGCTCAGTATTGTCCATAACCGGGGACACGGCTAAGTACTTAGATTTTATTAACTTCTGCAGAAGGAGTACACTTTACCCACATGACACAATCCCATCTTGTTGCCACCAGTGGCCTACTGGATTAGTGCTCACCAAGATGGAGTACTGGCAGACTGAGAATGTGACGAAGTCTTTACAAAAGGTCCTCCCATACATCATTGCTAGCTTGTCTTCAGCCCCCATGAAGCATTCCAGATCCCCATGTCCGGTAACTAAAGACAATGTATGGGTCTTCCTAATGTAATTGACTAAGCCAGAGCCATAATAGCACGTGGTTGTACACGAAAGCCACAATTGGAGAAACATGTTCAATCTCTAAGTTTCCTAGGTGGTTTTCATTTGGAGCACAACACAAAGTGATTGCCATAGACATGGGTCCCTTTTGTTGCCACCTTCTCCAAAACATAAAGTGTCCACCACCTAGGTGGTTCATTTGGTCCTTGTTTTATTATATAAAATCACAAGTCCTTTTCTCAACCTATAAAAAATTTCAACATGTATCTCTTTTCAAAACTTAGCATGGCTAAGCATGTACAACTTTAATATTTTCACTAAGGAGTGTATAGGGAATCCTATTAGGATTAGCATAGCATAAGTATAAAACATTTTCATGCATGTTTACAAACTCTACTAAGTATAATGAAAATAGTAGGTCTTTTGTATGATAGTGTAACTTGCCTTTTTGTTTAGGGAATGATAGTCACTCCTTTGATTTTGCTAGTCCCACACTTGCTAATTTCACTACAATCAAACAAGCATAGTATCAAGTAGCATTCCAACTTTCAAACAATAATTCTCATACTCAAAGCAATGGTTCCTAAGTCTTGTAGAAAGAGGGTTCCATTGCAAAGTTGGTCTCTACTAGGTTTATAAACTTTGTAAGGTCCACATTGGTCATTTACCAAAATGGCAAAGTCATTAGTTAGAGGTTTTGCCCAAAGTCTATTTTAAAATGCATTCAACATTTTATGTGGTGGAAATTTATCTTTTTCAAGCAAAACTTTTTTTTTCAAGTGAGTTTCCCTTGGCAAGGCTTGGTGTTTTGGGTCAGTAAGCTTGGTCCATAACATTTTCCCAAGGTTTTCCTTGCAACAACTTTTCCATAAAACAATTTAATGGGTTCTATTTGGCTAGAAATTGACTTAGTTGATTAATTCAATTTAAATTTCAAAAAAATTATTTTTAGCACTATGGTTTGGTTCCTAGGGTCAGTAGGGTACACAATTCCATTTTGCAAAAGATTTAATCCTAAAAATCAATTTTAAACATTTTTTATACTTTAAACAAGTACACAAATGTTTCTGTAATTCAAACAAACTAACAGATAATATTTTCAAAACTAAGTCCATGGTTGGCTAGGGCTTGTTCTCCTGAATCCATTTATATAAAATTTGTCAAATTTGGACGTGTGGATCAAAAGATATAAGGGTTTGAAGTTTGTAGTTAAATCAGATTCAAATTTCTTTTAAAACGAGATAAGTGACACGCGGCATGGTCTGGTTGGACGGTACCGGTTCGGAGTGGATCACGCTGTGGGGCGTTGGATTAAGTCAGATCGGGTGGTCCAGATAACGTACCCCTTCACGGCTTAAGTCACCTGTTTCTACGCGTCTGATCTAAATCGAACGGTCCTGATCAATCATCCACGAAGTGGCGGCGCTGGCGACGGTGGTTGGCGCGGCGAGGTCATCGTGGCGGGCGGTGATACCGAGCGAGGAAGAGAGAGAGGAAGCTTACCGGGTTCGTGGAGCGACGCTGATGCTCAACGTGGTTTCGAGGAGGCGAGGGGTGCACTGAGGCGATGCTAATCGCTCGCCGGAGTTCGCTCGGCGTCGGGCGCGTTCAGGCGTCTCAGGGAATGTGGCTACAAAGCACGGGAAGGAAAACAGAGAGTGGGGTTAGCTTCGTGCGCGGTTCCCTAACAACTTAGTATCAACGCCAGGAAAGGGGGTGGTCTAGCTTACCGGGGAGGGCTCGTCGGAGAAACCAGATGGTGGCGACGACGGTTGTCGTTGTTGCCGACGTTCTGGAGCTTCCGCGGGTGAGTGGGAGGCACCGGGAGAAGCGCCAAGGCTAGGAGAGTGTGTGAGTGTGCTTAGGGAGGCAAGGGGCGGTGTCGTGTTGCCGGAATCGTCACCGGAACATCGTCGGAGCAGGCGTTCTGGTCGAAATTTGCTCGGCCAGGGGCGAGAGAGGAGAGTGCAGGAAAATGGAGGTGAAGTCAGGCGTTTAAGTAGCGTCGTCGCGAAGTAAAGGCCGTGGTTAACGCAATTTAAGTCGGCTTCAATGGCGTAAACGGCCTGTTGTGAGGAGAAGAAGTCGCGGGAGGGCGATGAGCAGTGAGTGGGGTCCAGCGTTAGTGGGAAAAGCGTTTGGTGGGTCCACTTGTCTTCTTTGGGAGTGCGGTTGAGTAAGAAAGAAAGCGGCTCATGAGAGGAATGGGCTAGATGGGCTTCTGGGCTTGGGTTGAGTTGGTCGTTTTCCATTTTTTTATTCTGTTCTTTTTCCATTTCTATTTTATTTCTGATTTGAATTTCAGCCAACTATTCAAGCATTCAAAATAATTCAAATAATTTCAAATATTTGTATTGTGTTTTTGGTTACATTTATCAACTTAAACCAATTATTAATTAAAATACTATTTTTATAACCTTTTATTAATTAAATAAGAGGGTCCTTTATTTATTTAATATGTTTTGATTTATTTAATAAACTCCTTATTTGAATTCTAAACATTTTCCTAATCAATTCAGAGGTTTTATTTGGAAATAAAGAATGCTTGGAACTTGTTATAAAATAAATATCATTTGGTTATATAGGGTCCATTAAAAATTATATAAAGTAGACTTTCATCATTAATTTTAACAAGTTTTATTTTATTGAGATATTTATTTTTAAATCTTAAAATAAAGTCAAAACACTTTAGTTGGGTTTAATTAAGAAAATAACATACTTAGAATCTTATTTAAAATAATTTAATAAGTTTTGATGTTTTAATTGAAAATGGTTAAAACCTTTTATTTAGATAAAATTTGATATTAATTCCTTATCATTTTATTTTATCTAAACCTTTGTTAGTTTTAATCAAAACTAAATGTTTTTAATTCATAAGCTTGGCCAAGGTTTTTGATTTAGCTTTATAAAACTTTCTTTATTTATAATCTTCTATTTCATTTGAAAACAAATCTTTTCTTTTGATTGTTTAAAATAACATTCCCAATTGTTTCCTTTTATGAAATGCTTACCCTTTTAAATCCTTTTAGGATTTTAATTAATTCAAATAGGTTTGAGTTTCCATTTTAAATTCAAAAAGTTTCTTCTGGCTCTGAAAATCAAACAAAGTTTTATTTTATTAATTTATTTTCACATTACAAGATTTGGAAAATCTTGGGATGTGACACCTTCTCTTCGGCACGAAGCCGAACTGGTCTCTCAAGATGGTACGAATTTGCTCCACTGTTTGAGCCGCAGGGGCTAGATTCTCATGGCTTGTTCCAGTGGCATACTTGGCTAGCCACGCCTGTTTGTCGGCGTCCACCCCAGACATCGCTGCTCGAGCTTTGTTCGGAGCTCCGCCTCAGAACCCCGCATAAAACTCCTGCGGTCGCAATCTGGTTGGTGCGTGGCAGGTTGTTGCAGTCCGGCACGTAGGCGCATATGTATCCGTGTGGGATTTCCTTAGGTGGCTCGAACAGGAATTGGCAATCGCCTGGGTCGCCTCCAGCCTTATAGACGACGTACGCCGCTGCTCCTGGTGGCTCTGGAGCTGCGAGCGTAAATGGCAGCTGCGGCCTAGTCTGGAGCGGTCTTTCTCCCTGGTGAGTCCCTAAAGTAGGCCCCGACGGAGAGTACTGATGTTTCATGATTTCTTGAACTACGCGAACCGCGACCCGCTCGAAAGCGTTCACCAGGCTCTCAGAATGGCGGTGCAGAGAATGACCCACCATGTAGTTGACTTCCTGTCGTAGAGCTCTGGTGCGCTCCTCCGAAGGAACAGACAGATCCACCTCATCAAGAGCACCCTCGGGGGAGAACCCCCTCCACTTGATGCCATGCTTACGGGTCCTCTCAAAAGAGCCGATGAGATTGGCTTCGAAGAGATTTCTGATCTCGTCATACTTCGCCTTGTGCTCTTCAGGAAGCTCGTCGTACGTGACTGGTCTGTTCTCCATTGCAGCGTCGGATGTTGATGTAGACGTTGTTGAAGGTCCCACCGGCGTGCGAAATGTGTTGCTGTCAAAACTCACGGCGGGCAGCGACGAGCAACACGAAGAGCCGGAGGCTCCCGGCTGGTGGGCCCTGGTCCCTCGGGCAACGGCCCGCAAAACTCGCACGCAGCATACAGCTTGGTTCGAGTGCGGTACCACCTATACCTGGTCAGGAAGGTGAAGGATTGATCCGATTGATTTCCTGCATGGTAAACAAGTATACGTAAAATTCGAGCCGTGACCGACTCCCAGGTTTCCCCGTGAATCGGCTCCTAGAGCCGATTATCCCATGATTCTGCATTAGATCTTATGATAACATGGGGTTTTGCTTTATCGTTACAAGTTAAATCGATCTACGACAGTTTGATGTTTTCACCACGTAACTAGAACGTCCTACACGTGATTGAGCCTGGTATATACAAAAGATGAAGAATACTAACCCTAGAGGAGGCCTAATAACCAACGTAAAGTTAATTACCGGAACAACTTCTCTAAAGCGAGTAAGCCACGTCTTTACGTACTACTGGATCGTTCAACCCGTTTGTAAGGCCTGACTACTTGGATATCAAACTAAACCTTGGTGGGCAAGGCACAACCATAACAGATCGAAACAACTAAATAAAGATGAAGCAAGATGCTACCCTCGCACTTGGGAAAAGGTGCAAAGGTAGTGAGATAACTAGAGGCAGCGTAAATCAAAGAATTATAACGAAAAGCACCGACGCTAGCCTCAATGAATCCATGATAGTAGTGTTACTCACCATCAACAAGGCTTCAGTACGAGTAACACTAAATAACGCATAAGTAAAAGCGCCTAGATCGCGAGATGCGATCTAGGCAAGATGACACTTACCCGAAAGAAACCCTAGAACAAGGGGTGTATGCGCCGAGATTGTTTGTTGTGAACGTGATTGTCCTCCTTTTCTCGATAACCTTAGGTACATATTTATAGTCCGGAGACTCTCTACTTTTGGAATAACTCTACAACTCTATCTTTACCTAAACTGAAACGGAACCTAAACTAACACGAAACCTACTATGATACAAGATAAACGGGCAATTTAGCCCAAATCCACGCACTAGGCCGATCCAACAACACGTTGAATATACGCATCTTCCAAGCCCATCTTGATCACGGCCCATCTCCTCCTTTAGCCAAAATATGGCGATAACAGGAAGGTTCTAGAAGCTTCCGGTATAATACCAATTAACCCGGAACAATTCCGAACTCCAAAAACTGCACTGCCTTATATGAATCTTATTCTCCGGACTACTCCGGAACCTCTCGTAATGTCCCGGATCCCATCCGAGACTCCGAACAAAAACTCATAAACCAATTATCCAATCTATCCTAGCGTCGATACACGTTAAGTGTGTGATCCTGCGGGTTCGAGAATATGCAAACATGATCTTCTATCAATAATCAACAGCGGGGTCTGGAAACCCATATTGACTCCCACACATTCATCGATGATCATATCGGATGAACCACGTTGCCAGGATTCAATCAATCCCATATATATATTCCCTTCGTCTCGTGATATTTTACTTGCCCGAGATTCGATCGCCGGTACCGTCATACCTAGTTCAATCTCGTTCACAGCAAGTACTTTACTCGTTCCGTAATCCGATATCACTTTGTGATTAACTCCTTAACCACATTCTTGCAAGCGGTGTTGATATCGATTAACGAGTGGGCCCGAAGTATATCTCTCCGACTTGGGAGGGACAAATCCCATCTCGATACATACAACCCAACAGATACTTTCCGATCACCTGAGAGACACGTTTATGATCACCCTCTCATAGGATGACGTTTGATGACCTCAAAGCTTTCTTACGATACCAGGGAGTTGTATTATCTCATGGTCTAAGGAATACAATATTTGACATTAGAAAAGCTTCACAAAGACGAACACGATGACACGATCTAATTTCTTCGCTTAGTTTGGGTCTGTCCACCATATCATTCTCCCAATGATATGATCTCATTATTAATTGACAACTCATGTCCATGGTTAGGAAACCTTAACCATCATTAATCAATGAGCTAGTCCTTAGAGGCGTACTAGGGACACGGTGTTTTTCACAAACCACACAAGTATTAAAGTTTCCGTTTAATACAATTCTAGCATGGAATATAAACATTATCATGAACAAGAATTATAATAATAACATCTTTATTATTGCCTCTAGGGCATAATTCCAACACCCTTCCCCTTTTCCAGCGCTGTAGGCGGAGCTCGTCCGGGTTGATCTTCATCCATCGCTGTCCCAATGTTGACGAACACCCCTCGAGACGTGATGACGTTGTTAGCTTGCTCGTCGCGCGAAAACTCCTCCTCCATCTCCTGCATAGCGGAGTCTAGCTCTTCTGGACTGAAATATATCTCCTCTGAATCTGCACTGAAGTCAGCATAAAGCGCGTCAATGACAGAGTCGTAGGGTGCCAGGAATTACTCGATGACGGGCGGTGGAGGTATAACGGCGGCGACGATGACTGGAGGCGGTGGTGCAGCTGCGATGATGGCGGACGGAGGCAGTGGTGGCGGTGGCCGAATCAGAGGTTCTCCGTCGATGAGTGCAAGTGCTTTTTGGGCTTCTGCGTCAGCCTCCGCGTATTTGTTGATGGTGCTCACCATCTGTTCAAGGGTAAGGCATCATGTTGCCTGCTGCCGTCTTAGAGAATGTCGGAGAAGCGTGCCACGGTCCAGTCCTTCCACGAAGTGATACAAAGCGTTATCATCAGGGTAGTGGGCCAGATCGGCTCGTATATGGAGCCACCTGTCCAGGTAATCGTGGGGGTTTTTGCCCTCTCTGTAAACGCAACACGCTAGATCGAAGATGGTAACCACTCCGACAAACTTGGATCTCTGATGTCCAGACGCGCGGGTGAAACCGGCGGAATTGCAGTGATCTTCCACCTTTATATACTGCACAGGGGCGGTTTGGGTGGGCCTTGAATTTTTCCGATATTTGCCGGTAAACTCCGAAGAGAGATCCGACATCGATCCTTCTGCGGACGTATCCTGCCCGTAGGCGGTCCGTGCGGTCCTTGATTGTTAGACCCCTCCTTTATAAAGGAAAGGATCCCTGTGATTGCAATGCTAGTCCCTGGATCAATGCTAGCATCCACAGTTTAAGATGAAGTACACAGATACAAAGGTCGTTTATTACATTCATTCCAGAGATAAAAACATAGTCTTTTACAACTCAGGGCCATAGGCCTAATACAAGAGTTTAAGGAATAAGTAAATAAACACAAGTCTTCATCTTCATGTGCCACATGCAAGCATGTTGAGTGTAGACTCATGACTCCTATTCATAATCGGAGTAACCTGCAACATCACAAGTTACAGCCACAGAGGGTCAATACTTTGGAATAGTATTGGCAAGTGATACCTTAGTATATTTTAAGTGGACTATAATACTATATGCATTTTGGCTAAGTGTAGCTTGGCTTGCTTTGCTTGAAAATAAGTTTTTCCTATTAGTTGAAATCACTAAGTTTTTCTTTGTCAAAACATTCCCAAGAAACCACCAATAGACATTGGGGTCCTTCACCTTTGTTCACCCACAAATTTTTACTTAGAAATTGGAGTGATGAGATTCTTGTAGCTTCCATGTCTTGATGCTCAAAAGTGTCCATTGCCTTGGACTAGGCTAAGTACTTAGGTTTTCCATCTGCAGAGGTTGTGCACTTTCCCCACCAGACTTGGTTTCCCAAGACAGGACCTTTCAGAAGCCTTTCCTTAGTCAAATGGACGCGCTCCAACCTATCATCCCATCTACCACCATCTGTCCAAATGACTAAGTTCTAGCAACCTATATGATCATGGCAGAGCCCATATTGCCAAGTGGTTGCACTGTAAGCTTTCTCAACACTTGGCCTCCAAATCCCTTTGTGCCTGGGTGGCTTACCACAAGTGAGATACACAACCCAAGTCCATGGCCTTGTGTAACCACTCAACATAACCCATACTTTCCATTCCACCCAGGAGGTTCATTTGACTTAGTGGTTTTATTAGGAAAGTATAAGTCTCATGACTTAGAAATATTTTCTTCATAGTAAGTGTAGTTTTCACCAACCCTTGTTTTGTTATAAGCTAGGCTAAGCAAAGTATGGCAACTTATCTTAGGGGTAATTCCTTAGCAATTCTACTAGACTACATAGGATTTCCCATCTTTTGCATTAGACAAAATAACATGCAATACTATAACAAAATATCTAATGCTAGTTCAAAACATGGGACAAATATATTCATGTAAATATCACTTGCCTTGGTAGTGGGGAGAGTAGCACTCTTCACAATCACAATCACTAGCAAAATATACACAAGAAATTATAGCATACAATTACACACAATTATATACAAACAAAAATAATATGTATGCATGCATGCAAGAATTTACTAAGTGTGATTTTTGAAAAATTCTACCAAGTATGCTCATGTCTACAGAAACTTAACAAGTCACAAATTTGCCAACTAAACTTATTTAGCTCAAAAACAATTTACCAAAATAAATCTCTACTAAAAATGGCCTTAAAACATGTTCTACAAATAAAATCATTTTAACTGTTACTATATTCTAAATAAATTGGATATTCTGAAAGGTCTTGTTTCACTGAATCCAACGGTATAAAGTTTGCAAAAATCTAACGTGGCAATCGAAAGTTATGAGCATTTGAATTTGGATCAAATTTCTGGTTTTAAATCTATTTTCAGATCTAACCTAGCCACGCGTCATGTTCTTATTCGCCCATACCGTTCAAGACCGATCGAGCTCCACAGCCGTAGGATCTAAATGAAATCTGGCGGCTCAGATCGCGTACCTCTTCGGGTTAAGTGGATCTATCCTAGCGCTACGATACAGATCTAACAGCTGCTATTGTCCTGGCCAAGAACTGGCGCGGAGCGGTGGCTACCGGCGGCGGAACTGTCGGTCGACGACGGAGGCGGCACTACAGGGGGTAAGTGAGAACGAGGATTAGCTCACCGTGCTCAGGAGGTCTTGGCGAAGCTCGTCGTACTCGCGGTTGGTCAAGGGGCGCTCGGGCACGGTTGCGATTGCTCGCCGGAGTGGAGGACGGCGTCGGTGTGTCGGGTGGTCGTCGTGGACGTCGCTGTGAACCACCTCAAGGCAAGACGAGGACACGGTTAGATTCACAGAGTCAAGGAAGAGTCGTGTGCTTGAACTAGAAGACGCGGGGCGGTCGGGGCTTACCACTAGAGCTCGCCGGAGTTCGTACTGAAGACGGTGGCGGCCAGTTGACGATGTTGCCGGAGCTACGGTTCATGCGAGGGTAAACGAAATGTGTCAAAAGAAGCGCAGAGGCTCACTGATCTAGTTTGCAAGAACGAGGCGAGGGAAGCTCAGACTCACCGGAATTTGCGGGCGAGCCGCGGAGACGGGGGTTACGGAGGGTAATGCTCGCACTGGTGGCGCCTGGTTCGGAGTTTGAGGAGAAGAGAGAGGAGAGGGGTTCTTATAGCCTGGTCACGAGCGAGAATCACTCGCCAATAAATCGAATTGACGCCACAATTAAACACGAAACGCCTGTTGATTTGGGGATGAACGGGTCGCGGGTGGAGACGACGACGTGGAGAAGGCCGCTTGTCGAGGTGCGAGTATAGGTGGGGTCTGCTCGCTCGGTAGCGCTGCTTGCGTGAGAGAAGAATAAGAAGACCCCGGGTGGGCTTGCTGGGCTCGATTTGCTGCTGGGCCAGATTCTGGCCGCGCGGCCTTTTCCTATTGAGGAGTCCTTTTCTTTTTCTAAATTCATTTTCTGGTATGAATTTGATATGAATTCAAATCCTTTTGAAACCAAACTGCCTTGGGAATTTTTGTAGGGTTTTGTGGATTCAAAAACAGTCATTTTAACTAAGTGGTTACTTTGCAAGGCTTGGTCAAGCTTGGGTTTCAAAGTAAACAGAGATTTGCTCTAGTTTGCAAATATTTGAAAAAGGATTTTGAAACCATTTCTAAATTTGGAATCTTGGGTTAAAAGCTTCACCTAATCTTTCCATCAATAGAGGCAAGCAAACTAGTACCTAAACATTCAAATTTCAAAGGGTGATGGCCATTTGAGATAAATTGCCCACATGAAATCATAGCTCAAACTTCTGTCTCTAAATGATTTTTGAGAAAAACCCTAAATGCAAAGATGATATGAATGAGTTTTGAAACTATGATTTTTGGGATGTTACAAATCTAACCCCCTTAAGATGAATCTCGCCCTCGAGATTCGGGTTGGCTAGCAAATAGGTGAGGGTGGTCTTTCCGAAGATCATCTTCTCTTTCCCATGTTGCTTCCTCTTCGGAGTGATGGTTCCATTGCACTTTACAAAACTTGATAGTTTTGGTCCTGGTAACTCTTTCTGCGGTCTCTAGAATCTTGACAGGCTTTTCCTCATAAGTGAGATCACTTTCTAGCTGAACTTCTTCCAAAGGTATGGTATCCTTCAAAGAAGACTCTTCCATTTCTGGGTGACATTTCTTAAGCTGACTCACATGAAATACGTTATGGACTGCTGATAGAGATTCTGGCAATTCAACTTCGTATGCAACTTCTCCTTTGCGACTTAGAATCTTGAATGGCCCAACATATCTTGGTGCCAACTTTCCTTTGACTCCAAATCTTTTCACTCCACGGAGTGGTGATACTCTGAGATAAGCTCTATCCCCAACTTCGTAGGTGACTTCTCTACGCTTAGAATCCGCGTAGCTTTTCTGTCGGGATTGTGCTACCCTCAATCTGTCTTTAACCAATTTGACTTTCTCTTCGGCGTCTTTGATAACATCAGGTCCAAATAAGCTTCTTTCTCCCACACCATTCCATAACAATGGGGTGGTACATTTCCTTCCATAGAGTAATTCAAATGGTGCCATTCCAATACTAGCTTGATGACTATTGTTGTAAGAGAACTCTGCGTTGGGCAAACTTTCATCCCAACTTGCTCCATAATCTAAAGCACATGCTCTCAACATGTCTTCAAGAATTTGGTTGGTCCTCTCTGTTTGTCCATCTGTTTGAGGGTGAAAGGCAGTACTGAATTCCAATCTCGTTCCTAAGGATTCATGAAGCTGTCTCCAAAAGTGAGAAGTGAACTGAGTTCCTCTATCTGACACAATACTCTTAGGCACACCGTGAAGGCATACAATTCTGCTCATGTAGATTTTAGCTAACTTGGCACTTGTATAAGTTGTCTTCACAGGTATAAAATGAGCCACTTTAGTTAGGCGATCCACTACTACCCATATGGAATCATACCTGACCTGGTCCTTGGTAATCCCAATGAAATCCATACCAATATTTTCCCACTTCCATTCAGGAATAGGCGTTGGTTGAAGCAAACCCTGGTTTTTGGTGCTCCGCTTTGACTCGCTACACACATCACACAAAGCAATATGTTCGTGATGTCCCTTTTGAGATTGTTCCACCAAAATCTTTCTTTCATGTCCATGTACATCTTGGTGTTTCGGTGAATAGAATACGGAGAGTTGTGAGCCTCTTGCAGGATCGTTTCATAACTCCGGATCTTGTGGAACACAAATACGTTTCCCGTGCCATAAGGTGCCTTGTTCGTCTATATGGAAACTCTTGGCTTTCCCTAGACTTATATTTTCCCTAATCTTTTCAATTTCCTTATCAGTCTTCTGAACTTCTCGGATCTTGTCTAATAGAGTGGGTTGAACATCTAAGGACATGAGATGTCCTTCTGGTATAATCTCCAATCTGAGTTCCTTGAATTGCTTACACAGATCATCTGGCAATTCCCCTTTGGTAAGGCCATTTACAAACGTCTTACGACTTAAAGCATCGGCTACTACATTTGCTTTACCGGGGTGGTATTGCAAACTTAAGTCGTAATCCTTGATAAGTTCTAGCCATCTCCTTTGCCTCATGTTGATTTCCTTCTGGGTGAAGATATACTTCAAGCTTTTATGATCGGTGAACACTTCACATCGTTTACCCAAAAGGTAATGTCTCCATGTTTTGAGTGCATGGACGACAGAGGCTAACTCCAAATCATGAGTAGGATAGTTTACTTCATGAGTTTTGAGTTGTCTCAAGCATAGGCTACTTTACCATCTTGCATAAGTACGGCACCCAAACCTTGATGAGACGATCACAATACACTTGGAAATCCTTTTCCAAATCTGGACATATAGAACCTGTGTCACAAGTCTCTTCTTCAACTCTTGAAGTCGACTTGCAACCTTCACCCAAGCAAATTTCTTGTCCTTCTTTAGTAATTACATCATTGGCTTAGCAACCTTGAGAAATTTTCAATGAACCTTCAGAGTAACCTGCTAAGCCAAGGAAACTACGAACTTCCTTCACATTCTTGGGTGATTCCCAATCACACATTTGAAACTTTAGTAGGATCAATCGCAACACCATCCTTTGTCATAACATGACCAAGAAAACCAACTTTCTCTAACCGTAACTCACACTTGCTGAATTTGGCATAAAGTTTATGCTCTCTTAACTTTTCAAGTATCAAGCGCAAGTGTCTTTCATGTTCTTCCTTGCTCTTGGAGTAGACTAGGATATCGTCGATGAAAACGACCACAAACTTGTCAAGGAATTCCATGAATACCTTATTCATCATGTTCATGAAGTATGCTGGAGCGTTGGTTAAACCAAAAGGCATCACAGTGTACTCATACAATCCATACCTTGTGGTGAATGCTGTCTTAGGTATGTCTTGCTCTCTTATCTTGAGTTGAAAATAGCCTGACCGAAGATCAATCTTCGAGAACACACATGCTCCTTCTAACTGATCAAACAAGTCGTTGATTCTTGGCAAAGGATATTTGTTCTTGATAGTAACCTCATTGAGAGAACGGTAGTCAATACATAATCTTTGTGTTCTATCCTTTTTCTCCACAAACAATAATGGGGCTCCCCAAGATGAAGAACTTGGTTGAATAAACTCTTTCTGCAACTGTTCTCCTAGCTGCTTCTTGAGTTCTTTCAGTTCATCAACTGACATTTTGTACGGTCTCTTAGCTATTGGTCCAGAACCTGGTACCAAATCTATCAAAAACTCCACATCTCTATCTGGTGGCATTCCTGGTAACTCCTCCGGAAATACATCCGGATACTCACACACAATTGGCACACTGTCCATGCTAACCCCCTTAAGAGAATTCAGCTTACTTCCTTTGGATTCAAAGTTTGACTTAAATTTTATTCTTTTTCCTTCTGGGGTTGTGAGTACAAGACGATTAGCACAATCTAGTACTCCTTCATACTTAGCCATCCAATCCATTCCCAAAATTACATCTAGTCCTTGGGAATCTAGGATTATCAGCTTCGAAACTTATGCTTACCAAACTCTATGATGAGATCCCGGCATCCAAGGCTTACTATCATATCTCCCCCCGGAGAACTAACCTTTATTGGACACCCAATGTTTTCTGATGCAAACCCATTTCTATCAACAAATGCCTTTGATATGAATGAATGAGATGCACCGGTATCAAAGAGTACAAATGCTGAAATTGAATTGAGTCTGAACTTACCAGCCACAGCATCAGGCTCCTCATAGACCTCCTCCACATTAATGTGGTTAACCTGTCCTTTCTGAAAAGGATTTGGCTTGTTAGGTCCTTCAACTTTCTTCTCAGGGCACTCGTTAGCATAATGCCCCAGCTTCTTGCATTTGAAACACTCAACCTGACTGATGTCCTTTTTAGGAGGTTGGCCTCCACTTCCACTACCATTTACACCATAGTGGCTCTTATGTCCGCCCTTGTGGTTCTTGTACTTGTCCTTGTCATGACTACGGTGATGCTTGTTGTCATGCCGGTTGTGGTTGTGCTTGCTGAATTTCCCATGTTTATGGGATCCTGAGTTACCGCTGTCATCATAGTGAGATCGTTTGTGAGACGATCCCGAGCTGTGTTTGTCGGAGTGTTTCCTCTTTCTACTCTCGACTTGCTTCATTTTACTTTCCAAAATAGCAGCCTTGTCACACAAAGACTGATAAGTTGGAACATATGCCACAGACAACTGTAGGTTCAGTTCATCATTCAAGCCTTCCAGAAATTTTTCCTTTCTTTTGGCATCCGTGTCAACCTCATCCGGTGCATAGCGCGCCAGATTGTTGAACTCTTCTATGTACTCAGCCACGCTACGGTGGCGCTGTTTCAGGTTATGAAACTCCTTCTTTTTCAGACTCATCATTCCTGATGAGATATGAGCGGTGCGAAAGCCATCTTCAAAGATGTCCCAAGTCACTTCATCAATAGGAGTGGTGATTTGGAAATTATCCCACCATGTGGCGGCTGGTCCTTCCAACAGATGTGCGAACTGACCTTTTCAAAGATCCGTGCAGCCCACTGTCACTAAGTCTTTGTTCACAGAACGTAGCCAGTCATTGGCTACCATGGGATCAGTTGTTCCCGAAAATTTTGCTGGCCTCAGACGCAGAAATCTGGTGAGCATATCAAAACCCGGAGGGTTGTTGTTGTTGTTTTTGTTGTTGTTGTTGTTGGGGTTGTTGTTGTTGTTATTCTGGTTCTGGATGAATGTTGTCATCATTTGCATAAGCTGAGTTTGTGCATTCATCATTTGTTGCATTTCCGGGGTGATGTTGTTGGGGTTGGGGTTTGCGCGACGGGAGGCATCGTGGTTTGTTCAAATAGATAAGAATGAGATACCCATAGATGTTTCATGCACAATACATCATAAGCAAACACATAACAAGCAACATAAGAATAAAAGTTCAACAACCACATAACAAACTCATGGAGTAAAACACACAAGTGGCAAGCCATCCACATGTCGGATGGTCCAATAATAAGTTCGCAATAACAAGTATGAATATGAAAGGTAAACGAGTAGTCAAGTCTACTCATCAGCATCTATCTCCTCCTCGACGAAGGTAAGACCTGCGTTCTCCATCGCGGTCTTGTTCTCCTCAATCGTAGTGGTCAAGGAATCGACCTTGGCCTTGAGAGCCCTCTTCTGGGAGCGAAGCCTCTCAATAACCATATGTTGCTGCTCAAGCTCGAAGTCCTTGGACTTCAGTTCCTCGGTCATGTCCCGGATTTTCTTGTTCCTATCCTGGACGCGTTTCTCCTGGCTCTTGAACTTACGGTCCTGGGCCTCGAACTTTGTCTCCATTTCCTTGATCATCTCATCCTGCCGCAAAAGTTTGTCCTTCTCGCTGCTGCACCAAGCTCGTCATTACCTAGCATGACGCTCGTCTGTATCTACGTGCACGAGAAGAGTCTCTAAGTCCTGAAGATAAAGACATATCGGCTCCGCAGTGCTCCTCGAGTCGTCCTCAAAGTCGATGGACTCTCCATCAACATCACGTCTTCCGAAGACGTGAAAGTGAGTACCCCTAACCTGTCGGGAGTGACGGCCTAACAAGCGTCCTATCAGGTCCTGCATGACTACCTCCATGCCTCTCTCCGCCATCGTGCATCACTTGAAGACGATGGCCTCGTAGTAGGCTCGAAGGCCCCGGCTGGGTCACCTTGAAGCCCCAGAGGTCCTTCCTCTCGAACTTGGTGAGTGGGTACACCGTGATGGTAGGAAGAGGGAGATCAAGCGGAGTGGTAAGCTCAATGATACGGGGACCAAAACGAGTAACCCGAAACTCCTCAACAGTGCTGATGGCAATAGGCATCTATTTATAAGATTGAAAAAGTTAGAACAACGCAATTCAAGGTAAATCAAGACTAACATTCATACATATCCATGAAACATAATTGTCACACCAGTCATGCATACATAAATCCATTACATCATTCAAGGTCCATACTTATTTAAAATATCTTTTGAAAATAAGGTGATAAGTGGTGGTCCAACTAACGAAGTGTCCTTACAATCCAATCTCACGGGATCTATTATTAAACACAATGTTCCTAGAGGCAATCCACCAATCTTGCTCTCTTGACTCTATTACTAAGTCTATAACATCTCCCCTTATCTCTTGGTTGGTGTCTTCCAACTCTTGAGTAATCTCCTTCTCTTTCTCTAAATCCTTTTGGAGGTTGAGCATTCTGCACTTGACTCTAGCACTTAGTTCTTTGATAGTCCTCCAAGCTGCATCCCTGGCTGACTCAAAGAATGTGGTGTGCATTTTAGTGTTGGTGTACATGCAGAATCCCCTTTCTTTGTGGTTGTCTTCCTTGTTTTTGTACAAGTGAAGTTGCACTCACCAATACTCCACTCCTTCATCCATCACTGGAAAGCCCTTGTACACGGCTTCACCATGTGCATCCATTGCCTCCATGAGGTCCTTGAGAATATTAGGAAACTCAGTTTCACACTCCAAGGTCATGGTCATGAGTGGTCCCTTCTTCACGGCTTCGTTGATGGAGTTCATCTACAAAGGAAGTTGAAAGATATTAGAAAAGTTTTACGAGAAGAATAGACAAGTGTAGAAGTAGTTGAAAAACTTTTTCCTTAGTGGTCTTTCAGTCCTAGGGTCATAATCCTACAGGCAACACAGTGCTCTGATACCATCTGTTAGACCCCTCCTTTATAAAGGAAAGGATCCCTGTGATTGCAATGCTAGTCCCTGGATCAATGCTAGCATCCACAGTTTAAGATGAAGTACACAGATACAAAGGTCGTTTATTACATTCATTCCAGAGATAAAACATAGTCTTTTACAACTCAGGGCCATAGGCCTAATACAAGAGTTTAAGGAATAAGTAAATAAACACAAGTCTTCATCTTCATGTGCCACAGGCAAGCATGTTGAGTGTAGACTCATGACTCCTATTCATCATCGGAGTAACCTGCAACATCACAAGTTACAGCCACAGAGGGTCAATACTTTGGAATAGTATTGGCAAGTGATACCTTAGTATATTTTAAGTGGACTATAATACTATATGCATTTTGGCTAAGTGTAGCTTGGCTTGCTTTGCTTGAAAATAAGTTTTTCCTATTAGTTGAAATCACTAAGTTTTTCTTTGTCAAAACATTCCCAAGAAACCACCAATAGACATTGGGGTCCTTCACCTTTGTTCACCCACAAATTTTTACTTAGAAATTGGAGTGATGAGATTCTTGTAGCTTCCATGTCTTGATGCTCAAAAGTGTCCATTGCCTTGGACTAGGCTAAGTACTTAGGTTTTCCATCTGCAGAGGTTGTGCACTTTCCCCACCAGACTTGGTTTCCCAAGACAGGACCTTTCAGAAGCCTTTCCTTAGTCAAATGGACGCGCTCCAACCTATCATCCCATCTACCACCATCTGTCCAAATGACTAAGTTCTAGCAACCTATATGATCATGGCAGAGCCCATATTGCCAAGTGGTTGCACTGTAAGCTTTCTCAACACTTGGCCTCCAAATCCCTTTGTGCCTGGGTGGCTTACCACAAGTGAGATACACAACCCAAGTCCATGGACTTGTGTAACCACTCAACATAACCCATACTTTCCATTCCACCCAGGAGGTTCATTTGACTTAGTGGTTTTATTAGGAAAGTATAAGTCTCATGACTTAGAAATATTTTCTTCATAGTAAGTGTAGTTTTCACCAACCCTTGTTTTGCTATAAGCTAGGCTAAGCAAAGTATGGCAACTTATCTTAGGGGTAATTCCTTAGCAATTCTACTAGACTACATAGGATTTCCCATCTTTTGCATTAGACAAAATAACATGCAATACTATAACAAAATATCTAATGCTAGTTCAAAACATGGGACAAATATATTCATGTAAATATCACTTGCCTTGGTAGTGGGGAGAGTAGCACTCTTCACAATCACAATCACTAGCAAAATATACACAAGAAATTATAGCATACAATTACACACAATTATATACAAACAAAAATAATATGTATGCATGCATGCAAGAATTTACTAAGTGTGATTTTTGAAAAATTCTACCAAGTATGCTCATGTCTACAGAAACTTAACAAGTCACAAATTTGCCAACTAAACTTATTTAGCTCAAAAACAATTTACCAAAATAAATCTCTACTAAAAATGGCCTTAAAACATGTTCTACAAATAAAATCATTTTAACTGTTACTATATTCTAAATAAATTGGATATTCTGAAAGGTCTTGTTTCACTGAATCCAACGGTATAAAGTTTGCAAAAATCTAACGTGGCAATCGAAAGTTATGAGCATTTGAATTTGGATCAAATTTCTGGTTTTAAATCTATTTTCAGATCTAACCTAGCCACGCGTCATGTTCTTATTCGCCCATACCGTCGATGGATCGAGCTCCACAGCCGTAGGATCTAAATGAAATCTGGCGGCTCAGATCGCGTACCGCTTCGGGTTAAGTGGATCTATCCTAGCGCTACGATACAGATCTAACGGCTGCTATTGTCCTGGACAAGAACTGGCGGCGGAGCGGTGGCTACCGGCGGCGGAACTGTCGGTCGACGACGGAGGCGGCACTACAGGGGGTAAGTGAGAATGAGGATTAGCTCACCGTGCTCAGGAGGTCTTGGCGAAGCTCGTCGTACTCGCGGTTGGTCAAGGGGCGCTCGGGCACGGTTGCGATTGCTCGCCGGAGTGGAGGACGGCGTCGGTGTGTCGGGTGGTCGTCGTGGACGTCGCTGTGAACCACCTCAAGGCAAGACGAGGACACGGTTAGATTCACAGAGTCAAGGAAGAGTCGTGTGCTTGAACTAGAAGACGCGGGGCGGTCGGGGCTTACCACTAGAGCTCGCCGGAGTTCGTACTGAAGACGGTGGCGGCCAGTTGACGATGCCACGAGCTACGGTTCATGAGGGTAAACGAAATGTGTCAAAAGAAGCGCAGAGGCTCACTGATCTAGTTTGCAAGAACGAGAGGCGAGGAAGCTCAGACTCACCGAATTTGTTGGCGCAGCGGAGACGGGCGGGTTCTGAGAGGGTAATGCTCGCAGCCTGGTGGCGCTCTGGGTTCGGGGTTTGAGGGAGAAGAGAGAGGGAACAGAGGGGGTTCTTATAGCCTGGTCACGAGCGAGAATCACTCGGCCAATAAATCGAATTGACGCCGCGAATTAAACACAGAAACGCCCGCGTTGATTTGGGGATGAACGGGTCGTGCGGGTGGAGACGACGCTGACGTGGAGAAGGCCCGCTTGTCAGCGAGGTGCGCGGAGTATAGGTGGGGTCTGCCTGTCAGCGGCTCAGCGCGTGCGCTTGCGCGTGAGAGAAGAATAAGAAGACCCCGGGTGGGCTTGCTGGGCTCGATTTGCTGCTGGGCCAGATTCTGGCCGCGCGGCCTTTTCCTATTGAGGAGTCCTTTTCTTTTTCTAAATTCATTTTCTGGTATGAATTCAAATCCTTTTGAAACCAAACTGCCTTGGGAATTTTTGTAGGGTTTTGTGGATTCAAAAACAGTCATTTTAATTAAGTGGTTACTTTGCAAGGCTTGGTCAAGCTTGGGTTTCAAAGTAAACAGAGATTTGCTCTAGTTTGCAAATATTTGAAAAAGGATTTTGAAACCATTTCTAAATTTGGAATCTTGGGTTAAAAGCTTCACCTAATCTTTCCATCAATAGAGGCAAGCAAACTAGTACCTAAACATTCAAATTTCAAAGGGTGATGGCCATTTGAGATAAATTGCCCACATGAAATCACAGCTCAAACTTCTGTCTCTAAATGATTTTTGAGAAAAACCCTAAATGCAAAGATGATATGAATGAGTTTTGAAACTATGATTTTTGGGATGTTACATTGATGCTCCTCCGACTCCTAGGGAACTAGTGCCCGAGTCGGTTTCGCCGATGAAGAGGTGGATGTCCTCGATAGGAACGATCGAACACCACGTAGGGTTCGTCTTCGCCGGGATCCAGAACTCGTCAGGAGGGACGATCGGAACGTTGCCGGAGAAGAGAATACGACTGTGTTGGAGATATGCCCAAGAGGCAATAATAAAATAGGTTATTATCATATCTTCATGCTTATGATAAATGTTTACATACCATGCTATAATTGTATTAACAGGAAACATTAATGCTTGTGTGATTTGTAAACATAAAAGAGTCCCTAGTAAAGCCTCTTGTTAAACTAGCTTGTTGGTTAATATATGATCATGGTTTCCTGATCATGAACATAGAGATGTTATTAACAACAAGGTCATATCATTAGGAGAATGATGTGATGGACATACTCCTATAGTTAAGCGTAGCATAAAGATCAAGTCATTTAATATAGTTCATTTGCTATAAGCTTTCTGATACATAGTAACCTAATTCCTTCGACCATGAGATCATGCTTATCACCTTCACCGGAAGGATGCTTTGATGACATCAAACAGCACACCGTAACTGGGTGGCTATAAAGGTGGCATTGAGTGTTCGGAAAGTATTGGTTGAGACACATGAATCAAGAGTGGGATTTGTCCATCCATATGACAGATAGATATACTCTGGGCCCTCTCGGTGGAATGTCATCCAATTAGCTTGCAAGCATGTGACTGGCTCACAAGGGATCACATACCACGGGAACGAGAAAAGAGTACTTATCAGTAACGAGGTTGAACTAGGTATGCAGAGATACCGACGATCATAACCTCGGATAAGTAAACTATCGTGAGACAAAGGGAAATTGGTATCGTATGTAAGTGGTTCATTCGATCGTAAAGTAATCGTAGAAATATGTGGGAGCCATATGAATTTCCAGATTCCTCTATTGGTTATTGATCAGAGAAGTGTCTCGATCATGTCTGCATAATTCACGAACCGTAGGGAGACACACTTAAGGATTCGATGTTGTTGAGTAGTTATGGAATGATGAGTAAGAGACCGAATGTTGTTCGGAGTCTCGGATGGGATCCGGGATATCACGAGGAGATCCGGAATGGTCCGGAGAATAAGATTCATATAAGGAAAGTCCTGTTTCGGGGTTGATGAATGGTTCCGGTGTTTTCATCGGGAATGTTCTAGAAGGTTCCGGAATGTTCGGCACTCCGGAGGGGAAGGGTACATGAATGTGTCATATCAAGTTGGAATGATTGCATCATGTACTAGGTGTCTTCGCTGAAGAAAATAGAGGGTTTAATCAAATCCTAGTTTGAAAAGTCAAACGCCAAGTTTGAAAGTCAAACGGCTATTTTGGGAAGTGGAGGGGAGGTGGAATCCGAGTTGGGGAGGAGTCCCACCTCCACCGCCGGCCCACCTTGGGTCCGAGTTGGGGAGGGACTCCCCTCCCCTTGCGCGCCTCCCTCCACCTATATAAGGAGGGGCAGGGCTCCCCTCCTAGACACACAAGTTGCCTCCCTCTAAACCTAAACCCTAGCCACAGCCTAGGGATTTCTCCCAAGCCGCCGAGTTAGAGCTTCTAATTGCCCTAGCCGCTGGTTTAGCCCCTTCTAATTGGTGTGTCTAAACCCTAGATCACCAAGGCTCTCTCATAGTCCACCATACTCGCTCCGGCTTAAGGCGAAGCCCTGCGAGATCTCCCCTCTACTTCCGGTACCACGCCGTCGTGCTGCCGGAATCGCGAGGAGAGTGCTACAACCTCCGCTGCCTGCTGGAACAAGGGAGAGGAAGGTCTTCGTCGAGTACCGAACGTGTGATCGATCATGGAGCGCTTGCGAACGCAGTCTTGGGAAGGATCGCCTACGCGATCTTGAGATCGGCAAGTGTACGACTACATCACCCACGAGAATCTGCTCTCGTTAACCACTTTGGAATCTTCGAGGGTGAGTTCCTCTATCGACTCGTTGCTACAATCTAGTAGATAGATCTTGGCTTGTTTGTGTGCATGCGGTAGAAATTTTTTGTTTTCCAAGCTATGAACCCCTACAGACCGATGGCTACGGTTTTGCCGATTCCCGCGAAGATCTTGGTCCTCTCCCACTTAAGAGCCTGAAGCGCCTCTTGCCCCACGGTTGGCGCCAACTGTCCTAGTATTGCCGACGAGTACGCCATGGAGGGGTCCTCACAGTGCGTGTTTAGAGACGTGGGGGAAGGAGGACGGTTGACGGGTACGCGGTAACACAGCTTACCCAGGTTCAGATCCCACGACGGTGGCGGAATCCTACTCCTGCTATAAATCACTATAAGGGCCATACGCCGAGTTACAGAGATAGGTTCGCTGTGCGAGGTTGTATGAATCGATGCCCTAAAGGCTCCCATAGGCCCGACTTATATAGTCGCCAGGTCCTAGGGTTACAGGGAAAAGTCCTAGCCGGACATGTTACAGAGTGCTACACCGTCTATTACTAGTCTTGTGTATCTTGCACTCCAAGGCTCCGGGTACATCGGTGATTCCAACCGTAGCCTTCCTTTATCCGGCATGGGCCTCCCTTCTAGATCCATCTAACTGGGCCGCCCAGCAGGCCATAGGCCATGCTACAGACTATGGGCCACCCGGGTTATCCGGATAAGTGACATGCTATGAGGATACCCATATAGCATATCCCCAACACTCTCATTAGAGGACATTCTTGGCACAAAAAGCAAAACAAAAAGGATAAGGAGATGTCATTTCTGAAGTAATAACTTCCAAGACTAAAGGAAACTGTTGGATTATCTCCAACAAGTACTTTTCTTTAACGCCTTTAAGTTAGGCACAAGAAGCAAGAAGAATAAATTATTTTCAAATGAAGAATTGAGATTAATACTTGCAAAGTCTTCTACTATGAGAGGTATCTCATCCAAATGAGTTTTGGAGGATCCTTTCTCATCTCTCTTGGGTTTACTACTTTCATCAAAAGGATTTTCGGGAACAATCCAATCAAAATTCTTTTCAAAGGCCTCATGCATCCCAACAAGCTTAAAGGGTATAGGTATCTTAAATTCATCTCTAGGCTTTGTTTTATCTGAAGTAACCACAACATCTACACATGAGACTAGCATATTGAAACGCTCAAAGACCTTTTTGGCTTCCCTAGCAACATAATGGAACTCTTTGAGTATAGTTTCAAGAATAAAATCTCTCTTTTCAGCATTCTTTTCTTCTTTTAGTTTTAAGAACAAAATTTTCATCATGGGTTTAAGGCTAACAAACCTAGCCTCCAACATAAAAAAAAGAAGCTGAAGCAATTTCATAATTAGGAGCTAGCTCTGCTATAGATTTATCCTCATGCTTGCTAACATAATTAAAGAATTCGTCAATATTATCTTTCCCAATTATGGAGCCACTACCTATAGAAACGTCCTTCAGGGTGAACTTGGGGAGCAACATGGTGAGATAGAGCGTGGTGGCAACTAGAGTAGGAACTAATTTTTTTGTGCTTTTGAATAAAGCAAGCAAACAAAACTAGACTATTTTTTTTTGGGTTTTTTGAAAAGAGGCAAACAAAACCAATAAAAAGAAACAAAGCAAACTAAAAACAAAGTAAAGAGAGAGGAAGTGGAGGACTCCCCAAGTGAAGACGTCCTTAGCCTCCCCGGCAACGGCGCCAGAAAACTTGTTGATGACTCCTTGGTGGCGCCAGAGAACTTGGTGCTTGACGTGGAGTCTATTGGGAACCCCAAGAGCAAGGTGTGAAGCAGCACAGCAGCAAGTTTTCCCTCAGTAGAGACCGAGGTTATTGAACCCGTAGGAGGAAGGAAACGTCACACAGGTGTTGCAAGCAACGCGGAGACCTGCACAACACAAACTCAAGACTTTGCCCCAACGAATCAGTGAGGTTGTTAAGCTCACTGGCTGGTTGTAACAAAGGATTAAACGTATGGTGTGGAAGGTAATGGTTTGCAGCAAGTAAACAAGTAACAGTGCAAGATGTATCAATGGTAAAGATTGGACCGGGGTCCATAGTTCACTAGAGGTGCTCTCCTTAGACAAACAACATGGCATGAAGGGTAAACAAATTACAGCAGGGCAATTGACATGAACTGAGCAAGGCATAACAATGCAATTACTAGTTAGAAAGATCCTATGAGATTCGATTGGGAAATACAACAAGATACATATACCGCCATCCAACTGCATCTATGACTAGAAGTCCACCTTCAGGTTATCATCCGAACCCCCTCCAGTATTAAGTTGCAAGCAACAGACAACTACTTTAAGCAAAGTGTGTAAGGTAAACAGTCCACATGTTCCACAAACAAGATACCGTTGTTTTCTCCCTAGTAGCAACAACACATCTACAACCGAAGAGACTATTGTCACTTCCCTTGGAAACTAGAGGCATGAACCCACTATCGAGCATAAATACCCCCTCTTGGAGTCACTAGCAACTACTTGGCCAAAATAGATACTAACAACGGAGAACATGCAAGATCACAAACAACACAGACATGTTAGAATCATAAATACAAAACCATTAATCAAACCAACATAATAATTTCAATATCCATCGGATCCCCGCAAACACAACATGCATGATTACAAATATATTAGATCTTGATCATGAATGGATCTCACAAGATCTATACATGAAAGCACAAGGAGGAGATACAACCATCTAGCTACTACATGGACCCATAGTACAAGGTGGAACTACTCACACATCATACCGGAGAGAAGGCCTCCGGGATGATCTCCCCCCTCCGGCAGGGTGCCAGGAAGAACTTCAGATCCCCCCGATCAAGGGATGACGGTGGCGGCGGCTACAGAAGGTTTCGTGGAATATTGATCGGGTACTTAGGGTTTCTGCATTGGGGGCTTCTTATACGCGAAGGGGGAAGTAGAGGCGGTGGCCAGGGGCCCCACACCCAACCTAGGTGCAAGGCAGGGACCACCCACGCCTAGGAGGGGTGCGACTGCCCTGGCACGCCTCTCTGTCTCCCCTCTAGACTTCTTGTTGCCCACGTAAAGTTATTGACTTTGACGTTTGTCCTGTCCAATTCCGAGAATATTTCCTTACTAGCTTTTCTGGAACCAAAAACAACAGAAAATAGGCAACTGGCACTGTGGCAACTTGTTAATAGGTTAGTACCATAAAACATGTAAAAATCACCTCAAAGTGTAGACAAAGCAAAGCAAAGTAGATACTAAACAAGCATGGAGCATAAAAATTATAGATACGTTTCCGACGTATCAGGGCCTCACAAAATTTCTTCAATGTCATACTGTAAGACCTGCCATAAATTTTGAGGGACACGTCTGGTTTGAACATGCTGTTAGTAAAATAAAAGCTCTCCAAATTTTTTTTTAGTGAGCGTTGCATATTGCATGCTCTCATCCTACATATAGTTTTTTAGTCCAACCCTCCAAACCAAGGTCATAAAATCATCAAGAATCCCAGCAGCCCGCAAAAAGGTCATATTTCTCCAACCTTGATGCTCTCAATATTTTCAATGGAATTCAGGCAATAGCTCTTAGCAACCTTCTTGGGGAAATAAACAATATGATCTTTGTCATTAATATTGAATGTTACTTTTCCTTGATTACAATTGATGATAACACCTACAGTATTAAGAAAAGGTCTCCCAAGAATAATAGACATATTATCATATTCAGGCATCTCAAGCACAACAAAATCAGTGAAAACCAAGCAATTATGAGCCACTTGACAGGAACATTCTCACATATACCAACAGGAATAGTAGTTGACTTATCAGCCATTTGCAAAGATATATCAGTTGGTATCAACTTTTCTAGCTGGAGTCTCTTGTATAGAGAAAAAGGCATAACACTAACTCCAGCTCCCAAATCACATAAAGCAGTTCTAACATAATTATTCTTAATAGAGCAAGCAATAGTTGGTATACCTAGATCACCAAGTTTCTTTGGAACCTTACCATTGAAGGAGTAATTAGCAAGCAAAGTAGAAATTTCCTCATTAGGAATCTTCCTTTTATTAGAGACAATATCCTTCATATACTTTGAATAAGGAGGCAACTTAATAGCATCAGTCAAAGGAATTTGCAAAAATAAAGGTTTCATCCACTCACAAAACTTGTAGTGTTCTTCCTCCTTTGACTTGTGTTTCTTACCTGGAAAAGGCATATGTTTCTGCACCCAAGGTTCTCTCTCACTACCATGTTTCTTAGCAATAAAATCTTCCTTAGTGTACCTAGTGTTCTTAGTGTGCTTCTCAGGTTCTTCCTCAACTTCCTCCTTATCAGGAGCATCGTTTTTATCATTAACACTCTTAGTTTCAGCATCAGAGACAGATATACTATTCGGATCTACAACAGGTTCAAGTGGTTGCTCAACTATTTTATGTTTATTTTTCTTTCTCTTACGAGGACTACCACTACTTTCACCTTGTTGAGAATCCTGCTCAATTCATTTAGTGTGTCCTTCAGGATATAAAGGATCTCGAGTAGCTATACCACTCCTAGTTCTAATTCCATAAGCATCTTTATCTCCTGAGGCATTAACTAGCATATCCTTTTGTACCTTAGCAAGTTGACCAAGTTGGGTTTGAACCATTTGAAAGTGTTTACAAAGAATTTTAATATCATTAGAAGTTCTTTCCACAATATCTTTCAACTCCTTAATAGCTCTAGAGTTTTCCAATAAATGATTCTGAACTTGTTTATTAAAATTACCTTGTTTAATAATAAATGTCTCAAGTTCCTCTAAGTATTGATCAGGAGGCTTACCATAGGGAATATCACCTTCATTAAAGTGGAGAGAGTGTACCTCAATAATAGATGAGTGGGGAATTGGCTGGCATAGTTCTTGTATAGGAGGTAGATTCTTCACATCTTCAGCGCTCTAATACCTTTCTCCTTTAGACATTTCTTATCTTCCTTCATCACTTCATCATTTAATGCAATAACTCCCCTCTTCTTTGGTGTTGGTGTTGGAACTAGTTCAGGCACAACTGGTTCAGGAGTAATAGGCTTAGGTGTATTTAGCTCAGTTGAAGTCCAATCATCATAATTCTTGCTTATTTTAGCCATTATTTCTTCAGCATCTGTAGGAGTTCTTTTCCTGAAAACACAATCAGCAAAACTATCTAGGTATGTCCTAGAATCATCAGTTAGTCCATTATAATAAATATCAAGAAGCTCATTTTTAGGCAATGGACATCTAGGATGTGCATGAATCAAGGCACAAAACCTTGACCATGACTCAGGCAATTTCTCTTCTTCTCCATGTTGAAAATCAAAAAGTCTCTACAAAGCAGCATGTCTAGCACTAGGAGGAAAATATTTCTAGAAGAAAGAAGCAATCAAGCAATCAGGGCTATCCATGGAACCAGGAGGTAATCTATTAAACCAAGCCCTAGCTTCTCCTTTTAGTGAAAAAGGGACGATCTTAGTAACAAAGTACTTGCGCATCTTAAATCATCAGAGAATAAAGCACTCATATTAGAAAGCTCATTCATATGAGCCACAACACTCTCATTTTCAGTCCCACAAAAAGGTTCTTTCTCAACAATGTCTAAATAGGATAAATCAAGAGAGAAATCATAATCTTTATCTTTAATATCTATGGGAGAGGTGGCAAACTTAGGATCAGAGGACAATTTAGGAATAATGGTACGTCTAGCAAGGAGATTCTTAATAGCACTAGCACCATGTGTGTTTCGGCACTCTTCCATAAATTCATGAGTGAACTCAATGTAACCATCATTAATATCATAACTCTATCTATACTCAGGTGAGCTTACATGTGTAACAGTGTCTTCACTAGGAGTTTTAGTATTTCCTAGACTAGCCATAGTAGCATCTAGGAAAGGACCTAATGAACAATTCGCATCAAGCACAATAGAAGTAACATCATGAGTATCAAAAGGAGTTTCAGATTCAGCAGTAGTAGCAGTGTGTGTAGCATGAGTATGTGGTGGTGGTGTAACAAGCTTACTTATGACAGATGGTGAATCAAGAGCAACAGAGGTGTTTATGAGTGTACCTCTACTTGTAGTGGATGGTAAAATAGGAAACTTTCCATCACAAGACTTACCCATGATGAACGGAGTAGCCGTGAATAGTAGATCCAAGTGAACTTACAAATATAGCTACGCTCCCTGGCAACGGCGCCAGAAAATAGTCTTGATGACCCACAAGTATAGGGGATCGCAACAGTCTTCGCGGGTAGTATTACCCAATTTATTGATTCGACACAAGGGAGCCAAAGAATACTTGCAAGCCTTAACAACTGAGTTGTCAATTCAGTTGCACCTGGAAATAGTTCTTGCTCACAGAAGTTTATCAGTGGCAACAGTTTGGTAGTAGCAACAGCAGAAAAACAAGAGCAATAGTAATAGTAGTAGCAAACAGTAGGATATGAGCGCGGTAGGCATAGGGATGGATGGGCATTGCATGGGAGAGTCTAAACATGTAACTTCAAGATCTAGGGCAATTGCAGATACATAAGAACAAGCATCCAAGTACCAAACAATCCTAGGCATGTGCTCCATATATAGTCATACGTGCTCGCAATGAGAACTTGCACAACATCTTTTGTCCTGCCAGCTCGTGGCAGCGGGCCTCTAGGGAACTACTGGCAGTTAAGGTGCTCCTTTTAATAGAGCACCGGAGAAAAGCATTAACACTCTGTGAACACATGTGATCCTCACACCACAACCATCCCCTCCGGTTGTCCCAATTTCTGTCACTTCGGGGCCTTTGGATCCGGACAATGATATGTGTACACAACTTGCTAATAAGATCACAAACAATACTATCATAATGATTCAATAATAAGTTCGGATCCGAGATCATGGAACTCGGGCCCTAGTGACATGCATTAAGCACAACAAGTTGCAACAAAGTCAAATAGCACTAATAGAGATACTAGGCACTATGCCCTAACAATCTTATTCGATTACATGATAAAACTCATCCAATCCCTACCATCCCCATAGCCTACAGCAGGGGATTACTCACTCATGGATGAGGGGAACATTGATGGTTGATGGAGAGGCGTTGGTGATGACGATGACGATGATCCTCCCCAAATTCCCCGTCCTGGCAGGATGCGAAAACGGAGTTTCTGGATCCGAATCTTGGTTTTTGGTGGTGGCGGCGTAGCGAAACTCTTTCTGGAAATCGTCGAACCCCCCTAGGTTTTTAGGTCAAGGGGTAACTTATAGGCGAAGAGGGAGCCCGAGGGGGTGCCTGGGGTGTCCGCACCCCCCTTAGGCGCGGTTGGGCCCACCCGCGCCTGGCAGGGGTGTGGGACCCCAGGCCTCCACTCCGTCTCGTCTTCTGGCTCCATGGATCTTCTGGCGAAACAGCGCCAGTCCGTGTTAGTTGTATCCAAATCACACAAGTTTAGAGGAGAAACAATAGCAAAAGTGTTCGGGAAAGTAGATAAGATGGTGCATTGGTCAAACCAAATGGCATCATGGTATACTCATACAATCCATACCTTGTGGTGAAAGTTGTCTTAGGTATGTCTTGTTCCCTTATCTTGAGCTGGAAATAACCTGACCGGAGATCAATCTTTGAGAACACACAGGCTCCTTCTAACTGATCAAACAAGTCATTGATTCTAGGCAAAGGGTATTTGTTCTTGATGGTCACCTCATTGAGTGAACGGTAATCTATGCATAACCTTTGACTTCTATCCTTGTTTTCCACAAACAAGACTGGTGCTCCCCAAGATGAAGAACTTGGTTGGATAAAACCTTTCTGCAACTGTTCTCCAAGTTTCTTCTTGAGTTCCTTCAGTTCATCAGCTGACATCTTGTATGGTCTCTTTGCTATTGGTCTAGAACCTGGTAGCAAATCGATCAAAAATTCCACATATCTATCAGGTGGCATTCCCAGCAATTCTTCCGGAAACACATCTGGATATTCACTCACAATTGGCACACTGTCTATGCTAAACCCCTTAAGAGAATTTAGCTTACTTCCTTTTGATTCAAAGTTAGACTTGAATCTAATCCGTTTCTTTTCCGGGGTTGTGAGTGCAACAGTACGATTGGCACAATCTAGTACTCCTTCATACTTGGTCATCCAATCCATTCCCAAAATTACATCCAGTACTTGGGAATCTAGGATTATCAGACTCACTGGAAACTTATGCTTTCCAAACTCTATCACTAGATCCCGACATCCAAGACATACTATCATGTCTCCACCAGGAGAACTTACTTTTATTGGACACCCAATGTTTTTAGTTGAAAACCCATTTCTATCAACAAATGCTTTTGATATGAATGAATGTGATGCTCCAGTATCAAAAAGAACAAGTGCTGGAATAGAATTGAGTTTGAACTTACCAGCTACAGCATCAGGTTCCTCATAGATTTCCTCCACATTGATGTGGTTCACTTGTCCCTTTTGAAAAGGGTTGGGCTTGTTGGGTCCTTCAACTTTCTTTTCTGGGCATTCATTTGCATAATGCCCCATCTTCTTGCACTTGAAACATTCAACCTGACTAAGATCCTTCTTGACAGACTGGCTTCCACTGCCACTTCCACTTCCACTATGGTGGTTCTTATATCCACTCTTGTGATTTTTATACTTGTCATTGTCATGACTACGGTGATGCTTGTTGTCATGATGACGGTTGTGGTTGTGGTGCTTGTTGAACTTCCCATGCTCGTGGGATCCAGAATGCCCACTATCATCATAATGGGAACGCTTGTGAGACGATCCCGAGATGTGCTTGTCAGAGTGCTTCCTCTTCCTGCTTTCAACTTGTCTCATCTTGATCTCCAAAATAGCATCCTTGTCACAAAGAGACTGATAAGTGGGAACATAAGCCACAGATAGCTGCATGTTCAGTTCATCGTTCAATCCCTCGAGGAACTTCTCTTTCCTCTTAGCATCAGTGTCAACTTCATCCAGTGCATAACGCACCAGATTGTTGAACTCCTCAATATACTCTGCCACGCTGCGGTGGCGCTGCTTCAGATTATGAAACTCTTTCTTCTTCAAACTCATCACTCCGGATGAGATGTGAGCAGTACAGAAACCATCTTCAAAGATAGCCCATGTCACATCTGCAATGGGAGTGGTGATCTGGAAGTTATCCCACCAAGTGGCTTCTAGTCCTTCCAACAAGTGTACTCCGGGTTGTTGTTGTTGTTGTTGTTGTTGTTGTTCTGATTCTGGATGAAAGTAGTCATCATTTGCATCAGCTGAGTCTGAGCTGTCATCATTTGCTGCATCTCAGGGGTGATGTTGTTGTTGTTGGGGTTGGGATTGGCACGTCGGGGAGGCATCTGTGGTTTTCAATAAGGACAAGAATGAGATACCCATAGATGCTAACATGCACAATACATCACATAACAATCACAATCATGCATCATAGTAGTAAAAGTTCAACAACACAGACAACAAGTTTTTGGAAAAGTAAAACACAAATAGCAAGCCATCCACATGTTGGGTGGTCATTGCGAATTAATAATCAAAATTATGATAAATAAACGGTAAATGAGTAGTCGTCACTACTCCTCTGCATCAACCTCCTCATCAATGAGTGTAAGACCTGCATTCTCCATAGCGGTCTTGTATTCCTCGACATTGGTGGTCAAGGTCTCCACTTTGGCATTGAGAGCCCTCTTCTGTGCACGAAGCCTCTCAATCACACCTTGCTGATGCTCGAGCTCGAAGTCCTTGTCCTCTAGTTCTGCAGTCATGTCTCGAATCCTCTTGTTCCTATCTTGGAATCTCTTCTCTTCACTCTTGAACTTTCTATCCTGACTCTCAAACTTGGCCTCCATTTCTTTGACTATCTCATCTTGCTCCGCGAAGAGCTTGTCCTTCTCACGAAGCTGCACCTGGAGTTCGTCATTGCTGAGCATGACGTTGGTCCTATCAGTATCTAGGTGCCTAAGAAGAACCTCTAAGTCCTGGAGGTATAGACGAATCGGCTCTGCCGTCTCTCTCGAAGCATCCTCGAAGTCAATGGCCTCACCATCCTCATCACGTCTACCGAAGGCGTGGAAGTGAGTACCTCTAATCTCTCGAGAGTGTCCCCCTAGTAATCGTCCAAGAAAATCCTGCATGACTACCTCTAGGCCTCTCTCCTTGTCATCATGCATGAGCTTGAATATGATTGCCTCCGTTGTAGGCTCAGTCTGGCGTCCTGGCTGATTAACCTTGAAGCCCCAAAGGTCTTTCCTCTCAAACTTGGTGAGGGGAAGCATAATGATGGTAGGAAGTGGGAGATTGAGCAAACTAATGAGCTCAATAATGCGAGTGCCAAAACGAGTTCCCTTGAACTCTTCAGTCGTGCTGATAGTAACATTAGGCATCTATTTAATAAGATTAAAAAAATTAGAATCAACACAATTTAAGATAAATCACAAGACAAGTCATCACATGCATATCTTTGGAAATCAAAACACACCAAGTCATGGCATACATGGATCCATTACAAACAACCAAGGTTCAACTTATTTTAAACAACATTTGGGAAATAATATGATAAGTGTGGTGGTCCAACTAACAAAGTACATTACAATCCCATCTCACTTGCCAAATTGGCTAACAGGGCATCCCTAGAGGCAATCTGTCTATCTAGATCACATGACTCCATTGCTAAGTCTATGATGTCCTTCCTTAAACTTTGGTTGGTAGCCTCTAACTCTTGGGTATGCTTCTTTTCTTCCCTAAGGTCATTCTGGGTGTTAAGCATTCTGCACTTGATTCTATCACCAAGTTCTTTGATGGCCTTCCAAGCTGCATCCCTTGCTAAATCAAAGAATGTGGTGTGCATCACTGAGTTGGTGACCATGCAGAATCCTGATTCCTTGTGGTTGTCTTCCTCGTTTTTATACAAGTGAAGTTGCACCCACCAGTACTCAACTCCTTCATCCATCACAGGGAAACCTTTGTACACAGCTGCACCATGTATTCCCATGGCAACCATGAGGTCCTTGAGAGCCTTGGGGAATTCTGTCTCACATTCCAAAGTCATAGTCATGAGTGGTCCCTTATTCACGGCTTCTTTGATGGAGTTCATCTACAAATAGAGATGAGAAAGAAGATTAGAAAAGTTTACGAGAAGAAAAGACAAGTGTGGAGGTTGTTGAATTTTTTTCCTTAGTGGTTTCCAATCCTAGGGTCATAATCCTACAGGCAACACAGTGCTCTGATACCATATGTAAGATCCCTCCTTTGTAAAGGAGAGGATCCCTGTGATTGCAATGCTAGTCCCTGGATCAATGCTAGCATCCATAGTCTAAGATGAAGTACACAGAAACAAAGGTCATTATTACAAGTCATTCCAGAGACAAACATAGTCTTTTACAAACTCCATGGCCACAGGCCTAGTACAAGAGTTTAAATAAGTAATAAGATAACTAAGTCTTCATCTTCATGTGCCACAGGCAAGCATTTTGAGTGTAGACTCATAACCCCTAATCACCATCAGAATAACCTGCAACATCACAAGTTACAGCCACGGTGGGTCAATACATTGGAATAGTATTGGCAAGTGGTACCTTAGAATAATATTGGCAACTAGATACTATATGCATTTGGCTAAGTGTAGCTTAGGCTTGCTTTGCTCAAAATAGGTTTTACCTATTAGTTGAAAACACTAAGTTTTTTCCTTTGATAAAATCTTTCCCAAGGAACCACCAATAGAAATTGGGGAACCTTCACCCTTGTTCAACCACAAGTTTATACTTAGAAATTGGGATGAGGAGATTCTTGATAGCTTCCATGTATTGATGCTCAAGTTGTCCAATACCAGGGACATGGCTAAGTACTTAGATTCTTCCATCTGCAGAGGTTGTGCACTTTCCCCACAAGACTTGATTTTCACCAAGACAGGACCTTTCAGAAGCCTTCCCTTAGACCAAATGGACGCGCTCCAACCTATCATCCCACTACCACCAACTGTCCAAATGGCTAAGTTATTGCAACCTATATGATCCAGGCAGAGCCCATATTGCCAGGTGGCTGCACTAGAAGCTTCTTAACATATGGCATCTCAAATCCCTTTGTTCCTGGGTGGCTTTCCACAAGTGAGATACACAAGGTAAACCATAGAAATGGGCCTTGTGTAACCACTCAACATAACCCATTCACAACCATTCCACCCAGGTGATTCATTCACTTAGTTGTTTTATTAAGCAAAAACAATAGTCCAAAGACTTAGAAATATTTTCTCATAGCATGAATATATAACCACCCTTGGTTGCTACTAGCTAGGCTAAGCATGGCATTGATAAGAATCTTAACTTAGAAATTTCTAGCAATTCTACAACTACTAGGATTTCCCAAGCATAGCATATATAGATCAAAAATATTCATGTAAGACTTAGCAAAATATTTCTAATGCATAGTTGAAAAACTTAGAAATAAAATCATGAAGCACCACTTTCCTTGGTAGTTTGGGGAGTAGCAACAATCCTCACAATCACAATCACTATTTGCACCAAAATCTACACATAAAATAATGGCACAAAATCACATATACAATTTATACAAGCAAAAATACATGAATGTATGCAATATGCCATGTGATGATTTTCTACACCAAACAAGACAAATGGAAAGGATTTTATTTCCTTATTCCATTGATATAAAATTTGTCAAATTTGGACGTGGGAATCAAAAGTTATGAATTAAACAAGTTTAACCATCTAATTGATCTAATTCAAAATTTTAAAACGAAACTCATGCCACGCGGCAGCCTCTGGTTGGTTAGTACCGCTTCATGCTGGATCATGCTCGTGCACCGTCAGATCTACTTAACATCTGTGGCTCAGATCTACCCATACCTCTTCGACTATGTTCTATCGCGTTCGTCCGATCTACATCGCATGGCTCACAGCGATTGACCATCGAGTGGCGGCGCTGGCGTCGGCGACAGGCGGCGGCGCGCTCTGGCTGCAAGCTTGCCGACGAACTAGGTCGCGCGGGGAGGTGTGAGGATGCTCACCAGAATCTCCGTGGCGAGGGGATGCTCGACGTGTGCTCGAAGGGGCGTACGGAGTCGATGTCGATTGCTCATCGGAGATCGAGATGGCGTCGGTTGCTCTCGGTTGGCGACGGAGACGACATTCTGGGCCACGCTAAGACGATAAAAGGGTGCCGTTAGGTGCGTTGGATGCTGGGGATCACACCCGTATCAAACAGAGGGAGAGGGGAAGCTGGAGCTTACGAGGAATGGTCGCCGGAGTTTGAGCAGACGGTGGCGGAGCTCAGTCGATGACGTTGCCGAGGCTACAGAGCATGCGCGAGCAAGCGGAGGATGTCAGTAGGTGCGTACAAGGATGCAGAAATAGCTAGACTAAACCATAGGCAGAGGGGAATGCGACGCTTACCGGAATTCGACGACGAGCTCGTCGGAGCAGAGGGGCGTCTCGAGACGATTCCGAGCAGCCTGGGGGCTCTCTGCGGGTGTGGCATGAGGGGAAAAGAGCGGAAGGAGGAGGGGATTAAGTAGGCATGGACGTGGGCGTGAATTACTCGAGCATTCAATGGGAATTGAATCCGCGAATCAAACAGGAAACGGCCGGAGTGATTTGGGGGAGGAACTCGTCGCTGGGTGGAGACGATGACGATCTCGTGGGCCATTGTTGTTAGCGAGAGAAAAAGAGAGGAGGTGGGTCCAGGCAGTCTGTAACTACCTCGGTGAACTACGCTCCTAGATACAAGCCTGGATGAGAGATAGCGGTTGAAATAGTACGGCGGGGCCCCAAAAGCCACTCACTGGTAGTCCTTTCAGACGTCCCAACCGCTAACCTCTCAACGGGACCTGTACGGCCGGCGTAGTCGGCAGGCGAAGGGATCAACTACGTACACAAGTGGGTATGTACGCAAGCCACCATACAAGAGTACATCAGAGCCACACCATCTAGAAAGAAAGGAAATATACCAACGCCATACGGCAAGATTCAAATGACCTAGATACATCTATAATTTAGGATAACTCCTCATACAAGACACATCGAGTATCATGCGAAGCGGCAAACAGATCCGAGTATGGATAAGAAGCAAATAGGCATAAGATGCGGAGAAAATAAGCACATCCCAACTACAGGTCTCACGGATCCCGTTCTAATCTCTACACCATACGATCGTTGCCCACTTCATCGGCTTCTTCCACCCAAAGATCCGTCACCAGAGGGTACTGTTCATCTGAATCAAGAATTTATCGTGTGAGACCCTAAGGGTACTCAGCAAGACTTAATGCCTCTAAAGGGACACAACAGGGTGACGCAATTGCAGCAAAAGGTAAACCCTAGCAATTCTACAGATAAACGCTAACCATCCGCCTAACCAATGATAGACGGATGTCCGTGAATTTAAGTACAACAGTTATAATGGTAATCTCATCCGATCCATCCTCCTCCCTGCTTACCAACAAGGAAGCGGACGAACAACCCCCCTTCCGTTGGCAATTTTATTAAACGTTCCATGAGTATTGCACTATTTACTAGTCAAGTCACTTAGTCAAATTAAGGCGGTACTTTAGTTATGCTTGTCTATGATCAAGAAACTGTGCTCCAAGTCATCCATAACCGCGGACACGGCTTTCAGAAAGTTTTACCCGGCCGGGGTGCACCAATAGCAACACACACTCGATCAACCTCGAAAAAACCAAATCAAAACCCAACGAGGCTTTCACGACTGAACAATTACAGGATTCAGAAATATTTCAGGGGGCCACCCCTTAAGTAGAACCCAACGGAGTAGGCAAGCTCAGAGAGGCGGCCTCAAGGTCTGTGGGGACGGCTGTGAACAGTGGGAACCCCAAAGCAGGGCTTGTCGACACCATGAATCGTGCCACTATCCTAAACAGTGCGATTATTGCTATCATCTGTCGTAAATAAAGCGATAAAGCATGGCATAAGTACAGATCATAAATAAAACCTCAAACTAGTTTGTGGCCCCAAGAAATAAGACTAATCAAGCTCTGGTCGGGGGTCCCATATACCTCCGGATGTGGATAGCGTGATAAATCAAGGAACAGGAATCAAGTACTCGGGGTCTTCGGGACACAAATGAGCGGGGAAAAACCAAATAGCAGATATTGCTCACGGTGCCACTTTCTTTAGTTATCCCGAACTACTCAAAGTTAAGTTGTTTAAGTACCTCGTTATCCATCGACTCTCACAAACCCTACACATGTTGTTCTCATGCATGGCTCAAACAACTCCTATAGTAGTGGCTCATGGGATGGAGGATACAAGCTTGGTGGGGTTTAAAAGTAAAGGCTATGCATACTTGGGATTCAATTTAATGCAATCGACTCAATGATGCAAGAATAAGATAGAGGCAATAGGTCTTGTGTATGCAAGCATGTGGTAGTGCTTGCACGGTGTCTCTGTTGAAGCAAAGGGACGGTTAGGTAGTGCTCTGGTTCTCTTGATACAACCCACCGGTGTCTATCCGAGAAAAACCAAACAAACAAGGCCAACATAAATATAGAGCACAAGCATATGAATAAGATGCGTCAAGCAAACAATCATGCCATGATGAATGATGCACAATTTGCATGGCAAGAAAGGTAGCATGGCATGGTGAGGTGTGAAGAACAAGAAAGTAACATTTAATTGGGTTTTAGAATCACAATTGTTGCCATAACATTTGTTGTTTAGCATATTTTTATATGATGCATGCTGCAATTGAAGTCATGGATAGCATAATCAGAAAGGTCTCGTCGAGCTGATCAATTTAGACTATTTACTTGCTGAATTTGGATTTACCAAACCAAAGTTATGAACTTATTGAAAACCAGTGGCAATTGATGTAATTAACATATCTTGGAATTTTACTTGAGCAAAACACAAAACAGATGGCATAATTGAATTCCCCTCATCTTGCTGATATCCAAACATATATCATTTGTCTAATTTGGGTAAGGTATGCAAAAGTTGTTTAAAAATCTGAAAAGAATTTGAAATTTGAATTTATTTAACATATTTTGAATTTAAACAGCATCTGGGACGTTAAACACACAGCCTCTCGCTTAGCCTGAGCCAGTGGACAGTGGAGGCTCTCTGGCCCACACGGCAGTGTCTGGGGACAGGAGGGAGCGCGGGTTGATTAAAACAAACCACAGGAACCTTTCTATAAAACTCCCAGAGAGACTGACAGCGGGGCCACGCTGGACCGCGGGTCGATGAACCAAAGGTGGAGGGGGCTACGCGCAAGATTGACCCGCGGACACGCTAGCGACGCAGCAGCAGTGGCAGCGAGGAGGACATGAGTTCTGGCAGCTTTTTCGGAGCCTTTTGCAAGTTTCCAGGGGCTGGCGGTGGGGCTGGTGGATCGCGAATTGAGGCGGGAAAAGGTGAAGGACCTAAGCTAAACGATCATGGCCGCTTGTCGGCGGCGCGGCGCTGCTGGCGGCTGCGTCTGGCCGAACTTCGGCCGTCGTTGGCGACGCCGCTGATGCTCCAAACGCCACGGACCCAAAACGAAAAACGAAGAGGAACCCTAGGCCTACAACTTTGCTATAGGATACTAGCGGCGCTGCGCAGCGTTCGGCCGGCGGCGACTACGGTGAAGGGAGGGCAAGGGAGCATGTCCGGGGGTTGGCGGGCTCACCATGACTCGGCAGCGGGCGAGGGCTTGGCGGAGATCTTGCGGATCGGCGGCGGCTGGATCCTGAGCGTCTGGTTCTCGGGCGCGACGGCGCGGGGGCTGCTCCGGCGGGCTCGGCGTTCCTCGCGTCTGGCGATGGGGAGGTAGACGTCGGGCTTGGTGCTGCTGGCGGGCTTCGGGGAACTCCGGAGCGTAGGGGTGCTGGGGTGTGCCGCTAGGGTTTTAGATAGACGGGGGCATGGCGATCTGGGGGACAGGGAAGGAGGAAGGAAGGAAGAGAGGTGCCTGGGGGTCTGGGGAGAAAGGTTGGGCGACGTGGGTAGATAAGATCGGGAGGAGGCAGGAGGGTTGCGTGGGGGGGCGCCGATGGCCAGGGTGGCGTCGGCGTTGGGCTCCTGTTCACGTGCCTGGTATGGGGGCCAGGTTGCAAAGGTGGGCAGGGGGGTGACTTCCAGGTGGGTCTGGGGAACTCGTGGCCCCAGGGCAAGGCAGAGAGGGGAGATAAGAGGGAAGGGGCCACTCGGGCTAGGGCTAGGAGGGATGGGGCATGGTCGTGTGGGGCAGGCAGGGGGTCCTGGGGTAGGCGCATGGTAGGGGGGATAGGGTGAGAGGAACATGGGCATGCTAGATAGCCAAGAGGTAGTGCTAGGGTTTTTGTTTAGGGAAAGAAGTAGAGGTAGGGATTATTTTAGAGTATAAGTAAATTAGGGTTTAGTTTAGGATAGAAAAGAAGAGAGAGAGAGAGATGTTGTTTGGTTTTGTTAGAGGAAGGAGTAATTTAGGGTTTAGTTTAGGTTAATGGTAAAATAGGGTTTTGGTTTAGGATAAAAGAGAGATGGCATGGGAAGATTCAAAGCTTGCTAAGAGGGGTAAGACAAGAGATGGAGGTACTTATTCTAGATCATGCATGCTTCAATTGCAATACACATGATCAAGGGAAAGAGAAAGGAAAAGGATAGGCAGAGGTGCCTAAGATGATGGGGTGGTTTTTATTTGGCCCATGCATGATTCCAACAAACCAAGCAAGGACCAAGAAGGGGAAGAGGGCTAGGGTCTTGAACTAACCAAACAAAAAGAAGCAAGGTAGAAGGATCCATTTAGAAACCAACAAAAACCCAAAACTAGGAAAAAGGGGTACTTGCATGGCCCATGCAAGACAATTAATGCCAAGTGGATATATTGTGGAAACAACATGATTCCATGTGGCTTTAATCCTTGCATTCCCAAAAAGTGGGCAAAGGCCAAGCAAAAGATTATGAGTGGATCCAACCAACAACATGGGCTAGAGAAACTCAATAAAAGGCCAAGCCCATATTATTGGATGGTGGAATTATAAGGTGGTGAAAGATAAGGTGGTGGAGTCAAAAGAGAGATGCCCCCAACTCAGTTTGGGCATTTAACAATTTAGTAAGAACCAAATATAATATCAAGAGGCAACTACAATTAATCATGCACATGAGATAAGAACCAAACAAGGAAAAGGTTTTATATGATGCTCAAATGCAAGGGGACATGATGACATGAGCATGATATGATGATGATGCAACCATTATATGTTGGAAGTGGCCCATTTTATTATTAAGACCTGTAGCATTACAGGGGTTAGACAACTGGGATGCTACAACTCTCCCCCACTAAACAGGAATCTCGCCCCGAGATTCTAGGAAGAAGAAGAAGACACAAAGAGAGAAGGATGGTTGGCACGGAGTTCATCTTCACGCTCCCATGTTGCTTCATCCACAGAATGGTGTGACCACTGCACCTTGCAAAACTTGATGGACTTGTTGCGAGTCCTACGTTCTGCGGTCTCAAGAATTTTGGTGGGGTGTTCCTGATAAGAAAGATCTTCTTGGAGGTCGATTAGCTCATGATCCACGGTCTTGCCGGGGTCTTTGAAGCACCTCTTGAGCTGAGAGATGTGGAAAACATCATGGACTTTGAGTTTTTCCGGAAGCTCAAGTGCGTAAGCAACTTCTCCTCTTCTATCACGTATCTTGAAAGGACCGATGTATCTAGGAGCCAACTTTCCTTTGATACCGAAGCGGTGTGTTCCTCTCATGGGAGTGACACGAAGGTAGACGAGATCACCAGGGGCATATACCATATCTGGTGCTTCTGTTATAGTTGCTCTTCCGACGGACGACTAAATCTTCAGGTTCTCCAGAATGATATGCACCTTCTCCTCTGCCTGAGTCACAATGTCAGGGCCAAACCAGATTCTTTCTCCTGCGCCTGACCAACCAATGGGAGTTCTGCACTTCCGACCATAGAGAGCCTCGAATGGTGCCATCTTCAGACTCTTCTGGAAGCTGTTGTTGTAGGAGAATTCAGCATATGGAAGGCATTCCTCCCACTTCATGCCAAACGAGATGACGCAAGCTCTAAGCATGTCCTCGAGAATCTGATTGATCCTCTCCACTTGTCCTTGCGACTGAGGGTGGTAAGCAGTGCTGAAGTTCAACTTTGTTCCCAAAGCTTTTTGGAAACTCTCCCAGAACTTTGAGGTGAAGATGCTCCCACGGTCTGAACTGATTTCAAGTGGAACCCCATACAAAGAGACAATCCTGTTGATATAGAGCTCAGCCAACTGAAGTCCAGAAATTGTTTCTTTGACTGGGAAGAAGTGTGCCACTTTAGAAAGCCTGTCGATGACAACAAAAATTGCATTGTTGCCCTTCTGCGACCTCGGAAAGCCGGTGATGAAGTCCATCTCAACTTTCTCCCACTTCCACTCTGGAGGCTTCAATGGCTGTAGAAGACCAAATGGTTTCTGATGAACAGCCTTGACTCTGCGGCAGACATCACATTCTGAGACGTACTTGGCACAATACCTTTTCAACCCAGGCCACCAGTATTGTGTTTTCAAGTCCATATACATCTTTGTGCTGCCAGGATGGATAGAAAGGACCGAATCATGTGCCTCCTTGAGCAATTGATCTCTCAGACCCGGGTAGTTTGGAACAAACATCCGGTGATCAAAGAAGAGCGTGCCCTGATCATCAACATGGAAGGATTCATACTTCGGAGTGCCAAGCTTAGCGATGAGCTTCTTGGTGTGCGGATCACCACGCTGACGAGACCGAATCTGTTCTTCCAAGAGAGGAGTAGCGGAAGGTTCAGAGATGCCCTTGTTCCACAATCTCGAGGTTGAGCTGGAATTCCTCGCAAGAGAGGCTGCTCTTCTACCATGAGGTTGTTGACATAAGCTTTTACGCTAAGCGCATCTGCCATGACATTTGCTTTGCAGGGTGTAGTTGATGGTCACATCAAAGTCATTGATTGCTTCAATCCATCTCCTTTGCGAAGATTGAGATCCGGTTGAGTGAAGATATACTTCAAACTCTTGTGGTCGAGAAGATCTCTAGCAGTTACCAAGCAAGTAGTGCCTCCACAGCTTCAAGGCAAAGACCACTGCTGCAAGCTCAAGGTCATGTGTGGGATAGTTGACCTCATGCGTCTTCAACTGATGAGAGGCATAAGCAACCACCTGTCTCTCTTGCATAAGGACTGCACCCAATCCTTGCAAAGAGGCATCGCAGAAGATCTGAAAAGGCTTAGATGTATCCGGAGGAACCAAGACTGGTGTGGAAGTGAGCTTCGCTTTGAGTGTCTCAAAGCTCTCTTGACAAGCAGGAGTCCACAGATACTTCTTGCCTTTCTTGAGGAGATCGGTAAGAGGCTTTGCTATCTTCGAGAAGTTCTGCACAAAACGACGACAATAGCTAGCCAAGCCGAGGAAACTCCGCACTTCCTTGACATTAGCAGGAGGAAGCCATTCAACTATTGTCTTCACGGTTTCCGGGTTGACTGCAATGCCCTTGGCAGAGATAACATGCCCCAGATAGGTTACTTCAGGCAACCAGAACTCACACTTTGAGAACTTGGCATACAAGCGGTTCTCACGAAGCTTGTTCAGGACACACCTCAGATGCTCTTCATGCTCCTCCTTGGACTTGGAATAGACCAGAATGTCATCCAGATATACCACCACAAACTTGTCAAGATACTCCATGAAAACGGAGTTCATCAGCCTCGAGAAGGTAGCAGTGCGTTGGTGAGACCGAAGACATGACCGTGTACTCATACAGCCATAGCGAGTGGTGAAAGCTGTCTTGGGCACATCCTCTTTGCGAATTTTGATTTGGTGATAACCACTTCTCAAATCGAGCTTAGAGAACACCACAGCTCTGCTAGCTGGTCAAATGATCATTTATCCGAGGGAGAGGATATTTGTTCTTGATGGTTTTAGCATTTAGAGCCCGGTAGTCAACACAGAGCCTATCGGTTCTGTCACGCTTCTTCACGAAGATTGTTGGACTACCCCAAGAAGAAGTGCTATGCTGAATGAAACCCAACTTCTCTTGTTCATCAAGTTGTCGTTTAAGTTCAGCCAGCTCAGAAGGACCCATCTTGTATGGCCTCTTGGATATAGGAGTCGTTCCAGGTTCAAGCTCGATCACGAATTCAACCTCGCGATCCGGAGGCATACCTGGCAACTCTTCAGGAAAAACATCCGGAAACTCACAGACCACTGGTACCTTCTGAATAGCTTCCATAGCGTCATCATTCAGAGCAGCCAAGGAATAGAGCTGAACATCAGGAGTCAGACTTGGAGAAAAGACTAGATGGCCTTCAGGGATCTTTAGAGACACTGAGCGTTCAGCACAATCAATCACAGCTGCATTTGCTGTCAACCAATCCATGCCCAAGATGACATCAATGTCAGAGTTGCCCAGAAGAATTAAAGAAGCCAAGAATGAAGAACCACCAATCTCAACTTTATTGCCATGACTGATATACTCAGCCCTCAGGTTGGAACCAGGAGATAAGACCATCAGCTTCTTAAGGAGAGGATCCAGATTCAACACATTCTCATATGCAAACTTGTGAGACACAAAAGAATGCGATGCACCAGAATCAAAGAGAACTCGTGGTGGATCGAGTTAAAAAGCATACCCATGACAACTCGGCGAGCTCAGCTTTAGAGGCGTTGACGCAGTTGGCGCGAACAACCGCAGACCCGGGCTTGGTGTTGATGTTGAGAGCCCGAGGCGGTGGTGCACGAACCAAGGGAGAGCTTGTTGCAGATCTTGGCGGGGGTTGAGGGAGAGCTTTGTTCTTCATTGGGCCAGTTCAGTGGGAATGTCAGACCTCCACATGTGAAGCGAGCACCACTGGGCGTGGAGAGAAGCCGAGGACTCCGCCAGCGCTCGAGTAGGGTTGTTGTAGCCCACAGAGCGCAGTGGTGAAGTTTGGTGGCCTTGACGTGAAGCTCGCAGGTCTTGGTGGGAGCGGACGGTGGGGTGTTAGGAACCCACATGCCGCTTAGAAGGAGTTGCCATTCTGCCGATCTTGATGCATCCCTGTTGTGTTTCTTGGACTCCTCGAACATCTGCCTACTAGCCTCCTCTTGTAGTGCCATATGCTGCAGTTCGTGAAGGTTGCGGTCTTGCATGCGTGAGTGCATACTTGATCGACGCGTTGAGCCCTTGCACGAATCTCTTACGCTTTTCTTGTCATCGATACCTCATCACCACCATAGCGAGACAAGTTCATGAAGTTCCTGATGTAGGTGTTGGCGTTATCATTGCCCTGCTTCAAGTTGAGGAAAGCATCCTTCATCCGCTCCATCACAATCTCCGAGGAACTGTTCCTTGAAAGCGGTGAACCTCTCCCAAGTGGGCTGGAACCCGGTCGGCTAGCCTTCGTAGTTTTCCCACCATAGAGCTGCGTCTCCCTTGAGCGGTGAGTAGCACACTTTACCCATTCCTGTTACGGCACATCGCCAGCCTCTAGCAGCCTTGAGATCTCATGCAGCCAATCATCGCATCAAGAGGTCGGTCGACACATCGAATGGCGCGGGTTGAACTTGAGGAAGCTCTTGATGTCACCACGCTTGGGAGGTGGAGGAAGTGGAGTGAACTCGTTCCTTGGACGCTCTCCTCAAAGCGCGGTGGTTCTCTTGCATGGCTGCCAGAGCATTTGCAATGCTTGACAACGAGCCCGATTCTCGAGGAATGTCCTCCTCGATCCGTGGGGAGCCATCCTGTCATTGATGTAAAACTCAAGTCAAGACTATAATGGAAGATGATAATAATCCAAAATAGTACCAAGATGGAATTAACCACGATTAAAGGATACAATTCTTCGAGATGATATGAAAATATCAACAAAGTTCATAGCACCTCAAAGATATTAAGCATATCGCATACGATCGAAAAGGAGTGGTACACAAACATATCAAAGAAAAATTTTCCACAAATTTCCGGCATTAAAATACCAATAGATGCTAAAATTACTTAACGAATCAAGATTAGTGACTCTACCGATCCAATATACAAAAGCAAATGATACAAGTAGTGGTATGGTCGCGACTCCATCCCGCACTCAAATCATTACTCCGCACATGAACAAGTGGAACACATATCCTAACCCTTTCTTCTCACGACGAAACCTAAAGATTGGTACTACGGAAACGAACACCCCAAACAAGATAGCGTCGGATGCAAAAGGAAGATAGATTGCGTCGGTTTACAAAAGCACATGGTATGGAATGTACCAACAAAGGATAACCAAAGCGAGATAAGATAACAACTTGGATGCAACAGATAGACAATGGATTACACACACACACACCTATGGTACTACGGAACCGAACACGTGAATCCTAGTTTGAACTTTGAGAAGAGGATTGAAAAGCGTTGCACTTCCTTACGAGAAAGGGTGGGTGGGAGGGTAAGAAGAAAAATGGAAGCAGTCCTACGCTTTTGTTTTTCCCTATATACATAACTACTAAAATATTTGCTAGATCGACAACGACTGCTTGGCTGAAACCTCAAGGTCGGGATGGCTCGATACCAATTGTAACTACCTCGGTGAACTACGCCCTAGATACAAGCTCGGATGAGAGATAGCGGTTGAAATAGTACGGCGGGGCCAAAAGCCACTCACCGGTAGTCCTTTCAGACGTCCCAACCGCTAACCTCTCAACGGACCTGTGACGGTGGCGAGTCGGCGAAGGGATCAACTACGTACACAAGTGGGTATGTACGCAAGCCACCATACAAGAGTACATCGAGCCACACCATCTAGAAAGAAAGGAATATACCAACGCCATACCAAGAAGATTCAAATGACCTAGATACATCTATAATTTAGGATAACTCCTCATACAAAGACACATCGAGTATCATGCGAAGCGGCAAACAGGATCCGAGTACGGATAAGAAGCAAATAGGCATAAGATGCCGAGAAAATAAGCACATCCCAACTAGGTCTCACGGATCCCCGTTCCTAATCTCTACACCATACGATCGTTGCCCACTTCATCGGCTTCTTCCACCCAAGATCCGTCCCGAGAGGGTACCTGCTCATCCGAATCAAGAATTTATCGTGAGACCCTAAGGGTACTCAAAGAAGACTTAATGCCTCTAAAGGGGACACAACTGGGTGACGAATTGCAGCAAAAGGTAAACCCTAGCAATTCTACAGATAAACGCTAACCATCCGCCTAACCAATGATAGACGGATGTCCGTGAATTTAAGTACAACAGTTATAATGGTCATCTCATCCGATGCATCCTCCTCCTCGCTACCAACAAGGAAGCGATAACAACCCCCCTTCCGTTGGCAATTTTATTAAACGTTCCATGAGTATTGCACTATTTACTAGTCAAGTCACTTAGTCAAATTAAGGCGGTACTTTAGTTATGCTTGTCTATGATCAAGAAACTGTGCTCCAAGTCGTCCATAACCGCGGACACGGCTTTCAGAAAGTTTTACCCGGCCGGGGTGCACCAATAGCAACACACACTCGATCAACCTCGAAAAAACCAAATCAAAACCCAACGAGGCTTTCACGACTGAACAATTACAGGATTCAGAAATATTTCAGGGGGCCACCCCTTAAGTAGAACCCGCAACGGAGTAGGCAAGCTCCGAGACGGCCTCAAGGTCTGTGGGGACGGTCAGAACGATCGGGAACCCCAAACAGGCTTGTCGACACCATGAATCGTGCCACTATCCTAAACAAGACAAAGTGCTATCTGTCGCACAATCGTAAATAAAGCAAGAAAGCATGGCATAAGTACAGATCGTAAATAAAACCTCAAACTAGTTTGTGGCCCCAAGAAATAAGACTAATCAAGCTCGTCCAGGGGGTCCCATATACCTCCGGATGTGGATAGCGATAAATCAAGGAACAGGAATCAAGTACTCGGGGTCTTACGGGACACAAGTGAGCAGGAAAAACCAAATAGCAGATATTGCCCACCGGTGCCACTTTCTTTAGTTATCCCAGAACTACTCAGGTTAAGTTGTTTAAGTACCTCGTTATTCATCAGACTCTCACAAACCCTACACATGCTGTTCTACGACTCGCATGGCTCAAACAACTCCTATAGTAGTGGCTCATGGGATGGAGGATACAAGCTTGGTGGGGTTTAAAAGTAAAGGCTATGCATACTTGGGATTCAATTTAATGCAATCGCGACTCAATGATGCAAGAATAAGATAGAGGCAAAAGGTACTGTATGTATGCAAGCATGTGGTAGTGCTTGCCTGGTGTCTCTGTTGAAGCAAAGGACGGTTCTGGGTAGTGCTCCTGGTTCTCTTGATACAACCCCTGCTCAGTGTCTATCCGAGAAAAACCAAACAAACAAGGCCAACATAAATATAGAGCACAAGCATATGAATAAGATGCGTCAAGCAAACAATCATGCCATGATGAATGATGCACAATTTGCATGGCAAGAAAGGTAGCATGGCATGGTGAGGTGTGAAGAACAAGAAAGTAACATTTAATTGGGTTTTAGAATCACAATTGTTGCCATAACATTTGTTGTTTAGCATATTTTTATATGATGCATGCTGCAATTGAAGTCATGGATAGCATAATCAGAAAGGTCTCGTCGAGCTGATCAATTTAGACTATTTACTTGCTGAATTTGGATTTACCAAACCAAAGTTATGAACTTATTGAAAACCAAAGGGCAATTGATGTAATTAACATATCTTGGAATTTTACTTGAGCAAAACACAAAACAGATGGCATAATTGAATTCCCCTCATCTTGCTGATATCCAAACATATATCATTTGTCTAATTTGGGTAAGGTATGCAAAAGTTGTTTAAAAATCTGAAAAGAATTTGAAATTTGAATTTATTTAACATATTTTGAATTTAAACAGCATCTGGGACGTTAAACACACAGCCTCAGCCCGAGCCATGACAGTGGACCAGGAGGCTCTCGCCCACACGGCAGTGTCTGGGGACAGAGGGAGCGGTTGATTAAAACAAACCACAGAACCTTTCTATAAAACTCCCGAGAGATCGACAATGGGCCACTGGACCGCGGTCGATGAACCAAAGGTGGAGGGGGCTACGCGCAAGATTGACTCGCGGACACGCTAGCGAACGACGCGGCGACAGGTGGCAGCGAGGGGGGACCGGGTTGCAGCGATTTTTCCCGGAGCCTTTTGCAAGTTTCCTGTGACGGCCAGGTGGGGCTGGTGGATCGCGAATTGAGGCGGGAAAAAGGTGGAGGACCTAAACGCTAAACGACATCGCTGTCGGCCGGCGCGGCCTTGGCGCTGGCGTCGGTCTCGGCCGTTGCCGTCGACGCCGCTGATGCTCCAAACGCCACGGACCCAAAACGAAAAACGAAGAGGAACCCTAGGCCTACAACTTTTCTATAGGCTACTAGCGCGGAGGCGGACCGTGGCGCTGGGCAGGCTCGATCGTGAGCGATCTCATCGCCGCGACGCTGCCGCCGGCCAGCGCGACGCAGCGCGCTGCCAGGCGTCGCCGACGGCGGCGGCACTACGGTGAAGGGGAGGGCAAGGGAGCATGTCCAGGGGGTTGGCGGGCTCACCAGCGACTCGACGGCGGCGAGGGCTTGGCCGGAGATGCTGCGGATCGGCGACGCGGCTGGATCCCTGGAGCGTCTGGTTCTCGCGGGCGCGACGGCGGCGGGGCTGCTCCGGCGGGGCTCGGCGTGTTCCTCGCGTCCTGGGCGATGCAGGGGAGGTAGACGTCGGGCTTGGTGCTGCTGGCGGGCTTCGGGGAACTCCGGAGCGTAGGGGTGCTGGGGTGTGCCGCTAGGGTTTTAGATAGACGGGGGCATGGCGATCTGGGGACAGGGGAAGGAGGAAGGAAGGAAGGGAGGTGCCTGGGGGGTCTGGGGAGAAAGGTTGGCGACTTGGGTAGATAAGATCGGGAGGAGGCAGGAGGGTTGCGTGGGGCGCTGGCGGCTGGTGGCGTCGGCGTTGGGCTCTGCTCACGTGCTGTATGGGGGCCAGGTTGCAAAGGTGGGCAGGGGGGTGACTTCCAGGTGGGTCTGGGGAACTCGTGGCCCCAGGGCAAGGCAGAGAGGGGAGATAAGAGGGAAGGGGCCACTCGGGCTAGGGCTAGGAGGGATGGGGCATGGTTGTGTGGGGCAGGCAGGGGGTCCTGGGGTAGGCGCATGGTAGGGGGGATAGGGTGAGAGGAACATGGGCATGCTAGATAGCCAAGAGGTAGTGCTAGGGTTTTTGTTTAGGGAAAGAAGTAGAGGTAGGGATTATTTTAGAGTATAAGTAAATTAGGGTTTAGTTTAGGATAGAAAAGAAGAGAGAGAGAGATGTTGTTTGGTTTTGTTAGAGGAAGGAGTAATTTAGGGTTTAGTTTAGGTTAATGGTAAAATAGGGTTTTGGTTTAGGATAAAAGAGAGATGGCATGGGAAGATTCAAAGCTTGCTAAGAGGGGTAAGACAAGAGATGGAGGTACTTATTCTAGATCATGCATGCTTCAATTGCAATACACATGATCAAGGGAAAGAGAAAGGAAAAGGATAGGCAGAGGTGCCTAAGATGATGGGGTGGTTTTTATTTGGCCCATGCATGATTCCAACAAACCAAGCAAGGACCAAGAAGGGGAAGAGGGCTAGGGTCTTGAACTAACCAAACAAAAAGAAGCAAGGTAGAAGGATCCATTTAGAAACCAACAAAAACCCAAAACTAGGAAAAAGGGGTACTTGCATGGCCCATGCAAGACAATTAATGCCAAGTGGATATATTGTGGAAACAACATGATTCCATGTGGCTTTAATCCTTGCATTCCCAAAAAATGGGCAAAGGCCAAGCAAAAGATTATGAGTGGATCCAACCAACAACATGGGCTAGAGAAACTCAATAAAAGGCCAAGCCCATATTATTGGATGGTGGAATTATAAGGTGGTGAAAGATAAGGTGGTGGAGTCAAAAGAGAGATGCCCCCAACTCAGTTTGGGCATTTAACAATTTAGTAAGAACCAAATACAATATCAAGAGGCAACTACAATTAATCATGCACATGAGATAAGAACCAAACAAGGAAAAGGTTTTATATGATGCTCAAATGCAAGGGGACATGATGACATGAGCATGATATGATGATGATGCAACCATTATATGTTGGAAGTGGCCCATTTTATTATTAAGACCTGTAGCATTACAGGGGTTAGACAACTGGGATGCTACACAGTCAGTGACTGAGGGGTAGGTTTCTGAGTGCGAATCGTTTTCTTCGCAGGAGAGAGTTCCTGGGCTAGATGGGCTGAGTGGTTGGGTTGGGCCGAAAGGATGGTACCAGGTTTATTTTTTTTCCTTTTTGCTTTTCTTTTTCTGTCTGATTTTTAGAAATGATTTTCAAACCCTAATTCAAATAAGTTTGAATCCAAATCTTCTCTAGATTTTTATACAGTGAACTTTGTACTCAAATGTGTGTCAAACACTTCTGTTTACTCAAAAACACTTTGATCATTTGAAAAATAAAATAAAACCATGCCTTTATGAGATATAAATAATAGGCATAAAATTGGTTTTATATTCATACTTTGTTTTGAAAACCTTGCCCAAGCTTTAGAAAACTCTTAAGTTTGAACTCAAAATATTACTGAATAAAATAAGTATCTTTCTCATTTAGAAAGTAGCACTAAGGCTAGAGCATACTTACATAAAATAATGAGCAACATATGCTCCTGTTTTTGAAATGGTTTTGAAAAAGAACCCTAAATGATCATGGATGCATGGATGATATGCATGAGTTTTGAAACATGATTTTAGGGATGTTACAAATATGTTTGAATATGTTTTAATTGGAAAAGCATCCTTCTTCCTCCTATGGCCTTCAATCCTATGAATCCTAGCCACCGTCGGCGCTGACGCCGCCGCCACCCTCACCTTAGACCATGCCACCGCTGTTGCCGCTGCCGCTACTGATCCAGCGCCTCCGCGACCCTCACCCTAGCCCATGCCTCCACCATTATTGCCGCTTCCGCTAGTGCTAGATCCTCTGCCGCTACCCACGTCGCGCTCCTCTCCTTTGCATCCCACGCCGCCACCGCTCTCCTCGTCGTCAGAATGTCTTCTGAATCAGGTATGTAACCCTAGCTACTCCATTTTTTATTGTTGTGGTAAAGGTTTAAGGTACTTCTTTATGTTCTTGTTGATTCGATATAGATTTCCATCATTTATTGTTTTTAAATGTGTGCCAAATCCTGCAATTTGAAAATATATGTGATTTTTACTTGCTTTTCATGGAACATATAGAGTTTACTTGCTGTCCCTGTAATAGAATTTACAGTTTTTTGTATTTGTATTGTTGCTTCAATAGAAAATGAAGCACTTACACTAATAAGTTGATATCTAAAATTTTGCTAATGGATAAATTGCTGGAGCTACTCTCCCAAGTTTACTAGACAGATAAAGTTAACTAATATGGATAATTTGAGAACTAATTAAATTCCTTTTCATATCTTATATGATAGGTTTAAGTGAGGATGAGCTTGAACAAGAAGAGGTTATGGAGAGGGCTGATGGTGTTCCTAGGAGGGCCAATCCTAAAAGAACCGCGAAGAGGTGTGCTGATTATTCAATGGCATCTAGGTCATCAAATAAACCCCTGCAGGCAAAGAGGGACAAGAAGCAACGGAACTCCGTTGCTCGCAGAGTATTGACTAAAACCCAAGAAAGCTTGACGGAAATGACTAAGCGGAAGTACTAAAGTCTTCGTTGGGATCAGAATTAGTATGAGCTGAAGAAAGAGACCAAGTGTGGCCTAATGTTCCACACAGTCATTCATCAGAAGATCTTTGAAGAGATTATTCTTGCACTTGACATTAAGATTTCTCCTCAAAGGGAAATCGACTTTGAGAACATCAAGGAAAACATAAAGTTCGCCGGTATATTTGAAACTTGTGATTTCCTAGGATTAGTGGACATCATGCAGTTCAAGCATCACTACGACGAAGATGTGGTGACACAGTTCTATGCTACCCTTTATCTTGAGAAGGATCAGGACAAGCATTCTTGGTGGATTACTGGGAACAAAGAACACCAGTAACCACTTAGTTCATTTTCTGAAGCACTGGGCCTGCCGTTGGTGAAACCAAATGACATCAGTTTCTTCCATCTCCATGAGGATGAGCTCACAAAGAATCCCGTTGAAATGGATGGGTGCTACTTTCCTAGTAGCACGTGTTGTGCATGGGCATATCAAAGTCCTCTTGCCCTTCTTTGACACACTGAACAAGCTTTTTCGGTGGACCTTGTTCCCAAAGGCGAGAGACACCTCTTACATACGTGGATATGCAAAAAACCTCCTTTGGTACATCCTACATGGGAAGAAAGGAAAGGTTGATGTCATGGATCTCTTGTATCAAGTGATAAGGAGGAACATTTTTGATCGTCGGAGGTCACTGGTCTATGCTCCATAAATTCAAGCATTCATTGAGCATGTCACCCAAATGACCTACACATCAGGTAAAGCGTTCAAGAAGCATGGTATTCACAAACCCGCCGTTGACAAGGCACTCAAAGGTGCCACGAAATCCCTACGGAACAAGGTCAGTAGAGCAGTGGAGTATATGGATGTTCCGTGCTCCACTGGCTGTGAGAGCAAGAAGAGGTAGAACCGGATCATTCGTGGTCTCAGGACATGGTATTGCATCTACATTGAAGATCGCGAGAAGCGTCATAGAGATCGTGCTAGACTGAAGCATAACAACAAGATGCTCAAAGCAATCATCAAGCATGTCAAAATTGATATGCCGGTTTTAGCAGGGTCATAGGATGAGTGGAGTGATCAAGATGAGGAAGGGGATGAATTTACGACCGATGATGAATTCGAAGAAGCACAGTCACCGCCTCCTGAAGCAACAACTAAGGACGCAGGAGGAGTACAACCACCTACAGCTGACAAAGGAAAGGTGTCACGTGCAATAGTAGCAACTGACGGTGAAGATGGAGATGAAGATGGCGACGACTCGTCGTTCTATTGTGTCTCTAGTTGTATAAAACTTTATTTCTGTGTGTTCCATGCTCGTGTGACGAGCGCTAGACTAATACTATATAGGTCACAGATTATGTGGGTGTGGTAGGTACTTTTGAACTGCATATGGAGCTAGAGTACTATCTATTGTGGCTGTCAGTTTATTATCTTTTCTAGTTCCATGCATCATAATGCTGCCATATGCTTTACATATCTAGGTTTATTTTTCTTGCTTGATGTAGTGTCAACTGATTTATGTCCAAAATTGAAGCCATAATCAACACCAATTTAGGAGAAATCACTAAAATGGCCATATTAATCCCCACCCTATTCAGTTCAGCAAAGAATTGTAAAGCCTGGAAAACATGTGGGAGACGATAAAAAATTCAAACCGTCTCCAATAGTACTATATCCGGACCCTCCGGGACAAAACCCATACACTCCAAAGTTGGCCAAAACTAAAGAAAAGCAAAATTTCCAAAAAAAAAGGGTAGACAATGGTTCGTATAGTCTTAGCATTGCTAAATAAAGTCCTACAACTAATATAAGGTACTTACGTTGTAGCAAATATATCACGTGGCATAAACCTTGGATTCTACCCTGAAAGGTAAGATGATTCCTACCCAGATATACTTGTTGAAACTCAACATTGGTGAAATTCTTCTAAAAATTTCTAAAATCTTTACCACCCTATATAGGTACCTTAAAATGGACACTTGGAAAGTTTCATATTCTTTTTACATTTTTTAGATATTATAAAAATTCAAAATCCCTATAACTACCTATGTAGCTACAAACTTAGTCAAGATGTCTAATGATTTCTATTGTAAGCTTATGAATTGAGCTAATATGGTCATAGGGGTACCCAAATATGATTTTTCCATCCATTTAAAACCTTTTTTATGCATGCTTACTTCAAATATTAATTTAAATCCTCTAAATATCCAAATATTCATTTAATTCGAAACAAATCCCAATAAAATTTTAAAATATTCTATAAAATCACATTTTCAACAAGTTGTAATTCAAGTAAAAAAATGCAACAACAAAGTATAGACTAATATTTATCCATGGAATGCTCATAGGGTGTGTTTCAGAGGGTCCAGATTTGTATGGACCTTCCGGAAACTGTTTATTTCAGAGGTTTTGCCTTCAAATCCTAAAATTATACTTTATTTGGAGAAGACTCGACTGGAGTACACGTTGGAGCAGGTGGCATTAGCATAGTTCAGTACAAGGCAGATACAGATGTCCACATCGCTTTCAACAAGGAGGCATGGAAGAATTTCATTCAAGACGCAAATCTCCAACTTGGACAAGCCATACTTCTTACTAGCAAGAACACTTCGCGTAGGAACCTTGAGATGATGTTCATCACCAAGCTACTCGTTTAATATATATGCCAGAGAGTTCCCCTCGGGTGTGTCAGACGACGTCGTTTTTCAAACATACAAGCCGTCTCAATTGATTTGCTAGTTTAAATTTATGTTATGAAGTAATGTGGTTATAGAATTACCCAAATGTGAATCCTCCATCCATTCAAGTGGCCATATTACCTAAAACCAACTTAGTTTTTCTCCCAATAAAAGTGCTTGGTAAACATGTGGGAGACGGTCAAAAATTCAAACCGTCTCCAATAGTACTATATCCGGATCCTCCGGGACAAAACCCATACACTCAGGAGTTGGCCAAAACTCAAGAAATGCATTTGTTTTCCAAAACAAAAGGGTAGACAATGGTTCCTCTAGTCTTAGCATTTCTAAATGAAATCCTATAACTAATATAAGGTCCTTACGTTGAACCAAATATATCACGTGGCATAAAACTTGTATTCTACCCTGAAAGGCAAGATGTTTCCTACCCACATGTACTTGTTGAAACTCAACATTGGTGAAATTGTTCTAAAAAATTCTAATATATTTACCACACTATATAGGTACTTTAAAATAGACACTTGGCAAGTTTCATATTCTTTTTACATTTTTTAGATATTATAAAAATTAAAAATCCCTACAACTACTTATGTAGCAACAAACTTAGTCAAGATGTCTAATGATTTCTATTGTAAGCTTATGAATTGAGCTAATGTGGTTATAGAGGTACCGAAATATGATTTTTCCATCCATGTAAAACCTTTTTTATACATGCTTACTTCAAATATCAATTTAAATCCGCTAATAGCCAAATATTCATTTAATTCGAAACAATGCCCAATAAAATTTTAAACTATTCTATAAAATCACATTTGCAACATTAAGTTGTAATTCAAGTCAAAAAAGCAACTACAAAGTATAGATTAATATTTCTCCAAGGAATGCTCATAGGGTGTGTTTCAAAGGGTCCGGATTTGTATGGACCTTCCAGAAACTATTTATTTCAAAGTTTTTTGCATTCAAATCCTAAAATTATACTTTATTTGGAGAAGTCTCGGTTGAAGTACGCGTTGGAGCAGGTGGCGTTAGCATAGTTCCGTATAAGATGGATACAGATGGCCGCATCGCTTTCAACAAGGAGGCATGGAAGAACTTCATTCAAGCCGCAAATCTGCAAGTTGGAGAAGCCATACTCCTTATTGGCAAGAACACTTCGCGTAAGAACCTTGATATGATGTTCATCATCAAGCTACTCGTTTAATATATATATGCCAGAGAGTTCCCCGCGGGTGTGTCAGACGACGTCAAAGTCATCATATATTACTTTAAGTGATAAAACTAGTTTCTAAATGTTTGTTAAGAACATGCATGCATGCGGTCCCCTGAACCTATTGATTTTCTAGTTTGTAAATGTTTGTTTCTAAAGTTTTTCAAAAGTACAGGACTTCTCTATTGATTTTATAGTTTAAATTTATGTTATGAAGTAATGTGGTTATAGAATTACCCAAATGTGAATATTCCATCCATTGAAGTGGCCATATTACCCAAAACCAACTTAGTTTTGCTGCCAATAGAAGTGCCCGGAAAACATGTGGGAGACGGTCAAAAATTCAAACCGTCTCCAATAGTACTATATCCGGACCCTCCGAGACAAAACCTATACACTCCGGAGTTGGCCAAAACTCAAAAAATGCAATTTTTCTAAACAAAAGGGTAGACAATGGTTCCTATAGTCTTAGCATTGATAAATGAAGTCCTACAACTAATATAAGGTCCTTATATTGAAGCAAATATATCACGTGGCATACACCTTGGATTCTACCCTGAAAGGAAAGATCATTCCTACCCAGATGTACTTGTTGAATCTCAACATTGGTGAAATTGTTCTAAATAATTCTAATATATTTACCACACTATATAGGTACCATAAAATATACACATGGAAAGTTTCATATATTTTTAAAAAAATTCGATATTTTAAAAATTCAAAATCCCTATAACTACCTATGTAGCTACAAACTTAGTCAAGATGTCTAATGATTTCTATTGTAAGCTTATGAATTGAGCTAATGTGGTTATAGAGGTACGCAAATATGATTTTTCCATCCATTTAAAACCTTTTTATGCATGCTTACTTTAAATATCAATTTAAATCCGCTAAATAGCAAAATATTCATTTAATTAGAAACAATGCCCAATAAAATTTTAAAATATTCTATAAAATCACATTTGCAACATTAAGTTTTAATTCAAGTAAAAAAATTCAACTACAAAGTATAGATTAATATTTCTCCAAGGAATGCTCGTAGGGTGTGTTTCAAAGGGTCCGGATTTGTATGGACCTTCCGAAAAATGTTTATTTCAAAGTTTTTTGCCTTCAAATCCTGAAAATATACTTTATTGGGAGAAGGCTCGGTTGGAGTACACGTTGGAGTAGGTGGAGTTAGCATAGTTCAGTACAAGACGGATACATATCGCCGCATCGCTTTCAACAAGGAGGCATGGAAGAATTTCATTAAAGACGCAAATATGCAAGTTGGACAAGACATACTTCTTACTGGCAGGAACACTTCGCGTAGGAACCTTGAGATGATGTTCATCATCGAGGTACTCATTTAATATATATGCCAGAGAGTTCCCCGCAGGTGTGTCAGACGACGTCGTTTTTTCAAACGTACAAGCCGTCTCAATTGATTTGCTAATTAAAATTTATGATATGAAGTAATGTGGTTATAGAATTACCCAAATGTAAATATTCCATCCATTCATGTGGCCATATTACCCAAAACCAACTTAGTTTTTTGGACAATAGAAGTGTCTGGAAAACATGTGGGAGACGGTCAAAAATTCAAATTGTCTCCAGTAGTACTATATCCGGACCCTCCGGGACAAAACCCATACACTACGGAGTTGGCCAAAACTCATGAAATGCAATTTTTTCCAAAACAAAAAGGGTAGACAATGGTTCCTATAGTCATAGTATTGCTAAATGAAGTCCTACAACTAATATAAGGTCCTTTAGTTGAATCAAATATATCATGTGGCATAAAACTTGGATTCTACCCTGAAAGGTAAGATGATTCCTACCCAGATTTACTTGTTGAAACTCAACACTGGTGAAATTATTCTGAAAAAATTAAATATATTTACCACACTATATAGGTACCTTAAAATGGACACTTGGCAAGTTTCATATTCTTTTTACATTTTTTAGATATTATAAAAAATCCAATTCCCTACAACTACCTATGTAGCTACAAACTTAGTCAAGATGTCCAACGATTTCTATTGTAAACTTATGAATTGAGCTAATGTGGTTATAGAGGTACCCAAATATGATTTATCCATCCATTTAAAACCTTTTTCTACATGCTTACTTCAAATATAAATTTAAATCCGCAAAATAGCCAAATATTCATTTAATTCGAAACAATGCCCACCAAAATTTTAAAATATTCTATAAAATCACATTTGCAAGTTTTAATTCAAGTAAAAAATGCAACTAAAAAGTATAGACTAATATTTTTTCTCCAAGGAATGCTCATAGGGTGTGTTTCAAATGATCCGGATTTGTATGGACCTTCCAAAAACTGTTTATTTCAATGTTTTGTGCCATCAAATCCTAAAATTATACTTTATTTGGAGAAGGCTCGGTTGGAGTACATGTTGGAGCAGGTGGCGTTAGCGTAGTTCCGTACAAGATGGATACAGATGGACGCATCACTTTCAACATGGAGGCATGGGAGAATTTCATTCAAGATGCAAAAATGCATTTGGACAAACCATACTTTTTACTGGCAGGAACACTTCAAGTAGGAACCTTGAGATGATGTTCATCATCGAGCTACTTGTTTAATATATATGCCTAAGAGTTTCCCGTGGGTGTTAGACGAAGTCGTTTTTTCAAACCTACAAGCCGTCTCAATTGATTTGCTAATTTAAATTTATATTATGAAGTAATATGGTTATAGAATTAACTAAATGTGAATATTCCATCCATTCAAGTGGCCATATACCCAAAACCAATTTAGTTTTTCTGCCAATAGAAGTGCCTGGAAAACATGTGGGAGACGGTCAAAAATTCAAACCGTCTCCAATAGTACTATATCCGGACCCTCCGGGACAAAACCCATACACTCCGGAGTTGGCGAAAACTCAAAAAATGCATTTTTTGCCAAAATAAAAGGGTATACAATGGTTCCTATAGTCTTAGCATTGCTAAATTAAGTCTTACAACTAATATATGGTCCTTAATTTGAAGCAAATATATCACGTGGCATAAAACTTGGATTCTACCCTGAAAGGTAAGATGATTCCTACCCAGTTGTACTTGCTGAAACTCAACATTGGTAAAATTATTCTAAAAAATTCTAAGATCTTTACCACACTATATAGGTACCTTATAATGGACACTTGGCAAGTTTCATATTCTTTGTACATTTTAAGATATTATAAAAATTCAAAATCCCTATAACTACCTATGTAGCTACAAACTTAGTCAAGATGTCTAAGGATTTCTATTCTAAGCTTATGAATTGAGCTAATCTGGTTATAGAGGTACCCAAATATGATTTTTTCCATCCATTTAAAACCTTTTATATTTATGTTATGAAGTAATGTGGTTATAGAATTACCCGAATATGAATATTCCATCCATTCAAGTGGCCATATTATCTAAAACCAACTTAGTTTTTCTGCCAATAGAAGTGCCTGGAAAACATGTGGGATACGGTCAAATATAAGGTCCTTACGTTGAAGCAAATATATCACGTGGCATAAAACTTGGATTCTATCCTGAAAGGTAAAATCATTCCTACCCAGATGTACTTGTTGAAACTCAATATTGGTGAACTTGTTCTAAAAATTCTAATATATTTACCCCACTATATAGGTACCTTAAAATGGACAATTGGAAAGTTCCATATTTTTTTACATTTTTTAGATATTATAAATATTCAAAATCCCTATAACTACCTATGTAGATAAAAACTTAGTCAAGATGTCTAATGATTTCTATTGTAAGCTTATGAATTGAGCTAATGTGGTTATAGAGGTACCAAAATATGATTTTTCCATCCATTTAAAACCTTTTTTATGCATGCTTACTTCAAATATCAATTTAAATCCGCTAAATATTCATTTAATTCAAAACAATGCCCAATAAAATTTTAAAACATTCTATAAAATCAAATTTGCAACATTAAGTTTTAATTCAAGTAAAAAATGCAACTACAAAGTATAGACTAATATTTTTCGAAGGAATGTTCATATGGTGTGTTTCAAAGGGTACGGATTTGTATGGACCTTCCAAAAACTGTTTATTTCAAAGTTTTTTGCCTTCAAATCCTAAAATTATACTTTATTTGGAGAATGCTCTGTTGGAGTACACGTTGGAGCAGGTGGCGTTAGCATAGTTCAGTACAATACGGATACAGATGGCCGCATCGCTTTCAACAAGGAGGCATGGAAGAATTTCATTCAAGACGCAAATTTGCAAGTTGGAAAAGCCATACTTCTTACTGGCAGGAACACTTCGCGTAGGAACCTTGAGATTATGTTCATCATCGAGCTACTCGTTTAATATATATGCCAGAGAGTTCCCCGCGGGTGTGTCAGACGACGTCGGTTTTTCAAACGTCCAAGCCGTCTTGATTTACTAATTTAAATTTATGTTATGAAGTAATGTGGTTATAGAATTACCCAAATGTGAATATTCCATCCATTCAAGTGGCCATATTTCCCAAAACCAACTTATTTTTCTGCCAATAGAAGTGCCTGAAAAACACGCGGGAGATGGTCAAAAATTCAAACCGTCTCCAATAGTACTATATCCGTACCCTCCAGGACAAAACCCATACACTCCGGAGTTGGCCAAAACTCAAGAAATGCATTTTTTCCAAAGCAAAAGGGTAGACAATAGTTCCTATAGTCTTAGCATTGCTAAATGAAGTCCTACAACTAATATAAGGTCCTTGAATTGAAGCAAATATATCACGTGGCATAAAACTTGGATTCTACCCTGAAAGGTAAGATGATTCCTACCCAGATGTACTTGTTGAAACTCAACATTGGTGAAATTGTTCTAAAAAATTCTAATATCTTTACCACAGTATATTGGTACCTTAAAATGGACAATTGGCAAGTTTCATCTTTTTTTACATTTTTAGATATTATAAAAATTCAAAATCCCTATAAGTACCTATGTAGTTACAAACTTAGTCAACATGTCTAATGATTTCTATTGTAAGCTTACGAATTGAGCTAATGTGGTTATAGATGTACCCAAATATGATTTTTCCATCCATTTAAAACCTTTTTTATTCATGCTTACTTAAAATATAAATTTAAATCCGCTAAATAGCCAAATATTCATTTAATTAGAAACAATGCCCAATAAAATTTTAAACTATTCTATAAAATCACATTTGCAACATTAAGTTGTAATTAAATTCAAAAAAATGCAACTAAAAAGTATAGACTAATATTTCTCCAAGGAATGCTCATAGGGTGTGTTTCAAATGATCCGGATTTGTATGGACCTTCCGGAAACTGTTTATTTCAAAGTTTTTTGCCTTCAAATCCTAAAATTATACTTTATTTGGAGAAGGCTTGGTTGGTGTACGCGTTAAAGTAGGTGGAGTTAGCATAGTTCCGTACAAGACGGATACAAGTGTCCGCATCGTTTTCAACAAGTAGGCATGGAAGAACTTCACTCAAGACACAAATCTGCAAGTTGGACAAGCCATACTCCATACTAGCAGGAACACTTCGCGTAAGAACCTTGAGATGATATTTATCATCGAGCTACTTGTTTAATATATATGCTAGAGTTCCTCGCGGGTGTGTCAGACGACGTCGGAGTTATCATATATTACTTTAAATGATAAAACTCGTTTCTAAATGTTTGTTAAGAACATGCATGAATGCATGTGGTCCCTGAAGCTATTGATTTTATAGTTTCTAAATGTTTGTTTCTAAACCTTTTCAAACGTACAAGCCGTCTCTATTGATTTGCTAGTTTATATTTATGTTATGAATTAATGTGATTATAGAATTACCCAAATATGAATATTCCATCCATTCAAGTGGCCATATTTCCCAAAACCAACTTAGTTTCGCTGCCAATAGAAGTGCCTGGAAAACCCAATAGTACTATATCCGGACCCTCCGGGACAAAACCCATACACTCCGGAGGCGGCCAAAACTCAAGAAATGCATTTTTTCCAAAACAAAATGGTAGACAATGGTTCCTATAGTCTTAGCTTTGCTAATGAAGTCCTACAACTAATATAAGATTCTTGCGCAGAAGCAAATATATCACGTGGCATAAAACTTGGATTCTACCCTGAAAGGTAAGATGATTCCTACCCAGTTGTACTTGTTGAAACTCAACATTGGTGAAATTGTTCTAAAAAATTCTAATATCTTTACCACACTATATAGGTACCTTAAAATGGACACTTGGCAAGTTTCCGATTCTTTTTACATTTTTTAGATATTATAAAAATTCAAAATCCCTATAACTACCTATGTAGATACAAACTTAGTCAAGATGTCTAATGATTTCTATTGTAATCTTATGAATTGAGCTAATATGGTTATAGAGGTACCCAAATATGATTTTTTCGTCCATTTAAAACCTTTTTTTATTCATGCTTACTTCAAATATAAATTTAAATCCGCTAAATAGCCAAATATTCACTTAATTCGAAACAATGCCCAATAAAATTTTAAAATATTCTATAAAATCACATTTGCAACATTAAGTTGTAATTAAATTCAAAAAATGCAACTAAAAATTATAGACTAATATTTCTCCAAGGAATGCCCATAGGGTGTGTTTCAAATGATCCGGATTTGTATGGACCTTCCGGAAACTGTTTATTTCATAGTTTTTTTTGCCTTCAAATCCTAAAATTATACTTTATTTGGAGAAGGCTCGGTTGGTGTACGCGTTGAAGTAGGTGGAGTTATCATAGTTCCGTACAAGACGGATATAGATGGTCGCATCGCTTTCAACAAGGAGGCATGGTAGAACATAATTCAAGATGTAAATCTGCAAGTTGGACAAGCCATAGCCCATACTGGCATGAACACTTCACATAAGAACCTTGAGATGATATTAATCATCGAGCTACTTGTTTAATATATATCCTAGAGAGTTCCTCGCGGGTGTGTCAGATGACGTCGCAGTCATCATATATTACTTTAAGTGATAAAACTTGTTTCTAAATGTTTGTTAAGAACATGCATGAATGCATGTGGTCCCTGACGCTATTGATTTTATAGTTTATAAATGTTTGTTTCTAAACTTTTTCAAACGTGTAAGCCATCTCTATTGATTTGCTAGTTTATATTTATATTATAAGTAATGTGGTTATAGAATTACCCAAATGTGAATATTCCATCCATTCAACTGGCCATATTACCCAAAAGCAACTTACTTTTGCTGCCAAAAGAAGTGCGTGGAAAACATGTGGGATACGGTCAAAAATTCAAACCGTCTCCAATAGTACTATATCTAGACCCTCCGAGACAAAACCCATACACTCCGGAGTTGGCCAAAACTCAAAAAATGCATTTTTTTTCCAAAAAAAAAGGGTAGACAATGGTTCCTATAGTCTTAGCATTCCTATATGAAGTCCTACAACTAATATAAGGTCCTTATGTTGAAGAAAATATATCACGTGGTATAAACCTTGGATTCTACCTGGAAAGGTAAGATCATTCCTACCGATATGTACTTATTGAAACTCAACATTGGTGAAATTGTTCTAAAAAATTATAATATATTTACCACACTATATAGGTACCTTAAAATGGACACTTGGAAAGTTTCATATTTTTACATTTTTTAGATATTATTAAAATTCAAAATCCCTATAACTACCTATGTAGCTACAAACTTAGTCAAGATGTCTAATGATTTCTATTGTAAGCTTATGAGTTGAGGTAATGTGATTATAGAGGTACTCAAATATGATTTTCCATCCATTTAAAACCTTTTTTATGCATGCTTACTTCAAATATCAATTTAAATCCGCTAAATAGCCAAATATTCATTTAATTCAAAACAATTACCGATAAAATTTTAAAATATTCTATAAAATCACATTTGCAAAATTAAGTTTTAATTCAAGTAAAAAAATGCAACTACAAAGTATAGACTAATATTTCTCCAAGGAATGCTCATAGGGTGTGTTTCAAAGGGTCCAGATTTGTATGGACCTTCCGAAAACTGTTTATTTCAAAGTATTTTGCCTTCAAATCCTAAAATTATACTTTATTTGGAGAAGGCTCGGTTGGAGTACACGTTGGAGCAGGTGACATTAGCATAGTTCTGTACAAGACGGATACAGATGGCCACATCGCTTTCAACAAGGAGGCATGGAAGAATTTCATTCAAGACTGAGGACCCACAATTATAGGGGGTGTATCGTAGTACTTTCGATAAATAGGAGTGTCGATCCCACCGAGGAGCATAAGGTGTTGACTAGTGGTATGGAGCAGGAAATCCCTGTGAATACTTAGAAAACGATTTTTAGTGGTTTTGTGGCAAGGCAACAAAACTAAGAGCAAGTAATAGATGTAACGAACAAATGGAGCAAGTGGCCCAATCATTTCTTAGCAAAGGACAAGCCGGTGGAAATACTTATAAGGACCAAACGTTCTCGAGGACACATGGAAATTATGTCAAGTGCTTTCGCTTCAAATAGCTGAGTACTCTTATCTGGTGTTGTAAGTGTGGTGTGGGTGAACCTGTGATAACATACTGCCCTTCCTAGGACTAATAAATATTTGTGATTAAACCCCCTGGAAACATCCGTAACTATAGGAAAGTAATTAAGATATAAATCTAACCACAGACTTAAACTCTGAGATCCTGCGCTCCCTTGTGCAAAGGTGTCCTAACGGGGGTTCAGGTTTCTATCACTCCGGCAACCCCACACTTAGTTGCCAAATAAACAATGCATTCCCCTAGGCCCATAAATGGTGAAGTATCATGTAATCGACGTTCACATGACACCACTAGAAGAATAGCACCACAACTTAAATACTAAACCATTGAATAATAACTCATCACAGATTCACTACTAACAACATGACTTCTCCCATGTCCTCAAGAACTAGACGAACTACTCACAAGACATCATATGGATCAAGATCAAAGAAGATATGATAATGGATAACAATCTGAACATAAACAATAATCCAATGGTTCCACTCACAAGCATCAACTACAATAGTAGTCAACATCGGGAAGGTTTCCCCTAATGAACTAAAGCAATATCCAACACAATTGTTACAGCGGGAAGGAGTGGTGATGATGGTGCTGGTGGAGATGATGCTGTGGATGATGATGATCCCGATGAAGCCTAGCTTGATGACGGTGTTGACGGCGACGGTCTCCCCTCTCCTGGAAGGAATTCCCCCGGTAGAAATCTGTCTACCGGAGAGATCTTTCTCTCTCGGTGTTTTCCGCCTCCAGAGGCGGCGGAAATCTATCTGTGGTCGCCCCCCGAGCCTTAGATTTTCGAAGGCAAGATATAGGCGAAGGGGTGGAGTCGAAGTCCGGGCAGGTGGGCCACACCTGCCCTAGGCGCGGGATCAGGTGGGCCCGCGCGTAGGGGGTGTGGGCCCCCTGAGGCCCCACTTCGTCCCTCCTTCTGGCATCCTTCATCTTCTGGTAAAATAATATGTTTCCATATTTTCTGGTATTTTTTGATCTTCTCGAAATTGCACCGAAACGCCTTCTTTTCCATTAGAATCTAGACTACGGCAGTCCATCCTCCAGGAATCATCCAACATGCATAAACAGATGAAAAGCCATAAGTAATACCTCATAATAAGACAAATATCAATGAATAGAGGTAAATTATGATATAGACTGGTGATGCAAATTGGGCGTATCAACTTCCCCAAGCTTAGACTTCACTTGTCCCCAAGCAAATACAGAGCTTAGTGAACATGTCCACAGGTTTATGAAGTGAAGTGTCGATAAAAATAATACGAACAAGAAGCATCACACTTACCATTGCACAACTCATAGAAGTGAGCAACTCACCATTATATAACTTAGCTTGCAACCAAGTACAGTATTCACAATAGAGATGCATAAAGATAAATCATAATTGGAATTGGAAGACTTGTTCTTGGTCAGAGAACACCTGACAAACAGTTTCACAAAAGCTTTTTGTATAAGTTTCAAAACATGAGCACTTTTTGCTCAAAAAGGTTTTTCACAAGTGAAGGCTTTCAAAGTAATACTCAATAGATAAGAGTTTTGTGCAAACAAGGAAGATAAAGAACATGATTGAATAAATCACCATATTAATGCTTGAAATACAACAACTCAAAAGTTTGCTGGAGATAGAGAGGAAGTAGGTTTACTGACTCAACTAGTAACTAGGAGGAAGGTCCCTTCTTAGAGGGTAACATGGATTACAAGTCATAAAGATCTTTCAAAATATTATGGTACTTACTAGATTTGAGCCATCATTGCCCCTATCATAAGCATCTTGAGATGATTAAGGTTAAAGTGAACAAAGATGGAGCATATGCTTGACGAAATATAAGTTGGCAATCTCATGTCCCTTGAATATGAGGGCCACTCCTCATGCATACTCAACTTTGGGCCCAGGTAAGTTCTTGTCATTGTAAGTATTTGCATATCATTGAGAACCGCCAACAGGGTACCCCTTGCACATGCTACATGATCTTTCCCATAACCAAAATGACAAGGCAAGCAGACAATGAGCATCTCAGCGATCTTTTTATTTACTATATGCATAGATTTTTATTGAGGATGGTTCATAGATGACTCACTATGGTGATGCTGCAAGTTTCCACCATGATTAAGCATGGCTTAGGCTAGTGGCCCAGGAGTTTATCTAACACAGGATACAAACTCCATGGACTTACAAGTTCCCTCTTTATTTCACACCGTTGACATCCAAAGACAAAAGAGTACGATATCAACTGTGTACAGAGTACAAGTGCAATGTTGAAAACATTCCCCGTGACAACACGGTTCTGCTAATTCCAACGTATAGATGCAAGCATATACAACTTCGATGTTCACAATGGTTCAAATCTATTAGGGGCAAGAAAATAAAGTGTGCCATCAAGTTCGTGAGAGCTTTACTAACTAGTTTTCACATAACAAAATACTTTTTAATTCGAAAGGTAGATGAAGCTTGAGAATTTGCTTGGAATAGCAAAATCTACTAGGTAGATATGGTGGACACAAGTGGCAAAAGTTTTGTGTTCAAAGGATTTTGGAAACATGAGAAGTATGCCTTCTCAAAACAGGTTTTTGGCTAGCAAGGCTGGGTAGCAAGCAAGAGAGTTGAAAGAAACAAGCAAACATACAAGTAATAAAGCCAAACATGCAATCTTCCTTGAAGACACAAAATAATCTTAAATAAAGAATACTAAGCTTATGAGCCAACAAGAAAGAAAACAAATGATACCAAATACCTGTAAGCTTTTTCTTTCTTTCTTTTTCTTTCAAACTAAATCCACTTACCAGAACTTGGTTTGCCAAAACTAATTTAGATACACTTGATGATCCCAAAGTGGTGCCAATACTGATCAACAATATACATCATATAATAGAGATTGCAAACTAAAATAAGAAGTGCAAAAAGGTAAAATATGAGACTTCTCATTAATATTCCAATAAAGACACTCACACCAAGGGATACATAGATAATCAACTAAAGGAGAGATACTTCCACATAAAAACCAAACTATAAGATAACCTCTCTACCACAGATATGAATCCACTAAAAAGGTAAAATATAAAAGATAATGGTAGTGATACCGCGGCACTCCCCCAAGCTTGGAACAAGCCAAGGGGATGCCAAACCTGATGACGAATTACTCCTTCGGTGTTGGTGTTCTCTTGATAAGCTCCTCAATAAGTTTCCTCAACTCCTCGAACTCAAAAGTAAGAGTACATATTAGCTCCGAGTTTTGCTCTATACGGTTCATGATCAGGTCAGTCCGAGAATCCCAGTTCTTGTTATTCTTTCTCCATTCTTCCAAAATAGAGCATTTCTTCCCTGCACGGTTAGAACAAGGGTTACTAGGAGGAAGTGTGCGCGGAGAGAGGATATGACGCGGAGTTCTCCCTCCTGTAGACATCTGTGCAGTCCTCCTAATCTAGGTAGGTTATGCCACCAAACCAATGCTTGCGACGGTAGCGCGGGTGTCCGATTTCTTGTCCTCCTCCATGTCTCCTTCATAACCTATCAGAATCTCCTCTTCCTTGGGGACTTGAGGTTCTTCTTCCTCGGGCTTCTTGCCTTTGTCGTTGGCGGAGGCCATGGTGCTCTAAACTTGAGAAGATTTCCTGACAGAAACATATTGAAAAAAAAACACAACGAGAACACGATGCACAAACCTCGGGGGATCCGGGGGGTTATATATTACGAAGTTTCAATGCATAAGGAAGGTTTTGACATGAAAACAAGGCGAAGACGGAGTTCGAGGGTGGGACACCCCCTCCAGGCACGGCCAGGCTGGGCCCGCGCCTGGGGTGGGGTTTTACACCCCAGGCTCCGTTTCCTCTTCAGTTTTGTCTCGTAACTTCCCTCATGTATTAAAAACATCAAAAATATAAAAATATTGGGGTTTCACGAACCTTCTATTTTCACCACTTTTACCTATTCAAAGACGAACTCTGCAGATTCCTTCTCTCTTTCTCCTGAGAATTTCCTTTTTACAAAACCCTTGCACAAACTCAAAGACAACATTAGTCTAAGAAAAAACAATAAACCTTTGGTACACACTTCAACTGAAAACCCATCAAAACAAAAGGTTCAGTAAGAGGCAAATGCAAATGACGGCAGAAATCTGTCAAAACAGACCAACAGGTAAAGATTGATTTTTTCGAAGACCTTCTGGTGCTCAAATAAAAAAGTGCAGAACTGATGAAAGTTTGGTAACAACTTGGAGAACAAGCTCAGAAAAATGCATCTCCATCCGAAGTACTGAGCTTCCTCACGAATTTTTATAATGCAGCACAAAAATCTGTCTCAGGACACCCACTTTTCACAACTCCTCTACTTCACAAAAGTAGTTGAACTTAACACAAAAACCAAAACAAAAAGAATAAGGAGCGGTTATTACAGAGGTATTAACTTCCAAGACTTGAGAAAACTCTTGGGTTATCTCCCAACAAGTACTTTTCTTTAATGCCTTTAAGTTAGGCTTGAAACTTCCAAAGATGCTTGTAACATCCCAATTTCAGCAACCCTGATTAAATGTCCATAAGGCAAAAATCAGGGGGAACAAAAACTTTTTCTTACATTATGTGCTTACCTGTTTGCTTTTTCTCAAGCAACTGTTGGTGTATTAGTTGTGTACTCCTCACCTCAACACTAGTTTACAAAAAAACTATTTTACAAAAAGAGATGTCTTGGCTCTTCTTTCATATTCTCAAATGTTCTGGCATTGCAAAAACCTGAGCCAAGATGACTTTGACAAAACCAAATACTTTACTAGTTTCTATTGCCAAAACTAAGGATATATATATAATATCCTTATGTTTTCAAGACAAAACCTTCAACTACTCTTACCACTAGGTTTTCCAAAACCTTTATTAAAACCTTTTCATCTCAATCTTGGTAGAGATACCAAGATGGTACTTATCTTACTTCAAAGAAAAACCCCTTTCAACATACCCATCCTTACCTCAAGGTAGGCTTGATGGTAACCCTAGTAATAGTTAGATGAATTTCCTTGATCTGTTGGTTGATGAATTGCCTTGATCTGTTGTCTGATGAATTGCCTTGATCTGCTGACTGCATTGTTTGCTTAGGAACTAGAGTGAGCTAATCTAGTAGCTCATACATTAGGACTAGGGGTGTAAACGGATCGGATCGGATTTTGCTTTTACCATATCCTTGTCCATATTTTTTTGCCGGATTCGGATCGAAGCGGATATTGACCGGTTGCGGATTCGAATGCGGATGCGTTGGACCACGGATTAGGACACAAACGGGGCGGACTCGGACCGGAAATAAAATATATAGGCGGGTAAATACGCGCCTAGGTAGATCAACAATCCGTCAATCTGCCTAGCAATAAGTATTTCATAACACATATTCACACATGCATATACTTGTCTAATATTGTAATACACTTAATTGCAACATGGTAGTCCATAAATAATAAATTATATAAAAACAATAAAGGAAAAATACTTCATAACACCTATTTCAATCTGCCAACATCTGAGACACGTAAAATTCAGTTGATAAAATAGCAACATAATATTTTGCACTTGCACACACCGACATACATATAATATTCAGTTTGGCGAAATAACGGCAGTATACTTGCACTTGTACACACGGACACACCTAATATTCAGTATGGTAAAATAGCAGCAACATACTTGCAGTTGCACACACCAACACATGGACACTGGACACCCATAAAATTCCGTTTGACAACACCCCATCAGCTATCAGTTTGGCAACATCACAAAAGAAATACAGCTAAATTTAGCTGACTGCCAACTATAGCATATGACATTGCTGCATCATATGAGGCATCTTCTTCTCCATCTTTATGAGATCCATGAGCTGGACTCGCTCCATCATCATCAGATTCAGAAGCACCAACGGTCATTTGTTTTGCCTACAATTTATGGTAAGAAGCATCAAATATACAAAAATATTCATAATAGAGCAAGACATGTTTGAATACAATAGGATTACCTTGTCCTCAAGAAGATTCTCAAGATTCATATTAGCAACAAGCGTTTCCACAACATCTAGATCTTTCAGAATAGAGCCAGGCTTCTTATTACCTGAAATTCATAAAAATAGGTACATAAATACATAATACATTAGAGTTCCTTGTACAATTACAAAATACAAATTAGAATAACAATAACCTTTTCTAGCAGCAACCCAATCTTTGGTGTAAATCAATGCTTCCACAATCTCAGGGTCAAGACGACTACGATATGGATCAATAACATGACCGCCCGCACTGAAATCAAATTCCGAAGCAACCGTGGAAACTTGAATGGCCAACACATCACGAGCAAGCTTACATAGTGTAGGGTACACTTCTTGATTTGTTTTCCACCATGACAAGACATCAAATTTATTAAAAGAAGTTTTAGTAGGAAGAACTGTTGGTGGTTCATACATGTATTTATCCAAGTCAGATGCAATGGTGCCATCTTCATCAACCATATTTCCTTGCAAACTCTCGTAGTATTCGTCTTTCTCCTCATCATCCAAAAATTCAGTTGCTTCAACATTATTACTAAAACTACAAGTATGATGAGAAGCACTACGTGATGGTTCATATGATGCATGCATCTTCTTGACAGAAATCATGAGCTCCTCCACTTTAGCGTGATACAAAAGTTCACCATACACCTTTTTCATGTAATATTCTATTCCATTTTTCTTGTATCTAGGGTCAAGAAAAAATGCCACAGCGAGAGCAATATTTGACTTATCCCAATATTTATTAAACTTAGTCTTCATTGAGCATGCCATCTTTTTAATGATCTCATTTCTACTAGTAGACCACTCGGTAATTAAGACTTTAACCTCACAGAACCCTTTATAGAACAAATTTGCTGTAGGGTATGAATTATCTGAGAAGAGAACAGTAAGATCATCAAACTTCTTCAAGCATCTGCAAAGTTGTAAGGCATTTTCCCAATCAACTACTGATGGAACAAACTTCTCAAACTTTTTCTTGTCAAGCTCATAAAGCCTCTGAAAAGCCTTTCTATAGATCAAAGCTTCCCTTAACATTTTGTAAGTTGAATTCCACCTGGTTTGAACATCCAATGACAGACCAGCGCTTTTCTCCAAACCACATTCAATTGCACATTTATTGAAGTCCTCAAACAGCGGAGGAGAGGACTTCACTGTCAACACAAATGTTCTAATATTGGAAACCCCACCTCCGATTTGGTGCAGACCATATCTAGCAACCAGATTTAATATGTGATTTACACATCTCACATGAAAGAAAGAGCCATCACATACTAAGGGGCCATGATTTTTTAGTTGTGTGATAACATAATTGACACACACTTCATTTGCCGCTGCATTGTCCAAAGAGAGAGAAAACATCTTCTTCTCACTAAACCATCTAATTAAGGAACTGACCAACTCATCAGCCATGTTACTACCAGTGTGGCGCCCTTCTAGATGCATGAATCTGATTATCCTTTTCTGGATAGACCAAGTATCATTAATCCAATGGATAGTCACACACATATACCCTTTGTTCTGGTTAGATGTCCACATATCCATTATAGCGCTAAAGCGACACTTAACGGTTTTAAAGTATTCATATAATGTCTTCCACTCTTCATCAAATATATCCTTTATTGCATCCCTAGCAGTCTTGCGGCATCTTAACGGAAAGCTAGGCCGCAAAGAAAGGATGAATTCTCTAAGGTAATAGTGTTGGACTATACTAAATGGATATTCATGCATGATGATAGCCATATAGAATTTCCTCAATGAGACAGCCTGATCATACCTAAAAGTATCCACGGTTGCAGCATCTTCGCCATTCTTCTCAACCTTCAGCAGCTGTTGGCCTGACTTCACAGAATGCATCTTAATATGGCTCAAAATACTGATGTTCCATTCTTGCTGTTGTGTATAGCCTCATAGCTGCAGTAGTTGCATTTAGCCCATTCTTCTTTCACTTCCTTGCCATTTATCATTTCTTTCTTCTCATATCTTGTGAAATGATCCCAACATTCTGATGTTGTCTTCTTTTGCCTCTTCGCCGCAGGTCGATCTTTCAGTGCATCAACATCAATAATATCAGCAGCGGTACTTCCCTTAGTTGGTGCGCTTGGTGGTGCCATAGGACTTGTGGCTGCAGATGATGAAGCCACACTAGCACTACCACTTGATGGCCTTTTCCCACGTACCATTTTCTGAAAATAAGATAGATTTTAGATGCCATCATCAATTTTATTCATCATGTAATACACTAAGGCCCTGTTTGGATACGAGATTTTGACAGAACAAGTTTCACGTGGACTAAAATAACCGCCTGACAAACTAAAATCCTGTTTGGATGCATGAACAAAAACATGAACAGATAAAACTAGATCTCCACAAAACAAGAATTGTTAGCATACACGTTTCTAACGGAATTGTTTTGAGCATACACGTTTCTAACGGAATTGTTTTGAGCATACACATTTATAGATAAATATTGTTTTGAGCATACACGTTTCTAAAGGAATTGTTAGCAAAACTCGTTTTCTATTGCTTCTCGGCTAAAACCTGTTTTGTTAAAACTAAGTGCTAATCCTCTACATCCATACAAGTACAACCACTAAGACAGTAAGAACAGTAAGAACAATCGGAAAAGGGGCAGGGGCGTCAACCTCACCTTGCGATCTTCTCGCTGGCGAGTGGGGATAGCAAGCTCCGTTCCTGCCCCGGGAGGAGAGGATCTGCAGAGTTGAGAGGGAGGACTGGAGGAGAGGATCGTGGCGGCTGGCGGCCGGCGTCGATAGGGAAGGGGGCAAGGGGACAGCTGGCGTCGACAGGGAAGGGAGGAGGGGCAGCGGGCGGCAGTAGGCCAGCGGCCGGCGTCTACAGGAAAGGAAGGAGGGGCAGCGTGCAGCAGGAGGCCGGCGGCCGGCGTCGACAGGGAAGGGAGGAGGGGCAGCGGGCGGCAGTAGGCTAGCAGTCGGCGTCTACAGGAAAGGGAGGAGTGGCAGCATGCAGCAGGAGGCCGGCGGCCGGCATCGACAGGGAAGGGAGGAGGGTTAGCAGGCGGCAGGAGGCCGGTGGCGTTGCACGCAGGGAGGGGAGGCGTGCCGCATGCGGCTGCCGCTCTGTTTCTCGGGGAGTATTACTGTATTAGGTTTAGTTTAGACATTTAGGTTTAGGCCAGCCGCTGCGCCTATAGCCTCCTTTGGTAGTTGGGCTGGGCCGCTCGACGATGAAAGTTGTTGAAATTCGGATGAAATCCGATTGTAATTCATTGGATACTCCGTTTTCTTACTCGGATACTCCGAATCCGACTCAATTTTCAGCACCAGATCCTACTCCGAATCCATGGTCCGATATCCGAATCCGAATCCGAATCAATCGGATATTAAAAAATCGGATGCGGATGTTGTCAAAACGGATTCGCCAACGGGTTCGATGCATAAAGTATCCCTATCCATTTATATCCCTAATTAGGACCCAATCCTTGCTTGTGATCATCAGTCTAAAAGCAAGCATCCAAGTCTGGATCTATCCTAAGCCACTCAAGTGATCATCTCATCTCATTCTTATCTCAATCCAGTGATAATCCCTATTGATGGTTTCCAACCTAGTGGATACCCAATCCAAGTTTGGATCCCCTCCTTTCAATCTATATCTCAACATCAACCACTTGATGGACAGGATAAACCCTTGCCACCCTCTCAAATGATTCCCTCTTACATACTAGTCAAAATCACAAATCTGCCAAAATGGCTAAGTCTTGATTTCTTATCTAGATTCGATCTTTGGAGCTATACCTTTTCCAACCTATGTGCATTATTGAGAATGCATTTGAACCATCTTGTAGTACATATTTAGTACTACCAATGCCCACTCTTGCCCTTTGCTAATCCCTTCTTTTCCCAACTCATCCATGATGGTTTTGTAGTCAAGATAATAATCTATTCTGCAAATCTTATCATCTTGCCTATTTTGGCAGAAGTTCACATCTATGTGCCACCTCCCCTTGACCAACTATTTTCTTGGTTATGACCTACTAATCATAAACTATCAACTCCCACTTCACTTGTTTCCATTGGAGCCTTGTGCCTCCTAAACCCACATGGTTTAGAAGGCTACCTGATGTATCTGTTATGGCAGCCTTATTTTCAACAAAGTTTGCCATCTCATCTAGATCACCTCAAATGCAACCAAGCAAAACCTTTGCTTCCATGATCATATATATAACTTTGTCTATCCATCCATATACCCCTTGTACCAAGGTGAGCTCTGAGCTCCCTAATCCAACACTTTTTAGGTGGCATCAAAATAACTAAACCTTAGATCCTCCCTTAGCTAGTTTCCATCCTCTTCACCACTTTCCTTCAAAACCAAGGTTGAATTTGATGCATACATCAAGTTTACATCATCTACCTTGGATATAAGCATCCCCAAATAATTCCCACAATTATTTGGATTATTAAACTATTTTATTTCCTCTACTCACCAAATTCTCAAAATCCTTGTCTATAAAGGCAAGTTTGTTTTTATCCAAATAACTTTGCCAACTCAATGAATAATTGAGTTCTCCATCTCATATCCCATCTTCCCAACTCAAAAATAAATATTTTTGAGATTCTTTATTATTTCTTTTTGCCCTTTTTCTTAAATGGCAGAAACAAGAAATAATTCCCCAAAAAATACTTGTCCACCTCAATAAATCCCAATAAAATTCCCCACTGTGTGTTATGGTATTTAGGACCATATCACATCAAAAACCAAGCCTGCCGACTATAAAAATATCATCTTAGCTTCCATAATCTATTTCTGCACTTTTTGAATAAGTGCATTTAAATGGGATTATAATTTTTAGAAAAATCCCATTTAAATCATGTAGAGGTTATTTGACCTACTCCACCTACCAGTACCTTTTACATACTTTTCCCAATATAAATATATCAACTTCCTTCACAAGCCTCCATTTGGTTAAATTTGCAAACTCCATCAAATCTTGATCCAAACCAACTCTACTCCTCCCCAAATCTTGTCAAGTACTCCTCCACAGCAGCACACACACCCCTTGGTCATATGCACTGTAGCACTACAGTAGCACCTCCCCTCCTCCTTGTCCCCTAGTGCTTGAGAGAGAGAGAGAGAAGGATCCTATCTTGCAAGATCTTTTGTAATAAAGGGACAGGTGCTAGAACACTCCCACTCTCCCTCTCTGGTCGAGCTACAGGCCCCACACCACCCCCTGCACCTCCCCTCTCGCCCAATGGACAACCCCCACCTGGCCCTTGTCCTAATGGACCTTGCCCACCCCCTCTCTTGTTTATAAGGCCACGGGCCAGCCCAGCTCTCCCTTCTACCCTCATTTGCCCCCTCTCCCCTCCACTTACCTCCCCATAAATCCCTCTCCCCCTCCCTGGATCTGCCTTGCTTGAGAGAAGGAGATAAAGAGAAGCCTCGGCCTCCTCCACGAAATCGAGCATAGCTCCACCTCCTGTGCTCCGCTGCCCCTGCATGTCATCTTGCAACACTCCCCTCCTCCTCCTCCTCTATCTAATCCTGGACTTTTCTTTGACATGCTGTCGTGGGAATTGTCACGGCAGATGCTGCAATCGACAGCGAGTAGTAGAACGAGGGGCAAGGGCGGCCAGCCATCTGCGGTGCGAGATGAGGGCAAAGACACAGGGTTTTACCCAGGTTCGGCCCCCCGGAGGGTAAAGACCTACTCCTGCTAGATTGTATTATGGAGGTGTTACAATGGGCGAGCTCGGCGGCGAGTCGCTTGGGTGTATGAGGGAACGTGTCTCTACTCGCCCTATTGGGAGGTTTATATAGGCTCACCTCCCTAGGGTTTACATATCTCAACCGATTCGATTCACTTGATGAGTCGTTTAACCTAGTCCGACGGGCCTATCTACTCGCCTTTGACTTCCATCAGAACTACCTCGGTGAACTACTCTCCTAGATACAAGCCCGGATGAGTGATAGTGGTTGAAATAGTACGGTGGGGCCCCAAAAGCCACTCACGGTAGTCCTTTCAGACGTCCCAACCACTACCCTCTCAACGGGACCTCAGACGGGGGCGTGGTCGGCGAAGGGATCAACTACGTACACAAGTGGGTATGTACGCAAGCCACCATACAAGAGTACATCAGAGCCATACCATCTATAAAGAAAGGAAATATACCAACGCCATACGGCAAGATTCAAATGACCTAGATAATCTATATTTTAGGATAACTCCTCATACAACACACATCAGGGTATCATGCGGAAGCGGCAAACAAGATCCGAGTACGGATAAGAAGCAAATCGGCATAAGATGCCAGAAATAAGCACATCCCAACTAGGTCTCACGGATCCCGTTCCGAATCTCTACACCGAACGATCGTTGCCCACATCTTCGACTTCTTCCACCCAGATCCGTCCGAGAAGGTACCGCTCATCTGAATCAAGAATTTATCGTGTGAGACCCTAAGGGTACTCAAGAAGTCTTAATGCCTCTAAAGGGACACAACTGGGTGACGAATAGCAAAAAGATAAACCCTAGCAATTCTACAGATAACGCTAACCATCCGCCTAACCAATGATAGACGGATGTCCGTGAATTTAAATACAACAGTTATAATGGTAATCTCATCCGATCCATCCTCCTCCTCGCTACCAACAAGGAAGCGAAACAACCCCCATCCGTTGGCAATTTTATTAACCATTCCATGAGTATTGCACTATTTACTAGCCAAGTTACTTTGGTCGATTAAAAGCGGTACTTTAGTTATGCTTGTCTATGATCAAGAAACTGCTCCAAGTCGTCCATATCCGCGACACGGCTTTGAAAGTTTTACCGGCCGGGTGCACCAATAGCAACACACGCCGATCAACCTCGGAAAACCAAATCAAAACCCAACGAGGCTTTCACGATCGAACAATCACAAGATTCGAAATATTTCAGGGCCACCCTTTGAGTAGATCCCGCAACGGAGTAAGCAAGCTCGAGACGGACTCAAGGTTGCGCCAATGGTCAGAAGCGATCGGGAACCCAAAGTGTGGCTGGGCTTGTCGATACTGCGTAATCACTCCGCATACCTAAATAAGACAAAGGTGCTCCTCGCACAATTTAAATACGAAAGTAACATGGCATAAGTACAGGATAGTAATAAATCCGCAAACTAGTTGTGGCCCCAAGAAATAAGACGGAATCAAGCTCGCCTGTGGGGCCCCATATACCTCCGGATGTGGATAGCGCGATAAATCAAGGAACAGGAATCAAGTACTCGGGGTCTTACGGGACACAAGTGAGCAGGAAAACCAAATAGCAGATGTTGCTCACCGGTGCCACTTTCTTTAGTTATCCCGAACTACTCAAAGTTAAGTTGTTTAGGTACCTCGTTATTCATCGACTCACAAACCCTACACATGCTGTTCTACGACTCGCATGGCTCAAACAACTCCTATAGTAGTGGCTCATGGGATGGAGGAAACAAGCTTGGTGGGGTTTAAAAGTAAAGGCTATGCATACTTGGGATTCAATTTAATGCAATCGCGACTCAATGATGCAAGAATAAGATAGAGGCAATAGGTACTGTATGTATGCAAGCATGTGGAAGTGCTTGCCTGTCAACTCAGTTGTAGCAAGGGACGGGTCTGGGTAGTGCTCCTGGTTCTCTTGATACAGCCCCTGCTCAGTGTCTATCCGAGAAAAACCAAACAAACAAGGCCAACATGAATATAGAGCACAAGCATTGGAATTAAATGCGTCAAGCAAACAATCATGCCATGATGAATGATGCACAAGTTGCATGGCAATAAGTAGCATGGCATGGGTGAGGTGTGGAGGACAAGAAAATAACATTTGAATTGGGTTTTAGTCACATTTTGTTGCCATAATAGTTGCTGTTCATTATATTTTTATATGATGCATGCTGCAATGGAAGACATGGATATCATAAACAGAAAGGTCTCGTCGAGCTGATCATTTTAAACATATCATTTGCTAAATTTGGAGTTTTAAGTCAAAAGTTATGAATTATTGAAAATCCAGTGGCATTGGTGGTAATTAACATAAACTTGGACTTTTACTTGTGCAAAATACAAAATGGATGGCATATTTGGAATCCCCTCATTTTTCTGATATCCATACATATCTTATTTGTCAAATTTGGAATTAGTATGTAAAAGTTATTACAAAACTGAATTAGATTTGAATTGAATTAATTAGAACAGATTTGAATTTAAAACAGAAACAGATTAATACTTTTTATACCCAGACAGACTCAGCCACAGACAATTACAGGTGGGGCCAGGCTGACTCAGCAGCACACGCTGAGAACAACTTCATCATCACCGCTGCTTGCCCCAGATCGACGGGTGGGGTCAAGGCCAGCCCACGTGGCAGCGGCTGGGTGGACTGGAGCCACGCGGCTGAGCCAGGGACCGCGGGTTTATTACTAAATCTCCCAGGAGCCTATTTGCAAAACTGCACAGATCGACATGGGCCAGGCGCCGACCGCGGGTTGAGGCGCGTTAAAGAGGAGGGCTAAAGTAGAAAAGCGTCCGGCTGTTGAATCAAGACCGCCGAATCAATCGACAGCGAAAATCGCTAGATGGCTCGATCTTTCGGCACGATGGCGAGCTACACACCGGGTATTTCGCCATGACGCAAAAGAGAGTTGTAGAGGGATGTACCGCCATGTGTTTCGTTAGGGCGATCTACGGAGGTCTGCGGCCGGAAAACGACGAGAACAGAGGGCGGTGATGGTCTCAGCACGTTGTCGCGCTTCGGCGGGTGATCGCGACGCGCAAGACGCACGCAGGGTGCTCGACGATGGCCGGCGGCGCTACGGTGAATTAGGGGGTCGGGGATCATGTCAGGGGGGACGAGTGGCTTACCAGGGGCTCGCTGGTGGCCTGGCTCGGGCAGGGAGGCCGGTGATCGTCGAGGGGGCTGGCGGCGGGGGCGTCCTGGTACTCGCGGGCACGGCGGCGGGCTCCTCCATGAGGTACAGCGTTCCTGGCGTCACGGCGGTGGAAGAAGGGGAGCTCTGCATCACGGGCGCCTCGGGAAGCTCTGGAGCGAAGGGGGTGCTGGGGGGGGCGCCGTCGCTAGGGTTTAGAGGTCGTGGGCGTTCTGGCTTGCGGGGAGACGAAGGAGGGAGGAAGAGGGGATCTGGGGAGGCTGGGGGCGAAGAGTTTCGGATAAGAACGAGAGAGGGGAGAGGAGGTGGGGAGGGGTGGCTTCGCCGCTTTTAAGCCGCCACGCGAGGGGGCAAAGGGCAGGGCACGTGAGCGAGAGAGAGAAGAGAAACAGGGTCAGGGAGGCTGCAGATGGGGTAGGGCAGGCCAGGGTCGGGGTGGTTCGGGCTGGGGCCCCTAGGGCATAGAGAGAGATAGCAAGAGAGGGAGAGGTGAGGCGCAGGTCTAGGGTTGGAGCTAGGGTAGGCTCGGCTAGGGTTTCTTTGAGTGGTGGAGGGGGTAGCTAGGTGGCATGTGGGGCCAGCTAGGTGGGTGCTGGGGTGGTCGAGTTAGAGCTAGAAGGGAGGAGGGTAGAGGGGCATGGGGTATGGGGCCATGCTAGATAGGGGGAAGAGGAGAGGTAGGGTTTTTGGGTTTTGTTTAGAGGTAGATGTAGATTAGGGTTTAGTTTAGGATAGATGTAAAAATAGGGTTTAGTTTAGGATAGAAAGGGGAGAGAGGGAGTACTTGGTTTTGCAAAGATTAGGTGGGGTTGTTGATTTAGCTAGGTAGAGATTAGGGTTTCGGTTTAGAGAGGGTAAGGAAAGAGATGGTCATGTGATGGGGTTCTTCTTTAGTCCAAGCATGATTCAAACAAACCAAGCAAGAGCCAAGGAAGGGGATGGTTTTCTGGTTGTGCATGCCCATTAGCACATGAGTGTGCATGGAGCATGGGGTAGGGATCTAGCTAAAAGGGAAAGAGAGGGAGAGAGCTAGGGTTATTAAATAGCAAAACAAGATCAAACACTGAAGGAGGGATCCATTTAGATTTCCAAACAAAAGCCAAAAGCTAGGAAAGATGGCACTTGCATGGCCCATGCATGATAATTAATGCCCAATGGTTATATTGTGAAAACAACATTATTTCATGTGGCTTTAATCCTTGCATTCCCAAAAAGTGGGCAAAGGCCAAGCAAAAGATGATGGGTGGATCCAACCAACAACATGAGCTAGAGATAATCAACAAAGCCAAGCTCAGATTAGTTGGGTGGTGGAATATAAAAGGTGGTGAAAGATAAGGTGGTGGAGTCAAAAAGAGAGATGCCCCCAACTCAACTTGGGCATTTAACAATTTATCAAGACCCAAATACAATATCAAGAGGCAAATACAATTAATCATGCACATGAGATAAGAACCAAACAAGAAAGGGTTTTATATGATGCTCAAATGCAAGGTGGTATGATGACATGAGCATGATATGATGATGATGCAACAACTATATGTTGGAAGTGGCCCTTTTTATTATTACGACATGTAGCATTACAGGGGTTAGACAACTGGGATGCTACAACTCTCCCCCACTAAACAGGAATCTCGCCCCGAGATTCTAGGAAGAAGAAGAAGAAGAAGATACAAAGAGAGAAGGATGGTTGACACGGAGTTCATCTTCACGCCCCATGTGGCTTCATCAATGTAATGGTGTGACCATCACCTTGCAAAACTTGATGGACTTGTTGCAGTCCCACGCTCGGTCTCAAGGATTTTGGGGTGTTCTTGATAGGACAGATCTTCTTGGAGGTCGATTAGCTCATGATCCACGGTCTTGCCGGGTCTTTGAAGCACTTCTTGAGCTGAGAGATGTGGAAAACATCATGGACTTTGAGTTTTCCTAAGCTCCGGTGCATAAGCAACTTCTCCTCTTCTACCACGTATCTTGAAAGGACCGATGTATCTAGGATCCAACTTTCCTTTGATACCGAAGCGGTGTGTACCTCTCATGGGAGTGACACGAAGGTAGACGAGATCACCAGGAGCATATACCATATCTGTGTGTTTCCTGTCATAGTTGCTCTTCTGACGACTTTGAGCAATCTTCAGGTTCTCCAGAATGATATGCACCTTCTACTCCGCTTGGGTTACAATGTCAGGGCCAAACCAGATTCTTTCTCCTGCACCTGACCAACCAATGGGAGTTCTGCACTTGCGTCCATAGAGAGCCTCGAATGGTGCCATCTTCGACTCTTGGAAGCGTTGTTGTAGGAGAATTCAGCATATGGAAGGCATTCCTCCCACTTCATGCCAAACGAGATGACGCAAGCTCTAAGCATGTCCTCGAGAATCTGATTGATTCTTTCCACTTGTCCTTGAGACTGAGGGTGGTAAGCGTCTTTGAAGTTCAACTTTGTTCCCAAAGATTTTGGAAACTCTCCGAACTTTGAGGTGAAGATGCTCCCACGGTCGAACTGATTTCAAGTGGAACCCCATACAAAGAGACAATCTGTTGATATAGAGCTCACCAATCAATTCCGTAAATTGTTTCTTTGATCGGAAGAAGTGAGCCACTTTAGAAAGCCTGTCGATGACAACAAAATTGCATTGTTGCCCTTCTGCGACCTTGGAAAGCCGTGATGAAGTCCATCTCAACTTTCTCCCATTTCCATTCCAGAGGTTTCAATGGCTGTAGAAGACCGAATGGTTTCGATGGATGCCTTGACTCTGCGAACATCACATTCTCGAGACATACTTGGCACAATACCGCTTCAACCTGTGCCACCAAATTGTGTTTTCGTGTCCATGTACATCTTTGTGCCGCCAGATGGATAGAAAGAACCGAATCATGTGCCTCCTTGAGAACTTGGTCTCTCAGACCCGGGTAGTTTGGAACAAACATCCGGTGTTCAAAGAAGAGCGTTCCTTGATCATCAACATGAAAGGACTCATACTTCGGAAGGTCAAGCTTAGCGATGAGCTTTTTGGTGTGCGGATCACCAAGCTGACGAGAGCGAATCTGTTCTTCCAAGAGAGGAGTAGCCAGAAGGTTCAGGAGATGCCCTTGTTCCACAATTTCAAGGTTGAGCTGACGGAATTCCTCGCACAAGAGAGGCTGCTGCTCTTCCACCATGAGGTTGCTGACATAAGCTTTTCTGCTAAGCGCATCTGCCATGACATTTGCTTTGCCTGGAGTGTAGTTGATGGTCACATCAAAGTCATTGATTGCTTCAATCCATCTCCTTTGCCGTAGGTTGAGATCCGGTTGAGTGAAGATATACTTCAAACTCTTGTGGTCCGAGAAGATCTCACAACGGTTACCAAGCAAGTAGTGCCTCCATAGCTTCAAAGCAAAGACCACTGCTGCTAGCTCAAGGTCATGTGTGGGATAGTTGATCTCATGCGTCTTCAACTGACGAGAAGCATAAGCAACCACCTGTCTCTCTTGCATAAGGACCGCACCCAATCCTTGCAAAGAGGCATCGCAGAAGATCTGGAAAGGCTTAGATGTATCTGGAGGAACCAAGACTGGTGTGGAAGTGAGCTTCTCTTTGAGTGTCTCAAAACTTTCTTGGCAAGGTGAGTCCACAGGTACTTCTTGCCTTTCTTGAGGAGGTCGGTAAGAGGCTTTGCTATCTTTGAGAAGTTCTGAACAAAACGGCGGCAATAGCTAGCCAAGCCGAGAAAACTCCGCACTTCCTTGACATTAACAGGAGGAAGCCATTCAACTATTGTCTTCACGGTTTCCGGGTTGACTGCAATGCCCTTGGCAGAGATGACATGTCCCAGATATGTTACTTGAGCAACCGTAACTCACACTTGAGAACTTTGCATACAAGCTTCTCACGAAGCTTGTTCAGACACACCGCAGTGCTCTTCATGCTCCTCCTTGGACTTGGAATAAACCAGAATGTCATCCAGATATACCACAACAAACTTGTCCAGTACTCCATGAAAACGGAGTTCATCAGCCTCGAGAAGGTAGCAAGGCGTTGGTGAGACCGAAAGACATGACCGTGTACTCATACAGCCATAGCGAGTGGTGAAAGCTGTTTTGGGCACATCCTTGCGAATTTTGATTTGGTGATAACCACTTCTCAAGTCCAGCTTAGAGAACACCAGCCCTCGCCATGATCAAATAGATCATTTATCCGAGGAAGAGGATATTTGTTCTTGATGGTTTTAGCATTTAGAGCCCGGTAGTCCACACATAGCCTATCGGTTCTGTCACGCTTCTTCACAAAGATTGTTGGGCTACCCCAAGAAGAAGTGCTGTGTTGAATGAAACCCAATTTCTCTTGTTCATCAAGTTGTCGTTTGAGTTCCGCCAACTCAGAAGGACCCATTTTATATGGCCGCTTGTAGATAGGAGCCGTTCCAGGTTCAAGCTCAATCACGAATTCAACCTCGCGATCCGGAGGCATACCTGGCAACTCTTCAGGAAAGACATCCGGGAACTCACAGACCACTGGTACCCTATGAATAGCTTCCATAGCATCGTCATTCAGAGCAGCCAAGGAATAGAGCTGGACCGCAGGAGTCAGACTTGGAGAAAAGACTATGTGGCCTTCAGGAATCTTCAGAGATACTGAGCGTTCAGCACAATCAATCACAGCTGCATTTGCTGTCAACCAATCCATGCCCAAGATGACATCAATGTCAGAGTTGCCCAGAACAATCAAAGAAGCCAAGAAGGAAGAACCACCAATCTCAACTTTATTGCCATGACTGATTTGAGCAGCTGCCATTGTTGCTCCAGGAGAAAGAACCATTAACTTCTTTTGGAGAGGAACTAACGCTAACCCATTCTCGTCTGCAAACGTGTGCGACACAAAGGAATGCGATGCACCAGAATCAAAGAGAACTCGTGCAGGAACTGAGTTAACTGAAAGCATACCCATGACAACTCCAGGTGCGAGCTCAGCTTGAGAGGCGTTGACGCAGTTGGCACGCACAACCGCAGACCCGGGCTTAGTGTTGATGTTGAGAGCCCGAGGCGGTGGTGCACGAACCGAAGGAGAGCTTGATGCAGATCTTGGCGGGGGTTGAGGGAGAGCTTTGTTCTTCATTGGGCAGTTCCAGCTTGGATGTCCATGATCTCCACATGTGTAACAAGCACCGTGAGGACGTGGAGCAGAGTAGCCAGGGACTCCGCCAGGCGCTCCAGGGTAAGGTTGTTGTAGCCCCCGGAGCCGCAGCGGTGAAGTTTGGTGGCCTTGACGTGAAACTCGCAGGTCTTGGTGGAGCCGGAGCGACGGGGTGTTAGGAACCCGCACGCTTAGAAGGAGCTGCCATAATCGCAGAGCTTGATGCATCCTCGTTATGTTTCTTGGACTCCTCGAACATCCGCCTACTTGCCTCCTCTTGTAGTCTTTGTGTCAGTAGTTCCAGAAGGTTGCGGTCTTGCATGCGTGATTGCATACTTGATCGACGATTGAGCCCTTGCCTGAATCTTTTTCGCTTTTTCTTGTCATCGATACCTCATCACCACCATAGCGAGACAGGTTCATGAAGTTCGATATAGGTGTTGACGTTATCATTTCGCTCAAAGTTGAGGAAAGCCTCCTTCATCCTTTCCATCACAATCTCCGAGAGAAACTGTTCTTTGAAAGCTGCAGTGAACCTCTCCCAAGTTGGTCGGAACCCAGCAGCTTGCCTTCAAGTAGTTCTCCCACCAAAGAGCCGCATCTCCCTTGAGAAGGTGGGTAGCACACTTGACCCACTCGCTGGAACATCGCAGCCTCGAGCAACCTTGAGATCTCGCAGCCAATCATCCGCGTCAAGAGGTCGGTAAACATCAAACCGACGGGGTTGAACTTGAGGAAGCTCTTGATGTCACCACGCTTGGGAGGTGGAGGAAGTGGAGCGAACTCATTCCTTCCGACGCTCTCCTCAAAGCCGATGGTTCTCTTGCATTGCCAAAGCATTATCTATGCTTGACAATGGCGAGCCCAGCCTCGAGGGATGTCCTCTTCATCCGGTGGGGAGCCATCCTGTCATTGATATAAAACTCAAGTCAAGACTATAATGGAGAATGATAATAATCCAAAATAGTACCAAGATGGAATTAACCAAGATTAAAGGATACAATTTCTCGAGATGATATAAAAATATCAACAAAGTTCATAGCACCTCAAAGATATTAAGCATATCGCACACGATCGAAAAGGAGTGTGGTACACAAACATATCAAAGAAAAAAATTTTCCACAAATTTCGCATTAAAATACCAATAGATGCAAAATTACTTAACGAATCAAGATTAGTGACTCTACCGATTCAATATACAAAAGCGAATGATACAAGTAGTGGTATGGTCGCGACTCCATCCCGCACTCAAATCATTACTCCGCACATGAACAAGTGGAACACATATCCTAACCCTTCTTCTCACGTAAACCTAAAGATTGGTACTACGAAACGAACACCCCAAACAAGATAGCGTCGGATACAAAGCGGAAGATAAATTGCGTGGTTTACAAAAGCACATCGGTATGGAATGTACCAACAGTTGATAACCAAAGGCAGATAAGATAACAACTTGGATGCAACAGATAGACAAGGGATTACACACACACACACACACAACCTATGGTACTACGGAAACCCAGAACACGTGAATCCTAGTTTGAAATTTGAGAAGAGAATTGAAAACGTTGCACTTCCTTACCAGAAAAGGGTGGGTGGGAGGGTAAGAAGAAAAGTGGAAGCAGTCCTACTCTCGCGTTTTGTTTTTCCCTAATATACATAACTACCAAAATATTTCTAGACTGACAACGACCGTTTGGCTGAAACCCTGAAGGTCGGGATGGCTCTGATACCAATTGTAACTACCTCGGTGAACTACGCTCCTAGATACAAGCCTGGATGAGTGATAGTGGTTGAAATAGTACGGTGGGGCCCCAAAAGCCACTCACTGGTAGTCCTTTCAGACGTCCCAACCACTACCCTCTCAACGGGACCTGTCAGACGGCGTGGTCGGCGAAGGGATCAACTACGTACACAAGTGGGTATGTACGCAAGCCACCATACAAGAGTACATCAGAGCCATACCATCTATAAAGAAAGGAAATATACCAACGCCATACGGCAAGATTCAAATGACCTAGATAATCTATATTTTAGGATAACTCCTCATACAACACACATCAGGGTATCATGCGGAAGCGGCAAACAAGATCCGAGTACGGATAAGAAGCAAATCGGCATAAGATGCCAGAGAAATAAGCACATCCCAACTACAGGTCTCACGGATCCCCGTTCCTAATCTCTACACCGAACGATCGTTGCCCACATCTTGACTTCTTCCACCCAAGATCCGTCACGAGAAGGTACCTGTTCATCTGAATCAAGAATTTATCGTGTGAGACCCTAAGGGTACTCAGCAAGTCTTAATGCCTCTAAAGGGGACACAACCTGGGGTGACGCAATAGCAGCGAAAGATAAACCCTAGCAATTCTACAGATAAACGCTAACCATCCGCCTAACCAATGATAGACGGATGTCCGTGAATTTAAATACAACAGTTATAATGGTAATCTCATCCGATCCATCCTCCTCCCTGCTTACCAACAAGGAAGCGGACGAACAACCCCCCATCCGTTGGCAATTTTATTAACCATTCCATGAGTATTGCACTATTTACTAGCCAAGTTACTTTGGTCAGATTAAAAGCGGTACTTTAGTTATGCTTGTCTATGATCAAGAAACTGTGCTCCAAGTCGTCCATATCCGCGGACACGGCTTTCAGAAAGTTTTACCCGGCCGGGGTGCACCAATAGCAACACACGCTCGATCAACCTCGGAAAACCAAATCAAAACCCAACGAGGCTTTCACGACTGAACAATCACAAGATTCAGAAATATTTCAGGGGGCCACCCCTTTGAGTAGATCCCGCAACGGAGTAAGCAAGCTCCGAGACGGACTCAAGGTTGCGCCAATGGCTGTAAGCGACTGGGAACCCGAAAGTGTGGCTGGGCTTGTCGATACCGCGTAATCACTCCGCATACCTAAGCGAAAGGTGCTCCTCGCACAATTTAAATACAGAAAGTAACATGGCATAAGTACAGGATAGTAATAAATCCGCAAACTAGTTGTGGCCCCAAGAAATAAGACGGAATCAAGCTCTGGCCCAGGGGGGTCCCATATACCTCCCGGATGTGGATAGCGCGATAAATCAAGGAACAGGAATCAAGTACTCGGGGTCTTACGGGACACAAGTGAGCAGGAAAAACCAAATAGCGATGTTGCTCACCGTGCCACTTTCTTTAGTTATCCCGTAACTACTCAAAGTTAAGTTGTTTAGGTACCTCGTTATTCATCGACTCTCACAAACCCTACACATGTCGTTTCTACGACTGCATGGCTCAAACAACTCCTATAGTAGTGGCTCATGGGATGGAGGAAACAAGCTTGGTGGGGTTTAAAAGTAAAGGCTATGCATACTTGGGATTCAATTTAATGCAATCGCGACTCAATGATGCAAGAATAAGATAGAGGCAATAGGTACTGTATGTATGCAAGCATGTGGAAGTGCTTGCCTGTCAACTCAGTTGTAGCAAGGGACGGGTCTGGGTAGTGCTCCTGGTTCTCTTGATACAGCCCCTGCTCAGTGTCTATCCGAGAAAAACCAAACAAACAAGGCCAACATGAATATAGAGCACAAGCATTGGAATTAAATGCGTCAAGCAAACAATCATGCCATGATGAATGATGCACAAGTTGCATGGCAATAAGTAGCATGGCATGGGTGAGGTGTGGAGGACAAGAAAATAACATTTGAATTGGGTTTTAGTCACATTTTGTTGCCATAATAGTTGCTGTTCATTATATTTTTATATGATGCATGCTGCAATGGAAGACATGGATATCATAAACAGAAAGGTCTCGTCGAGCTGATCATTTTAAACATATCATTTGCTAAATTTGGAGTTTTAAGTCAAAAGTTATGAATTATTGAAAATCCAGTGGCATTGGTGGTAATTAACATAAACTTGGACTTTTACTTGTGCAAAATACAAAATGGATGGCATATTTGGAATCCCCTCATTTTTCTGATATCCATACATATGTTATTTGTCAAATTTGGAATTAGTATGTAAAAGTTATTACAAAACTGAATTAGATTTGAATTGAATTAATTAGAACAGATTTGAATTTAAAACAGAAACAGATTAATACTTTTTATACCCAGACAGACTCAGCCACAGACAATTACAGGTGGGGCCAGGCTGACTCAGCAGCACACGCGCGAGAACAACTTCTGTCACCGCGGCTGCTGCTTGCCCCAGAGACTGACGGGTGGGGTCAGCGGGCTAGCAGGCCCACGTGGCAGCGGCTGGGTGGACTGGAGCCACGCGGCTGAGCCAGGGACCGCGGGTTTATTACTAAATCTCCCAGGAGCCTATTTGCAAAACTGCACAGAGACTGACACAGGGCCAGGCTGGACCGCGGGTTGAGGCGTTGGGAAGAGGAGGGGCTAAAGTAGAAAAGCGCCCGTGGTCATTGAATCAAGACCGCCGAATCAACTGGCAAATAAAAACTGCTAGATGGCCTGATCTTTCGACGACGATGGCGAGCTACACACTGGGTATTTCGCCATGACGCAAAAGAGAGTTGTAGAGGGATGTACCGACTACAGGTTTCTTAGGGCGATCTACGAGGTCTGGCTGCCGGAAACGACGAGGAACAGAGGCGGTACTGCCGCAGCACGCTGTCGCTGGCGGCGGTGACTGCGACGGCGCGCGCACGCACGCAGGGTGCTCGACGATGGCCGGCGGCGCTACGGTGAACTAGGGGTGGATCATGTCGGGGACGAGTGGCTTACAGGGCTCGCCGGTGGCTCGCTCGGCAGGGAGGCCGTGATCGCCGAGGGGCCGGGGCGGGGCGCCCTGGTACTCAAGGGGCACGGGGCTCCTCCGGCGAGGTACAGCGGTTCCCTGCGCGTCACGGCGAAGCGGTGGAAGAAGGGGGAGCTCCTGGTACTGCTGGCGCGCCTCGGGAAGCTCTGGAGCGAAGGGGGTGCTGGGGGGGCGCCGTCGCTAGGGTTTAGAGGTCGTGGGCGTTCTGGCTTGCGGGGAGACGAAGGAGGGAGGAAGAGGGGATCTGGGGAGGCTGGGGGCGAAGAGTTTCGGATAAGAACGAGAGAGGGGAGAGGAGGTGGGGAGGGGTACTAGGCTGCTGCTTTTAAGCCGGCCACGCGAGGGAGCAAAAGGCAGGGCACGTGAGCGAGAGAGAGAAGAGAAACAGGGTCAGGGAGGCTGCAGATGGGGTAGGGCAGGCCAGGGTCGGGGTGGTTCGGGCTGGGGCCCCTAGGGCAGAGAGAGAGAGCAAGAGAGGGAGAGGTGAGGCGCGGGTCTAGGGTTGGAGCTAGGGTAGGCTCGGCTAGGGTTTCTTTGAGTGGTGGAGGGGGTAGCTAGGTGGCATGTGGGGCCAGCTAGGTGGGTGCTGGGGTGGTCGAGTTAGAGCTAGAAGGGAGGAGGGTAGAGGGGCATGGGGTATGGGGCCATGCTAGATAGGGGGAAGAGGAGAGGTAGGGTTTTTGGGTTTTGTTTAGAGGTAGATGTAGATTAGGGTTTAGTTTAGGATAGATGTAAAAATAGGGTTTAGTTTAGGATAGAAAGGGGAGAGAGGGAGTACTTGGTTTTGCAAAGATTAGGTGGGGTTGTTGATTTAGCTAGGTAGAGATTAGGGTTTTGGTTTAGAGAGGGTAAGGAAAGAGATGGTCATGTGATGGGGTTCTTCTTTAGTCCAAGCATGATTCAAACAAACCAAGCAAGAGCCAAGGAAGGGGATGGTTTTCTGGTTGTGCATGCCCATTAGCACATGAGTGTGCATGGAGCATGGGGTAGGGATCTAGCTAAAAGGGAAAAGAGAGGGAGAGAGCTAGGGTTATTAAATAGCAAAACAAGATCAAACACTGAAGGAGGGATCCATTTAGATTTCCAAACAAAAGCCAAAAGCTAGGAAAGATGGCACTTGCATGGCCCATGCATGATAATTAATGCCCAATGGTTATATTGTGAAAACAACATTATTTCATGTGGCTTTAATCCTTGCATTCCCAAAAAGTGGGCAAAGGCCAAGCAAAAGATGATGGGTGGATCCAACCAACAACATGAGCTAGAGATAATCAACAAAGCCAAGCTCAGATTAGTTGGGTGGTGGAATATAAAAGGTGGTGAAAGATAAGGTGGTGGAGTCAAAAAGAGAGATGCCCCCAACTCAACTTGGGCATTTAACAATTTATCAAGACCCAAATACAATATCAAGAGGCAAATACAATTAATCATGCACATGAGATAAGAACCAAACAAGAAAGGGTTTTATATGATGCTCAAATGCAAGGTGGTATGATGACATGAGCATGATATGATGATGATGCAACAACTATATGTTGGAAGTGGCCCTTTTTATTATTACGACATGTAGCATTACAGGGGTTAGACAACTGGGATGCTACACAGTCGCTCAACTCCTGGCTGGGCTTTGATCCACTCGCCGTTCTGCAGGCCCACTCGCCGGGTCTTGGGCGGCCGGAACGCCCCCGGGTATACCCGGTAGGCATATCCCCATCGTAGTCCCGAGGCCGCCGATTAGGCGAGGTGGCTGCGGGCGATGGAGATACAGCTTGAGTAGGCACCAAATGAATCGTCGGCGGGCTCCTGTATAAAGGAGACAACCAATGATCCAGGTCGCAGCCTTGGCCGAGTCGAGTCGGTGGAAACTCCGTCTTAGTGATCGGGTCGGCGAGCCGAGTGGCCGTAGTTGGACCGTCAGGCGTGGTCAAACTAGCCGTTGAGGTAATCCAACAGTAACTTTTGGCTTAATCACCGCGTGGGAACGGCTCGATTTGGCGGGTAACTCCGCTATATAAGGGAATGGCAGGTAGTCGAGAGCCAACTCCTCACCACTTCTTCCGAAAGGCCGATTTCTCTCCTCGCTCGCGATCCACCGACCCGAAATCTTCCGATCTCCCACCAATCTCGGCCATGGCCCTTTCCACCGAGCTGGGTAGGTCCAAGTGCACAAGGGCACAGGTGGCCTCCTTCGAGGAGGCCGGATCCGCGAGTCGGTTGGCGTATCCCCGCAGCCGGAGAAACGACCCCAAACCCGCGAGAGAGGGAATTCGTCTGTTTCACCAGTCATCTCGAGCGGGGGCTAGGGTTTCCTACGTCCCTATTCTTCCGGCGCTTCTGCGCCTACTACGGGATCCAACCTTCAGATCTGGGTCCCCATAGCATCGAGCAGCTTGCCATCTTCATGGCGATCTGCGAATGCTACTTGGGCTGCCGGTCCTACTTCCCCTTGTGGCAAGATCTGTTCCACAGACGGATCAGCCGCGAGGAGGCAGGCGGCCCAATGCTTGCCGTGGGCGGCTTGACGTTCCAGCTCAAGTCCAAAGCTTCTTTCTTTGACCTGATGCTACCCGCCAAGGCAGCGAGCGACTGGAAGAAGTCGTGGTTCTACGTGGCCGAGGCGACCCCGGAGGGCGAGGTGGCGATCCCGCGGTACTCCGCTAGTCGCTCCGAGCCGCGCAATCTTCAAGTCGGCAAGCTCCCCGGCGACCAGCGGATGGTCGTCGACGAGATGCTCCAGACCATCCGCGGTCTGAAAAAGAAGGGCCTTCAAACGATAAACTTGTACAATTGCTGGCTCGGGCGGCGGCTCGTCCCACTCGCCCACCGCGACCACTACATGTACCAGTACACGGGCCGGGGAGACTCGACGAAGGCCTGTCTCGACGAGTGGAAGCTGGAGGATTATCTCCCAGCGTTGAAGAAGATTACCCAGGCGGTGTACCTGGATGCGCAGGCTGGGGTCGCCCCCTATACCGCGAAGCGTCCGGCTCCCACGGTAATTTATTTACCTTGCTCGAAGTCGCAGTAAATGCACGCGTAATTCTGATTTCTCTTGTATTTGTTGCAGCTATTCCAAGTGGTGGAAGGTGGCTCCACCTCGGATGATGAGAGCTCGGCCGGACATAGGCGAATCGCCGCCTACCAAGGGCAACGAATGACGAGGACGAGTCCGAGGAGGAGGTCGCCCAGGTCCGAAGACCCGCGGCAACGACAGCGAGATCGAGGCAAGCAAGCCTCGAACGCCATGACGATGACGACGAGCTCCAGAGACCACCTCGCCCGCTGCCACCCGTCAAAGTAGAAGAAGAAGAAGGAAAGGAGGCAAGGGCCTCCCGAAGAAGAAACGGTTGCCGAGAACGGCCTCACCGCCACTCGGCGAGCAGCTCTGATGCTCCAGTCAGCCGGTGACGGCGCTCCAGCGACAACCGCGCTGGGCGTGGCGACCGTGGAGGTGCCGCTGACTCAATGCTCCGCCATTCGCCCCAGTCTACGGGCTGGGAGGCTCGGCTTCGGTGACTTCGCCTGCAAGGAGGCTCCGATCACGGCCGCCTCGCAAGGAGGCTCCGCCATACCCCAACTCGCGAGGAGGCTCCCGCCGAGGACGCCCCAGAGGCACCAGCCGCGGCCTCAACGACGAGGAAGCTGTCCGTGTCTTGGGCACGCGACGTCCTGGAACTGGGGATCGCCGATCGGGCCTGAACTGAAAAACCGCCCGTGGCCTTACGGGACTGCGTTTCATCCCAGTCGCCAAGTGAGTGCGCTCACCCTTCCTTATTCTCCATAACTATTCCAATTGTCTCTGTTGATTTGATTAATGCGCAGGACCAGAGTGAAAAGGATGGGCCACCCGACCGTGGCCAAGGTACCTTCCGCCGCAAGCGAGGAGGACCCTTCCCGCAAGAGGAAGGCGGACGAGGTCGTCGCCTCAGCGGACGGCAGCAAGAAGGCCAAGGGTGATGATGTCGTCACGATTTCTGATGACGCTACGGTCGCGCCTGCCGGGCCCGCGGTGGAGGCAGCCGCGTCTACGAAGGAGGGTGCTTCCTTGCCTGGAACGGCGGAAGCGACCTCCCTTGGAGCGGGTGCCTCTATCGCTACCTTCCCCCGCTTCGTGACCAAGGCGGCCACGGCGAGTGAGGCTACGTCCTCGAGCCACGCTCCTGGGACCGCCGATGCTGAAGTCGACCAACGTCGTGGACACACGCCGGTGTTACTCGCATCCGTGGACGCGATACAACTCCATGGCATGCTCGGAGCGGCCATCCAGGTACATCCAGTCCCCGAGGATCAGGTCGGTGCTTTGCAGCGGCTTGATTCTTATAATTTCTCGTTTTTTTTTACTTTCGCATCCAGTCCCCGAGTGCGCACTCGCTGAATTTCAACGAGTGGTCACTTAGGAATTTCTTTATCGCTAGTCCTGGAGTGCGCACTCGCTGAATTTCAGCGAGTGGGCACTTAGGAATTTCTTGATCGCCAGTCCCCGAGTGCGCACTCGCTGAATTTCAGCGAGTGGGCACTTAGGAATTTCTTGATCGCCAGTCCCCGAGGGCGCACTTGCTGAATTTTCAGTGAGTGGGCACTTAGGAATTTCGTTTTGACTGACTTTTTTGGTGATGTGCAGGGTCTGCAGCTGGAGTCGGCGGACCGATTGGCGAAGCACAAGGAGAAGGATCCGCCATCATCCAGAGGCGAACAAGAGGCTTCAGCTGCTGTGAAGGCAGAGGAAGGTCGCCGGGGCTTGTCCCAGGTGAGTTGGTGGCGCGATCCGCCTGGTGCCATCAACAGCGGATCGCCGAGCTCGAGCACGAACTGCGAGAGGCGAGAGAAGAAGCGAGCTCAGCGGACGGGCGAGCTAAGGCCGCCATTGCGGCCGCTGAAGAGGATCGCAAGGTGTCGGAAGTCCTTATTGCTGGGCTTCCGGACGACCACACGTCGCTTCGGTGCTTCATCACGGAACTCGCCTACCGCTTGGTGAGTGCATCTCCCTTTATAACAGTTGTGGTTTTGTGGTGTCCGTCATACTTATCGTTGTCTTCTCGCAGGTCGCATCCTCGATAGCGAAGAAGAGGCGAGCTCGCTCGACGCAGGGCGCGTAAGCATGCTCGTTGATTCGGCGACGTTGTCGGCGACGCGGCATCCGTGCCTACCTCCAAGAAATATCGCCACGGAAGTGATTCCAGACCTCGTTGAGGTGTGGAGGTACTTGGAGAAGGCGCTGCCGTTGAGTTCATGACGCGGTCGGCGTTTGGCGTGGGCGTCGACGGCATCGAGCCTTGACTCGCCACTTCCCCGAGGATTTCGACATTGACGATGTGACGAGTGGGTATCCATCCGATCGGCGCGTGGAGCTGTCCGAGGTCCTCAAGTTGCAAGAACGTGCCGCCACGCACTTTAACGTGTCCGGGCGATGGGCGACCTCCGCCGTGCAGAGACGGTTGTCGCGCCACACGACCCCGAGCCGCCGCATCGTGACTTCAAGGTCGAGCAGCCTTTTCGCGCGGCGATGGCGGGTGAACTGACGACGTATCCATCCAACCCGTACACGGCGTTCATCCGCAGTCGCCGGGATGCTGGCGAGTCGTCTTCGAAGACTGCAGAGTAGGGTAGTTTGCCTTGTGGCGTTAGCAGCAGTCTGCCACGCGGGCATATTTTGTAACATGAAACAATGCGACATGTGATTGAATGAGAAGTCATGTCTATTTTGATATTTGTTTGTGTGCTTTTGATTGATTTTGGATGAGTCCCCGAGCGCGTCCGCCCTTTTGTGGGGTTTACCTCGTATACGATGTATGTGTTGTTGTTATGTGTTTTGATGTTTTAGTCGACTCGCCCGAGCTCGAAGAGCCAGTCGCTAGGCGACTCCCTTGAGTGCTCTGTACTTTACCGTTTTCCCGTGCGCGAACGAGGTCGGGTGGCCGAGTCCCCGAGCGTGGTACTTGGTAGTTCTAGGCGCGACTCGAAGGTGGTTGAGGACTTAGCGCGTTGGTGTGAGCGCGTCACTCCTGCCTGGCCCATGGGGTCAGTCGCGCGGCGACTCCTGGGCATGCTCTCTTACTTGGCGTTTTCCCTGACCGCCATGACGAACCGTCTTCATCCCCCGTGGTACTTAGCCGTTCCGCTATGCCGAGGATGCGGAGGACCAAGGTCGGTGAGAAGCGAGGCGATTGTCTTGGCTCAGAGAACCGGTCGAGCTAGGCGACTCAATGGGGCTCCGGGTTGGCGTTATTCGTGGACGATGCAAGACAAGTGATTCGGTTTTACACCGCACTACTTAGCCGCGCCGATCGCTGTACCAAAGGTTGACTTCTGTGTTTAGCATAACGCTGTTTTTACGAGTGCGAGTGGCACAAGTCATGGAGAGTAAGCGCAAGTTGCGGTAACCATTTCTTTTTATTTCATAGCGACTGGAGAGTACATGTGTGGGGTTCTAGGAGTAGAACTTCCGGAGGAGGTTTACATTCCATGGTCGCTTGACGTCGAGTTCGCCGTCCCCGCGGACGTCGATGAGGTAGTAGGCGTCTGCGAGTACGCTACCGATAGCGAATGGGCCTTCCCACGGAGGGGAAAGCTTGTGCATCCCCTTCTTGTCCTGGATGAGGCGTAGCACCAGGTCGCCTCCCTGGAAGGTGCGAGCTTTCACCCGCCGGCTGTGGTAGCGGTGAAGTCCTTGCTGGTAGATGGCGGTGCGTGACCGAGCGAGGTCGCGTGCTTCGTCGAGCTGGTCGACCCCATCTTGGCGGGCCAGCTCGTTTGCAGCCTCCGTATAGTGGACGACTCGCGGCGAGTCGTGTTCGAGGTCGGTGGGCATGATTGCTTCGGCACTGTAGACCATGAAGAAGGGGGTGAATCCCGTCGATCTGTTGACGGAGGTCCGGTTCCCCCAGATGACAGAGGGCAACTCCTCGACCCAGCACCCAGCGGTGCGCTCGAGTGGTACTTGGAGTCGCGGATTCAGGCCGTGGAGGATGCTTTGGTTGGCTCGTTCCGCCTGGCCGTTGGATTCCGGGTGGGCGACTGACGCGAGGTCGAGCCGGATATGGTGCTCTTCGCAGAATTCGGCCATGGCTCCCTTGGTGAAGTTGGTGCCGTTGTCCGTGATGATGCTGTTGGGGAACCCGTAGCGATATATGAGCTCGCGTAGGAATTTAGTGGCGGTCTTCCCGTCGCATTTCCGGACTGGCTTGGCCTCCACCCACTTCGTGAATTTGTCGACGGCGACCAGCAGGTGGGTGTAGCCAGAGGGGGCCTTCTTGAAGGGGCCTACCATGTCCATGCCCCACACAGCGAATGGCCAGGTGATGGGGATTGTTTTGAGCGCCGAGCTCGGTACGTGCGTCTGATTGGCGTACTTCTGGCACCCGGCGCATCGCTGGACGATGTCGACAGCGTCGGCGTGTGCGGTGGGCCAGTAGAAGCCGTGTCGCATAGCCTTGGCGACCAGGGAGCGAGCGGCGGCGTGGTGGCCGCAGTCACCTGAGTGAATGTCGTGGAGGATTTTGCGTCCTTCAGCCTGTTGGATGCAGCGTTGGAACACGCCGGTGACGCTGCGCTTGTGGAGCTCGCCGTCGATGATGGTGTAGGACTTGCATCGACGAGTGATCATTCGAGCGTCTGTCTCCTCTGCTGGCAGGGTGCCGGCTTCCAGGTAGGCGATGTAGGGCTTGGTCCACTGTCTCGCTCGACGAAGTGCGACCCAGGCTGCCTCTGGTTGGAGTGGGACTCCGATGTCGATCTCCCTCGGGGGAGAGACTGATGGCTTGGAGATTGTGTCGAGGAACACGCCGGCGGGTGGTGCGAGTCGAGCCGACCCGATGCGAGATAGGGCGTCGGCCTCCTTGTTTTTTCGCCTGTCGATCCACTCGACGGAGTAGCCGGCGAAGTGGCCGCCCAACTTGTCCACCGCTTGGCGGTACGCCGCCATGGTAGGGGAGATGGCATCGCAGGTGCCGGCGACTTGCCCCGCGACAAGGTCGGAATCTCCGTAGCAGCGGAGGCGATTGACGCTCATCTCCTTGGCGGCTCGCATGCCGTGGAGTAGGGCCTCGTATTCATCCATGTTGTTGGTGCAGGGCATGAAGTCGAGGCAGAGGATGTAGCGGAGCTTGTCGCCCTTTGGTGAAGTCAACACTATCCTCGCGCTGCCGTCCGCGTTCTTGGAGCCGTCAAAGTGCAGGCTCCGAGTGGAGGTACGGCGGCTTTTCCGGGCCGGGCCTCCTCCCGGGCGGCGAAGTCTGCCATGCTGTGACTTGATCGCCGCCTTCGTGGCTCATACTTGATGTTGTGGACGCCGATCTCGACGCCCACTTGGCGACTTCGCCTGCCGCCGCGTTGCGGATGATGTCTTTGCAGTGGTGCTGAGGAGACGACCGTGATCGGGTGTTCTGGAAGTAGTCGGCGGCGACGCTGAGCCCTAAGACCGCGTATACTAGCTTTTGGTATCATGGGTACCGGGCGCGATTCGGTGAGGACCTCGCTGATGTAGTACACCGCCGTTGAACCGGGCGCCTTTCCTTCCTCCGTCGCTCGACGACCATCACGGCACGACGACGCTTCGGACGCGATGTAAACCAGCATGGGTTCTTTGTCGGTGGCGGCGAGTAGTGCAGCGAGTAGCACCTTTTGAGGTCGTGGAGCGCCGTCGCCTCCTTGTCCCACCGAAGGTGGGGTTCTTGCATCAGCGGACAGGGCATCGCCTTTCGCCAGCGGATGAAGCGATGAAGCGGCGAGAGCCGCTCGCCCGCCAGCTTCGACGTCGCGCAGCACTCGGGTTTGCCGAGCCGGGCGATCGTGTCGATCTTTGTGGGGTTCGCCGATCCCTCGCTTGGAGACGACGTACCCAAGAGTTGTCCGGCGGGTACACCGAAGGTGCACTTGCCTGGGTTGAGCTTTATCTTGTATCTTCGCAGGTTGGCGAAAGTTTCCGCCAGGTCGGCGAGTAGGTCGCCTTGGCGAGCGGACTTCACGACCACGTCGTCGATGTAGACGTGGATGTTGCGGCCAATTTGGTTCGCGAGGCATTCTTGCATGCACCGCTGGTAGGTCGCCCCGGCGTTCTTGAGGCCGAAGGTCATGGCGGTGTAGCAGAAGGCTCCGAATGGCGTGATGAACGCCGTCTTCTCCTCATCTTCGACGGCCATTTTGATCTGGTTGTACCCAGAGTAGGCGTCGAGGAAACAGAGCGACTCCGAGCCCGCGGTCAAATCGATTATCTGGTCGATCCGCGGGAGGACGAACTGCTCCTTTGGGCAGGCGCTGTTCAGGTTTGTGTAGTCGATACACATTCTCCAGGTCCCGTTTTTCTTGTCGACCAGGACTAGGTTTGCTAGCCACTTGGAGTACTTGATTGGCCGGATGAAGCCGGCAGCGAGTAGACGCTGCACTTCCTCAGCGATTGCTCGACGGCGTTCTTCATTGAAGGGCCGCAGCGACTGCTTGACAGGTCGCGCTTTGGGGTCGGCGTTTAGCTTGTGCTCAGCGAGCTCCCTAGGGACACCGGGCATGTCGGAGGGTTTCCATGCGAAGATGTCCCTGTTCTCACGGAGGAACTCGATGAGCGCGCCTTCCTATGCTGGGCTCATGCCCGTCGTCACCGTCTGGGGGGTCGCTGGTACCAGCTCGACGGCGGCGGTGTGTCGTGGCCTCAAAGGTTGAGGTGCTTGCGCCCTCGAGTTGGGCTTCTTGAGTATGGTGGGGTCATCGTTGTTGACCCTGCCGCATTTGGCGAGCTCGTCGGCGTGGTTGGTCTCCGCCGATGACGGCGAGCTCGGCTCCTTTGGCCTCGCACTTTCGCGGCCATGTCGGGTCGCCGCTGATGGTGATGACGCCACACGCCCGGAGCTTCATCGCGTTGTACGCGTAGTGGGGCGCTGCCATGAATTTAGCGAACGCTGGCGCCAGACGCAGTGGTAGGGGTCAAAGGCACCGCTCCAAGACTATCCGCTGCGCGGAAGTTTGCCGGCAGTGAAAGGTAACTGGCAGCGTGACCTTGCCGATCGGGTACGCCTTCCGACCGGGGACGATGCCGTGGAATGTGGTGTGGGTCGTCTCGATCATCGACTGCGGGAGCCGTAGCCGCCTGAAGGTGTCGAGGTAGAGGATGTTGATGAAGCTGCCGCCGTCCATCAGTGTCTTGGGGAGCCAGTAGTCGCCAACCTTGGGCTTGACCACCAAGGCGACTCATCCTGGGTACTCGATGCGCGGCGAGTGGTCTTGCCGGCTCCAGGTGATGGCCTGCTCCGACCAGTTCGAGGAACTGGGGTCATTTGGGCCCACGTGATTGGCGGCGACGGCGCGGGCGATGACTCTCTTTCGGTTGAAGGTTGAAGAGGTGTGTGTGTGAGTAGTTTACTTTTTTTTGTCGTTTCCGCTGCTATTGTTGTGGTTGTCACGCTCCCACGCTTGGCGTGTTTCCTCGATTTCGAGGGGTTGGTGGTGCCGGGCGTTGGTGTGCGCGGGCTTCCTCTGAAGGAGGCTCTTCCTCGGCGTCTGCTTTTGCGATCTCGAGGGAGGGGGATGATGTTGTCGTGGGGAGTGTCGCCAGCTTGGCGACTAGAGGCGAGCTCAGGTCTTGAGCGGATGGATCGCGGATCGCGGTCGTGATGGTGGTGGCCATGTGCCAAAGTTCTTGCCACCGTTGGACCCAGTTGCGGGTCGACTCGCGGGGTCCCTGGACGCACTGTTCCAGATCCTCAATAGTGGTGGCGCGGGTGTAGGAGCACTCAAAGTGCCTGACGAAGGCGTCGCGCATTTCCTCCCAGGAGTCGATACTGTCCTGGGGGAGAGTGTTGATCCACTGCCTGCACGTCCCCTCCATCATCAGGGGGAGGTAACGGGCGGCGAGTAGGTCAGTGTGACCCGCGATCCCCATCGCCATGAGGTATGTGTCGAGCCAGACGGCGGGGTCGTGAGGAGTCGATTTTCTATCTCTTTGGCGCCTTGAAGTTTGGCGGGTACTTCTCGCCTCGGATCATTGGTCCGGCACTTGGGTCCGAGTCGACTGAGCGACCCCATAGGCTCGTCGTCGCGGCGATTAGTTAGGGTGTGCCGCAAGTCGTCGGGCTGGCGTGCGCGCCAGCTTTGGTTGTTGATGATGTGGGTGCGGGCGTCGATGGGTTGCCCGTTGGCGGCGACAAGGTTGGTTGCCGGCCTGGGGTCGTTGGTGGAGAGTGCCGCGTTCGCGGGTCGGTGTTGGAGCTACAGCGGCTCTGGTGGCGGGCAGTTGAGGGTGTTTGCCGCCGCAGGGCGGCCGCTGGAGGCCGCTCTACTTCCTGAGGAACGCGAGTATACTCGACCTGCCGAGTCGGCGCCCGCTTTTTGCTGCTCGACGGCCTTCGCGAGTAGGGCCCTGACGTATTGGATCTGTAGGGCACCGTCGCCGGTGGCTGTGATGGTGTCGGCTGCTGCTCGACCTGCCACGAGGTTGTCCATCGGGGTGGAGAACAGTGGGAGGCCGTTCGCGTCTCGCTCCCGTGAGGAGACTACTATCCGCGGCTGGTCCTCGAGGGTGCTGTTGGGTGGAGGGGCACCGCCGTTGATCTGGCGGGGCCGGGCGCTTCTCCTGGTGGCGTTCTCGCAGATCGCGCGCCGCCACGGGCGGGTCGTTTTCGTCGTTGAAGTTCAGGCGCGCCTGAGCGGTGGGGTTCGGCGTGACCTGATCCGCTGCTGGTGGTAGCGTGACAGCTCTGGCGTCACACCTGCTCGAGGCGAAATTTTTCCGCTCGGCTTGCTCTTTCGCGTACCGCCTCTGCCATTTTCAGAGTTCCTCGACCTCCGTTGCCGTGGCGTTAGGAGGATTGGGTGGAGAAAGGATCCTCCGGCGGATCGGCGCCCGGTGGCCATGTAGGTCGCGGCGTGGAGACCGGTTCCATCGAGGTCGGCGGAGTTCTCCGACCGGTCGACGAAGATCCCGAGGATGGAGGGTCCTCGAAATCTCCGCGTTGGAGACACAGGCGATGGAGCCCAGCGGATGAGGCTGCGGTGATGGATCCGGCGAGTGACGCCGGTCGCCAGTCGGCGTCGTCGGTGAGCCGCATCCTCTGCGGCGGTGAATTCCGGCCACGTTCTTTGTGGGCCGAGTTGTACTCGGAGGCGAGGCGATGGATCGTGCGGATCTGGCTCTCGGAGAGCCGATCGCGTGGCGGCGACTCGCGGATGCGAGCCGAGTCCTCCGAGACGATGACGTCGGTGAGGCCGACGAAGAGGCTGATCATGCCGATAGGAAGGATCACGCTGTGCGTGACGGGTCGCGCCGCCGGGACGTAGCTGCTCGGCAAGATCTGGAGCATCTCGCTGATCGCTATCATGCGGCCGGTGGCGACCGCCTCGTTGATGGGAAGATTGGATCTCGCCGCAGAACACCGGCCAGACCGGCCAGGCCCCACGGTGGGCTCCACTGTCGTGGGAATTGTCACGGCGAATCTTGCAATCGGCGTGAGTAGTAGAAACGAGGGCAAAGGGGCGCCAGCCATCTGCGGTGCGAGATGAGGGCAAAGACACGTGGTTTTACCGGTTTGGCCCCGGAGGGTAAAGACCTACTCTGCTAGATTGTATTATGGAGGTGTTACAATGGGAGCTCGGCGGCTAGGCGGCAGTCGCTTGGGTGTATGAGGCGTGTCTCTACTCGCCCTATTGGGAGGTTTATATAGGCTCACCTCCCTAGGGTTTACATATCTCAACCGATTCGGTTCTGACTTGATGGTCGTTTAACCTAGTCCGACTGGGCCTATCTACTCGCCTGGGCCTTCAGCTTCCAGTCGCTCAACTCCTGGCTGGGCTTTGATCCACTTGCCGTTCTGCAGGCCCACTCGCCGGGTCTTGGGCCAGTCGAAAACGTCCTGCTGGGTATACCCTGGTAGGCATATCCCCATCACATGCAGACAACCCAGCAGCCGCACCGACGAGCTCCGGCGAGCTCCCTCTTGGTCGTAATCGCTCAAGGACCTCCCCGTCCCCAGGACCCATCGAGCCGACCATCGCAGGGACTTCCGGAGTGCACCGCGTCGCCCTGTCACCTCCCCGACCTTCCTCGAGCCCCCGATGAGCCTCCCCGCTCCTCCCCGTCTTCTCTAGGATTTCTGCTCTGGCGAGCCAACCCGCACGAGGACGATGCCCCACGCCCGTTAGATCCCACTTGATCCAACGGCCGGGAGCGCCCCGTACCCCATCGTCCCGCGGGCCAGCGGCTGGGCTGCATCTGGCTACGCACTGCCAGCGTGTGCCCGTCGCTGCTGGGCTGATTTCCCCCTGGACAACCCACTCCCCTTGCAGATCTAGCCCCGATGACCCCACTCTCCCTTTTTCCTTTTTGTTTTCCACCAGATCTATTTTTATCCATTTGGTTTAAATCATTTTGAAAATGCAAAATGAAGTCAAATGGCTAGATCTAAAATTCCTAAGGTACCTGGGTGTCTTACCGAACATGCAGACCAAGTTTTGCACTAAATGGATGATTAGAATAAATATGATAATCGTTTCTCTATCCTTTCCACTAAAGAATTTCTCCAGAAAGATTTACCACTCCAAATGGAATAAATCAACTTAGTACAAAAAGGTATCACCCATACCATTCCTATCCCATAGGCCCCATCCCGTTTTGCTTCCTATTTTGCTGATGGCAAAAATAACCAAACAAAGCCTTTTCTGCCTTTAGCAAATTCCCTAGGTAAATACAAATGAGGTTTTGACCTAATTCCAACTCCCAGATGAGAACCATAATTATATTCTACATAATCCAACAGCTCATAATTCTATGAGTCTCTGTTGAATTTTGGTGAAATAAACTCTTATGTGCATGGTTTATTCACTATTAAAAACATTACAATTGCTCTGCAACTCCAGAAAGTTTAATTCCAATTTCTACAAACAGGTATCCTCAGCACCTAACATGTTTCCTTGGAATAACCTAAAAATCTTCCGTAAAATAAATCAAATGAAAAAGACAAATCTTGTCCAGTACCGCCTTTGGGAATTTCTCAAGGGTATTCTGGTAATTGTTTTGAGGCGATTCCAGTTCCTCTTGATTCAGTACACCAAATACTACCTAATCACCCAAGGAAATAATTTTGGAACTCCAGAACTGTTCTGGTGAATTATTTCCTAAAACTAGAGCTTTTATCCACTATAAAATCCATGATAAATCAATGGAAAATGATAAAATAGTGAAACCACTTTTGTTGGCTTCATTTTATCAATACCTATCTGATGGTATCACTTTTATACAATGGTATCATACAGATCAAGCCCTTGGTCACAAATCTCTCTTAGTTAGTTTCTAGGCTTCAAATCCAAAGAGGACCCTTGTTGCCTATGCCTCCAAATCTTCCTCCAATTCAACCAAATAAAACCTCCAACATCCTACTGATCTTTATCCTTTTTTTCTATTTTTCTTGCTATATGGTTTGATGCTTGTATTCCTTGTATTGATTGGTGTATTGTTTGTTTGCATGTATACTCAATAACAATGATAGTTATGATTGTGTGACGCCGAGAAGAAGGAAGGATTGGGTTTCTCTTATTATTATTGTACTTGGTATTCTGGTTATCTAACACCGTCAAGGGACATCTCACTGGTCACAGGAAAGCCACCATTCCTGAACTCCTATATTAACCTACTTCTGTTTATCAACTGTTTTATATCTCGTTTATAAATTGCATGATCGCAGGCATGGTTTGTTTCAAATAAAAGTGCATGAGTAACTTGGATCCTCCAAGTTATGAATTAGCGTCCATTAGGACACCTACCATTTTACACCTATATTTACCCATTTAGAGTGAGGCAAAGATGGTTAGCATCTTCCCTCTTGGAACCCACGGATTTTCAAAGATAAAACTATTTTGGGTTCTTACCCTACTACAAAGTTTTCAAAATAAAAACCTTGGAAATAAGCATCATTTCCGAGTGGAAGTTTTACCAAATAAAAGATGAGGTGGATGAAGAAAAAGTCAAGCCAGAGAAAGGAAGGGATGTTCTAAGCCAATGTCCAGAACAATTTATCTGTTCAACCACATTACCCAGTCGCTGGGGCTTAGCTCGTAGTTTGGGATCCTTAGCCGAGGCTGCTCGTACTCGTTAAAGGGGAGAAATCCCCTAAAATCCAGGATGTCTAGGACATGGTACTGGTGCAACAATTGGGTCTCTCGTGGACAGTATGATTTTAGGTAGTACGGATGGAAGATTGTCACTATTGCTATCTGCCAGACTTCGGTCTGGAGATAGGGGTCAATACGGGAGGAAGGACCAGGTTCATCGTACCCCATACTCGTACCGGAGAGAACAACCCAAAAGGAAAAGCCCTCGTTGCTAGGGATGGACAAATGAAAAGTTTAAGTTTGATATCCGAAACCCTGTCTACCGTGTGTAGCAGGCCGTGGTTTTATCCCGGCGGATGTATTGATTCTTGTGGGTAAAGTGCACAAACTCTGCAGAGTCTAATCTATTCAAATAGCCGTGTCCATGGTCAAGGACGGTTGGAATGTCAAGTGCTAGGAGGACCCTTCGGTTATGTTAAGATGAAATAAAGGATGTGACTTGGTCACGAGGAAAGAGAAGAATGAGTTTGGTTTTAACCAGAGATGGTCGAAGATGTTTAAAAAGAGTTTTACACCAAAACTTTTTTAAATCTTTTTAGAAAGGATGTGGAGATGTCCGGATTTTCTAAAAGGAGGCATATTTTCTAAAAACTCTTTTCAACAAAGATATAGAGATGCCAGATTTAGACTTTTTTCAGAAAACAACTACAGGGTAGAGCTATCTCGCCACAACCAAATATGCATTATCCTTGTTACCCTATCTCGGTGGTTTGCGAGTACATTCAAAGTACTCACCGGCATTGTCCCTGGATATTTACTTGGCCATATTGTAGATGTTAAGAAGTGATGAAGGTGCTGACGTCTATGCGAGATAGGCCGTCTTCCCAGTCAGTTGCCTGTAGGTTAAGGCACGGGCTCTGTGCTGAAGACTTCCACTAATTGTGCTGTAATCGCCATAATGGCCATTCTGTAAGTTTGTACTCGTTACTATATGGATGTTTTAATGATACTAGTCGGTTATGCTCACGGCTCACTTATCATGGGAACGCGAATTGTATGCATAACGGGTATTCTCGGACCGTAAATCCGGGGTGCCACAGACATGGTATCAGAGCCATCCTGACTGTAGGAGACCTTAGTTAGCATGGACATTAGACAGGACAACCCATATTTACGAAAACACCGATTTTCAACAACTATTTTCTCAAAAATCTTTTCAAAAGATTTCTTACCTCATCTTCTCTGACTTAAACTATTTGAAAATGGACTACTCTATTTCTCGTCTACTTCAACTAATCTGTCTTCACAAACCAAGTCCGACTTGGAGACTATGAAGACGGAGATCCCGGAACAAAGAGACCACAACACAAGCAATAAAAAGGAGCTACCAACGACTACAGACACTACAAGATCGCCCTACCAACGGAGTCCTTCATCGCCCTCAAACTAATCAAGTATGAGACCGACGAAAAAAGACGACAAGACAGAAGCTAAGACCCCCGTAACGTCCATACTTAGGATTATCATCCCTAAAAATAGGATTTCCTCTTATGGCGTGTATTCACCTCCTTAGTACCTATGGTATGCCTTTTTTGCTTGTCTTGTGTGTGTTTGATGCTTGGAATGTGTTTGCTAGTCTGCCCTAGATCTTCCGATCCAAAAGTTTTGACCCCTTAGTTGGTAGATCCCGCTGCTAACCCTCGCAACCCCTAGCCGGAAACGTCTCCTCAGCAGGATGGCCACCTAGGAAAAACCCCGGCAACCTCAAGTAAAACCCTAAGGCGGAAAGACCGCGTCTTTCCACTCAAATCCAATAAACCCCTGTTGACATATCATCCAATTTCCACCCAATATTGTACCTCACTAATTCCCCTGAACTCGGGAGACTAACTCCATCGCCCGTTCCCTTCAACAGTCGGAGACTTCATCTCCACCAGAAAACCCTGCAGATGGCTCCCAACCGCTCCGAAAGTATCATCGTTGGAGAAAGCTTTTGGCCCTTTGAAGAGCAACTGCATGAGCTACTGAATATTATCCGTCGTCCCTAGCCTAAGATCAAAGGGACAGAACTTCCTCATAGCAATTCAAGCATAGCTCAGTGGGTCATCAAGGCCACCATTACAGCACATGAGAATGACCCCGAGCCCATTATCTTCACTTTCATTGACCACAACTGGGTAGATGGAGTCGTGCGAGCAATACAGCAAATCATGGCACGCCTCTGCAAGATCCATGAAGAAGAGCTGAAGGATACCCCTTACCACCCGTTCGAGAAGCATGATAAGGATGGTCTCCCCACCGAATCCTTCCTCACCTGCTGCATTGGAAATCAGCTGGAAAATATGGAGTACCTCCTGCAATGCCTGTCGTGGGAATAGTCACGACAGATGCTGCAATCGGCAGCGAGTAGTAGAACGAGGGGCAAGGGAGGCCAGCCATCTGCGGTGCGAGATGAGGGAAAAGACACAGGGTTTTACCCAGGTTTGGCCCCCCGGAGGGTAAAGACCTACTCCTGCTAGATTGTATTATGGAGGTGTTACAATGGGCGAGCTCGGCGGCGAGTCGCTTGGGTGTGTGAGGGAACGTATCTCTACTCGCCCTATAGGGAGGTTTATATAGGCTTACCTCCCCTAGGGTTTACATATCTCAACCGATTCAGTTAAATCTTGATGTCGTTTAAACCTAATCCGGGCCTATCTACTCGGGCCTTCAGCTTCAATCGCTTGGTTCCTCGCTTTTCAATCCATTCGTCATCCGCATGCCCACTCACGGTTCTTGGGCCATTGAACGCGTCCTCTTGGGTATACCCGGTAGGCATATCCCATCGAGAGTCCCGAGGCCGTCGGCGATTAGGCGTAGGTGGCTGCTGGCAGTCGGAGTATACGGCTTCAGAGTAGGCATCCAGTCGAATCGTCGGCGGGCTCCTGTATAAAGGAGGAAACCAGTGATCCAGGTCGCAGCTTTGGCGAGTCGAGTCGGCGATACACTGTCATAGTGTCTAGGTCGGCGAGTCGAACGGCTGTAGTTGGACCGTCATCGCGGTCAAACTAGCCGTTGGGGTAATCCAACGGTAACTTTTGGCGTAATCATCGCGCGGTAACGGCTTCTTGATTTGGCGGGTAACATCCCCTATATAAGGGGAATGGCAGGCGATCGCAGAGCCACCTTCTCACCACTCCTTCCGACTGCACGCATTTTCCTTCCCTCGCGATCCAGCGATTCGAAACCCCCCGACCCCGAACAAACCTCTCGGCCATGGCCCTTTCCACCGAACCGTGGGGTAGATCCAAGTGCACGAGGGTGCAACTGGCCTCTTTCGAGGAGGCCGGGATCTTGCGAGCCGGCTGTTGGCGTATTCCGGCAGCCGGAGAGACGACCCCAAATCCGCGAGAGAGGGAATTCGTCTGTTTCACCAGTCATCTCGAGCGGGGGCTAGGGTTTCCTACGTCCCTGTTCTTCCGGCGCTTCTGCGCCTACTACGGGATCCAGCCTTCAGATCTGGGTCCCCATAGCATCGAGCAGCTCGCCATCTTCGTGGCGTTCTGCGAATGCTACTTGGGCTGCCGGCCCTACTTCCCCTTGTGGCAGGATCTGTTCCACGGACGGATCAGCCGCGAGGAAGCAGGCGGCCCAATGCTAGCCGCGGCGCCGCGACGTTCAGCTCAAGTCCAAAGCTTCGTTCTTCGATCTGATGCTGCCCGCCAAGGCAGCGAGCGACTGGAAGAAGCCGTGGTTCTACGTGGCTGAGGCGACTCCGGAGGACGAGGTGGCGATCCCGCGGTATTCCGCCAAACGATCCGAGCCGCACCATCTCCAAGTCGGCAAGCTCCCCAACGATCAGCGGATGGTCGTCGACGAGATGCTCCAGACCATCTGCGTTCTGAAAAAGAAGGGCCTCCAGACGATAAACTTGTACAACAGCTGGCTCGGGCGGCGGCTCGTTCCACTCGCCCAGCGCGACCACTACATGTACCAGTACACGGGCCGGGGAGACTCAATGAAGGCCTGCCTCGACGAGTGGAAGCTGGAGGACTATCTCCCAGCACTGAAGAAGATTACCCAGGCGGTGTACCTGGACGTGCAGGCCGGGGTCGCCCCCTATACCGCAAAGCGTCCAGCTCCAACGGTAACCACTTTACTTTGCTCGCAGTCGCAGTTTATGCAGTCGCGGTGATTCTGATTTTACTTTGTATTCATCGCAACTATTCCAAGTGGTGGAAGGATGGCTCCCACCTTCGGACGACGAGAACTCGAGATCGTCCGCCCATGACGTAGGCGAGTCGCCGCCTGCTAAGGGTGATGAAGACGATGACGACGAGTCCGAGGAGGAGGTCGCCCCGCTGATCCGAAAGACCCGCGGACAACGACAGCGCGAGATCGAGGCAAGCAGAAGCCTCGAGCGTCATGATGATGACGACGAGCTCCCAGAGACCACTTCGCGCTGTCAAGCCACCCCGTCGAAGAAGAAGAAGAAAGAAAGGGAGGTAAGGGCCCCCTCGAAGAAGAAGACGAAGCCATCGAAGCCGGCCTCGCCACCGCACTCGGCGAGCAGCTCTGATGCTCCCAGCCCGGCCAGTGAGGACGCACCACCAGTGGCGTCTGCACTAGAGGCGGCGACCAAGGAAGTGCCGCTGGCTTCAATGCCTCCGCCATTCGCCCCTGTCTCGGGGCTGGGGGATGTTCCGGCTGCGGCGGCTTCGCCTCGCCAGGAGGCTCCTGCCGAAGATATCCCAGAGGCTCCAGCTGCGGCCTCAACAACGAAGAAGCCGTCCGTGTCTTGGGCACGCGACGTCCTGGAGATGGGGCTCAGTCGCCGACTGGGACCCGAACTAGAAAAACCAGCCGGCCTCCGTACGGGGCTACGTTTTATTCCAGTCGCCAAGTGAGTGCACTCACCCTTTCTTGTCTTTCATGATTACTTCAATTGTTTTTGCTTATACGACTGATGCACAGGACCGGAGTGAAGAGGATGGGCCATCCGACCGTGGCTAAGGTACCGCCCGTCGTTAGCGAGGAGGATCCTTCCCGCAAGAGGAAGGCGGACGAGGTCGTCGCCTCGACGGATGGCATCAAGAAGGCCAAGGGCGACGACACCGTTACTATTTCTGACGACACGGCGGTCGCACCAGCCGAACCCGTGATGGAGGCAGCCGCGTCTACGAAGGAGGGCGCTCCATTGCCTGGATCGGTGGAGCGGACCTCCTTTCGAGCAGGCGCCTCTATCGCCACGTTTCCGCGCTTCGTGACCAAGGCGGCCGCGGCGAGTGGGACTTCGCCCTCAAGCCGCGCTCCTGGGACCGCCGATGCTGAAGTCGACCAACGTCGTGGGAATACGCCGGCTCTCCTCGCGTCCGTGGACGCGATACAACTCCACGGCATGCTTGGCGCAGCCATCCAGGTACATCCAGTCCCCGAGGGTCAGGTCTGTATTTTGCAGCGGCCTGATTCTTATAGTATTTTGACCTTATTTTTCGCATCCAGTCCCCGAGTGCGCACGCGCTAAATTTTAGCGGGTGGGCACTTAGGATTTTCTTGATCGCTAGTCCCCGAGTGCGTACTCGCTGAATTGCAGCGGGTGGGCGCTTAGGAATTTCTTGATCGCCAGTCCCCGAGTGCGTACTCGCTGAATTTCAGCGGGTGGGCACTTAGGAATTTTGCTTTTGACTAACATTTTTTGGTGATGTGCAGGGTCTGCAACTTGAGTCCGCGGACCGATTGGCCGCGAAGCAGCGCGCGGAGAAGGAGCTGGCCATCGTCCAGGAAGCGAACAAAGGGCTTCAGGCTGTTGCCGCGAAGGCAGAGGAAGCTCGCCAAGGGCTTGTTCCCGCTGGTGAGTTGGTGGCGGCGCAATCGGCTTTGAGTGCGGCCGAACAGCGGATTGCCAACCTCGAGCGCGAGCTGCGGGAGGCAAAGGAAGAAGCGAGCTCGGCTGACGGGCGAGCTAAGGCCGTCGTTGCAGACCTCGACAAGACCCGTTGTAAAAACATCCTCATGAGTATGGATCTCGCCATACTCCGTACCCGGGAGAAGAGTCTTCAAGCCGCCAACGCTCGTCTAGAAAGGAGAGTGGCCGTCCTAACCTCCTCAACTTCTGAAGCCATTAACTCTGAGACGGAGAATGAGGAGCTGTCCTTCTATGAGTATAAACCTATATTCTAGTCAACCCCAGCAGAAGACCCACCTACAGAAACAACTCTGGAGGCAGATATGACCCTCACCCTCACTGCCGAAGAGTTGAATATTCCTCACACCCTGGAGGAACTGCAGTATCCGAAGTCAATACAACAACTCAAGAAGGGCAACTAGAGTCAAGCGATACCCTTGGAAGTAGTTTCCCTCTCTCTACTCACCTCTTGTGGCGTATTGTAGCACCTATGTACCACCCTAGGACCTGTTTTGTAAAACTATAAGTGCCTTGTCGCCCTGTGGCACCGACCTGTTTTGTAACCCTTAAGTACCTCCACCACCGACCGGCTTGAGCTCGCTAAATATTGGATGATATGCAAGTATGGTATCCTTCTATGCATGTTTTACCCACGACGTTACATTAGACCAAACCGGAATGACCCCATTCCAAAGGACCTCGTTTCCTAGACCTCCAAACTCCAATGGCATCCTCCAACCCGTCAGACACGTACCCCACTCAGAACTAACTACCCTGAAGCTAGTAGACGCCCTTTCCGATAGACCTTCTAACTCACAAAACCATTCCAACGACGTCGACATAGTTGACCACCCCGAAGGAAAGATGTAGCGCCTTACCCTGACATCAGCATATGTTTCCAACCAAGAAAGTCGGCGACTCCACCAAACACTAGTAGCCTCGCTCTAAGGGGGAAAGACTGTGTTTTTCCCGCTCAAAACCCGAATCCTAGATCCTGCAAGAAGAACGACAATCGGCACTCCAGAATCATAAGGTACTTCAAGAAAGTCCTCCGCCCCAAGGTTGACCGTCTAGCCAACACCCGATGCATCAAGACCTTCAAGAGAGAAAAGTCGACCACGAGACGAGGGAATGAGAAGATTCAACTCGCCGTCCCGCCTCCAGAAGGAAGTACCTTGTCGACGTTAAACTTACCTAGACTTGTCCTAAGGGGAAAAGACTACGTCTTTTCCATTGGTTTAAAACAAAACCATCATATCCGAAGCCACTCAGCTCCAACCAGTGACTAACCACTTTGGGTTTCTGCAAAACCTATTAGACCCTTATAACTTCCACCGCTGAAATTATTAAGCGGATGTTATCAGCCTAACCCTACTCCTCCCTAATCTCGGGACGAGATTATTTTAAGGGGGGAAAGGTTTGTAACATCCCAATTTCAGCAACCCTGATTAAATGTCCAAAAGGCAAAAATCAGGGGGAACAAAAACTTTTTCTTACATTATGTGCTTACCTGTTAGCTTTTGCTCAAGCAACTATTGGTGTATTAGTTGTGTACTCCTCACCTCAACACTAGTTTACAAAAACTATTTTACAAAAAGAGATATCTTGGCTCTTCTTTCATATTCTCAAATGTTCTAGCATTGCAAAAACCTGAGCCAAGATGACTTTGACAAAACCAAATACTTTAGTAGTTTCTATTGCCAAAACTAAGGATATATATATAATCTCCTTATGTTTTCAAGATAGAACCTTCAACTACTCTTACCCCTAGGTTTTCCAAAACCTTTATTAAAACCTTTTCATCTCAATCTTGGTAGATATACCAAGATGGTACTTATCTTACTTCAAAGCAAAACCCCTTTAAACATACCCATCCTTACCTCAAGCTAGGCTTGATGGTAACCCTAGTAGTAGTTAGATAAATTGCCTTGATCTCTTGGTTGATGAATTGCATTGATCTGCTGTCTAATGAATTGCCTTGATCTGCTGACTGCATTGTTTGCTTAGGAACTAGAGTGAGCTAATCTAGTAGCTCATCCCTTAGGACCCAATCCTTGTTGTGATCATCAATCTCAAAGCAAGCATCCAAGTCTAGATCTATCCTAAGCCACTCAAGTGATCATCTCATCTCATGCTTATCTCAATCCAGGGATAATCCTTATTGATGGTTTCCAACCTAGTGGATACCCAATCAAAGTTTGGATCCCCTCCTTTCAATCTATACCTCAACATGAACCACTTGATGGACAGGATAAACCCTTTCCACCCTCTCAAATGATTCCCTCTTACATACTAGTCAAAATCACAAATCTTCCAAAATGGCTAAGTCTAGATTTCTTATCTAGATTCAATCTTTGGACCTCTAGCTTTTCCAACCTATGTGCATTCTTGAGAATGCATTTGAACCATCCTGTAGTACATCTTTAGTACTACCAACGCCCACTCCTGCCCTTGGCTAAGCCCTTCTTTTCCCATCTCATCCATGATGGTTTTGTAGTCAAGATAATATTCTTTTCTGCAAATCTTATAATCTTGCCTATTTTGGCAGAAGTTCACATCTATGTGTCACCTCCCCTTGACCAACTCTTTGCTTGGTTATGACCTACTAATCATAATCTATCAAATTCCACTTAACTTGTTTCCATTGGATCCTTGTGCCTCCTAAACCCACATGGTTTAGAAGGCTACCTGATGTATCTATTATGGCAGCCTTATTTTCAACAAAGTTTGCCATCTCATCTAGATCACCTCAAATGCAACCAAGCCCAACCTTTGATTCCATGATCATCTATATAAATTTTTCTTTCCGTCCATATACCCCTTGTACCAAGGTGAGCTCTGAGCTCCCTAATCCAACGTTGTTTAGGTGGCATCAAAATAACTAAACCTTAGATCATTATCTAGTTTCCATCCTCTTCACCACTTTCCTTCAAAACCAAGGTTGAACTTGATGCATACATCAAGTTTACATCATAAAACTTGGATATAAGCATCCCCAAATAATTCCCACAATTATTTGGATTATTAAACTATTTTATTTCCTCTACTTACCAAATTCTCAAAATCCTTGTTTATAAAGGCAAGTTTGTTTTTCTCCAAATAACTTTGCCAACTCAATGCATAATTTAGTTCTCCATCTCATATCCCATCTTCCCAACTCAAAAATAAATATTTTTGAGATTCTTTATTATTTATTTTTGCCCTTTTTCTTAAATGGCAGAAACAAGAAATAATTCCCCAAAAATACTTTTCCAGCTTAATAAATCCCAATAAAATTCCCCAATGTGTGCTATGGTATTGAGGACCATATCACATAAAAAACAAGCCTTCCCACTATAAAAATATCATCTTAGCTTCCATAATCTATTTCTGCACTTTTGGAAGAAGTGCTTTTAAATGGGATTATAATCTTTAGAAAAATCCCATTTAAATCATGAAGAGGTTATTTGACCTACTCCACCTACTAGTAACTTTTCCATAGTTTTCCCAATACAAATATATCAACTTCCTTCACAAGCCTCCATTTGATCAAATTTGCAAACTCCATCAAATCTTGATCCAAACCAACTCTACTCCTCCCCAAATCTTGTCAAGTACTCCTCCACAGCAGCACACACACACCCCTTGGTCGTGTGCACTGCATCACTATAGTAGCACCTCCCCTCCTCCTTGTCCCCTAGTGCTTGAGAGAGAGAGAAGGATCCTATCTTACAAGATCTTTTGTAATAAAGGGGCAGCTGATACACCACTCCCCCTCTGGTCGTGCTACAGGCCCCACACCACCCCTAGCACCTCCCCTCTCGCCCAATGGATAGCCCCCACCTGGCCCTTGTCGTCCTAATGGACCTTTCCCACTCCTCTCTTGTTTATAAGGCCACAGGCCACCCCAGCTCACCCCTCTGCCCTCATTTGCCCCTCTCCCCTCCACTTACTTCCCCATAACTCCCTCTCCCCCTCCCTGGCTCTACCTTGCTCGAGAGAAGGAGAGAAAGAAGCCTTGGACTCCTCCAAGAAATTGAGCATAGCTCCACCTCATGTGCTCCTCTGGCCCTGCATGTCATCTTGCAGTACTCCCCTCCTCCTCTTCTATCTAATCCTGGCCTTTTCTTTGACATGCAGACACCCCTGCGGCCGCATCGACAAGCTCCGGCGAGCTTCCTCTCGGTCGTTGTTGCGCGAGGACATCCTCGTCGCCGGGACCCTTCGAGCCGACCATCCCCGGGATCCCCGGAGTGCACCGCGTCACCCTGTTGCCTCCCCGACCTTCCCCAAGCCCCCGGTGAGCCTCCCCGCTCCTCCCCGTCTCCTCTTGGGCTTATGCTCCGGCGAACCAACCCGCACGAGAACGACGCCCCGTTCCCATCAGATCCCACTTGATCCAACGGCCAGGAGCGCCTCATACCCCTTCGTCACGCGGGCCAGCGGCTGGGCCGCATCTGGCTACGTGCCGCCAGCGTGCTGGGCCGATTTACCCCTGGACAGCCCACTCCCCTTGCAGATCTGGCCCGATGACCCCACTCTCCCTTTTTCCTTTTTGTTTTCCACCAAATCTGTTTTTACCATTTGGTTTAAATCATTTTGAAAATGCAAAATGAAGGAAAATGGCCAGAACTAAAATTCCTAAGGTACCTGGGTGTCTTACCGAATATGCAGACCAAGTTTTGCACTAAATGGATGATTAGAATAAATATGATAAATCATTTCCTTAGATCTATCTGTTCCACTAAATAATTTCTCCAGAAATATTTACCACTCCAAATGGAAAAAATCCACTTAGTATAGAAAGGTATCACCCATACCCTTCCTATCCCACAGGCCCCATCCTGTTTTGCTTCCTATTTTGCTGATGGCAAAAATAACCAAACAAAGCCTTTTCCGCCTTTAGCAAATTCCCTAGGTAAAGCTAAATGAGGTTTTGACCTAATTACAACTCCCAGATGACAACCATAACAATATTCTACATAATCCAGCAGCTCATAACTCTATGAGTCTCTGTTGAATTTTGGTGAAATAAACTCTTCTGTGCATGGTTTATTCACTAATAAAAACATTACAGTAGCTCTGCAACTCCAAAAAGGTTGATTCCAATTTCTACAGAAATGTATCCTCTATACCTAACATGTGTACTTGGAATAACCTAGAAATCTTCTATAAAATAAATCTGATGAAAAAGAAAAATCTTATCCAGTACTGCCTTTGGGAATTTCTCAAGGGTATTCTGCTAATTGTTTTGATGTGATTCCAATTCCTCTTGATTCAGTCCACCAAATACTACCTAATAACCCAAGGAAATATTTTTTGGGACTCCAGAACAGTTCTGGTGAATTATTTCCTAAAACTAGAGCTTTTATCCATTATAAAATCCATGATAAATCAATGGAAAATGATAAAATAGTGAAACAAGTTTTGTTGGATTCATTTTATCAATACCTATCTGATGGTATCACTTTTATATAATGGTATCATATAGATCAAGCTCAGGCTGAGAATGGGGTGGGTTTAAATGGATCTTACGGGCTGGATTTACGTTAGACTTGGATGGGGTGGTTTCTAACAGGTGCATACATCAAGTGGGTTGGATTGGCGCGGCTAAACTCATTTTGTGGGTTGGTTTGGTGCGGTGTGGAGTCAACCCGCAGAGAGCGAAACGGGGACAACCAGCGGGTCGAGCCCAAGCTCACGCCACACGCGGCCTCCATTCCGGAATAGAACGCAATCAATACCTGCCACAATATGCATATCCGTGTCTGCAGCATGTTGACTTTTCATGTCCTAGGATCTCATGGGGATGAATCCATGGGTTCAATCCACATTCTCCACGCGGTGTGGTGTGGGTGCGGCCGGAAATTTCTGGTTTTGTGGTGCGGTGTGGATTAATAAAGCTAATTTTTGGTTCGGTCTATATTGGGATATTAGGAATAGACTCTTCGGTGTGGGCTGGATTAGGTGCAGGTTTTGCCCCATTCTCAGCCTGAGATCAAGCCCTTGGTCACAAACCTCTCTTAGTTAGTTGATAGGCTTCAAAACCAAAGAGGACCCCTTTTGCCTATGCCTCCAAATCTTCCTCCAATTCAACCAAATCAAACCTCCAACATCCTACTGATGTTTATCCTTTTTTTATATTTTGCTTGCTTTATGGTTTGATGCTTGTATGCCTTGTATTGGTTGGTGTATTGTTTGTTTGCATGTATACTCAATAACGGCGATAGTTGCGATTGTGTGACGTCGAGAAGAAGGAAGGATCGAGTTTCTCTTATTATTATTGTACTTGGTATTCTGGTTATCTAACGCCGTCAAGGGACATCTCTCTGGTCACAGGCAAGCCACCATTCCCGAACTCCTATATTAACCTACTTCTGTTTATCAACTGTTTTATATCTCGTTTATAAATTGCATGATTACAAGCATGGTTTGTTTCAAATAAAAGTGCGTGAGTAACTTGGATCCTCCAAGTTATGAATGAGCGTCCATTAGGACACCTACCCTTTTACACCTATATTTACCACTTTAGAGTGAGGCAAAGATGATTAGCATCTTCCCTCTTGGAACCCACAGATTTTCAAAGATAAAACTATTTTGGGTTCTTACCCTACTACAAACTTTTCAAAATAAAACCATTGGAAAAAGGCATAATTTCCGAGTGGAAGTTTTACCAAAGAAAAGATGAGGTGGACAAAGAAAAAGTCAAGCAAGAGAAAGGAAGGGATGGTCTAATACAATGTCTGGAACAATTTATCCGTGCAACCACATTACCCCAGTCGCTGGGGCTTAGCTCGTAGTTTGTGATCCTTATCCAGCGCTACTCGTACTCGCTAAAGGGGAGAAATCTCCTGAAATCCGGGTTGTCTAGGACAAGGTACTGGTGCAACAATTGGGTCTCTCGCGGGCGGTATGCTTTTAGTTAGTACGGATGGAAGATTGTCACTATTGCTATCTACCAGACTTCGGTCTGGAGATAGGGGTCAGTACGGGAGGAAGGACTAGGTTCGTCGTACCCCATACTCGTACCAGAGAGAACAACCCAAAATGAAAAGCCGTCGTTGCTAGGGATGGACAAATGAAAAGTTTAAGTTTGATTATCCGAACCCCTGTCTACCGTGTGTAGCAGGCCGTGGTTTTATCCCGGCGGATGTATTGATTCTTGTGGGTAAAGTGCACAAACTCTGCAGAGTCTAATCTATTCGAATAACCATGTCTACGGTTAAGGACGGTTGGAAAGGAAAGTGCTAGGAGGACCCTTCGGTTATGTTAAGATGAAACAAAGGATGTGACTTGGTCACGAGGAAAGAGAAGAATGAGTTTGGTTTTGACCAGAGATGGTTGAAGATGTTTAAAAAGGGTTTTACACCAAAACTATTTTATATATTTTTAGCAAGGACGTGGAGATGTCCGGATTTTCTAAAAGGAGGCATATTTTCTAAAAACTCTTTTTCAACAAAGATATAGAGATGCCAGATTTAGACTTTTTTCAGAAAACAACTATAGGGTAGAGCTATCTCGCCACAGCCAAATATGCATTATCCTTGTTACCTTATCTCGGTAGTTTGCGAGTACATTCAAAGTACTCACCGGCATTGTCCCTGGCTATTTACTTGGCCAGATTGTAGATGTTAAGAAGTGATGAAGGTGCTGACGTCTATGCGAGCTAGGCCGTCTTCCCAGTCAGTTGCCTGTAGGTTAAGGCACGGGCTCTGTGCCGAATACTTCCGCTACTTGTGCTGTAATCGCCATAATGGCCATTCTGTAAGTTTGTACTCGTTACTATATGGATGTTTTAATGATACTAGTCGGTTATTCTCATGGCTCACTAATCATGGGAACGTGAATTGTATGCATAACGGGTATTCTCGGACTGTAAATCCGGGGTGCCACAATGCTCACATAGGATATATATATTTGAAGTGAAAGAGAGCATCAAGAAGCAAATAACCAACATACTTGAGTCTAACCCACTTCCTATGCATGGGGTATCATGAGAAAATGAATAGTTGAAACAAAAAGCCACAAGCATAGGAAGACAAAACAGATGCAACTTTAAAGCTTTCAACAAAAAATGGGGAAACTTAACATCATTGAGATGCATAAAACCATGTTTCCCTCTCTCAAAATAACTTTCAATAGCGCTTTGAATAAAGTTGACAATATAACTGTCACTGGAAACAAATTTATCATCAGAATAAGCATACTTACAGTCACCAAAAAGAGGTCCAAGGTCATAGACTGGATCAATAGAAGCAAGTTGTTCCATCCTGAAATATTTATTAGGCAAGCTATTTTCACAAGGAGCTTTAGCAAATTTGGAAAATTTAAACTCATAAGAATCTCCATCAAACTTAGTTAAAACCTTTTCCTTCTTATAATCAATAATAGCTCCACAAGTGTTCAAGAAAGCTCTAACAAAAATGATAGGACAAGTTTTGCTAGCTACTGAATTAAGCACTAGGAAATCAGCAGGATACTTAATCTTACCACAAAGAACCTCCCCATCTCTTACAATACCAATGGGGAAAATGGTCTCCATGTTAGCAAGGTGAATAACCACATCAATGTCCTCAAGATCACAAATACCAATCTCATGCATAATTTCCCTGTAAAGCTCATAAGGAATAGAACTAGAACTAGCACTAATATCACATAAACCATAGTAGCAATGATCACCAATTTTAACAGAAAGCACAGGAACACTAGCTTTTCTAGCCTTACTAGGATGAGAGATAATATTAGAAGCGTCTTCACAGAAGACAAGGTGCTCATCCTCTATATTTCTAGTGACGGTGTCTTTCACAATAGCTACCACAGGTTCATCATGCAAATGCTTACCAGGATCCACAGTTTTCATGGTACCTTTGTTATTTGCACTAATAATCATAGAATACTCCTTTACCTTAGCTGGGAAAGGCATTTTCTCAACATGGGGTTCAGGCACAATATGATTAGTAGTACAAACTTGATTACTTCTAACATGAACATGGCTAACAACATCTTTATAAGGAGCATGGTACTATTCCACTTCTTCTTGGGAATTTCTATGTAAGAGGAAAAAGCCTTAAAACAGTTGGCAATACTTTGGGAATCACGCTCAAACTCATTGCTAATATCACGGAAGTCATCAGTTCCCATAAAAGATTTAATGCATTCATAATCATAGTTTATACCTGACTTTCTTCCTTTTTCATTTTCCCAAGCTTTAGTGTTATCTTGAATATGGTCTAGAAGATCCCATTTAGCTTCTTCCTTCATACGTGTGAATGATCCAGCACAAGAAGCATCTAGTTAATCTTTATCATGAAGAGAAAGCCTAGCATAAAAGTTATTGAGAATTATATTGTTAGGGAGTTCATGAATAGGACATTTAAGCATTAGTAACTTCAGTCTCCCCCAAGCTTGAGCTGTACTCTCTCCATCAAGTGGACAAAAGTTATATATAAGATTTCTATCCTTATGAATCTCACTGGGAGGATAAAATTTAGAGTAAAAGAGAGATGCCATCTCCTCTCATTCCATGGATTGTCCATTCTTCAGCAGCTTATACCATTCTTCAGCTCTCCCTTTCAAGGATATGGAGAGTAACTTCTTTTTCACCTATTCAGTTGTGATACCTACACACTTAAACAACCCACATAATTCATGGATAAAAAGCAAGTGATCACCGGGATGGACACTTCCATCCCCAAATTAATAATTATCCATAACACGATTAACAATACTAGTAGTTATCTTAAAAGGATCTATCTCAACAGGAGGTGGTTCATCTACTACCCTAGTAGTGGTAGTAGTTTTCCCAAACAGAAAACCAAGTGGGTTATCCATATTGGAAACAAAGTAACAAGCAGTAACAAGAGCAATACTCACAGTGAAAGTTTCCCTTACCATTTCCACTCTTCAATAGCGCTTCACTCCCCGGCAACAGCGCTAGAAAATAGTATTGATGACCCACAAGTATAGGGGGGTGTATCGTAGTACTTTCGATAAATAGGAGTGTCGATCCCAATGAGGAGCAGAAGGTGTTGAACAATGGTATGGAGCAGGAAATCCCTGTGAATACTTAACAAACGGATTTTTAGTGGTTTTCTGACAAGGCAAAAAAACAAAGAGCAAGTAATAGAAGTAACAAACAAACGGAGCAAGTGGCCCAATCCTTTCTTAGCAAAGGACAAGCCGATGGAAATATTATAAGGACCAAACGTTCTCGAGGACACATGGGAATTCTGTCAAGTTCTTTCGCTTCAAATAGCTGAGTACTCTTATCTGGTGTTTTAAGTGTTTTGTGGGTGAACCTGTTCTAACATACTTCCCTTCCTAGGACTAATACATACTTGTGATTAAACCCCCTGCAAACATCCGTAACTACAGGAAAGTAATTAAGATATAAATCTAACCACAACCTTAAACTCTGAGATCCTGCGCTCCCTTGTGCAAAGGTGTCCTAACGGGGGTTTAGGTTTCTGTCACTCCGGCAACCCCACAATTAGTAGCCAAATACATAATGCATTCATCTAGGCCCATAAATGGTGAAGTGTCATCTAGTCGACGTTCACATGACACCACTAGAAGAATAGCACCCCAACTTAAATACTAAACTATTGAATAATAACTGAACACAGATTCACTACTAACAACATGACTTCTCCCCTGTCCTCGAGAACTAGACTAACTACTCACAAGACATCATATGGATCAAGATCAAAGATGATATGATATGATAATGGATAACAATCTGAACATATCAATAATCCAATGGTTCCACTCACAAGCATCAACTACAATAGTAGTCAACATCGGGAAGGTTTCCCCTAATGAACTAAAGCAATATCCAACAAAATTGTTACAACGGGGCGGAGTGGTGATGATGGTACTGGTGGAGATGATGGTGTGGATGATGATGATGATCCTGATGAAGCCTAGCTTGATGACGGTGTTGATGGCGACGGTCTCCCCTCTCCAGGAAAGAATTCCCCCGGCAGAAATCTGTCTGCCGGAGAGATCTTTCTCTCTTGGTGTTTTCCGCACCCTAGAGGCGGCGGAAATCTATATGTGGTCGCTCCCCGAGGCTTAGGGTTCCGTAGGGAAGATATAGGCAAAGGGGCGGAGTCGGAGGCCGGGTAGGTCGGACACACCTTCCCTAGGCGCGGGGTCAGGTGGGCCCGCACCTAGGGGGTGTGGGCCCCCTGAGGCCCCACTTCGTCCCTCCTTCTAGCATCCTTCGTCTTCTGCTAAAATAATATGTTTCCATATTTTTCTGGTATTTTTATGATTTTCGCGAAATTGCACCGAAACGCCTTCTTTTCCATCAGAATCCAGACTCCGGCAGTTCATCCTCCAGGAATCATCCAACATGCATAAACATATGAAAAGCCATAAGTAATACCTCATAATAAGACAAATATCAATGAATAGAGGTAAATTATGATATAGAATGGTGATGCAAATTGGGCGTATCAAAGACGCAAATCTGCAAGACAAACCATACTTCTTACTGGCAGGAACACTTCGTGTAGGAACCTTGAGATGATGTTCATCATCGAGATAATCGTTTAATATATATGCCATAGAGTTCCCCACGGGTGTGTCAGACGATGTCAGTTTTTCAAACGTACAAGTCGTCTCAATTGATTTTCTAATTTAAATTTATGTTATGAAGTAATGTGGTCATAGAATTACCCAAATGTGAATATTCCATCCATTCAAGTGGCCATATTACCCAAAACCAACTTAGTTTTGCTGCCAATAAAAGTTCCTTGAAAACATGTGGGAGACGGTCAACAATTCAAACCGTCTCCAATAGTACTATATCCGGACCATCTAGGACAAAACCCATACACTCCGGAGTTGGCCAAAACTCAAGAAATGTATTTTTTTCCAAAACAAAAGGGTAGACAATGGTTCCTATAGTCTTAGCATTGCTAAATGAAGTCCTACAACTAATATAAGGTCCTTGCGTTGAAGCAAATATATCACGTGGCATAAAACTTGGATTCTACCTTGAAAAGGTAAGATGATTCCTACCCATATGTACTTGTTGAAACTCAACATTGGTGAAATTGTTCTAAAAAATTCTAATATCTTTACCACACTATATAGGTACCTTAAATGGACACTTGGCAAGTTTCATATTCTTTTTACATTTTTTAGATATTATAAAAATTCAAAATCCCTATAACTACCTATGTAGCTACAAACTTAGTCAAGATGTCTAATGATTTGTATTGTAAGCTTATGAATTGAGCTAATGTGGTTATAGAGGTACCCAAATATGATTTTTGCATCCATTTAAAACCTTTTTATGCATGCTTACTTAAAATATCAATTTAAACCCGCTAAATAGATAAATATTCATTTAATTCGAAACAATGCCCAATAAAATTTTAAAATATTCTATAAAATCACATTTTCAACGTTAAGTTGTAATTCAAGTCAAAACAATGCAACTACAAAGTATAGACTAATATTTCTCCAAGGAATGCTCATAGGCTGTGTTTCAAAGGATCCGGATTTTATGGACCTTCTAGAACCTGTTTATTTCAAAGTTTTTTTCCTTCAAATCCTAAAATTATACTTTATTTTGAGAAGGCTCGGTTGGAGTACGCGTTGGAGAAGGTGGCGTTAACATATTTCCGTACAAGATGGATACAGATGGCCGCATCGCTTTCAACAAGGAGGCATGGAAGAACTTCATTCAAGACGCAAATCTGCAAGTTGACAAGCCATACTCCTTACTGGCAGAAACACTTCACATAAGAACCTTGAGATGATGTTCATCATCGAGCTACTCGTTTAATATATATGCCAGAGAGTTCCTCGCGAGTGTGTCAGACGACATCGGAGTCATCATATATTACTTTAAGTGATAAAACTCGTTTCTAAATGTTTGTTAAGAACATGAATGAATGCATGCGGTCCCTAAAGCTATTGATTTTCTAGTTTCTAAATGTTTGTTTCTAAACTTTTTCAAACGTATAAGTCGTTGATGCCTACACACTTCTATTATTGTAAATAGTTGTTGGGCCTACAAGTGCAGATGTTTGTAGAACAGCAGCAAGTTTCTCTTAAGTGGATTACCCAAGGTTTATCGAACTCAGGAAGGAAGTGGTCAAAGGTATGCCTCTCAAGCAACCCTGCAATCAAGATACAAGAAGTCTCTTATGTCCCCAACACACCCAATACACTTGCCAGGTGTATATGTGCACTAGTTCGGCGAAGAGATAGTAAAATACAAGTGGTAACGGTGCCAGAAAATAGCTTGACGGTGAGGTAAGGACTAAAAGAAAAAAGATGGAAGCAAGCAAACATGCAACAGATCTAGATGCAAACGGTGTTTCATTGTTTAGAAACAAGGCCTAGGGATCATAATTTCACTAGTGAACACTCTTATATAAATATATTCTCTTCATGATACTACTCTTAGGCCCAGTTCTTTTTAGCTTCGGCTTGTGCATAAGCTATCTTAGCTTAAGTTGTCCAGAGAAACAACAGTAGAAATAAGCTCACAAGAAACTGTTGTCCAGTTCTTTCCGGCTTTCACTGTCCTAGCTTATTGTATGAGTTATATATTGAAAAGTCTATATTGTCCTTGGGATAATTTTATTGTCATGCAAACTGATTTTGAATTATTCCGTACTATATATATGTTCATTTTCTAACATCATTAAGGGCTTTATACGCTCAATTAAAATAGAAGGTCAGGTTGATACAACTCAAATAAAAGGAAGGGTGAACAGACATCTTTGTCCGTGTTCAGTGGAGAGAAAAGGATGGATTCTTTTTTATCGTTTCTCCCACTTACAAGGACATGGCCCAAGGATTACAACAGCTCAAGCATATTAATCACAAACCACGCCAGTCATTTTCATTCGTTTCTCCCACTTAAAAAAATGTTTGCCTTTCACTCGACCACAAGCTAAGCTAATCTCTGTTTGCTTCCTGTTCGGCCTGCACATGTACAACGTCGGCATCATAAAGTACAAAATATCAGAAATAACTGCAAGGCAGCAGCGGTCAGGCTTGAGAAGGATGGGAGCGCCGACGGACTGCCGCTGTAGATCGAGCGCCAGCCAGCGAGCTCGATTTTGGCTCGATCCGGGACGACGAGCTACAACTAGGAGCTTGAGCAAATGAGCAGGGGACGCTCACGAAGGACGGCAACGGGGGGCTATTCCATGTAATCAAACCGGAGCGGCACAGGGATTTTTTTCACGGTGGCGCTGGGGGCGGACTGGCGGCCGGCAACGCGGGGTGGGATCCGACGGCGGTGGCGGAAGGCGAGGAACCCTATCTCGAGAGGAGAAAGAGAAAGGAGAAAACTGTTCGCTAGGTGTGTCTCGTTCAGGATACCGTTCGGGTTTGCTCACGCATAGTTGCGTAGTGGCAATCAAAGGTAAATAGCTCGGTAACTAGGGGTAGCACCACGTACCGTTTCGGTGGGTTGCGGGAAACTGGGGTCGTCCGGCTTCTCCCCACTACAAAGAAACGATGGAAAGCGGCTGCCCATAAAAACGGCTTAAAATCGAGTTCTTTGTGGCTTAGGCTTATTTTCACCTCTAAGCTGTTTAGAAGCTTCAAAAGAACTGGGCCTTAACTACTCTTCGGTTGGACACTCTAATCTATGATAGGGCTATAACAGCACACCTCAAAGTCCGCCTTCCCCATCTAGATAACCCCACACTGTCACCTTGAGCACTAGATGGTTCCAAGAAACACCACAATTTTATAGAGACAACCAACTCAAAATATAACTCGTGATAAATATATATGTAACCTAGCTTAAATTCCACACACGGTGTGCACGCTTTCACTTTCACACACATGGGGAAAAACATAGATCTATTAAAGCATGATGAGTATTTATGTAGACTCTAGCCTAAGTGCCACCATGGAGTGCACACTGTCACTTTCACACATATGGGGAGAGTAGAGATCAATTGAAGCACTTGAGTAGCAAGGTAGATCTACTTGATTACAAAGCTCGGGACCACAATATGATCATGCATAGAGAGAGATGAACACATAGCTACCGGTATAGCACTTAGCTTCGAGGAAGAACTACTCCCTCCTCATCATGGGAATCAACAATGGTGATGGAGATGGTGGTGGAGATTGATGGAGATGGCTCCGGGGGCACTTTCCCATCCCGGCAGGGTGCTGGAACAGAGACTTTCTGTCCCCTGAATCTCCCCTTCGGTGGCAGCGGTGTTGTGAGGTTTTCGTGGACGGGGGCTTCTTATAGGCAAAGGAGGCAAGGTCGATGGAGGGCCAGGGGGCCACACCCCCTGTAGGCGCCACCAGGGCTGGCCCGCGCATGGGGGGTGGCCACCCTGGTGCCCTACTCCATCTTTGCTTCGTGGTTCCGTCTTTGTCCGGAAAAAATAATGACTTTGGCTTTTGTCGTGTCCAATTCCGATAATATTGATTTTCTACCTTTCTAGAACCAAAAACAGAAGAAAACAGGCAACTGGCACTGTGGCATCTTGTTAATAGGTTAGTACCAGAAAGTGTATAAAATACCTCAAAGTGTAGACAAAACATAGCAAAGTGGATACTAAACAAGCATGGAACATCAAAAATTATAGATACGTTTACGACGTATCAAGCATCCCCAAGCTTAACTCCTGCTAGTCCTCGAGTAGGTAAGTGATAAAAAGAATAATTTTTAAGGTGACATGCACCATCAAAATCAAGATCAAACCATTTGCAAGCATTGAAAGCTGGGATCAAAGTACTCTAAACATGAGCATGAAAGATGTAGCTCTAACAATAAGACAAAGTAACTATGCTGCAACATGAAAGGTTACAAACAAATATCATGAATAACATGCATTGAAATACATTTGTTTGTTTCACATCTAGAAAACATAGTATAGTGGCATTCGGATTGTCCCTCATGGAGTAGCAAATAGATGCAGAGGACACCTTCAAAGTTCATCAGAGTGACTAGATACAAATAGCACACGAATAAGAAATATCAAAAATATGCATCAATCAATACATTTTGGGACAATACACATAGAACTAAGAATGGAAACTATGCTCTCTTAACTGGTGCCTAAGGATAGAAGGTGGAGACTCAATATAATGGTGGAAGAAAGGCCCTTCAAAGGAAAGCATGGATTTAAAGTTTCATAAAGAGCTTTCAAAAATTATGGTACTTGCTAGATTTCAGCTCTCATGGCCCCTATCATAAGCATCTTGAAGTGATTAAGGTTAAAGTGAACAAAGATGGAGTATATGCTTGACAAATTATAAGTTGGCAATCTCATATCCCTTGAATACGAGGGTTGTTCCACATGCTACTCAACTTTAGTCACCGGTAAGTTCTTGTCATAGTAAGTACATGTGTATCATAGAGAACCGCCAACGGGGTACCCCTTGCATATGATACATGAGCTATCCCATAATCAAAATGACAAGGCAAGCAGACAATGAGCATCTCAGCAATCTTCTTATTTACCATGGGAATATGGTGCTTTTTTCTCTCTTTCCTCTTTTCAATATGTCTCTTTTTTATAAGAAGAAAGCTTCATAGATGTCATTATGGTGATGCTGCAAGTTTCCACCATGATGAGGCATGGCTTAGGCTAGCGGCCCAGGCGTTTCTCTAACACACATACATAAATCCATGGACTTATAAGATCCCTCTTTATTTCACATCGGCGACATCCATAGACAAAAGAGCATGATATCAACTGTGTACAAAGTACAAGTGCAATGTTGAAAGCGTTCTCCCTGGCAGCATGGTTCTGCTAATTCCCAACGTATAAATGCAAGCATATACAACATAGATGACACAATGGTTCAAGTTTATTTAGGGGCAAGAAAAATAAAGTGTGCCATCAATTTTGTGAGAGCTTTAATCACTAAGTTTTCACATAACAAAATACTTTTTAATTGGAAGATAGATGAAAACAAGAATATACTTGGAATGGTGTAACACACCATTCATAGGAATTTATAGTGGACACTTTGGAATAACTTGGTTTCTTGGGAGTTGGATGGATGAGTAGAGCTTACTCATACAAGTGGAGGCTAGAAAAATACTGGGAGCGACCAACTAAGAGAGCAATAATGGCCATAATCATACAGAGCGACAAAACATTACTAATCAAAGCATAAAGTGGTACTACAAGTCAAGGACTAAATGATCATAGAGGCTATGGTGACTTGTTCATAGTCATAACATGGTGTGAGCATGTGCCAAGTCAACCCAAACAAAGCATCAAAGGAGAATACCACAATACTATGCTTTTGTATGCTAAAACAATGCATGATTCTTTCAAGGCACATTAAGCAATCCTAATTGTTTGGAACAAGTCATGCTACAACAATAATCACTAAGCATAAGGTCAAAACAACAACTAGCATGACATGATAGATTCAAAGTCACAGTCAAAGCAAGCTCCCTTTTATACCACTTTAAGCATGAAACTTTATACTCTTTTCCAACACCAATCGACTTATTTGAGCTTGTCTCACAAATCCACAAAGAAGAACTAAAAAGTTCTAAGCTGAAAGTTGATGACCCACAAGTCTAGGGGATCGCAACAGTCTTCGCGGGTAGTATTAACCAATTTATTGATTCGACACAAGGGGAGCCAAAGAATACTTGCAAGCCTTAAGAACTGAGTTGTCAATTCAGCTGCACATGTAAATAGTTCTTGCTCATAGAAGTTTACCAGTAGCAACAATTTGGTAGTAACAACAGCAACAGTAAAACAGGAGCAATAGTAGCAGTAGAAGCAAACAGTAGGATATGAGTGCGGCAGGCATAGGGATGGATGAAGGGCGTTGCATGGACGATTCTAAACATGTAACTTCAAGATCTAGGGCATTGCAGATAAATAATAACAAGCATCCAAGCACTAAACAATCCTAGGCATGTGCTCCATATATAGTCATACGTGCTCGCAATGAGAACTTGCACAACATCTTCTGTCCATCCAGCCCGTGGCAGCGAGGCCTCTAGGGAACTACTAGAAATTAAGATGCTCCTTTTAATAGAGCACCGGAGCAAAGCATTAACACTCCATGAACACATGTGATCCTCACACCGTAGCCATCCCCTCCGGTTGTCCCAATTATTGTCACTCTGGGGCCTTTGGATCCGTACAATGATATGTGTTCACAACTTGCAGATAAGATCACAAACAATACTATCATAATGATTCAATAATAAGTTCAGATCTGAGATCATGGCACTCGGGACCTATGACAAGCATTAAGCACAACAAGTTGCAACAAAGTCAAATAGCACTAATAGAGATACTAGGCACTATGCCCTAACAGATCTTATTTGATTACATGATAGAACTCATCCACCCTACCATACCCAAGCCTACAACGGGGGATTACTCACTCATGGATGAGGGAAACATCGATGGTTGATGGAGATGCGTTGGTGATGACGATGGCGATGATCCTCTCCAAATTCCCCGTCCCGTTAGGGTGCCAAAATGGAGTTTCTGGATCCAAATCTTGGTTTCAGGTGACGACGGTGGAGCAGAACTCTTTCTGGAAAACTATCCAACCCCCCTCGGTTTTTAGGTCGAAAGGAAGCTTATTGGCGCAGAGGGAGGCCGAGGGGGTGCCTGGGGTGGCTGCACCCCCAGACGCGGGCAGGGCCCACCCGCGCCTGGCAGGGATGTGGTCCCTCCTAGGCCCCTTCTCCGTCTCATCTTCTGGCTCCGTGGGTGTTCTGGTGAAATATAATTTTTGGCATATTTTTCGGGATTTTTCCGGATAGTTCATTTTCTGCACAAAAACTAGACACCAAGGTAATCCGCTGAAAACAGTGTCAGTCCGTGTTAGTTGTATCCAAATCACACAAGTTTAGAGGAGAAACAATAACAAAGTGTTCGAGAAAGTAGATACGTTTTGGACGTATCAACTCCCCCCAAGCTTAGCTTATTGCTTGTCCTCAAGCAATTCACTTGAAAACTGAGTGTGATAAAAGAACTTCCATGAACACATTTGCTTCACATGATGTAAATATTCTCATCACAGGAGTAAATTCTTAGACAATTCATAATAAAGAGTATGCAACTAAGTGTACTTAATAGTCATTGCAAGATATGAAGAGAAACCAACTCAATAATAATAAGTAGCATGAAACATAAACATAATCAACATTGCAATGCTCATAATAAGGTATGATAGAGTGGTATCTCGCTTGCCTTTGTTTGAAGAGCACAATATAAATGCCAAGGAACCTCTGAAGTTGAAGTGAAGACTAGAGATAAAGATCATGACATAATTAACCAAGTTTTGGAACAAACACAAGAATGACAACTATGCTCTCAATATGGTGCTCATAGAATAAGTGGTGACTCAACAAGGTTGTGAAAAAGGTTTTGGAAAGTTTGAAAGGCTCCCAAATGCTGAAAGGAAGGTACTAATTAGCTTTGAACTCTCATTGCTCCTAGCATAGGCAACTTCATGTGGTTAAGGTGAAAGTGCGGTCCACTCTGAATCATATGCTTGACATACCATAGACTGGAAATACCGAGTCCCTTGAGTACGAGGGCCGCTCCGCATGCTACTCAACTTTGGTTACCTAAAAGTTCTTGTCATTGTAAATACATGCATATCATAGAGAACCGCCAACGGGGTACCCCTTGCACATGATACAGGAGCTATCCCGTGATCAAAATGACAAGGCAAGCAGACAATGAGCATCTCAGCGATCTTTTTATTTACTATATGTATACCTTTTTATTAAGGATGCTTCATAAATGCTCATTATGGTGATGCTGCAAGTTTCCACCATGATTAGTCTTGTCTTAGCCTAGCGGCCCAGGCGTTTCTCTAACACAATGTATAGACTCCATGAACTCACAAGATCCCCTTTCATTTCACATCGTTGACATCCGTAAACAAAAGAGCAAGGTATCAACTGGATGAGATATCCAAAAAGTGTTGAAAGCGTTTCCCGTGATAGCACGGTTCTGCTGACTCCCACCATATAACTTTCATGGACATGTCACAATGGTTCAGAATTATTAAGCGCAAGGAATAAAGTGTGCCATCAAGTTCGCGAGAGCTTCACTAACTTTCTCAAAACAGAAAAACATTTTATTTTGGAAGAAAACACGGCATATAGAATATGCGCTGGAGTAGCAAATGATGCTAATAGGTAGGTATGGTGGACACAGCTGGCAATATTGGTTTCGGGAGTTGGAAGCACAGGTAGAGCACATACTCAGTGCAAGTGAAGGCTTGCAATAGAGAGGAATCGACAAAAAAGAGAACAATAACTGTCATAATCATGCTTGCAACAAAACAGGACTATGGCATGAAAGTGATACAAGAACTCTAAGGCAAAATAAATCATCGAGGCGTACTAACTATTTATTAGTCATATGCATGCATGAGCATGTGCCAAGTCAATTCACATGAACAGTCATAGGAGGATACCACAATATCATACCAAAGTATGAATAAAACAATGCAATCAAACATTCATATGACATGCTACAAACTATTAACAAGTTGGAGCTAATCATAGACAATCAAGAACTACTAAGCATCCATAATGACATACACCTTACACAAACAGGCTAAGCATGCTCACAATGATGAGTATATATACAAAAATGAAAACAAATAGATTTCGTTACCAGCCTCTTACCACACCTCAAGTTGTCTTAATCTTCACTATTGCCCTTCACTTGTGTGATTTGAATAATAACAAGAAACCAAACTCCACTGAGGACGGCTGAACCCTGCAAAGAACTCACAAAACCAAAGAAGAACAACAAATATTTTTGGTGTTTTCGATTTTTAGAAACAAGCAAAAAAAACCAAACAATAAGCAAACAAAGCAAAGCAAACAAAGCAAAATCTTTTTGGATTTTTTATTTTAAGGAAAAACAAAACCAAAAGGCAAAGAAACAAACCAAGAGAAACAACAAAAATATTTTTGGTATTTTTTTTGTTTTTGAGAAAGAAGCAACAAGAACCAAAAAGAAAGTGAAATAATGGATATACAAAGAACCGACCAAACATAATATATAAATGAGTGTGATGTCGGCATACCTCCCCCCAAGCTTAGGCTTTTGGCCTAAGTGGGGCTCAATCCCATGGTGTCCAAGAGCATGCACCTCCGTAGTATGTTGAGGAAGCTCCATCGTCCTGGTATGATCTCGAGGCCTCCCCTGTGTAGTACACAAAGGGGTCGTATGATGGTGCTTCCTCCTGATAGTGCCCGTGGAAGTTAAAAGAGCGCAGCTTGTGATCGATCTCCGCCTTAGAGCATGACGGAGGTCCCTGAGAAATACTGAACAAAGTGGTTTGGGGTAGAGGGATCTCTCTCTCTTCCCCGTCAATAAACAGCATTCTATAAACCAAGTTCTCAAGGGTAGAGCTAGTAGTGACAAAGTGATGTGCCTTCATGGTAGTAAGATCAAGCCTCTAAGGAGCCAAAACTATATCATGTGGATCAACATCAATGTTCAAGGCAATAGAAATACGAGTAGCCATAATTCCCCCATAAATGGGTCCCTTAGCAGCTAAGAGACAAGCAATGAGATAACCAAGATTATACTTATCTTCATTGTTGAGCGCAGCAGCTAAGAAGGCCAATTGATGTTTGGAAATATTACTAGTGTTCTCCCTACCAAGAACACTAGTGGCAAGATAGTAGGCAAAGTACCTGATGGCTAGGAGTTGAATATTCTTTATCTTTCCTCGTTGAGCTCTGCGGTCATCATCATTGGTTATTCCTCGGTAAAGATCCAACAAATCAGCGGGTAGAACTGGAATATTGTTTGCTGGCCCAGCTGTACCAAGTCTCAGGGCCTTACAAAATTGATTCAAAGTCATAGAATGAGACATGCCATAAATTTTGAAAGACACAGCTGGCTTGAACACGTTGTTAGTAAAAGTAAACTCTCCATAAACGTTTTAGTGAGCAAAGCATATTGTGAGCTCTCATCCTACATGTAAATTGTTAGTCTAGCCTTCCGAACCAAAGTCATAAAATCATTAAGAATCCCAGCAGCCCGCAAGAAAGTTTGGCAAGGAAAGGCGGAGGGGTGCGCATCCCCTTCATCTCCCTCGTCACCAAATGGCGGAGTAATGAGATCCTCATTCTATGAGGGTCTAGTACTGGTAGATGACCTTGGAAGCCTTGCCCTTCCAGGTGCATCACTCTCAAATATTTCGCCAAATGTGTGGTTGTCCATGACCTTTCTTTAATTCTGAAATTTTAAGAAAAACATCAAACCAAGTGATTTCTAAGTTGATAAATGATGAGCAACTACTATAGGAACTTGCTAGAGGACTACACATGCATCAAAATAAAGTTTCTAAGCATAGAACAAGCATGCAAGCTCAAACAACCTGACACCTATAGCAGCAAAATACTCAAGATACAATCTACCAATAACAAATCTAATTGGACAAGTGGAGGAGGCACATACCAAGGAGCAATCCCTCCAAAAATCAGCACTTGAGATGGGCTGAACAAGGAGATTGAAAATCGCGAGCAAGAACTCGATCTTAAGCAAGTTTTTCGGTGTTTTTCGGGAGAGGGAAAGAAGGTGGCTTTGAGGAGGCAGCCTGGAGGGACCCAGGTGGGCCACCCCCCTAGGTGCCACCCCTAGGTAGGCCGCGCCTACCATGGGTTTGGTGGCCTGGGGTGGCCCCCTGGGTCAGTTCAGGTGTCTCTCTGCCCCTTTTTTAGGAAAAATTTATTTTGAATTTTTTAGGATTTTTCGGGAAACTTTATTTTTGACCAATTTTCAGGGTATGAAAATTGATTTTATCGCAGAAACAATTTTTTCAGAAGAATCAAAAGAAAACCAAAAGAAAAACTACAGCAGCTCTAATAAACTCAAACAAACAAACAAACAACTAACAAAACCAAAGCTAGCAAAAGAAAGGCAAAGACTAGGAAGGAGAAAAGTAAAAGAACAGTGGAAACATTATTTTGTTCATTAGAATCCTTTTGTTAACAAGGTTGATCAAGTCTTGTTACCAAAACAATCTTATATGAAACAGAACTTTGCATTCCACAAGGTGATTATGTTACCTCATACTTGATAGAAATGGTCCCAATCATAATAGTTTCAAAATTTTCTTGTGGAATGGGACAATATATTTCTCCAACCTTGATGCTCTCAATATTTTCAATGGAATTCAGACAATAGCTCTTAGCAACCTTCTTGGGGAAATAGACAGCGTTCTATTTGTCATAAATATTGAATGTTACTTTCCCTTGATTGCAATTGATGACATCACCTACAGTATTAAGAAAAGGTCTCCCAAGAATAATAGACATATTATCATCTTCAGACATTTCAAGCACAACAAAACCAGTTAAAACCAAGCAATTATGAGCCACTTGAACAGGAACATCCTCACATATACCAACAAATAGTAGTTGACATATCAGCCATTTGCAATGATATATCAGTTGGTATCAACTTTTCTAGCTGGAGTCTCTTGTAGAGATAAAAAGGAATAACACTAACTCCAGCTCCCAAATCACATAAATCAGTTCTAACATAATTATTCTTAATAGAGCAAGGAATAGTTGGTATACCTGGATCACCAAGTTTCTTTGGAACCTTACCATTGAAGGAATAATTAGCAAGCAAAGTAGAAATCTCCTCATTAGGAATCTTCCTTTTATTAGAGACAATATTATTCATATATTTTGAATAAGGAGGCAACTTAATAGCATCAGTCAAAGGAATTTGCAAGAATAAAGGCTTCATCCACTCACAAAACTTGTTGTAGTGTTCTTCCTCCTTTGACTTGTGTTTCTTACCTGGAAAAGGCATATGTTTCTGCACCCAAGGTTCTCTCTCTTTACCATGTTTATTAGCAATAAAATCTTCCTTTGTGTACCTAGTGTTCTTAGTGTGTTTCTCAGGTTCTTCCTCAACTTCCTCCTTATCAGGAGACTCATTTTTATCATTACCACTCTCAGTTTCAGCATCAGATACAGATATACTATTAGGGTCTACAACAGGTTCAGGTGGTTCCTCAACTACTTTATGTTTCTTTTTCTTCCTCTTACGAGGAATACCACTACTCTCACCTTGTTAAGAATCCTGCTCAATTCTTTTAGGGTGTTCTTCAGGATATAAAGGATCTTGAGTAGCTATACCACTCCTCGTTCTAATTCCATAAGCATGTTTATCTCCTGAAGCATTAACTAGCATATCCTTTGGTACCTTAGCAAGTTGATCAAGTTGAGTTTGAACCATTTGAAAGTGTTTACAAAGCATTTTCATATCATTAGAAGTTCTTTCCAAAAAATCTTTCAACTCATGGATAGCTCTAGAGTTTTCCAATAAATGATTCTGATTTTTTTTTAAAATTACCTTGTTTAACAATAAAAATGTCAAGTTCCTCTAAAGATTGATCAGGAGGCTTACCATAAGGAATATCACCTTCATCAAAGTATTGGAGAGTGTGTACTTCAATAGTGGATGAGTGCGGAATTGGCTTACATAATTCTTTTATAGGAGGTAGATTCTTCACATCTTCAGCTCTAATACCTTTCTCCTTTAGACACTTCTTAGCTTCCTTCATCACTTCATCGTTTAATGCAATAACTCCCCTCTTCTTTGGTGTTGGTGTTGGAACTGTTTTAGGCACAACTGGTTTAGGAGTAATAGGCTCAAGTGTATTCAGCTCAGTTGAAGTCCAATCATCATAATTCTTGCTTATTTTAGCCATTAATTCTTCAGCATATGTAGGAGTCCTTTTCCTGAAAACACAATCAGCAAAGCTATCTAGGTAGGTCCTAGAATAATTAGTTAGTCCATTATAATAAATATCAAGAAGCTCATTCTTAGGTAATGCACATCTAGGATATGCATGAATCAAGGCACAGAACCTTGTCCATGACTCAGGCAATTTCTCTTCTTCTCCCTGTTTAAAATCAAAAAGTATCTGCAAAGAAGCATGTCTAGCACTGGGAGGAAAATATTTCTGGAAGAAAGAAGCAATCAAGCAATCATGGATATCAATGGAACCAGGAGGTAATCTATTAAACCAATCCCTAGCTTCTCCTTTTAGTGAAAAAGGGAAGATCTTAGTAACAAAGTACTTGCGCATCTTAAAATCATCAGAGAATAAAGCACTCATAGTAGAAAGCTCATTCATATGAGCCACATCACTCTCATTTTCAGTCCCACAGAAAGGTTCTTTCTCAACAATATCTAAATAAGATAACTCAAGAGAGAAATCATTATCTTTATCTTTAATATCTATGGGATAAGTGGCAAACTTAGGATCAGAGGACAACTTAGGCATAATAGTATGTCTAGCAAGGAGACTCTTAATAGCACTAGTACCATGTGTGTTTCGGAACTCTTCAACAAAATCATCAGTGAACTCAATGTAACCATCATTAATATCATAACTCTTACTAGCCTCAGGTGAGCTAACAGGTGTAACAGTGTCTTCACTAGGAGTTTTGGTATTTCCTAGACTAGCCATAGTAGCATCTAGAAAAGGACCTGATGAACCACTCGCATCAAGCACAATAGAAGTAACATCATGAGTATCAAAAGCAGTTTCAGACTCAGCAGTAGTAGCAATGTGTGTAGCATGTGTATGTGGTGGTGGTGTAACAAGCTTACTTATAACAGACGGTGAATCAAGAGCAGCAGAGGTGTTTAGGACTGTACCTCTTCTTGTAGTGGATGGTAAAATAGGTAACTTTCCATCACGAGACTTCCCTATGATGAAAGGAGTAGAAGTGAACAATAATAGATCCAAGTGAACTTACAAATAAAGCTATGCTCCCTGGCAACGGTGCCAGAAAATAGTCTCGATCATAACAGTCTTCGTAGGTAATATTATCCAATTTATTGATTCGACACAAGGGGATCCAAAGAATAGTTGCAAGCCTTAACAACTGAGTTGTCAATTCAGCTGGACCTAGAAATAGTTCTTTCTCACAGAAGTTTATCAGTAGCAACAGTTTGGTAGTAGCAACAGCAAAGCAATAGCAACAGTAAAACAGGACCAATAGTAACAGTAGCAGGAAACAGTAGGATATGAGTGCGGTAGGCATAGGTATGGATGACGGGCGTTGCATGGACGAGTCTAAACAAGTAAATTCAAGATCTAGGGACATTGCAGATAAATAATAACAAGCATCCAAGTACTAAACAATCCTTGGCATGTGCTCCATATATAGTCATACGTGCTCGCAATGAGAACTTGCACAACATCTTTTGTCCAGCCAGCCCATGGCAGCGGGGCCTCTAGGGAACTACTGGCAATTAAGGTGCTCCTTTTAATGGAGCACCGGGGCAAAGCATTAACACTCCGTGAACACATTTGATCCTCACACCACAGCCATCCCCTCCGGTTGTCCCAATTATTGTCACTTTGGGGCCTTTGGATCCGTACAATGATATGTGTACACAACTTGTAGATAAGATCACAAACAATACTATCATAATGATTCAATAATAAGTTTAGATCTGAGATCATGGCACTTGGGCCCTAGTGACAAGCATTAAGCACAAGTTGCAACAAAGTCAAATAGCACTAATAGAGATACTAGGCATTATGCCCTAATGGATCTTATTCGATTACATGATAGAACTCATCCAATCCCTACCATCCCCAAGCCTACAGCGGGGGATTAATCACTCATGGATGAGGGAAACATCGATGGTTGATGGAGATGCGTTGGTGATGACGATGGCGATGATCCTCTCCAAATTCCCCGTCCCGGCGGGGTGCCTTAACGGAGTTTCTGGATCCGAATCTTGGTTTCTGGTGGCAGCGGCAGAGCGGAACTCTTTCTGGAAAACTATCAAACCCCCCTCGGTTTTTAGGTCGAAAGGCAACTTATAGGCGTAGAGGGAGGCCGAGGGAGTGCCTGGGGTGGCTGCACCCCCATGTGATGAGGCCCACCAGCGCTGGTAGGTGTGGGCCCCTGTGCCACTTCTCCGTCTCATCTTCTGGCTCCGTGGGTCTTCTGGTGAAATATAATTTTTGGCATATTTTCCGGGATTTTTCCTGATAGTTCATTTTCTGCACAAAAACTAGACACCAAGGTAATTCTGCTGAAAATAGTGTCAGTCCGTGTTAGTTGTATCCAAATCACACAAGTTTAGAGGAGAAACAATAGCAAAGTGTTTGAAAAAGTAGATACGTTTTGGACGTATCAAAAGCACAAGAAAACTAAGTCTAGACACGATGCTAGCAAAAGAGAACACTCACAAGACAATAAGAATGAAAACTAGAGTGTTCTAGGCAATAAAAACAGAGTGTGTCTCTCTCCAAAATAAGTGTGTTGTAATCCAAGCAACTTATTCTAGCAAACTAATTAAACAAAAACGAAAAACAAAAACTAGGACGCTTCAAGAAAAACACAGCAGTGCATGAAACAATAAAAACGAAGTGTGTAGAAAGACCTGAGCTTTTTATTGATGAAGAAGGGGGTGCCTTGGGCATCCCCAAGCTTTGACGCTTGTACTTCTTGAATATTTCTTGGGGTGACACAGGGTAGCATCCCTAAGCTTGAGCTTTTGTCCATTCTTCATCTCATTACATCATTCTCTCTCTACACCTGAAAATTTCCCTTCATACAAAACTTCACACAATCTTCATTATCAACATTAGTGTATTCAAAAGATAATAGACCCTTGGGTTTAGCTTCAAAACATCAAGACTTTCATTAAAAACACAATCTACTGTAGCAATTCCCTCAAAAAGATCAATTTCCCAAAAAGAACTCAAATAGGAATCAATAAGAAGAAAATGCAAATAATGTCAGAAATCTGTCAAAACAGACCAGCAGGTAGAAACCTATTTTTTTGAAGATCTTATATTGCTCAAATAAAAAAGTATTGAGCTATCTAAAGTTATCTAACATACTGGGGGATTTATTCGTAAAATATCAGATCAATTGGACTTATAGAGATTCCTCACTAATTTTTACGGTGGAGAACAAAAATCTGTTTCAGGACAGCAACTCCCCAAATCCTACTTCCCTCTCATTAGAGGTCATTCTTGGCACAAAAAGCAAATAAAAAAGATAAGGAGCGGTCATTACTGAAGTAATAACTTCCAAGAATCAATAAAACTCTTGGGTTATCTCCCAACAAGTACTTTTTTTAACGCCTTTAAGTTAGGCTTGATAGTTTGAGAAGATGCTCATATAAGAAATATTAATTGAAGCAAAAGAGAGCATCAAGAAGCAAATTGAAAACACATTTAAGTCTAGCCCACTTCCTATGCATAGGAATCTTTTAAAGAAACAAGTCATGAAAGAACAAAGCAACAAGCATAGGAAAGCAAAACAAGTGCAACTTCAAGATTTTCAACATAAAGAGGGGAAACTTAATATTATTGAGATGCATAAAACCATGTTTTCCTCTCTCATAATAACTTTCAGTAGCATCATGAATAAAGTTAACAATATAACTATCACATAAAACATTATTATCATGAGCCACATGCATAAAATGATAATTACTCTCCACATAAGCATAGTCATTCTTATTAATTGTAGTGGGAGTAAAGTCAACAAAATAGCTATCACTATCATTCTCATCACCATAATCATCAAATATAGGAGGCATATTGTAATCATAATTAATTTCCTCCTCAATAGTAGGTGGACTGAAAATATCATACTCATCATTGTAATCATCATAAATTGGAGGTTTGGTATCATCATAAGCAATAGAATATCTATCTTCCAAAGCTGGGGGACTAAAAAGATCATTTTCATCAAAACTAGCTTCCCCAAGCTTAGACTTTTCCATAGCATTAGCAAAAATGGTTTCCAAAGAATTCATACTAATAACATTGCTATTATCATGCAAATAAAGTTCCATAGGTTTATTAATTTTCTCTTCAAACACTTCATATCCTAAGTCAAGATAAATACTATAAAGCTCTCTAATTTTGTTGTTGTTTTCCATTAAGCCTAACTAGTGAAAACAAGAAACAAAAATAAAAGATTGCAAAATCTAAAGGAAATAACTTCGAGCACTCACACCGTAGGATGTGAGTACCTTTTACCTTACCTCCCCGGCAACGGCGCCAGAAAATAGCTTTCTGGCTTGCTGTTGCCGTGGGGTAACATGTGTGAGTGCCTTTTACCTTTCCTCCCCGGCAACGGCGCCAGAAAATAGCTTGATGTCTACGCACTTCTATTCTTGTAAATAGTTGTTGGGCCTCCAAGTGCAGAGATTTGTAGAACAACAGCAAGTTTCCCTTAAGTGGATTACCCAAGGTTTATCGAACTCATGGAGGAAGTGATCAAAGGTATCCCTCTCAAGCAACCTTGCAATCAAGATACAAGAAGTCTCTTGTGTCCCCAACACACCAAATACACTTGTCAGGTGTATATGTGCACTAGTGCGGCGAAGAGATAGTGAAATACAAGTGGTAACAGTGCCAGAAAATAGCTTGACGGTGAGGTAAGGACTAAAGCTAAAAAGATGGAAGCAAGCAAACGTGCAAAAAATCCAGATGCAAACGGTGTTTCAATGTTTAGAAAGAAGGCCAAGGGATCACACTTTCAGTAGTAAACACTCTCATATAAATATATTCTCTTCATGATACTACTCTTAACTACTCTCCAGTTGGACACTCTAATCCATGGTAGGGCTATAACATCACACCTCAAAGTTCGCCTTCGCCATCTAGATAACCCCACATTGTCACCTTGAGCACTAGATGGTTCCAACAAACACCAAAATTTCATAGAGACAACCAACTCAAAATATAACTCATGATAAATATATAGGTAACCTAGCTTAAGTGCCACACACGGTGTGCACGCTGTCACTTTCACACACATGGAGAAAAATATAGATCTATTAAAGCACGATGAGTATTTATCTAGACTCTAGCCTAAGTGCCACCATGGCGTGCACGCTGTCACTTTCACACGCATGGGGAGAGCAGAGATCTATTGAAGCACTTGAGTAGAAAGGTAGATCTACTTGATTACAAAGCTCATGACCACAATATGATCATGCATAGAGAGACATGAACACATAGCTACTGGTAGATCCCTTAGCCTCGAGGAAGAACTACTCCCTCCTTATCATGGGAATCAGCAATGGTGATGGAGATGGTGGTGGAGATCGATTGAGATGGCTCCGGGGGCACTTCCCCGTCCCGGCAGGGTGCCAGAATAGAGACTTTCTGTCCCCCAAATCTCCCCTTCAGTGGCAGTGGCGCTATAGACATTTTCGTGGATTTCTTCTGGATTCCCTAGGGTTTCTAAATCGAGGGTTTCTTATAGGCAAAGGAGGCAAGGTCGGTGGAGGGCCAGGGGGCCCACACCCCCTGTAGGCGCCACCAGGGATGGCCCGCGCCTAGGGGTGTGGCCACCCTGGTGCCCTACTCCGTCTCTGCTTCGTGGTTCCATGTTGCGTTCCTTTCTGGAACCCAAAACAGAAGAAAACAGGCAACTGACACTATGGCATCTTGTTAATAGGTTAGTACCATAAAGTGTATAAAAATACTTCAAAATATAGTGTATAAAAATTATAGATACGTTTACGACGTATCAGCCGTCTCTATTGAGTTGTTAGTTTAAATTTATGTTATGAAGTAATGTGGTTATAGAATTACCCAAATGTGAATATTCCATCCATTCAAGTGGCCATATTACCCAAAACCAACTTAGTTTTGCTGCCAATAGAAGTGCCTGGAAAACATGTGGGATACAGTCAAAAATTCAAACCTTCTCCAATAGTACTATATCCGGACCCTCCGAGACAAAACCCATACACTCTGGAGTTGGCCAAAACTCAAGAAATAAAATTATTTTCCAAAACAAAAGGATGGACAATGGTTCCTATAGTCTTAGCATTGCTAAATGAAGTCCTACAACTAATATAAGGTCCTTACGTTGAAGCAGATATATCAGGTGGCATAAACCTTGGATTCTACCCTGAAAAGTGAGATAATTCCTACCCCATATGTACTTGTTGAAACTCAACATTGGTGAAATTGTTCTAAAAAATCTAATATATTTACCACACTATATTGGTACCTTAAAATGGACACTTGGAAAGTTTCATATATTTTTTTACATTTTTTAGATATTATAAAAATTCAAAATCCCTATTACTACCTATGTAGCTACAAACTTAGTCAAGATGTCTAATGATTTGTATCGTAAGCTTATGAATTGAGATAATGTGATTATAGATGTAACAAAATATGATTTTTTTTCCATCCATTTAAAACCTTTTTTAAGCATGCTTACTTCAAATATCAATTTAAATCTGCTAAATAGCCAAATATTCATTTAATTCAAAACAGTGCCCAATAAAATTTTAAAATATTCTATAAAATCATGTTTGCAATATTAAGTTGCAATTCAACTCAAAAAATGCAACTACAAAGTATAGAATAATATATCTCCAAGGAATGCTCATAGGGTGTGTTTCAAAGGGTCCGGATTTGTATGGACCTTCCGGAAACTATTTATTTCAAAGTTTTTTGCCTTTAGATCCTAAAATTATACTTTATTTGGAGAAGGCTCGGTTGGAGTAAAAGTTGGAGCAGGTGGCGTTAGCATATTTCCATACAAGACGGATATAGATGGCCGCATCGCTTTCAACAAGGAGGCATGGAAGAACTTCATTCAAGACGCAAATCTGGAAGTTGGACAAGCCATACTTCTTACTGGCCGGAACACCTCACGTAGGAACATTGAGATGATGTTCATCATCGAGCTACTCGTTTAATATATATGTCAGAGAGTTCCCCGCGGGTGTGTTAGACGACGTCGGTTTTTTCAAACGTACAAGCCGTCTCAATTGATTTGCTAGTTTAAAATTTATGTTATGAAGTAATCTGGTTATAGAATTAACCAAATGTGAATATTTCATCCGTTCAAGTGGCCATATTACCCAAAACCAACTTAGTTTTGCTGCCAATAGAAGTGCCTGGAAAGCATGTGGGATACGGTCAAAAAATCAAACCGTCTCCAATAGTACTATATCCGTACCCTCGAGGACAAAATCCATACACTCCGTAGTTGGCCAAAACTTAAGAAATGCAATTTTTCCAAAACAAAAGGGTAGACAATGGTTCCTATAGTCTTAGCATTGCTAAATGAAGTCCTACAACTAATATAAGGTCCTTACGTTGAAGCAAATATATCATGTGGCATAAACCTTGGATTCTACCCTGACAGGTAAGATGATTCCTACCCAGATGTACTTGTTAAAACTCAACATTGGTGAAATTGTTCTAAAAAATTCTAATATAGTTACCACACTATATAGGTACCTTAAAATGGACACTTGGCAAGTTTCATATTTTTTTACATTTTTTAGATATTACAAAAATTCAAAATCCCTATAACTACCTATGTAGCTACAAACTTAGTCAAGATGTCTAATGATTTCTATTGTAAGCTTATGAATTGAGCTAATGTGCTTATATAGGTACCCAAATATGATTTTTCCATCCATTAAAAACCTTTTTATGCATGCTTACTTCAAATATCAATTTAAATCCGCTAAATAGCCTTATATTCATTTAATTCGAAACAATGCCTAATAAAATTTTAAAATATTCTATAAAATCACATTTGCAACATTAAGTTGTAATTCAAGTCAAAAAAATGCAACTACAAAGTATAGACTAATATTTCTCCAAGGAATGCTCATAGTGTGTGTTTTAGAGGGTCCGGATTTTTAGGGACCTTTCGAAAAATGTTTATTTCAATTTTTTTTGCCTTCACATCCTAAAATTAGGTACATTTTTGGAATTTCTAAAAATGACATTCTTAATTTGGAACCTAAAATACTTTTGAATAACGAAGAACATGAACAACGTACATATGACTAGGTCAAATAGTACATCACACATCAACTACATTGAACATATAACTAAGCCTAGATCTAGTAGGTACAAAACAAAGCATTCTTTCATGAAGTCTTCATTGTTTTTCTTCTCTCCTTCAGCCAATCTTAGTAAATATGTTCATACAAACGTGCTCGGTGGATAAATTCATACAATTATTGAATATATTAGTAACTCATACAAATGTTCTCCATAAATGCTTACAAATTCATACAAATATTATTACGTATTATGAATTGTCCTAGAAATTACATTATCACGCACTTTCATGCTTCGGGATCTTCATCTCGAATGTACTGATCTTCCGGAATAACCTCATCGTGATCTATTTCCTTTAACAAGGACGAAGATCCAGGAAACTAACGTTGTCCACACCCATGATGATCCTTTTTTATGGCATAACTACATGTCTACTCTTATTCTTCGGGTCAACTATGTAGAAGACTTGATGAACCAGGTTAGCTAGTATGAATGGCTTGTTCTTGTAAGCTGTACGATTGAGGTTCACTTTAATATGGCCATTGTCATTTGGAGTCACTTGACTCATTGTAACCCAACGAGAACGGAACAATGAAAATTTGAAATCCACATAGTCTAGCTCCCAAATCTCTTTTATGTATCCATAGTATAGATCTTTCTTGTCATCTTCTAAGCAGACACCACTGTTTTGCATCGTTGTTGTGCGATCTTTCTTCTTCATAGCAAATGTGTACCCGTTGATCTTGTACACCTGAAATTGTCTAACCTCCCATGTTGGGACTCTCGCTAGATAAGCAATGGTGGGATCTTTATTTTCGACATTACGTAGTCTCTTAGTGAACCATCTGTTGAACTGGGCAATGTGGAGTTTCTCGATGGAACTTCTAGTGGGATGCATTGCTTTTAGAAGGGCAGTGTGTTCCTCCATGTATGAAGTTACTTGGTCCATGTGCTTTAGCGCACAAAAATAATCATGCGAATACAAAATGGCACTCGGAGTGATCTTGATCTTTCCACTCGTTCCAAAACCAGTAAGCATTCCCTCATGGATGTACCTAGGCACCTCTATCAGGTCAAGGTGTGCCACGTAATCAATGCAGAACTCAACAACCTCTTCGGTTACATGGCCCTCGACGATGCTTCCCTCTGGACGTGCTCGATTCCTTACATAGTGCTTAAGAATTGCCATGAAGCGTTCAAAGGGGTTTATGCTTCACAGATAAATGGGACCTGAAGGGAATATGCCCTGAGAGGCAATAATAAAGTGTTTACTATGTGTATTCCAAGTATATGATAGATGTTTATTTTGCATGCTATAATTGTATTAATACGGAAACGTTAATACATGTGTGTTTAATAAACAAACAGAAAGTTCCTAGTTATGCCTCTCTCATAAACTAACTCCTTGATTAACAAGATGATCAAGGTTTCCTGATCATGGACATTAGATGTTGTTAATAATGGGATCACAACATTAGTGTAATGGTGTGATGAACATTCATCTCAAGTATAGCATTACGATTAAAGTCATTGAGTTTATATTGCTATAACAATTTACGAAGTAATCCTAATCCTTAGACCATGAGATCATGTCAATCACTAACACCGGAAGAGTTTCTTGATAATATCAAACGTCACACCGTAAGAGGGTGATTATAAAGATGGGTTCAGAACTAATAAAGGGTTATGTTGAGGCCCATGGATCGAGAGTGGAATTTTTTCATCCCGATGACGGATAGATATACTCTGGGCCCTCTTGGTGATATCACATTGGTTAGCTTGCAAGCAAGTGATTTGATCACTAGAATGTTATATCACGGGAACGAGAAAAGAGTGCATGTCAGTAACGAGATCAAACTAGGTATGGATATACCGATGATCTAATCTCGGACATGTAATATATCGCGAAACAAAGGGATTAAGATACTAGCGTAAAAGGTTCCGACGATCACAAGAAAGTCATCGTTGAATATGTGGGAGACAGTATGGGTCTCCAGATCCCGCTTCTGATTATTGATCCGAGAGGGGTCTCGATCATGTCCGCTTTATTCGCGAACCATAGGGTGACACACTTAATAGACACCGACATCCAATTGGAGCAAAAGTTTCATGCCGGAAAGAATAACAAGCGCAGGAATTTATTTCACTAGATACCGAAACAGGTTTTTCGGGTGAAATTGCAGAAAGTGTTTTTGCATGTGAAATAGAATTCTAGAAAGGGGTTATATGTGAATGTTTGTCATTAAAGTAATTGACAAAATTCTGAATAAATAAAAGGAGTTTTATTTAATGAGAGTTTGCATTAAAATTGGTGGAAATTTAATAGCAATTTTGAGTGGGATTTTGAGTGGAGGGAAATGAAGAGATTTTTGTGAGTGGAGTGTCCACCCACATGAATGAAGGAGGGGAGGGGCAGCCCCCATGGCCGGCGGCCACCCCCTTGGGTGCCCCCCTCCTCCTATAAAAGTCACCCCTCTCCCTCTCTCTCACTCACACCTCCTCGTGAAGGATCTCTCTCCCCCTCTAGAATTTATACCCCATGGTCTCGAACTAGCAAGATACATGTTCCCGGTGGCTATTCGGCAAGAAAGAGTTGTGCTTCCGCTGCATCGCTGGAGCGAGGAGGCGGAGGTTTCTCAGTGCCTCGGACATGTGTGCGAGCACGGATGCGCTGCTGATTTGCGGCGCTAGGACTTCCTCTCGATCTTGAGATCGACAAGAGATCGTCTACATCAACCACGAGTTTAACTCGTTACGCTTTGTCGGTCTTTAAGGGTATGTTATCTACGGATATACATTCGCCCGTTGGTTGTATCTAGTAGATAGATCTTGGTACATAGTTGTTCCCATCATAGGAAATTTTTAGTTTTCTATGCTGCGAACCCTATAGTGGTATCAGAGCCGGATCTATGCGTAGATGCTTTACACGGGTAGTACACATATGAGTATGTGGGCGATGATGATAATGTTGTTGCTCCTTAGTTGTAATTTTCGATATTGGTGGCATAGTGGGATGAAGCGGCCTGGACACTTTACATGTCCTCGCACATGAGACCTGTTCCACGCTTGACATGCAACTAGTTTGCATAAGTGGCTAGCGGGAGTCTGTCTCTCCTCCTATAGTCAATATCTATTTTGCAACGAGTTGTCAACAATTTGGTTATCCTCGTTGTGGTTCATGTTCGTAGGTATGAACGGTTCTTTCTTCGAAAGCCCTAAGTCACGTAAAATTTGCAATGGATAAATTAGAGGCGTCTAGTTTAGATTGTTGCTGGGCTAGTGTTATGATATGGTGATGTTGTAAGTAGAAGTATGAGATGATACTCTTACAACACACATAACGTGTAAGTTCCATAGACCTTGGCCTTACACATAAAGGTATGATAGTGATCATACCATGGTGCACATGATAGAGATCATATGCGGGAACCATATCATTCCACTAATAAACATGTGATGTTTGATAGCATGTTATATTGCTTGTTTGGTGTTTTATTAGCATAATAAGATGATCCCTCATTTAAATATCAAGATAAGAATGTGTTCTTCCTTTAGTATGCACCGATTATGTTTTTGTCGCTCCAAGACATCAAGTGATGATCGGGTGTTCTTGGATCCATGACCATATGTCGGGTGTAAATAGTTACACACACGAATACTAAGGTTCTTACTTGGCGAGCCTAGCATGTATAGACATGGCCTCGGAACACGGACCGAAAGGTTAAGCATGAGTCATATAGTAGATATGATGCCCTTTTGATGCTCGACTTTGAAGCTACACCGACTCATGTGATGATCGGACTTGGTGTAGTGGATTTGGTTCATGTAATCACCAAAAAGGCACGAGGGATGTCGTTTTTGAGTGGGAGTTCATTCGTAATGTGGATTAGTTGAACTCAATCTATCATAAACTTAGTCTAAACTTTACAAATTCTGTTGTAGATGGCACCACCTGCTTTTAATTTCAATGTGTTCATCGAGAAAGAGAAACTTACAACTAACGGTAGCAACTTTACCGAATGGGCCATGAATTTGAGGATTCTCCTCTCTGCTGCACAAAATCAATATGTGCTATAAGTGCCGCTAGGCCCCCCACCTTTTGAGGATGCCCCTGACGAGGAGAAGAATGTCTATCAGACTCGTCAGGAGGACCACAACTTAGTTCATTGCGGCATATTGTATGGGCTAGAGCCAGAACTTCGGAAGAGTTTCGAAAACGGCAATGCATTTGATACAATGGGTGAGTTGAAAATGATTTTTGACACACATGCTGCTGTAGAGAGCTACAATGCTTTAGAAAAGTTCTTTAGCTGCATGATGGAAGAGCACAGATTCGTAAGTGAGAATGTACTCAAGATGTCGGGTTACGCCGATAAGCTTGTGTCCTTGGGAATATCGATTCCCATTGACTTAGGCATCCATCGTGCTCTGCATTCTCTGCCACCTAGCTATAAGAGCTTCGTGATGAACTATAATATGCAAGGCATGAAGAAGTCTCTCCCCGAGCTTCTGTCAATGCTTAAAACTGCAGAAGTGGAGATCAAGAAGGAACATCAAGTGTTGATGATCAATAAGAACACTTGTTTCAAGAAAGACAAGAAGGGAAAACGGAAGGGAATTAAGGGCGGAAAGCCGTTTGCCGTGCCAGAAAATAAACCCCGAGTTGGCCCTAAGTCTGATACCGAGTGCTACTATTGTAACGGGACTGGCCACTAGAAGCGCAACTGCCCCAAGTATTTGGCAGACAAGAAGGCTGGCAAGGCAAACAAAGGTATATATGATATACATGTTATTGATGTGTACTTGACTAGTGCTCGCAGTAGCACCTAGGTATTTGATACCGGTTCAGTTGCTAATATTTGTAACTCGAATCAGGAGCTGAGGAACAAGCGACCGCTAGCAAGGGGTGAGGTCAAGATGTGTGTCGGCAATGGATCAAGCGTTGATGTGATCGCCGTCAGAACGCTACCTCTCCACTTGCCGTCGGGATTAGTAATAAACTTGAATAATTTTTATCTGGTCCCAGCACTGAGCATGAACATTGTATCTGGATCATGTTTGATGCGAAGTGGTTTTTCATTTAAATCCGAGAAAAATGGTTGTTCTATTTATATGAATGCAATCTTTTATGGTCATGCACCGATGATGAATTGTTTATTTCTGTTGGATCTCGATAATAATGTTACACATATTCATAATGTTGATGATAAAAGGATTAAACTAAATGATGATATATCCGCATATATGCGGCACTTCTGTCTAGGTCATATTGGCGTTAAATGCATGAATAAGCTCCATTCGGATGGACTTTTGGAATCACTTGATTTTGAATCATTCGATACATGTGAGCAATGCCTTATGGGCAAGATGACTAGAACGCCGTTTGCCGGTTCAATGGAACGGGCGACAGATTTATTGGAAATCATACATTCTGATGTATGTGGTCCAATGAGTGTGTCAGCGCGAGGTGGATATCGTTATTTTGTTACTTTCACGGATGATTTGAGTAGATACGGTTATATTTATCTACTTGATGAAACACAAGTCTGAAACCTTTGAAAAATTCAAGGAATTTCAGAATGAAGTGGAAAATCATCATAATAGAAAGATCAAATTCCTACGGTCCGACCGTGGAGGTGAGTATCTAAGTTACGAGTTTAGCACTCACATGAAAGAGTGTGGAATTGTTTCACAACTCACACCTACCGGAACACCACAGCTAAATGGTGTGTCAGAACGTCGTAATCGTACTTTACTGGATATGGTTCGATCTATGATGTCTCTGACAGACTTGCCGTTGTCATTTTGGGGTTATGCACTAGAAATTGCTACATTCACTTTAAATCGGGCACCATCTAAATCCGTTAAAAAGACACCGTATGAATTGTGGTTTGGAAACAAACCTAAGCTGTCATTTCTTAAAGTTTGGGGATGCGATGTTTATGTGAAGAAACTTCAACCGGATAAACTCGAACCCAAAGCAGAAAAATGCGTCTTCATAGGATACCCTAAGGAAACTATTGGGTATTCCTTCTATCACAGATCCGAAGCAAGGTTTTTGTTGCCAAGAATGGATCCTTTCTAGAGAAATAGTTTCTCGCGAAAGGTGTGAGTAGTCGGAAGGTAGAACTCGAAGAGGTTATTGAATATTCTCTTCAAAGTATGGCGAGTAGCGCAGCGCCGGAAGTCATTCCGGAGTTGGCTTCACTAGTTGAATAGGGAACTAATGATAATGATCATGAGACTCTGAAAGAGAGTACTACCAAACCTCGCAGGTCTAGCAGGACGCGTGCAGCTCCCGAGATACATAGAAACCCTATTGTGAATTTCATGGTTGATGAAAATGATGACCCTGCGACGTATGAAGAAGCGATGATGAGCCCGGATTCCAACAAATGGTTAGAAGCCATGAAATCTGAGATGGAATCCATGTATGAAAATCAAGTTTGGAACATGGTGGAATTACCTCACGATCGAAAGGCGGTGGAGAATAAATGGATTTTCAAAAGGAAAACTGATGCTGATGGTAATGTGACTGTCTATAAATCTCTACTTGTTGCAAAGGGATTTCAACAAATTCAAGGAGTTGACTACAATGAGACATTCTCTCCCATAGCGATTCTAAAGTCAGTTAGGATTATGTTAGCAATTGCTGCATCTTTCAATTATGAGATATGGCAGATGGATGTCAAAACCGCGTTTCTCAATGATAATATTGAAGAAGAGTTGTATATGGTACAACCAAAGGGTTTTGTCGATCATCCTAAGGATGCTAACAAGGTGTGCAAACTTCAGGGATCCATCTATGCATTGACGCAAGCATCACGAAGTTGGAATCTCCGCTTTGATGAGGTGATCAAAGAGTTTCAATTTGTCGAAACTTATGGAGAAGCTTGTATTTACAAGAAAGTGAGTGGGAGCAATGTGGCATTTCTGATATTATATGTGGATGACATATTATTGATCAGAAATGATATAGATCTTTTAAACAGTGTTAAAAGTTATCTAAACAGCAAATTTATCAATGAAGAACCTAGGTGAAGCGTCATACATATTAGGCATAAAGATCTATAGAGATAGATCTAGGCGCCTAATAGGGCTATCGCAAAGTACATACCTTGATAAGATTTTAAAAAAGTTTAAAATGGACAGAAGTAATAAGGAGTTCTTACCTATGTTGCAAGGCAAGACATTGAGTAAGACTCAAAGTCCGGCTACGGCGGAATAAAGAGAGATACTGGACAAAGTCCCCTATGCTTCAGCCATAGGCTCTATAATGTACGCCATGCTATGTACAATACTGGATGTGGCACATTCTATTAGTTTGAATAGTAGGTACCAATCGGATCCAGGTTCGGAACATTGGATAGCGGTCAAGAATATCCTTAAGTACTTACGAAGAACTAAGGATATGTTTCTTGTGTACGGAGGTGAAGAAGAGCTCGTCGCTAAGTGTTATGTCGATGCAAGCTTTGACACCGTTCCGGATGACTCTAAGTCTCAATCCGGATATGTATTCTCATGAATGGCGAAGCGGTTAGTTAGAAGAGTTCCAAACAACCTGTGGTGGCGGGATCAACAACGGAGGCCGAATATGTTGCTACTTCAGAAGCGGCTCAGGAAGCGGTTTGGATAAAGGAGTTCATATCCGAACTAGGTGTGGTTGCGAGCGCGTTGGACCCAATGGTGATCTATTGTGACAACAATGGTGCCATTTCCAATGCCAAAGAACCAAGGTCTCACAAGAATTCCAAGCATATTAAGCGCCGGTTTCACTCCATCCACGAGCATGTCAAGGATCGAGATATAAAGATTTGTAAAGTACACACGGATCTCAATGTAGCAGATCCGTTGACTAAAACTCTCCCTAGAGCAAAACATGATCAACACCAGAACTCCATGGGTGTTAGATTCATCACTATGTAACTAGATTATTGTCTCTAGTGCAAGTGGGGGACTGAAGGGAATATGCCCTAAGAGGAAATAATAAAGTGTTTATTATGTGTATTCCAAGTATATGATAGATGTTTATTTTGCATGCTATAATTGTATTAATACGGAAACGTTAATACATGTGTGTTTAATAAACAAACAGAAAGTTCCTAGTTATGCCTCTCTCATAAACTAGCTCGTTGATTAACAGGATGATCAAGGTTTCCTGATAATGGACATTGGATGTTGTTAATAACGGGATCACAACATTAGTGTAATGGTGTGATGAACATTCATCCGAAGTATAGCATTACAATCAAAGTCATTGAGTTTATATTGCTATAACAACTTACGAAGTAATCCTAATCCTTAGACCATGACATCATGTCAATCACTAACACTGGAAGAGTTTATTGATAACATCAAATCTCACACCGTAACAGGGTGGTTATAAAGATGGGTTCAGAACTAATAAAGTGTTATGTTGAGGCCCATGGATCGAGAGTGGAATTTGTTCATCCCGATGACGGATAGATATACTCTGGGCCCTCTCGATGATATCACATTGGTTAGCTTGCAAGCAAGTGATTTGATTACTAGAATGTTATATCACGGAAACGAGAAAAGAGTGCATGTCAGTAACGAGATCAAACTAGGTATGGAGATACCGATGATCGAATCTCGGACATGTAATATATCACGAAAAAAAGGGATTAAGATACTAGCGTAAAAGGTTCTGACAATCACAAGAAAGTCATCGTTGAATATGTGGGAGTCAGTATGGGTCTCCAGATCCCACTTCTGATTATTGATCCGAGAGGGGTCTCGATCATGTCCGCATTATTCGCGAACCATAGAGTGAAACACTTAAGAGACATCGACATCCAATTGGAGAAAAAGTTTCATGCCGGAAAGAATAACAAGCGCAGGAATTTATTTCACTAGATACTGAAACAGGTTTTTCGGGTGAAACTGCAGAAAGTGTTTTTGCATGTGAAATAGAATTCTAGCAAGGGGTTATATGTGAATGTTTATCATTAAAGTAATTGACAAAATTCTGAATAAATAAAAGGAGTTGTATTTAATGAGAGTTTGCATTAAACTGGTGGAAATTTAATAGCAATTTTGAGTGGGATTTTGAGTGGAGGGAAATGAAGAGGTTTTTGTGAGTGGAGTGTCCAGCCACATGAATGAAGGAGGGGAGGGGGCAGCCCCCATGGTCGACGGCCATCCCCTTGGGTGCCCCCCTCCTCCTATAAAAGGCACCCCTCTCCCTCTCTCTCATTCACACCTCCTCGTGAAGGATCTCTCTCCCTCTAGAATTTATCCCCCATGGTCTCGGACTAGGGAGATACATGTTCCCGGTGGCTATTCGGCAAGAAAGAGTTGTGCTTCCCCTGCATCGCTGGAGCGAGGAGGCGAAGGTTGCTCGGTGCCTCGGACGTGTGTGTGAGCACGGATGCGCTGCTTATTTGCGGCTCTAGGACTTCCTCTCGATCTTGAGATCGTCAAGAGATCGTCTACATCAACCACGAGTTTAACTCGTTAAGCTTTGTCGGTCTTTAAGGGTATGTTCTCTACGGATATACACCCTCCCGTTGTTTGTATCTAGTAGATAGATCTTGGTACATAGTTGTTCCCATCATAGGAAATTTTTTGTTTTCTATACTACGAACCCTATAGGACCACACATCTTTATCTCGTGCACAAGGTGAACAATGAGATGCACCATGATATCAAAGAATGACAGAGGGAATATCGTCTCCAAATTGCATAGAGTCTCCACCACACTTCTCTATAGCTCATCTAGTGTATTAGGATCAATTACTTACCGAGAAATTATGCTAAAAAATTCACAGAACTTCGTTAGAGTATCTCGAACATGTGGTATAAAGACACACCTTATCGCGACAAGGAGCGTATGTGTCATCATGATATGGCAATCATGAGACTTCATGCCCGTTACTTTGTTTTCTTTCCTTTAAACAATCATTTGCATGTTGGCGGCGTACCCACTAGAAAATGCATGCCATATAGAGATTCACATACTTCTTGTGCCTCATCTTTGTCGCAGACATAACTCACCTTGGGTGGCGCCCTTTTCTTTGAATTATCCAGCTTATTAGATAGTGTTTCCCCTCTGATTTTTAGAGCTTCAATCCATGCGTTCGCATTATCTTTTGTTTTGCCCTCTATGTTAAGCAATGTCCCTAGCTTTCACACACATTCTTCTCAACATGCATCACATCTATGGAATGCCTAACACTTAGATGGTCCCAGTAAGGCAAGTCCCAAAGTATCGATCTCCTCTTCCAGACTTTTTTTCTTGGGAGGATGATCTTCTATAACTATATCCGTTTCTTTCTCCTTGCCTTTGGCTTTGGATTTGGCTTTGGCATTGGCTTTGCCCTTTCGTTTTAACTTTCCCGGCTCAACTTTCAAGTGTCTAAGCTGAGCATAGATCTTGGAACCTTTTAAAATTGGCGGAGCCAAACCTTTCTCGACGGTGTTATCAAACTCTTTACTCAACTTCCGATATCGATGATTCTTTGGAAAAAACCTCCGATGCCTTATGTACACCATTTTCTTACACTCATGCAAATACAAACTTGTTGTCTTGTCTAGGCATTGGACACATGCATTTTTCCCTTTTATAGCCTGGCCAGACGAGTTTCCATAAGCCAGATAACCATTAATGGTTACATCTCAGGGTAAAGTTTTCCTTCAAATGCGCATAATAAATTTTCACACCTTCAACCCAAAGAAGTTTCAAATCTTCCACCAAAGGTGCAAGGTAGACATATATGTCATCACCAGGTTGTTTTGGTCCCTGGATTAGTACCACAAGCAAGATATGCTTATGCTTCATGCACAACCATGGATGAAGGTTATAAATGCATAGATTCATAGGCCAGGTGTTGTGGGTGGTACTCATGTTGCCGAACGGGTTCATTCCATCAATGCTCAGCGCAAACCTCAAATTCCTCGGATCTAAGCCAAAAGGATCACCACCATCGCCCAAAGGTACAAGTCTATCAATGTTTCCCAATTGCGGAGAGTCGGCAGGGTGTCTTAGCATTCCGTCCTGATAGAGCTCATCTGAGTGCCAACGCATCAGTTTTGCTGTATCTGGGTTTAGAAATAAACGTCTCAGACGAGCTATAATAGGAAGGTACCAACAAATTTTGTTGGGTATGTCGACATTCCTCTTTTTCTTCTTCTTGTTGTTGCTAGCCTCATCCATGTCATCATCATCATCACTATCATCGGCCATATCACTATCCTTCAGAACCTTGAACCTAGGAAATTTGCATTTCGGGCATTCACGCATTTTGCTATATTTATCACCATGGTACAAAATACAATCATTCTTACATGCATCTATTCTATGGACTTCCATTCCCAATGGACACACAAACCGCTTAGATCTGTATGTACTCTCTGGCATGTGGTTTCCATCTGGTAGAAAGTCATGTAAGAATGTTAACAACGTGGTTACACTATTATCCAACCATCCAAACTTTTCTTTCATCTTCAACGGTTCAAGCACACTTTCTAACTTTGTGTAGTGTGGCTAACACCCAGGGTACATTGGTGTCTCCGAGTCTTCGACCATACTAACATACTTATTACACATTTTCTCGTCTTTATAGTTTTGTTCAACATACCGCAGCATTTGACCTAGAGAGTCTTGTTTGTGTGTCATGTTCCCTTGCGATGATGTGTCCATGTCCACGTGGTTTGTTTGATGAACCCCGCGAGTTGGTGAAAATGTGGTGGTATTCTCATGAACATCAATATTACTACATCATCTTCTCTGATCGCATTGCACTCCCCTGCACTCTGATCATCATCACCATTATCATCATCGTGTGTACTTTCTTGTTCGCCTTGTTCGCTCCAACATTCATACCCCGCCATGAATCCCCTTTTGATCAAATGTGTTTGGATTTGTGTAAGTTTTGTAAAACTCTTGATGTTTTTGCAGTCACAACATGGGCAAGGTACCCACGGGTCATTTGTGTCAACCACAAGCTTTTTGGCTACATTCAAGAACTCCGCGACACCATCGAGGTACACATGCTCACAAGATTCCCAAGGTACATCCACTCACGTGTCATCTGCAAAATTAGACCCATCAATAATCATAAGTAATAATGTAAGAATGTTAAACAAACCCAAAATCTAATGGGCTAACATGCCCGACTAAATCCCTAAAAAATAAAAGTTTGGACAACTCCGGTAAAATTCGGAGGGTCCGAACTCCTCTATTTATCCCCAAATCCCACCTCCCCAAATCCCTAAATCCCCAAATTCCTATCTTTCTCGGCCCCGTCTCTCCTCTCCCGAGCCTCCGCCGCCGCCGCATGTCCCCGCCCACCACGCGCTGCCCCCGCCTGACACCCGCTGCCCCCGCTCTCCACCCGCGCCTCCGCCTTTCTCCCGTCTGCCACCCTGCCCTCACCCGCCTCCGCCCGCAAGTCGCCATGGTTAGGAACAACGACATCGACGATCTCCTCGACGTCGTCGTTTCCTATTCCTCGTCGTGCGATGAGGTACTCGTGTTAGAAATTTCGAGCATCATTTTGTTTCTGAGATTATCCCAATTCATTTTGATTTGAAAATTTATTAGGAATCAACTAAGGATGGCAATTTTACCCACGGGCACGGGTACACCGTACCCGCATGGGTAGGGTATGGGCACACTTTTATATCCATGGGTAATACACATACCCTACCTGTTAACTCACGGGTACGAGCACGGGTATAGACTTGTATCAATGGGTATATCTATACACTGCCCGTTGAAACTGACATGTCAAACTTACCTATAGAGTTTGAACCCACGCGGCCGAGAAGTCTAGGGACGAGTATGAGATTGCGACTTCTAAACTTTAATTTGATACTTTCATATACTTGTCTACTATTAATAAGTAGAGATTATTGTCTTTCAAATATGCTACTGATGAAAGTAAAATTTTGAATAACTAGTATACTATTGGATATACCCGCAAGATATCCAATGGGTATAGGTACCCGCCAGGTATAGGTATGGGTAATTTTTTATACCCACGGGTACAGGTATGGGTAAGCTTTTGTGCTCATTGGCTACATGGGTATAGGTATGGTATTGCTCTACCCTGCCCATACCCTTGTCATTGCCATCCTTAGAATCAACTTGTGAAATGTGTCTACAATACTCCTTCGCTGCCATTGTTATCCTAGTCGCGGTCATAATCGCTATGTTAGGAACCGTCACATGCGGGGAGAAGTTGTTATGTTGTAGATCAATGAGAGCAACCATGTGTTACATTTGAACTAATTGTTGTGTCTCCGTTAAAAATAGGGATAATACAAAATAATAGCCGTGGACAAGAGATTTCGTACCTTTTAACACAGTCCGGATTAATTCGGACCCTCCGGGTTTCAGACAAACCTCAACACTACGTGCTCCATCTGGCATCTACTGGCAAGAACACAGGTGGGGCTCATAAAATAAGTCACCCCTGTAAAATAAGAGTGTAGCCGGTTAATATTTACAACCATCTCCTTCAACTTCTACTCGCAGCCGGTGAAAATAAACAGCCATCGCTAATACACATGTTCTTAGAGACGGTCGTGAAAATAAACCGGCTGCGAGCCTGTTCTTAGAGACGTTCGTTGTATAAAACCGGCTGCGCACTTGTACGATTAAGTGAAGGAGACACCAAGAGGAACGGCACGGTTCTTCACTGAGCGTCACGGTTCTTCACACCGGAGAGGCGGAGATCACCAGAGAGGTTCGTTCAATCTTCTCAAGGCCATGTCAAGATCCCCTTCTCGATTTCCCTATGCGTCCATCTTCTGAGAGGCAGTTCTTCAGAGCGGAAGTGATTGTGATTTACTTTCTAAATATTTTGATCCCCTTCTCGATTTCCGTCTCTGCGTCCATCTTCTCAAGATCTATTCTCTATGTTATCAGGTTAAGAAGGTCGAGCGCGGAAGTAAATCACAAAGTTTTGTGTGTGAATAATCAGGTTAGTAACATTCTTCTTTCGATCCCTCGTCCCCTTTTGAATACATGAAGTAAATCATAATGTTTTATCATACCTAGGTATCTTTTATTCCATAATATTTGTCTGCGCATGTCCAATATACTTACTAATCTCTCATAATGTTTCTTATCCTTTTGCTAATTCAATTGCTTATATAACTTGCACATGTGTACGTACCATAAGTCAATTAGATGTCATTGGAAGTTTTGTTTGGATTTAAAAAGTCAATTAGATGTTAATGAAATCTGTCTTATAATACAAAATATTAGATAATATTTGCATGAGACAAGATATCATAATATGACTTGTCCAGGTTAGATGATACAGAAGAAAATGACAACTAAGAATGGTGTACTAATAAATCCAATGCCTAGACAAGACTACAAGTTTGAATTTGTATTAGACAAGATATCATAATTTTAAATGAACTAGTAAAGTATTTGTTACCTAAATAAACTGTTAAATCTAAAGATATTTATCAAATCCCTTTTTCATAGTTTTTGTTCATATTTTCATAGTTTTGTCTATCTTATGGGACTGGGGAAGACAGCATGTCAGGTTTATTACCTGCAGAGATGAGGCCTCAGATTTCTAGGGTAATTATAAAGCTTTTAGGTGTAGCTCCTGGTCCGATTGACGACATGTTTCTTGTAAAAACAGTCTGCTGTTTTGACGTGGATGGACTTTTCAAAAGCCTTCATGTTATTCAGAAGCTCATTGGCAACAACTTCGAGTATTTTGTGAACCACAACATTGAATGCCAGCTTCTTGTTAGGCCAACTAATTCTCATGCTACTGAGAAACTTGAGGAGGCACTGCAGTACACTTTCAAATTTGATGAGGAGCGTGTGAAGATCTACAAGCTAGTACTCCTCGATCTTCTTCCACGGATTTTTAGATCACTTTTTTAAGGAGCCTCGAACTTTTCCAAGACGGAGGGCAGCAGGATATCCAAAGGGTTATTCTGATTTATTCATTGACCTGGAGACAACTCATAACCCAATAATGTCAGATACAACCATGAGTATATTAGGTGTTGTGGAGGGTCAGCACAACAGTTTGTTTAGTCTCCTCACCACACCACTCATGCTTATCATGTGGTTCATACTTGGCCTGAGAAGTACAAGTTTGCAGTTGATCAGAATCGCAATGTGTACATAAAGTTTTACGATCCTGATGACTTTAACTATCTGGCAAGCCACCATTTCTTATCTGGCAAGTTCTTGATCACGTTTTATAAAGTTTAGAGTGTGACCAAGGCTAGTGAGACAAGTGACATTGGCAAGAGGTGCCCTATTTACAGTTCTGTTGATGATGTAAACTACTCTGAGCATCAGTTTTAGTAGATTAGCATGAGATAGTTATGTTGAATCCTTTTGCCTTTTGTTTTTTGCACGTACTTTACGTTGAATCAGTTTGTTATGCAACTTTTGTATATATGGCTATGTTGAACACTGCTCTGCTTTTATATATATGGCTGTGTTGTGCAACTTCTGTATTTTTTCTTGTGGTTTTTTGTGTGGTTACTATATATGATATTACCAAGTTTGTCAATGTTCACTCAAACTTCTGGCAGGACCGCTCCGTCTGGCATCTACTGGCAAAATTAAGAGCGCAACCGGTTAATAATTTTCACCATCTCCGATACTTACCTTACGCAGCCGGTCGTGATAACCAGCCGTCTCTATCTTCTCAAAGACGGTTAATGTAAATACTGGTCTCCAAAATACAAAATATCTTAGAGACGGTTAAAATAACAAACCGGCTATGTAGGTGAGGCAGACGGGTGTTACTTTCATCCGTCTCGAGTACCGTAGGCGGTTATTATTTCCAACCAGCTCTAAAACTCTTGGAGACGGTTATGAAATTTGAACTTGCTACGGTCAGGGCGGGACGACGGTTTAAATTATATTGGTGCCAAACCGGCTCAGATCACAGTCTCTAATGCTATGTATTGTACTAGTGATTACTCGGGGCCTCCAATTAAGTTGTGGAGCTTTTCCCAAACTTGTTTATTGGGAGCCTCCAATTGAGTTGTTGAGAAGTGCCCCAACCTTATGAGAGGTTCCAGATTACCACCGACAAGTGCACCGAATGGAAGTGTGGATCGATCCCATCGGGGTGAAATTCACGGGACGAAAAGAGAGGCCTCTTGTGGCGGTGGTGGTTTGATACCACCCCCTCTCCACGAGACGTACTCTATGTTGGGAGGAACTCGATAAAATATCATCGTCTCCGCGTGCCTCTATTATCTCTATATTCGGGATCTTACTTATCCACCTTACTTAGTGATAGCCTTCGTGTTTGAAGTGTATATCTTGCTATCACATAGTTGGTTGTCTTGCTTAGCATAATATGTTGGTACACATAGGTGAATCCTAGTTATTCTAGGTTTAGTGCTTGAAAAAGTATAGTTTAATTCCGCCTTTGTTGAGCCTCTCTTGGAAAAGTTTTAAACCGCCTATTCACCCCCCTCTAGGAGGCATATGTATCCTTTCACCTTGGATCCGTAGCAAATCCTGGACGAGCCTTGTCAAAGTTCTTCAATTCATCGCCATCAACTGGATGTCTCAGTAAGTAATCGTCTAGCTTGAGAATCTCTTTATGACATCTTGTTTCCTTAGATGTTTGTTCTGACTGAAACAACCTCTGCAATCTATGTATAATTGGAAAATATCTCAGAACCTTATAAGGATATTTCTTCTTTTTATCACCATTTTTCCATCTTGATTCGTTACATACTGGGCAATCAGCGAGGTTTTCATAATCCTCCCAGAATAGTACATAGTTATTTGGAAAAAAATGGATCTTCTCATATGATAGTCGGAGTACCTTGATATACTGTTTCATCTCATAAAAGGATTTTGGCAGTCCTTCCCTAGGGATTGACTCGCTATACACCTTAATCACTGCATCGAAAGCTTTGTTGGTAACCTTGTTGGACGACTTTTACTTTAGTAATTTCATTACCATTTCGAATCTTCAGATACCAGAATTAGAGTCCACTGAACACCTGGCATATTCTATCGGGTCAGAGAAAAGTGATGTTTTAGGAGAAGGGACGCCCTTTTTGCTTGAAGTGGGGTACAGGTCCCTTAACAAAATCAGAAAGATCCTCATCCTCGATCTATTGAGCTTCATGTAGACCATCATTAGCTAGAGGATCAAGAACATGCTGATCATATGATTCACCGTGTTTGGTTCGCCTAATATATGTGCATTTCATCCCATTAATGAATAACTGTGCTTCGACTCAGCTTTTTATAATTAAAGTATTGTTGGCATGGGCAAAACACATCTGAGTTGCCGTTATGCTATCTAACAAACTTCATAAAGTCATTAACACCTACCCAATACGAAGGTGTTGCTTTTTTTCGTTCAATATCCAATATCTGTCCATCTGTTGAGGATAGAGATGGTCAAAATCTTTCATGATATTTCAGCGAACAGGTTGATTACAGATCTAATTAAGCCAAGATATCTGAACAAACTGATGGAATATAGAACTATAAATGTTACGTAATTTTAGCCTATTTCAGTAATTTTAGCCTATTTCAGAACTTGAGTGCAGAACTATGTTACATATTTGAGAGAACAAATCGACCGAGCGCAATAAAATACCAACCAATCCGAACAAACTGATCAAGTGCAGAACAATATCAAACAAACAGATCGAGTACAAAACAACTTCTAGGGAACAATTCAAGCGAACTAAGGAAATTATAAGCGTACCGTGGGGATCGACCAGCCGATTGCCGACCTGTGTGCGTCTCGAGAAAAAAATCTGTAGCCAGCGATGGTGTCAGCCGCCCTAGATGGTAGACGGAGGGTGAATGTTTTGGAGCGCGGCCTATGGTTTTCACGGCCGGTGCATCTCCAGAAGAATGGTGCAAAGAGATAGTAGTTGGCTGCTGGAGTGAAGGCGCGAGTAGGAAAGTTTTGGCGCAAAGAGACAGTAGTCGACTGCTAGAGTGAAGGCGCGAGTAGGAAAGTTTTGGGGCGCGCGTGCTATGTGTCCTAGTTGTCAACAATTTTCACTGCCAAAATTTTCCGCCCTTGTTTCTTTCTTCCTTGTTGACGTCTGGAATTTTTATTACTAAGCCATGAAATTAGCCTATGAGGCCCAAACATTGCTCAAAACTTTCTAATTCGGCATTTTCATGGTCTTGTGGCGGTCGATCATAGCCCATTCAGTTTAGGAATGAGCCTATTGAATATTTCCCATGATGAAAAAAGCTATGCCTACCTATGTTTTTTGGTAAAAACTATTGCACTACGTAGAAGTTTTTAGTTTAGCTACCAACAGCGTCGCCTTATTATCTGAAGAGATATAAACATGGTTAAAGAAAGTCTTTTTAAGTTATAGAAGGAATCGTTTAACGTTTTCTATTGTATTAAATGTTTCTTTCGTAGTGGCAAGGCAAGCCGTTCATTGCTTTTGACATCTCGAGTTCAAATTCTAGGCAATTTTTTTTCTTGTAGTCATAATTCTGTACTCTCAGATTGACATCTGGGACCAAGGTAAACTGTTGCTGCGTCTAGCAATGTTACCAATGTCAGAATGGCGGACTCGATCCGAAAAATAGTCCAACACATACATATTTCTTTCAAATAGAGGCTGACATCTGGGACCCAATATAGACACATTTTCTGTACATAGGAGGCTGATATCTGGATCCAGCAACAGACCAAGGTTAAAATAGTGGTTGTGGCAATTTCTGTTATTATATACTAACTCTGAAATATAGGACCCACAAATGGAGTATAGATTAACTTTTTTATAAAAAAGACTGATACCTAGGTCCCAATAAACTGTTGCTGCATCTAGCAATGTTGCCAGGAGCAGAACGGCGGACTCGACCTAAAAAACAGTTCAACATCCACACGTTTTTTCAAATAGAGGCTGACATCTAGGACCCAGTCTACACACGTGTCCTACACAGAGGAGGCTGACATCTGAGACCCATCAATGGACCAAGGTCAGAACAACCGCCCAAAAAAAGTCCATCATACTAGCACATTTCATTTACAGAGAGGCTGACATATAGGGTCCACCAGAGACCCTAATTACAGGTCTGCACCGAGCAACTTTTTCAATTCGAATAAGGGAGACGCGAGCAAGAAAAAAATCCAATATGCAGACGTTTCTTTTAATAAGATGCTGAAATATGGGACCCTATACCGTGATCAAACGGTAGATTCGTCGAACAACGCTATCTAGTTCGAAACAGGGTAGCGCTAGGGAAGAAAAAAATCCCCACATGATTCTTCTAATGTGAGGTTAACATAGGGGATCCACCAGCCTAAATAAACGGCTGATGCAATGAGCAATGCTATCAAGTTACCATGGAGGCACGAGCCATGAAAAAAATCCATCATGCACACGTTTTTCTAATATGAGGATGAGACGTGTGGCCCAACTATGAGATTAACTGTAAATACATCTATAGAGAAGCTGACATGTGGGACCCATCAACGAGACCTTATACATGTGCTGTATCGAGCAACGTTTTCAAGTTCGAAACTGGAGCGAGCGAGAAAAAAAACCAACATACAGACGTTTCTTCTGATAAGATGCTGACACGTGGAACTAACACGCGTGGCCAAATGGCAGATTCACCGCCTCTTGTGGGATTTCGTGAGCTCGATGGCTCCTACCGGTCCTTCTAGCGGCGGGATGCAGCCGGTAGGATGATAGGATCAGTTCAGTTACGTGTGTTCCCTCCTGTCATGTTGGAAGTCACGGTTCCTCCTATCCCTCCTGTAGTAACCTTGGAAAATCTTCAATTAAAAAATTTCTTGTTATTTTATTTTTCTGCATTATCATGTTCGTCATGCCACCTTGTATGGAACATACAATTAAATTATTGCATTTAAATTATCTCACTTGTATTTGGTTCTTGATATTTGTTGGGGAGATAACCCCGGATAGGGTAAAGACGGGGAGAGACGAAAGGATGTTCCCCGTCTAGTTTCCGAGTTACGGTCTGAGCCGGCCGAATCATGTAGAGGTCAGCCGAGATAGGAAAGTACAGGACCCTCGTAATAATGGCAGGACATTACCCGGCCGAGATACTTCGTAAGTCGGCTGGGTTAGCCCGAGTAATCTTAATACAGATGAAGGACAGGCCGAACTACGGGAGGCAGGGCCGAATGATACGAAGCTTGCAGGAGAAGGAGAAGCTGAAGTCAAACCCTAGCTGCAGGCTAGGGAGAATCTGAGCAAAGCCAAGACGCAGAGTGACAGAGAGGCAGAAGAGGTCACGGAGGAGACAGTCCTGAAGCCCGAGGCGTGTAGGAGGGGCCCTCTGGAACCTTGCCGCCGTTAGGGGAGCGACAGGGAAAGGGAGGCGCCGAACTACTATATCGGGACAAGCATATTCCTCGAATATGCTTGCCACGTCAGCCCTAAAGGAACCCAAGGCTCTCCTTTATAAGGGGAGGCTTGGACCCTGAAGAGGGGACCGGCTCATTCTTAGTACCGTAAGGCTGGAAAACTTCTCCCTTTCTCCTCGTATACAGCTCAAGGAGCACTTGTAACCCAAGGAAGGAGAAATAAAGATCTTTGCATTAGTCTTCTGTGTGTAGAATTAACTACATCTTCCCTCCCCAGATCCCACTAGCATCCATTGGCCCCAAACTTTAGCCTACCCATGGCATCTGCCGTGTCACCACCACGACAATATTTGAATTTATGTTTTGGATTGCCTCCCTCTATTTTCTCCCTCTCTATTATATTCTATTTGGTGCCATGTGTGATGGAACTATAATGTCTAAGTTATTTTTATTTGAGTCTTGATATTTTATTTTATCAAATGCCTAAATTAAGTTGAGTACATCATCTCTTATACTTTTCACTCTATCTTGTGTCTCACTAATGCCTAGGGCCGGCCCTAATATTTTGGAGGCCCGGTGCGAAACTAAAACGGCGTCCTTGATGCCGCCGCTACCAAAATCTTAACATACCAACCATCCATGAATGCGGTCGTCACACCCAGGCCCTTTAATTTGTTGAAAACACAAGGCACAAATCACATATGAGCGGAAGCAATAAACTATAACTATTTTGCTATTGGTGTCTTAATATTGTCCTACAAAAGTAAATATACAATGAACCGCTAAAATAGAAACTATATTTATAGTTTAATTGCATAGAATTACACAAGATATGTCTAAATACATGCGGATAAAGATAAATCCAAGTCACTTATTTTTGAACCAAGTACTAGTTTGTGTGTGCTTGAAATACAATCTATACCATTTGCATGTTGACATGCTGGAGCGCTTTTTTACCTTTTGTTTTGCCATGGAAAGAGCTAGTACAATAGTAGCACGTTTTGGACTGCTACGTGTCGCATGAACATGCGATGGAGTTTGAGTTTTCTAGCGGATGGCAATGGAGTTAACGAGTCTCCCGCTTCATGTTTTATCAGGAGACCTCACCGGAGAACTTGCCGGAATCCTGGTAGCAAAAAAATATGCCAATATAGCAAAATCACCGAACGGTTGTAGTAAAATGTAAATTCACAGAAGACCCCGCCGAAGATCATATAGCAAAACATTTCTTCAAATGATACAAATTCAGAAAATGTATCAAGCAAAAAAATTGTGCTATTATAGCAAAACCAACCTCGTTCGTTCGTCGGAGACCTTCTACCAAGAAAAACATTTTATTGTAGCAAAAACGGTTCTTACTAGACTCTCGGCGGACGACCTCGTAGCAAAACATAGTACCAATATAGCAGCATCATTTAACGGTTGTAGCAAAAAAAAGTTCTTCATACAAATGCAAATCCATATATCGTATGGCACAGAAACAAAATCATGCAAAACCAAAGAACTATTGTAGCACAAAATTATTCTCTGCTATGCAAAATACACAAAGTTGTGGTAGCAGGGCGGTGCTCGTAGCACTCAGACTCCGGTGGGTATTTCTTGCGGCCATCGGGAGCTCCGATGGAGGAGGTTGTGCCCATCAGCAGACAGAGGAATCAGTCCGGCCACGACCCCCATCTTTGGCGATCGGCGCCATGGGAGGTTGAGGAGGCAGCGGAGAAATCCCACCGGACGTACATGACATCACGATGGAGGCAGAGCACTGGGAGCCACAGGGTTCGACAACGGCGTCGAGGTAGAACCGGCATAACTAGGTCGATGGCATGCAGCCCTCGACGGTGAAGTGGGTGCGGGCGGCAGCGGCGCTGCAATAGCGTGCGTACATGGTGGCGCAGTGGGCGCGCCCCTCGGACGCGGTAGGTGCGGCGGGAAGAAGGGGTGAAGGCCGGTGGTGGTCGAGGGCGTCGCGCAGGGCAGGGCATGGGAGACTAGGAGGTGCTCCAAGTATGAGCGCCGTCACCGACGGAGTCAACGCCCGCACCTCCGTGTTGTCTCCCATGATAGAGAGGGGAAAATAAGATGCGTAGCATAGGCGCGGGCAGGAGGAGTAGCGCGCGGCGCGATGGGGGTGGCGGCAGAGACCCGACAGGAACAAGGAGGCTCGCTGGCTGGAGCTGGTTGTGTGCAGGCCGGCGACTGGCGGAGGTCTAGAGACGGAGGTGGGTGTTCGTGGGGAACGAAGAAGGAGGCAGGTGGAGAAGAAATCACAGGAGGGAATAAGTTCTGGTGGTGGCCCACCTCTTTTCTCTCCGCTAAAAAAGAACGCGTGGCAACCGGAGGAGGCAAAGGATGCGAGACGGAAAACGAGCGTTTTTTCTATCTAGATTGACTACAAAAGCCCGTTTTAGCTCCACGTCCTGTTCTAGCCTGGAATCTAACACTACTGGAAAAACCATCTTCGGTTCGATCAGAGCAACATCACCAGTCCCGGCCCGTCACGAACCGTGACTAGTGCTAGCACTAGTCCCGGTCCGTGAGGCCTCCAACGGCTAGAAATGGCCATAAGCATTAGTCCTGAGCTGGACCAGAGCATTAGTCCCGGTCCGTAATATGGCCCGGGACTAATAAGATGGAGTGGGGCAACAGCTTTTTTCGGGGACTATTAGTCCCGGGTCGTATCACGGCCCGGGACTAATTGTCCATCACTATATATACAGCTCCCTGGCCAGCTGCCCTAAAGCATATGGTGGCCATTTTTCTCAAAGAAGCAAGAGAGTTCATGCCATTTTTTTTCTCAAGATTTGTCAAGATTTAGTTTGCAACACCTAAATCCAAAGCTTTAAAAGGTTATAACTTTATTCTTTCATCTCTTATTGCTACTTTATCTCTATAATGCTCTAGAAGTATAGAGATATGGATCAAATGCATGCATGATGTAGAAGTAGCTAGAAGGATTTTGATATATATGTGTAACAAATTTTGATTAGGCACATAGTTACTGAAAATTGAAATGTGTAATTTTAGAGTTTCAGAGCTTAGAATGGAACGAGGTTTTCACTGATAGAACAATAATAAAAAACTTCACATTTATCATGTTGATTGTTTTCTCCAATTCACAAATTGGTGCATGTAATTTTTCAAAATTCAAAATTAATGCTCTAGAAGCTCTCAATATAACTTGTAATAATTTTATCATGTTGTGTAATGGTTTTTGATATACTTTTACTATAATGCAGATGGTCCGGGAATGGATGTGCAGTCCGACGCTCTGGCGAAGTTCATTAATGGCGTGCATGAATTCATCCGTGTTCGATGCAAACAAGCACAATGGTTTTGTATTCATCCATGTAATGGATGTAGGAATCAGAAGGATTACTCTGACTCAAAAACCCTTCACAGCCACCTGTTGAAGTCCGGCTTCATGCCCAGTTATAATTGTTGGACCAAGCACGGAGAGAGAGAGGGGTTATAATGGAAGACAATGAAGAAGAGGAGGAGGATGACAACTATCATGGTTTCCCTGAGTACGGAGATACTTCCATGGGGGATGCTGAAGGGGAGGATGAATAAGAGACACATGATGAACCCATTGATGATCTTGGTCGGACCATTGCCGATGCACGAAGAGATTGTGAAACTGAAAAGGATAGGGAGAAGTTCAATCACATGCTAGAGGATCACAAAAAGTTGTTGTACCCAAATTGCGAAAATGGTCTGAAAAAGCTGGGCAGCACACTGGAATTGCTGCGATGGAAGGCTGAGTGTGCTATACCTGACTCCTCATTTGAAAAGTTGCTGAAAATGATGAAGAATATGCTTCCAAAAGATAATGTATTGCCCGCCAGTACATACGAAGCAAAGAAGGTTGTCTGCCCTCTAGGTTTAGAGGTTAAGAAGATACATGCATGCCCTAATGACTGCATCCTCTACCGCGGTGAGGAGTATGAGAATTTAGATTCATGCCCGGTATGCACTTCACTTCGGTATAAGATTAGACGAGATGACCCTGGTGACGTTGAGGGCGAGCCCCCGGAAGAGGGTTCCTGCGAAGGTGATGTGGTATGCTCCTATAATACCACGGTTGAAACGCTTATTCAGAAACAAAGAGCACACCAAGTTGTTGCGATGGCATAAAGAGGAACGTAAGTCAGACGGGATGTTGAGACACCCCGCTGATGGGTCGCAATGGAGAAAAATCGATAGAAAGTACCCGGACTTTGCAAATGACGCAAGGAGTTTAAGGTTTGGTCTAAGTACAGATGGCATGAATCCCTTTGGGGAGCAGAGCTCCAGTCACAGCACTTGGCCCGTGACTCTATGCATCTATAACCTTCCTCCTTGGTTGTGCATGAAGCGAAAGTTCATTATGATGCCAGTGTTAATCCAAGGTCCGAAGCAACCCGGCAACGACATTGATGTGTACCTAAGGCCATTAGTGGAAGAACTTTTACAGTTGTGGCACGAACCCGGGATACGCGTGTGGGATGAGCACAAGCAGGAAGAATTTAACCTCCGAGCATTGCTTTTCGTAACAATCAATGATTGGTCTGCTCTTAGTAACCTTTCAGGACAGTCAAACAAGGGATACAATGCATGCACACACTGTTTAGATGAGACTGAAAGCATATATTTGGAACATTGTAAGAAGAATGTATACAATGAGCATCGTCGATTTCTTTTGGCCAAGCATCCCTTAATAAAGAAAGGCAAGCATTTCAACGGTCTGGCATGTCACTAGACGAAGCCTAAGGAGCATACTGGTGCTGATATATTTGATATGGTCAAAGATTTGGATCAACTGGTAACCTTTGGAAAGGGTCCTGGAGGAAAATCTGTTCCGAAAGACGCTGAAGGACACGCACCCATGTGGAAGAAGAAATATATATTTTGGGAGCTACCATATTGGAAATTCTTAGAGGTCCGCTCTGCAATCGATGTGATGCATGTGACGAAGAATCTTTGCGTGAACCTGCTAGGCTTCTTGGGCGTGTATGGGAAGACAAAAGATACACCGGAAGCATGAAAGGACCATCAACGTATGAAAGACCCAGATGGCCTGCATCCAAAATGGTTTCAAGGTCATGCCAGCTACGCTCTTACCAAACAAGAGAAGGAAATATTTTTTGAATGCCTAAGCAGTATTAAGGTCCCGTCTGGCTTCTCGTCGAATATAAAGGGGATAATAAATATGGCAGAAAAAAGTTCCAAAACCTAAAGTCTCATGACTGCCACGTGATTATGACGCAAATGCTTCCGATTGCATTGAGGGGCTTCTACCGATAATGTTCGAGTACCCATTGTGAAGCTATGTGCATTTCTCAATGCAATCTCTCAGAAGATAATCAATCCTGAAGATCTACCACGGTTACAGAATGATGTGGTCCAATGTCTTGTCAGTTTTGAGTTGGTGTTCCCACCATCCTTCTTCAATATTATGACGCACCTGCTGGTTCACCTAGCCGAAGAGATTTCCATTCTTGGTCCTGTATTTCTACACAATATGTTTCCCTTTGAGAGGTTCATGGGAATCTTAAAGAAATATGTTCGTAACCGTGCTAGGCCAGAAGGAAGCATCTCCAAGGGCTATGGAACAGAGGAGGTCATTGAATTTTGTGTTGACTTCGTTCCTAACCTTAAGCCGATTGGTCTTCCTCAATCGTGGTATGAGGGGAGACTGAGTGGAAATGGTACTCTAGGAAGGAAATCAATAATATGTAGAGACGGACATTCTTACACCGAAGCACATTACACCGTTCTACAGAATTCTATCTTGGCAGCCCCATATATCGAGGAACACAAGAAAATCTTACGCTCCAACAACCCTGGAAAGCATGACTCTTGGATTAGAGATGAACACATGAAGAGTTTCGGCGGTTGGTTGCAACATCTCATCAAAAACAACACTCTTGGAGATCAGCTATACTTGTTATCTAGGTCACCATCTTCGACTATATCGACTTTCCAAGGGTACGAGATAAATGGGTATACATTTTACACGATAGCCCAAGATAAAAAGAGCACCAACCAAAACAGTGTTGTCCGCTTTGATGCAACCGACAACAATGGGTCAAAGACCACATATTATGGTTACATAGAGGAGATATGGGAACTTGACTATGGACCTACTTTTAAGGTCCCCTTGTTTCGGTGCAAATGGGTCAATCTGACGAGAGGAGGGGTTGAGGTAGACAAGAAATATGTAATGACATCGTTGGATCTCAACAATCTTGGATACTTAGACGAACCATTAGTCCTAGCCAATGATGTGGCCCAGGTTTTCTATGTGAAGGACATGTCTACCAAACCTAGAAAACAAAAAAATAAGAAAAAGAATACACCAGACAATGAGCCAAAGCGCCACATAGTTCTTTCAGGAAAAAGAAACATCGTGGGAGTGGAGGACAAGACAGACATGTCAGAAGATTGTGATAAGTTTCATGAAATTCCACCCTTCGCGGTGAAGGATGACCCAAGCATCATGTTAATAAATGAAGATGCTCCATGGATACGACGGGATCAGAAAGGAACACACGCGAAGAAATGATATGTAATAATTGTAACATTTTATGAGTGAAGATGTTCCATGCATGTGTCCATTTTTATAGTGTTGTCTGCAAACAATCTTGAGTGTGTTAGTCCCGTTTTATGGCTGGACCGGGACTAAAGGACGGCCTTTAGTACCGATTCATACTTACCATTAAGATCTGATCTCCAAACGCGTGATGTTACATATTAGGGAGTGCCTCTATGACCATTTTCTCGGAGATGCCGGAGGACTGGGCTCCGTCGGCATCTCCCTGAAACTGGCCGTAGTGGTGTCCCTGCTCTCGAAAACCATCTTGCAGCTTGTAACTTATCTAACTAGATCAATACGCCTGGGAGCTAACTAATTTCACATATTAGGGAGTGCGTCTATGACCAGTTTCCCTCTCCAACCGGGACTAAAGATGAACCCTCTCTTTATATAGACATTTCCCTCTATTTATTAGGTAACACTCAAGACATTTATTAATATTAAAAACCGGGACAAACCGGGACTAGCTAATACTCAGGACTAAAGCCGGCCTGTCACATCCCAAGATTTTCCAAATCTTGTAATGTGAAAAATAATTGAATAAAATAAAACTTTGTTGATTTTCAGGGTGAGAAGAAACTTTTTGATTCCAATTGGGAACCTTCAAACCTATTTTGATCAAGATAAATCCTAAAGAGATTTAAAAAGATAAACATTTAAAGGAAAATAAAAAAATATTTGGAATTACTATTTTGGATCTTTTAATAAATTTTTTTTGGTTTCAAATAAAAGGTAGAAACATAAATAAGGATTATTTTATAAAGCCAAATTAAACCTTGGCCAAGCCTTTGAAATAAAATATTTCTATTTGATAAAAATAGTAAAGGTTTACTCAAATAAAATAATAAGGATTTAATATCCAAGTTTATTAAAAACAAAGGCTTTACTATTTTAATTAAACATCAAAACTTATTTATTTATTTTAAACAAGTTTTCCAAGTATTCTTTATTCTCAAATAAAACCTACTGATTTGGTTTTGAAAATATTTAGTTTTCAAATGGAGCTTTTAATTAAAATAAAACCCATTTGATTTATTAACTAATGTCCATTTTATTTAATTATAAATGGACTCTAAAATAAAAATATTATTTTATTTTGGGACATGGAGTGTTGTTGTTAAACAGAACCAAAACCCAATACAAGTGTGGTGAATGTTTGAATTGATTTGAATGCTTGATTGATTGTTTGAAATTCAAAACAGAAAATAGAATTAGAAAAAGAAAAGCATTTGGGAAGAAAAAAAATGGAACCAGACCTGACCAAACTGAGCCTGGCCCAACTTAAGCCCAGTTAGCCCACTCCCTCTCTCCACGAAGAAAACATTTCGCACCTGTCAACTAACCCGCAGAGCGACTGACCGGTGGCCCCTCTTTTCCCTCTCACTCCCCCACTAACAGCAAGGCCCCACAACACTGTTCATCGTCTTCAACCGCGCTGATTCCTCCTCGCCGTTTCCTGTCTTTACTCCGGCGATCAATTCGCGTGATTAACATCCATTACTCCCCAGCGACCACGCCCCCTTAAACGTCTCCCTCTCCTCCCCATTTCCCCTCTGTCGCCATAACCAACACGCCACCAGGCTACGCTAATTTCACCAAAGACCCCTCACTGCTCCGACAAGCTTCCTCCTCGATTCCGGCCGAACCTCGCCACCCCTTGTCTCCCTGAGCACACGACCGTGATCCCCACTCCCAGGCGCACCTGTCTGTGCCCTCCGTTCAACCGCGGGCACCCCAGAGTGTCGACTTCGACAACTTCTGAGCACCGCCGCGTCTGCTTTCCACTCCGGCGAACTCCATAGGTAAACCCCGTTCTCCCCAGAACTCCTCGATGATACTCCCACACTCGCCACACTCTCCTAAATCTAACCATGCTCTTATCTTGCCTTAGGGCGATCTGCAACATCGACCCCGACCACGATCAGAGCCGCCCGACGCTGTTCCCCACTCCGGCGAGCAATCCCGCTAATGAGCTGACCGTACCTTGAGCATCCCCACGTCACTGCGATCACGGTGAGCATCCCCACTTCGTTCCTTGCTTCCTGTAGTTGCCATAGCGCCACGAGAAGTTCTAGATACTTTTCCGTACTTTGTATCTAGAGTACTTCACCTAATTTCCTCCGCATTCTTAGGTTTCGGTGGCATTTATCACGCGCTTCTGGGACCCGAGACTCTTGAAGAATCCACCTGACCGTCGCCACCGTCTGCCGCCGCGTAGCGCCGCCAGCTTTTGGCTAGGCATCTGTGACCGTTAGATATAAATCAAAAGGATGCGATTAGATCACTTAACAGTGAAAGGGTACGCAATCTGAGCCGCGCGATCTATTTAGATCCAACGCCCCGCAGAGGCCGATCCGCGCGAATCGGTATCGACCAGTAGCATCACGCCGTGTGGCACCAGACGATTTAACACATAATTTTGAAATCATATTTGGATGCAAATTTGAAACCCTTGTAACTTTTGATACACACGTCCAAAAATTGCAAACTTTATATCAATGGAATCAGTGGAACAAGCCCTAGCCAACCATGCAATTTGTTTAGTAAAAAGCGTCTGGTAAAATGTTTGTTTTTGCAGAAACATTTGTATGCTTGTTTAGGTGATAAAAATTATTCCAAAATGTTTTTAGGGTTAAAATCTTTGCAAATTGGTTTGTGGTGAACCTACTGACCTTAGGAACCAACTTGTGGATTTAAAAATGTATTTGGTGAAGATTAGGATGGATTAATTGATTTACCCATAAAAATATTGATTTTGCTATGAAAATGATTTTGGAGTAAAAGCTTTGGGAAAATGATTTGACTCAAACCTACTGACCCTAAACACCAAGTTTTGAGAATTAACAACTTATTTGGTGAACAACATAAAGTTTTTGCTTTGATAAAAACATTTTCCACCACATAAAATAATGAAAGGATTTAAAAATGGTTTATAGACAAAACCCTTTTGCAAATGACTTTGCCACTTTAGAAAATGACCACTTTGAACCTTACAAAGTTTAGAGCCTAGTAGAAAACATCTTTGCAAATAAAACTACCTTTTGCATGCTTGCATGCATGACTTAGTTCCTATGATTTTATGTGTGTTTGATGGTTTGAGTATTGGTTGGAATGCTAGTTGATATTGTGTTTCCTTGATTGATTTGTAGTGAAGTAAGAAAAGTGTGAAACTAGCAAGATCAAGAAGTGAACCATCATTCCCTACCCAAAAAGGCAAGTGACACTATCATCTAAAGTCCTACTATTTTTCATTATACTTAGTGGATTTTGAAACATGCATGAAAAGAATTTCTATACTTATTCTATGCCAAATCCTAATAGGATACCTTATATATTCCTTAGTGAAAACAATGTAGTTGTAAAATGCTTAGCCATGCTAAATATTTTGAGAAGAGATACATGTTGAGATTTTACGAAGTTGAGAAAAGACTTGTGTTTTACATAATAAAACAAGGACTCAATGAACCACCTGGGTGGACAAGGATACTTTGAGTTTTGGAGAAGGTGGCAACAAAAGGAACCATGTCTATGGCAACATCTTTGTGTTGTGCATCAAAAGAAAACCACCCAGGAACTTAGAGATTGAACATGTTTCTCCAATTGTGGCTTTCGTGTACAACCACATGCTACATATGGATCTGGCTTGGTCAACTACATTAGGAAGACCCATGCATTGTCTTCAGGTTACTGAAAATGAGGGAACTTGAAATCCTACATGGGTACTGAAGACAAGCTAGCAATGGTGTATGGGAGGACCCTCTGGAAAGACTTCATCACATTCTCAATCTGCCAGTACTCCATCTTGGTGAGCACTTATCCAGCGGCCACTGGTGGCAACAAGATGAGAGTGTGACATGTGGGTAAAGTGTACAACTTCTGCAGAAGATAAAAATCTAAGTACTTAGCCGTGTCCCCGGTTATGGACAATACTGAGCAACTAAAGCTTGAAGCTATGGGAAATCTCGACATTCTATGTTATTCCTGGTTATAAAGTTGTATTATGACCTTTGTTTCTCGATATTACATATTAACTGTGGATGCTAGCTATTGATCCAGGGACTAGCATTGTAAACACAGGGGACTCTACCTTATTTAAAGGGTGGGACCCTTTACACACCCCCTTTAGTCATAATAATGCCTAGTCCTATAGTACGCAGCTTCAGGGTCTTCATCGTCATCGTCATCATCATCGTCATCGTCACCTGCCACTCCGGGGATCCTCAGCCCATCCATGGCATATACCAGGGGCCATTCCAGCCTCGGATTCATGGCGGGCGGGAGAGGGGTCTCCTGGAAGACGATGCCGCTACCGCCGGGCCGATGTGGGGCCTGTGAAGGGCGGACTCGTGGGCACCGTAGGCGAGGATGGTATCCCCCGGTGATGTAGCGCATCACTCTGATGATAGTATGGTTCGCCCACCACAAATGACGGCCGGCTTCGTTGTGGTTCACTGGTGGCGGGCCATCACCCTCGTACCTAGCGAGCTCCCTTTCCCACCTATTAGCGAACAAGGCATTCCAGGTGTCGTAGTTGTCGGGATCCCGCTGGGGATCCATCCGTTGCTCCGGCGTGAGCTCGTGGTAGAAGTGGTTTGTGATGGCCGCCTGGCGTGCGCAACCTTGAGGGACAAGAGGAACAGGAATCCCTCCAGCGCTCAGCATCCAGCCGGCGGGTGGCCGGTAGCCCGGCGGACAAGGGTAGTTGGAGGCGCACAGCGCCTCGGTCTTCTTGAGGGTCAGAATGGCCCAGTAGGCGTTGTCCATTGTTCTAAGAGAGGAAGGTGTGGAAAGGGCGGGAAAACTTGGCGTGAAGCTTTGGGAAATGGCAGGAAAAATCTTTAGTCCCGGTTAGTGACTACATTCGGGACTAAAAGCTCTCGTAGAAAGTAAAGGGCGGGAAAACTTGGCGGGAAGAGGTGGGAAATGGTAGAAAATATCTTTAGTCCCGGTTTGTGACTACAATCGGGACTAAATGGATATTATATTAAGATTCATTATATTTTTCTGATAATAATAGACATATTTTTTGTTTTATTTGGATTATTACAATAAAAGATATGATTTTTTAAAGTTTTTATATTTTATTTGAATTAAAAAAAGAAAATTTACAAATGAAATAACTTATAAATGATGCAAACAGATAAATGGATATTATATTAAAATTCTTTATATATTTTTTGATAATAATAGACATATTATTTGTTTTATTTGGATTATTACAATAAAAGATATGATTTTTCAAAGTTTTTATATTTGATTTGAATTAAAAAAGAAAATTTACAAATGAAATAATTTATAAATGATGCAAACAGATAAATGGATATTATATTAAAATTCTTTATATTTTTCTGATAATTATAGACATATTATTTGTTTTATTTGGATTATTACAATAAAAGATATGATTTTTCAAAGTTTTTATATTTGATTTGAATTAAAAAAAGAAAATTTACAAATGAAATAACTTATAAATGATGCAAACAGATAAATGGATATTATATTAAAATTCTTTATATTTTTTGATAATAATAGACATATTATTTGTTTTATTTGGATTATTACAATAAAAGATATGATTTTTCAAAGTTTTTATATTTGATTTGAATTAAAAAAGAAAATTTACAAATGAAATAATTTATAAATGATGCAAACGGATAAATGGATATTATATTAAAATTCTTTATAATTTTCTGATAATAATAGACATATTATTTGTTTTATTTGAATTATTACAATAAAAGATATGATTTTTCAAAGTTTTTATATTAGTTTTGAATTAAAAAAACAAATAGTCGCGGGTCGTGGCTGGACCCGGGACCAAAGGGTGAGTGCGCGCGCGAAAACGAGCGGCCGAAAAAACCCTTTAGTCCCGGGCTGTGGCTTAGCCCGCAACTAAAGGGGGGGTCTTTAATCGCGGGTTAAGCCACGGCCCGCGACTAAAGGGTCTTTAGTCGCGGGCGGTGGCTTAGCCCGGGACTAAAGGTCTGTCCCTTTATATTCTGGCGCCAGCGGAGGTGCTACGCCCCAACACTTTGCATTTCTCGTCGACGACGAAGCACAGACGAAGACGAAGCACAAACGAAGCACAGGGGAGGTGTTGTCCGATTCCGCCGCCGCTCCGCCGTGCGTACGTGCTCCGTCGTGCCGCCGCCGCTCCGCAAGTGAGATGGTTCTCCAGGACGTGGCGCCGCTCCGTCGTGCCGCCGCCGCTCCGCAATGACAGCGCCTCTGCGACGGTTAGGGTTCGGCCAGGGAAGGAAACGAGAGAGAGGGAGCGAGCCTGGGGGGAATGAGAGGATAGGGGAGAGGGAGAGGCATGCTCTCAATGGCGGCGGCGGCGCGGATCGGCGACGGACACGGCCGGCGAGGGTGTCGCGCGCGCGCCACACCGACGCTTTGGCCAGAGGACGGGGAAGGACGGCCGGCGAGGTGGGCCGTGTTGGGTTGCTGTCCTGGTAGGGGAGAGGGAGAGATGGGCCGGCCTGGTTGGGGCCGGGCTACTATTTTTTTCCAAAAAATTTTCTTTTTCTGTTTTTCCTTTTCTCTTTGTATTTTTTAAATGCAAATCTATTTTAATTAAATAGGATTAGGATTATATTGTTAGCTAGGGTTATTTTAATTATAATTAGCTAGGATTATTTTTTAATTATTGTTTTAATTATAATTAGCTAGGGTTATTTTTTAATTATTGTTTTAATTATAATTAGCTAGGGTTATTTTTTTTTGTTTTAGTTATTAGCTATGATTATATTGTTTTACCACAATTAATATTAGGATTATTGTTTTACCACAAATAATATAAGGTTTTACCATAATTAATATTAGGAAATGTTATAGTTTTTTTCTATAGTTTATTTTATATTAGAGTTTTTTGTTTTAGTATTAGGATTATTGTTTTAATTAAAATATTAGAATTAAGATTAGTATTATTGTTTTAGTATTTTTTTGTTTTATTTATTAAGATTAGAATTAGGATTAGGATTAGGGTTATTATTTTGTTTTAGCACAAATAATATTAGGATTATTATAATTAGGATTATATTGTTTTAGTTATTAGGATTATTGTTTTTTCTAACCTGTTTAACTCTCTTTTTGTTATAGATAATTAAGTCATGGATCCATCCGAAGATCCTGGTCGCATCGGTGAAGGTTTTCTTTAGGGCATGATAAGAGGTGAAATTCCTCTTAATATTACTACCGGCGCCGAAGATATTTTGCTCAAGGAAGAGATATCCTCATATCTGAATCCATCCGGTGATGGACTAGAGAAAAACCAAATTTACCAAGGGGAAGACCAGATGGACGAAGGGCAAACAAATAACAACAATAATGATGGCCCCTCGACAGGATCCGGCGAGGTACATAAATATATATATAAAGTCTCGTGTTACCTTTATTCATTTATTGATCTAGATATATATTAATCACTCTCTCTTCTTCTTTTAGCCCACCGGATCGAAGCAATCGACAGCTCGAACGAAACGAGGGCCGGACAAAAAGTTGGATGGTAATCAGAGGTTCACCATTGAAGAAATAGATGATTATGGTGAACCGATTGCTCCAGAGAAGCAGCAGAGGATGTTTATAAATAAATGCGGGGTGCTTGTTAGGGACAACCTGCCGATTGTAGGGTTTTGTAGCATGGAAAACAAAAAATTTCTACCGCATACAAACAAACAAGCCAAGATCTATCTACTAGATTGTAACAACGAGTCGATAGAATCACTCACCCTCGAAGATTCCAAAGTGTTTAACGAGAGCGGATTCTCGTGGGTGATGTAGTCGTACTCTTCCTGATCTCAAGATCGCGTAGACGATCCTTCCGGAGCTGCGTTCCGGCAGCGCTCCCGCAATCGGTCACATGTTCGGTACTCGACGAAGACCTTCCTCTCCCTTGTTCCAGCAGGCAACGGAGGTTGTAGTACTCTCCTCGCGATTCCTGGCTGACAACCGTGGTACCTAAGTAGAGGGGAGATCTCGCAGGGCTTCGCCTTAAGCCGGAGCGAGTATGGTGGAGTATGAGAGAGTCCCTCGACGATCTAGAGTTTAGAAGCGCCGAGGAGGGGCAAGCCGGCGGCTAGGGTTTAGCTAGGCGGAGGCGGTTTGCCCTAGTTCCGGCGGCGGCTATGGAGGCAGCGGCGGCTTGGTACTAGGGTTTGGAGGAGAGGATCTTGTGTGTCTCTAGGAGGGAGCCCTGCCCCTCCTTATATAGGTGGAGGGGATGGCCGACCAAGGGGAGGGAGAGGAGTCCCTCCCCAACTCGGCTTGGAGGTGGGCCCGCGGTTGGAGGAGGGAACTCCTCCCCAACTCGGTTTCCCACTCCTCCTCCTCTTTCCAAAAACTGTCGTTTGACTTTCAAACTAGCCGTTTGACTTTTCAAACTAGGATTTGAATAAACCCTCTATTTTGTTCAGCGATGACACCGAGTACATGATGCAATCATACCAACTTGATATAACACATTCATGTACCCTTCCCCCGGTCTGGACATTCCGGAACCTTCTAGAACATTCCCGATGAAAACACCGGAACCATTCCCTAACTCCGAAACGGGACTTTCCTTATATGAATCTTATTCTCCGGACCATTCCGGATCTCCTCGTGATATCCCGAATGCCATTCGAGACTCCGAACAACATTCAGACTCTTTCTCATCATTCCATAACTACTCAAACAACGTCGAATCCTTAAGTGTGTCTCCCTACGGTTCGTGAATTCTGCGGATATGATCGAGACACTTCTCCGAACAATAACCAATAGAGGAATCTGGAAATTCATATGGCTCCCACATATTTCTACGATTACTTTGCGATCGAATGAACCACTTACATACGATATCAATTTCCCTTTGTCTCACGATAGTTTACTTATCTGAGGTTATGATCGTCGGTATCTCTGCATACCTAGTTCAACCTCGTTACTGATAAGTACTCTTTTCTCGTTCCCGTGATATGTGATCCCTTGTGAGCCAGTCACATGCTTGCAAGCTAATTGGATGACATTTCACCGAGAGCCAGTATATCTATCCGTCATATGGATGGACAAATCCCACTCTTGATCCATGTGTTTCAACCAATACTTTCCGAACACTCAATGCCATCTTTATAGCCACCCAGTTACGGTGTGGTGTTTGATGTCATCAAAGCATCCATCCGGTAAAGGTGATATACATGATCTCATGGTCGAAGGAATTAGATTACTATATATCAGAAAGCATATAGCAATTGAACTATTAAAATGACTTGATCTTTATGCTACGCTTATCTATAGGAGTATGTCCACCATATCATTCTCCTAACGATATGATCTTGTTGTTAATAACATCTCAATGTTCATGATAGGGAAACCACAATCATCTTATTAACCAACAAGCTAGTATTATATAGAGGCTTTACTAGGGACTTCAAATTAAGTTTACAAATCACACAAGTATTAATGTTTCCTTGTTAATACTATTATAGCATGAATGTAAACATTTATCATAAACACAAAGATATAATAATAACTACATTTATTATTGCCTCTAGGGCATATCTCCAATAGTCTCCCACTTGCACTAGAGTCATCTAATCTAGATTACATGGTAATATATCGAACACCCATGGCAGTTTGGTGCTGGTCATGTTTTGCCCTCGGGAGAGGTTTAGTCAACGGATCCGCCACATTAAGATCTGTGTGTACTTTGCAAATCTTTATATCCCCATCTTGGATATGTTCTCGAATAGCGTGGAAACGTGGATTGATGTGCTTCAGCTTCTTGTGTGACCTTGGTTCTTGCGCATTGGCTATGGCGCCCATGTTATCACAGTAGATAGACATTGGGTCCAGCACACTAGGAACCACACCCAGCTCTGTAATGAACTCTTTCATCCATATCGCTTCTTGTGAAGCCTCCGAAGCAGCCATGTATTCCGATTCAGTTGAAGATCTCGCCACAACGCTTTGCTTTGCACTCCTCCACTTCTTCCGCACCATTCAAAATAAATACGTATCCAGATTGTGATTTAGAATCATCCGGATCGGTGTTCCTACTAGCATCGGTGTAACCATTAACAACGAGTTGTTCATCACCTCCATAAGAAAGAACCATATCCTTAGTTCTTCTCAAGTACTTAAGGATGTTTTTGACATTGTCCAATGATCCACTCTGGATCACTTTGATATCTGCTAGTTAAACTAACGAGATATGCAATGTCGGGTCTAGTACATAGCATGGCATACATTAGAGATCCTATGGATGAGGCATAGGAGTCTTACTCATCCTCTCTCTATCTTCTCACGATGTCGGACTTTGAGTTTTACTCAAGGTCGATTAGAAACATGGGCAAGAACCGCTTCTTGCTATCTTCCATTCCAAACCTCTTTAGAACTTTGTCCAAATATGTACTTTGTGACAATGATATTTGGCGTCTCGATCTATCTCTATAAATCTTTATGCCTAATATGTAAGCTGCTTGCCAAGATCCTTCATTGAAAACTATTATTCAAATATTCCTTGACACTATTTAGAAGGTCTACATCATTCCCAATCAACAATATGTCATCTACATATAGTATTAAGAATGCTCTGAGCTCCCACTCACTTTCTTGTAAATACAAGCTTCTCCATAAGTTTGTATAAAACCAAAACTTTGATCACCTTATCAAAAGCGTTGATTCCAACTTCGATTCTTGCTTCAATCCATAGATGGACCGTTGAAGTTTGCATACCTTGTTAGCATCTTTAGGATCGACAAAACCTTTGGGTTGCATCATATACAACTCTTCATCAATGTCTCCATTGAGGAATGTTGTTTTGACATCCATCCGCCATATCTCATAATCATAATATGCGATTGCTAACATAATCCTCACAGACTTTAGCTTCGCTCATGGTGATAAAGTCTCATCGTAGTCAACTCCTTGAATTTGTCGAAACCCTTTTTACAAGTCGAGCTTTATAGACAGTAACATTACCATCAGCATCTGTTTTCTTCTTGAAGATCCATTTGTTCTCGACAGCCTTCCGGCCATCTGGTAAGTCCACCAAAGTCCATACTTGGTTTTCGTACATGGATCCAATCTTGGATTTCATGGCTTCTTGCCATTTATTGGAATCTTGGCTCATCATCGCTTCCTCATATGTCTCAGGGTCATCGGTGTTGTCCACCAACATGACACTCATAACGGGATCATACCAATCTGGAGTGGTACGAGTTCTCGTTGACCTGCGAGGCTCTGTAGCAACTTCAACCGAAGTTTCATGATCATCATCATTAGCTTCCTCTCTAACTGGTGCAGGCACCATAGGAACTTCTTCCGGTGCTGCGCTACTCGCAATTTCGAGAGAAGATTCGATAACCTCGTCGAGTTCTACTTTCCTTCCAGTCACTTCTTTCGAGAGAAATTCCTTCTCTAGAAAGGATCCATTCTTAGCAACGAAGATTTTGCCTTCGGATCTATGATAGAAGGTATACCCAATAGTTTCCTTCGGGTATCCTATGAAGACGCATTTTTCCGCTTTGGGTTCAAGCTTGTCCGGTTGTAACTTCTTTACATACGCTTCGCATCCCCAAACTTTAAGGAACGACAATCTAGGTTTCTTCCCAAACCATAATTCATACGGTGTCGTTTCAACGGATTTAGATGGTGCCCTATTTAAAGTGAATGCGGCTGTTTCTAATGCATAACCCCAAAATGATAGCGGTAAATCTGTAAGTGACATCATAGAACGAACCATATCTAAGAGAGTTCGATTACGACGTTCACACACACCATTATGCTGTGGTGTTCCCGGCGGTGTCAACTGTGAAAGTATTCCGCATTTCTTCAAATGCTCGCCAAACTCGTAACTTAGATATTCACCTCCACGATCAGAACATAGAAATATAATCTTCTTGTTACGTTGATTCTCAACCTCACTTTGAAATTCCTTAAACTTCTCAAAAGTTTCGGACTTATGTTTCATGAAATAGATATACCCATATCTACTCAAGTCATTCGTGAAGGTAAGAACATAACGATAACCACCGCGCGATGCTACACTCATTGGACCACACACATCGGTATGTATGATTTCCAATAAGTCCGTAGCTCGCTCCATCATACCAGAAAATGGAGTCTTAGTAATTTTACCCATCAGACATGCTTCGCATCTATCAAGTGATTCGAAATCAAGTGATTCAAGAAGTCCATCGGAATGGAGTTTCTTCATGCGCTTCACTCCAATGTGACCAAGATGACAGTGCCACATATAGGTCGAGTTATCGCTCGATTTCAAACGTTTAGCCTCAATGTTATTAATATGTGTATTTCCACTATCGAGATTCAATAAGAATAGACCATCTATCAAAGGTGCATGTGCATAAAACATATTACTCATATAAATCGAACAACCATTATTCTCGGATTTAAACAAGTAACCGTCTCGCAATAAACAAGATCCTGATATAATGTTCATGCTCAACGCAGGCACCAAATAACAATTATTTAAGTATAAAACTAATCCTGATGGTAGATGAAGGGGTAGCGTGCCGACCGCGATCACATCAACCTTTGATCCGTTTCCCATGCGCATCGTCACCTCGTTCTTCGCTAGCTTCCGTTTATTCTGCGACTGTTTGAGTTACAAATATGAGCAACCGATTATCAAATACCCGAGCACTACTACGAGTACTAGTGAGATACACATCAATAACATGTATATCGGATATACCTTTCTTCTTGATGTTGCCGTTCTTCAAATCCTCCAAGTACTTTGGGCAATTCCGCCCATTGACCTTCTCCCTTGCAAGAAGCACTCAAGATCGTGCTTAGGTCCTGCCTTGGTCTTCGTCGGCGTGGTAACTTTCTTACCACCCTTCTTGAAGTGTCCCTTCTGCTTAGACTTGCCTTTCTTGAATTTGGTGGTCTTATTGACCAACAACACTTGGTGCTCTTTCTTGATCTCCACTTCTTCAGATTTCAACATGGCAAAGAGTTCTGGCAACGTCTTGTTCATGTTTTGCATGTTGTAGTTCATCACAAAGTTCTTGTAACTTGGTGGTAGTGATTGGAGGACACGGTAAATCCCCAAAGCATTAGGAATCACAATACCCAAGCTTTGAAGTTTGTTTGTGTGCCCAGACATCTTAAGCACATGCTCACTGACGGAGCTGCCCTCTTCCATCTTGCAGTTAAAGAACTTTTCAGAAGCCTCATAGCTTTGAATTGCCGCATGAGTCTCAAAGATCAATTTGAGATCCTCGACAATATCATATGGGTCTGAATTCTCAAACCTTTTCTGAAGCTCCGATTCTAAACCATACAAGATAGCACACTGAACTGTGGAGTACTGAGTCTTCCGAGTGAGGTAAACATTCTTTACTTCATCGGCATCACCGCAGTGGGTCACCAATGGTGCATCCAGCACATAGGTCAAATTACCAGCTGTGAGGACAATCCTCAAATTGCGGAACCAATCCGCGAAGTTGCTTCCATTGTTTTTCAACTTTTCTTTCTCTAGGAACGCATTAAAATTGATGGTAGGGGCTGCCATTGATCTAAAACATATTTGCAATAGTTTAGACTAAGTTTATGACAAATTGAGTTCTAATTAATAATAAAATTAATCTAGGTGAACTCCCACTCAAAACAATATCCCTCACATTGTTTTAGTGATCACACGAACCAAATCCACCACACCAACACCGATCATCACGAGAGTTGATATAATTTCAATGGCGAACAATCGACATGTTCATCATATCTACTATATGATTCATGCTTTACCTTTCGGTGATCCGTGTTCCGAGGCCATGTCTGTACATGCTAGGCTCGTCAAGATCAAACCTTAGTTTCCGCATGAGCAAATCTGGCTTTCTCACGTTGTATACACTTGCGGAATCTAACACACCCGATCATCACGTGGTGCTTGACAACAAGCTTTAGCAACGGTGCTAACTAAGGGTGAACACTTTATGACTTGAAATTCATGTGCATGAGGGATCATCTTATAATGCTACCGTCGTCTACTAAGCAATACAAGATGCATAAAGGATTAACATCACATGCAATTCATAATATGTGATATGATATGGCCTTTCTTCTTTGTGCTTCCGATCTCCATCTTCTAGCACGAACATGATCTCCATCATCACCGGCATTGCATCAAGGTCAATGACGCTTCTCCATGGTTGTCGTCCACCGGCTTCAACTATTACAACTACTTTGAATAGAAACGCGTGTCTTAACATAAATTAAAGACAACCATATGGCTCCTGCCGGTTGCCAACTTACAATAAGGAACATTGCATACATCAAATATAATCACAATCATGGCCATATCGCATCACAGCACACCCCTGCAAAACAAAGTTAGACGCCTCTACTTTCTTTGCATGTTTTACGGGGTTTGGGGCTTTCTATAAGTGTCGTTCTAACTTACGAACATGAACCACAACATTGATACTAGTATTGTTAATCACCCGTTGTAAATTGGATCTTAACTATGCTAGGAGAAACATGCACCCGCAAAGCCACTTATGCAATACAAGTTGCATGTCAAGCGTGGAGCAAGTCTCATGAATGATGTCATGTAAGGTTAGCCCGGGCCGCTTCATCCCAACATACCGCAAGATGCAAAGTACACAAGAAGCAATCTACAATAAAAGCATCAACGCCCACAATGACCATTGTGTTCTACTCTGTGAGATCCACATATAGACGACTCGATACCCTTTGTAGGGTTTCGTAGCATGGAAAACAAAAAATTTCTACGCATACAAACAAACAAGCCAAGATCTATCTACTAGATTGTAACAACGAGTCGATAGAATCACTCACCCGAAGATTCCAAAGTGTTTAACGAGAGCGGATTCTCGTGGGTGATGTAGTACTCTTCCGATATCAAGATCGCGTGAGCGATCCTTCCGCTAATCCGTTAAGCGCTCCATGATCGGTCACACGTTAAATTTTCGTGAAGACCTTCCTCTCCCTTGTTCCAGCAGGCAGCGGAGGTTGTAGTACTCTCCTCGCGATTCCGGCAGCACAACGGCGTGGTACCGGAAGTAGAGGGGTGATCTCGCAGGGCTTCGCCTTAAGTCGGAGCGAGTATGGTGGAGTATGAGAGAGTACCTCGACGATCTAGAGTTTAGACACGCCGAGGAGGGGCAAGCCGGTGGCTAGGGTTTAGCAAGGCGGTGGCGGCGGTTTGCCCTAGGGCCGGCGGCGGCTATGGAGGCAGCGGCGGCTTGGTACTAGGGTTTGGAGGAGAGGATCTTGTGTGTCTCTAGGAGGGAGCCCTGCCCCTCCTTATATAGGTGGAGGGGTCGGCCGGCCAAGGGGACTGAGAGGAGTCCCTCCCCAACTCGGCTTGGAGGTGGGCCGGCGGTTGGAGGAGGGAACTCCTCCCCAACTCGGTTTCCCACTCCTCCTCCTCTTTCCAAAAACTGCCGTTTGACTTTCAAACTAGCCATTTGACTTTTCAAACTAGGATTTGAATAAACCCTCTATTTTGTTCAGCGATGACACCGAGTACATGATGCAATCATACCAACTTGATATAACACATTCATGTACCCTTCCCCCCCCGGAGTGACGGACATTCCGGAACCTTCTAGAACATTCCTGATGAAAACACCGGAACCATTCCCCAACTCCGAAACGGGACTTTCCTTATATGAATCTTATTCTTCGGACCATTCCGGATCTCCTCGTGATATCCTGAATCCCATTCGAGACTCCGAACAACATTCGGACTCTTTCTCATCATTCCATAACTACTCAAACAACGTCGAATCCTTAAGTGTGTCTCCCTACGGTTCGTGAATTATGCGGACATGATCGAGACACTTCTCCGAACAATAACCAATAGAGGAATCTGAAAATTCATATGGCTCCCACATATTTCTATGATTACTTTGCGATCGAATGAACCACTTACATACGATATCAATTTCCCTTTGTCTCACGATAGTTTACTTATCCGAGGTTATGATCGTCGGTATCTCTGCATACCTAGTTCAACCTCGTTACCGATAAGTACTCTTTTATCGTTCCTGTGATATGTGATCCCTTGTGAGCCAGTCACATGCTTGCAAGCTAATTGGATGAAATTTCACCGAGAGGGCCCAGAGTATATCTATCTGTCATATGGATGGACAAATCCCACTCTTGATCCATGTGTTTCAACCAATACTTTCCGAATACTCAATGCCATCTTTATAGCCACCCAGTTACGGTGTGGTGTTTGATGTCATCAAAGCATCCATCCGGTAAAGGTGATATACATGATCTCATGGTCGAAGGAATTAGATTACTATGTATCAGAAAGCATATAGCAATTGAACTATTAAAATGACTTGATCTTTATGCTACGCTTATCTATAGGAGTATGTCCACCATATCATTCTCCTAATGATATGATCTTGTTGTTAATAACATCTCAATGTTCATGATAGGGAAACCACAATCATCTTATTAACCAACAAGCTAGTATTATATAGAGGCTTTACTAGGGACTTCAAATTAAGTTTACAAATCACACAAGTATTAATATTTCCTTGTTAATACTATTATAGCATGAATGTAAACATTTATCATAAACACAAAGATATAATAATAACTACATTTATTATTGCCTCTAGGGCATATCTCTAACACCGATCACCATCGAAGAATGGAATAAGTCAAAGAAAGCCGGTGAAGAATCCAACAGCTATGTCACCGATGATGCCAAAGATGACCTTTCGCAAAAGCTCATAGAGCATTTCATACTACCTCTAGAGTATGAGGAATTTGAGGTAGATGGTATTACCCCAAGGCCGGGTGGGCTTGAAAATAGAGCGAAAGTCAACGAGTGGGCACTAAGCAAGATGGATGAACTGTACCGGAACCACAAGAAAAATTTATACGCGAAATATGTCGCGAAAAAGAAAACTCCAGACTTCAAAGGAGTAAACGAGAAGTTGAGAGAACGGTGGCCCGATTTTGTACAGTACAAGAAATCTGATAAAGCAAAGGCAAAGTCGGCAAAGAACGCGTTAAATGCTTCCAACAAGAAATACCATCATAAAATAGGGACAGGTGGCTACACGAGTGCCATCCCTAAGTGGGAAACTATGGATAAGGATATGAGGGCTAGAGGCGTCACTCCTGGTATAGATGGATGTCCCGAGAGGTCAAATCACTGGTGGTACGGGCATAGGGGATCCTTGGACCCAGAAACAGGGAAGACATTATTTCATGATAAAATTCTAGAACCCTCCCAAGACCTTATTCAAGAAATGAACGATGCTCAACTGGGATTGTTCCGTCCCGAGAGAGAGAATGACGAGCTGACACACGCCCTAGGGAATCCTGAAAAGGGAGGACGAACACGAGGCAAAGGCGCCGGTGTCTCGTGGAAGAAAGGGTTTCCTCGGTACGATGCCAGTTATAGAAGCCGTCAGAGAAAGAAGGACCGGGAGGCAGACCGGATCTCCAGGGTAGAGCAAGACCTAGCTGATCTGAAGAACCTCATGCATGAAATTAGCCAAAGGCCTCCGTCGTCAACTCACCCGTGGCCTGATGATCCTGCATTGGATCTTAGCCAACGGAGAAGCAGCGTGGCTTCCACGAAGGTCCGTGCTGATGATCAAGCACTGCTGGATGATGCACCGGCTCCTCACTACCCCGTGGATGATGTCAGAGAGATGGCACAATGTGAGCTACATCAGCCAATGAACAACCTGTCCTTCAAGGTGGCGATCGGCACTGCTTTACCTTGTCTACCTGGAGCACTCTACCATTCACTTCCGATTCCACCAGGCTATGCTCGTGTCACGGTGGATGACATAGTGGAGGATTTTGCGGACCTAGAGATTTAAATCGCTACGCCTGAAGGCCTTACGAAACTAGGAGATGTCAAGCGCAACATCATTCTATGGAATAAGAAGTACATCAAGTTTCTAGGCTCGGCGCCAAGGCCACCGACTCCAAGGAATCCAAATCCACCCCGCATCGAATATCGTCAACCTCCAAGTCCATCCCAACCCGATTATCGCCAACCTCCAAGTCCACCCAACCCGATTATCGCCAACCTCCAAGTCCACCCCGCCCCGCTGACGATCGCCGCAGCAGGAGTACATCAACTCGATCTCCGCCTCCGCCTCCGTGCAATACTACTACCTCGTCGAAGAAACGGAAGTTCGACGGTCCCCCGCGCCCCACATCGAAGAAAGTTCAAACGCCGAAGATAGTCGATATCCCGCCGGCTCTTCCAAAGAGACCTTATGACAAGACCGATGAGGAAACTAACGCGGATGTGGCTGCCCAAGTTAAGGCGCATTTTGCACCCAAAAAGCCTGAGCCAAAGCCGGTATATAACAAAAAAACCAAAAAGTGGGCTAAGTCCTTTCTTGAGCAACCATCCCAGATATCGATGAATCTGGAATCAGACTATGACCGGGAGATTATTAAGCAAGCACAGAAAAAAAATCACAAGTGCAAAAAGCGGGAAGCAAGTTTCCCAGCTCGAAGCACAGAAGAATCAATCGATCGCCCCGCTCAAAGTCATTTCAGACCTCGACAAGTCCTTCAGAGCTGAAATGGATATGGACATGCAAATAATGGACCCTAGAGCCCATAATAGTGCTGCACTTATGGGAATCAACGATCATGAGGCCAAAGCACTTGCTAACAAGCAAATATGTCTCTTGGTCAATATTTAGGCTATGAAGATACGCCAAGGGTCGATAATAGTACGACAGTATGTCCAAGGGGCGCCTCTAGTCAGTAATGAGGAGCTCACGCGTCTATCCACACATATGCGAAATCTGCACGAATGGTACATGTCGCAAGCACAAAAAAAGCATCAGAAAGATTGGTTTCCGGTGGACGTTAGAACGGATCATCACTTCAAACCATACTCGATACAGGTTCAAATGACCAAACTGTTTCAGTTATACAACCAGCGCGCCCTCGACAAATCTATCATTGCTTGCTACTGTCTGTAAGTTATTTATTTCTATAATTAAGTTTGTAGCTTTAGCTTGTTCATTGCATTTAATATATTATCCTAACTATATATATCCTTTTGTATGATGATATTATATTCTGCAGAATGAAGATGCTTGAATGCAAAAGATCTAGAAGATACTACGTTGGGTTCATTGACCCATATATCATTGATGAATATACGTTAAATAATCACCCTAAAGACGTGGAGGAAGACCTGTCCAGGTTCTTAACCGAGAATAATTTTGTTAAGGAAATACTATTTCCTTACAACTTCAAGTGAGTGTTTATATCTTGTACACATTTTATTTTTGCTTACTCGATGAGCTATATATGCATGTATGCTTATGTAAACGCGTCCATGATTCCACCGGATCTTGCTAAACATTCAAGTTGACAACTCCCTAGTTGAAGTCCATGACTCATTAAGTTGGGACCAAGAGAAGTGGAGCGACATGAAAGCAATGCTCCATAAGTAATTTCAATCATTATCGCATTATATTGTCCCCTTTCATTCATTTCCTGATATCAAGTAACTAATAACTCCTTTGTTCATTTTCTTGCTTTGCGAAAGGTGTTGGACACACAGCATGAAAATACCAGGTCCATTCAAAGAGGAGCTAACTTATAAAATGGCGAAGAGTTTATAGCAGCCACCGGGAACTCATTTATGTGGATACTACGTCTACGAGTACAACTGAGAGTTGACAAGTGAGCGGTAAGTTGACTCACATTATATTTATGATTTGCGGGAGAAACTAGAGCCAGACCAGCGCATAAGAACAATTCAAGAGGAGCTGGCGGGATTTATGATGAAGGAAGTCCTTGATGTACATGGAGAGCATTATGCGGATGACGTGGAACTCGATTTGCCTTAGTCATCTCCATGTAGCTCATATGATATATATATATTCATCAATGACCATGTAATTTCAAAACATTTCTTCCTTTTGATATGATTGATTATATGTATGCTTGCAAGGGATCGATTAATTATATAAATGCATCGACGTGTAGTGTGTATGTAGTAGCGTATAATATGTATACTGAAATATATGTTTGTTATAGTGAAACACAAAGCGAAAAAGGAACAAAATGGAGAAAAAAGGAAATACACAATCTACGCCATGCGAAGAAATGTGGTGTTTCTGCCATGACAGAAACCTTTTAGTCCCGGTGGTGTTACAGCCGACTAGAGGGTTTACGCTTCAGCGCTGAAACAGCCATGTGGTCATTATCAAGGCGGTCAGACTAGAGGAGGGGCCTCTAGTCCCGTTTTCGCAGTCCCGGGCCCAAAACCGGGGCTAGAGCTCGTTGCGGCCCGGGACTGGAGGCCCTTTTTCCACCAGTGTAACAAGAGTGTGCAGCACTAAAAAGGCAGTGTCCCCTGTCGCGTGAGGGCCCTGTGCGGTCACACCAGTGGCACCCCCTTAGTGCGGGGCCTGTGTCCATACAATCCTCTTGCTAATCATATCACATATATATATATATGATACTTGATAATGTCTAGTGAACAACACTCCCCACCTCTCTCTATGAAAGTTGAGAGTCGACCCCCGCATCCCCCCACCGCTGCTGTCCTTCTCACTCTCCGGCGGCTCTGCCGGCCGGCGAGATGATGGATCAGGTGTTCTGGCAACCCCTGGTAGCTGTAGATTAGGTGGTAGTCTTGTGTCTGATGAGAAGGCGTCTGCCGTGATGGCGTCTGCCCCTGTGGCGACTGAGGGTAGGCGGGTGGATGTCGTCAGTCAGATCCTCCCCGCCTTGTTCTTCCTCTGCTTCTTGGTTCCCTGCTGGTGGCAAGTGGTGGCGCCGGCGGCGGGGTGGAGCAAAAGCATCCCTCTAAATAAGATCTGCCATGGGTGCTTCGAGAAGAACGAGATGGACCCCGTTCCGCTCGATGCGGTCCCTCCTGCTCCGGTGAAGATGCTCTCATGGGGAGAGCCGACGCTGGAGAGGACCACCGCACGCCCGCATGATAAGATCTGGCCCCCCCTGGTGCGCCGCCGCCCCTATCTTCTTGGCTTGCCGTCCCAAGTCCGTGGCAGGTTCTCCGGTGATGGTAAGTGGCTTTTCCTGGTGTGGTGTCGGCGTGCTACTGCCGTTCTGGCTCTCTGGCTTGCTCTGCTTCTTTTCAAATCCTTGAGCTCCATGGTAGAGATTGGGATTGGAGAGTGCAGGGCAGACGAGCAGCTGGGTAGGCGTTGGAGTTCTAGAGCCTTTTCTTCATGGAGCAATTCTTCCAGGTCTAATCCCAAGATCTGGATTTATTTGGCCAAGATGGCCTGGTCAAAGCCGATGTGATCCGGTGTTAATTCAACCTCCTTTGAGAGGCCCTGTTCGAGCTTGGGCACTAGGGGCTTCGCCAGGCCGGAGACAAGTGGTCTCGTTCCCGTCTCCGTCCATGGCTGCAGTGCTCTACTCCCTCTGCTCCACGGTGGGGAAGAGACTGGACTAAATTATAATCTAAAATATTTTAGCAAGGTCCTTTCTACAAATTCCAAGGATCCATGTGTAATTTGCTATTTTATGGGGTCCTTTGTAATCACTGTGTACTCCCACTGTAATATTAATGAAAGGCTCTAGCCCCTTCTGGGGCGCTCCGTTGTTCAAAAAAAATATGATACATGGGTTTTTTATGTTGAAATCATGGTTTAACTCGTGCCTATATATTTATATGTGGATCTATATAAGCCATATCTCTCTATGCCTGATGCACTTTTGCTAGAGTGAATTGGCTTGCTTTGGTATGCATGCGACAGGTGATTCCCAACGATGGCCAGTCCTAATCCTTGCTTTTTGGTGGTAAAATCACCGGTACTTTCTCTGTTCTTCTATATATCGATAGGCTTTCGCCCCGCTTTATAAATAAAGCACATAGGTGAGACCGCTGCTGGGCCAGACAGCACATCGCCCAAAGGATGACCGAATACAGCTGGGGCCGAACAGCACAAGCAGAAGCCCAAGAGAAAATACAAAAGAAAGAAAGAGAAAAAATGCACAACAACGCCGGATCGACAACCGACAAATACTCGTGATCGCTGCGCCCCCCGAAGAAAACCCACCCCCGATCCTATGCCTCGGAATTGTCGTGTACCAAGCAACACCTTCAAGAAGGATGGCGACGATGACGACGCTGCTGCCCGGAATACCCCTAGGATTTCTCCCGGTACACGTGGGGGAGTGGGGGGAGGTACATCCGACACCCTTCAAGAAGGAAGGTGGCATCCGCAGATGTCACCGCGTCGGAGCCAGCCGAGCCGGCCAAGATTTCTCCCGGACCCCCAAACCACAACCCCGGCCAACCCTTGCACTCCACCAAGCTTGCCGCCCACCAACATGCGCCAAAACGGTCTTGCAGTCTTCATCGGCGTCTCACCATGGCAAACACCGCGAGGTTGGCCGGACCAAGAAACCCCGCCGAAGACAAGGGACAGCGGCGCCGCTGCCACGTGGGAGGGACCAACCTCCACCGCCATAGCAGTAGCAGACCGGACACAGCGGCAGAAGCATACCTGGCCAATCTAGGCCCGGCTAGACCCAAAGCGGGCCCATAAAGGTCCCACCACCGCGCTGCAGCAGACGTAGTGACGTCGCCGCTCCCCCTGTCCCGAAGAGTTTCCAGACCAACCAGGGTAGCGGCCTGAGAACGAGCTAGCCCGCCCTAACCCAGACCAGGCCCAAAGAGCCCAGATCTAGGGTTTGGGGCCAACGCCAATCTCGTCCCTGCCACCACCGCCACCAACCAGTAGCCCCCTCGCCCCGCCGCCATCCAGACCACCGCCGGAACGCTGCCTGCCGAAGAGCACCGCCGCGAGGGGAGCCGCGGACGTGGCCTCGCCGCAGCCCACCAACTGCAGCCAAGAGCAGGGCACCCAGACCCGGAGGTCTAGACCCGACATGGGCGGGGCCAGACAGCCCCTCCGCATCCCGCTCCTCGCCGGCCTCTCGGAGCACGCCGCCAGGGCCACCATGGCCGACCTCCCCGGAGCACGCCGCCAGGACCACCACGGCCGGCCGCTGCCCAAGGGCCCCTGGCTGCCCGCCGCCCGAAACGCCGCCCACGCCACCGCAGCAGCAGCCGCCGCCTCCCGAGCACGCCGCCAAGGCACCACGGCCGGCCTCCCGAGCACGCCGCCAGACCACCACGGCGGTCGCTGCCCATGGGCCTCGGCTGCCAGCGCCGCCGCGGAACGCCGGCCCACGCCACCGCCCGCTGCTGCCCGAGGGTCTCCGCGCCGCCAAGCTCCCCCGCGCGCCGGCGAGGAAAGAACCACTCACCGCGAGGCGCCGCGTCCCTCCGCGCCGCGCCAGACGACGAGAAACCGAACCCCGCCGCCCCCTTCACCGGCGGCGTGCACGGCTTACGGCGGCCGTCTCCGGGGGCGACGAGGGGGGAGGTGGAATTGGGGGGCGGCGGCGGCGGGGGGTTAGGGTTTGGCTCCCCCCGTCGCCCTGGAGGGAGCGACGCGAGGGAGCGGAGGACTCGGTCTCGTCTGATAAGTTACTTACCTTGCCCTCTGTTCGTCTATATGCCAGTGTAGATATGCTAGAGCTTTACTAACAATGCTCTGAATGTTGTTGGGGTGGCCAGAAGGCACGTCGAAGGCGGGATTTAGCAGCGGCGCAAGGTGACGACTCGTGTGATCTAGAAGGGGCACGAGGAGGAAGTACGAGATCACCTAGAATATTGATGCATGGTCATTGAGGTCAGGGGGTGCACCGAGGCAAGCACATTGACAGCGGCATCAAACGGCTAGAGCAGATCATGGCGGCGTAGATGCTCGAGGACTAGATGCGACCACTCATGGAGGAACCTGGCATGACAAGAATAGAGATGCGGAGCCGATGCCACGACCGGAAGAAGAGATTAATGTTGCGACGATTGGATGCCGGAGTTGATCAGAAGACGGCAAGTGAGACACATATGATTGAGGGGCTCCGGTTGCTATGCCCTTTAGGTGAGACAGATAAAAAAGGCAAAGTGGAGGAGCTCGGCTGGGTTTAACTACGACGCACCCGCCGACGACGGGCGCAGAGAATACTAAGGCCTTTCACAATGGGAGATTCCTGACACGGTATCATAGATAAATTGTTTATGTGCAACTATATTTAATAAGGAGAGATAGTGATATTGTATCTTAGCTAAGATATAAGCTTGCACAAGACCATAGACAAAAAAGAATGGCTAGTCCAATAGCATACCCACAAATCACCAAAATCATTAAATATAGAGACAACACCTAAGATACAATCCATTGGAGAGGTGGTCTCTTAAGTATTTATTTTGCCTATGATAACGTGTTAAGAAACACTCTATTGTGAAAGGCCTAACCTCGGTTCATTAATTAATTATCCCTTCTGCTACAGGAGGAATAATTTAGGAGCATGCAAGCCTCGTCAATCGCGCTTGAAAATTTAGAAGACACATACAGCTCCAATAAATGTTGCACGGGTTAAACTAGTATTCATATGTTGACAAATTCCACTTTAGACGTATGCATATGCACCGCATGGCTAAAACACCGGTAGGTGTGACTCCTCGGTGGCCCATCTGGGAGACTGTATGGCCCATGACCAAAAATCTGAAGACAACAATGCTATGTCAAAACTTATTCAGTCCCATATTACTAAGCCAAGAAAGTTGAGATCACCTTCTAAGGGAGAGCTCTTGTTGAGATCTAAAATACTACAAACATATATTGACTATACACACATAGCACGTGCGCTTGCATGAATATTCGCGACTTAAAAATTTGAATGCTTGGCGGCCGGCCCCACTAGCTTAGCTAATATTATTAAGTTGAGATAATCCTCTTTTTTTTGCTAGATGTGGTATCAATAGATGTTAAATTATAAATAATTTTTATATTGTTTGATCTACGAGTAACCGTCGAGTATAAGTATGGATAAAGTTTCATACCCGTAGGTATGGATATGAATGCAATATTGTATCCATTGACTGCATATGTATGATATGGTATTACTCTTTGTCGAGCAATGTCGCAATAATCCCCACGCAGACACACCACGCATGAGCGCCAATGGGGTCAGACGGAGCTATCGAGATCATAATAGTGGCGTTCCAAGGCTTTCAGGGAGCAAAGCTTTAGTTACATTTTAGCATGGTCAGAAAATACTTCTTATTTGTAGAGTATATGAAATAACTTCTATGAATCGTTCTAGCTAGTGATCCGTGCAAGAGGTGCTATGTGTCTATGTTCTCGTGCAGGTACAGCCGCAGACCTACATGCACATAATCTTTTTATAGACCACAGATTATAGTTTTTTTCTATGAAATGTGTATAGAATTTACAGGTTAAATTCAGAATATCGATAATGAGAGTGTCTAACGGAGCGCAAGATCCAGCTAACGCTAACACGCAGGGAAAAATCTGTTCAAACTTCGAACAACAACGCAGACTACAACACCCAGTTATAACTGATGTTGTTCTTTTCAACCATAAGCAACCTTTATAATTATTAAACGGAATGGCTAGTGTTATCAAAATGACTATCATCTTGAATAGACAAAGTCTTGCTCAATGTAGCCAATCATCTCCCATAGATGAGAAAGTTATCACGTCGTGGACTGATAGGGGCCACCGTAGAAGAACTGTCCGTTGATGATGGGACTCACAGAGTACGTGTCCGATTGGCTCATATACCCAGGCAAGTTGAGGCTCACCAGCGAAGCTTGGCCGTTCTGATCAATGATTTGGAAGTTGTTGAACGACGCGGCCGCGGCCGATGACGGGAGGTATCCACTGCCCATGGGAACCAGATCCGTACTACGGGCCACCACATAACCGCCGATGTGGATGTGGGTCGCTCGATCCTCCAGACCGCCAGGGAATAACGACTTAGGGTAACGACCGATCAATGCGGGTTGCTGCTGGTTAAACCCGCAATGCACGAGGCAGTCTCCTGATGAACCGTCCTGCAGTATCTCATGGCACGTTAATTAGGACGTAGAGTTATAATTAAATTGCTACGGACATATTATATATATTTTTTCGATTGATCGATATATGTAAAACCTATATATTTGCGTTACCACCTTGAGGACTTTGAGTGTGATGCTTTGCTTGATTCCGTTGGGCTGTGATACGGGCTCAATGATGTCACCAAGGGCTATGGTTGCGCCGGCTTCAGGCTGGAAACCTACTGGACAGTTGGTGTCGATGCAGCTCGAATTTTCTTGAAACCCATTAGTCTACACACCGAAAATAAGCAAATTGAGCAAGGGAGAACAATCAATGCCAACTCGATCGACGACCAAGGACAATTAGTTACTCACCGACCAAAATGCACTTAAATGAGCTCGTGAATCACCACCATATATTTTTGGGCTGACCTGCAGCAAATTATCGACAACATATAAACTTGATATAATTAAGATAATCGCTTTACATGCAAAGCAGGTAGTAGGCAGATATAATCGATGGTTACAAGCTTACCACCCAACCGATCTCGATGGAGTTCCTAGTGCTTACTGTCCCGTCTACGTTATTGAATATATGAACAAGTGCCAAGCTGGACTGCTCGCTGGTTAGCGAGAAGTCGTACACGTCCATGCTCACGCTGAACCCGTAGTAGCCAGCTGTCTCTCCCACATGCATCCGGTGTAGTGCCCACTTATATGTGACTAGACCATGAAGGCGCGCTTTGCCGCGCCCGTCCATCTTGATAAAATAACTAAATATCTGAGAGATCTTAGATAGTAGAGACATTTGCATTTTTTTAGATTTTTTTTTTATAATGCAATATAATCGGCGGCGTCAGGAGATGAGAAGAATGGATATAGCAAAATAAATTCTTTCATTTATCCCTCTAAGGCTAGAAGGTCAATCAACTCAAGGAAAAGTGAACCGAGACCCAACTCTCATATACCAGTATAAAATGGCTATCTCCTCAAGTTTATAGAAGACTAATATATCATAAACTAAATCAAAATAAATATTATAATTAATCAAGATCAAAAGCGAGAAAAGTTTACCAACCAGTAAACCATCTTGAATGCCCTTAGGGATTTTTTTTTTCTGCAATAGCATTTCACAACAAATGATAAATAAACGACAAAAAAATAAACATTTTATATCAGCTTTGTTCAGTGAACTTTTTTTTGTTCTTTCTTCAAGTTGTAGTTCTGTTAACGCTGAAAAGCAAAAGAAGCAAAAAAATGAAAATAAATAAAAAATAATAATAATAAAACATACACAATATGATGCTGAAAATGATGTGAATTGAATTAAATGAATTGTTTATTGTTGTGTTTTCCAGCTTTTGTTATTTCGTGTAGATTGAAGATCATAGAAAAGAAACAAACTTTCAGTTTAGCATGAGCATTAATAGCATAAAAAAATAAAAAAGTAAAAAAAAAAAAAACAACTGATAAAATATGCAGAAAGCTGATAATACACTGTGATCACAAGAAAACAAAATTCAACACCACAATATATTATATTTGCATCATTGATCATGTATAACAATGAACAGTGTGTTTGTGCCTTCTTAGCCAAAGTAGGGTTTTCCAGCCAAGTTGGCCAAAGGGAGTATAGGAAAATAATATAATATAAAAAAATATACAAATATATATATATAATATTCCATATTGTCTGTCATAATAATAATATTTTGTTTAAATTTAATTTTAAAATTTGGAAAAATCAAAATATTTAAATAAATGATTATTAATTGAAAAGGAGCTATTTTTAAATTTATTTTTTTTATTTTTTGGGACCAAGAGGACACTTCATTTTTCTAAGAGGACTTTTTTCGCAATCAAAATTTTCAATATAAACCCGATTCATATATATAAAAAAATAATATATATATGTATATATATTATATAATATTTTCCAGATATATAATTATATATAGGAATAAAGAAAAATGGAAATAGAGTAAAAAAAGTTAATCATAGCATTAAAAAAAAAAAAAATTCACCATACAGTTTAAACCATAAACATTGTAAATGGAATAACAACAAAAATAAAAAAAAAAGGGTAAGTGTTGTAAATAAAAATTATTTAATAGAATGGTACTTATTTCATTTATTTTGGAAAAAAAGAATATTTTACAGAATTTTTACAGAAAAAACATAATATATATAAAAAAAAATTATATTACATAAACGTGTTTAAAATCCTTGGTATATGATTGTACAAAACAATTGGTTAGCTCAGCTGACGCTAATACTTAACTTGGTTTGTTTGTTTTTTTTTTCTTTTTTGTTTTTTTTTTTGTTTTTGTATTTTTTTTAAAGAGTAAAAGATATAAATATTTAAGAAAGAGAAGAAAAAAATGCCTGAGTTAGAAGCCAGAAAGCTGATTTTACCTGAGTTTCCTCGAGAGCAGGTGGGGTTAGGGGGGGTAGGGGGAGGGGGTGGTGGGGCGGGGCTTGGGACGCGGGGTTGCTCCGGGAAAATGTTGCTGCCAATGTCAAGACATGGATGTTTGCTCACACCAGCACATGACTCGCATTCAACACTCACACCTTGCCATGTTTGCTCTTCATGTTTCCTCCGTCGCCAGACATGTGCCTCCAAGAAGGGGACCTAGAGCTTGGCAATAATAAGGAAGGTGAAGAGAGAGAAGATAAAAGAAAAGAAAGAGATGGCAAGAGATGGTGAGGGGGCGGGGCGAAAGGGCAGGGATCGACCGCGACCGATGTGGACCGATGTCAAGCCCTGCCGCCGAGGGACCTCCAGCGCGAGCGGGCCGTCGCCCCTCCTCCTCACGCGCGTCCTCTCTCTCTCCTCCTCTCCTCCTCTCCTCCCTCTCCTCCTCCTCCTCTCCCTCCTCCTCCTCCTCCTCCTCCTCCTCCATCTCCCTCCTCTCCTCCTCCTCCCTCTCTCGCTCCATGCCACCCAAATCAAACAGCAAAAATTCAAACAAAAAGACATATGCTCAAAGGATAGAAAAGGAAAGAAAAAAGCAGAAAGTACCACCTCAATCAAGAAGCGAAGGGAAAGCTAAATTTAATATGGAAATACCCTGTGGCATGGAACAAATCCATAGGCGGCTGGACCCCCAAAAAGGGATTACCCGCCCGCCGCCTGATATAGGGGGAAGCGCAACTGGGCATGTCAGCGGAAGCCAGTGTTTTCAATGGGCCTCATGTACCAGCAGCCTCAACGACGCCGCTGCGCTTTGATTGGCGACGACTTGGAACACGAAATGATCGGACGCGGCAATGAGACGAAATCGCGAAATGAGCCTACACGGAAGGTTATTAGAACTTGGAACGAAATGATCGGGAGCAGCCTAGCTGGTTAAGTTATACTGTTTTTTAATGGCAAAAGAAAAGCGTCAAGGATCCAATCAACTACTCCTTCCATTCAGACATAAGTGATTTTGATTTGTTTAGATTCACATGCGTTTAGAGGTATTTTAGATAAATCAATTCTTTAATTCTTTAATTCGCATGACAAATCAAAGTCACTTATTTCTAGATAGAGAAAATAAAAAATTCTTTTTTAGGACTAAATAAATGAATAAGAATCCTCACAAAAGAAACAGATCTCCTCCAAAACAATATACTCCCTTCTACCCATATTAGTTGAAACAAATTTATTTAGATCGATTCGGGTGTATTTAGCACTAAAACTTGACTAGATACATTTATATCTAGATAAATCTAAGTCTACTAATATGATTTAGAGCGAGTACTACTTTCTATGATCTAAACTAATTGTCACAAATTTAGCCAAATTGTTGACTAAACCTATGATAACTAATTTGGGTCAGAGGAGAAAAAAAGCAATGATCAATGAATTAAAAGAAAGGAGATTGACACATACATAGGTTATGAGAGAACCAGACTTGTTGGATGCCGCCAATCCTTGAAGGCTTGAAGCAATCCAGAATGACTCAAGAAGCTTGTTCCGTTGTTGAACTCCTGAATCAAGATAAGACAAAATTAGCGGCCCAAATATTGTACGTACGGTTAATTTCAGGACGCACTCGGTATATCGATATCTAGCTATACCTCCTCCTGGCTTGTTGGGTAGAGCCGCGCTGCATCGGTTCCCCCGGTGAAAAGCAGAAGCATCAACACGGCGATTAGAGAAAAGAAGCCCATCGCGATCACGATTTTGGAGAGGATCGAGCTAGCGGAAGACAAGTTCCGATCGGCGACGAGGGCTCCCCAATTTATAGGCGTGCGTGGTTTCGGTCCAGTTTGGCATTCATATATGCGACTCGATCTGCTGGTATAAAGGAAAAATAAATTTGGACGATGCGATTGGCCTCTCGCACAAGGTAATTAATATGTACAGAATTTTTGATATGGCTTTACGTTTTTAATCCTTTGGTGTGTAGACGCGTGGTAGTTGTTACAAGGGAATAATTTGATATCTTTGGGTGCGTGCCATTCTACAACTGCAAATAAAAATGGAATGCTATATCTCTCTTGCTTTGCATGTATAATTATACAGATTTGCTAAATCAGAAACTTATTTAGAGCATCTTCACCAATAACCACCGATTTGAAGCCTCAAGAGGCTAAATTGAAGGCTACCCCTATTTCGTTGACACTACCGAAAAGCTCATTTTTGCTGACTATATCTCTACTACTAATAAAGGCACCATCTCTACTACTAATAAAACCACCAACATAAATTTCGCTCAAGGCACACCATCACACGTACGCAAACATCTTACAGCCACATGATCAGACAGTCTACACACTATCCAACAACTTGTATTAGCCGAACTTGACTCTTTGGTGTGTCTAACAATCTCTATCTCTACTACTAATAAAGGCACCAACATGAATTTCGCTCAAGCCACACCATCACACGTACACAAACGTCTTACAGCCACACGATCAGGCAGTCTACACACTATCCAACAGATTGTATTAGCCGAACTTGACTCTTTGGTGTGCCTAACAATTAGCTTTGACGGACTAAACTCTACCGCAGGGACGCTTCGTTGCTTAACCAAAGCCAAAATTTAAGGAAAATTTTAAGTAAACGATCACACCCGCAATCCCGTATCCCTAAAACCACGCCTCTTGCGTCGCCACCGCGATAGATGCCCTCATACCACCATCACCTCCCTCTCGCCGCTGCCATCACCGATTTCTTGACACCGCCCTCGATGCTGCCTTCCTGGACAATGCCATCGCTACCCTTCACGACTCCATCGCCGCCCTTGACGACCCCATTGTCGTCTTCCTCCGTTCCTCACCTTCTTCGACGACACCATTTCCGCCTTCCTCGCCACCGCCATCACCTCCTTCCTAGACGAAGCCATTGTTGCCTTCCTGGACGACTCAATTTCTGCCTTTCTCACTGTCGCCACCGCCACCTTCCTAGACGACGCCATTGTCGCCTTCCTGGACGACGCTCTCGCCACCGACATCGTCGCCTTACTGGACGCCAGCACCTTTGCCCTCCTGCATCGTACCATTGGGGGGGGCTTCGGCTGCCCTCGACGCCGCCTTCCTCGATGACGCCATTGCCGCCAAGATGGACGGCAGCCTCACCACCTCCATCGTCGCTTTACTAGAGGACAGCACCTTCATCCTCCTGCATCGAACTGTCGGGTGTGCGGCCACCCCTCCGTCTGCTCCTCCGGCTTTGCCATCCTATGAACGGTGACAATCCAATATTTTAGTAACAAACCATTCCTTGCATGATTATCAGAAGATAACTAGGTCAAGAATATGCTACACCAACTGACGAGGTTTAATCTCGTCAATGCCCATTGTTATGAGTTTGGGTTTTGGCGAAGATGGGTATTCTGGAGATCGCGGAACGGTTAGCAAACAAGCAACACGGGGACACGAGGTTTACCCAGGTGCAGGTCCCCAGAGGGAAAACCCTACTCCTGCTTGTCTACTCTTGATTACGGCGGAACCGAAGGTTACAGGGGTGCGCATATGCAATCTGCCGTGGAGGTGTGTAGGTAGAGGTATGAAGTGCCCTCCTCGTCGTGCCCTCCTAGCCTTTATATAGAGGTAGGCAGGTCCCGGGCATAGACCGAGTCGGTTACAGATTTAGGGTTGCCCCTTTGAACATTCTATCTAATCTAGTCTTGCTCTCCAAGGATCCGAAGACGTCATGGGCATGGGCCACCCGAAAGTCTTCATGGGCCGTGTATATGCTCGTGGGCCTTCCTTGGGCTGGACCAGGTACGCTAAGGTCGTGTATCCGTGGGGTATAACCATGTCAGTATCCCCTGAGTGTTCAGTCGGATCGTAGATTCGGCTGAGGACTCTTCAATCTTTTGGGTGCGGCTGTTTCTGTTCATAAAAGAATGATTTTAGTACGTAGGGATTGTTGATGCGTGTGCCTGACTCTCCCGACGGATCAGGGCCAGTTAACTGTCTTAGGATAAAACAACACGATCTTATTCAGATTCGAGTCCCTTGACTCGAACCCGGAACAAATGCTGGCATAATTCAACTCAGGCCCCTGAGGACTTATAGGAGTAGAATTCCAGTAATTTTCAAATGATGTACCCGACGCGTCCGTCAAGATTTTCATCGCGCCTGTGGACACGGATTTTTACCAGCAGAGCGCAGTCGTGTGCGTTGCCAGGCCATCAGATAGTATCTGTAGGTCTTATCTTTGCGTCGCAGACGCATCATCCGAAATTTTATCACCGCGGAGGTGTTTCGGGTAGACAAGGAGGATGTTCACTCACTTAGCGTTGGCTGGGGCAGAGTTGCCGAAAAACTTTTTGCACGCTGATCCGAAGGATCGCAGTCGAAGAATTCATAGGGTGCGACCAACGCTCCCTATGGGAGTAGCCCCCGAGTGTCTGTTCGAGTCGTAGACTCGAGCAGAGACTTTAATTCAGTCATTGCTGACTTTAAGTCCGTAGGACACAAATTTTTCGGATGGTTAAATCCATCCTCCCTATGGGAGTAGCCCCCGAGTCCGTAGTAGAGTCGTAAACTCGACGTAGGACTCGAAGAATAGTTTATTGGTGTAGTACCTTAGTTATACTTCGGGTGCGTGGCCAGCGCTCCTGACAGGTGTAACATACCAAAAATACTAAACTTAGCTCATCAAACTCTAATCACCAAAATTAGGGTTAACAAAAACTTTTCTATATAAAAATATGAAAGCATGCATGTGTATATGCATCCCATTTTGAATTCTTTTGAATTGCCTTGTTTATGTGTTTCTTTGCTTGTAAAAGGATTCTTAGGTGAAATAAACATCATCTAAACAATTCCCAAACTTTTTCCAAAGACAAATAAAGCAAAACAAACAAAATGAGTGAATGGTCATTTTGACCAATTTAACTCCCATGCCTACTTTGATTGTCTCAAACTTTCAGAACTTAACAGAAACTTGTTTCGATCTTTACACCCCTTGATAGTACTCATAACAAAGTATCAAGGCCCACCTTGTGATCATCCAGAAACTTTCAAATGCATAGTTTAAATGACAATTCAAAATTGAATCTTTATCATATGGAAAGATCCCACTTTTTCAAAAATCACTCAAACAAGCTCAAATTTCAAAACCCAAGCATCTGCAGACTCACCAGCACCTACCTAGCACACCCACCAAAAATATTTTCAAAATTCAAAACTTGAATTCATGCGGCCATTCCATCAAACACCTTGCAGATACAAATCAAACAAAATCCAAACACTATTGTGAGCAGTGATTCTTGCCTAACTTGATCCCTCTCTGGATACAACTAGGCTTTAGTAGATCATCTAGCTCAATTGCAAACCTCTAAGATCACTGTAAGCTTGGCAATGTCATCAATGGAGAGCAGGCCGAGTGCACCCTTGTCACCCCCATGTCGACAACAAGCTAGGATAAGAAACAAGCCTAGCAAACATGTCTGGGATCAAGCCAACACCCCACCGCCACTCCATGTCCAGCGCTCAAACGTTACCAACCCCTGGACCACAAGCACGGACAATGCCAAGCTCGCCAGCAACCATGCCGAGAGCGCGCCCCGTGCGCCACGCTCGATCGACGCCCACAGACTGCGCGCTGCCCTCTCCGCGTGCATACGTGTCACCACCGTCCCAGCGACCCCGTAGACACGCTCGTTCGCCGTCGCACGGACCACGCATGATGTGCGCATTAAAAACCTTCGTCGGGCACGCGCGGAGCACCGTCGCGTTCTGACCAAACCACACCGTCCCACGCCTCGCCACCACGTCGTTGAGCATCGCCAGGGAGCACCGCACCACCCCCTACCGTCGCCCACGACGATAGCCCTCTGTGCCGTCGACCACGACGAGCTCACCTTGCGCCCCGTCGGTCCCCTCTCGCCACTATAAATAGAGGCCACCCCCAGCCTAATTGAGCACACCATCTCACTACCCTCTCCTCATTGATCGTCCCACCCCGTTCCTGAAGCAAGGCGAGCAGCACTTCGCCGGAATTTCACCGGAGCCCGCCGCCTCTGGAGAAGAAGGGAGCCAGCGATTGGAGCCGCCCAGGAGAAGCTTCCGGTACCAGGAGGTTCGCCGTCGTCGACTTCGTCGTTCGCCCGCCTCGCTGACCCTCGCCTGAGCCCCGGTGAGCCCCCGACGACCCCCACCTGCCGCGTTAGGTTTCTGTCTCGCCGGCGTTGCCCAACGTCGACGATGACCCTCAGCCGTTAGTTTAGAACAAGATCCCACGACTCACATTGCCTCATACCGCTTCGCACCCCCTCGTCTCACTAACGCGTGGGGACAGCGACTTAACCAGCCCGCTTCAGCGCTGTGCTTAGCAGGCCGGCCCAGTATCGTTTCCCGCGCAGCCCAGTCATTTGAAATTAACCTTTTCCATTTTATTTCAAACACACTTCTGCACCTAGATTCAAAAATCAACCCAGATCGATTCAGTGTACCAAATTGAATGAAACCAATTTTGTTAGAAAGGCCTGGAAATGCTAAATCCAAGCCCGTTGGATTTAAATCATTTCGATCTATAGATCATCCTTGGTAAAAATAACAAGGCAGAAGCTTTTCTGCATTCAAACATTTTTCAAATTTAAACCATAATAGCTTTTGAGTTGATTCCAACTCTCAAAAATCACATTTGATCATACCTTTCAGAATATAGAAAAATATATAGGTTTACTTACAGGAAATAATGACCAAGTAATAAAAGAATGCCACATAGGCATTTCTACTCACTTTATTTAATTAAAATAAAAGGTTAAACCTTATTAAATTGTGACACCACTTTAAATCATATTCCCGTGGACAAAAATATGTGGTGATGACATGTGCCAACATGATCCCATGTTTGGTTTGGAGAATATTAAATCTTAAGTAGTTTTTCAATGAGTAGAAATTACTTTTCTAAAAATAAAAGGAATTAAACCAAGTTTTAATCTTGTAATGTTAGAGATGATGCTAGATCATCTATAGGACCCCTTTTGTGTGATGATTGCAAGTACTTAAGTATTGATTGGTGTTGTGTACCTCGTATTTATTTATAGACGTTAGTACCGACCAAGGATACGAGGAAGGAGGATACTACGAATAAGAAGCCGAGGAGAACTTCAACCACTGCTCTGCTGTAACACCCTCAGAATCGACCCTATGCAAGTTTTAGCGAAACCCGCCAAACCCGCATAGAAACGATTCAAAGGTGCCCACCAGGCACATGCGTGCGGGTGGAAAACGAAGTAATATCATTACACAATAGTCCACGATGGAACCCACAAAACAGATATATACAACGGCGACTCAAAGAGTCAAGAATGCAGATATACAGTGCAAAGATCCAAATCACCTTGAAAATGATACAGCGTCCGACTACGGACAAGATGCAAATGGGGCTAAGAGCCCTGAAGAATAACCAATGGCGTCCATAACCCTGCCCAGGCCAAGCCGGAAGGGTAACCCTGCTAACGACGTCGATCTCAAAACCTGCTTAAACAAAAGGGGTGCCGACAAAGGGCAAAGGAAAAAAGAGAGCGGTCAAGACGAGGCCGATACAGCGAGGCTAGAATTGGCGGTCCTCACCTACATAGGTATGGTGGATCGAGCGCAGCATGCACTAAACAACCTATAGAGACTCGATACAACTAGCGGCTATCAGAGAGGGGTAAGAAAGACCTATTCGGAACCAACCTGATACTACCACCAAACATACCCATCCTGGTATTTTCCCCTCGAGACCAAACGAGGAAGTCAACCGAGGAACTCACACCGTTGGCAGTTTTATTTATTCAGTTATCGTTGCAGCAATTACTAGTCAGGTATAGATAGTCATCCTGATAGAATAAGCAGTGGGCACTTTTAGTTAACCATTCCGTTGTAGTTGCAACACTTACTAGTCAGATATACGATTAGCATGAGATATCCCAAAACCCAGCAGTTGTTGGTACTTTTATTTAGCCATTCCGTTGTAGTGGAGCTGATTACTAGTCATATCAGATACAAGTCAAATTATAGCAGTAAACTTTAGTTATAGTTGTCTATGATCGAGACCTGTGCTCCAAGTCGTCCATAACCGCGGACATGGCTTCTCGAAAAGATTTAACCCTGCAGGGGTGCACCAAAGTTTCCACACGCACCTACACCCTTGTTGTCGGATCAGGTAGGTACAAGATCACAAAACATACACCCAACGGTATGTCGACGGGGTTTCGAACACAACGCTTCCCGCACCAAAGCAAGCAGGGGCCACCCTAAGCTACCATAAGAAAGTCGGCCGGTCTCCTAGACGGACTCAGGGTTTGCGACAATGGCTGTAAACGACCGGGAACCCGAAACTCTCGGGCTTGTCGATACCGCGAAAACACTCCGCTTACCTAAATAGTACAGGTGCAGTACTTCGCACAATCGTAAATAAAGCAGTAAAGCATGGCATAAGTACAGAATAGTAATAAAGCCCCAAACTAATTGTGGCCCCCAGTACAGTACTTGGAATCAGGTACTAAATCGATGGGGGTTCCCATACACCCCACCTGTGGTTAGCGCTCTCGATCTCGGAACAGGTGTCAAGAACTCGGGGTCCTACGGGACACAAGTGGACGGTTAACAACCAAATAACATCTATTGCCCACCTGTGCATCTACATTACCTACTTTCAATTTTAGTTATTAAACAATAATTGAAGTAAGCGATAATTAAAGCCATGATCATCTCCAACATTAAACATGCGGCAAAACTCCAACAACTGTGGTACTGGACGACACGCAACAGCACTTGAGCAAGCGACTACGACGCGCAAGTCCAACTATCTACCAAACAACAGGTAATAGGATGTGTCCAAGGCAATATAAGGCTGCAAGGGATATCACGGGTACGAAAACTAGAGCATCGCACCACAGATAGCAATAGATCAACAGGAGGGAATAAATACTACAAAAGTAAGATAGGTAGAAAGGGGGAGGTGCTCGCCTGAAAACATTGCCGAAGGTTCATCCAAGATCGGGGCGACACTCGCATCAACTCATCGGCCTAATCCGTGAAGAAGCAAAGCACTAAAAGAAACACCGGATGCAATATTTAATACTACGACAGAAGATCGGGCATGATGCATGTATGATGCATGGCATGGCAAAGGTGCGATGCAATGAGGCAAGATTAAGCGGAACCGGGGTCCCGACAAACATTTAGGTGGTTCAAGTTATTTATCTACCCCGCAAATTAAATGTTGGGTTAACAGGGCGGAACATGGCATCGGTTCGCTACACAAATTTAAATGGAGTTCGGAATGAGACGCAAATATCCCGCATAAACACTCCATATTTAATTTAGGTGAATCGCCTAAATGCCCCCAACAACCACATTATGTATGCGAGTATGACAATTAAATATGCAACAGTTTGATATTACATTTATAAAAATAGGGCTCGAGAAAGGGGTCACACATCTGGGTTCGGACGATCTTGGGGTTTCGGAGGGGTTCCGGGGTTCGGTCTCAGGGTTCGACGGGAGAATGGCTCGACGAGATCGTCTCGGACAACGGAAGTCGATCTTGTCGCATCCGAGAAGACGAACTTGGTTGGCGTCGGGGGCACATCGGATCCGCTCTGGTCGGTGCCGATCTTGTCGTCACGAAGATCTTGTTGGGTCCTCGTATCGGGTCGGTCTTGGAGTTTGGGAAGGAGAACTTGGCGTGCGACGTCGTCGGCATCGGTGCGGGAAGGAGGTCTTGTTGTACCGGGTCGGCGACCTTGGCATCCGGGTTCTCGGCGAACTTGGCGTCCGGGAAGGAGTACTTGTCGCACCGGGGTCTCGGCGTCCTCGGATCCGAGAGGAAGAACTAGGCGTGCCGGGTTCGGTCTTCGGGGTCCGGTCATCTTATCCATGTTGGAGATCTTGTCGGCATCAGAAACGAAGTTAGCCGATGAGGGCGTCCAAACACCCATCAACATGGCTAAACACAAACGGTTTTGTTGCCAGTTAGCTGCAGACCACAGGATAGAAGTACCACTTCATGGAAACAAAAACGCATCCAAGCAGGCAGTGTGGCGCTCTTGCACACGGGTCGGGCAGCGCACAGAGGAGGGTTGGCAACGCTACTCGCGGTGCAGAGACGGGACGGCGGTGCAGACTGAGGTCGAGGAGGCCGGGCTCCACGAGCGCAGAGATCGACGAGAAGGTTGCGCGGGGCCAGGCGGCGGGGAGGAGCGGCGCCGCGGCGAGCAACGGCAGCGTGGTCCTGCGGTTACTGAGGAGGCCAGACGGCGAGGGTGCAATCGGACACGCTCCTGGCGACGGAGGCCCTCGAGGCAGAGCCAGAGCTGCGCGGCTCTGGGGCGGATGGAGCAAAGAGGAGGTGAGGCGCGCAGAGAGAGGCGCGAGCGCGCTGCCTCCAGCGACAACCGGAGGAGCTCGGGACGGTACGGACGGCGGAGAGGCCGCAGAGCTCGCGGGAGGCGGAGCAGCGACGGCCAGACGCGGGAGGAGGGCGGCGCCGGAGAGAGGCGCTGGTGGCGGGAGCTCTACTACAGATGCGCGGGGGGGAGGCGAGAGGCGTTGGGCCTTGCGGCGGTTGGCGAGGAGGATCGGGAACGAGGCCAGACGGAGGTGGGGGCGGCGGCTGCGCTGGCTCGGGAGAGGGGGTACCGCGAGCAGCGGTGGGAACGAGCAGAGGGGAGAGGAGCGAGCGGGGAAGAAGGGAGGGGATCGCGAGGGAGAGAGAGGAGCGGGGCGCGCCGCGTGGTGGGGCCAGGGGCGGGATTGCTGGGGAGGTTGGTTTCGATCGATGGGAGCGTGGGAACGTGACGGGGTGGGGGTGGTGCGTGTTGCGCGTGTGTGCGAGAGTGGTTCTGGCGGCGGAAGGGGTAGGACTAGGTGGTTGGGTGGGATTAGGGTTAGGACAGGTAGGGATCTAGGGTTTGGTCAAAACGGGCTGGGCCAGCCGGGGTAGTAGGTGGCCTGGCCTACGGGCCGGGCTGCCTCCTCTGAAAAAAATAGGTTTTTATTTTATTTATTTTCTTTTAAAATGAAACATTTTCAAATAGGTTTTTAGACAAACAAAATACTTCGGACAAGTCCGGGGTTTGACATTGAAATAGAGAGTCTATTTGTAGAAAATAAAATAGGGCCTTTTGAAAATAGTTTTATGCGAAATTTATGCATGATGTCATGATGATGCACAAAGTAGTAAACAATTGAGCGATTTTTCTAATAGTGGTTTTGGCGGGGCGCCACATATGCACAAGGCAAGCTTTACTAATCAAGATGACCTATGCAAGCCAATACTTGCAAGCTTTGCAAGCTAGCACTTGCAATTTACTATACCCATGCAAGCAAATACTTGCTTGTTACCATGCCAACTATATGCCTTAAGCTTATGTGATCATACCCACTTGATACCCCCTCCTAGTTTTATTCGCAAGCTTTCTATTTTATTTCTTTATCAAAGCTACTTACTTAGAGTTTACTTAAGTGAATTGTAGATTCTAGAAAGATAATTGAAGGTTGCATAAAGAGCATAAAATTTGGCATAAGCTAGATAACCTTTATGTCATCCTAAGGCATGAGATTGAACTTAGTTAAAACTCCACTTAGTTACCACCCCTCATTGGTATTTACCCCCACTTGTAGATGCTAGTGCTAAGCATAAAACTTGATCAACTTTAGATGGGAAAACTTGGTGGAAAAATGGTTATGAAAACCTTGGAATGATGGATCATTCTATTGAAATTTTTTGGACATGTGTTTCCGAACACCAGATGATTTATGGTGATAATATGTTGAGGGATGAGCCTTAGCCCTTTATAAAACTGATGGTTGTCTGAATGCGATACCATTCCAATTTTACCGTACAACCACAATACCCGAGAATTGGGTAGGGCTTGACTGGAAACTTATATACCTTAGTATTAGTTCCCTCACGGCCAAGGTCTGAGCTGAGGCTACCTTGTGAAGATTGTCCACCTGTGAAGTAACAAAGATGACAGTTGGTCATGGTTGGGAGGCCAAACTCACAGGATAGGTGCTTATACTAGGGCGTGTAACTGAAAGGTTAGGATTTATTATCCGCATACTGAGTATGGTGAATTCAGGATTTGTTCCTGACGGATGTATCGAATGTTGTGGTGAAAGTGTACAATCTCTGCAGAGTGTCAAACTATTTGAATAGCCACGTCCGCGGTTATGGAAAGTTGGAGTGGCCATACTGTTCCCCCGTCAGATGTTTTCAAAATGACTTATGAAATGAATTGAGACTTTGACTTGACCACAACAGGGTTGTGATATGAAATACAAGTTGCCACTTAGGGTTATAAAACTTTAACGAGCATTCTTTGCTTCTGAACTTAGTAGAGGTAAATCTGGCTTTTGCAAAACAACCCTAGAGCCTAGTGTCCTATTACAAAACCCCCCTTCACTTGTTAGTATTAGTTTGCGAGTACTTAAAGAGTACTCATGGCTTTGTCCCTGGCTATTCCCATGGCCAGACTATGAAGAGGAGTACCTGGAAGATGGACCCCAGGAAGGTTACGACAAATAGGATCATCTCCCATCGTCAGCATTGCCTGTGACCCTGAAGATGGAACTTCGCCTACGCTACCGTTATTATTACGTATTCCGCTGCTTGAGTTGTATTAAGAACTGGATCATGAGATCGTTATTTGTGTAAGACCTTATGTATGGTTTGTAATGGATGATGTACTGTGGTATCCAATTCTATTATGTCTCGCAAAAATGGTAATCCTGGGATTGCGATGTATGGCATAACAGGCATCTGGGATTAAAAACCTGGGTGTTGATAATAGGAGTAGCCCCCGAGTAGTTACTCGAATCGTAGATTCGAGTGAGTACTTTAGTTGTGTAGCCAAAGATTTGTAACCATTACTAGTATAGCTTTGATGACGTAAGTGATGACGATTGATGACCTCAAGCGTCTGCAGCGCCAGAGGTGACATGACTTGGAGAGCATGGGTCCCACCTTCTGACTTTGAATTGACTGGTCACGCGCGTCGTGGAGATAATTACGGCGTCACCTTGGTTTCCGTGCGTAGTGGACAGCGTGTGAGTGATGGTTCGCTGCTGTGCTGACACGTGGATGGTTGGATTTTGATGTTGGCTCTAGGGCTTCCAGATGAACATTCATCGTGCATCATCTTCGTCCTTATAATCAGTGGGGGGAAATTTGTTTTTTTCACCGTAGCCATTCTCGTTTCACTGCTTCCACCTTCTTAAGCTTTTCTCGCCGCGCGCTGGAAGTTCTTCGATCCTTCCCATCTTCGTTCCTGCGCTCCTATCGTCGTCGTCTCCGCACTGCAATGGGGAAATCGAGGAAAGACTCCACCGCAGTTGGTACCAGTTCTACTGCCGGTGGCAACAAGGGTACTGCCGCCACCCGCGTCACTGACGGTGGTTGGCGGCGATAGAAGACGCGCAAGGGCGACCTGCGCAAGCTTCATGAGCGCGGTATGATCCCACAAGACAAGGAGGCCGTCAAGATTCCCGGCGAAGAGGTAATTCCCCGTCCACCCGCTGGGTTTCGGGTCATGTCTGGTGCGTTTGTCCTTCGGGGCCTTTCTCTCCCAATCCACGATTTTCTTCATCGATTGCTTTTCTTCTACGGCATCCAACTTCATCATCTTTCGCCAAATTCCCTTCTTCACATTGCTTGTTTCATCACCTTCTGCGAGTGCTGGCTCGGTATCGAGCCGCACTTTGGCCTCTTCTGGAAGCTCTACTCCGTGAAGAGGCAATCTGGCTCCGATGGCGTTTATCCCATCGGCGGCTGCGTCATTTCTCTCAAATCCAATTTTCTCTTCTTCTCTTTTTATATGTCTGAGTCCGTCCAATACTGGCGGAGGCGTTGGTTTTACATCCGCGACTCCACAGTGGACGGGCAAAACTTTGGCCTTGCTCCCTTCGACTCCACCCAGATAATCCAACTGAAAATGTCCTGGAAGAACTAGATCTTGGAAGGCGAGGTGGCGGAGATAGAGGAGCTCTATCATCGGTTCGAGGACCTCCAGGTGATTCTGGATAAGGAGGTGAACGGTGTGGATATTATCCGCACCTTCCTCATACGTCGCGTGCAGCCGCTTCAGGCTAGGGCGCACCCGATGTTCCTTTATTCTGGCCGCCACGATCCAACTAGGGTTTCGACTGAGGAGCGCTCTAGGGGGGATCTCGACAGAATCCTTCGGCCGCTGCTGAAGTTCAAAGCTTAAGAGGACCTTCCGGGTGACTCGATGACCCTTCCGTTCAGGGCCTCTCGACCGGTGCCGCAGGTATAGATCTGGGACGTGCGCGTAGCGCTTTTCTAACTGTGTTTTCTTGTACTTCTTTTGTTCTAAAAGTTTGTTTCTTTTGTGCAGAAGTTCAATTTTTACAGGGCATGGTGCCTCCACTACCCGAACATTTTTCGGATGCATCGGAAAATGAGGTAGTGGACTCTATGTCTGAACTCCCTTCGGCGCGGTCACCAGCTGAAGAAACCTTTGAGTTGAGCGAGGAGTAGACTCGAAAGCGGACGCGGAGCTCAAGCGAATCGTCGGATGCCTCGACTCTGCCGACGCGTAGGAACCCGCCATGCCTTGTGCGTCACAGTGGAGGTGATGGTGTCTCTTCCCCTCCTATTCCAGCCGTGCCCGTGCGGGCTATAGCGCCGCAGCCGCCGGCAAAGCGGAATAAGGAGGAGAAGAAGGAAGAGAAGAAGGGCAAGAGGTGCCTGTCTTCAACTTGAGCGATATGGACTCGTAAGTACCTTTAGTTTCCGTTTTCTATCTTTCATTGTTGCTTGCTTATATTTGACTGATGTTTTCTTTTGCAGCCATTCCTCTTATGGCTCGTTCAGTGACGATGCTCGGGAGATGTTGGGGGAGTCGAAGGTTGCAACTCCTCCTTCCCAGATGGTGGCCACCTCTGGGGGCGTTGCTCCGAACCCTTCTTCGCAGGAGGCTCGGGTGATTGTCTCCTAGAAGACTATAGCCGGAACTTCGGAGTCGCCGTCTGATCATGTAAGTGCTTTCGTTCTTGCCGTGGGGGGAGCCCCCAAGCATTTTTCGGATGATCTGCTAATCATGCGTTCTATTTTGTGCGCTTATCGGGGGGAGCCCCCGAGCCCTTTTCGTATGCTTGGTTTGTTGTGCTCGTCTTTTGGATGCAGCCCCCGAGACGTTTTTCTGATTAGTTGCTTCTTCTCGCAGCCTTTTGTGCAAGGCGCCAACTAGCTGGTGAGGCAGCACATGGTGTTGGAGGCTAGCCTCAAGTGGCTTCAGGGTACGTCCATGAATAGGTCTTCTTTGTATTCCTTTGCTTCCTTTCCCGTGAATCTAATAAGTGTTCTTTTTTGCAAACGAGAACAATACCGCCCTCTGTGATCTTTATGCTCTCAAAAAGAGCCTCGGGCGAGCGTAGAAAAAGGCCGAGGACGCCGTTGGTGCAAAGGAGCGCCTCGAGCGGGAGTTAGCCGACGCAGCTGCGGCCAAGGAGCCTGCAACAGGAGGCTACGGACCATGAGGAGCAGCTTGCCACCGCTACGTCTTCGCGCGAGAGGGAGGTAGCCGAAAAGCTGATGGATGCATCCAAGGCTATTTCGGGTGAGTAGTTTTCGCCTATATGATTTTTCCCGGTTGCCTTTGTCTCTCTGGCTTTATTTGATGCTTACTTTGCCTATGCCGTTTATCCAGATGCCGTGGGCATTGAGTTTGACCGCAGTGCTCTGGAGCACGGAAGTGCTTTGGATGATGCTACTGCGGCGGTCGAAGACCGCTGCAACACTGTGGTTGGCTCGCTTGCTAAGGCTAAGGAGGTGCTTGGACGCTTCTACAAGGAGATCGTTCCCAAGGGCGTTGCCCTTAAGGATGTCGACTTGTTGGCGGATGCGTTGTTAGCCGACGCGCCTGCAACGTACAAGCGCAAGCAGAAGGGCATCGGGCGCGTCCATGGGTCTGGCGATGGCCATGGCGTCTGAAGCGGAGCTGGATCTTCATCAGGTCACCTCCTAGATGCCGACGGCCCCTGATGGATCCGAGGTAGCCTTTTCCCTCTACGTTGCTTGTTGTAAACGCTATGGGCCGAAGCTGATTGACCTGCTGGCAGAGTACGCGGTGAGGCAGCAGGGGGAGGCAAAGAGCAGGCAATACGACTCCGAGGCTACTCAGGATGCAGCTTCTTAGGCCTTGTAGTTGTAGGATAGCTTTCGTCTCTTTTTGTTGTAATATATTTATGAACACTCCTTGTGCCACGCAGTGGCTTTTGCTGCATATAATGAATCTCCGAGATGTTTGCTCATTCGTGCGTTTGTTCATACCTGCCCCGCAGCTGCGGCCATCCTTGGATGATGCGTCATAGCTTGTGTTTCTTCGTGACCGCATCTGTAGTCTTGAGAAAGAATTGCTTGGCATCCGAGGCCACGCGGATGTTTGGAAGTCGAAGGCGGAGCGAGGCGCCGCCAGAGAGGAGTATCTGATGGGGGAGTTGCGGCGTTTGGCCTAACAACTTCAATGTGAGTTTCTTCGAGCTGCTGCTCATTTTTTGGATGCGCCTGTTGGCTTGTCATCTTACTTTGTAGGTGCTGCAGGTGATAACCTTGTTCCTAGGGAGGAAAAAGAGTGTGTTGCTGTTCGGATCAACTGCCTGACCCGGCGGCTTTTTATGTATGGACCGTGATTGTGCTATGGTCCTTGCGACTATGCAGGATCATGTTCACCAGGTGTTGCGGGTGCTGCAGCAGGCGAAGGCTTATTTGGCGTTAATTCTGCATGTGATGTTTCCCCTGGATGAGGCACCATCGACTCGCTAGGGCCTGCTGGCGAAGTTTCAAGATGTGCATCATGTTAGGGAGCTATTGCGGCATCAGTTGGTTGTAGGGGTGAAGATTGCGCTTTCCCTCGTGCGGCTGCATCGTCCTGATGTAGATCTTGCTACTGTTGCGGCTGGGCCGTCCCTTCGGCCAGATGGTGGCATGTGGGACATGCGTCCGCACTATGCGGCTGTAAGGCAGTATGTCGAACAAATTGTAGATCTCTTTGAGCATCGTGCGCAGGTGATTCTTCAGAATAGGTAGGACCTGTAAAAGAGATAGATGTAAAACTTGTATGTATTCTACTGGGCGTGATATGCCCCTTTTTGTAAAGGTTGATTGTTTTTAGCACGTGGTGCTTTGTTTGTATGCATGTCCTTTTCGTTTGCCTGACATGATCAACTACTCAGGTGTAACGCGTTATCCTTAGTCAACAAAGTCGTGAGGTGAGGGGAGCCCCCGAGTGTGTTGTAACATGAAGAAAATGCGAATAAGAGATAAATATTTGGGGTGACACACTTAGATTTATTCATATCGTAATGAGGAGGTACCTTGTTTGGCTTAGTAGCCTTGGCTAAATAGCCTTATTAAAAGTAAAAGGAGGGGGTAACTAGGGGTAGAAGCGTCGCAGTTGTGCGACGTTCCATGGGTTGGAGTATCTGACTCCAGACTCCATGTGCTTGAGGCGATAGGCGCCACCTGGGATGACTTCGGTGATGATGTAGGGTCCTTCCCAGGGTGACTCGAGCTTCTTCGGTCGCTCTTGCTTGAGTCGTAAGACTAGGTCTCCTTCGACGAAGTACCTTGGGCGCAGCCGACGGTTGTGATAGTTGCGGAGGCTCTGCTGATAGACCGCTGATCGGGACGCGGCTATGTCGCGTGCCTCGTCAAGTGTGTCGATGTAACATCCCAGCATTAGAGCCTAGAAATAAGTTGAACCCATATGTGTGCATTGCATTCATGCATAGAAAATCCGAATAATTTTCGCTCTCTTAAACAAAACTTGTCAAAGTGATTGAAGCTTCTTTTAGCTTGATGGAATTGAAGTAGATCATCCAGTTAACTGCGATAAGTTTCAATAAGACCTTTGTTAAAATCTCATTTGGTAAGAGAGATTTGATCTAAGGGTAGCTCAAATGTACTATAAGTTAAACCTTAATATAATGTGAATTATATTTGATCATTAGGTGATCATGTTATAAAATTTATTATAATCACTCATAAGTACCAAGTTAAGGATATAAAACAAATAATAAGAATGTAACCACTATATCTTAAAATTCCATTTGCATACATTCTGAGACTCATAGTAACACCTAATCTTCAAAACTCTTTTGATGAGTTGGAGTTGGAAAGAGATTAAGTCAAGATCATCCACTATATGTATATCTATCTTTCTTTCAATGCAATCTTTATGGAACTTATCTCAATATCTGTTGTTCATCAATGTTGGATAATTCCCCATTGATTCACAATTTTTTTAACTATTAGTCTTTGATCTATTATTTGATCTTATCAGAACATCTACTCAAATATTCTAATATAAGATACTAAGAAGTTACTTTCAGTAATAAATGATTAAAGTATTATAATGGTCCATTAATAACCTTAATCCAATATAAGATACTAAGAAGTTAATTTTTAGACATTAAAAGATAGGATTGATAAAGCCCTGCTTAGCCAATGTGGCATCCCGCAAAACCACTACTAGAAAATCGCGTTGTTTCTGTGCATTGCATCATCATGACCGCATGCTCATGTCATCTTGCCTCATTGCATTTGAGCATCGTCATCATCTTGCATTTGCTTGCATAAAACTATTGCAGAAAAACCTAATTTGTTTTCTAAACGCCCCGTCTCTGTTCAAACGCAAAACCCGGGTCTCCGGATTATTTTGTTTTGTCCGCTGTCGGTTTGCAGAAGCGCTGGTTGAAATAAATAAATTAACTAAATTATTTTAGTGGGGGCAGTCGAACGGGCCGATTCGACCCGAACGACTACCCCCAGTACAAGCAATCGGTTCCCCAAAATCCTAAGACTACCCAACCTAGTCTACCCACCCCTCTGGCCACCTCACCCCCACCTATCCCAGGCCGCCACGTCACCCTGCCTCTCCCTCCCAACCAATCCCCTTATGCCACCTCTGCCACTCCCTCACCTCTCTCTCTCACCCCTCAGCCCACACGCACGCAACACACCCACACACTGCCCCAACCACCGGCTGGCCCACCACCTCCCACCTCCCACACGGAACCTCCTCGATCCCCACCCGACGCCCAGCCCCTCTCTCCTCCCTTCTTCTCCCGCTCCAGCCACCGCCACCCTCCGCCGCGCGCCTCCCGCCTCACCTCCCCACCCTCTCCCCCTCGCCGGCTCTCTCCATCAGAGCCCCGGCCGCCTCCGCCGCTCCCCAGGCTCCACCGCCCGCCACCGCCCTCGACCCCGCCTCCTCAGCTCGCCCCCGGCCCGAACTTCCTCCCCCTCTCCTAGCCTCGCCGGCCGCCCCTCTCTCGCCGGTTCCGTGCCGCCCGTGGCCGCTGATCCGCCGCCCGTCCTGCGCCCAGCCTCCGCCCGCCGCCTCCTCTGTAGCGCGCCAGGACTGACCCGCTGCCGGCCCCACGCGTCCCCAGCAGGTCGCCCGCGCCGCCCGGCCCCCGCGTGCTCGGCCAGCGTCCCGCCCGCCAGCCCTCTCCGCCTCGGTCCCGCGCCTCTCCCGGCCCGGCTGCGCCCCCGTCGTCGCCCCGCCCTCCGTCTGCGAGCCCGCGCGCCGCCCCGGCCTCCATCCTCTCCGGCTCACCGTCCCCGCGAGCTCCGCAGACCGCCAGCGCCTCTGCCTCTGTTGGCTGCGGCCGAGCGCCGGCAGGCTCGCCATGCCCATCTCGTGTTGTTCCCTGCAACGCTAGTGCGGCCGCGTTTGACAAAACCCGGAGCCACCAAGTGCTACGTCTCCAAGATCTCCCGAGGTGGCTACAAGTTGACCATTGATGATAAGTCTACGCCCGAGATCTATGTCACGGACGCCAAGTTCGCCGAGACTCCGTGCGAAGACCCCAGATGCGACAAGTACTTCGTCCCGGATCTGAAGACCGCGAACCCTGACGCCAAGATCGCCACCGGAACGCCAAGTTCTCCACTTTGAACGTCATGATCGTCTACGCGGACCTGAGGACCCCGAATGCGACAAGTTCTCCTTCCCGGATGCGATGCTCGAGAACCCGGACGGTAAGGACACCAACCCGACGCCAAGTCCTTCATCCCGGACGCCAAGTCCGACCCGAACCGCGGACCCGACAAGACCTTCGCGACGACAAGATCGGCACCTACCAGGGCGGATGTGATGTGACCCGAAGACCACGGATGCGACAAGATCGACCTCAGTTATCCGAGAACGATCCCGCCGAGGCCGTCGAACCCCGAACCCTGAGACCGAACCCCGAACCCCCAGAACCCAAGATCTGCCGAACCCTAAATGTGTGACCCTTTTCCCTCGATACCCTATTTTCATAAATGATATCAACTTGTTGCATATTTAATTTTCATCTCGCATGCATATCATTGGTTTGGGGGCCTTATGCCGATTCACCTAATAATCAAATATGGGGCCCATATGCGAGCAAATCTAGCCTTATATTGGCCTCATTTAAACTTGTGTAGCGAACCGGTGAAACTTTCTGCCTTGTTAAACAACATTTAAATTGCGGGGTAGCTAAAAAACTTGAACCATCTAATTAATTGTCGGGACCCCGGTTCCGCTTAATTTGACCTAGTTGCATCGCACTTTGCCATGCCATGCATCACACATGCATCATGCCGATCTTCTGCCGTGTATTAAATATTGCATCCGGTGTTTCTTCTAGTGTTTTGCTTCTTCGCGGATAAGGCCGTTGAGTTGATGTGAGCTTCGCCCCGATCTTCGGTTGAACCTTCGGCATGTTTTCAGGCGAGCATCTTCCCCTTTCTACCTATCTTAATTTTCTAGTATTTATTCCCTCCTGTTGATCTTTGCTATACGTATTTGCGATGCTCTAGTTTCGTGCGTGATATCCCTTGCAGCCATATATAGTCTTGGACACATCCTATTAACTGTTGTTTGGTAGATAGTTGGACCCGCGTGTCGTAGACGCTTGCTCAAGTGTTTTGCTTGTCGTCAAGTACCACAATTGTTGGAGGATTGCCGCATGTTGACGTTGGAGATGATCATGGCTTTACTTATCGTTCACTTTAATTACTGTTTAACAACTAAAATTGAATTAAGCAGAGGCATCAGTGGGTGATAGGTAATGTTGGTTTTCCGAACGCCCACTTGTGTCCGTGGGACCGAGTTCTTGACACTGTTAGAGATCGAGCGCGCTAACCACAGGTGGGGAGATATGGGCCCCCCATTGATTATTACCTGATTTCAAAGTATTGTACTGGGGGCCACAAACTAGTTTGAGGTTTTATTTACTATCCTGTACTTATGCCATGCTTTACTGCTTTATTTACGATTGTGCGAGGAGCACACTGTACTGTTTAGGATCGGGACACGTTTTCGCGGTGTCGACAGTCCCAGTTTTGGGATTTGCTGTCGTTCACAGCCGTCTACCCAAACCCTAAGTCCGTCTCGCAGACCGCCGACTTGCTATGGTAGACTTAGTGGGGTGGCCCGTGCTTGCTTTGGGTGCAGGAACGTCATGACTTAGGCCCGCCGACATACCGATGGGTGTATGTTAACTGATCTGGCAAAAAGGGTCGAAGTGCTTGTGGATACTTTGGTGCACCCCTGCAGGGTTAAATCTTTTCGAGAAGCCGTGTCCGCGGTTATGGACGACTTGGAGCACAGTACTTGATCATAGACAACCATAACTAAAGTTTACTGTTATAAATTGACTTGTATCCGATATGACTAGTAATCAGTTTCACTATAACGGAATGGCTAAATAAAAGTACCAACAACTGCTGGGTTTTTGGGTTATCTCATGCTAATTGTATTTGACTAGTAAGTGTCGCAACTACAACAGAATGGTTAACTAAAAGTGCCCACTGCTTATTTTATCAGGATAATTATCTATACCTGACTAGTAATTACTGCAACGATAACTGAATAAATAAAACTGCCAACGGTGTGAGTTCCTCGGTTGACTTCCTCGTTTGGTTTCGAGAAACACGGGATGGGTTTGTTTGATGGTAGAATCAGGTTGGTTCCGAATAGGTCTTTCTTATCCCTCTCTGATAGCCGCCAGTTGTATCGAGTCTCTATAGGTTGTTTAGCGCATGCTGCTGCTGCCGCTTCAGTCCACCATACCGATGTAGGCGACGACCGCCGAATTCTAGCCTCGCCGTGTCTTTGGCCTCGATCTTGACGCTCCTCTTTTTCCTTTGCCCTTTGTCGGCACCCCTTTTGTTTAAGCAGGTTTTGGGATCGACGTCGTTAGCAGGGTTACCCTTCCGGCTTGGCCTGGGCAGGGTTATGGATGCCATTGGTTATTCTTCAGGGCTCTTAGCCCCATTTGCATCTTGTCCATAGACGGACGCTGTATCATTTTCAAGGTGATTTGGATCTTTGTACCGTATATTTGTATTCTTGACTCTTCGAGTCGCTGTTGTATATATATCTGTTCTGTGGGTCCCATCGAGGACTGTTGTGTAATGTTATTACTTTGTTTTCCACCCGCACGAAAGTGCCTGGTGGGCACCTTCGAATCGTTTCTATGCGGGTTTGGCGGGTTTTGCTAAAACTTGCATAGGGCCGATTCTGAGGGTGTTACAGAGTGGTATCAGAGCTCAGCAGTTGCGATACCCCACAAGTCCAACTGTAGGATAACCTAGCTAACGGCCAAGTAGAGTGTCAAAACTATTTTGCAAAATCGGTTGGATAGTTCTGATTAGGTCTGATTTTACCCTCCGCTATTCTCCTCTTACCTCTACGTGTTTTGAATCCGCTCTCTTCTCTTTCTTCGAGTCCAGGACTTCTCGTGGTTGGGTTTTCCGTCGTATCTTTAGGGTTTCGCTTCCTCCTTTGGTAACGGTGTTCTACCATCCGGTGTTCAAGCTGCCTGAGGAATCCGTCTACGGTGGTACCATCCCTTGTTCCTTCTCGTGCCTTCCGGTGTTCTCCGACGCGACGACATCATCTACGCCAGATCTAATGCAGAGTCTGCATCACTCCTTTGTTTACGAACCTCGCTTGTCGAGATCTTCAATCTGAATCCTGAGGGTTGGTTGCATAACCTATCTGTTCGTGTACAGAGTAATGCTTTGAGTGCGGGATGGAGTCGCGACCATACCACTACTCTTATCATTTGCTCTGTATATTGATTGGTGGATTGATGCAATTTTACTCCGTCCACGGAAGCTAGAGGTGGCTTTATTTGTTGATACCTCTACCTTCGACCTTTTGCTTCCGGAGTGTTCTCTCGATGATCACGGACAACGACCTCTTGTTAGTGGTGTCGCGAGGATCTACACGAAGCGAGAAGATGCAGATCGCCGACCTTCTTTCTGGTACCATGAGGCGGATCTCGAGGGCGAGATCCATTGTTAGTGGTGTCGAATTGTGGCATCCCGCAAAACCACTACTAGAAAATCGCGTTGTTTCTGTGCATTGCATCATCATGACCGCATGCTCATGTCATCTTGCCTCATTGCATTTGAGCATCGTCATCATCTTGCATTTGCTTGCATAAAACTATTGCAGAAAAACCTAATTTGTTTTCTAAACGCCCCGTCTCTGTTCAAACGCAAAACCCGGGTCTCCGGATTATTTTGTTTTGTCCGCTGTCGGTTTGCAGAAGCGCTGGTTGAAATAAATAAATTAACTAAATTATTTTAGTGGGGGCAGTCGAACGGGCCGATTCGACCCGAACGACCACCCCCAGTACAAGCAATCGGTTCCCCAAAATCCTAAGACTACCCAACCTAGTCTACCCACCCCTCTGGCCACCTCACCCCCACCTATCCCAGGCCGCCACGTCACCCTGCCTCTCCCTCCCAACCAATCCCCTTATGCCACCTCTGCCACTTCCTCACCTCTCTCTCTCACCCCTCAGCCCACACACGCACGCAACACACCCACACACACTGCCCCAACCGCCGGCTGGCCCACCACCTGCCCCCTGTCCCGCACGTCCCCACCTCCCCACCTGGAACCTCCCTCGATCCCCACCCCGACGCGCCCGCAGTCCCCTCTCTCCTCCCTTCTTCTCCCGCTCCGGCCACCGCCAACCTCCGCCGCGCGCCTCCCGCCTCACCTCCCCACCCTCTCCCCCTCGCCGGCTCTCTCCATCAGAGCCCTCCGCCGCTGCCCAGGCTCCACCGCCCTCGACCCCGCCTCCTCAGCTCGCCCCCGGCCCGAACTTCCTCCCCCTCGCCTAGCCTCGCGGCTGCCCTCTCTCGTCGGTTCCGTGGCCGCCTGTCAGGCCGCCGCCGTCCTGCGCCCAGCCTCCGCCGCCCGCGCCTCTCAAGCGCCGCCGGGACCTCGAGCCCGCCGCCGCTGCCCCCCACGCGTCCTCGCCAGCAGGTCGCCGCGCCCGCCTGCCCCGCGTGCTCCGCCAGCGTCCCGCCAGGCCCTCTCCGCCCGTCGGTCCGCGCCTCTCCCGGCCGGCTGCGCCGTCGCCGCCGCCTCCGTCTGCGAGCCCGCCGCCCGGCCTCCATCCTCTCCGACTCACCGTCCCCGCGAGCTCCGCCGCGCCTCTCGCTGCGGCGCGGCCGCAGCTTCGCCATGCCCATCTCGTGTTGTTCCCTGCAACGCTAGTGCGGCCGCGTTTGACAAAACCCGGAGCCACCAAGTGCTACGTCTCCAAGATCTCCCGAGGCGGCTACAAGTTGACCATTGATGATAAGTCTACGCCCGAGATCTATGTCACGGACGCCAAGTTCGCCGAGACTCCCGTACCCGAAGACCCCAGATGCGACAAGTACTTCGTCCCGGATCTGAAGACCGCGAACCCTGACGCCAAGATCGCCACCGGAACGCCAAGTTCTCCACTTTGAACGTCATGATCGTCTACGCGGACCTGAGGACCCCGAATGCGACAAGTTCTCCTTCCCGGATGCGATGCTCGAGAACCCGGACGGTAAGGACACCAACCCAGAACGCCAAGTCCTTCATCCCGGACGCCAAGTCCGACCCGAACCGCGGACCCGACAAGACCTTCGCGACGACAAGATCGGCACCTACCAGGGCGGATGTGATGTGACCCGAAGACCACAGATGCGACAAGATCGACCTCAGTTATCCGAGAACGATCCCGCCGAGGCCGTCGAACCCCGAACCCTGAGACCGAACCCCGAACCCCCAGAACCCAAGATCTGCCGAACCCTAAATGTGTGACCCTTTTCCCTCGATACCCTATTTTCATAAATGATATCAACTTGTTGCATATTTAATTGTCATCTCGCATGCATATCATTGGTTTGGGGGCCTTATGCCGATTCACCTAATAATCAAATATGGGGCCCATATGCGAGCAAATCTAGCCTTATATTGGCCTCATTTAAACTTGTGTAGCGAACCGGTGAAACTTTCTGCCTTGTTAAACAACATTTAAATTGCGGGGTAGCTAAACAACTTGAACCATCTAATTAATTGTCGGGACCCCGGTTCCGCTTAATTTGACCTAGTTGCATCGCACTTTGCCATGCCATGCATCACACATGCATCATGCCGATCTTCTGCCGTGTATTAAATATTGCATCCGGTGTTTCTTCTAGTGTTTTGCTTCTTCGGATAAGGCCGTTGAGTTGATGTGAGCTTCGCCCGATCTTGGTTGAACCTTGGCATGTTTTCAAAGCAGCATCTTCCCTTTCTACCTATCTTACTTTTCTAGTATTTATTCCTCCTGTTGATCTTTGCTATACGTATTTGCGATGCTCTAGTTTCATGCCGTGATATCCCTTGCAGCCATATATAGCCTTGGACACATCCTATTACCATTGTTTGGTGGATAGTTGGACCCGCGTGTCGTAGTCGCTTGCTCAAGTGTTTTGCTTGTCGTCAAGTACCACAATTGTTGGAGGATTGCCGCATGTTGACGTTGGAGATGATCATGGCTTTACTTATCGTTCACTTTAATTACTGTTTAACAACTAAAATTGAATTAAGCAGAGGCATCGGTGGGTGATAGGTAATGTTGGTTTTCCGAACGCCCACTTGTGTCCCGTAGGACCCGAGTTCTTGACACCTGTTCCGAGATCGAGCGCGCTAACCACTGGTGGGGAGATATGGGCCCCCCATTGATTATTACCTGATTTCAAAGTATTGTACTGGGGGCCACAAACTAGTTTGAGGTTTTATTTACTATCCTGTACTTATGCCATGCTTTACTGCTTTATTTACGATTGTGCGAGGAGCACACTGTACTGTTTAGGATCGGGACACGTTTTCGCGGTGTCGACAGTCCCAGTTTTGGGATTTGCTGTCGTTCACAGCCGTCTACCCAAACCCTAAGTACGTCTCGGAGACCGGCCGACTTCGCTATGGTAGACTTAGTGGGGTGGCCCCCCGTGCTTGCTTTGGGTCTGGGAACGTCATGACTTAGGCCCCGCCGACATACCGATGGGTGTATGTTAACTGATCTGGCAAAAAGGGTCGAAGTGCTTGTGGATACTTTGGTGCACCCCTGCAGGGTTAAATCTTTTCGAGAAGCCGTGTCCGCGGTTATGGACGACTTGGAGCACCGTGCTTGATCATAGACAACCATAACTAAATTTACTGTTATAAATTGACTTGTATCCGATATGACTAGTAATCAGTTTCACTATAACGGAATGGCTAAATAAAAGTACCAACAACTGCTGGGTTTTTGGGTTATCTCATGCTAATTGTATTTGACTAGTAAGTGTCGCAACTACAACGGAATGGTTAACTAAAAGTGCCCACTGCTTATTTTATCAGGATAATTATCTATACCTGACTAGTAATTACTGCAACGATAACTGAATAAATAAAACTGCCAACGGTGTGAGTTCCTCGGTTGACTTCCTCGTTTGGTTTCGAGGGGGAAACACCAGGATGGGTTTGTTTGATGGTAGAATCAGGTTGGTTCCGAATAGGTCTTTCTTATCCCTCTCTGATAGCCGCCAGTTGTATCGAGTCTCTATAGGTTGTTTAGCGCATGCTGCCGCTGCCGCTTCAGTCCACCATACCTATGTAGGCGAGGACCGCCGAATTCTAGCCTCGCCGTGTACTGGCCTCAGTACTGACGCTCCTCTTTTTCCTTTGCCCTTTGTCGGCACCCCTTTTGTTTAAGCAGGTTTTGGGATCGACGTCGTTAGCAGGGTTACCCTTCCGGCTTGGCCTGGGCAGGGTTATGGACGCCATTGGTTATTCTTCAGGGCTCTTAGCCCCATTTGCATCTTGTCCGTAGACGGACGCTATATCATTTTCAAGGTGATTTGGATCTTTGTACCGTATATTTGTATTCTTGACTCTTCGAGTCGCTGTTGTATATATATCTGTTCTGTGGGTCCCATCGAGGACTGTTGTGTAATGTTATTACTTCGTTTTCCACCCGCACGAAAGTGCCTGGTGGGCACCTTCGAATCGTTTCTATGCGGGTTTGGCGGGTTTCGCTAAAACTTGCATAGGGCCGATTCTGAGGGTGTTACAGCCAACTAAGAATTTTAGTAATAAATGATTAAAGTATTATAATGGTAATTTTTTGACAACCAACATGGAATGCTTATATTTAGTAAGGATAAGTGATCCTAGAGAAGTCTTTGCAAACCCCATAAATATAATTCAGGGATTGAAGTTTAAGTCATGAGGGCTAAGTAATTAAGATGGTGTTATTCATCTTCAAGAATAATCAACTTTAGAGAAAGATTAGTGATGGAAAATAATCAACAGTAGAATAGTAAATACAACCAACCAAGGATATGAACAAATTATAAAATGCCTTTATATCAAACTCATTGGATAAATCCATAAGTTTAGAAGAATGATACATTGAATAAGAAGATTTTAATAAGTAAGACCGTCAAACTAATCATGGTGATGGATAGAAAGAGGTATTATATCTAGGAAAGGAATTCCTTAATTAGAGATCCAAGATTTTGAAATATAATTATATGTATAAATCAATTTCCTATTTTAATCTGGTTAAGCAATCAACTCTACATCTCAAATCAAACATAATAGCCATATCATACTGTTGATCCATCACCTGATGCTTATAACACTTTATAGAAATATTTTCCTACAACAAATTACATAAGAATATCTCTGTTAATTTCAACCATCATCACTATGTGTGCCTAAGTATCTTTTTATAAGTTCACTTCTATAAAACACTCTAAATATAACTTCTACTAAAAAGGGAGACTTCGTCCAATACTATACACATAAGGCAATATACTTAGTTATTAAATCTTAACTCTTAAAAGGAATCTAAGCTTATACAAAACCCTAAAGCCAAGGGAAGTACTAATAATTCAAAAACCTAAACTTCTTTGTTTATCACATACATTTTTATTTTCCAACTTATGGGAGTAATAATCATCATATCAATGTCTTTATATTGCATGCATCAAAGAATGGTATAGAATCATTATACATATATCTCAAGTTTCCATTCAAACTATAAGCTCACAAAAAGTTGATTTATAAACAGATAAGAATATATCAAGAAATTCCTAATTAAAAATAGAAGAGAAAAATAATAAGAAGAAGTTTCTTCCAATTATTAACAAGGTGTTCTTATTGAGTAAATAAAAGAAGGCATAATAAAATTTCACAAAGGTTACCAAATATATTTAAATATTGTTGTATATGTCCAACAAACAAATTATACAAAGAAAGGTTCAAAATATAAATCAGTTCAAATATAAATAAGAAAACAGAAAATAGAAAAAGGATAAAACAAATAAAAACCAAGCCTGGCCACAGCCCAACACCCTACACCTATCTGACGCTCATGCATTACAGCCCAAAGAACCACCCAGTTCCTTTTCCATCTGAGACTGACAAGTGGGGTCAGGAGAGGACCGCGGGTTGAGCTAAAGAAATCGCTAGGGGGTTATCCACAAAACGACCATCGTCGTTATCGTCACGCTTCGTCATTATCGCCATCATTGCGCCAAGATACTCGCCGCCGTTGCCAGGAAGGGATAAGAAGGCCACCGCGACGCATTGCTTCCATCCCTATCCCCAATCCCTCCTTATCCTCTCAGATACGAATGAGACCAAAACCCTAGCTCGTCGGAGCCACCTCTCGCCATCGAACCACGTCACCCCACACCATTCTGAGTCGTTGTCACATCCCAAGATTTTCCAAATCTTGTAATGTGAAAATAAAATTAATAAAACAAAACTTTGTTAATTTTCAGAGCCAGAAGAAACTTTCTGAATACAATTGGAACTTCAAACCCATTTGAATTAAAATAAACCTCAAGAGATTTAAAAAGATAAACATTTAATAAAAGGAAAATAAAAAAAAAAAACATTTGGAAATACTATTTTGAAACAATTAAATGAGAAGATTTGTTTTAAAATGAAATAGAAGTTTTATAAATAAAGATTATTAAATAAAGGAAAATTAAACCTTGACCAAACTTTTGGAATTAAAACATTTTAATTCTAAATAAATTTAGCAAAGGTTTATTTAAAATAAATTAATAAGGATTTAATATCCAATTTTATTTAAAGAAGTTTTACCAATTTAATTTAAACATCAAAGCTTGTTAAATTATTTTAAATAAGTTTTCATAAATTGGAATCACCAAGTTTGGATCTCTAAATAAAAGATATGGATTTCATAAAACAAAATGAAAATATTAATAAAGAATATTTAGACCAAAACAAATCTTGGCCTAATCCATGAAGTAAATGGAGTGATGATTAAACCCAATTCAAATAAAAATATGAAATAAAGAATATTCCAAATAAAACAAAATGGAAATAACCATTCTATCCCTATTTTAAATAAGGACAAATCTTTAAATAAAATACATGAGAAAATGATATTTGGAAATAAAACAATTACCCAATCTTATATAATTAATAAATCACTTTGGAATACCTTCCAAATAATTCAATATGAATTATTTGAACCAAATAAACAAATCCTAAATGGATTATTATCTAAGGACCATTTATTTAATTATAAATGGAACACAAAATAAAATGTTATTTTTTTTTAAAAATAAGATTTAGCATCCTAATTTTCAAATAAAACCTACTTGTTTGATTATGAAAATAATTAGATTTCTAATGGAAGTTTTATTAATAAAAAAATCAAACTCTATTGTATTAAATAACTAGTGATCCATTTTATTTAACTATTAGATGGATCCTAAAATAAATAAGAAAATTATTTCATTTTATTTTAAGATTTGGTTTATGTTGATAAACAAACCAAAATTCAAAGTTCAAAATTTGTGAATGTTGATTTGATTTGAGTGTGAATTGTTTGGTTGGAAATTCAAAAGAAATTGAAATTAGAAAAGAAAAGAAACAGACAGAAATAAAAATAAACAGCCCAACAACTCCATTTCAACTACCCCAGCCCACTAAGCCAATCCATTAACTCTCCTCCCCGCAGAAGCAGTTCGAACCAACTAATCAACCCTCCCAGAATTGGTGGACCACTCGTCCTTCGTTTCCCAGCCGGACCCCACATCCACTGTTCTCCTTCTTCCTCCCGCGACCTCCTCCTCCCCTAACCTCATTGCCGTTGCTGCAGTAACTCCAGGGCCTTAACACGCGATAATTCCTCGTCGCAACCACGCCTTAAAATCGCCTACTCCTCACGTATTCCCCAGCTCACTTCCCCTCTGCCGTCCTCGAGCGGCTTGTCTCCGACGAGCTTCCACCGACGAATCACGGCACACCACCCCGAGCCTTTTCCGATCATCCCGACAGCTTCCCCACTCCGCGCATCTCCCAAGACAACCATTCCTCCATGGGCGTCGGAGGTGGTCTCGACAAAGAACCAAAGCACCGCCGTCTTTTCCTCCGGTGGCGATCCTGGTAAGAGCCAACCACCCCAAGTCCCTTGATCACGCTCACAGCTCGCCATGATTTTCCGCGACTAATCATGCTCTCTGTTGCCCTCTCGAGACCTACAGCGACAACGTCGACAACTCGCATCACCGCCGTCATCCTCTTCTCCGACGACGCGTTTTCGGTGAATCGACCGCCTTCACTTCACGCTCACGCACAACATGGTTTTGAATCCACGCGATCACGCCGAATTGCTTGAGCGATCTGCGAACGACCTTAACCTCATCCAGAGCCACCCGCGGTAACCAACTCCGCGAGCAATTCTCCCGACGCAGGCGCCCGAGCCACGCCGACCACACGGCGTGCTTCACCTCAGCCGCGACCTCGGTGAGCTTGTTTTCCCTCTTCTTCGCCCTGTTTCATCGCCGCGCCCCGTCGTCACCACCGTTCACCGTCGCGCAGCGCCGCCCATCCGTGGCCGGTCAGTAGCAACCGTTAGATCGAGATCGCACGAATAGGATAGATCCACTTATTCGCGAAGGGGTACGCGCCCTGTGCCGTACGATCAAAACCAGATCCAACGCACCAGAGCGTGATCCGCAGCGAACCGTTTTCGGCCAGTTAGATTAAGACGCGTGGCAGGATCTGTTTTAAAAACTGATTTTGAAATCTGATTGAGTTGCAAACTTCAAACCTTTATATCTTTTGATCCATACGTCCAAATTTGACAAATTTTATATCAAAAGATTCAGGAGAACAAGACCTAGCCAACCCTACCCTTAGTTTAGCAAATAGTAACTGGTAGCTTGTTTAAATTTGCAGATTCTTTTGTGTGCTTGCTAACATTAGAAAAATCATTTAAAAATGAATTTTGAGATCAAACCTTTGCCAATTGGTTTATGGTGACCCTACTGACCCTAGGAACCAACCCATAGTATTAAAAATGATTTTTGTGAAATTTAAGTTGAATTATTTAACTTAGCCATTTTCTAGCCAAATAAAAATTAGTGATTTTATTATGGAAATGTTTAAAGGAAGAAAACTTTGAGTAGATGGTTTGGACCAAACCTACTGACCCAAAAACACCAAGTTTTGCAATAGCAACTCATTTGGTGAACCCTATGGGCTAATGCCTTAGTAAAAAATATTTCTACACCACATAAAAATAACACTTTGTTTTGAAAATGGTTTTTAAAGTGAAACCTTTTACAAATGACTTAGTCACTTTAGGAAATAACCATTAGATGTACCCAAATGACTATGACCCACTAGGAACCACTTCTTCAAACAAAACAAAGCTTGGCATGCTTGCATGCACTTCTTTGACTTTGTTATTTGTGTGTGTTGCTTGATTGGTAGATTGAGTTTGTGCCTTGCTTGATTGATTTGTAGTGACTTGAAGAGTGTGATTATTGCAAAGATCAAGAAGGAACCTATACTCTACCAAAAGGCAAGTGATGCTTCATATTTTTATCCTATTACTTTAACTATGCATTAGTGATTTTGTTAAGTAAAACCTGCATGGAATTTTGCTAAGTATAGATCTTGCTATAGGAAAACATAGTAATGAATCCTTAGTAGGATTTTTCTAAGTTAAGTATCCTAATACTACCAAGCTTAGCCTAGCTAATAGAAAACATGGGTGGATTATATATTCACACTATGGAAAAATATTCTAAGTCTAAGGACTTGTGATTTTGTCTAATAAAACAACTAAGTTAATGAATCACCTGGGTGGAATGGAATAGATTGGTGGAGAATGGTTGAGTGGTTCACAAGGCCATGGACTTGGATTGTGTATCTCACTTGTGGAATGCCACCCAGGAAACAAAGAGATTTGAGATGTCAAGTGTTGAGAAGCTTCAAGTGCAACCACTTGGCAATATGGGCTCTGCCATGATCATATAGGTTGCAAGAACTTAGCCAAATGGACAGTGGGTGGTAGTGTTTTGATAGGTTGGAACGCGTCCATTTTGGTCTAAGGAAAGGCTTCTGAAAGATTTTGTCTTGGGAAACCAAGTCTTGTGGGAAAAGTGCACCACCTCTGCAGAGTATAAAACCTAAGTACTTAGCCATGTCCCTGGTAAAGGACAATTTGAGCATCAAGACATGGAAACAATCAAGAATCTCATCATTCCAATTTCTAAATAAAAACTTGTGGGTGAATAAGGGTTTGTGTGTATTCTTCAATCTTTGATGGAAAGATGGCTTGATATAAGGATCTTGAAATCTTGGATTGAGGAAAATGATTTTACCAAGCACTTCAGTCTTTGATTTGTAGATGCCTCGAGAAGGATCTTCAGTCTTTGATTGAGAGAAGCATTGGAAAAGTTTTTGACAAAACTACTTATTTTCAAAACGTTAAGGAAAAATCTATTTTGAGCAATGCAAGCCTCAACTCCCCTTAGCCAAATGCATGTAGATGATAGATTCCACTATACTACATAGAATCACTTGCCAATACAATTCAAATGTATTGACCCTTTGTGGCTGTAACTTGTATGTTGCAGGTTTGATTGTTTTAAATGAAGATTGTTTGATTGACTAGGATTACAAAGTCTACAACCAACATACACTGTGGCACTTTGAAGATGAAGGACCCATACTTATAGTTATTCCGCTGCAATATAATGTAATAGCCAAATGAGCTATGTATGATATAATAAAATTATGTTATTCCTGGTTATAAAGTTATGTTATGACCATTGTTTCTTGATATTACATCTTAACTGTGGGTGCTAGCTATTGATCCAGGGACTAGCATTGTAAAACACAGGAGGGATCTACCTTATCAGGTTGGGACCCTAACAGATGGTATCAGAGCATTGTGTTGCCTGTAGGATTTGTAAACCCTAGGATTGGACAAAACCCTTAGAAAAATAGGAGTTATATTTTGATCCAAAACTTATTTACAAAAGCACTTGTAAACTCTTTCCTCAACCATTTTGATTTCAACTCTACTTCTCTTCTACTTCAACTTGATGGAAAAACCTACCCCATGGCCAAAGACTACACCATATGCAAAGGACTTCTTCAACTACTTCAACTCTAATGACTTCAACATCTTCAACTCTAATGACTTCAACGTCTTCAACATATTCACCAAGGACTTCCAACTTAGATATCACTAAGGACCACAAGTGAAACAAGGAACTCTTACTCAAGATTTAGAGACTGAGAGAATGCAAAATAGGAAGGAGCCATCAACAACTTTGAAGTATTGTGACCAAAAGTTTTCCAAGGAAACCATGATATCATGTAAGAAGAAGCAACCAAGAAGGAAGGAAAGATCACAAGTGAACCATATAGATGGACCACCATAATTTAGTTAAGTCAAACCACCAACTTATGTGGTGTAACAAAAATATTTTGTTGCCTAAGTATGTGCTTGAACCTTGTTTGAGTGAAGTGTTTGCTTGTATTTGCATGCATATTGTTTGTGTGAATTGAGATATGTGTGATTAGAAATATCTCATTAGAAATATCTTGCCTATTCTAATCTCCCTTCAAACCCAAACAGATGACTACCCCAAAGGATTCCAAGGTTGATGACACCAACACCAACCAAGCTGACAGCCTGGGAGAACTCATAGCAACCCAACATCAATTGAATCAATTAACAGCTCAGTTCCTAGCCAACAATAGTAATGAAGATCCAGCATTACAAAGGTTTTTAGAGGAACAGTCCCAATTGATGCTTAAGGTGACTAATCAAATGATTAGCATGGAAGAAAACTTACCTAGAAGAGAGTATGATAGCAAGGATGAAAGGAATGTTGTTCTAGATGGAGCCCCAGCTTGCATTATTTGTGGAGACAAGGATCATACTTCCACAGAGCATGAAGGACAATGCCCAAATTGTGATGAAGATCATCCTGTTGGAGAATGCCCTACCTCTCAAGCTACTTGCTATCTTTGTGAAGGAAGTGATCATACTCCTGGTCTATGTCCTATCTATGCCATGGTAGAACAAAGGAAACAAGAAGGATCCAAGTCTACCAAAGGGAAAGGACCACTACTACTTCCAAGCAAGACAACCCAATTCAAAGGATCAAGGAAAATCAAGAAGCCCAAGCAAGACATGAGCCTTGTACAATGTCGTAAATGTAATGAAATGGGACACTACTCCAGTGGATGCCCAGGGAACATAAAGAATAAAGGAATTGACCAAGTGTGGTGTAACAACTGCAATGAACCAGGTCACTTTGTAGCAACTTGCCCAAAAGAACAACGCAAAGAACTCAAGGACATTAATTGTTTCAACTGCAAGAATCCAGGACACTATGCAAGCAACTGTCCAGAAAGGATGAAGAACAAGTTGAACAAGCCTATGGAGAAACTCAATCTTGGTCCATGAGTCAAGCCTAGGAATAAAGCAAAGGTTTAACTTAGAGAAATTCCAGGACCCAAGAAGGCCAATATGTAAATTTTGTTTGAAAATTTTTAAGGGTGGTAGTACCCTAGTTGTTTTGAACTTGCTTGTAACCCCAATCTTCCCAAATCTCGGGACGAGATTTATTTTAAGGTAACTGTCACATCCCAAGATTTTCCAAATCTTGTAATGTGAAAATAAAATTAATAAAACAAAACTTTGTTAATTTTCAGAGCCAGAAGAAACTTTCTGAATACAATTGGAACTTCAAACCCATTTGAATTAAAATAAACCTCAAGAGATTTAAAAAGATAAACATTTAATAAAAGGAAAATAAAAAAAAAAAAAAAACATTTGGAAATACTATTTTGAAACAATTAAATGAGAAGATTTGTTTTAAAATGAAATAGAAGTTTTATAAATAAAGATTATTAAATAAAGGAAAATTAAACCTTGACCAAACTTTTGGAATTAAAACATTTTAATTCTAAATAAATTTAGCAAAGGTTTATTTAAAATAAATTAATAAGGATTTAATATCCAATTTTATTTAAAGAAGTTTTACCAATTTAATTTAAACATCAAAGCTTGTTAAATTATTTTAAATAAGTTTTCATAAATTGGAATCACCAAGTTTGGATCTCTAAATAAAAAGATATGGATTTCATAAAACAAAATGAAAATATTAATAAAGAATATTTACAGACCAAAACAAATCTTGGCCTAATCCATGAAGTAAATGGAGTGATGATTAAACCCAATTCAAATAAAAATATGAAATAAAGAATATTCCAAATAAAACAAAATGGAAATAACCATTCTATCCCTATTTTAAATAAGGACAAATCTTTAAATAAAATACATGAGAAAATGATATTTGGAAATAAAACAATTACCCAATCTTATATAATTAATAAATCACTTTGGAATACCTTCCAAATAATTCAATATGAATTATTTGAACCAAATAAACAAATCCTAAATGGATTATTATCTAAGGACCATTTATTTAATTATAAATGGAACACAAAATAAAATGTTATTTTTTTTTAAAAATAAGATTTCCAAGCATCCTTATTTTCAAATAAAACCTACTGGTTTGATTATGAAAATAATTAGATTTCTAATGGAAGTTTTATTAATAAAAAAATCAAACTCTATTGTATTAAATAACTAGTGATCCATTTTATTTAACTATTAGATGGATCCTAAAATAAATAAGAAAATTATTTCATTTTATTTTAAGATTTGGTTTATGTTGATAAACAGTACCAAAATTCAAAGTTCAAATTTGTGAATGTTGATTTGATTTGAGTGTGAATTGTTTGGTTGGAAATTCAAAACAGAAATTGAAATTAGAAAAGAAAAGAAAACAGACAGAAATAAAATAAACAGCCCAACAACTCCAACTACCCCAGCCCACTAAGCCAATCCAGCCCAACTCTCCTCCCCCGCAGGAAACGGTTCGAACCAACTAATCAACCCTCCCAGCAACTGACTGGTGGACCACTCGTCCCTTTCGTTTCCCACTGACAGCGGACCCCACATCCACTGTTCTCCTTCTTCCTCCCCGCGACCTCCTCCTCCCCCTAACCTCGCTGCCGTTGCTGCAGTAACTCCGCGCGTTCAATTCGCCTTAACACCGCGATAATTCCTCGTCGCAACCACGCCCTTAAAATCGCCTACTCCTCCGCGACGTATTCCCCCAGCTCACTTCCCCTCTCTGCCTCCAGGCCGTCGCAATTCGTCCTCGAGCGGCTCCGACGAGCTTCCACCGAATACGGCCAAGACACACCACAGAGCCTTCCGATCATCCCGACTTCCCACTCCTGGCATCTCCCAGTACCAACCATTCCTCCGCGGGCGTCCCAGGAGGTGGTCTTCGACAAAGAACCAAAGCACCGCCGCCTGTCTTTTCCTCCGGTGACGATCCCTGGTAAGAGCCAACCACCCCAAGTCCCCTTGATCACGCTCACAGCTCCGCCATGATTTTCCGCGACTAATCATGCTCTGTTTGCTCCTCTCGAGACCTCTGACGACGACAACGTCGACAACCTGCATCACCGCCGTCTGTCCTCTTCTCCGACGACGTTTTCCAGGTGAATCAGACTGCCCCTTCACTTCACGTTCACGCACGCAACATGGTTTTGAATCCACGCATCTGACCGCGCCTTCGAATTGCTTCAGAACGATCTGCAGCAACGACCTTAACCTCATCCAGAGCCACCCGCCGCCAGAACCAACTCCGGCGAGCAATTCTCCCCGACGCAGAGCGCCCCGAGCCACGCTGACCACACGACGTGCTTCACCTCAACCTCGCGACCTCGGTGAGCTTGTTTTCCCTCTTCTTCGCATCCTGTTTCATCGCTGCCGCCGTCCGTCACCACCGTTCACCGGCCGCCATCCGTGGCCGGTAGCAACCGTTAGATCGAGATCGCACGAATAGGATAGATCCACTTATTCGCGAAGGTACGCGCCTGCATTGATCAAAACCAGATCCAACGCGCAGGCGTGATCCGCAGCGAACCGTTTTGCCGCTTAGATTAAGACGTGGCGGGATTTGATTTAAAACTGATTTTGAAATCTGATTGAGTTGCAAACTTCAAACCTTTATATCTTTTGATCCATACGTCCAAATTTGACAAATTTTATATCAAAAGATTCAGGAGAACAAGACCTAGCCAACCCTACCCTTAGTTTAGCAAATAGTAACTGGTAGCTTGTTTAAATTTGCAGATTCTTTTGTGTGCTTGCTAACATTAGAAAAATCATTTAAAAATGAATTTTGAGATCAAACCTTTGCCAATTGGTTTATGGTGACCCTACTGACCCTAGGAACCAACCCATAGTATTAAAAATGATTTTTGTGAAATTTAAGTTGAATTATTTAACTTAGCCATTTTCTAGCCAAATAAAAATTAGTGATTTTATTATGGAAATGTTTAAAGGAAGAAAACTTTGAGTAGATGGTTTGGACCAAACCTACTGACCCAAAAACACCAAGTTTTGCAATAGCAACTCATTTGGTGAACCCTATGGGCTAATGCCTTAGTAAAAAATATTTCTACACCACATAAAAATAACACTTTGTTTTGAAAATGGTTTTAAAGTGAAACCTTTTACGAATGACTTAGTCACTTTAGGAAATAACCATTAGATGTACCCAAATGACTATGACCCACTAGGAACCACTTCTTCAAAACAAAGCTTGGCATGCTTGCATGCACTTCTTTGACTTTGTTATTTGTGTGTGTTGTTTTGCTTGATTGGTAGATTGAGTTTGTGCCTTGCTTGATTGATTTGTAGTGACTTGAAGAGTGTGATTATTGCAAAGATCAAGAAGGGAACCTATACTCTACCAAAAAGGCAAGTGATGCTTCATATTTTTATCCTATTACTTTCACTATGCATTAGTGATTTTGTTAAGTAAAACCTGCATGGAATTTTGCTAAGTATAGATCTTGCTATAGGAAAACATAGTAATGAATCCTTAGTAGGATTTTTCTAAGTTAAGTATCCTAATACTACCAAGCTTAGCCTAGCTAATAGAAAACATGGGTGGATTATATATTCACACTATGGAAAAATATTCTAAGTCTAAGGACTTGTGATTTTGTCTAATAAAACAACTAAGTTAATGAATCACCTGGGTGGAATGGAATAGATTGGTGGAGAATGGTTGAGTGGTTCACAAGGCCATGGACTTGGATTGTATCTCACTTGTGGAATGCCACCCAGGAAACAAAGAGATTTGAGATGTCAAGTGTTGAGAAGCTTCAAGTGCAACCACTTGGCAATATGGGCTCTGCCATGATCATATAGGTTGCAAGAACTTAGCCAAATGGACAGTGGGTGGTAGTGTTTTGATAGGTTGGAACGCGTCCATTTTGGTCTAAGGAAAGGCTTCTGAAAGATTTTGTCTTGGGAAACCAAGTCTTGTGGGAAAAGTGCACCACCTCTGCAGAGTATAAAACCTAAGTACTTAGCCATGTCCCTGGTAAAGGACAATTTGAGCATCAAGACATGGAAACAATCAAGAATCTCATCATTCCAATTTCTAAATAAAAACTTGTGGGTGAATAAGGGTTTGTGTGTATTCTTCAATCTTTGATGGAAAGATGGCTTGATATAAGGATCTTGAAATCTTGGATTGAGGAAAATGATTTTACCAAGCACTTCAGTCTTTGATTTGTAGATGCCTCGAGAAGGATCTTCAGTCTTTGATTGAGAGAAGCATTGGAAAAGTTTTGACAAAACTACTTATTTTCAAAACGTTAAGGAAAAATCTATTTTGAGCAATGCAAGCCTCAACTCCCTTAGCCAAATGCATGTAGATGATAGATTCCACTATACTACATAGAATCACTTGCCAATACAATTCAAATGTATTGACCCTTTGTGCTGTAACTTGTATGTTGCGTTTGATTGTTTTAAATGAAGATTGTTTGATTGACTAGGATTACAAAGTCTACAACCAACATACACTGTGGCACTTTGAAGATGAAGGACCCATACTTATAGTTATTCATCGCTAATATAATGTAATAGCCAAATGAGCTATGTATGATATAATAAAATTATGTTATTCCTGGTTATAAAGTTATGTTATGACCATTGTTTCTTGATATTACATCTTAACTGTGGGTGCTAGCTATTGATCCAGGGACTAGCATTGTAAAACACAGGAGGGATCTACCTTATCAGGTTGGGACCCTAACAGTCGTCATGGAGAAGCGCCATCCTCTGTATATCCTCTGGGTAGAAGCTTGCATCAAGGGGAGCACTGGAGAGGGTGAATTTGGTCAATTTCCTTCGTAGCAGTTCGTCGGAATCCTCGTCGGGAAACTCGATTCCGGCCACGCCTGTCCTCGTTGACCACTCTATCGTCATCAGGGTAAGCATACGCATCTCTGGACCCTAGTTTCGTTTGCGGATTCGCACCGTAGGTCTAGATTTGTTGAGCACCTCTGCTGGCCACCGCAGTAGCTCGTCGTCGATGACCCTCCGATGACCGTTCCCGAGCGGCGCTGCCACTATTAGGTTCAGTAGGTTGCACTGATTCGAGCTAGACCTATTTTAATTGCTGGGGTGTAGTGGATCATCGCCGATGACTACTCACCGACGGCGGGGGCGATGCTGACTCCATGCTTACCTCATGATCAAGCCACGTCAGCCGTTTGACTAGTCTTTACCTCGCGTGGTGGATGACATGGCCTAGGGCCCACATGTCATCGACAGTGAGTAGAGAGGAGGTCTGTAACTTGTGCATCTCTTTCATCTGAGAGCTGAGGTGGACACTGGCCCACTAATCAGTGACTGGGGCTAGCTCTAGGTGCGGTGTAAAAAGTATTTTGCTGTTTAGAAAGAAATAAAATGTTATAATCCAATTAATATTATTCCAGAAATTTAATAAATGATTAAATCTTGTTTAATTAATAACTTTTGATTTATAATTCAGAAAAATATGTATAATATATGAAAATTTTCAGAAAAATAAAATCTACAACTTAAAACTATTACCAAATATTATTATGATGAATATTTATTTAAATATTATTTAATAAAAGTTTATAAGTAATAAGACTTTGATGATTTATATTTTTATAATAATAAACATTAATAATAGTAATAAAATACCAAAATCTTAGAAAAAAAGAATTCTAATTTAAAAATATAATCATGTATTATTATTTCACTTAATTAAATATTTATTATTTAATTATAAAAGTAATAAGAATTATAAAAATCATATCTTATTGTTTATAAATCACAAAAATAAATATGATATACCAAAATGATCACAAAAATATTATTTATATGTTAAAAATCTAATAATCTCATTTTGAGGTAAATAAGAAAATTAAATATTTTAATAACTCAAATTCAAACTTATTTAATTCATTAATAATTCATATAAAAATAAATAAAATTTACTAATATTCCTAAAATAAGTCAAATAAGTCTAATAAATAGTATTAGTCTTAAATATTAATAATCTAATTCCATAATGGTTTAAAACATTATAAATGTTCTTAATTTAAAAAGAATTCCACTAATAATAAAATCCTGAAAGACAACTTGTGAACAACCAGTTCTTTTCTTAACCATATTAATCACCAAATTACAAAAAACCACTACAACACTATATAAATCCATAAGTAAGTTAAGTAACATTATGTTGGGTTCATAAACTATACTCACATCAAGAAACCATTACCCAAGTAACAGAATAAACATTCTTAAGTAACTTGAAGAACACATTTTAGACATACAAGATACCAATATATAAGTATGATACTTCCAAAACTATCTATACTTTAAAGTTAACTTTAGTCTACAAAATCTCAGTATAACACTATAAACATTATTATATGTTTTATAGTTAACTTTGGTCTGAAGTAGTTAAACCATAAAGCAACTCAAGCCAAACCATTTGAGCAAACAAATGACATCAACCACTACTAACTAACCACAAAGTTTGTTTAGACCTTAGAAGTGAAACCTTATCTTTGAAGGTTATCCTTTTTGCCACTTTAAATAAGAAACCTTGTATAAGTAATCCTAACTAGTATGTCATAAGTATGTACACTTTATTCCTACATGTGTGATGTTTACAACCACTCATAAACTCTAATAAAAGTACAACTATGAAACTTATCTAAAAGGACCATACATTCCAAAGTAACCAATTTCGGAATCCAAACCCTAGGACAACGTTATTCTCGGAATTTGTGATTAGAACGTGCATCACATTACTTATGCATAAAAGCATATTGCTTCTTTAAACATTAGTCCTTACCGAACCAATGATGCTAATTTCAGATTTTGGATCTTATACTGACTCGAAGACCGTGAGTGCATAATCTTGCAATCACAAAAGGCAAGTTCAAACTTGCTCATGTCCTTTCATTATTTTCTGTAAAGTATTTTACAAATCCAGTGTTGTCATCACCTGCATTTGAAAAAAGGACAAAAAACACTATTTTCAATAACAATGAGAACTATTGATTACTGGTCCAGGGTGATCAGCTAATCTATTAAATCTGACAGTTGGGTTACCACTGTTCAGAACTATATCACCTAGGACTTAACAACCAATGTCGCCAGTGATTCTTGCGTCGTATATTACGCGTTGACCATGAGATTTGGAATGGGACGGAGAAGTCAGCTGTATCTTCTTCCTCTCGCATGAAGCCGGATGTGCAGGTCGTGGTTGTTATCCTCGAAGCGTGCATATTAATTGGTAATTCGTAGAGGATATGCAGCATATCGGTGGGAACCCTCATTGTCCCACGATAGTTTTGGCATCTAACGGTTTGTACAAACCATTGCCATAATTTATTATGTGGGCATGGTGTACACCAAGGAGGCATGCGGGGTCGCGAAGGGGCAGTGATTGGCTTGGATCATCTTCTGGGCCCCACATCATGGAATTGTGGACAGGAATAAGCTGCCCGGTTGTGCAACAAAGAGTTGATCTCTCATGGGTAAAGTATGTAAGTGAAGGGAATTTGCCCTGAGAGGCAATAATAAAGTGTTTATTATGTGTATTCCAAGTATATGATAGATGTTTATTTTGCATGCTATAATTGTATTGATACGGAAACGTTAATACATGTGTGTTTAATAAACAAACAGAAAGTTCCTAGTTATGCCTCTCTCATAAACTAGCTCGTTGATTAACAAGATGATCAAGGTTTCCTGATCATGGACATTGGATGTTGTTAATAACGGGATCACAACATTAGTGTAATGGTGTGATGAACATTCATCCGAAGTATAGCATTACGATCAAAGTCATTGAGTTTATATTGCTATAACAACTTACGAAGTGATCCTAATCCTTAGACCATGATATCATGTCAATCACTAACACTAGAAGAGTTTCTTGATAACATCAAATGTCACACCGTAACAGGGTGATTATAAAGATGGATTCAGAACTAATAAAGTGTTATGTTGAGGCTCATGGATCGAGAGTGGAATTTGTTCATCCCGATGACGGATAGATATACTCTGGGCCCTCTCGGTGATATCACATTGATTAGCTTGCAAGCAAGTGATTTGATCACTAGAATGTTATATCACAGGAACGAGAAAAGAGTGCATGTCGGTAACGAGATCAAACTAGGTATGGAGATACCGATGATCGAATCTCGGACATGTAATATATCGTGAAACAAAGGGATTAATATACTAGCGTAAAAGGTTCCGACGATCACAAGAAAGTCATCGTTGAATGTGTGGGAGTCAGTATGGGTCTCCAGATCCCGCTTCTGATTATTGATCCGAGAGGGGTCTCGATCATGTCCGCATTATTCACGAACCATAGGGTGACACACTTAAGAGACATCGACATCCAATTGGAGCAAATGTTTCATGCCGAAAGAATGAACAAGCGCAGGAATTTATTTCACTAGATACCGAAACGGGTTTTCGGGTGAAATTGCATAAAGTGGTTATGCATGTGAAATAGAATTCTAGCAAGGGGTTATTTGTGAAAGTTTGTCATTAAAGTAATTGACAAAATTCTGAATAAAATAAAAGAGTTTTATTTAATGAGAGTTTGCATTAAATTTGGTGGACATTTAATGGGAATTTGAGTGGACTTTTGAGTGGAGGGATTTTAAAGGGCATTTTGTGAGTGGAGTGTCCACCCACATGAATGAAGGAGGGAGGGGCAGACCCATGGCGTGCCACCCCTTGGGTGCCCCCCTCCTCCTATAAAAGGAGCCCCCCTCCTCACTTGTCTCTCACACCTCCTCGTGAAGGATCTCTCTCCCCCTCTAGAATTTATCCCCCATGGTCTCGGACTAGCGAGATACATGTTCCCGGTGGCTATTCGGCAAGAAAGAGTTGTGCTTCCGCTGCATCGCTTGAGCGAGGAGGCGGAGGTTGCTTGGTGCCTCGAACGTGTGTGCGAGCACGGATGCGCTGCTGATTTGCGGCGCTAGGACTTCCTCTCGATTTTGAGATCGGCAAGAGATCGTCTACATCAACCACGAGTTGAAATCGTTAAGCTTTGTCGGTCTTCAAGGTTATGTTCTCTACGGATATACATCCGCCCGTTGTTTGTATCTAGTAGATAGATCTTGGTATATAGTTCACATCGTAGGAAATTTTTTGTTTTCTATGCTGCGAACCCTACAGTGGTATCAGAGCCAGGTTCTATGTGTAGATACTTTACACGGGTAGTACACATATGAGTATGTGGGCGATGATGATCATGTTGTTGCTCCTTTGTTGTAATTTTGGATATTGGTGGCATAGTGGGATGAAGCGGCCCGGACAAACTTTACATGTCCTCGCACATGAGACCTGTTCCACGCTTGACATGCAACTAGTTTGCATAAGTGGCTAGCGGGTGTCTGTCTCTCCTACTATAGTCAATATCTATTTTGCAAGCGAGTTGTCAACAATTTGATTATCCTCGTTGTGGTTCATGTTCGTAGGTAAGAACGGTTCTATCTCGAAAGCCCTAAGCCACGTAAAACTTGCAATGGATAAATTAGAGGCGTCTAGTTTAGATTGTTGCTGGGCTAGTGTTATGATATGGTAATGTTGTAAGTAGAAGTATGAGATGATACTCTTACAACACACATAGCGTGTAAAATCCATAGACCTTGGATTTACACATATAGGTATGATAGTGATCATACCACGATGCACATGATAGAGATCATCTGCAGGAACCATATCATTTCACTAATAAACATATGATGTTTTGATAGCATCTTATATTGCTTGTCTAGCGCTTTGTTAGCATAATAAGATGATCCCTCATTTAAATATCAAGATAACAATGTGTTCTTCCTTTAGTATGCACCGATTATGTTTTCGTCGCTCCAAGACATCACGTGATGATCGGGTGTTCTTGGATCCACGACCATATTTCGGGTGTAAAACAGTTACACACGTGAATACTAAGGTTCTAACTTGGAGAGCCTAGCATGTACAGACATGGCCTCGGAACACGGACCGAAGGGTTAAGCATGAGTCATATAGTTGATATGATTCCCATTTGATGCTCGCCTTTGAACTTATACCGACTCACGTGATGATCGGACTTGGTATAGTGGATTTGGTTCATGTAATCACCAAAAAGGCACGAGGGATGTCGTTTTTGAGTGGGAGTTCATTCGTAATATAGATTAGTTGAACTCAATCTATCATACACTTAGTCTAAACTTTACAAATTCTGTTGTAGATGGCACCACCTGCTTTTAATTTCAATGTGTTCATGGAGAAAGAGAAACTAGCAACGAACGGTAGCAACTTTACCGAATGGGCCATGAATTTGAGGATTCTCCTCTCTGCTGCACAAAAGCAATATGTGCTAGAAGCGCCGTTAGGCCCCCACCTTTAGATGATGCCCCTGACGAGGAGAAGAATGTCTATCAGACTCGTCAGGAGGACCACAACTTAGTTCATTGCGGCATATTGTATGGGCTAGAGCCGGAACTTCGAAAGCGTTTCGAAAACGGCAATGCATTTGATACAATGGGTGAGTTGAAAATGATTTTCGACACACATGTCAGAGAGAGCTACAACGCTCGTAAAAGTTCTTTAGCTGCATGATGGAAGATCACAGCTCGTTAGTGAGCATGTACTCAAGATGTCGGGTTACGCCGATAAGCTTGTGTCCTTGGGAATATCGATTCCATTGACTTAGGCATCCATCGTGTTCTCTACGCCATCTAGCTATAAGAGCTTCGTGATGAACTATAATATGCAAGGCATGAAGAAGTCTCTCCCCGAGCTTCTGTCAATGCTTAAAACTGCAGAAGTGGAGATCAAAAAGGAACATCAAGTGTTGATGATCAATAGGAACATTGTTTTCAAGAAAGACAAGAAGGGAAAACGAAAGGGAAGTAAGGGCGGCAAGCCTGTAGCCGCGCCTGAAAAGAAACCCCGAGTTGGACCTAAGTCTGATTCCGAGTGCTACTATTGTAAGGGATCGCCATCGAAGCGCAATCGCCCCAAGTATCTCGCGCATAAGAAGGCTGGCAAGGCAAACAAAGGTATATATGATATACATGTTATTGATGTGTACTTGACTAGTGCTCGCAGAGCACCGGGTATTTGATACCGGTTCAGCTAATATTTGTAACTCGAATCGAGGCTGGAACAAGCGACCGCTAGCAAGGGGTGAGGTCAAGATGCGTGTCGGCAATGGATCAAGCGTTGATGTGATCGCCGTCGGAACGCTGTCTCTCCACTTGCCGTCGGGATTCGTTATAAACTTGAATAAATGTTATCCGTGCCCGACCGAGCATGAACATTGTATCTGGATCGTGTTTGATGCGAAGTGGTTATTCATTTAAATCCGAGAACAATGGTTGTTCCATTTATATGAATGAAATCTTTTATGGTCATGCACCGATGATGAATGGTTTATTTCTATTAGATCTCGATGATAATGTTACACATATTCATAATGTTGATGCTAAAAGAATTAAATTTAATGATGATATATCCGCATATATGTGGCACTGCCGTCTAGGTCATATTGGCGTTAAACGCATGAAGAAGCTCCATTCGGATGGAATTTTGGAATCACTTGATTATGAATCATTTGATACATGTGATCCATGCCTTATGGGCAAGATGACTAGAACGCCATTTTCCGGTTCAATGGAACGGGCGACAGATTTATTGGAAATCATACATTCTGATGTATGTGGTCCAATGAGTGTGTCGGCGCGAGGTGGATATCGTTATTTTGTTACTTTCACGGATGATTTGAGTAGATACAGTTATATCTACTTGATGAAACACAAGTCTGAAGCCTTTGAAAAGTTCAAGGAATTTCAGAATGAAGTGGAAAATCATCGTAATAGAAAGATCAAATTTCTACGGTCCGACCGTGGAGGTGAGTATCTAAGTGACGAGTTTAGCACTCACATGAAAGAGTGTGGAATTGTTTCACAACTCACACCTGCCGGAACACCACAGCGAAATGGTGTGTCAACGTCAGAATCGTACTTTATTAGATATGGTTCGATCTATGATGTCTCTTACGGACTTGCCGTTGTCATTTTGGGGTTATGCACTAGAAACTGCTGCATTCACTTTAAATCGGGCACCATCTAAATACGTTGAAAAGACACCGTATGAATTGTGGTTTGGAAACAAACCTAAGTCATTATTAAAGTTTGGGGATGCGATGTTTATGTGAAGAAACTTCAACCGGATAAACTCGAACCCAAAGCAGAAAAATGCGTATTCATAGGATACCCTAAAGAAACTATTGGGTATTCCTTCTATCACAGATCCGAGGGCAAGGTTTTTGTTGCCAAGAATGGATCCTTTCTAGAGAAAGAGTTTCTCGCGAAAGGTGTGAGTAGTCGGAAGGTAGAACTCGAAGAGGTTGTGGAACCTTCTCTTCAAAGTATGGCGAGTAGCGCAGCGCCGGAAGTTGTTCCGGAGTTGGATCCACCTGTTGAAGAGGGAACTAATGATAATGACATGAAACTCCGAAAGAGAGTACTACCGAACCTCGCAGGTCAAACAGGACGCGTGCAGCTCCCGAGCTGTACGGAAATCCTGTCATGAATTTCATGGTTGATGAAAATGATGACCCTGCGACGTATGAAGAAGCGATGATGAGCCCGGATTCCAACAAATGGTTAGAAGCCATGAAATCCGAGATGGAATCCATGTATAAAAATCAAGTTTGGAACTTGGTGGAATTACCTCACGACCGAAAGGCCGTGGAGAACAAATGGATTTTCAAAAGGAAAACTGATGCTGATGGTAATGTGACCGTCTATAAAGCTCGACTTTTCGCAAAGGGGTTTCGACAAATTCAAGGAGTTGACTACGATGAGACTTTCTCTCCCGTATTGATGCTAAAGTCAGTTAGGATTATGTTAGCAATTGCTGCATATTTCGATTATGAGATATGGCAGATGGATGTCAAAACCGCGTTTCTCAATGGTAATATTGAAGAAGAGTTGTATATGATACAACCAAAGGGTTTTGTCGATCCTAAGGATGCTAACAAGGTGTGCAAGCTTCAGCGATCCATCTATGGATTGAAGCAAGCATCACGAAGTTGGAATCTCCGCTTTGATGAGGTGATCAAAGAGTTTGGATTTGTCCAAACTTATGGAGAAGCTTGTATTTACAAGAAAGTGAGTGGGAGCAATGTGGCATTTCTGATATTATATGTGGATGACATATTATTGATCGAAAATGATATAGATCTTTTAAACAATGTTAAAAGTTATCTAAACAACAAATTTTCAATGAAGGACCTAGGTGAAGGCCATACATATTAGGCATAAAGATCTATAGAGATAGATCTAGGCGCCTAATAGGGCTATCGCAAAGTACATACCTTGATAAGATTTTAAAGAAGTTTAAAATGGACGGAAGTAAGAAGGGGTTCTTACCTATGTTGCAAGGCAAGACATTGAGTAAGACTCAAAGTCCGCTCATGGAAGAAAGAGAGATAATGGACAAAGTCCCCTATGCTTCACCATAGGCTCTATAATGTACGCCATGCTATGTACAAGACCGGATGTGGCACATGCTATTAGTTTGACTAGTAGGTACCAATCGGATCCGTGTTCTAACATCGATAGCGGTCAAGAATATCCTTAAGTACTTACGAAGAACTAAGGATATGTTTCTTGTATACGGAGGTGAAGAAGAGCTCGTCGCTAAGTGTTATGTTGACGCTAGTTGACACCGATCCGGATTACTCTAAGTCTCAATCCGGATACGTATTTCTCATGAATGGCGGAGCGGTTAGTTGGAGGAGCTCCAAACAACCTGTGGTAGCGGATCAACAACGAGGCCGAATATGTTGCCTGCTTGAAGCTCAGAAGCGCTTTGGATGAAGGAGTTCATGTAACACCCTCGAATCGACCTATGCAAGTTTGGGCAAAATTCACCAAACCCGCATAGAACGATTCAAAGGTGCCCACCAGCACTTTCGCGGGTGGAAAGCGAAATAACATTACACAATTCCTCGATGGGACCCACGAGCAGATATATATCATGACTCAAAGAGTCAAGAATACAGATATAATATACAAAGATCCAAATCACCTTGAAAACGATAGAGCGCCCCATTGGACAAGATGCAAATGGGGCTAAGAGCCAAGAATAACCAATGGCGCCCATAACCCCCCGCGGGCCAAGCGGAAGGGTAACCACGCTATGGCGTCGATCTCAAACCTGCTTAACAAAGGGGTGCCGACAAAGGGCAAAGCAGAAAACAAAGAAGGGCGTGATGCAGGGAGGCCGGCGAGGCTAGAATTCGGTCCTCGCCTACATAGGTATGGTGGATCGAAGCGCAAAAGCATGCACTAAACAACCTATAGAGACTCGATACAACTGGCGGTCATCAGAGAGGGGTGAGAGAGACCTATTCGGATCAAACCTGATACTATCATCAAACAAACCCATCCTGGCGTTTCCCCCCTCGAGACCACACGAGGAAGTCAACCGAGGAACTCACGGTTTGCGGGTTTTAATTATTCAGTTATAGTTGCGGCACTTTACTAGTCAGGTTTAGATAATCGTCCTGATAAAATAAACAGTGGGCACTTTTAGTTAACCATTCCGTGATAGTTGCAACAATTACTAATCAGATACAGATAGCATGAGATAAACCCAAAACCCAGCAGTTGTTGGTACTTTTATTCAGCCAATTCGTTGTAGTTGCAATACTTACTAGTCATATACAATTGTGCGACAACCAAACAAGCAATTGTGGGCATTATTAGCCATTCCGTTATAGTGAAGCTGATTACTAGTCATTATAAGTCAAATTTATAACAACTTTAGTTATGCTTGTCTATGATCGAGATCTTTGCTCCAAGTCGTCCATATCCATGACACGGCTTTGAAAAGTTTTAACCGGCCGGGTGCACCAATAGCAACACACGCCGATCAACCTCGGAAAAACCAAATCAAAACCCAACGAGGCTTTCACGGTGAACAATCACAGATTCAGAAATATTTGGGGCCACCTTAAGTAGAATCCATAAACGAGTAGGCAAGCTCGAGACGGCCTCAAGGTGCAGTGTGCGGGAACCCCAAACGGGCTTGTCGACACCGCGTAACGTGTCCCGATCCAAAATAAAGACAGCAGCAAGATCTCACAATCGTAAATAAAGCAAACATGGCATAAGTACAGGATCGTAAATAAAACCTCAAACTAGTTTGTGGCCCCAAGAAATAAGAATGAATCAAGCTCGCTCGGGGTCCCATATACCTCCCGGATGTGGATAGCGCAAAATCAAGGAACAGTATCAAGTACTCGGGGTCTTCACGGGACACAAGTGGGCTCGGGCGTTAAAAACCAAATATTATCTATCACCCACCGATGCCTCTGCTTAATCAATTTTAGTTGTTAAACAGAAATTAAAGTGACGATAATTAAAACTAGAATCATCTCCAACATCAACATGCGGCAATACATCAGCAACTGTGGCATATGACGACACACATCGGCACTTGAGCAAGCAGCTACAAGTCCAACTATCTACCAAACAACGAGTAATAGGGTGTGTCCAAGGCAATATAGGGCTGCACGGTATATCAAGGGTACGGAAACTAAAGCATCGCAACACGTATAGCAAAGGATCAACAGAGGGAATAAAGACTATAAAAGTAAGATAGGTAGAAAGGGAGATGCTACTTTGAAAACATTGTCGAAGGTTTTATCCGAAGATCGGGCGAAGCTCACATCAACTCAACGGCCTTATCCGCGAAGAACCAAAACACTAGAAGAAACACCGGATGCAATATTTAATACAACGGCGGAAGATCGGCATGATGCATGCATGATGGATGACAGGGCACGGTGCGATGCAATTAGGTCAAGGTTAAGCGGAACCGGGGTCCCGACAATTACTTAAATGGTGCAAGTTGTTTAGAACCCCCGCAAATTAAATGTTGTTATAACAAGGCAAGATAAGATACCGGTTCGCTACACAAGTTTAAATGAGGCCAATATGAGACTAGATTTGCCCGCATATGGGCCCCATATTTAGTTATTAGGTGAATCGGCATAAGGCCCCCAAACCACATGATATGCATGCGAGAAGGCAATTTAGTATGCAACAAGTTGGTTATTATGTTATAAAATAGGGTTCAAGGAAAAGGGTTCACACATCAGGGGGGGCTCGACGATCTTGTGGTTCCGGGGTTCGGGGTTGGTCTCGGGGTCCAGGGTTCGACGGCCTTGGTTCGGGGAAACGTTCTCGGACATCGGGGGTAGGTCTTGGCGTTCCGAGAAGCCGGACTTGGTTCGGTGTCGGGGTTCATCGGATCTTCCGGATCGGTGCCGTTCTTGTTGTCGTGCAGATCTTGTCGGGTTCCACGGGGTCGAGATGGTCTTGGCGTTCCGGGGGGGAATGTTCTCGGTGTCGGGTGAAGCTCGGCGTTCTATGGTTCCACGTCGGCCTTGGCTTCCTCGATGAAGAACTTGGTGTGTCCATGTCGGGGTTCTCGGCGGTCAGGGACCTCGATGTCGGGAAGCGTAACTCGGTTGATGTCGTCGTCATCGCGAAGGTCTTGCCGGTTTCTCAACTCGGTTCGATCTCGATCTTGAGGAGGTGCTTGTCGGTCTCGTGGCGATCTTGCGTCCGAGGTTCGTGCCGAAGGTTGTTGGCGACTTGGTGCTCCAAAACGACCATAGGGTTCACGCGTTTACCACACACACATACGAGCACACATACACGAGCACACGCATACACGAGCACACACACATACAAGAGCACACGTGCAAGGGCCACGGTGGCGGGCGGCGTGGAGGCGAGCGGGAGGCGGCGAGGAGCCGTGGCTCGCAGGGTACTTGGGTCGTCGGGCGGCGGTCCGTCGAGGCGGGGGCGGCGCGGCAGGTGGCGAGGCGGGGAATGCGATGGGCGGTGAGGGGGCTCGGCGTGGGCGGTGGCTGGGCCTTGGCCTTGAGAGAGGTGGGCGGAGCGGCGGAGGTTGGTGGAGGCGCTGGCGAAGGAGGAGGAGGAAGGAGGCGGCGGAGGGCGGCTGGTGGGGCGTCGGCTGAGAGGGAGGATGGGAGGCGCGGTTGGTGAAGGAGAAGGTGGGGTCGGCGGGGGCGTGAGGGGATCCGGAAGTGGGTGGTTTGGACGGGTCCGGGGGTGGGACGGCTTGTGAGTCGCGTGTGTGGGCTGGGGGAGGTTTGACTGGTGGGGAGAGGGGGTGAGAGGAGAGAGAGATGAGGAGGGGTGAGGCTGGTTTGGGCCATGTGGCACTGATTGATTGGAGGGTGGGGAGGGGCAAGGTGAGGTGGCAGGGTAGGATTGGTGGGAGTGAGGTGGAGGGTAGGTTGGGGTAGTTTTCTGGGTAGTCTTAGGATTTAGATGGGGCAGGATAGGTGAGGTGGCAGGTGGGTATAGTTTAGGTGAGAGGGTGAGGTGGCGGTCTGCCGTTGGTGGGTAGGAATAGATTGGGTGGGACTAGGATTTAGCAGGGCTGGTTTGGGGTGGACCGTTTGTTTAATACGGGGTGGTCGTTGGTCAATCGCCCGCCCGTTACTAAAATAATTTAATATTTTATTGGTTTTCAAATAACTTTTATAAATAGTTTTCGACAAACAAAATATCCGGAACTTCGGGTTTGGCGTTTGAATAAAAGTTAGCGTTTAGATAACACCAGTTTGCGAACATAGTTTTGGCAAACAATGCATGATGATGACGATGCAATGCGCAAATTCAGCGATTTTCTAGTAGTGGTTTTGCGGGATGCCAATTCGACACCACTAACAATGGATCTAGCCTCGAGATCCGCCTCATGGTACCGGAAGGAATGTCTTCTCGCTTTGTGTAGATCCTCGCGACACCACTAACAAGAGGTCGTTGTCCGTGATCGCCGAGGAACTCCGGTAACAAAAGATCAAGGCGGAGGTATCAACAAATAAAGCCACCTCTAGCTCCGATGGAAGGGAACCGATGCATTCTCATCCACTTCAATGTACAAAAGCGAATAGAAAGGGTAGTCGGCATGGGGCCAATCCATCACGCACCCAAACTATTACTCCGCACAAAAAGCGTGCAACCATTCTCGAATCGATCAAGATCTCGCCAAGCAGGTTCGAAACAAAGGAGGGATCACGAGGCAGCGGATCTGGCGTAGATGATGTCGTCGCTCGCCGAAAACACCGGAAAGCACAAACAAAGAGCAAAGGACGGCACCACGCATGAAGGATTCCTCGGATAGCATGAAGACCAAATGTAGCCACACCGTTATCGAAGAAGGATGAGAAACCCTAAAGGTACAAACCCAACCACGAGAATTCCTGGACTCGTGAAAGGGACGGAGCGGATTCAAAACACGAAGAGGTAAGAGGAGAGAACAGAGGGTAAGGAATAAAATCAGACCTAATCGTAACTATCCAACCGAGTTTGCAAAATAGTTTTGACACTCTACTTCGCAGATTAGCTAGGTTATCCTACAGTGTCGACTTGTGGGGTATACATGGCGCAGCTCGATACCACTCAGAACACCCTCGAATCGGACCTATGCAAGTTTGGGCAAAATTCACCAAACCCGCCAAGATTCAAAGGTGCCCAGCACTTTCGCGCGGGTGGAAAGCGAAGTAATAACATTACACAACAGTCCTCGATGGGACCTGAGCACGTAACAGTATATATATCGACTCAAAGAGTCAAGAATACAGATATAATATACAAAGATCCAAATCACCTTGAAAGCGATAGGCGTCCAGCTACGGACAAGATGCAAATGGGGCTAAGAGCCACGAAGAATAACCAATGGCGTCCATAACCACGCCTGGCCAAGCGGAAGGGTAACCACCTTAACAGCGTCGATCTCAAACCTGCTAACAAAGGGTGCGACAAAGGGCAAAGCGAAAACAAAGAAGGAGCGTCGTCTGAGGCGATGCGAGGCTAGAATCGCGGTCCTCGCCACATAGGTATGGTGGATCGAGCGGCGCAGCATGCACTAAACAACCTATAGAGACTCGATACAATGGCGGTCATCGAGAGAGGGTGAGAGAGACCTATTCGGATCAAACTCGATACTATCATCAAACAAACCCATCCTGGCGTTTCCCCTCGAGACCACACGAGGAAGTCAACCGAGGAACTCACGGTTTTGGCGGTTTAATTATTCGATTATAGTTTGCACTTTACTAGTCAGGTTTAGATAATCGTCACGATAAAATAAGCAATGGGCACTTTTAGTTAACCATTCCGTGATAGTTGCAACAATTACTAATCGAGATAGACATAGCATGAGATAAACCCGAAAACCCTTGTTGGTACTTTTAATTCAGCCAATCTGTAGTTGCAATACTTACTAGTCGATACAATTGTCGCAGCGACAACCAAACAAGCAATTGTGGGCGGTATTAGCCATTCCGTTATAGTGAAGCTGATTACTAGTCATTATAAGTCAAATTTATAACAAACTTTAGTTATGCTTGTCTATGATCGAGATCTGTGCTCCAAGTCGTCCATATCCGCGGACACGGCTTTGAAAGTTTTAACCGGCGGGTGCACCAATAGCAACACACGCTCGATCAACCTCGGAAAAACCAAATCAAAACCCAGGCTTTCACGATGAACAATCAGGATTCAGAAATATTTCGGGGCCACCTTAAGTAGAATCCGAAACGAGTAGGCAAGCTCGAGACGGCCTCAAGGTCTCAGTAGAGCAATTTGTGCGGGAACCCAAGCGGGCTTGTCGACACAGCGTGGCGTGTCCCGATCCAAAAGCGATGCGATGCGCGACCTCACAATCGTAAATAAAAGTTAGAAACATGGCATAAGCAGTACGGATCGTAAATAAAACCTCAAACTAGTTTGTGGCCCCAAGAAATAAGAATGAATCAAGCTCGCTCGGGGTCCCATATACCTCCGGATGTGGATAGCGCCAAAATCAAGGAACATGTATCAAGTACTCGGGGTCTTACGGGACACAAGTGGGCGTTCGGAAAACCAAATATTATCTATCACCCACCGATGCCTCTGCTTAATCAATTTTAGTTGTTAAACAGAAATTAAAGTGACGATAATTAAAACTAGAATCATCTCCAACATCAACATGCGGCAATACATCAGCAATCGGGCATATGACGACACATCGACTTGAGCAAGCAAGTCCAACTATCTACCAAACAACGGTAATAGGTGTGTCCAAGGCAATATAGGGTATATCAAGGGTACGGAAACTAAAGCATAACACCGCAATAGCAAAGGATCAAGGAGGAATAAAGACTATAAAAGTAAGATAGGTAGAAAGAGGAGATGCTCGAAAACATTGTCGAAGGTTTTATCCGAAGATCGGGCAAGCTCACATCAACTCAACGGCCTTATCCGCGAAGAACCAAAACACTAGAAGAAACACGGATGCAATATTTAATACACGGCGGAAGATCGGCATGATGCATGCATGATGGATGACGCGGTCGCAGGGATGCAATTAGGTCAAGGTTAAGCGGGTCCCGACAATTACTTAAATGGTGCAAGTTGTTTAGAACCCCGCAAATTAAATGTTGTTATAACAAGGCAAGATAAGATACGGGCCTACACAAGTTTAAATGAGGCCAATATGAGACTAGATTTGCCCGCATATGGGCCCCATATTTAGTTATTAGGTGAATCGGCATAAGGCCCCCAAACCACATGATATGCATGCGAGAAGGCAATTTAGTATGCAACAAGTTGGTTATTATGTTATAAAATAGGGTTCAAGGAAAGGGTTCACACATCGGGGGCTCGCGATCTTGTGGTTCCGGTTCGGGTTGGTCTCGGGGTCCGTGGTTCGGCCTTGGTTCGGGAAACGTTCTCGGACATCGGGGTAGGTCTTGGCGTTCGAAGCGGACTTGGTTGATGTCGGTTCATCGGATCTTCGGATCGGTGCCGTTCTTGTTGTCGTGCAGATCTTGTCGGGTTCCACGGGTCGAGATGGTCTTGGCGTTCGGGAATGTTCTCGGTGTCCGGGTGGCGCTGGCGTTCTATGGTTCCACGTCGTTTGGCTTCTCGATGAAGAACTTGGTGTGTCCATGTCGGGGTTCTCGGCTTGACCTCGATGTCCGGAAGCGAACTGTGTCGTTCGTCATCGCGAAGGTCTTGCGGTTTCTCAACTCGGTTCGATCTCGATCTTGGGAGGTGCTTTCGGTCTCGTGGCGATCTTGCGTCAAGGTTGTTGGTGCTCCACCATAGGGTTCACGAGCACACACATACACGAGCACACGCATACCGAAAGCACACACATACGAGCACACATACAAGAGCACACGTGCGCGCCAGGCCTGGCCACGGTGGCGGAGCGTGGCTCGCAGTGGGGCGGTGGCTGGGAGAGAGAGGGTGGGGCGGGCGGAGGTTGGTGGGCGGAGAGGAGGATGGGGACGGGCGCGGTTGGTGAGAAGGAGAAGGTGGGTCGGCCGCGTGAGGGATCCGGCGGTGGTTTGGACCGGGTCCAGGTGGGACGCTTGTGTGAGTCGCGTGTGTGGGCTGGGGGAGGTTTGACTGGTGGGGAGAGGGGGTGAGAGGAGAGAGAGAGAGGAGGGGTGAGGCTGGTTTGGGCCATGTGGCCCTGATTGATTGGAGGGTGGGGAGGGGCAAGGTGAGGTGGCAGGGTAGGATTGGTGGGAGTGAGGTGGAGGGTAGGTTGGGGTAGTTTTCTGGGTAGTCTTAGGATTTAGATGGGGCAGGATAGGTGAGGTGGGTGGGTATAGTTTAGGTGAGAGGGTGAGGTGGCGGTCTTGGTGGGTAGGAATAGATTGGGTGGGACTAGGATTTAGCAGTGGCTGGTTTGGGGTGGACCGTTTGTTTATCTGAGGGTGGTCGTTGGTCAATCGGCCCGCTCCCGCCCCCTCGGCAAAATAATTTAATATTTTTATTGGTTTTCAAATAACTTTTATAAATAGTTTTCGACAAACAAAATATCGAACTTCCGGTTTGGCGTTTGAATAAAAGTTGGGGCGTTTAGATAACACCACAGGTTTGCGAACATAGTTTTGGCAAACAATGCATGATGATGACGATGCAATGCGCAAATTCAACGCGATTTTCTAGTAGTGGTTTTGCGGGATGCCACAGTTCATATCCGAACTAGGAGTGGTGGCAAACGCGTTGGACCCAATGGTGATCTATTGTGACAACAATGGTGCCATTGCCAATGCCAAAGAGCCAAGGTCTCACAAGCATTCCAAGCATATTAAGCGCCGATTTCACTCCATTCGCGAGCATGTCAAGGATGGAGATATAAAGATTTGTAAAGTACATACGGATCTCAATGTGGCAGATCCGTTGACTAAAACTCTCCCTAGAGCAAAACATGATCAACACCAGAACTCAATGGGTGTTAGATTTATCACTATGTAACTAGATTATTGTCTCTAGTGCAAGTGGGAGACTGAAGGGAATATGCCGTGAGAGGCAATAATAAAGTGTTTATTATGTGTATTCCAAGTATATGATAGATGTTTATTTTGCATGATATAATTGTATTAATACGGAAACGTTAATACATGTGTGTTTAATAAACAAACAAAAAGTTCCTAGTTATGCCTCTCTCATAAACTAGCTCGTTGATTAACAAGATGATCAAGGTTTCCTGATCATGGACATTGGATGTTGTTAATAACGGGATCACAACATTAGTGTAATGGTGTGATGAACATTCATCCGAAGTATAGCATTACGATCAAAGTCATTGAGTTTATATTGCTATAACAACTTACAAAGTGATCCTAATCCTTAGACCATGAGATCATGTCAATCACTAACACCGAAAGAGTTTCTTGAAAACATCAAACGTCACACCGTAACAGGGTGATTATAAAGATGGATTCAGAACTAATAAAGTGTTATGTTGAGGCTCATGGATCGAGAGTGGAATTTGTTCATCCCGATGACGGATAGATATACTCTGGGCCCTCTTGGTGATATCACATTGATTAGCTTGCAAGCAAGTGATTTGATCACTAGAATGTTATATCACAGGAACGAGAAAAGAGTGCATGTTGGTAACGAGATAAAACTAGGTATGGAGATACCGATGATCGAATCTCGGACATGTAATATATCGTGAAACAAAGGGATTAAGATACTAGCGTAAAAGGTTCCGACGATCACAAGAAAGTCATCGTTGAATGTGTGGGAGTCGATGGGTCTCGGATCCGCTTCGATTATTGATCCGAGAGGTCTCGATCATGTCCGCATTATTCACGAACCGTAGGGTGACACACTTAAGAGACACCGACATCCAATTGGAGCAAATGTTTCATGCGAAAAGAATGAACAAGCGCGAATTTATTTCACTAGATACCAAAACAGGTTTTCGGGTGAAATTGCATAAAGTGGTTATGCATGTGAAATAGAATTCTAGCAAGGGTTATTGTGAATGTTTGTCATTAAAGTAATTGAAAAATTCTGCATAAAATACAAGAGTTTTACTTAATGAGAGTTTGCATTAAATTTGGTGGAAATTTAATGGGATTTTGAGTGGACTTTTGAGTGGAGGGATTTTAAAGGGCATTTTGTGAGTGGAGTGTCCACCCACATGAATGCAGGAGGAGGCAGCCCCATGGCCACCCCTTGGGTGACCCTCCTCCTATAAAGGAGACCCCTCCTCACTTGTCTCTCACACCTCCTCGTGAAGGATCTCTCTCCCTCTAGAATTTATCCCCATGGTCTCGGACTAGCGAGATACATGTTCCCGTGGCTATTCGGCAAGAAAGAGTTGTGCTTCCGGCATCGCTGGAGCGAGGAGGCGGAGGTTGCTCGGTGCCTCGAGCGTGTGTGCGAAACGGATGCGGCTTGGCTGATTTGCGGCGCTAGGACTTCCTCTCGATCTTGAGATCGGCAAGAGATCGTCTACATCAACCACGAGTTGAACTCGTTAAGCTTTGTCGGTCTTCAAGGGTATGTTCTCTACGGATATACATCCGCCCGTTGTTTGTATCTAGTAGATAGATCTTGGTATATAGTTCACATTGTAGGAAATTTTTTGTTTTCTATGCTGCGAACCCGACAGTAAGATCCCTCCTTTCTAAAGGAAAGGATCCCTGTGATTGCAATGCTAATCCCTGGATCAAAGCTAGCATCCACAGTTTAAGATGAAGTACACAGAAACAAAGGTCATTATTACATATCATTCTTGTTGGAGATATGCCCAAGAGGCAATAATAAAGTGGTTATTATCATATCTTCATACTTATGATAAATGTTTACATACCATGCTATAATTGTATTAACCGGAAACATTAATACTTGTGTGATTTGTAAACATAAAAGAGTCCCTAGTAAAGCCTCTTGTTAAACTAGCTTGTTGGTTAATATATGATCATAGTTTCCTGATCATGAACATAGATATGTTATTAACAACAGGGTCATATCATTAGGAGAATGATGTGATGGACATACTCCTATAGTTAAGCGTAGCATAAAGATCGAGTCATTTAATATAGTTCATTTGCTATAAGCTTTCTGATACATAGTAACCTAATTCCTTCGACCATGAGATCATGTTAATCACCATCACCGGAAGGATGCTTTGATGACATCAAACACCACACCGTAACTGGGTGGTTATAAAGGTGTAGAGGTCCCAACCTAATAAGGTAGATTCCTCCTGTGTTTTACAATGCTAGTCCCTGGATCATTAGCTAGCATCCACAGTTAAGATGTAATATCAAGATACAAAGGTCATAATATAAATTTATAACCAGGAATAACATAAGTTTATTACATCAAACATAGCTCATTTGGCTATTAAATTACATTGCAGCGGAATAACTATAGTCATGGGTCCTTCATCTTCAAAGTGCCACATGCAGATGTTGGTTGTAGACTTTGTAGTCCTAGTCAATCAAACAATCTTCATTTAAAAACAATCAACCTGCAACATTACAAGTTACAGCCACAAGGGTCAATACATTTTGAATTGTATTGGCAAGCTTCACTTCTATGTATAATAAGAGTGGATCCTATCATTATATGCATATTTGGCTAAGTAGAGTTTAAGGCTTATTTGCATAAATCAATATTTTATCCTATCTTTTCAAAAAGGGTTTTAAGTCCTTTGTCAAATCTCTTTTCCAAGAATCCCTTGAACTCATTGGTAGAAACTCAAGTGTTCAAGTCCTTGTCAAAATCTCTTGAGCCACTTGGTAACCCCAAGTGTAACAAGTCTTATCAAATCTCATGAGTTCCTTGGTCACTCCAAGTACATCAAGTGTTTAAACAAAATCCCTTGAGCACCTTGGTAACCCCAAGTGCATCAAGCTTAATAAAATTTCTTTGAATTCCTTGGTAGACACACAAGGGCATCAAGTTTTATTTTACTTTAGAAGTTGGAATGTCGAGATCTCCCATAGTTCAAACTTTAGTTGCTCAGTATTGTCCATAACCGGGACACGGCTAAGTACTTAGATTTTATTAACCTGCAGAAGGTACACTTTACCCACATGACACAATCCCATCTTGTTGCCACCAGTGGTCTCTTTGGATTAGTGCTCACCAAGATGGAGTACCGCAGAGAGTGTGACAAGTCTTTCAAAAGGTACTCCCATACATCATTGCTAGCTTGTCTTCAGCCCCATGAAGCATTCAATATCTCCATGTCCGGTAACTAAAGACAATGTATGGGTCTTCCTAATGTAGTTGACTAAGCGAGCCATAATAGCATGTGGTTGCACACGAAAGCCACAATTGGAGAAACATGTTCAATCTCTAAGTTTCCTAGGTGGTTTTCTTTTGGAGCACAACACAAAGTGATTCCCATAGACATGGTTCCTTTTGTTGCCACCTTCTCCGAAACTTAAAGTATCCACCACCTAGGTGGTTCATTGAGTCCTTGTTTTATTAAGTAAAACATAAGTCCTTTTCTCAACCTTTGTAAAATCTCAACATGTATCTCTTTTCAAAATGAAGCATGGCTAAGCATGTACAACTTACAATATTTTCACTAAGGAGTGTGTAGGGAATCCTATTAGGATTTAGCATAGCATAAGTACAAAATTGTTTTCATGCATGTTTATCATAATCCACTAAGTATAATGAAAATAATAGGACATTTGTATGATAGTGTAACTTGCCTTTTTGGTAGGGAATGAGGGTTTACTCCTTGGTCTTGCTAGTCTCACACTTTGTTAATTTCACTACAATCAATCAAACAAGCATAGTATCAAGTAGCATTCCAAACCAATTTTCAAACAACATTTCACACACACAAAGCAATGGATTCTAAGTCATGCATGTGAACATGCTTAAGATGGTCTTATTCACAAGGGAGGTCTCCACTAGGCTTATAACCTTGTAAGGTCCACATTGGTCATTTACCAAAATGGCAAAGTCATTTGCAAAAGGCCTTTAGTCTATAAACCACATCCAACCATCATTTCATGTGGTGAAAAATATTCTTATCAAAGCAAAACTTTTATGTTTTTCACCAAGTGAGTTGCCATTTGCATAGCTTGGTGTTTTTGGTTCAGTAGGTTTTGGTCCAAGACATTTTCCCAAAGTTTTCTTTGCAAAATCATTTCCATAATAAAATTAATAATTTTATTTGGCTAGAAAATGGCTAAGTCAAATAATTCAACTCAAATTTTACTCAAAATCATTTTTTAACACCAAGGATTGGTTCCTAGGGTCAGTAAGGTCACAAAAATTCATTTTGCAAAGGTTTTAACCCTAAATTCCATTTTAAACATTTTTTCTACTTTAAATAAGCCTACAAATGGTTCTACAAAATCAAGCAAATTAGCTTTTACTATTTTCTAAACTAAGGCCACAGTTGGCTAGGGCTTGTTCTCCTGAATCCAACGACAAAAAATTTGTAATTTTTGGGCATGTGGTTTGAAAGTTATAAGGGTTTGAATTTTGCAAATAAATCTGATTCAAAACTGGTTTTAGATCTAATATAGGCAACGCGTCGCGTCGTGATTGGTCGATACCGGTTCGTCTAGATCGCGTGCTGTAGACCGTAGGATCTCATTTAGATCGAGCGGCGCAGAGGCAAACGATACCCCTTCGCTTATGTTCTATTACAGCCTTACGATCTAGATCTAACGGACGCAATCAATCAACCATCAACTGGCGGCGCTGCGCTGCGGTGGACGGCGGCGACGGTCGGTCAGTGGTGGCGCGGGCAGAACAGGAGGCGAGAGAGGAAAGGAGAGTGCTCACCAGAATCGCAGGGCTGTGGTGATGCTAGACGTGCTGTTGGCTTGACAAGGGGCGCTCGGGTACTGCGGCAATTGCTCGCCGGAGTTGGTTCTGGCGACGGGCGGCTCTGGTCGAGGTCGAGGACGTCACTGGAGATCGCCCTAAGGCAAAACGAAGGCGCGGTCAGATGCGCAGGATCAAGACAATGTTATGTGCGTGATCGAGGAGTGAAGGGGCGGTCTGGTTCACCTGGTAAACGTCGTCGGAGAGGTTGCAGACGGCGGCGTCGTCGGAACTTGTCAAAGCCGACGCTTCGGGGCGCCCGCGGTTGAACGGAGGGCACGGACAGAAGCGCCAGGGTATGGGGAGCATGCGTGCTTGGTCGATGAAGCAAGGGGAGGCAGTGTGTGGCCGGAATTGAGAGCTAAGCTCGTCGGAGACGGCGGCGGTGCAGAAGAGATTGGCGACAGCCTAGGGGCAGTGAGGGAGTGGCGACAGAGGGGAAAGGAGGAGGAGGCGTTGGCGCTTAATAGCGTGCATTCACGGCGAGGTTTAAGGCGCGACATCACTGCGAATTGATCGCGGCTTTGAATGGCAGCAACGGCAGCGAGGGGGAAGGCGTGGTCTGCGGGTGGGGAGGAAGAACAGTGGAAAGGGGGTCCAGTCGTCAGTGGGAAAGAAACAAGGGGAAGGGTCCACCGGTCAGTGACTTAACGGGTTGTTTCAGCGGTGAGGAAAAACGGTTCGGGGGAGAGGCAGATGGGCTGTTGGTCTGTTGGGCTGGGCCTTGTTGGGCTGCTGTTGTTTCTCTCTTTTTTTTTGTACAGAAACATTTTCCTTTTCTATTTCTATTTACTGATTTGAAATTCATCCAACTATTCGAGCATTCAAATAATTCAACAACTCAAACAATTTTAATGAGTTTTTGGTTCTGTTTATCAACATAAACCAATTTCAAAAATAAAATAATAATTTAAGATCCCTTCATTAATTAAATAAAAGGGTCCTTTATTTATTTAATATTGTTTGATTTATTTATTTTATACAATCTTCATTTGAATTCCAAACTCTTTCAAAACCAACTTAGTAGGTTATTTGAAAGTAAAGAGTATTTGGAAACTTGTTTAAAATAAAATAACATTTTATTTTTAGGGTCCATTAGTAATTAAATATAATAGACTTTCATTATTAAATTAACTAGGATTTGTTTTATTGAGTTATTTATTTTGAAATCTAGAATAAAGCCAAAACATTTTAGTAGGTTTTATTTGTGAATATCAAATATTTGGAATACTTATTTTAAATAATAAGATTTGATGTTTCAATTAAATTGGTAAAACCTTTTATTTAAATAGAGTTTGGATAATAATTCCTTATCAAATTATTTAAATCATCTTTTGCTATTTTTATTCAAAACAAAACATTTATTTCAAAATATTGGTTGGAGTTTAATTTGGCTATATAAAATAATCCTTATTTATGAGTCCACCTTTTCTTTTGAAAACCCAAATCCTTTATTTAAAAGATTCCAAAACAGTAATTCAAAAACATTTTAATTTCCTTTAATAAATGTTTAACTTTATGAATCCCTTTTAGGTTTTATTTTAATTCAAATGGGTTTGAAGTTCCAATTGAATTCAAAAGTTTCTTCTAGCTCTGAAATTCAAACAAAGTTTTATTTTATTCATTTATTTTCACATTATAAGATTTGGAAAATCTTGGGATGTGACAGGCTACCACCCTTAAAATAAATCTCGTCCCGAGATTTGGAAAGGCTAGGGTTACAAGCAAGTTCAAAACAACTAGGGTACTACCACCCTTAAAAATCTTCAAACAAAAATTACATATTGTCCTTCTTGGGATCCTGGAGAAAATTTCTCATAGAAAACACTTGTATGGTTTCCTTGGTTTCCATACTTGACTCATGGGCCAAGGTTGAGCTTCTCCATAGGCTTGTTCAACTTGTTCTTCATCTTTTCTGGACAGTTGCTTGCATAGTGTCCTGGATTCTTGTAATTGAAACAATGAATGTCCTTGAGTTCTTTACGTGGCTCTTGTGGACAAGTTGCTACATAGTGGCCCAACTCTTTGCAGTTGTTGCACCACACTTGGTCAATCTCTTTATTCTTCTTGTTCTCTGGGCATCCACTGGAGTAGTGTCCCATTTCCTTACATTTACGACATTGTGCAAGGCTCATGTCTTGCTTTTGTTTCTTAGGTTTCTTTAGTCCCTTGAATTGGGTTGTCTTGTTTGGAGGTATGAGTGGTCCTTTTCCTTTGGTAGACTTGGATCCTTCTTGTTTCCTTTGTTCCACCATGGCATAGATGGGACATTGGTCAGGAGTATGATCAGTTCCTTCACAAAGGTAACAAGTAGCTTGAGAGGTGGGACATTGTCCAATAGGATGTTCTTCTTCACAATTGGGGCATTGTCCTTCATGCTCCTTGGAAGTATGATCCTTGTCTCCACAAATAATGCAAGCTGGGGCTCCATCTAGAATAACATTCTTGTCATCCTTGTTATCATAAACTCCTTTAGGATAGCTTTCTTCCATGCTAATCATTTGATTAGTCACCTTAAGCATCAGCTGGGATTGTTCCTCCAAATTTTTTTGCAGTGCTGGATCTTTATCACTATTGTTGGCTAGAAACTGAGCTGTCAGTTGGTTCAACTGATGTTGGGTTGCTATGAGCTCTTTCATGCTGTCAGCTTGGTTGGTGTTGGTGTCATCAACCTTGATGTTGGATTCCTTTGGAGTAGTCATCTGTTTAGGTTGAAGGAAGATTAGAATAGGCAAGATATTTCTAAGGACTTAATTCTAATCACACACATCACAATTCACACAAACAATGTGCATGCAATCACAAACCAAACTTTTCACTCAAACAATGTTCAAGCACATACTTAGTTAACAAAATATTTTTTCTACACCACATAGGTTGGTGTGTTTTTGACTTATCTAAATAGGGTGGTCCATCTATATGGTTCACTTGTGATATTTCCTTTCTTTATGATTCTTCTTGTATGAGATCATGGTTTCCTTGAGAAAAACTCCTTGGTCACAAAACTTCAAAGTTGTTGATGGCTCCTTCTTATTTTGCATTCCCTCAGTCTCTAACTTTTGAGTAAGATTTCCTTGTTTCACTTGTGGTCCTTAGCAGTTTCCAAGTTGGAAGTCCTTGGTGAAGATGCTGAAGATGTTGAAGTCATTAGAGTTGAAGAAGTTGAAGTCATCCTTTGCACATGGTGTAGTCCTTGGCCATGGGTAGGTTTTTCTATCAAGTTGAAGTAGAAGTGGTGTAGAGTTGAAGCCAAAATGGTTGAGGAAAGAATTTACAAGTTTTTGTAAATAAGTTTTGGATCAAATCATAACTCCTATTTTTCTAAGGGTTTTTGTCCAATCCTAGGGTTACAAATCCTACAGGCAACACAATGCTCTGATACCATCTGTAGAGGTCCTAACCTAATAAGGTAGATTCCTCCTGTGTTTTACAATGCTAGTCCCTGGATCATTAGCTAGCATCCACAGTTAAGATGTAATATCAAGATACAAAGGTCATAATATAAATTTATAACCAGGAATAACATAAGTTTATTACATCAAACATAGCTCATTTGGCTATTACATTACATTGCAGCAGAATACCTATAGTCATGGGTCCTTCATCTTCAAAGTGCCACAGGCAGATGTTGGTTGTAGACTTTGTAGTCCTAGTCAATCAAACAATCTTCATTTAAAAACAATCAACCTGCGACATTACAAGTTACTGCCACAAGGGTCAATACATTTTGAATTGTATTGGCAAGCTTCACTTCTATGTATAATAAGAGTGGATCCTATCATTATATGCATATTTGGCTAAGTAGAGTTTAAGGCTTATTTGCATAAAGCAATATTTTATCCTATCTTTTCAAAAAGGGTTTTAAGTCCTTTCTCAAATCTCTTTTCCAAGAATCCCTTGAACTCCTTGGTAGAAACTCAAGTGTTCAAGTCCTTGTCAAAATCTCTTGAGCCACTTAGTAACCCCAAGTGTAACAAGTCTTATCAAATCTCATGAGTTCCTTGGTCACTCCAACTACATCAAGTGTTTAAACAAAATCCCTTGAGCACCTTGGTAACCCCAAGTGCATCAAGCTTAATAAAATTTCTTTGAATTCCTTGGTAGACACACAAGGGCATCAAGTTTTATTTTACTTTAGAAGTTGGAATGTCGAGATCTCCCATAGTTCAAACTTTAGTTGCTCAGTATTGTCCATAACCGGGGACACGGCTAAGTACTTAGATTTTATTAACTTCTGCAGAAGGAGTACACTTTACCCACATGACACAATCCCATCTTGTTGCCACCAGTGGTCTACTGGATTAGTGCTCACCAAGATGGAGTACCGGCAGACTGAGAGTGTGACGAAGTCTTTCCAAAAGGTACTCCCATACATCATTGCTAGCTTGTCTTCAGCCCCCATGAAGCATTCCATATCTCCATGTCCGGTAACTAAAGACAATGTATGGGTCTTCCTAATGTAGTTGACTAAGCCAGAGCCATAATAGCATGTGGTTGCACACGAAAGCCACAATTGGAGAAACATGTTCAATCTCTAAGTTTCCTAGGTGGTTTTCTTTTGGAGCACAACACAAAGTGATTCCCATAGACATGGTTCCTTTTGTTGCCACCTTCTCCGAAACTTAAAGTATCCACCACCTAGGTGGTTCATTGAGTCCTTGTTTTATTAAGTAAAACATAAGTCCTGTTCTCAACCTTTGTAAAATCTCAACATGTATCTCTTTTCAAAATGAAGCATGGCTAAGAATGTACAACTTACAATATTTTCACTAAGGAGTGTGTAGGGAATCCTATTAGGATTTAGCATTGCATAAGTACAAAATTGTTTTCATGCATGTTTATCATAATCCACTAAGTATAATGAAAATAATAGGACATTTGTATGATAGTGTAACTTGCCTTTTTGGTAGGGAATGAGGGTTTACTCCTTGGTCTTGCTAGTCTCACACTTTGTTAATTTCACTACAATCAATCAAACAAGCATAGTATCAAGTAGCATTCCAAACCAATTTTCAAACAACATTTCACACACACAAAGCAATGGATTCTAAGTCATGCATGTGAACATGCTTAAGACGGTCTTATTCACAAGGGAGGTCTCCACTAGGCTTATAACCTTGTAAGGTCCACATTGGTCATTTACCAAAATGGCAAAGTCATTTGCAAAAGGCCTTTAGTCTATAAACCACATCCAACCATCATTTCATGTGGTGAAAAATATTCTTATCAAAGCAAAACTTTTATGTTTTTCACCAAGTGAGTTGCCATTTGCATAGCTTGGTGTTTTTGGGTCAGTAGATTTTGGTCCAAGACATTTTCCCAAAGTTTTCTTTGCAAAATCATTTCCATAATAAAATTAATAATTTTATTTGGCTAGAAAATGGCTAAGTCAAATAATTCAACTCAAATTTTACTCAAAATCATTTTTTTAACACCAAGGGTTGGTTCCTAGGGTCAGTAAGGTCACAAAAATTCATTTTGCAAAGGTTTTAACCCTAAATTCCATTTTAAACAATTTTTCTACTTTAAATAAGCCTACAAATGGTTCTGCAAAATCAAGCAAATTACCTTTTACTATTTTCTAAACTAAGGCCATAGTTGGATAGGGCTTGTTCTCCTAAATCCAACGACATAAAATTTGTAATTTTTGGACGTGTGGTTTGAAAGTTATAAGGGTTTGAATTTTGCAAATAAATCTGATTCAAAACTGGTTTTAGATCTAATATAGGCCACGCGTCGCGTCGTGATTGGTCGATACCGGTTAAATGCGGATCGCGTCTTTGTAGACCGTAGGATCTCATTTAGATCGAGCGGCGCAGAGGCAAACGATACCCCTTCGCTTATGTTCTATTACAGCCTTACAATCTAGATCTAACGGACGCAATCAATCAACCATCAACTGGCGGCGGTACTGCGCTGTGGCGGCGACGGTCGGTGGTGGCGCGGGGAAGAGAGGCGAGAGGAGAGTGCTCACCGTAATCGCAGGGCTGTGGTGATGCTAGACGTCTTGTTGGCTTGACAAGGGCGCCGGCATCGCGCAATTGCTCGCCGGAGTTGGTTCTGGCGACGGGCGGCTCGGGTCGAGGTCGAGGACGTCACTGGAGATCGCCCTAAGGCAAAACGAAGGCGCGGTCAGATGCGCAGGATCAAGACAATGTTATGTGCGTGATCGAGGAGTGAAGGGGCGGTCTGGTTCACCTGGTAAACGTCGTCGGAGAGGTTGCAGACGGCGGCGTCGTCGGAACTTGTCAAAGCCGACACTTCGGGGCGCCCGCGGTTGAACGGAGGGCACGGACAGAAGCGCCAGGGTATGGGGAGCATGCGTGCTTGGTCGATGAAGCAAGGGGAGGCAGTGTGTGGCCGGAATTGAGAGCTAAGCTCGTCGGAGACGGCGGCGGTGCAGAAGAGATTGGCGACAACCTAGGGGCAGTGAGGGAGTGGAGACAGTGGGGAAAGGAGGAGGAGGCGTTGGCGCTTAATAGCGTGCATTCACGACAAGGTTTAAGGCGCGACATCACTGCGAATTGATCGCGGCTTTGAATGGCAGCAACGGCATGAGGGGAAGGCGTGGGTCATGGGTGGGGAGGAAGAACAGTGGAAAGGGGGTCCAGTCGTCAGTGGGAAAGAAACAAGGGGAAGGGTCCACCGGTCAGTGACTTAACGGGTTGTTTCAGCGGTGAGGAAGAACGGTTCGGGGGAGAGGCAGATGGGCTGTTGGTCTGTTGGGCTGGGCCTTGTTGGGCTGCTGTTGTTTCTCTCTTTTTTTTGTACAGAAACATTTTCCTTTTCTATTTCTATTTACTGATTTGAAATTCATCCAACTATTCGAGCATTCAAATAATTCAACAACTCAAACAATTTTAATGAGTTTTTGGTTCTGTTTATCAACATAACCCAATTTCAAAAATAAAATAATAATTTAAGATCCCTTCATTAATTTAATAAAAGGGTCCTTTATTTATTTAATATTGTTTGATTTATTTATTTTATACAATATTCATTTGAATTCCAAACTCTTTCAAAACCAAATCAGTAGGTTATTTGAAAGTAAAGAGTATTTGGAAACTTGTTTAAAATAAAATAACATTTTATTTTTAGGTTCCATTAGTAATTAAATATAATAGACTTTCATTATTAAATTAACTAGGATTTGTTTTATTGAGTTATTTATTTTGAAATCTAAAATAAAGCCAAAACATTTTAGTAGGTTTTATTTGTGAATATCAAATATTTGGAATACTTATTTTAAATAATAAGATTTGATGTTTCAATTAAATTGGTAAAACCTTTTATTTAAATAGAGTTTGGATAATAATTCCTTATCAAATTATTTAAATCATCTTTTGCTATTTTTATTCAAAACAAAACATTTATTTCAAAATATTGGTCAGAGTTTAATTTGGCTATATAAAATAATCCTTATTTATGAGTCCACCTTTTCTTTTGAAAACCCAAATCCTTTATTTAAAAGATTCCAAAATAGTAATTCAAAAACATTTTAATTTCCTTTAATAAATGTTTAACTTTATGAATCCCTTTTAGGTTTTATTTTAATTCAAATGGGTTTGAAGTTCCAATTGAATTCAAAAGTTTCTTCTAGCTCTGAAATTCAAACAAAGTTTTATTTTATTCATTTATTTTCACATTATAAGATTTGGAAAATCTTGGGATGTGACAAAAGGTGGCATTGAGTGTTCGGAAAGTATGTGTTGAGGCACATGGATCAAGAGTGGGATTTGTCCATCCATATGACGGATAGATATACTCTGGGCCCTCTCGGTGGAATGTCATCCAATTAGCTTGCAAGCATGTGACTGGCTCACAAGGTATCACATACCACGGGAACGAGAAAAGAGTACTTATCGGTAACAAGGTTGAACTAGGTATGTAGAGATACCGACGATCAAAACCTCGGATAAGTAAACTATCGTGAGACAAAGGGAAATTGGTATCGTATGTAAAGTGGTTCATTCGATCGCAAAGTAATCGTAGAAATATGTGGGAGCCATATGAATTTCCAGATTCCTCTATTGGTTATTGATCAGAGAAGTGTCTCGATCATGTCCGCATAATTCACGAACCGTAGGGAGACACACTTAAGGATTCGATGTTGTTGAGTAGTTATGGAATGATGAGTAAGAGACCAAATGTTGTTCGGGGTCTCGGATGGGATCCGGGATATCACGAGGAGATCCGGAATGGTCCGGAGAATAAGATTCATATAAGGAAAGTCCTGTTTCTGAGTTGGGGAATGATTCCGGTGTTTTCATCGGGAATGTTCTAGAAGGTTCAATGTCCCAAGACTCGGAGGGGAAGGGTACATGAATGTGTTATATCAAGTTGGTATGATTGCATTATGTACTTGGTGTCATCGCTGTACCAAATAGAGGGTTTATTAAAATCCTAGTTTGAAAAGTCAAACGGCTAGTTTGAAAGTCAAACGGCTAGTTTTGGGAAAGAGGAGAAGGAGGTTTGAAACGACTTGGGGAGGAGTTCCTCCTCCACCGCCGCCCACCTTGGGTCGAGTTGGGAGGGACTCCTCCCCCGAGCGCCTCCCTCCACCTATAAGAGGAGGGGCAGGGCTCCCCTCCTAGACACACAAGTTGCCTCCCTCTAAACCTAAACCCTAGCCACAGCCTAGGGATTTCTCCCAAGCCGCCAAGTTAGAGCTTCTTATTGCCCTAGCCGCTGGTTTAGCCCCTTCTAATTGGTGTGTCTAAACCCTAGATCACCAAGGCTCTCTCATAGTCCACCATACTCGCTCCGTCTTAAGGCGAAGCCCTGCGAGATCTCCCCTCTACTTCCGGTACCACGCCGCCGTGCTGCCGGAATCGCGAGGAGATAACTACAACCTCCGCTGCCTGCTGGAACAAGGGAGAGGAAGGTCTTCGTTGAGTACCAAACGTGTGACCGACTGCGGAAGCGCTGCCGGAACGCAGCGCCGGAAGGATCGTCTGCGCGATCTTGAGATCGGAAGTGTACGACTACATCACCCACGAGGATCTGCTCTCGTTAACTGCTTTGGAATCTTCGAGGGTGAGTTCCTCTATCGACTCGTTGCTACAATCTAGTAGATGGATCTTGGCTTGTTTGTGTGCATGCGGTAGAAATTTTTTGTTTTCCATGCTACGAACCCCTACAGTGGTATCAGAGCCGTGTCTATATGTAGATCTGTTGCACGTGTAGAACACAATTGTCATTGTGGGCGTTGATGATTTTGTTGTTGATTGCTTCTTGTGTACTTTGCATCTTGCGGGATGGTGGGATGAAGCAGCCCGGGCTAACCTTACATGACATCGTTCATGAGACTTGCTCCACGCTTTACATGCAACTTGTATTGCATAAGTGGCTTTGCGGGTGCCTGTTTCTCCCAACATAGTTAAGATTCAATTTACAACGAGTGATTGACAATACTAGTATCAATGTTGTGGTTCTTGTTCGTAAGTTAGAACGACACTTATTGAAAGCCCCAAACCACGTAAAATATGCAAAGAAAATTAGAGGCGTATAACTTTGTTTTGCAGGGGTGTGCTGTGATGTGATATGGCCATGATTGTGATTATATATGATGTATGGAATGTTCCTTATTGTAAGTTGGCAACCGGCAGGAGCCATATGGTTGTCTTTAAATTCTGTTAAGACCCGCGTGTCTATTCAAAGTAATTGTAATAGTTGAAGCTGGTGGACGACAACCATGAAGCGGCGCCATTGACCTTGACGCCATGCTGGTGATGATGGAGATCATGTTCGTGCTTGAAGATGGAGATCGGAAGCACAAGAAGAAAGACCATATCATATCACATATTATGAATTGCATGTGATGTTAATCCTTTTATGCATCTTGTATTGCTTAGTTAACGACGGTAGCATTATAAGATGATCCCTCAAGCACACAATTTCAAGTTTTAAAGTGTTCATCCTTAGTAAGCACCGTTGCTAAAGCTCGTTGTTTTGAAGCACCACGTGATGATCGAGTGTGTTAGATTCTGCGAGTGTATACAACGTGAGCAAGCCAGATTTGCTCATGCGGAAGCTAAGGTTGATTTTGACGAGCCTAGCATGTACACACATGGTCTAGGAACACGGATCACCGAAAGGTAAAGCATGAGTCATATAGTAGATATGATGAACAGGTTGATTGTTCGCCATTGAAGGTACATCAACTCTCGTGATGATCAGTTTTGATGTGGTTGATTTGGTTCGTGTGATCACTAAAACAATGTGAGGATATTGTTTTGAGTGGGAGTTCAACGGCGATATGATTAAAAGTTGAACACTATTTATCATAAATTAAATCAAAGTGAATTTGCATAGTTGTTGTAGTCATTGGCATCCGTTTACCACCTTGCGCTTAGTTTTAATTGAGATGATAGAACTATAGAATTCTGGTTAGTTACTTTACGAACTGGTATCGTATTGTTTTGAAGTGTTAATATAAAGTTTAAAAGTCCTATTACAAACTTTCAGTAAGTTCAGGTTACTCCATGAAGTTTAATAATTGGTATTAAATCAAGAGTGACAATTCCAAGAGTTAGTAGATGAGTATCATGTTTGTCTCCATGATTCTTGATATTCAAAGAATTGTCTTAATATCAAGGTTATCTAGGATCTGAAAGAGTTGTTTCAGAAACCATGATGTGTGGAAGATATTGTGATATCTGAAACGAAGTATTGGTTGCAACATGATAGAGTATAATATGGCAAAAGACATGTTCTCATATTTGATGAGAATTTGCAAAAGGTTGGAGACACTAGTTGTCCTAATCCACCAAAAGTTTTTGGAAAACATCATTATACTCGCGATTCATCTTTATAAGCTAAAAGTAGCTTAATCATGAATAATTCCATGATAAGGGTGAATATTTGATGTAGGTAAAATGTTTACTACACTAAGAGATTACTAAAGAAAGGAATTTGAAAGAACACCAAACATTTGATGATGGTAATCTACTTCAAAGTGCAAGTCCAAAGACATTGGTATTTAACTATACACGCTTTAGACTATGTGTCATATGTATGACTCCACTATTGATGTTGATAGATTCTTTCAAACAGAAAATAAATACTGAAAGAGAATCTCATAAATATATGGCAGAAAAGAAAAGACTAGAATTGTTCAGTTTAAGTATAGAGATGATATACATGTTATGGCTATATTCTTTGCTTATTAAACAATGTGGTTCTTAAGTATTTGATACTGAATTTGTTTGTGTGAATCGTCATACGAAACAACACAATTCATGAACTACAATGGCCTAAGTAACTAGCAAAACAATATGTGATGATGTTCATCGAGAACAAATAAAAGGTTATTGTGTTGCTTGTTAAACGTCAAAGCTTGCCTTCAAGATTTGTTTTATCAGGTATTATACGAACAAAAGGGTTGTTCAAATAATTGCCGTAATCCATAAAAGATGGATGATTCACAAATCTCGTTGGAGAAATCACATCCATAAAACTAGTGCTAAAAAATGTCGAAAGACAAATTGATTGAAAAGATCACTTAGGAAGTGACATCGCCGTTTAAATTATATTGGAAAGATAACATGAAGAAACTCCATGTGGATGGAATTTTGGAGTCTTTTGATTTTTGATCACATGACGCTTGTGAAACTTTCCTATAGATAATTAAAACTTCGTTCATAGGCCAAAAAGGGAACGAAAGACTAGCTTATTGGAAATTGTACATATTGTCGTACAAAGTCCATCATGTGTAGTCAAAAGCGATGGATTTCAACTTCATATGCTTTCTCCGAAAATTTGAGTGAATATATGAATATTTACTTAATAAGGATGAAGTATGAATCATTTGAAAAGTTCAAAGACTTTCAAGATGAAGTGCAAAATCATTGTAACAAGAATATAAATAGTTTATGATAGGATCATAAAGGAAGATATTTGAGTTACAAGTTTAGCATAATACCTAAGATTTAAGGAATCATTCCGTGGATTTGCATATCCCAAAACACCATAAGAGTATGGAGCGTTCGAGATGTGTAATTAAACCTTGTTTGACATGGTAAGATCAAAGGTATAATTCATAAAACTGTCATTATATTTTAAAGATTAAAAGCTTTAGAGACTACCGTTTTTCCACTGAAAAGAGCTTCATCATAATCCGTTGAATTGACACCATATAAAGTTATGGTTTGGGATAAAACCCAAGTTGACCTTTCTTAAACATTGGTGTGCTATGCATAAGAAAGATGTTTGCAACCAAAGTCGGACGAACCTGTCTTTGTATGTTATTTCGAATAACTATTCCTCCATAACATTGGAGACAAAAATGTTTGTCGCTTAGAACGTCAAGTTTCTTTAAGAAGGAATTTTTCGTGAAAAGATAAGTGGGAAGACAATAGAACTTTGATAAGGTTAAAGGAACCTTAGCTATATGTGCAAAGTTGCGCAGCGCCGAAAAGTGTTCCGGATGCAGCAACAATGCTCATGGCTCACGTGCCTCAAAGGTTGTGGTCACGGAGATCTAAGTTCCTATTGAAACAAGTAGGTCGAGTAAACAATCAAATACCAAGATTTGAGGGTTGAATCATTATTTGAGAATAATGAACGGACTACATGCAAAGAAGCGATGATGGGCCCTGACTCCGTCAAATGGCTTGAAGCCATAAAATCCGTGATAGTTCCATACACGAGAAATCAAGTTTTGAACTTGAAGGACCCTCGAGAAAGGTGTAAGACCTTACAGTTGTGTTTGGATCTATAAAGAAGTAGAAATGGATGTTTCACATCTATGAAATAGTCGACATGTTGGGAAAGAGTTCACAACAATGTTCAAAGGTTGATTATGACAAGATCTGATCTTTCATAGAGATATTTAGTCTAGACGGATTAATATAGCAACCACTACATACAATTTTGTTATGTGGTAGTTGAATAAACAAAACAAGCTCTTATAATAGAATTGTTACCTAGGACATGTGCTTCACACGGTCCATAGGGTTTTGTTAATTCAAAAGGATGCTAAAAGCATATGCAAACGTCAATGGTTGAAGTAAGCATAGCGGAGTTGGAATCTTCACTATGATGAAACTATTAAAAGAGTTTAATTTCATCAGAAACAATGAAGATGCTTGCATTTGCAAGAAATTAAGTGGGAGCGCTAAGACATGTTTCTAATACATTATGTGGAAGACATTTTGTTGATTGGAAATGATGTATCTTTTATTGACACAAGATAAGAATTTCATCTCGATGAAAGGCTTAGGCAAAACCCAAATATTTGGCATCAATAGACGCTAATATGGTTGTGCCAAAAGTACATAGATGATATATTGAATGAGTTCAATATAGGAACTACAAGAAAGGTTCTTGTCGCACAAAAATGATTGAATGAGTTCAATATTGATGATATATTCAAGTGTATTGACACTGGGTAAGTGAAACAAAGATTCAAGTATAGATTGATACTTGATGTATGCAATCACAAAGAGTATTTATATCAATCATGCTGTGATATGTACAAATCCATATATGTCCTATACTCTAAATGTTATGAGCATATACCAGAATGATTCATAAGTTGATCATTGGACAATAGTAAGGATATTATTATGATCTTTTGGAAGAACTAAGAGTATATTATTTGTAGAAGTGACAAATAGATGGTTAGTTCATTGTAAATGAATTACATTGATACTAGTTTTTTCACAAAGTACAAATTAAGTTTATCTCAATCTAAACTAAGGGTGGCACAATAAAATGGAAAGTAAGTTCCATAATGGATTTGGATGAGTTCCAAAGTTAAGATATTGTGATAGATACTACAACAAAAGGCTAAGTATATGACTGCTATAATAGCAGCTAAAGAGGGTATTTGTGTCAAGTAGTTTGTTATTAAACTAGGTGTAGTTCACAGTGGGATAATACTATGAAGATATATTGTACGACAATTTTATCAACATGTTTTAACCCCGGAGAACTAAAGGTCTCACCAAAGGACCAAATTTATACAAAGCCATCTCATTAGAGAATGAGTGATGCGTAGAGACGCAAAGACATGCAATTACACACGGACCTGGAAGTGTCAGATCCGGAGATCAGTTGACCACTAGCAATCGTGTACATACAACACTGGAAAGCCATAGGTGTTGAATACACAAAGGTTTGAAACTAGATTATTGACTCTAGTGCAAGTGGGAGACTGTTGGAGATATGCCCAAGAGGCAATAATAAAGTGGTTATTATCATATCTTCATACTTATGATAAATGTTTACATACCATGCTATAATTGTATTAACCGGAAACATTAATACTTGTGTGATTTGTAAACATAAAAGAGTCCCTAGTAAAGCCTCTTGTTAAACTAGCTTGTTGGTTAATATATGATCATAGTTTCCTGATCATGAACATAGAGATGTTATTAACAATAGGGTCATATCATTAGGAGAATGATGTGATGGACATACTCCTATAGTTAAGCGTAGCATAAAGATCAAGTCATTTAATATAGTTCATTTGCTATAAGCTTTCTGATACATATTAACCTAATTCCTTCGACCATGAGATCATGTTAATCACCATCACCGGAAGGATGCTTTGATGACATCAAACACCACACCGTAACTGGGTGGTTATAAAGGTGGCATTGAGTGTTCGGAAAGTATGTGTTGAGGCACATGGATCAAGAGTGGATTTGTCCATCCATATGATGGATAGATATACTGGGCCCTCTCGTGGAATGTCATCCAATTACCTTGCAAGCATGTGACTGGCTCACAAGGGATCACATACCACGGAACGAGAAAAGAGTACTTATCGTAACGAGGTTGAACTAGGTATGCAGATACCGACGATCAAAACCTCGGATAAGTAAACTATCGTGAGACAAAGGGAAATTGGTATCGTATGTAAAGTGGTTCATTCGATCGCAAAGTAATCGAGAAATATGTGGAGCCATATGAATTTCCAGATTCCTCTATTGGTTATTGATCGAGAAGTGTCTCGGTCATGTCCGCATAATTCACGAACCGTAGGGAGACACACTTAAGGATTCGATGTTGTTGAGTAGTTATCGAATGATGAGTAAGAGACCGAATGTTGTTCGGAGTCTCGTATGGGATCCGGGATATCACGAGGAGATCCGGAATGGTCCGGAGAATAAGATTCATATAAGGAAAGTCCTGTTTCAGAGTTGGGAAATGGTTCCGGTGTTTTCATCGGGAATGTTCTAGAAGGTTCCTAATGTCCAAAGACTCGAGGGGAAGGGTACATGAATGTGTTATATCAAGTTGGTATGATTGCATTATGTACTTGGTGTCATCGCTGTACCAAATAGAGGGTTTATTCAAATCCTAGTTTGAAAAGTCAAACGGCTAGTTTGAAAGTCAAACGGCTAGTTTTGGGAAAGAGGAGAAGGAGGTTTGAAACCGACTTGGGGGAGGAGTTCCTCCTCCCACTGCCGGCCCACCTTGGGTCCGAGTTGGGGAGGGACTCCCCTCCCCAGGCGCGCCTCCCTCCACCTATAAGAGGAGGGGCAGGGCTCCCCTCCTAGACACACAAGTTGCCTCCCTCTAAACCTAAACCCTAACCACAGCCTAGGGATTTCTCCCAAGCCGCCAAGTTAGAGCTTCTTATTGACCTAGCCGCTAGTTTAGCCCCTTCTAATTGGTGGGTCTAAACCCTAGATCACCAAGGCTCTCTCATAGTCCACCATACTCGCTCCGGCTTAAGGCGAAGCCCTGCGAGATCTCCCCTCTACTTCCGGTACCACGCCGCCGTAATGTCGGAATCGCGAGGAGAGTACTACAACCTCCGCTGCCTGCTGGAACAAGGGAGAGGAAGGTCTTCGTCGAAAGTACAACGCAGACCGATCATGATGCGCTGCCGGAACGCAGCGCCGGAAGGATCGTCTGCGCGATCTTGAGATCGGAAGTGTACGACTACATCACCCACGAGAATCTGCTCTCGTTAACCGCTTTGGAATCTTTTAGGGTGAGTTCCTCTATCGACTCGTTGCTACAATCTAGTAGATAGATCTTGGCTTGTTTGTGTGCATGCGGTAGAAATTTTTTGTTTTCCATGCTATGAACCCCTACAATTATAGAGACAAACATAGTCTTTTACAACTCCATGGCCTCAGGCCTAATACAAGAGTTCAAAAATATAATAAGATAAATAAGTCTTCATCTTCATGTGCCACAGGCAAGCATATTGAGTGTAGACTCATGACTCCTAATCATCATCATAATATCCTGCAACATCACAAGTTACAGCCACAGTGGGTCAATACATTGGAATAGTATTGGCAAGTGATACCTTAGTAGAATATTGGTGGACTAAATACTATATGCGTTTTGGCTAAGTGTAGCTTAGGCTTGCTTTGCTCAAAATAGGTTTCGCCTATCAGTTGAAAACACTAAGTTTTTCTTTGTCAAAAACTTATCCCAAGGAACCACCAATAGACATTGGGGTCCTTCACCCTTGTTCAACCACAAGTTTTACTTAGAAATTGGGATGAGGAGATTCTTGATAGCTTCCATGTCTTGATGCTCAAATTGTCCAATACCAGGGACATGGCTAAGTACTTAGATTCTTCCATCTGCAGAGGTTGTGCACTTTCCCCACAATACTTGGTTTTCACCAAGACAGGACCTTTCAGAAGCCTTCCCTTAGACCAAATGGACGCGTTCCAACCTATCATCCCACTACCACCAACTGTCCAAATGGCTAAGTTATTGCAACCTATGTGATCCAGGAAGAGCCCATATTGCCAAGTGGCTGCACTAGAAGATTCTTAACATTTGGCCTCTCAAATCCCTTTGTTCCTGGGTGGCTTTCCACAAGTGAGATACACAAGGTAAACCATGGAAATGGGCCTTGTGTAACCACTCAACATAAACCATTCCTTCCATTCCACCCAGGTGTTTCATTCACTTAGTTGTTTTATTAAGAAAAACACAAGTCCAACATCGAAATATTTTAGCATAGCATGAATATTTAACCACCCTTGGTTGCTACTATCTAGGCTAAGCATGGCATAGATAAACATCTTAACTTATAAATTTCTAGCAATTTTACAACTACTAGGATTTCCCAAGCATAGCATATAAAGACCAAAATTTATCTATGCAAGTCTAGCAAAATATTTCTCATGCATATTTGAAAAACATAGGAATAAAATCATGAAGTACCACTTGCCTTGGTAGTTTGGAGAGTAGCTACAATCCTCACAATCACATTCACTATTTGCACCAAAATCTACACATAAAATGATAGCACCAAATCACATACAAAATAAATACAAGCAAAAATATATGGATGCATGCAATATGATATGTGATGATTTTCTTTACTCAACAATACAAGTGCATAGTACTGGTTCATAAACAAGTTCAAAACTTAGCAAACAACCTTTATTTGATCATTAAAACATTTCTCAAATAATTTATATACACAAAATAGGCCTACACATGTTTCTGTAATAAAACAATTTTAACAGAAACAAAACTTTAAACACATTGCATAAATGGAAAGGCCTTTCTCTCCTGATTCCATTGATATAAAATTTATCAAATTTGGACGTGGCATTCAAAAGTTATGTTTAAAACAAAATCAAACAACTAATAGATCTAATTTCAAATTTTAAAACGAAACCTGTGCCACGCGGCAGCTTCTAACTGGCTGGTACCGTTTCGCGCTGGATCACGCTTCTGAGCCGTTGGATCTAACTTAATCGCGCGGCTCTGATTGAAACATACCGCTTCGCCTATGATCTAACGTGACCACTAGATCTAAATCTAACGGCGCTCAGCACTTGACCAACAAGTGGCGGCGTCAAGCGGCGACAGCGGCGCTCGACAAGGCGATGAGCCGCGAACTAGGTCGCCCGGGGAGGTGGGAGGATGCTCACCAGATTCGCCGCGACGTGGAGATGCTCAACGCGTGCTCGGTTGGCGAAGGGGCGTGCTGCAGTGGCCGTGGGAGCTCGTCGGAGTAGAGGACAGTGTCGGGCTTGGGTGGACGGCGACGTTGGCGACGTTCTGATCCGCCCTAACACAAACGGAGGGCATCAGCCAGTGTGCATCGATCAGGCGAACAGGATAGTGTCAAAGGGAAGGCACGGGGCAGTCGATTCTCACCGAATTTTCTTGCCGGAGTTGGAGACGGCGTCGGGAACTTGCGGTGCTCATTGGAGTCGACGACCTGGGGCAGTACATGACGAACTAAAGATGTCAGGAGGAGCGCAAGAAGGTTGCAAAGCAGTTCGCGTGAACCAGAGAGTCAGGCGCGCACGGAGCTCACCGGGATTGGTCGCCGGAGGTCGTCGGTACTGCGGCGATGCGAGGGAAAATACTGGCAGCCTGGTGGTGCTCCTGGCTAGCTTGGTTGGGGGAAATAGTTGCGAGGGGAAGGGGTTTAAGTAGCCAGAGCAGGGGCGAGAATCTCGCATGCATTCATCGCCAATTAAAGGATTTCAATTCGCGGCAGAGGCGGGGAAGAAAGGGGCGGCGACGTGTTCCTCGCGCGGAATTTGGGGAAGACGATGACGACGTGGCGATGGGGCCACTAATCACTGAGCGCGGGGTCGAGTGGGTGCGTATGAGAGAGAGGGGGAAAACCCCGGGTGGGCTTAGTGGGCTGGGTTCTCTGTTGGGCCAAATAACTGGCGCTGGCCTTTTCCTATTTCTTTATTCCTTTTCTATTTCTGTTTGCATTTTCAGAAATCATTTTCAAATGATTTCAAAAGCTATTTGAATTCAAACCTTTTCAGGATTTTTGTAGAGTGCAAAATTCATATTTCTGGGCATAAAAACATGTGGTCTCTCTGTAGAAGCTTGGTTCTTTTGATCAAATGAAATAAACAGTGACATTTCACTTGGTTTGATCAAGTTTTGAATTTGGTTTCAAAATCCATATTTGTTTTGTAAATTTTGGTTTATGCTCTAGCAATCAAGAAAAACAATCTGAGAGTAACAAGGTTTGATTCATGAACAACAATCTCTCAATGGAGAGTAGCATTTGATTTAATGCTGATCACATAAAATAATGAGCTCATATGCTCCTGTTTTTAATTGATTTTTGAAATGAACTCTACATGATCATGGATGATATGCATGAGTTTTGAAACATGATTTTAGGGATGTTACAAATCTAACTCCCTTAAGGTGAATCTCGCCCTCGAGATTCGGATTGGCTAGCAAATAAGTGAGGGTGGTCTTTCCGAAGATCATCTTCTCTTTCCCATGTTGCTTCCTCTTCGGAATGGTAGTTCCACTGAACTTTGCAGAATTTGATAGTTTTAGTCCGAGTAACTCTTTCTACAGTTTCAAGAATCTTGATTGGTTTCTCCTCATAGGTGAGATCACTCTCCAATTGAACCTCTTCCAAAGGTATGGTATCCTTCAAAGAAGTCTCTTCCATTTCTGGATGACATTTCTTAAGTTGACTCACATGGAACACATTATGAACAGCAGACAAAGGCTCTGGCAATTCTATCTCATAAGCGACTTCTCCTTTACGACTCAGAATCTTGAATGGTCCAACATATCTGGGGGACAATTTACCTTTGACACCAAGTCTCTTCACTCCACGAAGTGGTGACACTCTCAGATAAGCTCTATCAACTACTTCATAGGTGACTTCTCTACGCTTAGGATCTACGTAGCTCTTTTGTCGGGACTGTGCTATCTTCAACCTATCCTTAACCAGCTTGACTTTCTCTTCAGCCTCTTGTTGGAGATATGCCCTAGAGGCAATAATAAATGTAGTTATTATTATATCTTTGTGTTTATGATAAATTTTTACATTCATGCTATAATAGTATTAACAAGGAAACATTGATACTTGTGTGATTTGTAAACTTAATTTGAAGTCCCTAGTATAGCCTCTATACATCACTAGCTTGTTGGTTGATAAATGATTGTGGTTTCCCTATCATGAACATTGAGATGTTATCAACAACAAGATCATATCGTTAGGAGAATGATATGATGGACATACTCCTATAGATAAGCGTAGCATAAAGATCAAGTCATTTTAATAGTTCAATTGCTATATGCTTTCTGATACATAGTAATCTAATTCCTTCGACCATGAGATCATGCATATCACCTTTGCCGGATGGATGCTTTGATGACATCAAACACCACACCTTAACTGGGTGTCTATAAAGGTGGCATTGAGTGTTCGGAAAGTATTGGTTGAGACACATGGATCAAGAGTGGGATTTGTCCATCCATATGACGGATAGATATACTCTGGGCCCTCTCGGTGGAATGTCATCCAATTAGCTTGCAAGCATGTGACTGGATCACAAGGGATCACATATCACGGGAACGAGAAAAGAGTACTTATCGGTAACGAGGTTGAACTAGGTATGCAGAGATACCGACGATCATAACCTCGGATAAGTAAACTATCGTGAGACAAAGGGAAATTGGTATCGTATGTAAGTGGTTCATTCGATCGCAAAGTAATCGTAGAAATATGTGGGAGCCATATGAATTTCCAGATTCCTCTATTGGTTATTGTTCGGAGAAGTGTCTCGATCATGTCCGCATAATTCACGAACCGTAGGGAGACACACTTAAGGATTCGACGTTGTTTGAATAGTTATGGTATGATGAGAAAGAGACCGAATGTTGTTCGGAGTCTCGGATGGGATCCGGGATATCACGAGGAGATCCGGAATGGTCCGGAGAATAAGATTCATATAAGGAAAGTCCCGTTTCGGAGTTGGGGAATGATTCCGGTGTTTTCATCGGGAATGTTCTAGAAGGTTCCGGAATGTCCCAAGACCGAGGAAGGGTACATGAATGTGTCATTGCAAGTTGGAATGATTGCATCATGTACTAAGTGTCATCGCTGTTCCAAATAAAGGATTAAATTGAATCCTAGTTTGAAAAGTCAAATAGCTAAATTGAAAAGTCAAACGGCTAAAATTTGGAAGGTGGAAAAGAGGAGGAAAGGGGGAGTCCGAGTTGGGGAGGAGTTCCCTCCACCAACTGGTGCCCCCTCCAAGCCAAGTTGGGGAGGGACTCCCCTCCCTCCCCCTTGGCCGCCGGCCCCTCCACCTATATAAGGAGGGGCAGGGCTCCCTCCTAGCACACAACAAGTCCCTCACCTCAAACCCTAGAAGCTGCAGCCCACCATAGCCGCCGCCACCCCCTAGGGTTTTGCCCTAGCCGCCGACTTGGGGGTCCCCGTAACCCTAGCCGCCGGCTCTAGCACCTCCTCCTTGGTGTGTCTAAACCCTAGAATACCGAGGAGCTCTCTCATACTCCACCATACTCGCTCCGGCTTAAGGCGAAGCACTGCGAGATCTCCCCTCTACTTCTGGTACCACGCCGTTGTGCTGCCAGAATCGCGAGGAGAGTGCTACAACCCCCGCTGCCTGCTGGAACAAGGGAGAGGAAGGTCTTCGTCGAGTACTGAACGTGTGACCGATCATGAGCGCTTCCTAATGCAGCGCGGAAGGATCGCTCACGCGATCTTGAGATCGGGAAGAGTACGACTACATCACCCATGAGAATCCGCCTCGTTAAACACTTTGGAATCTTCGAGGTAAGTTATTCCATCGACTGCTGCTACAATCTAGTAGATAGATCTTGGCTTGTTTGTTTGTATGCGTAGAAAATTTTTGTTTTCCATGCTACGAAACCCTAAAGGGTATCGAGCCGTGTCTATATGTAGATCACAGACGAGTAGAACACAATGGTCATTGTGGGCGTTGATGCTTTATTGTCGATTGCTTCTTGTGTACTTTGCATCTTGCGGTATGTTGGGATGAAGCGGCCCGGGCTAACCTTACATGACATCGTTCATGAGACTTGCTCCACGCTTGACATGCAACTTGTATTGCATAAGTGGCTTTGCGGGTGCCTGTTTCTCCTAGCATAGTTAAGATCCAATTTACAACGGGTGATTAACAATACTAGTATCAATGTTGTGGTTCTTGTTCGTAAGTTAGAACGACACTTATTGAAAGCCCCAAACCACGTAAAACATGCAACGAAAGTAGAGGCATCTAACTTTGTTTTGCAGGGGTGTGCAGTGATGTGATATGGCCATGATTGTGATTATATTTGATGTATGCAATGTTCCTTAATGTAAGTTGGCAACCGGCAGGAGCCATATGGTTGTCTTTAATTTATGTTAAGACCCGCGTGTCTATTCAAAGTAGTTGTAATAGTTGAAGCCGGTGGACGACAACCATGGAGAAGCGTCATTGACCTTGATGCAATGCCGGTGATGATGGAGATCATGTTCGTGCTTGAAGATGGAGATCGGAAGCACAAAGCAGAAAGGCCATATCATATCACATATTATGAATTGCATGTGATGTTAATCCTTTATGCATCTTTAATTGCTTAGTAGGCGACGGTAGCATTATAAGATGATCCCTCATGCACATGAATTTCAAGTCATAAAGTGTTCATCCTTAGTTAGCACCGTTGCTAAAGCTTGTTGTTTCGAAGCACCACATGATGATCGGGTGTGTTAGATTCCGCAAGTGTATACAATGTGAGCAAGCCAGATTTGCTCATGCGGAAACTAAGGTTTGATCTTGACGAGCCTAGCATGTACAGACATGGTCTCGGAACACGGATCACCGAAAGGTAAAGCATGAATCATATAGTAGATATGATGAACATGACGATTGTTCTCCATTGAAACTATAACAACTCTCGTGATGATCGGGGTTGATGTAGTGGATTTGGTTCGTGTGATCACTAAAACAATGTGAGGGATGTTGTTTTGAGTGGGAGTTCACCTAGATTAACTTTATTATTAATTTGAACTCAATTTGTCATAAACTTAGTCTAAACTATTGCAAATATGTTGTAGATCAATGGCAGCCCCTACCATCAATTTTAATGCGTTCCTAGAGAAAGAAAAGTTGAAAAACAATGGAAACAACTTCGCGGATTGGTTCCGCAATTTGAGGATTATCCTCACAGCTGGTAATTTGACCTATGTGCTGGATGCACATTGGTGACCACCTGCAGGTGATGCTTCCGATGAAGTAAAGAATGTTTACCTCGCTTGGAAGAATCAAGACTCCATAGTTCAGTGTGCTATCTTGTATGGTTTGGAATCGAGCTTGTAAAAGGTTTGAGAATTCAGACCCATATGATATTGTCGAGGATCTCAAATTGATTTTTGAGACTCATGCAATTGAAAGTTATGAGGCTTCAAAAGTTCTTTAACCGCAAGATGGAAGAGGGCTGCTCCGTCAGTGAGCATGTGCTTAAGATGTCTGGGCACGCAAACAAACTTCAAAGCTTGGGTATAGTGATTCCTAATGATTTGGGGATTTACCGTGTCCTCCAATCACTACCACCAAGTTACAAGAACTTTGTGATGAACTACAACATGCGTAACATGAACAAGCAATGCTGAACTGTTTGCTATGTTAAAGTCTGTAAGTGGAGATCAAGAAAGAGCACCAAGTGTTGTTGGTCAATAAGACCACCAAATTCAAGAAAGTCAAGTCTAAGCAGAAGGGACACTTCAAGAAGGGTGGTAAGAAAGTTACCACGCCGGCGAAGAAGACCAAGGCTAGACCTAAGCCCGACATCTTGAGTGCTTTTACTGCAAGGGAGAAGGTCACTGGAAGCGGAATTGCCCAAACTACTTGGCGGATTTCAAGAGCGACAACATCAAGAAGAAAGGTATATCTGATATACATGTTATTGATGTGTATCTCCATAGTACTCGTAGTAGTGCACAGGTATTTGATAATCGTTCGTTGCTCATATTTGTAACTCAAACAGTCTTGCAGAATAAACGGAAGCTAGCGAAGAACGAGGTGACGGCGCTGCGGGAAACGGATCAAAGGTTGATGTGATCGCGTCGCACGCTACCCCTTCATCTACCATCGGGATTAGTTTTATAATTAAATAATTGTTATTTGGTGCTGCGTTGAGCATGAACATTATATCGTGATCTTGTTTATTAAGTAGACGGTTACTTGTTTAAGTCCGAGAATAACGGTTGTTCAATTTATATGAGTAATATGTTTTATGCACATGCACCTTTGATAGATGGTCTATTATTATTGAATCTCGATAGTGGAAATACACATATCAACAACATTGAGGCTAAACGCTTGAAATCAGCGATAATTCGACCTATATGTGGCATCGCTGTCTTGGTCACATTGGAGTGAAACGTATGAAGAAACTCCATTCGATGGACTTCTTGAATCACTTGATTTTGAATCACTTGAAAGATGCGAAGCATGTCTAATGGGTAAAATGACTAAGACTCCATTTTCAGTATGATGGAGCGAGCTCTGCACTTATTGGAAACCATACATACCGATGTGTGTGGTCCAATGAGTGTAGCATCGCGCGGTGGTTATCGTTATGTTCTTACCTTCACGGATGACTTGAGTAGATATGGGTATATCTATTTCATGAAAAATAAGTCCGAAACTTTCGAGAAGTTTAAGGAGTTTCAAAGTGAGGTAGAGAATCAACGTAACAAGAAGATTAAATTTCTACGTTCTGATCGTGGAGGTGAATATCTAAGTTACGAGTTTGGCGAGCATTTGAAGAAATGCGAAAGTATTCGCAGTTGACACCGCCGGGAACACCACATCGAAATGGTGTGTCCGAACGCCGTAATCGAACTCTCTTAGATATGGTTCGTTCTATGATGTCACTTACAGGTTTACCTCTATCATTTTGGGGTTATGCATTAGAAACAGCCGCATTCACTTTAAATAGGGCACCGTCTAAATCCGTTGAAACGACACCGTATGAATTATGGTTTGGGAAGAAACCTAAATTGTCGTTCCTTAAAGTTTGGGGTTGCGAAGCCTATGTAAAGAAGTTACAGCCGGACAAGCTTGAACCCAAAGAGGAAAAATGCGTCTTCATAGGATACCCAAAGGAAACTATTGGGTATACCTTCTATCATAGATCAGAAGGCAAAATCTTCGTTGCCAAGAATGGATCCTTTCTAGAGAAGGAATTTCTCTCGAAAGAAGTGACTGGAAGGAAAGTAGAACTCGACGAGGTTGTCGAACCTTCTCTCAAAATTGCGAGTAGCGCAGCACCGGAAGAAGTTCCTGTGGTGCCCGCACCAATTAGAGAGGAAGCTAATGATAGTGATCATGAAACTTCGGTTGAAGTTGCTACAGAGCCTCGGAGGTCAACGAGAACTCGTACCACTCCAGATTGGTATGATCCCGTTATGAGTGTCATGTTGGTAGACAACACTGATGACCCTGAGACATATGAGGAAGCAATGATGAGCCCAGATTCCAATAAATGGCAAGAAGCCATGAAATCCGAAATTGGATCCATGTACGAAAACCAAGTATGGTCTTTGGTGGACTTACCGGATGGCGAAGGTCACGAGAACAAATGGATCTTCAAGAAGAAAACAGATGCTGATGGTAATGTTACTGTCTATAAAGCTCGACTTGTCGCAAAAGGGTTTCGACAAATTCAAGGAGTTGACTACGATGAGACTTTCTCACCAGTAGCGAAGCTAAAATCTGTAAGGATTATGTTAGCAATCGCTGCATATTATGATTATGAGATATGGCAGATGGATGTCAAAACAGCATTCCTCAATGGAGATATTGATGAAGAGTTGTATATGATGCAACCCAAAGGTTTTGTCGATCCTAATGATGCTAACAAGGTATGCAAACTACAACGGTCCATCTATGGATTGAAGCAAGCATCCCGAAGTTGGAATCAACGTTTTGATAAGGTGATCAAAAGTTTTGGTTTTATACAAACTTATGGAGAAGCTTGTATTTACAAGAAAGTGAGTGGGATCTCTGTAGCATTCTTAATACTATATGTGGATGATATATTGTTGATTGGGAATGATGTAGACCTTCTTAATAGTGTCAAGGAATATTTGAATAATAGTTTTTCAATGAAGGATCTTGGCGAAGCAGCTTACATATTAGGCATAAAGATTTACAGAGATAGATCGAAACGCCAAATATCATTGTCACAGAGTACATATTTGGACAAAGTTCTAAAGAGGTTTGGAATGGAAGATAGCAAGAAAGGGTTCTTGCCCATGTTGCTAATACGACCTTGAGTAAAACTCAAAGTCCGACATCGGCGTAAGATAGAGAAAGGATGAGTAAGACTCCTATGCCTTAGCCATAGGATCTCTAATGTATGCCATGCTATGTACTAGACCCGACATTGCATATCTTTGTTAGTTTGACTAGCAGATATCAAAGTGATCCAGAGTGGATCATTGGACAATGATCAAAAACATCCTTAAGTACTTGAGAAGAACTAAGGATATGGTTCTTTCTTATGGAGGTGATGAACATTTCGTTGTTAATGGTTACACCGATGTTAGTTGGAACACCGATCCGATGATTCTAAATCACAACTGGATAATGATTTATTTTGAATGGTGCAGCGATTAGTCGGAGGAGTGCAAAGCAAAGCATTGTGGCGAGATCTTCAACTGAATCGGAATACATGGCTGCTTCGGAGGCTTCGCAAGAAGCGATATGGATGAAAGAGTTCATTACAGAGCTGGGTGTGGTTCCTAGTGCGCTGGACCCAATGTCTATCTACTATGATAACATGGGCGCCATAGCCAATGCGCAAGAACCAAGGTCACACAAGAAGCTGAAGCATATCAAGCTACATTTTCACGCTATTCGAGAACATATCCAAGATGGGGATATAAAGATTTGCAAAGTACATACAGATCTAAATGTGGCGGATCCGTTGACTAAACCTCTCCCAAGGGCAAAACATGACCAGCACCAAACTGCCATGGGTGTTCGGTATATTACCATGTAATCTAGATTAGATGACTCTAGTGCAAGTGGGAGACTGTTGGAGATATGCCCTAGAGGCAATAATAAATGTAGTTATTATTATATCTTTGTGTTTATGATAAATTTTTACATTCATGCTATAATAGTATTAACAAGGAAACATTGATACTTGTGTGATTTGTAAACTTAATTTGAAGTCCCTAGTATAGCCTCTATACATCACTAGCTTGTTGGTTGATAAATGATTGTGGTTTCCTATCATGAACATTGAGATGTTATCAACAACAAGATCATATCGTTAGGAGAATGATATGATGGACATACTCCTATAGATAAGCGTAGCATAAAGATCAAGTCATTTTAATAGTTCAATTGCTATATGCTTTCGATACATAGTAATCTAATTCCTTCGACCATGAGATCATGCATATCACCTTTGCGGATGGATGCTTTGATGACATCAAACACCACACCTTAACCGGGTGTCTATAAAGGTGGCATTGAGTGTTCGGAAAGTATTGGTTGAGACACATGGATCAAGAGTGGGATTTGTCCATCCATATGAGGATAGATATACTCTGGGCCCTCTCGGTGGAATGTCATCCAATTAGCTTGCAAGCATGTGATCTGACAAGGGATCACATATCACGGAACGAGAAAAGAGTACTTATCGAACGAGGTTGAACTAGGTATGCAGAGATACCGACGATCATAACCTCGGATAAGTAAACTATCGTGAGACAAAGGGAAATTGGTATCGTATGTAAGTGGTTCATTCGATTGCAAAGTAATCGTATAAATATGTGGGAGCCATATGAATTTCCAGATTCCTCTATTGGTTATTGTTCGAGAAGTGTCTCGATCATGTCCGCATAATTCACGAACCCGGGGAGACACACTTAAGGATTCGACGTTGTTTGAGTAATTATGGTATGATGAGAAAGAGACCGAATGTTGTTCGGAGTCTCGGATGGGATCCGGGATATCACGAGGAGATCCGGAATGGTCCGGAGAATAAGATTCATATAAGGAAAGTTCCGTTTCGGAGTTGGGTAATGATTCCGGTGTTTTCATCGGGAATGTTCTAGAAGGTTCTAATGTCCCAAGACCGGAGGGGAAGGGGTACATGAATGTGTCATTGCAAGTTGGAATGATTGCATCATGTACTAAGTGTCTTCGCTGTTCCAAATAAAGGATTAAATTGAATCCTAGTTTGAAAAGTCAAATAGCTAAATTGAAAAGTCAAACGGCTAAAATTTGGAAGGTGGAAAAGAGGAGGAAAGGGGGAGTCCGAGTTGGGGAGGAGTTCCCTCCTCCAACCGGCGCCCCCTCAAAGCCGAGTTGGGGAGGGACTCCCCTCCCTCCCCCTTGGCCGCCAGCCCCTCCACCTATATAAGGAGGGGCAGGGCTCCCTCCTAGCACACAACAAGTCCCTCACCTCAAACCCTAGAAGCTGCAGCCCACCATAGCCGCCGCCACCCCCTAGGGTTTTGCCCTAGCCGCCGACTTGGGGGTCCCCGGAACCCTAACCTCCGGCTCTAGCGCCTCCTCCTTGGTGTGTCTAAACCCTAGAACACCGAGGAGCTCTCTCATACTCCACCATACTCGCTTCGGCTTAAGGCGAAGCCCTGCGAGATCTCCCCTCTACTTCCTATACCACGCCGTTGTTCTGACGGAATCGCGAGGAGAGTGCTACAACCTCCGCTGCCTGCTGGAACAAGGGAGAGGAAGGTCTTCGTCGAGTACCGAACGTGTGACCGATCATGGAGCGCTTGGAACGCAGCGCCGGAAGGATCGTCTACGCGATCTTGAGATCGGGAAGAGTACGACTACATCACCCACGAGAATCCGCTCTCGTTGAACACTTTGGAATCTTCGAGGGTAAGTTATTCCATCGACTCGTTGCTACAATCTAGTAGATAGATCTTGGCTAGTTTGTTTGTATGCGGTAGAAAATTTTTGTTTTCCATGCTACGAAACCCTACACCTCTTTGATAAGTTCTGGTCCGAACAAACTTATTTCTCCCACACCATTCCATGGCAATGGGGTGGTACACTTTCTCCCATAGAGAAACTCAAATGGTGCCATCTCAATACTGGCTTGATAGCTGTTGTTGTAAGAAAATTCTGCGTAAGGCAGGCTTTCATCCCAATTGGCTCCATAGTCTAGAGCACATGCTCTCAACATATCTTCAAGAATCTAATTAGTCCTTTCTGTCTGTCCATTAGTCTGAGGATGAAATGCAGTACTGAATTCCAACCTCGTTCCTAATGACTCATGAAGTTGCCTCCAAAAATAGGAAGTGAATTGAGTTCCCCTATCAGACACAATGCTCTTGGGTACTCCATGCAGACATACAATTTTGCTCATATAGATCTTTGCTAACTTAGCACTTGTGTAAGTTGTCTTCACGGGTATGAAATGAGCCACTTTAGTTAGGCGATCCACCACTACCCAAATAGAATCATATCCTGACCTAGTTCTTGGTAATCCGGTAATGAAATCCATACCAATATTGTCCCACTTCCAATCAGGAATAGGTAGTGGTTGAAGAAATCCTGCTGGTTTCTGGTGTCCCGCCTTCACTCTCCTACATACATCACACAAAGCAATATGTTCGGCGATGTCCTTCTTGAGATTATTCCACCAAAATCTTTCCTTCATATCCATGTACATTTTGGTGTTACCCGGATGAATAGAATGTGGTGAGTTATGTGCTTCCTGTAATATCAGTTTCCGAAGTTCCGGATCTTGTGGAACACAGATACGTTTTCCATGCCATAAAGTACCATGTTCGTCTTCATGGAATCCTTTGGATTTTCCCTTTCCAATCTTTTCCTTAATCTCTTCAATTTCCTTATCAGTCTTCTGGGCTTCTTTAATCTTGTCCAACAAAGTAGGTTGAACATCCAAGGTCATGAGATGTCCTTCAGGCACAATCTCCAATCTGAGGTCTCTAAATTGGGCACACAGATCATCTGGCAATTCTCCCTTAGTAAGGCCATTCACAAAAACCTTACGGCTTAGAGAATCCGCTACAACATTTGCTTTACCGGTGTGGTATTGCAAACTCAAGTCATAGTCCTTGATGAGTTCTAGCCATCTTCTTTGTCTCATGTTAATTTCTTTCTAGGTGAAGATATACTTCAAACTTTTGTGATCTGTGAACACTTCACATCGCTTTCCCAAAAGATAATGTCTCCATATTTTGAGTGCATGGACAACAGAGGCTAACTCTAAATCATGAGTAGGGTAGTTCACTTCATGAGTTTGGAGTTGTCTCGAGGCATAAGCCACAACTTTCCCTTCTTGCATGAGTACTGCACCTAAACCATGATGAGATACATCACAATACACTTGGAAGTCTTTCTCCAAATCTGGCAAACACAAGGCTGGTGCTGTCACTAGTCTCTTATTTAATTCTTGAAAACTGAGTTCACAACCTTCAGACCAAGAAAATTTCTTGTCCTTCTTTAGCTATTCTGTCATAGGCTTAGCTACCTTGGAGAAATTCTCAATGAACCTTCTGTAGTAACCTGCTAAGCAAAGGAAACTACGAACCTCTTTCACTGACTTGGGAGATTCCCATTCAATTACAGCTGAAACTTTAGCAGGATAAACTGCTACACCATCTCCTGACACAACGGGTCCAAGAAATCCAACTTCATTTAACCAAAATTCACACTTGCTGAATTTGGCATACAACTTATGCTCTCTAAGCTTCTCAAGTATCAGTCGTAAATGTCCTTCGTGCTCTTCCTTGCTCTTGGAGTAAATTAGAATGTCATCGATGAATACGACGACAAACTTGTCAAGGAACTCCATGAACACTTTGTTCATCATATTCATGAAGTAGGCTGGTGCATTGGTCAAACCAAATGGCATCACGGTATACTCATACAATCCATACCTTGTGGTGAAAGCTGTCTTAGGTATGTCTTGTTCTCTTATCTTGAGCTGGAAATAACCTGACCGGAGATCAATCTTTGAGAACACACAAGCTCCTTCTAACTGATCAAACAAATCATTGATTCTTGGCAAAGGGTATTTGTTCTTGATAGTCACCTCATTGAGTGAACAGTAATCTATGCATAACCTTTGACTTCTATCTTTCTTTTCCACAAACAAAACTGGTGCTCCCCAAGATGAGGAACTTGGCTGGATAAAACCTTTCTGGAACTGTTCTCAATGCTTCTTGAGTTCTTTCAACTCATCAACTGACATCTTGTACGGTCTCTTTGCTATAGGTCCAGATCCTGGTAGCAAATCAATAAGAAACTCCACATGTCTATCTGGTGGCATTCCCGGTAATTCTTCCGGAAAGACATCCGGATATTCACACACAATAGGCACACTGTCCATGCTAACCCCCTTAAGAGAATTTAGCTTACTCCTTTTTGATTCAAAGTTGGTCTTGAATCTGATTCTTTTGTTTTCTAGAGTTGTGAGTGAGACAGTATGGTTTGCACAATCTATCACTCCCTTGTGCTTAGTCATCCAGTCCATTCCCAAAATAACATCCAATCCTTGGGAATTTAGGATTATCAGGTTAACAGGAAACTTATACTTCCCAAACTCTATAACTAGATCATGACATCCCGAATTCACTATCATTTCTCCGCCAAGAGAACTTACTTTTATAGGACACCCAATAGTTTCTACCGGTAGTTCATTTCTTTCAACAAATGCTCTTGATATGAATGAATGAGATGCACCAGTATCAAAGAGAACAAATGCTGGAACAGAATTGAGTTTGGACTTACCAGCAACAGCATTAGGTTCCTCATAAATTTCCTCCACATTGATGTGGTTCACCTATCCCTTCTGAAAAGGGTTGGGCTTGTTGGGTCCTTCAACTTTCTTTTATGGGCATTCATTTGCATAATGCCCCATCTTATTGCACTTGAAACACTCAGCCTGACTAATATCCTTCTTGATAGGCTGGCTTCCACTGCCACTTCCACTGTGGTGGCTCTTATATCCACCCTTGTGATTTTTGTACTTGTCATTGTCATGACTACGGTGACTCTTGTTGTCATGATGACGGTTGTGGTTGTGGTGCTTGTTGAATTTTCCATGCTTGTGGGATCCAGAACTCCCACTGTCATCATAATGGGAACACTTGTGAGACGATCCCGAGCTGTGCTTGTCAGAGTGCTTTCTCTTCCTTATTTCCACTTGTTTCATTTTGCTCTCCAAAATAGCAGCCTTGTCACAAAGAGACTGGTATGTGGGAACATAGGCCACATCCAACTGCAGGTTCAGTTCATCATTCAACCCTTCAAGGGACTTTTCCTTCCTCTTAGCATCAGTGTCAACTTCATCCGGTGCATAACGCGCCAGATTGTTGAACTCTTCAATATATTCGGCCACGCTGCGGTGGCGCTGCTTCAGGTTATGGAACTCTTTCTTCTTAAAACTCATCACTCCGGATGAGATGTGAGCAGTACGGAAACCATCTTCAAAGATAGCCCATGTCACATCCTCAATGGGAGTGGTGATTTGGAAGTTATCCCACCAAGTGGCTGCTGGTCCTTCCAACAAGTGAGCTAGAAATCTGACTTTCTCTTCATCAGTACAGCCAACTGTTACCAAGTCCTTGTTCACAGAGCGTAGCCAATCATTGTACACCATAGGATCAGTAGTTCCTGAGAACTTTGCTGGCCTCAGTCTCAAGAATCTGGTAAGCATATCAAAACCCGGTGGGTTGTTCTGATTGTTGTTATTGTTGTTATTGTTGTTGTTGTTGTTGTTGTTGTTGTTGTTGTTGTTGTTCTTGTTGTTGTTGTTCTGGTTCTGGATGAACGTAGTCATCATTTGCATCAGCTGAGTCATTTGTCATCATTCTTTGCATCTCAGGGGTGATGTTGTTGTTGTTGGGGTTGGGATTGGCACGTCGGGGAGGCATCTGTGGTTTGTTCAATAGAGATAAGAATGAGATACCCATAGATGCTAACATGCACAATACATCACATAAACAATCACCAAACATGCATCATAATAATAATAGTTCAACAACATAAATGACAAGTTTGCAAAGTAAACACACCAATAGCAAGCCATCCACATGTTGGATGGTCATTGCGACTCAATAATCAAAGACACGAAAGGTAAATGAGTAGTCACCACTACTCCTCGGCATCAACCTCCTCCTCAATAAATGTAAGACCTGCATTCTCCATAGCGGTCTTGTATTCCTCGACATTGGTGGTCAAGGTCTCTACTTTGGCTTTGAGAGCCCTCTTCTGAGAACGAAGCCTCTCAATCACAGTCTGCTGATGCTCGATCTCGAAGTCCTTGGCCTCCAATTCTGCAGTCATGTCTCGAATCCTCTTGTTCCTATCTTGGACTCGCTTCTCTTGACTCTTGAACTTTCTGTCCTGACTCTCGAACTTGGCCTCCATCTCCTTGACTATCTCATCTTGCTCCACGAAGAGCTTGTCCTTCTCACGAAGCTGCACCTGGAGTTCGTCATTGCTGAGCATGACATTGGTCCTATCGGTGTCTATGTGCCTAAGAAGAACCTCTAAGTCCTGGAGGTATAGACGAATCGGCTCTGCTGTCTCCCTCGAAGTATCCTCGAAGTCAATGGCCTCACCATCCTCATCACGTCTACCGAAGGCGTGGAAGTGAGTACCTCTAACCTGTCGAGAGTGTCTCCCTAACAGACGTCCAATCAAGTCCTGCATGACTACCTCTAGGCCTCTCTCCTTGTCATCGTGCATGAGCTTGAAGATGATAGCCTCCGTGGTAGGCTCAGTCTGGCGTCCGGGCTGATTGACCTTGAAGCCCCAAAGGTCTTTCCTCTCAAACTTGGTGAGGGGAAGCACCATGATGGTAGGAAGAGGGAGATTGAGAAAACTAATGAGCTCAATAATACGAGGGCCAAATCGAGTTCCCTTGAACTCTTCAGCCGTGCTGATAGTAACATTAGGCATTTATTTATAAGATAGAAAAAGTTAGAGTCAACACAATGAATAATTTTACAAGACAGAGCATCACAAGCATAACATTGACAAACACACAAGTCATAGCATACATAAAATCCGTTACAAGCATCCAAGGTTCACTTATTTTAGACAACATTTTTGGAAATAAAATGATAAGTGTGGTGGTTCAACTATTGTGGTACATTATAATCCCATCTCACTTACCAAGTTGGCTAACAGGGCATCCCTATAGGCAATATGTTTATCTTGATCACATGACTCCATTGCTAAGTCTATGATGTCTTTCCTTAAACTTTGGTTGGTAGCCTCTAGCTCTTGGGTATGCTTCTTTTCTTCCCTAAGGTCATTCTGGGTGTTAAGCATTCTGCACTTGATTCTATCACCAAGTTCTTTGATGGCCCTCCAAGCTGCATCCTTTGCTTAATCAAAGAATGTGGTGTGCATCATTGTGTTGGTGACCATGCAGAATCCTGAGTCCTTGTGGTTGTCTTCCTTGTTTTTATACAAGTGAAGTTGCACCCACCAGTACTCAACTCCTTCATCCATCATAGGAAAACCTTTGTACACAGCTGCACCATGTATTCCCATGGCAACCATGAGATCCTTGAGAGCCTTGGGGAACTCTGTCTCACATTCCAAAGTCATAGTCATGAGTGGTCCCTTCTTCACGGCTTTGTTGATGGAGTTCATCTACAAATAGAGATGAGAAAGAAGATTAGAAAAGTTTATGAGAAGAAAAGACAAGTGTGGAAGTTGTTGAAATTTTTTCCTTAGTGGTTTCCAATCCTAGGGTCATAATCCTACAGGCAACACAGTGCTCTGATACCATCTGATCCCTATGATTGCAATGCTAGTCCCTGGATCAAAGGTAGCATCCACAGTTTAAGATGAAGTACACAGAAACAAAGGTCATTATTACATATCATTCTAGAGACAAACATAGTCTTTTACAACTCCATGGCCTCAGGCCTAATACAAGAGTTCAAAAATATAATAAGATAAATAAGTCTTCACCTTCATGTGCCACAGGAAAGCATGTTGAGTGTAGACTCATGACTCCTAATCATCATCAGAATATCCTGCAACATCACAAGTTACAGCCACAGTGGGTCAATACATTGGAATAGTATTGGCAAGTGATACCTTAGTAGAATATTGGTGGACTAAATACTATATGCGTTTTGGCTAAGTGTAGCTTAGGCTTGCTTTGCTCAAAATAGGTTTTGCCTATCAGTTGAAAACACTAAGTTTTTCTTTGTCAAAAACTTATCCCAAGGAACCACCAATAGACATTGGGGTCCTTCACCCTTGTTCAACCACAAGTTTTACTTAGAAATTGGGATGAGGAGATTCTTGATAGCTTCCATGTCTTGATGCTCAAATTGTCCAATACCAGGGACATGGCTAAGTACTTAGATTCTTCCATCTGCAGAGGTTGTGCACTTTCCCCACAAGACTTGATTTTCACCAAGACAGGACCTTTCAGAAGCCTTCCCTTAGACCAAATGGACACGTTCCAACCTATCATCCCACTACCACCAACTTTCCAAATGGCTAAGTTATTGCAACCTATGTGATCCAGGCAGAGCCCATATTGCCAAGTGGCTGCACTAGAAGCTTCTTAACATTTGGCCTCTCAAATCCCTTTGTTCCTGGGTGGCTTTCCACAAGTGAGATAGACAAGGTAAACCATAGAAATGGGCCTTGTGTAACCACTCAACATAAACCATTCCTTCCATTCCACCCAGGTGTTTCATTCACTTAGTTGTTTTATTAAGCAAAACACAAGTCCAAAGACTTAGAAATATTTTAGCATAGCATGAATATTTAACCACTCTTGGTTGCTACTAGCTAGGCTAAGCATGGCATAGATAAACATATTAACTTAGAAATTTCTAGCAATTTTACAACTACTAGGATTTCCCAAGCATAGCATATAAAGACCAAAATTTATCTATGCAAGTCTAGCAAAATATTTCTAATGCATATTTTAAAAACATAGGAATAAAATCATGAAGCACCACTTGCCTTGGTAGTTTGGAGAGTAGCTACAATCCTCACAATCACAATCACAATCACTATTTGCACCAAAATCTACACATAAAATGATAGCACGAAATCACATAGAAAATAAATACAAGCAAAAATATATGGATGCATGCAATATGATATGTGATGATGTAGGGGTCCCAATCTTTAATAAGATAGAGACCCCTGTGTTTACAATGCTAGTCCCTGGATCAATAGCTAGCATCCACAGTTAAGATGTAATATCAAGAAACAAAGGTCATAATATAACTTTATAACTAGGAATAACATAAGTTTATTACATCAAACATAGCTCATTTGGCTATTACATTACATTGCAGCGGAATAACTATAAGTATGGGGTCCTTCATCTTCAAAGTGCCACAGGCAGATGTTGGTTGTAGACTTTGTAATCCTAATCAAACAATCTTCACTAAAACAATCAAACCTGCAACATACAAGTTACAGCCACAAATGGTCAATACATTTGAATTGTATTGGCAAGTGATACTATGGTAGTATAGTGGAGTCTATCATCTATATGCATTTGGCTAAGTGGAGTTGAGGCTTGCATTGCTCAAAATAGATTTTTCCCTTAACATTTGAAAATACTAAGTTTTTTGCTTTGATAAAATCATTTTTCTCAATCAAAGATTGAAGATCCTTTACAAGGCATCTCTCAATCAAAGATTGAATATTTCAAACAACCCTTGTTCAAATCCACAAGTTTTAACTTAGAAATTTGAATGATGAGATTCTTGATTGCTTCCATGTCTTGATGCTCAAATTGTCCTTTACCAGGGACATGGCCAAGTACTTAGATTTTACACTCTGCAGAGGTGGTGCACTTGCCCCACAAGACTTGGTTTCCCAAGACAAGATCTTTCAGAAGCTTTACCTTAGACCAAAATGGACGCGCTCCAACCTATCAAACACTACCACCCACTGTCCATATGGCTAAGTTCTTGCAACCTATATGATCATGGCAGAGCCCATATTGCCAAGTGGTTGCACTTGAAGCTTCTCAACATTTGACATCTCAAATCTCCTTGTGCCTGGGTGGCATACCACAAGTGAGATACACAAGCCAAGTCCATGGCCTTGTGAACCACTCAACCAAAAACCACCAAGCAAGCCCATTCCACCCAGGTGATTCATTAACTTAGTTGTTTTATTAGACAAAATCTCAAGTCCTCAGACTTAGAATATTTTTCCATAGTGTGAATATATATTCCACCCATGTTTTCTATTAGCTAGGCTAAGCTTGATAGTAATAGGAATCTTAACTTAGGAAAATCCTACTAAGGATTCATCTACTAGGTTTTACAATAGCAAGGTCTATACTTAGCAAAATCCATGCAAGTTTTACTTAGCAAAATCACTAATGCATAGTGAAAGTAATGGGATAGAAAGTATGAAGCATCACTTGCCTTTTTAGTAGGGAATGGTGGTTCACTCCTTGATCTTGCTAGTCTCACACTTTGCTAATTTCACTACAATCATTCAAGTAAAACACCAATTCAATTCTCATTCCAAACCAAAGTCAAACAAACAAATTTTTTTACACACAAAGTAATGGAATCTAAGTCATGCATAAGCATGCAAAGGTTGGTTCTATTGCAAGGATGGTCTCCACTAGGCTTATAAACTTTGTAAGGTCCAAATTGGTCATTTACCAAAGTGGCAAAGTCTATTGCAAAAGGGTTTTATCTCAAAACCATTTTAAAATCCATTCATCATTTTATGTGGTGAAAAAAAATATTTTTATCAAAGCAACAACTTTAAGTTGTTCACTACATAAGTTGTTGTTTCCCAAAACTTGGTGTTTAGGGTCAGTAGTTATGATCAAAACATTTTCTCAAAGTTTTCTTTATAAAAACATTTTCATAACCAAAATCTTTATTTTCATTTGGCTATAAATGGACTAATTCAATTAATCAATCCTAATTTCACCAAATTCATTTTTTAAAACCATGGGTTGGTTCCTAGGGTCAGTAAGTTCACCAAAAACCATTTTGCCAAGGTTTCAAACTCAAAATCCTTTTTGAATCATTTTTCTAAACTAAATAAGCAATCAAATGTTTCTGCATAATCAACCAATCTAACAGATACTATTTGCTAAACAAAGGGTATGGTTGGCTAGGGCTTGTTCTCCTGAATCCATTGATATAAAATTTGCAAAATTTGGACGTGTGGTTTGAAAGTTACAGCAATTACAAATTTGTATTCTAATCAGATCAAAATTCTGTTTTAAATCGAATCCTGTACACGTGGCTGCTTCTGATTGGACAATAACGGTTTGCTCGGATCGGATACTGGGGTGCGTTGGATCTAACTGAAAACGTGCGGCACAGATCGCTTGATACCCCTTCGCTCTTATTATAATATCATCCGTCAGATCTAGATCCTGTGAACCATATTGACTTGACCATTTGACAGCGGCGCTGGCGGCAGCGACTCTGTTTCGCGGCGGCGCTGGCGATATAGGAAGCGAGGAAGAGGGGGAGGATGCTCACCAGGTTCGCAATGCAACGCTGATACTCAACGTGCTCTTGGTTGGTGGAGGGGCGCACGGGGACGGGCAGGATTCTTCGCCGGAGTTGGTTCTGGCGACGGACGCGCGTGGTCGAGGTCGAGGACGACGCTACAGATCACGCCGAGGCAAGCAAAAGGCAAGGTTAGTTGCGCAAGGTCGAGGCGGTGACGCGTGCATGAAAGAGAAGAGGAGGGGCGGTCGGATACAACCTGTGGGCGTCGTCGGAGAAGAAGACAAACACGACGGCGTCGGGAGCTTGTCGTAGTCGATGCTCCAGGGCGTTCGCGGTCGAACTAAAAGTGCTGGGAGGTGCGTCTGGGAGTGGGGAAGCTGCTAGGTTGCATAGGGAGGCAAGGGGCGGCGATACTTGGCCGGAATCGACAAGGAGGTTCGTCGGAGTCCAAGGAGCTCGGGGAGGAATTGGGGCGGCCTGGTGGCGTGCTTTGGGGAGGAGATAGAGGGGAATGAGAGAGGATGCGCTGGCGTTTAAAGGTGCTTGATCGCTGCGAGTTAAGGTGGCCGTGTTAAGGCGAATTCAAGCCACGAATCAAAGCCTGCAACGGCCGGCGAGAGGGAGAAGAGGTCGTGCGGGGTGTGGACGATGAACAGGAAAGAGTGGGGTCTACTGTCAGTGGAAAAAAGAGTGGGGAGAGGTCCACTGGTCATACTCTGTGTGGGTTAGAATCTGGGTGTGAAACGTTTTCTTTCGGGTGAGGGGGAGCTGGGCTGCTGGGCTTAGTTGGGCTTGGCCAGTTGGGTCTGTTTATCCACTGGTCATACTCTATTTTTTTTCCTCCTGTAATCCTTTTCTTTTTCTGAATCTAATTTTTGTTTTGAATTTTCAAACAAACAAACATCAACCAAATCAATTCAAACAACACCACACTTCATAATTTGAACTTGGTTCTGTTTATCAGCATAAACCTAAATTCCAAAATAAAATAATATTTTATTCTTTTTAGGATTTAATAATTAAATAAAATAGACCAAAGTTATTTAATCAAATTGGGTTTGATTTATTTAATAAAATCTCCATTTGAAATCCAAATACTTTCAAAACAAAATCAGTAGGTTTTATTTGGAAATAAAGAATATTTGGGAATTTGTTTAAAACATAATAACCTTTTATTATAGAGTCCATTATTAATTAAGTATAATAGACTTTCATTATTAAATCAAATAGGATTTGCTTTATTGAGATATTTATATTGAAATCTAAAATAAAGCCAAAACACTTCAGTAGGTTTTATTTGTGAATATCAAATATATGGAAAACTTATTTTAAATAAATAAATAAATAAGTTTTTAGTGTTTATTTAAAATGGAAAAGACCTTTACTTAAATCAAATTTGGATATTAAATCCTTATTAATTTATTTAATTAAGCCTTTACTATTTTTATCAAATAGAAATATTTTATTTCAAAAGCTTGGCCAAGGTTTAATTTGGCTTTATAAAATAATCTTTATTTATAAAACTTCTATTTCTTTTGAAAACTAAATCCTTTTATTTAAAGATCCAAAATAGTAATTTTAAATACTTTTATTTTTCCTTTAATAAAAGTTTATCTTTTTAAATCCCTTTAGGATTTATTTGATTCAATTTGGTTTGAAGATTTCCAATTGGATTCAAAAGTTTCTTCTGGCCCTGAAAATCTAACAAAATTTTATTTTATTCATTTATTTTTCACATTACAAGATTTGGAAAATCTTGTGATGTGACAGATGATTTCCTTTACTCAACAAGACAAGTGCATAGTACTGGTTCATAAACAAGTTCAAAACTTAGCAAACAACCTTTATTTGATCATTAAAACATTTCTCAAAAAATTTATGTACACAAAATAGGCCTACACATGTTTCTGTAAATAAAACCATTTTAACAGAAACAAAACTTTAAACACATTGCATAAATGGAAAGGGCTTTCTCTCCTGATTCCATTGATATAAAATTTATCAAATTTGGACGTGTCATTCAAAACTTATGATTAAAACAAAATCAAACAACTAATAGATCTAATTTCAAATTTTAAAACGAAACCTGTGCCACGTGGCAGCTTCTAACTGGCTGGTACCGTTTCGCGCTGGATCACGCTTCTGAGCCGTTGGATCTAACTTAATCGCGCGGCTCTGATTGAAACATACCGCTTTGCCTATGATCTATCGTGACCACTAGATCTAAATCTAACGGCGCTCAGCACTTGACCAACAAGTGGCGGCGCTGGCGGCGGTGACAGGCGGCGGCGCGCTCTGACAGTGGCGGAGCCGGCGAACTAGGTCGCCCAGGGAGGTGGGAGGATGCTCACCAGATTCTCCGCGGCGTGGAGATGGTCAACGCGTGCTCGGTTGGCGAAGGGGCATGCTGCAGTGGCCGTTGGAGCTCGTTGGAGTAGAGGACAGCGTCGGGCTTGGGTGGACGGCGACGTTGGCGACGTTCTGATCTTCCCAAACACAAACGGAGGGCAGCAGCGGGTGCGCATCGATCAGGCGAACAGGATAGTGTCAAAGGGAAGGCACGGGGCGGTCGATTCTCATCGAATTTTCTTGCCGGAGTTGGAGACGGCGTCGGGAACTTGCTGTGCTCGTTGGAGTCGATGACCTGGGGCAGTACAGGACGAACTAAAGATGTCAGAAGGAGCGCAAGAAGGTTGCGAAGCAGTTCGCGTGAACCAGAGAGGAAGGCGCGCACGGAGCTCACCGGGATTGGTCGCCGGAGGTCGTCGGTACTGCGGCGATGCGAGGGCAAATACTGGCAGCCTGGTGGCGCTCCTGGCTAGCTTGGTTGGGGGAAATGGTCGCGAGGGGAAGGGGTTTAAGTAGCCAGAGCAGGGGCGAGAATCTCGCATGCATTCATCGCCAATTAAAGGATTTCAATTCGCGGCAGAGGCGGGGAAGAAACGGGCGGCGACGTGTTCCTCGTGTGGAATTTGGGGAAGACGATGACGACGTGGCGATGAGTCCACTGATCAGTGAGAGCGGGGTCGAGTGGGTGCGCGTGAGAGAGAGAGAGGGGGAAAACCCCGGGTGGGCTTAGTGGGCTGGTTTCTCTGTTGGGCCAAATAACTGGCGCTGGCCTTTTCCTATTTCTTTATTCCTTTTCTATTTCTGTTTGCATTTTCAGAAATCATTTTCAAATGATTTCAAAAGCTATTTGAATTCAAACCTTTTCAGGATTTTTGTAGAGTGAAACATTCATATTTCTGGGCATAAAAACATGTGGTCTCTCTGTATAAGCTTGGATCTTTTGATCAAATGAAATAAACAGTGACATTGCACTTGGTTTGATCAAGTTTTGAATTTGGTTTCAAAATCCATATTTGTTTTGTAAATTTTGGTTTATGCTCTAGCAATCAAGCAAAACAATCTGAGAGTAACAAGATTTGATTAATGAACAACAATCTCTCAATGGAGAGTAGCATTTGATTTAATGCTAATCACATAAAATAATGAGCTCATATGCTCATGTTTTTGAATTGATTTTTGAAATGAACTCTATATGATCATGGATGCATGGATGATATGCATGAGTTTTGAAACATGATTTTAGGGATGTTACAAAGTAACGCACCTCTATAGAGTGTAAGAACTGTAACTTGTTACTCCATGTTCCGGGAAGGAGCTGCGTACGCGGCGGGAAAGGAACTCCATGAAAGTTCTGTTAAACCCGTGAAGGCTGACGGACATAGTTTTTAGAATAAAAGCAACCTTTGAAGAAATGTTTATGAAAACTTGTATTTCCTACGGTCTGTGGCTGTAGTTATAGTGCATCAAACACTCCTTTTCTAGTGAATTTGCTGAGTACGCTTGTACTCAAAGTATCTTCTTAACCCTTGCTAGATTCTGAAGCCATTAAAACGATGTATTCATCAAGTTATGCTCCAGGACTTATCAAAACCAGCTAAAGCGCTCCAATGAAGACAAGGAAGACAACATATAACTCAACTCAAGTAAAGACGAAGTTACTGATTAGATAGAAATACAATGTCTAGCCAAATAATCTATCTCAGTAGTGCATTGCAATAACATCAATGCCAATTCCTTAGTTAAATACTAGTTTTAATAGTATAATAGTTTTGCGTTATTTATCTTTGATTATTCTTCGTAAGAGGTTCTTTCTCTCTCTTTAACCTAGAGTGTTCTTTGGATCCTATGTAAAGAGTGAGTTGCAACCTTTAAGCCATGTATTGGACCCGCTATGTTTCTGTTGTGCCATTCTAAGGGATGTAATACTAGTGGACGGTGTTTCATTGGTGTTATGTCAACGACTATAGGGTAACTTCTTTTGGGCTTCTAACCTGGCTTCTGAGTTCCCCACCGCATAAGCAAAAAAGAAGTGTCCAGATTCTTCCCACCGAGAAACTCTCCAGAATCCCATTTACACACAGTGGGGAGAAACTGGTGGAGAGCAGTTTCCCGAGCTTCTCCACCCGGGTCGCCAAACGTTTTCGGAAAAATACATATCCTTTCGTTTAATTACCCCCAGAATGCCACCGCAGGAAAGAACCGAACCGCGTCGCTGAAAGAAAACACCCCTGCCACGCGTTCCCCCGACCCCCATCTCTCCTCGCGACCGCTCCCTCCGTCCTCCCTATCGCTACCTGCCCCGTCGCCATGCCCAACTCCTCTCCCCATCTCTACCGGCCCCGTCGCCGCCCCGACCGACTCCTCTCCCCGGCCCCGACTCCCCCAAAGCTGCTCCTCCCGCCTCTCCTCCCAAAGACCGCCTCCCCACCCCTGCCTTTCCCAGCTGCCACCCACTCTCCCCACCCTGCCTCTTCCCAGCCCCCACCCACTCTCCCCCAGCACCGCTCCTCCACCATGTCTTCCCTAGCGCCGCTCCCCACCCACTCTCACCTAGCGTTGTTCCCCCGCCCCACTCTCTCCCAACACTGCTCCCCTACCCCACTCTCCCCCAGCGCTCGTTCCTGGTCTCTCACCGGTGTATATTAATTGTCCAAATCATGTTTAGGGGTATAACAGACAAGTCACAACTCATCGTAGCAAATAAGCCAAAACAGCATAAGCCCAAAAGAAGTCTTCCGAGAATTTCTATAAGTTTCTGCCCACCGCAGTTTCTTCTCACCGAAATCTATAAGCAGGCTTATGCATAAGCAGAAGCTCAAAAGAAGTCACCCATAGTGTACTACATCATGCAGTGGTATGCTGGGCCGTAGTTGGTATTAGAGCATATGCTTTGACCTTAGGTTGGAAACCTAGTAAATGAGTAGAACCTGTAGGACACATCCTAGCAATAATGAAGAGTTCTCTAGTGATATGAGGGATATTCACTTGAGAATAATACTTTTATGTTACTAGTGCGATAACTCTTTTATATGATTGCAATTCCAATCATTACCCAAGAGTTTTAACTCTATGTGAGTGATGATAATTTCTTATCCACAGTTCCACATGGCACCTCGATATCCACCCCGGAATGTTCAAGTGATGAACATGACGTTGGATGACTATGGAGGGGATTGGACAGATAATCTCCGACAACTTCTATGGAGTTTGGAGTGTGAATCAAGACTTCTGGTCAAGATTTACAGTTAATATGATGGGCAGGTATTAGCTAAATACCGTGTCATGATCATGTTACCCAAGAAGTTAGGACTTAAGGGAGAAATGCAAGCAGGAGAGGCAAGGTGCATGGCATCTGCATATCAGATTGCCGTAGCAACAGCCATAACCATGATCCAAGAGCATAAATCTCAAGCTCTAGAAGTTAGTACTCACACCATTATACCACATGAAACCTCAAACTCAGAGCATGAGTTAGATCACTCTACCTTAGTACAAGCTGAACGTACTCTAGCTGTAGAGTATATGGATCGTTATCGGTCTTTGCTAAACACTTATCATAACACTCACTAAGTCTTAGTTCAGGAGCTGGATACGGTCATTGAGGATTTTACTTATCCTGATAAAGCAATGGCTCGTAGGAAGAATTTAGATAAAGAAGCTAGGCATCCCAAATACATACCTTCTGGAGAGGTGTTTGAGGAAACTGAGTTTGATGACCCAAACTCAGAAAATTATGCCTATTACCAGAATGACTTCAAGCCACCTGAAGACTTATGGACCAAGTATAATTCCGAACAACAGGAATGGAATAAAGTTATTCCAAATAAACCTGAGATTAACAAGTATGGATGGGAAATAGAATCTCAAGGTAAAACCATCGGGAATCCTATACCTTGTGATACATGTATTGAAGAAGAGACCAATTATAACCATAGAGAGCCTTATGGACCATACGGGGGTAATACGAATCCAATCAACTTAGAAGAGTACTCCAATAGCTACTATACCAACATATATGACTGGATCCAAGAAAAAGGTAAGGAACCAACTTACTATGAGGAAGCGTTTCCAGAAAACCTGAACTATTAGGTGGAAGATTACGCCAACTCTAGTCATTTTTCAATGACTAATCTCAGTCTCGGTACTTCTAACCAAGAATACGCACCTCTGGATGCTCCGATGCTCCAGAAGGCAGTCGTAGGACTTCACGTCATCATGGACGGAACTCCAGGAAGCACTAGAGGAAGATAAAAGTGAGAGAGAAACAACATCCCAAGGGATGCGGGCTTGAATAATGTATATAGAGGGTAATGCGTATTGTAGTTTGAAGAGTTTGCCGAAATAAGTGAGGATATATCCACAAGAGCAAGAATTTCTTGTAAGATAATTGTGTAAATAGGTATGGAGCAAACCGTTGGAACATCTAGTACATTTGTAAATTATTTAAAACCTATGTGTAATACAGGGTATATGCTTTGTTGTTTATCGACTTTTGGATCTTATTGGATCTTCTTGATTGACTAGATCTGTACATGAAGTTTAATTAGGTGTGAAAATGCATGATGTAACACCTAGTTATTACTTGATGATATAGACCTAGATAGGAATAGGAATTCGTGTAAGGGAGCGATGATTTCAAAGATCAAAAAGGAAGACTTACTGGAAGGAAGAAGCAAGATATAAGGAGTGTTAACACCGCTTGGAGAATAGGTAGAGCATAAATTATTCCTAGCCAAACCCAAGAAATAAGTTGGGTATAGAAGATGTAGGGAGCCACAAGAAATATTAAACTTGAAGTTCAATCAAAGTGGGTAATATTACTAAGAAGTAATGGAATAGTTGTACCAAGTTCATGGAAGTATCATGAATAAGTACACATAGTTAGCTTCGGAACCAAAATGGTATTCAAACTCTGACAATCCCGAGAAAATCTGAGAGGTATGTGAGAAACCATAGGGTAATACACACACCCTAGGACGGTTCACAGCTGGTAATAATCCGCAATTAGTATTTGATCCATAGCTAATAACTAATCCACAGTTGGTATTTTGTTCGCAGCTGGTATTTGGTTGAAATAGTTAACCAAATCTTATTAAAAGTTGCATAAAGAGCATTAAATTTGGCCTAAGTTAAGTAAGACCTAAGAAAGTTTAACAGATTTGAAGACGATCGCTTGGCAAGATGCTTTGCAAGATCCAGTTTATTCAGCAAGAAGGCCCAATAGTAAGTAACACATTTAGTGCTGAAAGATTTGCTTCGGAGATCCACAACTATGTGGATGCACCGTATAATCTTTCGTTGGACTTTAAACCAGTAAAATATAAACTAAATAGGAACCAACATTTTAGTTCAAGAATCAATAGCTTTTATGTATGGAGTTTCAAAACTATTAGTAAAACTTAAGGGGGAGAGTAAACATTAGGAATGAAAGTTCAAGAAAATACTATAGGAAATAGAGAAAAGTTATTCAAAAGAAAATCATAAGAAGGTATAAACTTGAGGGTGATGAAGGATATATTTAAACAATCAAATTTAAAAAGAAACAACTTTTAAGTAACCCTTAAGAAGTAATAGAGAACCCTAATTAAACAAGTGTCGAGAATGAAAAATTCCAATGGTATGGACAAATTGAGTTCAAATCCAATCTTGGAAGGAATACCAGTATCAACTATATAATGACAGGAATAGTAAGATAGTCTATTGACTATTAAAATGCGTATATAGAAACTTAAAAACTTATGGAAGTGACAACCTCTAAATTGTACTTAAAATAGTAATGAAGTTTGATGATTCAAGAAAAAGAATTGAATGAGGATATCTAATCAGGTTATGGAATACTCCAATTAATTCCATTGAAGATCATCATGGAGTGGAGAGTGTAGCAACCACTACAAAATAATTTCTTACTCCGAAACATGAGAGTTTGCGAACTTCGAGGACGAAGTTTATTTTAAGGGGGAGAGACTGTAGCATCCTAGCATAGAGACTAGAAATAAGTTGAACCCAGATGTGTGCATTGCATTCATGCATAGAAAATCCGAATAATTTTCGCTCTCTTAAACAAAACTTGTCAAAGTGATTGAAGCTTCTTTTAGCTTGATGGAATTGAAGTAGATCATCCAATGATCATAAGTTTCAATAAGACCTTTGTTAAAATCTCATTTTGGGTAAGAGAGATTTGATCTAAGGGTAGCTCAAATGTACTATAAGTTAAACCTTAATATAATGTGAATTATATTTGATCATTAGGTGATCATGTTATAAAATTTATTATAATCTCTTATAAGTACCAAGTTAAGGATATAAAACAAATAATAAGAATGTAACCACTATATCTTAAAAATCCATTTCCATACATTCTGAGCTCATAGTAACACCTAATCTTAAAAACTCTTTTGATGAGTTGGAGTTGGAAAGATATTAAGTCAAGATCATCCACTATATATATATATATCTTTATTTCTATAAAATATTTATGGAACTTATCTCAATATCTGTTGTTCATCAATGTTGGATAATTCCCTATTGATTCACAATTTTTTTAACTATTAGTCTTTGATCTATTATTTGATCTTATCAGAACATGTACTCAAATATTCTAATGAGGGCATAGTCCATTAATAAGCTTAATCCAATATAAGAAACTAAGAAGTTAATTTCCAAACATTAAAAGATAGGGTTGATAAAGCCCTGCTTAGCCAACTAAGAATTTCAGTAATAAATGATTAAAGTATTATAATGGTAATGTTTTTTCCACCAACATGGAATGCTTATATTTAGTAAGGTAATACTGGTGGGTAGAACATGATTGGAACCCTAGTAAAGATAAGTGATCCTAAAGAAGTCTTTGCGAACTCCATAAATATAATTCAGGGATTGAAGTGTAAGTCATGAGGGCTAAGTAATTAAGATGGTGTTATTCATCTTCAAGAATAATCAACTTTAGAGAAAGATTAGTGATGGAAGATAATAAACAGTAGAATAGTAAATACAACCAACCAAGGATATGAACAAATTATAAAATGCCTTTGTATCAAACTCATTGGATAAATCCATAAGTTTAGAAGAATGATATATTGAATAAGAAGATTTTAATAAGTAAGACCATCAAACTAATCATGGTGATGGATAGAAAGAGGTATTATATATAGGAAAGGAATTCCCTAATTAGAGATCCAAGATTTTGAAATATAATTATATGTATAAATCAATTTCCTATTTTAATCTGGTTAAGCAATCAACTCTACATCTCAAATCAAACATAATAGCCATCTCATACTGTTGATCCATCACCTGATGCTTATAACACTTTATATAAATATTTTCCTATAACAAATTACATAAGCATATCTCTATTAATTTCAACCATCATCACTATGTGTGCCTAAGTATCTTTCTATAAGTTCACTTCTATAAAACACTCTAAATATAACTTCTACTAAAAAAGGGAGACTTCATCCAATACTATACACATAAGGCAATATACTTAGTTATTAAATCTTAACTCTTAAAAGGAATCTAAGCTTATACAAAACCCTAAAGCCAAGGGAAGTACTAATAATTCAAAAACCTAAACTTCTTTGTTTATCACATACATTGTTATTTTCCAACTTAATGGGAGTAATAATCATCATATCAATGTCTTTATATTGCATGCATCAAAGAATGGTATAGAATCATTATACATATATCTCAAGTTTCCATTCAAACTATAAGCTCACAAAAAGTTGAGTTATAAACAGATAAGAATATATCAAGAAATTCCTAATTAAAAATAGAAGAGAAAAATAATAAGAATAAGTTTCTTCCAATTATTAAAAAGGTGTTCTTATTGAGTAAATAAAAGAAGGCATAATAAAAGTTCACAAAGGTTACCAAATATATTTAAATATTGTTGTATATGTCCAGCAAACAAATTATACAAAGAAAGGTTCAAAATATAAATCAATTCAAATCTAAATAAGAAAACAAAAGAAAAAGTATAAATCAAATAAAAACCAAGCATCGCTGCAACCCAACACCCTACACCTATCTGACACTCTGTGTAGCCCACAACAGCCCAGTAACCAGCACAGTTCCTTTTCCATCTAAGACTGACAAGTGGGGTCAGGAGAGGATCGCGGGTTGAGTTAAAGAAATCACTAGGGGTTATCAGCAAAACGACCATCGTCGTTATCGTCACGCACACAGGCAGCTCGCTGGCGGAGCTCGCCGTCGCCCGATGCCGTCATCGCCGTCATTGCGCCAAGATACTCGCCGCCTTTTCCAGGAGGGGATAAGAAGGCCACCACGACACATTGCTTCCATCCCTATCCCCAATCCCTCCTTATCCTCTCAGATACGAACAAGACCAAAACCCTAGCTCGCTGGAGCCACCTCTCGCCGTCGAACCACGTCACCCCACACCATTCTGAGCAGTCATGGAGAAGCGCCATCCTCCGTAGATCCTCTGGGTAGAAGCTTGCATCAAGGGGAGCACTAGAGAGGGTGAATTTGGTCATTTTCCTTCGCAGCAGTTCGTCGGAATCCTCGTCGGGAAACTCGATTCCGGCCACGCCTGTCCTCGTCGACCACTCTATCATCATCAGGTTAAGCATACGCATCTCTGGACCCTAGTTTCGTTTGTGGATTGACACCGTAGGTCTAGATTTGTTGAGCACTACCGCAGGCCGCCGGAGTAGCTCGTCGTCGATGACCCTCCAATGACCATTCCCGAGCGGAGCTGCCACTATTAGGTTCATGTAATATCCCTCCCTTTATAAAGGTAAGGATCCATGTTATTGCAATGCTAGCATCAACAGTTTCAGATGAAGTACACAGAAACAAAAGGTCACTATTACATATCATTCCAGAGACAAACATAGTCTTTTACAAACTCCATGGCCACATGCCTAATACAAGAGTTCAAAAATATAATAAGATAAATAAGTCTTCGTCTTCATGTGCCACAGGCAAGCATGTTGAGTGTAGATTCATAACCCCTAATCATCATCAGAATAACCTGCAAAATCACAAGTTACAGCCACAGTGGGTCAATACATTGGAATAGTATTGGCAAGTGATACCTTAGTAAAAATATTGGTAGTCTAGACACTATATGCATTTTGGCTAAGTGTAGCTTAGGCTTGCTTTGCTCAAAATAGATTTTACATATTAGTTGAAAACACTAAGTTTTTCTTTGTCAAAATCTTTCGCAAGGAACCACCAATAGACATTGGGGAACCTTCACCCATGTTCAACCACAATTTTTTACTTAGAAATTGGGATGAGGAGATTCTTGATAGATTCCATGTCTTGATGCTCAAGTTGTCCAATACCAGTGACATGGCTAAGTACTTAGATTCTTCAATATGCAGAGGTTGTGCACTTTCCCCACAAGACTTGATTTTCACCAAGACAGGACCTTTCAGAAGTGAAGGGTTCGCAGCATAGAAAACAAAAATTTTCCTACGATGTGAACTATATACCAAGATCTATTTATACTAGATACAAACAACGGGCGGATGTATATCCGTAGAGAACATACCCTTGAAGACCGACAAAGCTTAACGAGTTCAACTCGTGGTTGATGTAGACGATCTCTTGCCGATCTCAAGATCGAGAGGAAGTCCTAGCGCAAATCAGCCGCATCCGTTTCGCACACACGCTCGAGGCACCGAGCAACCTCCGCCTCCTCGCCCAGCGATGCGGTGGAAGCACAACTCTTTCTTGCCGAATAGCCACGGGAACATGTATCTCGCTAGTCCGAGACCATGGGGAATAAATTCTAGAGGGGAGAGAGATCCTTCACGAGGAGGTGTGAGTGAGAAGTGAGAGGAGGGCTCCTTTATAGGAGGAGGGGGAACCCCAAGGGGTGGCTTGGCGCATGGGGGCTGCCCCTTGCTCTCCTCTTCATGTGTGTGGACACTTCACTCACAAAACTCCTCCAAATTCCCTCCACTCAAAAGTCCACTCAAAAATCCCATTAAATTTCCACCAAATTTAATGCAATCTCTCATTAAATAAAACTCTTTTATTTTATTCAGAATTTTGTTAATTACTTTAATGACAAACATTCACAATAACCCCTTGCTAGAATTCTATTTCACATGCATAACCACTTTATGCAATTTCACCAAAACCCTGTTTGTATCTAGTGAAATAAATTCCGCGCTTGTTTATTCTTTCGGCATGAAACTTTTGCTCCAATTGGATATATCGGTCTCTTAAGTGTGTCACCCTACGGTTCGTGAATAATGCGGACATGATCGAGACCCCTCTCGGATCAATAATCGAGCGGGATCTCGAGACCCATCTTGACTCCACACATTCAACGATGACTTTCTTGTGATCGTCGGAACCTTTTACGCTAGTATCTTAATCCCTTTGTCTCACGATATATTACATGTCCGAGATTCGATCATCGGTATCTCCATACCTAGTTTGATCTAAATTCTGACATGCACTCTTTTCTCGTTCCGTGATATAACATTCTAGTGATCAAATCACTTGCTTGCAAGCTAATCAATGTGATATCACCGAGGGCCCAGTATATCTATCCGTCATCGGGATGAACAAATTCCTCTCGATCCATGAGCCTCAACATAACACTTTATTAGTTCGAATCCATCTTTATAATCACCCCATTACGGTGTGACGTTTGATGTTATCAAGAAACTCTTCCGTGTTAGTGATTGACATGATCTCATGGTCTAAGGATTAGGATCACTTCGTAAGTTGTTATAGCAATATAAACTCAATGACTTTGATCGTAATGCTATACTTGGATGAATGTTCATCACATCATTACACTAATGTTGTGATCCGTTATTAACAACATCCAATGTCCATGATCGTGAAACCTTGATCATCTTGTTAATCAACGAGCTAGTTTATGAGAGAGGCTTAACTAGGAACTTTCTGCTTGTTTATTAAACACACATGTATTAACGTTTCCGTATTAATACAATTATAGCATGCAAAATAAACATCTATCATATACTTGGAATACACATAATAAACAATTTATTATTGCCTCTCGGGCATATTCCCTTGATCTCCCACTTGCACTAGAGACAATAATCTAGTTACATAGTGATATATCTAACACCCATTGAGTTACGGTGTTGATCATGTTTTGCTCTAGGGAGAGTTTTAGTCAACGGATCTGCTACATTGAGATCCGTATGTACTTCTAAATCTTTATATCTCCATCCTTGACATGCTCGCGGATGGAGTGAAACCGCGCTTAATATGCTTGGAATGCTTGTGAGACCTTGGCTCTTTGGCATTGGCAATGGCACCATTGTTGTCACAATAGATCACCATTGGGTCCAACGTTTGCCACAACTCCTAGTTCGGATATGAACTCCTTCATCCAAAGCGCTTCTGAGCCGCTTCAAGCAAAGAACATATTCGCCTCGTTGTTGATCCGCTACCACAGGTTGTTTGGAGCTCCTCCAACTAACGCTCCGCCATTCATGAGAAATACGTATCCGGATTGAGACTTAGAGTCATCCGGATCGGTGTCAACTAGCGTCGACATAACACTTAGCGACGAGCTCTTCTTCACCTCGTATACAAGAAACATATCCTTAGTTCTTCTTAAGTACTTAAGGATATTCTTGACCGCTATCGATGTTCAACACGGATCCGATTGGTACCTACTAGTCAAACTAATAGCGTGTGCCACATCGGTCTTGTACATAGCATGGCGTACATTATAGAGCCTATGGGTGAAGCATAGGGACTTTGTCCATTATCTCTCTTTCTTCCGAAGCGGACTTTGAGTCTTACTCAATGTCTTGCCTTGCAACATAGGTAAGAACCCTTCTTACTTCCGTCCATTTTAAACTTCTTTAAAATCTTATCAAGGTATGTACTTTTGATAGCCCTATTAGGCGCCTAGATCTATCTCTATAGATCTTTATGCCTAATATGTATGACGCTTCACCTAGGTCCTTCATTGAAAATTTGCTGTTTAGATAACTTTTAACACTGTTTAAAAGTTCTATATCATTTTCGATCAATAATATGTCATCCACATATAATATCAGAAATGCCACATTGCTCCCACTCACTTTCTTGTAAATACAAGCTTCTCCATAAGTTTGGACAAATCCAAACTCTTTGATCACCTCATCAAAGCGGAGATTCCAACTTCGCGTGCTTGCTTCAATCCATAGATGGATCGCTGAAGCTTGCACACCTTGTTAGCATCCTTAGGATCGACAAAACCCTTTGGTTGTATCATATACAACTCTTCTTCAATATTACCATTGAAAGCGGTTTTGACATCCATCTGCCATATTTCATAATCGAAATATGCAGCAATTGCTAACATAATCCTAACTGACTTTAGCATCGCTACGGGAGAGAAAGTCTCATCGTAGTCAACTCCTTGAATTTGTCGAAACCCCTTTGCGACAAGTCGAGCTTTATAGATGGTCACATTACCATCAGCATCAGTTTTCCTTTTGAAAATCCATTTGTTCTCCACGGCCTTTCAGTCGTGAGGTAATTCCACCAAGTTCCAAACTTGATTTTCATACATGGATTCCATCTCGGATTTCATGGCTTCTAACCATTTGTTGGAATCCGGGATCATCATCGCTTCTTCATACGTCGCAGGGTCATTATTTTCATCAACCATGAAATTTATGACAGGATTTTCGTACAGCTCGGGAGCTGCACGCGTCCTGTTTGACCTGCGAGGTTCGGTAGTACACTCTTTCGGAGTTTCATGATCATTATCATTAGTTCCCTCTTCAACAGGTGGAGCCAACTCCGGAACAACTTCCGGTGCTGCGCTACTCGCCATACTTTGAAGAGAAGGTTCCATAACCTCTTCGAGTTCTACCTTCCGACTACTCACACCTTTCGCGAGAAACTCTTTCTCTAGAAAGGATCCATTCTTAACAACAAAACCTTGCCCTCGGATCTGTGATAGAAGGAATACCCAATAGTTTCTTTAGGGTATCCTATGAAGATGCATTTTTCCGCTTTGGGTTCGAGTTTATCCGGTTGCAGTTTCTTCACATAAACATCGCAACCCCAAACTTTAGAAATGACAGCTTAGGTTTGTTTCCAAACCACAATTCATCTGGTGTCTTTTCAGTGGATTTAGATGGTGCCCGATTTAAAGTGAATGCAGCAGTTTCTAGTGCATAACCCAAAATGACCACGACACGTCCGTCAGAGACATCCTAGATCGAACCATATCTAATAAAGTATGATTGCGACGTTCGACACACCATTTCATTGTGGTGTTCGGCGGTGTGAGTTGTGAAACAATTCCACACTCTTTCATGTGAGTGCTAAACTCGTAACTTAGATACTCACCTCCACGGTCGTAGAAATTTGATCTTTCTATTACGATGATTTTCCACTTCATTACGAAATTCCTTGAACTTTTCAAAGGTTTCAGACTTGTGTTTCATCAAGTAGATATAACCATATCTACTCAAATCATCCGTGAAAGTAACAAAATAACGATATCCACCTCGCCGACACACTCATTGGACCACATACATCGAATGTATGATTTCCAATAAATCGTCATTGTTCCATTGAACCGAAAGCGGCGTTCTAGTCATCTTGCCCATAAGGCATGGCTCACATGTATCAAATGATTCATAATCAAGTGATTCCAAAAGTCCATCGAATGGAGTTTCTTCATGCGTTTAATGCCAATATGACCTAGACGGCGATTGCCACATATATGCGGATATATCATCATTAAGTTTAATCCTTTTAGCATCAACATTATGAATATGTGTAACATTATCATTGAGATCTAAGAAATAAACCATTCATCATTGGTGCATGACCATAAAAGATTTCATTCATATAAATGGAACAACCATTGTTCTCAGATTTAAATGAATAACCACTTTGCATCAAACATGATCCGGATACAATGTTCATGCTCAGTGCAGGCACCAGATAACATTTATTTAAGTTTATGACTAGTCCCGACGGTAAGTGGAGGGGCAGCGTTCCGACGGCGATCACTTCAACGTTTGATCCATTGCCGACACGCATCTTGACCTCACCCTTGCTAGCGGTCGCTTGTTCCATGACCCGATTCGAGTTACAAATATTAGCTGAACCGGTATCAAATACCCGTGTGCTACTACGAGCACTAGTCAAGTACACATCAATAACATGTATATCGTATATACCTTTGTTTGCCTTGCCGGCCTTCTTATGCCGCGATACTTGGGGCGATTCTTCGATGGCGATCCCCTTACAATAGTAGCACTTTCGGTATCGACTTGGGTCCAACTCGGGGTTTCTTTTCAGCGCAATGTGCTTGCCGCCCTTACTTCCCTTCTGTTTTCCCTTCTTGTCTTTCTTGAAACCAGTGTTCCTCTTGATCATAACAAATTGATGTTCCTTTTTGATCTACACTTCTGCAGTTTTAAGCATTGACAGAAGCTCGGGGATAGACTTCTTCATGCCTTGCATATTATAGTTCATCACGAAGCTCTTATCGCTAGGTGGCAGAGACTGCAGAACACGATGGATGCCTAAGTCAATGGGAATCGTTATTCCCAAGGACACAAGCTTATCGGCGTAACCTGACATATTGAGTACATGCTCACTAGCTGTGCTCTTCCATCATGCAGCTAAAGAACTTTTACGAAGCATTGTAGCTCTCTGACATGTGTGTCGAAAATCATTTTCAACTCACCCATTGTATCAAATGCATTGCCGTTTTCAAACGCTTTGAAGTTCGGCTCTAGCCCATACAATATGCCGCAATGTACTAAGTTGTGGTCCTCTGACGAGTCGATAGACATTCTTCTCCGTCGGGGCATCATCAAAGGTGGGGGCCTAACGGCGCTTCTAGCACATATTGCTTTTGTGCGTGAGAGGAGAATCCTCAAATTCATGGCCCATTCAGTAAAGTTGCTACCGTTGCTAGTTTCTCTTTCTCCATGAACGCATTGAAATTAAAAGCGGTGGTGCCATCTACAACAGAATTTGTAAAGTTTAGACTAAGTGTATGATAGATTGAGTTCAACTAATCTATATTACGAATGAACTCCCACTCAAAAGCGACATCCCTCGTGTCCTTTTGGTGATTACATGAACCAAATCCACTACACCAAGTCCGATCATCACGTGAGTCGGTATAGCTTCAAAGGCGAGCATCAAATGGGCATCATATCAACTATATGACTCATGCTTAACCTTTCTGCGTGTTCCGAGGCCATGTCCATACATGCTAGGCTCGCCAAGTTAGAACCTTAGTATTTGCGTGTGTAACTGCTTTTACACCAAGTATGGTCGTGGATCCAAGAACACCCGATCATCACGTGATGTCTTGGGCGGCGAAAACATAATCGGTGCATACTAAAGGGAGAACACATTTTATCTTGATATTTAAATGAGGGATCATCTTATTATGCTTAACAAAGCGCTAAACAAGCAATATAAGATGTAATCAAACATCATATGTTTATTAGTGAAATTATATGGTTCCCCGCAGATGATCTCTATCATGTGCATCGTGGTATGATCACTATCATACCTATATGTGTAAATCCACGCCTATGGATTTTACGCTATGTGTGTTGTAAGAGTATCATCTCATACTTCTACTTACAACATTACCATATCATAACACTAGCCCAAAGAACAATCTAAACTAGACGCCTCTAATTTATCCATTGCAAGTTTTACGTGGCTTAGGGCTTTCGAGATAGAACCGTTCTTACCTACGAACATGAACCACGAGGATAATCAAATTGTTGACAACTTGCTTGCAAAATAGATATTGACTATAGTAGGAGAGATGACACCCGCTAGCCACTTATGCAAACTAGTTGCATGTCAAGCGTGGAACAGGTCTCATGTGCGAGGACATGTAAAGTTTGTCGGGCCGCTTCATCCCACTATGCCACCAATATCCAAAATCACAAGAAAGGAGCAACAACATGATCATCATCGCCCACATACTCATATGTGTACTACCTGTAAAGTATCTACGCATAGATCCGGCTCGATACCCTTTGAAGGGTTCGCAGATAGAAAACAAAAATTTTCCTACGATGTGAACTATATACCAAGATCTATTTATACTAGATACAAACAACGGGCGGATGTATATCCGTAGAGAACATACCCTTGAAGACCGACAAAGCTTAACGAGTTCAACTCGTGGTTGATGTAGACGATCTCTTGCCGATCTCAAGATAGAGAGGAAGTCCTAGCGCCGCAAATCAGCAGCGCATCCGTGCTCGCACACACGTTCGAGGCACCGAGCAACCTCCGCCTCCTCGCTCCAGCGATGCAGCGGAAGCACAACTCTTTCTTGCCGAATAGCCATCGGGAACATGTATCTCGCTAGTCCGAGACCATGGGGGATAAATTCTAGAGGGGGAGAGAGATCCTTCACGAGGAGGTGTGAGTGAGAAGTGAGAGGAGGGGCTCCTTTTATAGGAGGAGGGAACCCCAAGGGGTGGCAGGCGCATGGGGCTGCCCCTTGCCCTCCTCTTCATGTGGGTGGACACTCCACTCACAAAACTCCTCCAAATTCCCTCCACTCAAAAGTCCACTCAAAAATCCCATTAAATTTCCACCAAATTTAATGCAATCTCTCATTAAATAAAACTCTTTTATTTTATTCAGAATTTTGTCAATTACTTTAATGACAAACATTCACAAATAACCCTTGCTAGAATTCTATTTCACATGCATAACCACTTTATGCAATTTCACCGAAAACTTTGTTTGGTATCTAGTGAAATAAATTCCTGTGCTTGTTTATTCTTTCGGCATGAAACTTTTGCTCCAATTGGATGTCGGTGTCTCTTAAGTGTGTCACCCTATGGTTCGTGAATAATGCGGACATGATCGAGACCCTCTCGGATCAATAATCGAGCGGGATCCGGAGACCCATCGATTCCCACACATTCAACGATGACTTTCTTGTGATCGTCGGAACCTTTTATGCTAGTATCTTAATCCCTTTGTCTCACGATATATTACATGTCCGAGATTCGATCATCGGTATCTCCATACCTAGTTTGATCTCGTTACCGACATGCACTCTTTTCTCATTCCCGTGATATAACATTCTAGTGATCAAATCACTTGCTTGCAAGCTAATCAATGTGATATCACCAAGAGGGCCCAGAGTATATCTATCCGTCATCGGGATGAACAAATTCCACTCTTGATCCATGAGCCTCAACATAACACTTTATTAGTTCTGAATCCATCTTTATAATCACCCTGTTACGGTGTGACGTTTGATGTTATCAAGAAACTCTTCTGGTGTTAGTGATTGACATGATCTCATGGTCTAAGGATTAGGATCACTTCGTAAGTTGTTATAGCAATATAAACTCAATGACTTTGATCGTAATGCTATACTTTGGATGAATGTTCATCACATCATTACACTAATGTTGTGATCCCGTTATTAACAACATCCAATGTCCATGATCAGGAAACCTTGATCATCTTGTTAATCAACGAGCTAGTTTATGAGAGAGGCTTAACTAGGAACTTTCTGTTTGTTTATTAAACACACATGTATTAACGTTTCCGTATTAATACAATTATAGCATGCAAAATAAACATCTATCATATACTTGGAATACACATAATAAACAATTTATTATTGCCTCTCAGGGCATATTCCCTTCAAGAAGCCCTCCCTTAGACCAAATGGACGCGTTCCAACCTATCATCCCACTACCACCAACTGTCCAAATGGCTAAGTTATTGCAACCTATATGATCCAGGCAGAACCCATATTGCCAAGTGGCTGCACTAGAAGCTTATTAACATATGGCATCTCAAATCCCTTTGTTCCTGGGTGGCTTTCCACAAGTGAGATACACAAGGTAAGCCATAGAAATGGGCCTTGTGTAACCACTCAACATAACCCATTCTTTCCATTCCACCCAGGTGTTTCATTCACTTAGTTGTTTTATTAAGCAAAAACATAGTCCACAGACTTAGAAATATTTACTCATAGCATGAATATATAACCACCCTTGGTTGCTACTAGCTAGGCTAAGCATGTCATAGATAAGCATCTTAACTTAGAAATTTCCAGCAATTCTACAACTACTAGGATTTCCCAAGCGTAGCATATAGATCAAAAATATTCATGCAAATCTAGCAAAATATTTCTAGTGCATAGTTGAAATCATAGGAATAAAATCATGAAGCACCACTTGCCTTGGTAGTTTGGAGAGTAGCAACAATCCTCACAATCACAATCACTATTTGCACCAAAATCTACACATAAAATAATAGCACAAAATCACATACACAATATATACAAACAAAAATACATGAATGTATGTAATATGCCATGTGATGATTTTCTACACCAAACAATACAAGTGCACAGTACTGAATCATAAACAAGTCCAAAACTTGACAAATAAACTTGATTAGCAAAAACTTTTCCAAATAATTAATATACACATCTTATTCCTACAAATGTTTCTGCAAAAACAACCATTTTCACAGAGGCAAAACATTAAACACATTGCATGAACATAAAGGTTTTTCTCTCCTGATTCCATTGATATAAAATTTGTCAAATTTGGACGTGGGAATCAAAAGTTATGAATTAAACAAGTTTCAACATCTAATAGATATAAAATCTGATTTTAAATCTAAGAACTGGCCATGCGGCGCGCTCTGATTGGATGGTACCGCTTCGCGCGGATCACACACGCGCACTGTTAGATCTAACTTAAATCCTGATGCTCTGATCTGCCCGTACCTCTTCGGCCTGGCTTCTAATCTAAGCCACAGGATCTAGAGCCAGTGGATCAAAACTCTCTGACCCAAAACCAATGGCGCAGCTGGTTGATGGCGACGGCGGCGTTGCTGCCGACGATGTTCCGGTGGTTCTAGGAAGCAAGGGATGAAACAGAGGGGCTTACCGAGCTCGTGAGGTCATCGCGGTGCTCAAGGTGGTCAACAGAGGGACAGGGGCGCACGGACTTGGCAGCAGGACCTCGTCGGAGTTGCTGGCAACGTCGGGTGCTTACTGTCAGAGTCGAATACGACGTTCTGGGGCGCAAGGATCCAAACATAAGGTGTTAGCAGGTGCGCTAGACACTGGCGAACACGACCGTGTGATTCAGAAACAGAGGGGAACGCGGGGCTCACCAGAATTAGTCGCCGGAGTCGAGATGAGCTTTAGTCGCTTCCAGAGGTGGACGATGGCGACGGTCTAGGGCGATTTAGAACAAAACAGAGGCATGCGAAGATGCGTAAGATGATTGTGAAGTAGCTCGCGTGAACCAGAAAGCAAGGGGCGCTCGGTACTCACCGTGATGGCTCGCAGGAGTCTCTCGGTACGGTGGCGATGCAACTCGAATTACCGACAGCCTGGTGGCGTGGTGACTTTGCTGAGCGAGGGGAAATGAGCGGAGAGGGGAGGGGATCTTATAGCCGGAGCAGGGGCGGAGATCACGCACGCATGCGTCGCCAATTAAGTGGATTTAAATCGCGGCAGTGAAGGGGGAAGAAACGGGCGGCAACGGCGTCTGCGCGCGGAATTTGGGGAAGGAGCTGACGTGGAGAGGGTCCACTGATCAGTGACTATGGGGTGGGTCTGTGCCGCGTGAGAGAAGGAGGGAAAATCCCCTGGTGGGCTTGCTGGGCTGCGTCTGTTGCTGGGCTAGATTGGTGGCGCCAGGCCCAATTGGTTTTCTTAAATCCTTTTCTTTTTCTATAATGAATTTCAGGAATCAAATTCAATCAAATTCAAAAGCAATTGGGTTCAAATCTTTTCTGGATTTTTGTAAAGTGTAGCCTTCATATTTTTGGGCATAAAACCATGTGGTCTCTCTGAACTTGCTTGGTCCCTTTTGAAATAATCAAAAATAAACAGTGTCATAGCACTGGATATGAATATGTTTTGAAGATAGTTTTGAAACCATATTTGTTTTTGTAAATTTTTGTCCAAACTTAATCATTCAACCAAGACACCAAGGAAGCAAACAAATCTTGGTTTAAAACATTTATACTCTCAACTGACAATGGTATTTGATTAATTGTTGCTCACATAAAATAATGAGCATCAGATGCTCCTGTTTTTGAATTGGTTTTGAAAAGGAACCCTAAATGATCATGGATGCATGGATGATATGCATGAGTTTTGAAACATGATTTTAGGGATGTTACAGTTCAATAGGTTGCACTGATTCGAGCTAGACCTATTTCGCTTGCTGGGGTGAAGTGGATCGTCACCGGTGACTACTCACCGACGGTGGTGGAAATGCTGACGCCATGCTTACCTCATGATCGAGCCATGTCAGCCGTTTGACTAGTCTATACCTCGCGTGGTGGATGACATGGCCTAGGGCCCACATGTCATCGACAGTGAGTAGAGAGGAGGTCTGTAACTTGTGCATCTCTTTCATCTGAGAGCTGAGGTGGACACTGGCCCACTAATCAGTGACTGGGGCTAGCTCTAGGTGCTGTGTAAAAAGTATTTTGCTATTTAGAAAGAAATAAAATGTTATAATCCAATTAATATTATTCCAGAAATTTAATAAATGATTAAATCTTGTTTGATTAATAACTTTTGATTTACAATTCAGAAAAATATGTATAATATATAAAAAAAATTAGAAAAATAAAATCTACAACTTAAAACTATTACCAAATATTATTATGATGAATATTTATTTAAATATTATTTAATAAAAGTTTCTAAGTAATAAAACTTTGATGATTTATATTTTTATAATAATAAACATTAATAATAGTAATAAAATACCAAAAATCTTAGAAACATAAGAATTCTAATTTGAAACTATAATCATGTATTATTATTTCACTTAATTAAATATTTATTATTTAATTATAAAAGTAATATGTATTATAAAAATCATATCTTATTGTTTATAAATCACAAAAATAAATATAATATACGAAAATGATCACAAAAATATTATTTATAGGTTAAAAATCTAATAATCTCCTTTTGAGGTAAATAAGAAAATTAAATATTTTAATAAATCAAATTCAAACTTATTTACTTCATTAATAATTTATATAAAAATAAATAAAATTTACTAATATTCCTAAAATAAGTCAAATAAGTCTAATAAATAGTATTAGTCTTAAATATTAATAATCTAATGCCATAAACATAATGGTTTAAAACATTATAAATGTTCTTAATTTAAAAAGAATTCCACTAATAATAAAATCCTTAAAGAACAACTTGTGAACAACTAGTTCTTTTCTAAACCATATTAATCACCAAATTACAAAAAACCACTACAACACTAAATAAATCCATAAGTAAGTTAAGTAACATTATGTTGGGTTCATAAACTATACTCACATCAAGAAACCATTACCCAAGTAACAGAATAAACATTCTTAAGTAACTTGAAGAACACATTTCAGACATACAAGATACCAATATATAAGTATGATACTTTCAAAACTATCTATACTTTAAAGTTAACTTTAGTCTACAAAATCTTAATATAACACTATAAACATTATTATATGTTTTATAGTTAACTTTGGTCTGAAGTAGTTAAACCATAAAGAAACTCAAGCCAAACCATTTGAGTAAACAAATGACATAAACCACTACTAACTAACCACAAAGTTTGTTTAGACCTAAGAAGTGAAACCTTATCTTCGAAGGTTATCCTTTTTGCCACTTTAAATAAGAAACCTTGTATAAGTAATCCTAACTAGTATGTCATAAGTATGTACACTTTATTCCTACATATGTGATGTTTACAACCACTCATAAAATCTAATAAAAGTACAACTATGAAACTTATCTAAAAGGACCACACATTCCAAAGTAACCAATTTCGGAATCCAAACCCTAGGACAACGTTATTCCCGGGATTTGTGCTTAGAACGTGCATCACATTACTTATGCATAAAAGCATATGCTTCTTTAAACATTAGTCCTTACCGGACCAATGATGCTGATTTCAGATTTTGGATCTTATACTGACTCGAAGACCGTGAGTGCATAATCTTGCAATCACAAAAGGCAAGTTCACACTTGCTCATGTCCTTTGATTATTATCTGTAAAGTATTTTACAAATCCAGTGTTGTCATCACCTGCATTTGAAAAAAGGACAGAAAACACTATTTTCAATAACAATGAGAACTATTGATTACTGGTCTAGGGTGATCAGCTAATCTATTATATATGACAGTTGGGATACCACTGTTTAGAAGTATATCACCTAGGACTTAACAACCAATGTCGCCAGTGATTCTTGGGCCGTATATTACGCGTTGACCATGAGATTTGGAATGGTACGGAGAAGTCAGCTGTATCTTCTTCCTCTCGTATGAAGCCGGATGTGCAGGTCGTGGCTATTATCCTCGTAGCATGCATATTAATTGATAATTCGTAGAGGATATGCAACATATGGGTGGGAACCCTCATCGTCCCATGATAGTTCTGGCATCTAACGGTTTGTACAAACCATTGCCGTAATTCATTATGTGGGCATGGTGTACACCAAGGAGGCATGCGGCGTCGCGAAGGGGGCAGTGATTGGCTTGGATCATCTTCTGGGCCCCACATCATGGAATTGTGGACGGGAATAAGCTGCCCGGTTGTGCAAAAAAGAGTTGATCTCTCATGGGTAAAGTAACGCACCTCTGCAGATTGTAAGAACTATAACTTGTTACTCCCTGTTCCGGGAAGGAGTTGCGAACGCGGCGGGAAAGGAACTCCATGAAAGTTCTGGTAAACCCGTGAAGGCTGACGGACATAGTTTTTCAGAATAAAACCAACCTTTGAAGAAATGTTTATGAAAACTTGTATTGCCTATGACCTACGGTCTGTGGCTGTAGTTATAGTGCATCAAACACTCCTTTTCTAGACTTATCAAAACCAGCCAAATCGCTCCAATGAAGACAAGGAAGACAACATATAACTCAACTCAAGTGAAGACGAAGTTACTGATTAGATAGAAATACAATCTCTAGCCAAAGAACCTATCTCAGTAGTGCATTTCAATAACAACAATGCCAATTACTTTGTTAAATACTAGTTTTAATAGTATAATAGTTTTGTGTTATTTATCTTTGATTCTTCTTCGTAAGAGGTTCTTTCTCTCTTTTTAACCTAGAGTGTTCTCTGGATCCTATGTAAAGAGTGAGTTGTAACCTTTAAGCCATGTATTGGACCCGCTATGTTTCTGTTGTGCCATTATGAGGGATGTAATACTAGTAAACGTTGTTTCATTGGTGTTGTGTCAACGACTATAGTGTACTACATCATGAAGTGGTATGCTGGGTCACCGCAGTCGACGGCGTCTTCGTGTGCGGCCATCGATTCGGCTTCACTATAGGCGACGACCCGTGGGGCTCTGTGGCGTACTTCTGCAGGCAGCACGGCTTCGGCTCCATGCACCATGAAGAAAGGCGTGTAGCTGGTTGAGCTATTTGGCGTTGTGCGCAGGCTCCAGAGGAAGGAGGGTAGCTCTTTTGTCCAGGCTCCTGCAAGTCGCTGGAGTGGGCTCATTAGGCACTTCTTGATGCCGCCGCCGACGAGGTCGTTAGCCTTTTCGACCTGCCCGTTCGTTTGCGGGTGCGCCACGGAGGCGTATGTTATGTTGATTCCGAGGTATTCGCAGAAGTCCTGGAATTCTTTGGTGATAAAGTTCGACCCATTGTCGGTGATGATGCTGTGCGGCACGCCGAACCTGTAGACTATGGATTCGAAGAATTTCACGGCTGTTTTTCCCTTTTGGTTAGTAACGGGCATGGCTTCGATCCACTTGGTGAATTTGTCGACTGCGACCAGAAGGTAGACGTGGCCTCCTTTCGAGGACTTGGGTAGTTTGCCGATCATGTCGAGGCCCCATTGGGCGAAGGGCCAGGCAAAGGGTATGGGCCTAAGCTCCGATCCTGGTGCGTGTGGTTTATCTGCGAACCTCTGGCACCCGTTGCATCTTCGGACGATGTCCTTGGCATCGTTCATGGCCGTTGGCCAGTAGAATCCAGCTCGTAAAACTTTGGCGACAAGGGCGCGGCTGCCTGCGTGATGGCCGCAGATGCCCTCGTGGATGTCTTGGAGGATGGTCTTGCCGTCACCGATGGTGACGCACCTTTGGAGTACACCCGAAATGCTGCACTTGTACAGCTCGCCATTGATGATGGTGAAGGCCTTGGACCGGCGAGATATGCGCCGGGCATCTGTCGGGCTGTCAGGCAGCTCCCCGTCTATCAGATATCAGAGGTATGGCTGTGTCCATGTTTCTTCGACTGCTATGACCTGCATCAGGTTGACCGCTGTGACCTGTGTGTTAAGCTTTTCTAGTCCTTCTTGTCCTTCGGGTAGCGCAGCCCCCGAGTGTTCTGCCTCTTTGGGTGATCCCTTGGGGAATTTCCTTTTGATGGATGGCACACAGATCTGTTCGAGGAACACACCTGGTGGCACCCGTGCGCAGGTGGAGCCGATGTTGGCGAGTCTGTCGGGCCTCTTCGTTGATTTCTCTCCCAACGTGCCGAAGCTCGCAGCCGTCAAAGTCTCCTTCGAGTGTGTTGTAGTGTGCGAGGTACACAATCATGTTAGCAGCGTGCGCGTCGCACTCGTTCATCGTCTGTTGAACGACAAGGTTCGAAAGTATTTCATAGCACAGATAATATAATTATGTGTTTTTTGTAACTCAATGCAATCGATATTATGTGTTTTCTATATGCCCCCTTAATCACATTGAGAAGGAAACATCTCCATAATTGAAAATAAAGTATGCATCTGCAGATACCAACTTGGAGTGTAAACTGTTGAAATAATTAGCAGTTTTCGCATTAATTTAATCCAAGTATAAATCATGACAAAACAATTTCCAAGACTAACTAGCCTACGCATAGTAGACATGCACCATACAGACAAGTGAAAACCTAGCACATCTACGCATACTGCAATACTATAGGAAATAGCAGGAAGGCAAAGAACACGTATGAGTTCGTCGATGGTATGACCAACGGCGGAACAGAAGTGGAGCCACCACCAGCGGTAGCGTCGTCAGACATGTGATGAAGTCGATGAAGAGCTTGAGCAGTCGCATCTAGACGCTCCCCAAAAACCTTATCGCCCCTCTCCCGGTGCAGGATCAGAGAGACGGGGTTCCGGAGGCCTGCACTCCTGGACGACCGTGTACGCAGCCGGCGGGATGGAGTAGCAGAGGGAAGCACAGAGAGATGCAATGGCGATGCGCAGGTAGGAAAATGCAATCTAATTGCTGGTAACTGCTACGGTTTGTGTCTGCCTGCTTATATAGTGCGGGTCGTGTAGGACGTGGGGCAACAGTCCACGACCGAGTCAATGCCAGCCCACGATATGGAAACGGCCGGTTAATTAACGCGTCCGTAATGAGGCATTAATGACTCATAATTAATACACAATTAATTTTCCCAACGATCAAAATAAAGCTCGGCTTGGCGAGATTCCCGCAACACGCGGTGCGCGCACGTCGTGACGAGGCGAGGCGAGGCAAGGCGTGGCGAGGCGGGCGGCATCAGAGGAGAAGTGCGCGAGGGCTTCTCTTCTTCTCACACCTTAGTGAGTGGTGCAATACTCTACTATATAAGGTGGTCCAACTCCCCTTCCACTAGCAATGTGAGACTAAACTTTGGCACCACTAGCACACACATGAGCTGCCATGATAATGGGCCAAAGAGAATTTCAGAATTTGTATTTGTTATGGGACAAAAGCCCAACATCAAATATGCCTAAAATTCCAACAATCCCCCACAAAGTCTCATTGGCACATCACACCATTCTGTTCCAAATCACTGTTTTGATATACCAGCGTTTTGCAGTGGAGAGTGTTAAGTTGAACTTCCACCTAGAGAATTCGACTACGCTCATTAACAACTGTCAATGGACTAAGCCTTGAATTGCCAGTTTTGTGTAAATGAGTTTCACCTAATGTCATACTAATACTAGGATGCCGAAGGCTACCCCTCGGGTGGAGCATACAAGTCACACTCCTGGCCTTTTTCATGAGCTTCCTAGAGATTACCCTATCTCATAGACTATGACCAGCAGTCGGGCTCACATAGGTGCGTTCTTTCAAGACTGCTCTGTAAGATAGCATCTTGTCTTATACAAGCCTATGAACACATTAAGAATAAGTCAACATGCCATACAGATCGTGAGAGTAATGCATCTTCAGCGGAGTGGGTTAATAAAAGTTACTCTCCTCCAGTTAGCCACCGGCTTGTTTCCCCAGGTCCTAATTCACGGGATCTCCGATCACATAGGTTAGGTTACTACCATGGTAACTCATGTGGGTCTCAAACCCATCTCCTTTGATGCAATATCTATCACATTTCTTGGTAGACCTTTTGTGAAAGGATCTGCTAGATTCTTAGCTGTTTGGATATAATCCAATGCTATTACTCGGGAGTTTCTCATTTTCCTAACAGATGCCAATCTTCTCTTTATATGTCTTGATGACTTCATATTATCCTTTGAATTACTCACTTTGACGATCACAGTTTGATTGCCGTAGTTCATAAGAATAGCCGACACAGGTTTATCAACAACCGACAAGTCAATCAAGAGTTCACGAAGCCAATCTGCTTCGGCAGTAGCTGTATCTAGTGCTGTGAGTCCGCCTTCCATTGTTGACCTCGTTAAGATGGTCTGCTTGCAAGACTTCCATGAAACAGCACCACCACCATGAGTGAATACATATCCACTTGTGGCTTTCAAATCATCAGCATCAGAAATCCAATTTGAGTCACTATACCCTTCAAGTACCGCAGGGTCTCCGGTATAGTGAATACCATAACTCGATGTACCCTTTAGATAGCGCATTACTCTCTCAAGAGCATGCCAATGATCATCTCCTAGATTGGAAACAAACCGGCTAAGTTTGCTCACAACAAACGCAATGTCAGGCCTTGTTGCGCTAGCTAAATACATTAACGAGCCAATTATCTGAGTGTATCTCAGCTGATCTCTAGTTGTTCTTTTGTTCTTTCGAAGCATATTACTAGGATCATATGGTGTCGGTGAAGGAGTACAATCTGAGTAGCCAAAGCGACTCAACACCTTCTCCACATAGTGAGATTGCAGAAGTGTAATTCCGCCATTCTCATCGTTCAGCAGCTTAATGTTTAGAATAACATCAGCTTCTCCAAGGTCTTTCATGTCAAAAATTTGACACAAGAAACTCTTGACCTGTTCGATGACAATCGTATTTGTCCCAAAAATCAGTATGTCATCAACATACAAACAAAGTATAACTCCTTCGCCCCCACCATGGCGATAGTATACACATTTGTCGGCTTCATTTACAACAAAGCCAGCAGATGTTAAAGCTTGATAAAAATTCTCATGCCATTGCTTAGGTGCTTGTTTCAGTCCATACAAAGACTTCAATAGCTTGCACACCTTGCCTTCTTGACCATCTACTACAAAACCATCTGGATGATCCATACAAATTTCCTCATCCAACTCTCCATTAAGGAAAGCTGTCTTGACGTCCATTCGATGAATGATAAGACCATATGAGGCAGCCAATTAGAGGAGAACTCGAATAGTGGTCAATCTAGCCACAGGCGAATAAGTATCAAAGAAGTCTTCGCCTTCTTTTTGGGTATAACCCTTGGCAACAAGTCGAGCCTTGTACTTTTCAATCGTACCATCAGGCCTAAGCTTCTTTTTGAACACCCACTTACATCCTACAGGTTTTCACCCATAAGGACGATCAGTGATCTCCCAAGTTTCGTTTGCCATTATGGAATCCATATCGCTACGAACAGCCTCTTTCCACTAGTCTGCATCAGGGGATGCATAAGCCTCTGAAATAGAGGTGGGAGTATCATCCACGAGATAGACAATGAAATCATCACCAAAGGACTTTGCAATCCTCTGTCTCTTGTTCCTTACAGGAACTTCATTGTCTACCTCCTCAGGAATTTCATCATGTGCTCGTTCATAATATTCCATGGGAATAGCAGGTTCAGGAGTTTCAACAGATTCTTGTCTAGATGTGGCATATCTTTCATTGGAAAAATATCCTCAAAGAATGTAGCATCCTTAGACTCCATAATTGTACCAACCTTCATGTCAGGTACCTCAGATTTCACCACTAGAAATTTGTATCCAACGCTATGATGAGTATAGCCAAGAAAGACACAGTCTACGGTCTTTGGTCCAATTTTACGATTTTTGGGAATTGGCAAATTCACCTTTGCCAAACAGCCCCAAGTACGTAAGTACGAGAGTGTTAGTTTTCTCTTCTCCCATAATTCATAGGGAGAAGTTTCATTGTATTTTGTGGGAACTTTATTCAGGACATGACATGATGTCAATATCGCCTCCCCCCACCATGCCTTGGATAAACCGGAAATACCTAACATGGCGTTAACCAAGTCTGTTAGAGTACGGTTTTTCCTTTCGGCAACCCCGTTAGATTGGGGAGAATGGGGAGGCGTCCTCTCATGAATAATGCTATGTTCTGCACAAAATAAATCAAACTCATTAGAGAAATACTCTCCACCACGATCTGATCGGACTCTCTTAATCTTTCTCTCAAGTTGATTTTCAACTTCTGCCATATAGTTTTTAAAGTGGTGTAGAGCCTCATCTTTAGTTTTCAAAAGATATACATAGCAAAATCTAGTAGAATCATCAATCAACGTCATGAAGTATTTCTTTCCACCTTTGGTCAACACACCATTCATCTCACATAGATCTGATAGTATAAGCTCTAGTAGTTCCAAGTTTCTTGCTTCCTGCACAGGCTTGTGAGGCTTGCGCGGTTTCTTAGCTTGAACACACTCTTGACATTTAGAGCCTTTGGCTAAAGTGAAATTCGGAATTAAATTCATCTTGGCTAGCCGCGTCATACAACCAAAATTAATGTGACAAAGTCGTGAATGCCAAATATCGGTATCATTGCCAGGGGCACAAATATGGTTCACAACCTTATTACAAAAATTTGATCGGGAAAGACGGTACAAACCTCCACACTCATAACCTTTACCAATAAATTGCCCATACTTAGAGATGACTACTTTATTGGACTCAAATACCAACTTAAAACCTTTTTGGCAAAGAAGGGAACCACTAACGAGATTCTTATTGATTGAGGGCACATGCTACACGTTCTTCAGCTGCACGGTCTTTCCCGAAGTAAACTTCAGATCCACCATGTCAACACCATGAATAGAAGCATGCGATCCATTTCCCATCAAGACGGAGAGATCTCTTGTGATCTGTGTAGAGGTCCCAACCTTTAATAAGGTAGAGATCCCTGTGTTTACAATGCTATTCCCTGGATCAATAGCTAGCATCCACAGTTAAGATGTAATATCAAGAAACAAAGGTCATAATACAGCTTTATAACCAGGAATAAAATAATTCATTACACCTTACATAGCTCATTTGGCTATCTCATTACAATGCAGCAGAATATAACAATATCATGGGGTCCTTCATCTTCAAGGTGCCACATGCAAACATGTTGGTTGTAGACTTGTAATCCTAATCAACACACTTCACTAACATCAAACAAACCTTCAACATAATAAGTTACAGCCACAAGGGTCAATACATTTGAATTGTATTGGCAAGTGATACTATGGTAGTATAGTGGAGTCTATCCTCTATATGCATTTGGCTAAGTGGAGCTTAGGCTTGCTTTGCTCAAAATAGATTTTCCTTATCTTTTGAAAATCACTAAGTTTTTGTTTGTCAAAAATCACCCAAGGCATCGCCCAATAGAAATTGGTGATCCTTCAACCCTTGTTCAACCACAAGTTTTTAACTTAGAAATTGGGATGAGGAGATTCTTGATAGCTTCCATGTCTTGATGCTCAAATTGTCCTTTACCAGGTACATGGCTAAGTACTTAGATTTTACACTCTACAGAGGTGGTGCACTTTCCCCACGAGACTTGGTTTCACCAAGACAAGATCTTTCAGAAGCCTTCCCTTAGACCAGAATGGACGCGTTCCAACCTATCATTCCCCTACCACCAACTGTCCATTTGTCTAAGTTATTGCAACCTATATGATCCAGGCAGAGCCCATAATGCCAAGTGGCTGCACTTGAAGCTTCTCAACATTTGACATCTCAAATCTCTTTGTTCCTGGGTGGCCATCCACAAGTGAGATACAAAAGGTAAACCATAGAAATGGGCCTTGTGTAACCACTCAACACAAACCATTCCTTCCATTCCACCCAGGTGATTCATTCACTTAGTTGTTTTATTAAACAAAACACAAGTCCTTGACTTAGAAATATTCCATAGTATGAATATATTCCACCCTTGTTTTCTGCTAGCTAAGCTAAGCATGATAGTAGTAGGAATCTTAACTTAGGAAATTTCTACTACGGTTTCATCTACTAGGATTTTCCCATGGCATAGTTTACAATTAGCAAAAATTCCATGCAAGTCCTACTTAGAAATATCACTAATGCATAGTGAAAATAATGGGACAAAAGTATGGAGCATCACTTGCCTTTTTGGTTGAGAATATAAGTTCACTCCTTGATCTTGCAATATTCACACTCTTCAAATCACTACAATTCAATCAAGCAAGCAATAATTCAATCTACCATTCAAGCAACATCACATAAAATAATAGAAACAAAGCAATGCATGCAAGCATGCTAAAGATTGTTTTGTTTGGCAAAGTGGTTTCTAACATGTTATAAACATTCTAAAACACCTATTGGTCATTTTGTATAAGTGGCAAAATCATTTGCAAAAGATTTTACTTATAAACCATTTTTAAACCAAATCAATATTTTATGTGGTTGGAAATGGTTTTAGCAAAGCAATAATATTTATAGGATTCATCAAATACATTTTTAATTCTAAAACTTGGTGTTTGGGGTCAGATAGTTTAATACAAATCATTTCCCAAAGATTTTTCTCCAAAAAGTATTTTTAACATAAAAACCACATTTTTATTTGACTAGAAATGCTTTAATTCCAAGATTTATTAATTTGCCTCACAAAATATGTTTTTTAATCCACAAATTGATTTATAAGGTCAGTAGGTTCAAAACAATCCATTTGCCAAAGGTTTTAACACAAAAATAATTTTAGAATGAATTTTATATTCAAAACATGCCTACACAAGTTTCTGCAAAAACAACCATTTTACTAGAAACAATTTACTAAACAAAGTGTATGGTTGGAAAGTACTTGGTCTGCTGATTCCATTGATATAAAATTTGCAAATATTGGACGTGTGGATAAAAAGTTATGCAATTTACAAATTGGATCATCTAATAGATCAAATCCTGTTCTTAAAATGAACTCTGGGCCACGTGGTTGTTTCTCATTGGACGATAATAGTTCGTGCGGATCGATCAGTACTAGTCGCAGGATCTAACTTAATCACACGGCATAGATCGCTCATACCCTTTCGTTTAAGTCATCTATTCCTATCCACGCGATCCAGATCCAATGGTTGCTACGAGTTTGACCTAGAACGAGCGGCGCTGGCGGCGGCTGTGTGGCGGCGGCGCTCTGGCGGCGAGGTTGCATACGGAATAGGAAGAGTGGAAGGGGGAGAATATGCTCATTGGGTTCGTCTTGTCGTGCTTAAGCTCAACATTGTCGTCTCAGGGCAGGGGCGCACGGGGTTGACCATAATTGTTCGCCGGAGTTGTCCCTGGCGTCGGGTACGCTCGGTTGTAGTCGGGGACGTCGCTACAGGGCATGCTGGGACAAACGAATGGTGCCGTTAGACGCATAGGAGGGTGGTGAGTACAGGAGCATCAAAGAGAGGGGGTGGCGCGGTCGGATGTAACCAGTAGAGCTCGTCGGAGTGGAGGCGGACGACGGATGCGTACTGTCGATGTCGTAGTCGAGGCTATGGTGCTCGCGCGGATGAACGGGAAGCATAGAGAGATGCGCCAGAGGCTAGGGATCACGCTCGAGAGCTCTTGGGGCAGTGGGGCGACGAGGAGCTGCTGGAATTTCTCGCAAAGCTCGTCATAAACAGTGGCTGTGCAGCGCAAAATCAGGCAGCCTGGGGGCGCTCTAGGATGGGAGGTTGAGGGGGAAACGGAGAGGAGGGAGATGCGCTTAAGAGGGCGTGGTCGAGGGGTTGTTTAATCACGGAGTTTACTGCAAATTACGCCGGCAATCAATCGGCAGCAACGGCCGTGGGAGGGCGAGGTCAGCGCGCGGGTGAGAACGAAGGTGAGCTAGCGGTGGGGCTCAGCAGTCAGCGAGAGAGAGGGGGAGGTGGCGCCTGCTAGTCAGCGATGCTGCGGGTTCCTTCTGCGGTGAGAAAAACACTTCGGGGGAGAGAGGAGAGAGGTGGGCTGCTGGGCCTGGTGGGCTTGTTGGCTGGGCTAGGGTCCGTTTCACTTTTTTTATACAGAAACTTTTTCCCTATTTTTTCTATTTAAGTGTTTTGATTTTGTTTAAACTTTTCAAACAACAATTTGATTTCAACTTCAACCAAACTTTGTGTGTATTCAAATACTGATTATTAATATATACTGAAGTCAAATTTAGAATAATTCATTTATTCTTTTTAGGGTTTTTTATTTATTTTATAAATAGACATTTGTCTTTAATTAAAATAGGTTTTAATGTGTTTTAAAACTTTATTTGAAATCCAAATTTTTACCAAACCTATTCAGTAGGTTCATTTATTTAATAGGGTGTCAAATAATTCACTTTGAAATATTTGGAATATTTTTAATATGATTTATTAATCATTTTAAATTGGGTTTTTATCTTTATTCCAATGAAATCAATTATGGTTTTAATTCTATAAATTTCATTTAGAAGATTTCTTTGATCTTATTTAAGTTAATTAAATAACTTTTATTCCACTTGGGTAAATTAAAAAATATTATTTTCCCATGATTTAATTAATCATTTCTAATAAGGATTTTGTGTTTATTCCAATGGAAATAGAATTTGGTTAATGCCATTTTATTTAATTTGAAAATTCTTTATCCATTATTTTATTTGGATTTGGATTATAATTATTCCATTTGCTTATGGATTAGGTCAAGATTTAATTTGGTCTTTAAATATTACTCATTTAATATTTCTATCTTCATCTTATAAAATCCATATCTTTTTATTTGTAGATCCAAACTTGGTGATTCCAATTTGCAAAATATTATTTAATATTTATTTATCCTTTTAAATATATTTAGGATTATTTGCTCACCATTTGGTATGGATTTCTAGATAGGTGCTTTATTAGCTTTGGAAATTCAATTCCCTTATCTTATTAAATTCATAAGATTTTATTTATGGCTCCAAATTAAGTGAAACCAATTTCTATGGTTTTATAATATTTATATTTGTCATTCTTGATCATTTGTAAATGTCTGTTGACAAATTACTATATGGGTCAAATCCATGGTCTTAGAGATAACTTGGAAATGTTTTTCTTCCATTAGGGTATTAGGGTTTTGGTTTATTTTCCAAGTGTTTAAATTTCCAGATGCATTTATGAAGATTGCATTCCACTTGATTTGAATTTAGTTAGATTCAAACATTATCCAAAGTTTGTTCAAGATGGGTTTTAAGTTTCCATTTAGAAACGAAAGTTTCTTTTCACCCTAAAATTCAACAATTATTTATTTTGTTTATTTATTTTTCACATTACAAAATTTGGAAAATTTTGGAATGTGACAGGCTACCACCCTTAAAATAAATCTCGTCCCGAGATTTGGGAAGGATAGGGGTTACAAGTTGGGTCAAAGCAACTAGGGTACTACCACCCTTAAAAAATTTCCAACTAGATTACATCTTGGTCTGCTTGGGGTTTTGATGATACTTCTCTGGGCAAACATCTGCATAGTGTCCTTTGTTTCCACACTTGAAACATGTGACAAGGCTGAGATCCTTCATAGGCTTATTTATCTTGTTCTTCATCTTTTTTGGACAATTGCTTGCATAATATCCTTGATCACCACAATTGTAACATGTGACAAGGTTGAGTTCTTCACGTATCTTTTGTGGACAAGTTGACACATAATGGCCTAGCTCTTTGAAGTTGTTGCACCACACTTGGCTAATCTCCTTAAATTTCTTCTTCTTCTCCGGACATTCATTGGCATAGTGTCCCGTCTCTTTGCAATGGCAACACTGCACTTGTCTTTTGTCCTTCTTCTTCTTCTTGGGTTTCTCCAAAGCTAGGAGTGCTTCTAGTTCATGCTCTTCATATCTTATCTCAAAGGTGGGAAAGTTTCCTAGTCTCCTTAATATTTTCCTTGGGTAATACATATGTCTCCTCTTTGGTCCATCAAATTGAGTCATATTGCATGGAGGTGCAAGCTGATATTTTCCTTTGTCTTCATCCTTCTTGGTAGAAGTTGTTCCCTCCTAAGGGTTTACAATCTGTTGATGCACTCCACCTTATTTCCTTTGTTGAACTATGTAATAGATGGGGCATTGGATAGGGACATGATTACTTCCTTCACATAGGAAACAAGTAGCTTGAGTTGTGGGGCATTGATTAGTTGGATGTTTCTCTTCACAATTGGGGCATTGATCTTCATGCTCTTTGGAAGTGTGATCCTTGTCTCCACAAACATTGCAAGCTTGAGTTCCTTCTATAATGTCATCCTTGACATCATTGTTATCACAAACTCCTTGGGAAGGGTTGTCTCCCAAGTTGATCATTTGACTTGTCATCCTTTGCAACAATTGGGTTTGGGTTGTTATGAGTTCTCTCATGTGCATCTGTTGGTTGTTGTTGTTGTTGTTGTTGTTACCAATCTTGATGTTGGAGTTTCTTGGAGTAGTCATCTGTTTGGGTTGGATTCGGATTAGAATAGGCAAAAGATTTCTAAGGAAATAGTTCTAATCACACACGTCACAATTCACACAAGCAATGTGCAAACATTCACAAACAAACATTCCACTCAAACAACAAGTTTCAAGCACATTTTTAGGCAACAAAATATTTTTGATACACCACATAGGTTGGTGGGTTTGATTTAAACTAAATATGGTGGTCCAACTATATGGTTCACTTGATATCTTTCCATTCTTCTTAGTTGACTCTTTATGAACAAGATCTTTATATCCATGGAGAATTCCTTGCATCATGGTCACAAAAATTCAAAGGTGATGATGGTTCTTTCTAAGTTGTGTTTCCTTAGTCTTCAAGTCTTGAGTAATATTTCATGTCTCACTTGTAGTCCTTAGTGATATACAAATTTGAAGTCCTTGGTGAAAATATAGTTGAAGTATTTGGTCATGGAGGAAGCTTTGTCCATAAAGTTGGAAATAGAAGAGATGTAGAGTCAAAACCAAAGGTTAAGAAAAGAGTTTACAAGATTTTTTGTAAATATGTTTTGGAACAATTTCAACTCCTATTTTTCTAAGGGGTTTTGTCCAATCCTAGGGTTACAATCCTACAGGCAACACAGTGCTCTGATACCATCTGTAGAGGTCCCAACATTTAATAAGGTAGAGATCCCTGTGTTTACAATGCTAGTGCCTAGATCAATAGCTAGCATCCACAGTTAAGATGTAATATCAAGAAACAAAGGTCATAATATAGCTTTATAACCAGGAATAAAATAATTTCATTACACCTTACATAGCTCATTTGGCTATCTCATTACAATGTAGCAGAATATAACAATAGCATGGGGTCCTTCATCTTCAAGGTGCCACATGCAAACATGTTGGTTGTAGACTTGTAATCCTAATCAACACACTTCACTAACATCAAACAAACCTTCAACATAATAAGTTACAGCCACAAGGGTCAATAAATTTGAATTGTATTGGCAAGTGATACTATGGTAGTATAGTGGAGTCTATCCTCTATATGCATTTGGCTAAGTGGAGCTTAGGCTTGCTTTGCTCAAAATAGATTTTCCTTATCTTTTGAAAATCACTAAGTTTTTGTTTGTCAAAAATCACCCAAGGCATCTCCCAATAGAAATTGGTGATCCTTCAACCCTTGTTCAACCACAAGTTTTTAACTTAGAAATTGGGATGAGGAGATTCTTGATAGCTTCCATGTCTTGATGCTCAAATTGTCCTTTACCAGGGACATGGCTAAGTACTTAGATTTTACACTCTACAGAGGTGGTGCACTTTCCCCACAAGACTTGGTTTCACCAAGACAAGATCTTTCAGAAGCCTTCCCTTAGACCAGAATGGGCGCGTTCCAACCTATCATTCCCCTACCACCAACTGTCCATTTGGCTAAGTTATTGCAACCTATATGATCCAGGCAGAGCCCATAATGCTAAGTGGCTACACTTGAAGCTTCTCAACATTTGACATCTCAAATCTCTTTGTTCCCGGGTGGCCATCCACAAGTGAGATACACAAGGTAAACCATATAAATGGGCCTTGTGTAACCACTCAACACAAACCATTCCTTCCATTCCAACCAGGTGATTCATTCACTTAGTTTTTTTATTAAACAAAACACAAGTCCTTGACTTAGAAATATTCCATAGTATGAATATATTCCACCCTTGTTTTCTGTTAGCTAAGCTAAGCATGATAGTAGTAGGAATCTTAACTTAGGAAATTTCTACTACGGTTTCATCTACTAGGATTTTCCCATGGCATAGTTTACACTTAGCAAAAATTCCATGCAAGTCCTACTTAGAAATATCACTAATGCATAGTGAAAATAATGGGACAAAAGTATGGAGCATCACTTGCCTTTTTGGTTGAGAATATAAGTTCAATCCTTGATCTTGCAATATTCACACTCTTCAAATCACTACAATTCAATCAAGCAAGCAATAATTCAATCTACCATTCAAGCAACATCACATAAAATAATAGAAACAAAGCAATGCATGCAAGCATGCTAAAGATTGTTTTGTTTGGAAAAGTGGTTTCTAACATGTTATAAACATTCTAAAACACCTATTGGTCATTTTATATAAGTGGCAAAATCATTTGCAAAAGATTTTACTTATAAACCATTTTTAAACCAAATCAATATTTTATGTGGTTGGAAATGCTTTTAGCAAAATAATAATATTTATAGGGTTCACTTTTTTTATACAGAAACTTTTTCCCTTTTTTTCTATTTAAGTGTTTTGATTTTGTTTAAACTTTTCAAACAACAATTTTATTTCAACTTCAACCAAACTTTGTGTGTATTCAAATACTGATTATTAATATATTCTGAAGTCAAATTTAGAATAATTCATTTATTATTTTTAGGTTTTTTTATTTATTTTATAAATAGACATTTGTCTTTAATTCAAATAGGCTTTAATGTGTTTTAAAACTTTATTTGAAATCCAAATTTTTACCAGACTTATTTAGTAGGTTCATTTATTTGATAGGGTGTCAAATAATTCACTTTGAATTATTTGGAATATTTTTAATATGATTTATTAATAATTTTAAATTGGGTTTTTATCTTTATTCCAATGAAATAAATTATGGTTTTAATTCCATAAATTTCATTTAGAATATTTCTTTGATCTTATTTAAGTTAATTAAATAACTTTTATTCCACTTGGGTAAATTCCAAATATTATTTTCCCATGATTTAATTAATCATTTCTAATAGGGATTTTGTCTTTATTCCAATGGAAATAGAATTTGGTTAATGCCATTTTATTTAATTTGGAAATTCTTTATCCATTATTTTATTTGGATTTGGATTATAATTATTCCATTTTCTTATGGATTAGGTCAAGATTTAATTTGGTCTTTAAATATTCCTCATTTAATATTTCTATCTTCATCTTATAAAATCCATATCTTTTTATTTGTAGATCCAAACATGGTGATTCCAATTTGCAAAATCTTATTTAATATTTATTTATCCATTTAAATATCTTTAGGATTATTTTCTCACCATTTGGTATGGATTTCTGGATAGGTGCTTTATTAGCTTTGGAAATTCAATTCCTTATCTTATTAAATTCATAAGATTTTATTTATGGCTCCAAATTAAGTGAAACCAATTTCTATGGTTTTATAATATTTCTATTTGTCATTCTTGATCATTTGTAAATGTTTGTTGACAACTTTTTATATGGGTCAAATCCATGGTCTTAGATATAACTTGGAAATGTTTTTCTTCCATTAGGGTTTTAGGGTTTTGGTTTATTTTCCAAGTGTTTAAATTTCCAGATGCATTTATGAAGATTGCATTCCACTTGATTTGAATTTAGTTAGATTCAAACATTAACCAAAGTTTGTTCAAGATGGGGTTTTAAGTTTCCATTTAGAAACAAAAGTTTCTTTTCACCCTAAAATTCAACAATTATTTATTTTGTTTATTTATTTTTCACATTACAAAAGTTGGAAAATTTTGGGATGTGACAATCTGATAAGAAGAAAACAAAGAGATATCAGCACACACATGAATATTAGCACCGATGTCGATCCACCAATCTGTAGATTGATAAATTGACAAAACAGTAGGTAAATTACCATACCCGTATGCACCCTTATCATTGTTGCTCATAGTCCCGTTGACAGACTTAGAGTTCTGTCCATTCGGATTCTTCCTTCCTTTGCGCTGCTTGCAGTTTGGAGCCCAATGTCCAACCTCGCCGCACACAAAGAAGGGATCCTGTGACTTGTCCTTCTTATTCTTTTTGAAGTTGGTAGTACGAACGGCCTTGGTCTTCCCCTTGAACTTGTTGTAGAAGTTCTTCTGCACCACATTGGCGCTTGACTGGGGTGCCTCGGCTCCCTTTGGGTGTGCGTATTTTGCCTTTGCCTTTTCCTCAAGAGATTCTCAACAGACATCTCTTGCCTCTGGTGTTTGAGGTTAGTGGCAACACTCCTCCAGGATTGAGGAAGCTTTGCAATGATGCATCCCGCAATGAATTTGTCGGGCAACGCACACTTCAGGAGCTCAAGTTCTTTTGCAATACACTGAATCTCATGAGCCTGTTCAACGACAGAACGGTTTTCAACCATCCTATAGTCATGAAACTGCTCCATGGCATACAGTTCACTGCCAGCATCAGTAGCACCGAATTTTTCTTCGATTGCATCCCACAGTTCTTTGGCATTGCGCATATGTAAATATGCATCCACCAACTTGTCCCCAATGACACTTATGACACAGCCCATAAAGAATATGGTGGTCTGCTTGAACGTCTTCTCCTGTTCAGGAGTGATCGTTCCTTCAGGATTACCAGTCGATACCCAGAAGGCGTCCATAGCCATCAGCCAGAGGGTACACTTGGTTTGCCAGCGCTTAAAGTGTGCACCCGTAAATGGGTTCGGTTTCATACAAGCGGCAAAGCCTTGACACAAAAACAGCCTAACCAGCGGTAGCGTCGTCCGACATGGTGATGAAGTCGATGAAGAGCTTGAGCAGTCGCGTCTAGACGCTCCCCAAAAACCTTATCGCCCCTCTCCCGGTGCAGGATCAGAGAGACGGGGTTCCGGAGGCCTGCTCTCCCGGACGACCGTGTACGCAGCCGGCGGGATGGAGTAGCAGAGGGCAGCACAGAGAGATGGAACGGCGATGCGCAGGTAGGCAGATGCAATCTAATTGCTGGTAACTGCTATGGTTTGCGTCTGTCTGCTTATATAGTGCGGGTCGGGTAGGACGTGGGGCAAACAGTCCACGACCGAGTCAATGCCAGCCCACGATATGGAAACGTACGGTTAATTAACGTGTCCGTAAGATTCTCGCAACCCGCGGCGCGCGCGCGTCGTGACGAGGCGTGGCGTGGCGGGCGGCGTCGGAGGAGGAGTGCGCGAGGGCTTCTCTTCTTCTCACACCTTAGTGAGTGGTGCAACACTCTACTATATAAGGTGGTCCAACTCCCCTTCCACTAGCAATATGTGACTAAACTTTGGCACCACTAGCACACACATGAGCTGCCATGATAATGGGCCAAAGAGAATTTCAGAATTTGTATTTGTTATGGGCCAAAAGCCCAACATCAAATATGCCTCAAATTCCAACATAAACCGCAACAGACCCTACACTAAATGTAATGCAAACCAACTTACTTGCTATGAAGCTCCGTGAGCGGGTCACACATCCTTTCTTGGATCAGTTTCAGCACAAAACAAAGGTTAACATAATCATACTCAGCCAAAAGGAGACACCCAACCAAAATTTGCTGCACCATTTTTAATTATTAAATTTTAAAGCATGCAAGACAAATACTTATTTGTATTATATGATGTTGCTAGGTAAGAGATGTGAGATAGGTAAACTGCAAACCTTGAAATGGTGACTGCAGAGAGTTGATCCTGATAATTGAAGCTGCGGTTTCTAGGTGTACACCAATCCCATGACAGTAATCCATAAGTTTCATCGTAAGCTAGAACTCCCTCTCTGATAAAGTAACTCCCTCGCAGAGCCCAAACAGCCCAGTCCAAATCCATTTCAGCTGCTACGTTGAAGGTAACAATTATTAGCAGAATGTCTACCTGACATGTCAAACCCAATCTAAGAGAAAAATAACAGCCAGCCTTGCTGAAGTAGGAATAGTCCTTTAGTTCATTTGGATAAGACAGACACTCAACAAGCACCATTTTGGTTCCAGTTTTCCCAGTTAGAACCATCTGAGAAACCATCCAATGCTGCTTAAACACTAACTTTCCAGTAAATGATAGCTCAACTCACTGGTGGAAACGGGGCTATAGGTCCCGGTTGTACGGGGCTTTAGTCCCGGTTGTCCAACCGGGACGGGGCAATCGGGACTAAAGCCCTAACCTTTAGTCCCGGTTGCCCCACCAACCGGGACTAAAGGGTGCACACGTGGCAGCGGCAGAGGGCAAGGGGGGTGGAGCATTAGTCCCGGTTCGTGACAGGAACCGGGACTAATAACCTTCTGCCGCGGTAGAGATTTGGTCTATTTCTCTGCCGCGGCAGAGAATTCATTTTGGCACATTTTGTTGTCGCGACAGCATTTTCGCCACTTTTTGTGCCACGACAGAGAATTCATTTAGGTTGTTTTATTGTTTATTTAGTGATTTGCACTTATCAATGAAGGAACCTTATATTACATCATGATGACAATATTATATTCAATACACGGATCGAGTTCATGCACTACATACAAAAGTTGCTATTCGATGCTACCGGCCAATTTCTTCAAAGTTGCTATTTTTACAATTCCTATAATCTATACACAGCCGAGTAGTATTATCCTTTTGGGTCTAGGACTTCTGCATCCAAGAATCCCGCCAATTCCTCCCGAATTGCTCGTACGCGATCCTTTGGCAGAAGACCGTCCCGTAGACATTCGATCTGATTTAAAAAAGGAGTCGGCCTATATGAATGAAACTAAACACAATTTGATTGTAATTAAAAACTATAGAAATTGTTTACGTACATGGAGTTGCTCTAAATTTCTGCCCTTCTCATCGCACGTCTGCCGGATGAACTCGCAAACATAGTATCCACATAGATTGTTATCTGGTCCCTGCGTCAGGCACTTTACGAGAATAGAGTTCAATCAAAATAATAATCAAGCATGATAATAACTGTATCAAAATTAGAATCAAAGAGATGCGCGGATATAGCTAGTGGTTCTTACATCTAGTGGTTGAAATGTAAGCTCCTCTTTCCAAACACCCCTAGCCTTGTTGGTGAACCGTTTCCAAGCGCTGCCCGGCGTAGAAAATGAATAAAATAAGTTATTAAGTATTTGATATCATAAAATTCATGAACGTTGCCGATATAGTGTCGTAATGATTAGAATTACCGCTGGAGAAGTATCTGCATGTCCTTCCACGTCTCAAGGGGTTTATGTTTCGAGTCCATGACTAGTACACGCCCTTTGTCAAGTTGAATGATTAACAGAATATAATGGAAGCTGCAAATGCATAACTAATCAATTATATACTTAACATCGAGTAAGAGAAATAGAAAGTGTATACAAGACAATAACACTCACTCGAAGTTGTAAGGAAATAGTATTTCCCTTTTGGTTTCTTGAAACCTTAACGCGTGTACTATATTATCCTCCGTATCCTGGGGGCTTATTTTGAGATTAGCTTCATGAACCCAATATGGGTCAATGAAGCTAATGTCATAGATTTGTCCTCTGCTGCATTCGAGAATCTTCATTCTGCATATTACAAGATGATTATATACATGCAATAAACAAAATAATATAGCTAGAGACTAAATTAATTACAATTAGTACTTACGGACAATAGGCATCGATGATCGATTTGTCCAAGGCGTCTTGATTGAATAATTGAAATAGTTCATCAAATTCAATGGATATCATGTCATCCTTTTCTTTCCCATGATGCTTTTTGTAACCCTCGGACTATCCAGTTAGCCCGGCCCTTGTGGCATGCATGTACCGATTATGCAATCTTAGCATTTTGTTGAAAGATTGTTTACCTCCTCAGGTTTGACGAGAGGTTTGCCGTACTGGTATTTGTATGCTACTTCACTCACGGGGAAGAACTCTAACTGGGATAAGTACTGGGCAATACTCATACCTTGAGCAGCGGCAGCTTCACCGTATTCTACAACTACCTCTGGATCATACTGCTCTTCGGCCCCATATTTGCTCGACCCCACATTGGTTTGGGAAATCACCTTGAGAGGGGCGCAAGTCTGTTTTGCTTGTTCTCCGAGCTGGGCAACATATTTCTCGCTTGCATCAGTACTGCTCTTCGAGGCTTTTTGTGTCGCATGTGACTTGAGAATAGAACGCTCATAGTGTGATGACAGCTTTGGCTCGGGTTGATGAAGAGTCTTTAGCATTTTCAACACTTTGGCTTTTTCTTCTTTGGTGCTGGGGAACACTGGCTCTTTCCGCCGCCTCAGCTTAGCGAAAAACGCTGTCGTTTCCGCATCAACGATCGCCGCTTGATCTCTTAGTAGTCATAAGCTCTCTTGGGAGGAACCTTTGGTACTTTTGGAAGAGGCTCTTGTTTACGTTTCGGCGATAAACACCACGAGCCGATGGCGATGCGCTTACGCTTTTGACCCTTAGGCGCCGGCGATGGCTCCCACGACGATGGCTGCGCCGGAGATTGGTGAGGCGACGGAGCCGGGTGAGGCGACGAAGACGGCTGCCGCGGCGGTGACGACCTCGCTAGATACGGGTGAGGCGGCGGCGAAGATGGCCTTGGCGTGTGATTTCGAAGCACGATACATTCCATCGGCCATAGAATGGTGACGTTTTTTGCGTCTCCCAGCACAGTCACATCCCCTTCACCTGCAGGGTAGTGAAGATCCAAAACTTCAAAGGTGGGCATGATTTCATCCACGCCGAGAATAGCGTAGCCCTCTGGAACCGGACGACAATGGTAAGTTGGTGTGGGTCCAATTGGTAAGGCATAGCCGACCGCCACCTTCATTGATATGTTCACAACTTTGACATGTAGCTCGTAGTGTGTCATCTCTGTGATATCATCCACTGGGTAGCCAACAGGAGCCATCGTCGGTGCATCATCGTCATCGCCATTATCATCACCCGGGACCTCGGTGGAAGCCACACTGCTTTTTTGATTATTCGATAGGCCGGTAGAATCGAATGCAGTGTGCTGCTGAGATGGGCCGGTAGTACTTTGCTCTTTAAGTGCGTTAATTTCATCTTGTTGTTGCTTTAATCGTTCTTCAATTAAACGCATTCGCTCTTTCTGACTATCTGCTTCAACTTCCACCCTGTCCTTTCTCCTCTGACGGCTTCTATCAGGATATTTCTTCCTCTCTTCTGGAAACCCAGTCCTCCATGGTTGGGAGCATCTTGTACCTCGTGTTTGTCCATCATGTTCCTTATTTCCAAGGGCGAGTGTGAGCTCATCATTCTCTCTATCGGGAATGAAGTCCCCATCTTTAACAACCTGTACTGCTTTTCTGATCCTCTCGATTGGCAAGGGGTCTTCTTTATGTCGTATGTTATATATACACCTCCCTTCCGATTCCAACGTGCCCCCATGCCCGTAAAACCAATTCCTTGCACGTTCTACCGAATCGTCTGTCTCTGGGGTGATCTTTTTATCACGCAGTTCATTCTCAAGTTTCTCCCACTTAGGAATGCCAGCCCTGTAGCCACCTTGCCCCATAGTATGGTGATACTTCTTAGCGACATTCACTTATTCGTTGCAGACATTTTCTTAGCTTTTTCTGATGTGTTGTATTCCACAAACTCAGCTCAAAATGGTTTTATCTTCTCAAACTGAATATTCTTGAAATCGGGAGTCTTCTCTTTCACGACATAGTCAAGGTGCAATCTTTTCTTCCAGTTGGTGAAACACTGGGCCATCTTCTTCAAAGCCCACTCCCTGACCTTAGCCTCCATGGCTCTCCCATGTTGTAAGGCGTCCTCAACTGGATCCTCCGCATTTGGATCCAGCTCTATCTTCGGTAGTTTGAAATTAACCATGAGCCTCTTCCATAGTAAATCTTTGGCGTGGTTAGGGACAAATAAACATGTTCCCTCTTCATCCGCATTAGCAGGCCTATTCCAATTTCTAATGGTGATCGGGATTAAGTCCCTAACGATTACTCCGCATTGTGCCACAAATTTGTTTGCGACAACTTCGGGAGTCAAACTGCTTGAGTTGACATCTTCGATCCTGAACCTCTCATGGTCTTGCAACTTTTTGGTTGGGCCTCGTCTGCTCTTTTCAGTAGATTCCTTCGATCCGGAGGGATAAAAGAAGAAAGATCGTCGTTACTATTTCTATATAGATAGCAGATGATTAATTAATGAATTAATTATATTACATGCACCTCGCCGGAGCGGTCGTCTTCTCGATTACACAAGGCATCGCCTTCTCCCTCGCGGAAGGCAACACCTTCAACCTCAAACAAGTTGTCTATTCCAATAAAAAGAGGATCACCCTCACCGGAGTTGTTCAGAAACGTTGATACGTCTAAATTATCTTCCCCACGGATCACACCTTGGATTAACTCTTCCTTTTCTTCGTCTCTGACGTGTGGGTCCATATTTTCTGCATAGGTGGAAAAACGAATAAGTCAAAGCGGCTAAAGGAGAAAGTTAAGTACGGTGTTGAGAGATATAAACCCTAATTCAGAGAAACCCTAATATATACATACATAATAATAAAAATGAAGATAAACCCTAAACCCTAAACCTAGCTACAAAAAGGAAACCGTGTAGTAGATAGGTAACTCTAGCTAAAATCAACTAAAATCAATATTCCGGAGTTCCGAGGGGTGTAAAACCTATTTCGGAGAAACCTCAGATGCATATGAGAGGGGAACATGAGTATAAGGCTACAAAAGGGAAACTATCCAGCAGATAGGTAACACTAGATATTAACAAAATACTTGACTTGATTATAGTTGGTCAAGTATTGTTCGTCGATTTTCTATGGTCTTGATCTCGGTCTTCGATCTCGATCTCGATATCGTATTCTACCGAGAAGAACCAAATCACCGGAAAGAAAGGGAAACAATCAACACATGGCATCGATGCAATGCTCAAGCAATGATGATGATATGATAAGTTAATGTGCATTGGAATGCAGCCCTAAAGCATGCTCGACAAGTTAATCGGGGTTCCGAGGGGCGCAAACCCTAACTCAAGGAACTCCGGAATCACCTGTTAGGGTTACTAGGGTGTTCTAATTAAACTTGTCATTTAAGTTGTTGAACAATGCATGATTATAGCATAGATAGATAGTTCTCATTTTTCTGAACATTTTGGTATATTATTTGTATTTTTCTGAATTACAGATTAAAAGTTATTGAATTTACAAGTTTTATTCAAATTCTGAAATTATTAAATCAAATGTTTAAACCTTTTGCACCATAGTAACAACTAGCCATAGTGGCTGACTGGTGGGACCAGGGCCACCTGTCACGCAAGCAAAGGGGAAACAGGGTCATCTGTCACCAGAGAAGGAGCTAGCCCTAGAGGCTGACTGGTGGGACCAGGGCCACGCGGATGCCACCTAGACGCCACGTTGGGCTCGCCGAAGACACGTCAGACGGCGATGGAAGGCAGCGGAGGAGAGCAAGAGGGGCTGCGGGACTTGGCGTGCTGGAATCAGCGCATCCAGGCAGACTCAAAATTGGCGGCGCCGCCCTCTGTTGGTTGCCGGAGCAGGTGGTACAACGACGGCCGACGGCGGCAAACGGGATCTAACGGCGCAAGCATGAACTACAGCGAGAGGGGAAGGAAGGAGGCATCCAGAAGGTTCGCTTGCTCACCCTGAGCGCGTGAGGTTGGTCGGAGAGATCGCGGGAGGTCGATGTTGAGCGATTCGACGCCGGCGAGCACGGTCGGGGTCGAGGAAGACGGAGTCGTGGGCGACGACTGGTGCGCGCACGGACAGAGGCGGCGGTGCTTGCGGATGGAACGCGCGGGCTCGGGCAGCTGGCGTCGAAGCGGCGAGCTCGGGCAGCCTGCCGACGTCGGGGGCGGTTGTGCGCGCGTCGGTGAAGCAGAGAAGTGATAGGGAAGGGAAGAAGAAGAGGAAGGGCTAAAGGGTTATAACCAAAGGACCTTTAGTCCCGGTTGGTGGCTCCAACCGGGACTAAAGGGTTATACGTCCCGGTTGGAGCCACCAACCGGGACGTATACTCCAATATTTTCAGCAGACCAAGCAGGGGGTCTTTACACTACTAGGAAAACAGCTATAGGTAATCAGCACATCCGTGGCTCACATGGTTGAAGTTCCCCACGGCTAAAACAGGCGTGGCTCACCTGTGGGCAGTGCCCTACTAGTAACTAGAACAACCGTGGCGCACATGACTATAGTGCGCCACAGATGTGTGTGGGCCAGGGCCCTGTTGGCCACACACCAAACATCTGTAGCGCACTACAGTCATGTGCGCCACGGTTGTTAGGGTCATCTGTGGCGCACGTGTGCCTGGTGCGCTACGCCTAAGCGCATGCCCCTCGCTGCAAAAGCGGCACAAACTTACATGGCGCACTCGGCCTAGTGCGCCACAGGAGTAAAGCATCTGTGGCGCCACGTGGCATAGTGCGCCACAGATGTTTGTACTCCTGGCGCACTAGGGCGTGTCTTCGGATGTCGATTCTTTAGGACAGCACTTTATGTGCACATGTGTGCCCACACATCCACCACCCCACTTCACTTTCCCCTTCTTCCTCCTTAGATCTAGTCGGGATCTTCTCCTTCCCACCTCAATTTCTCCACACATTCACCATTTTTAGCATGTAAAACTTGCTTTGGATGTTACATAAGTAATAGAGGAGGTCTCCGGTCTCTCATCTATCCGTCTCCGGTCGACGCGCGCACCTCTCCTTTCCATCTTTCTCGCGATCGATCGGTCTCTCATCTCGGTAAGTTGTCCATGTAAGGATGTGTTCATGTGTATATGGATGATGTGCTCATATGTATGTAGATGATCGATGCTCATGATGTGTGTATGTGTGGAGAGGATCGATGGTCATATGTGTGTGTATATGGAGAGTATCGATGATGCTCATGCATGTGTGTATGGAGAGGATAATGATATGTTCATGTGTGTATGGATCGGTCTCTCTCTCTCTTGTGTTTGTATGTGAACAAGTTGCCATTTGTTTTGCCAAAATGTTGATTCATTTCCATTTTGGCAAGACTTTGGCATTCATAAAGGTCCTAATTTTAGGATAGGTCATGCGAAATTTTCTATCGACCATTGCATGCATGCATTCATTATGTGGTTCTAATAGACTTCAAAATTGTACCGTGTACATCGTGCGAGCAAAATGGTCCGCATAATGAGCGAAGGCATTGTGGCTAGATTTTGAAATGTGCGACGGCGACATGATCTGAAATAACAAGACAGATATAAGATGTCCGTGCGAAGATGCAAACTCAAGCGGGTGATCGACCCAGTTAGAATCTGCAGCGCACTGCCCGCCATGGTTTCATGGATGGATACACTCGTTGGATAAGCGATGGCGTAGATGATGGAGACGGTGAAGAAGGTGGCCAACATGACGATGATCATCATCACGGCGAGAACGGGCGAGATGATGAAGAGTCTCCTGGAGATGGTGAAGGTGCGGAAGCAGACCGGGATGATGATGATCTAGATGTCGGAGGAGCATACGACGATGGAACAACGTCAGGCTGGGTGCGGGACCCTTATGTGCAAGAGCTGCTTCTCAAGCATATGAGTAACGCCAGGGCTGCCGCTAGAGAGAAAGCCAAGCTTGCGCAACTTGAGAAAGACGCGGTTACTCCATTGTATGAAGGATGCAGGCCCGATGATACCCGGTTGAATGTAACGCTCAAGGCTATGGAGATGAAGGCAAAGCACAAATTGAGCGACGCAAGCTTCGACGATATGATGGCATTACAGCACGATCGTCTCCGGGAGGGAACACATGTCCAACTAGTATCGAGGATGCCAAGAAAATCGTCATCCTCTCGATCTACCGCCGTTAGATATCACGTATGCATCAACGATTGCATCATTTATCGGGCGAGGGGCGGAGAAAACCACATGTCCGGTGTCGGCGTGAGTCGATACAAGAAAGGGAAGAAAGCACCTCGAAAAGTGGTATGGTACTTTCCTATCAATCGTCTGCAGCGCTATTTCGTGGACCCTAAGGCGAAGCTCATGCGATGGCATGCGGAAAGGAAGAAGCCGGAGATGATGATGACCCGAAAAGGATGAGCTGCCGATGCACCCTTCGGATGCTAGCGGTGGAAAGCATTGGACCTCGAATTCCCGAATTGGTGGAGATTCGAGGAACATCGGGCTTGGTGCAAGCACCGATGGACTCAATCCGTTCGGTAGCGTAGCAGACGCACAACACTTGGCCCGTGTTTGTATGGATGTACAACCTCCTCCATGGTTGTGCATGAAGAAGAAGTACATACAAATGAGTATGCTAATTCAAGGCGAAACAACATGGTACCGACATCAATCATATCTCGGGCTGTTGAAGAGGAGCTAGCCACGTTATGGGAATCTGGAGCCAATACTTACGACGTCGCACAAGATTATTTCACTATGAGAGCGCGTTGGTCACTACGGTGCAAGACTATCCGAGTTGCGGGTATATCTCGGGCAGGTTATCCAAGGATTCTGCGCATGCGTTAGGTGCAAGGATAACACAAGCTATCTCCAACTAGAGAAAGATCCGAGGTCATCGAAAACCGTGTTCATGGCGCCGGAGGTGGCTCGGCAAGAATGATCCATGGAGAAAAGCGTGGAGACCTGTTCGATGGCAAATCGAGACCGAGGAATCCCGGGCGTAGGAGCAGCGAAGAAGTGGAAGAGTTCTGAAAAAGCTGGAAAGATTGTCCTAAGCACGGAAAGAAGCGAAGAGGCAGCAACAAGACAAGCGGCGATGAAGGTATGGAAAACAAGGTCATTTTAAGGAGTTGCCATCTTTGGAAGTTTCTCCGCACGCCTCATAGCCTCGACATCATGCATATCACGAAAAACGTGTGCGAGAGTCTGGTCGCCACCATAATCAACATGCCAGATAGGACGAAAGATGGTCTGAAAGCAAGGCACGACCTGATATGCTTGGGTATCCGGAAGGAGCTCCACGGAGGACGCACTACTCCTGATGATCAGGAAGATGACGATGATCATGATTCGGAGACGACACAAGGTCGTCGGAAGGGTAAAAATTTCAAGAAGACCGAATATTACTGCCCTCCTTCTTGCTTCACTCTAAGCCAGGATGAGATCAAACAGTTTTTCAAGTGCCTTCTAGGAGTCAAATTTCCTTACGGCTACGCGGGCAAGATAAGCAGATACCTAGACGAGGCGAGAGGTTCGATGGCATGAAGTCTCACGGGTGCCGTGCTAATGACGCAGGTACTTCCGGTCGCACTAAGAGGGATAATGGACTAGCACGTCCGTGAAACGTTATTTGGCCTATGCAAGTTTTTCGACGTCATCTCTAGGAAGTCGATTGGCTTGAATCAGCTCGGAAGGCTACAGGAGGAGATCGTGGTGATACTATGTGAGCTTGAGGTCTACTTCCCACCCGCATTCTTCGACATTATGGTGCATCTGCTGGTCCATGTCGTGGAGGACATCGTACAACTCGGGCCGATGTTCCTCCGCAGCATGATGGCGTTCGAAAGGATGAACGGACACATCAAAGGATACGTTCGCAACAGGTCCCGTCCAGATGGAAGCATAGTGTAACACCCTCAGAATCGGACCTATGCAAGTTTTAGCGAAACCCGCCAAACCTGCATAGAAACGATTCAAAGGTGCCCACCAGGCACTTTCGTGCGGGTGGAAAACGAAGTAATAACATTACACAACAGTCCTCGATGGGACCCACAGAACAGATATATATACAGCACGACTCCATGAGTCAAGAATACAGATATAATATACAAAGATCCAAATCACCTTGAAAAACGAGAGTGCGTCCAGCTACGGACAAGATACAAATGGGGCTAAGAGCCCTGAAGAATAACCAATGGCGTCCATAACCCTGCCCAGGCCAAGCCGGACGGGTAACCCTGCTAACGACGCCGATCTCAAAACCTGCTTAAACAAAAGGGGTGCCGACAAAGGGCAAAGGAAAAAAAGGAGCGTCAGTACTGAGGCCAGTACACGGCGAGGATAGAATTCAGCGGTCCTCGCCTACATAGGTATGGTGGACTGAAGCGGCAGCGGCAGCATGCACTATACAACCTATAGAGACTCGATAAAACTGGCGTCTATCAGAGAGGAATAAGAAAACCTATTCGGAACCATCTTGATTCTACCATCAGACAAACCCATCCTGGTGTTTCCCCCTCGAGACCAAACGAGGAAGTCAACCGAGGAACTCACACATTTGGCAGTTTTACTTATTCAGTTATAGTTGCATCATTTACTAGTCAAATATAGATAGTCATCCTGATAAAATAAGCAGTGGGCACTTTTATTTAACCATTCCGTGGTAGTTGCAACACTTAGTAGTCAGTTACCATTAGCATGAGATAACCCAAAACCCAGCAGTTGTTGGTACTTTTATTTAGCCATTCCGTTGTAGTTGCAATACTTACTAGTCAGGTACAATTGTCGCAAGCGACAAACCAAACAAGCAATTGTTGGCAGTTTTATTTAGCCATTCCATTATAGTGAAGCTGATTACTAGTCATTATAAAGTCAAATTTATAGCACTACTTTAGTTATAGTTGTCTATGATCGAGATACTGTGCTCCAAGTCGTCCATAACCGCGGACACGGCTTTCAGAAATTTTTACCCGGCCGGGGTGCACCAATAGCAACACACGCCCGATCAACCTCGGAAAAACCAAATCAAAACCCAACGAGGCATTCACGACAAAGCAATCACAGGATTCAGAATTATTTCAGGGGGCCACCCCTTAAAGTAGACCATAGCTTGGCCGGCTCCGAGACGGACTCAAGGTTGTGGGGGCCACGTGAACGATCGGGAACCCAAAAGCGGGCTTGTCGACACCGGAATCGTGCCACGATCCTAAACGATGCAGGTGCTCCTCGCACAATCGTAAATAAAGCAGTAGCATGGCATAAGTAGGGTAGTAAATAAAACCTCAAACTAGTTTGGCCCCAAGAAATAAGACTGAATCAAGCTCGCTCGGGGTCCCATAATCCTCCCGGATGTGGATAGCACGATAAATCAAGGAACAGGTATCAAGCACTCGGGGTCCTACGGGACACAAGTGGACGGTTAACAACCAAATAACATCTATTGCCCACCTGTGCCTCTGCTTACCTACTTCAATTTTAGTTGTTAAGCAGTAATTAAAGTGAACGAAAAGTAAAGCCATGATCATCTCCAACATCAAACGGGCGGCAATACTCCAACAAATGTGGTACTGGACAACACGCGACAGCACTTGAGCAAGCGATTACGACGTGCAGGTCCAACTATCTACCAAACAACAGGTAATAGGATGTGTCCAAGGCAATATAAGGCTGCGAGGAATATCACGGGTACGAAAACTAGAGCATCGCAACACAGATAGCAATAGATCAACAGGAGGGAATAAATACTATAAAAGTAAGATAGGTAGAAAGGGGGAGATGCTCGCCTGAAAACATTGCCAAAGGTTCATCCGAAGATCGGGTCGACACTCGCATCAACTCAACGGCCTTATCCGTGAAGAAGCAAAACACTAGAATAAACACCGGATGCAATATTTAATACTACGGCAAAAGATCGGGCATGATGCATGTATGATGCATGGCATGGCAAAGGTGCGATGCAATTAGGTCATGTTAAGCGGAACCGGGGTCCCGACAATTAATTAGGTGGTTCATGTTATTTATTTATCCCGCAAATTAAATGTTGTCATAACATGGCAGAAGATAGTACCGGGTTCGCTACACCAATTTAAATGAGGCCAATATGAGACTAGATTTGCCCGCATATGGGCCCCATATTTAACTATATGGTGAATTGGCAGAAGGCCCCCAAACCACACAAATATGCATGCGAGTATGACAATTAAATATGCATCAAGTTTCATATATGGCATTTATAAAATAGGGGCTCAGAAAAAGGTTCGCACATTAGGGTTCGGCAGATCTTGGTTCCGGGGTTCGGGGTCGGTCTCGGGGTTCGGGGTTCGATCTCAGGGTCCGGATCCGGGATTCGGTCTCGGCGGGATCGTTCTCGGATAACGGGGGTAGGTCTTGTCGCATTCGCGGTGGTCGGGCCATGTTGTCGGTCTTGTCGTCTCACGCGGAGATCTTGGCGTTCCGGGAGGAAGTACTTGGTCTGGCGTCGGGGCATCGGACTCGCCCTGGTTGGTGTCGGTCTTGTCGGGCCCGCGCAGTTGATCTTAGTGTTACCGGATGATCTTGCCGACTCCATGCGAAGGCCTTGGCGCTCAAGATCGGTCTTGAGGTCCCGCCATCGGATCCTTGAAGAAGGTCATGGCGTCGTGGCGGCGATCTTGGTTCATGTCTCCGAAAGTCTTGACGATCTTGCATTGGTTGTTCTGGTGTACTAATTATTGTTCTTGTCGATGACACCTTACCACAGTGGTCTTGGATCATGCGGAGGAAGCACTTGAAGTATCTATCACATAGCAAGGATCCAGGCTGCGTGGGCAGCTACTCAACATGTTCCCTACCACCTCGGGTCTTCACCGGACACAAGGAGCACCGCGAGGCAAAACTTGAACAGCGAGCTTGACATCTGCGGCAGCTTGGCGTTCACGGCCATGAGGTGCAGGACACAGGAGAGGGCGACACGGCGGTGGCGTTCTTGTAGGGCCGACAGGCTCGGCGAAGCGACTAGCAGCTCGGGCCACAGGGTCGAACGAGCAGGCGCGGAGGCGGTCGGCGCTGCCTTGATCTCGAGGGACGGCGAAGGAGCTCGAATGGGGGTGGTCGCCTGGCGGCGGACCTTGGCCGGGCAGCCGAGGCAGCAAGGACGACGGGGCGGCCACGGGCTTGGCGGCAGGCGCTGAGGCGGAGGCGGTTGGTGTTAGGCCGGGAGGCGGGAAGGCCGGAGCCGAGGCGGCCAAGCTGGCCAGGGAGGAGCGGCGGGAGGAGGAGCCGAGGAGGCAGAGGCGGCGGTGGAGCTCGGGGCCAGCGGAGGAGGTGGCGGCTGGGAGGAGGCCGGCCTTGCAGACTGGGACTGGCGAGGCGAGTCGGTGGCGAGCTTGGGGCAGTGCCTTGAGCTCGACAGACGGAGGAGGACAGCCTTGTGAGAGCTTGTCGGGGAAGGAGCAGACGTCAGCGCGGAGGAAGCGGAGGGAGGCGGGGCAGTGGAGGCGGGAGGAGCCCTGTGGCATGAGAGGAGGAAGGGAGGGGCCGAGAGGAGGAGCCCGTCAGCGGGAGGTGGGAGAGTTAGAAGGAAGGGGTGGGGGCAGCGTGGGAGAGAGGGAGAAGTGGGACCGGGGTGGGGCCCGGTGGTGTGCGTCGGGTGTGTGGCTGGTGTGGTGTTGCGTGTGTTGTGTTGTGTGGTTGGGAGGATCGGGTCAGGGGGCGGCAGGTGGTGTGCATGGTGGCGTGTGGGTGTGTGGTGGGTTGAGAGGAGGTGAGGTGGCAGCAGCTGATTGGAGGGGGGAGGGAGAGAGGTGAGGTGGCGAGAGAGGATAGGCTAGGGTGAGGTGGAGGTAGGGTGGGTAGACTAGGTCTGGGTGTAAAAAGGGTTTTAGGGTGGAACGATTAATACCGGGGGTGGTCGACTGGGTCGATTCAGCCCGTTCGACTGCCCCCACAAAAATAATTAAATATTTTATTTGTTTCAAACGGACTTTTGCAAACCGATAGCAACCAAAACAAAATAATCCGGTGACCCGGGGTTTGCGTTTGAACAAAGACGGGGCGTTTAGAAAACACAAACAGGTTTTTCCGAAATAGTTTTATGCAAGCAAATGCAAGATGATGACGATGCTCAAATGCAATGTGGCATGATGACATGAACATGCGGTCATGATGATGCAATGCACAAAAATCAACGCGATTTTCTAGTAGTGGTTTTGTGGGATGCCACAATTCGACACCACTAACAATGGATCTCGCCCTCGAGATCCGCCTCATGGTACCGGAAGGAAGGTCGGTGATCTGCATCTTCTCGCTTCGTGTAGATCCTCGCGACACCACTAACAAGAGGTCGTTGTCCGTGATCGTCGGGAGAACCCTCCGGGAACAAAAGGTCGAAGGTAGAGGTTTTAACAAATAAAGCCACCTCTAGCTTCGATGGAAAGAAGGAACCGATGCATTCTCATCCACTTCAATGTACAAAAGCGATTAGAAAGGGTAGTCGGCATGGGGGCCAATCCATCACGCACCCAAACTATTACTCCGCACAATCAGTGGAAAAGCGTGCAACCATTCTCGGAATCAGACTGAAGATCTCGACAATCGAGGTTCGGAAACAAAGGGGTGATGCAGACTCTGCATCGGATCTGGCGTAGATGATGTCGTCGCGTCGGAAAACACCGGAAGGCACGAGAAGGAACAAAGAGAAGTCCACCAGACGAAGGGTTCCTCGGATAGCATGAAGACCGGATGTAGCAACACTGTTACCAAAAGAGGAAGCGAAAACCTGAAGGTACGACGGAACCCATCCTCGAGAAATTCCTGGACTCGAAGAAAAGATAAGAGAGCAGATTCAAAACACGTCGAGATAAGAGGAGAATAGCAAAGGGGCAAGGAGTAAAATCAGACCTAATCAGAACTATCCAACCTATTTTGCAGAAATAGTTTTGACACTCTACTTAGGCCGTTAGCTAGGTTATCCTACAGGCTGGACTTGTGGGGTATCGCAACTGCTGAGCTCTGATACCACTCTGTAACACCCTCAGAATCGGACCTATGCAAGTTTTAGCGAAACCCGCCAAACCTGCATAGAAACGATTCAAAGGTGCCCACCAGGCACTTTCGTGTGGGTGGAAAACGAAGTAATAACATTACACAACAGTCCTCGATGGGACCCACAGAACAGATATATATACAACACGACTCCATGAGTCAAGAATACAGATATAATATACAAAGATCCAAATCACCTTGAAAAGCGAGTCGTCCAGCTACGGACAAGATGCAAATGGGGCTAGAGCCACGAAGAATAACCAATGGCGTCCATAACCCTGCCCAGCCAAGCCGGAAGGGTAACCACGCTAACGACGTCGATCTCAAAACCCTTAAACAAAGGGTGCCGACAAAGGGCAAAGGAAAAGAGGAGCGTTAATCGAGGCGATACAGCGAGGCTAGAATTCGGCGGTCCTCGCCTACATAGGTATGGTGGACTGAAGCGGCAGCGGCAGCATGCACTATACAACCTATAGAGACTCGATAAAACTGGCGGCTATCAGAGAGGAATAAGAAAACCTATTCGGAACCATCTTGATTCTACCATCAGACAAACCCATCCTGGTGTTTCCCCCTCGAGACCAAACGAGGAAGTCAACCAACGAATTCACAGAGTTGGCAGTTTTACTTATTCAGTTATAGTTGCATCATTTACTAGTCAAATATAGATAGTCATCCTGATAAAATAAGCAGTGGGCACTTTTATTTAACCATTCCGTGGTAGTTGCAACACTTACTAGTTAGTTACCATTAGCATGAGATAACCCAAAACCCAGCAATTGTTGGTACTTTTATTTAGCCATTCCGTTGTAGTTGCAATACTTACTAGTCAGGTACAATTGTCGCAAGCGACAAACCAAACAAGCAATTGTTGGCAGTTTTATTTAGCCATTCCATTATAGTGAAGCTGATTACTAGTCATTATAAAGTCAAATTTATAGCACTACTTTAGTTATAGTTGTCTATGATCGAGAATCGTGCTCCAAGTCGTCCATAACCGCGACACGGCTTTCGTAAAGTTTTACCGGCCGGGTACACCAATAGCAATACACGCTCGATCAACCTCGGAAAAACCAAATCAAAACCCAACGAGGCCTTCACGACAAAGCAATCACAGGATTCAGAATTATTTCAGGGGGCAACCCCTTAAAGTAGACCATAGCAAACGGCCGGGCTCGAGACGGACTCAAGGTTGTGGGGACGGCAGAACGGCGGGAACCCAAAACTGGGCTTGTCGACACCGCGGAATCGTGCCACGATCCTAAACAGTACAGTGTGCTCCTCACACAATCGTAAATAAAGCAGTAGCATGGCATAAGTACAGGATAGTAAATAAAACCTCAAACTAGTTTGTGGCCCCAAGAAACAAGACTGAATCAAGCTCTGGCTCAGGGGGGTCCCATAATCCTCCCGGATGTGGATAGCGCGATAAATCAAGGAACAGGTATCAAGCACTCGGGGTCCTACGGGACACAAGTGGACGGTTAACAACCAAATAACATCTATTGACCACATGTGCCTCTGCTTACCTACTTCAATTTTAGTTGTTAAGCAGTAATTAAAGTGAACGAAAAGTAAAGCCATGATCATCTCCAACATCAAACGGGCGGCAATACTCCAACAAATGTGGTACTGGACGACACGCGACAGCACTTGAGCAAGCGACTACGACACGCAGGTCCAACTATCTACCAAACAACAGGTAATAGGATGTGTCCAAGGCAATATAAGGCTGCGAGGAATATCACGGGTACGAAAACTAGAGCATCGCAACATAGATAGCAATAGATCAACAGGAGGGAATAAATACTATAAAAGTAAGATAGGTAGAAAGGGGGAGATGCTCGCCTGAAAACATTGCCGAAGGTTCATCCGAAGATCGGGTCGACACTCGCATCAACTCAACGGCCTTATCCGCGAAGAAGCAAAACACTAGAATAAACACCGGATGCAATATTTAATACTACGGCAAAAGATCGGGCATGATGCATGTATGATGCATGGCATGGCAAAGGTGCGATGCAATTAGGTCATGTTAAGCGGAACCGGGGTCCCGACAATTAATTAGGTGGTTCATGTTATTTATCTATCCCGCAAATTAAATGTTGTCATAACATGGCAGAAGATAGTACCGGGTTCGCTACACCAATTTAAATGAGGCCAATATGAGACTAGATTTGCCCGCATATGGGCCCCATATTTAACTATATGGTGAATTGGCAGAAGGCCCCCAAACCACACAAATATGCATGCGAGTATGACAATTAAATATGCATCAAGTTTCATATATGGCATTTATAAAATAGGGGCTCAGAAAAAGGTTCGCACATTAGGGTTCGGCAGATCTTGGTTCCGGGGTTCGGGGTCGGTCTCGGGGTTCGGGGTTCGATCTCAGGGTCCGGATCCGGGATTCGGTCTCGGCGGGATCGTTCTTGGATAACGGGGGTAGGTCTTGTCGCATTCGCGGTGGTCGGGCCATGTTGTCGGTCTTGTCGTCTAACGCGGAGATCTTGGCATTCCGGGAGGAAGTACTTGGTCTGGCATCGGGGCATCGGACTCGCCCTGGTTGGTGTCGGTCTTGTCGGGCCCGCGCAGTTGATCTTAGTGTTACCGGATGATCTTGCCGACTCCAGGCGAAGGCCTTGGCGCTCTAGATCGGTCTTCAGGGTCCCGACCATCGGATCCTTGAAGAAGGTCATGGCGTCCGAAAGTCTTTGGAGGATCTTACATTGGTTGTTCCTGGTGTACTAATTATTGTTCTTGTCGATGACACCTTACCCTGGTGGTCTTGGATCATGCGGAGGAAGAACTTGAAGTATCCATCACATAGCAAGGATCTGTAGCTGCGTGGGCCAGCTACTCAACATGTTCCCTACCACCTCGACGGGTCTTCACCAGACACAAGGAGCACCGCGAGGCAAAAACTTGAACGACGAGCTTGACATCTGCGACGAGCTTGGCGTTCACGGCCATGAGGTGCAGGACACAGGAGAGGGGCGACACGGCCGGTGACGTTCTTGTAGGGCCGACAGGCTCGTGGGCGACTAGCAGCTCGGCCCACGGCGGGGTCGAGCAGGCGGCGGAGGTCGGCCAGCTTGGTCTTGGGGGACGGGGAGGAGCTCGCGAAGGTGGGGGTGGTCGCCGCAGCGGCGGGGCAGCTGAGGCAGCAAGGACGACGGGCCGGGCCACAGGCAGCTTGGCGGGCGCTGAGGGGAGGCGGTTGGTGTTAGGCGCTGCCGGGAGGCGAGGAGGCGGAGCCGCGAGGCTACTGGGCGGCCAGCGGGCCGGGCATAGGGAGGCGGTGGCGGGGAGGAGGAGCCGGAGGAGCAGAGGCGGCGGTGGAGCTCGGGGGCCCGCGGAGGAGGGTAGGCGGCCTGGGAGGAGGCCAAGACCGGGACTGGCCGGGCGGCGGCAGGCGAGGTGGTGGCGAGCTTGGGGGCAGGATGGCCGGGCTCGACCATGGGCGGACGGAGGAGGGAGCCCGGCGGCAGCGAGGCAGCGTCGGGGAGGAGGGGACGCGCGAGGCGGAGCGGAGGGAGGCGGGGACGGTGGAGGCGGCGGAGGAGCCCCTGCTGGAGGTGCACAGCAGGGCGCAGGAGGACGGCGGGGTGACGGGGCCGGAGAGGGAGGAGGCGGGCGCGCGAGAGGGGAAGCTCGGGGGAGGGCGCGGCGGCGGGGCAGGAGGAGCCCGTCGCGGGAGGTGGGGGGAGAGAGGAAGAAGGAAGGGGTGAGGGACGCGTGGGGGGAGGGGAGAGAGGGAGAAGTGGGACCGGGGTGGGGCCCGGTGGTGTGCGTCGGGTGTGTAGCTGGTGTTGTGTTGCGTGTGTTATGTTGTGTGGTTGGGAGGATCAGGTCAGGGGCGGCAGGTGGTGTGCATGGTGGCGTGTGGGTGTGTGGTGGGTTGAGAGGAGGTGAGGTGGCAGCAGCTGATTGGAGGGGGGGAGGGAGAGAGGTGAGGTGGCGAGAGAGGATAGGCTGGGGTGAGGTGGAGGTAGGGTGGGTAGACTAGGTCTGGGTGTAAAAGGGGTTTTAGGGTGGACCGACATCACGGGGTGGTCGATCGGGTCGATTCGGCCGTTGCACTCCACAAAATAATTAAATATTTTATTTGTTTCAAACGGACTTTTGCAAACCGATAGCAACCAAAACAAAATAATCCGGTGACCCGGGGTTTGCGTTTGAACAAAGACGGGGCGTTTAGAAAACACAAACAGGTTTTTCCGAAATAGTTTTATGCAAGCAAATGCAAGATGATGACGATGCTCAAATGCAATGTGGCATGATGACATGAGCATGCGGTCATGATGATGCAATGCACAAAAATCAACGCGATTTTCTAGTAGTGGTTTTGCGGGATGCCACACATAGCCAAGGGCTTTCTGGCCGAAGAGTGCATCTCTTTCTGCACAAATTATCTAGACATCGAGAACCCTGTCGGTCTTCCCGTCAACAGACACCTTGGCAAGCTCGACGGATCTGGTCACCGAGGGTCAAATGCATCGCATGCGCACTTTGATTTTCGATGCGAGACTTTGATCGAGCAAACCTCGTCGCTACTGATTTAGAACTGGTCGATCCTTGGGCATGAAGCACAAAAGGTTAATCGAGAAGAAATACATTGGACGGGCATACAGAGGACGCAGGGAGAAATAATCAAAGAGCACAACTCAGATTTCACGCGTTGGTTTAGGCAGACGCTCCTTGATAATCCCCCGCGCTCGCATTCTTCTAACACGGAAAAGATCATATTCACCTTGTCGCAGGGACCGATGCAAAACCTGGTGACCTATCAGGCGTATGATATCAACGGCTACACATTCTACACGGAGGAAAAGGACAACAAGTGTGATTATCATAACTCAGGCGTAACGTCGGAATTCTACACCGATGACAACGTGAAGGAAAGATTCTACGGAATAATCGAGGAGATCTAGGAGCTCGACTACTGTGGAGAAAAGGTGCCGATGTTCCGTGTCAGATGGTCAAAGAGCGTCGAAAGAGAAGACCGGTATTTCACAACCATGGTTATACCCGAAGCAGCCAAATCCAAGGCCGCCGGTGCAAACGTGGCCGCGAAAAATGAACCGTGGTCGGCTACCAAAGTGGACCAATGTTTTTCATTACCGACCCGACAAAGCCTAGCCGTGTTGTCGTGAGGAGAGGAAAAGAAACATCATCGGAATGGATGGAGTCGCCAACGAGCAAGACTTCACCAAGACGGCGATCCAAAGATTGAAGATGGACGACTACGATGCAGCAAAGAACATACATCACAAGAAGAAAAGGACAACCCTACCCAAAAAAGGTAGCCCGTTCGAAGAAGAAACATTAAAGTGCGGGCTAAATTATTCAACCGACAAAGAAGGGAAAAAGATTGTAAAACGCTAGCTCAAAAAATATTGTAAACGCGTGGTCAAAAAAAAGATTGTAATATTCATGAACAAAGTATTATGAAATTTAGTTATACTTCAAATCATATTTTTGGGCATTTTGGAATATTATTACTTTTGGGCATTTTGGAATATTTAAAAGTATTTTAAAATAAAATAAAACTTCTATGGCATATATCACCACTTTTGGGCATTTTTTGGAATATTTAAAAGTTTTTTTAAAATCAAAACAAAAAATTGGGACACCAGGATTCAACCAGGTGCTCTCGTGTTTAGAATAGAGTAGTGGGCGTAACCGTGGGATAGGCTAGTCTAGTTGTTAGCTAGTGGGTCTGTAGTTCTCTTATCCAGTAGTTAGAAGCCGATAGGCGTAGCGCACTAGCCCATAGTGCGCTATAGATATCCGTAGCGCACTATGGCTCAGTGCGCTACGCCTAAGTGCCTTTATCCACACGTGTGGCGCCCGACCCCCTCTCTCATCCCCATCTCTCCATCTCTCAGCCCAAGCAAGGACCGCCGCTCTCGATCCGGCTGCGTCCCGAGGAGGAGGAGGCCCGCCTCGAGGAGGAGGAGGTCCGCCCGTACGTGTCCGAGGAGGAGGTCCGCCCGCGTCTCAGGAGGAGGCCCGTGTCCGAGGAGGAGCATCCGCCGCGCGCGTCTCAGGAGGTGGAGGCCGCCGTCGTCCGCCCGTCGTCGTCCGCCCGTCGTTGTCCGCCCGTCGTCCGCCTGTCAGAGGTGAGCATCTCCTCTCCCCTCTCTCCCTCTCTCCCTCTCTCCCTCTGTTTTGGGGGCATCCTAGGCTTTGCAACCCTAGTAGCGGGCATCCCAAGCGGGCTCTCGCTAGCTAGTACCAAGCCGATGCTGCTATAGCTCCTCCCATAGAACAATGTCGCCGTCTCCTCGAATCGGTTCTATGAGGAGGGGCCGCAGCCGGGCGGTGCCTCCAATGTTGCAGTGCTGCGATCTTCTTCAGGCGTCCTAGCCTAGGTTCACATCGGTTCATGGCGTCCAGCCATAGATAGCCATCTCCTGAAAGCAAACTACCATCTTCTCCTTGCAGAACAACCACGGTCCAATATTGTTCATTGCATATATCAAACAACTCGGGAAAGTATCCTTCAAAGAATTCGCCACACCAAGAATTTTAACTTGCATTTTTGCCACAAAGATAAAGATCTTTGACCGAGCATTTCGACCAAAGAGCATAGTATTTAGACCTATGTTTTGTACAAAAAAAATTCTAGAATCCCCCAAATATTTTCTCCTCATAAAATCTTGCCAATGGCCATTCCCTTTTTCCACCTTCCACCACCATTTGCACATTAGAGCTAGGTTAAATTTGGCAGGCTTCTCCATCTGGACAATATTTGTTTTATGTAGTATTTTCATTGACATTTGATATACAACATCGTTAGAGAGACAAGCATCAGTCTTAGTCACTCTTCCACCAATGGACATGGTGCTCCCCAACCAACCCCCCATATTCTTCTTGATCTTCTCCCCCAGGAAGCTCATCTTAGAGACATAGGTTTTTCTGAAATGCTCCTGCTGAAATCCTAGTTATGTTGTATGGTTTTAGTCTTCGATCTTTGGTGATGGTCTAGTAGTGCTGAGAAGGCACTACTGCAAGCAATATAAACTTTTATGCTTGCTGCTGTGTGTACTATTTGTGAAACTTGTGTGTACTGGCCATATATATTTGCTATGCTGGCCATATATTTGTTATGCTGTGTGTACTATTATATATGTTCCCTATTATATATGTTCCCTGTTATATTTGTGCTCTGTTATATACTGTTGTGTATATGTTATATACTGTATATTTTATATTCTTTATGTATCTGTGTATATGTTATATACTATAAACTATCTCAATGTATATGTTATATACTGTTGTGTATCTGTGTTAATCATTAATGATGGATGATGGAAGCGGAGGCGGCGATGATGGATGGGGCTATTTTCTTTGTGTGTGAATGATGGATGGGGTCAATGGGGTTATCACTGGGGCTGTTTTTTCTTTTAGGGATTTCAATTGAGTTGCCCATTTCTCCCGAAGTGTTGATTCACTTCCGTTTCGGTTGAGAAAATGGGCGCTCGTAGGTCCAAAAATTAGCAAAGGTCATGCCGGATTTTTCCGTGCATTTAACCAATTATTTGTTTTTTATTAGTACAAAGATGTGTGACAACGACGAGGCTGGATGTTCTAAGCGCATCAGCGCTGAAGGAGAACTCAGACCTCCGAATAAACAATTGACATTCTGGGAGGCGGCCCAGCGTCTAGAAGACGATGAAGAATACCATCCTTCGGAGAGCGAGGATGATGAGATGGAAGACTTGGAGGAAGAAGCCGAAGGAACGGACGATGAAACCACTGATGGCGGCGAGGGCACAGGGAGTGGTAGCAACCCTCCTAAGAAGAAGAAGAAGCGAAGGACCGGCGCCCGAACACGGCCCGGCACGGTCGAGGAGAAATTACCAAGTGAGCCCATCGGGGGTTCCTTTGGAGCCCGCCCTTGTCGTCAAAAGTGCGGTGGGCAAGTGGCGGCGATCACCGGACAACCATCTCGATCAACACCGAGAATATCCGGCATAAAGATAATGGCCACTTGCGCACACTCTTCGTGAAGCTGCACGCCGGATACAAGTTCCCGCTAAGTATCGAACACAAATTATCATGGGAGCAGTAAATAAATCCGCCCTCACAAAGATGAGCACCGCCTGCCACCGGAGAACCGGATAAAGAAGAAGATCTATAAAGAAGGCAAAAGTCTCGAGGAGATCCGGAAGATTGACCCGAGATCACCGAAGATCAGTTCCGGAGTTCAAGGAGACGTGTGAATCGAAGAGCCCCGCCAATAGTAATCGGGGAAAGGTCCGCAGCGATGAATATAGGTCATCACCATCTCGGATCTGGTGGATCTGACCGCGGAGGCCAAATGGAATAAGGAGGACGAAGAGTATAGATCAAGGGATAGAAAACCCTTTGCTAAATTCGAACCGCAGGTTCAAACTTCATCAGGGCCCGTTACCATGTGGACCCAAAAACCAAACAACTCACCGCAGATCCTACGGTGAAGGAATTCGAGGAAATTGTGGTAAGTATAATCTAATTACCATGGATCAACTCGATTGCAATCTAATCGATGATCTAAACGATTCACTGTTACTTCTTCTGCAGGAGGAGGAAATTGTTGCTAGTCATGGATCCCAGGGTTCCTCATCCTAGGGGTCGACGGCGGCCACCCGGTGGGATAACCCTTTTAACAGGGCGATGAACCGGGCCAAGAAAATAGATCCGGTTACGAAGAAGTCGTCGTCGGTTGGCCGTCTGGCCGGCCTCGCGGGTAAGAATTGGGTGGATCATTTTGGTCCACCGCCGAGGACGCATGTGGCACCGTCGGGAAGGAGCGAGGAGGAAAACCGCGAGGTTCAAGAACTTAAGGCACAAGTGGCGTGGATCCCGCAGATCGTCCAAGACAACCTGGCAATCACCCTCACGTCCTTCCTGCCTACCTTGGTGGAGTCAATAGCGAGTGCGGGTGGTCGAGTAGGGCCGTGCGATTCCAAGAATGGTCGGACCACTCGAACGCGGCGCCGACGAATCAGGCGAACTACGTGTTCGTGACTCCGCCCGCTAGCACCGCGGCGCCGCAAGTGTTGGTGACTCGCCCTGCCATCACCGCGGTGCCGGAGTACATGTTGGTTCCCCCCCTGCCATCGTCCGCGGCACGGAGCTCAAGCACCCGTCGGTAGGGTGAATACACGGCGCCAAACCGCGCCATCAAGCAGCCCTTCCGTCTCTTGCACGCCCGTCGCCGTATGCGGTGCGTCGACATTAGCCGATCTCGACGCCATCACGGTAAACAAATTGCTTTAATTACCGCCTTTCATGCCATCTATATATTACTCTTGTGGCATCTCGCTCTGACGACACCGTACATGTTTTCTGCAGACGGATGTTCCTTGCACTCTCTTATGCTACGTGAACAACGAGATGAGGGATGTTGCCAAGGGTACCATCGTTCAACCCTTGCAGCGCACATTCCACTCAAAGCCGATGCCAGATAGCGTGCACAGGGTTAAAATTAGTCGGGTGCTAAGGGGCTGCGACGACCTGGAACCTCTCATCCAACCCCCAGGAGCGGATGAAGAAGAGTCGTCTGTCCTCAGAAGTTGCTTCGGCTTGTTCTTGCTATGGCCAAAGAGCATGATCCGTTTGGGGACGGCGGGGGCCATCACGCCAGCATAACAAGCACTGTCGTGCGGTGACAAGCGGTGGCAAGGCCCCCTTACCGCCCTCGCCGTCACCTCCACGCGGTGGGTCGGATGATCATGTTGATGATATGCACATGGCGCAGGATCCGACCGAGGACGATGAAGACTAGAATGATCACTTCTTCAGCACTCAGTTTGGCAACGAAGAAGACCTAGCTGGTGGCCCCACAGAGAAAGCCACTATCACCAAGCGTCATTTGGTTCTCGAGACGCCTCCACTTGCGCCTTCTGAGCCACCGATACAACCAACCGCCCTTTATTCTAAGCCACGACACTACATAGGGCAGCCGGTGCTCAGATTGAGTGCTGCCCGCTCTCCAAAAGGAAAAAGGGCAGGAAAAGAAAATCTAGCTCGAGCCAGCGGTGGCGTCAACAATCGCGAATCCGATCAGGTTTCGGACGGGCCACCAAGACCCGAGGGTATTATGTGGAGGATTAATGTGGCGGGTCAGCCCATGCTACCTAAGAATTTGCGAAAGCTCGCCAGTTCGAAACTGCAGAGTGTGCATGACGGTGTGCTGACGATAGAGAGACGCCTTCTGGCGGAGAAAGATCCCTCGCACCCGGTATTCGTGGTTAAGGTGCCACCAGGCTTGTGCTTCGTCGACACCGCCTTGCGGATCTGTTCTTCCTGTGGTTCGAGGACATCTTCAATATGTTCCACCTATACCTGCACTATACCATGGTCCGTCTCTTTTCTCTCGGCCACGCAGATCATTAGAGAACACACCGGCATCGCTATAGTGGACCCCTACTACATGCGTGGCTGCTTGGGTTCCCCGAACGACGTATCGTGGCCTCGTACCTAAAAAGAATCCTCGTGGCGAACAAGACAAAGGAATACATTCTCGTGCCTTACTTTCCCGAGTAAGTCGTTATTCACCGCCACGTCGATTGGCTTTATTAGATCATCATCATTCTTTTTCAACACATTCCATTTGAATTTTTTTGCGAGAGATGAACCTTTGCGCTCATCTCCTTATCGCGAAGCATTCCCACGCCAATTTCGACCGGGAGTCTAGAAAAGAAGAAATACTACGACAAGATCAAGGAAGTTCTGGATGATGCTCTCACTGGCTTTGCCTCGAAGGAAGGCACTAGCTTCGTGCGTAAGAAGGTCAAGTTCGGCAGGCACGTCTTCAACCACGTAACAGAGTTCCCCTGCGTGAAGCAGCCGGAAAACAGTAAGAAGGAAGCCTACTACGCACTCCATCACATGAGGCGTTCCTACTTGACCGCAGAATTCTCACGCGGATCATCTCAAGCGTGGGCGAAGCAAAGGCCAAGATCAATGATTCGGATATTAGACAAGAGATGTATTGCATCCAAAGCGATTTGGGGCAATCATCTTCGTGATGTCATGACTTGGGGATCTTCTCGGAGAAATATCGAATAACCGTGACATAGAAGATCGCCTAGAGATGCAGGTGACTATAGGAAGTTCATGACGAGACGTATGCCCTCCTGCCCTAAGCCGAGCCGTAAGGCTTGATGTTGGCCTAGTTGTAGTTGCAAACTATAGATGACCTTTGTGTGTGTGTGGACGACAAGTGTACTTATCTTATTAGGTTTATGAATCACCGCTTACTTATTTTGCTTATTATTATTATATATCAATCAATGCTTGGTTTTTTGCTTACTCTTTGGTTTTTTGCTTACTCTTTGGTTCTCGGACGACAAGTGTGAGTTATTTTGTCTTTTTCGAGAATATGCCGATGATTGAAATGTCGTGGCACAATATATATGTGAATGTGCTATGACGGATTAGCCTTGTGATATGCACAAGTCCGTGAATTGTGCATCCTACTTGGCTAATCCCGTCATAGCATATTCCTGTGTCCAACGACCTAGCTAGTTATATATGAGGCATTCTTTTCAAGTTATTTTTGTCTTTTTCGAGAATATGCCGATGATTGAAATGTCATGGCACAATATATATGTGAATGTGCTATGATGGGATTGTCAGCCTTGTGATATGCACGAGTCCAGCACTTGTGCAGCCTACCTGGCCAACAGTCCCGTCATAGCATACTCCTGTGTCCAACGACCTAGCTAGTTATATATGAGGCATTCTTTTCGAGTTATTTTGTCTTTTCGAGAATATGCCGATGATTGAAATGTCATGGCACAATATATATGTGAATGTGCTATGACGGATTGTTAGCCTTGTGATATGCACAAGTCCGTGAATTGTGCATCCTACTTGGCTACATCCCGTCATAAGCATATTCCTGTGTCCAACAACCTAGTTATATATGAGGCATTCTTTTCGAGTTATTTTTGTCTTTTCGAGAATATGCCAATGATTGAAATGTCGTGGCACAATATATATGAATGTGCTATGGCGGGATTGTTAGCCTTGTGATATGCACAAGTCCAGAATTGTGCATCCTACTTGGCTAATTCCCGTCATAAGCATATTCTGTGTCCAACAACCTAGTTATATATGAGGCATGCTTTTCGAGTTATTTTTGTCTTTTCGAGAATATGCCGATGATTGAAATGTCGTGGCACAATATATATGTGAATGTGCTATGACGGGGTTGTTAGCCTTGTGATATGCACAAGTCCGTGAATTGTGCATCCTACTTGGCTAACAAGATGGCGTCATAAGCATATTCCTGTGTCCAACAACCTAGTTATATATGAGGCATGCTTTTTGAGTTTGGTCTTTTTGATTTAAGAGTACTTTCTATAAGTGTATCTTCATATGCGACTTTAATTATACATGTTTTTTCAATCACCGGTTAGTTATTATTGTCAACTTGTAGATGACGTGGTACGTCGTGTACAAGGGACGGGTTCCCGGAGTCTACGATGATTGGGAAGACTGCCGGAGACAGGTGCACCGTTTCAGCGGCAATAGCTATAAAGGGTACAACACTATGGCGGAGGCGGAAGCTAGATACACGTGCTATCTAGCGGTAGTTAGGACAAGGAACCGGATGAAGACCTACACCTTCGTCGCGGCGGTGATCATGCTTATCTTCTTTGGTTATTTATCCCGCGTTTGTGTCTAGCTAGCTAGTTTAGATGTCTAGGCGAGCTTCCGAGCTCTAACTTGTTCGATCGACACATGTATTCGCATGTCACCAACTACTACTTTGTAACATGATCAAAACAATGTAACTTAGACTATGTATTCATGTATGAGACTTATCTATATGTATTTGTTTCAATCTTGTTTTTCATATTGAGTATTTATATATATAATTGTATATATTGTATCTTTGTGTGTATATCTGCTGTAATATTGTATATAATCTGTATTGCATATAATCTGGCTAGGAAATTAAAAAAACAAAAAATACATCTGTGGCGCACATGGTCTACCTTCTGTGGCGCACTACACCTAAAGCGCACCATGGATGTTTAGTGGTGCACTAGGTAGTGCGCCACAGAAGATCCAAGGGGTAGCGCACCATGCCAAACTTCTGTGACGCACTAGGAGGTGAGCTACGCCTATCTCTACACAACCGTGGCGCACTAGGTAGTGCGCCACGGCTGAGAGATAGCCGTAGCGCAAGGCCCGTGGTGCACTGCAGGTGCGCCACAGATGATGGTTTCAGGTGCGCCACTAAAGGCTGTTTTCCTAGTAGTTTTAGTCCCGGTTGGTGGCTCCAACCGGGACATATTCCCCTGTTTTCAAAAAATTTCAGGTATTTTCTCTCTGTTCCCGCCTTATTTTTTATTTTGGGGTTTAAATTTGTATTGTTTTTTAAATGATAATTAATTTGGAATTTAGAAAAATTTAAACATAAAAAGTGTTTGGATTTGAATAAATAATTCAAAACCATTTTCTGTTTTAAAAAATAATTGATGTAACCATTTAAAATATGAACCATTTACAATTAAAAATGAATTAACTTATATTTTTTTAATATCAATTTGGAATTTAGAAAAACTTTAAACATAAGAAGTGTATGGATTTGAATAAATAATCCAAAACCATTTTCTATTTTTAAAAAATAATTAATGTAACCTTTTAAAATGAATTAACTTATATTTTTGAATATTAATTTGGAATTTAGAAAAACTTTAAACATAAAAAGTGTTTGGATTTGAATAAATAATTCGAACATGATAGGTCATTTTGTGAAGGTTTTTTCGAAACCACATATTGCGAGCATCGTTAGAACTTGCATTGGATCTCTGAAGAAACCACATATTTCGAGTCTAAAAATGATTTTTTAAAAAAATCACGGGCGATAGATCATGTACCTGTAGTACAAACCGGACCCACTTCCTACAGATTCGGCAGACATTTGTCCTTTTTATCCGGGATCGACGAAAAGGTTTGAGATTTACCGGTTGGGAGATAGTCCATGTAAGGTGGTCTAGTATTTTATAAAAATGGGACGGTAGCATTCTGAAACGGCATTTTGGTGGTTACTTCACAAAACGACCCGTTTTTTTCGCTCGGAAAATGGAAAAGGGCTTTTCCGTGCGACAAAAAGGAAAACTTCCTCCTGCAACATTGTTCTCCATACCAATGTCCACACACATGCATAATATGGGCACAACATCACAAACTATGCCGTGATTCAGCACATAACATCGGTCATTTGGACCGAAAGCCATGAAACCTCGAACATGATAGGTCATTTTGTGAAGGTTTTTTCGAAACATGATCAATATAACAAGTCTAGTATATTTCCTTTCAACTATGTAACAAAATATGACACCACGCGAAGGATTTTCATTGTTCGGATTTTTTTTGAATTTATTATGCCCGTTTTGAATTATCTGAATTTCTAACTATGGTCGAACCGGTGTGCATGAAGATAGGGGACGAGCATCGTTAGAACTTGCATTGGATCTCTGAAGAAACCACATATTGCGAGTCTAAAAATGATTTTTTCAAAAAATCACGGGCGATAGATCATGTACCTGTAGTTCAAACCGGACCCACTTCCTACCGATTCAGCAGACATTTGTTCTTTTTACCCGAGATGGACGAAAAGGTTTGAGATGTACCGGTTGGGAGATAGTCCATGTAAGGTGGTCTAGTATTTTAGGAAAATGGGACGGTAGCATTCTGAAACGGCATTTTGGTGGTTACTTCACAAAACGACCCGTTTCTTTTGCTCGGAAAATGGAAAAGGGCTTTTCCGTGCGACAAAAAGGAAAACTTCCTCCTGCAACATTGTTCTCCATACCAATGTCCACACACATGCATAATATAGGCACACCATCACAAACTATGCCATGATTCAGCACATAACATCGGTCATTTGGATCGAAAGCCATGAAACCTCGAACATGATAGGTCATTTTGTGAAGGTTTTTTCGAAACATGATCTATATACCAAGTCTGGTATTTTTCCTTTCAACTATGTAACAAAATATGACACCATGCGAAGGATTTTCATTGTTTGGATTTTTTTGAATTTATTATGCCCGTTTTAAATTATCTGAATTTCTAACTATGGTCGAACCGGTGTGCATGAAGATAGGGGACGAGCATCGTTAGAACTTGCATTGGATCTCTGAAGAAACCACATATTGCGAGTCTAAAAATGATTCAGCACAACATCACAAACTATGTCGTGATTCAGCACATAACTTCATGCCGATTCGGCAGACATTTAGTCCTCGATGTAGTCACAAACCGAGACTAAAAATATTTTCCGCCATTTCCCACCTCTTCCCGCCAAGTTTTCCCGCCCTTTCCTTTCTATTAGAGCTTTTAGTCCTGGATGTAGTCACTAATCGGGACTAAAGATATTTCTCGCCATTTCCCAAAGCTTCACGCCAAGTTTTCCCGCCCTTTCCCTCTATATTTAGGGTGATCATGCCATGGCTATCCACACATCCACACCTTCCTCTCTTAGAACAATGGACAACGCCTACTGGGCCATTCTGACCCTTGAGGAGACCGAGCGGCGCCCAACTACCCTTGTCCGCCGGCTACCGCCGCCGCCATTTGGATCTTTGGCCTGCAGGGTTCCATCCCTCAAGGTTCCGCACGCCAGGCGGCCATCACAAACCACTTCTACCACGAGCTCACGCCGGAGCAGCGGATGGATCCCTAGTGGGATCCCGACAACTACGACACCTGGAATGCCTTCTTTGCTAATAGGCGAGAAAGGGAGCTCGCTAGGTACGAGGGTGATGGCCCGCCACCGGTGAACCACAACGAAGCCGACCGTCGTCTGTGGTGGGCGAACCGTACTATCATCGGAGTGATGCGCTACATCGCCGGGGGAGACCATCCTCACCTACGGTGCCCACGAGTCCACCCGCCACAGGCCCCACATTGTCCCGGCGGTAGCGACATCGTCTTCCAGGAGACCGCTCTCTCGCCCGCCGTGAATCCGAGGCTGGAATGGCCCCTGGTATATGCCATGGATGGGCTGAGGATCCCCGGAGTGGTAGGTGACGATGACGATGATGATGATGACGACGACGATGAAGACCCTGAAGCTGCGTACTATAGGACTAGGCATGATTATGACTAAAGGGGGCGGCTTTAGTCCTGAGTGTTAGCTAGTCCCAGTTTGTCCCGGTTTTTAATATTAATAAATGTCTTGAGTGTTACCTAATAAATAGAGGGAAATGCCTATATAAAGAGAGGGTTCATCTTTAGTCCCGGTTGGAGAAACCCTAAACCCTAAACGCTAAACCCTAAACCTGGATTGCGGCAGAGTGGGCCAGGCAACACTAATAATAGGGGTGAGTGTCGACATTATGTCGTGCTGCTTGTACCTTGTCCCGGATGGTGTCACCAACCGGGACTAAAGATGAACCTTTAGTCCCGGTTGGAGACACCAACCGGGACTAAAGATGAGTCAGCACTAATAATAGGGGAGAGTGTCGACATTATGTCGTGAGTGTCGACATTATGCCGAGCTGCTTGTACTATAAATAGGCATCCTTGTGAGTCCAGTCCTCCAGCCAGTTTGAGGCATCTCCAAGATGGTTTTAGAGAGCAGGGACACCACTACGGCCAGTTTTAGGGAGATGCCGACGGAGCCCAGTCCTCCGGCATCTCCGAGAAACTGGTCATAGAGGCACTCCCTAATATGTGAAATTAGTTAGATCCGAGGCGTATCGATCTAGTTAGATAAGTTACAAGCTGCAAGATGGTTTTCGTGAGCAGGGACACCACTACGACCAGTTTTAGGGAGATGCCGCCGGATCCCAGTCCTCCGGCATCTCCAAGAAACTGGTCATAGAGGCACTCCCGGTCCAGCCACAAAACGGGACTAACACTCAAGAAATTTATTAATATTAAAAACTAAGACTACAAAACCGGGACTAAAGGCCACAAAACGCGAAAGATATCCTTCGGTCAAGCCACAAACCGCGAAAGACATGAACTAGAGTTACATAATATGAGCATGAACTTCTTGGCATATGTCATTCCTTATGACCGCTTCAGACGTAACCATGGAGCATCTTCTTTACTTAACGGAATGCTTGGGTCAGTTTTCACTGTGAAGGGCGGAATTTCATCAAACTTATTATAATCTTCTGACATGTCTGTCTTGTCCTCGATTCCCACGATGTTTCTTTTCCCTGAAAGAACTATGTGACGCTTTGGCTCATCATATGATGTATTCGTTTGCATATTTTTTCCTTTTTTCGGTCTGGAGGACATGTCCTTCACATAGAAAACCTGAGACACATCATTGGCTAGGACGAATGGTTCATCTCTATAACCAAGATTGTTGAGATCCACTGTTGTCATTCCGTACAACTGGTCTATATTTACCCCTTCCCCATTCAGGTTGACCCATTTGTAGCGAAACAAAGGGACCTTAAAAGAGACTCCATAGTCTAGTTCCCATATCTCCTCTATGTAACCATAATATGTGTCCTTTTGTCCATTCTCGTCTATTGCATCAAAGCGGACACCACTATTTTGGTTGGTGCTCTTTTTATCTTAGGCGATCGTGTAGAATGTATTCACATTTATTTCGTACCCTTGGAAATTCAATATAATAGAAGATGGTGACGCGGCCAACAAGTATAGATGATCTCCAACAGTGGTGTCATTCAAGAGATGTGTCCGCATCCAACCACCGAAAGACTTCATGTGTTCATCTGTAATCCATGATTCAGGCTTCCCCGGGTTTTTGGAGCGTACAATATTCTTGTGTTCCTCGATATACGGAGCTGCCAAGGTGGAATTATGTAGAACTGTGTAGTGTGCTTTAGTGAAAGAATCCCCGTCCCTACATATCATTGATTTATTTCCCAGCGTGCCTTTTCCAATTAGTCTTCCCTCATGCCGCGAGTCAGAAACACCAATCGGCTTAAGGTCAGGAATAAAGTCAACACAAAACTCAATGACCTCCTCTGTTCCATATCCCTTGGAGATGCTTCTTTCTGGTCTAGCACGGTTATGAACATATTTCTTTAAGACTCCCATGAACCTCTCAAAGGGGAACATATTGTGCAGAAATACTGGACCGAGAATGGAAATCTCTTCCACTAGATGAACCAGGAGATGTGTCATAATATTGAAGAAGGATGGTGAGAACACCAATTCAAAACTAACAAGACATTGTACCACATCCCTTCTGTAACCTTGGCAGAATATCTGGATTGATTACCTTCTGAGATATTGCATTGAGGAATCCACACAGCTTCACAATGGGTACTCGAACATTTTCCGGTAGAAGCCCCCTCAATGCAATCGGAAGCAACTGCGTCATAATCACGTGACAGTCTTGAGACTTCGGGTTTTGGAACTTTTTCTCTGCCATATTTATTATCCCCTTTATATTAGATGAGAAGCCCGACAACACCTTGATACTGTAAAGGACTTCAAAAAAGATTTCCTTCTCTGCTTTGGTAAGAGCATAGCTAGCACGACTTAAGTGACGCCCTTTATCCGTCTTGTTATGTGTATGCATGTTCTTTGGGTCTTTCATAATTTGTTGGTCCTCCCATGCTTCAGGTGTATCTTTTGTCTTCCCATACACGCCTAGGAATCCTAGCAGGTTCACGCAGAGATTCTTCTTCACGTGCACCACGTCGATTGAAGAGCGGACACGCAGGACTTTCCAATATGGCAGCTCCCAAAATATAGATTTATTCTTCCACATGGGTGCGTGTCCTGTAGCGACGTCGTTCGGAACTGATTGACCGCCGGGACCCTTTCCAAAGATCACTTCTATGTCCTTGACCATACCAAATACATCGTCACCAGCAGGGAGTTCACGCTTCTTCCGGTGATCTGCCTCACCTTTGAAATGCTTGCCTTTCTTTCTTACCGGATGATTGGTCAGAAGAAATCGTCGATTCGCCAGGTACACAACCTTCTTGCATTTATGCAAATATGTACCTTCAGTATTATCTAAACAGTGGGTGCATGCCTTATATCCCTTGTTTGTCTGTCCTGAAAGGTTACTAAGAGCAGGCCAATCATTGATGGTTACGAATAACAACCCTTGTAGATCAAATGGCTCATGTTTGTTCTCATCCCACGCACGTACACCTGGTTTTCCCTACAACTGTAAGAGTTCTTCAACTAATGGCCTACGGTACACATCAATGTCGTTGCCCGGTTACTTCGGGCCTTGGATGAGCACTGGCATCATAATGAACTTACGCTTCATGCACAACCAAGGAGGCGGGTTGTAGATACATAGAGTCACGGTCCAAGTGCTGTGACTGCAGCTATGCTCCCCAAAAGGATTCATGCCATCCGTACTTAGACCAAACCATAAGTTCCTTGCGTCACCTGCAAAGTCTGGGAAGTCTCTCTCGATTTTTCTCCACTGTGACCCATCAGCAGGGTGTCTCAACTTCCCGTCTTTCTTACGGTCTTATTTGTGCCATCGCAACAACCTGGCATGCTCTTTGTTTCTGAACATGCGTTTCAACCTTGGTATTATAGGAGCATACCACATAACCTTAGCAGGAACCCTCTTCCGGAGGGGCTCTCCCTCAACATCACCAGGGTCATCTCTGCGATCTTATACCGCAACGCATTGCATACCGGCATTTATCTAAATTCTCATACTCCTTACCGGTAGAGGATGGAGTCATTAATGCATGCATGTATCTTTTGCACATCTAATCCCGAGGACAGAGAGTCTTCTTTGCTTCAGAGGTACTCTCGGGAAGTTCGTTATGTTTTGGAAACTTGACTTCATTATTTTCAGCATCTTTTCAAATGAGGAGTCAGTTAGACCACACTGCCTTCCATCGCAAGAATTCCAGTGGTACCGAGCTTTGTGCTGCCATCTTCACAATTTGGGTACAACAATTTCTTGTGATCTTCTAACATGCCCTCTAACTTCAACTTCTCATTTTCTGTTTCACGTCTCGCTTTGCATCGAAATGACCCTACCAAGTTCATCACCGCTCATCTGATGCCCGTTCTTCACCTCTTTCCTCTCCATTGTCTTCCGTTGCAGTATCACTATATTCAGGAAACATATGATGATAGTTGTTATCATCATCTTCTTCTTCACCATCTTCCATCATAACCCCTCTTTCCCCGTGCTTGGTCCAGCAATTATAGTTGGGCATGAAACCTTTCATAATCAGGTGGCCGCGAATGATTTTCGAGGAAGAGTACTCCTTGTTGTTCCGACATTGAACACATGGACAACGTATAAAACCATTCTCTTTGTTTGTCGTAGCCACATCGATAAATTTATCCACGCCTTTTATATACCCGGCTACGCGCCGGTCACCGTACATCCATTCCCGACCGTTCATCTGCATCATATAAGTAAGTTTATCAAAAAACAAGACATCAAAAATAGTGAAATAACCAATTCACATCGACACATGAATTGTATCAATGACCTAGAAAATATAAGATTGCTAACCTCGATCGAGGGAAATAAAGAGGAGAAAGCTCAAGTGCGTCTCGAACACCTTCTATATTTTTGTTCTATGAGAAATTCAACAGGATTATTCACTCAAACATTTCATCAAACACCTTCAATGCATGCATACAAGAGAAAAAACTAGCACACCCTCCACACCTTCCACCAAGAGAAAAAACAGAGTGGAGGCAGAGGGGGCTGGGGCGTTGCATTTATAGAGGGTGGGAGAATACGTCCTGGTTGGAGCCACCAACCGGGACTAAAGGTGTGTGCCACGCCACGTGGTTGTGGCCAAACCTTTAGTCCCGGTTGGTGGCTCCAACCGGGACGTATTCCCCCTTACCAACCGGGACGCATGCCCCCTGGCCCCGTGCCCGCTCCAACCGGGACGCGTGCCAGCATTAGTCCCGGTTGGTGGCGCAACCGGGACAAATGCTCTGAGGGGTCGCGAACGGATAGCCCTTTTTCCACTAGTGACTTTCTTTGGTGACAAAAGGAGAGAGTGTTGTCAAGATCCAGGCCCGGCAAAATAACAAGGACGTTAGGGTTTGCTGCATGCATAGCTTCAGCACCCTATTGCATATAGGAGTATCTAAGATGAAAATGAAAATATAAGTTTTGAATCATCAATTGCATAGAAAAGCCTTTTGGAAATTCTGACACGGGTCATAGAAAGAACTTTTGCCCAGTAACATACCTGTACCACAAACTAACATTTTGATAGGGGCACGGAGCTCATTCTCATTCTGAAAGCTCATGCCCACAACATGCTTTGTGTTCCTAAACATCGTTGGCATTGCATTGAGGCCCTTCAACCATTCTTCATGGTCAAAAGTATTTGTCTCCAAATAAGGCGGTACCATAAGTTTTGTGCCTGGTACAATCAGTATTTTGATTTTGTGTGAGTAGAAGATACTAAGTAATATTGGAGAATATCAAGATACTTTAACCGACCGGGCAACAATACAAATATGTAAAGCAAATAAACTGAAGTTTCACCTTTTCCAAAGGACAATTAGGACCGCAGCTATGATTGATGAACCGTCCTTTCCTGATACGACATTAGACCCAGAACAACATGTAAGGTCAAATAAACAAACTGTCTAAGAAAGCGCTCCTCCTCAGACTGAACTTTTTAAAACAACAATGTTAGTTAGATCAAATCTTATATCCCTACGTATCTTCCTTTCTACAACTTACATTCTTAATTAGTAGGTTTGTCTAACCTTAAACCACAAAACGGGCAAGAAACCATGGTTATAGTTGAAGTGTGGCATGTAAGGTTGATCTCCACACGATCGAGCCCAACGGCTCGACCGAACCCTTGACCACGTCCTGATCGGAGACGCCCAACCTCCCTGGTTGGTGGGCCCCTGTCACCTGCGTGTATATAAAGAAGTGGGGGCCGGTGGCACAACCAACGATGTTAATTGTGCGCCACTCCCCACGCCCTTACGATCGAGGGCTCGCGCAGAGTGACGAGAAGCACCACCGATGCCGCCACCACTGCCCACGCTCACGCCGTCGCCCTCCCCATGGAAACCGGATCGTGCTCCTCGAGCTCCACCGGATCAGGTACTCGTCTCCGATATCTCCCCAATCCCTCTATCACTCGTCAAGATTGATACCTAAAGAGTGCTACCGAGTTGATCTAGCCTAGATGATCCTAAGGAAATTTTAACATTGGTATTCAAGAGCCCCTAGTGCTAGATCTATTTGGGTAGAAAGAAACTAAAATAGAATTTTTTTATCAAGCCCTAGTTCATCCCCAATTGATAAATCCCGAAAAGATCTCACCGGGTTCACCGGCAAAGAGCGTCGTCATCGGGCCGCGTCGTTCCTCTCCAACCGACGGGCATCGGCAAGCCGAGCCGTCAGATGAAGAACATGGCAGCGGAGGGGGCACCCGGCCTCCGCCATGGCCGAAAGGGAGTGACCCCTTCGGAGGCAAAGGCTCTCCGCCGGCCATTGGGCCGACGGGGGCACCACCACACCATGCGGACGCGGCGTGAAGGGACAGAAGGGGGCCGTCGGGTATTTTATTCCTCACCACCGCCGTGATCAAAAGGCACCGCAGCCAGCCCGTTCGACGGCAGCACGCTCACCGCAAGGGGAACGCGTGACCGGCAAAGGGACCGGCAATAGCGCCACCTCTCTCTGGTTCGGCCCATTGGTTGTGCTTCACAGGGGAATAGGGAGAAGAGCATGGGAAAGGTGAGGAGGAGGGTCACGTCGCCGGCCTAGTGCCTGGCGGCGCCTCCACTCCCTGAGCCGGGGTGACGCCGGCTATAGCTACCACCCACAGCCGCCAGAGAGCGAGAGCAGTCCCAGGTGCAGGGAAATGAGGGGCTAGGGTTAGTGGAAGTGGGATCGGGGGCGCTTTTGATCGGACCGATCGGTCCGGACAACCGTCTGATCGCCATCGAACGGCTAGGGCCAGGCGGCGGCTGCTGGGGCGTTTGCTCCTGGGCCGTTTTGGGCAGGGCCGATAGGCCGCAGAGTGACGCCGCTGGCTAGCGTGCAAAGCATGGTGCACGGGCGGGCTGTAGGCCGACCTGGCGTGACAGATGGGCCGCAAGGCGACGCGCTGCGCGGCAAATATCAAGGCAGGCCGCTGGGCCGTGACAACACAGTTTTTTCTGTTATTTTGACAGTACACTGTTTTAGTATTTTTTTTGTTCAATTTTTTTGGCAAATTCAAATTATTCCAACGAAAATTTGTTTAGAAAATATGAAAGGTGACAGAAATATTTATGTAAAATATAAAAGTTCATGAATTTTGTATTCATATTCCGCTGCAAATAGTTAAAGGTAATTGCTTAAATGCAATAAAGTGATAATTAAATTTTTAAAAGGATGTGATAAAGTGATATTAAAATGTGATTATGATTGTGTTATTATATAACCAACGTTATTAATAGCATGATCATGATTTGTTATTTTATGTTAAAAGGTGCATCTATCTATGTAAATAGTTAAAAGTGTTTATTAAAGGTTTAAAGTGAGAATTAAATTTTAAAAGTATGTTAAAGTGATTATTAAAACAATTATGGTTCTGTTATTATATGACCAACATTATTAATAACATGATCATGTTTCGTTGCAATAATATGTGCATTCATCTCTATGATCTGCCCAATGGTGATATAGATTTAATTGCATAAACAGTTGTATTTTTTAATTTATACCAACGTTGGATTAATGCATGCAATTGTTGTTATGGTAACACATCATTGTGGTTTAAAGAAGAAGAGATGATGATATTGTTGTTATATGCATGCAATTGTTGCAGGCAAAGAAAAGGGACCATGCTCCATTAGAAATGGCATATACCTTAGAGAACCAAAAGATGTTTAATACCAACAAAAGTTGTATTATTTTTATAAAGAACACAACTGAGAATGCTAATGCGGGCTCAATTGCAAAGTGTGCTTCCGCATGGGAGTTTATATAAAAGATAAAGAGACAGTTCATTGGTTCTTCAAAAGACATATGCCCCACCTGCTGAAACAGCTGGTAACAGAAAGATACAATGGAGGTGCACATGGTAGAACAGACTCTAGATGAGCAACATGGCAGCTAAGATTAAGCCCATGGATGCTGATTTTGAGCTAAAGGCTGCACTCCTTTTTCACTTGGTGATGGCTTCACTTCCTCAACAGTTTGACACCTTTGTTGTCAATTATAGCATGTCCCCAGAAAAATGGGACATAGAAAAGACTAAAAGCCTTCATTACGCAGAAACTTGATAAGTGTATCCCATGTGGACAAAGATAACTATGAGTGTTTGGACATGGCAAGTGTGCCATATGGTTAAATATTGCTTATGTGGGTGTTGCTTTGCTTCACAATGAGCTTTATTTGTTATCACTATGTGAAAAGGTGTTTTCTGTGTGTATAAAGGAAAATAAAGCAAAGCGAACTCATGACTCATCGAAGTTATGGCACTGTCGATTAGGCCATATTTCAAGGGGAAGAATAGAAAGCCTTGTTAAAAATGTCATTCGTCCTCTGTTAGAGTTCTCGGATATCGAATAATGCATAGATTGCATAAAAGGAAAATATGTAAATAAAATTCAAAAGGGTGCAAACCGAAGTATAGCAACACTAGAAATCATTCACACTAATATTTGTGGACCGTTTCTTATGAAAAGTGTGGATGGTTATGATTCGTTCATTACATTCACAGATGATCACTCCCGATATGGTTATATTTATCCAATTAAAGAAAGATCTGAGGCATTGGATAAATTTAAGATTTTCAAGGCTGAAGTTGAAACTCATCATGATAAAAGAATTAAAATAGTTCGTTCCGACTGTGGGGGAGTACTACGGTCAGCACACTCCATATGGTCAAGTACCTGGACCTTTTGCAAGGTTCCTACAGGAAAATGAAATAGTCGCCCAGTATTCTATGTCGGGCGAACCTCAGCAAAATGGAGTAGCTGAAAGGCGTAACCGTACTCTTATGGATATGGTGCATAACATGATGAGCTATTCCACCTTGATGTCTACGCACTTCTATTCTTGTAGACAGTTGTTGGGCCTCCAAGTGCAGAGGTTTGTAAAACAGCAGCAAGTTTCCCTTAAGTGGATTATCCAAGGTTTATCGAACTCAGGGAAGAAGTGGTCAAAGGTATTCTGTAACAACCCAAAAATATAAAGCATGGATCATCAAACTCTAATTATCAAAATTAGGGTTAACAAAAACTTTCATAAACTAAAAATATGAAAGCATTCATATGTGTGTGTATTCAAAATTTGGATTCTTTTGAATTGCCATGGTTATGTGTTTATTTACTTGTAAAATGATTCTTAGGTGAAATAAACATCATCTAAACAATCCCCAAACTTTTCCCAAAGACAAACAACTCAAAATAAACAAATGAAGTGAATGGTCACTTTAGCCAAATTAACTCCCATGCCTATTTTGGCTATCTCTAACTTTCAAAACTCAACAGAAACATGTATGGATCTTTGCACCCCTTGATAGTACTCATAACAAGGTACCAAGGCCCACTTTGTGATCTTCGAGAAACATTCAATTGCTAAGTTTAAATGACAGTTTAAAATTGAATCTATCTCATATGGGAAGATCCCCTTATTTCATAAACCACTCAAACAAGTTCAATTTTCAAAACCCAAGCACCCACAGAATCCTCAACACATTCCTAGCACACCCACCAAGAATATTTTCAAAATTCAAAACTCAAGTTCTTGCGGCCATTTCATCAAACAGGTTGCAGATTCAAATCAAACAAATCACAAACACTATTTTGAGCAGTGTTTTGGCCAACCTTGTCCCCTCTCTAGCTCACAGCAAACATATAGTAGATCATCTAGCTTAGTTATTAACCCCTAGCATCACTGTGAGCTTGCCAATGCCATCAATGGTGAGTAGGCCGAGCCTCACCATGTCACCCCAGTGTGGACAGCAAGCTAGAGGAAGAACTAGTTGTGCCAACCTTGTCTGGGAGGTAGCCCATGCCTCACCGCCCCCTCTCGACCAGCCCTAGCTCAAGAACAGAGCCTAGAACCACCAGGAACGCCGCTCCCGTGCCACTATCGACCATGCCTACGCGCACCCTAGTGCACGCACCGTTCCCACGCAACCCGACCACCTCGAGCCCTTGCCGCCCGCCAGCATACACCCCACCGTCCCAGGAGACCACCAGACATGTTCGTTTCATCGCCCGTACCCCGTAGCCACCGCTCGCCGCAGAGTTCGCCGCCTCTGCCTCGTAGAGCACCGCACGTTCCTGACCAATTTCCACCGTCCCTAAGCTCGCATTCAAGTTCTAGAGCATCGCGAGGAGACCGCCTGTCGATCGCCAACCGCAGCCATGCCTCTAGCCGCCCATAGCCGTGTCGCCACCGTCGCCTGCCCATCTCTCTCGGTATCGCCGTCGAGCCTATAAAAGGAGGCGACCCCCAGCCGATTGAAGCACACCATTTCACTTCCCTCACCTCACTAATCATTCCACCCTCTAGCCGGAGCACGAGGAGCAGCAGTTCGCCGGAATTGCGCCGGAGCAGGCCACCTATGGAGAAGAAGGGAGCCGTTGATTTCGACCACCCCCGAAGCTGCCTCGACCATCCCTGAGCTTGCCGTCGTCGACTCGTTCGTTTGCCCGCCTCGCCGTCGTCGCTGGATCCCTGGTATGCCCCCTATGCACCCCCACCGAGCCGCTAGGGTTCGAGCTCGCCGGTGACATGTTCATCGTCGACGATGACCCTTAGCCGTCGATCACCCTTCTAATCCAACGAACCACACCGCCCCGTACTACTTCGCGTATTATGAGCCACTGACTGGTGGAATCCCCCTGTCAGCTGTGCCCCACGCTATAGAGTGACACTGGGCCGGCCCATTAACCTTTCCCGCGCAGCCCAAGCGTTTGAGTTTAGATTTTTCTTTTTAAGTTCAAACACAGTTCTGTACCCAATTTGAAAAATCAATCCAGCTAGATTTAATGAACCAAATTGCATGAAACCAATTTTGTAAGAAAGGTACTGAAATGCTTAATGCAAGCCCGTTGGATTCAAACTATTTGGATATTTAGATCAACCTTGGTAAAAATAACAAATCAGAAGCTTTTCCGCATTCAAACATTTTTCAAATTTCAATAATAAGAGATTTTGAGTTGATTCCAACTCTCAAAAATAACATTTGATCATACCTTTCAGAATATATAAAAACATTTGGGTTTACTTACAGAAATATTGTTCAAGCAACAAAAGAATGCCACATAGACATTTGTAGTCACTTTATTTATTTAAAATAAAAGGTTAAACCTTATTAAATTGTGACACCACTTTAAATCACATTCCCATATACTGAAATATGTGGTGATGACATGTGTCAACATGATCCCATGTTTGGTTTGGAGAATATTAAATCTTAAGTAGTTTTTCAATGAGTAGAAATTACTTTTCTCAAATTAAAATAAATAAGACAAAAGCTTTAATCTTGTAATGTTAGTGATGATACTATATCATCTATAGTACACCTTGGTGTGATGATTGCAAATAGTTAAGTATTGTTTGGTGATTGTGTACCTCGTATTTATTTATAAACGCTAGTACCGACCAAGGATACGAGGAGGAAGGAGGATACTACGAAGAAGAAGCCGAGGAGAACTTCAACCACTGCTCTGCACAAGGCAAGCCTTACTAACCAAGTTGACCTATGCAAGCTAACACTTGCAATTATGAAAGTTAGATAACCTATGCAATGCACTAAGCATGCTTGGTTAGACACATTTTGATGATACCCAATCCTAGTTTTACTTGTAAGCTTTATACTTTATTTCTTCATCAAAGCTTTCTCTTAGAGTTTACTTAAGTGACTTGTAGATTCTAGGAAGATAATTGAAGGTTGCATAAAGAGCATTAAATTTTGCCTAAGCTAGATAATTTTTATGTCATCCTAAGGCATGATATTGAACTTAATTAATCTCCACTTGTTTACCACCCCTCATTAGTACTTACCCCACTTGTAGATGCTAGTGCTAAGCATAAAATTTGATCAACTTTAGATGGTAATACTTGGTGAAAATGGTTAATAAAACCTTGGAATGATGAGTCATTCTACTGAAATGTTTTGACATGGGTTTCCGAACACCAGATGATTTTGATGATGAAAATGTTGAGGCATGAGCCTTAGCCCTTTATAAAACTGATGGTTGTCTGGATGCGATACCATTCCAATTTTACCGTACAACTGTTGGAGATATGCCCTAGAGGAAATGATAAATGTAGTTATTATTATATCTTTGTGTTTATGATAAATGTTTACATTCATGCTATAATAGTATTAACTAGGAAACAGTAATACTTGTGTGATTTGTAAACTAAATTAGAGTCCCTAGTAAAGCCTCTTCATAATACTAGCTTGTTGGTTAATAGATGATTGTGGTTTCCCTATCATGAACATTGAGATGTTATTAACAACAAGATCATATCATTAGGAGAATGGTATGATGTACATACTCCTATAGATAAGCGTAGCATAAAGATCAAGTCATTTTAATAGTTCAATTGTTATAAGCTTTCTGATACATAGTAACCTAATTCCTTAGACCATGAGATCATGCTTATCACCATCATCGGAAGGATGCTTTGATGACATCAAACACCACACCGTAACTGGGTGGCTATAAAGGTGGCATTGAGTGTTCGGAAAGTATGGGTTGAGACACATGGATCAAGAGTGGGATTTGTCCATCCATATGACAGATAGATATACTCTGGGCCCTCTTGGTGGAATGTCATCCAATTAGCTTGCAAGCATGTGACTGGCTCACAAGGGATCACATATCACGGTAACGAGAAAAGAGTACTTATCAGTAACGAGGTTGCACTAGGTATGCAGAGATACCGACGATCAAAACCTCAGATAAGTAAACTATCGTGAGACAAAGGGAAATTGGTATTGTATGTAAGTGGTTCATTCGATCGCAAAGTAATCATAGAAATATGTGGGAGCCATATGAATTTCCAGATTCCTCTATTGGTTATTGATCGGAGAAGTGTCTCGATCATGTCCGCATAATTCACGAACCGTAGGGAGACACACTTAAGGATTCGATGTTCTTGAGTGGTTATGGAATGATGAGTAAGAGACTGAATGTTGTTCGTAGTCTCGGATGGGATCCGGGATATCACGAGGAGATCCAGAATGGTCCGGAGAATAAGATTCATATAAGGAAAGTCCTGTTTCAGAGTTGGGGAATGATTCCGGTGTTTTCATCGGGAATGTTCTAGAAGGTTCTGAAAGGTCCGGCACTCTGGAGGGGAAGGGTACATGAATGTGTCATGACAATGTGGAATGGTTGCATCATGTACTACGTATCATGGCTGGTCAAAATAAAGGGATAAATCAAATCCCAGTTTGAAAAGTCAAACGCCAATTTGAAAAGTCAAACGACAAGTTTGCTTGGTGGAGGGAGAGTAGGAAACCTACTTGGGGAGAAAGTCCTCCTCCCTCCACCCGCCGGCCAAGGAGGCCGAGTTGGGGGAGGACTCCCTCCTCCCAAACGGAGCCCTCCTACCTATAAAAGAAGGGGCAGGGGTGCCCCCTCTTCGCTACACCCAACACCACCCAAACCCTAGCCCTAGCCGCCGGCCACCCCAAGTCGCCGCCGCCCTAGGGTTTCCTCCTAGCCGCCGAGTTGGGGCTCTCCCCAAGCCCTAGCCGCCAGCCAAGATCCGCCCCTTGGTGCCTCTAAACCCTAGATCGCCAAGGCCTCTCTCATAGTCCCAATACTCGCTCAATCTTAAGGCGAAGCCCTGCGAGATCTCCCCTCTACTTCCGGTACCACGCCGTCGTGCTGCCAGAATCACTAGGAGAGTGCTACAACCTCCGCTGCCTGCTGGAACAAGGGAGAGGAAGGTTTTCATCGAGTACCGAACGTGTGACCGACTATGGCGCTGGGAGCATGGCCGGAAGGATCGTCTCTGCGATCTTGAGATCGGCAAATCGACTACATCACCCACGAGAATCTGCTCTCGTTAACCGCTTTGGAATCTTCGAGGGTGAGTTCCTCTATCGACTCGTTGCTACAATCTAGTAGATAGATCTTGGCTTGTTTGTTTGCATGCGGTAGAAATTTTTTGTTTTCCATGCTACGAACCCTACAACAACCACAATACCCAAAAATTGGGTAGGGCTTGACTGGAAACTTATATACCTTAGTATGGGTTCCCTCACGGCCAAGGTCTGAGCTGAGGCTACCTTGTGAAGATTGTCCACCTGTGCAGTACCCAAGATGACAGTTGGTCATGGTTGGGAGGCAAAACTCACAGGAGAGGTGCCTATACTAGGGCGTGTAATCGAAAGGTTAGGATTGATTATCCGCATACTGAGTATGGTGAATTCAGGATTTGTTCCTGACAGATGTATCAAATGTTGTGGTGAAAGTGTACAATCTTTGCAGAGTGTCAAACTATTCGAATAGTCGCGTCCGCGGTTATGGACAGTTGGAGTGGCCATACTGTTTCCCCGTCAGATGTTTTCAAAATGACTTGTGAAATGAATTGAGATTTTGACTTGACCACAACAGAGTTGTGATATGAAATTCAAGTTCCCACTTAGGTGTTATAAAACTTCAACTAGTTTTTCTTGCTTCTGAACTTAGTAGAGGTAAATCTGGTTTTTTGCAAAACAACCCTAGAGCTTAGTGTCCTACTACTATAAAAAAACCCTTAACTGTTAGTATTAGTTTGCGAGTACTTAAAGAGTACTCATGGATTTGTCCTTGGCTATTCCCATGGCCAGACTATGAAGAGGAGTATCAGGATGATGTTCCACAGGAAGGTTACGACAACTAGGATCTTATCCTATCGTCAGCATTGCCTGTGACCCCGAAGATGGAGCTTCGCCCACACTATCGTTATTATTACGTTATTCCGCTGCTTGAGTTGTATTAAGAACTGGATCATGAGATCCCTATTTGTGTAAGACATTATGTATGGTTTCTAATGGATGATGTACTGTGATATCCAAATCTGTTATGTCTCGCAAAAATGGTAATCCTGGGATTGAGATGTATGGCATAACAGGCATCTGGGATTAAAAATACGGGTGTTGAAAAGTTGGTATCAGAACCATCCTGACCATAGGATACCCTATTTAGACTGGGCGTTGAATCAAAAACTTAGTTTCAAAACCAAAGGAAGTGAGTATTTACAAAAACTTATTCCCATTCTTATCACTTGATTCTTTCATGAAAATTCATGTTCCTCAAAAACTCTTGCAAAATACATAAAAATTTGACACACTTGATCACTCTACTAACTTACTCATCCTATATTCTTATAGATGGACGTGAAGTACATCAAGTTTTACCAGTTGGGGAAAGTAGGAGAACTCATCTTTGAGCGTGACTTGGACCAGCTTTTGGAACTTCTGGAGCGTCCGCACCCCGAGTTCTTCGGAGCTCAGCTCAATGATCAAGGGGGAGAAGATCTGCAGTGGATAGTTGTTGCAAGTCTGAGAGGAAAGATTGAACCTCCCACTACAGAGGGAATTCAGTTCACCTTAAGAGAGAACAACTGGCTAGATGGACTTGCCAGGGCCATGCAGGAAGCTCTTTCCCGTCTATGTGGGCAGAGTATCAATCATATCAAGGGTACCCGCTTTGAGTTTTACCCGAGGCGTGATGCTATGGGACAGCCACTGGAAGCCCCACATCACCCCGAGCTGAAGACTCAGTTGGACCACCTTAGCTTCATGATGTATGATCGTCAGAAGGAGTTGGACAATGCCCGTGATTACTCCAACCACAAATCCGCCATCATCAAGACGAAGGATCAGACCATCACCATGCTAGCGAAGGATCGCAAGTCTCGTCGTTGTCAGCTCGACAAGAAGGGGCGCATCATTGCTCGTCTTCGCCACCGTATCTCGGATTTGGAGGAGACCATCCACGAGAGAGACATACAGTTGGAGGAAAGGGAGAATGCTGGAGAAGATCTTTGTGGAGATCCTTACTCCTATCTCAGCGATGATGATGATTTTCTGGAGGATCAGGCCATGGACTTCTTCACCGATGAGGATGATTTCGCCTTCATTGATGACAATGAGGATGATGAGGATGACGACTACACCGACTCCAAGGAGTAGTAGCACTTGAGCACTAGCATAGTGAGTTGTATTTGGTCCCACTGTATCGTAGTTTCCAAAATGGTTCTTAAAACCATCTGTTTTGCTTTGTTGTGGTGTGTGTTTGTATTGTGTGCTATGAATGAATGAATGAAAAGCAAGTTGCTAGAAAATCCGAGTCAATCTTTAAAAACTTTTCAAAGTCTCTGAACCTTAGAAATTTCCCTCTTTTATCATGACTATCTCAATCTTCAGATGTCTCTCGGAGGAAGTGGTTCATCGCCAGACCCAATGTTGCAGATCCTGCAAATGTTGGTTTCTGACCGCGAAGCTGAAAGAGCCAAACATCAAGCCAACTTAGCCACCCTTCAGCAGATAGATCAGCTGGCCCACAACAATCAAGGCCAAGGAAATCAGGACAACCATGGATCTAAGCTCAAGAATTTCCAGAACACCAACCCACCTATTTTCACTAAGTCAGAAGAGCGCCTAGATGCAGATGATTGGCTGCAAACCATGGAAAACAATCTGGAAGTCGCCGGAGTGGAAGCTAACGAGAAAGTTCTGTTCACCACCCACTATCTAGCCAGAGACTCCAGAGCATGGTGGAACAAAGTTCGTGCAATGACCGGAGGACAGATGATGACCTGGGAGGGATTCAAGGTCAAGTTCAGCAGAACCCATGTGCCACCGGGTTTGATCAAGAGGATGAGAGATGAATTCAGCGAACTGAAGCAAGGAAGGATGACCATAGTGGAATACCGTGACAAATTCTTGTCATTAGCTAGGTATGCCCTGGATGAGATCGACACTGAAGCCAAGAAGAAAGAAAGATTCCTGAATGGTTTGCATGATGAGATGCAGATGGTGTTGGTCAATATCCCCTTTGCTGATATTGAAGCCCTCGTCGACTCTGCCATCCAGATGGAATGAAAGATCAACCAAGCCAATGATAACCGCAAGCGCCGCATGATGCATCAGCCAGGAACCCATCATACCCCAAAGTATCGCCCTAACCCATCTCCAGGATTTGCCCCGAGAACCAACAGAGCCCTAATGAACCGTCCGACCTATCCCAACCGTGGAAACCCAAGGCCCGGAGGAAATCACAACAAACCCGACAACCTTAAAAATTTCAACCGTGCGCCACCCAAGTTCAACAACAACAATGCTGCCGCCAACACCAACACTGCCCCTAGGACTGGAAGCAATGCCGTGCCTGTTGCAACAAAGGACAAGTCGCAAGTGACTTGTTATGACTATGGAAATAAGGGTCACTACTCCAACGAGTGCCCCAAGAAGAATGCCATAGCCCCCAATGCAAATGCCCATTTCGGACTGACATCGTGTTCAAACCGGAAGAAGGTTTGCCCAGTGGAACTTCTCGCCATAGCGGCCGTATTTTGCTCATGCATCCTGAAGAAGCCCAGGAAGCGCCAGATGTTGTGCTGGGTATGTTTTCTGTTAATTCAGTACTTGCTAGAGTGTTGTTTGATTCTGGTGCATCGCATTCATTTTTCACCGAAGAATTTGCATGCACTAGTAAGATTCAACCAACCAAACTGAAGCATGGTATGATTGTTCAAATCCCCGGTTCAACCACCAAAGCTAGGCAAATTTGCAAAGCCGTCCCTATCCGAATCCATGGCATAGATTTTTATGCTAATATGATAGCACTTGGAACTAAAGGTTTGGAAGTAGTACTAGGAATGGATTGGATGGCCAAACATAAAGGATGAATTGACTGTGCCAAGAAAGCCATAACCATGACCAGTACAGCCGGAATATCAGTCGAGCATGTATCTGAAACCTTACCTCGTCAATTCAAGTGCAACAAGAGTATAGCCCAACCTACCATTGACCAAGTCCGGATAGTTTGTGAATACCCCGATGTATTTCCAGATGTTTTGCCCGGTATGCCCCCAGATCGAGATATCGAGTTTATCATTGAACTAATCCCCAGAACAGGATCCATAGCCCAGAGACCATATAGTATGAACCCGTCTGAACTAGCAGAACTGAAGAAGCAACTAGATGCCATGCTGGAAATTGGGTTGATTCAACCAAGTGCGTCACCATGGAGATCACCTGTCTTGTTTGTGGACAAGAAAGATGGAGGTAACCGATTGTGTACAGATTATCGGAAGTTGAATGATGTCACTATGAAGAACAAATACCCATTGCCCAAGATAGAAGATTTGTTTGATCAGTTAACCGGTGCCAAAGTGTTTTCTAATATTGATCTTAGGACTGGATATCATCAACTCAAGATTCACGCAGAAGATATTCCAAAGACTGCCTTTACCACCAGATATGGATTATGCGAGTATACTGTCATGTCTTTTGGATTAACCAATGCCCCCGCTTATTTCATGAATCTCATGAATAAGATTTTTATGGACTTCCTGGATAAGTTTGTCGTTGTTTTCATCGACGACATTCTGATTTTTTTCCAAATCAGAAGAAGAACATGAGCTACACCTAAGGACCATTCTTGGAACCCTTCGAGAGCATCAGTTGTATGCCAAGTTTAGCAAATGTGAATTCTGGTTACAGGAGGTAGGATTCCTCGGCCACATTGTATCAGCCGGAGGAATTGCCGTTGACCCTGCAAAGGTGAAAGATGTCGAAGATTGGCAAGCCCCAACCACTCAAACCCAAGTTCGTGCATTTCTCGGATTGGAGGGATACTACCACAAGTTCGTAGAAGGATTCTCGAGTATCGCCAGATCCATGACCCAATTGCTGAAGAAGGACAAGAAGTCTGAATGGACGGACAAATGTGAAGCAAGTTTTCAAGAACTCAAGACAAGATTGATTTCAGCCCCAATCTTAATCATGCCGGATATCACGAAGCCCTTTGACGTGTATTGTGACGCATCCAAGATCGGTCTCGGATGTGTGCTAATGCAAGGAGGCAAAGTTATATCCTATCTATCCCGACAACTGAAACAACATGAGCAAAACTACCCAACCCATGACCTCGAACTCGCAGCCGTAGTTCTAGCCCTGAAGACATGGAGGCATTTACTCGGATCACAAGAGCCTGCAGGATATATTCACTCAGAAGGAGCTGAATATGAGACAGAGAAGATGGATTGAGCTAATCAAAGATTATGATCTGGACATTCACTATCACCCCGGTAAAGCAACGTGGTAGCAGATGCCCTTAGCAGATTGTCGTGCCGCTTGAACTCCTGATTTTGAAGGAGCAACCAAGCCTGCACAAAGAGATGGAGGATTTTCAAATGGAATTAGTGAGTGACGGATTTTTGGCTAGCATAGAACTTAAACCCACTTTGATCAGCCAGATCAAAGAGGCGCAAAAAAGACATGCTAGCACCGATGGAATCAAGCGTCGTATTGGTACCGGCAAAGTACCCGGATTCACTGAACACGAACAAGGAGTTCTGTGGTACAAAAGACGCCTTTGTGTACCAGCAGATTCTGAGTTGAAAGAAGTTATTCTAAAGGAATCTCATGATACTCTTTATTCTATCCACCCCGGAGGAACGAAGATGTATCAAGATTTGAAGGAGCAATTTTGGTGGCATAAGATGAAGAGAGAAATTGGAAGCTATATCGCCAAGTGTGATAGATGTCAGAGAGTCAAGGCGGGACATCAAAGACCTGCAGGATTGTTGCAACTCCTGCAAATTCCGGAATGGAAATGGGATTCCGTTGGAATGGACTTTATCACCGGATTGCCTACTTCTAGTAGGGGAAATGACTCTATCTGGGTCATAGTGGACCGATTGTCCAAAGTCACCCATTTCTTACTAGTCAAGACCACATATCAGAGTTCGAAGCTAGCAGAGTCAAACATCGCTAGAATCATCAGTTTGCACGGAGTCCCCAAGAACATCGTATCTGATCGAGGAACTCAGTTTACCTCGAGATTCTGGAAGAAAGTCCAAGAAGGATTAGGAACAAGACTGGATTTCAGCACAGCTTATCACCCTCAGACCGATGGACAAAGAGAGCGAGTAAATCAAATACTCGAAGACATGTTGAGAGCATGTGTGTTAGAGTATGGATCAAAATGGGAAGATTGTCTGCCTTTCGCAGAATTTTCATACAACAACAGTTATCAAGCTAGTTTGCAAATGGCCCCATTTGAATTCATGTATGGAAGGAAGTGTCGCACCCCTTTGAATTGGTCGGAAGTAGGAGAGAGTCAGATTTTTGGACCCGACATCCTACGAGAAGAAGAAGAGAAAGTTCACAAGATTCGTGAGCACCTCAAGACAACCCAGTCAAGAAAGAAGAGTTACCCCGACAAGATACGTCGAGACCTCGCCTTCAATATCGGAGATTTCGTATACCTGAAAGTGTCACCACTAAAAGGAATGCAGCGTTTCTAGCTGAAAGGAAAGTTAGCCCCCAGATATATCGAACCCTTCAAGATTCTGAACCATCGAGGAGAAGTGTCGTATCAATTGTAACTGCCCGAAGAAATGTCACCCGTGCACAATGTGTTCCATATCTCATTACTTCGCAAGTGCCTCAAAGTCCCGGAGAAGACTGAAGTGTTCAAAAATATTAATCATTGGACCATAGAGATCAACGATGACCTGACCTATCCCGAAGTACCCATCCATATTTTGGAAGAAGCTTTCAGAACCACCCGAACCAGAAGCATCAAGTTTCTCAAGATTCAGTGGAGCAACCACACAAGAGAGGAAGCTACCTGGGAGCGCGAAGATCACATCAGGACAGAGTTTCCCGATCTCTTCAAATCCTAGGTAATCTTTTTCGTACTTTTTCAAATCTCGGGACGAGATTTTGTTTAAGGGGGGAAGGTTTGTAACATCCCAAAAATATAAAGCATGGATCATCAAACTCTAATCATCAAAATTAGGGTTAACAAAAACTTTCCCAACTAAAAATATGAAAGCATTCATATGTGTGTGTATTCAAAATTTGGATTCTTTTGAATTGCCATGGTCCTGTGTTTCTTTGCTTGTAAAATGATTCTTAGGTGAAATTAACATCATCTAAACAATCCCCAAACTTTTCCCAAAGACAAACAACTCAAAATAAACAAATGAAGTGAATGGTCACTTTGGCCAAATTAACTCCCATGCCTACTTTGGCTATCTCTAACTTTCAAAACTCAACAGAAACATGTATGGATCTTTGCACCCCTTGATAGTACTCATAACGAGGTACCAAGGCCCACTTTGTGGTCTTCCAGAAACATTCAATTTCTTAGTTTAAATGACAGTTTAAAATTGAATCTATCCCATATGGGAAGATCCCCTTATTTCAAAAACCACTCAAACAAGTTAAATTTTCAAAACCCAAGCAAACACAGAATCCTAAACACATGCCTAGCACACCCACAAAGAAACTTTTCAAAATTCAAAACTCAAGTTCTTGTGGCCATTTCATCAAACAGGTTGCAAATTCCAATCAAACAAATCACAAACACTATTTTGAGGAGTGTTTTGGCTAACCTTGTCCCCTCTCTAGCTCACAGCAAACATATAGTAGGTCATCTAGCTTAGTTATTAACCTCTATCATCACTATGAGCTTTCCAATGCCATCAATGGTGAGCAGGCCGAGCCTCACCATGTCACCCCAGTGTAGACAGCAAGCTAGAGGAAGAACTAGTTCTACCAACCTTGTCTGGGAGGTAACCCATGCCTCACCGCCCCCTCTCGACCAGCCCTAGCTCAAGAACAGAGCCCAGAACCGCCAGGAACGCCGCGTCCGTGCCACTGTCGACCATGCTGACGCGCATCCCAGTGCACGCACCGTTCCCATGCAACCCGACCACCTCGAGCCCTTGTCGCCTGCCAGCATGCACCCCCACCGTCCCAGGAGACCACCAGACATGTTCGTTTCATCGCTCGTACCTCGTAGCCACCACTCGCCGCGGAGTTCGCCGCCTTTGCCTCGCAGAGCACCGCACGTTCCCGACCAATTGACACCACCCCTAAGCTCGCATTCAAGTTCTAGAGCATCGCTAGGAGACCGCCAGTCGATCGGCAACCGCAGCCATGCCCCTAGCCGCCCGTAGCCGTGTCGCCACCATCGCCTGCCCATCCCTCTCGGTCTCGCCGTCGAGCCTATAAAAGGAGGCGACCCCCAGCCGATTGAAGAACACCATCTCACTACCCTCACCTCACTAATCATTCCACCCTCTAGCCGGAGCACGAGGAGCAGCAGTTCGCCGGAATTGCGCCAGAGCAGGCCGCCTCTGGAGAAGAAGGGAGCCGTTGATTTCGACCACCCCCGGAGCTGCCTCGACCATCCCTGAGCTCGCCGTCGTCGACTCGTTCGTTTGCCCGCCTCGCGGTCGTTGCTGGAGCCCTGGTATGCCCCCTATGCACCCCCACCGAGTCACTAGGGTTCGAGCTCGCCGGTGACATGTTCATCGTCGACGATGACCCTCAGCCGTCGATCACCCTTCTAATCCAACAAACCACACTGCCCGTGCAGCGTGTTGAGCCAGCGGTGGTGGAACCCCACGATGCGCACGCTGCGGAGTGACACTGGGCCGGCCCATTAACCTTTCTCGCGCAGCCCAAGCGTTTGAATTCAGATTTTTCTTTTTAAGTTCAAACACAGTTCTGTACCCAGTTTCAAAAATCAATCCAGCTCGATTTAATGAAGCAAATTGCGTGAAACTAATTTTGTTAGAAAGATACTAAAATGCTTAATGCAAGCCCCTTGGATTCAAACCATTTGGATCTGTAGATCAACCTTGGTAAAAATAACAAGTCAGAAGCTTTTCTGCATTCAAACATTTTTCAAATTTCAACCATAAGAGCTTTTGAGTAAGACACATTTTTCAAATAAAACCTATGCAATGCACTAAGCATGCTTGGTTAAACACATTTTGATGATACCCAATCCTAATTTTACTTGCAAGCTTTATACTTTATTTCTTTATCAAAGCTTTCTCTTAGAGTTTACTTAAATGACTTGTAGATTCTAGGAAGATAATTGAAGGTTGCATAAAGAGCATTAAATTTGGCCTAAGCTAGATAATCTTGATGTCATCCTAAGGCATGAGATTGAACTTAATTAATCTCCACTTGTTTACCACCCCTCATTAGTATTTACCCCACTTGTAGATGCTAGTGCTAAGCATAAAATTTGATCAACTTTAGATGGTAATACTTGGTTAAAATGGTTAAGAAAACCTTGGAATGATGAGTCATTCTACTGAAATGTTTTTACATGGGTTTCCGAACACCAGATGATTTTGATGATGAAAATGTTGATGCATGAGCCTTAACCCTTTATAAAACTGATGGTTGTCTGGAAGCGATACCATTCCAAATTTACCATACAACCACAATACCCGAAAATTGGGTAGGGCTTGACTGGAAACTTATATACCTTAGTATGGGTTCCCTCACGGCCAAGGTCTGAGCTGAGGCTACCTTGTGAAGATTGTCCACCTGGTATCATCATAAGCAATACAATAGCTATCTTCCAAAGATGGGGGACTAAAAATATCATCAAAACTAGCTTCCCCAAGCTTAGACGTTTCCGTACCATTAGTAACAATGGTGTTCAAAAAAATCATACTAATAAAATTGCTATTAGCATGCAAATAAAGCTCCATAGGTTTTTTAATTTTCTCTTTAAACACTTCGTGTCCTAACTTAAGATAAACACTATAAAGCTCTCTAATTTTGTTGTTGTTTTCCATTAAGCCTAACTAGTGAAAACAAGAAACAAAAATACAAAATTGCATAATCTAAAGGAAATAACTTTGTGCACTCAAACACCAAGAGCATGTGAGTACCTTTTACCTTACCTCCCCGGCAACGGCGCCAGAAAAGAGCTTGATGTCTACGCACTTCTATTCTTGTAGACAGTTGTTGGGCCTCCAAGTGTAGAGGTTTGTAGAACAGCAGCAAGTTTCCCTTAAGTGGATTACCCAAGGTTTATCGAACTCAGGGAGGAAGTGGTCAAAGGTATTCCCTCTCAAGCAATCCTGCAATCAAGATACAAGAAGTACCTTGTGTCCCCAACACACCCAATATAGTTGCACTAGTTCGGCGAAGAGATAGTGAAATACAAGTGGTAACGGTGCCAGAAAATAGCTGATCGCGTGGAGGAACAGACTAAAGGCAAACTGATGGAAGCAAGCAAGCATGCAACAGATCTAGATGCAAATGGTGTTTCAATGCTTAGAAACAAGGCCTAGGGATCATACTTTCACTAGTGAATACTCTTTCATATAAATATCCTCTCTTCATGATACTACTCTTAACTACTCTCAAGTTGGACACTCTAATCCATGGTAGCGCTATAACAGCACTCCTCAAAGTCTGCCTTCCCCAATCTAGATAACCCCACACTATCACCTTGAGCGCTAGATGGTTCCAACAAACACCACAATTTCATAGAGACATCCAACTCCAAATATAACTCATAACAAATATTCAATCTAGCCAAAGTGCCACACACGGTATGCCCGCTGTCACTTTCACACACGTGGGGAAAAGCATAGATCTATTAAAGCACAAAGAGTATTTATGTAGACTCAAGCCTAAGTGCCACCATGGCGTGCACGCTGTCACTTTCACACACATGGGGAGAGCAGAGATCTAATGAAGCACTTGAGTAGCAAGGTAGGTCTACTTGATTACAAAGCTCATGATCACAATATGACCATGCATTGAGAGAGAGATGAACACATAGCTACCGGTAGGGCCCTTAGCCTCGAGGAAGAACTACTCCCTCCTCATCATGGGAATCAGCAACGGTGATGAAGATGGCAATGGAGATCGATGGAGATGGTTTCGGGGGCACTTCCCCGTCCCGGCAGGGTGCCGGAACAGAGACTTTCTGTCCCCCGAATCTCCCTTTCGGTGGCGGTGGCGCTATGGAGGTTTTGGTGGATTTCTTGTGGATTTTTTAGGGTTTTCTCATCGGAGGCTTCTTATAGGCACAGGAATCAAGGTCGGTGGGGGTCCAGGGGGCCCACACCCCCTCTGGGCGCCCCCTGGGCTTGCCACGCCTAGGGGGGTGCGGCCACCCTGTGGCCCCCTCCGGCTCTGCTTCGTGGTTTCGTGTTGCTCCGGGGAAATAATGACTTTGGCTTTTGTCCCGTCCAATTCCAAGAATATTGATTTTCTACCTTTCTGGAACCAAAAACAGAAGAAAACAGGCAACTGACACTGTGGCAACTGTTAATAGGTTAGTTCCAGAAAAGATATAAAAACACCTCAAAGTGTAGACAAGGCAAAGCAAAGTAGATACTAAAAAAGCATGGAGCATCAAAAATTATAGATACGTTTTCGAATTATCAAGCATCCCCAATATTAACTCCTACTCGTCCTCGACTAGGTAAGTGATAAAAAGAATAATTTTTGAGGTGACATGCACCATCAAAACCAAGATCAAACCATTTGCAAGCATTGAAAGCTGGGATCAAAGAACTCTAAACATGTGCATGAAACATGGAGTTCTAACAATAGGACATAGTAACTATGCATGCAACATGAAAGTCTACAAACAAAGATCATGAATAACATGCATTCAAAAACGTTTGTTTGTTTCACATACAGAAAACATGGCATAGTGGCATTCAGTGTGTCCCTCATAGAGTAGCAATATAGATGCCTAGGAAACCTTCAAAGTTGACAACGGTTACTAGAAAAAAATAGCACAAGAACAAGTAATATCACAATATGCATCAATTAATAAGCTTTGGAACACTGCACACAGAATGACAACTATGCTCTCTTAATGGTGCCTAAAGGTAGAAGGTGGAGACTCAATAATGGTGGAAGAAAGGCCTTTTATAAAGAAAGCACGGATTTCAAGTTCCAAAAACAGCTTCAAAAATTATGGTACTTGTTAGCTTTCAGCCCTCATTGCCCCTATAATAAGCATCTTGAAGTGATTAAGGTTAAAGTGAATAAATATGGAGTATATGCTTGACGAAGTTTAAGTTGGCAATCTCAAGTCCCTTGAATACGAGGGCCACACCTCATGCTACTCAACTTTAGTCACCTGTAAGTTCTTGTCATTGTAATTATTTGCATATCATTGAGAACCGCCAACGGGGTACCCCTTGCACATGGTACAAGAGCTATCCCATAACCAAAATGACAAGGCAAGCCGACAATGAGCATATCAGCAATCTTATTATTTACCATGGGAATATGGTGCTTTTTTCTCTCTTTCCTCTTTTCTCAATGTGTCTCTTTTTTTATAAGACGAATGCTTCATAGATGTCACTATGGTGATGCTGCAAGTTTCCACCATGATTAGGCATGGCTTAGGCTAGTGGCCCAGGCGTTTCTCTAACATAGGATACAAACTCCATGGACTTACAAGTTACCTCTTTATTTCACACCGATGACATCCATAGACAAAAGAGCATGATATCAATTGAGTACAAAGTACAAGTGCAATGTTGAAAACATTCCCCATGACAGCACGGTTCTTCTAATTCCAACATATAAGTGCAAGCATATACAACATATAAGTCACAATGGTTCAAGTTTATTAGGGGCAAAGAATATAAAGTGTGCCATCAAGTTCGTGAGAGCTTTAATCACTAAGTTTTCACATAACAAGATAGTTTTTAATTGGAAGATAGCTGAAAACAAGAATATACTTGGAATGGTGTAACACACCATGCATAGGAGTTTATAGTGGACACTTTGGAATAACTTGGCTTCTTAGGAGTTGGAATCATGAGTAGAGCTTACTCATACAAGTGGAGGCTAGCAAAAGACTGGGAGCAACCAACTAAGAGAGCATAATGGCCATAATCATGCAGAGCAACAAAGCAATACTAATCAAAACATAGAGTGGTACTACAAGTCAAGGACTAAATGATCATAGAGGCTATGGTGACTTGTTCATAGTCATAACATGGTGTGAGCATGTGCCAAGTCAACCCAAACAAAGCATCAAAGGAGAATACCACAATACTATGCTTTTGTATGCTAAAACAACGCATAATTTCTTCAAGGCACACTAAGAAATCCCAATTTTTTGGAACAAGACATGCTACAGCAATAATCACTAAGCATAAGGTTAAAACAACACCTAGCATGTCATGCTAAAGTCTAAGTCACAGTCAATGCAAGCTCCCTTTTGTACCATTTAAGCATGAAGATTTCTACTCTTTCCAACACCAAACAACTTATTTGAAACAACTCACAAAGATAGTAATCAATAAATATCAGTGAGCTTGTCTCACAAATCCACAAAGAATAACTAAAAAGTTCTAAGCTAAAATCACAAGAAAACTAAGGCTGAACGCAGTGCTAGCAAAAGTGAACACTCGCAAAACAATAAGAGTGAAAACTAGAGTGTTCTAGGCAATGGAAACAGAGTTGTGTCTCTCTCCAAATGAAGTGTGGTGTAACCAACCAAATTACTCAAGCAAACTAAGCAAACGAAAACCAAAAACGAAAACTAAGATGCTCCAAGAACAACACAACTTTGCATGAAACAATAAAAACGAAGTGTCTAGACAGACCTGAGCTTTTTATTGATGAAGAAGGGGATGCCTTGGGCATCCCCAAGCTTTGACACTTTCACCTCTTGAATATTTCTTAGGGTGACATAGAGTGGCATCCCAAATCTTGAGCTTTTGTCCATTCTTCATCTCATTACATCATTCTTGATCTACACCTGCAATTTTTCCTTCATAAAAAACTTCACACAATCTTCATTAGCAACATTAGTGTATTCAAAAGGTATTAGACCTCTAGCAAAGCTTTGGAACAGCAAAACTTTTCACTAAAAACACAAGATACTGTAGCAACTCCTCAAAAAGCTCAATTTCCCAAAAAGGAATCAATAAGAAGCAAATGCAAATAATGGCAGAAATCTGTCAAAACAGACCAGCAGGTAGAAACCAATTTTTTCGAAGACCTTCTGTTGCTCAAATAAAAAAGTGTTGAACTAATGAAAGTTATCTAACATACTGTGGGATGTATTCGTAAATTTTCAGCACAATCCGAGTTACAGATACTCCTCACGATTTTTTATGGTGGAGGACAGAAATCTGTTTCGGGACAGCAACTCCCCAAATATTACTTCCCTCTCATTAGCGGTCATTCTTGGCACAAAAAGCAAATAAAAAGGATAAGGAGAGTTCATTACAGATTTAGTAACTTCCAAGACTCAATAAAACTCTTGGGTTATCTCCCAACAAGTACTTTTCTTTAATGCCTTTAAGTTAGGCTTTATAGCTTGAGAAGATGCTCACATAGGAAATATGAATTGATTTAAAAGAGAGCATCAAGAAGCAAATTCAAAACACATTTAATTCTAACCCACTTTATATGCATAGGAATCTTGTAAGAAAACAAGTTATGAAAGCACAAAGCAACAAGCATAGGAAAGAAAAACAAGTGCAACTTCAAGACTTTCAACATAAAGAGGGCAAACTTAATATTTTAGAGATGCATAAAACCATGTCTCCCTCTCTCATAATAACTTTTAGTAGCAACATGAATAAAATTAACAATATAACTATCACATAAAACATTCTTATCGTGAGCCACATTCATAAAATGATTATTACTCTCCACATAAGCATAGTCATCCTTATTAATTGTAGTGGGCGCAAATTCAACAAAATAGCTATCATTACTATTCTCATCACCATAATCATCAAATATAGGAGGCATATTGTAATCACAATAAATTTCCTCCTCAATAGTAGGTGGACTGAAAATATCTTACACATCATTGTAATCATCATATATTGGAGGTTTGGTATCATCATAAGAAATACAATAGCTATCTTCCAAAGATGGGGGACTAAAAAGATCATTTTCATCAAAACTAGCTTCCTCAAGCTTAGAAGTTTCCATACCATTAGTAACAATGGTGTTCAAAAAAATCATACTAATAAAATTGCTACTAGCATGCAAATAAAGCTCCATAGGTTTTTTAATTTTCTATTTAAACACTTCGTGTCCTAACTCAAGATAAACACTATAAAGCTCTCTAATTTTGTTGTTGTTTTCCATTAAGCCTAACTAGTGAAAATAAGAAACAAAAATAAAAAATTGCAGAATCTAAAGGAAATAACTTTGTGCACTCACACACCAAGAGCATGTGAGTACCTTTTACCTTACCTCCACGGCAACGGCGCCAAAAAAGAGCTTGATGTCTACGCACTTCTATTCTTGTAGACAGTTGTTGGGCCTCCAAGTGTAGAGGTTTGTAGAACAGCAGCAAGTTTCCCTTAAGTGGATTATCCAAGGTTTATCGAACTCAGGGAGGAAGTGTTCAAAGGTATTCCCTCTCAAGCAATCCTGCAATCAAGATACAATAAGTCTCTTGTGTCCCCAACACACCCAATATAGGTGCACTAGTTCGGCAAAGAGATAGTGAAATACAAGTGGTAACGGTGCCAGAAAATAGCTGATCGCGTGGAGGAACAGACTAAAGGCAAACTGATGGAAGCAAGCAAACATGCAACAGATATAGATGCAAATGGTGTTTCAATGCTTAGAAACAAGGCCTAGGGATCATACTTTCACTAGTGAATACTCTTTTATATAAATATCCTCTCTTCATGATACTACTCTTAACTACTCTCAAGTTGGACACTCTAATCTATGGTAGCGCTATAATAGCACTCCTCAAAGTCTGCCTTCCCCAATCTAGATAACCCCACAGTGTCACCTTGAGTGCTAGATGGTTCCAACAAACACCACAATTTCATAGAGACATCCAACTCCAAATATAACTCATAACAAATATTCAATCTAGCCAAAGTGCCACACACGGTATGTCCGCTGTCACTTCACACACATGGGGAAAAGCATAGATCTATTAAAGCACAAAGAGTATTTATGTAGACTCAAGCCTAAGTGCCACCATGGCGTGCACGCTGTCACTTTCACACACATGGGGAGAGCAGAGATCTAATGAAGCACTTGAGTAGCAAGGTAGGTCTACTTGATTACAAAGCTCATGATCACAATATGACCATGCATAGAGGGAGATGAACACATAGCTACCAGTAGGGCCCTTAGCCTCGAGGAAGAACTACTCCCTCATCATGCGAGGTTCGGTAGTACTCTCTTTCGGAGTTTCATGATCATTATCATTAGTTCCCTCTTCAACTGGTGAAGCCAACTCCGGAACGACTTTCGGCGCTGCGTTACTCGCCATACTTTGAAGATAAGGTTCAATAACCTCTTCGAGTTCTACCTTCCGACTACTCACACCTTTCGCAAGAAACTCTTTCTCTAGAAAGGATCCATTCTTGGCAATAAAAACCTTGCCCTCAGATCTTTGATAGAAGGAATACCCAGTAGTTTCCTTAGGGTATCCTATGAAGACACATTTTTCCGCTTTGGGTTCGAGTTTATTCGGTTGAAGTTTATTCACATAAACATCGCATCCCCAAACTTTAAGAAATGACAGCTTAGGTTTGTTTCCAAATCACAATTCATACGGTGTCTTTCCAACGGATTTAGATGGTGCCCTATTTAAAGTGAATGCATCAGTTTCTAGTGCATAACCCCAAAATGACAACGGCAGGTCCGTCAGAGACATCATAGATCGAACCATATCCAATAAAGTACGATTACGACGTTCTGATACACCATTTCAATGTGGTGTTCCGGCAGGTGTGAGTTGTGAAACAATTCCACACTCTTTCATATCAGTGATAAACTCGTAACTTAGATACTCTCCTCCACGGTCGGACCGTAGAAACTTGATCTTTCTATTACGATGATTTTCCACTTCATTATGAAATTCCTTGAACTTTTCAAAGGTTACAGACTTGTGTTTCATCAAGTAGATATAACCGTATCTACTCAAATCATCCGTGAAAGTAACAAAATAGCGATATCCACCTCGCGCCGACACACTCATTGGACCACATACATCAGAATGTATGATTTCCAATAAATCTGTCGCCCGTTCCATTGAACCGGCAAACGGCATTCTAGTCATCTTGCCCATAAGGCATTGCTCACATGTATCGAATGATTCAAAATCAAGTGATTCCAAAAGTCCATCCGAATGGAGCTTATTCATGCATTTAACGCCAATATGACCTAGATGGCAGTGCCACATATATGCGAATATATCATCATTAAGTTTAATCCTTTTAGCATCAACATTATGAATATGTGTAACACTATTATCGAGATCCAACAGAAATAAACCATTCATCATCGGTGCATGACCATAAAATATTTCATTCATATAAATAGAACAACCATTGTTCTCGGATTTAAATGAATAACCACTTTGCATCAAACACGATCCAGATACAATGTTCATGCTCAGTGTAGGCACCAGATAACAATTCTTCAAGTTTATTACTAATCCCGACGGTAAGTGTAGAGGTAGCGTTCCGACGGCGATCACATCAACACTTGATCCATTGCCGACATGCATCTTGACCTCACCCCTTTCTAGTTGTCGCTTGTTCCGCAGCCCCTGATTCGAGTTACAAATATTAACAACTGAACCGGTATCAAATACTTAGGTGCTACTGCGAGTACTAGTCAAGTACACATCAATAACATGTATATCATATATACCTTTGTTTGCCTTGCCAGCCTTCTTGTCTACCAAATACTTGGGGCAGTTACGCTTCCAGTGGCCAGTCCCCTTACAATAATAGCACTCGGTATCAGACTTAGGTCTAACTCGGGGCTTCTTTTCAGGCACAGCAACCGGCATGCCGCCCTCACTTCCCTTCCGTTTTCCCTTCTTGTCTTTCTGGAAACTAGTGTTCTTATTGATCATCAACACTTGATGTTCCTTCTTGATCTCCACTTCTGCAGTTTTAAGCATTGACAGAAGCTCGGGTAGAGACTTCTTCATGCCTTGCATATTATAGTTCATCACGAAGCTCTTATAGCTAGGTGACAGAGACTGTAGAACACGATGGATTCCTAAGTCAATGGGAATCGATATTCCCAAGGACACAAGCTTATCGGCATAACCCGACATCTTGAGTACATGCTCACTTACGGAGCTGTGCTCTTCCATCATGCAGCTAAAGAACTTTTCTGAAGCATTGTAGCTCTCTACAGCAGCATGTGTGTCGAAAATCATTTTCAACTCACCCATTGTATCAAATGCATTGCCGTTTTCGAAACGCTTTCCAAGTTATGGCTCTAGCCCATACAATATTCCGCAATGAACTAAGTTGTGGTCCTCCTGACAAGTCTGATAGACATTGTTCTCCTTGTCAGGGGCATCATCAAACGGTGGGGAGCCTAGCGGCGCTTCTAGCACATATTGATTTTGTGCAGCGGAGAGGAGAATCCTCAAATTCATGGCCCATTCAGTAAAGTTGCTACCGTTCGTTGCAAGTTTCTATTTCTCCATGAACACATTGAAATTAAAAGCAGGTGGTGCCATCTACAACCGAATTTGTAAAGTTTAGACTAATTTTATGATAGATTGAGTTCAACTAATTCACATTACGAATGAACTCCCACTCAAAAACGACATCCCTCATGCCTTTTTGGTGATTACATGAACCAAATCCACTACACCATGTCCGATCATCAGGTGACTCGGTGCAGTTTCAAAGGCGAGCATCAAATGGGCATCATATCTACCATATGACTCATTCTTAACCTTTTGGTCCGTGTTCCGTGACCATGTATGTACATGCTAGGCTCGCCAAGTAAGAACCTTAGTATTCGTGTGTTGTATTACACTCGTAATATGGTCATGGATCCAAGAACACCCAATCATCACGTGATGTCTTGGAGCAACGAAACATAATCGGTGCATACTTAAGGAAGAACACATTCTTATCTTGATATTTAAATGAGGGATCATCTTATTATGCTAATAAAACGCCAAACAAGCAATATAAGATGCAATCAAACATCACATGTTTGTAAGTGAAATGATATGGTTTCTGCATATGATCTCCATCATGTGCTCCTTGGTATGATCACTATCATACATCTATGTGTAAGGCCAAGGTCTATGGTACTTACATGTTATGTGTGTTGTAAGAGTATCATCTCATACTTCTACTTACAACACTACCATATCATAACACTAGCCCAGCAACAATCTAAACTAGACGCCTTTAATTTATCCATTGCAAGTTTTACGTGGCTTAGGGCTTTCGAAGATGGAACCGTTCATACCTACAAACATGAACCACAACGAGGATAACCAAATTATTGACAACTCATTGCAAATTAGATATTGACTATAGTAGGAGAGACAGACACCCGCTAGCCACTTATGCAAAACTAGTTGCATGTCAAGCGTGGAACAGGTCTCATGTGCGAGGACATGTAAAGTTTGTCCGGGCCGCTTCATCTCACTATGCCACCAATATCCAAACATACAACTAAGAAGCAATAACATGATCATCATTGCCCACATACTCATATGTGTACTACCCGTGTAAAGCATCTATGCATAGATCTGGCTCTGATACCATTGTAGGGTTCGCATCATAGAAAACAAAAAAAATTCCTACGATGGGAACAACTATGTACCAAGATATATCTACTAGTTACAAACAATGGGCGAATGTATATTCGTAGAGAACATACCCTTGAATACCGACAAAGCTTAACGAGTAAAACTCGTGGTTGATGTAGACGATCTCTTGCCGATCTCAAGATCGAGAGGAAGTCCTAGCACCGCAAATCAGCAGCGCATCCGTGCTCGCACACACGTACGAGGCACCGAGCAACCTCCGCCTCCTCTCTCCAGCGATGCAGTGGAAGCATAACTCTTTCTTGCAGAATAGCCATCGGGAACATGTATCTCGCTAGTCCGAGGCCATGGGGATAAATACTAGAGGGGGAGAGAGATCCTTCACAAGGAGGTGTGAGTGAGAGAGAGGAGAGGGGGCTCCTTTTATAGGACGAGGGGGGCACCCAAGGGGGTGGCCGCCGGCCATGGGGGCTGCCCCCTCCCCTCCTTCATTCATGTGGGTGGACACTCCACTCACTCAAATGCCTTTCAATTCCCTCCACTCAAAATCCCACTCAAATACCCATTAAATTTCCACCAAATTTAATGCAAACTCTCATTAACTCCTTTTATTTATTCAGAATTTTTTCAATTACTTTAATGACAAAAATTCACATATAACCCCTTGCTAGTATTTCATTTCACATGCAAAAACACATTCTTCAATTTCACCCGAAAACCTATTCCGGTATCTAGTGAAATAAATTCATGCGCTTGTTATTCTTTCTAGCATGAAACTTTTGCTCCAATTGGATGTCGGTGTGTCTTAAGTGTGCCACCCTACGGTTCGTGAATAATGCGGACATGATAGAGACCCTTCTCTGATCAATAATCAGAAGCGGGATCTGGAGACCCATACTGACTCCCACACATTCAATGATGACTTTCTTGTGATCGTCGAAACCTTTTACGCTAGTATCTTAATCCCTTTTTTCGCGATATATTACATGTTCGAGATTCGATCATCGCTATCTCCATACCTAGTTTGATCTCGTTACTGACATGCACTCTTTTCTCATTCCTGTGATATAACTTTCTAGTGATCAAATCACTTGCTTGCAAGCTAACCAATGTGATATCACCGAGAGGGCCCAAAGTATATCTATCCGTCATCAGGATGAACAAATTACACTCTCGATCCATGGGCCTCAACATAACACTTTAGTAGTTCTGAACCCATCTTTATAATCACCCAGTTATGATGTGACGTTTGATGTTATCAAGAAACTCTTCCGGTGTTAGTGATTGACATGATCTCATGGTCTAAGGATTAGGATCACTTCGTAAGTTGTTATAGCAATATAAACTCAATGACTTTGATCATAATGCTATACTTCGGATGAATGTTCATCACACCATTACACTAATGTTGTGACCTTGTTATTAACAACATCCAATGTCTATGATCAAGAAACTTTGATCATCTTGTTAATCAACGAGCTAGTTTATGAGAGAGGCATAAATAGTAACTTTCTGTTTGTTTATAAAACACACATGTATTAATGTTTCCGTATTAATACAATTATAGCATGCAAAATAGACATCTATCATATACTTGGAATACACTTAATAAACACTTTATTATTGCCTCTGAGGCATATTCCCTTCATATTTTAGAAAGATTAATAAAGTTACTAAGAAAGATCATTACCCTTTGCCCTTTATTGATCAAATGCTTGAGAGGTTGTCTAAAAAGTCTCACTTTTGCTTTCTTGATGGTTATTCTGGGTTTTCTCAAATTTCTGTGAAAGCACAGGACCAAGAGAAAACTACTTTCACTTGTCCTTATGGTACTTATGCTTATAGGCGTATGCCTTTTGGTTTATGTAATGCTCCTGCTACCTTTCAGAGATGTATGCCTGCTATCTTTCATGGTTTTTGTGAATAAATTGTGGAGGTTTTCATGGAAGATTTTTCTGTCTATGGAACTTCTTTTGATAACTATTTGCACAACCTTGATAAAGTTTTGTAGAGATGTGAACAAACCAACCTTGTTCTTAATTGGGAGAAATGCCATTTCATGGTTAATGAAGGGATTGTTCTTGGACACAAGATCTCTGAAAGATGAATTGAAGTTGACAGAGCCAAAATTGAAGCAATTGAGAAGATGCCTTGTCCTAGAGATATCAAAGGTATTCATAGTATCCTTGGTCATGCTGGTTTATATAGGAGGTTTATTAAAGATTTCTCCAAAATTTCAAAGCCCCTTACTAATATTCTTCAAAAAGATGTACCTTTTGTTTTTGATGATGATTGTAAGGAAGCTTTTGAAACTTTGAAGAAATCTTTGACAACTGCTCCTATCGTCCAACCACCTGATTGGAGTTTACCTTTTGAAATCATGTGTGATGCTAGTGGCTTTGTTGTGGGTGTTGTACTTGGACAACATGTTGACAAGAAGCTAAATGTTATTCATTATGCTAGCAAGACTCTGGATGCTGCTCAAAAGAATTATGCTACTACTGAAAAAGAGTTCTTAGCTATAATCTTTGCTTGTGATAAGTTTAGACCTTATATTGTTGATTCTACAGTTACTATTCATACCGATCATGCTACTATTAAGTACCTTATGACAAATAAGGGCGCTAAGCCTAGGCTTATAAGGTGGGTGTTGCTTTTGCAAGAGTTTGATCTACATATTGTGGATAGGAAAGGTGCTGATAATCATGTTGCTGATAATTTATCTCGTTTGGAAAACATTTCTTTTGACCCTTTTTATGTTAATGATAGTTTTCCAAATGAGCAGTTAGCTGCAATAAGGGTAAGTCCACATGAGAGTCCTTGGTATGCTGATTATGCTAACTTTATTGTTTCCAAGTATTTGTCTCCAACCTTTATAGCTCAGCAAAGAAGGAAATTCTTTTATGATCTAAGGCATTACTTTTGGGATCACCCACACTTATATAAAGAAGGAATAGATGACATTATGCAAAGATGTGTTCCAGAATTTGAACAACAAGAGATATTGAGAAAATGTCATGGCAGTGCTTATGGAGGACATCATGTTGGGGATAGGACTACACAAAAGGTTTTATAATCTGGATTTTATTGGCCTACCCTTTTTAAAGATGCAAGGAAGTTTGTCTTACCATGTGATGAATGCCAACGAGTAGGTAACATCTCTAGACGCAATGAAATGCCTATGAATTATTCTCTTGTTATTGAACCTTTTGATTGTTGGGGATTTGACTTTATGGGGTCTTTTCCTCCTTCAAAAGGGTATACTCATATTCTTGTTGTTGTTGACTATGTTACAAAGTGGGTAGAAGCCATACCTACAAACAGTGCTGATGGTAAGACCTCTTTGAAAATGCTTAAAGTTGTCATTTTTCCTAGGTTCGGTGTACCTAGATATCTCATGACTGATGGAGGCTCTCATTTTATTCATGGGGGTTTTAGAAAAACTCTCGCTAAGTATGATGTAAACCACAGAATTTCCTCAGCTTATCACCCCAAAACTAGTGGGCAAGTAGAACTTTCCAATATGGAAATTAAATCTATCTTGCAAAAGACTGTCAATAGATCTAGAAAAAATTGGGCTAAAAAGTTGAATGATGCTTTGTGGGCTTATAGAACTGCTTATAAAAATCCTATGGGGATATCTCCTTACAAAATGGTCTATGGGAAAGTTTGTCCCTTGCCTTTAGAATTAGAACACAAAGCTTATTGGGCAGTGAAAGAGTTGAATAGAGATTTTAGACTTGCTGGTGAGAAAAGACTACTCGACTTAAGTAACCTAGATGAGTGGAGAGGTGAAGCTTATGAAAATCCTAGGCTCTTTAAGGAAAAATTAAAAAGATGGCATGTTAGGAGAATCCTCAAAAGGGAGTTCCATGTTGGTGAGGAAGTTCTTTTGTATAGGTCTCGTCTCAGATTTTTTGCAGGGAAACTACTCTTAAAATGGGAAGGACCTTTTGTTATGAAGCACGTATACCGCTCAGGTGCCATCAAAATATTTTCTCTGAAGGATGACTCAACACAGGTGGTGAATGGTAAAATACTAAAACATTATATTTCTAGAGATTCTTATAATGAAGATGTGGATGTTATTCAAATGGTGACTCTAGAAGAATTTATTAGAAGCCAAACACCAAAATCTGCAGAGTTCGTCTTTGAATAGGTAAAAGTGGTGAAAACAGAAGGTTCGTGAAAATCCAATATTTTTATATTTTTGATGTTTTTAATACATAAAGGAAGTTACGAGGCGTAATTGAAGAGGAAACTGAGTCCGGGGTGGACAAACCCACCCCAGGAGCAGGCCCAGCCTGGTCGCGCCTGAGGGGGGTGTGCCACCCTCGAACTCCGTCTTCGCCTCGTTTCCGTGTCAGTACCTTCCTTATGCCTTGAAACTCCGTAATATATAACCCCCGGATCCCCCAAGGTTCGTGCATCGTGTTCTCGTCGTGTTTTTGTTTCGATCTGTTTCTGTCAGGAAAATTCTCAGATTTGGAGCCTCAATGTCTTCCTCTGGAGCACCCACGGAGGATTCCTCTGCGGACGTCCTCAACCCATACATGTATGAGTTGAGGATTCATCCCAAAGAGTTGATCCTCAAAGAGGGAAAGGTACAGATGAAATAAGTTCAAGGCCCTAAAGGAGAAGGTAGTCTAGAAGACAGGATGGAAGCATTGGAACAGGAAGTTTTCAGGTGCAAGAAGATGGTAGAACGCGAAGTGGATGTTATTCACAAGATAAGTTCAGAACTCATCACCAAGCACGAGGGAGAAGTTGCTGAGCTCCGAGAAGAGATCTTCTCACTCCGTCAGACCACCAATCAATTGCAAGAACAACTCTATGACATACAAAATCAAAATTGTGAGTATGAGGCTAGATTTGATCGCATAAGCTCTGCTTCTAGTTTCAGGATTGCGGAGACAAGGACATCCTTTTTGGATGGGAAACCATTGCCTTGGAAGTTTTATGATGACAAGGGAACACCACCACCACCGAAGGAATAATTCATCATCAGGTTTGGCATCCCCTTGGCTTGTTCCAAGCTTGGGGGAGTGCCGCGGTATCACCACCATTATCTTTTATCTTTTACCTTTTTAGTGGATTCATATCTGTGGTAGAGAGTTTATCTTATAGTTAGGTTTGCATGTGGAAGTATCTCTCCTTTAGTTGATTATCTATGTATCCCTTGGTGTGAGTGCCTTTATTGAATATTAATGAGAAGTCTCATCTTTTACTTTTTGCACTTCTTATTTTAGTTTGTAATATCTATTATATGATGGATCTTGTTGATCAATATTGGCACCACTTTGGGATCATCAAGTGGATCTAAATTGGTTTTGGCAAATCAAGTTCTGGTCAGTAGCAATACTTTTTGAGGTTTGAAAGAAAAAGAGGAAAGCTTACAGGTATTTTGTATCATTTGTTTTCTTTATTGTTGGCTCATAAGCTTAGTATTATTTATTTAAGATATTTTGTGTCTTCAAGGAAGATTTCATGTTTGGCTTTATTACTTGTATGTTTGCTTGTTTCTTTTAACTCTCTTGCTTGCTACCCAGCCTTGCTAGCCAAAAACCTGTTTTGAGCAGGCATACTTCTCATGTTCTCAAATCCCTTTCCAAAACTTTTGCCACTTGTTTCCACCATATCTACCTAGTAGCATTGTTGCTATTCCAAGAAAATTCTCAAGCTTCATCTATATTTCAAATTAAAAAGTATTTTGTTATGAGAAAACTAGTTAGTAAAGCTCTCACGAACTTGATGGCACACTTTATTTCTGGCCCCTAATAGACTTGAACCATTGTGCCATCGAAGTTGTATATGCTTGCATCTATACGTTGGAATTAGCAGAACTGTGCTATCACGGGAACGTTTTCAACATTGAACTTTTACTCTGTACACAGTTTATATCATGCTATTTTGTCTATGGATGTTAACGGTGTGAAATAAAGAGGGAACTTGTAAGTCCATGGAGTTTGTATCCTATGTTAGAGAAACGCCTGGGCCGCTAGCCTAAGCCATGCCTAATCATGGTGGAAACTTGCAGCATCACCATAGTAAGCCATATATGAAGCATCCTCAATAAAAAGCTATGCATATGGTAAATAAAAAGATTGCTGAGATGCTCATTATTTGCTTGCCTTGTCATTTTGGTTATGGGAAAGCTCATGTACCATGTGCAAGGGGTGCCCTGTTGGCGGTTCTCAATGATTTTCAAATACTTACAATGACAAGAACTTACCTGTGACCAAAGTTGAGTAGCATGAGGAGTGGCCCTCATATTCAAGGGACATGAGATTGTCAACTTATACTTCATCAAGCATATACTCCATCTTTGTGCACTTTAAACTTAATCATCTCAAGATGCCTATGATAAGGGCAATGAGGGGTCAAAGCTAGTAAGTACCATAATCTTTTGGAAGCTCTTTATGACTTGTAATCCCTTCTTCCCTCTAAGAAGGGACCTTTCTCTCACTTCCAAGTTGAGTCAGTAAACCCACTTCCTCTCTATCTCTAGCAAGCATTTGAGTTGTTGTGTTTCCAGCATTAATTTGGTGATTTATTCAATCATGTTTTTTAACTTTCTTGTTTGCGCAAAACTCTTATCTATTGAGTATTACTTTGAAAGCATTCACTTGTGAAAAACCTTTTTGAGCAAAGAGTGCTCCTGTTTTGAAACTTCTACAAAGAGATTTTGTGAAACTTTTTGTCAGGTGTTCTCTGACCAAGAACAAGTTTTCCAATTCCAATTATGATTTATCTTTATGCATCTCTATTGTGACTGTTGTACTTGGTTGCAAGCTAAGTTATATAATGGTGAGTTGCTTTTGCTTTCTTCTATGAGTTGTGCAATGGTAAGTGTGATGCTTCTTGTTTGTATTCTGTTATTGACACTTCACTCCTTAAACCCGTGGACATGTTTACTGAGCTCAGTTTTCTCTTGGGGACAAGTGAAGTCTAAGCTTGGGGGAGTTTATAAGCCCAATCTACATCACCTTTCTATTTCATATTTTACCTCTATTGAATGATATATGTCTTATTATGAGGTATTACTTATGGCTTTTCATCTATTTATGCATGTTGGATGATTCTTGGAGGATGGACTGCCGGAGTCTGGATTCTGATGGAAAATAAGGCATTTCGGTGCAATTTCGCGATGATTAGAAAAATACCAGAAATGTATGGAAACATATTATTTTACCGGAAGACAAAGGAAGCTAGAAGGAGGAGCGAAGAGGGGCCGCAGGGGGCCCACACCCCCTAGGCGCGGGTCCACCTGAACCCGCGCCTAGGGCATGTGTGGCCCACTTGCCCAGCCTCCGACTCCGCCCCTTCGCCTATATCTTCCCTACGGAACCCTAAGCCTAGGGGAGCGACCACAGATAGATTTCCGCCGCCTCTAGGGGGCGGAAAACACCGAGAGAGAAAGATCTCTCTAGTAGACAGATTTCTGCCAGGGGAATTCTTTCCCAGATAGGGGAGACCGTCGCCATCAACATCATCGTCAATCTAGGCTTCATCGGGATCATCATCATCTCCACCAGCACCATCATCATCACCACTCCATATCGCTATAACAATTGTGTTGGATATTGCTTTAGTTCTTAGGGGAAACTTTCCCGGTGTTGATTACTATTGTAGTTGATGCTTGTGAGTGGAACCATTGGATTATTGTTTATGTTCATATTGTTATCCATTATCATATCATCTTTGATATTGATCCATCTGATGTATCGTGAGTATTTCGTTTAGTTCTTGAGGACATGGGAGAAGTCATGTTGTTAGTAGTGAATTTGTGTTGAGTTATTATTCAATGGTTTAGTATTTAAGTTGTGGTGCTATTCTTCTAGTGGTTTCATGTGAACATCGACTACATGATACTTCACCATTTATGGGCCTAGGGGAATGCATTGTGTATTTGGATACTAATTGTGGGGTTGCCGGAGTGACAGAAACCTGAACCCCCGTTAGGACACCTTTGCACAAGGGAGTGTAGGATCTCAGAGTTTAAGGTTGTGGTTAGATTTATATCTTAATTACTTTCATGTAGTTATGGATGTTTGCAGGGGTTTAATCACAAGTATGTATTAGTCCAAGTAAGGTCGGTACATTAGCACAGGTTCACCCACACAACACTTACAACACCAGAGAAGAGTACTCAGCTATATGAAGTGAAAGCACTTGACAGAATTCCCATGTGTCCTCGATAACGTTTGGTCCTTATAAGTATTTCCACCGGCTTGTCCTTTTCTAAGAAAGGATTGGGACACTTGCTCCGTTTGTTCGTTACCTTTGTTACTTGCTCCTTGTTTTGTTGCCTTTTCAGAAAACCACTAAAAATCCATTTGCTAAGTATTCACAGGGATTTCCTGCTCCATACCACTATTCAGCACCTTCTGCTCCTCGTTGGGATCGACACTCCTATTTATCGAAAGTACTACGATACACCCCCTATACTTGTGGGTCATCAGAGAGGGGGTGGTATCTAACAACCTATGCCACAAAAGGCCTCCCTTATTCTCCAATGAATCTCACCCCAACGGGATCGATCCACACTTCCACTATCGGTGCACTTGTCGGTGGCAACCTAAACTTCTCACAAGATTGGGGCACTTCTCCACAACTTAATTGGGGGCTCCCAACAAATGCCACCAAGGCCACAAAACCGTCTAGGGTTCCAAGAACCCAAGAGGGAGAAGCTTCTATGAGTAACACGGACCAAATCCTCCGAGGAGAACTCAAACCGATGCACCGAATGCAAATGGCAAGAACACCACAGAGATGCTCCAATCCCTCACTCTCAAGTTCCAACAAAGCTACTAAAACTATTGGGGGAACAAGAGAGGAGGAATCAAAGGGGAACACAAAATCCCCCAAAATCTAGATCTCCAAGATACACTCACAAAGAGATGTTTTGGTTTGGTCAAATCGTAGATCTAGATCTCCTCTCTCTTCTACTCAAATATGGGCAATAATCATTGGAGGGGAAGAGATTAATCAATCTTTTAAATCTAGAGAAAATATGGGCAAAGCTTAGACTAATAGAAAAGGAAGAAGCAACCAAAACTGAAAACGAGCAAAAGGCTTAAATAGTGGCCCTAGAAAATCTGGCCATTGGGGGGGGTTTCTGTCAGGGCCGGTAGTACCGGTTTTGCCCGGCAGCCAGAAGTGAGCGAGCATGGGAATTTGCGGGACCATCGCGCGCTGCCAGTGTGAGGCCATTGCGAAGCACGCAGCCAGCGAATAGCGATCGAGCACGCGGGGCTAGCGGGGCCAGCCAGCAGCGAGGTGGCATACGTGCGGCAGCGAAGCGGCAGGCACGCGATGCGAGCGGAAGCGCGCGCGTCTGCATGCGAGAGGTGGGGCCAACGAGTGGCAGCGGCAGCTCGCGCAAGTCAATGCGAGCAGCTACGCGCGCACGAGGTAGAGGTGCAGCGCGCGCGACCGATCCAGAGCGGCAGGAGCGAAGCGAGCGACTGGCTGCGCGCGGGAGCAAGTGGGCCGCGTGGCGCAAGGCAAGCCAGGATGGTCCGGCCGGTAGTACCAGCCCACCCGGGTGGTACTACCGGGCCGGTCCGGTAGAACCGGTACCAGGTACCGTGGGAGGCAGTAGATAGCACGGGCCACCCAAGTGCGTCCGGTACTGAGCCCGGTAGTACCGGACGACCCAGAAAATATTCTTTTTCTTTTTCAGATGGAATAACTGCAAACTCAAATGGTTATAACTTTTGATTGGTGACTCCGATTGGCCCGATTCCAATTGCGTTGAATAGAGGACGACAAGATCATACCAATAAAAACGCCGCCAGAAAAATTCCCCCACATATTTCTCCTTCTCTTGAGGATCTCTCTCCGGATACAAGAATCACTCATTCTCAAGGTAAGATCCTCCACCACGTATTCCTAGTTTACTCGTCTAATTTTAGTCCACTCTTGATAAGCTAGCTATTCTTTTTTCATGCATGTAGCCTTAAAAAGAAAATGCCGCAAGTTGATATCAGCCATATGGACATAGGCTATACCAATCTATAGAGAAGGGAAACTTGTGGCAGGAAGATGCATGCATTGTCGACAAGTATTTGCAGCTATAAGAGACAAGGGGACTAGCCACCTTAAATGCCATTTAAAGGTATGTGAAGCAAAAACAGCAATGAATGAAATGATTGATAAGATGGGTCATCCCGAGGGAGTTGATCCAAACTGGAAATTTGATCCTGTGGTAGCAAGACAAAAACTTGTCAAACTAATAGTGGTCAATGAAATGCCATTTTCTTTCATTGAATACAAGCCTTTTAGAGAGTTTGCTGCTGTGTTAAATCCATGGTTCAAAAAAGTGTCTAGGACAACTATAAAGAAGGAGTGCATGGCTGTTTTCAATGATCATGGAAATAAGTTGAAACAATGCTTTGAACATTCTGATGCACGCATATCTCTCACAAGAGATATGTGGACGTCGAATCAGAAATTAGGCTACTTTTGCATGACTTGCCATATCATTTCGAGTGAGTGGGTGCTCCATAAAAGGACTATAAGATTTTCCATGTTGGAGATACCCCATAACTCTTGGAACATGTTCAATGTAGTGCTAAAAACCATTCGGGAATGGAACTTAGAGGATAAGTTGTTTAACTTTATATTGGACAATGCATCAGTCAATACTGCAATGGTTAATCTGTTGAGAGACAACTTGAAGAACAAGGGGTTTTTACCAATAGAAGGGAAGTTACTTCATTTTCGCTGTAGAACACATGTTCTCAACATAACTGTCCAAGATGGTTTACGGGAAATAAAACCCGTAGTCAACAACATTAGGGAAAGTGCCAAGTTTGTCAAAAGTTCACAAGGCAAGATTGATAAGTTTCTTGAGATAATCAAGCAAGAAGGACTGACCGGTAAATATAAAAGTCCTTCTGTTGATGTGACTACTCGCTGGAATTCTACTTATTTGATGCTTGAAGTTGCACTGCCTCTTAGAAATGCATTCTATTCCCTAGAAAAACAGGATAAGGATTATACATTTGCCCCTTCGCCCTCTGAATGGAAAATTGTTGAAGTTGTCTACAAGTTGTTGGAGATTTTCTACACAGCAACAGTGAATCTTTCAGGCTCGAAGTATCCCACCTCTCATCTTCATTTCTACCAGTTTTGGAAAATTAAGAAGATTTTGAACAAAGAGGAATCTAATCTGAATAGAAAGCTATTGAATGAACAACCATCAACTCGGGATCTAACAATTTCACGTATGATACAACAAATGCAACTCAAGTTCAATCAGTACTGGATAGAGACATACAAGTCAGCTTGCATTCCCGTCATACTTGATCCGAGGTTTAAGTACGACTTCCTTGAATTTCTCTTGAATGAATTTGGAAGCGAAGAGGAGGCCAGAAAATGGATGAGTGAAGTGAAGCAAATCATGGAAGATCTCTTCGATGAATATAGCAAAGAGGTTCCTGTCCAGTCACAGAGAGAAAGTGATACTAAGGTGAAAGATTATGATGATCCACTTGCAAAGTGGGATCACTGCATGAAGTCAAAAAGAGGCAGTCAAGCAATGAGCTAGATCGATATATGAAAGAATATTTGACACCTCGAAAATAGGAAGTTGATATTTTAGAATGGTGGAAAAAAAGTTCTTCCCCATGCTCTCTAAAATGGCACGTGACATATTAGCCATCCCAGCTTCTACTGTTCCTTCGGAGTCTGCTTTTAGCACCGGAGGACGCGTCCTCAGCGACTATAGGAGAAGTCTCGCATGCTCTACCGTTGAGGCCCTAATATGCCTTCAGGACTGGTTTAAGGCGGCCGGTATGTAAAATTTTCCTTTGTAAGTTTTTCTTCTAGCTAGTATTTTTCCTCGTGGCTAACAAGAAATCCTATTACTTTTTCAGATGAATCAGACCATGAGTATCACCTTTTCTTGTAGTTGGGATTGCATCACTATAGGTAACTTATTTCCTATGCAGTTTCTCTGGTTAGCAAGATATGACATTAATTTGGTCCTAGCTGCAGTCATGCTAGATATGACATTAGTTTGGTCATAGCTGCACTCATGTTGAATATGATATTAGTTTCAGAATTGTGTAGGTAGGGGTACTGTATTGTTTCTGAGTATTTCATGTCATACTATCTCACTAATTCTCATATATATCATGGTAATGCAGTTCAATGAGATAACCTGAGAGCTGAGATGCCAATTCTATTCAATGAAATTAATTGTAGGATATTTTTTATACTGACTCTTAATCTTGGGTGTGTCAAACTCTAGGAGCTCCACAAGAGGACCGGTGTCGTCAAGGTGAAGTAAGATCAGCAATTAGTTTTGGGGGAGAGTAAGGCACACCAAGTTCTTGAGATAAACTAGATGACAGTTCTTGTGATGGATGGTACTCTAATTTAAGATGGTTTATCACTGGGATGATGAATTCTAAGATCTATATGAACTGGTTTGTATATATCTAGTACTTGTTTTTAGTCTCTTACGGAGAAATTTAGGACCTCGTCCCTGTACTTTCAGCCATGTTTTGCCCTATGAATTCTGAGATCTCTATGAACTGGCTGTAAAATTCTGATGGCTATGTACGTATCCTATCTAGCAAAATCCTTCAGGTGCATTGCCCTATGCGGGCTTATGCGGGTTCCGCTTGTTTGCGATTAATTTTTGCGGGCTGTCGCGGACATCCCACTTAAGCAACGCGGGCACATGTGGCAAATATACGGGCTCCCGCAACTCGTCCCACTTACACCCTGAGCGAATAGCGATCAAGCACGCGGGGCTAGCCAGCAGCGTGGCGACATGCGTGCGGCAGCGAAGCTGCAGGCACGCGATGCGAGCAGAAGCGCGCGTGTCTGCATGCGAGAGGTGGGGCCAACGAGTGGCAGCGGTAGCTCGCGCAAGTCAACGCGAGCAGCTACGCGCGCACGAGGGAGCGGTGCAGTGCGCGTGACCGATCCAGAGCGGCAGGAACGAAGCGAGCGACTGGCTGCGCGCGTGAGCAAGCAGGCCACATGGCGCAGGGCAAGCTAGGATGGGCCGGCCGGTAGTGCCGGCCCACCCGGGCGGTACTACCGGGCCGGTCCGGTAGAACCGGTACCAGGTACCGTGGGAGGCAGTAGATAGCGCGGGCCACCCAGGTGCGTCCGATACTGAGCCCGGTAGTACCGGACGATCCAGAAAATATTCTTTTTCTTTTTCAGATGGAATAACAGCAAACTCAAATGGTTATAACTTTTGATTGGTGACTCCAATTGGCCCGATTCCAATTGCGTTGAATAGAGGATGACAAGATCATATCGATAAAAGGTGGAAATATTGGTTATCACCAAGTGAGAATGTATCAAGTAATATAATGTGAGATACCTCACTTGGTAAGACACTGGAAAACCGCCAAGATCAAAATCACAACAATATATATACGGGAGATTCGATTTTGATGAACAAGGGCTTGTTATGGAGATTACCACAATCTCTATATTCTCACATGGATAAGACCAAATAACAACCAAATACGATGATGCAAGAATGCAAAGGTTTGAGCTCTATCCGAATGATGTGATCGAGTTACTCATTCGAGAGCCTCTCTTGATAGTACGGTTATCTATCCTAAATCCATTCTCCCACACACAACATGAGGCCGGCAAAAGGGAAAACCTATCAATATTATACCTTTGCCTTGAGCAATCCACTTGAGCTTGATGTTGACAAACTTGACCTTCTCAAGATGGCCGCCTTTCTTGATTTCTTATCATCCATCCATGATCACCGAGGATGGCAAGCATCAAACATGAGATCTTCTATAGATGGCGCATTTTGAGCTTGCACAACACATCTTCTCATTTCATCGACCTTGAAGCCAACACATGCTCCAAGCGATGTCAATGGACAAATCCTATAAGTATAACTTAATACACACATTAGTCCATAAAGATTGTCATTAATTACCAAAACCACACATGGGGGCCCACATGTTCTTTCACACGTGCACTCTTACTAGTCTCTTGAAATAGGCTTTCGCTCGCTATATTAATATAGAAAACATCTGATACAAAGGAACAATTGATGGGGTCTCAACACAAGCAAACCCAAACAAAAGAGAAACAAAAAAAGAAAACAATACCAACAGAGGCAGATTGACTAAACGAAGATGGCTCGCAACCGCTTCGCCCACCGAAGATTACCCACCACGCAACTAGAGATACGGATCGCCGCGTAACAAGCAACACCTTCAAGAAGGTAAGCGACGATGATAACGCTATCACCTAGATTGACCTAGGGTTTCCCCCCATACGCGGAGGTAAGTGGGAAAGGGGTACCCGACGCCTTTCAAGAAGGAAAGGCGACACCCGCAGGCGTCACCCCGTCGGTGTCGAAAGACCGACCGGGATTTATCTCGACCCCCAAAGAACCACTACCCCGAACTCTCTATAGTCTTCCATCCATCAAAGCCGCCCACCCATACGCGCCACCACGGTATTGACGCCACCTTAATCGTCTCACTGTGAACTGAAGCGAGGCCTAAAGGACGGAAAACGAAAAAAACCAGATCAGAGAACGACGGTGTTGTAGCTGCGTGGGAGGGAACCCCCTCCACCGATAGCACGGTAGTAGACCGGACGTGGTGGCAGGAGCAAACCAGGCGACCATTGGCACCGGAGGGTGGCAACACAGCCACCTAAAGGGCGTCCTCTACCGCCAAAGGCGGGTGACGAGGTTTAATCTCGTTAATGCCCATTGTTATGTGCTTGGGTTTTGGAGAAGATGGGGGTGCTGGAGATCGCGGAATGGTTAACAGACAAGCAACCAGGGGACACGAGATTTACCCAGGTTCAGGCCCCCGGAGGGAAAACCCTACTCCTGCTTGTCTGCTCGTGATTACGGAAAAACCGAAAGTTACATGGGTGCGTAGATGCAATCTGGCGTGGAGGTGTGTATGTGGTGGTATGAGAGAGATCCTCCTCGTTGTTCCCTCCTAGCCTTTATATAGAGGTAGGAAGGTCCCGGGCATAGATCGAGTCGATTATAGGTTTAGGGTTTGCCCCTTTGAATATTCTATCTACTCTAGTCTTGCTCTCCAAGTATACGAAGACGTCATGGGCTTGGGCCACCCGAAAATCTTCATGGGCCGCGTATATTCTAGTGGGCCTTCCTTGGGCTGGACCAGGTATGCTAATGTCGTGTACCTGTAGGGTATAACCATGTCAGTAGCCCCCGAGTGTTCGGTCGAATCGTAGATTCGGCTGAGGACTCTTCAATCTTTCGGGTGCAGTTGTGTTCGTCAGAGAATGATTTTAGTATGTAGGGATTGTTGATGCGTGTGCCTGACTCTCCCGACGGATCAGGGTCAGTTAACTGTCTTAAGACAAAACAACACGATCTTCTTTAGATTCGAGTCTCTAGACTCGAACCCGGAATAGATGCTGGCGCCATTCGACTCAGGCTGTTGAGGTCTTATAGAAGTCGAATCCTAGTAGTTTTAGAATGATGTACCCAACGCGTCCGTCAGGATTTTCATCGCGCCTGTTGGCATGGATTTTCACTAGCAGAGCACAGTCGGGTGCGTTACCAGGCCATCAGACGATATATGTTGGTCTTATCTTTGCATCGCAGACACAGCATCCGAAATTTTATCACCGCGGAGGTGTTTCGGGTGGCCAAGGAGAGCGTTACTCACTTAGCGTTGGTTTGGGCAAAGTTGCCAAAAATATTTTGTCATGTTTGATACAAAGGATCGCAATCGAAGAATTCATAGGGTGCGCGACTAGCGCTCCCTAAGGGAGTAGCCCCCGAGTGTTTGTTCGAGTCGTAGACTCGAGCAGAGACTTTAATTTAGCCATTGTTTGCTTCAGGTCCGTAGGACACAATTTTTTAGGATACCTGAATCAATCCTCCCTATGGGAGTAGCCCCCGAGTCCGTAGTGGAGTCGTAGACTCGACGTAGGAATCGAAGTATAGATCATTGGCGTAGTACGTTATTCATGCTTCGGGTGCGCGGCCAGCTCTCCTGATAGGAGTAGCCCCCGAGTAGTTGCTCGAATCTTAGATTCGAGTGAGTACTTAAGCTATTTAGCCGAAGATTTGTAACCGTTGCCAGTATGGCTTTGATGACGTCAGTGCTGACGATCGGTGACCTCAATCGTCTGCGGCACTAGAGGTTACGTGACTGGACGAACGTGGGTCCCACTTTCTGACTTGGAGTTGACTGGTCACGCGTGACGTGGCGAGAATTACGGCATCTCCTCGGTTTCCGTGCGTAGTGGGTGGCGTGCGAGCGACGGTTCGTTACTGTGCTGACACATGGATGGTTGGATTTGATGCTGGCGCTAGGGCTTCTAGATGATCGGTCCCTGTTCATCGTATTTGTCCTTATAACTGTGGGGAAAAAATGCGGTTTGTTTTCACCATAGCCACTTTCTTTCTACTACTTCCATTTTCTTGAGATTTTCTCGCCGCGCGCTAAAAGTTCTGCGATCTTCCACCTCCTCTTTCCTGCGCTCGCACCACCATTGTCGTCGCGCTGTAATGGGGAAATCGAAGAAGACCTCCACCAGTGCTGCTGCCAGCGGCAAGAAGGGCACCGCCGCAACTCGTGTCACCGATGGTGGGTGGCGGCGTACGGAGACGCGTGAGGGCGACCTGCGCAAGCTTCGTGAGCGAGGTTTAATCCCGGAGGACAAGGAGGCCGTCAAGATCCCCGGCGACGAGGTAATTCCCCGTCCACCCGCAGGGTTTCGGGTCATGTTTGTTGCCTTTGTTCTTCGGGGCCTCTCGCTCCCAGTCCACGATTTTCTCCATGGACTATTGTTTTCTATGGCATCCAACTCCATCATCTCTCACCCAATTATCTTCTCCACATCGCTTGCTTCATCACTTTTTGCGAGTGCTGGTTCGGTATCAAGCCACACTTTGGCCTCTTCTGGAAGGTCTATTCCATGAAGAGGCAGTCCGGATCCGATGGAGTTTATCCGATTGGTGGCTGCATCATTTCCCTTCGATCCAATTTTCTTTTCTTATCTTTTTCTATGTCTAAGTCCGTCCAATACTGGCGGAAGAGGTGGTTTTATATCCGCGATTCCACAGTGGATGGGCAAGACTTTGGCCTTGCCCCTTTCGACTCCACCCAAAAAATCCTGCCGAAGAGGTCCTGGAAGAACCATATCCTGGAGGGCGAGGTGGAGGAAATAGAGGAGCTCTACCGTCGGGTGGAGGACCTCCAGGTGATTCCGGAGAAGGAGGTGAACGGTGTGGATATCATCCGCACCTTCCTCAAACGTCGGGTGCAGCCACTCCAGGCTAGGGCACACCCAATGTTCCTTTATTCTGGCCACCGTGACCCAACGAGAGTTGCGGATGAGGAGCTCTCCAAGGGGGATCTCGAAAGAGTCCTTCGGCCGCTGCTGAAGTACAAAGCTGACGAGGACCTTCTGGGGAAGTCGCGGACCTCTCCGTTCAGTGCCTCTCGACCAGTTCCGCAGGTGTAGATCTAGGACATGCGCGTTGTGCTTTTTCCGAGTGCGTTTTCTTGTACTTTCCTGTTCTGAAAGTTTGTATTCATTGTGCAGGAGTTCAAGGTACCTGGCATGGTGCCTCTACTACCCGAACAGTTTCCGGATGCGCCGGACAACGAAGTCGTGGACTCCGTGTCCGAGCTTCCCCCGGCGCAGTCACCGACTGAGGAAGCCCCCGAGGCGAGTGAGGAGCAGACCCAAAATCGGGCACAGAGCTCGAGCAAATCTTCGGATGCCTCGACTCCGCCAACGTCTAGGGACCCGCCGTGCCTTGTCTGTCACAGTGGAGGTCATGGTGCCTCTTCCTCTCCCATCCTGGCCGTTCCTGTTCGGGCTATAGCGCCGCAACCACCGGCGAAGAGGAAGAAGGAAGAGAAGAAAGGCAAGAGGGTCCTGCCTGTTTTTTACTTAAGTGACATGGACTCGTAAGTGCCTTTGAATGCCTATTGCTACTTTTCTTGTATTCTTGTCTTTGTCTTTCATTGGTGCTTTCCTTTGCAGCCACTCCTCTAAGGGCTCTTTTAGCGATGCCACTCGGGAGATGGTAGGGGAGTCGAAGATGATGCCTCCTCCCTCTCAAACGGTGGCCACCTCTGGGGGCGCTGCTCTGAACCCCTCTCCGCAGGATGCTCGGGTGATCGTCTCCCAGAAGACTACAGCCGGACCTTCGGAGTCTCCGTCGGAGCATGTAAGTGTTTTCCCTCTTGATGTGGGAGGGAGCCCCCGAGCCATATTTTCATATGATCTTTGCTTCTTTTTTGCGTGTCTCGGGGGAGCCCCAGAGCGTTTTTCATGTGTTTGATCTTTTGCTCATTTCTTGGGTGCAGCCCCCGAGCCTTTTTCCTGACAAATTTTTTCTTCTTGCAGCCCTTTGTGCAAGGTGCAAACCAGCTGGTGAAACAACACCTGGCGTTGGAGGCTAGCCTATGGCAGCTTCAAGGTACATGCTTGACTACTCCTCTACTTGTTCGTCTGCTTATTGGATTATTGAGCTCACGTACGTTCTTTGGCCTTTCATAGATGAGAATAACACTACCCTCCGCGAGCTTGATGCTCTCAAAAAGAGCCTTGGGAGAGCGGAAAAGAAGGCCGAAGATGCCGTTGGTGTGAAGGAGCGCCTCGAGCGGGAGCTAGCTGACGCAGCTGCGGCCAAGGAGCACCTGCAGCAGGAAGCTACGGACTGCGAGGAGCAGCTCGCTACCGCCGCGGCTTCGCGCGAGAAGGAGGTGGCCAAGAAGCTGATGGATGCTGCCAAAGCTATTTCGGGTGAGTGATTTCGCTTGTATGTTATGTTTCGGCTGCCTTATCTATGTGCCTTTGTTCGATTCTTACTGTACTTTTCCGTTTCTCTAGATGTCGCAGGCATTGAGTTCAAGCGCGGTGCCATGGAGCATGGTAGTGCTTTGGATGATGCTACTCCAGCGCTGCAGTACTATGGTTGGCTCTCTTGCCAAAGCCAAGGAGGTCCTCGGGCGCTTCTACAAGGAGCTCGTTCCCAAGGGCATTGCCCTTGAGGATGTCGACTTGTTGGCGGATGCATTGTCAGTGGATGCGCCTGCAACCTATAAGCGCAAGTAGAAGGGCATCGGCGCGTCCATGGGGATGGCAATGGCCATGGCGTCCGGAGCGGAGCTAGATCTTCATCAGGTCACCTCCTAGATGCCAACGGCCCCCGATGGTTTCGAGGTAGCCTTCGCTCTCTTCACCGCTCGCTGTAAGTGCTATGGGCCGAAACTTATTGACCTCTTGGCGGAGTATTGCGGCGAAGCAGCAGGAGGAGGTCAAGGGCAGGCGCTCTGGCTCCGAGGCCACTCAGGATGCAGCTGCTTAGGCTTTGCATTTGTAGTTCTAGGATAGTTACCTTCTACCTTTTCTATAATTTCTTGATGAACACTTCTTGTGCCACGCAGTGGCTTTTTGTTATATATAATAAGCCTTCGAGCTGTTGCCCAGTTGTGTGTTGTTTATATCCTTTCTGTTTTCCTTAGGGACCTTCGCGTGATGACCCCATCGATACTGCGTATGCTCCGCAGTCGCGACCATCCTTGGATGATACGTCGCAACTTGTTTTTCTACATGACCGCATCCGCCGTCTTGAGAAGGAGTTGCTTGGCATCCAAGGCCATGCGGACGTTTGGAAGTCGAAGGCGGAGCGAGGTACCGCCAGAGAGGAATATCTGATGGAGGAGCTCCAGCAGTTGGCCGAGCAGCTGCAGTGTAAGTTTCTTCGAGCTGTTGCTCATTTTCGATGCGCCTGTTGGCGGGCCATCTTACTTTGTAGTTGTTGCAGGTGCTAACCTTGTTCCGAGGGAGGAGAAGGATCGCGTTGCAATTCGGATAAATTGCTTGACCCAGCAAGATATGGAAGCCGGTGGCTTTTTCTGGATGGATCACGACCGTGCCACGGTACTTGCGACTGTGCAGGATCGTGCTCACCAGGTATCACGGGTGCTGATACAGGTGAAGACTTCCCTGGCGTCAATTATGCACATCATGTTTCACCTTGATTAAGCGCCATCGACTCTCTGGGGCTTGCTGGCGAAGTTTCGAGACGTGGGTCATGTCAGGGAGCTGGTGCGGCACCAGCTAGTTGCGGGGGTGAAGGCCGCCCTTTCCCTCGTGCGGCTGCATCGTCCTGATGTGGATCTTGCGGATGTGGCGGCTAGGCCGCCCCCTCGACCAGATGATGTCCTATGGGACATGCGCCCACACTATGCGGCTGTTAGGCAGTATGCCGAAGAAGTTGTAGATCTCTTTGAGCATTGCACGCAGGTGATCCTTCAGAATAGGTAGTTCCTGTAAAAAAGATAGATGTAAAATTTGTATATATTTCGACTGGGCGTGTTGTGCCCTTTATTTGTAAAGGTTCACTGTGTTAGCACGTGGTTCTTGGTTTTATGCATGCCCTTTTCGTTAGCCTGATGTGGTCAGCTACTCAGGTGTACATGCCTTATCCCTAGTCGACGAGGTCGTGAGGTGAGGGGGATCCCCCGAGTACGTTGTAGCATAAGGAAATGCGAGTAAAAGATAAATTTTCGGGCGAGACACTTAGCTTTATTCATATTGTAGTGAGGAGGTACATTGTTCGGCTGAGTAGCCTTGGCTGAATAGCCTTATTGAAAGTAAGAGGGGATAGCTAGGGGTAGAAGCGTCACAATTGTGCGACGTTCCATGGGTTGGAGTATGACCTGACTCCACGCAGCCACGCGGTAGGCGCCACCTAGGATGACTTTCGTGACGTATGGTCCTTCCTAGGGTGACTCGAGCTTACGATCGCTCTTGCTTGAGTCGTAAGACAGGTCTCCTCTTGGCGAAGGACCTTGGTTGCCATCGTGTGTGATGCTTGTGGAGGCTCACTGGTAGACCGTCGATCGATCCGTGGCGATGTCGCGCGGCCTCGTCGAGTGTGTCGACGTCTTCGAAAGTGCGGCCGATTCGCTTGTAGACGACGACCCGTGGGGCCTTATGGCGTACTTCTGCAGGCAACACGGCTTCGGCTCCGTGCACCATAAAGAAAGGCGTGTAGCCAGTTGAGCTGTTTGGCGTTGTGCACAAGCTCCAAAGGACGGAGGGTAGATCTTCTACCCATGCTCCCGCAAGCCGCTCGAGTAGGATCAGTAGGCGCTTCTTGATGCCGCCTCCTACGAGGCCATTGTCCTTTTCGACCTGCCCATTGTTTTGCGGGTGTTCCACGGAGGCATAAGATATGTTGATCCAGAGGCCTTCGCAGAAGTCCTGGAATTCCTTGTAGATGAAGTTCGACCCGTTGTCGGTGATGATGTTGTGCGGCACGCCGAACCGGTAGACTATGGATTGGAAGAACTTCATGACCGTTTTACCCTTTTGGTTGGTAATGGGCATGGCCTCGATCCACTTGGTGAACTTGTCGACTGCGACCAGGAGGTAGACGTGGCCTCATTTCGAGGACTTGGGCAATTTGCCGATCATGCGAGACCCCATTAGGCGAAGGTCCAGGCCAAGGGTATGGGCCTGAGCTCTGATCCTGGTGCGTGCGGTTTGTCTGTGAACCTCTGGCACCCGTTGCACCTTCGGACGATGTCCTTGGCATCGTTCATGGCCGTTGGCCAGTAGAACCTAGCTCGTAGAGCTTTGGCAACGAGGGCTCGGCTGCCCGCGTGATGGCCACAGATGCCCTCATGGATGCCTTGGAGGATGGTTTTGCCGTCACCGATGGTGGAACACCTTTGGAGCACACCCGAAATGTTGTGCTTGTATAGCTTGCCATTGATGATGGTGAAGGCCTTGGACTGGCGAGATATGCGCCGGGCATCTGTCGGGTCATCAGGCAGTTCCCTGTTTATCAGGTACCGCAGGTACGACTGTGTCCATGTTTCTTCGATTTCCATGACCTGCATCAGGTTGAACACTGCGACCTCTGTGTCGAGCTCTTCGGGTCCTTCCTGTCCTTCGGGTAGCGTAGCCCCCAAGTGCTCTGCCTCTTCGGGTGATCCCTTGGGGAATTTCCTTTTGATGGATGGCAAACAGATCTCTTCGAGGAACACACCTGGTGGCACCCGTGCACAGGTGGAGCCGATGTTGACGAGTCTGTCGGCTTCTTCGTTGCTTTCTCTCCCAACGTGCCGAATCTCGCAGCCATCAAAGTCTCCTTCGAGTGAGTTGTAGAGCGCACGGTACGCGGTCATGTTGGTGGTGTGTGTGTCGCACTCATTCATCGTCTGCTGAACGACGAGGTTCGAGTCACCGTAGATGACCAGGTGTCGTGGGAATTGTCACGGCAGATGCTGCAATCGGCAGCGAGTAGTAGAACGAGGGGCAAGGGCGGCCAGCCATCTGCGGTGCGAGATGAGGGCAAAGACACAGGGTTTTACCCAGGTTCGGCCCCCCGGAGGGTAAAGACCTACTCCTACTAGATTGTATTATGGAGGTGTTACAATGGACGAGCTCGGCGGCTAGGCGGCGAGTCGCTTGGGTGTATGAGGGAACGTGTCTCTACTCGCCCTATTGGGAGGTTTATATAGGCTCACCTCCCCTAGGGTTTACATATCTCAACCGATTCGGTTACAGCTTGATGGTCGTTTAACCTAGTCCGGGGCCTATCTACTACTTTGGGCCTTGACTTCGATCGCTCAACTCTGGCTGGGCTTTGATCCACTCGCGTTCTGGCCCACTCGCCGGGTCTTGGGCGGTCGGAAACGTCCACTGGTATACCCGGTAGGCATATCCCCATCAATAGTCCCGAGGCCGTCGTCGATTAGGCGTGGCGGTTGCGCAATCGGAGTATACGGCTTGAGTAGGCACCAGTCGAATCGTCGGCGGGCTCCTGTATAAAGGAGACAACCAATGATCCAGGTCGCAGCCTTGGTCGAGTCGAGTCGGCGGAAACACTGTCTTAGTGATTGGGTCGGCGAGCCGAGTGGCCATAGTTGGACCTTCAGGCGTGGTCAAACTAGCCGTTGGGGTAATCCAACAGTAACTTTCGGCGTAATCACCGCGTGGTAACGGCTCCCTGATTTGGCGGGTAACTCCCGCTATATAAGGGGAATGGCAGTCAATCGTAGAGCCAACTCCTCACCACTTCTACCGAGTGCATGCATTTTCTTTCCTTCGCTCCGCGATCCAGTCGACCCGAAATCCTCCGATCTCCAACCAATCTCTCGGCCATGGCCCTTTCCACCGAACCGTGGGGTAGGTCCAAGTGCACAAGGGCACAGCTGGCCTCCTTCGAGGAGGCCGGGATCCTGAGCATTTGTTGGCGTATCCCCGAGCCGGAGAACGACCCCAAACCCGCGAGAGGGAATTCGTCTTTCACCATTCATCTCGGCGGGGCTAGGGTTTCACGTCCCTATTCTTCCGGGCGCTGCGCCTACTACGGATCCAGCCTTCAGATCGGGTCCCCATAGCATCGAAAGCAGCTCGCCATCTTCGCTGCTCGCGAATGCTACTTGGGCTGCCGGACCTACTTCCCCTTGTGGCAAGATCTGCTCCACGGACGGATCAGCCGCGAGGCAAAGCGGCCCAATGCTGGCCGCGGGCGGCTTGACGTTCCAGCTCAAGTCCAAAGCTTCTTTCTTTTACCTGATGCTACCCGCCAAGGCAGCGAGCGACTGGAAGAAGTCGTGGTTCTACGTGGCCAAGGCGACCCCAGAGGGCGAGGTGGCGATCCCGCGGTACTCCGCTAGTCGCTCCGAGCCGCGCAATCTTCAAGTAGCCAAGCTCCCCGGCGACCAGCGGATGGTCGTCGACGAGATGCTCCAGACCATCCGCGGTCTGAAAAAGAAGGGCCTTCAAACGATAAACTTATACAATTGCTGGCTCGGGCGGCGGCTCGTTCCACTCGCCCACCGCGACCACTACATGTACCAGTACACGGGCCGGGGAGACTCGACGAAGGCCTGTCTCGACGAGTGGAAGCTGGAGGATTATCTCCCAGCGTTGAAGAAGATTACCCAGGCGGTGTACCTGGATGCGCAGGCTGGGGTCGCCCCCTATACCGCAAAGCGTCCGGCTCCCACGGTAATTCCTTTACCTTGCTCGCAGTCGCAGTAAATGCAGTCGCGGTAATTCTGATTTCGTCTTGTATTTGTTGCAGCTATTCCAAGTGGTGGAAGGGTGGCTCCCACCCTCGGATGATGAGAGCTCGGGCCCGGACATAGGCAAATCGCCGCCTACCAAGGGCAACGAAGACGACGAGGACGAGTCCGAAGAGGAGGTCGCCCCACTGGTCCGAAAGACCCGCGGGCAACGACAGCGCGAGATCGAGGCAAGCAGAAGCCTCGAACGTCATGACGATGACGACGAGCTCTCAGAGACCACCTCGCGCCGTCAAGCCACCCCGTCAAAGAAGATAAGAAAGAAAGGGAGGCGGGGGCCTCCCCGAAGAAAAAAATGAAGCCGTCGAGAACGGCCTCACCGCCACACTCGGCGAGCAGCTCTGATGCTCCCAGCTCAGCCGGTGACGGCGCGCCACCAGCGACAACCGCGCTGGACGCGGCGACCGTGGAAGTGCCGCTGGCCTCAATGCCTCCGCCATTCGCCCCAGTCTCTGGGCTGGGGGAGGCTCCGGCTACGGTGACTTCGCCTCGCAAGGAGGCTCCGACTGCGGCGGCTTCGCCTCGCAAGGAGGCTCCGGCTACAGCGGCCCCAACTCGCGAGGAGGCTCCCGCCGAGGATGTCCCAGAGGCGCCAGCCGCGGCCTCAACGACGAAGAAGCCGTCCGTGTCTTGGGCACGCGACGTCCTGGAACTGGGGATCAGTCGCCGATTGGGCCCTGAACTGGAAAAACCGGCCGGCCTTCGTACGGGGCTGCGTTTCATCCCAGTCGCCAAGTGAGTGCGCTCACCCTTCCTTATTTTCCATAACTATTCCAATTGTCTCTGTTGACTTGATTAATGCGCAGGACCGGAGTGAAAAGGATGGGCCACCCGACCGTGGCCAAGGTACCCTCCGCCGCAAGCGAGGAGGACCCTTCCCGCAAGAGGAAGGCGGACGAGGTCGTCGCCTCAGCGGACGGCAGCAAGAAGGCCAAGGGTGATGACGTCGTCACGATTTCTGACGACGCGATGGTCGCGCCGGCCGAGCCCGCGGTGGAGGCAGCCGCGTCTATGAAGGAGGGTGCTTCCTTGCCTGGAACGGCGGAGGCAACCTCCCTTGGAGCGGGTGCCTCTATCGCTACCTTCCCCCGCTTCGTGACCAAGGCGGCCACGGCGAGTGAGGCTACGCCCTCGAGCCACGCTCCTGGGACCGCCGATGCTGAAGTCGACCAACGTCGTGGGCACACGCCGGCGTTACTCGCATACGTGGACGCGATACAACTCCATGGCATGCTTGGCGCGGCTATCCAGGTACATCCAGTCCCCGAGGATCAGGTCGGTGTTTTGCAGCGGCTTGATTCTTATAATTTCTCTTTTTTTTATTTCCGCATCCAGTCCCCGAGTGCGCACTCGCTGAATTTCAACGAGCGGGCACTTAGGAATTTCTTGATCACCAGTCCCCGAGTGTGCACTCGCTGAATTTCAGTGAGTGGGCACTTAGGAATTTCTTGATCGCCAGTCCCCGAGTGCGCACTTGCTCAATTTCAGCGGGTGGGCATTGAGGAATTTCGTTTTGACTAACTTTTTTGGTGATGTGCAGGGTCTGCAGCTGGAGTCGGCGGACCGATTGGCCGCGAAGCAGCGCGCGGAGAAGGAGCTGGCCATCATCCAGGAGGCGAACAAGGGGCTTCAGGCTGCTGCTGTGAAGGCAGAGGAAGCTCGCCAGGGGCTTGTCCCCGCTGGTGAGTTGGTGGCGGCGCGATCTGCTCTAGGTGCCGCTGAACAGCGGATCGCCGACCTCGAGCGTGAACTGCGAGAGGCGAGAGAATAAGCGAGCTCAGCGGACGGGCGAGCTAAGGCCGCCATTGCGGCCGCTGAAGAGGATCGCAAGGTGTCAGAAGTCCTTATTGCTGGGCTTCAGGACGACCACACGTCGCTTCAGTGCTTCATCACGGGACTCGCCCGCCCGTTGCTTGGTGAGTGCATCTCCCCTTTATAATAGTTGTGGTTGTTGTGGTGTCCGTCATACTTATCATTGTCTTCTACTCGCAGGTCGCATCATTGATAGCGAAGAAGCGAGCTCGCCGACGCGAGGCAAAGGCGTAAGCATGCTCGTCGATTCGGCGACGTTGTCGGCGATGCATCCGTGCCTACCTCCAAGAAATGTCGCCCACGGAGGTGATTCCCAGCGACCTCGTTGAGGTGTGGAGGTACTTGGAGAAGGCGCCCGCGGTCGTTGAGTTCATGACGCGGTCGGCGTTTCGGCGTGGAGCGTCGACGGCACTGAGCCTTGGACTCGCCCACTTCCCCGAAGATTTCGACGTTGACGATGTGACGAGTGGGTATCCATCGTCGACTGGCACGGTGGAGCTGTCCGAGGTCCTCAAGTTGCAAGAACGTGCCGCCACGTACTCGGAACGTGTCTGGGCAATGGGCGACCTCTTGTCGTACCAGGAGACGGTTGTCGCGCCAAATGACCCCGAGCCGCCGCATCGTGACTTCAAGGTCGAGCAGCCTTTTCGCGCGGCGATGGCGGGTGAACTGACGACGTATCCATCCAACCCGTACACGGCGTTCATCCGCAGTCGCCGGGATGCTGGCGAGTCGTCGTCGAAGCCTGCAGAGTAGGGTAGTTTGCCTTATGGCGTTAGCAGCAGTTCTGCCACGCGGGCATATTTTGTAACATGAAACAATGCAACATGTGATTGAATGAGACGTCGTGTCTATTTTGATATTTGTTTGTGTGCTTTTGATTGGTTTTGGACGAGTCCCCGAGCGCGTCCGCCCTTTTGTGGGGTTTACCTCGTATATGATGTATGTGTTGTTGTTATGTGTTTTGGTGTTTTAGTCGACTACCTGAGCTCAAGAGCCGCTAGGCGACTCCTTGAGTGCTCATGCTTTACCGTTTTCCCGTGCGCGAACGAGGTCGGGTGGCCGAGTCCCCGAGCGTGGTACTTGGTAGTTCTAGGCGCGACTCGAGGGTGGTTGAGGACTTAGCGCGTTGGTGTGAGCGCGTCACTCCTGCCTGGCCCGTGGGGTCAGTCGCGCGGCGAGTCCTGGGCATGCTCTCTTACTTGGCGTTTTCCCTGACCACTCGCGACGAACTGGTCTTCAGTCCCCGAGCGTGGTACTTAGCCGTTCGAGTCGCTATGCCGAAGATGCGGAGGACCAAGGTCGCTGTGAGAAGCGAGGGCAGTTGTCTTGGCTCGTAGAACCAGTCGAGCTAGGCGACTCCAATGGGGCTCCGGGTTGGCGTTATTCGTGGACGATGCAAGACCTGAAGTGATTCAGTGCTCTTACACCGCACTACTTAGCCACGCCGATCGCTGTACCAAAGGTTGACTTCTGCGTTTAGCATAACGCTGTTTTTTTCTGAAGCAGTGGCACAAGTCATGGAGAGTAAGCGCAAGTTGCGTTAACCATTTCTTTTTATTTCATAGCGACTGGAGAGTACATGTGTGGGGTTCTAGGAGTAGAACTTCCGGAGGAGGTTTACATTCCATGGTCGCTGATCGCCGAGTTCGCCGTCCGCGGACGCCGATGAGGTAGTAGGCGTCGTTGCAGTCTGCGCCCGATAGCGAATGGGCCTTCCCACGGAGGAAAGCTTGTGCATCCCTTCTTGTCCTGGATGAGGCGTAACACGTGTCGCCTTCTGGAAGGTGCGAGCTTTCACCCGCCGGCTGTGGTAGCGGCGAGTCCTTGCGGTAGATGGCGGTGCGTGACCGGCGAGGTCGCGTGCTTCGTCGAGCTGGTCGACCCCATCTTGGCGGGCCAGCTCGTTTGCAGCCTCCAGATAGTGGACGACTCATGGCGAGTCGTGTTCGAGGTCGGTGGGCATGACCGCTGGCACCGTAGACCATGAAGAAGGGGTGAATCCGTCGATCTGTTGACGGAGGTCCGGATCCCCCAGATGACAAAGGGCAACTCCTCGACCCAGCACCCGGCGGTGCGCTCGAGTGGTACTTGGAGTCGCGGCTTCAGGCCGTGGAGGATGCTTTGGTTGGCCGTTCACTGGCCGTTGATTCGGGTGGCGACGCGAGGTCGAGCCGGATATGGTGCTCTTCGCAGAATTCGGCCATGGCTCCCTTGGCGAAGTTGGTGCCGTTGTCCGTGATGATGCTGTTGGGGAACCCGTAGCGATATATGAGCTCGCGTAAGAATTTAGTGGCGGTCTTCCCGTCGCATTTCCGGACTGGCTTGGCCTCCACCCACTTCGTGAATTTGTCGACGGCGACCAGCAGGTGGGTGTAGCCAGAGGGGGCCTTCTTGAAGGGGCCTACCATGTCCATGCCCCACACAGCGAATGGCCAGGTGATGGGGATTGTTTTGAGCGCCGAGCTCGGTACGTGCGTCTGCTTGGCGCAGCGCTGGACGATGTCGACAGCGTCGGCGTGTGCGGTGGGCCAGTAGAAGCCGTGTCGCATAGCCTTGGCGACCAGGGAGCGAGCGGCGGCGTGGTGGCCGCAGTCACCTGAGTGAATGTCGTGGAGGATTTTGCGTCCTTCAGCTGGTTGGATGCAGCGTTGGAACACGCCGGTGACGCTGCGCTTGTGTAGCTCGCCGTCGATGATGGTGTAGGACTTGCATCGACGAGTGATCATTCGAGCGTCTGTCTCGTCTGCTGGCAGGGTTCCGGCTTCCAGGTAGGCGATGTAGGGCTTGGTCCAGTCGTCTGGCTCGGTGACAAGTGCGACCAAGGCTGCCTCTGGTTGGAGTGGGACTCCGATGTCGATCTCCCTCGGGGAGACCATGGCTTGGAGATTGTGTCGAGGAACACGCCGGCGGGTGGTGCGAGTCGAGCCGACCCGATGCGAGATAGGGCGTCGGCCTCCTCGTTTTTCCGCCTATCGATCCACTCGACGGAGTAGCCGGTGAAGTGGCCGCCCAACTTGTCCACCGCTTGGCGGTACGCCGCCATGGTAGGGGAGACGGCGTCGCAGGTGCCGGCGACTTGCCCCGCGACAAGGTCGGAATCTCTGTAGCAGCAGAGGCGATTGACGTTCATCTCCTTGGCGGCTCGCATGCCGTGGAGTAGGGCCTCGTATTCAGCCATGTTGTTGGTGCATGGCGTGAAGTCGAGGCAGAGGATGTAGTGGAGCTTGTCGCCCTTTGGTGAAGTCAACACTATCCCTGCGCCTGCGTCGTCCGCGTTCTTGGAGCCGTCAAAGTGCAGGCTCCAGTAGTGGAGGTACGGCAGCTTCTCTGGCTGTTGGGCCTCCTCCCAGTCGGCGATGAAGTCTGCCAGTGCCTGTGACTTGATCGCCTTTCGTGGCTCATACTTGATGTTGTGGACGCCGATCTCGACGGCCCACTTGGCGACTCGCCCGGTCGCCTCGCGATTGCGGATGATGTCTTGCAGTGGTGCTGAGGAGACGACCGTGATCGGGTGTTCCTGGAATTAGTGCGGCGACGCCGAGCCGGAAGACCGCGTATACTAGCTTTTGGTACTGCGGGTACTGGCGCGATCGGTGAGGACCTCGCTGATGTAGTACGGCCTCCTCAACCGGCGCCTTTCCTTCCTCTGGTCGCTCGACGACCATCACGGCGCTGACGACGCGCTCGGACGCCGCGACGTAAACCAGCATGGGTTCTTTGTCGGCGGGGGCGGCGAGTAGTGGTGCGGCGAGTAGCACCTTTTTGAGGTCGCGGAGCGCGTCGTCCGCCTCCTTGTCCCACTGGAAGGTGGGGTTCTTGCGCATCAGGCGGTATAGGGGCATCGCCTTTTCGCCCAGGCGGGGGATGAAGCGACTGAGAGCCGCTACTCGCCCGGCCAGCTTCTGGACGTCGCGCAGGCACTCGGGTTTGCCGAGCCGGGCGATCGTGTCGATCTTTGTGGGGTTCGCCTCGATCCCTCGTTTAGAGACGACGTACCCCAGTAGTTGTCCGGCGGGTACACCGAAGGTGCACTTGCCTGGGTTGAGCTTTATCTTGTATCTTCGCAGGTTGGCGAAAGTTTCCGCCAGGTCGGCGAGTAGGTCGCCTTGGCGAGCGGACTTCACGACCACGTCGTCGATGTAGACGTGGATGTTGCGGCCAATTTGGCTCGCGAGGCATTCTTGCATGCACCGCTGGTAGGTCGCCCCGGCGTTCTTGAGGCCGAAGGTCATGGCGGTGTAGCAGAAGGCTCCGAATGGCGTGATGAACGCCGTCTTCTCCTCTTCTTTGATGGCCATTTTGATCTGGTTGTACCCAGAGTAGGCGTCGAGGAAACAGAGCGACTCCGAGCCCGCGGTTGAATCGGTTATCTGGTCGATCCGTGGGAGGACAAACTGCTCCTTTGGGCAGGCGCTGTTCAGGTTTGTGTAGTTGATACACATTCTCCAGGTCCCGTTTTTCTTCTCGACCAGGACTGGGTTTGCCAGCCACTTGGAATACTTGATTGGCCGGATGAAGCTGGCAGCGAGTAGACGCTGCACTTCCACGGCGATTGCTCGACGGCATTCTTCATTGAAGGGCCGCAGCGACTGTTTGACAGGTCGTACTTTGGGGTCGGCATTTAGCTTGTGCTCAGCGAGCTCCCTAGGGATACCGGGCATGTCGGAGGGTTTCCATGCGAAGATGTCCCTGTTCTCACGGAGGAACTCGATGAGCGCGCCTTCCTATGCTGGGCTCATGCCCGTCCCGATCGTCACCGTCTGGCTGGAGTCGCCTGGTACCAGCTCGACGGTGTGCGTGTGCGTCGTGGCCTCAAAGGTTGAGGTGCCTGCGCCCTCTGAGTTGGGCTTCTTGAGTATGGTGGGGTCGTCGTTGTTGACCCCGCTCACGTACTTGGCGAGCTCGTCGGCGTGGTTGGTCTCCGCCGCGATGACGGCGTCGGCGAGCTCGGCTCCTTTGGCCTCGCACTCGGCGGCCATGTCGGGGTCGCCGTTGATGGTGATGACGCCGCACGGCCCGGGGAGCTTCATCGCGTTATATGCGTAGTGGGGTGCTGCCATGAATTTAGCGAACGCCTGGCGCCCTAGGGCCGATGGTAGGGGTTGTCGAAGGGCACCAGCTCGAAGACGATCCGCCGGTGCGGAAGTTTGCGGTGTGCGAAGGTGGCAGCGTGACCTTGCCGATCGGGTACGCCTTCCCGGGACGATGCCGTGGAATGTGGTGTGGGTCGTCTCGATCATCGATTGCGGAGCCGCAGCGCTGAAGGTGTCGGTAGAGGATGTTGATGGAGCTGCCGCCGTCCATCGCTGTCTTGGGGAGCCGATGATCGCCAACCTTGGGCTTGACCACCAAGGCGACTCGTCCTGGGTACTCGATGCGCGGCGAGTGGTCTTGCCGGCTCCAGGTGATGGGCTGCTCCGACCAGTTCAGGAACTGGGGGACGTCTATTTGGGCCACCGCATTGACGGCGACGGCGCGGGCGATGACCTTCTTCTCGCGCTTAGTGTTGAAGCCTGTGAAGGTGTGGAGCGAGCCGGCTACTTTGCCGAATTTTCCGACGTTTGGCGGGTCGTTGTCGGGGTCCTCCCGCGCTTTCCGTGCTTTCTCGATTTCCCTGAGGGTGTGGCAGTCGGCGGTGGTGTGCGTTGCGGGCTTCCCTTCCCTGCTATGGAATGCACATGGTTGGTTAAGGAGGGCCGCGGGATCGAACCTTGGCTTGTTCTTGTAGTTGCCGCCGTCGCGGCGTTGCCCTCCGTCGCGGCGGTAGCTCTTGGTCTCGCGCTGCGCGTGCCCGGTGTTGGCGACGAAGTCAACTCGCCCGTCACTGCGGCTCTTGCCAGTGAGGCGAGTGCCGATGTAGCGTAGGTCGGTTCGGCGTCCGCCGTTGTTGTCGCCCGTGCGGCGTTGACCTCCTGACTCGTCGTCAGTTTCCTGGTTCGAATCTTCCTCGGCATACCGTTTGGCGATCTCGAGGAGGTCGGGGATGTTGTCGAGTGTGCGGGAGTGTCGCTTGAGCTTGGCGACTAGAGGCTCGTAGCGGCACGAGGTCTTGAAGCAATGGATCGCGGTGTCCGGGTGGATGCGGACCGCGTTGTACCAAAGCTCTTGCCACCGTTGGACCCAGTTGCGGGTCGAATCGCGGGGTCCCTGGACGCACCGTTCCAGGTCCTCAATAGTGGTGGCGCGGGTGTAGGAGCACTCGAAGTGCCTGACGAAGGCATCGCGCATTTCCTCCCAGGAGTCGATACTGTCCTGGGGGAGAGTGTTGATCCACTGCCTGCACGTCCCCTCCATCATCAGGGGGAGGTAACGGGCGGCGAGTACGTCAGTGTGACCCGCGATCCCCATCGCCATGAGGTATGTGTCGAGACAGACGGCGGAGTCGTACGAGGAGTCGTACTTTTCTATCTCTTTTGGCGCCTTGAAGTTTGGCGGGTACTTCTCGCCTCGGATCATTGGTCCGAAGCACTTGGGTCCGAGTCGACTGAGCGACCCCATAGGCTCGCCGTCGCGGCGATTAGTTAGGGTGTGCCGCAAGTCGTCGGGCTGGCGTGCGCGCCAGCTTTGGTTGTTGATGATGTGGGTGCGGGCGTCGATGGGTTGCCCGTTGGCGGCGACAAGGTTGGTTGCCGGCCTGGGGTCGTTGGTGGAGAGTGCCGCGTTCGCGGGTCGGTGTTGGAGCTGCAGCGGCTCTGGTGGCGGGCAGTTGAGGGTGTTTGCCACCGCTGGGCGGCCGCTGGGAGGCCGCTGGAGGCTGCTCTGCTTCCCGAGGAACGCGAATATACTCGACCTGCCGAGTCGGTGCCCGCTTTTTGCTGCTCGATGGCCTTCGCGAGCAGGGCCCTGACGTATTGGATCTGTAGGGCGCCGTCGCCGGTGGCTGTGATGGTGTCGGCTGCTGCTCGACCTGCCACAAGGTTGTCCATTGGGGTGGAGAACAGTGGGAGGCCGTTCGCGTCTTGCTCCCGTGAGGAGACTACTATCCGCGGCTGGTCCCTGGGAGGGGTGCCGTTGGGTGGAGGTGGGGCGCCCCTCGCCGTTGACCCTGGCGGGGGCCGGGCGCTTCCTCCTGGTGGCACGTTCTCGCAGATCACGCGCTCGGCCATGCAGGCCGGGTCGTTTTCGTCGTCGAAGTTCAGGGCGCGCCCCTGATCGGTGGGGTTCAGGCATGACCTGATCCGCTGCTGGTGGTAGCGTGACAGCTCCTGTGCCGTCACCTGCTCGAGGCGAAATTTTTCGCGCTCGGCTTGCTCTTTGCGTACCGCATCCGCCAGTTTCAGGCGGAGTTCCTCGACCTCCGTTGCCGTGGCGTTAGGAGGGATTGGGGTGGAGAAAGGATCCTCCGGCGGATCGGCGCCGGTGGCCATGTAGGTCGCGGCGTGGCGACCGGTTCCATCGCGGAGGTCGGCGGAGTTCTCCGACCCGGAGTCGAATCGAAGATCCGAGGATGGAGGGTCCTCGAAATCTCCCGCGTTGGAGACCTGGGCGATGGAGCCCGCGGATGAGGCCGCGGTGATGGATCCGGCGAGTGACGTCGGGGTCGCCGAGTCGGCGTCGTCGGTGAGGGCCGCATCCTCTGCGGCCGCTGAATTCCCGGCCACGTTGTTGTGGGCCGAGTTGTACTCGGAGGCGAGGCGGTGGATCGTGCGGATCTGGCTCTCGGAGAGCCGATCGCGTGGCGGCGACTCGCGGATGCCAGCCGAGTCCTCCGAGATGATGACGTCGGTGAGGCCGACGAAGAGGCTGATCGTGCCGATAGGTAGGATCACGCTGTGCGTGACGGGACGTAGCTGCTCGGCAAGATCTGGAGCATCTCGCCGATCGCTATCATGCGGCCGGTGGCGACCGTCTCGTTGATGGGCAGATTGGATCTCGCCGCAGAACACCGGCAAGACCGGCCAGGCCCCACGGTGGGCGCCACTGTCGTGGGAATTGTCACGGCAGATGCTGCAATCGGCAGCGAGTAGTAGAACGAGGGGCAAGGGCGGCCAGCCATCTGCAGTGCGAGATGAGGGCAAAGACACAGGGTTTTACCCAGGTTCGGCCCCCCGGAGGGTAAAGACCTACTCCTGCTAGATTGTATTATGGAGGTGTTACAATGGACGAGCTCGGCGGCTAGGCGGCGAGTCTCTTGGGTGTATGAGGGAACGTGTCTCTACTCGCCCTATTGGGAGGTTTATATAGGCTCACCTCCCCTAGGGTTTACATATCTCAACCGATTCGATTCACTTGATGGTCGTTTAACCTAGTCCGACTGGGCCTATCTACTCGCCTGGGCCTTCAGCTTCCAGTCGCTCAACTCCTGGCTGGGCTTTGATCCACTCGCCGTTCTGCAGGCCCAACGTCCTGCTGGGTATACCCCGGTAGGCATATCCCCATCACCAGGCGCGTTGCGCCGCAGATCTTGTCCATCCTCATGCCATGAATGAGGGCCTTGTATTCGGCTTCGTTGTTGGAAGCTCGAAATTTCATCCGGAGGACGTACTTCATCTTGTCGCCCTGCGGGGATGTCAGTATGACCCCAGCTCCTGCTTCGACCTCATGCTTGGAGCCATCGAAGTGCATCGTCCATGACTGTGTCATGTCCGGGGTGTCCGGCAGCTGCAGCTCCATCCAGTGGACGAGGAAGTCCGGTAGGACCTACGACTTGATCGCATGGCGTTTCTCATAGACTATGTCTAGAGGGGACAACTCGATGCCCCACGGGACCACGCGTCATGTGGCCTCCGGGTTGTTCAGGATGCTATTCAGAGGTGCCTCGTTGACGACCATCACCTGATGCTCCTGAAAGTAGTGACTCAGCCGACGAGCCGTCATGAACACGCCGTAGGCGAGTTTCTGGTAGTGAGGGTACCTCTGTTTTGTTGGCGTCAATACCTCGCTGAGGTAGTAGATAGGGTGTTGGACCCCATGAGTCTTGCCATCTTCGGTTCGTTCAACCACGAGCACGGTGCTTACCACCTGATGCGTGTCTGCTATGTACAGCAGTAGAGGCTCGCGTTCCTTTGGCGTGACCAGGACAGGCGAGGTGGAGAGCAGCCGCTTCAGATCTTCGAATGCATCATCCGCTTCAGGTGTCCACTCGAATTTGTCTGCTTTGCGTAGCAGCTGGTAGAAAGGCAGGGCATTGTCACCCATGCGGCTGATGAATCTGCTCAGCGCCGCGATGCGTCCAGCTAGCTGTTGGACGCCTTTGAGGTTCTTCGGTTTCTACATGGCCATTATGGCCCGGATTTTCTTCGGATTTGCCTCAATCCCTTGCTGGGAGATGAAGTAGCCAAGCAGTTGGCCAGATGGGACGTCGAAGGTGCACTTTTCTAGGTTCAGCTTGATCTTGTAGCGATCAAGGTTGTCAAACATCTCGCGGAGATCGTTCATCAGTGTCTTGGCCTCCCTTGTTTTGATTACTATGTTGTCGACATAGACCTATATGTTGCGGCCGATCTGGCTCTTCAGGCATGCCTGCATGCACTGCTGGTACGTGGCACCTGCATTCTTCAGCCCTAAAGGCATTGTGTTGTAGCAGAACACTCCAAACGGCGTGATGAATGTCGTTTTCTCCTGGTCTTCGACCTTCAGTCGAATATGATTGTAGCCTGAGTAGGCGTCGAGGAAGGAGAGTTTCTCGCATCCTGCAGTCGAATCGATAATCTGATCGATCCGAGGGAGAGGGAAGTGATCCTTCGGGCAGTGTTTGTTCAGCGATGTGAAGTCCACGCACATCCGCGGGATGTCCATGTCCTTTTTAGGGACCATCACGGTGTTGGCCATCCACTCGCTTTCCATGATTTCCCTGATGAAATCAGCGTCGAGCAATCTGTTGACTTCGACTCTGATGGCTTCGGCCCATGGCTCGGACAATCGTCGGATGGACTGTTTTACGGGCTTGGCATCTGGGAACACATTGAGTACGTGCTCGGCGAATTCCCTGGGAACTCCTGGCATGTCCGCAGGACACACCAGGCGAAGATTTCCCAGCGCTCATGGAGGAATTCTACGAGCGCGCTTTCCTATGCAGGGCTGAGGTCGTTGGCGATCAGCGCCGTCTTGGAGGCATCCGTCGGGTGGACATGCACCTTCTTCGTGTTGACTGTTGAGTCGAACGACATGTCGGGTGCGTTTTTCCTCGAGACTGGGGGTGCCCCGTTGTCTGTCAACTCTCGGAGCCGTATGAGCTCCTCCTGCATGCCGAATGACTGGGAGATTCTGTTGAAGTCCCTGTCGCAGTGATCCGACTGGGTGAAGCTCCCGTGGACCGTGATGACGCCCCTAGGTCCTGGAATCTTGAGTAGCAGGTACACATACTGTGGTATTGCCAGTAACCTTGTGAATGCCACGCGCCCGAGGATGGCGTGGTATTGTGATGGCCAATCCACCACTTCGAACTCGAGTCGCTCGCATCAAAAGTTTTCAGGCTTGCCGAAGATGACGTCGAGCCATATCTTTCCCAGGGGGACGATGTCGTGGAACGTTGTGTCAGATCATTACAGGATGCACAGCGGGATCCGCATTGCTGCTAAGGTGCTAGCGAACATCAGATTGATGCCGCTGCCGCCGTCCATGAAGACGCGGCTCATCTCGAACCCTCTGATCTACGCCTCGAGCACCAGGGCAGCATGACCTGGGCGAGGGATCTGGCAGGGGTGATCTGAACAGCTGAATGTGATGCAGGACTCCAAACCGTTGAGGTACTCAGGGATGGCGGGTGGAGCGATCACAGCCAAGCTGATCTGGTGGGTGATCTTCTTTTGCACCCTATTTGTCGGGCGCCCCTTTTGGATCATCAATGACCCTTTCAGCGCGGGCTACCCGTTTACGCCGTTGTTCTGTGCGGGTGCGATCGGGTGATTCGAAGGTCCCACGGGTGGTGGCGGAGGAGCTCCGTGGGTGTGCGTGTCCATACCCAGGGTTCGGGGCTTGTTATCTCATCTGGGACAGGCTCTCGCTGAGTTTCTGAAACTCGCGGCAATCTTTGAGCATATGGTTGGCCTTCTTTTTGTCATCCTGCTTGTCGATGTAGAATTGGATGGTGCATGGGCCCAACAATTTGTCGTATGCCGAGGGCTCGTCATCGCAGCCGCGACGTTTCCACATTTGCGTTGGGCTCCTCCATCACGGAAGTTGTTTCCACGGTATCCGCCGCTACTGCGGTTGCTTTCGTTGCGGCGGTCAGCGTAGCTAGCCGCGACCTTGTCAGGTACGTCGTGATCGTCGTAGACGCGCTATCTTCTCTTGCTATGGCGCTCGGGTCGGCGTCCGTAGTCGTCTTCCTCCTCTGAATGTGCTCGGTGGACGGAGTCCTCGCCATCTTCCCACCTGTTGGCAATGTCCATGAGGTGGTCGAGTGTCTTGGGCTTGACGCGCCCAAGTTCTTCCTTGAAGTCCTGCCGTTTGACGCCATCTTTGAAGGCGTCGATTGTTCTCTCCTCAGAGATCTGTGCCGCAGAGTTCTTGATGTTGGACCAGCGTAGTATGTACGAGCGAATGGATTCGCCCGTTCGTTGGGTGCAGGCCCGTAGCTCTTCGATCGAGGCTAGCCTCTTGCTGGTACCCTTGAAGTTTCGGATGAACTGTCGCCGTTCCTCCCACTGGATGGATCCCGTGATAGGTCATGGCCGATTTGGCTGCTTATCACCGCAATGAAGGCATTGCAGGGTGGTGTTTTTGTTGTCGTCGTGTAGTTTGACGGACGACAGGTGGTCGCTGAGCCACGCCTTAGTGTCCTGTGTGCCATCGAACTTCGGAGTGTCCGAAGAAAGCTTGAAGTTCCGTGGCATCCGTGTCCGCCGAACAAATCTACTGAAGCATCGAGCTCCGCAGAGTTCTCCTTCGTCGTCATCCTCTTTGGATTCGGCTGAGCACACGCGTTTGGCGCGTGCCTTTTCGATCTTACGCTGAGTGAGTTCGCTTCGAGTGTCGTAGTCGCGGCTGCGACGTCATGAGCTCTTGTGTCATCGAGGTAGATCGTGTTCCTCCTTATCGAACGAGGGTGTGGGACTACGATTGAATCTGAAGCCTTCTTTTTCGGCTCCGCAGGAGCTTCTTCGTGGAGCGCAGCTCCAACGAGTCTGAGTCCGGATAATGCGGAATTGTGCATGGCCCTCTTGTGGTGGCTGCCATGATCACAGCTTGCGGCGTCTTCGGGATGACGTTGTCGTTGGCGTCCATCTCCATGAAGGACGTGTTGAGGGTTCGGGTCACCTCACGACTTGCAGCGGGGTCCATGTTATCTACGTGAGAACGATGCTTGTTGGCTTTGTTGCCGTGCGATCTGGAGACGCCAACGGCGGAGAGCACAGCTCGCCGCGCGCTAGACTCCGAGGCCGCTTTCTTGCGTTTGTCGAGTACTTCTTGCATCTTCACTTGCTTTTTGTGCTCTTCGATGTGGAGCAGGTGGTATGCCATCAGTAGGTCCCGTGAGGCACCCACAGGCAGGATCTTGTTGCCCGCCACAGCTTCGCGTGCTTGGTTCCATCCTTCCTCGCTGAGGTGGATTACTCGATTGGTGTCAGGATCGTCCCCGTTGGGCGGGGGGATGGCTGCCTCCTGTTTTCGCCGTTTCTACCCTGTGGGTTGGGCGGCGGCGCGTGTGCACCCGATTCTGGTGGTTGCTCCATGTCGCTTTGGATGGCTGCGGCGCATTGGTAGGGTATGTAGGTTGGATCGCTGCTGCCGCAGCTTTCGGATCCGGAACCGTAGGTCCCTTCATCCGACGGGGGATCGCACAGATCTGAGTTGCAGCTGCTACTGTCATATGATTCATCTACCGATGTTAACGTGCATAGCACGGGATGCGGGGCCCATGAGGCGGGCCTGGCCGATGGCAGAGGCACCCGCTCTGGGAGGCGGAGAGTGCCGGTCTGACCCACCTGGAAGCAGAAGCTCCCGAACAGGATCTCAAGCCCGTCGCCTACGGTCTCGAAGTCCTTCAGGGTGGCTGGCGAGTGGGCAGTGAAGTCGAAAGCGCCGAAGAGGATATGGCTCTCTGTCGCCGAGGAGTTGTAGATCGCTTTGGTCGGGACCGTCACGATCGCACAATCAGTGGCCCCAGTTCCCACAGATGGCGCCAATTGACGAGGTTTAATCTCATCAATGCCCATTGTTATGAGCTTGGGTTTTGGAGAAGATGGGGTGCTGGAGATCGCGGAACGGTTAACAGAAAAGCAACCAGGGGACACGAGATTTACCCAAGTTTAGGCGCCCGGAGGGAAAACCCTACTCCTGCTTGTCTGCTCTTGATTACGGCGGAACCAAACAGATACAATCTGACGTGGAGGTGTGTATGCGGTGGTATGAGAGAGATCCTCCTCGCCGTGCCCTCCTAGCCTTTATATAGAGGTAGGCAGGTCCCGGGCATAGATCAAGTCGGTTACAGGTTTAGGGTTTCCCCCTTTGAATATTCTATCTACTCTAGTCTTGCTCCCCAAGGATCCAAAGACATCATGGGATTGGGCCACCCGAAAATCTTCATAGGCCGCTTATATTCTCATGGGCCTTCCTTGGGCTGGACCAGGTATGCTAATTTCGTGTACCCGTAGGGTATAGCCATGTCAGCGGGTACACGATCGAACGCGGCGACAGTGACAAACCGGGCCACGTAGGCCCGAGCGGACCCAGGATGGTTCCGTAAAGTCACCACCGCCACACTGTAGCACGTAGGCCATCACCGCTACCCTTATCTTCGGCGCCATATGTAGCACCCCGGGAAAACCATAATTATAATATCGCATGTCTTTATCTTTGTACATCATCATGATACCATCATGCATATTATTTTTGCCTAAACTATTTTCAAAACCCCTATGTTGTTTTCTAAATTAGCCTGTCTATGTCACATCCCAAGATTTTAGAAATTGGGACTAGATTTTTTTTTGCATTTGCATGACATTCATGAGCATTGCATTGCATATTTGCATCAAGAAAAATCACTAAATAAAAACAAAGGACTAAAACCCTAAATAGTATATACCACTTCGCTCCTAAAGGGAATTAAATTGGCTTTATAAAAATCCACTATTGCTAAGTCAGCGATTATTGCTAAATTATGGCCTAAAAATATCCAATGAATATTACAAAATTTTACAAACAAAATTGAGCTCATTTGGAGCTATTATGAAAAAGTTATGAAATAAATACAAACACATAAAGATATAAATAAAAGAAATATACAAGGATTTATAAATCCACTACTTCCAAACTAGTAAAAATATTAAAATTTGATCCTATAATGATCTATTCAATTTTAAAAAATGTTAGAAACAAGTATCATGTCATTTGGAGTTCGTATGCAAAAGTTATGAGGGAAACACATAAATAGAAAAAAGAAAAAAAACATTGGGCCAACCGGCCGGCCCATCTAGGCCAGCCGAACGGAGCACCCAGGCACACGCGTACATGAAGGACGATCCCATTTTCTTTAAAAATCGTGCGAGAACACGTTTTCTAAACCTGTCTCTATTCAAACTCCTATATCTTTTTATCTACAACTCCGAATCGACTTCCGTTTGTTTATACTTGTTTTCTACTCCAAGACCTATCTCTACACCATCCCAAATCTCTATATAAACTCATGGAGCCACAGTTGTACGAGTTTCTCTTCTTGAAATCCCAAATCTACACATGCACGAATCTTATTTCGTTTATTCACCCATCTAGACATCATCGTTTCCCTTCGGCCAAAAAACGAAAGTTGTAGATCTCGTCGAAATCTTTCAAACCCAACAAACCTCACCTCTTTTCATCAACCACAGCCGGAAAATTTCGCACCGCAATATTTCAGATATGACGGTGTAAATCCAAGATGTACTCGCGCTCGTTTCTTCAAATACAAATTCCTTTGGTGAGAAGGTAGGACTAATGATTCCCCACAACTTCATGTTGTAAGTTTTTTCAATTTGACCTATGGATTTGTCTCTCTAACACAGACATGTTTCTTGTCTATTCTGGGCCAAAATCGGGTCAATCTCCTCTCCTAACCACTGGATCTCATCCCAACGACCAGGATTAGATCGATTCCGCTAAGGGGTACGAGCCAACCAGATCTCGCCACATGTCAATGCAAGGTCAGCCCCGCGTCCCAGTCAGCATAGAATATTACCAGGGAATATTCCCTATAGATTTGAAATTGAATTTAATTTGCAGAAAATTGTGCAAACTTGGAAAAATCATATAAAAAGATTCGTAGATCCAAAAATAGCAAATAATATATCAATGGATTCAGAAAAATGTGTAGAATATTAATATGGCTTTAGATTCAACCTTTACAGTATGCGTTTACTGCAGTAACTTAATTAGTTTTAATGGTCTTTTAGGTTAATAAATTCATAGGAAATTATGTGTAACTCCGAAAAATATGAGAAATATATCAAATTGAAGATACTATAATGTAGATTAATAATATCTGGTTAGATCCAGCTTTTGTGGACTATTTACCCCGTAGAAATTTAATTAGTTTTAATGGCTTTATAAATCATTAAATTCATAGTAAATTAATTACTTGTCACAAAAATATAAATGATATACCGATGGAAAGCTGGTTCCATGTAGATCATCAATATAAAAATGGTTCAAGCAAATACTGTAAGGTTTCACAGCAATTAAATAAATATTTTAATAGCTTATTTAGAGTATTAAAATCATAGTAATTCGAATACTGCTCAGAAAATTACAAATAATATGTCCCTGGAATCACAATTCCGTGGAGATTACAGATATAATTTTAGTTTGATTTGTAGGCAACAGAAACTATATGAATCATTTAAAACCCATTAAACACTACTTAAATCATACAAAAAGATCTATAACTCCGATTAGGTTGAATCCAACGCCTACTGGTTCGTATTAACGTCCTCTATCCAGTGAACCCAAGAAACAAATTTAATTCGACAGTTAGAACAGGCGTTACAACAGAACTATTAAAACCCCTATATTGGCAAGTAATTATTAATAACAAGTACTCCATTGCATTAATTGGTCTCTTTCGTGCATCATATACTTCAGTATTATTTAGATAACTAAAATAACAACCATTGTGACTTATTAAATTGGGATGCATGCATTTGTTGTATTTGTTTGATCTCTATGTGCTATTGTTTATGTTGTATGCAATTGTTTGATCGATAGATTGCGAGGAGTGCAACGTGTGTGATTGCAACTACTATGATTGCAAGTATTGTGGTTATGAGGAATGCAACCATTATATCTATGAGGATTGTGAGGATTATCTATTCGACTACATCTACAACAAAGGCAAGTGGTGCTATCTTGGTCATAAATGTCCTACTATTTTCCTATGCATTGTAGATGTTTTTGTACAATTGCATATGTAGGAATTGATGTGTATATGTTATGCTATGTCCCATATTATTCCCTAGCAATCCTTGTTTGTGAGTCATCGTATTGATAGATTGCTTAGCTATGCTATTTAGACGAGGAAGGGAATCATACCATGAAAATTTATATGTTTCGAAAGGCTTATATTTTCCTAAATGACAATTCAACATGATTTTAATGAACCACCTGGGCGGAATGGCATTGATTGGGTCATCGAGTGTGGATTATGGCGGGGAATTCCGCCCAGGATACTGAGAAAGGATTGGCTTATTTGTTTGGTACCTTTCGTGTGCAACCATGTGCCAGTAAGAGTGGGTGGCTGGCTGGACTTAATAGGTTGTGGCGACTCGAACTCTACATAGCCAGAGATGTAGAATAGTGTAGGTTGGTACGGTGCGTGGATGGGTTTGGGAAGCTCTTCCCGAATTGTCTCGTCTTGGACTTCTCCCTATCATCACACAATATGAGTGTGGTGGTCCGAGCTTGGTTGGCCAAGTCACATGGGTAAAGTGTACAAACCCCTGCAGGGTGTATAAACTAAGTAGTTAGCCGTGTCCCCGGTTATGGACAATTTGAGCGACCTGATACTGATGCTATGATATTTCTCACTTATCCTTATTTCTTAATTACTTAAAACTTGTTGGGTGAACAGAATTGGGTAGGGGCACCTGGGAGTGAACCAGAGTGTCCTATTTATCGTATTGGAAAACTACTTTGTTACAAATGTTAGGATAAAACTGTTGCTTTATGCAAATGAGCCTGAACTCCACTTGGCCAAATAAGAATGTAGTTGATAGATCTGCTGTTAACCACTTTAGCCTACTTGCCATACATTCCATGTATTGACCCTTCGGGGCTTCTACGTTTTATATTGCAGGTTATATCGTATTTGAGTGATCGTTCGTAGGTCGCGAGACTCCACTCAACAATTGTTCGCCTGTGGCACATTTGAAGGATGGAGATCTAATTTGTATTCGTTTTCCGCTGTGTACTTAAATAAATAATGTAAATTTTGGATCATATTCGTTGTATCTATAATGCAAAGTTATATTTGGTATCATTTTATACTGTGTGTTCCAGTGAACCGATCCAGGGATTGGCACTATACACATGAAGTCAGCCTTATCAGGCGAGGGTGTTACAAGATGGTATCAGAGCTGTGTGTTGACTGTAGGATCATGACCTTAGAAATGGATTAGCAATAGGAGACCTCTATTAGGAGAACAATCATATTTTCTACTTATTAGAGTTCTTATATTCCTTGTCTATCTTGTCTAGAACCTCTTCCTATTCAAACATTTATAGTTGTCCATTATTTTGATACCTATATGAGAGTTATCTAAGTAAAAAAACAAATAGTATGACATAAATAAACATCTCATCAAGTTTGGTTAGGTCTAGACCACCATGTTCTATCTCTTTAGGAGATCATCGCTATCGTGTTAGCATATTGTTTTTACCAACTTATGTGATATGACAATATAGGTTGCTTGCTTATTTGTACTGAACCATATCGTGTGATGCCTTGTTTAGGATCTGTTGTTTTGAAACTCTAAATTTGCTAGAGTTTTCGTGTGGTTTTAAAATTATTTTAATGGTGTGAATTGATTGAAATTCGTGGAATTACTGCTGCAGTTTTCTGCCTGATCTGTTGTACCGCGTGATTTTTCATATTTTATTGGTAACTCAGAAAAATCTAAAACAATAGGATCTGGAGCGTAATTACCTGTATTATATGCAAAATAATTGGCTAAAATTCCTGACGAGTTTAAGTCGGTCAGAAAAATTCGTGAAGTCTACTGTACCGTTTTGACAGATTTTGTTTATTGCTTATATGTTGCTATGTTTTACTCTAGTATTGTTCCCAATGCTTTCAAACTATTTTGTGGTTATATACTGATATATTTAGATCCCTGCAATGTTATTATACAATTGTTTGATTGTGTGTTGACCGCCTATGATTGTTTCCTTGTTTGTGACATTGATTGCTTCATATAGTTATGGGTAGGATTATTTTCTTAGTCGTTTCTTTCCTATAGAATCTATTCTTCCCTATCTTGAACCCTTGGAGATATAATGATGTGTTAAGTGGAAGGTTTGAAAACACAATGCATTTAGGAAGGAGAATGCTTTATCTAATGGAAAAAAAGATGTGGGAGTATGAAGTGTTGAAATGATGTTATGTAGTAGATTACGCAACCTGAAAGTTGAAGTATCGATAGTTTAGTTTTAGTAGTAGCTTTGTTGACTGAATACATGGGAGTCTACATAGAGCATTAGTCCGTTCCCATGGAAACATTCTTCAAGGCAAGTGAGGATGCCCGAGCGATAGAAAAACGTGATTCACCTATCCTCATACAAGGTAATGATTTGGGTGTAGGATGGATTGATCACCATTCCTACTACTCTTGTTATTCGCTCTTGTACTGTTGGCTTTGCGAATCTCGAGTGCCTTTCAACCATAGCAAAGAGCCGACGTTGAGCTTAAACCATAGAGATTGGAGCACATAAAAATTTCTCACTAGCTAGGTTATATTGGATTCACATGACATAGTAGTAATAGTAGACATAGACTGGATGGTTAAATAAGAAGCTCAAATTGTTGGTGCACAACTTGATACTACACTCACAACCCTAGAGGTAAGAAGCATTATATATAGATCAATACATAGCCTTGGAGATGACAAGTTTAATTTTCTTAAGGGGGTTAGCCTCGACAACAACACCCATACCCTTGCTAGCCATTCCGAATCTCGGGACGAGATTCATCTTAAGGGGGTTAGTCTGTCACATCCCAAAATTTTAGAAATTGGGACTAGATTTTTTTTTGCATTTGCATGACATTCATGAGCATTGCATTGCATATTTGCATCAAGAAAAATCCCTAAATAAATATAAAGGACTAAAACCCTAAATAGTATATGCCACTTTGCTCCTAAAGGGAATTAAATTGGCTTTATAAAAAACCCATTGTTGCTAAGTCAGCGATTATTGCTAAATTATGGCCTAAAAAGATCCAATGAATATTATAAAATTTTACAAACAAAATTGAGCTCATTTGGAGCTATTATGAAAAAGTTATGAAATAAATACAAACACATAAAGATATAAATAAAATGAAATATATAAGGATTTATAAATCCACTACTTCCAAACTAGTAAAAAGATTACAAATTTGATCCTATAATGATCTATTCGATTTTAGAAAATTTTAGAAACAAGAATCATGTCATTTGAAGTTTACATGCAAAAGTTATGAGGAAAACACAAAAATAGAAAATAGAAAAAAGAAAAAAAACATTGGGCCAACCGGTCGGCCCATCTAGTCCAGCCGATCGGAGCACCAGGCACGCGCGTAGGTGAAGGACGATCCCAGTTGCTTTAAAAATCGTGCGAAAAAATGTTTTTTCAAACCTATCTCTATTCAAACTCCTATATCTTTTTATCTAAACTCCGAATCGACTTCCGTTCTTTTCTACTTCTTCCCTACTCCAAGACCTATCTCTATACCATATTTAATCTCCATATAAACTCGTGGAGCCACAGCTGTACGAGTTTCCCTTCTCGAAATCCCGAATCTACACATGCCCGAATCTTATTTCATTTATTCACCCATCTAGACTTCGTCGTTTGACTTCGGCCAAAAAATGAAAGTTGTAGATCTCTTCGAAATCTTTCAATCCCGACAAACCTCACCTCTTTTCATCCACCACAGCCGAAGAATATATGACGGTGTAAATCCAAGATGTACTCGCGCTCGTTTCTTTAAAACCAAATTCCTTTGGTGAGAAGGTAGGACTAATGATTCCCACTACTTTCATGTTGTAAGTTTTTCAATTTGACCTATGGATTTATCTCTCTAACACAGATCTGTTTCTTGTCTATTCTGAGCCAAAATTGGGTCAATCTCCTTTCCTAACCACTAAATCTCATCCCAACGACCAGGATTACATCGATTCCGCGAAGGGGTACGAGCCAACCGGATCTCGCCACATGTCAACTCCAGGTCAGCCCCGCGTCCCAGTCAGCATAGAATATTACCAGGGAATATTCCCTGTAGATTTGAGATTGAATTTAATTTGCAGAAAATTGTGCAAACTTGGAAAAATCATATAAAAAGATTCGTAGATCCAAAAATAGCAAATAATATATCAATGGATTCAGAAAAATGTGTAGAATATTAATATGGCTTTAGATTCAACCTTTACAGTATGCGTTTACTGCAGTAACTTAATTAGTTTTAATGGTCTTTTAGGTTAATAAATTCATAGGAAATTATCTGTAACTCCGAAAAATATGAGCAATATATCAAATTGAAGATACTATAATGTAGATTAATAATATCGGGTTGGATCCAGCTTTTGTGGACTATTTACCCCGTAGAAATTTAATTAGTTTTAATGGCTTTATAAATCATTATATTCATAGTAAATTAATTGCTTGTCACAAAAATATAACTGATATACCGATGGAAAGCTGGTTCCATGTAGATCATCAATATGCAAATGGTTCAAGCAAATACAGTAAGGTTTCGCAGCAATTAAATAAATAGATTAATAGCTTATTTAGAGTATTAAAATCATAGTAATTCGAATACTTCTCAGAAAATTACAAATAATATGTCCCTGGAATCACAATTCCGTGGAGATTACTTTTAGTTTGATTTGTAGGCAACGGAAACTATATGAATCATTTAAAACCCATTAAACACTATTTAAATTATACAAAAAGATCTATAACTCCGATTAGGTTGAATCCAACGCCTACTGGTTCGTATTAACGTCCTCTATCCAGTGAACCCAAGAAACAAATTTAATTCGACAGTTAGAACAGGCGTTACAACAGAACTATTAAAACCCCTATATTGGCAAGTAATTATTAATAACAAGTACTCCATTGCATTAATTGGTCTCTTTCATGCATCATATGGTTCAGTATTATTTACAGAACTAAAATAACAACCATTGTGACTTATTAAATTGGCATGCATGCATTTGTTGTATTTGTTTGATTTCTATGTGCTATTTTTTATGTTGTATGCAATTGTTTGATCGATAGATTGCGAGGAGTGCAACGTGTGTGATTGCAACTCCTATGATTGCAAGTATTGTGGTTATGACGAGTGCAACCATTATATCGATGAGGATTGTGAGGATTATCTATTATACTACATCTACAACAAAGGCAAGTGGTGCTATCTTGGTCATAAATGTCCTACTATTTTCCTATGCATTGTAGATGTTTTGTAGAATTGCATATGTAGGAATTGATGTGTATATGCTATGCTATGTCCCATATTATTCCCTAGCAATCCTTGTTTGTGAGTCACCGTATTGATAGATTGCTTAGCTATGCTATTTAGACGAGGAAGGTAATCATACCATGAAAATTTATATGTTTCGAAAGGCTTATATTTTCCTAAATGACAATTCAACATGATTTTAATAAACCACCTGGGCGGCATGGTATTGATTAGGTCATCGAGTGTGGATTATGGTGGGGAATGCCGCCCAGGATACTGAGAAAGGATTGGCTTCTTTGTTTGGTACCTTTCGTGTGCAACCATGTGCCAGTAAGAGTGGGTGGCTGGCTGGACTTAGTAGGTTGTGGCGACTTGAACTCTACATAGCTAGAGATGTAGAATAGTGTAGATTGGTACGGTGCGTGGATGGGTTTTGGAAGCTCTTCCCGAATTGTCTCGTCTTGGACTTCTCCCTATCATCACACAATATGAGTGTGGTGGTCCGAGCTGGGTTGGCCAAGTCACATGGGTAAAGTATACAAACCCCTGTAGGGTGTATAAACTAAGTAGTTAGTCGTGTCCCCGGTTATGGACAATTTGAGCGACATGATACTGATGCTATGATATTTCTCACTCATCCTTATTTCTTAATTACTTAAAACTTGTTGGGTGAACAGAATTGGGTAGGAACACCTGGGAGTGAACCAGAGTGTCCTATTTATCGTATTGGAAAACTACTTTATTACAAATGTTAGAATAAAACTGTCGCTTTATGCAAATGAGCCTGAACTCCACTTAGCCAGATAAGAATGTAGTTGATAGATCTGTTGTTAACCACTTTAGCCTACTTTCCATACATTCCACGTATTAACCCTTCGGGGCTGCTACGTTTTATATTGCAGGTTATATCGTATTTGAGTGATCGTTCGTAGGTCGCGAGACTCCACTCAATAATTGTTTGCCTGTGGCACATTTGAAGGATGGAGATCTAATTTTATTCGTTTTCTACTGTGTACTTGAATAAATAATGTAAATTTTGGATCATATTCGTTGTATCTATAATGCACAGTTATATTTGGTATCATTTTGTACTGTGTGTGCCAGTGAACCGATCCAGGGATCGGCAATATACACATAAACTCAGCCTTATCAGGCGAGGGTGTTACAAGATGGTATCAGAGTTGTGCGTTGACTGTAGGATCATGACCTGGATTAGCAATAGGAGACCTCTATTAGGAGAACAATCATATTTTCTACTTATTAGAGTTCTTATATTCCTTGTCTATCTTGTCTAGAACCTCTTCCTATTCAAACATTTATAGTTGTCCATTATTTTGATACCTATATGAGAGTTATCTAAGTAAAAAAACAAATAGTATGACATAAATAAACATCTCATCAAGTTTGGTTAGGTCTAGACCACCATGTTCTATCTCTTTAGGAGATCATCGCTATCGTGTTAGCATATTGTTTTTACCAACTTATGTGATATGACAATATAGGTTGCTTGCTTATTTGTACTGAACCATATCGTGTGATGCCTTGTTTAGGATCTGTTGTTTTGAAACTCTAAATTTGCTAGAGTTTTCGTGTGGTTTTAAAATTATTTTAATGGTGTGAATTGATTGAAATTCGTGGAATTACTGCTGCAGTTTTCTGCCTGATCTGTTGTACCGCGTGATTTTTCATATTTTATTGGTAACTCAGAAAAATCTAAAACAATAGGATCTGGAGCGTAATTACCTGTATTATATGCAAAATAATTGGCTAAAATTCCTGACGAGTTTAAGTCGGTCAGAAAAATTCGTGAAGTCTGCTGTACCGTTTTGACAGATTTTGTTTATTGCTTATATGTTGCTATGTTTTACTCTAGTATTGTTCCCAATGCTTTCAAACTATTTTGTGGTTATATACTGATATATTAAGACCCCTGTAATGTTATTATACAAGTGTTTGATTGTGTGTTGACCGCCTATGATTGTTTCCTAGTTTGTGACATTGATTGCTTTATATAGTTATGGGTAGGATTATTTTCTTAGTCGTTTCTTTCCTATAGAATCTATTCTTCCCTATCTTGAACCCTTGTTGATATAATGATGTGTTAAGTGGAAGGTTTGAAAACACAATGCATTTAGGAAGGAGAATGCTTTATCTAATGGAAAAAAAGATGTGGGAGTATGAAGTGTTGAAATGATGTTGTGTAGTAGATTACGCAACCTGAAAGTTGAAGTATCGATAGTTTAGTTTTAGTAGTAGCTTTGTTGACTGAATACATGGGAGTCTACATAAAGCATTAGTCCGTTCCCATGGAAAAATTCTTCAAGACAAGTGAGGATGCCCAAGTGATAGAAAAATGTGATTCACCTATCCTCATACAAGGTAATGATTTGGGTGCAGGATGGATTGATCACCATTCCTGCTACTCTTGTTATTCGCTCTTGTACTGTTGGCTTTGCGAATCTCGAGTGCCTTTCAACCATAGCAAAGAGACGGCGTTGAGCTTAAACCATAGAGATTGGAGCACATAAAAATTTCTCACTAGCTAGATTATATTGGATTCACATGACATAGTAGTAATAGTAGACATAGACTGGATGGTTAAATAAGAAGCTCGAATTGTTGGTGCACAACTTGATATACACTCACAACCCTAGAGGTAAGAAGCATTATATATAGATCAATACATAGCCTTGGAGATGACAAGTTTAATTTTCTTAAGGGGGTTAGCCTCGACAACAACACCCATACCCTTGCTAGCCATTCCGAATCTCGGGACGAGATTCATCTTAAGGGGGTTAGTCTGTCACATCCCAAAATTTTAGAAATTGGGACTAGATTTTTTTTTGCATTTGCATGACATTCATGAGCATTGCATTGCATATTTGCATCAAGAAAAATCCCTAAATAAAAATAAAGGACTAAAACCCTAAATAGTATATGCCACTTTGCTCCTAAAGGGAATTAAATTGGCTTTATAAAAACCCATTGTTGCTAAGTCAGCGATTATTGCTAAATTATGGCCTAAAAAGATCCAATTAATATTATAAAATTTTACAAACAAAATTGAGCTCATCTAGAGCTATTATGAAAAAGTTATGAAATAAATACAAACACATATAGATATAAATAAAATGAAATATACAAGGATTTATAAATCCACTACTTCCAAACCAGTAAAAAGATTACAAATTTGATCCTATAATGATCTATTCGATTTTAGAAAATTTTAGAAACAAGAATCATGTCATTTGAAGTTTATATGCAAAAGTTATGAGGAAAACACATAAATAGAAAATAGAAAAAAGAAAAAAAACATTGGGCCAACCGGTCGGCCCATCTAGGCCAACCGATCGGAGCACCAGGCACGCGCGCAGGTGAAGGACGATCCTAGTTGCTTTAAAAATCGTGCGAAAAAACGTTTTCCAAACCTATCTCTATTCAAACTCCTATATCTTTTTATCTATAACTCCGAATCGACTTCCGTTCTTTTCTACTTCTTCCCTACTCCAAGACCTATCTCTATACCATACTAAATCTCCATATAAACTCGTGGAGCCACTGCTGTACGAGTTTCCCTTCTCGAAATCCCGAATCTACACATGCCCGAATCTTATTTCGTTTATTCACCCATCTAGACTTCGTCGTTTGCCTTCGGCCAGAAAATGAAAGTTGTAGATCTCTTCGAAATCTTTCAATCCCGACAAACCTCACCTCTTTTCATCCACCACAGCCGGAGAATATATGACGGTATAAATCCAAGATGTACCCGCGCTCGTTTCTTCAAATCCAAATTCCTTTGGTGAGAAGGTAGGACTAATGATTCCCCACAACTTTCATGTTGTAAGTTTTTCAATTTTACCTATGGATTTAGCTCTCTAACACGGATCTGTTTCTTGTCTATTCTGAGCCAAAATCGGGTCAATCTCCTCTCCTAACCACTGGATCTCATCCCAACGACCAGGATTAGATCGATTCTACGAAGGGGTACGAGCCAACCGGATCTCGCCACATGTCAACTCCAGGTCAGCCCCGCGTCCCAGTCAGCATAGAATATTACCAGGGAATATTCCCTGTAGATTTGAAATTGGATTTAATTTGCAGAAAATTGTGCAAACTTGCAAAAATCAAATAAAAATATTCGTAGATCCAAAAATAGCAAATAATATATCAATGGATTCAGAAAAATGTGTAGAATATTAATATGGCTTTAGATTCAACCTTTACAGTATGCGTTTACTGCAGTAACTTAATTAGTTTTAATGGTCTTTTAGGTTAATAAATTCATAGGAAATTATCTGTAACTCCGAAAAATATGAGCAATATATCAAATTGAAGATACTATAATGTAGATTAATAATATCGGGTTGGATCCAGCTTTTGTGGACTATTTACCCCGTAGAAATTTAATTAGTTTTAATGGCTTTATAAATCATTATATTCATAGTAAATTAATTGCTTGTCACAAAAATATAACTGATATACCGATGGAAAGCTGGTTCCATGTAGATCATCAATATGCAAATGGTTCAAGCAAATACAGTAAGGTTTCGCAGCAATTAAATAAATAGATTAATAGCTTATTTAGAGTATTAAAATCATAGTAATTCGAATACTTCTCAGAAAATTACAAATAATATGTCCCTGGAATCACAATTCCGTGGAGATTACTTTTAGTTTGATTTGTAGGCAACGGAAACTATATGAATCATTTAAAACCCATTAAACACTATTTAAATTATACAAAAAGATCTATAACTCCGATTAGGTTGAATCCAACGCCTACTGGTTCGTATTAACGTCCTCTATCCAGTGAACCCAAGAAACAAATTTAATTCGACAGTTAGAATAGGCGTTACAACAGAACTATTAAAACCCCTATATTGGCAAGTAATTATTAATAACAAGTACTCCATTGCATTAATTGGTCTCTTTCATGCATCATATAGTTCAGTATTATTTAGAGAACTAAAATAACAACCATTGTGACTTATTAAATTGGCATGCATGCATTTGTTGTATTTGTTTGATCTCTATGTGCTATTGTTTATGTTGTATGCAATTGTTTGATCGATAGATTGCGAGGAGTGCAACGTGTGTGATTGTAACTACTATGATTGCAAGTATTGTGGTTATGACGAGTGCAACCATTATATCTATGAGGATTGTGAGGATTATCTATTATACTACATCTACAACAAATGCAAGTGGTGCTATCTTGGTCATAAATGTCCTACTGTTTTCCTATGCATTGTAGATGTTTTGTAGAATTGCATATGTAGGAATTGATGTGTATATGCTATGCTATGTCCCATATTATTCCCTAGCAATCCTTGTTTGTGAGTCATCGTATTGACAGATTGCTTAGCTATGCTATTTAGACGAGGAAGGGAATCATACCATGAAAATTTATATGTTTCAAAAGGCTTATATTTTCCTAAATGACAATTCAACATGATTTTAATGAACCACCTGGGCGGCATGGTATTGATTGGGTCATCGAGTGTGGATTATGGTGGGGAAAGCCGCCCAGGATACTGAGAAAGGATTGGCTTCTTTGTTTGGTACCTTTCGTGTGCAACCATGTGCCAGTAAGAGTGGGTGGCTGGCTGGACTTAGTAGGTTGTGGCGACTCGAACTCTACATAGCTAGAGATGTAGAATAGTGTAGGTTGGTACGGTGCGTGGATGGGTTTGGGAAGCTCTTCCCGAATTGTCTCGTCTTGGACTTCTCCCTATCATCACACAATATGAGTGTGGTGGTCCGAGCTGGGTTGGCCAAGTCACATGGGTAAAGTGTACAAACCCCTGCAGGGTGTATAAACTAAGTAGTTAGTCGTGTCCCCGGTTATGGACAATTTGAGCGACATGATACTGATGCTATGATATTTCTCACTCATCCTTATTTCTTAATTACTTAAAACTTGTTGGATGAACAGAATTGGGTAGGAGCACCTGGGAGTGAACCAGAGTGTCATATTTATCGTATTGGAAAACTACTTTGTTATAAATGTTAGGATAAAACTGTTGCTTTATGCAAATGAGCCTAAACTCCACTTGGCCAAATAAGAATGTAGTTGATAGATCTGATGTTAACCACTTTAGCCTACTTGCCATACATTTCATGTATTGACCCTTCGGGGCTGCTACGTTTTATGTTGCAGGTTATATCGTATTTGAGTGATCGTTCGTAGGTCGCGAGACTCCACTCAACAATTGTTCGCCTGTGGCACATTTGAAGGATGGATATCTACTTTGTATTCGTTTTCCGCTGTGTACTTGAATAAATAATGTAAATTCTGGATCATATTCGTTGTATTTATAATGCACAGTTATATTTGGTATCATTTTATACTGTGTGTGCCAATGAACCGATCCAGGGATTGACACTATACACATGAACTCAGCCTTATCAGGCGAGGGTGTTACAATCTATTATTTTCAAATCAAAACCGGACCGTACGGATATTTTGTTTGTCTAAAAACTACTTATAAAAATATTTTAAAATAAAAGGAAAATAAATAGAAGTGTTATTCTTTGGTGGGGGAGGCTGTCAAACGACCAGGCCCAAAAGGCCCAGCCGGGAGACCACCTGCTACCCCACCTAACCAAAACCCTAACCCTAACCTACCCCAGACCCACACCCCGCCGCTAGCAGCGCAGCAACAGCCGCAACAACTAACCGCGCGCGCGGCCACCCATCCACCCGTGGCAGAATGGACAAAAACAACCCATTATTTAAAGAATTTTACAAACTAAACTCTCGGTAAAAGAATTTTACAGAACTAACCCTTTTGGTAGCGCCTAACACAAAGACGCTATGCTCAAAGGTGTAGCGTCTTTCTGAAAGGCGCTACACTCTTTGCCAATGTGGTACGTGGGTCCTATAGGATGTTCTAGTAGCGCCTTTGGCTGAGACGTCGCATATCGCCTTTGTGTAAGGGCGTGTGCAGTGTGTGAAAAAAGGTGTGTCTAAGAGCACATTTTTCCCTTAGACCTAACTCTAGTATAGTGGAGAGGGTGGTGCCAGCTAAGAAATCCTTAGACATACGTCTAGTACTAGACACAGATATAGACCCACATGTTAGTGTATGACTAGAATATAAAAACAATCTGCAAAACTATAATTTTACTGTTAAATGGGACTCATGAAATGGCTAAATGCAGGAGTCAATTTTGCTTTCTTACACTCAAGCCTTGCTTCTCCTTAGCTATAGCTAAACGATGTATATGCTCTAAGGCGCTACACTAATATATATATATATATATATATATATATATATATATATATATATATATATATATATATATATATATATATAATATCTGTATATAGTTGGTAAAGAAGTGTAGTAGTTGAGTTGGTTGAAGTCATTGTTGCCTGACTAGTTGGTCATGAGTTCAACTCCCTAAAACACTACTTTTTTATTTTTATTTTTATTTTTATTTTTCAAAGCCTGCAACATTGGTTTATTGTTTTTGTTTATTGTTTTCATCAAATTTGCTGCTGTAGATTTTTTTGCATAAGGAGAAGCTCAAGTTAGCGGTCGATCCGGCTCGAGTTTGCAAATCCTTGGCATGCAAGCCACACGAGAAACATTACGGAGAAAATGATGCAGCGCAGGATATAGTACTAGCGAGCTGTCATCTCTCGCCATGACTCTATAACGAGTCTGCCGAGTACAAGACGATAGGGTAGTTGGATTTCCATTAGGGATGCAGAGGTGGGACAATTGGAATACCACTTTTATAATACTACATGAACTTTAATTTAGGTGGGATAAGTGGGATAAGCGGGATATATTAAATCTAGTCTATTTTATTTATCCCATTTAGTTTTGAATTAGTCTAATAGTCTAAAAGTAATATCCCACTTGTCCCAATTGTCCCACTTCTGCATTTCTAATTTTCATTCTTGACAAGTAAACAGACGTGTAAACAGTCACAACGCAAATTTCTTTCTACTACACTTTTCGTTGCCTTCTAGCAGCATGAGTATTAGTGGCCAAGCTCTACCGGGGGGTGCAAGTGCGTGTGTGTTTGTCAGGACCATATATGTCATCCGTGTCGCGCAAAGCACACACGTGTAGACTGTAGAGAGATCTGAGGTGGTTATCGTAAGAAGCGGCACGTTTGAAATACCAATTTCTATTTTTAAAAAATAAATAAGGATGTAAGAATTAATATATTTTTATATGTACAACAATGAACTAATGTCACAGCCTTTGAAAAATAAAAATAAAAAGTGGTGTTTTGAGAGTTGAACCCATGATCTACTAGCTAGGCAACAATAACTTCTGGTAACTATATAAGGAAATTATATATACATAGACTAGTGTAGCGTCTTACACACTATGCTATGTACAGTGATGTCTCGGTTAAAGGCGCTACTAGAACGTCTCATGAGTCCCGCGTATCACGGACATAGCGCCTTTCGGAAAGACGATACAACGTTAAGCATGGCTTCTTTGTGTTAGACGCTACCAAAAGGGTTAGTTTTATAAAATTCTTTCATTAATAGTTCGGTTCCTAAAATTCTTTAATAAATAAGTTATTTTTGTCCATTCTGCCTCCATCCGCGACACAGCATGCACACACGCGCGCTTGCGATGCAACAGGTACACACGCAGAGCACCTGGCGCCACACACCACGACGACCAAGTCCCCGTCATGTACCCTGGCCCGCTTCCTGGCCCACCACTCCCCGCGATCCCCTCCCTCGTCTCCCCGCGCTCGCCCGCTTCCTCCTGAAGTCCCGAGCTCTGCTGCCCTCTGCGGCAGCGCCCGTCACGCCGCCGTCGCCCGTGGCCGCGGCCGGCGCCCGCGCTCACCGCTGGTGCTTCCCCGCCTTGCCTGCATCGCCGAGCCGCCAATCAAGCGCCGCTTCCTGCGCCTTCCTTTGCCCGTGGCGCCACCGCATCCTCCTGCGCCCGCCGTCGCCGTGGAACCCCGTCATCGGCCACCTCCTCCGCCATGCCGCCGCCTGGACCCGAGGCCCACGAACCTCGCCGTGAACGTGTTCCCCCTTCCAGCTCTGGTCGCCGCCATCTCCCCTTACCCCGCAGTAACCGCTGACCGCCTCACCTCTGCATGCTTTGCCGGCTGCTCTCCCTTCAATCTCCACGGCCGGCCTCCGCCTCTTTCCAGCGTGTAGGCGCCGCTGACTGCCCCTGCTGTCGTTTCTTCCCTGTTGTTCCTGGTGTCTTGGTGGGCCTGTGATGCTGGTGCTGTGCGGAAACTCTTGGCATTGGTACGAGCCCTGAGTACATGAGTGACCAAGTCTGGCACGACTAGGTGCCGTGAAGTGAAGAGGTCTCTACGAGTGTGTTGTAATCAAGATCTTCGTTCTATCGGTGTTCCCGTTTCGTCAAGATCTTCATGCGTGATACCAAGATCTTCGTCGACCAAGGAAGTGGAAACCTGTAGAGCTACATCACGGAACACCAAGCCTCCTACACGGAACAACAAGATCGCCTTCTCGGACCTGGTGATTCAAGATCTCCTTTCCGAAAACCACCAAGATCTCCGTCTGGAACTTCAAGTGCTCCATCACGGATCCAACGTTCGAGTCCCCGATCCTGGATCCGAAGACCCTGGAGACCGATCCCGAACCCTGGCGAACCCCAAGATCAGTGATACCGTTGTGTGACCCCTTTTTCGAGACCAATATTTTTATAATACATAATATAGCTGTTTTGCATATAAATTGTCATGTTTGCACACATATCACGTGGTTTGGGGTATTTTATCGACACATCTAATAATTAAATATGGAGACCATATGCGGACGAATCTAGCAATATTGGATCCATTTAAATTTATGCATCGAACTGATAACATATTTTGGTTGATAAGACAATATTTAAATTGCGGGTATCTAACACAACTATAACCATATACTTAATTGTCAGTTCCGCTTAATATGGTCTAATTGCATCGCATCTTTGTCATGTCATACATCATACATGCATCATATCTAATTTTTTGTCATAGTATTAAATAGTGTATCCGGTGTTTCTTCTAGTGTTTCGCTTCTTCACGGATTAGGCCGATGAGTTGATGAGAGTGTTGACCCGATCTCCGTGTATCATCGGCAATATTTTTCAGGCGAGCATTCTCCCCCTTTCTACCTATTTTATATTTATAGTCTTTACTTCCTCCTATTGATCTATTGTTATCTGTGTTGCGATGCTTTAGATTCTATACCCCTTTATATATTCCTTCAGCCTTTATATTGCCTTGGACGCCTCCTATTGCCTGTTGTTTGAGTAGACAGTCGGCCTTGTAAGTCGTAGTTGTTTGCTCAGGTGCTATTTAGTATCGTCGATGTTCCACAGATGTTGGGGGGTGGTATATTCATAAAGGTGGAGATGATTGTGATTTTAATTACGGCTGGTTACTTAAATATTAAAATTGATATAACTAATAAAGAGGCACCGATGGGTAATAGTTGAGATTTGGTTGTTAACCGCCCACTTATGACCACCTAGGACCCGAGTTCTTGACACTTGTTCCGAGACTAAGCGCGCTAACCACATGTGCGTTGTGTGGACATCCCTATCAGCTTAGTACCTGATTTCAAAGTACTGTACTGGGGCCACAAACTAGTTTGACGTTTTCATCTCATGTTATGCCATGTATGTCATGTTATGCCATGTACGCCATGTTATGCCATGTTTATTATCTGTTGCTCGATGAGCGTTTACTACTGTACTGTTTAGGATGTGAGTCGTTATGTTGAGGATTATACCTATGGCCTCTGATCTCATGGCCGATATCGCAACCTCTGGGTCCGTCTTCAGAGCTCGGCCGACTTCGTTACGGTTAGCTTATTATGGTGGCCTCCATGTACTTGCTTTGGGTCTGGAAAGCGTCATGTCCTAGGCCCCGCCGACATACCGATGGAAGTATGTTAATTGATCTGGCAACAAGGGTCGAAGTGCGTGTGGAAACTTTGGTACACTCCTGCAGGTTTAAATATTTTCGAGAAGCCGTGTCCACGGTTATGGACGACTTGGAGCATAGTATCTTGATCATAGACAACTATAACTAAAGTTTACTGCTATAATTTGACTTTTATCTGATATGACTAGTAAGTTGCATAACCACCGTGGAAAGAATGAATAAAACTGCCAACCGTGTGAGTTTACTCGGCTTGACTTACTCGTTTGGTCTCGAGGAGGAAATACCAGGAATGGTATGTTTGGTGGTAGTCTCAGGTTGGATCTGAATAGATCTTTCTCATCTCTCTTTAATAGGCGACAGTTGTATCGATTCTCTATAGGTTGTTTAGTGCATGCTGCGCTGCCGCTTCAGTCCATCATACCTATGTAGGCGAGAGCTGCCGAATTCTAAGACTCATCGTGTACTGGCCTCAGTACTGACTATTCTTTTTTTTTTTGCCCTTTATCGACACCCTTTTGTTTTAGCAGGTTTTGAGATCGACGTCGTTAGCAGGGTTACCCTTCTGGCTTGGTCTGGAAAGGGTTATGGACGCCATTGGTTATTCTTCAGGGCTCTTAGCCCCATTTGCATCTTGTCCATACTCGGACGCTGTATTGTTTCCAGGTGATTTTGATCTTTGTATTGTATATCTGTATTCTTGACTCATTGAGTTGTTTTTGTATATATCTGTTCTGTGGGTTCCATCATGGACTAATGTGTAATGGTATTACTTTGGTTTCCACCCACACGAAAGTGTCTGGTGGGCACCTTTGAATCGTTTCTATGCGGGTTTGGCGGAAATCGCTAAAACTTGCATAGGGCCGATCCGAGGGTGTTACAGAGTGGTATCCGGGCTCAGCAGTTACGCTATCCCACTAGTCCAGCCTGTAGGATGACCTAGCTAACGGACGTTGTAGAATGTCAAAGCTATTTTTAAAAATCGGTTGGATAGACCTGATTAGATCTGTTTTTACTCCTTAGCTTGGTGCTATTCTCTTCTTACCTAGGCGTGTTTTAAATCTGTCCTCTTATCTTTTCTTCGAGTCCAGGAATTCTCGTGTTTGGGATTTCGTCGTATCTAAGGTGTGATTTATCCAACAACGCACCTGGATACATGTTGAGATCAAATTGGTGGCCAACCTAGAGTTCTTCTTCATGCAAAGGAGGCTCATGTTCATCTTCTCCCTCACCTAGTGCTATGTTCAAGTCAATAGCCATGGAATGTGTGTGTGCCTGATGTTTTATTTGATGCAAGTGTGTTTGCTTTATAGCTGGATAGAGCCGCTTGGGGTCTAAATTTGAATTCTGGCGCCCATGATTTATTCTGTAATTTGGCGCCTCTAATTTCTGTAATCTGGCGCCATACTTTGTATTAGTATTAGTGTGGCTCTACTAGTACTTTGAGATGGCGGGAAGTGATTTCCGGTGGTGAAGTTAGTTGTGCTTTACAAACAATTGATGCATGCTCATTTACGATCTCCCCATGAATTGAAGCGGTGATTCAGCTGACAACACCTTAATTGAGGGTGGGAAAGGGCTTTGTTCCAAAAGCCTTAAGATCTCTTAGAATACCCAACATTCACTCTTTTACGGAAGAAAGAAGTATCTTTTGAGTGAGAGTTGTAGTTGTCGTGTCAGAATATAATACTACAACTATTCAGCGTCCGTAGACCATACTTGAACGCGTAGAGCGGCTGTGGTATTCCGGGCTTTTTTAGTCCCACCTCGACGGAGTGAATGAGCGACGGGCCGGTTTAAATAGTGGCCCACAACCCATATTAGACAAGCAATTGCTGTGCAATTGATCCAACAGCGAACGGATAGCGAGCCGCCAACTTTACCGGACATGTATTCGTTCTAGCCCAATATCGTGAATCATGTGCGAAATAAAAGCAGTGGCCAGTGGGACGCCGACGCCCGAGCGCCAAGGAAAAGCACCGCTGAACGGTGGCCACGGGTAAGTGAGAGAGAGGAGAGGCAGAAGGGTGGACTACTACGATTGCTCTGTTTAGGCTGTTGTTGGTCCGTGCGGCTCACCTGCGCATGCAGTAGGTAGGACGACCTGGCTTAGCTGACCCAATTGGTTACTTTGTCTTTTGTTATTCGTTTTTCTTTTTTAGTTTTAATTAATTTCTAGAATTTGGTTTAGAGGTCCAAATTTTTTCAAATAAATTTATAAAACTCCAAATAGTCTTTTTAGACTTTAGGAAATCTTTTTTTGGTCAAACTAAAATTACAAAAAATCCATTATGCATATAATGCCTCATATGGCTATTTTAGGAAATTCAAAGATAGGGTTTAGAGTTTAGGATATATTCCAATTTGTTTTTAGGGAATTAGGGAATCATTTCCTATACAAGAAAATTATAAAATATCATTTTCTCCTAAAAATAATAGGTGAAATAGCGAGACTTTAAAAATTTTTGATAAAGAATTTTGAAATAAGGGGGTTTGGCATGATAAATAAGATGCAATGCTTATGAACGCTATGCAAATCTCATTTTATAGAAATTGGGTTGTTACAGAAATAGACTGTCATCTACATTCATGCCTTTCAAGCCAGATGATCATGTTCATAGCCATTACACATGGCATAGTTTGTGATAGTGTGCTCATACTTTGGTATAGAGGTGCATCTTGGCATGAAAAATAATGTTGCCAAAGGAAATTTACATAGGCCATTGGGACCATGTAGAAGGCAGGGAAATTAGTTTCACGGAAAAATTCCATCAAAAATATATAGGTGTTCCTGCAGTACACCTATATAAATGTAGTAAGAGGATCTAGAAAAATATAGTAAGTAAAATAAACTACCCTCTTGGTCCATATCAATGGTTTCAACTTTGTCTAGATTCGTATAAATCTAGTTAAGTATTTAGACTATACTTTTGTATCTAGACAAAGTTAAAATCATTAATGTGGACCGAAAGAATTAAGTAAAAATTGTTTCAATAGATTAGATAAAAATCCGATTTAACTGAAATGTACTAGTTTGAATTCAAAACCGTGCAGCTAAAATATAGTGTAGAGTTAAGATAAGATGCAGGTCACCGTCACGGCCTGTCTCCAGTCAGCAGGCTGCATCCATCCGCACAATTAACCATTGCATCCAAGCAGCACAAAAGAGACCGGTACTACTAGCGTTAACGCGGGCGGCCGGAGAGCGGCATGCAGATGAGAGAGATGGATGCATCTCGGCGCTCTAGCTAGCGCACTATGTAGAGGTAGAGTCATATTTGGACATCGAGTATCGGTGTGACCGTAGTTACGAGGTCTAATTGGCCTGGTCGGCGCGGAACGGTGTATCCAGCCCAGGAAGCGAAAAGAAGCATGCAGTGCATGCGTGATAGCCTAGTCTCTGCCTAAGATCATCTTCACTCGGCCGAAATCCGGATTAAATTTTGGCCGGACGAAACAAGTTTTTGGCTGGATACGCCAAGTTTTTCACTCACGTACCCAGGCGAGTTCCCGTGTTTCGCTAAAATTTAACAAAGTTCGGCAAACTTTGGACGAATATAGGGGAACTTTGGGCGAATATGGTCGATATGAACTTTGGGCGAATATGAGCGATATGGACGAACTATGGGCAAACTTTAATTTGGACGAAATTTGGGCGAATATGAGCGATACAAACGAACTTTAGGCGAATATGGCCGAATTATGGGTGAACTTTAGGCGAATATGGTCTATATGGACGAACTTTGGGCGAATATGGCGATATGAATGAACTTTGGGCGAATATGGGCGATATAGACGAACTATGGGCGAACTTTACGCGAAATTTGGGCGAATATGGGCGATACAGACGAATTTTGGGCGAATATGTCCGAATTTTGGGCAAACTTTGGGCGAATATGATCTATATGGACGAACTTTGGGCGAATATGGCAATATGAACGAACTTTGGGTGAATATGAGCGAATACGGACGAACTTTGGGCGAATATGGACGAATATGAGCGAACTTTGGATAAATATGGACGAATATATACTGATTGGACGGTTCCACTCGCCGAATACGCTTTGTCCGAGATCTTGGGTATGGCCTGGGTAGTCCGTACCAAAATTGGCTCAAATCCGAACGAAAACAGATTCCCCGATACGCGACTGGACGAAATTTCGTCGTCCGGATCTATTTTCGACGTCCGGATCGGCGTCCTGGGTAGCTGAGTGGAGACGCTCTAAGTTGCATGCTTTGCTATGAAGTTGTTGCCAATGCCACTGGTCACGTGTCTCGCTCCTGAGATGAAAAGAAAAGGGGAGTGTCTAGATCTCAGGCGCCTGAGAACTAGTTATGTCTAAGTCGCTGATGTTATCCTAATATTTGTGCTAATTCTCAGTTGCAACCTAGTTACAACTTATAAAATTTGTACTAGTTCTCAGTTACAACCTAGTTGCAACTCATTAAATTCTCAGTTACATCCGACTTGCAACTCATGTGTAACTTCCATTTTGCACGAATCACGAGGTAAATCAAACGGTAAAAGAGACAACTGAGACTTAAGAAGTTCTCAGGCGCCTGAGAACTAGCAAATCCGAAAGAAAAGATGTCACGATCGATCTGCCATTGTTGAGACGTGATTTCGGTCCATACAAAAATACACCTGTAGCCAAGAGACGATCACACAGAACTAGCAAATCCGAAAGAAAAGATGTCACGATCGATCTGCCATTGTTGAGACGTGATTTCGGTCCATACAAAAATACACCTGTAGCCAAGAGACGATCACACAGAAGAGAAGGCGTTTGTAGATGTCGGTCAAATTGGTGCTGAGTGCTGACGAGTGACGATCGACGACCGTGGTCTATCAGTCAGAGTAGAGAGGAGGCACTTGAGTAGTACCTACCACCAAGGTACCGATCGACGGCGACCCGGCCACCCCTCCCCTCTCGGCTCTCTCTCTCCCGTCCCGTGCATGCATGTGCTCCCCTAGATGCCCTCCCTCCTCCCGTCGCAGACGCAGCTTCCAACGTGATCGAGGCGTACGAACCTGGTCGTCGGTTGCGCAGCCGGACTCAGCTCGCTCTATATCGCTAAGGCGCGGTCGGGCAAATTACCGTGTCGAACGGCCACCGTCTCTCTCTCTCTCTCTCTCTCTCTCTCTCTCTCTCTCTCTCTCTCTCTCTCTCTCTCTCACCACGCAGACGCAGCTCCATCCATCACATGCAGACAGACACCATCTCGCGTAGTTCGTACCTTCCATTGTGATGGATGTATCGATCGAGGAGTATTACATTTACCATTGACCAGCTGATCGATCATGCATGCCGCGTACTTTTACCGGCCTGGCCACAACTCTTCCGGGCCACCCTCACAATGCCATGTGCGCCGCCGGTGCAACAAAAACATGTTGCGATCGAGTAGCGACCCCGGGTTAGCTTACCGTACCGTGATCCACACGCATCTACGTACGTACGTAGTATTTGGTTTCGACGACACGCATGCACACACATGCAATTAAACGCACAAGCTTAACATGGATTAATTGCCAGTTACTCCCTTCGTTTCAAAATATAAGATATTTTAGACATCTTTTATAGTGTGTAAGTTTACTAATTTCATCTTAAAAGGCGTCTAGATACCTACGTTTTAAAAAGGCTAAAATATCTTACAATTTTGAAAGGAATGACGAGAGTAGGCATTTTGATAGCATGGCATACTTTTAAATAACGAGAGAGATGACGTTGCTAACTAGATATATACCATAGCATCTCACGCTTTCCTAGATAAAATAAGTACAAACTAATTAGCTAATTAATATAGTCATCTATGATACCATATTTTTTTATTTATGCACCATGAATGTGATAACTTAGACTAATGTCATGTGCATAACACTAGTCTAAGTTACCGTGATACACCGACATGAGCAACGAAGTGACACGTATAATGTGTCGATGGTTTTGGTCGCATTGTTGTGTGAAGCGAGACAATTCTTAGCAACCATTCACGACTTTTGTTTCATGCCTTTTGATCTCCAAATTTATCAAATGGTTCCACTTTTGGTTTGCGAGATAAAATCCCGCACTATTTTTGTAAGCTTTTTTATAAAAAACACTAAACCTAAATTTTGAAGATGTTTCTGACAAGACAGGCCCCGCGCATTAGGCTACTGTGGCATGAGGGGACGACACTTGGAAGGGACCAAACTAGGCGGGTGCGGTCGTGACCGGCATGGAGGTCGATGGCGTCTGAAGGGAAATCAGCAACTACAAAGTGTGTAACACCCTCAGAATCGGACCTATGCAAGTTTTAGCAAAATTCGCCAAACCCGCATAGAAACGATTCAAAGGTGCCCACCAGGCACTTTCGCATGGTGGAAAAGCGTAATAACATTACACAACAGTCCTCGATGGGACCCACAGATATATATAAATGACTCGGAGAGTCAAGAATACGAATATAATATACAAAGATCCAAATCACCTTGAACGATATAGCGTCCAGCTACGGACAAGATGCAAATGGGGCTAAGAACCACGAAGAATAACCAATGGCGTCCATAACCTGCCCGTGCCAAGCGAAGGGTAACACGCTAACGACGTCGATCTCAAAACCGCTTAAATGTAAGGGGTGCCGACAAAGGGCAAAGGAAAAAGAAGGAGCGTCAGTACTGAGGCCAGTACACGGCGAGGCTAGAATTCGGCGGTCCTCGCCTACATAGGTATGGTGGACTGAAGCGACAGCGGCAGCATGCACTAAACAACCTATAGAGACTCGATACATCTGGCGGTTATCAGAGAGGGGTAAGAATGACCTATCCGGATCCAACCCGAAGCTAACACCAAACAAACCCATCCTGGCGTTTCCCCCTCGAGACCAAACGAGGAAGTCAACCGAGGAACTCACACAGTTGGCAGTTTTACTTATTTAGTTATCGTTGCAGCAATTACTAGTTAGGTTTAGGTAATGGTTCTGATAAAGTAAGCAGTGGGCACTTTTAGTTAACCATTCCGTTGTAGTTGCAGCAATTTACTAATCAGATACAGATAGCATGATATAAACCCAAATCCCAGCAGTTGTTGGTACTTTTATTCAGCCATTTCGTTGTAGTTGCAATACTTACTAGTCAGATATAATTGTCGCAAGCGACAACCAAACAAGCAATGGTGGGCAGTATTAATTAGCCATTCCATTATAGTGAAGCTGAATTACTAGTCATTATAAGTCGAATTTATAGCAGTAAACTTTAGTTATGCTTGTCTATGATCGAGATACTGTGCTCCAAGTCGTCCATATCCGCGGACACGGCGGCTTTGAAAGTTTTACCCGGCGGTGCACCAATAGCAACACACGCCGATCAACCTCGGAAAAACCAAAACAAAACCCAACGAGGCTTTCACGGTGAACAATCACAGATTCAGAAATATTTCAGGGGCCACCCTTGGAGTACACCAACGGAGTAAGCAAGCTCGAGACGGACTCAAGGTTTGCGTCGATGGTCAGAACGACAAGCAGGTCCCCAATCGGGACCGATACCGCGAAAACATCCCGCTTACCTAAAAAGACAAAGGTGCTCCTCGCACAATTTAAATACAGAAAGTAGCATGGCATAAGTACAGGATAGTAAAAACACCTCAAACTAGTTTGTGGCCCCAAGAAATAAGAATGAATCAAGCTCTGGCTCAGGGGGGTCACATATACCTCCCGGATGTGGATAGCGCGATAAATCAAGGAACGGGTATCAAGTACTCGGGGTCTTACGGGACACAAGTGGGCGTTCGGAAACCAAATATTATCTAGCACCCACCGATGCCTCTGCTTATTTCAATTTTAGTTGTTAAACAGAAATTAAAGTGACGATAAGTAAAACTAGAATCATTTCCAACATCAACATGCGGCAAAACATCAGCAACTGTGGCATATGACGACACACATCAGCACTTGAGCAAGCAACTACGACGCGCAAGTCCAACTATCTACCAAACAACAGGTAATAGGATGTGTCCAAGGCAATATAGGGCTGCACGGTATATCACAGGTACGGAAACTAAAGCATCACAACACAGATAGCAATAGATCAACATGAGGGAATAAATACTATAAAAGTAAGATAGGTAGAAAGGGGGAGATGCTCGCCTGAAAACATTGTTGAAGGGTTCATCCGAAGATCGGGGCGAAGCTCACATCAACTCAACGGCCTTATCCGCGAAGAAGCAAAACGCTAGAATAAACACCGGATGCAATATTTAATACAACGGCAGAAGATCGGCATGATGCATGTATGATGTATGACATGGCAAAGATGCGATGCGGTTAGGTCATGTTAAGTGGAACCGGGGTCCCGACAATTAGTTAGATGGTTCAAGTTGTTTAGAAACCCCGCAATTTAAATGTTGTTATAACATGGCAAAAGATAGCACCGGTTCGCTACACAAGTTTAAATGAGGCCAATATAAGGCTAGATTTGCCCGCATATGGGCCCCATATTTAATTATTAGGTGAATCGGCATAAGGCCCCCAAACCACATGAGATGCATGCGAGATGAATGATTTGATGTGCAACAATTGTATTATATTATGAAATTAGGGTTTTCGGGAAGGGGTTCACACATTAGGGGTCTCGACGATCTTGGGGGTCCGGGGTCCAGGGTTCGAGGTCTAGGGTTCGAGAGCGGTCTCTGGAACGCGTTCTTGGAGTATCTTGGGTCGTTCTTGTCGCATTCGTGGTCTTGGTCATGGTGTCGGTCTTGGCATTCGGGAGTACTTGTCGCCGGAGTCTCGGTCCTCGGTCCGATTGTAGATCTCGGCGTCCGGTAGGTCTTGTTGGTTTCACTCGAGGGGCTTGCCGTCTGTAGCGTAGATCATGGTTCATCGGGTCCGGGTTCGCCGCCCGTGAGGTAGGTCTTGGCGACTTGGCGTCCTCGCCTAGTTCCCGCGACGAAGATCTTGCTCGAAAAGCTGTCGTTGGCGTGGTGGTGCTTGTTTCATTTCTTGACGGATGCTTGGTTGGATGGGCACATACACGGCACGCACCCTTCTCTCACACGCATTGGGATCATACAGACCAAACGGGCCACCGCAGAGCAGGAACCGCACACGAGGCTCGGCTGGCTCGGTGTGACCACCGCGACGCGTTATGCAGACCGCGACGGCAGACGCGAGCGGATGCGGGCGGAGACGCTGGGCGAGGCGAGCGAGGGAGCCCGGGAGGCGCGGCTGGGGCTCGCAGCGGGCCGGGGGCTTGAGGGGCGACGGAGGCTCCGTGGCGGGCGCGGCCGGGCGAGGTCGACGGGACGCGCCAGCGGCTTGCAGGGGGAAAACGGGCGGGCGTGGCTCGACCGCGGGCGAGGCGAGGTGCGCCGAGGACGGCCGGCGAGGACGAGCTTGACGGGACGACGGGTCTGGCCGCCACGGTCTGGCAAGGTGGAGCTGCGAGCTCGGGCTAACGGACGGCAAGGGCTGGGTCATGAGGCGGTGGCGGGGCCCGCGGAGAGCGGGCGTGGGGCTGGAGGCGGCCGGAGGGCGGGGCGAGTCGGGCAGAGCGCCAGACGCTGGAGCTCGCCGGCTCTGGCGCGGGTTGCGGGAGCTCGAGGGAGGGGCATGACGGCGGCAAGGGCCGGGAGGAGGCATGGCGGCGACCGAGGGCGCCGGGCTAGGCGGCGGGCGCGGAGGGAGGAGCACGCGGGCGGCGGAGCGAGGAGGAGGAGGCTGGGAGGAGAGCGGGTGGTTGGCGAGGTTGGAGCTGCAGCTAGAGGTAGGAGAAAGAGGAGGAAGAGGAAGGTCGAGGGTGGGACCAGTGAGGCAAGGCGTCGTCGGGGTCTGGGCGTCTTTGGTTGGACCGGGAGGGATCGGGGCGTGGGTTTCGTGTGTGTGGCGGGACCAGGTGGGGACGGGGTCCCTGGGGAGGGCGTGGCGTGTAGTGTGTGCGTGAGCGTGTGTGCTGGCGTGGTGAGGAGAGAGGGTGGGAAGAGAAAAGGGAGAGGCCAAGTGGCAGGCCACAATTGGTGGGGGTGAGGGGTGTAGTGAGGTGGCAACGTGTGAGTGGCCAGGGTGAGGTGGAGGGTTGGGTTGGGTAGACTAGTTGGTAGGATAGGATTTAGAAGGGCGGGTACAGCTGGACCGATTATTATTCCTGGGGGTGGTCGTTCGAGTTGGCCTGCCTGACCGCTTCGCTAAAATAATTTAACTTTTTATTTAATTTAATTGGACCATTTGCAAACCGATAGCAACAAAACAAAATACTCCGGAGCCCCGGGGTTTGGCGTTTGAATAAAGATGGGGCGTTTTAGAAAACAAAACGGGCCTTGCGAAAACAGTTTTGGCAAACAATGCATTATGATGACGATGCAATGCACAAATTCAACGCGATTTTCTAGTAGTGGTTTTGCGGGATGCCACAAAGTGCCCCGACGATGGCGAACAACAACGACATGAGTAGGGGGAGGAGGGTTGCCCGATGCCATGCCCTAGATTCCGTTATGACCTCGAGGTCAGGGTTGGCCGCCGTGTGCCTCGGCTCGGACAGCTCCGACACGGGTTCAGATCGAGCTAAAGGGGAGGGTGCCTTGGACGGAGGAGAGGGAGTGGAGCCGGCCAACTGGTAGGGTGACGGCCTGCTTACCAGAGCTAGATGAGAGGGTTGACGACATGAAAGATGGGGGAAGAAAGCAAGTCGGTGCCCATCGGTAGGCCCCACCTACACCATCCTACGTGTGGGCCCGTGCTATCAAAAACACCGTCAATTCGAGTTTAGCGTCTTTTAAGGAAAAAAATTGTCCGAGAAACAAAAATTCAATTCACATTAAATATGTAAACAACTAAGCAAGAGCCACATTTAGACAATTCAACTAGTCAAATGTTGCTTACTCTGGGAGATACCATCGGTCGTTGGGTGATAACTACAGCCAAATATTATCCTCAAATTGGTCCAGGCACTCGAGTACCACAGCACGATGTGGTGGCGATTCGATCAACGGCGTGGCGCGCGCAGTCGTCGGTGACGTCCTACGTCGAGCCGATCGATTGATCCATCGATCGACCGACAGTACACCGGCACACCGGACAGTTCACTTGTGCAACGTTGGAGTACGTACGGTGGAAATGTGCCAACGCGCGCGCGCGCCGGCCGGTCTCGATGGAGTGGATCATCGCCACTAGGATTGCTCACGGCAGCGATCGATGATGTCGTACTTTGGTCAGCAGCAGCAGCTGACGCGCGCGATTCTCGCTCGTACTACGATCGATGGCGACCATCGTCCTCGCCACCGGCCGGCCACCACCGTACCCCACCTCCCTCCCTGCGCAATGCCCGGTGCCATGTGCCGCCCGCCGCTATATATAGTGTGCGCGCGCAACTGCCTCGGCCACTCGCCACACCACCGCTCCATCTCCTCCTTCCCTTCCCACGCACCCAGAGCAGACCACAAGCAAAGCACTCCCAGGGAGCGAGCAGTCCACCGCCATGCTGCGTCCCAGCAGCAGCACCGCCGTGCTGCTGCTGCTCTCCGTCTCCGTCTTCCTCGGCCACGCCAATGCCGACTCGCTGGACGCCACCAACGATCCCTCCTTTCCAGGCTCGCTGGACACCACCCCGACCCCCACCGATCCCTCCTTTGCAGGCACGCTGGACACCACCCCGCCGACCCCCACCGCTCCTGCCACGGACACCACCCCGACGACCCCAACCGCTCCTGCGACGACGGACACCGCCTCGACACCAACCGATCCTGCCGGCGCCGGCGCGCTGATCGTGTGCGCCGCGTGTCCTGCCTGCCCATCATGCCCAGCGTTGCCGGCTTGCCCGCCGGAGGAATGCCCTCAGTTGCCGCCGTGCACCATCAACGAGGCTCCGGCGCCTCCCTCCGACGGCGACAGCACCGGCACCGGCCTCCCGTTCCAGGTCAAGCCAAAGCAAGCCGCGCCGCCGACCGCCTCCGGGGTTCCGCCGAGTGCCTGCTGCGCGGCCTGCCCAGTCTGCCCTGACCCGCCCAAGTGCATTCCCAGGGTTTGCCCCACCGCGCCGCCATGCAACTCCACCGCCGCGCGCCAGAAGCTGGCCCGCGGCTTGTCGGCCAAGGGGGTCATAGGGCTGGTCGGAGGCCTCGCCGGCACCGCGCTGGTCTTCATCGTCATTTGGTCCTACATCAGAGGACGTGGACACGGCCAAGGTCGCCGCCGCCGTCGCCGCAGTTGCCGTCGCGCCAGCCGGATGTCGGTCACGGTGGTCATCGACAGCGCCGCGCCGTCATCCGCCTCCAGCAGCCCTTCGTTCACATGGTCTACACAGGACAAGTCCACGGATTTCAGGGCCCTAGGGCAAAACGACGCCAAGGGACCTTTTATTTAAAGTGGCACAACTTTACTTGGTGGTGGGGGTGGAGGGGGCAAAGGCCCGTACTAATATAAAAAATTTGTCCCATACTCTAGAAAACACATTAAAAGATATGTATCTTTAATATTTATGCTAAAAAAATTTCCCCTAATCTAAAAAACACATTAAAGATATATATCTATAATATTTATGCTTGCAGAATGGTATAATTATGTTATTGCATCATTTGTATCTAGAAATAAATATATTCGCAACCCTGTAAAGGCATATGATTGTCGATTTTGTTTTGCACACTTAGAGAGGCCAGAGAAATCGTGGCATAAAAAAATATAAAGAAATATTGAAATATTTTTCATAAAATATGAGTCAAAATAGAACCATGATAGGCTACAATTTGGATCACCTATATTTTCTAAGATAATTTTACACTATTAGGACTCAAAAGTAGACTAATATAGGAACACAAAAAATCTTGGGTTAAGGCCCCTATATTATGGGGCCCTGGGCGAGCGCCCCTCTGCCCCGCCCTATGGGCCGGCCCTGGGTCTACAGCCAGATTCTACATGGAGGCGGAGGCCGGCCACCACAATGAATCAGCCTCTGACGAATGAACACCGCACTCGTCGATCGTGTCCGAGTTGCTGGTGTAGACATCCTTAGTTCATTTAGATGCTGGTGGTGGTTTGGAACTGTTTTCGTTGTGTTTACCTGCAAGACATTTAGATGCTGGTGGTGATTTGGAACTGTTTTCGTTTTATTTACCTGCGACGACGACGGTTTAGCCTCCTTTGTGCTGCTTTCGATAATGAAAACCTTAATTCGAAATAAAAGGCTGTATTTTATATATATATATATATATATATATATATATATATATATATATATATATATATATATATATAGAGAGAGAGAGAGAGAGAGAGATATGTGCATCGGTGCGGAGGCATGCAGTGGTGGAGAACGATGGCTTCGAGCATGTCACGAGCATCTGTCCTCAAGGAGCTCTCGTAGCCAAACTACTCTTTGGTTTGATCGTGGCAAAACCAAGATTTATCTAAATTTTCCTGCATTTTATAGTACCATTGCTACCGAAATATGTATGCAGCATCAATATCATATATATATCCAAAGGAGTTGTATTGTATGTGCTGCATTGACATCAGAGAACAAAAAACCTATAGCTCGTTCTCTTTATATGTAAATGCATATAGGACGTACAATCTTCCCTGCATTGACATCAGAGAACAAAAAACCTATAGCTCGTCCTCTTTTTTGGCACTATATAGAACTCGAGGATCAGAATATTATACAGTCCAATAATTCATTAGTTCCACCACAAAATCCTTGGTGCTGAACAGAAATTTGGCGAGCAGAAACTTCGGCTCCGCATAGGCATGCATGAGATCAGAATGTTTTATGGGCTTCTTGAGCAGATCGGCGAATAACTTGAGGACGCAGAGCCACTTCATCGTCTTGCAGAAATGATCCATGGCCGTGTCGTAACGACAGCGACCTCGAAGCCCAGCTCTTCGCATCGCTCCACCACCTCCGTGTGGCTGTTATGGGCTTCTGCTCTTCCTGGAACAGCATGTAGATTGTTCAGATCATATCAAATGCATAATGCATGCAGCAGCCCACACTATTGTTGGTATAAATATTTTAACATGAACAGAAACTTGTGGCATGTCTAGTTGGACAGAATCATTTGTAATGTAAATCAGACTGAGCAAAGGAATTTCTATTTCCTCAAATGTACAGGCTGTTGGTGTGCTGCAAAATGATTATAAGTACAATATCGCTAGATGATTTAATCTTCACCAGGAAAGAATAGAAACAGATGCAGTAGAGACAATCATGCTAACATATAGGACGGCTTGATCCTAAGCATGTAAACAAGCTAAAAGTATTGATGGGATAATCATGCAATGATGCTACAGAACCAGTCAAGGAAATCACAGTTACAGTAAAAATTAGAAACTGATTCAAAAAATAACATCGTACCATTTATGTGAATCCTGACCTTCTCTGAATCAAGGGCAGCAATAACCTTGTCTAACGAGCACAACCCAACCAAAACAAATGTTAACAAAGTCAATTACATGTCAAGGTAATTTTAACAGCCCTAAAAATAGTTAAACATGGCATTTCATTGATGCAATCGGCTGTGATCACAGGGTTTATATATTTTTACAAAATCAACGCTTTAAGAGGGGAAAAGAACATCCTTCTGATACTTGTATGCCAGCCATGTTCTGTCATGCTCACAAGTCAGTAAAAACTGGAGAATGTATTGATCTACCATGAATAAGCCAGTAAAAGTAATAACAAAGTGGAGCAGAATTTTTTTTAATGTGATGCTAGCCATAATGATGATATATAACCAGAGTAGCCAGAACTGACATGTAACAACTGTCTAATATCCAGATAACCCGTGATGGTGCAAAAAGTACAAATGCAGGGCATCTTAATTCGAGATTGTTATGTCGTGTAGGTTACTGCACTGTTGTAGCCTATCATCCTTGTACTCCTGAACTATCAAGGAAACCACATTGTTGGTACTTCCAGCACAAAATATCAAAAGTACTTCAGAGTGTAAACTATTCCCATATAACACCAATTTAACGCGAATATCATATTTAGCATTTTAGCGACTTTACATAATGTTGTATTGTCTGCAGAATGTACACACAGTACACACCCATGTGCAAAATGGATAATAAGTGAAACTAAAAAGGTTTAGTTAACTAGAGAAGGTAGGTTTTTTATTTTACCAACCATGATAATACAATTCTACCGAGATACATTGAACTGCTCAAGAACCAAAAGCTAAATTAGCAACGGCTTGACTTTTTTGCTAAGAAGTAACTAGAACTAACCTGATAGATAAACTTACTTGGTAGCATATTGGATAAACTTACTTGGAGAACTGCTCTAAAGGCAAGCTTCAGCTTCTACATTTGCTAACATGGAGCTAGCTAGAACTTGAAGCTATCAATTGTACAGCAAGATCGTTTAATTCTAAAGGTCCTAGCTTAAGAGTTTTTGAACTAAAACAGGAATATAAGGTTCATCCGTGTGCTACAATAATAACCTAGAAGGCCGGGACACTAAAATAACTCTTTGATAACTTTGTTTAACCCGGTGCTTGTGCTCTAACTTGTAGTTATTTTTCTGAACCTCCATATAAGCAGCTATCTACTTGGCAAATGGCGAGTTATTAACATAAGATAAGATGGATTCTAGAACTAGTATGGTTCAGTTTAGTGGAGATAAAGGCTCACATTAATTTATTTTACCACATCTATTTTGTGCAAGAAAAGACTGCAAGAGTGTAGGGACTGTTTTTGTCCCAACCAGTCTGATAGCTTATACTGCTATCAGATCACGTAGCACCATAGAGCACACAAAAATACTCATGTATTCCACTCTACACATAATTTTACACCATTCAAAGATGTGTTGAATTTCAAGATATCAAAGCTTGAGGCTGAAGGTACATATTTACACCATTTACTTTGAGTTTTACTCCACTCTACACATAATTATATACTCCAAAAAACAACAAGGAGTACTCCACATTAATCTGAGTATGTAACAACAGGGAGTACCAATTCCTCTCGGTGCCACAATGTAATGAGAGTACCCTAAACATCTTCCTCTCAGTGCCAAAAATGTAACAACCACCAATTCCTTACCAGTTCTAACACATACTTGTAGAGTATATTTAGGTTTGCTGTGTAGTGTGAAATGTTGCATAACAAGAAATCAAGAAGTGAAATATGGCATGGAACCAAACACAGACTTACTCGCTAAACCAATACTCCAATCAAGTACTCCAATGATTGCTGAGTACTGTTGTTGCCAAATGAGTATATTCAGGTTCATGCTGAGTACTGTTGTTGCCAAATGAGCTGCTTAGTGCTTACAGATAATGTCGAGTCTACTATCAGTCGCTTGAATCCTCAAAATAACTGTTGTTATACCTTATTTCTCAAAATAACCGAGCTCAGGTTGAACATGATGGAGTATTTGAGCCCGGATGCACAAGACACATACAGAAATGTCAGTGTTCAGAGGGAACATCAGTACAGAAGAATAAGATTGCAGGATATGTGAAGCAGATCAGGCCAGAAAGGCAGCAAGATCACCCACTTAATCTTGGAACTTGAATGAATCGCTTATTAAAATTTTGGGTTCATGGATAGAGCAACCTACGGATCCTAGAGAGAAGTAAAATGAAGAAATAGGCGGCATATCATCATCCAGTTGCTAGAGTAGATAAGTTGTGCATACTAAATTTGATGTAGCCTAGCTATGGCATTGCAAAAAGAAACAGAGATGGGTAATCACTTCTCTGAGAACACAAGAGGGAGCAATGCAGCATCAGCCAAGACCAAAATAGCAAGCATGGTACTTCTAGCTGTGAACAAGAAACTTATCGCTAGCCTATCGAGTTCCAAGGGGCAGAAAAGCATTCTAAACCATTATAAAAAAACCATGTAACCAGTTCAATACAAAGGTAATAGATTGAATAAAAAACAGATATTGTCAAGTAAAACCGATCTAGAACCAACCAGAATATTAATGTCAAGAATTTTAACGGCTAATCGTCTATGGAGTTGTCAACGGCGTGAACTCATGAAGCCTTGTGCAACAATTGTCCTAAATATTATGTTTACCCCAATGATTGGAAAAAATATCTCCATTGTGAAACTGCCTTTACAGCAAAACTAAAAATATGTGTAAGGTGTTTTGGTACGCGTGCTATTGTCAACCAAAAGCAGCACTTTTTTTTTCGAGAACGCGTAGGAGGTTTGCGTGTCATTGTATTAAGTTAAAGAAGAGGACACAGTTCGTTACAAATATGGGCCGGCCCACAGCCGACGCTACGTGGACCTCAATCTATGTCTCTCTCAGGCCCACGTCTGCAACGGCGATGGCTAATCCACTCACGCCACTCCTCGGCAACGCGATGCGCAATAATCTGAACGACGCAAGCCTGACCCTCAAAGATATGAGCATTACATTCTAGCCAAATACTACGCATGGTGAGAGAGCATAGCGAGTTAACCGCGCGTCTGTCCTTAGCGGCCACCCTGCCAAAAGCCTCATGCCACCACTCCCGGAAGACAGCCGCGCTGTCAGGGGCGAGCTGAGGCCAACCAAAATCCGCGAGCACCTTGGACCACACCACCTGAGCATAGGGGCAAGTAAGCAGAAGATGGTGGATGTCTTCCGCCTGACACTCGCAGAGAAGGCAGGTCCCTTGGTTGGGCAGACCACACCGCTGCAAGCGATCCGCCATCCAACACCAACCCTGAATAGCCAGCCAACTGAAGAACTTGAACTTCAGTGGGGCGAACGATAGCAGGAAGCATCGTCCGGCCAGGGAAGCAAGCAAGGTAGGTGGACCGAGTAGAATACTTTCCATCAGACGATAGCTTCCACCGGAACACATCATCTACACCAGGCCTCGTCTGGTTAGGACTGGATCATAGGCCACAGGGTAAGGTGTTCTCGAGCCCCTGCTGAACCATTCTGGAGTTGATGGGCTTTGGCCGCACGAGAGAGAGAACGGCCGGAGCCAACGTGGCGATGCACAGGCTAGAGCAGGGGTCAGTCCAGAAAAGGACTCGGTCACCCTTGCGCACCTCGATCGAGACGGCCGCGTTGAAGATGGCACATGCATCGCTAGAGACCACCACCTAGAGCCCTTGCCACGGCTTGCAGGCACTGATGTGCTGGAACCAGATCCAACGGGCGCGTGGAGCCGCACTGAGCCAACAGAGGTTGTGGAACCCAAGGCCACCAAGCGCCTTGGGCTGGCACACTTTATGCCAACACACAAGACAGCTGCCACCGTGCGCGTCCTCCTTGCCAGCCCACAGGAACCCCCGACGGATTCAGTCGATCTGCTGGTTCTAGGTCAAGCGCAATGAGCTGGTAGATGACAGAGCCGGTCATCACCGCCTGCATGTAGACCACCCGACCTTCCCGAGTAAGCAGGCGCGCCTTCCAAAATGGAAGCATGTTGGCCAAACGGTTCAGAAGTGGATGGATATCCTCCTTTCGCGGCTTGAGGAGGGAGAGCGGCAGCCCCAGGTAGCAACAAGGAAAGCGCCCACCGGGCAGTCCAGCAGTGGTGCAAGGCCCTCAATGGTCACCTCAAAGCATAGTATGGGGATGGCCACACTCTTTTCATAGTTGACCACTGTAGGGGTTTGTAGCATGGAAAACAAAAAAATTCTACCGCATGCACACAAACAAGCCAAGATCTATCTGCTAGATTGTAGCAACGAGTCGATAGAAGCACTCACCCTCGAAGATTCCAAAGCAGTTAACGAGAGCAGATTCTCGTGGGTGATATAGTCGTACACTTTCCGATCTCAAGATCGCGTAGACGATCCTTCCGGCACTGCGTTCCGGCAGCGCTTCCGCAGTCGGTCACACGTTCGGTACTCGATGAAGACCTTCCTCTCCCTTGTTCCAGCAGGCAGCGGAGGTTGTAGTTCTCCCCTCGCGATTCTGGCAGCACGACGGCGTGGTGTCAGAAGTAGAGGGAAGATCCCGCAGGGCTTCGCCTAAGCCGGTGCGAGTTATGGTGGATCTAGGGTTTCCGGTGATCTAGGGTTTAGAAGACCGGGAGGAGGAGGAGGTGTCGGCGGCGGCTAGGGCGACGGCGACGGGCCACCGGCGGCGGCGGCTTGGCGGCGGCGGCGCGGGTGTGGGAGGGCTAGGGCTTGGTGTTTGGGGCAGCCCTTCCCCTCTATTTATGAGAGAGGGTGGGGGCATCCTTGGGAAGGGTGGTTTTGAATCCAAACCCAAACCCAAGTTAGATTGAGAGAAGGACTTGCTTCTTCTTCCACTAGGAAACCATTGTTCTAGTTTGACTTTTCAAACTTCCCGTTTGACTTTCCATTTAGAGCTTTAATTCTCTCTTGCAAATGCCCACACCAAGTGACCTAAGATATGAACCTATCATTCCACTTACCCATGACACATTCATGGACCATACCTCTTCCAGACCGTGAACCTTCTAGACCCTTCTAGAACCTCTCCGATGAAAACATCGGAATCTTTCCCGAACTCCGGAATCGGACTTTCCTTATATGAATCTTATTCTCCGGACCATTCCGGATCTCCTAGTGATATCTCGGATCCCATTCGAGACTCCGAACAACATTCGGTATCCCTACTAACATTCCATATCTACTAAACAACATCGAATCCTTAAGTGTGTCTCCCTGCGGTTCGTGAATTATGCGGACATGACCGAGACACTTCTCCGATCAATACCAATAGAGGAATCCGGAAATTCATATGGCTCCCACATATTTCTACGATTACTTTGCGATCGAATGAACCACTTACATACGATACCAATTTCCCTTTATCTCACGATAGTTTACTTATCCGAGGTTTTGATCGTCGGTATCTCTGCATACCTAGTTCAACCTCGTTATCGATAAGTACTCTTTTCTTGCTCCCATGATATGTGATCCCTTGTGAGCCAGTCACATGCTTGCAAGCCAATTGGATGAAATTTTACCGAGAGGGCCCAGAGTATATCTATCCGTCATATGGATGGACAAATCCCACTCTTGATCCATGTGCCTCAACACATACTTTCCGAACACTCAATGCCACCTTTATAGCCACCCAGTTACGGTGTGGTGTTTGATGTCATCAAAGCATCCTTCCGGTGATGGTGATAAGCATGATCTCATGGTCGAAGGAATTAGGTTACTATGTATCAGAAAGCTTATAGCAAATGAACTATTGAAATGACTTGATCTTAATGCTACGCTTATCTATAGGAGTATGTCCATCATACCATTCTCCTAATGATATGATCTTGTTGTCAACAACATCTCAATGCTCATGATCGGGAAACCACGATCATCTATTAACCAACAAGCTAGTATTACATATAGGCTTTACTAGGGACTCTAATTTAGTTTATAAATTACACAAGTATTAATGTTTCCGGTTAATACTTTTATAGCATGAATGTAAACATTTATCATAAACACAAAGATATAATAATAACCACTTTTATTATTGCCTCTAGGGCATACCTCCAACAGTCTCCCACTTGCACTAGAGTCAACTAATCTATATTACATGGTAATATACCGAACACCCATGTCGGTTTGGTGCTGTTCATGTTTTGCCCTCGGGAGAGGTTTAGTCAACGGATCCGCCACATTCAGATCTGTGTGTACTTTGCAAATCTTTATGTCACCATCTTGGACATGCTCTCGAATAGCGTGAAAACGTACCTTGATGTGCTTCAGCTTCTTGTGTGACCTTGGTTCTTGCGCATTGGCTATGGCGCCCATGTTATCACAGTAGATAGACATTGGGTCCAACGCACTTGGAACCACACCGAGCTCTGTAATGAAATCCTTCATCCATATCGCCTCTTGTGAAGCCTCCGAAGCAGCTATGTATTCCGATTCAGTTAAAGATCTCGCCACAACGCTTTGCTTTGTACTCCTCCAGCTAACTGCTGCACCATGCAAAGTAAATGCGTATCCAGATTGAGATTTAGAATCATCCAGATCGGTGTTCCAACTAGCATCGGTGTAACCATTAACAACGAGTTGTTCATCACCTCCATAAGAAAGAACCATATCCTTAGTTCTTCTCAAGTACTTAAGGATTTTTTTGACCGCTGTCCAATGATCCACTCCTGGATCACTTTGATATCTGCTAGTCAAACTAACAGCATATGCAATGTCGGGTCTAGTACATAGCATGGCATACGTGAGAGATCCTATGGCTGAGGCATAGGGAGTCTTACTCATCCTTTCTCTATCTTTTGCCGTTGCAGGACTTTGAGTTTTACTCAAGGTCGTATTGGGCAACATGGGCAAGAACCCTTTCTTGCTATCTTCCATTCCAAACCTCTTTAGAACTTTGTACAAATATGTACTCTGTGACAATGATATTAGGCCTCTCGATCTATCTCTATAAATCCTTATGCCTAATATGTAAGCTGCTTCTCCAAGATCTTTCATTAAAAAACTATTATTCAAATAATCCTTGACACTATTAAGAAGGTCTACATCATTCCCAATCAACAATATGTCATCTACATATAGTATTAAGAATGCTACAGAGCTCCCACTCACTTTATTGTAAATACAAGCTTCTCCATAAGTTTGTATAAAACCAAAGCTTTTGATTACCTTATCAAAACGTTGATTCCAACTTTGGGATGCTTGCTTCAATCCATATATGGACCGTTGAAGTTTGCATACCTTGTTAGCATCTTTAGGATCGACAAAACCTTTGGGTTGCATCATATACAACTCTTCATCAATGTCTCCATTGAGGAACACTGTTTTGACATCCATCTGCCATATCTCATAATCATAATATGCAGCGATTGCTAACATAATCCTTACAGCCTTTAGCTTTTCTACTAGTGAGAAAGTCTCATCGTAGTCAACTCATTGAATTTGTCGAAACCCTTTTGCAACAATTCGAGCTTTATAGACAGTAACATTACCATCAGCATCTGTTTTCTTCTTGAAAATCCATTTGTTCTCGATAGCCTTCCGGCCATCCGGTAAGTCCACCAAAGTCCATACTTGGTTTTCGTACATGGATCCAATCTCGGATTTCATGGCTTCTTGCCATTTATTGGAATCTGGGCTCATCATCGCTTCCTCATATGTCGCAGGGTCATCGGTGTTGTCCACCAATATGACACTCATAACGGGATCATACCAATCAGGAGTGGTACGAGTTCTCGTTGACCTGCGAGGTTCCGTAGTAACTTCAACCGAAGTTTCATGATCAACATCATTAGCTTCCTCTCTTATTGGTGTAGGCGCCACAGGAACTACTTACGGTGCTGCGCTACTCACAAGTTCGAGAGAAGGTTCAACAACCTCGTTGAGTTCTACTTTCCTTCCAGTCACTTCTTTCGAGAGAAACTCCTTCTCTAGAAAGGATCCATTCTTGGCAACGAAGATTTTGCCCTCGGATCTATGATAGAAGGTATACCCAATAGTTTCCTTCGGGTATCCTATGAAGACGCATTTTTTCCGCTTTGGGTTCAAGCTTGTCGGGCTGTAACTTCTTTACATAAGCTTCGCAAGCCCAAACTTTAAGGAACGATAATTTAGGTTTCTTCCCAAACCACAATTCATACGGTGTCATTTCAACGGATTTAGATGGTCCCTATTTAAAGTGAATGCGACTGTTTCTAATGCGTAACCCCAAAACGATAGCGATAAATCTGTAAGTGACATCATAGAACGAACCATATCTAAGAGAGTTCGATTACGACGTTCAGACACACCATTACATTGTGGTGTTCCCGGCGGTGTCAATTGTGAAATTATTCCGCATTTCTTCAAATGCTCGCCAAACTTGTAACTTATATATTCACCTCGACGATCAGATCGTAAAAATTTAATCTTCTTGTTACGTTGATTCTTACCTCACTTTGAAATTCCTTAAACTTCTCGAAAGTTTCAGACTTATGTTTCATGAAATAGATATACCCACTCAAGTCATCCGTGAAGGTAAGAACATAGCGATAACCACCGCGTGATGCTGCACTTATTGGACCACACACATTGGTATGTATGATTTCTAATAAGTCCGTAGCTCGCTCCATCATACCAGAAAATGGAGTCTTAGTCATTTTACCCATCAGACATGCTTCACATCTTTCAAGTGATCCAAAATCAAGTGATTCAAGAAGTCCATCGGAATGGAGTTTCTTCATACGCTTCACTCCAATGTGACCAAGACGACAGTGCCACATATAGGTCGAATTATCGCTCAATTTCAAACGCTTAGCTTCAATGTTATTAATGTGTGTATTTCCACAATCGAGATTCAATAAGAATAGACCATCTATCAAAGGTGCATGTGCATAAAACATATTACTCATATAATTTGAACAACCATTATTCTCGGACTTAAACAAGTAACCGTATCGCAATAAACATGATCCGGATATAATGTTCATGCTCAACGCAGGCACCAAATAACAATTATTTAAGTATAAAACTAATCCCGATGGTAGATGAAGAGGTAGCGTGCCGACCGCGATCACATCAACCTTGGATCCATTTCCAACGCGCATCGTCACCTCGTTCTTCGCTAGCTTCCTTTTATTCTGCAGCACCTGTTTCGAGTTACAAATATGAGCAACCGAACCAGTATCAAATACCCAGGCACTACTACGAGTACTAGTGAGATACACATCAATAACATGTGTATCAGATATACCTTTCTTCTCGATGTTGCCATTCTTCAAATCCGCCAAGTACTTAGGGCAATTCCGCTTCCAGTGACCTTCCCCCTTGTAGTAAAAGCACTCAGTATCAGGCTTAGGCCCAGCCTTGGTCTTCTTCGCCGGCATGGTAACTTTCTTACCGCCCTTCTTGAAGTTTCCCTTTTTCTTAGATTTTCCTTGCTTCTTGAATTTTGTGGTCTTATTGACCAACAACACTTGGTGCTCTTTCTTGATCTCCACTTCTGCAGACTTTAACATGGAGAAGAGTTCGGGCAACGACTTGTCCATGTTTTGCATATTGTAGTTCATCATAAAGTTCTTGTAACTTGGTGGTAGTGATTGGAGGACACGATGAATCCCCAAAGCATTAGGAATCACTATACCTAAGCTTTGAAGCTTGCTTGCATGCCCAGACATCTTAAGCAAGTGCTCACTGACGGAGCTGCCCTCTTCCATCTTGTAGTTAAAGAACTTTTTAGAAGCCTCATAACTCTCAACTGCCGCGTGAGCCTTAAATATCATTTTGAGTTCAGGGACAATATCATGTGGGTCATGGTTCTCAAACCTTTTCTTAAGCTCCGATTCCAAACCATAAAAGATAGCTCACTGAACTGTGGAGTACTGATTCTTTCGAGTGAGGAAAACATTCTTTACCTCATCGGTAGCATAAGCTACAGGCGGGTCACCCAGTGGTGCATCCAGCACATAGGTCAAATTACCAGCATTGAGGACAATCCTCAAATTGCGGAACCAATCCGCGCAGTTTCTTCCATTGTTTTTCAACTTTTCTTTCTCTAGGAACACATTAAAATTGATGGTAGGGGCCGCCATTGATCTACAACATATTTGCAATAGTTTAGACTAAGTTTACGATATTTTGAGTTCTAATTAAAAGTTAAATTAATCTAGGTGAACTCCCACTAAAAACAATATCCCTCACATTGCTTTAGTGATCACACGAACCAAATCCACCACATCAAAATCGATCATCACGAGAGTTGATGTAACTTCAATGGCGAACAATCAACATGTTCATCATATCTACTATATGACTCATGCTTTACCTTTCGGTGATCCGTGTTCCGAGACCATGTCTGTACATGCTAGGCTCGTCAAGATCAAACCTTAGCTTCCGCATGAGCAAATCTGGCTTGCTCACGTTGTATACACTCACAGAATCTAACACACCCGATCATCACGTGGTGCTTCGAAACAACGAGCTTTAGCAACGATGCTTACTAAGGATGAACACTTTATAACTTGAAATTTTTGTGCTTGAGGGATCATCTTATAATGCTACCGTCGTGAACTAAGCAATACAAGATGCATAAAGGATTAATATCACATGCAATTCATAATATGTGATATGATATGGCCTTTCTTCTTGTGCTTCCGATCTCCATCTTCAAGCACGAACATGATCTCCATCATCACCGGTATGGCTCCTGCCGGTTGCCGACTTACAATAAGGAACATTGCATACATCATATATAATCACAATCATGGCCATATCACATCACAACACACCCCTGCAAAACAAAGTTAGACACCTCTAATTTTCTTTGTATATTTTACGTGGTTTAAGGCTTTCAATAAGTGTCGTTCTAACTTACGAACAAGAACCACAATGTTGATGTTTGAACTATCAAGTGCCCGTTGTAAATTGAATCTATACTATGATGGGAGAGACAGACACCCGCAAAGCCATTTATGCAATACAAGTTGCATGTTAAGCGTGGAGCAAGTCTCATGAACGATGTCATGTAAGGTTAGCCCGGGCCGCTTCATCCCATCATACTGCAAGATGCAAAGTACACAAAAAGCAATTGATAATAAAAAAACCACCGCCCACAATGACCATTGTGTTCTACTCGTGCAACAGATCTACATATAGACACGGCTCTGATACCACTATAGGGGTTCGTAGCATGGAAAACAAAAAATTTCTACCGCATGCACACAAACAAGCCAAGATCTATCTACTAGATTGTAGCAACGAGTCGATAGAAGCACTCACCCTCGAAGATTCCAAAGCGGTTAACGAGAACAGATTCTCGTGGGTGATGTAGTCTTACACTTGCCGATCTCAAGATCGCGTAGACGATCCTTCCCAAGACTACGTTTGAGCGCGCGCTTCCAGATCGGTCACATGTTCCAGATTGATGAAGACCTTCCTCTCCTTGTTCCAGAAAATGGAGGTTGTAGTTCTCCTCGCGATTCCCAAAGACGGCGTGGTGTCAGAAGTAGAGGGAAGATCCCACAGGGCTTCACCTAAGCCGGTGCGAGTTATGGTGGATCTAGGGTTTCTGGTGATCTAGGGTTTAGAAGACCGGGAGGAGGAGGAGGAGGTGTCGGCGGCGGCTAGGGCGACGGGCCGACGGCGGCGACGCGGGTGTGGGAGGGCTAGGGCTTGGTGTTTGGGGCAGCCCTCCCCCTCTATTTATGAGAGGGGAGGGGGGCCTAGGGAGGGGTGGGTTTGAATCCAAACCCAAACCCAAGTTGGATTGAGAGAAGGACTTGTTTCTTCTTCCACTAGGAAACCACTGTTCCAGTTTGACTTTTCAAACTTCCCGTTGGACTTTCAATTTAGAGCTTTAATTCTCTCTTGCAAATGCCCACACCAAGTGACCTAAGATATGATCCAATCATTCCACTTACCCATGACACATTCATGGACCATACCTCTTACAGACCGGTGAACCTTCTAGACCCTTCTAGAACCTCTCCGATGAAAACATCGGAATCTTTCCCGAACTCCGAAATCAGACTTTCCTTATATGAATCTTATTCTCCGGTCCATTCCGGATCTCCTCGTGATATCCCCGATCCCATCCGAGACTCCGAACAACATTCGGTATCCCTACTAACATTCCATATCTACTAAACAACATCGAATCCTTAAGTGTGTCTCCCTACGGTTCGTGAATTATGCGGACATGACTGAGACACTTCTCCGATCAATAACCAATAGAGGAATCTGGAAATTCATATGGCTCCCACATATTTCTACTATTACTTTGCGATCGAATGAACCACTTACATACGATACCAATTTCCCTTTATCTCGCGATAGGTTACTTATCCGAGGTTTTGATCATCGGTATCTCTGCATACCTAGTTCAACCCCGTTACTGATAAGTACTCTTTTCTCGTTCCCGTGATATGTGATACCTTGTGAGCCAGTCACATGATTGCAAGCCAATTGGATGACATTTCACCGAGAGGTCCCAGAGTATATCTATCCGTCATATGGATGGAAAAATTCCACTCTTGATCCATGTGCCTCAACACATACTTTCCGAACACTCAATGCCACCTTTATAGCCACCCAGTTACGGTGTGGTGTTTGATGTCATCAAAGCATCCTTCCGACAATGGTGATTAGCATGATCTCATGGTCGAAGGAATTAGGTTACTATGTATCAGAAAGCTTATAGCAAACGAACTATTGAAATGGCTTGATCTTAATGCTACGCTTATCTATAGGAGTATGTCCATCATACCATTCTCCTAATGATATGATCTTGTTGTCAACAACATCTCAATGATCATGATCGGGAAACCATGATCATCTATTAACCAACAAGCTAGTATTACATAGAGGCTTTACTAGGAGACTCTAATTTAGTTTACAAATCACACAAGTATTAATGTTTCCGGTTAATACTGTTATAGCATGAATGTAATCATTTATCATAAACACAAAGATATAATAATAACCACTTTTATTATTGCCTCTAGGGCATATCTCCAACAACCACCAGTCCAGAGGCCGACCCGAAGCAAGCCAGAATGGCCCGCACAGCCAAGAGATCCTCCACCACAGTTTTGGCAAAGACCACCAAGTCATCCGCATAGAGTGCCTGAGGTCAGAGAGCAACCCCATAGACTCTGCCGTTTGGAACATGGCAGACGTTCATGGAGACGACGAACAGGAGCAGTGAGATAGGGTCACCTTGCCGCATGCCTCTCCCATGGAGGAAGGAGGCACCGTGGATCCCGTTGACAAGCACCTGGGTGGACGCCGTGCAAACCAATAGGGTGATCCAGCGGATGAACCTGGGCCCAAAGCCGCGCTGCTGGAGCACACTGAGGAGGAAAGGCCAAGCGATGCTGTCTTAGAGCACGCACAACGTCCAGCTTGAGAAGCAGCGCCGAGGTTTTGGCATGGAAGAGGGTGCGCGACGATTGCTGCACCATCAGGAAGTTGTCGTGTATGCATCGGCCTCGCACAAACGCGCTCTGGTTGTCGTCCACACTTTATGGATAAGAATTATGAGAATAAAAACCGAGACGATGAACAATCATGTCTAAACATCTGTTGCACCAGATTCAAAAATGTCTAAGCTCTCACTATCACAAACATCAATCACTACATAATTTTCAGAGGAGAAGCTCGTCTACCATGTTCAGTAGTTTCCCCTGCATCAGGCTATACATAGTGCAAAGAAACATGAATAATCTCATTCTGGACCTTATCTTCTCTTTGCTGCCCCCTTGTCATTTCCCTCAATCCAACCAAATAAATCCTACAGCCTACCGCACGCATGGGCACCAACAAAAGAATACACTCCATGATTTAGTTAATCGGTGACACCGCATCTAGTAGTTGGGGGAACAGTAAAAGTGGAAATAAAAGAAAACAAGGTAAGAAAAAAAATAGGATTTGTACCGAGATGATGTTGTGGTGGTGGAGGCCGAGGAGGAGGAGGACGACCTCGGACGCTAAGGGTGTGTTTGGATTGTGATTAAAGTGTATGTTACTAATATTTTGGACATGACCAAAATGTTAGCTCTTATTTGGATTGTTACCAACTTTATAGCATGCTAATGCTCCACTACCAACTCTAGTTCAATTTTTCAGCAAATGTTGACCAACTTGTGGGCAAATAAATTCAATTTTTCAGCCAATGTTAACCAACTTATGGCAAACAAAGGCTTAACCAAAATTTGGCTAGACAAATATTTGATAGGGCAATGTTGGACACAAACCAAACACACCCTAACTACCGCTCGAGCTTGACGGAGAGTGCGGCGTACATGCTGTGCATGTTGACGTGGATATGCCTCCTGAGGCGAACTTGATCCGGATCTCCATCATAGTCCATGGACGACAACAGCTAGATGCAGCTTCCACGAGGGGACTCGGGAGGATCCGGCTTCCCCGCCAACGAATCCAGCCGGAGTTTCTCCTTCCCGTCGAAAAAATTTGATATTTTTGGAGGGAAATATGGGAGGCATTCATCAGGGAAGTTCTTACTGGAGAAATTTTTATCGAACCAGGTCCACAGCCTCCTCGGCATGGACCGACCCAAAATGACGACGCGTGGCACTCAGGTCTCGAGACGTATGACGCTGTTACATGTACGTTTTTTTTCTTGATCATTTTGACTAGCCAAGCCAAGGTATATACCCCCTTCGCTCCTAAAATAGATGTCTTATTTTTTTTAAATTTTATATAAATCTACATACTAAATAGTGGCTAGATTCATTTAAACTTTAACAAATTTGAGACATTTATTTTAGAACGGAGGAAATACTACATATACCAACTCCTCGATCCGCAGTCTCTTTTCACCGAAGGCCTGGCGTGGCACGAACCTCTAATCTCTGACGACTCGGCGTTGAGGCGGTGGTGCTAGCTCCGACCGAAGATGTGCTTAATGGTGGTGCGGAAATAACTACTTCCGACGAGGTCATAGCACGAAACCCCCGCGGATGAAGTGTGGAAGCGCCCTGCGTCGTCGGCGCACTACAACACATAAGTCATGTAGAGACACTGAATTGAGGAGGTGAAGACGCTTTATTTCGCCTCCAGGTAGTCGTAGAGTCGTCTTCCAAAAACGTCTCATGAGCGTCTTTTTATGCACCGTCTCAAAATCCTTAGGGACGTATTGAAAGTGTGTCTAGAAAAATTGAGACGCTATATAAAAGCATGTCTATGCTCGTAGAGACGTAGTTGAAATTGACCATGAAGCAGCCCTTCCATGACGTCTCTAATGAATGTTGACACGCTTCAAGGCGTCCTAACAAGAAAATTGATTTTAATATTTTTTAAATGACCAAATTTTCAATCCATGTTTTTTTGAGAATTATCAACCCACATTGTGAAGGGAGAAAATAGCGTACACATGCAAATCAATAGACACAAGTAGGGCGTTGCTGGAAGTTATTAAATATATTAATGAAGGAAAATTGTGCACTTTACAACTGAACTGTACGTAAAAGAGGGGAAAGAAAAAAAAGCAAAATACATACTTGTATTCATGTACTTCTAACTAGTTGGAATCTATGTATACTTCTAACTAGATGGAATGTATCTAAACTTTTGCATGTACTTCATCACCGACAGATCTTCACTGCAGCATGTAGATTTTTCCCTTGTGATCTTCTATTGTGATTCATTAAAATTCTGCAAAAACACTTCCACGTGAAGAACTTGAAATATCACTGACATCATGTCAAAAAAGATTATTCATTTAGTTACTTACAAAATGAAGGTGGATACCAAACAGTTTGCATTAAAGTAACAATGCTACACTTACGAACAGGTGTTTACAGAACTTGAGTTATGGACTGACAGGGGATCATGGATTGATTGACGTTCCTAAAATCATGGACACGGAAAGATCCGTTAGCTCCACCTCATCCCGTAATACTTCTCTGTCAAAAGTTCCTATAAGTGTAGCATTATTGCGGTCAGTAATTGTTTAATATTGTATGTACCTTCTTGGCATCAAGGTACTTAGAATTGATCATGAATTTGCACAAAATAATCTAACTAAGGTTAGAAAAAACAAAGGAAATAAAAAATAAATATGAAAACATCTGTTGGTAGTATTTTGCAGAACTTGCACCATGCTAATACTAAAATGGTAGTACTAGTTATCATTGCAGGAATTATTTGAGTTTAAAACTACACATTTACCTTTCTCATTTATTAGATTCAAAAACTAAGTGCAACCAGCCTGACGCAGCAACATCCTTATTATGCATCTTCAAAAACTTTTGAAATTTTCTTCTGGGCAGTACAACTTGAAACTTCGAAGCATTTTGCTCGAAGCTATCAGGAGTTCAGGACCAATGGTTATTGGATTGGAGACAATTTAAGGTAAAAATAATGAATGGTGTTGAAGAACCTAAGGTTTATAATATATTGATAAGCCATACAAATTGGTCTTGATTAGTTAAGGAAATCCAGCAATATCGAATTGTTACTACCTTTATAAAATAAGTACAACCAGCCGATGCAGAAACATCCTGTGCATCTTCGGAACCTAATCTATTTCGCTTCTGAACAATACAACTTGAAGCTTTAATGCAGTTTATTTGAAGCCTATTAGGAAACAGGGTTACTGGCATTGATTTGAGACAAATTAAGGAAAAATGGTGAAATTTAATCAGGAACCTGAGCTATATAATATAAGCACAAGCTTACCAATTGGTCTCATTTACATAAGTGATGTAATTTACATTTCCAACAGGACATGATGAACTGAAGCAAGGTTGAGGCTAAAATAACCTGAAAATGCCAGCTAAAGATATGGCCATCATTTTGTTGCTTGAGTAGATTGTAGTTGTAGTCAACTTCTGCTTGATCTACTCTATCTGTCTTGAATTATAAGTCGCAAAAATTTGTCTAAATTTATATGTATCCAGACACATTTTAGATGTGGATATATGCGAATCTAGACAAATTTGTGAACTCTTTTTTCAGATGGAATGGAGGGAGTACTTTTTTGGACGGAGAGAGTACTTAATTGGAAGGCTACAGAAACTTCATATAGGCATCCATAAAATAAACTATTCCAGGTTAGTAAATTACTGGTAGTCTATGTGTTCTAGGTAAATCACATCAAATGAACACTTTCTATGGATTACAGATGAATGACATAAGCAAACAAACGTATGCTGGATCATGCTTACACCATGAAATTGTCAAGCACCGACTATTTAATTAGCTGACAAATCTGGCCACAATAACCTATAGACTATAGTTCCCGATCTACCACCAGATCGAGTGATGCAAATATCACAATTATTTGTGAGTTCGGGCATATGAAGAAAACAATTGGCTAGATCTAGCATTAGCAAGATTGATTGATCAAATTTACTAGCATCTGGCGAGCGTTATTGGGGTGACTGCTGAAACATAGCAATCAAATAGATACATAATTGCGCTGTGATTAATTTAGTACAAGAACATACCTGCGGATCCTTGACTATACGGAGTGGGTTGGTTACGAGCCCCCATGGGCAGGTGGCGGAGGGTGGAGGGAGTAAGAGAAAGCCACAACGACAAGGGGAAGGGCACAATCGCACCGAATTTCGGCTGGATAGCGGCCAGTGATCTCGAGCGGATAAAAAACATACCAGCGAGGCGAGGAGATTTGTCTCCAGGGTTCGCCGGAGATGCACCCCAGGGATCTAAAGGCGGAGACCCTAGGTTTTCACAGATGCGTTCGTGTTTTTCTGGGAGATGAGATCTAGTATTCTCGTTAGTGTTACGAGACGATGACTACGGGAGATAAATTTGGGGAGTTCAGTAGAGTTTTTTTTCTTTTGAATGAACAATATAAGAGAGTTAGTTTAGAATACTCGGGTGGGAAAAATTAAAACGGAGAGCGGGAACCGTGAATTCCTTGCACGACGAGACGACTCGCGAAACGTCTCATAAAATGTCTCTATTTGTCGGGTGCATTTTCATGTAAAGACGAATACAAAAGCGTCACATCTAAAACGTCCTTATGTGTCAGTTTTGTTGTAGTGGCGGCTGCTCGATTCAAGAGCGCAAACAAGTTTTCACAAGAAGTCTACTCCCTCTGTTTGTAAATAATTGTACTTTTAGCTTTTGTCTAAGTCAAATTTTATCAGTTTTGATCAATTATATATATAAATATAACAACATTTATTAAATCAAATTGACATATTATGAAACTAAATTTGAAAAATATCTACTAGTACCAATTTAAAGTCATAAATATTGCCATGTTTTCCTATAAATTAGTCAAACTTTAGTAACTTTGACTTAGAACAAACCTAGAAGTACACTTATTTGCGAATAAAGGGAGTAGATGATTCACTTGCATGAACCAAATCAAAGATGCTACTCCATTCGTCTCACAAAGGATGTTGCAACGTCATTTTTGCATAAAAAAACGCCCTCCATTTTTCTCCGATCAACCCCATGTTCCCCCTTCTCATCCCCTCATCCTCGTCTCGTGCATTAACACATGCTTTGTCATTCCCTCTGGGTCTCGCTCGTGCCGCGCTTGTAACACCTTGGATCGAACTGGGGAATCGATCGAGGAAAAGTTGCGAGAGATTTCAGGAGATAGGGATCGGGATCAGAGATCCATCATCGGATAGTGGTTGAAGAAAGAGTCTACTTCTAACTAAGGGTCTCTAAATTTAGTTCAACTTTCTTACTTTCGTTCACGGCATAGCTGGCCATACATATAGTTCAGATCCGAGTACACTTACTATAATTAAGTCAAATACGGTAACAATAAACACTCAAGCTTTTAACTGGTTACAGTAACTAAGCCACTGAGCGTTGTGGACTGTTGATCCTTCTTTTGTTGGTCTGCTCCCATCGTGGCCGTCAGTTGTCTGACGAGTGTTTTGTGTGTTTGGTCAGGTAACTCCTGCACCTATGCTCTGTCTCCTGCATAATGTGTTGTGTGGACCAGAGATTCTTCCATATCATCTTCAATCTCATGCATAATGTGTAGTATTCTACCATGTCTGCACCTATGCTCCCTGTTACAGGGTTCCTTGCAATACCAGCATTGCCTGGCTGGTCTTTTTTGAGGTTGTGTTGTTATATGAGTTTTTTCTATACTAAGGCTCATAAGCTTGCTTTTGGGGAAATTTGAAAGAATTTTGTTGATCTTGGACTTTGTTTCTTGGAAATGAGCTCTGGTAAGAAGATTTCCTACCAGCAGCTGCATTTTCATACACTTTGGATTACCAATAAGCTTCTAGTATCCCACTTGTTCTCTGCCCACTAACATCATGTTTGATATCAACTCTCAATCCCCCAATAAAGCATCTCAAGATAAATGCCTCTTGAAGATAGGTATGATCTCTTCTTACCAACTGAACAAATTCCTCAAAGCTATCAATGTACAATTGAACATTTGTTACAATTGAACATTTGTTATCTGATGGATGTTTTTCAATCTTTCCACGACCACATGAGCATTGGCTTGTGTGAACCTATCTGCAATCATTTGGCAGACCTGTAGTCAGTCTACCATCTGCCAATGGATGCATATATTTTTGAGCCACCCATTTTCCATGCTAAGAAATGTCATGTGGGAATGTTGACCCATTCTTCATATGGTGTCCTTAGACATGCCAAGGAATTTCTCACACTATTGTAGCCATCCAATATGATCTTTTCTTGCAAAAAGTGGTATCTCCAGTCTTGGTCCTTTACGAATAGCATCTGCATAATAACAGATCCCTCATATTTTGTGGATCTTGTCATTTCTATCACCTTCACCTGGTGTCATTCTCACACCAGAGCTGGATTGGTTATTCTCTTGTGAGTGTGGTAAAAACTTGCTACATGGGATCTCTTACTACAATTCAACAATAATAACGACCTTGCTATAGGGGGGGGGGATAGTTGATGAAAGACAATGAAGAGGTGTTGATCCTTTCTTGAGAAATAAATTCACATTGTTCATCCCATATTCTTCATGTACATGCTTCTGAAAGCCCAAGTTGTCTGTACATGTTAGATGTGTTTGTTTGTACCTATGGAGTAGTACTCCAAATCGGATACGTACATGTATTTGCCACCCTAGAGGTTTTTCCACGTCTATATTAACACGCACCCGATGACCCTAAGGGGTACGATTGTTTCCTCCTAAACCTTACATGGTATCACGAGCAATCTTCTTCCTCTCATCTAGCTAGCGTTGCGTCCCTCCAAGGTTGTCGTCGTCTTCTCCATATCCCTCCCCCCTCCTTCGAAAAATCCCTAGATCACCTTGATCAAATCCTACAACCCTCATGAACCAATTCCCACCTCTATAAACCCCCAAATTCCATCCCTCCCTTACTCCCTCTTTTTTCATGTCGACATCAACAAACATGACCCCCACCTCGGGCACCATTGTTGTGCCCCATGCCAGAAAGCTCACTTGTGGGGCCATTGTTGGTAGGTTCAAGTGCTGCCCTCCCTTCACGGTGCCTGGGTCATGGGACTTCTTGACAGCACCGATCTGGTGCCGCCCGAGCTTTTGGAGGCTAAAGATGCAAACCACACGAAGATCATCGTCCCCAACATGGCCTATGATTCCTGGGTTAGAAAGGATGAACAAGATGTTGGGTTCCTTGTGAACTCCCTCTCTGATGATGTCCTTGTTGAGGTCTTTGGTCGTGAACATGCTACTGACATATGGCGTTCCCTCAACACCCTCTACTCTACTCAATCCAAAGTTTGGGTCTCTACACTTTGTGGTGCTATCACAAACACCAAGAAACTCTACACGTCTGCCGCCCAATATATCAGCAAGATGAAGGGGTTCGCCTCTAAACTTGCCGCTGTAGGGAATAAAGTCGATGATGAAGAGCTTAAGGACTATATTCTTAATGGCCTCGATGGTACTTTTAATCCTCTTATTGCTTCTATCAATGTTAATCCATCTACTAGTCTTCATGACATGTGCTCCCAGTTATTGTCCTATGCGTATTGTGAGGACATGCCCACTAAAAGAGCATGTGGGCCCCATGTGTGGTTTTGGTAATTAATGATAATCTTTATGGACTAATGTTTGCATTAAGTTGCACTTGAAGGAATTGTCCATTGGCATGGCTTGGACCATGTGTTGGATTTAAGGTAGACATAATGAAGAAGAAGCATTATCAAGGGCTTTGGGCATATTGGAATCATGTAGAAGAAGAAGAAGAATAAATAAAAGAAGATACAGAGTGTCTTAAAGAAGATGGAATTTCTCATGTGTATCTTCAAGACATCATCCAAATGAAGTTATAAGAAATGAAGTGCAAGCTCAAGATGCACCATCTCAAGAATATCTCATGCTTGAAGCTTGCCGTCCTAAGTGTTCATGGATCGATGAAGACAAGCTCAAAGAAGAGGTTTCCCCATGTTGTATGGGGGAGAAATTTGTAAGTCTTCATCAAGCAAGCGTGGCAAGTGCAATCAAGAAAGGTGTTCCATCTTGAGGAGGACAAGATCATCTATATCAATCTCAATTGGATTGCTCAAGGCAAAGGTATACTCTTGATATGTTTTCCCTTTTGCCGGTCTCATGTTGGTAGTTTGAAGACTGGGTTTAGGATAGATAATGGTACTATCAACAGGGGGGATCTCCAGTGAGTAAACTAATCATATCTTTCAGAGAGAGATCAAACCTTTGCATACTTGGCATCAAATTTCTTGATTCTTATTTGGTTCTTATCCATGAGATGTTTTTGAGCTTGTGTTAATCTCCACGACAAGCTCAAGTTCATTGAAAATGGATTTCATATTCTTCTTTATTGCATTTTTATATTGGAGGCTTTTATAGGTTTATCTTTTATAGATAGGTTAAACATTTCATAATTTAGTTCTATACTCTCTTCTATACTGATACGTCGGAAACGTATCTATAATTTTTGATGTTCCATGCTTGTTTAGTATCTACTTTGCTTTGCTTTGTCTACACTTTAAGGTGTTTTTCTATGTTTTCTGGTACTAACCTATTAAAAAGATGCCACAGTGCCAGTTGTCTGTTTTCTTCTGTTTTTGGTTTTAGAAAGGCAAAAAATCAATATTCTCATAATTGGACGTGACAAAAGCCAAAGTCAATATTTTACCGTGGGGAACACGGAGCCAGAAGACCAGACGGAGGAGGGCCTCGAGAGGCCACACTGTCGCTGCTGCCAGCGGCCCACTGGGGTGCAGCCTCGGGCACCCCCTCGGACTCCCTCTTCGCCTATAAGAAGCCCCCGATGCCTAAACCCTAAGTACCCGATCAATATTACACGAAACCGTCTGTAGCCGCCGCCACCATCGTCCCTATATCGGGGGGATCTGAAGCTCTTCCCGGCACCCTGCCGGAGGGGAGATCATCCCAGAGGCCTTCTTCTTCATCATGCCAGCCTCCGGTATGAAGCGTGAGGAGTTCCACCTTGGACTACGGGTCCATGTAGTAGCTAGATGGTTGTATATTCTCCTTTGTGCTTTCATGTCTACATCTTATGAGCTCCGTTCATGATCAAGATCTCATTTATTTGTAATCATGCATGTTGTGTTTGCGGGGATCCGATGGATATTGAGATTACTTTGTCAGTTTGATTAATGGTTTTGTCTTATTGATTCTATCATGTCTATGTTGTTTGTGATCTTGCATGCTCTCCGTTGTTAGTAGCTATCTTGGACAAGTATATGCTAGTGACTCCAAGAGGGGGCATTTATGCTCGATAGTGGGTTCATGCCTCTATTTAATCTAAGGGAAGTGACAGAAATCTCTAAGGTTGTAGATGTGATGTTGATGGTTGTACACGTGGTTGATGTGGAGCCTGTTGGGAACCCCAAGAGCAAGGCGTGAAGCAGCACAACAACAAGTTTTCCCTCAGTAAGAAATCGAGGTTATCGAACCAGTAGGAGGAAGGAAATGTCACACAGGTGTTGCAAGCAACGCGGAGACGTGCACAACACAAACTCAAGACTTTGCCCCAACGAATAAGTGAGGTTGTCAAGGTCACTGGTTTGTTGTAACAAAGGATTAAACGTATTGTGTGGAAGATAATGGTTTGCAGCAAGTAAACAGGTAACAGTGGAAGAGGTACCAATGGTAAAGATTGGACCAGAGTCCATAGTTCACTAGAGGTGCTCTCCTTAGATAAACACCATGACATGAAGGGTAAACAAATTACAGTAGGGAAATTGACAAGAACTGAGCAAGGCATAGCAATGCAATACCAGACAAAAATATCCTATGATATTCGATTGGGCAATACAACAATATACATAGACCGCCATCCAACTACATCTATGACTAGAAGTCCACCTTCAGGTTATCATCCGAACCCCCTCCAATATTCAGTTGCAAGCAACAAACAACTGCTTTAAGAAAAATGTGTAAGGTAAACAATCCACTTGTTCCATGAACAATAGACCATTGTTTTCTCCCTAGTGGCAATATCACATCTACAACCGAAGAGATTTCTGTCACTTCCCTTGGAAACTAGAGGCATGAACCCACTATCGAGCATAAATACCCCCTCTTGGAGTCACTAGCAACTACTTGGCCAAGATAGCTACTAACAACGGAGATCATGAAAGATCACAAACAATATAGACATGATAGTATCAAATATACAAAACCATTAATCAATCTGACATAGTAATCTCAATATCCGTCGGATCCCCGCAAACACAACATGCATGATTACAAATATATTAGATCTTGATCATGAACAGAGCTCACAAGATCTATAAATGAAAGCACAAGGAGGTGATACAACCATCTAGCTACTACATGGAACCATAGTCCAAGGTGGAACTACTCACGCATCATACCGGAGAATAAGGCCTCTGGGATGATCTCCCCTCCGGCAGGGTGCCAAGAAGAACTTCAAATCCCCCGATCTAGGGACGACGGTGGCTACGGCTACAGAAGGTTTCGTGGAGTTCTGATTGGGTGTCTAGGGTTTCTGCATCGGGGGCTTCTTATAGGCGAAGAGGCGATGCTAGGAGGCGGCCAGGGGGGGCCCACACCCTACCCAGGCGCGGGGTGGGCCCACCTGCGCCTAGGAGGGTGCGGCGTCCCTGTTTCGCCTCTCTGTCTCTCCTCTGGACTTCGTGTCGCCCATGGTAAAATATTGACTTTGGCTTTTGTCCCGTCCAATTCCGAGAATATTGATTTTCTGCCGTTATGGAACCAAAAACAGAAGAAAACAGGCAACTGGTGCTGTGGCAAACTTGTTAATAGGTTAGTTCCAGAAAAGATATAAAAACACCTCAAAGTGTAGACAAAGCAAAGCAAAGTAGATACTAAAGAAGCATGGAGCATAAAAAATTATAGATACGTTCACCCCGACGTATCAAGCATCCCCAAGCTTAACTCCTTCTCGTCCTCGAGTAGGTAAGTGATAAAATAATAATTTTTTAGGTGATATGCACCATCAAAACCAAGATCCAACCATTTGCAAACATTGAAAGCTGGGATCAAAGAACTCTAAACATGTGCATGAAAGATGGAGTTCTAACAATAGGACATAGTAACTATGCATGCAACATGAAAGGCTACAAACAAAGATCTATTGGAATTATGCCCTAGAGGCAATAATAAAGATGTTATTATTATAATTCTTGTTCATGATAAAGTTTATATTCCATGCTAGAATTGTATTAAGCGGAAATTATATAAAGAGGCAATAATCGGATCGCGAGGTGGAGACGGCGAGTACGACTACGTTAACCACGTTCTGTTGAACGTTTCCGCTGTGGGATTTATTCAAGGGTATGAAGATCTCATCAATCTCTCTCGTTGATTACATCTCGTAGATTAGATCTTGGCTTTCTTGTTCGCATCCGTAGGAAATTTTTTGATTTACTATGCTGCGAATCCCTTCAAGGTCATGAATAACGTGCATTGAAAAACCTTTGTTTGTTTCACATACAGAAAACATGGCATAATGGCAATCAACGTGTCCCTCATAGAGTAGAAAATAGTTGCATATGTGTAGAGGTCCCAACCTGATAAGGTAGAGATCCCTGTGCTTACAATGCTAGTCCATGGATCAAATAGCTAGCATCCACAGTTTAAGAATTAATATCAAGAAACAAAGGTCATATTACAACTTATAACCAGGAATAGAATAATCCACTACATCTTACATAGCTCATTTGGCTATCTTATTACAATGCAGCAGATATAACTATAAGCATGGAGTCCTTCATCTTCATATGCCACATGCAATCATCTTGGTTGTAGACTTGTAATGCCTACTCAACAACTTCACTAACATCAATAAAACCTGCAACATAATAAGTTACAGCCACAAGGGTCAATACATTTGAATTGTATTGGCAAGTGATTTTATATTGACATGGAGAATCTATCATCTACATGAATATTTGGCTAGGTGGATTTTTGGCTTGCCTTTGCATAAAACAAGTTTTCCCTATCCTTTGAAAAATAGTTTTTCTCTTTTCGAATCATTTCATCACACAATGGCACACTGGTTACACACCAGGTGCTTCCCTTGTTTACCCAACAAGTTTTAACATAGAGAAATTGGGATGAGGAGATCCTTGATAGCTTCAATGTCTTTGATTCTCAAATTGTCCATTGCCAGGGACATGGCTTAGTACTTAGGTTTTACCCTCTCGAGAGGTGATGCACTTTCCCCACAAGACTCGACATGCATCGAGACGAGACTTTTCAGAAACAATCCCTTAGATCAGAACAGACGCGTTCCACCTATCATCACTACCACCTTTTGTCTACCTGTTTGAGTTCTTGCAACCTATGTAGTCAAGGCAGAGCCCATATGCCATGTGGCTGCACTGGAAGCTTCTCAACACAAAACATCTCAAATTTCTTTGTTCCTGGGTGGCCATCCACAAGTGTGATACACAAGGTGAACCATATAAATGGGCCTTGTGTAACCACTCAACACAAATCCATCCAAGCAATTACCATTCCACCTAGGTGTTTCAATCACTTAGTTGTTTTATTAATCAAAAACATAGTCATCGACTTTGCATAATATCATGGTATGTATAATCCACCCTTGAAATCTTTTAGCTAGGCTAAGCTTACTAGAAAAACTTGTCTCTTAACTAAAGAAGATTCCTACCAAGATATATTCATAGGATCTACTATAGCATAGCAATATATATAAAATAGTCCTATCATGCAAACTACAAAAATATCACTAATGCATTATTGCAAAGATAGGACTTTTGATGAACAAAGTATCACTTGCCTTTTTAGTAGAGAAACTAGGTACACTCCTTGATCTTGCAATTGTCACACTCTTCAAAGTTCACTATAATTCAATCAAGCAAGGCACACATTCAAAACTAGTATTCAAACAATTCATCACATAAAACAATAAAATCAAGTTAATGCATGCAAGCATGCATAAGGTTTTTTTATTGAAAAAGTTGTTTCTAACAAGGTTCTAACCATTTCAAAACACCTAATGTCATTTATAAAAGTGGAAAATCATTTGAAAACAAGTTAGTGAAAATAGCCTTTTTAAATCATTTTTGTTTTGCTAGAATTGCTTTTATTCGAAGGAATAATTTCTAGTGTTAGACAAATATATTTTTAATTCCAAATGTTATTGTTTATGGTCAAAGGGTTCAAATCAAATCCATTTGCAAAAGGTTTCACTCAAAAATCATTTTTAAAACAATTTTTATACTCAAAATAGTCCTACAAATGTTTCTTCAAAAACACTAATTTTTCAGAAGCAAATGACCAAACTAGGGCCATGGTTGCAAAGGTTTCATTTTTCTGAATCCATTTATATAAAGTTTGTAAATTTTGGACTTACAGATCAAAAGTTATGAATTTTACAAACTCAAAGAACTAATAGATCAAATCCTGTTTTTAAAACAAGAGTCTGGCCACGTGGCATGTTATTACTGGACGATACAGTTTTGTTCGGATCAAGCAACGTGGAGCGTTGGATTTAAGTTACATCGTATGGTGCAGATCGAGCATACCGCTTCGTTTAAGTGATTCTATCACAACCATGAGATCTAAATCTAACGGCTCAGAGTGCAATGACCACACATGTGCGGCACTGACTGGCGACGAGCGGCGGCGGCGCTCTGGTGGCGGTGGTCCAGCGAAAATAGGAATCAAGGAAGAGGAAGGAGGGGCTCACCGGGTTCGTGGGGTTGCTGCGGTGCTCAAGGTGGCCGCATGATGGACAGGGGCGCACGAAGTCGACGCTGATTGCTCGTCGGAGATGCTCCTGGCGTCGGGCATGCTCTGGCATCATCGCAGGTGAAGCTATGAGGCACGAGAAGGCAAGCCAAGGGTGGCATTAGACACACAGGAGAACGGTGAGTGTACGAGCGTCAACGAGAGGGAGAGGCGCGATCAGGGATTACTAGGAGAAGTCGCCGGAGTTGAGGCAGAGGACGGTGGCGAGTATGCGCGGTCGGAGTCGATGTTCTGGGGTGCGCGCGAGCAAGAAGGGGTTACTGGCGTGTGCGCACGGCGAAGGCGAGCAAGATAGTGCGAGCCAGGGCAAGGGGCATGGTCGGAGCTGGCCGGAATCATGGTCGGAGCACGTCGGAGCAGTGGGGGTTCGAGCAAGAAATTAGAGCAGCCTGGGGCGTTTGTGTGCGTGATAGTGGGGGGAAACAGAGAGCGGAGGGAGGCGATTAAGAAGTCTTGGTCACTGGAGGTAATCACGTGCGTAATCAAACGAATTGAAGTCTAGAATTAACCCAGGAAACGACAGAGGAATGAGGGGAAGAACTTGTCGCGCGGGGGGTGAGAACGACGATGCTGAGCCGGCGTGGGGCCGGGGCGTCAACGAGGGCGCGGGTAGGGTGTGCGGTGAGAAAGAATGGGCAGATAGAGGGAAGGTGCCGGGTGGGCTACGAGTTGGGCCAGGGGTTGGGCTAGCTGGGCCTGGTTCGCTGGGTTGGATCTCTTTCTTATTTTTTTCCTTCTAAATTCTTTTTCTTGTCCTGATTTCTGTTTTTATTCAAACCAAATGATTTGTACATAAATTTGAATTCAAATTTTTGCAAAACATTTTCAGTAGGTTTTAATCAAGTTATGTGTTGATTAATTAACTCACTTTGGAATATTTTCAAATATTCTCTTATGATTTATTATTTATTTAAATTAGGCATTTGTCTTTATTTAAATAAAATATGGTTCAAGCCCATATAATTTTATTCAAATAATCATTTATTTTTTTATTTTATTTGGATTGTCTTTATTCCATTTGCTTATGGATTTGGCCAAGATTTATATTGTCTTTTAAATAATTTCTTATTTATTTAATTCTTTCTTTATCTTATAAAATCCATATATTTTTATTTAGAGCTCCAAAATTAGTGATTTCAATTTGTAAAATTTTATTCAATATTTATTTATCTTTTCAAATCCTTTTAAGATTATTTTTCTCACAATTTGATATTGTTTTTAGTTAGGATATTTATTAGCCTTGGAAATTATTTGCCTTTATCTTATTAAATTCATAAGTTTTTATCCACGGCTCCAAATTTAGTGAAATCAATTTCCATGGTTTTGTAATATTCTTGTTTATTATTTTTGATAATTTATTAATGTTTGTTGCCAAATATTTATATGGAACAAATCCATAGTCTTTGGTTTATTTCAAAATGATTTCTCTCATTACGGTTAAGGGTTTTTTGTTTACTTTTGCAAGTGTTTAAATTCAAGATTATTTCCATATATAAAATGCATTTGTTTTGTTTGGAAATTTGTTTGTTGCTTTCTTATTCAAATTTTTTTCAAGTAGGGTTTTGATGTTTCCATTTAGAAGCAAAAAGTTTCTTTTCACCCTAAATTTCAACAATTATTTCTTTTGTTTATTTATTTTCACATTTCAAAATTTGGAGAATTTTGGGATGTGACAATAGGACAACATCAAAGTTCACAAGGGTGAATAGATACAAATAGCACAAGAACAAGTAATATCATAATACGCATCAATCAATAAGTTTTGGGACACTACACATAGAATGGCAACTATGCTCTCTTAATGGTGCCTAAAAGTAGAAGGTGGAGACTCAAATAATGGTGGAAGAAAGGCCCTTCATAGGGAAGCAGGGATTTCAAGTTTCAAAAAGAGCTTCCTAAAATTATGGTACTTGTTAGCTTTCAGCTCTCATTGCCCCTATCATAAGCATATTGAAGTGATTAAGGTTAAAGTGAACAAACTATGGAGTATATGCTTGAAAAAGTAGAAGTTGGCAATCTCAAGTCCCTTGAATATGAGGGCCACACCTCATGCTACTCAACTTCAGTCACCTGTAAGTTCTTGTAATTGTAAGTACATGCGTATCATGGAGAACTGCCAATGGGGTACCCCTTGCACATGGTACAGGAGCTATCCCATAACCAAAATGACAAGGCAAGAAGACAATGAGCATCTCAGCGATATTTTTATTTACTATATGCATAGATTTTTATTGAGGATGCTTCCTAGATAGCTCACTATGGTGATGCTGCAAGTTTCCACCATGATTAGGCATGGATTAGGCTAGCGGCCCATGCGTTTATCTAACACAAAATACATACTCCATTGTAGAGGGAGTGTCCCAACCTTTACACAATATAAGGTGGAGTCCCCTGTGTTTACAGTGCTAGTCCCTGGATCAATAGCTAGAATCCACAGTTAAGATGTAATATCAAGAAACAAAGGTCATAATACAACTTTGTAACCAGGAATAAAATAATTCATTACATCTTACATAGCTCATTTGGCTATCTCATTACAATGCAGCAGAAATAACTATAGCATGGAGTCCTTCATCTTCAAAGTGCCACATGCAGACATGTTGGTTGTAGACTTTGTAATCCTAATCAATCAATCTTCACTAAAAACAATCAAACCTGCAACATACAAGTTACAGCCACAAGGGTCAATACACTTGAATTGTATTGGCAAGTGATACTATGGTAGTATGGTGGAGTCTATCATCTATATGCATTTGGATAAGTGGAGTTGAGGCTTGCATTGCTCAAAATAGATTTTCCTTATCATTTTGAAAACACTAAGTTTTTGTTTTGACAAAATCTTTTCCAAGGCATCTCTCAATCAAAGATTGAAGATTTCAATAACCCTTGTTCAAACCACAAGTTTTTAACTTAGAAATTTGAATGATGAGATTCTTGATTGCTTCCATGTCTTGATGCTCAAATTGTCCTTTACCAGGGACATGGCTAAGTACTTAGATTTTACACTCTGCAGAGGTGGTGCACTTTCCCCACAAGACTTGGTTTCCCAAGACAAGATCTTTCAGAAGCCTTCCCTTAGACCAAAATGGACGCGCTCCAACCTATCAAACACTACCACCAACTGTCCATATGGCTAAGTTCTTGCAACCTATATGATCTAGGCAGAGCCCATAATGCCAAGTGGTTGCACTTGAAGCTTCTCAACATTTGACATCTCAAATCTCTTTGTTCCTGGTTGGCCATCCACAAGTGATATACACAAGGTCAACCATAGACATGGGCCTTGTGAACCACTCAACCAAAATCCACCAAGCAATTACCATTCCACCCAGGTGATTCATTAACTTAGTTGTTTTATTAAACAAAACACAAGTCCTCAGACTTAGGAATTTTTCCATAGTGTGAATATATTTCCACCCATGTTTTCTATTAGCTAGGCTAAGCTTGATAGTAATAGGAATCTTAACTTAGGAATATTTCCACTAAGGTTTCATCTACTAGGTTTTCCTGTAGCAAGGTTTATACTTAGCAAAATTCCATGCAAGTTTACTTAGAGAAAATCACTAATGCATAGTGAAAGTAATGGGACAAAAAGTATGTAGAATCACTTGCCTTTTTGGTAGATTATGGGTTCACTCCTTGTCCTTGCAACAATCACACTCTTCAAGTCACTACAATTCAACCAAGCAAGGCACATACTCAATCTACCAATCAAGCAAAACAACACATAAAATAACAAAGTCAAAGTAATGCATGCAAGCATGCCAAGCTTTGTTTTGTTTTGAAAAGTTGTTCCTAATGGGTCATAATCATTTGAAAGCACCTAATGGTCATTTTGTAGAGTGGCAAAGTCATTTGCAAAAGGTCTCACTTTATAAACCATTTTCAAAACAAAGTATCATTTTATGTGGTGTAGAAATATTTTTACTAGGGAATTAATCTCCAAGGTTCACCAAATATGTTTTAAAACCATAAAACTTGGTGTTTGGGGTCAGAGAGTTTGAAACAAAACATTTCCCAAAGGTTTTCCTTCAAAATCATTTTCAATAAATAAACCACATTTCTATTTGACTAGAAATGGTTTTAAATCAAAGGATCATTATTTTGTTTCACCAAATCCATTTTTGAACCCACAAAGTGTTTCCTAATGTTAGTAGGTTCAAATCACACCATTTTACAAAGATCTTATCCCCAAATTCATTTTTAAACAATTTTTACATCCTTAACAAGCATACAAATGTTTCTCCAAAAACAACCATTTTTCCAGAAGCTTTTTACTAAACAAATGGCATGGTTGGCTAGGGCTTGTTCCACTGATTCCAATGATATAAAGTTTTCAAAATTTGGACGTGTGGTTTAAAAGTTGTGCAATTTACAAAATTGGAATCCTAATAGATCAATTCTGTCTTTTAAATCAACTACAGGCCACGTGTAATGTTTCTATTGGTCCATACCGGTTCAGTGTGGATCACGTGCTGCAGACCGTTGGATTAAAAGGGATCTGTGCGGCTCTGATCAACGCATACCCCTTCGACCTAATCTAATTTCAGCCACTGGATGACAATCCAACGACGCATAGCCGCTTGACCAGTAACTGGCGGCGCTGCGCGGCGGCGACTGGCGGCGCGGCTCTGCTCGCGACGGTTCCGGTGATACAGGGAGCTAGAGGAGGAGTGGGGTGGCTCACTGTACTCGCAGACGCCTGGGGGAGCTCAACGTGGTAGTATCTCATCGAGGGGCGCTCGGGAGCGAGGTGGATTTCTCGCCGGAGTTCCTGCTGGCGTCGGTTGCGCGTGGTCGTGGTCGAGGGCGAGGCTGCAGAGCATGCCGAAGCAAGGTAGAGGGTGCGTTAGACGCGCAAAGTCATTGCGGTGATGCGAGCATGAAGGAGGAATCACGGGGTGGTCGGAAACTACTTGTGAGGCTCGTCGGAGAAGAACCAGACACGGCGGCGCTCGAAGCTTGTCGAAGACGACGTTCTGGGATGCCCGCAGTTGAACTAAAAGCACGGACAGATGCGCCAGAAGTGGAGAGTAGGTGTGCGTGGTTGATGAGTCAAGGGGCGGCGCTGGGTCACCGGAATTTGCACCGGAGCATCGTCGTAGTCAGTGACGGTTTGGGGCCGATTCGAGCAGCCTGGTGGCTCTCTGGGGTTCTGGTTGTGGGGGAAGGGAAGAGGGAAGCATGGCGTTTAACACAGCATGGTTGCTGGCCTGAATCAACGCAGCAGTTAAGCGAATTTAATCGGGAATTGATTGATAGTGAACGGCAGCGTTGTCTGAGGAAGAACAGGTCGCGGTGGAGACGATGACTGGCGATGTGGGGCCGTTTCGTCAGTGAGAAAAGGAGTGAGGGGAAGGTCCACCAGTCAGCTCCTGTGCGGGTGCGAGACTGAGCGAGAAAAGAATGCTTCGGGGGAGAGAGAGGCTGATACTGGGCCTTGTTGGGCTTGGCCGGCTAGGCTGGTCTAGATCCTATTTTTTTCTGTCTAAAACATTTTTCTTTTTCTAAATTAATTTATGTTTTTGAAATTCCAAACAACATTCAAATATTCAAACAATTCAAACATTCACCACACTTTGCACTTGAATTTAGTTCTGTTTAACAACATAAACCAAATCCCAAAATAAAATAATATTTTTATTCTTTTTAGGATCCATTCATTAATTAAATAAAATGGACCTTTAGTTATTTCATCAAGTAGGGTTTAATTTATTTATTGAAATCTCAATTTGAAATCCAAGTATTTTCAAAACCAAATCAGTAGGTTTTATTTTAAAATAAAAGATACTTGAAATATTTGTTTAAAACAAAATAACATTTTATTTTAGGGTCCATTAATAATTAAATAAAATGGACTTTAGTTATTAAATCAAAATAAGATTTGTTCTAATAAAATCTTTATTTTGAAAACTAAAATAAAACCAAAAACACTCAGTAGGTTTTATTTGAGAATATAAAATACTTGTAAAACTTATTTAAAAATAATTTAATATGTTTTTGATGTTTTAATTAAAATGGTAAAACCTTTTATTTAAATAAAATTGGATATTAAATCCATAATATTTTATTTAAATAAACCTTTACTATTTTTAGTCAAAACAAGACATTTTATTTCAAAAGCTTGGCCAAGGTTTAATTTGGCTCTATAAAATAATATTTATTTATAAATCCACCTTTTCTTCTGAAAACAAAACCTTTTATTAAAAGATCCAAAATGGTAATTTTAAATATTTTTAAGTTTCTTGTTTATTTAAATTTTCAAATCCCTTTAGGATTTACCTTGATCAAAATAGGTCTGAAGGTTCCCATTTGGAATCAAAAAGTTTCTTCTCACCCTGAAAATCAACAAAGTTTTATTTTATTCATTTATTTTTCACATTACAAGATTTGGAAAATCTTGGGATGTGACAGGCTAGCACCCTTAAAATAAATCTCGTCCCGAGATTTGGGGAGGCTAGGGGTTACAAGTAGGCTCAAAACATCTAGGGTACTACCACCCTTAAAAATTTTCCAACTAGATTACATCTTGGCCTTCTTGGAATCTTGATGTATTTTTCCTGGACAGAAGTTTGCATAGTGGCCTAGCTCCTTGCATTTGAAACATGTCACTTGGCTGATATCTCTCTTTTCCTTTGATAGCATTGCCTCTTGTTTGTTTCTTTGGTTCTTCTTCTTTTCTGGGCAGTCACTGGCATAGTGCCCCATTTCTTTACATTTATGACATTGCACATGGCTTTTGTCCTTCTTTTGCTTTTTGGGTTTCTCCAAAGCTAGGAGTTCTTCTAGTTCATGCTCTTCATATCTCACCTCAGAGGTGATAAATCTCTCTCTTCTTGGGGCATTGGTCTTCATGTTCCTTGGATGCATGATCCTTGTCTCTAAAAATATTGCTAGCTTGGGTTCCTTCTAGATTAGCATCATTGTCATCCTTGTTGTCATTAGCTCTTTGGGAAAAGTCTTCTCCCATGTTGATCATTTGGGTTACCAATCCTTGAAACAATTGGGATTGAAGTTTCAAAATCCTTTGTATGGCTGGGTCTAGTCCATTGTTGTTGGCTAAAAGCTGAGTTGTCTCTTGGCTCAACTGGTTTTGAGTTGCTATAAGTTCTTTCATGTTGTCCTCTTGTTTGTTGTTGGTGTCACCATCCTTGATGTTGTAGTTTCTTGGAGAAGTCATCTGTTTGGGTTGGGTAGGGATTAGAATAGGCAAAATATTTCTAAGGGAATAATTCCAATCACACACATCACAATTCACACAAGCAATGTGCAAGCAATCACAAACAAACATTCCACTCAAACAACAAGTTTCAAGCATATTTTTAGGCAACCAAAAATATTTTTGTTACACCACATAAGTTGGTGGTTTTGACTTAACTAAAATATGGTGGTCCATCTATATGGTTTACTTGTGATCTTTCCATCCTTCTTGGTTGATTCTTCTAGTATGAGATCATGGTTTCCTTGAGAAAAACTCTTGGTTACAATAACTTCTAGTGATGTGGGCTCCTTCTAACTTTTGCATTCCCTCAGTCTCTAAATCTTGAGTAAGATTTCCTCGTCACACTTGTAGTCCCTAATGGTATCCAAGTTAGAAGTCCTTGGTGAATATGCTGAATATTTTGAAGTCATTAGAGTTGAAGAAGTTGAAGTCATTAGAGTTGAAAGTGTTGAAGAAGTCCTTTGCACATGGTGTAGTCTTTGGTCATGGGGTAGGTTTTTCCATCAAGTTGAAAATAGAAGAGATGTAGAGTTGAAACAAAAATGATTGAGGAAAAAGTTTACAAGGTTGTTTGTAAATAAGTTTTGGAACAAATACAACTCCTATTTTTCTAAGGGTTTTTGTCCAATCCTAGGCTTACAAATCCTACAGGCAACACAATGCTCTGATACCATCTGTAGAGGGAGTGTCCCAACCTTTACACAATATAAGGTGGAGTCCCCTATGTTTACAATGCTAGTCCCTGGATCAATAGCTAGCATCCACAGTTAAGATGTAATATCAAGAAACAAAGGTCATAATACAACTTTGTAACCAGAATAAAATAATTCATTACATCTTACATAGCTCATTTGGATATCTCATTACAATGCAGCAGAAATAACTATAGCATGGAGTCCTTCATCTTCAAAGTGCCACAGGCAAACATGTTGGTTGTAGACTTTGTAATCCTAATCAATCAATCTTCACTAAAAACAATCAAACCTGCAACATACAAGTTACAGCCACAAGGGTCAATACACTTGAATTGTATTGGCAAGTGATACTATGGTAGTATGGTGGAGTCTATCATCTATATGCATTTGGCTAAGTGGAGTTGAGGCTTGCATTGCTCAAAATAGATTTTCCTTATCATTTTGAAAACACTAAGTTTTTGTTTTGACAAAATCTTTTCCAAGGCATCTCTCAATCAAAGATTGAAGATTTCAATAACCCTTGTTCAAACCACAAGTTTTTAAATTAGAAATTTGAATGATGATATTCTTAATTGCTTCCATGTCTTGATGCTCAAATTGTCCTTTACCAGGGACATGGCTAAGTACTTAGATTTTACACTCTGCAGAGGTGGTGCACTTTCCCCACAAGACTTGGTTTCCCAAGACAAGATCTTTCAGAAGCCTTCCCTTCGACCAAAATGGACGCGCTCCAACCTATCAAACACTACTACCAACTGTCCATATGGCTAAGTTCTTGCAACCTATATGATCTAGGCAGAGCCCATAATGCCAAGTGGTTGCACTTGAAGCTTCTCAACATTTGACATCTCAAATCTCTTTGTTCCTGGGTGGCCATCCACAAGTGAGATACACAAGGTCAACCATAGACATGGGCCTTGTGAACCACTCAACCAAAATCCACCAAGCAATTACCATTCCACCCAGGTGATTCATTAACTTAGTTGTTTTATTAAACAAAACACAAGTCCTCAGACTTAGGAATTTTTCCATAGTGTGAATATATTTCCACCCATGTTTTCTATTAGCTAGGCTAAGCTTGATAGTAATAGGAATCTTAACTTAGGAAGATTTTCACTAAGGTTTCATCTACTAGGTTTTCCTGTAGCAAGGTTTATACTTAGCAAAATTCCATGCAAGTTTACTTAGAGAAAATCACTAATGCATAGTGAAAGTAATGGGACAAAAAGTATGTAGCATCACTTGCCTTTTTGGTAGAGTATGGGTTCACTCCTTGTCCTTGCAACAATCACACTCTTCAAGTTACTACAATTCAACCAAGCAAGGCACATACTCAATCTACCAATCAAGCAAAACAACACATAAAATAACAAAGTCAAAGTAATGCATGCAAGCATGCCAAGCTTTGTTTTGTTTTGAAAAGTGGTTCCTAATGGGTCATAATCATTTGAAAGCACCTAATGGTCATTTTGTAGAGTGGCAAAGTCATTTGCAAAAGGTCTCACTTTATAAACCATTTTCAAAACAAAGTATCATTTTATGTGGTGTAGAAATATTTTTACTAGGGAATTAATCTCCAAGGTTCACCAAATATGTTTTCAAACCATAAAACTTGGTGTTTGGGGTCAGAGAGTTTGAAACAAAACATTTCCCAAAGGTTTTCCTTCAAAATCATTTTCAATAAATAAACCACATTTCTATTTGACTAGAAATGGTTTTAAATCAAAGGATCATTATTTTGTTTCACCAAATTCATTTTTGAATCCACAAAGTGTTTCCTAATTTTAGTATGTTCAAATCACACCATTTTCCAAAGATTTTATCCCCAAATTCATTTTTAAACAATTTTTACATCCTTAACAAGCATACAAATGTTTCTGCAAAAACAACCATTTTTGCAGAAGCGTTTTACTAAACAAATGGCATGGTTGGCTAGGGCTTGTTCCACTGATTCCAATGATATAAAGTTTTCAAAATTTTGACGTGTGGTTTAAAAGTTGTGCAATTTACAAAATTGGAATCCTAATAGATCAATTCTGTCTTTTAAATCAACTACATGCCACGTGTAATGTTTCTATTGGTCCATACCGGTTCAGTGTGGATCACGTGCTGCAGACCATTGGATTAAAAGGGATCTGTGCGGCTCTGATCAACGCATACCCCTTCGACCTAATCTAATCTCAGCCACTGGATGACAATCCAACGACGCCGAGACGCTTGACCAGTAACTGGCGGCGCTGCGCGGCGGCGACTGGCGGCGCGGCTCTGCTCGTGACGGTTCCGGTGATACAGGGAGCTAGAGGAGGAGTGGGGTGGATCACCATGCTCGCAGACTCCTGGGTGAGCTCAACGTGGCAGTATCTCATCGAGGGGCGCTCGGGAGCGAGGTGGATTGCTCGCCGGAGTTCCTGCTGGCGTCGGTTGCGCGTGGTCGTGGTCGAGGGCGAGGCTGCAGAGCGTGACGAAGAAAGGTAGAGGGTGCGTTAGACGCGCAAAGTATTTGCGGTGATGCGAGCGTGAAGGAGGAGGCGCGGGGTGGTCGGAAACTACTTGTGAGGCTCGTCGGAGAAGAACCAGACACGGCGGTGCTCGAAGCTTGTCGAAGACGACGTTCTGGGATGCCCGCAGTTGAACTAAAAGCACGGACAGATGCGCCAGGAAGTGGAGAGTAGGTGTGCGTGGTTGATGAGGCAAGGGGCGGCGCTGGGTCACCAGAATTTGCACCGGAGCATCGTCGTAGTCAGTGACGGTTTTGGGACGATTCGAGCAGCCTGGTGGCTCTCTGGGTTTCTGGTTTGGGGGAAAGGAAGAGGGAAGCATGGCATTTAACACAACGTGGTTGCTGGCCTGAATCAACGCAGCAGTTAAGCGAATTTAATCGGGAATTGATTGACAGTGAACGACAGCGTTGTCTGAGGAAGAACGGGTCGCGGTGGAGACGATGACTGGCGATGTGGGGCCATTTCGTCAGTGAGAAAAGGAGTGAGGGGAAGGTCCACCAGTCAGCTTCTGTGCGGGTGCGAGACTGAGTGAGAAAAGAATGCTTCGGGGGAGAGAGAGGCTGGTACTGGGCCTTGTTGGGCTTGGCCGGCTGGGCTGGTCTAGATCCTATTTTTTTCTGTCTGAAACATTTTTATTTTTCTAAATCAATTTCTGTTTTTGAAATTCCAAACAACATTCAAACAATTCAAACATTCACCACTCTTTGCACTTGAATTTGGTTCTGTTTAACAACATAAACCAAATCTCAAAATAAAGTAATATTTTTATTCTTTTTAGGATCCATTCATTAATTAAATAAAATGGACCTTTAGTTATTTAATCAAATAGGGTTTAATTTATTTAATGAAATCTCCATTTGAATTCCAAGTATTTTCAAAACCAAACCAGTAGGTTTTATTTTAAAATAAAAGATACTTGAAATATTTGTTTAAAACAAAATAACATTTTATTTTAGGGTCCATTAATAATTAAATAAAATGGACTTTAGTTATTAAATCAAAATAAGATTTGTTCTAATAAAATCTTTATTTTGAAAACTAAAATAAAACCAAAAACACTCAGTAGGTTTTATTTGAGAATATAAAATACTTGGAAAACTTATTTAAAAATAATTTAATATGTTTTTGATGTTTTAATTAAAATGGTAAAACCTTTTATTTAAATAAAATTGGATATTAAATCCTTAATATTTTATTTAAATAAACCTTTACTATTTTTAGTCAAAACAAGACATTTTATTTCAAAACCTTGGCCAAGGTTTAATTTGGCTCTATAAAATAATCTTTATTTATAAATCCAGGTTTTCTTCTGAAAACAAAACATTTTATTAAAAGATCCAAAATGGTAATTTTAAATATTTTTAAGTTTCTTGTTTATTTAACTTTTCAAATCCCTTTAGGATTTACCTTGATCAAAATAGGTTTGAAGGTTCCCATTTGGAATCAAAAAGTTTCTTCTCACCCTGAAAATCAACAAAGTTTTATTTTATTCATTTATTTTTCACATTACAAGATTTGGAAAATCTTGGGATGTGACATCCATGGACTTACAAGTTCCCTCTTTATTTCACACCGGTGACATCCATAGACAAAAGAGCATGATATCAACTGAGTACAAAGTACAAGTGCAATGTTGAAAACGTTCCCCATGACAGCATGGTTCTGCTAATTCCAACGTATAAGTGCAATAATATACAACATAGATGACACAATGGTTCAAGTTTATTAGGGGCAAATAATATAAAGTGTGCCATCAATTTTGTGAGAGCTTTAATCACTAAGTTTTCACATAACAAAATACTTTTCAATTGGAAGATAGCTGAAAACAAGAATATACTTGGAATGGTGTAACACACCATGCATAGGAGTTTATAGTGGATACTTTGGGATAACTTGGTTTCTTGGGAGTTGGAAGCATGAGTAGAGCTTACTCATACAAGTGGAGGCTAGCAAAAGATTGGGAGCAACCAACTAAGAGAGCAATAATGGTCATAATCATGCAGAGCTACAAAACATTACTAATCAAAGCATACAGTGGTACTACAAGTCAAGGACTAAATCATCATTGAGGCTATGGTGACTTTATCATAGTTATAACATGGTGTGAGCATGTTCCAAGTCAACCCAAACAAATCATCAAAGGAGAATACCACAATACTATGCTTTTGTATGCTAAAACAACACATATTTCTTTCGAGGCACACTAAACAATCCCAATAGTTTGGAACAAGACATGCTACAACAATAATCACTAAGCATAAGGCCAAAACAACACCTATCATGTCATGCTGAAGTCTAAGTCACACTCACTGCAAGCTCCTCTTGTACTTTCAAGCAGGAACTTCCTACTCCTTTCCAACACCAAGCAACTTATTTGAAACAACACGGTGAGAACGGGGGTCCAAACTACTTTATTCAAGCAAACCAAACAAACTAAGCAAAGCAAACAAAAACTAAGACACTCCAAGAACAACACAACGGTGCATGAAACAATAAAAACGAAGTGTCTAGAAAGACCTGAGCTTTTTTATTGATGAAGAAGGGGATGCCTTGGGCATCCCCAAGCTTTGACGCTTGTACCTCTTGGATATTTCTTAGAATGACACCGGGGTGGCATCACCAAGCTTGAGATTTTGTCCATTCTTCATCTCATAACATCATTCTCTCTCTACACCTGAAAATTTTCCTTCATACAAAACTTCACACAATCTTCATTAGCAACATTAGTGTATTCAAAAGATAATAGACCCTTCGGTTTAGCTTTAGAACATAAAAAATTTCACTAAAAACACAATATACTGTAGAAACTCCTTCAAAAAGCTCAATTTCCCAAAAAAAACTAAAAAGGAATCAATAAGAAGCAAATGCAAATAATGGCAGAAATCTGTCAAAACAGACCAGCAGGTAGAAACCTATTTTTTCGAAGACCTTATGTTGATCAAATCAAAAAGTGTTGAACTAAAGAAATTTATCTAACATACTGGGGGATTTATTCGTCAATTTACAGCTCAATCCGACTTACAAAGACTCCTCACGAATTTTTATGGTGGAGGACAGAAATCTGTTTCGGGACAACAACTCCCCAAATCTTACTTCCCTCTCATTAGAGGTCATTCTTGGCACCAAAAGAAAACAAAAAGGATAAGGAGAGGTCATTAATTAAGTAATAACTTCCAAGGCTCAAGGAAACTCTTGGTTTTTATCTCCCAACAAGTACTTTTCTTTAACGTCTTTAAGTTAGGCACAAGAAGCAAGAAATCAAGTATTTTCAAATGAAGAAGCATTTTAACTTCAAACGTTGCTTTCAAAGGAGGAGCAAAAAGCAACTTCTCTATCCTCACAGGGAAGTGTTCAATACCATTCTTGAATGGAAATTGATATTTAATGGTTCCTTCTTTCATATCAATGATGGCACCAACAGTTCTAAGAAAAGGTCTTCCCAAAGAAATAGGACAAGAAGCATTGTATTCAACATCCAAAACATAGAAATCCACAGGGACATAAGCATTGTTAACCATAATGAGAACATCATTAATACTACCCATAATTTTCTTTTTAGCATTATCATTTAGTAGGACATCCAAATAGCAATCTTCCAAAGGTGGTAAATCAAGCATTTCATAAATCTTTCTAGGCATAATAGAGACAATAGAACCAAGATCACATGAATATTTGAGATCAAAGTCATTCACTTGCACATTAATAATGGGTTCCCAACTATCTTCTACTTTCTTAGGAATAGAAGCTTTGTGTTTTAGCTTCTGTTCCTTAATCTTAACAAGAGCATCTGTAATGTGTTTAGTGAAAGAAACATGCATATCACTAGCATCAGGAATTCTAGCAAGCTTTTGCAGGAACATAATTACTTTAGAAATATTGCAACCATCTATATCAAAATCAAGATTAGCATCACTAGTAGTATACTCAATAGGCTTAGGCATTGTAGGAGGAGGAATAGGGAAATCTTGTGGTTTAGTGGTATCCATTCTAGTGATGGTGCACACACTATTGTTTCTATCAATTTTAGCTTCCCTTTACCACTTAGCATGAAGTTGGGCTAACAGTCTAACATTTTCATCAATAGTAACTTGTATGGCATGAGTAGTTGCAAAGGTACTTTCCATGGTTTTAGGTTTAGCAGCCATTTTATTAATCAAGGAGGACTGTGCTTCAGACAAAGAGGATATATTTTTATCAATATTCAAAAGTTTTTCCTCTATAGTCTTGTTGAAAGTGGTTTGTTTACTAATAAAGTCTTTGAGCATGACTTCAAGTTCAGAGGGGGCACTTCTAGAATTGTTGTAGGAGTTTCCATAGGTATTGCCATTATTAGGAGGATAAGGCCTATAATTGTTGTTACCACCAAATTTATTCCTATATGCATTGTTGTTGAAATTGTTGTTTCTAATGAAGTTCACATCAACTTGATCTTCTTGAGCAACCAAAGAGGCTAAGGGAACACTATTAGGATCTAGAGGAGCTTTCCCATTAACAAGCATAGCCATAATAACATCAATCTTATCACTCAAAGAGGAGGTTTCTTCAACAGAATTTACCTTCTTACCATGTGGAGCTCTCTCAGTGTGCCATTAAGAGTAATTAATCATCATATTGTCAAGAAGGTTTGTTGCAGCACCCAAAGTGAGGCACATAAAGGTACCTCCAGCAGCTGATTCCAACAGGTTTCTTGAAGAGAAGTTCAAACCTGCATAAAACGTTTGGATAATCATCCAAGCAGTGAGTCCATGAGTGGGACAATTCTTAACCAAAGACTTCATTCTTTCCCAAGCTTGAGAAACATGTTCATTATCAAGTTGTTTAAATTTCATAATGTCACTTCTCATAGATATAATCTTAGCAGGAGGATAATAATTTCCAATAAAAGCATCTTTGCACTTAGTCCAAGAATCAATACTGTTTCTAGGCAAGGATAGCAACCATTCTTTAGCTTTTCCCCTCAAGGAGAAAGGAAACAGCTTAAGCTTAATAATATCTGCATCTGCATCTTTATACTTTTGCATCTCACAAAGTTCAACAAAGTTATTGAGATGGGCAGCAACATCATCAGAACTAGCACTAGAAAATTGCTCTCTCATCACAAGATTCAACACAGCAGGCATAAAATGTAGCATCAGGAGCAGGTGGAGCAATAGGAGTGCTAAGGAAATCATTGTTGTTTGTGCTAGTGAAGTCACACAACTTGGTGTTCTCAACGGAGTTCATTTTGGCAAAGGTGGGCAAGCCAAAAACAACAGCAACAACTAGAGCAGGAATTATTTTTTGTGTTTTTGAATAAACAAAGCAAACCAAACTAAACTAATTTTTTTGAGTTTTTGAAAAGAGGCAAACAAAACCCAGCAAAATAAACTAAGCAAACTAAAAACAAAGTAAAGAGAAAGGAAGTGGAGGACTCCCCTTGTGAAGACGTCCTTAGCCTCCCCGGCAATGGCGCCAAAAAGACTTGATGGCTGTACACGTGGTTGATGTGGAGCCTATTGGAAACCCCAAGAGCAAGGTGTGAAGCAGCACAGTAGCAAGTTTTCCCTCAGTAAGAAACCGAGGTTATCGAACCAGTAGGAGGAAGGAAACGTCACACAGGTGTTGCAAGCAACACGGAGACCTGTACAACACGAACTCAAGACTTTGCCCCAACGAATCAGTGAGGTTGTCAAGCTCACCGGTTTGTTGTAACAAAGGATTAAACATATTGTGTGGAAGGTAATGTGTTAACACCCGTATTTTTAATCCCAGATGCCTGCTATGCCATACATCTCAATCCCAGGATTACCATTTTTGCGAGACATAACAGATTTGGATACCACAGTACATCATCCATTACAAACCATACATAAGGTCTTACACAGATAAGGATCTCATGATCCAGTTCTTAATACAACTCAAGCAGCGGAATAAAGTAATAATAACGGTAGCGTAGGCGAAGCTCCATCTTCTGGGTCACAGGCAATGCTGACAGTGGGAGATGATCCTAGTTTTCGTAACCTTCCTGCGGTCCATCCTCCAAGTACTCTTCTTCATAGTTTGGCCACGGGAATAGCCAGGGACAAAGCCATGAGTACTCTTTAAGTACTCGCAAACTAATACTAACAAGTTATGGGGGTTTTTGTAGTAGGACACTAAGCTCTAGGTTTTTTTTGCAAAAAGCCAGATTTACTTCTACTAAGTTCAGAAGCAAGAAAAGCTAGTTGAAATTTTATAACACCTAAGAGAGAACTTGAATTTCATATCACAACTCTGTTGTGGTCAAGTCAAATTCTCAATTCATTTCACAATTCATTTTGAAAACATCTGACGGGGGAACAATATGGCCACTCCAACTGTCCATAACCGCGGACGCGGATATTCGAATAGTTTGACACTCTGCAGAGATTGTACACTTTCACCGCAATATTCGATACATCTGTCAGGAACAAATCCTGAATTCACCATACTTAGTATGCGGATAATCAATACTAACCTTTCAATTACAAGCCCTAGTATTAGCACCTCTCCTGTGAGTTTGGCCTCCCAACCATGACCAACTGTCATCTTGGGTACGGCACAGGTGGACAATCTTGACAAGGTAGCCTCAGCTCAGACCTTTGCCGTGAGGGAACCCATACTAAGGTATATAAGTTTCCAGTCAAGCCCTACCCAAACTTCGGGTATTGTGGTTGTACAGTAAAATTGGAATGGTATCACATCCAGACAACCATCAGTTTTATAAAGGGCTAAGGCTCATGCCTTAAAATTGTCATCATCAAAATCATCTGGTGTTCGGAAACACATGTGAAAACATTTCAGTAGAATGATCCATCATTCCAAGGTTTTCATAACCATTTTTCCACCAAGTATTCCCATCTAAAGTTGATCAAGTTTTATGCTTAGCACTAGCATCTACAAGTGGGGGTGAGTCATAATGAGGGGTGGTAAACAAGTGTAGTTTAACTAGGTTCAATATCATGCCTTAGGATGACATCAAGATTATCTAGCTTAGGCCAAATTTAATGCTCTTTATGCAACCTTCAATTATCTTTCTAGTATCTACAATTTACTCAAGTAAACTCTAAGTAATAGCTTTGATAAAGAAATAAAGTAGGAAGCTTGCAAGTAAAACTAGGAATGGGTTTATCAAGTGGGTATGATCACATATGCTTAAGGCATATAGTTGGCATGGTAACAAGAAAGTATTAGCTTGCATAGGTCAAGTTGATTAGTAAGGCTTGCTAAATTAGAGTATCTTGCAAGTGTTAGCTTGCCTTGTGCAGAGTAGTGGTTGAAGTTCTCCTCGGCTTCTTCGTAGTATCCTCCTTCCTCCTCGTATCCTTGGTCGGTACTAGTGTCTATGAATAAATACGAGGTACACAATCACCAAACAATACTTAACTACTTTCAACCATCACACAAAGGTGTTCTATAGATGATCTAGCATCATCACTTAAGATAACAAGATTAAGACATTTGTCTTATTTATACTTAAGATTTAATATTCTCCAAACCAAACATGGGATCATGTTGACACATGTCATCACCACATATTTCAGTACATGGGAATGTGATTTAAAGTGGTGTCACAATTTAATAAGGTTTAACCTTTTAGTTTAAATAAAATAAGTGACTAGAAATGCCTATGTGGAATTCTTTTATTACTTGAACATTATTTCTGTAAGTAAAACCCATATGTTTTTATATATTCTGAAAGGTATGATCAAATGTGATTTTTGAGAGTTGGAATCAACTCAAAATCTATTATGGTTGAAATTTGAAATTTTTTTGAATGCAGAAAAGCTTCTGACTTGTTATTTTTACCAAGGTTGATCTATAAATCCAAATAATTTGAATCCAACGGGTTTGGATTAAGCATTTCAATACCTTTCTAACAAAATTGGTTTCATTCAATTTGGTTCACTGAATCGAGCTGGGTTGATTTTTGAAACTGGGTATAGAACTAAGTTTGAATATAAATAGAAAAAGCTAAGTTCAAACGAGTGGGCTGCGCGGGAAAGGTAAATGGGCTGGCCCAGTGTCACTCCATGGCCAGCTTAGCCGACATGGGGTACCAGTCGGTGGCTCATAACGCCAAGCGGGCAGGCGATCTCGGTCGCACGATCTAAGTCTAATCGAACGACTACGGCTCATCGTCCACGTCGGGCAGCGCCGACGAGACAGAACCCTAACGCGACAGGTGGGGCTCGTGGGAGGCTCACCGGGGCTCAGGCGAGGGTCGGCGATGGGGGCAAACGACGAAGTCGACGACGGCGATTCTCCTGGCACCGACAGCTCCTCCTGGGGCGGCTCCAATCGATGGCTTCCTTCTTCTCCAGCAGCGGCGGGCTCTGGTGAAATTCCGGTGATGCGCTGCTCGCCTTGCTCCGGGAGTCAGGTGGGGTGGTTCTGGGTGAGAGGGGAGTGTAATGGTGTGACGAAATCGAGCGGGGGAGGCCTCTATTTATAATGGCGAGAGGGGACCGATGGGCCCGGGCTGAGCTCGTTGTGGTCGACAGCACAGAGGGCTATCGGCGTGGGTAACAGTAGGGGGCGGTGCTATGCTCCCTGGCGAAGCTCAACGACGTGGTGGCGAGGCATGGGGAGGTTCTGATCGGTCGGAACACTTCGGTGCTCTGAGCGTGTCTGACGGAGGTTTTGATGGCAGACAGCGTGCGTGGCCCGTGCGGCGTCGAACAGGCGTTTCTGCGGGGTTGCTGGGGTGGTGGTGATCACGCGTGCACGCGGCTAAGGCGGCGCGCGGTCTGTGGGCGTGTGTCGAGGGTGGCGCACGGGCGCGCTCTCGGCATGCTCGCAGAGAGGCTTGGCATGGCTTGGGCGTGTGAACTAGTGGCTGGCATTGCTCGAGGCTGGGACATGGAGAGGCGGTGCGGTGCGTGCTAGCTCCCAAAAAAGTTGGCGAGGCTACTGTTGCTCGTAGCTTGCTGTCGACCATGGGGTGGCAATGGTGCTCTGGGCCTGGTCACCATTGATGACAATGGCTAGCTTACAATGGTGCTAGAGATTAGTTAAGGTTGCTAGATGGTCTACTAAGGCTAGTTGTAACCAAAGAGGGAACAAGTTAGGCTCAAAACACTATTAAAAATAGTGAATTTGATTTGGTTGATTTGAATCTGCAACCTGTTTGATGAAATGGCCATAGGAACTTGAGTTTTGAATTTGAAAAGATTTTTGGTGGGTGTGCTAGGCATGTACTGGTGATATTGTGGATGCTTGGGTTTTGAAAATTGAGCTTGTTTGAGTGATTTTTGAAATAGTGGGATCTTCCCATATGAAATAGATTCAATTTTAAACTGTCATTTAAACTAAGCATTAAAATGTTTTTGGATGATCACAAAGTGGGCCTTGGTACCTTATTATGAGTACTATCAAGGGGTGCAAAGATCCATACATGTTTCTGTTAAGTTCTAAAAGTTAGAGATAGCCAAAGTAGGCATGGGAATTAATTTGGCCAAAGTGACCATTCAATTAATTTGTTTTTTTTGACTTGTTTGTCTTTGGGAAAAGTTTGGGGATTGTTTGGATGATGTTTATTTCACCTAAGAATCATTTTACAAGCAAAGAAACACAGAATCATGGCAATTCAAAAGAATCCAAATTTTAATGCACACACATATGAATGCTTTCATATTTATAATTGGAAAAGTTTTTGTTAACCCTTATTTTGATGATTAGAGTTTGATGATCCAAGTTTAGTATTTTTGGGATGTTACAAACCTTCCCCCCTTAAACAAAATCTCGTCCCGAGATTTGAAAAAAGGACGAAAAGATTACCTAGGATTTGAAGAGATCGGGAAACTCCGTCCTGATGTGATCTTCGCGCTCCCAGGTAGCTTCCTCTTCTGTGTGGTTGCTCCACTGAATCTTGAGAAACTTGATGCTTCGGGTTCTAGTAGTTCTAAAAGCTTCTTCCAAAATACGGACGGGTACTTCGGGATAGGTCAGGTCATCGTTGATTTCTATGGTCCGGTGATCGATATTCTTGAACACTTTAGTCTTCTCTGGAACTTCGAGGCACTTGTGAAGTAATGAGATATGGAACACATTGTGCACTGCTGACATCTCTTCGGGTAGTTCGAATTGATACGACACTTCTCCTCGATGGTTTAGAATCTTGAAGGGGCCGATATATCTGGGGGCTAACTTTCCTTTCAGCTGGAAACGCTGCATTCCCTTCAATGGCGACACTTTCAGATACACAAAATATCCTATGTTGAAGGCGAGGTCTCGAAGTCTCTTGTCGGCGTAACTCTTTTGCCTTGACTGGCCTGTCTTGAGGTGCTCACGAATCTTATGAACCTTCTATTCTGCTTCTCGTAGGATGTCGGGTCCGAAAATCTGACTCTCTCCTACTTCCGACAAGTTCAAAGGGGTGCGACACTTCATTCCATACATGAATTCAAATGGGGCCATTTGCAAACTAGCTTGATAATTGTTGTTGTATGAAAATTCTGCGAACGACAGACAGTCTTCCCATTTTGATCCATACTCTAACACACATGCTCTCAGAATATCTTCGAGTATTTGATTTACTCGCTCCATTTGTCCGTCGGTCTGAGGGTGATAAGTTGTGCTGAATCTAGTTGGGTTCCTAAACCTTCTTGGACTTTCTTCCATAATCTCGAGGTAAACCGAGTTCCTCGATACGATACGATGTTCTTGGGGACTCCATGAAAACTGAAGATTCTAGCGATGTATAACTCCGCTAGCTTCGAACTCTGATATGTGGTCTTGACGGGTAAGAAATGGGTGACTTTGGACAATCTGTCCACTATGACCCAAATAGAGTCATTTCCCCTACTAGAAGTAGGCAATCTGGTGATAAAGTCCATTCCAACGGAATCCCATTTACATTCTGGAATCTGCAGGGGTTGCAATAATCCAGCGGTTCTTTAATGTCCCGCCTTGACTCTCTGACATATATCACACTTGGCGATATAGCTTTCGATTTCTCTCTTCATATTGTGCCACCAAAATTGCTCCTTCAAATATTGATACATCTTCGTTCCTCCGGGGTGGATAGAATAAAGAGTATCATGAGCTTCCTTCAGAAAAACTTCTTTCAACTCGGAATCTGCTGATACACAAAGGCGTCCTTTGTACCACAGAACTCCTTCTTCGTCTTCGGTGAATCCGGGTACTTTGCCTATACCAATACGACGCTTGATTCCATCGATACTAGCATTTCCTTTTTGCGCCCCTTTGATCTGGATGATCAAAGTGGGTTGAAGTTCTATGCTAGCCAAAAATCCTTCACTCACTAATTCCATCCGGAAATCTTCCATCTCTTTGTGCAAACTTGGTTGCTCCTTCAAAATCATGGAGTTCAAGCGGCACGGCAATATGCTAAGGGCATCTGCTACCACGTTGGCTTTACCAGGGTGATAGTGAATGTCTAGATTGTAATCCTTGATTAGCTCAATCCATCTTCTCTGTCTTATATTCAGCTCCTTCTGAGTGAATATATACTTCAGGCTTTTGTGATCCGAATAAACCTCACAACGGTTTCCCATCAGGTAATTCCTCCATGTCTTCAGGGCTAGAACTACGGCTGCGAGTTCGAGGTCATGTGTTGGGTAATTTTGCTCATCTTGTTTCAGTTGTCGAGATAAATAAGATATGACTTTGCCTTCTTGCATTAGCACACATCCGAGACCGATCTTGGATGCGTCACAATACACGTCAAAGGGCTTTGTGATATCCGACATTATTAAGATTGGGGCTGAAATCAATCTCCTCTTGAGTTCTTGAAAACTCGCTTCACATTTGTCCGTCCATTCAAAGTTCTTGTCCTTCTTCAGCAATTGGGTCATGGGTCTGGCGATACTCGAGAATCCTTCTACGAACTTGCGGTAATATCCTGCCAATCCGAGAAATGCACGAACTTGGGTCTGAGTGGTTGGGGCTTGCCAATCTTCGACATCTTTCACCTTTGCAGGGTCAACGGCAATTCCTCCGGCTGATACAATGTGTGCAAGGAATCCTGCCTCCTGTAACCAGAATTCACATTTGCTAAACTTGGCATACAACTGATGCTCTCTAAGGGTTCCAAGAATGGTCCTTAGGTGTAGCTCATGTTCTTCTTCTGATTTGGAATAAATCAGAATGTCATCGATGAAAACAACGACAAACTTATCCAGGAAGTCCATAAAAATCTTATTCATGAGATTCATGAAATAAGCGGGGGCATTGGTTAATCCAAAAGACATGACAATATACTCGTATAATCCATATCTGGTGGTAAAGGCAGTCTTGGGAATATCCTCTGCGTGAATCTTGAGTTGATGATATCCAGTTCTAAGATCAATCTTAGAAAACACTTTGGCACCGGTTAACTGATCAAACAAATCTTCTATCTTGGGCAATGGGTACTTGTTCTTGATAGTGACATCATTCAACTTCCGGTAATCTGTACACAAACGGTTACCTCCATCCTTCTTGTCCACAAATAAGATAGGTGATCTCCATGGTGACGCACTTGGTTGAATCAATCCAATTTCCAACATGGCATCCAGTTGCTTCTTCAGTTCTGCTAGTTCAGACGGGTTCATACTATATGGTCTCTGGGCTATGGGTCATGTTCCGGGGATTAGTTCGATGATAAACTCGATATCCCGATCTAGGGGCATACCGGGCAAAACATCTGGAAATACGTCGGGGTATTCACAGACTATCCGGACTTGGTCAATGGTAGGTTGGGCTATACTCTTGTTGTACTTGAATTGACGGGGTAAGGTTTCAGATACATGCTCGACTGATATTCCCGCTGTACTAGTCATGGTTATGGCTTTCTTGGCACAGTAAATTAATCCTTTATGTTTGGACATCCAATCCATTCTTAGTACTTCTTCCAAACATTTAGTTCCGAGTACTATCAGATTAGCATAAAAGTCTATGCCATGGATTCGCATAGGGACGACTTTGCAAATTTGCCTAGCTTTGGTGGTTGAACCGGGGATTTGAACAATCATAACATGCTTCAGTTTGGTTGGTTGGATCTTACTAGTGCATGCAAATTCTTCGGTGACAAATGAGTGCGATGCACCAGAATCAAACAACACTCTTGCAAGTACTGAATTAACAGAAAACACACCCAGCACGACGTCTGGTGCTTCCTGACCTTCTTCAGCATGCATGAGAAAAATACGGCCGTTGCGGTTGAGCGAATTCCCTGGGGCAAACCTTCTTCTGGGCTGAACACGACGCTGCTGCTGAGCTGGGGCATTTGCATTGGGGGAAGCGACATTCTTCTTGGGGCACTCGTTGGAGTAGTGACCCTTATTTCCACAGTCATAACAAGTCACTTGCGACTTGTCCTTTGCTGCAACAGGCACAACATTGCTTCCAGTCCTTGGGGCAGTGTTGGTGTTGGCGGTAGCATTGTTGTTGTTGAACTTGGGTGGTGCATGGTTAAAATTGTTAGAGTTGCCGGGGTTTTTGTGATTTCCTCCGGGCCTCGGGTTTCCACGGTTGGGATAGGTCGGACGGTTCATCGGGGGTCTGTTGGTTCTCGGGGCAAATCCTGGAGATGCTGGCTGATGCATCATGCGACGCTTGCGGTTCTCATTGGCTTGGTTGATCTTTCCTTCCATCTGGATGGCAGAGTCGACAAGGGCTTCAATATCTGCAAAGGGGATATTGACCAACACAGTCTGCATCTCATCGTGCAGACCGTTCAAGAATCTCTCTTTCTTCTTGGCTTCAGTGTCGATCTCATCCAGGGCATACCTAGCTAATGACAAGAATTTGTCACCGTATTCCACTACGGTCATTCGTCCTTGCTTCAGTTCTCTGAACTCATCTCTCATTCTCTTGATCAAACCCGGTGGCACATGGGTTCTGCTGAACTTGACCTTGAATTCCTCCCATGTCATCATCTGTCCTCCGGTCATTGCACGAATGCTATTCCACCATGCTCTTGCATCTTCGGCTAGATAGTGGGTGGCGAACAGAACTTTCTCGTTGGCTTCCACTCCGACGACTTCTAGGTTGTTTTTCATGGTTTGCAGCCAATCATCTGCGTCTAAGGGTTCTTCTGACTTAGTGAAAATGGGTGGGTTATTGTTCTGGAAATTCTTGAGCTTAGATCCATGGTTGTCCTGATTTCCTTGGCCTTGATTGTTGTGGGCTAGCTGAGCTATCTGCTGAAGGGTGGCTAAGTTGGCTTGACATTCGGCTCTTTCAGCTTCGCGGTCAGAAACCAACATTTGTAGGATCTGCAACATCGGGTCCGGGGATGAACCACTTCCTCCGCGTGGCATCTGAAGATTGAGGTCGATCATGAGAAAAGAGGGAAATTTCTAAGGTTTAGGGACTTTGAAAAGTTTTTAAAGTTTGACTCAGATTTTCTAGCAACTTGCTTTTCATTCATTCATTCATAGCACACGGTACAAACACACAACACAACAAAGGTAAACAAATGGTTTTAAGAACCATTCTGGAAACTACGATACAGTGGGACCGAATACAACTCACTACGCTAGTGCTACTACTCCTCGGAGTCGGTGTAGTCATCATCCTCATCATCCTCGTCGTCATCGATGAAGGCGAAATCATCCTCATCGGTGAAGAAGTCCATAGCCTGATCCTCCAGAAAATCATCATCATCGCTGAGATAGGAGTAGGGGTCTCCACGAAGATCCTCTTCGGCATTCTCCCTTTCCTCCAACTACATGTCTCTCTCGTGGATGGTCTCCTCCAAATCCGAGATACGGTGGTGAAGACGGGCAATGATGCGCTCCTTCTTGTCAAGCTAACGGCGGCGAGACTTGCGATCCTTTGCTAGCATGGAGATGGTCTGATCCTTCGTCTTGATGATGGCGGACTTGTGGTTGGAGTAGTCACGAAAATTGTGCAATTCCTACTGACGATCGTACATCATGAAGCTAAGGTGGTCCAACTGAGTCTTCAGCTCGTGGTGGTATGGGGCTTCCAGTGGCTGTGCCATAGCATCACGTCTTGGACAAAACTCAAATCGGGTACCCTTGATCTGGTTGATACTCTGCCCACACAGATGGGCAAGAGCTTCCTGCATGGCCCTGGCAAGTCCATCTAGCCAGTTGTTCTCTCTTAAGATGAACTGAATTCCCTCGTCAATGGGGGGTTCCATATTTCCTCGGAGACTTGCAACAATTAGCCACTACAGATCTTCCCCTCCTTGATCATTGAGCTGAGCTCCGAAGAACTCGGGGTCCGGACGCTCCAGAAGTTCCAAAAGATGGTCCATAAGTTCTGCATCGGGGGCTTGTTATAGGTGAAGAGGCAAGGCTAGGAGGCGGCCAGGGGGCCCACACCCTACCCAGGCGCGGGGTGGGCCCACCCGTGCCTAGGGGGGTGCGGCGGCCCTGGTTCACCTCTCCGTCTCTCCTCCGGATTTCGTGTCGCCCACGGTAAAGTATTGACTTTGGCTTTTGTCCCGTCCAATTCTGAGAATATTGATTTTCTGCCTTTCTGGAACCAAAAACAGAAGAAAACAAGCACCTGGCATTGTGGCAACTTGTTAATAGGTTAGTTCCAGAAAAGATAAAAACACCTCAAAGTGTCGACAAAGCAAAGCAAAGTATATACTAAACAAGCATGGAGCATCAAAAATTATAGATACGTTTCCGACGTATCAACTGTTGCCACTAGGGAGAAAACAACGGTCTCTTGTTCATGGAACAAGTGGATTGTTTACCTTACACACTTTGCTTAAAGAAGTTGTCTGTTGCTTGCAACTTAATACTCGAGGGGGTTCGGATGATAACCCAAAGGTGGAATTCTAGTCATAGATGCAGTTGGATGGCGGTCTATGTATCTTGTTGTATTTCCCAATAGAATCTCATAGGATCATGATGATTAGTATTGCATTGTTATGCCTTGATCAGTCCTATCAACTACCCTGCTGCAATTTGTTTACCCAGCATGCCATGTTTGTTTATCTAAGGAGCACACCTCTAGTGTCCAATCTTTAACATTGATACATCTTCACTATTACTGTTTACTTGTTGGAAACCACCATTTCCTTCCACACCATAAAGTTAATCCTTTGTTACAGCAAACCAGTGAGATTGACAACCTCACTGTTTGTTGGGGGAAAAGTCTTGAGTTTGTGTTGTGCAGGTCTCGAAGTTGCTAGCAACACCTTTGAGTCATTTCCTTCCTCCTACTAGTTCAATAACCTCGATTTCTTACTGAGGGAAAACTTGCTGATGTGCTCATCATACCTTCCTCTTGGGGTCTCCCAACGAAGTTTTCACGCACTCATCAAGCCTTTTTCTGGCGTCGTTGCCGGGGAGGCTAAGGACGTCTTCACAAGGGGAGTCCTCCTCAACCTTTCTCTTTACTTTGTTTTTGTTTTGCTTAGTTTCTTTTGTTTGGTTTTGTTTGCCTATTTTTATCAAAAACTCCAAAAAAAATTAGTTTAGTTTGGGTTGCCTTCCCTTATCAAAAACACAAAAAATTTTAGTTCCTACTCTAGTTGCTGGTCTGTTATTGCCTTGCTTTTTCATGCTTTCTATCAATGGATGGTTTATTTGACACTAGTTCTTATTGGCAAGGTGGGTTCACGGAAGAACAAAAGTATTATTATAAGGAACACCGTTTGTCACAAAAAGGGAAACACTTATGGGAACAAATTGATAAGTTGAATACTATTGCTAGAGACGTGTGCTCCACTTATAATGTTACTTATTGCTTTGATGAATATTGTTGCCGTAGGAGGTATAAACACCTTGCTTTTCAATGTGAGTATAATGATAATGTTACCATATCTTCTTATGTTAAGGGAAATTATGACTTTTATGATGTGGAACAAATTGAAGAATTTATTGCTTTCAAGGGTGCATTTGAACTTGCTAATTTGCTTGAAAATACTGATAATGCACCTTATGAATATGAGGTTTATGAGATACTTAAATTTTGCTTTGATAATTAAAAGGAAGCGAATGGCTATATTCTTGAATATTTTAATAGATGCTTTCCACACACGGAAGAGACTAATGCTTTGCAGGAGCCTATGGAAGAAGAAATTGCTGAAAATGGAAGCTCATTAAATGAAAAAGAGGAGGAGAGTGATGAACAAAGGGAGGAAGAATGGATCTACCCATGTCTACCTTCTAATGAGAGTAAATCTTTACCTCTTACATTATTTGATTGTCCCCCATGCTTACCAAAGGAGGATGAATGTTATGTACCTGTGGATTCTTTTGAAATATCTGCTATGGGTAAAACTTGTGATAATAGTTATCCTCCTGTTATCGATGATAATACTTTATTTGTGCCTAACTTAGAAATGCATGGTACTAAAGAGTTTTAGAAAATGTTTATGATAAAGCTCTAGATGATGGTCCTATATTGAATGATCAGTCACCTTATTATAAAATTGTTAAAAGTGGGTTTGATGGTTTTAATCCCACTATTTTCGAGCTTGATAGATGTGTTTGTGTATCATGAAAACATTCTTTATGTGATATTTATATTGTTGAGTTTATTCATGAGGCTACTGAAAATTATTATGAGAGAGGAAAATATGGTTGTAGAAGTTTTCATAGTATTGAAACACCTCTCTATGTGCTGAAAGCTTTGAAGTTGCTCTTGTTTTATCTGCCCATTCTTGTTACTATGTGCTTCTTTGATTTATTTTCTTACAATATTACTATGCATAGGAAGTGGGTTAGACTTAAATGTGTTTTGAATTTGCTTCTTGATGCTCTCTTTTACTTCAATTCATATTTCTTATGTGAGCATCTTCTCAAACTATCAAGCCTAATTAACTTAAATGCGTTAAAGAAAAGTACTTGTTGGGAGATAACCCAAGAGTTTTCTTGAGTCTTGGAAGTTATTACTTCAGTAGTGACCTCTCCTTATCTTTTTTTTCTTTTTGTGCCAAAAATGATCTCTAATGAGAGGGAAGTAAGATTTGGCGAGTTGCTGATTTTTGTGCTCCACCGTAAAAAGTCGTGAGGAATCTCTGTAAGTCGGATGGAGCTGATACTTTACTAATAGATCCCCCAGTATGTTAGCTAACTTTCGTTAGTTCAACACTTTTTGATTTGAGCAACAGAGTGTCTTCTAAAAAAAATCGGTTTCTACCTGCTGGTCTGTTTTGACAAATTTCTGCCATTATTTGCATTTGCTTCTTATTGATTCCTTTTTGGGTTCTTTTTGGGAAATTGAGCTTTTTGGGGGAACTTCTACATTAGCTTATGTTTTTAGTGAAATTTTTGCTCTTCTAAAGCTAAACCCAAGGGTATATTATCTTTTGAATACACTAATGTTGCTAATGAAGATTGTGTGAAGGAAAAAAATTCAGGTGTAGAGAGAGATTGATGTAATGAGATGAAGAATGGACAAAAGCTCAAGCTTGGGGATTCCATCCCGTGTCACCCCAAGAAATATCCAAGATGTACAAGCGTCAAATCTTGGGGATGCCCAAGGCATCCCCTTCTTCATCAATAAAAAGCTCAGGTCTTTCTAGACACTTCGTTTTTATTGTTTAATGCACTGTTGTGTTCTTCTTGGAGCATCTTACTTTTCGTTTGGTTTGCTTAGTTTGCTTGAATAAAGTAGTTTGGACCCCCGTTCTTGCTGTTTTGTTTCAAATAAGTTGATTGGTGTTGGGAAAAGAGTAGAAAGTTCTTGCTTGAATAGTGCAAGAGGAGCTTTCTATGACTGTGACTTAGACTTTAGCATGTTATGCTAGGTGTTGTTTTGACCTTATGCTTAGTGATTATTGATGTAGCATGTTTTGTTCCAAACAATTGGGATTGCTTAGTGTGCCTTGAAGGAATCATGTATTGTTTTAGCATACAAAAGCATAGTATTGTGGTATTCTCCTTTGATGCTTTATTTGGGTTGACTTGGCACATGCTCACACCATGTTATGACTATGAACAAGTCAACATAGCCTCTATGATCATTTAGTCCTTGACTTGTAGTACCACTTTATGCTTTGGTTAGTAATGTTTTGTCGCTCTGCATGATTATGGCCATTATTTCTCTCTTAGTTGGTTGCTCCCAGTCTTTTGCTAGCCTCCACTTGTATGAGTAAGCTCTACTCATGCTTCCAACTCCCAAGAAACCAAGTTATTCCAAAGTGTCCACTATAAATTCTTATGCATGGTGTGTTACACCATTCCAATTATATTCTTGTTTTCATCTATCTTCTAATTAAAAAGTATTTCGTTATGTGAAAACTTAGTGATTAAAGCTCTCACAAACTTTATGGCACACTTTATTTTTCTTGCCCCTAATAAAAACTTGAACCATTGTGTCATCTATGTTGTATATGCTTGCACTTATACGTTGTAATTAGCAGAACCGTGCTGTCACGGGGAACGCTTTCAACATTGCACTTGTACTTTGTACACATTTAATATCACGCTATTTTGTCTATGGATGTCGCCGGTGTGAAATAAAAGGGGAGCTTGTAAGTTCATGGAGTTATGTATGTGTGTTAGAGAAACGCCTAGGCCGCTAGCCTAAGCCATGCCTAATCATGGTGGAAACTTGCAGCATCACCATAGTGACATCTATGAAGCTTTCTTCTTATAAAAAAAGAGACATATTGAGAAAAAAGGAAAGAGGGAAAAAGCACCATATTCCCATGGTAAATAAGAATATTGCCGAGATGCTCATTGTCTGCTTCCCTTGTCATTTTGGTTATGGGATAGCTCTTGTACCATGTGCAAGGGGTACCCCGTTGGCGGTTCTCTATGATACACATGTACTTACTATGACAAGAACTTACGGGTGACTAAAGTTGAGTAGCATAGGGAGCGGCCCTCGTATTCAAGGGACATGAGATTGCCAACTTATACTTTGTCAAGCATATAATCCATAGTTTGTTCACTTTAACCTTAATCACTTCCAGATGCTTATGATAGGGGCAATGAGAGCTGAAAGCTAATAAGTACCATAATTTTTCGACACTCTTTTTGAAACTTGAAATCCCTGCTTCCCTTTATGAAGGGTGTTTCTTCCACCATTATATTGAGTCTCCACCTTATATCCTTTAGGCACCAGTTAAGAGAGCATAGTTGCCATTCTTAGTTCTATGTGCATTGTCCTAAAACTTATTTATTGATGCATATTGTTGATATTACTTGTTCTTGTGCTATTTGTATCTAGTCACTCTTATGAACTTTGAAGGTGTCCTATGCATCTATTTTCTACTCCATGAGGGACAAGTTCATTGCCACTATGACATGTTTTCTGTATGTGAAACAAACAAACATTTTTCAATGCATGTTATTCATGATCTTTGTTTGTATCCTTTCATGTTGCATGCATAGTTACTTGTCTTGCTGTTAGAACTCCATCTTTCATGCTCATGTTTAGAGTTCTTTGATGCCAGCTTTCAATGCTTGAAAATGGTTTGATCTTGATTTTGATGGTGCATGTCACCTAAAAAATTATTCTTTTTATCACTTACCTACTCGAGGACGAGCAGGAGTTAAGCTTGGGGATGCTTGATATGTCGTAAACGTATCTATATTTTTTGATGTTCCATGCTTGTTTAGTATCTACTTCGCTTTGCTTTGTCTACACTTTGAGGTGTTTTTTATATGTTTTCTGGTACTAACCTATTAACAAGATGCCAAAGTGCCAGTTGCCTATTTTCTTCTATTTTTGGTTCCAGAAAGGCAAAAAATCAATATTCTCGGAATTGGACTAGACAAAAGCCAAAGTCAATATTTTACCGTGGGGAACACGGAGCCAGAAGACGAGAGGGAGGAGGGCCTCGAGGGGACCACACCCCTGGCCGCGCGGCCAGGCCTGGCCCGCGCCTGTTGGGTGCAGCCTCCACGGGCACCCCCTCGGCCTCCCTCTTCACCTATAAGAAGCCCCCGATGCCTAAACCCTAAGTACCCGATCAATATTCCACGAAACCGTATGTAGCCGCCGCCACCATCGTCCCTAGATCGGTGGGAGGGGATGTGAAGATCTTACCGGCACCCTGTCGGAGGGGAGATCATCCTGGAGGCCTTCTTCTTCATCATGCCAGCCTCCGGTATGAAGCGTGAGCAATTCCACCTTGGACTACGGGTCCATGTAGTAGCGAGATGATTGTATCTCCTCCTTTGTGCTTTCATGTCTAGATCTTGTGAGCTCCATTCATGATCAAGATCTCAGCTATTTGTAATCATGCATGTTGTGTTTACGGGGATCCGATGGATATTGAGATTACTTTGTCAGATTGATTAATGGTTTTGTCTTATTGATTCTATCATGTTTGTGTTTTTTTGAGATCTTGCATGCTCTCCCTTGTTAGTAGCTATCTTGGACAAGTATATGCTAGTGACTCTAAGAGGGGATATTTATGCTCGATAGTGGGTTCATCCCTCTATTTAATCTAAGGGAAGTGATAGAAATCTTTAAGGTTGTAGATGTGTTGTTGCCACTAGGTAGAAAACAACGGTCTCTTGTTCATGGAACAAGTGGATTGTTTACCTTACACACTTTTCTTAAAGCAGTTGTCTGTTGCTTGCAACTTAATACTGGAGGGGGTTCGGATGATAACCCAAAGGTGGACTTCTAGTCATAGATGCAGTTGGATGGCGGTCTATGTATCTTGTTGTATTGCCCAATCGAATCTCATAGGATCATGATGATTAATATTGCATTGTTATGCCTTGCTCAGTCCTGTTAATTGTCCTGCTGTAATTTGTTTACCCAGCATGCCATATTTGTTTATCTAAGGAGAAAACCTCTAGTGAACTATGGACCCCGGTCCAATCTTTACCATTGATACATCTTCACTATTACTTTTTACTTGATGCAAACCACCATTACCTTCCACACCATATAGTTAATCCTTTGTTACAGCAAACCGGTGAGATTGACAACCTCACTGTTCGTTGGGGAAAAGTCTTGAGTTTGTGTTGTGCAGGTATCCAAGTTGCTAGTAACACCTCTGAGTCATTTACTTCCTCCTACTGGTTCTATAACCTCTCTTTCTTACTGAGGGAAAACTTGCTCATGTGCTCATCATACCTTCCTCTTGGGGTCTCCCAACGAAGTGTTCATGCACTCATCATGTACTATGATGGTTCTCTGCATGATCTTGTATATCTCATTACTATCTTCGAAACGAGCCCAATATCATAAAAATCAGAGTCTTGATGCAAAAGTTATGGCTATTTTCGTGTTGGTTTTTCTATCAGTTTTCGCGGGGTGGGGCAGCGACTCCAGTCTTGCACCCCGGAGACTCCGACCCAAATTATGGTCCCGACTCCGGGGGGTGTACTAGGAGCATATGGAGCTCTCCCGGAGTCCTGGATGGAGTCTAGACCCCGGAGACTCTGGTCCTAGGGGCCGGAAACTCCGGGATTAGTGGTCTGTAACGGCTAGTTGTCATGGGGGGACCTATAAAATGCCCCCTTCTTCCCTAAGGGTCTGGTGGCTTGCATCCTCTGTCTCCTTCGTTGTTTCTACCTTCAAGAGCTTGCAAATACACTCAATTCCTCCCATATTTATTGAATCTCTTTGGGGGAGTTGAAAGGGGAGATCTAGATCTACAACTCCAAAAATACATATCTCCTCTATGTGAGGGGAACATATTGGGATCTAGATCTTGGTTTTTTGTGTGGATTTCCTATTGTGTCCTTCCTCTCTTATTCCCCCAATAGATTTTGTAGCTTTGGTGGCATTTGGGAGTGAAGGATTTGACATTGCATTAGGTGCATCGGTTTTAGTTCTCCTCATACTCAACTACAAGACTATTGTTCTTTAGGAACCATGCATTGTTTCTCATCCGTCGGTCTCCGAATTGTATTCATAAATGTGGACCACTCGGAAGTGATACCATCATCTAGATAGAAACCCTTGATGTATGGGTGGTCACTTATCTGAAAGTTAACCACATGAGCATTGCCTTTCGTAAACCTAGTGAACACTAGAGAGATTTGAAGCATGTTTATTTCATTGTGGGAGTCTGCCATGCCAAATAAAGAGTTCCCAATCCAAAGATCGTGTGCATCCCTGGGCACAAAAATCTGGCATGGTCGACCCGATCCAAAAATGACTCGATGGGCTAGGATTTTTGGGCTGTGGGCTAGGATTAGTCCAAGCATATGTGGCCATGGGCTCAGGCCATGAAAATAGCCAAAATAGGGAAGGACTGGCCCGATGGAATTTGGCTTTCTCAGGCCGGGCTTGGACCTAATATTTTGGCCCGACATCCGAGCTAAGATGGGCTCAGTCCTGGGTTTTATGTGACGTGCTTTTTTCTTGCTAGGACTAAAGCCCGACCCACCCCGAAAAATGCCCAGGCACAATTGTGTGACGCAACCGTCTTGTATGATCACCCTCCAACACATGTCCTTTATATTGGTCTTGCCAAACAAATGGATAGTTCTTCCACTCAATGCATGCAATCTATGCTCCCCAGTATACCAGGAAAATCTCTTCACGCATTGATTGACAACAACCATGCAATGTTGCTAATAGTTGGTTATCTCAAGTACACTTGGCCAAACACTTGCACAACTGTGTGGCAAAGCTGGTACATTGATTCCGAGCATGTAGCCTCATTCATGTGCATGTACTCATCGACAAGTTTGCCAGAAAATCCACACACAAGCATCCAAATAGTTGCAATACAAGTTTTTATAAGATTTGAAGCCAGACTTACCAGTTGCAATAGTTTTTAGAGAGTAGTAGTCATCGTAAGAGCTCACTCGCAAAAGATTCATGAACACATGCCTTCACATTCGGAACCAACACCGAAACTAAGATGGAGTGTAAAGTATATTGGTGGGATGGAAGTAGTAGTTGAAGAGTTAGACATGGCCGACGTATCTATTACGATCCATCACAACGCTTCACCGAGCCCCTATACCACGGAAGCTCGTCCTCGAGATGCTCATTGATGACTACAACCGTGATCACGACTATGTCGGCATTTTGATTGCAGGAGTCATCTGATGTGTCGATGAAGTGCTTGTAGAATAACATGTCTAGATCATACACGTTGATTTGCAAAAAATAAATAAGCAACGAATAGTCACATATGCATCGAAGGACATCTTCAAAAAATGAAGCAAATTGCTAATAAATACCAGAACGCAGGTCGTGAGCAATGACAATCATGGTTGTGGTAGTGCCCGGCAAAACGGTCGGTGAGCTTCAGCAGAAGTGGACAGAACCCGACCAAAGCCACTGATAGCTCCAAATATTGACAATTTTTTTTGAGGATTTTCCATTGGTTTTCACTTGGTTTCTTTGGTTTTGATATTTCAACTAACACTGGTCGGTGATCTCCAGCAGAAGTGGACGGAAGCCGACCAAAGCCGCTGATAGATCCAAATATTGAAACTTTTTATCGAGAATTTTCTATTGGTTTTCACTTGGTTTTTTTGATTTTTATCTTTCAACTGACGCTAATATCATGAGTTGGTTAAGCCTTGTTCTTTTATGATGAATTTCGTGTACTGGAAACTTTTGGAAAGATCTGAGAGAATTCATGGGCTAACCACACCTAAATGAACAAATATCAAATTGAGGACATTTCCATCCGAAGCCTACTAAACCCTTAAAGATCTTTTGTATGGCCGGAGGCCGCCCGTATGACACGCCATCATATCTTTTATATCAATACATGCATCTTTCGTAAGGGCCGCACACCATCCTAGAAGATAATATATCAAATCTGAAGAAGGAGAATAACCTCGTCTCATCCTCCGAAGATCTCTAGCCTCTTCATCATCAACTCCACCATATTATCCACTTGTACTTATAGAGAGAGATTCATACTTGTAAGATTAGGGATTGTAACCTCTATTCACACTTTGGTTTGTATTTGATTTGATCATAGACATTATTGTGTTTTGCTATGGTATAGTTGAGATGATTTATATTTCCAATATGATTATGTCTTTGATCTATTCTCCTCTCATGTGTGAGTAAATGCCCATAGGCATGGGAGATGTAAGGAATTTGTGAGATATGATGTGCCTCTCTTATTTCCATCCATTTGTGATTATTATATTGTGATAATGGCTATCTATGTTTACCTAATGCTTGTTATCCAATTTAAGGGCTCGGGTAACATGATCCTGAGATCTCATAGATATGAACTTGTTTACTAGCGAGTCGGCGACCCCCCCCCCCCGAGTGACACTGCCGATATCAAGGAGGAACTATAATAACTCGAGGACAACAAGGAACCATCAAGTTTAAAGCCTTGATCTGGTCGAAAGACCTTTATTGATGTGCTGACCATGCTTTGGTAACAGTAAGGATTTGGAGATGTGCCCAAGAGGTAATAATAAAGTGGTTATTATTATATCTTTGTGTTTATGATAAACGTTTACATCCCATGTTATAATTTTATTAACCGGAAACATTAATACTTGTGTGTTTTGTAAACATAAAAGAGTCCCTAGTAAGCCTCTTGTGAAACTATCTTGTTGATTAATAGATGATCATGGTTTCCTGATCATGGACATTAGATGTTATTAATAACAAGATAATGTCATTAGGAGAATGATGTGATGGACACACTCCTATAGTTAGCATAGCATAAGATCAAGTCATTTAGAGTTTGTTTGCTACATGCTTTCAAATACATAGTAACATAATTCTTCAACCATGAGATCATGTTAATCACCATCACCATATGGATACTTTGATGACATCAAATGACACTTCCGTAATTGGGTGGTTATAAAGGTGGTATTAGGTATTCAGAAAGTATGTGTTGAAGCACATGGATCAAGAGTGGGATTTGTCCATCCATATGGCAGATAGATATACTCTGGACCCTCTCGGTGGAATGTCATCCAATTGTCTTGCAAGAATGTGACTAGGTCACAAGGGATGTCATATCATGGAACGAGTAAAGAGTACTTATCGGTAACGAGGTTGAACTAGGTATGGAGATACCGACGATCAAACCTAGGATAAGTAAAGTATCGCACGACAAAGGGAATCAGTATCATATATAAATGGTTCATTTGATCACAAAGTCATTGTAGAAATATGTGGGAGCCATATGGATTTCCAGATCCCTCTTTTGGTTATTGATCGGCGAGGTGGCTCGATTATGTCTGCATAGTTCATGAACCGTAGGGAGACACACTTTAGGAGTCAATGTTGTTAAGTAGATATGGAATATGAGTTTGAGACCGAATGGTGTTCGGAGTCTTGGATTGGATCCACGAAATCACAAGGAGATCCGGAATGGTCTGGAGAATAAGATTTATAAAAAGAAAGTGGTTTTCTGGGGTTCGGAAAAGTGTCGGTGTTTTGACCGGATACTTCTAGAATGTTCTAGAGGGACCACCAGTGGTTCCACCACCCCGGGAGGGGGTCACTTGGACAGTGACATGCCCTAGGGACCATCTTGAATATTCAAATCCTAGTTTGAAAAGTCAAACTCTAGTTTTTGGTAAGAAGGAAGACTTGGTGGAAAAGGTTCCAAGCTCTTCCCTTGGTGGCTGAGTTGGGGGGGGACATGGCCTGGGCTGGGAACCCTTGGCTGGTCACGCCCCCACCTATATAATGAGGGGTGGGGGCGCACCTCCTAGACCCTTGTCTATTGGAGCCTAACCCTAGCTGCCCCTCTCTTCTCTCTCATCCACCGTCCTGCTCCAGCTTAGGCAAAGCCTTTTCAGAAATCTCTCCTCCACCACCACCACCACACCATCGTGTTGTTGGGATTCTGAGGAGATATACTATGTCCACTGACTTGCTAGAATAAGGGAGATGAAGGTATTCATCGACTACCGTACATGTGATCGACTGTAGAAGCGCTACCGGAACGCGGCGCCAGAAGGATCGTCTACGTGATCTTGAGATCGACAAGTGATCGACTACATCAACCACGAGAATCTGATCTTATTAAACGCATTGGATCTACGAGGGTTACTTCTCTACAATCTCGTTGCACCAATCTTGTAGATTAGATCTTGACTTTGCCATAGATTAGATCTTGGTTTTGTGTGTTCACGCGATATAATTTTTTTGTTTTCCATGCAACGAACCCTAAAGTGGTATCAGATCCGACTCTATGTGTAGATTTGTTGCACGAGTAGAACACAATGGTTTTGTGGGCGTTGATGCTTTTGTTGTTGCTTGATTTTCGTGTACTTTGCATCTTGCGGTATGGTGTGGTGAAGCGGCCCGGGCTAACCTTACATGTCATCGCACATGAGACTTGCTCCACGCTCAATGTGCAACTTGCAGTACACAAGTGGCTTTGCGGGTTTCTGTCTCTCCCACCATAGTTAAGATTCAATTTACAACGGTCACTTGACAATACTTGTATCAACATTGTGGTTCTTTTTCGTAGGTAAGAACGATTCTTATTCGAAAGCCCCAAGCCACGTAAAACATGCAAAGAAAATTAGAGGCGTCTAACTTGTTTTTGAAGGGCATGTGATATGATATGATATGGACATGATGTGATTGTGTTTATATTTTATGTATGCAATGATCCTTATTGTAAGTTGGCAACCGGCATGAGCCTTATGGTTGTCTTTAAATTTGTTAAGACCCGCGTGTCTATTTATCATGTAATCGCTTTATTCCAAGTTGTTGTAATAGTTGTTGTTTGGTGATGGACAACCATGAAGCGACACCATTGACCTTGACGTCACGCTGGTGATGATGGAGATCATGTACGTGCTTTGGATATGGAGATCAAAGGCACAATAAGAAAGGCCATATCATATCACATATTATGAATTGCATATGTTGTTAATCCATTTTATGCATTTTATATTGCTTAGATTGCGACGGTAGAATTATAAGATGATCCCTCTCACTAAATATCAAGTAATAAAAGTGTTCGTCCTTAGTACGCACCGTTGCTAAGACTCGCCATTTCGAAGCATCACGTGATGATCGGGTGCGATAGATTCTACGTGTGAATACAATGGGTGCAAGCCAGATTTGCACATGCGGATACTAAGGTTAACCTTGACGAGCCTAGAATCTACAGAAATGGCCTCGGAACAAGGAATACCGAAAGGTAAAGCATGAGTCATATGTATGATATGATGAACATGTTGACTATTCGCCTTTGAAGCTACATCATCTCTCGTGTTGATCGGACTTGGTGTAGTGGATTTGGTTCATGTAATCACCAAAACGACACGAGGGATGTTGTTTTTGAGTGGGAGTTCAAAAGTAATATGAATAAAGTTGAACACAATTTATCATAAATTAAATCAAAGTGAATTTGCATAGTTGTTATAGTCATTGGCATCCATACACCACCTTACACTTAGTTTTAATTGATATAGTAGAACTATAGAATTCTAGATACTTACTTGACAAACTAGTATTGTATTGTTTTGAGTGTCAATCTAAAGTTTAAAAGTCCTATTGCAAACTTTCAGCAAACTCCATTTACTCCATGAAGTTTAATAATTAATATTAAATCAAGAGTACCAATTTCAGTGTTAGTGTCTAAAGTATCATGTTTGCCTCCTTGATTCTTGATATTCAAAAAATATTGTTTTAGTATCAAGGTTATCTAGGATCTGAAAGAAATGTTTTAGAAAGCATCATGTGTGGAAGATATTGCGATATCTAAAAAAATGTTTTGGTTGCAACATGATAGAGTATAATTTGGAAGAATACATGTTCTCATGTTTGATGAGAATTTGCGAAGGTTGGAGACACTAGACGTCCTAATCCTCCAAAAGGTTGTGGAAATCAACTTTATACTCGCAATTCACCTTTATAAGTTATAGTAGCATGATCATGAAAATTGTCATGATAAGGATGAATATAATATGTAGGTAAAATGTTTACTACACTAAAAGATTAATAAAGAATGGATTTTGAAAGAACGCCAAACATTTGATGATGGTGATCTACTTCAAAATGCAAGTCCAAAGGTATTAGTATTTGACTATACACGCTTTGGACTATGTGTCATGTTATGGAACCACTGTTGATGTTGATAGATTCTTTTAAAAGGGAAAAGAAATGTTGAAAGAGAATCTCAGAAATATTTGGCAGAAAAAGGAAAGACTGGAATTTTCCAGCTTAGGTATATAAATGATATACATGTTATGGTTGTATTCTTTTCTTGTTAAACAATGTGGTTATTGGGTATTGGATACCGAATTTGGTTGGTGTGAAATTTCATGTGAGACAACACGATTCATGAACTGCAATGGCCTAAGTAACCAACAAGAGAATATGCGATTATGTTCATCGAGAACAAAAAAAGTGTTATTGTGTTTCTCGTTGACATCAAAGCCTCCTTCAAGATTTGTTTCAACAATTGTTACTTCGGTCACGTATTATGAGAACAAAAGGTTGTTCAAATAATTATAGTTCATATAAGATGGATGATTTACAAGTCTGGTTGGATAAGTCACATCCATAAAACTAATGCTAAAAATGTCGCAAGACAAATGATTGAAAGATCACTTACGAAGTGACATCGCCGTTTAAATTATATTGGAAACAAAAATGAAGAAACTCCATGTTGATGGAAATTTAGAGTCTTTTGATTTTGATCAAATGAAGCTTGTGAGACTTTCCTAGAGATAATTGAAACTTCGTTCAAAGGCCATAGAAGAACAAACGACTAACTTACTTGAATTTGTACATATTGATGTATGTAGTCCATTATGTGTAGTCGTGGGTGATGGATTTCAACTTCACATGCTTTCTCCGGAAATTTGAGTGAATATATGTGCATATTTACTTAATGAGGAATAAGTGTGAAATATTTGAAAATGTTCAAAGACTTTCAAGATGAAGTGGAAAATCGTTGTAACATAAAAATAAAGAATTTATGATTGGATCATAAAGGAAGATATTTGAGTTACAAGTTTAGCATAACACCTAATATTTGAAGAATCGTTCCATGGATTTGCATTTCCCGAAATCAAAGGTGTCAGTTATAAAAATTCTATTGTATTTTAAAGATTAAAACATTTGTGACTACTACTTTACACTGAAAAGAGCTCCATCATGATCCGTCGAAATGACACTATATAAACTATGGTCTGGGATAAAAGTTGTCCTTTCTTAAACTTTGGTATGCTAGGCATAAGTAAAAAATTTACAACAAAAGTCGGGTGAGCATGTCTTTGTATGTTATTTTGAATGACCGTTGGGTATTCCTCCATAACACCGAAGACAAAAGTGTTTGTCTCTTGGAACGTCAAGTTTATTGAGAAGGAATTCTTCGTGAAAAGTTAAGTGGGAGGACAATAGAACTTTGATAAGGTTATTGAACCTTAGCTGAGTTACACAGCACGAGAAAGTGTTCCGTAGGCAGCAACAATGCTCATGGATCACGTACCTCAAAGGTTGTGGTCACGGAGGTCTAAATTCCTATTGAACCGAGAAGGTCGGGTATACTATCAAATACTAAGATTTGAGAGTAAATCATTGTTGTTTGACAATGATGAACCGACTATATGCAAAGAAGCGATGATGGGCCCTGACTCCGTCAAATGGCTTGAAGCCATAAAATTCGTGATAGTTCCATACACGATAAATCAAGTTTTGAACTTGGAGGACCCTCTAGAAAGTGTAAAACCTTACAGCCATATTTGGATCTATAAAGAAATAAACATGGATGTTTCACATAGGTGAAATAGTCGACATGTCATAAAACAGTTTACGACAATGTTCAAAAGGTTGAATATGACAAGATTTGATCTTTCATAGCGATATTTAGTCTGGACGGATTAATGTAGCAACCACTACATATAATTTTGGTATATGATAGTTGAACAAACAAAACAAGTTACCTAGGACATGTACATGACATGATCCAAAGGGTTTTGTTAATTCAAAGGATGCTAAAATCATATGCAAACTTCAATAGTTGAAGTAAGCATCGCAGAGTTGGAATATTCACCATGATGAAACTGTTAAAATATTTTAATTTCATCAGAGACGATGAAGATTCTTGCATTTGCAAGAAATTAAGTGGAAGCACTAAGACTTATTTCTAATACATTATGTGAAAGACATATTGTTGATTGGAAATGATGTATCTTTTATTGACACAGGTTCATTTTGATGAAAGACTTAGGAAAAACCCGAATATTAGGCATCAATGTCTATATGAATAGATTGAGACTAGTAATGTTGTGCTGAAAGTACATAGATGAGATATTTAAATAGTTCAATATAGAAACTACAAGAAAGGTTCTGGTCGCACGAAAAGGACTGAATCAAGATTCAGGTGTATTGAATCTTGGTAAGTGAGATAACATACAAGTGTTTTTGACACTTGGTGAGTGAAATCATAAGAATATTTTGATTAATCATATTGTGATATGTACACATCCAGATATGTCCTATGATCTAAATGTCATCAGCATATACCAGAATGATTCATAAGATGATAATTGGACGATAGTAAGGATATTCTTACGATCTTTGGAAGAACTAAGAATATGTTATTTATGTAGAGGTGACATATGGATAGATAGTTCATTGTAAAGTGTAACATTGATACTAGTTTTGTCACAAGATACAAATTAATTTTATCTCAATTTAAACTATGGGTGGCACAATGTAATGGAAAGAAAGTTCCATAACGGATTTGGATGAGTTCCAAAGTTAAGACATTATGACAAATACTACAACAAAAGGCTAAGTATATGACTGCTATTGTAGGAGCAAAAGATGGCATTTGTGTCAAGTAGCTTGTGATCAAACTAGATGTAGTTCATAGCGGGCTAGTACTATGAAGATATATTGTACGACAATTGTATCGATATGGTTTAACCCCAAGGGACCAAAGGTCTCACCAAAGTACCAAAGTTGTACAATGTCATCTCATTGGAGAATGAATGATGTGTAGAGATGCAAAGACATGCAAATACACACGGACCTGGAAGTGTCAGATCCAAAGATTAAGTTTACCACTAGCAATCATGTATATACAACACCAGAAAGCCATAGGTGTTGAATGCACAAGTTTTTCCAAACTAGATTATTGACTCTAGTGCAAGTGGAGACTGTTGGAGATATGCCCAAGAGGCAATAATAAAGTGGTTATTATTATATCTTTGTGTTTATGATAAATGTTTACATCCCATGCTATAATTGTTTAATCGAAAACATTAATACTTGTGTGTTTTGTAAACATAAAAGAGTCCCTAGTAAGCCTCTTGTTAAACTAGCTTGTTTATTAATAGATGATCATGGTTTCCTGATCATGGACATTAGATGTTATTAATAACAAGATCATGTCATTAGGAGAATGATGTGATGGAAACACTCCTATAGTTAGCATAGCATAAGATCAAGTCATTTAGAGTTTGTTTGCTACATGCTTTCAAATACATAGTAACCTAATGCTTCGACCATGAGATCATGTTAATCACCATCACCAGATGGATGCTTTGATGACATCAAACACCACTTCCGTAACTAGGTGGTTATAAAGGTGGCATTAGGTATTCTGAAAGTATTTGTTGAAGCACATGGATCAAGAGTGGGATTTGTCCATCCATATGGCGGATATATATACTCTGGACCCTCTCGGTGGAATGTCATCCAATTGACTTGAAAGCATGTGACTAGGTCACAATTGATGTCATATCACAAAACTAGTTGTAGAGGTCCCAACCTGATAAGGTAGAGATCCCTGTGTTTACAATGCTAGTCCCTGGATCAATAGCTAGCATCCACAGTTTAAGATGTAATATCAAGAAACAAAGGTCATAATACAACTTTATAACCAGGAATAAAATAATTCATTACATCTTACATAGCTCATTTGGCTATCTCATTACAATGCAGCAGAAATATCTATATAACATGGAGTCCTTCTTCTTCAAAGTGCTAGAGGCAATCATGTTGGTTGTAGACTTGTAATCCTATTCAACACACTTCACTAACATTCAAACAAACCTGCAACATAATAAGTTACAGCCACAAGGGTCAATACATTTGAATTGTATTGGCAAGTGATACTATGGTAGAATAGTTGTATCTATCATCTATATGCATTTGGCTAAATGAAGCTTAGGATTGCTTTGATGAAAATAGATTTTCCTTATCATTTTAAAACACTAAGTTTTTGTTTGTCAAAATCACCCAAGGCATCTACCAATAGAAATTGGTGATCCTTTACCCTTGTTCAACCATAAGCTTTTATCTTAGAAATTGGGATGAGGAGATTCTTGATAGCTTCCATGTCTTGATGCTCGAATTGTCCATTGTCAGGGACACGGCTAAGTACTTAGATTTTACTCCCTCGAGAGGTGGTGCACTTTCCCCACAACACTCGACATGCATCGAGACAAGATATTTCAGAAGCCTTCCCTTAGACCAAATGGACGCACTCCATCCTATCACCCCCTACCACCAACTGTCCATCTGGCTAAGTTATTTCAACCTATATGATCCAGGCAGAGCCCATAATGCCATGTGGCTGCACTTGAAGCTTGTCAACATTTGACATCTCAAATCTCTTTGTTCCTGGGTGGCTTTCCACAAGTGAGATACACTAGGGTAGGCAGAGCCCATAATGCCATGTGGCTGCACTTGAAGCTTGTCAACATTTGACATCTCAAATCTCTTTGTTCCTGGGTGGCTTTCCACAAGTGAGATACACTAGGGTAGGCCATAAATATGGGCCCCTGTGTAACCACTCAACACAATCCATTCTTTCCATTGCACCCAGGTGAATCATTTACATAGTTGTTTTATTAAACAAATCACAAGTCATAACTTAGAAATATTTCATAGCATGAATATAATCCACCCTTGTTTTCTACTATCTAGGCTAAGCATGATAGTAGCAGGAATCTTAACTTAGGGAACATATACTAAGGCATCATCTACTAGGATTTACCAAGGCATAGCTTATACTTAGAAAATTCCATGCAAGTCCTACTCAAAATATCACTAATGCATAGTGAAAATATTAGGACAAAATGTATGAAGCACCACTTGCCTTTTTAGTAGAGAATATAGGTTCACTCCTTGATCTTGCAATTGTCACACTCTTAAAAGTTCACTACAATTCAATCAAGCAAACACATATTCAAATCTAGCATTCAATCAATTCATCACATAAGATAAAGAAAACAAAACAATGCATGCAAGCATGCAAAAGGTTGTTTTATTTGGAAAGGTGGTTTCTAATAAGATATAATCATTTTAAAACACCTATTGGTCATTTATAAATGTGGCAAAACCATTTGAAATTAAGTTAGTGAAAATGGCCATTTAGATCATTTTTGTTTTGCTAGAAATGATTTTAATCAAAGGAATAATTTCTAATGTTAGCCAAAATGTATATAAACACAAATATTAATGTTTATGGTCAAAGTGTTTAAAAAAAATCCATTTACAAGAGGTTTCACATAAAATCATTTTTAAATCAAAGCATCATTTTGTTTTACTAGAAATGCTTTTATTCAAGGAATAATTCCTTAGTGTCACAAAATATACTTTTAAATCCAAAAGTTAGTTTTTGTGGTCAGTAGGTTCAAAAAAAACCATGTATAAAAGATTTTACCCTAAAATCATTTTTAGAATCAATTTTATACACAAACTAAGCCTAGGAATGTTTCTGCAAAAACACCTTATTTTCCAAAAGCAAAAGGCTAAACTAAAGGCATGTTTGTAAGGTTTACATTTTTATCCATTGATATAAAATTTGCAAATTTTGAATGTGTGGATCAAAAGTTATGAATTTTTTAAATCCAAACACTAAATAGAAATGTTTCCGTTTTAAAAACAGAGTCTGGGCTACATGTCCTGTTATTATTGGACAATACCGTTTCGTATGGATCGAGCATTGCAGGCTTTTGGATTAAAAGGGGATCTCACGACTCAGCTCTAACATATCGATTCACTTAAGTTAACCTATCTACGCCACTGGATTAAGATCTAACGGACAAGAGCGAGTTGGTCAAGATTGGGCGGCGCTGGCGACTGATGCGCGGTGGCGGCGCTCTCCTCGCGGTGGTTCTGGCAAAACAGGAAGCAAGAGAAAGGGGGAAGATGCTCACCAGCTTCGCCGTGGAGTGCTGATTCTCGAGGTGGTCGCAGTAGGGCAGGGGGAGCACGGAGGTGACGTTGATTGCTCGCCGGACTTCCTGTTGCCGTCGGGTGAGCTCGGGTCTGGTCGGAGACGAGGCTACAAACCACGGGAAGGCAAGATAACGAGTCAGGAAGATGCGCGTGAGAGAGAAGGTTGTATGGGCATCAACCAGAGAGGAGGGGCGCTTAGGGTTTACCGGGGAAGATCGTCGGAGTCGGGGCAGGTGCTGGTGGCTCTCAGTCGTCGATGTTGCCGAGCCTCTAGGGCGTGCGCGGGCGAGCTGATGGTATGGGAAGATGCGTAAGGAGATGGGGACCAAGCTAGTGGGTACTGGGAGCGGAGAGGTGACCGGAGTTGGCCAGAATCGGCGCTGCAGCTCGACAGAGCAGTGGTGGTTTCGGGCTCGAATTGGAACAGCCTGGAGGCAGAGATGGAATGGCGTCTGGGGGGGAGAGAGAGTGGGCGATGACGTTTAAGAGGGCATGGACGCTGGCGAGTATTGCTGGCGCATTCACGCGAATTTACGAGTATTACTCACGGCAGAAACGACAGCGATGAATGGGAGCGTGGTCATTGCGAGGAAGAAGATGCCAGTGCGACAGTGGGGTCTGTTGTTAGCAAATGGGAAGGGGTATGGTGGGGTTGCTAGGTCAGTGACTGAGAGGGTGTGCGCATGAGTGAGAAAACGGTTCGCGAGGAGGGGGAGAGAGTGGGCTTGTTCGGCTAGATTGGGCCAGTGGGTTGGGTCTGTTTCTTTTCTCTATTTTTTTCCTTTGTGAATCTTTTTCTTTTTCTATTTCTGTTTTCCTGTTTTAATTTTATTCAAAGGATTCAAACACTTGTTTGAATTCAAATATTTATCAAATCCTTTCAGTAGGTTTTTATACTGTTTAACAATGTATTTTAAAGTCTATTTTAGAATATATTTTTATTCTTTTATGGTTTATTATTTATTTAAATTAGACACTTGTCTTTATTTAATTAAGATTTTAAATATGGTTCCAATCCATATTATTTAATTCAAATGATTTATACTTCTGTTTTAAATTCAAATGTTTATCAAACCTTTTTAGTTGGTTTTATTTATTCATTAGTGTGTTTAAATATTTCACTTTGAATTATTTCAAATAGTTTCTTATGATTTATTATTTATTTTTAATTAGGTCTTTTACCTTATTTTATTGAATTTGAATATGGTTCCAAACCATATAATTCTATTTTAATTAATCCTTTGTTCTTTTTAAGTTAATTGCATAATCCTTTAATCCATTTGGCAATTTGAATTACTTTTCCCATGATTTAATTAATTCTTTATATTAGGGATTTTTGTCTTCCTTTAAATCAAATGTGGTTCAAGTCCATATTAATTTTTCTTCAAATAATCTTTATTCCCTTATTTTATTTGGATTATCTTTATTCCATTTGCTTATGGATTTAACTCAAGGTTTAAATTGTCTTCTCAATAATTTACTTGGGATTTGTTATTTAGTTTAGGCAATTTGTCTTTATTTAAATAAAATTGGATATTGGTTCAATTCATATAATTTTATTTAAATAATCTTTTATTCCTTTCAATAAATTTCCATTCCATTTGTTTATGGATTTGGCCAAGATTTAATTTGGCTTTTAAATATTCCTTATTTCTTTCTTTCTTTCTTTATCTCATAAAATCCATATCTTTTTATTTATAGATCCAAAATTTGTGATTCCAATTTGTATGATTTTATTTAATATTTGTTTATCTTTTTAAATACTTTTAGGATTACTTTGTTCATAATTTTGGCATGGATTCAGTTAGGAGCTTTATTAGCCTTGGAAATTAATTCTTTTTATCTTATTAAATTCATAAGTTTTTTATCCATGGCTCCAAATTAAATGAAACCAATTTCTATGGTTTTATAATATTTTTGTTTATCATTTTTGATCATTTATAAATGTTTGTTGCCTATTAATATTCCCCTTATATATTTGATAATATTATGAGAATACCTATCAACTCCCTGGTTGTTTCCAGTAGATCCAATCGAATTATTTCCCTTTGATTCAACTCCCTTTGGCACATCTCTTTCATAAGCCTACCAAAACTTTCATCATTTTGCTCCCAAGATTTCCCTATAAGCTTGATGTTGTCTCTTGTAACACCCCCAGGATTAGAGTTAAACTAACCTCAGATCACATCTAAGATAAGCTTAACTCCAATCACAAAAGATCACAATATGATTCGGTAACATTACAGAACTCAGGGATTCAACAGCATAAGTTTAAACTCTTAGCAGAGTAAGATATTAGTGTTATTACAAACCAGAGATCATAGACCCAACATTACATCACACAGCGAAAGCAAATATGTTGTTCTACACAACAACTTAGCAAAGGGCCTAAGAGGCCTTAAACAGAAGCGACGTCCATCCCACAGTCCTCAAGCTGCTACCTGGGACCCCCACCTACTCGTCGATGTCAACGTAGAAGCCACCTTCAGTCGTAACCAGATCATCTATAGAAAAACAACAGTGGCGCAAGGCTGAGTACGAGAATGTACTCCGCAAGTCTTAGATAACCTAGTATCTACATTCTCTGGCTAGAAAGGCTTTCTCTGGATTTAATTTTGCGTAAAGACATCTTTATTTGTAAACAAGAGAGAAAAGAGGCTCGTGTACTTAGAATCTTTTTAAAGGGATAATATAATGACTTCTTCATCTTGTTCATCGTATCTTGATAACCACCAGCTTAATCAGAACCTCCTATATAGGATTACCCCCTCGACCCGTGTCACATCCCAAGATTTTCCAAATCTTGTAATGTGAAAAATAAATAAAAAAATAAATGATTGTTGAAAATTAGGGTGAAAAGAAACTTTTGATTCTAAATGGAAACTTAAAATCCCATTTTGAACAAACTTTGTTTATTGTTTGAATCCAAATAAATTCAAATCAAGTGAAATTCATTCTTCATAAATACATCTGGAAATATAAACACTGAGAATAAACCAAAACTCTAAAACCCTAATGGAAGAAAATCATTTCCAAGTTATCTCCAAGCCTATGGTTTTGAACCATATACAAATTTGTCAACAAACATTTACAAATGATCAAGAATGACAAATAGAAATATTATAAAACCATAGAAATTGGTTTCACTTAATTTGGATCCATAAATAAAATCTTATGAATTTAATAAGATAAGGAAATTGAATTTCCAAAGCTAATAAAGCACCTATCTGGAAATCCATACCAAATGGTGAGCAAATAATCCTAAATAGATTTAAAAAGATAAGAAAATATTAAATAAGGTTTTTCAAATTGGAATCACCAAGTTTGGACTTATAAATAAAAAGATATGGATTTTATAAGTTAGAGAAAGAAATATCAAATGAGGAATATTTAAAGACCAAATTAAATCTTGGCCTAATCCATAAGCAAATTGAATGAATATAATCCAAATTCAAATAAAATAAAAGGATAAAGGATTTCCAAATAAAATAATATGGCATTAACCAAATTCTATCCCTATTAGAAATGATTAATTAAATCATGGGAAAATAATATTTGGAATTTACCCAAGTGGAATAAAAGTTATTTAATTAACTTAAATAAGACCAAAGAAATATTCCAAGTAAAATTTATGTAATTAAAACTATAATTAATTTCATTGGAATAAAAACAAATACCCAATTTAAATGATTAACCAATCATATTAAAAATATTCCAAATAAGTCAAGGAGAAATTATTTGACACCCTAATTAAATAAATAAACCTACTGAATAGGTTTGGTAAAAATATGGATTTCAAATAAAGTTTTAAAACACATTTAAAACTATTGAAATAAAGACCAATGTCCATTTATAAAACAAATAAAAGATCCTAAAAAGAATAAATGAATTATTCTAAATTTGACTCTAAAATGAACTATTAAACAGTATTTGAATATACATAAAGTTTGGTTGAAGTTTGAAATCCAATAGTTGTTTGAATTGATAAATCAAAATCAAAACAGAAAATCAAATGAGAAAAAGAAAAAGAAACAGGAACAGGAAAAAAATTAAAAAGGAGAAGCCCAGCCCAATCCAGGGCCAGCAGCCCACCTCTCTCCTCTCTCCCCCGAAGAGTTTTTCTCACCACAGGCAGAACCCGCAAAGACACTGACTAGCAGGCCTCACCCCTCCTCTCTCTCACTCGATGTCAAACAGGCCCCACGACCACGTCATCGTCTTCCTCACCGCGCTAACCACGCCCGGCCGTTTCTGCCGTTGAATTGCTCGAGTAAATTCGTGATAACGCTGCAGTGAATCCACCCCGCGACCGTGCCCAGTTAATCGCCTCCCTCCCCTCTCCATTTCCCCCTAGAAGCCACACCTCGAGAGCCCCTAGGCTGCCCTGATTTCCACTTGGACCACCGCTGCCTCCGACGAGCTCCGACGACGATTCCGGCCACTCCTTGCCGCGCCTCTCTCTCTCGACCACGCAAGCATGATACCCATCACTCCCTGAACCTCCCAGTGGACTCATCTCGCTCGCGCGTGCCCCCCATCGTCGGCAGCTACCTCGACTGAACGCGCCGCCGTCTGTCTCCAACTTCGTCGATGTCTCCCTGGTAACACCGACCTCTCCTTCCTCTCAGGATGATACTCCTACGCTCCCCTCTCTCTCGAGCGTCTAACAGACCCCCTGTTTTGCCTTTCCGTGTCCTGTAGCCTCGCCAACTACGATGCCAGTGCGTGCCCGACGCTGTCCTGAACTCCGGCGAGCGATTGCCATCCACCCTGAGCGCCCCTTCGACGGAGAAGACCATGTTGAGCATCAGTATGTCGTGGCGATTCTGGTGAGCATCTCCCCTAGTCCTCTCGCTTCCTGTTCTCGCCGTTACGCCATAGCCAGAGTGCAGCCGCCGCGTGCCACCGTCGTCGCGCCGCCAGTTCTTGGCAAGGCATTAGGAGCCGTTCGATTTAGATCCAGTGGATACGATAGATTCACTTAAAACGAAGGGGTATGCTGATTCATGCATACGATTTGCATTAGATCCTACGGTCTGCATCGCTTGATCCACGCGAAACGTTTTCAGCCAATCAGATCAGTCCACGTGGCCCAGAGTTTGTTTTAAAAACAGGATTTGTTTTATTAGTTGTTTGGTTTTGTAAAATTCATAACTTTCAAACCACACGTCCAAATCTTGCGAAGTTTATATCAATAGAATCAGCAAGACAAATCCTACCCAACCATGCACTTTGTTTAGTAAATTGCTTCTGTTAAATTGATTATTTTTACAGAAACTTGTGTAGGCATATTTTGAGTATAAAATTCTTTCTAAAATTATTTTGGGGATAAATTCTTTGGCAAATGGTTTGGTTTGAACCTAATGACCATAGAAATCAATTTGTGGTTTGAAAAATATATTTACTGAAGCAAAGGAATAAATCTTTGATTTAAAACATTTCTAGTCAAATAAAAATATTGTTTATTTATTAAAAATGCTTTTTGAGGAAAACCCTTTGGGAAATGTTTTGATTTAAACTCTCTGACCCCAAACACCAAGTTTTATGATTTAAAAATATATTTGGTGAACCCTATGAAGATTATTGCTTTACTAAAGACATTTTCTAACCACATAAAATATTGATTTGGTTTAAAAATGGTTTATAAAGTAAAATCTTTTGCAAATGATTTTGCCAATTTATAAAATGACCAATAAGTGTTTTAGAATGTCTATAACCTATTAGAAACCACTTTTCCAAATAAAACAATCTTTTGCATGCATTGGTTTGTGTCTATTATTTTATGTGATGAATTGCTTGAAAGGTAGATTGATTTCTGGCTTGCTTGATTGATTGTAGTGGAATTTGAAGAGTGTGAACATTGCAAGATCAAGGAGTGAAATTATATTCTCTACCAAAAATGCAAGTGATGCTTCATACTTTTGTCCCATTAATTTCACTATGCATTGGTGATATTTGTAAAGTAGTACTTGCATGGAATTTTTGCTAAGTGTAAACTATGCCATGGGAAATCCTAGTAGATGAAACCTTAGTAGAAAATTTCCTAAGTTAATATTCCTACTACTATCATGCTTAGCTTAGCTAGTAGAAAACAAGGGTGGATTATATTCATGCTATGGAATAATACAAAGTCAAGGACTTATGTTTTGTTTAATAAAACAACTAAGTAAATGAAACACCTAGGTGGAATGGAAGGAATGGTTTGTGTTGAGTGGTTACACAAGGCCCATTTCTATGGTTTACCTTGTGTATCTCACTTGTGGATGGCCACCCAGGAACAAAGAGATTTGAGATGTCAAATGTTGAGAAGCTTCAAGTGCAGCCACTTGGCATTATGGGCTCTGCCTGGATCATATAGGTTGCAATAACTTAGCCAAATGGACAGTTGGTGGTAGGGGATGATAGGTTGGAACGCGTCCATTCTGATCTAAGGGAAGGCTTCTGAAAGATCTTGTCTTGGTGAAACCAAGTCTTGTGGGGAAAGTGCACCACCTCTGCAGAGTGTAAAATCTAAGTACATAGCCATGTCCCTGGTAAAGGACAATTTGAGCATCAAGACATGGAAGCTATCAAGAATCTCCTCATCCCAATTTCTAAGTTAAAAACTTGTGGTTGAACAAGGGTTGAAGGATCACCAATTTCTATTGGGAGATGCCTTGGGTGTTTTCAAATGATAAGGAAAATATATTTTGAGCAAAGCAAGCCTAAGCTCCACTTAGCCAAATGCATATAGATGATAGACTCCACTATATTACCATAGTATCACTTGCCAATACAATTCAAATGTATTGACCCTTGTGGTTGTAACTTATTATGTTGCAGGTTTGTTTGATGTTAGTGAAGTTTATTGATTAGGATTACAAGTCTACAACCAACATGACTGCCTGTGGCACTTTGAAGATGAAGGACACCATGCTATTGCTATATTTTGCTGCATTGTAATGAGATAGCCAAATGAGATATGTAAGATGTAATAAATTATTTTATTCCTGGTTATAAAGTTGTATTATGACCTTTGTTTCTTGATATTACATCTTAACTGTGGATGCTAGCTATTGATCCAGGGACTAGCATTGTAAAAACAGGGATCTCTACCTTATTAAAGTTTGGGAACCTTACAACCCGGAGGAAGCATCCTTAAGCACACGCGGATCAACAATTTTTATAATGGTTAATGTTATCTATGATCTTAGAATCTGGTCACCAAGCGTTCATAACTGTGAACACGGCTTCTCGAAAAGATTTAACCTGCGGTGTACAACTTACCCACACGTACCAACCGACTCTTAATGCCAAAAATTATTAGCCCTCTTCCTTGGAAGGCCGGCAGAGGGTGGTTGACCATGACATTTACCTTGCTTTCGCCGAGACCATGAGTCACACCCTAGGGATGGTTCTGCCGTAACGGGTAAAGTCCCGAAGCTGGTCCCTAAAGATGTGAGGCGAGGTTGGTTTACCATGGGCTCTATCTACCCCAAGCAACCTGGTCCACGCTTCCCTACCTGTTATGATGCACATCCTTCACCTCCTCTTTCGAAAGAGTTTTCAATGCGTATGCCAAATGGAAAGCCCGAACTATGTGACTCATGGAATCTACTAGGCAAGTTAGTCAGTCGAGGGGTTCCCAAGCCCGGTGTGGTTGTACGCTCGTCTCGGTTCCAAAGGAAAGAACTCAGTTCCTAGTGGTGGCTAGCATGGGACTACAAATACCACACCCAACATGGCCTCCCATACAAGCCTTAGCATGTTTAGTTAACTCCTTCGATGATGTCACCATATCCTACATTTCCAGATTCTCCGGCACCTCTGATTCATCAATCGAACAAATCAGATGTTGTACTATGCATGGCTAAGCTGTCGGTCACAGAAGCTCTAGCAACGCTCAAATGCCAGACCTAGGTATGCTAGGAGCAGTGGATCAGGAGTATAAGGCTAGAAAAGGGAAACTATGCAGCAGATAGGTAACACTAGCTACTGACAAAATACCACATTGGAATCATATGCATCATAGCGAGAAAGTAATATACTTTGTAAAAGTAGGTTCAGAATGAGAGGCTACTCTTGCCTTGTCCGTCAGTAGACATGTATGGATCTTCGGTGTTGTTGACTTCAGCCTCGGGCTCGGATCCTATCGCGAAGAACCAATATCGGAAAGAAAGGCGACAATTCAAGACATGTCATAATGCAATGCGCAATAATATGTATGATATGACAAGTTAATTAGTGTTGAAATGAACCCTAGAACATGATTGGTTAGTTTAAACGGGGTACGAGAGGTCCAAACCCTAGAACAGGGGGATCCTCGAAATCACCTGTGGGGTTCAATTGATTCTTCTAATTAAAATTGTCATGAAAGTTGGTTAACAATGTATGATGATTGCTTATACATATAGGTCTCAATTTTCTTAACATTTTGATATATTATTCATATTTTTCTGATTAAATATGAATTAGTTATGAATTTTACAAATTTATATCATATTCTGCCATTTTTAAATATTAATAAAGGATTAATGATGTCACGCTGGCGTCAGCATACCCTAACCCTAGACTTTCTGTACCGCAGGGGGTTCTACCCATAGCCACTGACAAGGGGGCCCTAGCCAAGCTGGGTCCAACTTTGTACGCAGGCGCCACGCCGACACCTGGCGGGAGGCGTCAGTGGTGGTCACCGGCGATCTCAGGCCACCCCAAGACGCTGAAGGGCACGTTCAAAAGAGCGCAACGAGGCAAACCTAAAGATCCTAGCGCCGCTAGTTATTGGTTGCCGAAGAGGCGGCTATGGTGAGCGGCAGCGGCGGTGCTCTCAGGAGAAAGCCGTGTGATGGCTACGAGAAGCTAGCAGGAAGCGGAGGTGCCTTGAGCACCGTGAGGCTCACCATGGTGCTCGTGGTAGGGTCGTGGAAGCCAAAAGGCCGGAGGCAAGCTAATCGACGTCGAGCTTTGCTTTGTCGGGTCAAGAAGACAGCGTCAATGGCGAGGATTTGAGGCTCCACTCCTCGATTCCTTTGGCAGGGAGATAGAGGGCGGCGAGGCGGAGCTCGCGGGCTCACTAGCGTGGCTCGGGGCGACTCAAGACAGCGACGAAGCTCGGCTAGGGTTTGGCCAAAGAAGGGGAAGAACGCGCACGAGAGAGGCGCGAGGGAGAGTGGGAGTATAGGGTTGAGAGGGTGAAGTGGGAGGTGGTCTTATCCTTGTCCATGGTTCGTCGGACAGCGCAGCGCGGGCGATGGAGATCGACGACGCCAGTGGCGGCACACAGCTGCTTGTTGTCGTCGACGAATACAATGACGAGGGGAAAGGCCGAACATGTACGGGCCAGGGGTGGGATAGCATGGGCCGGGTTGGGATCTTGAGGTCTTGGCAGGGAAAGGAGGGAAAGGAGCTGGGCCAGCCTGGGCTGCGGCCTAGCTAGCTTAGGACCCATTTTTTAACTGAAAAACTTTTACCTTTTTCTGTTATTTTTGTATTTTCTCTTTTAGATTTGAGTTGTAAACTGTTTTTGGGTATTTCAAAAATACCAGAAGATTTTAAATATTATTTGAAACACATATGGGCCCTTGTAATCCATTTGGGATCCACAAATTTTGATACTTTTCAAAATAACAAAACTATTTGAATCTGTTTCAAACAGAGGGGGAAGGACTAAGGTTTAGGGTTTTCATTATTCAAAAACTTGCTCACATGCATACTTTATTAAATTTAACACATGTATGCAATGATTAAGTATTAATTACATATATCACAAACTTGGGTTGTTACAGTTCTACCCCCTTACAAGAATCTCGTCCCGAGATCCCTAAGTTTTAGAAAAGAAGGCATGGTACTCAGATCAAAGACGAACATCCCATTCCTAGGTTGCTTCATCCTCAGTGTGATGAGACCACTAAATTTTCAGGAACTTGATGTTTTTACGACGAGTCTTGCGTTTGGTTTCATCAAGGATACGAACATGATACTCACGATAAGTCAGATCCTTCTAGAGATCAAGAGTTTTGGGGATCAACACCACGGACAGGATCTTTGAAGCATCGCTTGAGTTGAGACACATGAAAGACGTCATGCACCTCAAGGAAGTTTGCAGGTAGCTCCAATTGATATGCGAGTTTACCCTGCATGGAAATAATGCTAAAAGGACCAACACAACGAGGAGCCAGTTTGCCTTTGATGCCGAAACGATGGACACCCTTTAAAAGAGTGACCCGAAGATAAGCTTGGTCACCAACTTCATATTCAACATGTTGATGGTGACGGTCATGATAGCTTTTCTGGCGAGACTGAGCAGTTTTCAAACGATCTAGAATGATACGAACTTGATCTTCTGCTTCCTGGATCATTTCAGGACAAAAGAACTTTCTTTCGCCGGTTTCTGACCAGTTTAAAGGAGTACGACATTTTCTTCCATATAAGAACCGGAAAGGTGCCATTTCTATACTGGACTGATAATTGTTGTTGTAGGAGAATTCAGCAAAAGGAAGACATTCTCCTAGTCCTTGCCAAAAGATATGACACACACTCTTAGAATGTCTTCAAGGATTTGATTCACTCTTTTGGTCTAGCCACCAGTACTAGGATGGTAAGCTGTACTGAAGGACATACGGGTTCCCATAGCTTGTTGGAAACTTGTCCAGAACCTTGAGGTGAACAAACTCCCGCAGTCAGAGATGATTTTCATTGGTACCCCATGAAGGACAACTATTCGAGAGATATATAGATCAGCCAATTGATTAGCATTATTGCTCTCGCGAACAGGTAGGAAGTGAGCAACCTTGGACAGATAGTCAACTATTACCCACATGGCATCATTTCCTTTCCGAGTCTTAGGAAGACCAGTAATGAAATCCATACCAACTTCATCCCATTTCCATTTAGGGATTTTATGTGGTTGCAAGAGACCAGCAGGCCTTTGGTGCTCAGCCTTGTCGCGACGACAGACGTCACATTCAGCAACTAACGAGCGATATCCTTCTTCCTACCAGACCACCAGAATCTTTGACGAAGATCCCGATACATCTTGGTACCTCCAGGGTGGATAGAAAGAGGTGATTCATGAGCTTTGGTAAGAATTATCTGCTTCAAGTCCTTTGCATGTGGTACTACCAAACATGTACCAAAATATAGTACACCTTCCTTGTTAATAGAGAAACATTTAACAACTCCGCTAGCAATGTTCTCTTTAATCGAGTCCATCTCATGATCTTGTCTTTGAGCAGCTTTGATCTGATCCTCTAGAGAAGAATTCACTTCAAGAGTAGAAAGGAATCCACGAGGAACTACTTGTAGCATCCCAGTTGTCTAACCCCTGTAATGCTACATGTCTTAATAATAAAATGGGCCACTTCCAACATATAATTGTTGCATCATCATCATATCATGCTCATGTCATCATGTTCCCTTGCATTTGAGCATCATATAAAACCTTTTTCTTGTTTGCTTCTTATCTCATGTGCATGATTAATTGTAGTTGCCTCTTGATATTGTATTTGGTTCTTACTAAATTGTTAAATGCCCAAGTTGAGTTGGGGGCATCTCTCTTTTGCCTTCACCACCTTTTCTTTCACCACCTTATAATTCCACCATCCAATAATATGGGCTTGGCCTTTTATTGAGTTTTCCTAGCCCATGTTGTTGGTTGGATCCACTCCTAATCCATTGCTTGGCCTTGCCACCTTTGGGAATGCAAGGATTAAAAGCCACATGAATAATGTTGTTTTCACAATATGACCTTTGGGCTTTAATTGTCTTGCATGGGCCATGCAAGTATCTTTTTCCTAGCTTTTGGTTTTGTTGGATTCTAAATGGATCCTTCTACCTTGCTTCATTTTGTTTGGTCAGTTCAAGACCCTAGCCCTCTTCCCCTTCTTGGTCCTTGCTTGGTTTGTTGGAATCATGCATGGGCCAAATAAAAACCACCCCATCATCTTAGGCACCTCTTCCTATCCTTTTCCTTTCTCTTTCCTTTGATCATGTGTATTGCAATTGAAGCATGCATGATCTAGAATAAGTACCTCCATCTCTTTTCTTGCCCTCTTAGCAAGCTTTGAATCTACCCGTGCCATCTCTCTTTTATCCTAAACCAAAACCCTATTTTACCATTAACCTAAACTAAACCCTAAACTACTCTTTCCTCTAACAAAACCCAAACAACATCTCTCTCTCTCTCTTCTTTTCTATCCTAAACTAAACCCTAATTTACTTATACTCTAAAATAATCCCTACATCTACTTCTCTCTCTAAACAAAACCCTAGCTACCTCTACCTCTAATCAAAACCCTAAACGACCTTTTCTCTCTAAACTAACCTAGCTACCATCTTCCCTCTCCCTCTCCTCTCTAGTAATCTACACCCTAATCTACCCCTTCTCCCTTCCATACATGCCCCACTACATGCCCACACGACCAGGACACCCCCTTGCTGCCCCCACACGGCATGGTACCCCTCTCTCCTAGCCCTAGACCGAACCCCCTTTTTCCTCTCCCCTCTCTTCTCTCTCCCTGGCCAAGGGCCCCTCTAGCCTTACCTGCCTCACCAAAGCTCCCCTACCCCACCTGCCAGCCTCCCTCTCCCCGTCCCAGTTCTACCACGCCACCCCCTGGTCCCTGAAAGCACGTGAGAGGAGGAGGCCGGCGTCTGCCAGCCTTTCCCTCCTCACGCAACAACCACCGCCTCCCTCCTTCTTATCCTCTTCCTCTCCTCTCAGCCTCCCAGATCCCATCCAGCCGCCCATAAGTCCCATGCCTCTCCCTTCCCCTTCACCACCGGCTCGCTTCTGCCGCTACCACCGCCCATTGATCTAGTCGGAGAAGGAGCTGCGAGGTTGTCGAGAAGACCAGGCCGCCCAGCAAAGATCGTCCAGACCGAGGAGGAGACGCGCCAGGAACGCCAGAACCAGGGAGCGCCGGCGCAAACCCTAGCTACGGCCGCCGCCAGCCTCACCGGAGATCGCGACCACCTGCGTTCGAGCACACGCCGCGGTGAGCACGAGCCCCCGGACATCCTCCCCTAGATCGCTTCCTGGATGCGCGTGTCACGCCGTCGAGCACCCTCGGTGCGCGGTGGTTGTCGTCGTCGTCGCCTGCTCCAGCGCATGCCACCACCTTAGCTAGCCGCAGACGGCCCTCCTAGCATCAACCACGTCCTACCGCAGCGGCTCGCGCCCGCGAGCACCCGGTCGCGGGTTCGAACCCTGCGCCCGCATCGCGCGCTGCATACACGCCAGTTCGTAGATGGGGAAGATCCACAGGCGCGGCCGTCCTTTTGAAAAGCCCTCCGTTCTGTTTGCCAACCGCGGTCCTCGAGGCCCCATCGTGGCGGTGGCCTTTTTCTAAAAGGCTCCGCAAGACCGGACTCAACCCGCAGTCCACCCTGGCCGCGTGTGCGTTTTGCGAAATCCCTGGCCCTTTTGTTGCATCGATCAACCGCGGTCCTTCCGGCCCGTTGTCGATGTCTCTGGAGTTTTCAAAAGATTCCGTGGTTACATTTAATAAACCAGCGGTCGATTGTGCGCCAGTACCTTGCGTGTGGGCGAGGATCCCTGGCCCACTGCTCATGGCTCAAGCCGAGGCTGGGTGATAAACGTCCCAGATCTTTGTTTAAATTCAAAATATGTTAAATAAATTCAAATTTCAAATTCTTTTCGCTTTTCTAATAACTTTTGCATACTTTATTCAAATTGGGCAAATGACATATGTTTTGATATCAGAAAAATGAGGGAATTCAAATATGCCATCTGTTTTGTGTTTTGCTCAAGCAAAATTCCAAGTCATGTTAATTACATCAAATGCCACCGAAGTTTTCAATAAACCATAACTTTTGTTTTGTAAATCCAAATTTGACAAATGAGTAGTCTAAATTGATCAGCTCGACGAGACTTTTCTGTCTATGCTATCCATGACTTCAATTGCAGCGTGCATCATATAACTATATCATGAATAACAACTGTTATGACAACAAAATGTGACTAAAACCCATTTAATTGTTATTTTCTTGTTTCACACACCTCACCCATGCCATGTTATCTTACTTGCCATGTAAATTGTGCATCATTCATCATGGCATGATTGTTTGCTTGACGCATCTTATTCATATGCTTGTGCTCTATATTTATGTTGGCCTTGTTTGTTTGGTTTTTCCGGATAGACCTTTGGCGGGGGTTGTATCAAGAGCACCGTGAGCAATACCCGACGCCCCTTGCTTCAACAGAGATACCAGGCAAGCACTACCACATGCTTGCATACATACAGTACCTAATGCCTCTATCTTATTCTTGCATCATTGAGTCGCGATTGCATTAAATTGAATCCCAAGTATGCATAGCCTTTACTTTTAAACCCCACCAAGCTTGTATCCTCCATCCCATGAGCCACTACTATAGGAGTTGTTTGAGCCATGCGAGTCGTAGAACAGCATGTGTAGGGTTTGTGAGAGTCTGATGGATAACGAGGTACTTAAACAACTTAACCTGAGTAGTCCTGGGATAACTAAAGAAAGTGGCACCGGTGGGCAATATCTGCTATTTGGTTTTTCCTGCTCACTTGTGTCCCGTAAGACCCCGAGTACTTGATTCCTGTTCCTTGATTTATCGCGCTATCCACATCCGGGAGGTATATGGGACCCCCCTGAGCCAGAGCTTGATTCCGTCTTATTTCTTGGGGCCACAAACTAGTTTGAGGTTTTATTTCTATCCTGTACTTATGCCATGCTTTACTGCTTTATTTACGATTGTGCGAGGAGCACCTTGTCTTTATTTAGGACATAATGGCCCGTTCATGATGTCGACAAGCCCAGCCACACTTTGGGTTCCCGATCGTTCACCGTCCCCATAACCTTGAGGCCGTCTCGAGCTTGCTTACTCGTTGCGGATTCTACTCTAAGGGGTGGCCCCCTGAAATATTTCTGAATCTTGTGATTGTTCAGTCGTGAAAGCCTCGTTGGGTTTTGATTTGGTTTTTCCGAGGTTGATCGAGTGTGTGTTGCTATTGGTGCACCCGGCGGGTAAAACTTTCTGGCCGTGTCGCGGATATGGACGACTTGGAGCACAGTTTCTTGATCATAGACAAGCATAACTAAAGTACCGCCTTAATTTGACTAAGTGACTTGACTAGTAAATAGAGCAACACTCATGGAATGGTTAATAAAATTGCCAACGGATGGGGGGGGGGTTGTTCGTCCGCTTCCTTGTTGGTAAGCAGGGAGGAGGATGGATCGGATGAGATTACCATTATAATCGCATTGTACTTAAATTCACGGACATCCGTCTATCATTGGTTAGGCGGATGGTTAGCGTTTATCTGTAGAATTGCTAGGGTTTACCTTTTGCTGCAATTGCGTCACCCCAGGTTGTGTCCCCTTTAGAGGCATTAAGACTTGCTGAGTACCCTTAGGGTCTCACACGATACATTCTTGATTCAGATGAAATGTACCTTCTCGGGACGGATCTTTGGGTGGAAGAAGCCGATGAAGTGGGCAACGATCGTATGGTGTAGAGATTAGGGATCGGGATCCGTGAGACCTGGTTGGGATGTGCTTATTTTCTCCGCATCTTATGCCTATTTGCTTCTTATCCGTACTCGGATCTTGTTTGCCGCCCGCATGATACTCGATGTGTCTTTGTATGAGGAGTTATCCTAAATTATAGATGTATCTAGGTCATTTGAATCTTGCCGTATGGCGTTGGTATATTCCTTTCTTTCTAGATGGTGTGGCTCGATGTACTCTTGTATGGTGGCTTGCGTACATACCCACTTGTGTCGTAGTTGATCCTTCGCTTGCGACTCACGCCCGTCTGTGTCCCGTTGAGAGGTTAGCGGTTGGGACGTCTGAAAGGACTACCAAGGAGTGGCTTTTGGGGCCCCGCAGTACTATTTCAACCGCTATCTCTCATCCAGGCTTGTATCGAGGAGCGTAGTTCACCGAGGTAGTGACAATTGGTATCGAGCCATCCCGACCTTCGTGGTTTCACCAAACGGTCGTTGTCGATCTAGCAAATATTTTGAGTAGTTATGTATATTAGGGAAAAACAAAAGCGAGAGTAGGACTGCTTCCATTTTCTTCTTACCCTCCCACCCACCCTTTTACGGTAAGGAAGTGCAACGCTTTCAATCCTCTTCTCAAAGTTCAAACTAGGATTCACGTGTTCGGGTTTCCGTAGTACCATAGGTTGTGTGTGTGTCTGTAATCCATTGTCTATCTGTTGCATCCAAGTTGTTATCTTATCTGCCTTTGGCTATCCACTGTTGGTACATTCCATACCGACAGGCTTTTGTAAACCGACGCAATCTATCTTCCTTTTGTATCCGACGCTATCTTGTTTGGGGTGTTCGTTTCCGTAGTACCAATCTTTAGGTTTCGTCGCGAGAAGAAGGGTTAGGATATGTGTTCCACTTGTTCATGTGCGGAGTAATGATTTGAGTGCGGGATGGAGTCGCGACCATACCACTACTTGTATCATTTGCTTTTGTATATTGGATCGGTAGAGTCACTAATCTTGATTCGTTAAGTAATTTGCGCATCTATTGGTATTTTAATGCGAAATTTGTGGAAAATTTTTCTTTGATATGTTGTGTACCACACTCCTTTTTCGTGTGCGATATGCTTAATATCTTTGAGGTGCTATGAACTTTGTTGATATTTTCATATCATCTCGAGAAATTGTATCCTTTAATCTTGGTTAATTCCATCTTGGTACTATTTTGGATTATTATCATCTTCCATTATAATCGACTTGAGTTTTACATCAATGACAGGATGGCTCCCCATGCCGGATCGAGGAGGACATTCCTCCGTAATCGGGCTCGGTCAAGCATTGCAAATGCTCTGGCAGCCATGCAAGAGAACCAGTGCGCTTTGAGGAGAGCGTCCAGGAACGAGTTCACTCCACTTCCTCCACCTCCCAAGCGTGGTGACATCAAGAGCTTCCTCAAGTTCAACCCCTTGATTCGGCGTGTCGACCGACCTCTCGATGTTGATGATTGGCTGCGAGATCTCAAGGCTGCTAGAGACTGGCGATGTGCGAACAGAATGGGTAAAGTGTGCTACTCACTGCTCAAGGGAGACGCAGCTCTATGGTGGGAAAACTACTTGAAGGCTAGTCGCCTGCACGGCTCCAGCCTACTTGGGAGAGGTTCACCGCTTTCAAGGAGCAGTTTCTCTCGTAGATTGTGATGGAACGGATGAAGGATGCTTTCCTCAACTTGAAGCGTGGCAATGATAACGCCAACACCTACATCAGAACTTTATGAACTTGTCTCGCTATGGTGGTGATGAGGTATCGATGACAAGAAAAGCGTAAGAGATTCGTGCAAGGGCTCAATGCGTCGATCAAGTATGCACTCACGCATGCAAGACCGGCAACCTTCCCGGAACTGCAGATATGGCACTACAAGAGGAGGCTAGTAGGCGGATGTTCGAGGAGTCCAAGAAACAAGCAGGATGCATCAAGCTCGGGCAATGGCAACTCCTTCTAAGCGGCGTGTCGGGTTCCTAACACCCACCGTCGCTCCGGCCCACCAAGACCTGCGAGCTTCACGCCAAGGCCACCAAACTTCACCACTGCGGCTCCTGGGCTACAACAACCCTACCTGAGCGCTGGCGGAGTCCCTGGCTTCTCTGCTCCACGTCCTCACGGTGCTTGCTACACATGTGGAGATCATGGTCATCCCGCCTGGAACTGCCCAATGAAGAACAAAGCTCTCCCTCAACCCCGCCAAGATCTCGACAAGCTCTCCTTGATTCGTGCACCACCGCCTCGGGCTCTCAACATCAACACTAAGCCCGGGTGCGGTTGTTCGAGCTAACTCGTCAACGCCTCTCAAAGTGAGCTCGCACTGAGTTGTCATGGGTATGCTATCGATTAACTCGGTTCCTGCGAGTTCTCTTTGATTCGTGCATCGCATTCATTTGTGTCACACAAGTTTGCATATGAGAACGTGTTAAATCTGGATCCCTCCTTAAGAAGCCGAGTCTTATCTCCTGGTTCCAACATGAGGGCTGAGTATATCAGCCATGGCAACAAAGTTGAGATTGGTGGTTCTTCATTTGGCTTCTTTGATCGTTCTGGGCAACTCTGACATTGATGTCATCTTGGGCATGGATTGGTTGACAAGAAATGCACCGTGATTGATTGTCTTTGAGCCGGTGTCTTTGAAGATCCTCAAGGCCATCTAGTCTTTTCTCCAAGTCGACTCCGGATGTCCAGCTCTATTCCTTGGCTGCTCAATGATGATGCCATGGAAGCTATTCGAGGTACCGAGGGTCCGTGAGTTTCCGGATGTTTTTCCTGAAGAGTTGCGTGTATGCCTCCGGATCGCGAGGTTGAATTCGTGATTGAGCTTGAACCTGGAACGGCTCCTATCTCCAAGAGGCCATACAAAATGGGTCCTTCTGAGCTGGCTGAACTCAAACGACAACTTGATGAACAAGAGAAGTTGGGTTTCATTCAGCATAGCACTTCTTCTTGGGGTAATCCAACAATCTTCGTGAAGAAGCGTGACAGAACCGATAGGCTATGTGTTGACTACCGGGCTCTAAATGCTAAAACCATCAAGAACAAATATCCTCTCCCTCGGATAAATGATCTATTTGATCAGCTGGCAGGAGTTGTGGTGTTCTCTAAGCTGGATTTGAGGAGTGGTTATCACCAAATTAAAATTCGCAAAGAGGATGTGCCCAAGACAGCTTTCACCACTCGCTATGGCCTGTATGAGTACACGGTCATGTCTTTCGGCCTCACCAACTCGCTACCTTCTCGAGGCTGATGAACTCCGCTTTCATGGAGTACTGGACAAGTTTGTGGTGGTATATCTGGATGATATTCTGGTCTATTCCAAGTCCAAGGAGGAGCATGAAGAGCACTGCGGTGTGTCTGAACAAGCTTCGTGAGAACCGCTTGTATGCAAAGTTCTCCAAGTGTGAGTTCTGTTGCTCAAGTAACATATCTGGGCCATGTCATCTCTGCCAAGGGCATTGCAGTCAACCCGGAAACCGTGAAGACAATAGTTGAATGGCTTCCCCCTGCTAATGTCAAGGAAGTGCGGAGTTTCCTCGGCTTGGCTAGCTATTGTCGTCGTTTTGTGCAGAACTTCTCGAAGATAGCAAAGCCTCTTACCGACCTCCTCAAGAAAGGCAAGAAGTACCTGTGGACACCTGCTTGCCAAGAAAGTTTTGAGACACTCAAAGAGAAGCTCACTTCCACGCCAGTCTTGGTTCCTCCGGATACATCCAAGCCTTTCCAGATCTTCTGCGATGCCTCTTTGCAAGGATTGGGTGCGGTCCTTATGCAAGAGAGACAGGTGGTTGCTTATGCCTCTCGTCAGTTGAAGACGCATGAGGTCAACTATCCCACGCATGACCTTGAGCTAGCAGCAGTGGTCTTTGCCTTGAAGCTTTGGAGGCACTACTTGCTTGGTAACCGTTGTGAGATCTTCTCGGACCACAAGAGTTTGAAGTATATCTTCACTCAACCGGATCTCAACCTTCGGCAAAGGAGATGGATTGAAGCAATCAATGACTTCGATGTGACCATCAACTACACTCCAGGCAAAGCAAATGTCATGGCAGATGCACTTAGCCGTAAAGCTTATGTCAACAACCTCATGGTGGAAGAACAGCAGCCTCTCTTGTGCGAGGAATTCCGTCAGCTGAACCTGGAGATTGTGGAACAAGGGCATCTTCTGAACCTTCTGGCCACTCCTCTCTTGGAAGAACAGATTCGTTCTCGTCAGCTTGGTGATCCGCACACTAAAAAGCTCATCGCTAAGCTTGGCACTCCGAAGTATGAATCCTTCCATGTTGATGATCAAGGAACGCTCTTCTTTGAACACCGGATGTTTGTTCCAAACTACCCGGGTCTGAGAGACCAAGTTCTCAAGGAGGCACATGATTCGGTTCTTTCTATCCATCCTGGCAGCACAAAGATGTATATGGACTTGAAAACACAATACTGGTGGCCTGGGTTAAAAAGGTATTGTGCCAAGTACGTCTCAGAATGTGATGTCCTTGCAGAGTCAAGGTGTTCATCGAAACCATTTGGTCTTCTACAGCCATTGAAACCTCCGAATGGAAATGGGAGAAAGTTGAGATGGACTTCATCATGGCTTTCCAAGGTCGCAGAAGGGCAACAATGCAATTTTGTTGTCATCGACGCTTTCTAAAGTGGCACACTTCTTCCCAATCAAAGAAACAATTTACGGACTTGATTGGTGAGCTCTACATCAACAGATTGTCTCTTTGTATGGGGTTCCACCGAAATCAGTTCGACCGTGGGAGCATCTTCACCTCAAAGTTCGGGAGAGTTTCCAAAAGCTTTGGGAACGGTTGAACTTCAAGACTGCTACCACCCTCGATCAAGGACAAGTGGAGGATCAATCGATTCTCGAGGACATGCTTAGAGCTTGCGTCATCTCGCTTGGCATGAAGTGGGAAGAATGCCTTCCATATGCTGAATTCTCCTACAACAACAGCTTCGGAAGAGTCGAAGATGGCACCATTCGAGGCTCTCTATGGTCGCAAGTGCGTAACTCCCATTGGTTGGTCAAAAGTGGAGAAAGAATCTGGTTTGGCCTCGACATAGTGACTCGAGCGGAGGAGAAGGTGCATATCATTCTCGAGAACTCAAGATTGCTCAAAGTCGTCGGAAGAGCAACTATGACAGAAGCACACAGATATGGTATATGCCCTGGTGATCTCGTCTACCTTCGTGTCACTCCCATGAGAGGAACACCGCCCGGTATCAAAGGAAAGTTGGCTCCTAGATACATCGGTCCTTTCAAGATACGTGGTAGAAGAGGAGAAGTTGCTTATGCACGGAGCTTCGGAAAAACTCAAAGTCCATGATGTTTTCCACATCTCTCGGCTCAAGAAGTGCTTCAAAGACCCCGGCAAGACCGTGGATCATGAGCTAATCGACCTCCAAGAAGATCTCTCTTATCGTGAACACCCACCAAAATTCTTGAGACCGCAGAACGTAGGACTCGCAACAAGTCCATCAAGTTTTGCAAGGTGCAGTGGTCACACCATTCTGTTGATGAAGCAACATGGGAGCGTGAAGATGAACTCCGTGTCAACCATCCTTCTCTCTTTGTGTCTTCTTCTTCTTCCTAGAATCTCGGTAGATTCCTGTTTAGTGGGGAGAGTTGTAGCATCCCGCTTGTCTAACCCCTAATGCTACATGTATTAATAATAATATGGGTCACTTCCAACATATATTTTTGGCATCAGCATCATATCATGCTCATGTCATCATGTTCCCTTGCATTTGAGCATCATATAAAACCTTTTTCTTGTTTGCTTCTTATCTCATGTGCATGATTAATTGTAGTTGCCTCTTGATATTGTATTTGGTTCTTACTAAATTGTTAAATGCCCACGTTGAGTTGGGGCATCTCTCTTTTGCCTTCACCACCTTTTCTTTCACCACCTTATAATTCCACCATCCAATAATATGGGCTTGGCCTTTATTGAGTTTTCCTAGCCCATGTTGTTGGTTGGATCCTCCTAATCCATTGCTTGGCCTTGCCACCTTTGGGAATGCAAGGATTAAAAGCCACATGAATAATGTTGTTTTCACAATATGACCTTTGCTTTAATTGTCTTGCATGGGCCATGCAAGTATCTTTTTCCTAGCTTTTGGTTTTGTTGGATTCTAAATGGATCCTTCTACCTTGCTTCATTTTGTTTGGTCAGTTCAAGACCCTAGCCCTCTTCCCCTTCTTGGTCCTTGCTTGGTTTGTTGGAATCATGCATGGGCCAAATAAAAACCACCCCATCATCTTAGGCACCTCTTCCTATCCTTTTCCTTTCTCTTTCCTTTGATCATGTGTATTGCAATTGAAGCATGCATGATCTAGAATAAGTACCTCCATATCTTTTCTTGCCCTCTTAGCAAGCTTTGAATCTACCCGTGCCATCTCTCTTGTATCCTAAACCAAAACCCTATTTTACCATTAACCTAAACTAAACCCTAAACTACTCTTTCCTCTAACAAAACCCAAACAACATCTCTCTCTCTCTCTTCTTTTCTATCCTAAACTAAACCCTAATTTACTTATACTCTAAAATAATCCCTACATCTACTTCTCTCTCTAAACAAAACCCTAGCTACCTCTACCTCTAATCAAAACCCTAAACGACCTTTTCTCTCTAAACTAACCTAGCTACCATCTTTCCTCTCCCTCTCCTCTCTAGTAATCTACACCCTAATCTACCCCTTCTCCCTTCCATACATGCCCCACCCCCAGCTCCCTACATGCCCACACGACCAGGACACCCCTTGCTGCCCCCACACGGCATGGTACCCCTCTCTCCTAGCCCTAGACCGAACCCCCTTTTTCCTCTCCCCTCTCTTCTCTCTCCCTGGCCAAGGGCCCCTCTAGCCTTACCTGCCTCACCAAAGCTCCCCTACCCCACCTGCCAGCCTCCCTCTCTCCGTCCCAGTTCTACCACGCCACCCCCTGGTCCCTGCCGAGCACGTGAGAGGAGGAGGCCGACGTGCCCTGCCAGCTTTCCCCTCCCCTCACGCAACCACCGCGCCTCCCTCCTTCTTATCCTCTTCCTCTCCCTCTCTGGCCTCCCCAGATCCCATCCCAGCCGCCCCGCAAGTCCCATGCCTCTCCCCTTCCTTCCCCTTCACCACCGGCTCGCTACCGCCGTCTACCACCTGCCCAGTTGATCTAGTCGGAGAAGGGAGCTGCGAGGTTGTCGAGGAAGACCAGGCCGCGCCCAAAGATCGCCCAAGACCCGCCAGGCGAGGAGACGCGCCAGAACGCTGTAGGCGTGAGCGCCACAAAACCCTAGCTACGGCCGCCAGCCTCACCGGAGATCGCGACCACCCCCGCTTCGAGCACACCGCCCGCGGTGAGCACACGAGCCCCAGACATCCTCCTCCCTAGATCGCTTCCTCGATGCGCGTGTCACGCCGTCGAGCACCCTCGGTGCTTGTGGTTGTCGTCGTCGCCTGCTCCAGCGCATGCCACCACCTTAGCTAGCCGCAGACCCTCCTAGCATCAACCACGCCCCTGCAGCGGCTCGCGCCCCCGAGCACCCGGTCGGGTTCGAACCCTCTGCTGCCATGCATACACGCCACTGTTCAGAGATGGGGAAGATCCACAAAGGCGTCCCCTTTTGCGAAAAGCCCTCCGGTTCTGTTTGCCAACCCGCGGTCCTCGAGGCCCCTGTCGTGGCGGTGGCCTTTTTCTAAAAAGGCTCCCGAAGACCCGGACTCAACCGCAGTCCACCCCTGGCGTGTGCGTTTTGCAGAAATCCCCTGGCCCTTTTGTTTGCATCAACCCGCGGTCCTTCCGGGCCCGTTGTCAGTGTCTCTGGGAGTTTTTCAAAAAGATTCCTGTGGTTCTGTTTAATAAACCCGCGGTCCAGTTGTGCGCCAGGCACTGGCGTGTGGGCCAGAGGATCCCTGGCCCACCTGTCTGCGGCTCAGGCTAGCTGAGGCTGGGTGATAAACGTCCCAGATGCTGTTTAAATTCAAAATATGTTAAATAAATTCAAATTTCAAATTCTTTTCAGTTTTCTAATAACTTTTGCATACTTTATTCAAATTGGGCAAATGACATATGTTTTGATATCAGAAAAATGAGGGGAATTCAAATATGCCATCTGTTTTGTGTTTTGCTCAAGCAAAATTCCAAGTCATGTTAATTACATCAAATGCCACTGAGTTTTCAATAAACCATAACTTTTGTTTTGTAAATCCAAATTTGACAAATGAGTAGTCTAAATTGATCAGCTCGACGAGACTTTTCTGTATATGCTATCCATGACTTCAATTGCAGCGTGCATCATATAACTATATCATGAATAACAACTGTTATGACAACAAAATGTGACTAAAACCCATTTAATTGTTATTTTCTTGTTTCACACACCTCACCCATGCCATGTTATCTTACTTGCCATGTAAATTGTGCATCATTCATCATGGCATGATTGTTTGCTTGACGCATCTTATTCATATGCTTGTGCTCTATATTTATGTTGGCCTTGTTTGTTTGGTTTTTCTCGGATAGACACTGAGCAGGGGTTGTATCAAGAGCACCAGGAGCAATACCCAGTACCGTCCCTTGCTTCAACAGAGATACCAGGCAAGCACTACCACATGCTTGCATACATACAGTACCTAATGCCTCTATCTTATTCTTGCATCATTGAGTCGCGATTGCATTAAATTGAATCCCAAGTATGCATAGCCTTTACTTTTAAACCCCACCAAGCTTGTATCCTCCATCCCATGAGCCACTACTATAGGAGTTGTTTGAGCCATGCGAGTCGTAGAACAGCATGTGTAGGGTTTGTGAGAGTCTGATGGATAACGAGGTACTTAAACAACTTAACCTGAGTAGTCCTGGGATAACTAAAGAAAGTGGCACCGGTGGGCAATATCTGCTATTTGGTTTTTCCTGCTCACTTGTGTCCCGTAAGACCCCGAGTACTTGATTCCTGTTCCTTGATTTATCGCGCTATCCACATCCGGAGGTATATGGGACCCCCCACAGCCGAGCTTGATTCCGTCTTATTTCTTGGGGCCACAAACTAGTTTGAGGTTTTATTTCTATCTGTACTTATGCCATGCTTTCGCTTTATTTACGATTGTGCGAGGAGCACACTGCATCGTTAGGACATAATGGCCTGCTTCCGCGGTGTCGACAAGCCCAGCCACACTTTCGGGTTCCCGATGTTCACACCGTCCCCATAACCTTGAGGCCGTCTCGAGCTTGCTTACTCCGTTGCGGATTCTACTCTAAGGGTGGCCCCTCAAATATTTCTGAATCTTGTGATTGTTCACCGTGAAAGCCTCGTTGGGTTTTGATTTGGTTTTCCGAGGTTGATCGAGTGTGTGTTGCTATTGGTGCACCCGGGGTAAAACTTTCTGAAGCCGTGTCGCGGATATGGACGACTTGGAGCAGCTTGATCATAGACAAGCATAACTAAAGTACCGCCTTAATTTGACTAAGTGACTTGACTAGTAAATAGAGCAACACTCATGGAATGGTTAATAAAATTGCCAACGGATGGGGTTGTTCGTCCGCTTCCTTGTTGGTAGCGAGGAGGAGGATGGATCGGATGAGATTACCATTATAATCTGTTGTACTTAAATTCACGGACATCCGCCTATCATTGGTTAGGCGGATGGTTAGCGTTATCTGTAGAATTGCTAGGGTTTACCTTTTGTTGCAATTCGTCACCCTGTGTTGTGTCCCTTTAGAGGCATTAAGACTTGCTGAGTACCCTTAGGGTCTCACACGATAAATTCTTGATTCGTATGAACAGTACCTTCTCGTGACGGATCTTTGGGTGGAAGAAGCGATGAAGTGGGCAACGATCGTATGGTGTAGAGATTCCGGATCGGGATCCGTGAGACCTGTAGTTGGGATGTGCTTATTTTCTCGGCATCTTATGCCTATTTGCTTCTTATCCGCACTCGGATCTTGTTTGCCGCTTGCATGATACTCGATGTGTCTTTGTATGAGGAGTTATCCTAAATTATAGATGTATCTAGGTCATTTGAATCTTGCCGTATGGCGTTGGTATATTCCTTTCTTTCTAGATGGTGTGGCTCGATGTACTCTTGTATGGTGGCTTGCGTACATACCCACTTGTGTACGTAGTTGATCCTTCGCTGCCGACCACGCCCGTCTGAGGTCCCGTTGAGAGGTTAGCGGTTGGGACGTCTGAAAGGACTACCAGTGAGTGGCTTTTGGGGCCCCGCCATACTATTTCAACCGCTATCTCTCATCCAGGCTTGTATCTAGGAGCGTAGTTCACCGAGGTAGTTACAATTGGTATCAGAGCCATCCCGACCTTCGTGGTTTCAAAACGGTCGTTGTCAGTCTAGCAAATATTTTGAGTAGTTATGTATATTAGGGAAAAACAAAACGCGAGAGTAGGACTGCTTCCATTTTTCTTCTTACCCACCCACCCTTTTCTGGTAAGGAAGTGCAACGTTTTCAATCCTCTTCTCAAAGTTCAAACTAGGATTCACGTGTTCTGGGTTTCCGTAGTACCATAGGTTGTGTGTGTGTCTGTGTAATCCATTGTCTATCTGTTGCATCCAAGTTGTTATCTTATCTGCCTTTGGTTATCCACTGTTGGTACATTCCATACCGACAGGCTTTTGTAAACCGACGCAATCTATCTTCCTTTTGTATCCGACGCTATCTTGTTTGGGGTGTTCGTTTCCGTAGTACCAATCTTTAGGTTTCGTCGCGAGAAGAAGGGGTTAGGATATGTGTTCCACTTGTTCATGTGCGGAGTAATGATTTGAGTGCGGGATGGAGTCGCGACCATACCACTACTTGTATCATTTGCTTTTGTATATTGGATCGGTAGAGTCACTAATCTTGATTCGTTAAGTAATTTTGCGCATCTATTGGTATTTTAATGCCGAAATTTGTGGAAAAATTTTCTTTGATATGTTTGTGTACCACACTCCTTTTCAGTCGTGTGCGATATGCTTAATATCTTTGAGGTGCTATGAACTTTGTTGATATTTTCATATCATCTCAGTAAATTGTATCCTTTAATCTTGGTTAATTCCATCTTGGTACTATTTTGGATTATTATCATCTTCCATTATAGTATCGACTTGAGTTTTACATCAATGACGGATGGCTCCCCATGCCGGTGAGGAGGACATTCCTCCAGGCTGGGCTCACTGTCAAGCATTGCAAATGCTCTGGCAGCCATGCAAGAGAACCAGCTGCGCTTTGAGGAGAGCGTCCGAAGGAACGAGTTCACTCCACTTCCTCCACCTCCCAAGCGTGGTGACATCAAGAGCTTCCTCAAGTTCAACCCCGCCATTCGACGTGTCGACCGACCTCTCGATGTCGATGATTGGTCTGCGAGATCTCAAGGCTGCTAGAGACTGCTGATGTGCCAGAACAGGAATGGGTAAAGTGTGCTACTCACCTGCTCAAGGGAGACGCAGCTCTATGGTGGGAAAACTACTTGAAGGCTAGCTGCACTGGCTCCAGCCTACTTGGGAGAGGTTCACCGCAGCTTTCAAGGAGCAGTTCTCTCGAGATTGTGATGGAACGGATGAAGGATGCTTTCCTCAACTTGAAGCGTGGCAATGATAACGCCAACACCTACATCAGAACTTTATGAACTTGTCTCGCTATGGTGGTGATGAGGTATCGATGACAAGAAAAGCGAGAAGAGATTCGTGCAAGGGCTCAATGCGTCGATCAAGTATGCACTCACGCATGCAAGACCGCAACCTTCCTGAACTGCAGATATGGCACTACAAGAGGAGGCTAGTAGGCAGATGTTCGAGGAGTCCAAGAAACACAGCAGGGATGCATCAAGCTCGGCAGCAATGGCAACTCCTTCTAAGCGGCGTGTCTGGGTTCCTAACACCCCACCGTCGCTCCCGGCTCCACCAAGACCTGCGAGCTTCACGTCAAGGCCACCAAACTTCACCACTGCGGCTCCCAGGGGCTACAACAACCCTTACCCTGGAGCGCCTGGCGGAGTCCCTGGCTTCTCTGCTCCACGTCCTCACGGTGCTTGCTACACATGTGGAGATCATGGTCATCCCGCATGGAACTGCCCAATGAAGAACAAAGCTCTCCCTCAACCCCCGCCAAGATCTGCGACAAGCTCTCCTTCGATTCGTGCACCACCGCCTCGGGCTCTCAACATCAACACTAAGCCCGGGTCTGCGGTTGTTCGAGCTAATCGCTAACGCCTCTCAAGCTGAGCTCGCACCTGGAGTTGTCATGGGTATGCTATCAGTTAACTCAGTTCCTGCACGAGTTCTCTTTGATTCTGGTGCATCGCATTCATTTGTGTCACACAAGTTTGCATATGAGAACGTGTTAAATCTGGATCCCCTCCTTAAGAAGCTGAGAGTCTTATCTCCTGGTTCCAACATGAGGGCTGAGTATATCAGCCATGGCAACAAAGTTGAGATTGGTGGTTCTTCATTCTTGGCTTCTTTGATCGTTCTGGGCAACTCTGACATTGATGTCATCTTGGGCATGGATTGGTTGACAGCAAATGCAGCTGTGATTGATTGTGCTGAACGCTCAGTGTCTTTGAAGATCCCTGAAGGCCATCTAGTCTTTTCTCCAAGTCTGACTCCGGATGTCCAGCTCTATTCCTTGGCTGCTCTGAATGATGATGCCATGGAAGCTATTCAGAAGGTACCAGTGGTCTGTGAGTTTCCAGATGTTTTTCCTGAAGAGTTGCCAGGTATGCCTCCGGATCGCGAGGTTGAATTCGTGATTGAGCTTGAACCTGGAACGGCTCCTATCTCCAAGAGGCCATACAAAATGGGTCCTTCGAAGTCTGAACTCAAACGACAACTTGATGAACAAGAGAAGTTGGGTTTCATTCAAGATAGCACTTCTTCTTGGGGTAATCCAACAATCTTCGTGAAGAAGCGTGATGTAACCGATAGGCTATGTGTTGACTACCGGGCTCTAAATGCTAAAACCATCAAGAACAAATATCCTCTCCCTGATAAATGATCTATTTGATCACCGGCGGAGCTGGTGTTCTCTAAGCTGGATTTGAGGAGTGGTTATCACCAAATTAAAATTCGCAAAGAGGATGTGCCCAAGACAGCTTTCACCACTCGCTATGGCCTGTATGAGTACACGGTCATGTCTTTCGGCCTCACCAACGCACCTGCTACCTTCTCGAGGTGATGAACTCCGCTTTCATGGAGTACCGGACAAGTTTGTGGTGGTATATCTGGATGATATCCTGGTCTATTCCAAGTCCAAGGAGGAGCATGAAGAGCACCTGCGGTGTGTCCTGAACAAGCTTCGCGAGAACAGCTTGTATGCAAAGATCTCCGAGTGTGCGTCCTGGTTGCCTGAAGTAACATATCTGGGACATGTCATCTCTGCCAAGGGCATTGCCGTCACCCCGGAAACCGTGAAGACAATAGTCGAATGGCTTCCCCGCTAATGTCAAGGAAGTGCGGAGTTTCCTCGGCTTGGCTAGCTATTGTCGCTGCTTTGTGCAGAACTTCTCAAGATAGCAAAGCCTCTTACCGACCTCCTCAAGAAAGGCAAGAAGTACTGTGGACACACCTTGCCAAGAAAGTTTTGAGACACTCAAAGAGAAGCTCACTTCCACGCCAGCCTTGGTTCCTCCGGATACATCCAAGCCTTTCCAGATCTTCTGCGATGCCTCTTTGCAAGGATTGGGTGCGGTCCTTATGCAAGAGAGACAGTGGTTGCTTATGCCTCTCGTCGCTTGAAGACGATGAGGTCAACTATCCCACGCATGACCTTGAGCTAGCAAAGTGGTCTTTGCCTTGAAGCTTTGGAGGCACTACTTGCTTGGTAACCGCTAGAGATCTTCTCGGACCACAAGAGTTTGAAGTATATCTTCACTCAACGGATCTCAACCTTCGCAAAGGAGATGGATTGAAGCAATCAATGACTTCGATGTGACCATCAACTACTCCTGTGCAAAGCAAATGTCATGGCGTATGCACTTAGCCGTAAAGCTTATGTCAACAACCTCATGGTGGAAGAACAGCAGCCTCTCTTGTGCGAGGAATTCGCCACCGAACTCGAGATTGTGGAACAAGGGCATCTTCAACCTTCGCCACTCCTCTCTTGGAAGAACAGATTCGTTCTCGTCGACTTGGTGATCCGCACACTAAAAAGCTCATCGCTAAGCTTGGCACTCAAGTATGAATCCTTCCATGTTGATGATCAAGGCGCTCTTCTTTGAACACCGGATGTTTGTTCCAAACTACCCGGTCCGAGAGACCAAGTTCTCAAGGAGGCACATGATTCGGTTCTTTCTATCCATCCCGGCAGCACAAAGATGTATATGGACTTGAAAACACAATCTTGGTGGCACGGGTTAAAAAGGTATTGTGCCAATGCGCCTCGAATGTGATGTTCCTGCAGAGTCAAGGCTGTTCATCGAAACCATTTGGTCTTCTACAGCCATTGAAACCTCCGAATGGAAATGGGAGAAAGTTGAGATGGACTTCATCACGGCTTTCCAAGGTCGCAGAAGGGCAACAATGCAATTTTGTTGTCATCGACAGCTTTCTAAAGTGGCACACTTCTTCCCGATCAAAGAAACAATTTACGGACTTCATTGGTGAGCTCTACATCAACAGGATTGTCTCTTTGTATGGGGTTCCACCGAAATCAGTTCGCACCGTGGGAGCATCTTCACCTCAAAGTTCTGGAGAGTTTCCAAAAGCTTTGGGAACGGTTGAACTTCAAAGATCGCTACCACCCTCGACCGCAAGGACAAGTGGAGAGGATCAATCGATTCTCGAGGACATGCTTAGAGCTTGCGTCATCTCGCTTGGCATGAAGTGGGAAGAATGCCTTCCATATGCTGAATTCTCCTACAACAACAGCTTCGTAAGAGTCTCAAGATGGCACCATTCGAGGCTCTCTATGGTCGCAAGTGCGTAACTCCCATTGGTTGGTCAAAGTGCGGAGAAAGAATCTGGTTTGGCCTCGACATAGTGACTCGAGCAGAGGAGAAGGTGCATATCATTCGAGAACTCAAGATTGCTCAAAGTCGTCAAGAGCAACTATGACAGAAGCACAGATATGGTATATGCCCGGTGATCTCGTCTACCTTCGTGTCACTCCCATGAGAGGAACACACCGCCGGTATCAAAGGAAAGTTGGCTCCTAGATACATCGGTCCTTTCAAGATACGTGGTAGAAGAGGAGAAGTTGCTTATGCTGGAGCTTCGGAAAAACTCAAAGTCCATGATGTTTTCCACATCTCTCAGCTCAAGAAGTGCTTCAAAGACCCCGGCAAGACCGTGGATCATGAGCTAATCGACCTCCAAGAAGATCTCTCTTATCGTGAACACCCCACCAAAATTCTTGAGACCATGAACGTAGGACTCGCAACAAGTCCATCAAGTTTTGCAAGGTGCAGTGGTCACACCATTCTGTTGATGAAGCAACATGGGAGCGTGAAGATGAACTCCGTGTCAACCATCCTTCTCTCTTTGTGTCTTCTTCTTCTTCCTAGAATCTCGGGCGAGATTCTGTTTAGTGGGGAGAGTTGTAGCATCCCAGTTGTCAACCCCTGTAATGCTACATGTCTTAATAATAAATGGGCCACTTCAACATATAATTGTTGCATCATCATCATATCATGCTCATGTCATCATGTTCCCTTGCATTTGAGCATCATATAAAACCTTTTTCTTGTTTGCTTCTTATCTCATGTGCATGATTAATTGTAGTTGCCTCTTGATATTGTATTTGGTTCTTACTAAATTGTTAAATGCCCAAGTTGAGTTGGGGGCATCTCTCTTTGCCTTCACCACCTTTTCTTTCACCACCTTATAATTCCACCATCCAATAATATGGGCTTGGCCTTTTATTGAGTTTTCCTAGCCCATGTTGTTGGTTGGATCCACTCCTAATCCATTGCTTGGCCTTGCCACCTTTGGGAATGCAAGGATTAAAAGCCACATGAATAATGTTGTTTTCACAATGTGACCTTTTTAATTGTCTTGCATGGGCCATGCAAGTATCTTTTTCCTAGCTTTTGGTTTTGTTGGATTCTAAATGGATCCTTCTACCTTGCTTCATTTTGTTTGGTCAGTCAGTCACCCTAGCCCTCTTCCCCTTCTTGGTCCTTGCTTGGTTTGTTGGAATCATGCATGGGCCAAATAAAAACCACCCCATCATCTTAGGCACCTCTTCCTATCCTTTTCCTTTCTCTTTCCTTTGATCATGTGTATTGCAATTGAAGCATGCATGATCTAGAATAAGTACCTCCATATCTTTTCTTGCCCTCTTAGCAAGCTTTGAATCTACCCGTGCCATCTCTCTTGTATCCTAAACCAAAACCCTATTTTACCATTAACCTAAACTAAACCCTAAACTACTCTTTCCTCTAACAAAACCCAAACAACATCTCTCTCTCTCTTCTTTTCTATCCTAAACTAAACCCTAATTTACTTATACTCTAAAATAATCCCTACATCTACTTCTCTCTCTAAACAAAACCCTAGCTACCTCTACCTCTAATCAAAACCCTAAACGACCTTTTCTCTCTAAACTAACCTAGCTACCATCTTTCCTCCCTCTCCTCTCTAGTAATCTACACCTAATCTACCCTTCTCCCTTCCATACATGCCCCACCCCAGCTCCCTACATGCCCACACACCAGACACCCTTGCGCCCCCACGGCATGGTACCCTCTCTCCTAGCCCTAGACCGAACCCTTTTCCTCCCTCTCTTCTCTCTCCCTGCCAAGGGCCCTCTAGCCTTACCTGCCTCACCAAAGCTCCCCTACCCCACCGGCCTCCCTCTCTCCGTCCCGGTTCTACCACGCCACCCCTGGTCCTCGCCGAGCACGTGAGAGGAGGAGGCCGACGTGCCCGCCAGCTTTCCCTCCTCACGCAACCATCGCGCCTCCTCCTTCTTATCCTCTTCCTCTCCCTCTCCGCCTCCCAGATCCCATCCCAGCCGCCCAAGTCCCATGCCTCCCTTCCTTCCCCTTCACCACGGCTCGCCACGCCGTCACCACACCTTGCCATTGATCTAGTCGGAGAAGGGAGCTGCGAGGTTGTCGAGAAGACCAGCCGCCCAGCGCCGTCCAGACTACCAGCGGGAGGAGACGCGCCAGGAACGCCAGAACCAGGGAGCGCCGGCGCAAACCCTAGCTACGGCCGCCGCCAGCCTCACCGGAGATCGCGACCACCCCTGCCCGTTTCGAGCACACCGACACGCCCGCGGTGAGCACACGAGCCCCCCAGACATCCTCCCTCCCTAGATCGCTTCACGGATGCGCGTGTCACGCCGTCGAGCACCCTCGGTCTGCGGTGGTTGTCGTCGTCGTCGCTGCTCCAACAAGATGCCACCACCTTAGCTAGCCGCAGACGGCCCTCCTAGCATCAACCACGCCCTACATGCGGCGGCTCGCGCCCGCAGCACCCCGGTCGCTGGTTCGAACCCTCGCGCATACAGCGCCGCGCTGGCAGCATACACGCGTGGTTCGTAGATGGGAAGATCCACAAGGCGCAATGTCCTTTTCGAAAAAGCCCTCCTCTGTTTTGCCAACCCGATCCTCGAGGCCCCATCGTGGCGGTGGCCTTTTTCTAAAAGGCTCCCGAAGACCCGGACTCAACCCAGTCCACCCCAGCGGCGTGTGCGTTTGCAATCCTGGCCCTTTTGTTTGCATCAACCCGCGGTCCTTCCGGGCCCGTTGTCAGTGTCTCTGGGAGTTTTTCAAAAAGATTCATGTGGTTCTGTTTAATAAACCCGCGGTCCAGTTGTGCGCCAGTATCGCGTGTGGGCGAAGGATCCTGCCCACTGCTCATGCTCAGGCTAGCTGAGGCTGGGTGATAAACGTCCCAGATGCTGTTTAAATTCAAAATATGTTAAATAAATTCAAATTTCAAATTCTTTTCAGTTTTCTAATAACTTTTGCATACTTTATTCAAATTGGGCAAATGACATATGTTTTGATATCAGAAAATGAGGGAATTCAAATATGCCATCTGTTTTGTGTTTTGCTCAAGCAAAATTCCAAGTCATGTTAATTACATCAAATGCCCGAGTTTTCAATAAACCATAACTTTTGTTTTGTAAATCCAAATTTGACAAATGAGTAGTCTAAATTGATCAGCTCGACGAGACTTTTCTGTCTATGCTATCCATGACTTCAATTGCAGCGTGCATCATATAACTATATCAGGAATAACAACTGTTATGACAACAAAATGTGACTAAAACCCATTTAATTGTTATTTTCTTGTTTCACACCTCACCCATGCCATGTTATCTTACTTGCCATGTAAATTGTGCATCATTCATCATGGCATGATTGTTTGCTTGACGATCTTATTCATATGCTTGTGCTCTATATTTATGTTGGCCTTGTTTGTTTGGTTTTTCTCGGATAGACACTGAGCAGGGGTTGTATCAAGAGCACCAGGAGCAATACCCAGTACCGTCCCTTGCTTCAACAGAGATACCAGGCAAGCACTACCACATGCTTGCATACATACAGTACCTAATGCCTCTATCTTATTCTTGCATCATTGAGTCGCGATTGCATTAAATTGAATCCCAAGTATGCATAGCCTTTACTTTTAAACCCCACCAAGCTTGTATCCTCCATCCCATGAGCCACTACTATAGGAGTTGTTTGAGCCATGCGAGTCGTAGAACAAAGATGTGTAGGGTTTGTGAGAGTCGATGGATAACGAGGTACTTAAACAACTTAACTTTGAGTAGTCCTGGGATAACTAAAGAAAGTGGCACCGTGGGCAATATCTGCTATTTGGTTTTTCCTGCTCACTTGTGTCCGTAAGACCCGAGTACTTGATTCCTGTTCCTTGATTTATCGCTATCCACATCCGGGAGGTATATGGGACCCCCCTGAGCCAGAGCTTGATTCCGTCTTATTTCTTGGGGCCACAAACTAGTTTGAGGTTTTATTTCTATCCTGTACTTATGCCATGCTTTACTGCTTTATTTACGATTGTGCGAGGAGCACACTGTCATTAGGACATAATGGCCTGCTTCATGGTGTCGACAAGCCCAGCCACACTTTCGGTTCCCATCGTTCACTGAGTCCCCATAACCTTGAGGCCGTCTGAGCTTGCTTACTCCGTTGGATTCTACTCTAAGGGTGGCCCTCAAATATTTCTGAATCTTGTGATTGTTCACCGTGAAAGCCTCGTTGGGTTTTGATTTGGTTTTCCGAGGTTGATCGAGTGTGTTGCTATTGGTGCACCCCGGGTAAAACTTTCTCAAGCCGTGTCGCGGATATGGACGACTTGGAGCACAGTTTCTTGATCATAGACAAGCATAACTAAAGTACCGCCTTAATTTGACTAAGTGACTTGACTAGTAAATAGAGCAACACTCATGGAATGGTTAATAAAATTGCCAACGGATGGGGGGGGGTTGTTCGTCCGCTTCCTTGTTGGTAAGCAGGGAGGAGGATGGATCGGATGAGATTACCATTATAACTGTTGTACTTAAATTCACGGACATCCGTCTATCATTGGTTAGGCGGATGGTTAGCGTTTATCTGTAGAATTGCTAGGGTTTACCTTTTGCTGCAATTGCGTCACCCCAGGTTGTGTCCCCTTTAGAGGCATTAAGACTTGCTGAGTACCCTTAGGGTCTCACACGATAAATTCTTGATTCAGATGAACAGGTACCTTCTCGGGGACGGATCTTTGGGTGGAAGAAGCCCATGAAGTGGGCAACGATCGTATGGTGTAGAGATTCCGGATCGGGATCCGTGAGACCTGTAGTTGGGATGTGCTTATTTTCTCCGCATCTTATGCCTATTTGCTTCTTATCCGCACTCGGATCTTGTTTGCCGCCTGCATGATACTCGATGTGTCTTTGTGAGGAGTTATCCTAAATTATAGATGTATCTAGGTCATTTGAATCTTCTTGGTATGGCGTTGGTATATTTCCTTTCTTTCTAGATGGTGTGGCTCGATGTACTCTTGTATGGTGGCTTGCGTACATACCCACTTGTGTCGTAGTTGATCCCTTCGCCGACTCACGCCTCGTGAGGTCCCGTTGAGAGGTTAGCGGTTGGGACGTCTGAAAGGACTACCAGTGAGTGGCTTTTGGGGCCCCGCCGTACTATTTCAACCGCTATCTCTCATCCAGGCTTGTATCTAGGAGCGTAGTTCACCGAGGTAGTTACACTACTTCAAGGTTCAATCGATCAAATTCCTCATGAAGAGAAGGTTGAGATTGTTTGATCATCAGGTTATTGCAATAAGACTTACGTCTCAGGGCATCGGCAACAACATTGTCTTTGCCAGGTTGATAGTTGAGACCCAAATCATATTCTTTGATGAGTTCCAACCATCTTCTTTGCCTGAGATTCAGACCAAGTTGTGTGAAAAGATATTTCAGACTCTGATGATCCGAGTATAACTCACAACTACTTTCGAGAAGGTAATGTCGCCATTGCTTAAGAGCATGAACAACAGCTGCAAACTCAAGATCATGAGTTGGGTAGTTCTCATGTGGTTTCAACTAACGGGAAGCATAAGCCACCACATGCCCATCTTGCATTAACACACATCCGAGACCTTGGTGAGAAGCATCACAGAAGACGACAAAGTCTTTGCTAGTGTCTAGGAGAACCAACACCGAAAGCGGTTGTTAACTTGGTTTTCAGCATCGAAACTTTCTTCAAATTTTATCAGACCATTCGAACTTCTTATCCTTCTTAAGAAGATCAGTTATTGGCTTTGCAATCTTGGAGAAGTTCTCGATGAATCGACGGTAATAACTAGCCATCCCGAGAAAACTTCGGACATCCTTAATGAATTTTGGATACTCCCGGTCAAGGAAAGTTTGGACCTTATCTAGGAAAACAGCGACCCCTTGGGCGGAAACAACATGACCAAGGAATACGAGCTCTTGTAACCAAAACTCACATTTGGAAAACTTGGCATAGAGACGATGTTCTCGAAGTTTTGTCAACACCAAACGAAGATGTTCAACGTGCCCTTCTTCAGTCTTGGAATAGACCAGAATATCATCAATGTAGACCACGACGAACTTGTCAAGATACTCCATGAAGACAGAGTTCATAAGCCGCATGAAAGTGGCTGGAGCATTGGTAAGACCAAAGGACATGACTGTGTACTCGTAAAGACCATAGCGAGTGGTGAAAGCAGTCTTTGAAATATCTTCCTTATGGATATTTATCTGGTGATACCCTGACCTCAAATCCATGCATCTTGGAAAAGACAGTGGCACCACTTAACTGATCAAAGAGATCATTGATCCTAGGGGGCGATACTTATTCTTGATAGTCACAACATTGATTGGGCGATAATCCACAACCAGTCGCGGTATATTGGTATCCCGCTTCTTAACAAAGATGGTAGGACATCCCCAAGAAGATGTGTTGGGCTGAATGTATCCTTTTCCTTCTAACTCCTCTAGTTGCTTCTTCAACTCCACAAGTTCACGAGGAGGCATATGATAGGGTCTTTTAGAAACAGGAGCATTTCCAGGAGCTAACTCTATAACAAACTCCACACTTCAATCAGGTGGCATGCCAGGAAACTCCTCAGGAAAGACATCCGGGAATTCACAAACCACGGAAACATCTTGAATCTCTAATGGAGGTAGAACTTAAAGAGCATACAACTCTGCTTCAGAAATAGAAACAGTTGAAGGAGATAGTGACACTATGGTCCAATACTTGACTGTTATACTAGCAGGACTAGTTAGAGTCACATACTTGGTTGTACAATGTAGGACAGCTTGATAGCGGGTCAACCAATCCATGCCCAGGATGATGTCAATGTCGGTTGACTTGAGGGTAATAAGAGAGGTGGGGAAAAGTTGAAATGCAACTTCGAGTAGATTCCCATGACTAACCATGGTGGAGCACCGTCTAGAACCAAGAGACTGAACTAGCATAGGAACAGACAACCCCTCAAAACTTATCCCATGCATTAGAGCAAAAGCTTGTGGCAGGAATGAATGCGATGCTCCAGAATCAAACAAAACTTTAGCTGGAATTTGATTGAGACGAAGCGTACCCATAATGACGCTTGGATCTTCCTGAGCCTCCCCAGCAGAGATATGATTCAGACGACCTCTTCCAGCACCTTGATACTTATCATTCTTCTTTGGTGGTTGTGCCTTCTTAGCAGCACTCTTTTGAGGACAATCTCTTGCATAGTGTCCAGGCTGACGACGGTTAAAACAGATAAGGCCTGATCCAGTACCAACAATAGTATAATTTGATCCACCAGCATTGTTTGGATTAGCATTCAGACGAGGAGCATATCCAGAAGTCCTTGGGGTGTAAGAAGCATGTGGCACGGTGTTGTAAGGCGTGAAGACACGACACTTCTTATTGCTAGAACCAGCCTTGTTTGTACCCCTCCTGAGGACGCTTACGGGTTTCTTCATACTCCACCTTTCCACTCTCGGCCTTCATAGCCTTGTTAACAAGACCTTGGAAGTTACCAAAGTCCACGAGGTGGATATCACGGCGAACCTCAGGATCTAGCCCCTTGTGGAATAGATCTTGCTTCTTAGAATCAGTGGAAACCTCTTCAGTAGCATAGCAGGTAAGACAGTTGAAGTTGCGCTGGTATTGACACACAGAACCAGTGCCCTGCTTCAGCTTGAGGAACTCCTCCCTCTTCTGATCCATCAAACCTTCTAGAATATGATAAGCTCGGAAGGCTTCGGCAAACTCTTTCCATGTAACAACATGTTGACCTTCTTGCATAGCTAAGAAATTTTCCCACCAGGAGTTAGCTGCTACCTCTAGATGATAGGAAGCAAAAGTCACCCAATCAGCTTGAGCAACATGACCAACCTGCAGTTTGCGCTCCATAGTGCAAAGCCAGTAGTCTGCATCAAGTGGCTTAGTGGAATAACTGAAAACTGACGGAGTGAGACGTGTGAAGTCCTTGATACCAACTTGATTGTTCTGGCATTGAGCAGTGTTGCGCTCAATCCTTTCAAGGAGCCTCATGTTGTCAGCACGGTTGGTTTCGTACATGGCCATGAGTTGAACCATGGACAGTGGTGGAGGAAGGTTGGAAGATTCACCCTCATTTGCAGCACCACGAGCATGAGCACAGGTATGGGCACGAGAGGTGTCACCCATCCCGAAAGAACAAAAAGGGTTAAACAAGGGATTCAAAGGAACAAGACGGAAAGATGAATAACGAGTACTTGATATAAAGGTATCATCTTATCAAGCATGGTAGTATCAAAGCATACAAATGTATACACTAACCAGCTGACTTACAGACCATGACAATGGAATGCTAAGATGTTACACGCCAAGAAAAACTGAGATATCTTGGAACTCTGAGAATAGTAACCAAGTAGAGAGTACTTTAGAAAAACAACCCCAAAACCACGATCCTAAAAGTTTTGAGATATGGGGTAAGGAATGAAAAACTTTTCAAACCAAATAGGGTAAGGAAAACTCTAGCATCAGAAACACACCAGAGAAGGAGTAAAAAGAATCCTAGTAAGAGTTTCTGCAAATACTTTTTTTAACTTTCAAATAGTTTTGTCAACTTCTAGACTCAACATAGACCAGTAAAAGGGTTTCCTTCAGGCAGTCCTGCTCTGATACCAAAACCTGTAACACCCCGGGATTAGGGTTAAACTAACCTCAGATCACATCTAAGATAAGCTTAACTCCAATCACAAAAGATCATAGTATGATTTGGTAACATTACATAACTCAGGGATTCAACAACATAAGTTTAAACTCTTAGCAGAGTAAGATATTAGAGTTATTACAAACCAGAGGTAATAGACCCAACATTACATCACACAGCGAAAGAAAATATGTTGTTCTACACAACAACTTAGCAAAGTCCCTAAGAGGCCTTAAACAGAAGCGACGTCCATCCCATAGCCCTCAGGCTGCTACCTGGGACCCCCACCTACTCGTCGATGTCAACATAGAGGCCACCTTCAGTCGTAACCAGATCATCTGTAGAAAAACAACAATGGCGCAAGACTGAGTACGAGAATGTACTCCGCAAGTCTTAGATAACCTAGTATCTACATGCTCTGGCTAGAAAGGCTTTCTCTGCATTTAATTTTGCATAAATCCATCTTTATTTGTAAATAAGAGAGAGAAGAGGCGCGTCTACTCATAATATTTTAAAAGGGATAAGATAATGACTTCTTAATCTTGTTCATCATATCTTGATAACCACCAGCTTCATCAGAACCTCCTATCTAGGATTATCCTCTTGACCCGAAGGAAGCATCCTTAAGCACACGTGGATCAAAAAGTTTTATAATGGTTAATGTTATCTACGATCTTAGAATTTGGTCACCAAGCGTTCATAACCGTGAACATGGCTTTTCGAAAATATTTAACCCTACAGGGTTGTACAACTTTACCCACATGTACCAACCGACTCTTAATGTCAAATATTATTAGCCCTCTTCCTTGGAAGGCCGGCAGAGGGTGGTTGACCATGCCATTTACCTTGCTTATTTGAGACCATGAGTCACGCCCTAGGGATGGTTCCGCCGTAATGGGTCAAGTCCCGAAGTCGGTTGTAGAAGTCCCAACCTGATAAGGTAGAGATCCCTGTGTTTACAATGCTAGTCCCTGGATCAATAGCTAGCATCCACAGTTTAAGATGTAATATCAAGAAAAAAGGTCATAATACAACTTTATAACCGTGAATAAAATAATTCATTACATCTTACATAGCTGCTTTGGCTATCTCATTACAATACAGCAGAAATAACTATATAGCATGGAGTCCTTCATCTTCAAAGTGCCACAGGCAATCATGTTGGTTGTAGACTTGTAATCCTATTTAACACATTTCACTAACATCAAACAAACCTGCAACATATTAAGTTCTGACCACAAGGGTCAATACATTCGAATTGTATTGGCAAGTTTCACTACTATGTGGAAATAAGTTGGATCCTATCAATATATGCATATTTGGCTAAGTAGAGTTTAGGCTCATTTGCAGAAAGCAATATGGTTTTATCCTATCTTTTCAAAATAGTTTTGATCTTTCAATCCATATTTCTGAACTCCTTGGCAAACTCCAAGTGCTTCTAATCCCTTGTTGACACCATCAAGTTTTACTTTGAGAAATTGGAATGTCGAGATCTTCCATAGCTTCAGGCCTTAGTTGATCAGAGTTGTCCGTAACCGGGGACACGTCTAAGTACTTAAAATTTGATCATCTGCAGAAGTTGTACACTTTACCCACATGACACAATCTCGTCTTGATGCCACCAAAGGGTCATGGATAAGTACACACCAAATGGAGTACCGTGGATCGAGAATGTGACAAAGTCTTTCCATAGAAGTCCTCCCAATACATAATGCTAGCACGTCTACCAGGCACCAATGTAAGGATATGTTTCCAATACATAATTCTAGTTAACCTGAATATGTGCTAATGCAAGGGTCTTCCACTATGTAATTGACTAAGACAGAGCCCATTTAGCATGTGGCTGTACATGAAAGCCATCACGAGAAACATGTTCAATCTCTAAGTCCTCAGGTAGTTTTCTTCTAGTGCACATACGAAAAAGATAGCCATATATACATGGTTCCCTTTGTTGCCACCTTATCCACAATTGAGTATCCACATTCCACCCAGGTGATTCATTGAGTACTTGTTTTATTATATAAAACATATATTTTTCCAACACTTCATATAATCATAACATGGTATTCCGCCCCGAATCTATAGCAAGGCTAAGCATAATACAACTATGATATTTTCACTAAGGAATATATAAAGGATATCCTATATAGGACATAGCATAGCATAGTAACATAGTAGCCCTATCATGCATACTACAAAAATTCCACTAATTATAATGAAAATAGTAGGACATGGATGATAGTGCCACTTTCCTTAGTAGTTGGTGAAGTTGGTACACTCTTCGTAATAACACACTTGACAATCAACACAATCTATCAAGCAAAACAAACAAGACAAAACATACACAAGATTAACACTAATGGCAACACAAAAATCATGCAAAGTATGCAAACATGCAAGATGGCAATTTTTATTGTACAAATATTTATAACAAGGTTCTGAACATTACTAAGTGATTTATGAACATTTTATATTTTCAAGATTACAAATGCAACCATTTGTGCAATTGTAGCAATAAGCAACATTTTCTAATAGTTGGAAAGGTCATTCTCACTAAATAATTGCCACGGTCTTATTTATACTAGAATAAAATTATATTTTGGCCTTAATGTGCAGAGGGTTCAATTTACAACCATTTGCAAAAGGATTCACTTAAAAATAATTTACACAACAATTTTTATACTCAAAATACTCCACAAATGGTTCTGTATAAAACATGATTTTAACAGACTAAAAAATACCGAATTATGGATCCACTGTGTTCTACTCGTTTTTCTGAATCCATAGACATATTATTTGTTAAATTTGGATATACATAACTAAAGATATAATTTTTATGGTGAAAATGACCAATTAAACCATTTAATTTATAAATCAAATTTTGTACAGAGAATAAGTAATATTATTGCATAAATGGATTCTACAGAATCTCAGATTTTCAGGGATACCAACTTTATAATTTTTGGTCTTCTAAATCTTTTACTATGAATTATACGGACTGAAATTGACTTTGACCGATCTGACTGAGTTGACTGTTGACTACGCTGATGTCATGATGATGTCAGAATTGACTACAGAAAAAGTTGCTCGGATAGAAAATATTTCTACATGAAAGTTGTAGATAACAACTAGATCTATCTACTGTTCAGAGGAATTGACTTTGGAGCAACGAGGTGGGCGTAAAATGGATTATACCTTCTAAGATCTGAATCTTTGACCGCGTTTTTCTTTTTGCTTGATGAACGAAACGAGGTGAAACCAGCGGGAATGGAACCGTCTTGACGAGGGGAACAACTTCCATCTTCAAGCCGCCGCGATCCGAGGTCATCTTGAAGGTTTAATTGGGTGGAGAATATTGTGGAGAATTTTGGACGAAAATAGAGTTATGATGAGTTGAAAACTTGTGAACTTTCCTGGAGTGGGGTTTATATAGGAGGGGGTGGGGGCTGGATTAAAGGAGATTAAAGAAGGAGAGGAATTAGGGAGCATTTAGTGTAATTTAGGAGGGCAATTGAGGATCATTTAAGAGCACTAGTAATCAAGCACATGCACATGCACGTAACATACAAATGCTTGTAATGAAAACTACCATCATACAGATATATACATAAATAACCATTGTCATCTTCTGAGATGGAATAGCTGCAATTCCATAAAAAAGTAGATCCATCAACATACAACTAAAAGGGTGGATATTTTAACTCAAAAACCTCAAGAAAATAATAATAATACAGAAGTATGCTTCACGGCAGAAGGGGTACAGACCTCGGAGTAGTTATTTTTGTTAATTTTCTATAGCCACATGATTAATTCACACACAATTTTGCTGAAAGTCTTAAAAGCCCTGCAAAAGCAAACATCAGGTAAGAACACAGTAGTTACCAAGTTTGTGAGAAAATGGGCATGCTGCAGTCTTCGGCAACATACCACCCTAAACTTCTAGAATGTGCTCAAATTAATGTGCCTTTTTGCAGGAAGAGAGCATGTTTGAAATATAGATCAAGCAGCTCCTTTTAAATTCATTCACATGGTAGCCTACATATCTGCTCATTGTTACATTCATGATTCATAAGATTGTTTGTCAACACGGTGATAACCATGAGGGAAATATTTCAGAAAAGTGTATAAATCGGTGTAATGAAAATCCTACAAAAAAATGTGGCTCCAGCTGCTATCTATATGGCCAAAAAAATCCAAACTGTATTAAGACTAGAGGTTTTTTACTTGTAGCTAACCTACAAAACAGTATCAGTACCGTATTCCTTCCCCTGCTGAAGCATGTCAGCCCACAGCCACAGGTTAGCGCTAGCAGATCTGCCTCCACGACACGCGATGTACTGCAATATCCATGGGTTAGGAGGACATGTAAGATGTAATGGAGCAGGCGATCTAGAAATTAAAAGGAAAACCAATAAGGTGGCTTGACGACTTGCGATACTGGGATGGAAAGGGCGAGTATGAGGATCACTGGCGGCCTTGGCAAGGGATCCCACTGGGCGGTAGCGCAACTTCCTCCGGCGGCGTCGCCGGCTAGCGAGGACGGCGAGCGGAGGTGGATCGCGCCCTAGATTTTCTTGGGTTTGGTGGCAGTGGTTCCGACGGCGAGTTGCGTGCTGGCGGCCTTAGGCTCCCTTGGCGCGGGCGTGCAGTGCGGCGGTGGCCTCGCGGGCGCGTGATGGCGACGGTTTAGGGAGGAAAGGGGGAGTGGTTAACGGGCTCATTTGACCGAGCGTCGGACACTTGTTTTACCGCAAATCATGGGTGCATGCTGAGTCGTTAGATGATGGTTAGACGATCCAGATTTGTTGGATCTGCCCTTCTCTGGGTCTTTTTATATTGGTATAGATTAGATACAAATAAAATGAAGACCAAGATGCTCCCTGGTTCGTGTAGGTAGGTGGTGGTTGGGCCGGCCCATTTTGGCTGGCCTGGCCGGCCACTTTTTTTTTAGTTTTATATTTTTTTCCTATTTCTTAATTTTTTCATAACTTTTGATTTAGAGCTCCGGATTAATTGATTCAAATTTGTGCGGGTTTGTAAATTTCTGGGCAATATTTTAGGACATAAATTTGATATATTTGGAAATATTTATTTTTCTCAATTATTAATTAGTTAATTATTGTATGATTGCACGTGTGCGATATTGGCCTAGTTGCAGGGCAATATATTTGGAATGACTTGGATTCTTTTCTTATTTGAACTTCATTCGATTTAGTTCCACTTTATATGGATAACCATGAATTAAAGTTTGAAAAATAGCTCACATAAGCTATGGTGCTTATTTTAAAACGAGACTCTTTGCTTTTATTTTTGGTTCAAAACAAAACAAAGGTTGTTTGAAAAATGTAAATGAAGTAGTTGAGATGTATTGATGGTTTTTGGTTGAGAACATTCCTCAAGATTAAAAATAGATTTTCAAATACAGGAAGTTTGTGAAAAATATTTTGAAGGGGAACCTTGCAAATTAAAATTTTGAGGTAGAGGAGATATATGGACACTCTGGATGCTTTGATCATAGGATTTTTGTTAAATGCTATTTTTATTTTAAGGAGTACCTTTATTTGGGGAAAAACTTTTGTAATAGTTCAAAAGGTTTTTGTCACATCCCAAGATTTTCCAAATCTTGTAATATGAAAATAAATGAATAAAATAAAACTTTGTTGATTTTCAGAGCCAGAAGAAACTTTTTGAATTCAATTGGAACTCCAAACCCATTTGAATTAAATAAAACCTAAAGGGAATATAAAAAGATAAACATTTAATAAAAGGAAAAATAAAAACAATTGGAAATAATATTTTGAAACAATTAAATGAAAGAATTGGTTTCAATTGAAATAAAAGAATATTTTATAAAGCCAAATTAAACCTTGGCCAAACTTTGGGAATTAAAACATTTTATTTTAAATAAAATTAATAAAAGGTTTATTTAAATAAATTAATAAGGATTTAATATCCAACCTTATTTAAATAAAAGGTTTTACCAATTTAAATTGAAACATCAAAACTTATTAAATTATTTAAAATAAGTTTTCTCAAATATTTGATATTCAAAAATAAAACCTACTAAAGTGTTTTGACTTTATTTTAGATTTCAAAATAAATATCTCAATAGAACAAATCCTAATTGATTTAATAACGAAAGTCTATTATATTTAATTAATAATGGACTCTAAAATAAAATGTTATTTGTTTTAAAACAAGTTTCCAAGTATTCTATATTTACAAAATAAAACCTACTGATTTGGTTTTGAAAATATTTAGGTTTCAAATAAAGACTTTATTAATAAAATCAAACTCTATTTGAACTAATAACTAAGGCCCATTTTATTTAATTATTAATGGACCCTAAAATAAAAGGTTATTTTGTTTTAAACAAGTCTTCCAAATATTCTTTATTTCCAAATAAAAACTTCTGTTTCGTTTTGAAAGTATTTGGATGTCAAATGAAGATTTTATTAAATAAATCAAACCATATTTGATTAAATAACTATGGTCTACTTTATTTAATTACTAAATAGATCCTAAAATGAATAAAAATATTATTTTATTTTGAGATTTGGTTTATGTTGATAAATAGAACCAAAATCTCATTACAATTGTTGAATTGTTTGAATTATTTGAATGCTTGAATAGTTGGGTGAAATTCAAATCAGAAAATAGAAAATAGAAAAAGATAAAACAAAGCAAACAGAAAAAAATAAGAGTAAAACGACCAGCCCAGCTAAAGCCCACCTCAACCCAAATTATCGCCTCTCCCACGAACCGTTTTTCCTCACCACAGAAACAACCCGTTAAGACACTGAACGGTGGACCTCCCCCTCGTTTCTTTTCCCACTGACCAGCGGATCCCACTCCTCCTGTTCTTCCTCCTCACCCGCGCGACCCCTTCTTCCCCAAACCGCGCTGCCGTTCCCTGTCGTCAATCCGCGCGCTTAATTCTTCATAATGGCTGCGTTAATCTCGCCTCTGACCTTGCGTACTTAAGCGCCAGCGCCTTCCCCTCCTTTCCCCTCTGTCGCCACTCCCTCTCTTCCCCTAGGCTGTCGCCAATCACTCCTGCACCGCCGCTGCTCCGACGAGCTCCCATCTCCAATCCCAGCCAGTACACACCACCCCTGCCTCCTGGCGCCTGGCTTCCCACTCCCAGCGCATATGCGGTATCACCCATTCGATCAGGCGACTACGTCGAACTTTCGGCCGCCGTCCGGCTCCAACTCCGGCAAGCACCGGGTAGTCTCGACGCCCGCGCCTCCTCGTTCACACTCCCATACTCGCCACATCCTTCGCATCTAACCGCGTCGATGTTTGCCTTGGGGTGAACCACGGCCGCCTCCCGACCTCGAAACGATCAGCCGACGCCGACGGCGACTCCGGCGAGCAATCACGCCAAGACCAGCGCCTTGCTTCCTCGAGAGTACCTCGAGCATCCTCGACCACGCGAACACGGTAAGACCCTCCCTGTCCTCCTTGCTCCCTAGGACCACCGCTGGACCACCGTCGCAGCGCCGCCACCAACCGCCAAGGCTCGCCCATCTATGACCAGCAATAGCGGTAGTTAGATCTGGATCGGACGAATCGGATAGTTTACTTAAACCACGAAGGGTATGTTATCTAGACCGTGCGATCTAGCCAGATCCAACGCACCTCATCGATCCGACCGAATCGGTACCACGAATAGAAACACGCGTGTCCCCTGTTAGGTTTAGAACTGATTTGAAATCTGATTAAATTGCAAATTTCAAACCCCCATAACTTTGGATCCACACGTCCAAAAATTACAAATTTTATGTCGTTGGATTCAGGAGAACAAGCCCTAGACAACTGTGAAATTAGTTTATCCAATAGTATCTGTTAGTTTGCTTGATTTTGCAGATTCTTTTGTGAGCTTGTTTAGAGTATAAAAATTGTTTAAAATTGAATTTAGGGGTAAAACTTTTGCAAAATGGTTTATGTGATCTTACTGACCCTAGGAACCAACCCTTGGTGTTAAAAATGATTTTGGTAAAATTTGGGTTGAATTATTTGACTTAGCCATTTTCTAGCCAAATAAAATTATTGATTTTATTATGAAAATATTTTTGCAAAGAAAACCTTGAGAAAATGTTTTGGACCAAACCTACTGACCCAAAAACACCAAGTTTTGCAAAAGCAACTCATTTGGTGAAAAACTTAAAAGGTTTTGTTTTGATAAAACATTTTTCACCACATAAAATGATGAATGGATTTTAAAATGGTTTTGAGATAAAACCCATTTGCAAATGACTTTGCCGTTTTGGTAAATGACCAATTTGGAACCTACAAAGTTTAGGAGCCTAGTGGAGACCATCATTGCAATAGAACCAACCTTTGCATGCTTATGCATGACTTAGAATCCATTGCTTTGTGTGTGTGAAATGTTGTTTGAATATTGGTTTGGAATTCTACTTGATACTATGCTTGTTTGATTGATTGTAGTGAAATTAGCAAAGTGTGAGACTAGCAAGATCAAGGAGTAAACCCTCATTCCCTACCAAAAAGGCAAGTTACACTATCATACAAATGCCCTACTATTTTCATTATACTTAGTGGATTATGAAAACATGCATGAAAAAGATTTCTTTATACTTATGCTATGCTAAATTCTAATAGGATTCCCTACACACTCCTTAGTGAAAATATTGTAGTTGTACATGCTTAGCCATACTTTATTTTGAAAAGAGATACATGTTGAGATTTTACAAAGGTTGAGAAAAGGACTTATGTTTTACATAATAAAACAAGGACTCAATGAACCACCTAGGTGGTGGACACTTTAAGTTTTGGAGAAGGTGGCAACAAAAGGAACTATGTCTATGGGATTCACTTTGTGTTGTGCTCCAAAAGAAAACCACCTAGGAAACTTAGAGATGGAACATGCTTCTCCAATTGTGGCTTTCGTGTGCAACCACATGCTATTATGGCTCTGGCTTAGTCAACTACATTAGGAAGACCCATACATTGTCTTTAGTTACCGGACATGGGGATCTGGAATGCTTCATGGAGAAATTTGAAGACAAGCTAGCAATGATGTATGGGAGGACCTTTTGGAAAGACTTCGTCACACTCTCGGTATCTGGGTACTCCATCTTGGTGAGCACTAATCCGAGGGCCTTTGGTGGCAACAAGATGGTATTGTGACATGTGGGTAAAGTGTACTCCTTCTGAAGTTAATAAAATCTAAGTACTTAGCCGTGTCCCGGTTATGGACAATCTTGAGCAACTAAAGTTTGAACTATGGGAGATCTCGACATTCCAACTTCTAAAAATAAAACTTGGCGCCTTGTGTGTCTACCAAGGAATTCAAAGAGATTTTGTTAAAGCATGTTGTACTTGGGGTTACCAAGGAACTCATGAGATTTTAAAGCTTGTTGCACTTGGGGTTACCAAGTGGCTCAAGAGATTTTGACAAGGACTTGAACACTTGAGTTTCTACCAAGGAGTTCAAGGGATTCTTGGAAAAGAGATTTGACAAAAGGACCAAAACCATTTTCGAAAAGATAGGGTAAAATATTGCTTTGTGCAAACAAGCCTTAAACTCTACTTAGCCAAATATGCATGTATTGATAGGATCCACTCTTATTATACATAGAAGTGAAGCTTGCCAATACAATTCAAAATGTATTGACCCTTGTGGCTGTAACTTGTAATGTTGCAGGTTTGATTGATTTGAATGAAGATTGTTTGATTAGGATTACAAAGTCTACAACCAACATCTGCCTGTGGCACTTTGAAGATGAAGGACCCATACTTATAGTTATTCCGCTGCAATGTAAAGTAATAGCTAAATGAGCTATGTATGATGTAATAAAACTATGTTATTCCTGGTTATAAATTTATATTATGACCTTTGTATCTTGATATTACATCTTAACTGTGGATGCTAGCTATTGATCCAGGGACTAGCATTATGAACACATGAGGAATCTACCTTATTAAAGGTTGGGACCTCTACAGTTTTAATGTTTCCAATTAGAAGCAAAAAGTTCTCTTTTCCCCCTAAATTTCATTTTTATTTATTTTGTTTGTATATTTTTTTACATTTCAAAATTTATAAAATTTTGGGATGTGACAGGCTACCACCCTTAAAAGAAATCTCATCCCGAGATTTGGGAAGGGTAGAGGTTACAAGTTGGCTTCAAGACAACTAGAGTACTACCACCCTTAAAAGAAAATTTTGTAGAATTGCATTGATGGTTCACCTAACTATGGGTTCAATAATTGACATCCAAACATGGGATTCTTATGTGACTTAACTGAGTTAGCTAAATCCTATCATCCACATTATCTAATTCTTCAAGGGTTCCATACATGTCGATGTGGTTCACATGTCCTTTCTGGTCCACATTGGAATCGCTTCCATTGGAGTTTCTAGCATCCTTATTATTTTTCTTCTCAGGACAGTCTGATGCATAGTGTCCAAGTTCCTTACAATTATAACACTGCAACTGGCTAATGTCTTTCCTCTTGGGATTGCCATGTTGGTTCTGACCAAGGTCATCTCCATTGTCAGTATCATTCCCATTATTATTATCACTTCCATTGTTGTTGTGGTGATTCTTATAATGAGTGTGTCCATTTCCTTCATGTTGATGTGGTCCAGAATCTCCATTGCTCTTTTTGAATGAACTCTTCTTTTGTGATGATCCTGAGTGATACTTGTCAAGGCTATGCTTCCTCTTTCTATTCTCAACTTGCTTCATCTTGTTTTCCAAGATGGTGGCTTTGTCATAGAGTGATTGATAAGTTGGGACATAGACAATGATAGGCATTTCTGAGTTCAACTCATCATTAAGTCCTTGAAATTTCTCTTTCCTCTTAGCATTAGTATTCACTTCATCGGTGCATAACGCGACTGTTCAACTCCTCGATGTACTCATCCACACTATGATGACGCTATTTCAGATTGTGGAACTCCTTTTTCTTCAAGTTTATCACTCCGGATGAGATGTGAGCTGTACGGAATCCATTCTCAAAAATAGCCCAAGTCACATACTCAAGGGGAGTGGTGATCTGAAAGTCTGTCAACACCGGATTTTTAATCCCGGATGCTTATACATACGCAATCCATGGATTACCATTTTGCGAGACATAACAGATTTGGATACCACGATACATCATCCATTACAAACCATACATAAGGTCTTACACAAATAAGGATCCCATGATCCAGTTCTTAATCTGACTCAAGCGGAAATACGTAATAATAACGGTAGCATAAGCGACTCCATCTTGAGGTCACATGCAATCTTGCGATGGGAGATGATCCTAGTTGTCGTAACCTTCCTGAGGTCCTTCATCCTGGTACTCCTCTTCATAGTCTGCCCACGGGAATAGCCAGGATAACGTCATGAGGACTCTTTAAGTACTATAAACTAATACTAACAAGTGAAGGGGTTTTTTATAGTAGGACACTAAGCTCTAGGGTTGTTTTGCAAAAAGCCAGATTTACCTCTACTAAGTTCAGAACCAAGAAAAGCTAGTTGAAATTTTATAACACCTAAGTGGGAACTAGTATTTCATATCACAACTCTATTGTGGTCAAGTCAAAATCTCAATTCATTTCACAAGTCATTTTGAAAACATCTGTTGGGGGAACAGTATGGCCAAACTGAAGGTGTTCTCGTGGTTAGTTTTCATGGCTCGAGTTAATACCAAAGATATAATGTGTAGAAGAAATTGGCACGTTCAGGGAGGGTCAGATTGTGTTCTTTGCAATGATCACCAAGTTGAAACGAGAGACCATCTTTTCTTTGGTTGTGTTTTTGTAGTTCGGTGTTGGGAGTTCTTGGGGATTGAGTGGGACTTGTCAGATGGCATTTTTGATAGAATTTTGAGAGTGGCAGAGAGATTTTCTGGGCCATGTTTTATGGAGATTTTAGCTTGTGCTTCTTGGAGCATCTGGGGAGTCAGGAACGACCAAATTTTCAGAAATATAAACTATTCATTTCAGAGATGGAAAGTTAAATGCTTTCAGAACATTCAACTTCATAAATTCAGGGTGAAGCCTGTTATCCTAGAGAGGCTGGACACTTGGTTGTCAGCAACTTTTCTGTAATTCTACGTTTCTTTGCTTTGGTTAGCTCTAGTGTACGCTCTTCTTTTCTTCTAACCTTGATGTAAATCTGTTGCCGATCAAAACTCACTGGCGGGCAGTGATGAGCAACACGAAGAGCCGGGAGGCTCCCAGAGCGGCTGGTGGGCCCTGGTCCCTCGGTCGGCCCATAAATCTTAAACGCATGGCGTCTGTCTTGGTTCGCGTGCACCGACCTATACCTGGTCGGAAGGTGATGGATTGTTCGATTGGTTTGCACGGTAAACAAGTATCGTAAAATTCGAGCCGTGATCGGCTCCCGGGTTTCCAGTAAATCGGCTTTCGAGCCGATTGTCCCCATAACTTTGCATTGGATCTATGATAACATGGGGTTTTGCTTAATTACTACAAGTTAAATCGATCTCGATAGTTTAACGTTTTCACCACGCAACCGGAACGTCCCACGCGTAGTTGAGCCTAATAGATACGAAAAATAGTAGAAAACCGATCCTAGAGAGGGCCTAAAAACCAACATAACGTCAATTCCCGGAAACATCCCCTCTAAGATCAATAAACCATACCTTACGTATTACCGGATCGTTCAACCCGTTTGTGAGGCCTAACCACGTAGATATCAAACTAAACCTTGATGAACAAGGCACAACTATAAGATCAAATCGACTTAAGGGAATCAAGCAAGATGCCACCTTTACACCGGAGGCGGTGCAAAGGCAATGAGATAGCTAGAGATAGCATAAATAAGCAATCGTAGTAAAAGCATCGATGCTAGCTCTAACAAATCTGTGGTAAGGGTGTTACTCGCCATCAACAAGGCTTAGTACGAGTAACACCGGATAACGCATAAGTAAATACTGCCTAGATCGCAAGGTGCGATCTAGGCAGCATGGCACTTACCCGAGAAAAACCCTAGAAACAAGGGGTGGCGATCTTGGAGATTGTTGTTGGTTGTGAACGTGAGTGTCCTTTTTTTCTCAATAACCCTAAGTACATATTTATAGTCCGGAGACTCTCTATGTTTGGAATAACTCTACAACTCTATCTTTATCTAAACATAAACGAAACCTAAACAACTACGACTCCTACTAAGATACAAGATACACGGGCAATTCAGCCCAAATCTACGTATTAGGCGATCCAACAACACGTTGAATATATGTATCTTCTAAGCCCATCTTGATCACGGCCCATCCCATCTTAGGCCAAAATATGGCGATAACACATGCCCCCTAGTTTTGGCAATGATAATTCCAAAACCACTACGTGTGTTTTTTCCTTCTCACAGGTTTTTTTTATCGGACTCAGCGTGCGTCGAGCAGCGTGGCGATGAGATCATCACGCCACCCCTTCATCATGATGCCTGTCTTCTCAACTCCTCCGATTGCATGATTTGTGATTTTGGCGGTAATGGGAAACTGCTATGGCATTGAACCGTTTCTTCACTATTCCTCTTTATTTAAATCCACCTGAACAGTTCACAGTCCCCATCTTCCTCCCGAAGCCAAAAAAAACCCTCTGTCTTCACCGGAAAAAACCCTTCTCTGCCATGGCCTCCTCTGCTTCCTCCGGTCTATCCTCCCATGCCTCCAATAGCATTAGTGACCGTGAGCCGACTCCGGAGCACCCACCCACGGCCACATATAGTACCTTCGCCCCACGATGGTGGGGCGTCGAGGCCCAGGATTTTGCCGTCTGATCGAGGGGCGATGTCCTGACGGACGGCGAAGAGAACCTTCAGTTCTGGTTGACGGGAGCTGGAGGCGAAAAGTAGTGACGGCGCTGGTGGGGGCGTCGAGTCTTGACGAAGGGAAGAATCGGAGGATGATTCGTCCTCCGATGAGTATCCGCCGATGAAGCGTTCCGCGCCGGTCAGCGGAGATCACGAAGATGATGATGAAGGCGATGAAGCCCCTCTTGGCTTCTTGATGAAGAAAGCGACGCAGTAGCGGCCTTGAAGGCAATGAAGGAGGCGGCGACGATAAGCGACGATCTCGCCCTTTAAAATAGGAATTAGCAACAATTGTAGTAGTAGTAGCCGGACCCCCTTTTGTAATCAATCCGTCTCCCAATGAATGAGAATCTGTTTCCTCAAAGATGCTAATTTTATCGTCCCAATTCTGCCGATGTTGAAAATAAATCGATGCTCCAAAAGCCGATAGCAACGCATCGGCTTTTACCTTATCATGTTTTCACAGTCAACCAAACCACAACTCAAAAGCCGATGCATATCAACTTTCCCCAAATTGTTGACAAGGTCAACCCAGCCGTATATTTAGGCAAAACCAAGCGGTCACTTCAAGTTTCAAGCGGTAACTGCGACTCTCTTCAAAAGGGCGGCCTAGATCCCCACGCCTCTGACCGGATCGAGCTCATAGCAACAAGAACCCTCAATCCTTACTCATGCGGATCCATCTCCGCCGGCGAACCAGATGGCAGAATCGTCCACCACCAATCCGGAGGTCTCCGGTCTGAAGGTACGCTTACCCTTCGTAATTTTAACACAATGTTAAAACTTGATGGCGAACACTTGAATTAATGCCTTTATTTCGCCATTAAATCTTCTAGGTTTCAGACATCCTGCTGCCGCATCCTTCTCTCCCAAATTCTCTTTGTCTTGGCCCTCGTGCAGATTCTAGTCCTACCCATCTAATCTCTTGCGAAGCCAATAGAATCCCCTTCGTAAGCCAGGACCTAGATCTGAACTCTTGGGCCGACTGCTTGCGAGCCTGGCCTAATCCCCCTGAAATTTGGGTTTCTTGGTTCAGTAGAGTAGCTAGAACTTACCAACCCCAATGGGAAATTTTGGGAATAGCCGATGCCTTGCATCTATCATTGTCTCCTCTTGAGAAACACGAGAATCTTCTCAAAACCATCGGCTACTTCAGTGCGATACTGAATTGTTTCATATTCGCCATGGCCCTATGTCGCCAACCTTGCTAGGCGTGGTGATGATTACTGATGCAGACGTTACATCACTCGGCCCCTCCGCTTTCAAACTGACCACGGCCCTTACAAACTATCTTCCAAAGATTGCACAAGCTGGGGCGCTTATATCCAACGTCATATGAAAACCAAGGGCCTGTTTGGGAGAAAGAACACAGCCTTTCTCAACTTCGGCTAGAGCATTTCATCTTACATGGCCTTCCGGCTCCCACTAAGAACTATCTTTCCCTAGCCTCTGAACGGCCAAAGGCACCCACAGCATCGAAAACTGTTCCTTGGAGAGGTCTATCGATACCTCCGGTTGATGTACATTAAGCTGTTCGAGCATAGCAATCGAGCAGGTGGACCTTGGTGGTTCATCCAGTGGGCTCATTTGTACTTCCAAAACCGCACCCAGACTTCCTACGGCGAGTTGCACTTTCCCGGCGTCGAAGGGAGGCAAATCCGATGCACCAGCTATGGCCAAGCTTTGTATCGATTGCGGTAGTAAATGACCCTCAAGAGGCGTCAAAATGGTTGACATCTTCTTCCAAGGCTGGGACAACCCCAACTTCTTCCCTTATATGGAAGAAGCGAGAACATTTGAAATCCACTCTCCTTGAGTGGACAATTTTGCCGATGACACCGCACACGGCAACTCTTTTCCGCCGTTATTCGCCTCGTTTCCTTCCGATCGGCATGAGCACATCCAAGCGGATAATCAAACACAGGTGCAATTCTACCGACCGGTCGTAGTGGCTCGTCAATTGACCTTGGACAAGTAGCTCCCCACTTCTTTCTTCATCAACTCACGAATTGTAGAGCCGATCTGCCGATCCTCTCACCGGTCGGAGGTGCTACTCTTTCTTTGATGCTCGACCATCCCAATTCCCACCGACCTCACCTTTGCCTCATCAGCAGATGGCTTTGAAGACGGTGGTCGATGTGGAAGACTCACGTCTTTAGGAGAGCCACAGGACCGTTCTTTGAAACAACTCGGCCGACTATGACATCCCGTGGACCGGTACTCCCACTTGCAAATTTTCTTGATGCAGACTGCAATTGATCCTTTTATTAACTCACTCTTTCTCTTAGCGGCAACAAGATGGCCCTGAGCCTACTCACAGATGGCTCCCTTCGAATTCTTCCGCCACTCACTGTGGTTCTCTTACGCAAAGACTCCACCTCTGAAAAAGGTCATAATGTTGACCGATAACCCCACGGTCGGCTTCAAGAAACCACAACTCCTAAGTCAGCTGCCCCTCGAGTTCCGACTAAAACCAGGACGATGGTGAGGAAGGTAGCGGCCAGAAAAACCTTGAGGCGCCGGAGCCCTTCCCCAGACAGCTCGCATGTAAGCTTAACTTTAGGTTTTAGTCGATCCTTGTTGTTTCTTTTACTCTTGCAGCCACACCCACGCTTACTGACTCCCCTCCTTTGCAGGCCTCTGTCGAAGATTCTTCCAGCGAGGATACCCAGACCAATCGAGGGGAGTTAGGTCCCACAGATTCTGAGAGGACCATCACACCGAACCAGCCGGGCTCACCACCATCGGCTTCCAAGAAGAGGTTGGCCCTTGAAACTGCTGCCCCCGGCGTCGAGGCCATCTGAGTCCCAAAGAGCTGAAGAGCGCAAGTCTCTTCGTCAAGCCGAGGTCTGAAAAATCCTCATCTTCTATGTTCTGCCCCTTACTCCCTTTTGATATTGATAAATTACCCTTTATCAGAACCGGCCTTCTAGTGGGAAGGCCGGGGCCGTGCTGACGCCGGATCTGGGGAACCCCGAAGGTGTAGATGGAACGGCTGCCAACCTGGAGCCTCCAGTGACCACGCACGAACCGATGGTCTCTTCATCGGCTATCTCTTCGATAGGAGAGGTACGTTTACATCCGTGTCCGTTCTTGCATGTTTAGACGCGTACTGACGCTTTCCTGGCTGCCAGGGTTGCGATCTTTCAGGTTTGCTGTCGTTCGACCCTGAATCCATCGAACCTACTCCCTCTGTCGACCCCACTGAACCACGAGCCAGGATTGCTCCCCCTCAATTCCAGCGCCTGAAAGACTTGCTGTCTTCCCCGCTTGAGGAGTTGATCGAGGTTACGAGGAAGTGAAGGCGTTCTTGCGAAATTCGGGATCATCTTCGGGCATATTACAAGTGAAGCTTTGGTCGGTTGCAAATCTGTCCCTTTTGGACCCGGGTGAAACTAGCCCGTGAAAGGATTCACTGCGCCATGCCCAACTCCCATTGGCCGATATTGCGAAAGATGTCGGCGGCTCAATGAGAAAAAGGCATCTCTGGATGCTAGAAGCGACACTTACGGCATTGCCGAGCTCGCATCCTTGAAAAGGAGCTGGAAGATCTTGAGGAGAAGGCAGGGTGACTAAACAGCTCATCCGTGACAAGGAAGAATCCATAGCCCGTTCCCAAGGCGGCGGAAGGCCTCAAAGCTCAGCGAAGACCGATCTGGCGGGCATCGCGCCTAAGCAAACAGCTAGTGTCGGGCAAAGATGAAGATGGCAAGCGAGATCGCCGAGGTGGATCGTATCCGGGCTGACGCCTTCCACGCCTTCGATGCCTTCTTCAGTAGCTCATATGTGTAAACTGGCAGCTCGTATGTGTAAACTGGCACTTGTTTGTAACTGTGTGTGTGGACCACTTAAAGCCGATGACCGTGCATTGGCTGTATATTGTTTCCTTATTCGGCCGATTTTTGATATCGGCCCCTACATTTTTGCTGTTCAATATCTCCCGTGCTTTTGTGCCTTATCCATTTAGGTGCCCCCCGAGCCGAATCTTTCAAGTAATTTGAAGATATCGGCTCTCAAGTCGTCTGATTCCAGGAATTGTACCGAATGGGCAATGCAAAATAATTTGGGCGATCGCTGAATCGCCCCCTTCTTCTGCGTATGCCAAGGGCGGTTTACACCTTATTATTTTACGGGCGGTATCTCTGCTACGACTACATGCACCGCTTGTCATTATGATCGCTGCTTTTTATTTTTGTGGCGATCGCGAGGATCGGCCGTACCTGGATGATCGTGGGCTTTTCTACTGTAAGGCCGATGGATAAGACCAGCCTCACCCCGTTTTTGTAGCTTCAATACGCCGCAGCCGTCTAGATTGATTCCGAGATCGGCTCTTGGTCTTCCGCTTCCGGATGTTCATGCCAGCAATGGAAACCTCGATAGAATAAATGCGCATGGGCGACCTCCACTTCATCCCGTCCCATGTCGAACCTTTGGTGCATTGTGGATGGAATCGGCGATTAGCGTGGATCCAATCCCTTCCTAGCAAGGCGGCGTAGGTACTTTTGCTGTTCACGACGAAAAATGGCGTGGGTATAGTTTTCCTGCCGTCGGATCCACGTTAAGAACACCTTGCGTTTCAAGCGGCCGTTGAAGTAAACAACGTGGCGTTGGTTTTGATCAGGTCGCGTGGGCGTCCCAAGCGTCGTAGCATGGGTATGGCATGATGTTAGCTGCCGCTCGGTGTCCACCAACATCTTCTTGTGGGTTGTCCATTGATGTAGCCCGTGTCTGAGCTTTCGGATGTTTGTAACCCTTCTCGTGGCTTCTCAAAGATAAGCGGCCGTGGGCGCGATCAAAGTGCCCTTTGGTAGCATATTGGTTCGTGGCGCGAGAACTCCGCCGAATCTGAACACCATGTTTGTGCCGGCGATGCACGCATCGGCTTTTTATTGGTTTAGGCGCCACTCTTTCCTTGTCGCGCGGCCCTCCGTCTCCGTAATCTGCCTTACTTTGGCGGCGGATCCGGGCGTGCCTTCTTTAAGCGTGGAATCTGCGCTTGACTTCTTCTAAGTTCTGTGCCGTTGCACTCTGCGCTTACGGTGTGTCAGGTCCATCGGGGCACCACCTTGGGCGGTGAAACTGTCTTCTTCTTTCGTCCCTGGTCCTCTCAAGGCCCTTTGCTCTAGTGGACTCCTTAGGGCGGCTCGAGGTGGGAGAGGTCAGAGCGTTCGAACACCGATATTGGCCTCGTGCCCTTCTTTTGTGGTCCACATTCAGGCGGTTGTCGGCTGTAGGCAATCGGCTCATTCACGTCCAGCAATGCTTGAAGAAGGGCAATCCCAATGTTTGTCTGCGCCTTCCTTCTCTTTGGGTGGTCTCTTGGCGAGGTGCCCATGTCTTTCATCGTCTGTCGTCTTTGGCGGCGTTGGTCGACCGGGCGCTCATATTTGTTAAGGAGGTGCGTGGAATGTGGCTTCGATATCGCACTCTCCTCACTTGTTCCTCATTGAGGTACCGCCCACCATCGTGCTGGGCGGTCGCGTGGACCAGCCTTCTCTCTGTCTTTGCCTCGAGTGATCACCTCCTTCCTTATGCGTGTCATGGTGGTACAGACCCAGCCATGTTGACATCAAGCGAAAAGTCTAGTTGGCGTCTCATGGCGGCAGGCTCTATCATGTTGACACCGGGAGCAGGTTCGTGTCCACCTTCATGGCGGTGGCGAGGATCGGTGACCTTGTTCTATTGCCATTTGGATCTGGCGCCGCAGCTCTTTGCAATCATTGGTGGTGTGGGTGAGCGAATGATGCCACTTGCGATATGGTCTCCGTTCATCTCTGGCGGTGGGGATCTTGTGGCCTTGAGTAACCTCAGCTGCTTCTCTTTGATAAATCGAATATCTGCTCGGCTTTGCTTACGTCGAAGTCAAACCCTTTCAAAGGCCCTGCCGCTTCACCCATTTGCGGGACACGAAGTGCCCCGAGCCCACTCGTACGGCCACCTCCACGGTCTTGTGTAGGATCATCTTCTTCCGTAACTACCGGGCTTCTGAGCCGTTTGAACCGGTCTTGGTATAACTCGAGGTGGCGTTGTTCATACATCGTCGGTTTACAGGCCATGTGTGCGGTGAGTTGTACTCCACACAGAAAGCGGATCCTTGGCGGGTGCTAAGAGCCCCACCACAGCCAGGTCGATTGCTTCCTTCTCGGTTAAGCAGGCGAATAACATCTGTTCTTGATGGTTACGGCTGGATGTATTCGGCTCTTTCTCCCGCTTACGTACTTGCGCCAGTGCGCAATGCCACCGGCCTCGCCTCTGAATGGTCTTGGATGTGGGCTGTTCTTCTAGTTGCTTCGGTGCGAATTGAATCGGTGGCAGCGGTGTGCCACCCAAAAGCTGGTCTGTCGATTGTGCAAAAATCTCACGCGCATTTGATCCGATGCGAAATCATACCTAGCTGCGCCGGTATCGACACGTGCTCGATCGAGCTTGACCCTTGACCGCTGAATCTTGAGAACTCGGGGAGCTTATATTTGGGCGGTAGTGGAATCAGGTCAAACTCGTTGAAGTGCTTTGAGTAGCCGATCGTCGCCTTTTCGGCCTAAGCCGAACCGATCTCTCAAGATGGTAGTGATTTGGTCCACTTTGTTTGAGCTGCGGGGCTGGATTCTCTGGCTAGTTCGATGGCATACTTGGCTAGCCACGCTTTGTTTGTCGACATCCATCCGGACACGTTGCCCCGAGGCGCTGCTCACGAAGATCTGCGGCGGAACCCCTGCCGCGGAGACTCCTGCGGTTCTTGATGCAGGCTGGCGCCAAGTTGTTGCGATCCGACACGTAGGCACATATGTACCCATGCGGAATCTCCTTGGGTGGCTCGAACAGGAATTGGCAATCACGGATCGCCTCCGGCCTTGTAGACAATGTATGCCGCTGATCACATGGCTCTGGAGCCGGCGTGACCGGCGATTGCGATGCAGTGTGGGCGGTCTTTCTCCTTGGTGGGTTCCCAAAGTGGGCCCGGCGGAAATCTTGATGTTTCATGATCTCCTGGACCACGCGAACTGCAATCCGCTCGGCGTTCACGAGGCTCTCGAGTGGCGGTGTAGAGAATGAGCCACCATATAGTTGACTTCTGTCGCGAGCCTGGGCGTTCCTCCGAAGGAGCAGACGGATCTACTTCATCGAGAGCACCCTCGGGAGAATCCCTTCCACTTGATGCCCAGCGTCGGGTCCTCTCGAAAAAGCCGATGAGTCGGCTTGAAGAGCTCTTTGATCTCGTCATACGCTTTGTGCTCGGCAGAAGCTCGTCGTGTGACCGGCCTGTTCTCCATCGCAGCGTCGGACATTGATGTAGCGTTGTTGAAGGTCCCACCGGTGCGAATGTGTTGCCGATCAAAACTCACTTTGGCGGTGATGAGCAACACGAAGAGAGAGGCTCCAGGCGGCTGGTGGGCCTGGTCCCTCGGTCGGCGTCCATAAATCTTCCGCCGCACGCGTCTGTCTTGGTTCGAGTGCCACCTATACCTGGTCGAAGGTGATGGATTGTTCGATTGGTTTCTGCACGGTAAACAAGTATCGTAAAATTGAGCCGTGATCGGCTCCAGTTTCCACAAATCGGCTTTCGAGCCGATTGTCCCCATAACTTTGCATTGGATCTATGATAACATGGGGTTTTGCTTAATTACTACAAGTTAAATCGATCTCGATAGTTTAACGTTTTCACCACATAACGGAGCGTCCCAGCGTAGTTGAGCCTAATAGATACGAAAAATAGTAGAAAACCGATCCTAGAGAGGGCCTAAAAACCAACATAACGTCAATTCCCGGAAACATCCCCTCTAAGATCAATAAACCATACCTTACGTATTACCGGATCGTTCAACCCGTTTGTGAGGCCTAACCATGTAGATATCAAACTAAACCTTGATGAACAAGGCACAACTATAACAGATCAAATCGACTTAAGCAGGAATCAAGCAAGATGCCACCTTTACACCCGGGAGACGGTGCAAAGACGGCGAGATAGCTAGAGATAGCATAAATAAGCAATCGTAGTAAAAGCATCGATGCTAGCTCTAACAAATCTGTGGTAAGGGTGTTACTCGCCATCAACAAGGCTTAGTACGAGTAACACCGGATAACGCATAAGTAAATACTGCCTAGATCGCAAGGTGCGATCTAGGCGACATAACACTGCAGAAAAACCCTAGAAACAAGGGGTGGCGATCTTGTGAGATTGTTGTTGGTTGAGCGTGATTGTCCTTTTTCTCAATAACCCTAAGTACATATTTATAGTCAAGACTCTCTATGTTTGGAATAACTCTACAACTCTATCTTTATCTAAACATAAGCGAAACCTAAACAACTCGACTCCTACTAAGATACAAGATACAGGCAATTCAGCCCAAATCTACGTATTAGGCGATCCAACAACACGTTGAATATATGTATCTTCTAAGCCCATCTTGATCACGGCCCATCCCATCTTAGGCCAAAATATGGCGATAACAAAATCTTTATGCAGTGTCTTGCCTTTTGTCTTTATATATAAAAATCACACCATAGGGCTTCCCTACGGTAGAAGCGATAAAAAAACAGTATGGCCACTCCAAGCTGTCCATAGCGTGGACACAACTATTGAATAGTTTGACACTGCAGAGATTGTACAATTTCACCACAATATTGAATACATCAATGTCAGAACAAATCCTGAATTCACCATACTCGGTGTCGTATAATCAATCCTAACCTTTCCATTACGCACTGTAGTATAGGCACCTCTCCTATGAGTTTGGCCTCCCAACCATGACCAAGCTGTCATCTTGGGTACGCATAGGTGGACAATCTTCACAAGGTAGCCTCAGCTCGGACCTTGGCGTGGCGAACCCATACTAAGGTATATAAGTTTCGATCAAGCCCTACCCAAATTTGGGTATTGTGGTTTATGCAGTAAAATTGGAATGGTATCGCATCCGACAACCATCAGTTTTATAAAGGGCTAAGGCTCATGCCTTAACATTTTCATCATCCAAATCATCGGTGTTCGAAACACGTGTCAAAACATCTCGATAGAATGACTCATCATTCTAAGGTTTTCATAACCATTTTCCACCAAGTATTCCCATCTAAAGTTGGTCAAGTTTTATGCTTAGCACTAGCATCTACAAGGTGAGTACTAATGAGGGTGGTAAACAAGTGGAGTTTAACTAAGTTCAATCTCATGCCTTAGGGTGACATCAAGATTATCTAGCTTAGGCCAAATTTAATGCTCTTTATGCAACCTTCAATTATCTTCCTAGAATCTACTAGTCACTTAAGTAGACTCTAAGTAATAGCTTTGATAAAGAAATAAAGTATAAAGCTTGCAAGTAAAACTAGGAGGGGGTATCAAGTAGGTATGATCACATATGCTTAAGGCATCTAGTGGTCATGGTAACAAGCAAGTATTAGCTTGCATCAGTATCAGTATAGGCTTGCAAAGTTAATATCTTACAAGTATTAGCTTGCATAGGTCAACTTGGTTAGTAAGGCTTGCCTTGTGCAGAGCAGTGGTTGAAGTTCTACTCGGCTTCTTCCTCGTAGTATCCTCCTTCCTCCTCGTATCCTTGGTCGATACTAGAGTCTATAAATAAATAAGAGGTACACAATCACCAAACAATACTTAACTATTTGCAATCATCACGAAGGTGCACTATAGATGATCTAGCATCATCACTAACATTACAAGATTAAAGCTTTTGTCTTATTTATTTTAATTTGAGAAAAGTAATTTCTACTCATTGAAAAACTACTTAAGATTTAATTTCTCCAACTCAAACATGGGATCATGTTGACACAATTCATCAACACATATTTCAGTACATATGAATGTGATTTAAAGTGGTCACAATTTAATAAGGTTTAACCTTTTATTTTAAATGAATAAAGTGACTAGAAATGCCTATGCGGCATTCTTTTATTACTTGAACAATATTTATGTAAGTAAACCCATATGTTTTTTATGTATTCTGAAAGGTATGATCAAATGTGATTTTTGAGAGTTGGAATCAACTCAAAGGCTATTATGTTTGAAATTTGAAAAAAAATTGAATGCAAAAAAGCTTCTGTTTGTTATTTTTACCAAGGGTGATCTACAGATCGAAATGAATTTAATCCAACGGGCTTGGATTAAGAATTTCAGTACCTTTCTAACAAAATTGGTTTCATGCAATTTGGTTTACTGAATCGAGATGGGATGATTTTTGAAACTAGGTACACAACTGAGTTTGAATGAAAATAGAAAAAATCGAAATTCAAATGAGTGGGCTGCACGGGAGATGTTAATGGGCTGGCCCAGTGTCACTCTGCAGCGCGGGGCTCAATTGACAGGGGGGTCTACTGGTCAGTAGCTCATAAAACGCGAAGCAGTATGGGGCGATGTGGTCAGCCACACTATGATGACGTTGTTTCAGATTGTGGAACTCCTTTTTCTTCAAGTTCATCACTCCGGATGAGATGTGAGATGTACGGAATCCATTCTCAAAAATATCCCAAGTCACATACTCAAGGGGAGTGGTGATCTGAAAGTTGTCCCACCATGTTGCTGTTGGTCCTTGACGGATGTCTTTGCAAGCCTGACTTTTTCCTCGTTAGTGCAGCCAATAGTCACCAAGTCCTTGTTCACCGAACGTAACCAGTCATTGGCTACCATTGGATCAGTTGTTCCAGAGAACCTTGCAGGCCTCAGTTTCAGAAATCTGGTGAGCATGTCAAATGCTGGAGGATTATTCTGATTGTTGTTGTTATTGTTGTTCTGATTCTGATTCTGCATAAACTGCGTCATCATCTGCATCAGTTGAGCTTGAGATGTGATCAACTGCTGCATCTCAGGAGTGATGTTGTTGTTGTTTTAGTTGGGGTTGGCACGACGGGGAGGCATCTGTTGGTTTAATAGGGATAAGTCATGATAGATAGATCTAAAGAAGTTCTAACACACAACCCAAAACAATCAAGTTCAATCAAACAATCAGCAAGCAACTAATCACTTAACAACTTTTGAGTTTAACTCACGAGTCGAAGGAAACAACAAGTTTTCTTGAAACAACCAACCTAGTATAGTCATACCTCATAGGTCAGTATGATCCATACACTAACATGTTATCAATGTATTAGATAGTTGGTAGGCAATCTAATGTCTCTTGGTTTTCACTTGTAGTCCTTAGTGATGTCTAAGTTGAAGTCCTTGGTGAAACAAAGTTGAAGTCATTGGTGTTGGTGAAGTCTTTGGTCATGGTGGAGGCTTTGTCCATCAAGTTGAAAAGGAAGAGATGTAGAATCAAAACCAAAAAGGTTGAGGAAAGAGTTTACAAGATTGTTTGTAAATAAGTTTTGGAACAAATACAACTCCTATTTTTCTAAGGGTATTGTCCAATCCTAGGATTACAAATCCTCAGGCAACATAGTGCTATGATACCATCTAGAGGTCCCAACCGATAAGGTAGCGATCCCTGTTTACAATGCTAGTCCCTGGATCAATAGCTAGCATCCATAGTTTAAGATGTAATATCAAGAAAAAAAGGTCATAATACAACTTTATAACCAGGAATAAAATAATTCATTACATCTTACATAGCTCATTTGGCTATCTCATTACAATGAAACAGAAATAACTATATAGCATGGAGTCCTTCATCTTCAAAGTGCCACAGGCAATCATGTTGGTTGTAGACTTGTAATCCTATTTAACAAACTTCACTAACATCAAACAAACCTACAACATAATAAGTTACAGCCACAAGGGTCAATACATTTGAATTGTATTGGCAAGTTTGACTACTATGTTGAAATAAGTTGGATCCTATCAATATATGCATATTTGGCTAAGTAGAGTTTAGGATCATTTGCAGAAAGCAATATGGTTTTATCCTATCTTTTCAAAATAGTTTTGATCTTTCAATCAATATATCTGAACTCCTTGGAAAACTCCAAGTGCTTCTAATCCCTTGTTGACACCATCAAGTTTTACTTTGAGAAATTGGAATGTCGAGATCTTCCATAGCTTCAGCCTTAGTTGCTCGAGTTATCCGTAATGAGGACACGGCTAAGTACTTAGAATTTGATCGTCTGCGAAGTTGTACACTTTACCCACATGACACAATCTCGTCTTGATGCCACCGGTGGCTGGATAAGTACACACCAAATGGAATCTTGGCGGATCGAGAATGTGACAAATTCTTTCCATAGAAGTCCTCCCAATACATAATGCTAGCACGTCTACCAGGAACCAATGTACGGATATGTTTCCAATACATAATTCTAGTTAACCTGAATAGGTTCCAATGCAAGGGTCTTCCACTATGTAATTGACTAAGACAGAGCCCATTTAGCATGTGGCTGTACACGGAAGCCAATGTACGAGAAACATATTAAATCTCTAAGTCCCTGGGTGGTTTTCTTCTAGTGCACATACGAAAAAGATAGCCATGTATACATGGTTCCCTTCATTGCCACCTTATCCACAATTGAGTATCCACATTCCACCCAGGTGATTCCTTGAGTACTTGTTTTATTATATAAAACATATATTTTTCCAACACTTCATATAATCATAACATGGTATTCCGCCCCGAATCTATAGCAAGGCTAAGCATACTACAACTACGATATTTTCACTAAGGAAGATATAAAGGATATCCTATATAGGACATAGCATAGCATAGTAACATAGTAGCCCTATCATGCATACTACAAAAATTCCACTAAGTATAATGAAAATAGTAGGACATGGATGATAGTGCCACTTGCCTTAGTAGTTGGTTATATTGGTACACTCTTCGCAATAATAACACTTGACAATCAAAACAATCTATCAAGCAAAACAACAAGAAAAACATACACAAGATCAACACTAATGGCAACACAAAAATCATCAAAGTATGCAAACATGCAAGATGGCAATTTTTATTGTACAAATTTTTATAACAAGGTTCTAAACATTACTAAGTGATTTATGAACATTTTATATTTTCAAGATTACAAATGCAACCATTTGTGCAATTGTAGCATTTAGCAACATTTTCTAACAATTGGAAAGGCCATTCTCACTAAATAATTGCCACTGTCTTATTTATACTAGAATAAAAATATATTTTGTCTTCTGTGCAGAGGGTTCAATTTACAACCATGTGCAAAAGGATTCATTTAAAATAATTTACACAACAATTTTTATACTCAAAATACTCCACAAATGGTTCTAAAAACGTGATTTTAACAGGCACAAAATACTGAATTATGGCTACATTGTGTTCTACGTTTTGTGAATCCATAAGCATATTATTTGCTAAATTTGGATATACATAACTAAAGATATAATTTTTATGGTAAAAATGACCAATTAAGCCATTTAATTTATAAATCATATTTTTGTACAGATAATAAGTAATATTATTACAAAAATGGATTCTACGGAATCTCAGCTTTTCAGCGATACCAAGTTTATAATTTTTGGACTTCTAAATGTTTTTCTTTGAATTATACGAGTTCGTACTAAAATCTGGAAAAGTCAAACTCGGGAATTGACTGAAATTGACTTTGACCGATCTAACTGAGTTGACTGTTGACTACGATGATGTTAGAATTGACTACAAAAAAAGTTGCTCGGATGGAAAAACTTTTTACATTAAAGTTGTAGATAACAACTAGATCTATCTACTGTTCTAAGGAAATTGATTTTGGAGCAACGAGGTGGACGTAAAATGTTTTATACCTTCTAAGATTTGAATCTTTGACCGCGTTTTTCTCTCTGCTTGATGAACGAAACAAGGTGAAACCAACGGGAATGGAACCGTCTTGACGAGGGGAACAACTTCCGTCTTCAAGCCCCCGCGATCCGAGGTCGTCTTGAAGGTTTATTTGGGTGGAGAATATTGGGGAGAATTTTGGACGAAAATGGAGTTATGATGAGTTGCTTGTGAACTTTCCTCGAGTGGGGTTTATATAGGAGGGGTGGGGGCTGGATTAAAGGATATTAAAGAGGGAGAGGAATTAGGGAGCATTTAGTGCAATTTAGGAGGGCTATTGAGGATCATTTAAGAGCATTAGATACAAATAAAATGAAGACCAAGATGCTCCCTGGTTCGTGTAGGTAGGTGGTGGCCTCCTGGCCGATCGGCGTGGTTGGGCCGGCCACTTTTTTTTAGTTTTATATTTTTTTCCTATTTCTTAATTTTTTCATAAATTTTTATTTAGAGCTCCGAATTTATTGATTCAAATTTCTGCGTGTTCGTAAATTTATGGACAACATTTTAGAACATAAAATTGATATATTTGGAAATATTTAATTTTCTCAATTATTAATTAGTTAATTATTGTACGATTGCATGTGTGCGATATTGGCCTAGTTGCAGGGCAATATATTTGGAATGGCTTGGATTCTTTCCTTATTTGAACTTGATTCTTTTTAGTTCCACTTTACATGGATAACCATGAATTAAAGTTTGAAAATATGGGAGGATAATTTTATAAAATCTTAAAATAGCTCACATAAGCTATGGTGCTTATTTTAAAACGAGACTCTTTGCTTTTATTTTTGGTTCAAAACAAAACAAAGGTTGTTTGAAAAATTTAAATGAAGTAGTTGAGATGTATAGATGGTTTTGGTTGAGAACATTCCTCAAGATTAAAAATAGATTTTCAAATCTGGGAAGTTTGTGAAACAGATTCTGAAGGGGAACCTTGCAAATTAAAATTTTGAAGTAGAGGAGATATATGGATAATCTTGATGCTTTGATCTTAGGGTTTTTGTTAAATGCTATTTTTATTTTAAGGAGTACCTTTATTTGGGGAAAAATTGTAATAGTTCAAAAGGTTTTAATGTTTACAATTAGAAGCAAAAAGTTTTATTTTCCCCCTAAATTTCATTCTTTATTTATTTTGTTTGTATATTTTTTTACATTTAAAATTTTATAAAATTTTGGGATGTGACACCGGTCCCTAAAGATGTTAGACGAGGCTGGCTTACCAGGGGCGCTATCTACCCCATGCAACCCGGTCCACGCTTCCCTACCTATTATGATGCACTTTCTTCACCTCCTCCTTCGAAAATGTTTTCAATGCGCATGCCAAATGGAAAGCCTGAACTATGTGACTCATGGAATCTACTAGGCAAGTTAGTCAGTTGAGGGGTTCCCAAGCCCCGTGTGGTTGTACGCTCGTGTCGGTTTCAAAGGCAAGAACTCAGTTCCTAGTGGTGGCGAGCATGAGACTACAAATACCACACCCTACATGGCCTCCCATACAAGCCTTAGCATGTTTAGTTAACTCCTTCGATGATGTCACCATCTCCTACATTTCTAGATTCTCTGGCATCTCTAATTCATCAATCGGACAGATCAAACGTTATTACTATGCATGGCTAAGCTGTCGGTCATAGAAGCTCTAGCAATTCTCAAATGCCAAACCTAGGTATGCTAGAAGTAGTGGATGAGGAGTATAAGGCTACAAAAGGGAAACTATGCAGCAGATAGGTAACACTAGCTACTGACAAAAGACCACATTTGAATCGTGTGCATCATAGCGAGAAAGTAATATACTTTGTAAAAGTAGGTTCAGAATGAGAGGCTACGCTTGCCTTGTTCGTTAGTAGAAAATTATGGATCTTTGGTGTTGTTGACTTCCGCCTCGGGCTCGGATCCTATCGCGAAGAACCAATACCGGAAATAAAGGCGACAATTCAAGACATGGCATAATGCAATATGCAACAATATGTATGACATGACAAGTTAAGTAGTGTTGAAATGAACCCTAGAACATGATTGGTTAGTTTAAACGGGGTCCGAGAGGTCCAAACCCTAGAACAGGGGGATCCTCGAAATCACCTGTGGGGTTCAATTGATTCTTCTAATTAAACTTGTCATGAAAGTTGGTTAACAATGTATGATGATTGCTTAGACAGATAGGTCTCAATTTTCTGAACATTTTGATATATTATTCATATTTTCTGATTAAATATGAATTATTTATGAATTTTACAAATTTATATCATATTCTGCCATTTTTAAATATTAATAAAGGATTAATGACGTCACGTTGGCATCAGCATACCCTAACCCTAGACTTTACTCTGCATCAAGGTTCTACCAGTAGCCATCGACAAGGGGCCCTGTGCTGGGTCCACCCTATGGCCACGCAGGCGCCACGTCGAACACGACAGTGGGGAGCGTCAGGCGATGGTCGCCGACAACGATCTAGGACACCCTAGCACGTGGGGAAGGGCACATTCGAAAGAGCGCAACGAGGAAAACCTAAATATCCTAAAGCCGCTAGTTATTGGTCGCCGGAGAGGCGTCTACGGCGAGCGGCAGCGGCGGTGCTCTCAGGCGAAAGGCGCGCGATGGCTACGAGAAGCTAGCAGGCAAACATAAGGTGCCTTGAGCACTAGAGGCTCACCACAGTGCTCGTAGTAGGGTCGTGGAAGCCAGGCGAGGCCGGAGGCAAGCTAATCAACATCAGCGAGCTTCGCCGGGGTCGGAGAAGACGACGTTGATGGCGAGGATTTGAGGCTCCACTCCTCGATTCCTTTGTGCAGGGAATATGCCCTGAGAGGCATTAATAAAGTGTTTATTATGTGTATTCCAAGTATATGATAGATGTTTATTTTGCATGCTATAATTGTATTAATACGGAAACGTTAATACATGTGTGTTTAATAAACAAACAGAAAGTTCCTAGTTATGCCTCTCTCATAAACTAGCTCGTTGATTAACAAGAGGATGAAGGTTTCCTGATCATGGACATTGGATGTTGTTAATAACGGGATCACAACATTAGTGTAATGGTGTGATGAACATTCATCCGAAGTATAGCATTACGATCAAAGTCATTGAGTTTATATTGCTATAACAACTTACGAAGTGATCCTAATCCTTAGACCATGAGATCATGTCAATCACTAACACCGGAAGAGTTTCTTGATAACATCAAACGTCACACCGTAGCAGGTGATTATAAAGATGGATTCAGAACTAATAAAGTGTTATGTTGAGGCTCATGGATCGAGAGTGGAATTTGTTCATCCCGATGACGGATAGATATACTCTGGGCCCTCTCGGTGATATCACATTGATTAGCTTGCAAGCAAGTGATTTGATCACTAGAATGTTATATCACGGGAACGAGAAAAGAGTGCATGTCAGTAGCGAGATCAAACTAGGTATGGAGATACCGATGATCGAATCTCGGACATGTAATATATCGTGAAACAAAGGGATTAAGATACTAGCGTAAAAGGTTCCGACGATCACAAGAAAGTCATCGTTGAATGTGTGGGAGTCAGTATGGGTCTCCAGATCCGCTCGATTCTTGATCCGAGAGGGGTCTCGATCATGTCCGCATTATTCACGAACCGTAGGGTGACACACTTAAGAGACACCGACATCCAATTGGAGCAAATGTTTCATGCCGAAAGAATAAACAAGCGCAGGATTTATTTCACTAGATACCGAAACAGGTTTTCGGGTGAAATTGCATAAAGTGGTTATGCATGTGAAATAGAATTCTAGCAAGGGGTTATTTGTGAATGTTTGTCATTAAAGTAATTGGCAAAATTCTGAATAAAATAAAAGAGTTTTATTTAATGAGAGTTTGCATTAAATTTGGTGGAAATTTAATGGGAATTTGAGTGGACTTTTGAGTGGAGGGATTTTAAAGGGCATTTTTTGAGTGGAGTGTCCACCCACATGAATGAAGGAGGGGAGGGGGCAGCCCCCATGGCGTGCCACCCCTTGGGTGCCCTCCTCCTATAAAAGGAGCCCCTCCTCACTTGTCTCTCACACCTCCTCGTGAAGGATCTCTCTCCCTCTAGAATTTATCCGCCATGGTCTCGGACTAGCGAGATACATGTTCCCGGTGGCTATTCGGCAAGAAAGAGTTGTGCTTCGCTGCATCGCTGGGCGAGGAGGTGGAGGTTTCGGTGCCTCGAGCGTGTGTGCGAGCACGGATGCGCTGCTGATTTGCGGCTAGGACTTCCTCTCGATCTTGAGATCGACAAGAGATCGTCTACATCAACCACGAGTTGAACTCGTTAAGCTTTGTCGGTCTTCAAGGGTATGTTCTCTACGGATATACATCCGCGTTGTTTGTATCTAGTAGATAGATCTTGATATATAGTTCACATCGTAGGAAAATTTTGTTTTCTATCTGCGAACCTTACAAAGGGTATCAGTCGGATCTATGCGTAGATACTTTACACGGGTAGTACACATATGATTATGTGGGCGATGATCATCATGTTGTTGCTCCTTTGTTGTAATTTTGGATATTGGTGGCATAGTGGGATGAAGCGGCCCGGACAAACTTTACATGTCCTCACACATGAGACCTGTTCCACGCTTGACATGCAACTAGTTTGCATAAGTGGCTAGCGGGTGTCTGTCTCTCCTACTATATTCAATATCTATTTTGCAAGCGAGTTGTCAAAAAATTGATTATCCTCGTTGTGGTTCATGTTCGTAGGTAAGAACGGTTCTATCTCGAAAGCCCTAAGCCACGTAAAACTTGCAATGGATAAATTAGAGGCGTCTAGTTTAGATTGTTGCTGGGCTAGTGTTATGATATGGTAGTGTTGTAAGTAGAAGTATGAGATGATACTCTTACAACACACATAGCGTGTAAACTCCATAGACCTTGGATTTACACATATAGGTATGATAGTGATCATACCACGATGCACATGATAGAGATCATCTACGGGAACCATATCATTTCACTAATAAACATATGATGTTTGATAGCATCTTATATTGCTTGTTTAGCGCTTTGTTAGCATAATAAGATGATCCCTCATTTAAATATCAAGATAAGAATGTGTTCTTCCTTTAGTATGCACCGATTATGTTTTCGTCGCTCCAAGACATCACGTGATGATCGGGTGTTCTTGGATCCACGACCATATTTCGGTGTAAAAAGCGATTACACGCAAATACTAAGGTTCTAACTTGGCGAGCCTAGCATGTACAGACATGGCCTCGGAACACGGACCGAAAGGTTAAAGCATGAGTCATATAGTTGATATGATGCCCATTTGATGCTCGCCTTTGAAGCTATACAGACTCACGTGATGATCGGACTTGGTGTAGTGGATTTGGTTCATGTAATCACCAAAAAGGCACGAGGGATGTCGTTTTTGAGTGGGAGTTCATTCGTAATATAGATTAGTTGAACTCAATCTATCATACACTTAGTCTAAACTTTAAAAATTCTGTTGTAGATGGCACCACCTGCTTTTAATTTCAATGTGTTCATGGAGAAAGAGAAACTAGCAACGAACGGTAGCAACTTTACCGAATGGGCCATGAATTTGAGGATTCTCCTCTCTGCTGCACAAAAGCAATATGTGCTAGAAGCGCCGTTAGGCCCCCCACCTTTAGATGATGCCCCTGACGAGGAGAAGAATGTCTATCAGACTCGTCAGGAGGACCACAACTTAGTTCATTGCGGCATATTGTATGGGATAGAACCGGAACTTCGAAAGCGTTTCGAAAACGGCAATGCATTTGATACAATGGGTGGTTTGAAAATGATTTTCGACACACATGCTGCTGTAGAGAGCTACAACGCTTCAGAAAAGTTCTTTAGCTGCATGATGGAAGAGCACACTCGTTAGTGAGCATGTACTCAAGATGTCGGGTTACACCGATAAGCTTGTGTCCTTGGGAATATCGATTCCCATTGACTTAGGCATCCATCGTGTTGGGTCTCGCCACCTAGCTATAAGAGCTTCGTGATGAACTATAATATGCAAGGCATGAAGAAGTCTCTCCCGAGGTTCTATCAATGCTTAAAACTGCAGTGGAGATCAAAAGGAACATCAAGTGTTGATGATCAATAGGAACACTGGTTTCAAGAAAGACAAGAAGCGGAAGGAAGTAAGGGAGGCAAGCGGTTGTGCGCTGAAAAGTAACCCGAGTTGGACCTAAGTCGATTCCGAAGTGCTACTATTGTAAGGGACGCCACTAGCGCGAATCGCCCCCAAGTATCTGGCGGACAAGAAGGCCGACAAGGCAAACAAAGGTATATATGATATACATGTTATTGATGTGTACTTGAATAGTGCTCGCAGTAGCACCAGGTATTTGATACGGTTCGGTTGCTAATATTTGTAACTTGAATCGGGGCTGGAACAAGCGACCGCTAGCAAGGGGTGAGGTCAAGATGCGTGTCGGCAATGGATCAAGCGTTGATGTGATCGCCGTCGAACGCTGCCTCTCCACTTCGTCGGGATTAGTTATAAACTTGAATAAATGTTATCCGTGTCCGCACGAGCATGAACATTGTATGGATCGTGTTTGATGCGAAGTGGTTATTCATTTAAATCGAGAAGAATGGTTGTTCCATTTATATGAATGAAATCTTTTATGGTCATGCACCGATGATGAATGGTTTATTTATATTAGATCTCGATGATAATGTTACACATATTCATAATGTTGATGCTAAAAGGATTAAACTTAATGATGATATATCCGCATATATGTGTAATGCCGTCTAGGTCATATTGGCGTTAACGCATGAAGAAGCTCCATTCGGATGGAGTTTTGGAATCACTTGATTATGAATCATTTGATACATGTGAGCCATGCCTTATGGGCAAGATGACTAGAATGCCGTTTTCGGTTCAATTGAGCAGGCGTGATTTATTGGAAATCATACATTCTGTTGTATGTGGTCCAATGAGTGTGTCGGCGCGAGGTGGATATCGTTATTTTGTTACTTTCACGGATGATTTGAGTAGATACGTTTATATCTACTTGATGAAACTCAAGTCTGAAACCTTTGAAAAGTTCAAGGAATTTCAGAATGAAGTGGAAAATCATCGTAATAGAAAGATCAAATTTCTATGGTCCAACCGTGGAGGTGAGTATCTAAGTTACGAGTTTAGCACTCACATGAAAGAGTGTGGAATTGTTTCACAACTCACACCTGCCGGAACACCACAAATAAATGGTGTCGGAACGTCAGAATCGTGCTTTATTAGATATGGTTCAATCTATGATGTCTCACGGACTTGCCGTTGTCATTTTGGGGTTATGCACTAGAAAGCTGCTGCATTCACTTTAAATCGGGCACCATCTAAATCCGTTGAAAAGACACCGTATGAATTGTGGTTTGAAACAAACCTAAGCTGTCATTTCTTAAAGTTTGGGGATGCGATGTTTATGTGAAGAAACTTCAACGGATAAACTCGAACCCAAAGCGGAAAAATGTGTCTTCATAGGATACCCTAAAGAAACTATTGGGTATTCCTTCTATCACGATCCGAGGGCAAGGTTTTGTTGCCAAGAATGGATCCTTTCTAGAGAAAGAGTTTCGCGAAAGGTGTGAGTAGTCGGAAGGTAGAACTCGAAGAGGTTGTGGAACCTTCTCTTCAAAGTATGGCGAGTAGGCCTTGGCGGAAGTTGTTCGGAGTTGGCTCCACATTGAAGAGGAACTAATGATAATGATCATGAAACTCCGAAGAGTACTACCAAACCTCGCAGGTCAAGCAGACGCAGCGTCGACTCCGGTATGCGGAAATCTGTCATGAATTTCATGGTTGATGAAAATGATGACCTGCGGACGTATGAAGAAGCGATGATGAGCCCGGATTCCAACAAATGGTTAGAAGCCATGAAATCCGAGATGGAATCCATGTATGAAAATCAAGTTTGGAACTTGGTGGAATTACCTCACGACCGAAAGGCCGTGGAGAACAAATGGATTTTCAAAAGGAAAACTAATGCTGATGGTAATGTGATCGTCTATAAAGCTCGACTTGTCGCAAAGGGGTTTCGACAAATTCAAGGAGTTGACTACGATGAGACTTTCTCTCCCGTAGCGATGCTAAATTCAGTTAGGATTATGTTAGCAATTGCTGCATATTTCGATTATGAGATATGGCAGATGGATGTCAAAACCGCGTTTCTCAATGGTAATATTGAAGAAGAGTTGTATATGATACAACCAAAGGGTTTTGTCGATCCTAAGGATGCTAACAAGGTGTGCAAGCTTCAGCGATACATCTATGGATTGAAGCAAGCATCACGAAGTTGCAATCTCCGCTTTGATGAGGTGATCAAAGAGTTTGGATTTGTCCAAACTTATGGGGAAGCTTGTATTTACAAGAAAGTGAGTGGTAGCAATGTGGCATTTCTGATATTATATGTGGATGACATATTATTGATCGGAAATGATATAGATCTTTTAAACAGTGTTAAAAGTTATCTAAACAGCAAATTTTCAATGAAGGACCTAGGTGAAGCGTCATACATATTAGGCATAAAGATCTATAGAGATAGATCTAGGCGCCTAATAGGGCTATCGCAAAGTACATACCTTGATAACATTTTAAATAAGTTTAAAATGGACGGAAGTAAGAAGGGGTTCTTACCTATGTTGCAAGGCAAGACATTGAGTAAGACTCAAAGTCCGGCTTCGGCGGAAGAAAGAGAGATAATGGACTAAGTCCCCTATGCTTCAGCCATATGCTCTATAATGTACGTCATGCTATGTACAAGACCGGATGTGGCACATGCTATTATTTTGACTAGTAGGTACCAATCGGATCCGTGTTGAACCTTTGGATAGCGGTCAAGAATATCCTTAAGTACTTACGAAGAACTAAGGATATGTTTCTTGTATACGGAGGTGAAGAAGAGCTCGTCGCTAAGTGTTATGTCGACTCTAGCTTTAACACCGATCCGGATGACTCTAAGTCTCAATCCGGATACGTATTTCTCATGAATGGCGAAGCGGTTAGTTGGAGGAGCTCCAAACAACCTGTGGTAGCGGGATCAACAACGGAGGCGAATATGTTGCTTTGCTTGAGCGGCTCGAGAAGCGCTTTGGATGAAGGAGTTCATATCCGAACTAGGAGTGGTGGCAAACGCGTTGGACCCAATGGTGATCTATTGTGACAACAATGGTGCCATTGCCAATGCCAAAGAGCCAAGGTCTCACAAGCATTCCAAGCATATTAAGCGCGGTTTCACTCCATCCATGAGCATGTCAAGGATGGAGATATAAAGATTTAAAGTACATACGGATCTCAATGTAGCAGATCCGTTGACTAACTCTCCTAGAGCAAAACATGATCAACACCGAACTCAATGGGTGTTAGATTTATCAATATGTAACTAGATTATTGTCTCTAGTGCAAGTGGGAGAAGGGAATATGCCCCGAGAGGCAATAATAAAGTGTTTATTATGTGTATTCCAAGTATATGATAGATGTTTATTTTGCATGCTATAATTGTATTAATACGGAAACGTTAATACATGTGTGTTTAATAAACAAATGAAAGTTCCTAGTTATGCCTCTCTCATAAACTAGCTCGTTGATTAACAAGATGATCAAGGTTTCTGAACATGGACATTGGATGTTGTTAATAACGGATCACAACATTAGTGTAATGGTGTGATGAACTTTCATCAGTATAGCATTACGATCAAAGTCATTGAGTTTATATTGCTATAACAACTTACGAAGTGATCCTAATCCTTAGACCATGAGATCATGTCAATCACTAACACCGGAAGAGTTTCTTGATAACATCAAGCGTCACCGTAATAGGGTGATTATAAAGATGGATTCGGAACTAATAAAGTGTTATGTTGAGGCTCATGGATCGAGTGGAATTTGTTCATCCCGATGACGGATAGATACATGGGCCCTCTCGGTGATATCACATTGATTAGCTTGCAAGCAAGTGATTTGATCACTAGAATGTTATATCACAGAACGAGAAAAGAGTGCATGTCGATGCGAGATCAAACTAGGTATGGAGATACCGATGATCGAATCTCGGACATGTAATATATTGTGAAACAAAGGGATTAAGATACTAGCGTAAATGGTTCCGACGATCACAAGAAAGTCATCGTTGAATGTGTGGGAGTCAGTATGGGTCTCCAGATCCCGCTTCTGATTACTGATCCGAGAGGGGTCTCGATCATGTCCGCATTATTCACGAACCGTAGGGTGACACACTTAAGAGACACCGACATCCAATTGGAGCAAATGTTTCATGCCGAAAGAATAAACAAGCGCAGTAATTTATTTCACTAGATACCGAAACAGGTTTTCGGGAGAAATTGCATAAAGTGGTTATGCATGTGAAATAGAATTCTAGCAAGGGGTTATTTGTGAATGTTTGTCATTAAAGTAATTGGAAAAATTCTGAATAAAATAAAAGAGTTTTATTTAATGAGAGTTTGCATTAAATTTGGTGGAAATTTAATGGGAATTTGAGTGGACTTTTGAGTGGAGGGATTTTAAAGGGCATTTTTTGAGTGGAGTGTCCACCCACATGAATGAAGGAGGGGAGGGGGCAGCCCCCATGGCCGGAGGCCACCCCCTTGGGTGCCCCCCTCCTCCTATAAAAGGAGCCCCCCTCCTCACTTGTCTCTCACACCTCCTCGTGAAGGATCTCTCTCCCCCTCTAGAATTTATCCGCCATGGTCTCGGACTAGCGAGATACATGTTCCCGGTGGCTATTCGGCAAGAAAGAGTTGTGCTTCCGCTGCATCGCTGGAGCGAGGAGGCGGAGGTTGCTCGGTGCCTCGAACGTGTGTGCGAGCACGGATGCGTTGCTGATTTGCGGCGCTAGGACTTCCTCTCGATCTTGAGATTGGCAAGAGATCGTCTACATCAACCACGAGTTGAACTCGTTAAGCTTTGTCGGTCTTCACGGGTATGTTCTCTACGGATATAGATCCGCCCGTTGTTTGTATCTAGTAGATAGATCTTGGTATATAGTTCACATGGTAGGAAAATTTTTGTTTTCTATGCTGCGAACCCTACACTTTGGTAGGGAGTTAGAGGGCAGCGAGGTGGACCTCGCGGGCTCATTGGCGTGGCTCGGGGCGGCTCGAGACGGCGACGAAGCTCGGCTAGGGTTCGGCCAGAGAGGGGGAAGAACGCACGCGAGGGAGGAGAGAGGGAGAGTGGGAGGATAGGGTTGAGAGGGTGACACGGGCGGCAGTCTTATCCTCGTCTAGGTCTCGTCGGACGGCGCAGCGCGGGCGGTGAAGATCGACGCCATCGGCGGCGTCACTCAGCTGCTTGCTGTCGTCGACGAAGACGACGACGAGGGGAAAAGCCGAACCGGTATGGGCCAGGGGTGGGCTAGCATGGGCCGAAGCTAGGTTGCGGGAGTGTGCGCTGGGCAGCAGGGAAAGGAGGGAAAGGAGCTGGGCCGGCCTGGGCTGCGGCCTAGCTAGCTCAGGACCCATTTTTTTAACTAAAAAACTTTTACCTTTTCTGTTTTTTTGTATTTTCTCTTTTAGATTTGATTTGTAAACTGTTTTGGGGTATTTCAAAAATACCACAAGATTTTAAATATTATTTGAAACATATAGGGGCCCTTATAATCCATTTGGGCTGCACAAATTTTGATACTTTTCATAATAACAAAACTATTTGAATGTGTTTCAAAGAGAGGGGGAAGGACTAGGGTTTAGGGTTTGCATTATTCAAAAACTTGCTCACATGCATACGTTATTAAATTTAACACATGCATGCAATGCTCAAGTATTAATTACATATATCACAAACTTGGGTTGTTACATCTCTCTATATAAGGAGTCATGAGGAATGCTACATCTCCTTTTTTTCTTAAGACGTATAATATTTCCAATATGTAAAAAACTAGTAAAACTCCTAAGGAATTACAAGTTGACTTGATTAGGCTTTAATCAAATACATGATCTAAATCATGTATATTATGATGGAGTGCTTGTTGATAGATATAATAGTTTTTCTTGACCTTAAACAAAAATTTACCCCTTTTGAAATCAACTCTTTGTAGCACAATAAACGATAGCCCCTCCTCTAACCCTTCTAGACTAAACTTCATTGGGTTAACAGATTCAATTTTGAGAGCCTTTTCTACCACACTTATCAAAGAACCCCAGGAGATTCACCTACACTAATCCTCTCTATGTGATGTGCTCTTACATGCCATTCCCTTGATCATTGTCACTAAGGCCATATACCCATTTATATACCTTGTTTCCTACCTTAATCAAAAGCGTGATCCTTCTATCCTTAATAGATGCGGTTTAAAGCAATTATATAAACAATCTATCCATGCATGCAAGGGGTGAATCCATCATGGATTTTGACGAGGTTTGACTCATCAATTCCCATTGTTATGGAATTGGGTTTTGGAGAAGGAGGGACGCCGAGATCATGGAATGTCTAACAGATTCGCAATGCAGGGACACGAGGTTTACTCAGGTTCAGACCACTGGACGTTAAACCCTACTCCTGCTTATCTGTTCTTGATTAATGGCTATGTCGAAGATTACAAGGGTGCATAGATGAGATCTGGTGAGTTGTATGCTAGGGTTATCAGGGGAGTCCCTCCTCGCTGTGTCCTCCTAGACTTTATATGGGGAGGCCAGGTCTCGGGGTAGGTCGAGTCGGTTATAGATTAGAGTTTTACCCTTTGAATTTCTATTTACAGCTGGCTGTGTTCTCCAAGGAGTCGCATCCTTCATGGGCCTGGGTCACCCGAATCCTTCCTAGGCTTTGCCATCTAGAGTGTGTGATTGTATGGGTTCCTGCCAGGCTGGACCGGGTAGGCTAACATCAGGCATCCGTATGGCATACCCATGTCAGTAGCCCCCGAGTGTTCAGCCGAATCATAGATTCGATTGGAGACTCTTAAGTCTCTCCGATGCTGTCATCCGAACAAGTTTCAGGTCAATGTGTTGGTTCATAGGAATTGTTGATGTGTGTGCCTGACTCGCCTGACGGATCAGCGTCAGTTAACCGTCTTTAGAAAAAACAACACGATCTACTTCAGACTCGAGTCCCCGGACTCGAATCCGGAAAATTGCTGGCGTAATTCTACCTAGGCCGCAGAGGTCTTACAGGAGTGGAATTCTAGTATTTTTAAGTTATGTACCCAACGCGTCCGTTAGGATTTTTTATCATGCCTGCTGACACGGAATATTTCTAGCAGAGCATAGTCGGGTGCGTTGCCAGGCCCTCAGATGTATCTATAGGTCTTAACTTTGCATCATAGACAACATCCGAAAGTTTATCGCGGCAGAGGCATTTTGGGTGACTAAGGAGACGTTTCCTCTCTTAGAGTTATTTTGAGAAGAGTTGCTAAATGTAATGTATACTTTATTGCAATCATGAAGGATCCGAAGGATTTCCATAATCGAATTCATAGGGTGCACGACCAGTGCTCCCTATGGTAGTAGCACCTGAGTGTCTGTTCGACTCGTAAACTCGAGCGGAGACTTATAGATGTCAGTTGTATGTTATGACAATCCAGAAGTTCTTCGATGACCCTTCAAAGCACCATCAGCACCGACACTTTTTTGAATGTGCGGCCAGCACTCCCTATGGGAGTAGCCCCCAAGTCCGTAATGGAGTCGTAGACTCGAAGAAGGACTCGAAGCTTTTATGGGTTGGTTTGATTGACCCAGGACCCTGCCAATTTTTCAGGTGCATCACCAGCGCTTATGATAGGAGTAGCCCCCGAGTAGTTGGTTGACTCGCAGACTCAAGTAAGTACTTTTGTTTAGAGTCGAAAGATTAGATACGTTGTTGGCCTTCGCTTTTTCTAACGTCATTGCTCACGCCTGGTGAGCTCAACCATCTGCGGTAGCAGATGCGATGTGACGAGACGCTCGTGGGTCCCACTTTCTTACCGAAATGTGACTAGTCATGTGTAGTTTACGTGATAATTACTCTGTCTCCTCGATTTCCGCAGGTAGTGGACGGCGTGCTCGCGACGGTTTGGGCGATGCTTGCCACCCGTTTGATGCGATGAAGGGCACGTGTTAGGGTTGATGAATCGACGCCCATGCTTCGTTGTCTTCATCGTTTTATAGCACGAGGTACTGTGGAAAATTTTCCCTTCATCACTTCCATTGCCGATTAGCCTCCTCCATGTTTAGAGATCTCACGTCCCTTGCACTAGACATTCTCCACATTTCCCTTCTTCCTTTCTTCGCTCCCATCGCGTCGTGCATCGAGCCAACAAGATGGGCAAGACCAAGAGATTGTCCTCTACTGCTGCTAGGACGAGCGCCACCGGCTCCGCCAAGAAGGCCACCACCTCCAGCCGTGTCACTGATGGAAGCTGGCGGTGGTCGACAATGAGGGATACGGACCTGTGTTGCCTGCGTGAATCGGTCCTGATATCGCAGGAGAAAAGAAACACCATTCTTCCCCAATCTGACATAACCCCGGATCCTCCCGAAGGTTTCCGAGTGATGTTCTATGCATTTGTTATCCGCAACCTTTCTCTTCCTGCCCATGAATTTCTCCGTGGGGTCCTTTTCCTTTATGGGATGCAACTCCATCAGTTGCCGCCCATCTCTTTTGCACATTGCGTGCTTCATCAGGTTGTGCGAGTGCTGGCTCGGAATTGAGCCGCACTTTGGCCTCTTCAGGAAGCTTTATTCCCTGAAGAGGCAATCTGGCACCAACAGCGTTTACACTCTAGGAGGGTGCGGGATATCCATCCGCCCCAACATTAAGTATTTCACCTTCCACCTCTGCGAATCCGTCCAAGGATGGAGGAACAAGTGGTCTTATCTTCGCGACTCCAAGCTCGACAGCCAGCACTATGGATTGGCTCCCTTCGACGCCAGCCAGGTGGTCACCCGCAAGCGCTCGTGGTCTAAAGACGTTATGGAGGGTGAAAACAAAGTGGTAGAGAAGCTGTACAAGCGGGTGGAGGAGCTCCAGCTGGTGCGAGAAAAGGAGGTTTCCGGTGTCGACATCATCTGGACATTCCTCATGCATCGGTTCTAGCCCCTCCAGGTGAGGGCGTACCAGATGTTTCTGTACTCTGGTGCCTGTCAGCCGACGAGATTTTCAGATGAGGAGATGTCCTCAGCCGACCTCGACCGGGCGGTTTGATCCGTGCTAAAGTTCAGGGGCGACTAAGAGTGGTTGGGGAAGTCGTTGACTGCCCCCTTCAGCGCAAAGAAGGAAGTTCCTCAGGTGAGTCTCGTACTTGCATGTAGTGCATTTTATTTTGTTTGTGTCTTCTTTCTTTGACTTTAACATGCATATTCGGTGTTCACTAGGAACTTAAGGTGGAGAGTATGATGCCCCCTTCCTGAGAAGTACACATCTACGCTAGATGGTGAGGACGCGGAATCTGATTCCACAGTCCCTCATGCGCACTTGCTGATGGAGGAATCCCCCAAGAATAGCGAAGGGAACTCTAGCAAGAGAGCCCAAAGCGAAAGCTCGGATTCCATGCCGTCGCCGTCGCCAAAAGGGCCCGCCTTCCTGTAGCGACATTTTGCGAATGAAGGTGCTACCTCCCCCATTCCTGTGGTGCCCATTCGGGCCGTGGATCCTTAGCCGTAGGCCAAGAAGAAGAAGAAGAAGACGCCGATCTTTAACGTCTCTAACATCCCTTCATAAGTATCTAATGCTCCTGTTGTTTTTATTGTACTGAACATGAGCCTTCTTGATGTTTTAAGTGACTTGGTTGTTCTATTGTAGCAGGGGGTCCTCTTTAGGTGAATCCGTGAAGGATGAGACTGAAGAGGTAGCCGTGGACTCGAAGATGGTGCACGCAGAGCCTGCGACGTCATCCCCAAAGATACCTCCCAACTCCGAAGACATCGTATCGAGTTCCTCAAAACCGAGGAGTCGTGCAGTTGTTACCTGGAAGACGCAAGTTGCTCCTTCGGAGTCTTCTGGTGGCCATGTGAGTACTATTCATTTGGTGTGGGCGAGCCCCCAAGACTTTTATGTGCCTGAATGTTTCTTTCTTAGTGTAGCCCTGCATACGCGACATGAACCGCCTCAGGCAACAATACCTCACCTTGCAGGAAAGCTTTCAACATCTCCAAGGTGTGTATATTATTACCTGTTTTCTTCGGGTGCCAATGGTGAGTTTTTTCTGATCTTTTTCCCTTTTTCTTTTTGCAGATGAGAACAACGAGGCCCTCCGCAAGCTAGACGCACGCGGAAAGAGGCACAACCAGGCGGAAACCAAGGCGAAAGATGCCATCGAGGCCCTTGAGAGCTACAAGCAGGAGGCCCAGGAGTGCGAAGAACAACTTGCACCTGCTGCTGCATCTCAGGAGAAGGCGATGGCGGAGCAACTTATGGCAGCTACCAAAGCATTGTCTGGTGACTTAACATGCTTCTCTTTTTCCTGAGCTTCTTGGTGCGTTTCCCTTGCTTGACGCAAAACTTCCTTGATGCATCTGTAGATGCCACTGACATTGAACTTGATCGCTATGTCTTGGAGCATGGGGAGACCATCACGGATGCGGTTGCTGCAGTCGAAGACCATTGCAGCTCTACCATCGAGATGCTGGGTAAGGCCAAGGAGGTCCTCAGCTGCTTCTACCGGGAGATCTTTCCCAAGGGTGTTGCGCTCGACGATGTCGACTCCTTGGCGAAGGCCTTGGCAGGTGATGCGCCTGCAGATTACAAGAAGACCCAGAAGGGTGTGGGCGCTACCCTTGTCCTAGCGATGGCGATGGCATGTGGCACACAGCTGAACCTAGGCCAGGTCACCTCCAAGATGTCGGTGGTGGCAGATGGCACTGAGGTAGCCTTTGCTTCCTTCGCCTCCTGCTGCAAGCATTATAGCCCTCGCCTCATTGACCTTCTAGCCACCTATGCGTTAGAGCAGTAGCGGGTGGCCAAGGCGAGAGCCTCAGAATCCGAAGTTGCTCCATATGCGGATGCTCCTTAGGTTCCTTATGCCTCATATTTTCTTTTGTAGATTTAAGTTTTCAACCACGTAGTGGTTACGCCGATGCGAATATATGAATTTCCTTCTACTACTGTACATTTTTCTTGTCCTTATACTTTGTCACTTGTGTGCCTCTTAGGGCCCTTCAAATGTTGACCCCGCAACTCCATAATCTAATTTGGCTGTTGCCCGTCCGCCGATGAGTGAGGCGCCGTAGTTTCCTTTACTGCGTGACCGCATCCGAAGCCTGGAGAAGGATGTCCTTATCATCGGTGGCCATGCAGATGTTTGGAACTCCAAAACGGAGCGGGCCATTGCGAGAGAGGAGTATCTCCTTGAAGAATTTCGACAGGTCGGCGAGCAGCTTCAATGTATGTCATCCTGGATATCTTTAGCTTGTTTTTGGCTTGGTCCGATGTCTACGGATTCTAAGTTGCTGATCTTTTGTAGTTGTCAATCTTCTTCCGAGGAAGAGAAGGAGCGTGTTGCTATTCTGCTGAATTGCCTCACCCAATAGGAGTTGGAGGCCAGAGGTTTCTTCTGGACGGATCATGACCAAGTGATTGTGGTCACAACGGTTCAAGATCGTGTCCACCAGGTTCTTTAGGTGTTGAAGCATGCAAGGTCGTCACTCACGTCTATCTGGGCTGCCATGTTCCCCCTAGATGCGGCTCCATCCAGTTTCCTGGGGCTGTTGGGGAAGTTTCGAAGTGTAGACGCCGTGAAAGATCTTGTGTACCAACAACTTGTTGTGGGTGTGAAGGCAGTGATGGCGCTTGTTTGGCTACACTGTCGAGACGTGGATTTGGCAGAAATAGCGGCGGGGCCACCCGTTCCTCCGGATTGTATGGCATGGAATATGCGCGCACACTATGATGTAGTGGCCCGCCATGCTGAGGATATCGTGAAATTTTTCGACAAGCGGACAAACATTGTGCTTCAGCTTAGTTGAGTCCTGCAGGTTTTGTACAAAGTGATGTAAAATCTGCATAATTTCGATTGGGATTTTTCTGCCCTTGTAAAGTTTGTAAAAATGTATTTGCACATAGTGCTTGTTGTTGTCGATTTTTGCATGTCCTTTTCGTTAGCCTGACGTGATCATCTACTCAAGGTGATGCATTGCTGTATGAGTTGATGAGGTCATAGGTTGAGGCGCAACCCCCGAGCTTATTTAGGAATGTAAATATGCATAAGGTATAAAAGTATGTTTGCTAAGGAACTTAGCTTTTATTCATCGCTTAGTAGGGGATAAAAGTTTCGACTAAGTAGTCTAGTTGAATAGCCTTATTGAAAGTAAAGACAACTAGTGATAGAAGCGTTGCAGTTGTGCAACATTCTAGGGATTGGAGTATTCTACTCCGGACTCGACGTCCTTGCGGAGGTAAGTGCCACCTGGGATTACTTCGGTGACCACGTAGGGGCCTTCCCAGGGTGACTCGAGCTTTAGGTGCCCTTTCTGCTTGAGTTGCAGGATGAGGTCTCCTTTGACGAAGGACCTTGGGCGCAGCTGTAGGCTGTGATAGTTGCGGAGACTTTGCTGGTACACCGTTGAACGGGCCGCAATGATGCCGCGATCCTCATCCAACAGGTCGACGGCGTCTTCGAGTGCAGTTGTTGATTCGGCCTCACCATAAGCGACGACGCGTGGGGCCTTGTGGCGTACTTCGGCGGGTAGCATTGCTTCAGCTAGGGGACGAACCTTGCTAAACTTGCATTGGATCTCTGAAGAAATAGAATATCGCGAGTCTAAAAATCAGTTTTGGAAAAAATCATGGGCATTAGATAATGTACCTGTATTTCAAATCGGACCCACTTCTTTGCGATCCGACAGGAATTTGCCTTTTCGCCATGGGTGAACGGAAAGGTTTGAGATACCCCGGTTGTAACATTTTCCATGTAAGGTGGTCTACTATTTTTAAAAAATGTGGTGGTAGCATTCTAAAACTGTCATTTGGTGGTGTCTTCACAAAACACCCCGTTTTATGCGCTCGAAAAATAGAAAATGGATTTTCCATGTGTCGAAAAAGAAAACGTCCTCCTTCAACATTGTTCGCCATTCCAAGATGTACGCGTATTCACAATACGGGCACATTATCACAAAATATGACCTGATTCTAGCCATAACACTCATCGTTTGGCCCGAAAGCCATGAAACCTCGAACATGATAGGTCATTTCCGAGAAGGTTTTTTTGAGATGCAATCAATTTACTAAGTTTGATATATTTCCTTGGAACTATGTCACATAACATGACGCCACATGAAGGTTTTAGATAGTTTGGACCGTTTTTGAATTTTTTATGCCTATTTCAAACAATAGTCAAAACAGTGGGCATGAAGGTTCTTAGCTAGGGTTCGAGCCTCACTAAAATTGCATTGGAACTCTAAAGAAATAGCATATCGCGGGTCTAAAAATCATTTTTGTAAAAAATAATGGGCATAAGATAATGTACCTGTAGTTCAAATCGCACCAAGTTCCTACCGATTCGGCAGGAATTTGTCTTTTTCGCCATGGGTGGACGGAAAGGTTTGAGATACCTCGGTTGTGAAATTTTCCATGTAAGGTGGTATACTATTTTTAAAAATGTGGTGGTAGCATTCTAAAACTGTCATTTGGTGGTTGCTTCACAAAACACCCCATTTTTTGCGCTCGAAAAATAAAAAATGGATTTTCCGTGCATCGAAAAGGAAAACTTCCTCCTGCAACATTGTTCACCATTCCAAGATGCACACACATGCACAATACAAGCACATTATCACAAACTATGCCCTGATTCTATCCATAACACTTGTCGTTTGGCCCGAAAGCCAGAAAACCTCGGACATCATAGGTCATTTCTGAGAAGGTTATTTTGAGATGCAATCAATTTACTAAGTTTGATATATTTTCTTGGAACTATGTCACATAACATGACGCCACGCGAAGGTTTCAGATAGTTCGGACCGTTTTTGAATTTTTTGCCCGTTTCAAACAATGGTCAAAACGGTAGGCACAGATGTTCTTAGCTAGGGGCCGAGCCTCGCTAAACTTGCATTGGATCTGTGAAGAAATAGCATATTGCGAATCTAAATATCATTTTTGAAAAAATCATGGACTTCAGATAATGTACCTGTAGTTCAAATCGGACCCACTTCCAACTAATTCGGCAGGAATTTGTCTTTTTCGCCATGGATGGATGGAAAGGTTTAAGATACCCCGATTGTGAAATTGTCCATGTAAGGTGGTCTACTATTTTTTTTAAATGTGGTGATAGCATTCTAAAAATGTCATTTGGAGGTTGCTTCACAAAATGCCCCGTTTTTGTGCTCGAAAAATAGAAAATGGATTTTCAGTGCATCAAAAAGGAAAACTTCCTCCTGCAACATTATTCACCATTCCAAGAAGCACACACATGCACAATACGGGCACATTATCATAAACTATGCCCTGATTCTAGCCATAACACTCATCGTTTGGCCCGAAAGCCATGAAACCTCGAACATGATAGGTCATTTCTGAGAAGGTTTTTTCGAGATGCAATGAATTTACTAAGTTTGATATTTTCCTAGGAACTATGTCACGTAATATGACGTCACGCGAAGGTTTAAGATAGTTCGGACCATTTCTGCATTTTTTACACCCATTTCAAACAATGGTCAAAACGGCGGGCATGGAAGTTCTTAGCTAGGGGCCGAGCCTCGCTAAAATTGCATTGGATCTGTAAGAAATAGCATATCGCGAGTCTAAAAATCATTTTTGCAAAAATCATGGAAATCAGATAATGTACCTGAAGTTCAAATCGGACCCACTTCGTGCCGATTCGGCAGGAATTTGTCTTTTTCGCCATGGGTGGACGGAATGGTTTGAGATACCCTAGTTGTGACATTGTCCATGTAAGGTGGCTACTATTTTTGAAAAATGTTCTTGTAGCATTCTAAAACTTTCATTTGGTGGTTGCTTCACAAAACGCCCCGTTTTTTGCGCTCGAAAATAGAAAATGGATTTTCTGTGCGTCGAAAAAGAAAACATCCTCCTGCAACATTGTTCACCATTCCAAGATGCACACGCATGCACAATATAGGAACATTATCACAAAATATGCCCTGATTCTAGCCATAACACTCGTCGTTTGGCCCGAAAGCCATGAAACCTCGAACATGATAGGTCATTTCCGAGAAGGTTTTTTTGAGATGCAATCAATTTACTAAGTTTGATATTTTCCCTTGGAACTACGTCACATAACCTGACGCCACGTGAAGGTTTTAGATAGTTTGGACCGTTTTGAATTTTTTATACCCGTTTCAAACAATGGTCAAAACGGCGGGCATGAAGGTTCCTAGCTAGGGGTCGAGCCTCGCTAAAATTGCATTGGATCTCTGAAGAAATAGCATATCGCAGTCTAAAAATAATTTTTGTAAAAAATCATGGGCATAAGATAATGTACCTGTAGTTCAAATTGGACCAACTTCCTAAGGATTCGGCAGGAATTTGTCTTTTTCGCCATGGGTGGACGAAAAGGTTTGAGATACCTCGGTTGTGACATTGTCCATGTAAGTGTAGGGGTTCGTAGCATGGAAAACAAAAATTTTCTATCGCATACAAACAAACAAGCCAAGATCTATCTACTAGATTGTAGCAACAAGTCGATGGTATAACTTACCCTCGAAGATTCCAAAGCGTTTAACGAGCGGATTCGTGGGTGATGTAGTCGTACTCTTCCGATCTCAAGATCGTGTAGACGATCCTTCCGCGCCACGTTCGGTAGCGCTCCATGATCGGTCACACTTTCGGTATTTCGGCGAAGACCTTCCTCTCCTTGTTCCAGTGAGCGGAGGTTGTAGCACTCTCCTCGCAATTCCGGCAGCACAACGGCGTGGTACCGGAAGTAGAGGGGAAATCCCGCAGGGCTTCGCCTTAAGCCGGTGCGAGTATGGTGGAGCTTATGAGAGAGGCTATTAGTGGTCTAGTAATTAGACACACCAATTAGAAGGCTCTAAACCAATTAGAAGGCTCTAAACCGCTGGCTAAAGCAATTAGAAGCTCTAAACCAAAACGGCTCTAAACCGGAGATTTAGAGGTAGAAAGTTGTGTGTCTAGGAGGAGCCCTGCCCCTCCTTATATAGGTGGAGGGGCCTTGGCGCGCCAGGGGAGGGAGGGAGTCCCTCCCCAACTCGGCCTAGGGCTGGGCGCCGGCCTGGAGGAGTCCAACTCCTCCTCCAGGTTGGTTCCAACTCCTCTTGCTTGTTTCCCACAGTTTCCTGTTTCCCACAGTTTCCTGTTTTAGCCGTTTGACTTTCAAACTGGCAATTTGACTTTCATGTTTTTGGAACAGCAAGAACACTTAGTACATGATGCAATCATTCCAATATGTAATGACACATTCATGTACCCCTCCCCCCCGGAGTGCCGGACAATCCGGAACCTTCTAGAACATTCCGATGAAAACACAATCATTCCCGAACTCAAAGCGGGACTTTCCTTATATGAATCTTATTCTCCGGACCATTCCGGATCACCTCGTGATATCCGGATCCCATCCGAGACTCGAACAACATTTGGTCTCTTTCTCATAATACCATAACTACTCAAACAACGTCAATCCTTAAGTGTGTCTCCCTACGGTTCGTGAATTATGCGACATGATCGAGACACTTCTCCGAACAATAACCAATAGAGGAATCTGGAAATTCATATGGCTCCACATATTTCTCACGATTACTTTGCGATCGAATGAACCACTTACATACGATACCAATTTCCCTTTGTCTCACGATAGTTTACTTATCCGAGGTTATGATCGTCGGTATCTCCATACCTAGTTCAACCTCGTTCCGATAAGTACTCTTTCTCGTTCGTGATATGTGATCCCTTGTGACCAAGTCACATGCTTGCAAGCCAATTGGATGACATTCCACCGAGAGGGCCCAGTATATCTATCCGTCATGTGGATGGACAAATCCCACTCTTGATCCATGTGTTTCAACCAATACTTTCCGAACACTTAATGCCACCTTTATAGCCACCCGATTCGGTGTGGTGTTTGATGTCATCAAAGCATCCATCCGGTAAAGGTGATATGCATGATCTCATGGTCGAAGGAATTATGTTACTATGTATCAGAAAGCATATAGCAATTGAACTATTGAAATGACTTGATCTTTATGCTACGCTTATCTATAGGAGTATGTCCACCATATCTTTCTCCTAACGATATGATCTTGTTGTTGATAACATCTCAATGTTCATGATAGGGAAACCACAATCATTAATCAACCAACAAGCTAGTGAAGTATAGAGGCTATACTAGGGACTTCAAATTAAGTTTTACAAATCACACAAGTATTAATGGTTTCCTTGTTAATACGATTATAGCATGAATGTAAACATTTATCATAAACACAAAGATATAATAATAACTACATTTATTATTGCCTCTAGGGCATATCTCCAACAGTCTCCCACTTGCACTAGAGTCATCTAATCTAGATTACATGGTAATATACCGAACACCCATGGCAGTTTGGTGTTGGTCATGTTTTGCCCTCGGGAGAGGTTTAGTCAATGGATCCGCCACATTCAGATCTCTGTGTACTTTGCAAATCTTTATATCCCCATCCTGGATATGTTCTCGAATAGCGTGAAAACGCAGCTTGATATGCTTCAGCTTCTTGTGTGACCTTGGTTCTTGCGCATTGGCTATGGCGCCCATGTTATCACAAAGAGATAGACATTGGGTCCAGCGCTTGGAACCACACCCAGCTGTAATGAACTCTTTCATCCATATCGCTTCTTGAAGCCTCAAGTAGCCATGTATTCCGATTCGCTTGAAGATCTCGCCACAACGCTTTGCTTTGCACTCCTCCGCCTAAGCTGCACCATTCAAAATAAATACGATCCGGATTGTGATTTAGAATCATCTGGATCGGTGTTCCAACTAGCATCGGTGTAACCATTAACAACGAATGTTCATCACCTCCATAAGAAAGAACCATATCCTTAGTTCTTCTCAAGTACTTAAGGATGTTTTTGACATTGTCCAATGATCCACTCTGGATTACTTTGATATCTCTAGTTAAACTAACAAAGATATGCAATGTCGGGTCTAGTACATAGCATGGCATACATTAGAGATCCTATGGCTGAGGCATAGGGAGTCTTACTCATCCTTTCTCTATCTTCTGCCGATGTCGGACTTTGAGTTTTACTCAAGGTCGTATTGGGCAACATGGGCAAGAACCCTTTCTTGCTTTCTTCCATTCCAAATCTCTTTAGAACTTTGTCCAAATATGTACTCTGTGACAATGATATTTGGCGTTTTGATCTATCTCTATAAATCTTTATGCCTAATATGTAAGCTGCTTCGCCAAGATCCTTCATTGAAAAACTATTATTCAAATATTCCTTGACACTATTAAGAAGGTCTACATCATTCCCAATCAACAATATGTCATCCACATACGTATTAAGAATGCTACTGAGCTCCCACTCACTTTTTGTAAATACAAGCTTCTCCATAAGTTTGTATAAAACCAAAACTTTTGATTACCTTATCAAAACGTTGATTCCAACTTCGGGATGCCTTCAATCCATAGATGGACCGTTGAAGTTTGCATACCTTGTTAGCATCTTTAGGATCGACAAAACCTTTGGGTTGCATCATATACAACTCTTCATCAATGTCTCCATTGAGGAATGCTGTTTTGACATCCATCTGCCATATCTCATAATCATAATATGCAGCGATTGCTAACATAATCCTTACAGACTTTAGCTTCGCTACCGGTGAGAAAGTCTCATCGTAGTCAACTCCTTGAATTTGTCGAAACCCTTTTGCGACAAGTCGAGCTTTATAGACAGTAACATTACCATTAGCATCTGTTTTCTTCTTGAAAATCCATTTGTTCTCGACAGCCTTCCGGCCATCCGGTAAGTCCACCAAAGTCCATACTTGGTTTTCGTACATGGATCCAATCTCGGATTTCATGGCTTCTTGCCATTTATTGGAATCTGGGCTCATCATCGCTTCCTCATATGTCTCGGGGTCATCGGCGTTGTCCACCACCATGACATTCATAACGGAATCATACCAATCTGGAGTGGTACGAGTTCTCGTTGACCTCCGAGGCTCTATAGCAACTTCAACCGAAGTTTCATGATCATCATCATTAGCTTCCTCTCTTATTGGTGCAGGCACCACAGGAACTTCTTCCGGTGCTGCGCTACTCGCAATTTCGAGAGAAGGTTCGACAACCTCGTCGAGTTCTACTTTCCTTCCAGTCACTTCTTTCGAGAGAAATTCCTTCTCTAGAAAGGATCCATTCTTGGCAACGAAGATTTTGCCTTGAGATCTATGATAGAAGGTATACCCAATAGTTTCCTTCGGGTATCCTATGAAGACGCATTTTTCCACTTTGGGTTCAAGCTTGTCCGGCTGTAACTTCTTTACATAGGCTTCGCATCCCCAAACTTTAAGGAATGACAATTTAGGTTTCTTCCCAAACCATAATTCATATGGTGTCGTTTCAACGGATTTAGACGGTGCCCTATTTAAAGTGAATGCGGCTGTTTCTAATGCATAACCCCAAAATGATAGCGGTAAATATGTAAGTGACATCATAGAACGAACCATATCTAAGAGAGTTCGATTACGACGTTCGGACACACCATTACGCTGTGGTGTTCCCGGCGGTGTCAATTGTGAAAGTATTCCGCACTTCTTTAAATGCTCGCCAAACTGGTAACTTAGATATTCACCTCCACGATCAGAACGTAGAAATTTAATCTTCTTGTTACGTTGATTCTCTACCTCACTTTGAAACTCCTTAAACTTCTCGAAAGTTTCGGACTTATGTTTCATGAAATAGATATACCCATATCTACTCAAGTAATGTGAAGGTAAGAACATAACGATAACCACCTACGATGCTACACTCATTGAACCACACACATCGGTATGTATGATTTCCAATAAGTCCGTAGCTCGCTCCATCATACCGAAAATGGAGTCTTAGTCATTTTTCCCATCGACATGCTTCGCATCTTTCAAGTGATTCAAAATCAAGTGATTCAAGAAGTCCATCGAATGGAGTTTCTTCATACGTTTCACTCGATGTGACCAAGACGCAGCGATGCCACATATAGGTCGAATTATCGCTGATTTCAAACGTTTAGCCTCAATGTTGTTGATATGTGTATTTCCACTATCGAGATTCAATAAGAATAGACCATCTATCAAAGGTGCATGCGTAAAACATATTACTCATATAAATCGAACAACCATTATTCTCTGACTTAAACAAGTAACCGTCTCGCAATAAACAAGATCCCGATATAATGTTCATGCTCAACGCAGGCACTAAATAACAATTATTTAAGTATAAAACTAATCCCGATGGTAGATGAAGAGGTAGCGTGCCGACCGCGATCACATCAACCTTTGATCCGTTTCCACGCGCATCGTCACCTCGTTCTTTGCTAGCTTCCGCTTATTCTCAGCACTGCTTTGTTTGAGTTACAAATATGAGCAACCGAACCAAGATCAAATACCCGTGCACTACTACAGTACTAGTGAGATACACATCAAAAACATGTATATCAGATATACCTTTCTTCTTGATGTTGCCGTTCTTCAAATCCGCCAAGTACTTTGGGAAATTCCGCTTCCAGTGACCTTCTCCCTTGCAGTAAAAGCACTCAGTATCAGGCTTAGGTCTAGCCCTGGTCTTCTTCGTCGGCGTGGTAGCTTTCTTACCACCCTTCTTGAAGTGTCCCTTTTGCTTAGACTTGCCTTTCTTGAATTTTGTGGTCTTATTGACCAACAACACTTGGTGCTCTTTCTTGATCTCCACTTCTGCAGATTTCAACATGGCAAAGAGTTCTGGCAACGTCTTGTTCATGTTCTGCATGTTGTAGTTCATCACAAAGTTCTTGTAACTTGGTGGTAGTGACTGGAGGACACGGTAAATCCCCAAAGCATTAGGAATCACTATACCCAAGCTTTGAAGTTTGTTTGCGTGCCCAGACATCTTAAGCACATGCTCACCAGCGGGTGCCCTCTTCCATCTTGCAGTTAAAGAACTTTTCAGAAGCCTCATAGCTTTCAATTGCCGCATGAGTCTCAAAACTCAATTTGAAATCTTCGACAATATCATATGGGTCTGAATCCTCAAACCTTTCCTGAAGCTCCGATTCCAAACCATACAAGATAGCACACCTTTGAACTATGGAGTACCGATTCTTCCGAGCGAGGTAAACATTCTTTACTTCATCGGGATCATTGGTGGGTCACCCAAATGTGCATCCAAAGACATAGGTCAAATTACCAAATGTGAGGACAATCCTCAAATTGCGGAACCAATCCATGAAGTTGCTTCCATTGTTTTTCAACTTTTCTTTCTCTAGGAACGCATTAAAATTGATGGTAGGGGCTGCCATTGATCTACAACATATTTGCAATAGTTTAGACTAAGTTTATGACAAATTGAGTTCAAATTAATAATAAAATTAAACTAGGTGAACTCCCACTCAAAACAATATCCCTCACATTGTTTTAGTGATCACACGAACCAAATCCACCATATCAACACCGATCATCACGAGAGTTGACACAGTCTCAATGGCGAACAATCGTCATGTTCATCATATCTACTATATGATTCATGCTTTACCTTTCGGTGATCCGTGTTCCGAGACCATGTCTATACATGCTAGGCTCGTCAAGATCAAACCTTAGTTTCTGCATGAGCAAATCTGGCTTGCTCACGTTGTATACACTTGCAGAATCTAACACACCCGATCATCACGTGGTGCTTCGAAACAACAAGCTTTTAGCGGTGCTAACTAAGGGTGAACACTTTATGATTTGAAATTGATGTGCATGAGGGATCATCTTATAATGCTACCGTCGTCTACTAAGCAATACAAGATGCATAAAGGATTAACATCACATGCAATTCAATATATATGTGATATGATATGGCCTTTCTTCTTTGTGCCTCCGATCTCCATCTTCAAGCACGAACATGATCTCCATCATCACCGACATTGCATCAAGGTCAATGGCTTCTCCATGGTTGTCGCCCACGGCTTCAACTATTACAACTACTTTGAATAGACTCGCGGGTCTTAACATAAATTAAAGACAACCATATGGCTCCGTTGCCGACTTACAATAAGGAACATTGCATACATCAAATATAATCACAATCATGGCCATATCACATCATCACACACCCTGCAAAACAAAGTTAGACGCCTCTACTTTCTTTGCATATTTTACGTGGTTTGGGGCTTTCAATAAGTGTCGTTCTAACTTACAAACAAGAACCACAACATTGATACTAGCATTGTTGATCACCCGTTGTAAATTGGATCTTATCTATGCTAGGAGAAAGCACACCATAAGCCACTTATGCAATACAAGTTGCATGTCAAGCGTGGAGCAAGTCTCATGAACGATGTCATGTAAGGTTATAGCCGCTTCATCCCAACATACCGCAAGATGCAAAGTACACAAGAAGCAATCGACAATAAAAGCATCAACGCCCACAATGACCATTGTGTTCTACTCGTGCAACAGATCTACATATAGACACGGCTCTGATACCACTGTAGGGGTTCGTAGCATGGAAAACAAAATTTTTCTATCGCATACAAACAAACAAGCCAAGATCTATCTACTAGATTGTAGCAACGAGTCGATGGTATAACTTACCCTCGAAGATTCCAAAGCGTTTAACGAGAGCGGATTCTCGTGGGTGTACTCTTTCCGATCTCAAGATCGTGTAGACGATCCTTCCGGCGCCACGTTCCGGCAGCGCTCCATGATCGGTCACCGTTCGGTACTCGGCGAAGACCTTCCTCTCCCTTGTTCCAAAGGGCAGGAGGTTGTAGCACTCTCCTCGCGATTCCGGCAGACAACGGTGTGGTACCTAAGTAGAGGGAAATCCCATGAGGCTTCGCCTTAAGCCGGTGCGAGTATGGTGGAGCTTATGAGAGAGGCTATTAGTGGTCTAGTAATTAGACACACCAATTAGAAGGCTCTAAACCAATTAGAAGTCTATAAACCGCTGGCTAAAGCAATTAGAAGCTCTAAACCAAAACGGCTCTAAACCGGAGATTTAGAGGTAGAAAGTTGTGTGTCTAGGAGGAGCCCTGCCCTCCTTATATAGGTGGAGGGCCTTGGCGCCCCAGGGATGGAGGAGTCCCTCCACAACTCGTCCTAGGGCTGGGCGCCCGGCTGGAGAGTCCAACTCCTCCTCCAAGTTGGTTCCAACTCCTCTTGCTTGTTTCCACAGTTTCTGTTTCCACAGTTTCTGTTTTAGCCGTTTGACTTTCAAGCGCAATTTGACTTTCATGTTTTGGAACAGCAAGAACACTTAGTACATGATGCAATCATTCCAATATGTAATGACATTCATGTACCCCTCCCCGGTCTTGGACAATCCGAACCTTCTAGAACATTCCGATGAAAACACCGGAATCATTCCCGAACTCAAAGCAGGACTTTCCTTATATGAATCTTATTCTCCGGACCATTCCGGATCACCTCGTGATATCCCGGATCCCATCCGAGACTCCGAACAACATTTGGTCTCTTTCTCATAATACCATAACTACTCAAACAACGTCGAATCCTTAAGTGTGTCTCCCTACGGTTCGTGAATTATGCGGACATGATTGAGACACTTCTCCGAACAATAACCAATAGAGGAATCTGAAATTCATATGGCTCCCACATATTTCTACGATTACTTTGCGATCGAATGAACCACTTACATACGATACCAATTTCCCTTTGTCTCACGATAGTTTACTTATCCGAGGTTATGATCGTCGGTATCTCTGCATACCTAGTTCAACCTCGTTACCGATAAGTACTCTTTTCTCGTTCCCGTGATATGTAATCCCTTGTGACCAAGTCACATGCTTGCAAGACAATTGGATGGCATTCCACCGGGAGGGCCCAGAGTATATCTATCCGTCATATGGATGGACAAATCCCACTCTTGATCCATGTGTTTCAACCAATACTTTCCGAACACTTAATGCCACCTTTATAGCCACCCGATTCGATTGTGGTGTTTGATGTCATCAAAGCATCCATCCGGTAAAGGTGATATGCATGATCTCATGTTCGAAGGAATTAGGTTACTATGTATCAGAAAGCATATAGCAATTGAACTATTGAAATGACTTGATCTTTATGCTACGCTTATCTATAGGAGTATGTCCACCATATCTTTCTCCTAACGATATGATCTTGTTGTTGATAACATCTCAATGTTCATGATAGGGAAACCACAATCATTAATCAACCAACAAGCTAGTGAAGTATAGAGGCTATACTAGGGACTTCAAATTAAGTTTTACAAATCACACAAGTATTAATGGTTTCCTTGTTAATACGATTATAGCATGAATGTAAACATTTATCATAAACACAAAGATATAATAATAACTACATTTATTATTGCCTCTAGGGCATATCTCCAACAGTAAGGTGGTATACTATTTTTAAAAAATGTGGTGGTAGCATTCTAAAACTGTAATTTGGTAGTTGCTTCACAAAACGCCCCGTTTTTTGCGCTCGAAAAATAGAAAATAGATTTTCCGTGCGTCGAAAAGGAAAACTTCCTCCTGCAACATGGTTCACCATTCCAGGATGCACACACATGCACAATACAATTACATTATCATAAACTATGCCCTGATTCTAGCTATAACACTCGTCGTTTGGCCCGAAAGTCATGAAACCTCGGACATCACAAGTCATTTCTGAGAAGGTTATTTTGAGATGCAATCTATTTACTAAGTTTGATATTTTTCCTTGGAACTATGTCACATAACATGACGCCACGCCGAAGGTTTCAGATAGTTCAAACCGTTTATGAATTTTTTATGCCCGTTTCAAACAATGGTGAATAGATGTTCTTAGCTAGGGGCCGAGCCTCGCTAAACTTACATTGGATCTCTGAAGAAATAGCATATCGCGAGTCTAAAAATCATTTTTGAAAAAAAATTATTGACTTCAGATAATGTACCTGTAGTTCAAATCGGACCCACTTCCTACTGATTCGGCAGGAATTTGTCTTTTTCGCCATGGGTGGATGGAAAGGTTTGAGATACCCCGATTGTGAAATTTTCCATGTAAGGTGGTCTAATATTTTTGAAAAATGTGGTGGTAGCATTGTAAAACTGCCATTTGGTGGTTGCTTCACAAAACGCCCCATTTTTTGCACTCTAAAAATAGAAAATGGATTTTTAGTGCATAAAAAAGGAAAACTTCCTCCTGCAACATTGTTCAGCATTCCAAGATGCACACACATGTATAATAGGGGCACATTATCATAAAGTATGCCTTGATTCTAGCCATAACACTCATCGTTTGGCCCGAAAGCCATGAAACCTCGAACATGATAGGTCACTTCTGAGAAGGTTTTTTCGAGATGCAATCAATTTACTAAGTTTGATATTTTCCTGGGAACTATGTCACATAATATGATGTCACGCGAAGGTTTCAGATAGTTCGGACCATTTTTGAATTTTCTATGCCCGTTTCAAACAATGGTCAAAACGGCGGGCATGGAAGTTCTTAGCTAGGGGCTGAGCCTCGCTAAAATTGCATTGGATCTGTAAAGAAATAGCATATTGTGAGTCTAAAAATCATTTTTGCAAAAAATCATGGACATCAGATAATGTACCCGAAGGTCAAATCGGACCCACTCCGTGCCGATTCGGCAGGAATTTGTCTTTTTCGCCATGGGTGGACGGAAAGGTTTGAGATACCTCGGTTGTGACATTGTCCATGTAAGATGGTATACTATTTTTAAAAAATATGGTGGTAGCATTCTAAAACTATCATTTGGTGGTTGCTTCACAAAACGCCCCGTTTTTTGCGCTCGAAAAATAGAAAATGGATTTTCCGTGCGTCGAAAAGGAAAACTTTCTCCTGCAACATTGTTCACCATTCCAAGATGCACACACTAGCACAATACAAGCACATTATCACAAACTATGCCCTGATTCTAGCCATAACACTTGTCGTTTGGCCCGAAAGCCAGAAAACCTCAACATGATAGGTCATTTCTGAGAAGGTTATTTTGAGATGCAATCAATTTACTAAGTTTGATATTTTTTATTGGAACTATGTCACATAACATGACGCCACGCGAAGGTTTAAGATATTTTGGACCATTTTTGAATTTTTTGCCCGTTTCAAACAATGGTCAAAACGATAGGCATAGATGTTCTTAGCTAGGGGCCAAGCCTCGCTTAACTTGCATTCAATATGTGAATAAATAGTATATCGCGAGTATAAAAATCATTTTTGAAAAAAATCATGGACTTCAGATAATGTACCTATAGTTCAAATCGGACCCACTTCCAACTAATTCGGCAGAAATTTGTCTTTTTCGCCATGGGTGGATGGAAAGGTTTGAGATACCCCGATTGTGAAATTGTCCGTGTAAGGTGGTCTACTATTTTTGAAAAATGTGGTGGTAGCATTCTAAAACTGTCATTTGGTGGTTGCTTCACAAAATGCCCTGTTTTTGCGCTCGAAAAATAGAAAATGGATTTTCAGTGCATCAAAAAGAAAAACTTCCTCCTGCAACATTATTCACCATTCCAAGATGCACACACATGCACAATACGTGCACATTATCATAAACAATGCCCTAATTCTAGCCATAACGCTCATCATTTGGCCCGAAATCCATGAAACCTCGAACATGATAGGTCATTTCTGAGAAGGTTTTTTCGAGATGCAATCAATTTACTAAGTTTGATATTTTCCTTGGAACAATGTCACGTAATATGACGTCACGCGAAGGTTTCAGATAGTTCGGACCATTTTTGAATTTTTTATGCCCGTTGCAAACAATGGTCAAAACGGCGGGCATAGAAGTTCTTAGCTAGGGGCCGAGCCTCGCTAAAATTGCATTGGATCTGTAAAGAAATAGCATATCGCGAGTCTAAAAATCATTTTTGGAAAAATTATGGAAATCAGATAATGTACCTGAAGTTCAAATCGGATCCACTTCGTGCCGATTCGGCAGGAATTTGTCTTTTTCGCCATGGATGGACGGAATGGTTGGAGATACCCTAGTTGTGACATTGTCCATGTAAGGTGTCTACTAGTTTTGAAAAATGTGCTTGTAGCATTCTAAAACTGTCATTTGGTGGTTGCTTCACAAAACGCCCCTTTTTTGCGCTCGAAAAATAGAAAATGGATTTTCCGTGCATAAAAAAAAACGACCTCCTGCAACATTGTTCGCCATTCCAAGATACACACGCATGCACAATACAGGCACATTATCACAAAATATGCCCTGATTCTAGCCATAACACTCGTCGTTTGGCCCGAAAGCCATGAAACCTCGAACATGATAGGTCATTTCCGAGAAGGTTTTTTTGAAATGCAATGAATTTACTAAGTTTGATATTTTTCCTTGGAACTATGTCACATAACATGACGCCACGTGAAGGTTTTAGATAGTTTGGACCGTTTTTGAATTTTTCATGCCCGTTTCAATCAATGGTCAAAACGGCGGGCATGAAGGTTCTTAGTCAGGGGTCGAGCCTCGCTAAAATTGCATTGGATCTCTGAAGAAATAGCATATCGCAAGTCTAAAAATCATTTTTGTAAAAAATCATGGGCATAAGATAATGTACCTGTAGTTCAAATTGGACCAACTTCCTAAGGATTCGGCAGGAATTTGTCTTTTTCGCCATGGGTGGACGAAAAGGTTTGAGATACCTCGGTTGTGACATTGTCCATGTAAGGTGGTATACTATTTTAAAAAAATGTGGTGGTAGCATTATAAAACTGTAATTTGGTAGTTGCTTCACAAAACGCCCCGTTTTTTGCGCTCGAAAAATAGAAAATAGATTTTCCGTGCGTCGAAAAGGAAAACTTCCTCCTGCAACATGGTTCACCATTCCAGGATGCACACACATGCACAATACAATTACATTATCATAAACTATGCCCTGATTCTAGCTATAACACTCGTTGTTTGGCCCGAAAGTCATGAAACCTCGGACATCACAAGTCATTTCTGAGAAGGTTATTTTGAGATGCAATCAATTTACTCAGTTTGATATTTTTCCTTGGAATTATGTCACATAAAATGACGCCACGCCGAAGGTTTCAGATAGTTCAAACCGTTTATGAATTTTTTATGCCCGTTTCAAACAATGGTGAATAGATGTTCTTAGCTAGGGGCCGAGCCTCGCTAAACTTGCATCGGATCTCTGAAGAAATAGCATATCGCGAGTCTAAAAATCATTTTTGAAAAAAAATTATGCACTTCATATAATGTACCTGTAGTTCAAATCGGACCCACTTCCTACTGATTCGGCAGGAATTTGTCTTTTTCGCCATGGGTGGATGGAAAGGTTTGAGATACCCCGATTGTGAAATTGTCCATCTAAGGTGGTCTAATATTTTTGAAAAATGTGGTGGTAGCATTGTAAAACTGCCATTTGGTGGTTGCTTCACAAAACGCCCCATTTTTTGCACTCGAAAAATAGAAAATGGATTTTTAGTGCATAAAAAAGTAAAACTTCCTCCTGCAACATTGTTCACTATTCCAAGATGCACACACATGTACAATAGGGGCACATTATCATAAAGTATGCCTTGATTCTAGCCATAACACTCATCGTTTGGCCCGAAAGCCATGAAACCTCGAACATGATAGGTCACTTCTGAGAAGGTTTTTTCGAGATGCAATCAATTTACTAAGTTTGATATTTTCCTGGGAACTATGTCACATAATATGATGTCACGCGAAGGTTTCAGATAGTTCGGACCATTTTTGAATTTTCTATGCCCGTTTCAAACAATGGTCAAAACGGCGGGCATGGAAGTTCTTAGCTAGGGGTTGAGCCTCACTAAAATTGCATTGGATCTGTAAAGAAATAGCATATTGTGAGTCTAAAAATCATTTTTGCAAAAAATCATGGACATCAGATAATGTACCCGAAGGTCAAATCGGACCCACTCCGTGCCGATTCGGCAGGAATTTGTCTTTTTCGCCATGGGTGGACGGAAAGGTTTGAGATACCTCGGTTGTTACATTGTCCATGTAAGATGGTATACTATTTTAAAAAAATATGGTGGTAGCATTCTAAAACTATCATTTGGTGGTTGCTTCACAAAACGCCCCGTTTTTTGCGCTCGAAAAATAGAAAATGGATTTTCCATGCGTCGAAAAGGAAAACTTTCTCCTGCAACATTGTTCACCATTCCAAGATGCACACACTAGCACAATACAAGCACATTATCACAAACTATGCCCTGATTCTAGCCATAACACTTGTCGTTTGGCCCGAAAGCCAGAAAACCTCGGACATGATAGGTCATTTCTAAGAAGGTTATTTTGAGATGTAATCAATTTACTAAGTTTGATATTGTTTCTTGGAACTATGTCACATAACATGACGCCACGCGAAGGTTTAAGATAGTTCGGACCATTTTTGAATTTTTTGCCCGTTTCAAACAATGGTGAAAACGATAGGCATAGATGTTCTTAGCTAGGGGCCAAGCCTCGCTTAACTTGCATTCAATATGTGAATAAATAGCATATCGCGAGTCTAAAAATCACTTTTGAAAAAAATCATGGACTTCAGATAATGTACCTATAGTTCAAATCGGACCCACTTCCAACTAATTCGGCAGGAATTTGTCTTTTCCGCCATGGGTGGATGGAAAGGTTTGAGATACCCCGATTGTGAAATTGTCCGTGTAAGGTGGTCTACTATTTTTGAAAAATGTGGTGGTAGCATTCTAAAACTGTCATTTGGTGGTTGCTTCACAAAATTCCCTGTTTTTGCGCTCGAAAAATAGAAAATGGATTTTCAGTGCATCAAAAAGAAAAACTTCCTCCTGCAACATTATTCACCATTCCAAGATGCACACACATGCACAATACGTGCACATTATCATAAACAATGCCCTAATTCTAGCCATAACGCTCATCGTTTGGCCCGAAATCCATGAAACCTCGAACATGATAGGTCATTTCTGAGAAGGTTTTTTCGAGATGCAATCAATTTACTAAGTTTGATATTTTCCTTGGAACAATGTCACGTAATATGACGTCACGCGAAGGTTTCAGATAGTTCGGACCATTTTTTAATTTTTTATGCCCGTTGCAAACAATGGTCAAAATGGCGGGCATAGAAGTTCTTAGCTAGGGGCCGAGCCTCGCTAAAATTGCATTGGATCTGTAAAGAAATAGCATATCGCGAGTCTAAAAATCATTTTTGGAAAAATTATGGAAATCAGATAATGTACCTGAAGTTCAAATCGGACCCATTTCGTGCCGATTCGGCAGGAATTTGTCTTTTTCGCCATGGATGGATGGAATGGTTTGAGATATCCTAGTTGTGACATTGTCCATGTAAGGTGTCTACTATTTTTGAAAAATGTGCTTGTAGCATTCTAAAACTGTCATTTGGTGGTTGCTTCACAAAACACCCCTTTTTTGCGCTCGAAAAATAGAAAATGGATTTTCCGTGCATCAAAAAGAAAACGTCCTCCTGCAACATTGTTCGCCATTCCAAGATGCACATGCATGCACAATACAGGCACATTATCACAAAATATGCCCTGATTCTAGCCATAACACTCGTCGTTTGGCCCGAAAGCCATGAAACCTCGAACATGATAGGTCATTTCCGAGAAGGTTTTTTTGAAATGCAATCAATTTACTAAGTTTGATATTTTTCCTTGGAACTATGTCACATAACATGACGCCACGTGAAGGTTTTAGATAGTTTGGACCGTTTTTGAATTTTTCATGCCCGTTTCAATCAATGGTCAAAACGGCGGGCATGAAGGTTCTTAGTCAGGGGTCGAGCCTCGCTAAAATTGCATTGGATCTCTGAAGAAATAGCATATCGCGAGTCTAAAAATCATTTTTGTAAAAAATCATGGGCATAAGATAATGTACTTGTAGTTCAAATTGGACCAACTTCCTAAGGATTCGGCAGGAATTTGTCTTTTTCGCCATGGGTGGACGAAAAGTTTTGAGATACCTCGATTGTGAAATTTTCCATGTAAGGTGGTATACTAATTTTAAAAAATGTGGTGGTAGCATTCTAAAAATGTAATTTGGTGGTTGCTTCACAAAACGCCCCGTTTTTGCGCTCAAAAAATAGAAAATGGATTTTCCGTGCGTCGAAAAGGAAAACTTCCTCCTGAAACATTGTTCACCATTCCAGGATGCATACACATGCACAATACTATTACATTATCACAAACTATGCCGTGATTCTAGCCATAACACTTGTCGTTTGGCCTGAAAGCCATGAAACCTCGGACATCACATGTTATTTCCGAGAAGGTTATTTTGAGATGCAATCAATTTACTAAGTTTGATATTTTTCCTTGGAACTATGTCACATAACATGACGCCACGCGAAGGTTTCAGATAGTTCGGACTGTTTATGATTTTTTTATGCCCGTTTCAATTAATGGTCAAAACGGCAGGCATAGATGTTCTTAGCTAGGCGCCGAGCCTCGCTAAACTTGCATTGGATCTCTGAAGAAATAGCATATCGCGAGTCTAAAAATCATTTTTGAAAAAAATTATGGACTTCAGATAATGTACCTATATTTCAACGGACCCACTTCCTACTGATTCGGCAGGAATTTGTCTTTTTCGCCATGGGTGGATGGAAAGGTTTGAGATACCCCGATTGTGAAATTGTCCATGTAAGGTGGTCTACTATTTTTGAAAAATGTGGTGGTAGCATTCTAAAACTATCATTTGGTGGTTGCTTCACAAAACGCCCCATTTTTTGCACTCGAAAAATAGAAAATGGATTTTCAGTGCATAAAAAAGTAAAACTTCCTCCTGCAACATTGTTCACCATTCCAATATGCACACACATGTACAATAGGGGCACATTATCAAAAAGTATGCCCTGATTCTAGCCATAAAACTCATCGTTTGGCCCGAAAGCCATGAAACCTCGAACATGATAGGTCATTTCTGAGAAGGTTTTTTTGAGATGCAATCAATTTACTAAGTTTGATATTTTCCTTGGAACTATGTCACATAATATTATGTCACACGAAGGTTTCAGATAGTTCGGACCATTTTTGAATTTTTTATGCCCGTTTCAAACAATGGTCAAAACGGCGGGCGTGGAAGTTCCTAGCTAGGGGCCGAGCCTCGCTAAAATCGCATTGGATCTGTAAAGAAATAGCATATTGCGAGTCTAAAAATCATTTTTGCAAAAAATCATGGACATCAGATAATGTACCTGAAGTTCAAATCGGACCACTCCGTGCCGATTCGGCAGGAATTTGTCTTTTTCGCCATGGGTGGACGGAAAGGTTTGAGATACCTTAGTTGTGACATTGTCCATGTAAGGTGGTCTACTATTTTTGAAAAATGTGCTGATAGCATTCTAAAACTGTCATTTGGTGGTTGCTTCACAAAACACCTCGTTTTTTATGCTCGGAAAGTAGAAAATGGATTTTCCATGCGTCGAAAAGGAAAACTTCCTCCTGCAACATTGGTCGCCATCCCATGATGCACATGCGTGCACACTATGGGCACAATATCACAAACTATGCCCTGATTCTAGTCATAACATTAATCATTTGACCCGAAAGCCATGAAACCTCGAACATGATAGGTCATTTTGTGAAGCTTTTTTTGAGACATACCCAATTTACAAAGTTTGTTATTTTTCCTTGCAATTATGTCACATAATATGACACAATGCGAAGGATTTACATTGTTTGGATCGTTTTTGAATTTCTTATGCCCGTTTAAAAAAAATCTGTTTCAAATTATGGTCAAAACAACGGGCATGAAGATAGGGGATGAACCTAGATAAACTTGCATTGGATATCTGATGAAATAGAATATTGTGAGTCTAAAAATGATTTTTGCAAAAAATCATGGGCATTAGATCATGTACCTGTAGTTCAAACCGATTCGGCAGACATTTGTCTTTTTCACCAGGGGTGGACAAAAACGTTTGAGATTCCCCGGTTGGGACATTGTTCATGTAAGGAGGTCTAGTATTTTTGAAAAATGGGGTGTTAGCATTTTGAATTTTCTATTTAGTGGTTCTTTCGCAAAACGCCCCGTTTTTTGCCCTCGAAAAATGGAAAATAACTTTTCGGTGCGACGAAAACAAAAACTTCCTTCGACATTTGGTAGATGGACCGTTCAATGCCTTTCCAACACCTAGCCGCTCACCTGAAGAATAATGTAATCTGAGGATTCATTTTTGTTGCACAAAAAATCATTTTCTATTTCTCGAGTGCAAAAAATGAGGGGTTTTGTGAAGCAACCAATCAAAATAGAGGAAACTGCCTCTCACGGATCGCTCTGGTCAACGTGCTCTGAATCGCTCATTGCCGATCCAACATCTGATCTCCCACTCAAAGAAGCACAACATACTCCCCCATCGCGCCCGTGATCTCATGAACCCTAACCTCACCAACTCCCCTCGCGCCACCCCTTCCTTCCCATGTCTATATGTCGCCAATACACCATCTCCCTCCTAAGCCTAGATCTGCCTCCCGCCGACCATCTCCTCTTGATCCCATGCATCACCGCACCCATCTCTGCTCGACTGCCTTGCCCCCTTCTCCTCCCGACAGCGGCTACGCCTTTCCTCATCCCTTCACAGAGTCGTCCTGATCCACATCCCTCCTCACCTGATCTCCTCTGCCATGCCCACAAGATGCGCCGGTAGTCCCCTCTTCACCCCCAGTACACCAGACGCTTCGGATTTGGTGGCGGTGTGTATGGGGAGGAGTTCAAGGTCGTGTAGGCGGTGGCCATGGAGTCGTGCGCCAGCTCAGGGTGCTCGCGGGCTACCTAAGGGGAGTATCCATCACCTAGGAGGATGCAGGGGGAGGAGGCATCGACGCTGCTGCTGGAGGCGAAGAGGAGCCAGGGCGTGAGGTGGAGTGGTGGGTGGAGTCTAGGTTGCTTTGGTGCTGTTGGAGATATGCCCTAGAGGCAATAATAAATGTAGTTATTATTATTATATCTTTGTGTTTATGATAAATGTTTACATTCATGCTATAATAGTATTAACCAGAAACATTAATACTTGTGTGATTTGTAAATTAATTAGAGTCCCTAGTAAAGCCTCTTCATAATACTAGCTTGTTGATTAATAGATGATCATGGTTTCTTGATCATGAACATTTGAGATGTTATTAATAACAAGGTCATATCATTAGGAGAATGGTATGATGGACATACTCCTATAGATAAGCGTAGCATAAAGATCAAGTCATTTTAATAGTTCAATTGCTATAAGCTTTCTAATACATAGTAACCTAATTCCTATAAAGGATGCTTTGATGAAATCAAACACCACACCATAACTGGGTGGCTATAAAGGTGGCATTGAGTGTTCGGAAAGTATGGGTTGAGGAACATGGATCAAGAGTGGGATTTGTCCATCCATATGACGGATAGATATACTCTGGGCCCTCTCGGTAGAATGTCATCCAATTGGCTTGCAAGCATGTGACTGGATCACAAGGGATCACATACCACGGGAACGAGAAAAGAGTACTTATCAGTAACGAGGTTGAACTAGGTATGCAGAGATACCGACGATCAAAACCTCGGATAAGTAAACTATCGTGAGACAAAGGGAAATTGGTATCATATGTAAGTGGTTCATTCGATCGCAAAGTAATCATAGAAATATGTGGTAACCATATGAATTTCTAGATTCCTCTATTGGTTATTGATCGGAGAAGTGTCTCGATCATGTCCATATAATTCACGAACCGTAGAGAGACACACTTAAGGATTCGATGTTGTTGAGTAGTTATGGAATGATGAGTAAGATACCGAATGTTGTTCGGAGTCTCGGATGGGATCCGGGACATCACGAGGAGATCCAGAATGGTCCGGAGAATAAGATTCATATAAGGAAAGTCCTGTTTCAGAGTTGGGGAATGATTCCGGTGTTTTCACCGGGAATGTTCTAGAAGGGTCCGGAAGGTCCGGCACTCCGAAGGGGAAGGGTACATGAATGTGTCATGACAATGTGGAATGGTTGCATCATGTACTAGGTCACATGGCTGGGCAAAATAAAGGGAGAATTCAAATCCTAGTTTGAAAGTCAAACGCCAATTTGAAAAAGTCAAACGGCAAGTTTGCTTGGCGGAGGGAGAGTAGGAAACCTACTTGGGAAGGAGTTCCTCTCCCTCCACCCGCCGGCCAAGGAGGCCGACTTGGGGGAGGACTCCCTCCTCCCAAGCCGCGCCCTCCCACCTATTGTAGCATTCCATTTGTCTAACAACTGTAATGCTACATGGTCTAGTAATATAATGGCTACTTCCTACATATAATTGTTGCATCATCATTATATCATGCTCATGTCATCATGCCACCTTGCATTTAAGCATCATCTAAAACCCTTTTTGGTTTGGTTCTTCTCTCATATGCATTGTTAATTGTATTTGCCTCTTGATATTGTATTTGGTTCTTGATATATTGTTAAATGCCCAAGTTGAGTTGGGGGCATATCTTTTATTGACTCCACCAACCTTTCTTTTCACCACTTTATAATTCCACCATTCCATTATCCATGAGCTTGTATTTTATTCTCTTTGGTATTTAACCTAGCTCATGGGAGATAGGATGGATCCAAATCTACAAATTCTTTTGCTTGGCCTTTACTCCACATTTGGGGATGCATGAGAATAATGCCATGTTTATTATTTTGTTTTCACAAGGAAGATTCATGGCATTTATTAATTTGCATGGGCCATGCAAGGGTACCTACACCTTTAGCCAATTGTTTCTCTCTTGGTTTTAATGGATGTTCTCTTTTTGGGATCATCTCCATCCCTCACCACCATCTCTCTCTCTCTACCCCCTCATCTTGGACTTGTGTTTGGATCATGTTAACACCTCACCACCATTTAACTCACCCTCTCTTTTCCTTGTATAGTTCTTGCTTCCTCTTTGCTTGATCTTGCTTGATCTTGTCAAAACAATAAACCTCACCCCTCATCTCCCTCATCTCACCCTCTCTCTTTACCTTTCTCTAAACCAAACCCCATCTAACCCTAACCCGAGCCATACCCCCCTGTAGCTAACCCTAGTTCACCTCTCCCTCTCCCTTGGCTTCCCTCCTCTCCCGCCAAATGCCCCACCGACCACCACCTGGAACCACCCCATCCCATGTGCCTCCCCTGGTCCCCTCTCTCCAAACCCTAGCTCTAACCCGAGCCACCTCCACCTCTCTTTTGCATAAAGGTGGCCACCACCCCATGTGCCTCTCCCTCTCTCCTTATCACCTCAACCACCCTAGGCATCCCAGATCAAGATCCGGAGGAACCTGACCCTCTCCATTCCCCCTTCTTCTTCCCCTCCCCACCATGATCACCACCATGCCCCAAAACCCTAGCCTCGGCCACTTCTTCCTCTAGACGAGCTGGAGCGAGCCAAGCCGTACCAGGAGCACCAGGACCTCCCTCTGCTTCCTCTTCGACGCCCAGTACGCGGGGTAGCACCAGGACCACGCCGGAGCAGCCTAGCGCCGCCGTGCCCCGCCTCAGGCCGAGCTCAACGTCCGCGAGCCCGCCGCCAGATCCCCGCAACCTCAGCGCCAACGACCGCGCCGGCGACCCCACGGTGAGCCCCTTGACCTCCCAGACATGCCCCCCTTCCCTCTCGTGCACCGTAGCGCCGCCACCGTCCGTCGAACACCCAAGACGCGACGCCACAAGCAGACAGCGAGAAGAGCATTGCAGCAGCCCTGCCCCGCCTGTTCCTCGTCGAAGCTCAGCCGCAGACACCCCGAGACGCTACCTGAACGTAAGTTGTAGCCCTTAGTCGTATCTGTGTTTTATGTTTCTAGGGTTTAGCCAGATTCTCTCTAGATTCGTCACCATCGATCTCCAAACTTGGCTCCAGATGCTGTTCTTCCCAGACACGGGTTTCAGTTCATCAGACCTGCGCAGACGCTTTTCTGGAAAACACCCTGGCCTTTTTCCCGCCTCAACCCGCAGTCCCACCGACCCCACCTGTCAGCCGTAGCACAACTTTGCAGTTAGGCACCTGGGTTTTGCACCGTCGCAACCCGCACTCCCCTGGATCGCCCACGTGTCGCCCACCGGCTGGCCGCGCGCGTGCGTGGCCCTGCTCTGCCCCTGGCCCACCTGTCATCCTCTAGGTCTAGCTTAGCTCGCAGTGAGAAAAACCTGATCTGCCACTGTGTCACCCAGTCAGCACTGCGGCCCACCTGTCTGTGACTGTGGCTAGATTTGCCTGGGTAACAAAATGTTTTCTGTTATCTGTTTCAAATTCAAACTTTTCCAAATTAATTCAAATTCAAATTTCAAATCTGTTTAAATATGAATTAATTCATAACTTTCAAATGGTTTGGAATTTGAATTCGAACCTTATATGAAATATGTTTTGTTTTTGAATGTTAATTCAAATCTTTAGTCAAATATTTTCAAAACTAATTCAAACTAGTCAACCTTTGACTTTGACTCCATTTGACTAATTTTGACTTAAAAATAAAATTAAATTCATAAATTCCAAATAATACAAATAATATATGTTTTCAAATCAGAAAAATGTGAGGAATTCAAATATTCTATCCAAAATATATTTTGAACACTTAAAATTTCAAATTGATTTAAATTACAACAAAATGCCCCTTTTCTTAATTATTTAATAACTTTTGTTTTATAACTCCAAATTTGACAAATGATATGTCTAAAATGATTAGCTCGACGAGACCTTTCTGTTTATGCATTCCTTGTTCTGTTTTGCAGCATGCATCATATAAATATAATGTAAACAGCAACTAGTATGAGGATAAAATGTGACCACAGCTCAATAAAATGCTTATTTCTGGTATTCTACACCTCACCCATGCCATGCTACTCTATTGCCATGCAAATTGTGCATCATTCATCATGGCATGATTGTTTGCTTGTCGCATTTAATTCCTATGCTTGTGCACTTTATTTATATTGGCCCTTGTTTGTTTGGTTCTTCTTCGAATAGACGCTGAGCAGGGGATATATCAAGAAACCCCGGAGCACTACCCAGATCCTTCTCTCGCTCAATCGAGCTGCAGCAAGCACTACCACATGCTTGCATACATATAATACCTATTTCTTCTATCTTATTCTTGCATCATTGAGTCGCGATTTCATTAAACTGAATCCCAAGTATTGCATAGCCTTTACTTTTAAACCCCACCAAAGCTTGTTCCTCCATCCCATGAGCCATTACTACAGGAGTTGTTTGAGCCATGCGAGTCGTAGAACAACATGTGTAGGGTATGTGAGTGTCTGACGGATAACGAGGTACCTAAACAACTTAACCTGAGTAGTAATGGGATAACTAATGAAAGTGGCACCGGTGAGCAATATCTGCTATTTGGTTTTTCATGCTCACTTGTGTCTCGTAGGACCCCGAGTACTTGATTCCTGTTCCTTGAATATTCGCGCTATCCACATCCGGGAGGATTATGGGACCCCCCTGAGCCAGAGCTTGATTCATTCTTATTTCTTGGGGCCACAAACTAGTTTGAGGTTTTATTTACTATCATGAACTTATGCCATGCTTTACTGCTTTATTTAAATTGTGCGAGGTATTGCACCTGTACTGTTTAGGGAAGCAGAGTGTTTTCGCGGTATCGACAAGCCCAGTCACATTTTCGGGTTCCCAGTCGTTTACAGCCATTGGCGCAAACCTTGAGTCCGTCTCGGAGTCAGCTAACTTCGTTGCGGGTAGCTTAATGGGGTGGCCCCCTGAAATATTTCTGAATCCTGTGATTTCTTTGTCGTGAATGCCTCGTTGGGTTTTGATTTGGTTTTTCCGAGGTTGATCGAGTGTGTGTTGCTATTTGTGCACCCTCAGGTAAAACTTTCTGAAAGCCGTGTCCGCGGTTATGGACGACTTGGAGCACAGTTTCTCGATCATAGACAAGCATAACTAAAGTACCGCTTTAATTTGACTAAGTAACTGACTAGTAAATAGTGCAACACTCATGGAATGGTTAATAAAACTGCCAACGGATGGGGGTTGTTCGTCCGCTTCCTCGTTGGTAAGCGAGGAGGAGGATGGATCTGTTAATATTACTGTTATAACTGTTGTTATTAATTCACGGACATCCGTCTATCTTTGGTTAGGCGGATGGTTAGCGAGTAACTATAGAATTGTTAGGGTTTATCTTTCGCTGCAATTGCGTCACCCCAGGTTGTGTCCCCTTTAGAGGCATAAAGACTTGCTGAGTACCCCTAGGGTCTCACACGATAAATTGTTTGATTCAGATGAACAGGTACACTCACAAGATGGATACTGGGTGGAGGAGACGGACGATGTGGGCAACGATCATTCGGTGTAGATATTCCGGGAACGGGGATCCGTGAGATCTGTGGGCGGGATGTGTTTATTTATGGGGCATCTTATGACGATTTGCTTCTTATCTGTACTCGGATCTTGTTTGTCGCTTCCGCCTGATACTCTGATGTTTGATGTATGAGGAGATATCCTAAACTATTATATCTATCTAGGATATTTGGATCTTGCCGTATGGCGTTGCAATATTTCTATTTCTTTTAGATGGAATGGCTCTGATGTACTGTTGTATGGTGGCTTGCATACATACTCATTTGTGTATGTAGTTGATCCTTCACGATTACGCCGTTCTTGTCCCGATGTTTGAAATGGTTGGGACGACCGAAAGGTCTACACTGTGAGTGGCATTTGGGCCCCACCGCTATTTCAACCATTTCCGCTCATCCAGGCTTGTAACTAGGAGCGTAATTCACCGAGGTAGTTACAATTGGTATCAGAGCCATCCCGCCCTTCAGGGTCTCAGCCAAATGGTCGTTGTCAGTCTAGCAAATATTTTTGGTAGTTATGTATACTAGGGAAAAACAAAACGTGAGAGTAGGACTGCTTCCATTTTTCTTCTTACCCACCCACCCACCCTTTTCTGGTAAGGAAGTGTAACGTTTTCAATCCTCTTCTTAAAATTCAAACTAGGATCCACGTGTTCTGGGTTTCCGTAGTACCATAGGTTGTGTGTGTGTATGTGTGTGTGTGTGTGTGTGTGTAATTCCTTGTATATCTGTTGCATCCAAGTTGTTATCACAATCGGCCTTTTGGTTATCAACTGTTGGTACATTCCATACCGACAGGCTTTTGCAAACCGACGCGATCTATCTGATTCGTTGTATACCGCTTGGTCTGCATCTTACTCTTTGTTATCCGATGTTATCTTGTTTGGGGTGTTCGTTTCCGTAGTTACTAATCTTTAGGTTCATCGTGAGAAGAAGGGGTTAGGATATGTGTTCTACTTATTCATGTGCGGAGTAATGATTTGAATGCGGGATGGAGTCGCGACCATACCACTACTCTTATCATTCGCTTTTGTATATTGAATTGGTAGAGTCACTAATCTTGATTCGTTAAGTGATTTTGCGCATCTATTGGTATTTTGATGCCGAAATTTGCGGAAAATTTTTCTTTGACATATCTGTGTACCACACTCCTTTTCAGTCGTGTGCGATATGCTTAATATCTTCTAGGTGCTTTGAACTTTGTTGATATTTTAATATCATCTTAGTAAATTGTATCCTTTAATCTTGAGTAATTCCATCTTGGTACTATTTTGGATTATTATTATTCTCCATTATAGTACTGACTTGTGTTTTATATCAATCACAGGATGGCACCACCACGCCGTTCTGATGAGGACATACCACCGAATGGGTCCGTTGTCAAACATCGCCAATGCCTTGGCAAGAATGCAACAGAACCAGGCGTTTTGAAGAGAGTGTTCGAGGAATGAGTTTGCTCCACTACCTCCACCTCCCAAGCGAGGAGACATCAAAAGCTTCTCAAGTTCAACCCACGCCAATTTGATGTTTCGATCAACCACTTGATGCGATGATTGGTTGCGTGAGATGTTAAGGCTCTTTGAGATTGCTGATGTTCTGAGCAAGAATGGGTAAAGTGTGCTACTCACCTTCGAAGGGAGATGCAGCTCTGGTGGGAGAATTACTTGAAGGCAAAGCATTGGTTTTCAACCTACTTGGGAACAGTTCACGGAGCATTCAAAGAGCGATATCATCGAAATTGTCATGGAAAGGATGAAGGAAGTGTTTCTCAACCTCAAGCGGAAATGACAATGTCAATACCTACATCAGAACTTCATGAACCTTTCGTTATGGTGGCGATGAGATCGATGACAAGAAGAAGCAAAAGAGGTTCCAAGGGCTCAATGCATCGATTAAATATGCAATCACACATGCAAGGCGGCGTCTTTTCGGAACTTCACATACTGACTTGAGGAAGAAGCAAGTAGGCAAGTGTTTGAGGAGTCAAAGAAACACAATCGCGAGGCAAAGCTCTTGACTATGTCAACTCCTTCTAAGCGTGTCGTATGCGGGTTCCTAACAACCCACCGCCTCCCGGCTCCACCAAGACCTACAAGCTTGGGCAAGGCCACCAAACTTCCTCACCGCTGCTCCCGTGGGCTACAACCACCACTACCCTGAGCGCTCGGAGTCCTGGCTACGTTGCTCCACGTCCACCTGGTGCTTGTTTCACTTGCGGAGACACTGGGCATCAGTACTGGAACTGTCCGATGAAAAACAAAGCTCTTCCTCCACCACCTCCAAGATCTGCGGCAAGCTCTCCTATGGTTCGTGCACCACCACCTCGGGCTCTCAACATCAACACCAAGCCCGAGTCTCATCGCTGTTCGTGCCAACTGTGTCAACGCCGCTCAAGCTGAGCATACACCTGGAGTTGTGATGGGTATGCTATCCGTTAACTTAGTCCCTGCACGAGTTTTTTTTGATTCTGGTGCATCGCATTCATTTGTTTCTCACAAGTTTGCAAATGAAAATGAGTTAGCTATGGATCCTCTCCTTAAGCGGTTAATGGTCCTTTCTCCTGGAGCAACAATGGCAGCTGCTAAAATTAGCCATGGCAATCAAATTGAGATTGGTGGCTCTTCGTTCTCGGCATCCTTAATTGTTCTGGGCAATTCTGACATTGATGTCATCTTGGTCATGGATTGGTTGACAGCAAATGCAGCTGTGATTGATTATGCTGAACGCTCGGTTTCTCTGAAGATTCCTGAAGGCCATATAGTCTATTCTCCAAGTCTGACTCCTGCTATCCAGCTTTTCTCTTTGGCGGCTCTGAATGATGATGCTATGGAAGCTATTCAGAGTGTTCTAGTGGTCTGTGAGTTCCCAGATGTCTTTCCTGAAGAGTTGCCAGGTATGCCTCCGGATCGTGAGGTTGAGTTTGTAATTGAGCTTGAACCTGGAACGACTCCTATCTCCAAGCGGCCTTACAAGATGGGTCATGCTGAGTTGGCTGAACTCAAACGTCAGCTTGATGAACAAGGGAAGTTGGGTTTCATTCAACACATTACCTCTTCTTGGGGTAGCCCAACAATCTTTGTGAAGAAGCGAGACAGGACTGATAGACTTTGTGTTGACTATCGGGCTCTTAATGCTAAAACCATCAAGAATAAATATCCCCTTCCGCGGATTAATGATCTCTTCGATCAGCTAGCTGGAGCTGTGGTGTTCTCTAAGCTTGACTTGAGAAGTGGTTATCACCAAATCAAGATTCGCAAGGAAGATGTTCCTAAAACAGCTTTCACCACCCGCTATGGCCTGTATGAGTACACGGTCATGTCTTTCGGTCTCACCAACGCACCTGCCACCTTCTCGAGGCTCATGAACTCGGTTTTCATGGAGTATCTTGATAAGTTCGTTGTGGTCTATCTGGATGACATCCTAGTCTATTCTAAGTCAAAGGAAGAACATGAAGAACACCTTCGGTGTGTCCTAAACAAGCTTCGTGAGAACCGCCTGTATGCAAAGTTCTCCAAGTGTGAGTTTTGGCTGCCTCAAGTAACCTATCTTGGTCACGTCATCTCTGCCAAGGGCATTGCAGTCAACCCGGAAACTGTGAAGACAATTGTTGAATGGCTTCCTCCTGTAAATGTCAAAGAAGTGCGGAGTTTCCTTGGTTTGGCTAGTTATTGCCGTCGCTTCGTTCAGAACTTTTCAAAGATAGCGAAGCCTCTTACCGATCTCCTCAAGAAAGGCAAGAAATACCTTTGGACTCCTGCATGTCAAGCAAGCTTTGAGACACTCAAAGAGAAGCTCACTTCCACGCCAGTCTTGGTTCCTCCGGACACATCTAAGCCTTTCCAGATATTCTGTGACGCCTCTTTGCAAGGATTGGGTGCGGTCCTTATGCAAGAAAAACAAGTTGTTGCTTATGCCTCTCGACAGTTGAAGATGCATGAGATCAACTATCCTACACATGACCTCGAGCTCGCAGCAGTTGTCTTTGCTTTGAAACTATGGAGGCATTACTTGCTGGGCAACCGTTGTGAAATCTTTTCTGATCACAAGAGTCTGAAGTATATCTTCACTCAGCCTGATCTCAACCTTCGGCAGAGGAGATGGATTAAAGCAATCAATGATTTTGATTTGACCATCACCTACACTCCGGGCAAAGCTAATGTCATGGCCGATGCTCTCAGCCGCAAAGCTTATGTCAATAACCTCATGATGGAAGAACAACAGCCTCTCTTGTGCGAGGAATTCCGTCAGCTCAACCTTGAAATTGTGGAACAAGGGCATCTCCTGAACCTTCTGGCTACTCCTCTCTTGGAAGAAAAGGTTCGCTCCTTTCAGCGTGGTGATCCGCACACCAAAAAGATCATCTCAAAACTTCAGCTTCCGAAGTATGAGTCCTTCCACGTCGATGATCAAGGCACGCTTTTCTTTGAACACCGGATGTTTGTTCCGAACTACCCGGGTTTGAGAGAGCAAGTTCTCAAGGAGGCGCATGATTCTGTTCTTTCTATCCACCCTGGCAGCACAAAGATGTACATGGACTTGAAAACACAATATTGGTGGCCGGGATTGAAACGATATTGTGCCAAGTATGTCTCGGAGTGTGATGTCCATCAGAAACCTTACGGTCTTCTACAGCCATTGAAACCCCCGGAATGGAAATGGGAGAAAGTAGAGATGGACTTCATCACTGGTTTTCCAAGGTCGCAGAAGGGCAACAATGCAATCTTTGTTTTCATCGACAGGCTTTCTAAAGTGGCTCACTTCTTCCCCGTCAAGGAAACAATTTCGGAATTGGTTGAGCTCTATATCAATGTAATTGTCTCTCTGTATGGGGTTCCGCTTGAGATCGATGCACCGTGGGAGCATCTTCACTTCCAAGTTCTGGGAAAGTTTCCAAAATGCTTTGGGAACAAAATTGAACTTCAGCACATCTTACCACCCTCAGTCGCAAGGACAAGTTGAAAGGATCAATCAGATTCTGGAGGATATGCTTCGTGCTTGAGTCATCTCTTTTGGCATGAAGTGGGAAGAATGTCTTCCTTATGCTGAATTCTCTTACAACAACAACTTCCAGAAAAGTCTAAAGATGGCACCATTTGAGGCTCTCTATGGCCGCAAATGCAGAACTCCGATTGGTTGGTCAGGTGCAGGAGAAAGAATTTGGTTTGGCCCTGACATTGTAACTCAAGCGGAGGAGAAGGTGCATATCATTCTCGAAAATCTGAAGATTGCTCAAAGTCGCCAGAAGAGCAATTATGACAGAAAGCACACGGACATGGAGTATGTCCCTGGTGATCTCGTTTACCTTTGTGTCACTCCCATGAAAGGCACACACCGCTTTGGTATCAAAGGAAAGCTGGCTCCTAGATACATCGGTACTTTCAAAATTCGTGGAAGAAGAGGAGAAGTTGCTTATGCTCTTGAGCTCCCGGAAAAACTCAAGGTTCATGATGTTTTCCACATCTCTCAACTCAAGAAGTGCTTCAAGGATCCCGGCAGGACCGTGGATCATGAGCTAATCAATCTCCAAGAAGACCTGTCTTACCAAGAACACCCCACAAAAATCCTTGAGATCGCAGAAAGAAGGACTCGCAACAAGTCCATCAAGTTCTGCAAGGTGGTCGCACCATTACATTGATGAAGCCACTTGGGAGCGTGAAGATGAGCTCCGTGCCAACTATCCTACCCTCTTTGAGTCTTCTTCTTCTTCCTAGAATCTCGGGGCGAGATTCCTGTTTAGTGGGGGAGAGTTGTAGCATCCCATTTGTCTAACAACTGTAATGCTACTTGGTCTAGTAGTATAATGGCTACTTCCTACATATAATTGTTGCATCATCATTATATCATGCTCATGTCATCATGCCACCTTGCATTTAAGCATCATCTAAAACCCTTTTTGGTTTGGTTCTTCTCTCATATGCATTGTTAATTGTATTTGCCTCTTGATATTGTATTTGGTTCTTGATATATTGTTAAATGCCCAAGTTGAGTTGGGGGCATATCTTTTATTGACTCCACCAACCTTTCTTTTCACCACTTTATAATTCCACCATTCCATTATCCATGAGCTTGTATTTTATTCTCTTTGGTATTTAACCTAGCTCATGGGAGATAGGATGGATCCAAATCTACAAATTCTTTTGCTTGGCCTTTACTCCACATTTGGGGATGCATGAGAATAATGCCATGTTTATTATTTTGTTTTCACAAGGAAGATTCATGGCATTTATTAATTTGCATGGGCCATGCAAGGGTACCTACACCTTTAGCCAATTGTTTCTCTCTTGGTTTTAATGGATGTTCTCTTTTTGGGATCATCTCCATCCCTCACCACCATCTCTCTCTCTCTACCCCCTCATCTTGGACTTGTGTTTGGATCATGTTAACACCTCACCACCATTTAACTCACCCTCTCTTTTCCTTGTATAGTTCTTGCTTCCTCTTTGCTTGATCTTGCTTGATCTTGTCAAAACAATAAACCTCACCCCTCATCTCTCCCTCATCTCACCCTCTCTCTTTACCTTTCTCTCTAAACCAAACCCCCATCTAACCCTAACCCGAGCCATACCCCCCTGTAGCTAACCCTAGTTCACCTCTCCCTCTCCCTTGGCTTCCCTCCTCTCCACCTTGGCCCCACCGACCACCCCGAACCACCCCATCCCATGTGCCTCCCCCTGGTCCCCCTCTCTCCAAACCCTAGCTCTAACCCGAGCCACCTCCACCTCTCTTTTGCATAAAGGTGGCCACCACCCCATGTGCCTCTCCCCTCTCTCCCTTATCACCTCAACCACCCCAGGCATCCCAGATCAAGATCTGGAGGAACCCTGACCCCTCTCCATTCCCCCTTCTTCTTCCCCCCTCCCCACCATGATCACCACCATGCCCCAAAACCCTAGCCTCGGCCACTTCTTCCTCTAGACGAGCTGGAGCGAGCCAAGCCCGTGCAGGAGCACCGGGACCTCCCTGCTTCCTCTTCGGCCTTGATCGCTGGGTAGCACTGGGACCACGCCGAGAAGCCTAGCGCCGCCGTGCCCGCCTCAGGTGAGCTCAACGTCCATGAGCCAGCCGCCAGATCCCGCACCTCGGCCAGCGCCAGCGACCCCACGGTGAGCCCCTTGACCTCCAGACATGCCCCTTCCTCTCGTGCACCGTAGCGCCACCGTCCGTCGAACACCTGCGCGCCGCCTTCCGCCGTCTGTGAGCAATTCTGCAGCCATGTCCGCCTCTGTTCCTCGTCAGCCAGCAGCTGCAGCCACCCGATGACGCTACGAGCGTAAGTTGTAGCCCTTAGTCGTATGTGTTTTATGTTTCTAGGGTTTAGCGATTCTCTCTAGATTCGCCGCCATCGATCTCCAAACTTGGCTCCGGATGTTGTTCTTCCTGCACGGGTTTGATTCATCGGACCTATGACGCTTTTCCGGAAAACACCCTAGCCTTTCCCGCCTCAGCACCGACCCACACCTTTGTCACCGTAGGTCAACTTTGCGATTAGGCACTGGTTTTGCACCGTCAACCCGCACTCCCTGGATCGCCCATGCCGGCTGGCCACAAGGCGCGTCGCCTGCCCACACCTGTCATCCTCTAGGTCTAGCTTAGCTCGCAGTGAGAAAAACCTGATCGCCATCGTGTCACCCAACAAGATCGACCAACTGTGGATCGTGGCTAGATTTGCCTGGGTAACAAAATGTTTTCTGTTATCTGTTTCAAATTCAAACTTTTCCAAATTAATTCAAATTCAAATTTCAAATCTGTTTAAATATGAATTAATTCATAACTTTCAAATGGTTTGGAATTTGAATTCAAACCTTATATGAAATATGTATTGTTTTTGAATGTTAATTCAAATCTTTAGTCAAATATTTTCAAAACTAATTCAAACTAGTCAACCTTTGACTTTGACTCCATTTGACTAATTTTGACTTAAAAATAAAATTAAATTCATAAATTCCAAATAATACAAATAATATATGTTTTCAAATCAGAAAAATGTGAGGAATTCAAATATGCTATCCAAAATATATTTTGAACACTTAAAATTTCAAATTGATTTAAATTACAACAAAATGCCCCTTTTCTTAATTATTTAATAACTTTTGTTTTATAACTCCAAATTTGACAAATGATATGTCTAAAATGATTAGCTCGACGAGACCTTTCTGTTTATGCATTCCTTGTTCTGTTTTGCAGCATGCATCATATAAATATAATGTAAACAGCAACTAGTATGAGGATAAAATGTGACCACAGCTCAATAAAATGCTTATTTCTGGTATTCTACACCTCACCCATGCCATGCTACTCTATTGCCATGCAAATTGTGCATCATTCATCATGACATGATTGTTTGCTTGTCGCATTTAATTCCTATGCTTGTGCACTTTATTTATATTGGCCCTTGTTTGTTTGGTTCTTCTTCGAATAGACGCTGAGCAGGGGATATATCAAGAAACCCCGGAGCACTACCCAGATCCTTCTCTCGCTTCAACTGAGCTGCCAGGCAAGCACTACCACATGCTTGCATACATATAGTACCTATTGCTTCTATCTTATTCTTGCATCATTGAGTCGCGATTTCATTAAACTGAATCCCAAGTATTGCATAGCCTTTACTTTTAAACCCCACCAAAGCTTGTTCCTCCATCCCATGAGCCATTACTACAGGAGTTGTTTGAGCCATGCGAGTCGTAGAACAACATGTGTAGGGTATGTGAGTGTCTGACGGATAACGAGGTACCTAAACAACTTAACCTGAGTAGTAATGGGATAACTAATGAAAGTGGCACCGGTGAGCAATATCTGCTATTTGGTTTTTCATGCTCACTTGTGTCCCGTAGGACCCCGAGTACTTGATTCCTATTCCTTGAATATTCGCGCTATCCACATCCGGGAGGATTATGGGATCCCCTGAGCCAGAGCTTGATTCATTCTTATTTCTTGGGGCCACAAACTAGTTTGAGGTTTTATTTACTATCCTGTACTTATGCTTTTACTGCTTTATTTAAATTGTGTGAGGTACTGCACCTGTACTGTTTAGGGAAGCGGAGTGTTTTCGCGGTATCGACAAGCCCAGTCACATTTTCGGGTTCCCGTTTACTGACCATTGGCAAACCTTGAGTCCGTCTCGAGTCACTAACTTCGCTATGGTAGCTTAATGGGGTGGCCCCCTGAAATATTTCTGAATCCTGTGATTGCTTTGTCGTGAATGCCTCGTTGGGTTTTGATTTGGTTTTTCCGAGGTTGATCGAGTGTGTGTTGCTATTTGTTCACCCCTGCAGGGTAAAACTTTCTGAAAGCCGTGTCTGCGGTTATGGACGACTTGGAGCACAGTTTCTCGATCATAGACAAGCATAACTAAAGTACCGCTTTAATTTGACTAAGTAACTGACTAGTAAATAGTGCAACACTCATGGAATGGTTAATAAAACTGCCAACGGATGGGGGTTGTTAAATCGCTTCCTCGTTGGTAGCGAGGAGGAGGATGGATCTGTTAATATTCTGTTATAACTGTTGTTATTAATTCACGGACATCCGCCTATCTTTGGTTAGGCGGATGGTTAGCATAACTATAGAATTGTTAGGGTTTATCTTTCGCTGCAATTGCGTCACCCCAGGTTGTGTCCCCTTTAGAGGCATAAAGACTTGCTGAGTACCCCTAGGGTCTCACACGATAAATTGTTTGATTCAGATGAATAGGTACACTCACAAGATGGATAATGGGTGGAGGAGACGGACGATGTGGGCAACGATCATTCGGTGTAGATATTCCGGGAACGGGGATCCGTGAGATCTGTGGGCGGGATGTGTTTATTTATGGGGCATCTTATGCCGATTTGCTTCTTATCCGTACTCGGATCTTGTTTGTCGCTTCCGCCTGATACTCTGATGTTTGATGTATGAGGAGATATCCTAAACTATTATATCTATCTAGGATATTTGGATCTTGCCGTATGGCGTTGCAATATTTCTATTTCTTTTAGATGGAATGGCTCGATGTCTTTGTTGTATGGTGGCTTGCATACATACTCATTTGTGTATGTAGTTGATCCCTTCGCTGCCGATTCGCCGCCTGTTCTTGTCCCGATGTTTGGAAATGGTTGGGACGGCGAAGGTCTACCTGTGAGTGGCATTTGGGCCCCACCGTACTATTTCAACCATTTCCGCTCATCCAGGCTTGTAACTAGGAGCGTAATTCATCGAGGTAGTTACACCTATATAAGGAGGTGCAGGGCTGCCCCTCTTCCCCACACCCAACACACCCCAAAACCCTAACCCTAGCCGCCGACCTCCTGCAAGTCACCGCCGCCCTAGGGTTTCTCCTAGCCGCCGACTTGGGGCTTACCCAATCCCTAGCCGCCAGCCACACCCCCCTTGGTCCCTCTAAACCCTAGATCACCAAGGGCCTCTCTCATAGTCCACCATACTCGCTCCGGCTTAAGGCAAAGCCCTGCAAGATCTCCCCTCTACTTCCGGTACCACGCCGTCGTGCTGCCAGAATCGCGAGGAGAGTGCTACAACCTCTGTTGCATGCTGGAACAAGGGAGAGGAAGGTCTTCATCGAGTCTGGAGCGTGACCGATCATGAGCTGCCGAACACTGTGTAGGAAGGATCGTCTATGCGATCTTGAGATCGGCAAGAGTACGACTACATCACCCACAAGAATCTGCTCTCGTTAACCACTTTGGAATCTTCGAGGGTGAGTTCCTCTATCGATTCATTGCTACAATCTAGTAGATAGATCTTGGCTTGTTTGTTTGCACGCGGTAGAAATTTTTTGTTTTCCATTCTACGAACCCCTATAGGTGCATCATCGGGCCGACCATCTTTCAGCGGGCGGTGCTCTACGGGATCAACCTCATCGCATAGGCCTTCATCAGCCACATCGGGGACCTCAAGCTCGCAGCCTTCTCCATCACCTCCACAGTTTTCGCCGGATTCAACTTTGGTTTCCCGGTAAGCCCACATACTGATCATACTTGCTCATGGTGTCTTGCATTTTGTATCTCATCCATGCCGTCGGAGCACAATATATTCATCTCGTTCGTATATACACGCATATCTCCAATGTCAGTTAAGTCACTTTAGATAGAATCAAGTGTCAAACCTCTATGAGATCCCATTTTGTTATGATTTGAAGCCACAAATGGTATATGCAATCTGAAGTTCTAAGCAGCATTTGATTAGGTCTATTGTTTTATTTGTGGTGTGACACAGGGTGTGCTACTGTTACTTTTGTGTTGTACAACACTACTTAATAGAATGATATGCTCAAAACTCCAGATTTCAGATGCAAGCCAATCCAACCTAAATAATAATTTTAGTTTCATCATACATTAGTATCTATTTCAATCCAAGTCGTGTATCTAGTGTTACCAATTTGATTGTTTAACTAGAAAGGTGAGCATTATGCAACACATGGATGAGGCACCATATAATAATGTAGAACTGGGAACCTGTTTTGTGTAAACTATTTCTTATTATTTGCTGATATAAGAAACCTAACAGTTTGGAAGATTGCGTTGCAGTTTATTACTTCTAAAGCGAAAGCATTTTTTCTGATATTTATAGAAATTATAGCAATCCTTTTGTATACCTTGCAGCTGTAAAAATTCTATGTGCTAATCCGTCCTTTTCTTGGAATTTTATTGGAATCAGTTGTTGTCATGTAGTAGTACTATGTTAGTGTAACCAGTAACATCAGATAATCCGTCTACCAAATAGCCATAAACTTGCCTTGCTATTTTCCTTATGTTGATTTCATGTGTACACATCATGTACCTTCAAATACAATTTCAAAGAAACTTGAGCTAACTCAATGTTGTTCTTGCAGGAAAGCTCATGAATGAATTAGTCAAACAACTGAAATGAAAATGGCTAGACTTGATGTTCCTCTTGTATCTATATTATTCATTTTGTTATGATGTTATTCACTAGAAATGATAATCTGGTATATATGCCCTTTTGTAATTTGTCAGGGATGTTTCTAATTTGATGATTGTGCTATAATAATGCATCAACTTGAGATAGAAATTAGTTGAGACAACCATGTTTTCTCGATTTATATGTAGTCCTCATTAGATGGATAATTTAGTTTGTGATTCTAATTGTATCTCAAGCACTATACTTTTCTATTTCTTTCCGTGAACAACTACTGGTGTATTATGTAAACAATAACAGAGCTAGACATCCTATGGTCTAATAATTAATGAATACTTCATTTTCAATTCTTGCTTATTTTGGTGTCTTGTAGTACTATTTTCAGTAGTTCTTATTGTGGACCATCTATACAGCAGCACTTCCTCCAGTAGCAGTAGTAGTAGACTACCATGCTTATGTGTGCACATGATTCTAAAGCGAGATCAAAAAAATTATCTTTTTTAAATTGTATAGTTTTGTTTCATGAATATCATACTTGCTATGCTTACGCTAGGACTCTATGAAGTAGGATTTCAATTCTGACAATGTTCTATCTTGATTGTTCAAGACTGCCTTTTTTCTCCCTTAGGCTGTTTTATGTACCTCAAGCACTGAATTCCTTATTTGCCAGGGGGTATACTTGGTTCACAAGGTTTACTATCTGCTACTACTATCACACTAAAATTTTGACGGCCTCCTGTGTCGAGAAGTTGTACTTCACCATTCAATCCCCCTTCTATGCTCCCCCTAGAGGTATACATATATGTTTCCTCCTCTCTCGATCCATTTCTCCATCCAATCAGTGGCCTTGTAGGTTGATTCCGATCATGAGCAACCTCCAAATGTTCCTAGGATTCGGATGGTCCTTGTTAATTCAATTGTGTGAGGTGCTTGCGTGATGTTATAGTTTCATAATCAATTAATTCATGATTGGTGTTGATACATGTACTTTACTATTCGATATGTAACTGCTACTACATTTGTTTATTTTCTATCAATTTGATCTATGTTATTTTTAGAAGATATTGCTTTCTTTCGAACTGACAGCAATTACCGTATTTTCCTTTCTTTAACAGGAGCTCCAGGATGAAGGTGGAAGAATCGAAAGTTTCATAGTCAGAAAAGAGTTGATGGCCATATTTTTTGTGGCTAGTTGTATCTTCGTGGGAGTTCATAGTCATATTTTTTGTGGCGAGTTTTATGTCCGCGTGTGATTTGGACTATGTAATGGTTCTAGTATTTCTAGGTTTTGTTAATTATTTCTAATTGTATAGTCGTATATATACTGTACTTTTGTGGCTGTTTTGTATTCCTGGGTTATGTCTGATTGTAATATACTGAATGTGATTTTGGTTGTGCTTATTGAAATATTGATTATTTAATGCATGTACTTTAGAAATGAAACAAATGTTAGTTGGATCTAAAAAGGCCATGGCCAAAAAAAATATTGGACTAGAGCAGCTAGCAATATTTCATAAAAATTGTTGAAATAAAAAAGAACTGGAAGCTAAAAAGGCTGCCCACAAAAATAAAAAGGCCATAATATTGGGCTTGGCTCAAGCAGCAAAGCGGGTGTTGTCAAGAAGAAATTAGTGGACTTAACGAAGAAATTAATAGACTGAATTTAGGGCTTGGCCCATGTAAACTATTGAAATGGACTGGGCTGATTTTGTGTCACGTAGGCTTAGCCACGTAGAATATGACCTGGCGAGGCTAGTTTGTCCATGACGATATTGCATCTTCATAATGATTATGACGATCCAATATCATCATAGACAATGATGACGATTTCATAAAAAACGTCATTATAGTTCATTTGCGATGCCCAGCTTTCGACGATCTCAAAATCGTCATAGAATCATGATAAACAGACTATTGTGATGATATTGTGATGAAAATAGAGGGTCATATATAGCCAGATTCCTTGTAGTGGTTGTTGGCAATTAGAGCCATCTTGGGGGTCCGTCGGGTGGACCTGCACCGCCTTGGCGTTTACTGAGGAGTCGAATGACATATCGGGCGCGTTCTGCTTGGTGACAGGGGCACACTGTTGTCTGTCGACTCCTTCAATCTTGTGAGCTCCTCCTGCATGCTAAAAGACTAGGAGATTCTGTTGAAGTCTCTGTCGTAGCTATCGTACTTTGTGAAGCTTTCTGGGAAGGTGATGACACTGTTAGGTCCTAGCATTTTCAACAGAAGGTACACGTAGTGCGGTATTGCAAGGAATCTTGCAAATGCCATGCACCCAAGGATGGTGTGGTATTGCGAGGGCCAGTCCACCACCTCGAACTTGAGCTGCTCATTCCTGAAGTCATTAGGGGTGCCAAAGATGACATCAAGCCATATTTTTCCTAGGGGCTACACTCCTTTCCGTGGGACGATGTCGTGGAAGGTCGTGTCTGATGCCTCCAGGCTGCATAGTGTGATCCGCATAGCTACGATTGTGCTGGAGAACAATAGATTGATGTCGTTGCTGCCGTCCATGAAGACGCAACTCATTTCGAATCCGTCATTATGAGCCTCGAGCACCAGGGAAGAGTGGAATGTGCGAGGTATTTGCCAGGGTGATCCGAGCGGTCGAAGGTGATGCATGCCTCCGAGCCACTAAGGTACTCAGGTATGGCAGGTGGAGAGGTAATAGTCGGGTTTACCTAGCGGATGATTATCTTCTGTATCATGTTGAATGGATGTCCCTTTTATCATCATGGCACAAAATGATCGTGCGTACTGCTCTGCTCCATTGTTCGGAGCTGGGGCGGCCGCAGGCTGTGCAGGTGCTCCGGGTGGTGGTGGGGGTGCACCATATGTGACGTTTCCAGGGGCGGATCTGAATCCCTGGTTTGTTGCATCACGCCGCAGTTGGGAAAATCCCTCGTGGAGCTTCTGGAACTCCTGCGGTCCTTAAGCATATGGTCGGCCTTCCTCTTGCCATCCTGCTTATCGATGTAGAAGTGAATGGTGCAGGGAACCGACAGTTTGTCGAATGCGGAGGGCTCATAGTCCCGATTGCGGCGTTGCCATGCCTGAGCGGGTTTTGTTGGAGATATGCCCAAGAGGCAATAATAAAAATGGTTATTATTATATATTTGTGTTTATGATGAATGTTTGCATAACATGCTATAATTGTATTAACCAGAAACATTAATACTTGTGTCTTTTGTAAACATAAAAGAATCTGTAGTAAGCCTCTTGTTAAACTAGCTTGTTGATTAATAGATGATCATGGTTTCCTGATCATTGACATTAGATGTTATTTATAACAAGATCATGTCATTAGGAGAATTATTTGATGGACATACTCCTATAGTTAGTGTAGTGTAAGATCAAAGTCATTTAGAGTTTTTTTGCTACAAGCTTTCTAATACATAGTAACCTAATCCTTCGTCCATGAGATCATGTTAATCACCATCACCAAATGGATGCTTTGATGACATCAAACACCATTTCATAACTGGGTGGTTACAAAGGTGGCATTAGGTATTCTGAAAGTATGTGTTGACGCACATGGATCAAGAGTGGGATTTGTCCATCCATATGATGGATAGAGATACTCTGGACCCTCTCGGTGGAATGTCATCCAATTGGCTTGCAAGCATATGGCTAGGTCACAAGGGATGTCATATCACGGAACGAGTAAAGAGTACTTATCGGTAACAAGGCTGAACTAGGTATAGAGATAGTGACGACCAAACCTCGGATAAGTAAAGTATCACACGACAAAGTAAATCGATATCGTATGTAAATGGTTCATTCGATCACGAAGTCATCGTAGAAATATGTGGAATCCATTATGGATTTCCATATCCCACTATTGGTTATTGATCGAAGAGATGTCTCGATCATGTCTGCATAGTTCACGAACCGTGGGAGACACACTTAAGGAGTCGATGTTGTTTAAGTAGATATGGAATATGAGTTGGAGACTTAATGTTGTTCAGAGTCTCGGATTGGATCCAGGACATCACAAGGAGATCCAGAATGGTCCGGAGAATAAGATTCATATAAGGAAAATGGTTATCCAGGGTTTGGAAATGTTTTCGGTGTTTTGACCGGAACCTTCTAGAATGTTCTAGAAGGTCCACCAATCCGGGAGGGCTCACTTGGGTGGCATGCCCTAAGGGCTGGCCACACCAAACCCTAAAGGGCCAATTCGGCCAAGACTAGTAGAAGGGTCAAACCCTAGTTTGAATAGTCAAATCCTAGATTGAAAATTCAAACTCTAGTTTTTGGTAAGAGGGAAGTCTAGGTGGAAAAGGTTTCAACATCTTCCTTTGGAGGCCGAGTTGGGGAGGGACTCAACTAGGGCTGGGAACACCCTTGGATGCCTCCCGCTTATATAATGAAGGGTGGGGGCGCACCCCCTTACACCTCTTACACCTTATCCCTTGGCACCTCAACCCTAGCCGTCGGCCTCCCTCCTCCCTCCTCCACCGTTCTACTCCAGCTTAGACAAAGCCCTGCAGATTTCTCCTCCACCACCACCACACCGTCGTGCTGTTGAGATTTTGAGGAGATCTACTACCTCTGATTCCTGCTGGAACAAGGGAGAGGAAGGTATTCATTCGACTACCGTGCGTGTGACCGACTGCGGAAGCGCTGCAGGGACGCGGAGCCGAAAGGATCGTCTACATGATCTTGAGATCGGCAAGTGATCGACTATATCAACCACGAGAATCCAATCTCGTTAAACGCTTTGGATCTATGAGGGTTGCTCCTCTATAAAATTGTTGCACCAATCTCGTAGATTAGATCTTGGCTGGTCCATAGATTAGATCTTGGATTTGTGTGTTCTTGCGGTACAATTTTTTTGTTTTACATGCAACGAACCCTATAGGTTTCTCGCTGTCACGATAGCTGCCGCTATGATAACCGCTATTGCGGTTTCCGTTGTCGCGGTGTTCGACGTATCTTGCCACGACCATATCGATCTCTTCATGATCGTCGTAGACGCGCGCTCTTATTTTTCCTCGGCGATCGTGTCTACGGTCGAGATCGTCTTCGTCATTCGAACGGGTTCAATTAACAGCATCCTTGTCATCCGCCTAGCGGTTGGCGATGTCCATCAGCTGGTCGATGGTTGTGGGCTTGATCCGGCCCAGCTCCTCTCTGAGTTCGCGGCGTTTCACGCCGCCGTTGAAGGCGTCGATTTCCCTCTCTTCCGAGATGTACTCGGCAGAGTTCTTGGTTACAGACAAGCACTGCACGTAGGAGCGGATCGCGACTCATTGTACTGCTGGCAATAAGCATGAAACTCTTCGATTGAGGCGAGCCTCTTGCAAGTGCCTTTGAAGTTGTGGATGAAGCTGTATACTAGCTCCTCCTAACTGCGGATGGATCCGGAGGGAAGGTTATTGAGCCAGGCCATGGCCGCGCCCTTCAGCTACAGCTGAAGAAATTGCAGGGCTATGTTCTTGTTTCTGCCATGCAGCTTGACCGACAAGACGTGGTCATCTAACCAAATATTCGGCTCCTGTAGGCCATCGAACTTCAGGTTGTCTGACAGGAGCTTGAAGCCCTTGGGCATCCGGGGCTGCCGTATGGCTCTGCTAAACCATCTGGCACCACACAGCTCTGTACCTTCATACTCGAACTCTATGGAGCACACACGTTTTGCATGTGATCTGTCGATCTTGCGCTGCGTGAGCTCATCACGGGCGTCATAGTTGCAGCTCCTTCTCCGCGGGCTGCGGCGTCACCGCTACAGGTCTTGCTCATCCTCGTCGGATGAGGGGGTGTAGCTCCTTGTGAATTTCACCGCAGCCTTTTTCTTCGGCTCCAGGGTTGTCTCTCCGAGTAGTGTGTCTCCCACGAGCGCAAGGCCCGTAAGTGCAGACTTATGGATTGCATGTCTGGGATCTCTAGCCGGTGATGGGCTTGCTGCCAGGTACGTGGTGGCCGCCATAACCGAGGCATGCGGTGTTTTAGGCATTATGTTTCCCTGTGAGTCCATCGACATGAAGGACAAGTCGAGTGCCTTTGTGACCACACGTCGAGCGGCGGGGTCCATGCGTTCTAGCTAGGAGCTGTACGTGTGGCCATCATAGCCATTGTAGGAGGATCCGCCGACGAAGTAGAGCGTGGCTGGTCGAGCGCTTGACTCATCAGCTGCTCGCCTGCGCTGTTCTAGTTCCTTGTGCTGCTCAACTTGCCAATTGTGCTCATTTATGAGGAGCCAGTGATATCCCATCAACATGTCGTGAGAGGCGTCGAGTGGTAGAGGGTTGGTACCCCGCAAGCCTCCTAGACTCTTTCCCACTTAGCGTCATTGAGATGGATCTCTTGACGATTGTGACTGCCATCTTTGGCGTCTTCATGCGGTCCGTTCCCGTTGGGATTGGGTGGGGTGGACCATTGACTCCGTTCGCGGCGTTAGCAGCCTATGGATTGGGAGGGGGATCCGTTGGTTCGGCTCCATTGACAGTGTTACCATCGATGATGGTCGTGCACATTTAGCGGTGGGGGGAGATTGTTACTCCTGCAGCTCTCTGATCCGAAACCATAGGTTCCTTCCTCCGTAGGAGGGTCGCAGAGGTCGGAGTTGCAGCTGTTGTTGTCATCTGAATCGAACGTCAGCGATGGTGTCGATGAGGGATTATCGGGGATACCACCCGATCAGGGAGGCGGATGGTGCCGATCTTGCCTACCTGGAAGCATAGGCTTCCAAGCATCATGTCGACTCCGTGTCCTACAGAATCGAAGTCCTGGCGGGTGATACGTCGTAAATGTATCTATAATTTTTTATGCTCCATGCTTGTTTTGTACCAACTATCTTATGTTTTGTCTACACTTTGAGGCATTTTTATACATTTTCTGGAACTAATCTATTCACAATATGCCACAGTGCGAGTTCCTGTTTTCTGCTGTTTTTGGTTTCAGAAAATCTAGTAAAAAATATTCTCGGAATTGGATGAAACAAAAGCCAAAGTTCCTGTTTTTTTCCGACACGACACAAAGCCCGAAGGAAAGACGAAATGGAGCCACGAGGTGGCCACACCTGGGCTAGGCACGGGTCCACCCTTGGTCGCGCCTGGCTTGGGTGTGGGCCTGTCGGGCGTCCACCGACCTTGCCCCTTCTCCTATATAAACCCCCTGAGGCAGAAACCTTAAGTATCCGATCAGAAATCCACGAAAAAGTCTATAGCCACCGCTATCTCCATCCCTAGATTGGGAGGAACCCGAATCTCTTCCCGGCACCCTGCCGGAGAGGGGAGATCATCCCAGAGGCCTTCTTCATCACCATGCCAGCCCCCGGAGTGATGCGTGAGTAGTTCATCCTTAGACTACGGGTCCATATAGTAGCTAGACGGTTGTTTCTCCTCTTTTGTGCTATCATGTTTAGATCTTGTGAGCTCTGTTCATGATCAAGATCATTTATTTGTAATGCTACATGTTGTGTTTGCGGGGATCCGATGGATATTGAGTACTATGTCATATTGATTATTGATTCTATCATGTCTATGTTATTTGTGATCTTGCATGCTCTCCGTTTCTAGTAGACACTTTGGCCAAGTAGATGCTTGTAACTCCAAGAGGGAGTATTTATGCTCAATAGTAGGTTCATGCCTCTAGTAATCTGGGGAAGTGATAGAAATCTCTAAGGTTGTAGATGTGTTGTTTCTACTAGGGAGAAAACAACAATCCTTTGTCCAAGGGAAATTGTATTGTTTACTTTACACACTTTGCTTAATTCAATTATATGTTGCTTGCAAATTAATACTAGAAGGGGTTCGGATGATAACCTGAAGGTGGATTATTAGTCATAGATGCAGTTGGATTACTGTTTATGTATTATGTTCTATTGCCCAAACGAATCTCATAGAGATCAAAATGTCTAGTACATGCATTGTTATGCATTCTCTATCTGTCAATTTCCCTGTTATAATTTGTTCATCCAGCATGTTATTTATCTTATGGAGAACACCTCTAGTGAACTGTGGACCCCAGTCCATTCCTTCTCATTGATATTCCATCTACTGTTTATAGTTTACTGTTTAATTTTTGCAATTACCACAAGCCATTACTATCTTCCACACTATACATTTAATCCTTTGTTTTCAGCAAAACCGGTGAGATTAACAACCTCACTGTAAGTTGGGGCAAAGTATTGTGGTTGTGTTGTGCAGGTTCCACGTTGCTAGCAACACCTTGGGAGTTGTTTCCTTTCTCCTACTGGTTCAATAACCTTGGTTCTATAACTAAGGGAAACTTGCTGATGTGCTCATCATACTTCCTCTTGGGGTTTCCAACGAGCTCTACATCATTTGAGCCATCAGCGGGTTGTAGGTGAGTGGACGGTTAAGTCGATGGTGCCGAAGAGGAGGTGGTTATCTGCTGTAGAGGAGTCAAAGATCGTGGTGGATGGAGCTATCACCATCGCACGATCAGCTTCCCCAGTTCCCATAGACGACACCAATTGACGAGGGTTCGACTTGTCAATGCCCATTGTTATGGACTTGGGTTTTGGAGAAGGAGGGGACGGTAGAGATCATGGAATAGATAATAGATTCTCTATGCAGGGACACGAGGTTTACCCAGGTTTAGGCCCCCGGAGGCAAAACCCTACTCCTTCTTGTCTCTTCTTTATTGATGGCGATGCCGAAGATTACAAGGGTGCGCAGATGAGATCTGGCGAGTTATGTGCTAGGGTTATCACGTGAGTCTCTCCTCGCCGTGCCCTCATGGCATTTATATGGGGAGGCCAGGTCTCGGGGTAGGTTGAGTCAGTTATAGATTATGGTTTTACCCTTTGAATTTCTATCTACAGTTGGCCATGTTCTCCAAGGAGTCGCATCCTTCATGGGCCTGGGTCACCCGAATCCTTCCTAGGCTTTGCCATCTAGAGCGGGTGATTGTATGGGTTCCTCCCAGGCTGCACCGGGTAGGGTAACATCAGGCACCCATAGGGCATACCCATGTCAAATTTCCTCCTTGAAATGTCTACTTGCATTCCATGTTCTCCCTGAGAACATTGAAACCATCCTCTCTCAAATCCCTCCATATTTTTGGATCTCTAGTCCTTAACATGACTATGGAACTATTAATGGACTCAACCTTTGCAACCATAAATGAAACCCTTCCACTTGTGGAAATGATAATGTCCCTAGCTAGGGTTCATCCTGGTGTTTTACTCTAGCTCACCTTGACGAGGGTTCGACTCGTCAATGCCCATTGTTATGGACTTGGGTTTAGAGAAGATGGGGATGCTGGAGATCATGAGATGGTTAATAGACATGTAGCAAGGGTTCATGAGGTTTACCCATATTAATGCCCGTGGAGGGAAAACCCTACTCCTGCTTGTTTGTTCTTGATTACGGCGGAACCGAAGGTTACAGTGGGTGCGCAGATGCAATCTGGCGTGAGGTGTGTGTATGAGTTATCTAGATCTTCCTTGCCGTGCCCTCCTGGACTTTATATAGATAGGACAGGTACCGGGGTAGGTCAAGCCGGTTACAAGTTACGGTTTCACCCTTGAATATTCTATCTACATCTTGGTCGTATTCTCCAAGGAGTTTAACTTTTGCTGGGCTTGGGACAACCGGAGTCTCCTTTGCCAGCAAGTCTTCAAGTGGGCCTTCCCTAGGATGGACCGGCTATACCAATGTGAGACACCCATAGGGTATATCCATGTCAGTAGCCCCCGAGTGTTCAGTCGAATCGTAGATTCGACTGGAGACTCTATAATCTTTCGGGTGCTTCGCATTCAAATCTGTCTTTTGAATAAAATCGTTAGTTCATAGGGATTGCTGATACGTGTGCCTAACTCACCCGACGGATCAGGGTCAGTTAACTGTCATTGGACAAAACAGCATGATCTTCTTCAGAATCGAGTCCCCGAACTTGAATCCGGAACAATGTTGGTGTAATTCCACTCAGGCCTTTGAGGTCTTATAGGAGTCGAATTCCAGTGTTTTTAAGTTATGTACCCAATGCGTCCGTTAGCATTTTCCATCATGCATGTTGACACGGTATGTTAGTGGCAGAGCGCAGTCCAGTGCATTACCAGGCCATCAGATGATATCTGTAGGACTTACCTTTGCGTCGTAGTTGCAGCATCCGAAAATTTATCACCGCGGAGGTGTTTCGGGTGACTAAGGAGACTTTTTCTCAATTAACGTTAATTTGGGCAAAGTTGCCAAAAAGATTTTTGCCGTACGTGATCCGAAGGATCTCATTCGAATAGTTCATAGGGTGCGCGACCAGCGCTTCCTATGGGAGTAGCCCCCGAGTGTCTGTTCGAGTCGTAGACTCGAGCGGAAAGTTTTAATTATGCGGATGTCATCCACGTTAATATTTTTTCGAATGGGTGACCATCGCTCCCTATGGGAGTATCCCCCAAGTCCGTAGTGGAGTCACAAACTCGACGACTGACTCAACAATTTCTTCGAGGCATTTGCACTATTGTGATTTCTCAGGTGCACGTCCAACACTCCTGATAGGAGTATCCCCTGAGTAGTTGGTTGATTCGTAGACTCGAGTAAGTACTTTTCTTCAGTCCAAAGTTTCCAACGGTTGTTGGCTTTTACTTTGATAACGTCATTGCTGACGCCTGGTGAGCTCAACCGTCTGCACCAGTGGTGGCGCTGCGTCAACATGGAGCGCTTCGTCGGGAAACCCCAAGAGCAAGGTATGATGCAGCACAGCAGCAAGTCTTCCCTCAGTAAGAAATCAAGGTTATCGAACCAGTAGGAGGAAGGAAATGTCTCAAAGGTGTTGCAAGCAACATGGAAACCTACACAACACAAACTCAAGCCTTTGCCCCAACTGACAGTGAGGTTGTCAATATCACCGATTGCTATAACAAAGGATTAACTGTATGGTGTGGAAGGTGATGATGGTTTGAAGCAAGTAAATAGTAACATTGGAAGATGTATCAAATGTAAAGATTGGACCAGGGTCCATAGTTCACTAGAGGTGTTCTCCTTAGATTAACAAACATGGCATGCTGGGTAAACAAATTACAACAGGGCAATTGACAGGACTGAGCAAGGCATAACAATGCAATACTAGACATAAAGATCCTATGAGATTCGACTGGGCAATACAACAAGATTTATAGACCGCCATTGTGACACCCCCGGGATCAGGGCTAAACAAATCCTAGACCTCCATCTGACATAAGCTTAACCTTGAGCTCGATAATATCCAGTGAAGAATCGGTAACACTTCAGTGACCCTACGACACAAAAATTATTATAGAAAGCTCATAGCTGAGCGAAGAACCAAAATATTACAAGCAGAGGTCACTGACCACAAACATCAAACAACGGAAGGCAAATTATGCTATTAAGTATAGCAAACTTAACAAATGTTCTAAGAGGCCTGAAGGATAACGATGACGTCCCATTCCATAGATTCTAGGCTGCCGACCGGCAAACTACTCGTCGATGTCGATGCCGTACAAAACTCATTTTCTATGGTAACACTTACTCTGCTGCAAAAGTATCAACAAAGAAAGGGTGGGTACAGGGTGTACTCCGCAAGACTTATGGCTGGTGGAGTTGTTTTGCATAAAGCCATCTTTGTTTATAAAACAGGAGGGAAAAGGAGCTAGTTTAATCAGAGTGTTTTAAAAGGGGATAAGAAAGCGACATATCCAAAGAATTGATCATCTTATTTCGATATCCAACAAGTCATCATCAAACCTCATCTAGGATCACCCCCTCGTACCCAAGAGGAAGCATCCTTAAGCACTCATTAGTTTTCCAAGTTTTACTATTAGGTTCAAGTTCTCTATGATCCCATGTCCATTCCCAAGTCGTCCATAACCGTCGACATGGCTTTTCGAAAAGATTAATACCCTGCAAGGGTGTACAACTTTACCCACACACGCCGACCGACTCTTAGCGTCACTTGACACACTTCCTTGGTGTGATGATAGAGGGTGGTCGACCGAAAACTTTCCCTTGCTTTTGTCTAATCCATCAGCCACCAGAAGGGCTCCCGGCTACGGTAGTTGGCATACTCCAAGGCGGTCCTCGACTCTGTCTACCGGGATCCAGTTCAATGCCGAGCATCCTTCACCCTGCCGCGTCCTATATGCTTGCACCATTTTCCAAAACCTTTTTCCATGCGGGTGCCGAATAAATCTTCAAACTGCATACTCATGGATCAGACTAGGCAAGTTGGGGTCAAGGGGTTCCCAAAGCCCCGTGTGGCTGTACGCTCATCTTGGTTCAAGAGGCAATAACCCAAGTATGGTACTGCAAAAACCACAACCTGTGTGGCCTCCCATACAAGCCTTAGCATATTTACATCACATCACCTATCATACCATGTTCTCCTGTCCAACTAGGTTCATTCGAAGCTCGGATCCATCAACCAGGTGAATCAGCGGAACAACTAAGCTTGTCTAAGCACAGCAGATAAAATAGCTCTAGCAGTGCTCACAAAGCCAAACCCTAGTTATGCTAGGAGCAGTGGATCAGGGATTATAGGTTCAAAGGGACCATGCATTAGATAGGATTACTCTATCTATCGATAAAAGACCTTAGAATCGTATGCACATGGCAAGAATTGAAATACTTTGAAAGCATATGATTCATATGTATGTGTGGGGTTTCGCTTGCCTTTGCATGTTGATACCCAATACAAATCTTCAGATTCATCAGCTTGACTTGTTCGACAACCACAAGGATATAGCTCTCCAGGGTTCATCTTGTTGGCATTGTTCGCCGATGACCTTCGATGGTCTTGGTCTCAATCTTAAGTCTTGGACTCGATCTCGATTCCGATATCGTATTCTACCGGAGAAGAACCAAACACCGCAAAGGAAGGGAAACAATCAACACATGGAATCAATGCGATGCTCAAACAAGTATGATGATATGACAAGTTGAATTGTATTGAAATTGAAATCCTAAATATGCTTGGTCATTTTAAACGGGGTCCTAGGGGTCCAAACCCTAATTCAGAGAAACCTCGGAAGCATATGAGAGGGTTCATTATATTCTTCTAGTTAAACTTGTCATGAAAGATGATTAACAATGCATGATTATATATTTAATAGATAGAGTTCATTTTTCTGAACATTTTGATATATTATTTGTATTTTTATGACTTATAAATAATTACTTATTGAATTTACAAGTTTTATTCAAATTCTAGAATTAAAACAAAAATGGGAATTACTTTTTACATCCGGGCTACAGCTAGCCAGAGAGACTGACGGAGTGGCCCCAGTGCCAACTCAACCTCCACGTGGGCAGGGTGGGACCTAGGCCAGGTTTGACCGGGTCAGACCATGCTTTGACGACAGGGTGATGTCACTGACGCCGGTGAGCCACATAACGACAAGGGAACGGAGGCAGGGGCTCGCGAGGCTACGCTAGGGCATGTGCTAGAAGCAGGCTTGCGCGACAGACGGTTTAGTGGTGTCGTCGCTCCTATTTTGTAGCTGGGGCAGCATATATGGCGAAGTCTTACGATGAAGGACGGCGGCGCTCGATGCGGGTGTGATACAGGAAGAGAGGAGGGGAACATAGGGGTCCAGGAGGTGCAATAGCTCACCACGAGCGCGAGAAGAGGGTCGGCGTGGAGCGGGGTGGCTAAAATCGACGGCGATGGCGGAGGAGGAGCTTGTCGGAGACAAGGAAGACGGGGCCGATTCCGGTGTTGTGGGCCATCCCGGCAAGCGTGCATTGTTGCAGAGGTTTCTGGGGAGGAGGCGAGGCCGACGGTGTGCTCGATTGCTCGCGGCGGGGTCTAGAATGGTGGCGACCAACGGCGGCTATAGAGCTAGGGTTTGGCTTTCTCAGGAAGAAGAGGAAGAGAGCCAGGGAGGGAAAGTGAGGATAGGGAAGAAGAGAGGCGTGTTCGGGTGGTCCTTATCCTCTCCAGGACGGCAGCGGGCCGCATGAATCGCAGCGTAGAACAACGACGACATCGCCAGTGACACGCAGGAGGTTGCCGCCTGCGGGGAGACGACAGCGTGAAAGGGTAAGTTGGGTTGGGCCTCTACAAGCTGCGCTAGGATGGGGTGGGCTGCAAAGCTGCGCGCTCAGCGGCGGGGAGGAGAGGGAGAAGAGATGGGATATGGCCTAGTTAGTTTAGAAATGGTTTTTATTTCCTGTAACCTTTCTCTTTTTAGTTTTCTTATTTATTTCTTTTGCAAACCCATTTCAAATCTGTTTTTGATCATTTCAAAAATACTGGAACTTTTCGAAATATCCAAATATTGCAGGGACCCTTGTAAAAAATTTGGGTTCCATATTTTTTTGTAGTTTTCAAAATTCAAAATCATTTTGAATATGTTTCAAATAGAGAGGGGAAGCTAGGGTTTATGGGTTTTGCGTTAATTTTTCTTAGTTTTATTTTTAGAATATGATGTTCATGCTATGCACATACAAACCCTAATTACTATTAGTAGAATAGGGATGTTACAATTCTATCCCCATTAAAATAATCTCGTCCCGAGATTCCTAGGTAGGAAGATAGAAGGAATAGGGTCACACTGAACTTCGACGATCTTCTGGAAGAGGTTGATCCATGCCACCATTATTGAATGGATGAAGCGCTTCGTAATCTTCGAGATGGTTACTCACACTAAGGAAGAGTGGGAATGACACAGAACCACAAACTGAGTATCTCATGGTCAACTCATGGATAGATGCTTCGCGAACATCTCTGGAGTCAACAACATGAAACATGTCAAGGTAAAGGAGGAAACAAAAGGAGATGGTGTTCAAGGTGATGGTAGCTGGTGTTCATAAGGATTGAGACCATGGAGCTTGCAGAAGAGTTCTGTAACACCCTCACCTGATAAGGCTGAGTTCATGTGTATAGTGCCAATCCTTGGATCGGTTCACTAGCACACACAGTACAGATGAATACCAAAGAATTTAATAGTGCATCATCAATAACGAATTGATCCAGAATTTTCAATTATTACAATAATGCTTAGCTCAAGGCTAGCTCAATATCAAGTAGCATACGGAAGCATAAACAATTGATAGGCTCCATCTTCAATTGTGCCACAGGCGAACAACTGTTGAGTGGAGTATCGTGTCCTATTCGATCCCTCAGAATCATAATAATAACCTGCAACATAAAACGTAGCAGCCCCGAAGGGTCAATACTTGGAATGTATGGCAAGTAGAGCTATTAAAGGAGACAATAAACCTAGCATCTACATGCATATTTGGCAAGTGGATCTGTGGCTAGCTTGCATTTGCAAATACCTTTGTTCTACTTTCATAAATAGTTTTTTATTTTCTTTGAAAATATCTCAATTAAGGTAACCCATCAACATTAAAGCAATTAGGAAATTAGAATGAGCGAGAAACATGCCATGAACTCAATATCAAGCAACTCAGATGTCCATAACCAGGGACACGGCTAATCGATTAGTTTATACACCCTGCAAGGGTTAGTACACTTTACCCATGTGACTTGGACATCCTAGCTCGTACCACCACTCTCATATTGGGTGATGATAGGGAGAAGTCCAAGAAGGGACCATTCGGGAAGTAGCTCCCCAAACCCGACACGCACTGGTCCAACCTACCAAAATTCTATATCTCTGGATACGTGGGTTCGAGTTACCACAACCTACTGAGTCCAACCAACCGCCCATTCCATTATTGGCACATGGTTGTACACGTAAGCTACCAAATAAAGAAGCCAATCATTCTCTCTTGATACCTGGGTGCCTTTCCGCAATCATACCACCAAAATTTTCAATCCCATCACACCCAGGAGATTCATTGATTAAGTTGTTTTTAGTTTTCGCAAACCAACACATTTAGAAACAACCTTTAGTGATGTAACCTATCCCTCGTTCATCATAGCATGGCTAAGCACATCTACCAACGGTGGTTCATCTACAGGAAAGCCCTACCACATAATAGGACATAACATAGCGATAGTAATTTCCTACACATGCATCTACAAAATACGTGACAATGCATTGGAAAATAGTAGGACAACATCATGAACAATTTGCATCTAATTGCCTTGATAGTTGGTGGAGTCGTTCAAGCACTCGTTGCAATCATCGCATTGCACTCCTCGCAATCTATCGAGCAAACAATTGCATACAACATAAACAATAGGACATATACATCAAACAAATGCAACAAATACATGCATGACAATTTAATAAGTCACAATGGTTGTTACTTTAGTTCTCTAAACAATAATGAAGTATATGTTGCATGCAAGAGACCAATTAATGCAATGGAGTACTTGTTATTAATAATTACTTGCCAATATAGGGTTTTTAATAGTTCTGTTGTAACGCATGTTCTAACTGTCGAATTAAATTTGTTTTTTGGGTTTACTAGATAGAGGACATCAATACGAACCAGTAGGCGTTGGATTCACCATAATCGAAGTTACTTTTTGTATGATTTAAATAGTGTTTAATGGGTTTTAAGTCATTTATACAGTTTCTTTTGCCTAAAAATCAAAATAAAATTATATCAGTAATCTCCACGGAATTGTGATTTCAGGGACATATTATTTGTAATTTTCTGAGCAGTATTCGAATTACTATGATTTTAATACTCTAAATAAGCCATTAATCTATTTATTTAATTGCTGCAAAACCTTATAGTATTTGCCTGAACCATTCCATATTGATGATCTACATGGAACCAGCTTTCCATCGGTATATTATTTATATTTTTCTAATAGACAAATAATTTACTATAGGTTTAATGATCTAAAAAGCCATTTAACACTAATTAAATAACTACAGTAAATATGTACTGCAAAGATTCTATCTAACCAGACATTATTAATCTACATTAGATTATCTTTCTTTTGACATATTATTCATATTTTTCGGAGTTACAGATAATTTTCTATAAATTTATTAACCTAAAATACCATTAAAACTAATTAAATTATTACAGCAAACACGTACTATAAAAGTTATATCCAACTTGATATTAATAATCTACTCAATTTTATGAATCTATTAATATATAATTTGCTATTTTTGGTTGTACAGATCTTTTATTATGAGTTTTAAAAGTTTATACAATTTTCTACAATTTTAATTCAATTTCAAATTTAGAAGGAATATTCCTAGAATATTCTTCACGACCGGGCGCAGGAGCTGGCGTGTCTGTTGACAGGCGGTGATCTTTATCTTGTTGTCTTTCCACGCGTCAAAGTCTGAGTGGCCGGTACCCCTTCGTCTGGTAGATCTAATCATGGCCGTTCGGACGAGATCTAATGGCTGGGCACCGTTTCTTCCTTCCCAGCGGCGGTCAATGGCGAGTGGCGGCTTCGAGAGCGACGGTGGTGAGCACTCCGGTGTGTTTCTAGCGTGGGGAGGTGTCGAACGAGGACCGGGAGAAGATGGAGAGATCGATGGAGGTATCGATGGGGTATTTCGCGTACAGGGACGACGACAACATGCGGATGGAGAGCTTCGGATGACGATGAACTCCGACGTCTTCGTGTGGCGTTTGCGGTCGTCTGCAGTAGGGGAAAGTGGGTCAGGGATATGCGGCTGATCAAGGGGAGGAGACAAGGAGAAACCTCAGGGCGCGGGGTGGATGCACCGTCACGGCGAGGGCGATCTAAGAGCTCTCGGCGGCGGCGGAAATTAGCGAACTCCGGGGCGGTGGCTAGGGTTTGGAAAAAGGAAAAAAAATCACGCGAGGGCGATGCGGGAGGTTAAATAGGAGGGGTGGCATGGAGAAGGGGCGCGATCTGCGCGGATTCGATCCGAATCGTTCGGGATTTTGTTTCGGGGATGAACTCGTGTTCATCTGGGACTTTGGCTGGAGAAAGGGGATGACGCGCGGGACCCACGCGTCAGTGGCAGCGAGAGTGGAGGCGGGCTGCACGGCTGCTGCTGGCTACGCTTGCTGGGTCGACCTGCTGCTTGTTGCAGTGCGCTGCGCGCTGCTCACGGGAGAGGCGCACGGCAGATAGGAGGGTGGGGTAGGTGGGCTGGGCCGGGGGCTCGCCGAGTAGATTAGTCTAGTTATTTTTTCTGTTTCTTTTATTCTTTTCCATTTTATGTTTACTTTAATAACTTTTGAATTACAACTCCAAATGGATTGATTTTTGTCTTCAAATTTTTCTAAAAATCTAAGGATCAACATAGGATCATTTGTGTATCTTTTCCACTAGTTTGCAAATAGTGGATTTTAAATTCTTACATATTTCTTTGTAGGTACATTTTCATGGTTCAAAATAGGGCTTCAATATAGTGTTTTGCAATTCAAATTTTCATGAATGTTAAATGCTATGCCAATGCAAAAAAAAATACTCTAGTCCCAATTTCCAAAATATTGGGATGTGACAGACTAACCCCCTTAAGATGAATCTCGTCCCGAAATTCGGAACGGCTAGCAAGGGTATGGGTGTTGTTGTCAAGGCTAACCCCCTTAAGAAAACTGAACTTGGCATCTCCAACATCTAATACTCAATTGTGGAATCTTGTGCTAGCTATCAATCCTTTCTAGTGGGTTCTCTTCAATAGATCCTCTAAGTAGCTCCATAAGTAACTATTCTTATCCATGAATGCCTCAATGTGAATGAGCATGATGCACCAGTATTAAAATATCACGACTGAGATGTATGAATTAGCGAGAACTTACTAGTCACACGGCATGGATCGTTGAGTGCTTTGGCCATGCTCACATGGTTCACTGTTGCCTTCGGAGGTGAATCCGGCTTGGCTCCAGCTTCACTCTTCTTCTCCGGGCAGTTGTTAGCATAGTGTCCCTTCTGGTTGCACTTGAAGCATATCACTTGGCTAATATCCTTCTTCTGATAGTGGTGGTTATAACCATTGTTGCCTCCAGAATCATGTCCATTGCCTCCATTGTGGTTGTGTCCATTGCATCCATGCTTGTGATGTCCAGAATTCCCATTACCATCATGGTAGGTACGCATATGGTGTGATCCTGAGTTGTGATCATACTTCCTCTTGCGTCGTTCCACTTGCTTGTGTTTCCCTTCAAGAATTCTAGCCTTGTCCATCTCTCTTGGAAAGTAGGGCAATAGACCACAAATAGTTGAAGTGAAAGCTCATCACTAAGTCCATCCAGGAACCTCTCTCTCCTTTTGGCATCAGTGTCAACATCTTCAGGTGCATAGCGTAACAGATTGTTGAACTCCTCTATATATTCTGCCACTGTCGGTTGGTCTGCCGGAAATTGCGGAACTCTTTCCTCTTCAGACTTAGGACCCCTGAAGAAACATGGTTGGTCTTGAATCCTTCTTCAAATATGGCCCAAGTAACAGTATCTAGTGGGTGGGTGATCTGGAAAGTATCCCACCAAGAAGAAGCTGGTCCCTCCAGTAGGTGAGCAGCAAACCTCACCTTCTCAGCATTAGTGAATCCAATAGTCACTAAATATTTGTTCACCGAGTGCAACCAGTCAAGAGCGATCATAGGTTCAGGTGCAGTGGAGAACTTAGCTGGCCTGAATTTCAGAAACCTCGTGAGAGCATCCTCCTGGGGCTGGTTGTTCCCATCGTTGTTGTTGTTGTTGTTGTTGTTATGCGCAGCCATGAATTGAGTCATCACCTGCGCTAGCTGCGCCTGGGCTGCCATCAGCTGCTCCATCTCAGTGGGTTTGCGGCGGGGCGGCATCTGTTGGGTCAGCATAGATAAGTTATAGATAGAAAGACTAGAGAAGTATTACTACCCATAACTATATGAAACAAACAATTGGCACGAAATCAAACAATCATAGAAAACAACACTCAATCCAAAATAGTTTTGTTTATGTTCTAGAAGTTTTGTTTTAGTGGCATACCATCCACAAAATAGTTTTCCATTGACTAATATTCAATTGGGGGTGAACCTACAATCATAAAAGCAATGGACAGAATCTGTCCTCAAACTACAGCAGTGTTTACGAATTTTTCTGGGCACCTTAGACTCATCAGGAATTTTAGCTAATTTTTTTACATATAGTACAGAGAGTTTCGAAACAGACCCTATTTTTTCAGATTTTTACCAGTTACCAAAAAAATATGAAAAATCATACGGTACAGAAGGTTCAGCAGAAAACTGCAGCGAAAATATCACGAATTTCTAACCAAAACCTTCATTAATATATTATGGAATCTCACAAAAATATTCTAGAACTTTAAGGTATCAAATAGCACAACCTAAATATAATAAATCAACTATCAAACAAGTTCTTACAACAATCGATTGCTATATCTAAACGAGATCATATCAAACTATATGGTGGTCATCATCTAACTATATTTGATCTTGCACAAGTGTTCATCTACAAGTTTGAACAAGATAAGATTAGAAAAGATAGATGAAGGATTACAAGAATCCAATAGTTACAAAATTATGAGTTCATTGCTAGAGAGATTCTTCCTTCTATATCATAAAAGAGAAGAGTATGAGAATTGAAAAGATAAGAAGATACTAGAAAGAAGTGGAAGAAGAGAATAGATAGAATGATATAGTGTTTATATTTTTCCTATGATATTCCTAATCCATTGCTAGGTCACGATCCTACAGTCAACGCACTGCTCTGATACCATCATGTAACACCCTCGCCTGATAAGGCTGAGTTCATGTGTATAGTGTCAATCCCTGGATCGGTTCACTGGCACACACAGTACAGATGAATACCAAAGAATTTAACAGTGCATCATAAATTACGAATTGATCCAGAATTTGCAATTATTACAATAATGCTTAGCTCAAGGCTATCTCAATATCAAGTAGCATACGGAATCATAAACAATTGATAGGCTCCATCTTCAATTGTGCCATAGGCGAACAACTGTTGAGTGGAGTATCGCGACCTATTCGATCACTCAGAATCAGAATAATAACCTGCAACATAAAACATAGCAGCCCCGAAGGGTCAATACTTGGAACGTATGGCAAGTAGAGCTATTAAAGGAGACAATAAACCTAGCATCTACATGCATATTTGGCAAGTGGAGCTGTGGCTAGCTTGCATTTGCAAATACCTTTGTTCTACTTTCATGAACAGTTTTTTATTTTCTTTGAAAAGGTCCCAATTAAGGTAACCCATCAACATTAAAGCAATTAGGAAATTAGAATGAGCGAGAAACATTTCATGAACTCAATATCAAGCAACTCAGATGTCCATAACCGGGGACAAGGCTAATCGATTAGTTTATACACCCTGCAGGGGTTAGTACACTTTACCCATGTGACTTGGCCAGCCCAGCTCGTACCACCACTCCCATATTGGGTGATGATAGGGAGAAGTCCAAGAAGGGACCGTTCGGGAAGTAGCTCCCCAAACCCGACACACACCGGTCCAACCTACCAAAATTCTACATCTCTGGATACGTGGGTTCGAGTTACCACAACCTATTGAGTCCAACCAACCGCCCATTCCATTATTCGCACATGGTTGTACATGTAAGCTACCAAATAAAGAAGCCAATCATTCTCTCTTGATACCTGGGTGCCTTTCCGCAATGATACCACCAAAATTTTCAATCCCATCAGACCCAGGAGATTCATTGATTAAGTTGTTTTTAGTTTTCGCAAACCAACACATTTAGAAACAACCTTTAGTGATGTAACCCAGCCCTCGTTCATCATAGCATGGCTAAGCACATCTACCAACGGTGTCTCATCTACAGGAAAGCCCTACCACATAATACGACATAGCATAGCGATAGTAATTTCCTACACATGCATGTACAAAATACACGACAATGCATTGAAAAATAGTAGGACAACATCATGAACAATTAGCATCTACTTGCCTTGATAGTTGGTGGAGTCGTTCAAGCACTCGTTGCAATCATACACATTGCACTCCTCCAATCTATCGAGCAAACAATAGCACATAGAGATCGAACAAATGCAACAAATGCATGCATGACAATTTAATAAGTCACAATGGTTGTTACTTTAGTTCTCTAAACAATAATGAAGTATATGATGCATTCAAGAGACCAATTAATGCAATGGAGTACTTGTTATTAATAATTACTTGCCAATATAGGGTTTTTAATAGTTCTGTTGTAACGCATGTTCTAACTGTCAAATTAAATTTGTTTCTTGGGTTTACTGGATAGAGGACGTTAATACGAACCAGTAGGCATTGGATTAACCATAATCAGAGTTATAGATCTTTTGTATGATTTAAATATCGTTTAATGGGTTTTATATCATTTATGCAGTTTCTGTTGCCTAAAAATCAAACTAAAATTATATCTGTAATCTCCACGGAATTGTGATTTCAGGGACTTATTATTTGTAATTTTCTTAGCAGTATTCGAATTACTATGATCTTAATACTCTAAATAAGCCATTAATCTATTTATTTAATTGCTGCAAAACCTTACAGTATTTTCCTGAACCATTTGCATATTGGTGATCTACATGGAACCAGCTTTCCATCGGTATATTATTTATATTTTTGTGATAGACAAATAATTTACTGTAGGTTTAATGATCTAAAAATTCATTTAACACTAATTAAATCACCATAGTAAACATGTACTGCGAAGGTTCGATCTCACCAGATATTATTAATCTACATTAGATTATCTTTCTTTTGACTTATTATTCATATTTTTCGGAGTTACAGATAATTTTCTACAAATTTATTAACCTAAAATACCATTAAAACTATTAAATTATTACAGCAAACACGTACTGTAAAAGTTATATCTAACTTGATATTAATAATATACTCAATTTTATGAATCTATTGATATATAATTTGCTATTTTTGGATGTACAGATCTTTTATTATGAATTTTACAAGTTTATACAATTTTCTGCAATTTTAATTCAATTTCAAATTCTGGAATATTCACAGGAATATTCTTCGTTATTTGGCAGGAGGCTGACTGGCGCTGACGTGTCTGTTGTGAATGTGGCACTGTCTTTGCCATCGTCAAAGTCTGAGTGGCCGGTACCCCTTCGTCTGGTAGATCTAATCGTGGCCGTTCGGACGAGATCTAACGGTTGGGCACCGTTTCTTCCTGCCCAGCGGAGGTCGGCGGCGAGTGGCGGATTCGGGAGCGACGGTGGTGAGCATTCCAGCGTGTTTCCAGCGTGGGGAGGTGTCGAACAAGGACCGGGAGAAGATGGAGAGCTCGATGGAGGTATCGGTGGGGTCTTTCGCGTACAGGGCGACGACAACATGCGGATGGAGAGCTTCGGACGGCGATGAACTCCGGCGGCTTCACATGGCGTTTGCGGTCGTCTGCAGTAGGGGAAAGTGGGTCAGGGATATGCGGCCGATCAAGGGGAGGATACAGGGATAAACCTCAGGGCGCGGGGTGGCTGCACCATCGCGGCAAGGTCGATCTAAGAGCTCTCGGTGGCGGCGGAAATCGGTGAACTCCGAGGCGGCGGCTATGGTTTGGAAAAAGGAAAAAAAATCACGCGAGGGCGATGCGGGAGGTTAAATAGGAGGGGTGGCGTGGAGAAGGGGGCGTGATCTACGCGGATTCGAGCCGAATCGATCGGGATTTTGTTTCGGGGATGAACTCGTGTTCATGTGGGACTCTCGTTGGAGAAAGGGGATGACGCGCGGGACCCATGCATCAGTGGCAGCGAGAGTGGAGGCGGGCTGCACGGCTTCTACTGGCTGCGCTTGCTAGGCTCTTGCTGCTCCGCAGGAGAGGCGCCTTGACAGATAGGAGGTGGGGACGGTGGGGTGGGCGGGGCTCATAGTAGATTAGTCTAGTTATTTTTTTCTGTTTCTTTTATTCTTTTCTATTTTCTGTTTACTTTAATAACTTTTGAATTACAACTCCAATGGATTGATTTTTGTCTTCAAATTTTTCTAAAAATTTGAGGATCAACATAGGATCATTTATGTATATTTTCTACTAGTTTGCAAATAGTGGATTTTAAATACTTGCATATTTCTTTGTAGGTGAATTTTCATGGTTCAAAATAGGGCTTTAATATAGTGTTTTTCAATTCAAATTTTCATGAATGCAAAATTCTATGCCAATGCAATGCAGATGCAAAAAAACAAATTCTAGTCCCAATTTCCAAAGTATTGGGATGTGACAAGTTCTGACTTCTAAAGGAAATAGACTTCAAGCAGAAAGAATATGACCACAGACTCCGTAAAGTGAACCTCTACTAAACAATTTAGGTAGATATTTCACAGGTGGAAAAGATAGATACCAACACCAAGTTATTGAACTACTTTTGACACATAAGGGTCACTTTTTCATTCAACAGAAGGCCAAGATAGAAAGGTGTTTTTTGTAGAGGACTCATAAGAGCCCCAAGGAACATGTATCAAGAGAAACTATTGATTACCAAAATCATAGTCGCTCTTCAAACACGTTTAAGAAAGCGGGAAGGAAACTCTTTATTCATCCAGGATTATCAAAATCTTTGCCAACGATATTGATATCACTTTACACCACCAAGATGAATAAGTAAGAATATTCCTGATGACACTAGAAGAAAGCAACTTTATTCTCAGACTCCAAGTGCTTGGCATAACAAGACACTTGTCATCATAAAAGGGTCTGGAATATCGACCGAGAGACATTTAGAAGCACTACTTTAAATGTTCTCCTTGATGTTTAAAACACCAATATCAGACTTCTGACAAGCCTTTAATCAGTCATCAAGTAAAGGTCAGACTTCGGATAGATACAAAGGAACCATAAGAACAACTATTATAATAAATCATAGAAGAAGCCTTATGAAGAGTGGTTGTTACTATTGAATCAAGTTGTTATGACAATAGGTCTTCCGGCTATTTGTGTCAACCACTACATCAATCTTGCCGGATTTACAAATATACCTATGTCAAAACCTTGGGAAACACCAACCCTTAATGCTACTTGAGATTCATCCTTGGTTAAGTGGAAAAATACTTCAGACTCGGCATGTCCGAATACAAGGTTTGCAACATTTACCACAAAGGTAAAGTTACTAGATTCTCAAGATATGGACATAGTTTCAAGCTCCAAAAGACGATCTAGATTGCGAAACACATGTATTAGCAAATTATCAGACGACAATTGCACCTACATGAGTTGTTTGCAATGAAACACAATTGAATCCTTGTTAGGAAGCATTTAGGAGGATATCGAATTTTTTTTGGACTTCTTATCTTCCGTGAACAAATTAGTCAGTGACTTAAGATGCTTGGAGGATCTTCTTGAGATGTGAAGGTAACAACCTACCATATCAAGATTACTTCGCACATGCTTAACTGACTTGGAATGATTCCCTAGAAAACAAAGACAACTCTACACAAATCCACGTGGACATCTTCAACATTTACACATGAACCAGAGAAGGTTACTTCTAACATCCAGAACACATACTTCGAGATAATACGAAGATGGCTCACAAAAGTTTCCAACACTAATGCTGAATGTTCCACATGAATCTTTTCTAGCATGTAGAAGGTAAGGATGTCATTGATGGGCTCAATAACAAACTTATCTATACACTCCAAGAAGAAGGACTCACATGTTGTATGAACAAGGCATAAACATTGGTCAGACCAATGGACAAGAAGATGCACTTAGGTGAGACATCATGAATAAATACACCATCAGATAGTCCTCGGGACTGAGTTCAATTTGACGATAACCCAAATCAAATCAAAGGAGGGAAGATAACATATCCAAAAAGGACATACTATCTTACTTCAGCACGAACAAAACTTGACATCCCTTTAATGAGGAACAGAGTCAGATAGAACTTTTGTCTTACAACTCTCCAAGTTGTTGTTTAAGTTCAACCAACTTGTTCAGGGGTATCTAGTACGGATCCTTGGAGAAAGAGAAGTTTAGAGAACTTGCTTGCTCAAGAGCTTTACAACACGGTCATGTGGCAACATGGCAATACTTCTAGTAGACATCTAAAATATCACGCACCACCGATATGTCACTTAGTTCGAGAGGGAAACTTGCTTGGTAAGGCAAGAAGACAAAGTCTTAGAGCTTCGGAATGAGCCTAACTCTTTGACTGAAGAGAGTGCACCAAAATAGCGGACTTGGTAGCACAGTCAAACTTCGCTTATTGATAGGGTTAACCACCACACTAATAATGATACAAATGTCCTTGAAGTTCAAAGCAATAAGAGTTGCTAGGAATCTCAAATAGCCACATCATTTACACACACGCAACATTCCTGAGCGCGAATAGCTCAGGGGAAGGGTGGTTAAAAATGTGTAAGAGTACCACTTCAGTAAGAGAGTCATGAAACTCAGCACAACCTCTTAATATAAAAAGGTGTGATACTTCAAGGTAGAATAGAACATAAACTAATCAATGCTTATTGATCTGCGGATTACAACACTTTGACCTGGTCTTAGAAATGACGAGGTACGGGAGTTTGTTTCTCCTGACATCCCAAAATGGTTTGTCATGACGGACCAAAATATTATCTTGCATCCAAGGAACCAATGCACATTTACTACTTGGCTACCAACTGGTAGACAAAGGTCGGAAAACAACAAGGGTAAGGAACTTGCTCAGGATAGGATCCCGAGATGCGGATGCATAAGTCAACAATCTTTCGAAGACCAATGCATAGAAAAGGGAGGTGTGACAGAGTCACGAATATAGATGCAATACTCTCGAGGAGTACTCTTGTCATGATCTATTTGGTTCCATTAAAGAACATCTGCAAAGAATGTGGTAGGGGAAGTCCTTTATCATCACTGTTCAATGGCGACAATATCCACAAGCTTGAAGGCTATGCTAGAAGGTACTAGCCATCCAGAGGTAATGTGTGAACATTAACCACAGGGGTCAACAATGGATCTTGGGTTAAAGGTCAGCTTCATGTACAAGATTCACAGCACCAGAATGCAGCACAATCAGGGATCTTCGGTTCAAGTACAAGGGTTAAAACCCAGAGAAAGGAGTAACTACTACTTGAGTGACAAAGCGTACACTACAAGCTAGCAATCTCAAGGTAGCTTCCAAAAGAAGAAACAACTTCGGAAGTACCCAAACAAATGAAAAGGAGGCACACGAGGCGAAAGGAAACCTCGAGACCTAGAACAGAACATTGAGGAACCATCAACATGATGTTGTGGACCCATAGGGTAGAGAGATCATGATAGAAAGAAATCTCTCAGAAGAAACAGAACAAGGGGATCAAGAAACACACACATCAGACTCCGGAGAACTAACACTAGGTCAACTGGTTGAGAAACGACATGCCAAAAGGCACCTAAGATTTGAAGAAAGAGACGAGATAGTAAAACTTATCCAAATCAACACAAGATAAGATGAGCCAGAATTAGGGCGAAACTGCATAAGGAGAAAAAGAAGCATACTAGAGTTTTCGCAAATACTTTTCAGCTTTCAAAATAGTTTTCACAATAACTAGACTCAACATCGACCAATAGAAAGGGTTTCCTATAGTCGGTACTGCTCTGATACCAAAACCTGTGACACCCCCTGGATCAGGGCTAAACAAATCCCAGACCTCTGTTTGACATAAGCTTAACCTTGAGCTCGAGAATATCCAGTGAAGAATCGGTAACACATCAGTGACCCTACGACACAAAAATTATTACAGCAAGATCATAGCTAAGCGAAGAACCAAAATATTACAAGCAGAGGTCACTGACCACAAACATCAAACAACGAAAGGAAAATTATGCTATTAAGTATAGCAAACTTAACAAATGGCCTAAGAGGCCTGAAGCATAACTATGACGTCCCATTCCATAGATTCCAGGCTGCCGACCGGGAAGTCCAAACTACTCGTCGATGTCGATGTCATACCAAACTCATATTCTATGGTAACACTTACTCTGTTGCAAAAGTATCAACAAAGCAAGCGTGAGTACAGGGTGCACTCCACAAGACTTATGGCTGGTAGAGTTGTTTTGCATAAAGCCATCTTTGTTTATAAAACAGGAGGGAAAAGGATCTCGTCTAATCAGAGTGTTTTAAAAGGGGATAAGAAAGCGACATCTCCAAAGAATTGATCATCTTCTTTTGATATCCACCAAGTCATCATCAAACCTCATCTAGGATCACCCCCTCGTACCCAAGAGGAATCATCCTTAAGCACACATTAGTTTGACAAGTTTTACGATTAGGTTCATGTTCTCTATGATCCCACGTCCATTCCTAAGTCGTCCATAACCATGGACATCGCTTTTTGACAAGAATAATACCCTGCAGGGGTGTACAACTTTACCCACACGCGCCGACCGACTCTTAGCGTCACTTGACACACTTCCTTGTTGTGCTGACAGAGGGTGGTCGACCGAAACCTTTCCCTTGCTTTTTCCTAATCCATGAGTCACCAAAAGGGCTCCCGGCTGCGGTAGTTGGCCATACTCCCAAGAGGTCCTCGACTCTGTGTACCGGGATCCAGTTCAATGCCGAGCATCCTTCACCCGGCCACGTCCTATATGCTTGCACCATTTTCAAAACCTTTTTCCAAGAGGGTGTCGAATAAATCTTCAAACTACGGACTCATGGATCAGACTAGGAAAGTTGGGGTCAAGGGGTTCCCAAAGCCTCGTGTGGCTGTATGCTCATCTTGGTTCAAGAGGCAAGAACCCAATGTCCTAAGGGTGGCAAGTATGGGACTGCAAAAACCACAACCCGCGTGGCCTCCCATATAAGCCTTAGCATGTTTACATCACATCACCTGTCATACCATGTTCTCCTGTCCAACTAGGTTCATTCGAAGCTCGGATCCATCAACCAGGTGAATCAGCGGAACAACTAAGCTTAGCTAAGCACAACAGATAAAATAGCTCTAGCAGTGCTCACAAAGCCAAACCCTAGTTATGCTAGGAGCAGTGGATCAGGGATTATAGGTTCAAAGGGACCATGCATTAGATAGGATTACTCTATCTATCGATAACAGACCTTAGAACCGTATGCACATGGAAAGAATTGAAATACTTTGAAAGCATAGGATTCATATGTATGTGTGGGGTTTCGCTTGCCTTTGCCTGTTGATACCCAATACAGATCTTCAGATTCATCAGCTTGACTTGTTCGACAACTACAAGGATATAGCTCTCCAGGGTTCATCTTGTTGGCATTGTTCGTCGATCACCTTCGATGGTCTTGGTCTCAATCTTCAGTCTTGGACTCGATCTCGATTCCGATATCGTATTCTACCGGAGAAGAACCAAACACCGGAAAGGAAGGGAAACAATCAACACATGGCATCGATGCAATGCTCAAACAAGTATGATGATATGACAAGTTGAATTGTATTGAAATTGAAACCCTAAACATGCTTGTTCATTTTAAACGGGGTCCAAACCCTGATTCGGAGAAACCCCGGATGCATATGAGAGGGTTCATTATGTAAACTTGACATGAAAGTTGATTAGCAATGCATGATTATATCTTTAATAGATAGAGTTCATTTTTTTGAACATTTTGATATATTATTTGTATTTTTCTGACTTATAAATAATTACTTATTGAATTTACAAGTTTTATTCAAATTCTGGAATTAAAACAAAAATGGGAATTACTTTTTACACCCAGGCTATAGCTAGCCAGAGAGACTGACGGAGTGGCCCTAGTGCCAACTCAACCTCCACGTGGGAAGGGTGGGACCAAGGCCAGGTTTGACCGGGTCAGACTGTGCGCTGACGACGAGGTGATGGTGACATCATCGACGCTAGTGAGCCACATAACGGCAAGAGAACGGCGGCAGGGGGCTCGCGAGGCTGCGCTAGGGCATGTGCTGGAAGCAGGCTTGCGCGCTAGACGGTTTAGTGGTAGCGCCGCTCCTATTTGGTAGCTGGGGCAGGAGATACAGGGAGGTCTAACGGTGACGGACGGTGGCCCTCGATGCGGTCGTGATACAGGCAGAAAGGAGGGGAACAGAGGGGTCCAGGAGGTGCAGTAGCTCACCATGAGCATGATAAGAGGGTCGGCGTGGAGCGGGTGGCTGAAATCGACGGCGATGGCGGGGGAGGATCTTGTCGGAGACGAGGAAGACGGGGCCGATTTCGGCGTTGCGGGCCATCCCGGCAAGCGTGATTCGGTCGAGAGGTTCCTAGGGAGGAGGCGAAGCCGACGGTGTGCTCGATTGCTCGCGGCGGGGTCCAAAACGGTGGCGACCAACGGTGGCTGCAGCGCTAGGGTTCGGCTTTCTCAGGAAGAAGAGGAAGAGATCCAGGGAGGGAAAGAGAGGATAGGGAAGAAGAGAGGCATGCACGGGTGGTCCTAATCCTCTCCAAGACGGCGGCGGGGCGCATGAATCGCAGCGCAGAACAACGACGACATCGCCGGCGACACGTAGGAGGTTGCCGCCTGCGGGGAAGACGACAGCGTGAAAGGGTAAGTTGGGTTGGGCCTCTGCAGGCTGCGCTGGGCTGGGGTGGGCTGCAAAGCTGCACGCTGAGCGGCTGGGAGGAGAGGGAGAAGAGATGGGCTACGGCCCAGTTAGTTTAGAAATGGTTTCTATTTCCTGTAACCTTTCTCTTTTTAGTTTCCTTATTTCTTTCTTTTGCAAACCCATTTCAAATCTATTTTTGATCATGTCAAAAATACTAGAACTTCTACAAATATCCAAATATTGCAGGGACCCTTGTAAACAATTTGGGTTCCATATTTTATTTGTAGTTTTCAAAATTCAAAATCATTATGAATATGTTTCAAATAGAGAGGGGAAGCTAGGGTTTATGGGTTTTGCTTTAATTTTTCTTATTTTCATTTTTAGAATATGATGCTCATGCTATGCACATACAAACCCTAATTACTATTAGTAGAAATAGGGGTGTTACAGCCTACCAATGGCATCTATGACTAGAAGTCCACCGTTGGGTTATCATCTGAACCCCCTCCATTATTAAGTTGTAAGCAACGGACAACTGCTTTAAGCAAAGTGTGTAAGGTAAACAATCCACTTGCTCCATGAACAAGAGACCGTTGTTTTCTCCCTAGTGGCAACAACACATCTACAACCTTAGAGATTTCTGTCACTTCCCTTGATTAAATAGGGGCATGAACCCACTATCGAGCATAAATACCCCCTCTTGGAGTCACTAGCAACTACTTGGCCAAGATAGCTACTAACAAGGGAGAGCATGCAATATCACAAACAACACAGACATGATAGAGTCAATAAGACAAAACCATTAATCAATCAAATATAGTAATCTCAATATCCATCGGATCCCCACAAACACAACATGCATGATTACAAATAGATGAGATCTTGATCATGAACGGAGTTCACAAGATCTAGACATGAAATTACAAGGAGGAGATACAACCATCTAGCTACTACATGGACCCGTAGTCCAAGATGGAACTACTCACGCTTCATACCGGAGGCTGGCATGATGAAGAAGAAGGCCTCCAGGATGATCTCCCCTTTGTCAGGGTGCCGAGAAGAGTTTTAGATCCCCCCGATCTAGGGACGATGGTGGCGGAAGCTACAGACGGTTTCGTGGAATATTTATCAGGTGCTTAGGGTTTAGGCATCGGGGGCTTCTTATAGGTGAAGAGGCGAGGCTAGGAGGCGGCCAGGGGGCCCACACCCTGCCTAGGCGCGGCCTAGGGTGGGCCTACGCCTGGGAGGGTGCAGCCGCCCTGTGGCGCCCCTCCGTCTCTCCTCTGGACTCCGTGTTCTCCTCGGTGAAATATTGAATTTGGCTTTTGTCCTGTCCAATTCCGAGAATATTTACTTACTAGATTTTCTGGAACCAAAAATAGCAGAAAATAGGCAACTGGCACTGTGGGAACTTGCTAATAGGTTAGTACCAGAAAACATATGATAAGAACCTCAAAGTGTGGACAAAGCAAAGCAAAGTAGGTATTAAACAAGCATGGAACATCAAAAATTATAGATACGTTTCCGACGTATCAAGGATCCCCAAGCTTAACTCCTGCTCGTCCTTGAGTAGGTAAGTGATAAAAGAATATTTTTTAGGTGACATGCACCATCAAAACCAAGATCAAACCATTTGCAAGCATTGAAAGCTGGGATCAAAGAACTCTAAACATGTGCATGAAAGATGGAGTTCTAACAATAAGACGAAGTAACTATGCATGCCACATGAAAGTCTACAAACAAAGATCATGAATAACATGCATTGAAAAACGTTTGTTTGTTTCACATACAGAAAACATGGCATAGTGGCATTCATCTTGTCCCTCATGGAGTAGCAAATAGATGCATAGGACACCTTCAAAGTTCATAAGAGTGACTAGATACAAATAGCACAAGAACAAGCAATATCAACAATATGCATCAATCAATAAGCTTTGGGACACTGCACATAGAACTAAGAATGGCAACTATGCTCTCTTAAATGGTGACTAAAGGATAGAAGGTGGAGACTCAATATAATAGTGGAAAAAAGGCCCTTCATAAAGGGAAGCAGGGATTTCAAGTTTCAAAAAGAGCTTCCAAAAATTATGGTACTTGTTAGCTTTCAGCCCTCATTGGCCCTATCATAAGCATCCTGAAGTTATTAAGGTTAAAGTGAACAAACTATGGATTATATGCTTGACAAAGTATAAGTTAGCAATCTCATGTCCCTTGAATACGAGGGCCGCACCTCATGCTACTAAACTTTAGTCACCTGTAAGTTCTTGTCATAGTAAGTACACGTGTATCATAGAGAACCGCCAACGGGTACCCCTTGCACATGGTACAGGAGCTATCCCATAACCAAAATGACAAGGCAAGTAGACAATGAGCATCTCAGCGATATTTTTATTTGCTATTTTCATAGGTTTTTATTGAGGATGCTTCACGGATTGCTCATTATGGTGATGCTGCAAGTTTCCACCATGATTAGGCATGGCTTAGGCTAGCGACCCAGGCGTTTCTCTAACACAAATTACATAACTCCATGGACTTACAAGCTCCCTTTTTATTTCACATCGGCGACATCCATAGACAAAAGAGCATGATATCAACTGTGTAAAAAGTACAAGTGCAATGTTGAAAACGTTACCCATGGCAACATGGTTCTGCTAATTCCAATGTATAAGTGCAAGCATATACAACATAGATGACACAATGGTTCAAGTTTATTAGGGGCAAGGAATATAAAGTGTGCCACCAAGTTCGTGAGATCTTTAATCACTAAGTTTTCACATAACAAAATACTTTTTAATTGGAAGATAGCTGAAAACAAGAATATACTTGGAATGGTGTAACACACCATGCATAGGAATTTATAGTGGATACTTTGGAATAACTTGGTTTTTGGGAGTTGGAAGCATTAGTAGAGCTTACTCATACAAGTGGAGGCTCGCAAAAGACTGTGAGCAACCAACTAAGAGAGAAATAATGGCCATAATCATGCAGAGCGACAAAACATTACTAATCAAAGCATAGAGTGGTACTACAAGTCGAGGACTAAATGATCATAGAGGCTATGGTGACTTGTTCATATTCATAACATGGTGTGAGCATGTGCCAAGTCAACCCAAACAAAACATCAAAGGAGAATACCACAATACTATGCTTTTGCATGCTAAAACAACGCATGATTCCTTCAAGGCACACTAAGCAATCCCAACTGTTTGGAACAAGTCATGATACAGCCATAATCACTAAACATAAGGTCAAAATAACACCTAGCATGACATGCTAAATTCTAAGTCACAGTCAATGCAACCTCCTCTTGCACTTTCAAGCAAGAACTTTCTACTCCTTTCCAACACCAATAAACTTATTTGAAACAACACAGTGAGAACAGAGGTCCAAACTACTTTATTCATGCAAATTAAAAAAATTAAACAAAGCAAACAAAAACTAAGACGCTCCAAGAACAACACAAAGGTGCATGAAACAATACAAACGAAGTGTCTAGACAGACCTGAGCTTTTTTATTGATGAAGAAGGGGATGCCTTGGGCATCCCCAAGCTTTGATGCTTGTACCTCTTGGATATTTCTTGGAGTGACACCAGGGTGGCATCCCCAAGCTTGAGCTTTTGTCCATTCTTCATCTCATAACATCATTCTCTCTCTACACCTGAAATTTTTCCTTCATACAAAACTTCACACAATCTTCATTAGCAACATTAGTGTATTCAAAAGATAATAGACCCTGGGTTTAGCTTTAGAACAGCAAAACTTTCAGTAAAACACAAGATAATGTAGCAACTTCTTCAAAAATGTCAATTTCAAGCTACTGTAGCAACTCCATCAAAAAGCTCAATTTCCCAAAAAAAACAAAAAGGAATCAATAAGAAGCAAATGCAAATAATGGCAGAAATCTGTCAAAACATACCAGCATATAGAAACCAATTTTTTCAAAGACCTTCTGTTGCTCAAATCAAAAAGTGTTGAACTAACAAAATTTATCTCACATACTAGGGGATTTATTCATCAATTTTCAGCTTAGTCCGACTTACAAAGACTCCTCACGATTTTTTATGGTGGAGGACAGAAATCTGTTTTGGGACAGCAACTCCCCAAATCTTACTTCCCTCTCATTGGAGGTCATTCTTGGCACCAAAAGCAAACAAAAAGGATAAGTAGAGGTCATTACTGAAGTAATAACTTCCAAGACTCAAGGAAACTCTTGGGTTATCTCCCAACAAGTACTTTTCTTTAACGCCTTTAAGTTAGGCACAAGAAGCAAGAAATCAAGTATTTTCAAATGAAGAAGCATTAACATCAAACCTTGCTTTCAAAGGAGGAGCAAAAAGAAACTTCTCTCTCCTCATAGGGAAGTGTTCAATACCTTTCTTCAATGGAAATTCATCTTTAATGGTGCCTTCTTTCATATCAATGATGTCACCAACAATTCTAAGAAAAGGTCTTCCCAAAGTAATAGGACAAGAAGCATTGTATTCAACATCCAAAACATAGAAATCAACAGGGACATAAGCATTGTTAACCATAATGAGAACATAATTAATACTCCCCATGAGTTTCTTATTAGCATTATCATTGAGTGGGACATCCAAATAACAATCTTCCAAAGGTGGCAATTCAAGCATTTCATAAATCTTCCTAGGCATAATAGAGACACTAGAACCAAGATCACATGAAGCTTTGAGATCAAAGTCATTCACTTGCATATTAATAATGGGTTCCCAACTAACTTCTACTTTCCTAGGAATATAAGCTTTGTGTTTTAACTTCTTTTCCTTAATCTTAACAAGAGCATCTATAATGTGTTTGGTGAAAGCAACATGCATATCACTAGCATCAGGACTTCCAGCAAGTTTTTGCAGGAACATAATCACTTTAGAAATATTGCAACCATCAAGATCAAAATCAAACTTAGCATCACTAGTAGTAGACTCATTAGGCTTAGGCATTGTTGTAGGAGGAATAGGGACTTCTTGGGGTTTAGTGGTATCCATATTAGTGGAGATGGTGCACACACTTTTGTTTCTATCAATTTCAGCTTCCCTTTCCCACTTAGCATGAAGTTGGGCTATCAGTCTAACATTTTCATCAATAGTAACTTGTATGGCATGAGTAGAAGCAAAGGTACTTTCCATGGTTTCAGGTTTATCAGCCATTTTATTAATCAAAGAGGACTGTGCTTCAGACAAACAGGAAATATTTTCCTGAACATTTAAAAGATTTTCCTCCACGGTCTTGTTGAAAGTGGTTTGTTTACTAATAAAGTCTTTGAGAATGACTTCAAGTTCAGAGGGGGCACTTCTAGCATTGTTGTAGGAGTTTCCAGAGGTATTCCCATTATTAGGAGGATAAGGCATATAATTGTTGTTACTACCAAAATTATTCCTATAGGCATTTTTGTTGAAATTGTTGTTTCTAATGAAGTTCACATCAACTTGCTCTTCTTGAGCAACCAAAGAGGCTAAGGGAACATTATTTGGATCTAAAGGAGCTTTCCCATTAACAAGCATAGCCATAATAACATCAATCTTATCACTCAAAGAGGAGGTTTCTTCAACAGAATTTACCTTCTTACCATGTGGAGCTCTCTTAGTGTGCCATTCAGAATAATTAACCATCATATTATCAAGGATTTTTGTTGCAGCACCCAAGGTGATGGTCATAAAGGTACCTCCAGCAGCTGAATCCAACAGGTTTCTTGAAGAGAAGTTCAAACCTGCATAAAAAGTCTGGATAATCATCCAAGCAGTAAGTCCACGAGTGGGACAATTCTTGACCAAAGATTTCATTCTTTCCCAAGCTTGAGCAACATTTTCATTATCAAGTTGTTTAAATTTCATAATATCACTTCTCATAGATATAATATTAGTAGGAGGGTAGTACTTTCCAATAAAAGCATCTTTGCACTTAATCCAAGAATCAATACTATTTCTAGGCAAGGATGGCAACAATTCTTTAGCTTTTCCTCTCAAGGGGAAAGGAAAACATTGAGCTTAATAATATCTCCATCTACATCCTTATACTTCTGCATCTCACAAAGTTTAACAAATTTATTGAGATGGGCAGCATCATCATCAGAACTAGCACCAGAAAATTGCTCTCTCATCACAAGATTCAACAAAGCAGGCTTAATTTTATAAAAGGTAGCATCAGGAGCAGGTGGAGCAATATGAGTGCTAAGGAAATCATTGTTGTTTGTGCTAGTGAAGTCACACAACTTGGTGTTCTTAGCAGAGTTCATTTTGGCAAAAGTGGAGCATGCCAAAAAGAGCAGCAGCAGCTAGAGCAGGAACTAATTTTTTGTGTGTTTTTTATAAGAGAAAGTAAACCAAACTAAACTAATTTATTTGAAGTTTTTGATAAAAAGAGGCAAACGAAACCAAGCAAAAGAAACTAAGCAAAACAAAAACAAAGTAAAGAGAAAGGTTGAGGATAACTCCCCTTGTGAAGACGTCCTTAGCCTCCCCGACAACAGCGTCAGAAAATCTTGGTGGCGCTGTGTCAACGTGTAGCGCTTCGTCGGGAAACCCCAAGAGCAAGGTATTATGCAGCACAACAGCAAGTCTTCCCTCGGTAAGAAGCCAAGGTTATCGAACCAGTAGGAGGAAGGAAATGTCTCAAAGGTGTTGGGAGCAACATGGAAACCTGCACAACACAAACTCAAGACTTTGCCCCAACTAACAGTGAGGTTGTCAATCTCATCGGCTGCTGTAACAACGGATTAACTGTATGGTGTGGAAGGTGATGATGGTTTGCAGCAAGTAAACAGTAACAGTGGAAGATGTATCAATGGTAAAGATTGGATTGGGTTCCATAGTTCACTAGAGGTTTTCTCCTTAGATAAACAAACATGGCATGCTGGGTAAACAAATTACAGCAGGGCAATTGATAGGACTGAGCAAGGCATAACAATGCAATACTGGACATAAAGATCCTATGATATTCTATTGGGAAATACAACAAGATATATAGACCGCCATCTAACTGCATCTATGACTAGAAGTCCACCTTTGGGTTATCATCTGAACCCCCTCCAGTATTAAGTTGCAAGCAACAGACAACTGCTTTAAGCAAAGTGTGTAAGGTAAATAATCCACTTGCTCAATGAACAAGAGACCGTTGTTTTCTCCCTAGTGGCAACAACACATCTACAACCTTAGAGATTTCTATCACTTCCGTTGATTAAATAGAGGCATGAACCCACTATCGAGCATAAATACCCCCTCTTGGAGTCACTAGCAACTACTTGGACAAGATAGCTACTAACAACGGAAAGCATGCAAGGTCACAAACAACACATACATGATAGAGTCAATAAGACAAAACCATTGATCAATCTGACATAGTAATATCAATATCCATCAAATCCCCGCAAACACAACATGCATGATTACAAATAGATGAGATCTTGATCATGAATGGAGCTCACAAGATCTAGACATGAAAGCACAAGGAGGAGATACAACCATCTAGCTACTACATGGACCCGTAGTCCAGGGTGGAACTACTCACGCTTCATACCGAAGGCTGGCATGATGAATAAGAAGGCCTCCGGGATGATCTCCCCTCCGGCAGGGTGCCAGGAAGAGCTTCATATCCCCCGATCTAGGGATGATGGTGTCGGTGGCTACAGACGGTTTCATGGAATATTGATCGGGTGCTTAGGGTTTAGGCATCGGGGGCTTCTTATAGGAAAAGGGGCGAGGTTGGGAGGCGGCCAAGGGGCCCACACCCTACCCAGGAGCGGCCTAGGGTGGGCCCGCGCCTGGGGGGTGCAACCATCCTGTGGCGCCCCTCCGTTTCTCCTCTGTACTCTGTGTTCTCGGTGAAATATTGACTTTGGCTTTTGTCCCGTCCAATGCTGAGAATATTTCCTTACTAGCTTTTCTGGAACAAAAAACAATAGAAAACAGGCAACTGGCACTGTGGCAACTTGTTAATAGGTTATTACCAGAAAACATATGAAAAGCACCTCAAAGTGTGGACAAAGCAAAGCAAAGTAGATACTAAACAAGCATGGAACATCAAAAATTATAGATACGTTTCCAACGTATCAACTAGCAGAGACGATGCGATGGGACGAACGTGGGTCCCACCTTCTGACTTGGATTTGACTAGTCATGCGTAACTTTGGCGAAATTACGACGCCTCCTCGATTCTTGTTCATAGTGGGCGGCGTGTTCATGACGGTTTGGGCAGTTGTTGACACGTGTTCGGTGAAATGTAGGGCACGCGTTAGGGATTCTGGATCAATGGCTCCTCTTTATCTTCCTCGTCCTTTTATACCGTGGTGAAAATATAGTAATCTTCTTCTTCGTCATTTGCCATCATCTTGATGCTCCTGCCATTTCTAGAGCTCGTACTACGCGCTGGACACTCTCCGTGTTTTTCCTTGTTCTTTCCTCCGTTCTCACCATTGTGATCGTCTCGCCACCAAGATGGGCAAGTCAAAGAAGAGTTCCTCCGCTACAGCGGGGTCGAGTGCCACAGTTGCCGCCAAGAAAGTCGCCACTCCCAGCCGCACCACCGATGGTGGGTGGCGGCACACTCAGATGAGGGATGCGGACTTGCGCAAGCTACACGAGGCCAATCTGATCTCCAAGAACAAGGGCGACGACATCCTTCCTGATCAGGAGGTAATCCCAGGCCCACTCAAAGGTTTTCGGGTCATGTTTTCCGCTTTTGTTGTTCACGGCCTTTCTTTGCCCGCCCACGAATTTAGGGTTTAGGGTTTCTTACTGGGCTTCTTTTTCTTTATGGAGTATAACTCCATAATTTGTCCCCCAACTCTCTTATCCACATCGCGTGTTTCATCACGCTTTGCGAGTGTTGGCTCGGTATCAAGCCTCACTTCGGCCTCTTCAGGAGACTTTACTCTGTGAAGAGGCAATCTGGCACCGGTGGTGTTTATCCACTAGGTGGGTGCAGGATTTCCATCCGCCCCACCGTCCAGTTCTTATCCTTCTATCTCCACGAGTACAACTAGCAGTGGCGGAACAAATGGTTCTACATCCTCGACGTCAAGCTGGATAGCCAACATTATGGGCTTGCCCCCTTCGAATCCAACCAGAAGATCACCCGAAAGCATTCATGGTCAAACGACATCATGGAGGGTGAATCCGAAGAGGTGGAGAAGTTGTATCAGCGAGTGGAGGAGCTCCAGTTGGTTCCAGGAAAGGAGGTTAATGGTGTTGATATTATTCGAACCTTCCTCAAGCGTCGGGTACAGCCTCTCCAAGCGAGGGCGCATCCGATGTTTATGTACTCTAGCCCCAACGACCTGACAAGAGTTTTCTCAGAGGAGATGTCCTCGGCCGACCTCGACAGGGCGCTTCAACCTCTCTTGAAGCACAAGGCCGATGAGGATCTGCCGAGGAAGTCTCTGACTTCCCCCTTTCATGCGAAGAAGGAAGTCCCTCAGGTGAAACCTGTGGTTGCATGTAATTCTTTTTGTGTGTTCATTACTTGCTATTTTTCTTTTACTGAACTTCTCTTTTGTTGCTGACTCACAAAACTTCAAGGTAGCGGACATGATGCCGCCTCTGCTTGAACAGTTCGAGGATGCACCAGATGGTGGGGAGTCGGAGTCTGATTCCGAGCTCCCCCTACTCAGTCGCCTGCCACGGAAGCCCCCGAGCCAAGAGAAGGGCTATCTTGAAAGAGGTCCCGGAGTGAGAGTTCGGATGGGGTGATGCCGCCAACACCGAGGGGTCCTGCCTTCCTCGAGCGTCATGGTGGGTATGAGGGTGTAGAGTCCCCCATTCCTGCCATGCCCATTCGATCCATGGCTCCTCAACCGCCGACCAAGAATAAGAAGAAGAAAGTGAAGAAGGAGGAGCCCGTATTAGCTGTGTGCTGACTTTGTTCGTCGAATGCGGTAGGAGGAACTCCTCGGAAGAATCCTTTAAGGAGGAACTCAAAGATATGCATGGGGAGTCAAAAGCTATTTCGACGTTCCTGAAGTGGTGGCCGACTCCAAGGACTACAACTCGAGCTCCCTGAGGACAAGGGATCGTGCAGTTGTTGCTCGGAAGACGCAAATAAAACCCTCGGAGTCTTCGGGTGACCATGGAAGTATCCTATTTCCTCTCGTGGGCGAGCCCCCGAGTCCTTTATTCATCTGGTGTGTTATTTTTTCTTTGCAGCCCTTTATCTACAACATCAATATCCTGGGCTAGAAGCACCTTTCTTTGGAGGGCGACCTCAAGCAGCTCCAAGGTTCGTAAATTCCTTCTGTTTGATTGTGAGTCCTGTTGAGTATTGTGTATTTTGACTTTTCCTTGTTGAATATTGCAGATGAAAACAATTAAGCCCTCCGCAAGCTGAATGCACTCGAGAAGAGTCTCGGCCAAGCGGAGACCAAAGCAAAGGATGTTGCAGAGGACCTCTAGTGCCAGCAAAAAGAGGCCCAAGACCGTGAGCAGCAGCTTGCGGCTGCCACGACATCACGAGATAAGGCCATGGCGGAGAAGATTATGGCTGCTTCCAAAGCGATATCCGATAAGCCACCATGTTCCTCTTTTAGAGTGTTCTATTCTTCATGTGCGGATCCTTTTATCTCATCCAAAAAAATTGCCGTTTCTTGCAGATACTACTAGTTTTGCAATTGACCACAGCGTCCTGGAGCATGGGGATCCCCTGGCAGATGCCGTTGCGGCGATCGAAGATCGCAGCACCTCTGATGTGGAATCGCTGGAAAAGGACAAGGAGGTCATCACCCGCTTCTACAAGGAGATCAACCTAAAGGGCGTCGCCCTTGACAACGACTCCCTCGCAGAAGCTCTAGAGGGTGATGCTCCTGCGAATTATAAGCGGATGCAAAAAGGGGTGGGTGCCTCTATGGGGTTGGCGATGGCGGTGGTATCTGGCACATAAGCTGGATCTTCAGCAGGTCACATCCAGGATGCCGACGGCAGCGAATGGCACCGAGGTAGAGTTTGCTTCCTTCGCCTCCCGTTGCAAGCACTTTGGTCCAAAGATGATTGATCTCTTGGCCACATATTCGCTGGAGCGTCAACGGGTGGCCAAGGCTAGACATTCTGAGTCTGAAGCTGCTCTGGATGCTGCCGCCTAGGTCTTCTTCCTTGTAGTTGTAGCAGTATTTTGATTTTGCTTTTTCTCTTACTCTTGTAATGATTCGTACTGGACAAGTTTACTCTACCACGTAGTGGTTAATTTATGTAAATATAATTGTCCCTTTTGACTGCTATCGAATGCCTTGATTTTTATGCTCTATTACTTGTACACCCTTAAGTTTCTTCGAGTGCTGAACCGGTGGTCATGCCTCCTCCTTTGCTTGGTGCTCGTACTTTGCCGAGTGAGGCGTCACAATTTCCGTTCTTGCACGGTCGCATCCGAATCCTGGAGAAGGACATTCTCATGAAACGTGGTCATGCGGATGTTTGGAAATCCAAGTCCAAACAAGTCGTTGCTAGGGAAGAATTTCTCCTTGAGGAATTTCGAGGTTGGCGAGCAACTCCAGTGTAAGTCATCATGGCCCTTTCTTTTTTGACTACGTCATGTTTTCATGTCTTCTCACATGCAGCCTCATTGTGCAGTTGTGAATCTACTTCCGAAGGAAAAGAAAGAGCGCGCCGCGATTCGAATGAATTTCTTGATACAACAGGAGTTGGAGTTCGGTGGCTTCTTTTGGATGGACCGTGATCGGGCAGTTGTTCTTGCAACAGTTCAAGATCGCGTCCATCAAGTGTTGCGGGTGCTGGAACGTGCCAGGTCATCACTCGCTGCGATTTGGGCCACAATGTTCCCCCTGGATTTGGCTCCCGCCAGCTTCTTGGGATTGCTAAGGAAATTTCGCAATACGAGCCACGTGAAGGAGCTGGTGCATCATCAGCTGGTGGCGGGTGTGAAGGAAGCCCTATCACTTGTTAGGTTGCATCGTCGGTATGTCAACCTTGTGGAGATAGCAGTTGGGCCACCTCATCCTCCGGATGGTATGGCATGGGATATGCGCCCGCACTACGCAGAAGTGGCGCAACATGTTGAACAAATTGTAGATGTTTTCAAGGAGCGGACGAACGTCCTACTCCATCATGGTTGAGTCATGTAAGTAGAAAACGAAACAATTTAAAGTCTGTATATCATCAAGTGGGCTTTTTAATGCCCTTGTAAAGTTGTATGTATTGGCACGCAGTGCATTTTTTGACTATAGGGTGTGCATGTCCTTTTCGTTAGCCTGACGTGGTCAGATACTCAGATTATATGCGTTGTTGTCAGTCGTTAGGTGAGGCACAGCCCCCGAGCACTTTTAATAATGTAAATATATGAAAGAGAGAAAATTTTTGACCAAGGAACTTAGCTTTATTCATCGTAATGTAGGAGGTACAGTGTTCGGCTGAGTAGCCTGGCTGAATAGCCTTATTGAAAGTAAAAGACAACTAAGGGTAGAAGCTTCGCAGTTTTGCAACGTTCCAGGGGTTGGAGTATTCGAATCCTGACTCGACCTCCTTTAGGCGGTAAGCGCCACCCGGGATTACTTCACTGACTACGTAGGATCCTTCCCAGGGTGACTCTACCTTTCGGTGGCCTTCCTGCTTGAGTCAGAGAATGAGGTCTCCTTCGAAGAAGGACCTTGGGCGTAGGCGATGGTTGTGGTAGTTGCGGAGACTCTTTGATAAACCGCCGAATGGGCCATGGCGATGTCGCGAGCTTCATCCAATGTGTCGACGATGTCTTCGAGTAAGTCCGATGATTCGGCCTCGCTGTAGGCAACGACCCGTGGGGCTTTGTAGCGTACCTCAGCAGGCAACATGGCTTCGGATCCGTGCACCATGAAGAAGGGCGTGTAGCCAGTTGAGTTGTTTGGTGTTATGCGCAAGCTCCATAGAATGGATGGTAGCTCGTCTACCCAGGCTCCCACAAGCCTTTCGAGTGGGCATAGCAGCCGCTTTTTTATGTCGTTGTCGATGAGACCATTGGCCTTTTCGACCTGCCCGTCAGTCTGCGGATGCGACATGGAGGCGTATGTTAGGTTGATCCCAAGGTTTTCGCAGAATCCTCGGAACTCCTTTGAGGTGAAGTTCGAGCCGTTGTCGGTGATGATGATGTGGGGCACTCTGAACCTGTAGACAATGACTCAAAGAACTTGACGGTGGTGGCGCCAGACTAGTTAGTGGCGGGCATGGCCTCGATCCACATGGAGAATTTGGCGACTACCACCAGGAGGAAGACGTGCCCTCTGGGCGAGGACTTTGGCAGTTTATCGATCATGTTGAGTCCCCACTAGGCGAAGGGCCAGGCCAATGGCGCGTGCGGCTTGTTGGTGTACCTTTGGCAGACATTGCACCTATGTACAATGTCTTTGGCGTCTCGCATCGCTGTTGGCCAGTAAAAGCCAGCTCGTAGAGCTTTGGCGACAAGGGTGCGGATGCCTGCATGGTGGCCGTAGATACCCTCAAGGATGTCGAGGAGCATGCTCTTCCCGTCACTGTTGGTGACGCATCGCTAGATCACACCCGAAATGTTGCGCTTGTGCAGCTCGCCATTAATGATGGTGAAGGCCTTCGATCGGCGAGTGACCTACCGGGCATCTGTTGGGTCCTCAGGTAGCTGCTTGCCCACGAGGTACCTGACGTACGACTGATTCCATGTTTGTTCGACTGCCATGACATGCATGAGGCTCACTAGTTCGACCTCCATGTCGAGCTCTTCGGGTCCCTCGGCTTTCTCGGGTGGCACAGCCCCCGAGTGTCCTGCGGCTTCGGCTATGTCCTTCGGGAATTTTTTCTTGATGGAGGGCACACAGATTTGTTCGAGGAACACGCCTGGTGTCACTAGGGCGTAGGTGGAGTCGATGTTGGCGAGCTTGTCAGCCTCTTCGTTGCTTTCCATGCCAACGTGTCGAAGTTCGCAGTCGTCGAAGTCCCCTTTGAGTGAGTTGTAGAGCACACGATATGCGATCATGTTGGCGCTATGAGCGTCGCACTCGTTCATCGTCTGTTGGACGACGAGGTTGGAATCACTGTAGATGACGAGGCATGTGGGGTTGCACACTTTGGCCATCCTCATACCATGTAGGAGTGCCTCGTATTCGGCCTCGTTGTTATATGCACGAAACTTCATCCGAAGGATGTATTTCATCTTGTCTCCTTGAGGGGACATCAGAATCACTCTGTCTCTTGCTCCAGCCTCGCGCTTGGAGCCATCGAAGTGCATTGTCCAGGACTGGGACATGTCCAGAGTATCCGGTAGCTGGAGTTCCATCCAATGGACGAAGAAGTAAGGGAGCACCTGAGACTTGATGGCGGTACGACGCTCGTAGGCGATGTCCTGAGGTGACAGCTCGATGCCCCACAAGGCTACTCGCCTAGTAGCTTCGGGGTTGTTCAGGATATTCGACAGTGGCGCATCGTTGATGACTATGATTTGATTCTCTTGGAAGTAATGGATCAATCTCCACGCCACCATGAATACGCCGTAGGCGAGTTTTTGGTAGTGGGGATACCTTTTCTTTGTTGGGGTCAGTACCTCGTTGATGTAGTATATTGGGCGTTGTACCCCGTGGGTCTTGCCGTCTTCGGGTCGTTCGACCACGAGGGTAGTGTTGATCATGTGGTGCATGTCTGCAATGTATAGAAGCAAAGGCTCCCTCTCCTTTGGCGTTACCAATACAGGAGACGTGGAGAGCAGGCACTTGAGGTCCTCGAATAATTCGTCGGCCTCGGTCGTCCACTTGAATTTGTCATCTTTCCATAGTAGCTGATAGAAAAGGAGGGCCTTTTTGCCCATGCGGCTAATGAACCTGTTGAGCGCCGCGATTCGCCCGGCCAGTTGCTAGACTCCTTTGACGTTCTTGGGCTTCTACATGGCTAGTATAGCCCTGATTTTCTTCGGGTTGGCCTCAATGCCACGCTGAGAGATGAAGTACCCGAGTAATTGGCCGGACGGGACACCGAAGGCGCACTTGTCCGGGTTCAACTTGATCTTGTAGCGATCAATGTTGTCAAACGTCTCGTGGAGATCATCGATGAGTGTCCTGGCCTCCTTGGTCTTGACGACTATGTCATCGACATAGACTTGCACGTTGCGACCGATCTGGCTCTTCAAGCATGCTTGCAGGCATCGTTGATATGTGTCGCCCGCGTTCTTCAGCCCGAAGGGCATGGTGTTGTAGCACAACACCCCGAACAGCGTGATAAATGCTGTTTTTTCCTGGTCTTCCACCTTCATCCGAATTTGGTGGTAGCTTGAGTAGGCATCGAGGAAGGAGAGCTTCATGCAACCTGCCGTTGAATCAATGATTTGGTCGATTCGTGTTGGGGAAAGTGGCCCTTAGGGTAGTGCTTGTTCAGCGATGTGAAGTCCACACACATCTGCAGGATGTCTATGTCCTTTTTGGGGACCAGCACGGGGTTAGCTACCCAGGTGCTTTCCTTTATCTCCTTGATGAAGTTGGCGTCGAGGAGTCTGTTGACCTCGATAACAACGACTTCGGCTCTTGGCTCGGACAGTCATCGACTGCTTAACTGGCTTTGCATCCGAAAACACATTGAGTGCATGCTTGGCGAATTCTCTAGGAACTCCTGGCATGTCCACAGGAAACCAGGCGAAAATTTCCCAGTGCTCATGGATGAATTCGACGAGCGAGCATTCCTATGCGAGACTCAGGTCGTTAGTGTTCAACGTCGTCTTGGAGGCTGTGTTGCCTAGTGAGTGGGGGCTCCCCGTTTTCTGTGACCACCTTTAGCCTTGTAAGCTCCTCCTGCATGCCGAACGATTGGGAGATTCTGTTGAAGTCCATATCGCAGCTGTCCGACCTGGTGAAGCTTCCCGGGACGGTGATGACAACATTGGGTTCTGGCATCTTCAGTAGAAGGTACGTGTTGTGTGGCACTGCCAGGAATCTTGCGAATGCCACACGCCCGAGGATGGCATGGTACTGTGAGGGCCAGTCCACCACTTCAAACTCCGGCTTCTCACGCCTGATGTTGTCGGGCTTGACAAAGATGACGTCGAGCCATATTTTGCCCAGGGGGTATATTCCCTTCCCTGGGATGATGTCGTGGAACGTTTTGTGCGACGCCTCTAAGCTGCATAGCGGGATCCTCATAGTTGCGAGTGTGTTGGCGAACATCAGGTTGATGCCGCTGCCACCGTACATGAAGACGCGGCTCATCTCGAATCCTCCAATCTAGGCCTCGAGCACTAGGTCAGAGTGACCTGGGCGAGTTATCTGGCGCGGGTGATCCGAGCGGTCGAATGTGTTGCAAGACTCTGAGCCGCTGAGGTACTCAGGTATGGCTGGCGGAGAGGTTACGGCCAAGTTGACCCGGCGGGTGATCTTCTTATGCACCCTGCTGGTTGGGCGCCCCTTCTGTATCATCATAGACCCCAACACTGGCGGGTATGCATCTGCCCCGTTATTTTGCGCCGGTGCATTCGTAGGTTGCGCGGGTGCTCCAGGTGGTGGAGGTGGAGCACCATGTGCGATTTATCCTAGAGCGGGGGCGAATCCTGGGTTCACCGCCTGGCGACGCATCTGGGCGAAGCCCTCGTGGAGTTTCTGGAATTCCCTGCAGTCCTTGAGCATGTGGCTGGCCTTCCTCTTACCATCATGTTTGTCGATGTAAAAGTGGATGGTGCAGGGACCGATAGCTTTTTGAATGCAGATGTATCATCATCGCGATTGCGGCGCTGCCATGTTTGGGTGGGCCTCTCGCTGTCGCGGTAGTTGCCACCGCAGTACCCATTGTTACGGTTGTCGTTATCACGGCGATCGGCGTAGCCAGCAACAACCATGTTGACCTCTTCGCGGTCGTCGTAGACGCGCGGTCTTCTCTTTCCGTGGCGATCACGCCTATGGCCGAAGTCATCTTTGTTGGGAATATTCCCTAGAGGCAATCATGTATGATGATATTTCCCATTGTATTCATAAAGATATTAAGTTGTCCTTGTACAAACATCTGATGTGTATCATTGAATATGTGATTTGATTGTGGAACTATACATTCATGTTGTCTGTACTAAATATCCTTGGTCATTGAGGTTGTGCTGGACACACAACTTAGACCAATGCAAAAGTTGGCTTGATGAATCGGTTCCACTTGTCATGGGCATGGAGATGCTATTCCAACTTACACAGATTCGGCTAAAGAGTTTAGCGAGCCGGATTGACCCATATTGAGGTACAACGAACAAGTTGTCATTTGTATATCTCAATCAATGTAATCCTTAGACCTAAGGTTATTGCATAGTCCGAGTTGAGGATCACCGACTTAGGTTCTATCAAACGCTGACCCGTAACTGGGAAGTTATAAAGGCAGAGTTCGGGTCGACTGAGAATCAAGCTGCGTGATGTGAATAACCAAGATTGGATTTTGCCCCTCCACTTGGACGGATATTCTCTAGGCCCTCTCGTGAGATATGATTCAGAAAGCATGGCCATGCACGACTCGGTTAGGTTTAACTGAGGCGATCGACTAAGAGTTAGTAGGGTGAATCACTTATCTCGGATCGAAAAGAGAGTCGGACTATTTAAGGGATGACAAATACTCGCCTATAGTCTGACAAGGTATATCGTGAGGCAGAAGGGACTCGGACGTAAGTCGCATTGGAAAGGCAAGTCGTCATGACTCTTTGGTACTTGGCAGTCGGCACGTGCTGCTAGGAGCCGCTACCGACTGATCGATTTGGAGTCAGACTCTAATCGTGTCCAAGTAACCATGAGCCTGCGGGGTCACACACTTAAGAGCGGGAGCAAGTTTGGATTGGATCTTAACTGGAAATCTGGTTGGGTTGGACCCGAGCCTGATGTGGACTGAGTCAGTGAGTTGGACTCACAGGGACTAACATTATATGGGCTTTAGTGAATGGGCCGCGCGAGCAGAGCCCATATTCACTCCCTATATATTGGAGCACACCAACCCTGAAGGGTAAATCGTTGTTCGGTTAGGTCCTTCCATGTGTTGGAAACCCTAGCTCTACAGCAGTCCTGCCGTCGTAACGAATCTAGCAGTTCGCCGTCGGCACTCCTCCTTGTACGTGTGGATACCAGCAGAGGTGTTGTGCGATCAGCACCAGGACGATCGGATCGTGAGGACTGCACCGCATCAACAGATGCGCTTCATCAGTAATCCGCAACTGCGCGTCTAGTGGTAAACCTCGTGGCCTTCTACCTCAGCTAGATCTTGGGATTACCACGTTAGAGGGAAAAATTTGTTTTATCTCCGTGTGGCCCAACATTGGTATCAGAGCGATAGCTTCTGGTTTTAGGCTCGAGATCTCGCATATGTGATATGCGGTAGGTTGTAGATGAGATCTATATGTTGTTTTGGTGGTCGATCTATGAGATAGATCGGTTTTGTACGAGGTTGATTGGATCAACTGTACTCGGGGAATGGTAGATCTGATTTCCGTGATCATACTGCTGAGGTCGTGGAACGACATACCCCTACTGGTCGGCGTCCTCCATCGGGGTAGACTATGACATGTAAATCCAGAGGCGGTGATCGAAGATCAAAAAGTTTGATCGAATCGGAACAATGGTCGGAATCCATGTCCGGATCATAGATGAGATCTACGTTTTCGGAAAAATCGTCGGGTGCTACCCGCACCCGAGAGGGGCGCTGTCCCTTCGATCCCCGCTCGCTATCCGGCTAGCGGGACCGCCGGCTTCGACCTGTCGTAGCGCCTTAGATGTCGTTGCAAGTTTCACAAAGCCGGTAGATATTGTATCTATGCATAACTTGTTTTTGCAGGAAGTTGTGAATGGTATGGTTCATGTGCATGTGATGTATGTGTGTAATCCATACGTGATCTGCGAATCACGGTTTTTGTCAGCCGGCTAGAGCCTAGGTGCTGACATTTTATTGTATAACGACCTGCGTGTCGGATTCTCTATGTAATTTACTTTACTAAGCTAGTGTAGCTTTTTGGAGAACCCGGAAGGCATGCAAGGCGTTGTACATGTCGGCGACATGGGGTAAGACGACAAGTGACAAGAGTTGGCACAACTCGGATTACAGGCTTTGTGGAGATGGAGATCGCCATGAAGAGAGCCATACCATTTCACATTATAATTGCTTTATTTTTGTGTTATTGTTATGTCTCTGTTTTACCTCTATTAGATAGTCGGTAAAATTTAATCCCTCAAAGAAGGTCTAGTCGGTTTTACCGCCAGTGTTTTCACCATCACAAGTCGGACATTTTTGGTAGTGAGCTCATAAAATTGAGGTGCTGCCAATTCTTTTTGACTAGGTGGGTTCGAGTCGGACTCTTACTACGGAAACACTCGGTAAGCTAGACGGGTCTATCACAACGGTTGTGGGGCTCGGGGAAAGGTCGAATGGGAGCCGGGGCATGTGATGCCACCCGTCCAACAGGAGTCGCATGAGATGCGATTGACAAGGAGTTGTCTACCTAGATCACTTGGCGGCTAGCGGTGATGCTAAATCTCACTAGCCGACTTGCTTATTTAGGATCCTGAATCACTAAGCAACCATCGAAGGGGTGTTGGTTCTAGTGGGAGCATAAAATATTAAAATGTTTAATATGCTTGATGTTTTATGAATACATGTTTTAAGTGTTTTGCATATTTTATGTTGTAGATCATGGCACCAAGTAGCAGTCACTCTCAGATATCCGGTTTTGCGTTGAGAACTATCCTTGAGAAATATAAACTGAACGACACTAATTTTACCAACTGGTATCGAAATCTGAGAATTGTTCTCAAACAATAAAAGAAGGACCATGTCCTAGACAACCCACTTCCAGATGAGCCAAATGAGAATGCGACTGTCGCTACCACCAATGCCTACCGTCGGGCTAAGGATGAGTCCACGGATATTAGTTGTCTTATGCTTGCTCACATGGAACGGGACTTGCAAAAGCAGTTCGAGAATGTTGAGGCCTACGATATGATCGAAAGCCTCAAAAGTATGTTCTAGACTCAGGCGAAGACTGAGAGGTATCAAGTCTCTCAGGCTTTGCTGAGTTGCAAGCTTAAGTATGGTGATCCACTGAGTCCACATGTGATCAAAATGGTTGGTTATGTGCAGTCTCTAGAGAGGCTTGGCTACCCCATTAGCGAAGAGTTCGCTACAGATATAATTCTGAACTCTCTTCCTAATGCATATGGGCAGTTGATTTCGAACTACCACATGCATGGTATGGATAAGAAGCTCACTGAATTGCATGGGATGCTCAAGCAGGCAGAGGCGGATCTCAAAAAGGGCGCCAGTCAAGTGTTGATGGCGCAGAATAAGGCTAAGTTCAAGAAGAGTTCTTGGACTAAGAAGAAGGATAAGTCAGGAGGAAAGCAGGCTCAGGACCCGGTCCCAAGCACTTCCTCAGGGACTAAGCCATCTCCTTCAGCCATATCCACTTGCTTCTATTGCAAGGCGGATGGCCACTGGAAGAGGAACTGTAGCAAGTATTTGGCCAACAAAGCCAAGAGTGGAGGTATGACTTCCGACTCAGGTACACTTGTTTGCAATGTTATAGACATATATCTTGCTGATGCACCTAATAGTTCTTGGGTATATGATACCGGATCAGTTATTCACATCTGCAACTCGTTGCGAGGACTGTAAGAACTAGGAGCGCGTAAAAGAGGCGAGGTTGATATTCGAGTCGGCAACAAAGCAAGAGTTCTTTGTGTTGGAAGTCGACGATGCGACTTCATTTACCTTCCGGATTCATTATGGAACTGAATAATTGTTATTATGTTCCAAGGTTTCTCGAAACATTATTTCGCTTCATGTTTGATGAGGCAAGGCTATGAGTCGAATATCAAGAATAATGGTTGTTCTTTGTATTTGAATGAGATGTTTCACTTTTGCACCTGTCAAGACGGGTTATTTATTTTGAATCTTGATGGTGAGTCGGTTTATAACATAAATGTTAAAAGGTTGAAACCAAATGATCGAACATGACTTACTTTTGGCATCGACTTGGTCATATAAGTTGGAAACGCATGAAGAAGCTCCATGATGATGGACTCCTAACTTCGTTCAACTTGGAGTCGTTCGAGACATGCGAATCTTGCCTACTCGGCAAAATGACCAAGACACCTTTTGCAAAGAGTTGCGAATGGGCGTCCGACTTGTTGGGACTAGTACATAGTGATGTATGTGGACCAATGAGCACGACAGCCAGGGGTGGTTATGAGTACTTCATTACCTTCACTGATGATTTGAGTAGGTATGGATATATCTACTTGATGAAACATAAGTCGGAAGCCTTTGAAAAGTTCAAAGAATTCCAGAATGAAGCACAGAATCAACTCGGCAAGAAAATAAAGTTTCTTCGGTCGGACCGAGGAGGCGAGTACATGAGCCATGAGTTTGATGACCATCTGAAAAGTTGTGGAATAGTTCCTCAACTTACTTCGCCAGGAACGCCGCAAAGGAACAGTGTTTCGGAAAGGCGGAATCGGACCTTGTTTGACATGGTACGATCAATGATGAGTCGGACAGATCTGCCTTTATCATTTTGGGGTTATTGTCTAGAAACAGCAGCGTTCACACTAAACGGAGTACCATAAAAATCGGTAGAGAAGACACCGCATGAAATGTGGACAGGCAAAAGGCCGAGTTTGTATTTTCTTAAGATTTGAGGTTGTGAAGCATTTGTCAAGCGACTTCAATCGGACAAGCTTACAGCCAAGTCGGATAAGTGTATTTTCGTGGGGTATCCGAGGGAAACCTTGGGTTACTACTTCTACAACCGAGAAGAGGGCAAAGTGTTTGTCGCTCGGTACGGTGTCTTCCTTGAGAAAGAGTTTCTCAGTCGGGGAGTAAGTGGGAGCACGGTGCAGCTCGAAGAAATTCGAGAGGAACCGGCTAGTAGCGAGTCGGCAAAAACCTTGGAGGTTGAGCCGGTCGTGGCAGCTGAGCCGGCAGCAGCACCTGTACTACGAAGATCGGCAAGATTACGAAGTGTTCGTGATGTGTTACTGTTAGACAGTGATGAGCCGACAAATTATTCGGAAGCGATGGTGGGATCTGATTTCGAGTCATGGCTTGGAGCCATGAGGTCCGAGTTAAAGTCCATGGATGAAAATCAAGTTTGGAACTTGGTTGATCTGCCAGAGGGTGCAAGACCCGTCGAGTGCAAATGGGTATTTAAGAAGAAAACTGATATGGATGGAAATGTTTCTATCTATAAAGCACGCCTTTTCGCGAAGGGGTTCCGACAAGTTCAAGGAGTTGATTACGAGACTTTCTCAGAAGCGATGCTTAAATCAGTTCGGATCATGTTAGCTATAGCAGCCTATTTCGACTATGAGATATGGCAGATGGATGTCAAAACGGCTTTCCTTAACAGAAATTTAACCGAGGACGTGTATATGATACAGCCCGAGGGTTTTGTCGATCCGGCTAATGCTGACAAGGTGTGCAAACTTCAGAAAACCATTTACGGGTTGAAGCAAGCATCTCGGAGTTGGAATATTCGCTTTGATGAGGTAGTCAAATCGTTTGGCTTCATCAAGAGTGATCATGATTCTTGTTTATACAAGAAGTTTAGTGGGAGCAAAGTAAACTTTCTAATCTTATATGTGGATGACATATTATTGATTGGAAATGATGTCCAGATGTTGCAAGAAACCAAGGAATCATTGGAAAAGAGTTTCTCAATGAAAGACCTGGGTGAGGCAACATATATTCTCGGAATCCGGATCTATAGAGATATATCAAGGAGGCTCATTGGATTGAGTCAGAGTACTTATTTGGACAAAGTGTTGAAGAAGTTCAACATGGAATCGTCTAAGAAGGGGTTCTTACTGATGTCCCATGGTGTAAAACTTAGCAAGACTCAGTGTCCTTCGACAACTTATGAGCGAAGTCGGATGAGTGCGATTCCGTATGCTTCTGTAGTCGTATCCATCATGTATGCCATGATTTGTACTAGGCCGGATGTTTCATATGATCTAAGTGTTGTGAGCAGATACCAGGCTGATCCTGGAGAAATCCACTGGACAACGGCTAAAAATATCCTAAAGTACTTGAGAAGGACTAAGGATATGTTCTTGGTTTATGGTGGTGAAGATGAACTCAGTGTAAAGGGTTACACGGATGCGAGTTATCTTACTGAATCTGACGATTATCGTTCGCAATACGAATATGTGTTTATTATAAACGGAGGTGTTGTGAGCTGGAAGATTTCCAAGCAAGAGACTGTGTCTGCATCTACAACAGAGGCTGAGTATATTGCCGCCTCGGAGGCAGCAAAGGAGGCTGTTTGGATGAGGAATTTCCTCATGGATCTTGGTGTGGTTCAGGGCTCGTCCAATCCGTTGGACATGTATTGTGACAACAATGGTGCTATTTCACAAGCCAAGGAACCTAGAAAACACCAGAAGAACAAGCACATACTCATGCGGTATCACCTGATTCGCCAGTTCGTGGATCAGGGTGATATCAAGTTATGCAAGGTACACACGGATGCAAATATTGCGGATCCGTTGACAAAGACGTTACCACAGCCGAAGCATGAGGCGCACCTGAGAGCCATGGGCATTAGATGCCTAGACATGTGATGTCGGAAGATTGACTCTAGTGCAAGTGGGAGACTGTTGGGAATATGCCCTAGAGGCAATCATGTATGATGATATTTCAGATTGTATTCATAAAGATATTAAGTTGTCCTTTTATAAACATCTGATGTGTATCATTGAATATGTGATTTGATTGTGGAACTATACATTCATGTTGTTTGTACTAAATATCCTTGGTCATTGAGGTTGTGTTGGACACACAACTTAGACCAATGTGAAAGTTGGGTTGATGACTCGGTTCCACTTGTCATGGGCATGGAGATGCTATTCCAACTTACACAGATTCAGTTAAAGAGTTTAGCGAGTCGGATTGACCCATATTGAGGTACAACGAACAAGTTGTCATTTGTATATCTCAATCAATGTAATCCTTAGACCTAAGGTTATTGCATAGTCCGAGTTGAGGATCACCGACTTAGGTTACAACGCCGATCCATAATCGGGAAGTTATAAAGGCGAGTTCGGTCGATCGAGAATCAAGCTGCGTGATGTGAATAACCAAGATGGGATTTTGCCCCTCCACTTGGAGAGATATTCTCTGGGCCCTCTCGTGAGATATGATTCGGAAAGCATGGCCATGCACGACTCGGTTAAGTGTTAACCGAGGCGATCGACTAAGAGTTAGTCGGCTGAATCACTTATCTCGAATCGAGAAGAGAGTCGGACTATTTAAGGGATGACAAATATTCGCCTATAGTCTGACAAGGTATATCGTGAGGCAGAAGGGACTCGGACGTAAGTCACATTGGAAAGGCAAGTCGTCATGACTCTTTGGTACTTGGGAGTCGGCACGTTCTGCTAGGAGCCTCTACCGACTGATCGATTTGGAGTCGGAGTCTAATCGTGTCCAAGTAGCCATGAGCCTGCGGGGTCACACACTTAAGAGCGGGAGCAAATTTGGATTGGATCTGAACTGGAAATCTGGTTGGGTTGGACCTCAGCCTGATTTGGACTGAGTCAGTGAGTTGAACTCACATGGACTAACATTATATGGGCTTTAGTGAATGGGTCGCGCAAGTAGAGCCCACGTTCACTCCCTATATATAGTGGAGCACACCAACCCTGAAGGGTAAATCGTTGTTCGTTTAGGTCATTCCATGTGTTGGAAACCCTAGCTCCACAACAGTCTTGCCGCCATAACAAATCTAGCAGTTCGCCGCTGGCGCTCCTCCTTGTACGTGTGGATACCAACAAAGGTGTTGTGCGATCATCACCAGGACGATCGGATCGTGAGGACTGCACTGTATCAACTAACGCGCTTCATCAGTAATCCGGAACTGCGCATCTAGTGGTATACCTCCTGGCCTTCTACCTCATCTAGATCTTGGGATCACCACGTTAGAGGGGAAATTTTGTTTTATCTCCGTGTGGCCCAACAATCTTCGTCATTCAAACGCAGTTTACTACATCTTCGCCATCGGCCTAGCGATTGGCGATGTCCATTAGGTGATCAATGGTCTTGGGCTTGACGCACCCGAGCTCTTCCTTGAATTCACGGCGCCTGACATCGTCATTGAAGGTGTAGTTTTCCCTCTCCTCCGATATGTTTGTGGCTGAGTTTTTGATGATGGCCAGTGCAGTATGTACGAGCGGATGGACTCGTTAGACCTCTGGCAGCAGCCGTGTAGCTCCTCGATTGAAGCTGGTCTCTTGCTGGTGCCTTTGAAGTTGCGTATGAAGCTGTACACCAACTCTTCCCATCTTCAGATGGATCCGAAGGGGATACTATTGATCCAGGCCCTGGCTGCGCCTGTCAGCTGCAGCTAAAGGCATTGCATGGATGTGTTTTTGCTCCCGCCATGGAGCTTTATTGACGACAGATGATCGTCGAGCCAGATATTTGACTCCTGTGCGCTGTCAAATTTCGGGTTGTCCAAAGGGAGCTTGAAGTTCTTCGGCATCCGTGATTGTTGTACGGCTCTACTGAAGCACCTGGCGCCGAATAGCTCCCCGTCCTCGTCTTCGGACTCAGTGGAGCACGCGCACTTTGCACGTGACTTTTTGATCTTGCGTCGCACGAGATCACAGCGAGCGTCGTAGTTGCTTCTCCTGCGCCGTGGGCTGCGGCAACGTCGTGTCATTTCATGCTCTTCCTCCTTAGATGAGGGTGTGCGGCTTTGAGTGAACTTTACCGCGACCTTTTTCTTTGGCTCCATGGGTGTTTCCTCATGGAGCGTAGCTCTGACAAGTCCGAGTCCTGCAAGCGCAGATTTGTTGATCGCATTCCTTGGGTCCTCGGCTGGTGGCGGGTTGGATGCGAGGTAGGTGGTGGCCACCATGACCGCGGCTTGTGGAGTCTTGGGCATGATGTTGTCCTGGGAGTCCATCGTCATGAAGGACATGTCGAGTGCCTTGGTGGCCTCGCTTCGCGCCATAGGGTCCATGCGCTCCAAGCGAGAGTGATACTTGCCACCATCGTGACCCTTTGAGGTAGAGCCGCCAGCGTAGAGCACAGCTCACCGCATGCTCGACTCGTCAGCCGCTCGCCTGCGCTGATCGAGCTTGTTTTGTTTCTTGATTTCGCGATTGTGCTCCTTGATGAGGAGCCAGTGATAGACCATCAGTATATCATGAGGGGCATTGACATGTAGAGGTGAGTGCGTCGCACGGAGGCACACACCTTATCCCAGTCCTTGTTGGAGAGGTGGATATGGACATGGTTTGCACCCTCTTTGCCTCGAGGTGCCCTATTCCCGTTGGGGTCTAGCGGGGGTTCCCTGTTTCCTCCGTTCTCAGCCTCGGGGTTGGGAGGGGTTTGGACGGGGATTCAGTGGCGGCTCGTTTCCATCGTCGATGTTGCCATTATGGATGGCCGCGCACATGTAACGCGGGGACAGATTGTTACTCCCGCATCTTTTAGATCCATAATCGTAGGTTCCTTCCTCCGTAGGAGGGTCGCAGAGATCGGAGTTGCAGCTTCCACGGTCATCCCAATCGTCCGTCAATGAAGACATGTGCGGGACGTCGATTGGTGGAACCCATGAGGTGGGCCTGATTGATGGAGGTGGCACCCGCTCTAGGAGGCGGAGGGTACCAGTCTTGCCCACCTAAAAGCAGAAGCTCCCGAACATCATCTCGAATCCGTCGCCTATGGGCTCGAAATCTTTGCGGGTGGCCGGCGAGTCGGTGATGAAGTCGAAAGTGCCAAAGAGGAGGTGATTCTCCATCGCCGAGGAATCATAGATCACTCTGGATGGAACCGTCATGACCGCACGATCAGCGTCCCCAGTTCCCACAGACGGCACCAATTGATGAGGGTTCGACTCATCAATGCCCATTTTTATGGACTTGGGTTTAGAGAAGATGGGGATGCTGGAGATCATGAGACGGTTAACAGAAACACAGCAAGGGGACACGAGGTTTACCCAGGTTCAGACCCCCGAAGGGAAAACCCTACTCATGCTTGTCTGTTCTTGATTACGGGAGAATTGAAGGTTATAGGGGGTGCGCAAATGCAATCTGGCGTGAGGTGTGTGTATGAGTTTTATAGATCTTCCTCGCCGTGCCCTACTGGACTTTATATAGATAGGATAGGTCCCGGGGTAGCTCAAGTCAGTTAAAAGTTAGGGTTTCACCCTTGAATATTCTATTTACATCTTGGACGTGTTCTCCAAGGAGTCGAACTTTTGCTGGTCTTGGGCCACCTGGAGTCTCCTTGAGCAGCAAGTCTTCAAGTGGGACTTCCCTGGGCTGGACCGGGTATACCAATGTGAGGCACCAGTAGGGTATATCCATGTCACACCTTACCATATCTAGAAAGTGAAGATCATCTACTCACTCCTCCATCCATGTCGTGAACTCTAGTAAAAAACCTTGGAAAGCCTTTCTTTTGCTAAGTCAAAAACTATTACCAGATTCAAACCTTGAGTATCTAATTATAATTATCATTTGGCATATAAGGAAATACACTTATCCCCACATCTACCTTGTGATGTGTTCTTGCTTACCACTCTATTTCCCTTGACCATATCACTCACATACACACTAGTCCTTGATGGTTTTAAAGCATGTTCAATAACCTGGTTTGGCACTGTTAAAAGCTTCAAACTTTGGAAGTTAATTCCTAAGCCCTCAATCATGATATGGATCATCATATGGCCTGGACCTACTATCCTTAATCTACCCTTCAACCCCATCTACTTTCTTATGCCATTGGAGCCTTGAAAGTAATCCATCCATCAAGATCTTGTACGTTGATCAATGTTCTTCGCCTACTTGTCATCCCCATATTTGAGATTCAAATATTAGAACTTGAATTGGAGCCAAACTTGCCCCACCACTACCCTCACCCCTATGGTCGTGCACCCCCACACTAGCAATCCCCACCTCTATCCTTGTACATGTTAGAGAAAGAGGGAGAGGAGTATCTTGTATATCCTAATAAAATAAAGAGGGCGGCACCACCACCCCTCCATCCACTCCTATTCCACCCACCAGGCACCTCTTCACCGCCCTCCTCGACCAATCAAGGGCCCTAGCATCCTCCCAAGCCCTCTCTTGAACTTGGTCCTCCATGGACCATGTCTCTTGGAGATAAAAGACTAGAGGCCGATACTGCCCTCCCCTCCACCCTCATTTACCCCAGCTACCTCCTCCTTGCTCCCATACAGCACCACACCCAACCCCTTGCACCGTAGACTCCAGGAGAAGAAGGAGAACCTATTTCAGCCATTTTCAAGATCTGGATCATGTGGTATACTCCCAGCCTCTCTCCCTTTGTTTTCTGTTGCAGGAAGATTCTCTCATCTTCCTCTATCTAACCCTGTGCTCCTCCCTTACCATAATATTCCTAGGAGTCGACTCCATCGAGCTTTGAGGTGGCCATCATGGTCACCATTGCATGAGCTCCTTCTATCGCTGAAAATCTTGCTACCGCCCTCGTTCTACTTGTTGTCGACCATCGTTTCACCTCCGCTGTCTCCTCGAGCTCCGGGAGCCCCCAAAGTGAGCATCCACGCCGTCCTGGCCATGTTTGGGTTTCGTCCCCGTTGTGCCTTCGATCTCGACTTCATTTGATGGCTCGTGTCGCTCCATACTCCTTTGCCCTCCACCCCACTGACCGGCTGAACCTGCTCCAGTCGTTTGAACCCGCCAGCTCATGCATGCGGAGATGACGGGTGGGCCGGCCTAGCACTTTGTTGGGTAGGCCAGTCGGTTTTGGCCCACGAGATTTTTTTATTTCTATAAAACCTTTAATATTTTGGTTAGATTTGAGGTAGTATAAATTTGAATTAAAAATATATATGCATCCAAATGGAGTGATTCAAATTTCTCTAAACTCCTAATTACCAGATCTACCAAATGGGACTGGTCTCATGTCGTGGTATTGCCGATGAGTACACCATGGAGGGGTCCTCACAGTGCGTTTTTAGAGACGTGGGGGACGGCGAACGGTTGACGGGTACGAGGTAATACAGCTTACCCAGGTTTAGACCCCACGACGGTGGCGGAATCCTACTCCTGCTATAAATCACTATAATGGCAATACGCTGAGTTACAGAGATAGGTTCGCTGTGCAAGGTTATGTGAAGTTGTCTATGATAGTGCCCTAAAGGCTCCCATAGGCCCGACTTATATAGTCGTCAGGTCCTAGGGTTACAAGGAAAAGTCCTAGCCGGACAGGTTACAGAGTCCTACACGGTCTATTACTAGTCTAGCGTGTCTTGCACTCCAAGGCTCCGGGTACGTCGGTGACTCCTTCATAGCCTTCCTTTATCCGGCATGGGCATCCCTTCTGGATCCATCTAACTGGGCCGCCCAACAGGCCATGGGCCATGCTACCAACTGTGGGCCACCCGGGTTATCCGGATAAGAGACATGCTAGGAGGATACCCATATAGCATATCCCCAACAGTAGCCCCCGGAGTTCTTCAAGATCCTCGCGTTCCTCCGTCTAGCTTTGAGCGTAAGCATCCGTCGTCTTCAATTTGTAGGCGTGCTTCGCGGAGAATCTTGGAGAGCTCCCATATCATATTCTCATCCGACTAAGCCTAGCCAGAGAGTTTCTTGTATGCTTCTGCGAACAAATCCAAGGCGGAGAACTCTCTAACGAATCGTTAGTGATTCTTCCAAGCTCTAGGAACGTCTTCAATATCATCATCCATGCAGGACGATATGCAAGCCGAAAAAAATCAAGGCTGCTGGGCCACGGTCATAAAGGATGCCAAACTACCGACTTAGAGCCAGCAAAGTCACAGACATAAGAGCTTGCCGAGTTAAGGTCTTAGAGCCTCTCAAGTCATGGATGTTCAGGCCACCAAGACGTGTAACCCACGAAAACTTTCATGAAGGCAAAGTTAATGACAAGCCCCCAAGTTTCGCTAGCCGGATTCTTTACTGTCTTAAAAGTTTTGTTGACATAACCATATGTAGCCCCCGATCATTGAGTCGGCTTCGTCGAAGGCGGCTTGATGCTCAAAAGAACATGCATAATTGTACATCAAACTATTGTAGCCCCCGAGCGCCAAGTCGGAGTTTCAAAAGAAATTCGTCTTGGTGCTCTCAGAGTAGCTTTAGAGAAAATGTGAATAGTGTAGCCCCCGAGCGCCAAGTCGAAAATAATTTCGGCTTGGTGCTCCAAAGAGAACTTCACAAAAAATTCAGCATCGATGTAGCCCCCGAGCGTCAAGGTGGAATTCACATAAATTTTCCGACTTGATGCTCAAAGAGAACTTTCACCATATCTTGGAGATCAACATATTGTAGCCCCCGTGGTTTGTTCCGGCTTGGACGCAAGGCGGGACAAAGCTCTTAAATTAGAGATGTCAAGCCCCCAAGCATCGATCCGACTTCCTCAAAGACGGCTCAAGTCTTGGTCAACACCGCGATTCCATCCCCCAAGGTGTCAAGCCTAGTGAAAATCCGGCTTAAAACACCTTAATTATGAGGAACGCGGCAATATCCAAGTGTCATGTACCTGAAACATAAACATGAAAATACAAATATATTAAATTGTTCATTTAATCGTGTCCAACAAACAGATGTAAGGCGGAACAAACATGCCTTTAAACAAATGCATTAAAGCTGAAATAATGCAGCAGTTGAACACATAAAACTGTTTAGGAGGAAAAACTCAACTAATTTAAATAGTTTATGTAAAATTTTGTTTAACAAGTGCTGGCTTATCCATTATTCTGGTTTTTATGCTTGACCTTTCGTGAGACGGAAGACTCGCAGCACAGAACCATGTCCTTAGGTGATGATGCCTAATGACACCGTCCAGAACCCAAGGCCAAAACACCGGCTTTGTGTGCCGAAAAGTCACTACTCCGGAGTCCACATAAAAACAACAAAAAATGTGTGTCCACAAAACTTAAGCTAACGTCCGAAGACGGGTTTTTTGCATGGTACTGGGGCCTTAAAACGGCAAGACGGTGAAAGTTTTATACTCACGAGCGCAAGGCAAATCATGAAAAAAATATGACCAAAACGAAAGCGGTAGAATACTTAGGATATAAATAAACCAATCTTAATCTTATAATCATAAATAATTAAAATAATAAATAAATAGAGACTTAGCTGTTTGAGCGGAGTCAGTGTCGTTTGCGGCGAAGATGAATCCATCCGCGACGAAGTCAAGAGGGCGAAGTAGTCCATAACGATAACGAAACCGGACGCAGCAAAGATAAAGATGTAGCAAGCCATAAATTCGGCGTGTCGAAACTAAGACCAGCTCCGGTAAAAACCAAAGCGTAGTTGGCCGCGGAAAAATTCCGATGCGTAGCCGCAACTCCACACGTATACTTCTTCGACCAACAAGTATAACATTAAGTATAACATGAATCAGTCAATTTTGTTTCTTGTATGTGCGTGGAGCAACACGATCAGATCAAAAGTTGCTTTTTTCCTCACGTGAAGGCTCCACAAGGCTTGACATACACGATTCACGTTTGATCGATGCATCAAATTTGACATGACAAATCCCGTCGTCTTTGTTGCTTGACGAGTTGCTCTGTCTTGCATGCATGTTGGACTGATTTAAAAACCGTTGCCAACCGGTAGCCGAGTAGAAAAAGGCGTCGCGAGAAAGGACTCGTAGTTAATTTGCGTCTCCGGTACTCACGTGGAGCGCTGCCTAATCCAGTCGTTGAACTACATCCAGGGCGATCGATCCTGTAGATCGGACCTGCTACTCCTGAGGCGGTTTTGACGTTTCACCCGCGTTTGCATGCCAAAGACGGTGAAAAGACGAGTTGTCATAGGCGGCGTCAAGCAGGGACGGAGACAAGGGGGACGAGCAGGGTCTACGCCCCTCTATGCTTGTGATTTTTATTGAAAATTTAGCCATGGAAGCTCATATTTTAAGCTAATTTAACTAGCTTAGCCCCCTCATTGAGATCACACACATGACTTGCCCCCCTTGAGCTCAGTTTCTGGCTCCGTCCCTGGCGTTAAGGACAGCGACTAGAAAACTACAGACTTCAAATCCAGCGACAACTCCACCAGCATGATGAGCCAGCGATCGCTGAAATAGCCATGGCAAAGACCGATCTGTCCGCGGCAAAGCCTGCTGGTTATAAGATCGATCTCGTCGGTGATGTGAAGCCGGATGCGTCGAGGCCGATGAGCCAATCAGACGCAATCTAGCAAATAAAATTGATGAGAGATCGCACGACACCGCGGACTTGGCCACACGCTCAAGATCTTCATACTCTCAAGAGCGATGGCGAAGCCGGAGCATCGCCGAAGATGCGATTTTTCCGTCTTCGGAGACGGCGAGGGGATCCCGCCCGGATCCGTACTGCCGACAAGTACGCCATGGAGGGGTCCTCACAGTGCGTGTTTAGAGACGTGGGTAAAGGCGGACGGTTGACGGGTACGAGGTAACATAGCTTACCCATTTTCAGATCTCACGACGATGGCGGAATCCTACTCCTGCTATAAATCACTATAATGGCAATATGCCGAGTTACAGAGATAGGTTCGCTATGCGAGGTTATGTGAAGTTGTCTATGATCGTGCCCTAAAGGCTCCCATAGGCCCGACTTATATAGTCGTCAGGTCCTAGGGTTACAGGAAAAAGTCCTAACCAGACAGGTTACACAGTCCTACACGGTCTATTACTAGTCTAGCGTGTCTTGCACTCCAAGGCTCCGGATACGTCTGTGACTCCTTCGTAGCCTTCATTTATCCGGCATAGGCCTCCCTTCTGAATCCATCTAACTGGGCCGCCCAGTAGGCCATGGGTCATGCTATCAACTGTGAGCCACCCGGGTTATCCGGATAAGAGACATGCTATGAGGATACCCATATAGCATATTCCCAACATCTCAACCTCAGATCTACGATGTAGATTTTCGGATGATTTAATACAAATAAAATTGTCCTTCTCACTCATAAATTAATTAAGGGAGTTTTAAAACTCTACAAATTTTGATTACAATTTTCAAGGATAGGTATTTAAAATCGTTTCCGTGTATCCTTGGTCTCATACCGTTTAGATATGTAAAACAAAAGAAATGAAAAAGACAAATAAATGGCAGATCTGACTTTAGGATTTTTCCTAGGTCATTCGAAAAATGATTTTGAGTTGATTCGAACTCTCATGGATCAAGGCTTATAATGTATATCAACTCCTATGAGGAAAAAATTATTTAACTTGCAGAAATTTTATAGTGAATTAAATACCAAAACAGGAGCTATTTTCACTATAAAGAACATAACAAACTAACTACAAATGCTAAAAATTCAAATCCAATTTTCTTGAGCTCGCAATATACATATCTATATGACGGTATGACTTGTGCTTGGTGTAAAATGATTGAGTATTGTGAGCATATCAGTTTGCTTGTAAGCCCTATTTTAAATATCTAATTATTTAAGACCCAGAAACAAGATTAGTTTTGGGGAAAACCTAGCTTGTTGGTGCTTAGTAATGTTGGTTGCATCTTTGTTATTGGTTTATAAACCTTGGATACCATAAATGGCTTTTAGGATTTAATTTCTTGATTTATATCTTGTGTGATGGTTTACAAATAAAGATGCCAAATTGGCATAATTGGAGAAAAGGTTTTCAGTAATAATTAAGTGTTTTAGTATCATTACTGAATGCTTTAAGTGGTTTAGTTGTTTGTGTATCTGAGTATGGTATGGTGATTGATGTGTGATCGTTTGGCTGTTTTGCATGTTAATTTTGTTGCGATGATAGACATGAACCGTGGTGAGTATGAGAAAGGAGTAATTGTGAACTTCCAAAAGGAAGTCGAGGGATAAGGTGCTGACCAAGGCAAGACACCTAATTGTTCATAAGCTTTTCCTACAATTCATTTTATGCATGTTTTAATTATCTACTTATGCAACTTGCATTGTTCTACTATTTTGTTACTCATATATTGTAGTATATTGGCTCCTCCAAGCTATGAAGCTTTTGTATTGTTAATTACAAACCCGCATTACACTCTTATACCCCATTGTTTAGTAATATAGTGGTTTACACCATCCCCTTTGGCAAATACTTTTTAGCAAAGCAAAACTATAGGTTGGGAACCCCTCAAAATGTTTACAAATGGTTTCACTATAAAACCTTGGGAATGTTGCCTTACTAAGAGGAAGTTTTGAAAGGAGGAAATGTCTTATTTCAAATAATGTTTGAAAGAAAGAGAAGGAAAATTTTTGCAAAAATGACACTAGGTTCTATGTAGTTTGCTGGAACAACTAAACCGTGTAGTCACATTACCCTGGATTGGGACAAGCTTGACTTGAAGTTTGTTTATTTTAGTATGGGATGCCTCACAACTACTTATAAGGAATCGTATCCCTCAAAGCCAGGTATCCCCAACGACAAGGGTCATTAGTTGGGAACAGTGATCCTAGGGAGATGCAAATTGCCTTCGGGTGCAGTCGGACGATACTATGAGCCTCTCATTGAAAGTGCACACTCGATGGAGTGTAAAATGCACTTTGGATGGTCTTTTGGTACCCGAGGTGCTGGTGTTGAGAGGGATACCTCATAGGGTAGGCCTTCTAAGGGTGTTTCATTATTCGAACCCCGCATATTGGTGTATGGTTATTCGTGGTTGCTCAAGGTGGATTATAGAATATTGTGGGTAAAATTCACATCTTTGCAGAGTGTAAATCTATTCCATGTACGTGGTCATGGATGGTTGAAAAGGTTGCTTCTTAGTAGTGTTGGTTTTGTTTTAAAAAATGTTTTGGAAAGCAAAGGCTAGGAAACTGTTTAGGTCATGGGATGACCAGAAAGGAAAGGAATCGTTTTGGGTCATTGAGATGACCAGTAAGAAAAGGAAGTGTTTTGGTCATGGTATGACTAGGAAGGAAAAGGGATAACCCATTCCTAGAAGTTTCACTAAAAACTTGTTTTCAAATGTTTTCCAACAAAGATATAGAGACATGCTATATCTATAAGAGAAAACTTTTTTTCAAATGTTTTCAACTAAGATATAGAGATATGCTATATCTACAAGAGAAACTATACTTTCTCAAGAAACTAGACTTAGATAGAGCCATCCTACTACCATAGCCATGCTAGATATCCTGTTATTAATGTTCTCCTTAGATGGTTTGCGAGTACATTCCAACATACTCCCTGGAATTTTACATGGCTATTTACTTGGTCAGACTTCGAGAAAGACGAGGAACAAGAAGGGAACATGGCAACTATGCGAACTAGCGGGTTCTCACGGTCAGCCGCATGTAGGGTTAATGCTAAAGGGAATATTCCCTAGAGGCAAATAATAAAGGGTTATTATTATCATATCTCAATTAGTCCATAATAGTTTCATATTGTTCTATAATTGTATCAAGTAGAAACATTGATACAGGTGTGATATGAAACAGAAAGTCCCTAGTAGTCTTTAGTCATACTAGTTCATTGGTCAACCGATGATCAAGGTTTCTTGATCATGGGTGATAGTGCCAGGTTACAACGAGGTCATATCATTGGTGAATGATGTGATGGATATTATCAAAATATTATGACATGATCAAGTCACGAAGTTCATCGTTGCAATAGTTAGAAACATAGTATCCTCCTCCTTTGACCGTGAGATCATATTAATCACTATATCCCGAGGCTACTCTAACAGCAACAAACGTCACTCAGTGAAACGGTGATTATAAAGGTATACATTAGGTATTCCAGAGGTACATGTTGAGTCCTATGAATCAAGACCGGGATTTGTTCACCCGCATGACGGGTAAGATACCTAAGGCCGACTTGGTGAGATTACATCCATAATATTGCAACATGTGACTAGGTCAACAAAGATGTAATATCACAGTAACAAGTGAAACAGTACTTGTCGATGACGAGATTGAACAAGGTATGTGATACCAAATGGTCCGATCTCGGACAAGTCGTATTGGAGAAACAAAGGGAACTGGACTCAACGTTTATGGTTCAAAAGATATTGTCATCATGGAATGGATAGGGTTCATTATGGGCATACCTATCCCGCTAATGATCATTGATAGAGATCATCTATGTGCCATTCCCGAGCCGTGGGTAAATACACTTAAGGGTACGATGAGTTAGAGATCATCTGTAAGTTGAAATCACAGTAGAGAAAGAGAAAGCCGAAATTGTTCCGAAGAGAGATCCGATGTTATTCGGAGAAAGAAAAAGGAAAGGACCGAAAGGTGTTTCGGATGAATGGCAATTTAATATATGCATTTATTATATGTTATTTATGAATTAATATATAAATTGAAATTTATAGGGCAACTTCCTTGTTAGGCCAAAACCCCATAGAAAATTTGTCCCAGGAGGAAGACACCCTGGAAAAGGGAAAGAAAAAACAGCAGCCACAGCAACTAGCGCAAGCCCAGTCGCATAGGCGGGCGGCAGGCACTAGGCGCCATGCGGGGCTGCTCCTTCGCTTCCCCTGCTGGCCCACCGAGGAAGGCACCGTCCCACCCGATCCACTGCCGCTGCAGGCTACGGGATGGCACCGGCCATCCCGACCGCTGGAAGCTATTGCTGGCTATAGCTAGGCCGCGCGCAGAGCCAACCCATCCAGCTCTGGATGCATGCTGCGGTGGTTGTTTGGGCTGCAGTTTGGCCCATCCGGCTATTGATATTTTTTTTGTTTATTTCTTTGACATTTAGTCCCACATGGGACACCCAAAGGGGAGGGCACACCTCCCTCCGCCTATATAAAGGGGTGCCCATGGGTGGGATTATATACACACAAAAGGAGGTTTTCTAAGGCATTTTCTTTAGGGAGTTCTCTCCTCTCTCTCTAGTTGACTCCTTACGCTAGTTTGGTCCCATGAATGGACTGTTTGCACATGAGACGACGCACTAGCAGCACGCCATTACGCTGCGGGGATTTTAAGCCGGAGATCTACTTTCGCACTCCTGATAGGGATCGGGGAGCTAGAGATCATCATCATACACCGTATGTGTACGAAACCATGAGGAGCCACACTTGGGGCATCTTGGATGTCGTGAGCCAGACTGCTGCACGATGGAGCAGGAGGTGACTTGCGAGGATCTTCACGACCTTGAGGTCAGCTACGAGCACAACTACATCAACCACGTTTTCCTCGAAACGTTAACCGCTTTCGGTCTACAAGGGTATGTATCCGAAACCTCGGCCGTTACTGCATTAGGCATTAGGGCGTTCCAACGTAGGAATTTTTTTGTTTTCTGACCCGGAACCCCAAGAAATGTGTGACTTGGGCTCGACGTTTTGATGAAGTTCCATGGCTATTGAGGATTGATGTTAGTCCGTCAAGGCTTATGTAAGGTGTAGCCATAAAGGCGTTGATTTAAGGTTTGTATTCGTTATGTAATAGATGTATTATTTGATACTGGTCGATTATGCTTCAGGACTCACTGATCATGTGATCGTGGTTTTTATGACTGGCTATCCGCGAGGGCCCAAAAGGACAACAATTGTGTGGGCCCGTTCGAGATGGTATTATTCAACAGTCACAACATAAATGGTTTCAAAGGAACATATTGCTCTTCTTTGCACCAATGAATAGCCTAACTCTGTAGATGAGCCTATGACTCAATGGTTGGGGCTGGCAGTGGCACCCAACCCAGGTTCGATTTCCCACGGGAACGAATTTATGGTGTTGCACCAGGTTTATCTCAGCACGCTTTGGACCACGGGGAGAACGACGTACCTGGCGTTCACGGAGTCAGCGGCTTCGAAAGTCTCTTGAATAACGTGTGTTCTGAGTTGTAGGTGTAGTTGTTGCATGTGCATAAGAGGGTGTGTGTGTGTTGTGGTGTGTGTTGAGTATGATGTGTGTCTCCCTGTGTTTGTAATACTACACTTGTAACTCAGTGTTGAGGCTCTAAAAAAATGAATAGCCTAACTGTTTGCATGTCCCCCCTCTACGCACGTCGCTTGTCAGTCTTGATCAAAAGATAGCGATGATTGCTGAAGCATTTGAGCGTGGAAGCGTACGTTGTTCATGTCGTGCAGTGCAGCAAAGGCGGTCCAGGACGTGGGCTAAACTCGCGTTCAAGTGTGAGCAGGACAAAGCCATGACTACGAATAGAAGACGGTGGGGCTGAGAAATGGAGAAGAGATTACAGAAAGATACAAAGCAATAATTCTCATGTCCAAAATATCTTATGTCCAAGTCCAAGATGTTACAAGCTTCCAGTCTAACAAGTTCATACGCTCAGACACTAGTAATGACAGTTCGAAAAGTCGAAGAGCCTCTTTGATTCACAGGCTTTTTAGAACATATAGACAGAAAAAATGCAGGATTAAATTATCATGTGCTCTTAGTCCTATAATACTGGAGAACTACATCAGTTTGTATCAAATAGAATTCCACAAATAGAAATTAGAAAGAAATCCTAACAAGGGGATTTGAGTGGACGAAAAAAATTCTCCAAAACACAGTAACATGAATCCTTTTAAAGAAAACCTAGGATCAAAGGCCTTCATGTAAAAAAACATTTTTTTTGTAAAAACATTTTGATTCATATTCTCCAAAATCGTATGAAATTCCAGTGAATCAATGAGCCGAAATATTGAAGGGCACCGCCACCAATAACAGAGTTTATAGAGATTATTTGGACTGCAAGATACTTGCCTGAATTTAGTAGGAACCTCGACATCCGACAGATTAATGTTTCTTGCCTAAAATAATTAGGCACTACAAATAGTCGACGAGGCCCCTAGTAGTACGGAGATGGGATCTTCTTCGTGGACACTGGAAGATGCAAATCAAACAAGGAACTAGAGAGATGCATGAGCTGGATTGAAAATGAAAGAGAAGACATGATGATGGCTACATAAGGTTCCTGATGTGCCTCTAACTTTCCACATCCGCAACCATCAGGATGTTACACACATGTATCCGACAAGTGGAGTATCCTTATCGATTGGAATCAGGGACTCCTAATCTTTTAGCAGCTTGGCAGATCAAATACCATCTACAATTGGAAAGATGGAGCGACCCGCGAAAAAGAAAAATGGAAAGATGGAGCTGGCACCATTGCCCTTTTGGCCACCACTCTGTTGCTTTCACGTCGCTCTGCTTGATCTTTTGCAATCTGGTAAGACCGGTAGGTATATTCCAGCAAACCAGCAGTTCACTTACCTAGCACCAAAGACACATGATGGCATGAATTGAACTGTTTACTATGGAATTCCTGTAAAATTGTTGTGTGTTTTTTTTAAAAAGGAGCATATATTAATATCACGATGATACCGACTAGTACACTAAACCTCTGCAATAATATGCATATGCACACTGCAAAATAAAAGAAATACTAAAAAAGAACCCCCTACAGCGATTAGATCCTTAGTAGTAGCGACACTAACACCACTAAAATAACACTAGAAGTAGAACCTCTCCAATAGCGATGCCTTAGCACAAACACTGTCGCCGTCCAATTAGCGATCATAGGTTTTCACCGTGGAGAAAGTCTCTGCTCATAAAATAATGCCTTCAACAAGGTCATTGCTAAGCACAACCAATTAAGACTAGACCTTGGATTTTCATCCTATAAGTAAGACCGTGAACTCCTCATGTGCCGACGCCTCCGCTTTCTGATGCCGTTGTATCAAGTCACGAATCACCAAGCCAATTCCTCATCACCACCAGGACTCAATCCATCATTGCTAGTCCTCAAATCTCGGCTTCCATAACATTCTCCGCGCACTGACTTTACCATGGAACTAAAGACATGTTCCACAATGACAACAGACTGTAGAGCTTTACCTCGTTCCCTTTAAAACCAAACGGTCAGAAAAAATACGGTTGCGCGAGACCGAATCCCATCTGTTTCCAGCAATCTTAGGCATGAATCTCCATGGGAGTTCGCCGGCGAAGCTTTCCGAAACTCGACACTCCGGCCAGCTCACTAAAGACAGGCAAATAACATAACATCATCATGGCGTGAGAGGGATCCTAGGATCACCGCCTTTATTCAGGCCGAGCTTCCACACAACCGACCATCCCGGCCGGCCAATCCGCCAGCAGTATGGCAAAACTATGACGACCCTGGCCGCCATGCCGTAGGCGTCGAGAAGCACCATGAGGAGGAGGAGATTGAGTCGCCCCGGTCCGCCGCCGTGCTAGATTGGGCCCATCACCACCTCAAACCCTTGTCGACGGCCGAACACCACCACAAGGATCACCGTTGAGCCGCCGTCTGCCACGCCGCAATACCACCGGGGAACCTTGTCGCCGTGATACCCGACGCGCATCACGTCCTCCATGGGGAAGCGTCCCTCGTCACAATCCCGCCGAAGAGGAGACAAGCGCACCCCTCCCCCCCCCCCCTGTCACGCCGGCAACGAGCAGGCCCGGCCGAAGCCCTAGTGCTGGCGAAGGAGGGAAAGGAGCGGTGAAGGGGGTCTCGGACGGCGGCGGTGGCTAGGGTTGCCCCTCCCATTGCCTAGAAGAGGGGACGTACGGGAGTCCTAAGTCAGCTTAACTAATTTGCGGGTTGCGTTTCATAATGGCCTGCAAATTCCTGCACGTAATGGCCTCCCAAGGAATGCACATAATTTAGCTCACTAGACCATATTCAGTATTCAGAGACAAGGAGCTACACTGAAATAAAAGAAGGCAAACAAATTTTCATTAGAGTAGCGATACATTAAACTTAAGACAGAGCAGCTAATTTCCCGCATGTGTCTTGCGATCTGACAAAGCTAGAACAACAACATAGTGTATTAGAAAAGTGTTATTCCTCTGTGCTACGAGGTTTCAGCTGGGATCGATGACTGCAAATCGCCATCTTCTAGTCTAGAAGAAGGCTCGGCTTCCATAGAACACCTTGGGAGATTTGTCCTGGGCCGTGGGTTTCTTCGTCGTCGCGCTGGAGTCGGTGGTGCCGCTCGAGTCCGCGGGCGAAGTGGCGGCGGCGGCGCCGTTGCCGCTCTTGTCGCTGCCATTGTCCATGTCCAACGGAAGTTTCATCTTGGCCAGCGACTCCGTGAACTGCTGCATGCTCTTCATGTACATATCCATGATCTCCTTCTGGTTCACCTGCACCTCCTGCTCGAAGTTGAAACTCATCGCCGGCGGCTTGTCCACCGCGCTCTCAGACATGGTGCCGGGTGAGTTCACCGCCGGGCTCTCCTGAACGGTGTGGGACGAATCGACCTCCGCCGCGTCCGAGGCCTTCTCCTTCTGCCCTGCTGCTGAGGAGAGCGCGTTTCCTGACGGCTCCGACGGGTTGGACTGCGGAGTGGCCGGGACGGCCGCGGCGGGGGACTCCGTGGTGGACAGGCTGCTGACTGGCGTGTCACTCCGGAAGGCGCCGGCGGAGTCGGCGGTGCTGTTGTCCGTCGAGAAGCTCTGCACGACGCGTACGCCGGCGTGGTGGGACTCGCCGTCGACGTCCTCCGAGGTCAGGAGGCTCTCGGAGCTCTGCGCTTCCACGGCCGTGCACGGTAGCCCAACATACTCCGAGAGCATGATCTTGTTTTCCTCCACAAGATTGAGGTCAGGGAACTCCATATTCTCGTATTCCATCTCGGCGCCGTTGCCCGCGTCCTCGCACTCCTCGGGATCGGCCAGCGCTGGCTTGGGAGTCGGCGAGACGGGGATGACCTCGGGCACGACCCCGATGTAAGAGAGCTCGAGCTCCAGGAACCCAGACGGGGAGTGGAAGAGGTCGTTGGTGCTGAGCGGGAACTCCCCGGCGAGAGTGCCGCCCTCTGCGGCGATGACGTCCGGGAGCGGCACGAGCGCGAAGCCCAGCAGCTGGTCCTGCAGGTAGTTCTTGACCCGGCTGAGCATCCACACCTCGCAGCGGAGCGCGGCGTCGACGTCCCCGGCGCGCACGGCGACGCGCACGGACTGGTCGAACACCGGGTTACGGCCGCCGCCGTTGATGACCTGCGTGGACGCCGCCGGCGCGCCCTCGCCCGGCAGCGACAGGCGCGCGTACACGTCCTGCTTGTGGTAGATGCAGATGTTCTGGATGTCCCTTGCGCTCTTGACGTGCACGTCGACGTACCCGATCAGCTCCCCGCTCCCGTTCGCCGCCGGGGCCGAAACCGCGTCCCTCTGCTGCTGCTGCTGCTGCTGCGACTCCATGAAGGGAACACCTCTGCCGCTAGCTGCTACTCTGCAACTGTAGCCAAGAGATAAGAACGAACGGATCAGACGAAATCCATGTAAGATTACGCTAAATTTCCCAGAGACACAGGTGGGGGGGAGCAGCTGGATGGTCAAAATCCAAGATTAGGTACGCAAGGTGGAGACGAGGAACTGTCGGTTGACGCTCACCGCAGGAAGCCCAACCGGAAACTGCGCACCAGCTCCAACTCTGAACGACGCTAGCTTACTCCAACTCGATTCAACTACTCGAACAGCAACAGGAGATCAAGAACTCCTTAACTCCATCCACCAGTGGGCGGCACTACCGTACTAGGGAAAAGTCGGCCAGGTTTCCATCCCGATAAAGTTGAAACAAGCAATAGCTCAAAATCCCATGGAAGAAAAGGCAAATCTCAGAGCACGCACGCTTACCCTGTGTGTCCTGGAGAAGAAGAAGCAGCACCACTGGAATCAGGCGGAGGAGAGAGCAGCGGGCTGGGCTGGGCTGGGGTTGGGGGAGGAGGAAGGACGAAGGGAGGGGCTCGAGGATATGTAACACCAAAGTCCAAAGGGAATTAGGGCAGTAGCACGGGAATTTTTTATAGTCGCCCGCCTCCTTTGCCTTGCCTTTGCCTTTCTTTTCTACGACTCCCTTTTACCTAACTACGCTTGCCTGCTTTTATTGCCTTGTTTGGCCTTACACCAGCCACACAACACTCCACAGCAGCCTAAATCTATACGTTTAGTACTAGTACTCCACTCCATAATGAGCGGTATTATTGATGTGATTAGGGCGTTCAAAAGCGCCATCTCCGCTGGATGGTATCGCGACCGCATACTTAGCCGTCAGGTCAGGCGACGACACTACGCATGCGGAGACGAACCAGAATAGAAAACCGTACTCCGTAGCTTTAATGAACCAGACGCATATACGGGTGGAAAAATACGGGAGGAATGAAGGAAAGTGAGGGGAAGCGGGTCGCAGAAAGTCAGGGGGCCGTGAGCTCATCGGCGGGGGAGGGGCACTTTGCGCCGGAGTAGTTTTTCTTTCCCGTTTACGGTGCCCGAAAAGTCAAAGGAATCCTGGCGCAGCCGCGGGCCGGCCTGGGTTTGGAGCCTTGTGGCGGCAGCAGCGCGTGACGGGGGGGGAGCCAACGGGGTGCCGCCACGTCCGCGCGTGGTGGCGAGGGGGGAAAAGCCTTTCTCGTGGGGAGGCTGCTGCTGCGTTCCGTTTTGTTTTTAATCGGAACCGTCTGGGCGCCGGGGCGGCCGGGCGAGCCGGAGGAGCTTCGCGCGCGCGCGAGCGGGTGGGTGTGGTTGCGGGTGGGGGTGGGGCGCGTCGCCGTCAGTGGGGGACCCGGCGCGACCGCACGCTTGCGCAGAGTTTTCAAAGCGGATATCATCCGTTTCTGCGGCCGCCATCATTCCCCGATCGATCCAGATCGCTCGTCTCGTCTGGTCGATCGCCCAGCGCATGGCATATGGAGGCTTGTTCTGTTTGCTGCACCTGCCGTGTTTGCCCGGTGCACAGTGACCGGAGAGAGGGACCTGGCGTGCTGCGTTGTTGCGCCGCTGGACTGGCTAATCATCTCAAGGAATCAGGTTGCGACATGGACGGGTTTTATTTTTCTCATAAAATTTGTCTGTCAACTGTCAACATGTGCGTTGTTGCTAAGAAGACGTGATTGTGTAAGCAGGGAGCCATCGACTGGGCGGCTTAAACCCTGCGTACATAACCCGTCACTATTGTATTCGAGCCCACCAAAGTTTAAATCTTAGGTTTGCAACACTATGTGTTGTATAAAGACGGAATATTCTTTCAGTGAGAGGCGGCGTTCCGTCGACAGCAAGGCGCCCGTGGTGATTTCGTCAATCTCAAGACCCGATCTGCTGGCTCAGTTTCTCGGAGGTGCTCGGGGTAGGGTGTGCGTGTGTGCGTTCATAGGGGTGGGTGCATGTACGTGTTATGAGTGTCTTTGACTGTACTGTGTTTCTCAAAAAAAGTTGAGAGTCATGCATGCATACGAGGTCCTAAAAGTATCGGAGGTGTCAACTACAGTAGATCCTAGTCCTATGAAAATGTATATCGGGGTCTTACAAGTTTCACAATTTCTTTACAGAAGTCAACCACGTTCTACGCTACATCGAGGATGGTTGGTCGACCGTGCAATGGGAGATCGAGGGCCACGGGCATCTAGACTTTTTCGCGGTGTAACCGTAGCTTTTTTCGTTTTTTAATTTGGGGAGTCATGCCCGCACCCTGGTCAGAGAGTCCATTCTCTTTCTCTCCCGTCCCCCGTTCAGGAGTGGAAGCAAGGTGGCAGAGCTCCTGGCGATTTCCGCTCTCGCCAGCGTCACCAGCTCTCACCGCTACTACATCACCCGCGAGCCGAGCATACCCAGCACGTCTGCCGCATCCCCGACTATATCTCCGCAGTTCACCGACTACTTTGACAGGTTGCCGGCGGAAATCCGCGCGTCTCCATACAGAGTCGAGCGTCGTCGGCTCGTCCCTTTCCCCCTGAGAGCCAGCTACATCGGGGTGGATGGGGTGGAGGGAATTCGTCGTTGGATTCCCAGGGCATAGCTGTCATGTGGCAGGCCGTCCTCCGCGACCGTAGCCGGATACATCCTCACATCAACGTACACATCCCTACATTCCTGCATCGCCAGCTGCAACCCCGGAGCCCACGTCCCGCATCCCCGCATCACAACCCACATCGCATGCGCCACATCGGCAAAATATGTTCATCGGTAGCCTGTATTTCTGCTACACCTTCTTCAGTTCCGCTACATCTTCTTTAGATCTCCACCTGCAGGTACTTTTTGGTCATCCTTTTTGCTACAATTTATAAATGTAGCATTAGCAAATGTTTTTTTACTCTTTTTTGCCTTGTATGTTAGTTCTCTTTTCGAGTTTATTTTTTAAAATGTAACACACTTATATTTTTTTGTGGAACTGATATCTTTAGTTCAAGCAACAACTAACAAAAATATTTGTAGCTTGTATGTATCTGAAATGAAACCTGCAACCTTCCTCTGTCATTTTGAAAACAACATGTTAGTAGTACATCATGTTTGACATTTTTCTGTAGCATATATGTGTGACTCTATATTTTTTTTTTCATTTTTACTCTGATTTTTTGTATCATTGTTGTAACAGAGAACTGTCAGAACAGTTCACTATGTATAATCACTAAGATTTTTTATGATTTTCCTCTATGATTTTCTTTTATTAATAAATAGTTGTAACGATGAATTTCTAGTGCTAGTTATAATTGTTTTTCATTGCCTTGTATGAATTATTGAAGCCTAAAAACAGGATGTATGTTCATTTATTTTTGTTTTAGATAAATGTAGCAGTAGCAAATGTAACACAGTTCTGATTGTTGTTATGTTCATACGTTCTTTTTTAGTTCTAAATGACAAGATCTAGCAGTAGCAACAAGAATAGGACAAGGTGGAAGAATTCAAAGCTTCGCCTCATGCGGGAGAGGCTTACTCTGAAGCCTCAAACATTGCCTATGGATGATGAGTTGGGGGAAAGAGAAGAACGGGAAGATTTGGAGATTGGTATTACTAAACCAGAAGAGGAACATGTTGACAACAAGAACAATGAGGTCAGTTTTTCATGTGTTTGTATTCTTCAATTTATTTTTTGGATTTATATTTAATCAAATGTTTTTCAGCAACATTTTTTGTTTTGCAACCAAAAATGTGTATTGACTGAAATCTTTTTTTGTTTGCTTGTAGAATTCTAAGGCAAAGAAACTGTTTCAAAGGGCCTCAACTATGAAACTTTGTCAAGTTATACCCAAAGCTAATTGAAGACCTAATGCATGTAAAATGCATACATTAAATTTGTAGTTTGTTGACATGATTTCCCACATATTTGCAACATATATGATGTTAAATATATGTTATACATTGATTTCAGGGATTTTCTAAACAATTCCCTCTCTTTTGGTTCTAACTTTTTCTGGCAGAAAAACCTCTTGTTAGTGTTTTTTCTGGCAGAAAAACATATAATGGAGCTAGGTCAACGGGAGCTGTTAGATAATTTCCATACGAATCCAACGAGCTAAAGTAGAATCCAAGGGGACCAACGAGGTGAAAATGATATCGCATATACTAGAGGGTGTGCCACATGTATGATCTCAGCTGTCGAAACTCCGATGTAGTTGATTCCACTGCCACCCATGCTCATTTCCTTCTCGGACGTCCAATCGCCTCGATTATTTCGCCCATGGAGTTCTCTTGACCTAAAAAATCCCTATATAAGGACCCCCTCAGGGAGTCTTCGAGACATAACACACTAGATACGAAAACACCACCAAACAGAGTCTGATCCAGCGAAGACTGGAAGCGGAAACTCCGTCGGAGCCACCTCCGGGGAGATCTCCACCCTCTCCAACATCTCCAGCATCATCACCATGATGAAGAGGGAGTATTCCACCTCCGGTCTATGGGTTTGTGACAGTAGCGTGATCTATTTCTCTCTCGTTCTTCATAGATCTAGTACCATATGAGCTGCCCTACATGATTATGGTCATATTTGTAATTCCTATATGGTGGATCTTTGTTCTATGATTTGATATTTGATATTGGAATCTATTTTGTGTAAGATGTTTTGATAGATGCATATCACGCGTCCTATTCTTAATTGCTTGTTTTGATCCAACTTGTATTCAAGAACTTGTCTGGAGAGAAGTGTGTGTTAGATGGAGTAGCATGGTGGTAGAGATTGAATTGTGACACATAATATCCAAGATATACTTTGGTTTTTACCTTTCTTTTACTGCCTCACTAGGGATAAAATGAAATAATGTGCTATTATCTTGTGACAGTTGATAACCTTGTTAGATCAAGGTAGCATATTTGTATTTCAAACATCATGTACTATTGCTTAAATTTATACTCTGATTTGTTCTTAATTCAATATTTCATGGAGATTTCCCTTTCTTGAGGATTATAAGAGAGAGATGTATTCCATCTCAATATTAGAATGTGCTATCCATATTAATTCTTTTATCAAGAACATATAGAAAATTCCACGAGTCTTTATCATTGATGAATTGTTTTGTGATCACCACAACGTAAAAACAAAGTAGACAAGTGAACCCATGAATCCTGGTCTGATTTTTATCATAAGAAACACCTTTCCATTGCATCTACTATCCTTTTTATTTTCTACAATTTATTATTTCGAAAATACAAAAATACTTTACTACTTGCAATCACTCATAAAAACCCAAAAACAACTCTACTATCTTCCATATCATCTAGTTTGCATTTCTTTACATTACTTTACTTTATTTACTTTAGTTTATTTTATATTTTATTTTATATTACTAATATGAAACCTTGTGATTTACAACCACTTGGTGGAGTTGGGGACACAAGACAAATTATTTTACATTACAGGTTGCTTGAAGAGGAGAACGCAAATATCCTTCCACAACCAATTCCCCGAGAGTTCGATATAAACCCTCGAGTCACCCTTGTGGGCATAAGAAGCTTGCTACAACACTCTGCATTTGGAGTCCCAACGAAAAGTAGCCACGTTTGTTGCCATTAATACCAGCAGACGATGATAAGAAAGGCAAAGTACGGAGGCTTGCTGGAAATCAAGTGCTCAAAGCTCTATCCTTAATTATGTCAGTACTTGATGGATAGTTTTGTCCCAACAACGTGTAGCTTGGTTTTCCCCGGGCAGAGCTCAATCCCATTAACCGAAGGGTTTGTCCATGAGGTTCTTGGAGTGCCAATGGGCCATTTGGAAGTGACATTTCGAGGTGAAAAAAATGCATCAACTTTCATGAGGGAGCAATTTGGTGGTGCTGGCACGTGACAACCCATCATGACTGCTTTGGCTGATAAAATAGCAGCAATGCGACCAACAAATAGAAAGTTCTTGATATTCTACATCACATATGCAATGTGTTCAGTGCTAGCGCCAACAACATGGATTCGTGTCAGTTCAAGGGTGTATCCATCACTGGTGAACATAAAGGAAGCAAAGAATCTGAACATTTGTAAATTTGTGATCACCATTATTCGCAAATCATTAAACAATAATGGAGAAAAGGAACAAGTCATGCCTTGCATGCTGTACCTCATGGTAACTTCTCTTTTTATATTTTTTTACTAAGAGCTTTTTTCTTTTTATATGGTAATCTGAGTTTTTATTTTTTTCTCATGTAGGTGAAATATGTTGATTCATTACAGATACAAGGGATCGACATTAGTGAGGACATAACAATAGTTTATGTATGGACAAATGCCATGATCAAGGAAGCTCTTAAACAAGATACCAGGAGCAACGGGTGGTTCGGCGCACCACCGGTACATTCCACTAGTGTATTTTTCTCATTGAAAAATGTAACTACATTTTTCTGTGTGATTGTCTTATTTTCTTCACAAGACATTTGTCAACACCCGGATTTTTAATCCCAGATGCTTGTTATGCCATACATCGCAATCCCAGGATTACCATTTTTGCGAGACATAACAGAATTGGATACCATAGTACATCATCCATTACAAACCATTCATAATGTCTTACACAAATAGGGATCTCATTGATCCAGTTCTTAATACAACTTCAAGCAGTGGAATACGTAATAATAACGGTAGCATAGGCGAAGCTCCATCTTCGGGGTCACAGGCAATGCTGACGATGGGAGATGATCCTAGTTGTCGTAACCTTCCTGGGGTCCATCCTCCAGGTACTCCTCTTCATAGTCTGGCCATGGGAATAGCCAGGGACAAAGCCATGAGTACTCTTTAAGTACTCGCAAACTAATACTAACAAGTGAAAGAAGTTTTTGATAATAGGACACTAGGCTCTAGGGTTGTTTTGCAAAAGCCAGATTTATCTCTACTAAGTTTGGAAGCAACGAATGCTAGTTGAGGTTTTATAACACCTAAGTGGGAACTTGTATCTCATGCTACAAGCCTATTGTGGTCAAGTCAAAGTCTCAATTCATTTCACAAGTCTTTTGAAAACATCTGACGGGGGAACAGTATAGCCACTCCAACCGTCCATAACCGCGGACGCGGATATTCGAATAGTTTGACACTCTGCAGAGATTGTACACTTTCACCACAACATTCGATACATCCGTCAGGAACAAATCCTGAATTTACCATACTCAGTATGTGGATAATCAATCCTAACCTTTCAATTACACGCCCTAGTATAAGCACCTCTCCTATGAGTTTGGCCTCCCAACCATGACCAAGCATATCTTGGAGTGCATGCATGTGGACAATCTTCACAAGGTAGCCTCAGCTCAGACCTTGGCCGTGAGGGAACTAATACTAAGGTATATAAGTTTCAAGTCAAGACCTACCCAATCTTCGGGTATTGTGGTTGTACGATAAAATTGGAATGGTATCGCATCCAGACAACCATCAGTTTTATAAAGGGCTAAGGCTCATGCCTCAACATTTTCATCACCAAATCATCTGGTGTTCGGAAACACATGTCAAAACATCTCAGTAGAATGATCCATAATTCTAAGGTTTTCATAACCATTTTCACCAAGTATTCCCATCTAATGTTAATCAAGTTTTATGCTTAGCACTAGCATCTACAAGTGGGGGTAAGCACTAATGAGTGGTGGTAAACTATTGGAGTTTAACTGAGTTTAATCTCATGCCTTAAGATGACATCAAGATTATCTAGCTTAGGCCAAATTTTATGCTATTTATGCAACCTTCAATTATCCTTCTAGTATCTACCATTTATTCCAGTAACTCTAAGTAGGAGCTTTGATAAAGAAATAAAGTAATAAGCTGGCAAGTAAAACTAGGATTGGTTTATCAAGGGATCATATATGCTTTAAGGCATATAGTGGGCATGGTAACAAGTATTAGCTTGCATAAGGTTAACTTGTATAGTAAGGCTTGCTAAGGTAGAGTATCTTGCAAGTGTTAGCTTGCATATGTCAACTTGATTATTAAAGCTTGCTAAGTTAATAGCTTGCAAGTATTGGCTTGTGTAGAGCAGTGGTTGAAGTTCTCCTCGGCTTCTTCTTCGTAGTATCCTCCTTCCTCCTCGTATCCTTGGTCGGTACTAGCGCCTATGGGGCATCCTTTTATTACTTGAACATTATTTCTGTAAGTAATCCTATATATTTTTATATATTCTGAAAGGTATGGTTAAATGTGATTTTTGAGAGTTGGAATCAACTCAAAAGCTATTATGGTTTAAATTTGAAAAATGTTTGAATGCAGAAAAGCTTCTGCCTTGTTATTTTTACCAAGGGTGATCTATAGATCCAAATGACTTGAATCCAACGGGCTTGGATTCAGCACTTCCAGATCTTTCTAACAAAATTAGTTTCATTCAATTTGGTGCTCTGAATCGATTTGGGTTGATTTTTGAAACTGGGTACAGAAGTGTGTTTGAAATAAAATGGAAAAGGTTTAATTCAAATAACTGGGCTGCGCGGGAAATGTTAACGGGCCGGCCTGCTACGCACAACGCTTCTGCGGGCTGCATAAGTGGCTGTCCCCACGCGTCAGTGAGACAGGGGGTGCGAAGCGGTATGGAGCGATATGGTGCGTTCGATCTAGTTCTAATCCAACGACTGAGGGTCATCGTCGATGTTGGGCAACGCCGGCGAGGTAAATCTAGCGCCGATGGGGTCATTGGGGCTCACCGGTTCGGGGCGGTCGGCGAGGCGAGCGATGAAGTCGACGACGGCGAACCTCCTGGTACGGTGGCTTCTCCAGGCGGCTCAATCGGGCTTCCTTCTTCTCCAGAGGCGGGCTCGGTGAAATTCTGGCGTCTTTCGCCTTGCTCCGGGAACGGTGTGGCACGATCAGTGAGGAGAGGGGAGTGAGATGGTGTGCTCAATTCAGCTGGGGGTGGCCTCTATTTATAGTGCAGCGAGGGGACCGACGGGGCGCAAGGTGAGCTCGTCGTGGTCGATGGTACAGACGGCTATCGGCGTGGGCGACGGTAGGGTGCGGTGCGGTGTTCCCTGGCGATGCTCAACGACACGGTGGCGAGACGTGGGGCGGTGCGGTTTGGTCGGAATGTGACGGTGCTCTGTGCGTGACCGATGGAATATTTAATGGCGCACAGCGCGCGTGGTCCGCGCAGAAGCGAACGAGCGTGTCTGTGGGGTTGCTGGGACGGTGGTGATCACGTATGCACGTGGCGAGTGCGGCGCGCGGTCTGTGGGCGTCGGTCGAGCGTGGCGCACGGGGCGTGCTCTCTGCATGGTTGCTGGCGAGCTTGGCATGGTTCGTGCGTGTGGTCCAGTGGCTGGCAACGTTCGAGCGGTGGACAGGGAGTGGCGGTGGACGGTGGGCTGCCTCCCAGACATGCTGGCTAGGCTTGTTTCTCCTCCTAGCTTGCTGTCGACATGGGGGTGACAAGTGTGCACTCGGCCTGCTTACCATTGATGGCATTGCCAAGCTTACAATGATTCTAAGGGTGTGCAATTGAGCTAGATGGTCTACTAAAGCCTAGTTGCAACCAGAGAGGGAACAAGTTAGGCTTCAACACTGCTCACAATAGTGTTTGGATTTTGTTTGATTTGTGTCTGCCAAGTGTTTGATGAAATGGCCGCAAGAACTCAAGTTTTGAATTTTGAAAAGATTTTTGGTGGGTGTGCTAGGTTGGTGCTGGTGAGTCTGCAGATGCTTGGGTTTTGAAAGTTGAGCTTGTTTGAGTGGTTTTTGAAAAAGTGGGATCTTCTCATATGATTAAGATTCAATTTTGAACTGTCATTTAAACTATGCATTTGAAAGTTTCTGGATGATCACTAAGTTGGTCTTGATACTTTGTTATGTGTACAATCAAGGGGTGCAAAGATACAGAAAAGTTTCTGTTAAGTTCTGAAAGTTTGAGACAGCCAAAGTAGGCATGTGAGTTAAATTGGTCAAAATGACCATTCACTCATTTAGCTTTGTTTTGATTTATTTGTCTTTGAAAAAAGTTTGGGAATTGTTTAGATGATGTTTATTTCACCTAAGAAACATTTTACAAGCAAATAAACACATAAACAAGGCAATTCAAAAGAATTCAAAATGGGATGCATACACACATGCATACTTTCATATTTTTATTTAGAAATGTTTTTGTTAACCCTAAATTTGATGATTAGAGTTTGATGATTAGAGTTTGATGATCCAAGTTTAGTATTTTTGGGATGTTACAAACCTTCCCACCTTAAACAAAATCTCGTCCCGAGATTTGAAAAAGGACGAAAAAGATTACCTAGGATTTGAAGAGATCGGGAAACTCTGTCCTGATGTGATCTTCGCGCTCCCAGGTAGCTTCCTCTTCTGTGTGGTTGCTCCACTGAATCTTGAGAAACTTGATGCTTCAGGTTCGAGTAGTTCTGAAAGCTTCTTCCAAAATACGGATGGGTACTTCGGGATAGGTCAGGTCATCGTTGATCTCTATGGTCTGGTGGTCGATATTCTTGAACACTTCGGTCTTCTCAGGGACTTCGAGACACTTGTGACGTAACGAGATATGGAACACATTGTGCACGGCTGACATCTCTTCAGGTAGTTCCAATTGATACGATACTTCTCCTCGACGGTTCAGAATCTTGAAAGGTCCGATATATCTGGGGTCTAACTTTCCTTTGAGTTGGAAACGCTGCATTCCCTTCAATGGCAACACTTTCAGATAAACAAAATCTCCTATGTTGAAGGCGAGGTATCTACGTCTCTTGTCTGCGTAACTCTTCTGTCTGGATTGGGCAGTCTTGAGGTGCTCACGAATCTTATGAACCTTCTCTTCTGCTTCTCGTAGGATGTCGGGTCCGAAAATCTGACTCTCTCCTACTTCCGACCAGTTCAAAGGGGTGCGACACTTCCTTCTGTACATGAATTCAAATGGGGCCATTTACAAACTGGCTTGATAACTGTTGTTGTATGAAAATTCTGCGAATGTCAGACAGTCTTCCCACTTGGATCCATATTCTAACACACATGCTCTCAGCATATCTTCGAGTATTTGGTTTACTCACTCCGTTTGTCCATCGGTCTGAGGGTGATACGCGGTGCTGAAATCTAGGCAGGTTCCTAAACCTTCTTGGACTTTCTTCCAGAATCTCGAGGTAAACTGAGTTCCTCGATCCGATACGATGTTCTTGGGGACTCCATGCAAACTAACTATCCTAGCGATGTACAACTCCGCTAGCTTCGAACTCTGATATGTGGTCTTGACGGGCAAGAAATGGGCGACTTTGGACAATCTGTCCACTATGACCCAGATAGAGTCATTTCCCCTACTAGAAGTAGGCAGTCCGGTGATAATGTCCATTCCAACGGAATCCCATTTCCATTCCGAAATCTGCAAGGGTTGCAAAAATCCAGCGGATCTTTGATGTCCTGCCTTGACTCACTGACAAATATCACACTTGGCGATATAGCTTCCGATTTCTCTCTTCATCTTATGCCACCAAAATTGCTCTTTCAAATCTTGATACATCTTAGTTCCTCCAGGATGGATAGAATAAAGAGTATCATGAGACTCCTTCAGAATAACTTCTTTCAACTCAGAATCTGCTGGTACACAAAGGCGTCCTTTGTACCACAGAACTCCTTCTTCGTCTTTGGTGAATCCGGGTACTTTTACTGTCTGCATCTGACGCTTGATTCCGTCAATACTAGCATTTCCCTTATGCGCCTCTTTAATCTGACTGATCAAAGTGGGCTGGAGTTCTATGCTAGCCAAAAATCCTTTACATACTAATTGCATTCGAAGATCTTCCATCTCTTTATGCAAGCTTGGTTGTTCCTTCAAGATCATGGAATTCAAGCGGCACGGCAATCTGCTAAGGGCATCGACTGCCACATTGGCTTTACCAGGGTGATAGTGAATGTCCAGGTCGTAATTCTTGATTAGTTCAATCCACCTTCTCTATCTCATATTCAGCTTCTTATGAGTGAATATATACTTCAGACTCTTGTGATCCGTATAGATCTCACAACGGTTTCCCATCAAGTAATGCTTCCATGTCTTCAGGGCTAGAACTACGGCTGCGAGTTCGAGGTCATGGGTTGGGTAATTTTGCTCATGTTGCTTCAGTTGTCGAGATAGATAAGATATAAATTTTCCTTCTTGCATTAGCACACATCCGAGACCGATCTTGGATGCATCACAATACACATCGAAGGGCTTCGTGATATCCGGAATGATCAAGATTGGGGCTAAAATCAATATCCTCTTGAGTTCTTGAAAACTCGCTTCACATTTGTCTGTCCATTCAAACTTCTTGTCCTTCTTCGGCAATTGGGTCATGGGTCTGGCAATACTCGAGAATCCTTCTACGAATTTGCGGTAATATCCCGCCAATCCGAGAAATGCACGAACTTGGGTTTGAGTGGTTGGGGCTTGTCAATCTTCGACATCTTTCACCTTTGTAGGGTCAAAGACAATTCCTCCGGCTGATACAATGTGACCGAGGAATCCTACCTCCTGTAACCAGAATTCACATTTTCTAAACTTTGCATACAGTTGATGCTCTCTAAGGGTTCCAAGAATGGTCCTTAGGTGTAGCTCATGTTCTTTTTCCGATTTGGAATAAATCAAAATGTCGTCGATGAAAACAACGACAAACTTATCCAGGAAGTCCATAAAAATCTTATTCATGAGATTCATGAAATAAGCGGGGGCATTGGTTAATCCAAAAGACATGACTGTATACTCATACAATCCATATCTGGTGGTAAAGGCAGTCTTTGGAATATCCTCTGCACGAATTTTGAGTTGATGATAGCCTGTTCTAAGATCAATCTTAGAAAACACCTTGGCATTGGTCAACTGATCAAACAAATCTTCTATCTTGGGCAAGGGGTATTTGTTCTTGATGGTGACATCATTCAACTCCCGGTGATCCGTACACAAACGTTTACGTCCATCCTTCTTGTCCACAAACAAGACAGGTGATCTCCATGGTGACGCACTTGGTTGAATCAATCCAATTTTCAACATGGCATCCAGTTGCTTCTTCAGTTCTGCTAGCTCTGACGGGTTCATACTATATGGTCTCTGGGCTATGGGTCCTGTTCCGGGGATTAGTTCAATGATAAACTCGATATCCCGATCTGGGGGCATACCGGGCAAAACATCTGGAAATACATCGGGGTATTCACAGACTATCCGGACTTGGTCAATGGTAGGTTGGGCTATACTCTTGTTACACTTGAATTGGCGAGGTAAGGTTTGGATATATGCTCGATCGATATTCGATTGTTGGTCATGGTTATGTCTTTCTTGGCACAGTCAATCAATCCTTTATGTTTGGACATCCAATCCATTCCTAGTACTACATCCAAACCTTTAGTTCCGAGTACTATCAAATTTGCATAAAAATCTATGCCATGGATTCGGATAGGGACGGCTTTGCAAATTTGCCTAGCCTTGGTGGTTGATCCGGGAATTTGAACAATCATAACATGCTTCAGTTTGGTTGGTTGAATTTTACTAGTGCAGGCAAATTCTTCAGTGAAAAATGAGTGCAATGCACCAGAATCAAACAACACTCGTGCAAGTACTGAATTAACAGAAAACATACCCAGCACGACGTCTGGCGCTTCCTGAGCTTCTTCAGCCTGCATGAGAAAAAGACGGCCATTGCGGTTGAGCGAATTCCCTAGGGAAAATCTTCTTCCTGGCTGAACACGATGCTGCTGCTGAGCTGGAGCATTGGTATTGGGTGCTACGGCATTCTTCTTGATGGGGCACTCGTTGGAGTAGTGACCCTTATTTCCATAGTCATAACAAGTCACTTGCGACTTGTCCTTTGCTGCTACAGGCACAACATTGCTTCCAGTCCTAGGGGCATTGTTGGTGTTGGTGGCAGCACTGTTGTTGTTGAACTTGGGTGGAGCACGGTTGAAATTGCTAGCTTTGCCGGGGTTGTTGTGATTTCCTCCGGGTCTAGGGTTTCCACGGTTGGGATAGGTCGAATGGTTCATTGGGGGTCCGTTGGTTCTCGGGGCAAATCCTAGAGATGGGTTAGGGCGATACTTTGGGGTCTGATGGGTTCCTGGCTGATGCATCATGCGACGCTTGCGGTTCTTATTGGTTGGTTGATCTTTCCTTCCATCTGGATAGCAGAGTCGACAAGGGCTTCAATATCAGCAAAGGGGATATTGACTAACATTTCTGCATCTCATCATGCAGACCATTCAGGAATCTTTCTTTCTTCTTGGCTTCGGTGTCGATCTCATCCGGGGCATACCTAGCTAATGACAAGAATTTGTCACGGTATTCCACTACAGTCATCCTTCCTTGCTTCAGCTCTCTGAACTCGTCTCTCATTCTCTTGATCAAACCCGGTGGCACATGGGTTCTGCTAAACTTGACCTTGAATTCCTCCCAGGTCATCATCTGGCCTCCGGTCATTGCGCGAACACTGTTCCACCATGCCCTGGCATCTCCGGCTAGATAGTGGGTGGCGAACAGAACTTTCTCGTTGGCTTCCACTCCGGCGACTTCTAGGTTATTTTCCATGGTTTGCAGCCAATCATCGGCGTCTAGAGGTTCTTCTGACTTGGTGAAAATAGGTCGGTTGGTATTCTGGAAATTCTTGAGCTTAGATCCATGGTTGTCCTAATTTCCGTGACCTTGGTTGTTGTGGGCAAGCTGGGCTATCTGTTGCAGTGTGGCTAGGTTGGCTTGACGTTCCGCTCTTTCAGCTTCGCGGTCAGAAGTCAACATTTGCAGAATCTGCAACATCGGGTCCGGGGATGAACCACTTCCTCCACGTGGCATCTGAAGATTGAGATAGATCATGAGAAAAGAGGGAAATTTCTAAGGTTTTGGGTCTTTGAAATTTTTTTAAAGTTTGACTCAGATTTTTCTAGCAACTTGCCTTTTCATTCATTCATTCATAGCACACAATACAACACACACCACGACAAAGAAAAACAGATGGTTTTAAGAACCATTCTGAAAACTACGATACAGTGGGACCGAATACTACTCACTATGCTAGTGCTCAAGTGCTACTACTCCTTGGAATATGTGGCTTCATCATCCTCATCATCATCATCGATGAAGGCTAATCATCCTCATCGGTGAAGAAATCCATAGCCCGATCCTCCAGAAAATCATCGTCATCGCTGAGATAGGAGTAGGGGTCTCCACGAAGATCCTCTTCGGCATTCTCCCTTCCTCCAAATGCATGTCTCTCTCGTGGATGGTCTCCTCCAAAGATGAGATACGGTGACTAAGACGGGAAATAATGCGCTCCTTCTTGTCGAGCTGACGGCGGCGAGACTTGCGATCCTTTGCTAGCATGGCGATGGTTTGGTCCTTCGTCTTGATGATGGCAGACTTGTGGTTGGAGTAGTCATGGCAGTTATCCAACTCCTGCTGACGATCGTACATCATGAAGCTAAGGTGGTCCACTTGGGTTTTCAGCTCAGGGTGGTATGGTGCTTCCAGTGGTTGTCCATTTGCATCACGCCTTGGGCAAAACTCAAAGCGGGTTCCCTTGATCTGATTGATGCTCTGCCCACACAGACGGGAAAGAGCTTCCTGCATGGCCCTGGCAAGTCCATCGAGCCAGTTTTTCTCTCTTAAGTTAAACTGAATTCCCTCAGCAGTGGGAGGTTCAATCTTTCCTCGGAGACTTGCAACAATTAGCCACTGCAGATCTTCTCCTCCTTGATCATTGAGCTGATCTCCAAAGAACTCGGGGTGCGGATGCTCCAGAAGTTCTGAAAGCTGGTCCAAATCTCTCTCAAAGATAAGGTCTCCTCCATTCCCCAACTGATAAAACTTGCTATACTTCACGTCCATCTATAAGAATATAGGATGAGTAAGTTAGTAGAGTGATCAAGTGTGTCAAATTTTATGTATTTTGCAAGAGTTTTTGAGGAACATGAATTTTCATGAAAGAATCAAAGGGATAAGAATGAGAATAAGTTTTTGTAAATATTTGTTTTCTTTGGTTTTGAATCTAAGTTTTTGATTCAACGTCCAGTCTAACTAGGGTCTCCTATGGTCAGGATGGCTCTGATACCAACTTCTCAACACCCGGATTTTTAATCCCAGATGCCTGTTATGCCATACATCGCAATCCCAGGATTACCATTTTTGCGAGACATAACAGAATTGGATACCATAGTACATCATCCATTACAAACCATTCGTAATGTCTTACACAAATAGGGATCTCATTGATCCAGTTCTTAATACAACTTCAAGCAGCGGAATACGTAATAATAACGGTAGCGTAGGCAAAGCTCCATCTTCGGGGTCACAGGCAATGCTGACGATGGGAGATGATCCTAGTTGTCGTAACCTTCCTGGGGTCCATCCTTCAGGTACTCCTCTTCATAGTATGGCCATGGGAATAGCCAGGGACAAAGCCATGAGTACTCTTTAAGTACTCGCAAACTAATATTAACAAGTGAAAGGTGTTTTTGATAATAGGACACTAGGCTCTAGGGTTGTTTTGCAAAAGCCAGATTTATCTTTACTAAGTTTGGAAGCAACGAATGCTAGTTGAGGTTTTATAACACCTAAGTGGGAACTTGTATCTCATGCTACAACCATGTTGTGGTCAAGTCAAAGTCTCAATTCATTTCAAAAGTCTTTTGAAAACATATGACGGGGGAACAGTATGGCCACTCCAACTGTCCATAACCGCGGACGCGGCTATTCGAATAGTTTGACACTCTGCAGAGATTGTACACTTTCACCACAACATTCGATACATCCGTCAGGAACAAATCCTGAATTCACCATACTCAGTATGCGGATAATCAATCCTAACCTTTCAATTACATGCCCTAGTATAAGCACCTCTCATGTGAGTTTGGCCTCCCAACCATGACCAACTGTCCTCTTGGGTACTGCACAGGTGGATAATCTTCACAAGGTAGCCTCAACTCAGACCTTGGTCGTGAGGGAACTAATACTAAGGTATATAAGTTTCCAGTCAAGCCCTACCCAATCTTCGGGTATTGTGGTTGTACGATAAAATTGGAATGGTATCGCATCCGGACAACCATCATTTTTATAAAGGGCTAAGGCTCATGCCTCAACATTTTCATCATCAAATCATCTGGTGTTCGGAAACACATGTCAAAACATCTCAGTAGAATGATCCATCATTCTAAGGTTTTCATAACCATTTTCACCAAGTATTCCCATCTAATGTTGATCAAGTTTTATGCTTAGCATTAGCATATACAAGTGGGGGTAAGCACTAATGAGTGGTGGTAAACTATTGTAGTTTAACTGAGTTTAATCTCATGCCTTAGGATGACATCAAGATTATCTAGCTTAGGCCAAATTTTATGCTCTTTATGCAACCTTCAATTATCCTTCTATTATCTACCATTTATTCCAGTAACTCTTAGTAGGAGCTTTGATAAAGAAATAAAGTAATAACCTTGCAATTAAAACTAGGATTGGTTTATCAAGGGGTTATGATCATATATGCTTTAAGGCATATAGTGGGCATGGTAACAAGTATTAGCTTGCATAAGGTTAACTTGTATAGTAAGGCTTGCTAAGGTAGAGTATCTTGCAAGTGTTAGCTTGCATAGGTCAACTTGATTAGTAAATCTTGCTAAGTTAATAGCTTGCAAGTATTGGATTGCACAATATCAGTATAAGCTTGCCTTGTGCAGAGCAGTGGTTGAAGTTCTCCTCGGCTTCTACTTCGTAGTATCCTACTTCCTCCTCGTATCCTTGGTCCGTACTAGCGTCTATAAATAAATACGATGTACTCAATCACCAAACAATACTTAACTACTTGCAATCATCACACCAAAGGGTCCTATAGATGATCTAGCATCCTCACTAACATTACAAGGTTAAAGCTTGGTTTAATTCCTTTTATTTTTAGAAAAGTAATTTCTACTCATTGAAAAACTACTTAAGATTTAATATTCTCCAAACCAAACATGGGATCATGTTGACACATGTCATCACCACATATTTTAGTCCATGGGAATGTGATTTAAAGTGGTGTCACAATTTAATAAGGTTTTACCCTTTTATTTTAATTAAACAAAGTGACTAGAAATGCCTATGGGGCATTCTTTTATTACTTGAACATTATTTCTGTAAGTAATCCTATATATTTTTATATATTCTGAAAGGTATGGTTAAATGTGATTTTTGAGAGTTGGAATCAACTCAAAAGCTATTATGGTTTAAATTTGAAAAATGTTTGAATGCAGAAAAGCTTCTGCCTTGTTATTTTTACCAAGGGTTATCTATAGATCCCAATGACTTGAATACAACGGGCTTGGATTGAGCACTTCCAGACCTTTCTAACAAAATTAGTTTCATTCAAGTTGGTGCACTAAATCGATTTGGGTTGATTTTTGAAACTGGGTACAGAAGTGTGTTTGAAATAAAATGGAAAAGTTTTAATTCAAATAACTGGGCTGCGCGGGAAAGGTTAACGGGCCGGCCTGCTACACACAGCGCTTCCGCGGGCTGCGTAAGTGGCTGTCCCCACGCGTCAGTGAGACAGGGGGTGTGAAGAGGTATGGAACGATGTGGTGCGTTCGATGTGGGTCTAATCCAACGGCTGAGGGTCATCGTCGACGTTGGGCAACGCCGGCGAGACAGAAACCTAGCGCGGTCAGTGGGGGTCGTTGGGGGCTCACCGGGGTTCGGGCGAGGGTCGGCGAGGCGGGCGAACGACAAAGTCGACGACGGCGAACCTCCTGGTACCGGTGGCTTCTCCTGGGGCGGCTCCAATCGCTGGCTTCCTTCTTCTCCAGAGGCGGCGGGCTCCGGTGAAATTCCGGCGAAGTGCTGCTCGCCTTGCTCCAGGAACGGTGTGGCACGATCAGTGAGGAGAGGGGAGTAATATGGTGTGCTCAATTCGGCTGGGGGTGGCCTCTATTTATAGTGGAGCGAGGGGACCGACGGGGAGCAAGGTGAGATCGTCGTGGTCGATGGTACAGACGGCTATCGGCGTGGGCGACAGTAGGGGCGGTGCGGTGCTCTATGGCGATGCTCAACGACACGGTGGCGAGACGTAGGGCGGTGCGGTTTGGTCGCAACGCGACGATGCTCTACGCGTGCCCGACGGAAGATTTAATGGCGCCCAGCGCGCGTGGTCCGCGCGGCGGCGGCGAACAAGCGTGTCTACGGGGTTGTTGGGACGGTGGTGATCACGTATGCACGCGGCGAGGGCGGCGCGCGGTCTATGGGCGTTGGTCGAGCGTGGCGCACGGGGTGCGCTCTCGGCATGGTTGCTGGCGAGCTTGGCATTGTTCGTGCGTGTGGTCTAGTGGCTGGCAACGTTCGAGCGGTGGACAGGGAGTCGCGGTGGACGGTGGGCTGCCTCCCAGACATGCTGGCTAGGCTTGTTTCTCCTCCTAGCTTGCTGTCGACATGGGGGTCACAAGTGTGCACTCGGCCTGCTTACCATTGATGGCATTGCCAAGCTTACAGTGATGCTAAGGGTGTGCAATTGAGCTAGATGATATACTAAAGCCTAGTTGCAACCAGAGAGGGAACAAGTTAGGCTTCAATCACTGCTCATAATAGTGTTTGGATTTTGTTCGATTTGTGTTTGCCAAGTGTTTGATGAAATGGCCGCAAGAACTCAAGTTTTGAATTTTGAAAAGATTTTTGGTGGGTGTGCTAGGTTGGTGATGGTGACTCTGCAGATGCTTGGGTTTTGAAAGTTGAGCTTGTTTGAGTGGTTTTTGAAAAAGTGGGATCTTCTCATATGATTAAGATTCAATTTTGAACTGTCATTTAAACTATGCATTTGAAAGTTTCTGGATGATCACAAAGTGGGCCTTGATACTTTGTTATGATTACAATCAAGGGGTGCAAAGATCCAGAAAAGTTTCTGTTAGGTTCTGAAAGTTTGAGACAGCCAAAGTAGGCATGGGAATTAAATTGGTCAAAATGATCATTCACTCATTTAGCTTTGTTTTGATTTATTTGTCTTTGAGAAAAGTTTGGGAATTGTTTAGATGATGTTTATTTCACCTAAGAAACATTTTACAAGCAAAGAAACACATAAACAAGGCAATTCAAAAGAATTCAAAATGGGATGCATACACACATGCATACTTTCATATTTTTATTTAGAAAAGTTTTTGTTAACCCTAAATTTGATGATTAGAGTTTGATGATCCAAGTTTAGTATTTTTGGGATGTTACAACATTTTTGGTTATGTGTTTTTACTTTTTGAAATGATGGTATTGTTTTATGTTTTTTTGTACATCTTAAAGCTGAATTTGAAGAACAGGGGTTACATAATGAGGGATATCTTAGGGACAGTCATGAACTAACCATGTCTAACCCATGCTCTATGAACGAGGAAAAGACTAATGTTGAAGCTGATTCAGAAAGTGTTAGTGAGAAAGGAGATGTTCATGAAGAGAGCATGTCCAAGGAACAATCTACAAACGAGGAAAGGAACGATGATGTTCAATATGGTTAAGAAGCTTCAAGAGATCAAGACGAGCAAAGTATATTGTTTTCAGACCTAGGGAAGATTGAAAAGTTTATCAAAAAACATGCAGCAACTAAACTAACTGCAGATGTAAGTCAAAGATAATAGTCTACCTTTTTTGCTTGTTTTTTATTTTTTGATCTTTTGCTATAATTTCAATTATAACAACTTAAAATGCAATAGGGGATGGCAAGCTACAAGGAAGCAATCGAGTATGCCTGCCATGGTTTCAAAGCTTCTCTACAGATGTTAGTGAGGAATCTTTCCAAGGTTCCACACAACGAAACAAATTCTACAGAACACAAACTTACCAGCTCTCCAAAGTGTAAGGAAGATAAAGTGAAGAGATGTATATAAAGGAAAGCAAAAGAGCCAAGGGGCAGCCGTTATAATTGATGAAAAGCACAAACCATTTTCTTCTGGTGAAGATTATTCATGTGAAGATAGAGAGAGAGAGATCAGGAGCAAAAAAGCATGTCTACAGAAGTTAAAGGTGTTGATCTTGGGAACACATTGCCAGAGAAAAATACAGCAATAGTTCCATAAGATGAACCATTGGCACGAACTACTGTCAGCAAAGAGGGCAAAGTCAGAACCCAACAAGCAACATGATCTGCTCATGCAAGAAGTTATAACAGACTGCAAGGTTGATGATTCAGAGATGTCAACTGTTTTGGCTCTACCATCACAAGGAAGAACTGCTCCCAAGAAAAAGGTAGTCACATGGGATGCAAGCATAACAAACAAGGATGATATTATCAACCCAAGGAGAAAAATGGCAATGGAACAGATGAAATCCAAAGCAACAACACAAGCACAGAAGAAAATACACTCTCCAATTCAATAAGTAGCTACTGGTACTGATGCACCTACTACCAAGATGTTCACACATTTGAGCAAAACCAGATAAGACATTTGTGAATCTCATGTCATTGAATTCTTGGCAAAATAGTGAGAGGCAAGGCGGGAACATGTGCCTTTGGTGATAGATACCAAAGAATATGTAGTTACACCGATAATCAAGGGTAGTAAGCTTGAATACACATAGTGCAATGCTGAATATGCTGCAGATTTGGAGCAAACACAAGCGCATGAAAACCCAACAAGGAGCCTGATCCATGACAGAGATGACAGTGCAGATGGAGATACCATGTCTGACATTTCTGATAGTACAAAGAGGAAATAACTTATTGATCTCGTGGTTAGCTCCCCATGCAGTCAAAAGTTCAATATCCCTCGCCTTGAACTCTGTGAATCCTTTGATATGGATACGGCAATGCCAGGTGGTGTTGATATGCACGAACTCATGCAGTTTTTGCCAGCCAGAGAACTAGTCGATGAAGGACTACAAAGCATCAAAGATGTAGCATTAGGGCCTGAGTGCCAAAAACGTTTGTCAGAAATGGAACCTAAACTGATTCATAATAAAAGGAAAGGTGTTTCATTTGCAAACAAGAAAGATAAGAGATTAAAGCATGTTGAAGTGACAAACTCACCCTCACCTGGGAGGTACAAAACTCGGTCTGTAATTATCCAAGAACTGTCTGATAGTACAAAGAAGACAGACAATATATCAACAACAAACACTGACGAGGGAATGTCTGACGGGCAAGAGAAGTTAAAAGATGCTCCAACAACAACAAACATAGTTTAAGGGAAACATTCATCAGGGGGCATTTAGTGAGCATACAAGCATTCATGATACTGCCATGCATAGAGAAATAATACAAGGAGTAGATGTAACTGAAGCAGCAGAGGATTCTGATGGAATCTTTATGGTTGAGCAAAATTCCAGAGCGAAAGCAACATCAAGCAATGTCCCTATATCGACACAACACGATATGATGAACATGAAGCTCAACTTTGACAGTGATGAGATGGAATGGAGACTTAAAGATGCTTTGAGGTTGGCTCCAGATCCTCCTCCTTTTGATCTTGATACACCTCCAGAATACCTTGATCAGAATGTACAAGTTATCGAGGAAGATAACAAAGACATAGAGAAAGAAGAATTGTCAGCTATGCAAGAAGTAGAATGTAACAAATCACCCATAGATCTACAAGCTGATAGCACTACACCAATCACACAAGAATATGATAAAAGGGTTCCAAGGCTAGGGAAGTTTGCAAAATCGCCTTTCGTCAACCTTGAAATGTAGAAAACATATTATGTGAGCAAGACAGTGGAGGATGTATACAAAGTGGTGTGCAAGCATGGTTACGTTGCTTCTCCTGGGGATCGCAACAATGACAAAGTTGTAATCGACACTGACACTTTCTTTGTTAATCTAGGGCACCTCGCAGATTCTATGGCACCTCGGAAGAAACTAGTAAATGTAATTGTTGAGGTTGCCATTAACATAATTAGGGATGAGAATAAAAATCCGAAGAATTACAGCATACCTCTATGCATATATGTAAGTATATCTCCCATGTGCCCCTCCTGCAATGTTTTTTGTGTCTGCTCAAAAACAAAAAAAATGGTGTGTGCTGCGCCCAACTTTTTGTTATTTTTGTGTTTTTTAGTATGTTCATGTCCAGAGATATCTAATTGAGTGTCGATTCAACTTACACTAGTAGGGAAAACCCTACCGCCAGCTAACTAAAATGGCCTACCGCTGACGAGTTAGGGTTCACCGGCGACCATCTCGTCGGCGGTAATGACACATCGCTAGTGCACTCCAAATTTGCCGAGGGTATTCTCTGATATCGTCGGCAAATAATCTTATTCGTGGGGGTAGTTCCCTTACCACCGGCGCCCATCCTGTTTTGCCGAGGATATTATGTACCAAAGCAAAAATAATAATAATAAAATAGACAGAATACACAGTATATAGGAGAATACCCAGTATACATGAGAATACATGTATACAGGATAATGACTGCAAAATACATATTAACATAGTAACCAATAGCAGTATACACAAAATGTTCAATATAGCTAGTTAGGACATTGGTTCCTAGGATTATATAGAGTTCACTCATATCTTCACCCTCGTCGGAAGAGTCGGGAGGAAAGCAAGTCGTGCACCGCAAGGGATTGACTAAGTAAAATCATAGGACAGAACAATTAGTCATGATTTTCATTGAACATATATATATTTACATTCTCCACATGAATTTCAGAGAACATACCGTCTCATTCAAAAAAAAGGACTTATGTGAGTCACTTTAAATGGCTAACACCAAAGTTTGCAGGGAGCGGTATGGTAATCTCCCTATCCATGCAATGCCAAAGTAAGTAAACATAGTTATAAAGTAAGTAGCACAAACATAATTATAAAGTAAGTACATATCATAAATAAAACATCACAAAGTCTAGCAAGATAAGTAATATATGACAAGTAGTTGATCCCACACAGCTCTTTCCTAGATACATCAGGTGTCGTCATCATCGTCGAACAAACCTAAGGAAGAAGCAGACGACATGGGTGGACAGTAAAGTCGCCAGGGCTGAACCCATAGTACGGGCCCCGAGGGCGTGCGGTGGAGGAGCACACACCGTCGGACCTAGAGGGACTCGCCTCCTAGACGGGTTACTTGTGCTGAATGGCCAACAAGATCTCGTACTGCTGAGACATCACCATAGGATCCTCGCGGAGTGTCTGGACCAAGGGGTCAAGAAGTTGTCTCTCGACCAGTCGGTGCTCCCGCTCCTCCGCCATCGTTGCGACTGATGGCTGCAAGTGCACAGATCGTTTGTAGCTAGTTTCGAAGTTAAGATGTCGATCCCACATGGATCCCAAAGGTAAGTGTTTATGGGTGAAGTCTCTGTCACACTCAAAGTTGTCACAGGTCTTCGAGTGAATTAACTGCAAGTGTTGAAATAAGAATAGATTTGTATTAAAGGAATGTATTTAAATAAAACTAAAATGTAAACTTTAGAAATAAAAGGCATAAAAGTAAAGAACGATTTGTTTGTTGTTTTCTGCAGATGACAAAGTAGGCGCGGTGAGATTTAGTTCATGATGATAGTGAATGTGCCAGGTGGATGAGTGATAAGTGTAACAATTATAATCTTATAAGTATGTGTATAGGCGAGCAACCCATAATTAGCCAGAACTCCTCTTGGTAGATTTCATCCCAACTTCAATAATCCTACTAGCCTGTTACCAAAACCATGGTTAGTCACTAGACGATTAAGATCCTTTAGGTTGATTTTCAATTAAGCTCCTTGGATCGGACTAATGCAATAAGGACGGTGGCTCCTCGTGATCCTCGAGTCAAACTAGTTTCCCATTGATATCCCCATGTCACTCGGGGGTCGCCGGTCTGCTAGCGAACAAGATTCTATCTATATAGAACAAAGAATCATGTTGTCTGGGCCCTTAATTGGACAACAGACATCAAGAATCCCACAAATATTCAAGCACACATAATATAGTAATTAATATCAACCACAAACTTAATGGAAATTATATAGACACATCACATCTCACCAATCCCTTACATCTCCCACTCCCAAGGGAACTTACTCACACATGAGAGAAGAAAGCATCATCGATATAATTAAATAAAGGGAGTTCTTCTCGATATTACCGTGGAGATTCACAATAAGAAATAGAAATAAATCCAACACAATTCAGGATGGGAAGAACAATCTCAAACCCTAGTCTTGCAAGGTGGAGATCCTCTCTCAAGTACAAGTAATGACTGTGAAGGTGTGGTGGCTAGGATATCGAAGATCATGAAGCGAGATGAAGAACGTCTTCCCCTTCTTATCCGGATCTCTTATGTCTCCCTTATGGATGGGATGGCGGCTTGTGTGTTCTGTTTTCGACCTACGCATCTACACGAAAGTTGTCCCTTTCAATAATACGAAGGCGATGGCAGCTATACGGCGGGAACTATACAGCTAGAAAATATTCCCGTCGTATAGTTGCTCGTTAGAGCTTCTGTGTACTCCCCTTGATTGCTTCCAAAAAGATATTTGCTTGTTTTCGATTGAATATTGTGTTTTTGCTGTTAAATCCCTCTGTTGATGTTCAGGACCTGAAACACACATTTAAAACCAAGTTTTCTTTGCTACCAAAGTATTAGCATTAGATAAAGCTAGAAAACCATTAAATCCAAAGGAAAACCATCAATAGAAACCATAAAAAATGTGTCGAATCTCATAGCTATCAACTCCCCCAAGCTTAGATGTTGCTCTCCCTTGAGTGAAAAGGAAATAAGAAAGGACAACAGAGATTCGAGACTAAAATAAAAGAACTTACAAGCTCGAATTGGTGTCAAATTCTTTTCTTCACGATTCCTGCAATATTAAACATGATCATACAAGTATTCATAAGATTGCACTGATTCCACTTCCTAACCACCTATATCTTGCTAGCAAATAAATCATATGCCTGAGCGAGTGTCAAAAGTTTAGCTAGGAAACTGAAACAAATCCTTTTGTTCTCTCTCTTATTGAGAGATGAAAACTTTTTGCTCTTGTTCCTTTAATCAATTAAGAGTACTCAAGTTGGCACCAACAACATTTAATTTAAGAACAACTCATCTACTCCCACCTCAAAATTTCAAGACTCTCAAAGCACTTTTTTCCTTTCCTTGTTTTTCAAGAACTTCAACTCTTTAGTAGAGAAATCATGCCACTGTTTTTTAACATGTTAATTGGTACTATGTTTCGCACTCGTGACCATGTCAATAGATAACTGTTGAGCAATAGCGGGTCATAGGAGTACTACAACTTCAATTGGAACGTGAAACCATGAGGAGACTAAAAAATTTACCCATCATAGAATTACAGCTACAGACGTTTACACAACTCAATAGCCATAATCAAGTGGTTTCCCACATTTAGATCATTGATGACCCACAAGTATAGGATATCACAACAGTCTTCGCGGGTAGTATTACCCAATTTATTGATTCGACACAAGGGGATCCAAAGAATACTTGCAAGCCTTAACAACTGAGTTGTCAATTCAGTTGCACCTGGAAATAGTTCTTTCTCATAGAAGTTTATCAGTAGCAACCGTTTGTAGTAGTAACAACAAAGCAACAACAGTAGAACAAGAGCAATAGTAACAGTAGCAATAAACAGAAGGATTCGAGTGCGGTAGGCATAGGGATGGATGAACGGGCGTTGCATGGACGAGTCTAAACATGTAACTTCAAGATCTACGGCATTATAGATAAATAAGAATAAGCATCCAAGTACTAAACAATCCTAGGCATGTGCTCCATATATAGTCATGCGTGCTCGCAATGAGAACTTGCAAAACATCTTTTGTCCTGCCAACCCGTGGCAGCGGGGCCTCTAGGGAACTACTGGCAATTAAGGTGCTCCTTTTAACAGAGCACCAGAGCAAAGCATTAACACTCTGTGAACACATGTGATCCTCAAACCACAGCCATCCCCTCCGGTTTTCCCAATTTCTGTCATTTTGGGGCCTTTGGATCCGGACAATTATATGTGTACACAACCTGCAGATAACATCACAAACAATACTATCATAATGATTCAATAATAAGTTCAGATATGAGATCATGGAACTCGGGCCCTAGTGACAAGCATTAAGCACAACAAGTTGCAACAAAGTCAAATAGTACTAATAGAGACACTAGGCACTATGCCCTAACAATATTATTTGATTACAAAATAGAACTCATCCAATCCCTACCATCCCCATAGCCTACAGCGGGGGATTACTCACTCATGGATGAGGGAAACATTGATGGTCGATGGAGAGGCGTTGGTCATGATGATGGTGATGATCCTTCCCAAATTCCCCGTCCCGGCAGGGTGCCAGAACGCAATGTAACTCTTTCTGGAAAAACATCAAACCCCCGTTATTTAGGTCAAGCGGTAACCTATATAGGCTAAGAGGGAGCCTGAGGGGGTACCTGGGGTGGCCGCACCCCCTAGGCGCGGGCTGGGCCCACCCGGGCCTGGCAGGGGTGTGGGCCCCCCAGGCTCCACTCCGTCTCGTACTCTGGCTTCGTGGATCTTCTTGTGAAATAATTTTTAGCATATTTTCTAGGATTTTTTGTGATAGTTGATTTTCTGCACAAAAACTAGACACCAAAGTAATTCTGCTGAAAACAACGTTAGTCCGTGTTAGTTGTATCCAAATCACACAAGTTTAGAGGATAAACAATAGCAAAAGTGTTCGGGAAAGTAGATACGTTTTGGACGTATCAACTCCTCCCAAGCTTAGCTTATTGCTTGTCCTCAAGCAATTCAGTTGAAAACTGAGTGCGATAAAAGAACTTTCACGAACACATTTGTTTCATATGATGTATATATTCTTAGCACATGAGTAGATACTTAAACCATTCATAATAATAAGTATGCAACTAAGTCTACTCAATAGTCATTGCAAGCTATAAAGAGAAACCAACTCAAAAATAATAAGTAGAATGAGACATAAACATAAGCAACATTGCAATGCTCATAAAAAAGGTATGATAGAGTGTATCTTGCTTGCCTTTGTTTGTAGAGCACAATATAAATGCCAAGGCAGATACAAGCATCAAAGTCATGACATAATTAACCAAGTTTTGAGACAAACACAAGAATGACAATTGTGCTCTCAAAAAGGTGCTCATAGAATAAGTGGAGACTCAAAAAGGTTTTGAAAAGTTTGAAAGGCTTCCAAATGGTGAAAGTAAGGTACTCATTAGCTTTGAGCTCTCATTGTCCCTATCATAGGCATCTTCATGTGGTTAAGGTGAAAGTGAGGTCCATATGAGTTATATGCTTGATAGACCCTAAACTGGAAATCCCATGTCCCTTGGGTACGAGGGCCGCACCTCGTGTTACTCAACTTTGGTTACCTGCAAGTTCTTTTCATTGTACATACAAGCATATTATAGAGAACCGCCAACGGGATACCCCTTGCACATGATACATGAGCTATCCCGTGATCAAAATGACAAGGCAAGCTGACAATGAGCATCTCAGCAATCTTTTTATTTACTATGTGCATAGCTTTTTATTGAGGATGCTTCACAGAAAGCTCATTATGGTGGTGCTGCAAGTTTCCACCATGATTAGGCATGTCTTAGTCTAGCGGCCCAGGCGTTTCGCTATCACATATATATATACTCCATGAACTCACAATCTCCCCTTTTATTTCACACCGTCGACATCCGCAAACAAAAGAGCAAGGTATCAATGATGGTTACATTGAGTTTACTGATGAATTTGTTGAAGAGTGCCAAAACACACATGGTGCTAGTGCTATTAAAAGTCTCCTTGCTAGATGATGACCCACAAGTATAGGGGATCGCAACAGTCTTCACGGGTAGTATTACCTAATTTATTGATTCGACACAAGGGGAGCCAAAGAATGTTAGGAATATGCCCTAGATGCAATCATGTATGATGAGATTTCCCATTGTATTCATAAAGATATTAAGTAGTCCTTGTATAAACATCTGCTGTGTATCATTGAATATGTGATTCGGTTGTGGAACTATACATTCATGTTGTTTGTACTAAATATCCTTGGTCATTGAGGTTGTGCTGGACACACAACTTAGACCAATGTGAAAGTTGGCTTAATGACTCGGTTCCACTTGTCATGGGCATGGAGATGCTATTCCAACTTATACAGATTCGTCTAAAGAGTTCAGCGATTCGGATTGACCCATATTGAGGTACAATGAACAAGTTGTCATTTGTATATCTCAATCAATGTAATCCTTAGACCTGAGGTTATTGCATAGTCCGAGTTGAGGATCACCGACTTAGGTTCTGTCAAACGCTGATCCATAACTGGGCAGTTATCAAGGCAAATTTCGGGTCGACTAAGAATCAAGCTGCGTGATGTGAATAACCAAGATGGGATTTTGCCTCTCCACTCGGAGAGATATTCTCTGGGCCCTCTCGGATGATATGATTCGGAAAGCATGGCCATGCACGACTCGGTTAAGTGTTAACCGAGGCGATCGACTAAGAGTTAGTCGGGTGAATCACTTATCTCGGATAGAGAAGAGAGTCGGACTATTTAAGGGATGACAATTATTCGCCTATAGTCTGACAAGGTATATCGTGAGGCAAAAGGGACTCGGACGCAAGTCACATTGGAAAGGCAAGTCGTCATGACTCTTTGGTACTTGGGAGTAGGCACGTTCTTCTATGAGCTGCTACCGAATGATCGATTGAGAGTCGGACTCTAATCGTGTCCAAGTAGCCATGAGCCTGCGGGGTCACACACTTAAGAGCGGGAGCAAGTTCGGATTGGATCTGAATTGGAAATCTGGTTGGGTTGGACCCGATCCTAATTTGGACTGAGTGAGTGAGTCGTACTCACAGGGACTAATATTATATGGGCTTTAGTGAATGGGATGCGCGAGCAGAGCCCATGTTCACTCCCTATATATAGTGGAGCACCGTAACCCAGAAAGGTTAATCGTTGTTCGGTTAGGTCATACCATGTGTTGGAAACCCTAGCTCCACATCAATCCTTCCGTCGTATCGAACCTAGCAGTTCGGCGCCAGTGCTCCTCCTAATACGTGTGGATACCAGCAGAGGTGATGTACGATCAGCACCACGACGATCGGATCGCAAAGGACTGCACTGCATCAACTGACGCGCTTCATCAGTAATCCGCAACTGCGCGTCTAGTGGTAAACTTCGTGGCCTTCTACCTCGGCTAGATCTTGGGATCACCACGTTAGAGGAAAAAGTTTTGTTTTATCTCTGCGTGGCCCAACAAAGAATACTTGAAAGCCTTAACAACTGAGTTGTCAGTTCAGCTGCACCTGGAAATAGTTCTTGCTCACAGAAGTTTTTCAGTAGCAACAGTTTGGTAGAAGCAACAACAAAGTAATAGCAACAGTAACATCAACAGTAAAACAAGAGCAATAGTAACAATAATGGTAATAGTAGGATTCGAGTGCGGTAGGCATAGGGATGTATGACGGGCGTTGCATGGACGAGTCTAAACATGTAACTTCAAGACATAGGGCATTGCAGATAAATAATAACAAGCATCCAAGTACTAAACAATCCTAGGCATGTGCTCCGAATATATTCATACGTGCTCGCAATGAGAACTTGCACAACATCTTCTGTCCAGCCAGCCCGTGGCAGCGGGGCCTCTAGGAAACTGCTGGCAATTAAGGTGCTCCTTTTAATAGAGCACCGGAGCAAAGCATTAACACTCCATGAACACATGTGATCCTCACACCACAGCCATCCCCTCTGGTTGTCCCAATTATTGTCACTTTGGGGCCTTTGGATCCGGACAATAATATGTGTACACAACTTACAAATAAGATCACAAACAATACTATCTTAATGATTCAATAATAAGTTCAGATCTGAGATCATAGCACTCGGGCCCTAGTGACAAGCATTAAGCACAACAAGTTGCAACAAAGTCAAATAGCACTAATAGAGATACTAGGCACTATGCCCTAATAGATCTTATTCAATTACATGATAGAACTCCTCCAATCCCTACCATCCCCAAGCCTACAGCGGGGGATTACTCACTCATGGATGAGGGAAACATCGGTGGTTGATGGAGATGCATTGGTGATGATGATGGCGATGATCCTCTCCAAATTCCCCGTCCGGGCAGGGTGCCAGAACAGAGTTTCTGGATCCGAATCTTGGTTTCTGGTGGTGGCGGCATGGCGGAACTCTTTCTAGAAAACTATCGACCCCCCCCTCTGTTTTTAGGTTAGAAGGCAACTTATTGGCACAGAGGGAGGCCGAGGAGCTGCCTGGGGTGGCCAAACCTCCCCCAGGCGCGGGGTCAGTGGGCCTACGCCTGGGGTGGGTCTGGGCCCCCAGGACTCCTCTCTGTCTCCCTTTCTGGCTCCGTGGATCTTCTAGTGAGAAATAGTTTTGGCATATTTCCCGGGATTTTTCCTGATAGTTCATTTTCTACACAAAAACAAGACACCAAGGTAAATTCTGCTGAAAATAGCGCCAGTCCGTGTTAGTTGTATCCAAATCACACAAGTTTAGAGAAGAAACAATAGAAAAATGTTCGATAAAGTAGATACGTTTTGGATGTATCAACTCCCCCCAATCTTACCTTATTTCTTGTCCTCAAGCAATTCAGTTGAAAACTGAGTGCGATAAAAGAACTTTCACGAACACTTTGCTTCATATGATGTAAATATTCTCAGCACAGGAGTAGATGCTTAGACAATTCATAATAAAGAGTATGCAACTAAGTCTACTCAATAGTTATTGCAAGCTATGACGAGAAACCAACTCAATAATAATAAGTAGCATGAAACATAAACATAAGCAACATTGCAATGCTCATAATAAGGTATGATAGAGTGGTATCTCGCTTGCCTTTGTTTGAAGAGCACAATATAAATGCCAAGGCACCTCTGAAGTTCACTTGAAGACTAGAGATAAAGATATCAGAGATACAAGCATCAAAGTTATGACATAATTAGCCAAGTTTTGGAACAAACACAAAAATGACAACTATGCTCTCAAGAAGGTGCTCATAGAATAAGTGGTGACTCAACTAGGTTGTGAAAACGGTTTTGTGAAGGTTTGAAAGGCTTCCCAATGCTGAAAGGAAGGTACTCATTAGCTTTGAGCTCTCATTGCCCCTATCATAGGCATATTCATGTGGTTAAGGTGAAAGTGAGGTCCACTCTGAATCATATGCTTGACAGACCATAGACTAGAAATCCAAAGTCCCTTGAGTACGAGGGTCACTCCGCATGCTACTCAACTTTGGTCACCTGAAAGTTCTTGTCATTCTAAATACATGCATATCATCGAGAACCGCCAACGGGGCACCCCTTGCACATGGTACAAGAGCTTTCCCATAACCAAAATGACAAGGCAAGCAGACAATGAGCATCTGAGCAATCTTTTTATTTACCATATGCATAGCTTTTTATTGAGGATGCTTCATAGATGCTCATTATAGTGATGCTGCAAGTTTCCACCATGATTAAGCATGGCTTAGGATAGCGGCCCAGGCGTTTCTCTAACACAATGTATAAACTCCATGAACTAACAACTTCCCCTTTTATTTCACATCGTCGACATCCGTAAAAAAACGGGCAAAGTAGCAATTGGATAGAATTATCCAAAAAGTGTTGAAAGCGTTCTCCGTGACAGCACGGTTCTGCTGACTCCCAATATATAATAAGCAAGCATATAACTGTCATGGACTAGTCATAATGGTTCAAGATTATTAAGCGCAAAGAATATAAAGTGTGCCATCAAGTTCGTGAGATCTTTATTAACTAACTTTCTCAAAACAGACAAACATTTTATTTTGGAAGAAAACAAGGCATATGGAATATGCACTGAAATATTAAATGATGCTAATAGGTAGGTATGGTGGACACAGCTGCCAATATTGGTTTTGGGGAGTTGGAAGCACATGTATAGCACATACTCAGTGCAAGTGAAGGCTAGCAATAGAGTGGGAGCGACAAACGAGAGATCAATAACTGTCATAATCATGCTTGCAACAAAACAGGACTAACTATGGCATGAAAGTGATACAAGAACTCTGAGGCAAAATAAATCATCGAGGCTTACTGATTATTGATTATTCATATGCATGCGTGAGCATGTGCCAAGTAGATTCACTTGAACAGTTAGAGGAGGATACCACAATATCATACCAAAGTATGAATAAAACAATGCAAGCAAACATTCATATGACATGCTACAAACTATTAGCAAGCTGGAGCTAATCATAGACAAGCAAGAACTACTAGGCATCCATAATGACATACACCTTACATAAACAGGCTAAGCATGCTAACAATGATGAGTATATGTACAAAAATGAAACAAATAGAGTTCGTTACCAGCCTCTTAACACACCTCGACTTGTCTCAATCTTCATTATTTCCCTTCACTTGTGTGACTTGATTAATTAACATGAAAATCAATATCCATTGAGGACGGCTGAACCCTGCGAAGAACTCACAAAACCAAAGAAGAACAACAAATATTTTTGGTGTTTTCGATTTTTTAGAAACAAGCAAACAAAGAAAAACCAAACAAAAACAAACCAAACCAAACAAAGCAAAATCTTTTTGGATTTTTCTTTTAAGGCAAACCAAAGCAAAGAAACAAACCAAACAACGAAAATATTTTTGGTATTTTTGGGTTTTTGAGAAAGCAGCAACAAGAACCAAAAAGAAAGCGAAACATTGGATATACAAAGAACCGACCGAACCTGATATATAGATGAGTGTGTGATGTTGGTATACCTCCCCCCAAGCTTAGGGTTTTGGCCTAAGTGGGGCTCAATAACGCGGATGGTAACCCCATGCTGGTGGGTCATCATAGGAATGATCATAGTCAGGCACCTGCGATGAAGAAGAAGACGTGTCCCAATCAAATGAGGGCTGCTGGTATGAAGACTCTCCCAAGTTGGAGTGCTGAACCGAATTGTCTTCGGCATCCTCTTCAACATTCTCCTCTTGCTGGGAGAGTTCCCCCACATAAGTGTCAACCTTCTCCTCCGTAAGCGACCATCCTTGCCTGTTATCAAAGTTAAACAAAGGAGGTGCAGACAAATAAACTATTTTCTCAGTCCTACCCTTTCTCCGACCTTGCTGGGCAAAAGATAATTCATATGGTAAACTTCTCACATTAGCCCCCAAGGAAACAAAACCATGTTGAATCATGGATTCAATATCAAACCTCTCTATGGGGAACTGAAAATCTGAATAATGAGGCTCTAAACCATGGAAAGCTAGAAACCTAGAAGCAATGATACCTCCACAAATTCCACCCTTCTCATGGTTGGTGGAGAGACGGTAAGCTATCAAAGCACCCAAACTATAGGAACTATTCCTACTAAGAGCAGCTGCAATAAAAGCAGATCGAAAGAAGACAACTTTCTAGCAGTCTTTCTAGCAAGAACGCACTTGGTAATGAAATAGGCAAAGTATGTAATAGCTGGGAGATGAATGTTCCAAATTTTACCACTTTCCTTTGAGAAGTCGAAACCTTGGCAAATCTCAGTATAAAAATCCACAAGTGACTTAGGCCTCTCCTTGATCTTCTCACAAGACCCCCACTGAGGTACTCTAATTGCTGCACAGAAATCAGCAAAAGGCAGGTCGACAGGTATATTATAGATTTGGTAAAGGACCATGGGATTAGAAGTAGACCAAGTGAACCGGAAGTCCTGCACAAAATCCATGGTTATCTTAACATATTGGATTGGTTCACCTTCCACAAAGTGCTCTAACTCTGCATTTGTAACCAAAGTTTGGAAATCTTGGACGATCCCCGAATCTCTCATAAATTCATGGCATGGATATATGGAAGGAAAAACTGCTTCCTCACGATGAACCTTCATTGGCTCATGCACCATCAAGTCATACTGGTTCAGTGGATAAGCACTCATCTTCCTTGCTGAAATTTTTAGACAACCATCAAACCAAGTGATTTCTAGGTTGATAAATGATGAGCAACTACTATAGGAACTTCCTAGAGGACTACACATGCATCACAAAAAAGTTTCTAAGCATAGAACAAGCATGCAAGCTCAAACAACCAGTCACCTACAGTAGCAAAATACTCAAGATACAATCTACCAACCACAAATCTAATTGGACAAGTGGAGGAGGCACATACCAAGGAACAATCCCTCAAAAAATCAGCACTTGAGATGGGCTGAAGAAGGAGATCGAAAATCGCAAGCAAGAACAGCAAGAACTCGAGCTTGACCAAGTTTTTTGGTGTTTTTCGGGAGAGAGAAAGAAGGTGGCTTTGAGGAGGCAGCCTGGAGGGCCCCAGGTGGGCCAGACCCCCCTAGGCGCCACCACTACGTAGGTTGCGCCTACCTTTGGTGTGGGGCCTAGGGGTGGACCCCTGGGTCATCTCAGGTGCCACTCTGTCCCGTTTTTTGAGGAAAAATTATTTTGAATTCTCTGGGATTTTTCAGGAAAATTTATTTTTGGCCAATTTTCAGGGTATGAAAATTGATTTTCTCGCACAATCAATTTTTTCAGAAGAAGCAAAAGCAAACCAAAAGCCAAACTACAGGAGCTCTAAGAAACTCAAACAAGCAAACAACTAGCAAAACTAAAACTAAAGCAAAGACTAGGAAGGAGAAAGGAAAAAGAAAGCAAGTATAACCATAGTGGAAACATTATTTTGTTCATTAAAATCCTTTGTTAACAAGGTTGATCAATTCTTGTTACCAAAACAATCTTATATGAAACAAAACTTTGCATTCCACAAGGTGATTATGTTACCTCATATTTTATAGCAATGGTCCCAATCATAATAGTTTCAAAATTTTCTTGTGGAATGGGATAATATATTTCTCCAACCTTGATGCCTTCAATATTTTCAATATAATTCAGGCAATAGCTCTTAACAACCTTCTTGGGGAAATAGATAGTGTGATCTTTGTCAATAATATTGGATGTTAATTTTCCTTGATTGCAATTGATGACAGCACCTGTAGTATTAATAAAAGGTCTCCCAAGAATAATAGACATATTATCATCTTCAGGCATTTCAAGCACAACAAAATCAGTTAGAACCATGCAATTATGAGCAACTTGAACATGAACATCCTCACATATACCAACAGGAACAGTAGTTGACTTATCAACCATTTGTAAAGAAATATCAGTTGGTATCAACTTTTCTAGCTTGGAGTCTCTTATAGAGAGAAAAAGGCATAACACTAACTCCAGCTCCCAAATCACATAAAGCAGTTCTAACATAATTATTTTTAATGGAGCAAGGAATAGTTGGTATACCTGGATCACCAAGTTTCTTTGGAACCTTACCATTGAAGGAGCAATTAGCAAGCAAAGTAGAAATCTCCTCATTAGGAATCTTTCTTTTATTAGAGACAATATCCTTCATATACTTTGAATAAGGAGTCAATTTAATAGCATCAGTCAAAAGAATTTGCAGAAATAAAGGCTTCATCCACTCTCAAAACTTGTTGTAGTGTTCTTCCTCCTTTGACTTGTGTTTCTTACCTGGAAGAGGCATAGGTTTCTGCATCCAAGGTTCTCTCTCTTTACCATGTTTAATAGCAATAAAATATTCCTTAGTGTACCTAGTGTTCTTAGTGTGCTCCTCATGTTCTTCCTCAACTTCCTCCTTATCAGGAGCATCATTTTTATCACCACTTTCAGTTTTAGTATCAGAGACAAATATACTATTAGGATCTACAGCAGGTTCAAGTGGTTCCTCAACTTTCTTATGTTTCTTTTTCTTCCTCTTACGAGGACTACCACTATCCTCACCTTGTTGGGAATCCTGCTCTATTCTTTTAGGGTGTCCTTCAGGATATAAAGGATCTTGAGTAGCTGCACCACTCCTAGTTCTAATTCCATAAGCATGTTTATTTCCTGAAGCATTAACTAGCATATCCTTTTGTACTTTAGCAAGTTGATCAAGTTGGGTTTGAACCATTTGAAAGTGTTTACAAAGCATTTTAATATAATTAGAAGTTCTTTCTACAATATCTTTCAACTCATGGATAGCTCTAGAGTATTCCAATAAATGATTCTGAACTTGTTTATTAAAATTACCTTGTTTAACAATAAATGTGTCAAGTTCCTCTAAGCATTGATCAGGAGGCTTACCATAAGGAATATCACCTTCATTAAATTGGAGAGAGTGTACCTCAATAGTAGATGAGTGGGGAATTAGCTCGCATAATTCTTCTATAGGAGGTAAATTCTTCACATCTTCAGCTCTAATACCTTTCTCCTTTAGACACTTCTTAGCTTCCTTCATCACTTCATCATTTAATGCAATAACTCCTCTCTTCTTTGTTGTTGGTGCTAGAATTGGTTCGGGCATAACTGGTTCAGGAGTAATAGGCTCAGGTGTATTGAGCTCAGTTGAAGTCCAATCATCATAATTCTTGCTTATCTTGTTCATTAATTCTTCAGCATCGATATGAGTCCTTTTCCTGAAAACACAATCAGCAAATCTATCTAGGTAGGTCCTAGAATCATCAGTTAGTCCTTTATAATAAATATCAAGAAGCTCATTCTGAGGTAATGGACATCCAGGATATGCATGAATCAAGGAACATAATCTTTTCATGACTTAGACAATTTCTCTTCTTCTCCCTATTTAAAATCAAAAAGTCTCTGCAAAGCAGCATGTATAGCACTAGGAGGAAAATATTTATGGAAGAAAGAAGCAACCAAGCAATCAACGCTATTCAGTGGAACCATGAGGTAATCTATTAAACCAAGCCCTAGCTTCTCCTTTTTGTGAAAAAGGGAAGATCTTAGCAACAAAGTACTTGCGCATTTTAAAATCATCAGAGAACAAAGCACTCATAGAAGAAAGCTCATTCATATGAGCCACAACACTCTCATTTTCAGTACCACAAAAAGGTTCTTTCTCAACAATATCTAAATAAGATAAATCAAGAGAGAAATCATAATTTTTATCTTTAATATCTATGGGAGAGGTGGCAAACTTAGGATCATAGGACTTCTTAGGCATAATAGTACGTCTAGCAAGGAGACTATTAATATCACTAGCACCATGTGTGTTTCGGCACTCTTCAACAAATTCATCAGTGAGCTCAATGTAACCATCATTAATATCATAACTCTCACTAGGCTCAGGTGAGCTAACAGGTGTAATAGTGGCTTCACTAGGAGTTTCGGTATTTCCTAGACTAGACATAGTAGCATCTAGAAAAGGACCTAATGAACCACTCGCATCAAGCACAGTAGAAGTAACATCATGAGTATCAAAAGCAGTTTCAGACTCAGCAGTAGTAGCACTGTGTGTAGCATGTGTATGTGGTGGTGGTGTAACAAGCTTACTTATAACAGACGGTGAATCAAGAGCAGCAGAGGTGTTTAAGACTGTACCTCTTCTTGTAGTGGATGGTAAAATAGGGAACTTTCCATCCCGAGACTTCCCCATGATGAAAGGAGTAGAAGTGAACAATACTAGAACCAAGTGAACTTACAAATAAAGCTATGCTCCCCGGCAACGGCGCTAGAAAATAGTCTTGATGACCCACAAGTATAGGGGATCGCAACAGTCTTCGCGGGTAGTATTACCCAATTTATTGATTCGACACAAGGGGAGCCAAAGAATACTTGCAAGCCTTAACAACTGAGTTGTCAGTTCAGCTACGCCTGGAAATAGTTCTTGCTCACAGAAGTTTATCAGTAGCAACAACAAAGTAACAGCAATAGTAACAACAACAGTGAAACATGAGCAATAGTGACACTAACGGTAACAGTAGGATTCGAGTGCGGTAGGCATAGGGATGGATGACGGGCGTTGCATGGACGAGTCTAAACATGTAACTTCAAGACATAGGGCATTGCAGATAAATAATAACAAGCATCCAAGTACTAAACAATCCTAGGCATGTGCTCCAAATATAGTCATACGCGCTCGCAATGAGAACTTGCACAACATCTTCTGTCCAGCCAGCCCGTGGCAGCGGGGCCTCTAGGGAACTACTGGAAATTAAGGTGCTCCTTTTAATAGAGCACCGGAGAAAAGCATTAACACTCCATGAACACATGTGATCCTCACACCACAACCATCCCCTCCGGTTGTCCCAATTATTGTCACTTTGGGGCCTTTGGATCCGGACAATGATATGTGTACACAACTTACATATAAGATCACAAACAATACTATCATAATGATTCAATAATAAGTTCAGATCTGAGATCATGGCACTTGGGCCCTAGTGACAAGCATTAAGCACAACAAGTTGCAGCAAAGTCAAATAACACTAATAGAGATACTAGGCACTATGCCCTAACAGATCTTATTCGATTACATGATAGAACTCATCCAATCCCTACCATCCCCAAGCCTACAGCAGGGGATTACTCACTCATGGATGAGGGAAACATCGGTGGTTGATGGAGATGAGTTGGTGATGATGATGGCGGTGATCCTCTCCAAATTCCCCGTCCCGGTGATACGTCAGAAACGTATCTATAATTTTTTATGTTCCATGCTTGTTTAGTATCTATTTTGCTTTGCTTTGTCTACACTTTGAGGTGTTTTCATATCTTTTTTGGAACTAACCTATTAACAAGTTGCGTTAGTGCCTGTTGCCTATTTTCTTCTGTTTTTGGTTCCAGAAAGGCAGAAAATCAATATTCTCGGAATTGGACGGGACAAAATCCAAAGTCATTATTTTCCCGGAGCAACACGAAACCACGAAGCAGAGCCGGAGGGGGGCCACAGGGTGGCCGCACCCCCTAGGCGCGGGCAAGCCCTAGGGGTGCCCATAGGGGGTGTGGGCCCCCTGGCTCCCCACCAACCTTACCTCCTGCGCCTATAATACCCCCCGATGAGAAAACCCTAAATAATCCAGAAGAAATCCACAAAAACCTCCATAGCGCCGCTGCCACCGAAAGGGAGATTCGGGGGACAGAAAGTCTCTATTTCGGCACCCTGCCGGGACAAGGAAGTTCCCCCGGAGCCATCTCCATCGCCATCTTCATCACCGTTATTGATTCCCATGATGAGGAGGGAGTAGTTCTTCCTCGAGGCTAAGGGCTCTACCGGTAGCTATGTGTTCATCTCTCTCTCTCTCTATGCATGATCTTGTGGTCATGAGCTTTGTAATCAAGTAGATCTACCTTTCTACTCAAGTGCTTCATTAGATCTCTGCTCTCCCCATGTGTGTGAAAGTGACAGCGTGCATGCCATGGTGGCACTTAGGCTTGAGTCTACATAAATGCTCTTTGTGCTTTAATAGATCTATGTTTTTCCCACGTGTGTGAAAGTGACAACGTGCATACCGTGTGTGGCACTTTGGCTAGATTGAATATTTGTTATGAGTTATATTTGGAGTTGGATGTCTCTATGAAATTGTGGTGTTTGTTGGAACCATATAGTGCTCAAGGTGATAGTGTGGGGTTATCTAGATTGGGGAAGGCGGACTTTGAGGTGTGTTGTTATAGCCTTACCATGGATTAGAGTGTCCAACCGGAGAGTAGTTAAGAGTAGTATCATAAAGAGAGGATATTTATATGAGAGAGTGTTCACTAGTGAAAGTATGATCCCTAGGCCTTGTTTCTAAGCATTGAAACATGTTTGCTACTACATCTATTGGATGTTTGCTTGCTTCCATCTTTGTTCCGTTTGCCGGGGAGGTTTTGGCCCTTTTACCTTTCCTCCACGCCATCAGCTCTTTTCTGGCACCGTTACCCCACATCAACAGCAAGCCAGAAGCTATTTTCTGGCACCATTACCACTTGTATTTCACTATATCTTCGCCGAACTAATGCACCTATACACCTGACAAGTGTATTGGGTGTGCTGGGGACACAAGAGACTTCTTGTATCTTGATTGCAGGGTTGCTTGAGAGGGAATACCTTTGACCACTTCCTTCCCGAGTTCGATAAACCTTGGGTGATCCACTTAAGGGAAACTTGTTGCTGTTCTACAAACCTCTGCACTTGGAGGCCCAAAAACTGTCTACAAGAATAGAAGTGCGTAGACATCACCCGGAAGGGTGCCAGACCGGAGTTTCTGGATCCGAATCTTGGTTTCTGGTGGCGGCAGCGTGGCGGAACTCTTTCTGGAAAACTATCGAACCCCCCTCTGTTTTTAGGTCAGAAGGCAACTTATAGGCGCGAAGGGAGGCCGAGGAGCTGCCTGGGGTGGCCAAACCTCCCCCAGGCACGGGGTTAGTGGGCCCGCGCCTGGGGTGGGTCTGGGCCCCCCAGGCCTCCTCTCTGTCTCCCCTTATTACTCCGTGGATATTCTGGTGAGAAATAGTTTTTGGCATATTTCCCGGGATTTTTCCTGATAGTTCATTTTCTGCACAAAAATAAGACACCAAGGTAATTCTGCTGAAAACAACATCAGTTTGTATAGTTGTATCCAAATCACACAAGTTTAGAGGAGAAACAATAGCAAAGTGTTCGAGAAAGTAAATACATTTTGGACGTATCACTAGACGTACCATTATTCCTAAACCGTCCTCTGATCCTAAGTTTGCCACCTCTCCCATAGATATCAAAGATAAAAATTATGATTTCTCTCTTGATTTATCCAATTTAGACATTGTTGAGAAAGAACCTTTTTGTGGGACTGAAAATGAGAGTGATGTGGCTCATATGAATGAGCTTTCTACTATGAGTGCTTTGTTCTCTGATGATTTTAAGATGCGCAAGTATTTTGTTACAAAGATCTTCCCCTTTTCACTAAAAGGAGAAGCTAGGGCTTGGTTTAATAGATTGCCTCCTGGTTCCATTGATAGTCCTGATTGCTTGATTGCTTCTTTCTTCCAGAAATATTTTCCTCGCAGTGCTAGACATGCTGATTTGCAGAGACTTTTTGATTTTAAATAGGGAGAAGAGAAATTGCACGAGTCATGGACAAGGTTCTGTGCCTTGATTCATGCACATCCTGGATGTCGATTGCCTAAGAATGAGCTTCTTGATATTTATTATAATTCACTAACTGATGATTCTATGACATACCTAGATAGCTTTGATGATTGTGTTTTCAGGAAAAGAACTCCTACAGATGCTGAAGAATTAATGGCTAAAATAAGCTAGAATTATGATGATTGGACTTCAACTGAGATAAATACAGGAGTGAGCCTAGCTCACTTGGTTATGGAAGTGGATGTACAACCCAACCGCCCAGGTTCAAGTTCTCACGAAAGCAGATTTGGGTTCTTATTATTCAAAAAAAAACTCGCTGTAGGGACTTTCCCTACCACATTCCTTTCAAAAAAACTGAGATAAATACACCTGAGCCTATTAATCCTAAACCAGTTGTGCCTGAACCAAATCCAATACCAACACCAAAGAAGAGGGGAGTTATTACATTAAATGATGAAGTGATGAAGCTAAGAAATGTCTAAAGGAGAAATGTATTAGAGTTGAAGATGTGAAGAATGTACCTCCTATAGAAGAACTATGTAAGCCAATTCCCCACTCATCTACTATTGAGGTACACACTCTCCAACACTTTGATGAAGGTGATATTCCTTATGGTAAACCTCCTGATCAATGCTTAGAGGAACTTGACACATTTATTGTTAAACAAGGTAATTTTAATAAACAAGTTCAGAATCATTTATTGGAAAACTCTAGAGCTATTAATGAGTTGAAAGATATTGTGGAAAGAACTTCTAATGATATTAAAATGCTTTGTAAACACTTTCAAATGGTTCAAACCCAACTTTATCAACTTGCTAAGGTACAAAAAGGTATGCTAGTTAATGCCTCAGGAGATAAACATGCTTATGGAATTAGAACTAGGAGTGGTATAGCTACTCAAGATCCTTTATATCTTGAAGGACACCCTAAAAGAATTAAGAAGGATTCTCAAGAAGGTGAAAGTAGTGGTAGTCCTCGTAAGAGAAAGAAAAAGAAACATAAAATAGTTAAGGAACCACTTGAACCTGCTATAGATCCTAATAGTATATCTGTCTCTGATGCTAAAACTGAAAGTGGTGATAAAAATGATGCTCCTGATAAGGAGGAAGTTGAGGAAGAACATGAGGAGCACACTAAGAATACTAGGTACACTAAGGAAGATTTTATTGCAAATAAACATGGTAGTGAGGGAGAACCTTGGGTGCAGAAATCTATGCCTTTTCTAGGTAAGAAACACAAGTCAAAGGAGGAAGAACACTACAACAAGTTTTGTGAGTGGATGAAGCCTTTATTTTTGCAAATTCCTTTGATTGATGCTATTAATCTGCCTTCTTATTCAAAGTATATGAAGTATATTGTATCTAATAAAAGGAAGATTCCTAATGAGGAGATTTCTACTCTACTTGCTAATTATTCCTTCAATGGTAAGGTTCCAAAGAAACTTGGTGATCCAGGTATACCAACTATTCCTTGCTCCATTAAGAATAATTATGTTAGAACTGCTTTATGTGACTTGGGAGCTGGAGTTAGTGTTATGCCTTTTTCTCTCTACAAGAGGCTCCAGCTAGAAAAGTTGATACCAACTGATATATCTTTGCAAATGGCTGATAAGTCAACTACTATTCCTGTTGGTATATGTGAGGATGTTCCTGTTCAAGTTGCTCATAATTGCGTGGTTTTAACTGATTTTTTTGTGCTTGAAATGCCTGAAGATGATAACATGTCTATTATTCTTGGGAGACCTTTTCTTAATACTGCAGGTGCTATCATCAATTGTAATCAAGGAAAAGTAACATTCAATACTAATGACAAAGAGCACATTGTCTATTTCCCCAAGAAGATTGTTAAGCGCTATTGCCTAAATTCCATTGAAAATATTGAGAGCATCAAGGTTGGAGAAATATATTGGCCCATTCCACAATAAAGTTTTGAAACTATTATGATTGCAACCATTGCTATCAAGTATGAGGTAACATAATCACCTTGTGGAATGCAAAGTTTTGTTTCATATAAGATTGTTTTGGTAACAAGACTTGATCAACCTTGTTAACAAAAGGATTTTAATGAACAAATAATGTTTTCACTATGGTTATACTTGCTTTCTTTTATTTTTCTCCTTCCTAGTCTTTGCCTTTTCTCTTGTTAACTTTGGTTTTGCTAGTTGTTTGCTTGTTAGAGTGTCTTAGAACTTCTATAGTTTGGTTTTTGGTTTGCTTTTGCTTCTTATAAATTTTTTTTTGTTTCTGCGAGAAAATCAATTTTCATACCCTCAAAATTGGCCAAAAATAAAGTTTCCCGAGAAATCCCAGAAAATTGAAAATAAATTTTTCCTCGAAAAAAGGGGTAGAGGGACACCTAGAGTGACCCAGGGGGCCACCCCAGGAACCCACACCCCTGGTGGGCGCGACCTCCCTACAGGTGGTGCCTGGGTGGGGTGTGTCCCACCTGGGCCCCTCCAAGGTGCCTCCTTCCAGCCATCTTCTTTTCTTTTCTGAAAAACACCAGAAAAATTTCTCAAGTTCGAGTTCCTGCTGTTCTTGCTCACGATTCTCGATAACCTTGCTCAACGCATCTTTGCTGCTGATTTTTGGAGGGATTGCTCCTTGGTATGTGCCTCCTCCGCTTGTCTAATTAGATTTGTGATTGGTAGATTTTTTATTGAGTATTTTGTTGCTATAGGTGACAGGTTGTGTGAGATTGCATGCTTGTTCTATGCTTAGAGATTTCATTTTGATGCATGTGTAGTCCTCTAGCAAGTTCCTATAGTAGTTTCTCATCATTTATCAACTTGGAAATCACTTGGTTTGATGTTTGTCTAAAAATTACAGAAAAAGAGGTCATGGACAACCACACATTTGGTGAAATATTTGAGAGTGATGCACCTAGAAGGGAAAGGCCTTCAAGATCATCCTCCCGAGCTAGGCTGTCATACATTGAGGATCTCATTACACCACGATTTGGCGACGAGGGAGATGAGGGGGATGCTCACCCTTCCACCTTTCCTTGGCTAACCTTTTTGCGGGCTGCTGGGATTCTTGATGATTTTACAACCTTGGTTTGGAGGGCTGGACTAACAAGATTTATGCAGGATGAGAGCATGCAATATGCTACGCTCACTAAAACATTTGTGGAGAGCTTTTCTTTTACTAACAGCTTGTTCAAGCCAGATGTGTCTTTCAAAATTTATGGCAGTTCTTACAACATGACATTGAAGAAATTTTGTGAGGCTTTGGGACTTGGTACAGCTGGGTCAGCAAAGAAGATTCCAGCTCAACCCGCTGATTTGTTGGAGCTCTACCGCGGGATAACTAATGATGATGACCGTAGAGCCCAACAGGGAAAGATAAGAAATATTCAACTCCCAGCCATCAGGTACGTTGCTTACTATCTTGCCACTAGTGTTCTTGGTAGGGAGTCTCTAGTAATATTTCCAACTATCATTTGGCATTCATAGCTGCTGCACTCAACAATGAAACTAAGTACAATCTTGGTTCTCTCATTGCTCGTCGCTTAGCTGCTAAGGGACCCATTTATGGGGGAATTATTGCTGCACGTGTTTCTGCTGCCTTGGACCTTGCTGTTGATCCAAATGATACAGTTTTGGCCCCTCAGAGGCTTGATCTTGCTGCCATGAAGGCACACCACTTTGTCACTACTGGCTCTACCCTTGAGAGCTTGGTTTATAGAATGCTGTTTAATGACGGGGAGGAGAGAGAGAGAGAGAGAGATCCCTCTCCCCCAAACCACTTTGTTCAGTATTTCCCAGGGACCTTTGTCGCGCTCCAAGGAGGAGATGGATGACAAGCTGCGCATTCTTGGCTTCCATAGACGCTATCAGGGGGACGCGCCCTCATATGACCCCTTTATGTACTACACGGGTGAGTCCTCGAGTTCGTACCAGGACGAAGGGGCCTCCTCGTCGTACTACGGAGGTGCACCTTATTGGGCACCATGGAGTTGAGCCCCACTTAGGCCAAAAGCCTAAGCTTGGCGGGGAGGTATACCGACATCACACTCCTCTATATATTATGTTCAGTTGGTTCTTTATATATCCATTGTTTTGCTTTCTTTTTGGTTTTTGTTTCTTCTTTCTTAAAACACAAAAATACCAAAAATATTTTCGTTCTTTCTCTTGGTTTTTTCTTTGCTTTTTAGCTTTGGTTTGCTTTAAATAAAAATCCAAAAACATTTTGCTTTGTTTTTGCTTTGTTTGCTTGTTTTAAAAAAATCGAAAACACCAAAAATATTTGTTGTTCTTCTTTGGTTTTGTGAGTTCTTTGCAGGGTTGGTTTCATGTTATTATTCAAGTCACACAAGTGAAGGGCAATAATGAAGATTAAGACAACTCAAGGTGTGGTAAGAAGCTGGTAACGAACTCTATTTGTTTTCATTTTTGTACATATACTCATCATGGTGATCATGCTTAGTCTGTTCATGTAAGGTGTATGTTACTAATGGATGCTTAGTAGTTCTTGCTTGTCTGTGATTAACTCCAGCTTGCTAATAGTTTGTAGCATATCATATGAATGTTTGCTTGCATTGTTTTATTCATATTTTGGTATGATATTGTGGTATCCTCCTCTGGAAGTTTCATGTGAATCGACTTGGCACATGCTCACGCATGCGTATGACTAAACAATAGTCAGTAAGCCTCGATGAATTATTTTGCCTCAGAGTTCTTATATCACTTTCATGCCATAATTAGTCATGTTTTATTGCAAGCATGATTATGACAGTTATTACTCTCTCGATTGTCGCTCCCTCTCTATTGCTAGCCTTCACTTGCACTGGGTATGAGCTCTACTTGTGCTTCCAACTCCCCAAAACCAATATTTCCAACAATGTCGACCATACCTACCTATTAGCATCATTTTCTATTTTAGTGCATATTCAATATGCCTTGTTTTGTTCCAAATAAAATGTTTGTCTATTTTGAGAAAGTTAGTTAGTAAATCTCTCACGAACTTGATGGCACACTTTATTCCTTGCACTTAATAATCCTGAACCATTGTGACTTGGCCATGAAAGTTATATGCTTGCAAATTATAGGTTGGGAGTTAGCAGAACCGTGCTGTCACGAGGAACGTTTTCAACACTTATGGATACATATCCAGTTGATACCTTGCTCTTTTGTTTGCGGATGTCGACGGTGTGAAATAAAAGGGGATCTTGTGAGTTCATGGAGTATATATATATGTGTTAGCGAAACGTCTGGGACGCTAGCCTAAGCCATGCCTAATCTTGGTGGAAACTTGCAGCACCACCTTAATGAGCATTCTGGGAAGCATCCTCAATAAAAAGCTATGCACATAGTAAATAAAAAGATCGCTGACATGCTCATTGTCTGCTTGCCTTGTCATTTTGATCACGGGATAGCTCCTATATCATGTGCAAGGGGTACCCTGTTGGTGGTTCTCTATGATATGCATGTATGTACAATGACAAGAACTTAAAGGTAACCAAAGTTGAGTAGCATGCGGAGCGTCCCTCGTACTCAAGGGACTTGGGATTTCCAGTTTATGGTCTGTCAAGCATATAACTCATATTGGACCTCACTTTCACCTTTACCATATGAAGATGCCTATGATAGGGGCAATGAGAGCTCAAAGCTAATGAGTACCTTCCTTTCAGCATTAGGAAGCTTTTCAAACTTTTCAAAACCTTTTTCACTCCCTTGTTGAGTCACCACTTATTCTATGAGCACCTTCTCGAGAGCATAGTTGTCATTCTTGTGTTTGTCTCAAAACTTGGTTAATTATGTCATGACTTTGATGCTTGTATCTCTGACATTTTGACTTCTAGTCTTCACTTGAACTTCAGAGGTGCCTTGGCATTTATATTGTTTTCTACAAACAGAGGCAAGAGAGATACCACTCTATCATACCTTATTATGAACATTGCAATGTTGCTTATGTTTATGTTTCATGCTACTTATTATTATTGAGTTGGTTTATCTTCATAGCTTGCAATGAATATTGAGTAGACTTAGTTGCATACTTCTTACTATGAATGGTTTGAGTATCTACTCCTGTGCTGAGAATATATACATCATATGAAGCAAATGTGTTCGTGAAAGTTTTTTATCGCACTCAGTTTTCAACTGAATTGCTTGAGGACAAGCAATAAGCTAAGTTGGGGGGGTTGATACGTCCAAAACATATCTACTTTCCCGGACACTTTTGCTATTGTTTCTCCTCTAAACTTGTGTGATTTGGATACAACTAACACGGACTGACGCTGTTTTCAGCAGAATTACCTTGGTGTCTAGTTTTCGTGCAGAAAATCAACTACAAGGAAAAATCCCGGAAAATATGCCAAAAATCCTATTTCACCAGAAGATCCACGGAGCCAGAAGACGAGACAGAATGGAGGCCTGGGGGCCACACCCCTTCCAGGCATGGGTGGGCCCAGCCCGCGCCTAGGGGGGTGCTGCCACCCCAGGCACTCCCTCGGGCTCCCTCTTTGCCTATAAGTTACCCCTTGACATAAAAACCGAGGAGGGTTCGACATTTTTTTAGAAAGAGTTCCGCTGCGCCGCCACCACCAGAAGCCATGATTCGGATCCAGAAACTCCGTTCTGGCACCCTACCGGGATGGGGAATTTGGGGAGGATCATCGCCATCGTCATCACCAACGCCTCTCCATCAACCATCAATGTTTCCCTCATCCATGAGTGATTAATCCCCCGCTGTAGGCTATGGGGATGGTAGGGATTGGATGAGTTCTATCATGTAATCGAATAAGATTGTTAGGGCATAGTGCCTAGTATCTCTATTAGTGCTATTTGACTTTGTTGAAACTTGTTGTGCTTAATGCTTGTCACTAGGGCCCAAGTGCCATGATCTCAGATCTGAACTTATTATTGAATCATTATGATAGTATTATTTGTGATCTTGTCTGCAAGTTATGTACACATATCATTGTCCAGATCCAAAGGCCCCGAAGTGACAGAAATTGGGACAACCGGAGGGGATGGCTATGGTGTGAGGATCACATGTGTTCACAGAGTGTTAATGCTTTGATCTGGTGCTCTATTGAAAGGAGCACCTTAATTTCCAGTAGTTCCCTAGAGGCCCCGCTGCCACGGGCTGGCTGGACAAAAGATGTTGTGCAAGTTCTCATTGCGAGCACGCATGACTATATATAGAGCACATACCTAGGATTGTTTAGTACTTGGGTGCTTATTCTTATTTATCTGCAATGCCCTATATCTTGAAGTTACATGTTTAGACTTGTCAATGCAACGCCCATCCATCCATCCCTATGCCTATCGCACTCATATCCCACTCTTTGCTACTACTGTTACTATTGCTCTTGTTTTGCTGCTGTTGTTGCTTTGCTGTTGCTATTTCAAACTATTGCTACTGATAAACTTCTGTGAGCAAGAACTATTTCCAGGTGCAGTTGAATTGACAACTCAGTTGTTAAGGCTTGTAAGTATTCTTTGGATCCCCTTGTGTCGAATCAATAAATTGGGTAATACTACCCGCAAAAACTATTGTGATCCCCTATACTTGTGGGTCATCACCTAGCCCCGGTGAATGGGGCTATATTTTGCCAACTCTAAAGGGCGGCCCATCTTGGGGCATGTGGCCCACCATAGTCCCGGCGCGCGTAAGGCCTATTCGTCGGTGGTATATGGGCTAGCCCCGAAGAACATGGTATCCATTCACTAGCGGTAACACGAGGTAGGCCTAGAAGGCCTTATTACCGGCGACCCTAGGCCCACTTTGCCGGTGGTAAATAATCCGGCTATAAGGTTTTCCCTACTAGTGTTAAAAGATGTTACACGGTGCTTTGAGAACAGTCCAAAAAAATAGGCTCGGCTGTAAAGAAGAAGTAAGTTGTCATCTTCTCTTACTTTGTCATTTTTTTACTATTATATGTAGTCTAATAATTAGTTTGATCATGTTACGTTGTTTAGTTTGTTTGGGGTTCTTTTTTTACTTAGTATTCTATATGTACGTGCAAAACAGGTCTGCTTCCCCGCGTTGGAAAAATTCGCAGGCTCCCCAAATGAACCATCAGGTCACTACTAGCTTGTTGTTTTAAATATAAAAGCTCAATGATTTGAGATATATGACCCCCTAGCTTCGAACGGAGAAGCACTGCTGACGGATGCATGCCACTACCTAATTGCATCAATTAAAAAAATCTAGGCTAGAGAATATGGGAAATCAAAGGTGTGGATCAGTGATTGGCCAGTTGATGTAATCAATACCCCAGATCAAAACAATGGGTAAGAAATTATTTCTCCCATTGGAACATTTTTATTTTAATTATTTGTATTTTTCCTTACTTCCTCTTCTAATTTTTAGTTTTCAGTACATTTCTCTTTTGGGTACATTTCATTTTTAAAACCTTCAGTTACTTTTTTCTCGCCTTGTTTCTTTGTGTTTTCCCATATCTGTTTTGTTTGTCATGCAGGTATGATTGTGGTTTCTTCATGGTTAAAAATTTAGAAGATAGGCAGGGAAGAAAGTTCAATGATTTGGGATTCTTCATGCAGCTGGATTCACTCAGAAGGACATGCCAAACATCGGGAAGCTCTACACGGACAAGTGGTTAAATACAAGGAATAAATCTAGATGTAAGCTCTTTCTTTATGGAGAAACGTATCAGGTATGCAAAAATATAAACAAATCCCGGTCGATATTTTTTTAGTTACATTATGCATGCTTTTCTCTACGGATGAAAAACATAATGTAATAGAGTCTAAGACCCTATGTTGCAAGTTTTTTCCTTAAAACATATGTCTCTCTACAAACATATATCCGGAGAATACACAATTATTGAAACTGTAACAAAGGGGTAATCACTAGAATAAAGGTAACAGTGGATATTATTGTGGATTTGTTAGCCTAACAGGACAGTTCCGTGCATAATCATCAGTTACAGGGCATACACTGCATGTAGTTGGCACATGCTTCTATAGTTCGAGACCACCCTTCTTTCTTTTTTGACTTGTCCTACCCTTAGTTATCGTCATTGGTGGGTCTTTTACTTTCCGGTATGCAGTGACATTAACATCTTCTTCCATAGGCGTGCTTTCCGGTGTACTACTCGTAGGTTCAAAACATGCTGGATTTTTACATTTCTTCTTCCTCTTTGATGCGTCAGCAGTAGCTTTCTTCAAATCAACCAACTCTCTCTCCATCGCTTTCATGTGTTTATCAGCAATTTCTTTTGCTTTGTCCGAAGATGCCAAGGCAACAACAAGCTTAGACAAATCATTGCACATGGTCCCATAGCGTAGCAATCTCATGTCTTTCCTAGATAAATTCTCTCCAGCATGCTTCTCAGGAAGTTCAACTTGCCGCGGAACTACATAAGGGGGCGGAAGCAACCACTTGGGAAGGATGTGATGTTCTGGAATTTTCTTCACTACGCCTAGGTAGGTCATTACTTTCAGTATATAACAACATAGTAGCCCATATCTAGTTATTTTGCAGCACTGGAAATTGTATATTTCATTAGGGAAGTCAACATCAACAATGTATATTCTCTGTCCATAACCAAATACAGAGCCTTGTATTGGGAAAACCTCGTACACACCCCCACCACAATCACGAACATTGTAAGATGTAATCTTACGGTGATCCAGCTGGAAATTTTCCTAGATGGGGAGGGTATAAGTTCTTAAAATCCGCTTCTCACTTACACCATAGGGGCTTCCCCTATGGTAAAGGTGTCAAAAAAAATCCTCTTCTCCATCAGGTAGTCTGACCAGACTAACAGTTTTGTCCACACCCTGGAACTCATGTGCATCCTTAGCAACCTCAATTTTTTCTTGAAACTCCATGTATTGTTTGAAGAAACGTAGAAGGCTATCATATGGGATAACATACTTCTTAAGCACAGAATTGAACCCCTCGCTCCTAGCAGTTGTTTGGAGGAAAGGGAAAAATAGGGTCGGAAATATGCTGGTGCAAAGAACTCTCTTAGGTCACAGAGGTCTAAAAAAATGTGAGTTATCTGTAACACCATGCCTCTGAACCATCTCTGCCCAATTCTGTTCAAACTCTTCAGCACTCAAACTATAATCAATAACCTCATTTAATTCTAGCCTTAAATCTTCTCGCTGGGCGACAAATGGACCAAGCTTCTCCTGAACTTTCTACATGATATGCCACCTGCAAAATCTGTGGATTATGCCTATGAAAACTAGTAGGATTGCATACCTTATTGGTGAATCTTGGTCAGTATTGATATTCATAGGGTGTAACCCATCCATAGCTTCCAAAAATGCTTGAAACATCCACACAATATTTTCATTCTTCTCATTCCTAACAAACCCACATCCCAGCTGTATCGATTGCCCGTACCGATTGATGCCAATAAAGGGGGCACATGGTATGTTATATTTGTTATTCATGAATGTAGTATAAAATGATATAAAGTCATGGTAGAGCTTGTATGCGTCTCTTGCAGTGCCATCCACCCAATACAGATTCTCCACTCTATCATATGTATCAAGTTCAAATGTAACAAAATATATTGGGTCTACTTTTTTCACTTCTTCAATATACTTGGGTCTTTTATTCTATTTGCGTTATTAGTCGAAGAAGTGTAATTGTTGACTTCCTTACTATTGTATGGAATGTTTTTCTTGCTACTGTAAACCTCACCCATGATTTCCATGATCCTAAGAACTCAAGTTAATCTCATGCAGCAGGTCAATAAACTTCCTCTCCTCTTTAGGGATTCTATTATCAAACCACAAGTATTTTTTCAATGGGAATTTCTCAACAATGTCATGAGTGTACTCTTCAACAAATTGGGCCACTGTCTATCTGGTAGCACCAGCCCTCTTCACACACATTTTTTCCTTGCAATCAGTTAGCACAGTTATTTTTCGGTTCCTTTTCTTAACATGCACAGTCTCTAACTCTAGAGTTTTACCAGATTTATTGCAAACGAAAACACTCTTGTATCTCACGCCATCTTTGGCTGATCTTTTAGAGGACTCAATATTCATAGAAAAGCCTATATGTTTGTCATATCTGTTGTAATGCGCAAGAGATACTTCTAGTGATTCAAAAACCATGCCAATATATGGAGTTTTTGGAGTTAACCCTTCCGGAGTAGACTGGACCTCACATTCACCACCACTGTCCTCACTAGACAATGTAACACCCGTGCGCACACCTGAATATGCACGAGGCCCAGTGTTTGAAGTCGTCGCGCCACTTGTTCCTTGTTCATTATTATGGCCGCTAGAAGGTCCAGCCCTAGCTACATATGATGGTTCTTTGCCAGCATTTACATCCATTGTTTGGTTAGTAGAAGGAGCTGAAGTACCTTCTCCGCGTGGCTCGTTTAGGTTGATGCCTCCAAACCAATAATCAAAACCCCTTGGCATTGTTTTGTTTCCGTGAAAGTTAAAGAATCTGGTAGTACAAAAGGAAAAAAAGAAGGAACAGTTAGTGATTCTGCATAGTTTTTTTACATATATTTTATTATCTGTCAAACATATATTTTATTATCTAAAAACAAACATAGGTATGAAAAAAAGGAAGGATATGATGTGGAACTTCAAGGCAACTTCTCATGGATGCATGAAGTTTTCTATAATTCCCAATACTGTTCACAAAAACAATTACGTCTACACCATGTGTCTCACTTTATATGTTTTTATTATGATGTTACTTCTTTTGTTTCTCGTACTAAAATATGCTCAATATACCCCCCTGGAGTTTTGTTATGTTTCCTTCTTTCTAGAGTGTGCTTATGTTTTTTCCCCCTGGAGTGTGCTAAAAAAATGCTTTTATATGCCCCTGAATCTGACAGTAATGTAACAAAATCATAAACACACCCCTAATATCATATAGTTGGAGAACAACCTGGTACATCCACTAATATATAAAATCGGCATGTTTTCCTTATGTAACTTTAGCAAGATATGAGTTTTTTTCCTTTGTTTTTGTTTTTACAACCAGATGTAACAGGGACAGTTGCTACTAATGTATGTCCAATGGTTCTTGTGTTTTTAAACCACTGATGATGTGATGGTTTTTATGTGGATGAACCTCAACAAGTGACATGATGTAACAGAAAGAGGAGGGCACATGTTTGTACAGGAAGTAGGCGCAGGGAAAAACAGGAATTGGAGAGGGAGAGTAATAAGGGAGAGAGGAGAGAAAGAGGAGGTATAGAGAGATAGAGGAATATGAGGAGGAGATGGGGGATATGTACTTATAGAGAGGAATTTTTGAAGAGAGGGATGAGAGGATGTAACTCAAAAGTTCATGGTTTGGTTCTTCTTGAAGTACCAGACGAAGTGGATGTAACCTTTCATGGAGCCATGGTTCCGATCTGAGAAAGCCATGCGAGCAATACTTCGTTTTTTTGCTAGGAGGCCCAAAGAAGAAGGGGCAGGTAGATATGAGGATTGTCCTCGTGGGAGATGGGGCTGGGGACGACGTGTTTTATCGTTTTCCGTTTTTCATCCCCGTTTTGTTTCCATTTATCATAAATTTCCACCTGGTTGGAGCGACCTCGCTGTATTCTAAAACTAGGTCGAATTTGGTGTAGTCACGTCCTACAAGTTTGTAAGTTGTGCACTTGCAGGCCATCAAGATATTTTCTGGCGCAGTTACCAGGCAGCTAAGCGCTAAGTGTTGTTTCTTGACAACACAGTTGTTGACACCATTCATGATCTCCATTGAAGATAGAGGTAGCACTCGATCAGGAAGAACTTATTTACCTCTGTATATTGATCGTGTTCTGATTGAAAGACGTCTAGAGTTTATTTAAAAAATTCTAACTCAAATACCATAGATGTGAATAGCTTGATTCCATTGATGGCACATTTTACCATCACCCATGGGGCTGAACCTGAGCTGCCATTGGAAGAATATGGGAATCCATGCAGACACTTAAGAAAGATACCTATTATTTGTCTTGAACTTGAAGGCTAGGATTTTTAAATATATGCTGAGCTAATTTTTATGATGAAAGAGATATATTTTGCAGGAAAAGAAGAGGAAGATCCTAGTAATCACTTGACAAGGGTCTACGACCTTTGTGCTACCCTTAAACCAGCAAGTTTGTCCATAGATTTTTTACTCATTAAACTTTTTCGCTGGTCATTAAAAGATAATGCTTTAGCTTGGTTACAATCATTGCCAAATCACACTGTATAAAGCTGGGAAGATTGCATCCGTGAATTCATGCATAAATATTTTTCATTCTCAAAGATCATGCAAATTAAACGTAGCATAACTAACTTTCTCCAAACAATTGGAGAAAACTTTTGTCAAGCATGGAATATATTTTATGAAATGATTATGAAAGTCCCAAATCATGGTTTTAAAGAACAATTGGTTATCCAATATTTTTACAATGGGCTTAATGGCGAAACAACGGACATGATTGATCTATCTGTGGGGGCAGATATATGCAACTTAACATTGCCATAATGTGTAGAGATTTTCAAGGTAAGATCTTTCAATGAAGAATAATACAATCCAGTTGAGGGTGTTGAACCACGAAAAGGTATGATCCATATATCCTCCAATCTCATTTTTGAAGTTAGAGAGTCCATGGAAGAAAAATTTATAACCTCAGAATTAGTTAAAGAAACTAAAGTTAATATTATTCAAACTTATGTAATAGAAGATGATATAAATCTTTTAATGCAAAAGTTTAGGTATCAACAAAATCAATTCCGTGATAAAAATTACAAACGTCTTATGACACGGGAAAAGAATATAAGGGACCTAACCGAAGTCTTTGATGACTTGGGTCATGCTACAAAAAAATTAGACAAATATATAAGCATGGTTAAAACACAATGTGATCAAATTATTGAAACCCAAGATTTGATTTTGAACCAAGGAAATATTGGTATAGTTTCTACTAACATTTTCACTACACGTGGCACAGAAACACAGGAACCACATGGACCACCTTGGTATCAAGAGGAACAAGCCCGCAAGGCAAGAGAAACTCAAGAGATGAGTCAAGAAGAAGATAACCTTGTGGATCCTCAAGATGACATAGACTATGAAGCTCAGAGAAAAAACCATGAAGCTTCCAAGACACAACAAGAGTAAGATGAAGCAGGAGATAAGCGTAAATTATATGATTCAAATGCTGAGATGATTTACTCAAGGGAGGAAGCTGATCTCAGAAAGGAAAAAGAAGAGAAAGTTGTTACATCACGAGAAGATCACGTTGATAAGCAAAAGTAGTTAGCGGCAAGAAAAACTAAGAAAGTCACTCCTCCAATGCCAAAGGTAAAAGAGAAGGTAATACCGACCAAAAAGAAAATTCATTATCCTAATCGGGTTCAATATGAACCTGATAAAGCTATTTATGACTCTTTTATCGAAGCATTAGGAAGCCTTCGCTTAGAACTTCCATTAACTGATGCTATTCAAGTTCCTACTTATAAATTTTTAATACGAGACATCCTTAATAGAAAAAAGAAGGTAATTAAAACTGTAGCAGTAATGACAAGCTTAGGAGACAAGCTGTCTGCTATGCTTGGAGACCCTGGTATACCAACTATCTCCTGCGCGATTGGGAAAACTAATATATTTAATGCTCTTTATGATTTAGGAGCAGGTGTTAGTGTTATGCGTTATTCCCTATTTAAGAAATTGAACTTAGGAGAGTATTCCCCTACTTCAATTACCTTACAAATGGCGGATAAAACAACTAAACAACCTGTCGGTATGATTAAAGATGTTTTGCTTAGAATAGACCAACAAATTATACCCACTGATTTTATTATACTTGATGTTCCTGAGGATGACAAACTTTCTACCATCCTTGGAATACCATTTCTTAGCACACCTGAAGATAACGTAGACTGCTCTAGCGGTAAGATTACTGCTACAGTTTTAGTTACCTTCCAAAGAGACTGCTCTAGCGGTAAGATTACTACTACAGTAAGACTACTGCTATGGGTTAGAGCAGTCTATGTTAGCAGTAATGACAAGCTTAATATTGTCCTTAATATATCTGATGATCAGATTGTTCGGTACTTTCCAAAGAAACCGGAACTTGATGGAAAATATGTTCCGCCACCCAAGCGTGTTCAAGCAACGGGAACAAGAGGTGAAGAACAGCTTGAAGCAAACGATGATAGCATGGAAATTGGTTGAGAATCAAAACTCCAAATAAAATAATTAATGGGACCTAACCCATTCTTAATAAATTAAAATTTGATTTTTATTCTATCCTTTAGTTTATATTTATTTTGTTTGAACTAATAAGTTTGTTTTAAGTGTTGATTATTTCAGAGGACCTACCCTAAAGAAGTTAAAAGAACAAGAGAAAATTGTAGAAGAAAATTTTACAGGACTACAGTGCGACGGTATGGTCAACGTGACCGTAACGCACGCCCGCACAGAGTCATCGATGGAACTGCCACTGTTCACCATACCTGCGACGAGCAGTGGTACAGGCCGACGTGCCTGTACTGAACTTCAACAACATCGATGACAAACTCAGTACCCATAACGAGCACCGGTACGAGCACGACCCGTCCGGACCGTCTGCCTGTACCGAGTACTCCAGGTTTGATCTTGAAACCCTAATGCCGATCCAATGGTGGCGACCATTGGTATGGGCGAGACCCGCCCGTACTACGCGCCAGCACCGCGTGCGTCGCCTAGTAAAGGCCGAAGGCGACTGGCTTCAGCTAGCCTCCTCCTTCTTCTTCCTCCTTTGTTCCTAGTTCTTTCTCTCTCCACCTCAAATACTAATCACCTAAAACCTTCGATTCTTCACCGATTTCATGTTTCTAAGTGGGGGATCTTCACATTGGTACGTTTCTCATCTGATCCATGCTTTGTTTTCTGAAATCCATGGTTGAATTTCTCAAATTGACTATCTATATGAGTTCATCATATTTTGAGATGATTTTTGATTACTCATGTTAGGATCGATAACTACTGCCTGTAATCGTTTGTTTATGTGATAGAAACTTGATACCCATGTTTTCCCTTGCAAATTTTATAGCACAATGCATAACATCGGAAGAATCATCCGCAAGGGAAAAGGAGCGGCAGGGGCCTTGGGCCCCTCTGCGCCGTCGAGCTCGAGGAAGAGACATTCGGAGGTGGACAACTTGAGGGCCGACATGAGCCGAGATTTTAGAGGGTGAGCAAGCGCGATGTTGTACCAACCAAGTAGGAAAATCGCGAGTTCCTCTCCCACCAAGGGCTCTTGGAGGACTTCGAGCGGATGGCTGAGTATGCAAGAATGGTCGTCTTCTCCCACATCACTGTATTCACCTTCAAGCTCGCCACATTCGCTTGTCATCATTCCATGATGATCTTGAATCCCAGGAGCGAAATTTCACTGTAAGTTTTGTGCTCAATGGGCAACTCCACAGCCTCACCTTTTATGAATTTTGTGATTATTTTGGGTTCTCCTATGAGGGAGAACTTGGAATTAATGACAATGTGCATATGGAGGCAATGCAATCTTGGGAAAAGATTTATGTTCACAGAAACAATGATTTCTTGCGCAAAAAGAGTGCAACCATATAGAATCCTACTATCCGTTATTTTCGCACTTTCTTAGTGAATTTGGGAAAGGAGATGTTGGGGCTATGGAAGGTCCTAAAATAAGCGTAATACATATGGCCCTGCACCCAAGATGGAGCACAAGGTAAACTTGGGTGCTCTACTCATCCAGCACTTTCGCCGCCAATGTGCTGATTCCTCTAGAGACATTGTAACATCCCAAAAATACTAAACTTGGATCATCAAACTCTAATCATCAAAATTAGGGTTAACAAAAACTTTTCTAAATAAAATTATGAAAGCATGCATGTGTGTATGCATTTCATTTGGAATTCTTTTGAACCAACTTGTTTGTGTGTTCCTTTGCTTGTAAATGGATTCTTAGGTGAAATAAACATCATCTAAACAATTCCCAAACTATTCTCAAAGACAAATAAATCAAAAAAAAGATAAATGAGTGAATGGTCATTTTGACCAATTTAACTCCCATGCCTACTTTGGATGTCTCAAACTTTCAGAACTTAACAGAAACTTTTCTGGATCTTTGCACCCCTTGTTAGTACTCATAACAAGGTATCAAGGCCCACTTTGTGATCATTCAGAAACATTCAAATGCATGGTTTAAAAGACAGTTCAAAATTGAATCTTTATCATATGAGAAGATCCCACTTTTTCAAAAACCACTCAAACAAGCTCAACTTTCAAAACCCAAGCATCTGCAGACTCACCAGCACCAACCTAGCACACCCACCAAAAATCTTTTCAAAATTCAAAACTTGAATTCTTGCGGCCATTTCATCAAACACCTTGCAGATACAAATCTAACAAAATCAAAACACTGTTTTGAGCAGTGAATTGAGCCTAATTTGTTCCCTCTCTGGACACCACTAGCCTTAGTAGATCATCTAACAATCGTAACTAATCACTAGCACCACTGTGAGCTTGGCAATGCCATCAATGGTGAACAACCAAAGCCACCCATGCTACCCCAGTGTAGACAGCAAGCTAGGAGAGAAACTAGCCATGCCAACCTTGTCTGGGAGCAAGCCCATGCCTCACCGCCCCCTCTCGACCAGCCCTGCCTCAAAGACATCGACAAGAGCACCCAGGAATGCCACGCCCGTGCCTCTATCAACCATGCCGAGCATGCTCCCTCGCCGCGTGCATACACGATAACCACCGACCCAGGAGACCGCCAGACATCCCGTCACGACCCATGCCTCACGACCACCGCTGCCGAAGACGCCGCCACAGAGCGTCGCGTGTTCCAGACCAAACCGCACCACCCCTACAAGCGCATTAAAGCCGTAGAGCATCGCCAGGAGACCACCAAGAGATCGCCACCGCCGGCCATGCCTCTAGCAGCCCGTAGCCATGTCACCACCGTCGCCTGCCCATACCGTTCGGTCTCACCGTCGAGACTATAAATAGAGGCCACCCCCAGCCGAATTGAGCACACCATCTCACTCCCCTCTCTTCACTGATCGTCCCACCCCATTCCCGGAGCAAGGCGAGCAGCACTTCACCGGAATTTCGCCTGAGCCTGCCGCCTCTGGAGAAGAAGGGAGCCAGCGATTGGAGACGCCCTAGGACAAGCTGCCGGTACCAGGAGGTTCGCTATCGTCGACTTTGTCATTCGCCCGCCTCGCCGACCCTCGCCTGAACCCCGGTGAGCCCGCAACGACCCCCACTGGCCGCGATAGGTTTCTGTCTCGCCGGCGTTGCCCAACGTCGACGATGACCCTCAGCTGTTGGATTAGAACCAGATCGAATGCACCACATCTCCCCATACCGCTCCGCACCCCCTGTCTCACTGACACGTGGGGACAGCGACTTAACCAGCCCGCGTAAGCGCTGTGCTTAGCAGGCCGGCCCAGTATCGCTTCCCACGCAGCCCGGTTATTTGAATTTAACCTTTTCCTTTTTATTTCAAACACACTTCTGTACCCAGTTTCAAAAATCAACCCAGGTCGATTCAGTGAACCAAATTGAATGAAACCAATTTTGTTAGAAAGGTCTGGGAATGCTGAATCCAAGCCCGTTGGATTCAAGTCATTTGGATCTGTAGATCATCCATGGTAGAAATAACAAGGCAGAAGCTTTTCTGCATTCAAACATTTTTCAAATTTAAACCATAACAGCTTTTGAGTTGATTCCAACTCTCAAACATCACATTTAACCATACCTTTCAGAATATATAAAAATATAAAGGTTTACTTACAGAAATAATGTTCAAGTAATAAAAGAGTGCTACATAGGCATTTCTAGTCACTTTATTAATTAAAATAAAAGGGTAAAACCTTATTAAATTGTGACACCACTTTAAATCACATTCCCATGGACTAAAATATGTGGTGATGACATGTGTCAACATGATCCCATGTTTGGTTTGGAGAATATTAAATCTTAAGTAGTTTTTCAATGAGTAGATATTACTTTTCTAAAAATAAAAGGAATTAAACCAATCTTTAATCTTGGAATGTTAGTGATGATGCTAGATCATATATAGGACCCTTTGTGTGATGATTGCAAGTAGGTAAGTATTGTTTGGTGATTGTGTACATCGTATTTATTTATAGACGCTAGTACCGACCAAGGATACGAGGAGGAAGGAGGATACTATGAAGAAGCCGAGGAGAACTTCAACCACTGCTCTGCACAAGGCAAGCTAAAACTTGCAAGATACTCTACTTTAGCAAGCTTTACTAACCAAGTGGATCAATGCAAGATAATACCTGCTTGCTACCATGCCAACTATATGCCTTAAAGCATATATGATCATCACCACTTGATAACCCAATCCTAGTTTTACTTGTAAGCTTATTACTTTATTTCTTTATCAAAGCTCTTACTTAGAGTTTACTGGAATAAATGGTAGATACTAGAAGGATAATTGAAGGTTGCATAAAGAGCATAAAATTTGGCCTAAGCTAGATAATCTTGATGCCATCCCAAGGCATGAGATTGAAATTAGTTGAAACTCCACTAGTTTACCACCCCTCATTAGTACTTACCCCCAATTGTAGATGCTAGTGCTAAGCATAAAACTTGATCAACATTAGATGGGAATACTTGGTGAAAATGGTTATGAAAACCTTATAATGATGGATCATTCTACCGAGATGTTTTGACATGTGTTTCCGAGCACCAGGTGATTTTAGTGATGAAAATGTTGAGGCATGAGCCTTAGCCCTTTATAAAACTGATGGTTGTCTAGATGCGATACCATTCCAATTTTATCGTACAACCACAATACCCGAATATTGCGTAGGGCTTGACTGGAAACTTATATACCTTAGTATTAGTTCCCTCACGGCCAAGGTGTGAGCTGAGGCTACCTTGTGAAGATTGTCCACCTGTGCAGTACCCAAGATGATATTTGGTCATGGTTGGGAGGCCAAACTCACAGGAGAGGTGCTTATACTAGGGCGTGTAATTGAAAGGTTAGGATTGATTATCCGCATACTGAGTATGGTGAATTCAGGATTTGTTCCTGACGGATGTATCGAATGTTGTGGTGAAAGTGTACAATCTATACATAGTGTCAAACTATTCGAATAGCCGTGTCCGCGGTTATGGACAGGTGGAGTGGCCATACTGTTCCCCCATCAGATGTTTTCAAAAGACTTGTGAAATGACTTGAGACTTTGACTTGACCATAACAGGGTTGTGATATGAAATACAAGTTCTTACTTAGGAGTTATAAAATTGTGACTAGCTTCTCTTGCTTCTCAGCTTAGTAGAAATAAATCTGACTTTTGCAAAACAACCTTAGAGCCTAGTGTCCTATTATCAAAACCCCCCTTCACCTGTTAGTATTAGTTTGCGAGTACTTAAAGAGTACTCATGGCTTTGTCCCTGGCTATTCCTGTGGCCAGACTATGAAGAGGAGTATCTGGAGGATGGACCCTAGGAAGGTTACGGCAACTAGGATCATCTCCCATCATCAGCATTGCCTGTGACCCTGAAGATAGGGCTTCGCCTACGCTACCGTTATTATTACGTATTCCGCTGCTTGAAGTTGTATTAAGAACTGGATCAATGAGATCCCTATTTGTGTAATACCTTATGAATGGTTTGTAATGGATGATGTACGGTGGTATCCAATTCTGTTATGTCTCGCAAAAATGGTAATCTTGGGATTGCGATGTATGGCATAACAGGCATCTAGGATTAAAAATCCGGGTGTTGACAGACATCCGCCGTGGAGGCTTGATCACTCAGATTGCCTAGACAAGTGGTTTTGTCATGCCATAGGAAAGGGCCATAGCCGGTAGTAAGACGCTGGATGATACTCACATGGCAAGCACCAGATTCATGGGGGTATATAGACCCCAATTCTCCCTTCATGCTTATCAGTTTTATTTTGATCCTAACGATGATATCCACCAAGTTTTGCTTCCTTTTGTCCAAGATTTTGGTTTGCCAGGTAAACAGACCTGGGTCCTCACAGAGGAGGAGTTCCAGCAGTCACTGATCCTCTCAGGAAGGATTTCACCGCCAGGAGGTCATCCCAACTGGGAAGAGGCAGCAGCTGGCAAAAAATAGCAAGGGAAAGGAGGAGAGGAATGTAACACAGGAGGCTGGAATGACTATGGCCAGCAGCACCACCACAACCAGTATTTCCCTCAGCAGTAACAAGGTATGCCTCAACCACAGCCGAGATTCAACTATGTCCCGAGGAGTGATTTAACCAAGTGGTACATCGCATCGACAACATTTTAAAAACCTTGCACTGTGTGAATGCCAACATAGTTGATCTCACTCAGAATTTTACTTCATTTATAACTGGTTTTTCGAACCACTACCCGAACTTTCCATACCAGCAGTCGTCACCTAGAGATGGTGGCAACTATTCATTCAGATAGGCCAACAGCCTAAGCTTGGGGAGGATTGATTCCTCCCACCTTTTGCATTCATATTTTTCATTTTTCTTTTGATTTATTTTAATTCTCTTTGCATGTTTATTTTCAGTTCTGCATCAACAAGAGAAAAAATTAAAAATATACTAGATTTTATCTTCAATTGTGCAAATTTCTCTCCGCTCTCGTTGGTTCTTGTGCATGATATTTGTCCCTAGTGACTCAGCTATAAATATGAACATGACGAGTTGGCTCAAGCAAGGGGCAAGCAAGCAAGAGGAGGTATCACATTCTTATTTTCCGTCTTCCTATAAGTTTATTCTTGAACATTTTATGTTTGTTCGGTTGCACTTGAGTCCAACTCCACACATAACTAGTTATCTTTTAAGGCTTGAGCTCAAAAGTTTATGTAACTACTTTGGTTAAGACTTGCGAAAATTGGTATCAGTTTGAAAAATAACCATTTGGATTAAAAATCCAAAACTTTTGAGAACAAGAAAAAGTGTCGATTGACAACTTTGGTGCCACATTTGTGTCTTAAGGGCTTAATCTTAGTAGTACTCAACCCCACATACTGATTGTCGACTTGATGACACCTTATGAAAAAGAATTATTTGATGGAATCAATTTTTTATGGTGGGAGAGAGAGATTCTAAAACCTGTTTTACCTAGATGAAAATAGAGATAATAATCATTTCTATGTTACTCATAAACACCTTTAGCATGCTAACAACTCCGCTAGCCTACGAACGACCTATGGTATAACCCAGGATTTTGGCTATGAGTTGATGACATGAGATGCACATGTGTTGCTATATGGGCAAAATTATTAGTATCCTCAAAAGGTTGTGTAAGCATTTTATAAAAAGCAAATAATCATTGATCCTTGAAAAGAAGAAGAAAGATATGAGCTGAAAATATTATGTACTTTGCTAGAGCTTTGGCATCACCTCACCACCCAAAATGAATAATTAGAGTTCTTGGAAAACAAGGAAGAGAAGAGGTGTTTGATAGCCACGATTATCAAAGTGGGTGTTAATGAAAAAGATCTAAGATTATCCTTCTTTTGACATCTACTTGTGCACCCTTAAATCTGACATAAAAGCGACCTCGCTTAAAAAAGTTTTACTCTCATAAAAAGAGAGGCGCTGAAGAAAAATTAATCTACAAGCCTAGCCAAATTTTTGACAAACTCATTTGGGTCTTTAAGAACTATTAGCTATTAAGTTATTTGCATCTAGGGACTAAACTTAAGTGCAACTGTTCAGATATATTATGCTCATGATTAAGGTTGCAGGATTTCAGACAATGGAATATGATACAACCTCGAACTTGTTAGCCTTTTGTACCATGATTCAATTCCTCGCTATTATTCATTATATCTTTGTCACTCGAGGGCAAGTAACAGCTAAGCTTGGGGATGTTGATAGCTCCCAATTTCATGACTTTTTCAATTGATTTTCCCCTTGTGTATTGTCGGATTTCATTGAAGATTGCCTTTTCCACTAATGTTAATGTCGTGATTAGTGAATCCTTAATTTCTTGTGATGGCTTTCAGGTAATAAATATTTATTGAAGATCTAATGGCATTTATGAACTAATTACACCATAAGAAGCAAATCCCCAATTGGAGCCTCTTTCATTGGAGACGTGCAGTGCGCATAACGACCGGCTGTATGGTCGAAATGCGCCCGTACCACCCATCTGTACTACCTGCCAGCGGCTCCGCTATATCAACAGAAGCAACTTTCGTGAAGAGGGAGGACCAAAAAAGAGAACACAGCCGCCGCAAAACTCATGAGAGAGAAGAGATCAGATCTGGAAGAGGAGAACATCCCATTGTTCCTCTATGATATCCGCCTCTCCAACATACACTCCATCATCACACCCATCATCATTTAGAGAGAGAGAGATTGACAATTGTAAGATTTCGGTTTGATACTTTGATCTACCTTTGGTTTTTATTTAATTAGATCTTCGAGTACTATTGTGGTTTTCTACAATAACTTTCAGATGATTTCCATTTTCAATACAATTATGCCTTTGATTTGTATCCCTCTTATGTCTGAGTAAATCCCGATAGGCATGGGAGATGTAGGGAATTGGTGAGATGTATCATGCCTCCTTTCTATCCATCCATTTGTGATTGTTGTAGTGAATATTAATCTGTGAGAATGATTATCTATGTTTGCCTAATGCTTGTTATCTAATTTAAGGGTCCAGGTAACATGATCTAAAGATATCATAGGTATGAACTTGTGTGCTAACAAATCGGCGACCCCCCGAGTGACACAGCCGATATCAATAAGGAGTTAGCATCACTTGAGGACAACAAGGAACCATCAAGATTAAAGCATTGATCTAGTCGCAAGACCTTGAATGATGTGCTGACCATTGTCGTGGTAACAGACAGACGGATCATTGATTCTAGGAAAAATTGGCCATGAGGACTCCTAGGTTGTATATGGGTTGCTTGCCTACTCGCTTACAAATAAGGAAATATCACAATTACTTATTATGCTTTACATATTTAGCATGTTCACTATCATCATGAACCATTTCTCTCCGCGCCTAATTTCTCATCTGAAGGAACTCCACTCTCATTTCCAGTCTATACTTTTATGCAATTTACTCCTTATTTATTTCCTACGCGAGTTTCCTCTATCTTTTACTCACAACCCTCCATCATAAACAATTGTAGTAAATTCACTCAAGACTTGTGACACCTTGGGTGTGACAGAAACGCCGCCTAAAAGCACTTGCTAAAGCTCCTTGTTGGGATCAATATAAAAACTAAAATTAATACTTCCGCGAAAACATTCTCTAATAAACGTGTGCACTTGCAGGCCATTAGTCGTCTTGTTAAGGCGCTTTATGGACTGAAGCAGGATCCTCATGCTTGGAATGCACGCCTTGGATCTTTTCTTCAGGCTCATGGGTTTGTCCCTTCCACTACTGACACATCCTTGTTTCTCCTCTAGCACCCTGAGGTCACGATGTACCTGCTGGTCTATGTTGATGACATTATTCTTATTAGCTCCTCAGATGCTGCTGCTGATCGTGTATTTTCTTCTCTGAGTGGTGATTTTGCTATGAAGGACCTAGGCACTTTGCACTACTTCCTTGGATTGAAAGTCTCGAGGTCTTCTGCTGTGTTTTCTCTTACTCAGCACAAGTACTCCATGGATTTACTGCGCCAAGCTGGTATGCTCAAGTGCAAACATGCTAGTACTCCTATGTGTTCTCCTGACCGATTGTCTGTTCTTGATGGGGACCTTCTCACTTCTGATGATACCAATGAGTACCACAGTGTTGTGAAGGGAATATGCCCAAGAGGCAATAATAAAGTGGTTATTATCTTATTCCTTGTTTAAGATAAATGTTTATTTTGCATGCTATAATTGTATTAATACGGAAATGTTAATACATGTGTGTTTAATAAAAAAAATCCTAGTTATGCCTCTCTTATAAACTAGCTCGTTGATTAACAAGATGATGAAAGGTTTCCTGATCATGGACATTGGATGTTGTTAATAACGAGATCACAACATTGTTCGAATGATGTGATGAACATTCATCCGAAGTATAGCATTACGATCAAAGTCATTGTGTTTATATTGCTATAACATCATACGAAGTAATCCTAGTACTTAGACCACGAGATCATGTCAATCACAAACACTGGAAGAGTATCTTGATAACATCAAACGTCACACCGTAACAGGGTGACTATAAAGGTGGGTTCAGTGCTACGAAGGTGTTATGTAGAGGATCATGGATCAAGAGTTGTCGTGGTATTGCACGGCAGATGCTACTGGGGGTAGCTTACGTAGAGAGAGCAAGGCGACGTAGGAGAATCCGCGAGCGAGATTGGCACACGATGTACCCAGGTTCACGTCCCCTCGGTGGAGGATCGCTACGTCCTGCTGTCAATCCAGTATATGATCATAGATTGGTTTACATGGGAGCCGCCGTAGGCGGAGGGAGACTAGATCTAATCTATTGTGGGAGAAGATGTAATATGATGTGGGAGAGCGTATCCCGTGGGGGTGCCCCTCGTGGCTTTATATATGCAGCCAGTTAGGGTTTACAAGGGTTTTGGTGGGCTACGTATCGAAGTCGCCGTCTTGGGCCTCCAGTCGGCGCCACTCGTCTAGGTCCAGCATGCGCCAGTCGCCGTATTGGGCGAGTCGACCCGCTCAGGGCTAGGTTCCAGTCGGCTTGATCCAGCTGGCGAATCCGCTTCGTGGGTATACCCCGATTGGTATTCCCCCATCAAGAGTGGAATTTTTCCATCCCGATGACGGATAGATATACTCTGGGCCCTTTCAGTGATATCACATTAGTTAGCTTGCAAGCAAGTGATGAGATCACTGGAATATTATATCACAGGAACAAGAAAAGAGTACATGTCGGTAACAACATCAAACTAGGTATGAAGATAATTATGATTGAATATTGTACATGTAATATATCGTGAGACAAAGGGATTGAGTTACCTGCATAAAATCTTCACACGATCACAGAAATCATCATTGAATGTGTCGGAGTCAGTACGGATCTCCAGGTCTCGCTGCTAATTATTGATCAGAGAGGGGCTCGATCATGTCTGCATTATTCACGAACCGTAGGGTGACATACTTAAGGGATACCGACACCATTTGGAGAAAATAAGATGCCATATAAAGAAAAAGGAAGTGCTAGAATTATTTTAATGGAAACCAAAATTATTTCTGGTTAAATTGCTAAAACTGGTCCTGCATGTGATATTGAAATATTGCAAGGGGTTTTATGTGAATTTTTGTTAATTAATGTAATTAACAAAAATATGAATAAAATAAATAAAAGATTTTTATTAAATGAGAGCTTGCATTAATTTTGGTGGAAAATTAATGCATGTGAGTGGATATGTGAGTGGAGGTGTGTTTATGTGAGTGGAGCTTCCACCACATGAATGAGCGAGAGGTGGGGGAACCCTCCATGGCCAGCGGCCAAGCCCCCTTGGGATGCCCCCTCCCCTATATAAGGAGCACCTCCTCCTCCTTCACTCTCACACCTCCTCGCGAAGGATCTCTCTCCCCCCTTTAGAATTTCCCCATGGTCTCGGATCAGCGAGATACATGTTCCCAGTGGCTTTTTCTGGAAGGATTTGTTGCTTCCGCTGCTTTGCTGGAGCGAGGGCGTGGAGGTTGTCAGGATACCCGAACGTGTGTGCGATCACGGATGCACCACTGCTTTGCGGTGCTGGACTTGATGGTGCTGGACCTGCTGGACCAGCTGTACTTTTTCTCGATCTTGAGATTGGCAAGCGTTCGACTACATCAGACACGAGTACAACCTCGTTAAAGCTTTTCGGTCTTTGAGGTATGTATTCTATGGATGTATATCCACCCTTTGCTTGTATCTAGATAGATGGATCTTGGTGCATATAGTTCCCATCATAGGAAATTTTTTGTTTTCTATGCTGCGAACCCTACGGTGGTATCAGAGCCGGATCTATGCGTAGATGCATTGCATGGGTAGTACACATATGATTATGTGGGCGATGATGATCATGTTATTGCTTCTTGCTTGTACTTTGGATATTGGTGGCATAGTGGTATGAAGCGGCCCGAACAAACTTTATATGTCCTTGCACATGAGACCTATTCCACGCTTGACACGCAACTAGTTTTTCATAATTGGCTAGCGGGTGTCTGTCTCTCCTACTATAGTAAATATATTATTTACAACGAGTTGTTAATAATTTGGTTATCATCTTTGTGGTTCCATGTTCGTAGCTAATAACGGTTCAATCTTTGAAGGCCCTAAGCCACGTAAAACTTGCAATGGATAAACTAGAATCGTCTAGTTTATATTGTTGTCAGGCTAGTGTCATGATATGGTAATGTTGTAAGTTGATACTCTTACAACACACCTAATGTGTAAGTTCCATAGACCTTTGCCTTACACAGAAAGGAATGATAAATATCATACCACGATGCACATGATAGTGATCAAGTGCAAGAACCATATTGTCACATCCCAAAATTTTCCAAATTTTGAAATGTGAAAAATAATCAAACAAAAGAAACAAATGTTGAAATTTAGGGGGAAAAGAAACTTTTGCCTCTAATTGAAACATCAAAACCTTACTTGAACAAAATTTGAATCAGAAAGCAACAAACAAATATTCAAAATATCAAATGCATTCATGCATGGAATGTATCTTGAATTTAAACACTTGGAAAAGTTAAACCAAAAACCTAAACCCTAATAAGATAAATCACCATCAAGATCACTCCAATACTATGGCTTTGTTCCATATAAAAATTTAGCTACAAACATTCCTAAATGATCAATAATGGTAAAAAAATATTACAAAACCATGGGAATTGATTTCACTCCATTTGGAGCCATGGATAAAAATTATGATTTTTATAAGATAAAAGAAAGTATTCCAAGGCTAATAAATCTCATAGCTAAAATCAATACCAAATTGTGAACAAAGTAATTCTAAAGGATATAAAAAGATAAATGATTATTAAATAAAATTATACAAACTGGAATCACTATTTTTTGAACTATAAATAAAAAGATATGAATTTTGTAAGACAAAGAAAGAAAGAAAGAAATAAGAATAATTGCAAAGACAATTTAAACCATGGCTTAATTCCATAAATAAAAGGAATAAAAGTTTATTAAAAATATATAAAAGGATAAAGGGTTATTTAAATAAAATTAGATGGGCTCATGAACCATATTCAATTTGTATTTAAATAAATGCCTTCGTGCCCCACTCAATTTAAATGTTTAATAAAAATGTTTTTTGAAATACTCTAAGTGGACTAAATAACCAACTAGGTTTTTTGAATAAAACCTACTGAAAATATTTGGAGGAATTTTGAAATCAAATTGAAGTTTAAATCAATTGATTTGAAGAAAACAAAAAACAGACATGGAAAAGAAAAAGATAAGAAGAAAAAAATCATACCTGTCAGCACCCCAGCCCAACCCAACATAGCCTAGCACCCCTCTGCTCTCTTTCTCACCGCGCAGAACCCCCACCCCCTCACTCACCAGCCGGCCCCACTGCAACGTCGACGTCGTCATCTTCAACACGCGCTGAACCCGCCCTCCCCTCTCGGCCGTTTCTGCTCGTTTCAATTCGCTTAAATCCGGTTGAATCCGAGCGTAATTCACCACCCCGGCCACGCCTTCTTAAACCCCACTCCCTCCTCTCATTTTCCCCTCAAATCCCGTCGCAAGAGAGCCACCAGGCTACCCAATCTTGAGCTCGCACCGCGACAGACCCCGACGAACTCCGGCAGCACTTCCGGTGAGCCTCGTGCGCCCTTTGCCCTATGGTTCACGCTATCTCGTTAGCCATCATATTGTGCTTCTTCTGACACTCGTTGTTCACTTAGTCATGGCCTGTAGGCTCGCCCTTGTCAACCTCTGCAAACACCCGACGCTGGGAGCAACTCCGACGAGCGATTCCGGCCAAGTCTGCACACCCCTCTGTCATTCGCGACCACCACTGCCTCCACCTCGTCACCGCGACCTCAGTAAACCTTTGAGAAACCCCCTTTACCCCCTGGCCTCGCTGGAGCGCCTACCACGGTCGCCATTTGTTCCGCTCGAAATTGGTTAGAGCATTTTGATCTGCTGGATCGAGATCCAATGGCTGTGATTAGATGTTTAGGCGAAGCGGTATGATTAGGTCTAAATCATTGGATGCAAATTAGATCTAACGGCACGTGCGTGTGATCCGCGTGAATCGTTACCAGCCAATCAGGAAGTGCCGCGTGTCTAGGGTTTTGATTTAAAAATCCAGATTTGATCTATTAGGTGTTTAAACTTGCAAAAATCATAACTTTTAATCTACAAAACAGAAAAATACAAATTTGGTGTCTATGGATTCACAAAAATGTGAACTTTATGGTTGTGGCCTTACCTTGTTCACTTGTTTCTGAAAAAATTGATTTTTAGGCAGAGACTTCTTTAAGACTATTTTGAGTATAAAAATTGTTCTAAAAATTATTTTTGAGTGAATCCTTTTGCAAATGGTTTTGTTTTGAACCCTCTAACCATAAACACTAACATTTGAAATTAAAAATATATTTTTTTGACACTATAAATTATTCCTTTGAATAAATATTTTCTAACAAAAGAAAAAATGATTTCTATAACTTATTTTCACTAACTTGACCAATTGGAATTCCACCTTTTTAGAATGACCAATAGATGTTTGTAGTGTTCAAAACTTTGCAAAAACAATTTCTAAAATAAAATAACCTTTTACATGCTTGCATGCATTTCTTTATATTCTTGTGATTATTTTGTAATGCTAGTTTTGAATGTGGCTTTGCTTGATTGTGTTGTAGTGAACTTTGAGGAGTGTGACATTTGCAAGATCAAGGAGAGTACCTAGATTTTCTACTAAAAAGGCAAGTGATACTTTGGTCATCAAAATTCCTATATTCTCAATATTGCATTAGGGATATTTTTGTAGTATGCATGATAGGACTATTTTAAATATTTCTATGCTATGCTAAACCTATAGTATCTACCTTGGTAGTATTTACTAAAGATATGAGACATGGCAAGTTTAGAATGCTTAGTCTAGCTATATAGAATTATGGGTGGAAATACTGATATGATGACTTATGAAAATACAAATATTGTATTGGACTAATGAAAACAACTGATGTTAATGAAACACCTAGGTGGAAATGGTAATTGTATGGATGGATTTATGTTGAGTGGTTACTCAAGGCCCATTTCTATGGTTTACCCTGGTGTATCTCACTTGTGGATGGCCACCCAGGAACAAAGAGATTGGAGATATTCTTGTCGTGAAAGCTTCAAGTGCAGCCACATGGCATATGGGCTCTGCCCTGACCAACTAAGTTGCAAGAACTCAGCCAGATGGACAGATGGTGGTAGTGATGATAGGATGGAACACATCCATGGTGGTCTGAGGGATTGCTTCTGAAAAGTCTCGTCTCGATGCATGTCGAGTATTGTGGGGAAAGTGCACCACCTCTCGAGAGGGTAAACCTAAGTACTTAGCTGTGTCCCCGGTTATGGACAATTTTGAGCATCAAGACAATGAAGTAGAATCAAATATATCATCGTTATAATTTATCTAAGTTAAAACTTGTTGGGTGAACAAGGGTAGCACCTGGTTTTTATCCAGTGTGCCATGTTTGATGAAGTGTTTTGAAAAGGAGAACAAGTATTTTACAAGGGATAGGGAAAACTTATTTTATGCAAAGGCCACCCAAAACTCCACTTAGCCATATATTCATGTAGATGTTATATTATCCATATTAATATGTTACCGCTTGCCAATACAATTCAAATGTATTGACCCTTGTGGCTGTAACTTATCATGTTGCAGGTTTGCTTGATGTTAGTGAAGTTTGTTGAGTAGGGATTACAAGTCTAAAACTAACATGTTTGCCTGTGTCATATGAAGATGATGGACTTCATGCTTTATAGTTATATCTGCTGCTGTGTAATAAGATAGCCATATGAGCTATGTAAGTTGTAATGAACTATTTTATTCCTGGTTTTGAGTTGTAATATGACCTTTGTTTCTTGATATTACATCTTAAACTGTGGGTGCTAGCTATTCGATCCAGGGAATAGCACTATAAACACATGGACTTGTACCTTATTGGGTTCAGGCCTCTACAGATGGTATCAGAACACTGTGTTACCTGTAGGTTCGTAACCCTAGTATTTGGACAAAACCCCTTAGAATAATAGGAGTTGCATTTGTGCAAGTTATTTATGAACAATCTTGTAAATTCTTTCCTTACTATTCTGTTTATTTTCTACATCTCTCCCTTTTTCAACTTGATGGCTAAGGACTTCAACTTCAACATCATCAAGGACTTCAAATTCTACATCGCTAATGACTTCATCCTCAACATCACAAATGACCTCAACATCACAAAGGACTTTGGCTTCATCATTGCTAAGGACTTCAACTTCGGCATCACTAGGGACTTGAAGATCACCTACTAGGAATTGGACTTCTCGAAGTCCTCAACATGCTGGATCTACATATCTCCATCATCAATAGAAACCAAGTGAAGTTTTAGAAGGAAGAATTGTTCTTTAATAGTTCTAGGACTTAGAATTTTATTTAGGATATTTTTGATGATAGGAGTAACCAACTAAGGAAATGATGAGCTACACGCCCAACTCAAGGAGAAGGACAAGGCACTCAAGGATCAAGAAGGTCAATGGAGGAAGTTCAAGTTTATTAGAAAAGAAGATAAGAGCAATTAGGAAAGACCATAGGATGAGAACTTATCTATTATGGTTTTACTGGGTTATCTTTGTTTTTGTTTCTTGTGGAAGTGGAACCCTATAGTTGTACCACCATGCTAGTGTTTCTTTAAAAATTGATTTACTGATCTTTTATTGATCATACCTGTAAGACCCCACCTTTATAAATGTAAAGGTCCCTGTGATTGCAATGCTAGTCCCTGGATCAATAGCTAGCATCCACAGCTTAAGATGTAATATCAAGAAACAAAGGTCATAATACAACTTTATTACCAGGAATAAAATAATACATTACATCTTACATAGCTCATTTAGCTATCTCATTACAGTGCAGCAGAAATAACTATATAGAATGGAGTACTTCATCTTCAAAGTGCCACAGGCAATCATGTTGGTTGTAGACTTGTAATCCTATTCAACACACTTCAGTAACATCAAACAAACCTGCAACATAATAAGTTATAGCCACAAGGGTCAATACAGTTGAATTGTATTGGCAAGTGATACTATGGTAGAATAGTGGTATCTATCATATATATGCATTTGGATAAGTGAAGCTTAGGCTTTCTTTGCTCAAAATAGGTTTTTCCTTATCATTTTAAAATACTAAGTTTTTATTTGTCAAAATCACACAAGGCATCTACCAATAAAAGATTGAAGATCCTTTAACCCTTGTTCAACCACAAGTTTTTAACTTAGAAATTGGGATGAGGAGATCCTTGATAGCTTCCATGTCTTGATGCTCAAATTATCCATTGCCGAGGACACGGCTAAGTACTCAGATTTTACTCTCTTGAGAGGTGGTGCACTTTCCCCACAAGACTTGACATGCATCGAGACTAGATCTTTCAGAAGCCTTCCCTTAGACCAAAATGGACGTGTTCCAAACCTATCACCCCTACCACCAACTTTCCATCTGGCTAAGTTATTGCAACCTATATGATCCAGGCAGCACCCATAATGCCATGTGGCTGCACTTGAAGCTTCTCAACATTTGACATCTCAAATCTCTTTGTTCCTGGGTGGCTTTCCACAAGTGAGATACACTAGGGTAGGCCATAAATATGGGATCCTGAGTAACCACTCAACATAATCCATCCTTTCCATTCCACCCAGGTGATTCATTCACATAGTTGTTTTATTAAAAAAAACACAAGTCATTGTCTTAGAAATATTTCATAGCATGAATATAATCCACCCTTGTTTTCTACTAGCTAAGCTAAGCATGATAGTAGTAGGGATCTTAACTTATTAAAATTCTACTAAGGCATCATCTACTAGGATTTCCCAAGGCATAGCATACTTAGTAAAATTCCATGCAAGTCCTACTCAAAATATCACTAATGCATAGTGAAAATAATGGGACAAAAGTATGAAGAACCACTTGCCTTTTTAGTAGAGAATATAGATTCACTCCTTGAACTTGAAATACTCACACTCTTCAAATTTAACTACAATTCAATCAAGGCACAAATTCAACTAGCATTCAAACAATTCAACACATAACATAATAAAAACAAAGCAATGCATGCAAGCATGCAAAAGATTGTTTTATTTGGAAAAGTGGTTTATATTAGGCTATAAACATTTTAAAACACCTATTGGTCATTTATAAAAGTGGTAAAACCATTTGATATTAATTTAGTGAAAATGGCCACTTTAAATCATTTTTTGTTTAGCTAGAAATGATTTAAATCAAAGTAATATTTTTAGTGTTTTCCAAATATATTCTTAAACACAAATGTTAGTGTTTATGGTCAAAGTGTTTAAAAACAAAATCATTTACAAAAGGTTTCACTCAAAAACCATTTTTAAATCAAGCAACATTTTATTTTATTAGAAATGCCTTGAAACCAAGTAATAATTTTAATAGGGTTAATCAAATACATTTTTAAATCCAAAACATGGTGTTTAGGGTGAGAGAGTTTAATTCAACCCATTTGCAAAAAAAATTACTTAAGAACTATTTTTAAACATAATCAATATTTTTATTTAACTAGAAACTCTTTTATTCAAGGATTAATTCCTTAGTGTCACAAAATTTACTTTTAGATCCAAATGTTGGTTTTTATGGTTAGTAGGTTCAAATTAAACCATTTTCCAAAGATTTTACCCTAAAAACATTTTTAGAATAAATTTTATAACCAAAATAGGCCTACACATGTTTCTGCAAAACAACCATTTTTACAGAAGCAATTCACTAAACAAAGGGCATGGTTGGAAAGTATTATTTTTCCTGATTCCAATGAGATAAAGTTGGCGAATTTGGACGTGTGGATCAAAATTTATGAATTTTACAAAATCAAACATCTAATAGATTCATTTCTGTTTTTAAAACAACAGCTAGGTCACGCGTCTTAATTCTATTGGCTAATACCGTTTTGTGAGGATAGCGTTATGCATAACGTTGGATCTAATCAACAACACATGGATCATATTGAACGATACCTCTTCGTCTAAATGATCTATCGTGTCCTTTGGATCGGCATCTAACGGACCAAACCAATTTAGCCAGAAATGGGCGGCGCTGCGACGGTGGCGAGCGGCGGAGCGCTCTGGCGGTGGCGTTGCCGATGAATTAGGAAGCACGGGAGAGGGATAAGTAGCACACCAGATTCGTGGGAAGGTGACGATGCTCAGCATGTCCGTGGTTGGCGAAGGGGCACACGGGGACGATGGTAATTCCTCGCCAGAGTTCCTTCTGGCGACGGGTGTTCTCTATTGAAGACGGAGGTGAAGCTACGGTGCACACCAGAGCAAATAAAAGATGCTGTCAGATGCGCAAGATCGTGGCGAATACACGCGTGTGAAATAGAGGGAGAGGCACGATCGGAAATTACCACGGGAGCTCGTCGGAGAAATGGCAGATGGTGGCGACGCTCAGGCGAAGTCGTTGCCGATGTTGCGGGGCACGCCCAGGCGAGCTAGTGCTACTGGGAGGTGCGCAAGAAGATGGGGATCAGGCTCGTGGGTACTGGCGGCAGTGGGGGTGACGGTGTTGGCCGGATTTTGCCGACGAGTTCGTCGGAGGCAGAGGTGTTGCCGCGAGAAATTCGAACGCCCTAGAGGCAGAGAGAATGGTGTCTGGGGGAAACGGGAGAGGAGACGTGGGCGATTAAGAGGGAGTGGTTGCAATGCGGAATCAACACGACATTAAGGCGAATTTACGCGAAGAATTAATCTGTAGTGAACGGCGATGAAATTTGGGGATGAACGGGTCCGCGCGGTGCGTGAAGACGATGCTTGCGTGGCAGTGGGGTCACGCGGTCAGCGAGGTTAGGGAGGGTTCGGTGGGGTTAGGTCGTCAGTGGCTACGTGGGTCGTTTCGCGAGTGAAAGAAAACGTTTCGGGGGAGAATAGAGGTGGGATGTTAGTTGGACCAGATGGGTTAGCTGGGATGGGCTGCTTCTTTTTATTTTTTTCTTCTTTCGTTTTATTTTTTTTCTGTTTTCATTTCCTGTTTTGAATTTATTCAATTGATTCAAATACTTGTTTGAATTCAAATTTTCCCCAAACTTTCAGTAAGTTATCTATTGTTTAAACATGTATTTTAAAGACCATTTTTGGAATATTTCTTTTATTCATTTATGGTTTATAATTTATTTATAATATGCACTTGCCTTTATTCAAATAAGATTTTAATTCTCATTTCAAACTCTTATTTGAATTCTAATTTTTACCAAACCTTTTTCAATAGGTTTTATTTATTCCATAGCGTGTTAAATAATTCATTTTGAATTAGTTAAAATATGATTTATTAATCATTTAAATTGGGCAATTGTCTTTATTCAATAAAATCAAATATGGTTTTAATCCCATATAAATTTTATTCAAATAATTCTTTGATTCCATTTAAATTAATTAAGTAACTTTTATTCCACTTGGCCAATTCCAATTTATTATTTTCTCATGATTTATTTAATCATTTTCATTAGGGATTTGTGTCCATTTAAATATAATTAGAATATGGTTTAATGCCCATATAGTTTTATTTAAACAATCTTTTGTTTCTTTTTATTATTTAATATCTTCCATTTGTTTATGGATTTGGCCAAGATATAATTTGACTTTTAAACATTCCTTAATTACTTATTTCTTTCTTTGTCTTATAAAGTCCATATCTTTTTATTTATAGTTACAAAATTGGTGATTCCAATTTGTATAATTTTATTTAATATTTTTTTATATTTTAAATCCATTTAGGATTATTTTGCTCACAATTTGGTGTGGATTTAGTTATGTGCTTTATTAGCTTTGGAATTTATTTTCTTTTTATCTTATTAAATTCATAATATTTTATCCATGGCTCCAAATTGAATGAAATTAATTTCTTTGGTTTTATAATATTTTTATTTATCATTTTTGATCATTTATAAATGTTTGTTGCTAAAATTTTCTATGGATCAAATCCATAGTCTTATGGAGATCTTGGAAATGATTTCCTTTCATTAGGGTTTTAGGGTTTTGGTTTATTTTCTAAATGTTTAAATTTCAAGATACATTCATTGATGACTGCATTTCACTTGATTGAAATTTGTTGGATTCCCTTTTATTCAAATTTTATTCAGGAAGGGTTTTGATTTTTCCCTTTTGAACAAAAAGTTTCTTTTATCCCTAAATTTCAATAATTAATTCTTTTGTTTATTTATTTTTCACATTTCAAAATTTGGAAAATTTTGGGATGTGACAATACCAACCTATGTGGTGTGACAATAATATTTTTTTTGCCTAAGATATGCTTGAACATTATTGTTTGAGTGGAATGCATGATTGATATTTCTTGCACATTGCTTTGTGTGATTTGTTGTGTATGAGTAGAATTCTTTCCCTAGAAATCTTTTGTCTATTCTAATTCCAACCCAACCCAAACAGATGACTTCTCCAAGAGACCACAAATCCAACATCAAGGATGGTGACAACAACAACCTCGATATGCCCATGAAATTACAACTGCTAGCAAACCAAACTAAGTTGAATCAAGTGACAACCCAGTTTTTAGCCAACAACCACAACAACATTGAGTTAGACCCAACCATGCTAAATTTCTTGGGATCCCAATCCCAATTGTTGCAAAGGATGACCAATCAGATGATCAACATGAGAAGCAACCTTTTCCCAAAGATATTCTGACAACAATGATTTCAAGGATGATATTGTGGAAAGAACACAAGCCTGCAAAATCTATGGAGATATAGGACACATTTATAAAGAGCATATTCACCAGTGCCCAAATTGTGATGAGAACCATCCAACTAGACAATGCCCCACGTCTCAAGTTACATGTTCCCTGTGTGAAGGAAATGATCATGTCCCTGTCCAATGCCACATCTATCCTATAGTTCAATAGATGAAACATCAAGCTAAAGATGGAAAACATCAAGTCTTTGGAAACATCCATGAAGGTACAACTTCCACCAAGAATGATGAAGACGAAGTCAAATCTCAGTATGCACCTCCATACAAGGTAACCAACTTTGGTGAGCAAAAGAGGAAACATGGACATTATCCTAGGAACCGTTCTATGAACCGAGAAAAGTTTCCCACATTTGTGGTGAAATATCCTAAGAGAACTCCTAGCCTTGGAGAGACCCAAAAAGAAGAAGGGCCAAGAAAACAAGTAAGAGATAGTGATACCAAGGATAAAGAAGGATATTAGCCAGGTGATGTGCCACAAATGCAAAGAGTTAGGCCATTATGCATCAAATTGTCCAGAAAAGGAGAAGAACAAGACAAGCAAACTTGGAAAGGACCACAACCTTATCACAAGTTACAAATGTGGTAATACGGGACACTATGCCAACAACTGCCCAAAGAAATTACATCGAGACATCAACTAAGCCAAGATGCAATCTAGTTAAATCCTACGAAGGGTGGTAGTACCCTAGTTGTCCCGAAACCAACTTGTTGTTTCTAGCCTTCCCGAATCTCAAGATGAGATTCCTTTTAAGGGTGTTAGTCTATCACATCCCAAAATTTTCCAAATTTTTAAATGTGAAAAATAATCAAACAAAAGAAACAAATGTTGAAATTTAGGGGGAAAATAAACTTTTTCCTCTAATTGAAACATCAAAACCTTAATTGAACAAAATTTGAATGAGAAAGCAACAAACAAATATTCAAAATATCAAATGCATTCATGCATGGAATGTATCTTGAATTTAAACACTTGGAAAAGTTAAACCAAAAACCTAAAACCTAATAAGAGAAATCACCATCAAGATCACTCCAAGACTATGGCTTTGTTCCATATAAAAATTTAGCAACAAACATTCCTAAATGATCAATAATGGTAAAAAAATATTACAAAACCATGGGAATTGATTTCACTCCATTTGGAGCCATGGATAAAAATTATGATTTTTATAAGATAAAAGAAAGTATTCCAAGGCTAATAAAGCTCATAGCTAAAATAAATACCAAATTGTGAACAAATTAATTCTAAAGGATATAAAAAGATAAATGATTATTAAATAAAATTATACAAATTGGAATCATTATTTTTGGAACTATAAATAAAAAGATATGAATTTTGTAAGACAAAGAAAGAAAGAAATAAATAAGAATAATTGCAAATACAATTTAAACCATGGCTTAAATCCATAAATAAAAGGAATAAAAGTTTACTAAAAAATATAAAAGGATAAAGGGTTATTTAAATAAAATTATATGGGCTCATGATCCATATTCAATTTTTATTTAAATAAATGCCTTCGTGCCCCACTCAATTTAAATGTTTAATAAAAATATTTTTGGAAATACTCTAAGTGGACTAAATAACCAACTAGGTTTTTTTTATAAAACCTACTGAAAATATTTGGAGGAATTTTGAAATCAAATTGATGTTTAAATCAATTGATTTAAAAAAACACAAAATAGAAATGGAAAAAGAAAAGGATAAGAAAAAAATCATACCTGCCAGCACCACGGCCCAGCCCAGCACTCTAGCCAAACACAGCCCACCTTGGCCACTCCCTATCCCCCTCTGCTCTCTTTCTCACCGCGTAGAACCCCCACCCCCTCACTGACCATCCGGCCCCACTGCAACGTCGACGTCCTCGTCTTCAATGCACGTTGAACCCACCCTCCCCTCTCGGCCGTTACTGCTCGTTTCAATTCGCTTAAATCCGGTTGAATGCGAGCGTAATTCACCACTCCGGCCACGCCTTCTTAAACCCCACTACATCCTCTCCTTTTCCCCTCAAATCCCGTCGCCAGAGAGCCACCAGGCTACCCAATCTCGAGCTCGCATTGCCACAGACCCCGACGAACTCCAGCAGCAATTCCGGTTAGCCGTCATATTGTGCTTCTTCTGACACTCGTTGTTCACTTACTCATGGCATGTAGGCCCACCCTTGTCAACCTCTGCAAACACCCGACGCTGCGAGCAACTCCCACGAGCGATTCCGGCCAAGTCTGCACACCCCTCTGTCATCCGCGACCACCACTGCCTCCACATTGTCACCACGACCTCGGTAACCCTCTAAGCAACCCCCTTTAACCCTTGCCTCGCCGGAGCACCATCGGCAGACGTGCCGCCGTGGTCGCTTTTCGCACTGCTCGAAATTAGTCAGAGCATTTTGATCGACTGGATCTAGATCCAATAGTTGCGATTAGATGTTTAGGTGAAGCGGTATGATAAGATCTGAGTTGTTGGATGCAACTTAGATCAAACGGCACGCGTGTATGATCCACGTGAATCGGTACCATCCAATCAGGAAGCGCCGCGCGTCTAGGGTTTTGATTTAAAAATCCAGATTTGATCTATTAGGTGTTTAAAGTTGCAAAAATTATAACTTTTTGTAACATCCCAAAAATATTAAACTTGGATCATCAAACTCTAATCATCAAAATTAGGATTAACAAAAACTTTTCCAACTAAAAATATGAAAGCATTCAAAATTTGGATTCTTTTGAATTGCCATGGTTTTGTGTTTCTTTGCTTGTAAAATGATTCTTAGTTGAAATAAACATCATCTAAACAATCCCCAAAGTTTTCCCAAAAACAAACACCTCAAAATAAGCAAATTAAGTGAATGGTCACTTTGGCCAAATTAACTCCCATGCATACTTTGGCTATCCCTAACTTTCAGAACTTAACAGAAACATGTATGGATCTTTGCACCCCTTGTTAGTACTCATAATAAGGTACCAAGGCCCACTTTGTGATCATCCAAAAACATTTAAATGCTTAGTTTAAATGACAGTTTAAAATTGAATCTATCTCATATGGGAAGATCCCACTATTTCAAAAACCACTCAAACAAGCTCAATTTTCAAAAACCAAGCATCCACAGAATCCTCAGCACATGCCTAGCACACCCACCAAAAATATTTTCAAAATTCAAAAATAAATTTCTTGCGGCCATTTCATCAAACAGGTTGCAGATTCAAATCAACCAAATCAACACAGGTTGCAGATCCCACTATGTTGATCATCTAGCATCTTTAACTAACCTCTAGCACCACTGTAAGCAATCCTAGCCATCAATGGTGAGCAGGTCGAGAGCAAACCATGCCACCCCATTGTCGCCGGCCAGCTAGAGGCCACACTAGCCTCCCCAAACTTGTCTGGGAGTTAGCCAGCACCCCACCGCCACTCCCTGTCCTAGCCTCGAGCAATGCCAGCCACTGGACCACATGCCCAGGTCATGCCAAACTTCTCTGTGACCATGCCGAGAGCGCGCCAGAGCGCCACCTCAACACAGTCCCACAGACCGCGCGTCGCCCTTGTCGCATGCACGCGTGATCACCACCACCCCAGCAACCCTGTAGAACGCCCGTTCGTCACCGCGCGGACCACGCGCGTTGTGCGCCATCAAAACTCCGTCGGACCAGCTCAGAGCGCCGAAGCGTTCCGACCGATCAGCACCGCCCCACGCCTCGCCACCACGCTGTTGAGCTTTGCCAGGGAGCACAGCACCGCCCCCTATCGTCGCCCACGCCGATAGCCCTCTGTGCCATCGACCATGACGAGCTCAGCCCGCGCCCGTCGGTCCCCTCTCACCACTATAAATAGAGGCCACCCCCGCTCGATTTATTCACATCAGTTCACTCCCCTCTCACCCAGAACCACCCCACCTCACTCCCGGAGCAAGGCGAGCAGCGCATCACCGGAATGTGGCCGGAGCTCGCCGCTGTTGGAGAAGAAGGAAGCCATCGATTGGAGCCGCCCCAGGAGGAGTTGCCGGTGCCAAGAGAATCGTCGTCGTCGACTTTGTCGTTTGCCCCCATCACCGACCCTCGCCTGAGCCCCGGTGAGCCTCCCACGACCCCCACCGAGCCGCTAGGGTTCGAGCTCGCCGGTGACATGTTCATCATCGACGACGACCCTCAACCATTGATCTCACTTCTAATCCAATGAACCACACCGCCGGAGTGACACTGGGCCGGCCCATTAACCTCGCCCGCGCGTCCCAACCGTTTGAATTTAGGTTTTTCTATTTTAACTCAAACATAGTTCTGTACCTAGTTTCAAAAATCAACCCAGCTCGATTTAGTGAACCAAATTGCATGAAACTAATTTTGTTAGAAAGGTACTGAAATGCTTAATCCAAGCCCGTTGGATTCAAATCATTTGGATCGGTAGATCACCCTTGGTAAAAATAACAAGGAAGAAGCTTTTCTGCATTCAAACATTTTTCAAATTTAAACCATAATAGCTTTTGAGTTGATTACAACTCTCAAAAATCACATTTGATCATACCTTTCAGAATGTATAAAAACATATGGGTTTACTTACAGAAATAATGTTCAAGTAATAAAAGAATGCCACATAGGCATTTCTAGTCACTTTAATTATTTAAAATAAAAGGGTTAAACCTTATTAAATTGTGACACCACTTTAAATCACATTCCCATGTAATGAAACATGTGGTGATGACATGTGTCAACATGATCCCATGTTTGGTTTGGAGAATATTAAATCTTAAGTAGTTTATCAATGAGTAGAAATTACTTTTCTAAAAATAAAATAAATAAGACCAAAGCTTTAATCTTGTAATGTTAGTGATGATACTAGATCATCTATAGTGAACCTTTCTGTGATGATTGCAAATAGTTAAGTATTGTTTGGTGATTGTGTACCTCGTATTTATTTATATACACTAGTACCGACCAAGGATACGAGGAGGAAGGAGGATACTACGAAGAAGAAGCCGAGGAGAACTTCAACCACTGCTCTGCACAAGGCAATCCTTACTAACCAAGTTGACCTATGCAAGCCAATACTTGCAAGCTATTAACTTAGCAAGCTTATACTGATGCCTATGCAAGCAAATACTTGCTTGTTACCATGCCAACTATATGCCCTAAGCATATGTGATCATACCCACTTGATAACCCAATCCTAGTTTAACTTGCAAGTTTTATACTTTATTTCTTTATCAAAGCTTTCTCTTAGAGTTTACAAAGTGAATTGTAGATACTAGACAGATAACTGAAGGTTGCATAAAGAGCATTAAATTTGGCCTAAGCTAGAAAATCTTGATGTCATCCTAAGGCATGAGATTGAACTTAGTTAAACTCCACTAGTTCACCACCCCTCATTAGTACTTACCCCCACTTGTAGATGCTAGTGCTAAGCATAAAATTTGATCAACTTTAGATGGGAATACTTGGTGGAAATGGTTATGAAAACCTTGGAATGATGAGTCATTCTACTGAAATGTTTTGACATGTGTTTCCGAACACCAGATGATTTTGATGATGAAAATGTTGAGGTATGAGCCTTAGCCCTCTATAAAACTGATGGTTGTCTGGATGCGATACCATTCCAATTTTACCATACAACCACAATACCCGAAAATTGGGTAGGGCTTGACTAGAAACTTATATACCTTAGTATGGATTCCCTCACGGCCAAGGTCTAAGCTGATGCTACCTTGTGAAGATTGTCCACCTGTGCAGTACCCAAGATGACAGTTGGTCATGGTTGGGAGGCCAAACTCACAGGAGAAGTGCCTATACTAGGGCGTGTAATGGAAAGGTTAGGATTGATTATCCGCATACAGAGTATGGTGAATTCAGGATTTGTTCCTGACGGATGTATCGAATGTTGTGGTGAAAGTGTACAATCTCTGAAGTGTGTCAAACTATTTGAATAGCCGCGTCCAGGGTTATGGACAGTTAGAGTGGCCATATTGTTTCTCCATCATATGTTTTCATAATGACTTGTGAAATGAATTGAGATTTTGACTTGACCACAACAGAGTTGTGATATGAAATTCAAGTTCCCACTTAGGTGTTATAAAATTTCAACTAGCTTTTCTTGCTTCTGAACTTATTAGAGGTAAATCTGGCTTTTTGTAAAACAACCCTAGAGCCTAGTGTCCTACTGCTATAAAAACCCCCTTAACTTGTTAGTATTATTTTGCGAGTACTTAAAGAGTACTCATGGCTTTGTCCCTGGCTATTCCCGTGGCCAGACTATGAAGAGGAGTACCAGGATGATGGACCCCAGGAAGGTTACGACAACTAGGATCATCTCCCATCGTCAGCATTGCCTGTGACCCCGAAGATGGAGCTTCGCCTACGCTACCTTTATTATTACGTTATTTTGTTGCTTGAGTTGTATTAAGAACTGGATCATGAGATCCTTATTTGTGTAAGACCTTATGTATAGTTTGTAATGGATGATGTTCTGTGGTATCCAAATCTGTTATGTCTCGCTAAAATGGTAATCCTGGGATTGCGAGGTATGGCCTAACAGGCATCTGGGATTAAAAATCCGGGTGTTGACAAGTTGGTATCAGAGCCATCCTAACCATAGGAGACCCTAGTTAGATTGGACGTTTGAATCAAAAACTTAGTTGCAAAACCAAAGGAAACAAGTATTTACAAAAACCTATTCCCATTCTTATCACTTTGTTTCTTTCATAAAAATTCTTGTTCCTCAAAAACTTTTAAAAAATACATAAAATTTGACACACTTGATCACTCTACTAACTTACTCATCCTATACTCTTGTAGATGGACGTGAAGTACAGCAAGTTTTATCAGTTGGGGAATGGAGGAGACCTCATCGTTGAGCGGGATTTGGACCAGCTTTCGGAACTTCTGGAGCATCCACACCCCAAGTTCTTCGGAGCTCAGCTCAATGATCAAGGAGGAGAAGATCTGTAGTGGCTAATTGTTGCAAGTCTCCGAGGAAAGATTGAACCTCCCACTGCCGAGGGAATTCAGTTCACCTTAAGAGAGAACAACTGGCTCGATGGACTTGCCAGGGCCATGCAGGAAGCTCTTGCCCGTCTGTGTGGGCAGAGTATCAACCAGATCAAGGGTACCCGCTTTGAGTTTTGTCCAAGGCGTGATGCTATGGGACAGCCACTGGAATCCCCATACCACCACGAGCTGAAGACCCAGTTGGACCACCTTAGATTCATGATGTATGATCGTCAGCAGGAGTTGGACAATGCCCGTGATTACTCCAACCACAAGTCCGCTATCATCAAGACGAAGGATAAGACCATCGCCATGCTAGCAAAGGATTGCAATTCTCGCCGTCGTCAGCTCGACAAGAAGGAGCGCATCATTGCCCATCTTCGCCACCGTATCTCGAATTTGGAGGAGACCATCCACAAAAGAGACATGCAGCTGGAGGAAAGGGAGGATGCCGGAGAAGATCTTCGTGGAGACCCCTACTCCTATCTCAGAGATGATGATGATTTTCTGGAGGATCGGGCCATGGACTTCTTCACCGATGAGGATGATTTTGCCTTCATCGATGACGATGAGGATGATGATTACACCGATTCCGAGGAGTAGTAGCACTTGAGCACTAGCGTAGTTAATTGTATCCGGTCCCACTGTATCGTAGTTTCCAGAATGGTTCTTAAAACCATCTGTTTTCTTGTTTTGTGGTTTGTGTTTGTATCGTGTGCTATGAATGAATGAATGAATGAATGAATGAAAAGCAAGTTGCAAAAAAAATCTGAGTCAAACTTTAAAAACTTTTTCAAAGTCCGTGAACCTTAGAAATTTCCCTCTTTTCTCATGATCTATCTCAATCTTCAGATGCCACGCAGAGGAAGTGGTTCATCCCCATACCCGATGTTGCAAATCCTGCAAATGTTGGTTTCTGACCGCGAAGCTGAAAGAGCCGAATGTTAAGCCAACCTAGCCACCCTTCAGCAGATAGCTCAGCTGGCCCACAACAATCAAGGCCAAGGAAATCAGGACAACCATGGATCTAAGCTCGAGAATTTCCAGAACACCAACCCACCTGTTTTCACTAAGTCGGAAGAGCCCCTAGACGCAGATGATTGGCTGCAAACCATGGAGAACAACCTGTAAGTCGCCGGAGTGGAAGCCAACAAGAAACTTTTGTTCGCCACCCACTATCTAGCCGGAGATGCAAGAGCATGGTGGAACAGCGTTCGTGCAATGACCGGAGGACAAATGATGACCTGGGAGGAATTCAAGGTCAAGTTCAGCAGAACCCATGTGCCACCGGGTTTGATCAAGAGAATGAGAGATGAGTTCACAGAACTGAAGCAAGGAAGGATGACCGTAGTGGAATACCGTGACAAATTCTTGTCATTAGCTAGGTATGCCCCGGATGAGATCGACACTGAAGCCCAGAAGAAAGAAAGATTCTTGAATGGTTTGCACGATGAGATGTAGACGGTGTTGGTCAATATCCCCTTTGCGGATATTGAAGCCCTAGTCGACTCTGCCATCCAGATGGAAGGAAAATTCAACCAAGCCAATGAGAACTGCAAGCGTCGCATGATGCATCAGCCAGGAACCCATCATACCCCAAAGTATTTCCCTAACCCATCTTCGGGATTTGCCCCGAGAAACAACAGACCCCCGATGAACCATCCGACCTATCCCAACTGTGGAAACCCAAGGCCCGGAGGAAATCACAACAACCCCGGCAACTCTAGCAATTTCAACCGTGCACCACCCAAGTTCAACAACAACAATGCTGCCGCCAACACCAACACTGCCCTGAGGACTGGAAGCAATGTTGTGCCTGTTGCAGCAAAGGACAAGTCGCAAGTGACTTGTTATGACTATGGAAATAAGGGTCACTACTCCAATGAGTGCCCCAAGAAGAATGTCGCAGCCCCCAATGAAAATTCCCCAGCTCAGCAGCAGCGTCGTGTTCAGCCCGGAAGAAGGTTTGCCCCAGGGAATTCACTCAACCGCAACGGCCGTCTTTTTCTCATACATGCTGAAGAAGCTCAGGAAGCGCCAGACGTCATGCTGGGTATGTTTTCTGTTAATTCAGTACTTGCTAGAGTGTTGTTAGATTCTGGTGCATTGCATTCATTTGCCACCGAAGAATTTGCATGCACTAGTAAGATTCAACCAACCAAACTGAAGCATGTTATGATTATTCAAATCCCTGGTTCAACCACCAAAGCTAGGCAAATTTGCAAGGCCGTCCCTATCCGAATCCATGGCATAGATTTTTATGCTAATTTGATAGTACTCGGAACTAAAGGTTTGGAAGTAGTACTAGGACTGGATTGGATGTCCAAACATAAAGGATTAATTGAATGTGCCAAGAAAGCCATAACCATGACTAGTACAGCTAGAATATAAGTCGAGCATGTATCTGAAACCTTGCCTCGTCAATTCAAGTGCAACAAGAGTATAGCCCAACCTACCATTGACCAAGTCCGGATAGTCTGTGAATCCCCGATGTATTTCCAGATGTTTTGCCTGGTATGCCCCCAGATCGGTATATCGAGTTTATCATTGAACTAATCCCCAGAACAGGACCCATAGCCTAGAGACCATATAGTATGAACCCGTCTGAACTAGCAGAACTAAAGAAGCAACTAGATGCCATGTTGGAAATTGGATTGATTCAACCAAGTGCGTCACCATGGAGATCACCTGTCTTGTTTGTGGACAAGAAGGATGGAGGTAACCGTTTGTGTACGGATTATCGGAAGTTGAATGATGTCACTATCAAGAACAAGTACCCATTGCCCAAGATAGAAGATTTGTTTGATCAGTTGACCGGTGCCAAAGTGTTTTCTAAGATTGATCTTAGAACTGGCTATCATCAACTCAAGATTCGCGCGGAGGATATTCCAAAGACTGCCTTTACCACCAGATATGGATTATACGAGCATACTGTCATGTCTTTTGGATTAACCAATGCCCCCGCTTATTTCATGAATCTCATGAAAAAGATTTTTATGGACTTCCTGGATAAGTTTGTCGTTGTTTTCATCGATGACATTCTAATTTATTCCAAATCAGAATAAGAACATGAGCTACACCTAAGGACCATTCTTGAAACCCTTAGAGAGCATCAGTTGTATGCCAAGTTTAGCAAATGTGAATTCTGGTTACAGGAGGTAGGATTCCTCGGCCACATTGTATCAGCCGGAGGAATTGTCGTTGACCCTGCAAAGGTGAAAGATGTCGAAGATTGCAAGCCCCAACCACTCAAACCCAAGTTCGTGCATTTCTCGGATTGGCGGGATACTACCGCAAGTTCGTAGAAGGATTCTCGAGTATCGCCAAACCCATGACCCAATTGCTGAAGAAGGACAAGAAGTTTGAATGAATGGACAAATGTGAAGCGAGTTTTCAAGAACTCAAGAGGAGATTGATTTCAGCCCCAATCTTAATCATGCCGGATATCACGAAGCCCTTTGACGTGTATTGTGATGCATCCAAGATCGGTCTCGGATGTGTGCTAATGCAAGAAGGCAAAGTTATATCTTATCTATCTCGACAACTGAAACAACATGAGCAGAACTATCCAACCCATGACCTCGAGCTAGCATCCGTAGTTCTAGCCCTGAAGACATGGAGGCACTACCTGATGGGAAACAGTTGTGAGATTTATTCGGATCACAAGAGCCTGAAGTATATATTCACTCAGAAGGAGCTGAATATGAGACAGAGAAGATGGATTGAGCTAATCAAGGATTACGATCTGGACATTCACTATCACCCCGGTAAAGCCAACGTGGTAGCAGATGCCCTTAGCAGATTGCCGTGCCACTTGAACTCCATGATTTTGAAGGAGCAACCAAGCTTGCACAAAGAGATGGAATATTTCCGAATGGAATTAGTGAGTCAAGGATTTTTGGCTAGCATAGAACTTCAACCCACTTTGATCAGCCAGATCAAGGAGGCGCGGAAAGGAAATTCTAGTATTGACGGAATCAAGTGTCGTATCGGTATAGGCAAAGTACCCGGATTCACCGAAGACGAAGGAGTTATGTGGTACAAAGGACGCCTTTGTGTACCAGCAGATTCTGAGTTGAAAGAAGTTATTCTGAAGGAAGCTCATGATACTCTTTATTCTATCCACCCCTGAGGAACGAAGATGTATCAAGATTTGAAAGAACAATTTTGGTGGCATAAGATGAAGAGAGAAATCGGAAGCTATATCGCCAAGTGTGATATATGTCAGCGAGTCAAGGCGGGACATCAAAGACCCGCTGGATTGTTGCAACCATTGCAGATTCCAGAATGGAAATGGGATTCCGTTGGAATGGACTTTATCACCGGATTGCCTACTTCTAGTAGGGGAAATGACTCTATCTGGATTGTCCAAAGTCGCACATTTCTTACCAGTCAAGACCACATATCAGAGTTCGAAGCTAGCGGAGTTATACATCGCTAGAATTCTTAGTTTGCATGGAGTCCCCAAGAACATCGTATCGGATTGAGGAACATAGTTTACCTCGAGATTCTGGAAGAAAGTCCAAGAAGGTTTAGGAACCCGACTAGATTTCAGCACAGCTTATCACCCCCAGACCGACGGACAAACGGAGCGAGTAAATCAAATACTCAAAGACATGTTGAGAGCATGTGTGTTAGAGTATGGATCTAAATGGGAAGACTGTCTGTCGTTGGTAGAATTTTCATACAACAACAGTTATCAAGCTAGTTTGTAAATGGCCCCATTTGAATTCATGTACGGAAGGAAGTGTCGCACCCCTTTGAACTGGTCGAAAGTAGGAGAGAGTCAGATTTTCGGACCCGGTATCCTACGAGAAGTAGAAGCGAAAGTTCACAAGATTCGTGAGCACCTCAAGACCGCCCAGTCCAGACAGAAGAGTTACGCCGACAAGAGACGTCGAGACCTCGCCTTCAACATTGGAGATTTTGTGTATCTGAAAGTGTTGCCATTGAAGGGAATGCAGCGTTTCCAACTGAAAGGAAAGTTAGCCCCCAGATATATCGGCCCCTTCAAGATTCTGAACCGTCGAGGAGAAGTGTCTTATCAATTGGAACTGCCCAAAGAGATGTTAGCCGTGCACAATGTGTTCCATATCTCATTACTTTGCAAGTGCCTCGAAGTTCCGGAGAAGACTGAAGTGTTCAAGAACATTGATCATCAGACCATAGAAATCAATGATGACCTGACCTATCCCGAAGTACCCATCCGTATTTTGGAAGAATCTTTCAGAACTACCAGAACCCGAAGCATCAAGTTTCTCAAGATTCAGTGGAGCAACCACACAGAAGAATAAGCTACCTGGGAGCGCGAAGATCACATCAGGACGGAGTTTCCCGATCTCTTCAAATCCTAGGCAATATTTTTCGTCCTTTTTCAAATCTCGGGACGAGATTTTGTTTAAGGGGGGAAGGTTTGTAACATCCCAAAAATATTAAACTTGGATCATCAAACTCTAATCATCAAAATTAGAATTAACAAAAACTTTTCCAACTAAAAATATGAAAGCATTCATATGTGTGTATATTCAAAATTTGTATTCTTTTGAATTTCCATGGTTCTATGTTTCTTTGCTTGTAAAATAATTGAAATAAACATCATCTAAATAATCCCCAAACTTTTCCCAAAGACAAACAACTCAAAATAAGAAAATTAAGTGAATGGTCACTTTGGCCAAATTAACTCCCATACATACTTTGGATTTCCCTAACTTTCAGAACTTAACAGAAACATGTATGGATCTTTGCACACCTTGTTAGTACTCATAATAAGGTACCAAGGCCCACTTTGTGATCATCCAAAAACATTAAAATGCTTAGTTTAAATGTCAGTTTAAAATTGAATATATCTCATATGGGAAGATCCCACTATTTCAAAAACCACTTAAACAAGCTCAATTTTCAAAACACAAGCATCCACAGAATCCTCATCACATGCCTAGCACACCCACCAAAAATATTTTCAAAATTCAAAAATAAATTTCTTGCGGCCATTTCATCAAACAGGTTGCAGATTCAAATCAACGAAATCAACAACACTATGTTGAGCGGTGTTTTGGCCAACCTTGTTCCCTCTCTGGTTACAACTAGCCTTAGTAGATCGTCTAGCATCTTCAACTAACCTCTAGCACCACAGTAAGCAAGCATATCCATCAATGGTGAGGAGGACGAGAGCAAACCATGACACCCCATTGTCGTCGGCCAGCTAGAGGCCACACTAGCCTCGCCAACCTTGTCTGGGAGCTAGCCAGCACCCCACCGCCACTCCATGTCCCAGCCTCGAGCAATGCCAGCCACTGGACCACACGCCCAGGCCATGCCAAACTTCTCTGCGACCATGCCGAGAGCGCGCTAGAGCGCCACCCTCGACACACGCCCACAGACTGCACGCCGCCCTCGCCGCGTGCACGCGTGATCACCACCAGCCCAGCAACCCCGCAGACACGCCTATTCGCCGCCGTGCGGACCACGCGTGCTGTGCGCCATCAAAACCTCCGTTGGACCCGCTCAGAGCGCCGAAGCGTTCCGACCGATCAGCACCGCCCCACGCCTCGCCACCACGCCGTTGAGCTTCGACAGGGAGCATAGCACCGACCCCTATCGTCGCCCATGCCGATAGCCCTCTGTGTCGTTGACCACGACGAGCTCAGCCCGCGCCCGTCGGTCCCCTCTTGCCACTATAAATAGAGGCCACCCCCACTCGATTTCTTCACACCAGTTCACTCCCCTCTCACCCAGAACCACCCCAACTCACTCCCGGAGCAAGGCCAGCAGCGCATCACCAGAATTTGGCCGGAGCCCGCCGCTGCTGGATAAGAAGGAAGCCATCGATTGGAGCTGCCCCAGGAGGAGTTGCCGGTGCCAGGAGAATCGCCGTTGTCGACTTCATCATTTTCCCCCATCACCGACCCTCGCCTGAGCCTCGGTGAGCCTCCCACGACCCCCACCGAGCTGCTAGGGTTCGAGCTCGCCGGTGAAATGTTCATCGTTGACGACGACCCTTAGCCGTTGATCTCACTTCTAATCCAACGAACCACACTGCCCCGTACCGCTTCGCGTGTTATGAGCCACTGACTAGTGGAACCCCCCTGTCAGCAGAGCCCCGTGCTGCGGAGTGACACTGGGCCGGCCCATTAACCTCGCCCGCGCGACCCAACCGTTTGAATTTAGGTTTTTCTATTTTAACTCAAACACAGTTCTGTACCTAGTTTCAAAAATCAACCCAGCTCGATTTATTGAACCAAATTGCATGAAACTAATTTTTTTAGAAAGGTACTGAAATGCTTAATCCAAGCCCGTTGGATTCAAATCATTTGGATCTGAAGATCGCCCTTGGTAAAAATAACAAGGCAGAAGCTTTTCTGCATTCAAATTTTTTTCAAATTTCAACCATAATAGCTTGTGAGTTGATTCCAACTCTCAAAAATCACATTTGATCATACCTTTCAGAATATATAAAAACATATGGGTTTACTTATAGAAATAATGTTCAAGTAATAAAAGAATGTCACATGGGCATTTCTAGTCACTTTAATTATTTAAAATAAAAGGGTTAAACCTTATTAAATTGTGACACCACTTTAAATCACATTCCCATGTAATGAAACATGTGGTGATGACATGTGTCAACATGATCCCATGTTTGGTTTGGAGAATATTAAATATTAAGTAGTTTATCAATGAGTAGAAATTACTTTTCTAAAAATAAAATAAATAAGACCAAAGCTTTAATCTTGTAATGTTAGTGATGATACTAGATCATCTATAGTGCAACTTTGTGTGATGATTGCAAATAGTTAAGTATTGTTTGGTGATTGTGTACCTCATATTTATTTATAGACGCTAGTACCGACCAAGGATACGAGGAGGAAGGAGGATACTACGAAGAAGAAGCCAAGGAGAACTTCAACCACTACTCTGCACAAGGCAAGCCTTACTAACCAAGTTGACCTATGCAAGCCAATACTTGCGAGCTATTAACTTAGCAAGCTTATACTGATACCTATGCAAGTAAATACTTGCTTGTTACCATGCCAACTATATGCCCTAAGCATATGTGATCATACCCACTTGATAACCCAATCCTAGTTTTACTTGCAAGTTTTATACTTTATTTCTTTATCAAAGATTTCTCTTAGAGTTTACATAGTGAATTGTAGATACTAGACAGATAATTGAAGGTTGCATAAAGAGCATTAAATTTGGCCTAAGCTAGAAAATCTTGATGTCATCCTAAAATTTAGTTAAACTCCACTTGTTTACCACCCCTCATTAGTACTTACCCCCACTTGTAGATGCTAGTGCTAAGCATAAAATTTGATCAACTTTAGATGGGAATACTTGGTGGAAATGATTATGAAAACCTTGGAATGATGAGTCATTCTACTAAAATGTTTTGACATGTGTTTCCGAACACCAGATGATTTTGATGATGAAAATGTTGAGGCATGAGCCTTAGCCCTTTATAAAACTGATGGTTGTCTAGATGCGATACCATTCCAATTTTACCGTATAACCACAATACCGAAAAATTGGGTAGGGCTTGACTGAAAACTTATATACCTTAGTATGGATTCCCTCACGGCCAAGGTCTGAGCTGAGGCTACCTTGTGAAGATTGTCCAACTGTGCAGTACCCAAGATGACAGTTGGTCATGGTTGGGAGGCCAAACTCACAGGAGAGGTGCCTATACTAGGGCGTGTAATGGAAAGGTTAGGATTGATTATCCGCATACTGAGTATGGTGAATTCAGGATTTGTTCCTGATGGATGTATCGAATGTTGTGGTGAAAGTGTACAATCTCTGCAGAGTGTAAAACTATTCGAATAGCCACGTCCGCGTTTATGGACAGTTGGAGTGGCCATATTGTTCCCTCGTCAGATGTTTTCAAAATGACTTGTGAAATGAATTGAGATTTTGGCTTGACCACAACAGAGTTGTGATATGAAATTCAAGTTCCCACTTAGGTGTTATAAAATTTCAACTAGCTTTTCTTGCTTCTGAACTTAGTAGAGGTAAATCTGGCTTTTTGCAAAACAACCCTAGAGCCTAGTGTCCTACTACTATAAAAAAACCTTAACTTGTTAGTATTAGTTTGTGAGTACTTAAAGAGTACTCATGGCTTTGTCCCTGGCTATTCCCGTGGCCAGACTATGAAGAGGAGTACCAGGATGATGGACCCCAGGAAGGTTACGACAACTAGGATCATCTCCCATCATCAGCATTTCCTGTGACCCCGAAGATGGAGCTTCGCCTACGCTACCTTTATTATTACGTTATTCCACTGCTTGAGTTGTATTAAGAACTGGATCATGAGATCCTTATTTGTGTAAGACCTTATGTATGGTTTGTAATGGATGATGTACTATGGTATCCAAATCTGTTATTTCTCGCAAAAATGGTAATCCTGGGATTGCGAGGTATGGCATAACAGGCATCTGGGATTAAAAATCCGGGTGTTGACACTTTTAATCTACAAAACAGAAAAATACAAATTTGGTGTCTATGGATTCATAAAAATGTGATCTTTATTACTGTGGCCTTACTTTGTTCACTTGTTTCTGAAAGTTTTTAGTTTTAGGCAGAGACTTGTTTAGGACTATTTTGAGTATAAAAATTGTTCTGAAAATTAATTTTGAGTGAATCCTTTTTCAAATGGTTTTGTTTTGAACCCTCTGACCATAAACACTAACATTTGAAACTAAAAATATAATTTGTTGACACTAGGAATTATTCCTTTGAATAAAGCATTTCTAACAAAAGAAAAAAATGATTTAAATAACTTATTTTCACTAACTTCATTCCAATAGATGTTTGTAGTGTTCAAAACTTTGCTAAAACAATTTTTAAAATAAAATAACCTTTTGCATGCGTGCATGCATTTCTTTGTATTCTTGTGATTTTTTTGTGATGCTAGTTTTGAATGTGTGCTTTGCTTGATTGTGTTCTAGTGAACTTTGAGGAGTGTGACATTTGCAAGATCAAGTAGAGTACCTAGATTTTCTACTAAAAAGGCAAGTGATACTTTGGTCATCAAAAGTCCTATATTTTCAATATTGCATTAGTGATATTTCTGTAGTATGCATGATAGGACTATTTTAAATATTTCTATGCTATGCTAAACCTATAGTATCTACCTTGGTAGTATTTCCTAAATATATGAGACATGGTAAGTTTAGAATGCTTAATCTAGCTATATAGAATTATGGGTGGAAATCATGATATGATGTCTTATGAAAATACAAATATTGTTTTGGACTAATGAAAACAACTCATGTTAATGAAACACCTGGGTGGAAATGGTAATTGTATGGAAGGATTTTTGTTGAGTGGTTACTCAGGGCCCATTTCTATGGTTTACCCTGGTGTATCTCACTTGTGGATGGCCACCCAGGAACAAAGAGATGGGATATATTCTTGTCGTGAAAGCTTCCAGTGCAGCCACATGGCATATGGGCTCTGCCCTGACCAACTAAGTTGCAAGAACTCAGCCAGATGGACAGATGGTGGTAGTGATGATAGGATGGAACACATCCATGGTGGTCTGAGGGATTGGTTCTGAAAAGTCTCGTCTCGATGCATGTCGAGTCTTATGGGGAAAGTGCACCACCTCTCGAGAGGGTAAACCTGAGTACTTAGCCGTGTCCCCAGTTATGGACAATTTTGAGCATCAAGACAATGAAGTAGAATCAAATATATCATCGTTATAATTTATCTAAGTTAAAACTTGTTGGGTGAACAAGGGTAGCACCTGGTTTGTATCCAGTGTGCCATGTTTGATGAAGTGTTTTGAAAAGGAGAACAAGTATTTTACAAGGGATAGGGAAAACTTATTTTATGCAAAGGCCACCCAAAACTCCACTTAGCCATATATTCATGTAGATGTTAGATTATCCATATTAATATGTTACCACTTGCCAATACAATTCAAATGTATTGACCCTTGTGGCTGTAACTTATCATGTTGCAGGTTTGTTTGATGTTAGTGAAGTTTGTTGAGTAGGGATTACAAGTCTACAACCAACATGTTTGCCTGTGTCATATGAAGATGAAGGACTCCATGCTTTATAGGTATATCTGCTGCTCTGTAATAAAATAGCCATATGAGCTATGTAAGTTGTAATGAACTATTTTATTCCTAGTTATGAGTTGTAATATGAACTTTGTTCTTGATATTACATCTTAAACTGTGGGTGTTAGCTATTCGATCCAGGGACTAGCATTGTAAACACCGGGACTTGTACCTTATTTGGTTCAGGCCTCTACACATATCATTTCACTTTTTTACATATGATGTTTGTTTGCATCTTATATTACCTGTTTGGCATTTTGTAGTATTATAAGATGGTCCCTTATTTAGATATCAAGATAAAAATGTGTTCTCCCTTAAGTATCCATCGATTATGTGTTGTCGCTTCAAGGCATCATATGATGATCGGGTGTACTTGAATCCACGATCATATTTCGGGTGTAAGACAAGTTTACACACGCAAATACTATGTTTCTTACTTGGCAAGCCTAGCATGTACAGACATGGCCTCGGAACACGGATCAAAAGTTTAAGCATGAGTCATGTAGTTGATATGATGCCCATTTAGATGCTCGCCTTTGAAGCTACACTGACTCACGTGATGATCGGACTTGGTGTAGTGGATTTGGTTCATGTAATCACCAAAAAGACACGAGGGATGTCGTTTTTGAACGGAAGTTCATTTCTAATTTGGATTAGTCAAACTCAATTTATCATAATTAAATCAAAGTGTATTTTCATAATTTGTTGTAGTCATTGGCATTCGTTCACTACATTATACTTAGTTGTAATTGAGATAATAGAACTATAGAATTCTGTATATTTGCTTTATGAACTGGTAACGTATTGTTGTAAGTGTCAATTTAAAGTTTGAAATTCATATTGCAAACTTTTAGTATATTCCATCTACTCCATGAAGTTTAATAAGTACTATTAAATCAAGAGTAACAATTCCAGTGTTAGTATCTAAAGTATCATGTTTGCCTCCATGATTCTTGATGTTCAAAAGTTGGTTTAATATCAAGGTTATCTAGGAGCTGAAAGAATTATTTCAGAAACCATCATGTGTGGCAGATATAATTATATCTGAAACAATGTTTTGGTTGCAACATGATAGAGTATGATATATGTTCTCATATTGGATGAGAATTTGCGAAGGTTGGAGATGCTAGACATCCTGATCATCCAAAAAGGATTTGAAACCAACATTTCGTTAGCTTGATCATGAAATTTTTCATGATAAGGATGAATAGAAGATGTAGGTAAAATGTTTGCTACACTAAAAGATTACTAAAGGATGGATTTTAGAAAGAATGTCAAACATTTGATGATGGTGATCAAATTCAAAGTGCAAGTCCAAAGGTATTAGTATTTGACTATACATGCTTTGGACTATGTGTCATGTATATGGCGCCACTATTGAGGTTGATAGATTCTTTTAAAGGGAAAGGGAGTGCTGCAAGAGAATCTCAGAAATATTTGGCAGAAAAGAAAAGACTAGAAATGTCCACCTAAGGTATATAGATGATATACATGTTATGGTTGTAGTCTTTGCTTATTAAACAATGTGGTTCTTGGGTATTGGATACCGAATTGGTTGGTATGAAATGTCATACAGACTAATGCAATTCATGAACTACAATGGCATAAGTAACTAGCAAGATAATATGTGATGATGTTCTTCGAAAACAAATAAAGTGTTATTATATTTCTCGTTGACATCAAAGCTTGCCTTCAAGATTTGTTATTTTTTAGGTATTATGAGAACAAAAGGTTGTTCAAATAATTGTCGTATTCCATATAAGATGGATGATTTACAAGTCTAGTTGGAGAAATCATGTCCATAAAACTAATGCTAAAAAATTCGCAAGACAAATGATTGAAAGATCACTTACGAAGCGACATCGCTGTTTAAATTATATTGGAAAGAAAAACATGTAGAAACTCCATGTTGATGGAAATTTGGAGTCTTTTGATTTTGATCAAATGACACTTGTGATATTTTCCTACAGATAACTGAAATTTCATTCAAAGGCCAAAGAATAACAAACGACTAAATTATTGGAATTTATACATATTGATGTATGTAGTCCATATGTGTAGTCGTGAGTGATGGATTTCAACTTCATATGTTTTCTTTGGAAATTTGAGTGAATATTCACTTAATCAGGAAGAAGTATGAAACATTTGAAAATTGTTCAAAGACTTTCAAGATGAAGTGGAAAATCATTGTAACAAGAAAATAAACAATTTATGATTTGATCATAAATGAAGATATTTGAGTTACAAGTTTAGCAAAACACCTAAAGTTTTGCATTTTCTGAAACACCATAGGAATATGGAGTGTTTGAGATATGTAATGAAACCTTGTTTGACATGGTAAGATCAAAGGTGTCATTTATAAAACTGTCATTATGTTTTAAAGATTAAAGCTTTAGAGACTACCGCTTTTACACTAAAAAGAGCACCATCATGATCTGTTGAAATGACACCATAAAGGTTATGGTTTGGGATAAAACCTGAGTTGTCTTTTCTTAAATTTTGTATGCTAAGCATAAGTAAGATGTTAACAACCCAAAGTTGGATGAGCATGTCTTTGTAGGTTATTTCGAATAATCGTTGGGTATTCCACCATAACACCAAGGACAAAAGAGTTTGTTGCTTGAAGCGTGAAGTTTCTTGAGAAGGAATTTTTCGCAAAAGTTAAGTGGGAGGACAATAGAACTTTGATAAGGTTAATGAACCTTAGCTATATTTGTTGAGTTGCACAGCGCCATAAAATGTTCCCAAGGCAGCCATCATGCCCATAGCTTATCTGCCTCAAAGGTTGTGGTCACGGAGATCTAGGATTCTATTGAACCAAATAGGTCTGGTAAAAAATCAAATACTAAGATTTGAGAGTAAATCATTGTTGTTTAACAATGATGAACTAACTACATGCAAAGAAGTGATGATGGGCCCTGACTCTGTCAAATGGCTTGAAGCCATCAAATCCATGATAGTTCCATACACGAGAAATCAAGTTTTTGAACTTGGAAGACCCTCCGGAAAGGTGTAAAACCATCGGTCGTATTTGGATCTATAAACAAACAGACATGGATGTGTCACATCTATGAAATAGTCAACATGTCGGTAAATATTTTACGAGAATGTTCAAGGAGTTGACTATGACAACATTTGATCTTTCATAGCAATATTAAGTCTGGACGGATTAATGTAGCAACAAATACATATAATTTTGGTATATGTAGTTGAATAAACAAAACAAAGTTCTTCTAATAGAATGGTTACCTAGGACATGTACATGACACGGTCCAAAGGGTTTTGTTAACTCAAAGGATGCTAAAAAGGGCATGCAAACTTCAATGGTTGAACTAAGCATCGCGGAGTTGGAACCTTCACCGTGATGAAACTGTTAAAGGGGTTTAATTTCATCGGAGACGATGAAGATGCTTGCATTTGCAAGAAATTAAGTGGGAGCGTTAAGACACATTTCTAAGACGTTATGTGGAGGACATATTGTTGTTTGGAAATGATGTATATTTTATTGACAAAAGGTTAAGAATTTCATTTCTATGAAGGACTTAGGCAAAACCAGAATATTAGGCATGAATGTCTATGGATAGATTGTAACGCTAATATGGTTGTGCGAGACATGCATATATGAGATATTGAATGAGTTCAATATGGAAATGACGAGAAAAGGTTCTTGTCACATGGAAAAGAATTGAATCAAAATTCAAGTATATTAACACTTGTTAAGTGAAACAAGATTCAAGTTCTTTGAAACTTGGTGAGTGAAATCACAAGAATATTTTGATCAATCATACTATGATATGTACATATCTAGATATGTCCTATGCTATAAATTTTATGATCATATACCGAAATGACTCATAAGATGATCATTGGACGATAGTAAGGATATTCTTATGATCTTCTGGAAGAACTAAGAATATATTTGACATGGATATACCCTACGGGTGCCTCACATTGGTATACCCGGTCCAGCCTAGGGAAGGTCCACATAAAGACTCGATGCTCAAGAAGATCTCGGGTGGTCCAAGCCCATTACAAGTTCGACTCCTTGGAGGACAAGTCTAGTTATAGATAGAATTTCAAAGGATTCAAACCTAATTTGTAGCCGACTCGACCTATCCCGGGACCTGGCCTATCTATATAAGGGCCATGAGGGCACGGCGAGAAGGATCTCTTCACCTCGTACACACACCTCACGCTAAATTGCATCTGCATACCCCTGTAACTTTTCGGTTCCGCCGTAATCAAGAACAGACAAGCAGGAGTAGAGTTTTCCCTCCGGGGGCCTGAACCTGGGTAAACCTCGTGTCCCCGTGTTGCTTGCCTGTTAACCGTCTCGCGACTTCCAGCATCCCCATCTTCTCCAAAACCCAAGCCCATAACAATGGGCATTGATGAGATCGAACCTCGTCAATTGGCACCATCTCTGGGAAATGGAGACACTGATCGTGCAGTCATGACGGTCCCATCCGGAGCGATCTATGATTCCTCGGTGATGGAGAATCACCTCATCTTTGGTGCCTTCGACTTCACCGCCCACTCGCCGGCCACCCGCAAAGATTTGGAGTCCGTAGGCGACGGAATCGAGATGCTGTTTGGGAGCTTCTGCTTCCAGGTGGCGCAGACCGGCACCCTCCGCCTCCTAGAGTGTGTGTCACTTCCATCAATCAGGCCCGCTTCATGGGTCCCGCCCATCGACGCCCTGCGCACGTCGATGTTGATGGGTGATTCGGATGACAGCAGTAGCTGCAACTCCGATTTGTGTGATCCCCCTTCGAATGAAGAAACCTACGGTTCCGGATCTGAGAGCTACGGAAGCAGTGACCCCCTTCGTGAATTCTACATGTGCGACGTCATCCATGGCGGCGACATCAACAATGGAGCCGATCCATCGCTGGATCAAACTCCCAATCCCCATCCCAACCCTCAGGTCGAGAACGGAGGAAACAGGGCGAACCCGCCAAATAGGGGATCTCGAGGCACTAAGCGCATCAATCGTGCCCACAAAAAAGTCCACCTCAACGAAGAGGGCTGGGAGATCGCATGCGAGGCTGCACGGGGCAACCACATCTTACCTGTCGACGCTTCCCGTGACATGCTGATGGCCTATCACTAGCTCCTCATCGAAGAACACAATCGACAGGTCAAGCTACAAGGCGACCTTGAAAAATGCAAGCGAGCAGCTGACAAATCAAGCATGCGGCGAGCTGCGCTCTTCGCCGCTGGCGGCTCCTCTTCACACGGTAACGACGCCCGCAAGTACCGCTCTCACTTGGAGCGCATGGACCCCACCGCACGACGCGAGGTTACCAAAGAACTCGACACGTCCTTCATGATGATGGACTCGCAAGGCAACATCATGCCGAAAATGATGCAGGCTGTGATCATGGCGGCCACCACCTATCTCGCGTCCAACTTGCCACCGGCGGGAGATCCGAAGAACGCGATCCATAAGTTTGCGCTTGCAGGCCTCAGACTCGTCGGAGTTGTGCTCCACGACGAAACAATCGCAGAGCCGAAGAAAAAGGCCGCTATGAGGTTCACTCGAAGTCGCACACCCTCATCCGAGGAAGAACAGCATGACCTACCTCGACGCCGTCGGAGCCCACGATGCCACAGTAGCAACTACGATGCTCGTAGCGAGCTCACACAGCGCAATATCGACAAATCACGCACTAACCGCGCGTGCTCAACTAAGTCCGAAGAGGACGATGGAGAGATGTGCGGAGCCAGATGCTTTAGCAGGTCCATTCGGCAATCACGGATGCCGAAGAACTTCAAGCTCCATTCGGACAGCCCGAAGTTTGATGGCACGCAGGAGTCGAAAACCTGGCTTGACGACCATATGTCGTGAGTCAAGCTCCACGGCGGGAACAAGAACACCGCCCTGAAATGCCTCCAGCTGCAGCTGATAGACGCAGCCAGGGTCTAGCTGAGCAGCCTCCCCCCCAGCTCCATCTGAAGCTGGGAAGAGCGGGCGTACAGCTTCATCCGCAATTTCAAGGGCACCAGCAAGAGGCCAGTCTCAATCGAAGAGCTGTGAGCCTGTACCCAATGGACCAACGAGTCCATCCGCTCGTAGACACTATGATGGTCCATCATCAAGAACTCTGCCACGAACATCTCTGAGGAGAGGGCAATCGATGCCTTCAAGGACGGCGTCAGGCGTCGTGACTTCCAGGAGGAGCTCGGGCGTGTCAAGCCCAAAACCCTCGATCACTTGGTGGACATCGCCAATAGTTGGGCAGATGGCGAAGATGCCGTCAACCAAACACATTCGGATGATGAAGACGACTTCAGCCGTAGGCGCGATCGCCGCGGAAAGAGAAGATCGCGCGTCTACGACGATCGTGAGGAGGTCGACATGGTTGCGACAATAGCAACCGCAACAGCGAGTACCGCGATGGTGGACGACCCACCCAAACATGGCAGCGTCGCAACCGCAACGACAAACCTTCGGCATACGACAAGCTATCAGGTCCCTGCACCATCCACTTCTACATCGACAAGCAGGACGGTAAGAAGAAGGTCAGCCACATGCTCAAGGACTGCCAAGAGTTCCAGAAACTCAGTGAAGGCCTCACCCAGATGCGACACCAGGCGGTGAACCCAGGATTTGCATTGGCTATAGGAGCTGTAGCTCACGAGGCTCCACCACCACCACCACCTGGAGGACCCTCACAACCTGCGGTTGCACCAGCGCAGAATAACGGTGCGGACGGATACCTGCCATCGACAGGGTCCATGATGATACATAAGGGGCGCCCAACCAATAGGGTGCAGAAGAAGATCACCCGCCAAGTCAACCTGGTCGTGACCTCCCCACCAGCCATACCTGAGTACCTCAGTGGCTCAGAGTCCTGCATCACGTTCGACCGTTCGGATCACCCGCGCCAGATACCTCGCCCAGGTCACTCTGCCCTGGTGCTCGAGGCCCAGATCAGAGGATTCAAGATGATTCGCGTCTTCATGGACGGCGGCAGTGGCATCAACCTGATGTTCGCCAGCACACTCGCAACCATGCAGATCCCGCTCTGCAGCCTAGAGCCGTCGGACACGACGTTCCACAGCATCGTCCTAGAGAAGGGCATATACCCCCTGGGGAAGATATGACTCGAAGTCATATTTGTCAAGCCCGAAAACTTCAGGCATGAGCGGCTGGAGTTCGAAGTGGTGGACTGGCCCTCACGGTACCATGCCATCATCGGGTGTGTGTCATTCACAAGATTCCTGGCAGTACCGCACTACGCGTACATTCTACTGAAGATGCCAGGACCCAGGGGCGTCATCACCGTCCTAGGAAGCATAACCAGGTCGGACAGCTGCGACAGAGACTTCAACAGAATCTCCTAGTCGTTCGGCATGTAGGAGGAGCTCACAAGGCTCAAGGAGGTCACAGACAACGGGGCACGTCTAGTCACCAGGAAAAACGCACCTGATATGTCGTTCGACTCCACAGTCAACAAAAAGAAGGTGCAGGTTCACCCGACGGACGCCTCCAAGACGGCGTTGATCGCCAACAACCTGAGCCCCGCATAGGAAAGCGCGCTCGTCGAATTCCTTCGTGAGCGCTGGGAAATTTTCTCTTGGTGTCCTAGGACATGCCAGGATTTCCGAGGGAATTCACCGAGAAGGAACTCAATGTGTTTCTAGATGCGAAGCCGGTAAAGCAGTCAATGCGTTGACTGTCTGAGCCAAGAGCCGAAGCCGTTGGTATCGAAGTCAACAGACTCCTCGATGCTAACTTCATCAGGGAGATCAAGAGTTGAACCCCGTGATGGTCCCCAAGAAGGACACGGACATCCTGCGGATGTGTGTGGACTTCACATCGCTTAACAAGCATTATCCCAAGGACCACTTTCCTCTCCCACGGATCGATCAAGTCATCAACTCCACTGCAGGATGCGAGAAACTCTCCTTCCTCGATGCCTACTCAGGCTACAATCAAATTCGGCTGAAGGCCGAAGATCAGGAGAAAACAGCATCATCACGCAGTTCGGGGTGTTTTGCTACAACACAATGCCTTTTGGGCTTAAGAACACATGCGCCACTTACCAGAGACACATGCAGGCCTGTCTGAAGGACCATATTGGTTGCAATGTCTAGGTCTATGTCGACGACATAGTTATCAAGACCAAGGAGGCCAGGATGCTCATCGACGACCTCCGCAAGACATTCGACAACCTTGATCGCTACAAGATCAAGTTGAACCCAGACAAGTGTGCCTTCGGTGTCCCGACTGGCCAATTACTCGGGTACTTCATCTCTCATCGTGGCATCGAGGCAAACCCGAAGAAAATTAGGGCTATACTAGCCATGGAGAAACCCAAGAACCTCAAGGGAGTCTAGCAGCTGGCTAGGCGAATCGCGGCGCTTAGTAGATTCATCAGTCGCATGGGTGAGAAGGCCCTCCCCTTTTATCAGCTATTGTGCAAGGCTGACAAATTCAAATGGACGGCCGAGGCCCATTCGAGGACCTCAAACATCTGCTCTCCATATCTGCGTCCTGGTGACGCCGAAGGAGAGGCAGCCTTTGCTGCTATACATAACAGCCACGTATCAGGTGGTCAACACTGCACTCGTGGTCGAACGACCTGAAGATGGCAAGACCCACAGGGTCTAACGCCCAATCTACTACCTTAGCGAGGTACTGACCCCGACAAAGCAGACGTACCCCCATTACCAAAAGCTCGCCTATGGCGTATTCATGACGGCGCGTTGGTTGAGCCATTACTTCCAGGAGCACCAGATCATGGTCATCAATGACGCCCCGCTGTCGAACATCCTGAACAACCTCGAAGCCACGGGGCGAGTAGCCCTGTGGGGCATGGAGTTGTCTCCTCGAGACATCATCTACGAGCGCCGCACCGCCATCAAGTCTTAGGTCCTCCCTGATTTCCTTGTCCACTGGATGGAGCTCCAGCTGCCGGATACTCCCGACATGTCGCAGTCCTGGACAATGCACTTCAATGGCTCTAAGCACGAGGTTGGAGCAGGAGCCGGCATAATACTGACATCCCCTCAAGGGGACAAGATGAGGTATGTCCTTCTGATGAAATTCCGCGCATCCGACAACGAGTCCGAATACGAGGCACTCATACACGACATGAGGATGGCCAAGGTGTGCGGCGCAACACGCCTTGTCATATACGGCGACTCCAACCTCGTCGTCCAGCAGACGATAAACGAGTGTGATGCCCATAGCGCCAACATGATCGCATACCGTGCGCTCTACAACTCACTCGAAGGGGACTTTGATGGCTGCGAACTTTGGCATGTTGGCAGAGAAAGCAACAAAGAAGTCGAAAAGCTCGCCAACATCGTCTCCATCTGTGCCCGAGTGCCACTAGGTGTGTTCCTTGAACAAATCTGCGTACCCTCCATCAAGCAGAAATTTCCAAAGGGTATAGCTGAAGCCGCAGAACACTCGGGGGATGCGCCACCCAAAAGACAAGAAGGACCCGAAAAACTTGACACGGAGGTCGAGCTGGTAAGCCTTATGCAGGTCATGGCGGTTGAGGAAACATGGACCCAACCATACCTTCGCTACCTGATGAGAAAGAAGTTGCCTGAGGACACGACAGACACTCGACGCATATCTCGCCGGTCAAAGTCCTTCACCATCATCAATGGTGAGCTTTACAAGCGCAACAATTCGGGTGTGCTCCAACGATGCATCACCATCAGCGATGGCAAAAGCATCCTCCTATACATCCATGAGGGTATCTGCGGCCACCACGCAGGCAGTCGCGCTCTAGTCGCCAAAGCTCTACGAGCTGGCTTCTACTGGCCAACTGCAATGAACAATGCCAAGGAGATAGTCCAGAGGTGCAACGCCTATTAGCAGTACGCAGACAAGCCACATGCGCCTGGATCAGAGCTGCGACCCATACCGCTGGCATGGCCTTTCGCCCAATGGGGGCTCGACATGATCGGCAAACTTCCAAAGTACTCGCCAGGAGGGCATGTCTTCCTCTTGGTGGCAGTCGACAAATTCTCGAAGTGGATCGAGGCCATGCCTATTACTAACCAAAGAGGCGCCACTGCCATCAAGTTTTTCGAGATCATTGTCTACAGGTTTGGAGTACCCCATAGCATCATAACAGACAATGGATCGAACTTCGTCTCGAAGGAGTTCCAAGGCTTCTACGAAAACCTCGGAATCAACCTGCGCATCCACAGAACAATGGACAGGTCGAAAAGGCCAACGGCCTCATCGGCAACGGCATCAAGAAGCGTCTGCTATGCCCACTCGAAAGGCTTGCGGGAGTCTGGGTGGATGAGCTACCCTTCGTTCTATGGAGCTTACGCACAATGCCAAACATCTCAACTGGCTACACACCCTTCTTCATGGTGCACGGAGCCGAAGCTATGCTACCTGCTAAGGTACGCTACAAGGCCCCACGGGTCGTTGTCTACAGCGAAGCTGAATCATCGGCCACACTCCAAGACATCATAGACATGCTGGATGAGGCACGCGAAATCATCGTGGCTCGCTCAGCGGTGTGTCAGCTGAGCCTCCGCAACTACCATAGCCGTCGGCTGCGTCCAAGGTCCTTCGTGGAAGGAGACCTCATCCTGCGACTCAAGCAGGAAGGGCACAAGAAGCTCGAGTCACCCTGGGAAGGATCCTACATCGTCACCAAAGTCATCCCAGGTGGCGCCTACCGCCTCATGGACGTTGAATCAGGAGTCGAATACTCCAACCCATGGAACGTCGCAAGACTGCGATGCTTCTACCCTTAGTTACCTTTTACTTTCAATAAGGCTATTTAGCCCAACAATGTACCTACTACATTACGATGAATAAAAGCTAAATTCCTTGGCCCAAATCTTTCTCCCTTATATTATTTATCGCTAAAACACGCCCGGGGGCTGCGCCTCACCCTACAACTTCGTCGATTGACAACAACGCATATAACCTGAGTAGCTGACCACATCAGGCTAACGAAAAGAACATGCATGATATATAATCAAACAACGCACTACGTGCCAATACATACAACTTTACAAGGGCATTACAAGCCCACTTGAAAATATACATAATTTGCATTGCCTCGTTCTTATTTACAGGACTCAACTATGCTAGAGCAGAACGTTCATCCGCTCCTCAAACACATCTACAATTTCTTCTGCATATTGTGCCACCGGCGCATAGTGAGAAAACATATCCCACGCCATACCATCTAGAGGAGGAGGTGGCCAGCCGCTATCTCCGCAAGATTGACATCATGGCGATGTAGTCAAACAAGAGACAGGGCTGCCTTCACGCCCGCCACCAGTTGATGGTGCATCAGCTCCTTCGTGTAACCTGCATCTCGAAACTTCCCAAGCAAGCCCCGAAAGCTAGAAGGTGCAGAGTCTAAGGGAAACATGGTGGTCCAGATCGTTGCAAGCGATTACCTCGCCCGCCTCAGCACCTAAAGTATTTGATAGACGCGATCTTGCAGCGTTGCAAGGATGATCACTCGATCAAGGTCCATCCAGAAGAAGCTGTCGGCCTCCAAATTTTTTTGCGTCAGGCAATTCATTCGAATTGCAACACGCTCCTTCTCTTCCTTCGGAAGAAGATTCACAACTTCGCAATACAATGGGTTAGCTGATGTGGCATCCCGCAAAACCACTACTAGAAAATCGCGTTGATTTTTGTGCATTGCATCATCATGACCTCAGCATGCATCTGTTTGCCTAAAAGAATTTGCTAAAAGCCTAGTTTTGCTTTGTACAAATACCCCTCTTTATTTCAAATGCAAAACCCCGATCGTATCGGATATTTTATTTACCTATAAACTAATTGGAAAGTAGTCTTGTTTTAAAATAAACAAAACAAAACAAACAAATATTTTACAAGATGATAAACCTAAACCTAAACCTATTCCCACCCAATCCTATTCTACCCACCTATCCTAGCCTGCCACCTCACCTGTCCCTCCACCTCATCACACCCCCGCCACATCATCAATCCTTGATCCACCCCTCTCCCTTTGGGCCCACCTCCCCTGGTTAAACCCACCAGCACACACACACCCCCAACCCGCTGCCACCCGGGCCCCACCCCACAGCCCCACTCTCTCCACTCACCCCGCCTGGACCCCACTGCCCCGCCCGGCCCCGTCCCCGAACCTGCCTCCTCCTCGCCTCCCCGCTCAGCAACCTCCTCACCTCTGCCTCCCACCTCGCCTGCTCACGCCTTCAGCGCACTCCGCCTCCGACGAGCCGTCCTCCACCATCTCCTCGCCATCCCGCACTTCGCCTTATTCCTCCTTCGCCCAAGCGCTGAGCTCACCGCGTCCCCTCTCAGTCGCTTCTCCTCCGGCCTTCCTCGAGCTCGCCTCTCCACCGCCGCCCGCCGCCTCTCCTCCTCCGGCCGCCCGCCCCGCCACCGGAGGCCACCTCCCGACGCCTTCTCCCCACTGCCCCTCGCCCGCCTGCCGGCCTCACCTCCGCCGAGCTGCCCGCCTCTCTCTCCCGCCGGCCACCGCCACCCGAGCCCGCTGCCTCTCTCCGCCCGCCACGCCTGCCTCTCCGCTCCGAAGCTCTGCTGCCGCCCGCCGCAGCGCCTGGCCGCGCCGCCTTCACAAGGCTGCTCTTCTCCACCTCGGCCGCGGACTTCGCCTGCAGCCGGTGCCCCTCCCCGTCGTCTCAGTGAGCCGACGCGCCCGCGTGGACTCCCCGTCGAGCCGCTCCGCCAGCCGCCCGCTGCCCGCGGCCACACCTCCGGCCACCTTGACCTCCTTCTGGGAAGACCGCCGGCGCCATGCGGGGCCTCCCCATGCTCAACCTCCTCGCGAGCACCCTCTCCAGCGACCCCCATCCCGCGTGCTGCAATCTCCCGGCCCTCGTATGTTTTGTTCATATCCGTGTGAGATCACTTGATGCCACCCGGATGACCTCGACGAGAACCGTCCCCATGCCGAGATCTTCCGAAGACCGATCCCCGAAACCCGCGGAACCCTGATGCCGTCGACACGGAGCCCCGAGTTCGCCATCACGGGCATGTGGCGCCACACCCCAAGATCTCCAATAAGGAACAGCAAGACCCTCGGAACACCAAGACCTCCCAGTACCGAGACCCGAGTCCGACACCGACAATCGAAACCGCGGGACCGACGAGTTCGCCTAACCGGACACCGTGCGACAAGATCTTCTCGGACCCGAGAACCATCAAGATCTTCTCCTCGGAACGCCATGTTCTCCTTCACGGATACGACAAGTACTCCCTCGAGGACGCCGAGTACTTCACCCCAGACACCGAGACCCTGGACGACTAGTTCTCCTTCCCGGAAGCATTGACGCTCGTGCGACAAGATCTACTTCCCCGATCCGAAGACCCGAACCTGAAATCATCGCCACAGAACGACAAGAACTGCTTCGCGGACACCGTTCGACAAGTTCGACTCCCCGTTGTCCGAGAACGATCCCGTCGAACCCTGAACCCTGAGACCGAACCCCGAACCCTCGGGACCCCAAGATCGCCGAACCCTAATGTGTGACCTCTTTTCCGTGACCTATATTTTATAAATAATATAATTTGTTGCATATTAAATTGTTCATGCTTGCATACATATTTGTGTGGTTTGGGGGCCTTATGCCGATTCACCATATAATTAAATATGGGGCCCATATACGGGCAAATCTAGTCTTATATTGGCCCCATTTAAAATTGTGTAGCGCACCGGTGATATAATTTGCCTTGTTAATACAACATTTAAAATGGCGGGTATCTAAACAACTAGAACCATATATTTAATTGTCGGCACCCCGGTTCCGCTTAATATGGCCTAATTGCATCGCATCTTTGCCATGTCATACAACATACATGCATCATGCCCGATATTTTGCCGTAGTATTAAATATTGCATCCGGTGTTTATTCTAGTGTTTTGGTTCTTCGCGGATAAGGACGTTGAGTTGATGCGAGTGTCGACCCGATCGTCGGTTGAACCTTCGGCAATGTTTTTCAGGCGAGCATCTCCCCCTTTCTACCTATCTTAGTTTTATAGTATTTATTCCCTCCTGTTGATCTATTGCTATCTGTGTTGCGATGCTCTAGTTTTCGTACCCGTGATATCCCTTGCAGCCTTATATTGCCTTGGACACCTCCTATTACCTGTTGTTTGGTAGATAGTTGGACTTGCGCGTCGTAGTCGCTTGCTCCAGTGCTGTTGCGTGTTGTCCAGTACCACAGTTATTGGAGTGTTGCCGCATGTTAATGTTGGAGATGATCAAGTCTTTCATTATCGTTTACTTTAATTACTGTTTAAACAACTAAAATTGAAGTAGGTAAGCAGAGGCACAGGTGGGCAATAGATGTTATTTGGTTGTTAACCGTCCACTTGTGTCTCGTAGGACCCCGAGTACTTGATACATGTTCCTTGAATATTCGCGCTATCCACATCCGGGAGGATTATGGGACCCCCCTGAGCCAGAGCTTGATTCATTCTTATTTCTTGGGGCCACAAACTAGTTTGAGGTTTTATTTACTATCCTGTACTTATGCCATGCTTTATTACGATTACGATTGCGAGGAGCACCTGTCTGTTAGGTAAGCGGAGTGTTTTCAGGTATCGACAATCCCAGTTTTGGGTTCCCGATCGTTCTGACCACCGACGCAAACCTTGAGTCCGTCTCGAGTCACTAGCTTCGCTATGGTGTACTCAATGGGGTGGCCCCTCAAATATTTCGAATCTGTGATTGCTTTGTCGTGAAGGCCTCGTTGGGTTTTGATTTGGTTTTTCCGAGGTTGATCGAGTGTGTGTTGCTATTTGTGCACCCTGCAGGTAAAACTTTCTGAAAGCCGTGTCATGTTATGGACGACTTGGAGCACAGTATCTCGATCATAGACAACTATAACTAAAGTAGTGCTATAAATTTGACTTTATAATGACTAGTAATCAGCTTCACCATAATGGAATGGCTAAATAAAACTGCCAACAATTGCTTGTTGGGTTTGTCGCTTGCGACAATTGTATCTGACTAGTAAGTATTGCAACTATAACGGAATGGCTAAATAAAAGTACCAACAACTGCTGGGTTTTGGGTTGTCTCATGCTAATTGTATTTGACTAGTAAGTGTTGCAACTACAACGGAATGGTTAACTAAAACGGCCCACTGCTTATTTTATCAGGATGATTATCTACACCTGACTAGTAATTGCTGCAATGATAACCGAATAAATAAAACTGCCAACGGTGTGAGTTCCTCGGTTGACTTCCTCGTTTGGTCTCGAGGGGGAGACACCGGGATGGGTTTGTTTGATGGTAGCATCAGGCTGGTTCCGAATAGGTCTTTCTTACCCCTCCCTGATAGCCGCCAGTTATATCGAGTCTCTATAGGTTGTTTAGTGCATGCTGCGCTGCCGCTTCAGTCCACCATACCTATGTAGGCGAGGACCGCCGAATTCTAGCCTCGCATGTCTCGGCCTCGATCGACGCTCCTCTTTTTCCTTTGCCCTTTGTCGGCACCCCTTTTGTTTAAGCAGGTTTTGATATCGACGCCGTTAGCAGGGTTACCCTTCCGGCTTGGCCTGGGCAGGGTTATGGACGCCATTGGTTATTCTTCAGGGCTCTTAGCCCTATTTGCATCTTGTCCGTAGTCGGACGCTCCATCTTTTCAAGGTGATTTGGATCTTTGTACCGTATATCTGTATTCTTGACTCATGGAGTCGTGTTGTATATATATCTGTTCTGTGGGTCCCATCGAGGACTGTTGTGTAATGTTATTACTTCGTTTTCCACCCGCACGAAAGTGCCTGGTGGGCACCTTTGAATCGTTTCTATGCGGGTTTGGCGGGAATCGCTAAAACTTGCATAGGGTCGATTCTGAGGGTGTTACAGCTGACATAAAAACAACCGACACACTCGAAGAGATAAAGGGTCAAGATGACTTACATTGGATTTGCTCGCCCACTTGCCGCAATTCCTCCAGCAGAAACTCTTCCCAGGCAATGGCTCGCTCAGCCTTGGACTTCCACTCATCTGCATGACCACGGATGTTGAGGATATCCTTCTCCAAGCTTCAGATGCGATCGCGCAAAAACGTCAACTACGACGACTCGCTTAATGACAGGCGAGCTATAGGTGTGGGAGAAGGTGTAACCACTGGATCTGCACTCGAATGACCCTAAGGGTGCACAAGCAAACATCAAAATCACAACATTTGACAATAGTCAAAAGAGGCATTCATATATACACAAATAACGCCGCTACGTGGAAGAGTGACACTTGTTCATCCAAAATGAGTTACATATGCAAAACATAAAGAAAAATAGACAATCTACAAGGTAAAAGGGCCTAAGAATCAGCACCCGGAGCAGCTCCGGATCCAGACTGCCTACTTTTAGCAACTCGCTACTGCTCCAGCGAGTAGTTGGCTAGAAGATCTATTAGCTTAGGTCCAAAATGCTTGTAACGGCAGCCAAAGGAGGCAAACGCTACTGCGGTGCCATCCGCCGTTGTTCGCATCCTAGACGTGACTTGCGGCAGATCCAGTCGGGCTCCGGACGCCATTGCCATCGCCAGCCCCTTCGTAGCGCCGACCCCCTTTTGTGTCCACTTGTACTTCGCATGAGCATCATCTGCCAGAGCCTCCGCGAGGGAATCGACGTCCTCAAGGGCAACGCCCTTGGGTTTGATCTCCTTCTAGAAGCGAGCGAGCACCTTTTTGGCCTTGTCGAGCGACTCCACGGACAAGGTGCAACGATCTTCGATCGCTGCAACAACATCCTCCATAGGATCACCGTTCTCCAAGGTGCCACAATCAAACGTAACACCTGAGGCATCTGCAAAAGAAAAGCTGCAAACCCTTCGGATGAGGAACAAGGAATCTCAATCAAAGCATCTAACACTCAAAGGAAGAGCAAGGTGGCTTACCGGATAAAGCCTTGGCAGCAGCCATAAGCTTTTAAGCCATGGCTTTCTCCCACGTCGTTGTGACGGTCGCGAGCTCCTACTCACGGTCTTCAGCCTCTTTTTGCTGACGCTAGAGGGCCTCTACAACATCCTTTGCCTGCTTCTCCGCTTTGCCAAGACTATTTTCGAGTGTGTTCGGCTTGTGGAGGGCATCGTTGTTCTCATCTATAGCATTGGGCAACGAAAGATGAACACAAGAAAATATTCTAGGAGCACTCAAAATCAAACAAGAAAAAACCTACGCACCTCGGAGCTGCTTGAGCTCGGCCCTCCAACGAAAGGTGCTGCTGGATCAGGCGGTTGGTGTCACGGACAAAGGGCTGCGAAGAAATCGGAAAATATGATGAGTAAAAGGCTCGGGGCTCGCCCACGCAAAAGAGGAATAGTACTTATGTGGTCCGCTGTGGACTCTGAAGGTTTTATTATCGTCTTCCACACAATGAGTGCACGAGCCTCCCGCCTCGCGGAGCTCGAGTCCTCGTCATCAGAGTTGGCCACCATATTGGGAAACGAAGACGCAGGCTTTGATTCCACGAACATTTCTTCGGGTTCCTCATCGAGGGACTCCTCCGAATGATTACTACTAGCACTTACGAGGAGCAAAATCAACAACAAGCTAAAACTTAGCATATCCACAAAATAAAAAGACTCGATCAAGAGCAACATACGATGGTATGTCTAACAGTTTGAAGACAGGAGTCTCCTTCTTCTTCTTCTCCTTCTTCTTCTTGGCCGGCGGCTGCAGGGCCATCGCTCGAACAGGCACAACCACAATGGGGGAGGAGGTCGCACCCTCATACCCGTCGTGTTGCTCGAGGAAGGAGGGACCCTTTGGCGTTGGTGGTGTCACCCCATCCGAAGTCTCGCTCCGGGACCTCTTTCAAGTCTGCCCTTTGCTCAGATTGGGGGCTTCCAAGGAAGGCGACTGCGCAGGGGGGAGCTCAGAATCAGACTCTGCTTCCTTGTTGTTCGGCGCAGCCGAGTAATTTTCGGGTAGAGAGGGCACCATTCCCGCTACCTTGTAGCCCTGCAAATTGAAGACAAAAGATGAAAGAAGATAAGTAATAATAGCAAGCAACAAAGCACTCAAAAGCGTTACGCGCAACTACAGGTTTCACCTGGGGGCCGCTTTCTTGGCACTGAAAGAAGGAGTCAAGGACTTCCCAGGAAGGTCCTCGTCGGGCTTGTGCTTCAGCAGAGGTCGAAGCGCCCTATCAAGATTAGCCGAAGACATCTCCTCCGGCAGAACCCTTGTCGGGTCGCTGGCGCCAGCATACAAGAATATTGGGTGCGTCCTCGCTTGGAGCGGCTGCACCCGACGCTTGAGGAAGGTGCGAATGATGTAGCCACTGTTGACCTCTTTTCATGGCACCAGCTGGAGGGCCTCCACCCGCTTGTAGAGCTTCTCCACCTCTTCGGACTCACCCTCCAAAATGTTGTTCAACCACGACCTCTTTCGGATGATCTTTTGGGTGGAGTCGAAGGGAGCGAGCCCGTAATGCTGACCGTCCAGCTTGACGTCGTGGATGTAAGACCACTTCCTCCGCCACTGCTGGATGGACTCGCAAAGATGAAAAGAGAAGAACTGGACTAAGAAGCGGATGGAAATGCCCCAACCTCCTAGTGGATAAACACCACCGGTGCCAGATTGCCTCTTCATGGAATAGTCTCCGGAAGAGGCCAAAGTGAGGCTCGATACCGAGTCATCACTCACAGAGGGTAATGAAGCAGGCGATATGGAGAATAGAATTAAGATACATATGGTGAAGCTGAATCCCATAGAGAAAAAGGAGCCCGCGAAGAAATTTGTGGGTGGGCAAAGAGAGACCGCGGATGATGAATGCAAAGAACATAACCCGAAACCCTTCGGGTCGGCGCGGGATTACCTCTTGACCCGGTAGGATGGCATTATCCTTGGTCTTCGAAATAAAGCCGACCTCACGCAATTTGCACAAGTCCGACTCACGCATCTCCGTGCGCCGCCACCCGCCATCGGTGGTCCAGCTCGGAGCAACAGCTTTCTTGGCGGCGCCAGCGGCGCTCGAGCCTGCCGCGGCGGATGAGCTTCCCTTTGGCTTCCCCATTGAGGAGCGGCGAGCGTGGCGGTGCGCGTGGATAAAGGAAGAAGGAAATAAATGGAGGATGTCCAGTGCGCGAAGAAATCAAGAGCTCAAGAAATGGTGGCAATGGTGAAAGAGCAATGCAAATGGTGAAGGGGTGAAAATCCTCTGTTTTCTCTCATGGTATAAAAGAACGGGGACGACGAAGCAGAACCGTGGATGCAAAAGCCCTAACACGTGCCCCATATCTAACCGTCCATGTGTCAGCACTACCTTGAACCATCGCGAACACGTCGTCCACTATGCATGAAAATCGAGGATACGCCGTAATTTTCGCCACGATTACGTGTGACTAGTCAAACTCGAGTCGCGTACCCTATGAACTATTCGAATGAGATCCTTCGGATCATGTGCCACAGATTTTTTTGGCAACTTTGCCCTAATTAACGCCAAGTGAGAAGCAGCCTCCTTGGTCACCCGAAACACCTTCGTGGTGATAAAATTTCGGATGATGTGTCTATGACCCAAAGATAAGTCCTATAGATATCATCTGATGGCCTGGTAACGCACAAGACTGCGCACTGCCAGTAAAGCTTCAGTGTCAATATGCACGATGAAAATCCCGACGGACGCGTTGGGTACATCACTTGAAAAACACTGGGATTCGACTCCTATAAGACCTCAACGGCCTGAGTCGAATTACATCATCATTTGTTCCGGATTCGAGTCCGGGGACTCAAATCTGAAGAAGATCGTGTTGTTTTGTCCTATGAAAATTAACTGGCCCTGATCCGTTGGGTGAGTCAAGCACACGTATCATCAATCCCTATGAACTAACATGTTTATTCCTAAAGACAGGTTCAAACGCGAAGCACCCAAAAGATTATAGAGTATCCATTTGAATCTACGATTCGACTGAACACTCGGGGGCTACTGACATGGATATACCCTACGGGTGCCTTACATTGGTATACCCGGTCAAGCCTAGGGAAGGTCCACATAAAGAATCTCTGCTTAAGAGGATCCCGAGTGGTCCAAGCACATTACAAGTTCAACTCATTGGAGGACAAGTATAGCTATAGATAGAATTTCAAAGGGTTCAACCCTAATTTGTAACTAACTCGACCTATCCTGGGACCTGGCTTATCTATATAAAGGCCAGGAGGGCACGACGAGAAGGATCTCTTCACCTCATACACACACCTCATGCGAGATTGCATCTGTGTACGCATGTAACTTTTCGGTTCCGCCGTAATCAAGAACAGACGAGCAGGAGTAGGGTTTTCCCTTCGGGGGCCTGAACCTGGGTAAACCTCGTGTCCCCGTGTTTATTGCATGTTAACCGTCTCGCGACTTCCAGCATCCCCATCTTCTCCAAAACCCTAGTCCATAACAATGGGCATTTATTAGATAGAACCTCGTCAATATTTATGTAGAGGTGACAAACAGTTACAAATAGTTCATTGTAAAGTGTTACATTGATACTAAGTTTATCACAAGATACAAGATTAAGTTTATCTCAATTTAAAACTATGGGTGACACAATATAATGAAAAGGAGATTCCATGATGGATTTGGATGAATTCCAAAGTTAAGACATTGTGACGGATGCTACAACAAAAGGCTAAGTATATGACTGCTATAGTAGCAGCAAAGGAGGGCATTTGTGTCAAGTAGTTTGTTATCAAACTAAGGTGTGGTTCACAACGGTCTAACACTATAAAGATATATTGTACAACAATAGTATCGACATAATTTAACCCCAAGGAACTAAAGGTCTCACCAAAAGACCAAATTCATACAATGTCATCCCATTAGAGAATGAGTGATGCGTAAAGACGCAAATACATGCAGATACAAACGGACCTGAAAGTGTCAAATCCGGAGATTATGTTAACCACTTGCAATCGCATATATGCAACACTAGAAAACCATAGGCGTTCAATACGTAAAGTTTTCAAACAAGATTATTGACTCTAGTGCAAGTGGGAGACTAAAGGGAATTTGCCTGAGAGGCAATAATAAAGTGGTTATTATCTTATTCCTTGTTTATGATAAATGTTTATTTTGCATGCTATAATTATATTAATACAGAAATGTTAATACATGTGGTTTTAATAAACAAAAAGAAAGTTCCTAGTTATGCCTCTCTTATAATATAGCTCCTTGATTAACAAGATGATCAAAGGTTTCCTGATCATGGACATTGGATGTTGTTAATAACGAGGTCACGTCATTGTTCAAATGATGTGATGAACATTCATCCAAAGTATAGAATTACGATCAAAGTCATTGTGTTTATATTGCTATGACATCATACGAAGTAATCCTAGTCCTTAGACCATGAGATTATGTCAATCACTAACACTGGAAGAGTATCTTGATAACATTAAATGTCACACTATAACATGGTGACTATAAAGGTGGGTTCAGTGCTACGAAGGTGTTATGTAGAGGATCATGGATCAAGAGTGGAATTTATCCATCCCGATGACGGATAGATATACTCTGGGCCCTCTCGGTGATATCACATTAGTTAGCTTGCAAGAAAGTGATGAGATCACTAGAATGTTATATCACGGGAACGAGAAAAGAGTACATGTCGGTAACAAGATCAAACTAGGTATGGAGATACCGATGATCGAATATCGTATATGTAATATATAGCGAGACAAAGGGATTGAGTTACATGCGTAAAAGGTTCACACGGTCACATAATTCATCGTTGAATGTGTGGGAGTCAATACGGATCTCTAGGTCCCGCTGTTGATTATTGATTAGAGAGGGATCTCGATCATGTCTGCGTTATTCGCAAACCGCAGGGTGACACACTTATGGGATATCGACACCATTTGGAGCAAATAAGATGCCAGAGAAAGAAAAACAAAGCGCTGGAATTATTTCAATAAAACCGGAATTATTTCGGGTGAAATTGCTGAAACTGGTTCTGCATGTGATATTGAAATGTTGCAAGGGGGTTTATGTGAATGTTTGTTAATTAATATAATTAACAAAATTCTGAATAAAATAAATAAAAGAGTTTTATTAAATTAGAGCTTGCATTAATTTTGGTGGAAAATTAATGCATGTGAGTGGAGGTGTGTTTATGTGAGTGGAGCTTCCACGACATGAATGAGGAGAGGTGGGGGCACCCTGCATGGCCGGTGGCCAAGCACCCTTGGGCTACCCCTCCCCTATACAAGGAGCACCTCCTCCTCCTTCACTCTCACACCTCCTCGCGAAGGATCTCTCTCCCCCCTTTAGAATTTACATGGTCTCGGATCAGCTAGATACATGTTCCCGGTGGCTTTTTCTGGAAGGATTTGTTGCTTCCGCTGCTTCGCTGGAGAGAGGGCGCAGAGGTTGTCGGGATACCCGAACGTGTGTGCGATCACGGATGCACCACTGCTTTGCGGTGCTGGACTTGATGGTGCTGGACCGGCTAGACTTCTTCTCAATCTTGAGATCGGAAAGCGTTCGACTACATCATCCACGAGTACAACCTCGTTAAAGATTTTTGTTCTTTGAGGGTGTGTATTCTATGGATGTATATCCACATGTTTCTTGTATCTAGATAGATGGATCTTGGTGCATATAGTTCCCATCGTAGGAAATTTTTTGTTTTCTATGTTGCGAACCCTACATGTTGTTGGTGGTCTACAGTACTTGACCATCATCAGGCCTGACATCTCCTATGCAGTTAATCGTTTTTGTTAGTATCTTCATGCTCTCGGGACTTCACATTGGTCAGCTATGAAGCGCATCTTGCGCTATATCTGTCTTACTGCCTCGTATGGGTTGCATCTTGTGATATTTAAGCGTTCTTAGATGCAGACTGGGCTGACAATCCTAATGACAAGCGATTCAAGGGGGGCTAAGCGGTCTTCTTTGGTCCCAATTTGATCTCTTGGAATGCTCGTAAGCAAGCTACAGTATCTTGCAGTAGTACTGAAGCTGAGTACAAGACAGTTGCTAATGCCACAACTGATATCATATGGGTATTATCGTTATTGAAAGAGAGTTGGGAATCTCTCAAGCTCAGCCGTCAGTCCTTTGGTGTGACAACATCCGTGCCACATAACTTTCATCGAATCTGGTACTTCATGCCCGAACAAAACACGTCAAAGTTGACTATCATTTTGTGAGGCAACGCGTTGCTCAGAAGCTACTCCAAATCAAGTGCATCTCCTCCAAAGATCAACTTGGTGACGTCTTCACGAAGCCTCTTCTATAGCCTCAGTTTATAGAATATGTAGGTGTAATATTAACTTGCTTTGTACCTTCGACCATAGTTAAGATCAAGGGAGGATGCTAGACTGTATATAATATGGAGTAGTTGTACATAATCTGTAATTGTATTGTGTATCCCTCTATATAATGAGATAGTCGCACCCACGTTTAGGGTGTCGAGCAGTTGCCCCAAACTATGTTTTACATAGTCTAGTCGTTGTGGGGCATGAGGGGCGGCAGAGGCTGCGGGGTCGTGTCGGAGGAAACTGTTAGTTGCCAGAGTGAATGCCGGCGATAATGCGATATTGTGGGGGAGTGTGGCCGCACGTGGAGTGGGAGAGTTTTACTCGAGCCGGTCACAACCGAGTATATTTAAGAGTCTTGTAGGGTGGCAAGCGGCACCCGCATAATGACTCGCAAAAGAAAATATAGACAAAAGAAGATCCCAAGATCTAGCAAAATTAATGAAGGTTTAGTTAAAAAAATGTGCCGTAACCCGTCCCGCTTGACACCCTAGATTCTAGGATCACAGCGTGAGTATAATTTTTACTCATCTAAAAGGAACTGGAGTTTGTCTAGGTACACTTTAGAAGAATAAACGTGGAATTTTACTACTCTAACCGATTATAAGAGTGGGTCTAAGAGATACTCTTTTAACACTCCTTGTGCACAACTACCATACCGTCGAGCGCACGGACTCCGCACAAGGGTCCATGCATTTAACTTTAACTTTTATCATGTTGCTCAAGGCACACATGCGAATGTAGTACTGCTATGGCCTGAAAGAAAGTAAGCGACGGCATCAACTTGTACTTGATTGCTAGCTACTCGAGTGTGAGTATCTTGCATGTAGATCCAATCTGTACCAGTTACCATAGTTGCCAAAGGGTTCGTGTATACTGAAACCAGGAGCAAGTCCATGGGTTAGACCATGCGCTATGTGGTATCGATTCAACAAAAAATGTGGCAGAGTTAAGAATCGCTGTGGGTTTGCTACTATGTTGAATTCGAATTGTATATGGGTGTGTCAGCCATGCAATCTTATTTTATGTGGCATCCTCTCTCCTCAAACCTAGCATCTTTCTCTCTGCCATGTGGACCCATTGCATTGGTTTTTACAGATAGCTTCTCTTGAATCGAACCAACATTTCGGTTCGCTTCTCTGTTCTGACACCATGAACCGATGCCGTGCTATGTATTGAATCGATTCCAACACCCCATTGAACCGCTTTTGGTATACATAGTGCATGGCCTTATAGGCAAATGCCCTGAATAGTATTCCCTCCGGTTTACAAAACATTGCATTGTTTTTACTCCCAACGCATCTTATATCTGATATTTATCGACGGAAACAAAAGCTAGTACAAAGGAATACAACTCTATACAAAATAACCAATACACAATAAATAATATTGGGCGTCTTCTTTCTTCGACAGTCCGATGACTGAAGAAACATGAATCATGCACTGAATAGGCATAAAAGGACTAGGACAACTGCAATTGCAAACACCCTTGACAACCAAGACTCGACGCTAAGAGCGAGGTAGGACAATTATTTTAAAAAATAGCATTTTTTGTGAAATTAACATAATAACATTGTCTTTGTTATGAGCTACTTTTTTAGACTGGTCAAAGTGGGAGTCTCATAGAATACCAGTATATGATACTACCCCTCCTGGGGTTTAGCCATAGTGGGAGTACTATCTATGATATCACCACTATGGCTAACCTTAATGAATGAGACGAGCTACAATTTAAGTGTGATGCTGTTCGACATCAAAACCACACTAGAATCCTCTAAAAAACCACACCAGAGTAATGTTAATTTTTCACCCGCAAAAAAAAAGTTAAATTTTCGGTGGGAAAATGACGTCTGAAATTTCAAAAGATAAGATCGTGTCATCACGCTAAACCCCAGGAGAAACGCCTAAGCCTACTCCGCGTGAATACGGGGAATTTTCTAATAATTAATCAGTAGTACTGCTAGATTCAGATCAAGCGTAGCCCACCAACGGTCGAGTCAAAGTACAATAGGAGAGGTGCATGCACCGACACCATAGATTTGTGAGCTAGATTTGTTCGCTGTTTCTTTGGCGAATTTATCTTTTTTTTTTTTGGAACGTTCTTCTGCGAAATATCGGCATTGAGGCTGCATGATGCAGATCGAGATCCAGCCCCGCTAGCTGCCTCTACAGTGAATTTTGGTTGCCACGGTACGTAGCCTGCTGCCGTGAGGGCGACACGGCACGCTCCTTGTTCGATCCGGTGTATTACTACAGGTCATGGCATGATGGGATGATATCTGCATCGCTTTTTCGCTGTGTAAATTATATGACTATATGATACACGAGTCGGACGCATAATTGGGGATCGTAGCGGCCGGTCACCATGGCACGTCCAGGAATCAGAGGTACTTTTCTTAGAGGCACTTTTTCAAACTGTCTCTAATTGTATATATTGAGGCATTTCGAAAAATAGTGCCTCCAAATATGAATTTTTAGTGGCAGTTTTAAAAGTGCCACTAATAGTTTATCCTTTTGAGGCACTATTGATAGTGTCTCTAATGTTTTAAAAAATAGAGCACCCAGGTCTCTATGCTAAACTATCAGTGGCACTTTGACTTGTGCCTCAAAAAAACATAACTTTTAGAGGCATTTTCTGTGATAATGCCACTAAAAGTATATCAACTGAGGCACAATTAGAAGTGCCACAATTGGTTATCATTTAGAGGCACTAAATTATGCCTCTAAATAGTGACCAACTGTGGCACTATTTGGTGTGCCTCCAATGATCATCCATCTGAGGCACTATGCTGCTGCCTCCAATGTCCAACCAGCTGAGGCACCTGACATTGCCTCAAATGGATGATCATTGGAGGCACTGTCAAGCATGCCTCTAAATGGTCATCCATTTGAGGCAGTATCAGGTGTGCCTCAAAATGGTCATCCATAGTGAAAGTCATGATGGGCCTGGACCATAGTCCCTAGTGGACCGGCCCTCCTGGTCCGGTCGGACCAGGTCGCTCCTCGAGCCCGACCCGACTCCCTCTGTCCCTCACTCCGTCTCTCACCCCGCACTCGACGCACACGACACACACGCGCACCCCCTCTCGCTCTCGTTCTTCCTCTTTCCCCTCTCGCGCGCGCCTCTGCCCCGCCGTCGCCGCTGCCCCGGCTGCCGCTGACTACTCCTAGCGCCGCCGTTACCCGACGGAGACAAAGCGGCGACAGGCGGGACACGGAGGAGGCCAAGATCTTGTGGAATCGCGATAGAAACCCTAACCCACCCCGCTCTCTTCGTGTCCATTCTCGCAGAAACCGGATCGAGCACGCAACCATCGCCGCCTCGAGTCGCACGCCGCCGCCAGAAATCGGATCGACGCTGACCGGAATCACCTTGCCGCCGGTCGGAATTGTGCTGCCACTGGCCGGAATCGTGCTGCCGCTGGCCGGAATCGCGCCTCCGTTCCTCGGATTTCACTCACCCCCGCTTGAATTCTCCACTCCCCGTCGCCAACCGTCGCCAGTAGGAGGTAATTGTTTCCGCCCTGCTTGCTGATGTCATGCGTGCTGTTGTGCTACCTCTGCGTGCTTGCTAGCTAGCTGTTGCGTGCTGGATCGTGCGATGTGTGATGATGCTTTGATTGTTGGGGGGCTTGGGGCTGGCCAGGGAGTGAGATACCGGCATGACATTTGCAGGTATCATGGCCAGGGAGTGGGGGGCTTGGGGCTGGCACTATCTCATGGACGCGGAACGGTAAGATTTTAATAACTGGTAATTAGTGGAGTTTTTTCTCTTTATAAAACCATCTGCATGTATGTGGAAGGGAGATTTAGTAGCATTTTTCATCTGCGTGCTGGATCGTGGAAGGGAGATTTAGCGGCATTTCCCGTATGCTTTCCTTGTACTTTTGTTTTTCTGTTTATTTCTGTTTGTATGCACGATGATCACTAGAAAATATTTTTCGGCTGTAAATGCTGGTAGTGCCTATGTTGATACATTGTACATGGCGATTACTAGAAAATATTTGCGACCTGTGCGTACATGCTGAGAATAGATCACAGCTTATGTTGATTTATTTATACATGATGATCTGTACACGCTGAATAATTTCGTGTGGCATTATGATCTGTACAAGCTGAACACTAGAAGATCTGAGCCCCTCGCCCGCACCCACGGCCAAGTCCTAACCGCATGAACCCAATGCGCAGGTGAGCCTCGCATGCAGTATGACTAACATAAGAAACTTTGTCTCTGTAGTACCTTAGTTCATCATGCAAGTTTTTATGTATTCATGGCAACATAGCTGAGAGACTTAAGATCACTGCTGCTTTGATTTTGTAGATATGTAATGCTGATGTTGTAGCACGGATCATGAATGCTACACTAGTGCTGCCAGAGTTTGACACAAATTCATTCTGGCATGATGAGAGGTATGTAATTCAGATATGTCTATCATGCATGAAGCCCATTGCATGCAAAGTTACCACACACCCTCTGTTCTTTATGATCTCTGCAAAACTTTTCTTAAAATATTCTTCATTTTGCATTAATTGATTTATATAGTTCATAATGCTTTTTATGCCTAATGTACATCATACCGTAAGATATTGGCATGATCCAAGTGTTTTATGCTCCAAGAATGCTGAAAAGGTGTCTATCTAAATTAATTTATTAAAATTTGCAGTATTATAATATGTTTGGAAAGATTAGTTTAGTTTGTTGCAGTAGGACTCTAGGAGGAACTTCTACAGTTAAGAATCTGAAGATAAATTCATCTTAATAGGGCTCTAGGAGGAACCTTTACAGTTAAATTATAGTCTACGAACCCTTATGTAGGACATTCCAGTTTGTCGCCTTTTCACCATGTGGCCTGAAAGTTTGTTCATAGTATACTAGATAGTGAATTGTGAGCTAAGTTGTTTTATGTATAGGACCAGTGGTTTTGTAGGTACATCTGATGTTCCCCACTTCATCAAGACATTGAAATATGATGTTCGAATTGTTATGAGCCTTCCAAAAATCACTGCATAGGGAAAGACCAAGAAGCTCAAAGCATATAAGGTGAATATATTTGGAGCACGGTAGCAAAGTTTAGCTATACTAATGTCGCTTTTTCTATCTTTGCGAAGTCATTTTCTTATAGATATTCTTTACTTATGGAGCAATTTTTCCTTACAGATTGAATTAGATGTCAATATTTGAACAGTATCTTTCAGAAACCAAATTTGTATGATGAATCAGGGACATAATTACCATATGCACCAGACCTACAAAGCTTTAGCATCAGATTAATTTTTGTGATTTGATTGAAAAGATGTTTAAGCTATTGGGTCCCTTTTTCTTCTACCATGGGTAGTGCACAGGGACTTTATAGTTTGTTGAATTTGAGTACTTAGTACATAGCATTAGTACGTGATTACAGTAGCACTGGGTGTTACAAGTAGCATTTAATAGGATTTGATACTTCCATCATCTCCTCTTATAAGTTGAATATTGCACCTGCTATTTCTTAAAAAAAATCCTTCGTCTAAATTTGAATGTACTACCTTCGTCTAGAAAAAAAATCATTCGTCTAAATTTAAATGTACTATTCTAAATTTGAATGTGTATATACTGAAATGCGTCTAGAAACATTTAAATTTAGACAAACTTAGTCAGTTATTTCTGAACGGAGAAAGTACTGTATATTATATTGTACGATAAAACTTAAGTCAGTAATTTGTCGAAACTTTTTCCGGAAGAATGGCGTGCACAACTAGCTGGATTATGTCGTTCTTGATCGGCTACCATTCCAGAACGCAGCACCAACTGAGATTAGATTGGAGCCGTGTGTTCTCTGCTAAGTCTGGTTGCTGCATGGATAGATTTCATTAGTCAATTACCGTCACAGATTCCATTAGTCAATTACCGTCACAGCAAAAAGCTCCTCTTTGGCCTTTCCCGGAGACCAGCGCGCATGTCTCATGCAATCATTCAGGTTAGTCTAGTGTCGCTCCGTCTAGTCACCAGCTCCATACAAAGGTCCGGATTAAGAAACCAGCGTGACATCTTTGTCGAAACCACCACCAGTTAGCAACTACAATCAAGCATATACTAGCAGATTTTGACTAACCCAGACTTAGAAAGACGCTGACGACTATGATGCCATGTCCTGTCCATGTTGGCATGATGGGCCAGTTTGTTGGCATTATAAACAGATATAATTTCTGTCTGAACCTGCGCGCTGGGTGTTTAAATTATCTATTTTCTTTAATAACAAGAATTCTCTCTGATATGCACTTGGCCTATAAATTTGTGGATACATAGGAATTTCAGCGATGAATTTGGTTTTCCCAATTTTTAGAACTTTAGGCTTCATATTGGTGTTTAGAAAGCACCATGTTATTTCATGAAATCAGAATGACAACGAATGTATTCAGTGGGTGAAACTGTGTAGGATTTCCTGATTGTCAAGTGTAGATTTTACATGCACTAGTAAGGCTTGTTTCCCCATCTGATTGTCAAGTGTAGATTTCCTGCACTATTGTGTTAATAAGCAGAAAGATTTGTTAACTTCCTGATTGTCAATTTTATATGCACTAGTAAGGCTTGTTTCCCCATCTGATTGTCAACTGTAGATTTCCTACACTATTGTGTTAATAAGCCGAAAGATTTGTTAACTTCCAGCCATTATTACTTTGTTTCCTGCACACAAACTTACTTGCTTTTATAGGATTTTATAGGAAATCTTTCCTGTAAAATGTTAGCTTTTATAGGCTTTTTAACACACAAACTTACTTTGTTTCCTGTAGTGCTTGCTTGCTGAATATTAGGAGTAAATATGAGTAGGAGTACAGTTCTTGCTTGCTTTCATCATGTGTGTTTCCTACTCCATCAAAAGGATTTTATTTTTGCAAGGATTAGAAAAATATTTCAGTGTGCTTGTGAATTACTCAAGCTTCATTGTTTATCTGTATAAGATGGAGTAATTTGGTGTTGATGCAAAAAAAATTGTGCTTGTGCTCCAAAGTTTGATTGTACTTGCATTGTTAAATTCAAAGCTTGCACATAAATATATAGAGTAGCTTGCACCGATTCAGTACTAGCTTAGTCTATGTAGTTTGACACACAACATAACAACACATAAAACTGTTGAGCTTGCATTTGTGTAGCTTGTTAACTGTATTTCCTTCTAGAGTCACTATAAAACCTGTTGAGAACACTACTACTGAACCTGGAGTACTCATCTCTGGTACTCGCAATCTAGGAGAACAATAGATTCAGCACTTGCCATTTTGTTTGGCTGAACCTGTTTTTACTGTCATAATGTGCTACTCGTAATCTGGGATACTATGGTGTATACCTTAAATACACATTGTTTTCATATAAAAAATCATAACTTAAATACACTCTTGGAACAATTCAAACTGTAGATATAAATGCAGTTGGTTTAGATGGAGATCCATTACCACACAAGGTAAGTAAACTCCTAAACTAGTCTGAACAATGCATACTACTGTTGAACTAGCTGCTCCTTTTGTTGAAAATGTTGAACTGTTGAACTATCTTCTCCTTCTGTTTGATCCTTCTGTTGAACTAGTTGCTCCTTCTGTTGAACTAGCTGCTCCTTCTGCTCCTTCTGCTCCTTTTGTTGAACTGTTGAATTTAGACAAATCTTAACAATGCAGACTGATGATATTGCATGGTCTCAAACTCAGACAGCTCAGACAAGGGATTGCCAAACAGCTGATGATATTGCATGGTCTCAGCTGTAAGATATGGCTGTGAACAATGGTTGTGGGATATGACTGTAAGATATGGCTGTGAACAAATGTAAGATATGACTGTAAAATATGACTGTAAGATATGACTATAATGTGGTTTGTAATATATGTGGTTTGTAATGTTACTGTAAGATATGACTATAATGTGGTTTGTAATATATGTGGTTTGTAATATAAGTTAGCCATCACATGCGGACCACTGTAATATGACTGTAAGATATGACTGTAATATGCTGCTACAGATATGTCACTGTAGTACACATTTGCTTTTGGCTAGGTTTTAGAGGCAGGCACTATGGATAGTGCCTTAAAAAGCTGGTTTTATAGTGCCTCAAAAAGCTAGGTTTTAGAGGCACTATGGATAGTGCCTCAAAAAGCTGGGTTTTAGAGGCACTATGGATAGTGCCTCAAAAAGCTGGTTTTTTGAGGCACTATGGATAGTGCCTCAAAAAGTTGGGTTTTAGAGGCACTATGGATAGTGCCTTAAAAAGCTGGTTTTTTGAGGCACTATGGATAGTGCCTCAAAAAGTTGGGTTTTAGAGGCACTATGGATAGTGCCTCAAAAAGTTGGGTTTAGAGGCACTCTAATTTGTGTCTTAAGTTGGTTTTTGAGGCACTAGTCATAGTGCCTCAATTGGCTAGGATTTAGAGGCATTAGTCATAGTGCCTCAATTAACTATGATTAGAGGCACTTTTTAAAACTGCCTCAAAAAACTTTTACCTACACGACCGTCCCCGGCACTTTTTTTAGTGCCTCAAAAACTTAATTGTGGCACTAATTTAACTATTGGAGACACTTTAGAGTGCCTCTGAATACTGTACCTGCCATAGTGGGTGCCGGCGACAGCGACCGGGTCCGGTGCCGGTGCAAGCTGATCTGGTTACGTGGTGCGTTGTGAGGTGCCTTAAGCTGGGCGGCTGCCCGAGCTTTCCGTCCAAGTTGGGGGAGAAAAATGGTCGTCAGATTGGACTGAAATGAATGTGTATACCTAGTTTTCTATCCAAGCCCAACCGGTTTGGGTCATCAAGATTGACATGGTCGAGTGACAACAAACACTAGTGACGCAAGTCACAGTGACACTTTGGCTTCATGCCTCGGCAGTCTTAGGGCTCGTTTAATTCAACGGATTTCTAAAACATAGGAATAGGAAAAGTGTAGGAATATAATGGTATGATACTTAGAATTTTACAGGAATAAAAAATGCAGGAATCGATAAGATAAGCTGTTTGATTGCACCGCAGAAAAAACACAAGAATTTTTATAGGGTTTAGGTACATGTCATAATTGTCATAGACACATAGGATTTTTTTTTCTAAGAGGTCTCACCTCTTATTAGAAATCCTATAGAATTGTAGTGTAGGAAAGCAATGTATAGGAATTTTATAGGATTTATTCCTTTAAATCAAACACACTCTATTGAAAAAATTCCTATGGATTGAAATCCTATAGAATTCCTTTGAAAATCCTTTGAATCAAACATGCCCTTACCATGTGTACTTCGTAGGAATAGAGTGTTCTACTTCTACTTTCGCCAACTCCCGATTTAAGAACATTTTTCGACAGGGGGAGGAGGGCTCCTCCCACCACCCCATACCAAACCAAGGCCTCCTCCGGTGGCGATGTCGCTCGGAAGGGGCTAAGGCGAGCCGCCAACTTCCTTAGTGTAGAGATTAGGTGTAGGTTGTCCCTAGTGGCATCTTGGAGTAGGTCATCGGAGTTCCTTGACCGGCTCCGATGCGGTCTGAACTTCTTCGTCATCGTTGTTAGGCCTTGGTGGCAGGAGGCGTGGCGGGTGAGGGCTTCGATCTTGGATATCTACAACAATAAAGTCGTCTCTTGGAGCCCTTAAGTTCATGTGGTCTCGTGTGCCGCCACGGATCTTGAAGATCTGAGGTCCTCTATGCTAATTGCCAGGGCTTGGTTGTAATTTATTTTTCTTGGAGGTCCTACATGTAAGATGTAACTCCACCGCTCTATAGCCATGCATCTTCTAGATCCTTTGGACCTATCGCCGTTCAAAAGAAAACTTCTACTTTCGACAAGAATGGCGCATGTAGTTTTTTCTCCAGCACTCTTTAATGTGTTCTTGCGTAGAGCTCAAATGGTTGGAAACAAAACCGAACGAGATCGATCGAGGACAGCAGTAGATGGGACTAGCGGTTACAAGGTGTAAAATCAGAAGCAACTTCCTGCTGCCGAGAACGGCAGGTAAATCCCAGGGACCACTGTACTGGCGTGAGGATTCGGTGGTTAACCACGCATTCAACAGGAGATCCATACGTGCCGACCAGTGGCTAGGCAGCTATAGGTCCCGGGACAAGATCAATCGATGGTCCCTCCCTCCCTCCGGAATCGAGCACAAACTGCGCCTCCTCGCGGCCGCACATGGCCAATGCCGTTACGTACGGACCAGCATGGGACATGCGTGCCGGGACACCAATCAATCGCCTCGACCATGGCCACATGAAAACAAAGAGAGTTTGGCGAGGTCGGGCACCGGGCGCACACGAGGCAAGCGCCGATCGATGGATGGAGTACTAGTATTTCCCAGTTCGGCGTCCGTAGCCGCGGCGCGACGCGTCATCGTCTCATCGATCGATCGATATCTCCACCGGTCCAGCCCCGGCGGCATATCTTTCTCTTTCTTTTCTTCATTCAGGTTTCGTGCTGCGCTCGGGCAGCGGCGTTCCTCGTCGTCGTCACAGCGCGCGTGCGTATGCGGTCAGCCCAGTCGTCAAGGGCGTGCGACGAGGACGCGAGATGGTCGCATGAGTTCAGCAGGAAGAGAACAACGGGTCATCTGTTTTTACAGATCACGGGCCAATAGTTTATGAACCGCTAGGTAGCACCGGCTGCATATTCTATGGAAGGCCGCCGGCTGCGACGACCCTTGTCGCCCGTCGGCGGCACGCCAGGTCTCCAATTTGGAATCTGTTCAAGCTTTTTCAATTTAGATGTCGGAGTTGCCAGATTGGAATGATGGCTGGTAAACGAACTGCGACCGGGCCGTGATCACGCCGTTTATGACTCTATAAACAGCCTCTGAAGACTAAAGTTACGGATGCCTATCTGTACTTACTGTTGCAAGCTGTTCTGGCTCGACAAACAGTCCGACAGGACCAAAATTTAGCTTCTTATACTAGATGAGTTAATTAATGACCTGTGGCCTCCTCGCATTCCCATTGTAATGACGATTTTGAACGTGGGGCGGGGATGCGTGCGGGTGATGACGATGCTGATTTTGATGTATATTTTGGTGGTAGCTTATATGTTAAAAACTTCTATGGCATGTATATTCCGATTATGTGTTATATATTAACCCCTTATGTAACAGTGAACTTGTGATAGTACAACGTCCACTTTTGATATGGTGGTAGGTTAACACCATAGTGGTAGGATGAACTTATGATCCCCTTTTGTCTAATGATGAATGTATGCACCCCTTAGTTTATGATCTGTTGTGGGGTTTTCATTGGCTGACTTGTTCTTCCTGTTTCATCTTAGTGGTATGTGGTGTACAGAGGGAGACTCCAGATTTAAATGATTCATGGAGGATATGCCTGTTAGGAATAGACAAAGTTATATTCCTCTGGGGGCCAAAGGCCACAATATATAAGATACGTATGCGACAAATATGCAGGCAATTTCAACATACGGAAAATACAATATATATATACATACATCTAACACCCTCAAACTCATGGTGGATCCACAACACCGAGTTTGGAGAGTAAGAAATCATCTTGGCTCCGTGCCTTCGTGAAGAAATCCGCCAATCAGAATCAAGGCACATAATCAAGCGCAACAACCCGAGCTCGCACTGAGCACGTATAGAAAGCATCAACACCAATATGCTTGGTAAGCTCATGCTTGACCGGATCACGTGCAACACTAATAGCACCAGTCACGACAAAACCAGACCGGTGTGGTAATAGAGACCCCAAAATCCGCAAGTAACCACCGAACCAGTCACCTCAGCCAACAAGGCCATCGACGCAACTCAGCCTCAACACTGAACGGAAACCGGCCCTGCTTTTCGCCTTCCAAGCAATGAGCGAACCACCAAGAAACACACAAGAAGCGTAGTGAACGGCGATCTGAAGGATCACTCGCCCACGTAGCGTCCGAATAGCACTGGATATGGAGGGAGCTGGAACGAGGAAAGAAAAGGCGACGAGTGATCGTACCACGAAGATAACGAAGAACACGGAGAAGATGGCTATGGTGAACAGTGGTAGGAGCGTAAACAAACCGACTTAATATGAACAGGATAAGAGATGTCGGACGAGTGACAAGAAGATAAACAAGGCTCCCAACAAGATGACGATAACGCCCGGATCACTAAGAGGATCACCATCGATGGGTTGAAGCTTAACATTAAGCTCCATAGGGGTCTCAACAAGGCGCTCATCCCCAAGAGCAAAGACGAGCAAGAAGATCCCGAATATACTTTTCCGGGAGATGTAAAGCCATCGAAGTGGAGGAAACCTCAATCCCAAGAAAGTATCGAAGAGGACCAAGATCACCATAAGGAACTGATCACAAAGACGAGCCTTAACAAAGGCGATATACTCGTAATCATCACCAAGAATGATCATATCATCAACATAAAGAAGAAGAAGAGTCGCCCACGAGGAGAAGTGTGAACAAACAACGCCGGATCATGAGCACTAGGGGAGAAACCAGCAGTGACTACAGAAGCAAAGCGCTCAAACCAGTATGAGGGCCTGTTTGAGGCCATAAAGAGAACGTCAAGACGACAAACCATCCCTCAGAACGGAATATCCGGAGGAGGCGCATATAAACCTCCTCACGCAACTCACCATTGAGAAAGGCGCTCAACATCAAGCCGGGACACGCACTGCTGACGCAATGTAAGCAACAAAGAAGAAGAGTACGCACAGGGTCATATGAGCCACGTGAGCAAAGGTCTCATCATAGTCACGACCATGCTCTTCGAAAGCCACGAGCCACAAGACGCGCTTTATAGCGCTCAAGAGATCCATCAGAGCGGGTCTTAATCTTATAGACCCACTTACACGTGATAGGACGAACACCAGGAGGAGGAGAAACAAGATCCCAGGTGCCAGTGCGCTCAAGCGCGGCAAGCTCCTCAGCCATGGCCAGCTGACATTCAGGATGATGCTCAGCATCCCGATAAGAAGTTGGCTCAGAGGCAACAGAAATACCATACTGACTGGGAGAGTAACGGTTGGGGGCACGACGCTGACGAACAGGACGAGTAGAGGGAAGATCATCAGAGGAAGACGACGCAGGAGACGACAAGGAAGATGAGGGAATAGAAGAGAAAGACTCCGGAGAACGAGGAGAACTAGGAGAACTAGACGGAGAAGAAGAGGACGGTGTCGAAGAAGAGACATCAGGGGGAGGAGATGAGGAAGAAGACACAATAGGGGTAGAAGGAGGTGTGTCAGGAAAGAGAAGAAAAGAGATATCTTCCACCGGGTAAGTACCAGCGGTGGGACGAGGATAGAAAGGACGCGTCTCATCAAAAGTAACATCACGAGAGATACGCATCCGACGACCAACAGGGTCCCAACAGCGATAGCCCTTATGCTCATCACTGTATCCGAGGAAAACACACTCAACAGATCGAGCGGTCAGCTTGCGCGTCATGAGGAGCAAGTAAAACATAGCAAACACAACCAAACAAACGAAGCATGGAGTAACTGGAGACCGCCCGTAGAGGCGCCAAGAGGAATACCACTGCAAGGCGATAAGGCTGAATATTGATGAGGTAAGCCGACGAGCGATGCCTCGGTAAATGCGCGGAGAGAGGAAGCAATCATCATAGCGAGTGGTCTCAAGAAGATGGCGATGCTTACGCCAAGAACGCCATTCGGGCATGGGCGCCAGGACAAGAGAATCGAGCAAGAGTGCCTCGCCAAGAAGAACACCTCGCAACATCTGGGAGATATACTCACCAGCAGAATCAGCACGAAACACACGGATGGGGGTAGAATATTGAGTACGAACCATAGCCGCAAAACGCTGATATATGGAGAGCACCTCACTACGAGAGCGCATAAAATACAACCAAGTGTACCGAGAAAAATCATCGAGGAATAAAATATAGCGATGGCCCCTTCGCGAAAGGAGCCGGACCCCAAACATCGGAATAAACTAAATCAAAAGGTCGCTGAGATACGACGCTTAGTAGGATAGGGAAGTCAATCATTTACCCAACCCACAGCTCGACAATGCAAAGACCCATCTCCGAGATGCACCCGAAGACCACGATGAACTAATGACGAGGCGAGAGTCAGAGGTGACCAAGACGATGATGCCACCACGAAAAGAGTGGTAGTAGAGGCGACAACCGGAGAAGAACTGGTGGATGAAGTGGCAGGAAGGAACACGAAGCCTAACTCCCAAAGTCCTCAAGAATCACGGCCGCGAGGGCCAGCCCAACTGTGGTGCGACGGTCCCGAACAACACAAGAATCAAGATCAAGAATGACGCGACAACCGTAGTCGAAGTCAAGCTAAGAGAACAAATTCATCTTAAGAAGAGGGACATGAGAGATATCAGAACAAAAAAAGAAGAAGTAGAAAGGATGCCCGACTAGAAACAGAAGAGAGGTACCATCACCGTAAAACACGGATGTGAGAAGGGAGAGAACGAAGAGTGGACAGAAAAGAAGACTCAAAGGTCATATGAAAAGAAGACCCAGAATCCAGATACCACGGAGACGCACTGACTCGTAGAAGGTGGTGGTCGACAGGCTCGAAGAGTCACAGTAACCAGCAGGCCCGTCAAGAAGAGCCCAGTGCAAAGCGCATCCAAGACTCGATAATGTCCCGAGAGAGCAACCTCAAGATCCGAAGGCCGACCGCCCACGAGCCCGGTGCCGCCGACGAACCGGGTCCTGTATAACAGTGGCCCAAGTGTGGCCATCCTCATTGCAAGAAGAGCGTGACGAAGAGAACCACGGCGACCCGACCACGAGCCTGCCGACTCGACCGAGGCCGGTGTCAAGCCGAGGTCACCGACGACTGGAGGAGTGGGCAGAATCGGGCGGTGACGCATTGGGACCGCTCGAGTCGAGGAGCGACGAGAGGAGCACCACGAGTAGCAAGCACGACGGAACCGCAAGAAGACCAGAAGACGAAGACGGGTCTCCTCCAAGCTCGCATAACACCTCGTAGAGCGGAACACGACCACGAGCGTTCACCGAGCACGCCGCTCAAACTCCGCGGCGAGACGTAAACTCATAGATGCGGTGAAACTCCAGATCCGAGCGCACAACTGGCAAAGACGAGCATGTGCCACATAAAGAAAGAAGAGAGAATCGACGCCAGATAGCAGACTGAGTATAGAACTCATCAATAGTGGAATCACCTCGAAGAGCATGCTCTGGCGAACCACGACAGTAAAGAGCATCCCCTGACGGCCGATAAGCCGACGAAGATGAGCCCACCGAGCGGCAAAGAGGGAGACTCATGAACTCAAAGAAGACATCGAGGCGTAACACGAGGTGAGAACAAGAAGACGAGCATCCTCATCAACCCACCGAGTGTAAGCAATCGGAGCGTGGCGATAGGTCTCGAGATCAAGAGTACCGCTTGAACTTCAGTCATAAGCAAGACAAAGACTATCATCAAGACTGAGCAAGATCCTTGGCCTCCCGGGAAGCATCGCACAAGAACAATCGGCGTTGGCGGAATAGGAGCCACAGGAGGTGGGGGACACGGACAGGAGACCTCACGGACAAAGACACCCCAAAGACGGAGACCGCGATGTGAATCGCAAGATAAAGGCAAATAAATCAGGGTAATTCGCGCCATCAAAGACCACCGGGCAGCGAGGAATCGCAACATAACCCGAGGAAGAAGACATCTCTCTCTCTCTCTTTTTTTTTGTCAGATCAGATCTAGACCCAGATCTAATTGATACAAACGAAACATACCAAAATCAGCCGGCGGCAGGCCAAAGTGATGGCGAGAGAGCGAAAGACCGTTAGGGAACAGGAATGAGCGAAGGTTAGGGACCACGGGCGATCGAGGTCGGAGACGCGGCGGTCGAGGCCGAGTACGCGGGCGATTCGGTCCCGCGCGACGTGGAGTCCCACGACGCTGGCTGGCGATGGCACGAGTCCCGCCAAGCAGCGGTCGATCCGCCGCGGGAAGGCTGGACGACGCGCCCGCGCTGGCGACAAGCGGGAGCCCACGCGACGCACGCGTCAGCAGAGTCATGTAGGTCCCGCGTGGAGGACCGTGGCGCTTTGGAGGACCGCGAGGTCGCGGACAGTAACGGCAAAGGGCGGACGGACGATTTAACGACGACTGATGCAGCCAGAAGTGAACCGGACGACGGGCGAGCCGGGCGCGAGTCGATCGGTGGGCACACAAACCCTAAAACCGCTCTGATACCATGTTAGGAATAGACAAAGTTATATTCCTCTGGGGGCCAAAGGCCACAATATATAGTACATGTACAGGGCAAATATGCAGGCAGCCCCCTAACATACGGGGGAAATACAATATATATATACATACATCTAACAATGCCAAGATCAGGTCAATGGATTCTCGAACAACAGCTACAAAGGATATCACACTAGAGAGGAGACATAGGAGGAGTATGACAAATTCTTGGTTGCTGAGGCTGTGGCCGATGAAGCAACGCCTGATCAAGAAATGGTTGTTCAAGCTGTTCCAATGCTCCAAGCTATGCATGTGGGAGAAAATGAGAACCGAGATACTAACCCCAACCTCAAGTTCATCATCGTCGCCCTTGTTGTGGTGATCGTGAAGCTCGTTTTGTTCTGGTTCCTCTCTAGTCTCTAACATCGTTGTAATATGCAATGACATGGTACTCGCCATTTGTGAATCATGGTAACCCCATGCGTCCTCATATGCGCAACCAAACAGCAATGTTTTGCATCAGTGGAGCTAAAAAGGGATGTGTGCAACCTACCAAACAAACTAGGGATGTTTGCCCACCCCATGCAACCAGTCAAAAAACGGACAACCAAACAAATCGCACAATATGACTCAATGGCCGTTTTGGCCTGGCCATGCCCCTAGAGTCAGAACGAGCTCCAAAATCAATGCTGGCTACCAAACGCGTCCCACGTGTGGACGACGACTGTTCTAGATGTGCAACCAAGAAATTTTTAGATATGGGAGTAGCCAGATTGGAATGATGGCTGGTATACGAAACTGCGGGGCTGTGATCACGCTGTTTCTGACTCTTGCACGAGCGGGATTATTATACAACCTTCTGAAGATTCTGAAGATACGGATGCGTATCTGTATACTTACTGTTGCAAGCTGTTCTGGCTCAAGAAACAGTCGGACAGGACCAAAACGGATGCGAACTTGGCTTGGTAGACGAGTTATTAATGGCCTCCTCGCATTCCCATTCTCACATTCTTCTGGTCAAGATGTACAAGCATTTCCAACGGAGGTGAGCGATCAAGCAGATAGAATCGGCGTCACAATCCCATCCAGGCAAGCACAAGCAATTACTCGTACATATAATTAAACAACAGAATTCTGAGGAGCGAGTCAGCTCCGGAGACAGGAGGATCGCAGCCCAACAGTGTCCAACTGGATCACGTCCACGAAACCTTCGCCATCCCGATCCGTCAGACAGGTCGTACTCTGACGCTGAACTAATGTGCCCATATGGGATCAGATTTCTCTGCGGAACGGCAGAAAAATCATGTAGCGAGGAGCAACGGGGGTCCTACATCCGAACCAGGCCAGCTAGCCAAGACAACGACTTGAGACTATGCAAACTGTGCAAATGTACTGGTGGTCTGGAGCTGATCATCGGTCGCCACAGAGAGTTCACACATCACAGCGATCTCCAGCAGTGCACGAGACATCGTGTCTAAGATTGAGCTAGCATCTGGTTCATGTGTTGCATCAGGAACCAGTGATCTAGACAGCCTATGTAGAGCAGACATTGAGGGAGGGGCCACTACTCATGATAGACAGCCAGCTAGTTCAATTTGAATTCTTGAGCGCAACCATGGGATAACACATTGGCAAACACTAGACACGACAGCCGTGTGTGTGCAGTACCAAGATTACTAGTGATCATGGGTGACCATACCGGCTGATCATGTGTTCCATCAGAAACCAGTAGTCTAGACAAGCCATGTCGACTCACTGAGGTAAGGGGCCACTGCTCTTGACAGCAAACCAGTTCAATCTTGATTCTTCAGTGCAACCATGGCACACTAGTTCACAACACCCGTGTGTTTAGTGGTATGATTCTAGTGATCACCATACCGGGCGATCTATGGTTCATGTGCTGCGATCAGGTAGACAGCCTATGTTCATGACGCCAAACCAGTACAATAACATTGACAGATATAGTTTACAACAGTTGTGTAGAACTTTCGTCTAAAACAGTAATTGTGTAAGACGTTTCGTCATCTGGTTACTGGGAGGACGAGCATCCGTACAAATCAACAAGAGGCCAACCTCTCACAAACAGTTCATACTCATCAATTAGAAACAGACCAATTGGAGCAAAAGGAATCAACAAACGGTCTGCAAAACAGGTAACGCTAGATAAATCGGAACAGGGGGGAGTTGGACTCCAAACATCAAGTAAAAAATGACATGGTTGGCTATCCAACATTCCCCTACAGCCTCACAAAGCCAAGCACGCATACCACATTACCACCCTAACATCCTGTACACCTCTACAACCCGACATCACATACCTCGGCAGGCAATAATCCAAACCCTATCCTAACATAACCTGAATCCTCCTCTCAGCTGATGTTAGTAATCAAACCATCCATCACTCGCGGATGTGGATCACATATGTATTCACATAACTGAGCCAAAAGCCAGCCGTTATTTACACATGATCATCATGCCCCATCCCCATAGGGCTACTCCGTTCTCGATACTCAAATCAAGAACAGAGCAGAGGAGGTCAAAGACAAGCGAAGAATACTGTCGGTATTTCACCACATCAGTACTGCATTACCTAACCAAGCTCGTCACTTCGCCGCATAACTAGCTCATGACTACCGAGGCATGCTCGTAGCTGCTGCGCCTAGTCCAGCTCTGCAGCCACCACCTTGCCGCTGCTCGCGCAGGTAACCAAGCAAAGTCTCAGCCTGCAAATCACACAACTGAAGATAAGTGACTCTAGAAATGAAGATCAGTTTTCAGCTTCAGCAAAATAAGATATCTGATGCAATCTAAGGAAGACATGACAATAAGATTAAGTCATGACATAAACAAACTCTAGTGGCAAAACATGGACAAGCATGTACGGAGTATTTCAGTAGGAAATCTCAAGCACACGGTTTCACACGAATATCTAAGTCTCCATGTTTTATAATGACACCAAAGCATTGTTTACGAGCAACAGAACTGTAGATTTGACTTGTAGAAGAGAGAGCCCGCGTCCTCCTGTACTTCCACGATTTAGCAGATCTTGGGCTGTACTAAACAAGTGTGAAATTAAACAAGTGCATATCTCCACCATGTGAACAGGATCTACAAGTCATCACCTGGCTTGATCAGTACAAGGCAATGCATAGCAACTACTAGCATAGTAACTGTTACATAGGCACACTGCATTTTCTGCGTCCAGATTTAATAAGCAGTTCAGTACTTGGTGTCAATGGGACTTGAAGCAAACTAACTGATGAGTTCGTTGGACACTGCTCAGTACAATGACAGTGGCATCAGGAGCTCAAACTCAAGACTAGCACTTGAAACATGGGCTGATATATGAATCACCAACTGTTATCACTAAAAGTAAAATTAACAAATCACATCCAATTTCAATATTAGCAAGAGGTATGTTAATCGCATACCTTGTGTTTGGCACGAGCAGAGCCAGACTGTGAGAGCGCAACAAGCGGTGGGATGGCCCCTTCTCGAACAAGAAGCGCACGGTTGCTGGAGGACTCGGAGCAGAGCTGCAGCAGGGCCACCACAGCGAACTCCTTCTCCCTGGCAGGGCCGTCCTCGATGGTCTCGACCAGCGCGGGTATCCCGCCAGCTTCCACCACAGCATCGCGGCCATCGGGTATGCTCGCAAGGCTCGCGAGAACCACCATTGCCTTCTCCGACGTGCCAGTGCCACGCTCGCCGATGAGGTGCACGAGCGGCACGACGCCGCCCGCGCTGACAGCGCGCTCCTTGTTCCGGCGCGCGGAGCAGAGACGGTAGAGGGTGGTGAGGGCGTCCTTTTTTCCTCGGGTGGAGCCCGCGGAGAGGAGGGCCACGAGCGGCGCGATGGCGCCACACGCGCCGATGGTGGCGCGGTTCTCCTCGATGCCCGAAAGGCTGAGCAGCGCGCAGGCGGCGTTCTGCTTGGCGGACGCCGTGCCGGTCCTTAGCGCGTAGACGAGCGGCTTGATGGCGCCGGCGGCCGTGATGGCCGAGCGGTTGCGCTCCTCGAGGGACAGGTTGAGCAGCGCAGTGACCGCGTTCTCCTGCGCCACCGGGTCGGTGCTCCGCAGCAGCGGCACGAGCGCCGGGATCGCGCCGGACACGCCGACGAGCTCGCGGATGTCGGAGCGGTGCTTGGCCAGCAGCCTTATCCTGGCCGCTGCCGCGCGGCGGGCGTCGGGAGCGGCGTCGGGCCCCAGCGCCTGCACGCAGGCCAGCACGAAGGGCTCGACGCGCTCGAGCGGTGACGCGTCCTCCGACAGATCCATGGACTCGAGATCGTTCAGATCCACGGCTCCCGGCTGCGGCGCGTCGGATCTGGGCGTGGCCGAGGCCGCCGCCGCGAGGCGCTCGAGCTCCCCGGATATGTCGGAGTTGAAGCTGGAGTAGTCGGAGAAGTCCCGGGAGAGCTCGAGCATCTCCGTGGCGGCCGCGTTGGCGGAGGAGGACTTGGCGACGGCCGCCGGGTGCGCGGGCCCCGCGGTGGCCGCCAGCTCGCTGAGGCGGAAGTCGATGACGGAGTCGGTGAGGTTCTCCATGTCGGAGTCCGCGTCGTCTGCCGCGGCGGCGCGCATGACGCGGGAGGTGGGCCCCGGCGGGGAGTCCGGGTGCAGGAGCGCGGAGCGGATGGTGCGCATGGAGTGGCCCGGGCGGCGCGCCGCCGCCGACGCCGCCGAGGAAGACGTGCACGGGCTGTGTCTGGGCGAGAGGATCTGGGAGCCGGCGAGCGAGACCATGGCGTCGGCGCGTGGGGGCGGGAGCGGGAGTGATGATGAGGGGGAAGGTGGTGGTTGAGCTAGGCGATGCCCTGGTACTAATGTGTACACACACCGGTATACTCCGATGTGGAGTATACTGGAGGAGTATGGCCCTGCACAGACACAGCAGTTCACCCACTACGCACCGGAACGGAGAATGAGGAAGGGGACGGTAGTGCGCCGTGGATCTTTGTAGCCCACCTTTTCGCCCCGGGTTGACGACGGACAGGTGTCTACGTTGCCCATGCCTTGGTGCTAAAAAACCATCACATACTCCTCAGATGACGCGTCTGCTCGATGACATGTAGGGTCCCGCATGGTCGGCACCGAGCTGTCAGCGGAAGGGAGGGCGCGACCGTCAGAGAGAGAGAGAGTGGGAGGGAGAAGAGTTCTGCTGGCGGAAAGCGCCAGTGTGCCAGTGGGTGGCCACCGCCGGTATACTTTTGGTGGTGGCTGTGGAAGCAAGGAATCACTTTTCCGTTTGTTTGTTTGTTCCTGCCCGTGCCAGGCAAAGATCCTGCAGGCCGGCCTAGGCCGCGTTGGGCGCGACGGAATCGTCGTATCCTATCGATCATCACACGGACGGCCGTTCCGTGCTCCGCTTCCTCCGTCTGGCAGGGGCGACTGCAACCGCAACGGCAACGGTGGGCGCGCCAGTTGGACTGAAATCTGCGCCGGCCGACTGTTTTGCTGCGGCTTTTCCCAGCTGCCAGAGGTGGACGCTTTGCACGCCTCGCAGTCGCAGCCACGCGCGCTTCGGGTCAAAAGGGATCATCAGTCAGGGGTTCAGGTGCGCTTGGTCTTGTGGCGGGAGCTGTGAAAGCCGAAAATTTCACCAGAAAAAAAGTTACGCGAGGCGAGGTAGCCACGACGATGTGTGGCGCGGTGGCGCTAGCGTGACCGGCGATGATGATGCTTCTTTTGTTAATCGCAAGACATGATGCCTCTTTTTCGCACGCACGGGCCATGTAATGATGTCAGTGATGTCTGTCCCTTTTTTCCCCTTATGATGAAGCTTGAGGGGTTTGGTTTGATAACCGTGTTAAACCTAGCTTTCAGGAGCGCTTTCGACAGCAGTACAAGATGCAGAGTTGCAGACCCACTCCACTACAACACGAGCGACGGAGAAAGCATTGCACAACAGGCTGGCAGGCAATCTCGCCTAGATCCGCAACGCTGCTTGCGTGTGCTACTGCTAGAGCAAAATCAGCCGTTGTGATGGTTACTATTAAGCAAAGATTGTGCCGATACTTTACTTGGAAACAAGCGCTCTTGATCATTTTTAAAGACAAGGCATGACAAAATTGTGTACTTACTTGTCCAGCAGATAAGTGTTAGTACATGATTAATGGTGGAAGTTGAATGAGGTCGGAAACACTCATTCGTCATGTCTGCTCCCGCGAGTGGCAGAGCGAACCCTAAGTCAGGTTCCCGCCAACTCCACCATTCCTTCTCCCCCTCCCTCGTTGCCGTCATACAGAACGTCGCGCAAACCTCATGCGCTGGCACTGGCAGGGTCCCTTCTCCACCTCGTGTGGAGGCCTCAACGAGGGCCCAAGATGGCCGGTGAGGGCGACACGCTGGGCGAGGGAGCAACGGTGTGGCAACTTCATGGTGGTACTATGTGCCCACGACGGCGGTGGCTCCTGGCACAACGGTCGTCGATGGAGGTGTGACGCCAGGCCAGGTGACGGGAGGTGGGCAAGGGTCGTCATGATCTAGGGCTGATGCGTCGGTGACCTACCTCGCTAGAGGCGACGACCCCGTCGTGTGATGCATGTCGCTTCTTGTTCTTGAGCTCACAAACGCTGGGGTGGTGGCCCCGTAAGGTGGATCGCACGGGCATCTCTACATCAGCGACGTGGTGATGGTCATGTCCCTTGGTCATTTAGGTGACAAGGAGAAGAGGATGGGTGTTTCTTGTGGTGGCGGAGCTTTAGCAATGACATCTCCTAGTTTACGTTTTGAAGGCTAGACTCGAGGACAGTGGGCAGTCGATGGGGTGCGTGGGCGAAGGTTTTTCCGGGAATAAGCTCTTTTGACGCCAACGGTAGCGATGTTTGTGGGTGTCGTTACTGCCTTGGGCGCCGTTGTGGATACCTAAAGGGGTTTCATTGCAGAAAACAAAAAATACTACGCAGAACACCCTAATTGTCCAAAGATATATCTAGAAGTAATGCAGTAACGGAAGAAGATAGTGGTAACATACTCTTATAGACCGTAAGCGTATAACGCTCATGCGGGAGCGTGGATGATGTGGTCATACTCATCCGACCTCAAGGTCGTGAAGCTTCTCATACGTCATCCCTTATCCAGGTCCTTGCACGACGGCCAGGTCGCTACAATTGCAGCTTCCCCAAGTTATCACACACATACGATGCATGATAACGACTCCTGGGCTTGAATCCCTACCGAGGTTGTGGAAGTAAAACTCCTGGCTGGAATCCCTGCAGCACAACAGCGTACCGAAGAGTTGTTGACTTCATGTGTACAATCTGACATGGGTATGCCCTACGGGTGCCTGATGTTAGCCTACCCGGTCCAGACTGACAGAAGCCCATACAATCACCCGCTTTGGATGGCAAAGTGTCACCCGGATTTTTAATCCAAGATGTCTGTTATGCCATATCTCGCAATTCCGGGATTACCATTTTTGCAAGACATAACAGAATTAATACCATAGTACATCATCCATTACAAACCATAATAAAGGTCTTACAAATAAAAGATCTCATGATCTAGTCTTAAGACAATCAACGCAGCGGAAATTAAACGTAGCGGGGCTTCGTCTTCAGGGTCATGGTAGTCCTCCTCATAGTCTGGCCATGGGAATAGCCAGGGACAAAGCCATGAGTACTCTTTAAGTACTCACAAACTATACATAACAAGTAAAGTAGTTCAAGTAGAAATCCTAAGATCTAGGTTTATTTGCAAAAATCCAGGTTTATTTCATACTGAGTTCAGAAGTAAAGAAAACTAGTTTAATATTCTACAACACCTAAGTGGGAACTTATTTTTTATGTTCACAACCCTGTTGTGGTCAAGTCAAAGTCATAGTTTATTTCAAAATTCATTTTGAAAACATCTGACGACGGAACAGTATGGCCACTCCAACTGTCCATGACCGCGGACGCGGCTATTCGAATAGTTTGACACTTTGCAGAGATATACACTCTCACCACAAAATTCAATACATCCGTCAGGGATAACCCTGAATCATCATACTTAGTATGCGGATAATCAATCCTACCTTTCAACTACACACCCTAGTATAGGCACCTCCCCTATGAGTTTGGTCTCCCAACCATGATCATCTGTCATCTTGGGTACTGCATAGGTGGACAGTCATCACGAGGTATCCTCAGCTCAACCTCTTCCGCAAGGAAACCCATACTAAGACATATAAACTTCCAGTTAAGCCCTACCCAATTCAGGTAATGTGGTTGTACGGTAAAATTAGAATGGCATGGCATCCGAACCCAACCATCAGTTTTTTTAAAGGGTCAAGGCTCATGCCTCAACATTTTCATCATCAAATCATCTTGTGTTCATAACACATGTCAAAACATTTCAATAGAATGAATCCTCATTCTAAGGTTTTCATAATCATTTCCACCAAGTATTCCCATCTAAAGTGATCAACTTTTATATAGCACTAGCCACTAAAGTTGAGGGTATTCACTAATAAGGGGTGCTAATCAGGTGTAACTATCCAACTCTAGTTTTATACTCTTGATGGCATCTAAGTATAACTACTTAGGCCTAGTTTTATGCTCTTTATGGTATCTATACTATTTTTCCAATACTCACAAAGCACTAACTAAAAAATAAAGAACTTCGGTAAAGATAAAAGAATAAAGCTTGCAAGTAAAACTTGGGATGGTATAATCAAGGTTGCATAACCTAAGCATGCCTAGGGCATCTTGCATAGGTTATCCTGCATTTGATAGCTTACATAGGTAGCTTGCAAAGTTCTAGCTTGCCTTGATTGGTGCAGTGGTTGAAGTTTTCTTCTTCGTAGTACTCCTCCTCCTCGTAGCCCGTATCGGTACTAGAGTCTATAAATACACACGAGGTATACAATCACCAAACAATACTTATCTACTTCTATTTAGCACACAAGGGCTCACACTAGATGATCTAGCATCATCGCAAACATCACATGAAATAAAGACCTAGTCTTATTTACCTTATTTTGGAAAAGTAATTTCTACTCATTGAAAACTACTTAAGGTTTAATATTCTCCAATTAAAATATGGGATCCTCTTGACACATGTCATCACCACATATTATAATACTTGGGAATGTGATTTAAAGTGATGGTCATATTTTATAAAGTTTAAAATTACTATTTTAAACAATTAAAGTGACTAGAAATACCTATATAGTATTCTTTTAGTACTAGTCTAAGATCACTACATGTAAACCTAAATATTTTTATATATTCAGATAGATCTTGTCAAATGTGACTTTTGAGAGTTGGAATCAACTCAAAAGCATTTATGGTTGATTTTTGAAAAATATTAGAATATGGAAAAGTCTCTGTCTTGTTATTTTTACTATAGGTGTTCTATAATTTCAAATGGTTTGAATCCAACAGGCTTGGATAGATAATTTGAATACCTTTCTAAAAAAATTAGAATCATGCAATTTGCTTTAGTGAATCTCCTTGAATTGATTTCTGAATCTACTGATAGAATCTAGTTTTAATTAAAATGGAAAATAACTATTTGAATTAATGGGCTATGCTTGGAACGACATCTTTGGCCGCGCACTCTGTTGGCAATGGCTGACGAGGGGGTCCCGCTAGTTAGTGGCTTATTTAACCCGAAAAGGTAAGTTTCAATCTTGGCCCTACGATTAGAATGCGATCTAACGGCTGAGGTTCATCTCCTACGTCAGATAGCTCTGGCGAGGTCGAACCCTAACGGTGATGGTGGGGGTACGCGGTGGCTCACCTGGGCTCCAGCTAGGGTCGGCGATGGGGGCGAATGAACGTGTCGACGACGGCGGTTCGAGGCGCGGTCACGACAGCTCCTAGGGTGGCTCCAATCGACGACTCCTCTTCTCCTCTACAGCGGCGGACTCCGGCCAAATTCCGGCAATGCGGTGCTCACCTTTCTCCGGCGAAGGGTCAGGGGTGGTTCTGAGTGAGAGGGGAGTGAGATGGTGTGGTGAATTGAGGCAGAGGGGGCCTCTATTTGTACACTGGTGAGAGGGGTAGAGCAGATGGTCTGGCTCCTCTAGCGACGTCGTTGCAGTGAGCTACGGGCATGGCTGAGGGTGCTGGTCGACGTAGTGCTCCCTGGCAGTCTTCATGCGCGTGATGGCGCGACAAGGGGCGGTTGCAAATGGTCGGGAGTGGTCCGTGCTCTGTGCGGGAACGGCGGGTGTTCGATACGGCGAACAGTAGTCTCGTGTCGCGCGGCGACGAACGGGCATGTCTGGGGGTATCTAGGATTTGCCAAGGGGAAGTGGTTTGGTTGGTTTTTGAGAAAAGGCCATCTTAGTACCTATTAAGGATTCAATTTTTGAATGCCTCTCAAATGGATTTGAAAATAGTTTCTGTAAGTTTGTGGGTTTGCTTGGGTTTATTTTTACTTGGTCTAGCAAGGGGTGAAAAGAATTGAGAAAGTTTCTAATAGAAATCTTTTACTAGGAACACCCAAAGTGGTCTAGTGAACAAGTTTGGCCAAAATGATCATTTGCTTATATTTCTTATATTTGATTTTCTCTTCATTTGATTCTGATTGGAAATGATCTAGATGATGTTGTTTTCATATTTAAACCAATCCTTATCATTCATAGCAATCAAACATGGAAAATGCAACATTCATGCATTAATCACACACACATGCATTCATATTAATTTTAGTAATAAAAGTTTTTGTTAACCCTAAACTTGGGTGGTTAGAACTTGATAATCTTTTTTAACATTTTTGGGATGTTACACAAAGGCTAGGAAGGATTCGGGTGACCCAGGCCCATGAAGGATGCGACTCCTTGGAGAACACGGCCGGCTTTAGATAGAAATTCAAAGGATCAAACCCTAAATTGTAACCGACTCGACCTAAACCTCGAGACCTGGCCTCCCCATATAAAGGTCAGGAGGGAACGGCGAGGAGGACATCCATAACCCTAGCACACAACTCGCCAGATCTCATCTGCGCACCCCTGTAACCTTCGACATCGCCATCAAACAAAAAACAGATAATCAGGAGTAGGGTTTTCCCTCTGGGGGCCTGAACCTGGGTATACTTCGTGTCCTCGTGTTGCTAATATGTTAGCCGTTCTGCGATCTCCAGCGTCCCCTCCTTATCCAAAACCCAAGTCCATAACGATGGGCATTGACGAGTCGAACCCTCGTCAATTGGTGCCGTCTATGGGAACTGGGGATGTTGTTCGTGCGATCGTGATGGCCCCATCCACTATAGTCTTTGAATCCTCTGCGACGGAGAACCACCTCCTCTTTGGCACCATTGACTTCACCGTCCACTCGCCGGTGACCCGCCAAAACTTTTATTCCATAGGAGACGGAGTCGACCTGATGTTCGGGGGCCTCTCTTCCAGGTGGGCCAGATCGGCACCCTTCGCATTCATGAGCGAATACTGCCTTCGGTTGTCGTACCCGCTCTATGGGTGCCGCCAATTGGTGTCTTAAGTGCACCCTCACTGGTATACGGTTCGGATGACAGCAGCAGCTGCAACTCCGACTTCTGCGGACCTCCTACGGAGGAAGGAACCTACGGTTCCAGATCTAAGAGTTGCGGGAGTAACGATCCCCCCACTGCTACATGTGCGCGTCCATCATTGATGGTCACATTGACAATGGGGCCAACCTACCCCCCCTCCCCCCCGCCCAGTCCGTAGGATGCTAACGCTGCGAACGGAGTCAATGGTCCACACTCGCCACACTCGACCAATACCAATGGGAACGGGACACCTGAAGCTGCCAACGACGACTGTTGCAATCGTCAGGAGATCCATCTCAATGACGCTCAGTGCGAAAGAGTTCGGGAGGCCCTGCGAGGTACCAACCCTCTACCACTCGACGCCTCTCACAACATGCTAATGGGATATCACTGGCTCCTAATAAAGGAGCATAATTGGCAAGTTGAGCAGCACAAGGAGCTTGAGCAGCGCAGGCGAGCAGCTGACGAGTCAAGCACTCGACGAGTCGCTCTCCTCTGTCGGCGGATCCTCCTCAAAAGGCTACGACGACCACAAGTACCACTCCCGGTTGGAGCACATGGACCCTACCGCCAGACGCGAGGCCACCAAGGCACTCAACCTGTCCTTCATGTCGATGGAATCGCGGGGCAACATCATGCCCAAAACAACGCAAGTCGCGGTCATGAAAGCCGCCACGTACCTGGCAGCAAACCCGCCACCGCCTAGGGATCCTAGACACGCAATCCAAAAATCTGCGATTGCGGGCCTCGAGCTCGTAGGAGCCTGTTGCCTGTCAAAACCCACCGGCGAGCAGCGACGAGCAACACGAAGAGCCGGGAGGCTCCCAGAACTGCTGGTGGGCCCTGGTCCCTCGGGCAACGGCCCGCAAAACTCCGGCACACGTCCTGGCTTGGTTCAAGGGCGTGCCACCTGACCTATACCTGGTCAGGAAGGTGATGGATTGATCGGTTTCTGCATGGTAAACAAGTATCGTAAAATTCGAGCCGTGACTGCTCCTGTGTTTCCAGAATCGGCTCCTAGAGCCGATTATCCCATGGTTCTGCATTAGATCTATGATAACATGGGGTTTTGCTTCATCATTACAAGTTAAATCGATCTACGACAGTTTAACGTTTTCACCACGTAATTGGAACGTCCTACACGTAATTGAGCCTGGTAGATACAAAAGATGATAGAAAACTAATCCTAGAGGAGGCCTAACAACCGATGTAAAGTCAATTACCGGAACAACTCTTCTTGGACTAGCAAACCATATCCTTACGTACTACTGGATCGTTCAACCCGTTTGCAAGGCCTGACTACGTGGATATCAAACTAAACCTTGGAAAACAAGGCACAACCATAACAGATCGAATCGACTACATAAAGATCAAGCAAGATGCTACCTTTACACCCGGAAAAAGGTGCAAAGGTAGCGAGGTAACTAGAGGTAGCACAACTTAACAAATCATAGTGAAAAGTACCGATGCTAACCTAAACAAATCTATGATAGTAGTGTTACTCGCCATCAACAAGGCTTCAGCACGAGTAACACCAAATAACGCATAGTGAATCTCGCCTAGATCGCAAGATGCGATCTAGGCGCATGACACTTACCCGAAAGAAACCCTAGAAACAAGGGGTGGCGATCTTGAGATTGTGTTTGTTGTGAACGTGATTGTCCTCCTTTTCTCAATAACCTTAGGTACATATTTATAGTCCGTAGACTTTCTATCTTTGGAATAACTCTACAACTCTATCTCTTACCTAAACCGAAACGTAACCTACTACAATATACAGATACACGGGAAATTTAGCCCAAAACCACGTACAAGGCCGATTCAGCAACACGTCGCATATATGTATCTTCCAAGCCCATCTTGATTACGGCCCATCTCCTCCTTTGGCCAAAATATGGCGATAACACATGCCCCCCTGGTTTTGGCAATAATAATTCCAAAACCACTCTGTTGATGTTTTTTCCTCCCCCTATTTTTTTTACATCGGGTTACGCGTTGCAAAGCAGAATCGTCATGCCACCCCCTCATCATGATGCCCTGTCTTCTCAACTCCTTCGCAGTGCATGATTTGACGATTTCGGCAAAGACATTCGAAACCGCTACGCATTGAACCGCCTCCCACTATTCCCTTATTTAAATTCATCGAGCGGTTGCGGTCCCATCTTCCTCCAAGAGCTGAAAACCCTCTTCCTCCGCCGAAAAAACCTTCTTCCTCCGCCATGGCCTCCTCTTCTTCTGCCCTTTCCTCCCAGTCTTCCAACACCATTAGCGACCGGGAGCCGACGCCGGAGCACCCGCCCACGGCGGCGTACGAGACTCTCGCCCCACAATGGTGGGACGAGAGGGATTGGGATTTCGCCGCTTGGTCGGAGGGACACGCCCCGATCGACGGCGGGAGGGCCTGCAGTTCCTCGACGGGGAACTGGAGGCGAAGAGCAGCGACGACGCCTGGTCCTGGGACGGCGTCGAATCCTCCGACGAGGAGGAGGAGTCGGAGGAGGACACCTCCTCCGACGAGTATCCACCGGTGAAGCGCTTCCGCGCCGGGTCCAGCGAGGACACCGAAGACGACGACGAGGACGAGGAGGCCCCACGGCATCTTCAAAGAAGAAGAATAAGACGACGCCCGGCGGCGATTGACGACAGTGAACAAGACGACAGCGGCGACGACCTCGGCCTCTAGATTAGGAACTAGTAGTAGTAGTAGTAGTAGTAGTAGATTTCCTTTGTAAGCAATCGGCTCCACTGTAAATAATCGTCTTTTGAATGAACGAAGATTGCTTTTCCAACTCGAAGATTGCTTTTTTCGACCCAATTTCGCCGATAGTCAAAATAGGTCGAGGCTCTAGAAGCCGATAATACTGTATCGGCTTTCACCACACTGCACTCATACAGCCAACCAAGTCAAAGCTCAAAGAGCCGATGGCAACACATCGGCTTTCCCAAAAAACGTTGACAAGGTCAAAACTTGGTCGCATACTTAGGCAAATCTAAGCGGCCACTTTTCAGTTTCAAACGGTAACCTGCGACCCTCTTCAAAAAGGGCGACCCAAATCTCCAATTGCCCACCGACTAGATTGACCTCACAGCGACAAGAACCCTCGATCCCCAACTGCATAGATCCATCTCCGCCGGCAAACTAGATGGCGGAATCGTCCAACACCAACCCAGAGGTCTCCGGTCTGAAGGTACGCCTACTCCTCGCAGTCTGAACGCGATGCTAGAATTAATGGCGAACACCTGAATTAATGCCTTATTCCACCATTAAATTTTTTAGGTTTCAGACATTCTGCTGCCGCATCCTTCTCTCCCAAATTCTCTCTGTCTTGGCCCTCGTACAGAATCTAGTCCTTCCCATCTGATCTCTTGCGAAGCAAACAGAATCCCCTTCGTAAGCCAAGACCTAGATCTGAACTCCTGGGCCGACTGCTTGCGAGCCTGGCCTAATCCCCCTGAACATTGGGTTTCTTGGCTCAGTAGGGTAGCTAGAGCTTACCAATCCCAATGGGAAACCACGGGAATAGCCGATGCCTTGCATTTGTCATTGTCTCCTCTTGAGAAACACGAGAACCTCCTAAAAACCATCGGCTACTTCTGGTTTGACGCTCTGAACTGCTTCATGTTCGGTCATGGCCCCATGTCACCAACTCTGTTAGACGTGGTGATGATTACTGGTCTGGATGATACATCACCCAGCCCCTCTGCTTTTAAACTGACCAAAGTCCCCTACAAACTGTCTTCTAAAATAGATCGCCTAACCGGGCGCCTACCTCCAACGCCATATGAAAACAAAGGGCCCTGTCACAGAGAAAGAACACACAGCCTTTCTCAACTTCTGGCTGGAACATTTCATATTCTGTGGCCCTTCCCTTGCTCCAACCAAGAATTATCTCTCCTTAGCCCACGAACTGGCAAAGGCACCCAACTTGGCATCGGCAAACTGTTCCTTGGAGAGGTCTATCGATATCTCCAGTTGATGTCTGTCAAGCTGTTCTCTGGCATAGCAGTCAAAACAGGTGGTCCTTGGTGGTTCATTCAGCTATGGGCTCAACTGTATTTTCAAAACCACGTCCCAAACTTCCCCCTTTTGGCGAGTTGCACCTTTCTAGACGTAAAAGGGAAGCAGATCCGATGCACCAGCTATGGCCAAGCTTTGTATAGATCGCCGTAGTAAGTCCCCTCGTGAAGCATCTAAATGGTTCAAGATTTTCTTTCAAGGCCCGGACAATCCTACCTTTTCCCTTACATGGAAGAATCGGAACATTTCAAAATCCAATCTCCTCGGGCTAGACAATTTTGCCGATGACACCAAAGACTTTCGGCAATCTTTTCCACTGTGATCCGTCCCTGTTTCCTTCCAGTTGGCATGAGTACATCCAACAGAATAATCAAGACTGGGTATGAATTCTACCAGCCAGTCGTAGTGGCTCGGCAATTTGGCCTTGGACAAGTACCTCCACATTTCTTTCTCCACCACCTTACAGAGAGCAGAGCCGACCTGCCTGATCCTCTCACTAGCCAAAGGTGTTATTCCTTCTTTGATGCTCTGACCATCCCAATTCCTAATGACCTCACCTTCGCCTCATCCACCGATGGCTTTGAAGACTGGTGGTCGATGTGGAAGACTCACGCCTTCAGGAGAGCTCTGGGACCGTTGTTGAAACAGCTCGACGCTGACTATGACATCCCCGTGGAACAGGTACCACTACTTGCAAATTTTCTTGATGCAGCTTACAAATGATTCTTCTATTAATCCACTCTTTCTCTTTGCAGCAACAAGATGGCCCTGAACCTACGCACAGTGATGGCTCCCCCTTCGAGTTCTTTCCGCCAGCTCGTGTGGTTCTTTTCTGCAAAAGCTCGCCACCTCTGAAAAAGGTCATAATGCAGAACCAGCCGATATCACCACAATCGGCTTCCAAGAACCAAGCAACTTCTAAGTCAGTTGCCCCTCGAGTTCCAACTAAAACAAGAACGATGGTGAGGAAGGTAGCTGCCAGGAAGACCTTGAAGCGCCGGAGCCCTTCTCCAAAAAGCTCGCATGTAGGCTGATCCATGCCTTGGTCGATCCTTCTCACTCTTCCATTCTTGCAGACATGCTCGTGCTTACTGGTTCTCCTTTTTTACAGGCTTCCGTCGAAGACACCTCCAGCGAGGACACTCATACCAATCGAGGAGAACTGGGCCCAACAGATTCTGAGAGTACCATCACACCGAGCCAGCCAGATTCACCATCATCGGCTTCCAGGAAAAGGTCTGTTCCTGAACCTACTGCCCCCCGAGCACCAGTCGAGGCGGGGCCAGCTGTGGGTCCCAAGAGGGCTCGCCAAGGACTGCAAGCTTCTTCGTCGAGCCAGGAGGTTTCGAAAATCATCACCCTTCGTGCTCTTGCCACTTACTTCTTTTTATCTGCCGATTCATCATCATTCATATCGTCTAAACACCTTCCATGCAGACGACTGACGTTTCTAGTGGGAAAGCTGGGGCAGTGCCGATGCCTTTAACCAAGCCGGATCTAGCAATCCCCGAAGGTGCAGATGAAACGGCTACCACTTTGGCCAAGCCCCCAGCAACCACACACAAGCCGATCGTCTCATCATCTACTATACCCTCGATCTTAGGAGAGGTACGTTAGCTTCTTTCGGCTCATCCTTACACGTTTGGGCGCATACTGACGCTTTTTCGGGCTGCTAGAGTTGTGATATTTCAGGCTTGCTGACGTTCGACCCTGAATCCATCGAACCAACTCCCTCTGTTGCCGATGATGAACCACGAGCCAGGGCTGTTCCACCTCAATTCCAGCGTCTTAAAGCCCTGCTGTCCTCCCCGATCGAAGAGTTGATCGAGGGTTCTGAGGAGGTGAAGAGCGTTCTGGCTGAAATAAAGACCAACTCCGGTAGCATTGCGGTGAAGCTTTGGCGGTAACCCTGTCTTTCTACGGGTCAAGGGTGAAGTTAGCTCGTGAGAGGATCATCTGCGCCGCCCAACTTCCATCAAGGCCAATATCGCGGATGATGCCAGCTCAACGAGAAAAAGGCGTCTCTGGATGCCAAAACTGACACCTCTGTCAGTACCGCCAAGCTTGCATCCTTGAAAAGGGAGTTGGAAGATCTTGAAGAGAAAGTCCGGGCGACTAAACAGCTCATTCGTGACAAGGAAGAATCCATCGCCCGCTCCCAAGACGAAGCAGAGAGCCTCAAAGCTCAACTGAAGACCGATCTGGCAGAAATACGTGCCCTGAACAAGCATCTAGTGACGGGCAAGGACGAAGATGACGAAGCCGAGATCGCCGAGGTGGATCGTGTCCGTGCTGACGCCCTCCACGCCTTCGAGGCATTTCTTCAGTAGCTCGTTTATGTAAACTGGCATCTGCTTGTAACAGATTGAACCTCTAAAGTCGATGACTGTGCATCGGCTATGTATTTTCTTTTTATTTGGCCGATTTCATGTATCGGCCCCCCCATTTCACTGTCCATCATCCCACATGCTTGGGAAATATTTCTTGAGATGTTGGCCGTTGATGAATCGGAATTTTACGCCGTCGGCTCCTCAAGCATGTACGTTCCCTCTTAAAACGATCGACCTGTATGGCCCGTGCCAATTTGGATACCATTTACCATATGTTGCATCCTTAGTCCCTAATGGCAACACAGCTTCCCATACCAGATCGCCAACGTGGAACTCCTTTGGTCTCACTTTCTTGTTATATTCACGAGCTACCTTGGCCTTGTTCTCTTTGATTTTCTCAAGCGACCACTGAGCTCGGTTAAATCCTCAACACCGCCACTCATCGGGGTTGCATATTCTTCGCTTGTTAGATTGTTCGAAAAGTGACACGTCTCGATCCAAACGTAATTTCCCAAGGCAATACGACTTCTTGTCCATAGACTAGATGGTATGGCGAGGTTTTATCGCTCCATGGCATGACATGCGATAAGCCCATAAAGCCTCGACAGAACCTCGTGCCAACGCCTAGGGTGCTCGTCGACTTTCCTCTTGATCGCCTTGATAAGGCTCGTTGGACGCTTCGGCTTGCCCGTTTGCTTGAGCATAGTATGGAGATGATCTAATCAGCTTAATCCCCGTGTCCTCACAGAACTTTCTAAACTCGTGAGAAATGAAGACCGAACCTCCATCGGTCGTGATAGTTTGTGGAATCCCGAATCTATGGATGACATGTTCTTTCACAAAATTGATGACATCCTTTGAGTTCACTGACTTCATCGGGACAGCTTCCACCCATTTAGTGAAATAATCAGTAATGGCCAAAATCCACATGTGGCCTTTGCTTGATGGAGGATTGATCTTGCCGATCATATCCATGCCCCAACCTCGGAATGGCCAAGGCTTGATGATGGGGTTCATTGCTGACGCGGGTACCATCTGAATTTTCCCAAATTTCTGACATGCTTGACACCCTTTGTAGTACTTGAAACAGTCCTCAAGCATGGTGGGCCAATAAAACCACGATCGCTGATCAACCATTTCATCTTGTGAGCCGATTGGTGAGTTCCACATGCGCGTGTACCTCGTGTAGGAGCCGATTGGCCTCGTCCCCGCACATTTGAGCAATAACCCTTCCGAGTCCTGTAAAACATGTCGCCCCAATAAGCACATACTTCATGGCCTTGTACCTTATCCGCTTAGGTGCCCCAGCCGAATCCTTCAAGTAATTGAAGATATCGGCTCTCGATCGTCTGCTTCCGAGGCATGCACGAACATCGGCTCCTCTCACGTCTCTGAAGCCATTTGTGCAAGATCATTCGCCTCGGTATTCTGCGATCGCGGGATCCAAGTGAAGTTTATGTACCGGAACTGTGCCATCAGCTCACGGCAGTGCAGCCATAATGGGAAGAGTGACTCGCTCTCACACTTGTATTCCTCCGTGAGTTGAGAAATCACCAACTTGGAGCCTCCAAAAATTTCCACTGCTTCTGCTCCAGTTTCGATGAGCAACTCCATTCCCTTGCGTATCGCCTCATACTCAGCGACGTTGTTGGTGCGAGGGGTAGATAACCTGATGGAGAAGGAAAATGTTGCCCCCCGAGGCGACACGAGTAAAATGCCGATGCCGCAACCATCGTCACAAACCGATCCATCGAAAAACATAGCCCACGCTCTTATGACGGTATGCTATATTCGTGTTGATCCTTTCAGCGATAAGGTCGGCCAATGCGACCCTTAACCGCTTTTATGGTTGATACCGGATGTCAAATTCCGATAACGCAAACATCCATTTGCCGAGTCGGCCTTTCAACATAGGAGCCGACAGCATGTGCTTTATGACATCTGATTTGCATATGATGACAATCTCTGCTGATAGCAAGATGTGGCGCAGCTTGGTGCAGGTGAAAAATAGGCAAAGGCACAATTATCGATCTCAGGATACCTTGTCTCTGCATCCAGCATCCTTCTGCTGATGTAAAACACAACTCGCTCTAGCCCATCATACACTTGCACCACCACTGAGGCGATGGACGTGTCAGCTACTGACAAGTAAATGTAGAATGGCCTATCCGGTCAGCGGAACCAACACGCGGCTTTCGGATATTCTTTGATCTCGTCGAAGGCTCGTTGTTGCTCGCCCCGGTGAATTCCTCGTCGATTTAATTTTCACCAGTCCCATGAACGGCTCTATTCTTCCTGACAGATTGGAGATGAATCTTCTGACGAAGTTGATCTTGCCGATGAGAGACTGCAGTTCTTTCTTCGTGGTAGGTGGCTTCATTATTCGCACTGCCTCCTGACTTTTCAGGCAGATCTCAATTCCGCGTTCATGGACCAAGAACCCCAAGAACTGACCGTCACCCACCCAAGGCACACTTCTTTGGATTCATCCGTAGCCAATTTTCTTGTTCTTGGTCCAGACGCGCGAGATCGTCCAAGTGTCCTTGTCTTGAGCAGACTTGACCACCACGTCATCGATGTAAATTTCCACCAGCTTGCCGATCGATCATGGAAAATATAATTCATGGCTCTTTGTACGTGGCGGCATTCTTCATCCAAATGTCATCACTACATATTCAAACAACCCCACCGAACTCAGGACTCGAGCAGTCTTGTGTATGTCTTCGAGCCATAAAAATTTGGTTGTAACCGCATTGCCATCCATGAAGCTTAAGATCTTATGACCAGCCGCCACGTTGATTAACGTCTCTACCCAAGATCGGATACTCATCCTTTGGAGTAGCTCTGTTGAGATCCCGAAAATCTATGGCAACACGCCAGCGGCCATCCTTTTTCTCTACAGGTACGATACTAGAAATCCACTTAGCATACCTGCATGGCCTGATTAACTTGGCTGTCAACATTTTCTCGACCTCTTTCTTGACTTCTTCCAAAATTTCGGCCTTCATCTGTCGTGCGCGCTGCTGGAATGGCCAAAATCCTTTTTTGAGCGGGAGTCGATGCTCAATGATGCTCCTGTCTAACCCAGGCATCTCTGTATAGTCCCAGGCGAAGCAGTCTGGATATTCTTTCAACAGAGCTATCATCGGACGCCGCAGACTTGCATCTAACTTCTTGCTGATAAATGTTGGTCGTGGCTTATCCCCAGGACCGATGTCGATTTCCTCTAGTTCATCAGCGGATGTAAACCCATACCCTAGCTTTCCGTCACCTGTTAAATCGATGCTAAATACAGGGCAAACAGTAGGTGAGGATAACAAATATAATTTGGGCCGATTGCCTGAATCGGCCCCCTTTTTGATTGCATTAGTCAAGGACGGTTTACACCTTATTTGCGTTTTACAATGGCAGGGAATCTCCCTGCTACGACTACATGATCTGCTTGTCGTAAGATTGCTGCTTTTTATTCTTCGTGGCCGATCGCAGGGATCGGCCGTACCACGTACGATCGTGTACTTTGCTACTCTGTCAGGCCAGTGGATAAGACCAGCCTCACCCCGTTTTTTGTAGCTTCAATGCATTCACAGCCGTCTAGACTGATTCCAGAGATCGGCTCTTGGTCTTCTGCTTCCCAGATGTTCATGCCAGCTATGGAGATCTCGATCGAATCATCTGCATGAATGACCTCCACCTCATCTCCATCCCACTGTATTAGGCACTGGTGCATCGTGGATGGAATGCGCGATTAGCGTGAATCCAATCTCTCCTAGCAAGACAGTAGGTGCTTTTGCTGTCCACGACGAAGAATGACGTGGGATGGTTTTTCTGCCCACGGTCGGATCCACGCTCAAGACGCCTTGCTTCAAGTTTGGCCGTTGAAGTCGCTTAACGTGGCGTTGGTTTTGATCGATCTGCGTGAGCGCCCCAAACGCCGTAGCATGGAGTATGGCATTATATTGATCGCCGCTCCGGTGTCCACCAACATCTTGCCGACGGGCCCATTGATGTAACCTCGTAGGTACAGAGCTTTCGGATGTTTGTAGCCCTTCTCACGTGGCTTCAAAGATAACCGCCGTGGCCGCAGCCAAACCGTACATCGGTAGCTCGTTGGTTCTTGGAGCGCAGAACTCTGACGGAAGTATGAACACCATGTTTGTGCCAACCGATGTCTTTGAATCGGCTTTTACCGGTTTGGGGCGCCACTCTTTCCTTTTCGGGCGATCTTCCGTTTCCAAGGTCTGCCGAATTTTCGCGGCTAGATCGGGCTATGCTTTCCTTAAAGCGTGGAGGTACTGCGCTTCGGCTTCCTCCAAGTTACGCAGTCGCTGAACTCTACGCTTTTGGGTGTGTCTGAGTCCATCGGGACACCACCTTGGACGGTGATATCTGTCTTCTTTTCTGTCATCCATTGGCTCCTCGAGATCTTTTGCTCGAGCGGACTCCCTGTATCGGCTGTGAGGTGGGAGAGGCCCTAGACGCTTGAACACTGAAACTGGCCCCGTGTCATCCTTCTGCTATCCACATTCCGGGCAGTTATCGATTGTAGGCAATCGGCTCATTCCCGCATCCCAGCAATACTTGAAGAAAGGACAATCCCAATGCTTGTCTACGCCTTCCTTTTCTTTTGACGTTCCCCTAGAGAGGTGCTCATATCTTTCATCGTCACTATCGCGCCGGCGACGTTGATCATACTGACGCTCATACTTGTTAAGGAGATGCGTGGAGTGTGGCTTCTGATATCGCACGCTTGACGACTGCTCGCTCGCTTAAATACCGTCATTATCGACGGGCCGGTCACGTGGACCGGCCTCCTCTCTTTCTTTGGCCTGAGCGCGACCGCCCTCCTCCTTGTATGTGCCATGATGGTATACAGGCCCTGCCATGTTGACATCGAACGAGAAATCCAACTGACGCCTCGTGGAGTGGCTGTGTTCTACCATGTTGACGCCAGGAAATGGGTTTGTGTCTACTTTCATGGCGAATTGTCCAAGGATCAGACGGCCCTGTTCTATCGCCGTTTGGATCTGGCGACGTAGCTCTTTGCAGTCATTGGTGGTGTGGGTGAACGAGTGATGCCACTTGCAGTATGGTCTTCCGTTCATCTCTTGAGCCGTAGGGATTTTGTGGCCTTCGGGAAACTTCAGCTGCTTCTCCTTCAGCAGTAAATCGAATATCTGCTCAGCTTTGCTCATGTCGAAGTCGAACCCTTTTGCAGGCCCCTGCTGCTTTACCCATTTGCAGGACACCGAATCTGCCCCCCCGAGCCCATTCAGCCACGGCCACCTCCTGGTCTTGTGTAGGATCCTCTTCTTCTGTATCAACCAGGCCTATCGGACGCTTGAACTTGTCTTGATACAACTCAGGGTGGCGCTGTTCATACATCGTCAGCTTCTGGGCCATGTGCGCCAATGAGTTGTACTCTACTTGGAAAGCTAGATCCTTGATAGGTGCTGAGAGACCCAACACGGCCAGCTCGACTGCTTCTTTTTAGTTAAACGAGCTGAGTAACATCGGTCCTTGACAGTCCTGAAGCGCTGGATGTACTCGGCTACAGTTTCTCCCCGCTTTTGCCGAACCTGCGCCAGGTCTGCAATGCCAGCCTCGGTAGCCTCTAAATGATACTGAATGTGGAACTGCTCTTCCAGTTGCTTCCAGTGTCCGATCGAATCGTGGCGCCGAGTGTACCAAAAGCTGGTCTCGCTGAGATTGCGCAAAGAACCTTACGCGCAACTGATCCGATGCTGAAATCATGCCTAACTGTGCCAGGTATTGGCTCACGTGCTCGATCGAGCTCGACCCTTCTGACCCGCTAAACCTTGAGAACTCAGGGAGCCGATACTTGGGTGGCAGCGGAATCAGATCAAACTCGTTGGGGTACGGCTTTGAATAGCCGATTATCCTTCTTCGCACGGCGAACTGGTCTCTCAAGATGGTACGGATTTGCTCCACTGTTTGAGCTGCAGGGGCTAGATTCTCATGACTCGTTCCAGTGGCATACTTGGCTAGCCACGCCTGTTTGTCGGCGTCCATCCCAGACATCGCCGCTCGAACGCCTGCTCAAGCCCTCGCCCAGAACTCCCGCAGAAATCCTGCGGTTGCAATCTGGTTGCGTGTCGGGTTATTGCAGTCCGACGCACGTGCACACATATCCATGTGGGATTTCTTTAGGTGGCTCAAACAGGAACGCAATCGCTGGGTCGCCTCGACCTTGTAGACGACGACGCCGCCTGGTGGCTCCGGAGCTGCAAGTGTGAATGGCACGGCCTGGTCTGGAGCGGTCTTTCTCCCGTGAGTCCCTAAAGTAGGCCCCGACGGAGAGTACCGATGTTTCATGATCTCTGAACTACGCGAATCGCGATCCGCTCGAAAGCGTTCACGGGCTCTCGGAATGGCGGTGAAGAGAATGAGCCACCATGTAGTTGACTTCTGTCAGAGCTCGTGCGCTCCTCAAGGAATGCAGATCCACCTCATCAAGAGCCCTTCGGGTGAGAACCCTTTCCACCGATGCCATGCTTACGGGTCCTCTCAAAAGAGCCGATGAGATCGGCTTCAAGAGAGCTTTAATGTCATCATACGCCTTGTGCTCCTCGTGCAGCTCAGACGTGATCGGTCCATCCCCATCTCGGTCGGATGTGGATGTAGATGCTGTTGAAGGTCCCACTGGGCGTGCCAGAATGTGTTGCCTGTCAAAACCCACCGACGAGTAGCGACGAGCAACACGAAGAGCCGGAGGCTCCCGTAACTGCCGGCCTGGTCCCTCGGGCAACGGCTCGCAAAACTCCGCACACGCCCGGCTTGGTTCAAGGTGTGCCACCGACCTATACCGTCGGGAAGGTGATGGATTGCTTCGATCAGTTTCCATGGTAAACAAGTATACGTAAAATTCGAGCCGTGACCGGCTCCCTGTTTCCACAGTGAATCGCTCCTAGAGCCGATTATCCCATGGTTCGCATTAGATCTATGATAACATGGGGTTTTGCTTCATCATTACAAGTTAAATCGATCTCTGACGGTTTAACGTTTTCACCACGAATTGGAACGTCCTACACGTAATTGAGCCTGGTAGATACAAAAGATGATAGAAAACTAATCCTGAGGAGGCCTAACAACCGACGTAAAGTCACCATCGAACATCTCTTCTTGGACTAGCAAACCATATCCTTACGTACTACTGGATCGTTCAACCCGTTTGCAAGGCCTGACTACGTGGATATCAAACTAAACCTTGGAAAACAAGGCACAACCATAACAGATCGAATCGACTACATAAAGATCAAGCAAGATTCTACCTTTACACCCGGGAAAAGGTGCAAAGGTAGCGAGGTAACTAGAGGTAGCACAACTTAACAAATCATAGTGAAAAGTACCGATGCTAACCTAAACAAATCTATGATAGTAGTGTTACTCGCCATCAACAAGGCTTCAGCACGAGTAACACCAAATAACGCATAGGTAGATACTGCCTAGATCGCAAGATGCAATCTAGGCAGCATGACACTTACCCGAAAGAAACCTTAGAAACAAGGGGTGGCGATGCGCCGAGATTGTGTTTGTTGTGAACGTGATTGTCCTCCTTTTCTCAATAACCTTAGGTACATATTTATAGTCCGTAGACTTTCTATCTTTGGAATAACTCTACAACTCTATCTCTTACCTAAACCGAAACGTAACCTACTACAATATACAGATACACGGGCAATTTAGCCCAAAACCACGTACAAGGCCGATTCAGCAACACGTCGCATATATGTATCTTCCAAGCCCATCTTGATTACGACCCATCTCCTCCTTTGGCCAAAATATGGCGATAACAGAGCCGCACTACTCGAAGAGACGGCCCCAGAGCCGAAGAAAAAGGATGTGGTGAAATTCATGAGGAGCCACAATCCCTCATCTGTAGCCTCAACAAAGGCAACTAGAGAGAGAGAGATTTTCTCTAAGAAAAAGTGTCATAGAGAATATCTTAATTGGTATGTTTTAACCTTCCGATGGGCACCCCTTTATATATACGAGGGAGGTGTACCCTCATATTTGGGTGCCCCATGTGGGAATATAACATAAAAGAAAGAGGAAAAAGGGGCAAGCTGGCCGGCTGGGCCAGCTCCCAGCCGGGTGGGCTGGCTCAGCCAGCCCAACAAGAAAAAGTAGCAATAGTCGTCGTCGTCGTCGGCCACCAGCCTAGCACGGCGACCTCGTGGCCGAGCGCGCGCCCGCGGCCTGCCACGCAGCGTCAACAGAACATTGCCAACCTAGGTGGGATGGCCTCCTGCTTTGCTCGCCTGCGGCCCGTCTGGCACGTAGCGCCGGCAGCGGCCTACAGCTGGAGCCCTCCTGAGCGGCGTCTAGCGCTGGCTCGCCCGCCTAGGTCGGCCAATGTGGCCCAGATGCATGTGCAGCATCTTTTGCTATCTTTTTCCGGAGTGACTTCCTCCTGGGCCAATTTCCTCCGGGGTTTTGCCTAATGAGGAAGTTTTCCTATAAATTTTAATTTAAATATTTATTTAGTATATCTTAATTCACTACTAACATATAATAAATACATATTGAAAATTTCCATTTATCTGAAGCACCTTCCAGCCTTTTCTTTCTTTCTTCGAACAACTTCAGATTTCTCCAAAATGATTCTGGTTTCTCTTTCTTTTGTGATTCTATCTTACGGGAAGATCTCCAAGTGTAGTAGTGCCATTAAGCGTGTTTCTCTATGGTTCTGGAATATCATAGACATGATCTCCATCAATGATCAATAGCAGGACCGGGATGCCCATATTGACCCCTATGCACTCCATGAATCACCATCATGTCGAACCTTAAACGATATATCCAATTCCCTTTGTTACGCAATACAAGACTTGTCCGAGATCTTATCATCAATATAATGATACCTTGTTCAATCTCATTTCCAACAAGTACTGTTTTACTCGTTCACATGAAATTCCATCCCCATGACCTAGTCATATGTAGCGCGGCTTATGGATGTAATTCACCAAGTGGACCCAGTATATCTTCCCGTCACACAGGAGAACATCCAGATCTTGATGCATAGTCCTCAACCTGCCTCGTTGATGTACCTAGACACACCTTTAGGTTCGCCGTTTCACCGAGTGACATTTGATGCGAACAAGGCACTCTCAGGTGATAGTGATTAAATATGATCTCACGGTCTAAGGGTTAGGAAACTTCATTTCTGACAATAGCAACTGTGAACTAAGTGACATGATCATGTTGCAAAAATCATCGGTGGGAAATGTTCATCATATTATTCTAAATGATATGACTTTATTGTCAGTTGGCTTTAACAGCACCATGATCAGGAAACCTTGATCATCAGCTGCCCAATGAACTATTTGAATAGATGCTACTAGGGACCTGGGTTTTTTTATATATCACACCTGTATCAATATTTACACTTGATACATTTATAGCATGATATAAAAATATTATGAACTAATGAGATATAATAATAAACCCCTTTATTATTTTCCTCTAGGGCATATTTCCTCCAGACTTCCATTTACACTAGAGTATAAATAATCTAGTTGCATTGCTACTAATCATAAACCATATCGCATATGCATTTATTTATCATGCTTGCTCATGGAGGACTTCCTGTCCTAAATCTATTTTACCAGATTCATAAGGTCCTATTTGCAAATCATTAATGCCACCTATTTGACATTTACACCATTATCATATAATTTGTTGTAGCATTTTGGTGACAAAGTGAGACTTCTATTTTCTAGTATATATAATGATGATCTATCAATCAATTGGACTTTCAAGATGTCATGTATAACTATATGTTACCGCCATATTTTGGCCAAAGAAGAAGATGGGTCGTGATCAAGATGGGCTTGGAAGATACATATATTCAACGTGTTGTTGGATCGGCCTAGTGCGTGGATTTGGGCTAAATTGCCCGTGTATCTTGTATCATAGTAGGTTTCGTTTCAGTTTAGGTTTCGTTTCAGTTTAGGTAAAGATAGAGTTGTAGAGTTATTCCAAAAGTAGAGAGTCTCCGGACTATAAATATGTACCTAAGGTTATCGAAGAAAGGAGGACAATCACGTTCACAACAACACAATCTCGCGATCGCCACCCCTTGTTTCTAGGGTTTCTTTCGGTAGTGCCATCTTTGCCTAGATCGCATCTTGCGATCTAGGCAGTATTTTTACTTATGCGTTATTTAGTGTTACTCGTACTGAAGCCTTGTTGATGGCGAGTAACACTACTATCATGGATTTGTTGAGGCTAGCATCGGTGCTTTTCGTTATAATTGTTTGATTTATGCTGCCTCTAGTTATCTCGCTACCTTTGCACCTTTTACCAAGTGCGAGGGTAGCATCTTGCTTGATCTTTATTTAGTTGTTTCGATCTGTTATGGTTGTGCCTTGCTCACCAAGGTTTAGTTTGATATCCACGTAGTCAGGCCTTACAAACGGGTTGAACGATCCGATGTACGTAAAGACGTGGCCTACTTGTTCTAGAGAAGTTGTTCCGAATTAACTTTACGTTGGTTATTAGGCCTCCTCTAGGTTAGTATTCTTCATCTTTGTATATACCAGGCTCAATTACGTGTAGGACGCTCGATTCGTGGTGAAAACGTTAAACCGTCGAGATTGATTTAACTTGTAATGATAAAGCAAAACCCCATGTTATCGTAAATCTAATGCAACCATGGGATAATCATTCACGGAAACACGAGCCGGCCACGGCTCAATTTTACGATACTTGTTTACCATGCAGAAATCAATCGAGCAATCCTTCACCTTCCCGACCAGGTATATGTCGTGCTTGCACTCGAACCAAGCCGGGACGGTGTCGGAGTTTTGCGGGCGTTGCCGAGGGACCGAGGCCCACCAGTTCCTGAGCCTCCGGCTCTTCGTGTTGCTCGTCGCTGCTCGCCGTGAGTTTTGGCAGCAACACATTCGCACGCCGGTGGGACATTCAACAACATTTGCATCAACATCGACGCGATGGAGAATGCATCACCACGATTCGTACGCCGCTCAAGAGCACAAGGCTAAGTATGACGAGATCGAACTCTTCGGCCGATCTCATCGGCTCTTTGAGAGGACCCGTAAGCATGGCATCAAGTGGAGGGTTCTCCCGAGGGTGCTCTTGATGAGGTGGATCTGTCTGCTCCTTCGAGGAGCGCACTGCAGAGCTCGACAGAAGTCAACTACATGGTGGCTCATTCTGCACCGCCATTCGAGAGCCCGTGAACGCTTTCGAGCGGGTCGCGTGAGTTCAGAGATCATGAAACATCGCACTCTCCGTCGGGGCCTACTTTAGGGACTCACCAGGAGAAAGACCTCCACCAGGCCACACCGACATTCACACTTGCAGCTCCAGCCGCCGGAGCAGCGTCGCGTCGCTCTACAAGGTCGAGGCGACCAGCGATTGCCTTCTGTTTGAGCCACCTAAGGAAATCCCACACGGATATATATGCACCCACGTGCGGACTGCAATAACCCGCACGCACCAACCAGGTTGCAACCGCAGGAGTTTCGCGCAGGGTTCCCCGGGTGATCTTCGTGAGCGGCTTCGAGCAGATGTCCAGGATGGACGACGAACAGGCGTATAGCCAAGTATGCCACCGGAACAAGTCATGAGAATCTAGCCCCTGCAGCTCAAACAGTGGAGCAAATCCGTACCATCTTGAGAGACCAGTTCGGCTTCGTGCCGAAGAGAAGGACAATCGGCTATTCAAAGCCGTACCCCAACGAGTTTGATCTGATTCCGCTGCCACCCAAGTATCGGCTCCCTGAGTTCTCAAGGTTTAGCGGGTCAGAAGGGTCGAGCTCGATCGAGCACGTAAGCCGATACCTGGCACAGCTAGGCATAATCTCGGCATCGGATCAGATGCGCGTGAGGTTTTTTGCGCAATCTCTGACAGGACCAGCTTTTGGGTGGTACACCTCGCTGCCACCTGATTCGATTCAGACCTGGAAGCAACTGGAAGAGCAGTTCCACATCCAATATCATTCAGAGGCTACCGAGGCGGCATTGCGACTGCACAGTGCGGCGAAGCGAGAGATCAGAGCCGAGTACATCCAGCTTCAGACCGCTAAGAACCGATGTTACTCAGCTCGTTTAATCGAGAAGGAAGCGATGAGGCGGTTGGGTCTCTCAAGACCCATCAAGGATCTGGCTTTCCAAGTAGAGTATAACTCATTGGCGCACATGGCCCAGAAACTGACGATGTATGAACAGCGCCACCCTGAGTTGTACCACGATAAGTTCAAACGTCCGATAGGCCTGGTCGATACAGAAGAAGATGATCCTACACAAGACCAGGAGGTGGCTGAATGGGCTCGGGGGCAGATCCTGTATCCTGCAAATGGGTGAAACAGCAAGGGCCTGCAAAAGGGTTCGACTTCGATGTGAGCAAAGCCGAGCAGATATTCGATTTATTGCTGAAAGAGAAGCAGCTGAGGTTACCCGAAGGCCATAAAATCCCCACGGCTCAGGAAATGAACGGGAGACCGTACTGCAAGTGGCATCACTCGTTCACCCACACCACCAATGATTGCAAAGAGCTACATCGCCAAATCCAAATGGCGATAGAACAAGGCCGTCTGATCCTTGGGCAGTTCGCCATGAAAGTGAACACAAACCCATTTCCCGGCGTCAACATGGTAGAACTCAGTCGCTCGGCGAGGCGTCAACTGGATTTTTCGTTCGGTGTTAATATGGCAGGGTCTGGGTACCACCATGACACGTACAAGGAGGAAGGTGGTCGCTCTCGGGGCAAAGAAAGAAAGGAGGCTGGTCCATGCGACCGGCCAATCCACAATGACAGGCGGTACTTAACAGAGGAACATGTGAGGAGAGTGCGGTATCAGAAGCCACATTCTACGCATCTCCTTAACAAGTATAAGCGTCAGTATGACCAACGGCGCCGGCGCGATGGAGACGATGAGGGATATGAGCACCTCGCTAGGGGACCGTCAGAAGAAAAGGAAGGCGCAGACAAACATTGGGGTTGTCCCTTCTTCAAGTATTGCTGGGACGCGGGAATGAGCCGATTACCTACAGTCGACAACTGCCCGGAATGCGGACAGCAGAAGGAGGACAAGAGGCCAGTTTCAGTGTTCAATCGTCTAGGGCCTCTCCCACCTCGAGCCACATAGGAGTCCGCTCGAGCAAAGGGCCTCGAGAAGCCAAGGATGACAAAGAAGAAGACAGATATCACCGTCCAAGGTGGTGTCCCGACGGACTCGTACATACCCAAAAGCGTAGAGTGCGGTCACAGAATTTGGAGGAAGCTGAAGCAGATTCCACGCTTTAAAGAAAGCGCCCGATCTGCCGTCAAAATTAGCGGACCTTGGAAACGGAAGACCGACAAGGAAAGAGTGGCGCCTAAACCGTAAAAAGCCGATGCAGACATCGGTGGCACAAACATGGTGTTCATACGCCGTAATTCGCACGCCAAGAACCAATGAGCTACCGACGCTTCGATCAGCGCCCACGACCGGTTATCTTTGAGAAGCCACGTGAGAAGGGTTTCAAACATCCGAAAGCCCTGTGCACCTACGAGGTTACATCAATGGGCAACCTGTCGGCAAGATGTTGGTGGACACCGAGCGGCATCAATATCATGCCATACTCCATGCTACGACGCTTGGGACGCCCACCGCAGATCCGATGAAAACCAACGCCACGTTAAGCGACTTCAACGGTCGACTTGAACGCAAGGCGTCGAACGTGGATCGGCGGCAGGAAAACCATACCCACGTCATTTTTTGTCGTGGACAGCAAAAGCACCTACGCTGTCTTGCTAGGGAGAGATTGGATCCACGCGAACTGCTGCATTCCGTCCACAATGCACCAGTGCCTAATACAATGGGATGGAGATGAAGTGGAGGTCATCCATGCAGATGATTCTATCGAGATCTCCATAGCTGGCATGAACGTCTGGGAAGCAGAAGACCAAGAGCCGATCTCTGGAATCAGTCTGGACGGCTGTGAGCGCATTGAAGCTACAAAAAACGGGGTGAGGCTGGTCTTATCCACTGGCCTGACAGAGTAGCAAAGTCCACGATCGTACGTGGTACGGCCGATCCTCGCGATCGGCCACAAAAAATAAAAAGCACCAATCATACGACAAGCGGATCACGTAGTCGTAGCAGGGAGATGCCCTGCCATTGTAAAACAATAAGGTGTAAACCATCCTTGACTAATGCAATCAAAAAGGGGGCCGATTCAGGCAATCGGCCCAAATTATTTTTGTCACCCTCACCTACTGTTTGCCCTGTGTTTAGCATCGATTTGGCAGGTGACGGAAAGCTAGGGTATGGGTTTACATCTGCTGATGAACTAGAAGAGATCGATATTGGTCCTGGGGATAAGCCACGACCAACATTTATCAGCAAAAAGTTAGATCCGAGTCTGCGGGGTCCGATGATAGCCCTGTTGAAAAAATATCCAGACTGCTTCGCCTGGGACTACACGGAAATGCCTGGGTTAGACAGGAGCATCATTGAGCATCGACTACCGCTTAAAAAGGGATTTCGGCCGTTCCAGCAGCGAGCACGACAGATGAAGGACGAAATTCTGGAAGAAGTCAAGAAGGAGGTCGAGAAAATGTTGACAACCAAGTTAATCAGGCCCTGCAGGTATGCTGAATGGATTTCTAGTATCGTACCTGTAGAGAAAAAGGATGGCCGTTGGCGTGTTGCTATAGATTTTCGGGATCTCAACAGAGCTACCCCAAAGGATGAGTATCCGATGCCAGTGGCAGAAACGTTAATCAACGCAGAGGCTGGTCATAAGATCTTGAGCTTCATGGATGGCAATGCCGGTTACAACCAAATTTTTATGGCTCCGGAAGACATACATAAGATGGCGTTCAGAGTCCCAGGTTCAGTGGGGTTGTTCGAGTATGTAGTCATGACGTTCGGACTGAAGAATGCCGGCGCCACGTACCAAAGAGCCATGAATTACATTTTCCATGATCTGATCGGCAAGTTGGTGGAAATTTACATCGATGACGTGGTGGTCAAGTCTGCTTCAGTGCACGGACACTTGGACGATCTGCAACGCGTTCTGGACCGAACAAGAAAATTCGGGCTACGGATGAATCCGAAGAAGTGTGCCTTCGGGGTGACGGCCGGTCAGTTCTTGGGTTTTTTGGTACATGAACGAGGAATTGAGATCGGCCTGAAAAGTCAGGAGGCAGTACGGACAATGAAGCCACCTACCACGAAGAAAGAACTGCAGTCTCTAATCGGCAAGATCAACTTCGTCAGAAGATTCATCTCCAATCTGTCAGGAAGAATAGAACCGTTCATGGGATTGGTGAAAATTAAATCTGACGAGGAATTTCGCTGGGGGGCAGAACAACAACGAGCCTTCGACGAGATCAAAGAATATCTGACGAAGCCGCCAGTGTTGGTTCCACCCCAGCCGGACAGACCGTTCTACATTTACTTGTCAGTAGCCGACACGTCCATCGCCTCGGTGGTGGTGCAAGTTTATGATGGGCTGGAGCGAGTCGTATTTTACATAAGCAGAAGGATGCTGGATGCAGAGACAAGGTATCCTGATATCGATAAGTTGTGCCTCTGCCTGTTTTTCACCTGCACCAAGCTGCGCCACATTTTGCTATCAGCGGAGATCATCATCATATGCAAATCAGACGTCATAAAGCACATGCTGTCGGCTCCTATGCTGAAAGGCCGACTGGGCAAATGGATGTTTGCATTATCAGAGTTTGACATCCGGTATCAACCCGCGAAAGCAGTTAAGGGACAGGCATTGGCCGACCTTATCGCTGAAAGGATCAACACTAACATAGCAGCACTGTCTATAAGAGCGTGGGCTATGTTTTTCGATGGATCGGTTTGTGACGATGGTTGCGGCATCGGCATTTTACTCGTGTCGCCTCGGGGGGCAACATTTTCCTTCTCCATCAGATTGTCTACCTCTCGCACCAACAATGTCGCTGAGTACGAGGCGATACGCAAGGGGATGGAGTTACTCCTCGAAGCCGGAGCGAGTGGAAATTTTGGAGACTCCAAGTTGGTGATTTCCCAACTCACGGAGGAGTACAAGTGAGAGCGAGTCCCTCTTCCCATTATGGTTGCACTGCCGTGATGACGCAGCCCGACATAAACTTCACTTGGATCCCATGGCGCACATAGAGGCAAATGATCTTGCACAATGGCTTCGTGCTACAAGGATGTAGCAGAGGAGCCGATGTTCGTGCAGCCTCGAAGTCGACGATCGAGAGCCGATATCTTCAATTACTTGAAGGATTCGGCTCGGGGGGCACCTAAACGGATAAGGTACAAGGCCATGAAGTATGTGCTTATTGGGGATGACATGTTTTACAGGACTCTGGAAGGGTTATTGCTCAAATGTCTGGGGACAACCGAGGCCAATCGGCTCCTACACGAGGTACACGAAGGCGCCTGTGGAACTCACCAATCGGCTCACAAGATGAAATGGTTGATCAGGCGATCAGGGTTTTATTGGCCCACCATGCTTGAGGATTGTTTCAACTACTACAAAGGGTGTCAAGCATGTCAGAAATTTGGGAAAATTCAGATGGTACCACAAGAATGAACCCCATCATCAAGCCTTGGCCATTCCGAGGTTGGGGCATGGATATGATCGGCAAAATCAATCCTCCATCAAGCAAAGGCCACATGTGGATTTTGGCCATCACTGATTATTTCACTAAATGGGTGGAGGCTGTCCCGATGAAATCGAAGAACTCAAAGGATGTTATCAATTTTGTGAAAGAACATGTCATCCATAGATTCGGGATTCCCCAAACTATCACGACCGATGGAGGTTCGGTCTTTATTTCTCAAGAGTTTAGAAAGTTCTGCGAGGACACGGGGATCAAGCTGATTAGGTCATCTCCATACTATGCTCAGGCGAATGGGCAAGCTGAAGCATCCAACCAGAGCCTCATCAAGCTGATCAAGAGAAAAGTCGATGAGCACCCTAGGCGTTGGCACGAGGTTTTGTCAGAGGCATTGTGGGCTTATCGCATGTCATGCCATGGGGCGATTAAAACCTCGCCATACCATCTAGTATATGGACAAGAAGCCGTATTGCCCTGGGAAATTACGGCTGGATCGAGACGTGTCACTTTTCAGGACAATCTAACAACTGAAGAATATGCAACCCTGATGAGTGACAGTGTTGAAGATTTAACTGAGCTCAGGCTGTGGTCGCTTGAGAAGATCAAAGAGAACAAGGCCAAGGTAGCTCGTGCATATAACAAGAAAGTGAGGCCAAAGGAGTTCCACGTTGGTGATCTGGTATGGGAAGCTGTGTTGCCATTAGGGACTAAGGATGCAACATATGGTAAATGGTCTCCAAATTGGCACGGGCCGTACAGGGTCGATCAAGTTTTAAGAGGAAACGCATACATGCTTGAGGAGCTGGACGGCGTGAAATTCCCAGTGGCGGTCAACGGTCAACATCTCAAGAAATATTTCCAAAGCATGTGGGATGATGGACAGTAAAACATGGGGGCCGATACATGAAATCGGCCAAGTAAAAGCACGTGAGACGTTGGACAATAAAAATGTGGGGGCCGATGCTGAAAATCGGCCGAATAAAAGCAAAAATATATAGCCGATGCACGGTCATCGACTCTAGAGGTTCACACATGTTACAAACAGGTGCCAGTTTACACATATGAGCTACTGAAGAAATGCTTCGAAGGCGTGGAGTGTGTCAGCACGGACACGATCCACCTCAGCGATCCCGGCTTCGTCATCTTCATCCTTGCCCGTCACTGGCTGCTTGTTCAGGGCACGTATTTCGATGGGCAATTAGAGATCTGGGTCGCTCTTTTTTGAAGAAGGTCGCAGGTTACCGTTTGAAGTTAAGAAGTGGCTGTTTAAAGCTTGCCTAAGTGTGCAACCAAGTTTTGACCTTGTCAACGTTTTTGGGAAAGCCGATGTGCATCGGCTCTTTGAGCTGTGGCTTGGTTGACTGCATGAACGTAACAAGGTGAAAGCCGATACGGTGCTATCGGCTTCTGGAGCATCGACCTATTGTGGCTATCGGCAAAATTAGGGGCGAACAAGGCAATCTTTGGGAAACAGATTTTCATTCATTCAAAAGATGATCGCTTACAAAAGGATGATTGATTACAAAAGGGAGCTTATTGCTACTACTACTACTGCTACTGGTTCCTAATCTAGGCCGAGGTCGTGCCGCGTGCCGCCGTCGCCTTGTGCGCTATCCTCGCCACTACATCGTCGTCTTCGCCGGCTTCTTGAAGAAGCCAGGAGCCCTCTCGCCCTCGCCGTCGTCGGTGTCCTCACTGGACCCGGGCGGAAGTACTTCACCGGGTACTCCTGAGGAGGTGTCCTCCTCTTCCTCCTCCTCGGAGGAGTCGACGCCCCAGACATGGCGTCGTGCCGGTCGCCTCCGCCTCCCCATCAAGAAGGAATCGCAGTCTTCTTCGGCCAAGGACGCGTCGTCCTCCGACCAAACGGCGAAATCCCAACCCCTCTCGTCCCACCATTGTGGGGCGAGAGTGTTGTACGCCGCTATCGGCGGGTGCTCTGGCGTCGGCTCTCGGTCGCTCATTGAGTTGGAGGCGTGGGAGGACAGGCCAGAGGAAGCAGAGGAGGCCATGGCGGAGAAAGAGGGTTTTTTCGGCGGAGGAAGAGGGTTTCTGGCTACTGGAGGAAGATGGGGGCTGCGAACTGCTTAGATGGATTTAAATAAGGGGAATAGTGGAGTGACGGTTCAATGCCATAGCGGTTTCCAGAATGTGCTGCCAAAATCGTCAAATCATGCACTGCGAAGGAGTTGAGAAGACAGGGCATCATGATGAAGGGGTGGCGTGACGATCCTGTTCTGCAACGCATTCTGTCAACGCGCAACCCGATACAAAAAAAAGAGGGGGAAGAAGAAAAAAAATATTAGCAGAGTGGTTTTGGAATTATTATTGCCAAAACCAGGGGGGCATGTGTTATCGCCATATTTTGGCCAAAGAAGAAGATGGGCCGTGATCAAGATGGGCTTGGAAGATACATATATTCAACGTGTTGTTGGATCGGCCTAGTGCGTGGATTTGGGCTAAATTGCCCGTGTATCTTGTATCATAGTAGGTTTCGTTTCAGTTTAGGTAAAGATAGAGTTGTAGAGTTATTCCAAAAGTAGAGAGTCTCCGGACTATAAATATGTACCTAAGGTTATCGAAGAAAGGAGGACAATCACGTTCACAACAAACACAATCTCGGCGCATCGCCACCCCTTGTTTCTAGGGTTTCTTTCGGGTAAGTGCCATGCTGCCTAGATCGCATCTTGCGATCTAGGCAGTATTTTTACTTATGCGTTATTTAGTGTTACTCGTACTGAAGCCTTGTTGATGGCGAGTAACACTACTATCATGGATTTGTTGAGGCTAGCATCGGTGCTTTTCGTTATAATTGTTTGATTTATGCTGCCTCTAGTTATCTCGCTACCTTTGCACCTTTTCCCAAGTGCGAGGGTAGCATCTTGCTTGATCTTTATTTAGTTGTTTCGATCTGTTATGGTTGTGCCTTGCTCACCAAGGTTTAGTTTGATATCCACGTAGTCAGGCCTTACAAACGGGTTGAACGATCCAGTAGTACGTAAAGACGTGGCCTACTTGTTCTAGAGAAGTTGTTCCGGTAATTAACTTTACGTTGGTTATTAGGCCTCCTCTAGGGTTAGTATTCTTCATCTTTTGTATATACCAGGCTCAATTACATGTAGGACGCCCGATTCGTGGTGAAAACGTTAAACCGTCGTAGATCGATTTAACTTGTAATGATAAAGCAAAACCCCATGTTATCGTAAATCTAATGCGAACCATGGGATAATCGGCTCGAGCCGATTCAGGAAACACGGAGCCGGTCACGGCTCGAATTTTACGATACTTATTTACCATGCAGAAATCAATCGAGCAATCCTTCACCTTCCGACCAGGTATAGGTCGGTGGCATCTCGAACCAAGCCGTGACGCAGGAGTTTTATGGCCGTTGCCGAGGGACCAGGCCCACCAATTCAGGAGCCTCCGGCTCTTCGTGTTGCTCGTCGCTGCTCGTCGGTGAGTTTTGGCAGGCAACACTATAAAAACACTTAGTCAAAAGTCGAACTTTCCTTAAACCAAAATCATACTTGCTAACACTAAAGTAGCCTAATACTTCTATATCTATATAGTTTTAATCAAAGTGCAATATTTGCAACTTTGATTCCTGACCATGCTTCCTTTGCGCTAAACTTAACTCTGATTCAATGATTAACTCAGAAATCACCCTAGAATCTTGTTCCTTACAACAAAGAAACACATTGTTCACCAATATGTCAATCACATATATAAGAACATTGTTACGCCCCACTCAAATATTTTATCAATATTTGATATTCTCGGATGTCACTCATCTCCCACTCAAATATTTCATCCACATATTATATTTGGAAAACTTCTTAGTTCCCACTCAATTTGGAGAATTTTCTTGATAATCTTGGCAAACCCAAAATTCTTTGATATTGCATCAAATCAAGAATTTTCTGCTAGAAGACTTCAGTAATTCATGATTGGTCAAAACCTGCTGCATGTTGTATAGTTACAACCTTTTTTCTTCAAACTCTTGAATACTTTGCAGTTTTGATTATTCCTTTGAGCTTTTATGTCTTCCTTTTAAGTTTCATTTCCATCCTTTCAACTTTTTAGTTTACTGGGAAGGATTAAGTAAATTCTATTACTCAATGAGATCAACTAACTTTTACTTCATAATCTCAAATGTAACTTAATTTGGGATTTCATGACTCTAAGTCATTTCTTGTACGTAGGTCCATCAAACTTTCTTTGTAGTTCGTATGTATGTCTTATTGCAACATTAAGTCAAGTAAATCAAGAATGAATATTCTGTAAGTGGCAGAACAAAATCATGAATCCTACTTTTATAAAGTATTAGCTGAAACACTTATGATCATTTCATTATAGTTTCCCTCTATTTGTAAAGTTTGTCTCCCGGAACATGTTCCGTTCTACATTCTTAACAATTCGGTGGTTAGGTCAAAACTTAGCTTACAATTATACCCTTCCACTAATACTTCTATAAGAAGACACTTTCTCAAAGAAGTATCATGCTGAGACAATACAAACTTTGTCTTCTTCGGGTATTAGTTTGGAATTTGTATTCATAGTCTTACTAAGAATGCACCACAAAGACTTACAATTCGCAATGATCTCGAACTATCAAGATATCTAGAAACTCGATCTTGCCATATCTCATATGCTGCTATTTCGGTGAATCTTTAGATGTTTCTTATGTTTTATCGAGTGTTTACTATTCCAATCTATAAGCCTAATACTAACGTTAATCCTAATGGAATTTATTTTAGACCATATGTATCTTATGTACTATGATTATGATGTATTTGGAAATATCAATAATATTTGATTAGTCCAATCACCATAATTTTTGAAACTGTTTTCACAAGTCCTCATATGACAATTTTCTATTAACTTGAATTTAAAGTCAGTTGGATAAAATCGCAAAGACTTTGATATTCTTGTCAATTTTATATCTACCTTGATTGTAAATATCTTTGAATGAGTCAAATAGTTTCATATTCATGTTTGCATATCTTTTGGAAATTTTCATATTTCATAAATGCTTTATTATCATATAGATTAAGAACTAGAATAACTTGTTTGTAATTACAATGTGAGTCATAAAAGAAATTATTCATAGAAAAGGAACAACTGATTGTTTCTCATTAATATGAATAACGTTACAAGCAAGACACACTAATACGTTTCACAAACTTGATTACAAAGCTTTTATTCAAATTTTCTAATCCTAATGATAAACTTCGAGGGAAGGAGTGTCGTCAGCCTTCAATCAGATTGCTTGTTGTTATCACGCCATCAGTGACTTGTTCCATCTGCAACACTCACACAGAGGGTCCTATTTTCAAATAAAACCAGAGTTAAATATCTAATACTTGAAACTGCATAAGTGTTTCATGGAACCATTTATTACTTGTATATCAATATATACCTTATTTGTTGACTTCGTTCCCAATCTTGGGTTCGTCCTTGTTGGTAGTCCTTATCTTGGCTACGACCTTGCGAAAGTTATATGGTATCCCTGTCGTGACATAGTAGGGGGAAGTGAACGCAACATCCCAAATATTGCAAAGTCTTCAGTTAGCCTGGTTCCCATGGCATCCTTAAGACATTCATGGAACTCTTCCATGGTGTCCAGGTGGCTTTCCAAGCTTGAGTTTTCTTCCATATTAATGGAGACAAACTCCTTCATGTACTCAAATCGCATGCATTTAACCTCAACTGGAAACATGCTCTTCAATCCATCGAGCATATCATATGTGTCGATTTCATGGAAGGGTATTCTCAAGCCAGATTCCATTGCATGGATAATGGTGTACTTGACAACCATAAATATGTCATGGTGGTCATGAAGAGTCGCATATTCATTTCCGTCGAAGTCATCGAGGAAATATTCCGTGGGGATGGCCATAATCTACAAGAAAATTTGCAAAAGGACTTAGACTAAGTTCATAATTGGAATTTAAATTTGTAATCATATGATCAAACTAGCTCCCACTGAAACTATCATCCCTAAAGACAGTTAAGAGATTACACGGCCCCTTTACACCATATTATCCCTGATTGTCATGGCCTTTGATGCGGCTACCATGGTGGACTATATCCGTCAATCACATCATCCATGTAAATCGTGCTTGATCTTTCGATCTCCGTGTTTCGAGACCATGTCTGTACATGCTAGGATTGCCAGTTCTAACTTGTGTGTATTGAAGTACAACATGTCTTACACCCACCGTATGCAAACGCAGATATGCATGACACCTGATCGTCATGGTGTGCCTCATAATGGAAAATTTTCTTAGTGATGCACACACAAGGGGAACACTATCATTGGAATTAATCAGGGATCACCGTATTTAAATGCTACCGCTGTGTATCGAATACCAACACTCAAACAAGATGCACATAAATATTAAATCATATCTAATCTAATGTGACATGACATGGTTGTCTTTGCACTCCATAATCTTCATCATGTGCGCCGGCATGATCTCCATCAGGCCACATGATTTACGCCAAGTCCAGGATGCCACTGGTCTTGTTATCATCTTCATGATGACTATTTCCATACTACTTAGTAATAGGAAAAATAAATACCTTACCGCATGATGACCCACAATTATAGGGGACCGCAACAGTCTTCGAGGGTAGTATTACCTAATTTATTGATTCGACACAAGGGGAGCTAATGAATACTTGCAAGCCTTAACAACTGAGTTATCAATTCAGCTGCACATGGAAATAGTCTTGCTCACCGAAGTTTATCAGTAGCAACAGCTTTGTAGTAGCAATAGCAAAATAACATCAGCAGCATAACAAGAGCATAGTAACAGTAGTAGCAAACAGTAGGATATGAGTGCGGTAGACATAGGGATGGATGGACGGGCGTTGCATGGACAAGTCTAAACATGTAACTTCGATATCTAGGGAAATTGCAGATAAATAAGATAAATCATCCAAGTACTAAACAATTGTAGGCATGTGCTCCATATATAGTCATGCATGCTCTCAATGATAACTTGCACAACATCTTTTGTCCTACCAGCCCGTTGCAGCAGGGCCTCAAGGGAACTACTGGCAATTAAGGTGCTCCTTTTAATAGAGCACCGGAGCAAAGCGTTAACACTCCGTGAACACATGTGATCCTCACATCACAGCCATCCCCTCAGGTTGTCCCAATTTCTGTCACTTCGGGGCCTTTGGATCCGGACAATGATATGTGTACACAACTTGCAAATAAGATCACAAACAATACTACCATAATGAATCAATAATAAGTTCAGATCTGAGATCATGGAACTCGGGCCCTAGTGACAAGCATTAAGCACAAGAAGTTGTAACAAAGTCAAATAGCACTAATAGAGATACTAGGCACCATGCCCTAACAATCTTATTTGATTACATGATAGAACTCATCCAATCCCTACCATCCCCATAGCCTACTAAGGGGGATTACTCACTCATGGATGGAGCAAACATGGATGGTTGATGGAGAGGCGTTGGTGATGATGATGGCGATGATCCTCTCCAAATTACCCATCCCGGCAAGGTGCCAGAACGGAGTTTCTAGTTCCGAATCGCGGTTTCGGTGGTGGCAGCGCAACAGAACTCTTTCTGAAAAACGTCGCCTCCTGGTTTTTAGGTCAGAAGGCAACTTATAGGCGAAGAGGGAGGCCGAGGGGGTGCCTAAGGAGGCCACACCCCCTCCAGGCGCAGCCAGGCCTGGCCCGCGCGGCTGGGGGTGTGGGCCCCTCAGGCCTCCACTCCGTATCGTATTCTGGCTCCGTGAGTCTTCTGGTGAAATATGATTTTTGGCATATTTTCCGGGATTTTTCCTGATAGTTGATTTCCTGCACAAAAACTAGATACCAAGGTAATTCTACTGAAAACAGCGTCAGTCCGTATTTGTTGTATCCAAATCACACAAGTTTAGAGGAGAAAAAATAGCAAAAGTGTTTGGGAAAGTAGATACATTTTGGACGTATCAACTCCCCCAAGCTTAGCTTATTGCTTGTCCTCAAGCAATTCCGTTGAAAACTGAGTGCGATAAAAGAACTTTCACGAACACATTTGCTTCATATGATGTATATATTCTTAGAACAGGAGTAGATACTTAGACAATTCATATTAAGGAGTATGCAACTAAGTCTACTCAATAGTCATTGCAAGCTATGAAGAGATTCCAACTCAATAATAATAAGTAGCATGAAACATAAACATAAGCAACGTTGCAGTGCTCATAATAAGGTATGATAGAGTGGTATCTCGCTTGCCTTTGTTTGTAGAGCACAACATAAATGCCAAGGCACCTCTGAAGTTCAAGTGAAGACTAGAAGTAAAGATATCAGAGATACAAGCATCAACGTCATGACATAATTAACCAAGTTTGATACAATCACATTACACTAAGAATGACAACTATGCTCTCAAGAAGGTGCGCATAGAATAAGTGGTGACTCAACAAGGAAGTGGAAAGGTTTTGAAAAGTTTGAAAGGCTTCCAAATGCTGAAAGTATGGTACTCATTAGCTTTGAGCTCTCATTGCCCCTATCATAAGCATCTTTAGATGGTTAAGGTGAAAGTAAGGTCCAATATGAGTTATATGCTTGATAGACCATAAACTGGAAATCTCATGTCCCTTGAGTACGAGGGCCGCTCCTCGTTCTACTCAACTTTAGTTACCGGTAAGTTGTTGTCATCGTAAATACATGCGTATCATAGAGGACCGCCAACGGGGTACCCCTTGCACATGATATAGGAGCTATCCCGTAATCAAAATGAGAAGGCAAGCAGACAATGAGCATCTCAGCGGTCTTTTTATTTGCTATTTGCATAGGTTTTTATTGAGGATGCTTCACAGATTGCTCATTATGGTTATGCTGCAAGTTTCCACTATGATTAGGCATGGCTTAGGCTAGCGGCCCAGGCGTTTCTCTAACACATATATATAACTCCATGAACTTACAAACTGCCCTTTTATTTCACACCGACAACATTCATAAACAAAAGAGCATGATATCAACTGGAGTGTTGAAAGCGTTCCTCATGACAACACGGTTCTGCTAAGTCCCAGCCTATAATTTGCAAGCATATAACTTTCATGGACAGTCACAATGGTTCAGGTTTATTAAGTGCAAGAAATAAAGTGTTCCATCAAGTTCGTGAGAGCTTTATTAACTAAATTTCTCAAAACAATCAAACATTTTATTTGGAAGAAAACAAGGCATAATGAATATCCTCGGAATAGCAAATGATGCTAGTAGGTAGATACGGTGGACATTGTGGCAATATTGGTTTTGGGAGTTGGATGCACAAGTAGAGCTCATACTCAGCGCAAGTGAAGGCTAGCAATAGAGAGAGAGAGAGCGACAAACGAGAGAGCAATAACTGTCATAATCATGTTTGCAACAAAACATGACTAATTATGGCATGAAGGTGATACAAGAACTCTGAGGCAATATAAATCATCGAGGCTTACTAAAAATTGTTCAGTCATATGCATGCGTGAGGATGTGCCAAGTTGATTCACATGAAACATTCAGAGGAGGATACCACAATATCATACCAAGTTATGAATAAAACAATGCAAGCAAACATTCATATGACATGCTACAAACTATTAGCAAGCTGGAGCTAATCATAAGAGAGCAAGAACTACTAAGCATCCATAAATAACATACACCTTACATGAACAGATTAAGCATGCTCACAATGATTAGTATATGTACAAAAATGAAAACAAATAGAGTTCATTACCAGCCTCTTACCACGCCTCAAGTTGTCTTAATCTTCATTATTGCCCTTCACTTGTGTGGCTTGAATAATAACATGAAGCCAAACTCACCGAGGACTGCTGAACCCTACAAATAACTTCACAAAACCAAAGAAGAACAACAAATATTTTTGGTGTTTTCGATTTTTTAAAACAAGAACACAAAGCATAAACAAACACAACAAAATCTTTTTGGATTTTTCTTTAAGGCAAACCAAAGTTAAAAAGCAAAGAAACAAAACAAGAAAAACAACGAAAATATTTTTTGTCTTTTTGTGTTTTGGGAAAGCAGAAACAAAAACCAAAAAGAAAGCGAAACATGGATACACAAAGAACCGAGGAAACATGATATATAGATGAGTGTGATGTCGGTATACCTCCCCCAAGCTTAGGCTTTTGGCCTAAGTGGGGCTCAAATCCATGGTGAGCAAGAAGATGCACCTCCGTAGTACGACGAAGAGGCCCCTTCTTCCTGGTACGAGCTTGAGGACGCCCCTGTGTAGTGTAAAGAGGGGTCGTATGAGGGCGCGTCCCCCTGGTAGTGTCCGTGGAACCCACGAATGCATAGCTGCTCGTCCATCTCCTCCTTGGAGCGCGACCAAGGTCCCTGACAAATACTGAACAAAGTGGTTTGGGGTAGAGGAATTTCTCTCTCTTCCCCATCAGTAAACATCATCCTATAAACCAGACTATCAAGGGTAGAGATAGCAGTGATAAAGTGATGCGCTTTCATGACAGCTAAATCAAGCCTCTGAGGAGCCAAAATTGTACCATTTGGATCAACAGATAGGTCTAAAGTAGCAACAATACGTGCAACAATAACTCCCCCATAAATGGGTCCCTTAGCAGCTAAGCGACGAGCAATGAGAGAACCAAGATTGTACCTGGTTTTATTGTTGAGTGCAGCAACTAGGAAAGCCAAATGATAGTTGGAAATATTGCTAGTGTTCTCCCTACCAAGAACACTAGTGGCAACATAATAAGCAAAATACCTGATAGTTGGGAGTTGAATATTTCTTATCTTTCCACGCTGGGCTCTACGGTCATCATCATTAGTTATCCCACAGTAGAGCTCCAACAAATCAGCGAGTTGAGATGGAATCTTCTTCACCGTCCCAGCCATGCCAATACCCAAGATTTCGCAAAATTTCTTCAATGTCATGGAGATAGGCCTGTTATAGATTTTGAAAGACACATCTGGCTTGAAAGGTCTGTTAGAAAAAGAGAAACTCTACACAAAGGTTTTAGTGAGTATAGCATATTGCACACTCTCATCCTGCATATAACTCATTAATCCAACCCTCCGAACCAAGGTTAGGAAATCATTGAGAATCCCTGCAGCCTGCAAAAAGGTAGGACAAGAGAAGGTAGAAGGGTGTGCATCCCCCTCATTCCCTCGTCGCCAAAACGCGATGTAATGAGATCCTCATTGTTTGATGGCGTAGCTCAGGGGGATGATCTTGAAGGCCTTGTCCTCCTAGGGGCATCACTCTCAAACACTTCTCCAAAGGTGTGGTGGTCCATTTTTTGAAATTTTTAGACAACATCAAACCAAGTGATTTCCAAGTTGATAAATGATAAGAAACTACTATAGGAACTTGCTAGAGGGCTAAACATGCATCAAAATGAAATCTCTAAGCATATAACAAGCATGCAAGCTCATACAACCTAACACCTATAGCAGCAAAATACTCAAGATACAATTTACCAATCACAAATCTAATTGGACAAGCGGAGGAGGCACATACCAAGGAGAAATCCCTCCAAAAATCAGCAGCAAAGATGGGTTGAGCAAGGCGATCGAAAATCAGGAGCAAGAAAAGCAGGAAATCAAGATTTGAGAACTTTTCCGGTGTTTTTTGAGAGAGAGAAAAAAGTGGCTGGAAGGAGGCAAGTTGGAGTCCTAGGGGTGGGCCACACCTAGGCCAGGCATGCCCTGGGGCTGGCCGCACCACCAGGGGGTGTGCTGGCCCGGTGAGTCCCCTAGGTCACTCCAGGTGCCAGACTGCCCATTTTTTCATGAAAAAATTTAAAATGAATTTTGTGGAATTTTTTGGGAAACTTTTTTTTGACCAATTTTCAGGTTATGAAAACTGATTTTCTCACAGAAAAAGATTTTTTTCTAGAATAAGCAAAAGCAAACATAAACCAAAACTACAGAAGTTATAAGACACTCTAACAAGCAAGCAACTAGCAAAACTAAAGCTAACAAGAGAGAAAGAAAATACTAGGAAGGAGAAAAATAAAAGTGAGCAAGTATAACCATTGTGAAAGCATTGTTTTGTTCATTAAAATCCTTTTGTTAACAAGGTTGATCAAGTCTTGTTACCGAAACAATCTTATATGAAACAAAACTTTGCATTTTACAAAATGATTATGTTACCTCAAACTTGATAGCAATTGTCCCAATCATAATAGTTTCAAAACTTTCTTGTGGAATGGGACAATATATTTCTCCAACTTTGATGCTCTAAATATTTTCAATGGAATTCAGACCATAGCTCTTATCAATCTTCTTGGGGAAATAGACAGTATGCTCTTTGTCATTAATATTAAAAGTTACTTTTCCTTGATTACAATTGATGACAACACCTGCAGTATTAAGAAAAGGTCTCCCAAGAATAATAGACATATTATCATCTTCAGGCATCTCAAGCACAACAAAATCAATTAAAACCAAGCAATTATGAGCTACTTGAATAGGAACATCCTCACATATACCAACAGGAATAGTAGTTGACATATCATCCATTTGCAAAGATATATCAGTTGGTATCAACTTTTCTAACTGGAGTCACTTGTAGAGAGAAAAAGGCATAACACTAACTCCAGCTCCCAAATCACATAAAGCAGTTCTAACATAATTATTCTTAATAGAGCAAGGAATAGTTGGAATACCTGGATCACCAAGTTTCTTTGGAACCTTACCATTGAAGGAATAATTAGCAAGCAAAGTAGAAATTTCCTCATTAGGAATCTTCCTTTTATTAGAGATAATATCCTTCATATACTTTGAATAAGGAGGCAACTTAATAGCATCAGTCAAAGGAATTTGCAAAAATAAAGGTTTCATCCACTCACAAAACTTGTTGTAGTGTTCTTCCTCCTTTGACTTATGTTTCTTATTGGGAAAAGGCATATGTTTATGCACCCAAGGTTCTCTTTCTCTACCATGTTTATTAGCAATAAAATCTTCCTTAGTGTACCTAGTGTTCTTAGTGTACCTAGTGTTCTTAGTGTGCTTCTCAGGTTCTTACTCAACTTCTTCCTTATAAGGAGCATCATTTTTATCATTACCACTCTCAGTTTCAGCATCAGAGACATATATACTATTAGGATCTACAACAGGTTCAGGTGGTTCCTCAAATATTTTGTGTTTCTTTCTCTTTCTCTTATGAGGACTACCACTACTTTCACCTTGTTGAGAATCCTGCTCAATTTTTTTAGGGTGTCCTTCAGGATATAAAGGATCTTGAGTAGTTATACCACTCCTAGTTCTAATTCCATAAGCATGTTTATCTCCCGAGGCATTAACTAGCATATCATTTTTTACCTTAGAAAGTTGATCAATTTGAGTTTGAACCATTTGAAATTGTTTACAAAGCATTTTAACATCATTAGCAGTTCTTTCCACAATATCTTTCAACTCATTAATAGCTCTAGAGTTTTTCAATAAATGATTCTGAACTTGTTTATTAAAATTACCTTCTTTAACTATAAATGTGGCAAGTTCATCTAAGCATTGATCAAGAGGCTTACCATAGGCAATATCACCTTCAGAAAAGTGGAGAGAGTGTACCTCAATAGTAGATGAGAGGGGAATTGGCTTACATAATTCTTCTATAGGAGTTAGATTCTTCACATCTTTAGCTCTAATACCTTTATCCTTAAGACATTTCTTAGATTATTTCATCACTTCATCATTTAATGCAAATCACTCCCCTCTTCTTTGGTGTTGGTGTTGGAACTGGTTCAGGCACAATTGGTTCAGGATTAGTAGGCTCAGGTGTATTTAACTCGGTTGAAGTCCAATCATCATAATTATTATTATTTTAGCCATTAATTCTTTCGCATCTGTAGGAGTTATTTTTCTGAAAACACAATCAGCAAAACTATCTAGGTATGTCCTAGAATCATTAGTTAGTCCATTATAATAAATATCAAGAAGCTCATTTTTAGGCAATGGACATCCAAGATGTGCATGAATTAAGGCATAGAACCTTGTCCATGACTCAGGCAATTTCTCTTCTTATCCCTGTTTAAAATCAAAAAGTCTCTGCAAAGTAGCATGTCTAGCACTAGGAGGAAAATATTTCTGGAAGAAAGAATCAATCAAACAATCATGGCTATCAATGGATCCAGGAGGTAATCTATTAAACCAAGCCTTAGCTTCTCCTTTTAGTGAAAAGGGGAAGATCTTAGTAACAAAGTACTTGTGCATCTTAAAATCATCATAGAATAAAGCACTCATAGTGGAAAGCTCATTCATATGTGCCACAACACTCTCACTCTCAGTCCCACAAAAAGGTTCTTTCTCAACAATGTCTAAATAGGTTAAATTAAGAGAGAAGTAATAATCTTCATCTTTAATATCTATGGGAGAAGTGGCAAACTTAGGATCAGAGGACAGTTTAGGAATAATGGTACGTCTCTCAAGGAGACTCTTATTAGCACTAGCATAATGTGTGTTTCGGCACTCTTCAATAAATTTATTAGTCAACTCAATGTAACCATCATTAATATCACATCTCTCTCTAGACTCAGGTGAGCTAACAGGTGTAATAGTGTCTTCACTAGGAGTTTCAGTATTTCCTAGTATAGCCATAGTAGCATCTAGGAAAGGACCTAATGAACCACTTGCATCAAGCACAGTAGAAGTAACATCATGAGTATCATAAGCAATTTCAGATTCAGCAGTAGTAGCAGTCTGTGTAGCATGTGTATGTGGTGGGGTGCTCGACGTGGCACTTTGTTGGTAACCCCAAGTGCAGGGTGTGAAGAGCACAACAACAAGTTTTACCTCAGTTGAGACCGAGGTTATCGAACCAGAAGGAGGAAGGAAACGACACACAGGTGTTGCAAGCAACGTGGAGACCTGCACAACACAAACTCAAGACTTTGTCCCAACGAATCAGTGAGGTTGTCAAGCTCACCGGTTTGCTGTAACAAAGGATTAAGCGTATGGTGTGGAATGTAATGGTGGTTTGCAGCAAGTAAATAAGTAACAGTGGAAGATGTATCAATGGTAAAGATTGGACCAGGGTCCATAGTTCACTAGAGGTGCTCTCCTTAGATAAACAACATGGCATGAAGGGTAAACAAATTACAGCAAGGCGATTGATAGGAACTGAGCAAGGCATAACGATGCAATTACTAGTTAGAAAGATCCTATGAGGTTGATTGGGCAATACAACAAGATACATAGACCGCCATCCAACTGCATCTATGACTAGAAGTCCACCTTCAGGTTATCATCCGAACCCCCTCCAGTATTAAGTTGCAAGCAATGTACAACCGCTGCTTTAAGCAAAGTGTGTAAGGTAAACAGTCCACATGTTCCATGAACAAGAGACCGTTGTTTTATCCCTAGTAGCAACAACACATCTACAACCAAAGAGATTATTGTCACTTCCCTTGGAAACTAGAGGCATGAACCCACTATCGAGCATAAATACCCCCTCTTGGAGTCACTAGCAACTACTTGGCCAAGATAGCTACTAACAACGGAGAGCATGCAAGATCACAAACAACACAGACATGATAGAATCAGAAAGACAAAACCATCAATCAAACCAACATAATAATATCAATATCCATCGGAACCCCGCTGTAACTACCTTGGTGAATTACGCTCCTAGATACAAGCCTGGATGAGCGGAAATGGTTGAAATAGTACGGTGGGGCCCAAATGCCACTCACAGGTAGACCTTTCGGCCGTCCCAACCATTTCCAATCATCGGGACAAGTACGGGCGGCGTAATCGGTAGGCGAAGGGATCAACTACATACACAAATGAGTATGTATGCAAGCCACCATACAATAGTACATCAGAGCCATTCCATCTAAAAATAAAGGAAATATAGCAACGCCATACGGCAAGATTCAAATGTCCTAGATAGATATAATAGTTTGGGATATCTCCCCATACATCACACATCAGAGTATCAGGCGGAAGCGGCAAACAAGATCCGAGTACGGATAAGAAGCAAATCGGCATAAGATGCCCCATAAATAAGCACATCCCATCCACAGATCTCACGGATCCCCGTTCCCGGAATCTCTACACCGAACGATCGTTCCCCACATCATCAGCCTCCTCCACCCAGTATCCGTCTTGCGAGTGTACCTGTTCATCTGAACCAATAATTTATCGTGTGAGACCCTAGGGGTACTCAGCAAGTCTTTATGCCTCTAAAGGGGACACAACCTGGGGTGACGCAATTGCAGCAAAAGGTAAACCCTAGAAGTTCTATAGATACTCGCTAACCATCCGCCTAACCAAAGATAGACGGATGTCCGTGAATTAATGACAACAATTATAACAGTAATATCCACAGATCCATCCTCCTCCTCGCTTACCAACGAGGAAGCGGACGAACAACCCCCCATCCGTTGGCAATTTTATTAACCATTCCATGAGTGTTGCACTAATTACTAGTCAGTTACTTAGTCAAATTAAAAATGGTACTTTAGTTATGCTTGTCTATGATCGAGAAACTGTGCCCAAGTCGTCCATAATCGCGGACACGGCTTTCAGAAAGTTTACCCTGCAGGGGTGCACAAATTGAAACACACACTCGATCAACCTCGGAAAAACCAAATCAAAACCCAACGAGGCCTTCACGACAAAGCAATCACATGATTCAGAAATATTTCAGGGGGCCACCCCATTGAGTAGACCCATAGCGGTTAATGACTCGAGACGGACTCAAGGTTTGCGACAATGGTCAGAAACGACGGGAACCCGAAAGTGTGACTGGCTTGTCGATACCGCGAAAACACTCCGCTTACCTAAATAGATAGGTGCTCCTCGCACAATCTTAATAAAGCAAAGAAGCATGGCATAAGTACAGGATAGTAACAAAACCTCAAACTAGTTTGTGGCCCCAAGAAATAAGACGGAATCAAGCTCTGGCTCAGGGGGGTCCCATAAGCCTCCCGGATATGGATAGCGCGAATAATCAAGGAACAGGAATCAAGTACTCGGGGTCCTACGGGACACAAGTGAGCAGGAAAACCAAATAGCAGATATTGCTCACCGGTGCCACTTTCATTAGTTATCCCATTACTACTCAAGTTAAGTTGTTTAGGTACCTCGTTATCCATCAGACACTCACATACCCTACACATGCTGTTCTACGACTCGCATGGCTCAAACAACTCCTGTAGTAATGGCTCATGGGATGGAGGAACAAGCTTGGTGGGGTTTAAAAGTAAAGGCTATGCAATACTTGGGATTCAGTTTAATGCAATCGCGACTCAATGATGCAAGAATAAGATAGAGGCAATAGGTACTATATGTATGCAAGCATGTGGTAGTGCTTGCCTGGCAGCTCAGTTGAAGCGAGAGACGGATCTGGGTAGTGCTCCTGGGTTCCTTGATATATCCCCTGCTCAGTGTCTATTCGAAGAAGAGCCAAACAAACAAGGGCAAATATAAATACAGTGCACAAGCATATGAATTAAATGCGACAAGCAAACAATCATGCCATGATGAATGATGCACAATTTGCATGGCATTAAGTAGCATGGCATCGGTGAGGTGTGGAATACAAGAATAAATCATTTTATTGAGTTTTGGGCCACATTTTATCCTCATAATAGTTGCTGTTTGCATTATATTTATATGATGCATGCTGCAAAACAGAACATGGAATGCATAAACAGAAAGGTCTCGTCGAGCTGATCATTTTAGACATATCATTTGTTAAATTTGGATTTATAAAACAAAAGTTATTAATTAATTAAGGCCGAGGGCATTTTATTGTAATTTTATTCAACTTGAAAATTTAAAGTGTTCAAAATATATTTTGGATGGCATATTCGAAATCCTCACATTTTTCTGATTCAAAAACATATATTATTTGTATTATTTGGAGTTATGAATTTAAATTTATTTTAAAGTCAAAATAATTAAAGAGGGGTCAAAGTCAAAGGTTTGACTAGATAGAGTCAAATCTGGTCAAATTCGAAAACATGGTTGAATTCATATTTGGAAAACATTTACTTTTCATTTTGAAAGTTTTTACAAATTCGAATTATTTCACAATATATGAATTTAGTTAGATTTAAACATTTCCTGAAATTTTATTTGTATTAAAGGTTTGGCAAACTTTTGTCACGCAGCTGAAAACTACCCCCAGTCAATGACGAGTGGGCCAGAGGGCGAGAAGGGGCCACCGCGCGCGAGACTGAGCGCTGCCTGACACGTGTGCACGGCGGGGATTGCGGGTTGAGGAAGGCAAAAAATGCGGGTGCCTTTTTACAAAAAAGGGGAAGAGGGAGGGACCGCGGGTTAGATAGAAGGGAAGGTCAGGGGCTTCTTTGCAAAACGTCTACGAGCTGTCGCTGACGAAACTGAAGAACTGATCGCGAAAACAGCCAGCTGAACCCTGTCTTCGGGAGACGATGGCGAGCAATCCTTTGGGAATTTGGTGATGCCGCAAAAATGAAAATTGTAGAGGGACGATAGGGCTACATCTTTCGTGTTTGGAGCTACGCCAACGGAGGTCTGTAGCGGACGGGGCAAGGAGATGAACAGAGGAGCAGAAACTGCTTGGGCGGGCTGACGAACTCCGACAGTTCGTCGACGGAAACCGCGATCTTGCGAGGATGAATCCGAGATATTGAGAGGTAGAACTGGAGTGATTCTTCTAGGAATGGAAAGAGGGGACATAGGAGAAGAGGTTAGAGGCGAGGACACGCATCGAGAAGGGCCGAGACAGCGGAAAAGGACGCGGGAACAGAGGACGTTTAGGCGTTGCAATATGGCCGCTGCTGCCGTCGCAGGGTGCGACGTGCGCGTCGTGCGCCAGAGCGCGAGCGCCAGAGGCGGGCGAGGCCAGCGAGGTGAGGCGAGGGGAAAGAGGGGCTCACCACCGGGGGCGGAGACGGTGAAGACAGGCGCTGGCGAGATGACGGCGAGGTACACGGCCGACGACGGTCGGGGTCGGGGAGCAGACAGTGGCGGCGCCGGTGGGTTCCCAGGGATGCCGAGGCGATGTAGAGGTCCACCGGATCGATCTCCCACCTTGGCTTCACCACACGGACACCACCACGTCAACACGATCGATCTCCTGCCATGGTGGAAGAAAGAAGAGCAGATGGGTGGGGATGGCGGCGCGAGGATGGAAGAAGGGAGGCTAGGGTTGGGAGGCCGCTCGGGGATAGATAAGAAGGAGGGGCAGGCGAGTGCGAGGTGACGAGGACAACGGAGTGGAGACGGCCACCTGCCCGCCCACACCAAGAGAGAGAGATGGCGACGGAAAGAAGAAGAACAGGAGACGGCGTCGGTGGTGAAGGGGTACTGGGCCAGGGGAGGAGAGTTGGGCCGGAGGGGAAAAGAGGGCCGGGCAGATAAGAGGGCTGGGCCCAAGGTGGCTGCCAGGTTTGATTCTCTCCTTTATTTATTCTTCTTTTTATTTTTATTTGTTTTGTTTGTTTCAAATTCAAGCAAGCATTTGATTTCAAATCTTTGGAACCTTGCAGATAGTTTGAACAGAGAATTTTGGAAATGCCAAAGATAGAAAGGAGGGAAAAAAATAGAAGTGGAGATGAGTGATGCCCACATACATAATAGATGTATGTTCCATTTTGGCATTTTACAAGATTAGTGGCTTGAGGGTTTTAGAAAAGAATAAAATCATTTTATTAACTATGGAACCCTAGCAATGAATTCCACATTGTAGGAAACAAAAATATAGATAGGTAAAAGAGGTGGAGATATTTGTGATAGCAACTACACAACCAAGACAAAACAAATGAAAGCTAGATATGATGCTCCAATGCAAGGTGGCATGATGACATGAGCATGATAACATGATGATGCAACAATTATATGTAGGAAGTAGCCATTATATTACTAGATCAAGTAGCATTACAGTTGTTAGACAAATGGGATGCTACACCCGCAAACACAACATGCATGGTTACAAATAGATTAGATCTTGATCATGAACGGAGCTCACAAGACCCATAGTCCAAGGTGGAACTACTCACGCATCATACCGGAGAGAAGGCCTCCGGGATGATCTCCCCTCCGGCAGGGTGCCAGGAAGAACTCCAGATCCCCCCGATCTAGGGACAATGGTGGCGGCGGCTACAGACGGTTTCGTGGATATTTCATCGGGTACTCAGGGTTTCTGCATCGGGGGATTCTTATAGGCGAGGGGGGGGGGACCGAGGAGGCGGCCAGGGCCACCAAACCCTATCCAGGCATGGGGATGCCCCCCCCCCCGCGCCTGGGGTGGGTCTAGCCCCCCTGGCTGGCCCCTCTGGCTCTCCTCTGGACTTCTTGTTCCCCACGGAAAGTAATTGACTTTGTCCTTTGTCCCGTACAATTTCGAGAATATTTCTTTACTAACTTTTCTGAAACAAAAAACAACAGAAAACATGCATCTGGCACTGTTGCAACTTGTTAGTAGGTTAGTACCATAAAACATGTAAAAAGCACCTCAAAGTGTGGACAAGTAAAGCAAAGTAGATACTAAACAAGCATGGAGCATAAAAAATTATAGATACGTTTCCAACGTATCATGTAACAAGCTTACTTATAGCAGGCGATGATTCAAGAGCAGCAGAGGTGTTTAGGACTGTACCTCTTCTTGTAGTGGATGGTAAAATAGGAAACTTTCCATCATGAGACTTCCCCATGATGAAAGAAATAGCAGTGAACAATAATAGATCCAAGTGAATTACAAATAAAGCTATGCTCCCCGGCAACAGCGCCAAAAAATAGTCTTGATAACCCACAAGTATAGGGGATCGCAACAGTCTTCGAGGGTAGTATTACCCAATTTATTGATTCGACACAAGGGGAGCCAAAGAATACTTGCAAGCCTTAACAACTGAGTTGTCAATTCAATTGCACCTGAAAATAGTCTTGCTCACAGAAGTTTATCAGTAGCAACAACTTTGTAGTAGCAATAGCAAAGTAACAACAGCAACAAAACAAGAGCAATAGTAACAGTAGTAGCAAAGAGTAGGATATGAGTGCGGTAGGCATAAGGATGGATGGACGGGCATTGCATGGACAAGTCTAAACATGTAAATTCGAGATCTAGGGCAATTGCAGATAAATAAGATAAATCATCCAAGTACTAAACAATCATAGGCATGTGCTCCATATATAGTCATGTGTGCTCGCAATGAGAACTTGCACAACATCTTTTGTCCTGCCAGCCCGTTGCAGCGGGGCCTCAAGGGAACTACTGACAATTAAGGTGCTTCTTTTAATAGATCACCAGAGCAAAGCATTAACACTCCGTGAACACATGTGATACTCACATCACATCCATCCCCTCAGGTTGTCCCAATTTCTGTCACTTCGGGGCCTTTGGATCCGGACAATGATATGTGTACACAACTTGCGGATAAGATCACGAACAATACTATCATAACGAATCAATAGTAAGTTCAGATCTGAGATCATGGAACTTAAGCCCTAGTGACAAGCATTAAGCACAAGAAGTTGCAACGAAGTCAAATAGCACTAATAGAGATACTAGGCACCATGCCCTAACAATCTTATTCGATTACATGATAGAAGTAATCCAATCCCTACCATCCCCATAGCCTACCGCGGGGGATTACTCACTCATGGATGAGGGAAACATGGATGGTTGATGGAGAGGTGTTGGTGATGATGATGGCGATGATCCTCTCCAAATTCCCCGTCCCGGCAGGGTGCCAGAACGGAGTTTCTGGTTCTGAATCGCGGTTTTTGCTGGTAGCGGCGCAACAGAACTCTTTCTAGAAAAACGTCGACCCCCCTGAGTTTTTAAGTCAGAAGGCAACTTATAGGCGAAGAGGGAGGCCGAGGGGGTGCCTAAGGCGGCCAATCCCCTCCAGGCACGGCCAGGCCTGGCCCGCGCGGCTGGGGGTGTGGGCCCCTAAGGCCTCCACTCCGTCTCGTATTCTGGCTCCGTGAGTCTTTTGGTGAAATAGGATTTTTGGCATATTTTCTGGGATTTTTTCCTGATAGTTGATTTCTGCACAAAAACTAGACACCAAGGTAATTCTGCTAAAAACAACGTCAGTCTGTGTTAGTTGTATCCAAATCACATAAGTTTAGAGGAGAAACAATAGCAAAAGTATTCGGGAAAGTAGATATGTTTTGGACATATCACCGCATTCATGATTGTAACCATATCACATCACAAAGCTTTCCCTGCAACATAAAGTTTGACGTCTCTACTTTATCTATTGCAGATTTTACGTGGTTGTTTAGGCTTTCGCAATAGAATGTTTCTACTTACGAACTTCCAATCACAACTTGGATACAATAGTTGTTTATACTACACCCCTTTCGGGGCCGTCCATTGTAGATTCTATATCAAGTACCGTTAGAGAGACAGACACCTGCTAGCCACTTATACGGTACACGCCGTATGTCCAACATGGAACCAGTCTCGTGTAGGATTACGTGTAAGGTCAGACTAGACCACTTCATCTAATAGTACCGTGATATAAACAAATACACATGGGAAGGTAACAACTAGGGTATCAATGCCCACACTCTGTAGGTGTCTATCCGCACTAGCATACTACTCATAGACCAGGCTCTAATACCACTGAAGGGGGTCCGTTACAGGAAAAAAATACTACGTAGAACACCCTAATTTCCTAAAGATCTATCTAAAAGTAATGCAGTAATGGAAGAAGACAACGGTAACATAGTCTTGTATACCGTAAGCATAAAATGCTCATGCGGGAGCGTGGATGATCGACCTCAAGGTCTATAAGCTCCTCGCACGTCACCCCTTGTCTAGGTCCTTTCACGACGTCTAGGTCGCTACAATTGCATCTCCCCCAAATTATCACACACATACGATGCAAGACAACGACTCTAGGACTCAAATGCTACCCGAGGTTGCGGAAGTAGAACTCCTGGCTGGAATCCCTGCAGCACAACAGCGTGTCGTAGAGTTGTTGACTTCACGTGTACAATCCTTTCTTGGAATCATGCCACCTCAAAGGCATCTAGAGAGAGATTTTCTCTGAGGAAAAGTGTCTTACAAAATATCTTAATTGGTGTGTTTTATTCCTCCCATGGGCACCCCTTTATATGGATGGAGGGAGGTGTACCCTCCTCTTTGGGTGCCCCATGTGGGAGTAAAACATAAAAAAGAGGAAAAAGGGGCAAGCTGGCAGGATGGGCCAGCTCCTAGTGGGGTGGGCTGGCTCCGGCCAGCCCAACAAGCAACAACATCAACATCTAGTGGTCGCCACCAACTGGGCGGGCCTGCCTCGCGACCAGCCTCGCCGCTGACACCAATGGGCCGAGTGGGCGGTCACCGTGCCACGGCTCATGCCTTGCAGAAGCCGCCACCGACAGGTGAGCCAGCCTCCTGCTTTGCTCACCTGCGACCTGTTTGGCGCGCAGCGTCGGCGGTGGCCTGTAGCTGGAGCCCGCCTAAGCAGCGTCTAGCGCTATCTCACCCGCCTGGGCCGACCAATGCATCCCAGCTACGCGTGCAGCTGTTTTTTGCTGTCTTTTTCCAGGGTGACTTCCTCCTGGGCCAATTCCCTACAGGGTTTTGCCTAATGAGGAAGTTGCCCTATAAATTTTAATTTAAATATTTATTTAGTATATACTAATTCACAATTAACATATAGTAAATACATATTATAAATTTCCATTTATCTGAAACACCTTTTGGGATTTTCTTTCTTTCTCCGAACAACTTCAGATTTCTCCAAAATGATTCTGGTTTCTATTTTTTTGTGATTCCATCTTACATGAAGATCTCCAAGCGTTGTAGTTCCCTTAAGCGTGTTTCTCTATGGTTCGGAAATATCATAGACATGATCTACATCAATGATCAATAGCGGGACCAGGATGCCCATATTGACCCCTATGCACTCCATGAATCACCATCGTGTCGAACCTTAAACGATATATCCAATTCCCTTTGTTACGTGATACAAGACTTGTCCGAGAACTAATCATTAGTATCATGATACCCTGTTCAATCTCATTTCCAACAAGTACTATTTTACTCGTTCTCGTGAAATTCCATCCCCATGACCTAGGCATATGGAGCACAGCTTATGGATGTAATTCACCAAGTGGGCCCAGTATATCTTCCCGTCACACAGGAGAACAAATCCAGATCTTGATGCATAGGCCTTAACCAGCCCCTTTGATGTACCTAGACACACCTTTATGATCATTGTTTCATCGAGTGATGTTTGATGCGAACATGGCACTCTCAGGTGACAATGATTAAATATGATCTCATGGTCTAAGGGTTAGGACACTTCGTTTTTGATAATAGAAATTGTGAACTAAGTGACATGATCATGTTGCAACAATCATCGGTGGGAAATGTTCATCATATTATTCTAAATGATATGACTTTATTGTCAGTTGGATTTAACAACACCATGATCAGGAAACCTTGATCATCAGCTGCCCAATGAACTAGTTGAATAGATGCTACTAGGGACCTGGGTTTGTTTATATATTACACATGTATCAATATTTCTGCTTGATACAATTATAGAATGATATAGAACTATTATGAACTAATGAGATATGATAATAAACCCCTTTATTGACTCTGCTCTTTTCTGGTCAGACTCCTGGCAAGGAAAACCATTAAAGTATGTTTTTCCTAGATTATTCTCTTTCGCCTTGGATGTTAATCTTTTTGTGCGAGATGTGGTCGGATCAGAGGACCTTTCGTAGATGTTCTACCTCCCTTTGTCTCCACAAGCATTTAATGAGTTTCAGCAGCTGACACAAATTGTGGAAAGAACAACTCTTGGTGTTTCCAAAGATGTTTGGACAACCATTTGGAAGGATGGTGCTTATACTTCCAGCAGATATTACCATCACTACTTTAAAGAGCTTTAGGCCAGCAAGGTTTATTCATGGTTATGGCATAGTAAGGTCATGCTTAGGATCAAGGTTTTTTCTTGGCTTATGATTAGTGATCATCTCAACACAAGGGACATGTTACGTATGAGGAATTTCAATGTCACAACGGAGTTTCATTGTGTCTTGTGCCCTCGTAGAGATACTGAGGATTAGATGCACCTCTTTTTTCACTACCCTTATAGTATGAGAATATGGAATTACCTTCAGATCAAATGGTACCATGGAGATTCCTTTGAGGAAGTTTTCTCATGATCTAGGAAGGATTTTGGGCATTCTTTTTTCCTGAAGTGGTGATATTGGCTTGGTGGCACATATGGAAAGTTCGTAATGAAGCTATTTCCTAAAATGTGCTACCAACGTTCAGAGCTTGGAGGACAACTTTTGTTCATGATTCCACCATGCATGCTGTGCATAGGGTGAAGGTTGCACACACTAAACCTCTGTCAATATGGATTAACAACTTACCTTAGTTCAGTTTAGTTTAGTTTGTTTTCTGTACATCTTTTTTTGTCGTCCTGTAATCTATAATCCTTGAACTCCTAGTCCTAGTTATGTAATAAAATGTTGTGGGGTTTTGCCCCATAGTCTCAGGTTTCAAAAAAATAAACCCCTTTATTATTTGCCTCTAGGGCATATTTCCTTCAATACCTTCTTCGTGGTAGGTCTCTAGGTGAAAACCCTTGACTGCCTGTCTCATGGACGACGGTGAGGCGCTTCGTTGCCCTCTTGGCGTGATAAGGGTTACCCCTCTAGGCTTGGCCCAATCTTCAGGGATTCGTGTTGTATTCGAGGTGGAGGGGACGAATAACACACGCACACATGGAGATAAATAGCGAAACAAAACCCGTCGAATATATCCTAGCAATAAACCCCTAACAGATCAACCTCTGGAACTCTAAAGACAAGCCAAAAATTGATCTAATTGGAACCAATTCCTTCTTATCGGTTGGTTCACTAATCCAATAGAACTTTTGCAAGAAAGAATAGTAACCAATAGAACACTATGGAAGATTGTCACTACTAGAACCTTAAGAGAGAAGATTGGCATATGCAATACTAAAATCCTCATGGGAAAAGACTATCTATGTGCACAAACCTAATCATCCTCATTGGGGGGGAGGGGAGGGAGATCTAACTCTATCTCATCTCTTCACCTAATCCTTTATGCAGTTCACATATGGGGTGGGGTATATAGCTAACCATGGGCTAAGAGTGGTTTAGGAATAGAAAGAGGGATACATGGGCCTTCGCCTAGCTCTTAGGCACTTAGTCCCATCATTGGGCCGGAGACTCCAATCGGGGGTTGTTGGGCCGGAGACGCTAGTATAGTCTCCGAAAAGTCTCTTTACTGAGTACTGGGGGAAACACAGCTGGACTATTGGAGATATGCCCAAGAGGAAATAATAAAGTAGTTATTATTATATATTTGTTTTTATGATAAATGATTACAACCCATACTATAATTGTATTAACCAGAAACATTAATACTTGTGTGTTTTGTAAACATAAAAGAGTCCCTAGTAAGCCTCTTGTTAAGCTATCTTGTTGATTAGTAGATGATCATGGTTTCCTGGTCATGGACATTGGATGTTATTAATAACAAGATCATATCATTAGGAGAATGATGTGATGGACACACACCCATAGTAAGCATAGCATAAGATCAAGTCATTAAGTTCGTTTTGCTACAAGCTTTCAAATACATAGTAACCTAATCCTTCGACCATGAGATCATGTTAATCACCATCATCGGATGAGTACTTTGATGACATCTTAAACGCCACTTTCATAACTGGGTGGTTATAAAGGTGGCATTAGGTATTCTGAAAGTATGTGTTGAAGCGCATGGATCAAGAGTGGGATTTGTCCATCCAAATGACAGATATATATACTCTGGGCCCTCTCAGTGGAGTGTCATCCAATTGGCTTGAAATCATGTGACTAGGTCACAAGGGATGTCATATCACGGAACGGGTAAAGAGTACTTATCGGTAACGAGGTTGAACTAGGTATGGAGATACCGACGATCGAACCCGTGATAAGTAAAGTATCGCACGACAAAGGGAATTGGTATCATATATGAATGGTTCATTCGATCATGAAGTCATCGTTGAATATGTAGGATCCATTATGGATCTCTAAATCCCGCTATTGGTTATTGACCGGAGAGGTGTCTTGATCATGTCTGCATAGTTTGTGAACCGTAGGGCGACACACTTAAGGTTCGATGTTGTTTAAGTAGATATGGAATATGAGTTGGAAACTGAATGTTGTTCGGAGTCTCAGATTGGATCCAGGACATCACGAGGAGATCCAAAATGGTCTGGAGAATAAGATTCATATAAGGAAAGTCAATTTCTGGGGTTCGGAAAAGTTTTTGGTGTGTTGATAGGAAGCTTCTAGAATGTTCTAAAGGGACCAACATTGGGTCCACCACCCCAGGAGGGACCACTTGGGATGAGGCATGCCGTGGGGGAGCCCAGGTCCAGCTGCACCAAAGCCCAAGGGGAAATCCGGCCACCAAAAGGAATTAGGGTCAAACCCTAATTAGGAAAGGGGGAGACTTGGAGGGAAAGTTCCCACCTCTTTCCCCTTGTGCGCTGAGTTGGGGAGGAACTCAGCAAGGGCTGGGAACCCTTAGCTGCTTCCCCCCTCTATATAAATAGGGGTGGGGGCGCAACCCCTTGTACCTTGTACCTTGCGCCGCCTAACCCTAGGCTCCACCCTCCTCCCTCCTCCATCGACTGCTTCAGATTGGCGAAGCCCTGCAGAATTCTCTCCTCCACCACCACCACCACATTGTCATGCTGTTGGGATTCCAAGAGGATCTACTACCTCTGCTGCCCGCTGGAACGGGGATAGGATGGTATTCATCGACTCCGTACGTGTGACCGGGTGCGGTAGCGCTGCCGGACGGCGCCGAAAGGGTCGCCTATGCATCCTGAGATCGGCAAGTGATCGACTACATCAACCACGAGATCCAATCTCGTTAAACTATTTGGATCTACAAGGGTTAGTTCTCTCATATCTCGTTGCACCGATCTTGTAGATTATATCTTGGCTTTGCCATATATTGGATCTTGTTTTTATGTGTTCTTGTGATAGAATTTTTTTGTTTTCCATGGAACAAACCCTACAGTGGTATCAGAGCCGAATCTATACATAGATCGGTTGCACGAGAAGAACATAATGCTTTTGTGGGAGTTGATACTCTTGTTGTCGCTTGCTTTTTGTGTACTTTGCATATTGCGGGGTGATGGGATGAAGGGGCCCGGGCTAACCTTACATGTCGTCGCACATGAGAGTTGCTCCACGCTCAACGTGCAACTTGCATTGCACAAGTGGCTTTGCGGGTGTCTGTCTCTCCCACCATAGTTAAGATTCAATTTACAATTAGCACTTGACAACACTTGTATCAGCATTATGGTTCATGTTCGTAGGTAAGAACGGTTCTTATTCGAAAGCCCCAAGCCACGTAAAACATGCAAAGAAAATTAGAGGCGTCTAACTTGTTTTTGTAGGGGCATGTGATGTGATATGGCCATGATGTGATTGTGATTATATTTGATGTATGCAATGATCCTTATTGTAATATGGAAACCGGAAGGAGCCTATTGGTTGTCTTTAAATTCGTAAAGACCTGCATGTCTATTCATCATGTAATATCTTTATTCCAAGTAGTTGTAATAGTTATTTTTGGTGATGGACAACCATGAAGCGGCGCCACTGACCTGACGCCACGCTTGTAATATCCCTCCTTTATAAAGGAAAAGGATCCCTGTGATTGCAATGCTAGTCCCTGGATCATTGCTAGCATCCACAGTTTAAGATGAAGTACACAGATACAAAGGTCATTTATTACAGCCATTCCAGAGATAAACATAGTCTTTACAACTCCAAGGCCACAAGCCTAATACAAGAGTTTGAATAAGTAAATAAATAAAAGTCTTCATCTTCATGTGCCACAGGCAAACATGTTGAGTGTAGACTCATGACACCTAATCCTCATCAGAGTAACCTGCAACATCATAAGTTACAGCCACAGTGGGTCAATACTTTGGAATAGTATTGGCAAGTGATACCTTAGTATATTTTAAGTGGACTAGATACTATATGCAAATTTGGCTAAGTGTAGCTTGGCTTGCTTTGCTCAAATTAAGTTTTGCCTATTAGTTGAAATCACTAAGTTTTTCTTTGTCAAAACTTTTCCCAAGGAACCACCAATAGACATTGAGGTCCTTCACCCTTGTTCACCCACAAGTTTTTTACTTAGAAATTGGGATGAGGAGATTCTTGATAGCTTCCATGTCTTGATGCTCAAGTTGTCCATTGCCATGGACTTGGCTAAGTACTTAGATTTTTTTCCATCTGCAGAGGTTGTGCACTTTCCCCACCAGACTTGGTTTCACCAAGACAGGACCTTTCAGAAGCCTTCCCTTAGACCAAATGGACGCGTTCCAACCTATCATTCCCACTACCACCAACTGTCCAAATGGCTAAGTTCTAGCAACTTATGTGATCCAGGTAGAGCCCATATTGCCAACTGGCTGCACTAGAAGCTTCTTAACACTTGGCCTCTAAAATCTCTTTGTTCCTGGGTGGCTTACCACAAGTGAGATACACAAGGTAAACCATAGAAATGGGCCTTGTGTAACCACTCAACATAAACCTTTCCTTCCATTCCACCCAGGTATTTCATTAACTTAGTTATTTTATTAGGTAAAACACAAGTCCAAAGACTTAGAAATATTTTCATCATAGCATGTATAATTTACCAACCCTTGTTTGCTACTAGCTAGGCTAAGCATGGCATAGATAGTAACTTAACTTAGAAATTCCCTAGCATTTCTACAACTACTAGGATTTCCCAACATGGCATATAAGCAAAATATAGCATGCAAGTCTAACAAAAAATTTCTAATGCTTAGTAGAAAACATAGGATAAAATTATTCATGAAGTACCACTTGCCTTGGTAGTTGGGAGAGTAGCACTCCTCACAATCACAATCACTAGCACCAAAATCTACACAAAGATTGGTAACAACAAATTACACACAAAACATATACAAACAAAAATATATGCATGCATGCAAAATGCTAGGTGATGATTTTTAAAACTCAACCAAGAAAGTGCATAGTACTGAATCCTAAACAAGTCAAAAACTTGCCAAACCAAATTTATTTAACACTAAAAACAATTCCCAAACATTTCATATACTCAATTAATCCCTACACATGTTTCTGAAAATAAAACCTTTTTAACAGAAACTAAACATTAAACACATTGAATACTTTGAAAGAGCTTGCTTTCCTGATTCCAACGGTATAAAATTTGTCAAAATCTAATGTGGGAATCAAAAGTTACAAACAAAACAAATTTGAACAATAATCTGATTCAAATTCTGTTTTAAATCTAAACTACTGCCACGCGGAGCTATCCTATTGGCCGGTACCGTTTCGCTCAGGATCACGCTTCCGCGCCGTCGGATCAAATTAGATCCAACGCGCCAGATCTAAAGAAAACGGTTCGTCCCCGTTCTAATCTAATCCCTACGATGCAGATCTAACGGTGGCCGTTGCTTTGACCAAAGTCGAGCGGCGCTAGCGCGGCGGCGAGCGCTCTGTCGATGCGGGAGCGAACTAGGTCGCCGGGAGGAGGTGCTCACCAGAACCGCAGTGACGAGGTGAAGCTCAACGTGTCCCTGGCTGGCGAAGGGGCGCTCGGAGTCGTCAGGGATTCCTCGCCGGAGTTTGCGAACGCGTCGGGTACGGCTGCTCGTCGACGTTGGCGAAGATACAGATCACGCTAGGGCAAAATAAGCAGTGCGTCAGATGCGCGGAGTGATGCTGGTCATGCGAGTGTCAAAGAGAGAACAAGGTTCGGTCAGAACTAATCAGGAAGGTTCGCCGGAGTTGGATACGGCGTCGGATTCTCTCGGTGCTCATCGAAGTCGAAGCTCTGGATCACAAACAGACGGGCAAAGGGGATCAGGAGGTGTGCAAGGAAGTTGCGAAGCTGTTCGTATGAACCAGAGAGGAAGGGGCGCACGAGGTTTACCAGGATTGGTCGTCGGAGTAGGTTCTGTCTGCGGCAGCGCAAGGGCGAATACTGGCAGCCTGATGGCGAGAAGAGTGTGCAGTGTGGGGGGAAATGACCGCGAGGGGGAGGGTTTTAAGTAGGCAGAGCTGCGCGTGGATTTACTCGCGGAATCAATGGGAATCAACACGGCAGTGACTGCGGTGAGTAACGGCGGCGTGAGCGTTGCAGGCGCGCGTGATTGACGAAGACGACGACGGGGTCATGGGTCCACTTGTCAGCAAATAAAACAGAGAGGGGGGTGGGGTCCTGGCGTCAGCGACTCTGTGGGTGCGTCTGCGAGTGACAGAGAGAGAGGGGACCCGGGTGGGCTAATGTAACATCCCAAAAATCATGATTTCAAAGATTGCATATCATTCATGCATGCATATAGAATTGAGATCAATTTCAAACTCATTTCAAGAAAACAGAAGCACATAGTGCTATCATTTTATGTGAGCAAACTTGAATCAAATGCCATCCCCATTTGAGAACTTGAGTGTTTTAAAACCTTGTTGATTGGTTTGAGTATGGAGTTATTACAAAATAGAAGTGGTTTCAAAAACCATTTTCAAACATTTGCAAAACAAGTGCAATGTCCCTGTTATTTTGTTTTTCCAAAAATGACCAAGCCCTTTCAAAGTGACCACATGGTTTTATGCCAAGTTTTATGACTATTACACACTGCAAAAATTCCAGAAAAGATTTGAATTCAAAAAGAGTTTGAATTCATTTGAAAACCATCCCCGAAAATCAATTTAGAAATAGAAAAGGAATAAAGAAAAAGAAAAGGCCAGGCGCTCCTATTCTAGCCCAACAACAAAACCGGCCCAGCTAGCCCACCCGGCTCCCCTCTCTCTCTCGTGGAGAAGAAAGATAGAAGTCAAAGGTTATGCATAGATTACCGTTTACTCAACGAGGTAACTATCAAGAACAAATATCCTTTGCCTAGAATCAATGACTTGTTTGATCAGCTAGAAGGAGCATGTGTATTCTCAAAAATTGATCTAAGGTCAGGCTATTTTCAACTCAAGATAAGAGAACAAGACATACCTAAAACAACATTCACTACAAGGTATGGGTTATATGAATATACCGTAATGCCTTTTGGCTTGACCAATGCTCCAGCATACTTCATGAATATGAAGAACAAAGTGTTCATGGAATTCCTTGACAAGTTTGTTGTCGTTTTCATCGATGACATCTTAGTCTACTCCAAGAGCAAATAAGAACATGAAGGACACTTACGTTTAATACTTGAGAAATTAAGAGAGCATAAACTTTATGCCAAATTCAGCAAGTGTGAGTTCTGGTTAGAGGAAGTTGGTTTTCTTGGTCATGTTATGACGAAGGATGGCGTGGCAGTTGATCCTGCTAAGGTTTCAGCTATGACTGAATGGGAATCTCCCAAGTCCGTGAAAGAAGTTCGTAGTTTCCTTGGCTTAGCAGGTTACTACAGAAGATTCATTGAAAATTTCTCTAAGGTAGCTAAGCCCATGACTGAATTGTTAAAGAAAGACAAGAAGTTTGCTTGGTTTGAAGGTTGTGAACTCAGCTTTCAGGAATTGAAGAAGAGACTTGTGACAGCACCAGTCTTGTGTCTGCCAGATTTGGAAAAGGATTTCCAAGTATATTGTGACGCATCTCATCAAGGTTTGGGTGTAGTACTTATGCAAGACGGTAAAGTTGTGGCTTATGCCTCGAGACAACTCAAAACTCATGAAGTAAACTATCCTACTCATGATTTAGAGTTAGCCTCTGTCGTCCATGCACTTAAAACATGGAGACACTATCTTTTGGGAAAGCATTGTGAAGTGTTCACGGATCACAAAAGTTTGAAGTATATCTTCACTCAGAAGGAAATTAATATGAGACAAAGGAGATGGCTAGAACTTATCAAGGACTATGACTTAAGTTTGCAATACCGCCCCGGTAAAGCAAATGTTGTAGCGGATGCTCTAAGCCGTAAGGTTTTTGTGAATGGCCTTACCAAAGGAGAATTGCCAGATGATCTGTGTATCCAATTTAGAAAACTCAGATTGGAGATTGTGCCTGAAGGACATCTCATGTCTTTGGAGATTCAACCCACTCTGTTGGACAAGATCAAAGAAGACCAGAAGATTGATAAGGAAAATGAAGAGATTAAAGGAAAGATTGGCATGGGGAAAGCCAAAGGATTCCATGAAGACGAACAGGGTACTTTATGGCATGGGAAACGTATTTGTGTTCCACAAGACCCGGAGTTGCGGAAACTGATTTTGCAAGAAGCACACAACTCTCCGTATTCAATTCACCCGGGTAACACCAAAATGTACATGGACATGAAGGAAAGGTTTTGGTGGAATAATCTCAAGAAGGACATCGCCGAACATATTGCTTTGTGTGATGTGTGTAGTAGAGTGAAAGCGGAGCATCAGAAACCAGCAGGTTTGCTTCAACCACTACCCATTCCTGATTGGAAGTGGGACAAAATTGGTATGGATTTCATTATCGGATTACCAAGGACCAGGTCAGGATATGATTTCATATGGGTAGTAGTGGATCGCCTAACAAAAGTGGCTCATTTCATACCCGTGAAGACAACCTATACGAGTGCTAAGTTAGCAAAAATTTACATGAGTAGAGTTGTATGTCTACATGGAGTGCCTAAGAGTATTGTGTCTGATAGGGGAACTCAATTCACTTCCCATTTTTGAAGACAACTACATGAGTCATTGGGAACGAGGTTGGAATTCAGTACTGCTTTTCATCCTCAAACGGATGGACAAACAGAAAGGACTAATCAAATTCTTGAAGACATGTTGAGGGCATGTGCCCTAGACTATGGAGCTAGTTGGGATGAAAGTCTGCCTTATGCAGAATTCTCTTATAACAACAGCTATCAAGCCAGTATTGAGATGGCACCATTTGAGTTTCTCTACGGAAGAAAGTGTACCACCCCATTGTTATGGAATGGTGTGGGAGAAAGAAGTTTATTTGGGCCAGATCTTATCAAAGAAGCCGAAGAGAAGGTCAAGTTGGTTAAGGACAGGTTGAAGATAGCACGATCCGACGGAAAGCTACGCAGATCCTAAGCGTAGAGAAGTCACCTATGAAGTTGGTGATAGAGCCTATCTTAGAGTGTCACCACTTCGCGGAGTGAAAAGATTCGGAGTCAAAGGAAAATTGGCACCAAGATATGTTGGGCCATTCAAGATTCTGAGTCGCAAAGGAAAAGTTGCCTATGAAATTGAATTGCCAGAATCTCTGTCAGCTGTCCATAATGTGTTTCATGTGAGTCAGCTTAAGAAATGTCATCCAGAAATGGAAGAAACTTCTTTGAAGGATACTATACCTTTGGAGGAAGTTCAACTAGAAAGTGATCTCACCTATGAAGAGAAACCTATCAAGATTCTTGAGACTGCAGAAAGAGTCACAAGGACAAAGACTATCAAGTTTTGCAAAGTGCAGTGGAATCATCATTCCAAAGAGGAAGCAACATGGGAAAGAGAAGATGATCTTCGGAAAGACCACCCTCACCTATTTGCTAGCCAATCCAAATCTCGAGGGCGAGATTCACCTTAAGGGGGTTAGATTTGTAACATCCCTAAAATCATGATTTCAAAGATTGCATATCATTCATGCATGCATATAGAATTGAGATCAATTTCAAACTCATTTTAAGAAAACAGAAGCACATAGTGCTATCATTTTATGTGAGCAAACTTGAATCAAATGCCATCCCCATTTGAGAACTTGAGTGTTTTAAAACCTAGATTGTTTGTTCCCCTTGTTGATTGGTTTGAGTATGGAGTTAGAACAAAATTTTACAAAATAGAAGTGGTTTCAAAAACCATTTTCAAACATTTGCAAAACAAGTGCAATGTCCCTGTTATTTTGTTTTTCCAAAAATGACCAAGCCCTTTCAAAGTGACCACATGGTTTTATGCCAAGTTTTATGACTATTGCACACTGCAAAAATTCCAGAAAAGATTTGAATTCAAAAAGAGTTTGAATTCATTTGAAAACCATTCCTGAAAATCAATTTAGAAATAGAAAAGGAATAAAGAAAAAGAAAAGGCCAGGCGCTCCTATTCTAGTCCAACAGCAAAACCGGCCCAGCTAGCCCACCCGGCTCCCCTCTCTCTCTCTCTCGCACGCGCAAACGCACCCACGTGGTCACTGATGCTCGGACCCCACTCCCTCTCTGCTTATTTCGCTGACAAGCGGGCCCCGTCCACGTAGTCACCGTCTTCCCCAAAATTTCCGCACACGAACTCCGCCGCTGCCCGTTGCTGCTTTGATTCCGCGAGGTAATTGGCATTGAATCACTAAGCGTTTCTTGTGGAGCTTCTGCCTATTTAATCCCCTCTCTCTCGCGGCCATTTCCCCTCAACCAATTCCCTCTCCACGCCACCAGGCTGCTCGAAACTCGCCAGACGCCGCCGCTGTCCCGACGATCTCCGGCAACAATTCCGGTGAGTCCCGACTGCCCCTGTGCTCCTGGTTCAAACGATTATGCTCAGCATGAGCTCGTGCATCTTCTGACACCCGTCGCTTGCCTTCTCGTGACCCAGGACGCCGTCCCTGTTCGTGCCCGCAACCGACCGAGCCGCCGCTCAACTCCGACGACCAATTACGGTAAGCAGAGCGCGCCCCTTGCCCCCTCTTGCATACTAGGTTGTTCGCCTTCGTCTTGTGCGTCTTCTAATCCCTCTGGTTCGTGCTAGGGCGACGCGAAACCTCGGCAACCAACTCGACCGCAACCACCCGACGCCGTGCACGACTCCGACAAGCTCCAGCAGCCCCTGCCGTGCGCCCCTTGCCAAGCCACCGCCACGTTGAGCTTCAGCACACCACCGTGGTTCTGGTAAGCCTCTACCCCCACTCCCGCGCGACCTAGAACGCCAGCGCCACCGCTGACAGACGCGCCGCCACGCCCGCCAGCGCCTCGATTTGGTCAGATGATTCGTAGCCGTCAGATCCAGATCCAGCGCGTAGGATTAGTTCACTTATCGAACCGTTAAGTTTAGATCTAAGCCGTGCGTGTTAGTTAGATCCAACGGTAGCCGAGCGTGATCCGATGCGAAGTGGTACGCACCAATAGGAAACAAACACGTGGCTAGGGTTTGTTTAAAAACAGAATTTGAAAACAGATTTGAATCCAATTTTGATTTAGCTATAACTTTTGATCCACACGTTAGAATTTGACAAATTTTATACCATTGGAATCAGCAGAACAAGCCCTTTATGTTTATGCAATGTGTTTAAAGTTTAGGTTCTGTTAAAATGATTTTATTTGAAGAAACTTGTTTAGGACTATTTTCAGTATAGAAATTGTTTAAGAAATTGTTTTAGTGTAAAATAAACTTGGTTTAGCAAGTTTTTGACTTGTTTATGATTCAGTACTATGCACTTGCTTGGTTGGGTTTTAAAAATCATCACTTAGCATTTTGCATGCATGCATATATTTATGTTTGTATATGAATTGTGTGTAATTTTGTGCTACCATTCTTTGTGTAGACTTTGGTGCTAGTGATTGTGATTGTGAAGAGTGCTACTCTCCCAACTACCAAGGCAAGTGGTACTTCATGAATATGTCTATTCCTATATTTTATACAAGCATTAGAAATATTTTGCTAAGTCTTGCATGTTACTATTTTGCCAAATGCCATGTTGGGAAATCCTAAGTAGTTGTAGAATTGCTAGGAAATTTCTAAGTTAAGTACTATCTATGCCATGCTTAGCCTAGCTAGTAGCAAACAAGGGTTGGTGAAATATACATGCTATGATGAAAATATTTCTAAGTCTTTGGACTTATGTTTTATTAATAAAACAACTAAGTCAATGAATCACCTAGGTGGAAAGGGACTTGATTTGTGGTTTTTGGTTGAGTGGTTACACAAGGCACATGGATATGGTTTACCTTGTGTATCTCACTTGTGGAAAGCCACCCAGGAACAAAGGGATTTTAGAGGCCAAGTGTTGAGAAGCTTATAGTGCAGCCACTTGGCAATATGGGATCTGCCTGGATCACATAGGTTGCTAGAACTTAGTCATTTGGACAGTTGGTGGTAGTGGGATGATAGGTTGGAACGCGTCCATTTGGCTAAGAGAAGGCTTCTGAAAGGTCCTGTCTTGGGAAACCAAGTCTGGTGGGGAAAGTGCACAACCTCTGCAGATGGAAAAATCTAAGTACTTAGCCAAGTCCATGGAAATGGACAACTTGAGCATTAAGACATGGAAGCTATCAAGAATCTCATCACTCCAACTTCTAAGTAAAAACTTGTGGGTGAACAAGGGTGAAGGACCTCAATGTCTATTGATGGTCTCTTGGGAAAAGTTTTGACAAAGAAAAACTTAGTGATTTAAACTAATAGGAAAAACCTATTTTGAGCAAAGCAAGCCAAGCTACACTTAGCCAAAATGCATATAGTAATATAGTCCACCTAAATTTTACTAAGGTATCACTTGCCAATACTATTCCAAAGTATTGACCCACTGTGGCTGTAACTTGTGATGTTGCAGGTTACTCTGATGAGGATTAGGTGTCATGAGTCTACACTCAACATGTTTGCCTGTGGCACATGAAGATGAAGACTTATATTTATTTACTTACTCAAACTCTTGTATTAGGCCTGTGGCCTTGAGTTGTAAGAACTATGTTATCTCTGGAATGGATGTAATAAATGACCTTTGTATCTGCGTACTTCATCTTAAACTGTGGATGCTAGCATTGATCCAGGGACTAGCATTGCAATCACAGGGATCCTTTTCCTTTACAAAGGAGGGATCTTACAGCTAAATGGGCTGCTTCCTTAGTTGGGCTAGATTAGCAGCGCCAGACTTTTTCCTTTTCTTTATTCCTTTTCTATTTCTGTTTTGATTTTCTGGAATGATTTCAAAAGCTTTTGAATTCAAACTTTTTCCAAGATTTTGTAGGGTGCAACACTCACACTTCTGGGCATAAAATCAAGTGGTCACTTTGTATTAGCTTGGTCCTTTTGTTCAAACAAAATAAGTAGTGCTATAGCACATGATTTGAATAAGTTTTGGAAATGGTTTCTGATTCATATTTGTTTTGTAAAATTTCACCAAACTTCAACAATCAAACACAATAACAAGAGAGCAAGGGAGGCTTGGTTTAAAACAATTAACTCTTCAATTGAGAGTGGCTTTAGATTAATAGCTGTTCACATAAAATAATGAGCTCCTATGCTCCTGTTTTGAAGTGTTTTGTTTGAAATGAAAAACATATGATCATGGATGCATGGATGATATGCATAAGTTTGAAACATGATTTTAGGGATGTTACAAATCTAACCCCCTTAAGGTGAATCTCGCCCTCGAGATTCGGATTGGCTAGCAAATAGGTGAGGGTGGTCTTTCCGAAGATCATCTTCTCTTTCCCATGTTGCTTCCTATTCGGAATGATGATTCCACTGCACCTTGCAGAACTTGATAGTCTTAGTCCGTGTGACTCTTTCTGCAGTCTCAAGAATCTTGATAGGCTTCTCTTCATAAGTGAGATCACTCTCTAACTGAACCTCCTCCAAAGGTATAGTATCCTTCAAAGAAGTTTCTTCCATTTCTGGATGACATTTCTTGAGTTGACTCACATGAAACACATTATGGACAGCTGACAGAGATTTTGGCAGTTCAATTTCATAGGCAACTTCTCCTTTACGACTCAGAATCTTGAATGGTCCAACATATCTTGGTGCCAATTTTCCTTTGACTCCGAATCTCTTCACTCCACGAAGTGGTGACACTCTAAGATAAGCTCTATCACCGACTTCGTAGATGACTTCTCTACGCTTAGGATATGCGTAGCTTTTCTGTCGGGACTGTGCTATCTTCAATCTGTCCTTAACCAACTTGACCTTCTCTTCGGCTTCTTTGATAAGATCTGGTCCGAATAAACTTCTTTCTCCCACACCATTCCATAACAATGGGGTGGTACACTTTCTTCCGTAGAGAAAATCAAATGGTGCCATCTCAATACTGGCTTGATAGCCGTTGTTATAAGAAAATTCTGCGTAAGGCAGACTTTCATCCCAACTGGATCCATAGTCTAGGGCACATGCCCTCAACATGTCTTCGAGAATCTGATTAGTCCTTTATGTTTGTCCATCGGTTTGAGGATGAAAAGCGGTACTGAACTCCAACCTTGTTCCCAATGACTCATGTAACTGTCTCCAAAAATGGGAAGTGAATTGAGTTCCCCTATCAGACACAATACTCTTGGGCACTCCATGTAGACATACAATTCTACTCACGTAGATTCTGGCTAACTTAGCACTTGTATAGGTTGTCTTCACGGGTATGAAATGAGCTACTTTAGTTAGGAGATCCACTACTACCCAAATAGAATCGTATCCTGACCGGGTCCTTGGTAATCCGGTAATGAAATCCATACCAATATTGTCCCACTTCCAATCAGGAATAGGTAGTGGTTGAAGCAAACCTGCTGGTTTCTGATGTTCCGCTTTCACTCTACTACACACATCACACAAAGCAATATGTTCGGCGATGTCCTTCTTGAGATTATTCCACCAAAACCTTTCTTTCATGTCCATGTACATTTTGGTGTTACCCGGATGAATGGAATACGGTGAGTTGTGTGCTTCTTGCAAAATCAGTTTCCGAAGCTCCGGATCTTGTGGAACACAGATACGTTTCCCATGCCATAAAGTACCTTGTTCGTCTTCATGGAACCCTTTGGCTTTTCCTTTGCCAATCTTTTCTTTGATCTCTTTGATTTCCTTATCAATCTTCTGGGCTTCTTTGATCTTGTCCAACAAATTTGGTTGAACATCTAAAGTCATGAGATGTCCTTTAGGCACAATCTCCAATCTGAGTTTTCTAAATTGGGTACACAAGTCATCTAGCAATTATCCCTTGGTAAGGCCATTCACAAAAACCTTACGACTTAGAGCATCTGCTACAACATTTGCTTTACCGGGGTGGTATTGCAAACTTAAGTGATAGTCCTTGATAAGTTCTAGCCATCTTCTTTGTCTCATATTAATTTCCTTTTGGGTGAAGATATACTTCAAACTTTTGTGATCTGTGAACACTTCACAACGCTTTCCCAAAAGATAGTGCCTCCATGTTTTGAGTGCATGGACGACAGAGGCTAACTCTAAATCATGAGTAGCATAATTCACTTCATGAGTTTTGAGTTGTCTCGAGGCATAAGCAACAACTTTACCGTCTTGCATAAGTACTGCACGCAAACCCTGATGAGATGCATCACAATATACTTGGAAATCTTTTTCCAAATCTGGCAGACACAAGACGGGTGCTGTCACAAGTCTCTTCTTCAATTCCTGAAAGCTGAGTTCATAACCTTCAGACCAAGCAAACTTCTTGTCTTTCTTTAGTAATTCAGTCATAGGATTAGCAACCTTAGAGAAATTCTCAATGAACCTTCTGTAGTAACCTGCTAAGCCAAGGAAACTACGAACTTCTTTCACAGACTTGGGAGATTCCCATTCAGTTACAGCTGAAACTTTAGCAGGATCAACTGCTACACCATCCTTTTTCATAACATGTCCAAGAAATCCAACTTCATTCAACCAGAATTCGCACTTGCTGAATTTGGCATAAAGTTTATGTTCTCTTAACTTCTCAAGTATCAAACGCAAATGTCCTTCATACTCTTCTTTGCTCTTGGAGTAGACTAATATGTCATCGATGAAAACGACAACAAACTTATCAAGGAATTCCATGAACACCTTGTTCATCATATTCATGAAGTATGCTGGAGCATTGGTCAAACCAAAAGGCATTACGGTATACTCATACAATCCATACCTTGTAGTGAAAGCTGTTTTAGGTATGTCTTATTCCCTTATCTTGAGTTGAAAATAGCCTGACCGGAGATCAATTTTTGAGAACACACAAGCTCCTTCTAGTTGATCAAACAAGTCATTGATTCTAGGCAAAGGGTATTTGTTCTTGATAGTTACCTCGTTGAGTGAACGGTAATCTATGCATAACCTTTGACTTCTATCTTTATTCTCCACGAACAAAACTGGGGATCCCCAAGATGAAGAACTTGGTTGAATAAATCCTTTATGTAACTGTTCTCCTAGTTGTTTCTTGAGTTCTTTCAGTTCATCAACTGACATTTTATAAGGTCTCCTTGCTATTGGTCCAGATCCTGGTACCAAATCTATAAGAAACTCCACATCTCTATCTGGTGGCATTCCCGGCAATTCTTCCGGAAACACATTCGGATATTCACTCACAATTGGCACACTGTCTATGCTAACCCCTTAAGAGAATTAAGCATACTCCTTTTTGCTTCAAAGTTGGTCTTGAATCTGATCCTTTTATTTTATGGAGTTGTGAGTGTGACAGTATGGTTGGCACAATCTATCACTCCTTTGTACTTAGTCATCCAGTCCATTCCCAAAATGACATCCAATCCTTGGGAATTTAGAATTATCAAGTTAACGAGAAACTTATACTTCCCAAATTCTATGACTAGATCATGACATCCCGAATTCACTATCATTTCTCCACTAGGAGAACTTACTTTTATAGGACACTCAATAGTTTCTACCGGCAGTTCATTTCTTTCAATAAATGCTCTTGATATGAATGAATGAGATGCACCAGTATCAAAGAGAACAAATGCTGGAACAGAATTGAGTTTGAACTTACCAGCAACAGCATCAGGCTCCTCATAGATCTCCTCCACATTAATGTGGTTCACTTGTCCCTTCTGAAAAGGGTTGGGCTTTTTGAGTCCTTCAACTTTCTTTTCTGGGCATTCATTTGCATAATGCCCCATCTTGTTGCACTTGAAGCATTCAACCTGACTTATGTCCTTCTTGACAGGCTGGCTTCCACTTCCACTTCCATTACCACTGTGGTGGCTCTTGTATCCACCCTTGTGGTTCTTGTACTTGTCATTGTCATGACTACGGTGATGCTTGTTGTCATGACGGTTGTGGTTGTGGTGCTTTTTGAACTTCCCATGCTTGTGGGATCCTGAGCTTCCACTATCATCATAGTGGGAACGTTTGTGAGACGATCCCGAGTTGTGTTTGTCTGAGTGCTTTCTCTTCCTGCTTTCAACTTGCTTCATTTTGTTCTCCAAAATAGCAGCCTTGTCACAGAGAGACTGATAAGTGGGAACATAGGCCACAGCCAACTGCAGATTCAGTTCATCATTTAACCCTTCGAGGAAATTTTCCTTCCTCTTAGCATCAGTGTCAACTTCATCCGATGCATATCGCGCCAGATTGTTGAACTCCTCAATATACTCTGCCACGCTGCGGTGGCGCTGCTTCAGGTTATGGAACTCCTTCTTTTTCAGACTCATCACTCCAGATGAGATATGAGCAGTGTGAAAGCCATCCTCAAAGATAGCCCATGTCACATCTTCTATGGGAGTGGTGATCTGGAAGTTGTCCCACCATGTGGCGGCTGGTCCTTCCAGCAAATGTGCTTAAATCGACCTTTTCAGATCCGCATGCATTACGGTTACCAAGTCCTTGTTCACAGAACATAGCCAATCATTGGCCACCATGGGATCAGTCGTCCCTGAGAACTTTGCTGGCCTCAATCTCAAGAACCTGGTAAGCATATCAAAACCCGGTGGGTTGTTGTTATTGTTGTTGTTGTTGTTGTTATTGTTGTTGTTGTTGTTGTTGTTGTTGTTATTGTTGTTGTTGTTGTTGTTATTGTTGTTATTGTTGTTGTTTTGGTTCTGGATGAACGTCGTCATCATCTGCATCAGCTGAGTTTGAGCGGTCATCATTTGTTGCATTTCTGGAGTGATGTTGTTTTTGTTGTTGTTGTTGGGGTTGGGGTTTGCACGACGGGGAGGCATCTGTGGTTTGTTCAATAGAGATAAGAATGAGATACCCATAGATGCTTTCATGCACATTACATCACATAAGCAAACACAAGCATGCAACACAAAGATAAAGGTTCAACAACAAAATAACAAGTTCGCAAAGTAAAACACACACAAATAACAAGCCATCCACATGTCGGATGGTCAATAACAAGTTCTCAAACAACAAGTATGATAATAAAGGATAAATGAGTAGTCAAATCTACTCCTCGGCATCAATCTCCTCCTCGACAAAGGTAAGACCTGCGTTCTCCATCGCGGTCTTGTATTCCTCGACACTAGTGGTCAAGGTCTCTATATTGGCCTTGAGAGCCCTCTTCTGGGAACGAAGCCTCTCAATCACCGTCTGCTGCTTCTCGAGCTCAAAGTCCTTGGACTGTAGTTCTTCAGTCATGTCCCGGATCTTCTTGTTCCTATCCTGGACACGCTTCTCCTGACTCTTGAATTTCCTGTCCTGGCTCTCGAACTTCGCCTCCATCTCCTTGACGATCTCGTCTTGCTCCGCGAAGAGCTTGTCCTTCTCGTGAAGCTGCACCTGGAGTTCGTCATTGTTGAGCATGACGTTGGTCCTGTCAGTGTCCACGTGCCTAATGAGAGACTCTAAGTCCTGGAGGTACAGGCGAATCGGCTCTGCTGTGTCCCTCAAATCGTCCTCGAAGTCAATGGACTCTCCATCCTCATCACGTCTACCAAAGACGTGGAAGTGAGTATCCCTAACCTGCCGGGAGTGTCTCCCCAGCAGACGTCCTATCAGATCCTGCATAACTACCTCAAGGCCTCTCTCCTTGTCATCGTGCATGAGCTTGAAGACAATGGCCTCCGTGGTAGGCTCTGTCTGGCGTCCGGGCTGGTTGACCTTGAAGCCCCAGAGGTCCTTCCTCTCAAACTTAGTGAGGGGAAGCACCATGATGGTAGGAAGAGGGAGATTGAGCAAAGTAGTAAGCTCAACGATACGAGGACCAAAACGGGTAACCTGGAACTCCTCAACAGTGCTGATGGTAACAGTAGGCATCTATTTATAAGATAAAAAGTTAGAACAACCCAATTCAAGATAAAACAAAAGACAAAACATCACATACATATCCTTGGAAATCAAAACACACAAGTCATGGCATACATGGATCCATTACAACAACCAAGGTTCAACTTATTTTAAAGCAACATTTTGGAAAATAAGGTGATAAGTGGTGGTCCAACTAACGAAGTACGTTTACAATCCTATCTCACTGGATCTATTGGCTAACACAATGTTTCTAGAAGCAATCAACCTATCTTGCTCACATGACTCCATCACTAAGTCTATAATGTCTCCTCTTAAGGTTTGGTTGGTGGCTTCCAACTCTTGGGTATGTTCCTTCTCTTTCTTTAGATCATTTTGGAGGTTGAGGATTCTGCACTTGACTCTATCACCAAGTTCTTTGATGGTCTTCCAAGCTGCATCCCTTGCTGATTCAAAGAATGTAGTGTGCACCACTGAATTGGTGAACATGCAGAATCCTTTTTCCTGATGGTTGTCTTCCTTGTTTTTATACAAGTGAAGTTGCACCCACCAGTATTCCACTCCTTCATCCATCACAGGAAAATCTTTGTACACAGCTGCACCTTGTATCTCTAATGCAACCATGAGGTCCTTGAGAGCCTTGGGGAATTCTGTCTCACACTCCAAAGTCATTGTCATGAGTGGTCCCTTCCTTACGGCCTTGTTGATGGATTTCATCTACAAATAGAGTTGAGAAAGAAGATTAGAAAAGTTTACGAGAAGATTAGACAAGTGTAGAAGTTGAAATTTTTTCCTTAGTGGTTTCCAATCCTAGGGTCATAATCCTACAGGCAACACAGTGCTCTGATACCATCTGTAAGATCCCTCCTTTATAAAGGAAAAGGATCCCTATGATTGCAATGCTAGTCCCTGGATCATTGCTAGCATCCACAGTTTAAGATGAAGTACACAGATACAAAGGTCATTTATTACAGCCATTCCAGAGATAAACATAGTCTTTACAACTCCAAGGCCACAGGCCTAATACAAGAGTTTGAATAAATAAATAAATAAAAGTCTTCATCTTCATGTGCCACAGGAAAACATGTTGAGTGTAGACTCATGACACCTAATCCTCATCAGAGTAACCTGCAACATCATAAGTTACAGCCACAGTGGGTCAATACTTTGGAATAGTATTGGCAAGTGATACCTTAGTATATTTTAAGTGGACTAGATACTATATGCAAATTTGGCTAAGTGTAGCTTGGCTTGCTTTGCTCAAATTATGTTTTGCCTATTAGTTGAAATCACTAAGTTTTTCTTTGTCAAAACTTTTCCCAAGGAACCACCAATAGACATTGAGGTCCTTCACCCTTGTTCACCCACAAGTTTTTTACTTAGAAATTGGGATGAGGAGATTCTTGATAGCTTCCATGTCTTGATGCTCAAGTTGTCCATTGCCATGGACTTGGCTAAGTACTTAGATTTTTTTCCATCTGTAGAGGTTGTGCACTTTCCCCACCAGACTTGGTTTCACCAAGACATGACCTTTCAGAAGCCTTCCCTTAGACCAAATGGACGCGTTCCAACCTATCATTCCCACTACCACCAAATGTCCAAATGGCTAAGTTCTAGCAACTTATGTGATCCAGGCAGAGCCCATATTGCCAAGTGGCTGCACTAGAAGCTTCTTAACACTTGGCCTCTAAAATCTCTTTGTTCCTGGGTGGCTTACCACAAGTGAGATACACAAGGTAAACCATAGAAATGGGCCTTGTGTAATCACTCAACATAAACCTTTCCTTCCATTCCACCCAGGTGTTTCATTAACTTAGTTGTTTTATTAGGTAAAACACAAGTCCAAAGACTTAGAAATATTTTCATCATAGCATGTATAATTTACCAACCCTTGTTTGCTACTAGCTAGGCTAAGCATGGCATAAATAGTAACTTAACTTAGAAATTCCCTAGCATTTCTACAACTACTAGGATTTCCCAACATGGCATATAAGCAAAATATAGCATGCAAGTCTAACAAAAAATTTCTAATGCTTAGTAGAAAACATAGGATAAAATTATTCATGAAGTACCACTTGCCTTGGTAGTTGGGAGAGTAGCACTCCTCACAATCACAATCACTAGCACCAAAATCTACACAAAGATTGGTAGCAACAAATTACACACAAAACATATACAAACAAAAATATATGCATGCATGCAAAATTCTAGGTGATGATTTTTAAAACTCAACCAAGCAAGTGCATAGTACTGAATCCTAAACAAGTCAAAAACTTGCCAAACCAAATTTATTTAACACTAAAAACAATTCCCAAACATTTCATATACTCAATTAAGCCCTACACATGTTTCTGAAAATAAAACCTTTTTAACAGAAACTAAACATTAAACACATTGCATACTTTGAAAGAGCTTGCTCTCCTGATTCCAACGGTATAAAATTTGTCAAAATATAACGTGGGAATCAAAAGTTAAAAACAAAACAAATTTGAACAATAATCTGATTCGAATTCTGTTTTAAATCTAAACTACTGCCACGCGGCGCTATCCTATTGGCCGGTACCGTTTCGCTCAGGATCACGCTTCCGCGCCGTCGGATCAAGTTAGATCCAACGCACCAGATCTAAAGAAAACGGTACGTCCCGGTTCTAATCTAATCCCTACGATGCAGATCTAACGGTGGTCGTTGCTTTGACCAAAGTCGGCGCTAAGCCATGAAGCGAGTGCTTGCGGAGCGGCGAACTAGATCGCCGGGGAGAGAGGGTGCTCACCGAACCGCGATGGCGTGAAGCTCAACGTGTCCTGGCTGGCGAAGGCGCTTGAGTCGAGGATTCCTGCCGGAGTTCACGAACGCGTCGCACGGCTTTCGTCGGCGTTGGCGAAGATACGAATCACGCCAGGAAAAATAAGCGGTCGTCGGATGCGGAGTGATGCTGGTCATGCGAGTGTCAAAGAGAGAATAAGGCGCGGTCAGAACTAACCAGGAAGGTTCGCCAGAGTTGGAGACGGCGTCGGATTCTCTCGGTGCTCGTCGAAGTCGAAGCTCTCGATCACAAACAGACGGGCAAAGGGGATTAGGAGGTGCGCAAGGAAGTTGCGAAGCTGTTCGTATGAACCAGAGAGGAAGGGGCGCACGAGGTTTACCAGGATTGGTCGCCGGAGTAGGTTCTCTGCTTGGCGCAAGGGCGAATCTTGGCAGCTGGTGGCGAGAAGAGTGTGCGGTGGGGAAATGACGCGAGGGAGAGGTTTATGTAGCCGAGCTGGGCGTGGAGTTACTCGCGGAATCAATGGGAATCAACGCGGCTGTGATCAAGCGGCGAACGGCGCGGTAGCGTGATTAGCGAAGACGACGGGGTCACGGGTCCACTTGTCGTGAATAAAAGCAGAAGGGTGGGGTCTGGCGTCGGCGACGACTGTGGTGCGTCTGCGAGTGACAGAGAGAGAGGGGACCCGGGTGGGCTAAATGGGCTGCTTCCTTAGTTGGGCTAGATTAGCAGCGCCAGCCCTTTTCCTTTTCTTTATTCCGTTTCTATTTCTGTTTTGATTTTCTAGAATGATTTTCAAATGATTTCAAAAGCTTTTGAATTCAAACTTTTTCCAGGATTTTGTAGGGTGCAACACTCACACTTCTGGGCATAAAATCAAGTGGTCACTTTGTATTAGCTTGGTCCTTTTGTTCAAACAAAATAAGTAGTGCTATAGCACATGATTTGAATAAGTTTTGGAAATGGTTTCTGATTCATATTTGTTTTGTAAAATTTCACCAAACTTCAACAATCAAACACAATAACAAGAGAGCAAGGGAGGATTGGTTTAAAACAATTAACTCTTCAATTGAGAGTGGCTTTAGATTAATAGCTGTTCACATAAAATAATGAGCTCCTATGCTCCTATTTTGAAGTGTTTTGTTTGAAATGAAAAACATATGATCATGGATATATGGATGATATGCATAAGTTTGAAACATGATTTTAGGGATGTTACAACGCTAGTGATGATGGAGATCATGTACGTTCTTTGGAGATGGAGATAAAAGGCACAAGAATAAAGGCCATATCATATCACATATTATGAATTGCATGTGATGTTAATCCTTTTTATGCATCTTGTATTGCTTAGATCGCGACGGTAGCACTATAAGATGATCCCACTTACTAAATATCAAGTAATAAAGTGTTCGTCCTTAGTAGGCACCATTGCTAACACTCGTCGTTTCGAAGCACCATGTGATGATCGGGTGTTATAGATTCTACGCGTGCATACAAGGGGTGCAAGCCAGATTTTCACATGCGGATACTAAGGTTAATCTTAACGAGCCTAGCATGTACAGACATGGTCTCAGAACACGGAATGCCAAAAGGTAAAGCATGAGTCATATGGATGATATGATGAACATGTTGACTGTTCGCCTTTGAAGCTACATCTTCTCTCGTGATGATCGGACTTGGTGTAGTGGATTTGGTTCGTGTAATAACTAAGGAAACGTGAGGGATGTTGTTTTGAGTGGGAGTTCAAATAGTAATATGATTAAATTTGAACACAATTTATCATAAATTAAATTAAAGTGAATTTGCATAATTGTTGTAGTCATTGGCATACATTCACCACCTCATGCTTAGTTTTAATTGAGATAATAGAACTATAGAATTCGTGATAGTTAATTTACAAACTAGTATCGTATTGTTTTGAGTGTCAATCTGAAGTTTAAAAGTCCTATTGCAAACTTTCAACAAACTCCATTTACTCCTTGAAGTTTAATAAGTAGTATTAAATCAAGAGTAACAATTCTAGTGTTAGTATCTAAAGTATCATGTTTGCCTCCATGGTTCTTGTGTTGGGCCACGCGGAGATAAAACAAAAAATTCCTCTAACGTGGTGATGCCAAGATCCAGCCGAGGTAGAAGGCCACGAGGTTTACCACTAGACGCGCAGTTGCGGAATACTGATGAAGCGCGTCAGTTGATGCAATGCAGTCCTTTGCGATCCAATCAACCTGGTGCTGATCGTATAACACCTCTGCTGGTATCCACATGTACAAGGAGGAGCGCCGACGGCGAACTGCTAGATTCGTTACGGCGGTAGGACTGCTGTGGAGCTAGGGTTTACAACACATGGAATGACCTAACCGAACAACGATTAACACTTCTGGGTTACTGTGGTCCACTATATATAGGGAGTGAACGTGGGCTCCACTCTCGTGGCCCATTCACTAAATCCCATATAACACTAGTCACTGCGAGTCCAACTCACTGACTCAGTCCTAATCCGGCTTGGGTCCAACCCGGCCAGATTTCCTGTTCAGATCCAATCCGAACTTGCTCTCGCTCTCAAGTGTGTGACCTGGTAGGCTCTTGGTTACTCGGACACGATTGGAGTCCGACTCACAATCGATCAGTCAGCAGTGGCTCCTAGCAGAACGTGCCGACTCCCAAGTACCAATGAGTCATGACGACTTGCCTTTCCAATGCGACTTGCGTCCGAGTCCCTTTTGCCTCACGATATACCTTGTCAGACTATAGGCGAATATTTGTCATCCCTTAAATAGTCCGACTCTCTTCTCGATCCGAGATAAGTGATTCACCCGACTAACTCTTAGTCGATTGCCTCGGTTAACACTTAACCGAGTCGTGCATGGCCATGCTTTCTGAATCATATCTTCCGAGAGGTCCCAGAGAATATCTCTCTGAGTGGAGGGGCAAAATCCCATCTTGGTTATTCACATCATGCAGCTTGATTCTCGATCGACGAACTCGCCTTTATAAGCGCGATTCACGGATCAGCGTTGTAACCTAAGTCGGTGATCCTCAACTCAGATTATGCAATAACCTCAGGTCTAAGGATTACATTGATTGAGATATACAAATGACAACTTGTTCGTTGTACCTCAATATGGGTCAATCCGACTCGCTAAACTCTTTAGCCGAATCTGTGTAAGTTGGAATAGCATCTCCATGCCCATGACAAGTGGAACCGAGTCATCAAGCCAACTTTCACATTGGTCTAAGTTGTGTGTCCAGCACAACCTCAATGACCAAGGACATTTAGTACAAACAACATGAATGTATAGTTCCACAACTGAATCACATATTCAATGATACACATCAGATGTTTATACAAAGACTGCTTAATATCTTTATGAATACAATGGGAAATATCATCATACATGATTGCCTGTAGGGCATATTCCCAACAGTCTTCCACTTGCACTAGAGTCAATCTTCTAACATCACATGTTTAAGCATCTAATGCCCATGGCTCTCAGGTGCACCTGATGCTTTGGCTGTGGTAACGGCTTTGTGAACGGATCCGCAATATTTGCATCTCTGTGTACATTGCATAACTTGATATCACCCTGATCCACGAACTGGCGAATAAGGTGGTACCGCATGAGTATGTGCTTGTTCTTCTGGTGTTGTCTAGGTTCCTTGGCTTGAGCAATAGCACCATTGTTGTCACAATACACGTCTAACGGATTGGACGAGCCCTGAACCACACCAAGATCCATGAGTAAATTCCTCATCCAAACAGCTTCCTTTGCTGCCTCTGAGGCGGCAATATACTCACCTCATTGTAGATGCGCATACGCCTCTGCTTGAAACTCTTCTAGCTCACAGCACCTCCGTTTAAAATAAACACGTATCCGGATTACGAACGAGAATCATCAGAGTCGGTAAGATAACTCTTATCCGTGTAACCCTTTACACTGATTTCATCTTCACCACCATAAACCAAGAACACATCCTTAGTCCTTCTCAAGTACTTTAGGATATTTTTAGCCGCTGTCCAGTGGATTTCTCCAGGATCAGCCTGGTATCTGCTCACAACACTTAGAGCATAGGAAACATCCGGCCTAGTACAAATCATGTCATACATGATGGATCCGACTGTAGAAGCATATGGGATCGCACTCATCCGACTTCGCTTATCAGTTGTCGAAGGACACTGAGCCTTGCTAAGTTTTACACCATGGGACATCGGTAAGAACCCCTTCTTAGACGATTCCATGTTGAACTTCTTCAACACTTTGTCCAAATAAGTACTCTGACTCAATCCAATGAGCCTACTTGATCTATTTCTATAGATCCGGATTCCGAGGATGTATGTTGCCTCACCCAAGTCTTTCATTGAGAAACTCCTTTCCAATGATTCCTTGGTTTCTTGCAACATCTGGACATCATTTCCAATCAGTAATATGTCATCCACATATAAGATTAGAAAGTTTACTTTGCTCCCACTAAACTTCTTGTATAAACAAGAATCATGATCACTCTTGATGAAGCCAAACGATTTGACTACCTCATCAAAGCGAATATTCCAACTCCGAGATGCTTGCTTCAACCCGTAAATGGTTTTCTGAAGTTTGCACACCTTGTTAGCATTAGCCGAATCGACAAAACCCTCGGGCTGTATCATATACACGTCCTCGGTTAAATTTCCGTTAAGGAAAGCCGTTTTGACATCCATCTGCCATATCTCATAGTCGAAATAGGCTGCTATAGCTAACATGATCCGAACTTATTTAAGCATCGCTAAAGGCAAGAAAGTCTCGTCGTAATCAACTCCTTGAACTTGTCGGAACCCCTTCGTGAAAAGGCGTGCTTTATAGACAGAAACATTTCCATCCATATTAGTTTTCTTCTTAAAGACCCATTTGCACTCGACGGGTCTTGCACCGTCTGGCAGATCAACCAAGTTCCAAACTTGATTTTCATCCATGGACATTAACTCGGATCTCATGGCTCCAAGCCATGACTCGAAATCAGATCCCACCATCGCTTCCGAATAATTTGTCGGCTCATCACTGTCTAACAGTAACACATCACGAACACTTCGTAATCTTTCCGATCTTCGTAGTACAGTCTTCAACCGCCACGACCGGCTCAACCTCCAAGGTTTTTGCTGACTCGCTACTAGACGGTTCCTCTCGAATTTCTTTGAGCTGCACCGTGCTCCCAGTTACTCCCCGACTAAGAAACTCTTTATCAAGGAAGACACCGTTCCGAGCGACAAACACTTTTCCCTCTTCTCAGTTGTAGAAGTAGTAACCCAAGGTTTCCCTCGGATACCCCACGAAAATACACTTATCCGACTTGGCTGTAAGCTTGTCCGACTGAAGTCGCTTGACAAATGCTTCACAAACCCAAATCTTAAGAAAAGACAAACTCGTCCTTTTGCCTGTCCACATTTCATGCGGTGTCTTCTCTACCGATTTTGATGGTACTCCGTTTAGTGTGAACGCTGCTGTTTCTAGACAATAACCCCAAAATGATAAAGGCAGATCTGTCCGACTCATCATTGATCGTACCATGTCAAACAAGGTCCGATTCCGCCTTTCCGAAACATTGTTCCTTTGCGGTGTTCCTGGCGAAGTAAGTTGAGGAACTATTCCACAACTTTTCAGATGGTCATCAAACTCATGGCTCATGTACTCGCCTCCTCGGTCCGACCGAAGAAACTTTATTTTCTTGCCGAGTTGATTCTGTGCTTCATTCTGGAATTCTTTGAACTTTTCAAAGGCTTCCGACTTATGTTTCATCAAGTAGATATATCCATACCTACTCAAATCATCAGTGAAGGTAATGAAGTACTCATAACCACCCCTGGCTGTCGTGCTCATTGGTCCACAGACATCACTATGTACTAGTCCCAACAAGTCGGACGCCCTTTCGCAACTCTTTGCAAATGGTGTCTTGGTCATTTTACCGAGTAGGCAAGATTCGCATGTCTCGAACGACTCCAAGTCGAACGAAGTTAGGAGTCCATCATCATGGAGCTTCTTCATGTATTTCCAACTTATATGACCAAGCCGACAGTGCCAAAAGTAAGTCATATTCAGATCATTTGGTTTCAACCTTTTAACATTTATGTTATAAACCGACTCACCATCAAGATTCAAAATAAATAACCTGTCCTGGATGGGTGCAAAGCTGTGAAACATATCATTCAAATACAAAGAACAACCATTATTCTTGATATTCGACTCATAGCCTTGCCTCATCAAACATGAAGCAGAAATAATGTTTCGACTGAGCACTTGAACATAATAACAATTATTCAGTTCCATAATGAATCCGGAAGGTAAATGAAGTTGCATCGTGCCAACTTCCAACGCAGCAACTCTTGCTTTGTTGCCGACTCGAATATCAACCTCGCCTCTTGCTACGCTCCTAGTTCTTACCAGTCCACCGCGAGTTGCAGATGTGAATAACTGATCCGGTATCATATACCCAAGAACTATTAGGTGCATCAGCAAGATATATGTCTATAACATTGCAAACAAGTGTACCTGAGTCGGAAGTCATACCTCCACTCTTGGCTTTGTCATCCAAGTACTTGCTGCAGTTCCTCTTCTAGTGGCCATCCGCCTTGCATTAGAAGCAAGTGGATCCGGCTGAAGGAGATGGCTTAGTCCCTGAGGAAGCGCTTGGGACCGGGTCCTGAGCCTGCTTTCCTCCTGACTTATCCTTCTTCTTAGTCCAAGAACTCTTCTTGAACTTAGCCTTATTCTGCACCATCAACACTTGAATGGCGCCCTTCTTGAGATCCGCCTCTGCCTGCTTGAGCATCCCATGCAATTCAGTGAGCTTCTTATCCATACCATGCATGTGGTAGTTCGAAATGAACTACCCATATGCACTAGGAAGAGAGTTTAGAATTATATCTGTAGCGAACTCTTTGCTTATGGGGTAGCCAAGCCTCTCCATAGACTGCACATAACCAACCATTTTAATCACATGTGAACTCAGTGGATCACCATCCTTAAGCTTGCAAATCAGCAAAGCCTGAGAGACTTGATACCTCTTAGTCTTCGCCTGAGCCTGGAACATACTTTTAAGGCTTTCGATCATATCATAGGCCTCAACATGCTCGAACTGCTTTTGCAAGTCCGATTCCATGTGAGCAAGCATAAGACATCTAATATCCGTGGACTCATCCTTAGCCCGACGGTAGGCATTGGTGGCAGCGACAGTCGCATTCTCATTCGGCTCATCTGGAAGTGGGTTGTCTAGGACATGGTCCTTCTTTTCTTGTTTGAGAACAATTCTCAGATTTGGATACCAGTTGGTAAAATTAGTGTCATTCAGTTTATCTTTCTCAAGGATAGTTCTCAATGCAAAACCAGATATCTGAGAGTGACTGCTACTTGGTGCCATGATATACAACAGAAAATATGCAAAACACTTAAGACATGTATTCATAAAAGAGCAAGCATATTAAACACTTTAATATTTTATGCTCCCACTAGAACCAACACCCCTCCGATGGTTACTTAGTGATTCGGGATCCTAAATAAGCAAGTTGGCTAGTGAGCTTTAGCATCACCGCTAGACGCCAAGTGATCTAGGTAGACAACTCCTTGTCAATCGTATCTCATACGACTCATGTTGGACAGGTGGCATCATATGCCCCAGCTCCCATTCGACTTTTCCCCGAGTCCCACAACCGTTGTGATAGACCCGTCTAGCTTACCGAGTGTTTCCGCAGTAAGAGTCCGACTCGAACCCACCTAGTCGGAAAGAATTGGAATCACCTCAATATTATGAGCCCACTACCAAAAATGTCCGACTTGTGATGGTGCAAACACTGGCGGGAAAACCGACTAGACCTTCTTTGAGGGATTAAATTTTACCAACTATCTAATAGAGGTAAAACAGAGACATAACAATAACACAAAATAAAGCAATTATAATGTGAAATGGTATGACTCTCTTCATGGCGATCTCCATCTCCACAAAGCCTGTAATCTGACTCGTGCCAACTCTTGTCACTTGCCGTCTTACTCCATGTCGCCGACATGTACAATGCCTTGCATGCCTTCCGGGTTCTCCAAACAGCTACACTAGCTTAGTAAAGTAAATTACAAGGAGAATCCGACACGCAGGTCGTTATACAATAATATGACAGCACCTAGGCTCTAGCCGGCTGACAAAAACCGTGATTCGCAGGTCACGTATGGATTACATACATACATCAGATGCACATGAACCATACCATTCACAACTTCCTGCAAAAACAAGTTATGCATAGATACAATATCTACCAGCGTTGTGAAACTCGCAACGACATCTAAGGCGCTACGACAGGGTGAAGCTAGCGGTTCCGCTAGCCGGATAGCGGGCGGGGATCGAAGGGGCATCACCCCTCGCGGGTGCAGGCAGCGCCCGACGATTTTTTCGAAAACGTAGATCTCATCTACGATCCGAACATGAATTCTGACCATTGTTCCGATTCGATCAAACTTTTAGATCTTCGATCACCGCCTCTGGATTTACGTGTCACAGTCTACCCCGATGGCGGAAACCGACCAGTAGGGGTATGTTGTTCCACTACCTCAGTAGTATGATCACGGAAATCAGATCTACCATTCCCCGAGTATAGTTGATCCAATCAACCTCGTACAAAACCGATCTATCTCATAGATCGACCACCAAACAGCACATAGATCTCATCTACAGCCAACCGCATATCACATATGCGAGATCTCGAGCCTAAAACCAGAAGCTATCGCTCTGATACCACTGTTGGTCCACGCGGAGATAAAACAAAAAATTTCCTCTAACGTGGTGATCCCAAGATCCAGCTGAGGTAGAAGGCCACGAGGTTTACCACTAGACGCGCAGTTGCAGATTACTGATGAAGCGCGTCAATTGATGCAGTGTAGTCCTTTGCGATCCAATCAACCTGGTTCTGATCGTACAACACCTCTACTGTTATCCACACGTACAAGGAGGAGCACCGGCGGCGAACTACTAGATTCGTTACGGCGATAGGACTGCTGTGGAGCTAGGGTTTCCAACACATGGAATGACCTAATCGAACAACGATTAACACTTCTGGGTTATTGTGCTCCACTATATATAGGGAGTGAACGTGGGCTCCACTCTCGTGGCCCATTCACTAAAGACCATATAACACTAGTCACTGCGAGTCCAACTCACTGACTCAGTCCTAATCCGGCTCGGGTCTAACCCGACCAGATTTCCTGTTCAGATCCAATCCGAACTTGCTCCCGCTCTTAAGTGTGTGACCCGGCAGGCTCTTGGTTACTTGGACACAATTGGATTCCGACTCACAATCGATCGGTCGGCAGTGGCTCCTGGCAGAACGTGCCGACTCCCTGAAGGGAATATGCCCTGAGAGGCAATAATAAAATGTTTATTATGTGTATTCCAAGTATATGTTAGATGTTTATTTTGCATGCTATAATTGTATTAATACGGAAACGTTAATACATGTGTGTTTAATAAACAAACAGAAAGTTCCTAGTTATGCCTCTCTCATAAACTAGTTCGTTGATTAACAAGATGATCACGGTTTCCTGATCATAGACATTGGATGTTGTTAATAACGAGATCACAACATTAGTGTAATGGTGTGATGAACATTCATCCGAAGTATAGCATTACTATCAAAGTCATTGAGTTTATATTGCTATAAACAAACTACGAAGTAATCCTAATCCTTAGACCATGAGATCATGCCAATCACTAACACCGGAAGAGTTTTTTGTTGACATCAAACGTCACTCCGTAACTGGGTGATTATAAAGATGGCTTCAAAGCTTCTAAAGTGTTATGTTGAGAATCATGGATCAAGAGTGGAATTTGTTCATCCTGATGATGGATAGATATGCTCTGGGCCCTCTCGGTGATATCACATTGGTTAGCTTGCAAGCAAGTGATTTGATCACTAGAATGTTATATCACGGGAACGAGAAAAGAGTGCATGTCAGTAACGAGATCAAACTAGGTATGGAGATACCGATGATCGAATCTCGGACATGTAATATATCGTGAAACAAAAGGGATTAAGATACAAGCATAAAAGGTTCCGACGATCACAGGAAAAGTCATCGTTGAATGTGTGGGAGTCAGTATGGATCTCCAGGTCCCGCTACTGATTATTGATCGGAGAAGGGTCTCGATCATGTCCGCATTATTCGCGAACCGTAGGGTGACACACTTAAGGGACACTGGCATCCAGTTGGAGCAAATGTTTCATGCCAAAAGAATAAACAAGAGCAGGAATTTATTTCACTAGATACCGAAACAGGTTTTCGGGTGAAATTGCATAATGTGGGTATGCATGTGAAATGGAATTCTAGCAAGGGGTTATTTGTGAATGTTTGTCATTAAAGTAATTGACAAAATTCTGAATAAAATAAAAGAGTTTTATTTAATGAGAGTTTGCATTAAATTTGGTGGAAATTTAATGGGAATTTGAGAGGACTTTTGAGTGGAGGGAATTTAAAGGACTTTTGTGAGTGGAGTGTCCACCCACATGAAGAGGGGAGGGCAAGGGGGCAGCTCCATGCGCCGGCCACCCCCTTGGGGTTCCCCCCTCCTCCTATAAAAGGAGCCCCCTCCTCACTTGTCTCTCACACCTCCTCGTGAAGGATCTCTCTCCCCCTCTAGAATTTATCCCCCATGGTCTCGGACTAGCGAGATACATGTTCCCGGTGGCTATTAGGCAAGAAAGGGTTGTGCTTCCGCTGCATCGCTGGAGCGAGGAGGCGGAGGTTGCCCGGTGTCTTGTACGTGTGTGCGAGCACGGATGCGCTGCTGCTTTGCGGCTCTAGGACTTCCTCTCGATCTTGAGATCGGCAAGAGATCGTCTACATCAACCACGAGTTGAACTCGTTAAGCTTTGTCGGTCTTCAAGGGTATGTTCTCTACGGATATAAATCCGCCCGTTGTTTGTATCTAGTAGATAGATCTTGGTACATAATTCCCATCGTAGGAATTTTTTTTCTATCTTTGCGAACCCTTCAAAGGGTATCGAGCGGATCTGCGTAGATACTTTACACGGGTAGTACACATATGAGTATGTGGGTGATGATGATCATGTTGTTGCTCCTTTGTTGTAATTTTGGATATTGGTGGCATAGTGGGATGAAGCGGCCCGGACAAACTTTACATGTCCTCGCACATGAGACCTGTTCCATGCTTGACATGCAACTAGTTTGCATAAGTGGCTAGCGGGTGTCTGTCTCTCCTACTATAGTCAATATCTATTTTGCAAGCGAGTTTTCAACAATTTGGTTATCCTCGTTGTGGTTCATGTTCGTAGGTAAGAACGGTTCTATCTCGAAAGCCCTAAGCCACGTAAAACTTGCAATGGAAAAATTAGAGGCGTCTAGTTTAGATTGTTGCTGGGCTAGTGTTATGATATGGTGATGTTGTAAGTAGAAGTATGAGATGATACTCTTACAACATACATAATGTGTAATCTCCATATACCTTGGACTTACACGTATAGGTATGATAGTGATCATACCACGGTGCACATGATAGAGATCATATGCGGGAACCATATCATTTCACTAATAAACATGTGATGTTTGATAGCATCTTATATTGCTTGTTTAGCGCTTTGTTAGCATAATAAGATGATCCCTCTTTTAAATATCAAGATAAGAATGTGTTCTTCCTTTAGTATGCACCGATTATGTTTTCGTCGCTCCAAGAAATCACGTGATGATCGGGTGTTCTTGGATCCACGACCATATTTCGGGTGTAAAACAGTTACACACGCGAATACTAAGGTTCTAACTTGGCGAGCCTAGCATGTAGACATGGCCTCTAACACGGACTAAAGGTTAAGCATGAGTCATATAGTTGATATGATGCCCATTTGATGCTCGCCTTTGAAGCTATACCGACTCACGTGATGATCGGACTTGGTATAGTGGATTTGGTTCATGTAATCACCAAAAGGCACGAGGGATGTCGTTTTGAGTGGGAGTTCATTCGTAATATGGATTAGTTGAACTCAATCTATCATACACTTAGTCTAAACTTTACAAATTCTGTAGATGGCACCACCGCTTTTAATTTCAATGTGTTCATGGAGAAAGAGAAACTTGCAACGACGGTAGCAACTTTCGAATGGGCCATGAATTTGAGGATTCTCCTCTCTGCACAAAAGCAATATGTGCTAGAAGTCTGCTAGGCCCCCACCTTTTGATGATGCCCCGACGAGGAGAAGAATGTCTATCGGACTTGTCGAGGACCACAACTTAGTTCATTGCGGCATATTGTATGGGCTAGAGCCGAACTTAGAAAGCGTTTCAAACGGCAATGCTTTTGATACAATGGGTGAGTTGAAAATGATTTTCGACACACATGCTTTCAGAGAGCTACAACTTCGTAAAAGTTCTTTAGCGCATGATGGAAGAGCACGCTCCTTTAGTGAGCATGTACTCAAGATGTCGGGTTACGCCGATAAGCTTGTGTCCTTGGGAATATCGATTCCCATTGACTTAGGCATCCATCGTGTTCTGCCTCTGCCACCTAGCTATAAGAGATTCGTGATGAACTATAATATGCAAGGCATGAAGAAGTCTCCCGAGCTTCATCAATGCTTAAAACTGCGAAGTGGAGATCAAAACGAACATCAAGTGTTGATGATCAATAGGAACACTGGTTTCAAGAAAGACAAGAAGGGAAAAGCGGAAGGGAAGTAAGGCGGCAAGCCGGTTGCTACCGAAAAGAAACCCCGAGTTGGACCTAAGTCTGATACCGAGTGATACTATTGTAAGGGGACTGGCCACTAGAAGCGCAACTGCCCCAAGTATCTGGCAGACAAGAAAGCCGGCAAGGCAAACAAAGGTATATATGATATACATGTTATTGATGTGTACTTGACTAGTGCTCGCAGTAGCACTTGGGTATTTGATACCGGTTCAGTTGCTAATATTTGTAACTCGAATCAGGGGCTGCGGAACAAGCGACCGCTAGCAAGGGGTGAGGTCAAGATGTGTGTTGGCAATGGATCAAGCGTTGATGTGATCTCCGTCGGAACGCTGCCTATCCACTTGCCGTCGGGATTAGTTATAAACTTGAATAATTGTTATCTGGTGCCTGCACTGAGCATGAACATTGTATCTGGACCGGGTTTGATGCGAAGTGGTTATTCATTTAAATCCGAGAACAATGGTTGTTCCATTTATATGAATGAAATCTTTTATGGTCATGCACCTATAGAGGCCTCTACCTTATAATAGGGTAGATTCCTCCTGTGTTTACAATGCTAGTCCCTGGATCAATAGCTAGCATCCACAGTTAAGATGTAATATCGAGAAACAAAGGTCATAATATAACTTTATAACCAGGAACAACATACTTTTATTACATCATACATAGCTCATTTGGCTATTGCATTACATTGCAGCGGAATAACTAAAATCATGGGTCCTTCATCTTCAAAGTGCCACAGGCAGATGTTGGTTGTAGACTTTGTAATCCTAATCAACCAATCTTCACTAAAAACAATCAAACGTGCAACATTACAAGTTACAGCCACAAGGGTCAATACATTTGAATTGTATTGGCAAGCTTCACTACTATGTATAATATGAGTGGATCCTATCAATACATGCATATTTGGCTAAGTAGAGTGTAAGGCTCACTTGCATAAAGCAAAATTTATCCTATCTTTTCAAAATGGTTTTAGTCCTTTTGTCAAATCTCCTTTTCCAAATTCCTTGAACTCCTTGGTAGAAACTCAAGTGTTCAAGTCCTTGTAAAAATCCTTTGAGCTCCTTGGTAACCCCAAGTGCAACAAGTTTTATTAAAATCTCATGAGTTCCTTGGTAACCCCAAGTACATCAAGCTTTAAGCAAAATCTCTTGAGCACCTTGGTAACCCCAAGTGCAACAAGATTAACAAAATCTCTTTGAATTCCTTGGTACCCCCAAGTGCATCAAGTTTTTATTTTAGAAGTTGGAATGTCGAGATCTCCCATAGCTCAAACTTTAGTTGCTCAGTATTGTCCATAACCGGGGACACGGCTAAGTACTTAGATTTTATTATCTTCTGCAGAAGGAGTACACTTTACCCACATGTCACAATCCCATCTTGTTGCCACCAGTGGCCTACTGGATTAGTGCTCACCAAGATGGATACTGGCAGACTGAGAATGTGACGAAGTCTTTCCAAAAGGTCCTCCCATACACCATTGCTAGCTTGTCTTCAGCCCCCATGAAGCATTCCAGATCCCCATGTACGGTAACTAAAGACAATGTATGGGTCTTCCTAATGTAATTGACTAAGCTAGAGCCATAATAGCATGTGGTTGCACACGAAAGCCACAATTGGAGAAGCATGTTCAATCTCTAAGTTTCCTAGGTGGGTTTTCTTTTGGAGCACAACACAAAGAGATTACCATAGACATGGTTCCCTTTGTTGCCACCTTCTCCAAAACTTAAAGTATCCTCCACCTAGGTGGTTCATTGAGTCCTTGTTTTATTATATAAAACACAAGTCCTTTTCTCAATTTTTGTAAAATCTCAACATGTATCTCTTTTCCAAATAAAGCATGGCTAAGCAAGTACAACTATAATGTTTCTCTAAGGAATGTATAGGGTATCCTATTAGGATTTAGCATAGCTTAAGTATAAAATTATTTTCATGCATGTTTTCAAAATCCACTAAGTATAATGAAAATAGTAGGACTTTTGTATGATAGTGTAACTTGCCTTTTTGGTAGGGAATGATGGTTCACTCCTTGATCTTGCTAGTCTCACACTTTGCTAAATTCACTACAATCAATCAAGCAAACACCAAATCAACTAGCATTCCAAATAATCAACCAAACAACAATTTCACACACATAATACTATGGGATCTAAGTCATGCATATGCATGCATAGGATGGTTCTATTGCAAGGATAGTCTCCACTAGGCTTCTTAAACTTTGTAAGGTCCAAATTGGTCATTTACCAAAATGGCAAAGTCATTTGCAAATGGGTTTTATCCATAAACCATTTTCAAGTCCTTTCATCATTTTATGTGGTGAAAAACATTTTTCTCAATACCACAACCTTAAGTGGTTTCACCAAATAAGTTGCTGCTTCTTAAAACTTGGTGTTTAGGGATAGTAGATTTGGTCTAAAACATTTTCCCAAAGTTTTTACTCAAAATCATTTTTATAAACAAATCAATAGTTTTATTTAGCTAGAAATGGACTAAACCAATAAATCCATTCTAAACTTTTACAAATCCATTTTGCAAATCATGGGTTGGTTCCTAGGGTCAGTAAGGTCACAACAAACCATTTTGCAAAAGTTTTAACCCTAAAATCAATTTTAAACAATTTTTCTAATCTAAACAAGCACACAAAAGAATCTGCGGAAACAAGCAAACTAATGGATACTATTTGCTAAACCAAGGGCATGGTTGGCTAGGTCTTGCTATCCTGAATCCAACGACATAAAATTTGTAATTTTTGGACGTGTGGATCCAAAGATACAAGGGTTTGAAATTTACAATTCAATCAGATTCAAATCTACTTTTAGATCTAATACTGGCCACGCGTCGTTGTTTCATTGGTCGATACCGGTTCGGCCGGATCGGCAACGCGGTGCGTTGGATCAAATCAAATCGCGCGGTCCAGAGAACGTACCCCTTCAGTGCTAAGTGAACTAATCGTGAGCGCCAGATCTTGATCCTACGGTGCAGGTCTGTTTGACCATATGCGGCCGGACGGTGGCTAAGCGGCGCCACGACGAGCGGTGGTGCTACGGTGGTTCTAGGAAGCGAGGAAGACAGAGGGGGTGCTCACCGTGTTCGCGAGGACGAGGTGGTGCTCAAGGTACTCTCTAGGAAGCAAGGGGCGCACGGAGACGGAGGTAATCGCTCGCCGGAGTCGTCGTCGACGTCAGATGGTCTTGCTCGCGGTCGGAGTCGACGCTACAGATCACGAGAAGAACAACCGAGGTATGGTTAGACGCAGGAGATCACGGAGATGCTGTGAGCGTGAACGAGAAGAAGAGGGGCGGCCGGAATCTACCTGTGGGGCTGGCCGGAGTTGAAGCGGACGGCGGCGTCGTTTAGAGTTTGTTGTAGTCGACACTCTGGGGCGCCCGCTGTCAAACGAGGGGCACGGACAGATACGCCAGGAAATGGTGAGTCTCCTAGTGTGCTCAGGGAGGCTCGGGGCGGTGTCGAGTCGCGAAATCGCATCGGACTCGCGCCGGCAGCAGAGGTGGGGGAGAAAATTGGGGAGGTCTGAGGCGTGCCAACGCGGTGTGTCAGAGGGGAAATATAGAGGAGACATGGGAATTTAAACCTGCGTGATCAAAGCTGGTCACGGTGGTCGAGTTAAAGCGAATTAAGGCCGCGAAATCATCGGCAGGAACGGTGTCGAGGGAGGAAGAAGGGGTCGCGCGGGTGAGGAGGAAGAACAGAGGAAAGTGGGCCTACCGGTCAGTGGGAAAAGAAAGGAGGGGAGGGTCCACTGGTCATACTCTGTAAGGGTCAGAAATGAGGTGCGAATCATTTTCTTTCGGGGAGAGGGGGAGCTGGGTTGCTGGGCCTAGTGGGCTTGGCCAGTTGGGTCAGGTCCTGAATCTATTTTTTTCTTCCTGTAATCCTTTTCTTTTTCTGAATCTAATTTCTGTTTTGAATTTTCAAACAAACAAACATCAACCAAATCAATTCAAACGACACCAATCTTTGTAAATTTGAAATTAGTTCTGTTCAGTAACATGAACCAAAATCCAAAATCAAAATAATATTTTTAATAATAGGGTCCATTATTAATTAAATAAATGGACCTTTGTTATTAAATCAAATAGGACTTGCTTTATTTAAGTACTCCTTTTGGATTTTTAATTATTTTCAAAACCAAAACAGTAGGTTTTATTTAGGAATATAAAGAATACTTGGAAACTTGTTTAAAACAATATAACCTTTTATTTTAGGGTCCATTATAAATTAAATAAATAGACTTTCATTATTAAACCAAATAGGATTTGTTTTATTAAGATGTTTATTTTGAAACCTAAAATGAAGCCAAAACACTTCAGTAGGTTTTATTTGAGAATATAAATATTTGGAAAACTTATTTTAAATAATTTAATAAGTTTTGATGTTTCAACTAAAATGGTAATACCTTTTATTTAAATAAATTTGGATATTAAATCCTTATTAATTTATTTTAGATAAACCTTTACCATTTTTATTAAATCAAAATGTTTATTTCAAAAGCTTGGCCAAGGTTTAATTTGGCTCTATAAAATAATCCTTATTTATAAAACTTATATTTCTTTTGAAAACCAAATCCTTTTATTAAAAAGATCCAAAAATTGTATTTCCAAAATATTTTATTTTCCTTTTTTTTAATGTTTATCTTTTTAAATCCCCTTTAGGATTTTTTTGATTCAAATTGATTTGAAGTTCCAATTTAAATTTCAAAAAGTTTCTTCTGGCCCCGAAAATCAAGTAAAGTTTTATTTTATTCATTTAATTTCACATTACAAGATTTGGAAAATCTTGGGATGTGACAGCACCGATGATATATGGTTTATTTATTTTAGATCTCGATAATAACGTTACACATATTCATAATGTTGATGCGAAAAGAATTAAACTAAATGATGATATATCCGTATATATGTGGCACTGCCGTCTAGGTCATATTGGCGTTAAACGTATGAAGAAGCTCCATTCGGATGGACTTTTGGAATCACTTGATTTTGAATCATTTGATACATGTGAGCCATGCCTTATGGGCAAGATGACTAGAACGCCGTTTTTCGGTTCAATGGAACGGGCGACAGATTTATTGGAAATCATACATTCTGATGTATGTGGTCCAATGAGTGTGTCGACGCGAGGTGGATATCGTTATTTTGTTACTTTCACGGATGATTTGAGTAGATACGGTTATATCTACTTGATGAAACACAAGTCTGAAACCTTTGAAAAGTTCAAGGAATTTTAGAATGAAGTGGAAAATCATCGTAATAGAAAGATCAAATTTCTACGGTCCGACCGTGGAGGTGAGTATCTAAGTTACGAGTTTAGCACTCACATGAAAGAGTGTGGAATTGTTTCACAACTCACACCTGCCGGAACACCACAGCGAAATGGTGTGTCGGAACGTCGTAATCGTACTTTATTAGATATGGTTCGATCTATGATGTCTCTGACGGACTTTCCGTTGTCATTTTGGGCTATGCACTAGAAACTGCTGCATTCACTTTAAATCAGGCACCATCTAAATCCGTTGAAAAGACACCGTATGAATTGTGGTTTGGAAACAAACCTAAGCTGTCATTTCTGAAAGTTTGGGGATGCGATGTTTATGTGAAGAAACTTCAACCGGGTAAACTCGAACCCAAAGCAGAAAAATACGTCTTCATAGGATACCCTAAGGAAACTATTGGGTATTCTTTCTATCACAGATCCGAGGGCAAGGTTTTTGTTGCCAAGAATGGATCCTTTCTAGAGAAAGAGTTTCTCGCGAAAGGTGTGATTAGTCGGAAGGTAGAACTCGAAGAGGTTATTGAACCTTCTCTTCAAAGTATGGCGAGTAGCGCAGCGCTGGAAGTTGTTCCGGAGTTGGCTCCACCTGTTGAAGAGGGAACTAATGATAATGATCATGAAACTCCGAAAGAGAGTACTACCGAACCTCGCAGGTCTAGCAGGACGCGTGCGATTCAGCACGGAAATCCTGTCATGAATTTCATGGTTGATGAAAATGATGACCCTGCGACGTATGAATAAGCGATGATGAGCCCGGATTCCAACAAATGGTTAGAAGCCATGAAATCCGAGATGGAATCCATGTATGAAAATCAAGTTTGGAACTTGGTGGACTTACCTCACGACCGAAAGGCCGTGGAGAACAAATGGATTTTCAAAAGGAAAACTGATGCTGATGGTAATGTGACCATCTATAAAGCTCGACTTGTCGCAAAGGGGTTTCAAAAAATTCAAGGAGTTGACTACGATGAGACATTCTCTCCCGTAGCGATGCTAAAGTCACTTAGGATTATGTTAGCAATTGCTGCATATTTCGATTATGAGATATGGCAGATGGATGTCAAAACCGCATTTCTCAATGGTAATATTGAAGAAGAGTTGTATATGATACAACCAAATGGTTTTGTCGATCCTAAGGATGCTAACAATGTGTGCAAGCTTCAGTGATCCATCTATGGATTGAAGCAAGCATCACGAAGTTGGAATCTCCGCTTTGATGAGGTGATCAAAGAGTTTGGATTTGTCCAAACTTATGGAGAAGCTTGTATTTACAAGAAAGTGAGTGGGAGCAATGTGGTATTTCTGATATTATATGTGGATGACATATTATTGATCGGAAATGATATAGAGCTTTTAAACAGTGTTAAAAGTTATCTAAACAACAAATTTTCAATGAAGGACCTAGGTGAAGCGTCATACATATTAGGCATAAAGATCTATAGAGATAGATCTAGGCGCCTAATAGGGCTATCGCAAAGTACATACCTTGATAAGATTTTAAAGAAGTTTAAAATGGAAAATAGTAAGAAGGGGTTCTTACCTATGACACAAGGCACGACATTGAGTAAGACTCAAAGTCCGGCTTCGGTGGAAGAAAGAGAGATAATGGACAAGGTCCCCTATGCTTAAGCCATAGGCTCTATAATGTACGCCATGCTATGTACAAGACCGGATGTGGCACATGCTATTAGTTTGACTAGTAGGTACCAATCGGATCCAGGTTGTAACATCGAAAGCGGTCAAAAATATCCTTAAGTACTTGCGCAGAACTAAGGATATGTTTCTTGTATACGGAGGTGAAGAAGAGCTCGTCGCTAAGTGTTATGTCGACGCTAGCTTTGACACCGATCCGGATGACTCTAAGTCTCAATCCAGATACGTATTTCTCATGAATGGCGGAGCGGTTAGTTGGAGGAGCTCCAAACAACCTGTGGTGGAGGGATCAACAATGGAGGCCGAATATGTTCGCTTGAGCGGCTCGAGCGATTTGGATGAAGGAGTTCATATCCGAACTAGGTGTGGTTGCAAACGCGTTGGACCCAATGGTGATCTATTATGACAACAATGGTGCCATTGCCAATGCCAAAGAGCCAAGGTCTCACAAGCATTCCAAGCATATTAAGCGCCGGTTTCACTCCATCCGCGAGCATGTCAAGGATGGAGATATAAAGATTTGTAAAGTACATACGGATCTCAATGTAGCAGATCCGTTGACTAAAACTCTCCCTAGAGCAAAACATGATCTACACCAGAACTCCATGGGTGTTAGATACATCACAATGTAACTAGATTATTGTCTCTAGTGCAAGTGGGAGACTAAAGGGAATATGCCCTGAGAGGCAATAATAAAATGTTTATTATGTGTATTCCAAGTATATGATAGATGTTTATTTTGCATGATATAATTGTATTAATACGGAACCGTTAATACATGTGTGTTTAATAAACAAACATAAAGTTCCTAGTTATGCCTCTCTCATAAACTAGTTCGTTGATTAACAAGATGATCACGGTTTCCTGATCATAGACATTGGATGTTGTTAATAACGAGATCACAACATTAGTGCAATGGTGTGATGAACATTCATCCGAAGTATAGCATTACGATCAAAGTCATTGAGTTTATATTGCTATAAACAAACTACGAAGTAATCCTAACCCTTAGACCATGAGATCATGCCAATCACTAACACCGGAAGAGTTTTTTGTTGACATCAAACGTCACATTGGTGATTATAAAGATGGCTTCAAAGCTTCTAAAGTGTTATTGTAGAGGTCCCAACCTTTGATAAGGTAGAGATCCCTGTGTTTACAATGCTAGTCCCTGGATCAATAGCTAGCATCCACAGTTAAAATGTAATATCAAGAAACAAAGGTCATAATATAACTTTATAACCAGGAATAACATAATTTTATTACATCTTACATAGCTCATTTGGCTATTACATTACAATGCAGCAGAATATCTATAAGCATGGGGTCCTTCATCTTCAAGGTGCCACAGGCAAACATGTTGGTTGTAAACTTGTAATCCTAATCAATCAACTTCACTAATATCAAACAAACCTGCAACATAACAAGTTACAGCCACAAGGGTCAATACATTTGAATTGTATTGGCAAGTTTCACTACTATGTTGAATATAAGTGGATCCTATCATTACATGCATATTTGGCTAAGTAGGGTTTAAGGCTCATTTGCAGAAAGCAATAATTTATCCTATCTTTTCAAAATAGTTTTGATCTTTTGTCACAACTTTATGAACTCCTTGGTAAATCCCCAAGTGTTTCAGGTCTTTGTCAAAATCCCTTGAGCTCCTTGGTAAATCCCCAAGTGCTTCAAGTTTTTATCAAAATCTCTTGAGCTCCTTGGTACACCCCAAGTACTTCAAGTTTTTATCAAAATCTCTTGAGCTCCTTGGTACACCCCAAGCGCTTCAAGTCTTTTGTTGTCACTTTAAAGTTTTTCTTTTAGAAATTGGAATGTCGAGATTTCCCATAGCTTCAGGCTTTAGTTGCTCAGTATTGTCCATAACCGGGGACACGGCTAAGTACTTAGATTTTTATCTTCTGCAGAAGTTGTACACTTTACCCACATGACACAATCTCATCTTGTTGCCACCAGTGGCCGCTGGATAAGTACTCACCAAGATGGAATACTTGCAGATTGAGAATGTGATGAAGTCTTTCCATAGGGTCCTCCCATACACAATGCTAGCTTGTCTTCATGCACCAATGTAGGGTTCCTAGTTCCCTCATTTCTAGTAAACCTGAAGACCAATGCATGGGTCTTCCCAATGTAGTTGACTAAGCTAGAGCCATATTAGCATGTGGCTGTACACGAAAGCCACTGTTGGAGAAACATGTTCAATCTCTAAGTCCCTGGGTGGTTTTCATCTGGTGCACAACAAAAAGAGATTGCCATATAAACATGGTTCCTCTTGTTACCACTTTGTCCAAAACTTGAGTAACCTTGTCCACCCAGGTGGTTCATTGAGTACTTGTTTTATTATATAAAAACACAAGTCTTTTCTCAACTTCATAAAACCTCAACATGTATCTCTTCTCAAAATATGTAGCATGGCTAAGCATTTTACAACTACATTGTTTTCACTAAGAAATATATAAGGGTATCCTATTAGGATTTAGCATAGCATAAAGTATAGAAATTCTTTTCATGCATGTTTCAAAAATCCACTAAGTATAATGAAAATAGTAGGACTTTGGATGATAGTGTCACTTGCCTTTTTGGTAGGGAATGTTGGTTCACTTCTTGATCTTGACAATCTCACACTCTTCTAACTTCACTACAAGTCAATCAAGCAAACTCAAATTCAACTAGCATTCCAAAACATTAATCAAACAAATCATCACACATAAATAAATAGAAACTAAGTCATGCATGCAAGCATGCAAAAGGTAGTTTTATTTGCAAAGGTGGTTTCTACTAGGCTCTAAACATTGTAAAGTCCAAAGTGGTCTTTTCTATAGTGGCAAAACCATTTGCAAAAGGGTTTTATCTAAAGATCATTTTTAAATCAAGTCATTATTTCATGTGGTGAAAATGGTTTTAGCAATGCAACAATTTTATGTTGTTCACCAAATAAGTTGTTAGTTCACAAAACTTGGTGTTTAGGGTCAGCGGTTTTGAATCAAAACATTTTCCAAAGGTTTTTGTTAAAAAATCCTTTCCATAGCAAAACCAATATTTTTATTTGACTAGAAATGGGCTAATTCAATTATTCAATCCTAATATTCACCAAATACATTTTTAAATCCATAAGTTGGTTCCTAGGGTCAGTAGATTCACAACAAACCATTTTGCAAAGATTTCAACCCAAAATTAATTTTGGAATAATTTTTATAACCTAAACAAGCAAACAAATGTTTCTGCAAAAACAAACATTTTACCAGAAGCTTTTTACTAAACAAATTGCATGGTTGGCTAGGGCTTGTCTTGTTGATTCCATTGATATGAAATTTGCAAATTTTGGACGTGTGGATCAAAAGTTATGCAAGTTACAAGTTTGCATATAAATCAGATTCAGAATTTTGTTTTAAATCAAAACCAGTCCACGTGGCGTGTTTCTACTAGCCTGTACCGGTTCGCGCGGATCGGCCTCCGTGGATCGTTGGATCTAACTTAAACGAATGGATCAGATGGGCGCGTACCCCTTCGTCTAGTTCTAATCGCAGCCACAAGATTTACATCTAACGGTCACAGACGCTTGGCCAAAGGCTGGCGGCGCTGCGCGGCGGCAGACGGCGGCGCACGCTCTGGCGGCGAGCTTACCGACGATACATGAAGCAAGGAAGAGGGGGAAACAGCTCACCGTGCTCAGGGGATCGTGGCGATGCTCAACGTGGTCGCGAGGAGGCGAGGGGCGCTCAGGATCCGTCGGGATTCCTCGCCGGAGTCAAGGACGGCGTCGGTCTCGCTCAGGCGTCGTCAGGGACGAGGCTACAGATCGTGCCGAGGCAAAACAAAGGTGTGGTTAGACGCGTACGAGTAGGGGGAATGTGAGAGCATCACTGAGAGAGCTTTAGGCGGTCTGGGCTTACCAGGGAAGTTTGCCGGAGTTGCTTGCAGACGGTGGTGCTCAGGTTGTCGTTGTTGCCGGCGCTATGGATCAAGCGCGGTCAAGCCGAGGGTGCAGGGAGGAACGCCTGAGGATGGAGAGCAAGCTAGTGTGGTTGGGGAGGTGAGGGGCGGCATTGGTTCGCTGGAATTGGCCGGGGAAGGTCGTCGGGACAACGAGGGTGTGTGGCGAAATTCGTCCAGCTTGGGGGCAGAGAGAGGGAGGCGCGTGAGGGGAAATGGAGAGGAGGCCAGGGCGGTTAATAGGGCGTAGTCACGGCGAGTAATGGTCGCGGAATCAACGCGTATTGAATCCTGCAGAACCGGCCGGCGAGAGGGGGACGTGGTCACCGCGGGGTGAGGAAGAAGGTGACCTGGCGTGGGGTCATCTCGTCAGCGATAAAGGAAGAGGTGCGGTGGGGTCCAACTGTTTGCGATGATGCGGGTGAGTGTTTGAGTGAGAAAACGTTTCGCGAGAGAGAGTGGGGTGGGCTTGCTGTTGGGCTTGTTGGGCTGGCCGGCTGGGCTGTGTCTTTTACACATTTTTTTTGTTCTGAAACTTTTCCTTTTTCCATTTGATTTTCTGTTTTGAAATTAAATCAAACAAATCAAACATTCAAATCAATTCAAAACTCTTCCAAACTTTGCCTTGAGTTTTGGTTCTGTTTAACAACACAAAACCAAGTCCTAAAAATAAAATAATATTTTTATTTTAGGGTCCATTAATAATTAAATAAAATGGACCTTAGTTTTTAAATCAAATAGGATTTGATTTATTATTTAAAATCTCCATTTTAAATCCAAATAATATCAAAACCAAAACACTTTAGTAGGTTTTATTTAAGAATATAGAATACTTGGAAAACTTATTTAAAATAAGTTTTTGTGTTTATTCAAAATAGAAAATCCTTGGTTTTATTAAAATGGGATATTAATAAATCCTCATTATTTTATTTAAATAAACCTTTACTCTTTTTATCAAAACCTAATATTTTAATTCAAAAGCTTGGCCAAGGTTTTATTTGGCTTATAAATAATCTTTATTTAATATTTCTACCTTTTCATTTGAAAACCAAATCTTTTTATTAAAAGATTCAAAAATAGTAATTCCAAATATTTTTAGCTTTATTGTTTATTTACCTTTTTAAATCCCTTTAGGATTTTATTTGATCCAAATAGGTTTTTAAAGTTTCCAATTGGATTCAAAAAGTTCCTTCTCACCTTGAAAATCAACAAAGTTTTATTTTATTCATTTATTTTTCACATTACAAGATTTGGAAAATCTTGGGATGTGACAGGCTACCACCCTTAAAATAAATCTCTTCCCGAGATTTGAGAAGACTAGGGTTACAAGTTGGCTCAAGCATCTAGGGTACTACCACCCTTAAAAATTTCCAATCTAGATTACATATTGGCCTTCTTGGGATCTTGGGGAAGCTTCTCTGGGCAAACATCTGCATAGTGCCCTTTGTTTCCACACTTGACACATGTGACAAGGCTGAGATACTTCATAGGCTTGTTTATCTTGTTCTTCATCTTTTCTGGACAATTGCTTGCATAATGTCCTAGTTCTTTGCAATTGAAACATGTGATAAGTTTGAGTTCTTCACGTGTCTCTTGTGGACAAGTTGCTGCATAATGGCCTTGCTCTTTGCAGTTGTTGCACCATACTTGGCCAATCTCTTTATACTTCTGTTTCTCTGGACATTCACTGGAATAGTGTCCCATTTCTTTACAATGATGAAATTGCACCTGGCTTTTGTCCTTCTTTTTCTTGGGTTTCTCCAAAGCTAGGAGTGCATCTAGTTCATGTTGTTCATATGTTATCTTATAGGTAGGAATATCTACTTGTTTCTTGGACCTTCTATTGCTCCTTGGATAATTCATATGCCTCTTCTTTGGTCCTTTGAATTGGGTTGTATTGCATGGAGGTATAAGTGGAGCTTTTCCTTTGTCCTCACTCTTCTTGGTAGATTTGGATCCCTCATGATAGTTTGCAATCATTTGTTGCACTCCACCTTATTTCGTTTGTTCAACTATGGAATAGATGGGGCATTGGATAGTGCCATGGTTATTTCCTTCACATAAGTAACAAGTAGCTTGAGATGTGGGACATTGGCCAACAGGATTTTTCTCTTCACAGTTAGGGCATTGATCTCCATGCTCCTTGGAAGTGTGATCCTTGTCTCCACAAATATTGCAAGCTTTGGTTCCTTTTAGGATAACATCCTTGTCATCCTTGTTGTCATAAACTCCTTTGGAAAAGTTGCTTTCCATGTTGAGCATTTGATCTGTCACCTTATGCAACATTTGGGCTTGGTTTTCCAAAAACCTTTGCAGGGTTGGATCGTCCCCACTGGTGTCGGCTATGAATTGAGCTGTCATTTGGTTCAACTGGTTTTGGGTTCCTATGAATTCTCTCATGGTGTCCTCTTGGTTGTTGTTGTTGTCATCAACCTTGATGTTGGAGTCTCTTGGAGTAGTCATATGTTTGGGGTTGAATTGAGATTAGAATAGGCAAAATATTTCTAAGGAAGTAATTCTAATCACACACATCACAATTCACACAAGCAATGTGTAAGCAATCACAAACAAACATTCCACTCAACAACAAGTTTCAATATATTTGTAGGCAATCAAAAATATTTTTGTTACACCACATAAGTTGGTGGGTTTGTCTTAAACTAAACATGGTGGTCTATCTATTTGGTTCACTTGTGACCTTTCCATCCTTTTTGGTTGATTCTTCTTGCATGTGATCATGGTTTCCTTGGAAAAACTCTTGGTCATAAAACTTCAAAGGTGACGCAGGCTCCTTCTAACTTGTGTTTCCTTAGTCTCCAAGTCTTGAGCAAGATTTCTTGTCTCACTTGTCCTTAGTGATATCCAAGGTTGAATTCCTTGGTGAATATGCTGAAGATGTTGAAGTCATTAGAGTTTGAAGATGTTGAAGTCATTAGAGTTGAAGATGTTGAAGTCATTAGAGTTTGAAGAAGTCCTTTGCACATGGTGAAGTCTTTGGCCATGGTGTAGGTTTTTCCATCAAGTTGGAATAGAAGAGATATAGAGTTGAAACCAAAATGGTGGAGGAAAGAGTTTACAAGATTTTTTGTAAATAAGTTTTGGAACAAATACAACTCCTATTTTTCTAAGGGTTTTTTTTGTCCAATCCTAGGGTTACAAATCCTACAGGCAACACAATGCTCTGATACCATCTGTAGAGGTCCCAACCTTTTATAAGGTAGAGATCCCTGTGTTTACAATGCTAGTCCCTGGATCAATAGCTAGCATCCATAGTTAAGATGTAATATCAAGAAACAAAGGTCATAATATAAATTTATCACCAGGAATAACATAATTTTATTACATCTTACATAGCTCATTTGGCTATTACATTACATTGCAGCAGAATATCTATAAGCATGGGGTCCTTCATCTTCAAGGTGCCACAGGCAAACATGTTGGTTGTAGACTTGTAATCCTAATCAATCAACTTCACTAATATCAAACAAACCTGCAACATAACAAGTTACAGCCACAAGGGTCAATACATTTGAATTGTATTGGCAAGTTTCACTACTATGTTGAATATAAGTGGATCCTATCATTACATGCATATTTGGCTAAGTAGGGTTTAAGGCTCATTTGCAGAAAGCAATAATTTATCCTATCTTTTCAAAATAGTTTTGATCTTTTGTCACAACTTTTTGAAATCCTTGGTAAATCCCCAAGTGTTTCAGGTCTTTGTCAAAATCCCTTGAGCTCCTTAGTAAATCCCCAAGTGCTTCAAGTTTTTATCAAAATCTCTTGAGATCCTTGGTACACCCCAAGTACTTCAAGTTTTTATCAAAATCTCTTGAGCTCCTTGGTACACCCCAAGTGCTTCAAGTCTTTTGTTGTCACTTTAAAGTTTTTCTTTTAGAAATTGGAATGTCGAGATTTTCCATAGCTTCAGGCTTTAGTTGCTCAGTATTGTCCATAACCGGGGACACGGCTAAGTACTTAGATTTTTATCTTCTGCAGAAGTTGTATACTTTACCCACATGACACAATCTCATCTTGTTGCCACCAGTGGCCGCTGGATAAGTACTCACTAAGATGGAATACTGGCAGATTGAGAATGTGACGAAGTCTTTCCATAGGGTCCTCCCATACACAATGCTAGCTTGTCTTCAGGCACCAATGTAGGGTTCCTAGTTCCCTCATTTCTAGTAAACCTGAAGACCAATGCATGGGTCTTCCCAATGTAGTTCACTAAGCCAGAGCCATATTAGCATGTGGCTGTACACGGAAGCCACTGTTGGAGAAACATGTTCAATCTCTAAGTCCCTGGATGGTTTTCATCTGGTGCACAATAAAAAGAGATTGCCATATAAACATGGTTCCTATTGTTACCACTTTGTCCAAAACTTGAGTAACCTCGTCCACCCAGGTGGTTCATTGAGTACTTGTTTTATTATATAAAAACACAAGTCTTTTCTCAACTTCATAAAATCTCAACATGTATCTCTTCTCAAAATATGTAGCATGGCTAAGAATTTTACAACTACATTGTTTTCACTAAGGAATATATAAGGGTATCCTATTAGGATTTAGCATAGCATAAAGTATAGAAATTCTTTTCATGCATGTTTCAAAAATCCACTAAGTATAATGAAAATAGTAGGACTTTGGATGATAGTGTCACTTGCCTTTTTGGTAGGGAATGTTGGTTCACTTCTTGATCTTGCTAATCTCACACTTTTCTAAATTCACTACAAGTCAATCAAGCAAACACAAATTCAACTATCATTCCAAAAAAATAATCAAGCAAATCATCACACATAAATAAATAGAAACTAAGTCATGCATGCAAGCATGCAAAAGGTAGTTTTATTTGAAAAGGTGGTTTCTACTTTGCTCTAAACATTGTAAAGTCCAAAGTGGTCTTTTCTATAGTGGCAAAACCATTTGCAAAAGGGTTTTATCTAAAGGTCATTTTTAAATCAAATCATTATTTCATGTGGTGAAAATGGTTTTAGCAATGCAACAATTTTATGTTGTTCACAAAATAAGTTGTTAGTTCACAAAACTTGGTGTTTAGGGTCAATGGTTTTGAATCAAAACATTTTCCAAAGGTTTTTGTTCAAAAATCCTTTCCATAGCAAAACCAATATTTTTATTTGACTAGAAATGGGCTAATTCAATTATTCAATCCTAATCTTCACCAAATACATTTTTAAATCCATAAGTTGGTTCCTAGGGTTAGTAGATTCACAACAAACCATTTTGCAAAGATTTCAACCCAAAATTCATTTTGGAATAATTTTTAAAACCTAAACAAGCATACAAATGTTTCTGCAAAAACAAACATTTTACCAGAAGCTTTTTACTAAAAAAATTGCATGGTTGGATATGGCTTGTCTTGCTGATTCCATTGATATAAAATTTGCAAATTTTGGACGTGTGGATCAAAAGTTATGCAAGTTACAAGTTTGCATATAAATCAGATTCAGAATTTTGTTTTAAATCAAAACCAGTCCACGTGGCGTGTTTCTACTGGCCTGTACCGGTTCGCGCGGATCGGCCTCCGTGGATCGTTGGATCTAACTTAAACGAATGGATCAGATGGGCGTGTACCCCTTCGTCTAGTTCTAATCGCAGCCACAAGATTTACATCTAACGGTCATAGACGCTTGGCCAAAGGCGCCGGCGGCGGCAGCAGCGGCGACGCCTCTGGCGGCGACCTTACGTCTGAGGAAGCAAGGAAGAGGAAACAGCTCACCGTGCTCGGGGATCGTGGCGATGCTCAACGTGGTCGCGAGAGGCGGCGCTCCAGATCCGTCGGGATTCGCCGGAGTCAGGGCGTCGGTCTCGCTTCGGCGCCGTCGGGGCGAATACGAGATCGTGCCGAGGCAAAAAAAAAAGGTGTGGTTAGACGCGTACGAGTAGGGGGAATGTGAGAGCATCACTGAGAGAGCTCGGGGCGGTCTGGGCTTACCAGGGAAGTTCGCCGGAGTTGCTTGCAGACGGTGGTGCTCAGGTTGTCGTTGTTGCCGGCGCTATGGATCAAGCGCGATCAAGCCGAGGGTGCAGGGAGGAACGCCTGAGGATGGAGATCAAGCTAGTGTGGTTAGGGAGGTGAGGGGCGGCAGTGGTTCTCCGGAATTGGCCGGGGAAGGTCGTCGGGACAGCGAGGGTGTGTGGCGAAATTCGTCCAGCTTGGGGGCAGAGAGAGGGAGGCGCGTGAGGGGAAATGGAGAGGAGGCCAGGGCGGTTAATAGGGCGTAGTCACGACGAGTAATGGTCGCGGAATCAACGCGTATTGAATCCTGCAGAAACGGCCGGCGAGAGGGGGACGTGGTCACCGCGGGGTGAGGAAGAAGGTGACCTGGCGTGGGGTCGTTTCGTCAGCGATAGAGGAAGAGGTGCGGTGGGGTCCAACTGTCTGCGACGCTGAGGGTGAGTGTTTGAGTGAGAAAACGTTTCGCGAGAGAGAGTGGGGTGGGATTGCTGTTGGGCTTGTTGGGCTGGCCGGCTGGGCTGTGTCTTTTACACATTTTTTTTCTGTTCTGAAACTTTCCCTTTTTCCATTTGATTTTCTGTTTTGAAATTCAATCAAACAAATCAAACATTCAAATCAATTCAAAACTCTTCCAAACTTTGCCTTGAGTTTTGGTTCTGTTTAACAACACAAAACCAAGTCCTAAACATAAAATAATATTTTTATTTTAGGGTCCATTAATAATTAAATAAAATGGACCTTAGTTATTAAATCAAATAGGATTTGATTTATTATTCAAAATCTCCATTTGAAATCCAAATAATATCAAAACCAAAACACTTTAGTAGGTTTTATTTAAGAATATAGAATACTTGGAAAACTTATTTAAAATAAGTATTTGTGTTTATTCAAAATAGAAAAGCCTTGGTTTTATTAAAATGGGAAATTAATAAATCCTCATTATTTTATTTAAATAAACCTTTACTCTTTTTATCAAAACCTAATATTTTAATTCAAAAGCTTGGCCAAGGTTTTATTTGGCTTATAAATAATCTTTATTTAATATTTCTACCTTTTCATTTGAAAACCAAATCTTTTTATTAAAAGATTCAAAAATAGTAATTCCAAATATTTTTAGCTTTATTGTTTATTTACCTTTTTAAATCCCTTTAGGATTTTATTTGATCCAAATAGGTTTTGAAAGTTTCCAATTGGATTCAAAAAGTTTCTTCTCACCTTGAAAATCAACAAAGTTTTATTTTATTCATTTATTTTTCACATTACAAGATTTGGAAAATCTTGGGATGTGACAGTTATGTTGAGAATCATGGATCAAGAGTGGAATTTGTTCATCCCGATGACGGATAGATATGCTCTGGGCCCTCTCGGTGATATCACATTGGTTAGCTTGCAAGCAAGTGATTTGATCACTAGAATGTTATATCACGGGAACGAGAAAAGAGTGCATGTCGATGCGAGATCAAACTAGGTATGGAGATACCGATGATCGAATCTCGGACATGTAATATATCGTGAAACAAAGGGATTAAGATACAAGCGTAAAAGGTTCCGACGATCACAGGAAAAGTCATCGTTGAATGTGTGGGAGTCAGTATGGATCTCCAGGTCCCGCTACTGATTATTGATCGGAGAAGGGTCTCGATCATGTCCGCACTATTCGCGAACCGTAGGGTGACACACTTAAGGGACACTAGCATCCAGTTGGAGAAAATGTTTTATGCCGAAAGAATAAACAAGTGGAGGAATTTATTTCACTAGATACCGAAACAGGTTTTCGGGTGAAATTGCATAATGTGGTTATGCATGTGAAATGGAATTCTAGCAAGGGGTTATTTGTGAATGTTTGTCATTAAAGTAATTGACAAAATTCTGAATAAAATAAAAGAGTTTTATTTAATGAGAGTTTGCATTAAATTTGGTGGAAATTTAATGGGAATTTGAGTGGACTTTTGAGTGGAGGGAATTTAAAGGACTTTTGTGAGTGGAGTGTCCACCCACATGAAGAGGGGAGGGCAAGGGGGCAGCCCCATGCGCTGGCCACCCCCTTGGGGTTCCCCCTCCTCCTATAAAAGGAGCCCCCCTCCTCACTTGTCTCTCACACCTCCTCGTGAAGGATCTCTCTCCCCCTCTAGAATTTATCCCACATGGTCTCGGACTAGCGAGATACATGTTCCCGGTGGCTAGTTGGCAAGAAAGATTTGTGCTTCTGCTGCATCGCTGGAGCGAGGAGGTGGAGGTTGCCCGGTGTCTTGTACGTGTGTGCGAGCACGGATGCGCTGCTTCTTTGCGGCGCTAGGACTTCCTCTCGATCTTGAGATCGGCAAGAGATCGTCTACATCAACCACGAGTTGAATTCGTTAAGATTTGTCGGTCTTCAAGGGTATGTTCTCTACGGATATACATCCGCCCGTTGTTTGTATCTAGTAGATAGATCTTGGTACATAGTTCCATCATAGGAAATTTTTTGTTTTCTATGCTGCAAACCCTTCACTCCCAAGTACGAATGAGTCATGACGACTTGCCTTTACAATGCGACTTGCGTTCGAGTCCCTTTTGCCTCACGATATACCTTTTCAGACTATAGGCGAATATTTGTCATCCCTTAAATAGTTCGACTCTCTTCTCGATCCGAGATAAGTGATTGACCCGACTAACTCTTAGTCGATCGCCTCGGTTAACACTTAACTGAGTCGTGCATGGCCATGCTTTCTGAATCATATCTTCCGAGAGGGCCCAGAGAATATCTCTCCGAGTGGAGGGGCAAAATCCCATCTTGGTTATTCACATCACACAGCTTGATTCTCAGTTGACCCGAACTCTGCCTTTATAACTGCCTAGTTACGGATTAGCGTTTGACAGAACCTAAGTCGGTGATCCTCAACTCGGATTATGCAATAACCTCAGGTCTAAGGATTACATTGATTGAGATATACAAATGATAACTTGTTCGTTGTACCTCAATATGGGTCAATCCGACTCGCTAAACTCTTTAGCCGAATCTGTGTATGTTGGAATAGCATCTCCATGCCCATGACAAGTGGAACCGAGTCATCAAGCCAACTTTCACATTGGTCTAAGTTGTGTGTCCAGCACAACCTCAATGACCAAGGACATTTAGTACAAACAACATGAATGTATAGTTCCACAACCGAATCACATATTCAATGATACACATCAGATGTTTATACAAGGACTGCTTAATATCTTTATGAATACAATGGGAAATATAATCATACATGATTGCCTCTAGGGCATATTCCCAACATCTTGATATTCAGAAGATTGTTTTAATATCAAGGTTACCTAAGGGCTGAAAGAAATGTTTTAGAAACCATCATGTGTGAAAGATATTACGATATCTGAAACAATGTTTTGGTTGCAACATGATAAAGTATAATTTGGCAAAAATATATGTTCTCAAATTTGATGAGAATTTGAGAAAGTTGGAGATGATAGACATCCTAATCCTCCAAAAAAATAAAATTGGAAAGCAATATTATACTCGCGATTTGCCTTTATAAGCTATGGTAGCTTGATCATGAAAGTTGTCATGATAAGGATGAATAGAAGGTGTAGATAAAATGTTTACTACACTAAAAGATTACTAAACAATGGATTTTGAAAGAACACCAAACATTTGATGCCGGTAATCTACTTCAAAGTGCAAATCCAAAGATATTAGTATTTGACTATACACGCTTTAGAGTATGTATCATGTGTATGGCGCCACTATTGATGTTGATAGATTCTTTTAAAAGAGAAAGGAAATGCTGAAAGAGAATCTCAGAAATATTTGGCAGAAAAAAGAAAAGAGCTAGCTTAGGTATATAGATGATATACATGTTATGGTTGTATTCTTTGCTTGTTAAACAATGTGATTCTTTGGTATTGGATACCGAACTGGTTGGTGTGAAATTTCATGCAGGACAACACAATTCATGAACTTCAATGGCCTAAGTAACCAGCAAGAGAATATGTCATGATGTTCATCAAAAACAAACAAAGTGTTGTTGTGTTTCTCGTTGATATCAAAGCTTACCTTCAAGATTTGTTTTAATAATTGTTATTTTGATCAGGTATTATGAGAACAAAAGGTTGTTCAAATAATTATCATATTCCATATAATATGGATGATTTACAAATCTATTTTGAGAAATCACGTCCATAAAAGCTAATGCTAAAATTTCGCAAGACAAATGATTGAAAGATCACTTACAAAGTGACATCACCGTTTAAATTATATTGGAAACAAAAACATGTAGAAACTGCATGTTGATGGATTTTTGGAGTCTTTTGATTTTGATCAAATGATGCTTGTGAGACTTTTCTGGAGATAATTGAAACTTCATTCAAAGGCGAAAGAAGAACAAATGACTAACTTATTGGAATTTGTACATATTGATGTATGTAGTCCATTGTAGAGGTCCCAACCTAATAAGGTAGAGTCCTCCTGTGTTTTACAATGCTAGTCCCTGGATCAATAGCTAGCATCCACAGTTTAGATGTAATATCAAGAAACAAAGGTCATATTATAACTTTATAACCAGGAATAACATAATTTTATTACATCAATACATAGCTCATTTGGCTATTACATTACATTGCAGCGGAATAATTATAATCATGGGGTCCTTCATCTTCAAAGTGCCACAGGCAGATGTTGGTTGTAGACTTTGTAATCCTATTCAAACAATCTTCACTAAAATCAATCAAACCTGCAACATTACAAGTTACAGCCACAAGGGTCAATACGTTTGAATTGTATTGGCAAGTGATACTATGGTAGTATAGTGGAGTCTATCATCTATATGCATTTGGCTAAGTGGAGTTGAGGCTTGCATTGCTCAAAATAGATTTTTCCCTAACATTTGGAAATACCAAGTTTTTGCTTGTCAAAATCATTTTTCTCAATCAAAGACTGAAGATCCTTTCCAATGCATCTACCAATCAAAGATTTAAGATTTCAAACAACCCTTGTTCAATCCATAAGTTTTAACTTAGAAATTTGAATGATGAGATTCTTGATTGCTTCCATGTCTTGATGCTCAAATTGTCCTTTACCGGGGACATGGCTAAGTACTTAGATTTTACACTCTGCAGATGGTGCACTTTACCCACAAGACTTGGTTTCCCAAGACAAAATCTTTCGAAGCCTTCCTTAGACCAAAATGGACGCTCCAACCTATCAAACACTACCACCCACTGTCCATTTGGCTAAGTTCTTGCAACCTATATGATCATGGCAGAGCCCATATTGCCAAGTGGTTGCACTTGAAGCTTCTCAACATTTGACATCTCAAATCCCTTTGTTTCCTGGGTGGCCATCCACAAGTGAGATACACAATACAAGTCCATGGCCTTGTGAACCACTCAACATATCCCAATCCTTCCATTCCACCCAGGAGGTTCATTGACTTAGTTGTTTTATTAAACAAAACCTAAGTCCTCAGACTTAGAATATTTTTCCATAGTGTGAATATATATTCCACCCATGTTTCTATTAGCTAGGCTAAGCTTGGTAATAGTAGGAATCTCTAACTTAGGAAAATCCTACTAAGGATTCATCTACTAGGTTTTACTATAGCAAGGTCTATACTTAACAAAATCCATGCAAGTTTTACTTAGCAAAATCACTAATGCATAGAGAAAGTAATGGGGTAGAAAGTATGAAGCATCACTTGCCTTTTTGGAAGGGAATGGTAGTTCACTCCTTGATCTTGTTAGTCTCACACTTCACTACAAGTCAAACAAGCAAACACTAATTTAATTTACATTCCAAACCAATAATCACTCAAACAAATTCACACACACAAGACAATGGAAACCAATTCATGCATGGGAGCATGCACAAGATAGTTTTATTTGGCAAAGGGGTCTCCATGGGGTTCCTAAACTTTGTAATATCCAAATTGGTCATTTACCAAAGTGGAAAGTCATTAGCAAGAGGGTTTTGTCCAAAAACTATTTTTAATTCCATTCATCATTTCATGTGGTGAAAAATGTTTTTATTAAGGCAAAACTCTTAAGTTGTTCACCAAATGAGTTGCTATTGCAAAGCTTGGTGTTTTTGGGTCAGTAGGTTTGGTCCAAACTATTTTCTCAAAGTTTCCTTTCCATAAATATTTTTATAACAAAAACCATTCTTTTTATTTGGCTAGAAAATGACTAAGTCAAGTAATCCAACCTAAATCTTACAAAAATCATTTTTAATACCAAGGGTTGGTTCCTAGGGTCAGTAAGGTCACAACAAACTATTTTGCAAAAGTTTTAACCCTAAATTCAATTTTAAACAATTTTTATACTCTAAACAAGCATATATTTGATTCTGCAAAAACAAGCAAGTTAACAGTTACTATTTACTAAACCAAGGGCATGGTTGGCTAGGGCTTGCTCTCCTGAATCCATTGATATAAAATTTTTAAAATTTGGACGTGTGGTTTGAAAGTTACAAAGGTTTCAAAATGGCATTTAAATCTGATTTCAAACTCTATTCTAATTCATCCAGTGACACGCGACACGTTCTTATTCGCTGAAAACGGTTCGCGTGGATCGACAGATATGTGCCGTTAGATTTCAGTTGCATCGCACGGTCCAGAGGTGCTACTTACCCCTTCACTCTTGTTTTATCCTAATCGTCAGATCAAGATCGGATGGCTACGAGATGCTTGCCAGGAACTGGCGGCGCGAGGTCATCGGCGAGCGGCGGAGCGGCCGGTTGGCGGCGGCGCTGGCGAGGCAGGAAGTGAAACAGGGAGGGAGAAAGCTCACCGAGGTTGCGAGGATGAGGTGATGCTGTTCGTGTGGTCGTCGTGGCAAGGGGCGCACGGGGACGGGCAGGATTTCTCGCCGGAGTTGCTTCGGCGGCAGACGCGGTCGAGGTCGAGGACGACGCTGTGGTCCACGAGAAGACAAACGGAGGGCTGGGTTAGCTGCGTAAGACCATGGCAAAGATGTGTGCGTGATCTAGAGGACACGGGGTGGTCGGATTTCACACGGGAACGCTGGAGAGTTGGCGGTGCTCGGAGTTTGTCGAGGACGGTGTTCTAGGGCACCCGCGGGGAAGCTGAGGTTATGGAGCGGTGCTCCTGAGTCTGGCGAACTTTCCTGCTTGCTCGGAAAGTCAAGGGCGATGTGATGCCGTCGGAATTTGGCCGAGAACTCGTCGGAGACGGCGACGGTGCAGAAACGATTGGTGACAGCCTGGTGGCTCTCGATGCGTGGGGTTTGGGGGGAATGAAAGAGGAGGAAGAGGGGATTTAACTCGCGTGATCACTTCGAGGTTTAATCGTGGCATTAAGTCGAATTGACGATGCGAATCACTGCCAGGAACGGGGAGGAACGGTCGAGCGGGGTGGAGAGGAAGAACAGTGGAGTGGGGCCGTTGCGTCAGTGGGAAAAGGGGGAAGGGGGAGGTCCACCAGTCATAGGCTATGCGGGTTGTTTTCGCGGTGAGGGAAAACGCTTCAGGGAAAAGGAGAGGTGGGCTGCGAGTTGGGCTGTTTGGGCCAGAATAGCTGGGCTACTGATGGGCTTCGTGGGCTGCTGGGTTGGGTTGGTTTACTCTTTATTTTTTTTTCTGTTTTCTGATTCCTTTTCTTTTTCTATTTCCATTTTTTCCTGTTTTGGTTTTCAAACAATCAAACAAGTTTCAATTCAATTCAAACCAACACCAAAACTTTGGAAGTTTGACTTGGTTCTGTTCAGTAGCCTGAACCTAAATCTAAAATCCATAATTTTTAAATAATAAAGTCCATTATTAATTAAATAATTGTCCATTGCTAATTAATCAAATTAGGTTTTGATTTATTTCAAACTCTATTTAAATCCATATAATTTCCAAAACCAAAATAGTGGGTTGTATTTGAAATAAGGTATATTTAGACAGCTTGTTTAAAATAAATAACAATTTTGTTAAAGGTTCCATTTATAATTAAATAAAATGGACCATGGTTTATAAATAAAATAGGGTTTGGTTTATTTAATAAAAACTTCATTTGAAATCCAAATACTTTCAAACCAAATCAGTGGGTTTTATTTGGGAAATATAGAATGCTTGGAGATTTGTTTAAAATAAAATAACATTTTATTTTAGGGTCCATTATTAATTAAATATAATAGACTTTCATTATTATTTCAAATAGGATTTATTTTATTGAGATATTTATTTTGAATCTAAAATAAAGCCAAAACACTTTAGTATGTTTTATTAGAGAATACAAAATACTTGGAAACCTATTTAAAACAATTTAATAAGTTTTGATGTTTTAATTAAAATGGTAAAACCTTTTATTTGAATAAAATTTGGATATTAATTCCTTATTATTTTATTAAGCAATCCTTTATTATTTTTAAATAAACATTTGCTATTTTATTTAAATAAAATGTTTTAATTCCCAAAGCTTGGCCAAGGTTTAATTGAACTCTATAAAATAATCTTTATCTATAAAACTTTTATTTCAATTGAGAACCAAATCCTTTTATTTAAAAGATCTAGAATAGTATTTCCAAAATATTTTTATTTTTCTTTTTATTAAATTTAGATCCCTTTAGGTTTTATTTAATTCAAATGGGTTTGAAGTTCCAATTGAATTCAAAAAGTTTCTTCTGGCTCTGAAAATCAAACAAAGTTTTATTTTATTAATTTATTTTCACATTACAAGATTTGGAAAATCTTGGGATGTGACATCCATTATGTGTAGTCATGAGCGATGGATTTCAACTTCATATGCCTTCTCCAGAATTTTGAGTGAACACATGTGTATATTTACTTAATGAGGATGAAGTGTGAAATATTTGAAAATGTTCAAAGACTTTCAAGATGAAGTGGAAAATAATTGTAACAAGAAAATAAAGATTTCATGATTGGTTCATAAAGGAAGATATTTGAGTTACAAGTTTAGCATAACACCTAACATTTGAGGAATCGTTCCATGAATTTGCATTTCCCGAAACACCATAGGAGTATGGAGTGATCGAGATATGCAATGCAACCTAGTTTGACATGGTGATATCAAAGGTGTCAGTTATAAAACTACCAATGTATTTTAAAGATTAAAGCATTAGTGACTACCGCTTTTACACTGAAAAGAGCACCACTGTAACACCCCGGGTAAAACCACTACTAGAAAATCACATGTTGTTTATATTTTGTGCATCATCATGACATCATCATGCATTTGTTTGCCTAAAAATATTTTGCTAAAAGCCCTATTTTGTTTTCTAAATAGCGTCCTCTTTATTTCAAATATAAAACATCGGTCCGTCCGGACCCTTTTGTTTGCCTAAAACTATTTATCAAAACTACTTAGAACAAACAAATAAATAAAATCCTATTTTATAAAACCCAGGGGAGACCGCCACCGGCCAAGCCCAGCTGGCAACATCCTACCACCCCAGCTAATCCTGGCCCTTGATTCCTAGATCAAACCCTAGCCTCACCCCTACCCTAACCCTAGACTACCAAACCCTCCCAGCCCCCGCCGCCAAACCACAGTACACCACGCACGCACACGACCACGTCAAACCCCATCCAGCTCCGTGTTCAACAACCCTTCCCGCGTTGCTCGCTCACGTGGACCACCCCGATCCCCACGCACCCTGGGCCCCACCTCGCGTCGATCCCACGCCGCAAGTCCCTGTCCACCACCCTGCGTCTGGCCTCAACCCCGAGATTCCCGGCCTTGCCCGTCTCTCCCACACGTGAGCCTCCCTTTCTGCCTCCTTCCTCGCGAGCAGCCGCACCACCCCCGTCTTCTCCCCTCGCGCAGCTCCCGTCCCCGTCCTTGTGCTCCTCTCCGGCCGCCGCCTTGTCGACAACTGCCACCGCGCAAGCCGCCTCTGGCCCGCTCGGTGCCACGGCCACGAGCCTGCGACCGCCCGCTGTCTCCCTCTGCAGGCGCCGCTCGCCACCATCTCCTCCTCCTCTAATCTTCTTTGGCCTCAGGCCACCGAGCATTGTCTTGCTCTCGCCGAGGTTGTGCACTGCTCACAGACGAACCAGCGTGCCTCCTCTCGGTGCTCCTCGCTGGCCTCTCAGACGCCTCGAGCTCGCCTGACCCGTGCTGCGTGTGCGTCGCTGCAGGCGCTTCACTCGAGCCCGCCCGCGAGCCTGCCGCCGCCTGCAACCTCCAAGGACCTCCCATCCCTCGCTGCATCGGCAATCTTGCATCTGCCTCCTCGCCATCATCCTCATGTGAGCGTACATCGAAGTCTCCTCTGTCAAGGTGCTATGCTAGAGGTTAATTCTGCCACTCTTGGTGTTGATCGTATCCCTGCCCAGACGTTTTTGTCCGTGTCCGTGTTGCCGTGTTCAGAAGATAAAAGATGTTTGTTTGTGTGTTCGTGTGTTGTGGAAAACACATGGGCGCTCCTCGAAGCTCTTCGTCCCGGAAATCGACCACAGGGAGAACCCTAAGACCTTCGAAGTGGAGTCGACGAGTACTCCATCACGGATCCGATGACCGAGACCCCGAAGACCCGATCCCGGAATCCGAAGACCGAACCTGAACCCCTCCGAGCCCCAAGAACTTCGATCCAAGATGTGTGACCTTTTCCGAACCCCTATTTTATAAATTGCCAACTATATAAACTGTTGCATATTTAATTTTTCATACTCGCATACGTATTGTGGGTGTTTGGGGTATTTTGTCGACTCATCTAATAATTAAATATGGAGACCATATGTGGGTAAATCTAGTCTTATATTGGTCCCATTTAAATTTGTGTAGCGAACCGGTGACATGTTTTTGCGTTGTTAAGTCAACATTTAAATTGCAGGGTATCTTAAATAACATGAACCGTCTAATTAATTGTCGGGACCCCGGTTCCGCTTAATATGGCCTAATCGCATTGCATCCTCGCCATGTCATACATCATACAGCGTGGTACCGGAAGGCAGCGGAGGTTGTAGCACTCTCCGCTTAATACCCCGGTTCCAGCAGGCAGCGGAGGTTGTAGCACTCTCCTCTCAATTCCGGCAGAACAACGGCGTGGTACCGGAAGTAGAGGGGAGATCCCGCAGGGCTTCGCCTTAAGCCGGAGCGAGTATGGTGGAGTATGAGAGAGCTATTAGTGGTCTAGGGATTAGACACACCAATTAGAAGGCTCTAAACCGAAGGCTATGGCAATTAGAAGCTCTAAACCAAAACGGCTCTAAACCGGAGATTAGAGGATAGGAACTTGTGTGTCTAGAGGAGGAGGCCCTGCCCCTCCTTTTATAGGTGGGAGGGGCGGCCAAGGGAGGAGTCCGTCCCTGTCGGCCTTGGTTGGCGCTACGCTTGGAGGACTCCTCCCAAGTCGGTTCCAACCACCTCTTGCTTGTTTCCACAGTTTCTGTTTTAGCGTTTGACTTTCAAACTGGCCGTTTGACTTTTCTGTTTGGGATTCAATTTAATCTTTTATTTGGAACAGCGAGAACACTTAGTACATGATGCAATCATTCCAATATGCAATGACACATTCATGTACCTCCCCCCTCGGTGCTTGGGACAATCGTAACCTTCTAGAACATTCCCGATGAAAACACCTAATCATTCCCGAACTCCAAACAGGACTTTCCTTATATGAATCTTATTCTCCGGACCATTTCGGATCACCTCGTGATATCCTGGATCCCATCCGAGACTCCGAACAACATTCGGTCTCTTTCTCATAATACCATAACTACTCAAACAACGTCGAATCCTTAAGTGTGTCTCCCTACGGTTCGTGAATTATGCGGACATGATCGAGACACTTCTCCGAACAATAACCAATAGAGGAATCTGGAAATTCATATGGCTCCCACATATTTCTACGATTACTTTGTGATCGAATGAACCACTTACATACGATACCAATTTCCCTTTGTCTCACGATAGTTTACTTATCCGAGGTTATGATCGTCGGTATCTCTGCATACCTAGTTCAACCTCGTTTAATGATAAGTACTCTTTTCTCGTTCCCGTGATATGTGATCCCTTGTGAGCCAGTCACATTCTTGCAAGCTAATTGGATGACATTCCACCGAGAGGGCCCAGAGTATATCTATCCGTCATATGGATGGACAAATCCCACTCTTGATCCATGTGTTTCAACCAATACTTTCCGAACACTCAATGCCACCTTTATAGCCACCCAGTTACGGTGTGGTGTTTGATGTTATCAAAGCATCCATCCGGTAAAGGTGATATGCATGATCTCATGGTTGAAGGAATTAGGTTACTATGTATCAGAAAGCATATAGAAATTGAACTATTGAAATGACTTGATCTTTATGCTACGCTTATTTATAGGAGTATGTCCACCATATCATTCTCCGAATGATATGATCTTGTTGTTGATAACATCTCAATGTTCATGATAGGGAAACCACAATCATTAATCAACCAACAAGCTAGTGAAGTATAGAGGCTATACCAGGGACTTCAAATTAAGTTTACAAATCACACAAGTATCAATGTTTCCTTGTTAATAATATTATAGCATGAATGTAAACATTTATCATAAACACAAAGATATAATAATAACTACATTTATTATTGCCTCTAGGGCATATCTCCAACAGTCTCCCACTTGCACTAGAGTCATCTAATCTAGATTACATGGTAATATACCGAACACCCATGGCAGTTTGGTGTTGGTCATGTTTTGCCCTCGGGAGAGGTTTAGTCAACGGATCCGCCACATTCAGATATGTGTACTTTGCAAATCTTTATATCCCCATCCTGGATATGTTCTCGAATAGCGTGAAAACGCAGCTTGATATGCGACTTCTTGTGTGACCTTGGTTCTTGCGCATTGGCTATCATGTTATCACAGATGAACATTGGGTCCATCGCACTAGGAACCACACCCAGCTCAGAATGAACTCTTTCATCCACATCGCTTCTTGTGAAGCCTCCGCGACCATGTATTCCGATTCATTGAAGATCTCGCCACGCTTTGCTTTGCACTCCTCCATTTAACTGCACCATTCAAAATAAATCGTATCCAGTTGTGATTTAGAATCATCCGGATCGGTGTTCCAAATAGCATCGGTGTAACCATTAACAACGAAATGCTCATCACCTCCATAAGAAAGAACCATATCCTTAGTTCTTCTCAAGTACTTAAGGATGTTTTTGACCATCGTCAATGATCCACTCCGGATCACTTTGATATCTGCTAGTTAAACTAACATATGCAATGTCGGGTCTAGTACATAGCATGGCATACATTAGAGATCCTATGGTCGAGGCATAGAGTCTTACTCATCCTTTCTCTATCTTCCGATGTCGGACTTTGAGTTTTACTCAAGGTCGATTAGCAACATGGGCAAGAACCCTTTCTTGCTTTCTTCCATTCCAAACCTCTTTAGAACTTTGTCCAAATATGTACTCGTGACAATGATATTTGGCGTTTGATCTATCTCTATAAATATTTATGCCTAATATGTAAGCTTTGCCAAGATCCTTCATTGAAAAACTATTATTCAAATATTCCTTGACACTATTAAGAAGGTCTACATCATTCCCAATCAACAATATGTCATCCACATATAGTATTAAGAATGCTCTGAGCTCCCTCACTTTCTTGTAAATACAAGCTTCTCCATAAGTTTGTATAAAACCAAAACTTTGATTACCTTATCAAAACGTTGATTCCAACTGGATGCTTGCTTCAATCCATAGATGGACCGTTGAAGTTTGCATACCTTGTTAGCATCTTTAGGATCGACAAAACCTTTGGGTTGCATCATATACAACTCTTCATCAATATCTCCATTGAGGAATGCTGTTTTGACATCCATCGCCATATCTCATAATCATAATATGCAGCGATTGCTAACATAATCCTCAGACTTTAGCTTGTGAGAAAGTCTCATCGTAGTCAACTCCTTGAATTTGTCGAAACCCTTTTGCGACAAGTCGAGCTTTATAACATTACCATCAAGATCTCTTTCTTCTTGAAAATCCATTTGTTCTCGATGCCTTCGCCATCCGGTAAGTCCACCAAAGTCCATACTTGGTTTTCGTACATGGATCCAATCTCGATTTCATGGCTTCTTGCCATTTATTGGAATCTGGGCTCATAATCGCTTCCTCATATGTCTCGGGGTCATCGGTGTTGTCCACCAACATGACACTCATAACGGATCATACCAATGGAGTGGTACGAGTTCTCGTTGACCTCCGAGGCTCAGAGCAACTTCAACCAAGTTTCATGATCACCATCATTAGCTTCCTCTCTTATTGGTGCAGCACCACAGAACTTCTTCCGGTCTGCGCTACTGCAATTTTGAGAGAAGGTTCGACAACCTCGTCGAGTTCTACTTTCCTTCCACTTCTTTCGAGAGAAATTCCTTCTCTAGAAAGGATCCATTCTTAACGAAGATTTTGCCTTCGGATCTATGATAGAAGGTATACCCAATAGTTTCCTTGTATCCTATGAAGACGCATTTTCCGCTTTGGGTTCAAGTTTGTCCAACTTCTTTACATAGGCTTCGCATCCCCAAACTTTAAGGAACGACAATTTAGGTTTCTTCCCAAACCATAATTCATACGGTGTCGTTTCAAGGATTTAGACGGTGCCCTATTTAAAGTGAATTTCTAATGCATAACCCCAAAATGATAGCGGTAATCTGAAGTGACATCATAGAATGAACCATATCTAGGAGAGTTCGATTACATTCGGACACACCATTACGCTGTGGTGTTCCGTGTCAATTGTGAAAGTATTCCGATTTCTTCAAATGCTCGCCAAACTCAGAACTTAGATATTCACCTCCACGATCGTAACGTAGAAATTTAATCTTCTTGTTACGTTGATTCTCTACCTCACTTTGAAACTCCTTAAACTTCTCGAAAGTTTCGGATTTATGTTTCATGAAATAGATATACCCATATCTACTCAAGTCATCCGTGAAGGTAAGAACATAACGATAACCATCACGATGCTACACTCATTGGACCACACACATCGGTATGTATGATTTCCAATAAGTCCGTAGCTCCATCATACCGTAAAATGGAGTCTTAGTCATTTTCCCATCGGACATGCTTCGCATCTTTCAAGTGATTCAAAATCAAGTGATTCAAGAAGTCCATCGAATGGAGTTTCTTCATACGCTTCACTCCAATGTGACCAAGACAGCGGTGACACATATAGGTCGAATTATCGCTTATTTCAAACGTTTAGCCTCAATGTTGTTGATATGTGTATTTCCACCATCGAGATTCAATAAGAATAGACCATCTATCAAAGGTGCATGTGCATAAAACATATTACTCATATAATCGAACAACCATTATTCTCGACTTAAACAAGTAACCGAATAAACAAGATCCCGATATAATGTTCATGATCAACATAGGCACTAAATAACAATTATTTAAGTACAAAACTAATCCCGATGGTAGATGAAGGGGTAGCGTGCCGAAGCGATCACATCAACCTTTGATCCGTTCCCACGCATCGTCACCTCGCTCTTCGCTAGCTTCCGCTTATTCGCATCACATTTAGTTACAAATATGAGCAACCGAACCAGATCAAATACCCGTGCACTACTACTAGTACTAGTGAGATACATCAATAACATGTATATCGGATATACCTTTCTTCTTGATGTTGCCGTTCTTCGCCAAGTACTTTGGGCAATTCCGCGACCTTCTCCCTTGCAAAGCACTCTGGATCGTGCTTGGGTCCAGCCTTGGTCTTCTTCGCGGCGTGGTAACTTTCTTACCACCCTTCTTGAAGTGTCCCTTCTTAGACTTGCCTTTCTTGAATTTGGTGGTCTTATTGACCAACAACACTTGGTGCTCTTTCTTTATCTCCACTTCAGATTTCAACATGGCAAAGAGTTCAAACGCCTTGTTCATGTTCTCTGTTGTAGTTCATCACAAAGTTCTTGTAACTTGGTGGTAGTGATTGGAGGACCAGTAAATCCCCAAAGTATTAGGAATCACTATACCCAAGCTTTGAAGTTTGTTTGCGTGCCCACATCTTAAGCACATGCTCACCGACGGAGCTGCCTCTTCCATCTTGCGTTAAAGAACTTTTCGAAGCCTCATAGCTTTCAATTGAAGCATTAGTCTCAAAAATCAATTTGAGATCCTCGACAATATCATATGGGTCGACTCTTCAAACCTTTTAAAGCTCCGATTCCAAACCATACAAGATAGCACACTGAACTATGGAGTACGATTCTTCCGAGCGAGGTAAACATTCTTTACTTCATCGGGAGCATCAAATGCAGGTGGGTCACCCAAATGCATCCAAAGACATAGGTCAAATTACCGTGAGGACAATCCTCAAATTGCGGAACCAATCCAAGTTGCTTCCATTGTTTTTCAACTTTTCTTTCTCTAGGAACGCATTAAAATTGATGGTAGGGGTTGCCATTGATCTACAACATATTTGCAATAGTTTAGACTAAGTTTATGACAAATTGAGTTCAAATTAATTAAGTAATTAAACTAGGTGAACTCCACTCAAAACAACATCCCTCACATTGTTTTAGTGATCACACGAACCAAATCCACTACATCAACACCGATCATCACGAGAGTTGATATAGTTTCAATGGCGAACAATCGTCATGTTCATCATGTCTACTATATGATTCATGCTTTACCTTCGGTGATCCGTGTTCGAGACCATGTGCATACATGCTAGGCTCGTCAAGATCAAACCTTAGTTTCGCATGAGCAATCGCTCACGTTGTACACACTTGCGTAATCTAACACACCCGATCATCACGTGGTGCTTGACAACAAGCTTTAGCAACGTGCTAACTAAGGGTGAACACTTTATGACTTGAAATTCATGTGCATGAGGGATCATCTTATAATGCTACCGTCATCTACTAAGCAATACAAGATGCATAAAGGATTAACATCACATGCAATTCAATAATATGTGATATGATATGGCCTTTCTTCTTTGTGCTTCCGATCTCCATCTTCAAGCACCAACATGATCTCCATCATCACCGCATTGCATCAAGGTCAATGACGCTTCTCCATGGTTGTCGCTCACCGCTTCAACTATTACAACTACTTTAAATAGACACGCGGGTCTTAACATAAATTAAAGACAACCATATATTCCGGTTGCCAACTTACAATAAGGAACATTGCATACATCAAATATAATCACAATCATGGCCATATCACATCATCAAGACCCCTGCAAAACAAAGTTAGACGCCTCTACTTTCTTTGCATATTTTACGTGGTTTGGGGCTTCCAATAAGTGTCGTTCTAACTTACGAACAAGAACCACAACATTGATACTAGCATTTTGATCACCGTTGTAAATTGGATCTTAACTATGCTAGGAAACAGCACCAGAAGCCACTTATGCAATACAAGTTGCATGTCAAGCGTGGAGCAAGTCTCATGAACGATGTCATGTAAGGTTAGCCCGCCGCTTCATCCCAACATACCGCAAGATGCAAAGTACACAGAAGCAATCGACAATAAAAGCATCAACGCCCACAATGACCATTGTGTTCTACTCGGCAATGATCTACATATAGACACGGCTCGATACCACTGTAGGGGTTTCGTAGCATGGAAAACAAAAATTTCTATCGCATACAAACAAACAAGCCAAGATCTATCTACTAGATTGTAGCGAGTCGATGGAATAACTTACCCTCAAGATTCCAAAGCGTTTAACGAGGCGGATTCTCGTGGGTGATGTAGTCGTATTCTCCCGATCTCAAGATCGTGTAGACGATCCTTCCTGCTTCAAGATTTGACGAAGACCTTCCTCTCCCTTGTTCCAAAGAAAATGAGGTTGTAGCACTCTCCTCGCAATTCCGGTAGCACAACGGCGTGGTACCGAAGTAGAGGGATATCCTGAGGCTTCGCCTAAGCGGAGCGAGTATGGTGGAGTATGAGAGAGCTATTAGTGGTCTAGGATTAGACACACCAATTAGAAGGCTCTAAACCAAGGCTAGGGCAATTAGAAGCTCTAAACCAAAACGGCTCTAAACCGAGATTAGAGGATAGGAACTTGTGTGTCTAGAGGAGGCCCCTCTTTTTATAGGTGGGAGGATGCCAAGGGAGGTCCCTCCCAAGTCGGCCTTGGTTGGCTTGGAGGAATCCTCCCCAAGTCGGTTCCAACCACCTCTTGCTTGTTTCCCAGTTTCTGTTTTAGCTGCTTGACTTTCAAACCGCCGCTTGACTTTTCTCGTTGGGATTCAATTTAATACTTTATTTGGAACAGCGAGAACACTTAGTACATGATGCAATCATTCCAATATCCAATGACACATTCATGTACCCTCCCCCGGAGTGTGGGACAATCCGTAACCTTCTAGAACATTCCCGATGAAAACACCTAATCATTCCCGAACTCAAAGCAGGACTTTCCTTATATGAATCTTATTCTCCGGACCATTCCGGATCACCTCGTGATATCCCGGATCCCATCCGAGACTCCGAACAACATTCGGTCTCTTTCTCATAATACCATAACTACTCAAACAACGTCGAATCCTTAAGTGTGTCTCCCTATGGTTCGTGAATTATGCGGACATGATCGAGACACTTCTCGAACAATAACCAATAGAGGAATCTGGAAATTCATATGGCTCCACATATTTCTACGATTACTTTGCGATCGAATGAACCACTTACATACGATACCAATTTCCCTTTGTCTCACGATAGTTTACTTATCCGAGGTTATGATCGCCGGTATCTCGCATACCTAGTTCAACCTCGTTCGATAAGTACTCTTTTCTCGTTCGTGATATGTGATCCCTTGTGAGCAGTCACATGCTTGCAAGCTAATTGGATGACATTCCACCGAGAGGGCCCAGAGTATATCTATCCGTCATATGGATGGACAAATCCCACTCTTGATCCATGTGTTTCAACCAATACTTTCCGAACACTCAATGCCACCTTTATAGCCACCCAGTTACGGTGTGGTGTTTGATGTCATCAAAGCATCCATCCGGTAAAGGTGATATGCATGATCTCATGGTCGAAGGAATTAGGTTAATATGTATCAGAAAGCATATAGCAATTGAACTATTGAAATGACTTGATCTTTATGCTACGCTTATTTATAGGAGTATATCCACCATATCATTCTCCTAATGATATGATCTTGTTGTTGATAACATCTCAATGTTCATGATAGGGAAACCACAATCATTAATCAACCAACAAGCTAGTGAAGTATAGAGGCTATACCAGGGACTTCAAATTAAGTTTACAAATCACACAAGTATCAATGTTTCCTTGTTAATACTATTATAGCATGAATGTAAACATTTATCATAAACACAAAGATATAATAATAACTACATTTATTATTGCCTCTAGGGCATATCTCCAACATCTACATGTGTTGCGATGCTCTAGTTCTCGTACCCGTGATATCCCTTGTAGCCTTATATTGCCTTGGACACCTCCTATTTCCCGTTGATTGATAGACAGTCGGCCTTGCGTGTCGTAGTCGCTTGCTCAAGTGCTGTTGCGTGTCGTCAAGTACCACAGTTGTTGGAGTATTGCCGCATGTTTAACGTTGGAGATGATCAAGACTTCAATTATCTTTTAATAACTAAAATTGAAGTAGGTAAATGCAGAGGCACCGATGGGTAATAGACAATATTTGGTTTTAATCACACTCGTGTCCGTGGGACCCGAGTTCTTGACACTGCTCGAGATCGAGCGCGCTAACCACGTGGGGTGTGTGGGCACCCCATCGATTAGTACATGATTTCAAATCATCGGGGCCACAAAGTAGTTTGGGGCTTTATTACTATCCTATACTTATGCCATGATTTATCGCTTTATTTACTATTGCGCGTGGGCTGTATTGTTTTGGAACCTCGTACACAGTTTAGATGTCGACAAGCCCAGTCACACTTTCGGGTTCCCATCGTTTGACCGTCGTCACAAACTCGGGTCCGTCTCGAGACCGGCCGACTTGATGCAGGTAGCTTAGTGGGGTGACCCCATGTGCTTGCTTTGGGTCTGGAACGTCGTGTCCGAAACCACGCCGACATACCGTTGGGTGTATGTTTTGTGATCTTGTACCTACGATCGACAACAAGGGTGTAGGTGCGTGGAAACTTTGGTGCACCCTCATAGTTAAATCTTTTCGAGAAGCCGTGTCCGCGGTTATGGACGACTTGGAGCACAGTTCTCGATCATAGACAACTATAACTAAAGTTTACTGTTATAATTTGACTTGTATCCGATATGACTAGTAATCAGCTTCACTACAACGGAATGGCTAAATAAAAGAACCAACAACTGCTGGGTTTGGGATATCTCATGCTAATTGTATCTGACTAGTAAGTGTCACAACTACAACGGAATGGTTAACTAAAAGTGACTACTGCTTATTATATCAGGATGACTATCTATACCTGACTAGTAATTGCTGCAACGATTACTGAATAAATAAAACTGCCAACTGTGTGAGTTCCTCAGTTGACTTCCTCGTTTGGTCTCGAGGGGGAAATACCAGGATGGGTATGTTTGGTGGTAGTATTAGGTTGGTTCCGAATAGGTCTTTCTTATCCCTCTCTGTTATCCGTCGGTTATATCGAGTGTCTATAGGTTGTTTAGTGCATGCTGCGCTGCCGCTTCAGTCCACCATACCTATGTAGGCGAGGACCGCCGAATTCCAGTCTCGCCGTGTACTGGCCTCAGTACTGACCGCTCTCTTTTTCCTTTGGCATTTGCCGGCACCCCTTTTGTTTTTAGCAGGTTTTGAGATCGACGTCGTTAGCAGGGTTACCCTTCTGGCTTGGCCTAGGCAGGGTTATGGACGCCATTGGTTATTCTTCAGGGCTCTTAGCTCAATTTGCATCTTGTCCGTACTCGGACGTTGTATCGTTTTCAAGGTAATTTGGATCTTTGTACTGTATATCTGTATTCTTGACTCATTGAGTCGTTGTTGTATATATGTTTTGTGGGTTCCATCGAGGACTATTGTGTAATGATATTACTTTGTTTTCCACCCGCACGAAAGTGCATGGTGGGCACCTTTGAATCGTTTCTATTCGGGTTTGGCGGGAAGCGCTAAAACTTGCATAGGGCTGATTCCGAGGGTGTTACAGAGTGGTATCAGAGCTCAGCAGTTGCGATAGCCCACTGGTCCAGCCTGTAGGATAACCTAGCTAACGGATGTTGTAGAGTGTCAAAACTATTTTGAAAATCGATTGGATAGATATGATGAGGTCTGCTTTTACTCCTTACCCTCTGCTATTCTTCTCTTACCTTTCCGTGATTTGAATCTGCTCTCTTATCTTTTCTTCGAGTCTAGGAATACCCGTGGTTGGGTTTCCGTCGTACCTTCAGGGTTTCGCTTCCATCCTCTTGTAATGGTGCTTCTACATCTGGTATTCATGCTATCTGAGGAATCTTCCTTTGTTGTACCTTTCAGTGGACCAAAATTCACTAAATTTTTTCTTTGTCTCCTCCGGTGTTTTCTTATACGACGAAGTCATCCACATCAGATCCGATGAAGAGTTTGCATCACTCTTTTGCTCCCGGACCTCGCTTGTCGAGATCTTCAGTCTAAAATCCAAAAGTTGGTTACATAATCCGTCTGTTCATGTACATAGTAATGTTTTGAGTGCGGGATGGAGTCGCGACCATACCACTACTCTTATCATTCGCTTTTGTACATTGAATGGTGGATCGATGCAATTCTTACTCCTTCTATGGAAGTTAGAGGTGGCCTTAACTTTTGAGACCTCTTCCTTCGTCTGTGTTTTGTCGGGGTGTTCTCCCGATGAACCTGAGCACCGACCCTTGTTGGTGGTGTCGCTGATTTCAAGATGGAGCAAGGATCATTGTTAGTGGTGTCGCAAGGATCTACACGAAGTGAGAAGATTCAGAGAGTCGGCCTTCTTCCCCATACCACGAGGCGGATCTCGAGGGCGAGATCCATTGTTAGTGGTGTTGAATTGTAACACCCCGGGTAAAACCACTACTAGAAAATCACATGTTGTTTATATTTTGTGCATCATCATGACATCAGCATGCATTTGTTTGCCTAAAAATATTTTGCTAAAAGCCATATTTTGTTTTCTAAATAGCGTCCTCTTTATTTCAAATATAAAACATCGGTCCGTCCGGACCCTTTTGTTTGCCTAAAACTATTTATCAAAACTACTTAGAACAAACAAATAAATAAAATCCTATTTTATAAAACCCGGGGGAGACCGCCACCGGCCAGGCCCAGCTGGCAACAGCCTACCACCCCAGCTAATCCTGGCCCTTGATTCCTAGATCAAACCCTAGCCTCACCCCTACCCTAACCCTAGACTACCAAACCCTCCCAGCCCCCGCCGCCAAACCACAGTACACCACGCACGCACACGACCACGTTAAACCCCATCCAGCGCCGTGTTCAACAACCCTTCCCGCGTTGCTCTCTCACGTGGACCACCCCGATCCCCACGCACCCTAGGCCCCACCTCACGTCGATCCCACGCCGCAAGTCCCCGTCCACCACCCTACGTCTGGCCTCAACCCCGAGATTCCTGGCCTTGCCCATCTCTCCTGCACGCGAGCCTCCCTCTCCGCCTCCTTCCTCGCAAGCAACCGCACCACTCCTGCCTTTCTGCAGCTCCCGCCCCCGCCCGCTTCCGCCTCCGCCGCCCGCTTGTCGCAAACCGCCACCGCAAGAAACCGCCTGCCCCGCCCCGCCCAATGCGCTCGGCCATCGCTGCCTCTCGCTCACACGCCGCCACCATCTCCTCCTCCTCTAATCTTCTTCTCTCACCACCGAGCCGCCTGCCAGGCACCCGCGCCGAGGTTGTGCCTCTCTGCCAGGATGGACCTGCTGCGTCGGCTCCTCGCCTGGCCTCGTGCCGCTCGAGCTCTCGCCCGCCGCATCCCGCCGCGCTGCTGCGCCCCGCCGAGGCCTGCTTCGCCGCCTCTCGAGGCTCGCCGCCTCTCCTCCAACCTCGGCCTCTTGCATCTGCCTCCTCGCCATCGTCCTCATGTGAGCGTACATCGACGTCGCCTCTGTCAAGGTGCTATGCTAGAGGTTAATTCTGCCACTCTTGGTGTTGATTGTATCCCTGCCCAGACGTTTTTGTCCGTGTCCGTGTTGCCGTGTTCAGAAGCTAAAAGATGTTTGTTTGTGTGTTCGTGTGTTGTGGAAAACACATGGGCACTCCTCGAAACTCTTCGTCACGGAAATCGACCACAGGGAGAACGTTAAGACCTTCGAAGTGGAGTCAACAAGTACTCCATCATGGATCCGATGACTGAGACCCCGAAGACCCGATCCCGGAATCCGAAGACCGAACCCGAACCCCTCCGAGCCCCAAGATCTTCGATCCGAGATGTGTGACCTTTTCCGAACCCATATTTTATAAATTGCCATCTATATAAACTGTTGCATATTTAATTTTTCATACTCGCATACATATTTTGGGTGTTTGGGGTATTTTGTCGAATCATCTAATAATTAAATATGGAGACCATATGTGGGTAAATCTTGTCTAATATTGGTCCCATTTAAATTTGTGTAGCGAACCGGTGACATGTTTTTGCCTTGTTAAGTCAACATTTAAATTGCGGGGTATCTTAAACAACATGAACCATCTAATTAATTGTCGGGACCCCGATTCCGCTTAATATGGCCTAATCGCATTGCATCCTCGCCATGTCATACATCATACATGCATCATGCCCGATATTTTGCCGTAGTATTAAATAGTGCATCCGGTGTTTGTTCTAGTGCTTTGCTTCTTCACGGATTAGGCCGATGAGTTGATGCGAGAGTCGACCCGATCTTCAGATGAACCTTCGACAATGTTTTCAGGCGACCATTCTCCCCCTTTCTACCTATTTTACATTTCTAGTCTTTATTCCCTCCTGTTGATCTATTGCTACATGTGTTGCGATGCTCTAGTTCTCGTACCCGTGATATCCCTTGCAGCCTTATATTGCCTTAGACACCTCCTATTTCCCGTTGATTGATAGACAGTCGGCCTTGCGTGTCGTAGTCGCTTGCTCAAGTGTTGTTGCGTGTCGTCAAGTACCACAGTTGTTGGAGTATTGCCGCATGTTTAATGTTGGAGATGATCAAGACTTTAATTATTGTTTAATAACTAAAATTGAAGTAGGTAAATGCAGAGGCACCGGTGGGTAATAGACAATATTTGGTTTTTAACCGCTCACTGGTGTCCCGTAGGACCCCGAGTTCTTGACACCTGTTCCGAGATCGAGCGCGCTAACCACAGGTGGGGTGTGTGAGCACCCCCATCGATTAGTACCTGATTTCAAAGTACTGTACCGGGGGCCACAAAGTAGTTTGGGGCTTTATTACTATCATGTACTTATGCCATGATTTACTGCTTTATTTACTATTGCGCGTGGAGCGCTTGTATTGTTTTGGAACCCCGTGCCACGTTTTCGCGGTATCTACAAGCCCAGTCACACTTTCGGGTCCCATGCATACCGTAGTCACAAACCCCGGGTCCGTCTCGAGACCGGCCGACTTCACATGGTAGCTTAGTGGGTGGCCCCATGTGCTTGCTTTGGTCTGGGAAATGTCGTCCAAACCTCCGACATACCGTTGGGTGTATGTTTTGTGATCTTGTACCTACCTGATCTGACAACAAGGGTGTAGGTGCGTGTGGAAACTTTGGTGCACCCCTGCAGGGTTAAATCTTTTCGAGAAGCCGTGTCCGCGGTTATGGACGACTTGGAGCACAGTTCTCGATCATAGACAACTATAACTAAAGTTTACTGTTACAATTTGAATTGTATCCGATATGACTTGTAATCAGCTTCACTACAACGGAATGGCTAAATAAAAGTACCAACAACTGCTGGGTTTGGGATATCTCATGCTAATTGTATCTGACTAGTAAGTGTCGCAACTACAACGGAATGGTTAACTAAAAGTGACTACTGCTTATTATATCAGGATGACTATCTATACCTGACTAGTAATTGCAACGACATCGAATAAATAAAACTGCCAACTGTGTGAGTTCCTCGGTTGACTTCCTCGTTTGGTCTCGAGGGGGAAATACCCGGATGGGTATGTTTGGTGGTAGTATCAGGTTGGTTCCGAATAGGTCTTTCTTATCCCTCTCTGTTATCCATCGGTTATATCGAGTCTCTATAGGTTGTTTAGTGCATGTTGCGCTGCCGCTTCAGTCCACCATACCTATGTAGGCGAGGACCGCCGATCTCTCGCTGTCTTGGCCTCAAGATCGACCGCTCTCTTTTTCCTTTGGCATTTGCCGGCACCCCTTTTGTTTTTAGCAGGTTTTGAGATCGACGTCGTTAGCAGGGTTACCCTTCTGGCTTGGCCTAGGCAGGGTTATGGACGCCATTGGTTATTCATCAGGGCTCTTAGCTCAATTTGCATCTTGTCCCTACTCGGACGCTGTATCGTTTTCAAGGTGATTTGGATATTTGTACTGTATATCTGTATTCTTGACTCATTGAGTCTTTGTTGTATATATGTTTTGTGGGTTCCATCGAGGACTATTGTGTAATGATATTACTTTGTTTTCCACCCGCATGAAAGTGCATGGTGGGCACCTTTGAATCGTTTCTATTCGGGTTTGGCGGGAAGTGCTAAAACTTGCATAGGGCTGATTCCGACGGTGTTACAGAGTGGTATCAGAGCTCAGCAGTTGCGATAGCCCACTGGTCCAGCCTGTAGGATAACCTAGCTAACGGATGTTGTAGAGTGTCAAAACTATTTTGAAAATCGGTTGGATAGATATGATGAGGTCTGCTTTTACTCCTTACCCTCTGCTATTCTTCTCTTACCTTTGCGTGATTTGAATCTGCTCTCTTATCTTTTCTTCGAGTCTAGGAATTCCCGTGGTTGGGTTTCCGTCGTACCTTCAGGGTTTCGCTTCCATCCTCTTGTAATGGTGCTTCTACATCTGGTATTCATGCTATCTGAGGAATCTTCCTTTGTTGTACCTTTCAGTGGACCAAAATTCACTAAATTTTTTCTTTGTCTCCTCCGGTGTTTTATTATATGACGAAGTCATCCACATCAGATCTGATGAAGAGTTTGCATCACTCTTTTGCTCCCGGACCTCGCTTGTCGAGATCTTCAGTCTAAAATCCAAAAGTTGGTTGCATAATCCGTCTGTTCATGTACATAGTAATGTTTTGAGTGCGGGATGGAGTCGCGACCATACCACTACTCTTATCATTCGCTTTTGTACATTGAATGGTGGATCGATGCAATTCTTACTCCTTCCATGGAAGTTAGAGGTGGCCTTAACTTTTGAGACCTCTTCCTTCGTCTGTGTTTTGTCGGGGTGTTCTCCCGATGAACTTGAGCACCGACCCTTGTTGGTGGTGTCGCTGATTTCAAGATGGAGCAAGGATCATTGTTAGTGGTGTCGCAAGGATCTACACGAAGTGAGAAGATTCAGAGAGTCGGCCTTCTTCCCCATACCACGAGGCGGATCTCGAGGGCGAGATCCATTGTTAGTGGTGTTGAATTGTAACACCCCGGGTAAAACCACTACTAGAAAATCACATGTTGTTTATATTTTGTGCATCATCATGACATCAGCATGCATTTGTTTGCCTAAAAATATTTTGCTAAAAGCCATATTTTGTTTTCTAAATAGCGTCCTCTTTATTTCAAATATAAAACATCGGTCCGTCCGGACCCTTTTGTTTGCCTAAAACTATTTATCAAAACTACTTAGAACAAACAAATAAATAAAATCCTATTTTATAAAACCCGGGGGAGACCGCCACCGGCCAGGCCCAGCTGGCAACAGCCTACCACCCCAGCTAATCCTGGCCCTTGATTCCTAGATCAAACCCTAGCCTCACCCCTACCCTAACCCTAGACTACCAAACCCTCCCAGCCCCCGTCGCCAAACCACAGTATACCACGCACGCACACGACCACGTCAAACCCCATCCAGCGCCGTGTTCAACAACCCTTCCCGCATTGCTCTCTCACGTGGACCACCCCGATCCCCACGCACCCTAGGCCCCACCTCGCGTCGATCCCACGCCGCAAGTCCCCGTCCACCACCCTACGTCTGGCCTCAACCCCGAGATTCCTGGCCTTGCCCGTCTCTCCCGCACGCGAGCCTCCCTCTCTGCCTCCTTCCTCGCAAGCAGCCGCACCACCCCCGTCTTCTCCCCTCGCGCAGCTCCCGTCCCCGTCCTTGTGCTCCTCTCCGGCTGCCGCCTTGTCGACAACTGCCACCGCGCAAGCCGCCTCACTGCTCGGGCGCCATGCCATGAGCTCATGATCACTGCCTCCGCATGCACCGCTCGCCACCATCTCCTCCTCCTCTAATCTTCTTCGGCCTCAGGCCACCACCGAGCCGCCGTGCTGCTCATCGTCGAGGTTGTCTGCCTGCGCAGGACGGACCCGCGTGCCCTCCTCTCGGGCGCTCCCTCGCCGCTGGCCTCAGGCCGCTCGAGCTCTCCTGGCCCCGTGCCTGCATGTGCGTCGCTCGCCGCCGTGCGCTTCCCCTGGAGCCCGCCCGCGAGGCCTGCTTCGGCCAGCGCCCTGCAATCTCCAGGGACCTCCCATCCCTCGCTGCATCGGCAATCTTGCATCTGCCTCCTCGCCATCGTCCTCATGTGAGCGTACATCGACGTCGCCTCTGTCAAGGTGCTATGCTAGAGGTTAATTCTGCCACTCTTGGTGTTGATCGTATCCGCCTGCACGCTTTTTGTCCGTGTTGCCGTGTTCAGAAGCTAAAAGATGTTTGTTTGTGTGTTCGTGTGTTGTGGAAAACACATGGGCGCTCCTCGAAGCTCTTCATCCCGGAAACCGACCACAGGGAGAACCCTAAGACCTTCGAAGTAGAGTCAACGAGTACTCCATCATGGATCCGATGACCGAGACCCCGAAGACCCGATCCCGGAATCCGAAGACCGAACCCGAACCCCTCCGAGCCCCAAGATCTTCGATACGAGATGTGTGACCTTTTCCGAACCCCTATTTTATAAATTGCCAACTATATAAACTGTTGCATATTTAATCTTTCATACTCGCATACATATTTTGGGTGTTTGGGGTATTTTGTCGAATCATCTAATAATTAAATATGGAGACCATATGTGGGTAAATCTAGTCTTATATTGGTCCCATTTAAATTTGTGTAGCGAACCGGTGACATGTTTTTGCGTTGTTAAGTCAACATTTAAATTGCAGGGTATCTTAAATAACATGAACCGTCTAATTAATTTTCGGGACCCCGGTTCCGCTTAATATGGCCTAATCGCATTGCATCCTCGCCATGTCATACATCATACATGCATCATGCCCGATATTTTGCCGTAGTATTAAATAGTGCATCCGGTGTTTGTTCTAGTGCTTTGCTTCTTCACGGATTAGGCCGATGAGTTGATGCGAGAGTCGACCCGATCTTCGGATGAACCTTCGACAATGTTTTCAGGCGAGCATTCTCCCCCTTTCTACCTATTTTACATTTCTAGTCTTTATTCCCTCATGTTGATCTATTGCTACCTATGTTGCGATGCTCTAGTTCTCGTACCCGTGATATCCCTTGCAACCTTATATTGCCTTAGACACCTCCTATTTCCCGTTGATTGATAGACAGTCGGCCTTGCGTGTCGTAGTCGCTTGCTCAAGTGTTGTTGCGTGTCGTCAAGTACCACAATTGTTGGAGTATTGCCGCATGTTTAATGTTGGAGATGATCAAGACTTTAATTATTGTTTAATAACTAAAATTGAAGTAGGTAAATGCAGAGGCACCGGTGGGTAATAGACAATATTTGGTTTTTAATCACCTTTGGTGTCCCGTAGGACCCCGAGTTCTTGACACCTGTTCCGAGATCGAGCGCGCTAACCACAGGTGGGGTGTGTGGGCACCCCCATCGATTAGTACCTGATTTCAAAGTACTGTACCGAGGGCCACAAAGTAGTTTTGGGCTTTATTACTATCCTATACTTATGCCATGATTTACGGCTTTATTTACTATTGCGCGTGGAGCGCTTGTATTGTTTTGGAACCCCGTGCCACGTTTTCGCGGTATCGACAAGCCCAGTCACACTTTCGGGTTCCCAGTCGTTTACAGCCGTCGTCACAAACCCTGGGTCCGTCTCGGAGACCGGCCGACTTCGTTACGGGTAGCTTAGTAGGGTGGCCCCCTTGTTCTTGCTTTGGGTCTGGGAAACGTCGTGTCCGAAACCCCGTCGACATACCGTTGGGTGTATGTTTTGTGATCTTGTACCTACCTGATCTGACAACAAGGGTGTAGGTGCGTGTGGAAACTTTGGTGCACCCCTGCACGGTTAAATCTTTTCGAGAAGCCGTGTCCGCGGTTATGGACGACTTGGAGCACAGTTCTCGATCATAGACAACTATAAATAAAGTTTACTGTTATAATTTGACTTGTATCCGATATGACTAGTAATCAGCTTCACTACAACGGAATGGCTAAATAAAAGTACCAACAACTGCTGGGTTTGGGATATCTCATGCTAATTGTATCTGACTAGTAAGTGTCGCAACTACAACGGAATGGTTAACTAAAAGTGTCCACTGCTTATTATAGAATAAATAAAAGGTTGACTTCCTCGTTTGGTCTCGAGAGGGAAATACCAGGATGGGTATGTTTGGTGGTAGTATCAGACTGGTTCCGAATAGGTCTTTCTTATCCCTCTCTGTTAGCCGTCGGTTATATCGAGTCTCTATAGGTTGTTTAGTGCATGTTGCACTGCCGCTTAAGTCCACCATACCTATGTAGGCGAGGACCGCCGAATTCTAGTCTCGCCGTGTACTGGTCTCAGTACTGACCGCTCTCTTTTTCCTTTGCCATTTGCCGGCACACCTTTTGTTTTTAGCAGGTTTTGAGATCGACGTCGTTAGCAGGGTTACCCTTCTGGCTTGGCCTGGGCAGGGTTATGGACGCCATTGGTTATTCTTCAGGGCTCTTAGCTCAATTTGTATCTTGTCCGTACTCGGACGCTGTATCGTTTTCAAGGTGATTTGGATCTTTGTACTGTATATCTGTATTCTTGACTCATTGAGTCGTTGTTGTATATATGTTTTGTGGGTTCCATCGAGGACTATTGTGTAATGATATTACTTTGTTTTCCACCCGCATGAAAGTGCCTGGTGGGCACCTTTGAATCGTTTCTATTCGGGTTTGGCGGGAAGCGCTAAAACTTGCATAGGGCCGATTCCGACGATGTTACAACCATCGTGATCTGTTGAAATGACACCATATAAGTTATGGTCTGGGATAAAACCCAAGTTGTCCTTTATTAAATTTTGGTATGCTAGGCATAAGTAAAATGTTTCCAACCAAAGTCGTATGAGCATGTCTTTGTAGGTTATTTCGAATAACCATTGGGTATTCCTCCATAACACCTAAGACAAAAGTGTTTGTCGCTTAGAATGTCAACTTTCTTTAGAAGGATTTTTTCGTGAAAAAGTTATGTGGGAGGACAATAGAACTTTGATAAGGTTATTGAACCTTAGCTAATATGTGTTGAGTTGCCCAGCGTTGAAAAGTGTCCTGGAGGCAGCAACAATTCTCATGGCTCGCGTGCCTCAAAGGTTGTGCTCACGGAGGTCTAAGTTCCTATTGAACCGAGTAGGTCGGGTAAGCAATCAAATATCAAGATTTGAGAGTAAATCATTATTGTTTAACAATGATGAACCGACTACATGCAAATAAGTTATGATGGGCCCTGACTCCGTCAAATGGCTTGAAGCCATAAAATCCTTGATGGTTCCATATACGAGAAATCAAGTTTTTGAACTTGGAAGACCCTCTGGAAAGGTGTAAAACCTTTTAGTCGTATTTGGATCTATGAAGTAATAGACATGGATGTTTTACATCTATCAAATAGTCGACATGTCGGGAAAGCGTTTACGATAGTGTTCAAGGAGTTGACTATGACAAGATTTGATCTTTCATAGAGATATTTAGTCTGGACGGATTAATGTAGCAATCACTACATATAATTTTGGTATATGGTAGTTGAACAAACAAAACAAAGTTCTTATAATAGAATGGTTACCTAGGACATGTACATGACACGATCCAAAGGGTTTTGTTAATTCAAAGGATGCTAAAAGTGCATGCAAACTTCAATGGTTGAAGTAAGCATCACGGAGTTGGAATCTTCATCGTGATGAAACTGTTAAAATAGTTTAATTTCATCGGAGACGATGAAGATCCTTGCATTTGCAAGAAATTAAGTGGGAGCCTTAAGACATATTTCTAATATATTATGTGAAAGACATATTGTTGATTGGAAATGATGTATGTTTTATTGACACATGTTAAGAATTTCATTTCGATGAAAGACTTAAGCAAAACCCGAATATTATGCATCAATGTCTATATGGATAGATTAAGACGCTAATATGGTTGTGACGGAAGTACATAAATGAGATATTGAAAGAGTTCAATATAGAAACTACAATAAATGTTCTTGTCACACGAAAAGGATTGAATCAAGATTCAAGTATATTAACACTTGGTAAGTGAGATGAGATCCAAGTGTTTTTGACACTTGGTGAATGAAATCACAAGAATATGTTGATCAATCATACTGCGATATGTACAGATCCAGATATGTCCTATGCTCTAGATGTTATGAGCATATACCAAAATGATTCATAAGATAATCAGTGGACGATAGTAAGGATATTCTTATGATCTTTTGGAAGAACTAAGAATATGTTAATTTATGTATAGGTGAAAAATAGATAGATAGTTTATTGTAAGGTGTTACATTGATACTAGTCTTGTCATAAGATACAAATTAAGTTTAGCTCAATTTAAACTATGGGTGGCACAATCTAATGGAAAGAAAGTTCCATAACGGATTTGGATGAGTTCCAAAGTTAAAACATGGTGACAGATACTAGAACAAAAGGCTAAGTATATGACTGTTATTGTAGCAGCAAAAGAGGGCATTTGTGTCAAGTAGTTTGTTATCAAACTAGGTGTGGTTCACATGGGATAGTACTATGAAGATATATTGTACGACAATTGTATCGACATGATTTAACCCCAAGGAACTGAAGGTCTCACCAAAGGACCAAATTTATACAATGCAATCTCATTGGAGAATGAGTGATGCATAGAGACACAAAGACATACAAATACACCCGGACCTAGAAGTGTCAGATCCAAAGATTATGTTTACCACTAGCAATCGTGTATATATAACACCAGAAAGCCATAGGTGTTGAATACACCGAGTTTTACAAACTATATTATTGACTCTAGTGCAAGTGGGAGACTGTTGGTGATATTCCTAGGAGGCAATAATAAAGTGGTTATTATTATATCTTTGTGTTTATGATAATGTTTACAACCCATGCTATAATTGTATTAACTGGAAACATTAATACTTGTGTGTTTTGTAAACATAAAAGAGTCCCTAGTAAGCCTCTTGTTAAGCTAGCTTGTTGGTAAATAGATGATCATGGTTTCCTGGTCATGGAAATTGGATGTTATTAATAACAAGATCATATCATTAGGAGAATGATGTGATGGACACACGCCCATAGTAAGCATAGCATAAGATCAAGTCATTAAGTTCGTTTTGCTACAAGCTTTCAAATACAAAGTAACCTAATCCTTCGACCATGAGATCATGTTAATCACCATCACATGATGATTACTTTGATGACATCAAACGCCACTTCCGTAACTGGGTGGTTATAAAGGTGGCATTAAGTATTCTGAAAGTATGTGTTGAAGCGCATGGATAAAGAGTGGGATTTGTCCATCCAAATGACAGATAGATATACTCTGGGCCCTCTCGGTGGAGTGTCATACAATTGGCTTGCAAGAATGTGACTAGGTCATAAGGGATGTCATATCACGTAACGAGTAAAGAGTACTTATTGGTAACAAGGTTGAACTAGGTATGGAGATACATACGATCGAACCTCGGATAAGTAAAGTATCGTGTGACACAGGGAATCCGTATCGTATGTGAATGGTTCATTTGATCATGAAGTCATCATTGAATATGTAGGAGCCATTATGGATCTCTAGATCCTGCTATTGGTTATTGACCGGAGAGGTGTCTCAATCATGTCTACATTGTTCGCAAACCGTAGGGTGACACACTTAAGGTTTGATGTTGTTTAAGTAGATATGGAATATGAGTTGGAGATCGAATGTATTTCAGAGTATAGGTTTGGATCCAGGACATCATGAGGAGATCCGAAATGGTCCGAAGAATAAGATTCTTATAAGGAAAGTCAATTTCGGGGGTTTGGAAATGTTTTTGGTGTTTTGACCAGAAGCTTATAGAATGTTCTAGAGGGACCACCAATGGGTCCACCACCCCGGGAGGGGCCACTTGGGCTGAGGCATGTTGCGGGGTAGCCCTAGGGCCAGCCGCACCAAAGCCCAAAGGGCAAATCCGGCCAACAAAAGGAATTGGGCTCGAACCCTAATTAGGAAAAGGTGAGACTTGGGGGGAAAGTTCCCACCTCTTCGAAAAGATTTACCCTGCAGGGGTGCACAAATAGCAACACACGCACGCCCAACCTCGGAAGAAGCAAACGAATAAAAACAATAAGGCCTCATGACAGAACCATTCCAAGAATCCAGAGAATATTTTAGGGGCCACCCAAAGAGCTACTCGTATGGGATATAACTAAGTCTCGTATGAACTCAGAGGTTACGTGCACTTGTCACGCGAGCAGAGTCCATAGACAATATTTCTGTGACAGAGTGTCACACCTACGCAACAGTAATAAACAGTCATCGAGCAACAAATAATAAACATGGCATAACATGGCATATGTACAGTAGGTAACGCATAAAACCCGAACTAATTGTGGCCCCAACACATTCTTCATAATCAAGTTCAAGTCCAAGGGAACCTAGAAAGGCACCCACATGTGGATAGTGCGATAGTCAAGGAATAGGTATCAAGTACTCGAGTACAAGTGGGCGGATAAAAACCAAATCTCAAATATTGCCCACCAGTGCCTCTTTCTTTAGTTATCATATTACTACTTAGTTTTAGTTGTTTAAGTACCTCATTGTCAAAGACTCTCACAAACCCTACACATGCAATTCTGCGACTCGCTTGGCTCAAACAACTCTTGTGGTAATGGCTCATAGGATTGAGGGAACAAGCTTCCCTGGGGTTTAAAAGTAAAGGCTATACAGTACTTGTGATTGCAATTTAATTTGGATCGCAACTCATGATGCAAGAATAAGATAGATGCAATAGGTACTATATGTAGTGAATGTAGGGGTTCGTAGCATGGAAAACAAAAAATTTCTATCGCATACAAAAAAACAAGCCAAGATCTATCTACTAGATTGTAGCAACGAGTCGATGGAATAACTTACCCTCGAAGATTCCAAAGTGTTTAACGAGAGCGGATTCTCGTGGGTGATGTAGTCGTACTCTTTCCGATCTCAAGATCGTGTGGACGATCCTTCCTGGCTGCGTTCCGCGGCGCTTCATGATCGATCTACGTTCGATTCGAAGACCTTCCTCTCCCTTGTTCCAGTGATGGAGGTTGTAGCACTCTCCTCGCGATTCCTAAAGACAACGGCGTGGTACCTAAGTAGAGGAAATCGCAGGCTTCCCTTAAGCCGAGTATGGTGGATTATGAGAGAGGGATATTAGTGGTCTAGAGATTAGACACACCAATTAGAAGGCTCTAAACCGCAGGCTAAAGCAATTAGAAGCTCTAAACCAAACGGCTCTAAACCGGAGATTAGAGGTAGAAACTTGTGTGTCTCAAGGAGGAGGCCCTGCCCCTCCTTTTATAGGTGGAGGGGCTAGGCGGCCAGGGAGGGAGGGGAGTCCCTCCCCAACTTGTCCTAGGGCTGGGCGCCGGCTTGGAGGAGAGGAACTCCTCCTCCAAGTTGGTTTCAAACTCCTCTTGCTTGTTTCCCAGTTTCTGCTTCCCACGCTTCCTGTTTTCCACAGTTTCCTGTTTTAGCCGTTTGACTTTCAAACTGGCAGTTTGACTTTCAAGTTTTGGAACAGCAAGAACACTTAGTACATGATGCAATCATTCAATGACACATTCATGCACCCTCCCCGGAGTGCTTGGACAATCCGGACCCTTCTAGAACATTCCGATGAAAACACCGAATCATTCCCGAACTCAAAGCAGGACTTTCCTTATATGAATCTTATTCTCCGCACCATTCCGGATCACCTCGTGATATCCGGATCCCATCCGAGACTCAACAACATTCGGTCTCTTTCTCATAATACCATAACTACTCAAACAACGTCGAATCCTTAAGTGTGTCTCCCTACGGTTCGTGAATTATGCGGACATGATCGAGACACTTCTCCTAACAATAACCAATAGAGGAATCTGGAAATTCATATGGCTCCACATATTTCTACGATTACTTTGCGATCGAATGAACCACTTACATACGATACCAATTTCCCTTTGTCTCACGATAGTTTACTTATCCGAGGTTATGATTCGGTCTCTCTGCATACCTAGTTCAACCTCGTTACCGATAAGTACTCTTTTCTCGTTCCCGTGATATGTGATCCCTTGTGACCCAGTAACATGCCTGCAAGCTAATTGGATGACATTCCACCGAGAGGGCCCAGAGTATATCTATCCGTCATATGGATGGACAAATCCCACTCTTGATCCATGTGTTTCAACCAATACTTTCCGAACACTCAATGCCACCTTTATAGCCACCCAGTTACGGTGTGGTGTTTGACGTCATCAAAGAATCCATCCGGTAAAGGAGATATGCATGATCTCATGGTCGAAGGAATTAGGTTACTATGTATCAGAAAGCATATAGCAATTGAACTATTGAAATGACTTGATATTTATGCTACGCTTATCAATAGGAGTATGTCCACCATATCATTCTCCTAACGATATGATCTTGTTGTTGATAACATCTCAATGTTCATGATAGGGAAACCACAATCATTTAATCAACCAACAAGCTAGTGAAGTATAGAGGCTATACTAGGGACTTCAAATTAAGTTTACAAATCACACAAGTATCAATGTTTCCTTGTTAATACTATTATAGCATGAATGTAAACATTTATCATAAACACAAAGATATAATAATAACTACATTTATTATTGCCTCTATGGCATATCTCCAACAGTCTCCCACTTGCACTAGAGTCATCTAATCTACATTACATGGTAATATACCGAACACCCATGGCAGTTTGGTGTTGGTCATGTTTTGCCCTCGGGAGAGGTTTAGTCAACGGATCCGCCACATTCAGATCTGTGTACTTTGCAAATCTTTATATCCCCATCCTGGATATGTTCTCGAATAGCATGAAAACGCAATTGATATGCTTGACTTCTTGTGTGACCTTGGTTCTTGCGCATTGGCTATGGCGCCCATGTTATCACAAGAGATAGACATTGGGTCCAGCGACTAGGAACCACACCCAGCTCTGTAATGAACTCTTTCATCCATATCGCTTCTTGTGAAGCCTCCGGCGACCATGTATTCCGATTCGGTTGAAGATCTCGCCACAACGCTTTGCTTTGCACTCCTCCAGCTAATCGCTGCACCATTCAAAATAAATACGTATCCAGTTGTTATTTAGAATCATCCGGATCGGTGTTCCAACTAGCATCGGTGTAACCATTAACAACGAGTGCTCATCACCTCCATAAGAAAGAACCATATCCTTAGTTCTTCTCAAGTACTTAAGGATGTTTTTTACATTGTCCAATGATCCACTCTGGATCACTTTGATATCTGCTAGTTAAACTAACGATATGCAATGTCGGGTCTAGTACATAGCATGGCATACATTAGAGATCCTATGGCTGAGGCATAGGAGTCTTACTCATCCTTTCTCTATCTTCTGTGATGTCGGACTTTGAGTTTTACTCAAGGTCGATTAGAAACATGGGCAAGAACCCTTTCTTGCTTTCTTCCATTCCAAACCTCTTTAGAACTTTGTCCAAATATGTACTCTGTGACAATGATATTTGGCGTTCGATCTATCTCTATAAATCTTTATGCCTAATATGTAAGCTGCTTGCCAAGATCCTTCATTGAAAACTATTATTCAAATATTCCTTGACACTATTAAGAAGGTCTACATCATTCCCAATCAACAATATGTCATCCACATATAGTATTAAGAATGCTCTGAGCTCCCACTCACTTTCTTGTAAATACAAGCTTCTCCATAAGTTTGTATAAAACCAAAACTTTTGATCACCTTATCAAAACGTTGATTCCAACTTCGGATGCTTGCTTCAATCCATAGATGGACCTTTGAAGTTTGCATACCTTGTTAGCATCTTTAGGATCGACAAAACCTTTGGGTTGCATCATATACAACTCTTCATCAATATCTCCATTGAGGAATGCTGTTTTGACATCCATCTGCCATATCTCATAATCATAATATGCGATTGCTAACATAATCCTCACAGACTTTAGCTTCGCTACTGGTGAGAAAGTCTCATCGTAGTCAACTCCTTGAATTTGTCGAAACCCTTTTGCGACAAGTCGAGCTTTATAGACAGTAACATTACCATCAGCATCTATTTTCTTCTTGAAAATCCATTTGTTCTCGACAGCCTTCCGGCCATCCGGTAAGTCCACCAAAGTCCATACTTGGTTTTCGTACATGGATCCAATCTCGGATTTCATGGCTTCTTGCCATTTATTGGAATCTGGGCTCATCATTGCTTCCTCATATGTTTCGGGGTCATCGGTGTTGTCCACCAACACGACACTCATAACGGGATCATACCAATCTGGAGTGGTACGAGTTTTCGTTGACCTCCGAGGCTCTGTAGTAACTTCAACCGAAGTTTCATGATCATCATCATTAGCTTCCTCTCTAATTGGTCCATGCACCACAGGAACTTCTTCCGGTGCTGCACTACTCGTAATTTCGAGAGAAGGTTCGATAACCTCTTCGAGTTCTACTTTCCTTCCAGTCACTTCTTTCGAGAGAAATTCCTTCTCTAGAAAGGATCCATTCTTGGCAACGAAGATTTTGCCTTCGGATCTATGATAGAAGGTATACCCAATAGTTTCCTTCGGGTATCCTATGAAGACGCATTTTTCCGCTTTGGGTTCAAGCTTGTCCGGCTGTAACTTCTTTACATAGGCTTCGCATCCCCAAACTTTAAGGAACGACAATTTAGGTTTCTTGCCAAACCATAATTCATACGGTGTCGTTTCAACGGATTTATACGGTGCCCTATTTAAAGTGAATGCGGCTGTTTCTAATGCATAACCCCAAAATGATAGCAGTAAACCTGTAAGTGACATCATAGAACGAACCATATCTAAGAGAGTTCGATTACGACGTTCGGACACACCATTACGCTGTGGTGTTCCCGGCGGTGTCAATTGTGAAAGTATTCCGCACTTCTTTAAATGCTCGCCAAACTCGTAACTTAGATATTCACCTCCACGATCAGAACGTAGAAATTTAATCTTCTTGTTACGTTGATTCTCTACCTCACTTTGAAACTCCTTAAACTTCTCGAAAGTTTCGGACTTATGTTTCATGAAATAGATATACCCATATCTACTCAAGTCATCTATGAAGGTAAGAACATAACGATAACCACATGATGCTACACTCATTGGACCACACACATCGGTATGTATGATTTCCAATAAGTCAGTAGCTCGCTCCATCATACCGTAAAATGGAGTCTTAGTCATTTTTCCCATCGACATGCTTCGCATCTTTCAAGTGATTCGAAATCAAGCGATTCAAGAAGTCCATCGGAATTGAGTTTCTTCATACGCTTCACTCCAATGTGACCAAGAAGACAATTACATATAGGTCAAATTATCGCTGATTTCAAACGTTTAGCCTCAATGTTGTTGATATGTGTATTTCCACTATCGAGATTCAATAAGAATAGACCATCTATCAAAGGTGCATGTGCATAAAACATATTACTCATATAAATCGAACAACCATTATTCTCGACTTAAACAAGTAACCGCCTCGCAATAAACAAGATCCCGATATAATGTTCATGCTCAACGCAGCACTAAATAACAATTATTTAAGTATAAAACTAATCCGATGGTAGATGAAGGGTAGCGTGTCGACCGCAATCACATCAACCTTTGATCCGCTTTCCACGCGCATCGTCACCTCGTTCTTCGCTAGCTTCCGCTTATTCTGCAAAGACTGTTTGAGTTACAAATATGAGCAACCGAAGATCAAATACCCGTGCACTACTACGAGTACTAGTGAGATACACATCAATAACATGTATATCGGATATACCTTTCTTCTTGATGTTGCCGTTCTTGATCCGCCAAGTACTTTGGGCAATTCCGCTTCGAGGACCTTCTCCCTTGCGGTAAAAGCACTCGTTTGTGCTTGGGTCCAGCCTTGGTTTTCTTCGCCGTGGTAACCTTTTACCACCCTTCTTGAAGTGTCCCTTTGCTTAGACTTTCCTTCTTGAGTTTGGTGGTCTTATTGACCATCAACACTTGGTGCTCTTTCTTGATCTCCACTTCGCAGACTTTAACATAGCAGTTACAGCAACTCTTTGTTCATGTTTCGCATGTTGTAGTTCATCACAAAGTTCTGTAACTTGGTGGCAAGATCGAGGATGGTAAATCCCCAAAGCATTAGGAATCACTATACCCAAGCTTTGAAGTTTGTTTGCGTGCGGACATCTTAAGCACATGCTCACCGACGAGCTGCCCTCTTCCATCTTGCGCTTAAAGAACTTTTCGAAGCCTCATAGCTTTCAATTGCCGCATGAGTCTCAAAATCAATTTGAGATCTTCGACAATATCATATGGGTCGACTCTTCAAACCTTTTCAAGCTCGATTCTAAACCATACAAGATAGCACACTGAACTATGGAGTACCGATTCTTCCGAGCGAGGTAAACATTCTTTACTTCATCGGAAGCATCAGGTGTGGGTCACCCAAATGTGGATCCAAAGACATAGGTCAAATTACCAATGTGAGGACAATCCTCAAATTGCGGAACCAATCCGCGAAGTTGCTTCCATTGTTTTTCAACTTTTCTTTCTCTAGGAACGCATTAAAATTGATGGTAGGGGCTGCCATTGATCTACAACATATTTGCAATAGTTTAGACTAAGTTTATGACAAATTGAGTTCAAATTAATTAATGAAATTAAACTAGGTGAACTCCCACTCAAAACAACATCCCTCACATTGTTTTAGTGATCACACGAACCAAATCCACTACATCAACACCGATCATCACGAGAGTTGATATAGTTTCAATGGCGAACAATCGTCATGTTCATCATATCTACTATATGATTCATGCTTTACCTTTCGGTGATCCGTGTTCCGAGACCATGTCTGTACATGCTAGGCTCGTCAAGATCAAACCTTAGTTTCTGCATGAGCAAATATGGCTTGCTCACGTTGTATACACTTGCAGAATCTAACACACCCGATCATCACGTGGTGCTTCGAAACAACAAGCTTTAGCAACGGTGCTAACTAAGGGTGAACACTTAAGAACTTGAAATTGTGTGCTTGAGGGATCATCTTATAATGCTACCGTCGTCTACTAAGCAATACAAGATGCATAAAGGATTAACATCACATGCAATTCATAATATGTGATATGATATGGCCTTTCTTCTTTGTGCTTCCGATCTCCATCTTCAAGCACGAACATGATCTTCATCATTACCGGCATTGCATCAAGGTCAATGATGCTGCTCCATGATTGTCTTCCACCGGCTTCAACTATTACAACTACTTTGAATAGACACGCGGGTCTTAACAGAAATTAAAGACAACCATATGGCTCACCGACTTACAATAAGGAACATTGCATACATCAAATATAATCACAATCATGGCCATATCACATCACCGCACACACCAAAACAAAAAAAGTTACTATAATTTTTTTTTTGCATATTTTACGGGTTTTGGGCTTTCAATATAAGTGTAACTCTACCATCATCGCACACCCCTCCAAAAAAAAAGTTAGACGCCTATAATTTCTTTGCATATTTTTGGTGGTTGGGGCTTCAAATAAGGTCGCGTTACTAACTTACAAGAACCACACATTGATACTAGCATTGTTGATCACCCGTTGTAAATTGGATCTTAACTATGCTAGGAGAAACAGCACCATAAAGCCACTTATGCAATACAAGTTGCATGTTGCGTGGAGAAAGTCTCATGAACGATGTCATGTAAGGTTAGCCCGGCCGCTTCATCCCAACATACCGCAAGATGCAAAGTACACAAAAGCAATCGACAATAAAAGCATCAACGCCCACAATGACCATTGTGTTCTACTCGCAACATGATCTACATATAGACATGGCTCGATACACTGTAGGGGTTCGTAGCATGGAAAACAAAAATTTTCTTTCGTACAAACAAACAAGCCAAGATCTATCTACTAGATTGTAGCAACGAGTCGATGGAATAACTTACCCTCGAAGATTCCAAAGTGTTTAACGAGAGCGGATTCTCGTGGGTGATGTAGTCGTACTCTTTCCGATCTCAAGATCGTGTGGACGATCCTTCCCAAGGCGCTGCGTTCGGCGCTCATGATCGGTCACATCGTTCGGACTGACGAAGACCTTCCTCTCCCTTGTTCCAAAGAAAATGGAGGTTGTAGCACTCTCCTCGCGATTCCGGCAGCACAACGGCGTGGTACCGGAAGTAGAGGGGAAATCCCGCAGGGCTTCGCCTTAAGCCGGAGCGAGTATGGTGGATTATGAGAGAGGGCTATTAGTGGTCTAGAGATTAGACACACCAATTAGAAGGCTCTAAACCGCAGGCTAAAGCAATTAGAAGCTCTAAACCAAACGGCTCTAAACCGGAGATTAGAGGTAGAAACTTGTGTGTCTCAAGGAGGCCCGCCTCCTTTTATAGGTGGAGGGCTAGGCGCCAGGAGGGAGGAGTCCCTCCCAACTCGGCCTAGGGCTGGGCGGCTTGGAGGAGAGGAACTCCTCCTCCAAGTTGGTTTCAAACTCCTCTTGCTTGTTTCCCACAGCTTCCCACAGTTTCTGTTTTCCACAGTTTCTGTTTTAGCGTTTGACTTTCAAACCGCGGTTTGACTTTCAAGTTTTGGAACAGCAAGAACACTTAGTACATGATGCAATCATTCAATGACACATTCATGCACCTCCCGAGTCTTGGGACAATCCGGACCCTTCTAGAACATTCCGATGAAAACACCTAATCATTCCCGAACTCAAACGGACTTTCCTTATATGAATCTTATTCTCCGGACCATTCCGGATCACCTCGTGATATCCCGGATCCCATCCGAGACTCCGAACAACATTCGGTCTCTTTCTCATAATACCATAACTACTCAAACAACGTCGAATCCTTAAGTGTGTCTCCCTACGGTTCGTGAATTATGCGGACATGATCGAGACACTTCTCTGAACAATAACCAATAGAGGAATCTGGAAATTCATATGGCTCCCACATATTTCTACGATTACTTTGCGATCGAATGAACCACTTACATACGATACCAATTTCCCTTTGTCTCACGATAGTTTACTTATCCGAGGTTATGATCATCGGTATCTCTGCATACCTAGTTCAACCTCGTTACCGATAAGTACTCTTTTCTCGTTCCCGTGATATGTGATCCCTTGTGACCCAGTCACATGCTTGCAAGCTAATTGGATGACATTCCACCGAGAGGGCCCAGAGTATATCTATCCGTCATATGGATGGACAAATCCCACTCTTGATCCATGTGTTTCAACCAATACTTTCCGAACACTCAATGCCACCTTTATAGCCACCCAGTTACGGTGTGGTGTTTGACGTCATCAAAGCATCCATCCGGTAAAGGTGATATGCATGATCTCATGGTCGAAGGAATTAGGTTACTATGTATCAGAAAGCATATAGCAATTGAACTATTGAAATGACTTGATCTTTATGCTACGCTTATCAATAGGAGTATGTCCACCATATCATTCTCCTAACGATATGATCTTGTTGTTGATAACATCTCAATGTTCATGATAGGGAAACCACAATCATTTAATCAACCAACAAGCTAGTGAAGTATAGAGGCTATACTAGGGACTTCAAATTAAGTTTACAAATCACACAAGTATCAATGTTTCCTTGTTAATACTATTATAGCATGAATGTAAACATTTATCATAAACACAAAGATATAATAATAACTACATTTATTATTGCCTCTAGGGCATATCTCCAACAGTGAAAGCATGAGGAAATGCTTTCCTAGTAGCTCAGTTGAAAAAAAAGTGGGATCCGGATAATACTCCTGAGGCTCCTGATAGTTCCCTTGCTTGGCGTCTATCCGAATAAAAACTAAGCACACAAGGGCCAAAATAAATACATTGCGCAATCATATAAATCATATGCAAAAAGAAAATAAGGTATGCTTTGATGGAATGATGCACAATTGTATGGTATAACATATCATGACATGGGTGAGGTGTGGGGTACAAGAATAAATTATTTATTAGTTGTTTAGTCACATTTTTCTCCCATAAAATTTGCTGCCCCATTAATATTTATATGATGTATGATTCAATTCATATCATTGAATGCATAGTTAGAACAGGCTCGTCGAGCTGATCATTTTAGACATATCATTTCTCGAATTCAAAGTTACGGAATTAAAGTTATGCATTTATTAAGAAATGACATTTAAATGGTATTTAATAATTCGAAAATTTTAAGTTCCTAGATTATATTTTAAATAGTTTTTCATATTACTAGCATTTTTCTGATTCAAAAACATATATTATTTATATTATTTGGAATTATGAATTTAAAACAATATTTAAGGCAAATTATATTAAAATAGTCAAATATGGTCAAATGTCAAAGATTTGACTAGTTTGAGATAGTTCTGAAAAGATTTAAGTTTGCATTTGAATTCATATTCGGAAATAATACATATTTCATTTTATAAGTTTTTCCAAATTCAAATTATTTGAAAAGTTATGAATTATTTTGGATTTGTTCAATTTCTGGATTTTGTTTGATTTAGAAAAAGTTCTGTAACTTTTCTCACTCGGCCTCAATCTCGACTCAATCACTGACGCGTGGGGCTAGAGGGGGGTCGGGCCTAGGACGTGCGGAGATAGAGGGTGGTGACACGTGGCCGAACAGGTACCGCGGGTTGAGGTGGAAGAAAGAAAGAGGTCTTTTTATAAAAGGTTCCGGGTGGGGGTGGTTTGGATCTGACGAAACTGAATTCTAGTTCATGATATGTGTTAGCTGCGACCATCTTCGGATGAGGATTGAGAACTCATATTTGAGAACTTTAGACCTCCGCAAAAACCAAAGATGGAGAGGGAGATATGGCCTACAAGGTTGTTTTAGTGATCTTCTCCGGAGGAGGGCTGCCGAGGTCGGGCTTACTCGATGAACAGAGAGAGGAACTAGGCTTTGCGGAATACTGATAGAGACGTGGTACACGCGTGCTGCGGCATGCGCGTCGTGCATGCGGTGGGCGCGGCGCGCGCGACGAGCGGGGATTGCGAGCGTGTCGGCGCGTGCTGCTACTAATGCTTGCGCTTGCGCGCGCTGCTAGGTGAGCGCATCATGCGCGGCTAGCTGGTGTGCGCTATGACTGGGATGGCCTCTAGGTGCAAGGCTGGCATGCGGGCATGGAGAGGTCTAGATGGATTCAGACGTGGGCGTCGGCATCAGAACACAGAAACACAACATAGAGGATGGGGATGGGACCGGGAACTCACCAAGAAACCGAAGGAGAGTTCGGTTGGACGAAGGATGAGAGGGGGCACTGGAATCTGGCCGGAGGTCGGCGGCCGGAGAGGAGGATGCAGAGCGTGCTAACACTTGGATGCGCTTCAGGTCTATGTGGCGGTGCGAGAAGATTCACGAGGTCACCATGGTGCTTCATGTACCTTCGTCTGGCCCTGGGAATGCCGGAATCGGCGGGGCCATGGGGAGGAAATAGCGGCAGCTTGGCGCCATAGAGAGGAACGGAATTGCGGTGCGATGAAGGAAGCTAGCTAGGGTTCCAGGGGCGTGTCTGCATTGGGTAGATAAGGAGTGGACGCGGCACGCGGGCGGCACGAGCGGTGACGCAAGATGGCGGCGGGGTGGACGGCCGCATGCCCTGCTCCGTGAGGTGCAGAGAGAGCAGAAAGGGAACGACGTCCGGACGGCGGGAAGAAGAGAAACTGGAACGGGGAAGATGGGCCAGGTGGGCCGGCTCGGTCGCGGGAGGTGCTAGACCCCAGGCGGGCCAGAAGCAGGGGTAGGCCGAATTGCCTCCCCGTAGCCCAGCTGCTGCGGCGACTAGGTTTCTCTTTCCTTTTCTATTTCTATTTATTTTTCCATTTGATTTATTTTCCTTTCATGTTTGTTTCAAATTCAAACAACTTGCAGCACAAATGCAAACAAAACAAGGCAAGGAAAAGGAGGCCAGATGGGTAGTCATCTAAGTTTAGGGTTTTAGGTGAGATTTAAGGAATGAAGGGATGTAACATATACATGTATGGTCATACACATACACATATACATATAGATGGAGTTGGTGTTTTAGCTAGGAAGGTTGTAGAAGGTTAGGATAAAGGAATAGGTTAGCCAAGTGCATACAAGCGGATCATATATATATTTGACACTATTTGACACCCAGGGTGTAGAATAGTTATTCTACACTCACCCTTTATCTTTAGAACTGTATATTATTTTTACGTCACGTAAATTTTATCTTACTTCGTAAGTTGAGAAGAAGATAATAAAATATAAAAATAATATTTTTTTTGTTTACATGCCATATAAAAATACGACGTAAAATGTATATTTTTCTATGTTTTTTACACTACAATGACTCATACATTATATTTTTATGTCTATTTTTTGCGTTTCTGAATAATATAAACATAATTTTTAGTATACAAAACATAAATTTCTGAATGTGGGAACATAAAAATATGTGGGGTGCAAAATAACTATTCTGCACACTGGGTGCTGAATAGGGTATATATATATGTGTCTATGGAAATATTGTCGTGGTATTGCCGACGAGTACGCCATGGAAGGGTCCTCATAGTGCGTGTTTAGAGACGTGGGGGAAGGCGGACGGTTGACGGGTACGAGGTAACACAGCTTACCCATGTTCAGATCCCACAACAGCGGCAGAATCCTACTCCTGCTATAAATCACTATAATGGCAATATGCCGAGTTACAGAGATAGGTTCGTTGTGCGAGGTGTATGTCAATCGATACTAGGTTGTCTACGATTGTCTGAGGTTGTGCCCTAAAGGCTCCCATAGGCCCGACTTATATAGTCGTCAGGTCCTAGGGTTATAGTAAAAAGTCCTAGCCGGATAGGTTACAGAGTCCTACACGGTCTATTACTAGTCTAGCGTGTCTTACACTCCAAGGCTCCGGGTTCCTGATGACTCCACCGTAGCCTTCCTTTATCCGGCATGGGCCTCCCTTCTAGATCCATGTAACTGGGCCGCACAGCAGGCCATGGGCCATGCTACCAACTGTGGGCCACCCGGGTTATCCGGATAAGAGACATGCTATGAAGATACCCATATAGCATATCCCCAACAGTAGCCCCCGGAAAACTCCGAGATCTTGCGCCGTCTTGCCTCTTCAGGTTGAATGCTCCGTCTAGATGGATGTCGGCAAATCGTCAAGCAATATGTTGTAGTCCTTCCAAAGAACCCTGCAAAGTTTTCTCCGTCTTCAATTTGTAAGTCAGAGATTTGCTGAATCTTCTATCGTACTCTTCCGTATCCGGACTAGATCCGTCAATGCCGGAATCTTCCGATGTGATGGTTCATCTGCCTATGACAGCTAGGGCGACGTAGACATAGGTCAGCAACGCCTCATAACTCACACATGCAGAGAACGCAATCATGTCAACTTTTCCCGCGCGAGCGATACGAACCGTTGGCGGCGACGGTTGATATGTGGCGAAATTTCCGCGCACGTCTCTGCACACGTCATCTACGCGGCAACCATTTGATCAAGCTGCACGAATCTTGATGCTGGAGACCATAAATAGTAACTGCGGTGGAAAATTTACCTTGTCACCTCATTCTCCCCTGCATCGTCTTCTTCCTCCAGTGAGCGCCTCCTCGATCTCTCCACGCAACGTGCAAAAAACCCTAGCTCTCCAATCTTCCCAGTCACCACCGAACACACCCAATGGCCAGCAGCAGCTCCTCTCCCTCCATGGCGGCGTCGGGCGAAGACGCGGCGAAGCCGGCGAGCTTCATTGTCGTGCCCCCAGAGGGCCTGGTCATCCCCAAGTCCGCGGTGGTCGAAGCCACCGGCGGCGACCATAATCCAGCAGCGCTGGAGCTGCTGGAGGATGAGTATGACTCGCACAAGGGCGACTAGCGAGGTTCGGATATCATGGGCCATGACATCAAAGAATTGATCAACGAGGGCTACCTCCCCGCGACGGAGGGGCTCGCCTGGCGGGCGGCGCCGGCCGGCAAGGTCACTCCTTCTCCCCAAGCCGGAGAGAAGGTGTATCTCAAAGCGCAGATGGTACGCGGTGTCTCCCTGCCCATCTCCAACTTTTTACTTGCTGTCCTGAATCATTACCGAGTACAGCCACAGAACCTCTCCCCCAATAGCATCTTAGCGCTCAGCAACTACGCGGCGCTCTGCGAGGGTTATTTAGGGATTAAGCCTAGGCTAGATCTCTTCATATATTTCTTTACCGCCAAGCGTGAAGCCGGAGCCGGGGTAAGGACGAGCTTAGAAATTGTGGTACCATTAGTTTTAAGATCCGGCCTGGCCGGCGATTCCCCGACATCGTCGGCCACGAGTCCTGCAAGAACTGGCAGCGTACTTACTTCTACGGCCCAGATATCTCTCTGGCCGACCGAGAAGTAACACACCCGGACTTCGTCGATGGAGCTGCCGCTGAAGCCCCGACATGGAGATCCCAGGCCTCCCTTCCCTCCGACATCGACGCTTCCCGCGCTATAAGGCGGATAGAGTGGTTCGTAGATACGGGTTTGACCGGATTGGACCTAGCCATGTGCTGGTTCATTAGGCGGATCCATCCTCTGCAACACCGCTCGAAGCTGATGCACGAGTATTCCAACGATAGAAGGGATATCCTCCGCATCTCCGAGGACAATTTCTCGAGCGACTCCATCAAGCGTGGCTTCGCCTCAAGGACATCCTCAAGGTGAAGGACATCCTCAAGGTGAAGGACAGGAAGCGTGGCTTCACCATCACCTACGACATGTTCGTAGAGAGCAAGTGCCCAAAGGTACCTATTTTCCGTGTATGACATATACTCCAGTTCTTCCGTCTAGCTATTACCATCTCATCTAACACGGTGGTTCTTCACTTAACAGCTCAGCGACATAGATGAGGATAGCATGGCTCCTCAAATCTATGATCCAAAGATTAAGGAAGTCACCGTCGTGTCCGACGACGATGCTCCGTTGGCGCGAAAGCGGAAGAGCTCCACCTCTGGCGCTGCTAACGGAGGTAAGAAGAAGAAGACGGAGGGTGGAGCCTCTAAGAATACTACCGCTGCCCTGGAGGTAGAGAAAAGAAAGGTTACTAGGATCCCCTTTGCTAAATCACCCCCTCTTGTGTAAGCTTCTTTCTCTCCGACATTGTCCATTATCTGTCTTATTATCGTACTTATGCATTTTGTACATTTCAGGAAGAAAGCCACGACCAGTTTGAAGAACACCTCCAAAACTTTGGGGGCTTCTAGAACCATCAAGGATATGCTGCATCGCGACGTATCTCCTGCCATCGCCCCTGTCACTCCCATCGTCCAGCCCTCGTCTGCTCCGACAAGCTCTCAAGCTAAAGAAACATCTGGCCCTTCCGCCATGGAAGTGGACTCAGGCGCCTCCACAGAGCTCGTTGTTGTCGGCGAACAAGCGACGCAGGATAGTGCCGCAAACCAAATGGCTGAAGCTTCGGCTAAGGATGCCATGTGTAGCGGTAAGGCAGTGGTGGAAGGTGGTACATCTGCCAAAGGCGTCTCCCTCGCACCCAATAAGACCATAGAGTTCCCAAAGATAGTCTATCCAGTACTCACGCCAGGTAGCACTGCTCTGGTTCCTGGTGCGGTGCCGACATCTCCAACATGCGGTCTCGAGGAGCTTCTCCGGCAAGCAGAAATCTTGCAAGGAAACAGTGTATCCTTCGATAAGTTGCTGGCTAAGAGTGCTACCAATCTCAAGATCACTGCACTTGTAAGTTTTATTTTGCCTTTTGCATTTCATATGAGTATCCCACTGTAGCCCCCGAGGATTTAGACGAAAAACGATATGTCTTTGCGTCTAAATGCTCTAAGAGTGACTAAGCTAGAAATCTTCTCACTGTAGCCCCCAAGCATATAGTTTGAATGAATTGTTCCGACTAGATGCTTTAAGAGTAGCATACGTAGTGCTTATAAATTTCGATACTGTAGCCCCCAAGCTTCTAGTTGTAACTGAATTAGTTCCCACTAGATGCTTAAAGAGAAACTAAGCATGCGTCTAAGTTAAAAACCTTATACTGTAGCCCCCAAGCTTCTAATAGAAAACTGAATTAGTTCCGACTAGATTCTTAAAGAAAGACTAAGCATATTGTTAAGTTAAAAAACTCTCGCTGTATCCCCCGAGCGTCTAGGTGGAAATTTTCCGGCTAGATGCTCCAAGTAGACCAAACAACGTATAACTTTCTTCTTTTCCACAGAATGAGAATGCTCGGAGGGGCATGGCCAACGACAAGTACCAGAAGATGCGTGTTGATTTGGAAGCCGAAAAGGGTAAAACTGCCTTCTTGAAGGAACAGATCATCAAGAGCAAGCGTCTGTTTTTCCTTTCTTTTTTCGCACTCCAACTTGGTAATTATTAACATCGCCAAAGGCTACCTGAAGTGTGATGCACCCAAGGGACCAAGCCTCCCGACCAGGAACTATGTCGTGGAAGATGGTGTTGGTCCGCCTTAGGTTTGCCTCCATCAAGTTCATCTTCTGCAGTGTATCCAGATACATGATGTTGATGCTGCTTCCACTATCCACCATACATTTGGTGAACTCATTGCCGTCAATCAAATGGTTGATGACCATGGCGTATTGGTTCTCCATAGGGATGAGGTCTGGGTGATCCTTCCTGTCCCAAGTAATTGGAATGTCCGACCAGCGCAGGAACTGGGGAACTGGGGGTAGAGTAGGCATCAGTATCCTCATAGAGGTCTTCTGTTGTCAGACGGTGGGGGTGCCAAGGAAAGTATGAAAAACTGCCGCCTTCTTCTCGAAGGGGTTCTTGCCTTTTCCGTCGCTCTTGGCGGCGTGCTTGGGGTCAACATCCTCGTCCATGTCACTTGAATCCTTGGACTCCTCCTCCTTCTTATTCCCCTTGTCCTTGCCTCGCGGTCTGTTCTTCCGACTTCGCTTGTAGCCAGACTCCGGGTGCTCCTTGAGTTCGTTGACGAACTTGCAGTGTCGATTGGTATGGGTGGCCTTGCCGTTGACATCGAGGTGTACGAGGCACGACATATCGCGGTACTCTTCGTAGGTTTGGGGAACGCGGAGCGCTGGCGAGGTAGTTTCACTTCCTCGCTGCTGCCCACGACCAGCTCCCCATCCTCGGCCATGTTGTCCGCTATCACCTCATCCTGTGAAGGTCATAATGACCATGTCGGGAGTTTTCTTTTCTTCTGGAGCAGTTTTCCGCTTTGTGCTGTTGTTCCTCCGAGCTTGAGTTGGAACGGCCGTTGCCGGCAGGGAGCCGCGAGCATCGTCATCGGCAGCTGCGAACTCACTGGCCAACTAAATCATATGATTCAAGTCTAGCTGGTGATTGTCCTGCAAGCGCTTCAGCTTATGTCGGAGCAACGTGCCCCTTTACAACCCATCGATGAAGGCGGCCATGGCGGTCTGAGCATGCACTCCTGCGCAGGAATTTTTCATATCCATCCAGTGGGAGAGGTAGGCGCGAGATGTCTCATCTTTCTCTTGCACGCATCACTGTAGATCGCCAATAGTGCAGGGACGTTTTTACGTACCCTCGAAGTTCTTGATGAACGTTTCTTGCATGTCCAACCAATTGTAGATGGATTTCTCCGGCAAGTCATCAATCCATTGACGGGCCGTGCCCGCCAACATCAATGGGAGGTACTTGACGGTGATGTTGGGTTACCCCCGGCGATCTCCACCGCGTTGTTGTAGTTCTGCAGCCATGTAGATGGCTTAGCGGTGTCTTCATAGGGCTTGATGGTCTTGTCAATCCAGAAACCTTTGGGGTAAGTTGCGGACCGTATTGCAGGTCCAAAGCTACGTGGTCCCAGGTATGGTCCTTCCCGTGCCTCATGGATCTTGTCTATCCGCGAATATGCGTCGTATGGCTCCGGGCTTCTTTTCTTCTTGTAAACAGGGGATGGGCTGCGTGAACGACGTGGGCCCCCTCCGCCATGGTGACTGCTAGGTGGCGACGAAGGAAGAGGTGGCGGTGGGTTAGCCTTCTTGCTGTTACCCTCCTACGACGCCTCACGCTTGTCACGGTTGCTTGTCGGACGCGGAGGGTCATGGCGTGACCTGCTCTTGTGCCCCTGGTTGCATTCTCCGTCATGACGGGTCTACTCTGTGTTATCGCGGATGACGATGCCGCCCTGCCTTGGTGGGGGCATATCCGTACGAAGGTGAGCCTTGGTGTATTCGCGATGTCGGGGTGAGCGGGGCAGTGGCGATGGGCGACGAGGTTGGGCCTTACCTCCGTGGTCGGAGGATATGGGGATAGCATCCTTCCTGTTGCGCGCATCCCTCCGTCTTTGTTCTGATGAACCCGTCTAGGACCCGACATCAAGAGGAGATCTGTCCCTTGGCGGCTTATACTGGCTGGACTAGCAAAGCGCTGGTCCAGACTCAAGCCTATGAGAGGTGGCCTTTTCCTGTTATTTTACCGCCTTGGCCACTAGGTCATAGACCTGGTCCACCGCCTCAGGCGATCTATCCTGCTCCAGAAGGGTCTTGGCGATGGCGAGGTTGAGGAGAGGAGTGGGCATCACATGCCTGCCTTCAATGTCAATGTATGGCTTGGCCTGTGCCGGCTTCGGGGGAGTCCATCCTAGGTTTCGCCGCACACCAGGATCGTTGATGACGTGAGCCGGAGCTTTCCTGGCCTTCTGCTACTGCAGCAGAGTCTTGTACTCAGCCTCCATTGCTCTAGCTTTCTCTATGGATTTCTGCGCGTTGACCAGGTCTCGATATAGTTTTGCGCCTTGCTCCGCGATGGCCTGCGCTTCCTCCAGCAGCTGCTGGCGCTTCTCATCAAGATGGGTCACGTTCCGGATATGAGCTACGGTCAGTGGCTCGACGAGGAGATTGCCGTACATCACTCTATCAGCTAGAGTAACTTGGGCAACAACAGACATAGATGCTGGAGGCGACAAGTTTGCGGTGTTGTTGTTGCTCGGGCCAGTGCCGAGTTCCTGCGGCCGTTGCACCGGGTTAGGCGGAGGGGGCATAACCTTTGCACGATCATTGTCGGCAGCAACAGGTGGTCCCTTCCCTTTGTCCAGAGCTGTAGGCGGAGCTTGTCCGGGCTGATCTTCATCCATCGCCGTCCCAATGGTGATGAACACCTCTCGAGACGTGACGGCGTTGTTGGCCTGATCGTCACGCGTGTACTCCTCCTCCATCTCCTGCATGGCGGAGTCCAGCTCCTTTGGACTGAAATCTATATCCTCTGAATCTGCACTGAAGTCGGTGTAGAGAGCGTCAATCACAGAGTCAGAAGGTGCCAGGACTTCCTCCATGACGAGGGGTGGAGGTGCAATAGCAGCGACGATGACTGGAGGTGGTGGTGCAACTGCGGCGATGGCAGACGGAGGCGGTGGTGGCGGTGGCTGAATCGGAGGGGCTCCGTTAATGAGCACAAGCGCTGTCTAAGCTGCCTCTTCGGCCTCCGCATAGTTATTGACGGTGTTTACCATGCTTTCGAAGGTGAGACGTCCCGAAGCCTGCTGCCGCCTTATAGAATGCCGGAGAAGCATGCCATGGTCCAGTCCTTCCACAAAGTGATACATGGCATCATCATTGGGGTAATGTGCTAGGTCTGCTTGTATACGGAGCTACCTGTCAAGGTAATCGCGAGGGTTTTCGCCCTCTCTCTAAACGCAACGCGCCAGATCAAAGATGGTAACCACGCTGACGAACTTGGATCTCTGCTTTCCAGACGCACAGACGAAGCCGGCGGACCTGCAGTGATCTTCCACCGTTATATCCTGCACAGCGGCTGTTTGGGTGGGCCTTGATTTTTTCCGATCTTTGCCAGCAAACTCCAAAGAGAGATCCGACATCGATCCTTCCGCAAACGTATCCTGCCCGTAGATGGTCCGTGCGGGTCTTGGTGCTCCTCTGACTCCATGGGAACTAGTGCCCGAGTCGGTTTCGCTAATGAAGAGGTGGATGTCTCCGATAGGAACGATCGAACACCGCGTAGGGTTCGTCTTTGCCGGGATCCAGAACTCATCGGGAGGGACGATCGGAACATTGCCGGATAAGAGAACACGACCGATGGCTACGTTTTCGCCGATTCCCGTGAAGATCTTGGTCCTCGCCCGCTGAAGAGCCTGAAGCGCCTCTTGCCCCACGGTGGGCGCCAACTGTCGTGATATTGCCGACGAGTACGCCATGGAGGGGTCCTCACAGTGCGTGTTTAGAGACGTGGGGGAAGGCGGACGGTTGACAGGTACGAGGTAACACAACTTACCCAGGTTCAGATCCCACAACGGTGGCGGAATCCTACTCCTGCTATAAATCACTATGATGGCAATACGCCGAGTTTCAGAGATAGGTTGCTGTGCCAGGTGTATGTCAATCGATACTAGGTTGTCTGCAATTGTCTAAGGTTGTGCCCTAAAGGCTCCCATAGGCCCGACTTATATAGTCGCCATGTCCTAGGGTGACAGGGAAAAGTCCTAGCCGGACATGTTACAGAGTCGTACACGGTCTATTACTAGTCTAGCGTGTCTTGCTCTCCAAGGCTCCGGTTAAGCTGGTGACTCCACCGTCCTTCCTTTATCCGACATGGGCCTCCCTTATGGATCCATCTAACTGGGCCGCCCAGCAGGCCATGGGCCATGCTACCAACTATGGGCCACCCGGGTCATCCGGATAAGAGACATGCTATGAGCATACCCATATAGCATATCCCCAAATAACATAGCTTGAGGAGAAAGAAACAAAGTAACCAAACAAAATAATCCAAAAGGAAGAGAGGATGGTTTGGTAGAGGCGTAGCTTTCATGGGCCATGCACAAGTATTCAATGCCACATCTCTAGTTGTCAAAACAACTATAACTCCTTATGAGCAAATAATCCATACATGGATCCAAATTTGAATAAAGGCCAAAACAAAATAGACAAGCTTGCTTCACATATGGAGTGAATGAAAATAAGCATGAATGAATATAATTGAAATGCTAGTGTGTGTGTGTGTGCCACTAGATGATTATAGGGATTTCTATTTTCGTGTCCCTGGTTCGTTAGCTATACTCAATTTTCCCCAGCCGCTTAACTTTTCCTCACTTTTGCCCAGCTCCTTGTCCGAAACTCTCGCATCGGTCTGAAACTCGCTCTCCGTCGGGTCCCGTTAGTGGACCATCGCCATTACGTGCTGACAAGTGGGCCCATATTCAGGTGGGTACCGTAGTGGACCCTCGCCATTACGTGCTGACAAGTAGGACCCCCCGTTACGTGCTGACAAGTGGGGCCATGTTCAGTCGGGTTCCGTAGTAGGACCCCCTCCCCCTGTTGGATTGGGTGGGGCCGGCTTGTTGGGAATGCGTTTTGGGGGATGTTGTGTGGGACCATCTGGGGCGGATTTGGTAGTTACGTGCGTCCTATCGCCTAAATTGGAATATTTATTTTTTGTTATTTTTATGATTAGCCATTTTAAGAGCGCCTTTTCTCCTTTATGTCGCTAACGGTTGTATTAATTTTTGCCCAAAAAGGCAGTAAATCTAGAGCAGCTTCTGTCTTCATTCATGGTTCCTTTTGTCCCTCGTATTTTCCCAATCTGGTAGCAAATCTAGAGCAGCAAATCTAACCAGCACCATAAATATGTAGATAAACAAAGCAGATGTAGATAAAGTAGCTAATATAGGATTATATAGTACGGTACTTAAACAAGGTTCGACAATTAGGTTGCTCAGCAGTAGCGGACAAGTTCAACACATGCAACAAAACAAAAGAAGCTGCTTTACAGTAGCAACATCAACACAAGATCAGTGGCCCCTCATGGCCTCCGCCTACTCCCTCTGGCGCTTCCTCCACTTCTTGCTGCCTAGTCCCTTAACCTTGGGTGCCTTTGGCTTGATTGGGGGCACGCGACCCTCCTCGATGGCCACCTTCTGGAGGTTGCGGAGGTGAAAACCGAGCGCCTGGTGCTTGGCTCTGAAGGCGTGGAGGTTCTTTGATAGGCCACATGTATTCACATCCTCGGCATGCCTTATGAGGGAGTTGAAGTTGATGGCGAGGCCCTTGGTTCAGAAGGGGCACCTATAGATGTCGTTGGCGAAGAAGTTGTTGAACTGGTCAGACTTCAATTTCTTCAGCACCTGACGAGTCTTGGTGTCCATGGACCCGTCGTTGCTGCATACGTCGCTGCTATCCACCTATTACAAAAATAAGTAGCGTGCAATAAGGACATGGTTGAGGTACCTTTATTATCGGGATTGATTACTTGCATAAATTAACTGATTGAGATCTCCTAATTATTCCTCAATCCCCAAATCTTAAACCAAATTGAATACTCATCTCAACTACAGATCGGTGCTAGTACTGATCCCAACTACAGATCGGTGCTAGTACTGATCCCAACTAAAGATCGATGCTAGTACTGATCCCAAATAGGGGCATTCATCGAAATACGAGATCTAACACAAGAGGGTTAGCTACTATAAAAATACCTAGCATCCAATGATTGAAAATACGGACAGCCGAGCCCTAATAACACACGATCTAGCATCCAACGATGGGAGTGGGGGAAGAACAAAGGAAGGGGATAAAACCCTAGTTACCTCCAACCATGGGTCGGCTAAGCTGGTGTCGTAGGGGTTCTCCGGCCTGATGTAATCGTTTCCCCTGTAGGAGTCCCAGCCATGCGGGATCTGCCGAAGAACGGCGGGGGCCTCCTCGATAGGGGAATGTACGGGGACGGGGTCCTCCTCGCCGGCTATGGCAGAAGCAGGGACGGGGGTCTGGATGGGGATGGCGGCTGCCTTCGATGCCTCGACAGGGGCCTGTACGGGGACAGGGGGCCTCCTCGTCGGCAGACTTGGAGGTGACGATGGCCATCGCGCCGTTCTTCTCCATCGCCGGTGTGGTTGGGGTTTTCTTGGGGTTTGCAGAAGGTGATGGGACAGTGGAGATGGTTGCGTGAGTGAGTGATCGAGTGATGAGTGAGAGTGAGGAGGCCTCTATAAAGGTGAAGGGAGGAGACGTTTTATTGCACCACCGTGCCAGAATCACAGACGCCATCAAGCACTGCATGGCCACACGTCGCTACCGCCTGCAGGCACCGCGACACGCATACCGTGCGTCACATTTTCACCCTCATGTCTAACCTTGGCCACTTAGTTGTGCTCAGTTATACCCTCGAGTGTAGCACTGGCAATTTGGTTGTACTCAGTTTTTCCCTTATGTACTAACACTGCCGTGTGCAATATACTCAATTTTATCCTCCGGTGGCTGGTCAACAGAGAGTCAACGAATAGGTTTTAGCTAGCTAATTGAGTCATTTTATGCACAACAAATTCAAAAATATCAAAACATTGTGGCATCTATCCAGGGAGTCTTATTATGTGACCTGCCACCATAAGAAATGTATATAAATCAGGTTTTAACCTAAATCACCACTTCTCAAATCACCTACTATCTATGAAGGTTCATGGCTTTCTACTCAAGCCTCTTCCCAAAACATCCCTCCCCAAAACATAATTTGTCTGAATGAGGCAATAATTCTCAAACTAATATATATTTGAATTGCAAATAGTTTCATGTATTCCAATATGTATTTTATTGTATAAAAGAAGCATTTTCCATTTTTTCAAATCTCTTTCTGTTTTCTATTTGAACACCCTTGTCAGTTTGCCCTTGGTTTTTAAGTTCTACTCAGTTTTGCCCTTGGTTTTTAAGTTCTACTCAGTTTTCCCCTCTCTCTTAGTCACAAACTCTCACACTTGTGCTCATCTTGGCTGCTACGCTCTGATTGGTCGAGACAGTTATCACGTGGATCGTACCCACCAACCGTTGATCCTCTGAGTGATCCTCTATGATATAGCGGAAATGATAACCCCTGAATTTGTCGGGGGAACCCTCTATCCATGCAAAATAACGAGTTTGCCATCAACGCTTTAACTCCATAAACAAATGATTTTGAATATAATTTGAAGGGAAAGTGTTCAAAGGTGTATAATTTTTGCATTATATTTTACCCCATGAAAATGATAAATGATCAGGATTTTATTAGCACAACATTATCATGTCCTAAGTGCGATTTCAAAGAGTTCAAAGGTGTATAATTTTTGCCATATGCAAGTTTATGCATCAGCATTACATTCTATGAAAATGATAATCTCTCAAGATTTTCTTAGCACATCATTATCTCGTATAAAGTGCGATTTCACAGTGTTCAAAGGTTTATAATTTTCATATACGCAAGTTTAGGGATCGCTTTTCACACGCTAAAAATGGTAAACTCTCAAGATTTTCTTAGGACGCTATAATTTGTAAGTGTTCAAGAGTCATGTCAATTATAAACACTCTTTTACATTAAAAGTTGTATAATTTTTTCAATTTGAAAGTATTCAAGAGTTGTGTCAATTATAAACACTCTTTTACATTAAAAGTTGTATAATTTTTTCAATTTGAAAGTGTTCAAGAGTTGTGTCAATTATAAACACTCTTTTACATTAAGAGTTATATAAATTTTTTTAATTTGAAAGTTTTCAAGAGTTGTGTCAATTATAAACACTCTTTTACATTAAGAGTTGTATAATTTTTTCAATTTGAAAGTGTTCAAGAGTTGTGTCAATTATAAACAATCTTTTACATTAAGAGTTGTATAATTTTTTTAATTTGAAAGAGTTTAAGAGTTGTGTCAATTATAAACACTCTTTTACATTAAGAGTTGTATAATTTTTTCAATTTGAAAGTTTTCAAGAGTTGTGTCAATTATAAACACTCTTTTACATTAAGAGTTGTATATTTTTTTAATTTGAAAGTGTTCAAGAGTTGTGTCAATTATAAACACTCTTTTACATTAAGAGTTGTATACTTTTTTTAATTTGAAAGTGTTCAAGAGTTGTGTCATTTATAAACACTCTTGTATATTAAGAGTTGTATAAATTTTTTTTAATTTGAAAGTTTTCAAGAGTTGTGTCATTTTCTTATTTATTATACATTCATGTCCTAATTTTTAATTATAAACGCTTTTTCACTTGACTGCAGCCGAGACATTAACTTAATAAACCAATTAAATCATCGGAATGGCTCGCCGGCCGCATTCTCCACAGCAAGCGCCCCCATCTAATCAGAACATTTTGGTGCGAGATCTAACCTTCTCTGCGCACAATTGTCATTGTCATCCTTCATACAGGTCAATGTGATGGCACCATACTGCGACCAGGACGAACGGGAGGCCGAAGTGAAGCTCGAAAAAGGGCCATCGTCGCTGGAGAAGGGCCGCCGTCGTCGGAGAAGAAGAAGAAGAAAGGGGAGGAAATGACATGGGCACGGGCACGGGGCTGGCTCACGTGGATAAGCTGTGGGTCCGTTTCTCACGTGGATAAGCTGTGGGCCCCATGCTAATCTGGACGAGTGGAGAGAGGTTTCCACTACGGGAACCAACTTACCGTGGCCCCATGTAACAGCCCAAGTCTGTGATATATGTATATAATGTTAAAGCATTGCATGCATCTGTTTAAATCAATACAATATTTGCATGTGATCAAGTGTGTGAACAAAAGTGCAAGTGCAAAACCCTAAACCCTAATCTCCCCCTCTTTTTGGAATCCATTCGAAATGTTTTGAATTTGAAAGTTACCCAAAATAGTGGAGCCCAAATAGTGTCAAGGGCCCCACATCGTTTTCAACATATTTATAAAGTCCTGCTATTTTGAATTATCTGAAAATAGTAGTCAAATAATTATTCAAAAGAAGGAAAAGTGATTTAGGAAATAGAAGGAGCTGTCAAAAAAAGGCAACCCAGCGCCTCTGGGCCGAGCCCAACTCTTTTCCTCCCTCTCTTCCTCTCCCGCGGCCCAGCTAAGGCCCGCGTGGCCCCGTACCCCTTCACTCTCTGTTTCTCGTCGTCTTCGATGATGACGCTAAGCAGCTGGGTGGCAGCGCCACCGTCGTCGATTCCAGCAGCGCCCTGCGATGATCGCCACCGTGCCACCGCCCCCGGAGCCCAGGATAGGAATGCCGCTTCTCGACTCTCTCTCCTTGTCCCCTTACCTTTCCCTCTCGCTCTCTCTCGGCAGAGCTCCTCCCCACCGAACCCTAGACACCATGGCGACGAGCTAGAGCTCGTTCTCGTGTGTCCTGAGCCCGGCCGAGTAGCTTAGGAGCTCTGCCGTGAAGCCCTCCTTCTTCTAGCCAGAGGAATCGAGCCACGCATCCCCATCTGGCACGGACGAGCTCGTTCCCCTGAGGTTCTGCCGTCATCGTCAAATCACTGTCGTTTTGAAGCTCCTCCGGCCTCACCATCGCCGTCTACGCGCTTAGGGTGAGCATACGGTGCTCAAGGCACCCTCCCTCTCCTCCCTAGTGCTCCGTATCGCTCCGCCACCGTGTAACCTCCGCTTCCGCCGCCAGTCAGCGTCGGGGACCTAGATCCGGCAACCAAAAATTGGTGGCGCCACCGTAGCTTCATTCCCCGTGTCGTTTCGCTTTGAACCCGCCCAACCACGCTTCCCAGAACCCTCCCTAGCGCCGCCAGTTGCCGCCGTCTGGCCGCTCCCCGGCGAGGCTCGCTTGGCTTGCATGCGTGGCCTTGGCCCCACCCGTCAGTCGGTGTGGGTAGCCTCTGCCCTGGTGAAATTTTCTCCTGAGACTTTTCGCGTGTGTGGCTGCTGAGGTGGCCACGGGCCCACCTGTCGGTGTCTGTGGCTAGCCTATCCCCCTGTGTAAAAAGTATTCCCAATTTTATTTAAGTTAATAAAAGGTTTAATAATTTCAGAAATTGTTTTGAATATTGTAAATTCAATAACTTTTAATCTGTAATTCAGAAAAATACAAATAATATATCAAAATGTTTAGAAAAATGAGAACTACCTATTTAAGCTATAATCATACATTGATCAACAACTTTAATGACAAGTTCAATTAGAGAACAAAATCAACCCCTCTCATGTGTTTCTAGAGTTTCCTGAATTAGGGTTTTCAACCCTCGGAACCCCGTTTAAGTTATCAAGCATGTCTTAGGGTTTCATTTCAACGTAATTCAACTTGTAATATCATCATACTTGTTTGAGAATTGCATCGATGCCATGTCTTGATTTTTTGCCTTTCTTTCCGGTATTGGTTCTCCGTGATAGGATCCGATCCCGAAGCTGAAGTGAACAACACCGACGATCCGTACCTGTCTACTGACGGACAAGGCAAGCGTAGCCTCTCATTTTGAACCTACTTTTACAAAGTATATTACTTTCTCGCTATGATGCACACGATTCCAATGTGGTCTTTTCTCAGTAGTTAGGGTTACCTATCTGCTGCATAGTTTCCCTGTTGTAGCTTTATACTCCTGATCCATTGCTCCTAGCATACCTAGGTTTGGCATCTGAGCGTTGCTAGAGCTTCTGAGATCGAACTCTTAGCCATGCATAGTATCAACGTCTGATCTATCTGAACGATGAATCAGAGGTGCCGGAGAATCTAGAAAGGTAGGAGTTGGTGACATTCTCGAAGGAGTTACCTAAATATGCTAAGGATTGTATGGGAGGCCACGTAGGGTGTGGTTTTTGTAGTCCCATGCTCGCCACTATTAGGAACTGAGTTCTTACCTTTGGAACCAAGACGAGCGTGCAACCACACGGGGCCTGGACAACCTCATGACTGACTAACTTGCCTAGTAGATTCCATGAGTCACATAGTTCGGGCGTTCCATTCGACATATGCATAGAAAATCTTTTGAAAGATTTGTCGGGTGAAGTTGGTGCATTCATAACAGGTAGGAAAGCGTGGACCGGGTTTCTTGGGGTAGATAGCGCCCCTGGTAAACCAACCTCGCCTCACATCTTTAAGTACCGGCTTCGGGATTTGACCCGTTACGGCGGAATCATACTTATTGCGTGACTCATGGTCTCGGCGAAAGCAAGGTAAAGGTCGTGGTCAACCACCCTCTGCCGGCCTTCCAAGGAAGAGGGATAATAATTTGGCATTAAGAGTCGGTTGGTGCGTGTGGGTAAAGTTGTACACAACTGCAGGGTTAAATCTTTTCGAAAAGCCGTGTTCACAGTTATGAACGACTTGGCGACCGGACTTAAGATCATAGATAACATTAACCACTATAAAACTTGTTGATCCACGTGTGCTTAAGGATGCTTCCTACGGATCGAGGGGGTGATCCTAGATAGGAGGTTTTGATGAAGCTGGTGGTTACCGAGATGTGATGAACAAGATGAAGAAGTCGCTATCTTATCCCTTTTAAAAGATTCTAAATAGAGGAGCCTCTTCTCTCTCTGGTTTACAAATAAAGATTGCTTTCCTCAAAAGAAAATCCATAGAAAGCCTTTCTAGCCAGAGCATGTAGATACTATGTTATCTAAGTCTTGCGGAGTACATTCTCGTACTTAACCTTGCGCCATTGTTGTTTTTCTACAGAGGATCTGGTTGCAACTGAAGGTGTCTTCTTCGTTGACATCGACGAGTAGTTGGGGGTCCTAGGTAGCAGCCTGAGGAATATGGGATGGACGTCGCTTTTGTTTATGGCCTCTTAGGCCTTTTGCTAAGTTGTTGTGTAGAACAACATAATTTGCTTTCGCTGTGTGATGTAATGTTGGGTCTTTGACCTCTGGTTTGTAATAACTCTAATATCTTACTCTGTTAAGAGTTTAAACTTATGTTGTTGAATCCCTTTGTTCTGTAATGTTACCGAATCATACTGTGATCTTCCGTGTTTGGAGTTGAACTTATCTTAGATGATGATATGAGGTTAGTTTAACCCTAACCCCGGGGGGTGCTATAGGTTTTGGTATCAGAGAAGGACTGCCTGTAGGAAACACTTTTTTTGGTCGGTATTGAGTCTAGAAGTTGACAAAACTATTTGAAAGTTAAAAACTATCTGCAGAAACTCTAACTAGGAATCTTTTTACTCCTTCTCTAGTGTGTTTCTGATGCTGGAGTTTCTCTTACCTTATTTGGTTTGAAAAGGTTTTCATTCCTTATCCTATATCTCAAAACTTTTAGGAACGTGGTTTTGGGGTTGTTTTTCTAAAGTACTCCGTACTTGGTTGCTATTCTCAGAGTTCCAAGATATCTCAGTTTTGCTTGGTATGTAACATCTTAGCATTCCATTGTCATGGTTTGTAAGTCAGCTGGTTAGTGTATACTTTAGTATGCTTTGGTACTACCATGCTTGATAAGATGATACCTTTATATCAAGTACTCCTTGTTCATCTTTCCGACTTGCTTCTTTGAATCCCTTGTCTAACCTTTTCCTTGTTCTTTTAGGATGGGTGACACTTCTTGTGCCCGTACCCGTGCTCATGCTCGGGGTGCTGCAAATGAGGGTGAATCTTCTAACCTTCCTCCGCCACCGTCCATGGTTCAACTCATGGCCATGTACGAAACCAACCGTGCTGACAACATGAGGCTCCTTGAAAGGATTGAGCGCAACACTGCTCAACTCCCGAACAATCAAGTTGGAATCAAGGACTTCACACATCTCACTCCGCCAGTTTTCAGCTATTCCATGGAGCCACTTGATTCAGACTACTGGCTTTGCACCATGGAGCGCAAACTTCAGGTTGGTCATGTTGCTCAAGCTGATTGGGTGACTTTTGCTGCCTATCATCTGGAGGGAGCAGCCAATTCCTGGTGGGAAAATTTCTTGGCTATGCAAGAAGCTCAACATGTTGTTACATGACAAGAGTTCACTGAAGCCTTCCGAGCTTATCATATCCCGGAGGGTCGGATGGATCAAAAGAGGGAGGAGTTTCTTAAGCTAAATCAAGGCACTGGTTCAGTGCGTGATTACCAGCACAACTTCAATCATCTTGCCTGCTATGCTACTGAAGAGGTCTCCACTGATGTTAAGAAGCAATCTCTGTTCTGTAAGGGACTGGATCCTGAGGTTCGTCGTGATCTCCATCTCATGGACTTTGTTAACTTCCAAGGTCTTGTTAACAAGGCTATGAAAGCCGAGAGTGGAAAGGTGGAGTATGAAGAAACTCGTAAGCATCCTCAGGAGGGGTACAACAAGGCTGGTTCTGGTAATAAGAAGCGTCGTGTCTTCATGCCTTACAGTGTTGTGCCACGTGCTCCTTATACTCCAAGGACTTCTGGATATGCTCCTCGTCCGAATGCTACTCCAAGCAATACTGGTGGATCAAATTATCCTCCTGCTAGTACTGGATCATGCCTTATATGTTTCAATTGTCGCCAGCCTGGCCACTATGCAAGAGACTGTCCTCAAAAGAGTGCTGCTGAGAAGGCACAACCCCCAAAGAAAAATGATAAGTATCCAGGTGCTAGAAAAGGACGCCTGAACCACATCTCTGCTGAGGAGGCTCAGGAAGATCCAAGCGTCATCATGGGTACGCTTCGTATCAATCAAATTCTAGCTAAAGTTTTGTTTGATTCTAGTGCATCGCATTCATTCCTGTCACAAGCTTTTGCTCAAATGCATGGGATAAGTTTTGAGGGGTTATCTGTTCCTCTGCTAGTTCAGTCTCCTGGTTCTAGGTGGTGTTCCACCATGGTTATTCATGGGAATCTAATCGAAGTTGCATTTCAACTTTTCCCCACTTCTTTGATCGCCCTCAAGTCAACTGATATTGACATCATTTTGGGCATGGTCTGGTTGACCCGTTATCAAGCTATTCTCGATTGTACAACCAAGTATGTGACTCTGACTAGTACTGCTGGCATAACAGTCAAGTACTGGACCGTAGGGTCACTATCTCCTTCAGCTGTTTCTATTCCTGAAGCAGAGTTGTATGCTCTTGAAGTTTTACCTCCGCTAGAGATCCAAGATGTTTTCATGGTCTGTGAGTTTCCGGATGTTTTTCCTGAGGAGTTACCTGGCATGCCACCTGATCGAAGTGTGGAGTTTGTCATAGAGTTAGTTCCTGGAACTGCTCCTGTTTCCAAAAGACCCTATCGTATGCCTCCTCATGAGCTTGTGGAGTTGAAGAAGCAATTAGAGGAGTTAGAAGGAAAAGAATACATTCAGTCGAGCACATCTTCTTGGGGATGTCCTACCATCTTTGTCAAGAAGCGGGATACCAATATACCACGCCTGGTTGTGGATTATCGCCCACTCAATGCTGTGACTATCAAGAACAAGTATCCTCTCCCTAGGATCAACGATCTATTTGATCAGTTAAGTGGTGCCACTGTCTTTTCCAAAATGGATTTGAGGTCAGGGTATCACCAGATAAAGATCCGTAAGGAAGATATTCCAAAGACTTCTTTCACCACTCGTTATGGTCTTTACGAGTATACAATCATGTCCTTTGGTCTTACCAATGCTCCAACCACTTTCATGCGGCTCATGAACTCTGTCTTCATGGAGTATCTTGACAAGTTTGTTGTGGTTTACATCGATGATATTCTGGTCTATTCCAAGACTGAAGAAGAGCATGCTGAACATCTTCGTTTGGTGTTAACCAAACTCCGAGAACATCGTCTCTAAGCCAAGTTTTCTAAATGTGAGTTCTGGTTACAAGAGCTCGTATTCCTTGGTCATGTTGTTTCCGCCAAAGGGGTTGCTGTTATTCCCGATAAGGTCCAAACTATCCTCGACTGGGAATCTCCTAAATCCGTTAAGGATGTCCAAAGTTTTCTCGGGATGGCTGGTTATTACCGTCGATTCATCGAGAACTTCTCCAGAATTGCAAAGCCGATGACTGATCTTCTTAAGAAAGATAAGAAGTTTGAATGGTATGATAAGGCTGAAGAGATCTTCCAGATGTTGAAAACCAAGTTAACCACTGCACCCGTGTTGGTTCTTCCGAACACTAGCAAAGATTTTGTCGTCTTCTGTGATGCTTCCCACCAAGGTCTCGAATGTGTGTTGATGCAAGATGGGCATGTGGTGGCTTATGCTTACCGTCAGCTAAAACCACATGAGAACAACTACCCAACTCATGATCTTGATCTTGCAGCTGTTCTTCATGCTCTTAAGCAATGGTGACATTACCTTCTCGGTAGTCGTTGCGAGTTATACTCGGATCATCAGAGTCTGAAGTATCTTTTCACACAACCTGATCTGAATCTCAGGCAAAGAAGATGGTTGGAACTCATCAAGGACTATGATTTGGGTCTCAACTATCAACTTGGGAAATCCAATGTCGTTGCTGACGCTTAAGTCATAAGTCTTATTGCAACAATCTGATGATCATACAATCTCAACCTTCTCTTCATGAGGAATTCGCTCGATTGAATCTTGAAGTAGTTCCTCGTGGATTCCTTTCTACCCTTGAAGTGAAGTCTTCTATAGAGGATGACATCAAGCTTGCTCAGAAACATGACTCTGAAATTGCTGAGATCAAAGGGAACATTGCTAGCGGAGTTTCTAAGTGTTTCTCTGTTGATAAGCAAGGTGCTGTTTACTTTGGAGACCGTCTTGTAGTGCCAAAGAGAACAAAATTGAGGGAATTAATTCTCCAAGAGGCTCATGAATCACCTCTCTCTATCCGCCCTGGAGGTACCAAGATGTATCGGGATCTTCGTCAAAGATTCTGGTGGTCTGGTATGAAGAAGGACATCGCTCGTTTTGTTGCTAAATGTGACGTTTGCCATCGCGTTAAAGATGAGCACCAAAGACCCGCTGGTCTCCTGCAACCACATAAGGTACCTGAATGGAAATGGGATGAAGTTGGTATGGATTTCATCACTGGCCTTCCTAAGACTCAGAAAGGAAATGATGCCATCTGGGTAATCGTTGACTATCTGTCCAAGGTTGCTCACTTTCTACCTGCTCGCGAGTGTATCAATGCTAGTCAGCTAGCAGACCTATATATCTCTCGAATAGTTGTTCTTCATGGGATTCCGAAGAAAATCGTCTCTGACCGAGGGAGTTTGTTCACCTCAAGGTTCTGGACAACCTTCCAAGCTGCTATGGGAACTCGCCTCTCCTTCAGCACAGCCTATCATCCTAGTATCGGTGGTCAAACTGAAAGAGTGAACCAAATTCTTGAAGACATGCTGAGAGCATGTGTCATATCTTTTGGCAAGAACTAGGAGAAATTCCTTCCTTTTGCTGAATTCTCCTACAACAACAGTTATCAGTCCAGTATTGGTATGGCACCTTTCCCATTCTTATATGGAAGAACGTGTCGTACTCCTTTGAACTGTTCAGAAACCGGCGAAAGAAAGTTCTTTGGTCCGGATATGATCCAGGAAGTAGTAGATCAAGTTTGTATCATTTTAGATCGTATGAAAACTGCTCAGTCTCGCCAGAAAAGCTATCATGATCGTCACCATCAACATATCAAATATGAAGTCGGTGATCAAGCTTATCTCCGGGTCACTCCTTTAAAGGGTGTCCATCGTTTCGGTATCAAAGGCAAACTGGCTCCTCGCTATGTTGGTCCTTTCCGTGTTCTATCCAGGCAAGGTAACCTTGCATACAAGTTGGAGTTGCCTGCAAACTTTCCCGAGGTGCATGACGTCTTTCATGTGTCACAACTTAAGCGTTGCTTCAAAGACCCTGTCCGTGGTGTTGATCACCAAACTCTCGATCTTCAGAAGGATTTGACTTATCGTGAGTATCCTATTCGTATCCTTGATGAAGCCGAGCGCAAAACTCTTCGTCAACACATCAAGTTCCTGAAAGTTCAGTGGTCTCATCACTCTGAGGATGAAGCAACTTGGGAACGAGAAGATCGTCTTAGATCTGAGTACCCTGCCTTCTTTTCTAAAACTTAGGAATCTCGGGTAGAGCTGTAACAGCCCAAGTCTGTGATATATGTATATAATGTTAAAGCATTGCATGCATTTGTTTAAATCAATACAATATTTGCATGTGATCAAGTGTGTGAACCAAAGTGCAAGTGCAAAACCCTAAACCCTAATCTCCCCCCTGTTTTTGGACTCCATTCGAAATGTTTTGAATTTTAAAGTTACCCAAAATATGAAGGGTTTCGCGGCATAGTAAATCAAAATTTTCTACGGAGCGAACAGAGGGAAAGCCAAGATCTAATCTAGGAGATGCAAACAACGAGAGAGATTGGATTAGATCTTCATACCCTTGAAGATTCGCTGGCCGCGTTCGTCGAACGTGGGTGATGTAGTCACTCGCTTCTCCTCCTCCGATCCGATCTAGCACCACAAGTGGCGGTGCCTCCGTGAGATGCACACGTGCAAAGACTCGACGTCTCCTCCTTCCTCGGACCAGCGAGTATGGTGGAGAGATAGATTGGATCTACAACACGACGGCGTGGTGTATATGGTGGAGAATTTCTGCTGCAGGGCTTCGCCTACAAACAGTCGGGAGGGAGAGAGGAAGGTAGCAAGGCTGCTAGGGCTTGGAGGAAGGTGTGTAGTAGTGGGGAGGGGGCGCACCACCCCTCTATATATAGAGGGGGGCGGCCAGCCTTGCCCCTCTTCCAAGCCTATCTCTAGTTTAAACAATTTAAACTCTCCCTTATCTAGAAATCCTATCTCTAGTTTAAACAATTTAAACTCTCCCTTATCTAGAAATCCTATCTCTAGTTTAAACGAGTTTAAACTTATCTAGGATCGGCTGGGCCCTATGGGGCCTTGTGCCCCTGGCCCAATGCGTCCAGGACACTCCCTCATAGGACCATGCCCCCTCCCGGAAGGTGGGGCCACGTTGGTCCCCTTCCGGAAGGTTCTAGAAGCTTCCGGTACAATACCGATTAACCCAGAAAAATTCCGAACTCCAAAAACTGCACTGCCTTATATGAATCTTATTCTCCGGACCATTCCGGAACCTCTCGTGATATCCCGGATCCCATCCGAGACTCCGAAAAAAAATTCATAAACCAATTATCCAATCTATCCTAGCGTCAAGACACGTTAAGTGTGTGACACTGCGGGTTCGAGAATATGCAGACATGATCTTCTATCAATAATCAACAGCGGTGCAGGCACCCATATTGACTCCCACACATTCATCGATGATCATATCGGATGAACCACGATGCTAGGATTCAATCAATCCCATATATATATTCCCTTCGTCTCGCGATATTTTACTTGCGAGATTCGATCGCGGTGCATCATACCTAGTTCAATCTCGTTCACGAGAAGTACTTTACTAGTTCCGTAATCCGATATCACTTTGTGATTAACTCCTTAACCACATGCTTGCAAGCGGTGTTGATATCAATTACCGAGTGGGCCCGAAGTATATCTCTCCGACTTGGGAGGGACAAATTCCATCTCGATACATACAACCAACAGATACTTTCCGATCACCTGAGAGACACCTTTATGATCACCCTCTCATAGGATGACGTTTGATGACCTCAAAGCTTTCTTCCGGTACCAGGAAGTTGCATTATCTCATGGTCTAAGGAATACAATATTTGACATAGGAAAAGCTTCGCAAAGATGAACACGATGAACGATCTAATTGCTTCGCTTAGTTTGGGTCTATCCACCATATCATTCTCCCAATGATATGATCTCATTATCAATTGACAACTCATGTCTATGATTAGGAAACCTTAACCATCATTGATCAATGAGCTAGTCCATAGAGGCGCATTAGGGACACGGTGTTGTTCACAAACCACACAAGTATTAATGTTTCCGCTTAATACAATTCTAGCATGGAATATAAACTTTATCATGAACAAGAATTATAATAATAACATCTTTATTATTGCCTCTAGGGCATAATTCCACATCTCCCACTTGCACTAGAGTCAATAATCTAGTTTACATTTGGCAACAATCTCACACCCATGGCATCGAGGTGTTGATCATGTTTTACGTGGAAGAGGTTTAGTCAATGGATCTGCGACATTCGGATCCGTATGTACTTTGCTAATCATCGATCTCCATCGCTATATAATCTCGGATTATATGAAACTTGCGTTGATATGCTTGGTCTTTGGATGATATCTTGGTTCCTTAGAGAGTGATATGGAGCCGGTGTTTTCACAATATCTCCGATGGGTCCAATGCACTTGGAACCACGCCAAGCTCGATGATGAAGTTTCGATCCAAACTCCTTCACTTGACGCTTCTGCGGACCATGTATTCCGCTTCCAGTAGATCCGCGATCACGCTTTGCTTGCAGCTTCTCCGGCTCACAGCTCCTCCATTCAAAATATAAACGTATCATGTCCGAGATTTGGAATCATCCTTGTCGGTGTCAAAACTAGCGTCGACGTAACCTTTTACGACAAGCTGTTCATCACCCCCATAGACTAAGAACATTTCTTTAGTCCTATTCAGTACTTTAGGATGTTCTTCACGGCTGTCCGATGTTCCACTCTGGATCACTTTGATATCCTCGTCAAACTAAGAGCATTGGACACATCCGGTCTAGTACACATCATGGCATACATGATGGAACCTATGGCGAGGCATAAGGCACTTTGCTCATAGCTTCCCTATCATTTACCGTGGTGGACCGAGCCTTGCTCAATATCTTACCCGACAACATAGGCATTGAACCTTTCTTTGCCTTATCCATTCGAACCTTTTCGAACTTTGTCTACGTATGTACTCGGCTTAAAGCTATCAGGCGTCTTTGTCTATCTCTATAGATTTTGATGCCCAATATATAAGCAGCTTCACCTAGGTCTTTCATTGAAAAACACTTGTTCAAATAACTCTTCACATCGTTAAGCATGTTGATGTCATTTCCAATAATCAATATGTCATCCACATATAGTACCAGAAACGTCACCGAGCTCCCACTCACTTTCTTGTAGATACAAGCTTCGTAGCAATTTGGAACAAATCCAAAGCTCTTGATCACTTGATCAAAACAAAGGTTCCAACTCCGAGATGCTTGCTTCAGTCCATAAATGGAACGCTGAAGTTTGCATACTTTACTAGCATCCTTAGGATCGACAAAACCTTCGGGTTGCATCATATACAACTCTTCATCAATGTTCCCATTGAGGAAAGCAATCTTGACATCCATCTGCCATATTTCATAATCATGAAAGCAGCAATTGCTAATAAAATCCGAATGGACTTAAACATCGCCACGGAGAGAAAGTCTCATCGTAGTCAACACCTTGAACTTGTCGAAAACCTTTTCGACAAGCCGTGCTTTATAGACGGTAACATTACCATCCGTCCGTTTTCTTATTGAATATCCATTTGCACTCAACGGCCTTTCGGTCGCTAGGAGGATCCACCAAAGTCCATACTTGGTTTTCGCTCATGGATCCCAATTCGGTTCATGGCTTCCACCATTTCTCGAGTCCTGGGCTCATCATCGCTTCCTCATAGTTCGTAGGTTCACCGTCTTCTACCAACAAGACGGTCAAGACAGTTGTCGTACCACTCGGGAGGGCACGCGACCTTGTCGACTGCGACGTTCAAGCGACATCGTCCAAGCTTCATGATCCTTGTCATTAGCTTCCTCTATTGTTGGTGCGGCGACATCGAACAATTTCAAGTGCTTCTACTCTCCAATTCAAGAGAAGGTTCAATAACCTCGTCTAGCTCTACTTTCCTCCCACTCACTTCTTTCGAGAGAAACTCCTTCTCAAGAAAAGAACCGTTCTTTGCGACAAACACTTTGCCTTGGTTACGTGATAGAAGGTATACCCAATGGTTTCCTTAGGGTATCCTATGAAGACGCATTTCTCGCTTTGGGTTCGAGCTTGTCCGCATAAACTTCTTGGCGTAAAGCATCCCCAAACTTTAAGAAACGACTTAGGTTTAGCACCAAACCACAGTTCATACGGTGTCGTCTCAACGGATTTAGATGGAGCCCTATTTAAAGTGAATGCAGGTTTCTAATGCATAACCCCAAAATGATAACGGCAAATCAAGAAGAGACATCATTGATCGGACCATATCTAATAGGGTTCGATTCCTGCTCGTACACACCATTTATTTGTGGTGTTAGGGTGGCGTGAGTTGTGAAACGATTCCACTTGCTTTAAGATGCGTGAGAAAATCATAACTCAAATATTCACCTCCACGATCGGATCGTAGAAACTTAATCTTTTACATTACGATGGTTCTCCACTTCATTCTGAAATTCTTTGAACTTTTCAAAGCGTTTGATTTATGTTTCATTAAATAGATATACCCATATCTACTTAAGTCATCGGTAAAAGTGAGAAAATAGCGATATCCACCGTCGAAACACTCATCGGTCCGCATACATCGGTATGTATGATTTCCAACAAGTCCGTTGCTCGCTCCATCATACCGAGAACGGGTTTTGATCATCTTTCCCATGAGGCATGGTTCGCATGTGTCAAATGATTCAAAATCAAGAGACTCCAAAAGTCCATCGAATGGAGTTTCTTCATGCTTTACACCAATATGACCTGAGCAGCGATGCCACAAATAAGTAGTATTATCACTATCTACTTTGCATCTCTTAGCCTAAATGTTATGGATGTGTGTTTCATCCCTTTCGAGATTTAGAAGAAATAAACCATTCACAAGAGGTGCATGACCATAAAAGATGTTACTCATATAAATAGAACAACCATTATTCTCTGATTTAAATGAATAACCGTCTTGCAATAAACATGATCCGGAAATAATGTTCATGCTCAACGCGGGCACATAATAACATTTATTAAGGTTTAAAACTAATCCCGAACGTAAAACTAAGGAGAGCGTGCCGACGGCCATCACATCAACTCTTGATCCGTTGCCAACGCGCATCGTCACCTCATCCCTCGCAAGCCGCCGTCTATTCCGTAGCTCCTGTTTCGAGTTACAAATATTAGCAACTGAACCGATATCAAATACCCAGGCACTACCACGAGGGATAGTAAGGAAAACATCAATAACATGTATATCAAATATACCTTTGATGGTGCCAGCCTTCTTGTCCGCTAAGTACTTGACGATTGCGCTTCGATGACCCTGTCCTTGCAATAGAAGCACTCGGTGTCGGCTTAGGACCGGACACGAGCTTCTTCTCGGCGGGGCATTAAACTTCGCCGCCCTTCTTGAAGGGCTTCTTTGCTCCTTACCTTTCTTAAAGGAGGGCTTGTTGACCATCAACACATGATTATCCTTCTTGATGTCCACTTCGCAGCCTTGACTGCGAAGAGCTCGGTGATCGATCGATGGAACCAATCGATTATGAGTCACTACAAAACTTTTGTAGCTGGGAGGAGTGATTGCGAGAACCTATCAATCTTGAGCTCCTCCGAATCGTGCATTCCGGTTGCTCAAGGCGTTGAGTGTATCCCGACATCTTTATGGCGTGCTCACTAACGGAACTCCCTTCCTCCATCTTGCGTTGAAAGAACTTCTCGGAGATCCCATATCTCTCGAGCGGGCTTGAGTCCGAAACATGGTTTTCGCTCCTCGAGAATCTCAAAGGGCGGGATAGGTTTCAAAACGATTTTGAAGCTCGGTTCCATATCAAACAACATGGTGCTCTTAATCACACCATAATCATCTTCTTGCGCCCGATAGACAGCTTTCTCATCGGTAGTAGCGATTCAGGGGGTCACCTAACGCTTTACCAAGGAGATAGTCCTTTTGTCCGCCAGACAGAATGATTCTTAGATTGCGGAACCAATTGGTGAAGTTAGACCCATTGTTTCTAAGCTTTTCTTTCTCAGCAAAAACGTTGAAGTTGAAGTTAGACTTGGCCATTGGATCTACAGTATTTGCAAGTACAATTTAGACTATGTTCATGATAAATAGTTCAACTTAATCAAATTACTAGATGAACTCCCACTAATTTCAACATCCCTCAAGTTGTTTAGTGAACACGATCCAAATTCACCACACCTAATCCGATCATCATGAGAAGAGATGTGGTTTTAATGGTGGACAACAAAGTGTCGATCATATCATTCATATGACTCATGCTTAACCTTTCGGTTCTTGTGTTCCGAGGCCATGTCTGTACATGCTAGGCTCGTCAAGCTAGACCCAAGTATTTTCGTGTGTGCAAAAACTGGCTTGCACCCGTTGTATGTGAGCGTAGAGTCTATAGCACCCGATCATCACGTGATGCTTGGACACGACGAACTTTCGCAACGGTGCATACTTGGGGAGAACACAGTTTTTATCTTGATCTTTAAGTGAGGAATCATCTTATAATGCTACCGTCGCGATCTAAGCATAATAAGATACATAAAAGGGATAAACATCACATGCATATAACTTTATGTGACATGGTATAGCCAATCTTCGCGCAATGATCTCCATCTTGTGCGTTCCGTCATGATGTCCATCACTCCACCATGATTGCTTCCACCACGAATAGCAACTACAACTATTGCTAACTACTTAGCGATAAAGTAAAGCTATTACATGGCGTATAAGAAGTTGACTCGCAGGTCATACACAATTATAAAGATAACCATATGGCTCCTGCCGGTTGTGTACTCATCGACATGCAAGTGTGAAACATTACAAAACATGATCATCGCATACAATATACACATCACATCTTGGGCCATACCATATCACAGAAAACACTCCTTGCAAAAACAAGTTAGACGCCTCTACTTTGTTGTTGCATGTTTTACGTGGCTTATGGGAGTAGATGCTTAGAACGATACTTACCTACGGAAAGCCACAACGGTGATATTATGGTTGCCAAACTCCGGTGTTAATCCCATGAAAACTATAGTGAGAGAAACTGACATCCACCAGCCGCATGTGTGGAACAAGCCACACGTCAAGTGGGGAGCCGGTCTCGCGAACGACGTCGCCTAAGGTTGGCCTGGACCGCTTCAATCTCACTATCCCGCGTCATAAGAAGAACACAAACAAGAGGCTTGCAACAGAAAACATCAACGCCCGCAACAACCATGTTGCGTTCTACTCGTGAAACACATCTACGCATAGATCTAGCTCTGATACCACTGAAGGGTTTCGCGGCATAGTAAATCAAAATTTTCTACGGAGCGAACAGAGGGAAAGCCAAGATCTAATCTAGGAGATGCAAACAACGAGAGAGATTGGATTAGATCTTCATACCCTTGAAGATTCGCACAGCGGAACGTTCATCGGAACGTGGGTGATGTAGTCGTACTCGCTTCTCCTCCTCGCGATCCGATCCGATCTAGCACCACAAGTGGCGGTGCCTCCGTGAGATGCACACGTGCAGCACCTCGACGTCTCCTCCTTCCTCGGACCAGCGATTATGGTGGAGAGATAGATTGGATCTACAACACGACGGCGTGGTGTATATGGTGGAGAATTTCTGCCCAGGCTTTGCCTACAAACAGTCGGAGGGAGAGGAAGGTAGCAAGGCTGCTAGGGCTTGGAGGAAGGTGTGTAGTGGGGAGGCGCACCACCCCTCTATATATAGAGGGAGGGCGGCCAGCCTTGCCCCTCTTCCAAGCCTATCTCTAGTTTAAACAATTTAAACTCTCCCTTATCTAGAAATCCTATCTCTAGTTTAAACGATTTAAACTCTCCCTTATATAGAAATCCTATCTCTAGTTTAAACGAGTTTAAACTTATCTAGGATCGGCTGGGCCCTATGGGGCCTTGTGCCCCTGGCCCAATGCGGCCAGGACACTCCCTCATAGGCCCATGCCCCCTCCCGGAAGGTGGGGCCACGTTGGTCCCCTTCCGGAAGGTTCTAGAAGCTTCCGGTACAATACCGATTAACGGAACAATTCGAACTCCAAAAACTGCCTTATATGAATCTTATTCTCCGGACCATTCCGAACCTCTCGTGATATCCGGATCCCATCGAGACTCCAAAAAATTCATAAACCAATTATCCAATCTATCCTAGCGTCAAGACACGTTAAGTGTGTGACACTGCGGTTCGAGAATATGCGCACATGATCTTCTATCAATAATCAACAGCGGGTGCAGGCACCCATATTGACTCCACACATTCATCGATGATCATATCGGATGAACCACGATGTCGAGATTCAATCAATCCCATATATATATTCCCTGCCTCGCCATATTTTACTTGCGCGAGATTTGATCGTCGGTACCGTCATACCTAGTTCAATCTCGTTCACAGCAAGTACTTTACTCGTTCCGTAATCCGATATCACTTTGTGATTAACTCCTTAACCACATGCTTGCAAGCGGTGTTGATATCAATTACCGAGTGGTCCCGAAGTATATCTCTCCGACTTGGGAGGGACAAATTCCATCTCGATACATACAACCCAACAGATACTTTCCGATCACCTGAGAGACACCTTTATGATCACCCTCTCATAGGATGACGTTTGATGACCTCAAAGCTTTCTTCCGGTACCAGGAAGTTGCATTATCTCATGGTCTAAGGAATACAATATTTGACATAGGAAAAGCTTCGCAAAGATGAACACGATGAAACGATCTAATTGCTTCGCTTAGTTTGGGTCTATCCACCATATCATTCTCCCAATGATATGATCTCATTATCAATTGACAACTCCTGTCTATGATTAGGAAATCTTAACCATCATTGATCAATGAGCTAGTCCATAGAGGCGTACTAGGGACACGGTGTTGTTCACAAACCACACAAGTATTAATGTTTCCGCTTAATACAATTCTAGCATGGAATATAAACTTTATCATGAACAAGAATTATAATAATAACATCTTTATTATTGCCTCTAGGGCATAATTCCAACAAAATAGTGGAGCCCAAATAGTGTCAAGGGACCCACATCGTTTTCAACATATTTATGAACTCCTGGTATTTTGAATTATCGGAAAACAGTAGTCAAATAATTATACAAAAGAAGGAAAAGTGATTTAGTAAATAGAAAAAGGAGCTGTCAAAAAAATAGGCAACCCAGCGCCTCTAGGCCGAGCCCAACTCTTTTCCTCCCTCTCTTCCTCTCCCGCGGCCCAGCTAAGGCCCACGCAGCCCCGTACCCTTTCACTCTCTGTTTCTTGTCGTCTTCGATGACAACACTAAGAAGCTGGGTAGCAGTGCCGCCGTCGTCGATTCCAGCAGCGCCCTGCTATGCTCGCCACCACGCCGCCGCCTCCGGAGCCCAGGATAGGAACGCCGCTACTCGGCTCTCTCTCCTTGTCCCCTTATCCCTTTCCCTCTCGCTCTCTCTTGGCAGAGCTCCTCCCCACCGAACTCTAGCCGCCATGGCGACGAGCTAGAGCTCGTTCCCGTGTGTCCCGAGCCCGGCCGAGTATCTTAGGAGCTCCGCCGTGAAGCCCTCCGTCGTCTAGCCAGAGGAATCGATCCACGCATCCCCATCTGGCACAGACGAGCTCGTTCCCCTGAGGTTCTGCCATCGTCGTCAAATCGCCGTCGTTCCAAAGATCCTCCGGACTCACCATCGCCGTCTACGCGCTCAGGGTGAGCATACGGTGCTCAAGGCACCCTTCCTCTCCTCCCTAGTGCTCCGTATCGCTCCGCCACCATGTAACCTCTGCTTCCGCCGCCAGTCAGCGTCGGGGACCTAGATCCGGCGACCAAAAATTGGTGGCGCCACCGTAGCTTCACTCCCCGTGTCGTTCCGCTTCGAACCCGCCCAACCGCGCTTCCTAGAACGCCCCCTAGCGCCGCCAGTTGCCGCCGTCTGGACGCTCCCCGGCGAGGCTCGCGTGGCTTGCCTGCGTGGCCTTGGCCCCACCTGTCAGTCGGTGTGGGTAGCCTCTGCCCCGGTGAAATTTGCCCCTGAGCCTTTTCGCGTGTGTGGTTGCTGAGGTGGCCACGGGCCCACCTGTCGGTGTCTGTGGCTAGCCTGCCCCCTGTGTAAAAAGTATTCCCAATTTTATTTAACTTAATAAAAGGTTTAATAATTTCAGAAATTGTTTTGAATATTGTAAATTCAATAACTTTTAATCTGTAATTCAGAAAAACATAAATAATATATCAAAATGTTCAAAAAATGAGAACTACCTATTTAAGCTATAATCATACATTGATCAACAACTTTAATGACAAGTTTAATTAGAGAACAAAATCAACCCCTCTCATGTGTTTCCGGAGTTCCCCGAATTAGGGTTTTCAACCCTCGGAACCCCGTTTAAGTTGTCAAGCATGTCTTAGGGTTTCATTTCAACGTAATTCAACTTGTCATATAATTATCCTTGTTTGAGCATTGCATCGTTGCCATGTCTTGATTGTTGCCTTTCTTTCCGGTATTGGTTCTTCGCGATAGGATCCGAGCCCGAAGCTGAAGTGAACAACACCGACGATCCATACCTGTATACTGATGGACAAGGCAAGCGTAGCCTCTCATTCTGAACCTACTTTTACAAAGTATATTACTTTCTCGCTATGATGCACACGATTCCAATGTGGTCTTTTGTCAGTAGTTAGGGTTACCTATCTGCTGCATAGTTTCCCTGTTGTAGCCTTATACTCCTGATCCACTGCTCCTAGCATACCTAGGTTTGGCATCTGAGCGTTGCTCGAGCTTCTGAGATCGACCTCTTAGCCATGCATAGTATCAATGTTTGATCTATCCGAACGATGAATCAGAGGTGCTGGAGAATCTAGAAAGGTAGGAGTTGGTGACATTCTCGAAGGATTTACCTAAATATGCTAAGGCTTGTATGGGAGGCCACGTAGGGTGTGGTTTTGTAGTCCCATGCTTGCCACTACTAGGAACTGAGTTCTTACCTTTGGAACCAAGACGAGCGTGCAACCACACGGGGCCTGAACAACCTCATGACTGACTAACTTGCCTAGTAGATTCCATGAGTCACATAGTTCGAGCGTTCCATTCGACATATGCATAGAAAATCTTTTGAAAGATTTGCTGGGTGAAGTTGGTGCATTCATAACAGGTAGGGAAGCGTGGACCGGGTTGCTTGGGGTAGATAGCGCCCCTGGTAAACCAATCTCGCCTCACATCTTTAAGTACCGGCTTCGGGATTTGACCCATTACGGCGGAATCATACTTATTGCATGAATCATGGTCTCGGCGAAAGCAAGGTAAAGGTCGTGGTCAACCACCCTCGGTCGGCCTTCCAAGGAAGAGGGCTAATAATTTGGCATTAAGAGTCGATTGGTGTGTGTGGGTAAAGTTGTACACCCTTGTAGGGTTAAATCTTTTCGAAAAGCCATGTTCACGGTTATGAACGACTTGGCGACCAGACTTAAGATCATAGATAACATTAACCACTATAAAACTTGTTGATCCACGTGTGCTTAAGGATGCTTCCTCCGGGTCGAGGGGGTGATCCTAGATAGGAGGTTCTGATGAAGCTGGTGGTTACCGAGATGTGATGAACACGATGAAGAAGTCGCTATCTTATCCCTTTTAAAAGATTCTGAATAGACGAGCCTCTTCTCTCTCTGGTTTACAAATAAAGATTGATTTCCTCAAAAGAAAATCCATAGAAAGCCTTTCTAGGCAGAGCATGTAGATACTAGGTTATCTAAGTCTTGCGGAGTACATTCTTGTACTCAGCCTTGCGCCATTGTTGTTTTTCTACAGAGGATCTGGTTGCAACTGAAGGTGGCTTCTACATTGACATCGACGAGTAGTTGGGGGTCCCAAGTAGCAGCCTGAGGACTATGGGATGGACGTCGCTTTTGTTTATGGTCTCTTAGGCCTTTTGCTAAGTTGTTGTGTAGAACAACATAATTTGCTTTCGCTGTGTGATGTAATGTTGGGTCTTTGACCTCTGGTTTGTAATAACTCTAATATCTTACTCTGTTAAGAGTTTAAACTTATGCTGTTGAATCCTTTTGTTCTGTAATTTTACTGAATCATACTGTGATCTTCCGTGTTTGGAGTTGAACTTATCTTAGATGATGATCTGAGGTTAGTTTAACCCTAACCCCGGGGGGTGCTACACCCCACTTTTTAGCATGTAATGGCAAGGGTCCACTACGGGAGCTGACAGACCGTAGCCCCACTTGTCAGCACGTAACGTCGAGGGCCCACTACGGGACCCGACTGAATGCGGCCCCACTTGTCAGCATCTAACGGCAAGGCTGACGGACAGCGAGTTTCAGACCGTGCGAGAGTTTCATAATAGGAGATGGGAAAAAGTGAGGAAAAGCTCAGCGGCTGGGGAAAAGTAAGGACAACTAAGGAACCAGGGGCACTAAAATAGAAATCCCATGATTATATGGCATCATATATATTCACTCATGCTCACATATACAAAAAAAACCATATAAAATATATTCTACTCACATAGCATGCAAAGGTGGCCATGTGGCTTCACATAGTTACTATTGTGTAACAATAAGAGAACATGGATGGGAACTGTCGTCGGATTGATGACAAGTACACCATAAGGGGTCCTAAGGGCGTTGAGAAGATGAGGTGTGAGCCGTACGGTGTTCCCGGAGCGGTGAGCACAAGTTTACCTAGGTTCAGATTCGACTGCGGTGATCGGGTCCTACTCCTGCTAGCAACCCAGTAATATATTGGCGAGAGTCGGATGTTACAACGGATTACAAGAGAGGTTCACCTATACAAGTTAGTTGTGTTGATATATGATCCGGTGCCCTAAAGGCTCCACAAGTCCGGCTTATAAAGACGCCAAGACCTAAGGTTATAGGAGATATCTATCCAGCTACATTACAGAGTTGGTAACTAAGTACACCTTGGACTACAAGTAATACCATAGGCCTAAGTTATTAAATATTCTAGGCCTTGCCGTAGCCGGAATTGACTCATCCTCTTTCTCTGACTAGGCCGCCCGTGAAGTAATTCTCTAACCCATTAGTGGGCCACCCTGGTCAGCGAGTCTTGTGGGTATACCCAGAAAGTATATCCCCAACATTAGCCCACGGAAGTAATCCAAAGTCGGATAAGTCGTCTAGCTTGATGGTTTCTTCGTCTTGAGAATCTTGAAGGGTTCCCAAAAACTTAATTTAGTAGTGTAGGATTCCGAGTCTCGTCTTAGTCAGATATGCCTCTTTGACTTAAGTCATTTCCTTGATCGATTCAAACATGAGTCGGAATTTAAACAACGACGTCTGCCTGAAAACCTTTTAGGTCACGTCCTATCATTTACAATTATATTGTCGGCCTGACCATTGGTGGGTCCGTGCTTCACGGAACCAGAGCAATGTTTCAATGCACGCACGAGAATCGAGGGGGCGGAGGCATCGCGAGTAAGCCTCCTCTCTATCTCTCCTATACGTGTGGCACAAATCGCGTGGATCCAGTGCAAATCTTGGCGCACAGGTTATTAAGTTAGAGATTTTTCTCTCCCAGATTCATTCCTTGCCGCTTATCATTGTCTCCTCATACTCCTCAAGTTCTTTGCATCTCTCTCTCCACCGCACCCAAAAAAACACCCTAGCGCCACCAGTTTCTGACCCCTGCTCCAATGAGATGGCGGAGGCAACGTCGAGCTCTGGTGCGGCAATAGCGACAACGACGAACGACAGGAAATCGCGGGTCCTCTGGGTCCCCAACGCCATGGATGATTCCAAGATTCAATCCATGGAGGATGAGGGCTACGTCGCCGCCGACGCGTGGCTGAGTGGCTTTGGAGACGCCGTTCCAGCACCCCGCGACGGCAAGAGAGTCCTATTCGAGACGCACGTTGATCGTGGTCTCATCTTCCCACCGTCGGAGTTCCTCACTGAGGCGCTCCAATACTACGGTGGGCAACTTCATAATCTCCCTCCCTAATTATTTACTTGAGCTTAGAACTCACGTAGCTCTTAGTGAGGTATTTCTAGGCATTAGGACGAATCTTACTCTCTTTCGATACTACTATGGTACCGGAAGAACTCCATTAGTGCGAGAGTTTCTTACATCACTAGAACTCTTAGCCTAGTTCTTAGGAGAGATCGAGTCTCTCCTAGGATTAACGCTAGTGAGTCGGTAAAAAGATGGGCTAGAACATTCTTTTATCACAAAGATATTCTGGCTCCTCAAAACACGAAAGGTCTTCCGGCTTTCATCGATGGTGCTGCTCCCCACAAGGAATCATGGGATGCAGAGGCACTAGAATTATCCGAAGACTTGATCCTCGCCAAGAGGCGGATTGAGTTTTTAATGAAGCACCAGGGTCTCCATGGATCCGACTTGATCCACTGCTGGTTGGATCACTGGATTCAGCCACTACAGCATCACGACGCCCGCTTGATGCACACGGTCACCAGAGACCGGAAGGACATCATGAAGGTCTATTTGACTCGGATTGCTACGAAGGACTACAAGTCCCGAATGCAGTATCTAATCAAGGAGAGGGTGAATAAGAAGATCCGTGAAGTCTCCATGAAGATGTTTATAGCTGACCGACCTCTACTCCGGTAAACTTTTCGACATTGTCTTATACTTTTGCTCTTAATCCCATCATCTGACTTTGTTTGTGGTGACGTTTCATATCTTTTCTACTTGAGAACCTTTTCGAGTCTGAGCTTGCCCCTCTTGAAGGCTATCCTCCAGAAGACTCGGAGGAGACGAAGGATGATGAGGTGAAGGAAGTTTATGGCATTGCTTCCAAGAAGCGCAAGGCCAAGGAATTTGTTACTGCTGGCGCACTAGTGCTACCAGTGGTTAAAAAGTAAGTACTGTGTAACCTCCAGTACTTGTTTGTTATTCCTTCTGAGTCGCATCTGACATATGTTCTTTATGTGATTCAGACCTAAATCTGTTTTGAAGAGAAAGTCCAAGCCAGAGAGTAAGACGGCCAAGCAACTGCGTCAGTAGAAGCTTACACTATCCCCAGTTGTGCCCCTCCAACTCTAACCAACACCTAGACTTCAGCACCGGAGGCTCCTTCCTCTCCAGGTGCTTGTTCCATCATTCCTGACGATACCACTACCTCACAAGCCCTGGTTACCACTGGTAGCCAGGAACCTGACAAGGGTGAAACCGCTAAGGATCATGATCCCATGGTTATGTCGCCAGGAAATCTGGATAAAATTGTCGGCTCTGCTGCTTCCGGCCTGAAGCGTAAATAGGAGGATGAGGTTTTCAAGCTAGCGTAAACCTGTCTTGAGAAGCAAGTCCTTACTCTAGAAGCAGCGAGTCAGGAGATGGAGGATGTCAAGCTGGAAAGCTTCCTAGAACAAATCTAGGTCTAGGATCAAAATATTGAAACCAGTGAGATTCCAACGACAACTTCTTCTCCTCTCTCCCTTGCCGAGAAGGTCTTCCACAATTTGAAGGTCGGATTTAAGAAGCTGCACTTGGAGCACAATGTAAGTTTTTCGACTATCGTTTGGAGTATTTTATTATCATATCCTCTAGCCCCCAAGCATAAAGTCAGATAAAGATCATAGCATAAGATCTGAATTGATGCTTATAGGATGCAAAAGAATGATATAATGTAGCCCCCAAGGCTCATGCTGGAATTTAACTTAGTTAAAGTTATAGCCCGAGTCTTAGTAGCTGTATGACGATATTACATCTTTAACTTATAGAAAGTTACATCTTACAACTAGGAATTGTTCAAGAATATATGCAACAAGCGCAAAGAAATCAAAGCTTTGCGACTTGAAAATTCCAAGTTGCAGATTGAGAAGGATGAAGCGAAAGGTAAACATTTCCGCCTTTCAACCATAGTTATTTTCGAAGTCGAATATGTCTTTCGACTAATATTTTGTCCTTTGTAGATTTGTTGAAGGAATCTAGTAAAATGGTGGAGGAGGTCGAGATTTCAAGGTCTGCCACATGGATGCCAAACTGTGCGAGGAGCTGAAAAAGCTTAAGGATGAACACGAGAAATCCATGAACAACACCCTCGAGTCGAGCAATATGGAGACCGAGAGACTCCGGAAACTGGTGGCCCTTCGAGATAAACAACTTGAATATTTGAGGAAGGATTTTGATAGTCAAGAAGATATTGCCTCGGCCTCCAAAACAGAGCTGAGGAATCTCCGAGAGGAGCAATCCCAGTGGAACCACTTCGTGCTAGGTAATTTTTCCGACTTTCTCATTCCTCTTTCATTTTTCGACGTTTCTTGGTCAGTTCTTTGATTTTTTGTTCTTTCCCAGATCCTCTGCAACTTTCCGATTCTCCTACCTCTGACTCTTGCTCCAAGCGCATCAAGTCAGTCAGAGATGTTCTCTTTGACTTCCACTAGACTCCTGAAGAGGCTGGCAAGTCGGTGAAACTTTCCTACACGCATAATTTTCCAGTGCTCAAAATGAGAGACAAAGTGAAGGAAATCCTGAAGCTTATCAAGGATTGGAAGATCTCATACACCCGGACTGCTGCACAGACTGCCCTCACTATGGTGATGAGCCACCACAACAAGATGAAAATCTGTCACGTCACGAAGGGAATCACCAATGATGACGATGAGGGTAACCCGCAAGACATCAAGGCCATCCAAGAATCTTGCACGGGTTATGCTTTTCATGTGGCAGGGACGATGAATTATTCACGCCATTCTTCTAGTCAGTCATCGTGCCTCCCTCGCCGAAAGAGCCAGAACATAGCCTCATTGATGATGAAGAAACATGTGAATCTCCCGAGCAAGAGGGTAATTATATCGACTCCAGCGCTCCCAAGTCTCCACCACCACCACCTGAATCTGCAACATAAAAACATTTGATGCATTCTCTTAAAACTTTCATATGGCTTGTAATGATGGGCACTATATTTTGAGTTTCTATGCATGTTGTTATGTAAGAACTTATGCTTTACTACTTAGCACTTTTTTGTATATATTTGATGTGCATGCTCAAAAATTTCTTAAGCACTTCATGTTTACACTTCCTGTTTTATCTGGCTTTCTAACTCATCCCATTCATGATACGGCTAACCTTTAGCATGGAAACTTTGCCGAGTCAACGGAGCACAATTGCTAAACCAGTTTCAACTTAGAAACAAAGCCGTCTTCCAGTACCAAAAATTCAATACTCAAAAAATGCCCGCGTCTAAGTAATTAGATAAAAAACCAAAGTATAAACATAAAATGGGATTTACACCCTAAGGTAACATTTTTATAGGTATTAAAAAATCATAACCAGAACGAACATGAGCATAAAGTACTTTCAAGCATCATGGGATTTTTGAAATTGACATGCTCTTTTGGAAATAAGATGGTAAAAAACTTCTCAGAAAAAATATATGAGGAAACCAATACTTTATTTCACTTTGAACATATACATATGATTTCAAGGAAATATAACTAAGAATAGAAGGGACATAGCTGTGCAATATTCCATGTACAATAGAATTCATCTAGGTATGTGCTACCACTAGCTCTCTTTCTCTTTCGAGTATTAGGTCTTTCTTTGATTGGTCTCATATCGTATAAAAAATATGACTCATTATGCAGAACACAGCTGATCATAAAAGGTCCTTTCCAAATCGGGGAAAGTTTGTGCTTTCTCTTTTGCATGAGTCAGAGAACCAAACCACCCCTTCTAAAGGAACGATTTTGTACTCTTTAGTATGATACTTGCGTAGCTTCTGCTGATAGGCTGTAGATCTCTGCTCAGCAATGTCACGAACTTCTTTGATTATATCGAGGTTATCTTATTAAAAAACTTCTGCATCTTCTTCGGTATACGCTTTGACTCTAGGATACTGATGAATTAAATCACTCAGAAGAACTGCCTCTGCACCATAGACCAAGAGAAAGGAGTGTATCTGGTTGACCTGTTAGGAGTTGTACGCAAGCTTCATATCACAGACGGCAATTCTTCCGCTAAAGCCCCTGTAGCACGACAAAGTGGTGCCTCGAGACGAGGTCAGAATCCTTGTAAAATGAGACTGTTTACTCTTTCGAATTGTCTATTGGCGTGTGGATGTGCGACTGATACAATATCGAGTCGAATCCCTTGTTCTTCTCAGAATTCTGCTAATTATCCCATGGAAAAGTTGATCCCGTTGTCAATAATGATATTGTGCGGATATCCGAGTCTAATAATCACGTCCTCGACGAAATTTCTGGTTGTGGCTCCATCGCAATTTGTTACAGGCTTATCCTCAATCCACTTAGTAAATTTATCCACCATTACTAGTAGGTGTGTAAATTCACATTTTTCCATTCTAAACGGCCCTAGCATAATAAGCCCCCATACCGCAAATGGCCATGTTATAGGGATTGTTCGCAGCTGATTAGCCGGAACGCGTGCCTGACGGGCATATTTTTGGTAGCCTTTGCATGTTCGGACCAGTTTCTCAACATCCGACTTAGCTGTGAGCCAAAAGAATCCGTATCGAAAAGATTTTGCCACTAAGGATTTGGCTGAAGCATGATGGCCGCATTCGCCTTCAAGGATTTCTCGTAAGATTTCCACTCTTACTTCTGGAGAAATATAGCGCTGGAAAACCCTAGAAATACTCCACTTATAGAGCTCATCATTGATTATTGTATAGGCTTTTGCTCGTCGGATGATCTGCCGGCCCAAAAATTCCTCTTCGGGTAATTTTCTGTCTATCAGGAAATCCAGATAGGGTTGTGTCCAGCTACGAATTACAGCCATAACTGCTACTAAAGGTGAGTCAGATTTCATCGGATAGTCCTCATTAACTCCTGTGATAGAGGGAATTTTTATGTGCTCTAGAAAAGCACCATCCAGGACTTGTTTCCGTGCAGAGCCTATTCTTGATAGAGAATCTGCTTCCTCATTTTCTCCTCAAGGGATGTGTTGAACCTCAAAGCCCTCGAACGATTTGGATAGTTCATCCACGACAGATTTGTATACTGCCATGTGTTTATTTCCATTACAGATATCGGATACTTGCTAAGCAACTAAATCTGAGTCTCAGTAACACATGAGTCGGGTTACGCCAATGTTTTTGGCCACGCGTATTCCATGTAAGAGTGCTTGATACTCGGCAATATTGTTGGTTGCCGTGAAGTGTATCTGTAACACATAGAACAGATTATCTCCTCGGGGTGACTTGAGCACCACGCCATCCCCCGAGCCTCCTCGTGCTTTTGATCCATCAAAATGTAAGGTCCAAAATTCCAAGTCTGGAGGACTTGTGTTTTCTGCCGTCTCTATCCAATCAGCGACAAAGTCGGCAAGTATTTGGGATTTGATTGTTGTTCGTGGATTGTACTCGATGTCAAAAGTTACAAGATCTATTTACAACTTTGCGACACGTCCTTTGGCATCGCGATTGTTAATAATATCTCTCACGAGAGCAGTACTCACCACTGTGATCTTGTGCTCTTGAAAATAGTGTCGTAGCTTTCTGGCGGCAGAGAATACTCCATAGGCTAGCTTTTGGTAATGTGGATACCTTTGCTTCGACTGTGTCAGGATCTCACTTAGATAATAAGTTGGACGTGGCACCTTATGCTCAATATTTTCTTCCTCGCGCTCCACTGATGTTACCACACTTACGACCTTATTTATCGCTGCAATGTAAAGTAACATAGACTCCTGTGGCTCTAGTGTTGCGAGAATTGGAGGATTTGAAAGTAGATCTTTTAAACTTTGTAGAGCAACGTCAGCTTCCTTGTTCTAGACAAATTTGTCGATTTTCTTCAAGAGATTGTATAAAGGTATGACTCTTTCTCCAAGCCGGCTGATGAATCGGCTCACTGCTGCGATGCAACCAGTGAGTCGTTGCACGTCCTTCAGGCGAGTCGGCCTGGTAATGTTTAGTATAGCCTTGATTTTGTCCCGGTTCACCTTGATGCCTCTTTCAGACACGATAAAACCTAACAATTTTTCGACTGGTATTTCAAAGAAGCACTTCTTCGGATTTAGCATTATGTTGGATTTTCGTAGGCTAGAAAATATTTCCTCTAAGTCGTAAATAAGTGTTTTATTCTTTTTGGACATCACTGCTATATCATCTATATATAAATGGACGTTGCGTCCGATTTGGTCGTTAAGGAAACGCTGCATAGTGAGTTGATATGTAGGTCATGCGTTCTTTAAGCCAAAAGACATAGTTTTGTAGAAGAAGGTTCCTAAAGGGGTGATGAAAGACGTCTTTAGTTGATCCAATTTTTTCATCGGTATTTGGTGATATCCAGAGTATGCGTCAAGAAAACAAAGTAATTCCGACCATGTCGCGAAGTCGATAACTTGATCGATTCTTGGAAGAGGGAACAAATATTTGGTACAAGCCTTGTTCAAGGCATTATAATCAATGCACATTCTTAAATCAATAGTGTCCTTTTTAGGGACGAGTACAGGATTTTCCACCCATTCAGCATGGATGACCTCTACAATAAATCCGGCTAATTCTAGTCAGGCTAATTCCTTAGCTATAGCTTTGCGCTTTTCATCACAAAACCGTTGTAAGGACTGTTTGATGGGTTTAGCGTTAGGGTAAACATTGAGAGAGTGCTCGACGAGTTCCCTAGGTACTCCGGTCATGTCAGAAGGTTGTCATGCGAAGATATCTTTATTAGCTTTGAGGAACTCGATGAGCGCGCTTTCCTATTTGGGATATAAACCTATCCCTACATTGGTCGCCTTGGAGGGATCATCTTCCTTCAACTGCGTCTTCTTCGTCTCTTCTGATGCCTTGAACTGTAGACTCGAGTTCAGCACCTCGTTCTTCATAGCGGGCATCTCAGATGGGTCAGTGTTTTCCTTGATCTCCTGGTACTCCTAGGCGTGCAACACGGCTTCGGAAAAAGCAACAGATCCGTCTTTGCAGTCTCGTGCTTTCTTCGGATTTCCCTGGATGGTGATGATGCTATTGGGACCCACAAGTTTCATCATGTTGTAGATGTAGCAAGGATGGTCCATGAACACCTAGTAAGCCGGACGTCCAGATATGGCGTGGTAGGCACTTTTGAACGGTACCACCTCGAAGGAGAGTGGCTCAGTTTGATAGTTATCCGGAGATCCAAATGTCACGTTTAGTGTGATCTCACCCAAGGAATTTGCTTGTCTTCCTGGTACAATACCATGAAAAATCACATTGATGTGGTTTAACTGGTTTTCGTGGATCTTCATGCGATGGAGCGTCTCGATGTAGAGGATGTTGATACTGCTGCCACCATCCATGAGAGTTTTAGAGAACTCATAGCCATCAATAAGAGGATTGACAACCAGAGGGTACTTTCCCCGATGATGTGTTTTCTTCGGGTGATCGCTTCGATCAAAGGTGATGGTTACATCCGACCAATTTAGAAATTGGGGAATAGCCAGAACCGTGGCATTGAGCTCATGTAGAACCGCCTTTCTGACCTTAGCCGACTGAGTTCCAAGGAAGTAGACGTAGGTGTCTTTCTTTATGAGATAATCCCTTTTCCATCCAACTTGGGTTGTGCGGCATACGCTTCTTCCATGTCGGGATCTTCCTTATCCTCCTTACCTTTCTCAGAATTTTTCTTTCCTTTTCTTCGCTTGGCTCTATATCCAGCGAATTCATCTATCTTGATCCTAATGTCGCATTCACAGCTGCATTTTCCAGAGACGGTTTATCTTTCGAGGTATTCTTGCGCTTCTGACTTTGTTGTTTCTGCGTCTTGGCCGCATGTGGATTGGCCAGAATATTCAGCACTCCATCTGAATCATTGGCGTCTACGTACTTGCTCGTTGTTTCTATCATCTCTCCCAAGTCCGTGACATGTAATGCTTCAGTCTGTGACCGCAATAATCTGACTGGGAGTCCTGCGATAAAAGCTTCAATCGCGGTTTGCTCATTTACTCCCTCACACGAGTTCTTTGTGTCGATCCAGTGTCTGAGGTAATCCCGACAAGTTTCTCCGGGTCTTTGAGTGCAACGCTGCAAGTCCCCGATAGTGCAGGGCCTCATGTATGTTGCCTCGAAGTTTGAAAAGAACGCACTTTGCATATCATACCAGTTGTGAATCGAGTTCTCTGGATGTTCATTAAGCCATGATCGATCCGTCTTCCACAACATAAGTGGGAGATACTGGACTGCGACCAAGCTGTTTCCTCCATTGGCAATGCAGCAAGTCTGGAAAAAATCTTGAAGCCAAGTGTCTGGCTGAGCCGCACCGTTGTAGGGTTGAATATGTTTGGCGATGCCAAAATCAACCGGAAACTTTGTTTGAAGGATATGTGGGCAAACACATTTGGGTCCCACATACACGTATTCCTCCTCATACCGTCGTGCTTCTATGTTGGATTCGATGAGATGGCAAGCCTCATTGGGCGAGAGAGACCTACGCCTTGGTTAATCACCGCTTCCGCGCGGCAGCGGAGTCGGATTCCTCCTTCTTCTTATACCATTGCCGCCTCTGCCCATGTGGATCCCATGGCTGCTGCGATGAGATCCTTCATGGTCACTGCTGGGCAGTAATGGCGACTCCGGTGGGTTATTTCCGGCTGAGCGTCGCGGTCCCGAAGCCTCATTATGCTGGCTTCCAGGTTGGTTTCATTGGGCTCCATCCCTGCTTGTTTTAGGGCGATCCGGGTCATTTCTTCGCCCGGCATTATCGTTGTTGTGACGAGGTTCAGCCGGACGGCTGGGGTTGGCATCCTTAGCCGATCCTGTTCTCGTTGGTGGCGCAACTCCGGGTCTTCCCTATGGCGATTATTCTGCCGACGATGGGTTTGGTGAGGGACTAATGCCCCGATGGTATCTTGGGACGCACCCGGAAGAACTCCCGACCAGTCCCGCCGACCCTGTGATGGTGACCGTTTGAACCGGTCCTTGAATTTTCTTCTTCCCGAGGGATAGGGCAATGACACTAATATGTATCCCTACGAGGTCTCTCGTCAGCATTTTGGCCTGCATCAGTGTGGAAAAATTCTAACCTTGATGCCAGCTTTCCACTGAACGACGTGGCTGTCTTCTGTTGTTGTAGCCCTTTGTTGAGCAATGCTACGCACTTCTGGATCTATTCCGGAGACGGATTATTGGCGAGGATGGGTCGAGCAGCTGCAACATTCTCCACTGGTGTGTTGTAGACTCAGATCTTCTCTCTGATTTCACTGTCAAATAGATCTGTATGGACATCCAGGTTCCTATTAGCAAGAACCGGGCCACCTCTTGTCTTGTTGGACAATCGTTTGAATTCTGACTGGTATTGGTCAGGATTGCTATATATCTACTGTCTAAGCTCGACGATGCACATGTCTTCCTCGAGTAAGAACAAGCTATGCTTTTCCAGGTCCTCAGCCCTTTTATCCAGCTCCTCCAGAGTAAGATCCGAAGCGGTTGGGATTGGTATCGTGAGTGTGTCTCCGTAGATTTTACATGCACCCTTGGTGATAATGTGTCCATCAACAGGAGGATTGATCGATGTGGGATTAACCGGATCTCCATCCTGGTTATCCATCACGTTCTCTTCGTCAACTTCTTCATTGTTAGCTTCCTCTACCGGCTCTATCGGTGTCAGGTTTTTGTTGTTGTTCTTCTTCTTCTTTGACTGCCTATTAGCATTTGTGTGCGTACCGATGGCAAAGACGGCTTTTGGTCCGGTACCGAGAGATAAGCTTCCATCAGTACTTTCCTTCATGGTTGGCTTTTGGACCTTGGAAGTATCTCCGGTGTCCATGTCATCTTGCGAGGTGTAGTCTTGGTCCATGCTGTCATACAGACTCACAGGGTTCTCCGGCTCACCCTGCGCTGGCTTGGAGGTGTACTCTTCTTTGTACGCTTCCATCTCCTTCTCGAAGTCTCGGAGGTCCTACGACATCAATGATTCCTGAGGGGAAGCAGGCAAGTTAGTATTTTCTCCGATTGCATCAAGAACTGAGTCGTTACCGGCTCCAGCATCAACAGAGTTGGATCCAGAGCGAATGTAGCGTACGAAGCAATGCTTCTTTTTCTTCATGGACTCGAGGTAACAGAACATTTGGGTTTCCGTCTCTGCTTCTTCAAAGCTCTACTTGATCTCAGTGATTTCTTCGTAGTCGATATACGGGTGCTCCATCATCTAATTATCCTATGCCTCAAGAGTGTTTTTTCTGCTCCAACATCGGTAGAACCAGATCCGAAGCGAATATACTCCTTATCCATGTACCCGATCTCAACAGGGAGATCAAATCTGGATTTTTCTTCCACCACTTCTTCCACTACATGAGCGGGCTGGGTGGGTTCAGGTTTTTCTAGGATCGTGAACTCTTCCGCCTCCGCGGATAGAGTAGATCCGAATTTTTCTTCCGCTATGGTCATCACCTTAGGGGTGGGTTGGCCGGGATCAACAAAACCGAGATATATATCTATCTCTCCAATTGGCATGATTGTGAATTTTGTCAAGGGCTCCTTAGACAAAATCCAGGTCTCGTCGAGAAGAATGAGAGGGACGTCACTGGCACAAACCACACGACCAATGGCGATTGTTTTGCTGATTCCTGCACCCGTAGATTCCGCCCGGAACGAAGCTCTAAAGATCACCTGCCCCACGGTGGGCGCCAACTGTCGTCGGATTAATGACAAGTACGCCATAGGGCCCCCTAAGGGCGTTGATAAGATGGGGTGTGAGCCGTACGGTATTCCGAGAGCAGTGAGCACAAGTTTACCCAGGTTCAGATCTGACTGCGATGATCGGATCCTACTCCTGCTAGCAACCTAGTAATTTATCGGTGAGAGTCGTATGTTACAGCGGATTACAAGAGAGGTTCGCCTACGTGAGTTGGTTGCGGTGATCTATGATCTGGTGCCCTAAAGGCTACGCAGGTCCGGCTTATAAAGACGCCAAGACCTAGGGTTACATGAGAAATATATTCGGCTACGTTACAGAGTCGGTAACTAAGTACAACTTGGATTACAGGTAATACTACATGCCTAGATCGGTAAGTCTTTTGGGCCTTGTCGTAGCCGAAATTGACTCCTCTTCTTTCTCTGACTGGGCCACCCATGAAGCAAAGCTCTAACCCGTTGGTGGGCCACTCTGGTCAGCCAGCCCTGTGGGTATACCCAGAAAGTATATCCCAACAGGAGTATGTAGAATTAGAAGTGGATCCATCCCAACTCATATGAGTTAGGTGTAAAAGTCAATAGAGAAGCAAAGGCTCACATATAGTTGGATGGTGGAATTATAAGATGCGATAAGAAAGGTGGTGAAGTTGTAAAAGATATGCTCCCAACTCAACTTGGGCATGAAGCAATATATCAAGAACCAACTACAATTCATCAAGTGGCAAATACAAGTATTACAATATAAATGCATATGCGATAAGAAGCAAACAAAAGAGGTTTTATCTAATGCTCAAATACAAGGTGGCATGCGCATGATATAATAATGATGCAATAAATAACATATAGGAAGTAACAATATATATAATAGGCAAGTAGCATTATAATTGTTAGACAATTGGGATGCTACATGTATTATGGTGATGACCATATGTTGGACTGCATCAGGGGTGTCGACAGGGGTGTCGACGTGGAGCTCTGTTCCCCTTAGATCTCATTATGGTGTCGTTGGTGGAATGTTTTTTTGGCTCTTGTATTCTTGCCAGTTGTGTTAGTTCGACCATGTATAGCTTTATTTATAAAACGAGACGAAAGTCTCCTTTAAGTATAACGGTGGAGGTCGATAGGTTGAATTAGACAAAAAAAAATACCATTGCGTACAGTTTTCTCGAAAATTATAGCGGAGCAGCATTGTCGCATCTTTGCCTTGCAAGCTAATGTTTCAGCCTCCAATGAGTCAGTAGGTCCAAATCGACTTATATTGGGCAACATATATTGGCCCATAAGTACGCACCGCCAGGTTTATTCGCAACTCTACCCACAAAACCCCCGTTTTTCCTACTTAGAAAGACACGAAAGCCCACCATTGCAACGGTCGGTTTGGCAAGTCCACCCAAAAAAAAAAAACAATTTCTGTATGTATGTTTCATGGACAGCGCATTCGAACCTGTCGCCACGTCCTTCACATGCATGAACAAGGCAAGTATTCCTCCACTCCTAGCCCGTTGACCTTGCCGACCGAGCTTCTCACTTCAACCCCATCATGTAGCTCGCACTAGCAAGCCGCATCATTATTTTCCTTCCATTCTTTTTGAGTTCTTCTTGCACCCCGCAATGGGCTCGCCAGCGAGGCGCCCGCGCCTCCTCGTCCTCGCCTCCGCCGTCCTGGCCGTCTCACTGATCTCACCGCCCGCCGCGGCGCAAACCAACTGCACTGACCACACGTTCCCCGGCGGCCGCGCCTACGCGTCATGCAGCAAGCTGGAGGAGCTGGGCGCCAGCGTGCACTGGACGCACCACCCAGCAAACGGCACGGCCGACGTCGCGTTCCGCGTGCCGGGAGGCACGGCAGGGTGGGCGGCCTGGGCGATCAACCCGTCCGCGGTCGGCATGCTTGGCGCCAACACCGTGTTCGCCTACCACGACACGGCGACCGGCGGTGTGCGCGTCCTGGCGGCGGTCCTCGACAGCTACGCCCCCGTGGTCGCGGACGGGGACCTCACCTTCGCCGTGCACAGCCGCGGGGCGGAGTATGCCGACGGCGTGTACGACGTCCACGCGACCATCTCGCTGCCCGGGAACAGCACCAGGCAGAACATCGTCTGGCAGGTCGGCACGTCGTCGTCCCCGGACGGCCTGCCGGAGAGCCACCAGCCGTATGGGGACAACGTCATGTCGGCCCGGAGCTGGGACTTCAGCTCAGGCGAGGCGGCGGTCGTCGACGACGTCCCTTCCCCGAGGGACAGCGTCTACAGTACAGTGCTCCGCCGCAAGAATGTACATCGTACGGCAGTGTGAATTACCTTTATTAGTAGTAGATGATCTTTCTCACATTTGGGAAAACTTAGTTGGTTCGTACGAAACGTGCAGATCCACGGCGTGCTGAATGCTGTGAGCTGGGGCGTGCTGCTCCCTCTGGGCGTCATACTGGCGAGGTACATGAGGGTGTTCCCGTCGCTTGATCCGGCATGGTTCTACCTCCACGTTGCCTGCCAATGCAGCGGCTACGTGATCGGGGTCGCCGGGTGGGTCGTCGGCCTTACCCTCCTCGGTAGCCCGGCAAGAGGTGCCCTGCAGCACACTGGCCATCGCAACATCGGCACCGCGCTCTTCGTCCTATCAACACTTCAGGTCTGTCCTCCTCTACACAATCTGCTCAGAGCCGGCCGGGCAACATTCCTTTTTGTTTAGTTGTACTCCTAAAAAATATTGGGTAAGACGTGAGATACAACAAAAACCTTTGATTCGCCAGGCTTCTGCCCTGCTGATTCGCCCCAAGAAGACCGTCAAAGTTCGCTTCTACTGGAACCTGTACCACTGGTCCGTCGGCTACACGGTGGTCGTCATGGGCGTCTTCAACGGCATCGGCATCCTGCAGCCTCACCAGAGGTACAAGCGCGCATACATCGGTGCTGTTCTGGTCCTCGCCGTGGTGGCCTTCGTCCTGGAGGTTGTGACGCTGACGGTCAGGTTCAAGAAGGGCCGGCGGTAAAATTCCTGCTGTGATGCTTAGACTACTTATGAAGCTTATTGGGACTGACATCTGACTGATCATGGCTTGGAGAAAGGAGTTTATCGAGCGGTTATGTAGAAGTGAGCAAGGCATGCTTTGAAATAGTAGTACTGTAATGCACCTGCAGAGAAGGAACGATGACAGTTCTCACTGAGTTTATACAAATATTCTTCGTGTGCTCTTCTAAAGTTGTGAGTTTCATTAGTAGAGACTATAAAGGCGCAATCACATAATTCTACCATGTCATAAGTAGCTCTTCTCTGATTTCCGGTAGTTCTACTTGTGCCCATCATATGTTCGAGAGGTCATATTTTTCATCCTATTATTAATTTAGTTTCAACTATTCTATATTGTTCTACTCATTTTTGCACGTGCATATGGATTAGTTACTCCCTGTTTTGTGATTAATTGTAGAGGTGTATATTCATATAGACATGTAAAAATTGATAGAAATAAGTATAAAAATATTAGTAGTTTTGAATAAGTAGTTTTGAATGTTTTCGCCGAGATTACAAAGACCAGGGATGATGTACCAAATATACGGATTATTCAATTTTCTATTGCATTATATTATAGTAAGTAATATTTCTCTAGTGATAGTAATATTTTTTAAATATTTTGTGTGTGAGCAAGTGGTGGAGGTTGACCAGCATGGTTGAGGATTATTCTTGAACTTCGAATAATTTTTAATTTTTTGCGTAGATATTAGGAACAAGCTATACTTTAAGGAATTTTTTAGAGTAGGGGGCAATGGCGCCCTTGTCCCTAGGAAACTTCACCACTGTTAAAAGGGAACCTTGGTGTCGTATCGCCCTAGGGCCCCCAAAACTAGTGGAGTGGCCCTGTCGCTACCGCCGAAGGGGCGACGGCGGTGGAGGTGTGTGCGGTGGTGTCGAAGCCATGGTTGACGCAGTTGGAGACAGCTGGAGGCGAGGGGTGGAGATGGTGGAGGAACGCGCGGTTATGGCCGACGGAAGGGCCTTGGTGGCGGAATCAACCGCCAAGAGGGGACAAGCAAAGACCGTTGCCATTGCCATGGAGATGCCAAGGATGATTAGGGCGGCCAGAGCCATACTCGCCATTGCTGTGTGATTTGGGCGGTGAGAGGACGAGCATGCATGGGAGCTGCTGGAGGTGGGTGACGCAATTTATAGAGAAGCGCGTTGTAGCCGGCGCCCCAAATTTGCCACACGCCGAATTATTTATCCTGCGCGTGATTATGCAGCGTCAGTTGTAGCGGCTATTTTGCGCGTTTAATCGATGATTTTTCCAGCGCAGGCGCGTTTTACAACTTCTGTTGGAGATTCTCTAACCATCTACCACTTATTTGTTTGGATAGACGCTTAGAGCATCTTCACCGGCGGCCCCCAACCGAGTTGGGGTGGAGGCTAAAAAAAGGCCCACATGGGAGGTCCCCAACAGGTGCCGATAGATTGGGTTGCCCTCCAATCTGTCTGGCACCCCTTACCGCCCTGGCAAATAGGGGCCGGGCTGGGGCTGTCGGCAATGCGTGCCACGTAGGAAAGCCAGCGCACGGTCCCCTTGCCAGCCACACAAACCACCCGTCTGTGATGCCTCGTCGCCCAATAGTAGGAAAGGGTTGCGCCGCCAGTTCCTGTCGGATATGTCGCTATTTCGACGTGTTCCAGCACAGTTTCACACATCTGGCCGTCATTCCTTGGGTTGCCCCCAACCTGCTCGTCAGATTTCATAATCTCATTAAAGTCCCCTGAAAGAGCATTTCCTATCCCTAGTGATTTTGGTGTTTTATAACAACACACATATCAGACTAATTATTTGCCAAGTGTATCGCAAGTGCATTGAAAAAGGTTTTGCAGTGGTTAAACAACAGTCCAAAACTGTCTGTCTGGCGCGGTACCAAAAAGCGGTAGTACCTCTTTTTGCTATCGGACGCGGCAGTAGGTTTTGACTTGTTGTCAAAAAGACACTACCGGGCTAGGTACTAAAAAGCGGTAGTACCACATTTTAGTACCTAGCGTGACATAAGCTTTTTGACCACTTGTCAAAAGCTACTGCCTGCTCCGGTACTAAAATGCGGTAGTACCTAGCGCGGCAGAGGCTTTTTCCAACATATAATAGGCCACTGCTCGCCCCGGTACTAAAATGCGGTAGTATGTTGGCAAAAGCCACTGGCTGCCTAGGTACCAAAATGCGGTGGTACCGCATTTTGGTACCTGGCGTGACAGAGAGTTTTTCGACCATGTTGCAGATACCATTGCCCGTCCGGTAGTACCGGTTCCCATAAGTGGTACTACCGCTTTATGATAGCACCACATTGTGGTACCGCTGTGGCCAGGGCATATGAATTTTGAAAGTTGCTCTTCCGGTACCAGGTCCGGTAGTACCGGAGTTTTCCGGTAGTACCGCTTAAACATCTGGTACTACCGCTACATTAAAGGCTCCAACGACCAGATTTCTTGGAGGGGTATAAATACCCCTCCACCTACCTTGGGACAAAGTGCTCATCCACATTAAAGTCAAGACCACCATTGGAGCCACCAAATCTTCAAGATCTCCTCAATCCACCACCCAAAGTCTTTGATCTTTGGGGAATCGAAGGAGGAGGACCCGATCTACTACTTCACCAAAAGAGATCTTCATTTCCCCCTCATTTCATTGAGGGCCCCTTTGCTCTAGTGTTTTCTTGGAAACCCTAGTTCTTGTTTTGGTTATTACAAGCTTGTCTTTGATTGCTTTGACAACTTTCTTGTATTTGGGAGCCTCCGATTAAGTTGTGGATGTGTGCCCCAAACTTGTAAAGTTGTCGGCTTCCACCTTGAAGGTTGCCGATATAGTGGAAGGTGAATCAATCCCGTTGGGGTGAGATTCATCGGAGAACAAGGGAGGCCTCTCGTGGCGTTGGTGGTTTGAAACCACCCCCTCTCCAAACATAGACGTACTTCCCCTCAAAAGGAAAGAACTACAGGAAACAAATCCTTGTGTCTCCGCGTCCACTCCTTTGGTTACTTCTATCCTTTACCGCACTTTACTTACTTGTTCTTGCTTAGTGTTGTGTTAGCTCGTGCATAACTGTCATTTCGGTAAATTCATCTTAGTTGCATTATCTAGAGAATTTACCTTATTTTCAAACCTTAATTTGAAAAAGAAGAAAATTTGAAGTAGCACCTATTCACCCCCCCTCTAGGTGCCCATACGATCCTTTCAATTGGTATCAGAGCCTCTGCTCTTTATTTGGGCTTTACTGCCTAAGAGAATATGGGTAGCCAAGAAGGGGAAGGTGATGGTGAGCATACTACAGTGACCATGGAAGATCTCAAAAACTTGGAAACAAGATTGAGCTCTTCCTTGGTCAACGAAGTCAAGAAGATGCTTGAGCAACTTCTTAAAGACAAAGATGGCTCATCATCCCCTTCTCCTCAAGGGGATCCTCCATCCGTTTTACCTAAAGGGGATACTCCCATATCCCCCGAGGATAGACTGGTTAGGGGTAAACAAGACAGCACTAATTCCTCCACACAAAATGATGGTGGGAAGGGTGAGCACCGTGATTCATGGTACTCTCCCGACCCTCCAATCCCTCACCCTCATGTATACAATAGAGGTGACCCACCTAAGCTTGAAGAATCTGCTACATTTTCTCAATGGCAATCACTAATGAGAACTCATGTGCGCAGCTCTTGCATTGAACTATGGAACATCATCGAGCATGGACTCTTTATTGGGGATCCAGACAACTTGACAAGAAGAGAAGTCATCAATAGTCAACTCAATGCCACTGCCTTGCATATGATTCAACAAGGTTTAGGTACAAAAGATTATCCACACATTGAGCACTTTAGCATTGCCAAGGAAGCTTGGGATGCCCTCACTGTATTGTTTGTTGGAAATGAGAGTATGAGGAGGAACCGATATGATGCTCTAAGCAATGAAGCCGAAGGCTTCTACATGAAAGAAGGTGAAGATCATGAAGACATGTACCGAAGGCTCAAGACCACCGCCACCGCTTTTAGAAATGTGGGTGCCTCACATGTGGATGATGCATGGATAAAAAGGAAATATGTGAGTGCACTCATGCCTTTTGAGCCCACCGACTTGAAGAGCCTACAAGGAAGACACAACTACCATATCATGACCTCAAATGAAGTTATGCAAGATATGGCCGCTTTCAAAGTTGCTGCCAAGAATGCCAAAGATGCGCGTGCCCGTGCCCTTGGTATGAGCAATGTTGTCAATGTTGCATTGAAGGCTAAAGTTGTGAACCATGGGGATGAAGATGATAGTGATGAAGGCCTCTCCATGGACCATCCCGATGAAGTCAAGATTTCTCATGGTCAATATATGGCCTTCTATGCAAAGAACTTTTGGAAGAACCCCGCCAAGGCCAACATGGAAATGCAACGGAGAAGCAACCCAAATGGAAAAATGGATAATACCACTAGGTTGAGAACTTGCTTCAATTGTGGTGACCGCAATCACTTTGTGGCAAGTTGCCCCTATGAGAAGAGAGAAGATCATGGTGGTAATCTTGTGATGAAGAAGACTCTCAAAGGATCTTACAAGAAACCCTTCATCAAGAAGAATCCCATCAACAAGAAGTCGGGAGAAATTGTCTTGATCACTCATGAAGAATACACCTCCGACGATGAAGATGATGAGGAAGAAGAAACGTCTAATAACATGGCGGCTCTTGCCACTACTTCTACTCTGACATTCTCACTCTTCGATTCTCCAAATGAGAATTCCCCCATCAAGAACGTCACTTGCCTTATGGCAAGAGGAACGGAGGTATCCTCATCATCTCACTCTATTCTCTTAGACAATGATGAAATTGATGATGAAATGTCTCTTGATGTTAAAAAGTAATTAATTGCCTTTGATGAGTTTATGACTAACCTATAAGGAGATGCTAAGATACATTTTGTAAACATCTTAGATCAACTTTCCCATACACAAGAACTTCTAGATGTAAGATGTAAACTTGGGCATGAACACATGATTGAGCTAGAGGCTTTAAACAATGCTCTAGAAGAAGAACAAGAAACTAGGTTATCACTTGAATTAAAACTTGAAGGGATTGATGAGGCCAATGACACTATTGTTATCAAACTCATCAAAGAGCATGATCATGCTATTGATAAATAAAAAAGGGATAAAAAGGACAAGATTGAGTTTGGTGCGGTTCATGAAAAACTTGCCGAGGACTTTAGTTTGCTTAAAAAGGCTCACAAGGCTTTGGAAAGTGAAATCTTGTCACTCACAAAGTCCCATGAAACGCTTCAAACTCAATTGGCCAATATTCCTTCACCTAGTAACTTCATTCCATCTAGTAGTGCAACTATTTTTGAAGAAAATGCTAGGTTGAAGGGGGAGCTTGCCAAGGCCACATTTTGTAACACCCTCAGAATCGGGCCTATGCAAGTTTGAGCAAAATTCGCCAAACCCGCATAGAAACGATTCAAAGGTGCCCACCAGGCACTTTCGTGCGGGTGGAAAACGAAGTAATAACATTACACAACAGTCCTCGATGGGACCCACAGAACAGATATATATATATAACAACGACTCAAAGAGTCAAGAATACAGATATAATATACAAGATCCAAATCACCTTGAAAACGATAGTGCGTCCAGCTACGGACAAGATGCAAATGGGGCTAAGAGCCCTGAAGAATAACCAATGGCGTCCATAACCCTGCCCAGGCCAAGCCGGAAGGGTAACCCTGCTAACGACGTCGATCTCAACCTGCTTAAACAAAAGGGGTGCCGACAAAGGGCAAAGGAAAAAGAGGCGTCGATCGAGGCCAAGACACAGCGAGGCTAGAATTCGCGGTCCTCGCCTACATAGGTATGGTGGATCAAGCGGCGGCAAAGATGCACTAAACAACCTATAGAGACTCGATACAACTGGCGATTATCAGAGAGGGATGAGAATGACCTAACCGGATCCAACCTGAAGCTAGCACCAAACAAACCCATCCTGGTGTTTCCCCCTCGAGACCAAACGAGGAAGTCAACCGAGGAACTCACACCGTTGGCAGTTTTATTTATTTGGTTATCGTTGCAGCAATTACTAGTCAGGTATAGATAGTCGCCTTATAAAGTAAGCAGTGGCCCTTTTAGTTAACCATTCCGTTATAGTTGCAACAATTACTAATCAGATACATTTAACATGAGATAACCCATAAACCCAGCAGTTGTTGGTACTTTTATTCAGCCATTTTGTTGTAGTTGCAATACTTACTAGTCAGGTACCATGGTCGCAAGCGACACACAAAACAAGCAATTGTGGGCAGTATTAATTAGCCATTCCATTATAGTGAAGCTGATTACTAGTCATTATAAGTCAAATTTATAGCAGTAAACTTTAGTTATGCTTGTCTATGATCGAGATACTGTGCTCCAAGTCGTCCATATCCGCGGACACGGCTTTCAGAAAGTTTTACCCGGCCGGGGTGCACCAATAGCAACACACGCTCGATCAACCTCGGAAAAACCAAATCAAAACCCAACGAGGCTTTCACGACTGAACAATCACAAGATTCAGAAATATTTGGGGCCACCTTAAGTAGAATCCGCAACGAGTAAGCAAGCTCAGACGGCCTCAAGGTTTGCGTCAATGGTCAGAAGCGACGGGAACCCGAAAACTCGGGGTGTCGATCACGTAATCACTCCGCTTCCTAACGATCAAAGCGCACCTCGCAATCGTAAATAAAGCGGTAAAGCATGGCATAAGTACAGGATCGTAAATAAAACCTCAAACTAGTTTGTGGCCCCAAGAAATAAGACTGAATCAAGCTCTGGCTCAGGGGGGTCCCATATACCTCCCGGATGTGGATAGCGCGCAAAAACAAGGAACAGGTATCAAGTACTCGGGGTCTTACGGGACACAAGTGGGCGTTCGGAAACCAAATATTGTCTATCACCCACCGATGCCTCTGCTTATTCAATTTTAGTTGTTAAACAGAAATTAAAGTGACGATAAGTAAAACTAGAAGCATCTCCAACATCAACATGCGGTAATACATCATCAACTGTGGCATATGACGACACACAACAGCACTTGGGCAAGCAACTACGACGCGCAAGTCCAACTATCTACCAAACAACAGGTAATAGGGTGTGTCCAAGGAAATATGAGGCTGCAGGAAAATATCACGGGTACGGAAACTAAAGCATCGCAACACAGATAGCAATAGATCAACAGGAGGGAATAAAACACTATAAAAGTAAGATAGGTAGAAAGGGGGAGATGCTCGCCTGAAAACATTGTCGAAGGGTTCATCCGAAGATCGGGGCGAAGCTCACATCAACTCAACGGCCTTATCCGCGAAGAAGCAAAACACTAGAAGGAACACCGGATGCAATATTTAAGACAGAGGCGGAAGATCGGGCATGATGCGTGTATGATGTATGGCATGGCAAAAGTGCGATGTAATTAGGTCATATTAGGTGGAACCGGGGTCCTGACAATTAATGAGACGGTTCAAGTTGTTTATCTACCCCGCAATTTAAATGTTGTTTAACATGGTAGAAGATAGCACCGGGTTCGCTACACAAATTTAAATGAGGCCAATATGAGACTAGATTTGCCCGCATATGGGCCCCATATTTAATTATTAGGTGAATCGGCGTAAGGCTCCCAACCCACATGATAAGATGCATGCATGAACAATTTTATATGCAACAGTTATATAGGTGACAATTATAAATTAGGGTTCTCGGATAAGGGGTTCACACATTAGGGGTCTCGACGATCTTGGGTTTCCGGGGTTCGGGGTCGGTCTCAGGGTCCAGGGTCCGACGGATCGGTCTCGAAGGGATTGTTCTCTCGTTCTCGGTAACGGGGCAGATCTTGCGTTCCGGGAAGTTGTACTTGGCGGTCTCCGGCTCCACCTGTCAGGGTCGATCTTGTCGTTCGCGGTCTTGTCGCATCCGCGTAGACGGTCATGGCGTTCGGGATGAAGAACTCGGTGTCCTGGACGGAGTGCTTGTCGCCACGGGGTCTCGGGTCGAAGAACTGGGCGCGCCCGGGTTCGGGGTTCACCGCTCCGTGAGGTGGATCTTGTCGATTCGGCGTGGCGGCATCAGGGTTCCGCGGGCTTATGCTCCGGTAGAAGTACATGTCGTGACGGGGTCGTCGGGCATGTCGTCGGCTTTCTGGTCCGAAGCTCTTGGCGTCCGGGGTAGATCTTGTTGGTCTCCCTCCGAAGGACTCGTTGTTCTGCAGTGGAGCTCATGGTCATCGCGGTTCGGGTCTTGGTCGGTCGCCGGTAGCTCCTGGTGTCCAGGGGTGGTCTTGGCGCATCGAGGGTGTCGAGGAAACGCTACGGTCTTCGGAGCTCGCGGGTTCTAGACGTGGTCCCACGGTCTCGGTGATCTCGTCGGTGCCATGTGTCGAAGTTCTCGGAGGCAGCACATGGAGAGAGCTTGGCGATGGCGGCAACGGCAGCTCGGGGCTGGTGGCGGTGATTGACGGGCGCGTGCAGGCAGCTGGCCGGTGAGGGGCCTGGCGGGCGCGTGCCAGCAGAGGCGGCGGAGACGTCTTGGGCCGCGTGGAGGCGGTGGCGCGCTACGGAGGGACCGGCTCGGCGAAGTCGCCATGGCGGACGGCAGCCAGCTCGCTGGGTGGCGGCGGCTCGCCAGCGGCTGCCGGGCGAGGTCGCATGCGAGGCGGTGGGTCCCTCAGCGGATACGGACGCTTGAGGCGGAGGCCACGGCACCGTGGCGGACAGTGCGGCTCGGTGGAGATGCACGGCCCAGCGAGCTTGGCGGGCCTTGAGCAGCGGCTCGGGGCGGAGGCGAGTCTTTGGAGAGGGAGCAGGCGGTGCAGGGAGGCGGAGGCGGCGGTGGAGCTCGGGGGTCGGCGGCGCAGAAGGGTGGCCGGAGGGAGCCTGGGGAGGCGTGGCCAGAGGCGAGAGCGCTGGGGCAGAGCGGGGTCTGAGCGAGGCGGAGGAGGAAGCGGAGGCGTCGGAGAGGGAGGACCCGGCGGCGTCGACCTGAGCGGGAGGCGGAGGTGGAGCGTGCGAGGAGGGGTGGTTGCGGTCAGGGAAGAAGAGGAGAGGGAGGGAGGAGGCGCGTGGGAGGAGAGGGTGGTGGGTCCAAGCGCGGCTGGCGCATGGGGGGGGACCGCGTGCAGACGGGTGGGGATGTGGGGCTGGGCGTGGGCAGGGATGCTGGCCGCGCGCTGCGTGCGTGTGTGCGTGAGTTTGTGTGCCCAGGGGGCTGGGTGGGTTGTGTGAGTGGAGGGAAAAGAGGAGAGAGGGAGGGGCAGGTGGCAGGGGGTGATTGGGTGAGGGTGAGAGGGGAGATGAGGTGGCGAGGTCTGATAGGCTAGGGTGAGGTGGCTGTAAAGGGTGGGTAGGAATATTGGTAGGTTTAGGATTAGATGGGGCAGATAGGTGGACCGGTTTTTAAAAATCTGGGGCGGTCGTTCGGGTCGGGTTGGCCCGTTCGACTGCCCCCACTAAAACAATTTAATTTTTATTTGATTTAAACGGGCCGTTGGCAAACCGATAGCGGCCAAAACAAAATATTCCGGGGACCCGGTTTTGATGTTTGAATAGAGAGGGGCGTTTAGAAAACAACACGGGCTTTGCAACCATAATTTTAGCAAACAATGCATGATGATGACGATGCAATGCACAAATTCAACGCGATTTTCTAGTAGTGGTTTTGCGGGATGCCACAATTCGACACCACTAACAAGGGATCTCGCCCTCGAGATCCGCCTCATGGTACCGGAAGGAAGGTCGGCGATCTGCGTCTTCTCACTTCGTGTAGACCTTCGCGACACCACTAACGATGGTTCCTTCTTCCATCTTGAAATCGGCGACACCACCAACAAAGGGTCGTTGTCCCTGATCGTCGAGAGAACACTCCGGAGAAACAAAGGACGAAGATGGAGGTATCAGACGATAAGGCCACCTCTAACTTCCATTAGAAGAGGGAAAAGTTACATTGATCCCCCAGTTCGATGTACAGAGCGAACAGTAAGAGTCGGGTAGGGTGATCAGTCCATCCCGGACCCAACTATCGACTCTATACATGGGTAGGAGAATCAGGCAACGCAACTCTCGAGATTTAGACTGAAGATCTTCATAGGCGGTATCCGGAACAAAGGGATGATGCCAGCAAAAATCGTTTGGAAGACACAATGATTAGGTTCCGCGATGGTTCCATTGGCATGAACAACACATGCTCAAGGTATACTCCAACTTCACCAATGCTCGTCCTTCTCATATGTTTTTCAACGACACTGATATCCAGCAAGGAACACACATAGACAAAGAGCTCAAGAACAAAAGCTTGGAGGAAGGGTACAACAGACAAGTTGCAGATTGATGATCGTAGCACCTCCGTTACAAAAGGGAGAAAGCGAAACCCTGAAGGTACGACGGAAAACCCAACCACGAGAAATCCTGGACTCGAAGAAAGGGAAGAGAGCGGATTCAAAACGCGTAGAGGTAAGAGGAGAATAGCAGGGGGGTAAGGAGTAAAATCAGACCTAACCAGAACTATCCAACCGATTTTCAAAAATAGTTTTGACACTCTACTTCGGCCGTTAGCTAGGTTATCCTACAGGCTAGACTTGTGGGGTATCGCAACCGAGCTCGATACCACTCAGAACACCCTCGAATCGGGCCTATGCAAGTTTGAGCAAAATTCGCCAAACCCGCATAGAAACGATTCAAAGGTGCCCACCAGCACTTTCGTGCGTGGAAAAGCAGTAATAACATTACACAGTCCTCGATGGGACCCACAGAATATATATATAACATGACTCAAAGAGTCAAGAATACAGATATAATATACAAGATCCAAATCACCTTGAAACGATAGTGCGTCCCACGGACAAGATGCAAATGGGGCTAAGAGCCCGAAGAATAACCAATGGCGTCCATAACCCTGCCCAAGCCGGAAGGGTAACCTGCTAACGACGCCGATCTCAACCTGCTTAAACAAAAGGGTGCCGACAAAGGGCAAAGGAAAAAGAGGCGTCAAGATCTGAGGCCAAGACACGCGAGGCTAGAATTCGCGGTCCTCGCCACATAGGTATGGTGGATCAAGCGGCAAAGATGCACTAAACAACCTATAGAGACTCGATACAATGGCGATTATCGAGAGGGATGAGAATGACCTAACCGGATCCAACTGAAGCTAGCACCAAACAAACCCATCTGGTGTTTCCCCTCGAGACCAAACGAGGAAGTCAACCGAGGAACTCACACGTTGGCGCTTTATTTATTTGGTTATCGTTGCAGCAATTACTAGTCGTATAGATAGTCGCCTTATAAAGTAAGCGGGCCCTTTTAGTTAACCATTCCGTTATAGTTGCAACAATTACTAATCGGATACATTTAACATGAGATAACCCATAAACCCAAAAGCTTGTTGGTACTTTTATTCAGCCATTTTGTTGTAGTTGCAATACTTACTAGTCAGTACCATGGTCGCATGGCGACACACAAAACAAGCAATTGTGGCAGTATTAATTAGCCATTCCATTATAGTGAAGCTGATTACTAGTCATTATAAGTCAAATTTATAGCAAAACTTTAGTTATGCTTGTCTATGATCGAGATATCGTGCTCCAAGTCGTCCATATCCGCGACACGGCTTTGAGAAAGTTTTACCGGCGGTGCACCAATAGCAACACACGCTCGATCAACCTCGGAAAAACCAAATCAAAACCCAACGAGGCTTTCACGTGAACAATCACAGATTCAGAAATATTTCAGGGGCCACCCTTAAGTAGAATCCATAGCGAGTAAGCAAGCTCCGAGGCGGCCTCAAGGTTTGCGTCAATGGCTGTAAGCGACTGGGAACCCGAAAACTCGGGGTGTCGATACCGCGTAATCACTCCGCTTCCTAAACAGTACAGTGTGCAGTACCTCGCACAATCGTAAATAAAGCGGTAAAGCATGGCATAAGTACAGGATCGTAAATAAAACCTCAAACTAGTTTGTGGCCCCAAGAAATAAGACTGAATCAAGCTCTGGCTCAGGGGGGTCCCATATACCTCCCGGATGTGGATAGCGCGCAAAAATCAAGGAACATGTATCAAGTACTCGAGGTCTTACGTGACACAAGTGGGCGGTCGTAAACCAAATATTGTCTATCACCCACCGATGCCTCTGCTTATTCAATTTTAGTTGTTAAACAGAAATTAAAGTGACGATAAGTAAAACTAGAAGCATCTCCAACATCAACATGCGGTAATACATCATCAACTGTGGCATATGACGACACACAACAGCACTTGGGCAAGCAACTACGACGCGCAAGTCCAACTATCTACCAAACAACAGGTAATAGGGTGTGTCCAAGGCAATATGAGGCTGCAGGAAAATATCACGGGTACGGAAACTAAAGCATCGCAACACAGATAGCAATAGATCAACAGGAGGGAATAAAACACTATAAAAGTAAGATAGGTAGAAAGGGGGAGATGCTCGCCTGAAAACATTGTCGAAGGGTTCATCCGAAGATCGGGGCGAAGCTCACATCAACTCAACGGCCTTATCCGCGAAGAAGTAAAACACTAGAAGGAACACCGGATGCAATATTTAAGAGGCGGAAGATCGGGCATGATGCGTGTATGATGTATGGCATGGCAAAAGTGCGATGTAATTAGGTCATATTAGGTGGAACCGGGGTCCTGACAATTAATGAGACGGTTCAAGTTGTTTATCTACCCCGCAATTTAAATGTTGTTTAACATGGTAGAAGATAGCACCGGGTTCGCTACACAAATTTAAATGAGGCCAATATGAGACTAGATTTGCCCGCATATGGGCCCCATATTTAATTATTAGGTGAATCGGCGTAAGGCTCCCAACCCACATGATAAGATGCATGCATGAACAATTTTATATGCAACAGTTATATAGGTGACAATTATAAATTAGGGTTCTCGGATAAGGGGTTCACACATTAGGGGTCTCGACGATCTTGGGTTTCCGGGGTTCGGTCTCAGGGTCCAGGGTCCAACGGATCGGTCTCGAAGGGATTGTTCTCTCGTTCTCGGTAACGGGGCAGATCTTGCGTTCCGGGAAGTTGTACTTGGCGGTCTCGGCTCCACCAGGTCGGGTCGATCTTGTCGCTATGGAAGGTCTTGTCGGATCCGTGAGACGGTCATGGCGTTCGGGATGAAGAACTCGGTGTCTGACGGAGTGCTTGTCGCCACGGGTCTCGGTCGAAGAACTGGCGCGCCGGTTCGGGTTCACCGCCCGTGAGGTGGATCTTGTCGATTCGGCGTGGCGGCATCAGGGTTCCGCGGCCTTATGCTCCGGTAGAAGTACATGTCGCGCCGGGGTCGTCGGGCATGTCGCCGGCTTTCTGGTCCGAAGCTCTTGGCGTCCGGGGTAGATCTTGTTGGTCTCCCTCCGGCGACTCGTTGTTCTGCAGCGGAGCTCATGGTCATCGGGGTCCGGGTCTTGGTCGGTCGCCGGTAGCTCCTGGTGTCCAGGGGTGGTCTTGGCGCATCGAGGGTGTCGAGGAAACGCTACGGTCTTCGGAGCTCGCGGGTTCTAGACGTGGTCCCATGGTCTCGGTGATCTCGTCGGTGCCATGTGTCGAAGTTCTCGGAGGCAGCACATGGAGAGAGCTTGGCGATGGGGCGACGACGGCGCCGGCTCGGGGGCTGGTGGCGGTGATTGGCGGTGCGAGGCAGCTGGCCGGGCGGTGAGGTGCTGGCGGGCGCGTGCCAGCGGCGGGAGACGTCTTGGGCCGCGTGGAGGCGGTGGCGGCTACGGAGGGACCCGGCTCGGCGGGGTCGCCATGGCGGCCAGACGGCAGCGGGCTGCCATGGAGGTGGCCGAGGCGGGCGCGGTGGTCGCAGCGAGGCGGTGGGTCCCTGAGGCAGACGCGGGCGAGGCGGAGGCCACGGCACCGGCGGCGGACGGTGCGGCTCGGTGGAGATGCACGGGCCCGGCGAGCTTGGGCGGGCCGCAGAGCAGCGGCTCGGGGCGGCGGAGGCGAGGGTGCTGGAGAGGGAGCAGGGCGGTGCAGGGGAGGCCGCGGAGGGCAGCAGCGGCGGTGGAGCTCGGGGGTCGGCGGCGCAGAAGGGTGGCCGGAGGGAGCCTGGGGAGGGGGCGGCGAGGAGCAGCCGAGGCGAGAGCGCCAAAGCGGGTTCGAGCGAGGCGGGGGAGGAAGGAAGCGGAGGCCGGCGTCGGAGAGGGAGGACCCGGCGGCGTCGACCTGAGCGGGAGGCGGAGGTGGAGCGTGCGAGGAGGTGGTTGATCGGGGAAGAAGAGGAGAGGGAGGAGGCGCGTGGGAGGAGAGGTGGTGGGTCCAAGCGGTGGCGCATGGGGGGACCGTCTGACGGGTGGGGATGTGGGGCTGGGCGTGGGCAGGGATGCTGGCCGCGCGCTGCGTGCGTGTGTGCGTGAGTTTGTGTGCCCAGGGGGCTGGGTGGGTTGTGTGAGTGGAGGGAAAAGAGGAGAGAGGGAGGGGCAGGTGGCAGGGGGTGATTGGGTGAGGGTGAGAGGGGAGATGAGGTGGCGAGGTCTGATAGGCTAGGGTGAGGTGGCTGTAAAGGGTGGGTAGGAATATTGGTAGGTTTAGGAGTAGATGGGGCAGATAGGTGGACCGTTTTTTAAAAATCTGGGGCGGTCGTTCGGGTCAGGTTGGCCCGTTCGACTGCCCCCACTAAAACAATTTAATTTTTATTTGATTTAAACGGGCCGTTGGCAAACCGATAGCGGCCAAAACAAAATATTCCGGGGACCCGGTTTTGATGTTTGAATAGAGAGGGGCGTTTAGAAAACAACACGGGCTTTGCAACCATAATTTTAGCAAACAATGCATGATGATGACGATGCAATGCACAAATTCAACGCGATTTTCTAGTAGTGGTTTTGCGGGATGCCACACATTTCCACAAGGCAGCAAGTCCATTGATGATCTCTTGAGTAAGCAAAGACCTTGTGGTGAAAAAGGGGGCATTGGTTTTCTCTCCAAAACCAAGAATAAGAACAATAAGAAGAAGAAGGCCAAGCCCGCACAAGAGACCAACAAGACCATTGTGGATAGTAAGACCACAAGTGGTAAAACTATGTCTCATGATGACTTTGCGGGAAGTGCTAACCCTCACTATGTTCTAATGCATGATTATTATGGTGATGTGTATGCACAATATGTTGGCCTTTATGATGGTTATATTTCTTGGTCTATTTGGGTTCCCAAGACCCTTATTGCTAACAAAAGAGGACCCATTGAAAAATGGGTACCTAAAAATTAGCTTGATCTTTTGTAGACTTATGCTTCCAGAGGTTCAAAGTGGGTGCTTAATAGTGGTTACACAAGTAATATGACCGGAAGCTCGTCTATTGTCAAGGATTTAAAGCCAAATGATGATCAAATCTCCGTGACATATGCCGACAAATCAAAGTCTAAGGTAATGGGTTTCGACAAGGTAGTGGTTGCTCACGACATTACACTCGTGAACGTCATGCTTGTTGAGACCCTTGGATACAATTTACTTTTAGTCCTTGCTCTTGGAAAGATGGGCTTTGCCGTCTTTATTGATTTTGATATTGTGGTCCTCTTGTGGAGCAAGTCTCTCAAGGTCGCTTTCGTTGGGTACGTCAAACATGACTTGTATGTGGTGGACTTTTCGGAGCATGCCACTATAGGACCGATGTGCTTATTCGGAAAGGCCGATGTGGGTTGGCTATGGCATCGCCGACTAGCCCATGTCAATATGAGAACTTTGCAAAGTCTCCATAAGGAGGGCCACATTGTTGGACTAAAAGAAAATGTTTCCTTTGCCAAAGATCGTGTTTGCAGGGCATGTGTTCTAGGGAAGGTTCATGATGCTCCTCACAAGCCTAAGAACCGAATCAAGTCTAACAAGATCTTGGAACTCCTCCATGTGGACCTCTTTGTTCCTCCATCTCATGCAAGTCTTGGTGGGAAGAAATATTGTTTGGTGATCGTTGATGACTTTTCAAGATACTCATGGGTATACTTCTTCAAGTTGAAGAGTGAGACCCAAAAGACTTTCATCGACTTCATCAACATGGTCCAACGACAATATACTCTTCCCGTGTTGATCATAAGACAACGACACTGAGTTCAAGAACTACACCTTAAATGATTTTCTTAGTGATGAGGGGATAAAACATCAATATTCTGCTGCATACACCCCTCAACAAAATGGTGTGGCCGAAAGAAAGAACCAGACTCTTATTGAGATGGCTAGGACCATGTTGGAGGAGTTTAAATCCCCATTCAACTTTTGGGCCGAAGCCATCTCCACCGCTTTCCATGCTTCAAACCGGCTCTACCTCCGCAAAGAAATCAACAAGACTCCATATGAAATTCTTACCGAAAACAAGCCCAACATATCTTACTTCCGGGTGTTTGGTTGTAAGTGTTTCTATCTCATAAAAGGTGTTCGTTTGTCCAAATTCGAGTCTAAAGAATTAGAGGGTATTTTTGTTGGCTATGGTCTCGAATCTCACACTTATAGAATCTATGATAAGCTCTCCGGAGCCATCATAGAATCTTGTAGTGTGACCTTCGAAGAATATGATGGTCCCCAAGGGGGGTGTGTTGATGCTTGTGATGCAGATGATGAAATGCCTCAGGATGCCATAGGAAGAATGGGTGTGGGATATATCCGCCCCGTTGAGGAACCCCTTATGGCGGATCGTGCTCCACTCAAGTTGAGCCCTCATCTTCACAACCTCAACATGCTCCATCCACCGAGGAGGAAAATGACTCAAGCCAAAGACAAGACGTGGACCCGCAACATGGTGATCATAGTGACAACTCTAGTCAAGGGGAGCTTGATTCATTCGCCAGGATGTCAAGTGGTGCCAAGGCAATTACTCAAGGAAGATCCGTACAAACTGCTTTGAGACAAGCTCAAATTGATGCTAGAAGAGCACTTGATCAAGACCAAGGTCAATCTTTGCCTCCCAATGCAGAGGATGATTCTGATGATGACCAAGGTCAAGATGATGGTCAAGACGAGGATCAAAATGATGAAGAGGGTCCCCCAAGAAACAACACGGAGATCCACGCTCATCACGAAGCTAGAAAAGAAAGAATGTTGGAATTAAGAGACCACTCTCTACAAAATGTTGTTGGTGACCTAAGGAAAGGCATTTCCACAAGAGCACAATTGAAGAGGTTCAGTGAACATCAAGCACACATCTCCATGATTGAACCTAAGAAAGTGTGGGAAGCTCTTGAAGATTCGGATTGGTTGGAAGCTATGCACAAATAGCTCAACAACTTTGAGAGAAACAAAGTATGGAAGTTAGTTGAGAAGCCAAAGGACTGCCGCAATGTTATTGGAACAAAGTGGATATTCAAAAACAAGCAAGATGAGCATGGAATTATAGTAATGAACAAGGCTAGATTGGTTGCACAAGGGTATTCTCAAATTGAAGGCATTGACTATGGATAAACTTATGCACCCGTGGCTCGCCTTGAGTCCATCCGTATCCTTCTTGCTTATGCGGTACATCATAACTTCAAGTTAAAACAAATGGATGTAGAGAGTGCATTTCTTTATGGTCCATTAAATGAATTGGTATATGTTAAGCAACCCCCGGGATTCGAGGACCCCAACTTCCCAAACCATGTCTACAAACTTGATAAGGCGCTCTATGGGCTCAAGCAAGCCCCACACACGTGGTATGAGCACCTTAGAGAGTTATTGTTTGACCGTGGATTTGAGGTTGGAAAAATCGATCCCACTCTTTTTACTAAGAGAGTCAATGGGGAGATTTTTGTATGTCAAATATATGTTTCTTTCAATGATGAATTCTCAAAGCTTATGACTAGTAGGTTCTGGATGTCTTTGATGGGGGAGTTGAGAGTATTTCTTGGTTTTGAGATCAAGCAAGTGAGAGGAGGGACATTCTTCAATCAAGCCAAGTATACTCAAGATATGCTCAAGAGATTCAATATGCAAGAATTAAATGGAGCTCCTACTCCCATGGCTATAAAGACTCATCTAGAATAAAATCTAAATGGTAAAGATGTGGATCAAAAGGTATACCGGTCCATGATTGGTTCTTTGCTTTACCTTTGTGCATCTAGACCCGATATTGTGTTGAGTGTAGGTGTGTGTGCAAGATATCAAGCGACTCCTAAGGAAAGCCATTTAATGGCGGTCAAGAGAATCTTTCGATATTTAGTTGATACCCCGTTTTATGGTCTTTGGTATCCTCGAGGCTCAACATTTGATCTTTGTGGATACACGGACTCGGATTGGGCGGGTGATAAGGATGATAGAAAGTCAACCTCTGGGGCTTGCCAATTCCTTGGTAGGTCCTTTGTATGTTGGTCTTCTACGAAACAAAATTGTATATCTCTCTCCACCGCCGAAGCCGAGTATGTGGCAGCTGCTAGTGCTTGCACCCAATTGCTATGGATGAGGCAAACTTTAAAGGAATACGGTGTCCATTGTGACAAAGTGCCTCTTCTATGTGATAATGAAAGTGCCATCAAGATTGCCTATAACCCGGTGGATCACACAAGGACAAAGCATATTGAGATTCGCCATCACTTCATTAGAGATCATGTTGCTCAAGGTGATATTGATCTATCATATGTGTCAACCAAATATCAACTTGCTGATATATTCACGAAGCCTCTTGATGAAGCAAGGTTTTGCTATTTGAGGAATGAACTAGATATCGTAGATTCAAGGAGCTTGAATTCATTATATTGCACTCTCACCTATAATTTGACCCATATTTGGTTTAGGTGTAGGCATGGATATAGGGGGAGTGCGGTTCTAATTGATTGGACTATCCCTCCCCCCATTATGCCCAAAGCAATAAAAATCATTCCTCTTAATATCATTTTGTGATATGTGAGCTTAAGTGATGAGTTTCGGTAATGGACCCAAGATATATCTTCGTGGTGCCAAGCCGAGTATACTCATATATGGTGGCTTAGGCCACCGCCCCCTTCTCATTTGAGAGGTTTGTTCTTACTCGTGTTTGTCATCCTCTAGTTGGTTTTGTTCTTCTGGTCGTGCACTCACATTTGGCTCTTCATATGTTTTTAGTAATTTTTGAGTGCATTGGCCCATATCAGTGTGACTCTCTAAACCCAAGCCATTCTTATACCTCGACAAAACTCATCTACTCTGCACAAGAACCTTCCACTTTATGTACCATGGCTCTCTGTTCTGGTGGTTACGGTACTACCGGTGCTAACTAGCGGTACTACCGCCAAATGGTACTACCGTAAAAGGCTAGCGGTAATACCGCTTCTGGATCAGTTTCCAGGATCTTGTCTGGAAACTTCCCAGGTGCGGTACTACCGGTCGTTTTTTTACTGTACTACTTCCTAGTGGTACTACCGCTCGTGGCTCCGGTACAACCGCTCTGCGTTTCGGTTAAGATTGGAGATGTGGGAGAGGCACCTCTCAGTGCCTCATTAGTCCCCCGTCTCCACTCCTCACCACCGCCGCCGCCGGAGCAGGAGAACACCGTCGGAGCCCTGTCCCCCTTCTCCTTTTTCTGGATCCACACCGGATCCGGCCTCCTCGCGAGCTCCTCCTCATTCTCCACCGCCATGGACACCGGTACTACCGCGCCCTCCTCTTGTTCTCACTTGTTTTCTCCATTGAATCTAGGGTGACTTTGATTCTTGGCTAAAACACGTATTCTTGAGGTTGTACCGTGTGCTATCTACGAGATCTACCTCTTAGACCGATGGAATTCCTGTTTTACATCAATTTTACTGCCCGTACATGGATCTATGTCTCAGATCTGCACTGTGGTCTCTGGTCGGTAGTACCGGGAATCTTTTTCCGGTACTACCGCTGTGCGGTACTACCGCCTGTGCAGATCCGGTACTACCGCCCTATACTAACAACAATTTTTTTAAACCAAGAGTTCCATCATCTGTTTGTCTCGGGTTCTTGTGCCCTTACCCCTATGCTATCTCCCTCGTTCTTTCACAGGTACAGGGGGTTCCCGGGGATCTCGCAAACGCTCCAAAGCTCACCATGATATTGAGGACTATGAGTCAGAGTCAGAGACTGAGTCAGAAGAGGAGATCATGCCTCAACCTAGCACCGATCTGAAACTATAAACAACTCGTGGTCGTCGGGGTGGGGGGGTCAAGCAAAGTGCAGGTCGTGGTAAGGATCCTCCACCTCCTCCTCCCTCCGGTCCTCGCAAGAGCCACAGTTCAGGTCCATCTGGGCCAAAGCTTCTATCTGATTTGTCTGAGATAGAATTTCATGAACTGCGGACTGTCAATCTATGTGGTTGCTCGCTCTCAAGCTCGGCAAGGTAGCCTCTTCTATACGGATTTCCAGGAACGGGTGTTCCATGAGATACTCATGAAAGATGAAAAACTTGTGGTCCCTCAAAAGTGGATCGAGATGAATCATGTGAAGAAGAACCTGCAATACTTTGGTGAAGCTCTTGAGATTTGCACCAACATTGGCTTGCTTCCCATTATGGAGTTCTGGTGCAACTATGACCCAATGCTCATTACTCAGTTCTATGCAACCGTTAACTTTGCCAAGAATCAAACTCGGACACTCACCTGGATGACCGAGGGTGTTGTCAAGAAAGCAACTTTGGCTGAGTTCGCGGCTATTCTCGGGTATGAAGACCATGGCAAGGACACTCCCGTTGGCTTTCGGTGCCACAACAATGATCGTCCCATGAAGAAGGATGCTCTTGCACCACTGTACATCCGGGGGCGCGATATCCCTGGAAAGATCAAAGGGCTTCTACCTACATATGACATCTTGCATCACATTTTCCGTGAGACTGTCGCCCCCCGAGCTGGGAATGTTGATGAGATACATGCCTTGATGGTGGATATCATGCTCGCCACCTTTCACCACCGTCACTCTGGCCAACCTATGGATGTGATGGATGTTATTTGGAATGAAATGTTCTGTGCCACTTTTCAAAGGAGGGTGCCTCCTTTTGCTCCGTATATCATGGATCTCATTATTAGCAAGTGCCCCGTGATTGCCCGTGACATGCCTTGTCTTCGCCTTGTCACTCACCGCCACAAGAATCTGTTGATCAAGACCCATCTCAAACCACGCAATGCCGATGGTCATATTGTTGATGAGGATGGGAACCCTGTTGTGGAGGGATCCGGTGATGCTGATGATGCCCAGAAGGATGCTGACTTTGTGGTCTCACGTCACAAGCCTGCTCATCCATCTTGGGCCAAGAGGATTGAGGCCAAACTCAAGAAGGTATTCTGCTTCCAAGTGGACAATTAGAAACGCTTGTACGAGGCCCATGTCTATGCCAAGAAGTCATGTGCTCGTCAGAAGGAAATGATGGAGGCTCAAGGTTTGACCGTCTCCAAGGGCTCCGAGAACAACATTACCCCAGAAGACCAATGGATCTCCAAGCACATCCACTAGGATGATGATGCCACCTCCTCCTTCAGTGCCCTGCCAACTCATGATGATGCATGGGATGCATGGGTTGATGATGATGATGACGAGTGATCTCCAAGACGTTAGTGTTGCTCTTGTCCCTTTTTGGTGTCTTGATGCCAAAGGGGGAGAAGTTTCACATTAGGTATGCAGGATTTGCGAGGGAAAAGTCACAAGCTCGTTCTTGCCATTGAGTTTTATTCGCTTGTGAACTTTATTTGCTTGCCTCTTAGTATGTGTGAACTAACTATTTGTGCTATGTATGGTGAGACTATGTGTTTATCGTATGGATCCATCTTGTGTGTAATATGGATACTCTCATTTGGATCCATCTTATGTGGTGTATGTGACGACCTTCCCTACCTCTAATGAATATTGGTCATCACATGTGATTTAGCAAAGGTATGTGCTCTATATGCGACTTCTACTCCCAGGTAGCTTATTAGATAGATTGGGGCTTAATTCTACATATCTAGGGGGAGCCCCATATCTATCTTGTCATCATTGGATTACCCTGCAAAATGTGTGTTGTCATCAAACACCAAAAAGGGGGAGATTGAAAGAGCATTTCCTATCCCTAGTGATTTTGGTGTTTTATAACAACACACATATCGGACTAATTATTCGCCAAGTGTATCGCAGGTGCATTGAAAAAGGTTTTGCAGTGGTTAAACAACAGTCCAAAACTGTCTGCCTGGCGCGGTACCAAAAAGCGGTAGTATCGCTTTTTGCTACCGGACGCGGCAGTAGATTTTGACTTGTTGTCAAAAAGCCACTGCCGGTCTAGGTACTAAAAAGCGGTAGTACCGCATTTTAGTACCTAGCGCGACAGAAGCTTTTTGACCACTTGTCAAAAGCTACTGCCCGCTCCGGTACTAAAATGCGTTAGTACCTAGTGTGGCAGAGGCTTTTTCCAACCTATAATAGGACACTGCTCGCCCCGGTACTAAAATGCGGTAGTACCGCATTTTTGTACCTAGCATGGCAGTAGCCTTTTGTATGTTGGCAAAAGCCACTGGCTTCCTAGGTACCAAAATGCGGTGGTACCGCATTTTGGTACCTAGTGTGATAGAGAGTTTTTCGACCATGTTGCAGATACCATTGCCCGTCCGGTAGTACCGGTTCCCATAAGAGGTACTACTGCTTTATGGTAGCACCACATTGTGGTACCGCTGTGGCCAGTGCATATGAATTTTGAAAGTTTCTCTTCCGGTACCAGGCCGGTAGTACCGGAGTTTTCTGGTAGTACCGCTTAAACATCCGGTATTACCGTTGCATTAAAGGCTCCAACGGCCAGATTTCTTGGAGGGGTATAAATACCCCTCCACCTACCTTGGGACAAAGTGCTCATCCACATTAAAGTCAAGACCACCATTGGAGCCACCAAATCTTCAAGATCTCCTCAATCCACCACCCAAAGTCTTTGATCTTTGGGGAATCGAAGGAGGAGGACCCGATCTACTACTTCACCAAAAGAGATATTCATTTCCCCCTCATTGAGGGCCCCTTTGCTCTAGTGTTTTCTTGGAAACCCTAGTTCTTGTTTTGGTTCTTACAAGCTTGTCTTTGATTGCTTTGACAACTTGCTTGTATTTGGGAGCCTCCGATTAAGTTGTTGATGTGTGCCCCAAACTTGTAAAGGTGCCAGCTTCCACCTTGAAGGTTGCTGATATAGTGGAAGGTGAATCAATCCTGTTGGGGTGATATTCATCGGAGAACAAGGGAGTCCTCTCGTGGCGTTGGTGGTTTGAAACCACCCCCTCTCCAAACGTAGACGTACTTCTCCTCAAAAGGAAGGAACTACGGAAAACAAATAATTGTGTCTCCGCGTCCACCACTTTGGTTACTTCTATCCTTTATCACACTTTACTTGCTTGTTCTAACTTTATGTTGTGTTAGCTCGTGCATAATTGTCATTTAGGTAAATTCATCTTAGTTGCATTATCTAGAGAATTTACCTTATTATCAAAACTTAATTTGAAAAATAAGAAAATTTGAAGTAGCACCTATTCACCCCCCCTCTAGGTGCCCATACTACTTTCATACCCGGCGCAAAGCCATGGAAGATCATTCTGCTTCTTTAGATATCTCAGTGCTTCCCAAGTATTACTGCACCTCTCTGACTTGGGCTCCCCGTATATTCCAGTGAATCGCCAAGTTTTATTCTCCATAACAATGGTTGCATCAATGTAGTACTGACACCAAGGATGCACATGAACCTCTACCCCATCTCTCCACCAAAGAGATAGACCGCCACTTCTCCCCACACAATCAACCGAAACTCCAGTCGAGAAGCCGAGACTCCACTTCAGTTTATTCATATCAACAACTCTTATCTTCGTCTCACATAAAAATACTCTACTTCAATTTTTGGACCTACACAGGTCCCTTAACTCGCCCACTGTCGCGTCCAATCCCAACCCGCGATAGTTAATGAAGCGATCCAACCCATTAAGAATTGGATCCTGTGTTTACAATGCTAGTCCCTTGGATCGATTAGCTAGCACACACAGTTTCGATGAATAAAAGAGTATCAATGCATCACATTATTACAACGATTGATCCAAGAATATAAATATTACAAAGTTGCTAAGCTCATAGCTAGCTCAAATAATATAGTTCCATAAATAAACAACAGATAAAGGCTCCATCACGCCATAGGCAACTCGCTGAGTGGAGATTCGCAACCTAAATGATACTCTTACTTGTCGTCGAAATAACCTGCAACATAAAAAGTTGCACCACGAATGGTCAATACATTTGAATTGTAATGGTAAGATGTCACTGTTATGTGGACAAAATTGGCAACCTATCATATACATGCTCACTTTGGCTAGTGGAGTTTAGGCTATTTGCATAAAGCAGCATTTTCTCCTACCTTTTCAAATAAAGTTTTAGATCTTCAAAATAACTAAGAACAACTCGAGTCACAGGAGAGCTCCTAAAAACTATGGACACATTGAGTCACTCAAGTTCTCCTATAAGCCATTAAGTTCACCCATCAAGTTTTATTAGAGAAATTAGAATGAATGAGACTTTTCCATTGCGTCAAGAGAAGTTACTCATAATTGTCCATTACCGGGGACACGGCTAAGTACTTAGTTCATAAACCATCTGCAGAGGCTAGTGCACTTTACCCACAAGACCTGATCAACCCATTTTGAGAGAAGACAAGGATGAGACCTTTGGGAAACAGAATCATGAACCTAACTCCGGACCGTACCATCCTATAAACACCTACATCTGCTAGTCACGGTAGGACATGATCCCGTAACTTACTCAGTCAAGTCAGAGACCATATGACATGTGGCTATACATGGAAGTAACTAATCAAGACCTTCTATTATCTCTTTGAAGCCTGGGTAGAAATCCCCACCAAAATCCACACTCGATGACCCAATCAATGCCATTCCACCCAGGTGATTCATTGATTAAGTGGTTTTCATTTAACCAAAACATAATCCTTCTCATACACATATGTATCATGAAAACCACCATGTAACTAATAGCATGGCTAAGCATCTATAATACGATGGATATCAAGGAATCAACTAGGGTCTATGACAATTCTATTGGGTACTCACACCATAGCATAACATATGTAATATAAAACATTTCCTTCAATGCAAGCTATTGAAAACTAAATGCATAAGAAAACAATAGGAGTTTTATGATAGTGACACTTGCCTCAGTTGTAGTAATCGTTCACACAGTCGTCACAATCATAATAATCGCACTACGGACAATCTATCGCGCAAAATAATGAAGACAATCAACATACAGTAGCACAACACAACAAAACAATATGCATGCATTTTAGAAAAGAGAAACAAGATCAAAAGCTTTCCATAAACATTTTCCATTAAACAGATAGGCTTTTAATAGGCATTAATGAATTCTGGATACTTTCAGTACATAATAGTTTCATATAATTATGAGAACCATGCTACTGGATATGTAATATTCATAGCTTTCATTTTCCACTAGTTTCACCTTAAAATGATTTATAGATTAAAAGTTATAGCCAAAATACTCATTTAAGTGATTTAATCAAAATCAACTAGTGCTACACTGACGTAGATTACAATTTTCTGTATCCATAGACACCAAATTTGCCAATTTTGGATTTGTGTATATTTTCCTATGAATTTTATACCATTAAAGACACTTCATACGACAAAGTTCCAATTTTATTGCGTGATAAAATTCTACACATTATTCTGAATCCAGGGATATCTTATTTGTATTTTTCTGATCAATATTCAATTTTATATGAATTTTACAAGTTTGCACTATTTCTATCTATTAAATAAAAAGGAGAACACAATCAGTCAACTGCTACGCCATGTGGCACAATCAGATTGGTTGCACGCGCTGAGTGGATGACGACGTGGCGCTGACCGGTTAGCAGTCAGACGCGAGTCAACACACGATCCAGGCCGCTGGTATCAGATCCGCTGGCTGGCGCAAGGAGGACGTGTGCTCACCGGCGATGACAATGGCAAGCGGCGGCGATCGTGGTCCCTAGCAATGTTCTGGTGGTCTCCAGTGATGCGGATGATGGTGGCGAGATCCCTGGTGGCCTCTTCGAGGTGGATGGCTTCCTCGAGCAACAACAAAATGCGGTTGGAGCGTTGTGGCGATGTTGGTGCTCCGGCGGTCCCTCCTGCGCGTTCTGGGGTTCCTGCGGGGGATATAAGGGGTCAGGGGGGCAGTGGAATGAGGCGAAGAGCTTTAGGGGAAAATAGGGTGCAGAGAGGTCGAGAATCGCAAGGTCGCGCTGGATCTAGGGTGGCCAACAGCGTGATACGTCGGAAACGTATCTATAATTTTTGATGCTCCATCCTTGTTTAGTATTTACTTTGCTTTACTTGTCTACACTTTGAGGTGAGTTTTACATGTTTTCTGGTACTAACCTACTAACAAGTTGCAACAGTGCCAGATGCCTGTTTTCTGCTGTTTTTGGTTTCAGAAAAGTTAGTAAAGAAATATTTTCGGAATTGGACGGAACAAACGTCAAAGTCAATTACTTTCCGTGGGGAACAAAAATTCCAGAGGGGAGTCGATCCAGAGGGGCCACACCCCCCCCCCAGGCATGGCCACGGGTGGGCCCGCGCCCGGCTAGGGTTTGGCCACCCTGGCGACCGCCTCGGCCTCCCCCTTCGCCTATAAGAAGCCCCCGATGCAGAAACCCTGAGTACCCGATCAAATATCCATGAAACCGTCTATAGCCGCCGCCACCATCGTCGCTAGATCAGGGGGAGGGATTTGAAGTTTTTCCCGACATCCTGCCAGAGGGGAGATCATCCCGGAGGCCTTCTCTCCAGTATGATGCGTGAGTAGTTTCACCTTGGACTATGGGTCCATGTAGTAGCTAGATGGTTGTATCTCCTCCTTTGTGATTTCATGTATAGATCTTGTGAGCTATGTTCATGATCAAAATCTAATCTATTTGTAATCATGCATGTTGTGTTTGTAGGGATCCGATGGATATTGATATTATTATGTTGGTTTGATTAATGGTTTTGTCTTTATGATTATATCATGTTTGTGTTGTTTGTGATCTTGCATGCTCTCCATTGTTACTAGCTATCTTGTCCAAGTAGTTGCTAGTGACTCCAAGAGGGGGTATTTATGCTCGATAGTGGGTTCATGCCTCTAGTTTCCAAGGGAAGTGACAATAATCTCTTCGGTTGTAGATGTGTTGTTGCTACTAGGGAGAAAACAACGGTCTCTTGTTCATGGAACATGTGGACTGTTTACCTTACACACTTTGCTTAAAGCATTGCTGCTTGCAACTTAATACTGGAGGGGGTTTGGATGATAACCTGAAGGTGGACTTCTAGTCATAGATGCAGTTGGATGGCGGTCTATGTATCTTGTTGTATTGGCCAATCGAATCTCATAGGATCTTTCTGACTAGTAATTGCATTGTTATGCCTTGCTCAGTTCCTGTAAATTGCCCTGTTGTAATTTGTTTACCCTTCATGCCATGTTGTTTATCTAAGGAGAGCACCTCTAGTGAACTATGGACCCCGGTCCAATCTTTACCATTGATATATCTTTTACAGTTACTTGTTTACTTGCTACAAACCATTACCTTCCACACCATATGTTTAATCCTTTGTTACAGCAAACCGGTGAGCTTGACAACCTCACTGATTCGTTGGGGCAAAGTATTAAGTTTGTGTTGTGCAGGTCTCGGTGTTGCTTGCAACACTTGTGTGACGTTTCCTTCCTCCTTCTGGTTCGATAACCTCGGTCTCTACTGAGGGAAGACTTGCTGCTGTGCTCATCACACCTTGCTCTTGGGGTTTCCAACGAAGTGCGCGATCGCGAGCTCGCGATGTGGTGCTAGGGTTCGTATTTGGCAAAAAAAATGAGAGGGGTGCGGTGCGGAGGAATTTATAGGGGTCGATCCTATGCATAATTTTGCGAAAAACCAATGGAAATCAACGGAAAAATCGCGGATTTGGTTCGGGGTCGGAGGCGTGTCCCGTGCGGATTGAGTTCCTGTCTGGGGAAGAAGATGAGAGGTGGGCCCCACTTGTCAGAGAGAGGGAGGGGCAGCGGGCTAGGGATGCGCTGCTGTGGGCCACTGGCGGGCTTCGCATGCTGCTGCTTTAGCTGCTCTGCGCGTTGGCATAGAAGGGGAGAGGAGGGGTGGCAGAGAAGAGGTAGGTCGGGTGGGCTGGTTGTCCTGGCCGGGTAGGTTTTTTTCTGTTTCTTTTATTCTTTTTCTTTCTCTAGTTTTCCTCGTATCTTTTGAATCAAGGCTCCAAATGAGCTCAAAATTTTGTAAATTTTTTTAAAATTCAACACATAATTTTAGGACTACTAGGGAACTTGTCCCTTGTAACATCCCAAAAATATTAATCAAGATTATCAAGTTCCAATCACCCAAGTTTAGGGTAACAAAAACTTTTGTTATAAAAATCAATATGAATGCATGTGTGTATGTGATGAATGCATGAATGCTTGTATTGCCATGTTTGATTGCTATGAATGGCAAGGATTGGTTTAAAGATGAAAACAACATCATCTAGATTATTTACAAGCAGAATCAAATGAAGAGAAAATCAAAAATATAAACTATATAAGCAAATGGTCATTTTGACCAAAGTTAACCACTAGACCACTTTGAGTGTTTCTAGTCCAAGATTTCTAACAGAAACTGTCGTGGTATTGCATGCCAGATGCTACTGGGGGTAGCTTACGTAGAGGGAGCAAGGCGACGTAGGAGAATCCGGGAGCGAAATTGGCACACGATGTACCCAGATTCACATCCCCTCTGCGAAGGATCACTACGTCCTGCTGTCAATCCAGTATATGATTATAGATTGGTTTACAATGGAGCCGCCGTAGGCGGAGGGAGAGACTAGATCTAATATGATGTGGGAGAAGATGCCCCATGGGGATCCCCCTGGTGGCTTTATATATGCAGCCAATTAGGGCTTACAAGTGCTAGTGGGATTTGTATACAAGTCACCGTATTGGGCCTCCAGTCGGTGCCAGTCGCCTGGGTCCAATATGTGGTAGTCGTCATATCCGGTGAGTCGACCCGCTCTGCGTTTAGCGATCCAGCTGGCGATTCCTCCTCATGGGTGTACCCCGATTGGTATTGCCCCATCAGAAACAAATCCAATTCTTTTCACCCCTTGCTAGAATAAGTAAAAGTGAACCCAAGCCCAATTTGTAAACCAACAGAAATAATTTCCAAATCTATTCAAATGACAATTCAAAACTGAATCAAGTGTAGGCACTAAGATCACCATTTCTCAAAAACCACTCAAACCAGTTCACCTTGACAAACCCAAGCAACCATATACTACCAATCATGTGATCAGAGCACTCACCAAAATTCATCCAAAAATTCAAAACTAAATTTCATGCGGCCATTTCATCAAACAGGTGGTGAGCACAGTAATCACTGCCTAACTTCTAATGTTTTTAATCAAAGCTTTGTCCAAACCTTGTCCCTAATTCTTTACCTTTGTCTCCCCTGGTGACTACCAATGCAGTTAAGCAGCTAGCCCTCTACACCTTTGCACCATGCCGTGCCACCCGAGCCCCCCTTGCCAGCCGACCATGGCTAGCTAGCAGGAGGCAACACCGTACCCGTTCACCATGTCCAGGAGGCAGCTGACCATCCACCACCACCCCCTGTCCAGCCCTCGTACGTAGCCAGGCCCTGGACCATAGAGAACACGCCGCTCCACTGTCTATGTGCCATGTCGAGAACACGCGAGAGCATAGCGCCCGACACACACGTACACACCGCGCCTCGCCTTCGCCGCCCGTGCCTACAATCACCGCAACACCAGCAACCCCCCAGACATCCCTGTTCGCCGCTGCACGACCCGTAGCCACTATGTGTCGTCGAAATTGCCGTCGGTGCCGCTCAGAGCACCAGCCTGTTCCGACCAACCTCGACCGTCCCGTGCCATGCCATTAAGTCCTTGAGCATCACCAGGAGACCGCGCACCGGCCTACACCCTCTGCCATGCCATTAGCTCGTTGTGCCATCGATCCCGTCGAGCTCTGCCCATGCCGCATTGCCCCTCTCGCTCGGCTATAAAAGGAGGCCTCCCCAGCCTCAATTCGCCAGACCATCTCACTGCCCACCGCTCACAGAGCACCAGTGAACCTTCCCCGGAGCAAGGCGAGCTCCGCATCGCCGGAATTTCACCGGAGTCCGCCGCTGCAGAGGAGGAGAAGGGTCGTTGATTGGAGCCGCCCCAGGAGCCACCGTGACCACCATTCGAACCACCGTCATCGACAACATCGTTCGCCCCCATCGCCGACCCTAGCTAGAGCCCTAGTGAGCCTCACACAACCCCCACCGCCATGTTAGGGTTTAGACCTCGCCAGAGCTGTTCGTCGTCGATGATGAACCTCAGCCGTTAGATCAGATTCTAATCGCACGGCCCAGACTAAAACTTACCGTTTCACATAGTTAGAGCCACTAACGCCTGGACCCCCTGTCAGCAGCCCGCTGCGCACGCTGTGCAGTTGGGCCGGCCCAGTTTAGTTCCCACACTTAGCCCAGTAATTCAAATATAGATTTTCCAATTTAGTTCAAACTCTAGTTCAGTCAGTGACTTTGAAATTCAATTCAAAGAGTTGTACTGAACCAAATTTCATGAAACCAATTTTGCTAGAAAGGTATTGGAAATATTAATCCAAGCCCGTTGGATTCAAACCATTTGAATTTATAGATCACCTATAGTAAAAATAACAAGACAGAGACTTTTACACATTCAAACATTTTTAAAAAATCAACCATAAATGTTTTTGAGTTGATTCCAACTCTCAAAAATCACATTTGACAAGATCTTTTTGAATATGTAAAAATATATAGGTTTACATGTAGTGATCTTGGACAAGTATTAAAAGAATTCCCCATATGCATTTCTAGTCACTTTAATTATTTAAAATAATAATGTTGAACCTTATTAAATTGTGACACCACTTTAAATCACATTCCCAAGTATTAAAATATGTGGTGATGACATGTGTCAACATGATCCCATATTTTAATTGGATAATATTAAATCTTAAGTAGTTTTAAATGAGTAGAAATTACTTTACTAAAATAAAATAAATAAGACTAAGTCTTTAATTCATGTGATGATTGTGATGATGCTAGATCTTCTAGTGTGAACCTTTGTGTGCTAAATAGAAGTAGTTAAGTATTGTTTGGTGATTGTGTACCTCGTATTTATTTATAGACGCTAGTATCGACCAAGGCTAGGAGGAGGAGGAATACTACGAAGAAGAAAACTTCAAGCACTGTTCTACTCAAGGCAAGCTACACTATGCAAGCTAACACTTGCATGATAACTATGAAAACTAGAGGCCTTAGGCATATTTGGTTATGCAACCTTGAATATACTAATCCCAAGTTTTACTTGCAAGATTTATTATTTTATTTCTTTATCACTTTTAGTTAGAGTTTTGTAAGTTTTGGAAAGGTATTATAGGTAGCATAAAGAGCATAAAACTTCGCCTAAGTTAGTTAGAACTAGATGTCATACTGAGGCATGAGATAAGATCTAGATAAGTCACACTTGATTAGCACCCCTCATTAGTGATTACCCTCAACTTTAGTGGCTAGTGCTAAGAATAAAAGTTGATCACTTTAGATGGGAATACTTGGTGAAAATGATTTTGAAAACCTTGGAATGATAAGTGATTCTAATGAAATGTTTTGACATATGTTATGAACACCAGATGATTTGATGATGAAAATGTTGAGGCATGAGCCTTATCCCTTTATAAAACTGATGGTTGGGTTCGGATGCGATACCATTCCGATTTTACCGTACAATTACAATACCTGAATTTGGGTAGGGCTTGACTAGAATTTTATATATCTTAGTATGGGTTCCCTTGCGGAAGAGGTTTGAGCTGAGGCTACCTCGTGATGATTGTCCACCTGTGCAGTTCCCAAGATGACAGATGCCCATGGTTGGGAGTCCAAACTCACAGGGGAGGTGCCTATACTAGGGTGTGTAATTGAAAGGTTAGGATTGATTATCCGCATACTGAGTAGATTCAGGATTGTTCCTGACGGATGTATCGAATGTTGTGGTGAAAGTGTACCACCTCTGCAGAGTGTCAAACTATTCAAATAGTTCCGCGGTTATGGACAGTTGGAGTGGCCAAACTGTTCCGTCGTCAGATGTTTTCAAAATGACTTATGAAATGAATTATGACTTTGACTTGACCACAACATGGTTGTGATATGAAAACTAAGTTCCCACTTAGGTGTTGTAGAACATGAAACTAGTTTTCTTTACTTCTAAACTCAGATAGATATAAACCTGGCTTTTTGCAAATCAACCAAGAGCTTAGGATTTCTACTCGAACTACTTTACTTGTTAGTGATAGTTTGCGAGTAGAGTACTCATGGCTTTGTCCCTGGCTATTCCTATGGCCAGACTATGAGGAGGACTACCAGGATGATGGACAGTAGGAAGTCTATGACAACTAGGATCATCTCCCATCGTCAGCATTGCCTGTGACTCTGAAGATGGAGCTTTGACCATGCTACCGTTATTATATTATTCCGCTGCATTGATTGTATTAAGACTGGATCATGAGATCCTTTATTTGTAAGACCTTTATTATTGTTTGTAATGGATGATGAACTATGGTACCAATCTGTTATGTCTCAAAAATGGTAATCCTAGGATTGCGATGTATGGCATAACAGGCATCTAGGATTAAAAATCCAGGTGTTGACATCCCTGTCCATCCAAAACATTCAAACAATAGATTTTATTTAGAAACCCTAATAGATGCATAAAGGATTTTTTTAAAATAGGGGTTTTCACAAAAGGATTTTGAATTGGGAATTTTTGCAAGAAGCCATGATGCAATGCCTATGAATACCATATAATTCCCATATCTAAAATCTGGGACGTTACAGACAACCCCCTTAAGATGAATCTCGTCCTCGAGATTCGAAATGGCTAGCAAATAGGTTCTAGTGGTGTTCTTGGGATCCTTGTTCTAGCTTCCAAAATAGCTTCACCTTAATGTGGGTACATTTATCAAGCTAACTCCCTTAAGAGAACTGAACTTGGCATCTCCAAAAATCTAAGACTTAATTGTGGCATCTTGTATTAGCCATCAATTTATTCTCAAGTGAGTTCACTTTAATAGATCCTCTAAGTAACTCTATATGTGACTAATCTCATCCATGAGTGCCTTATATGAACGAATGCGATACACCGGTATTGAGAAGGTATGAGTGTGATGCATAAATTAACCAGAAGCTTACCAGTCACAAGACATGTCTTATTGAGTCCTCTCTTCATGTTCATGTGGTTCACAGTTGCCTTCTTAGTTGATTTTGACTTGGTCGTATCTTCTATACAACTATAGGCGTAGTGTCCCAAATTTCTGCACTTGTAGCATTCCACATTGCTAGGATCTTTATTTCCATTGTGGTGATGGCCATTGTCTCTAGAATTGTGGCCATTTCCTCCTCCATGGTGCTGGTGTACATTGCCTCCATGGTGGTTGTGTCCATTGCCTCCATTATTGTGGCCATTACCGTTGTGGCCATTACCTCTATTGTTGTGGTGCTCAGAATTTTCATTACCATCATGGAAGGTACACTTATGATATGATCCTGAGTTGTGATTGCCATTGTGCTTCCTCTTGCGCCTTTCAGCTTGGCCTTGTTTCCCTTCGAGAATTATGGCTTTATCCATCAGGGTCTGGAAATCAGGGGCATGAACAACAGAGATCTGGACTAAGAGTTCATCATTCAGGCCATCGAGTAATCTCTCCCTCCTCTTGGCATTAGTGTTCACATCCTCTGGTGCATATCAAGATAGATTAGAAAACTCCTCTATGTACTCTGACTAAACAAAAGAAATAATTGTTGAAATTTAGGGTGAAAAGAAACTTTTTTCTTCTAAATGGAAACATCAAAACCCTTCTTGAACAAAATTTGAATGAAAAGGGAATCCAACAAAATTTCAATCAAGTGAAATGCATTCATCTTTTGTAATTAGGTGTTTTGATGTTTAGCCATTCCCGCGGAGCCTGATTAGGCGTTTTTTTGGGGTTTTTGTTCTGCAGTGTTTTTCCGCATGTTTTCACCTTAACCAAAACATGCTCCCATGTACCGTGTGTTTCGTTTTCCCTCTATCTATTTGAAAAGGCAGAGCTCCTGCCGGTTGCTCCAAAAAAAATGCATTCATCAATGAATGTATCTTGAAATTTAAACCTTTGGAAGAGTTAAACCAAAACCCCAAATTTTAATGAAAGAAACACTTCCAAAGATCAAATGCATTTTATGCATTGAAACAATCTTGAATTTAAACACTTAGGAAAAATAAACCAAAAACCCTAAAACCCTAGTGAAAGAAATAATTTCCAAGATATCCCGAAGACTATGGATTTATTCCGTATAAAAATTCAGCAACAAACATTTTTAAATGATCAAAAATTATAAATAAAAATATTATAAAACCATAGAAATTGTTTTCATTTAATTTTGAGCCATGGATAAAAACTTATAAATATAATAAGATAAAAGGAATTAATTTCCAAAGCTAATAACGCTCCTAGATAAAATCCATACCAAATCTTGAGCAAAGTAATCCTAAAAGGATTTAAAAGGATAAACAAATATTAAATAAAATTACACAAATTAGAATCACCAAATTTGGATCTATAAATAAAAATATATGGATTTACAAATATTAAGTAAAATCGCGTTGATGCCGCGACCATTATTCCCTGCGACCACGCACGATAAATCGCCCCTCTCCCCTCTCTCATTCCCCTCACACGCCACACCCTCTCCGCCACCAGGCTGAGCAAATTACTCGCCCGAACACTCACTGCTCCGATGAGCTCCCGTCGAATTCCGGCCAGCCCTCACCTCCCCTTGCCTCCTGGTTTCCACTAGAACACTCCCCATTGTCTTGTGCATCCGCCAGTACCTCCCGCTTGGCCGCGCATGCCCCGGAGTGTCGGCAATGACGACGACAGAGCACCGCCACTGTCTACCCCCTCTCCGACGAGCTACCCCGGTAAGCTCCGACCGCGACTCCCCCTCTAATTGATGCTCCTGTACTCGCCTCTCCCGTGTGCATCTAACGCCACCATTTTCGTGTCCTAGCACGCCTTGTAGCCTCGTCGTCGACAACGCTAGAGCACGCCCATCGCCAGTAGCCACTCCGGCGAGAAATTGTTGTCACGTCCGAGCACCCCTAGACCAACGACGACCTCCTCGAGCATCCCCTCGCCACGGCGAACCTAGTAAGCCTCTTCCCCCTCTCCCTTTCTTCCTGTAGTCGCCGGAACACCATATCCTTAGAGCCACCGCCGCTCGCCGTTGCCCAGCGCCTCCAGTCCATGGTCAGGATGTTGTCGACCTTTAGATCTTGATCTAGTGGCTAGGAATAGATGACTAATCGAAGAGGTACGCATCGATCTGAACCGCACAGATCTAATGAAATCCTACAGCCAGTATTGCTCGATTCAAACGAACCGTTATCGTCCAATAGAAACAAGACATGTGGCCCAGATTTTGTTTTAAAAACCAGATTTGTTCTATTAGATGTTTGATTTTGCAAAAAATTCATAACTTTAGATCTACATGTCCAAAAATTGCAAATTTTATATCATTGGAATCAGGAAAATGAAACCTTTGCAACCATGCCCTTAGTTTAGTATTTTGCTTCTGTAAAATTAGTTGTTTTGTAGAATCATTTGTAGGACTATTTTGTGTATAAAAATTATTCTAAAAATGTTTTTTGGGTAAAATCTTTTGCAAATGATTGGTTTTGAACCTACTGAACAGAAACACAAACTGTTGGGTTTACAAAATATATTTTATTAACACAAGGAACTATTCCTTTGAATAAAGGCATTTCTAGTAAAACAAAATGTTGCTTTGATTTAAAAATAGTTTTGGAGTGAAACCTTTTACAAATGGTTTTGTTTTAAAACACTTTGACCATGAAACACTAACATTTGTGTTTAAAAACATATTTGGCTAACACTAGAAACTAGTCTTTGAATAATATCATTTCTAGCAAAACAAAAGTGATTTAAATGACCATTTTCACTAACTTGGTTTCAAATGATTTTTGCCACATTTTTAAATGACCAAGGGTGTTTTAAAATGTTTATAGCCTTAGTAGAAACCACTTTTTCAATAAAACAATCTTTTTCATGCTTGCATGCATTGTTTTGTTTCCTTTATTTTATGTGGTGAATTGTTTGAATACTAGTTTTGAATTTGTGCCTTGCTTGATTGAATTGTAGTGAACTTTGAAGAGTGTGACAATTGCAAGATCAAGGATTGTATCTATATTCTCTAGTAAAAAGGCAAGTGGAACTATCATCCATGTCCTACTATTTTCATTACACTTAGTGGAAATTTTGTAGTAGGCATAATAGGACTACTATGTTACTAAGCTATGCTATGTCCTATTATCATATACTTTATATCTTCCTTAGTGGAAACATCGTAGTTGTAGTATGCTTAGCCCTGCTATAGATTCGGGGTGGAATACCATGTTATGATTATATGAAGTATTGGAAAAATATATGTTTTATATAATAAAACAAGTACTCAATGAATTACTTGGGTGGAATGTGTACACTCAGTTGTAGATAAGGTGGCAACGAAGGGAATCATATATATATGGCTATCTTTTTCGTGTGTGCACTAGAATAAAACCACCCAGGGGCTTAGAGATTGAACATGTTTCTCGTACAACGGCTTCCGTGTACAGTCACGTGCTAAATGGGCTCTGGCTTAGTCAATTACATAGTGGAAGACCCTTGCATTGGTACCTATTCAGGTTAACTAGAATCCTGTATTGGAAATATATCCTTACATTGGTGCCTGGTAGACATGCTAGCATAATGTATTGGGAGGACTTCTATGGGAATACTTTGTCACATTATCGATCTGCCGGTACTCTATTTGGTGTGTACTTATCCAGCGGCCACTGGTGGCGTCAAGACGAGATTGTGTCATGTGGGTAAAGTGTACAACTTGTGCAGAAGATCAAATTCTAAGTACTTAGCCGTGTCCCCGGTTATGGACAACACTGAGCAACTAAGGCCTGAAGCTATGGAAGATCTCGACATTCCAATTTCTCAAAGTAAAACTTGATGGTGTCAACAAGGGACTAGAAGCACTTGGATTTTGCCAAGGAGTTCTGAAAGATTGCTAAAAGATTAAAACTATTTTGAAAGGATAGGATAAAACCATATTGCTTTCTGCAAATGAGCCTAAACTCTACTTAGCCAAATATGCATGTATTGATAGACTCCAACTTATTTCCACATAGTAGTGACACTTGCCAATACAATTTAAATTTATTGACCCTTGTGGCTGTAACTTATTATGTTGTAGGATTGTTTGATGTTAGTGAAGTGTGTTGAATAGGATTACAAGTCTATAACCAACATGATTGCCTATGGCACTTTGAAGATGAAGGACTCCATGCTATATAGATATTATGCTGCATTGTAATGAGATAGCCAAATGAGCTATGTAAGATGTAATGTATTATTTTTATTCCTGGTTATAAGTTGTAATATGACCTTTGTTTCTTGATATTACATCTTAAACTGTGGATGCTAGCTATTGATCCAGGGACTAGCATTGTAAACACAGGGATATCTACCTTATAAAGGTTGGGACCTCTACAGAAGGTATCAGAGCACTGTGTTGCCTGTAGGATTGTAACCCTAGGATTGGAAAAAAAAACCTTAGAAAAATAGGAGTTGTATTTGTTCCAAACTTATTTACAAGCAATCTTGTATACTCTTTCCTCAAACTTTTTGTTTTGATTCTACATCTCTTCCTTTTCTACTTGATGGACAAAAACTCCAACATGACCAAGGACTTCACCATCACCAATGACTTCAACTTCAATTTCACCAAGGACTTCAACTTGTACATCACTAAGGACTACAAGTGAGACAAGAAATATTACTCAAGACTTGAAGACTAAGGAAACACAATATTGAAGGAACCATCATCACCTTTGAAGTTTTGTGACCAAGATGCAAGAATTTTTCCAAGGAAACCATGATCTTGTTCATGAAGAAACAACTAAGAAGAATGGATTGATCTCAAGTGATAACCATAGTTGGACCACCATACTAGTGTTAAGTTCAGATGACATATTGATCACACCAACTTATATGGTGTAGCAAAAAATATTTTGTTGCCTAAAAATGTGCTTGAACCTTGTTGTTGTAATGTTTGATTGTGATTGCTTGCACATTGCTTTGTGTGAATTGTTGTGTGTGAGTAGAATTATTCCTCTAGAAATCTGTTTGCCTACTCTAATCCCAATCCAACCCAAACAAATGATTTCCCCAAGAGATTTCAACATCAAGAATGGTGACAACAACAACAACCAAGAGATACACATGAGAGAACAACTTCTAGCAACCCAAGCCCAGTTGAATCAAGTGACAACTTAGTTTTTAGCCAACGATAATGAGTTAGACCCAACCTGTAGAGGGAGTGTCCCAACCTTACAACAATATAAGGTGGTGTCCCCTGTGTTTACAATGCTAGTCCCTGGATCAATAGCTAGCATCCACAGTTAAGATGTAATATCAAGAAACAAAGGTCATAATATAACTTTATAACCAGGAATAACATAAGTTTATTACATCAAACATAGCTCATTTGGCTATTACATTACATTGCAGCGGAATAACTATAAGTATGGGTCCTTCATCTTCAAAGTGCCATAGGCAGACATGTTGGTTGTAGACTTTGTAATCCTAATCAATCAATCTTCACTAAAATCAATCAAACCTGCAACATACAAGTTACAGCCACAAGGGTCAATACATTTGAATTGTATTGGCAAGTGATACTATGGTAGTATTGTGGAGTCTATCTTCTATATGCATTTGGCTAAGTGGAGTTGAGGTTTGCATTGCTCAAAATAGATTTTCCTTATCATTTGAAAATACTAAGTTTTTGTTTTGACAAAATCCTTTCCAAAGCTTCTCTCAATCAAAGATTGAAGATTTCAAACAACCCTTGTTCAAACCACAAGTTTTAACTTTGAAATTTGAATGATGAGATTCTTGATTGCTTCCATGTCTTGATGCTCAAATTGTCCTTTACCAGGGACATGGCTAAGTACTTAGATTTTACACTCTGCAGAGGTGGTGCACTTTCCCCACAAGACTTGGTTTCCCAAGACAAAATCTTTCAGAAGCCTTCCCTTAGACCAAAATGGACGCGTTCCAACCTATCAAACACTACCACCCTCTGTCCATATGGCTAAGTTCTTGCAACCTATATGATCATGGCAGAGCCAATATTGCCAAGTGGTTGCACTCGAAGCTTCTCAACATTTGACATCTCAAATCTCTTTGTTCCTGGGTGGCCATCCACAAGTGAGATACACAAGGTTCACCAGTCCCCTGGCCTTGTGTAACCACTCAACCAAAAACCACCAAGCAATTACCATTCCACCCAGGTGATTCATTAACTTAGTTGTTTTATTAAACAAAAACACAAGTCCTCAAACTTAGAATATTTTTCCATAGTGTGAATATATATTCCACCCATGTTTTCTAGTAGCTAGGATAAGCTTGATAGTAATAGGTATCTCAACTTAGGAAAATCCTACTAAGGATTCATCTACTAGGTTTTACTAGCAAGGTCTATACTTAGCAAAAATCCATGCAAGTTTTACTTAGAGAAAAATCACTAATGCATAGAGAAAGTAATGGGATAGAAAGTATGAAGCATCACTTGCATTTTTGGTAGAGGGTATAGGTTCACTCCTTGTCCTTGCAACAATCACACTCTTCAAGTCACTACAATTTAATCAAACAAGGCACAAACTCAATCTACCAATCAAGCAAAACAACACATAAAATAACAAAGTCAAAGTAATGCATGCAAGCATGACAAGCTTTGTTTTGTTTGAAAAAATTGGTTCCTAATGGGTCATAAACATTTTAAAACACCTAATGGTCATTTTGTAAAGTGGCAAAGTCATTTGCAAAAGGTTTCACTACAAAAACCATTTTCAAAACAAAGTATCATTTTATGTGGTGTAGAAATATTTTTACCAAGGCATTAATCTCCAAGGTTCACCAAATATGTTTTCAAACCATAAAACTTGTTGTTTAGGGTCAAAGAGTTTAAAACAAAACATTTCTCAAAAGTTTTCCTTCAAAATCATTTTTAATAAATAAACCACATTTCTATTTGACTAGAAATGGTTTTAAATCAAAGAATTTTTATTTTGTTTCACCAAATACATTTTTTAGTCCACAAAGTGTTTCCTAATGTTAGTAGGTTCAAATCAATCCATTTGCCAAAGATTCTAACCCCAAATTCATTTTTAAACAATTTTTACATTCTTAACAAGCATACAAATGTTTCTGCAAAAAACCAACAAGATAACAGATACTATTTGCTAAACTAAAGGCATGGTTGGATAGGGTTTGTTCTACTGATTCCAACGATATAAAGTTTGCAAAAATTGGACGTGTGGATCAAAAGTTATAGGGTTTTCAAATTGCAACTTAAATCAGATTCGAATTCTATTTCTAATTCATCTGGTGACACGCGGCGCGTCGCTATTCGCTGGTACCGGTTCGGTCGGATTGATCTCTCTGGATCGTTGGATCTAAGTGAGATAGTGCGGTGCAGAGACACTACTTACCCTTTCGCCTACGTTCTATCGCATCCGTTAGATCACGATCCTACGGTTGCTAGCATGCTTGCCAAAGATCGGCGACGCTGGCGGCGGCGGTTGGCGGCGGCGCGCTCAGACGGTGTGGTCACCGGTGATTTAGGAGGAGAGGGAAGCAGAGGATTAGCTCACCAGAATCACAGGGCTGTGGTGATGCTCAAGGTACTGTTGGCTTGACAAGGGGCGCTCAGGGGTAGTCGTAATTCCTCGCCGGAGTTGCTCCCTGGCGTCAGGCGGCTCTGGTTGTGCTCGGGGACGATGCTGTGGTTCACCCCAAGACAAGACGAAGACGTGGTTAGACGCGCATGGTCGAGACAAGTGAGGGAGCGTGAACAAGGAGGCGCGGGGCGGTCTGGTTTACCTGGGAGTTGTCGTCGCAGTTGAAGACAAAGCGGCCTTCGAGCTCGGTCAGTCGATGCTCGGACGCCCATGTCAAACGAGGGGCATGGACAGATGCGTCAGGAGGTGGGGAAGGTGTGAGCTAGGTCGAGGAGGCACGGGGTGGGAGGACATGGCCGGAATTCTCGCCGGAGCGTCGTCGTACAGTGGCGGTGGTTGAGCATAATTAGACAGCCTGGGGGCGTGCCGAGGAGGGGTGTCTGGGGGAAACGGAAGAGGGGAGGCAGGCGATTTTACCTTGCGTGCTGGCTGGACGAATTAACGCGGCAATTAACAGGGATTGATGGAGCTTTCAACGGCAGTAACTGCGACGTGGTTTGGGGGGAGGAAGAAGTCGCGGCGAGGAAGACGACCACGTGGCTGTGGGGTCCACTGGCAGCGAGAGAGACGAAAAGAAAACGAGGTCCACCAGTCGGTGTCACTGCGGGTGCGGCTTTAGGTAGAAAAACGTTTCACAGAGGAAAAGAAAAGTGGGCTGCGAGTTGGGCCTTGTTGGGCTGCTGGTTTGATTGAGTCCTTTGCACTATTTTTTTCTGTCTGAATGATTTAATCTTTTCTATTTCTATTTACTGATTTGTAATTCCAAACAACATTCAAACATTCAAACAATTCAAACACATTCACCACATTTTTAATTGAATTTTGGTTCTGTTTATCAACATAAAACCAAAGTCCAATAATAAAATATTATTTTTATTTTAGAATCCATTTATAATTAAATAAAATGGAAACTAGTTAATAAATCAAATGGGTTTTAATTTATTTTAAAACTTCATTTGAAATCCAAATACTTTCAAAACCAAATCAGTAGGTTTTATTTGAAAATAAAAGATACTTGGAAGACTTGTTTAAAACAAAATAACATTTTTTATTTTAGGCTCCATTAATAATTAAATAAAATGGACCTTAGTTATTAAATCAAATAGGGTTTGTTTTATTTGAAATCTTTATTTGAAATCTAAATAAAACCAAAATACTTCAGTAGGTTTTATTTGAGAATATAAAATACTTGGAAAACTTATTTAAAATAATAAATAAGTTTTTGTGTTTATTTAAAATGAGAAAATCCTTTACTTAAATAAAATTGGATATTAAATCCTTATTATTTTATATAAATAAACCTTTACTATTTTTAATCAAAACAAAACATTTTATTTCAAAATATTGGCCAAGGTTTAATTTGGCTCTACAAAATAACCTTTATTTATAAATCTATTCTTTTTCATTTGAAAACCAAATCTTTTTATTAAAAGATCCAAAATAGTAATTTCACTTATTCAAAATATTTTATTTAATAATTGTTTAACTTTTCAAATCCCTTTAGGATTTTATTTGATCCAAATTGGTTTGAATTTCCAATTGAATTCAAAAAAATTTCTTCTGGCCCTGAAATTCAAATAAAGTTTTATTTCATTCATTTATTTTCACATTACAAGATTTGGAAAATCTTGGGATGTGACAGGCTACCACCCTTAAAATAAATCTCGTCCCGAGATTTGGGGAGGCTAGGGTTACAAATTGGTTCAAAAGCATCTAGGACCACCCTTTAAAAATTTTCCAACTAGTTTACATTTTGGCTTGCTTGGGATCCTGGGGAAACTTCTCTGGGCAACCTTCTGCATAGTGTCCTTTGTTTCCACACTTGAATCATGGGCCAAGGTTGAGATCCTTCATAGACTTGTTTAACTTGTTCTTCATCTTTTCTGGACAATTGTTTGCATAGTGTCCTAGTTCCTTGCATTTGAAACATGTTATAAGTTTGAGGTCTTGAGGTGGCTTCTCTGGACAATATGATGCATAATGTCCTAACTCCTTGCATTGTTTGCACATCACTTGGCTAATATCCTTCCTCATCTTGGGTTTCACTAGCCTTTGTTTGTCTTCTTGGCTCTTCTCCTTTTCTGGGCATTCACTGGCATAGTGTCCCATCGCTTTGCAATTGTAACACTGCAACTGGCTTATGTCCTTCTTCTTATTTTTGGGTCTCTTCAAAGCTAGGAGTTCTTCTAGTTCATGTTCTTCATAGGTGGGAGATCTTTCTCTCTTCTTGGGGCATTGATCTTCATGCTTCTTGGATGCATGATCCTTGTCTCCACAAGTATTGCTAGCTTGGGTTCCCTCTGGAATAACATCTTTGTCATCCTTGTTGTCATTAGCTTTTTGGGAAAAGTTTTCTCTCATGTTGATCATTTGAGTAACCAATCCTTGCAACAATTGGGATTGAAGTTTCAAAATCCTTTGTATGGCTGGGTCTAGTCCATTGTTGTTGGCTAAAAGCTGAGTTGTCTCTTGGCTCAACTGGGTTTGAGTTACTATGAGTTCTCTCATGTTGTCCTCTTGGTTGTTGTTGGTGTCACCATCCTTGATGTTGGAGTCTCTTGGAGTAGTCATCTGTTTGGGTTGGATTTGGGTTAGAATAGGCAAAATATTTCTAAGGAATCAATTCTAATCACACACACCACAGTTCACACAAGCAATGTGCAAGCAATCACAAACAAACATTCCACTCAAACAACAAGTTTCAAGTACATACTTAGGCAATCAATAATATTTTTGTTACACCACATAAGTTGGTGGGTTTTGACTTAACTAATATATGGTGGTCCATCTATATGGTTCACTTGTGATCTTTCCTTCCTTCTTGATTCTTCTTACTTGGGATCATGGTCTCCTTGAGAAAAACTCTTGGTCACAAAGCTTCAAGTGGTGTAAGTTCTTTCTAACTTTTGCATTCCCTCAGTCTCTAAATCTTGAGCAATATTTCCTTTTTCCACTTGTAGTCCTTAGTGGTATCCAAGTTGGAAGTCCTTGGTGAATATGCTGAAGATGTTGAAGTCATTAGAGTTGAAGAAGTTGAAGTCATTAGAGTTGAAAATGTTGATGAAGTCCTTTGCACATGGTGTAGTCTTTGGCCATGGGTAGGGTTTTCCATCAAGTTGAAATAGAAGAGATGTAGAGTTGAAACCAAAATGGTTGAGGAAAGAGTTTACAAGATTGTTTGTAAATAAGTTTTGGAACAAATACAACTCCTATTTTTCTAAGGGTTTTTGTCCAATCCTAGGGTTTACAAATCCTACAGGCAACACAATGCTCTAATACCATCTGTAGAGGGAGTGTCCCAACCTTACAACAATATAAGGTGGTGTCCCCTGTGTTTACAATGCTAGTCCCTGGATCAATAGCTAGCATCCACAGTTAAGATGTAATATCAAGAAACAAAGGTCATAATATAACTTTATAACCAGGAATAACATAAGTTTATTACATCAAACATAGCTCATTTGGCTATTACATTACATTGCAACGGAATAACTATAAGTATGGGTCCTTCATCTTCAAAGTGCCACAGGCAGACATGTTGGTTGTAGACTTTGTAATCCTAATCAATCAATCTTCACTAAAATCAATCAAACCTGCAACATACAAGTTACAGCCACAAGGGTCAATACATTTGAATTGTATTGGCAAGTGATACTATGGTAGTATTGTGGAGTCTATCTTCTATATGCATTTGGCTAAGTGGAGTTGAGGTTTGCATTGCTCAAAATAGATTTTCCTTATCATTTGAAAATACTAAGTTTTTGTTTTGACAAAATCTTTTCCAAAGCTTCTCTCAATCAAAGATTGAAGATTTCAAACAACCCTTGTTCAAACCACAAGTTTTAACTTTGAAATTTGAATGATGAGATTCTTGATTGCTTCCATGTCTTGATGGTCAAATTGTCCTTTACCAGGGACATGGCTAAGTACTTAGATTTTACACTCTGCAGAGGTGGTGCACTTTCCCCACAAGACTTGGTTTCCCAAGACAAGATCTTTCAGAAGCCTTCCCTTAGACCAAAATGGACGCGTTCCAACCTATCAAACACTACCACCCTCTGTTCATATGGCTAAGTTCTTGCAACCTATATGATCATGGCAGAGCCAATATTGCCAAGTGGTTGCACTTGAAGCTTCTCAACATTTGACATCTCAAATCTCTTTGTTCCTGGGTGGCCATCCACAAGTGAGATACACAAGGTTCACCAGTCCCCTGGCCTTGTGTAACCACTCAACCAAAAACCACCAAGCAATTACCATTCCACCCAGGTGATTCATTAACTTAGTTGTTTTATTAAACAAAAACACAAGTCCTCAGACTTAGAATATTTTTCCATAGTGTGAATATATATTCCACCCATGTTTTCTAGTAGCTAGGCTAAGATTGATAGTAATAGGTATCTCAACTTAGGAAAATCCTACTAAGGATTCATCTACTAGGTTTTACTAGCAAGGTCTATAATTAGCAAAAATCCATGCAAGTTTTACTTAGAGAAAAATCACTAATGCATAGAGAAAGTAATGGGATAGAAAGTATGAAGCATCACTTGCATTTTTGGTAGAGGGTATAGGTTCACTCCTTGTCCTTGCAACAATCACACTCTTCAAGTCACTACAATTTAATCAAACAAGGCACAAACTCAATCTACCAATCAAGCAAAACAACACATAAAATAACAAAGTCAAAGTAATGCATGCAAGCATGCCAAGCTTTGTTTTGTTTGAAAAAGTGGTTCCTAATGGGTCATAAACATTTTAAAACACATAATGGTCATTTTGTAAAGTGGCAAAGTCATTTGCAAAAGGTTTCACTACAAAAACCATTTTCAAAACAAAGTATCATTTTATGTGGTGTAGAAATATTTTTACCAAGGCATTAATCTCCAAGGTTCACCAAATATGTTTTCAAACCATAAAACTTGTTGTTTAGGGTCAGAGAGTTTAAACCAAAACATTTCTCAAAATTTTTCCTTCAAAATCATTTTTAATAAATAAACCACATTTCTATTTGACTAGAAATGGTTTTAAATCAAAGAATTTTTATTTTGTTTCACCAAATACATTTTTGAGTCCACAAAGTGTTTCCTAATGTTAGTAGGTTCAAATCAATCCATTTGCCAAAGATTTTAACCCCAAATTCATTTTTAAACAATTTTTACATTCTTAACAAGCATACAAATGTTTCTGCAAAAACCAACAAGCTAAAAGATACTATTTGCTAAACTAAAGGCATGGTTGGATAGGGTTTGTTCTACTGATTCCAACGATATAAAGTTTGCAAAAATTGGACGTGTGGATCAAAAGTTATAGGGTTTTCAAATTGCAACTTAAACCAGATTCAAATTCTATTTCTAATTCATCTGGTGACACGCGGCGCGTCGCTATTCGCTGGTACCGGTTCGGTCGGATTGATCTCTCTGGATCGTTGGATCTAAGTGAGATCGTGCGGTGCAGAGACACTACTTACCCTTTCGCCTACGTTCTATCGCATCCATTAGATCACGATCCTACGGTTGCTAGCATGCTTGCCAAAGATCGGCGGCGCTGGCGGCGGCGGTTGGCGGCGGCGCGCTCAGACGGTGTGGTCGCCGGTGATTTAGGAGGAGAGGGAAGCAGAGGGGTAGCTCACCAGAATCGCAGGGCTGTGGTGATGCTCAAGGTACTGCTGGCTTGACAAGGGGCGCTCAGGGGTAGTCGTAATTCCTCGCCGGAGTTGCTCCTGGCGTTAGGCGGCTCTGGTTGTGCTCGGGGACGGTGCTGTAGTTCACCCCAAGACAAGACGAAGACGTGGTTAGACACGCATGGTCGAGACAAGTGAGGGAGCGTGAACGAGGAGGCGCGGGGCGGTCTGGTTTACCTGGGAGTTGTCGTCGCAGTTGAAGACAGACGGCGGCGCTCAGAGCTCGGTCGAAGTCGACGCTCAGGGACGCCCGCGGTCAAACGAGGGGCATGGACAGATGCGTCAGGAGGTGGGGAAGGTGTGAGCTAGGTCAAGGAGGCACGGGGTGGCAGGACATGGCCGGAATTCTCGCCGGAGTGTCGTCGTACATTGGCGGTGGTTAAGCATAATTAGACAGCCTGGGGCGTGCCGAGGAGGGGTGTCTGGGGGAAACGGAAGAGGGGAGGCAGGCAATTTTACCTTGCGTGCTGGCTGGACGAATTAACGCAGAAATTAACAGGGATTGATGGAGCTTTCAACGGCAGTAACTACGACGTGGTTTGTGGGGAGGAAGAAGTCGCGCCGAGGAAGACGACCACGTGGCTATGGGGTCCACTGGCAGCGAGAGAGACGAAAAGAAAACGAGGTCCACCAACGGTGTCACATCATGGTGCTTTAGGTAGAAAAACGTTTCGCAGAGGAAAAGAAAAGTGGGCTGCGAGTTGGGCCTTGCTGGGCTGCTGGTTGGATTGAGTCCCTTGCACTATTTTTTTCTGTCTGAATGATTTAATCTTTTCTATTTCTATTTACTGATTTGTAATTCCAAACAACATTCAAACATTCAAACAATTCAAACACATTCACCACATTTGTAATTGAATTTTGGTTCTGTTTATCAACATAAAACCAAAGTCCAATAATAAAATATTGTTTTTATTTTAGAATCCATTTATAATTAAATAAAATGGACACTAGTTAATAAATCAAATGGGTTTTAATTTATTTTAAAACTTCATTTGAAATCCAAATACTTTCAAAACCAAATCAGTAGGTTTTATTTGAAAATAAAAGATACTTGGAAAACTTGTTTAAAACAAAATAACATTTTTATTTTAGGCTCCATTAATAATTAAATAAAATGGACCTTAGTTATTAAATCAAATAGGGTTTGTTTTATTTGAAATCTAAATAAAACCAAAATACTTCAGTAGGTTTTATTTGAGAATATAAAATACTTGGAAAACTTATTTAAATAAATAAATAAGTTTTTGTGTTTATTTAAAATGAGAAAAGCCTTTACTTAAATAAAATTGGATATTAAAACCTTATTATTTTATTTAAATAAACCTTTACTATTTTTAATCAAAACAAAACATTTTATTTCAAAATATTGGCCAAGGTTTAATTTGGCTCTACAAAATAACCTTTATTTATAAATCTATTCTTTTTCATTTGAAAACCAAATCTTTTTATTAAAAGATCCAAAATAGTAATTTCACTTATTCAAAATATTTTCTTTAATAATTGTTTAACTTTTCAAATCCCTTTAGGATTTTATTTGATCCAAATTGGTTTGAAGTTCCAATTGAATTCAAAAAGTTTTCTTGTGGCCCTGAAATTCAAATAAAGTTTTATTTCATTCATTTATTTTCACATTACAAGATTTGGAAAATCTTGGGATGTGACACAACCATACCAAAATTCTTGGAAATCCAATCCCAATTGTTGCAAAGGATTACTAATCAAATGATCAACATGAGAGACAACCATTTCCAAGGAGATTGTGACAACAATGATGTCAAGGATGATATTATGGAAGGAACTAAATCTTGCAATATTTGTGGAGACATGGAACACACTTACAAAGAGCATATGGACCAATGCCAAATTGTGAAGAGAAACATCCAACTAAACAATTCCCCACATCTCAAGTTACTTGTTTCCTATGTGAAGGAAATAATCATGTCCCTATCCAATGCCCCATCTATCCTATAGTTCAACAAATGAAACAAGATGGAATGCATCAAATGTTTGGAAACCTCCATAAGGGAACAACATCTACCAAGAAGGATAAAGACAAAGTCAGAACCGTGCCTCATAGGGCCACATCCAAAATGACCACAACGTGTTACTACTCATGTGGAGAAGAAGGTCACATCTCTAGTCACTGCCCCAAGAAGAGAGAAATATTTCCCACCTTTGAGGTGAGATATGAAGAACATGAACTACAAGAACTCCTAGCTTTGGAGAGACCCCAAAATAAGAAATGCCCCAACCCTAGCAAGCAAGACATTAGCCAGGTGCAATGCTACAATTGCAAAGAAATGGAGCACTATGCTTATGAATTTCCAGAAAAAGAAGAAGAACCAAGGAAACAAACAAGCAATAGTGAGACCCAATAAGAAGAAGGATATTAGACAAGTGATGTGCCACAAATGCAAATAGCTAGGCCATTATGCATCACATTGTCCAGAAAAGAAGGAAGACAAGACAAGCAAACCTATAAGAGACATCAGCCTTGTCACATGTTTCAAGTGTGGAAACAAAGGACACTATGCAGACATTTGTCCAGAGAAGTTTCATAAAGACCTAAAGTAAGCCAAGATGTAATCTAGTTAGAAATATTTTAAGGGTGGTAGCACTCTAGTTGTCTTGAATCCAACTTGTAACCTCTAGCCTTCCCAAATCTCGGGACAAGATTTCTTTTAAGGGTGGTAGCCTGTTACATCCCAAAATTTTCCAAATTTTGAAATGTGAAAAATAGATAAACAAAAGAATAAATTGTTGAAATTTAGGGTGAAAAGAAACTTTTTTCTTCTAAATGGAAACATCAAAACCCTTCTTGAACAAAATTTGAATGAAAAGGGAATCCAACAAAATTTCAATCAAGTGAAATGCATTCATCAATGAATGTATCTTGAAATTTAAACCTTTGGAAGAGGTAAACCAAAACCCCAAATCTTAATGAAAGAAACACTTCCAAAGATCAAATGCATTTATTCATTGAAAGAATCTTGAATTTAAACACCTAGGAAAATAAACCAAAAACCCTAAAACCCTAGTGAAAGAAATAATTTCCAAGATCTCCCTAAGACTATGGATTTATTCCATATAAAAATTCAGCAACAAACATTTTTAAATGATAAAAATTGATAAATAAAAATATTATAAAACCATATAAATTGGTTTCATGTAATTTGGAGCCATGGATAAAAACTTATGAATATAATAAGATAAAAGGAATTAATTTCCAAAGCTAATAAAGCTCCTAGCTAAAATCCATACCAAATCTTGAGCAAAGTAATCCTAAAAGGATTTAAAAGGATAAACAAATATTAAATAAAATTATACAAATTGGAATCACCAAATTTGGATCTATAAATAAAAAGATCTGGACTTTATATGACAAAGAAATAAATAAATACATAAGGAATATTTAAAAGCCAAATTAAATCTTGGCCAAATCCATATACAAATGGAATGAAAGTGTAAGATCCCTCCTTTGTAAAGGAAAGGATCCCTGTGATTGCAATGCTAGTCCCTGGATCAATGCTAGCATCCACAGTTTAAGATGAAGTACACAGAAACAAAGGTCATTATTACATAACATTCCAGAGACAAACATAGTCTTTTACAAACTCCATGGCCACAGGCCTAATACAAGAGTTCAAAATATATAATAAGATAGATAAGTCTTCATCTTCATGTGCCACAGGCAAGCATGTTGAGTGTAGACTCATGACTCCTAATCATCATCAGAATAACCTGCAACATCCCAAGTTACAGCCACAGTGGGTCAATACATTGGAATAGTATTGGCAAGTGATACCTTAGTAGAATATTGGTGGATTAGATACTATATGCATTTTGGCTAAGTGTAGCTTAGGCTTGCTTTGCTCAAAAATAGGTTTTACCTATTAGTTGAAATCACTAAGTTTTTCTTTCTCAAAATCTTTCCCAAGGAACCACAAATAGACATTGGGGACCTTCCCCTTGTTCAACCACAAGTTTTTACTTAGAAATTGGGATGAGGAGATTCTTGATAACTTCCATGTCTTGATGCTCAAGTTGTCCAATACTAGGGACATGGCTAAGTACTTAGATTCTTCCATCTGCAGAGGTTGTGCACTTTCCCCACAAGACTTGATTTTCACCAAGACAGGACCCTTCAGAAGCCTTCCCTTAGACCAAATGGACGCGCTCCAACCTATCATCCCACTAGCACCAACTGTCCAAATGGCTAAGTTATTGCAACCTATATGATCCAGGCAGAGCCCATATTGCCAAGTGGCTGCACTAGAAGCTTCTTAACATATGGCATCTCAAATCACTTTGTTCCTGGGTGGATTTCCACAAGTGAGATACACAAGGTAAACCATATAAATGGGCCTTGTGTAACCACTCAACATAAACCATTCCTTCCATTCCACCCAGGTGTTTCATTCACTTAGTTTTTTTATTAAACAAAACTCAAGTCCAAAGACTTAGAAATATTTTCTTATAGTATGAATATATAACCACCCTTGGTTTCTACTAGCTAGGCTAAGCATGGCATTGATAAGACTTAGAAATATTTCTAGCAATTCTACAACTACTAGGATTTCCCAAGCATAGCATATAGATCAAAATATCCATGCAAGTCTAGCAAAATATTTCTAATGCATAGTTGAAAACATAGGAATAAATCATGAAGCACCACTTTCCTTGGTAGTTTGGATAGTAGCTACAATCCTCACAATCACAATCACTATTTGCACCAAAATATACACATAAAATAATAGCACCAAAATCACATACAAAATAAATACAAGCAAAAATATATGGATGCATGCATAATGCCATGTGATGATTTTCTACACCAAACAAGACAAGTGCATGGTACTGAATCATAAACAATTACAAAACAACCTAAATAAACTTTGTTTGAATATTAAAACATTTTCCAAATAATTATTATACACAAAATAGGCCTACACATGTTTCTGTAAAAACAACCATTTTAACAGAGGCAAAGCATTAAAAACATTGCATATATGGAAAGGATTTTCTCTCCTGATTCCATTGATATAAAATTTGTCAAATTTGGACGTGGCATTAAAAAGTTATGAATTAAACAAATTCAAACATCTAATAGATCTAATTGAGAAATTTAAAACAAAGAACATGCCACGCGGTAGTCTCTGGTTGGCTGGTACCGCTTCGCACCGGATCGTGCTTGTGCACCGTTAGATCTAACTAAAACACGCGGCTCAGATCTCTACTTACCCCTTCGGCTATGTTCTATCGCGTCCACTAGATCTAAATCGAACGGCTCTCAGCGACTGACCAACAAGTGGCGGTGCTGGCGGCGCGGCAAAGGCGCTCGGCTTAAGCTTGCCGGCGAGCTAGGTCGCCCGGGGAGGTGTGAGGATGCTCACCAGAATCGCCGTGACGAGGAGATGCTCGACGTGTGCTCGGTTGGCGAAGGGGCGCTCGGGGTCGTCGTGGATTGCTCGTCGGAGAAGTCCCTGGCGACGGATGATTCTGTTCGTCGACGTTGGCGACGCTCTGGGCCATGCTAAGACGAGATAAGGGTGCCGTTAGATGCGTAAGACACTGGGGATCACACGCGTATCAAACAGAGGGAGAGGTAAAGCTGGGGCTTACAGTGAACGGTCGCCGGAGTTGAGCCGAGCTTCGGTTGCTTCCAGTGGTGGACGGTGACGACGTTCTAGGATGGTACAGAGAAAAAGAAAGGCATGAGAAGATGCGCAAGGACATGTAGAGCATGCTCGCATGAAGAAGAGACAAAGGGGTGGACGATGCTAACCGGAATTAGTCGCCGGAGGTCGTCAGTGCTGCGGCGGTGTGGGCACGATTACGGGCAGCCTAGTGGCGTGGTGTCTGCGCTGAGTGAGAGGAAACGAGCGGAGAGGGGAGGGGATCTTATAGCCGGAGCTGGGGAGGAGATCACGCACGCATTCATCGCCAATTAAGAGGTTTAAAATCACGGCAGAGGCGGGGCAAGAAACGGGCGGCGACGTGTTCATCGCGTTGTTTCTGGGAGGACGATGACGACGTGGCGATGGGGCCACTGGTCAGTGAGCGCGGGGTCGAGTGGGTGCGTGTGAGAGAGCGAGGGAAAAACCCCGGGTGGGCTTAGTGGGCTGGTTTCGCTGATGGGCTAAAAGTCTGGCGCTGGCCTTTTCTTATTTCTTTAATCTTTTTCTTTTTCTGTTTGAATTTCCAGGAAACATTTTCAAATGATTTTAAAAGCCATTTGAACTCAAATCTCTTCTGGGTTTTTGTAGAGTGCAACACTCATATTTTTGGACATAAAAACATGTGGTCTCTCTGTTCTAGCTTGGTCCTTTTGATTAAACAAAATAAATAGTGACAAAGCACTTGATTAGAATAAGTTTTTGAAAATGGTTTTAAATCCATATTTGTTTTGTAAATTTTCACCAAACTCCAACAATCAAACAAAGTAACAAGAGATCAAGTAAGGCTTGGTTTAAAACAAATAAACTCTTCAATTGAGAGTGCCATTGGTTTGATAGTTGCTCACATAAAATAATGAGCATCAGATGCTCCTGTTTTTGAAATGGTTTTGAAATGGAATCCCTAAATGATCATGGATGCATGAATGATATGCATGAGTTTTGAAACATGATTTTATGGATGTTACAGAAATTTTATTGAATAAAATAAAGGAATAAAGATTATTTGAATAAAAACTTATATGGACTTAACCATATTCAATTTGAATAAAGACAAAATTCCTAATGTAAATGATTAATTAAATCATGAGAAAATAATAATTGAAATTACCAAAATGGATTAAAAGTTATCTAATTAACTTAAAAATAATAAATGATTAATTAAATAGAATTATATGGTTTGGAACCATATTCAAATTCTTTTAAATGAAGACAAAAGCCTCATTTTAAATAAATATTAAATCATAATAATATGTTTGAAATAATTCAAAGTGAATTATTTAAACACACTAATCAATAGTTTAAACCTAATGAAAAGGTTTGGTGAAATTTGAATTTAAATGGAAGCTTTAATCAATATATAAATAAAGACAAATGTCTAAATAAATAATAAACCATGGGAGAATATAAGAAAATATTCTAAAATGGATTATTTAAATACATTAATAAACAGATAAAACCTACTGAAAAGATTTAGAAAAGGTTTGAAAAAAATCTGAATTCAAATTGAGTTTGAAATCATTTGAATAAAATCAAAACAAAAAATGGAAACAAAAAAGAAAAAGAAAACAGAAAGAAAAAATAGAAAAGGAAACAGCCCAGAAACCTAACCCAACCCACTGGCCCAGCTAGCCCAACTCGTAGCCCACTCCCACCCGGTACTCTCTCTCGCGAAATGTTTTCCTACCACGACCTCTACCCACCCACTCACTGACGCTTAGGACCCACCTCTTCCTCGTCGTCATCTTCCCCGCGAGACCTATTCCCCCTCACCTCGCTGCCGTTTCTGCCGTAGTTAAACGCCGTAAATTCGCCTTGATGCCGCGACCATTACTCCCTGCGACCACGCACGATAAATTTCCCTTCTCGCCTCTCTCATGCCCCTCAGACGCCACACCCTCTCCGCCACCAGGCTGAGAAAATTACTCGCGCGAACACTCACTGCTCCGACGAGCTCCTCATCCAATTCCGGCCAGCCCTCACCTCGCCTTGCCTCCTGGTTTCCACTAGAACACTCACATCGTCTTGCGCATCCTCCACTACCTCCCGCTTGTCCGTGCATGCCCCGGAGCGTCGGCAATGACGACGAGAGAGCATCGCCACTGTCTGCCCCCTCTCTGACGAGCTACCCCAGTAAAATCTGACCGCGACTCCCCCTCTCATTGATGCTCCTGTACTCACCTCTCCCGTGCGCATCTAATGCCACCATTTTCGTGTCCTAGCGCACCTTGTAGCCTCGTCGTCGACAACGCCAGAGCACGCCCATCGCCAGTAGCCACTCCGGCGAGAAATTGTTGTCACGTCCGAGCACCCCTCGACCAACGACGACCTCCTCGAGCATCCCCTCGCCACAGCGAACCTGGTAATCCTATTCCCTCTCTCCCTTTTTTCCTATAGTCGCCGGAACACCATCGCCTTAGTGCCACCGCTGCTCGTCGTTGCCCAGCGCCGCCAGTCCATGGTCAGGATGTTGTGGACCTTTAGATCTTGATCTAGTGGCTAGGAATAGATGACTAATCGAAGAGGTATGCATCGATCTGAACCGCACAGATCTAATGAAATCCTACGGCCAGTATTGCTCGATCCGAACGAACCTTTATCGTCCAATAGAAACCAGACACGTGGCCCAGACTTTGTTTTAAAAACCAGATTTGTTCTATTAGATGTTTGATTTTGCAAAATTCATAACTTTAGATCTACATGTCCAAAAATTGCAAATTTTATATCATTGGAATCAGGAAAATGAAACCTTTGCAACCATGCCCTTAGTTTAGTATTTTGCTTCAGTAAAATTAGTTGTTTTTGCAGAATCATTAGTAGGACTATTTTGTGTATAAAAATTATTCTAAAAATGATTTTTAGGTAAAATATTTTGCAACTGATTGGTTTTGAACTTACTGACTAGAAACACAAACTTTTGGGTTTAGAAAATATATTTTATTAACACAAGGAACTATTCCTTTGAATAAAGGCATTTCTAGTAAAACAAAATGTTGCTTTGATTTAAAAATAGTTTATGAGTGAAACCTTTTACAAATGGTTTTGTTTTAAAACACTTTGAACATAAAACACTAAAATTTGTGTTTAAAAACATATTTGGCTAACACTAGAAATTAGTCTTTGAATAAAATCATTTCTAGCAAAACAAAAGTGATTTAAATGACCATTTTCACTAACTTGGTTTCAAATGATTTTTGCCACATTTGTAAATGACCAATAGGTGTTCTAAAATGTTCATAGCCTTAGTAGAAACCACTTCTTCAATAAAACAATCTTTTTCATGCATGCATGCATTGTTTTGTTTCCTTTATTTTATGTGGTGAATTGTTTGAATCCTAGTTTTGAATTTGTGCCTTGCTTGATTGAATTGTAGTGAACTTTGAAGAGTGTGACAATTGCAAGATCAAGGAGTGTATCTATATTCTCTACTAAAAAGGAAAGTGGCACTATCATCCATGTACTACTATTTTCATTACACTTAGTGGAAATTTTGTAGTATGCATAATAGGACTACTATGTTACTAAGCTATGCTATGTCCTATTAGGATATCCTTTATATCTTCCTTAGTGGAAACATCGTAGTTGTAGTATGCTTAGCCCTGCTATAGATTCGGGGTGGAATACCATGTTATGATTATATGAAGTGTTGGAAAAATATATGTTTTATATAAAAAAACAAGTACTCAATGAATTACCTGGGTGTAATGTGGACACTCAGTTGTGGATAAGGTGGCAACAAAGGGAACCATATATATGGCTATCTTTTTCGTGTGTGCACTAGAATAAAACCACCCAGGGACTTAAATATTGATCATGTTTCTCGTACAATGGCTTCCGTGTACAGTCACATGCTAAATGGGCTCTGGCTTAGTCAATTACATAGTGGAAGACCCTTGCATTGGTACCTAGTCAGGTTAACTAGAATCGTGTATTGGAAATATATCCTTACATTGGTGCCTGGTAGACGTGCTAGCATAATGTATTGGGAGGACTTCTATGGAAAGACTTTGTCACATTATCGATATGTCGGTACTCTATTTGGTGTGTACTTATCAAGCAGCCACTGGTGGCGTCAAGACGAGATTGTGTCATGTGGGTAAAGTGTACAACTTCTGCAGAAGATCAAATTCTAAGTACTTAGCCGTATCCCCAGTTATGGACAACTCTGAGCAACTAAGGCCTGAAGCTATGGAAGATCTCGACATTCCAATTTCTCAAAGTAAAACTTGATGGTGTCAACAAGGGATTAGAATCACTTGGAGTTTGCCAAGGAGTTCAGAAAGATTGTTAAAAGATCAAAACTATTTTTAAAGGATAGGATAAAACCATATTGCTTTCTGCAAATGAGCCTAAACTCTACTTAGCCAAATATGCATGTATTGATAGACTCGAACTTATTTCCACATAGTAGTGACACTTGCCAATACAATTCAAATGTATTGACCCTTGTGGCTGTAACTTATTATGTTGCTGGTTTGTTTGATGTTAGTGAAGTGTGTTGAATAGGATTACAAGTCTACAACCAATAAGATTGATTGTGGTACTTTGAACATGAATGACTCCATGCTATATAGATATTATGCTGCATTGTAATGAGATAGCCAAATGAGCTATGTAAGATGTAATGTATTATTTTTATTCCTGGTTATAAGTTGTAATATGACCTTTGTTTCTTGATATTACATCTTAAACTATGGATGCTAGCTATTGATCCAGGGACTAGCATTGTAAACACAGGGATCTCTACCTTATAAAGGTTGGGACCTCTACAGCGGTGACTCTGGCGTAGGTTGCAGAACTCCCTTCGCTTCAAGCTCATAACTCCAGTTGAGACATGGTGAGTCTTGAAACCTTCTTCAAACATATCCTAGGTGACAGTAGCAATGGGGTGGGTGATCTGAAAAGCATCCCACCAGGAAGCAGTTGGTCCTTCCAACAAGTGAGCAGCAAATCTCACCTTCTCAGCATCGGTACATCCAATACCACTGTGTCCTTGTTCACGCGGCGTATCCATCCAAAGGCGTTCATTGGCTCAAGTGCAGTAGATAATTTGACAGGCCTCAGCTTCAAAAACCTGGAGAGAGCATCATCATGCGGGGGTGGATTGTTGTTGCCATTGTTACCATTGTTGCCATTATTGTTGTTGTTGTTCTGATTGTTATGACTTGCCATGAATTGAGTCATCACCTGTGCTAGCTATGTCTATGCTGCTATCAGCTGCTCCATCTTAGTGGGTTGGCGGCGAGACGACATCTGTTGGGACAGCATAGATGAGTTATAGATAGAAGGGTCTAGAGAAGGTAGTACTACCCATAATTATATGAAGCAATCAATGACACAAACAAGCAAACAATCATAAGCAATAAACACACAAGCAAACACTTGCATAACAACATTACAACGGTCTAATCTTAGCAGTATATAACCACAAAATAGTTTCAATATGTTGGGGACAATACTAGAGCAAAATAGAGGATCATATAAGCAATACACAAAATCTGTCAAAACAGTACAACGGGCTTCATGGATTTTTCTGACCGACTTAAACACGTCAGACAATTTAGTTGATTTGTTGCATGTAGTACATGAAGTTTCGCACCAAACCCTATCTTTTCAGATTTTTCCCAGATACCACAAAAATATGAAAAATTGTACAGTACAACAGGTCAGGCAGAAAACTGCAGTAGTAATATCACGAATTTCAACCAATTCACACCATTAAGATGATTTTAAAACCTCACGAAGATTTCAGAAACTTTAGAGTTCAAAACTAACTGATCCTTAACAAGTAATCACACAATATAGCTTAATACAAACAAGCAAGCAACCTATATTATCATACCACATAAGTTGGTAAAATCAATATGCTAACACGATAGCGATGATATCCTAAAGAGATAAAACATCGTGGTCTAATCCTAACCAAACTTGATGAGATATTCATTTATGTCATCATATTTCTTATTCTACTTGTAGGACAACTCTCATATAGGTATCAAACGAATGGAGAACTATAAATTTTGAACAAGATGAGGTTCTAGAAAAGATAGATAAGGAATATGAGAACTCTAATAAGTAGAAAATATGATAGTTCTCCTAATAGAGGTCTTCTATTGCTAATCCATTTCTAAGGTCACGAAACTATAGTCAATGTAATGCTCTGATACCATCTGAAGCGATCCAACCCATTAAGAAGTGGATCACGTGTTTATAATGCTAGTCCCTTGGATCAATTAGCTAGCACACATGAATAAAAGAGTATCAATGCGTCACATTATTACAACGATTGATCCAAGAATATAAATATTACAAAGTTGCTTAGCTCATAGCTAGCTCAAATAACATAGTTCCACAAATAAACAATAGATAACGTCTCCATCACGCTACAGGCAACTCGCTGAGTGGAGATTCGCAACCTAAATGATAACCTTACTTGTCGTCGAAATAACCTGCAACATAAAAAGTTGCACCACGAATGGTCAATATATTTGAATTATATTGGCAGGATATCACTGTTATATGGACACAATTGGCAACCTATCATATACATGCTCACTTTGGCTAGTGGAGTTCAGGCTATTTGCATAAAGCAGCATTTTCTCCTACCTTTTCAAATAAAGTTTTAGTTCTTCAAAATAACTAAGAACAGCTCGGGTCACTCGAGAGCTCCTAAAAACTATGGACACATTGAGTCACTCAAGTGCTCCTATAACCCATTAAGTTCACCCATCAAGTTTTATAAGAGAAATTAGAATGAATGAGACTTTTCAACTGCGTCAAGAGAAGTTACTCATAATTGTCCATTACCAGGGACACGACTAAGTACTTAGTTCATAAACCATATGCAGAGGCTAGTACACTTTACCCACAAGACCTGATCAACCCCTTTTGAGAGAAGACCAGGACGAGACCTTTTGGAAACAGAATCATGAGACGAACTCCGTACCGTACCATCCTATAAACACCTACATCTGCTAGTCACGGTAGGACATGATCCCATAACTTACTCAGTCAAGTCAGAGCCCATATGACATGTGGCTATACATGGAAGTAACTAATCAAGACCGTCTATTATCTCTTTGAAGCCTGGGTGACAATCCCGACCAAAACCCACACTCGATGACCCAATCAATGCCATTCCACCCAGGTGATTCACTGATTAAGTGGTTTTCATTTAACCAAAACATAATCCTTCTCATACACATATGTATCATGAAAACCACCCACACAACTAATAGCATGGCTAAGCATCTACAATATGATGGATATCAAGGAATCAACTGGGGTCTATGAAAATTCTATTGGGTACTCACATCATAGCATAGCATATGTAATATAAAACATTTCCTTCAATGTAAGCTACAGAAAACTAAATGCATAAGAAAACAATAGAAGTTTTATGATAGTGACACTTGCCTCAGTTGTAGTAATCGTTCACACAGTCTTCACAATCACAATAATCGCACTACGGATAATCTATCGTGCAAAATAATGAAGACAATCAACATACAGTAGCACAACACAACAAAATAGTATGCATGCATTTTAGAAAAGAGAAACAAGATTAAAAGCTTTCCATAAACATTTTCCATTAAATAGATAGGCTTTTAATATGCATTAATGAATTCTGGATACTTTTAGTACAGAATAGTTTCATATAATTATTAGAACCATGCTACTGAATAGGTAATGTTCATAGCTTTCATTTGCCACTGGTTTCACCTTAAAATGATTTATAGATTAAAAGTTGTAGCCAAAATACTCATTTAAGTGATTTAATCATAGATAATATTTTGTACTGTAACAAAATCAACTAATGCTACAGTGATGTAGATTACAATTTTCTGAATCTATAGACACCAAATTTGCCAATTTTGGAGTTGTGTATATTTTCCTATGAATTTATACCATTAAAGACATTTAAATAATCTAGGAAATATTTCGTATGGTAAAGTGCCAATTTTATTGCATGATAAAATTCTACACATTATTTTGAATCCAGGGATATCTTATTTGTCTTTTTATGCTAAATATTCCATTTTATATGAATTTTACAAGTTTGCAAAATTTCTGTCTATTAAATAAAAAGGAGAACACAGTCAGTCAACTGCTACGCCATGTGGCTGATACGCCCAATTTGCATCACCATTCTATATCATAATCTACCTCTATTCATTGATATTTGTCTTATCATGAGGTATTACTTATAGCTTTTCATCTGTTTATGCATGTTGGGATGATTTTTGGACGATGGACTGCCGGAGTCTGGATTCTGATGGAAAAAAGAGGCGTTTTGATGCTATTTCGCAAAGATCAGAAAAATACCAGAAAAATACGGGAACATTATATTTTTCCAGAAGACTGAGGAAGCCAGAAGGAGGGACGAAGAAGGGCCACAGGGGGCCCACACCCCCAGTAGGCGCGGGTCCCCCTGGGCCGCGCCTAGGGCAGGGGTGGCCCACGTGCCCGACCTCTGACTCCGCCCTTTCACCTATATCTTCCCTACGGAACCCTAACACCAGGGAGGCGACCATATATATATTTCCGTCACCTCTACGGGGCGGAAAACACCGAGAGAGAAAGATCTCTTTGGCAGACATATTTCTGCCAGGGAAATTCCTTACCGGAGAGGGGAGATCGTCGCCATCAACACCATCGTCAAGCTAGGCTTCAACAGGATCATCATCATCATCCACACCATCATATCCACCAGCACCATCATCACCACTCCGTCCTGCTGTAACAATTGTGTTGGATATTGCTTTAGTTCTTAGGGGAAACTTTCCCGGTGTTAATTACTATTGTAGTTGATGCTTGTGGGTGGAACCATTGGATTATTGTTTATGTTCAGATTGTTATCCATTATCATATCATCTTTGATCTTGATCCATATGATGTCTCGTTAGTAGTTCGTTTAGTTCTTGAATACATGGGAGAAGTCATGTTGTTAGTAGTGGATTTGTGTTCAGTTATTATTCAATGGTTTAGTATTTAAGTTGTGGTGCTATTCTTCTAGTGGTGTCATGTGAACATAGACTACATGATACTTCACCATTTATGGGACTAGGGTAATGCATTGTGTATTTGGCTACTAATTATGGGGTTACCGGAGTGACAGAAACCTGAACCCCCGTTAAGACACCTTTGCACAAGGGAGTGTAGGATCTCAGAGTTTAAGGTTGTGGTTAGATTTATATCTTAATTACTTTCATTTATTTATGGATGTTTGTAGGGGGTTTAATCACAAGTATGTATTAGTCCAAGTAAGGTCGGTACATTAGCACAGGTTCACCCACACAACACTTACAACACCAAAGAAGAGTACTCAGCTATTTGAAGCGAAAGCACTTGACAGAATTCCCATGTGTCGTCGAGAACGCTTGTTCCTTATAAGTATTTACACCGGCTTGTCCTTTGCTAAGAAAAGGATTGGGCCACTTACTGCGTTTGTTCTTTAATCCGTTTGCTAACTATTCACAGGGATTTCCTGCTCCATACCACTGTTCAGCACCTTCTGCTCCTCGTTGGGATCGACACTCCTATTTATCAAAAGTCCTACGATACACCCCCTATACTTGTGGGTCATCAAGACTATTTTCTAGCGCCATTGCCGGGGAGTGAAGCACTATTGAATAGTGGAACTGGTAAAGGAAACTTCTACTGTGAGTATTTATTTTGTTACTGCTTGTTGCTTTGTTTCCAATATGGATAAACCACTTGGTTTTGTGTTTGGGAAAACTACTACCACTGCTATGGTAGTATATGAACCACCACCTGTTGAGATAGATCCTTTAAAGATACCTACAAGTATTGTTGATCGTGTTATGGATAATTATTATTTAGGGGTTGGAACTGTCCATGCTAGTGATCACTTGCTTTTTATCCATGAATTATGCGGGTTTTTTAAGTGTGCAGGTATCACAACTGAACATGTGAAGAAGAAATTACTCTCCATATGCTTGAAAGGGAGAGACGAATAATGGTATAAGCTGCTGAAGAATGGACAATCCATGGAATGGGAGGAAATGGCATCTCTCTTTTATTTTAAATTTTATTCTCCCAGTAAGATTCGTAAGGATAGAAATCTGATATATAACTTTTGGCCTCGTGATGGAGAGAGTACAGCTCAATCTTGGGGGAGATTGAAGTTATTAATGCTTAAATGTCCTATTCATGAAGTCCCTAACAATATTATTATCAATAACTTTTATGCTGGGCTCTCTCTTCATGATAAAGATTTACTAGATGCTTCTTGTGCTAGATCATTCACACGCATGAAGGAAGAAGCTAAATGGGATCTACTAGACCATATTCAAGAGAACACTAAAGCTTGGGAGAATGACAAAGGGAGAAATTCAGGTATAAACTATGATTATGAATGCATTAAATATTTTATGGGAACTGATGACTTCCGTGATATTAGCAATGAGTTTGGTCTTGATTCCCAAAGTATTGCCAACTGTTTAAGGCCTTTTCCTCGTACATAGAAATTCCCAAGAAAAAGTGGAATAAGTACCATGCTCCTTATAAAGATGTTGTTAGTCATGTTCTTATTAGAAGTATGTTTGTACTAATAATAATATTGTGCTTGAACATCATGTTGAGAAAGTTTATTTCCCAGCTAAGGTAAAGGAGTATTCTATGATTATTAGTGCAAATAACAAAGGTACAATGAAAACTATGGAATCTGATGAGCAATTGAATGTTGAACCTGTGGTAATTATTGTGAAAGATCCTATCACTAGAAATATAGAGGATGAGCACATTGTGTTCTGTGAAGACGATTCTAATATTATCTCTCATCCTAGTAAGGCTAGAAAAGCTAGTGTTCCTGTGCTTTCTGTTAAAATTGGTGATCATTGCTACTATGGTTTATGTGATATTGGTGCTAGTTCTAGTGCTTTTCCTTATGAGCTTTACAGGGAAATTATGCATGAGATTGGTCCTTGTGAGCTTGAGGACTTTGATCCGGTTATTCACCTTGCTAATAAGGAAACAGTTTGCCCCATTGGTATTGTAAGAGACGTGGAGGTTCTCTATTGTAAGATTAAGTATCCTGCTGATTTTCTAGTGCTTAATTCAGCAGCTAGCAAAACTTGTCTTATCATTTTTGGTAGACCTTTCTTCAACACTTGTGGTGCTATTATAGATTGTAAGAAGGAGAAAATTTTAAATAAGTTTGATGGAGATTCTTATGAGTTTAACTTTTCCAAATTTGCTAAAGCTCCTTGTGAAAATAGCTCGCCTAATAAAGATTTCAGGATGGAACAACTTGCTTCTATTGATCAGGTTTATGACCTTGGACCACTTTTTGATGACTATAAGTATGCTTATTCTAATGATAAAGTTGTTGCCAATGATAGTTATATTGTCAACTTTATTCAAAGTGCTACTAAAAGTTATTATGAGAGAGGGAAACACGGTTTTATGCATCTCAATAATGTTAAGTTTCCCCATTTTATGTTGAAAGCTTTGACGTTGCATTTTTTTGTCTTCCTATGCTAGTGGCTTTTTTTTCAACGATTCATTTTCTCATGATACCCTCATGCATAGGAAGTGGGTTAGACTCAAGTGTGTTGGTTATTTGCTTCTTGATGCTCTTTTTCACTTCAAATATATATATCCTATGTGAGCATCTTTGAAAGTTTCAAGCCTAACTTAAAGGCATTAAAGAAAAGTACTTGTTGGGAGATAACCCAAGAGTTTTGTCGAGTCTTGGAAGTTATTACTTAACTGCTCCTTATTATTTTTGTTTTGGTTTTTGTGTAAAGTCCAACTACTTTTGTGAAGTAGAGGAGCTGTGAAAAGTGGCTGTCGAGGGACAGATTTTTTGTGCTTCACCGTAAAAATTTGTGAGGGAGCTCAGTACGTCGGATGGAGTTGTATTTTTTTGAGCTTGTTCTCCAAGTTGTTAACCAACTTTCATTAGTTTTTCACTTTTTGATTTAAGAAACATATGGTTTTCAAAAAAATCAATCTTTACTTGTTGGTCTGTTTTGACAGATTTCTGCCGTCATTTGCATTTGCCTCTTATAGAAGCTTTTGTTTTGATGGGTTTTCAGTTGAAGTTTGTACCTAAAGGTTTATTGTTTTTACTTGCACTAATGTTGCCATTGAAGTTTGTGTTTTGCCTTGTGAGAAAATGAATTTCCAGGAGAAGGAGGAAAGGAATCTGTAGAGTCCGTCTTTGAATAGGTAAAAGTGGTGAAAACAAAAGGTTCGTGAAACCCCAATATTTTTATATTTTTGATGTTTTTAATACGTAAGGGAAGTTACGAGGTGGAACAAAGGAGGAACCGGAGTCCAGGGTGGACAAACCCACCCCAGGCGCGGGCCCTGCCTAGCCGCGCCTGGAGGGGGTGTGCCACCCCTTAGCTCTCCGCCTTGTTTTTGTATTAAGACCTTCCTTATGCTTTGAAACTTCGTAATATATAACCCCCCCGGATCCCCCGAGGTTTGTGCATCGTGTTTTCGTCGTGTTTTTGTTTCGATCTGTTTCTGTTAGGAAATCTTCTCAAGTTTAGAACGCCATGGTCTCCGCCAACGACAAAGGCAAGAAGCCCGAGGAAGACGATCTTTACAAACCCAAGGAGGAGGAGATTTTGGTAGGATATGAAGGAGACATGGAGGAGGACAAGCAACCGGACACCCGCGCTACGGTTGCAAGCATTGGAGTGGTGGCAACCCCTATCAAGCTTAAGAGGACAGCACAAATGTCTACACGAGGGAAATCTCGACGTCATACCATCTCTCCACGGTCACCTCCTCCAAGTACCAAGAAACCCTTCCACACTCTTATACATGAGCGTCAATATCAACATGTGCCCAAAGGGAACTTGCCCTCGATGTGGGATATTCCTCGTTCTAACCATGCAGGGGAGGAGCACAAGGAAGATTGGGGAAAGAATAGCAAGGACTGGAACTATCGGTCCGATATGATCATGAACCGCACTGAGCATAATTCGGAGTTGATTCGTACTCTGACCTTCGATATGGAGGATTTGAAGAAACTTATTGAAGATCTTATCAAGAGAACACCACCACCACCGAAGGAGTAATTCGTCATCAGGATTGGCATCCCCTTGGCTTGTTCCAAGCTTGGGGGAGTGCCGCGGTATCACCACCATTATATTTTATCTTTTACCTTTTTAGTGGATTCATATCTTTGGTAGAGAAGTTATCTTATAGTTTGGTTTTCATGTGGAAGTATCTCTCCTTTAGTTGTTTATCTATGTATCCCTTGGTGTGAGTGCCTTTATTGGAATATTAATGAGAAGTCTCATCTTTTACGTTTTGCACTTCTTATTTTAGTTTGCAATCTCTATTATATGATGGATCTTGTTGATCATTATTGGCATCACTTTGGGATCATCAAGTGGATCTAAATTGGTTTTGGCAGACCGAGTTCTAGTCAATAGCAATACTTTTTGAAGTTTGAAAGAAAAAGAGAAAAGGCTTACATGTATTTTGTATCATTTATTTTCTTTCTTGTTGGCTCATAAGCTTTGTATTCTTTATTTAAGATATTTTGTGTCTTCAAGGAAGATTGCATGTTTGGCTTTATTACTTGTAAGTTTGCTTGTTTCTTTCAACTCTCTTGCTTGCTACCTGATACACCCAATTTGCATCACCATTCTATATCATAATTTACCTCTATTCATTGATATTTGTCTTATTATGAGGTAGTGATACGCCCAATTTGCATCACCATTATATATCATAATTTACCTCTATTCATTGATATTTTTCTCATTATGAGGTATTACTTATGGTTTTTCATCTGTTTATGCATGTTGGATGATTCTTGGAGGATGGACTGCCGGAGTCTGGATTCTGATGGAAAAGAAGACGTTTCGGTGCAATTTCGTGAAGATCAGAAAAATACCAGAAAAATATGGAAACATATTATTTCACCAGAAGACGAAGGAAGCCAGGAGGAGGAGCGAAGGGGGGCCGCGGGGAGCCCAAATCCCCCTATGCACGGGCCCACCTAAGGTCGCGCCTGTGGTGGGTTTGGCCCACCTGCCCGGCCTCAGACTCTCCCCCTTGGCCTATAACTTCCCTTAGGAACCCTAAGCCTCGGAGAGTGACCATAGATAGATTTCTGCCGCCTCTAGGGGGCGGAAAACACCGAGAGAGAAAGATCTCTCCGGCAGACAGATTTCTACCGGGGAAATTCCTTCCCGGAGAGGGGAGACCATCGCCATCAACACCATCATCAAGATGGGCTTCATCGGGATCATCATCATCATCTTCATCCACACCATCATATCCACCATCACCATCATCACGACTCCGTCTCGCTGTAACAATCGTGTTGGATATTGCTTAGTTCATTAAGGGAAACTTTCCCGGTGTTAATTACTATTGTAGTTAATGCTTGTGAGTGGAACCATTGGATTATTGTTTATGTTTAGATTGTTATCCATTATCATATCGTCTTTGATATTTATCCATATGATGTCTTTTGAGTAGTTCATCTAGTTCTTGAGGACATGGGAGAAGTCATGTTGTTAGTAGTGAATCTGTGATGAGTTATTATTCAATGGTTTAGTATTTAAGTTGTGGTGCTATTATTCTAGTGGTGTCATGTGAATGTCGACTACATGACACTTCACCATTTATGGGCCTAGGGGAATGCATTTTGTAATTGGATACTAATCGTGGGGTTGCCGGAGTGACAGAAACCTGAATCCCCGTTAGGACACCTTTGCCCAAGGAAGCGTAGGATCTCAGAGTTAAAGGTTGTGGTTAGATTCATATCTTAATTACTTTCTTGTAGTTACGGATGTTTGCAGGGGATTTAATCACAAGTATGTATTAGTCCTAGGAAGGGCGGTATGTTAGCACAGGTTCACCCAGACAACACTTACAAACACCAGAGAAGAGTACTCAGCTATTTGAAGCGAAAGCACTTGACAGAATTCCCATGTGCCCTAGAGAATGTTTGGTCCTTATAAGTATTTCCACAGGCTTGTCCTTTGCTAAGAAAGGATTGGGCCACTTGCTCCGTTTGTTCGTTACTTTTGTTACTTGCTCTTTGTTTTGTTGCCTTGTCAGAAAACCACTAAAAATCCGTTTGCTAAGTATTCATAGGGATTTCTTGCTCCATACCACTATTCAGCACCTTCTGCCCCTCGTTGGGATCGACACTCCTATTTATCGAAAGTACTACGATACACCCCCTATACTTGTGGGTCATCAAGACTATTTTCTGGCACTGTTGCCGGGGAGTGAAGCGCTATTGAAGAGTGCAACTGGTAAGGAAAACTTTCACTGCGAGTATTGCTTTTGTTACTGCTTGTTACTTTGTTTCCAATATGAATAACCCACTTGGTTTTCTGTTTGGGAAAACTACTACCACTTCTATGGTAGTATATGAACCACCACCTGTTGAGATAGATCCTTTTAAGATACCTACGAGTATTGTTAATCGTGTCATGGATAATTATTATTTTGGGGATGGAACTATCTACCCTGGTGATCACTTGCTTTATATCCATGAATTATGCGGGTTGTTCAAGTGTGCAGGTATCACAACTGAACAGGTGAAGAAGAAGTTACTCTCCATATCCTTGAAAGGGAGAGCTGAGGCATGGTATAAGCTGCTAAAGAATGGACAATCCATGGAATGGCAGGAGATGGCATCTCTCTTTTACTCTAAATTTTATCCTCCCAGTGAAATCCAAAAGGATAGAAGTCTTATATATAACTTTTGCCCTCTTGATGGAGAAAGTACAACTCAAGCTTGGGGGGGATTGAAGCTGCTAATGCTTAAATGTCCTATTCATGAACTCCCTAACAATATTATTCTCAATAAGTTTTATGCTAGGCTTTCTCTTCATGATAAAGGTTTATTAGATGCTTCTTGTGCTGGATCATTCACAAGTATGAAGGAAGAAGCTAAATGGGATCTTTTAGACCGTATTCAAGATAATACCGAGGCTTGGGAGAATGACAAAGGAAGAAAGTCAGGTATAAACTATGATTATTAGTGCATTAAATCTTTTATGGGAACTAATAACTTCCGTGATATCAGCAATAAGTTTGGCCTTGATCCTCAAGTTCTTGCGGAATGTTTAATGCTTTTGCCTCTTATATTGAGATTCCCAAGAAAGAGTGGTACAAGTACCATGCTCCTTATAAAGACATTGTTACCCACGTTCCTGCCAGTATAGAGGTTTGTACTGTTGATCCTATTTTGCCTGAACCTTATGTTGAGAAGATCCCTTTTCCCTCCAAGGTAAGGGAACACTATTTTGGCTAATTTGGTTAGCAAAAGCGCAAAGAAAACTGTAGGTTCCGATGAGCTTATTGATATCGAGCATGTGGTAGCTATTGTGAAAGATCTTGTCACTAGAAATATAGAGGATGAGTATATTGTCTTCTGTGAATACGCTTCTAATATTATCTCTCATCCTAGTAAGGCTAGAAAAGCTAGTGTTCTTGTGCTTTCTATTAAAATTGGTTATCATTGCTACTATGGTTTATGTGATATTGGTGATAGTTCTAGTGTTATTCCTTATGAGCTTTATAGGGAAATTATCCATGAGATTGGTCTTTGTGAGCTTGAAGACATTGATGTGGTTATTTACCTTGCCAATAGAGAGCAAGTTTGCCCCATTGGTATTGTAAGAGATGTGGAGGTCCTTTGTGGTAACATCAAATATCCTGCTGATTTTCTAGTACTTGGTAAAGAAGCTAGTAAAACCTATCCTATCATCTTTGGTAGACCCTTCCTTAATACTTGTGGGGCTATCATAGATTGTAGGAAGGAAAAAGTTTTTACTAAGTTTGCTGGAGAATCTTATGAGTTCATTTTTTCCAAATTTAAAACCCCTTATGAAAATAAATTACCTGATGAGGATTTCAAGGTTGAACAACTGTCTGCTATTTCTCTTGATCCTAACAATGCTTTGCAACAGTTCATGGAAGATATTGAAAGTGATGCCTTTATGAAGGAAAGAAATGATATTGATGAGGTTTTCCTTCGTCAACCTGAGTTACTTAATCATAATTTACCTGTGGAAGATTTGGGTACCACACTACCACCCAAAGGGGATCCTGTTTTCGAATTAAAACCTTTACCTGATGATCTTAAATATGTTTATCTCGATGATAAGAAGATATATCCTATTATTATTAGTTCTAAACTTTCAGGGAAGGAAGAAGAAAGGCTATTTGAGGTATTGAAGAAGCACCGAGGAGCTATGGGTTATACTCTTGATGATTTAAAAGGAATTTCTCCCACTATATGTCAGCATGCTATTAATATTGAGCATGATGCAAAACTAGTTGTTGAGCACCAGCACAGTCTAAATCCTAAAATGAACGAAGTGGTAAGAAATGAGGTATTAAAACTCCTTGATGGTGGTATTATTTATCCTATTGCTGATAGACAATGGGTTAGCCCTGTTCATTGTGTTCCCAAGAAAGGGGGAATTACTGTTGTGCCTAATGAGGATAATGAGCTTATACCCAGAGAGTAGTGGTTGGGTATAGAATGTGCATTGATTTTAGAAATATTAATAAAGTTACTAAGAAAGATCATTATACTTTGCCCTTTATTGATCAAATGCTTGAGAGGCTGTCCAAAAAGACTCACTTTTGCTTTTTTGATGGTTATTCTAGGTTTTCTCAAATCGCTGTGAAAGCACAGGACCAGAATAAAACCACTTTCACTTGTTCTTATGGTACTTATGCTTATAGGCGTATGCCTTTTGGTTTATGTAATGATCCTGCTACCTTTCAGAGATGTATGTCTGTTATCTTTCATGGTTTTTATGAAGAAATTGTGGAGGTTTTCATGGACGATTTTTTCGTCTATGGAACTTCTTTTGATAACTATTTGCACAACCTTGATAAAGTTTTGCAGAGATGTGAAGAAACCAACCTTGTTCTTAACTGGGAGAAATGTCATTTCATGGTTAATGAAGGAATTGTTCTTGGACATAAGATCTCTAAAAGAGGTATTGAAGTTGACTGAGCCAAAATTGAAACAGTTGAGGAGATGCCTTGTCCTAGGGATATCAAAGGTATTCGTAGTATCCTTGATCATGCTGGTTTCTATAGGATATTTATTAAAGATTTCTCCAAAATTTCAAAGCCCCTTACTAATCTTCTTCAAAAAGATGTACCTTTTGTTTTTTATGATGATTGTAAGGAAGCTTTTGAAACTTTGAAGAAAGCTTTAACAACTACTCCTATAGTCCAACCACCTGATTGGAGTTTACCTTTTGAAATCATGTGTGATGCTAGTGACTTTGTTGTGGGTGTTGTCCTTGGACAACTTGTTAACAAGAAGCTGAATGTAATTCATTATGCTAGCAAGACTCTAGATGCTACTCAAAAGAATTATACTACTACTGAAAAAGAGTTCTTAGCTGTAATCTTTGCTTGTGATAAGTTTAGACCTTATATTGTTGATTCTAAGGTTACTATTCATACTGACCATGCATCTATTAAGTACCTTATGACAAACAAGGACGCTAATCCTAGGCTTATAAGGTGGGTGTTGCTTTTGCAAGAGTTTGATCTGCATATTGTGGATAGGAAAGGTGCTGATAATCCTGTTGCTGATAATTTATCTCGTTTGGAAAACATTTCTTTTGACCCTTTGCATGTTAATGATAGTTTTCCAAATGAGAAGTTAGCTGCAATAAGGGTAAGTCCACATGAGAATCCCTGCTAGGCTGATTATGCCAACTTTATTGTTTCCAAGTATTTGCCTCCAACCTTTACAGCCTAGCAAAGAAGGGAATTCTTCTATGATCTAAGGCATTACTTTTGGGATGACCCACACCTATACAAGGAAGGAGTAGATGGCATTATGAGAAGATGTGTTCCAGAATTTGAACAACAAGAGATATTGAGAAAATGTCATGGCAATGCTTATGGAGGACATCATGCTGGGGATAGGACTACACAGAAGGTTTTACAATCTGTATTTTATTGGCCTACTCTTTTTAAAGATGCAAGGAAGTTTATCTTATCCTGTGATGAATGCCAACGAGTAGGTAACATCTCTAGACGCAATGAAATGCCTATGAATTATTATGTGGTTACTGAACCTTTTGATTGTTGGGGATTTGACTTTATGGGGTCTTTTCCTCCTTCAAAAGGGTATACTCATATTCTTGTTGTTGTTGACTATGTTACAAAGTGGGTAGAAGCCATACCTACAAGTAGTACCGATGGTAAGACTTCTTTGAAAATGCTCAAAGATGTCATTTTTCCTAGGTTCGGTGTACCTAGATATCTCATGACTGATCGAGGCTCCCATTTTATTCATGGGGGTTTTAGAAAAACTCTCGCTAAGTATGATGTAAACCACAGAATAGCTTCAGCTTAACACCCCCAAACTAGTGGGCAAGTAGAACTTTCCAATAGGGAAATTAAATCTATCTTGCAGAAGACTATCAATAGGTCTAGAAAAAATTGGGCTAAAAAGTTGAATGACGCTTTGTGGGCTTATTGAACTGCTTATAAAAATCCTATGGGGATGTCTCCTTACAAAATGGTCTATGGGAAGGCTTGTCACTTGCCTTTAGAATTAGAACACAAAGCTTATTGGGCAGTGAAAGAGTTGAATAGAGATTTTAGACTTGCTGGTGAGAAAAGACTGCTCGATTTAAGTAATCTAGAGGAGTGGAGAGGGGAAGCTTACGAAAATGCAAGGCTCTTTAAGGAAAAAGTAAAAAGATGGCATGATAGGAGAATTCTCAAAAGGGAGTTCCATGTTGATGAGAAAGTTCTTTTGTATAGGTCTCGTCTTAGATTTTTTGCAGGGAAACTACTATCCAAATGGGAAGGACCTTTTATTATCAAGGAAGTGTACCATTCAAGTGCCATCAAAATCTCTTCTCTGAAGGATGACACAAAACAGGTTGTTAATGGTCAAAGACTAAAACATTATATTTCTGGAGATTCTTACAATGAAGAAGTGGATGTCGTTCAAATGGTGACTCCCGAAGAATTTATCAAGAACCAAACACCAGAAACTGTAGAGTTCGTCTTTGAATAGGTAAAAGTGGTGAAAACAGAAGGTTCATGAAACTCCAATATTTTTATATTTTTTATGTTTTTTAATACATAAGGGAAGTTACGAGACGAAACTGAAGAGGAAATGGAGCCCGGGGTGGACAAACCCACCCCAGGCGCGGGCCTAGCCTGGCCGCGCCTGGAGGGGGTTTGCCACCCCCAAACTCCATCTCCGCTTCGTTTCCATGTCAAAACCTTCCTTATGCATTGAAACTTCGTGATATATAACCCCCCGGGTTCCCTGAGGTTCTTGCATCATGTTCTTGTCGTGTTTTCGTTTGCGATCTGTTTCTGTCAGGAAAAGTCTCAGATTTGGAGCCTCAATGTCTTCCTCTGGACAACCCACGGAGGATTACTCTGCGGGTGTCCTCAACCCGTACATATATGAGTTGAGGATTCACCCCAAAGAGTTGATCCTTAACGAGGGGAAGGTACAGATGAAATAAGTTCAAGGCCCTAAAGGAGAAGGCAGTCTGGAAGATAGGATGGAAGCGCTGGAACAAGAAGTTTTCACGTATAAGAAGATGGCAGAACGCGAAGTGGATGTTATTCACAAGATAAGTTTAGAACTCATCACCAAGCACGAGGGAGAAGTTGCTGAGCTCCAAGAAGATATCTTCTCACTCCGTCAGACCACCAATCAATTGCAAGCACAGCTTTATGACATACATAACCAAAACTATGAGTATGAGGCTAGATTTAATCGCATTAGCTCTGCTGCTAGTTTCAGGATTGCAGAGACAAGGACATCCTTTTTGGATGGGGAGCCATTGCCTTGGGAAGTTTGATGATGACAAGGAAACCACACCACCAAGGGAGTAATTCGTCATCGGGTTTGGCATTCCCTTGGCTTGTCCCAAGCTTGGGGGAGTGCCGCGGTATCACCACCACTACCTATTATCTTTTACCTTTTTAGTGGATTCATATCTGTGGTAGAGAGGTTATCTTATAGTTTGGTTTTCATGTGGAAGTATCTCTCCTTTAGTTGATTATCTATGTATCCCTTGGTGTGAGTGCCTTTATTTGAATATTAATGAGAAGTCTCATCTTTTACTTTTTGCACTTCTTATTTTAGTTTGTAATCTCTATTATATAATCAATCTTGTTGATCAGTATTGGCACCACTTTGGGATCATCAAGTGGATCTAAATTGGTTTTGGCAAACCGAGTTCTGGTCAGTAGCATTACTATGAAAGAGAAAAAGAAACAAAAAGCTTACAAGTATTTTGTATCATTTATTTTCTTTCTTGTTGGCTCATAAGCTTAGTATTCTTTATTTAAGATCCTTTTGTGTCTTCAAGGAAGACTGCATGTTTGGCTTTATTACTTGTATGTTTGTTTGTTTCTTTCAACTCTCTTGCTTTCTACCTAGCCTTGCTAGCCAAAAACCTGTTTTGAGAAGGCATACTTCTCATGTTTCCAAAACCCTTTGAACCAAAAACCTTTGCCACTTGTGTCCACCATATCTACCTAGTATCTTTCGCTATTCCTAGCAAATTCTCAAGCTTCATATACCTTTCGAATTAAAAAGTATTTTGTTATGTGAAAACTAGTTAGTAAAGCTCTCATGAACTTGATGGCACACTTTATTTCTTTGCCCCTAATAAACATGAACCATTGTGAACATCGAAGTTGTATATGCTAGCATCTATATGTTGGAAATAGCAGAACCGTGCTGTCACGGGGAACGCTTTCAACATTGCACTTGTACTCTATACACAGTTGATATCGTGCTCTTTTGTCTATGGATGTCAACAATGTGAAATAAAGAGGGAACTTGTAAGTCCATGGAGTTTATATTCTGTGTTAGAGAAACGCCTGGGCCGCTAGCCTAATCCATGCTTAATCATGGTGGAAATTTGCAGCATCACCATAGTGAGCCATCTATGAAACATCCTCAATAAAAAGTTATGCATATGGTAAATAAAAAGATTGCTGAGATGCTCATTGTCTGCTTGCCTTGTCATTTTGGTTATGGGAAAGCTCCTATGTCATGTGCAAGGGGTACCCCGTTGGCGGTTCTCAATGATATGCAAATACTTACAATGACAAGAACTTACCTGGGCCCAAAGTTGAGTTTTCATGAGGAGTGGCCCTCATATTCAAGGGACATGAGATTGCCAACTTATATTTCGTCAAGCATATACTCCATCTTTGTTCACTTTAACCTTAATCATCTCAAGATGCTTATGATAGGGGCAATGAGGGCTCAAAGCTAGTAAGTACCATAATCTTTTGGAAGCTCTTTATGACTTGTAATCCCTGCTACCCTCTAAGAAGCGACCTTTCTCCTGGTTACGAGTTTGAGTCAGTAAACCTACTTCCTCTCTGTCTCTAGCAAGCTGTTGAGTTGTTGTGTTTCAAGAATTCATATGGTGATTTATTCAATCATGTTCTCTATCTTCCATGTTTGCACAAAACTCTTATCTATTGAGTATTACTTTGAAAGCCTTCACTTGTGAAAAAACATTTTTGAGCAAAGAGTGTTCTAGTTTTGAAACTTCTACAAAAAGCTTTTGTGAAACTGTTTGCCAGGTGTTCTCTGACCAAGAACGAGTTTTCCAATTCGAAATATGATGATTCCTGGAGGATGGACTGCTCGAGTCTGGATTCTGATGGAAAAGAAGGCGTTTCCGTGCAATTTCGCGAAGATTAGAAAAATACCAGAAAAATATGGAAACATATTATTTCACCAGAAGACGAAGGAAGCCAGAAGGAGGAGCGAAGGGGGGCTGCAGGGGGCCCAAACCCCCTAGGCGCGGGCCCACCTTAGGCCACGCCTGGGGTGGGTTTGGCCCACCTGCCCGGCCTCCGACTCTCCCCCTTCTCCTATAACTTCCCTTCGCAATCCTAAGCCTCGGAGAGTGACCACAGATATATTTCCACCGCCTCTGGGGTTCGGAAAACACCGAGAGAGAAAGATCTCTCTGGCAGACAGATTTCTGCCGGGGAAATTCCTTCCAGGAGAGGGGAGAATGTCGCCATCAACACCATCATCAAGCTAGGCTTCATCGGGATCATCATCATCCAGACCATCATCTCCACCAACACCATCATCTCCACCAGCACCATCATCACCACTCTGTCTCGCTGTAACAATCGTGTTGGATATTGGTTAGTTCATTAGGGGAAACTTTCCCAGTGTTAATTACTATTGTAGTTGATGCTTGTGAGTGGAACCATTGGATTATTGTTTATGTTCAGATTGTTATCCATTATCATATCGTCTTTGATCTTGATCCATATGATGTCTTGTGAGTAGTTCGTCTAGTTCTTGAGGACATGTGTGTCGGGGGGTTGACCTCGGGTAGGTCAGAGACGGGGAAAGACAGAAGTACAATCCCCGTCTGGTTTCCGAGTTACGGTCTAGGTTGGCCGAATCATGAATATGTCGGCCGAGGTATGGAGGCGAGAAGCCCGTGTATATGTATCAAGCCGTTACCCGGCCGAGTTACTGCAAGGGTCGGCCGGGTTAGCCCGAGTGATCTCGATGCAGGTGAAGGATAAGCCGAGTTACGCAAGGTAAGGTAAGGCCGAATGATACGAAGCTTGCAGGAGAAGGAGAAACCCAAGGTCAAACTCTAGCTGCAGGCTAGAAGGAATCAGAGCGGAGCCAAGCACAATAGACAAAGATGCAGAGCGTCAGAGGGGCAGAAGGAGGTCACGGATGTGACAGTCCTGGAGCCCGAGGCACGCAGGAGGGGTCCTCTGGAGCCTTGCCGTCGTTAGAAGGGCGACAGGGAAATGAGGCCGCCGAACTACTATTTTGGGACAAGCATATTCCTTGAATATGCTTGCCTCGTCAGCCCTAAGGGCACCCAAGGCTCTCCTTTATAAGGGGAATCTTGGACCCTGAGGAGGGCATCGACTCATTTTGGTACCGTTAGGCTGGTGAGATTCATCTTTTCTCCCTGTATACAGCTCGAGGAGCACTTGTAGCCCAAAATAAGAGAAATAAAGATCTTTGCCTTAACCACTTGAGTGTAGAATCAGTTGCATCTTCCCTCCCCAGATCCCACTAGCATCCATTGGCCCCATACTTTAGCCTACCCATGGCATCTGCCGTGCCACCACCACGACAGTTGGCGCCCACCGTGGGGCCAGCAGCGGTGCTAGCTGGAGTTATGATCCGGACGGGAAACTTCATCAGCACAGGCGAGCGCGTTGTTTCTGGCTTGGTCCAGAGGTTTGGTCTCTGCGACTACGTCAGCGACAATGCAGGGAGCTTCAGGGGAAGGCTCCCCCGCGCAATGGTGTCTTCATCGGCCTTGGCGAGCACAGGATCTACGTCGGCGTCGACATCACCGGCATTTTCCCTCATCAAGTTGTTGTTGCAGGAGATCCACCTCTTAACGCAGCAAGTCGTCCGTTCAGGGCACATGCTGCAGGAAGCGTTGAGGTGATGGTCGCTGCAGGAGCGCAAGCTGGAGCAGCAGTTGCCGGGTCAAGCAGAAAACCCGCCACAGGCGCACAAGGCGCACCCAAGTAGACTGCGCCACAACCCACTGAGGTAATCCCGCCAGTGACCAACCCGACCGAGCTACAAGACATCACCCCAAAGGCACCAAGAGTAAGAGGGCCACCTCTGGAAAGGCCAGAGAACATTCTTCAGGCGACCATAGAAAACTTGACTACACCTGTAGCGCCGATATTTGATCCGGCAAATGCTCAGGCAAAATTAGAAGAAACCAGGCAAAAGGTGCTGGTAGAGGCCAAGAAAGTATCGGCCTTGCGGGAGTCCTTGAACAGGACCCTAAGAGAATATGCCAAAGCTAATAAGCTCGATATAGCACCTGAGCGGGTGGACAAATTAAGATTAAGAGGGAAGAATCTCATGGATGACATTAACAAAGAGCATGAAGCTCACAGAGCAGAATCAGATGATTTGGGTTTGCCGAGGTATAGTACCCCGGCGAAGAACCTGAGAGCGGCAAATGCAGCAGCATTGGAATTAGAGGGGTTGACCGGGGAAGCCCGGCAGAAACAACAAGAAAGAGTGAATGAGCTGGTGCGCATCGCGAACCAGCAAAATGAGGAAATACTCAGAACAAACCCGGCAAGGCCAGGGGCCTCGCGGATGGTTCATTCGGCAGGGGCAGCGCCTGCCTTATCCGCGGTAGCAGCATCTTCACCCGGAAACAACGCTCGAAGAGACAAAGCAGTAACCTCAGGGAAGAGGAACAAGCAAATTGTTCCATACGATCCGGCAATGGCGGGAAAGGCAAATGAGAACAGAGGCAATGCAAGCCGAGGTAACAGTGGGGAGAGAAACCACGGCCGTGTGGAAAAAGACGGCGGAGGACGAGGCAATGGAGATCTCGGCAGAAGAGAACCCGCGAGAGGTAATCATGAAAACCAGACCCCGGCCGAAGTAAGGAGAGAGATGCCGCTCAACCCGCAACCAAGGCATGAGCCTCGGCAGGAAAGATAAGCGAGGCCAGCTCGCCACAATCAAATGAATGAAAGGTATAATGATGGTTATTCCGAGGAGGAATACGCAATCCAGGGTGGAAATAACCACTATGGGATGCACGACAGGATCCTATGCAGAGATTTGCCAGCAAGTGATGCAAGAGTGAAGCTGGACTGGCTATACCGGTCCGAGTTGTTGGAAGAACAGGGTCCACCAGGTCCGACATGTTTTGGACCACGGATCATGGGCGAACCACCAGTGCCGAACTTTCAGTTAGCAAGAGGCACAAAAACATACAATGGAAGTACCAAGCCACAAGACTGTTTGATTGACTATGCCACTGCTGTGAAGATAGCGGGTGGGAACTTAAGATGGGCAGTGCGGTATGTCCCACAAATGTTGGAAGGACCAGCCAGGGTATGGCTGAATAATCTACCAGCCGGTAGTATCAACTGTTGGTTAGATTTCGAAGAAATGTTCGTCAGCAACTTTACCAGCACATACAAGAGGCCAAATAGGCCACAACAGTTAGCCATGTGCAAGCAGAGGCCGAATGAAACAGATAGAGAGTTTTTGACTCGATGGTGCAACTTGAGAAACTCATGTGAAGGGGTTATCGAATCGCAAGCAATAGCTTGGTTCACGCAAGGCTGCCGTTACGCCAGCGTGTTGTGGCAACGCCTGCAAAGAGATATGCCAACCACACTGGCAGAGACTACCAGAATAGCAGATTCCTATGCATTAGGCGACCCAACCCAACCGGAATTAATGTCGGCAGATCATCGCGAGCAACAGTACCATTATGCAAGAGAATTGGCCGGGTCATCCAGGCGTGATTTCAGAGGAAGAAGAAGAGAGGAGAGGCCGGATTATAGATATAATTCGGCCCAAGTGGCAGCGGTAGCACAAGATCAGCCGAGTCATGGAGCAACTCAACGGCAGAAGAATGGACCTCAGCAGTGGACACCAAGAAATGAAGGAAAAAGGCAGTGGACCCCAGAGCAAAAGAAGCAATGGCAAGAGAGGCTGAAATACACGTTTGAATCCATGTTAGATCAGCCGTGTAAATTTCACACATCAAACCCATCCAGACCAGCCAATCATACGACCCGCCAATGTGCATGGATGAAAAATGCAATGGGGAACCCCGCAGGAGTTCAGGCGCCCCATCAAGTCCAACAGCAGCATAAGCCGCAATTAACTGGAGCAAATACACAACAACTGATGCTACCGCCCCCTCCCCCGAGGTATGATAACTCGGATCGGAGGGATGCAGTGCATCAAGTAATAAACCAGGTCCAGGATGGAAGGACGAATCTGACAAATACTGGACGTAATGATTACAGAGAACATCACCAGTCTTATTGTGTGTTCACAACGGAACATCAAGACAAGCAGAGTGTGCAGCGCCGGCATATGGAAGTGAATGCAGTTATGCCGGCAGTACCAAGATACGTGCCATGGTCTGATCAGGAGGTGACCTGGAGCATGAAGGACCACCCCAGAATAATGCCAAGTCCAGGATCATATGCACTTGTGTTGGATCCGACATTCGTTGGACCAAGCATCAACGTGAAATTTTCAAAAGTACTCATTGACAATGGAAGCAGTATCAACATCATGTACAAAGATACCATGCATAAACTCGGAATATCGCAGAACATGCTGCAATCCACGAGGACCACTTTCCATGGGATAGTGCCAGGGCTTTCATGTGAGCCCATCGATAAAGTCCGAGTGGACGTGTTATTCGGTACAAGAGATAACTTCATAGCAGAAAATTTAGAATTTGAAGTAGTGGACCTGGAAAGTTGTTATAATGCTCTACTCGGACGGCCCGCACTGGCCAAATTCATGAGCAGCTGTCATATAAATTATCTGAAGATGAAGCTACCCAGACCACAAGGAGTGATAACAGTTGCAGGGGATTACAAGAAGTCAATGGACTGTGCTTCAGCCGGGTCTAATTTGGCCGAGTCATTGGTTATAGCAAGAGAAAAGAGAAGGATTCAAGAAGTAGCAGCCCTCTCGGTCGGCTGGCATTGAACATGCGGCGCTGGCCAACCTCATGGCGGTTCTTTTCGGCCGACTAAAGAGACGAAGAAATTTCAGATTGATGAGCAATTCCCAGAGCGTACTGTTACTATTGGTGCAGGCCTGGATGCTAAATAGGAAAGCGAGCTCACCAACTTCCTCCGTGAGAATCGGGACATATTTGCATGGTCAACTCAAGATCTGCAAGGTGTTCCGAGGGAGTTGGCTGAGCACTCTTTGAATGTAAGGCCAGGATCAAGGCCGGTGAAGCAACCTCTCCGCCGCTTCGCCGAAGACAGGAGAAAAGTAATAGGAGATGAAATAGCTCGGCTCCTCGCAGCTGGGTTCATCATGGAGGTGCTATACCCGGATTGGTTATCAAATCCGGTGCTAGTAGAAAAGAAGAAAGATGACCCCAATGTAGCCATTGTATGGCGAATGTGTATCGATTACACCAACCTGAACAAGGCATGTCCGAAAGATCCTTTTCCATTGCCTAGAATAGACCAAGTCATTGACTCGACCGCTGGTTGTGAGCTATTATCGTTTGTAGATGCGTATTCTGGTTTCCACCAGATACCGTTAAATCCGGCCGATCAAATAAAGACTGCATTTATTACCCCGTACGGGGCTTATTGTTATCGCACAATGCCATTTGGCCTACGAAATGCAGGAGCGACATATCAGAGATGCATGCAAAAATGCCTGCATGATCAGATAGGAAAAAATGTACAAGTATATGTGGATGACGTGGTCATCAAAACTAAAGAAAGTAAAACATTACTAGAAGATATACGGCAGACTTTTGCGAACCTGAGAAGGTTCCGAATGAAGCTTAATCCAGAGAAATGCACATTTGGCGTGCCAGCAGGAAAATTACTCGGTTTCCTTGTATCTAGCCGAGGTATCAAGGCTAATCCAACAAAGATAAGAGCAGTAGAAAAAATGGAATTGCCAAAATGTTTGAATGATGTACAAAAATTCACGGGCTGCCTGGCCTCGCTTAGTCGATTTGTATGTCGGCTAGGAGAGAAGGCGCTGCCGCTCTATCAGCTGATGAGAAAATTGGATAAATTCATTTGGACTCCACAGGCAAACCTCGCATTTCGTGAATTGAAAAAGATGTTAGTTACGGCACCCATTTTGGCTTCTCCATTATCAAAAGAGCCTATGTTACTCTATGTAGCGGCTACCAATAGAGTAGTGAGTACTGTAGTCGTAGTGGAACGACTTGAAGATGGTAAGAAAATTCAGAGGCCGGTGTATTATCTAAGTGAGGTGTTATCCACTTCAAAGCAGAATTACCCGCATTATCAGAAGATGGCTTATGGAGTATATATGTCGGCAAAAAAGCTTAAACATTACTTCAAAGAGCATCCCATCAAAGTAATCTGTGAGGCACCCATAGCCGACATATTGAGCAACAAAGACGCATGTGGACGAATAGCAAAATGGGCGATCGAGTTATCACCATACGCTCCACAGTTTGATAGAAGATATGCAATCAAATCTCAGGCTGTCGCCGACTTTCTCGTGGACTGGGCCGAGGTGCAGTATGAGCCACCATTGCCAGATCCAAATTACTGGACTATGCATTTCGATGGTTCCAAACTAAGGAATGGTTTGGGAGCGGGAATAGTGTTAACCTCGCCTAAAAAAGACCAATTGAAATATGTATTGCAAATACATTTTGCTGCGTCCAACAATGTAGCCGAGTATGAAGCGCTAGTCCATGGATTGAAAGTAGCAAAAGAAATTGGTATACTCCGAATCTTATGCTATGGTGACTCGGATCTAGTAGTACAACAAGTATCAGGCAGTTGGGACGCATTAGATGCTAATATGGCTTTATACAGGTTCCATGTGCAAAAAATCAGTGGATACTTTGAAGGATGTGAATTTCACCACATACCTCGGGCGGAAAATGATGCCGCCGACACATTGTCAAAATTAGGATCAACCCGGCAATCAATTCCTCCAGGTATTGCCCTGGAACACCTCAGGAAACCATCAATAATCCCATCACCAGAATTCGAGTCTATCTTTATCCCAGCAAATTCTGCAGAAGATCACACGCCAATGGAGGTAGATCCGCAGTATGACTCGGAACCCCTCAAGAGGAGGACAACCGGGGTAAGCGCAATCATGGAGAAAGCCGAGATATATATGTCGGCAGAGAACAATGAGATAGACAGTGAGGTCACATCAGAAAAAGTAACACCGTTATGGGCGCAACCCATATTTTCTTACCTAAAAGACGCGATGTTGCCGAGTAATGAGGTATTAGCTAGACAAACCGTAAGAAGGGCAAAAGCTTATACAATCATAAACAATGAGCTGTATAAAAGAAGCGTCACAAACGTATTGTAGAAGTGTGTAAGTTCGGTAGAAGGTCAGGAAATCCTTCTAGACATACACCAAGGAGAATGTGGGCACCATGCCTCATCTCGCGCCTTGGTAGCCAAGGCATTCAGGCATGGATTTTATTGGCCGACGGCATTGAAAGAAGCAAAATAATTAGTTAAGAAATGCAATGGATGTCAGAGATACGCAACCAGAATACACATGCCATCGGCCGAGTTAAAAACAATACCCATCACTTGGCCATTTTCTGTATGGGGTTTAGATATGGTGGGACCATTCAAGACGGCACGAGGAGGAATGACCCACATATTGGTTATGGTGGACAAGTTCACAAAATGGATTGAAGTAAAACCAATTAAAAAGTGTGATGGGCCCACAGCAGTGAAATTTCTCAAGGATATCATCTTAAGATATGGGTACCCGCACAGTATTATTACGGACAATGGCACAAACTTTGCAGAAGGAGCTTTCGCTAGATTTTTCCGAGAGAAGCACATAAGACTAGATATTGCCTTTGTGGCTCACCCAGCATCCAATGGGCAAGTGGAAAGGTCTAATGGACTGGTGCTATCAGGAATAAAACCACGGCTTGTCGAACCATTGCAAAGGTCGGCAGGATGTTGGATCGAAGAAATCCTAGCCGTACTATGGAGCCTCCGGACTACTCCGAATAGATCAACAGGTTATACACCGTTCTTTCTGGTGTACGGGGCAGAGGCCGTACTTCCAGCCGACATAATATATGACTCGCCAAGAGTTGCTCAGTACACAACCTCAGAGACAAATGAGATAGCTCGGCAAGATGCCGTAGACCTGCTGGAAGAAGCCAGAGAGTTGACATTATCACGATCAGCTATTTATCAACAGAACTTGCGGCGGTATCACAGCAAGAAAGTGAATCCAAGAGTATTCAAAGAAGGAGATTTGGTCCTCTGACTAGTGCAACGCACGGCAGGCATGCACAAGTTGTTACCCCCATGGGAGGGACCATTTATTGTGAGCAAAGCGTTGCATAATGATGCCTATTATCTAATCGACGCTCAGTCCCTCGGAGGGAACAAGGCAGACAAAGCTGGCGAAGAAACGAAGCGTCCATTGAATGTAGCTTTACTTCGGCCATTCTACTCGTAGCATTATATCTCAAAGTCATGATCCAATGATGTATTTGAACCTCGGCGCCCAGAGCAGTAACTCGGGGACTGCCATATGTTATATCTATTTCATGTTATGTATTTGAACCTCGGCGCCCAGAGCAGTGACTCGGGGACTGCCATATTTTATATCAATTTCATGTTATGTATTTGAACCTCGGTGCCCGGAGCAGTAACTCGGGGACTGCCATATGTTATATCTATTTCGTGTTATGTGTTTGAACCTCGGCGCCCAGAGCAGTGGCTCGGGGACTGCCATATGTTATATCAATTTCATATTAATATCTAAACCTCGGCATCCAAAGCAGCGACTCGGGGTCTACCGTATGCTACCTCAATCTTATGCTGAGCGCACCCGTATTAGTCTTATACTACCTCTGAAATTTGATTTACATATCGAAGTTTCGCACAATAAACAATGATCCAGTGATTGCTATATATTTTTTCACAACGAAGTAGTCAATCTCGTTGTAATGATCAATATTATATGATATTCAGAGCTCACGCCTGGATAAAACCATAAAAAATAAAGGCAAAGATAAATCCTAAAAGGTCAGGAAATTGAGGGCCAACAAAGCAAGAATTCGGGCGAACACCCACTTAACCAAATGGTAACAACTACAAGTGTGTATGTCACAGCAGTACACAGCAAAAGAAATTTGAATCATACAGAGAATTGACAAATATTTCGCCTACATCATACGCCCGGCATGCCATGGATCAGAAATAACTTAGGCGTTGTTCGTTGGGGAGGCAACAGCTTGGTCAGGTGCGCGGCACTCCGACGTAGGAGGAACTTCGACTGAGGTTGCCTCGCCCTCCGCCGACCCAGGTGCAACTTCAGCGGAAGCCCGAGGTTGCTCAGGAGCATCAGTCCGTGCGGTAGAATGCCCGGTACCTTTGGAGGAGGACCGCACGTCACCGTTGCTGTCCGAGCTTGAGCTGGAGCTGTCAGATGCGGCCGAATCATCCTCACCCTCCCCTTGCTCAGCCGAATTATCATCCGAAGCATCCTCAACTACAACCTCCTCATCCGGGTCTGGAAGAAAACTCGGCCCTTCATTCCAAGTGTGCACGTCGGCATACTTGACGAGTTGGAAGGCCCGAGCTTGCCGAAGAGCAACAAAAGTGGGATCCTCAACCCAGCGGGAACGGTCGCAAATTTCTCGGGATGTCAAGAGAGATGTCTTCATACCATGACATGATAATGAAGGGCCATATCGGCACCAAAGACGCCCAATGATTCCCTCCAAAGACTTAACTGCCTCTCAGATGCCATTAGTCTTTTCACCAATAACTTGACTTCGTTGATATCAGGAGTCCCCGAGGTATTCGGCCAGAGTACATGGTAAGCTCGGATAGCAGCTTGCACCAAGTCCTGGCCCATAATTTTCATTGGACCAACTGCGGCACCAACGGCAACCAAGTAATCCTCCATTGAATACTCCGAATCAACGGTAACAGGTTCACCTCGGCGCACGCGAGCTGTAAGAACCGCTTTAGAACTCACAGTCTTGGCCTCGGGGAAATGATCTGCACAAAGCATGAACGTGTCAGATGGTAGCGGGAACAAAAAAGAACAATGCAATTCGACGATGTTAAGTAGCTTACGATGAATGTAACTCATCATTATCTGAAGGTCTTTGGCCCAGGCGACCTTGCTCTTCTCAAAACGAGAAATTTCCTCGCTCAACCCCTGAGTCTTTAGTTCGACAGCCTCGAGGAGTTCTTTGTTCTTCTGCAGCTCCAAAACCAACCGATTCTTCTCCTTGGAAAATTCTTGGTCGACCTTTTCCAGTTCGGATTTCTGAGATAGCTTGATAGTATACACCTCGGATCGCAGGCGAGTTATTTCATCATCTTTTTCTTGTATTTGCGCCGAATGAATAGCGTTTTGTTCTAAAAAATGCAGCATCACATCAGGCATGGGCATGCAATCTTGATGTGACACTGCAAAGTTTTGCAACTCAGCTTTACCAGAGCCAAACGCAATAAGGAAACTTAGAATATATATTAAAAGGGAAAGGGTGTAAAATAAAAAGGAAACTAACCTTCCAGGCTCTTGACCTTCTTCTCAAGGAGAATATTGAGGTTATTAATGTTACCTGTTCACCAAGAAAGTAAGCCGGCATCTCGCGGACAAATACATAAGAATGTTGGAAATAAGGAAAAGGAACTATCGACATACCAGCCTTCTTCACCACTAGAAGAATTTTCTCGTATTTTTCTTCCAGCTTGCGGTGCGAAAAAATCAACCTCTGGAATTCGGCGGTCCGCCGGTCATGTGCAACCTGAGCAATGAGGCAAAATGATAAATCGACAGTAAAAGCTAAATCAGATCCGAGTCAAGCAGGACTTAACTCGGATCTAGGTGGCTGGATATTCAAAGCTAAATCAGATCCGAGTCAAGCAGGACTTAACTCGGATCTAGGTGGCTGGATATTCAAAGCTAAATCAGATCCGAGTCAAGCAGGACTTAACTCGGATCTAGGTGGCTGGATATTCAAAGCTAAATCAGATCCGAGTCAAGCAGGACTTAACTCAGATCTAGGTGGCTGGATATTCAAAGCTAAATTAGATCTGAATCAAGCAGAGCTTAATTCGGCTCTAGGTGGCTGGATATTCAAAGCTAAATCAGATCCGAATCAACCAGGATTTAACTCAGATCTAGGTGGCTGGATATTCAAAGCTAAATTAGATCCGAGTCAAGCAGAACTTAATTCGGATCTAAGTGGCTGGACATTCAAAGCTAAAGCACGTCCGAATTAAGCAAAACTTAACTCGGATCTAGATGGCCGGGTTACCAAACCCTAGAACTAAATTAAGTCAAAGATCATTAAACTTCCAAGTATATAACAAGTTATTTCCTTGCAAGTTTCGGGGACTAGAGCATATGGTAACATCTGAGGACTAATTTAAAACTCAGGGAAACAGTAATTACCTCATTCATCTTATTGGTATCAACGATGAACTTGGCAGCATGGTCGAAACGGCCGCTGATGTCGGAAAGCTGAAAGGGCTGGTTGATTGGATTACCCTCAAAATGATCAGCGGCGTTCCAATTATTGGCATACTCCACCAGCGCACCGAGGCTGTTTCCACTGGCCGTCCGAGTTAAGACCTTACCCCGGACAGGCTGTTTAACCACTGCGGCCGTAGGGCTCTTATGAAGAGCAAGTTGGGTGTTGGCGGCCGAGGCAACGGGGGCTTTAGTAGGCGCAGCTCCCTTACGCAGCACGTCGGCAATACTCGGCTGAGAAGAGCCGACAAGACCTTTCTGGGAAGAGGAAGTCTTGGCGGCAACAGCTTTTCTCGCCTTAGAGGAGGCATCAGCAGGAAGTGACGCCTCGGAAGTGGGGACGGCGTCTTTAGGAGCAGCAGGGGTTACGGTCGCAGAAGGCGCCGAGATAACGACCTTTTCGGCCGAGGCTGGAATGGCTGTGGAAACTGCCGGGGTAGATAGAGGCTCGGTAGCAGCGCTGGGACCCATAGAAGGGGCGGCGGGTTCGACAAAAACCTCGGAGGGCCGATTTGAATCCATGTCAATAGAAGGGGTCTCAGGCACGTCGCGACGAAGAGGCGACGTATTCGGAGCTGGACGAGAAGCAGGACGAGTAGGACTAGGAATCCTAGTATCATCGACGGGCGGAGGAGACGGCTGCCGAATCGGGCGGCTAGTCATGCTAGGACCGCCGGGTTTAACGGAAAGCGGAGCACTGCAAAAGTAAGAAAGAAAAATCGTCAGTATGAAAAACAGAAAGAGAGAAACAAGAAATATAAGCGAAAGGAACTTACCCGGCAACCCCAGGCATAGTCTTACGCCTGGGAGGATTCGGAGCGGATTTCTTCATTCGTTTCTTGGGAACCGCTTCTGAAGCACTAGCAGGAGCCCCGCGTTTCCCCGAGGTAACAGGGGGTCGAGAAGCAATAGGCTCGGCGTCGTGAACCTGACCGGCCGGATTAGCTGGGAAAGTAGAAGCCGGAAATGCATAAGAAATAGGCATGGCGGCAACTACCTCAAGAATTTGGACCTCGTCCGAATCACCTTCCTCCTCGTGCGCCGAAGTCTTGCCACGAGCTCGAGCCGGGGCAGGATCCGACTTAGGGACGAACTCCTCGGAGTCCGGCTCACCAGTATCCGGGGTGCTCCGGTCCGCGGGCCACGGGAGCAACAGAACTTCGGCGTCCTCATTTTTCTGCTCTGCGAACCTCTGCAAGACGAGGAAAAAGAGAGTTAGATGAACCCGTTACGAAAACAATGGAATAGCAGAGCGTTATTGATTAAGCTCACCTCGGGAGGCGGATGGTCGCGGGTGAACGGTTTCAATCCCCAAGTCCAATCCTCAGGCATCTCTGTTTTAAAGATAGCTCGGACGCGCTTGTAGATCAGGTAGTTGTCCAGCTCCACGGTCGAGACTCGATTAGGGTCAAGGGGACCACTCATGTAGCACAGCTTGTGAGTCCGCTTCTGGAATGGGCAGATCCGGCTACTAATGAAAGTAGCCATCAGATCTTCGCCGCATAACCCGGCGCGGATCAACTCTTTAAGCCGAATCTCAAAAGCCTCGGCCAGGGCATGAGTTTTTCTCGGATTGTAGAGCCAGTTCACTTTAGAAGGCGGACCAATTGAGAATGCAGGGAGCCGAATCTTGTCCTCTGCCCCTCTGTTCTTGACATAAAAGAATGATTTGTGCCACTTCTTGCACGACTCTAACCCGGTGACACGAGGAAATACGGACTTCCTCCGAGGTGTAATAGACGTTGCCCCACATTGGGTAAGCGACTTCTCGGAAGGGTGCAGAGATTTCTCAGGGACTATGTTGGAGCGAATCTGGAAGAACTTCGACCAGACGTGCACTGACGGCCACAGGCCGAAGTATCCCTCCGATGCGGAGATGAAAGCAGAAAGAGAAGCGATGGCGTTCGCAGGAAGATGGTGCGGCTGAAGGCCGAAGTAATCGAGAAATTCTCTAGCCAAATCACTAAGAGGGAGACCGAAGCCATGCGCGAAGTGCGACATAAAAACCACATACTCGCCCTCCCTAACATCCGGAGAGGATTCGCTACCGGGTAAACGGCAAGAGACCTCGGCGGGAATTCTTCGAGTTCGGATAAGCCACTCGATCTCACGGCGTGTAACAGAAGAGCCCTGCCGCGATCCTCGCTCGGGCCCGGAGCCAGCGTCGTCATCCTCTACCAGAGCGCCGCTAAACGAACTAGACATGAGTGCGCCGGAAAGATCGCCGGAGTAAAAGCTGGAGGCGGAGGGGAGATTAGAGCTGCAAGGCCCCGTCGGGACTTTGCACAAGAACAATGGCGAAGAACCAGAGGAACCGCCGCACGAGCACGAAATCGAAACAGATGAGTCTAGGGAAAAATCCAGGCAATACGACCGGAGAGGACTCACCGGCGACGGAGCCAAAGCCGCAGAGCGCAGGCGAGGCAGGCAGAACGGCGCGGCGGAGTCTTCACCGACGGTGGCTCTGGCGAGCGCGCGGCGGCGGAGCTGCGAGAGGACGCGCAAGCGGAAGGAAGGAGGAGGACGGAGACGAGCGAGAAGGGGAAAAGTAAATTCCCCAAACGCCGTCCCCCTCTTTATAATCGAGCCACGAACAAGGTAGTGGGATCGTGGGTGTAGCGGTTGACCGTGTAGATCGTGGGTGCGGCACGAACGCACGACGATAAGTGGAGCCACACCAATGGCCACACACGAAGGAGGAGCGTTACGATCCCCAAGGGGAACGGCGTTGCGGCGCCGCAGCAGTACAAAGTTAATCAGCCCGCCGAAGAAATCGTAGAGGGACCAAAAAACTAGAAGAACGATGATGCGGGTGACACGTAGGACATGGTGTACGAGAGAAGGAACGAGGATACCTCGGACGAAGAAGATATAACTCGGAAACAAAACTGAAGAATATGAAGAAGCTGATACGACCCGGCCGAAGCTATGGACAGGGCCACACCAGCTTCGGGGACTAATGTCGGGGGGTTGACCTCGGGTAGGTCAGAGACGGGGAAAGACAGAAGTACAATCCCCGTCTGGTTTCCGAGTTACGGTCTAGGTTGGCCGAATCATGAATATGTCGGCCGAGGTACGGAGGCGAGAAGCCCGTGTATATGTATCAAGCCGTTACCCGACCGAGTTACTGCGAGGGTCGGCCGGGTTAGCCCGAGTGATCTCGATGCAGGTGAAGGATAAGCCGAGTTACGCAAGGTAAGGTAAGGCCGAATGATACGAAGCTTGCAGGAGAAGGAGAAACCCAAGGTCAAACTCTAGCTGCAGGCTAGAAGGAATCAGAGCGGAGCCAAGCACAAGAGACAAAGATGCAGAGCGTCAGAGGGGCAGAAGGAGGTCATGGAGGTGACAGTCCTGGAGCCCGAGGCACGCAGGAGGGGTCCTCTGGAGCCTTGCCGTCGTTAGAAGGGCGACAGGGAAAGGAGGCCGCCGAACTACTATTTTGGGACAAGCATATTCCTCGAATATGCTTGCCTCGTCAGCCCTAAGGGCACCCAAGGCTCTCCTTTATAAGGGGAGGCTTGGACCCTGAGGAGGGCATCGACTCATTTTGGTACCGTTAGGCTGGTGAGATTCATCTTTTCTCCCTGTATACAGCTCGAGGAGCACTTGTAGCCCAAAAGAAGAGAAATAAAGATCTTTGCCTTAACCACTTGAGTGTAGAATCAGTTGCATCTTCCCTCCCCAGATCCCACTAGCATCCATTGGCCCCATACTTTAGCCTACCCATGGCATCTGCCGTGCCACCACCACGACAATGTGAGAAGTCATGTTGTTAGTAGTGAATCTGTGATGAGTTATTTTTCAATGGTTTAATATTTAAGTTGTGGTGCTATTCTTATAGTGGTGTCATGTGAATGTCGACTACATGACACTTCACCATTTATAGGTCTAGGTAATGCATTGTGTAATTGGCTACTAATCGTGGGGTTGCCGGAGTGATAGAAACCTGAATCCCCGTTAGGACACCTTTGCCCAAGGGAGCGTAGGATCTCAGAGTTTAAGGATATGGTTAGATTTATATGTTAATAACTTTCCTGTAGTTACGGATGTTTGCAGGGGGTTTAATCACAAGTATGTATTAGTCCTAGGAAGGGCGGTATGTTAGCACAGGTTCACCCACACAACACTTATAAACACCAGAGAAGAGTACTTAGCTATTTGAAGCGAAAGCACTTGATAGAATTCCCATGTGTCCTCGAGAACATTTGGTCCTTATAAGTATTTCCACCGGCTTGTCCTTTCCTAAGAAAGGATTGGGCCAGTTGCTTCGTTTGTTCGTTACTTTTGTTACTTGCTCTTTGTTTTGTTGCCTTGTCAGAAAACCACTAAAAATCTGTTTGCTAAGTATTCACAGGGATTTCCTGCTCCATACCACTGTTCAGCACCTTCTGCTCCTCGTTGGGATCGACACTCCTATTTATAGAAAGTACTACGATACACCCCCTGTACTTGTGGGTCATCAGGTAGTACTTATGGTTTTTCATCTGTTTATGCATGTTGGATGATTCTTGGAAGATGGACTGCCGGACTCTGGATTCTGATGGAAAACATGGCGTTTCGGTGCAACTTCACGAAGATCGGAAAAATATGGAAACATATTATTTTACCAGAAGACGAAGGAAGCCAGAAGGAGCAACGAAGAGGGGCCTCAGGGGGCCCACACCCCCCTAGGCGTGGGCCCACCTGACCCCACGCCTTGGGCAGGTGTGGCCCACTTTCCCGACCTCCGACTCCGCCCCTTCGCCTGTATCTTCCCTTCGAAACTTTAAGGCTCAGGGGGCGACCACAGATAGATTTCTGCTGCCTCTGGGGGGCGGAAAACACCGAGAGAGAAATATCTCTCCTGTAGATAGATTTCTGCCAGGGGAATTCCTTCCCGGAGAGGGGAGACTGTCGCCATCAACACCGTCATCAAGATAGGCTTCATCGGGATCATCATCATAATCATTCACACCATCATCTCCACCAGCACCATCATCATTACTCCATCCCGTTGTAACAATTGTGTTGGATATTGCTTTAGTTCTTAGGGGAAACTTTCCCGGTGTTAATTACTATTGTATTTGATGCTTGTGAGTGGAACCATTGGATTATTGTTTATGTTCAGATTGTTATCCATTATCATATCATCTTTGATCTTGATCCATATGATGTCTTGTGAGTAGTTCGTTTAGTTCTCGAGGACATGGGATAAGTCATGTTGTTAGTAGTGAATCTGTGATGAGTTATTATTCAATGGTTTAGTATTTAAGTTGTGGTGCATTCTTCTAGTGGTGTCATGTGAACATCGACTACATGACACTTCACCATTTATGGGCCTAGGGGGATGCATTGTGTATTTGGCTACTAATTATGGGGTTGCCGGAGTGATAGAAACCTGAACCCCCGTTAGGACACCTTTGCACAAGGGAGCGTAGGATCTCAGAGTTTAAGGATGTGGTTATATTTATATCTTAATTACTTTCCTGTAGTTACGGATGTTTGCAGGGGGTTTAATCACAAGTATGTATTAGTCCTAGGAAGGGAGGTATGTTACACAGGTTCACCCACACAACACTTATAAACACCAAAGAAGAGTACTTAGCTATTTGAAGCGAAAGCACTTGACAGAATTCCCATGTGTCCTCGAGAACGTTTGGTCCTTATAAGTATTTCCACTGGCTTGTCCTTTGCTAAGAAAGGATTGGGCCACTTTCTCCGTTTGTTCGTTACTTCTGTTACTAGCTCTTTGTTGTGTTGCCTTGTCAGAAAACCACTAAAAATTCGTTTGCTATGTATTCACAGGTATTTCCTGCTCCGTAGCACTATTCGGCACCTTTTGCTCCTCGTTGGGATCAACACTCCTATTTATCGTAAGTACTATGATACACCCCCTATACTTGTAGGTCATCAATACTATTTTCTGGCGCCGTTGCCGGGGAGTGAAGCGCTATTGAAGAGTGGAACTGGTAAGGGAAACTTTTACTGTGAGTATTGCTCTTGTTACTGCTTGTTACTTTGTTTCCAATATGGATAACCCACTTGGTTTTCTGTTTGGGAAAACTACTACCACTGCTAGGGTTGTAGATGAACCACCTCTTGTTGAGATAGATCCTTTTAAGATACCTACAAGTATTGTTAATCGTGTTATGGATAATTATTATTTTGGGGATGGAACTGTCCATCCGATGATCACTTGTTTTTATCCATGAATTATGCGAGTTGTTTAAGTGTGCAGGTATCACAACCGAACAGGTGAAGAAGAAGCTACTCTCCATATCCTTGAAAGGGAGAGCTGAAGAATGGTATAAGCTGCTAAAGAATGGACAGTCCATGGAATGGCAGGAGATGGCATCTCTCTTTTACTCTAAATTTTATCCTCCCAGTGAAATCCATAAGGATAGAAATCTTGTATATAAATTTTGGCCTCTTGATGGAGAGAGTACAGCTCAAGCTTGGGGGATATTGAAGTTACTAATGCTTAAATGCCCTATTCATGAACTCCCTAACAATATTATTCTCAATAACTTTTATGCTAGGCCTTATTTTCATGATAAAGAATTACTAGATGCTTCTTGTGTTGGATCATTCACACGTATGAAGGAAGAAGCTAAATGGGATCTCTTAGACCGTATTCAAGATAACACTGAGGCTTGGGAGAATGATAAAGGAAGAAATTCAGGTATAAACTATGATTATGAATGCATTAAATCTTTTATGGGAACTGATGACTTCCATGATATTAGCAATGAGTTTGGTCTTGATTCCCAAAGTATTGCCAAATGTTTTAAGGCATTTGCCTCTTACATTGAAATTCCCAAAAAGAAGTGGAATAAGTACCTGCTCCTTATAAAGATGTTGTTAATCAGGTTCCTGTTAGAAGTACTCAAGTTTGTACTACTAATCATATTGTGCCTGAACCTCATGTTGAGAAAATTTCCTAGCTAAGGTAAAGGAGTATTCTATGATTATTAGTGCAAATAACAAAGGTACAATGAAAACTGTGGAGCCTGGTAAGCATTTGAGTGATGAACCTGTGGTAGCTATTGTGAAAGACACTGTCACTAGAAATATGGAGGATGAGCACATTGTCTTCTGTGAAGACGCTTCTAATATTATCTCTCATCCTATTAAGGTTAGAAAATCTAGTGTTCCTATGCTTTCTGTTAAAATTGGTGATCAATGCTACTATGGTTTATGTGATATTGGTGCTAGTTCTAGTGCTATTCCTTATGAGCTTTACAGGGAAATTATACATGAGATTGGTCCTTGTGAGCTTGAGGACATTGATGTGGTTATCCACCTTGCTAATAAGGAAACCATTTTCCCCATTGGCATTGTAAGAGATGTGGAGGTTCTCTGCGGTAAGATTAAGTATCCTGTTGATTTTCTAGCGCTTAATTCAGAAACTATCAAAACTTGTCCTATCATTTTTGGTAGACCTTTCTTGAACACTTGTGGAGCTATTATTGATTGTAAGAAGGAAAAAGTTTTAACTAAGTTTGATGGAGATTCTTATGAGTTTAACTTTTCCAAATTTGCTAAAGATCCCTGTGAAAAGATCTTGCCTAATAAAGATTGCAGGATGGAACAACTTGCTTCTATTGATCCAGTCTATGACCTAGGACCTCTTTTTGATGACTGTAAGTATGTTTATTCTGATGATAAAGTTGTTTCCAGTGAAAGTTATATTGTCAACTTTATTCTTAGTGCTACTGAAAGTTATTTTCAGAGGGAAACATGGTTTTATGCATCTCAATGATGTTAAGTTTCCCCGTTTTATGTTGAAAGCTTTGAAGTTGCATTTGTTTTGTCTTCCTATGCTAGTGGCTTTTTGTTTCAAAAATTCGTTTTCTCATGATACCCCTATGCATAGGAAGTGGGTTAGACTCAAATGTGTTGGTTATTTGCTTCTTGATGCTCTCTTTCACTTCAGATATATATATATATATCCTATGTGAGCATCTTTGGAAGTTTCAAGCCTAACTTAAAGGCATTAAAGAAAAGTACTTGTTGGGAGATAACCCAAGAGTTTTGTCGAGTCTTGGAAGTTATTACCTTAGTAATAACTGCCCCTTACCCTTTTTGTTTTGGTTTTTGTGTCAAGTACAACTACTTTTGTGAGGTAGAGGACTTGTGTAAAGTGGCTGTCCTGGGACAGATTTTTGTGTTGTATTGTAAAAATTCATGAGGGAGCTCAGTACGTCGGATGGAGTTGTATTTTTTTGGGATTGTTCTCCAAGTTGTTACCCAACTTTCATTAGTTCTGCACTTTTTGATTTGAGCAACAGATGGTTTTCAAAAAAATCAATCTTTACTTGGTGGTCTGTTTTGACAGATTTCTGTCGTCATTTGCATTTGCCTCTTATAGAAGCTTTTGTTTTGATGGGTTTAAAGTTGAAGGGTGTACCAAAGGTTTATTATTTTTGCTTACAATAATGTTGTCATTGAGTTTGTGCAAAGGTTTTGTATGAAGGAAATTCTCAAGAGAAAGAGAAAAGGAATCTGCAGAGTTCGTCTTTGAATAGGTAAAAGTGGTGAAAATAGAAGGTTCGTGAAACCCTAATATTATTATATTTTTGATGTTTTTAATACATAAGGGAAGTTACGAGACGAAACTGAAGAGCAAACAGAGCTCGGGGTGGACAAACCCACCCCAGGAACGGGCTCAGCCTGGCCGCGCTTGAGGGGGGTGTCCCCCCTCCCCCCGAACTCCGTCTCTGCCTCGTTTCCGTGTCAAAACCTTCCTTATGCATTGAAACTTCGTAATATATAACCCCTCGGGTTCCCCGAGGTTCGTGCATCGTTTTCTCGTTGTGTTTTCGTTTCGATTTGTTTCTGTCAGGAAATCTTCTCAAGTTTAGAGCACCATGGCCTCCGCCGACGACAAAGGCAAGAAGCCCGAGGAAGAAGAACCTCAAGTCCCCAAGGAGGAGGAGATTTCAGTAGGGTTTGAAGGTGACATGGAGAATTACAAGCAACTGGACACCCGCTCTACCGTCGCAAGCATTGGTTTGATGGCAACCCCTATCAAGCTTAAGAGGACAGCACAGATGTCTACAGGAGGGAAACCTCCACGTCGCTTCTATAATCCATGGTCATATCCTCCATGTAACAAAAGACCCTTCCATGCACTTATACATGAATATCAATATCAACATGTGCCCAAAGGGAATTTTCCCTCGGTTTGGGATATGCCTCGTTATAACAATGCAGAGAAGGATAGTGCTAATGATGAAGAGTGGGGAAAGAATAACAAAAGCTAGGATTCTCGGACTGACATGATCATGCAGCGTATAGCGCAAAACTCGGAGCTAATCCGTACTCTTACTTTTGAGTTCGAGAAGTTAAGGAAACTTATTGAGGAGCTTATCAAGAGAACACCACCACCACCAAAGGAGTAATTCGTCATCAGATTTGGCATCCCCTTGGCTTGTTCCAACTTGGGGGAGTCCCGCGGTGTCACCACCATTATCTTTTATCTTTTACCTTTTTAGTGGATTCATATTTGTGGTAGAGAGGTTATCTTATTGTTTGATTTTCATGTGGAAGTATCTCTCCTTTAGTTGATTATCTAGTATCCCTTGGTGCGAGTGCCTTTATTGGAATATTAATGAGAAGTCTCATCTCTTACTTTTTGCACTTCTTATTTTAGTTTGCAATCTCTATTATATGATGGATCTTGTTCATTATTGGCGCCACTTTGGGAGCATCAAGTGGATCTAAATTGGTTTTGGCAAACCGAGTTCTGGTCAGTGGCATTAGTTTGAAAGAAAAAGAAAGAAAGAAATAAAAGGCTTATAGGTATTTTGTATCATTTGTTTTCTTTCTTGTTGGCTCATAAGCTTAGTATTCTTTATTTAAGATTCTGTTGTGTCTTCAAGTAAGATTGCATATTTGGCTATATTACTTGTATGTTTGCTTGTTTCTTTCAACTCTCTTGCTTGCTACCCAGCCTTGCTAGCCAAACACCTATTTTGAGAAGGAATACTTCTCATGTTTCCAAAATCCTTTGAACCCAAAACTTTTGCCACTTGTGTCCACCATATCTACCTAATAGCTTTTGCTATTCCAAGAAAATTCTCAAGATTTATCTACCTTTTGAATTAAAAAGTATTTTTTTATGTGAAAACTAGTTAGTAAAGCTCTCACAAACTTGATGGCACACTTTATTTCCTTTCCCCTAATAGACTTGAACCATTGTGAACATCGAAGTTGTATATGCTTGCATCTATACGTTGGAATTAGCAGAACCGTGTTGTCACGGGGAACATTTTCCACATTGCACTTGTACTCTATACACAGTTGATATCGTGCTCTTTTGTTTATGGATGCCAACAGTGTGAAATAAAGAGGGAACTTATAAGTCCATGGATGTAGGGGTTCCAACCTTTAATAAGATAGAGCCCCCTGTGTTTACAATGCTAGTCCCTGGATCAATAGCTAGCATCCACAGTTAAGATGTAATATCAAGATACAAAGGTCATATTATAACTTTATAACCAGGAATAACATAATTTTATTACATCATACATAGCTCATTTGGCTATTACATTACATTGCAGCGGAATAACTATAAACATGGGGTCCTTCATCTTCAAAGTGCCACAGGCAGATGTTGGTTGTAGACTTTGTAATCCTAATCAATCATTCTTCACTAAAAACAATCAAACCTGCAACATACAAGTTACAGCCACAAAGGGTCAATACATTTGAATTGTATTGGCAAGTGATACTATGGTAGTATAGTGGAGTCTATCATCTATATGCATTTGGCTAAGTGGAGTTGAGGCTTGCATTGCTCAAAATAGATTTTTCCTTAACATATGAAAACACTAAGTTTTTGCTTTGATAAAATCATTTTTCTCAATCCAAGATTGAAGATCCTTTACAAGGCATCTCTCAATCAAAGATCGAATATTTCAAACAACCCTTGTTCAATCCACAAGTTTTAACTTAGAAATTTGAATGATGAGATTCTTGATTGCTTCCATGTCTTGATGCTCAAATTGTCCTTTACCAGGGACATGGCTAAGTACTTAGATTTTACACTCTGCAGAGGTGGTGCACTTTACCCACAAGACTTGGTTTCCCAAGACAAAATCTTTCAGAAGCCTTCCCTTAGACCAAAATGGACGCTTTCCAACCTATCAAACACTACCACCCACTGTCCATATGGCTAAGTTCTTGCAACCTATATGATCATGGCAGAGCCCATATTGCCAAGTGGTTGCACTTGAAGCTTCTCAACATTTGACATCTCAAATCTCTTTGTTCCTGGGTGGCCATCCACAAGTGAGATACACAAGCCAAGTCCATGGCCTTGTGAACCACTCAACCAAAAACCACCAAGCAAGCCCATTCCACCCAGGGGATTCATTAACTTAGTTGTTTTATTAAACAAAAACATAAGTCCTCAGACTTAGAGATTTTTCCATAGTGTGAATATATTTTCCACCCATGTTTTCTATTAGCTAGGCTAAGCTTGATAGTAATAGGAATCTTAACTTAGGAAAATCCTACTAAGGATTCATCTACTAGGTTTTACTTTAGCAAGGTCTATACTTAGCATAAATTCCATGCAAGTTTTACTTAGCAAAATCACTAATGCATAGTGAAAGTAATGGGACAAAAAGTATGAAGCATCACTTGCCTTTGGTAGAGTATGGGTTCACTCCTTGTCCTTGCAACAATCACACTCTTCAAGTCACTACAAATCAATCAAGCAAGGCACAAACTCAATCTACCAATCAAGCAAAACAACACATAAAATGACAAAGTCAAAGTAATGCATGCAAGCATGCAAAAGATGGTTCTAATTGCAAAGGTGGTCTCCACTAGGATTCTAAACTTTGTAAAGTCCAAAGTGGTCATTTACCAAAATGGCAAAGTCATTTGCAAATAGGGTTTTGTCCATACACCATTTTTAAATCCCATTCATCATTCTATGTGGTGAAAATGTTTTTATCAAAACAAAACTTTTAAGTTTTTCACCAAATGAGTTGCTATTGCAAAACTTGGTGTTTTTGGGTCAGTAGGTTTGGTCCAAACTATTTTCTCAAAGTTTTCTTTCCATAAACATTTTCATAATAAACTTAATAATTTTACTTGACTAGAAATTGGCTAAGTCAAATAATCCAACCTAAATTTTACCACAATCATTTTTAACACCAAGAGTTGGTTCCTAGGGTCAGTAAGGTCACATCAAACCATTTTGCAAAAGTTTTAACCCTAAAATCAATTTTAAACAATTTTTATACTCTAAACAAGCTCACAAAAGAATCTGCAAAAACAAGCAAACTAACAAATACTATTTGCTAAAATAAGGGCATGGTTAGCTAGGGTTTGTTCTCCTGAATCCAACGACATAAAATTTGTAATTTTTGGACGTGTGGATCCAAAGATATAAGGGTTTGAAAATCCTATCTAAATCAGATTTCAAATCTGTTTTTTAAATCAAAACATGGCCACGCGGCGCTTTCTAACTGGGCGATACCGATTCGGCCGGATCACGCGCGGTAGCCCTTGGATCTAATTAGATCGTGCGGCTCAGAGAACGTACCCCTTCGCAGCTCGAGCGATCTATCGTAAGCGTCGGATCGAGATCCTACGGCACTGGTGCGTTTGACCATATGCGAGCGGCGCCGACGCGGCGGCGACTGGCGGCGCGGTCAGGTGTGGACGATGCCGGTGGTCTAGGAAGCGAGAGAGGAGGAGGGGCTCACCAGGTTCGCAATGCAGCACTGATACTCAACGTGCTCTTGGTTGGTGGAGGGGCGCACGGGGACGGGCAGGATTCCTCGCCGGAATTGGTTCTGGCGACGGACGCACGCGGTCGAGGTCGAGGACGACGCTAGGGATCACCCGGAGACAAACGAAACACACAGTCAGGAGCGCAAGGACACGGCGAAGGTGTGCGTGTGAACGAGAGGGGAAGAGGCGGTCTGTTCTTACCAGTAGGCTTCGCCGGAGAAGAAGACAAACGCGGCGGCGTTGGGAGCTTGTCGTAGTCGACGCTCCGGGGCGCCCGCGGGTGCGCTGCGGCTGCAGAAGGGTCCGCTGGGGGTTGCTGATCACAGCTGCGTGCTCGAGGAGGCAAGAGGTGGCGTGTGCTGGCCGGAATCGGCGAGGAGGGTCGTCGGAGACAGGGGGATGTCCGAGCAAAATCTGACAGCCTGGGGGCGTGTCGAGGAGGGGTGTCTAGGGGAAACGGAAGAGGGGAGGCAGACGATTTATCCTGCGTGGTCAAGGGGCAGCTTCATTGTGTGATTAAGACGTATTACGCCGGAGTTATTCCGCCTCCAACGGCCGGCGAGGGGTGGGCGTCGTCTGCGGGTGGGGAAGAAGGGGAACGTGGCGGTGGGGCCTAGTGTCAGCGAGAAAAGGAGTGGGGGAGGAGGGTCCACAAGTCAGTGGCTTTGCGGGCTGTTTCAGCGGTGAGGAAAAACGATTCGGGGGAGAGAGGAGGTGGGCTGCGAGTGGGCTTATTGGGCTGTCTCAATTGGGTTAGGTCCATTTCATATATTATTTTTTTCCTCTGAATTCTTTTTCCTTTTCTAATTCTATTTTTCTGTTTTGAATTTTATCCAACTATTCAAGCACTCAAATAATTCAAACAATTCAAACAATTGTAATGAGATTTTGGTTCTATTTATCAACATAAACAAAATATCAAAATAAAATAATATTTTTATTCATTTTTAGGATCTATTTAATAATTAAATAAAATAGCCCTTTAGTTATTTAATCAAAATAGGGTTTGATTTATTTAATAAAATCTCCATTTGAAATCCAAATATTTTCAAAACCAAATCAGTAGGTTTTATTTGGAAATAAAGAATATTTGGAAAACTTGTTTTAAAATAAAATAACATCTTTATTTTTGGTCCAATGCCAATTAAATGATTAGACCTTATTCATTTAATTCAAATAGGATTTTTTTATTGAAATCTTTATTTTTAAAACTAAAATAGTACCAAAACCATTCAGTAGGTTTTATTTGGAAATAAAGAATACTTGGAAACTTGTTTAAAGCAAAATATCCTTTTATTTTTAGGGTCCATTATTAATTAAATATAATAGACTTTCATTATTTAAATCAACTAGGATTTATTTTATTTGAAATATTTATTCTGAAATCTAAAATAAAGAATATTTGGAAAACTTATTTTAAATAATTAAATAAGTTTTGATGTTTTGTAAATATTAAAACCTTTATTAATAAAACTTGGATATTAAATCCTTATTAATTTATTTAAATAACCCTTGCTATTTCATTCAAAACCAAATGTTTTAATTACAAGCTTGGACAAGGTTTAATTTGGCTCTATAAAATAATCTTTATTTATAAATCCACTTTTTCCTTTAAAAACAAAAAATCTTTTATTTAAAGGACCAATAATGGTATTTCCAAAACATTTTATTTTCCTCTATTTAAAATGTTTTTTAAATCCCTTTAGGATTTTATTTAATCCAAATTGGTTTGAGGTTCCAATTGAATTCAAAATGTTTCTTCTGTCCCTGAAAATCAACAAAAATTTATTTTATTCATTTATTTTCACATTACAAGATTTGGAAAATCTTGGGATGTGACAATGGAGTCTGTATTCTGTGTTAGAGAAACGCTTGGGCCGCTAGCCTAAGCCATGCCTAATCATGGTGGAAACTTGCAGCATCACCATAGTGAGTCATCTATGAAGCATCCTCAATAAAAGCTATGCACATAGTAAATAAAAAGATCGCTGAGATGCTCATTGTCTGCTTGCCTTGTCATTTTTGTTATGGGAAAGCTCCTGTACCATGTGCAAGGGGTACCCCGTTGGCGGTTCTCAATGATATGCAAATACTTACAATGCCAAGAACTTACCTGGGCCCAAAGTTGAGTATGCATGAGGAGTGGCCCTCATATTCAAGGGACATGAGATTGCCAACTTATATTTCGTCAAGCATATACTACATCTTTGTTCACTTTAACCTTAATAATCTCAAGATGCTTATGTTAGGGGCAATGAGGGCTCAAAGCTAGTTAGTACCATAATATTTTGAAAGCTCTTTATGACTTGTAATCCCTGCTACCCTCTAAGAAGGGACCTTTCTCCTAGTTACCAAGTTGAGTCAGTAAACCTACTTCCTCTCTATCTTCAGCAAGCATTTGAGTTGTTGTGTTTCAAGCATTCATATGGTGATTTATTCAATCATGTTCTCTATCTTCCTTGTTTGCACAAAACTCTTATCTATTGAGTATTACTTTGAAATCCTTCACTTGTGAAAACCTTTTTGAACAAAGAGTGCTCCTATTTTGAAACTTCTACAAAAAGCTTTTGTGAAACTGTTTGCCAGGTGTCCTCTGACCAAGAACAAGTTTGCCAATTCCAATTATGATTTATCTTTATGCATCTCTTTTGTGACTGCAGTACTTGGTTGCAAGCTAAGTTATATAATGGTGAGTTGCTTTAATCTATGAGTTGTGCAATGGTAAGTGTGATGCTTCTTGTTCGTATTATTTTATCGAAACTTCACTCCATAAACCTGTGGACATGTTTACTGAGCTCAGTTTTTGCTTGGGGACAAGCAAAGTCTAAGCTTGGGGGAGTTGATACGCCCAATTTGCATCACCATTCTATATCATAATTTACCTCTATTCATTGATATTTGTCTTATTATGAGGTAGTACTTATGGCTTTTCATCTATTTATGCATGTTGGATAATTCTTTGAGGATGGACTACCGGATTCTGATGGAAAAGAAGGTGTTTCGGTGCAATTTCGCGAAGATCATAAAAATATGGAAACATATTATTTTACCAGAATACGAAGGAAGCCAGAAGGAGGGACGAAGAGGGGCCTTAGGGGGCCCACACACCCCTAAGCGCGAGCCCACCTGACCCCGCGCCAGGGCAGGTGTGGCCCACCTACCCGGCCTCCGAATCCGCCCCTTCGCCTATATCATCCCTTCGAAAGGCTTGGGGGCGACCACAGATAGATTTCCGCCGCCTCTAGGGGCGGAAAACACCAAGAGAGAAAGATCTCTCCGTCTGACAGATTTCTGCAGGGGGAATTCCTTCCCGGAGAGGGGAGACCGTCGCCATCAACACCGTCATCAAGCTAGGCTTCATCGGTATCATCCACATCATCATCTCCACCAGCACCATAATCACCACTCCGTCCCGCTTTAACAATTGTGTTGGATATTGCTTTAGTTCTTAGGGGAACTTTCCTGGTGTTAATTACTATTGTAGTTGATGCTTGTGAGTGGAATCATTGGATTATTGTTTATGTTTAGATTGTTATAAATTATAATATTATCTTTGATCTTGATCCATATGATGTCTTGTGAGTAGTTCTTTTAGTTCTTGAGGACATTGGAGAAGTCATGTTGTTAGTAGTGAATCTGTGATGAGTTATTATTCAATGGTTTAGTATTTAAGTTGTGGTGCTATTCTTCTAGTGGTGTCATGTGAACGTCGACTACATGACACTTCACCATTTATGGTCCTAGGGGGATGCATTGTGTATTTGGCTAATAATTATGGGGTTGCCGGAGTGACAAAAACCTGAACCCCCGTTAGGACACCTTTGCACAAGGGAGCGTAGGATCTCAGAGTTTAAGGTTGTGGTTAGATTTATATCTTAATTACTTTCCTATCGTTACAGTTGTTTGCAGGGGGTTTAATCACAAGTATGTATTAGTCCTAGGAAGGGCGTTATGTTAGCACAGGTTCACCCACACAACACTTACAAACACCAAAGAAGAGTACTCAGCTATTTGAAGCGAAAGCACTTGACAGAATTCCCATGTGTCCTCAAGAACGTTTGTTCCTTATAAGTTTTTCCACTAGCTTGTCCTTTGCTAATAAAGTATTGGGCCACTTGCTCCGTTTGTTCATTACTTCTGTTACTTGCTCTTTGTTTTGTTGCCTTGTCAGAAAACCACTAAAAATCCGTTTGCTAAGTATTCACAGGGATTTCCTGCTCTGTACCACTATTCAGCACCTTCTGCTCCTCGTTGGGATCGACACTCCTATTTATCGAAAGAACTACGATACACCCCCTATACTTGTGGGTCATCACTACCTAGCCTTGCTAGCCAAAAACCTGTTTTGAGAAGGCATACTTCTCATGTTTCCAAATCCCTTTGAACCAAATCCTTTGCCATTTGTGTCCACTATATCTACCTAGTAGCATTTTTGCTATTCTAAGCAAATTCTCAAGCTTCATCTATCTTTCGAATTAAAAATTATTTTGTTATGTGAAAACTAGTTAGTAAAGCTCTCACAAACTTGATGTCAGACCTTATTTCCTTGCCCCTAATAGACTTGAACCATTGTGTCATCGAAGTTGTATATGCTTGCATCTATATGTTGGAATTAGCAGAACCGTGCTGTCACGGGGAACGCTTTCAACATTGCACTTGTACCTTGTACACAGTTGATATCGTGCTCTTTTGTCTATGGATCTCAACGGTGTGAAATAAAGAGGTGTCAACACCCGGATTTTTAATCCCAGATGCCTGTTATGCCATACATCGCAATCCCAGGATTACCATTTTTGGGAGACATAACAGATTTGGATACCACAGTACATCATCCCTTACAAACCATACATAAGGTCTTACACAAATAAGGATCTCATGATCCAGTTCTTAATACAACTTAAGCAGTGGAAATACGTAATAATAACGGTAGCGTAGGCGAAGCTCCATCTTCGGGGTCACAGGCAATGCTGACGATGGGAGATGATCCTAGTTGTCGTAACCTTCCTGGGGTCCATCCTCCTAGTACTCCTCTTCATAGTATGGCCACGGGAATAGCCAGGGACAAAGCCATGACTACTCTTGAAGTACTCACAAACTAATACTAACAAGGGAAAGGGTTTTTATAATAGGACACTAAGCTCTAGGGTTGTTTTGCAAAAAGGCAGATTTACCTCTACTAAGTTTAAAAATGAAGAAAACTAGTTGAAGTTTTATAACACCTAAGTGGGAACTTGTATTTCATATCACAATCCTGTTGTGGTCAAGTCAAAATCTCAATTCATTTCACAAGTCATTTTGAAAACATCTGAGGGGGGGACAGTATGGCCACTCCAACTGTCCATAACCGCGGACGCGGCTATTCGAATAGTTTGACACTCTGCAGAGATTGTACACTTTCACCACAACATTCGATACATCCGTCAGGAACAAATCCTGAATACACCATACTCACTATGCGGATAATCAATCCTAACCTTTCAATTACACGCCCTAGTATAAGAACCTCTCCTGTGAGTTTGGCCTCCCAACCATGACCAACTGTCATCTTGGGTACTGCACAGGTGGACAATCTTCACAAGGTAGCCTCAGCTTAGACCTTGGCCGTGAGGGAACCAATACTAAGGTATATAAGTTTCCAGTCAAGCCCTACCCAATTCTCGGGTATTATGGTTGTACGGTAAAATTGGAATGGTATCGCATCGAGACAACCATCAGTTTTATAAAGGGCTAAGGCTCGCGCCTCAACATTTTCATCACCAAAATCATCTGGTGTTCGGAAACACATGTCAAAACATCTCAATAGAATGACCCATCATTACAAGGTTTTCATAACCATTTTTCCACCAAGTATTCCCATCTAAAGTTGATCAAGTTTTATGCTTAGCACTAGCATCTACAAGTGGGGGTAAGTACTAATGAGGGGTGGTAAACTACTGGAGTTTAACTAAGTTCAATCTCATGCCTTAGGATGACATAAAGATTATATAGCTTAGGCCAAGTTTTATGCTCTTTATGCAACCTTACATTATCTTTCTAGTATCTACAATTCACTTAAGTAAGCTCTAAGTACTAGCTTTGATAAAGAAATAAAGTATAAAGATTGTAAGTAAAACTAGGAATGGGGTTATCAAGTGGGTAGGATCACATATGCTTAAGGCATATAGTTGGCATGGTAACAAGCAAGTATTGGCTTGCATAGGTCAACTTGATTAGTAAGGCTTGCTAAAGTAGAGTATCTTGCAAGTGTTAGCTTGCTCAATCAACTAGTAGTATTAGGCTTGCATCAGTATCAGTATAAGCCTGCTAAGTTAATAGCTTGCAAGTATTGGCTTGCCTTGTGCAGAGCAGTGGTTGAAGTTCTCCTCGGCTTCTTCTTCGTAGTATCCGCCTTCCTCCTCGTATCCTTGGTTGGTACTAGCGTCTATAAATAAATACGAGGTACACAATCACCAAACAATACTTAACTACTTTCAATCATCACACAAAGGGGTTTTATAGATGATCTAGCATCATCACTAACATTACAAGAATAAAGCATTTATCTTATTTATTATTTTTAGAAAAGTAATTTCTACTCATTGAAAAACTACTTAAGATTTTATATTCTCCAAACCAAACATGGGATCATGTTGACACATGTCATCACCACACATTTCAGTACATGGGAATGTGATTTAAAGTGGTGTCACAATTTAATAAAATTTAACCTTTTATTTTAAATAAAAATAAATGACTAGAAATGCCTATGTGGCATACTTTTGTTATTTGAACATTATTTCTGTAACTAAACCCATATGTTTTTATATATTCTGAAAGGTATGATCAAATGTGATTTTTGAGAGTTAGAATCGACTAAAAAGCTATTATAGTTTAAATTTGAAAAATGTTTGAATGCAGAAAATCTTCTGCCTTGTTATTTTTACTAAGGGTGATGTACAGATCCAAATGATTTGAATCCAACAGGCTTGGATTCAGCATTTCTAGACCTTTCTAACAAAATTGGTTTCATTCAATTTGGTTCACTGAATCGAGTTGGGTTGATTTTTGAAACTAGGTACATAACTATGTTTGAATTAAAATGGAAAAGGTTAAATTCAAACAACTGGGTTGCGCGGGAACTGCTAATGGGCCGGCCTGCTACGCACAGCGCTTACGCGATCTGGTTAAGTTGTTGTCCCCACACGTCAGTGAGATGGGGGGTGCGAAGCGGTACAGGGCAACGTGGTGTGTTGGATCTAGTTCGAATCAAACGGCTCTGGTTCATCGTCCACGTCGGGTAGCGCCAGCGAGACAGAACCGTAACACGGCAGGTGGGGGTCGTGGGAGGCTCACCGGGGCTCAGGCAAGGGTCAACGATGCGAGCGAACGACGAAGTCGACGATGGCGAACCTCCTGGTACCGGCATCTTCTCCTGGGGCGGCTCCAATCGCTGGCTTCCTTCTTCTCCAGAGGCTGCCTGCTCTGGCTCAATTCCGGCGATGCGTTGCTCGCCTTGCTCCGGGAGCGGGGTGGAACGATCAGTGAGGTGAGGGGAGTGAGATGGTGTGCTTCAATCGGCTGGGGGTCGTCTCCTTTTATATGCTCGACGATGAGACCGAACGGGATGGGCAGGCGACGGTCGCGACATGGCTACGGGCTGCTAGAGGCATGGCCAAGGGTGGCGATCGATTGGTGGTCTCCTGGCGATGCTCTATGGCTTTAATGCGTGTGTAGGGGCGGTGGAAAACGGTCTGGAACGCTCGACGTTCTGCGCGGCAGAGGCGGCGTCTTCGATGGCGAGCGGTGGCTACGGGGTACGGGCGGTGAAATGGGCATGCATGTCTGGCGTGTTCCTGGGATCATGGTGAAGCAGTGGGCACAGGCTGCGGTCGAGGGGCGGAGTGTGCACGCGTGCCGGGTGCGGCGCTCTGGGCAGGCTCGGCATGTCGCAGTGGCACTGGGAGCGCATCATTCATGGTGGTCCACGGCTTGCACTGGCTTGGGAAGGGGACAGTGAGCGGCGGTGAGGTGCTGGCTACCTCCAAGACAAGGTTGGCAAGGCTAGGGTGGCATGGTGAGGCTCGGCCTGCTCACCATTGATGGCAAGGCGAGCTCACAGTGGTGCTAGATATTTACAAATGAGCTAGATGATCTACTAAAGACTAGTTGCAACTAGAGAGGGAACAAGTTAGGCCAAAACACTGCTCAAAATAGTGTTTGTGATTTTGTTGATTTGAATCTGCAAGGTGTTTGATGAAATAGCCGCATGAATTCAAGTTTTGAATTTGAAAAGATTTTTGGTGGGTGTGCTAGGCATGTGCTGGTGAGTCTGTAGATGCTTGGGTTTTGAAAGTTGAGCTTGTTTGAGTGGTTTTTAAAAAAGTGGATCTTTCCATATGAAATAGATTCAATTTTAAACTGTCATTTAAACTATGCATTTGAATGTTTATGGATGATCACAAGGTGGGCCTTGATACTTTGTTATGATTACTATCAAGGGGTGCAAAGATCCAAACAAGTTTCTGTTAAGTTCTGAAAGTTAGAGATAGCCAAAGTAGGCATGGGAGTTAATTTGGCCAAAGTGACCATTCACTTAATTTGTTTGTTTTGATTTATTTGTCTTTGGTAAAAGTTTGGGAATTGTTTAGATGATTTTTATTTCACCTAAGAATCATTTTACAAGCAAAGAAACACATAATCATAGAAATTCAAAAGAATCCAAATTTCAATACACACACATATGAATGCTTTCATATTTTTAATTAGAAAAGTTTTTGTTAACCCTAAATTTGATGATTAGAGTTTGATGATCCAAGTTTAGTATTTTTAGTATGTTACAAACCTTCCCCCCTTAAACAAAATCTCGTCCCGAGATTTGAAAAAGGACGAAAAAGATTACCTATGATTTGAAGAAATCGGGAAACTTCGTCCTGATGTGATCTTCGCGCTCCCAGGTAGCTTCCTCTTCTGTGTGGTTGCTCTACTGAATCTTGAGAAACTTGATGCTTCGGGTTCTGGTAGTTCAGAAAGCATCTTCCAAAATACGGATGGGTACTTCAGGATAGGTCAGGTCATCGTTGATCTCTATGGTCCGGTGATCGATATTCTTGAATACTTCAGTCTTCTCTGGAACTTCGAGGCACTTGAGTAATGAGATATGGAACACATTGTGCACGGCTGACATCTCTTCGGGTAGTTCCAGTTGATACGACACTTCTCCTCGACGGTTCAGAATCTTGAAGGGTCTGATATATCTGGGGGCTAACTTTCCTTTGAGTTGGAAACGCTGCATTCCTTTTAATGGCGACACTTTCAGATATACAAAATCTCCTATGTTGAAGGCGAGGTCTCGACGTCTCTTGTCGGTGTAACTCTACTATTTGGACTGGGCGATCTTGAGGTGCTCACGAATCTTATGAACCTTCTCTTCTGCTTCTCGTAGGATATCGGGTCCGAAAATCTGACTCTCTCCTACTTCCGACCAGTTCAAAGGGGTGCGACACTTTATTCCGCACATAAATTCAAATGGGGACATTTGCAAACTAGCTTGATAACTATTGTTGTATGAAAATTCTGCAAACGGCAGACAGTCTTCCCACTTAGATCCATATTCTAACACACATGCTCTCAGCATATCTTCGAGTATTTGATTTACTCGCTTCGTTTGTCCGTCAGTCTGAGAGTGATAAGTGGTACTGAAATCTAGTCGGGTTCCTAAACCTTCTTGGACTTTCTTCCAGAATCTCGAGGTAAACTGAGTTCCTCGATCAGATACGATGTTCTTGGGGACTCCATGCAAACTAACGATTCTAGCGATGTATAATTCCGCTAGCTTCGAACTCTGATATGTGGTCTTGACGGGTAAGAAATGGGCGACTTTGGACAACCTGTCCACTATGACCCAGATAGAGTCATTTCCCCTACTAGAAGTAGGCAATCCGGTGATAAAGTCCATTCCAACGGAATCCCATTTCCATTCCGGAATCTGTAATGGTTGCAACAATCCAGCAGGTCTTTGATGTCCGGCCTTGACTCGCTGACATATATCACACTTGGTGATATAGCTTCCGATTTCTCTCTTCATCTTATGCCACCAAAATTGCTCTTTCAAATCTTGATACATCTTCGTTCCTTCGGGGTGGATAGAATAAAGAGTATCATGAGCTTCCTTGAGAATAACTTCTTTCAACTCAGAATATGCTGGTACAAAAAGGCGTCCTTTGTACCACAGAACTCATTCTTCGTCTTCGGTGAATCAGGGTACTTTGCCTGTACCGATACGATGCTTCATTCCATCAATACTAGCATTTCCTTTCTGCGCCTCTTTGATCTGGCTGATCAAAGTGGGTTGAAGTTCTATGAGCGCCAAAAATCCTTCACTCAGTAATTCCATTCAGAAATCTTCCATCTCTTTATGCAAGCTTGGTTGCTCCTTCAAAATCATGGAGTTCAAGCGGCACGGCAATCTGCTAAGGGCATCTTCTACCACGTTGGCTTTACCGGGGTGATAGTGAATGTCCAGGTCGTAATCCTTGATTAGCTCAATCCATCTTCTCTGTCTCATATTCAGCTCCTTCTGAGTGAATATATACTTCAAGCTCTTGTGATCCGAATATATATCACAACGATTTCCCATTAGATAGTGCCTCCATGTCTTCAGGGCTAAAACTACGGCTACGATTTCGAGTTCATGGGTTGGGTAATTTTGCTCATGTTGTTTCAGTTGTCGAGATAGATAAGAGATAACTTTTCCTTCTTGCATTATCACACATCCGAGACCAATCTTGGATGCGTCACAATACACGTCAAAGGGCTTCGTGATATCCGGCATGATTAAGATTGGGGCTGAAATCAATCTCCTCTTGAGTTCTTGAAACTCGCTTCACATTTGTCGGTCCATTCAAACTTCTTGTCCTTCTTCAGCAATTGGGTCATGGGTCTGGCGATACTCGAGAATCCTTCTACGAACTTGTGGTAGTATCCCACCAATCCGAGAAATGCACGAACTTGGGTTTGAGTGGTTGGGGCTTGCCAATCTTCGACATCTTTCACCTTTGCAGGGTCAATGGCAATTCCTCCGGCTGATACAATGTGGCCGAGGAATCCTACCTCCTGTAACTAGAATTCACATTTGCTAAACTTGGCATACAACTGATGCTCTCTAAGGGTTCCAAGGATGGTCCTTAGGTGTAGCTCATGTTCTTCTTCTGATTTGGAATAAATCAGAATGTCATCGATGAAAACAACGACAAACTTATCCAGGAAGTCCATAAAAATCTTATTCATGAGATTCATGAAATAAGAGGGGGCATTGGTTAATCTGAAAGACATGCCGGTATACTCGTATAATCCATATCTGGTGGTAAAGGCAGTCTTGGGAATATCCTCTGCGCGAATCTTGAGTTGATGATAGCCTGTTCTAAGATCAATCTTAGAAAACACTTTAGCATCGGTCAACTGATCAAACAAATCTAGTATCTTGGGCAAGGGGTACTTGTTCTTGATGGTGACATCATTCAACTTCCGGTAATCCGTACATAGACAGTTACCTCCATCCTTCTTGTCCACAAATAAGACAGGAGATCTCCATGGTGACGCACTTGGTTGAATTAATCCAATTTCCAGCATGGAATCCAGTTGCTTCTTCAGTTCTGCTAGTTCCGACGGGTTCATACTATATGGTCTCTGGGCTATGGGTCCTGTTCCGGGGATTAGTTCAATGATAAACTCGATATCCCGATCTGGGGGCATACCGGGAAAAACATCTGGAAATACATCGGGGTATTCACAGACTATCCGGACTTGATCAGTGGTAGGTTGGGCTATACTCTTGTTGCACTTGAATTGACGAGGTAAGATTTCAGATATATGCTCGACTGATATTCTGGCTGTACTGGTCATGGTTATGGATTTCTTGGCACAGTCAATCAATCCTTTATGTTTAGACATCCAATCCATTCCTAGTACTACTTCCAAACCTTTAGTTCTGAGTACTATCATATTAGCATAAAAATCTATGCCATGGATTCGGATAGGAACGACTTTGCAAATTTTCCTAGCCTTGGTGGTTGATCCGGGGATTTGAACGATCATAACATGCTTCAGTTTGGTTGGTTGGATTTTACTAGTGCATGCAAATTCTTCGGTGACAAATGAGTGTGATGCACCAGAATCAAACAACACTCTAGCAAGTACTGAATTAACAGAAAACATACCCAGCACGACGTCTAGCGCTTCCTCAGCTTCTTCAGCATGCATGAGAAAAAGACGGCCGTTGCGGTTGAGCGAATTCCCTGGGGAAAATCTTCTTCCAGGTTGAACACGACGCTGCTGCTGAGCTGGGGCGTTGGTATTGGGGGATGTGGTATTCTTCTTGTTGGGGCACTCGTTGGAGAAGTGATCCTTATTTCCATAGTCATAACAAGTCACTTGCGATTTGTCCTTTGTTGCAACAAGCACAACATTGCTTCCAGTCCTAGGGGCAGTGTTGGTGTTGGCGGTAGCATTGTTGTTGTTGAACTTGGATGGGGCACGGTTGAAATTGCCAGAGTTGCCGGGGTTGTTGTGATTTCCTCGGGTCTTGGGTTTCCACGGTTGGGATAGGTCGAACGGTTCATTGGGGTGTAGGGGTTCGTAGCATGGAAAACAAAAAATTTCTATCGCATACAAACAAACAAGCCAAGATCTATCTACTAGATTGTAGCAACGAGTCGATGGAATAACTTACCCTCGAAGATTCCAAAGTGTTTAACGAGAGCGGATTCTCGTGGGTGATGTAGTCGTACTCTTTCCGATCTCAAGATCGTAGACGATCCTTCCAAGGCGCTATGCTCCGCAATCGGTCACACGTTTGGTACTGACGAAGACCTTCCTCTCCCTTGTTCCAAAGAAAATGGAGGTTGTAGCACTCTCTCGCGATTCCAAAGACAACGGCGTGGTACCTAAGTAGAGGGAAATCCCGCAGGCTTCGCCGGAGCGAGTATGGTGGAGTATGAGAGAGGTCTATTAGTGTTCTAGAGATTAGACACACCAATTAGAAGGCTCTAAACCGCAGGCTAAAGCAATTAGAAGCTCTAAACCAAAACGGCTCTAAACCGGAGATTAGAGGATAGGAACTTGTGTGTCTAGAGGAGGAGGCCCTGCCCCTCCTTTTATAGGTGGAGGGGCCGACGCGCCAGGAGGGAGGAGTCCTCCCAACTCGGCCTAGGTGGGCCGGCGGCTTGGAGGAGAGGGACTCCTCCTCCAAGTTGGTTTCAACCTCCTCTTGCTTGTTTCCCACAGTTTCCTGTTTTAGCCGTTTGACTTTCAAACTGGCAGTTTGACTTTTCAGTTTTGGAAAAACAAGAACACTTTGTACATGATGCAATCATTCAATGACACATTCATGTACCCTCCCCCGAGTGCCGGACAATCCGAACCTTCTAGAACATTCCGATGAAAACATAATCATTCCCGAACTCCGAAACGGGACTTTCCTTATATGAATCTTATTCTCCGGACCATTCCGGATCACCTCGTGATATCCCGGATCCCATCCGAGACTTCGAACAACATTTGGTCTCTTTCTCATAATACCATAACTACTCAAAACAACGTCGAATCCTTAAGTGTGTCTCCCTACGGTTCGTGAATTATGCGGACATGATCGAGACACTTCTCCGAACAATAACCAATAGAGGAATCTGGAAATTCATATGGCTCCCACATATTTCTACGATTAATTTGCGATCGAATGAACCACTTACATACGATACCAATTTCCCTTTGTCTCACGATAGTTTACTTATCCGAGGTTATGATCGTCGGTATCTCTGCATACCTAGTTCAACCTCACCGATAAGTACTCTTTTCGCTCCCGTGATATGTGATCCCTTGTGACCCAGTCACATGCTTGCAAGCTAATTGGATGACATTCCACCGAGAGGGCCCAGAGTATATCTATCCGTCATATGGATGGACAAATCCCACTCTTGATCCATGTGTTTCAACCAATACTTTCCGAACACTCAATGCCACCTTTATAGCCACCCGCCACGGTGTGGTGTTTGATGTCATCAAAGCATCCATCCGTAAAGGTGATATGCATGATCTCATGGTCGAAGGAATTAGGTTACTATGTATCAGAAAGCATATAGCAATTGAACTATTGAAATGACTTGATCTTTATGCTATGCTTATCTATAGGAGTATGTCCACCATATCATTCTCCTAACGATATGATCTAGTTGTTGATAACATCTCAATGTTCATGATAGGGAAACCACAATCATTAATCAACCAACAAGCTAGTGAAGTATAGAGGCTATACTAGGGACTTCAAATTAAGTTTACAAATCACACAAGTATTAATGTTTCCTTGTTAATACTATTATAGCATGAATGTAAACATTTATCATAAACACAAAGATATAATAATAACTATATTTATTATTGCCTCTAGGGCATATCTCCAACAGTCTCCCATTTGCACTAGAGTCATCTAATCTAGATTACATGGTAATATACCGAACACCCATGGCAGTTTGGTGTTGGTCATGTTTTGCCCTCGGGAGAGGTTTAGTCAACGGATCCGCCACATTCATATCTGTGTGTACTTTGCAAATCTTTATATCCCCATCCTGGATATGTTCTCGAATAGCGTGAAAACGCAGCTTGATATGCTTCAGCTTCTTGTGTGACCTTGGTTCTTGCGCATTGGCTATGGCTCCCATGTTATCACAGTAGATAGACATTGGGTCCAGCGCACTAGGAACCACACCCAGCTCTGTAATGAACTCTTTCATCCATATCGCTTCTTGTGAAGCCTCAAGCGACCATGTATTCCGATTCATTGAAGATCTCGCCACAACGCTTTGCTTTGCACTCCTCCATAAGCTCTGCACCATTCAAAATAAATACGTATCCAGTTGTGATTTAGAATCATCCGGATCGGTGTTCCAACTAGCATCGGTGTAACCATTAACAACGAGCTGTTCATCACCTCCATAAGAAAGAACCATATCCTTAGTTCTTCTCAAGTACTTAAGGATGTTTTGATCATGTCCAATGATCCACTCTGGATCACTTTGATATCTGCTAGTTAAACTAACAGCATATGCAATGTCGGGTCTAGTACATAGCATGGCATACATTAGAGATCCTATGGCTGAGGCATAGGGAGTCTTACTCATCCTTTCTCTATCTTCTGCCGATGTCGGACTTTGAGTTTTACTCAAGGTCGTATTGGGCAACATGGGCAAGAACCCTTCCTTGCTTTCTTCCATTCCAAACCTCTTTAGAACTTTGTCCAAATATGTACTTTGTGACAATGATATTTGGCGTTTTGATCTATCTCTATAAATCTTTATGCCTAATATGTAAGCTGCTTCGCCAAGATCCTTCATTGAAAAACTATTATTCAAATATTCCTTGACACTATTAAGAAGGTCTACATCATTCCCAATTAACAATATGTCATCCACATATAGTATTAAGAATGCTCTGAGCTCCACTCACTTTCTTGTAAATACAAGCTTCTCCATAAGTTTGTATAAAACCAAAACTTTTGATCACCTTATCAAAGCGTTGATTCCAACTTGGGATGCTTGCTTCAATCCATAGATGGACCGTTGAAGTTTGCATACCTTGTTAGCATCTTTAGGATCGACAAAACCTTTGGGTTGCATCATATACAACTCTTCATCAATATCTCCATTGAGGAATGCTGTTTTGACATCCATCGCCATATCTCATAATCATAATATGCAGCGATTGCTAACATAATCCTCACAGACTTTAACCGCTTACGGTGAGAAAGTCTCATCGTAGTCAACTCCTTGAATTTGTCGAAACCCTTTTGCGACAAGTCGAGCTTTATAGACGATAACATTACCATCGACATCTGCTTTCTTCTTGAAAATCCATTTGTTCTCGACGACCTTCCCGCCATCCGGTAAGTCCACCAAAGTCCATACTTGGTTTTGTACATGGATCCAATCTCGGTTCATGGCTTCTTGCCATTTATTGGAATCTGGGCTCATCATCGCTTCCTCATATGTCGCAGGGTCATCGGTGTTGTCCACCAACATGACACTCATAACGGGATCATACCAATCAGGAGTGGTACGAGTTCTCGTTGACCTGCGACGCTCTGTAGCAACTTCAACCGAAGTTTCATGGTCATCATCATTAGCTTCCTCTCTTATTGGTGCGAGCACCACAGAACTTCTTCGGTCTTGCGCTACTCGCATTTCGAGAGAAGGTTCGACAACCTCGTCGAGTTCTACTTTCCTTCAGTCACTTCTTTCGAGAGAAATTCCTTCTCTAGAAAGGATCCATTCTTAACCGAAGATTTTGCCTTCGGATCTATGATAGAAGGTATACCCAATAGTTTCCTTGGGTATCCTATGAAGACGCATTTTTCGCTTTGGGTTCAAGCTTGTCCGCTGTAACTTCTTTACATAGGCTTCGCATCCCCAAACTTTAAGGAGCGACAATTTAGGTTTCTTCCCAAACCATAATTCATACGGTGTCGTTTCAACGGATTTAGACGGTGCCCTATTTAAAGTGAATCTGCGTCGTTTCTAATGCATAACCCCAAAATGATAGCGGTAAATCTGTAAGTGACATCATAGAACGAACCATATCTAAAAGAGTTCGATTACGACGTTCGGACACACCATTACGATGTGGTGTTCCCGGCGGTGTCAACTGTGAAAGTATTCCGTATTTCTTCAAATGCTCGCCAAACTCGTAACTTAGATATTCACCTCCACGATCAGAACGTAGAAATTTAATCTTCTTGTTACGTTGATTCTCTACCTCACTTTGAAACTCCTTAAACTTCTCGAAAGTTTCGGACTTATGTTTCATGAAATATATATACCCATATCTACTCAAGTCATCCGTGAAGGTAAGAACATAACAATAACCACCGCGCGATGCTACACTCATTGGACCACACACATCGGTATGTATGATTTCTAATAAGTCCGTAGCTCGCTCCATCATACCAGAAAATGGAGTCTTAGTCATTTTCCCATCGGACATGCTTCATCTTTCAAGTGATTCAAAATCAAGTGATTCAAGAAGTCCATCGGAATGGAGTTTCTTCATCGCTTCACTCCAATGTGACCAAGACAGCGATTGCCACATATAGGTCGAATTATCGCTGATTTCAAACGTTTAGCCTCAATGTTGTTGATATGTGTATTTCCACTATCGAGATTCAATAAGAATAGACCATCTATCAAAGGTGCATGTGCATAAAACATATTACTCATATAAATCGAACAACCATTATTCTCTGATTTAAACAAGTAACCGTCTCGCAATAAACAAGGTCCCGATATAATGTTCATGCTCAACACAGGCACTAAATAACAATTATTTAAGTATAAAACTAATCCCGATGGTAGATGAAGGGGTAGCGTGCCGACCGCGATCACATCAACCTTTGATCCGTTTCCCACGCGCGTCACCTCGTTCTTCGCTAGCTTCCGTTTATTCTGCAAGACCTGTTTCGAGTTACAAATATGAGCAACCGAACCAGTATCAAATACCCAGGCACTACTACGAGTACTAGTGAGATACACATCAATAACATGTATATCAGATATACCTTTCTTCTTGATGTTGCCGTTCTTCAGATCCGCCAAGTACTTTGGGCAATTCCGCTTCCAGTGACCTTCTCCCTTGCAGTATCAGATATACCTTTCTTCTTGATGTTGCCGTTCTTCAGATCCGCCAAGTACTTTGGGCAATTCCGCTTCCAGTGACCTTCTCCCTTGCAGTAAAAGCACTCAGTTTCAGGCTTGGGTCCAGCCTTGGTCTTCTTCGCCGGCGTGGTAACTTTCTTACCACCCTTCTTGAAGTGTCCCTTTTGCTTAGACTTGCCTTTCTTGAGTTTGGTGGTCTTATTGACCAACAACACTTGGTGCTCTTTCTTGATCTCCACTTCTGCAGATTTTAACATATAGCAGTTACAGCAACTCTTTGTTCATGTTCTGCATGTTGTAGTTCATCACAAAGTTCCTGTAACTTGGTGATAGTGACTGGAGGAAACGGTAAATCCCCAAAGCATTAGGAATCACTATACCCAAGCTTTGAAGTTTGTTTGCATGCCCAGACATCTTAAGCACATGCTCACTGACGGATCTGCCCTCTTCCATCTTGCAGTTAAAGAACTTTTCAGAAGCCTCATAGCTTTCAATTGCCGCATGAGTCTCAAAAATCAATTTGAGATCCTCGACAATATCATATGGGTGTGACTCTTCAAACCTTTTACAAGCTCCGATTCCAAACCATACAAGATAGCACTTGAACTATGGAGTCTTGATTCTTCCGAGCGAGGTAAACATTCTTTACTTCATCGGAAGCATCAACAGTGGGTCACCAAGTGCATCCGGCACATAGGTCAAATTACCGGTGTGAGGACAATCCTCAAATTGCGGAACCAATCCATGAAGTTGCTTCCATTGTTTTTCAACTTTTCTTTCTCTAGGAACGCATGAAAATTGATGGTAGGGGCTGCCATTGATCTACAACATATTTGCAATAGTTTAGACTAAGTTTATGACAAATTGAGTTCAAATTAATTAATGAAATTAAACTAGGTGAACTCCCACTCAAAACAACATCCCTCACATTGTTTTAGTGATCACGAACCAAATCCACTACATCAACACCGATCATCACGAGAGTTGATATAGTTTCAATGGCAAACAATCGTCATGTTCATCATATCTACTATACGATTCATGCTTTACCTTTCGGTGATCCGTGTTCCGAGACCATGTATGTACATGCTAGGCTCGTCAAGATCAAACCTTAGTTTCTGCATGAGCAAATCTGGCTTGCTCACGTTGTATACACTTGCAGAATCTAACACACCCGATCATCACGTGGTGCTTCGAAACAACAAGCTTTAGCAACGGTGCTAACTAAGGGTGAACACTTTATGACTTGAAATTGATGTGCATGAGGGATCATCTTATAATGCTACCGTCGTCTACCAAGCAATACAAGATGCATAAAGGATTAACATCACATGCAATTCAATAATATGTGATATGATATGGCCTTTCTTCTTTGTGCTTCCGATCTCCATCTTCAAACGAACATGATCTCCATCATCACCGGCATTGCATCAAGGTCAATGACGCTTCACCATGGTTGTCGTCCACCGGCTTCAACTATTACAACTACTTTGAATAGACACGCGGGTCTTAACATAAATTAAAGACAACCATATGGCTCCTGCCGGTTGCCAACTTACAATAAGGAACATTGCATACATCAAATATAATCACAATCATGGCCATATCACATCATCAAGACACCCACCAAAACAAAGTTAGACGCCTCTACTTTCTTTGCATATTTTACGTGGTTTGGGGCTTTCAATAAGTGTCGTTCTAACTTACGAACAAGAACCACAACATTTATACTAGCATTGTTGATCACCCGTTGTAAATTGGATCTTAACTATGCTAGGAAAGCAGCACCCATAAAGCCACTTATGCAATACAAGTTGCATGTTAAGCGTGGAGCAAGTCTCATGAACGATGTCATGTAAGGTTAGCTCGGGCCGCTTCATCCCAACATACCGCAAGATGCAAAGTACACAAAAAGCAATCGACAATAAAAGCATCAATGCCCATAATGACCATTGTGTTCTACTCGTGCAATGATCTACATATAGACACGGCTCGATACCACTTTGTAGGGTTCGTAGCATGGAAAACAAAAAATTCTATCGCATACAAACAAACAAGCCAAGATCTATCTACTAGATTGTAGCAACGAGTCGATGGAATAACTTACCTCGAAGATTCCAAAGTGTTTAACGAGAGCGGATTCGTGGGTGATGTAGTCGTACTCTTTCGATCTCAAGATCGTGTAGACGATCCTTCCGCGCTGCGTTCGCAGCGCTTCATGATCGGTCACTGCGTTCGGTTTTCGTGAAGACCTTCCTCTCCCTTGTTCCAAAGAAAGCGGAGGTTGTAGCACTCTCCTCGCAATTCGGCAGACACTGGCGTGTACAGGAAGTAGAGGGAAATCATGAGGCTTCGCCTTAAGCCGGAGCGAGTATGGTGGAGTATGAGAGAGGGCTATTAGTGTTCTAGAGATTAGACACACCAATTAGAAGGCTCTAAACCGCAGGCTAAAGCAATTAGAAGCTCTAAACCAAAACGGCTCTAAACCGGAGATTAGAGGATAGGAACTTGTGTGTCTAGAGGAGGAGGCCCTGCCCCTCCTTTTATAGGTGGAGGGGCCGGCGCGCTAGGGGAGGGAGGAGAGTCCCTCCCCAACTTGGCCTAGGTGGGCCGGCGGCTTGGAGGAGAGGGACTCCTCCTCCAAGTTGGTTTCAACCTCCTCTTGCTTGTTTCCCATAGTTTCCTGTTTCCCACAGTTTCCTGTTTTAGCCGTTTGACTTTCAAACTGGCAGTTTGACTTTTCAGTTTTGGAACAGCAAGAACACTTAGTACATGATGCAATCATTCAATGACACATTCATGTACCCTTCCCCCCCGGAGTGCCGGACAATCCGGAACCTTCTAGAACATTCCCGATGAAAACACCGGAATCATTCCCGAACTCCGAAACGGGACTTTCCTTATATGAATCTTATTCTCCGGACCATTCCGGATCACCTCTTGATATCCCGGATCCCATCCGAGACTCCGAACAACATTCGGTATCTTTCGCATAATACCATAACTACTCAAAACAACGTCGAATCCTTAAGTGTGTCTCCCTACGGTTCGTGAATTATGCGGACATGATCGAGACACTTCTCCGAACAATAACCAATAGAGGAATCTTGAAATTCATATGGCTCCCACATATTTCTACGATTACTTTGCGATCAAATGAACCACTTACATACGATACCAATTTCCCTTTGTCTCATGATAGTTTACTTATCCGAGGTTATGATGGTCGGTATCTCTGCATACCTAGTTCAACCTCGTTACCGATAAGTACTCTTTTCTCGTTCCCGTGATATGTGATCCCTTGTGACCCAGTCACATGCTTGCAAGCTAATTGGATGACATTCCACCGAGAGGGCCCAGAGTATATCTATCCGTCATATGGATGGACAAATCCCACTCTTGATCCATGTGTTTCAACCAATACTTTCCGAACACTCAATGCCACCTTTATAGCCACCCGATTCGGTGTGATGTTTGATGTCATCAAAGCATCCATCCGGTAAAGGTGATATGCATGATCTCATGGTCGAAGGAATTAGGTTACTATGTATCGTAAAGCATATAGCAATTGAACTATTGAAATGACTTGATCTTTATGCTATGCTTATCTATAGGAGTATGTCCACCATATCATTCTCCTAACGATATGATCTTGTTGTTGATAACATCTCAATGTTCATGATAGGGAAACCACAATCATTAATCAACCAACAAGCTAGTCAAGTATAGAGGCTATACTAGGGACTTCAAATTAAGTTTACAAATCACACAGGTATTAATGTTTCCTTGTTAATACTATTATAGCATGAATGTAAACATTTATCATAAACACAAAGATATAATAATAACTATATTTATTATTGCCTCTAGGGCATATCTCCAACATGGGGGTCTGTTGGTTCTCGGGGAAAATCCTGGAGATGTGTTAGGGCGATACTTTGGGGTCTGATGGGTTCCTGGTTGATGCATCATGCGGCGCTTGTGGTTCTCGTTGGCTTGGTTGATCTTTCCTTCCATCTGGATGGCAGAGTCGACAAGGGCTTCAATATCAGCAAAGGGGATATTGACTAACACAGTCTGCATCTCATCGTGCAGACCATTCAAGAATCTCTCTTTCGTCTTGGCTTCGGTGTCGATCTCATCCGGGGCATACCTAGCTAATGACAAGAATTTGTCACGGTATTCCACTACGGTCATCCGTCCTTGCTTCAGTTCTCTGAACTCATCTCTCATTCTCTTGATCAAACCTGGTGGCATATGGGTTCTGCTGAGCTTGACCTTGAATTCCTCCCAGGTCATCATCTGTCCTCCGTTCATCGCACGAACACTGTTCCACCATGCTCTTGCATCTCCGGCTAGATAGTGGGTGGCGAACAAGACTTTCTCGTTAGCTTCCACTCCGGCGACTTCTAGGTTATTTTCCATGGTTTGCAGCCAATCGTCGGCATCTAGGGGCTCTTTCGGCTTAGTGAAAACAGGCGGGTTGGTATTCTGGAAATTCTTGAGCTTAGATCCATGGTTGTACTGATTTCCGTGGCCTTGATTGTTGTGGTCTAGCTGAGCTATCTGTTGCAGGGTGGCTAGGTTGGCTTGACGTTCCGCTCTTTCAGCTTCGCAGTCAGAAACCAACATTTGCAGGATCTGCAACATCGGGTCCGGGGATGAACCAATTCCTCCACGTGGCATCTAAAGATTTGAGATAGATCATGATAAAAGAGGGAAATTTCTAAGGTTCAGGGACTTTGAAAAGTTTTTTAAAGTTTGACTCAGATTTTTTTTTGCAACTTGCTTTTCATTCATTCATAGCACCCGATACAAACACACACCACAAAACAAGAAAAACAGATGGTTTTAAGAACCATTCTGGAAACTACGATACAGTGGGAACGAATACTACTCACTACGCTAGTGCTCAAGTACCACTACTCCTCGGAGTCGGTGTAGTCGTCATCCTCATCATCATCATCGTCATTGATGAAGGCGAAATCATCCTCATCGGTGAAGAAGTCCATAGCCTGATCCTCTAGAAAATCATCATCATCGCTAAGATAAGAGTAGAGGTCTCCATGAAGATCTTCTCCGGCATTCTCCCTTTCCTCCAACTGCATGTCTCTCTCATGGATGGTATCCTCCAAATCCGAGATACGGTGGCGAAGACATGCAATGATGCGCTCCTTCTTATCGAGCTGACGGCAGCGAGACTTGCAATCCTTCGCTAGCATGGCGATGGTCTGATCCTTTGTCTTGATGATGGCGGACTTGTGGTTAGAGTAGTCACGACAATTATCCAACTCCTGCTGACGATCGCAGATCATGAAGTTAAGGTGGTCCAATTGGGTCTTCAGCTCGTGGTGGTATGAGGCTTCTAGTGGCTGTCCATTAGCATCACGCCTTGGGCAAAACTCAAAGAGGGTACCCTTGATCTGGTTGATACTCTTCCCACACAGACGGGCAAGAGCTTCCTGCATGGCCCTGGCAAGTCCATCGAGCCAGTTGTTCTCTCTTAAGTTAAACTGAATTCCCTCAGCAGTGGGAGGTTCAATCTTTCCTCGGAGACTTGCAACAATTAGCCACTGCAGATCTTCTCCTCCTTGATCATTGAGCTGAGCTCCGAAGAACTCGGGGTGCGGACGCTCCAGAAGTTCCGAAAGCTGGTCCAAATCCCGCTCAAAGATAAGGTCTCCTCCATTCCCCAACTGATAAAACTTGATGTACTTCACGTCCATCTATAAGAATATAGGATGAGTAAGTTAGTAGAGTGATCAAATCTGTCAAATTTTATGTATGTTGCAAGAGTTTTTGAGGAACATGAATTTTTATGAAAGAATCAAGGTGATAAGTGTAGGGGTCCCAACCTGTTAAGGTAGAGTCCTCCTGTGTTTTACAATGCTAGTCCCTGGATCAATAGCTAGCATCCACAGTTAAGATGTAATATCAAGAAACAAAGGTCATAATATAACTTTATAACCAGGAAAACATAATTTTATTACATCATACATAGCTCATATGGCTATTACATTACATTGCAGCGGAATAAATATAGTCATGGGTCCTTCATCTTCAAAGTGCCACAGGCAGATGTTGGTTGTAGACTTTGTAATCCTAATCAAACAATCTTCACTAAAATCAATCAAACCTGCAACATACAAGTTACGCCACAAAGGGTCAATACATTTGAATTGTATTGGCAAGTGATACTCTTAGTAGTATGGTGGAGTCTATCATCTATATGCATTTGGTTAAGTGGAGTTGAGGCTTGCATTGCTCAAAATAGATTTTCCCTTAACGTTTTGAAAATAAATAGTTTTGTCAAAAACTTTTCCAATGCTTCTCTCAATCAAAGACTGAAGATCCTTCTCGAGGCATCTACAAATCAAAGACTGAAGTGCTTGGTAAAATCATTTTCCTCAATCCAAGATTTCAAGATCCTTATATCAAGCCATCTTTCCATCAAAGATTGAAGAATACACACAATCCCTTGTTTACCCACAAGTTTTTATTTAGAAATTGGAATGATGAGATTCTTGATTGTTTCCATGTCTTGATGCTCAAATTGTCCTTTACCAGGGACATGGCTAAGTACTTAGGTTTTACACTCTGCAGAGGTGGTGCACTTTACCCACAAGACTTGGTTTCCCAAGACAAAATCTTTCAGAAGCCTTCCCTTAGACCAAAATGGACGCGCTCCAACCTATCAAACACTACCACCCACTGTCCATTTGGCTAAGTTCTTGCAACCTATATGATCATGGCAGAGCCCATATTGCCAAGTGGTTGCACTTGAAGCTTCTCAACATTTGACATCTCAAATCTCTTTGTTTCTGGTGACATTCCACAAGTGAGATACAATCCAAGTCCATGGCCTTGTGAACCACTCAACCATTCTCCACCAATCTATTCCATTCCACCCAGGTGATTCATTAACTTAGTTGTTTTATTAGACAAAATCACAAGTCCTTAGACTTAGAATATTTTTCCATAGTGTGAATATATATTCCACCCATGTTTTCTATTAGCTAGGCTAAGCTTGGTAGTAGTAGGAATCTCTAACTTAGGAAAATCCTACTAAGGATTCATCTACTAGGTTTTCTTATAGCAATATCTATACTTAGCAAAATCCATGCAAGTTTTACTTAGCAAAAATCACTAGTGCATGGTGAATGTAATAGGATAAAAAGTATGAAGCATCACTTGCCTTTTTGGTAGAGTATAGGTTCAATTCTTGATCTTTGCAACAATCACACTCTTCAAGTCACTACAAATAAATCAAGCAAGGCACAATCTCAATCTACCAATCAAGCAAAACAACACACATAAATAACATAGTCAAAGAAATGCATGCAAGCATGCCAAGCTTTGTTTTGTTTGAAAAGGTGGTTCCTAGTGGGTCATGGTCATTTGGGTAAATCTAATGGTCATTTCCTAAAGTGGCTAAGTCATTTGCAAAAGGTTTCACTTTAAAACCATTTTCAAAACAAAGTGTTATTTTTATGTGGTGTAGAAATATTTTTACTAAGCCATTAGCCCATAGGGTTCACCAAATGAGTTGCTATTGCAAAACTTGGTGTTTTTGGGTCAGTAGGTTTGGTCCAAACCATCTACTCAAAGTTTTCTTCCTTTAAACATTTCCATGATAAAATCACTAATTTTATTTGGCTAGAAATGGACTAAACTAATTAATCCATTCCAAACTTTTCCAAACTCATTTTCCAAACCATGGGTTGGTTCCTAGGGTCAGTAGGGTCACAACAAACCAATTGGCAAAGGTTTGATCTCAAAATTCATTTTTAAATGATTTTTCTAATGTTAGCAAGCACACAAAAGAATCTGCTAATTCCAACAAGCTACCAGTTACTATTTGCTAAACTAAGGGTAGGGTTGGTTAGGTCTTGTTCTCCTGAATCTTTTGATATAAAATTTGTCAAATTTGGACGTGTGGTTCAAAAGTTATAAGGGTTTGAAATCTGTATCAAATTCTGATTTCAAAATCTGTTTTAAACATCGCCACGTGTCGACTGATTCGTCTATACGCTTGGCGTGGATTGACGATAGGGGCCGTTGGATTTTAGTTGCATCGCACGGTCCAGAGATGTTACCCCTTCACTCTGTTCTATCCTAGTCGCCGATCTAGATCGGATGGCTACTAGATGTTTGCCGAGGCGGCGCGATAACGGCGGCGAGCTGTCGATTAGCGGCGGCGCTTAGCTGAAACGAGGAAAGAGGAGAGGGGTCTCATCTGTGTTCGTCGTGGCACGGGGATGCTCAACTTGCCACTGGTTGGTGAAGGGGCGCACGGTTTCCTGGGGAATTGCTCGCGAGCTTGTCTTGCGCCAGAGCTTTTACCGTCGGCGGAGGGTTGCAGACCACGCGAGTGTTTGGCGAGTATCGGAGAGGCAGAGGACATAGACTAATCAAGGGTATGTCTCATCGATCGAGGAGCGACGGAGTCGAGCGTCAGAGCTCACCGGAGTTGCGGGGTCGTCGGTGATCGTCGTGGACGTGGATAGGGAGCGCCCTAAGACAAACGGAGGGTACGATTAGGTTCGTAGGCGGAAGGCGAGTATGTGTGCTTCATCAATACGGAAAGGGGCGGTCAGATGTTACCTGGAAGACTCGCCGGAGTAAGGCAGACGCGGCGGCGCGGCCAGATGTTGTCGTTGGCGAGGCTCAGAGGTTTCCGCGGTCAAGTGGATGGTACGGGGAGGAAGGTCTGGGAGTGGGGAAACTGCCAGGGTGATCAAGGAGGCTCGGGGTAGTGTCGTATCGTCGGAATCGTTACCGGAACATCGTCGGAGACAGGGACGGTCGAGGAGAAATTGGGGGCGGTCTAAGGCGTGCCAGCTTGGGTGTCAGAGGGAACTTATAGAGGAGGCTTGGGCGTTTCTATCCGTGTGATCAAAGTGAGGTAAAGGCTCGGCATTAGAGCGTATTGAATCCGCGAAATCAAAGCAGCAACGGCAGCGAGGGAGAAGGCGTGGTCGTCGCGCGAGGAAGAAGGAGAACAGTGGAGGTGGGTCTATCTGTCAGTGGAGAAAACGTTTCTGGCGGGGTCCATTTGTCAGTTGCTGGGAGGGTTGATTAGTTGGTTCGAACCGTTTCCTGCGGGGGAGGAGAGTTGGGCTGGCTTGCTGGGCCTTGTTGGGCTGCCTGGGTTGGGTTGTTGGGTCTGTCCACTTTCATTCATTTTTTTTTATTCAGTATCTTTTTCTTTTATATTTCTGAATTATGTTTTGAATTTCTAATCAAACAAATCTCACCCAAATCAATCCAAACAATCATTCAGTTTGTAATTTTGAATTTGATTTTGTTTATCAACATAAACCAAATCTCAAAATAAAATAAAATAATATCCTTATTTATTTTAGGATCCATTTAATAGTTAAATATAATGGATCACTAGTTTATTTAATAAAATAGGGTTTGATTTTTATTAATAAAATTTCCATTTGAAATCTAATTATTTTCATAATCAAACCAATAGGTTTTATTTAAAAATAAGGATGCTTGGAAATCTTGTTTTTAAAATAAAATAACCTTTTATTTTAGATTCCATTTATAATTAAATAAATGGTCCTTAGATAATAATTCATTTAGGATTTGTTTATTTGGTTCAAATAATTCATATTGAATTATTTGGAAAGTATTCCAAAGTGATTTATTAATCATATAAGATTGGGTAATTGTTTTAATTCCAAATATCATTTTCTCATGTATTTTATTTAGAGATTTGTCCTTATTTAAAATAGGGATAGAATGGTTATTTCCATTTTATTTTATTTGGAATATTCTTTATTTCATATTTTTATTTGAATTGGGATTAATCATCACTCCATTTACTTCATGGATTAGGCCAAGATTTGATTTGGTCTGTAAATATTCTTTGTTAATATTTTCATCTTTGTCTTATGAAATCCATATCTTTTTATTTAGAGATCCAAACTTGGTGATTCCAATTTTTTGAAAACTTATTTATTATTTGTTTATACTTTTGATTCCTTTTAGGATCTATTGTACTCCACTTGGTATGGGTTTTTGGTAAGGCTTTAATAGCTTTGGAAATTCAATTCACTTATCTTTTTATATATTCATAAGATTTTGTTTATGGTCCCATCTATAATTTAAATAAAATGGACATGGTTTATTAATCAAATAGGGTTTGGTTCATTTAATAAAATCCTCATTTGAAATCCTAATGCTTTCAAAATCCAATCAGTAGGTTTTAATTAAGAGAATTAAATACTCAGAAAACTTATTTTATTAAAAATAATTTAACAAGCTTTGATGTTTAAATTAAATTGGTAAAACTTCTTATTTAAATAAAATTTGGATATTAAATCCTTATTAATTTATTTTAAATAAACCTTTGCTAAATTTATTTAGAATAAAATGTTTTAATTCCAAAAGTTTGGTCAAGGTTTAATTTTCCTTTATTTAATAATCTTTATTTATAAAACTTCTATTTCATTTGAAAACAAATCTTTTCATTTAATTGTTTCAAAATAGTATTTCCAAATGTTTTTATTTTTCCTTTTATTAAATTTTTATCTTTTTTTAAATTCTCTTTTGGTTTATTTTAATTCAAATGGGTTTGAAGTTCCAATTGTATTCAAAAAGTTTCTTCTGGCTCTGAAAATCAAACAAAGTTTTATTTTATTAATTTATTTTCACATTACAAGATTTGGAAAATCTTGGGATGTGACAGGCTACCACCCTTAAAATAAATCTCGTCCCGAGATTTGGGAAGGCTGGGGTTACAAGCAAGTTCAAAACAACTAGGGTACTACCACCCTTAAAATATTGTCAAACAAAATTACATATTGGCCTTGTTGGGTCCTGGAATTTCTCTATGTTAAGACTTTGCTTTATTCCTATGCTTGACTCATGGTCCAAGGTTGAGCTTCTCCATAGGCTTGTTCAACTTGTTCTTCATCCTTTCTGGACAGTTGCTTGCATAGTGTCCTGGATTCTTGCAGTTGAAACAATTAATGTCCTTGAGTTCTTTGCGTTGCTCTTTTGGGCAAGTTGCTACAAAGTGACCTGGTTCATTACAGTTGTTACACCACACTTGGTCAATTCCTTTATTCTTTATGTTCCCTGGGCATCCACTAGAGTAGTGTCCCATTTCCTTGCATTTACGACATTGTACAAGGCTCATGTCTTGCTTGGGTTTCTTGATTTTCCTTGATCCTTTGAATTGGGTTGTCTTGCTTGGAAGTAGTAGTGGTCCTTTCCCTTTGGTAGACTTGGATCCTTCTTGTTTCCTTTGTTCTACCATGGCATAGATAGGACATAGGCCAGGAGTATGATCACTTCCTTCACTAAGGTAGCAAGTAGCTTGAGAGGTAGGGCATTCTCCAACAGGATGGTCTTCATCACAATTGGGGCATTGTCCTTCATGCTCCTTGGAAGTATGATCCTTGTCTCCACAAATAATGCAAGCTGGGGCTCCATCTAGAACAACATTCTTGTCATCCTTGCTATCATACTCTTTTCTAGGATAATTTTCCTCCATGCTAATCATTTGATTAGTCACCTTAAGCATCAATTGGGACTGTTCCTCTAAAAACCTTTGCAAAGTCGGATCTTCATTACTATTGTTGGCTAGGAACCGAAAGTCAGTTGGTTCAGCTGATGTTGGGTTGCTATGAGTTCCCTCATGCTGTCAGCTTGGTTGGTGTTGGTGTCATCAACCTTGATGTTGGAGTCCTTTGGAGTAGTCATCTGTTTTGGTTTGAAGGGAGATTAGAATAGGCAAGATATTTCTAAGGAGTCAATCTTAATCACACACATCACAATTCACCCAAACAATGTGCATGCATTCACAAACCAAACATTTCACTCAAACAAGGTTCAAGCACATACTTAGGCAACAAAATATTTTTGTTACACCACATAAGTTGGTGTGTTTGACTTTACTAAAATATGGTGGTCCATCTATATGGTTCACTTGTGATGATTCTTCTTGTAGGAGATCATGGTTTCCTTGGGAAAAGCTCTTGGTTTCAATACTTCAAAGTTGTTGATGGATCCTTCTTATTTTGCATTCCCTTAGTCTCTAAATCTTGAGTAAGAGTTCCTTGTTTCACTTGTAGTCCTTAGTAGTTTCCAAGTTGGAAGTCCTTGGTGAATATGCTGAAGATGTTGAAGTCATTAGAGTTGAAGAAGTTGTAGAAGTCCTTTGCACATGGTGTAGTCTTTGGCCATGGGGTAGGTTTTTATCCATCAAGTTGAAATAGAAGAGATGTAGAGTTGAAACCAAAATGGTTAAGGAAAGAGTTTACAAGTGTTTTTGTAAATAAGTTTTTGGAACAAATACACTCCTATTTTTCTAAGGGTTTTGTCCAATCCTAGGTTTACAAATCCTACAGGCAACACAATGCTCTGATACCATCTGTAGGGGTCCCAACCTGTTAAGGTAGAGTCCTCCTGTGTTTTACAATGCTAGTCCCTGGATCAATAGCTAGCATCCACAGTTAAGATGTAATATCAAGAAACAAAGGTCATAATATAACTTTATAACCAGGAAAACATAATTTTATTACATCATACATAGCTCATATGGCTATTACATTACATTGCAGCGGAATAAATATAGTCATGGGTCCTTCATCTTCAAAGTGCCACAGGCAGATGTTGGTTGTAGACTTTGTAATCCTAATCAAACAATCTTCACTAAAATCAATCAAACCTGCAACATACAAGTTACAGCCACAAAGGGTCAATACATTTGAATTGTATTGGCAAGTGATACTCTTAGTAGTATGGTGGAGTCTATCATCTATATGCATTTGGTTAAGTGGAGTTGAGGCTTGCATTGCTCAAAATAGATTTTCCCTTAACGTTTTGAAAATAAATAGTTTTGTCAAAAACTTTTCCAATGCTTCTCTCAATCAAAGACTGAAGATCCTTCTCGAGGCATCTACAAATCAAAGACAAGTGCTTGGTAAAATCATTTTCCTCAATCCAAGATTTCAAGATCCTTATATCAAGCCATCTTTCCATCAAAGATTGAAGAATACACACAATCCCTTGTTTACCCACAAGTTTTTATTTAGAAATTGGAATGATGCGATTCTTGATTGTTTCCATGTCTTGTTGCTCAAATTGTCCTTTACCAGGGACATGGCTAAGTACTTAGGTTTTACACTCTGCAGGTGGTGCACTTTACCCACAAGACTTGGTTTCCCAAGACAAAATCTTTCAAGCCTTCCTTAGACCAAAATGGACGCGCTCCAACCTATCAAACACTACCACCCACTGTCCATTTGGCTAAGTTCTTGCAACCTATATGATCATGGCAGAGCCCATATTGCCAAGTGGTTGCACTTGAAGCTTCTCAACATTTGACATCTCAAATCTCTTTGTTTCCTGGGTGACATTCCACAAGTGAGATACACAATCCAAGTCCATGGCCTTGTGAACCACTCAACCATTCTCCACCAATCTATTCCATTTCACCCAGGTGATTCATTAACTTAGTTGTTTTATTAGACAAAATCACAAGTCCTTAGACTTAGAATATTTTTCCATAGTGTGAATATATATTCCACCCATGTTTTCTATTAGCTAGGCTAAGCTTGGTAGTAGGAATCTCTAACTTAGGAAAATCCTACTAAGGATTCATCTACTAGGTTTTCTTATAGCAATATCTATACTTAGCAAAATCCATGCAAGTTTTACTTAGCAAAAAGCACTAGTGCATGGTGAATGTAATAGGATAAAAAGTATGAAGCATCACTTGCCTTTTGGTAGAGTATAGGTTCAATTCTTGATCTTTGCAACAATCACACTCTTCAAGTCACTACAAATAAATCAAGCAAGGCACAATCTCAATCTACCAATCAAGCAAAACAACACACATAAATAACATAGTCAAAGAAATGCATGCAAGCATGCCAAGCTTTGTTTTGTTTGAAAAGGTGGTTCCTAGTGGGTCATGGTCATTTGGGTAAATCTAATGGTCATTTCCTAAAGTGGCTAAGTCATTTGCAAAAGGTTTCACTTTAAAACCATTTTCAAAACAAAGTGTTATTTTTATGTGGTGTAGAAATATTTTTACTAAGCCATTAGCCCATAGGGTTCACCAAATGAGTTGCTATTGCAAAACTTGGTGTTTTTGGGTCAGTAGGTTTGGTCCAAACCATCTACTCAAAGTTTTCTTCCTTTAAACATTTCCATGATAAAATCACTAATTTTATTTGGCTAGAAATGGACTAAACTAATTAATCCATTCCAAACTTTTCCAAACTCATTTTCCAAACCATGGGTTGGTTCCTAGGGTCAGTAGGGTCACAACAAACCAATTGGCAAAGGTTTGATCTCAAAATTCATTTTTAAATGATTTTTCTAATGTTAGCAAGCACACAAAAGAATCTGCTAATTCCAACAAGCTACCAGTTACTATTTGCTAAACTAAGGGTAGGGTTGGTTAGGTCTTGTTCTCCTGAATCTTTTGATATAAAATTTGTCAAATTTGGACGTGTGGTTCAAAAGTTATAAGGGTTTGAAATCATCAAATTCTGATTTCAAAATCTGTTTAAAGTAATCGCCACGTGTCGACTGATTCGTCTATACGCTTGGCGTGGATTGACAGATAGGGGCGTTGGATTTTAGTTGCATCGCACGGTCCGTAGATGTTACTTACCCTTCACTCTGTTCTATCCTAGTCGTCAGATCTAGATCGGATGGCTACTAGATGTTTGCCAGAAACTGGCGGCGCGATAACGACGGCGGAGCTGGCCGATTAGCGGCGCTTAGCGAACTGAAACGAGGAAAGAGGAGAGGGTCTCACTGTGTTCGTCGTGGCACGGGATGCTCAACTTGCCACCTGGTTGGTGAAGGCGACGGTTTCTGGGAATTGCTCGCGAGCTTGTCTTTGGCGCCAGGAGCTTTTACTCGTCGACGGGGAGGGGTTGCAGACCACGCGCGAGTGTTTGGCGAGTATCTGGAGAGGCAGAGGACATAGACTAATCAAGGGGTATGTCTCACTGATCGAGGAGCGAACGGAGTCGAGCGTCAGAGCTCACCGGAGTTGCGGGGTCGTCGGTGATCGTCGTGGACGTGGATAGGGAGCGCCCTAAGACAAACGGAGGGTACGATTAGGTTCGTAGGCGGAAGGCGAGTATGTGTGCTTCATCAATACGGAAAGGGGCGGTCAGATGTTACCTGGAAGACTCGCCGGAGTAAGGCAGACGCGGCGGCGCGGCCAGATGTCGTCGTTGGCGAGGCTCAGAGGTTTCCGCGGTCAAGTGGATGGTACGGGGAGGAAGGTCTGGGAGTGGGGAAACTGCCAGGGTGATCAAGGAGGCTCGGGGTAGTGTCGTATCGTCGGAATCGTTACCGGAACATCGTCGGAGACAGGGACGGTCGAGGAGAAATTGGGGGCGGTCTAAGGCGTGCCAGCTTGGGTGTCAGAGGGAACTTATAGAGGAGGCTTGGGCGTTTCTATCCGTGTGATCAAAGTGAGGTAAAGGCTCGGCATTAGAGCGTATTGAATCATGAAATCAAAGCAAGAACGGCAGCGAGGAGAAGGCGTGGTCGTCATGCGAGGAAGAAGGAGAACATGGAGGTGGGTCTATCTCGCTGGAGAAAACGTCAAGTGGGTCCATTTGTCGATTTTGGGAGGGTTGATTAGTTGGTTCGAACCGTTTCTCAAGGGGGAGAGTTGGGCTGGCTTCTTTGGGCCTTGTTGGGCTCAGGTTGGGTTGTTGGGTCCACTTTCATTCATTTTTTTATTCAAGATCTTTTCTTTTATATTTCTGAATTATGTTTTGAATTTCTAATCAAACAAATCTCACCCAAATCAATCCAAACAATCATTCAGTTTGTAATTTTGAATTTGATTTTGTTTATCAACATAAACCAAATCTCAAAATAAAATAAAATAATATCCTTATTTATTTTAGGATCCATTTAATAGTTAAATATAATGGATCACTAGTTTATTTAATAAAATAGGGTTTGATTTTTATTAATAAAATTTCCATTTGAAATCTAATTATTTTCATAATCAAACCAATAGGTTTTATTTAAAAATAAGGATGCTTGGAAATCTTGTTTTTAAAATAAAATAACCTTTTATTTTAGATTCCATTTATAATTAAATAAATGGTCCTTAGATAATAATTCATTTAGGATTTGTTTATTTGGTTCAAATAATTCATATTGAATTATTTGGAAAGTATTCCAAAGTGATTTATTAATCATATAAGATTGGGTAATTGTTTTAATTCCAAATATCATTTTCTCATGTATTTTATTTAGAGATTTGTCCTTATTTAAAATAGGGATAGAATGGTTATTTCCATTTTATTTTATTTGGAATATTCTTTATTTCATATTTTTATTTGAATTGGGATTAATCATCACTCCATTTACTTCATGGATTAGGCCAAGATTTGATTTGGTCTGTAAATATTCTTTGTTAATATTTTCATCTTTGTCTTATGAAATCCATATCTTTTTATTTAGAGATCCAAACTTGGTGATTCCAATTTTTTGAAAACTTATTTATTATTTGTTTATACTTTTGATTCCTTTTAGGATCTATTGTACTCCACTTGGTATGGGTTTTTGGTAAGGCTTTAATAGCTTTGGAAATTCAATTCACTTATCTTTTTATATATTCATAAGATTTTGTTTATGGTCCCATCTATAATTTAAATAAAATGGACATGGTTTATTAATCAAATAGGGTTTGGTTCATTTAATAAAATCCTCATTTGAAATCCTAATGCTTTCAAAATCCAATCAGTAGGTTTTAATTAAGAGAATTAAATACTCGTAAAACTTATTTTATTAAAAATAATTTAACAAGCTTTGATGTTTAAATTAAATTGGTAAAACTTCTTATTTAAATAAAATTTGGATATTAAATCCTTATTAATTTATTTTAAATAAACCTTTGCTAAATTTATTTAGAATAAAATGTTTTAATTCCAAAAGTTTGGTCAAGGTTTAATTTTCCTTTATTTAATAATCTTTATTTATAAAACTTCTATTTCATTTGAAAACAAATCTTTTCATTTAATTGTTTCAAAATAGTATTTCCAATTGTTTTTATTTTTCCTTTTATTAAATGTTTATCTTTTTTTAAATTCTCTTTTGGTTTATTTTAATTCAAATGGGTTTGAAGTTCCAATTGTATTCAAAAAGTTTCTTCTGGCTCTGAAAATCAAACAAAGTTTTATTTTATTAATTTATTTTCACATTACAAGATTTGGAAAATCTTGGGATGTGACAATAAGAATGGGAATAAGTTTTTGTAAATATTTGCTTCCTTTGGTTTTGAAACTAAGTTTTTGATTCAAACGTCCAGTCTAACTAGGGTCTCCTATGGCCAGGATGGCTCTGATACCTACTTGTCAACACCCGGACTTTTAATCCCAGATGCCTGCTATGCCATACATCGCAATCCTAGGATTACCATTTTTGCGAGACATAACAGATTTGGATACCACAGTACATCATCCCTTACAAACCATACATAAGGTCTTACACAAATAAGGATCTCATGATCCAGTTCTTAATACAACTCAAGCAGCGGAAATACGTAATAATAACGGTAGCGTAGGCGAAGCTCCATCTTCGGGGTCACAGATAATGCTGACGATGGGAGATGATCCTAATTGTCGTAACCTTCCTGGGGTCCATCCTCCTGGTACTCCTCTACATAGTCTGGCCACGGGAATAGCCAGGGACAAATCCATGAGTACTCTTGAAGTACTCGCAAACTAATACTAACAATGGAAAGGGTTTTTATAATAGGACACTAAGCTCTAGGGTTGTTTTGCAAAAAGCCAGATTTACCTCTACTAAGTTTAAAAATGAAGAAAACTAGTTGAAGTTTTATAACACCTAAGTGGGAACTTGTATTTCATATCACAACTCTGTTGTGGTCAAGTCAAAATCTCAATTCATTTCACAAGTCATTTTGAAAACATCTGAGGGGGGAACAGTATGGCCACTCCAACTATCCATAACCGTGGACGCGACTATTCATATAGTTTGACACTCTGCAGAGATTGTACACTTTCACCACAACATTCGATACATCCGTCAGGAACAAATCCTGAATTTACCATATTCAGTATGCGGATAATCAATCCTAACCTTTCAATTACACGCCCTAGTATAAGCACCTCTGCTATGAGTTTGGCCTCCCAACCATGACCAACTGTCATCTTGGGTACTGCACAGGTGGATAATCTTCACAAAGTAGCCTCAGCTCAGACCTTGGCCGTGAGGGAACCAATACTAAGGTATATAAGTTTCCAGTCAAGCCCTACCCAATTCTCGGGTATTGTGGTTGTACGGTAAAATTGGAATGGTATCGCATCGAGACAACCATCAGTTTTATAAAGGTCTAAGGCTCGAGCCTCAACATTTTGATCACCAAAATCATCTGGTGTTCGGAAACACATGTCAAAACATCTCAATAGAATGATCCATCATTCCAAGGTTTTCATAACCATTTTTCCACCAAGTATTCCCATCTAAAGTTGATCAAGTTTTATGCTTAGCACTAGCATCTACAAGTGGGGGTAAGTACTAATGAGGGGTGGTAAACTAGTGGAGTTTAACTAAGTTCAATCTCATGCCTTAGGATGACATAAAGATTATATAGCTTAGGCCAAGTTTTATGCTCTTTATGCAACCTTCCATTATCTTTCTAGTATCTACAATTTACTTAAGTAAGCTCTAAGTACTAGCTTTGATAAAGAAATAAAGTATAAAGCTTGTAAGTAAAACTAGGAATGGGGTTATCAAGTGGGTAGGATCACATATGCTTAAGGCATATAGTTGGCATGGTAACAAGCAAGTATTTGCTTGCATAGGTCAACTTGATTAGTAAGGCTTGCTAAAGTAGAGTATCTTGCAAGTGTTATCTTGCTCAATCAACTAGTAGTATTAGGCTTGCATCAGTATCAGTATAAGCCTGCTAAGTTAATAGCTTGCAAGTATTGGCTTGCCTTGTGCAGAGCAGTGGTTGAAGTTCTCCTCGGCTTCTTCTTCGTAGTATCCTCCTTCCTCCTCGTATCCTTGGTCGGTACTAGCGTCTATAAATAGATACGAGGTACACAATCACCAAACAATACTTAACTACTTTCAATCATCACACAAAGGGGTTTTATAGATGATCTAGCATTATCACTAACATTACAAGAATAAAGCATGTCTTATTTATTTTATTTTTAGAAAAGTAATTATACTCATTGAAAAACTACTTAAGATTTAATATTCTCCAAACCAAACATGGGGTCATGTTGACACATGTCATCACCACACATTTCAGTACATGGGAATGTGATTTAAAGTGGTGTCACAATTTAATAATATTTAACCTTTTATTTTAAATAAAAATAAATGACTAGAAATGCCTATGTGGCATCCTTTTGTTACTTGAACATTATTTCTGTAAGTAAACCAATATGTTTTTATATATTCTGAAAGGTATGATGAAATGTGATTTTTGAGAGTTGGAATCAACTCATAAGCTATTATAATTTATATTTGAAAAATGTTTGAATGCAGAAAAGCTTCTGCCTTGTTATTTTTACTAAGGGTGATCTACAGATCCAAATGATTTGAATCCAATGGGCTTGGATTCAGCATTTATAGACCTTTCTAACAAAATTGGTTTCATTCAATTTGGTTCACTGAATCGAGTTGGTTGATTTTTGAAACTAGGTACAGAACTATGTTTGAATTAAAATGGAAAAGGTTAAATTCAAACGACTGGGCTGCGCGGGAACTGCTAATGGGCCGGCCTGCTACGCATAGTGCTTACGCGGGCTGGTTAAGTTGCTGTCCCCACGCGTCAGTGAGATGGGGGTGTGTAGCGGTACGGGGCAACGTGGTGCGTTGGATCTAGTTCGAATCCAACAACTCTGGTTCATCGTCCACGTCGGGCAGCGCCGGCGAGACAGAACCCTAACACGGCAGGTGGGGGTCGTGGGAGGCTCACCGGGGCTCTGGCGATGCGGGCGAACGACGAAGTCGACGACGGCGAACCTCCTGGTACCGGCAGCTTCTCCTGGGGCGGCTCCAATCGCTGGCTTCCTTCTTCTCCAGAGGCGGCCTGCTCCGGTGCAATTCCGGGGATGCGCTGCTCACCGTGCTCCAGGAACGGGGTGGAACGATTAGTGAGGGTGAGGGGAGTGAGATGGTGTGCTTCAATCTGCTGGGGGTCGTCTCCTTTTATAGGCTCGACGGTGAGACCGAACGGGATGGTCAGGCGATGGTGGCGACATGGCTACGGGCTGCTAGAGGCATGGCCGAGGGTGGCGGTCGATTGGTGGTCTCCTGGCGATGCTCTATGGCTTTAATGCGTGTGTAGGGGCGGTGGCAAACAGCCTGGAACGCTCGACGTTCTGCGCGACAGAGGCGGCATCTTCGACGTCGAGCGGTGGCTACGGGGTACGGGCGATAAATTGGGCATGTCTGGCGTGTTCCTGGGATCATGGCGAAGCAGCGGGCACGGGCTGCGGTCGAGGGGCGGAGTGTGCACGAGTGCCGGGTGGGACGCTCTGGGGCGGGCTCGGCATGTCGCAGTGGCACTGGGCACGCGGCGTTCCTGGTGGTCCACGGCTTGCACTGGCTTGGGAAGGGGACAGTGAGCAGCGGTGAGGTGCTGGCTACCTCCTAGACAAGGTTGGCAAGGCTAGGGTTGCTGCTAGCTGGCCGACGACAATGGGGTGGCATGGTGAGGCTCGGCCTGCTCACAATTGATGGAAAGGCAAGCTCACAGTTGTGCTAGATGTTTACAAATGAGCTAGATGATCTACTAAAGACTAGTTGCAACCAGAGAGGGAACAAGTTAGGCCAAAACACTGCTCAAAATAGTGTTTGTGATTTTGTTGATTTGAATCTGCAAGGTGTTTGATAAAATGGCCGCATGAATTCATGTTTTGAATTTCGAAAAGATTTTTGGTGGGTGTGCTAGGCATGTTGAAAGTTGAGCTTGTTTCAGTGGTTTTTGAAAAAGTGGGATCTTCCCATATGAAATAGATTCAATTTTAGACTGTCATTTAAACTATGCATTTGAATGTTTCTGGATGATCACAAGGTGGGCCTTGATACTTTGTTATGAGTACTATCAAGGGGTGCAAAGATCCAAACAAGTTTTTGTTAAGTTCTAAAAGTTAGAGATAGCCAAAGTAGGCATGGGAGTTAATTTGGCCAAAGTGACCATTCACTTAATTTGTTTGTTTTGATTTATTTGTCTTTGGGAAAAGTTTGGAAATTGTTTAGATGATGTTTATTTCACCTAAGAATCATTTTACAAGCAAAGAAACACATAATCATGGCAATTCAAAAGAATCCAAATTTCAATACACATACATATGAATGCTTTCATATTTTTAATTAGAAAAGTTTTTGTTAACCCTAAATTTGATGATTAGAGTTTGATGATCCAAGTTTAGTATTTTTAGGATGTTACAAGAGGGAACTTGTAAGTCCATGGACTCTGTATTTTGTGTTTGAGAAATTCCTAGGCCGCTAGCCTAAGCCATGCCTAATCATGGTGGAAATTTGCAGCATCACCATAGTGAGCCATCTATGAAGCATCCTCAATAAAAAAAGCTATGCATATAGTAAATAAAAAGATCACTGAGATGCTCATTGTCTGCTTGCCTTGTCATTTTGGTTATGGGAAAGCTCCCGTACCATGTGCAAGGGGTACCCCGTTGGCGGTTCTCTATGATACGCATGTACTTACAATGACAAGAACTTATGAGTAACGGAAGTTGAGTAGCATGACGAGTGGCCCTCGTATTCAAGGGACATGAGATTGCCAACTTATATTTCGTCAAGCATATACTCCATATTTGTGCACTTTAACATTAATCATCTCAAGATGCCTATGATAGGGGCAATGAGGGCTCAAATCTAGTAAGTATCATAATCTTTTGGAAGCTCTTTATGACTTGTAATCCCTGGTACCCTCTATGAAGGGACTTTTATCCTACTTCCAAGTTGAGTCAGTAAACCTACTTCCTCTCTATCTCCAGCAAGCATTTGAGTTGTTATGTTTGAAGCATTCATATGGTGATTTATTCAATCATGTTCTCTATCTTCCTTGTTTGCACAAAACTCTTATCTATTGAGTATTACTTTGTAAGCCTTCATTGAAAAACCTTTTTGAGCAAAGAGTGCTCCTGTTGAAAAAACTTCTACAAAAAATATTTTTGTGAAACTATTTGCCAGGTGTTCTCTGACCAAAAAAAAGTTTGTCAATTCCAATTATGATTTATCTTTATGTATCTCTATTATGATTGTTGTACTTGGTTGCAAGCTAAGTTATATAATGGTGAGTTGCTTTCTTCTATGAGTTGTGTAATGGTAAGTGTGATGCTTCTTGTTTGTATTCTTTTATCGACACTTCACTCCATAAACCTGTGGATATGTTTACTGAGCTTAGTTTTCGCTTGGGGACAAGCGAAGGTCTAAGCTTGGGGGAGTTGATACACCTAATTTGCATCACCATTCTATATCATAATCTACCTCTATTTATTGATATTTGTCTTATTATGAGGTATTACTTATAGCTTTTCATCTGTTTATGCATGTTGGATGATTGTTGGAGGATGGACTGCCGGAGTTTGGATTCTGATGGAAAAAGAGGCGTTTCGATACAATTTCGCAAAGATCAGAAAAATACCAGAAAAATAAGGGAAAATTATATTTTTCCAGAAGATTGAGGAAGCCAGAAGGAGGGACGAAGAAGGGCCGTAGGGGGCCCACACACCCCCTAGGCGGGGTCCCCCGGGGCCGCGCCTAGGGCAGGTGTGGCCCACCTGCCCGGCCTCCGACTCCACCCTTTCGCCTATATCTTCCCTACGAAACCCTAACACCAGGGAGGCGACCACGGATAGATTTCCGTCGCCTCTGCGGGGCGGAAAACACCAAGAGAGAAAGATCTCTCCGGCAAACAGATTTCTACCAGGGAAATTCCTTCCCAGAGAGGGGAGATTGTCGCCATCAACACAATCATCAATCTAGGCTTCAACGGGATCATCATCATCATCATCCACACCATCATCTCCACCATCACCATCATCACCATCATCACCACTCCGTCCCGCTGTAATAATTGTGTTGGATATTGCTTTAGTTCTTAGGGGAAACTTTCCCGGTGTTAATTACTATTGTAGTTGATGCTTGTGAGTGGAACCATTGGAATATTGTTTATGTTTAGGTTGTTATCCATTATCATATCATCTTTGATCTTGATCCATATGATGTCTCGTGAGTAGTTCGTTTAGTTCTTAAGGACATGGGAGAAGTCATGTTGTTAGTAGTGGATTTGTGTTGAGTTATTATTCAATGGTTTAGTATTTAAGTTGTGGTGCTATTCTTCTAGTGGTGTCATGTGAACGTCGACTACATGATACTTCACCATTTATGGGCCTAGGTGAATGCATTGTGTATTTGGCTACTAATTATGGGGTTGCCAGAGTGACAGAAACCTGAACCCCCGTTAGGACACCTTTGCACAAGGGAGTGTAGGATTTCAGAGTTTAAGGATGTGGTTAGATTTATATCTTAATTACTTTCCTATAGTTTTGGATGTTTGCAGGGGGTTTAATCACAAGTATGTATTAGTCCAAGTAAGGTCGGTACATTAGCACAGGTTCACCCACACAACACTTACAACACCAAAGAAGAGTACTCATCTATTTGAAGCAAAAGCACTTGACAGAATTCCTATATGTCCTCGAGAACGCTTGGTCCTTATAAGTATTTCCACCGGCTTGTCCTTTGCTAAGAAAAGGATTGGGCCACTTACTACGTTTGTTCTTTATTAATTGCTCCTTATTTTGTTGCCTTATCAGAAAATCACTAAAAAATCGTTTGCTAAGTATTCTCAGGGATTCCTGCTCCATACCACTGTTCAGTACCGTCTGCTCTTTGTTGGATCGACACTCCTATTTATCGAAAGTACTACGATACACCCCCTATACTTGTGGGTCATCAGTGGCACAATATAATTGGTTGCGCGCGCTGAGTGGATGACGATGTGGCGGCGGTCGGCGATCGACGTGAGTCAACACGATCCAAAGCATCGGTTTCAGATCCGGCCGAGCAAGGCGGACGTGTGCTCACCGGCGATGACAATGGCAAGCCGCGGCGGACGGTGGAGGTCGTGGTCCCTGGCGACATTCCGGTTGTCTCCGGGATCGGCGAGGTAGTTCACGTGACGCGAGCGACGGTGGGCGAGATACCTGGTGGCCTCTTCGAGGTGGATAGCTTCCTCGAGCAACGGCAAAACGCGGTTGGATCGTTGTAGCGATGTTGGTGCTCCGGCGGTCCCTCCTGCATGTTCTGGGGCTCCTGCGGGGGAGATAAGGGGTCAGGGCGAGGCGGCGGAACGAGGCGAAGAGCTTTAGGGGAAAACAGGGTGCAGAGAGGTTGAGAACCGCAAGGTCACGCTCGATCTTGGGCGGCCGACCGCGGCGCGATCGTGAGCTCGCGATGGGGTGCTAGGGTTCGTATTTGGCAAAAAAACGAGAGGGGTGCGGTGCAGAGGAATTTATAGGGGTCGATCCAGTGTATAAATTTGCGAAAAACAAACGGAAATCAATGGAAAAATCGCGGATTCGGTTCGGGGTCGGAGGCGTGTCCCGTGCGGGTTGAGTTCCTGGCTAGGGAAGAATATGAGCGGTGGGCCCCACTTGTCAGAGAGAGAGGGGCAGCCGGCTCATGTTGTGGGCATTGGCGAAGCCAGCCGCTTTGCTTTAGCTGCTACGTGTAATGATAGAGAAGAGTAGAGAAGGGGCGGCAGAGAAGAGGCAGGCCGGGTGGGCTGGTTGGCCTGGCCGGGTAGGTTTTCTTTTTTTTCTGTTTCTTTTATTCTTTTTCTTTCTCTAGTTTTCCTCATATCTTTTGAATCAAGGTTCGAAATGAGGTCAAACTTTTTTGTAAAATTTTCTAAAATTCAACACAATATTTTAGGACTACTAGGAAACTTGTCCCTGTCCATCCAAAACATTCAAAAAATAGGTTTTATTTAGAAACCCTAATAGATGCATAAAGGATTTTTTAAATAGGGTTTTTCACAAGAGGATTTTGAATTGGGAATTTTTGCTAGAAGCCATGATGCAATGCCTATGAATACAATGTAATTCCCATATCTAAAATCTGGGATGTTACACTTAAGGGCCAGGAGATTCATTGTGATCTGCGAGTCTGCCCGGCAGGTCCAATCCTAACCCGTAACTTGATCGTGTTGCAATACTTATATTGGAATGTTCATCATATCATTCACCTAATGGCATGACCTCATTATCAATTGACATAAATTTTCATGATCAGAAAACCTTAATGATTAGTTGACCAATGGATTGAATATAGGCTACTAGGAATTTTATTTGTTTACATAACGCATGTGTACCAATATTTCATATTGATACGCTTATAGCATGGCACAAAACCTATTATAAACTAATGAGATATAATTAATAAACATACTTTATTATTTATCTTTAGGACATATCTCCAACATATATGTGTAACGTTGATGACCTTCTATAGAAATTTGTTCGTTGAATTTGTTCGTTGGTTCTGACGGTTTGTCACTAGTTATGAACAGACAAAGTACGATGCTGATTAGATTAAAATAGAAATCTTGCTAAGTTGACATTGCTTGTGAAAACGTGTGAGCGTGTGAACAATCGTGTGGAGATTGCTATTACCTGTCATACTAGACCATAATAGCGCGCGTTGCCGCGTCTGTCTATTTTCCCATTAAAACGATAGGAACTTATGTATTATCATGGAAGAACTTTCAACCGCCAAGTAATGAAATAAGGAGCCAGTACTATTTTATAGTAAATTGAATAAGGAAGCAAATTAAATAGTAGAATGGACCAACAATTTTTTGGCAGTGTTTGGTAGGTTTAAGAGGGAGCGCATCGAAATAAAGCAATGAATCAAAATATGGCCAGGGGCCAGCTACTTAAAAAAGTGAGAATACAGACCTATTGTAAGAAGTCGTAAATTATGTTGCATGATGCCATCACACAGTATACGAGTAAGAGAAAATTTACCAAATTGGATGGAAAGATAGCAAGACTTGAAATCTTATCCTACTTCCACGGGTTTCACTAGAAGATCATGCTTATCCTGTAAAATGGTAAGAGTTTAGCGAAACAAAGAGTATGGCACTGAATTAAGAATAATTCGACTTAATAGAGGTGACATGCAGCTGACTAAGATTGAGCATACGACAACATAATCCTGCTTCCGTATATCTCCACACTCTTAATGAATGTCAACAAAATAGTTATTCTATTGCTTGCTTCATGGACAGAGCTTACAATTTACAATACTCTATCCAGTTAGAAGCACAAATAAAATAAATTTACTTCCTCCGATCTAAATTAATTGACTCGAATTTGTCTAGATTCAAGCATTACCTCCTGATTCAGTTAGATCAATTTCTACCAAAATGTTCTTCTTCAGCATTCCGTTCGAACAGATATTGTGGAACAAACTGATTGATTGGTGGAATCATTAATTCAGTGGCAACATTATACAAATGTGGTTCCTAAAAAGCAATTTGGCAGCAGCAAGACTGCAAACACCTACTTCCTGGAGCGGGTAATGTAAAAGGAAGTTGTTCTCAGTTTAAACTTGTCCAGTACAGTTTAGAAAACATCCAGACTAAGGTAAATCGAATATGTATGTGAGGTCCTCAATCCTCGCGCGTGGCCGTCCTCTGCTACACGAAACCATATTTCGACCACCTCCTGTTGTCCACGAAAATTGAAGGTGAAAGGGAAAACAATAAATACAGAGGGAGCGGAGCGGTGCCACATAACTAACCTGCTAATGGGAGGCGCTTCACCGCCGCCGCCGTCGTCGCCGCTACCACCGGACTGGAGCTAAGGTTTTGGAGGACGAGCTGCCTCCCATCTCTGCCCCGTTGCATCGCCCGGCGAGATCCCTTGGCGAATCAGCCGTGTCGGCTGGCAACGAAGAGGCGCATATCCCGGAAGCAAAGCTTTCTCTTGTATCCCGCTTGAAAGGCCCAGTTGGCCCATGTAACCAGAGGTCGTCCAAGTAAATCTTCAGAGAAGCATCCCTGTAATGATGGGCCGGACGGGACGTGCGGATGGCACACTTAAAAAATCAGAACTAGGGGAACGGAAGATCTGGGACGTTCACAAGCATGATCCTACGCCTGCGGATGTCAAATTGCTGTGGTTGCTTGTAGGTGGTTCTATTTTTATGTTTCTTAATATGTACTCGTCTAGTATCCAATATGGCATTTTGTTAGAATTTTTTTGGTAGTCATACTGTATATTTTTTTATTAATGATATAATGTTTACATGTTTACAATAACAACATAAGAAGTCAATTAAGAATTATTTTATATCCAGTTTTTGATGGTAGATGCTTTCTAACCCCTTTAGGCTATCCCTTCCAACCTTGTACCGAAGGAGACTCGTTCTTACTAGGTGGGCATACGCGCCTCGCCGCGTCGTCTACAGTCTATTTGGCAGAGTGTGGTAGGTGTGGTGTACTCGGTAACACATTTTGTTATGTTTGTGTTATCATAAATTAAATATATGAGCATGTGCGGGTTGAGTGTTTTAATAGGTAAACAAATATGTCATTTACGTGTTAGACATGTCTGAAACCAAGGGATCCGACACAGGAAACAGGCCATTATTTCATATTGAAACTCAAAACCAACATAGGGGTACTAGTGTTTCTTCAAGTAAATAAAAAGGTGCATCGAGCAAAGTTCAAACAAAAATACATCGAGAAATAGACCAAGTTCAGTACCACAAGAAACTGACATGTTACATGATCAAGATAAAAAAATAATGATATAAAAAAAGCTAACTTATGAAGATCACACGATAACCTTGTTCAACCGCCTCAAAATCGATGCTTGCAACTATTTGGATTGCAGAGCTCTAAGAGAAGACACAACTCTGTATTCAACACTTATAATCGGCTAGATTATTAAATGATTAGTTTAGACAATATAGACAACTAAATTACAAATATACTAATTCTATGCAGGAGTTATACTTGATATATTCCAAATTATTCACTGGTTCAATAAAAATTAAAAGAGAAGATATGGTTGGATATTACCACGAATCTTTACATAAAAGCAAGATCTAATATGTAATCAAGTTTGATAATTTATGTACATCAAAATGAAAAAAAAATAGAAGTTATGACATTTGACCCACTTAGTCAATGGAACCCGCTTGTTCATTAATCAAAGAGCATGCTCCAAGTTAAGGGCACTGAAATTTTTGTTAACTCGTGTAGAAATTGTAGAACAACGTAGAACATGTTTCAATTTACACAAGCATCTCAAGTATTCTCGAGATATGCTAATATATTCAAAAGCAAATTTATTCACAGAGCCTAAGAGAGGCCAAAATCATCTTATTCTGCTTTGTTTCAGGAATACATATAAGTTAATTGTTGAAGTGACATGAAACGCGGCCGTTTCTTGCAAGGCACGACCATTTCTCGCCATATTAGCGCTCCATGCTTTCCGTTCAGCGATTCTTCCATTCGGTAACTGTCGATTCCCAGTTCAGGCCAAGCGCTCTGTGTCGCGTCATCGCATGCCTCACGAGCCTTCTCCTTTTCAATTTCTTTTCCCGCCATCCGTCCTTGATTTTTTCTGTCAAAGCTGTGAGGATGATGTGACATCTTCGCGTAGTCCCCCATAGGAGCGTCTCTACCCGCATCACCCCCTCTCTCCCACCCCCACCATCCCACGTGCTTATCTCCTCCTTATCTTCCTCACCATCGACAAAGCGTGGCGGCGGACGGGTTCGCGAGGTCAGGGGCGATGTTGAATCGATACTGGGCAAGTTCAAGGCGGGGAAGCAGAGGCGGACGATGCTGGATATGGGAGCTAGACGAGAGGAGGTGGCCTCGTGAGTGGAGAGGTGGAGGGAGCTGAGGTGAGAGGTAGAGCTCGGGAGTGGAGGGGCCTTATCCGTCTCAATTCCTTTTTTTCCTCCATCCGTCCCTGATTTTTCCAGTCAAAGAAGTGAGGATGATACGACATATTCACGTAGTCCCACATAGGAGCGTCTCTACCCGTGTCTCCCCCTCTCTGTATCACTCACCCCCACCGTCCCACGCGCTCACCTTCTTCTTATCTTCCTCACCACCGGAAAAGTGTGGTGGCAGACGGGTTCACGAGGTCGGGGGCGATGTTGAATCAGTACTGGGCAGGTTCGAGGAAGGGAAGAAGAGGCAGCCGATGCTGGACGTGGGAGCTGGACGGGAGGCAGTGGCCTCATGCATGGAGGGGCGGAGGGAGGGCTCAGGAGCGGAGGGGCCTTCTCCTTTTCAATTCATTTTTTCCGCCATCTGTCCCTGGTTTTTCCAATAAAAGCGGTGAGGATGATACGACATCTTCGCATAGTTCCGCATAGGAGTGTCTCTACCCGCGCCTCCCCCTCTCTCTCACCCCCACCGTCCCACGCGCTCACCTCCTCATTATCTTCCTCACCATCGGCAAAGCGTGGCGGCGAACGGGTGCACGAGGTCGGGGGTGATGTTGAATCGATACTGGGCAGGTTTTAGGCAGGGAAGCAGAGGCAGCCGACGCTGGATGACGGAGCTAGACGGGAGGAGGTGGTTTCGTGAGTGGAGGGGTGGAGTGAGAGGAGATGAGAGGGAGAGCTCGGGAAGGGGGCGGTGCAGGTTGCTCGGGTGGAGGGGAATGGTATCGAGATGGGGGTGGGGGCGCGAACGGGAGGTACCAGCTCGTAAGACTTTGGTGAATAGCTAAAACCACACGGTTGAGATGACTCGCAGTGAAGATCAAATGGATAGAAATGTGCGTGCGGCCTGATGGCCTCGGATGGCTCGCTTTTGCTTAGTCCTAAGCTATAGTATAATTTCAGCAAAAACAACAACATCAGCAGCTGTACGAGATCCGTTCATCATACAGACAAAAGTTTATAAATAAAAAATCCCTTCCGTCTAAAAATGACCTCATAGATTTGTCTACGTGAAACGAAACATTCTTTTGCCCCACTATATTAATATATCAACCATACTATACAACCAACAAACATTGTGAGACAAAATAAATGTTGAGGCAGTAGCAGCAAATGACATTCCCAAAATAAAAAAGGGACTAAGACGAATCGACTAAACGTCGGTGACCCGCAACCGATGCGCCCTCCAAAGATGTTCCACCATGCTCCTACCATCGAAGCGATCAAGTTTCAAGTAGCACCTTCAAGAAGGAAAGCGTAATGACTGCTGACTGAACCAAAGATCCTAGAGTTTCCTAGAGTTTCCCCTGACACATAGGGGGAGGTGGACAACAAGTAGCCACGACGCCCTCCAACAAGGAATGGTGCCACCTTAAGGCGGCACTACGTCGGTGTCGGTGGAGCCGACAAGGATTTCTCCCAAAAACCCCATCCACAACCCCCAGACAATCCAATGCACAAGATCCACACAAGGTCGAAGCCTTAGCACTACCAAACTCGCTGTCCACTAGCATGGGACACTACGGTCCCGAGGTCACCGCCGGCGTCTCCTCGAAGCAAATGTCGCGAGGCCTGCATGACGTAGGTGAAGGTAATTAGAATTGGGGCCAGTATTATCACGAACCGATGGGAGGGAACAACCTCCACCCCAAGGGGTAGCCGACCAGACACGACAACAGAGCACACCAGTTCCAAATGGGTCCATGATGTCTACGCACTTCTATTCTTGTAGACAATTGTTGGGCCTCCAAGTGTAGAGGTTTGTAGAACAGCAGCAAGTTTCCCTTAAGTGGATCACCCAAGGTTTATCGAACTTAGGGAGGAAGTGGTCAAAGGTATCCCTCTCAAGCAACCCTACAATCAAGATACAAGAAGTCTCTTGTGTCCCCAACACACACAATACACTTGTCAGGTGTATAGGTGCACTAGTTCGGCGAAGAGATAGTGAAATACAAGTGGTAATGGTGCCATAAAAGAGCTTTTGACGGGGAGGAAAGGACTAAAGATATCCTATAGATCCCTAGCAATGGCCCCAGAAAAGAGCTTTGTGTCGTGTTGAGACTAAAGGAAAAGAGCTTTGTGTCAAAACAGACCAGCGGGTAAAAACCGATTTTTTCGAAGACATTCTGTTGCTCAAATAAAAAAGTGCTAAACTAACTGAAGTTAGCTAACAACCTAGGGGATTTATTCAGAAGATTACAGCTTAATCCGACATATAGAGATTTTCACGAATTTTTACAGTGAAGCATAAAAATCTGTTTCGGGAGAGCAACTTCCCCAAATCTTACTTCTCTCTCATTAGAGGTTATTCTTGGAACAAAAATCAAACAAAAAGGATAAGAAGAGGTTATTACAAAAGTAATAACTTCCAAGACTCAAGAAAACTATTGGGTTATCTTCCAAGAAGTACTTTTCTTTACCTCCTTTAAGTTAGGCTTGATAGTTTGAGAAGATGCTCACATAAGAAATATGAATTGAAGTAAAAGAGAGCATCAAGAAGCAAATATAAAACAAATTTAAGTCTAACCCACTTCCTATGAAAAATAATCTTGTAAATAAACAAGTCATGAAATCACAAAGCAACAAGCATAGGAAATAAAAACAAGTGCAACTTCAAGATTTTCAACATAAAGAGGGGAAACTTAATATTGTTGAGATACATAAGACCATGTTTCCCTCTCTCATAATAACTTTCAGTAGCATAATGAATAAAATTAACAATATAACTATCACATAAAACATTCTTATCATGAGGCACATGCATAAAATAATTATTACTCTCCACATAAGAAACGTCATTCTTATTAATCATAGTGGGAGAAAAATCAACAAAATAGCTAAATTGTAATGATAATTAATTTTCTCCTCAATAGTAGGTGGACTGAAAATATCATATTCATCATTGTAATCATCATATATTGGAGGTTTGGTATCATCATAAGAAATAGAATAGCTATCTTCCAAAGCTGGGGAACTAAAAAGATCATTTTCATAAAAACTAGCTTCCCCAAGCTTAAACTTTTCCATAGCATTAGCAATAATGGTGTTGAAAGGATTCATACTAATAACATTTCTATTAGCATGCAAATAAAGTTCCATAGGTTTTTTAATTTTCTCTTCAAACACTTCATGGCCTAACTCAAGATAAAAACTATAAAGCTCTCTATTTTTATTTTTGTTTTCCATTAAGCCTCACTAGTGAAAACAAGAAACAAAAAGACAAAATTGCAGAATCTAAACGAAATAACTTCGAGCACTCACACACCAAGAGTATGTGAGTACCTTTTACCTTACCTCCTGAAAACGACGCCAAAAAAGAGCTTGATGTCTACGCACTTATATTCTTGTAGACAGTTTTTGGGCCTCTAAGTGCAAAGGTTTGTAGAACAGCAGCAAGTTTTCCTTAAGTGGATTATCCAAGGTTTATCGAACTCAGGGAGGAAGTGGTCAAAGGTATCCCTCTCAAGCAACCCTGCAGTCAAGATACAAGAAGTATCTTGTGTCCCCAACACACCCAATACACTTGTCAGGTGTATAGGTTCACTAGTTTGGTGAAGACATAGTAAAATACAAGTGGTAACGGTGCCAGAAAAGAGCTTCTGACGGGGAAGAAAAGATAGAAGTTGTCCTGGCAACAGTGCCAGAAAAGACTTTGATGGTGTGGAAGAGACTAAATGCAATCTCAATTACTTCAAAAAGCTCAATTCACCAAAAAGGACTCAAAAAGAAAACAATAAGAGGAAAATGCAAATAATGGCAGAAATCTTTCAAAACAGACCAGCAGGTAAAAACCGATTTTTTTGAAGACATTCTGTTGCTCAAATAAAAAAGTGCTAAACTAACTGAAGTTAGCTAACAACCTAGGGGATTTATTCAGAAGATTACAGCTTAATCCGACATATAGAGATTTTCACGAATTTTTACAGTGAAGCATAAAAATCTGTTTCGGGAGAGCAACTTCCCCAAATCTTACTTCTCTCTCATTAGAGGTTATTCTTGGAACAAAAATCAAACAAAAAGGATAAGAAGAGGTTATTACAAAAGTAATAACTTCCAAGACTCAAGAAAACTATTGGGTTATCTCCCAAGAAGTACTTTTCTTTACCTCCTTTAAGTTAGGCTTGATAGTTTGAGAAGATGCTCACATAAGAAATATGAATTGAAGTAAAAGAGAGCATCAAGAAGCAAATATAAAACAAATTTAAGTCTAACCCACTTCCTATGAAAAATAATCTTGTAAAGAAACAAGTCATGAAATCACAAAGCAACAAGCATAGGAAATAAAAACAAGTGCAACTTCAAGATTTTCAACATAAAGAGGGGAAACTTAATATTGTTGAGATACATAAGACCATGTTTCCCTCTCTCATAATACCTTTCAGTAGCATCATGAATAAAATTAACAATATAACTATCACATAAAACATTCTTATCATGAGCCACATGCATAAAATTATTATTACTCTCCACATAAGCAACGTCATTCTTATTAATCGTAGTGGGAGAAAAATCAACAAAATATCTATCATTATTATTCTCATCACCATAATCATCAAATATATGAGGCATATTGTAATCATAATTAATTTTCTCCTCAATAGTAGGTGGACTGAAAATATCATATTCATCATTGTAATCATCATATATTGGAGGTTTGGTATCATCATAAGCAATAGAATAGCTATCTTCCAAAGCTGGCGAACTAAAAAGATCATTTTCATAAAAACTAGCTTACCCAAGCTTAAAATTTTCCATAGCATTAGCAATAATGGTGTTGAAAGGATTCATACTAATAACATTTCTATTAGCATGCAAATAAAGTTCCATAGGTTTTTTAATTTTCTCTTCAAACACTTCATATCCTAACTCAAGATAAACACTATAAAGCTCTCTAATTTTGTTGTTGTTTTCCCTTAAGCCTCACTAGTGAAAACAAGAAACAAAAAGACAAAATTGCAAAATCTAAACGAAATAACTTCGAGCACTCACACACCAAGAGTATGTGAGTACCTTTTACCTTACCTCCTCAAAACGACGCCAGAAAAGAGCTTGATATCTACGCACTTATATTCTTGTAGACAGTTGTTGGGCCTCCAAGTACAGAGGTTTGTAGAATAGCAGAAAGTTTCCCTTAAGTGGATTACCCAAGGTTTATCGAACTCAGGGAGGAAGTGGTCAAAGTTATCCCTCTCAAGCAACCCTGCAATCAAGATACAAGAAGTATCTTGTGTCCCCAACACACCCAAATACACTTGTCAAGTGTATAGGTTCACTAGTTCGGTGAAGAGATAGTAAAATACAAGTGGTAACGGTGCCAGAAAAGAGCTTCTGACGGGGAAGAAAAGATAGAAGTTGTCCTGGCAACAGTGCCAGAAAAGACTTTGATGGCGTGGAAGAGACTAAAGGTAATCTCAAATAAAGATGGAAGCAAGAAAACATGCAACAAATCTAGTTGTAAATGGTGTTTCAATGCTTAGCAACAAGGCCTAGGGATCATACTTTCACTAGTGAACACTCTCATATAAATATCTTCTCTTCATAATACTATCCTGAACTACTCTCCGGTTGGACACTCTAATCCATGGTAGGGATATAACAGCACTCCTCAAAGTCTGCCTTCCCCATCTAGATAACCCCACATTGTCACCTTAAGCGCTAGATGGTTCCAACAAACACCACAGTTTCATAAAGACAACCAACTCAAAATATACCCCTGATAAATATTTATGGACCCTAGCCTAAGTGCCACCACGGCGTGCACACAGTCACTTTCACACACATGGGGAGAGCAGAGATCTATTGAAGCACTTGAGTATTTATGTAGACTCTAGCCTAAGTGCCACCACGGTATGCACGTTGTCACTTTCACACACGTGGGAAGAGACGGAGATCTATTAAAGCACTTGAGTAGCAGAGCAAATCTACTTGATTACAAAGCTCATGACCATAATATGATTACGCACAGAGAGAGAGATGAACACATAGCTACTGGTAGAGCCATTAGCCTCGAGGAAGAACTAATCCCTCCTCATCATGGGAATCAACAAGGACAGGAGATGGTGACGGAGATCGATGGAGATGGATCCGGGGGCACTTCCCCGTCCCGGCAGGGTGCCGGAACAGAGACTTCGGTCCCCTGAATCTCCCCTTCGATGGCGGCGGCGCTGTGGGACTTTTTTTGAATTTCTGCCGCGTTAGGGTTTACGTCTCGGGGAGACGTACATATAGGCGAAAGGGCAAGGTCGGTGGAGCCTCGGGGGGCCACACCTAGGGCTGGCGTGGCCAGGGGACCCGTGCCACCCTAGGGTGTGGCCGCCTCCTGGCCCCCCTTCGTCTGCCCTTCTGGCTCCGTGTTCGCTCCGGAAAAATAGTGACTTTGGCTTTTGTCCTGTCCATTTCCAAGAATATTTCTTTTTTAGTTTTTCTGATACAAGAAACAGCAGAAAACAGGCAATTGGCACTGTGGCATCTTGTCAATAGGTTAGTCTCAGAAAATGTATAAAAATACCTCAAAGTGTAGACAAAACAAAACAAAATTGATACTAAACAAGCATGGAACATCAAAAATTATAGATACATTTACGACTTATCAGTCCAGCTGGGCCCAGTGGGCCCGTAAAGCCTTTGTGGAGGCACACCAGTCTCAATAGGGTCTGGCTAGGCCCAAATCGAGCCCGTAAAGCTCACTGTTGTGCTGTAATAGACCGGCCACGGTCCCAATAAGGTCTTCGAGCTCACCGTCGTCGCCATCTTAGGATGCACTACCATCAATGCGGGCAGGGCGACCCGCCAAATCCCATATTGGGCCCATAGGGCCTAGATCTTGGGCGGACGGGGCGCCCACCGCCCTCCTACACTGCGTCGCTGCTCCGCAACTATGCTGAAGTGTCGCTGCAACGCCAGCGCCGTCGCCACTATGCCTCCGACCGTTCCCGATCCCAGCCACCAAAGCCGCACCTCCCGTCGGTGGAGAGACCCGCGTGCACGCCACCACGGAAGGGGAGAAGCAGAGGCCTGTCACCGTCGGCTCCGCGCGGGCCTAGCCCGGCGACGACTGCTAGCGACGGTAGGGAGGGGATATGGAGAGGAGGGTGTGGAGGGTAGGTCAAGGGGCGGCGGCTCCTGCACCCGCGCGGGTACGATGGGATCCTCTGTTCCGTCACTTCTCAAGCGAGTATAGATACATGCAAATTTAGACAAATCCACGACATCATTCTCTAGATGAAAGAAATACTTGTTAAAACTTAAGAAAAATTTCGAGAAATAAAACCTTAAAAGAAAATTCACCACTCAAAAAAGCTTGAGAAAAAATGTCAAAAAAATCACGAGTACAAGGCATTCCAACCAACCATTTGACACTCATTTTGGCCAAAAACTGGATTACACGACGAAAGCCAGAAAATCAGTGCAAGCCGGCAGCAAAACAAGTTCCCAGAGTGTGAGTAGGTCGAATTGAAGATTCGAGAAGCCGCTTGGAGGATGTAAAGCGAGAAGATATGCGACTAAAGATTTGAAAGACTAAACCGGAATGTTCACAAGCCGTGTCAAGATAGAAGGGACTTTATGCCAAGGAAACCAAGACTTAGCCGGAAATATCATGAAGACAGGCAGAAACTACTCCAACACAGAAGAAAGAGTGATTCTACCAGGATCAACTTGGGCAATAGAATTTGAATCTAGTACGAAGTCGGTCGTAGTCTTTTACTCCTACCTAGTTTGGTATCGTTTTCCTACTAAGTAATCATCATTGTAAATGGGTAATACCTATCCTAAACTTGTACGGAAAGACCAACAACCAAATATATATGTGAGGAAATATTAAAATTATGGTTTTTCTAGATTCAGACCGGTCTGAACTTGTCAAAACCCGGCGGACTAACAGGAGGCGTTGGATTCTAATCCAATGATCGCGGACAAACACGCGTGGTTGGTGGCTTGTTTAATGCCGCACACCTGATCCCACCACCCCAATCACCTAGGGCTCCACTCGTCATCGTCTCCCACCCCTCCCACTTCTCTCGACCGTTTCGAGAATCCCGCTGCTCTCTCTCCCCTTCTTCTCCTGTGGTTTCTAGGGTGATACGGCAGTTCCCATCCGGTCCACGTCGATTCTGTTTGCCCTTGCCGCTGCCGACGCGTCAACTCCCTCCAGGTGCGCTCGCAGGTTCGGTCCTCCTCCAGTTTTTCTCCTCCGCCGCTCCGACCCTTCTCCTCTATCCTTCTCTGTTTTCTAGTGGTTCCATTTTGTCGGTTTTATGCTTAGCATTGATTCCGGTAGGTCCTGTAGTTTAGGGTTGCTTGTAAGTTGTAATGTGTGTGATTTGCATGCTTCAACCCCCGTTGTTCAAATGGTTTGAGTGCTGCCCTTGATCCCCTTTGGTGTTTTGAGTATTGTTCCCTTATCAGATCTACTGTGTGTGATGTAGTTTTGATGTTCTGATGATGTATCCATGTGAGCTGTTCCCCCAATGGTATAATGGCGATTTGATGTGTGCTACATTATTTTTGAGATGGGTTAGATTAAACAGGATTGCTTGATAACAACAGATCTAGCCATGGATAACATTACATAAGATTCCTTGATAACAACTGATCTATCTATGGGTAACATTGGGATATGATCCCTTGATAACCATAGATCTATGCATGGGTAACATTGGACATGATCTCTTTATAACAACAGTACTAACCTGTTATGTGCTAACTTTTGATTATGAATTGGGTATGATTGTATAAGATTCCTTGATAACTATAGCACTAACCTTGGGTAACATTGGATAAAATTCATTGATTACAATAGTACTAACTACTGGATAATGTTTTTGTTAAACTTTGTTTATGATCTGTTGGTAACTTTTGAGCAAAATGCATGATAATATGTGTGCACTGACATGGATAACTAATGTTATGTTGGTATGATAATATTAGCTTATTATCATGGATAACTTGTGTTCTGTTGGCATGATAACATTAGTTTATGATCATAGATAACTTATGTACTGATGTGTGAATAAAATTATATTATATCCTTGTATGTTTCTTTATTTTGTATGGTTTTATGTGTTAACTTTTGATTATGAATTTTATATGATTGTATATGATTCCTTGATATATATAGCTCTAACCTTGGGTAACATTGGATAAAATTCATTGATTACAAAAGTACTAACTACTGGATAATGTTTTTGTTAAATTTTGTTTATGATATGTTAGTAACTTTTGAAAAAAATGCATAATAAAATGTGTGCACTGACATGGATAACTTATGTTTTGTTTGTATGATAACATTAGCTTATTATCATGGGTAACTTGTGTTCTATTGGCATGATAACGTTAGTTTATGATCATGGGTAACTTATGTACTGTTGGTATTGTTTTCCTTTTTTATATGAGTTCTTGTGTACCATTATGGTTGAGTTTTGTATTTATATTTTCATTTTAAACTATTTGTAGTTTCCACAATGCCAAGAAAACGGAAGGCTGCTGATAATGTTATTGAGGGTGGAAAACAACCTGTCCATAAACGTAACAGGGCATCTCCTTCTGCTATGACCGGTTTACTAGATTTTTTATCAGATGATCAGAATACAACAATTGAAGCAATGGAGTTTGACAGTTTGCTAGATATCAAGTGTTCATCACTACACGACGCAGTTATGACTTGGTTTGCTCGTTTATATGACAAGCATACACATGAATTTGTTATGCCAGGTCGAGGAAGGATACCCCTCAATGAGGATAGTGTATTCAGATGTTTGGGGTTACCGTTTGGTGAAGAGCCGGTTCCATATTATGCTGATGCAGAAATTTAGGGTGCCCTTGCCCCTATTCTTTTTTCCTGATGATTGTGGCACACCTTTGAGAACTTGAGTTTTTGAAATCTTGAAGAATATGACTTCATATGGATATGAGTTCAAGCAAGTATATGTGATGTACATTGTGTCTACACTTCTGTCACCCACCACCCGGAACCATGTTTGCCATAAGTGCTACCCTATCATGGTAAGTTTCGCTTGTCATGTCTGTTCATTTTCAATATCTTTCTTGGCTGGTAACTTATATGTTTTTGTGTTGATAAATTTCTGTTTGGTGTGATGATAACCCTTGTGTTATAGGGTTGGTAACATTTTTTGTTTTAGGTTTTGTGGTGGTGTGTAATATATGTGCAAGTTTTGATGTTATGTTGATAGCTTCTTTTGCATTATTTAATTTCAGCACAACATTGGAAATGTTTCCAAGTTCCAATGGTGCAAGTTTGCCGCTGACCAGCTGCACGAGGAGCTTTCTAGTGGTAGTCATACGCAGGCTTGCCTTTTTATCTTGCAGGTACACATTGTTGTTTTTATATTGTTTGAATATTACTTTCTATATTGAAATTTGTTTTATGTTTTAGTTAGTGTATTGATTTTATTCTTTTTCTGTTTTTTTAATTGCAGCTGCTTTATGTTGACTCACTTGATGTTAGTGGATTGGATATTGATTTACCGGAAGGGCGGTATGCTGTGAACATATGGTCAAGAGAGTAAATTGATGAAGTGTTAAATGCTGATATGCAAAATCATGGAAATGCATATGGAAAGTTGGAGGTATGTAATACATTTTTGTAGCATATGTGTTTCTATGTTGTGGATAACTTTTAGGTTTAAGTGTTGGTAACATGTTATATGACTGTTTGATTACATTCAGTATAAACAGTGGGTAACTTATGTGTTTATTGGGTGGTAACATGTAGGTTATAATGTGAGTAAGGTGGGTAATATGTAGAAAACAGGTTGATCACATTTGCTAATTCTGTATTTGTTTCTTTGTGTAGTTGAAGCCTCAGTATAGCATAAGCTTTGGACTTTTTGGTGGTGCCCAAGGGTTCAACAAATAGTTTGACACTTGTGCAAACCCTAGTTTTCCAATTGAGGTGAGATATTTGGGATGTTGATATTGTACTTATCTTTTTTTGTCCTGTTACTTTTGTTTGCTTTTTGTTTTGTTAATGTTCTTGTTGTTTCTTTTCTTTTTATTTGTGCAGCAAAAGTCACAGATAGCAAATCTTGTTGGCAGTTTTACATCTAGTATTTTTAGTTTAATGAGTACCCTTGTGCAAGGTTTGATGGCGGTGCAAGGTAATGTTGGTGCTAAAATTGCAAAACAATTTACTGCCGAGTGTGGTGGTCAACTTGCAACACAACCCATGGGAGGAATCTTCATGGGTGAAGCTAGCTCAAATGGTGCTCGTGGTGCTAGCTCAAGTGGTGCTTGTGGTGCTAGGCTTACTCGTTCTGTCACTCGTGGAAGGAATGTTCCACGCTCTAATATAGTTTTGTCTCCTATTCTTCCTACTGATAATACATTTCTGCGGGATTCAGACAACAACAGTTCTGACAGCAGTGGAGACGACGATGCTGAACGGTATGTCCATGCGGACAAGAAGGGTAAGGGTGTGGTTGGTGGTCATGCGGGTGGTTCTTCCAATGTCCAGCTATCTTTGACTTTCCCAGATTACAATGAAGACCAGAATAACAGTCCAGGAGCAAGATCACCTGATGATTGTCATATGTCACCACCGGAAGCTAGGTCACCTGTTGTAGATCCTGTCTCACCCGTTAACCGGGTGACTGATACTCCTGTTGCTACTGTTGTGGGTGGACAGCAACAAACCCCTCTACGTGTGTATGAAAGGTCTAGTTTACTGTTGTGGATGATTTTGCTAAAAGTGTGATGCCATATGGCGATCTTTCTAACAATATGTGTGATCTTGCTATTTCTGCAATGCAAGATAATTGTCCATCCAACAAGATATTTTTTCCTTATATCGTTACTAAATATCTGTTGGAGGGGATATCCACTGCTACTCTTGTTCGGAGGTCGTTCAGGAGAGATGACAACTATAAACTCAGCCACAAACATATAGTATGCGGTCTAATTTGATTACTTATTGTTTTTATTCTATTGTATGCAGTTGATAAGTTCAGGCATAATGTATGGTAACCATTGCTTATTTTGTGTTGATAACTCTTTCATTTCTTCCTAGGTAACCACTATTTTTTCTACACGTGCCTCTACTTATGTTATGTTCATTTTTTCTGTAGCTTTGCTTTCCTGTCCTTCAGGAACTAGGGACTAAAAACGACCCTATGGGCCATTGGTACATGCTTTCTGTTAACATGACTGCCAAAAGGTTTGAGATTCTTGACTTGCTCCATGGTAAAGCTAATGTAGAAATGATTGAACATACGACCAAGCTAATGATAGCAATAAAGAAAATGTGCATCGTCAATTATTCTGATTCTAGAAGACAGATTAAAGATTTTGAGTTGATGCATGTCCCTGTTCTGAGTCAAGTTGACAGGTTAGTTTTACGTATATCGTGGCATCATTTGTTTTTTGTTCTTATATTAGTTTGTTTTGTACGCATGTAATTATATTTTGGTTTTATATAATCATTGATATTATATCGTTTATTCTCTATTTGTTTTTTCAACACTGATTGTGGGTTCTTCATGCTCAAGAACCTTGAATTGTAGAATGGAAGCGTCGTGCCTTGTATTTCTCAAGATATGATGCCAGGAATTAAGAAAAATATGACTTCTTTTTTGTTGAACCATCCTCGTAATGTTCTTTTGAATTGGAGGTTGCTTTTGGAAGAAAATAAGTTTTGAGGTATTTTTCCAAGTTATCCACACTCTTACATGCTTGTTATACACACTCTTAAATGTTTGTTATCCAGTCATATTTCTATAAGTTATCCACATTGTGTTATATACGTTACCCACCTTATACGTGTTTTCGTATATATATGAGTGTTTTTATGCTTTCTTTCTAGTGTCAATTCTATTTGATAATTTTTCTGTTGATGATTTTGAGGGATAATTTCAACATATAAGTCTGGATAACTGTAGTTTTTATCTACCAGATAACTTCTACTTGTATGCATGGATAACTATTATGTTTGTTGGTTGATAAATTGTAGTCATATGTCTGGATAACTTCTGTTTTAAATAGTATATTAATGTTTTTGTTGGGTAACTTTTATATATACGCATTGATAACTGTAGATTTAACAAGTGGATAACCTTTATTTTGTATGCATGGATAAGTGTTGTGTTAGGTGATGGATAAATTGTACTCATATGCATGGATAACTTATGTGTTATCTGGTGGATAACTTGTACTCGTATGCATGTAGCATGAACTATCATACATAGAAACAACAAATATATTGTTTTCATTTTGTGTTACATAAACATTCTAGATTTGATATCCTAGGAGCTTTAACTTTTCCTGGCATTTGTGGATGGTGTGACCTTCTGCACCGCAGTGGCTGCATTTCTTTGATTTCTTTGTAGCAAGGTCTAGTGGATTTTTGTTTTCTATTTGTCGTGGTCGCCCTTTTGTTACTGACTTCTCTGGGTTCTATATGTGCTTTGTTGATGACATGTGAGATCCCGATGTGCTTATTGTTTGAAGTGCTGCATAGTTGCTTGTTGACTGTGCCCTGTTTGGTGGGGCAGTTGTCGAAGGTGTCACACTTGCATCATTAGGAGCACTAGACGATGGCATAGTAATCGATTCATTTTCGGCCTCTCTTCTCTTCTTCTCTTCTCTTCTTGCTATCACATCTAGCTCTTTTTTCATTTCCTTCAAGTGTTTCCTAATGATTTTTCTTCCATCATCTGTCTTTACTCCTATCTTTGCAGCTCTAGCAAACTCTTGTTTGTATGATGCAAACACCATCATATTTCTTGAGTCTTCAGTCATCTCTTTCTTTCCTTGTTTATGTTTGTCATGTGGTTCAGCTTGGATAGTTTCCGCGTCCAATGTCCACCTTTTCAGGATGTACCTATCTGGGATTTGATGGACTTTTATATGCGTCGTCACTTTTATAATGTGGCAGCACAACGTACTGTCATGATCAAATTTGCAGTAGTTGCATTCATATGGTCCTTCTTCCCAGTTTGTGAATACCCTATAACTTCTGTAACCATAGTGTGGAACCGGTATACCTGTTATGCTCAGTTCAAACTGGTAGCCGTTGAGGTGGTCGCATTGGTATGGCATTCTCTTTGACATTTCGCTCTAAAACCCGAAGAAGATTTTCCTCGTATATGCTTTTGCCATTTGTCTCTCCATAATGCTTCCACACCACCACTCCATGTCTGTCAAAGCTGTATCACACTCTGCCTTTAGCTCAGCATTGTAAATCTTTTCTTGTACTGACATGTACTATTGTACAAACTCATAAATGGAGTTGCTTGGTTTGACGTAACGCTTGAGCACTGCGTTGAAACCTTCGCTTCTTGCTGTGGTCTGAAGTAATGGGAAAAAGGCGTGCATAAAGTACACTGGTACCCAAACATTTCTGTGTTCCCATAGTGAAAACAGATCCACATTGTCACGGACATTATGAGTATTTATCATATGCATCCAAGCCTCCTCAAATTCCTTCGGTGACAAGCTGTTGTTCACACATGCATTGAAAGCGTCGAGCATCTCTAGGTGGTTGGCCATGAATGTTCCTATTTTCTCAGTTGCATTCTGGATGACGTGTCATCTGCAATTCATGTGACTTGCATCCAGGAAAATGGCACTTATAGCACCACCCATGGCATCGTCTTGATCTGTTATTATATTTTTTGGTGCTAAGCTGTCCATTGCCAGTTTGAACATTTGAAACATCCACACAAAGTTGTCCTTGAGCTCTCGACATACGAACCCGCATCCAAACTGAACCTGTAGTCCATGGTTATTTCTCCCAATAAATGGAGCGCATGGTAGTTTATACCGGTTTGTTAGGTAGGTAGTGTCGAACGATATGTAATTATTGTATCCAGACTTGTATGCTCTTTGTGATGCCCCGTCAACCCAAAACAGGTTCTCAACCCTGTCCTCTTCATCAAGTGTAAAATTGTAAAATAAATCTGGATCTTCTACCTTCATCTTTTCGAATTATTCCAAGGTGTCTTGCATGTCATGGTGATTGTTTTCACTACGAAAAGAAGCCCTTAGGTTCGCCACGTCTTTTTCTATGTATGGCACATCATTCAGACTGCCATCGAAACTTGCCATCAGCTGCATTTGTCGGCATTTTCGATGTTGCATGCATGCAGCATCCGCAAGAACACCTTTTCTTCTACTGGTATGATCTGGTGCGAACGCAAGAACCTTGTTAATGAAGGTTTTATTATCAGGGGATGGTTGTTACATCCCAAAAATTTCCAAATTTTGAAATGTGAAAAATAAATAAACAAAAGAATTAATTGTTGAAATTTAGGGTGAAAAGAAACTTTTTGTTTCTAAATGGAAACATCAGAACCCTTCTTGATCAAATTTGAATAAAAGGGAATCCAACAAATTTCAACCAAGTGAAATGCATTCATCAATGAATGTATCTTGAAATTTAAACACTTGGGAAAATAAACCAAAACCCTAAAACCCTAATGAAAGAAAATCATTTCCAAGATCTCTCTAAGACTATGGATTTGTTCCATATAAAAAAAATCCAACAAACATTTATAAATGATCAAAAATGATAAACAAAAAAAATTATAAAACCATATAAATTGATTTCCTTCAATTTGGAACCATGAATAAAAACTTATGAATTTTATAAGATAAAAGAAAATAAATTCCAAAGCTAATAAAGCTCCTATCTAAAATCCATACCAAATTATGAGCAAAATAATCCTAAAAGGATTTAAAGAGATAAACAAATATTAAATAAAATAATACAAATTGGAATCACCAATTTTGGATCTAAAAATAAAAATATATGGATTTTATGAGATAAAGAAAGAAATAAATAAATAAGGAATATTTAAAAGCCAAATTAAATCTTAGCCAAATCCATACACAAATGGAAGATATTAAATAATAAAAATAAATAAAATATTATTTAAATAAAACTATATGGGCTTTGAACCATATTCAATTTTATTTAAATAAAGACAAATTGCCTAATCTAAATAATAAACCCCAATCCTTTTAAGCAAATGGAATAAAGATAATCCAAATACAAATAAAATAAAGGGATAAAGAATAATCAAATAAAATTATATGGAAATAAACCATATTCTAATTATATTTGAATAAAGATAAAAAGCCTAATATAAATGACTAATTCAATCATGAGAAAATAATAAGTTGGAATTTGCCCAAGTGGAATAAACGTTACTTAATTAACTTAAATGGAATCAAATAATTATTTGAATAAAATTTATATGGGATTAAAACCATATTCGATTTTATTTGAATAAAGACAATTGCCCAATTTAAATGATTATTAAATCATATTAAAATATTTTAAATAATTCAAAGTGAATTATTTGCAATAATGAATAAATAAAACCTAATGAAAAAGGTTTGGTAAAAATTGGAATTCAAATAAAAGTTTGAAAATATATTTAAAATCCTATTTAATAAAGACAAAATGTCTATTTAAAATAAATAACAAACCATGTGAGAATAAAAGAAATATTCTAAAATGGACTTTAGAATATATTAATAAATAGTATTAAAAGATTACTAAAAGTTGGGGAAAGTATGAATTCAAATAAGGGTTTGAAAACATTTAAATAAAATCAAAATAGAAATTAGAAAAAGAAAAAGAATCAGGAAAGGAAAAAATAAAAAGAAGTAGCCCAACCCAACTAACCTGTCCCAGGCCCAGCAAGCCAGCCCACTCCCTCTCCCCGCGGGATTATTTTTCTCACCCGCAGATCGACGTGCGCAGTCAATGACCGCCTGACCCCACGCACACCCCCTTACCTCGCTGACGCCCAGGGCCCACTGCCACGCAGGCATCGTTCTCACCCGCCCGCTGACCACGCACCTTCCTCGGCCGTTTCCTGTCGTTGATTGCCGACGTAAATTCGCAGTAACGCTGTGATTAAACAGCCCCGCGACCTCGCCCTCATAAGCGCCTCGCTCCCCTCTATCTTTCCCCTCGGGCGCCAACTCCTCACCTCCACCAGGATGCTCGATTTTGCTCGAGACCTCCCCTGTCTCTGACGAGCTCCCCGTCAAATTCCGGCCAGTACCTACCTCCCCACCGCCCCTGGTTTCCATGAGCACGCTCCCCACCTCCCTACGCATCTCCCAATACCGCCCGCTTGGCCGCGTGTGCCCCAGAGCGTCGGCAACATCGATGACTGAGCGCCACCAACGACCGCATCCACTCCGGTGACTATTTTCCGGTAAAACTGACCTTCCCTTTCCCCCTGGATGACGCTCGCGTACTCACCTTCACCTTACGCATCTCACACGACCCTTTGCTGGATTCCTTCTGCTTTGTAGCCTCGCCAACGTCGCAGCCCGAGCACACCCATCGTCAGCAACATCTTCGGCGAGTAATCTCCTTCGCTCCCGTCTGCCTCTTGGACTACGACGACAACCTCGAGCTTCGACACGTCACGGCGAACCTGGTGAGCCTTCCTATCCTCTCCCACGCTTCCTGTTTCGTCGGCAACACCACCGCCAGAGCGTGTCGCTGCTCACCGCTGCCCCAGCGCCGCCAGAACTTGGTCATAGCGCTCTGAGGTTAGATTGTGATCCAGTGGACACGACAGATTGACATAAACGAACCGGTACGCTCAATCGGTGACGTGCGTTGTTAGTTAGATCTGATGGTCAGTGTTGCTCGACCCACACGAACCGTTTCCGACCAATATAAAGCAGCCATGTAGCCCAGACTCTGTTTTTAAAACAGAAGCATTTCTATTAGATGATTTATTTTGTAAAATCTATAACTTTAAATCTACATGTCCCTATTTTGAAATTTTTATATCAATGGAATCATAGAAATGAAACCTTTGCAACCATGCCCTTGGTATAGTGTTTTGCTTCTGGAAAATTAGTTCTTTTTTGCAGAAACATGTTTAGGCATATTTTGAGTATAAAATTTATTCTAAAAATGTTTTTGGGGTAAAATCTTTTGCAAATGGTTTGATTTGAACCTACTGACCATGAAAACCAAATTTTGGATTTAAAAATATATTTTGTGACACTAAGGAAATAAATCTTTAAATAAGAGCATTTCTAGTTAAATAAAAATGTTGATTATGGTTTAAAAATGCTTTTTGAGTAAAATCTTTGGAAAATGATTTGATTTAAACTCTCTGACCCTAAACACTAAGTTTTGGATTTAAAAATGTATTTGATTAAACCCTAGAGAATTATTACTTTGATTAAAGGCATTTCTAGAAAAATAAAATGTTGCTTTGATTTAAAAATGATTTTGGGTGAAACCTTTTGTAAATAAATTTGTTTTAAAACACTTTGACAATAAACATTAATATTGGTGTTTAAAAACATTTTGGATAGCATTAGAAATTATTCCTTTGATTAAAATCATTGCTAGCAAAACAAAAATGATTTAAATAGCCATTTTCACTAACTTGTTTTCAAATGACCTTGCCACTTTTATAAATGACCAGTAGGTGTTTTAAAATGTTTATAACCTATTATACTTGCATGCATTGTTTTGTTTTCTTTATTCTATGTGATGAATTGCTTGAATGCTAGATTGAATTTGTGCCTTGATTGAATTGTAGTGAACTTTGAAGAGTGTGACCATTTCAAGATCAAGGAGTGAACTTATATTCTCTACTAAAAAGGCAAGTGGTGCTTCATACTTTTGTCCTAGTATTTTCACTATGCATTAGTGATATTTTGAGTAGGACTTGCATGGAATTTTCTAAGTATAAACTATGCCTTAGGAAATCCTAATAGATGATGCCTTAGTAAAATTTTCCTAAGTTAAGATCCCTACTACTATCATGATTAGCTTAGCTAGTAGAAAACAAGGGTGGATTATATTTATGCTATGAAATATTTCTAAGTCAATGACTTGTGTTTCGTTTAATAAAACAACTATGTGAATGAATCACCTGGGTGGAATGGGACTTGTATGGATTTTGTTGAGTGGTTACACAGGGCCCCATATTTATGGCCTACCCTAGTGTATCTCACTTGTGGAATGCCACCCATGAACAAAGAGATTTGAGATGTCAAATGTTGAGAAGCTTCAAGTGGAGCCACATGGCAATATGGGCTCTGCCTGGATCATATAGGTTGCAATAACTTGGCCAAATGGAAAGTTGGTGGTAGGGGGTGATAGTTTTGGAGCGCGTCCATTTTGGTCTAAGGGAAGGCTTTTGAAAGATCTTGTCTCGATGCATGTCGAGTCTTGTGGGGAAAGTGCACTACCTCTCGAGAGAGTAAAATCTAAGTACTTAGCCGTGTCCCCGGCAATGGACAATTTGAGCATCAAGACATGGAAGCTATCAAGGATCTCCTCATCCCAATTTCTAAGTTAAAAACTTGTGGTTGAACAAGGGTTAAAGGATCTTCAATGTTTTACTGGTAGATTCCTTGGGTGATTTTGACAAACAAAAACTTAGTGTTTTCAAATGATAAGGAAAATCTATTTTGAGCAAAGCAAGCCTAAGCTCCACTTAGCCAAATGCATATAGATGATAGATACCACTATTCTACCATAGTATCACTTGCCAATACAATTCAAATGTATTGACCCTTGTGGCTGTAACTTATTATGTTGCAGGTTTGTTTGATGTTAGTGATGTGTGTTGAATAGGATTACAAGTCTACAACCAACATGATTGCCTGTGGAACTTTAAAGATGAAGGACTCCATACTATATAGATATTTCTGCTGCATTGTAATGAGATAGCCAAATGAGCTATGTAAGATGTAATGAATTATTTTATTCCGGGTTATAAAGTTGTACTATGACCTTTGTTTCTTGATATTACATCTTAAATTGTGGTTGCTAGCTATTAATCCAGGGACTATGTAACATCCCAAAAATACTAAACTTGGAACACCAAAATCTAATCATCAATATTGGGGTTAACAAAAACTTTTCTAATTAAAATTATGAATGCATGCATATGTGTATGTATTGATTTTGAAATTCTTTTAAACCACCTTGTTTGATTGGGTCATTGCTTCTAAAATGTTTCTTAGGTGAAATAAACATCATCTAAAATATTTCCCACACTTTTCCTAAAGACAAGTAAATCAAAACACATATTTAAATGAATGGTCACTTTGACCAATTTAACTCTCATGCCTACTTTGGCTGTCTCAAACTTTTAGAACCTAATGGAAACTTTTTTGGATATTTGCACCCCTTGAATGTACTCATAACAAGATATCAAGGCCCACTTTGTGATCATCCAGAAACTTTCAAATGCATAGTTTAAATGACAATTCAAAATTGAATCTTTATCATATGGGAAGATCCCACTTTTTCAAAAACCACTCAAACAAGCTCAACTTTCAAAATCCAAGCATCTGCAGACTCACCAGCACCAATCTAGCAAACCCACCAAAAATCTTTTCAAAATTCAAAACTTGATTTCATGCGGCCATTTCATCAAACAGGTTGCAGACACAAATCAAACAAACATCAAACACTATTGTGAGCAGTGATTCTTGCCTAACTTGTTCCCTAGTTAGCTCACAACCAGCTCAGTAGATCATCTAGGAAGATTAACCAAGCACTAGCACCACTGTGAGCTTGCCATTGACATCAATGGTGAACAGCCGAGCACAGACCGCGCACCGCCCTCGCCGCGTGCATACACAATCCCCACCGACCCAGGAGACCGCCAGACATCCCCGTTCGCCGCCCCGTGACGCATAGCCACCACTCGTCGTCGAAGACGCCTCACCGTCGCAGTGAGCATCGCCTGCCTGCACCAAGCCGCACCGCCCCATGCCTCAAAACCATGTCGTTGAGCATCGCCAGAGACACCACACGCCCCTACCCTTGCCCATGCCAATAGCCGCTGTAACATCGCCCCGACGAGCTCACCGTGCGCCCGACGGTCCCTCGCTTGACTATAAATAGAGGCCACCCGCCGATTTCTTCACACCATCTCACTCCCCTCTCCTCACTGATCGTGCCACACCGTTCTCAGAGCAAGGCGAGCACCACCCCGCCGGAATTTCACCGGAGCCCGCCGCCTCTGGAGAAGAAGGGAGCCATTGATTTCGTCCACCCCAAGAGCTGCCGCGACCACCCCTGAGTTCGCCGTCGTCAACTTCGTCGTTCGCCCGCCTCGCCGACCCTCGCCAGTACCCCGGTGAGCCCCCAGCACCCCCCACTGGCCACACTAGGTTTCATTCTCGCTGGCGTTGTCTCGCGTCGACGATGACTCCCAGCCGTTGGATTCGAATCAGATCGAATGACCCACGTTGCCCCGTACCGCTTCGCCCAGCCCCGTGTCACTGACGAGTGGGGACACCCACTTAATCAGCCCGCAGGAGCACCGCGCTTAGCAGGCTGGCCCGTTAACTTTTCCTGCGCAGCCCAGTGATTTGAATTAAATATTTTCTATTTTAAGTCAAACACACTTCTGTACCCAACTTCAAAAATCAACCCAGATCGATTCAGTGAACCAATTTGAATGAAACGATTTTTTTTGGAAAGGTCTGTGAATGCTGAATCCAAGCCCGTTGGATTCAAGTCATTTGGATCTATAGATCACCCATGGTAAAAATAACAAAGAAGAAGCTTTTCTGCATTCAAACATTTTTAAAATTTAAACCATAATAGCTTTTGAGTTGATTCCAACTCTCAAAAATCACATTTAACCATACCTTTCAGAATATATAAAAATATATAGGTTTACTTGCAGAAATAATGTTCAAGTAATAAAAGAATGCTACATAGGCATTTCTAGCCACTTTAATTAATTAGAATAAAAGGGTAAAACCTTATTAAATTGTGACACCACTTTAAATCACATTCCCATGGACTACAATATGTGGTGATGACATGTGTCAACATGATCCCATGTTTGGTTTGGAGAATATTAAATCTTAAGTAGTTTTTCAATGAGTAGAAATTACTTTTCTAAAAATAAAAGGAATTAAATCAAGCCTTAACCTTGTAATGTTAGAGATGATGCTAGATCATCTATAGGACCCTTGCGTGTGATGATTGCAAGTAGTTAAGTATTGTTTGGTGATTGTGTACCTCGTATTTATTCATAGACGCTAGTACCGACCAAGGATACGAGGAGGAAGAAGGATACTACGAAGAAGAAGCCGAGGAGAAATTCAACCACTGATCTGCCCAAGGCAAGCCTTACTAATCAAGTTTACCTATGCAAGCTAACACTTGCAATTTATCAAGCTTATACTGATTTTGTGCAAGAAAATACCTGCTTGTTACTATGCCTACTATATGCCTTAACCATATGTGATCATACCCACTTGATAAACCAATCCTAGTTTTATTTGCAAGCTTTTTACTTTATTTATTTATCAAATCTTTAACTTAGAGTTGACTTAAGTGACTTGTAGATACTAGAAAGATTCTGAAGTTTGCATAAAGAGCATAAAATTTGGCCTAAGTTAGAAACCTTGATATCATCCTAAGATATAAGGTTGTACTTAGTTGAAACTCCACTAGTTCACCACCCCTCATTAGTACTACCCACACCTGCAGATGCTAGTGCTAAGCATAAAACTTGATCAACTTTAGATGGGTTTACTTGGTGGAAAAATGGTTATGAAAACCTTGGAATGATGGATCATTCTATTGAAATGTTTTGGACATGTGTTTCCAAACACTCGATGATTTTGGTGATGAAAACGTTGAGGCATGAGCCTTAGCCCTTTATAAAACCGATGGTTGTCTGGATGTGATACCATTCCGATTTTATCGTACAACCACAATACCCGAATATTGGGTAGGGCTTGACTGGAAACTTATATACCTTAGTATTAGTTCACTCACGGTCAAGGTCTGAGCTGAGGCTACCTTGTGAAGATTGTCCACCTGTGCAGTACCCAAGATGATAGTTGGTCATGGTTGGGAGGCCAAACTCACAGGATAGGTGCTTATACTAGGGCGTGTAATTGAAAGGTTAGGATTGATTATCCGCATACTGAGTATGGTGAATTCAGGATTTGTTCTGACGGATGTATCGAATGTTGTGGTGAAAGTGTACAATCTCTGCAGAGTGTCAAACTATTCGAATAGTCGTCATGTTATGGACAGTTGGAGTGGCCATACTGTTCCCCCATCAGACTTTTCAAAATGACTTGTGAAATGAATTGAGACTTTGACTTGACCACAATAGAGTTGTGAACTGAGTTACAAGATCCCACCTAGGAGTTATAAAATTGTGACTAGTTTCGGAACTTAGTAGAGATAAATCTGGCTTTTGCAAAACAACCCTAGAGCCTAGTGTCCTATTATCCAAAAACCCCTTTACCTGTTAGTATTAGCTTGCGCGTACTTAAAGAGTACTCATGGCTTTGTCCCTGGCTATTCCCATGGCCAGACTATGAAGAGGAGTACCTGGAGGATGGACCCCAGGGAGGTTACGACAACTAGGATCATCTCCCATCGTCAGCATTGCCTGTGACCCCGAAGATGGAGCTTCGCCTACGCTACCGTTATTATTACATATTCCGCTGCTTGAAGTTGTATTAAGAACTGGATCGTGAGATCCCTATTTGTGTAAGAACTTATGTATCGTTTGTAATGGATGATGTACTATGGTATCCAATTATGTTATGTCTCGCAAAAATGGTAATCATGGGATTGCGATGTATGGCATAATAGGCATCTAGGATTAAAAAAATCCGGGTGTTGACAAGTTGGTATCAGAGCCATCCTGACCATAGGAGACCCTAGTTAGACTGGAATTTTGAATCAAAAACTTAGTTTCAAAACCAAAGGAAGCAAATATTTACAAAAACTTATTCTCATTCTTACCTCTTGGACTCTTTGATAAAAATTCACGCTAGCAAATATTTACAAAAAACTTATTCTCATTCTTACCTCTTGGACTCTTTCATAAAAATTCACGCTACTCCAAAATTATTTCAAATCTTACATCAAATTTTGCACCATAGATCACTTTTAGTAAAACTCACAACTACGCTTGTGCACAAATGTAGTGAGTAGTATTCGGTCCCACTGTATCGTAGTTCTCAGAATGGTTCTTAAAACCATCTGTTTTTCTTTGTTGTGGTGTGTGTTGTACTGTGTGCTATGAATGAATGAATGAAAAAGCAAGTTGCTAGAAAAATCTGAGTCAAACCTTTAAAACTGTTCAAAGTCCCCGAAACCTTAGAAATTTCCCTCTTTTCTCATGATCTATCTAAATCTTAAGATGCCACGTGGAGGAAGTGGTTCAGCCCCGGACCCGATGTTGCAGATCCTGCAAATGTTGACTTCTGGCCACGAAGCTAAAAGAGCGGAACGTCAAGACAACCTAGCCACTCTACAACAGATAGCCCATCTAGCCCACAACAACCAAGGCCACGAAAATCAGGACAGCCATGGATCTAAGCTCAAGAATTTCCAGAATACCAACCCACCTGTTTTCACTAAGTCAGAAGAACCCCTAGACGCCGATGATTGGCTGCAAACCATGGAAAATAACCTAGAAGTCGCCGGAGTGGAAGCCAACGAGAAAGTTATATTTGCCACCCATTATCTAGCCGGAGATGCCAGGGCATGGTGGAACAGCGTTCACGCAATGACCGGAGACCAGATGATGACCTAGGAGGAATTCAAGGTCAAGTTCAGCAGAACCCATGTGCCACCGGGTTTGATCAAGAGAATGAGAGACGAGTTGAGAGAACTGAAGCAAGGAAGGATGACTGTAGTGGAATACCGTGACAAATTTTTGTCCTTAGCTAGGTATGCCCCGGACGAGATAGACACGGAAGCCAAGAAGAAGGAGAGGTACCTGAATGGTCTGCATGACGAGATGCAGACGGTGTTAGTCAATATTCCCTTTGCGGATATTGAAGCCCTTGTCGACTCTGCCATCCAGATGGAAGGAAAGATCAACCAAGCCAATGAGAACCGCAAGCGTCGTATGATGCATCAGCCAGGAACCCATCAGACCCCAAAGTATCGCCCCAACCCATCTCCAGGATTTGCCCCAAGAACCAACAGACCCCCGATGAACCGTCCGACCTACCCAACCGTGGAAACCCTAGACCCGTAGGAAATCACAACAACCCGGCAACTCTAGCAATTTCACCCGTGCCCCACCCAAGTTCAACACCAACAATGCTACCGCCAACACCAACACTTCCCCTAGGACTGGAAGCAATGTTGTGCCTGTCGCAGCCAAGGACAAGTCGCAAGTGACTTGTTATGACTGTGGAAATAAAGGCCACTATTCCAACGAGTGCCCCAACAAGAAGAATGCTACAGCCCCCAATGCCAATGTCCCAGCTCAGCAGCAGCGTCGTGTTCATCCAGGGAGAGAATTTGCCCCAGGGAATTCACTCAACCGCAATGGCCGTCTTTTTCTCATGCATGCTGAAGAAGCTCGTAGCGCCCAGACGTCGTCTTTGGGTATGTTTCTGTTAATTCAGTACTTGCAAGAGTGTTGTTTGATTCTGGTGCATCGCATTCATTTGTCACCGAAGAATTTGCATGCACTAGTAAAATTCAACCAACCAAACTGAAGCATGTTATGATTGTTCAAATTCCCGGATCAACCACCAAGGCTAGGAAAATTTGCAAAGCCGTCCCTATCCGAATCCATGGCATAGATTTTTATGCTAATCTGATAGTACCCGGAACTAAAGGTTTGGAAGTAGTACTAGGAATGGATTGGATGTCCAAACATAAAGTATTGATTGACTGTGCCAAGAAAGCCATCACCATGACCAGTACAACAAGAATATCAGTCGAACATATATCTGAAACCTTACCTCGCCAATTCAAATGCAACAAGAGTATAGCCCAACCTACCATTGACCAAGTCCGGATAGCCTGTGAATACCCCGATGTATTTCCAAATGTTTTGCCCGGTATGCCCCCAGATCGGGATATCGATTTTATCATTGAACTAATCCCCGGAACCGGGCCCATAGCCCAGAGACCCTATAGTATGAACCCGTCGGAACTAGAAGAACTGAAGAATCAACTGGATTCCATGCTAGAAATTGGATTGATTCAACCAAGTGCGTCACCATGGAGATCACCTGTCTTGTTTGTGGACAAGAAGGATGGAGGTAACCATTTGTGTACGGATTATCGGAAGTTGAGTGATGTCACCATCAAGAACAAGTACCCCTTGCCCAAGATAGAAGATTTGTTTGATCAGTTGACCGGTGCCAAGGTGTTTTCTAAGATTGATCTTAGAACTGGCTATCATCAACTCAAGATTCGTGCAGAGGATATTCCAAAGACTGCCTTTACCACCAGATATGGATTGTATGAGTATACAGTCATGTATTTCGGATTAACCAATGCCCCCGCTTATTTCATGAACCTCATGAATAAGATTTTTATGGACTTCCTGGATAAGTTTGTCGTTGTTTTCATCGATGATATTCTGAATTATTCCAAATTAGAAGAAGAACATGAGCTACACCTAAGGACCATTCTTGGAACCCTTAGAGAGCATCATCTGTATGCAAAGTTTAGCAAATGTGAATTCTGGTTACAGGAAGTAGGATTCCTCGGTCACATTGTATCAGCCGGAGGAATTGCCGTTGACCCTGCCAAAGTAAAAGATGTAGAAGATTGGCAAGCCCCAACCACTCAAACCCAAGTTCGTGCATTTCTCGGATTGGCGGGATATTACCGCAAATTCGTAGAAGGACTCTCTAGTATCGCCAGACCCATGACCCAATTGCTGAAGAAGGACAAGAAGTTTGAATGGACCGACAAATGTGAAGCGAGTTTTCAAGAACTCAAAAGGAGATTGATATCAGCCCCAATCTTAATCATGCCGGATATCACGAAGCCCTTCGATGTGTATTGCGACGCATCCAAGATTGGTCTCGGATGTGTGCTAATGCAAGAAGGCAAAGTTATATCTTACCTATCTCGACAATTGAAGCAACATGAGCAAAACTACCCAACCCATGACCTCGAACTCGCAGCTGTAGTTCTAGCCCTGAAGACATGGAGACATTACCTGATGGGAAACCGTTGTGAGATTTATTCGGATCACAAGAGCCTAAAGTATATATTCACTCAGAAGGAGCTGAATATGAGGCAGAGAAGATGGATTGAGATAATCAAGGATTATGACCTGGACATTCACTATCACCCTGGTAAAGACAACGTGGTAGCCGATGCCCTTAGCAGATTGCCATGCCGCTTGAACTCCATGATTTTGAAGGAGCAACCAAGTTTGCACAAAGAGATGGAAGATTTTCGAATGGAATTAGTAAGTGAAGGATTTTTGGCTAGCATAGAAATCCAGCCCACTTTGATCAGTCAGATTAAAGAGGCGCAGAAGGGAAATGCTAGTATTGACGGAATCAAGCGTCGTATCGATACAGGCAAAGTACCCGGATTCACCGAGGACGAAGAAGGAGTGTTGTGGTACAAAGGACGCCTTTGTGTACCAACAGATTCTGAATTGAAAGAAGTTATTTTGAAGGAGGCTCATGATACTCTTTATTCTATCCATCCCGGAGGAACTAAGATGTATCAAGATTTAAAAGAGCAATTTTGGTGGCATAAGATGAAGAGAGAAATCGGAAGCTATATCGCCAAGTGTGATATATGTCAGCAAGTCAAGGCAGGACATCAAAGACCCGCTGGATTGTTGCAACCATTGCAGATTACGGAATGGAAATGGGATTCTGTAGGAATGGACTTTATCACTGGACTACCTACTTCTAGTAGGGGAAATGACTCTATCTGGGTCATAGTGGACAGATTGTCCAAAGTCGCCCATTTCTTGCCCGTAAAAACCACATATCAGAGTTTGAAACTAGCGGAGTTGTACATCGCTAGAATCGTCAGTTTGCACGGAGTCCCTAAGAACATAGTATCGGATCGAGGAACTCAGTTTACCTCGAGATTCTGGAAGAAAGTCAAAGAAGGTTTAGGAACCCGTCTAGATTTCAGCACCGCATATCACCCTCAGACCGATGGACAAACAGAGCGAGTAAATCAAATACTCGAAGATATGCTGAGAGCATGTGTGTTAGAATATGGATCCAAGTGGGAAGATTGTCTGCCGTTTGCAGAATTTTCATACTACAACAGTTATCAAGCCAGTTTGCAAATGGACCCCTTTGAATTCATGTACGGAAGAAAGTGTCGCACCCCTTTGAACTGGTCGGAAGTAGGAGAGAGTCAGATTTTTGGAACCGACATCCTACGAGAAGCAGAAGAGAAGGTTCACAAGATTCGTGAGCACCTCAAGACTGCCCAATCCCGACAGAAGAGTTACGCCGACAAGAGACGTAGAGACCTCGCCTTCAACATAGGAGATTTTGTTTATCTGAAAGTGTCGCCATTGAAGGGAATGCAGCGTTTCCAACTCAAAGGAAAGTTAGCCCCCAGATATATCGGACCTTTCCAGATTCTGAACCATCGAGGAGAAGTATCCTACCAATTGGAGCTACCTGAAGAGATGTCATCTGTGCACAATGTGTTCCATATCTAGTTACTTCGCAAGTGTCTCGAAGTCCTCGAGAAGACCGAAGTATTCAAGAATATCGACCATCGGACCATAGAAATCAACGATGAGCTGACCTATCCCGAAGTACCCATCCGCATTTTGGAAGAAGATTTTCGAACTACCCGAACCCGAAGCATCAAGTTTCTCAAGATTCAGTGGAGCAACCACACAGAAGAGGAAGCTACCTAGGAGCGCGAAGATCACATCAGGACGGAGTTTCCCGATCTCTTCAAATCCTAGGTAATCTTTTCGTCCATTTTCAAATCTTGGGACGAGATTTTGTTTAAGGGGGGAAGGTTTGTAACATCCCAAAAATACTAAACTTGGAACACCAAACTCTAATCATCAATATTGGGGTTAACAAAAACTTTTCTAATTAAAATTATGAATGCATGCATATGTGTATGCATTGATTTCGAAATTCTTTTAAACCACCTTGTTTGATTGGGTCATTGCTTGTAAAAAAATTCTTAGGTGAAATAAACATCAGCTAAAATATTTCCCACACTTTTCCTAAAGACAAGTAAATCAAAACACATATATTAAATGAATGGTCACTTTGACCAATTTAACTCTCATGCCTACTTTGGCTGTCTCAAACTTTCAGAACCTAATGGAAACTTTTCTGGATCTTTGCACCCCTTGAATGTACTCATAACAAGTTATCAAGGCCCACTTTGTGATCATCCAGAAACTTTCAAATGCATAGTTTAAATGACAATTCAAAATTGAATCTTTATCATATGGGAAGATCCCACTTTTTCAAAAACCACTCAAACAAGCTCAACTTTCAAAACCCAAGCATCTGCAGACTCACCAGCACCAATCTAGCAAACCCACCAAAAATCTTTTCAAAATTCAAAACTTGATTTCATGCGGCCATTTCATCAAACAGGTTGCAGACACAAATCAAACAAACATCAAACACTATTGTGAGCAGTGATTCTTGCCTAACTTGTTCCCTAGTTAGCTCACAACTAGCTCAGTAGATCATCTAGGAAGATTAACTAAGCACTAGCACCATTGTGAGCTTGCCATTGCCATCAATGGTGAACAGCAGAGCACACCCTTGCCACCCCATAGTCGACAGCAAGCTAGGAGCAGCAGCAAGCCTAGCCAGCATGTCTGGGAGGCAGCCCACCGTCCACCGCCACTCCCTGTCCACTGCTCGAGCCTTGCCAAGCCCTGGACCACGCGCACGAACCGCGCCCAGACCGCCAGAGACCATGCCGAGCGTGCGCCAGAGCACCACCCTCGACCGAAGCCCACAGACCGCGCGCCGCCCTCGCCGCGTGCATACACAATCCCCACCGACCCAGGAGACCGCCAGACATCCCCGTTCGCCGCCCCGTGACGCATAGCCACCACTCGCCGTCGAAGACGCCGCCTCTGCCGTGCAGAGCATCGCCCGTTCCAGACCAAGCCGCACCGCCCCATGCCTCAAAACCATGTCGTTGAGCATCGCCAGGAGACACCACACCGTCCCCTACCCTTGCACATGCCAATAGCCGCCTGTAACATCGCCCCCCGATGAGCTCACCGTGCGCCCCGACGGTCCCCTCGCTCGACTATAAATAGAGGCCACCCCCGCTCGATTTCTTCACACCATCTCACTCCCCTCTCCTCACTGATCGTTCCACACCATTCTCAGAGCAAGGCGAGCACCACCCCGCCGGAATTTCACCGGAGCCCGCCGCCTCTGGAGAAGAAGGGAGCCATCGATTCGCGACCACCCCTGAGTTCGCCGTCGTCGACTTCGTCGTTCGCCCGCCTCGCCGACCCTCGCCAGTACCCCGGTGATCCCCCAGCACCCCCCCACTGGCCGCGCTAGGTTTCGTTCTCGCCGGCGTTGTCTCGCGTCGACGATGACTCCCAGCCGTTGGATTAGAATCAGATCGAACGACCCACGTTGCCCCTTACCACTTCGCCCAGCCCCGTGTCACTGACGAGTGGGGACACCCACTTAAGCAGCCCGCGGGAGCACCGCGCTTAGCAGGCCGGCCCGTTAACTTTTCCCGCGCAGCCCAGTGATTTGAATTAAATATTTTCTATTTTAATTCAAACACACTTCTGTACCCAACTTCAAAAATCAACCCAGATCGATTTAGTGCACCAATTTGAATGAAACCAATTTTGTTGGAAAGGTCTGTGAATGCTGAATCCAAGCCCGTTGGATTCAAGTCATTTGGATCTATAGATCACCCATGGTAAAAATAATAAGGCAGAAGCTTTTCTGCATTCAAACATTTTTCGAATGTAAACCATAATAGCTTTTGAGTTGATTCCAACTCTCAAAAATCACATTTAACCATACCTTTCAGAATATATAAAAATATATAGGTTTACTTGCAGAAATAATGTTCAAGTAATAAAAGAATGCTACATAGGCATTTCTAGCCACTTTAATTAATTAGAATAAAAGGGTAAAACCTTATTAAATTGTGACACCACTTTAAATCACATTCCCATGGACTACAATATGTGGTGATGACATGTGTCAACATGATCCCATGTTTGGTTTGGAGAATATTAAATCTTAAGTAGTTTTTCAATGAGTATAAATTACTTTTCTAAAAATAAAAGGAATTAAATCAAGCCTTAACCTTTTAATGTTAGAGATGATGCTAGATCATCTATAGGACCCTTGTGTGTGATGATTGCAAGTAGTTAAGTATTGTTTGGTGATTGTGTACCTCGTATTTATTCATAGACGCTAGTACCGACCAAGGATACGAGGAGGAAGAAGGATACTACGAAGAAGAATCCGAGGAGAACTTCAACCACCGCTCTGCCCAAGGCAAGCCTTACTAATCAAGTTGACCTATGCAAGCTAACACTTGCAATTTAGCAAGCTTATACTGATTTTGTGCAAGCAAATACTTGCTTGTTACTATGCCTACTATATGCCTTAAGCATATGTGATCATACCCACTTGATAAACCAATCCTAGTTTTATTTGCAAGCTTTTTACTTTATTTCTTTATCAAAGCTTTAACTTAGAGTTGACTTAAGTGACTTGTAGATACTAGAAAGATTCTGAAGGTTGCATAAAGAGCATAAAATTTGGCCTAAGTTAGAAACCTTGATATCATCCTAAGATATAAGGTTGTACTTAGTTGAAACTCCACTAGTTCACCACCCCTCATTAGTACTACCCCCACCTGTAGATGCTAGTCCTAAGCATAAAACTTGATCAACTTTAGATGGGTTTACTTGGTGGAAAAATGGTTATGAAAACCTTGGAATGATGGATCATTCTATTGAAATGTTTTGGACATGTGTTTCCAAACACTCGATGATTTTGGTGATGAAAACGTTGAGGCATGAGCCTTATCCCTTTATAAAACTGATGGTTGTCTGGATGCGATACCATTCCAATTTTATCGTACAACCACAATACCCGAATATTGGGTAGGGCTTGACTGGAAACTTATATACCTTAGTATTAGTTCCCTCATGTCCAAGGTCTGAGCTGAGGCTACCTTGTGAAGATTGTCCACCTGTGTAGTGCCCAAGATGACAGTTGGTCATGGTTGGGAGGCCAAACTCACAGGAGAGGTGCTTATACTAGGGCGTGTAATTGAAAGGTTAGGACTGATTATCCGCATACTGAGTATGGTGAATTCAGGATTTGTTCCTGACGGATGTATCGAATGTTATGGTGAAAGTGTACAATATCTGCAGAGTGTCAAACTATTCGAATAGCCGCGTCCGCGGTTATGGACAGTTGGAGTGGCCATACTGTTCCCCCGTCAGACTTTTCAAAATGACTTGTGAAATGAATTGAGACTTTGACTTGACCACAACAGAGTTGTGACCTAAGTTACAAGATCCCACCTAGGAGTTATAAAATTGTGACTAGTTTCGGAACTTATTAGAGATAAATTTGGCTTTTGCAAAACAACCCTAGATCCTAGTGTCCTATTATCCAAAAACCCCTTTACCTGTTAGTATTAGCTTGCGAGTACTTAAAGAGTACTCATGGCTTTGTCCCTGGCTATTCCCATGGCCAGACTATGAAGAGGAGTACCTAGAGGATGGACCCCAGGGAGGTTACGACAACTAGGATCATCTCCCATCGTCAGCATTGCCTGTGACCCCGAAGATGGAGCTTCGCATACGCTACCGTTATTATTACGTATTCCGCTGCTTGAAGTTGTATTAAGAACTGGATCGTGAGATCCCTATTTGTGTAAGAACTTATGTATCGTTTGTAATGGATGATGTACTATGGTATCCAATTCTGTTATGTCTCGCAAAAATGGTAATCCTGGGATTGCGATGTATGGCAAACAGGCATCTAGGATTAAAAAAATCCGGGTGTTGAGAGACTAGCATTGTAAACACAGGATATATACCTTATCAGGTTGGGACCTCTACAATGGTTATGATCATCCGATGAATGCTGAACATACCACCATGCATCCTTTCTCTTGACATATAAGTGTGTTGTGCACCCAGTCCTTGGATGTGTATTTTTTTTCCTCTTCTTGACACATGATTTTGGGTTCTGGGTGTTCCTTTTTTTCGTGAGGTTTACCAACTTTTGTGCACAGAAGATACGCCTTGTTTATCTCATTTCTTGCGTCTTTTCTTGACCAATCTATCCTTATTCTGAAACCCTTCCGCTGTGAATACTCAATGTAGTGTTCTCTAGTTGATTCAAAACTGTCAAAGTGCATTCCATATGTTGGTGGTTGCGTTGTGGAGTGTACTTCATCTCTTGCATCATTGTGTGCATTATTCTCCCCATCCTCATTTGAATCTGTTGTTTCTTCGATTGTGCCACCTCTTGTTGTTTCTTGTGCAGCTTGTTCAATTATAGTATACATGTAGTCATTGTCAGTATGCTCTTCAATTTGGACATCACCTGTTATGCAATAAACACAAGTTACCATTTCTGTTTTTTGCAGGAATGGTTATATATAATGAGAAGTCATGGATAACAGCAGTTGTAATAGGTGGGTAACTTTTTAAGCTAGCAAGTATTTTGTAAACATGTCATCTGTATTTGCAATGATCTGCATGGATAACTTCTACTCATATTTATGGATAACTTCTGCATATAGGCATGGATAATTGTAGCTTTAGCTAGTGGATAACTTGTACTTATGTTCCTGGATAACTGCATTTTTAGCTAGTGATAACTTCTACTCATGTTTATGGATAACTTTCTAGCATGTAAGCATGTGTAGCTGTAGTTTTAGCTAGTGGATAATTTCTGCATATAAGCATGGATAACTTTTGCTCATATTTATGGATAACTTCTGCATATAGGCATGGGTAACTGTAGCTTTAGCTAGTGGATAACTTTTGTACTTATGTTTATGGATAACTGCATTTTTAGCTAGTGATAACTTCTACTCATGTTTCTGGATAACTTTCTAGCATGTAAGCATGTTTAACTGTAGTTTTAGATAGTGGATAACTTCTGCATATAAGCATGGATAACTTTTGTTTTAGCTGGTTGATAACTTCTGCATATAAGAATGTACTGCTCATATGCATGTATAACTGTATATCTAGTGGATAACTTTATGCATGTAAGCATGTATAACTTCTGTTTTAGCTAGTGGATAACTTCTGCATATAAGCATGGATAACTTCTATTTTAGCTAGTTGATAAGTTCTGCATATAAGCCTGGATAACTTTCTGCATGTAAGCATGGATAACTTCTGTTTTAGCTAGTTGATAACTTCCGCTTTGTAAGCATGTATAACTTTCTGCATGCAAGCATGGATAACTTATGTTCTAACTAGTGGATAACGTCTGCATATAAGCATGGATAACTTATGTTTTAGCTAGTGGATAACCTCGGCATGCAAGCATGGATAACTTATGTTCTAGCTAGTGGATAACTTTTGCATATAAGCATGGATAACTTATGTTTTAGCTAGTTGATAACTTAAGCATATAAGCATGGATAACTTTTGTTTAAATATTGCTGGATAAGTTGATTGCATATAATCATCATACCTTCGTTTATAACTTGCATGATAGCATTTGTGTGTGAAACATAAACATGGTATTCTTCTATTTCTTGATCTGGTTCCGCATTTAGGTCGATATCCATGGTTTCGGAGCTGTTGAACCAAAATATTCATCATGTTAGATTTTAGGATGAAGCAATAAATAGGATATCATATATATTTAGTTGTTAGTTGTCCTAAATTAGTTGTTTGTAATGCAGGGATCAACATATACTGTCACTGAAGCTTAGGATGATTGATTTCTTATAGTTTGAACAAGATTGGATATATCTCAGATGCAAAACTGAGGAGTAGTTATAGATGACTTATTTTTCGTTTAGATCCATGTTGCAGCAGTATATTGTCATCTTGAGAACCATATAGAGACGTTGCTACCAAAATCATAGTGAATTGAAGGTTTGATTTTGAGAAGTACCTGTTGTTTTCGCTGTGTGATCCTTTTTTGCTTTTCAGGAGTAGGGCGTTGGGCATCAAGGTGTTAAGGTGGAGCTGCAATGGCGTTTTTCGGTAGAGGATGAAGGCGACATGGACAAGTGAGTAATCGGGGGAGGGGGTAGCGCTAGATCTGGGAGGGATTTTGTTTCCATTATGGTTTGGGTTTTTGCTTGGAGAGGAAGATGATATAGCCAGCTTTCCCTTTTTTGGACCTGGTCACGCGACCGGGGTGGGAGGGGGCGGGCATGGGGCGACGCGGGATCGCGGTTGGAATGCCCGCCAGAAACGCGTGTTTTCTAGGCGTCCGCCGGGTAGGCACGTTCAAATAAGCATACAATCGATATATATTAGTTCTGATTTTTCATACCCTCGGAACGCTTGTCCCTCCTTCCGTTTCTTGAGTAAGGTTAGGCCCACTTAGCTCAACCAATAGTCATTGGAACCTTAGACGGGATCCTCCCGAGAAATCGGAGCTTCTGGTCTAAAAATCATTAGTTTGTTGTATTATGTATCACGTTGTAAGGCCGATCTCCTATAGACACATACTCCTATTGATAATCCGGATAAAACAAACAACTTAGAAACTACCTAAATTACGCTAAAGCGCAACACCAACCAATGCTTAGACGGTCTAAGAGCATCTCTAGCAGTGCCCGTAAATACCCTGAAAACCGTAAAATAACTAACGCTTATCAGTTTTCCAGAAAAATCGCGCGTCGATCAGTGCCCGTAAATGCACCCAGTCCAAAAATATTTTTACTGGGGGCGCCAAATATCACCTGACAACCGAGCATATCTGGTTTCCACGGACAAACCAAGCGTCAACCCGGACTCCTCTTCTTTTTTGGCGGTACAAAAGTTTCCTCCACCTCCCTTCCCGCTTTTGCTTCGCCGCCGCCGTCGATCTACCTCTCTCCGCCCTCTCCGCCATGCAGAATTGATTCCATGGAGCCCGCATAGCTCCCACCGGTTGCTGCTGAGGTTTCGCACCCGCAGCAGCCGTCCTTCGTCGCCCCGGCAGTCCATGTAGGCTTGTCGGCTGATACGTCCAAAATGTATCTACTTTCCCGAACACTTTTGCTATTGTTTCTCCTCTGATTTGTGTGATTTGGATACAACTAACATGAACTGATGTTGTTTTCAGCAGAATTGCTTTGGTGTCTTGTTTTTGTACAGAAAATCAACTTTCAGGAAATATCCCAGAAAATATGCCGATAATCTTATTTTCCCAGAAGACTCACGGAGCCAGAAGACGGAGAGGAGAAGAGGCCTAAGGGGCCCACACCACCCCCTGGCGCGGGCCAGGCCTGGCAGCGCCAGGGACTGGTGTGGCTGCCTCGGACTCTGCCTCGACCTCTCCTTTCACCTACATATGCCCTCTTACCTAAAAACACCGGGCGGGGGTTCGAAAATTTCTAGAGAAGAGTTCTATTGTGCCGCCACCACCAAACACCGCGATTCGAAACCATAAACTCCGTTCTACCACCCTGCCGGGACGGGGAATTGGAGGAGATCATCGTCATCATCATCACCAATTCCTCTCCATCAACCATCCATGATTCCCCCATCCATGAGTGAGTAATCCCCCGCGGTAGGCTATGGGGATGGTAGAGATTGGATGAGATCGTTCATGTAATTGCATAAGATTGTTAGGGAAAGGTTCCTAGTATCTATTGTTAGTGCTTTTGAAATTATTGCAACTTGTTATGCTTAATGCTTGTCACTAGGACCCGAGTGCGATGATCTCAGATCTGAACATGTTATTGATTCATGATGATATTATTGTTTATGATCTTACTTGCAAGTTGTATACAGATATTATTGTCCGGAGCCCGAGGCCCCGAAGTGATAGAAATCAGGATAACCGGAGGGGGTGGCTGTGATGTGAGGATTACGTGTGTTCACGGAGTGTTAATGCTTTGCTCCAGTGCTCTATTAAAAGGAGTACCTTTTTTGCCAGTAGATTCCCTAGAGGCCCCATTGAAATGGGCTGGTAGGACAAAAGATGTTGTGCAAGTTCTCATTGCGAGCACGTATGACTATATATGGAACACATGCCTATGATTACTGATGGTGCTTGACATGGAGAACTTCATTGGAAACCCCAAGAGCAAGGTGTGATGAGCACAACAGCAAGTCTTCCCTCAGTAGAGACTAAGGTTATCGAACCAGAAGGAGGAAGGAAATGTCACACAGGTGTTGCAAGCAACGCGGAGACCTGCACAACACAAACTCAAGACTTTGCCCCAATGAATCAGTGCGGTTGTCAAGCTCACCGGTTTGTTGTAACAATGGATTAAATGTATGGTGTGGAAGGTAATGGTTTGTAGCAAGTAAACAAGTAACAGTGGAAGATGTATCAATGGTAAATATTGGACCAGGGTCCATAGTTCACTAGAGGTGCTCTCCTTAGATAAACAACATGGCATGAAGGGTAAACAAATTACAGCAGGGCAACTGATAGGAACTGAGCAAGGCATAACAATGCAATTACTAGTCAGAAAGATCCTATGAGATTCGATTGGGCAATACAACAAGATACATAGACCGCCATCCAACTGCATCTATGACTAGAAGTCCACCTTCAGGTTATCATCCGAACCCCCTCTAGTATTAAGTTGCAAGCAATAGACAACTTATTTAAGAAAAATGTGTAAGGTAAACAGTCCACATGTTCCATGAACAAGAGACCGTTGTTTTCTCCCTAGTAGCAACAGCACATCTACAACCGAAGAGATTATTGTCACTTCCCTTGGAAACTAGAGGCATGAACCCACTATCGAGCATAAATACCCCCTCTTGGAGTCACTGGCAACTACTTGGCCAAGATAGCTACTAACAACGGAGAGCATGCAAGATCACAAAAAACATAGACATGATAGAATCATAAATACAAAACCATTAATCAAACCAACATAATAATCTCAATATCCATCGGATCCCCGCAAAAAAAACATGCATGATTACAAATAGATTAGATCTTGATCATGAACAAAGCTCACAAGATCTATACATGAAAGCACAAGGAGGAGATACAACCATCTAGCTACTACATGGACCCATAGTCCAAGGTGGAACTACTCACGCATCATACCGGAGAGAAGGCCTCTGGGATGATCTCCCCTTCAGCAGGGTGCCGGGAAGAACTTCAGATCCCCCCGATCTAGGGACAATGGTGGCGGTGGCTACAGACGGTTTTGTCGAGATTTGATCGGGTGGGGTTTCTGCATTGGGGGATTCTTATAGGTTAAGGGGGAGGATGAGGCGGTGGCCAGGGGCCCCACACCCTGCCTAGGCGCGGGGCAGGTCCCACCCGCGCCTAGGGGGGTCTGGGCGCCCTGGCACCCCTCTCCGTCTCCCCTATGGACTTCTTGTTCCCCACGAAAAGTAATTGACTTTGACGTTTGTCCCGTCCAATTTCGAGAATAATTCTTTACTAGATTTTCTGAAACCAAAAACAGCAGAAAACAGGCAACTAGCACCGCGGCAACTTTTTAATAGGTTAGTACTAGAAAACATGTAAAAAGCACCTCAAAGTGTAGACAAAGCAAAGGAAAGTAGATACTAACAAGCATGGAACGTCAAAAATTATAGATACGTTTTTGACGTATCAATTACTTAGTACTTGGATGCTTTATCTTATTTATCTATAAATGCCCTTGGTCTTGATTATTATATGAATTTTCTTGTCCATGCAATGCCAGTCCATCCATCCCTATGCCTACCTGATGGGCGTGTTGTTGACGCCTTGTTGGGAGACCCCAAGAGCAAGGTGTGATGAGCACAGCAGCAAGTTTTCCCTCAGTAAGAAATCGAGGTTATCGAACCAGTAGGAGGAAGGAAACGAATCAAAGGTGTTGCTAGCAACTTGGAGACCTGCACAACACAAACTCAAGACTTTGCCCCAACGAACAGCGAGGTTGTCAATCTCACCTGTTTGCTATAACAAAGGATTAACTATATGGTGTGGAAGGTAATAGTGGTTTGCAGAAAGTAAAGTAACAGTAGAAGATGTATCAATGGTAAAGATTGGATCAGGGTCCATAGTTCACTAGAGATGTTCTCCTTAGATAAACAAACATGGCATGCTGGGTAAACAAATTACAGCAGGGCAATTGACAGGACTGAGCAAGGCATAACAATGCAATACTAGACATTCATGAACCTATGAGATTCTATTGGGCAATACAACAAGATACATAGACCGCCATCCAACTGCATCTGTGACTAGAAATCCACCTTCGGGTTATCATCCGAACCCCCTCCAGTATTAAGTTGCAAGAAACAGACAACTTCTTTAAGCAAAGTGTGTAAGGTAAACAATCCACTTGTTCCATGAACAAGAGACCGTTGTTTTCTCCCTAGTGGCAATAGCACATCTACAACCTTAGAGATTTCTATCACTTCCCTTAGATTAAATAGAGGCATGAACCCACTATCGACCTAAATACCCCCTCTTGGAGTCACTAGCATCTACTTGGCCAAGGTAGCAACTAACAACGGAGAGCATGCAAGATCACAAACAACACGGACATGATAGAATCAATAAGACAAAACCAATAATCAATCTGACATAGTAATCTCAATATCCATCAGATCCCCGCAAACACAACATGCATGATTACAAATAGATAAGATATTGATCATGAATGGAGATCACAAGATCTAAACATGAAAGCACAAAGGAGGATATACAACCATCTAGCTACTACATGGACCCGTAGTCTAAGGTGGAACTACTCACGCTTCATACCGGAGGCTGGCATGATGAAGAAGAAGGACTCCGGGATGATCTCCCCTCCGGCAGGGTGCCGGGAAGAGCTTCAAATCCCCCCCCCCCGATCTAGGGATGATGGTGGTGGAGGATATGTATGATTTCATGGAATATTGATCGGGTACTTAGGGTTTAGGAATCGGGTGGTATTTATAGGCGAAGAGGCGAGGCAGGGGCGGCCAGGGTGGTCACACCCACCCCCTAGGCACGGCTAGGGCTAGCCCGCGCCGCCAGGGGATGTGGCCCCCTGGTGCCTCCCCTCCGTCTCGTACTCTCGCTCGGTGTTCCCCACGGTAAAATATTGAATTTGGCTTTTGTCCTAATATTGATTTTTTGCCTTTCTAGAACCAAAAACAGAAGAAAATAGGCAACTGGCACTTTGGCATCTTGTTAATAGGTTAGTACCAGAAAACATATAAAAACACCTCAAAGTGTAGACAAAGCAAAGAAAAGTAGATACTAAACAAGCATGGAACATCAAAAATTATATATACGTTTTCGATGTATCAAGCATCCCCAAGCCTAACTCCTGCTTGTCCTCGAGTAGGTAAGTGATAAAAAGAATATTTTTTGAGGTTACATGCACCATCAAAATCAAGATCAAACCATTTGAAAGCATTGAAAGCTGGGATCAAAGAACTCTAAACATGAGCATGAAAGATGGAGTTCTAACTGTAAGACAAAGTAACTATAAATGCAACATGGAAGGCTACAAACAAAGATCATGAATAACATGCATTGAAAAACATTTGTTTGTTTCACATATAGAAAACATGGCATAGTGGCATTCAGCTTGTCCCTCATGGAGTAGCAAATATATGCATAGGACACCTTCAAAGTTCATAAGAGTGACTAGATACAAATAGCACAAGAACAAGTAATATCAATAATATGCATCAATCAATAAGTTTTGGGACAATGCACATAGAACTAAGAATGGCAACTATGCTCTATTAACTGGTGACTAAAGGTAGAAGGTGAAGACTCAATATAATGGTGGAAGAAAGGCCCTTCATAAAGGGAAGCAGGGATTTCAAGTCTCAAAAAGATCTTCCAAAAATTATGGTACTTGTTAGCTTTCAGCCCTCATTGCCCCTATCATAAGCATCTTGAAGTGATTAAGGTTAAAGTGAACAAACTATGGAGTATATGCTTGACAAAGTATAACTTGGCAATCTCATGTCCCTTGAATACGAGGGCCACTCCTCATGCTACTCAAGTTTAGTTACTTGCAAGTTCTTATCATAGTAAGTACATGTGTATCATAGAGAACCTCCAATGGGGTACCCCTTGCACATGATACAGGAGCTATCACATAATCAAAATGACAAGGCAAGCATACAATGAGCATCTCAGCATTCTTCTTATTTACCATGGGAATATGGTGCTTTTTTCTCTCATTCCTCTTTTCTCATTTTTTTTATTTTTATCAATCTTTTTTTTCTCTATCTCTTTTTTATAAGAAGAATGCTTCGTAGATGTCACTATGGTGACGTTGCAAGTTTCCACCATGATTAGGCATGGCTTAGGCTAGCGGCTCAGGCGTTTCTCTAACACACATACATAACTCCATGGACTTACAAGCTCCCCTTTCATTTCACACCGACGACATCCATAGACAAAAGAGCATGATATCAACTATGTACAAAGTACAAGTGCAATGTTGAAAGTGTTCCCCGTGACAGCATGGTTCTGCTAATTCCAACGTATAAGTGCAAGCATATACAACATAGATGACATAATGGTTCAAGTTTATTAGGGGCAAGAAAAATAGAGTGTGCCATAAAGTTCGTGAGAGCTTTAATCACTAAGTTTTCACATAACAAAATACTTTTTAATTTGAAGATAGATGAAAACAAGAATATACTTGGAATGGTGTAACACACCATGCATAGGAATTTATAGTGGACACTTTGTAATAACTTGGTTTCTTGGGAGTTGGACGCATGAGTATAACTTACTCATACAAGTGGAGTCTAGCAAAATACTGGGAGCGACCAACTAAGAGAGCAATAATGGTCATAATCATGGAGAGCGACAAAACATTACTAATAAAAGCATAAAGTGGTACTACAAGTCAAGGACTAAATGATCATAGAGGCTATGGTGACTTGTTCATAGTCATAACATGGTGTGAGTATGTGCCAAGTCAACCCAAACAAAGCAACAAAGGAGAATACCACAATACTATGCTTTTGTATGCTAAAACAACGCATGATTCCTTCAAGGCACAGTAAGAAATCCCAATTGTTTGGAACAAGTCATGCTACAGCAATAATCACTAAGCATAAGGTCAAAACAACACCTAGCATGACATGCTAAAGTCTAGGTCACAGTCAAAGCAAGCTCCTCTTGTACTACTCAAACAAGAAATTTCTACTCCTCTCCATCACCAATCAACTTATTTGAAACAACACAGTGAGAACGGGGCTGCAAACTACTTTATTCAAGCAAACTAAGCAAACCAAACGAAAAATAAGACGCTCCAAGAACAAGACAACAGTGCATGAAACAATAAAAACAGAGTGTCTAGAAAGACCTGAGCTTTTTATTGATGAAGAAGGGGATGCCTTGGGCATCCCCAAGATTTGACGTTTGTACCTCTTGAATATTTCTTGGTGTGACATAGGGTGGCATCCCCAAGCTTAATCTCTTCTCCATTCTTCATCACATTACATCATTATCTCTCTACACCTAAAAATTTTCCTTCATACAATATTCATTAGCAACATTAGTATATCCAAAAGATAATAGACCTTTGGGTTTAGCTTTAGAACAGAAAAACTTTCACTAAAAACACAAGATACTAGAGCAATTCCCTCAAAAAGCTCAATTTCCCAAAAAGAACCCAAAAAGGAATCAATAAGAAGCAAATGCAAATAATGGCAGAAATCTGTCAAAACAGACTAGCAGGTAGAAACCGATTTTTTCGAAGACCTTATGTTGCTCAAATAAAAAAGTGTTGAACTAACGAAAGTTATATAACATACTGGGGGATTTATTATAACAATATCAGCTCAATCCTACTTATAGAGATTCCTCATGAATTTTTACGGTGGAGCACAAAAATCTGTTTCGGGACAGCAACTCCCAAAATCTTACTTCCCTTTCATTAGAGGTCATTCTTGGCACAAAAGGCAAACAAAAAGGATAAGGAGAGGTCATTACTGAAGTAATAACTTCCAAGACTCAAGAATACTCTTGGGTTATCTCCCAACAAGTACTTTTCCTTAACGCCTTTAAGTTAGGCACAAGAAGCAAGAAGCAAGTATTTTCAAATGAAGAATTAAGATCAATACATGCAATATCTTCAACTAGGAAAGGTATCTCATCCAAATGAGTTTTGGAGGATCCCTTCTCATCTCTCCTTGGTTCACTACTTTCATCAAAAGGATTTTCAGGAACAATCCAATCAAAATTCTTTTCTAAGGCTTCATGCATTCCTACAAGTTTAAAAGGTATGGGTATCTTAATTTCCTCTCTAGGTTTGGTTTTATCTAAAGTACCCATAAGATCTACACAAGAGCCTAGCATTTTAAAACGTTCAAAGACCTTTTTGTCTTCCTTAGTAACATCATTGAACACTTTTAGTAAGGTTTCTACGATAAAATCTCTCTTTTCAGGGTCCTTTTCGTATTTTACTTTAAGGAATAAGATTTGCATCATGGGGTTAAGGTTAACAAACCTAGCCTACAACATATGAACTAAAGAAGTTGTAGCAATTTCATAATTAGGAGCAAGTTCTGCTATAGATCTATCCTCAATATCCTCATGTTTGCTATCATGATTAAAGAATTCTTCAATATTATCTTTCCCAATTATGGAGCCACTACCTAATGAAAGGTCTTTTAGGGTGAACTTGGGGATCAACATGGTGAGCTAGAGCAAGGTGATAACTAGAGCAGGAACTAATTTTCTTTGTGTTTTTTATAAGAGAAAGCAAACCAAACTAAACTGATATATTTGGAGTTTTTGATAACAAGAGGCAAACAAAACCAAGCAAAAGAAACTAAGCAAAACAAAAACAAAGTAAAGAGAAAGGTTGAGAAGGACTCCCCTTGTGAAGACGTCCTTAGCCTCCCCGGCAATGGCGCCAGAAAAGCTTGTGATGGGCGTGTTGTTGACGCCTTGTTGGGAGACCCCAAGAGCAAGGTGTGATGAGCACAGCAGCAAGTTTTCCCTTAGTAAGAAACCGAGGTTATCTAACCAGTAGGAGGAAGGAAACGACTCAGAGGTGTTGCTAGCAACTTGGATACCCGCACAACAGAAACTCAAGACTTTGCCCCAACAAACAGTGAGGTTGTCAATCTCACTGGTTTGTTGTAACAAAGGATTAATTGTATGGTGTTGAAGGTAATAGTGGTTTGCAGAAATTAAATAGTAACAGTGGAAGATCTATCAATGGTAAAGATTGGACCTGGGTCCATAGTTCACTAGAGGTGTTCTCCTTAGATAAACAAACATGGCATGGTGGGTAAACAAATTACAGCAGGGCAATTGATAGGACTGATAAAGGCATAACAATGCAATACTAGACATTCATGATCCTATGAGATTCGATTAGGCAATACAACAAGATACATAGACCGCCATCCAACTGCATCTATGACTAGAAATCCACCTTCGGGTTATCATCCGAACCCCCTCCAGTATTAAGTTGCAAGCAACTGACAACTACTTTAAGCAAAGTGTGTAAGGTAAACAATCCACTTGTTCCATGAAGAAGAGACCGTTGTTTTCTCCCTAGTGGCAACAGCACATCTACAACCTTAGAGATTTCTGTCACTTCCCTTAGATTAAATAGAGGCATGAACCCACTATAGAGCATAAATACCCCCTCTTGGAGTCACTAGCATCTACTTGGACAAGGTAGCTACTAACAACGGAGAGCAGGCAAGATCACAAACAACACAGACATGATAGAATCAATAAGAAAAAACCAATAATGGATTTGACATAGTAATCTCAATATCCATCGGATCCCCGCAAACACAACATGCATGATTACAAATAGATGAGATCTTGATCATGAACGGAGCTCACAATATCTAAACATGAAAGCACAAAGGAGGAGATACAGCCATCTAGCTACTACATGGACCCGTAGTCCAAGGTGGAACTACTCACGCTTCATATCGGAGGATAGCATGATGAAAAGGAAGGCCTCCGGGATGATCTCCCCTCCGGCAGGGTGCGGGGAAGAACTTCATATCCCCTCGATCTAGGGACGATGGTGGTGGCGGTTACATATGGTTTCGTGGAATATTGATTGGGTACTTAGGGTTTAGGCATCGGGGGTCTTTATAGGCGAAGAGGCGAGGCAGGGGAGCTGACAGGGTGGTCATCCCCCCCCTAGGCGTGGCTAGGGCTAGCCCGCGCCACCAGGGGTGTGGCCCCCTTGTGCCTCCCTCCCGTCTTGTACTCTGGATCCGTGTTCCCCACGGTAAAATATTGACTTTGGCTTTTGTCCCATCCAATTCCGAGAATATTGATTTTCTACCTTTCTAGAACCAAAAACAGAAGAAAACAGGCAACTGGCACTGTGGCATCTTGTTAATAGGTTAGTACCAGAAAACATATAAAAACACCTCAAAGTGTAGACAATGCAAAGCAAAGTAGATACTAAACAAGCATGGAACATCAAAAATTATAGATACGTTTTCGACGTATCACTAACGCACTTTAAATCCTGCTGTTTACTACAATTGTTATTTTACTACTGCTGTTATTTTGCTATGGCTACTACAAAACTATTTCTACTGATAAAGTATTGCAAACAAGACTATTTCCAGGTGTAGTTGAATTAACAACTCATCTGTTAAGTCTTATAAATATCCTTTGGCTCCCCTTGTGTCGAATCAATAAATTTGGGCTTTACTTCCCTTGAAGACTATTGCGATCCCCTATACTTGTGGGTCATCAAGACTATTTTCTGGCGCCGTTGGCAGGGAGCATAGCTTTAATTATAAGTTCACTTGGAATTATTAATTTTCGCTGCTATCCATTCATCATGGGTAAAACTCGTGATGGAAAAGTTCCTATATTACCATCCACTACAATAAGAGGTACAATTCTGAACACCTTTGTTGCTCTTGATTCAGCATCTGTGATGAGTAAGCTCCTTACACCACCACCACATACACATGTTACACATAGTGCTACTTTTGCTGAATCTGAAATTGCTTCTGATACTCATGATGTTACTTCTACTATGCTTGATGAGAGTGGTTCATTAGGTCCTTTCCTAGATGCTACAATTTCTAGAACTATACTTGGAAACACTAAAACTCCTAATGAAGATATTGCTACACCCTTTAGTTCAGCTGAGTCTAGAGAGAATTTTAGCTATGATCCTGATGACGGTTATATTGAAATGACTGATGAATTTATTGAAGAATGTCAAAACACTCATGGTGCAAGTGCTACTAAAAGTCTTCTTGAGAGACACACTGTTAGAACTAAATTATCTCCTGATGCTAAGTTTGCCACATCTCCCATAAGCATTAAAGATAAGGATTATGATTTCTCTCTTGATTTATCTTATATAACCATTGTTGAGAAATACCCTTTTTGTGGGACTGAAAATGAAAGTGTTGTGGCACATATGCAAGAGCTCTCTATAATGAGTGGCTTATTTTCTAATGATATTAAGAAACGCACCTACTTTGTTGCTAAAATTTTCCCTTTTTCATTAAAGGGTGAAGTCAAAGCTTGGTTTAATAACTTATCTCCTAGATCTATTGAAAGTCCTGATGACTTGATTAATACTTTCTTTCAGAAATATTTTCCTCCTAGTGCTCAACATGCCCATCTTGCAGGAACTTTTTGAGTTTAAACAGGGAGAAAAAGAGAAATTGCCTGAATCATGGGCAAGGTTCTGTGCTTTAATTAAAGCAAAGCCTGGATGTCCAGTACCTAAAAATAAGCTTCTTGATATATACTATAATGGACTAACTGATGAATCTAGGAAATACCTGGATAGTTGTGCTGGTTGTGTTTTCAGGAAAAGAACTCCCGATGAAGCTGATGAATTACTGGCTAAAATAAGCAAGAATTATGATGATTGGACTACACCTAAGCCAACTACACCTGAGCCAACTATGCCTGAGCCAACACCAACACCAAAGAAGAGAGGAATGATTGAATTAGATGATGAAGTGATGAAGGAAGCTAAGAAATGTCTTAAGGAGAAGGGTATTAAATCTGTAGATGTGAAGAATTTACCTCCTATAGAAGAACTATGTAAGCCAAACTCTCACTCATCCACTATTGAGGTACACTCTCCAACATTTTGATGATGGTTGTAACATCCCAATTTCAGCAACCCTGATTTGATGTCCAATAAGGGAAAAATCAGGGGGAACAAAAAAAAATCTTGTTAGTGTTACAATGTTTGCTTACTTGTTTGCTTGTGCTCATGCAAATGATTGTGTATACTCCTTACCTCAACCCCAGTTGACAAAAACTATTTTTGCAAGAGAGATGTCTTGGCTTCTCTTTCATATTCTCAAATGTTCTGACAATTTAAACTTGATCCAAGATAAATTTTCCACAACAAAATATTTTGCTAGTTCTATTAACAAAACTATGGAGACCTACATACAATCTCATTATGTTTTCAAGACAGAACATTCAACTACTCTTATCTCTAGGTTTTCCAAAACCTTCTTACTAAAACCTCTCCAGTCCAATCTTGGTAGAAATACCAAGAGGTACTCATCTTACTTGAAAACATAACCAATTCAAAATATCCATCCCTACCTCAAGATAGGCTTGATGGTAACCCAAGTAGTAGTTGGATAAGTTTGATAGGATGAATTACCTTGATCTGCTGATTGCATTGTTTGCTTAGGAACTAGAGTGAGCTAATCTAGAAGCTTATCCCTTAGGACCCAATATATGATTGTGATCATCATTCTCAAACCAAGCATCCAAATCTAGATCTACCCTCAGCCACTAAATTGACCATCTCATCTCCTACTCAGATTAATCCAAGGATAATCCCCTTTGATAGTTTCCAACTATAGGCATGGATCCTATCTACTTATTTATCACACCAACATCATCTCTTTGAATCATGAGTTTAGAACTTAGCATCCTCTCAAAATTACCTACACTTGCACTCTAGTCTAAAACCCTAAATCTGCCAAATGGCAAAGTCTGGATTTTCTTATCTAGATTCAATCTTTGGAGCTCTACCTTTTAAAACCTATGGGCATTCTTGAGAATGTATATGAACCATCTTGTAGTACATCATGATTACTACCAAAGCCCACTCTTTCACTTGGATAAACCATTCTAGTTCCCACTCATCCATGTGTTGGAGATATGCCCTAGAGGCAATAATAAAAGTGGTTATTATTATATCTTTGTGTTTATGATAAATGTTTACATTCATGCTATAACAGTATTAACCGGAAACATTAATACTTGTGTGATTTGTAAACTAAATTAGAGTCCCTAGTAAAGCCTCATTGTAATACTAGCTTGTTGGTTAATAGATGATCATGGTTTCCCGATCATAAACTTTTAGATGTTGTTAACAATGAGATCATATCATTAGGAGAATGGTATGATGGACATGCTCCTATAGATAAGCGTAGCATAAAGAACAAGTCATTTCAATAGTTTATTTGTTATAAGCTTTCTGATACATAGTAACCTAATTCCTTCGACCATGAGATCATGCTAATCACCATCACCGGAAGGATACTTTGATGACATCAAACGCCACACCGTAACTGAGTGGATATAAAGGTGGCATTGAGTGTTCGGAAAGTGTGTGTTGAGGCACATGGATCAAGAGTGGGATTTGTCCATCCATATGACGGATAGATATACTTGTCGGGGTTCATAGCATGGAAAACAAAAATTTTCTATCGCATACAAACAAACAAGCCAAGATCTATCTACTAGATTGTAGCAACGAGTCGATAGAGGAACTCACCCTCGAAGATTCCAAAGCGGTTAACGAGAGCAGATTCTCGTGGGTGATGTAGTCGTACTCTTTCCGATCTCAAGATCGTGTAGACGATCCTTCCCAGGCGTTCGAAGCGCTTCCGCAGTCGGTCACACGTTCGGTACTCGACGAAGACCTTCCTCTCCCTTGTTCCAGCAGGCAGCGGAGGTTGTAGCACTCTCCTCGCGATTCCGGCAGCACAACGACGTGGTACCGGAAGTAGAGGGGAAATCCCACAGGGCTTCGCCTTAAGCCGGAGAGAGTATGGTGGAGTATGAGAGAGGGCTATTGGTGGTCTAGAGATTAGACACACCAATTAGAAGGCTCTAAACCGCAGGCTAAAGCAATTAGAAGCTCTAAACCAGAACGGCTCTAAACCGGAGATTAGAGGTAGGAACTTGTGTGTCTAGAGGAGGAGGCCCTGCCCCTCCTTTTATAGGTGGAGGGGCTGGCGCGCCAGGGAAGGGGAGGGGAGTCCCTACCCAACTCGGCCAAGGCTGGCCGCCGGCTTGGAGGAGAGGGACTCCTCCTCCAAGTTGGTTTCAACCTCCTCTTGCTTGTTTCCCACAGTTTCCTGTTTCCCACAGTTTCCTGTTTTCCATAGTTTCCTGTTTTAGCCGTTTGACTTTCAAACTGGCAGTTTGACTTTTCAGTTTTGGAACAGCAAGAACACTTAGTACATGATGCAATCATTCAATGACATATTCATGTACCCTCCCCCCCGGAGTGCTTGGGACAATCCGAACCTTCGAACATTCGATGAAAACACCGGAATCATTCCCGAACTCCGAAACGGGACTTTCCTTATATGAATCTTATTCTCCGGACCATTTCGGATCACCTCGTGATATCCCGGATCCCATCCGAGACTCCGAACAACATTCGGTCTCTTTCTCATAATACCATAACTACTCAAAACAACGTCGAATCCTTAAGTGTGTCTCCCTACGGTTCGTGAATTATGCGGACATGATCGAGACACTTCTCCGAACAATAACCAATAGAGGAATCTGGAAATTCATATGGCTCCCACATATTTCTACGATTACTTTGCGATCGAATGAACCACTTACATACGATACCAATTTCCCTTTGTCTCACGATAGTTTACTTATCCGAGGTTATGATCGTCGGTATCTCTGCATACCTAGTTCAACCACGTTACGATAAGTACTCTTTCTCGTTCGTGATATGTGATCCCTTGTGACCCAGTCACATGCTTGCAAGCTAATTGGATGACATTTCACCGAGAGGGCCCAGTATATCTATCCGTCATATGGATGGACAAATCCACTCTTGATCCATGTGTTTCAACCAATACTTTCGAACACTCAATGCCACCTTTATAGCCACCACATTACGGTGTGGTGTTTGATGACATCAAAGCATCCATCCGGAAAAGGTGATATGCATGATCTCATGGTCGAAGGAATTAGGTTACTATGTATCGTAAAGCATATAGCAATTGAACTATTGAAATGACTTGATCTTTATGCTACGCTTATCTATAGGAGTATGTCCATCACATCATTCTCCTAATGATATGATCATGTTGTTAATAACATCTCTATGTTCATGATCGAAACCATGATCATATATTAACCAACAAGCTAGTTTAACAAGAGGCTTTACTAGGGACTCTTATTTTAGTTTACAAATCACACAAGTATTAATGTTTCGGTTAATACAATTATAGCATGGTATGTAAACATTTATCATAAGTGTGAAGATATGATAATAACCACTTTATTATTGCCTCTTGGGCATATCTCCAACAGTCTCCCACTTGCACTAGAGTCAATAATCTAGTTTCAAACCTTTGTGTATATAAGACCTATGGCTTTCCGGTGTTGTATGTACACGATTGCTAGTGGTCAATGATCTCCGGATCGACACTTCCGGTCCGTGTGTAATTGCATGTCTTTGCCTCTCGCATCACTCATTCTCTAATGAGATGGCTTTGTATAAATTTGGTCTTTCGGTGTGACCTTTAGTTCTTTGGGGTTAAAACATGTTGATAATATTGTCGCACAATATATCTTCATAGTATTATCCCTCTGTGAACTACACCTAGTTTGATAACAAACTACTTGACTCAAATGCCCTATTTTGCTGCTATAATAGCAGTCATATACTTAGCCTTTTGTTGTAGTATCTGTCACAATGTCTTAACTTTGGAACTCATCCAAATCCTTTATGGAACTCACTTTCCATTATATTGTGCCACCCTTAGTTTAGATTGAGATAAACTTAATGTGTACTTTGTGACAAAGCTAGTATCAATGTAGTACTTTTACAATGAACTAACCATCTATTTGTCACTTCTACAAATAATATACTCTTAGTTCTTCCAAAAGATCATAAGAATATCCTTACTATTGTCCAATGATCATCTTACGAATCATTCTGGTATATGCTCACAACATTTAGAGCATAGGACATATCTGGATTTGTACATATCACAGTATGATTGATATAAATACTCTTTGTGATTTCATACATCAAGTATCAATCTATACTTGATTATTTGTTTCACTTTACCAAATGTCAATACACTTGAATATATATCATCAACATTGAACTCATTCAATCCTTTCTGTGCGACAAGAACCTCTCTTGTAGTTTCTATATTGAACTCATTCAATATCTTGTCTATGTACTTCTGGCACAACCATATTAGCGTCTATTGATGCCAAATATTTGGGTTTTGCCTAAGTCTTTCATCGAGATGAAATTCTTATCCTGTGTTAAAAAGATACATCACTTCCAATCAACAATATGTCTTCTACACAATGTATTAGAAATATGTCTTAGCGCTCCCACTTAATTTCTTGCAAATGCAAGCATCTTCATTGTCTCTGATGAAATTAAAATCTTTTAACAGTTTCATCATAGTGAAGATTCCAACTCCGCGATGCTCACTTCAACCATTGAAGTTTGCATATGCTTTTAGCATCCTTTGAATTAACAAAACCCTATGGACCGTGTCATGCACACGTCCTAGGTAACGATTCTATTAGAAGAACTTGTTTTGTTTATTCAACTACCATATAACAAATTATATGTAGTGGTTGCTACATTAATCCGTCTAGACTAAATATCGCTATGAAAGATCAGATCTTGTCATAGTCAACCTTTGAACATTGTTGTGAACTCTTTCCCAACATGTCGACTATTTCATAGATGTAAAACATCCATGTCTATTTCTTTATAGATCCAAACACAACTGTAAGGTCTTACACCTTTCTCGAGGGTCCTTCAAGTTCAAAACTTGATTTCTCGTGTATGGAACTATCACGGATTTTATGGCTTCAAGCCACTTGACGGAGTCAGGGCCCATCATCACTTCTTTGCACGTAGTCGGATCATTATTGTCAAATAATGATTTAACTCTCAAATCTTGGTATTTGATTGTTCATCCGACCTACTTGTTTCAATAGGAACTTGGATCTCCGTGACCACAACCTTTGAGGTACGTGAGCCATGAGCATTGTTGCTGCCTCCGGAACACTTTTTGGCGCTGCGCAACTCTACACATATAGCTAAGGTTCTTTTAACCTTATCAAAGTTCTATTGTCCTACCACTTAACTTTTCATGAAAAATTCCTTCCCAAAGAAACTTGACGTTTTAAGCGACAAACACTTTTGTCTCTGGTGTTATGGAGGAATACTTAACAGTTATTCAAAATAACATACAAAGACAGGTTCATCCGACTTTGGTTGCAAACATCTTTCTTATGCAAAGCATACCAATGTTTAAGAAAGGACAACTTGGGTTTTATCCCAAACCATAACTTTATATGGTGTCATTTCAACGGATTATGATGGAGCTCTTTTCAGTGGAAAAACGGTAATCTCTAAAGCTTTTAATCTTTAAAATATAATGGCAGTTTTATGAATTATACCTTTGATCTTACCATGTCAAACAAGGTTTAATTACATATCTCGACGCTCCATACCCTTATGGTGTTTTGAAATGCAAATCCACGGAACGATTCCTTAAATCTTAGGTATTATGCTAAACTCTGTAACTCAAATATCTTCCTTTATGATCTTTATCATAAACTGTTTATATTCTTGTTACAATGATTTTGCACTTCATCTTGAAAAACTTTGAACTTTTCAAATATTTCACACTTCATCCTTATTAAGTAAATATTCATATATTCACTCAAATTTTCGGAGAAAGCATATGAAGTTGAAATCCATCGCTTTTGACTACACATGATGGACTTTGTACAACAATATGTACAATTTCCAATAAGCTAGTCTTTCGTTCCCTTTTGGCCTATGAACGAAGTTTCAATTATCTCTAAGAAAGTTTCACAAGTGTTATTTGATCAAAAATTAAAAAGACTCCAAAATTCCATCCACATGGAGTTTCTTCATGTTTTCTTTCCAGTATAATTTAAACGGCGATGTCACTTCCTAAGTGATATTTCAATCAATTTGTCTTTCGACATCTTTAGCACTAGTTTTATGGATGTGATATCTCCAACGAGATTTGCGAATCCATCTTTTATGGATTACGGCAATTATTTGAACAACCCTTTTGTTCTCATAATACTTGATAAAACAAATCTTTGAAGACAAGCTTTGATGTTTAACGAGCAACACAATAACCCTTTATTTGTTCTCGATGAACATCATCACATATTCTTTTGCTAATTACTTAGGCCATTGTAGTTCATGAATTGTGTTGTTTCGTATGACGATTCATACCAACAAATTCAGTATCAAATACTTAGAAACCACATTGTTTAATAAGCAAAGAATATAGCCATAACATGTATATCATCTATATACTCAAACTGAACAATTCTAGTCTTTTCTTTTCTGCCATATATTTATGAGATTCTCTTTCAGTATTTCCTTTTCTGTATGAAAGAATCTATCAACATCAATAGTGGAGTCATACATATGACACATAGTCCAAAGCGTGTATAGTTAAATACCAATGTCTTTGGAATTGCACTTTGAAGTAGATCACCATCATCAAATGTTTGGTGTTCTTTCAAATTCCTTTCTTTAGTAATCTCTTGGTGTAGTAAACATTTTACCTACATCAAATATTCATCTTTATCATGGAATCGTCCATGATCAAGCTACTTTTAGCTTATAACGATGAATTACGAGTATAATGTCGCTGTCCAAAACCTTTTGGAGGATTAGGACAACTAGTGTCTTCAACCTTTTGCAAATTCTCATCAAATATGAGAACATGACTTTTGCCATATTATACTCTATCATGTTGTAACCAATACTTCGTTTCAGATATCACAATATCTTCCACACATCATGGTTTCTGAAACAACTCTTTCAGATCCTAGATAACCTTGATATTAAGAGAATCCTTTGAATATCAAGAATCATGGAGACAAACATGATACTTATATACTAACACTTGGAATTTTTACTCTTGATTTAATACTAATTATTAAACTTCATGGAGTAACCGGAACTTATTGAAAGTTTGCAATAGGACTTTTAAACTTTAGATTAACACTTAAAACAATACGATACCAGTTCGTAAAGTATCTAACCAGAATTCTATAGTTCTATCATCTCAATTATAACTAAGCGCAAGGTGGTAAACGGATGCCAATGACTACAACAACTATGCAAATTCACTTTGATTTAGTTTATGATAAATTGAGTTCTAATTAATAATTAAATTAATCTTGGTGAACTCCCACTCAAAACAATATCCCTCACATTGTTTTAGTGATCACACGAACCAAATCCACCACATCAAAACCGATCATCACGAGAGTTGATATAGCTTCAATGGCGAACAATCAACATGTTCATCATATCTACTATATGACTCATGATCTACCTTCCGGTAATCCGTGTTCCTGAGGCCATGTCTGTACATGCTAGGCTCGTCAAGATCAAACCTTAGTTTCTGCATGAGCAAATCTGGCTTGCTCACGTTGTATACACTTGCAGAATCTAACACACCCGATCATCACGTGGTGCTTCGAAACAACAAGCTTTAGCAACGGTGCTAACTAAGGGTGAACACTTTATGACTTGAAATTCATGTGCATGAGGGATCATCTTATAATGCTACCGCCATCTACTAAGCAATACAAGATGCATAAAGGATTAACATCACATGCAATTCATAATATGTGATATGATATGGCCTTTCTTCTTTGTGCTTCCGATCTCCATCTTCACCGACATTGCATCAAGGTCAATGATGCTGTTCCATGGTTGTCGTCCACCGGCTTCAACTATTACAACTACTTTGAATAGACACGCGGGTCTTAACAGAAATCAAAGACAACCATATGGCTCCTGCCGGTTGCCGACTTACAATAAGGAACATTGCATACATCATATATAATCACAATCATGGCCATATCACATCACTGCACACCAATGCAAAACAAAGTTAGACGCCTCTACTTTCTTTGCATGTTTTATGTGGTTTGGGGCTGTTAATAAGTGTCGTTCTAACTTACGAACATGAACCACAACATTGATACTAGTATTGTTAATCACCCGTTGTAAATTGGATCTTAACTATGCTAGGAGAAACAGGCACCCGCAAAGCCACTTATGCAATACAAGTTGCATGTCGAGCGTGGAGCAAGTCTCATGAACGATGTCATGTAAGGTTAGCCTTGGGCTTTGCATCCCAACATACCGCAAGATGCAAATTACACAAGAAGCAATCGACAATAAAAGCATCAACGCCCACAATGACCATTGTGTTCTACTCGTGCAACAGATCTACATATAGACACGGCTCTGATACCACTGTCGGGGTTCGTAGCATGGAAAACAAAAAATTTCTATCGCATACAAACAAACAAGCCAAGATCTACCTACTAGATTGTAGCAACGAGTCGATAGAGGAACTCACCCTCGAAGATTCCAAAGCGGTTAACGTGAGCAGATTCTCGTGGATGATGTAGTCGTACTCTTTCCGATCTCAAGATCGTGTAGACGATCCTTCCGGCTATTCCGTTAGCGCTTCATGATCGGTCACACGTTCGGTACTCGACGAAGACCTTCCTCTCCCTTGTTCCAACAGGCAGCGGAGGTTGTATCACTCTCCTTGCGATTCCGGCAGCACAACGGCGTGGTACCGGAAGTAGAGAGGAAATCCCGCAGGGCTTCGCCTTAAGCCGGAGCGAGTATGGTGGAGTATGAGAGAGGGATATTAGTGGTCTAGAGATTAGACACACCAATTAGAAGGCTCTAAACCGCAGGCTAAAGCAATTATAAGCTCTAAACCAGAACGGCTCTAAACCGGAGATTAGAGGTAGGAACTGTGGAAGCGCTGACAGAACGCAGCGCCAGAAGGGTCGTCTACGCGATCTTGAGATCGGCAAGTGTATGACTACATCACCCAAGAGAATGTGCTCTCGTTAACCGCTTTGGAATCTTCGAGGGTGAGTGCTTCTATCGACTCGTTGCTACAATCTAGTAGATAGATCTTGGCTTGTTTGTGTGCATGCAGTAGAATTTTTTTGTTTTCCATGCTACGAACACCATGATGGTTTTGTAGTCAAGGTAATAACCTTTTCTGCAAATCTTATCATCTTGCCTACTTTGGCAGAAGCTCCCATCTATATGCCACCTCCCCTTGACCAACTATTTGCATGTTTATGATCTACTAACCATGGTATATGAATCCATACCTCACTTGTTTCCATTGGAGCTTTGTGCTTCCTAAACCCCCATGGTTTATGAGGCATCATGACCACTCTGTTATGGCAGCCTTATTTTCAACAAAGTTTGCCATCACCCCTAAACCACCTCAAATCCAACCAAGACTAACTCTTGCCTCCATGATCATATAGGTAACTTGGTCTATCTATCCATATATCCCTTGTACCAAGGTGAGCTCTGAGCTCCCTGATCCAACCATGTGTTGGTGGTATAAAATTATCAACACCCTAGATTATCCCAAATCTAGTTTCCATCCTTTTTCTCCACATTTCTTCAAAACTCAAGGTTGAGCTTGATTTATAAATCAAGCTTACATCATCTACCTTGGTTAGGATAACTCCCCAAATAATTCCCTTAATCATTTGGATTCTCAAACTATTTAAATGCTTTATATGGCAAAATTCTAGAAATCATGTCTATAAAGACAAGTTTGTTTCTATCCAAACCACTTTGCCAACCCAATGCATAATTGAGTTCTATACATATTGCCCCACCTTTCCATATCAAAAATAAATATTTTTAATATTCTTTATTATTTCTTTTTGCCCTTTTTCTTAAATGGCAGAAACAAGAAATAATTCCTTAAAAATACTGTTCCGTGTCAATAAATTCAATAAAATTCTCCAATGTGTAATAGGGTATTCAGAACCATTTCTCATAAAAAACCCACCTTGTCTAATGTAAAAATATTACATTAGCTTCCATAATCTATTTATGCATGTTTTGAATAAATGCCTTTAAATGGACTTGTAATCATTAGAAAATTTCCAAATAAATCTTGAAGAAATGATTTGACCTACTCCATCTACCAGTACCATTTCCACACCTCCCTTAATACAAATTTTCAAACTTCCTTCACAAGCATAATATTGATCAATTCTTGTAAACCCCTCAGACCTTGTTTCAAACCAACACCAAACCCCATCAAACTTGGTCAAGAACTCCTCCCCAACACCATGACACCCTCTTGGTCGAGCCCCACTGCATCAAGGTATTGTAGAACCCTTTATTTTTGTCCCTTTTGCTTGTAAGAAAGAGGGAAAGGCATGCCTCATAAAAATCTTGGGCAATAAAAACCCACCACCAATTCCCCCTCTCCCTGGTCGAGCTACTGGTCCCACACGACCACACCACCACCCAAGCCAGCCAATGGATGAGCACCACCCTCTCCAAAGCTTCCCATAGACTATGCCCATCATACACCATGACCTCCCCCAAATAAATGGCCAGAGGCCCTTCCAGCACGCCTATGCCCCTCATTTCCACCCCTCTCCCTCCCACCTACCACCCCCAGGCTCCACTCCTCCTCCTCTGCCATGTCTTGGCCGGAATAAAGGAAGAAGAGCAAGCTTAGGGCCTCTCTCTAAATCAAGCTAGGTGATCTCTCCTCCTCCCATCTCGCGCTGCATGTCTCCCTGGTGAATCCCATGCATCCCCCTGCACCTAACCCTATCCTTTTCTCTGCCCAGGACCCTCTATACCGGCGCCGCCGTCGAGATCCGGGGACAACCGTACGGGCGCAGTCGCATGAGACCCTCCCGGCGGCAAACCTACCCTCGCCGCCCCTCGTTCGACTCGTCGTGGAGCGCCGCTTCGCCCCGTCTACTCCATGATGCCTCTCCTCCCTCTGGTAAGCACAGTCGCCACGCCCCGACCTCCCTAGGGTTTCCCCTCAACGTCGCCGCCAGGGAGGAAGACGACGGCCGCACGCCGTCTATCTACTTCTAATCGGACGGTGTAGAGCCACCGATATCCCTTCGCCCCTTTTCCCTCACTGACGAGCGGGCCCTGCGCGGACAGCTTCAAAATCTCCTCCCGCGCGCGCCCGGTGCTCGCATGGGCCGATTCCTCCTGCTTGGCCCATTTTCCCTCAAGATTTGGCCTGAAACCCCCTGTCATTTTTATTCTTTTCCCTAGATCCTTATAAATGCCTAGTTGGTTTAAATACAAATGAAATTGAAAAGTGGATTTTTCAAAAATCCTCAAGTACCTGGATGTTTTACCTAACATGCAGACCCAGTTTTGTCCCAAATCAATGACTAGATGATTTATTATAAATAATCTACTTATATGTGTCCATTTCACTAATAAAATCTTCCAGAGAGTTTGGTGTATCCAAATGGAGCAAAACCAATTGGTACTGAAAGGTATTGACCATACCTTGCATGTTCCACTGGCCCCACCTAAAATGGCTTCCTAGTTTGCCCCTGGTGAAAATGACAAAAATAATCTATTTCTTCCTTGCACAATTTCTCTAGACAAAACCAAATATGTTTTGGACCTAATTCCAACTCACTGTACATATATATACCCATAAGTACCAAAACCCAGGATCCCAAGATTTATTGATCTATTCTTGAATTATGGTGAATTAAACATTTTTGTGCATGGTCTTTTCACCAATAAATTCATAGAAGTAACTCTGTAACTCCAAAAAGGTTGATTCCAATTTATAAATAAAGGTATTTTCAGTACCTAACAAGTGTCCCTGGAATCACATCAAAAGCTTTTGTACATTAAATATGATGAAAAAGTCAAATCTCATTAAGTATAGTCTTTGGGAATTTATCAAGGGCATTCTGCTAATTTTTTTTACGTGATTCCAACACCTCTTGTTTCAGTACACTATATAATACCTAATCACCCAAGGAAATAATTTTTGGAGCTCCATAATTTGTCTGGTGAATTATTTCCTAAAACTAGGGTTTTATCCACTATAAAAATCATTATAAATCAATGGAAATTGATAAAATGGTGAAACCACTTTTGTTGGATTCATTTTATCAATACCTATCGGATGATATCATTTTTACCTAATGTTAACAAACAGAACTTGACCTTTCTTTTAAAACCCTTATCTAGGTAGTTCTTGACTATAAATCTTAATTAGAAAATCCACAAATGCAATCAAGGCCAGTCCTTTGTATCCAAAGCAAAAAATCTCCAATCCTTACTGATCTATAAACTTGTTTTGTCATTTGCTTGTTGTATGATTTGGTGTTTGTATGCAATGTATTGATTGTGGTGTTGTTTGCTTGCATGTTGCTCGATGACGGCGATAGTTGCGATTATGTGGCAACAAGAAGAGGAAAGCATCGGGTTATTCTTATTATTATTTTATTCAGTATTCTGGTTTTCTAAAGAAATCAAGAGACATATCGCTGGTCACAGTCAAGCCACCTTCTTTCTCATAAGCCCTTGTTCTACCGTTTTACTTTTGCATGTTTTATCTACTGTTTATGGAACTGCATTGTTTTACTTATGATGATTTTATATCTGGTAGTGGCTTGGCTCCTACAGCTAATACCATTCGCACTACTAAGTGCAACCCCTTTGATGACACCTACTTTCCCTAGTATGATAGATGGTGTCTTAACACCATAACCCCTTGGAGACCCCATTTTAGATGAAGCAAAAGTATGGGATGGGAAGACCCCGGAAAAAGGCTTAACAAAAATGCTTTATGAGAAAACCTTGGTGAGGCTTAGCCTACCAAGTGGTTTAGAAAATGAGAAAGGTTTTGTTTTACAAAAAGGTTGGAGAAAATATGGAGGAAAAATGTTTACGAAAACAGTCGGGCTGGCCAGTTTTGAAGCTAGCATAATTAACTTGTGCAACCACATTACTCTGGAATGGACGAGGCTAGGCTGGAAGTTTTTCTAATCCGGTATAGGTGTCTCGAACTACTACGGGGATAAAATATTCACAGAGGCTGGGCCTTCACCTGTAAAGGCCCATGTGAAGCATCGGTCTGGAGAAGGTACATACTGTCTAAGGACGGCCAGATGATACTATGATCCCCTCAATGAAAGCGCACACCCGACGAGGTGCAAAACACGCTTCGGTTGGCTTGTGACTATATAGGGAGTCCGGTTTTCAGGGGATTAACTTCATAGGGGAGGCACTTGTATCATAGAGGGCATCCGGAAGGTCTTTACCGGTCATTCGACCCACAATCGGTGTAGATCAGGGACGGGTAATCGGATGGTGTGGGTACAGTGTACAACCTCTGCAGAGTATAAATCTATTTGAATAGTCGAGTCCTCGGTCATGGATGGTTGTGCTGGCGGCTATAGAGCGATGATGGTTTTTTTTCAAAAATGACTTCAGAAAAGCAATGGCTTGGAAATGTTTTGACCATGGGATGGTCCGGAAAAGGAGGAAGGAGTTTGGTCATGATAAGACCGGAAAGAAAAACAAATGGGTGACCCAAATCCTAGTGGCTTCTTAAAACTTTTCAAAAAGATTTCTAGAATGTTTTACAAAAGTTTTTCAACAAAGATATAGAGATATGCTATATCTACAAGAGAAACTAATTTATAAAAGAACCTCTTATGGAGCCATCCTACCACAGCCATGTTGCATATCCTTTATTATCGTTTTTCTTAAGGTGGTTTGCGAGTACATTCAAAGTACTCCCCTGCATTGTCCCTGGCTATTTACTTGGCCAGACTTTTCAGAAGCAAGAGGAATGATGCAGGTTGCTGACGTCTATGCAAGCTAGGTTGTCTTCCCAACAGATGCCTATAGGTTAAGGCATGACATGGGCTCTGCGCTTGAAGAATTCCGCTATTGTTGTTGTATCGCCATAATGGCATAAATGTAAGTACTTGTATTCGTTAATTATGGTTGTAATGATACTTGTCAGTTATGCTCACGGCTCACTGATCATGGGAACATGAATTGCAGGCATAACGGGTATTCTCGGACCGTAAATCCGGGGTGCCACAATGGTGATATTCCTTACTCTAAACCTCCTGATCAATGCTTAGAAGAATTTGATATTTATGCTATTAAGCAAAATAATATTAATATGAGAGTGCAGAATCATCTAATGGACAATTCTAGAGCTATTAATAATTTTCAAGATATTGTGGAAAGAACCTCCAATGATGTTAAGATGCTTGTTAAACATTTCCGAATGGTTTAAACTCAAATTGATCAGCTTACTAAAGTGCAAAAATATTTGCTAGTCAGTGCTTCTAGAGAAAAACATGCTTATGAAATTAGAACTAGAAGTGGTGTTTCCACCCAGGACCCTTTATATCCTGAGGTACATCCAAAAATAATTGAGCAAGATTCTCAACAAGCTAAATATAGTGGTACTTCCTTCTAAAAGAAAGAAAAAGAAACATAAAGCAGTTGTGGAATCTTCTAAACATGCTAAGGATTCTAATAGTATATCTGTCTCTCATGCTAAAACTGAAAGTGGTAATGAAAAAAATGATGCTCCTGAAAAAGAAGAAATTGAAGAAGAACCTTAAAGGCACACTAAGAATACTAAGTACACTAAGGAAGATTTTGTTGCTAATAAACATGGTAGTGAAAGAGAGCCTTGGGTGCAAAACCGATGCATTTTCCTGATAAGAAACACAAGTCAAAGGAAGAAGAACACTACAACAAGTTTTGTGAGTGGATGAAACCTTTATTTTAGCAAATTCCTTTGACTGATGCTATTAAATTGCCTCCTTACTAAATTATATGAAGGATATTGTCTCTAATAAAAGGAAGATTCCTAATCAGGAAATTTCCACTTTGCTTGCTAATTATTATTTCAATGGTAAGGTTCCAAAGAAACTTGGAGACCCAGGGATTCCACCTATTCCTTTTTCTATTAAAAATAATTATGTTAGAACTGCTTTGTGTGATTTGGGAGTAGGAGTTAGTGTTATGCCTTTTTCTCTCTACAAGAGACTTCAACTGGAAAAATTGATACCAACTGATATATCTTTGCAAATGGCTGATAAGTCTACTACTATTCATGTTGGTATATGTGAGGATGTTCCTGTTTAAGTGGCTCATAATTATTTGATATTAACTAACTTTGTTGTGCTTGAAATGCCTAAAGATGATAACATGTCCATTACTCTTGGGAGACCTTTTATTAATACTGCAGGTGATTTCATTAATTGTAATCAAGGAAAGGTAACTTTTAATGTTAATGACAAGGAGCATAATGTCTATTTCCCTAATAAGATTGATAATAATTATGGCCTAAATTCAATTGAAAATATTGAAGGCATCAAAGTTGGAGAAATTTATTGTCCCATACCACAAGAAGATTTGATTGGGACTATTGCTATCAAGGTTGAAGTAACATAATCATTTAGTGAAATGCAAGTTTTGCTTCATATAAATTTGTTTTGGTAACAAGACCTAATCAACCTTGTTAAGAAAGGGATTTTTAATGAACAAACAATGTTTTCACCATGATTATCCTTGCTCACTTTTTTTTTTTGCTTTCACATGTTCATCTTTGTATTGCTAGTTGCTTGCATATTAGAGTGTCTTAGAACTTCTGTAGTTTTAGTTTTGAATCATTTTTTCATCATTCCAAAATCATTTTTCTGTAAGAAAATCATTTATCAAATTTTGAAAATTGCTCAAAAATAAAGTTTCTCGAAAAATTCCGCAAAAATACGATTAAATTTTTACGCCAAAAAAGGGCCAGAGAGGCACCTGGAGTGACCCAGCGGGAGCCACCAGGTAGGCACACCACCTGGTGGCACGGGCACACCAAGGGCACGCCTGGCCATGGTGTGGGCCACCCTGGCCCTCCACTTATTCTTCCACCTGCCACTTTTCTCTCTCTCCCGAGAAAACACCATTTCATTTCTCAAACCCGTGTTCTTGCTGTTCTTGCTCGTGATTTTCGATCTCCTTGCTCATCCCACCTTTGCTGCTGAGATTTGGAGCATTTGTTCTCCGGTATGTGACTCCTCCGCTTGTCCAAGTAGATTTGTGACTAGTGGATTATATCTTAAGTATTTTTCTATTGTAGGTGACAGGTTATGTGATCTTGCATGCTTGTTCTTTGCTTAGAGAAATTATTTTGATGCATGTTTATCCCTCTTGCAAGTCCCTATAGTAGTTCCCTTCATTATGTAGTCACTTTGCAAATTACCTTTTGTGATGTTTGTCTAAAAATTTCATAAAAAAGAGAGAGATGGACAACCATACTTTTGGAGAAGTATTTGAGAGAGACACACCTAGGAGGGCAAGGCCTTCGAGATCAGCTTCTTGATTTAGTCCATCATATAATGAAGATCTTATTGCGCCATGTTTCGGCAATGAGGGAGATGATGGAGACGCGCACCCATCTACCTTCCCTTGTTTTGCCTTTTTGCAAGCTGCAGGGATCCTCGATGATTTCTTACTTCTTATTTAGAGGGTTGGTCTTACCACTTACATGCAGGATGAGAGTGAACAATATGCTTTGCTCACCAAAAATTTTGTTGAAAGCTTCAGTTTCACTAACACCCCTAATAGGTTAACTATTTCGTTTAAAATCTATGATATGCCTATTAACATACCATTGGAAAGATTTTGCAGCATTATAGGTATTGGCATGACTGGGATAGCAAAGAAGATCCAAGGTCAGCCCGCTGATTTGTGATGTCTACGCACTTATATTCTTGTAGATAGTTGTTGGGCCTCCAAGTACAGAGGTTTGTAGAACTGCAGCAAGTTTACCTTAAGTGGAACACCCAAGGTTTATCAAACTCAAGGAGGAAGTGGTCAAAGGTATCCCTCTCAAGCAACCTTGCAATCAAGATACAAGAAGTCTCTTGTGTCCCCAACATACCCAATATAGGTGCACTAGTTTGACGAAGAGATAGTGAAATACAAGTGGTAACGGTGCCAGAAAATAGCTTGACGGTGAGGTAAATAATAAAGCCAACAAGAAGGAAGCAAGCAAACATGCAACAGATCTAGTAGAAAATGGTGTTTCAATGCTTAGAAACAAGGCCTAGGGATCATACTTTCACTAGTGAACACTCTCTCATATAAATATACTCTCTTCATGATACTACTCTTAACTACTCTCCGGTTGGACACTCTAATCCATGGTAGGGCTATAATAGCACACCTCAAAGTCCGCCTTCCCCAATCTAGATAACCCCACACTATCACCTTGAGCGCTAGATGGTTCCAACAAACACCACAATTTCATAGAGACATCCAACTCCAAATATAACTCATAACAAATATTCAATCTATCCAAAGTGCCACACACGGTATGCCCGCTATCACTTTCACACATGTGGGGAAAAGCATAGATCTACTAAAGAACAAAGAGTATTTATGTAGACTCAAGCCTAAGTGCCACCATGGCATGCATGTTATCACTTTCACACACATAGGGAGAGCAGAGATCTAATGAAGCACTTGAGTAGCAAGGTAGATCTACTTGATTACAAAGCTCATGACCACAAGATCATGCATAGAGAGAGAGAGATGAACACATAGCTACCGGTAGTGCCCTTAGCCTCGAAGGAGAACTACTCCCTCCTCATCATGGGCATCAACAACGGTGATGGATATGGTGGTGGAGATCTATGGAGATGGCTCCGGGGGCACTTCCCCGTCCCGGCAGGGTGCCGGAACAGAGACTTTTTGTCCCCCAAATCTCCCCTTCGGTGGCGGCGCTGTGGAGGTTTTCGTGGATTTTTGCCAAATGATTTAGGGTTTTTGGGTCGGAGGCTTCTTATAGACGAAGGAGGCAAGGTCGGTGGAGGGCCAGGGGGCACACCCCATGTGGGTGCGGCCAGGGTGGGACCCGCGCCCACCTAGGGTGTGGCCACCCTGGTGTCCTCCTCCGTATCGTCTTCGATTTTCCGTATCACTCATGGAAAAATATGAACTTTGGCTTTTGTCCCGTCCAATTTCGAGAATATTCATTTTTTAGCTTTATAAAACCAAAAACAGCAGAAAACAGGAAACTGGCACTGTGACATCTTGTCAATAGGTTAGTACCAGAAAACATATAAAAATACCTCAAAGTGTAGAGAAAGCAGAGCAAAGTAGATACTAAACAAGCATGGAACATCAAAAATTATACATATGTTTCCGACGTATCAATTTGCTGGAGCTTTACCGAGGTGTAACAAATGATGATGACCGCACATCCCAGCGCGGGAAGAAACATTCAACTCCTAGCTCTTAGATATTTTGCTTACTATCTTGCCACTAGCATTCTTGGTAGGGAGAACACTAGTAATATTTCTAATTATCATTTAGCTTTTATTGTTGCTGCACTTAATAATGAAACCAATTATAATCTTGGTTCTCTCATTGCTCGCCGCCTAACTGCTAGAGGACCCATTTATGGGGGAATTATTGTTGCACGCATGGTTTTTGCCTTGGAACTTTCTGTTGATCCTAATGATATAGTGCTGGCCCCACAGAGGCTTGATCTAGCTGCTATGAAAGCACATCACTTTGTTACTACTAACTCTAGTACAGAGAGTTTAGTTTATAGGATGTTGTTTATTGACGGAGATGAGAGGGAAATTCCCTTGCCATGGTCTACTTTGTTCAGTATTTGCAGGAGGCCATGGTCGCGCTCCAGGGAGGAGATGGACGAGCAGCTTCGCTTGCTTGGTTTCCACAGGCAGCACCAGGAGGGGGATGCGCCCTCTTATGACTACTCTGCGCACTACGCCGGGGCGTCCTAGAGTTTGTATCAGGACGAAGACACTTCTTTGTAATATTATGGAGGCGCCCCTTCTTGGCCAGGTTGGGATTGATCTCCACTTAGGCCAAAAGGCTAAGCTTGGGGGGGGGGGTATACCGGCGTCACACTCATCTACATATCATATTATGTCGGTACTTTGCATATCCATGTTTCGCTTACTTTTAGTTTTTGTTCTCGCTTTGTTTCTGCTTTCCAAAACACAAAAAAATACCATAAATATTTTTGTTATTTATCTTTGTCACTTCTTTATCTTTTAGCCTTGGTTTGCTTTACCCCTTTTGTAGCTTTGGTTTGATATTAAAAAAATATTTTGCTTTGATGGCTTTTGCCTTTAGTTCTTGCTTTAAAAGTCGAAAACCCAAAAATATTTGTTGTTCTTCTCTGGTTTTATAAAGTTTGTTGCAGGGTTCAGCAGTCCTCAGTGACTCCTTGGAGTTTAGTTTTCATATTCAAGCCACACAAGTGAAAGGAAATGATGATTTACGACAACTCGAGGTGTGTAAGAGGCTGGTATGAACTCTATTTGTTTTCATTTTTGTACATATACTCATCATTGTGGGCATGCTTAGTTTGTTCATGTAAGGTGTATATTATTTAATGGATGATTAATATTTATTTCTCTCTTATGATTAGTTCCAATCTACTGATAATTTGTAGCATGCCATATAAATGTTTGATTGCATTGTTCTATTCATAACATGGTATGACATTGTGGTATCCTCCTCTGAATGTTTTATTTGAATCTGCTTGGCACATGCTCACGCCTGCATATGACTAAACAAAAGTCAGTTAAGCCTCGATGATTTATTTTGCCTCAGAGTTCTTGTGTCACTTTTATGCCATAATTAATTTTGTTTTGTCACAGTCATGATTATGACAGTTACTTCTCTCTCGATTGTCTCTCCCTTTCTATTGATAGCCTTTACTTGTACTGAGTATGAGCTCTACTCGTGCATCCAACTCCCCAAAACCAAAGTTGTCAAAATGTGTCCACCATATCTACCTATTAGCATCATTGCTATTCCTTGCATACTTATTATGCTTTGTTTTCTTCCAAATAAAAATGTTTGCTTGTTATGCGAAAATTAGTTAGTAACGCTCTCACGAACTTGATGGCACATTTTATTTCTTGCATTTAATAAACCTGAACCATTGTGACCATCTATGTAGTTATATGCTTGCAAATTATAAGTTGGGAGTTAGCAGAACCATGCTGTCATGGGGAACGCTTTCAACATTTGTACATATCTATTCAGTTGATATCGTGTTCTTTTGTTTATGAATGTAGGCAGTAAGGGGAGCTTGTAAGTCCATGAGGTTTTGTATATGTGTTAGAGAAACGCCTAGGCGGCTAGCCTAAGCCATGCCTAATCATGGTGAAAACTTGCAGCACAACCATAGTGAGCAATCTATGAAGCATCTTCAGAAAAAATAGAAAAGGAAAAAGAAAAAAGCACCATGCTCATGGTAAATAAAAAGATCGTTGAGATGCTCATTGTATGTTGCCTTGTCATTTTGATATGGGATAGCTCCTGTGTCATGGGGCAAGGGGTACCCCGTTGGCGGTTCTCTATGATACACATGTACTTACAATGACAAGAACTTTCTTGTGACTAAAGTTGAGTAGCATGAGAAACGGCCCTCGTACTCAAGGGGCATGAGATTTTCAGCTTATGATTTGTCAAGCATATAACTCATATTTGCTTTCACTTTAACCTTAACAATTTAAAGATGCTTATGATAGGGGAAATGAGAGCTCAAATCTAATGAGTACCATACTTTCAACATTTGGAAGCCTTTCAAACTTTTCAAATCTTTCCTTTCACTTTTATGTCGAGTCACCATATTTTCTATGAGAACCTTCCCGAGAGCATAGTTATCATTCTTAGTGTAATGTGCGTGTCCCAGAACACGGTTAATTGTGACATAACTTTGATGCTTGTATCTTCGATATTTTTATTTCTAATCTTCACTTGAACTTCAGAGGTGCCTTGGCATTTATGTTTTGCTCCAAAAATAAAGGCAAGTGAGATACCACTTTATCATATCTTCTTATGAGCATTACAATCTTGCATATGCTTATGTGTCATGTTGCTTATTATTATTGTGTTGGAATCTCTTCATAGCTTGCATGAATATTGGGTAGACTTATTTGCATACTCTTTATTATGAATTGCCTAAGTATTTGATCATATGCCGAGAATATATACATCTTATGAAGCAAATGTGTTCGTGAAAGTTTCTTTTATCGCACTCAGTTTTCAATTGAATTGCTTGAGGAGAAGCAATAATCTAAGCTTGGGAGAGTTGATACATCCAAAACGTATCTACTTTCCCGAACACTTTTGCTATTGTTTCTCCTCTAATTTGTGTGATTTGGATACAACTAACACGGACTGACGATGTTTTCAGCAGAATTGCTTTGGTGTCTCGTTTTTATGCAGAAAATCAAATTTGAGGAAAAATCCCAGAAAATATGCCAAAAATCCTATTTTCCCAAAAGACTCACGGAGACAGAAGACGGAGGGGAGAAGAGGCCTGAGGGGCCCACACCACCCCCTGGCGCGGGCCAAGCCTGGCCACGCCAGGGCATGGTGTGGCCGCCTCAGACTCCGCTGAGACCTCTCCTTTCGCCTACATATACCATCTGACCTAAAAAACACCGGGGGGTCGACAATTTACAGAGAAGAGTTCCGATGCGCCGCCACCACCAGAAACCGCGATTCAGAACCAAAAACTCCGTTCTGACACCCTGCCGGGATGGGGAATTGGAGGAGATCATCGCCATCATCATCACCAATGCCTCTCTATCAACCATCCATGATTCCCCCATCCATGAGTGAGTAATCCCCCGCAATGAGCTATGGGGATGGTAGGGATTGGATGAGATCGTTCATGTAAATGCATAAGATTGTTAGGGCAAGGTGTCTAGTATCTATTGTTAGTGCTTTTTGATATTGTTGCAACTTGTTATGCTTAATGCTTGTCACTAGGGCCCGAGTGCCATGATCTCAGATCTGAATATGTTATTGATTCATGATGATATTATTGTTTATGATCTTACCTGCAAGTTATATACACATATTATTGTCTGAAACCCGAGGCCCCGAAGTGACAGAAATCGGGATAACCGGATGGGATAGCTGTGATGTGAGGATTACGTGTGTTCACGGAGTGTTAATGCTTCGCTCTGGTGCTCTATCAAAATGAGTACTTTAATTGCCAGTAGATTCCCTAGAGGCCTCGCTACAACGGGCTGGCAGGACAAAAGATATTGTGCAAGTTCTCATTGCGAGCACGTATGACTATATATGAAACGCATGCCTATGATTACTTAGTACTTGGATGATTTATCTTATTTATCTGTAAATGCCCTTGGTCTTGATTATTATATGAATTGTCTTATCCATGCAACACACGTCCATCCATCCCTATGCCTACTGCACTTTAAATCCTACCGTTTACTACAATTGTTACCACTGTCTTTATTTTACTACTCTGTTATTTTGATATTACTACTATAAAATTGTTGCTACTGATAAACTATTGCGAACAAGACTGTTTCTAGGTGCAGCTGAATTGACAACTCATCTATTAAGGCTTATAAATATCCTTTGGCTCCCCTTGTGTCGAATCAATAAATTTGGGCCTTACTTCCCTCGAAGACTGTTGCGATCCCCTATACTTGTGGGTCATCACCGGCTATCGCCGCGTCGGCCATCAAGAAGAGGAAGCGCGCGGCCGGGCATGTCGTCTCGCTGGCCGCCGCTTCTGTGAACAGCGGTGCTCACGCCACGATGCCCTGACACCCGTCGCTAAGCCCAAGAAGGTGGTCGCACCGCGAAAGAAGCACAGCAGTACAAAGAAGGTGGCGGCGGCGGGCAGTGCCAAGAAGAAGTCCTGCCCCGTTCCTCCGCAGCATGTCCCGCCGTTGGCTGGAATCGCCTCACCGGAAGCCCCCGCGATTGGCGCCCACAATGCATCCGTCCAATTGCCACCAAGGTATGAAGAGGGATCTGGCCCGTTCTCATTCGAGCAATTACTCAAGGATAGTGAGTTGTGTATCATCGAGCCACCACTCGCTGCATATGATTTGGATGGAGATGATGATGAGGTGGAGGACGGCGAAGAGGATGCATTGGAAAAGGATGGTGAAGAGGATGCATTGTAAGATGTTGATCAAGACGCCTATGATGAGGCGAAAGAAAAGAAGAGGAGGACAGTGAACTACACCGAGATCGAGGACACTTGCTTGTGCTGGGCATGGTCGGATGTGTCACTCGATGTTGTCCATGACAATGACCAAACCAGGAAGCGTTATTGGATTAGAACTAAAGATAGATTTTTAAGGCTCATGCCTCGTGTAGAAAACCCGGTGACCCGTACCTATCGTCCACTACAAGGCCGGTGGGATGTGATCAAAGCTACTTGTAGCCGACGGAGTGGAGCACTCGAGCAAATCCGGGCAAATCTTCCAAGTGTTGTGAGCATTGATCAATATGTGAGTGCATCTAACTTGCATTTATTTTGGGTTATGTTGTGATCAAGGCTATATAGACATGATCTAACATACATTCAATTAACTTGTAGGAAAGCCTTGCAATGGAAAAGTACAAGATGATGGCGTCCTCCAAAGGAAAGCCATTTGTGCTCGAACATTGTTGGAAATTGCTAGAACATATGGAGAAGTGGAAGTTGAGGGATCAAGAAACAAAACCATAAAAGAGAGCTTTGCTTCAATTGGATGATAGTGGTGATGAGGGGGGAAGAAATGGAGGAAGGCCGGGAGGAGCCAAGAAGGCAAAAGAGTGGATCAAGATTGAGAGAGAAGCTTCAAACATGGCATCAAAGATTGATGAAATGGTAAAGTCTAAGGAAACAATGACGATCAAGACATTGGAAGCAAAGATGATCATAAAGGAGAAGAAGCGTGTGATGAAGCAAGCAAGGTGGCAATCAGTTCGTGACTTGGAGGAGAGAAAGATTGCACTTGAGGAGAGAAAAGCAAATGCCGAGATCCTAGACGAGGAGAATAGGACCATGATGATGGATCCAACCTGCATGAATGCTATCACAAAAGAGTGGTGGAAACTTCGTAGGGCCGAGATCTAGCAAGGAGGAAGCAAGTCATGGAAGATGTTGCCGCTTTGATGCCTGGTTCTTCTTCGGCTACGGCGAGGGGTGCTGCCACCGGAGAGCCCATTAACAACAATGTTGGGGCTTGAGCTTGGCCTGCGTATGTTGTTTGCCGTGTTTTTTTGTTAGATTTTATGCGATGATGTACAAACGGTCAGAATTGCTGTCGCTTTTGCTGTCGAAATAGTCGGAATTGTCAAAATATGTTTATAGTTTTGTTTTTAGTTCACTCTGCAGAGCAGTCTTTGTAAACCGACACCAATATTCTGTTTTGAGATTCCGATTTACGGGACTGCTCGGCGTCGCCTCCTACAAAGCGAGAAATCGCGAAATTGACGTCCTATACTCAATGTTTACGGTTTCCCCTAAAGATGCTCTAAGTTAGACTACGCATGCATGTTCCGTACAACGCCAAACTGACTCACGTACTCAATCGATCGAGTACGTTGCTCCAATCCAACGATCTTTTATACAGTACTTGTCCTAAAATCATTTATACCTTTACGGGAGTTGGTACGAACTGAAAATTAGTCAACGGTAGAAATGTAGGATAGACGCTTGACTAGCTTTTCTGGTGTTGATCTGGTGGTATTAGTGTGTTGCCGTGAGGAATAGTTTTTTATAGGGGGGACTTTTTTTTTGTAATTTTTTTTTTAGTTGTGTGTATCCGTAAAACCGATGGAGCATGCCTTGTTGTAGAGGCTGAGTGTAATTGGTATCCCTGTAATATTATATACTTTTTTTTAAAAAGGCAGCGACAAGATCACTCTACTAAATTTCAATTCTAGATTGGTAATTTGAGACAAAAATGACACTTTAGTGGCTATAGCCCAGTCAGATTAGCTACTTATTTACATACATATTTTCCCTTTTCTATTTATTATCGAGTTCTGTTTCAAATTTCAATTTCAAAATTTTACAGCATAATAGATAAATATTCTGTCTACGAGCCAATTATACTTCAGATTTTTTATGGCTTCTAGGCAAGAATACCGAGGCATGGTGTGCACTGCGAGGCCGGTACATTAGATAGGTAGTACATTCTCTGTATGCATATATTATAGCTTTTTTTAAGCCAAAAAAGAAGAAGAAAAGACCAAGCGTGGAATGAGGGCTCATTCTTATCCCTTCTCTCTCATAGTTTTGAGAGTCCTCTCCTACCCTGAGCTCTCTTCCTGTTCAAATCCGGCAGCGCCGCCTCTAGGAGAAGAAAAAGATGGGATCCTCAGATTGTACAAAGTGGTTCTAGGTGATTTTGCTTGATGCCACTAGCATGAAGCGGAGTGTTGGATCTAACCAGCCGATAATGGTTAGGATTTTTCTTTATCATTCTGCTGCTTCAGAGGTCGGAGCAGAGAGTGATGGGGAAGGCCACTATTTCCTTCAATGAGGTCGTGGCTCGTAACCATCTCTTCATGTGGATTCGAGGTGTAAGGCAAGCTTCTTCCGGCCGGCCTCTGGTGGCAAGGGGATGAAGCGGAACGACACGTATGCATGTGCATATGGAAGATGGTGGGGAAGTTTTGAACTGCAACTTTTGAGAGTATCACAACCACATGGTGTCCACACGCGTTGTGTAGTCTATGACCGAGACAATAGCCTGCCAAGACACCTCTACAACCTTCAAGAGATTTCTACGCCTTCTGGACACCAAGTGGTTCATCCACGGTGGTACAAAGGTGGCCGATGGTGAAGTCTCGTATCTGGTGAAGAGGACCGAGGGTTCGTTTTTTTGTATTGTATTTGTTTAGGGTCCTTTATGCAATTATTCAGAAATTGTCGTGTAATTTTGTACTCCTATAATAACCTATGTGTAAAATGTACCCACCGACGATGAGATAATACAACACTAAGGTCCTTCGAGACCCCTCTTCCTGCTCAAACAGAAAAATTGATCGTGCTAGGCATAGGCTAGGCCAAGAATCCCCAAATCGGGTCATATCCAGTCGTCCAATTTCATTAAAACACAAAAATTGGGGGATGTCAACACTACATGAAGGCTCTCAATTCTTTCCCTTCTCTTCTCTCTACAACCCTCCTTGAGTGTCACATGTGCACCCCAACCCTCTCCTCTTCTTTCTCCATCGACACTGCCTGTTGAAATAAGGATGGGAGCGGGTGTGGCCAGGCCTCTCCCTAGATAATAGGACTAGTTATGCCTCCCGCTAGAGGTGTAGGTTTAGGAGTAGGGTTTGTTTTGTCGAGATGGCGTTTTGGCAAGATACCATGGAGTCTTTCATTCAAGCGTGGCAACATGGTGTTGGACGGTCGATGCCTCAGGTCCCCTAGTGTGCTTTTGAGGTGGGAGGCAAATGTGGGTAATCTTGGTGCGAGTTCCTTGAATAATCGTTGTTTCTTCATGTGGATATGGAGCATGGTTTTAGCGTTTCTTCTCGCCATGGTGGTGAGGAGGAGAAGGGTAGTGTGGTGTCCTACGGAGCTAGAGAAAGGTGGGGAAGTTAGTTCGAGCTGGCAATTTGAGGAGTATTACATGGTAGCCTTCACCGCCGTGACATGTGACCGATGGTTTTTGTCATTAAACCGGAAAACCGGTATGACCGGCTCAACTCTCTTGAGTTTTGTAAAAATTAATAGACTTAGGTGGGAGTCGAACCTTGGACCTACGTGTAGACAACAATTCATTAACCAGCTGATCCTCACACCTTTGTTGTTTATAAGAGACACGTACCTATTTTGTAATTACTCTAGCAGTACTAATGGATCCACTCGTTGTTTTCAAAACTACTTGTGGTTGTCATCTGTGAGGGACAGGTTGTTGCGATGGAGCCCAGGATGATTATCTCTCGTGAAAGATTACATGTCCCTGTATACATGGACTCTCAAGAACATAAATTTCTTGTTTGAGTCTTGCGATGGTTAATTCAACCGCACGGAAGATTGGCCTAGTGATATATATACGTGCGAGAACTTGGAAAAAGTTTTTAAATTGTTGTCTCAAACTATCAATTCATCCGAGACACACCATGTTAGAACTTATGATTTGGAAAGTTATGAAATTGGCATTTGAGACTATTAACAACTTTATTATGTGAATTATTGTTTTTGTAAATTCCAAGTGTAGACACCCTAAAATTATTTTGCATGTATATTTATCTATTTATTGTAGTATTTATCAGTAAATATATATGATTTTGTAGCTTAAAAAACCAGACAGTGAACCAGTGGTCTGACTAATAAAAACCTAAACCAACAGCTTCATCGGTTTGATCACCGGTCCGGTTTTTTAAACTATGGTGAAGACCCCTTCCAGAGATTCTCGCCAACCAACATCTTCTTGCCGCAAGTGGTGTGCCCCTGGTGATGTCAGGATGGCCAGCAGTGGAATCTAAGATCTGGTGGAGAGGTCCAAGGACGTGATTGTTTTTCATGTTTTAGTTTTAGAGCCCTCTATACTATTTTCTAGGATTGTGTTTCTTAGTTCTTTCAGGTCCTGTGTGTAAGTGTAAAATGTACCCAGCCACTATGGTATAAATGCGACAATCAGGGTCCACTCGTGGAAGGATTGTGTGACAATTGCAGCATACGCCCACTCGTTAAAAAAAAGAAGGATTGTGTAACAATTGCAGTATACGCCCACTCGTGGAATATTTCTTTGTACAGTTGTATCATCGTCACAACATTTCTTCATGTGGCTGTGTCCAAAACTGCGCAGTAAAATCAAACATCAATGCAACAGACACAGAAAGTATATGCATGCACCAAATCTCCGTCGGGCCGTGACAATCAAAAGCTCACTTTGGAGCTCGTTGGACAGGGAGCATTTTCGCTAGTTTTTGGAAACTATACCCTGCATGTGGTCGTCAATGTGAGACAAAATCCTCAGCTCGGTGCACTGACCACAAAATCTGGACTTGTCATTCTTACTGAGCACAAAGTGCAATGCAATTCTTTGCAAAATGTTGCACACTGCTAAAGTACAACATTGCATATAGGTATGTTCCAATTTTGTTTGAAACCGTTCAATTTGAAATTTTCAAGGTTCAAAAAAACACACTCCCTGTTGGACGAGCTCCAAATGGCCGCTCTCTGTGACAACATGGAGGGCTAGTAACACGATGAGAGAACATTTGTGGCATAATGTAGTAGCGTCATGTGTTCGTGAGTTTGCAGCACGTGAGACGAACGTACATTGGAGCACTAAACTCGCTGGCATCCCTTGCAAGAGCCGGATCTAACCCAAACTTAACGTCTTAACCCCATGACACCAGGTCTTCCCTTGAGATCTAGAAGGCAGGAGGCTTCGATTTCAAACTCTAACGAGACCACCGCGAGTCCAGGGCGGCAGCACACGACGGAGGGTGGCTGCTGCAGTGGACAGTGGGAGATAGGGCTATATTTGTTCTTTTGCACAACACAGCCGAAAACTAAATTGATGAAAATTTGCACGATTTCTTTTGGAGTTCAGAAAACTGTCCTGAATTTTTTTCCACTTTCAGCTCGCATAGATACCTAGGAGTCTGGGCGATGTTCGTTTGACTTGCTCAGAAGCTTCTACTCATGGTGCTAAAAAATGGGTCAACTTGCCTAAAATGTCTGCATAGGCGGACAGGCCTTGGTTGGCCACATCAAGTAGGTAAAAAAACAGAAAGGACCTGCTTCTCCAGTTCTCCTAAAAAAGCAGCAATGCCTTGCTCCGGCTGAAGGTTAGATTCGGCAGCAGGGCAGAGAGCATAACAATGCCGAGACAGCAAGGTCATTGTCAGCATGGGTGTTGTACAAGATTGGATGATTGAAGGCTTGTAGCAGCAGCTACGAATGAGTAGCAAGGCAGGAAGGGGAAAGAGCACCGAACAAGGCAATGGAAGAAAACTTTTGGATGTATTTTTTTCTGAACTTGTGGAAATGTTTGTAACACAAGAACTCTGACATGCACTAAACTCTAAAGCATTGGTAACCATCAGGAATGGAAAACCGGTAGGTGGAGCATTGACATGTAGATGACCGAAAGCGACTGTGTAACATAAAAGAGTGAAGGTAGTAATGAGGAAGGAAGCAAATCAAGATATGTGGAAGCAGAAAATAGTTGGCTATTTATATAGAGGAAAGTACATATAGCTTGTTGTCTTTAACTACCTGAAAGCAAGTTGCCCTCCACATGAGACCTAAAGCTACTTTCGGAAAGATGAAAATGGAGGACACGAGCACATGCACCCACCCTAAGCTTGGAAAAGCTTTTGCAATTGAGTACCTACCGACTGGATAAGCTTTAAAACACTGAAACACAATCTGCTAAATATGCATGATCAGATCCAAAGTTCTATTTCCCATTGCAAACAACCGAAGGCATCCATATGACAAGAACCAGCATAGTTATGTACTTTTGGTGACTTTATTAATGGTGACCAAGATGACATTGACACCCCCCAAATACTTTTACTAGTAAAGTCAACCAAATCTCTAGTAACAAATGAAATGGTCAAAAGAGAAGAAAAACACACGAGCTAATGTTGCCATAAATGGGCAAGATAATACAGCATCCCTGGTATACAAGTTTGTCCGTATGACAGAATTCCAGCTTATGTTGGAACACTTCTAAGTGTGTGCCGCAATCACCACTGCACATCTCATTGGAAAACCAAAAGACCTAATACACGTAGAAATTAAACTAAAATCTGAAACCTTCACAAAATGTTTGTATCCGCTCCTCTAGCATGTTGGTGTCCATAAACCACACCTCTGGTTAGCTAGAAACAATTAACTAACCTGTATATTAATCTGATATCACCAATTCACAGTACTGCACCTGAATACCTGATATAAAGGGTGTCTCGCCTATCCCAAGTCATATATGACTATAATAATATTCTCGCCTAGGAAGTGATACCTGTAAAAGGGTAAAAAATCATAGTCAGAAGCAAATACTGTATACTTCTTCTCAGTATAGGTATTGACAGCAAACTAGACTACTGCATGCAAAATGTACCTCATATCATGCATTGACTAGTGAAGAACTAAAAGTATAATATTGATAGGTTATCACAAATCTTATGCATTTTCTTTCCAAAACATATTCATCAAGGAAGTTATACCACAATACACGTGCATTACAGATCAGATGGCAAAAGTAACTCCCCATATCAGAGCGCTTACACCAAATTTGACTATGATCTACACATGAACTGGGGCACCCAATGAGCACAGCTGGCCAACCTAAAATTCGTATTTGCATTTCTACAACACAAGTTGTCCAGTTGAGCAACTGGATCAAAGTCTCAGTGCATCAAACTACCAAGATTAATACTCCCTTGGCACATCCCCTGAAACATAAAAAAAAACACCCCCTTGGCACAACAACCCTCACTCAAGCTCATTTTCAGCAAACCAAATACTAACTAAAACAATGTTCTGATTTTCAATTGCAACTGATTGTCTATCTATGTAACTACGATATAGTTAGAATCTAGATCAAACTTCTGCTGCAGTACATTTGATCATTTGAACAATAGGATTAACATGTTGCTAAAATTCTGAACACATAGAAACACAAAGAAATATCGATACATGCAAATCTAGACAAATCTGCATCAATTAATTTGGGACGGAGGCAATAATATTAATAAATCATCATTCAATAGATGTCATGATTAGGTTCTAAACAGGCAACGCATGCTATGTATCTAGGGTATGTTTGGATTGTGATCAAAAGCCGCTCTACAAATATTGGGCCATGACCAGAAATTTGGTTCATGTTAGAATGATGGCCAATATTTTGGCATGCCAATGCCCCTTTGTCAACTTCAATTCAGTTTCCTTGAAACTGTTGGCCATTTTATGGGCAAGCAAGATATTAGCCAATATTACCTAGGCTAAAACCAAACACGCCCCTAAACTACCTACCAAGCACAGAAAGCTAACAAGAAAAGACACTAAATTAGAAAACAAAAAAAAAACGAGAACAGTCCTCAATGAAATTGAGAATTTAGAGCTATATTGCTATAATAGTTCATCTGAGAAAAGGAAGAACCAACATGTCCATCCGACACACACTTGACTTAAGAACTTTACACAAATCACTTTATGCATGCTCCAAACTGATGTTGTAACATTAGGTTCTAAGGGCCTGTTTGGTTCCTAGCCACAAAGTGTGGCTGAAAAATTGGAGGAAACAAAGTGTGGCAAAAGTTGGCAAAAAATAAATCCTATGACAAGCAAACCCTACAAATAATAAAGTATGGCAGCCCCCTAAAGTGTGGCAAGAACCAAACATATGCCAAATTGCCAAACTTTGGCTTGGCAAACTGTGGCTGTGAACCAAACACCCCCTAGATATATTTCAACAAGTGATTTTGCTCAGCCAACGGCAACAGCCACAGGTATACAACATGCTGTCACAATTCCTGATTCATGGTTCACCCTCATTTCAAATTATATTTATATTTCATTACACTGATTTCTCCTCCTATGTTCCTTTTGCATTGTTCACACATATGCATTACACCTCTCCAACACTATCGTTTACAGCTCAAAAAAACAAACACTATCGTTTATCCTCAATTTCAGGATGGCACACGAATAACAATGTTACAGCACAGATCACAACGTCTCCTTATGAAAGAGTTGGTCACAAAATATGTCCTAGCATTACATCAAAGATGAATGTTCATCAAATAGATACGAAACTAGATCCTACACCAATCAGTACATTGATTTACTTAGCACAACACATTATAGGTCCCTAATCCATTATGTTTGTCAGGCACTGCATAGAAGTGTATCCCAGGTCAATGGAACGGGTGAAGGAAAAGATCACTACTTAATTTATTCATTATCATTCATACAAAGCCCGGGACGCGTCCAAAGCATGTTACTCGATAGTGCTTTCGTATGGCCAATGCGAACAGACAGATCCCAATACAATGTCTACTTAAACATCCATAAGCTGGGACACGTCCAAAGGTTGTTACTCGATGGTACTTTCGTTATGGCCAATGCGAACAGACAGATCCCACAACAATGTCTATTTAAGCAGCCGTAATATGATTATAAGATCCAATCAATCAACTGATCTACCAGGTAAATGCTCTAAAATAACAGGAGTGTGTGAAACGGTGTAGAGGCTATCTAAAAATCTACCAAGACATGAGTAAACTAAGTTGCATCCAAGCTTTGAAGACAAGTTGTGAACCTCTCATGCTCATGCCAAATACAAGAAAATCCTATATATTGCCAACTTCAAAGAGATCATAGGTCTAATATCATGTACTTGCATATATAATGTAATGAAAGCCACAAGAAATGTCGATTGATTATGCCATAGCATCAACTGATTAAGCATATGTACTGCAATTACGCAACATTTCTTCTTTTACTAGACATGTAGATGTAGTTTTTCTAAACTATGAAGAGAAGACTGGTTGCTCTATTTACATGCTTATTCTGCTTCTTGAATAGCTTATGGAGTTATGCAACACTTGAGTATAAAAAGGAAATATGGAGAAACGTAGCAAAATGTTGGTGGATACTGACCTCTGCTTGTCTGATTATTATTAACAGTATAGTTGCCCATGTAACCTGCTGGCATGTTCGATTTGATATCTGGATCAATATTTCCAAGATCATTATCAAAAGGGGGAATATCGATCTCAGATGACGTGAACCTCCAGGTTGAGTCACCATAAATAGAGTTGTTGCCATATGTATCTATGTTGTTCATTTCATATGCATTGGCTGATGCAGAAAAAGGTTCACCAATGGTACCAGTTGGGTTGCTCCTTCCATAGCCAACAGATGGCAAACCAAAGTTATCTCCAGTCCCGCGGCCAATGTTACCAGACCCAATGCTTGAAATACCTCCCATCCCATGGGCAGAAGTAGGACCTCCCCAATTGATACTGTCGCCAGTAAGACCAACCTGACTCCCACTCCCAGATGGTACGAAAGAACTCATGTTTGTAGGGCTGTTCTGATAGTTGACATTTCCATTACCCCAAACGTTCCTTCCCATTGAACTCAGTATTGATCCAGAGTCGTCATTAAGACCAACATACCCGATAGGACTACCTAATCTGTTTGAACCACCATTGTAGTATGAACCCATTTGCCGGCCATTTGAGTTACTGAGGAAATTAGAGTTTGCACCAAAGTTTGCATTCATCCCAGCTTCAACATTCATGCCCATTCCATAACCACCAGGTCCAAAGGAAGAGAAGCCATTTCGGGCACCTGACAGGAGCCCATACCTTCCATCAACCCTCATGCCGTAACCTCCTATCGGGTTGGGATTATAACCCTGGTTGAAGGTGTTCAAGAAGTTATGTACCCTGCTGATAGCATAGTTCTGCCCTCCAGCAGGTGAACGTGCAACTGGTCCAGGCGACTGCTCCTTGGGGACAGCTCTCTTGACCTCAACCATCTTGCCATTAAGCTCATGGAAGTTCTTGTGCAGCGCCTTATCCACGGCATCCTCTGAATCATAGGTGATGAAGCCAAAGCCCCTAGGCCTCTGCGTGTTGTGGTCGTACATGACGACCACATCTGTTATCATACCGAACTGCTCAAAGTACCTTCTGAATTCAACCTCGGTGACATTGGAGGCCAGGCCCCCAACAAAGATCTTTCTGGTACGGACAGGTCCAGGCGAGCCTATGCTGCTGCCATTGTTCTTGCTTGCGATGCTCTGGTCGTCCCTGGGAACAGCTTTCTTGGCCTCGACCTGAATTGGATTCAGGGCAAAGGGTGAACCACAGGATTATACAAACAAGAGACTAAGAGAGAAATGCACAGGGGTACATTAGCGGGAAAGAAGAAAAAAAAGGAGCATACCATGCGTCCATCGATCATGTGCTTGTCCATGGTGACTCGCTCAGCCACTCCTGCCTCAGCAAAGACTATGAAGCCAAAGCCACGAGCGCGGCCTGTGTTGCGGTCCCTCATGATGACCGCCTCGGTGACCTCCCCGAAGCGTCCAAAGTAGTCGCGGAGGCGTTCCTCGTCCGTCTCCCATGAGATGCCGCCGACGAAGAGCTTCCCGGAGTCCGCCTCCATCGCGTCCTCCCCTCCCCTCCTACCCCTGCAATCCACAAGTCAGGCGCAATTCATACCAGCCAGCCATACCAAATGCGGACAAAACCCCGACTTATCCACAAGGCAGCCACGAAAACACGCGCCCCCGGGCGCGCAGGGACGGACGCACATCAGCTAGATCCGAGCTGAAAGCAACCCGCGGCGATCGAGCCCGCGCCCCCACACAGCAAAACGACAAAGCCCCCTCCCACGGGAATTACACGAGCCCCCGCGAGATCCGTACCAGATCCGGCCGATCCAGCGCCGATCGGCGGAGAGGGGAGCAGAGCGAGGAGGGGACGCGGCGGAGGCGGATGGCTACTCACCGATCGGTCGTCGTCGGCTGCGGCGGCGGCGGCGGACGAGGTGGAGGGATCGGGGGAGCCGCAGCGTCGCCGCTCCTCTCGATCTCCGGCGGGTGCCAAGATCTCGATGCGGGGGAGAGGAGGATGGAGGGGGGGGGAGGTGGGGATGATGGATGTTACTTGGGCTTGGACGCTTCGTCTCCTCCTCTCCTTTTTATCGAACTTTTGCTCCTCCCCCTCCCTGTCCCTCCTTCCTTCCGCTCCCCCTCGCTCGCTCGGTGCTGCGATGCGGTGGTTGTTTGTTTTTACTTTTGCGGAGGGGGGCTGCCTTTTTTAATCGCCTCAAATTGCGCGGATCGTCTAGATTGGGAAAGCACCGGGGCGGGCGTGATGCGGAGAATAGCGGGTTTTTTTTTTTATCGACGAGGGGGCAGGTACTGCGTGCAGCCGCGCTGGACCCTGAGCTGGCCTGGTGCGCGCCTGGAGGAGGAAGACGAGTCTAGCTAGTCCAGCTGAAGATGCCGCCTGCCAGCCGGAGCCGCAGCTGCCACTGACGTGGAGGAGAACCTACCAAGGCCGGCCCGTCCAACTCTTTTTCAAACTCTCTTTTCTTGCAACCCAATGTGTTTGAAACATACATATGCTATATGCTTTTTCATTGTTGACGGGGAAAAACAAATTATACTATAGCTATGAAATGCATACTTTCGTATATACTCGTACGACAGGTACGGTATTATCATGTATGTAATAAAATTCTCGCATAGTTCCAATATGTCACATGCACATGTGCACATGCATGACCAAATGCGCTCAAAGGAATAGGACGTTTTAATTAGAGGTATTAGCATTGGGGTACAAATACTTGCAACTAAGGAGCAAATTCATACAACATGTTGCAAAATGAGGTCAGGCAGTCCACAATCTATACATGCGGATTTGATTTGGTACACATACTGCGGTACACGTGTACGCCATGTCATATCCACCACAGCGTAACATTTGCAGAAAACTCCCTAGCTTCGCCACTTATTTTGGCACGTTAGCACACGCGGTGCACCACGCTATGACTAGATAAGACAGACCGCCGCACCACGCGGTGCCCTGTCGTCCACACGCTGTGCCCGCACTGCCCCTCCACACGCCTAGCTCGCCGCCTCTGCTCTTCCTAGCGCGTCCTAGCTCCGCCGCTCTTCTCGCTCTTCCTTCGCTTCTTCCTAGCTCCGCCTTCTGCTCTTCCTAGCTCGCCGCTTCTCGCCGCGATGCCTAGGCTCGAACGACGGGAAAGTTCTAGCCAACTGGCTCGGGTAAGTTCTCTCTCTCTCTCTCTCTCTCTCTCTCTCTCTCTCTCGGTTAGGGTTCATAGCAATTTGGGAACATCCATGATTTGTCAACGATTGGTTCGATTGAGCTCGTGTATATGTTTGATTAGGAGTTCATGGCGATAGACTACGCCTCCATCGCACCGATGATCCCAATTTCAATGGCATTGCCAGGGTGCTCGAAAGGTGTTCGCATAACTGAGCCAAAGAAATGTGTTGCATTTGAAGGCACAAACACCGGTAGAAGATTTTACATGTGCCCTATTGAGAATGTGAGTTTTCGCCTACCAATGCTTGTATTGTGTGCCTTTTACATTTGTACATGGAGCCAAAGAGATGAGTTTTCTTAGCACATTGCACTTTCAGTTAGTCCAGAGTAGTCAGGGTTTTAGTTAGTGCCAATAAGTGGCAATAAAATGTACATACACTTTCGATTAGTGCCAATAAAATGTCGATGGTCAGGTTTCTGATGGTGGTTTCGATGGTGCAAGGTTTCAAGATCGCCAATAAGTGCGGTTTCGATGGTCAATGAGTGCGTGGTTTGCTAAGATGTCCTTCGTAATGCTTTGGCAAAGATGTATATACACCAACCCATGACTTATTAGTATTGTGTTAGTGCTAATAAGATGTACATACACCGCATTACATCGCACTAATCGACATCTTTGGAAAAAGATTGAATTGTTTGCCGAATTTATGTGCATTTTCATCACTTTCATGCATATTCTCGCCACTTTCAGTGCTTTGGATTGTGTTTTGGAAAAATATTGAATTGTTTGCACTGAATTTATGTGCATTTTTATTTGTAGGATGCTTTGAACTGTGGTTTTATATCTTGGGTAGATGACCAAGATTGGCCGATGCCCTTCAGAATGCTTTGGCAAAGCTCTGGTCCATGTATGATGATGCCAACACTTGCAGAATTGAGGAGAGGGTGGAGAATGGCAAGCTGCTGTCTCAACTAGTTGAGGAGAAGACCAAGGCTGGGAAGAAATATGCAAGCCTGATGGCTGATGTTGGTAGGTTTGTGGATGATTCTCAGAAGAAGGTGATGGAGCAAAACTTGGCACTGCTGAATGGTAAGACTGAACTTGAAGTTGTGGAGATGGAGAAGGAGAGGGATGCTCTGAAAACTGTAGTGGATATGCTGAAGCATGTGCAGAAAACACAGGCAGATGTGATGAAGACAAAAGAGAAGAAATGGGAGGAAGAAAGGGATGCTCTCAAGGCTGAAAAGAAAAAACTGGAATACATGTTGTATGATCTGCTCAAAGCTGGTGATGACAACAAGGAGAAGGTGAAAAGGATCAAGGCCATAGTTGATGAGTGATGCCATTTATCTGGTAATGCTGGACAATCAGTTGTAATATGACCAAGTATTGTTGTAGTACTAGTTGCTGACATATTTATGTAATGCTGTGATTCTGTTGGAATATTTATGGTAATGCTGTGATTCGGAGAAAATGCAATATACTTGAGCTGCCATTAGTGTATTTGTTTAGTATGAATAGTGCATTGCCATCCAGAAAAGAAGTGCATTGTCTTAGCTGCCATTAGTGTTTGTTTTATATGAAATGTTGCAGATGACGTTTTGGATGAACAGTGCATTGCCATCATTTCGATGTTGAAATCTGCCACTGTGTTGTAACATCAACATATTATAATATGCATTCAATATGCACTAAGAGGGCAGAAGTGGTGTTGAAACCCTGTTTTCCCCTCCCCTGTTTTCTTCTCCTCTGTTCTCCCCTCCCCTGTTTTCCTCTTCTTTCTCTACGCCGCCGACGATGGAAGTGCAATGAAGGAGGAGGCGGTACTTGCATACAGCGCCATTGGAAATCGTGGAAGGAAGAAGCGGCGTTGCTTGATTTGGGTGAAGTGTAACACCTCGAGAATCGACCCTATGCAAGTTTTAGCGAAACCCGCCAAACCCGCATAGAACGATTCAAAGGTGCCCACCAGCACTTTCGTGCGGGTGGAAAACGGCAATAATAACATTACACAACAGTCCTCGATGGGACCCACGTAATGAGATATATACAACACGACTCCATGAGTCAAGAATACAGATATCACGGACAAAGATCCAAATCACCTTGAAAGATAGCGTCCGACTACGGACAAGATGCAAATGGGGCTAAGAGCCCCAAGAATAACCAATGGCGCCCATAACCCCGGAGCCAAGCCGGAAGGGTAACCACGCTAACGACGCCGATCTCAAAACCGCTTAAACAAACAAAGGGGTGCCGACAAAGGGCAAAGGAAAAGAGGAGCGCCAAGATCGAGGCCAAGACACTATGAGGCTAGAATTCGCCTACATAGGTATGGTGGACTGAAGCGGCAGCGGCAGCATGCACTAAACAACCTATAGAGACTCGATACAGCTGGCGACTATCAGAGAGGGGTAAGAAAGACCTATTCGGAACCAACCTGATACTAACAACAAACAAACCCATCCTGGTGTTTCCCCCTCGAAACCAAACGAGGAAGTCAACCGAGGAACTCACACCGTTGGCAGTTTTACGTATTCAGTTATCGTGGCAGCAATTACTAGTCAGGTTTAGATAATCATCCTGATAAAGTAAGCAGTGGGCACTTTTAGTTAACCATTCCGTTATAGTTACAACACTTACTAATCAGATACAGATAGCATGAGATAAACCCAAAACCCAGCAGTTGTTGGTACTTTTATTTAGCCATTCCGTTGTAGTGGCCATACTTACTAGTCAGGTACAATGGTCGCAAGCGACACTCCAAACAAACAATTGTGGGCAATATTATTTAGCCATTCCATTATAGTGAATCTGATTACTAGTCATTATAGAGTCAAGTTTATAGCACTACTTTAGTTATGCTTGTCTATGGTCGAGATACTGTGCTCCAAGTCGTCCATAACCGCGGACACGGCTTTCAGAAATTTTTAACCCGGCCGGGGTGCACAAATAGCAACACACACTCGATCAACCTCGGAAAAACCAAATCAAAACCCAACGAGGCCTTCACGACAAAGCAATCACAGGATTCAGAAATATTTCAGGGGGCCACCCCTTAAAGTAGACTCAAGAACGGCCGGCTCGACGGACTTAAGGTTGTGGGGACTACCGTGAACGATCGGGAACCCAAAGTGGCTGGCTTGTCGACACCGCGGAATCGTGCCACGATCCTAACAAGACAAAGGTGCTCCTCGCACAATCGTAAATCTGAAGTAGCATGGTATAAGTACAGATAGTAAATAAAACCTCAAACTAGTTTGTGGCCCCAAGAAATAAGAATGAATCATGCTCGCCTGGGGGTCCCATAATCCTCCCGATGTGGATAGCGCGATAAATCAAGGAACAGTATCAAGTACTCGGGGTCCCACGGACACAAGTGGGCTCGAAACCAAATATTTTCTATCACCCACCGATGCCTCTCGCTACTTCAATTTTAGTTGTTAAACAGAATTAAAGTGAGCGATAAGTAAAGCCATGATCATCTCCAACAACACACATGCGGCATTACTCCAACAATCGGCATTTGACAACACGCAAAAGACTTGAGCAAGCGACTATGACGCGCAAGTCCAACTATCTACCAAACAACAGGTAATAGGATGTGTCCAAGGCAAATATAAGGCGGCAAGGGATATCTCGGGTACGAAAACTAGAGCATCGCAACACAGATAGCAATAGATCAATAGGAGGGAATAAATACTAGAAAAGTAAGATAGGTAGAAAGGGGGAGATGCTCGCCTGAAAACATTGTTGAAGGTTCAACCGAAGATCGGGGCGAAGCTCACATCAACTCAACGGCCTTATCCGCGAAGAAGCAAAACACTAGAATAAACACCGGATGCAATATTTAATACATGGCAGAAGATCGGCATGATGCATGTATGATGTATGACATGGCAAGATGCGATGCAATTAGGTCATAGTAAGCGGAACCGGGGTCCCGACAATTAATTAGATGGTTCATGTTGTTTAGTTAACCCCCGCAATTAAATGTTGTTTAACTAGGCAAAATATATCACCGGTTCGCTACACAAGTTTAATTGAGGCCAATATGAGACTAGATTTGCCCGCATATGGGCCCCATATTTAATTATAAGGTGAATCGGCATAAGGGCCCCAAACCACATGACAAGGATGCATGCATGAACAGTTTAATATGCGACAAGTGGTATATATTATAAAATAGGGTTTGCGGGAAGGGGTTCACACATTAGGGTTCGGCAGATCTTGGGTTCCGGGGTTCGGGGTTGGTCTCAGGGTTCGGGTCCGGGGTTCGGCCTCGGCGGTGTCGTTCTCGGATAACGGAGGTAGGTCTTGTCGCATCCGTGAAGGAGGACTTGGTTCAGTGTCGGAGATGCATCGGACTTTCCCCTGGTTGGTGTCGATCTTGTCGGGCCCGCGCATCAGATCGGTCTTGGCGTACGGGATGAAGAACTTGGCGTTCTGCGGCGAGGTGCTTGTCGTACCGGGAAGAAGACCTCGGCGTTCAGGTTCTCGGCAACGGGTTTCCTCGTCGGAGGCCTTGGCGCTTCGGATCGGTTTCCTGGGGTCTCGTGGTCTTGCATAGTTCTGGTTCTCGACTCGTGTCGGTCTTGTCGTTGAGCGTAAGAACTGGCCCGGATCGGGTTCCGTGTGGCGATCTTGGCGTCCGTCACGGTCTTCGGTCCGACCGGAAGGAGAACTTGGCGTTATCGGTCTTCGCCCGAGGGCGATCTTGGCGCTATTGTTCGGGTTCGGTTCGAAGGCGATCTTGGCGTCCAACTTCACTTGTCGGCGTGGACTTGGAACTGGAAACGGTGGTGTCTTCGTGACAGGGAGTGGTCACGGAGATAGCCGAGACCATGCCTATTGAGCAACCACGCCGAGATCTTTATCCGATTTCTGGTTCTAGCCCGAAGAAATTCCTTGAACAGAAACGCAGCACCGCCTTGCCAACTCGCCCCGTACTCTTTTTCAAGAACCACAACGTGAAGGCACAAAATGCCAGGCTCGAACAGACACTCATGTGTACATCACACATGCACCGAGCCGAGCACCATGGGGCAGACACAGACGGAGGCCGACGGGTCGACGCCAAGCCGCAGGCTAGGCGTGAGCTTGGGCAGACGGCGCCGGGTCGCCGGCTGGCGCATGAGCCGAGGCCATGGCTTGGGAACGGCGCGCAGTGGCGAGTGGGAGGAAGGAGGCGCGGAGGAGGCCGCAGAGGGCGGTCTGGCGCCACGGCGGACGAGCCTCGGGTCGGGAGGAGGCGGGCCGAGGCGTGGTCGCCAGAGCACGGGAGGGGGGCGAGGCCCGAGAGGGCGAGGCGGCCGACGCTGGCTCGGGAGGAGGAGGCGCAGGTCGGCGGGCAGTGAGGGAGAGGGAGAGGCGGGCGACGGCGGCCGGGCGGGGACGCTGGAGGCCGGGCTGGTCTGGGACCGGCAAGGGGTTGGTGGGAGGAGGTCGTGGTGAGGCCGAGGCGGGAAGGTGGTGGTGGGAGGCCGACGGGGCGAGGCGAGGAGCCGGGCGAGCGAGGCAGGAGGGGAGCGGGTGGGGAGAAGGAAGGAGGACGTCGGTGCGTGGGGGCTGGGACGCGCGGTTGGGGAGGCCAGGCGTGGGAAGAGGAACAGGAGCATGGGAGGAGGCAGTGGGGCCAGGGGCAGTGGGTGGCAGTGAGAGAGGGTAGGGAGTGCGAGGTGGGAGTTGGGGTGGGGTGAGCTGAGAGGGAGAGGAATTAGGTGGGGATATGGTGGGCTGATGTGGCGGGTGGTGATTGGGTAGGGAAGGAAGAGGTGAGGTGGCTACATGCCATTGGGTGGGGTGAGGTGGAGGCCGGGTGGGTAGACTAGGACAGGTAGACTAGGGATTTTGGGTGGGCCGTTTAATTCTCGGGATGGTCGTCGTCGATTCGCCCGCTCGACCGCTCCACTAAAAATAATTCAATATTTTATTTGTTTAAAACAAGACTTATGCGGTCGATAGCATAAAACAAAATATTCCGAACCCGGTTTGCGTGTTGAACAAAGGCGGGCGTTAGAAACAAAACTAGGTTTTTCTGTAAATAGTTTTACACAAGCAAATGCAAGATGATGACGATGCTCAAATGCACTGTGGCATGATGACATGAGCATGCGGTCATGATGATGCAATGCACAAAAACAACGCGATTTTCTAGTAGTGGTTTTATGGATGCCACACCGACACCACTAACAATGGATCTCGCCCTCGAGATCCGCCTCATGGTACCGGAAAGAAGGTCGGTGATCTGCGTCTTCTCGCTTCGTGTAGATCCTCGCGACACCACTAACGAGGGTTCCTTCTTCATCTGGAAATCGGCGACACCACCAACAAAGGGTCGTTGTTCCTGATCGTCGAGAGAACACTCCGGAGAAACAAAGGACGAAGGTAGAGGTATCAAACGATAAGGACACCTCTAACTTCCATTAGAAGAGGAAAAGTTACATTGATCCACCAGTTCGATGTACAGAGCGAACAGTAAGAGTCGAGTAGGGTGATCAATCCATCCCGTACCCAAACTACCAACTCTATACATGAATAGGAAAATCAGGCAACTCAACTCTCGAGATTTTAGAATGACGATCTTCACAAGCGGTATTCGGAACAAAGGGATGATGCCAGCTCTGTGTTGGATCTGATGTAGTTGAGGTCATCACATCGTAAAGCGCCGGAAGATACAACAGGAATCATATGAAAGACACAATGATTAGGTTCCGCGATGGTTCCATTGGCATGAACAACACATGCTCAAGGTATACTCCAACTTCACCACTGCTCGTCCTTCTCATATGTTTTTCAACGACACGGATATCCAGCAAGGAACACATATAGATAAAGAGCTCAAGAACAAAAGATTGGATGAAGGGTACAACAGACAAGTTGCAGATTGATGATCGTAGCACCTCCGTTACAAAAGGGAGAAAGCGAATCCCTAAAGGTACGACGGAAACCCATCCACGAGAAATCCTGGACTCGAAGAGAGAGAAGAGAGCGGATTCAAAACACGTAGAGGTAAGAGGAGAGCAGCAGCGGGGTAAGGAGTAAAATCAGACCTAATCAGAACTATCCAGCCGATTTTGCAAAATAGTTTTGACACTCTACTTCGTCCGTTAGCTAGGTTATCCTACAGGCTGGACTTGTGGGGTATCGAATCGCCGAGCTCGATACCACTCAGAACACCCTCGAATCGACCCTATGCAAGTTTTAGCGAAACCCGCCAAACCCGCATAGAAACGATTCAAAGGTGCCCACCAGCACTTTCGCGGGTGGAAAACAAAGTAATAACATTACACAACAGTCCTCGATGGGACCCACGTAATGATATATATACAACACGACTCCATGAGTCAAGAATACGATATACGGACAAAGATCCAAATCACCTTGAAAGACGAGCGTCCGACTACGGACAAGATGCAAATGGGGCTAAGAGCCCGAAGAATAACCAATGGCGCCCATAACCCCTGGCCAAAGCCGGAAGGGTAACCGCTAACGACGCCGATCTCAAAACCTTAAACAAAAGGTGCCGACAAAGGGCAAAGGAAAAAGAGGAGCGTCGATCTTGAGGCCAAGACAGCGAGGCTAGAATTCGGCCCTCGCCTACATAGGTATGGTGGATCAAGCGGCAAAGATGCACTAAACAACCTATAGAGACTCGATACCGTGGCGACTATCGAGAGGGTAAGAAAGACCTATTCGAACCAACCCGATACTAACAACAAACAAACCCATCCCGTGTTTCCCTCGAAACCAAACGAGGAAGTCAACCGAGGAACTCACACCGCTGGCGCTTTATGTATTCGCTATCGTGGCAGCAATTACTAGTCGTTTAGATAATCATCCCGATAAAGTAAGCAAGGCACTTTTAGTTAACCATTCCGTTATAGTTACAACACTTACTAATCGACATGTATAGCATGAGATAAACCCAAAACCCAGCAGTTGTTGGTACTTTTATTTAGCCATTCCGTTGGAGTGGCCATACTTACTAGTCAGGTACAATGGTCGCAAGCGACACTCCAAACAAACAATTGTGGGCAATATTATTTAGCCATTCCATTATAGTGAAGCTGATTACTAGTCATTATAGATTCAAGTTTATAGCACTACTTTAGTTATGCTTGTCTATGGTCGAGATACTGTGCTCCAAGTCGTCCATAACCGCGGACACGGCTTTCAGAAAGTTTTAACCCGGCCGGGGTGCACAAATAGCAACACACACTCGATCAACCTCGGAAAAACCAAATCAAAACCCAACGAGGCCTTCACGACAAAGCAATCACAGGATTCAGAAATATTTCAGGGGCCACCCTTAAAGTAGACCAACGGCCGCCGGCCCGAGACGGACTTAAGGTTGTGGGGACTACCGTGAACGACTGGGAACCCGAAGTGTGGCTGGGCTTGTCGACACATGAATCGTGCCACGATCCTAACAAGACAAGTGTGCTCCTCGCACAATCAGAATACGTAGTAGCATGGCATAAGTACAGATAGTAAATAAAACCTCAAACTAGTTTGTGGCCCCAAGAAATAAGAATGAATCATGCTCGCTCGGGGTCCCATAATCCTCCCGGATGTGGATAGCGCGATAAATCAAGGAACAGGTATCAAGTACTCGGGGTCCTACGGGACACAAGTGGGCGTTCGGAAACCAAATATTTTCTATCACCCACCGATGCCTCTGCTTACTTCAATTTTAGTTGTTAAACAGGAATTAAAGTGAGCGATAAGTAAAGCCATGATCATCTCCAACAACACACATGCGGCATTACTCCAACAACTGTGGCATTTGACAACACGCAACAGCACTTGAGCAAGCGACTATGACGCGCAAGTCCAACTATCTACCAAACAACAGGTAATAGGATGTGTCCAAGGCAAATATAAGGCGGCAAGGGATATCTCGGGTACGAAAACTAGAGCATCGCAACACAGATAGCAATAGATCAACAGGAGGGAATAAATACTAGAAAAGTAAGATAGGTAGAAAGGGGGAGATGCTCGCCTGAAAACATTGTCGAAGGTTCAACCGAAGATCGGGGCGAAGCTCACATCAACTCAACGGCCTTATCCGCGAAGAAGCAAAACACTAGAATAAACACCGGATGCAATATTTAATACACGGCAGAAGATCGGCATGATGCATGTATGATGTATGACATGGCAAGATGCGATGCAATTAGGTCATAGTAAGCGGAACCGGGGTCCCGACAATTAATTAGGTGGTTCATGTTGTTTAGTTAACCCCCGCAATTAAATGTTGTTTAACTAGGCAAAATATATCACCGGTTCGCTACACAAGTTTAATTGAGGCCAATATGAGACTAGATTTGCCCGCATATGGGCCCCATATTTAATTATAAGGTGAATCGGCATAAGGCCCCCAAACCACATGACAAGGATGCATGCATGAACAGTTTAATATGCGACAAGTGGTATATATTATAAAATAGGGTTTGCGGGAAGGGGTTCACACATTAGGGTTCGGCAGATCTTGGGTTCCGGGGTTCGGGGTTGGTCTCAAGGTTCGGTTCCGGGGTTCGGCCTCGGCGGTGACGTTCTCGGATAACGGAGGTAGGTCTTGTCGCATCCGTGAAGGAGGACTTGGTTCGGTGTCGGGGATGCATCGGACTTTCCCCTGGTTGGTGTCGATCTTGTCGGGCCCGCGCATCAGATCGGTCTTGGCATACGGGATGAAGAACTTGGCGTTCTGCGGCGAGGTGCTTGTCGTACCGGGAAGAATACCTCGGCGTTCAGGTTCTCGGCAAACGGGTCGGTTCCCTGTCGGAGGCCTTGGCGCTTCGGATCGGTTTCCGGTTCGGGGTCTCAGGGTCTTGCATAGTTCCCCGGTTCTCGACTCGTGTCGGTCTTGTCGTTCGGGCAGAAGAACTTGGCGTCCAGGATCGGGTTCCGTGGCGATCTTGGCGTCCGGTCACGGCGTCTTGGTCCGACCGGAAGGAGAACTTGGCGTTATCGGTCTTCGGCTCCGTGAGGGCGATCTTGGCGTGCTATTGTTCGGGTTCGGTCTTCGGGAAGGCGATCTTGGCGTTCCAACTTCACTTGTCGGCGTGGACTTGGAACTGGAAACGGTGGTGTCTTCGTGACAGGGAGTGGTCACGGAGATAGCCGAGACCATGCCTATTGAGCAACCACGCCGAGATCTTTATCCGATTTCTGGTTCTAGCCCGAAGAAATTCCTTGAACAGAAACGCAGCACCGCCTTGCCAACTCGTCCTGGTACTCTTTTCAGCAACCACAACGTGAAGGCAGACCAAAATGCCAGCTCGAGCACACTCATGTGTACATCACACATGCACCGAGCCGAGCACCATGGGGCGGACATGACGGAGGCCGGTCGACGCCAAGCACGCGCAGGCTAGGCGGAGCTTGGGCAGACGGCGTCACGCTGGCGGGCGAGCCGATGGCCGCGGGAGGGAACGACGGGCGAGCAGCAGGCGGCGAGGTGGGGAGGAAGGAGGGCGGCGGAGGAGGCCGCAGAGGCGGTGGCCTGGGCGCCGACGGACGCTCGGGTCGGGGAGGAGGCCGGGCCGGAGGCGTGGGTCGCCGAGCACGGGAAGGGCGAGGCCGGAGGGCGAGGCGGGTCAACGGCGCGGGCTCGGGGAGGGGAGGGAGGCAGGTCACAAGCGAGGGAGAGAGAGCGGGCCTGACGCCCGGGCGGGCGCTGGACGCGTAGGCCGGGCGCTGGTCCGACCAGCAGTGGGGTTGGTGGGAGGAGGTCATGGTGAGGCCGAGGGCGGGGAGGTGGTGGCTGGGGGAGGCCGACGCGGCGAGGCCGAGCGGGCGGCCGAGCGAGGCAAACAGGAGGGCGCGGGCGCGCCATGGGGAGAAGGGAAGGAGGACGGGGGTGCGTGGGGGCTGGGACAGCTGGGGGAGGCCATGGGAAGAGGAACAGGAGCAGTGGGGCAGACGGTGGGGCCAGGGGTGGCAAAGTGAGAGGTAGGGAGTGTGCGAGGTGGGAGTTGGGGTGGGCGGTGAGCTGAGAGGAGAGGAATTAGGTGGGGATATGGTGGGTGATGTGGCGGGTGGTGATTGGGTAGGGAAGAGGGTGAGGTGGCTACATGCCATTGGGTGGGGTGAGGTGGAGGCCGGTGGGTAGACTAGGACAGGTAGACTAGGGATTTTGGGTGGCTGCTTTAATTCACAGGGGTGGTCGTTGGTCGATTCGCCCGCTCGACTGCCCACTAAAAATAATTCAATATTTTATTTGTTTAAAACAAGACTTATGCATCGACAGCGCATAAAACAAAATATTCCGGCAACCCGGGTTTGCGTGTTGAACAAAGGCGGGGCGTTTAGAAAACAAAACTAGGTTTTTCTGTAAATAGTTTTACACAAGCAAATGCAAGATGATGACGATGCTCAAATGCAGTGTGGCATGATGACATGAGCATGCGGTCATGATGATGCAATGCACAAAAACAACGCGATTTTCTAGTAGTGGTTTTGCGGGATGCCACATGAAGCCGCCGCGCTCCCTGCTCGAGCTCGTACTGCTGGGGCCAGAGCTGAGGCGCAGGGGCAGCGAACTCGTCATCAGGCTATCATCGGACCTCTAGAGGAGGATGATGCTCGAGGTACATTCTTGTACAATGTCATTCATCAGAGCCTAAGCAAAAGCGTCCATCTCATCCACCGAGTAGCTCTCTGAGGTGATTAAGATCACGAAGCTCGAAGGGCAGGAGCAACCTTTGTTTCAGTTTGTTTCTAAGCAAGAATTTGAGGTTTTGCTCGAGCAATGTCGTTAGTTCCCAACTCCTGAACTGACAGTGCCACCTTCATGGGTTCCTGGAGTTCCAGGGCTGCGCATCCCTGGGTGCTCCTGCAAGAAGAAGTAGCTGGCAGCAATGCTTATATTTAGAGGAGAAGAAGTACTGTAGTTAGTTGCTTATATTCAGGTTAGTGTAGCAGTAGTGTAGCCTTTTGGGATGGATTCAGTTAGTGCAGGAGTAGTGCAACCTTTTGGGATAGTTTCGGTTAGTGCAGGAGTAGTGCAGGTTTCAGTTAGTGTAGACAATATTTTGGTAAAGATGTAAGCATCTAAGTTCAATCAGTTAGTGCAGACAATGTTGGAGAATATGTAATCAAGTTCAGTCATGAACTATGGTTTGCAGACAATGTTGTAGAATATATAAGCAAGTTCAATCATGAACTATGGTTTCCATTACACAAGTTCATATCTGAACTAAGCCAAAAAAAAATTTAGAAAACACCACTTCTTGGGTTTCTTCTCAGATTGGTGCATTTTGGGTAAGCACCAGTTCTTCTTGGGTTTCTTCAGGCACTGTCTCATTCAAGTCTAGGACAGCAAACCTTCCTTCAGTGTCATTACCAAATAGCATGTAATGAACTGATCCAGGTCCTGTTTTGTATCCTCTTTTCCTTCTTTTTGGTGCTGAAGTGCCAGCTTCACTAGCATCTGACTTCCTGGAGGCCTTGCCTTTCCCTTTTGCTGCTCTTTGAGCTGTTGCACTCCCTCTCCCTCTTTGAGCTGTTGCACTCCCTCTCCTTCTTTGAGCTGTTGCACTCACTCTTTCAGAAGGTGAGCTATCCCTTTCTGCTCCAGTCACTCTTCCTGTTCCTCTTCCTCTCAAACTCCCTCTTGTCTGAGCAGTAGTTACTCTTCCTCTTCCAGCTGGCATAGCATCTCTTGCAGCAGCAACAAATAAACTCTCCTCTGGTAATGGGCCAGTTTCCCTTTGTAGTGGTACAAATGAAGCTTCCTGCACTAACAAACAACTAAGTAATTATGCTGAACTGCTAAAATTCAGTGTGAAAATTTAAAGAGTGCAAGAAGACAACCTCCTGGCCCATCCTATATACCATCATGTGGACTTGATTGCTTGGATCATTTTGAGGATTTGGATTTTGAGGGATAATGTGCTGTGCAACAAGAATTTCAGGTGAGAATTGTACTAACAAAGACAACTCATAGAAAACTGCATTGACAATTCATTGAACAAACCTGGAGAATGTGTGGCTGGTCAGGTCCATCCCCATTATCACTGTCAAATGCATCTCCTTGCTCTTGATCTTCCTCACCTAACAATGCATTGGCTATCTTTTCCATGTATTTGGCATGCCCTTTCTTATTGTGGTCTGCATTTCCACATATAGAACAATGCATTGTCAGGCCAGCCCTAGTAAGAGTCTTGGCACCATTTTTTTCTACCTCCTCTGGTGTTTTCTTTCTATTCTTCTTAGGCCTCCCCATTACTTTGGTAAATAGTGGTGGGTGTACAACCACTCCATTCATCTTCTCCCAATGGCATCTAGCTCTCAGTGGATACAAGTAATGTGCATATGCCTTCTTGTGTGTGTCAATGGAGTAGCAGCTATGCACAAGTTTTTCAGGGTCAATTCTGTCCTCTCTACAACAAGTATCCCACTTAGCTGCCATTTCTTACAGTCACAGGTCCTTGCTTTAAGATCAACAATGTAGCCACCTTCTACTTCTGATGAACTCACTTTGAACACCCCTCCACCAGCACTTTCCACTGGACAGTTCATGATCCAGTCAGTGTATTTGTCTAATTTCTTCTTGATTTTTGGACAAATGATGCCAGGCCAATCTTCAGATTCCTTATTTTTAGTAACAATCCTATGCATGATCTTGTAGAACACATTCTCTAGCATGGAAAGCATTGGCATTTCTCTTCCCTCTAAGATGTAGCTGTTGAACACTTCAGAATGGTTGTTCAAAAGCATATCACATTTTGGGAAGTCATTGAAGAATGCTTTAATCCATGTATTTGGTTGTAATTCTTCAACCCAAGCAAAATCTTCTTCACTATCTGCCTTCAATTTGTCCATCCTTAGATTCCACTGAGGTATGTTGGTTGCCCTTGCTATGCTCCATAGATCATTCTTGAGTTTCTCCCCTTTGTGCTTCTTGTGAAAGTTTTGGTACAAATGCCTAACACAAAATCTGTGCTCAGCATCTGGGAACACTTGCTTCACTGCCTTAATGAGGCCTTTTTGTTTGTCACTCATTATTGTGAATGTGGATGTATTGGTGATGCCCAAGTCATCTCTCAATGTGGTTAGGAACCACTCCCAAGAACTAGTACATTCCACTTCAACAACCCCAAATGCTAGTGGGTAGATGCAATCATTGGGATCAATACCCATTGTAGCAAAATCCCCTTGTACCTTGTTTTGATGTGATAACCATCTATGCAAATAAAAGGCCTACACCCTTCAAGAAATCCCCTTTTGCATGCAGCATATGACCAATATAGTGTAGCCAAATGCTCCTTAACTTCTCCATCTTTTGTGGACTGATTTGTGGTAAGGAAAAATTTTGAGCCAGGGTTTTTTGTCCTCAACTCATGGCCATAGTCACACAGCAAATTAAACTGTTGTGCCTCATCACCATGTATTTTGGTCAGAGCCTGCTTTCTTGCTCTTCTTAATTTCCATCTGTTAGGAGTCAAGTTGAACTTTCTCTGTATTTTAGTTGCAAAAGTTGGTAAATCCATCTTCTGGTTGTCTCTGAATTCATCTATGAAGTACTCTGCTAGAAAAGATGATGTTAGTGCCTTTAGCTCCCAAACTCTTTCACACTTGTGTGCACCACAATATTGTCTTACTGTCATTGCTTCTGTCCTGCTATCCTTTGATGCCTTTAGGAACCATGTGCACACTCCTGTTGAACACTTTCCAACACACACAACATTGAGTCTGGCTTGTTCATTTCTAATTTTATGAAGGTTCACTCTTTCATTAATGTTGTATGCTTTGATTGCTTTCCTTAGCTCTTCTATGCAAGAAAAGACCATGCCAACCTTGAATTGTGGCACCTCCATGTCAACTTCTGCTTTGAACATCTGAAATCAGACTTCAACTCCTCCTCTTGCTCTTTTGTCAAACCGAGGTCTTCATCGATACTGCATCATCCTCTTCTTCAACCATTTCCACCATTTCATCATGATCATTCACATCCTTGTCAACTGTTGCTTCCCACATGTCATCATCACCATCTTCGCATCATAATCACCGCCATAGAAATCAATCAGATCTTCTCCCTCTTCTTCTTCATACTCTACCATGCCAAGTTCATGTACCCTAGCCCTCTTTGCCACTCTAGTAGCACTTCCATGGCCATCTTCTTCATCATCTTCGCCCAAATAATAGCACTCGCTCTTTCTCAATCGCTGGTTGCTCCAGTGCACTCTGCTCTTTCTCAACTGCTGGTTGCTCCAGTGCACTCTTCTCTTTCTGAACATTGCCATCTGATGGGTGCTGCCTTGGATTGAGAATTACATCTGGCCTGAGCCCCTTGATAAAATTCCCATGATCAACTAAAACTTGCAACTGTTTGTGCTTCTGGGCAGGTACAATCATTGACACAATATTAGCATCTTCCTCAATGCACACAAGCCCACCATCTTTGAGTTATTTCCCAGGTAAACACCAATACAAACTTAACCTCTCAGTTATCACACACCCTAGCTGGACTAGAAAATCATGTATCCATAGTAGTGACCATGTCTCACATATGCAATTGTCAAAAAAGTCAACTGTCCCTTCCACATAATCTATATCACCTTCCAATCCACAGAAGAATCCATTATGCTCAATTGACAATGTAAACTTTTCTGGGTCACCACCTGCATTGTAGTACACAATCCATCAAATAACTGAATAGCAGTGCATAAATTCAGTAAAGCACAAATTCAGTAAAGCACAAATTCAGTTAACTGTAGTACAAAAAAAAGAAGCTTTCATGCACACCAATCACACATAGATCACACCCAAGAACAGATATATAACAACAAAGCACTGCTATCTCTGTATTTTTGTTGCACAAAATTCGGCAAGTAGACCACCTTTCTCTGAATCTGAAAACAAGGCAGAATTTTTTGGTGCATCCATCAAATTCAGAAAAAGACCACATTTTTCTCTGAATCTAAAAACATGGCACTATCCATCAACATCTCTAACATCTGGAACAACATCTCAACATGCCCCAAAGCCGTTCAACACCATTAATTTTGCACAAAGGGGAGCCGAACACAGGATCGATGCCAAGAAGACAGGGGGAGGCCAACTTCTGCATGATGAACATCTGACCACAAGACACTAGGGGGATCATGGCCATTACCCTGACCATGGCAGCCAAGAACCCTGACTAAACAGACGCAACCAAGAACCCTAGGTAAATCCATGGAGGAGGACGAGCTAGAGCAGCAGAATGGGACAAAGAAGTATGTGAGAACACATACCATAATTGGGCGCCTCCATATCCCACCGACGGTTGTAAGGATCGTCGGCCATGGCGGCCTAGCTCCGCTCCTCGTGGGCGGCGGCGCTCCGCTCCTCGTGTACGCCGCGGCAGTGGCGAGAGGACAAAGAGTACGAGGTAAAGTGCAGGGCGGGGAGGCAGTGGCGACAAAATAGCCGATCACACAGACCAGGTGGGGGTGGGTCCTAGCTACAGTACATGTACTAATTCATTAATTGGTCGGAACAAAGGGTTCAAGTCATTAAATGTCACCCCCTGTCTCCAACTGCTGCAATGTGAGATTGTCCAACTAGCAAAGGTTGTTTCTGCAAAATTCCAAATCCTACGTGGTTCCTAGTTGGCTCTTTTCGGACTGTGATGTACTAAACTAGCAAGGATCGTATAGATTGTGTACTGCCTGGCCCCATTTTGCAACATGTTGTATGAGTTTGCTCCTTAGTTGCAAGTATTTGTACCCCCAATGCTAATACCTCTTTTAATTATGTTCTGTACTGTCGATGTCTTATTACTTTTACGCCACACACATTATACTCTCTCAATTCAAAAGAGGATGAAGAGATATTTGTCTAGATTCGCACGCTTACATGTTGTATACTCTTTTTTTTAAAATATAAGATGTTAGATATCTTTTAGTATATATGTTCACTTATTTTCCTCTGAACCTACACACTAAAAAAGTCTAGACATTGTCTTAGAAAAACCTAAAACGTCTTATATTTTAAAACGAAGGGAGTAGTTGCATGAAATTTAGACAAATTTCTGCCGTCCTTTTTTAAACAAGGGGAGTACATTTCATTTTTTTAGATAGCATTTGTTATTGATTACCAACATTATTTTTCTTTTGAAATAAAAACAAATGTTTTGTCTTAATTCCGTGAAAAAGGAGTAGTATCACAAATTTATAGCTCGGGGCTTTACACAACCAAAAACAAAGACCTACTCTCCGGAAGAAAATAGCATGATTTTTTTTTCACCGGCAAACTCCTAAAGTGTCGCCTCGTTTTTTATAGAAGCAAAGATGATAGGGTGCATAGTACTCTTGTGATATTTGTTATCGTATTAGTAGCCATTCTAATATGTCAAACAAGTTTTCCGTACCATCATATATTCATGTATTGATTTTAGGTGTGGTTCACTACTTTTAGTGATCATCGATCCTAAGCTCCTTCTTCCAAGGGCATCTCCAATAGTATAAGGTATTGGATTTACTTCTCATACCTCGATTTTTAGTAGCCGATACTTATTTGTCAAATAACACGATCTAATGGTTGAGAATGGCAGTTGCGGTGGACATATAAAGGACTACCTAAACTAGGCAAACCAAATGACTAAACTAGATTATCCACTTAGGACTTTGACCATAAGAACAAAGATCTTCTCTGCAAATAGCTTTTTAAGAGGTAATTACACTTATGGTACCACATCTTGTCTCTGGATTGCATTTTAGTACCACAACTTACAAAATGGAAATTAGTGATGCCACAACTTACAAAATGGAAATTAGTGATGCCACACTTATGGCTTAACCAGTGGCGGAGGAGCCCATAGGGCGAACTATGGCAAACGACTGACCTAAGTGACAACGCGTATACCTGCTGGTATGCAATATCTAGCTAGCTGGAATGTGTGAATCGATACGACACTAGGGGCTTGGGATTATCAAAATAGAGATTGAAGACATGTTAGGAGAGACTTGGGACTAAATGCCTGCTAATTTTCTTGAGCTTAAACTAGACCAAGTGATCAATACATATTTTTGGCAGGTTAATTTTTTGTTGTTGGGTTCGCAGCATAGAAAACAAAAAAAATCCTACGATGAGAACTATAATCACTAAGATCCATCTATCTAGATACAAGCAACGGGTGGATATACATCCATAGAATACATACCCTCGAAGACCGAAAAGCTTTACGAGTATAAACTCGTTGGTGATGTAGTCGATATCTTGCCGATCTCAAGATCGTGATGAAGTCCATCTGGTCCAGCAGATCTAGCACCATCAAGTCCAGCAATGCAGTGGAAGTAGCAAATCCTCACTCTAGAAAAAGCCACCGGGAATATGTATATCGCTAGTCCGAGACCATGGGAAAAAATACTAGAGGGGAGAGAGATCCTTCACGAGGAGGTGTGGGTGAGAGGGAGGGAGAGGAAGTCCTTTTATAGGAGGAGGGGGCACCCCCAAGGGCCATGGTCGGCGCCATCGGGCTTCCCTCACCCCTTCCTCCATTCATGTGAGTGGAGCTCCCACTCACAAAATGACTCTCCATTTCCTCCACTCAAAATTTCACTCAAATCCCATTAAATTTCCACCAAATTTAATGTAATTTATCATTAAATAAAACTCCTTTTATTTATTTATTCAGAACTTTTTTAATTATATTAATTAACAAACATTCACATAAAACCCCTTGCAACATTTCAATATCACATGCATAACTAGTTTCAGCAATTTCACCCGAAACAATTCCGATTTCCATTAAAATAATTCCAGTGTTTTCTTTTTCTTTCTCTGGCATATTATTTGCTCCAAATAGCGTCAGTATTCCTTAAGTGTGTCATCCTATGGTTCGCGAATAATGCAGATATGATCGGGACCCCTCTCTGATCAATAATCAGCAGGGGGACCTGGAGATCCGTACTGACTCCCACACATTCAACGATGACTTATGTGATCGTGTAAACCTTTTATGCATGTAACTCAATCCCTTTGTCTTGCAATATATTACATGTATGAGATTCAAACATCGGTATCTTCATACCTAGTTTGATCTCATTACCGACATGCGCACTTTTCTTATTCCCGTGATATAACATTCTAGTGATCACATCACTTGCTTGCAAGCTAACTAATGTGATATCACCGAGAGGGCCCAGAGTATATCTATCTGTCATCGGGATGGACAAATTTCGATTGACATGATCTCATGTTCTAAGGACTAGGATTACTTTGTATAATGTTATAGCATTATAAACATAATGACTTTGATTGTAATGCTATACTTTGGATGGATGTTCATCACATCATTCCAACAATACCATGACCTTGTTATTAACAACATCCAATGCCCATGATCAGGAAACCTTTGATCATCTTGTTAATAAACGAGCTAGTTTATAAGAGAGGCATAACTAGGAACTTTATAGTTGTTTATTAAACACACATGTATTGACGTTTTCGTATTAAAACAATTATAGCATGCAAAATAGACATTTATCATAAACAAGGAATAAAATAATAACCACTTTATTATTGCCTCGCAGGTGTAGCATCCCATTTGTCTAACAACTGCAATGCTACTTGATCTAGTAATATAATGGCTACTCTCTACATATAATTGTTGCATCATCATCATCATATCATGCTCATGTCATCATGCCACCTTGCATTTGAGCATCATACAAAAACCCTTGTGTTTTGGTTCTTATCTCATATGCATTATTATTTATATTTGCCTCTTGATATTGTATTTGGTTCTTGATATATTGTTAAATGTCCAAGTTGAGTTGGGGGCATATCTTTTATTGACTCCACCACCCTTTCTTTCACCACTTTACAATCCCACCATCCCATTATCCATGAGCTTGTAATTATTTTTCTTTTGGGGTTTAATCAAGCTCATGAGAGATAGGGTGGGTCCAATCCTACAAGTTCTTTTGCTTGACCCTTACTCCAACTTTGGAGGATGCAAATAGATAAATGCCATGAGATATTATTTTGTTTTCACAAGATAAAACCCAGCATTTAATGCATTTGCATGGGCCATGCAACCATCACCAACTTTGGTCATCTTTGGATTTATTTGAAGTTTGAGTGGTTCATCTCTATCTCTATCCTTTCTTTTAGGCTTGATATATTTTGATCTTGCTTAAACCTCATCCCCATCTCCATCTACCCCATCACCACCGTTTCTCCTTTTCTCTCTTTTGGCTATCTTGCTTGAGCTTGTTGATCTTGCTTGATCTTGCTTTGTCTTGTCAAACACTCAACCTCACCCCTCATCTCTCTACCTCTCTAGCTATCTCTAAAACCTACCCCCTAATCACATACCCTACCCCTCTCTCTAACCCCCTCTCTCTTAATCCTCTCCCTAAACCCTACCCCCTCTAAACACCATTCCCCATCCTCTATCTAAACCCTAAGCCTCCCCCTCTCTCTCTCGGCCTCTCCCTCCCTCTCTCCTAGCTGGCCCCACCATGCCACCGAGCCTACCCAACCCTAAACCCTAACCCGACCCTAGCTAGCCCGAGCCTAGCACCACCCTCTCTCCTCCCTCTCTCTTTCTCTCTATGCCATAGGGGCCCCCCTAGCCGAGCCTGCCCCTGCCTCCTTGCTCTCACGACGACCCCACCGCAGCCCCTCCCTCCCCCCTGCCCCATGCCGATCACGTGAGGGAGAGGGCAAAAGGTGGCCGACGCCACCTTCCCCTCCCCCACGCTATCTACCCCTTCCCCCTCCTTATCTTCTGCCTCACCCCCCTCTCTGCCTCGCCAGATATACCCAGGCCTGCCCGCCTCTTCTCTCTTTTCTCCACCCACCATCCTCCGACGCCGCCACCACCGGGCTCCCTCTCGTCCACATCGATCCAAGAGGGCGAGGTGCTAGGGTTGACGAGGAAGCTTTGCAAGGCCTCGACGCCTGACCTGCACGCGAGGAGGAGCCCAGTGCGAGCTACACGCCACGCACCACGCAAACCCTAACCACCGGTCGCCAGCCGACGATCGTGACCGAGCCGTTCTACACCAACGCCTCACGGTGAGCCCACAAACCCCTAGACATGCCTCGCTTCGCTGCTTCATTTCGCCGGTTGGCGTCGACAAGGCCTCGCCATAACCATATCTAGCCGCGCCCCCCTTACCAGACAACAACCCACACCCACCGCAGTGGCTGCCGCCAGGTCCCGCGTTCGACCCCCACCTCGCTGCCGTTTTTTCTGCTGAAGAAGCAAGATGCAGTGTGGTACTTTTCCCTAAACCCCCACCCACCTTTTTCGCTTGCGCAGCCCGCGATCCCTGGAGACCCACCTGTCTGTGCCTCTGTTTTTTTTTTGCAAAAAGGCTCCCAAAGTTTCGCAGCCTCAACCCGCGGTCCCCGGCTCCTCCACGTGGCACGCCACGGCGCTGCAGGCCGTAGCCGTGGCCCCACTGTCATGCACGTGGCTAGCTGAGCGATGGCCACAAGCTTTTTCTGTGGCAGCGTGGCTGTATGAACCTGTCCCCACCTGTCATTGTCTGTGGGTATAAAAGAGTGAGTAACAAAAGGTTTTGGTTGTCTGTTTAATTCAAATCTATTTCAAATGAATTCAAATTCAAAATTAAATCTGTTTTCAAATAACTTTAAAATTATAAATCCAAATTTAACAAATAATATATGAATTTGAATCAGAAAAATGTGAGGAATTCAAATATGCTATCCAAAATATCAATTGAGCACTTTATTTTCTAAGTTGAATAAAATTACAATAAAATGCCCCTTGACTTAAATAATTAATAACTTTAGTTCTATAACTCCAAATTTGACAAATGATATGTCTAAAATAATCAGCTCGACGAGACCTTTCTGTTTATGCTATCCATGACCTAAATTACAGCATGCATCATATAAATATATAGTATACAACAACTAATATGACAATAAATTGTGGCCAAAACTCAATAAAATGTTTATTCCTTATATTCTACACCTCACCCATGCCATGCTACATTATTGCCATGCAACTTGTGCATCATTCATCATGGCATGATTGTTTGCTTGTCGCATTTTATACATATGCTTGTGCACTTTATTTATGTTGGTCCTTGTTTGTTTGGTTCTTCTTCGAATAGACGCTGAGAAGGGAATATATCAAGAGAACCAGGAGCACTACCCAGATCCATCCCTTGCTTCAACTGAGCTGCCAGGCAAGCACTACCACATTCTTGCATACATACAGTACCTATTGCCTCTATCTTATTCTTGCATCATTGAGTCGCGATTGCATTAAACTGAATCCCAAGTATTGCATAGCCTTTACTTTTAAACCCCACCAAGCTTGTTCCTCCATCCCATGAGCCTTACTACAGGAGTTGTTTGAGCCATGCGAGTCGTAGAACAGCATGTGTAGGGTATGTGAGAGTCTGATGGATAACGAGGTACCTAAACAACTTAACCTGAGTAGTAATGGGATAACTAATGTCGTGGTATTGCACGGCAGATGCTACTGGGGGTAGCTTACGTAGAGGGAGCAAGGCGACGTAGGAGAATCCGGGAGCGAGATTGGCACACGATGTACCCAGGTTCACGTCCCCTTGGTGGAGGATCGCTCCCCGCTATCAATCCAAAGATATGATCATAGATTGGTTTACAATGGAGCCGGAGGCGGTGGGGAGACTAGATCTCATATGACGCGTACCTTGGGGTGCCCTTGGTGGCTTTATATATGCAGCCAGTTAGGGTTTACAAGTGCTTTAGTGGGCTTTCTATTCTATTGGAGTCGCCGCTTGGGCCTCGATCGGCGCCGATCGTCAAAGACGCCACTCGCCCGATTAGGCGAGTCGACCCGCCTGGGCTTGGCTTCACGGCTCGATCCAATTGGCGAATCCGCTTGGGTATACCCGATTGGTATTCCCCATCGAGTCCCCAGCGTTGTCGATTCGACGCGGGCTTGAGGCAGGGCGCGGAGAGTCTTGACGATGGGTCGTGGCGAATCGGCGACGAGCTCCTGAACATAGAAAAGAATCATGAAGCGGGAGGCAATCGGCGTGAGCCAGTCTGTGATGACCAGTTGGCGAAAGACGTAGGGTGTCGGTGAAGCCGCGCGTTGCGACGAGTCCCCAAACATGGAGCGTGCCGAGTCCCCGAGCGCGGCGAGTAACGAGGTTGAGCGCCGAGCCCCCAAGCGCGGCGAGTGGAGAGGTCGAGCGACCAGCGAGCGCGGAGTCCCCGAGCGCGGCGAGTGACGAGGTCGAGCGCCCGGCAAGCGTTGAGAACCCGAGCACGGAGAGCGACTAGGTCGAGCGACCGACGGTGCGAGTCCCGAGCACGGAGAGCGGCGAGGTCGATCAGCCGGCGATTGCCGCTGTCTGTAGCGCGCCGAGTCCCCGAGCGCGTCGAATACGCGAGGGCGAGTCCTTGGCGACGAGTCTCCGAGCGCGGAGAGCAGCGAGGCCGAGCGACCGACGGACGCCGAGTCCCCGAGCGCGGCAAGCGGCGAGGTCGATCGACCAACGGGCGCCGAGTCCCCGAGCACGGAGAGCGGCTAGCTCGATCGACCGGCGAGTGCCGCTGTCTATAGCGCCGAGTCCCGAAAGCACGCCGAGTACGAGGGCGTCTCGGCGACGAAGTCTCGAGCGGAGAGCAGCGAGGCCGAAGCGACCGACGGGCGCTGAAGTCCCGAAGGCGGCGAAGGCGAGGTCGATCGACTAACGGGCGCCGAGTCCCGAGCGGAGAGCGGCGAGGTCGAACGACCGCGAGTGCCGCTGTGAAGCGCTGAAGTCCCCTCGCGCCGAGTACGCGAGGGCGAGTCCGCGCGGCGAAGTCTCAGCGGGAGAGCAGCGAGGCCGAAGGCGACGGGCGCTGAGTCCCCAGCGATGAAAGGCGAGGTCGGCGATTTCGACGGGCGCCGAGTCCCGAAAGCGGAGAGCGGCGAGGTCGAACGACCGCGAGTGCTGCCTCAGCGCGCCGAGTCCCCGAGCGCGTCGAGTACGCGACGGCGAGTCCGCGACGGCGAGTCCCCGAGCGTGTTGAGTATGCGAGGGATAGTCCGTGGTGACGAATCGAAGAGGGAGAGCCGCGGTCGTGCAACCCCGCGTACATGCAGCATGCCTAGGAGTAGTCCCCGAGGCTCGAGTTGGCTTGTAGAGGCGACTCGAGGCTCATATTTTGAAAATAGTAGTGGTTGTTGCCGAGCGTGGCGAGTGGAGAGGTCGAGCGACCGACGGGCGCCGAGTCCCAGAGTGCGGCGAGCGGCGAGGTCGATCGACCGACGGGCGCCGAGTCCCCGAGCGCGGCGAGTGGCGAGATCGAGCGACCGGTGAGCGTCGAGGCCGAGCGACCGATTATGCGCCGAGTCCCCGAGTGCGGCGAGCGGCGAGGTCGATCGACCGACGGGCGCCGAGTCCCTGAGTGCGGCGAGTCCATGATGGCTGCGAGTCCGCGAGGGAAGAGTCCCCGAGCGCGGCGAGTCCGCGATGATTGCGAGTCCGCGAGGGGAGAGTCCCGGAGTGTGGCGAGTCCGCGATGATTGCGAGTCCGCGAGGGGAGAGTCCCCGAGTGTGGCGAGTCCGCGATGATTGCGAGTCCGCGAGGGGAGAGTCCCCGAGTGTGGCGAGTCCGCGATGATTGCGAGTCCGCGATGATGTTGATTGCGCTGTTTTCTTAGCGAGTCTCTCGTCTTGGCCCGGGGGGCCAGTCGCATGGCGACTCCAAAGATGGCTCTCGACTTGGCGTTCTTCCTGGACGATCCGAGGCTCGGTTTGCGAGTCCTCGTCCGCAGATTTGGCCCAGCGTCGTCGACCGTCTAAGGTTGAGGAGGACATGGTGCTTTGTGTAGCACTACCATTTGTCTTGGCCGAGGCCCCGAGCAAGGCGACTCAATGATGGCTCTCGGTTGCTGTTTTCGTGGGACGATCCGAGGCTCGGTTGAGTCCTCGTCCGCACTACTTGGCCATTGCGAGTCGCTCTTTCAAAGGTTGACAAAGGAGAATTGATTTTTCCGGGGAAGAGGCGCGATGGTGAGTCCATGCAGCGTGGCATGCGACCCTCTGGCGACTGGACGATGAAGGTCCTTAGCGGCGCGTGCATTCGACGTAGCGAAAAGAGTCGACGCGGGACACGGTCGACGCGGCCGGAGGTCGCGCTATGGCGATGTCGACGCGGCGGACACGGGTCGACGCTGAAGGAGGTCGCTATATGGCGATCGGCGCGGGCGACACGGGTCGACGCGAGACGGAGGTCGCGCTATGGCGATGTCGACGCGGCGGACACGGGTCGACGTCGACGGAGGTCGCTATATGGCGATGTCGGCCAGCGGACACGGGTCGACGCGTGGCGTAGGTCGCTCTATGGCGATGTCGACGCCGCGACACGGGGTCGACGCGGACGGAGGTCGCGCTATGGCGATGTCGGTAGCGGACACGGGTCGACGCGGCGGACGGAGGTCGCTATGGCGATGTCGGCCAGCGGACACGGGTCGACGCGGTGAAGGAGGTCGCGCGCTATGGCGATGCCGAAGTGCGAGCCAAGGCCGCGATGGTGATCCCGTGGCAGGCAAGTCCGCGCTGGGCGAGTCAGCGAGGGCGAGGGGAGTCCGTGGCAGCCGAGCGACCCAGCTGGCTTCTTCGCGGCTCCACGTGATGTCATGCATATACAAATAAACAACATATACGTTGATGATTAGATCACATAATAATACCGTAATTGACTCGTATAGTAATTAATACATAAGAAGATAAGATTGAATTAGATAATCCCATTAGTCATGGCCTCATGCGATTTAGCGTGGTGTATGTGTAGCTGTGTGCTTCAAATGATGGATACCACACTTCACGCAATCGGATGTGCCAATAAGCGATCTTAACTTGAGTCTCTAATCTTAGTATTGATCCTTTGCACGATCACGTCAGCGATATTGGCCACGGCGTGGTTGAGCCAGGCCGAAGCAAACCAACTTGGTGATTCACGTAGACATGACTCCTTGTACGATTCTCCAGTGGTACATACATATAAAATATAGGCAAGAGATTAGATCTGATCTAAATAAATGATTTAACCATGGTAATCATTACGGAGAGACACGAGTAGTTTGGACGGATCAAACCAATCGATTCTTGTCGCTGCATGACCGGTGTCTGTTTTTGCGATCGATTGAATTTTAATCCAAATCAATCTGCTCCGGACGTGATCAAATTTGTACACACCCACGCCACTGAAATAGCTGATGAAGATGTTGCTGGATCCCGCCCGGATCATCACCCTCCAAGGCTCTTAACCTTGTGGTCGTGGGTTCGTGCCCCACGGTGGGTGCCAACTGTCGTGGTATTGCACGGCAGATGCTACTGGGGGTAGCTTACGTAGAGGGAGCAAGGCGACGTAGGAGAATCCGGGAGCGAGATTGGCACACGATGTACCCAGGTTCACGTCCCCTCGGTGGAGGATCGCTACGTCCTGCTATCAATCCAGTATATGATCATAGATTGGTTTACAATGGAGCCGCCGGAGGCGGTGGGGGAGACTAGATCTCATATGACGTACCCCTTGGGGGTGCCCTTGGTGGCTTTATATATGCAGCCAGTTAGGGTTTACAAGTGCTTTAGTGGGCTTTCTATTGGAGTCGCCGCCTTGGGCCTCCAGTCGGCGCCAGTCGTCTGGGTCCAGCACGCGCCACTCGCCGTATTGGGCGAGTCGACCCGCTCTGGGCTTGGCTTCAGTCGGCTCGATCCAGCTGGCGAATCCGCTTCGTGGGTATACCCAGATTGGTATTCCCCCATCAACTAATGAAAGTGGCACCAGTGAGCAATATCTGCTATTTGGTTTTTCCTGCTCACTTGTGTCCCGTAGGACCCCGAGTACTTGATTCATGTTCCTTGATTTTTCGCGCTATCCACATCCGGGAGGCTTATGGGACCCCCCTGAGCCAGAGCTTGATTCAGTCTTATTTCTTGGGGCCACAAACTAGTTTGAGGTTTTATTTACTATCCTGTACTTATGCCATGCTTTACTGCTTTAATACGATTGTGCGAGGAGCACCTGTCGCTTTAGGTAAGCGGAGTGTTTCATGGTATCGACAAGCCTAGTTTTGGGTTCCCGATCGTTACCACCGACGCAAACCTTGAGTCCGTCTCGAAGTTAGCTAACCGTTGCGGTAGTTTAATGGGGTGGCCTGAAATATTTCTCAATCCTGATTGCTTTGTCGTGAAGGCCTCGTTGGTTTTGATTTGGTTTTTCCGAGGTTGATCGAGTGTGTGTTGCTATTTGTGCACCGCAGGTAAAACTTTCAAAGCCGTGTCCGCGGTTATGGACGACTTGGAGCACAGTTTCGATCATAGACAAGCATAACTAAAGTACCGCTTTAATTTGACTAAGTAACGACTAGTAATTAGTGCAACACTCATGGAATGGTTAATAAAATTTCCAAGATGGGGTTGTTCGTCCGCTTCCTCGTTGGTAGCGAGGAGGAGGATGGATCTGGATATTCTTGTTATAATGTTGTCATTAATTCACGGACATCCGTCTATCTTTGGTTAGGCGGATGGTTAGCGAGTATCTATAGACTGTTAGGGTTTATCTTTTGCTGCAATTCGTCACCCCAGGTTGTGTCCCTTTAGAGGCATAAAGACTTGCGAAAACCCTAGGGTCTCACACGATAAATTATTGGTTCAGATGAACAGGTACACTCGCAAGATGGATACTGGGTGGAGGAGGCTGATGATGTGGGAAACGATCGTTCGGTGTAGACATTCCGGGAACGGGGATCCATGAGATCTGTGGGCGGGATGTGCTTATTTCTGGGCATCTTATGCCGATTTGCTTCTTATCCGTATTCGGATCTTGTTTGCCGCTTCCGCCTGATACTCTGATGTGTGATGTATGAGGAAATATCCTAAACTATTATATCTATCTAGGACATTTGAATCTTGCCATATGGCGTTGCTATATTTCCTTTCTTTTTAGATGGAATGGCTCTGATGTACTATTGTATGGTGGCTTGCATACATACTCATTTGTGTATGTAGTTGATCCCTTCGCCTGCCGATTACGCCGCCCGTACTTGTCCCGATGACTGGAAATGGTTGGGACGGCCGAAAGGTCTACCCGTGAGTGGCATTTGGGCCCTACCGTACTATTTCAACCATTTCCGCTCATCCAGGCTTGTATCTAGGAGCGTAATTCACCGAGGTAGTTAAAATTGGTATCAGAGCCATCCCGCCCTTCAGAGTCTCAGCCAAATGGTCGTTGTCAGTCTAGCAAATATTTTGGGTAGTTATGTATACTAGGGAAAAACAAAACGTGAGAGTAGGACTGCTTCCACTTTTCTTCTTACCCACCCACCCACCCTTTTCTGGTAAGGAAGTGTAACGTTTTCAATCCTCTTCTTAAAAGTTCAAACTAGGATTCACGTGTTCTGGGTTTCCGTAGTACCATAGGTTGTGTGTTTGTGTGTGTGTGTGTAATCCCTTGTCTATCTGTTGCATCCAAGTTGTTATCTAATCAGCCTTTGGTTATCAACTGTTGGTACATTCCATACCGACAGGCTTTTGCAAACCGACGCGATCTATCTGATTCGTTGTATACCGCCGCGATCTGTCTTACTCTTTGTTATCCGACGTTATCTTGTTGGGGTGTTCGTTTCCGTAGTTACCAATCTTAGGTTCAACGTGAGAAGAAGGGGTTGGGATATGTGTTCCACTTATTCATGTGCGGAGTAATGATTTGAGTGCGGGATGGAGTCGCGACCATACCACTACTCTTATCATTCGCTTTTGTATATTGAATTGGTAGAGTCACTAATCTTGATTCGTTAAGTAATTTTGCGCATCTATTGGTACTTTAATGCCGAAATTTGTGGAAAAATTTTCTTTGATATATTTGTGTACCACACTCCTTTTTCGATGTATGCGATATGCTTAATATCTTCTAGGTGCTTTGAACTTTGTTGATATTTTAATATCATCTTAGTAAATTGTATCCTTTAATCTTGGTTAATTCCATCTTGGTACTATTTTGGATTATTATTATTCTCCATTATAGTACTGACTTGTGTTTTATATCAATCACAGGATGGATCCACCACGCCGTTCTGATGAGGACATACCACCTGAACTAGGATCCGCGCTATCAAACATCGCCAATGCCTTGGCAAAGAATGCGCAGAACCGGCGCTTTGAGGAAAGTGTTCGAGGAATGAGTTTGCTCCACTACCTCCACCTCCCAAGCGAGGAGACATCAAAAGTTTCTCAAGTTCAACCTCACCAATTTGATGTTTCGATCGACCCTTTGGATGCGGATGATTGGTTGCGTGAGATGTCAAGGCTACTCGAGACTGCTGATGTTCCTGAGCAAGAGTGGGTAAAGTGTGCTACTCACCTTCTGAAGGGGGATGCAACTCTCTGGTGGGAGAATTACCTGAAGGCAAACTGGGTTGGTTTTCAGCCTACTTGGGAACGGTTCACTGGAGCGTTCAAAGAGCAGTATCTGTCAGAAATTGTCATGGAGAGGATGAAGGAAGCCTTTCTCAACCTCAAGCAGGGAAATGATAATGTCAACACCTACATCAGGAACTTCATGAATCTTTCTCGTTATGGTGGCGATGAGATCTCCGATGATAAGAAGAAGCAGAAGAGGTTCCGGCAAGGGCTCAATGCATCGATTAAATATGCAATCACACATGCAAGGCCGACGTCTTTTCTGGAACTTCAGCACACAGCTCTGCATGAGGAAGCAAGTAGGCAAGTGTTTGAGGAGTCAAAGAAACACAACCGTGATGCACCAAGCTATTCAGCTATGTCAGCTCCTTCTAAGCGGCGTGTCTGGGTTCCTAACACCCCACCGTCGCTCCCGGCTCCACCAAGACCTGCAAGCTACGCGTCAAGGCCACCAAACTTCCTCACCTTGCTCCTGGGGCTACAACCACCACTACCACAGGCGCTGGCGGAGTCCTCAGCTACGTTGCTCCCACCCACGGTGCTTGTTTCACGTGGAGACCACAGGCATCTGATCGAATCGTCTGCTGAAAAACAAAGCTCTTCCTCCACCCCTCCAAGATCTACGCAAGCTCTCCTTTGGTTCGCACCACCACCTCGGGCTCTCAACATCAACACCAAGCCGGGTCTCATTGCTCGTGCCAACTGTGTCAACGCCGCTCAAGCTGAGCATGCACCTGGAGTTGTGATGGGTATGCTTTCCGTTAACTCAGTCCCTGCACGTGCTTTGTTTGATTCTGGTGCATCGCATTCTTTTGTTTCTCACAAGTTTGCAAATGAGAATGAGTTAGTCTTGGTTCCTCTCCTCAAGCGGTTAATGGTCCTTTCTCCTGGAGAGAAGATGGCAGCTTCTAAAGTCAGCCATGGCAATCAAATTGAGATTGGTGGCTCTTCATTCTCGGCTTCCTTAATTGTTTTGGGCAATTCTGACATTGATGTCATCTTGGGCATGGATTGGTTGACAGCAAATGCAGCTGTGATTGATTGTCTTTGAACGCCGGTTTCTCTCAAGATTCTCAAGGCCATATAGTCTATTCTCCAAGTCTAACTCGCTATCCAGCTTTTCTTTTGGCGGCTCTGAATGATGATGCTATGGAAGCTATTCGAGTGTTCCGTGGTCCGTGAGTTTCGGATGTCTTTCCCAAGAGTTGCCGGTATGCCTCCGGATCGTGAGGTTGAGTTTGTAATTGAGATTGAACCGAACGGCTCCTATCTCCAAGACCTTATAAAATGGGTCCGCCGAGTTGGCTGAACTCAAACGTCAACTTGATGAACAAGAGAAGTTGGGTTTCATTCAACACAAGATTTCTTGGGTAGCCCAACAATCTTTGTGAAGAAGCGTGTGATCGATAGACTTTGTGTTGACTATCGGGCTCTCAATGCTAAAACCATCAAGAACAAATATCCCTTCCACGGATTAATGATCTCTTCGATCGGCTAGTGGAGGTGGTGTTCTCTAAGCTTGACTTGAGAAGTGGTTATCACCAAATCAAGATTCGCAAGGAAGATGTTCCTAAAACAGCTTTCACCACCCGCTATGGCCTGTATGAGTACACGGTCATGTCTTTCGGTCTCACCAACGCACCTGCTACCTTCTCGAGGCTTATGAACTTGGTTTTCATGGAGTACCTTGATAAGTTCGTTGTGGTCTATCTGGATGACATCCTAGTCTATTCTAAGTCAAAGGAAGAGCATGAAGAACACCTTCGGTGTGTCCTAAACAAGCTTCGTGAGAACCGCTTGTATGCAAAGTTCTCAAAGTGTGAGTTTTGGCTACCTCAAGTAACCTATCTTGGTCATGTCATCTCTGCCAAGGGCATTGCAGTCAACCCAGAAACTGTGAAGACAATTGTTGAATGGCTTCCTCCTGTTAATGTCAAAGAAGTGCGGAGTTTCCTTGGTTTGGCTAGTTATTGCCATCGCTTCGTTCAGAACTTTTCGAAGATAGCGAAGCCTCTTACCGATCTCCTCAAGAAAGGCAAGAAATACCTTTGGACTCCTGCATGTCAAGCAAGCTTTGAGACACTCAAAGAGAAGCTCACTTCCACACCGCCTTGGTTCCTCCGGATACATCTAAGCCTTTCCGGATATATTCTGTGACGCCTCTTTGCAAGGATTGGGTGCGGTCCTTATGCAAGAGAAACAAGTGGTTGCTTATGCCTCTCGGCTTGAAGACGCATGAGATCAACTATCCCACACATGACTTGAGATCGCAGCAGATTGTCTTTGCTTTGAAGCTATGGAGGCACTACTTGCTTGGCAACCGTTGTGATATCTTTTCGACCACAAGAGTTTGAAGTATATCTTCACTCACCTGATCTCAACCTTGGCAGAGGAGATGGATTGAAGCAATCAATGATTTTGATTTGACCATCAACTACACGGGTAAAGCTAATGTCATGGCCGATGCTCTCCGCAAAGCTTATGTCAACAACCTCATGATGGAAGAGCAATGACCTCTCTTGTGCGAGGAATTCGTCACTCAACCTTGAAATTGTGGAACAAGGGCATCTCCTGAACCTTCGGCTACTCCTCTCTTGGAAGAAAAGATTCGCTCTCGTCGACTTGGTGATCCGCACCAAAAGATCATCTCTAAACTTCAGCTTCCGAATTATGAGTCTTTCCACGTCGATGATCAAGGCACGCTTTTCTTTGAACACCGGATGTTTGTTCCGAACTACCCGGGTTTGAGAGAGCAAGTTCTCAAGGAGGTGCACGATTCTGTTCTTTCTATCCATCCTGGCAGCACAAAGATGTACATGGACTTGAAAACACAATATTGGTGGCCTGGTTTGAAACGATATTGTGCCAAGTATGTCTCAGAGTGTGATGTCTGCCGCAGAGTGAAAGCTGTCCATCAGAAACCTTTCGGTCTTCTACAACCATTGAAACCCCCGGAATGGAAATGGGAGAAAGTAGAGATGGACTTCATCACTGGTTTTCCAAGGTCGCAGAAGGGCAACAATGCAATCCTTGTTGTCATCGACAGGCTCTCTAAAGTGGCTCACTTCTTCCCCGTCAAGGAAACAATTTCTGGAATTCAGTTGGCTGAGCTCTATATCAACATAATTGTCTCTCTGTATGGGGTTCCGCTTGAGATCAGTTCAGACCGTGGAAGCATCTTCACTTCCAAGTTCTGGGAAAGTTTCCAAAATGCTTTGGGAACAAAGTTGAACTTCAGCACAGCTTACCACTCTCAGTCGCAAGGACAAGTTGAAAGGATCAATCAGATTCTGGAGGATATGCTTCGTGCTTGCGTCATCTCTTTTGGCATGAAGTGGGAGGAATGTCTTCCTTATGCTGAATTCTCTTACAATAACAGCTTCCAGAAAAGTCTAAAGATGGCACCATTTGAGGCTCTCTATGGCCGTAAATGCAGAACTCCAATTGGTTGGTCAGGTGCAGGAGAAAGAATTTGGTTTGGCCCTGACATTGTAACTCAAGCGGAGGAGAAGGTGCATATCATTCTTGAGAATCTGAAGATTGCTCAAAGTCGCCAGAAGAGCAATTATGACAGGAAGCACACGGACATGGTGTATGTCCCTGGTGATCTTGTTTACCTTCGTGTCACTCCCATGAAAGGAACACACCGCTTTGGTATCAAAGGAAAGCTGGCTCCTAGATACATCGGTCCTTTCAAAATTCGTGGTAGAAGAGGAGAAGTTGCTTATGCTCTTGAGCTCCCGGAAAAACTCAAAGTTCATGATGTTTTCCACATCTCTCAACTCAAGAAGTGCTTCAAAGATCCCGGCAGGACCGTGGATCATGAGCTAATCAATCTCCAAGAAGACCTGTCTTATCAAGAACACCCCACAAAAATCCTTGAGACCGCAGAAAGAAGGACTCGTAACAAGTCCATCAAGTTCTGCAAGGTGCAGTGGTCGCACCATTCCGTTGATGAAGCCACTTGGGAGCATGAAGATGAACTCCGTGCCAACTATCCTACCCTCTTTGTGTCTTCTTCTTCTTCCTAGAATCTCGGGGCGAGATTCCTGTTTAGTGGGGGAGAGTTGTAGCATCCCATTTGTCTAACAACTGTAATGCTACTTGATCTAGTAATATAATGGCTACTCTCTACATATAATTGTTGCATCATCATCATATCATGCTCATGTCATCATGCCACCTTGCATTTGAGCATCATACAAAAACCCTTGTGTTTTGGTTCTTATCTCATATGCATTATTATTTATATTTGCCTCTTGATATTGTATTTGGTTCTTGATATATTGTTAAATGCCCAAGTTGAGTTGGGGGCATATCTTTTATTGACTCCACCACCCTTTCTTTCACCACTTTACAATCCCACCATCCCATTATCCATGAGCTTGTAATTATTTTTCTTTTGGGGTTTAATCAAGCTCATGAGAGATAGGGTGGGTCCAATCCTACAAGTTCTTTTGCTTGACCCTTACTCCAACTTTGGAGGATGCAAATAGATAAATGCCATGAGATATTATTTTGTTTTCACAAGATAAAACCTAGCATTTAATGCATTTGCATGGGCCATGCAACCATCACCAACTTTGGTCATCTTTGGATTTATTTGAAGTTTGAGTGGTTCATCTCTATCTCTATCCTTTCTTTTAGGCTTGATATATTTTGATCTTGCTTACACCTCATCCCCATCTCCATCTACCCCATCACCACCTTTTCTCCTTTTCTCTCTTTTGGCTATCTTGCTTGAGCTTGTTGATCTTGCTTGATCTTGCTTTGTCTTGTCAAACACTCAACCTCACCCCTCATCTCTCTACCTCTCTAGCTATCTCTAAAACCTACCCCCCTAATCACATACCCTACCCCTCTCTCTCTAACCCCCCCTCTCTTAATCCTCTCCCTAAACCCTACCCCCTCTAAACACCATTCCCAATCCTCTATCTAAACCCTAAGCCTCCCCCTCTCTCTCTCAGCCTCTCCCTCCCTCTCTCCTAGCTGGCCCCACCATGCCACCGAGCCTACCCAACCCTAAACCCTAACCCGACCCTAGCTAGCCCGAGCCTAGCACCACCCTCTCTCCTCCCTATATCTTTCTCTCTATGCCATAGGGCCCCCCTAGCCGAGCCTGCCCCTGCCTCCTTGCTCTCACGACGACCCCACCTGGTAGCCCCTCCCCCTCCCCCTGCCTGGCCCCATGCCGATCACGTGAGGGAGAAGGTGGCAAAAGGTGGCCGACGCCACCTTCCCCTCCCCCACGCTATCTACCCCTTCCCCCTCCTTATCTTCTGCCTCACCCCCCTCTCTGCCTCGCCAAATCTACCCAGAGGCCCTGCCTCGCCTCCCCTCTTCTCTCTTTTTCTCCACCGCCACCATCCTCCGACGCCGGCCACCACCGTCGGCTCCCTCTCGTCCACATCGATCCAGGAGGCGGGCGAGGTGCTAGGGTTGACGAGGAAGCTTTGCAAGGCCTCTGCATCGCCCCTGTACCCGCACGCGAGGAGGAGGAGCCCCAGGCCGAGATACACGCCGACGCACCGACGCAAACCCTAACCGCCGGTGCGCCAGCCTCGCCGACGATCGTGACCGCCTCGAGCCGTTCCACCTACACCAACGCCCTCACGGTGAGCCCACAAACCCCCTAGACATGCCCCTGCCCTGCTTCGTTTCCTGTCGGCGACGAGCGTTTCGTCGAGCAGCCTGCGCGCGCCGCCGATCGCTGGCGTCTGCACGCTCGCGCTCCGCGCAAACCCTATCTAGCCGCGCCCCCTTACCAGACAACAACCCACACCCACCGCAGTGGCTGCCGCCTCGCAGCACGCACGCCAGGTCCCGCGTTCGACCCCACCTCGCCGCTGCGGCGCGTTTGTTTTCTGCAGCGGAAGAAGCAGATCTGCGTGGTACTTTTCCTAAACCCCACCCACCTTTTCGCCATGCCGCGATCCCAGAGACCCACCTGCAGGCCTCTGTTTTTTGCAAAAAGGCTCCCCAAGTTTCGCAGCCTCAACCCGCGGTCCCCGGCTCCTCCATGTGGCACGCCACCGAGCCGGCCGTGGCCCCACCTGTCATGCACGTGGGCTAGCTGAGCCGCGGTGGCCACAAGCTTTTCTGCGTGCGTGGCCCTGTGCTAGACCTGTCCCCACCTGTCATTGTCTGTGGGTATAAAAGAGTGAGTAACAAAAGGTTTTGGTTGTCTGTTTAATTCAAATCTATTTCAAATGAATTCAAATTCAAAATTAAATCTGTTTTCAAATAACTTTAAAATTATAAATCCAAATTTAACAAATAATATATGAATTTGAATCAGAAAAATGTGAGGAATTCAAATATGCTATCCACAATATCAATTGAGCACTTTATTTTCTAAGTTGAATAAAATTACAATAAAATGCCCCTTGACTTAAATAATTAATAACTTTAGTTCTATAACTCCAAATTTGACAAATGATATGTCTAAAATGATCAGCTCGACGAGACCTTTCTGTTTATGCTATCCATGACCTAAATTACAGCATGCATCATATAAATATATAGTATACAGCAACTAATATGACAATAAATTGTGGCCAAAACTCAATAAAATGTTTATTCCTTATATTCTACACCTCACCCATGCCATGCTACATTATTGCCATGCAACTTGTGCATCATTCATCATGGCATGATTGTTTGCTTGTCGCATTTTATACATATGCTTGTGCACTTTATTTATGTTGGCCCTTGTTTGTTTGGTTCTTCTTCGAATAGACGCTGAGCAGGGAATATATCAAGAGAACCAGGAGCACTACCCAGATCCATCCCTTGCTTCAACTGAGCTGCCAGGCAAGCACTACCACATGCTTGCATACATACAGTACCTATTGCCTCTATCTTATTCTTGCATCATTGAGTCGCGATTGCATTAAACTGAATCCCAAGTATTGCATAGCCTTTACTTTTAAACCCCACCAAGCTTGTTCCTCCATCCCATGAGCCTTACTACAGGAGTTGTTTGAGCCATGCGAGTCGTAGAACAGCATGTGTAGGGTATGTGAGAGTCTGATGGATAACGAGGTACCTAAACAACTTAACCTGAGTAGTAATGGGATAACTAATGAAAGTGGCACCGGTGAGCAATATCATTATTTGGTTTTTCCTGCTCACTTGTGTCCCGTGGGACCCAGTACTTGATTCATGTTCCTTGATTTTCGCTATCCACATCCGGGAGGCTTATGGGACCCCCTGAGCCAGAGCTTGATTCAGTCTTATTTCTTGGGTCCACAAACTAGTTTGAGGTTTTATTTACTATCCTGTACTTATGCCATGCTTTACTGCTTTAATACGATTGTGCGAGGAGCACCTGTATCATGTTAGGTAAGCGAGTGTTTCCGCGGTATCGACAAGCCCTAGTTTTGGGTTCCCAGTCGTTTACAGCCACTGACGCAAACCTTGAGTCCGTCTCGAAGTTAGATAACTTCGTTGCGGGTAGCTTAATGGGGTGGCCCCAAATATTTCAATCGTGATTGCTTTGTCGTGAAGGCCTCGTTGGGTTTTGATTTGGTTTTTCCGAGGTTGATCGAGTGTGTTGCTATTTGTGCACCGCAGGTAAAACTTTCTGAAAGCCGTGTCCGCGGTTATGGACGACTTGGAGCACAGTTTCTCGATCATAGACAAGCATAACTAAAGTACCGCTTTAATTTGACTAAGTAACTGACTAGTAATTAGTGCAACACTCATGGAATGGTTAATAAAATTTCCAACAGATGGTGGTTGTTCGTCCGCTTCCTCGTTGGTAAGCGAGGAGGAGGATGGATCTGTGGATATTACTGTTATAACTGTTGTCATTAATTCACGGACATCCGTCTATCTTTGGTTAGGCAGATGGTTAGCGAGTATCTATAGAATTGTTAGGGTTTATCTTTTGCTGCAATTGCGTCACCCCAGGTTGTGTCCCCTTTAGAGGCATAAAGACTTGCTGAGTACCCCTAGGGTCTCACACGATAAATTATTGGTTCAGATGAACAGGTACACTCGCAAGATGGATACTGGGTGGAGGAGGCTGATGATGTGGGCAACGATCGTTCGGTGTAGAGATTCCGAACGGGATCCATGAGATCTGTATGGATGTGCTTATTTCTGGGCATCTTATGCCGATTTGCTTCTTATCCGTATTCGGATCTTGTTTGCCGCTTCCGCCTGATACTCTGATGTGTGATGTATGAGGAAATATCCTAAACTATTATATCTATCTAGGACATTTGAATCTTGCCATATGGCGTTGCTATATTTCCTTTCTTTTTAGATGGAATGGCTCTGATGTACTATTGTATGGTGGCTTGCATACATACTCAATTGTGTATGTAGTTGATCCCTTCGCCTGCCGATTACGCCGCCCGTACTTGTCCCGATGACTGGAAATGGTTGGGACGGCCGAAAGGTCTACCCGTGAGTGGCATTTGGGCCCCACCGTACTATTTCAACCATTTCCGCTCATCCAGACTTGTATCTAGGAGCGTAATTCACCGAGGTAGTTACAGCAGGCATATTCCCTTCAGTCTCACACTTGCACTAGAGTTAATAATCTAGTTTGAAAACTTTGCGTATTGAACACTTATGGCTTTCTGGTGTTGCATATACGCGATTGCTAGTGGTTAACATAATCTCCGGATCTGACACTTTCAGGTCCGTGTGTATTTGCATGTTTTTGTGTCTTCACGCATCACTCATTCTCTAATGAGATAACATTGTATAAATTTGGTCTTTTGGTGAGACCTTTAGTTCCTTAGAGTTAAATCATGTCGATACTATTGTCGTACAATATATCTTTATAGTATTAGCCTATTGTGAACCATACCTTAGTTTAATAACAAACTACTTGACACAGATGCCCTCCTTTGCTGCTACTATAGCAGTCATACACTTAGCCTTTTTGTTGTAGTATCATCACAATGTCTTAACTTTGGAATTCATCCAAATCCATCATGGAATCTCTTTTCCATTTCATTGTGCCACCCATAGTTTAAATTGAGATAAACTTAATCTTGTATCTTATGACAAACTTAGTATCAATGTAACACTTTACAATGAACTATTTGTAACTGTTTGTCACCTTTATATAAATATATTCTTAGTTCTTCCAGAAGATCATAAGAATATCCTTACTATCGTACAATAATCATCTTATGGGTCATTCCGGTATATGCACATAACATTTAGAGCATAGAACATATCTGGATGTGTACATATCACAGTATGATTGATTAAAATATTTTTGTGATTTAACTCACCAAGTTTCAAAGCACTTGAATCTTGTTTCACTTACCAAGTATCAATACACTTGAATCTTGATTCAATTCTTTTCCATGCGACAAGAACCTTTTCTCGTCGTTTCCATATTGAACTCATTCAATATCTCATATATGTACGCCTGACATAACCATATTAGCATCACAATCTATCCATATAGACATTCATGCCTAATATTCGATTTTTGCCTAAGTCTTTTATCGAAATGAAATTCTTAACCTTTGTCAATAAAAGATACATCATTTCCAATCAACAATATGTCCTCCACATAATGTATTAGATATGTGTCTCGATGCTCCCACTTAATTTCTTGCAAATGCAAGCATCTTCATCGTCTCCGGTGAAATTAAACTTCTTTAACAGTTTTATCATGATGAAGATTTCAACTCCATGGTGCTTACTTCAACCATTGAAGTTTGCATGCCCTTTTTAGCATCCTTTGAATTTAACAAAACCCTTTGGATCGTGTCATGTACACGTCCTAGGTAACCATTCTATTATAAGAACTTTGTTTTGTTTGTTCAACTACCATATACCAAAATTACATGTAGTTTGGTTGCTATATTAATTCGTCCAGACTAAATATCGCTATGAAAGATCAAACCTTGTCATAGTCAACTCCTTGAACATTGTCGTAAAATCTTTACCAACATGTTGACTATTTTATAGATGTGAAACATCCATACTTGTATCTTTATAGATCCAAATACGACCGATAGGTTTTTACACCTTTCTGGAGGGTCTTCCAAGTTAAAATCCTGATTTCTCGTGAATGGAACTATCATAGATTTTATGGCTTCAAGCCATTTGACGAGTCAGGGCCCATCATCGCTTTTTTGCATGTAGTCGGTTCATCATTGTCAAACAATAATGATTTAATCTCAAATCTTAGTATTTGATTGCCCGACCTACTGATGTCTACGCACTTCTATTCTCGTAGACAGTTGTTGGGCCACCAAGTGCAGAGGTTTGTAGAACAGCAGCAAGTTTCCCTTAAGTGGATTACCCAAGGTTTATCAAACTCGGGGAGGAAGTGGTCAAAGGTATCCCTCTCAAGCAACCCTGCAATCAAGATACAAGAAGTCTCTTGTGTCCCCAACACACCCAATACACTTGTCAGGTGTATAGGTGTACTAGTTCAGCGAAGAGATATTGAAATACAAGTGGTAATAGTGCCAGAAAATAGCTTCTAAATTTTTGTTGACATGGGGTAACGTGTGTGGGTGCCAGAAAATAGCTTGACAGTGAGGTAAAGACTAAAGGCAAAAGGATGGAAGCAAGCAAACATGCAACAGATCTAGATGTGAACGGTGTTTCAATGTTTAGAAACAAGGCCTAGGGATCATCACTAGTGAACACTCTCTCATATAAATATCCTCTCTTCATGATACTACTCTTAACTACACTTCGGTTGGACACTTTCATCATCGGTAGGGCTATAACAGCACTCCTCAAAGTCCGCCTTCCCCAATCTAGATAACCCCACACTGTCACCTTGAGCGCTAGATGGTTCCAACAAACACCACAATTTCACAGAGACATCCAACTCCAAATATAACTCATAACAAATATTCAATCTTGTCGAGGGAATGACCACGGCAGACGCTGCAATCGGCAGCGAGTAGTAGAACGAGGGGCAAGGGCGGCCAGCCATCTGCGGTGCGAGATGAGGGCAGAGACACAGGGTTTTACCCAGGTTCGGCCCCCCGGAGGGTAAAGACCTACTCCTGCTAGATTGTATTATGGAGGTGTTTACAATGGGCGAACTCGGCGACTAGGCGGCGAGTTGCTTGGGCGTATGAGGGAACGTGTCTCTACTCACCCTATAGGGAGATTTATATAGGCTCACCTCCCCTAGGGTTTACATATCTCAACCGATTCGATTCTGACTTGAATCGTTTAACCTAGACCGACCGGCCTATCTACTACTTTGGGCCTTCAACTTCCAAATACCGATACCTTGATGGGCTTTTGATCCACTGCTGCTCTGCAGCCCACTGCCACCCTTGGGCGATCGGAAGCGTCCGTGAGTATACCCCAGTAGGCGTATCCCCATCAGTAGTCCCCGAGGCCGTCGTTGATTAGGCGTGAGTGGCTGCTGGCAGTCGGAGTATACGGCTTCAAGTTGGCATCCAGTCGAATCGTCGGCGGGCTCCTGTATAAAGGAAAAAATCCGGCGAACCAAGTCGCGTCTTAGGCGAGTCGAGCCGACGAAACGCGGTCTCGGCGAGTGACTTAACGAGCCGAGTGGCTGGAGTTGGACCGTCAGGCGTGGTCAAACTAGCCGTTAAGGTAACTCAACGGTAACTTCTGGCGTAATCATCGCGCGGTAACGGCCCCCTGATTTGGCGGGCAACTCCTGCTATATAAGAGGAATGGTAGGCTATCGCAGAGCCAACCGCCCACCATTTCTTCCGAGTGCGCGCATCTCCCTTCCTTTGCTCCGCGATCCAATCGACCGAAATCTTCGATCCCCAACCAACCTCTTGACCATGGACCTCTCCACCGAACCTTGGGCAGATCCAAATGCACAAGGCGCGGTGGCCTCGTTCGAGGAGGCCGGAATCCTGCCATTTGTTGGCGTATCCTCAGCCGAGAAACGACCCCAAACCCGCGAGAGAGAGTTTATGCTTCACCATCATCTCGGCGGGGTTAGGGTTTCCCACATCTCTGTTCTTCCGGCGTTTTTGTGCCTACTACGGGATCCAGCCCTCAGATCTGGGTCCCCACAGCATCGAGCAGCTCGCCATCTTCGTGGCATTCTGCGAGTGCTACTTGGGCTGCCGGCCCTACTTTCCCTTGTGGCAAGATCTGTTCCATGGACGGGTCAGCCGCGAGGAGGCGGGCGGCCCAATGCTAGCCGCGGGCGGCCTGACATTCCAGCTCAAGTCCAAAGCTTCCTTCTTCAACCTGATGCTGTCGGCCAAAGCAGCGAGCGACTGGAAGAAGTCATGGTTCTATGTGACCGAGGCGACTCCGGAGGACGAGGCGGCGATCCCGCGGTACTCGGCCAACCGCTCCGAGCCACGCCATCTCCAGGTCGGCAAGCTTCCCGACGACCAGCGGATGGTCGTCGACGAGATGCTCCAGGCCATCCGTGGCCTGAAGAAGAAGGGGCTCCAGACGATAAACTTGTACAATTGTTGGCTTGGGCGGCGGCTCGTTCCGCTCGCCCAACGCGAGCATTACATGTATCAGTACACGGGTCGAGGAGACTCGACGAAAGCCTGCCTCGATGAATGGAAGCTGGAGGACTATATCCCAGCGTTGAAGAAGATCACCCAGGCGGTGTATGCGGATGCGCAGGCCGGGGTCCCCCCCTACACCGCGAAGCGTCCGGCTCCGACGGTAATTTCTTTATCTTGTTCGCAGTCGCAGCGTATGCAGTCGCGGTAATTCTAACTCTGTCTCGTATTCATCGCAGCTGTTCCAAGTGGTGGAAGGGTGGCTCCCACCCGCCGATGACGAGAGCCCGGGGCCATCCACCCAGGATACAAGCGAGTCGCCGCCCGCGAAGGGCAACGAGGACGACGAGGACGAGTCCGAAGAGGAAATTGCCCCACTGGTCCGAAAGACCCGTGGGCAACGTCAGCGCGAAATCGAAGCGAGCAGGAGCCTCGAGCGTCATGATGATGACGACGAGCTCCCAGAGACCACCTCGCGCCGCCAGCCCACTCCTTCGAAGAAGAAGAAGGAAAAGGAGGCGAGGGCCCCCCCGAGGAGGAAAACGAAGCCGCCGAAGATGGCCTCGCCACAGACTCGACGCCATGGCTCGGCAGACGCGGCGCGACCCAGCGGCAACCGCTAGATGTGCCATCTGGAAGTGCTGGCCTCGATGCCTCCGCCATTCGGCCGGTCTCGAGCTAGGGAAGGCTCGGTATGCGACTTCGCCGCAAGGAGGCCCCGAGCGTGGCGGTCTCTCCCCGCAAGGAGGCTCCGACCGCAGCGGCTCCAATTCGCGAGGAGGCCCCCGCCGAAGGTGTCCCAGAGGCGCCAGCCGCGGCCTCAACGACGAAGAAGCCGTCCGTGTCTTGGGCCCACGACGTCCTGGAACTGGGGCTTAGTCGCAAACTGGGCCCCGAGCTGGAAAAACCGGCCGGCCTTCGTACTGGGCTACGTTTCATTCCAGTCGCCAAGTGAGTGCATTCGGCCTTCTCTATTTTCTATAAGTACTTCGATTGTCTTTTATTGATTTGATCTGATATGCAGGACCGGAGTGAAAAAGATGGGCCACCCGACCGTGGCCAAGGTACCCTCCGCCGCGAGCGAGGAGGATCCTTCCCGCAAGAGGAAAGTGGACGAGGTCGCCGTCTCAGCAGAAGGCGGCAAGAAGGCCAAGGGCGACGTCATCGTTACTGTCTCTGACGACGCAGCGGCCGCACCGGCCGGACCCGCAGTGGAAGCAACCGCATCTACAAAGGATGGCGTTTCCTTGCCTAGACCGGAGGAAGCGACTTCCTTTGGGGCGGGTGCCTCGATCGCTACCTTCCCCCGCTTCGTAACCAAGGCGGCCACGGCAAGCGGGGCTGCGCCCCCGAGCCTCGCTCCGGGGACCACCGACGCTGAGGTCGACCAACGTCGCGGGCACACGCCGGCGCTGCTCGCGTCTGTGGACGCAATACAACTCCATGGCATGCTTGGTGCAGCCATCCAGGTACCTCCAGTCCCCGAGGATCAGGTCGGTGCTTAGCAGCGGCGTGATTCTTATAGTTTTTCGTTTTGTACTTTCGCATCCAGTCCCGAAAGTGCACGCTAAATTTTAGCGGGTGGGCGAGCAATTCGTGATCGCCGGTCCCGATGCTTTTCGCTAAATTTTAGCGGTGGGCACGAGTAATTTTCGTGATCGCCGGTCCTCGAGCGCTCGCTAAATTTTAGCGGGTGGGCACCGAGTAATTTTCGTATTGCTGACTTTGATGATGTGCGGTCCGCAGATGGAGTCGGAGGCGATTGGCTGAAACAGCGTCTTGAAAGTGAGCGCCACTATCCGAGAAGCAAACAAGGAACTTCAGTTGTGCGCAGCGGAGGTGGCTCGCCGGGAGCTTGTCCTCGGTGAACTGGTGGCGGTGCGATCTGCGTTAAGTCTTCTGAAGAGGGTCGCCGACCTCGGCGAATCGCGGAGGCAAAGAAGAAGCAAGCTCGGCGACAGGCGAGCTAAGGCCGCCATTGCGCCGGAGGAAGACCGCAGGTGTCGGAAGCCCTCGTTGTTGGGCTTCGGACGATTATTCGCCGCTTAGCTTCATCACGGGACTCGCCCGCCCGTTGCTTGGTGAGTGCGTCTTCCCTGTCTTTCAGTTGTATTGTTTGTGGTTTCCATGGTACTCATAATTGTCTCCTTCTCGCAGGTCGTGTTATTGGTAGCGAAGAAGAAGCGAGCTCGCTTGACGCGAGGGAATGCGTAAGCATGCTTGTCGACTCGGCGACGCTGTCGGCGACGTGCATCCGCGCCTATCTTCAAGAAATGTCGCCCACAGAGGTTATTCCCAGCGACCTTGTCAAGGTGTGGGAGTATTTGGAGAAGGCGCCCGCTGTCGTCGAGTTCATGACGCGGTCGGCGTTTCGGCGTGGCGCGTCTACAGCGCTTAGCCTTGGGCTCGCCCACTTCCCCGAGGATTTCGACCTCGACGATGTGACGAGTGGGTATCCTTCGTCGACTGGCGCGGTGGACCTGTCCGAGGTTCTCAAGTTGCAGGAGCGTGCCGCCGCGTACTCGGAGCGTGTCTGGGCGATGGGCGACCTCCTTCCCTACCAGGAAACGGTCGTCGCGCCGAACGACCCCGAGCTGCCGCATCGTGACTTCAAGGTCGAGCAACCTTTTCGCTCGGCGATGGCGGGTGAGCTGACGACGTATCCGTCAAACCCGTACACCGCGTTCATCCGTAGGCGCCGGGACTCTGGCGAGTCGTCGTCGAAGCCTGCAGAATAGGGTAGTTTGCCTGGATGTGTTAGCGGCAGTTCTGCCACGCGGGCATAATTTGTAATATAGGACAATGCAATATGCGATTGAATGGGACGTCGTGTCCATTTTGTTATTTATTTGTGTGTTTTGGATTGATTTTGGACGATTCCCCTAGCGCGTCCGCCCTTTTGTGGGGTTCACCTCGTATATGATGTTTGTTGTTATCATGTGTTTTGTTAGTTTAGTCGACTCGCCCGAGCTCGGAGAGCCAGTCGCAAGGCGACTCCCTTGAGTGCTCTGTACTTTACCGTTTTTCCGTACGCGAACGGGGTCGGGTGGCCGAGTCCCCGAGCGTGGTACTTGGTAGTTCAAGGCGCGACTCGAGGGTGGTTGAGGACTTAGCGCGTTGGTGTGAGCGTCACTCCGCCTGGCCCGAGGGTCAGGTGGCGAGTCTGGGCATGCTCTCTTACTTGGCGTTTTCACGACCGCTCGCGATTTAACTGGTTTTCAGTCCCGGCGTGGTACTTAGCCGTTCGAGTCGCTACCGAGGATGCGGAGGACTAAGGTCGTGAGAAGCGAGGCGTTGTCTTGGTTCGAGAACCGGTCGAGCTAAGCGACTCAATGGGGCTCCGGATTGGCGTTTTAAGTGGACGACACAAGACTGAAATGACTCGGTTTTACATCGCACTACTTAGCCGTGTCGGTCGCTGTACCAAAGGTTGACTTCTGCATTTTAGCATGACGCTGTTTATTACGAGTGCGAGTGGCACAAGGCATGGAGAGTAGACGAAATTTGCAGTAACCGTTTCTTTTATTTCATAGCGACTGGAGAGTACATGTGTGGGGTTCTAGGAGTAGAACTTCCGGAGGAGATTTACATTCCATGGCCGCTTGACGTCGAGTTCGCCATCCCCGCGGACGTCGATGAGGTAGTAGGCGTCGTTGCCGAGTACGCGCCCGATAGCGAACGGGCCTTCCCACGGAGGGGAGAGCTTGTGCATGCCCTTCTTGTCCTGGATGAGGCGTAATACCAGGTCGCCTTCCTGGAAGGTGCGGGTTTTCACCCGTCGGCTGTGGTAGCGACGAAGTCCTTGCTGGTAAATGGCGGTCTGCGATCGGCGAGGTCGCGTGCTTCGTCGAGCTGGTCGGCGCATCTTGGCGGCCAGCTCGCTGCGGCCTCCGTATAGTGGACAACCCGTGGCGAGTCGTGTTCGAGGTCGGTGGGCATGACTGCCGGGCCAGACCATGAAGAAGGGAGTGAATCACCGACCTGTTCACCGAGGTGCGAATTCCCCGGATGACGGAGGGCTCGTCGACCCGGATCCAGTGCGCTCGAGTGGTACTTGGAGTCGCGGCCTCAGGCCGTGGAGGATGCTTTGGTTGGCTCGTTCCGCCTGGCCGTTGGATTCCGGGTGGGCGACTGACGCGAGATCGAGCCGGATGTGGTGCTCTTCGCAAAATTCGGCCATTGCTCCCTTGGTGAAGTTTGTGCCGTTGTCCGTGATGATGCTATTGGGGAACCCGTAGCGGTATATGAGCTCGCTTAGGAACTTAGTGGCGGTCTTCCCGTCGCATTTCCGGACTGGCTTGGCCTCTACCCACTTCGCGAATTTGTCGACGGCGACTAGCAAGTGGGTGTAGCCAGAGGGGGCTTTCTTGAAGGGGCCTACCATGTACATGCCCCACACGGCGAACGGCCAGGTGATGGGGATTGTTTTGAGCGCCGAGCTCGGTACGTGCGTCTGATTGGCGATTGGCGTGCCGGCACCCGCGCATCGCTGGACGATGTCGACAGCGTCGGCGTGTGCGGTGGGCCAGTAGAAGCCGTGTCGCATAGCCTTGGCGACCAGGGAGCGAGCGGCGGCGTGGTGGCCGCAGTCGCCTGAGTGGATGTCGTGGAGGATTTTGCGTCCTTCAGCCGGTTGGACGCAACGTTGGAACACGCCGGTGATGCTGCTTGTGTAGCTCGCCGTCGATGATGGTGTAAGACTTGCATCGGCGAGCGATCATTCGAGCGTTTGTCTCGTCTGCTGGCAGGGTGCCGGTTTCCAGGTAGGCGATGTAGGGCTTGGTCCAGTCGTCTGGCTCGGTGATGAGTGCGACCAAGGCTGCCTCTGGTTGGAGCGGGACTCCGATGTCGATCTCCCTCGGGGGAAAGACTGATGGTTTGAAGATTGTGTCGAGGAACACGCCGGCGGGTGGTGCGAGTCGAGCCGACCCGATGCGAGAGAGGGCGTCGGCCTCCTCGTTTTTTCTCCTGTCGATCCACTCGACAGTAGCCGTGAAGTGGCCGCCACCTTGTCCACCTCTTGGCGATGCGCCGCCATGGTGGGGGACGGCGTCGCAGCCGGGCGACTTGCCTGCGACGAGGTCGGAGTCGCCGTAGCATCGTACGTGATTGACGTTCATCTCCTTGGCGGCTCGCATGCGTGAAGGAGGGCCTCGTACTCGGCCATGTTGTTAGTGCAGGCGTGAATTGAGGAGGATGTAGCGGAGCTTGTCGCCTTTGGTGAGGTCAAGACTATCCCCGCCTGCGCCGTCCGCGTTCTTGGACCCATCGAAGTGCAGGCTCCAATGGAGGTACGGCTTTTCCGGCTGGGCCTCTTCGATCGGCGATGAAGTCTGCCAGTGCTGTGACTTAATCGCTTCGTGGCTCAGATTTAATGTTGTGGACGCCGATCTCGACGGCCCACTTGGCGACTCCGCCCGTCGCCTCGCGATTGCGGATGATGTCTTATGGCGGCGAGGAGACGACCGTGATCGGGTGCTCACGGAAGTAGTGCAGCGCCACCGAGCCCAAGACCGCGTATACTAGCTTTTGGTATCTGTGGGTATCACTGGCGCGACTCGGTGAGGACCTCGCTGATGTAGTATACCGCCGCTGGACCGGGCGCCTTTCCTTCCTCTAGTCGCTCGACAACCATTACGGCATCGACGACGGACGCCGCGACGTAAACCAGCATAGGCTCTTTGTCGGCGGGTGCGGCGAGTAGTGGTGGGCGAGTAGCACCTTTTTAAGGTCGCGAGCGCCGTCGCCTCCTTGTCCCAATCGGAAGGTGGGGTTCTTTGCGATCAGCGGTATAGGGCATCGCTTTTCACCCAGGGGATGAAGCGGCGAGAGCCGCTACACGCCCGCCAGCTTCGACGCCGCGCAGCACTCGGGTTTGCCGAGCCGGGCGATCGTGTCGATCTTTGGGTTTGCCTCGATCCCTCGTTTGGAGACGACGTACCCAGAGTTGCCCAGCGGGTACACAAGGTGCACTTGCTCGATTGAGCTTTATCTTGTACCTCCGCAGATTGGCGAAGGTCTCAGGTCGGCGAGTAGGTCGCCTTGGCGGCGGATTTCACGACCACGCCGTCGATGTAGACGTGGATGTTGCGCCAATTTGGCTCGCGAGGCATTCTTGCATGCACCGCTGGTAGGTTGCCCCGGCGTTCTTGAGGCCGAAGGTCATGGCGGTGTAGCGAAGGCTCGAATGGCGTGATGAACGCCGTCTTCTCCTCATCCTCGACAGCCATTTTGATCTGGTTGTACCCGAGTAGGCGTCGAGGAAACATAGCGACTCGAACCCGCGGTTGAATCGATTATCCGATCGATCCGCGGGAGGACGAATCGCCTTTGGGCGGCCGTTCAGGTTTGTGTAGTCGATACACATTCTCCGTGTCCCGTTTTCTTCTCGACCAGGACTGGGTTTGCCAGCCACTTGAGTATTTGATTGGCGGATGAAGCTGGCGGCGGTATTGTACTTCCTCGGCGATTGCTCGACGGCGTTCTTCATTGAAGGGCCGTAGCGACTGCTTGACGGGTCGCACTTTGGGGTCGGCGTTTAGTTTGTGCTCAGCGAGCTCCCTAGGGACACCAGGCATGTCGGAGGGTTTCCATGCGAAGATGTCCCTATTCTCACGAAGGAACTCGATGAGCGCGCCTTCCTATGCTGGGCTCATGCCTGTCCCGATCGTCACCGTCTGGCTGGGGTCGCCTGGGACCAGCTCGACGGTGCGGGTGTTCGTCGTGGCCTCAAAGTTGAGGTGTTTGTGCCCTCTGAGTTGGGCTTCTTGAGTATTGTGGGGTCGTCATTGTTGACCCCGCTCGCGTATTTGGCGAGCTCGTCGGCGTGATTAGCTTCTGCCGCGATGACGGCGTCGGCGAGCTCGGATCCTTTGGCCTCGCATTCGCCATGTCGGGTCGCCGTTGATGGTGATGACGCCGCACGCCCGGGAGCTTCATTGCGTTATGACGCGTGGTGGGCGCTGCCATGAATTTGGCGAACGCTGGCGCCCGTGACGCAGTGGTAAGGGCTGTCGAAGGGCACCATCGAGACGATCCGCTCGGTGCGGAAGTTTGCCGAGTACCGAAGGTGACGGGTAGCGTGACTTTGCCGATCGGGTACGCCTTCCGACCGGGATGCCGTGGAACGTGGTGTGGGTTGTCTCGATCATCGATCGCGAGTCGTAACCGCTGACGGTGTCGAGGTAGAGGATGTTGATGGAGCTGCCGCCGCCCATCGGTGTCTTGGGGAGCGATGTCGCCAACCTTGGGCTTGACCACCAAGGCGACTCGCCCCGGTACTGGCGCGGCGAGTGGTCTTGCGGCTCCGGTGATGGGCTGTTCCGACCAGTTGAGGAACTGGGGGACGTCTGTTTGGGCCACCGTGTTGACGGCGACGGCGGCGATGACCTTCTTCGCGCCGTGTTGAAGCCGTGAAGGTGTGGAGCGGCTACTTTGAATTTTCCGCCATTTGGCGGTCGTTGTCGGGTCCTCCCGCGTCGTGCCTTCTCGATTTCCACGAGGTGTGGCGGTCGGCGGTGGTGTGCGTGGCGGGCTTTCCTTCCCTGCGGAAACGCACATGGTTGGTTAAGGAGGGCCGCGGATCGAACCTTGGCTTGTTCTTGTAGTTGCCGCCATCGTCGTTGCCCTCACGGCGGTAGCTCTTGGGCTCGCGTTATGCGTGCAGCGTTGGCGATTTAAGTCGACGTCGTTGCGGCGCTTGCCTGTGAGGCGGGTGCCGCTATAGCGTAGGTCGGTTCGGCGTCCGCCGTCGTTGCTGCCCGTGCGGCGTTGCCCTCCTGACTCGTCGTCGATTTCTTGGTTGGGGTCCTCCTCGGCGTACCGTTTGGCGATCTCGAGGAGGTCGGGGATGTTGTCGAGTGTGCGGGCGTGTCGCTTGAGCTTGGCGACTAGAGGCTCGTAGCGACACGAGGTCTTGAAGCAATGGATCGCGGTGTCCGGGTGGATGCCGACCGCGTTGTACCAGAGCTCTTGCCACCGTTGGACCCAGTTGCGAGTCGACTCGCGAGGTCCCTGGACGCATCGTTCCAGGTCCTCGATGGTGGTGGCGCTGTAGGAACACTCGAAGTGCACGACAAAGGCGTCTCGCATTTCCTCCCGTGAGTCGATACTCACTGGGGGCGTGTTGATCCATTGCCGCATGTCCCTCCATCATCGATTGGGAGGTAACGGGCGGTAGGTCGATGTGACCCGCGATCCCCATTGCCATAAGGTATGTGTCGAGCCGGACCATGGGTCGTCGAGGAGTCGTATTTTTCTATCTCCTTTGGCGCCTTGAAGTTTGGCGGGTACTTTTCGCCTCGGATCATTGGTCCGAAGCACTTAGGCCCTAGTCGACTGAGCGACCCCATAGGCTCGCCATCGCGGCGGTTAGTTAGGGTGTGCCGCAAGTCATCGGGCTGGCGTGCGCGCCAGTTTTGGTTGTTGATGATGTGAGTGCGGGCGTCGATGGGTTCTCCGTTAGCGGCGACGAGGTTGGTCGCCGCGGGATCGCAGGAGAGTGCCGCGTTCACGGGTCGGCGTTGAGCTGCGATGGCTCGTGGCGGGCAATTGGGTGTTTGCCGCCGCGGGCCGCTGAGGCCGCTCGCCCGAGGAGCGAGTATACTCGCCCTTGCGAGTCGGCGCCCGCTATTTGCTGCTCCACGGCCTTTGCGAGCAGGGCCTTGACGTACTGGATTTGTAAGGCTCCATCGCCGGTGGCCGTGATGCTATCGGCTGCTGCTCGCCGCCACGAGGTTGTCCATCGGGTGGAGAATGGGAGGCCGTTCGCCTCGCTCCCGTGAGGAGACGACTATCCGCGCTGGTCCTCGGGGTGCGGTGGTGGTGGGGCACCCATCGCCGTCGATCTGGCGGGCCGGGCGCTTCCTCTGGTGGCGCGTTCGCAGATCGCGCTTCGGCTATCGAGCCGGGTCGTTTCGTCGTCGAAGTTCAGGGCGCCGAACGGTGGGGTTCAGCGTGACCTGATCCGCCGCTGGTGGTAGCGTGATGCCTCGCCGTCACTTGCTCGAGGCGAAATTTTTCGCGCCGCCTGCTTTACGTCTCGCCTCCGCCAATTTCAGCGGAGTTCCTCGACCTCCGCTGCCGTGGCGTTAGGAGGATTGGGTGGAGAAAGGATCCTCCGGCGGATCGGCCCGGTGGCCATGTAGGTCGCGGCATGGCGATCGGTTCCGTCGTGGAGGTCGGCGGAGTTTTCCACCCGAGTCGAATTCAAGATCCCGAGGATGGAGGGTCCTCGAAATCTCCCGCTGGAGACCTGGCGATGGAGCCCGGATGAGGTCAGGTGATGGATCCGGCGAGTGACGCCGGGCCGAAGTCGGCGTCGTCGGTGAGGGCCGCATCTTCGCGACCGCTGAGTTCCGCCACGTTGTGGCCGAGTTGTACTCGGAGGCGAGGCGGTGGATCGTCGACCTGGCTCTCGGAGAGCCGATCGGCGTGGCGACTTCGCGGATGCGAGCCGAGTCCTCCGAGGTGATGACGTCGGTGAGGCCGACGAAGAGGCCGATCGTGCCGATTGGTGGATTACGCCAGGCGTGATGTGTCGCGTACGACGGACGTAGCTGCTCGGCAAGATCTGGAGCATCTCGCCGATCGCTATCATACGGCCGGTGGCGACCGTCTCGTTGATGGGCAGATTGGATCTCGCCACGTAACACCGCCAGACCGCCAGGCCCCACGGTGGGCGCCATCGCCGAGGAATGACCACGGCAGACGCCGCAATCGGCAGTAGTAGAACGAGGGCAAGGGCGGCCAGCCATCTGCGGCGAGATGAGGGCAGACACGGGTTTTACCTGTGTCCCGGAGGGTAAAGACCTACTCCTGCTAGATTGTATTATGGAGGTGTTTACAATGGGCGAACTCGGCGACTAGGCGGCGATTTGCTTGGGCGTATGAGGGAACGTGTCTCTACTCACCCTATAGGGAGGTTTATATAGGCTCACCTCCCCTAGGGTTTACATATCTCAACCGATTCGGTTACAGCTTCGGTAATCGTTTAACCTAGACCGACTGGGCCTATCTACTCGCCTGGGCCTTCAATTTCCAGTCGCCTGATACCTTGATGGGCTTTTGATCCACTCGCCGTTTTGCAGGCCCACTCGCCAGCCCTTGGGCCAGTCGGAAACGTCCCGCTGAGTATACCCCAGTAGGCGTATCCCCATCAAATCTAGCCAAAGTGCCACACACGGTATGCACACTGTCACTTTCACACATGTGGGGAAAAGCATAGATCTATTAAAGCACAAAGAGTATTTATGTAGACTCAAACCTAAGTGCCACCATGGCGTGCACGCTGTCATTTTAACACACATGGGGAGAGCAGAGATCTAATGAAGCACTTGAGTAGCAAGGTAGATCTACTTGATTACAAAGCTCATGATCACAATATGACCATGCATAGAGAGAGAGATGAACACATAGCTACCGATAGAGCCCTTAGCCTCGAGGAAGAAATACTCCCTCCTCATCATGGGAATCAACAACGGTGATGAAGATGGCAATGGATATCGATGGAGATGGCTCTGGGAGCACTTCCCCATCCCGACACGGTGCCGGAACAGAGACTTTCTGTCCCCCAAATCTCCCCTTTGGTGGCGGCGACGCTGTGGAACTTTTCATGGCTTTCTGGTCGATTCTTTAGGGTTTCTGAGTGGGGGCTTCTTATAGGCGAAGGAGGAAATGTTGGTGGAGGTCCAGGGGGCCCACACCCCATGTGGGCGCGGCCTAGGGTGGGACCGCGCCCACCTAGGGTGTGTCCACCCTGGTGTCCTCCTCCGTCTCGTCTTCGATTTTCTGTATCGTTTAGGAAAATATGAACTTTGGCTTTTGTCCCGTCCAATTCCGAGAATATTCATTTTTTAGCTTTCTGAAACCAAGAACAGCAGAAAATAGGCAACTGGCACTATGGCATCTTGTCAATAGGTTAGTTACAGAAAGTGTATAAAAATACCTCAAAGTGTAGACAAAACATAACCAAGTTGATACTAAACAAGCATGGAACATAAAAAATTATAGATACATTTACGACGTATCAAGCATCCCCAAGCTTAACTCCTGCTCGTCCTCGAGTAGGTAAGTGATAAAAGAATAATTTTTGAGGTGACATGCACCATCAAAACCAAGATCAAACCATTTGCAAGCATTGAAAGCTGGGATCAAAGAACTCTAAACATGTGCATGAAAGATGGAGTTCTAACAATAGGACATAGTAACTATGCATGCAACATGAAAGGCTACAAACAAAGATCATGAATAACTTTATTGAAAAACGTTTGTTTGTTTCACATACATAAAACATGACATAGTGGCATTCAGCTTGTCCCTCATAGAGTAGCAAATAAATGCATAGGACACCTTCAAAGTTTACAAGGGTGACTAGAAACAAGTAGCACAAGAACAATTAATATCACAATATGCATCAATCAATAAGTTTTGGGACACTGCATAGAGAATGGCAACTATGCTCTCTTAATGGTGCCTAAAGGTAGAAGGTGGAGACTCAATATAATAGTGGAAGAAAGGCCCTTCATAAGGTAAGAAGGGATTTCAAGTCTCAAAAAGAGCTTCCAAAAATTATGTTACTTGTTAGCTTTCAGCCCTCATTGCCCCTATCATAAGCATCTTGAAGTGGTTAAGGTTAAAGTGAACAAAGATGGAGTATATGCTTGACAAAGTATAAGTTTGCAATCTCAAGTCCCTTGAATACGAGGGCCACACCTCATGCTACTCAACTTCAGTCACCTATAAGTTCTTGTCATTGTAAGTACATGCATATCATAGAGAACCTCCAACGGGGTACCCCTTGCACATGGTACAGGAGCTATCCCATAACCAAAATGACAAGGCAAGAAGACAATGAGCATCTCAGCGATCTTTTTATTTACTATGTGCATAGCTTTTTATTGAGGATGCTTCACAGATAGCTCATTATGGTGATGCTGCAAGTTTCCACCATCATTAGACATGGCTTAGGCTAGCGGCCCAGGCGTTTCTCTAACACAAAATACATACTCCATGGACTTACAAGTTCCCTCTTTATTTCACACCGGTGACATCCATAGACAAAAGAGCATGATATGAACTGAGTACAAAGTACAAGTGCAATGTTGAAAACATTCCCTATGACAGCATGGTTCTGCTAATTCCAATGTATAAGTGCAAGCATATACAACGTAGATGACAAAATGGTTCAAGTTTATTAGGGGCAAAGAATATAAAGTGTGCCATAAAGTTCGAGAGGGCTCTAATAACTAAGTTTTCACATAACAAAATAGTTTTTAATAGGAGGTGTAACACCCTCGGATCGACCCTATGCAAGTTTTAGCAATTTCTGCCAAACTCACATAGAAACGATTCAAAGGTGCCCACCAGCACTTGCGTGCGGGTGGAAAACGAAGTAATATCATTACACAATAGTCCACGATGGAACCCACAGAACAGATATATACAAATGACTCCATGAGTCAAGAATACAGATATACAATACAAAGATCCAAATCACCTTTAAAACGATACCACGTCCGAGTACAAACAAGATGCAAATTAGGCTAAGAGCCCTGAAGAATAACCAATGGCGTCCATAACCCTGCCCAGGCCAAGCCGGAAGGGTAACCCTACTAACGACGTCGATCTCAAAACATGCTTAAACAAAAGGGGTGCCGACAAAGGGCAAAGAAAAAATAGAGCGGTCAGTACTGAGGCCAGTACACGGCGAGACTAGAATTCGGTGGTCCTCGCCTACATAGGTATGATGGACTGAAGCAGCAGCGCAGCATGCACTAAACAACCTATAGAGACTCAATACAACTGGCGGCTATTAGATTGGTATAAAAAAAGACATATTCGGATCCAACCTGAAACTATCACCAAGCATACCCATCCTGGTATTTCCCCCTCGAGACCAAACGAGGAAGTCAAACGAGGAACTCAACCGAGGAACTCACATAGTTGGCAGTTTTATTCATTCTGTTATAGTGGCGGCAATTACTAGTCAGATGTAGATAGCATGAGTCATCCTGATATTATAAATAGTGGGCAGTTTTAGTTAACCATTCTGTTGTAGTTGCAATACTTACTAGTCAGATACATATAGCATGAGGCATCCCAAAACCAACAGTTGTTGGTACTTTTATTTATCTATACCGTTGTAGTGAAGCTGATTACTAGTCATTATAAAGTCAAATTTATAGCACTACTTTAGTTATAGTTGTCTATGATTGAGATACTGTGCTCCAAGTCGTCCATAACCGCAGACACGGCTTTCAGAAAGTTTTACCCTGCAGGGGACACAAATAGCAACACACGCACAATCAACCTCGGAAAAAACAAATGAAAACCCAACTAGGCATCACGACAGAGCAATTGCAAGATTTATATAATATTTCAGGGGGCCACCCCACCAAGCTACCCGCGACAAAGTTGGTCGGCTCCGAGATGGACCCAGAGGTTTGCGTCAATGGCTGTAAACGACTGGAAACCTGAAAGTGTGATTGGACTTGTTGATACCGCAAAAACACTCCGCTTACCTAAACAGTACAGGCGCTCCACGCGTAATAGTAGATAAAGCAGTAAAACATGGCATAAGTACATGATAGTAATAAAGCCCCAAACTACTTTGTGGCCCCAAGAAATAATATATGACTCAAGCTCTGGCTAAGGGGATTCATGGTCCCACATGCAGATAGTGCGAATATTCAAAGAACGGGTATCAAGTACTCGGGGTTCTATGGGACACAAGTGGACGGTTAAAAACCAAATAACATCTATTGTCCACATGTGCCTCTGCATTATTTACCTACTTCAATTTTAGTTATTAAACGGTAATTAAAGTCATGATCATCTCCAACATTAAACGTGCGGCACTACTCCAACAACTGTGTAAGATCGACGGCGTGCCGCATCACCTACGCAAGCAACTACGACTCGCAAGGCCGACTATCTACCAAACAACAGGTAATAGGATGTGTCCATGGCAATATAAGGGCTAAATGGAAGTATAATAGGGTACAGAATCTATAGAATCGCAACACAGATAGCAATAGATCAACAGGAGAAAGTAAAGACTAGAAATGTAAAATAGGTAGAAAGGGGGAGAATGCTCGCCTAAAAACATTGTCGAAGGTACATCGGAGATCGGGTTGACTCTCGCATCAACTCATCGGCCTAGTACGTGAAGAAGTAAAACGCTAGAAGAAACACCGGATATACTATTTAATACTACGGCAAAAGATCAGCATGATGGATGTATAATGCATGACATGGCAAAGATGGGATGCAAATAGGCAATATTAAGCGGAATCGGGGTCCCGACAACTAATTATTAGGTTTATATTGTTTAGATACCCCACAATTTAAATGTTGTCTTAACAAGGCAAAACATGGCATCGATTCGCTACACAAATTTAAATGGAGTCAATATTGGGCTAGATTCGCCCGTATATGGTCTCCATATTTAATTTAGGTGAATTGTTGACATAGCCGCAAACACCCATAATATGCATGCAAACATGTACAATTCATATGCAACAAGTATATAGTATTTAATAAAAATAAGGTCTCGGAAAGGTTCACACATAGGGGGGCTCGATGATCTTGGTTCAGGGTTTCGACGGGGTTCGGGCTTCGCCTCCAGAAACGGGATCTCGACACCCATGAGGAATATCATGTCGCGCAAAGGGGTTCGATCTTCGGTTCCCAGGATCGGTCTTCACGTTCAAGGAGAAGATCCTGTCGCATAAGTGAATCTTCGGGCACCATGATCTTGTCGACGGGATTTGGAACTCGGCACTTTAGCACCAAACACATTCTTCTTCTGGTCCGGGTCGGATTCTTAACGAACTCAGGATCTTCAATATAGGCAACAAAACAAACGCTAGTACCTTAACACCACAGTTGCATCACCAACATACCAACTGTGGCACAAGATATCAGAGACAAGAGGACGTGCGGGCTTTACGGCACTGCAGGAGAATAGGGGCGGCTCGGCGTGGCAGCAGGGCCGACGGCAGAGAAGACAGGCCCCAGCAGCGGCTCGCAGGGGTGCTGCAGAGGGTGCCTGAGGGGAGGAAGGCGACGGTCGGGGACGCATGGCTTGCTGCCAAGGGGGCGCTCGGCTCCAGGGAGAGGAGAGGTGGTGGCCGAGTGCTTGCAGAGGGCGTGACGGACACAGACAGCGGCCGAAGAAGCTCGTCGATGGGAGGAGGCGCGGCGACAGCAGGAAAGTGGAGGGAACGCTGGCGGCGGGGTCCCGTAGATGGCGAACGAAGGAGGAAGGGCGGCGCTTGGCGGCAGGAGAGATGAAGGAGGGAGGCGACCGGGGATGAGGCACCGGCGGGGAGCAAGGATATCGTGAGGGAGTGGCGCCGGAGGCGAGCGAGAGTAAGAGAACGCGAGGAAGATGGGTTCGGGGTGGGCCCAGGGACGTATCGATCGAAGAGTGCGGGCTCTGGGTGCGTGCCTGTGCGGGATCGCTTGGGGTAGGCGTGTACCGCTTGTGCTGCGCGGCGTGTTGGGACAGGTTCGCGGGGGAGTGGTCAACGAGTGCGTGCATTGACGAGGCAGGTGAAGTGGCGGTGGGAGGGAGGGAATGTGGGGGAAGGTAGGTGGATTAGGGTTTGGTGAAACTAGGGTTTGGTCGGGTAGATAGGGTTTGGTCAAAACGGGCTGGGCCAGCCGGGGTAGTAGGTGGCCTGGCCTACGGGCCGGGCTGTCTCCCCCACTAAAAACATTTTTATTTTATTTTTATTTTAAAACACTGGTATATAGTTTTTAGGTAAACAAAATATCAAGATACGACTGGAGATTTAATTTGAATAGATGAGGAATATTGTAGGAAACAAAATAGGGTTTAGTAAAATATTTTTAGATGCAAATATGCATGATGTCATGATGATGCATAAATAAAATAACACGCGATTTTCTAGTAGTGGATATACCAGGGGTGCTACAGGAAGATAGCTGAAAACAAGAATATACTTGGAATGGTGTAACACATCATGCATAGGAATTTATGGTGGACACTCTGGAATAACTTGGCTTCTTGGGAGTTGGAAGCATGATTAGAGCTTACTCATACAAGTGGAGGCTAGCAAAAGACTGGGAGCAACCAACCAAGAGAGCAATAATGACCATAATCATGTAGAGAAACAAAACATTACTAATCAAAGCATAGAGTGGTACTACAAGTCAAGGACTAAATGATCATAGAGGCTATGGTGACTTGTTCATAGTCATAACATGGTGTGAGCATGTGCTAAGTCAACCCAAACAAAGCATCAAAGGAGAATACCGCAATACTATGCTTTTGTATGCTAAAACAACGCATGATTCCTTTAAGGCATATTAAGCAATCCTAATTGTTTGAAACAAGTCATGTGACAGCAATAATCACTAAGCATAAGGTCAAAACAAGATCTAGCATGACATGATAAAGTCTAAGACACAATCAAAACAAGCTCCCTTTTGTACCACTATAAGCATGAAACTTTCTACTCTTTTCCAACACCAAACAACTTATTTGAAACAACTCACAAAGATAATAATCAATAAAGATAAGTGAGCTTGTCTCATAAATCCACAAAAATAACTAAAAAGTTCTAAGCTAAAAGCACAAGAAAACTAAGGCTGAACGCAGTGCTAGCAAAAGAGAACACTCACAGAACAATAAGAGTGAAAACTAGAGTATTCTAGCCAATGAAAACAAAGTGTGTCTCTCTCCAAAAGAAGTGTGATGGGATCCAACCAAATTACTCAACAAAACTAATCAAACTAAAACCAAAAACGAAAACTAAGACTCTCCAAGAATAACACAACAATGCATGAAACAATAAAAACAAAGTGTCTAGAAAGACCTGAGATTTTTATTGATGAAGAAGGGGATGCCTTGGGCATCCCCAAGCTTTGACGCTTGTACCTCTTGAATATTTCTTCGGGTGACATGGGGTGGCATCCTCAAGCTTGATCTTTTGTCCATTATTCATCTCATTACATCATTCTTTCTCTACACCTGCAAATTTTCCTTTATACAAAACTTCACACAATCTTCATTAGTAAGATTAGTGTATTTAAAAGATAATAGACCCTTGGGTTTAGCTTTGGAACAACAAAAATTTTCACTAAAAACACAAGCTATAGTAGCAACTCCTTCAAAAATCTCAATTCCCCAAAAGAGAACTCAAAAAGGAATCAATAAGAAGCAAATGCAAATAATGGCAGAAATCTGTCAAAATAGACCAGCAGGTAGAAACCGTTTTTTTAGAAAATCTTCTGTTGCTCAAATCAAAAAGTGTTGAACTAATGAAAGTTAGCTAACATACTGAGGGGTTTATTCATAAATTTTCAGCTCAATCCGACTTACAGAGACTCCTCATGAATTTTTATGGTGGAGGACAGAAATCTGTTTCAGGACAATAACTCCCCAAATCTTACTTCGCTCTCATTAGAGGTCATTATTGGCACAAAAAGAAAATAAAAAGGATAAGGAGAGGTTATTACTGAAGTAATAACTTACAAGATTTAAGAAAACTGTTTGGTTATCTCCCAACAAATACTTTTCTTTAACGCCTTTAAGTTAGGCTTGATAGTTTGAGAAGATGCTCACATAAGAAATATGAATTGAAGTAAAATAGAGCATTAAGAAGCAAATTCAAAACACAATTAAGTCTAAACCACTTCCTATGCATAGTAATATTGTAAAAAAACAAGTCATGAAAGCACAAAACAACAAGCATAGGAAAGCAAAACAAGTGCAACTTCAAGACTTTCAACATAAAAAGGGGAACTTAATATTATTGAGATACATAAGACCATGTTTCCCTCTATCATAATAACTTTCAGTAGCATCATGAATAAAATTTATAATATAACTATCACATAAAACATTGTTATCATGAGCCACATGCATAAAATGGTTATTACTCTCCACATAAGCATAGTCATCCTTATTAATCGTGGTGGGAACAAATTCAACAAAATAGCTATCATTACTATTCTCATCACCATAATCATCAAATATAGGAGGAATATTATAATCATAATCAATTTTCTCCTCAATAGTACATGGACTGAAAATATCATATTCATCATGGTAATCCTCATATACTGGAGGTTTGGTATCATCATAAGCAATAAAATAGCTATCTTCCAAAGCTGGGGAACTAAAAAGATCATTTTCATAAAAACTAGCTTCCCCAAGCTTAGACATTTCCATAGCATTAGAAGTAATGGTGTCCAAAGAATTCATACTAATAACATTGCTATTAGCATGCAAATAAAGTTCCATAGGTTTTTTAATTTTCTCTTCAAAAACTTCATGTCCTAACTCAAGATAAACACTATAAAGCTCTCTAATTTTGTTGTTGTTTTCCATTAAGCCTAACTAGTGAAAACAAGAAACAAAAAGACACAATTGCATAATCTAAAGGAAATAACTTCGAGCACTCACACACCAAGAGGATGTGAGTACCTTTTATCTTACCTCCCTGGCAACGGCGCCAGAAAATACTTTGATGGAGCTTGACATAGAGAAAAGGTAAAAGGACCAAAACCTCCCCGATAATAGCGCCAAAAAATAGCTTGATGTCTACGCACTTCTATTCTTGTAGATAGTTGTTGGGCCTCCAAGTGCAGAGGTTTGTAGAACAGCAGCAAGTTTCCTTTAAGTGGATTACCCAAGGTTTATCGAACTCGGGGAGGAAGTGGTCAAAGGTATCCCTCTCAAGCAACCCTGCAATCAAGATACAAGAAGTCTCTTGTGTCCCCAACACACCCAATACACTTGTCAGGTGTACAGGTGTACTAGTTCGGCGAAGATATAGTGAAATACAAGTGGTAACAGTGCCAGAAAATAGCTTCTAAATTTTTGTTGACATGGGGTAACGTGTGTGGGTGCCAGAAAATAGCTTGACGGTGAGGTAAAGACTAAAGGCAAAAGGATGGAAGCAAGCAAACATGCAACAGATCTATATGTGAATGGTGTTTCAATGTTTAGAAACAAGGCCTAGGGATCATATTTTCACTAGTGAACACTCTCTCATATAAATATCCTCTCTTCATGATACTACTCGTAACTACTCTCCGGTTGGACACTCTAATCATCGGTAGGGCTATAACAACACTCCTCAAAGTCCGCCTTCCCAAATCTAGATAACCCCATACTGTCACCTTGAGTGCTAGATGGTTCCAACAAACACCACAATTTCATAGAGACATCCAACTCCAAACATAACTCATAACAAATATTCAATCTAGCCAAAGTGCCACACACGGTGTGCATGCTGTCACTCTCACACATGTGGGGAAAAGCATAGATCTATTAAAGCACAAAGCGTATTTATGTAGACTCAAACCTAAGTGCCACCATGGCATGCACGCTGTCACTTTCACACACATGGGGAGAGCAGAGATCTAATGAAGCACTTGAGTAGCAAGGTAGATCTACTTCATTACAAATCTCATGATCACAATATGACCATGCATAGAGAGATATGAACAAATAGCTACCGGTAGATCCCTTAGCCTCGAGGAAGAACTACTCCCTCCTCATCATGAGAATCAGCAACGGTGATGAAGATGGCGATGGAGATCGATGGATATGGTTCTGGGGACACTTCCCCGTCCTGGCAGGGTGCCAGAACAAAGACTTTGTGTCCCCCGAATCTCCCCTTCGGTGGCGGCGGTGCTGTGGAGCTTTTTGTGGCTTTCTGGTCGATTCTTTAGGATTTCTGAGTCGGGGGATTCTTATAGGTGAAGGAGGCAAGGTCGGTGGAGGTCCAGGGGGGCCACACCCCATGTGGCGTGGCCTAGGGTGTGGCCACCCTGGTGTCCTCCTTCGTCTCGTCTTTGATTTTCTGTATCGTTCAGGAAAAAATATGAACTTTGGCTTTTGTCCCGTCCAATTCCGTGAATATTCATTTTTTAGCTTTCTGAAACCAAAAACCACTGTTCAAAAATAGGCCAAATTAGCGATTAATAGGCCTATTAATCGCTACTAGGGAGCTGACCGTGTCGACTACCACTAATCGTTTGTATTAATCGTTTAGCCTGATTAATAGGTCTGACACTTAGATTACTAGGTGTGTTCCCGATTAACCACTACACTTGGTCAAAAAAGTTGCAAAATTATTAACACATATCGCCCATCCATCCGCTAGACTGCCCCAATGAAATAGGTTTTGCGAAGCTCACGCTCGATCCCTGCCTCTAGGAGCTTGATTTCCGCCATCACCAACCAGTTTCTTATCATTGTTGACCAGTTCCTCGTAGTTGCCGACCAAACCTAAGATACAAGAGCTCGAGCTCCTTGAGGATCTCATCCGGGAGCTTAAGGCTGCCTTTAATAGGGTAAGGATTCATACGGGTTTTAGGTGCTAATTTTTGTAGGCTGCACCGATTAATAGCCAACCGATTAATTCATTTAATCGTCCGAATTACGATTAGTCGCTACTCCCAAGCCAACCGAGCAGTTAACGATTACCGATTTCCTTACCATTGCCAAAAACAGCAGAAAACAGGCAACTGGCACTGTGACATCTTGTCAATAGGTCAGTTCGATAAAGTGTATAAAAATACCTCAAAGTGTACACAAAACATAACCAAGTTGATACTAAATAAGCATGGAACATAAAAAATTATAGATACGTTTACGACGTATCACATACTCGGTTCAATAGGAACTTAGACCTCCGTGACCATAACCTTTGAGGTACGTGAGCTTTGAACATTATGGCTGCCTCCGGGACAATTTCGGCGTTGCGCAACTCGACACGTATAACTTAGGTTCATTGACCTTATCAAAGTTGTATTTTCCTCCCACTTGACTTTTGCAAAAATTCCTTCTCAAGAAACTTCGCGTTTCAAGCGACAAACTCTTTTGTCCTTGGTATTATGGAGGAATACCCAACAAATTCTTTGGGATAACCTACAAAGACGTTCTTATCTGACTTTGGTTATAAATATTTTACTTATGTATAGCATACCAAAATTTAAGAAAAGACAACTCGAGTTTTATCCCAAACCATAACCTTTACAGTGTCATTTAATGGATCACGATGGTGCTCTTTTCAGTGTAAAAGCGGTAGTTTATAAAGCTCTAACCCTTAAAACATAATGACAGTTTTATAAATGACACCTTTGATCTTACCATGTCAAACAAGGTTCGATTTCATCTCTCGAACATACTATACTCCTATGTTTATCGGGAAATGAAAATCCATGGAACAATTCCTCAAATCTTAGGTGTTTTTCTAAACATGTAACTCAAATATCTTCCTTTATGATAAACTCATAAATTCTTTATTTTCTTGTTACAATAATTTTCCACTTCATCTTGAAAGTCTTTGAACAATTTTCAAATGTTTCATACTTCTTCCTTATTAAGTAAATATATAGATATATTCACGCAAATTTCTGGAGAAAGCATATGAAGTTGAAAGATCCACCGCACATGGTTACACATAATGGACTATATACATCAACATGCACAATGTCCAATAAGTTAGTCATACATTCCACTTTGGCCTATGAATGGATTTTTAATTATCCCGAGGAAAGTCTCGCAAGCGTCATTTGATCAAAATCAAAGATTCCAAAAATCCATGAACATGGAGTTTTTTCATGTTTTCTTTCCAATATAATTTAAACGGCAATGTCACTTCGTAAGTGATCTTTCAATCATTTGTCTTACAACATTTTTAACATTAGTTTTATGGACGTGATTTCTCCAACTAGACTTGTAAAAGTTCATCCATCTTCTATGGAATACAGTAATTATTTGAACAACTATTGTTCTCATAATACCACAACAAAATAACAATTATTTAAACAAATCTTGAAGGAAATCTTTTATGTCAGCGAGAAATACAAGAACACTTTGTTTGTTTTTTGATGAACATCATCACATATTCTGTTGCTAGTTACTTAGGCCATTGTAGTTCATGAATTGTGTTGTCCTATATGATATTTCACACCAACCAATCGGTATCCAATACCCAAGAAATGAAGGGTTTCGCGGCATAGTAAATCAAAATTTTCTACGGATGCGAACAGAGGGAAAGCCAAGATCTAATCTAGGAGATGCAATCAACGAGAGAGATTGGATTAGATCTTCATACCCTTGAATATTCAAGCAGTGAACGTTCGTCGGAACGTGGGTGATGTAGTCGTACTCGCTTCTCCTCCTCGCGATCCGATCCGATCCAAGACCACAAGTGGCGGTGCCTCGTGAGATGCACACGTGCAGCACCTCGGCGTCTCCTCCTTCCTCGTACCAGGTATGGTGGAGAGATAGATTGGATCTACAACACGGCGTGGTGTATATGGTGGAGAATTTCTGCTGCAGGCTTCGCCTACAAGCATCGGGAGGGAGAGGAAGGCAAGAAGGCTGCTAGGGCTTGGAGGAAGGTGTGGAGTAGTGGGGGAGGCGCACCACCCTCTATATATAGGGGGCCAGCCCTGCCCCTCCTCCAAGCCTATCTCTAGTTTAAACAATTTAAACTCTCCCTTATCTAGAAATCCTATCTCTAGTTTAAACGATTTAAACTCTCCTTATCTAGAAATCCTATCTCTAGTTTAAACGATTTAAACTTATCTAGGATCGGCTGGGCCCTATGGGTCCTTGTGCCCGCCCAATGCGCCAGGACACTCCCTCATAGGCCCATGCCCCCCCGGAAGGTGGGGCCATGTTGGTCCCCTTAGGAAGGTTCTAGAAGCTTCGCACAATACCGATTAACTCGGAACAATTCGAACTCCAAAAACCTTTGCCTTATATGAATCTTATTCTCTGACCATTCCGAACCTCTCGTGATATCCGGATCCCATCCGAGACTCCTAACAAAATTCATAAACCAATTATCCAATCTATCCTAGCATCGAGATACGTTAAGTGTGTGACCTGCGGGTTCGAGAATATCACGACATGATCTTCTATCAATAATCAACAGCGGGTGCAGGCACCCATATTGACTCCACACATTCATCGATGATCATATCGGATGAACCACGATGCCAGATTCAATCAATCCATATATATTCCCTTCGTCTCGCGATATTTTACTTGCTAGAGATTCGATCGTCGGTATCGTCATACCTAGTTCAATCGTTCCTGCAAATGCTACTACTTCGTAATCCGATATCACTTTGTGATTAACTCCTTAACCACATGCTTGCAAGCGGTGTTGATATCGATTACCGATTGGGCCCGAAGTATATCTCTCCGACTTGGGAGGGACAAATCCCATCTCGATACATACAACCCAACAGATACTTTCCGATCACCTGAGAGACACCTTTATGATCACCCTCTCATAGGATGACGTTTGATGACCTCAAAGCTTTCTTCCGATACCAGGGAGTTGTATTATCTCATGGTCTAAGGAATACAATATTTGACATAGGAAAAGCTTCACAAAGACGAACACGATGACACGATCTAATTGCTCTGCTTTGTTTGGGTCTATCCACCATATCATTCTCCTAATGATATGATCTCATTATCAATTGACAACTCATGTCTATGGTTAGGAAACCTTAACCATCATTGATCAATGAGCTAGTCCATAGAGGCGTACTAGGGACACGGTGTTGTTTACAAACCACACAAGTATTAAAGTTTCCGCTTAATACAATTCTAGCATGGAATATAAACTTTATCATGAACAAGAATTATAATAATAACATCTTTATTATTGCCTCTAGGGCATAATTCCACAGTCTCCCACTTGCACTAGAGTCAATAATCTAGTTTACATCTGGTAACAATCTCACACCCATGGCACTGAGGTGTTGATCATGTTTTACACGTGGAAGAGGTTTAGTCCATGGATCTGCGACATTCAGATCCGTATGTACTTGCTAATCTTGGATCTCCATCTGCTATAAAATCTCGGATTATATGAAACTTGCGGTTGATATGCTTGGTCTTTGGATGATATCTTGGTTCCTTAGCGAGTGCTATGGCGACCGTGTTGTCACACAATATCTCCAGTGGGTCCAATGCACTTGGAACCACGCCAAGCTCGATGATGAAGTTTCGATCCAAACTCCTTCACTTGACTTCTGCGGCAGCCATGTATTCCGCTTCTCAGTAGATCCAGATCACGCTTTGCTTGCAGCTTCTCCACTCACATCTCCTCCATTCAAAATATACACGTATCCCGAGATTTAGAAGCATCCTTGTCGATTGTCGAAACTAAGTCGACGTAACCTTTTACGACAAATGTTCATCACCCCATAGACTAAGAACATTTCTTTAGTTCTATTTAGGTACTTTAGGATGTTCTTCACGGCTGTCCGATGTTCCACTCTGGATCACTTTGATATCTGCTCGTCAAACTAAGAGCATTGGACACATCCGGTCTAGTACACAAGATGGCATACATGATGGAACCAATGGCGAGGCATAAGGCACTTTGCTCATAGCTTCCCTATCATTTACCGTAGTTGGACACCGAGCCTTGCTCAATATCTTACGACAACATAGGCATGAACCTTTCTTTGCCTTATCCATTACGAACCTTTTGAACTTTGTCTAGGTATGTACTCGCTTAAAGCTATCAGCGTCTTTGTCTATCTCTATAGATTTTGATGCCCAATATATAAGCAGCTTCACCTAGGTCTTTCATTGAAAAACATTTGTTCAAATAACTCTTCACATCGTTAAGCATGTTGATGTCATTTCCAATAATCAATATGTCATCCACATATAGTACCGTAAGCGCCACCGAGCTCCCACTCACTTTCTTGTAGATACAAGCTTCGTAGCAATTTGGAACAAATCCAAAGCTCTTGATCACTTGATCAAAGCGAAGGTTCCAACTCGAGATGCTTGCTTGTCCATAAATGGAACGCTGAAGTTTGCATACTTTACTAGCATCCTTAGGATCGACAAAACCTTGGTTGCATCATATACAACTCTTCATCAATGTTTCCATTGAGGAAAGCGATCTTGACATCCATCGCCATATTTCATAATCATGAAAACGCAATTGCTAATAAAATCCGAATGGACTTAAACATCGCTACGGAGAGAAAGTCTCATCGTAGTCAACACCTTGAACTTGTCGAAAACCTTTTGCGACAAGCCGTTTTATAGACGGTAACATTACCATCCGCGTCCGTTTTCTTGAATATCCATTTGCACTCAACGGCCTTTCGGTCGCTAGGAGGATCCACCAAAGTCCATACTTGGTTTTCGCTCATGGATCCCAATTCGGTTCATGGCTTCCACCATTTCTCGTAGTCTGGGCTCATCATCGCTTCCTCATAGTTCGTAGGTTCACCGTCTTCTACCAACAAGACGGTCAAGACAGGTTGCCGTACCACTCGGGAGGGGCACGACCTTGTCGACTCTGACGTTCGATGCGACATCGTCCAAGCTTCATGATCCTTGTCATTAGCTTCCTCTATTGTTGGTGCAAGGTGACCTTTGGAACAATTTCAGTCTTGAGCTACTCTCCAATTCAAGAGAAGGTTCAATAACCTCGTCTAGCTCTACTTTCCTCCCACTCACTTCTTTCGAGAGAAACTCCTTCTCAAGAAAGGAACCGTTCTTCACGACAAACACTTTGCCTTGATTTACGTGATAGAAGGTATACCCAATGGTTTCCTTAGGGTATCCTATGAAGACGCATTTCTCGCTTTGGGTTCGAGCTTGTCCGCATCAACTTCTTGACGTAAGCTTTGCATCCCCAAACTTTAAGAAACGACAACTTAGGTTTAGCACCAAACCACAGTTCATACGGTGTCGTCTCAACGGATTTAGATGGATCCCTATTTAAAGTGAATGCGGTTTCTAATGCATAACCCCAAAATGATAACGCAAATCAAGAAGAGACATCATTGATCGGACCATATCTAATAGGGTTCGATTCGCGTTCAGACACACCATTGCTTGTGGTGTTCGGTGGCGTGAGTTGTGAAAGCGATTCCACTTGCTTTAAGATGCGTGAGAAAATCATAACTCAAATATTCACCTCCACGATCGGATAGAAACTTAATCTTTACATTTATGGTTCTCCACTTCATTCAAATTCTTTGAACTTTTCAAACTGTTTGATTTATGTTTCATTAAATAGATATACCCATATCTACTTAAGTCGGTAAAAGTGAGAAAATAGCGATATCCACCGCGTCGAAACACTCATCGGTCCGCATACATCGGTATGTATGATTTCCGACAAGTCCGTTGCTTACTCCATCATACTGGGAGAACGGGTTTTGATCATCTTGCCCATGAGGCATGGTTCGCATGTGTCAAATGATTCAAAATCAAGAGACTCCAAAGTCCATCGAATGGAGTTTCTTCATGCGCTTTACACCAATATGACCTAGACGATTGCCACAAATAAGTAGTATTATCACTATCTACTTTGCATCTCTTAGCCTCAATGTTATGGATGTGTGTTTCATCCCTTTCGAGATTTAGAAGAAATAAACCATTCACAAGAGGTGCATGACCATAAAAGATGTTACTCATATAAATAGAACAACCATTATTCTCCGATTTAAATGAATAACCGTCTTGCAATAAACATGATCGAAATAATGTTCATGCTCAACGCAGCACATAATAACACTTATTAAGGTTTAAAACTAATACCGAAGGTAAAACTAAGGAGGCGTGCGGCCATCACATCAACTCTTGATCCGTTGCCAGCGCATCGTCACCTCATCCCTCGCAGTCTATTCCGTAGCTCTGTTTGAGTTACAAATATTAGCAATCGAACGGTATCAAATACCCGACTACAACGAGGGCTAGTAAGGAAAACATCAATAACATGTATATCAAATATACCTTTGATGGTGCCAACCTTCTTGTCCGCTAAGTACTTGGACGATTAAGCTTCCAGTGACCCTGTCCTTGCAATAGAAGCACTGTCCGCTTAGGACCATTCCCGAGCTTCTTCTCAGAGGGCATTAAGCTTGCGCCGCCCTTCTTGAAGGGCTTCTTTGCTCCTTACCTTTCTTAAAGGAGGGCTTGTTGACCATCAACACATGATTATCCTTCTTGATGTCCACTTCCAGCCTTGACTTTGCGAAGAGCTCGGTGATCGTATCGATGGAACCAATCGATTATGAGTCGCTACAAAAATTTTGTAGCTGGGAGGAGTGATTGCGAACCACTGTCAATCTTGAGCTCCTCCGAATCGTGCATTCCAGTTGCTCAAGGCGTTGAGTGTAGCCCGACATCTTTATGGCGTGCTCACTAACGGAACTCCCTTCCTCCATCTTGCAGTTAAAGAACTTCTCAGAGATCTCATATCTCTCAGAACGGGCTTGAGTCTGAAACATGGTTTTCAGCTCCTCGAGAATCTCAAAGGGCCCGGGATAGGTTTCAAAACGATTTTGAAGCTCCGGTTCCATAGCAAACAACATGGTGCTCTTAATCACACCATAATCATCTTTGCGCGATTGATAGACAGCTTTCTCATCAGCCGGCGCAGTTGCAGCAGGGGGGTTACCTAACGCTTTCTCAAGGACATAGTCCTTTTGTCCGCCAGACAGAATGATTCTTAGATAGTGGAACCAATTGGTGAAGTTAGACCCATTGTTTCTAAGCTTTTCCTTCTCATCAAAAAACGTTGAAGTTGAAGTTGGACTTGGCCATGTGATCTACAGTATTGGCAAGTACAATTTAGACTATGTTCATGATAAATAGTTCAACTTAATCAAATTACTAGATGAACTCCCACTAAATTCAACATCCCTCAAGTTGTTTAGTGAACACGATCCAAATTCACCACACCTAATCCGATCATCACGAGAAGAGATGTGGTTTCAATGGTGGACAACAAAGTGTCGATCATATCACTCATATGACTCATGCTTAACCTTTCGGTTCTTGTGTTCCGAGGCCATGTCTGTACATGCTAGGCTCGTCAAGCTAGACCCAAGTATTTCTGCGTGTGCAAAAGCGCTTGCACCCGTTGTATGTGGCGTAGAGTCTATAGCACCCGATCATCACGTGATGCTTGGACACGACGAACTTTCGCAAGCGGTGCATACTTGGGGAGAACACAGTTTTATCTTGATCTTTAAGTGAGGAATCATCTTATAATGCTACCGTCGCGATCTAAGCATAATAAGATACATAAAGGTATAAACATCACATGCATATAACTTTATGTGACATGGTATAGCCAATCCTCGCCAATGATCTCCATCTTGTGCGTTAAGCATGATCTCCATCACTCCACCATGATTGCCTCCACCACGAATAGCAACTACAACTATTGCTAACTACTTAGCGATAAAGTAAAGCTATTACATGGCGTATAAGAAGTTGACTCGCAGGTCATACACAATTATAAAGACAACCATATGGCTCCTGGCGGTTGTGTACTCATCGACATGCAAGTCGTGAAACATTACAAAACATGATCATCGCATACAATATACACATCACATCTTGGGCCATACCATATCACAGAAAACACTCCCTGCAAAAACAAGTTAGACGCCTCTACTTTGTTGTTGCATGTTTTACGTGGCTTATGGGAGTAGATGCTAAGAACGATTCTTACCTACGGAAAGCCACAACGGTGATATTATGGTTGCCAAACTCCGGTGTTAATCCCATGACAACTATAGTGAGAGAAACTGACATCCACCAGCCGCATGTGTGGAACAAGCCACACGTCAAGTGCGGAGCCGGTCTCGCGAACGATGTCGCGTAAGGTTGGCCTGGACCGCTTCAATCTCACTACCCCACATCATAAGAAGAACACAAACAAGAGGCTTGCAATAGAAAACATCAACGCCCGCAACAACCATGTTGCATTCTACTCGTGAAACACATCTACGCATAGATCTAGCTCTGATACCACTGAAGGGTTTCGCGACATAGTAAATCAAAATTTTCTACGGATGCGAACAGAGGGAAAGCCAAGATCTAATCTAGGAGATGCAATCAATGAGAGAGATTGGATTAGATATTCATACCCTTGAAGATTCGCACAGCGGAACGTTCGTCGGAACGTGGGTGATGTAGTCGTACTCGCTTCTCCTCCTCGCGATCCGATCCGATCCAGCACCACAAGTGGCGGTGCCTCCGTGAGATGAACACGTGCAGCACCTCGACGTCTCCTCCTTCCTCGGACCAGCGAGTATGGTGGAGAGATAGATTGGATCTACAACACGACGACGTGGTGTATATGATGGATAATTTCTGCTGCAAGGCTTCGCCTACAAACAGTCGGGAGGGAGAGAGGAAGGCAGCAAGGCTGCTAGGGCTTGGAGGAAGGTGTGGAGTAGTGGGGGGGAGGGGGCGCACCACCCCTCTATATATAGAGGCGGCCAGCCTGCCCTCCTCCAAGCCTATCTCTAGTTTAAACAATTTAAACTCTCCCTTATCTAGAAATCCTATCTCTAGTTTAAACGATTTAAACTCTCCCTTATCTAGAAATCCTATCTCTAGTTTAAACGATTTAAACTTATCTAGGATCGGCTGGGCCTATGGGGCCTTGTGCCCCTGGCCCAATGCGGCCAGGACACTCCCTCATAGGCCCATGCCCCCTCCCGGAAGGTGGGGCCACGTTGGTCCCCTTCCGGAAGGTTCTAGAAGCTTCCGGTACAATACCGATTAACCCGGAACAATTCCGAACTCCAAAAACTGCACTGCCTTATATGAATCTTATTCTCCGGACCATTCCGGAACCTCTCATGATATCCCGGATCCCATCCGAGACTCCAAAAAAAATTCATAAACCAATTATCCAATCTATCCTAGCGTCGAGATACGTTAAGTGTGTGACCCTGCGGGTTCGAGAATATGCAGACATGATCTTCTATCAATAATCAACAGCGGGGTCTGGGCACCCATATTGACTCCCACACATTCATCGATGATCATCTCGGATGAATCACGATGCCAGGATTCAATCAATCCCATATATATATATTCCCTTCGTCTCGCGATATTTTACTTGCTCGAGATTCGATCGTCGGTATCGTCATACCTAGTTCAATCTCGTTCACAGCAAGTACTTTACTCGTTTCGTAATCCGATATCACTTTGTGATTAACTCCTTAACCACATGCTTGCAAGCGGTGTTGATATCGATTACCGAGTGGGCCTGAAGTATATCTCTCCGACTTGGGAGGGACAAATCCCATCTCGATACATACAACCCAACAGATACTTTCCGATCACCTGAGAGACACCTTTATGATCACCCTCTCATAGGATGACGTTTGATGACCTCAAAGCTTTCTTCGATACCGTGGAGTTGTATTATCTCATGGTCTAAGGAATACAATATTTGACATAGGAAAAGCTTCGCAAAGACGAACACGATGACACGATCTAATTGCTCTGCTTTGTTTGGGTCTATCCACCATATCATTCTCCCAATGATATGATCTCATTATCAATTGACAACTCATGTCTATGGTTAGGAAACCTTAACCATCATTGATCAATGAGCTAGTCCATAGAGGCGTACTAGGGACACGGTGTTGTTTACAAACCACACAAGTATTAAAGTTTCCTCTTAATACAATTCTAGCATGGAATATAAACTTTATCATGAACAAGAATTATAATAATAACATCTTTATTATTGCCTCTAGGGCATAATTCCAACAAGAACCACATTGTTTAACAAGCAAAGAATACAACCATAACATGTATATCATCTAAATACCTTAGCTGGACATTTCCAGTCTTTTTTTCTGCCAAATATTTTATAGATTCTCTTTCAGCATTTCCTTTTACTTTCAAAAGAATCTATCAATATCAAAAGTGGCGCCATACATACAAAACATAGTTCAAAGCGTGTATAGTCAAATACTAATACCTTTGGACTTGCACTTTGAAGTTGATCACCATCATCAAATGTTTGGCGTTTTTTCAAAAATCCATCCTTTAGTAATCTTTTAGTATAGTAAACATTTTACCTACATCTTCTATTCATCCTTATCATGACAACTTTCATGATCAAGCTAATATAGCTTACAAAGGCGAATCGCGAGTATAATTTTACTTTCCAAAACCTTTTTAGAGGATTATGATGTCTATCATCTCCAACCTTCACAAATTCTCATCCAATATGAGAATATATATTATATACTCTATCATATTGCAACCAAAATATTGTTTTAGATATCGTAATATCTATCACACATGATGGTTTCTGAAACAATTCTTTCATCTCCTAGATAACCTCGATATTAACACGATTTTTGAATATCAAGAATCATGGAGGCAAACATAATACTTTAGATACTAACAATGGAATTGTTACTCTTGATTTAATACTACTTATTAAACTTCATGGAGTAGATGGAATGTGCTGAAAGTTTGCAATAAGACTTTCAAACTTTAAATTAACACTTAAAACAATACGATACTAGTTCGTAAAGTAAATATCCAGAATTCTATAGTTCTATTATCTCAATTACAACTAAGCATAAGGTGGTGAATGAATGCCAAAACTACAACAAATTATGCAAATTCACTTTGATTTAATTTATGATAAATTGAGTTCAACTAATCCAAATTAGAAATGAACTCCCGCTCAAAAACATCACCCCTCGTGTCTTTTTGGTGATTACGTGAACAAAATCCACTACACCAAGTCCGATCATCACGTGAGTCGGTGTAGCTTCAAAGGAGAGCATCTAAATGGGCATCATATCAACTATATGACTCATGCTTAACCTTTTGGTTTGTGTTCCGAGGCCATGTTTGTAAATGCTAGGCTTGCCAAGTAAGGAACTTAGTATTTGCATGTGTAAAACTGTCTTACACCTGAAATATGATCGTGGATTCAAGTACACCCGATCATCACGTGATTTCTTGAAGCAGCGAAACATAACTGTTGCATACTTAAGGGAGAACACATTTTTATCTTGATATCTAAATGAGGGATCATCTTATAACACTACTAAAGCGCCAAACAAGCAATATAAGATGCAGACAAACATCATATGCTATGGTGATATGATATGCTTCTTGCACTTGATCACTATATTGTGCATCATGGAATGATCTTTATCATTCCTATATGTGTAAGGCCAAGGTCTATGGAACTTACACTTTGTCATATTATAATTCTCAATAGTATCAATCCATACTATAAATTATAACACTACCATATCATAGTACTTGCCCGACAAAACCAAAAACTAGACGCCATTTATCTTTTGCATGTTTTACGTGGCTAAGGGCTTTCGGAGATAGAACCATTCTTACCTACTAACATGGAACCAGAACTATGCTAATCAAATTATTGGCAAATTGTTGTAAATCAGATATTGACTATAGTAGGAGAGACAGACACCTGCAAGCCACTTATGCAAAACTAGTTGCATGTCAAGCGTGGAACGGGTCTCATGTGCGACGACATATAAAGTTTGTCTGGGCCGCTTCAGCCCACTATACAACCAATATCCAAAATACACATAAGAAGTAATAACATGACCATCAGCGCCCACATACTTATATGTGTATAGCCTGTGCAAAGAATCTATGCATAGATTCAGCTCTGATACCACTGTTGGGTTCATAGCATAGAAAACAAAAAAAAATCCTACGATGGGAACTATAAGAACCAAGATCCATATATCTAGATACAAGCAACGGGTGAATATACATCCATAGAATACATACCCTCAAAGACCGAAAAGCTTTACGAGTATGAACTCGTTGGTGATGTAGTCGATCTCAAGATCATGATGAAGTCCATCTGGTCCAGCAGGTCTAGCACCATCAAGTCTAGCAACGCATAGCAGTGGTGGATCCATGATCGCACACACGTTTTGAACCCCGACCACCCCCGTGACCTCGCTCCAGCAATGCAGCGGAAGTAGCAAATCCTCGCTCCAGAAAAAGCCACCAGGAACATGTATATCGCTAGTCCGAGACCATAGGGAAATAATACTAGAGGGGGAGAGAGATCCTTCACGAGGAGGCGTGAGTGAGAGGGAGTCCTTTTATAGTAGGAGGGGGCACCCCAAGGGCCATGGCCGGAGCCATGGTGGCTGCCCCCAACCCTTCCTCCATTCATGTCAGTGGTGTTGGGGATATGCTATATGTGTATCCTCATAGCATGTCTCTTATCCGGCTAACCCGAGTGGCCCACAGTTGGTAGCATAGCCCATGGCCTGCTGGGCGGCCCAATTAGATGGATCCAGAAGGGAGGCCCATGCCGGATAAAGGAAGGCTACGATTGGAGTCACCGACGTACCCGGAGCCTTGGAGTGCAAGATACACAAGACTAGGAATAGACGGTGTAGGACTCTGTAACCTGTCCGGCTAGGACTTTTCCCTGTAACCCTAGGACCTGGCGACTATATAAGTCGGGAATATGGGAGCCTTTAGGGCACAATATCAGACGATCAAGTAGCGATTAGCACATACCTCGCATAGCGTACCAATCCCTGTAACTCGGCGTATTGCCCTTATAGTGATTTATAGCAGGAGTAGGATTCTGCCACCGTCGTGGGATCTGAACCTGGGTAAGATGTGTTACCTCGTACCCGTCAACCGTTCGCCTTCCCCCACGTCTCTAAACATGCACTATGAGGACCCCTCATGGCGTACTCGTCGGCAATATCACAAAAGTTGGCGGCCACCGTGGGGCAAGAGGCGCTTCAGGCTCTTCAGCGGGCGAGGACCAAGATCTTCGCGGGAATCGGCAAAACCGTAGCCATCGGTTGTGTTCGCTTCTCCGGCAATGTTCCGATCGTCCCTCTCGACGAGTTCTAGATCCCGGCGAAGACGAACCCTACGCGGTGCTCGATCGTTCCTGTCAGAGACATCCACCTCTTCATAGGCGAAACCGACTCGGGCACTAGTTCCCTGGGGGTCGGAGGAGCATCAAGGCCCGCACGGACCACCTACGGGCAGGATACGTTCGCGGAAGGATCGATGTCGGGTCTCTCTTCGGAGTTTGCCGGCAAAGATCGAAAAAATTCAAGGCCCACCCAAACCGCCCATGTGCATGATATAAAGGTGGAAGATCACTGCAAGTCCGCCGGCTTCGCCCGTGCGTCTGGACAGCAGAGATCCAAGTTCGTCGGCGTGGTTACCCTCTTTGACCTGGCGCGTTGCGTTCAGAGAGAGGGCGAAAACCCCCGCGATTACCTGGCCAGGTGGCTCCGTGTACGAGCCGATCTGGCCCACTACCCCGATGATAACGCTATGTATCACTTTGTGGAAGGACTGGACCGTGGCATGCTTCTCCGACATTCTCTAAGGCGGCAGTCCGCCTTACCCTCGAAGGCATGGTGAACACCGTCAACAAATATGCGGAGGCTGACACGGCAGCTCAGACAACGCTTTCGCTCACTGACGGAGCCCCCCCGATTCAGCCACCGCCACCACCGCCTCCGGCCGCCATCGTCGCAGCAGCGCCGCCACCTCCAGTCATCATCGCTGTCGTTGCACCTCCACCACCCGTCATCGAGGAAGTCCTGGCATCCTCCGACTCTGTTATTGACGCGCTTTATGCTGACTTCAGTGCAGATTCAGAGGAGATAGATTTTAGTCCAGAAGATCTAGACTCCGCCATGCAGGAGATGGAGGAGGAGCACACGCGTGACAAGCAAGCCAACAATGTCATCGTATCTCGAGAGGTGTTCGTCACCATTGGGACGGCGATGGATGAAGACCAACCCGGACGAGATTAGCCTACAGCGCTGGACAAGGGGAAGGGGCCATTTATTGCTGTTGACGATGATCGCACAAAGTTCATGCCTCCTCCGCCTAACCCAAAGGCAGTGACAGAACTCCCATCGGCCGAGCAACAACAACACCGCAAACTTGCCGCCTCCGGCATCTACATCTGCTACATCCCAAGTTACTCCAGCTGATAGAGTGATGTACGACAATTTCCTCGTTGAGCCACTGACCGTAGCTCATATCCGGAACATGACTCAGCCGTACGAGAAGCGCCAGCAGCTGCTGGAGGAAGCGTAGGCCATCGCGGAACAAGGCGCTAAGCTAGATCGAGATATGGTCAACGCGCAGAAGTCCATAGAGAAAGCTAGAGCAATGGAGGCCGAATACAAGACCCTGCTGCAACAGCAGAAGGCCAAGAAAGCTCCGGCTCGCGTCATCAACGATCCTGGTGTACGGCGAAACCTAGGATGGGTTGCCTCGAAACCGGCATAGGCCAAGCCATACATTGACAGTGAAGGTAAGCAGGTGATGCCCACCCCACTCCTTAACCTCGCCGTCGCCAAGACCCTTCTGGAGAAGGATAGATCGCCCGAGGCAGTGGAACAGGTCTATGACCTAGTGGACAAGGCGGTAAAGCAGCAGGAAAAGGCCACCTCTCAGAGGCTTGAGTCCAACCCAGCGCTTTTCCAGTCTAGCCAGTATAAGCCGCCAAAGGACAAATCTCCTCTTGATGCCGGGTCCCAGATGGGTTCATCAGAACAAAGACGGAGGGATGCGCGCAACAGGAAGGATGCTATCCCTATATCCTCCAACCACGAAGAAAAGGCCCGACCTCGTCGCCCATCGCCACCGCCCCAGTCCCCCCGACATCGCGAAGATCACAAGGCTCACCATCATACGGATATGCCCCCACCAAAGCAGTGTAGCATCGTCATCCGCGACAACATGGAGCAGACCCGTCATGACGGAGAGCGCAACCAAGGACACAAGAGCAGGTCACGCCATGACCCTCCATGTCTGACAAGAAACCGTAACGGGCGCGAGGCGTCGCAGGAGGGTAACAGCAAGAAGGCTAACTCACCGCCACCTCCGCCTCCATCACCACCAGGCAGTCACCATGGCGGAGGAGGCCCGCGTTGTTCACGCAGCCCATCCCCTGTTGACAAGAAGAAGAAGAACCCGGAGCCATACGCTGCACGTTCACGGATCGATAAGATCCACGAGGCTCGGGAAGGACCATACCTGGGACCACGTTGCTTTGGACCTGCAATACGGTACACAACTTACCCCAAAGGTTTTCGGATTGACAAGACCATAAAGCCCTATGACGGCACCGCCAAGCCAGCCACATGGTTGCAGGACTACGGCAACGCGGTGGAGATTGCCGGAGTCAACCCCAACGTCGCCGTCAAGTACCTCCCGTTAATGTTGGCGGGCACGGCCCATCAATGGATCGATGACTTGCCGGACAAATCCATCTACAATTGGTTGGACATGCAAGAAGCGTTCACCAAGAACTTTGAGGGTACATACAAGCGTCCCTGCACTATTGGCGATCTACAGCGGTGCGTGCAAGAGAAAGACGAGACATCTCGTGCCTACCTCTCCCGCTGGCTGGACATGAAGAATTCCTGCAGGAGTGCACGCTCATACCACCATGGCCGCCTTATCGATGGGTTGGAAAGGGGCACGTTGCTCCGACATAAGCTAAAGCGCTTGCAGGACAACCACCAGCTCGACTTGAATCGGATGATCTAGTTGGCCAGTGAGTTCGCAGCTGCCGACGACGATGCTCGCGGCTCTTTGCCGGCAACGGCCGTTCCAACTCAAGCTCGGAGGAACAACAGTACAAAGCGGAAAACCGCTCCATAAGAAAAGCAATCTACCGACATGGTCGCCATGACTTTTGCAGGAGGAGGTGATGGCGGACAACATGGCCGAGGAAGGGGAGCTGGCCGTGGGCAGCAACGAGGAAGTGAAACTACCTCGGCACCTCTTCGCATTCTCTAAACCTACGAGGAGTACCGCGATATGACGTGCCTCGTGCACCTCGATGTCAACGGCAAGGCCACCCACACCAATCGACACTGCAAGTTTGTCAATGACCTCAAGGAAGACCCGGAGTCCGGCTACAAGCGAAGTCGGAAGAACAGACCACGAGGCAAGGGCAAAGGGAAGAAGAAGGAGGAGGAGTCCAAGGATTCAAGTGACATGGACGAGGATGTTGACCCCAAGCACGCCGCCAAGAGCGACGACAAGGGCAAGAACCCCTTCGCGAAGAAGGTGCCAGTCTACCACACTTTCCTTGGCACCCCCACCGTCCGACAACAGAAAACCTCTCTGAGGATCCTGATGGCTACTCTACCCCTAGTTCCCCAGTACCTGCGCTGGTCGGAGGTTCCAATTACTTGGGACAGGACGGACCACCCAGACCTTATCCCTACGGAGAACTAGTACGCCATGGTCATCAACCCCTTGATTGATGGCGTGGAGTTCACCAAGTGTATGGTGGATAGTGGAAGCAGCATCAACATCATGTACCTGGATACACTGCAGAAGATGAACTCGACGGAGGCAAACCTAAGGCGTACCAACACCATCTTCCACGACGTAGTTCCTGGTCGGGAGGCTCGGTCCCTTGGGTGCATTACACTTCACGTTGCTTTTGGTGACGTTAATAATTACCGTCAAGAACACATGACCTTTGAGGTGGTCACCTTCATGAGCGTGTACCATGTCATATTCGGCCGCGACATATTCCACACGTTCATGTCCAAACCATGCTTCATCTACAACAAACTCAAGATACCCGGACCAAACGGTGTCATCACCTTATCCGGAAGCTTTACCAAGGCAAGGGACTGCGAGATCAATGAAGCAGCCATTTCGAAAGCTGTCCTCTACAGCGAAGAATTCAAAGAGATCCAGAGCAAGGTCGATGACTTAGAGATGCCCGCGTCGAAGAAGCAGATCTCCGACTCCGCTCCTGCGTTCAAGGCCGCCATCGAAACCAAGCCGGTGGAACTTGTGGTAGGCGATGCCTCCAAGACCACCGCCATTGGGACGAACCTGGATCCCAAATAGGAAAGCACGCTCGTCGAGTTCCTCCGTGAGAATAGGGACATCTTTGCCTGGCAACCTGCCGACTTGAAAGGTGTACCTAGGGAACTTGCCGAGCATAGCTTAAACATTGACCCAAAATCCAAACCAGTGAAACAACCTCTACGACGCTTTGGAGATGAGAAGAGACGCGCCATTGGCAAAGAGATATCTAGGTTACTTCAGGCTAGTTTTATCCGAGAAGTCCTTCACACCCAATGGGTGGCCAATCCTGTACTTGTCTCCAAAAAGGGAACCAATGAATTAAGAATGTGCGTTGATTACATCGGCTTGAACAAAGCATGTCCCAAAGATCCGTTTGCTTTACCTCGCATTGACCAAGTCATTGACTCGATGGCTGGCTTGGAATTTTTGTGTTTTCTCGATGCATACTCAGGATACCACCAGATCAAGATGAGGAAGTCGGACCAATTGGCCACTTTGTTCACTACCCCATACGACACGTTTTGCTATGTTACGATGCCCTTTGGGCTAAAAAACGCAGGTGCTACGTACCAGCGGACAATGCAACGTTGCCTTCACGACCAAATTAGTCGGAACGTTCACGCCTCCGTGGACGATATCGCGGTGATGTCTAAAAAGTCAAATGAATTAATCTTCGACTTAAAAGAAACCTTTGATAATCTCCGGAAATACAACATGATGCTTAACCCTAAGAAGTGCGTCTTCGGGGTTCCAGCCGGCAAATTGTTGGGTTTCATCGTTTCCCAGCGCGGAATCGAGGTCAATCCGGAGAAAATCAAGGCCATCTTACATATAAAACGTCCGACATGCCTAAAGGACATTCAACGACTAACATGTTGTGTTGCAGCAGTTAGTCGGTTCGTCAGCCGACTTGGAGAGAAGGCTATGCCGCTATACAAGTTGCTGAAGAAGGCGGACAAGTTCATGTGGACGGACGAAGCAGATGCAACATTGAAGAATCTCAAGGAGATTCTTTCTTTAGCGCCCATCCTTGCAGCGCCCGAGCCTTGCGAACCCTTGTTAATCTACATGGCGGCAACCAACCGGGTAATCAACATCGTCGTCGTGGTAGAACAGAAGGAATCAGGCTATGAGCACGGAGTTCAACGACCAGTTTACTATGTAAGCGAGGTCTTGACGGAGTCAAAGCAGCGTTACCCGCACTACCATAAGACAGCTTATGGAGTATTCCTTGCTTCTCGGAAGCTGAGTCGTTACTTTCAGGAGCACCAAATCACAGTGGTGAGCAAGACTCCACTGTCCAACATTATTAACAACAGTGATGCCACAGGAAGGGTAGCGAAGTGGGGCATTGAACTTTCCGCCTTCGAGATCACTTACAAGATACGCGACGCTATCAAGTCACAAGCCTTGGCGGATTTTGTTGCAGATTGGACGGAGATACCAGATGCTACTCTGTTGCCGGAACCAGAGTACTAGGTGATGCACTTTGACGGATCAAAGATGCTCAACGGCTCGGGGGCTGGCGTATTACTACAATCACCAACAGGAGACAAGCTACACTATGTTCTGAAGATCCACTTCGAGGCTACAAACAACATGGCGGAATATGAAGCACTCATTCACGGACTACGTGTAGCCAAGGATATTGGCATCAAGCGCATAGTTTGCTGTGGAGATTCCGACTTGGTTGCCCAGCAGGTGGCTGGCACCTGGAATGCGCGGAACCCAATGATGGCGGCATATCGAGACGAAGTGGACGAGATAGCCAAGAGCTTCTTGGGCTACGAAGTCAAGTATGTACCTAGGGAGCAAAACGAGGCGGCTGATCTGCTATCTAAGCTTGGATCAGGTCGCAAGCGAATTCCACCAGGAGTTTTCCTAGAGCATCTGCGCACACCATCCGTAAAAGGGGCCGACATCGATAACCCGGATAGAGATGACTCTTTTGTCAACATGGTGACAAAGGTCCCTCCGGCTTGGACAAAACCGTTCATGGAATATCTCGAACACGGAACTTTGCCCGACGACGAGGTCGAAATATGGCAAATAGTATGACGAGCAAAGGGTTATACCATAATCAATGGGCAACTCTATAAAAGGAGCACTACTGGTGTATACCTAAAGTGTGTTTCCCAGCTAGAAGGTACGGAAATCCTACGTGAAATCAATCTCGGAGATTGCGGGCATCACGCCGCTCCTCGATCGTTGGTCGCGAAAGCCTTCCGGCAAGGATTCTACTGGTTGACCGCGAAAGCGGATGCCGACAAGCTGGTTGAGACATGCATGGGATGCCAGTATTATGCCCGGCAACCACATGTTCCTGCTGAAGAATTGCGAACAATACCAATAACTTGGCCGTTTGTAGTCTGGGGGCTAGACATGGTGGAACCGTTGCAAACGACACCATGTGGATTTACGCATCTGTTAGTAGGAGTTGATAAATTCACTAAATGGATAGAGGCTAAACCCATTAGAAAGCTTGATGGGGAAACTGCCCTTAGGTTTGTCCGAGATCTAGTGGTAAGATTTGGTCTCCCACAGAGAATTATCACCGACAATGGAAGCAACTTGTCACTCGGAGAAGTAGAGGCTTATTGTTGGGAGAAAGGCATCCGACTTGACCTTGCATCTGTGGCACATCCATAATCCAATGGTCAGGTTGAGTGAGCCAATGGATTAATTCTGAAGGGAATCAAGCCACGCCTTGAGGCACCGCTACATAGAGCAGCTGGAGATTGGGCGGAGGAATTACCATCTGTGCTGTGGAGTTTACGAACTACACCCAACAGATCCACCGGCTACACCCCTTACTTCATGGTATATGGAGCAGAAGCTATCCTACCTTTCGACATACTTCATGATGCACCAAGAGTCGCCGCCTATGACGAAGATGACGCTGAAGAATCCAGACGCCTAGATGTGGACCTTCTCGAGGAGGAGCGCATTTTGGCATGCCAAAGATCTGCCATCTACCAGCAGAAGCTACGCAGCTACCATAATTTCCGCGTTCGGCATCGCTCGTTTAAAGAGGGGGATTTGGTGCTCCAACTTAAGCAGAAGAAGTCACACAAATTATCCCCTCCATGGGAAGGACCATTCATCATAAGCAAGGCGCTACTCAATGGGTCTTACTATCTCGTTGACAATCGTGAACTGAAGGATAGGCCCAACAAGGATCATAAGCGTAAGCAACGTGAGCCGAATGATGACTACCCGGAGCTTGATCGGCCATGGAACATAACACAGCTATGTCCTTTTTACACTTAGCATTTTTATATAATTGTGTACCTCTTATATGATCAATGAAATAAAGCTCTCTGGTTCACTCATATTTCTAAGTCTTTTACCTCCTTTAGTGTTCATTTTTGGATCATGTAAAACCTTTATGCACAAGTTTTGCGATTGCACTTGTAAAAATTCTGCCTACGGGCGTTAGCTTAAGTTTTCTGGTGTACACATTCTTTGTCGTTTTTATGTGGATTCTGGAGTAGTGACTTTCGACACTTATTGTCGGCGATTTTGTGCTTAGGTTATTGACGGTGCCATTGGGCATCATCACCTAAGAGCATGGTTCCGACAACGAGTCTTCCGACTCATGAAAAGTCAAGCATAAGAACCAAAGTAATGGATAAGCCAGCACTTGCTTAAAAAATATATACATGATGGAAACTAGTTCTTGAGTAGCAGGAAATAACAACCATTGTTTTCTGCCTTAAGTTACATAAATAAGTTTTTTCCGCATATGCACCAAAGATGAAACAAATATTACAAAGTTGTGTTTCATTCCTTTGGCACAGGCAACTTGGAAGCAGCGTCATCAGCAGCAGGAGAACCAGCCTCAAAGTCGGCAGTATGAAGGGACTCAGAGGAGCTCTGGTTGCCACTATCGATGGTGTTCATCGGCACGAAGATGTTGACATCGACCAACTCGGAAACTCTCGTGTCATAGCCCACGAGCAACGACAAGATGGCTTAATGGTTGACCTCTTTGCCTTCATCGTCTACGTCGGGAATGCCAGAGGTCACCGTGTCAATGTCAGCATCTTCGTAGTGTGCCTTCACCATGGACAGCGCCATCCTTGCGCCAACCCGTGCACATGAAGCTTTCCAGCTTGTGATACGCTCGGGGGCTCGGCGCAGAATCTCCGAGTACTTCGCCACTGAGTCCGACGCCTTGATATTAATCTGGAGGGTCTTGGCGATCTCTTTGGCTTGAGTGATGGCGGTGTTGATGAAGTTGCCGGCAAGAACCATGCATTCCTTGGCTGGAGGAGGCGAACGGGTTAAACCCATAGGAGCTGCAAATTCCGACAAGGAGCACATGAGTTCAAAAATTCAAAGTACCCAGACTATATGAATCCAAGGCGGAGAAAACATATTGAAGATGCTGGCCTCAGCCTACCAGAGGGTGCCCGCCAAGGATTCTTTCTCTTGTTGGAGGAGCTTATACGCCTCATGATGGCGTTGATTCTGCTCATCGGCAGCTAGCTTTTGATCTCTTAAGATCGAGATCTCCTCCTTCAAGCGATTGATCTCCTCGGTGGCGGAGTCCGCAGGGCCTTCATTGACTCCTCATGCAGTTTCAGCATGTCCTTCCTTTCCTCCTTAAGGATTTTGTTATCGCTATCCAGCTGCTGATTGTGCTTGGATTGCTCGACAATGTCCTTGGCCTTGGAAACATATTCTACAAAGTCAGAGAAATCAAAGTACACAGTGAGTACTCGGAGAATAAGGGCACAAAACCAAGTCGGAATGCGAAAAAGAAAACAGACGCTTGCTCTTGGTGATCTGTTCCTTCAAGAAGGCAATTTTACCCTTTTCAGCTTCCAAGTCTGCGCGCATCTTCTGATACTTGTCATTAGCCATGCCTCTCCGAGCATTCTCGTTCTGTGGAAACAAGGGAAAAATTAAAACGTTGTTTGGTCTACTTGGAGCATCTAGCCGGAAATTTTCTACCTAGACGCTTGGGGGCTACAGCGAGAGTTTTTTGACTTAGCAGTATGCTTAGCTTTCCTTTAAGCATCTAGTCGGAACTAATTCAATTACAACTAGAGGCTTGGGGGCTACATTATAAAGTTTTAAAACTGGGATATATGCTTAGCTTTTCTTTAAGCATCTAGTCGGAACTAATTCAGTTACAACTAGAGGCTTGGGGGCTACATTATTGAAATTTACAAACACTTCGTATGCTACTCTCAAAGCATCTAGTCGGAATAATTCATTCTACCTAAATGCTTGGGGCCTACAGTGAGAAGTTTTCTACTTTAGTTACTCTTAGAGCATCTAGATGCAAAGACCTATGGTTTTCCGTCTACATCCTCGGGGGCTGCAGTGGGATACTCACATGAAATGCAAAAGGAAATTAAAACTTATAAGTGCAATGATCTTGAGGTTTGTAGCGCTCTCGGCCAGCAGCTTGCCAAAGGATATGCTGTTTCCTCGCAAGATATCTGCTTGTCGGAGGAGCTCCTCAAGACCGCACGTCGGAGATGTCGGCGCTGCACCAGGAACCAGAGCAGTGCTACCTGCCGTAAGTGCCGGGTAGACTATCTTCAGGAACTCTATGGGTTTCTGGGGGGCGAGGATGCCGCCTTCGACAGAAGTACCTGCTTCCACCACCGCCTTACCGCTACCCATGGCATCCTTATCCGGAGCTTCAGCCATTTGGTGGGCGACACTCTCTTGCGCCGCCTGCTCTCCGACAACAGCGACCTAGGTAGAGGCACCTGAGTCCACTTCCATGGCGGAAGGGCCAGATGCCTCCTTAGCTTGTGAGATTGTTGAAGCAGATGAGGGTTTGACGGAGGGAGTAACAGGGGCAATGGAAGGAGATGCATCGCGATGCAACATGTCCTTAATGGTTTTAGAAGCCCCCAATGATTTGGAGGTCTTCTTCAAGATGGTCGTGGCTTTCTTTCTGAAACATGCAAAATGCATAAGTACAGGAGGAAGACGGATAAATAGACAATGTCGGAATACAAGAAGCTTACACAAGTGGGGGTGCTTTGGCAAAAGAGATCCCGATGGTTTTTCTTTTCTCTGCCTCCAGGGCGGCGGTAGTCTTCTTGGAGGCTCCACCCTCCGTCTTCTTCTTCTTGCCTCCATCAGCAGTGTCAGAGGTGGAGCTATTTCGCTTTCGCGCCACCGGAGCATCGTTGTCGGACATGAGGTGACTTCCTTCATCTTTGGTCCATAGATTTTGGGAGCCATGTTGTCCTCATCTATGTCGCAAAGCTGTTAAGTGAAGAACCACTGTGTTGGATGAGATGCCAGTTGCTTGACGGAAGAACTAGAGTATATGTCATACACGGAAAATAAACAGTTACCTTTGGGCACTTGCCGTCCATGAACATGTCGTAGGTGATGGCGAAGCCACGCTTCTTGTCCTTCACCTTGACGATGTCCTTAAGACGGAGCTTGACGAAATCACTTGAGAAGTTGGCCACGGAGATGCGGAGGCTATCCCTTCTGTAGCTGGTATGCTCGTGCATGAGATTCGCGCGGTGCTGCAGAGGTTGGATTCGCCTGATGAACCAGCACATGGCTAGGTCCAAGCCGGTCAAACATGTCTCTACGAATCATTCGATCCGCCTTATGGCACGAGAAGCGTCAAGGTCGGAGGGAAGGAAGGCCTGGGATCTCCATGACGAGGATTCGGCGGCGGTTCCGTCTACGAAGTCCGGGTACGTTACTTCTCGGCCAGCCAGAGGGATATCTGGGCCGTAGAAGTAAGTACGCTGCCAATTCTTGCAGGACTCGTGGCCGACGATGTCGGGGAATCGCCGACCAGGACGGATCTTGAAGCTTATGGTGCCATAGTTCCTAAGTTCATCCTTGCTAGCTCCGACTTCATGCTTGATGGTGAAGAAGTACACGAAGAGATCTAGCCTAGGCCTTATCCCTAAGTAACCCTCGCAGAGCACCGCATAGTTGCTAAGCGCTAGGATGCTGTTGGGGGAAAGGTTTTGGGGCTGGACTCTATAGTGGTTCAAGACGGAGAGGAAGAAGTTGGATATGGGCAGGGAGACGCCGCGTACCAGTTGGGATTTGAGGTACACCTTTTCTCCGACTTGGGGAGAAGGTGTCACCTCGCCGGCCGGCGCCGCCCGCCAGGCGAGCCCCTCCGTCGCAGGGAGGTAGCCCTCGGTGATCAGCTCCTGGATATCACGATTGGTGATGTCTGAGCCGCGCCAGTCGCCCTTGTGCGAATCAAGCTCCTCCTCCAATGGCTCCAGCGCCGCTGGATTATGGTCGCCGCTGGTGGACTCAACCACCGCCGAGACGGGGATGACCAAGCCCTCTGGAGGCACGACGACAGAGCTCGCCGGATTCGCGGTGGCTTCGCTCGACGCCGCCATGGAAGGGGAAGTGCCGCTGCTAGCCATGGAGTGAGTATGGAAGTGACTGGTGCGGATTGGGGATAGGGTTTTTCGCGAGTTTTGCGTGGAGATCTCGAGGAGGCACGCGCTGGAGGAAGAAGATGATGCGGAGAGAGAATGAGGTAAAAGGTGAAAATTCCACCGCAGTTACTATTTATCATCTCCATCGTCGAGATTCGTGCAGCTTGATCGGACTACTGCCACGTAGAAAACGTGTTCGTGAACATGCGCATATATTTCGCAACGTCTCCAACCGTCGTCGCCAACGGTTTGTATCGCTCGCGCGGGAAAATGGGACATGATTGCGTTCTCTACATGTGTGAGTTACGAGGTGTCGCTGACCTAAGCCTACGTTGCCCTAGCTGACATAGGCAGATGAGCCATCACATCGAAGATTCCGGCATGGACGGATCTAGTCCGGTTATGGAAGAGTACGATGAAAGATTCAGCATTCTCCGACTTACAAATTGAAGACGGAGAAAACCTTGCAGGGTTCTTTGGGAGGACTACAAGATGTTGCTTGACAACTTTCCGACATCCATCTAGACGGAGCATTCCACGGGAAGAGGCAAGACGACGCAAGATCTCAAAGTTCTCCGGGGGCTACTGTTGGAGATATGCTATATGGGTATCCTTATAGCATGTCTCTTATCCAACTAACCCGGGTGGCCCACAGTTGGTAGCATGGCCCATGGCCTGCTGGGTGGCCTAGTTAGATGGATCCAGAAGGGAGGCCCATGCCGGATAAAGGAAGGCTACGATTGGAGTCACCGACGTACCCGGAGCCTTGGAGTGCAAGATACACAAGACTAGTAATAGACGGTGTAGGACTCTGTAACCTGTCCGGCTAGGACTTTTCCCTATAACCCTAGGACCTGGCGACTATATAAGTCGGGCCTATGGGAGCCTTTAGGGCACAATCTCAGACGATCAAGTAGCAATTAGCACATACCTCGCACAACGAAGCAATCCCTGTAACTCGATGTATTGCCCTTATAGTGATTTATAGCAGGAGTAGGATTTCGCCACCGTCGGGGGATCTGAACCTGGGTAAGCTGTGTTACCTCGTACCCGTCAACCGTCCGCCTTCCCCCACGTCTCTAAACACGCACTGTGAGGACCCCTCCATGGCGTACTCGTCGGCAATACCACGACAAGTGGAGCTCCCACTCACAAAATGACTCTCCATTTCCTCCACTCAAAATCCCACTCAAATCCCATTATATTTCCACCAAATTTAATGTAATCTCTCATTAAATAAAACTCCTTTTATTTATTTATTCAAAGTTTTGTTAATTACATTAATTAACAAACATTCACATAAAACCCCTTGCAACATTTCAATATCACATGCAGAACCAGTTTCAGCAATCTCACCGAAACAATTCCGGTTTCCATTGAAATAATTCCAGCGCTTCCTTTTTATTTATCTAGCATATTATTTGCTCCAAATGGTATCGATATTCCTTAAGTGTGTCACCCTATGGTTCGCAAGTAATGCAGACATGATCGAGACCCCTCTCCGATCAATAATCAGAAGTGGGACCTGGAGATCCGTACCGACTCCCACACATTCAACAATGAGTTCTGTGATCGTGTGAACCTTTTAGGCATGTAACTTAATTCCTTTGTCTCGTGATATATTACATGTCCGATATTCGATCATTGATATCTCCATACCTAGTTTTATCTCATTAATGACATGCACTCTTTTCTTATTCCCGTGATATAACTTCCAGTGATCACATCACTTGTTTGCAAGCTAACTAATATGATATCACCGAGAGGTCCTAGAGTATATATATCTGTCATCGGGATGGACAAATTCCACTCTTAATCCATGAGCCTCTAAATACCACCTTTGTAGTATTGAACCCACCTTTATAGTCACCCTGTTACGGTGTGACGTTTGATGTTATCAAGATACTCTTCTAGTGTTAGTGATTGACATGATCTCATGGTCTAAGAACTAGGATTACTTCGTATGATGTTATAGCAATATAAACACAATGACTTTGATTGTAATGTTATACTTTGGATGAATGTTCATCATATCATTCCAACAATGTTGTGACCTCGTTATTAACAACATCCAATATTCATGATCAGGAAACCTTTGATCATCTTGTTAATCAACGAGCTAGTTTATAAGAGAGGCATAACTAGGAATTTTTTATTTGTTTATTAAACACATATGTATTAATGTTTCCGTATTAATACAATTATAGCATGCAAAATAAACATTTATCATAAACAAGGAATACGATAAGAACCACTTTATTATTGCCTCTCGGACATATTCCCTTTAGTTCTATCATCTAAGTATAGCATTACTAATACATCTTTTTGGCAGGTTTTCTATATACTCTAGTATATTTGATAAATTGGAGGCAAACTTATACTTAAGCTTCATTTTAGGTATATTTTTATGTGAAATTTCTCCTTCATATGATCGTACGTGAATTGTAATTCATGTCTTGTGATAGCATGCAAGAGCACAAGTTAGTCGGAGCATGTTTTCTTGTAAGTATTTGTTCTATTTTTTATTTCGATCCCAATAAGAAGCTTAGAAAAATGTTTATCTGCGGTTTTCTATCGCACTCAGGGTGTCACTTATCTTGAGTGAATTGACTGCAAGTGTTGAGGTGGAAATGGGTGAGTTGAAAAAAGAGGTTGTTTGGAGTATTGAATGGTACTTAAAGTGAATAACATAAAAGTAAAATGGCACGGAGGTTGTTTGACGTTTCCTGCAGATAAAAGTTTAGGCGCAAAGAGAGACCGTTCAAGGTGATAGTGAATGTTCCAAGTGAATAAAATGGGATAAGTGATTTTGATACTTCTTATTAATATATGAGTAGGTAAGCAACCCATATACCAATCAAGAGTCCTCTTGGTAGATTTTTTCTCGATTCCAATGATCATTCTGCCTATTACCAAAGCCATGGCCAACACATCAATAAAGGTCTTTCGACCAGATCATGTCTTTAAACTTGATGGTTCCTTGTTGTTCTCGAGTTGTACTAGACCCTCTTTGATATCGGCTGTGTCACTCGGGATCACCGATTCTCTAGTAAACAAGTTTATATCTATGAGATATCGTGATCATGTTACCCAGACCCTTAAATTGGATAACCATCATTAGGCAGGCATAGATAATCATTCTCATAATATAATAATCATGATAATGGTCACAAATGGATGGAAATAAAATAGGCACATCACATCTCACCAATTCCCTATATCTCCCACTCCTATGGGGATTTACTCACACATGAGAGGAGAATATATCAAAGATATAATCATATTGCAAATAGAAATCATCTCAACTTTACTATAGAAAATCATAATAATATCGAAGATCAAATCAAATACAAAACAAAGTAGAAATATAGGTTCAATCTCTAATCTTATAAGTATGAATCTCTCTCTCTCTCTCAGTACAAGTGGGGAATTATGGTGGAGTTGATGATAAAGAGGCTAGAGATCTTCAAAGGACGAGGGGGTTGCCAGGGTTTCGCTGCTACGAGAAACCTAGGATTCCATCCACCACGAGCTCCAACTTTCTTATGTTTTCTACAAACTGACGAGGACAGAGAAGAAAAAGTGAGAGTTCTAGTTGTTGGAGATATGCCCTAGAGGCAATAATAAATGTAGTTATTATTATATCTTTGTGTTTATGATAAATGTTTACATTCATGCTATAATAGTATTAACAAGAAAACATTGATACTTGTGTGATTTGTAAACTTAATTTGAAGTCCCTAGTATAGCCTCTATACATCACTAGCTTGTTGGTTGATAAATGAATGTGGTTTCCCTATCATGAACATTGAGATGTTATCAACAACAAGATCATATCATTAGGAGAATGATATGGTGGACATACCTATAGATAAACGTAGCATAAAGATCAAGTCATTTTAATAGTTCAATTGCTATATGCTTTCTGATACATAGTAACCTAATTCCTTCGACCATGAGATCATCCATATCACCTTTACCAGATGGATGCTTTGATGACATCAAACACCACACCGTAACTAGGTGGCTATAAAGGTGTCATTGAGTGTTCGGAAAGTATTGGTTGAGACACATGGATCAAGAGTGGGATTTGTCCATCCATATGACGGATAGATATACTCTGGGCCCTCTCGGTGGAATGTCATCCAATTAGATTGCAAGCATGTGACTGGCTCACAAGGGATCACATATCACGGGAACGAGAAAAGAGTACTTATCGGTAACGAGGTTGAACTAGGTATGCAGAGATACCGACGATCATAACCTCCGATAAGTAAACTATCGTGAGACAAAGGGAAATTGGTATCGTATGTAAGTGGTTCATTCGATCGCAAAGTAATCATAGAAATATGTGGGAGCCATATGAATTTCCAGATTCCTCTATTGGTTATTGTTCGGGGAAGTGTCTCGATCATGTCCGCATAATTCACGAACCGTAGGGAGACACACTTAAGGATTCGACGTTGTTTGAGTAGTTATGGTATGATGAGAAAGAGACCGAATGTTGTTCGGAGTCTCGGATGGGATCCGGGATATCACGAGGAGATACGGAATGGTCCGGAGAATAAGATTCATATAAGGAAAGTCCCGTTTCGGAGTTCGGGAATGATTCCGGTGTTTTCATCGGGAATGTTCTAGAAGGTTCCGGAATGTCCGGCACTCCGGAGGGGAAGGGGTACATGAATGTGTCATTGCAAGTTGGAATGATTGCATCATGTACTAAGTGTCATCTCTGTTCCAAATAAAGGATTAATTCAAATCCTAGTTTGAAAAGTCAAATAGCTAGTTTGAAAAGTCAAACGGCTAAAATTGGAAAGAGGAAAAGAGGAGGAAGTGGGAAACCGAGTTGGGGAGGGAATCCCTCCTCCAACGGGCGGCGCCCACTCCAAGCCGAGTTGGGGAGGGACTCCCCTCCCTCCCCTTGGCCGCCGGCCCCTCCACCTATATAAGGAGGGTCAGGGCTCCCTCCTAGCACACACAAGTACCTCTCCTCAAACCCTAGTTTGGCGCCTACCACCATAGCCGCCGCCCCCTAGGGTTTTGCCCTAGACGCCGACTTTGGGGTCCCCGGAACCCTAGCCGCCGGCTCTAGCATCCCCTCCTTGGTGTGTCTAAACCCTAGAACACCGAGGACTCTCTCATACTCCACCATACTCGCTCCGGCTTAAGGCGAAGCCTCATGAGATCTCCCTCTACTTCCTGTACCACGCCAGTTGTCTTTCGAGGAGAGTGCTACAACCTCCGCTGCCTGCTGGAACAAGGGAGAGGAAGGTCTTCGTCGAGTACCGAACGTGTGACCGACTGCGGGAGCGCTGCCGGAACACAACGCCGGAAGGATCGTCTACGCGATCTTGAGATCGGAAAGAGTACGACTACATCACCCGCGAGAATCCGCTCTCGTTAAACACTTTGGAATCTTCGAGGGTAAGTTATTCCATCGACTCGTTGCTACAATCTAGTAGATAGATCTTGGCTTGTTTGTTTGTATGCGATAGAAATTTTTTGTTTTCCATGCTACGAAACCCTACACTAGTAAAGACATGGGGTTTTCTACATAATCTTAGGTACCAACGCCTGTCTTAAAGCCAATGTGGCGCACACGGTGTTGGCTCAATACCAAAAATGAATCTGAATTGCAAGTTGTGGTACCACTAATGCCTATTTTACAAGTTGTGGGACTAAAACGCAATTCAGGGACAAAATGTGGTACCAAAAGTGCAATTACCTCTTTTTTGTAACTAATTCAAGGATGGAGATTTACAATTGCTTTTAAAGTATGAGTATTTAGGACAAACTGGCCTATTGCAACACTTGGAATGTTTCGATGGAAATTATGGATTCCTTCTTCCATCTTATATCATCTCATGTATATGCGGGATTGTGGTTCACTTTTTTGGGAAATCGTTTGTTAAGGAAACTGGTATGAAGAGGCTAACGCGGATTTCCAAAATAACAATATGTTTTTATTTTTGGGCGGCTTCTTGATCACTTCATATGCCACATGTTTATTTTATACTTTACACCAAGTGTTGGTTGTATGTCCGTTCAAAAAAAGGTGTTGGTTGTATGCATCTAGGTTGCATTATTAAATGATGTACTCCCTCCGTTCCATAGTTAAGATGTTTTAGTTTTTGTGAAGCGAATGTATCTAGACATCTTTTAAGGTGTAGGTTCACTCCAAATCTACACACTAAAAAATGTATAGATACATTTGCTTCACAAAAGCTAAAACATCTTATATTTTGAAACGGAGGGAGTACAGAGCTGGAAACAATGAAGTTCTTCTATTCTCTAAAACAGGTCTCCAATTTATGAGAAATATGTTTTCTCTTGCAATCACATCATTTATAATAGCATCTTATAGGTCATTCCCACTTTAATTTATATATGTTATCGGTTAGTGCCCAAATATGGTCAATGCTAACCTAGATTTTCATACTAGTTTAATCCTCAAAGCACATAGTTTCATTAGATTTGAACCCTAAACTACAAAATTGTCCATATTACAGCTTGAACACAAAAATATAAACAATCTAAAACCGTTTGATTTGATGCTAGCCATGATTTCTCATAGTGGATTTGCTTTTCATGACTTTAAAAACATAAATAAAGATCTTAGATTTAGGGATTATTTGTTTGTGTTTTCACAAAAGCATATGTATATTTTTTCATGCACATTAGTAATGAGATATAATAGAATCATCCTATCTTCTTTGGTACCACCAAACTTTGGATGATATTTTGTAGCTTTCCAACTCATAGCACCCCCACATGTTCATATGTTTCTCGGTGATTTTTAAAGGTGCAAAACCACCTAAAACAGATGAGTGAGTAAGACGATCAAAAGAATAATAATAAAACTTAGATAGAATGACTGCATATTTATTTTTGGTCATGAAAGCGGAAGTTAGGACACCAAACTACCTAGTGTCCTTTGATGGGATGGAATCCTTCTTGACCATGTCATCAAAAAATTGAGGATGTTTGGTGTTCAAGTAAAACCCGAAATAATTTACAGTTTCGAAAAACAGGACATAGTGATGCCAGTACGATAATCTATGGTCTATAATATACTAGAAAAACAAAAGTTTTTAGTCAAGTTATTTTAACAAGATATAATTAGTCATATGTATTTTTGGGTTAAAAATTTATGCTTAGTATCCATTTCGTAGCATTCTCTACAAGGCTACAATTGCAATTTATTTCTCACAATTTTCAAAATGCACCAAATACAAAACATGTCTAAGGTAAGACCATTTTGTAGTTTTATGGTTTAAAATAATTGACTTTCTTGAAGGTTAGGGTTAAATATAAACGTGTTAACAAACTTCATAGTTTAATATTTCCTCTGTTCAATATTATAGGACATTTTGGCAAACTAATATTACATGATGTTTTAGTTTGCCAAAATGTATTATAATATGGAACAGAGGAGTACAAAATAATTTTATCATCTAGGGTTTAAGATGAACCGAATATGATAGTTTCGAGATAAAAATGTACTTATAATTTTTATTTTTTGACATGGAGTCGACTACTCCACTCAATCAAAGTTCAACACATGATCCTTCTTCATAATCATATTCTCGCTCTTTTTCCGCGAGCCATACTAACACTCCTTCGCGGTTGCCGCCAAATCATAGTGATGCCCAATCTCTGCACCCAATTCCGAACGAGTTATCAAAAGCTTGGAAGCCTCAACTGAGATGTTGTTGATCCACGGTCGACAATCACCACAAATTTAAGATTTTATTCACATCACCTTCATAACTAAACACAATACGTCAACAGTAAACCTAGCCTGATGATGAAGACATCCCCTGACCAAAGTACTCATTACTATGCTAATGCTAGGAGAGTTGCTAACCTAACAAAAGTACCGAATGCCTGACAGTGACTGCTTCTTCAAGCCTTCAACAATGCTCGCAATATGTACAGAGAACAACTTACATCCATAGTTTCCACCGAGCCATCTGCAGTTTTCATCCCACTTGTAGAAAGTTCAAAATTTTCACTGCCCCGGGTCCCTGCTGACACTACAAGCAGCTCAGCTGCTCTGCTGCTGCCCTGCACTTGCTCTGCTTCCCCCTGGACCTGCTCCGGCCGAACACGGCCAGTCTCGTGAAGACGCGCAGGATCCTACTGGCGCATCGCCGCTGCGAGCCCCACCGCATGGAGACGATGCAGCTGCCGGACACTGGGGCTCGCCGCCTGACCGCCGCCGGCGCGGCGGCGTCCGCCCTAAAGCTCGGTTCTTTGCCGTCCTTGCGAACCGAGCCCCCTTTCACGGTGTTGTGCCGCTGCAGGGTCTTCTTCAGCGAGATGATCTCCTGCTCCAGCGCCTGGATCCTGAAGCTCGCCGTCTCGTAGTCCGACGCCGCGTCGTCGTCGCGGGCGCGGAGGAGCTTCCCGTCCAGCGCGACGGTCGTGTGGGTGTCCGTGTACGGGCTGGTGGTGCTGAGGGGCTGGCTCGTGGGGACGGGGCACCCCGGGCTCGGCGTGTACGCGCCGGCGACTCCCGGGATCAGCTCGCCGGAGAGCATGTAGCGGAACGAGTCGGAGCGCTCGGTGAAAGTGCGGTGCGTGTGCATCTGCTGCACGAACAGCGCCTGCACGATGAACCGGAGCGGCATCCGCTCGTTCTGCACCGCCTGGATGCACGCCTCGTGCGAAAGCTTCCGGCACTCGATGTGCGCGCACAGCGACGCCTTCTCGTCACCGGACAGACCCGTATGTTCCTGGCATGACAGAGTATATTGGCAGCAGCTTCTCGTTAGTGACGGTTGAAAATTCAAACCATGAACATGAAACTAACTAACAATAACAACCGTGGTGAATGTAATCAGGTCTTAGTACTTGTCTTGGTCTTACCACTAAGTATTTGTTGATTGCTTGGTAGAGATGATCGTGGGTCTTCCTATCGCTGGCCGAAACGACACCGATCAGTTCTGCCAGCCGCTCCGGTCGGAGCTTGGGATCGCCGACGATTTGCACGAGGTACCGATCCCACAAATCCGCGACGGCCTCGGCCCCTTGTCTGTGCAAAAGGGTACAATGGTTTGACACGATGCTCTCCATCGCAATCACCTCCGGGCTATCGGCGATGGACCTGTTGGCTTCTTGCTCCGGCAGCGGCAGGTCGTCCGCGCAGGCGAACTGAAGGTGGGACGCGACCTGGTCTCGCAGTCTTTTCTGGCTCCCCTCTGCCAACTGGAGTGTCAGCGACCGCGACAGCAGAGCGAAGTAAAACGCGGCCGGGACGGCGGTGCCGCACGCCTCCGCCGGGAGCAGGTCGACGACGCCCTGCAGGATCTCCGTGGCCCTCCTGTTGGCGTCGGTCTCGCCTCCGCCGTCGCCGGTCTCGTCCGTGCTGCTGGCCCAGAACTTGTGGGTCTTCTTGGAGAGCACCCACTTGTTGGCGTAGAAGAGCACGACGGGGCTGACGTACTTCTCCTTCATGCCCTGCCGCCTTAGCGCCTGCACGATCCGCCTGAAGAAGTCGAAGGGGAGCGCGATGAGGTCCTTGATCCAGAGGTCGCGCGCGGCGAGCTCCTTGACGAGCTCGGCGTCCCAGCGACGGCCGACCAGGCCACGCGCGGCGCCGGCGTCGTCGACGCCGGGCTGGTCCCGGCTCTGCTCGGGGTCGAGGATCTCCATGCACGCCATGAAGGCCAGCGACTCGACGCAGCGGCTGACGATGAGGAGCTCCTCGGCGGCGGGGAGCAGGGGCTGGCAGCGCTGCAGGACGATGAGGGCGTCGTCCCAGCTCTGCAGCACCACCTGGTTGATGTAGAGGTCGCAGCGCGCGCCCAGGCCGCCCACGTCCAGGAACTCCGCCGCGCACCGCACCGCCGCCACGTTGAACGGGTCGAGCGCCACGGCGTCGCCGTAGCAGAAGAGCCCGATCACCTCGAACGCCTCGGAGCCTCCGGGGAAGCTTGCCGGCAGCTCGACGTCTCCGGACACCTCCTCCATCGCCCGGCTGAAGTACCTGCATCTGGACGCCAGAGGATCCTGCAACCATGACGACGAACAAAGTTTGATTAGCATCATCACTACCACATCAACAGGCATACACCATATAAGTTTGCTCGTCGCGAGCTCTGACCTTGTGCAGAATGAAGCTTCTGTCGGCGACACGGACGCGCACCGTCGCCGGCGATCCGGTCTCTTTCGCCCTGCAATTCATTCAGATCAATATTCAGAACTCCACCGAAGCAAAAAAGAAACAAGCAATCTGAAGTTATGAGCTAAAGCTCAAACTGCTAGCTGAAGATATAAGTACGTACCAAGTAAGAACTCTCCTCTGGAGCAGCAAGGCCGTGCTGGGGCTGGAGTAAGGGCTACTAAACACGGCGGCTCTGGCAGCCGGTGACATCTCCACCTCCGTGTCCATGTCCAACCCAATCAACTTCTCCATGACGCGGCTGGTCGCAGGTTAGGCACCAGTACACTAATACTAGGATCAGAGCAGCAGCCGGAGTAGCTAGCACCGGATATATAAGTAGGGGAGTCACGACGATTGCACAGTGCGTGGATGTTGCGTGCGGAGGGGAGTAACATAGGGAGGCGTGCAAAAGGGTACAATGGCTGAGGGCGCACGAATGGGGAGGGTTGAACCCCAGTTTTCAGGCTGGGAAATCGGATCGCCGTCACCCTCCCCCTCGTGCAAACTTTTCTTAATCCCCTCTTCGATGGATCGATGCAGCTAGCGTTTCCTCGGTAGATTTGCTCGCTCCCACGGGGGCAGCCGTGTAATGATCCGAGATGGTCAACACTAGTTTAAGCTCCTCACACCCAACTGTATACTACTCCCTTCGTTTTAAAATATAAGATGTTTTAGCTTTGTGAAGAAAATGTATCTAAACTTGTTTTAGTATATAGGTTCACTCAACTTTAGGATGCATCTATACACTAAAAGAAGTCTAGATTCATTTTATTCACAAACCTAAAACATCTTATATTTTGAAACGGAGGGAGTACTTCCTCCGTCTCAAAATATAAGATGTTTTAGGATTGAGAAGAGATTGTATCTAGACTACTTTTAGTGTATAGATGTATCCCAAAGTTGAGTGAACCTATATACTAAAACAAGTCTAGATACATTTTCTTTATAAACCTAAAACATCTTATATTTTAAAATGGAGATAGTTCATAAACATTTTCTTTATGAACCTATATACTTAGTTTAGCGCCAAATTGCGCCCCGGGAAGATACAGCTATACAGTAGTACTCCCTCCGTTTTAAAATATAAGATGTTTTAGCTTTGTGAAGCAAATGTATCTAGACTTGTTTTAGTATGTAGGTTCACTCAATGTTAGGGTGAATCTACACACTAAAAAAAGTCTAGATTCATTTTCTTCACAAACCTAAAACATTTTATATTTTGAAACGGAGGGAGTACATATCGAAGCACCTGATACGTACTAATTCTTGATACTAGGAGAATCAATGATCCTTGTGTTTGTTGGAGTTTTTCAGTATTCTCAACCAACAGGTTGAAAAAAAACGACGAGCTTCTGCTAGCTGCCATGGACAGAAAGGACACGTCTTATCTACGAACTGCAGATGGCCGAAAAGTCCAAGCTTAACGAGCTCTTGGCATTTGGCAAAAGCACTGGGACTTTGCTACGGGTTGTTGCTTGGAGGGAATAACCTCGTTTTAAAACTTGGCGCATCTTCTGCGATCAGACTATTCTTCTGTTCTGCTCACGGATGAGCGAGCTCTGAGAGACAATTTTAAGACCAGATTTTGAAGTAGAGAGCCATGAGATGGCATAAGCTGGACGGATGCGCTTCCACACTGCCTTTTTAATAAAGGCAACCGTGCACATTGACGATTACTGCCAGTAGAGGTGATCGGAGGCTCTGAATATCATACCAACAGGAAATGGAGTCCCTGTCGTCCAATTCAACTGGGGTTTCGTCATTCACCGAGCACGCACGCCACAAAACTCTTTTGGTTTAGACTTCGGGAACTGTAAGAACTGTTTGTTTAAGATCTGATGATGCGAGACTAGCTGGCATAGTGGCATGGCCGTCAGATGCCTTTGCCTCCTGTGGGAATGGACGAGTGGCGATCGTGCTCCGGTGTCAGCCTCCCTACGATCGACGTTCAGTATATAACCTCGTCGTCCTCGCGAGAACGGATCGGTAGTATTGCGGTGATTTCTCTTCCATGGATCTGCCGGCTACTACGTCTCTTTTTTTTTGCAGCGCCAAATTGCTGGTCAAATGGCGTTATGCTTGAAGAAGCCAGCTGCGCGATTTGCACGCACGGTCAGCGCGTTGCGTTGCGCCGCTTGTGATGGCCATTGAAAAAGGAGAATGTCGGTAATAATCAAATCGTTGACGTGCATCGGCCGCTGCGGAGGGCTGCACGAGGCTGGGGAATTTGAGTATTCTGATGAGCGATGTGGAATTTGAGGGTATCTCGGGAACCCAAGTCGCCATGCTTCTCTCTCCTCCCCGATGCGTTGCGGCAGCACCCACTCTGTTGAAGTTTTCCGAAGCCTTTTTCCGTGGCCCGTGACGCATCGAGATCGGCTACGGAGTTTTGTACCCGGGCTTGCGGTTCAGTTCGGTGGGAGGGGGAGACGCCGGGTCAGTAACTCCTGCAAGGCCGCGACACCCGTGATTCACATATGATCTTCACATGCGTCCCCGACGTTTGGCATACAACATCTCAAAAAAAAAAAAAGACGTTTGGCATACAAGTGTACCGAGAGTGACTCTTGAGGTCGGCGTCCAAACTATCGGAGGTTTGTGATAGCCGCCCCGCACCAGTCGTCTCCAACGATCGCGTCCAACGATCATCTGAAATGAAGCAATCAAATTAACAGTTCATGGCCACACGTCCACGAGCAAGTTCGTAGTTCACGGCCATACCGATCCTAAACACCACAGTCTGGCGGCTGGATCATATTACAGACAAGCCATCAAATGAAGTCGAAGTTGTCTTTTGCCGGGCACGCCGAAGCCGGTGCAGCACCCGACATTGTTGCCATCCAGGCCACGATGCATGCACGAGCATCGATGTACCAGAGCCATGCCCGCTCGTTCATGTTGGATGTGTCAGCAGTTACAATTCTCGCATGCTCGGCCATTTGGCTGTTCATCGCCTGGAGCATGCCGGCCTAGGCAACGACTTATGCGGTGGTGGCCTTTGCCTCCTCCATTTTGAGCTTGGCGTCCGCTTTGGCCAACAATTCCTTGCACCTTGTGTCGTTCTTCTCATAGAGGGTTTGGTTGTTGGATGTCATGTCGACAATCATCTTCTCGAAGGAGGCCTCAACCGATGCCACCGACGACACGTCATTCCTCTTGGCCCTGGCCTTGGCCTTGGCCTTCTTGTTGCCGATGGCCGCCGGTGCGTCCAACTCAAGGGGTTTTCCATTGTTGAGTTCAAACCGGACTTATATCATTTTTTGCCAAGTCTCAATTTTGGTAAAGACATGCATAAAAGGGAAGTCCTTCTCCTCATTGTTGGTCTTATACAAAGCCATCATGGCCTTCAACTAGCAAAGCACATGAGCGTCAAAGAAATGCACATTGCAACAAAATGGAAAAAAAACTTGCATTGGTTTAAGTATCTCACTTCATCGGCTAGGTTTTGGCCACTTGTTTTCCTTGAGCGAATTCTCTCCACGGTACCATGGAAGGCGTTGCAAGCCTTTTAAATCGATGTCCACCTATGAGACAAGACGTTTTGATTGCGGATCATGTGGATCTTTGAGTATTCGCCAAATAGCTTGCGTTCTTCGAATTGGAGGTATATCCTCCTCCAATATGTCGCGCTGGTCTGGTTTGTGCTAGTGATAAGATCAAGTCTCACGGCCTTCCAAGCATCGGCCAAGCATTGATCCTTGGCCATCTACAGTCGAATACCCTTGCCACCGACCCTCTTCTTCTTCTTCTCCGGCTTTCCCTTATCGTCAAGCTCAACCACTTCCTCTCCCTCATCCACCTTTTCCTTCCCGTCTTCATCATAGTACCTGTACTCGTCTTCCTCGCCATTCTCACCCCTGACGTAGTAACCGCCTTCACCACGAATCATGTCATTCATGGCGCTCATGCACTCGCTCTCGTTCATTTCACCGAGTACCTCGTCGGAAGAACGACCCTAACCGCCGAACAAACTACACTCGAACTAGGAGTCCCCTACATCGCTGCTCTGGAACGAGAGTGTCCCCTGCACATAGCCAGCGACCCGTCATTGGCGGCTTGGTTCTGGCGGGCAGCATTGTCAGAGCTGATGGGAAAGAATGCTCATGTGTCATCGTCCAGGTGGACAAGCTCGTTCTCACCAATCTCGGGAGAGGAAACCCGAGACTAGGGACGCGGCGGCAGCCCATGTCCTCGAAGAAGCCCGGCGATGATGATGAGGTGCTGCGGTGGGCGTTGATGCTCCCATGTCCCGCCAACTTGGCTTTGCTCGTACGCCACCACCGAATCTAACACAGTGTCCTCTTTCTCCACCACTTTCTTCCTCTCTAGGGAGCGGTCGTGACGCTGTTGCAGTCAGAGGTGACTATCGCCCTCGACTCTAAGATTTTCTTCCACCCCATGGTTGGCATGTCGTCCGGCTTCACGGTCAAGCGCTTCTTACACGGTTTCTGGAACTGTGGTGTCGCTCCAGCAATGGGTCAACAAAACATAGAGTGGGGGTGATGGCGGCGACTATAATGCTGGAACACGCAGGATCAAGGAGTGGCTTCACGGGAAAAGGGTAGGGGAAAATGGAAATGGGAAATTGGGATATGGTGGGTGCTCGTATCGCTGGCAATGGGAAATGAAACTGGGATACAATTGATTCTTGCAACGATATCAACATGCTTAATCGGTCACTGCTATTCAAAAAGTTAGCCAACAGCTGTTGGAATTATGCCCTAGAGGCAATAATAAAGATGTTATTATTATAATTCTTGTTCATGATAAAGTTTATATTCCATGCTAGAATTGTATTAAGCGGAAACTTTAATACTTGTGTGGTTTGTGAACAACACCGTGTCCCTAGTACGCCTCTATGGACTAGCTCATTGATCAATGATGGTTAAGGTTTCCTAACCATAGACATGAGTTGTCAATTGATAATTAGATCATATCATTGGAGAATGATATGATGGACAGATCCAAACTAAGTGAAGCAATTAGATCGTATCATCGTGTTCATCTTTGCGAAGCTTTTCCTATGTTAAATATTGTATTCCTTAGACCATGAGATAATACAACTCCCTGGTATCGGAAGAAAGCTTTGAGGTCATCAAACGTCATCCTATGAGAGGGTGATCATAAAGGTGTCTCTCAGGCGATCGGAAAGTATCTGTTGGGTTGTATGTATCGAGATGGGATTTGTCCCTCCCAAGTCGGAGAGATATACTTCGGGCCCACTCGGTAATCGATATCAACACCGCTTGCAAGCATGTGGTTAAGGAGTTAATCACAAAGTGATATCGGATTACGAGCAGTAAAGTACTTCCGTGAACGAGATTGAACTAGGTATGACGCATCGGCGATCGAATCTCGGGCAAGTAAAATATCGCGAGACGAAGGAATATATATGGGATTGATTGAATCCTGGCATCGTGGTTCATCCGATATGATCATCGATGAATGTGTGGGAGTCAATATGGGTGCCTGCACCCAGCTGATTATTGATAGAAGATCATGTGCATATTCTCGAACCCGCGGTCACACACTTAACGTGTCTCGACGCTAGGATAGATTGGATAATTGGTTTATGAGTTTTGTTGAGTCTCGGATGGGATCCGGGACATCACGAGAGGTTCCGGAGTGGTCCGGAGAATAAGATTCATATAAGGCGGTGCAGTTTTGGAGTTGAATTGTTCGGGTTAATCGGTATTGCACGAAGCTTCTAGAACCTTCCGGAAGGGGACCAACGTGGCCCCACCTTCCGGGAGGGGGCATGGGCCTATGAGGGAGTGTCCTGGACGCTTTGGGCCAGGGGCACAAGGCCCCATAGGGCCCAGCCGATCCTAGAGAGTTTAAAGTCGTTTAAACTAGAGATAGGGTTTCTAGAAGGGGGAGAGTCCTTGCCCCCCACTTCTCCCTCCCTTGGCCGCCGGCCCAAGGCTTGGAGGAGGGGCAAGGGCTGGCTGCCCCCCTCTATATATATAGGGCTGGTGCGCCCCCTCCCCCCTACACCTTGCCTCCAAACCCTAGTTGCCCTGCTGCCCTTCCTCTCTCCCTCCCGACTGTTTGTAGGCGAAGCCCTGCCGCAGAAATTCTCCACCATATACACCACGCCGTCGTATTGTAGATCCAATCTATTTCTCCACCATACTTGCTGGTCCAAGGAAGGAGGAGACGTCGAGGTGCTGCACGTTGTTGGAGATATGCCCTAGAGGCAATAATAAATGTAGTTATTATTATATCTTTGTGTTTATGATAAATGTTTACATTCATGCTATAATAGTATTAACAAGGAAACATTAATACTTGTGTGATTTGTAAACTTAATTTGAAGTCCCTAGTATAGCCTCTATACTTCACTAGCTTGTTGGTTGATTAAATGATTGTGGTTTCCCTATCATGAACATTGAGATGTTATCAACAACAAGATCATATCGTTAGGAGAATGATATGGTGGACATACTCCTATTGATAAGCGTAGCATAAAGATCAAGTCATTTCAATAGTTCAATTGCTATATGCTTTCTGATACATAGTAACCTAATTCCTTCGACCATGAGATCATGCATATCACCTTTACCGGATGGATGCTTTGATGACATCAAACACCACACCGTGGCGGGTGGCTATAAAGGTGGCATTGAGTGTTTGGAAAGTATTGGTTGAAACACATGGATCAAGAGTGGGATTTGTCCATCCATATGACGGATAGATATACTCTGGCCCCTCTCGGTGGAATGTCATCCAATTAGCTTGCAAGCATGTGACTGGGTCACAAGGGATCACATATCACGGAGCGAAAAAAGTACTTATCGTAGAGGTTGAACTAGGTATGCGAGATCTGACGATCATAACCTCGGATAAGTAAACTATCGTGAGACAAAGGGAAATTGGTATCGTATGTAAGTGGTTCATTCGATCGCAAAGTAATCGAGAAATATGTAGAGCCATATGAATTTCCAGATTCCTCTATTGGTTATTGTTCGGAGAAGTGTCTCGATCATGTCCGCATAATTCACGAACCGTAGGGAGACACACTTAAGGATTCGACGTTGTTTGAGTAGTTATGGTATTATGAGAAAGAGACCGAATGTTGTTCGGAGTCTCAGATGGGATCCGAGATATCACGAGGTGATCCGGAGAATAAGATTCATATAAGGAAAGTCCCGTTTCGGAGTTCGGGAATGATTCCGGTGTTTTCATCGGGAATGTTCTAGAAGGGTCCGGATTGTCCCAAGACTCGGGGAAGGGTACATGAATGTGTCATTGAATGATTGCATCATGTACTAAGTGTTCTTGCTGTTCCAAAAACATGAAAGTCAAATTTCCAGTTTGAAAGTCAAACGGCTAAAACAGGAAACTGTGGAAAACAGGAAGCTGTGGAAAACAGGAAACTGTGGGAAACAAGCAAGAGGAGGTTGAAACCAACTTGGAGGAGGAGTTCCTATCCTCCAAGTCGGCGCCCAAGCCCTAGGCCGAGTTGGGAGGACTCCCCTCCCTCTGGCGCCTAGCCCTCCACCTATAAAAGGAGGGCGGGGCTCCTCCTTGAGACACACAAGTTTCTACCTCTAATCTCAGGTTTAGAGCTGTTTGGTTTAGAGCTTATAATTGCTTTAGCCTGCGGTTTAGAGCCTTCTAATTGGTGTGTCTAATCTCTAGACCACTAATAGCCCTCTCTCATAATCCACCATACTCGCTCCGGCTTAAAGCCTGGGATTTCCCTCTACTTAGGTACCGCAGTTGTCTTTGCCGAATCGCGAGGAGAGTGCTACAACCTCCATTTTCTTTGGAACAAGGGAGAGGAAGGTCTTCGTCGAGTACCGAACGTGTGTGACCGATCAGGCGCTGCGGAACGCATAGCCGGAAGGATCGTCCACGATCTTGAGATCGGAAAATCGACTACATCACCCACGAGAATCCTCTCGTTAAACACTTTGGAATCTTCGAGGTAAGTTATTCCATTGACTCGTTGCTACAATCTAGTAGATAGATCTTGGCTTGTTTGTTTGTATGCGATAGAAATTTTTGTTTTCCATGCTACGAACCCCTACGGTGGTATCGAGCCGTGTCTATATGTAGATCTGTTGCCGAGTAGAACACAATGGTCATTGTGGGCGTTGATGCTTTATTGTCGATTGCTTTTGTGTAATTTGCATCTTGCGGTATGTTGGGATGAAGCGGCCGGGCTAACCTTACATGACATCGTTCATGAGACTTTCTCCACGCTTGACATGCAACTTGTATTGCATAAGTGGCTTCTGGTGCTGTTTCTCCTAGCATAGTTAAGATCCAATTTACAACGGGTAATCAACAATGCTAGTATCAATGTTGTGGTTCTTGTTCGTAAGTTAGAACGACACTTATTGAAAGCCCCAAACCACGTAAAATATGCAAAGAAAATAGAGGCGTCTAACTTTGTTTTTGGGTGTGCAGTGATGTGATATGGCCATGATTGTGATTATATTTGATGTATGCAATGTTCCTTATTGTAAGTTGGCAACCGGCAGGAGCCATATGGTTGTCTTTAATTTATGTTAAGACCCGCGTGTCTATTCAAAGTAGTTGTAATAGTTTAAGCCGGTGGACGACAACCATGGTGAAGCGTCATTGACCTTGATGCAATGCCGGTGATGATGGAGATCATGTTCGTGCTTGAAGATGGAGATCGGAAGCACAAAGAAGAAAGGCCATATCATATCACATATTATGAATTGCATGTGATGTTAATCCTTTATGCATCTTGTATTGCTTTGTAGACGACGGTAGCATTATAAAATGATCCCTCATGCACATGAATTTCAAATCATAAAGTGTTCACCCTTAGTTAGCACCGTTGCTAAAGCTTGTTGTTTCGAAGCACCACGTGATGATCGGGTGTGTTAGAATCTGCAAGTGTATACAACGTGAGCAAGCCTGATTTGCTCATACAGAAACTAAGGTTTGATCTTGACGAGCCTAGCATGTACAGACATGGTCTCGGAACACGGATTGCCGAAAGGTAAAGCATGAATCGTATAGTAGATATGATGAACATGACGATTGTTCGCCATTGAAACTATATCAACTCTCGTGATGATCGGTGTTGATGTAGTGGATTTGGTTCGTGTGATCACTAAAACAATGTGAGGGATGTTGTTTTGAGTGGGAGTTCACCTAGTTTAATTTCATTAATTAATTTGAACTCAATTTGTCATAAACTTAGTCTAAACTATTGCAAATATGTTGTAGATCAATGGCAGCCCCTACCATCAATTTTAATGCGTTCCTAGAAAGAAAAGTTGAAAAACAATGGAAGCAACTTCGGATTGGTTCCGCAATTTGAGGATTGTCCTCACATGGTAATTTGACCTATGTCTTTGGATGCATTGGGTGACCCACACGGTGATGCTTCCGATGAAGTAAAGAATGTTTACCTCGCTCGGAAGAATCAGTACTCCATAGTTCATGTGCTATCTTGTATGGTTTAGAATCGGAGCTTGAAAAAGGTTTGAAGAGTCGGACCCATATGATATTGTCGAGGATCTCAAATTGATTTTGAGACTCATGCGGCAATTGAAAGCTATGAGGCTTCGAAAAGTTCTTTAAGCGCAAGATGGAAGAGGCAGCTCCGTCGGTGAGCATGTGCTTAAGATGTCGACGCATAAACAAACTTCAAAGCTTGGGTATAGTGATTCCTAATGCTTTGGGGATTTACCGCGTCCTCCGATCCGCCACCAAGTTCTGAGAACTTTGTGATGAACTACAACATGCGAACATGAACAAAGAGTTGCCAGAACTGTTTGCTAGGTTAAAGTCTGCAGAAGTGGAGATAAAGAAAGAGCACCAAGTGTTGATGGTCAATAAGACCACCAAACTCAAGAAAGTCAAGTCTAAGCAAAAGGTACACTTCAAGAAGGGTGGTAAGAAAGTTGCCACGCCGACGAAGAAAACCAAGGCTGGACCCAAGCACAGGCGAGTGCTTTTCGCAAGGGAGAAGGTCCTTTGGGCGGAATTGCCCAAAGTACTTGGCGGATCTGAAGAGCAGCAACATCAAGAAGAAAGGTATATTTGATATACATGTTATTGATGTATCTCACTAGTACTGTAGTAGTGCAGGTATTTGATCTTGGTTCGGTTGCTCATATTTGTAACTCAAAGCAGGTCTTTGCGAATAAGCGGAAGCTAGCGAAGAACAAGGTGACGATCTGGCGTGGAAGCGGATCAAAGGTTGATGTGATCGCGGTCGGCACGCTACCCCTTCATCTACCATCGGGATTAGTTTTATACTTAAATAATTGTTATTTAGTGCTGCGTTGAGCATGAACATTATATCGGATCTTGTTTATTGCGAGACGGTTACTTGTTTAAGTCGAGAGAATAATGGTTGTTCGATTTATATGAGTAATATGTTTTATGCACATGCACCTTTGATAGATGGTCTATTCTTATTGAATCTCGATGGTGGAAATACACATATCAACAATATTGAGGCTAAACGTTTGAAATCAGCGATAATTCGACCTATATGTGGCACTGCGTCTTGGTCACATTGGAATGAAGCGTATGAAGAAACTCCATTCGATGGACTTCTTGAATCACTTGAAAGATGAAGCATGTCGATGGGAAAATGACTAAGACTCCATTTTATGGTATGATGGAGCGAGCTACGGACTTATTGGAAATCATACATACCGATGTGTGTGGTCCAATGAGTGTAGCATCATGATGGTTATCGTTATGTTCTTACCTTCACAGATGACTTGAGTAGATATGGGTATATCTATTTCATGAAACATAAGTCCGAAACTTTCGAGAAGTTTAAGAAGTTTCAAAGTGAGGTAGAGAATCAACGTAACAAGAAGATTAAATTTCTATTACGATCATGAAGGTGAATATCTAAGTTACGAGTTTGGCGAGCATTTAAAGAAGTGGAATACTTTCACAATTGACACATGGAACACCACAACAGTAATGGTGTGTCCAAACGTCGTAATCGAACTCTCTTAGATATGGTTCGTTCTATGATGTCACTTACATTTACCGCTATCATTTTGGGGTTATGCATTAGAAACAGCATTCACTTTAAATAGGGCACCGTCTAAATCCGTTGAAACGACACCGTATGAATTATGGTTTGGCAAGAAACCTAAATTGTCGCTCCTTAAAGTTTGGGGATGCGGGCCTATGTAAAGAAGTTACAGCCGGACAAGCTTGAACCCAAAGCGGAAAAATGCGTCTTCATAGGATACCCGAAGGAAACTATTGGGTATACCTTCTATCATAGATCCGAAGGCAAAATCTTCGTTGCCAAGAATGGATCCTTTCTAGAGAAGGAATTTCTCTCGAAAGAAGTGACTAGAAGGAAAGTAGAACTCGATGAGGTTGTCGAACCTTCTCTCGAAATTGCGAGTATCACAACACCGGAAGAAGTTCCTGTGGTGCCTGCACCAATTAGAGAGGAAGCTAATGATGATGATCATGAAACTTCGGTTGAAGTTGCTACAGAGCCTCGGAGGTCAACGAGAACTCGTACCACTCCAGATTGGTATGATCCCGTTATGAGTGTCATGTTGGTGGACAACACCGATGACCCCGAGACATATGAGGAAGCGATGATGAGCCCAGATTCCAATAAATGGCAAGAAGCCATGAAATCCGAGATTGGATCCATGTACGAAAACCAAGTATGGACTTTGGTGGACTTACCGGATGGCCGGAAGGCTGTCGAGAACAAATGGATTTTCAAGAAGAAAACAGATGCTGATGGTAATATTACTGTCTATAAAGCTCGACTTGTCGCAAAAGGGTTTCGACAAATTCAAGGAGTTGACTACGTTGAGAATTTCTCACCAGTAGCGAAGCTAAAGTCTGTGAGGATTATGTTAGCAATCGCTGCATATTACGATTATGAGATATGGCAGATGGATGTCAAAACAGCATTCCTCAATGGAGATATTGATGAAGAGTTGTATATGATGCAACCCAAAGGTTTTGTCGATCCTAAAGATGCTAACAAGGTATGCAAACTTCAAAGGTCCATCTATGGATTGAAGCAAGCATCAACGTTTTGATAAGGTAATCAAAAGTTTTGGTTTTATACAAACTTATGGAGAAGCTTGTATTTACAAGAAAGTGAGTGGGAGCTCTGTAGCATTATTAATACTATATGTGGATGACATATTGTTGATTGGGAATGATGTAGACCTTCTTAATAGTGTCAAGGAATATTTGAATAATAGTTTTTCAATGAAGGATCTTGGCGAAGCAGCTTACATATTAGGCATAAAGATTTATAGAGATAGATCGAAACACCAAATATCATTGTCACAGAGTACATATTTGGACAAAGTTCTAAAGAAGTTTGGAATGGAAGAAAGAAAGAAAGGGTTCTTGCCCATGTTGCCCAATACGACCTTGAGTAAAACTCAAAGTCCGACATCGGCAGAAGATAGAGAAAGGATGAGTAAGACTCCCTATGCCTCAGCCATAGGATCTCTAATGTATGCCATGCTATGTACTAGAACCGACATTGCATATGCTGTTAGTTTAACTAGCAGATATCAAAGTGATCCAGGAGTGGATCATTGGACAGCGGTCAAAAACATCCTTAAGTACTTGAGAAGAACTAAGGATATGGTTCTTTCTTATGGAGGTGATGAACAGCTCGTTGTTAATGGTTACACCGATGCTAGTTGGAACACCGATCCGCATGATTCTAAATCACAATCTGGATACGTATTTATTTTGAATGGTGCAGCAGTTAGCTGGAGGAGTGCAAAGCAAAGCGTTGTGGCGAGATCTTCAACTGAATCGGAATACATGGTCGCTCGAGGCTTCACAAGAAGCGATATGGATGAAAGAGTTCATTACAGAGCTAGGTGTGGTTCCAAGTGCTACTGGACCCAATGTCTATCTCATCGTGATAACATGGGCGCCATAGCCAATGCGCAAGAACCAATGTCACACAAGAAGTCAAGCATATCAAGCTGCGTTTTCACGCTATTCGAGAACATATCCAGATGGGGATATAAAGATTTGCAAAGTACACAGATCTGAATGTGGCGGATCCGTTGACTAAACCTCTCCCGAGGGCAAAACATGACCAACACCAAACTGCCATGGGTGTTCGGTATATTACCATGTAATCTAGATTAGATGACTCTAGTGCAAGTGGGAGACTGTTAGAGATATGCCCTAGAGGCAATAATAAATGTAGTTATTATTATATCTTTGTGTTTATGATAAATGTTTACATTCATGCTATAATAGTATTAACAAGGAAACATTAATACTTGTGTGATTTGTAAACTTAATTTGAAGTACCTAGTATAGCCTCTATACTTCACTAGCTTGTTGGTTGATTAAATGATTGTGGTTTCCCTATCATGAACATTGAGATGTTATCAACAACAAGATCATATCGTTAGGAGAATGATATGGTGGACATACTCCTATTGATAAGCGTAGCATAAAGATCAAGTCATTTCAATAGTTCAATTGCTATATGCTTTCTGATACATAGTAACCTAATTCCTTCGACCATGAGATCATGCATATCACCTTTAGGATGGATGCTTTGATGACATCAAACACCACACCGTGAATCGGGTGGCTATAAAGGTGGCATTGAGTGTTCGGAAAGTATTGGTTGAAACACATGGATCAAGAGTGGGATTTGTCCATCCATATGACGGATAGATATACTCTGGGCCCTCTCGGTGGAATGTCATCCAATTAGCTTGCAAGCATGTGTCACAAGGGATCACATATCACGGGAACGAGAAAAGAGTACTTATCGGTAACAAGGTTGAACTAGGTATGCAGAGATACTGACGATCATAACCTCGGATAAGTAAACTATCGTGAGACAAAGGGAAATTGGTATCGTATGTAAGTGGTTCATTCGATCGCAAAGTAATCGTAGAAATATGTGGGAGCCATATGAATTTCCAGATTCCTCTATTGGTTATTGTTCGGAGAAGTGTCTCGATCATGTCCGCATAATTCACGAACCGTAGGGAGACACACTTAAGGATTCGACGTTGTTTGAGTAGTTATGGTATTATGAGAAAGAGACCGAATGTTGTTCGGAGTCTCGTATGGGATCCGGGATATCACGAGGTGATCCGGAATGGTCCGGAGAATAAGATTCATATAAGGAAAGTCCCGTTTCGGAGTTCGGGAATGATTCCGGTGTTTTCATCGGGAATGTTCTAGAAGGGTCCGGATTGTCCGGCACTCCGGGGGGGGGGGGGGGGGGGACATGAATGTGTCATTGAATGATTGCATCATGTACTAAGTGTTCTTGCTGTTCCAAAAACATGAAAGTCAAATTGCCAGTTTGAAAGTCAAACGGCTAAAACAGGAAACTGTGGAAAACAGGAAACTGTGGGAAACAAGCAAGAGGAGGTTGAAACCAACTTGGAGGAGGAGTTCCTCTCCTCCAAGTCGGCGCCCAAGCCCTAGGCCGAGTTGGGGAGGGACTCCCTCCCTCCCTGGCGCGCCTAGCCCCTCCACCTATAAAAGGAGGGGCAGGGCTCCTCCTTGAGACACACAAGTTTCTACCTCTAATCTCAGGTTTAGAGCCGTTTGGTTTAGAGCTTCTAATTGCTTTAGCCTGCGGTTTAGAGCCTTCTAATTGGTGTGTATAATCTCTAGACCACTAATAGCCCTCTCTCATAGTCCACCATACTCGCTTGACAGAAGCTCAAGCCTGGATTTCCCTCTACTTAGGTACCACGCCAGTTGTCTTTGCGGAATCGCGAGGAGAGTGCTACAACCTCCATTTTCTTTGGAACAAGGGAGAGGAAGGTCTTCGTCAGTACCGAGCGATGTGACCGATTGCGTAAGCGCTGCTTAACGCAGCTTGGAAGGATCGTCCACACGATCTTGAGATCGGAAAGAGTACGACTACATCACCCACGAGAATCTGCTCTCGTTAAACACTTTGGAATCTTCGAGGGTAAGTTATTCCATCGACTCGTTGCTACAATCTAGTAGATAGATCTTGGCTTGTTTGTTTGTATGCGATAGAATTTTTTTGTTTTCCATGCTACGAACCCCTACACACGTGTGCATCTCACGGAGGTACCGCCACTTGTGGTGCTAGATCGGATCGGATCGCGAGGAGGAGAAGCGAGTACGACTGCATCACCCACGTTCCAACGAACGTTCCGCTGTACGAATCTTCAAGGGTATGAAGATCTAATCCAATCTCTCTCGTTGATTGCATATCCTAGATTAGATCTTGGCTTTCCCTCTGTTCGCATCCGTAGAAAATTTTGATTTACTATGCCGCGAAACCCATCAGTGGTATCAGAGCTAGATCTATGCGTAGATGTGTTTCACGAGTAGAACGCAACATGGTTGTTGCGGGCGTTGATGTTTTCTGTTGCAAGCCTCTTGTTTATGTTCTTCTTATGACGCGGGATAGTGAGATTGAAGCGGTCCAGGCCAACCTTACGCGACGTCGTTCGCGAGACCGTCTCCGCACTTGACGTGTGGCTTGTTCCACACATGCGGCTGGTGGATGTCAGTTTCTATCACTATAGTTGTCATGGGATTAACACCGGAGTTTGGCAACCATAATATCACCGTTGTGTCTTTCCGTAGGTAAGAATCGTTCTTAGCATCTACTCCCATAAGCCACGTAAAACATGCAACAACAAAGTAGAGGCGTCTAACTTGTTTTTGCAGGGAGTGTTTTCTGTGATATGGTATGGCCCAAGATGTGATGTGTATATTGTATGCGATGATCATGTTTTGTAATGTTTCATTACTTGCATGTCGATGAGTACACAACCGGCAGGAGCCATATGGTTGTCTTTATAATTGTGTATGACCTGCGAGTCAACTTATTATACGCCATGTAATAGCTTTACTTTATCGCTAAGTAGTTAGCAATAGTTGTAGTTGCTATTCGTGGTGGATGCAATCATGGTGGAGTGATGGAGATCATGCCGGAACGCACAAGATGGAGATCATTGCGCGAAGATCGGCTATACCATGTCACATAAAGTTATATGCATGTGATGTTTATCCCTTTATGTATCTTATTATGCTTAGATCGCGACGGTAGCATTATAAGATGATTCCTCACTTAAAGATCAAGATTAAAATTGTGTTCTCCCCAAGTATGCACCGTTGCGAAAGTTCGTCGTGTCCAAGCATCACGTGATGATCGGGTGCTATAGACTCTACGCTCACATACAACGGGTGCAAGACAGTTTTGCACACACGGAAATACTTGGGTCTAGCTTGGCGAGCCTAGCATGTACAGACATGGCCTCGGAACACAAGAACCGAAAGGTTAAGCATGAGTCATATGAATGATATGATCGACACTTTGTTGTCCACCATTGAAACCACATCTCTTCTCGTGATGATCGGATTTGGTGTGGTGAATTTGGATCGTGTTCACTAAACAACTTGAGGGATGTTGAATTTAGTGGGAGTTCATCTAGTAATTTGATTAAGTTGAACTATTTATCATGAACATAGTCTAAATTGTACTTACAAATACTGTAGATCACATGGCCAAGTCCAACTTCAACTTCAACGTTTTCTTTGAGAAGGAAAAGCTTAAAACAATGGGTCGACTTCACCAATTGGTTCCGCAATCTAAGAATCATTCTGCAGGGGACAAAAGGACTATGTCCTTGGGAAAGCGTTAGGTGACCCTGCTGAATCTGTCTTACCGATGAGAAAGCTGTCTATCACAAGAAAGATGATTATGGTGTGATTAAGAGCACCATGTTGTTTGCTATGGAATCGAACTTCAAAATCGTTTTGAAGAGTATCCTGCCCTTTGAGATTCTCGAGGAGCTGAAAACCATGTTTTAGACTCAGCCCGCTCAAAGATATGAGATCTCCGAGAAGTTCTTTAAGCGCAAGATGGAGGAAGGGAGTTACATAGTGAGCACGCCATAAAGATGACGGATACACTCAACGCCTTGAGCAACCGGAATGCACGATTCCGAGGAGCTCAATATTGAGGTTCGCAATCACTCCTCCGGCTACAAAAGTTTTGTAGTGACTCATAATCGATTGGTTCCATGATACGATCACCGAGCTCTTCGCAGTTGAAGGTCGGAGGTGGACATCAAGAAGGATAATCATGTGTTGATGGTCAACAAGCCCTCCTTTAAGAAAGGTAAGGAGCAAAGAAGCCCTTCAAGAAGGGCGGCAAGCGCAATGCTCCCGCCGAGAAGAAGTGAAGTCCGGTCCTAAGCCGACATCGAGTGCTTCTATTGCAAGGACAAGGGTCATCGGAAGCTTAATCGTCCGAAGTACTTAGCGGACAAGAAGGTGGCACCATCAAAGGTATATTTGATATACATGTTATTGATGTTTTCCTTACTATCCCTTGTTGTAGTGCTCAGGTATTTGATACGGTTCGGTTGCTAATATTTGTAACTCAAACAGAGCTACGGAATAGACGGACTTGCGAGGGATGAGGTGACGATGCGCTGGCAACGGATCAAGAGTTGATGTGATGGCCGTCGTACGCTCTCCTTAGTTTTACCTTCGGATTAGTTTTAAACCTTAATAAATGTTATTATGTGCCTGCGTTGAGCATGAACATTATTTACGGATCGTGTTTATTGCAAGACGGTTATTCATTTAAATCGGAGAATAATGGTTGTTCTATTTATATGAGTAACATCTTTTATGGTCATGCACCTCTTGTGAATGGTTTATTTCTTCTAAATCTCGAAAGGGATGAAACACACATCCATAACATTGAGGCTAAGAGATGCAAAGTAGATAGTGATAATACTACTTATTTGTGGCACTGTCGTCTAGGTCATATTGGTGTAAAGCGCATGAAGAAACTCCATTCTGATGGACTTTTGGAGTCTCTTGATTTTGAATCATTTGGCACATGCGAACCATGCCTCATGGGCAAGATGATCAAAACCCCGTTCTCCGGTATGATGGAGCGAGCAACGGACTTGTTGGAAATCATACATACCGATGTATGCGGACCGATGAGTGTTTTAACGCGCGGTGGATATCGCTATTTCCTCACTTTTACCGATGACTTAAGTAGATATGGGTATATCTACTTAATGAAACATAAATCTGAAACGTTTGAAAAGTTCAAAGAATTTCAGAATGAAGTGGAGAACCATAGTAACAGAAAGATTAAGTTTCTACGATCCGATCGTGGAGGTGAATATTTGAGTTATGATTTTCTCACGCATCTTAAAGCAAGTGGAATCGTTTCACAACTCACGCCACCCGGAACACCACAACGCAATGGTGTCTGAGCAGGAATCGAACCCTATTAGATATGGTTCGATCAATGATGTCTCTTACTGATTTGCCGTTATCATTTTGGGGTTATGCATTAGAAACCGCTGCATTCACTTTAAATAGGGCTCCATCTAAATTCGTTGAGATGACACCGTATGAACTGTGGTTTGGTGCTAAACCTAAGTTGTCGTTTCTTAAAGTTTGGGGATGCGGCTTCGTCAAGAAGTTGATGCCGGACAAGCTCGAACCCAAAGCGAGAAATGCCTTCATAGGATACCCTAAGGAAACTATTGGGTATACCTTCTATCACGTAACCAAGGCAAAGTGTTTGTCGAAGAACGGTTCATTTCTTGAGAAGGAGTTTCTCTCGAAAGAAGTGAGTGGGAGGAAAGTAGAGCTTGACGAGGTTATTGAACCTTCTCTTGAATTGGAGAGTAGCGCACAGAAATTGTTCCGATCACCTGCACCAACAATAGAGGAAGCTAATGACAAGGATCATGAAGCTTGACGATGTCGCTATCTTGAGCGTCAGCAGTCGACAAGGTCACGTGCCCCTCCTGAGTGGTACGGCAACCCTGTCTTGACTGTCTTTCTAGTAGAAGACAGTGAACCTATGAACTATGAGGAAGCGATGATGAGCCCAGACTCTGAGAAATGGCTAGAAGCCATGAAATCCGAATTGGGATCCATGAGCGAAAACCAAGTATGGACTTTGGTGGACCCTCCTAGCGACCGAAAGGCCGTTGAGTGCAAATGGATATTCAAGAAGAAAACGGACGCGGATGGTAATGTTACCATCTATAAAGCACGGCTTGTCGCAAAAGGTTTTCGACAAGTTCAAGGTTTTGACTACGATGAGACTTTCTCTCCCGTAGCGATGTTTAAGTCCATTCAGATTTTATTAGCAATTGCTGTGTTTCATGATTATGAAATATGGCAGATGGATGTCAAGACTGCTTTCCTCAATGGCAACATTGATGAAGAGTTGTATATGATGCAACCCGAAGGTTTTGTCGATCCTAAGGATGCTGATAAAGTATGCAAACTTCAGCGTTCCATTTATGGACTGAAGCAAGCATCTCGGAGTTGGAACCTTCGTTTTGATCAAGTGATCAAGAGCTTTGGATTTGTTCCAAACTGCTACGAAGCTTGCATCTACAAGAAAGTGAGTGGGAGCTCGGTGACGTTTCTGGTACTATATGTGGATGGCATATTGATTATTGGAAATGACATCAACATGCTTAACGATGTGAAGAGTTATTTGAACAAGTGTTTTTCAATGAAAGACCTAGGTGAAGCTGCTTATATATTGGGCATCAAAATCTATAGAGATAGACAAAGACGCCTGATAGCTTTAAGCGGAGTACATACCTAGACAAAGTTCGAAAAGGTTCGTAATGGATAAGGCAAAGAAAGGTTCAAAGGCCTATGTTGTCGGGTAAGATATTGAGCAAGACCCGGTGTCCACTACGGTAAATGATAGGGAAGCTATGAGCAAAGTGCCTTATGCCTCGGCCATAGGTTCCATCATGTATGCCATCTGTGTACTAGACCGGATGTGTCCAATGCTCTTAGTTTGACGGCAGATATCAAAGTGATCCAGGAGTGGAACACTGGACAGCCGTGAAGAACATCCTAAAGTACCTGAATAGGACTAAAGAAATGTTCTTAGTCTATGGGGGTGATGAACAGCTTGTCGTAAAAGGTTACGTCGATGCTAGTTTTGACACCGACAAGGATGATTCCAAATCTCAGACAGGATACGTTTATATTTTGAATGGAGGAGCTGTGAGCTGGAGAAGCTGCAAGCAAAGCGTGATCGCGAGATCTACAGTGGAAGCGGAATACATGGCTGCTGCATAAGCGTCAAGTGAAGGAGTTTGGATCAGAAACTTCATCACTGAGATTGGCGTGGTTCCAAGTGCATTGGACCCACTGGAGATATTGTGTGACAACGCTGGCGCCATAGCACTTGCTAAGGAACCAAGATATCATCCAAAGACCAAGCATATCAATCGCAAGTTTCATATAATCCGAGATTATATTGCAGATGGAGATCTGAAGATTAGCAAAGTACATACAGATCTGAATGTCGCAGATCCATTGACTAAACCTCTTCCACGTGTAAAACATGATCAGCACCTCAGTGCCATGGGTGTGAGATTGTTGCCAAATGTAAACTATATTATTTACTCTAGTGCAAGTGGGAGACTGTTGGAATTATGCCCTAGAGGCAATAATAAAGATATTATTATTATAATTCTTGTTCATGATAAAGTTTATATTCCATGCTAGAATTGTATTAAGCGGAAACTTTAGTACTTGTATGGTTTGTGAACAACACCGTGTCCCTAGTACGCCTCTATGGACTAGCTCATTGATCAATGATGGTTAAGGTTTCCTAACCATAGACATGAGTTGTCAATTGATAATGAGATCATATCATTGGAGAATGATATGATGGACAGACCCAAACTAAGTGAAGCAATTAGATCGTATCATCGTGTTCATCTTTGCGAAGCTTTTCCTATGTTAAATATTGTATTCCTTAGACCATGAGATAATACAACTCCCTGGTATCGGAAGAAAGCTTTGAGGTCATCAAACGTCATCCTATGAGAGGGTGATCATAAAGGTGTCTCTCAGGCGATCGGAAAGTATCTGTTGGGTTGTATGTATCGAGATGGGATTTGTCCCTCCCAAGTCGGAGAGATATACTTCGGGCCCACTCGGTAATCGATATCAACACCGCTTGCAAGCATGTGGTTAAGGAGTTAATCACAAAGTGATATCGGATTACGGAACGAGTAAAGTACTTGCTGTGAACGAGATTGAACTAGGGATGACGGTACCGGTGATCGAATCTCGGGCAAGTAAAATATCGCGAGACGAAGGGAATATATATATGGGATTGATTGAATCCTGGCATCGTGGTTCATCCGATATGATCATCGATGAATGTGTGGGAGTCAATATGGGTGCCCAGACCCCGCTTTTGATTATTGATAGAAGATCATGTCTGCATATTCTCGAACCCGCAGGGTCACACACTTAACGTGTCTCGACGCTAGGATAGATTGGATAATTGGTTTATGAGTTTTTTTTCGGAGTCTCGGATGGGATCCGGGACATCACGAGAGGTTCCGGATTGGTCCGGAGAATAAGATTCATATAAGGCAGTGCAGTTTTTGGAGTTCGGAATTGTTCCGGGTTAATCGGTATTGTACCGGAAGCTTCTAGAACCTTCCGGAAGGGGACCAACGTGGCCCCACCTTCCGGGAGGGTGCATGGGCCTATGAGGGAGTGTCCTGGCTGCTTTAGTCCAGGGGCACAAGGCCCCATAGGGCCCAGCCGATCCTAGAGAGTTTAAAGTCGTTTAAATTAGAGATAGGATTTCTAGAAGGGGGAGAGTCCTTGCCCCCCACTTCTCCCTCCCTTGGCCGCCGGCCCAAGGCTTGGAGGAGGGGCAAGGGCTGGCCGCCCCCCCTCTATATATAGAGGGCTGGTGCGCCCCCTCCCCCTACACCTTGCCTCCAAACCCTAGTTGCCCTGCTGCCCTTCCTCTCTCCCTCCCGACTGTTTGTAGGCGAAGCCCTGCTGCAGAAATTCTCCACCATATACACCACGCCGTCGTGTTGTAGATCCAACCTATTTCTCCACCATACTTGCTGGTCCAAGGAAGGAGGAGACGTCGAGGTGCTGCACGTGTGCATCTCACGGAGGCACCGCCACTTGTGGTGCTAGATCGGATCGGATCGCGAGGAGGAGAAGCGATCTGTTGCATCACCCACCCAACGAGCGTTCCTGTCTTGAATCTTCAAGGGTATGAAGATCTAATCCAATCTCTCTCGTTGATTGCATCTCCTAGATTAGATCTTGGCTTTCCCTCTGTTCGCATCCGTAGAAAATTTTGATTTACTATGCCGCGAAACCCATCAACAGCGACACAACACCGGTTGAGTTTCAAGCAAACAACAAGACCTACAAAATGGGCTATTACCTTGCTGATGGAATCAATCCAAGGTGGTCTACATTTGTGAAACCGATTGTCAAACCAAAAGGTAAAAAAATAACTTGACTTCCATAATGCACAAGCGACAACTAGGAAACATGTGGAGATAGCATTTGGGATATTGCAAGCCCAATTTGCTATTGTTAGAGAACTGACTAGATTTTGGGATCAAGATATCCTTTGGTATATCATGAACGCTTGTGTGATCATCCATAACATGATCACTGGGAACGAGCGTGTCCACGACTTGTACTATAGCTTCTATGAGTTGATGGGAAGACCCGTGCGTGTCCGAAGGAGTGAAGATCGAGTGGTGCACTTTATTGCCATGTATAATACCATTAGACACTCTGACACGCACAATGATCTTTAAAAATATCTCGTCGAGGAGTGGTGGACATGGCATGGCAACCAAAGGCACTAGTTTCTTCATGTTGTATGTGATTGTTGTTGTTATATTTGATGAACTATTTGTTATTTGTTATATTTGATGAGCTACTTTGAACAATGTGTAACAATTGTTAAACTATTAGTTTGTGTTGTAATAATAATTATGAACTATTTATTTCATATTTACTTGTGGACTATTTTATCTTTTCTGTTACATATGTGTGAACAAAACATGTTTACGATGTCCTAATTTAGGGCACCTAAAAAAGTGCTGTTGGCTAGATGCCACTTTATTGGGCATATGAAACTACATCGATAATTTTAGCACCTATGAACTCCAAAAGTGGTGCAAAAAAAGCACATGTTGGAGATGTTTTAACAGCATTTTCAACAGTTGCCCAATAAAAGAGTACCAGTTTTGGTTTTCACCTTTTGCGTTTTTGAGCACCTAGCCGGCTACAAAAATAGTACATCTTGTCAACGGCAGCAGTTTACATATGCTGTAAAATAGGGTGCCACAAACACCTTTTCTCTACGTATGCCTAACAAAGGAGATCAAACACATCAAAATAAATGTAAAAAAATGAAATGACCTAAAGAACGATGGCAACCAATGACCGACAGGCGGCGATTTGCTCCGTCGCGTTGTGATTTGGGGGGTAGAAACGAATCTGGCGGCAGACATGGTGGTGCCCCCCGCCACCCTGCGCCACTGCTCTGATAAATCCGGGTAGTTGCGGATTACTACAAGGGTTTGGCATCAGTGACCGAAGGTGGGGTGGTTGGAAGAATTGCGGCTGAATTGGTGAGTAAATTTTTGGTCTTTTGGTTGTTCCTGTCTACGATTCTTGGAGAGGCTTTGCTATAGTTCCTGATCCGCATATAAGCTTTGTGTTAGTTCAGAGTTATTTTTCTTAAATCTCGAGTTATATCACAAATGTGGTGTTAGCTGGATGCAGTTTGGAAGCGTGGGTGAATGGTTCGAGGTGGAATTATGCAGCGTGTTATAGCACATGCCTAACATATGTTGCATGATTCGGATGTTTGTATGCGTGGTAAAATTTTTATTTGGACATGCATTAGTTTTGGCATCTACCGAAGGACGTTATTTACCCTACCGTGTCTAAAAAAGCAGTTTTTTCGTTCTGCGCCATTTTGGATATTTGTTGCTCTAAAAAATAATTATTTAGTTGCGGCGTAGGAGGCAAACAAATGATTAGGACCAAGAATATAGAGGATGTCACCTTTCACATTGTCTTCATGCAGAGCCGATCAAGCTAAGAGCATCGTCGAATGCTTCCTAGCTATGCTAGTCGGCTACTTTTGTTTCTTCATGGGTAGTTGTTGATAGTCCCCCTAGTTGTTTGATGGAGCTTTATTTGCCCGTGGTAATCCTAGTTGTCTCTTTGTTAAACCTGCGGTATGTTGGTTACTAAGGGATTTATTTATATGAAGTCGTGACAATGGCCTAAGTTCTAAAAAGGTTCTTTTAAAGAAGTACATCCTAGGAGGCATATCGATTTCATAGAAGAAAAGACTTCGATAATCAGTACTCCAGTAGAACCCCTAAGGCATAATCAGCGAGCATGCACAAGACGCTTTCTCAACCCAAGAAACATAAAGCACTACACTTCTCGTGGCCGACACCCCTAATCTCCTTCGTTGCACTCGTCCCAAAATGGTCACCCCTTGGGAGGCCAATCCCGCTCCATAGTTCTCCATACGATTGGATCTTGGAGATGATAGTGCATAGTGATGGACTTCCCCCTAGAACACCACGTCATTTTTGTGCCCTTAAACACACCAGAAGACACTAGAACCGTAGAACATACATTTCAATTTTCAAGACAAATCTATACACATAACTTAAAAGATTATATGAAATATGAAGAGTGGACTTTTTAAGCTGGTGCTCAATGCTCTCACACTATACGACATATGGGTTTGAAACTTTGCAATTCACTAAAACATTTTTTTATAAAATGTGGGGAAAATAATTCAACATTTTTATGACATTATATATATTTATTTAAAGAATTTGTTTTGAAATTTTAAATTGCACAAAAACATTCCAAACTCTTTCCCCCACATTCTAGTTGTAATTCTTTAGTGACCTGAAATTTTTCAAGTCGATATGTTATAAAGTTTGAGAAATGAAAAGAATAAATACTTAAACAAGTGTGGGTGAGAACTGAGCACCTGCTCAATCACAACTTTCCCTAATCTGAATAATCAAATGAAATTCATAGTCAAAATTTGAATAGCTTGACTAAAGCATGCTCAAAACTTCATATATTTGTGATGTGGAAGAAGTGCGTACTATTCTACGGGAGTTGAGCAAGTACTTCGGTTCTGTGGTGAATAACTTCTAGCATAATCAATTTTTTTAGTATCTCACTTGCAAAACCTAATTAGGTATTTAGATATATAGTTCTAAAAATTGGTTGGCCTCACCGAATATTATCTGCATGGTTGCTACTTTGGTAAAGATGGTGAAATGTACTCCATATGGTAGGAGGTTGGTGGGATTGTAGTATTTATCATATTGCTTTCATAAAACAAAAAAAGTAGAAATATGTAATTAAAGATAATGGAGTGCAGTATGTTTTATTGCTCATATGAGAAGATCAGCAAGCGAGTCACTTGGATCCTACTGTCATGTACTTCATTGCTAAATCTTGGATGTTTCTATGTTATTTTGGCTTTTTAGCAAAGAACTCTGGGGGACACTTTGACGGTGTAACTTTACTGAAAGAGAGAGAATATATACTGTTGGAATAAATGGGCCTCTACAAGAATTGGGCCCATATAAATTTCTGAAATTGGAGAGAAGTTAAGGGGGTGGAGGCTGTGGGAGTTTAGTCCCACATTGCCAAGGGAGCAAGATTTTGACCTGCTTATAAGGGGGCATCTCATGGTGAGACTAGTTGGAAATACTAGAGAGAGTTGTTCTAAGTGTACACCACACGCGCACACGCGCGCTCGCTCGCTCGCATTTATTCGAGCAGTTTACTTATTTTATCCACCCGCGCTTGTCTCACGCACGACTCGAAGATAGACTTCCCGTTGAGGGAGGTTAGGAGATCGCTCGTGATGGAGATATACCAGGGGCGGATCCTAGAATATAGGCAGAACGTGCTGCGTTGGGGGTTATCCTTTCGAGTCTATAAGAGGAAGACGTCCCTCTCGACAGAAGAGACCAGATACACAGAAACCATACTCCGTTCTCTTCTGCAGCCGCCACCGATCCTTTCCCTGCCGTGCCGCGGGGGAAGGAAAGCAGTAGTCTCCGGACTTTCCCCGGCGTTTGGCGTCCCGCACGAGGGAGCCGGGCGATAAAGTTTCTGGGAAGTGCTTTGCACGGCTGCTTCTTCTTCATCGACTGCATCAACCGTCTGCTCCATCTTCCTCAACTATTCTTCATCAACGTTCGTCTGCATCACTGTAAGAGATCAATCTCGTGATCCTCTCTTTCATGTTCTAGAAGGGGTTTGAGATCCATGTCGATCTGTTGTGCCATGTTAGATTTCATGTTCATAATCACATGCGTAAATCTATTAGATCTATATTTGTTATCACACAAATTCGGAATTATTTTAATTCGATTGCATGCTATATTTCCAACAGTCCAGAAACTTTATTACTGTGCAATGGCTGGACCTAGCGATGTGATGAAACCTGAGAGGTTTGGGGGTGAGAACTTTAAGAGATGGCAGACCCGTATGAAGTTTTGGCTCATGAGTCAGAACTTGTGGTGGGTGATTTCCTCCATGGTTGAAAGGCCACTCACGCAGGAACAACAACATGACTGGGAGGTGTCTTCGGACACTACCATGGGCTGCCTGCTCTCCCTCATGACCGACCAGCTTTGTGACATTTACATGAACTATGCCAGTCCTGCCCTTGTGTGGGAAGCTCTCGACAGAATGTATGGAGAGTCGGATGCTGGGCGTGAGCTGTATGTGAATGAGCTGTATCACGATTTTAAGATGACCGATAATAATTCGGTTGTGACTCAAGCTCATGAGATCCAGCTTCTGGTGGGGGAACTCGCCGGTTTTGGAGTCGTTCTGCCTGACAAGTTTGTGGTGGGGGGCATTATTGCCAAGTTACCTCCATCATGGAGGATCTTTGCCACTACACTCAAACACAGGAGGGAGGTGATGACCGTTGAAAGTCTCATCGCCACTCTTGATGTTGAGGAAAAGGCCAGGGCGAAAGACGTCGAGAAAAACCCACCTCATACGACTCCCAATGCCAATGTCGTGCACAATGGGGCTGGCGGCTCTGGGGGAAAGAACTTCAAGAACAAAGGAAATGCAAAACAAACCACTGGATTTAAGAAAAAGAAGAACAAGGAAAAGAGTGACTTCAACAGCTTTGTGTGTGACGAACCTGGGCACATAGCCAGGAAGTGTCGCATGCGCAAAGGCAGGAAGGAAGGTGCTCAGCAATCTGCGAATGTCACCGTTAGCGAGGCAGGTGGAGGATCTGGGTACGTACCTAGTGTCCTTATTGCATGTCAATCCACTGATTGGTGGGTAGATACTGGAGCTAATGTACATGTTTGTGCTGACTACAACTTGTTTTCTTCTTATCAGGCTTGCAGCAGTTCCATCGTCGTGATGGGAAACGGCACTCGGGCAGATGTACGTGGAATCGGTAGAGTTGACCTAAGACTTACTTCAGGGAAGACTCTATCGTTGAAGAACATACAACATGTCCCAGGAATAAATAGGAACCTGCTGTCTGGCTCGCTGATGTGCCGTGATGGCTACAAGCTGGTCTTCGAGTCGAATAAATTTATTATTTCGAAATTTGGTTTGTTTATTGGAAAAGGCTATAACAGCGGAGGCTTGTTCCGCATTTCCATTCTAGATGATTGTAATATCGTAAATAATTTATCGTGTTCTTCGTACTCTGGAAATCATGTTGGAGATGCTGCTATTTGGCACTCTTGTTTATGTCATATTAATTTTGATCGCATTGTTCGGTTGTGCAAGCTTAATTTAATTCCGAACTTTTCCATAGTCCGTGGATCTAAGTGTCATTCTTGTGTGCAATCAAAGCAACCCCGAAAGCCTTTCAAGCCAATCAGGGAGAAAAGTGTGTCACCTCTAGATTTAATACATTCAGATTTGTGTGAAATTAATGGAGTATTTACTAAGGCAGGGAAAAGGTATATGATGACTTTGATAGATGATGCGACTAAGTGGTGTTATATTTATCTAGTAAAATCGAAAGATGAGGCTCTGAGTTGCTTTAAGATTTATAAGGCCGAAGTAGAAAACCAATTAGAGAAGAAAATCAAACGTTTAAGGTCAGATAGAGGAGGAGAGTATGTATCTCACGAGTTCACTCAATTCTGTGCGGAACATGGAATTATACATGAAGTAACCCCTTCCTACTCGCCCCAGTCTAACGGAGTGGTAGAAAGGAAAAATCGAACACTTACGGACTTGGTGAATGCAATGTTGGACAGTTCCGGTTTAACTAAGTCATGGTTGGGGGAGGCTGCTTTGGCGGCATGTTATACTCTCAATAGAGTTCCCTCATCAAAAGGAGAAATAGCTCCGTATGAAGGATGGAAGGGACATAAACCAACTCTTCGTTTCTTGCTTGCATGGGGCTGTTTGGCCAAGGTTAATGTACCAGCATGCAAAAAGCGAAAATTGGGACCTAAAACTGTTGATTGTGTCTTCCTAGGTTATGCACATAACAGCAATGCATACAGATTCTTGGTTATAAAATCCGAGATTCAAGATGTACACACTAACACTGTGATTGAATCTCGGGATGCTACTTTCTTTGAGACAATCTTTCTCATGAAGGAAAATTTGGCATCCACTAGTCAACCTAATCTACAAGTAGAACCTGAACCCGAACACACACCTCTGGTAGTTCCTGAAATTTTCAATGAGGAGAATGACAGTGAAGTGGCTCTGAGAAGGAGTAAGAGACAACGGACCAAAAGGTCTTTTGGAGATGACTTCACTGTGTATCTCGTGGATGAAGTTCCCAGAACTCTGGCAGAAGCATATGCATCCTTGGATGCAGATGATTGGAAGGAGGCTGTTCAAAGTGAAATGGATTCCATTCTCACTAACGGAACATGGGAAATATGTCCACGACCGATGGGTTGCAAAACTATTGGATGCAAATGGATATTCAAAAAGAAGCTACGACTAGATGGCTCCATTGAAAAGTATAAAGCTAGGCTCGTGGCCAAGGGTTTTACCCAAAAGGAAGGAGAGGATTTCTTTGATACCTACTCACCTGTTGCTAGGATGACTACAATTCGAGTGCTAATTGCACTTGCTGCTTCTCATAAGTTTCTAGTCCATCAAATGGATGTGAAGACATCTTTCCTAAATGGAGAGCTCGATGAGGAAATTTATATGCAGCAACCCGATGGTTTTGTAGCAACCGGGCAAGAGAACATGGTGTGTAGATTAAAGAAATCTCTCTACGGTCTCAAGCAAGCCCCAAAGCAATGGCATGAAAAGTTTGACAATACTCTGACTTCAGCAGGCTTTCTGGTGAATGAAGGAGACAAATGTGTGTACTATAAATATGGTGGGGGTAAGGGTGTAATCCTATGTTTATACGTTGATGACATATTAATTTTTGGGACTGGTATGGATGTCATAAATGAGGTTAAGTCCTTTCCGTCTCAAAATTTTGACATGAAGGATTTGGGAGAGGCAGATGTTATTCTTAACATAAAGCTGAATAAGGATGAGAATGGGATTATCTTAAGTCAATCCCATTATGTGGAGAAAATTCTGAGTCGCTTTGGTTTTGAGGACTCTAGAATGTCTCCAACTCCTTATGACCCTAGTCTAAAGCTTCGAAAGAACAGAGGACAAGGGGTTGATCAGCTAAGATACTCTCAAATCATAGGTTCTCGCATGTACCTTGCTGGTGCAACTAGACCTGGCATTTCATTTGCTGTAAGCAAACTGAGCCGGTTTAACTCGAATCCGGGAAATGATCACCGGACGCTGGAGCAGTGATGAGGTACTTGAGAGGAACCACAACGTATGGACTTCACTATACATGGTACCCAGCAGTACTAGAAGGGTATAGTGATGCTAATTGGATCTCAGATGCAGATGAGATCAAAGAAACAAGTGGATACATATTCACTTTTGGAGGTGCTGCAATCTCTTGGAGGTCTCTTAAGCAGACCATCTTGACAAGGTCTACTATGGAGGCGAACTTGTAGCACTTGACTCAACCACTTGAGGCGAGTGGTTGAGGGAGCTCTTGAATGATTTGCCAATGGTCGAAAAACCAGTTCCGGCAATCCTTCTGAACTGTGATAACCAAACCGTGATCACTAAGGTTAAAAGTTCAAAGGATAATCTGAAATCATCAAGACATGTGAAACGGTGTATCAAATCCGTCAGGAACTTGAGACACAAGGGAGTGATTGCCGTTGATTATATTAACACTACCAAAAACCTAGCAGATCCTTTTACAAAAGGGCTATCACGTGCGGTGATAGATGGAGCATCGAGGGAGATGGGCTTGAGACCCACCTGAGTTGCACGACAATAGAAACCAGCCTTAGTGATCGGAGATCCCGTGAATAAGGAAAAGGGAAAAACAAGTTGTTGGAGCAACAAGAGAGAGTACATATATATTTATCCATTTCCCGCTAAGATGAGTACTCTTAGTACTGCATGGGAGGGTGACTGTTAGTCTTAATGTGTTTTGAGGCTGAAATACTTCAGCAAGATACCGTCCTGGAGGGTATTCTTGAAAGAACACACCTATGTGAGCTTAACTGTGTGGTCACAGTACATGAGATTCGGGTGATCTCTAATGAGCTTACTAAAGGACTAGGGAGCACGACCGTAATGCTCCAAACCTTAGGCGTGGATTCAGGCAGCCTAGTATCAGCGATGGCTCCTGGTGAACCTCTTCTACACAAGACTGGAAATTCAAGGCTTTGTCCATTTCCTAGTTGTAAGAAGAGTGGATCCTGGAGTGCTAGGTATAGCTCAACCCGAGACGGGTCTATACTACAAAGCTGGTATATAAAAGCCAGATGAGAACAAGTTGCAGACCTTGACTTTTTGGTGGGGATTGTTGGAATAAATGGGCCTCTAGAAGAATTGGGCCCATATAAATTTCAGAAATTGGAGAGAAGTCAAGGGGGTGGAGGCTGTGGGAGTTTAGTCCCACATTGCAAGGGAGCAAGATTTTGACCTGCTTATAAGGGGGCATCTCATGGTGAGACTAGTTGGAAAGACTAGAGAGAGCTGTGCTAAGTGTACACAACACGCGCACACGCGCGCACGCTCGCTCGCATTTCGCATTTATTCGCGTTTAATTACGCGTGACTTGTGACTTTGGATCTTTGGACTTTGGCGAGGCGAGCGCGACCGTGGCCTGTTAAATAGCATCTATTTTTAATCTTTTTGCCGAGCAGTTTACTTATTTTATCCACCCGCGCCTTTCTCACGAACGACTTGAAGATAGACTTCCCGTTGAGGGAGGTTAGGAGATCGCTCGTGATGGAGATATACCAGGGGTCGGATCCTGGAATATATCCAGAACGTTCTGCGTGGGGGGTTATCCTTTCAAGTCTATAAGAGGAAGACGTACCTCTCGACAGAAGAGACCAGATACACAGAAACCATACTCCGTTCTCTTCTGCAGCCGCCACCGATCTTCACCGATCCTTTCCCCGCCGTGCCGCGGGGGAAGGACAACAGTAGTCTCCGGACTTTCCCCGGCGTTTGGCGTCCCGCACGAGGGAGCCGGGCGATAAAGTTTCTGGGTAGTGCTTCGCACGGCTGCTTCTTCTTCATCGACTGCATCGACCGTCTGCTTCATCTTCCTCAACTATTCTTCATCAACGTTCGTCTGCATCACTGTAAGAAATCAATCTCGTGATCCTCTCTTTCATGTTCTAGAAGGGGTTTGAGATCCATGTCAATCTGTTGTGCCATGTTAGATTTCATGTTCATAATCACATGCGTAAATCTGTTAGATCTATCTTTGTTATCCCACAAATTCGGAATTATTTTAATTCGATTGCATGCTATATTTCCAACATATACAACCAAATGTATACATATGGGCAAGGGGCAAGGAATGTACATAGGACGATAGACCAAAGCCCAAAGGAAGCTAGAGGAACAGATTAGGCCAGTTTATAACAACAGAAGATAGTTTCTGTGTGTTCTCGTTCCGTTTTCCCCAATTAATCATCATTTATCATGTTTACATTGACTTCAACCTGCCTAATCACTACACTAAAATATCAAGGGAAGTAGTTGTGAGATCAAGTTGTCTATGGGTTCAATTGTGTACATAACTTATACTTTCTCTATTTTTTTGTAAAGAAGTCTATGATCCTTCGGAGCCCATTGGACATTTTGTGTTTTTGCGGACAGACTACTTATGTTGATCCCAATACACATTTATATTGTTTAATAATCTAGCTTCAGAACAACTATGCCAACACAAACATAAATGTGGATCTTGGCTCCAACATAGGATTATGGATAGCTGTGCACTCACGCAAGCAAATGATCACATAGTTGTACTGAATTACCGAATCACCTTCCAAGATCTACATTACTTGAAGACTTTGATAGCTGATACCATGAAAATAAGGGACTCTATGCTACTCTGAAGAAATTACTTTTGCGTGACGTCTTAAACGATCTCTCCATGGTCCAACACAAAAGAAAATTTAAATTTAGGACGGTATTCTCGCGATAACATTCTCGTTCTAGCACAAAAGAAAATCAGTAAGAACCAAATCACAAACAGAAAGAAGTCGAGAGCCAGCAAGGTGCGACCAAAGGAATCGACCAAGAATAATTACCTTCGTCGCTCTCCATCTCAAAAAAATAATCGCCAACAAGGTGCCGAGCTTCCCCAACGAAATCATCCACTTCATCCCAATTGATTGGTTCGTTCAAATCCACATCATCCATGACGGGAACAACAAGAGGAAGAACCAGAGGGAGAGAGGGAGAGGATTAAGAATTGTGCGTCCATGGCGGGAAGAACTTATAGGTGCTCGAAAATTGGGGTTTCAAACCATCTTTGCTCTATCTAGACCTCAAATCTTGACCTCCACCGTCAGATTTCAGAGTGATCCATGGCAAAATATGGTTTCCCAAAGGGTGATCATCCAATTCCCCATCGATTGGGCACAAAATTTTGGCCTGGATTAGCATCTCCATTGAAGGCGTGTGCGAGGGGAAGGAGGTAGCGAGCACAGCAGCTGACAGGAAACGAGGAGGCAAGAGAGAGAGAGAGAGTCGTGCGGGAGGAGCAGTTATCGCGGAGTGCATGCAGGGGCAAGATAGGAAACATAGCGATTTTTCTCGCTAGATTGGACTCGCCTAAAAACTGCACTGAGAGATTAGCGCCTTATTCCTTCAGAAGGAGGGAGTATAGAGAAGACCTTGCAATCTAAGAGCAAGTACAATAAGGTGACGTCAGCTGGCTATAAGATATTAAATAATATATTTATGCTGAGTTGGAAGAGAGAGAAGAGGAGAGAGAAGGATAGTGGGCTCTCATACAAGAGCCAGCTCTAGCACGTGCTCCTAGGAACTTTGTGAGAATGAATGGTGGGCCAAATATTGATAAATTAGTATATTTTTATAGCTTGTTATTGTACATATTGACTATTTGGTTGACTATAGATGACATGACACTACCTTATAGCCACCAGTTGGCTATACTATTGTTCTTGCTCTAAGTAATACTCAAGGAGTATATGTATAGGGAAGGCTTGCGAGGCTGTTCGGGCTATATATGTGCCAAGTGCCATGTAGACATGGACACCCAACACACCTAATAATGGCTATTTATCCGTTTGTAAGGCTGGTCCTAGTGGGAGTATCATAATACTAGTATCCGAACACCCGAACGACAACTAAAGCACTACACTTCGAGTCCTACGTCGAGTCTACGACTCCACTATGGACTCGGGGGATACTCCCATAAGGAGGACGAATTCAAGCATCAGAAAAAATTCGTGTCCTACGGACCTGGAGCCAAACAACGACTGAGTTAAAGTCTCTGCTCGAGTCTACGACTCGAACAGACACTCGGGGGCTACTCGCATAGGGAGCACTGGTCGCGCACCCTATGAATTCTTTGACTCAATCCTTCGGATGAGCATGCAAATTTTTTTCGGCAACTTTGCCCTAGTTAAACGCTAAATGATTAATATCCTCTTTGGCCACCCGAAACACCTTCGCGGTGATAAATATTCGGATGCTATGTCTGCGACACAAAGATAAGACCTACAGATACCATCTGATGGCCTGACAACGCACGATCGGCTTCTGCTAGTAAGAACCGTGCGGTAGCGATGAAAATCCCGACGGACGCATTGGGTACATCATTTAAATTTACTGGAATTCCACTCCTGTAAGTCCTCCGCGGCCTGAGTCGAATTGCGCCAGCATATGTTCCGGATTCGAGTCGAGGGACTCGAATCTGAAGAAGATTGTGTTGTTTTGTCCTAAGACAGTTAACTGACCCTGATCCGCGGGAGAGTTAGGCACACACATTAACAATCCCTACACACTCAAATCATTCTCTAGCAAATAGAGATAGCTGCACCCGAAAAAATGAGGAGTCATCAGCCAAATCTACGATTCGACTGAACACTCGGGGGCTACTGACATGGTTATACCCTACGGGTACACGACCTTAGCATACCTAGTCCAGCCGAAGGAAGGCCCACGAGAACATGCGCCAGCCCATGAAGACTTTCGGGTGGTCAGGGCCCATGACGTCTTCAGATCCTTGGAAAGCAAGACTAGAGTAGATAGAAAATTCAAAGGGGTAAATCCTAAAACCTTTAACCGACTCGATCTATGCCTGGGACCTGCCTATCTCTATATAAAGGCCAGGAGGGCACGACGAGGAGGCTCCCTTACAATCTCTCGCACACCACCGCATACACACCTCCACGCCAGATTGCATCTGCGCACCCCTGTACTTTTCGGTTCCACCGTAATCAAGAGCAGACAAGCAGGAGTAGGGTTTTCCCTCCGGGGGCCTGAACCTGGGTAAACCTCGTGTCCCCGTGTTGCTTGTTTGCTAACCGTTCCGCGATCTCCAGCATCCCTATCTTCTCCAAAACCCAAGTCCATAACAATGGGCATTGACGAGATTAAACCTCGTCACCTATACTTGTGGGTCATCAGTTATTATTATATCTTTGTGTTTACGATAAATGTTTACATCCCATGATATAATTTTATTAATAGGAAACATTAATACTTCTATGTTTTGTAAATATAAAAGAGTCCCTAGTAATCCTCTTGTCAAACTAGCTTGTTGATTAATAGATGATCATGGTTTCCTGATCATAGACATTGGATGTTATTAATAACAAAATCATATCATTAGGAGAATGATGTGATGGACACACACACATAGTAAGCATAGCATAAGATCAAGTCATTAAGTTCGTTTTGCTATAAGCTTTCAAATACATAGTAACCTAATCCTTTGACCATGAGATCATGTTAATCACCATCACCGGATGAGTGCTTTTATGACATCAAATGCCACTTCTATAAGTGGGTGGTTATAAAGCTGGCATTAGGTATTCTAAAATTATGTGTTGAAGCACATGGATCAAGAGTGGGATTTGTCCATCGAAATGACAGATAGATATACTCTGGGCCCTCTCGGTGGAATGTCATTGTAACTACCTCGGTGAATTACGCTCCTAGATACAAGCCTGGATGAGCGGTAGTGGTTGAAATAGTACGGTGGGGCCCCAAAAGCCACTCACGGGTAGACCTTTCGGCCGTCCCAACCACTTCCAACTCAACGAGACCTGTACGGGCGGCGTAATCGGCAGGCGAAGGGATCAACTACATACACAAGTGAGTATGTATGCAAGCCACCATACAAAAGTACATCAGAGCCATTCCATCTAGAAAGAAAGGAAATATAGCAACGCCATACGGCAAGATTCAAATGACCTAGATAGATATAATATTTAGGATAATTCCTCATACATCACACATCAGAGTATCAAGCGGAAGCGGCAAAACAAAGTCCGAGTACGGATAAGAAGCAAATCGGCATAAGATGCCGTAGAAATAAGCACATCCCGCCCACAGATCTCACGGATCCCCGTTCCCGGAATCTCTACACCGAACGATCGTTGCCCACATCATCAGCCTCTTCCACCCAGTATCCGTCCTGCGAGTGTACCTGTTCATCTGAACCAATAATTTATCGTGTGAGACCCTAAGGGTACTCATCAAGTCTTAATGCCTCTAAAGGGGACACAACCTGGGGTGACGCAATTGCAGCAAAAGATAACCCTAGCAGTTCTATAGATACTCGCTAACCATCCGCCTAACCAATGATAGACGGATGTCCGTGAATTAATGACAACAGTTATAACAATAATTTCATCAGATCCATCCTCCTCCTCGCTTACCAACGAGGAAGCGGACGAACAACCCCCCATCCGTTGGCAATTTTATTAACCATTCCATGAGTGTTGCACTATTTACTAGTCAAATTACTTAGTCAGATTAAAGCGGTACTTTAGTTATGCTTGTCTATGATTGAGAAACTGTGCTCCAAGTCGTCCATAACCGCGGACACGGCTTTCAGAAAGTTTTACCCTGCAGGGGTGCACAAATAGAAACACACACTCGATCAACCTCGGAAAAACCAAAACAAAACCCAACGAGGCATTCACGACAAAGCAATCACAGGATTCAGAAATATTTCAGGGGGCCACCCCTTGGAGTACACCATGCAAGCTAGTGACTTCGAGAGGCGGACCCGAGGTTTGTGGGGCGGTACAGCGACAGGAACCCAAACTGGGCTTGTCGATACCGTAAACGGGTCACAATTCCTAAAGACAGCAGTGCTCCTCGCACAATCGTAAATAAAGCGATAGCATGGCATAAGTAGGATAGTAAATAAAACCTCAAACTAGTTTGTGGCCCCAAGAAATAAGACTGAATCAAGCTCTGGCTCAGGGGGGTCCCATAAGCCTCCCGGATGTGGATAGCGCGAATATTCTTGGAACAGGAATCAAGTACTCGGGGTCTTACGGGACACAAGTGAGCAGGAAAAACCAAATAGCAGATGTTGCTCACCGGTGCCACTTTCATTAGTTATCCCATTACTACTCAGGTTAAGTTGTTTAGGTACCTCGTTATCCATCCGACTCTCACATACCCTATACATGCTGTTCTACGACTCGCATGGCTCAAACAACTCCTGTAGTAATGGCTCATGGGGTGGAGGAACAAGCTTGGTGGGGTTTAAAAGTAAAGGCTATGCAATACTTGAGATTCAATTTAATGCAATCGCGACTCAATGATGCAAGAATAAGATAGAGGCAATAGGTACTGTATGTATGCAAGCATGTGGTAGTGCTTGCCTGGCAACTCAGTCGAAGTGAGAGACGGATCAGTAGTGCTCTGGTTCTCTTGATATATCCCCACCAAAGTCTATTCGAAGAAGAACCAAACAAACAAGGGCCAACATAAATAAAGTGCACAAGCATAGAAATAAAATGCGTCAAGCAAACAATCATGCCATGATGAATGATGCACAAGTTGCATGGCAATAACGTAGCATGGCATGGGTGAGGTGTGGTATACAAGAATAAGTCATTTTATTAAGGTTTGGCCACATTTTATTGTCATATTAGTTGCTGTATACTATATATTTATATGATGCATGCTGCAATTGAAGCCATGGATAGCATAAACAGAAAGGTCTCGTCAAGCTGATCATTTTAGACATATCATTTGTTAAATTCGGAGTCATATATCAAAAGTTATTAATTTATTAAGTTCCAGTGGCATTTGGTTGTAATTTAACTCAACTTGGAATTTCAAATGTGCAAAAGGTAATTTGAATAGCATATTTGAAATCCTCACATTTTTCTGATTCAAAAACATATATTAGTTGCATGATTTGAATTTATAATTGAAAAGTTATTTGAAATCAGATTTATATTTGAATTTGAATTAATTTGAATTTAATTAGAAATAAAACAGACAGGCTGCTGGACTTTTGGTACCCAGCAGATCCTACCCACTGCCGCTAACAGGTGGGGCCTGGCTGACTGGCCCATCACGCGCACAGGTCAAAAGGGAGGGGACTGCGGGTTGATTGCCACGTTTGTCGGGAGCCTTTTTGCAAAAAGGCAGAGACACGGACAGGTGGGGCTTGGGATCGCGGGTTGAGCGGCAAAAAGGCCAGGGGGTTAAGCGCAAAGTGCCACATGCGCACTGTTTTTCTTCCGCTTTGTGGCCAGACGGCGTTGCGTCAATGGCAAGCAGCGGCGGTCGAACCAGCGACTGGCGCTTCATGGTGGCGACCACTGCGGCTAGGCGGGGTAGTTGTCTGGTAGGGGGGGCGCGGCTAGATAGGGTCTGCTTGCGCGCCTTGAGGCGCAAGCGGCGGCCATGTGCAGCTGCTCGATGAAACGTCTTGGCGGCCGAAGAAACAGAGCCGGAGCATGTCCAGGGGGTTCGGGGGCTCACCGCGAGGGCGTCGGCGTAGGTGGAATGGCTCGAGGGGGTCGCGATCGTCGGCGAGGCTGGCGCACCGGCTAGGGTTTTCCGTCGGGCTGCGCTGGTGGCTCGGTCCGTCCTCCTCGCCGCCGGCTCGGGTGAAGCGCAGGAGCGCCGTTGATCTCGAGCCACTCCACGGACGTCTTTTCATTGGATCGGCTGGACGCGGTGGAGGCCGAGGGTGACCGGCGTTTGAGGGGGGGGGGGGTAGACGGTGGAGAGGAAGGGAGGATGGCCAGGCGCCTCGGCCAGATCTAGGGGGCAGAAGGGTGCCGTGTGGTGGTAGATAGGGACGAGAGAGGGAGGTGGTGCCATGGGTGCGGGGTAGATGGGAAAAGGTGGCCTCGGGTGCCACCTTTCCTCCTCCTTGCTCACGTGCACGGCAGGGCAGGACCAGGGCAGGTAGGGGCTTCCAGGTGGGGCCAGGGAGAGGAGAAGGGGAGGCTCGGGTGGGGCCTTGTACAGCAGAGAGAGAAGGAGGGGGGAGGCTCGGTTAGAAGAGAGCTAGGGTTTGGGGGTAGGTGGTAGGCTCGGTCTAGGGTTTGTTTGGGTGGGGTAGCTAGGTGGCATGGGTGACCAAGTGGGGCCAAGCTAGGGTAGGTTTAGAGGGGTGGCTCGGCTAGAGAGGAGAGAAAGAGGGGGTACTTAGGGTTTGGTTTAGATTAGGTGTAGATTAGGGTTTAGCTAGGATGGGGTATGGGGGGGTATGGTGATGATGGAGTAGGTGATGAGGAACTTAGATAGAGGATTAGAGAGAGAGGGGTGAGAGCTAGGGTTTTAGAAGGATGCATGCTCCAAACATAGATCAAGCAAGATCAAGAGGAAAAGAGGGAGAGAGAGGGATGTGGTATGATGTAAACAAGATCAACTAGATCAAGCCCAAAAGGAAGGGATATAGATAGAGATGATCCACTCAAAACAAATAAAATCCAAATGACAAGCAAAAAGGTGGTACTTGCATGGGCCATGCAAAAACATTAAATGCCATGTATCATCCTTGTGAAAACAAAAATAATAAGCATGGCATTATTTATTTGCATCCTCACAAGATGGAGTAAGGCCCAAGCAAAAGAATGAAGGAAAAGTTCCATGTGGAGTGAATGAGGGGAGCCATATTTGAATAAAGATGGGACATGCTAGTGTGTAGGTGCCACTAGATATCTTATAGTCCCAAAATATCCCAACATGACAATAACCCCAAAACAACCCATATGGAGACTAAGAAAAGGTTCCACTCACAAGGCATGCAAAGGTGGCCATGTGGCTCTCATATACCAATATTGTGAAAACAACATGGTGCATACATGGGAGCATGTGGATCTAGAATTTGATCCATCCCAACCCACATGAGCTAGAGGTAAAACTCAATTAAAATGCCAATCTCATATTAATTGGATGGTGGAATTATAAGGTGGTGAAGAAAAGGTGGTGGAGTCAATAAGAGATATGCCCCCAAATCAACTTGGGCATTTAACAATATATCAAGAACCAAATACAATATCAAGAGGCAAATACAAATGTTAATGCATATGAGATAAGAACCAAAACAAAAGGGTTTTTGTATGATGCTCAAATGCAAGGTGGCATGATGACATGAGCATGATATGATGATGATGCAACAATTATATGTAGGAAGTGGCCCTTTTATTACTAGATCAAGTAGCATTACAAGTGTTAGACAACTGGGATGCTACAACTCTCCCCCCCTAAACAGGAATCTCGCCCCGAGATTCTAGGAAGAAGAAGACACAAAGAGGGTAGGATAGCTGGCACGGAGTTCATCTTCACGTTCCCAAGTGGCTTCATCAACAGAATGGTGTGACCACTACACCTTGCAGAACTTGATGGACTTGTTGCGAGTCCTTCTTTCTGCGGTCTCAAGGATTTTGGTGGGGTGTTCTTGATAAGACATGTCTTCTTGGAGATCGATTAGCTCAGGGTCCACGGTCCTGCCGGGATCTTTGAAGCACTTCTTGAGCTGAGAGATGTGGAAAACATCATGGACTTTGAGTTTTTCCGGGAGCTCAAGGGCATAAGCAACTTCTCCTCTTCTACCACGAATCTTGAAAGGACCGATGTATCTAGGAGCCAACTTTCCTTTGATACCAAAGCGGTGTGTTCCTCTCATGGGAGTGACACGAAGGTAGACGAGATCACCAGGGGCATACACCATGTCCGTGTGCTTCCTGTCATAATTGCTCTTCTGGTGACTTTGAGCAATCTTCAGGTTCTCAAGAATGATATGCACCTTCTCCTCTGCTTGAGTTACAATGTCAGGGCCAAACCAAATTCTTTCTCCTGCACCTGACCAACCAATCGGAGTTCTGCACTTGCGACCATAGAGAGCCTCAAATGGTGCCATCTTCAGACTCTTCTGGAAGCTGTTGTTGTAAGAGAATTCAGCATAAGGAAGACATTCCTCCCACTTCATGCCGAAAGAGATGACGCAAGCACGAAGCATATCCTCCAGAATCTGATTGATCCTCTCCACTTGTCCTTGCGACTGAGGGTGGTAAGCAGTGCTGAAGTTCAACTTTGTTCCCAGAGCATTTTGGAAACTTTCCCAGAACTTTGAAGTGAAGATGCTTCCACGGTCCGAACTGATCTCAAGCGGAACCCCATACAGAGAGACAATTCTGTTGATATAGAGCTCAGCCAACTGAATTCCAGAAATTGTTTCCTTGACGGGGAAGAAATGGGACACTTTAGAAAGCCTGTCGATGACAACAAAGATTGCATTGTTGCCCTTCTGCGACCTTGGAAAGCTAGTGATGAAGTCCATCTCTACTTTCTCCCATTTCCATTCCGGAGGTTTCAATGGCTGTAGAAGACCGAAAGGTTTCTGATGGACAGCTTTCACTCTGCGACAGACATCACATTCTGAGACATACTTGGCACAATACCGTTTCAAACCAGGCCACCAATATTGTGTTTTCAAGTCCATGTACATCTTTGTGCTGCCAGGATGGATAGAAAGAACAGAATCATGTGCCTCCTTGAGAACTTGCTCTCTCAAACCCGGGTAGTTTGGAACAAACATCCGGTGCTCAAAGAACAGTGTGCCTTGATCATCAACGTGGAAGGACTCATACTTCGGAAGCTCAAGTTTAGAGATGATCTTTTTGGTGTGCGGATCACCAAGCTGACGAGAGCGAATCTTTTCTTCCAAGAGAGGAGTAGCCAGAAGGTTCAGGAGATGCCCTTGTTCCACAATTTCGAGTTGGTGACGGAATTCCTCGCACAAGAGAGGCTGTTGCTCTTCCATCATGAGGTTGTTGACATAAGCTTTACGGCTAAGAGCATCGGCCATGACATTAGCTTTGCCCGGAGTGTAGTTGATGGTCAAATCAAAGTCATTGATTGCTTCAATCCATCTCCTCTGCCGAAGGTTGAGATCGGGCTGAGTGAAGATATACTTCAAACTCTTGTGGTCAGAAAAGATCTCACAACGGTTGCCAAGCAAGTAGTGCCTCCATAGCTTCAAAGCAAAGACAACTGCTGCGAGCTCGAGGTCATGTGTGGGATAGTTGATCTCATGCGTCTTCAATTATCGAGAGGCATAAGCAACCACTTGCTTCTCTTGCATAAGGACCGCACCCAATCCTTGCAAAGAGGCATCGCAGAATATCTGGAAAGGCTTAGATGTATCCGGAGGAACCAAGACTGGTGTGGAAGTGAGCTTCTCTTTGAGTGTCTCAAAACTTGCTTGACATGCAGGAGTCCACAGGTATTTCTTGCCTTTCTTGAGGAGATCGGTAAGAGGCTTCGCTATCTTCGAGAAGTTCTGAACGAAGCGACGGCAATAACTAGACAAACCAAGGAAACTCCTCACTTCTTTGACATTAACAGGAGGAAGCCATTCAACAATTGTCTTCACAGTTTCCGGGTTGACTGCAATGCCCTTGGCAGAGATGACATGACCAAGATAGGTTACTTCAGGCAGCCAAAACTCACACTTTGAGAACTTTGCATACAAGCGGTTCTCACGAAGCTTGTTTAGGACACACCGCAGGTGTTCTTCATGCTCTTCCTTGGACTTAGAATAGACCAGGATGTCATCCAGATAGACCACAACGAACTTATCAAGGTACTCCATGAAAACCGAGTTCATAAGCCTCGAGAAGGTAGCAGGAGCGTTGGTGAGACCGAAAGACATGACCGTGTACTCATACAGGCCATAGCGGGTGGTGAAAGCTGTTTTGGGCACATCTTCCTTGCGAATCTTGATTTGGTGATAACCACTTCTCAAGTCCAGCTTAGAGAATACCACAGCTCCAGCTAGCTGGTCAAAGAGATCATTAATCCGTGGGAGGGGATATTTGTTCTTGATGGTTTTAGCATTGAGAGCCCGGTAGTCAACACAAAGTCTATCAGTTCTGTCACGCTTCTTCACAAAGATTGTTGGGCTACCCCAAGAAGAAGTACTGTGTTGAATGAAACCCAACTTCTCTTGTTCATCAAGTTGTCGTTTGAGTTCAGCCAACTCAGAAGGACCCATTTTATAAGGCCGCTTGGAGATAGGAGCCGTTCCAGGTTCAAGCTCAATTACAAACTCAACCTCACGATCTGGAGGCATACCCGGCAACTCTTCAGGAAAGACATCTGGGAACTCACAGACCACCGTACACTCTGAATAGCTTCCATAGCATCATCATTCGAGCCGCCAAAGAGAAAAGCTGGATGACAGGAGTCGGACTTGGAGAAAAGTCTATATGGCCTTGAGAATCTTCGAGAAACCGAGGCGTTCGGACAATCAATCACATGCATTTTCTATCAACCAATCCATGCCCAAGATGACATCAATGTCGAATTGCCCGAGAAGAATTAAGACGCCTTGAGAACAAAGAGCCACCAATCTCAACTTGATTGCCATGGTCGATATGAGCAACCCTCATGTTTGAACCAGAGATAGCACCACCGAACGGCGTGATAAAGGAACCCTATCCAGGTCATGCTCTTGTGCAAACTTATGCGAAACAAAAGAATGCGATGCAGAATCAAACAAAACTGCAGGGGGACGAGTTAACGGAAGCATACCCATCACAACTCAGTGCATGCTCGGCTTGAGCGGCGTTAGCCTTGATTGGCATGAGCAACGAGACCGGGCTTGGTGTTGATGTTGAGAGCCCGAGGTGGTGGTGCACGAACCATAGGAGAGCTTGCCGCATATCTTGGCGGGGGTGGAGGAAGAGCTTTGTTTTTCAACGGACAGTTCCAGTTGAGATGTCCAGGATCTCCACACGTGAAGCGAGCACGGTGGGCGTGGAGCAACGTAGCTGGGACTCCGCCAGCGCCTGAGGTAGTGGTGGTTGTAGACCCTGGGAGACGCAGTGATGGAGTTTAGTGGCCTTGACGCGTAACTTGCAGGTCTTGGTGGAGCCGGGAGCGACGGTGGGGTGTTAGGAACCCAGACACGCCGCTTAGAAGGAGCTGCCATAACTGAAGAGCTTGATGCATCTCGGTTGTGTTTCTTGGACTCCTCAAACACTTGCCTACTTGCTTCCTCTTGCAGGGCTGTGTGCTGTAGTTCCAGGAAAGATGCCGGCCTTGCATGTGTGATTGCATACTTGATCGATGCATTGAGCCCTTGCCTGAACCTCTTTTGCTTCTTCTTGTCATCAGATACCTCGTCGCCACCATAACGAAAGATTCATGAAGTTCTGATGTAGGTGTTGGCGTTATCATTTCCTCGCTTAAGGTTGAGAAAAGCTTCCTTCATCCTTTCCATAACAATTTCTGAAACGCTCTTTGAAAGCTGCAGTGAACCTTTCCCAAGTAGGTGAAAACCAATGCAGCTTGCCTTCAAGTAATTCTCCCACCAGAGCTGCATCTCCTTCAAAAGGTGAGTAGCACACTTGACCCACTCGCTCGGGAACATCAGCGATCTCGAGCAACCTTGACATCTCACGCAACCAATCATCCGCGTCCAAAGGGTCGATCGTAAACATCAAACCGAGGTTGAATTTCGGAAGCTTTTGATGTCTCCTCGCTTGGGAGGTGGAGGTAGTGGAGCAAACTCGTTCCTCCAACACTTTCCTCATAGCCGTTGGTTACGCTGAATTGCTGCCAAAGCATTGGCGATGTTTGACATGAGAGCCCGATTCAGTGGTATGTCCTCATCGAGCAGGCGTGGTGGAGCCATCATCATTGATATAAAACACAAGTCAGTACTATAATGGAGAATGATAATAATCCAAAATAGTACCAAGATGGAATTAACCAAGATTAAAGGATACAATTTACTAAGATGATATTAAAATATCAACAAAGTTCAAAGCACCTAAAAGATATTAAGCATATCGCACACGACTGAAAAGGAGTGTGGTACACAAATATATCAAAGAAAATTTTTCCACAAATTTCGGCATTAAAATACCAATAGATGCGCAAAATCACTTAACGAATCAAGATTAGTGACTCTACCGATTCAATATACCAAAGCGAATGATAAGAGTAGTGGTATGGTCGCGACTCCATCCCGCACCCAAATCATTACTCCGCACATGAATAAGTGGAACACATATCCTAACCCCTTTCTTCTCATGACGAACCTAAAGATTGGTAACTACGGAAACGAACACCCCAAACAAGATAATGTCGGATACAAAGAGTAAGACAGATTGCGTCGGTTTGCAAAAGCCTGTCGGTATGGAATGTACCAACAGTTGATAACCAAAGGCTGATTAGATAACAACTTGGATGCAACAGATAGACAATGAATTACACACACGCACACGCACACACACACACACAACCTATGGTACTACGGAAACCCAGAACACGTGAATCCTAGTTTGAACTTTTAAGAAGAGGATTGAAAACGTTACACTTCCTTACCAGAAAAGGGTGGGTGGGTGGGTAAGAAGAAAAGTGGAAGCAGTCCTACTCGCGTTTTGTTTTCCCTAGTATACATAACTACCAAAATATTTGCTAGATCGACAACGACCGTTTGGTGAGACATGAAGGTCGGGATGGCTCGATACCAATTGTAACTACCTCGGTGAATTACGCTCCTAGATACAAGCCTGGATGAGCGGTAGTGGTTGAAATAATGTACGGGGGCCCCAAAAGCCACTCACGGGTAGACCTTTCGGCCGTCCCAACCACTTCCAACTCAACGGGACTGTCAGACGGGCGTAATCGGCGAAGAAGGATCAACTACATACACAAGTGAGTATGTATGCAAGCCACCATACAAAAGTACATCGAGCCATTCCATCTAGAAAGAAAGGAATATAGCAACGCCATACAAGATTCAAATGACCTAGATAGATATAATATTTAGGATAATTCCTCATACATCACACATCGTAGTATCAAGCGGGCGGCAAAACAAAGTCCAGTACGGATAAGAAGCAAATCGGCATAAGATGCCGAGAAATAAGCACATCCCGCCCACAGATCTCACGGATCCCGTTCCGGAATCTCTACGCGAGCGATCGTTGCCCACATCATCAGCCTCTTCCACCCGAAGATCCGTCCCGAGTGTACTGTTCATCTCGAACCAATAATTTATCGTGTGAGACCCTAAGGGTACTCAGCAAGTCTTAATGCCTCTAAAGGGGACACAACTGGGTGACGAATTGCGAAAAGATAAACCCTAGCAGTTCTATAGATACTCGCTAACCATCCGCCTAACAAATGATAGACGGATGTCCGTGAATTAATGACAACAGTTATAACAATAATTTCATCAGATCCATCCTCCTCCTCGCTTACCAACGAAGAAGCGGACGAACAACCCCCCATCCGTTGGCAATTTTATTAACCATTCCATGAGTGTTGTACTATTTACTAGTCAAATTACTTAGTCAGATTAAAGCGGTACTTTAGTTATGCTTGTCTATGATCGAAACTGTCCAAGTCGTCCATAACCATGACACGGCCAGAAGTTTATTTTAGGGTGCACAAATAGCAACACACACGATCAACCTCGGAAAAACCAAAACAAAACCCAACGAGGCATTCACGACAAAGCAATCACAGATTCAGAAATATTTGGGGCCACCCTTGAGTACACCATAGCAAGCTAGCTGACTTGACGGACCCGAGGTTTGTGGGGCGGGCATGGCGACTAGGAACCCAAAACTGGCTTGTCGATACAGTAAGCGGGTCACAATTCCTAAACAGTACAGTGTGCTCCTCGCACAATCGTAAATAAAGCAGTAGCATGGCATAAGTACGGGATAGTAAATAAAACCTCAAGCTAGTTTGTGGCCCCAAGAAATAAGACTGAATCAAGCTCTGGCTCAGGGGGGTCCCATAAGCCTCCCGGATGTGGATAGCGCGAATATTCTTGGAACAGGAATCAAGTACTCACGGGACACAAGTGAGCAGGAAAAACCAAATAGCAGATGTTGCTCACCGGTGCCACTTTCATTAGTTATCCCATTACTACTCAGGTTAAGTTGTTTAGGTACCTCGTTATCCATCCGACTCTCACATACCCTACATGTTCTCTACGACTCGCATGGCTCAAACAACTCCTGTAGTAATGGCTCATGGGGTGGAGGAACAAGCTTGGTGGGGTTTAAAAGTAAAGGCTATGCAATACTTGGGATTTAATTTAATGCAATCGCGACTCAATGATGCAAGAATAAGATAGAGGCAATAGGTACTGTATGTATGCAAGCATGTGGTAGTGCTTGCCTGGCAACTCAGTTGAAGCAAGAGACGGATCTGGGTAGTGCTCCTGGTTCTCTTGATATATCCCCTGCTCAGCGTCTATTCGAAGAAGAACCAAACAAACAAGGGCCAACATAAATAAAGTGCACAAGCATAGAAATAAAATGCGTCAAGCAAACAATCATGCCATGATGAATGATGCACAAGTTGCATGGCAATAACGTAGCATGGCATGGGTGAGGTGTGGTATACAAGAATAAGTCATTTTATTAAGGTTTGGCCATATTTTATTGTCATATTAGTTGCTGTATACTATATATTTATATGATGCATGCTGCAATTGAAGCCATGGATAGCATAAACAGAAAGGTCTCGTCAAGCTAATCATTTTAGACATATCATTTGTTAAATTCGGAGTTATATATCAAAAGTTATTAATTTATTAAGTTCCAGTGGCATTTGGTTGTAATTTAACTCAACTTGGAATTTCAAATGTGCAAAAGGTAATTTGAATAGCATATTTGAAATCCTCACATTTTTCTAATTCAAAAACATATATTATTTGCATGATTTGGATTTATAATTGAAAAGTTATTTGAAATCAGATTTATATTTGAATTTGAATTTAATTAGAAATAAAACAGACAGGCTGCTGGACTTTTGGTACCCAGCAGATCCTACCCACTTCCGCTGACGGGTGGGGCCTCGCTGACTGGCCCATCACGCGCACAGGTCAAAAGGGTGGGGACTGCGGGTTGATTGCCACGTTTGTCGGGAGCCTTTTTGCAAAAAGGCAGAGACACAGACAGGTGGGGCTTGGGATCGCGGGTTGAGCGGCAAAAAGGCCAGGGGGTTAAGCGCAAAGTGCCACATGCGCACTGTTTTTCTTCCGCACCTGACGAAACTGACGGCGCGCGTTTGACAGCGCATGACGGGCGAGGGTCGAACCACACTGGCGCTGCTGCGGTGGCGACCATGCGGCTAAGCGGGTAGTTATTCGTAGGGGCGGCTAGATAGGGTCTGCGCGGGCGCGCGAGCGTGCAGGCGCCAGCGAGCGGCGGCGCGCGCAGGCTGCTCGATGAAACGTGCGGCGCCGACAGGAAACGAAGCAGAGCCGGAGCATGTCCAGGGGGTTCGGGGGCTCACCGCGAGGGCGTCGGCGTAGGTGGAACGGCTCGAGGGGGTCGCGATCGTCGGCGAGGCTGGCGCACCGGCGGCTAGGGTTTGCGTCGGAGCGGCGCTGGTTCTGGTGGCTCCGGTCCGTCTCCTCCTCGTCGCCGGGCTCAGGGTGAAGCAGAGGAGCGCCGTTGATCTCCCAGGCCACTCCACGGACGTGCTGCTCGGCTGGATCGGCTGGACGCGGTGGAGGCCGAGGGTGACCGGCGTTTGAGGGGGGGGTAGACGGTGGAGAGGAAGGGAGGATGGCCAGGCGCCTCGGCCAGATCTGGGGGGCAGAGGGGTGCCGTGTGGTGGTAGATAGGGACGGGAGAGGGAGGTGGTGCCGTGGGCGCGGGGTAGATGGGAAAAGGTGGCCTCGGGTGCCACCTTTCCTCCTCCTTGCTCACGTGCACGGCAGGGCAGGACCAGGGCAGGTAGGGGCTTCCAGGTGGGGCCAGGGAGAGGAGAAGGGGAGGCTCGGGTGGGGCCTTGTACGGCAGAGAGAGAAGGAGGGGGGAGGCTCGGTTAGAAGAGAGCTAGGGTTTGGGGGTAGATGGTAGGCTCGGTTTAGGGTTTGTTTGGGTGGGGTAGCTAGGTGGCATGGGTGACCAAGTGGGGCCAAGCTAGGGTAGGTTTAGAGGGGTGGCTCGGCTAGAGAGGAGAGAAAGAGGGGGTACTTAGGGTTTGGTTTAGATTAGGTGTAGATTAGGGTTTAGCTAGGATGGGGTATGGGGGGGGTATGGTGATGATGGAGTAGGTGATAGAGGGAACTTAGATAGAGGATTAGAGAGAGAGGGGTGAGAGCTAGGGTTTTAGAAGCATGCATGCTCCAAACATAGATCAAGCAAGATCAAGAGGAAAAGAGGGAGAGAGAGGGATGTGGTATGATGTAAACAAGATCAACTAGATCAAGCCCAAAAGGAAGGGATATAGATAGAGATGATCCACTCAAAACAAATAAAATCCAAATGACAAGCAAAAAGGTGGTACTTGCATGGGCCATGCAAAAACATTAAATGCCATGTATCATCCTTGTGAAAACAAAAATAATAAGCATGGCATTATTTATTTGCATCCTCACAAGATGGAGTAAGGCCCAAGCAAAAGAATGAAGGAAAAGTTCCATGTGGAGTGAATGAGGGGAGCCATATTTGAATAAAGATGGGACATGCTAGTGTGTAGGTGCCACTAGATATCTTATAGTCCCAAAATATCCCAACATGACAATAACCCCAAAACAACCCATATGGATACTAAGAAAAGGTTCCACTCACAAGGCATGCAAAGGTGGCCATGTGGCTCTCATATACCAATATTGTGAAAACAACATGGTGCATACATGGGAGCATGTGGAGCTAGAATTTGATCCATCCCAACCCACATGAGCTAGAGGTAAAATTCAATTAAAATGCCAAGCTCATATTAATTGGATGGTGGAATTATAAGGTGGTGAAGAAAAGGTGGTGGAGTCAATAAGAGATATGCCCCCAAATCAACTTGGGCATTTAACAATATATCAAGAACCAAATACAATATCAAGAGGCAAATACAAATATTAATGCATATGAGATAAGAACCAAAACAAAAGGGTTTTTGTATGATGCTCAAATGCAAGGTGGCATGATGACATGAGCATGATATGATGATGATGCAACAATTATATGTAGGAAGTGGCCCTTTTATTACTAGATCAAGTAGCATTACAGGTGTTAGACAACTGGGATGCTACAGTCATCCAATTAGCTTGCAAGCATGTTACTGGTTATTGATCGGAGAGGTGTCTCTATCATGTCTGCATAGTTCACGAACCATAGGGTGACACACTTAAGGTTTAATGTTGTTTAAGTAGATATGGAATATGAGTTGGAGACTGAATGTTGTTCGAAGCCTCAGATTGGATTCAGGACATCACGACCACCCCGGGAGGGGCCACATGGGCTGAGGGATGTTGCGGGGGCCATGGGCCAGCCGTACCAAGATCAAGGGGGCCAACCGGCTATCCCTAGGGTTTTGGGGAGACTTGGGGGGCAAGTTTGCCTCCCCCTCTCTTGCACCGCCGACTTGGAGGAGGTGGGACAAGGGGTAATCCTAGCCACACCCCGCTCTATATAAAGAGGGGAGGGGAGGGAGAACCTCCCTGCTCCTTCCTCCAACCCTAGCCACCACCCTCCTCCTCCTCCTCCTTCCTATTGCTCCGGCTTAGGCGAAGCCCTGCAGGATTCTCTCCTCCACCACCACCACACCATCGTGTTGCTGGGATTCTGAGGGGATATACTACCTCCGCTGCCTACTGGAACAGAGAGAGGAAGGTCTTCATCGACTCCGTACATGTGACCGAGTGTGGAAGCGCTGCCGGAACGCGGCGCCGGAAGGATCATCATCGCAATCTTGAGATCGACAAGTGATCGACTACATCAACCGCGAGATCCGATCTCGTTAACGCCTTGGATCTATGAGGGTTAGTTCTCATCAATTTTGTTGCACCTATCTCGTAGATTAGATCTTGGCTTTTCAATAAATTGGATCTTGGATTTATGTGTTCTCGCGGTAGAATTTTTGTTTTCCATGCAATGAACCCTATAGTGGTATCAGAGCCAAATCTATGCATAGATCTGTTGCACGAGTAGACTACAATGGTTTTGTGGGCGTTCATGCCCTTGTTATCGCTTGCTTTTCGTGTACTTTGCATCTTGCGGGATGGTGGGATGAAGCGGCCCGGGCTAACCTTACATGTCATCGCACATGAGACTTGCTCCACACTCAACATGCAACTTGTATTGCACAAGTGGCTTTGCGGGTGTCTGTCTCTCCCACCATAGTTAAGATTCAACTTACAATCTTCACTTGACAAAACTTGTATCAGTGTAGTGGTTCTTGTTTGTAGGTAAGAACGGTTCTTATTCGAAAGCCCCAAGCCACGTAAAACATGCAAAGAAAATTAGAGGCGTCTAACTTGTTTTTGTAGGGGCATGTGATGTGATATGGACGTGATGTGATTGTGATTATATTTGATGTATGAGATGATCCTTATTGTAATATGGCAACCGACAAAAGCCTAATGGTTGTCTTTAAATTTTTTAAGAACTGCGTGTCTATTCATCATGTAATAGCTTTATTCCAAGTAGTTGTAATAGTTACTGTTACTGATGGACAATCATGAAGCGGCGCCACTGACCTTGACACCACGCTGGTGATGATGGAGATCATGTTCGTGCTTTGGAGATGGAGAGAAATGTCACAATAAGAAAGGCCATATCATATCATATATGATGAATTGCATGTGATGTTAATCATGTTTGCATCTTGTACTGCTTAGATCGCGAGGTAGCATTATAAGATGATCCCTCTCACTAAATATCAAGTAATAAAGTGTTCGTCCTTAGTAGGCACCATTGGTAAGACTCGTCGTTTTGAAGCATCACGTGATGATTGGGTGTTATAGATTCTACGTGTGAATACAACGGGTGCAAGCCAGATTTTCACATGCGGATACTAAGGTTAATCTTGAAGAGCTTAGCATGTACAGACATGGCCTCGGAACATGAAATACCAAAAGATAAAGCATGAGTCATATGAATGATATAATGAACATGTTTATTGTTCGCCTTTGAAGCTACATCTTCTCTCGTGAAGATCGGACTTGGTGTAATGGATTTGGTTCATGTAATCACTAAGACAACATGAGGGATGTTGTTTTGAGTGGGAGTTCACCTAGTTAATTTAAGAATTAAATTTCAATTCAATTTATCATAAACTTAGTCCAAATTATTTGCAAATATGTTGTAGATCATGGCGTCCCCTGCCATCAACTTTATTGTGTTCCTAGAGAAATATAAGTTGAAAAACAGTGGAAGCAACTTCATGGACTGGTTCTGTAACATGAGTATTGTCCTCAATGCTGGTCACATGACCTATGTGCTTTATGCACTGCTAGTTGACCCACCTGTAGATTCTACGTGTGAATACAACGGGTGCAAGCCAGATTTTCACATGCGGATACTAAGGTTAATCTTAACGAGCTTAGCATGTAAACACATAACATGCTATAATTGTATTAACCAGAAATTAATATATGTGTTTTGTAAACATAAAAGAGTCCATAGTAAGCTTCTTGTTAAACTAGCTTGTTGATTAATATATCATCATGGTTTCCTGATCATAAATATTGGATGTTATTAATAACATGATCATGTCATTAGGAGAATGATGTGATGGACACACTCCTATAGTTAGCGTAGCATAAGATCAAGTCATTTAGAGTTTGTTTGCTACAAGCTTTGAAATACATAGTAACCTAATCCTTCGACCATGAGATCATGTTAATCACCATCCCTGGATGAATACTTTGATGACATCAAACACCACTTCCGTAACTGGGTGGTTATAAAGGTGGCATTAGGTATTTTGAAAGTATGTGTTGAGGCAGATGGATCAAGAGTGGGATTTGTCCATCCATATGATGGATAGATATACTCTGGGCCATCTCGGTGGAACATTATCCAATTGGCTTGTAAGCATGTGACTAGGTCACATGGGATGTCATATCATAGAACGAGTAAAGAGTACTTATTGGTAACGAGGTTGAACTAGGTATAGTGATACCGATGATCAAACATCAGATAAGTAAAGTATCGCGTGACAAAGAGAATCAGTATCTTATGTAAATGGTTCATTCGATCATAATGTAATCTTAGAAATATGTGGGAGCCATAATGGATTTCCAGATTCATCTAATGGTTATTGATGGGAGAGGTGTCTCGATCATGTCTACATAGTTCACGAACCATAGGGAGACACACTTAAGGATTCGATGTTATTTAGTAGATATGGAATCTGAGTTGGAGAACGAATGTTGTTCGGAGTCTCGTATTGGATCCAGGATACCATGAGGAGTTCCAGAATGGTTCGGAGAATATAATTCATGTAAGGAAAGTCAATTTTCGAGGTTCGGAAATGTTTTCGGTGTTTTGACCGAAAGCTTTTAGAATATTCTGGAAGGTCCACCACCCCGGAGGGGGAACTTGGAATGCACCATACCCTAATGGGGTAGGAGCATAGACCACTAGGTCAAGTCGGCCAAGAATATGGAAGAGATAGTCAAATTCTAGTTTTAATAGTCAAACTCTAGTTTGAAAAGTCAAATCCCAATTTGAAAAGTCAAAGTCCTAGCGGAGGGAGGAAAATAACCTAGAAGGGAGAGGTTTCCCTCTCCCTCCTAAATCCTCCGGCCAAGAGGGAGTTGGGGGAGGACTCGGCCTCCCCTTGCCGCCTCCCTCCCCATATAAGCAGGGGTATGGCGCCTCCCTTGGCCCTCGCCCCAAAACCCTAGGCCGCCACCGCCTTGCCCTAAGCCGCCACTGCCCTAGCCCTCCAAGTCGCCGTATCATTATCCCCAATCCGCCGACGCCCTAGCCCTCCAAGTCGCTGTATCATTATCCCCAAGACGCCAACGCCTCCTCCCCTTGGTGCCTATGCCCTAGCCTCCGAGGCCCTCTCTCCTCTACCATACCTGCTCCGGCTTAGGCGAAGCCCTGCAGGATCTATTCCTCCACCTCCACCACCACGCCGTTGTGCTGCTGGAATCGCGAGGAGATCTACAACCTCTATTGCCTCATGGAACAAGGGAGAGGAAGGTCTTCATCGACTACCGTATGTGTGACCGACTATGGAACCGCTGCTGGAACGTGGCGCCGGAAGGATCGTCTTCGCGATCTTGAGATCGACTACATCAACCACGAGAATCTGATCTCGTTAAATGCTTTGGATCTATAAGGGTTAGTTCTCTACAATCTCGTAGATTAGATCTTGGATTTTTCATAGATTATATCTTGGTTTTGTGTGTTCATGCGATAGATTTTTTTTGTTTTCCATGCTACGAACCCTACATATAAGTATATATTTTACACACTTCACTAACTAATAAGTGCTCGAGTAATCAGTTAGTTTGCGATGCAAGTCCATTAGTTTTTTAGCAAATGATCCGACTTTGTTGATTAACTAACATAAATGCACTAGACCAAATGACAAAAACTCACACAAACAAAAAATATTCCTAATAGATACAAAAATTAAATCGAAAACCTTCTTATCTCTAGCTTCTCTCTTCTCTTTTTTCACCTTTAAAAAGTTCTCCAAAATTCCAGTGGAAATATAACCTTCACAAGCTTGACCAAGCTTCCAAGAGGGGAACATATTACTACAAAAAATACCAATTACGTCTGGCCTTTGCACTAAAGCAATATTATAAACTAATCGAGGCATCAAGGATGGGCACGTAAAAGAAGAACAGAAAAAATGTGACACGACATAGACTGCGAAGGAGGGTTTGCAACACTGAACTGTGGAGTAGTGATTCTTTCGAGTGAGGTAAACATTTTTTACCTCATGGGTAGCATCATCTACAGGTGGGTCAACTAGCAGTGCATAAAGCACATAGGTCATGTGACCAGCATTGAGGACAATACTCATGTTACAGAACCAGTCCATGAAGTTGCTTCCACAGTTTTTCAACTTATATTTCTCTAGGAATGCAATAAAGTAGATGGCAGGGGACGCCATGATCTACAACATATTTGCAAATAATTTAGACTAAGTTTATGATAAATTGAATTGAAATTTAATTCTCAAATTAACTAGGTGAACTCTCACTCAAAACAACATCCCTCATGTTGTCTTAGTGATTACATGAACCAAATCCACTACACCAAGTCCGATCTTCACGAGAGAAGATGTAGCTTCAAAGGCGAACAATAAACATGTTCATTATATCATTCATATGACTCATACTTTATCTTTTGGTATTTCATGTTCCGAGGCCATGTCTGTACATGCTAAGCTCGTCAAGATTAACCTTAGTATCCACATGTGAAAATCTGGCTTGCACCCGTTGTATTCACACGTAGAATCTATAACACCCAATCATCACGTGATGCTTCAAAACTACGAGTCTTACCAACGGTGCCTACTAAGGACGAACACTTTATTAATTGATATTTAGTGAGAGGGATCATCTTATAATGCTACCGTCGCGATCTAAGCAATTCAAGATGCAAACATGATTAACATCACATGCAATTCATAATATATGATATGATATGGCCTTTCTTCTTGTGACATTGATCTCCATCTCCAAAGCACGAACATGATCTCCATCATCACCAGCGTGGTGTCAAGGTCAGTGGCGCCGCTTCATGATTGTCCATCACTAACAGTAACTATTACAACTACTTGGAATAAAGCTATTACATGATGAATAGACACGCAGTTCTTAACAAATTTAAAGACAACCATTAGGCTTCTGTCGGTTGCCATATTACAATAAGGATCATCTCATACATCAAATATAATCACAATCACATCACGTCCATATCACATCACATGCCCCTACAAAAACAAGTTAGACGCCTCTAATTTTCTTTGCATGTTTTACGTGGCTTGGGGCTTTCGAATAGGAATCGTTCTTACCTACGAACAAGAACCACTACACTGATACAAGTTTTGTCAAGTGCAGATTGTAAGTTGAATCTTAACTATGGTGGGAGAGACAGACATCCGCAAAGCCACTTGTGCAATACAAGTTGCATGTTGAGTGTGGAGCAAGTCTCATGTGCGATGACATGTGATGGGGATATGCCTACCGGGGTATACTCAGCGGGACGTTTCCGACTGGCCCAAGGGCTGGCGAGTGGGCCTGCAGAACGGCGAGTGGATCAAAAGCCCAGCAAGGTATCAGGCAACTGGAAGTTGAAGGCCCAGGCGAGTAGATAGGCCCAGTCGGTCTAGGTTAAACGACATCAAGGCAGAACCGAATCGGTTGAGATATGTAAACCCTAGGGGAGGTGAGCCTATATAAACCTCCCTATGGGGTGAGTAGAGACACGTTCCCTCATACACCCAAGCAACTCGCCGCCTAGTCGCCGAGTTCGCCCATTGTAAACACCTCCATAATACAATCTAGCAGGAGTAGGTCTTTACCCTCCGGGGGGCCGAACCTGGGTAAAACCCTGTGTCTCCGCCCTCATCTCGCACCGCAGATGGCTGGCCGCCCTTGCCCCTCGTTCTACTACTCGCTGCCGATTGCAGCGTCTGCCGTGGTCATTCCTACGATAGTGGCGCCCATCGTGGGGCCCGGCTGGTCAGGCCGGTGTTATGCGGCGAGATCCAATCTGCCCATCAACGAGACGGTCGCCACCGGCCGTATGATAGCGATCGATGAGATGCTCCAGATCTTGCCGAGCAGCTACGTCCCGGCGGCGCGACCCGTCACGCACAGCGTAATCCTGCCAATCGGCACGATCAGCCTCTTCGTCGGCCTCACCGACGTCATCACCTCGGAGGACTCGCCTCGCATCCGCGAGTCGCCACCACGCGATCGGCTCTCTGAGAGCCAGGTCCGCACGATCCACCGCCTCGCCTCCGAGTACAACTCGGCCCACAACAACGTGGCCGGGAACTCAGCGGCCGCAGAAGATGCGGCCCTCACCGACGACGCCGACTCGGCGTCACTCGCCGGATCCATCGCGCGGCCTCATCCGCGGGCTCCATCGTCTGTGTCTCCAACGCGGAGATTTCGAGGACCCTCCATCCTCGGGATCTTGAATTCGACTCGGGTCGGAAAACTCCGCCGACCTCCACGACGGAACCGATCGCCATGCCGCGACCTACACCACCGCACCGATCCGCGGAGGATCCTTTCTCCACCCAATCCTCCTAACGCCATGGCGACGGAGGTCGAGGAACTCCACCGAAATTGGCGGAGGCGACGCAAAGAGCAGCCGAGCGAAAAATTTCGCCTCGAGCAAGTGACAAGCAGAACTGTCACGTTACCACCAGCGGCGGATCAGTCACGCTGAACCCCACCGTTCAGGCGCGCTGAACTTCGACGACAACGACCCGCTCGCATAGCCGAAGCGATCTGCGAGAACGCCACCAGAGGAAGCGCCCGCCCCCGCCAGATCGACGGCGATGGGTGCCCCACCACCACCCAACCGCACCCCCTGTGGACCAGCCGCGGATAGTCGTCTCCTCACGGAGCGACGCAACGGCCTCCCACCGTTCTCCACCCCGATGGACAACCTCGTGGCAGCCGAGCAGCGGCCGACAGCATCACGGCCACCGGTGACGGCGCCTTACAAATCCGATGACGTCAGGCCTCGCCAAAGGCCGTGGAGCAGCAAAGAGCGGGCGCCGACCGCAAGGGCGAGTACTCGCTCCTCGGAAGCAGGGCGGCCTCAAAGCCGCCCAGCGGCGGCAAACACCCTCAATTGCCCGCCACCAGAGCCACTGCAGCTCCAACGCCGACCCGCGAACGCGGCACTCTCCACCAACGATCCCAGGCCGGCGACCAACTTCGTCGCCGCTAACGGAGAACCCATCGACGCCCGCACTCACATCATCAACAACCAAGACTGGCGCGCACGCCAGCCCGACGACTTGCGGCACACCCTAACTAACCGCCGCGATGGCGAGCCTATGGGGTCGCTCAGTCGACTAGGGCCCAAGTGCTTCGGACCAATGATCCAAGGCGAAAAGTACCCGCCAAACTTCAAGGCGCCAAAGGAAATAGAAAAATACGACTCCTCGTACGACCCCGCGGTCTGGCTCGACACATACCTCATGGCAATGGGGATCGCGGGTCACACTGACCTACTCGCCGCCCGCTACCTCCCACTGATGATGGAGGGGACGTGCAGGCAATGGATCAACACGCTCCCCCAAGACAGTATCGACTCCTGGGAGGAAATGCGAGACGCCTGCCAGCACTTCGAGTGCTCCTACACCGCCACCACCATCGAGGACCGAACGATGCGTCCGGGGACCTCATGAGTCGACTTCAATCGGGTCCAACGGTGGCAAGAGCTCGTACAACGCGGTCGGCATCCACCCGGACACCGCGATCCATTGCTTCAAGACCTCGTGTCGCCACGAGCCTCTAGTCGCCAAGCTCAGCGACGCCCGTACACTCGACTACATCCCCGACCTCCTCGAGATCGCCAAACGATGCCGAGGAGGACCCCAACCAAGAAATCGGCGACAAGTCAGAGGGCAACGCCAAGAGGCGACGACGGCGGACGCCGAACCGACCTCGCTATAGCGGCACCCGCCACAGTAAGCGCCAGCGACGGGCGAGTCGACTTCGTCTCAACGCTGGGCACGCTAACGCGAGCCCAAGAGCTACCGCCGTGACGGAGGGCAACGACGCGATGGCGGCAACTACAAGAACAAGCCAAGGTTCGATCCCGCGGCCCTCCTTAACTAACCATGTGCGTTTCACAGCAGGGAAGGAAAGCCCGCCACGCACACCACCGCCGACTGCCACACCCTCGTGGAAATCGAGAAGGCAGCACGCGCGGAGGACCCGACAACGACCGCCAAATGGCGGAAAATTCGCAAAGTAGCGGCTCGCTCCACACCTTCACAAAGCTTCAACACGAAGCGCGAGAAGAAGGTCATCGCCCGCGCCGTCGCCGTCAACGCGGTGGCCCAAACAGACGTCCCCCAGTTCCTCAACTGGTCGGAACAGCCCATCACCTTGAGCCGGCAAGACCACTTGCCACGCATCGAGTACCCAGGACGGGTCGCCTTGGTGGTCAAGCCCAAGGTTGGCGACTACTGGCTCCCCAAGACACTGATGGACGGCGGCAGCTCCATCAACATCCTCTACCTCGACACCTTCAGGCGGTTACGACTCCCGCAGTCGATGATCGAGACAACCCACACCACGTTCCACGGCATCGTCCCCGGTCGGAAGGCGTACCCGATCGGCAAAGTCACGCTACCGTCACCTTCGATTCCGGCAAACTTCCGCACCGGCGGATCGTCTTGAGCTGGTGCCCTTCGACAGCCCTTACCATCTGCGTCTGGGCGCCAGGCGTTCGCCAAATTCATGGCAGCGCCCCACTACGCGTACAACGCGATGAAGCTCCCCGGGCCGTGCGGCGTCATCACCATCAACGGCGACCCCGACATGGCCGCCGAATGCGAGGCCAAAGGAGCCGAGCTCGCCGACGCCGTCATCGCGGCAGAAGCTAATCACGCCGACGAGCTTGCCAAATACGCGAGCGGGGTCAACAATGACGACCCCACAATACTCAAGAAGCCCAACTCAGAGGGCACAAACACCTCAACCTTTGAGGCCACGACGAACACCCGCACCGTCGAGCTGGTCCCAGGCGACCCCAGCCAGACGGTGACGATCGGGACAGGCATGAGCCCAGCATAGGAAGGCGCGCTCATCGAGTTCCTTCGTGAGAATAGGGACATCTTCGCATGGAAACCCTCCGACATGCCTGGTGTCCCTAGGGAACTCGCTGAGCACAAACTAAACGCCGACCCCAAAGTGCGACCCGTCGAGCAGTCGCTACGGCCCTTCAATGAAGAACGCCGTCGAGCAATCGCCGAGGAAGTGCAGCTCGCTGCCGCTTCATCCGCCAATCAAATACTCAAGTGGCTGGAAAACCCAGTCCTGGTCGAGAAGAAAAACGGGACACGGAGAATGTGTATCGACACAAACCTGAACAAATACCTGCCCAAAGGAGCAGTTCGTCCTCTGCGGATCGATCAGATAATCGATTCAACCGCGGGTTCGAGTCGCTATGTTTCCTCGACGCCTACTCCGGTACAACCAGATCAAAATGGCTGTCGAGGATGAGGAGAAGACGGCGTTCATCACGCCATTCGAGCCTTCGCTACACCGCCATGACCTTCGGCCTCAAGAACGCCGGGCAACCTACCGATGGTGCATGCAAGAATGCCTCGCGAGCCAAATTGGCGCAACATCCACGTCTACATCGACGGCGTGGTCGTGAAATCCGCTCACCAAGGCGACCTACTCGCCGACCTAGAGACCTTCGCCAACTGCGGAGGTACAAGATAAAGCTCAATCCAGGCAAGTGCACCTTGATTGTACCCGGCAAACCATCGGGTACGTCGTCTCCAAGCGAGGATCGAGGCAAACCCAACGAAGATCGACACGATCGCCCGGCTCGGCAAACCCGAGTGCCTGCGCGACGTCCAGAAGCTGGCCGGGCGTGTGGCGGCTCTCAGTCGCTTCATCCCCCGCCTGGGCGAAAAGGCGATGCCCCTATACCGCCTGATGCGCAAGAACCCCACCTTCGAGGGGACAAGGAGGCGGACGACGCTCGCGACCTTAAAAGGTGCTACTGCACCACTACTCGCCGCACCACGACAAAGAGCCTATGCTGGTTTACGTCGCGGCATCCGATCGCGTCGTCAGTGCCGTAATGGTTGTCGAACGACCAGAGGAAGGAAAGGAGCGCCCGGTCCAACGACCGGTGTACTACATCAGCGAGGTTCTCACCGAGTCGCGCTAGCGATACCACGATATCAAAAGCTGGTATACGCGGTCTTGTGGCTCAGCGCCGCCGCTACTTCCGGAGCACCCGATCACGGTCGTCTCCTCGGCACCACTACAAGACATCATCCGAATCGCGAGGCGACGGCGGGTCGCCAAGTGGGCCGTCGAGATCGGCGTCCACAACATTAAATACGAGCCACGAGGCGATTAAGTCGCAGCACGGCGACTTCACCGTCGACCGGAAGAGGCCCAAGAGCGAGAAGCCGCCGTACCTCCATTATCGAGCTCGCACTTCGACGGGTCCAAGAACGCGGACGGCGCGAGAGCGGGATAGTGCTGACCTCACCAAAGGCGACAAGCTCCGCTACATCCTCCGCCAATTCACGCCTGCACCAACAACATGGCTGAATCGAGGCCCTACTCCACGGCATGCGAGCCGCAGGAGATGGCGTCAATCGCCTTCGATGCTACGGAGACTCCGACCTCGTTGCGGGACAAGTCGCCGCACCGCGACGCCGTCTCCCCACCATGGCGGCGCATCGCCAAGAGGTGGACAAGGTGGGCGCCACTTCACGCTACTCGCCGAGTGGATCGACAGGAGAAAACGAGGAGGCCGACGCCTCTCGCATCGGGTCGGCTCGACTCGCACCACCCGCCGGCGTGTTCCTCGACACAATCTTCAAACCATCAGTCTTTCCCCCGAGGGAGATTGACATCGGAGTCCCGCTCCAACCAGAGGCAGCCTTGGTCGCACTCATCACCGAGCCGCAGTGGACCAAGCCCTACATCGCCTACTACCGAAACCGCACCTGCCAGACGAGACAAGCTTTCGAATGATCGTCGCTGGTGCAAGTCTTACACCATAATCGACGGCGAGCTACACAAGCGCGGCACCTGGCGTGTTCCAACGTTGCGTCCAACCGGTGAAGGACGCAAAATCCTCCACGACATCCACTCAGCGATCGCGGCCACCACGCCGCTTCCCCTGATCGCCAAGGCTATGCGACACGGCTTCTCTTGCCCACCGCACACGCCGACGCTGTCGACATCGTCCAGCTGCGCTGGGTGCCGGCACGCCAATCAACGCACGCATCGAGCTCGGCCAAAACAATCCCCATCACCTGGCCATTCGCCGTGGGGCATGGACATGGTAGGCCCTTTAAGAAGGCCCCTCGCTACACCCACTTGCTCGCCGCCACGACAAATTCACGAAGTGGGTAGAGGCCAAGCCAGTCCGAAATGCGACGGAAGACCGCCACTAAGTTCCTACGCGAGCTCATATACCGCTACGGTTCCCCAATAGCATCATCACGGACAACGGCACAAACTTCGCCAAGGGAGCGATGGCGAATTTTCGAAGAGCACCACATCCGTCTCGATCTCGCCGTCTCCCACCCGAATCCAACGGCCAGCGGAACGAGCCAACCAGCATCCTCCACGGCTGAAGCCGACTCAAGTACCCTCGAGCACCGCCGCCGGATGCTGGGTCGACGAGCTGCCCTCCGTCATCTGGGAATTCGCACCTCGGTGAACAGGTCGACGGATTCACCTTCTTCATGGTCTACGGCGCCAAGCAGTCATGCCCACCGACCTCGAACACGACTCGCCACGGGTCGTCCACTATCGGAGGTCGAACGAGCTGGCCCGCCAAGATGGGCTCGACCACCTTGAAAGCACGCGACCGCTTCGATCGCGCACCGCCATTTACCAGCAAGGACTCCGTCGCTACCACAGCCGACGGGTGAAAACCCGCACCTTCCAGAAGGCGACCGGTGTTACGCCTCATCCAGACAAGAAGGGCATGCACAAGCTCTCCCTCCGTGGAAGGCCCGTCGCTATCGGGCGTGCTGCAACGACGCCTACTACCTCATCGTCGCTGGGACGGCGAACTCGACGCAGCGACCGTGGAATGTAAATCTCCACGGAAGTTCTACTCCTAGAACCCCACATGTACTCTCCGATGCTATGAAATAAAAGAAACGTTCTTGCAAAAGGTCTACTCTCGTGCCTTGTGCCACTCACTCGTAATAAACAGCGTCATGCTAAAATGCAGAAGTCAACCTTTGGTACAGCGACGGCTAAGTAGTGCGATGTAAGAGCACCGAGTCATTTCAGGTCTTGTGTCGCCCACGAAAAAGCCAATCCGAGCCCCATTGAGTCGCCTAGCTCGACTGGTTTTGAACCAAGACAATTGCCCTCGCTTCACAGCGACCTTGGTCCTCCGCATCCTCGCGTGGCGACTCGAGCAGCTAAGTACCACGCCGGGACTGAAAACCAGTTCGCGAGCGGTCAGGAAAACGCCAAGTAAGAGAGCACGCCTAGGACTCGACGCGATCGACCCTCCGGGCCAGGCGGGACGCTCACACCAACGCTAAGTCCTCAACCACCCTCGAGTCGCGCCTTGAACTACCAAGTACCACGCCGGGGACTCGGCCACCCGACCCGCGTCAGACGGAAAACGGTAAAATCTGAGCACTCAAGGAGTCGCTTGCGATCGGCTCTCCGAGCTCAGTAGTCGACTAAACTAACAAAACACATGATAACAAAAACATCATATACGAGGTGAACCCCACAAAGGGCGGACGCCTGGGGACTCATCCAAAATCAATCCAAAACACACAAACAAATAGCAAAATGAACACAACGTTCCATTCAATCGCATATCGCATTGTCTTACATTACAAATTATGCCCGCATGGCGTAACTGCTGCTAACACATCTAGGCAAGCTACCCTATTCTGCGAAGCTGACGACGACGCCAGAATCCCGGCGCTGCGGATGAACGCGGTACGGATTTGACGGATCGTCGTCACCACCCGCCATCGCCGAGCGGAAAGGTTGCTCAACCTTGAAGTCACGATGCGGCGTCGGGGTCGCTCGGCGCGACGACCGCTTCTGGTAGGGAAGGAGGTCGCCCATCGCCCGACGCCCGAGTACGAGGCGACGCCTCGCAGCTTGAGAACCTCGGACAGATCCACCGCCCGATGATGGCGGATACCCACTCGTCACATCGCCGAGGTCGAAATCCTCGGGAAGTGGGCGAGTCCTGAACTCATTGCCGGCGCTCACGCCGAACGCCGAGTCATGAACTCTCGACATGGGCGCCTTCTCCAAATACTCCCACACCTCAACAAGGTCACTGGAATAACCTCCGGGCGACATCTCTTGAAGGTAGGCGCGGATGCACGTCGCCGATGCCGCCGAAGTCGACGAGCATGCTTACGCACTCGCGTCAAGAGAGCTCGCTTGTTCTTGGCTTCCAATAACACGACCTGCGAGAAGGAGACAGTGAGCACCACGGAAACCACAAACAATACAACTGCAAGAAGGGAAGACGGACTCACCAAGCAACGGGCGCGAGTCCTGATGAAGCTTCTGACGTATGATCGCCCCAAGCCCAACGATGAGGGCTTCCGACACCTTGCGGTCTTCCTCCGCGGCCGCAATGGCGGCCTTAGCTCGCCCGTTCGCCGAGCTTGCTTCTTCTCTTGCCTCCCGCAGTTCGCGCTCAAGGTCGGCGACCCTCTGCTCAGCAGCACTTAACGCAGATCGCACCGCCACCAGCTCACCAGCAGGGACAAGCTCCTGGCGAGCCACCTCCGCCTGCGCAGCAACAGCCTGAAGCTCCTTGTTTGCCTCTCGGATAGTGGCCAGCTCATTTTCAGCACGCTGTTTCGCAGCCAATCGCTCCGCCGATTCCAACTGCAGACCCTGTACATCATCAAAGTCAGCAAACACAAAAATTGCTCAGTGCCCACCCGCTAAAATTTAGCGAGTGCGCACTCGGGGATTGGCGATCACGAAAATTGCTCAGTGCCCACCCGCTAAAATTTAGCGCGTGCGCACTCGGGGACTGGATGTGAAAGTACAAAATGAAAAACCATAAGGATCACGCCGCTGCTAAACACCGACCTGATCCTCGGGGACTGGAGGTACCTGGATAGCTGCACCAAGCATTCCATGGAGTTGTATTGCGTCCACAGACGCAAGCAGCGCCGGCGTGTGCCCGCGGCGTTGGTCGACTTCAGCGTCGGTGGTCCCCGGAGCAAGGATCGGGGGCGCAGCCCCGCTTGCCGTGGCCGCCTTGGTTACGAAGCGGGGGAAGGTAGCGATCGAGGCACCCGCCCCAAAGGAAGTCGCTTCCTCCGGTCTAGGCAAGGAAACGCCATCCTTTGTAGATGCGGTTGCTTCTCTGGTCCGCCGGCGGCCGCCGCGTCGTCGAGACGGTAACGATGACGCCGCCTTGTCCTTCTTGCCGCTTCCGAGACGGCGACCGTCCACTTTCCTCTTGGGAAGGATCCTCCTCGCTTCATGGCGGATGGTACCTTGGCCACGGTCGGGTGGCCCATCTTTTCACTCCGGTCCGCATATCGATCAAATCAATAAAAGACAATCAAGTACTTATAGAAAATAGAGAAGGCTGAATGCACTCACTTGGCGATCGAATGAAACGCAGCCGCACGAAGGCCGCCGGTTTTTCAGTTCGGGCCACCGGCGACTAATCCGATTCGGGGCGTCGTGGGCCCGGGACACGGACGCTTCTTCGTCGTTGAAGTCGCGGTGGCGCCTGGGACGCCTTGGCGGGGCCTCCTCCGAATCGGAGCTGCGGCGGAGCCTCCGTGCGGGCGGGACCGCCACGCCGGGACCTGCGAGGCGAAATCGCCTCCGGAGCCTTCCTAACCCGAGACCGGCGCAAATGGCGGAGGCATTGAGGCCAGCGGCACTTCCAGAGATGGCGTATCTAGCGGTTGTCGCCGGGCGCGCCTTCACCACCGCTGTGAGCATCGAATCGCTTTCGTTGAGTGCGGCGCGAGGCCATCTTCGCGGCCGATTTCCTCCTCGGGGCCTCGCCTTCTCCTTCTTCTTCTTCTTGAAGGAGTGGCTGGCGCGAGGTCGTCTCGGAGCTCGTCGTCGTGGCGCCGAGGCTCTGCCGCTTGATTTGCTGATGTTGCCCGGGTCTTTCGGACCGGAGGGCGATCTCCTCTTCGGACTCATCCTCGTCGTCCTTGTTGCCCTGGCGGTGGCGCGATTCGCTTATACCGGGCAGATGGCCCCGGGCTCGTCGTCGTGGTGGGAGCCACCTTCCACCACTTGGAACAATGCGATGAATACGAACGGAGTTAGAATTACCGCGACTGCATACGCTGCGACTACGAATAAGACAAAGAAATTACCGTCGGAGCCGGACGCTTCGCGGTGTAGAAGCGACCCGGCTGCGCATCAGATATCTTGCTGGTGATCTTCTTCAACGCCGAGAGGTAGTCCTCGCTTCCACTGCCGAGGCAGGCTTCCGAGTCTCCCCGTGTCTTGGTACATGTAATGATCGCGTTAGGCGGACGAGCCGCCCAAGCCAACAATTGTACAATTTTATTGTCCGAGCCCTTCTTCTTGGACCACGGATGGTGGAGCATCTCATAAACGACCATCCGCTGGTCCGGGAAGCTTGCGACCGGAGATGCCGTGGCTCGGGCGGTTGGCGAGTACCGCGGATCGCCGCCTCTCCTCCGGTCGCCTCGGTCACGTAGAACCATGACTTTTTCAGTCGCTGCTTTGGCGGCAGACATCGGTCGAAGAAGGAAGCTTTGGATTTGAGTTGGAATGTCGGGCGCTGCGGCTAGCATTGTCCGCCGCCTCCTTGCTGATCCGTCCATGGAACAAATCTTGCCACAAGGGAAAGTAGGGCCGGCAGCCATAGCACTCGCGACGCCACGAAGATGGCGAGCTGCGATCTTTGGGGGACCCAGATCGAGGGCTGGATCCGTAGTAGGCGAAAACGCCGAAGAACAGAGATGGGAAACCCTAACCCCGCTCGAGATGGTGGTGAAGCACACAAACTCTCTCTCTCGCGGGTTTGGGGTCGTGTCTCCGGCTGGGATACGCCAACAGCCTCAGGATTCGCCTCCTCGAGCGAGGCCACCGCGCCTTGTGCATTTGGATCTGCCCCAAGGTTCGGTGGAGAGGCCATGGCGAAAGAGGTTGGTTGGGGATCGAAAGATTTCGGGTCGATTGGATCGCGGAGCAAAGGAAGGGAGATGCGCGCACTCGGAAGAAATGGTGGGCGGTTGGCTCTGCGATAGCCTACCATTCCTCTTATATAGCAGGAGTTGCCCGCCAAATCAGGGGGCCGTTACCGTGCGGTGATTACGCCAGAAGTTACCGTTGAGTTACCTTAACGGCTAGTTTGACCACGCCTGACGGTCCAACTCCAGCCACTCGGCTCGTCAAGTCACACGCCGAGACCGCGTCTTGTTGGCTCGACTCGCCCAAGACGCGACTCGGTTCACCGGATTTTTTCCTTTATACAGGAGCCCGCCGACGATTCGACTGGATGCCAACTTGAAGCCGTATACTCCGACTGCCAGCAGCCACTCACGCCTAATCAACGACGGCCTCGGGGACTACTGATGGGGATCGCCATCTTGGGGTATACTCAGCGGACGTTCCGATGGCCCAAGGGTCGAGGGCCTGAGAACGGCGAGTGGATCAAAAGCCCAGAAGGTATCGGTATCGAAGTTGAAGGCCCAGTAGTAGATAGGCCCAGTCGGTCTAGGTTAAGCGACATCAAGTTGTAACCGAATTGGTTGAGATATGTAAACCCTAGGGAGGTGAGCCTATATAAACCTCCCTATGGGGTGAGAGACACGTTCCTCATACACCCAAGCAACTCGCCGCCTAGTCGCCGAGTTCGCCCATTGTAAACGCCTCCATAATACAATCTAGCAGGAGTAGGTCTTTACCCTCCGGGGGGCCGAACCTGGGTAAAACCCTGTGTCTCCGCCCTCATCTCGCACCGCAGATGGCTGGCCGCCCTTGCCCCTCGTTCTACTACTCGCTGCCGATTGCAGCGTCTGCCGTGGTCATTCCTACGACAACATGTAAGGTTAGCCCGGGCCGCTTCATCCCACCATCCCGCAAGATGCAAAGTACACAAAAAGCAAGTGACAACAAGGGCATGAACGCCCACAAAACCATTGTAGTCTACTCGTGCAACAGATCTACGCATAGATTTGGCTCTGATACCACTATAGGGTTCATTGCATGGAAAACAAAAATTTTACCGCGAGAACACATAAATCCAAGATCCAATTTATTGAAAAGCCAAGATCTAATCTACGAGATAGGTGCAACAAAATTGATGAGAACTAACCCTCATAGATCCAAAGCGTTAACGAGATCGGATCTCGCGGTTGATGTAGTCGATCACTTGTCGATCTCAAGATTGCGATGACAATCCTTCCGGCGCCGCGTTCCGGCAGCACTTCCACACTCAGTCACATGTACGGAGTCGATGAAGACCTTCCTATCCCTGTTCCAGTAGGCTGCGGAGGTAGTATATCCCCTTAGAATCCCAGCAACACGATGGTGTGGTGGTGGTGGAGGAGAGAATCCTACAGGGCTTCGCCTAAGCCGGAGCAATAGGAAGGAGGAGGAGGAGGGTGGTGGCTAGGGTTGGAGGAAGGAGCAGGGGGTGCGCCCTCCCCTCCCCTCTTTATATAGAGCGGGGTGTGGCTAGGATTACCCCTTGGCCCACCTCCTCCAAGTCGGCGGTGCAAGAGAGGGGGAGGGAAACTTGCCCCCCAAGTCTCCCCCAAAACCCTAGGGCTAGCCGGTTGGCCCCCTTGGTCTTGGTGTGGCTGGCCCATGGCCCCCACAACATCCCTCAGCCCATGTGGCCCATCCCGGGGTGGCCGTGATGTCCTGGATCCAATCCGAGGCTTCGAACAACATTCAGTCTCCAACTCATATTCCATATCTAATTAAACACCATTAAACCTTAAGTGTATCACCCTATGGTTAGTGAACTATGCAGACATGACCGAGACACCTCTCCGATCAATAACCAATAACGGGATTTGGAGATCCATAATGAACCCCACAATTCAACGATGACTTCGTGATCGAATGAACCATTAACATACGAAACTGATTCGCTTTGTCGCGTGATACTTTACTTATCTGAGGTTCGATCGTTGTTATCTTCGTACCCAGTTCAATCTCATTACCGGTAAGTACTCTTTACTCATACCGTGATATGATATCCCTTGTAACCTAGTAACATGCTTGCAAAGCTAATTGGATGACATTCCACCGAGAGGGCCCAGAGTATATCTATCCGTCATTTCGATGGACAAATCCCACTCCTGATCCATGTGCTTCAACACATAATTTTAGAATACCTAATGCCAGCTTTATAACCACCTAGTTAGGAAAGTGGCATTTGATGTCATAAAAGCACTCATCCGGTGATGGTGATTAACATGATCTCATGGTCAAAGGAATAGGTTACTATGTATTTGAAAGCTTATAGCAAAACGAACTTAATGACTTGATCTTATGCTATGCTTACTATGTGTGTGTGTCCATCACATCATTCTCCTAATGATATGATTTTGTTATTAATAACATCCAATGTCTATGGTCAGGAAACCATGGTCATCTATTAATCAACAAGCTAGTTTAACAAGAGGATTACTAGGGACTCTTTATATTTACAAAACATAGAAGTATTAATGTTTCCTATTAATACAATTATATCATGGGATGTAAACATTTATCGTAAACACAAAGATATAATAATAACTGATGACCCACAAGTATAGGTGACGAGGTTTAATCTCGTCAATGCCCATTGTTATGGACTTGGGTTTTGGAGAAGATGGGGATGCTGGAGATCGCGGAACGGTTAGAAAACAAGCAACACGGGGACACGAGGTTTACCCAGGTTCAGGCCCCCGGAGGGAAAACCCTACTCCTACTTGTCTGCTCTTGATTACGGTGGAACCGAAAGTCTGGGTGCAGATGCAATCTGGCGTGGAGGTGTGTATGCGGTGGTGTGCGAGAGATTGTAAGGGAGCCTCCTCGTCGTGCCCTCCTGGCCTTTATATAGAGATAGGAAGGTCCCAGGCACAGATCGAGTCGGTTAAAGGTTTTAGGGTTTACCCCTTTGAATTTTCTATCTACTCTAGTCTTGCTTTCCAAGGATCCGAAGACGTCATGGGCCCTGACCACCCGAAAGTCTTCATGGGCTGGCGCATGTTCTCGTGGGCCTTCCTTCGGCTGGACTAGGTATGCTAAGGTCGTGTACCCGTAGGGTATAACCATGTCAGTAGCCCCCGAGTGTTCAGTCGAATCGTAGATTTGGCTGAGGACTCCTCATTCTTTCGGGTGCAGCTATCTCTATTTGCTAGAGAATGATTTGAGTGTGTAGGGATTGTTGATGCGTGTGCCTGACTCTCCCGACGGATCAGGGTCAGTTAACTGTCTTAGAAAACAAATGCTGGCACAAGTCAACTCAGGCTGCGGAGGACTTACAGGAGTGGAATTCCAGTAAATTTAAATGATGTACCCAACGCGTCCGTCGGGATTTTCATCGTGCCTGCTGGCACGGGTTCTTACTAGCAGAGCGCAGTCGTGTGCGTTGTCAGGCCATCAGATGGTATCTGTAGGTCTTATCTTTGTGTCGCAGACATAGCATCCGAATATTTATCACCGCGGAGGTGTTTCGGGTGGCCAAAGAGGATATTACTCATTTAGCGTTTAACTGGGGCAAAGTTGCCAAAAAAAATTTGCATGCTCATCCGAAGGATTGAGTCGAAGAATTCATAGGGTGCGCGACCAGTGCTCCCTATGGGAGTAGCCCCCGAGTGTCTGTTCGAGTCGTAGACTCGAGCAGAGACTTTAAATCAGCCGTTGTTTGGCTCCAGGTCCGTAGGACACGATTTTTTTTGGATGCTTGAATCCGTCCTCCCTATTGGAGTGAGTCCATAGTGGAGTCGTAGACTCGACGTAGGACTCGAAGTGTAGTGCTTTAGTTGTTGTTCGGGTGCGCGGCAGCGCTCCTCATAGGAGTAGCCCCCGAGTAGTTAGTCGAATCATAGATTCGAATGAGTACTCTTAGCTGTGTAGCTGAAGAATTGTAACCGTTGCTAGTATAGCTTTTGATGATGTCAGTGCTGACGATCGGTGTCCTCAAGCGTCTGCAGCGCCAGAGGTGACGTGACTGGACGAACATGGGTCCCACCTTCTGACTTTGAATTGTCTGGTCATGCGCGGCGTGGAGATAATTATGGCGTCGCCTCAATTTCCGTGCGTAGTGGACGACGTGTGAGCGACGGTTCGCTGCTATGCTGACACGTGGACGGTCAGATCTGAATATTGGCTTTAGGTCTTCCTGATGGACGATCGTCATGCATCATCTTCGTCCTTATAATCATCGGGGAAAAGTTAGTTTGTTTTTCACTGCAGCCATTCTCGTTTCACTGCTCCCATCTTCTTTGAGCTTTCTCTCTGCACGCTGGAATTTCCTCATACTTTTCCATCGTTGATTCTGCATGCTCATCATTGTCGCCGCCGCACTGCGATGGGGAAGCCCAAGAAGTCCTCCACTGCAGATGGCACCAGCGCGGCCGCTGGCGGCAAAAGGGGTTCCGCCGCCACCCGTGTCACCGATGGTGGCTGGCGGCGATCGGAGACGCGTGAGGGTGACCTCCGCAAGCTCCATGAGCGAGGCCTGATCCCGCAGGATAGGGAAGCCGTCAAACTTCCCGGCGACGAGGTAATTCCCCGTCCTCCCGCTGGGTTTTGGGTTATGTTCGTCGCCTTTTTCCTTCGGTGCCTTTACTTCCTAGTGCACGATTTTCTTCGTGGATTGCTTTTCCTTTATGATATCCAGCTTCATCATATTTCGCCCAACTCTCTTCTTCATGTCGCCTGTTTCGTCACTTTCTGTGAGTGCTGGCTCGGTATCGAGCCGCACTTTGGCCTCTTCAAGAAACTCTATTCCGTGAAGAGGCAATCTGGCTCCGATGGTGTTTATCCCATTGGGGGTTGCATCATTTCCCTCAAATCCAATCTTCTTTTCTTCTCCTTTCTATGTTCGAATCTGTTCAGTACTGGAGGAGGCGATGGTTTTACATCCGCGACTCCATGGTAGCTGGACATGAATTTGGTCTTGCTCCTTTCGACCCCTCCCAGAAAATCGAGCCGAAGAGGTCCTGGAAGAACCGGATCTTGGATGGCGAGGTGGCGGAGATAGAGGGACTCTATCGTCGGGTGGAGGATCTCCAGTTGATTCCGGATAAAGAGGTGAACGGTGTGGATATCATCCGCACCTGCCTGAAACGTCGGGTGCAACCTCTCTAGGCTAGGGCGCATCTGATGTTCCTTTATTCGGGTCGTCGCGATCCGACTAGTGTTTCGACTGAGGAGTTTTCCAAGGGGGATCTCGACGGGATTCTTCGTCCGCTGCTGAAGTATAAGGCTGGAGAGGATATTCCGGGGAAGTCGCTGACTCCTCCATTCGCTGCTTCTCGCCCGGTTCCGCAGGTGTAGATCTGGGACGTGCGCGTAGCGCTTTTTTCGACAGCGTTTTCCTTGTATTTTGTGCGCTGACAAATTTGCTTCTTTTGCGCAGGAGTTCAAGGTGCCGGGCATGTCGCCGCCACTCCCCGAACTATTTCCGGATGCACCGGACAATGAGGTGGTGGACTCCATGTCTGAGCTTCCTTCGACGCGGTCGCCGAATGAGGAGACTGTTGAGTCTAGCGACGACCAGACTCGGAAGCGGACGCGGAGTTCGAGCGAATCGTCGGATGCTTCGACTCCGCCGACGCCTAGGAACCAGCTGTGCCTGGAGTGCCACAGTGGGGGTCATGGGGGCTCTTCCTCTCCTATTCCGGCTGTTCCCGTGTAGGCTGTAGCGCCGCAGCCGCCGACGAAGCGGAAGAAGGAAGAGAAGAAAGAAGAGAAGAAGGAAGAAAAGAAAGGCAGGAGGTCCCCGCATGTCTTCGATTTGAGCGATCTCGACTCGTAAGTTTATCCAGTTGCCTTTTGCTTTATTTTGATTTCGCTTGATTATTCTTGTCTGATGTTTTCTTTTGCAGCCACTCTTCCGACGGATCCTCCAGCGATGGCGCTCAGGAGATGGTGGGGGAGTCGAAGGTTGCTCCTCCTCCTCCTCCTCAGACGGTGGCCACCTCTGAGGACGCTGCTCCGAGGTCTTCCCCGCAGGAGGCTCGGGTGGTTGTCCCTCAGAAGACTACAGGCGAACCTTCGGAGTCGCCGTCTAACCACGTAAGTGATTTTGATTTCTGCCGCAGGGGGAGCCCCTGAGCCTTTTCGAATGATCTGCTGATCATTATTTCTTCGTGCCTCGGGGGGAGCCCCGAGCGTGTTTTGTATGTGTAACTTGTTTTGCTCGTTCTTTGGGCGTAGCCCTCGAGCCTTTCATTTGACGAGTAGTGCCTTTTGCAGCCTTTTGTGCAAGGCGCCAACCAGCTGGTGCAGCAGCACTTGGCATTGGAGGCCAGCTTCAAACAGCTTCAAGGTACGTTCACGAGTTGATCTTTTTGCGTCTTCTTCTATTTTCCTTTTGCTTCGATCTGATAAGTGTTCTGCTGTTTGCAGAGGACAACAATACCACCCTCTGCGAGCTTGATGCTCTCAAAAAGAGCCTTGGGCGAGCGGAGAAGAAGGCCGAGGACGCCGTTGGTGCGAAGGAGCGCCTCGATCTGGAGCTAGCCAACGCAGCCGCGGCCAGGGAGCGCCTGCAGCAGGAGGCTACGGACCGCGATGAGCATATCGCCACCGCTACGGCTTCACGCAAGAAGGAGGTAACCGGCAAGCTGATGGCGGCTGCCAAGGCTATTTCGGGTGAGTTGTGTCGTCTTTCCCTTTTTGGCTTCCTTGTCTTTTCTTGCTGTGATTTGTATTCACGTTGCTTCTGTTGTTTCTTTAGATGCCGCAGGCATCGATTTTGACCGTGGTGCCTTGGAGCACGGAAGTGCTCTGGATGATGCCACTGCGGCGGTCGAAGACCGCTGCAGTACCGTGGTCGGCTCGCTTTCCAAGGCCTAGGAGGCTCTCGGGCGCTTCTACAAGGAACTCGTCCCCAAGGGCGTCGCCCTCGAGGATGTCGATGCCTTGGCGGATGCGCTGTCAGCCCAAGCGCCTGCGGCGTACAAGCACAAGCAGAAAGACATTGGTGCGTCCGTCGGGCTGGCGATGGCCCTGGCGTCTAGGGCGGAGCTGTATCTTCATCAGGTCACCTCCCGGATGCCCACGGCTGCTGATAGATCCAAGGTAGCCTTCGCCATCTACGCTGCCCGCTGTAAACATTATGGGCCGAAGTTGATTGACTTGCTGGTTGAGTACGCGTTGAGGCAGCAGGGAGAGGCCAAGGGCAGGCAATCCGGCTCCGAGGCTACTCAGGATGCAGCTTCTTAGGTCTTGTAGTTGTAGGATAGCTTTTGTTTCCAGCTCTTGTAATTATATCTATGAACAGTCCTTGCGCCACGTAGTGGCTTTTTGCTGTACATAATGAATTTCCGAGTTCTGTGTTCATTTGTCTGCTTGTTCATATCTTTGTCTTCTTTTACTCTAGGGGCCTTCGGGTGATGATCCCGTTGACACTTCGTCTGCGCCACAGCTGCGGCCATCTTTGGATGGTGTGTCGCAGCTTGTGTTTCTTTGAGACCGCATCCGTAGTCTTGAGAAGGAATTGCTTGGAGTGCGTGGCCACGCCGATGTTTGGAAATCAAAGGCGGAGCAGGGCGCTGCCAGAGAGGAGTATTTTATGACGGAGTTGCGTCGCTTGTCCGAACAACTTCAATGTGAGCTTCTCGAGCTGCTGCTCATTGTTTCGGATGTGCCTGTTGGCCTTTTATCTTACTTTTTGCAAGTATTGCAGGTGCCAACCTTGCTCCAAAGGAGGAAAAGGAGCGTGTTGCTGTTCGGATCAACTACCTAACCCAGCAGGACATGGAGGCCGGCGGGTTCTTCTAGATGGACCGTGATCGTGCCATGGTCCTTGTGACTGTGCAGGATTGTGTTCACCAGGTATCGCGGGTGCTGCGTCAGGCAAAGGCATCACTGGCGTCGGTCCTGCACGTGATGTTTCCGCTGGATGAGGCGCCATCGAACCTCTGGGGTATGCTGGCGAAGTTTCGAAATGTGCATCATGTTAGGGAACTGCTGCGGCATCAGCTTGTCGCGGGGGTGAAGGCCATGCTTTCCCTTGTGCGGTTACATCGTCCCGATGTAGATCTGTCTGCTGTAGAAGATGGGCCGCCTCTTCGTCCGGATGGTGGTGAGTGGGATATGCGTCCACATTATGCGGCTATAAGGCAGCATGCCGAACAAATTGTAGATCTGTTTGAGCAGCGTGCACATGTTATTCTTCAGAATAGGTAGGACCTGTAAAAAAGATAGATGTAAAATTTTATATATTCAACTAGGCGTGTTGTGCCCTTTATTGTAAAGGTTTATTGTTGTTTAGCACATGGTGCATTGTTTGTATACGTGTCCTTTTCGTTAGCCTGACGTGGTCAGCTACTCAGGTGTACATGCGTTATCCTTAGTCGACGAAGTTGCGAGGTGTGGGGAGCCCCCGAGTGTGTTGTAACATGGAGTAAAATGCAGGCAATAGGTGAAAATTTTGGGGCGATACACTTAGCTTTATTCATATCGTAAGGAGGAGGTACATTGTTCGGCTGAGTAGCCTTGGCTGAATAGCCTTATTGAAAGTAAAAGAGGGAGGTAGCTAGGGGTAGAATCGTCGCAGTTGTGCGACGTTCCATGGGTTGGATTATGCCACTCCAGACTCCACGTGTTTGAGGCGATAGGCGCCACCTGGGATGACTTCAGTGACAATGTAGGGTCCTTCCCATGGTGACTCAAATTTCTTCGGTCGCTCTTTCTTGAGTCGCAAGACTAGGTCTCCTTCGACGAAGGACCTCGGGCGTACCGTCGGCTGTGGTAGTTGCGGAGACTCTGTTGGTACACCACTGATCAAGCTGCTGCTATATCACGCGCCTCATCGAGTGTGTCGATGGCGTCTTCGAGTGAGGTCGTAGATTCGGCTTTGCTATAAGCGACGACCCGTGGGGCCTTGTGGCGTACCTCTGCTGGTAGCACGGCTTCGGCTCCGTGCACCATGAAGAAATGTGTGTAGCTAGTTGAGCTATTTGGTGTTGTGCGCAGGCTCCACAGGACCGAGGGTAGCTCTTGTGTCTAGGCTCATGTGAGTCGCTCGAGTGGGCTCATTAGGCGCTTCTTGATGCTAGCACCGATGAGGCCATTGGCCTTTTCGACCTGCCCGTTCGTTTGTGTGTGCGCCACGGAGGCGTATGTGATGTTGATTCCGAGGTCTTCGCAGAAGTCCTGAAATTCTTTGGAGATGAAGTTCGACCCATTGTCGGTGATGATGCTGTGCGGCACACCGAACCTGTAGACAATGGATTCGAAGAACTTGACGGTAGTTTTGCCCTTTTGGTTAGTGACGGGCATGGCCTCAATCCACTTTGTGAATTTGTCGACTGCGACCAGGAGGTAGACGTGCCCTCCTTTCGAGGACCTTGGCAGTTTGCCGATCATATCGAGCCCCCATTGGGCGAAAGGTTAGACCAGAGGTATGGGCCTAAGCTCCGATCCGGGTGCGTGCGGTTTTTCGGCAACCTTTGGCACCCATTGCATCTTCGGACGATGTCCTTGGCATCGTTCATGGCAGTTGTCCAGTAAAATCTGGCTCGTAGAGCTTTGGCGACAAGGGCGCGACTGCCCGCATGATGGCCGCAGATGCCCTCGTGGATGTCTTGGAGGATGGTTTTGCCGTCACCGATGGTGACACACCTTTGGAGTACACCCGAAATGCTGCGCTTGTACATCTCGCGATTGATGATGGTGAAGGCCTTGGACCGACGAGATATGCGCCGGGCATCTGTCGGGCTATCAGACAGTTCTCCATCTATCAGGTAGCTTAGGTATGGCCGTGTGCAAGTTTCTTCGACTGCCATGACCTGCATCAGGTTGACTACTGCGACCTCTGTGTTGAGTTTTTCGGGTCCTTCCTGACCGTCGGGTAGCGCAGCCCCCGAGTGCTCTGATTCTTCGGGTGATCCCTTTGGGAATTTCCGTTTGATGGATGGCACGCAGATCTGTTCGAGGAACACACCTGGTGGCACCCGTCCGCAAGTGGAGCCGATGTTGGCGTGTCAGTCGGCCTCTTTGTTGCTTTCTCTCCCAAAGTGCCGAAGCTCGCAGCCATCGAAGTCTCCTTCAAGTGCATTGTAGAGTGCGCAGTACGCGATCATGTTGGCGGCGTGTGCGCCGCACTCGTCCATCGTCTGCTGGACGACGAGGTTTGAGTCTCCGTAGATGACCAGGCGCGTTGCACCGTAGATCTTGGCCATCCTCATGCCGTGGATGACGGCTTCGTATTCGGACTCGTTGTTGGAGGCTCGAAATTTCATCCAGAGGACGTACTTCATTTTGTCGCCCTGCGGGGAGGTCAGTATGACCTCGGCTCCTGCTCTGGCCTCGCGCTTGGAGCCGTCAAAGTGCATCGTCCATGACTGTGTCATGTCCGGCGTGTCTGGCAGCTGCAGTTCCATCCGGTGGATGAGAAAGTCCGGAAGGACCCGAGACTTGATCGCGTGGCGCTTCTCGTATACGATGTCTAGAGGTGACATCTCGATGCCCCACAGGGCTACACGTCATGTGGCCTCCGGGTTGTTCAGGATGCTGTTCAGTGGTGCCTCATTGACGACCATCACCTGGTGCTCCTAGAAGTAGTGGCTCAGCCGACGATCCGTCATGAACATGCCGTAGGCGAGTTTATGGTAGTGAGGGTACCTCTGCTTTGTCGGCGTCAATACCTCGCTGAGGTAGTAGATTGGGCGTTGGACCCCATGGTTCTTGCCTTCTTCGGGTCGCTCGACCACTAGTACGGTGCTTACCACCTGGTGTGTGGCTGCTATCTACAGCAGTAAATGCTCGCGCTCCTTTGGCGTGACCAAAACGGGCGAGGTAGAGAGCAGCCGCTTTAGATCTTCGAATGCGTCGTCCGCCTCGGGCGTCCACTCGAATTTGTCTGCCTTATGCAGCAGCTGGTAGAACGGCAGAGCGTTTTAGCCCATGCGGCTGATGAACCTGCTCAATGCCGCGATTCGCCCGGCGAGCTGCTGTACGCCCTTGAGGTTCTTCGGCTTCTCCATGGCCATCATGGACCGGATTTTCTTCGGTTTCACTTCGATCTCTCGCTGGGAGATGAAGTATCCTAGCAGTTGACCAGATGGGACGCCGAAGGTGTATTTTTCTGGGTTTAACTTGATCTTGTATCGATCGATGTTATTGAACGTGTCGCGGAGATCGTCGATGAGCGTCTTGGCCTCCCTTGTTTTGATGACTATGTCATCGACATAGACTTGTATGTTGCGGACGATATGGTCCTTTAGGCATGCCTGCATGCACCATTGGTACGTGGCGCCTGCATTCTTTAGCCCAAAGGGCATTGTGTTGTAGCAAAACACTCCGAACGGCGTGATGAACGCCATTTTCTCCTGATCTTCGACCTTTAGTCGGATCTGGTTGTAGCCTGAGTAGGCATCAAGGAAGGAGAGTTTTTCGCATCCTGCAGTCGAATCGATGATCTGATTGATCCGAGAGAGAGGGAAGTGATCCTTTGGGCTATGCTTGTTCAGCGATGTGAAGTCCACGCACATCCGCAGGATGTCCGTGTCTTTTTGGGGATCATCAGGGTGTTGGCGAGCCACTCGCTCTCCTTGATCTCCCTGATGAAGTTTGCGTCGAGTAGTCTGTTGATTTTGACTCCGATTGCTTCAGCCCGTGGTTTGGACAGTCGTCGGATGGACTGTTTGACGGGCTTGGCGTCTAGAAAGACATTGAGTGCGTGCTCGGCGAATTCCCTGGGAACTCCTGGCATGTCCGCAGGACACCAGGCGAAGATTTCCCAGCGCTCACAGAGGAATTCGATGAACGCGCTTTCCTATGCGGAGCTGAGGTCGTTGGTGATCAGCGCCGTCTTGGAGGCATCCGTCAGATGGACCTGCACCTTCTTTGTGTTGACGGTGGAGTCGAAGGACATATCTCGTGCGTTCTGTCTTGTGACTAGGGGTGCCCCGTTGTCCGTCGCCTCGCGGAGCCTTACGAGCTCCTCCTGCATGCCGAATGACTGGGAGATTCTGTTGAAGTCCCTGTCGCAGTGGTCCGATCGGGTGAAGCTCCCGTGGACCGTGATGACGCCCCTGGGTCCTGGCATCTTGAGTAGCAGGTACGCATAGTGCGGTACCGCCAGGAATCGTGCGAATGCCACGCGCCCGAGGATGGCATGGTATTGTGATGGCCAGTCCACCACTTCGAACTCGAGTCGCTCGCATCGGAAGTTATCCGGCTTGCCGAAGATGACGTCGAGCCATATCTTTCCCAGGGGGAATACACCCTTCCCTGGGACGATGCCGTGGAACGTTGTATCAGATTGTTCCAGGCTGCACAGCGGGATCCGCATTGCTGCCAGGGTGCTGGCGAAGATCAGATTGATGCCGCTGCCGCCTTCCATGAAGACGCGGCTCATGTCAAACCCGCCGATCTGCGCCTCGAGCACCAGGGCAGCATGACCTGGGCGAGGGACCTAGCAAGGGTGATCTGAATGGCTGAACGTGATGTAGGACTATGATCCGCTGAGGTACTCAGGGATGGCGGGTGGAGTGGTCACAGCCAGATTGATCTGACGGGTTATTTTATTCTGCACCCTATTTGTTGGGCGCCCTTTTTGGATCATCAGCGATACTTTCGGTGCGGGGTACCCGTGCCCACCGTTATTCTGTGCAGGTGCAATTGGGTGGTTCGAAGGTCCCGCAGGTGGTTTGATGGAGGAGCTCGTAAGGCCGCCATGATTGCGGCTTGTGGTGTCTTCGGGATGACGTTGCCATCGGCATCCATCTCTATGAAGGATGCGTTGAGGGCCCGAGTCACCTCGCGGCGTGCCTTGGGATCCATGTTCTCTGTGCGAGAACGGTGCTTGTTGCCATGGTTGCCGTGTGAGCTGGAGCTGATGCCCATGGCGAAGAGCGCAACTCGCCGCGCACTAGACTCCGAGGCTGCTTGCTTGCGTTTGTCAAGCACCTCTTGCATCTTCACCTGCTTCTTGTGCTCCTCGATTAAGACCATGTGGTATGCCATCATCAGTTCCTGTGAGGCATCTGCGGGCAGGATCTTGTTGCCTGCTACGGCTTCGCGTTCTTGAGCGCATCCTTCCTCGCTGAGGTGGATGACCCGATCAGTGTCGTTCCCATTGGGTGGGGGGACTGGCTTCTCCTGTTCCCATTGTATCTACCCTACGGGTTGGGTGGCGGATTGTGTTCCTGATCCACGTCACTCTGGATGACTGCGGCGCACTGGTAGCACTCGTAGATCAGATTGCTGCCGCCGCAGCTTTCGGATCCGGAATCGTAGGTCCCTTCATCCGATGGTGGATCACACAGATCTGAGTTGTAGCAGCTGCTGTCATAGGACTCATCTGTCGATGGTGATGTGCGTAGCACGAGGTGTGGAGCCCACGAAGCGGGCCTGATCGATGGCAGGGGCACCCGCTCTGGGAGGCGCAGTGTGCCGGTCTGCCCCACCTGGAAGCAGAAGCTCCCGAACAGGATCTCGAGTCCGTCGCCAATGGGCTCGAAGTCCTTCAGGGTGGCTGGCGAGTGGGCGGTGAAGTCGAAGGCGCCGAAGAGGAGATGACTCTCCGTCACCGCGGAATTGTAGATCACTTTGGTTGGGACCGTAACGATCGCACAATCAGCGCCCCCAGTCCCCATGGACGGCACCAATTGACAAGGTTTAATCTCGTCAATGCCCATTGTTATGGACTTGGGTTTTGGAGAAGATGGGGATGCTAGAGATTGCGGAACGGTTAGCAAACAAGCAACACGGGGACACGATGTTTACCCAGGTTCAGGCCCCCGGAGGGAAAACCCTACTCCTGCTTGTCTGCTCTTGATTACGACGGAACCGAAAAGTACAGGGGTGCGCAGATGCAATCTAGCATGGAGGTGTGTATGCAGTGGTGTGCGAGAGATTGTAAGGGATCCTCCTCGTCGTGCCCTCTTGGCCTTTATATAGGGATCGGCAGGTCCCAGTCACAGATCGAGTCGGTTACAGGTTTTAGGGTTTACCCCTTTGAATTTTCTATCTACTCTAGTCTTGCTTTCCAAGGATCCGAAGGCGTCATGGGCCCTGACCACCCGAAAGTCTTCATGGGCTGGCGCACGTTCTCGTGGGCCTTCCTTGGAATGGACTAGGTATGCTAAGGTCATGTACCCGTAGGGTATAACCATGTCAATAGGGGGTGTATCATAGTACTTTCGATAAATAGTAGTGTCGATCCCAACAAGGAGAAGAAGGTGTTGACTACTGGTATGGAGCAGGAAATCTCTGTAAATACTTAGCAAACAAATTTTTCGGGGTTTTCTGATAAAGCAACAAAAGAAATTGCAAGTAATAAAGACAACGAACAACTGCAGCAAGTGGCCCAATCCTTTCTTAGCAAATGACAAGCTGGTGGAAATACTTATAAGGACCAAACGTTCTCGAGGACACATGGGAATTCTGGCAAGTGCTTTCGCTTCATATAGATAAGTAATCTTCTTCGGTGTTGTAAGTGTTGTGTGGGTGAACCCGTGCTAATGTACCGACCTTACTTGTACTAATACATACTTGTGATTAAACCCCCTGCAAGCATCTGCAACTACATGAAAGTAATTAAGATATAAACCTAACCACAGCCTTAAACTCTGAGATCCTACGCTCCCTTATGCAATGCTGTCCTAACAGGGGTTCAGGTTTCTGTCACTCTGGTAACCCCACAATTAGTAGCCAAATACACAATGCATTCCCCTAGGCCCATAAATGGTGAAGTATCATGTAGTAGATGTTCACATGACACCACTAGAAGAATAGCACCACAACTTAAATACTAAACCATTGAATAATAACTAGACACAAATCCACTACTAACAACATGACTTCTTCCATGTCCTCAAGAACTATACGAACTACTCACAAGACATCATATGGATCAAGATCAAAGATGATATGGTGATGGATAACAATCTGAACATAAACAGTAATCCAATGGTTCCACTCACAAGCATCAACTACAATAGTAATCAACACGGGAAAGTTTACCCTAATAACTAATGCAAGATCCAACACAATTGTTATAGCGGGATGGAGTGGTGATGATGGTGCTGGTGGAGATGATGGTGTGGATGATGATGATGATCCCGATGAAGTCTAGCTTGATGATGGTGTTGATGGCGACGATCTCCCCTCTCCGGGAAGGAATTTCCCCGGCAGAAATCTGTCTACCGGAGAGCTCTTTATCTCTCGGTGTTTTCTGCCCCGCAGAGGCGGCGGAAATATTTTTGTGGTCGCTCCCCTGGTATTAGGGTTTCGAGAGGAAGATATAGGCGAGAGGGCGGAGTCGGAGGCTGTGACACCCCCGGGATCAGGACTAAACAAGTAGCAGACCTCCGTCTGACATAAGCTTAACCTTGATCTCGAGGATATCCAGTGGAGAATCGATAACACAACAGTGACCCTACGACACAAAATTTATTACAGCAAGCTCATAACTAAGCGAAGATCCAAATTATTACAAGCAGAGGTCACTGAGCACAAACATCAAACAACGGAAGGAAAATTATGCTATTACGTATCGCAAACTTAACAAATGGCCTAAGAGGCCTGAAGCATAACGATGACGTCCCATCCCATAGATTCCAGGCTGTCGGCCGAGAACCCCAAGCTACTCGTTGATGTCGATGTAGTACGGACCTCGTATTTAGGGGAACACTTACTCTGCCAAAAGTGTCAACAAAGCAAGGGTGAGTACAGGGTGTACTTCGCAAGACTTATGGCTGGTGGAGTTGTTTTGCATAAATCCTTCTTTGTTTATAAAACAAGGGAGAGAAGAAGCCCGTCTATTCAGAGTATTTTAAAAGGGGATAATAGAGCGACATCTCCGAAATTTTGATCATCATCTTTTGATATCCACCAAATCATCATCATTTGAACCCTATCTAGGATCACCCCCTCGTACCCATGAGGAAGCATCCTTACGTACATGTTGATCTACCAGGTTTTACGATTAGGTTGTAGTTCTCTATGATCTTGCATCCGGTCACCAAGTCGTTCATAACCGTGAACACGGCTTTTCGAAAAGATTATTAGTACAACTTTACCCACACGTACTAACCGACTCTTAATGCCAGAATCATTAGCCCTCTTCCTTGGAAGGACAATAAAGGGTGGTTAGACACGACCTTTACCTTGATTTCACCGAGACCATGAGTCACGCAATAAGTATGGTTCTGTCGTAATGGGTCAAATCCCGAAGCCGGTACTTAAAGATGTGAGGCGAGGTTGGTTTACCAGGGGCGCTATCAACCCCAAGCAATCGCGGCCACGCTTCCCTACCTGTTATGAATGCACCTTCACCCGGCAAATCTTTCAAAAGGTTTTATATGCATATGTCGAATGGAACACCGAACTATGTGACTCATGGAATCTACTAGGCAAGTTAGTTGCTTGTGAGGTTGTCCAGGCCCTGTGTGGTTGTATGCTCGTCTTGGTTCCAAAGTCAAGAACTCGGTTCCTAGTGATGGCGAGCATGGGACTAGAAAAACCACATCCCACTGTGGCCTCCCAGACAAACCTTAACATGTTTAATCTCATATCACTGATCTCATCTCATCACGATCTCCTGTCATACTATATTCTCTGCATGTGATACATCATCTGGTGAACCAGCACTGACAACTATGCATGGCTAAGAAGAACACATATATAAGCTCTAGCAGTGCACACAAGCCAAACCTAGTTATGCTAGGAGCAGTGGATCAGGTTATATAAGCTCAAAGGTGAGTAATGCAATACATAGGATACTCTATCTATTGATAAAAGACCATAGTAGAATCGTATACATCATGGAAGTAATAGAAATACTTTTGAAATCATAGGGTTATATCATGGTGGGGCTATGCTTGCCTTTTCCCGTTGATAACAGATAGACAGATCTTCAGAAGCCTTGTACTTGACTTGATTATAGTTGGTCAAGTATTGTTCGTCGATCTTCGATGGTATTGATCTCGGTCTTCGATCTCGATCTTGAAGTTGATATCGTATTCTACCAGGAAGAACTAAACACCGGAAAGAGAGGGAAAAAATCAACACATGGCATCAATGCAATGCAATGCTCAAGCAAGCATGATGATATGATAAGTTGATTAGTACTGAAATGTAACCCTAATACATGCTCGGCAATTTAATCGGGGTTCCGAGGGGCACAAACCCTAACTCGGGGAAACTCCGGATGTATATGAGAGGGGTTGGTTTGTTCTTCTAATTAAAATTGTCACGAAAGTTGATTAACAATGCATGATGATAGATTAGATAGTTAGATCTCATTTTTTCTGAACATTTTGATATATTATACATATTTTTCCGACTTATAAATAATAAGATATTGAATTTACAAGTTTATAATAATTTCTGAAATTATTAAAGCCTTTTTAAATGATTACTGCATCATTATGACATCAGCAGAGGGGTGGGGTTTGTTTTTCACCGAGGCAGAACCTAGCCTTTGTGACTGACTGCTGGGCCCTATGCCACATCATCAGCCACACTGGCGGTCAGCGGTCAAAGGGTCCACGACCACGTCACCCTGACGTCGTGGTGACATCACAATGACGGCCACCATCGGGTGGTCACCGGCGGCGGCGTTGTGAGGTGTGCAGGGCGATGGGGCTAGGCGCGTTCGACGCAGCCGAGCGAGGCAAGCGAAGTAGAGGCGGCGCCACCTTAAGATGGTCACCGAAGCACCGAGATATGTCGAGCTCTGGTGGTGGCCGACGTCGGCGCATGGCTCGGGCACGAAACAGAGCGAGGGTGAGAGGGAAAAGGGGTCTGGGGGAACCGCGTGCTCACCTTGTGTGGCATCCCGCAAAACCACTACTAGAAAATCGCGTTGAATTTGTGCATTGCATCGTCATCATCATGCATTGTTTGCCAAAACTATTTTCGCAAAGCCCGTTTTGTTTCTAAAACGCCCCATCTTTATTCAAACGCCAAACCCCGGGGCTCCGGAGTATTTTGTTTTGTTGCTATCGTTTTGCAAATGGTCCAATTAAATTAAATAAAAAGTTAAATTATTTTTTAGCAGGGGCAGTCGAACGGGCCGTATCGACCCGAACGACCACCCCCATATTTTCAGAACGGTCCACCTAACCGCCCTGTAAAAAAATCCTAAAGCTACCCAGTCCCCTACCCACACACACCCTCCACATCACCCTGGCCACTCCCCTTGCGCCACCTCACCCTCTCCTCTTTCCCCCACCAACCAGCAGTCGCCACGTGGCCTTCCTCTCTCTCTCCTCCCTCACAGCCACACCCTCCCCCTGCCCTCACCCACCAAACACGCTACACGCACACAGCATCACGCACTCGACCCCTTTCCCACACCCGCTGCAGCCGGGCCCCACCCCGCGCGGACCGCCCAGGCCCACCTGTCACCCCACCCACGCCCTGGGCGGCTGGGCCTCTGGCCGCCGGCCCCCCACTCCCTCACAGCACTCATGCGCCCAGCCCCACGCCCCGCCCCACCTCCGCCGCCTCCCCACGCGAGCATCCGGCCCCACGCTGGACCCTTTGCCCTCAGCCACTGCAACCGCCCCCTGCCTTCTTCCTCCTCCACTCCTCCTGTCCCCACCTCCGTCACCCAAGCGCCGCCCACCTCTGCCACTGAGCCAGCCCGCTCGCCTGGCCTCCAGCCGCCTCGCCGTGGTAGCTCCTCCCAGGCCGCCTCGCCACCCTCCCTAGCGCTCCCTCTCCGCCGCCCGCCTCTCCTCCGGCTGCCTCCCGCCCCGAGCCGGGCCGCCCACCGCAAGACCCCCGCAACCTCCTCCTCTAGCTCCTCCCCAAAGCGGACCTCCTCTCTCTCCGCTGCTCCGCTCAAGCCCCTGCCGCCTAGCCTCGCGCTGCCGCCTTTAGCCCTGCCGCCGCCTAGCCCGCTGCCAAGTCACCGCCGCCCAGCGGCTGTAAGGTCAGGCGACCCGCCGCCAGCTGCACCTTCTTTCCCTCCGCGCGCTCCGCCCGCCCAAAGAACCTCCCGCCGCCGCCTGCCCGCCACCACCTCGTTTCCGACACCGCGCCGCCACCGAACCTCCTCCTCCGTCCTCGCTGCCGCTGCGCTCAAGGCCTCGGCCCGTCATCGCTCGCTTACCGCCGCCATCGGTGCCCGCCGCCAACCGCCTCCCCATCGGCCTCAAGAGCTCGCGCTCCGCCCGAGCCCGAGACCGCAGGCGACACCGACCACCGTCTCACCAGGCGCCCTCGGCCTGCCTCTTCGTGTCGTGAGCCCCATCCTGCCAAGCTCGCTTTCAAGACCATGAAGTTTACACCGCGTGAGACATGTGTGTTTGTATGTGTCCTGTGAACACCTCAACCATCACAATCTTTCAGCGGATCCGATAGCCAACTCAAGACCGATCCGGAGATCCTCGGACCCCGAGAACCCGACGCCAAGATCGCCCCGAAGACTGAACCCCGAACACGCCGGTTCCACAAGATCTTCCCCACGGAGCCGAAGACCCCGGTCTCGAGGATCCGATATCCGGAACGCCAAGACCTTCCTCTCGGATCCGAAGACGCCGAGAACCGGGACACCAAGATCTCCGTCGTAAAACGACAAGACCGACAACATGACCTGAAGACCCCGGATGCGCCAAGACCTACCCCTGAGTCCGAGAACGTTCCCGCCAAGGCCAATCCGTCGAACCCTGAACCCCGACCCCGAACCCCGGAAAAACCCAAGAACGTCGAGAACCCTAAAGTGTGACCCTTTTCCTCGAACCCTATTTTTATAACATAACAACTGGTTGCATGTTTAATTGTCATCTCGCATGCATTCATGTGGTTTGGGGGCCTTATGCCGATTCACCTAATAATTAAATATGGGGCCCCTATGCGGGCAAATCTAGCCTTATATTGGCCTCATTTAAATTTGTGTAGCGCACCCGATGCTATCTTTTGCCATGCTAAAACAACATTTAATATACGGGGGTTTAAACAACTTGAACCATATAGTAATTGTCGGGACCCCGGTTCCGCTTAATATGACCTAATCGCTTCGCACCTTTGCCATGACATTCATCATACATGCATCATGCCGATCTTCTGCCGTTGTATTAAATATTGCATCCGGTGTTTCTTCTAGTGTTTTGCTTCTTCGCGGATAAGGCCGTTGAGTTGATGTGAGCTTCGCCCCGATCTTCGGTTGAACCCTTCGACAATGTTTCAGGCGAGCATCTCCCCCCTTTCTACCTATCTTACTTTTATAGTCTTTACTCCCTCCTGTTGATCTATTGCTACCGGTGTTGCGATGCTTTAGTTTCCGTACCTGTGATATACCGTGCAGCCCTATATTGCCTTGGACACATCCTATTACCTGTTGTTTGGTAGATAGTTGGACCTGCGCGGCGTAGTGCTTGCTCAAGTGCTGATGTGTGTCGTCATATGCCACAGTTGCTGATGTATTGCCGCATGCTGATGTTGGAGATGATGCTAGTTTTACTTATCGTCACTTTAATTTCTGTTTAACAACTAAAATTGAAATAAGCAGAGGCATCGGTGGGTGATAGATAAAATTTGGTTTCCGAACGCCCACTTGTGTCCCGTAAGACCCCGAGTACTTGATACCTGTTCCTTGATTTATCGCGCTATCCACATCCGGGAGGTATATGGGACCCCCCTGAGCCAGAGCTTGATTCATTCTTATTTCTTGGGGCCACAAACTAGTTTGAGGTGTTTTTACTATCCTGTACTTATGCCATGCTACTTTTCTGTATTTAAATTGTGCGAGGAGCACACTGTACTGTTTAGGATCATGGCCCGATTCCGCGGTGTCGACAAGCCCAGCCACACTTTCGGGTTCCCGTTGCTCACAGTATCCCCATAACCTTGAGCCCGTCTCGGTCACCGCTTCATTGGGATCTACTTAAGGGTGGCCTCAAATATTTTTGAATCTTGTGATTGTTCATCGTGAAAGCCTCGTTGGGTTTTGATTTGGTTTTTCCGAGGTTGATCGGCGTGTGTTGCTATTGGTGCACCCCGCCGTAAAACTTTCTGAAAGCCGTGTCCGCGGATATGGACGACTTGGAGCACAGTATCTCGATCATAGACAAGCAAAACTAAAGTTTACTGCTATAAATTTGACTTATAATGACTAGTAATCAGCTTCACTATAATGGAATGGCTAATTAATACGGCCCACAATTGCTTGTTTGGTTGTCGCTTGCGACAATTGTACCTGACTAGTAAATCTTGCAACTACAACGGAATGGCTGAATAAAAGTACCAACAACTGCTGGGTTTATGGGTTATCTCATGCTAAATGTATCTGACTAGTAAGTGTTGACACTAAAACGGAATGGTTAATTAAAAGTGCCCACGGCTTACTTTATCAGGATGATTGTCTAAACCTGACTAGTAAAGTGCCACAACTATAACTGATTAAATAAAACTGACAACTGTGTGAGTTCCTCGGTTGACTTCCTCGTTTGGTCTCGAGGGGGAAACGCCAGGATGGGTTTGTTTGATGCTAGTATTAGGTTGGATCCGAATAGGGCTTTCTTACCCCTCTCTGATTGACGCCAGTTGTATCGAGTCTCTATAGGTTGTTTAGTGCATGCTGCCGCTGCCGCTTCAGTCCACCATACCTATGTAGGCGAGGACCGCCGAATTCTAGCCTCGCTGCATCGGCCTCGATCGACGCCTCTTTTTCCTTTGCCCTTTGTCGGCACCCCTTTTGTTTAAGCAGGTTTTGAGATCGACGCCGTTAGCAGGGTTACCCTTCCGGCTTGGCCTGGGCAGGGTTATGGACGCCATTGGTTATTCTTCAGGGCTCTTAGCCCCATTTGCATCTTGTCTGTAGCCGGACGCTCTGTCGTTTTTGAGGTGATTTGGATCTCCGTATATTATATCTGTATTCTTGACTCTTCGAGTCGCTGTTATATATATATCTGTTCTGTGGGTCCCATCGAGGACTGTTGTGTAATGTTATTACTTTGCTTTCCACCCGCACGAAAGTGCCTGGTGGGCACCTTCGAATAGTTTCTATGCGGGTTTGGCGAGTTTTGCTAAAACTTGCATAGGGCCGATTTTGAGGGTGTTACACCTTGGTGCTCATGGTAGTGACGGGGAGGCGCGGGGAGGTCCTGAACGACGTCAATGGCGACGGCAGGCGGCGTCGGGCTCGGGGAAGAAACGTCGATTCCGGTGAGCAGGGATCTCCCGGGCTTGCGTGCTTCGACCAGAAGAACCAGGGCCGCGAGGCGGAGCTCAAGGCGGCCTCGAAACTGTAAGGGGTGGACGGAGATGGCAAGTCGACGGCGAGCTCGTCGGCTATGGTTTCGGGGTTCGCTGCAGAGAGGAAGAGGGAGGTCTGTGGAGAGAGGGGAAATGGATGAGGACGGCCAGGGCGACATCGCGAGGATCTTATCCTCCCCCAGGGAGCGATGGACGACGGGAAGTAGGCGGCAGGGATCGACGGTGGCGCCGCCGACACGATGCTGCTTCCTCGTTGTCGAGGAAGACGACGAACATAGGCTAATGGGTATGGGCTGCGCGTGGGCTTGACTGGGCCGCGCTAGGGCCATTGGCATCATTGCCGGGAGGCAGAAGGGAGAGGAAGATGGGTTGCCCAGGAGTGCTCGCTACGCTTTTTACCTTTACCATTTTTCCTTTTCTAAAATCTGTTTTTCCTTGTATTTTGAATTTCAAATACTATTTTAAACATTTCAAAATAATACCAGAAGCTTTTATAAAATATATGAAACACATAGGGGCCCTCTATACTGTTTGAGATCCACACATGTTATTCTTTTCAAATATTTTCAAAACCATTTGAAGAAGTTAGCAAGAGAGGAAGGTATTAGGGTTTTAGGGTTTTGTTCCATTTCTTCAATGCATGCAATTTAAAAGATGATGCTCATGAATGTGCAAACAAAACCCTAATTAGACATTAGCTAAAACTGGGGTGTTACAGCTCTATCCCCCTTACGAGAATCTCGACCCGAGATTCCTAAGGTAGGAAAAGAGACAGAGAGAAAAAGAAACAGGGCCTCTCTAAAGGTAAGATGGAAACTAACTAAACAACAAACCGAGCATCTCATGGTCAACTCATGGATGGAGCATTTAGAAACAACTCTAAGATGACAGTCATGAAACGCGTCAAGGTAACAGAGGGAACAAGAGAAGAAGGTTTCAAATTGTTAGACAACTGGTCTTCATAAGGATTGAGACCATGGAACTTATGGGAGGTTTTGAAACTCCTAAAGGATAAAGCTTCCAACATAAAGAACATGACCACATACTTCAATAGGGAATCTTTACTAAACAACTTAAGTAGAGATTTCAGGTTGCAGAGATATGGATCAATAAAACCAAGTTATTGAACTACTTTTGAAACAGAAGGGTAACTCTTTCATCCAATAGAAGGCCAAGACAGAAAAGTGTTTTGTGGAGAGGACTCATCAAAGTCACAAGGAACATGTAGCAAGAGAAACTACAGATTACCAAAATCATAGTCACTCTTTAAAACATGGTTAAGAAAACGAAGGAAACTCTTTATTCCTCTAGGTATACCAAAATCTTTGCCAAAGATTGTGGTATCACTTTACACCACTAGATGAATAGGTAAGAAGATTCCTGATGACACGAGAAGAAAGAAACTTCATTATTGTACTTCATTTATTTGTCACAACAAAGTGCTTGCCAACATAAATGGTCTGGAGGATCGACCGAGAGACATTTAGCAACACTACTTTAAATGTTCTCCTTGATGTTTGAGAAATCAAGAATCAAGTAAAGGTCGGACTTCAGATACAAAAGAAACCATAAGCACACCTACTATAATTAATTTATAGAAGAGGCCTCATGAAGGGTGGTTGTTATTGCTGAATCAAGAGAATATGACAAAGGGTCTTTCTGACTAATTGTGTCAACCATTACATCAATATTGCCGAATTTACAAATAGACCTATGTAAAAAACTTGAGGAACACCAACCATCATTGCTGCTTGAGATTCAACTTTGGTTAGGTGGAATGATACTTCAGACTCAGCATGTCCGAATAGAAAGTTCGCAACATTTACCACAAAGGTAAAGTTACTAGATTCTCAAGATATGGACTATAGTGTAAAGCTCCAAAAGAATGAGCTAAATTGTTAGACCCATGTATTAGCAACTTGTCGAGAGACAACTGCACACACATAAGGTACTGGCAATAAAACTCACATGTGTCCTTAAGAAAAGGAAGATAACTCTTCTCGAATCCACAGCGACATCTTTCAACAATTGCTCGTGAATCAGGGATGGTTACTACTAACATCCAGAACACATACTTCAAGGTGACTCGAAGATGGTTCTCAAAAGTTTCCAACATTAATGCCAATTGTTCAATATGAATACAATATAACATGGAGAAAATAAGAATGTCATTGATGGGCTCAACAAAAAACTTACCAAGACACTCCAAAAGGATGAAATCATATGTGGCATGAACAAAGTAAGAATACTGGTCAAACCAAAGAACATGAAGATGTACTCAAGTGAAACATCACAAGTAGAAACACCATCAAGATAGTCCTTGGAACTGAGTTTGATTTGATGATAACCCAAATAAAATCAAAAGAGGGGAAGATATCATATCCACAAAGGAGATAATATCTTTATTCAACATGAACAAAACTAGACATCCCTTTAAGGAGGAACTGGGTTGGATAGAACTTTTGTCTTACAACTCTCCAAGTTGTTGTTTAAGCTCAACCAACTAGTTCGGGGTTATCCAGTATGGATTCTTGGAGAAGGAAGCAGTTCAGAGGACTTGCTTGCTCAAGAACTTGACAACACGGTCATGTGGAAACATGGCGATACTTCTAGTAGACATCTAGAATATCACGAACCACCGATATGTCACTTAGTTCGAGAGGAAACTTGCTTTGTAAGGCAAGAAGACATAGTCTTAGATCTTCGGAACAAGCCTAACTCTTTGATCGAGGAGAGTGCACCAGAATGGCGAACTTGGTAGCACGACCATTCTTCGCTTGGTGATAGGGTTAACCAATCACGCTAAGAATGACACAAATGTCCTTAGAGTTCAAAGCAGTAATAATTGCTAAAAATTCTCGAATGGCCACATTATTACGCACGCGCATCACTCACGAGCGCGAAATCTCGAGGAGGGGTGGATAAAGATGTGTAAAGGCATCACTTCATTAAGGGGTCATGAAACTCAGCACAACCTCTTAGTATAAAAGAGTGTGATACTTTAAGGTGGAATAGACAGAAGCTAATTACCACTTCTTGATCTGTGGATTACAACACTTTGACCTGGTCCTAGAAATGACGAGGTTCTGGAGTTTGTTTCTCCTGACAATTCCGAAATGGTTTGTAATGACGTACCACAAGAGTATCTTGCATCAGAAGACACCAATGCACATTTACTACTTGGCTACCAACTGGTAGACAAAGGTCGGAAACAACAAGGGGAAAAAGAACATGCTCAGGATAGAATACGAGATGTGGATGCATAAGTCAACAATCTTCCGAAAACCAATGCATAGAAGGTGAGGTGTGGCAGAATCACGAATATAGATGCGAGACTCTCGAGGAGTACTTTTGTCGTGATCTATTTGGTTCCATAAAAGAACATCTGCCATAGCATGTGGTAGGGGAAGTCCTTAATTGTCACAACTCAATCGCGACTTGAACCACAAGATCGAAGGCTAGAATTGTATTACCAGCCATCCTGAGATAATGTGTGAACATTAACAACAGGGGTCTAAGGAAGGATCTTGGGTTAAAGGTCAGCTTCATGTACAAGATTCACAACACCAGAATCCAGCACAATCAGGGATCTTCGGTTCAAGTCCAAGGGTTAAAACATGAGAAAAGAAGTAACTACTACTTGAGTCACGTAGCGTACACTACAAGGTAGTAATCACAAGGTAGCTTCCAAGAGAAGAAACAACTTCCGAAGTACCCAAATAAACAAAATGGAGGCACACGAGGCGAAAGGAAACCTCGAGGCCTAGAACAGAATATTGTGGAACCATCAACATGATGTTGTGGCCCATAAGATAGAGAGATTATGATAGAAAGGAATCTATCAGATGAACAGGAGCAAAGGGAACAAGGAATTCTCGACACACACAACTCTAGAGAACTCAACACTAGGTCAACTAGCTTAGAAACGACATGCCGAGAAGGCACCTAAGCTTTGAAAGACTAGAAGAGATATCAAAACTTTTCCAAAATCAACACTAGATAAGATGACCCAGAGTTAGAAAAAAACTGGGTAAGGAGTACAAGAAGCATACTAGAGTTATCTCAAATACTTTTCATCTTTAAAATATTTTTCACACACACTAGACTCAACATCGACCAATAGCAAGGTTTTCCTACGGTCGGTACTGCTCTGATACCAAAACCTGTGACACCCCCGGGATCAGGGATAAACAAATCCTAGACCTCCGTATGACATAAGGTTAACCTTGAGCTCGAGGATATCCAGTGGAGAATCGATAATACATCAGTGACCCTATGACACAAATTTTATTACAGCAAGCTCATAACTGAGCGAAGATCCAAATTATTACAAACAGAGGTCACTGACCACAAACATCAAACAACGGAAGGCAAATTATGCTATTAAGTATAGCAAACTTAATAAATGGCCTAAGAGGCCTGAAGCATAACGATGATGTCCTAGCCCATAGATTCCAGGCTACCGTCCGGGAACCCCAAGCTACTCGTCGATGTCGATGTAGTACGGAACTCGTCTTCAGGGGAACACTTACTCTGCCAAAAGTGTCAACAAAGCAAGGGTGATTACAGGGTGTACTCCGCAAGACTTATGGCTGGTGGAGTTGTTTTGCATAAAGCCTTCTTTGTTTATAAAACAAGGGAGAGAAGAAGCCCATCTATTCAGAGTATTTTAAAAGGGGATAAGAGAGCGACATCTCCGAAATGTTGATCATCATATTTTGATATCCACCAAATCATCATCATATGAACTCTATCTAGGATCACCCCCTCGTACCCATGAGGAAGCATCCTTACGCACAAGTTGATCTACCAGGTTTTACCATTAGGTTATAGTTCTCTATGATCTTGAGTCCGATCGCCAAGTCGTTCATAATAGTGAACATGGATTTTCGAAAAGATTATTTGTAACATCCCTAAAATCATGTTTTCAAATATTGCATATCATTCATGCATGCATATCATTTAGGGATCAAATTTCAAACTCATTTCAAGAAAACAGAAGCACTAAGTGCTATTATTTTATGTGATCATGCATTGATCTAATGCCACTCTCAAGTGAGAGTATAATTGTTTTAAACTAAGTTTTGTTGCTCTCATGTTGTTTTGGTTGAATGTTAGAGTTTGGATAAAAATTTACAAAATAAAAATGGTTTTAAAACCATCTCCAAAATATATTCAAATCAAGTGCTATGGCACTGTTTATTTTGATTTTTCCAATAAGACCAAGCAAATCCAATGAGACAGCAAGGTTTTATGTCTAATTTTATGAAGTTTATACTTTACAAAAATCCAGAAAATATTTGAATACAATTGCTTTTGAATTTATTTGAAAATTATTCCTGAAAATCAACTCAAAAAAAGAAAAAGAGATAGGAAATGGAAAAGGGCCGGCGCCAGACTTTCGGCCCAGCAGCAGACCTAGCCCACTAAGACACCCGGGGTTTTTCCCTCTCTCTCTCACGCGGCGCAGACTTACCCCGCGCTCGCTGACTGGTGGACCCGAATGCCACACGAGCATCGTCCCCGAGCCACGCACCCCACGACCCCGTCGATGTCGCCGTTAACTCCATTACTGCCGCGATTGATGGTGGCTTAATTGCCGGCGTTTCCTCGAGAGATTCTCACCCCTGCTCTGGCTATAAGACCCCCTCCGCTCTCCGCTCATTTCCCCTCGCTCAGCATACTCTCCTCGCCACCAGGCTGCGCGCAATCGAGCTCAGAACCCCGCAGCACCGACGACCTCCGGCGACCGATTCCGGTGAGCACCGTCCACCCCCTATCTCTGTTTCATGCGAGCATGATCAACATGTCCTTGTGCATCTTCTCATGCCTTCCTTTTTCTCTGTATCGTCCTAGAGCGTCGCCACCGTCCACCTCTGGAAGCAGCCGAAGCTCAGCACAACTCCGACGACGCCTCCTGGTAAATTCCGACCGCCCCCGTCCCTCTTATTGACACTCACGTTTTCGCCAGACTCGTACGCACCTAACCCAGCGCTTGTTTCACTCTGGAGTGGTCTACAACTCCGGCAACGACGACGAATAGCCGTACCCAACGTCTGCCTCTACTCCGACGAGGAATCCCCACCGTGCCCGTGCGCCCCTTGACAAGCCACTGCCACGTTGAGCTCCAGCACGCCTCCGCGAGTCTGGTAAGCCTCTCCGACGACCCCAGCCCCCTCTATAGCCACCGCGACGCCATAGACCGAGAGCGCCGCCGCTCACCGTCGCCGCGCGCCGCCAGGCTTTGGTCGCTTGATCGGCCACCGTTGGATCTAGATCCAACGTGTTGGATAGATCACTTAATCGAAGGGGTACGGAGCAGATCTGGCCGAGCGTTTTAAGTTAGATCTAACGGACCTTGTTGATCGATCCACATGAAGCGGTATCGACGAATCAGAACACGCCGCGTGTCTGTAGGTTTGATTTAAAATCAGAATTTAGATCTATTAGATGTTTAAACTTGAAAAATTCATAACTTTTGATTCCCACGTCCAAATTTGACAAATTTTATATCATTGGAATCAGGAGAGAAAATACTTTCCATTTATGCAATGTGTTTAATGTTTTTCCTCTGTTAAAATGATTGTTTTTACAAAAACATTTGTAGGAATAATTTGTGTATAGTAATTATTTGAAAAATGTTATGTTATTCAAATAAAGTTTATTTGGCATGTTTTGAACTTGTTTATGAATCATTACTGTATACTTGTATTGTTTGGTGTAGAAAATCATCACATGGCATTTGCATGCATTCATATATTTTTGTTTGTATATATTGGTATGTGATTTTGGTGTCATTATTTTATGTGTAGATTTTGGTGCAAATAGTGATTGTGATTGTGAGGATTGTTGCTACTCCCCAAACTACCAAGGCAAGTGGTGCTTCATGAATTTATTCCTATGTTTTTCAACTATACACTAGAAATATTTTGCTAGACTTGCATGAATATTTTGATCTATATGCTATGCTTGGGAAATCCTAGTAGTTGTAGAATTGCTAGAAATTTCTAAGATAAGATGCTTATCAATGCCATGCTTAGCCTAGCTAGTAGCAACCAAGGGTGGTTATATATTCATGTTATGAGAAAATATTTCTAAGTCTTTGGACTTGAGTTTTTGCTTAATAAAACAACTAAGTAAATGAAACACCTGGGTGGAAGGGAAATAATGGTTTGTGTTGAGTGGTTACACAAGGCCCATTTCTATGGTTTACCTTGTGTATATAACTTGTGGAAAGCCACCCAGGAACAAAGGGATTTGAGATGCCAAATGTTAAGAAGCTTCTAGTGCAGCCACATGGCATTATGGGCTCTGCCTGGATCATATAGGTTGCAATAACTTAGCCATTTGGACAGTTGGTGGTAGTGGGATGATAGGTTGGAGCGCGTACATTTGGTCTAAGGGAAGGCTTCTGAAAGGTCCTGTCTTGGTGAAAATCAAGTCTTCTGGGGAAAGTGCACAACCTCTGCAGATGGAAGAATCTAAGTACTTAGCCATGTCCCTGGTATTGGACAACTTGAGCATCAAGACATGTAAGCTATCAAGAATCTCCTCATCCCAATTTCTAAGTAAAAACTTGTGGTTGAACAAGGGTGAAGGTTCACCAATTTCTATTGGTGGTTCCTTGGGAAAGATTTGGACAAATAAAAACTTAGTGTTTTCAACTGATAGGTAAAACCTATTTTGAGCAAAGCAAGCCTAAGCTACACTTAGCCAAAATGCATATAGTATCTAGACTACTAATATTCCACTAAAGTATCACTTGCCAATACTATTCCAAGGTATTGACCCACTGTGGCTGTAACTTGTGATGTTGCAGGTTATTCTGATGATGATTAGGGGTTATGAGTCTACACTCAACATGCTTGCCTGTGGCACATGAAGATGAAGACTTATTTATCTTATTATATAATTGAACTCTTGTATTAGGCCTGTGGCCATGGAGTTTGTAAAATACTATGTTTGTCTCTGGAATGATATGTGATAATGACCTTTGTTTCTGTTTACTTCATCTTAAAACTATGGATGCTAGCATTGATCCAGGGACTAGCATTAAAATCATAGGGATCCTTACCTTTATTAAGGGAGGGATCTTACATTATTACCCTGCAGGGGTGTACAACTTTCCCCACACGTACTAACCGACTCTTAATGCCAGAATCATTAGCCCTCTTCCTTGGAAGGCCGACAGAGGGTGGTTAGACACGACCTTTAACTTGCTTTCGCCGAGACCATGAGTCCCGCAATAAGTATGGTTCCGTCGTAATGGGTCAAATCCTGAAGACGGTACTGAAAGATGTGAGGCGAGGTTGGTTTAACAGGGGCGCTATCAACCCCAAGCAACCACGGCCACGCTTCCCTACTTGTTATGAATGCACCTTCACCCGACAAATCTTTCAAAAGGTTTTCTATGCATATGTCCAATGGAACGCCGAACTATGTGACTCATGAAATCTACTAGGCAAGTTAGTTGCTCGTGAGGTTGTCCAGGCCCCGTGTGGTTGTACGCTCGTCTTGGTTCCAAAGGCAAGAACTTGGTTCCTAGTGGTGGCGAGCATGGTACTAGAAAAACCACATCCCACTATGGCCTCCCATACAAACCTTAGCATGTTTAATATCATATCACTGATCTCATATCATCACGATCTCCTGTCATACTAGAGGCTACCAACCAACATTTAAGAATTGACATCATGGACTCTAGAGATGCCCTCTTAGCCAACTTGGAAAGTGAGATGGAATTGTAACGTACCTCGTTATTTGGACCACCACACTTATCATTTTTATTTTCCAAATTGTTGTCTAAAATAAGTTGAACCTTGGATGCTTGCAATGGATTTATGTATACCATGACTTGTGTGTTTTAATATGCCTGTGATGCCTTGTCATGTGATTTATCTTCAATTGTGTTGATTCTAACTTTTTCTATCTCATAAAATAGATGCCTAATGTTACTATCAGCACGGCTGAAGAGTTCAAGGGAACACGTTTTGGCTCTCGTCTTATTGAGCTCACTAGTTTGCTCAATCTCCCACTTCCTACCCCTCACCAAGTTCGAGAGGAAGGACCTTTGGGGCTTCAAGGTTACTCAGCCAGGACGCCAGACTGAGCCAGCCACGGAGGCTATCACCTTCAAGCTCATGCATGATGACAAGGATAGAGGCCTAGAGGTAGTCATGCAGGATTTGCTTGGACGTTTGCTAGGGAGACACTCTCGGGAGATTAGAGGTACTCACTTCCATGCCTTCGGTAGACGTGATGAGGATGGTCAGGCCATTGACTTCGAGGATACTGCTAGAGAGACGGCAGAGCCGATTCGTCTATACCTCCAGGACTTAGAGGTTCTCCTTAGGCACCTAGATACTGATAGGACCAACTTCATGCTTAGCAATGACGAACTCCAGGTGCAGCTGTTGGAATTATGCCCTAGAGGCAATAATAAAGATGTTATTATTATAATTCTTGTTCATGATAAATTTTATATTCCATGCTAGAATTGTATTAAGCGGAAACTTTAATACTTGTGTGGTTTGTGAACAACACCGTGTCCCTAGTATGCCTCTATGGACTATCTCATTGATCAATGATGGTTAAGGTTTCCTAACCATAGACATGAGTTGTCAATTGGTAATGAGATCATATCATTGGAGAATGATATGATGGACAGACCCAAACTAAGCAAAGCAATTAGATCGTGTCATCGTGTTCGTCTTTGCGAAGCTTTTCCTATGTCAAATATTGTATTCCTTAGACCATGAGAAAATACAACTCCCTGGTATCGGAAGAAAGCTTTGAGGTCATCAAACGTCATCCTATGAGAGGGTGATCATAAAGGTGTCTCTCAGGTGATCGGAAAGTATCTGTTGGGTTGTATGTATCGAGATGGGATTTGTCCCTCCCAAGTCGGAGAGATATACTTCGGGCCCACTCGGTAATCAATATCAACACCGCTTGCAAGCATGTGGTTAAGGAGTTAATCACAAAGTGATATCGGATTACGGAACGAGTAAAGTACTTCTGTGAACGGATTGAACTAGGTATGACGGTACCAACGATCGAATCTCGCAAGTAAAATATCGCGAGACGAAGGGAGTATATATGGGATTGATTGAATCTCGCATCGTGGTTCATCCGATATGATCATTGATGAATGTGGGAGTCAATATGGGTGCCTGCACCCATTGTTGATTATTGATAGAAGATCATGTCTCATATTCTCGAACCCGAGGTCACACACTTAACGTGTCTTGACGCTAGGATAGATTGGATAATTGGTTTATGAATTTTTGTTTGGAGTCTCGATGGGATCCGGACATCACGAGGTTCCTAATGGTCCGGAGAATAAGATTCATATAAGGCGGTGCTTTTGGAGTTCGGAATTGTTCCGGGTTAATCGGTATTGTACCGGAAGCTTCTAGAACCTTCTGGAAGGGTACCAACGTGGCCCCACCTTCCGGGAGGGGGCATGGGCCTATGAGGGAGTGTCCTGGCCGCATTGGGCAGGGGCACAAGGCCCCATAGGGCCCAGCCAATCCTAGAGAGTTTAAATCGTTTAAACTAGAGATAGGGTTTCTAGAAGAGGGGAGAGTCCATGCCCCCCACTCCTTATCCTTTGGGCTTGGGGGAGGGGCTAGGGCTGCGCCCCCTCTATATAAAGAGGGGTGGGGGCGCACCAACCCCCCACACCTTCCCCTCCAACCCTAGCCTGTAGAGGTCCCAATCTTTAATAAGATAGAGCCCCCTGTGTTTACAATGCTAGTCCCTGGATCATTAGCTAGCATCCACAGTTAAGATGTAATATCAAGAAACAAAGGTCATAATATAAATTTATAACCAGGAATAACATAATTTTATTACATCTTTCATAGCTCATATGGCTATTACATTACATTGCAGCGGAATAACTATAAGCATGGGGTTCTTCATCTTCAAAGTGCCACAGGCAGATGTTGGTTGTAGACTTTGTAAACCTAATCAATCAATCTTCACTATAAACAATCAAACCTGCAATATTACAAGTTACAGCCACAAGGGTCAATACATTTGAATTGTATTAGCAAGTTTCACTACTAGGTGGAATATAAGTGGATTCTATCAATACATGCATATTTGGCTAAGTAGAGTTTAAGGCTCATTTGCATAAAGCAATATTTTATCCTGTCTTTTCAAAATGGTTTTGGTCCTTTGTCAAATCTCCTTTCAAAAATCTCTTGAGCTCCTTGGTAAAAACTCAAGTGTTCAAGTCCTTGTCAAAATCTCTTGAGCACCTTGTTAACCCCAAGTGCATCAAGTTTTGTCAAAATCTCTTGAGCTCCTTGGTAACCCCAAGTGCATCAAGTTTTAAAATTTTTCTTTTAGAAATTAGAGTGTCGAGATCTTCCATAGCTTCAGCCTTAGTTGCTCAAGATTGTCCATAACCGGGACACGGCTAAGTACTTAGAATTTGATCTTCTGCAGGTTGTACACTTTACCCACATGACACGATCTGCCTTGACGCCACCAAAGGGTCACTGGATAAGTACTCACCAAAATGGAGTACCGGCAGATCGAGAATGTGACAAAGTCTGTCCATAGGAGTCCTCCCAACACAAAATGCTAGCTTGTCTACTGTGCACAAATGTAGGGTTGCTCCTTACACAAATCTAGTTAACTCAAGATGCCAATGCATGGGACTTCCACTATGTAGTTGACTAAGCCGAGCCCATTTAGCATGTGGTCGCACACGGAAGCCATCAGACGAGAAACATGTTCAATCTCTAAGTTTCTGGGTGGTTTTCCTTTGGAGCACAACACAAAGAGATTGCCATAGACATGGTTCCTTTGTTGCCACCTTCTCCAAAACTCAAAGTATCCTTGTCCACCCGTGTGGTTCATTGAGTCCTTGTTTTATTATATAAAACATAAGTCTTTTCTCAATCTCATAAAATCTCAACATGTATCTCTTTTCAAAATAAAGCATGGCTAAGCATGTATCAACTACATTGTTTTCACTAAGGAATGTATAGGGTATCCTATTAGGATTTAGCATAGCATAAGTATAGAAATTCTTTTCATGCATGTTTTCAAAATCTACTAAGTATAATGAAAATAGTAGGACTTTAGATGATAGTGTCACTTGCCTTTTTGTTGTCGAAGATCGTACACTTCTCACAATCACACATGTTGCACTTCGCACAACTATATGATAAAAGTACACCATAGTAAACAAACACTCCAAAAAGACAAATAACAAGCAAAGGACAAAGGCAGTATGAGCAACAACAAAACAAATTAAGATAATGTATTTTTTTGTTAGTGTTCATTGTATGGTTCCATCGCACAAAGAATCATTGTCCTTGTGATTAGTGTTTCCATGATATGGCTTTAAGGGTTTGCATTTTAATCTTAAATGGGGTTAAACAGGATTACGTGAGGTATTATTTATTTGTTTATGTGGGATGTCTACGATCAAAATATACCAATGGGAAAAGATTTAATTAATTCAAATAGGTTTGTGGTCTGGAAATTATAGTCATAGAATGGTCTTAATTCATAATAAAAAAATTGAATTGAGTGAAATAGTGTTTCCATCTTATATTTACTAATTGTACTCTCTACAAGGCACCACGACTAATCATAAGAAATACCTATTAGTAACCATTAGATTAATATCATGCGGCTAAGATGATATGATATGTTTTTTAGTCGGGAGATAGACAAAGAGTTCTATATTTCTATACATGTTGGACAGTCTGAAAGCTGTGCACGATTCCTTCATTTAAATTTTCAGTTGGCAGATCATGATCTCGCGGAGCGCTGCCGGAGTACCATGCAGTCATCTTCTCCGTCTCAGCGACCTTTCGAAGTCCACTCCGCCTCAGACACGGCTCTCTCTCGGCAAGGGTGTATCCAGCCACACACCCGGCGGTAGCGACATTGGTAAGGACAGAATGAACCTGCTGGCTATCATGCCTGACAACTACGATGTAGGATAGTTGTAGTGCTCGAGTTCTCAGAAATCTCTTTCCAGACATAGGTTTGGTAATCCCATATGTATTGTTTCGTCCATGCTAGAAATATTTGGTGTATACTTGGGATGGTCAGATTCTCAACTTATGTTTTTAAATTTATGATCCAGTGTGAGTATATAAATATAATGTCTAGTTGAAGAGAACGTTCTTACACATTTTATTTGTGAATGAGATCCATGCAGGGTCCCTAACCTAACTGCTTTCTTGATGTATTTTCATACTATAAGAGATCTATATGAAAATTTAAAAATGTAGAGGATGATTTGATCACCAGGATTGATCGCATTGGCCGGCCGATCGTCCCCCAAACATAAATTAATGTCCGGAATTTTCTCAGCTGACCTTCACTAAATTATTGCCGTAATGTGCATTGACAAATTATTGGAATTGTAGTGTACTTGACATGCCTTGGACAATAGTACCATGCTATAGCTATAAGTTCTTATTTTCCTAGTGCTAGTTTAATCAATCGCAAGGACTTGAGATACTACTGCTGTTACTAGTTCACGTGAGAAAAGACTTGTAGTATTTCTACTGTTCTTATTAGATTTTGTACTGTAAGCCATATTGTTTTGTATGACCGTTAATCCATTGAAAGTAACAAAGTGGTCAGATCTAATCTACTGGGAAAAATAATATTTGCAATAAGAATGGAACATGTCCAGGAACTCACCGATGGGAACAATTGTCGTCTGTGTGGAGAACGACATCAATGGGACACGACGTAGATAACATCATGCACGGCCTTCATGGGGCATTCGATGGAGCCGACGTAGAGGTGTACAGGGATGAGGCGGACGCCGTGATGCAGTTGGTGAGGACAATAGATTCATAGCTTGCTCCGGCGGAGGTCTTTTGGCGACATGAATGGCATGGCTTTGACGGCGACTCTGCCAACGGCGATGGAAGGGTACACCACCATGTCCTGGAGGTAGGCATCGACGAGGACAATATTCTAGTACGAGGAATTGACAAGTTTCTCACCGTGTACGACAAGAACTTACGATGAACTCGAATTTGGGACTGAAATTGGCATCGTTGGTATGGATTGTAGAGACATCCTTTGGAGAAACTTTAGAAACGAAAATGAAGGAGGATGAAAAGGGGCACACGGTGCTCGCCTCGTTATGAATTGGCATGTTCTGAGAAGAGAGATCGGGAGGGGTATGCCAACGGATGGCATTCGGTGCGCCAGATCGGTTTTGGATGATTAAGTCTACTAAATGGAAAATTAATTTTCTGAACGGATACTCCATTGATTTTCCAATGAATTTCGTGTTTATGCTGATAAGTTTCATGATCTTGATTGTCCAAGAAAAAGAGGGGAATAAATAGTCTGGTGCATGTAATAAACGTTACATAGGTGGTTATGAACAAAGGAAGAAGACGACCTGTTCGGTGGCTTTGGTCGACCTAGATGGGCCAAAGAGAGTGCAGCCCAAGAATATTAAAAGGAATAAAAAATTAAGAGGTGGGATTAGGATGGTGGGCTGCTGGACTGTATTGGGCTTTTGTTATTATTATTCTTATCATTTTTGTATTTCTTCTCTAAATTCTGATTTAGAAATTCAAATTGAATCAAACTTTTTTAGAAAATTTCGAATAAAGTATAACTGAATAGCCTTTTCAAATTAGGGTAATTTGGCACTATATATATATATATATATATATATATATATATATTTTTAAAATTCAGAACATGCACACGTACCTATATGGTTTTATTATATTTTTCTCATATCTTTTTCTTTATCTTATATTATTCACAACTTTTTATCTAGGGACCCCAAATAAGGTGAAATCAATTCCTATTGTTTTTTTAATATTGTTACTTACCATTATATCACTTAGGAATGACTTTTCGCAAAAATAATTATATGGAACGTAGCCATAGATATGAATTGAAATTGATGTGATGATTTTCTTTTTAGGCTTTAGGTTTTGGGTATGTTCTTTTTCCATTGGTTTAAAATGCAAATTCTTAATGATGATGATGCATGACATGCATTTGATTTTTTTTTTTTTGAAAACTTGTTTGTCACTTTCTCATTCAAAATTATTATTTTTGTTTAAGTAAGGTTTTGATGTTTCCATTTAGAAGCAAAAAGTTTCTTTTCCTCCTAAATTTCAACCTTTATTTCTTTTGTTTGTTTACTTTTCACATTTCAAAATTTGGAAATTTGAGTTGATGAAGTCCTTTGCACATGGTGAAGTCCTTGGCCATGGGGTAGGCTTTATTCATCAAGTTGAAATAGAAGAGATGTAGAGTTGAAACCAAAAATGGTTGAGGAAAGAGTTTACAAGGTTGTTTGTAAATAAGTTCTGGAACAAATACAACTCCTATTTTTCTAAGGGGTTTTGTCCAATCCTAGGGTTACAATCCTACAGGCAACACAATGCTCTGATACCATCTGTAGAGGTCCCAATCTTTAATAAGATAGAGCCCCCTGTGTTTACAATGCTAGTCCCTGGATCATTAGCTAGCATCCACAGTTAAGATGTAATATCAAGAAACAAAGGTCATAGTATAACTTTATAACCAGGAATAACATAATTTTATTACATCTTTCATAGTTCATATGGCTATTACATTACATTGCAGCGGAATAACTATAAGCATGGGGTTCTTCATCTTCAAAGTGCCACAGGCAGATGTTGGTTGTAGACTTTGTAAACCTAATCAATCAATCTTCACTATAAACAATCAAACCTGCAATATTACAAGTTACAGCCACAAGGGTCAATACATTTGAATTGTATTAGCAAGTTTCACTACTAGGTGGAATATAAGTGGATTCTATCAATACATGCATATTTGGCTAAGTAGAGTTTAAGGCTCATTTGCATAAAGCAATATTTTATCCTGTCTTTTCAAAATGGTTTTGGTCCTTTGTCAAATCTCCTTTCAAAAATCTCTTGAGCTCCTTGGTAAAAACTCAAGTGTTCAAGTCCTTGTCAAAATCTCTTGAGCACCTTGTTAACCCCAAGTGCATCAAGTTTTGTCAAAATCTCTTGAGCTCCTTGGTAACCCCAAGTGCATCAAGTTTTAAAATTTTTCTTTTAGAAATTAGAGTGTCGAGATCTTCCATAGCTTCAGGCCTTAGTTGCTCAGTATTGTCCATAACCGGGGACACGGCTAAGTACTTAGAATTTGATCTTCTGCAGAAGTTGTACACTTTACCCACATGACACGATCTCGTCTTGACGCCACCAGTGGCCGCTGGATAAGTACTCACCAAAATGGAGTACCGGCAGATCGAGAATGTGACAAAGTCTGTCCATAGGAGTCCTCCCAACACAAAATGCTAGCTTGTCTACCAGGCACAAATGTAGGGTTGCTCCCTTACACAAATCTAGTTAACCTGAAGATGCCAATGCATGGGACTTCCACTATGTAGTTGACTAAGCCAGAGCCCATTTAGCATGTGGTACCACGAAGCCACTGACGAGAAACATGTTCAATCTCTAAGTTTCCTGGGTGGTTTTCCTTTGGAGCACAACACAAAGAGATTGCCATAGACATGGTTCCTTTTGTTGCCACCTTCTCCAAAACTCAAAGTATCCTTGTCCACCCAGGTGGTTCATTGAGTCCTTGTTTTATTATATAAAACATAAGTCTTTTCTCAATCTCATAAAATCTCAACATGTATCTCTTTTCAAAATAAAGCATGGCTAAGCATGTATCAACTACATTGTTTTCACTAAGGAATGTATAGGGTATCCTATTAGGATTTAGCATAGCATAAGTATAGAAATTCTTTTCATGCATGTTTTCAAAAATCCACTAAGTATAATGAAAATAGTAGGACTTTAGATGATAGTGTCACTTGCCTTTTTGTTGTCGAAGATCGTACACTTCTCACAATCACACATGTTGCACTTCGCACAACTATATGATAAAAGTACACCATAGTAAACAAACACTCCAAAAAGACAAATAACAAGCAAAGGACAAAGGCAGTATGAGCAACAACAAAACAAATTAAGATAATGTATTTTTTTGTTAGTGTTCATTGTATGGTTCCATCGCACAAAGAATCATTGTCCTTGTGATTAGTGTTTCCATGATATGGCTTTAAGGGTTTGCATTTTAATCTTAAATGGGGTTAAACAGGATTACGTGAGGTATTATTTATTTGTTTATGTGGGATGTCTACGATCAAAATATACCAATGGGAAAAGATTTAATTAATTCAAATAGGTTTGTGGTCTGGAAATTATAGTCATAGAATGGTCTTAATTCATAATAAAAAATTGAATTGAGTGAAATAGTGTTTCCATCTTATATTTACTAATTGTACTCTCTACAAGGCACCACGACTAATCATAAGAAATACCTATTAGTAACCATTAGATTAATATCATGCGGCTAAGATGATATGATATGTTTTTTAGTCGGGAGATAGACAAAGAGTTCTATATTTCTATACATGTTGGACAGTCTGAAAGCTATGCACGATTCCTTCATTTAAATTTTCAGTTGGCAGATCATGATCTCGCGGAGCGCTGCCGGAGTACCATGCAGTCATCTTCTCCGTCTCAGCGACCTTTCGAAGTCCACTCCGCCTCAGACACGGCTCTCTCGGCAAAGGGTGTATCCAGCCACACACCGTGAGTAGCGACATTGGTAAGGACAGAATGAACCTGCTGGCTATCATGCACCATAACTACGATGTAGGATAGTTGTAGTGCTCGAGTTCTCAGAAATCTCTTTCCAGACATAGGTTTGGTAATCCCATATGTATTGTTTCGTCCATGCTAGAAATATTTGGTGTATACTTGGGATGGTCAGATTCTCAACTTATGTTTTTAAATTTATGATCCAGTGTGAGTATATAAATATAATGTCTAGTTGAAGAGAACGTTCTTACACATTTTATTTGTGAATGAGATCCATGCAGGGTCCCTAACCTAACTGCTTTCTTGATGTATTTTCATACTATAAGAGATCTATATGAAAATTTAAAAATGTAGAGGATGATTTGATCACTAGGATTGATCGCATTGGCCGGCCGATCGTCCCCCAAACATAAATTAATGTCCGGAATTTTCTCAGCTGACCTTCACTAAATTATTGCCGTAATGTGCATTGACAAATTATAGGAATTGTAGTGTACTTGACATGCCTTGGACAATAGTACCATGCTATAGCTATAAGTTCTTATTTTCCTAGTGCTAGTTTAATCAATCGCAAGGACTTGAGATACTACTGCTGTTACTAGTTCACGTGAGAAAAGACTTGTAGTATTTCTACTGTTCTTATTAGATTTTGTACTGTAAGCCATATTGTTTTGTATGACCGTTAATCCATTGAAAGTAACAAAGTGGTCAGATCTAATCTACTGGGAAAAATAATATTTGCAATAAGAATGGAACATGTCCAGGAACTCACCGATGGGAACAATTGTCGTCTGTGTGGAGAACGACATCAATGGGACACGACGTAGATAACATCATGCACGGTCTTCATGGGGCATTCGATGGAGCCGACGTAGAGGTGTACAGGGATGAGGCGGACACCGTGATGCAGTTGGTGAGGACAATAGATTCATAGCTTGATCTGGCGGAGGTCTTTTGGCGACATGAATGGCATGGCTTTGACGGCGACTCTGCCAACGGCGATGGAAGGGTACACCACCATGTCCTGGAGGTAGGCATCGACGAGGAAAATATTCTAGTACGAGGAATTGACAAGTTTCTCACCGTGTACGACAAGAACTTACGATGAACTCGAATTTGGGACTGAAATTGGCATCGTTGGTATGGATTGTAGAGACATCCTTTGGAGAAACTTTAGAAACGAAAATGAAGGAGGATGAAAAGGGGCACACGGTGCTCGCCTCGTTATGAATTGGCATGTTCTGAGAAGAGAGATCGGGAGGGGTATGCCAACGGATGGCATTCGGTGCGCCAGATCGGTTTTGGATGATTAAGTCCACTAAATGGAAAATTAATTTTCTGAACGGATACTCCATTGATTTTCCAATGAATTTCATGTTTATGCTGATAAGTTTCATGATCTTGATTGTCCAAGAAAAAGAGGGGAATAAATAGTCTGGTGCATGTAATAAACGTTACGTAGGTGGTTATGAACAAAGGAAGAAGACGGCCTGTTCGGTGGCTTTGGTCGACCTAGATGGGCCAAAGAGAGTGCAGCCCAAGAATATTAAAAGGAATAAAAAATTAAGAGGTGGGATTAGGATGGTGGGCTGCTGGACTGTATTGGGCTTTTGTTATTATTATTCTTATCATTTTTGTATTTCTTCTCTAAATTCTGATTTAGAAATTCAAATTGAATCAAACTTTTTCAGAAAATTTCGAATAAAGTATAACTGAATAGCCTTTTCAAATTAGGGTAATTTGGCACTATTTATATATATATATATTTTTAAAATTCAGAACATGCACACGTACCTATATGGTTTTATTATATTTTTCTCATATCTTTTTCTTTATCTTATATTATTCACAACTTTTTATCTAGGGACCCCAAATAAGGTGAAATAAATTCCTATTTTTTTTTAATATTTTTACTTACCATTATATCACTTAGGAATGACTTTTCGCAAAAATAATTATATGGAACGTAGCCATAGATATGAATTGAAATTGATGTGATGATTTTCTTTTTAGGCTTTAGGTTTTGGGTATGTTCTTTTTCCATTGGTTTAAAATGCAAATTCTTAATGATGATGATGCATGACATGCATTTGATTTTTTTTTTGAAAACTTGTTTGTCACTTTCTCATTCAAAATTATTATTTTTGTTTAAGTAAGGTTTTGATGTTTCCATTTAGAAGCAAAAAGTTTCTTTTCCTCCTAAATTTCAACCTTTATTTCTTTTGTTTGTTTACTTTTCACATTTCAAAATTTGGAAAATTTTGGGATGTGACATAGCCGCCCTGCTGCCCTTCCTCTCTCCCTCCCGACTGCTTGTAGGCGAAGCCCTGCTGCAGAAATTCTCCACCATATACACCACGCCGTCGTGTTGTAGATCCAATCCATCTCTCCACCATACTTGCTGGTCCGAGGAAGGAGGAGATGTCGAGGTGCTGCACGTGTGCATCTCACGGAGGCACCGCCAATTGTGGTGCTAGATCGGATCGGATCGCGAGGAGGAGAAGCGAGTACGACTACATCACCCACGTTCCGACGAACGTTCATTGTCTTGAATCTTCAAGGGTATGAAGATCTAATCCAATCTCTCGTTGATTGCATCTCCTAGATTAGATCTTGGCTTTCCCTCGTCGCATCCGTAGAAAATTTTGATTTACTATGTCGCGAAACCCTTCGAGGTATCGAGCTAGATCTATGCGTAGATGTGTTTCACGAGTAGAGCAACATGGTTGTTGCGGGCGTTGATGTTTCTGTTGCAAGCCTCTTGTTTGTGTTCTTCTTATGGCGGGATAGTGAGATTGAAGCGGTCCAGGCCAACCTTACCGACATCGTTCGCGAGACGGCTCCGCACTTGACGTGTGGCTTGTTCCACACATGCGGTGGTGGATGTCAGTTTCTCTCACTATAGTTGTCATGGGATTAACACCGGAGTTTGGCAACCATAATATCACCGTTGTGGCTTTCCGTAGGTAAGAATCGTTCTTAGCATCTACTCCCATAAGCCACGTAAAAGATGCAACAACAAAGTAGAGGCGTCTAACTTGTTTTTGCAGGGAGTGTTTTCTGTGATATGGTATGGCCCAAGATGTGATGTGTATATTGTATGCGATGATCATGTTTTGTAATGTTTCACGACTTGCATGTCGATGAGTACACAACGGCGAGAGCCATATGGTTGTCTTTATAATTGTGTATGACTTGTGTGTCAACTTCTTATACGCCATGTAATAGTTTCACTTTATCGCTAAGTAGTTAGCAATAGTTGTAGTTGCTATTCGTGGTGGAGGCAATCATGGTGGAGTGATGGAGATCATGCTTTAACGCACAAGATGGAGATCATTCTTGTGAATATTGGCTATACCATGTCACATAAAGTTATATGCATGTGATGTTTATCCTTTATGTATCTTATTATGCTTAGATCGCGACGGTAGCATTATAAGATGATTCCTCACTTAAAGATCAAGATAAAAACTGTGTTCTCCCCAAGTATACACCGTTGCGAAAGTTCGTCGTGTCCAAGCATCACGTGATGATCGGGTGCTATAGACTCTACGCTCACATACAACGGGTGCAATCCAGTTTTGCACACGCGAAAATACTTGGGTCTAGCTTGACGAGCCTAGCATGTACAGACATGGCCTCGGAACACAAGAACCGAAAGGTTAAGCATGAGTCATATGAGTGATATGATCGACACTTTGTTGTCCACCATTGAAACCACATCTCTTCTCGTGATGATCGGATTAGGTGTGGTGAATTTGGATCGTGTTCACTAAACAACTTGAGGGATGTTGAATTTAGTAGGAGTTCATCTAGTAATTTGATTAAATTGAACTATTTATCATGAACATAGTCTAAATTGTACTTGCAAATACTGTAGATCACATGGCCAAATCCAACTTCAACTTCAACGTTTTTGTTGAGAAGGAAAAGCTTAGAAACAATGGGTCTAACTTCACCAATTGGTTCCGCAATCTAAGAATCATTCTGTCTGGTGGACAAAAGGACTATGTCCTTGGGAAAGCGTTAGGTGACCCCCCTGCTGCAACTGCGCCGGCTGATGAGAAGGCTGTCTATTAGTCGTGCAAAGATGATTATGGTGTGATTAAGAGCACCATGTTGTTTGCTATGGAACCGGAGCTTCAAAATCGTTTTGAAGAGTATCCCGGGCCCTTTGAGATTCTCGAGGAGCTGAAAACCATGTTTCAGACTCAAGCCCGCTCTGAGAGATATGAGATCTCTGAGAAGTTCTTTAACTGCAAGATGGAGGAAGGGAGTTCCGTTAGTGAGCACTCCATAAAGATGTCGGGCTACACTCAACGCCTTGAGCAACTGGAATGCACGATTCCAGAGGAGCTCAAGATTGACAGGGTTCTGCAATCACTCCCTCCCATCTACAAAAGTTTTGTAGTGACTCATAATCAGATTGGTTCCACTGATACGATCACCGAGATCTTCGCGCAAAGTCAAGGCTGCGGAAGTGGACATCAAGAAGGATAATCATGTGTTGATGGTCAACAAGCCCTCCTTTAAGAAAGGTAAGGAGCAAAGAAGCCCTTCAAGAAGGGCGGCGGCTTAATGCTCCTGCCGAGAAGAAGCTCAAGTCTGGTCCTAAGCGGGACCGAAAGTGCTTCTATTGCAAGGACAAGGGTCACTTTATGTAAGCTGTCCAAAGTACTTAGCGGACAAGAAGGCTGGCACCATCAAAGGTATATTTGATATACATGTTATTGATGTTTTCCTTACTAGCCCTCGTTGTAGTGCAGGTATTTGATACGGTTCGGTTGCTAATATTTGTAACTCGAAGCAGGGCTATGGAATGAGCGGCGCTTGCGAGGATGAGGTGACGATCTTGGCGTTGAAGCAGATCAAGAGTTGATGTGATGGCCGTCGGCACGCTCTCCTTAGTTTTACCTTCGGGATTAGTTTTAAACCTTAATAAATGTTATTATGTGCCTGCGTTGAGCATGAACATTATTTCTGGATCGTGTTTATTGCAAGACGGTTATTCATTTAAATCGGAGAATAATGATTGTTCTATTTATATGAGTAACATCTTTTATGGTCATGCACCTCTTGTGAATGGTTTATTTCTTCTAAATCTGGAAAGGGATGAAACACACATCCATAACATTGAGGCTAAGAGATGCAAAGTAGATAGTGATAACACTACTTATTTATGGCACTGTCGTCTAGGTCATATTGGTGTAAAGCGCATGAAGAAACTCCATTCTGATGACTTTTGGAGTCTCTTGATTTTGAATCATTTGACACATGCGAACCATGCCTCATGGGCAAGATGATCAAAACCCCGTTCTCCGATATTATGGAGCGAGCAACGGACTTGTTGGAAATCATACATACCGATGTATGCGGACCGATGAGTGTTTCGACGCGCGGTGGATATCGCTATTTCCTCACTTTTACCGATGACTTAAGTAGATATGGGTATATCTATTTAATGAAACATAAATCTGAAACATTTGAAAAGTTCAAGGAATTTCAGAATGAAGTGGAGAACCATCGTACCAGAAAGATTAAGTTTCTACGATCCGATCGTGGAGGTGAATATTTGAGTTATGATTTTCTCACGCATCTTAAAGCAAGTGGAATCGTTTCACAACTCACGCCACGGAACACCACAAGTATAGGTGTGTCGAACTCCGAATCGAACCCTATTAGATATGGTCCGATCAATGATGTCTCTTCTTGATTTGCCGTTATCATTTTGGGGTTATGCATTAGCAACCGCTGCATTCACTTTAAATAGGGCTCCATCTAAATCCGTTGAGACGACACCGTATGAACTGTGGTTTGGTGCTAAACCTAAGTTGTCGTTTCTTAAAGTTTGGGGATGCGAATCTTACGTCAAGAAGTTGATGCCGGACAAGCTCGAACCCAAAGCGGAGAAATGTGTCTTCATAGGATACCCTAAGGAAACTATTGGGTATACCTTCTATCACAGAACCGAAGGCAAAGTGTTTGTCATGAAACGGTTCCTTTCTTGAGAAGGAGTTTCTCTCGAAAGAAGTGAGTGGGAGGAAAGTAGAGCTAGACGAGGTTATTGAACCTTCTCTTGAATTGGAGAGTAGCGCAGCACCTGAAAGTGTTCTAGTGCCGCCTGCACCAACAATAGAGGAAGCTAATGACAAGGATCATGAAGCTTTGACGATGTCACATCGAACGTCGCAGGTCGACAAGGTCGCGTGCCCCTCCTGAGTGCTACGGCAACCCTGTCTTGACTGTCTTGTTGGTAGAAGATAGTGAACCTACGAACTATGAGGAAGCGATGATGAGCCCAGACTCTGAGAAATGGCTGGAAGCCATGAAATCCGAATTGGGATCCATGAGCGAAAACCAAGTATGGACTTTGGTGGACCCTCCTAGCGACCGAAAGGCCGTTGAGTGCAAATGGATCTTCAAGAAGAAAACGAAGGCGGATGGTAATGTTACCGTCTATAAAGCACGGCTTGTCGCGAAATGTTTTCGACAAGTTCAAGGTGTTGACTACGATGAGACTTTCTCTCCCGTAGCGATGTTTAAGTACATTCGTATTTTATTAGCAATTGCTGCGTTTCATGATTATGAAATATGGCAGATGGATGTCAAGACTGCTTTCCTCAATGGCAACATTGATGAAGAGTTGTATATGATGCAACCCGAAGGTTTTGTCGATCCTAAGGATGCTGATAAAGTATGCAAACTTCAGCGTTCCATTTATGGACTGAAGCAAGCATCTCGGAGTTGGAACCTTCGTTTTGATCAAGTGATCAAGAGCTTTGGATTTGTTCCAAATTGCTACGAAGCTTGCATCTACAAGAAAGTGAGTGGGAGCTCGGTGACTTTTCTGGTACTATATGTGGATGACATATTGATTATTGGAAATGACATCAACATGCTTAACGATGTGAAGAGTTATTTGAACAAGTGTTTTTCAATGAAAGACCTAGGTGAAGCTGCTTATATATTGGGCATCAAAATCTATAGAGATAGACAAAGACGCCTCGATAGCTTTAAGCCGAGTACATACCTAGACAAAGTTCAAAAGGTTCGTAATGGATAAGGCAAATAAAGGTTCAAAGGCCCATGTTGTTAGGTAAGATATTGAGCAAGGCTCGGTGTCCATACGGTAAATGATAGGGAAGCTATGAGCAAAGTGCCTTATGCCTCGCCATAGGTTCCATCATGTATGCCATGTGTGTACTAGACCGGATGTGTCCAATGATCTTAGTTTGACGAGCAGATATCAAAGTGATCCAGAGTGGAACATCGATGCCGTGAAGAACATCCTAAAGTACCTAAATAGGACTAAAGAAATGTTCTTAGTCTATGGGGTGATGAACAACTTGTCGTAAAGGTTACGTCGACGCTAGTTTTGACACCGACAAGGATGATTCCAAATATCGACAGGATACGTTTATATTTTGAATGGAGGAGTGAGTCGAGAAGCTGCAAGCAAAGCGTGATCGCGGATTTACAAAGGAAGCGGAATACATGGCTGCCGCAGGCGTCAAGTGAAGGAGTTTGGATCGAAACTTCATCATCGAGCTTGGCGTGGTTCCAAGTGCATTGGACCCATCGGAGATATTGTGTGACAACATCGCGCCATAGAACTTGCTAAGGAACCAAGATATCATCCAAAGACCAAGCATATCAATCATAAGTTTCATATAATCCGAGATTATATTGCGATGGAGATCTCAAGATTAGCAAAGTACATACAGATCCGAATGTCGCATCCATTGACTAAACCTCTTCCACGTGTAAAACATGATCAGCACCTCAGTGCCATGGGTGTGAGATTGTTGCCAAATGTAAACTAGATTATTGACTCTAGTGCAAGTGGGAGAATGTTGGAATTATGCCCTAGAGGCAATAATAAAGATGTTATTATTATAATTCTTGTTCATGATAAAGTTTATATTCCATGCTAGAATTGTATTAAGAGGAAACTTTAATACTTGTGTGGTTTGTGAACAACACCGTGTCCCTAGTACGCCTCTATGGACTAGCTCATTGATCAATGATGGTTAAGGTTTCCTAACCATAGACATGAGTTGTCAATTGTTAATGAGATCATATCATTGGAGAATGATATGATGGACAGACCCAAACTAAGCAAAGCAATTAGATCGTGTCATCGTGTTCGTCTTTGCGAAGCTTTTCCTATGTCAAATATTGTATTCCTTAGACCATGAGATAATACAACTCCCTGGTATCGGAAGAAAGCTTTGAGGTCATCAAACGTCATCCTATGAGAGGGTGATCATAAAGGTGTCTCTCAGGTGATCGGAAAATATCTGTTGGGTTGTATGTATCGAGATGGGATTTGTCCCTCCCAAGTCGGAGAGATATACTTCGGGCCCACTCGGTAATCGATATCAACACCGCTTGCAAGCATGTGGTTAAGGAGTTAATCACAAAGTGATATCGGATTACGGAACGAGTAAAGTACTTGCTGTGAACGGGATTGAACTAGGTATGACGGTACCAACGATCGAATCTCGGGCAAGTAAAATATCGCAAGACGAAGGGAATATATATGGGATTGATTGAATCCTGGCATCGTGGTTCATCCGATATGATCATAGATGAATGTGTGGGAGTCAATATGGGTGCCCAGACCCCGCTGTTGATTATTGATCGAAGATCATGTCTGCATATTCTCGAACCCGCAGGGTCACACACTTAACGTGTCTTGACGCTAGGATAGATTGGATAATTGGTTTATAAATTTTTTTTGGAGTCTCGGATGGGATCCGGGACATCACGAGAGGTTCCGGAATGGTCCGGAGAATAAGATTCATATAAGGCAGTGCAGTTTTTGGATTCGGAATTGTTCCGGGTTAATCGGTATTGTACCGGAAGCTTCTAGAACCTTCCATAAGGGGACCAACGTGGCCCCACCTTCCGGGAGGGGGCATGGGCCTATGAGGGAGTGTCCTGGCCGCATTGGGCCAGGGGCACAAGGCCCCATAGGGCCCAGCCGATCCTAGAGAGTTTAAATCGTTTAAACTAGAGATAGGGTTTCTAGAAGAGGGGAGAGTCCATGCCCCCCACTCCTTATCCTTTGGGCTTGGGGGAGGGGCTAGGGCTGCGCCCCACCCCTCTATATAAAGAGGGCTGGGGGCGCACCACCCCCCACACCTTCCCCTCCAACCCTAGCCGCCCTGCTGCCCTTCCTCTCTCCCTCCCGACTGCTTGTAGGCGAAGCCCTGCTGCAGAAATTCTCCACCATATACACCACGCCGTCGTGTTGTAGATCCAATCCATATCTCCACCATACTTGCTGGTCCGAGGAAGGAGGAGACGTCGAGGTGCTGCACGTGTGCATCTCACGGAGGCACCGCCACTTGTGGTGCTAGATCGGATCGGATCGCGAGGAGGAGAAGCGAGTACGACTACATCACCCACGTTCCGATTTAACGCTCACCAGGCGAATCTTCAAGGGTATGAAGATCTAATCCAATCTCTCTCGTTGATTGCATCTTCTAGATTAGATCTTGGCTTTCCCTCTGTTCGCATCCGTAGAAAATTTTGATTTACTATGTCGCGAAACCCTTCAGCAGCTTCGTGAGAAGGACAAGCTCTTCGCGGAGCAAGATGAGATAGTCAAGGAGATGGAGGCCAAGTTTGAGAGTCAGGATAGAAAGTTCAAGAGTCAAGAGAAGAGAGTCCAAGATAGGAACAAGAGGATTCGAGACATGACTTCAGAACTATAGGCCAAGGACTTCGAGCTCGAGTATCAATAGGTGGTGATTGAGAGACTTCGTTCACAGAAGAGGGCTCTCAAAGCCAAGGTAGAGGCCTTGACCACCAATGTCGAGGAGTACAAGACCGCTATGGAGAATGCAGGTCTTACACTTGTTGATGAGGAGGTTGATGCAGAGGAGTAGTGACGACTACTCATTTACCTTTTATTTACCATGCTTTTGATTATTGAGGCGCAATGACCACCCAACATGTGGATGGCTTGCTATTGGTGTGTTTACTTTTCAAAGCTTGTTGTCTATGTTGTTGAAATTTTACTACTATGATGCATGTTTGGTGATTGTTTATGTGTTGTATTGTGCATGATAGCATCTATGGGTATCTCATTCTTATCCTTATTGAAAACCACAGATGCCTCCTCGACGTGCCAATCCCAACCCTAACAACAACAATATCACCCCCGAGATGCAGCAGATGATGACAGCTCAGACGCAGCTGATGCAGATGATGACCATGTTCATACAGAATCAGAACAACAACAACAACAATAATAATAACAACAACAATCAGAACAACCCACCGGGTTTTGACATGCTTACCAGATTCTTAAGACTGAGGCCAGCAAAGTTCTCAGGAACTACTGATCCTATGGCGGCCAATGATTGGGTACATTCTGTGAACAAGGACTTGGTAACTGACGAGGTTTAATCTCATCAATGCCCATTGTTATGGACTTGGGTTTTGGAGAAGATGGGGATGCTGGAGATCGTGGCACGGTTAACAGACAAGCAACCAGGGGACACGAGATTTACCCAGGTTCAGGCCCCCGGAGGGAAAATCCTACTCCTGCTTGTCTGCTCTTGATTACGACGGAACCGAAAGTTACAGGGTGCACAGATTCGATCTGGCGTGGATGCGTGTGCGAGAGTATGAGTCGAGGGATCTAGGACGTGCCCTCCTGGCCTTTATATAGACTTAGGCAGGTCCCGGGCATAGTCCTAGTCGGTTACAAGTTCTAGGGTTTTACCCCTTTGAATTTCCTATCTCCGCTAGTCTTGTTCTCCAAGGATCCGAAGGCGTCATGGGCCTTGGCCACCCGAAAATCTTTTTCGGCCAGTGTATATCTGCTGTGGGCCTTCCTTGGGCTGGACTAGGTATGCTAAAGTCACATACCCGTAGGGTATAACCATGTCAGTAGCCCCCGAGTGATCAGTCGAATCGTGGATTCGGCTGAGGACTCTTCCATCTTTCGGGTGCAGCTATATATTAATAGTATATGTGTGTAGGGATTGTTGATGCGTGTGCCCGACTCACCTGACGGATCAGGGTCAGTTAACTGTCTTAGGATGAAACGACACGATCTTCTTCAGGTTCAGGTCCCTCAACCCGGATCTGGAACATATGCTTGCGTAATTCGACTCAGGTCGCGGAGGACTTACAGGAGTGGAATTCCAGTGATTTTAATTGGTGTACCCAACGCGTCCATCGGGATTTTTCATCGTACCTGCTGATACGGATTCGTACTGGCAGAGCGCAGTCAGGTGCATTGCTAGGCCATCAGATGATATCTGTAGGTCTTATCTTTGCGTCGCAGACGCAGCATCCGAACATTTATCACCATGGAGGTGTTTCGGGTGGCCTAGGAGATTGTTGCTCACTCGGCCGTTTTGTTGGGGCAAAGTTGCCAAAAAAATTTTGCATGCTCATCCGGAGGATCGCAGTCGATGATTTCATAGGGTGCGCGACAAGCGCTCCCTATGGGAGTAGCCCCCAAGTGTCTGTTCGAGTCGTAGACTCGAACGGAGACTTTAGTTCAAGCATTGTTTCTGTCGTTAAGTCCGCAGGACTCGAATTTTTTTGGATGCTTAAATCCATCCTGCCTATGGGAGTAGCCCCCGAGTCCGTAGTGGAGTCGTAGACTCGACGTAGGACTCAGAGAAGTAATTTGTCCTCATTTGTCTGTCGGATGCGTGGCCAGCGCTCCTAATAGGAGTAGCCCCCGAGTATTTAGTCGAATCAAAGATTCGAGTGAGTACTCTTAGCTGTGGAGCCGAAGTGGTGCTAGTATAGCTTTTGATGACGCTGCTTTATTGATGACCTGCCGCTCGCTACGCCAGAGATGACTTGACTGGACGAACATGGGTCCCACTTGCTGACTTTGAATTGACCGGTCACGTGGGGTGTGGAGATAATTACGGCGTCTCCTCGATTTCCGCGCGTAGTGGACGGCGTGGTAACGACGGTTTGATGTGGTGTTGACACGTGTACGGCCAGATCTACCGTTGGCGTTAGGTATTCTCGATGGACGGCCAGCGTGCGTCGTCTTCGCTGTTATAATCCTTGGTGAAATCGTGGTTTGTTTTTCACCGCACCAGTTCATCTGTTCACTACCTCCTTGTTCTTGAGCGATTCTTGCGGCACGCTGAGCTTTCCTTCCACATTTCCTTCGTTCTTTCTGTGTTGTCATCGCCACCACTGCCGTAGCGCCATGGGGAAAACAAAGAAGTCCTCATCTGCTGTTGGGACCAGCGCCGCCGGAGGCAAGAAGGGTACCGCCGCTGCTCGGGTCACCTATGGTGGCTGGCGGCGATCAGAGACACGGGAGAGCGATCTCCGCAAACTGCGTGAGCGGGGCCTGATCCCGCAAGATACGACGGCCGTCAAACTCCCCGGCAATGAGGTAATCCCTCGTCCCCCATCTGGGTACCGGGTTATGTTTCTCGCCTTCGTCTTGCGTGGGTTTTCGTATCCAGTCCATGACTTCCTTCGTGGACTGCTCTTCTTCTATGGGGTTCAGTTGCATCACCTGTCTCCCAATTCTCTTCTCCATATTGCTTGTTTTATCACTTTTTGCGAGTGCTGGCTTGGCATTGAGCCGCACTTTGGCCTCTTCCGGAAACTCTATTCAGCGAAGAGGCAATCTGGTTCGGATGGTGTGTATCCCATTGGGGGTTTCATCATCTCCCTCAGTCCCAATCTGCAATTCTTTTCCTTTTCCATGACCGAATCTGTCCAGTACTGGCGGAGGCGGTGGTTTTATATCCGTGACTCCGTAGTGCCCGGGCAAGATTTTGGTCTTATTCCCTTTGACCCCTCCCAAATGATTGAGAATAAAAGGTCTTGGAAAAACCAAATCTTAGACGGTGAGGTGGCGGAGATAGAGGCCCTGTACCGTCGGGTGGAGGATCTCCAACTGATTCCTGAGAAGGAGGTGAACGGTGTGGACATCATCCGAACGTTTCTTGAGCGTCGGGTGCAGCCTCTCCAAGCGAGGGCGCACCCGATGTTTCTTTATTCTGGGCACCGTGATCCAAAGAGGGTTTCGAGTGAGAAAATCTCCGAGGTGGAACTTGACAAGGCTCTTCGCGCGCTGTTGAAGTTCAAGGCCGACAAAAAAATCCCGGGAAAGTCGACCTCCTTTTCTTCGCGCTGGTCGCATCAAGGTGTAGATTTGCGCACGTAGTGCTCCCCCTTTGTTTTTGTCGGCTGTGTATTTGTTTCCTTTGTTTGCTAACAAAGTTCCTTCTCATCTTGCAGAGCTTCAAAGTGCCGGGCATGGTACCACCGTTGCCCGAAAGGTATCCGAATGCCCCGGATAATGAAGTGGTGGATTCCGTGTCCGAGCTACCGTCAGCGCGATCTCCAGCGGAGGATGCCGACGAGTCGAGTGAGGACCATTCGCGCAAGCGATCACGGAGCTCCAGCGAGTCTTCGGATGCCTCGACTCCTCCGACTCCCAGGAACCCTCTGGGCCTTGAGCGTCATAGTGATGGTCATGGAGGTTCTTCCTCTCCCCTTCCTGCCATTCCTGTGCGGGCTGTCGCGCCGCACCCGCCAGCAAAGCGGAAGAAGGAAGAAAAGAAGGAGGAGAAGAAGGAAGAGAAGAAAGAGGAGAAGAGGGCCCGAAGGGCTTCTCCTATCTTCGACCTGAGCGCATTGGGCTCGTAAGTTTTCTTGTTGCACTGTTGTCCTTTGTTCCCTCGTGATTTTTGCACCTGTGTTGATTGGTTCGTATGCAGGCAATCCTCCCACTACTCTAGTGATGGTGTGCGGGAGATGATGGGGGAGTCGAACATTGCGTCGCCTCCTCCTCAGACGGTGGTGACTTCGGGTGGCGCCGCTCCAGATCCTCCTGTGCGGGAGGCGCTGGTGGTTGCGCCTCAGAATTTCACAAAGGGCTTCGGGTCGCCGGAACATGTATGTTTTCTTCATGTCATGGGGAAGCCCCGAGTGTCTTCGTGCTGATGTTGTTTTTGCTTTGTGTTGGGCGAGCACCCAAGTCCTTTCTTACATTTCTTTTTCTCGCATTTTTGTACAGGAGGCCAAGCGGTCATGGGGCGCCTGGCGCTGGAGGCGAAACTTCGGCAGCTTCAAGGTATCTGTCTGCCTGTTAATACCTCTCTTGTTTATCCGGTCCTGTTCTTTGACACTTGCTTGTCTTAAATGCAGAGGAGCATAACGACTCTCTCCGTGAGGTTGACGCTCTTAAAAAGATCCTTGGCCAATCGGAGCAGAAAGCCGAAGCCGCCGTCGGTGCGAAAGAACGCCTTGAGCTAGAGCTGACGAAGGTAACCGAAGCGAAGGATCGTCTGCAGCAGGAGGCCGCAGATCGTGAGGAGCAGCTGGCCACCGTTGCGGCTGCTCGTGAAAGAGGGGTGGCGTCGAAGCTCATGGCTGCTGCCAAGGCTATTTCGGGTGAGTGCTAATTTTTCACTTGGTTCTGTTTCTACGAGTCTTCTTCGATGCTGCCTTGCTTCATGCTTTTCTTCATTTTTGTCTCAGATGCCGTAGGCATCGAGTTCGACCGCGGTGCTCTGGAGAACGGCAGTGCTCTAGATGATGCCACTGTGGCGGTCGAAGATCGCTGCGGCACCATCGTCAACTCTCTTGCCAAGGCGAAAGAGGTCCTTGGTCGCTTCTACCAGGAGCTCTTCCCGAAGGGCGCAGCCCTTGAAGATGTGGATGCCCGGCGAGGCTCACAAAGGCGCTGCGCGTACAAGCGCAAGCAGAAGGGCATCGGCACGTCCGTCGGGCTGGCGATGGCCTTGGAGGCTGGAGCGGAGCTGGACTTGCCTCAGATCACCTCTCGGATGCCGACGACTGCGGATGGATCCAAGGTAGCCTTCGCTGCCTACTCCGCTCGCTGCAGACGATATGGGCCCAAGCTCATTGACTTGCTGTCTGAGTATGCATTGCGGCAGCAGGGCGAGGCCAAAGCTAGGCAGTCTGGCTCCGAGGCGACTCAGTGTCCTGCACCTTAGGCATAGTAGACGTAGGGTAGTGTGTAGTCTACTTTTGTTGTAAATATATTTTGTAGTACCGTCCTTGTGCCACGTAGTGGCCTTATATATTTAATGAATTCCTCCGAGTTGTGCTCAATCCTTGGCTGAATGTCTATGTGCCTTCTTTTTTCTGCTACTATAGGTTCCTTCGGGTGCTGACCCGGCTGACACTTCATCCGCAAAGCCCGCGCGACCATCGTTGGATGATTCCTCGCAGCTCGCTTTCCTTCGAGATCTCGTGCGCAGTTTGGAGAGGGAATTGCTCGGGTTGCGTGGCCACGCCGACGTTTGGAAGTCCAAGGCGGATCGTGGTGCAGCCAGAGAGGAGTACCTGATGGCGGAGCTCGGTCGGCTATCCGAGCAGCTGCAATGTAAGTTGATCCTTGTTTCGGGTTGTAGTTTTAGTTCTTCGGGTGAGCCTGCTGGCCTTATTCTTGTCTTGTGCGATTGTCGCAGGTGCGAATCTTGCTCCGAGGGAAGAAAAAGAGTGTGTCGCTGTTCAGGTCAATTTCTTGACTCAGCAGGACATGGAGGCCGGCGACTTCTTCTGGATGGATCGCGATCGCGCCATGGTTCCGGCGACGGTGCAAGATCGTGTCTATCAAGTTTCGCGGGTGCTCCGCCAGGTGCAGACATCACTTTCCTCAGTGCTGCACGTCATGTTTCCTTTGGATGCCGTGCCGACGACCCTTGCTGGTCTTCTGTCAAAATTTCGGAGTGCCAGCAATGTCAAGGAGCTGGTGCGGCAGCAGATCGTCGCAGGAGTCAAGGCTGCTTTATCTCTTGTGAGGGTGCACCGCCCTGACGTATATTTGGCTGCTGTGGCAGCTGGGCCGCCTCTTCGACCGGATGGTGGCGAGTGGAACATGCATCCGCATTACGCGGCTGTAAGGCAGTATGCCGAACAGATTGTAGATTTGTTTGAGCAGCGTGCTCAGGTTATTCTTCAGAATAGGTAGGACCTGAAAATGAACAGATAGATGTAAAATTTGTATATTTCGGCTGGGCGTGTTTGTGCCCTTTGTTGTAAAGGTTTTCTTGTTTGTGAGCACGCAGTGCTCTGATTGAGTACGTGTCCTTTTCGTTTGCCTGACGTGGTCAGCTACTTAGGTGTACACGTTTGGTCCTCAGTCGATGAAATCGTGAGGTGGGGGGAGCCCCGGAGTGCATTTGTAGCATGTAGTAAAGTTGCTGAAAAAGAGTCAACCGAAGTTTGGGGCGAGACACTTAGCTTTACTTATATCGTAATGGAGGAGGTACATGGTTTGGCTGAGTAGCCTTGGCTGAAAGCCTTATTGAAAGTAAAAGGGGGGTAGGTTGCTACGGGTAGAATCGTCGCAGGTGCCATATGTTCCATGGGTTGGAGTATGCGACTCCAGACTCCACGTGTTTGAGGCGATAGGCGCCACCTGGGATGACTTCGGTGATGACGTAGGGTACTTCCCATGGTGACTCGAATTTGTTCGGTCGCTTTTGCTTGAGTCGTAAGACGAGGTCTCCTTCGACAAAGGACCTTGGGCGCAGCCGGCGGCTGTGATAGTTGCGGAGACTCTGCTGGTACACCGCTGATCGAGCTGCTGCTATATCCCGCGCTTCGTCGAGTGTGTCGACGGCGTCTTCGAGTGCAGCCGTAGATTCGGCTTCGCTGTAGGCGACGACTCGTGGAGCCTGGTGGCGCACTTCGGCTGGTAGCACGGCCTCAGCTCCGTGCACCATGAAGAACGGTGTGTAGCCGGTGGAGCTGTTTGGCGTAGTCCGTAAGCTCCACAGGACGGACGGTAGCTCTTTCGTCCAGTTTCCAGCTTTTAGCTCCAGTGAGCTCATGAGGCGCTTCTTGATGCCGGCGCCGATGAGGCCGTTGGCCTTTTCCACTTGCCCGTTTGTTTGCGGGTGTGCCACTGAGGCATATGTGATGTTGATCCCGAGGCCTTCGCAGAAGTCCTGGAATTCTTCGGAGATGAAGTTTGATCCGTTGTCGGTGATGATGCTGTGCGGTACGCCGAACCTGTAGACAATGGATTCGAAGAATTTGACGGCGGTTTTGCCCTTCTGGTTGGTGACTGGCATGGCCTCTATCCACTTGGTGAATTTGTCGACTGCGACCAGGAGGAAGACGTGTCTCCCTTTCGAGGATTTTGGCAGTTTGCCGATCATGTCGAGGCCCCATTGAGCAAAAGGCCAAGCTATGGGTATGGGTCTAAGTTCGGACCCAGGTGCGTGCGGTTTGTCGTCGAACCGTTGCATCTTCGGACGATGTCCTTCGCGTCTCTCATGGCCGCTGGCCAGTAGAATCCTGCTCGTAGAGCTTTGGCGACAAGGGAGCGGCTGCCTGAGTGGTGGCCGCAGATGCCCTCGTGAATGTCTTGGAGTATGGCTTTGCCGTCGTCGATGGTGACACACCGTTGTAGTACACCCGTGATGCTGCGTTTGTACAGTTCGCCGTTGATGATGGTGAAGGCTTTTGACCGGCGAGATATGTGCCGGGCATCTGTCGGGCTGTCGGGCAATTCTCCGTTTATCAGGAACTGAAGGTATGGGCGTGTCCAGGTTTCTTCTACTGCCATGACCTGCATCAGGCTGACCATAGCGACCTCTGTGTCCAGTTTCTCGGGTCCTTCTTGTCCTTCGGGTAGCGTAGCCCCCGAATGTTCTGCTTCTTCGGGTGATCCTTTGGGGAATTTCCGCTTGATGGATGGCACGCAGATTTGTTCGAGGAACACACCTGGTGGCACCTTTGCGCAAGTGGAGCCGATGTTGGCGAGTCTATCGGCTTCCTCGTTGCTCTCTCTTCCAACGTGCCAAAGTTCGTAGCCATCAAATTCTCCTTCGAGTGCGTTGTAGAGCGCGCGGTACGCGATCATGTTTTCGGCGTGTGCGTCACACTCATTCATCGTCTGCTGGACGACGAGGTTGGAGTCACCGTAGATGACCAGGCGCGTTGCGCCGCATATTTTTGCCATCCTCATGCCATGGATGAGGGCTTCAGATTCGGCCGTTGTTGGAGGCTCAATTTCATCCAAGAATGTACTTCATCTTGTCACCTTGCGGGAGGTCAAGATGACCTCTGCTCCGGCTTCGCGCTTCGAGCCGTCGAAATGCATTGTCCAAGACTGCGACATGTCTGGGGTATCTGGCAGCTGCAACTCCATCCAATGTACCAGGAAGTCCGGGAGGACTTGAGATTTGATTGCGTGTCGCTTCTCATAGACGATGTCCAAGGGTGATAGTTCGATGCCCCACAGGGCAACCCGTCTTGTTGCCTCTGGATTATTCAGGATGCTGTTCAGGGGTGCCTCGTTGACGACCATCACTTGGTGCTCCTGGAAGTAATGGCTGAACCGTCGAGCTGTCATGAACACGCTGTAGGCTAGCTTCTGGTAGTGAGGGTACCTCTGCTTTGTTGGTGTCAGTACCTCGCTGAGGTAGTAAATTGGGCGCTGGACCCCATGGGTCTTGCCTTCTTCGGGTCGTTCGACCACGAGTACGGTGCTGACCACATGGTGTGTGGCTGCTATGTACAACATCAGGGGTTCGCGCTCCTTTGGCGTGACCAAAAAGGGCGAGGTGGAGAGGAGCCGCTTGAGGATTTTGAATGCGTCGTTGGCTTCTCGTGTCCACTCGAACTTGTCTGCTTTACGTAGCAGCTGGTAGAGTGGTAGGGACTTCTTGCCCATACGGCTGATGAACCTACTTAGTGCCGCTACTCGTACTGCGAGCTGCTGGACGCCCTTGAGGTTTTTCCGCTTCTCCATTGTCATGATGGCTCTGATTTTCTTCGGGTTCGCCTCAATCCCTCGTTGAGAGATGAAGTACCCGAGCAGCTGACCCGAGGGGACGCCGAAGGTGCACTTTTCTGGGTTGAGCTTGATCCTATAGCGATCAAGGTTGTCGAACGTCTCGCGGAGATCGTCGATAAGTGTCCTTGCCTCCCTGGTTTTTATTACTATGTCGTCAACATAAACTTGTACGTTGCGACCAATCTGGTCCTTGAGGCAGGCTTGCATGCATCGCTGGTACGTGGCACCCGCGTTCTTTAGCCCGAAGGGCATTGTGTTGTAACAGAATACTCCGAACGGTGTGATAAACGCCGTTTTCTCCTGATCTTCGACCTTGAGCCGAATCTGGTTATAGCCTGAGTAGGCGTTGAGGAAGGAGAGTTTCTCGCAACCTGTAGTCGAATCGATTATCTGGTCGATCCGTGGAAGAGGGAAGTGGTCCTTTGGGCAATGCTTATTTAGTGATGTGAAGTCCACACACATCTGCAGGATGTCCGTGTCCTTCTTCGGGACCATCACCGTGTTCGCAAGCCACTCGCTTTCTTTGATTTCCCTGATGAAGTCTGCAGCGAGCAGTCTATTGATTTCCTTGCCGATAGCTCGTGGCTCAACCGGGTCTTCGGATGGATTGCTTGACCGGCTTGGTGTCTGGAAAGACATTGAGTGCGTGCTCGGCGAATTCCCTGGGAACTCCTGGCATGTCCGCAGGACACCAGACGAAGATTTCCCAGCGCTCACGGAGGAATTCGACGAGCGCGCCTTCCTATGCAGTGCTGAGGTCATTGGCGGTGAGGGCCGTCTTGGAGGCATCCGTCGGATGGACCTGCACTTTCTTGGTGTTGACGGTGGAGTCGAAGGACATGTCAGGTTGCGTTACGCCTTGTACTGGGGTAGCCCATTGTCCATCACCTCGCGAGCCTACAAGCTCGTCTTGCATGCCGAAAGACGGAGATTTTGTTGAAATCTCCGCATTGGTCCGATCGGGTGAAGCTCCGTGGACGGTGATGACGCCTTGGTCCCGCATCTTGAGTAGTAGGTATGCGAGTGGGACGCCAGGAATCTTGCGAATGCTACACGCCCCAGGATGGCGTGGTATTGCGACGGCCAGTCCACCACTTCGAATTCTAGGCGCTCATGCCGAAAGTTGTCCGGCTTCCCGAAGATGACGTCGAGCCCTATTTTGCCCAGGGGGAATATGCTCTTTCCTGGGACAATGCCGTGGAACGTTGTGTCTGATTGTTCCAGGCTGCATTGCGGGATCCACATAGCCGCTAGAGTGCTTGCGAACATTAGGTTGATGCCGCTGCCGCCGTCCATGAAGACGCGACTCATTTCGAAGCCTCCGATCTGCGCCTCCAGCACCAGGGCAGCATGAACTGGGCGAGGGATCTGGCAAGGGTGATCCGCGCGAGTGAATGTGATACAGGACTCCGATCCGCTGAGGTACTCAGGGATTGCAGGCGGAGTTGCCACAGCCAAGTTGATTTGTCGGGTGATTTTCTTCTGCACCCTGTTTGTGGGGCGTCCCTTCTGGATCATATTTAGTGCTCCTTTTGGTGGGGGGTATGCGACCCCGACGTTGTTTTGCGCTGGTGCGACTGGTTGATTTGGGCCTCCAATAGGCGGCGGTGGAGGAGCTCCGTGTGCTGTTTCACCTGGCGCAGGTGCGTTTCCGAATGCAGGAATTGGAGCTTGTTGCCTCATCTGCACCATGCCTTCGCTGAGTTTCTGGAACTCGCGGCAGTCCTTGAGCATGTGGCTGGCTTTCTTTTTGCCATCCTGTTTGTCGATGTAGAATTGGATGGTGCATGGACCCGAAAGTTTGTCGAATGCTGAGGGTCCGTTGTTGCGGTCGCGTTACACGATCGCGTTGGTCGTCCGTTGTCGCGAAGTTTCCGCCATGTATCCTCCATCGCTGTTGTCGTTATTGGTCGGCGTGGCCGCGACCATGTCGGGTCCGTCGTGGTCCTCGTAGACGCGCGATCTCCTCTTGCTGCGACGTTCACGTCTTCGGCCGTAGTCGTCCTCTTCATCTGATTGCGGTCGCTGGATGCAATCTTCGCCCGCCCAACTGTTGGCGATTTCCATGAGGTGGTCGAGTGTCTTGGGCTTTACACGCCCAAGTTCCTCCTTGAAGTCTTGGCGCTTGACGCCGTCCCTGAAGGCGTCGATGGCCCTCTCTTCGGAGATGTGTGCTGCGGAGTTCTTGGTTGTAGACCAGCGTAGTATGTACGAGCGAATAGATTCACCCGTTCTCTGAGTGCAGGCTCGCAATTCTTCGATTGAGGCGGGCCTCTTGCTGGTGCCTTTGAAATTTCGGATGAAGCTGTAAGCAAGATCCTCCCAGCTTCGGATGGATCCTGATGATAGGCTGCTGAGCCAGACTCGCGCCGCGCCTGTCAGCTGCAGCTGAAGGCATTGCATGGCGGTTTCTTTGTTGCCTCCGTGAAGCTTGATGGATGACAGATGGTCACTGAGCCAGGAATTTGGATCTTGCGTGCCGTTGAACTTCGGAGTATCCGAAGGAAGCTTGAAGTTGCGTGGCATCTGTGTTTGCCGAACAGATCTGCTGAAGCATCGGGCCCCGCAAAAGTTCTCCTTCGTCTTCATCCATCTCAGATTCAGACGAGCATGCGCGTTTGGCGCGTGCTTTGTCGATCTTGCGCCGTGTAAGCTTGTCTCTGGCGTCGTAGTCATGTTTGTGGCGGTGTGAACTCTTCTTCCTTCGAGGAAGTTCGTGCTCCTCTTCCTCTTCGGATGAGGGTGTGGGGCTCCGGTCGCGCCTGGCCGGAGCTTTCTTCTTCGGCTCCGCAGGAGCGTCTTCGTGGAGCGCAGCTCCGATTAGTCCTAGCCCGGTGAGTGCGGACCTATGCATGGCCCTTTTCGGGTCCCCCTCCGGTGGTGGGTGAGCCGCGAGATACGCAGTGGCTGCTATGATCGCAGTTTGTGGTGTCTTCGGGATGATGTTGTCGTCGGCATCCATATCCATGAACGATGTGTGGAGAGTTCGGGTCACGTCGCGCCGCTCCTTGGGATCCATGTTTTCCACCCATGAGCGGTGCTTGTTTCCCTGGTTTCCGTTTGTGCTAGAGCCGGGTGCGATGGCGGAGAGCGCAGCTCGTCGCGCGCTGGACTCGGAGGCTGCTTGCTTGCGCTTGTCTAGCGTCTCCTGCATCTTGACTTGTTTCTTGTGTTCCTCGATGAGGAGGTAGTGGTATGCCATCAGTAGGTCACGTGAGGCGTCTGCAGGTAAGACGATGTCGCCTGCGACTGCACGGCGCGCCTGGACCCATCCTTCTTTGCTAAGTTGGATGACGTGGCCGTTGTTTTCCCTGTTGGGTGGGGGGCGATCGCTTCTTCTGCTTTGCGCTGCCGTTTCGGTTGGGCGGCGGGTTAGGTGTTTCCTCATCGGTTTGGATGACTGAGGCGCATAGATAGCGCTTGCAGATTGGTCGGCTGCTGCCGCAGCTTTCGGATCCGGAACCGTAGGTCCCTTCATCCGAAGGTGGATCATATAGATCGGAGTTACAGCTGCTGCTGTCATAAAACTCATCTGTTGATGGTGACGTGCGTAGCACAGAGTGTGGAGCCCATGAGGCGGGCCTGATTGACGGCACGGGCACCCGTTCAGGGGGGCGGAGGGTGCCAGTTTGTCCCACCTGGAAGCAGAAACTCCCGAACAAAATCTCGTGTCCGTCGCCTACGGGCTCGAAATCCTTCATGGTGGCCGGCGAGTGGGCGGTGAAGTCGAAGGCGCCGAAGAGGAGGTGATTCTCCATCACCGCGGAGTTGTAGATCGATCGGATCGGAACCGTCACGACCGCACAATCAGCAGCCCCAATTACCACAGACGGCGCCAATTGACGAGGTTTAATCTCGTCAATGCCCATTGTTATGGACTTGGGTTTTGGAGAAGATGGGGATGCTGGAGATCGTGGCACGGTTAACAGACAAGCAACCAGGGGACACGAGATTTACCCAGGTTCAGGCTCCCGGAGGGAAAACCCTACTCCTGCTTGTCTGCTCTTGATTACGGCAGAACCGAAAGTTACAGGGTGCGCAGATTCGATCTGGCGTGGATGCGTGTGCGAGAGTATGAGTCGAGGGATCTAGGACGTGCCCTCCTGGCCTTTATATAGACTTAGGCAGGTCCAGGGCATAGTCCTAGTCGGTTACAAGTTCTAGGGTTTTACCCCTTTGAATTTCCTATCTCCGCTAGTCTTGTTCTCCAAGGATCCGAAGGAGTCATGGGCCTTGGCCACCCGAAAATCTTTTTGGGCCAGTGTATATCTGCTGTGGGCCTTCCTTGGGCTGGACTAGGTATGCTAAAGTCACGTACCCGTAGGGTATAACCATGTCAGTAACTGTTGGCTGTAATGATGAAGAGAAGGTCAGATTTGCAGCACACTTGTTGGAAGGACCAGCAGCCACTTGGTGGGATAACTTCCAGATCACCACTCCCATTGAGGATGTGACATGGGCTATTTTTGAAGATGGTTTCCGTACTGATCACATCTCATCCGGAGTGATGAGTTTTAATAAGGAGTTTCATAACTTGAAGCAGATCCACCGTAGTGTGGCTGAATATATTGAAGAGTTCAACAATCTGGCGCGTTATGCACCGGATGAAGTTGACACTAATGCTAAGAGGAAATAAAAGTTCCTTGAGGGATGGAACTATGAATTGAACCTATAGTTAGCTGTGGCCTAGGTCCCCACATATTAGTCCCTTTGTGACAAGGCTACTATTTTGGAGAGCAAGATGAAACAGGTTGAAAGCAAGAAGAGGAAGCACTCTGACAAGCACAACTCGGGATCGTCTCACAAGCGTTCCCATTATGATGATAGTGGGAATTCTGGATCCCACAAGCATGGAAAGTACAACAAGCACCACAACCACAACCGTCATCATGACAACAAGCACCACCGTAGTCATGACAATGACAAGTACAAGAAACACAAGAATCACAAGAGTCATGGCAATGTCAACAAAAGCATAAATTCTTCTTCTGGCTCTTACTGCTTGATAGACTCAACACAAGAAATCTTCTAAAAAGGAAATGTTTTTCTCTGGCATCTTATGATTGTGTATTTCAGGGCTGCAATAGTGAAGAAACAAGTTTACATTTGTTTTGGGAATGCCCCTTTGCAAGAGCCTGCTGGGCTGAAATTTCACAGGTCAATTCGGATCAAAGCATCTTTGAAGTTTTAGTCAGTATTAAAAAAGACCTCAAGGTCCCTTTTGCAATGGAAATTCTGATTCTTGGAACTTGGAGCATCTGGATTTGCAGAAATAATGAAATTTTCAACAATCAGCATGCGTCGATAGAGACCTGGAAGGCTATCGTAGCCCAGGAATTAAGATGGGTCCTTTATAGAATTAAGAAGAAGTATTATCAGGGCCTTAAGATTTGGATTGAAACAAACTTAGATAGGAGATAGTTGATTAGCATGTTATCCCTCTTTTTTTGAGGTGGAATATGTTTGTAAATATTCTTTTGTAACTCTCTATAATCTATAAAAGTTGAAGTGGGGTTTTTTGCCCTATTGTTTTACCCTCAAAAAAAGAGTGGATATAAGAGCCACCACAATGGAAGTGGAAGTGGTAGTGGAAGCCAGCCTGTCAAGAAGGATCTTAGTCAGGTTGAGTGTTTCAAGTGCAAGAAGATGGGGCATAATGCAAATGAATTCCCAGAAAAGAAAGTTGAAGGTCCCAACAAGCCCAACCCTTTCCAGAAAGGGCAAGTGAACCACATCAATGTGGAGGAAATCTATGAAGAGTCAGATGCTGTGGCTGGTAAGTTCAAACTCAATTCTATCCCAGCACTTGTTCTTTTTGATACTGGTGCATCACATTCATTCATATCAAAAGCATTTGTTGATATAAATGGGTTTTCAACTGAAAACATTGGGTGTCCAATAAAAGTAAGTTCTCCAGGTGGAGATATGATAGTAAGTCTTGGATGCCGGGATCTAGTAATAGAGTTTGGAAAGCATAAGTTTCTAGTGAGTCTGATAATCCTAGATTCCCAAGGACTGGATGTAATTTTGGGAATGGATTGGATGACCAAGTATGAAGGAGTACTAGATTGTGCCAATCGAACTGTTGCACTCATAACCCCGGAAAAGAAACGGATAAGATTCAAGTCTAATTTTGAATCTAAAGGGAGTAAGCTTAATTCTCTTAAGGGGGTTAGCATAGACAGTGTGCCAATTGTGAGTGAATATCCAGATGTGTTTCCGGAATAATTGCCGGGAATGCCACCAGATAGAGATGTGGAGTTTCTTATTGATTTGCTACCAAGATCTAGACCAATAGCAAAGAGACCGTACAAGATGTCAGTAGACGAATTGAAAGAACTCAAGAAACAACTTGGAGAACAGTTGCAGAAAGGATTTATTCAACCAAGTTCTTCATCCTGGGGAGCACCAGTATTTTTTGTGGAAAAGAAGGATAGAAGTCAAAGTTTATGCATAGATTACCGTTCACTCAATGAGGTGACCATTAAGAATAAATACCCTTTAGCTAGAATCAATGAATTGTTTGATCAGTTGGAAGGAGCCTATGTATCCTCGAAGATTGATCTCCGATCAGGTTACTTTCAGCTCAAGATAAGAGAACAAGACATACCTAAGACAACTTTCACCACTAGGTATGGATTGTATGAGTATACCGTGATGCCATTTGGATTGACCAATGCACCAGCATACTTCATGAATATGATGAACGAAGTGGTCATGGAGTTCCTCGATAAGTTTGTTGTCATTTTCATCGATGACATTTTGATCTACTCCAAGAGCAAAGAAGAGCATGAAGGACATTTGCATTTGATACTTGAGAAGCTTAGAGAGCATAAGTTGTATGCCAAATTCAGCAAGTGTGAGTTTTGGTTGAATGAAGTTGGATTTCTTGGACACATTGTATCAGGAGATGGTGTAGCAGTTTATCCTGCTAAAGTTTCAACTGTAACTGAATGGGAATCTCCTAAGTCAGTGAAAGAGGTTCGTAGTTTCCTTGGCTTGGCAGGATACTACAGAAGGTTCATTGAGAATTTCTCCAAGATAGCTAAGCCAATGACAGAGTTACTAAAGAAAGACAAGAAATTTGCTTGGTCTGAAGGATGTGAACTCAGTTTCCAAGAATTGAAGAAGAGACTAGTGACAGCACCAGTCTTATGTCTGCCAGATTTGGAGAAAGATTTCCAAGTGTATTGTGATGCATCTCATCATGGATTAGGTGCAGTACTTATGCAAGAAGGGAAAGTTGTGGCTTATGCCTCGAGACAACTCAAAACTCATGAGGTAAACTACCCAACTCATGATTTAGATTTAGCCTCTATTGTCCATGCACTCAAAACATGGAGACACTACCTTTTGGGAAAGCGATGTGAAGTGTTCACAGATCACAAAAGTTTGAAGTATATCTTCACCCAAAAAGAAATTAACATGAGACAAAGAAGATGGCTAGAACTCATCAAGGACTATGACTTGAGTTTGCAATACCACCCCGGTAAAGCAAATGTTGTAGCGGATGCTCTAAGCCGTAAGGTTTTTGTGAATGGCCTTACTAAGGGAGAATTGCCAGATGATCTTTGTGCTCAATTTAGAGATCTCAGTTTGCAGATTATACCAGAAGGACATCTCATGTCATTAGAGGTTTAACCCACTTTGTTGGACAAAATCAAAGAAGCCCAAAAGACAGATAAGGAAATTGAAGAGATTAAGGAAAAGATTGGAAAAGGAAAATCCAAGGGATTCCATGAAGACAAACAGGGTACTTTATGGTATGGAAAACGTATCTGTGTTCCGCAAGATCCGGAGCTTCGGAAACTGATTTTACAGGAAGCACATAACTCACCATATTCTATTCATCCGGGTAACACTAAAATGTACATGGATATGAAGGAAATATTTTGGTGGAATAATCTCAAGATGGATATCGCCGAACATATTGCTTCGTGTGATGTATGTAGTAGAGTGAAAGCGGAACACCAGAAACCAGCGGGATTGTTACAACCACTACCTATTCCTGATTGGAAGTGGGACAAGATTGGCATGGATTTCATTACCGGATTGACAAGGACCCGATCAGGATATGATTCTATTTGGGTAGTAGTGGATCGCTTAACTAAAGTGGCTCATTTTATACCCGTGAAGACAACCTATACAAGTGCTAAGTTAACTAAGATCTATATGAGTAGGATTGTATGTCTGCATGGAGTACCCAAGAGTATTGTGTCAGATAGGGGAACTCAATTCACTTCTCATTTTTGGAGGCAACTACATGAGTCATTGGGAACGAGGTTGGAATTCAGCACCTCTTTTCATCCTCAGACTGATGGACAAACAGAAAGGACCAACCAGATTCTTGAAGATATGTTGAGAGCATGCGCTCTAGATTATGGAGCTAGTTGGGATGAAAGTCTGCCTTACGCAGAATTCTCTTACAATAACAGCTATCAAGCCAGTATTGAGATGGCACCAGTTGAATTTCTCTATGGGAGAAAGTGTACCACCCCATTGCTATGGAATGGTGTGGGAGAAAGAAGTTTGTTCGGACCAGAACTAATCAAAGAGGCTGAAGAGAAAGTCAAGCTAGTTAAGGACAGACTGAAGATAGCACAATCCCGACAGAAGAGCTACGCAGATCCCAAGCGTAGAGAAGTCATCTATGAAGTGGGTGATAGAGCTTATCTTAGAGTGTCACCACTTCGTGGAGTGAAGAGATTTGGTGTCAAAGGTAAACTGGCCCCAAGATATGTTGGACCATTCAAGATTCTGATTCGTAAGGGAGAAGTAGCTTATGAGATTGAATTGCCAGAGTCATTGTCTGCTGTTCACAATGTGTTTCATGTGAGTCAGCTAAAGAAACGCCATCCAGAAATGGAAGAGACTTCTTTGAAGGATACTATACCTTTGGAGGAGGTTCAGTTAGAAATTGATCTCACTTATGAGGAAAAACCCATTAAGATTATCGAGACTGCAGAAAGAGTTACACAGACTAAGACTATCAAGTTCTGTAAAGTTCAATGGAACCATCATTCCGAAGAAGAAGCAACATGGGAAAGAGAAGATGATCTTCGGAAAGACCACCCTCACCTATTTGCTAGCCAACCCGAATCTCGAGGACGAGATTCACCTTAAGGGGGTTAGATTTGTAACATACCTAAAATCATGTTTTCAAATATTGCATATCATTCATGCATGCATATCATTTAGGGATCAAATTTCAAACTCATTTCAAGAAAACAGAAGAACTAAGTGCTATTATTTTATGTGATCATGCATTGATCTAATGCCACTCTCAAGTGAGAGTATAATTGTTTTTTAAACTAAGTTTTGTTGCTCTCATGTTGTTTTGGTTGAATGTTAGAGTTTGGATAAAAAATTTACAAAACAAATATGGTTTTAAAACCATCTCCAAAACATATTCAAATCAAGTGCTATGGCACTGTTTATTTTGATTTTTCCAATAAGACCAAGCAAATCCAATGAGACAGCAAGGTTTTATGTCTAATTTTATGAAGTTTATACTTTACAAAAATCCAGAAAATATTTGAATACAATTTCTTTTGAATTTATTTGAAAATGATTCCTGAAAATCAACTCAGAAAAAGAAAAAGAAATAGGAAATGGAAAAGGGTCGGCGCCAGACTTTCGGCCTAGCAGCAGACCTAGCCCACTAAGCCACCCGGGGTTTTTCCCACTCTCTCTTCTGCGGCACAGACTTACCCCGCGCTCGCTGACTCGTGGACCCGAATGCCACGCGAGCATCGTTCCCGAGCCACGCACCCCACGACCCCGTCGATGCCGCCGTTAACTCCATTACTGCCGCGATTGATGGTGGCTTAATTGCCGGCGTTTCCTCGCGATATTCTCGCCCATGCTCTGGTATAAGACCCCCTCCCCTCTCCGCTCATTTCCCCTCGCTCATCACACTCACCTCGTGTCACATCCCAAGATTTTCCAAATCTTGTTATGTGAAAAATAAATGAATAAAATAAAGCTTTGTTGATTTTCAGGGTGAGAAGATTCTTTTTGAATTCAATTGGAAATTCTCAAACCTATTTTGATTAAATAAATCCTAAAAGGATTTAAAAAGATAAACATTTAATAAAGGAAAATAAAAGTATTTGGAATTACTATTTTTGGATCTTCTAATAAAAGATTTGGTTTTCAAAAGAAAAGGTAGATTTATAAATAAGGATTATTTTATAGAGCCAAATTAAACCTTGGCCAAGCTTTTGAAAATAAAATGTTTTGTTTTGATTAAAAATGGTAAAGGTTTATTTAAATAAAATAATAAGGATTTAATATCCAATTTTATTTAAATAAAAGGTTTTACCATTTTAATTAAAACATCAAAACTTATTAAATTATTTTAAATAAGTTTTCCAAGTGTATATTATTTTCAAATAAAACCTACTAAATGGTTTTGGTACTATTTTGGATTTCAAATAGAGTTTTGGAAATAAATAAAACAAACCCTAATTGATTAAAAAAATTAAGGTCCATTTTATTTAATTAATGAATGGATCCTAAAAAGATTAAAATATTATTTTTGTTTTTGGACTTTGGTTTATGTTGCTAAACAGAACCAAAACTCAATACAAGTTTGGAAGTATTTTGAATTGTTTTGAATGTTTGTTTTGTTGTTTGAATTTCCAAAACAGAAAATAGAATTAGAAAAAGAAAAAGATTACTGAACAAAAAAAAGGGAGAAACAAACAGCCCAACCATCTGGCCCAGCTCCAGCCCAACAGCCCAACCTAGCCCACCTCTCCCTCTCAGCGAGCGAATAGTTTTTCACCGCGAAAGTGTTAGACCCCTCCTTTTTAAAGGAAAGGATCCCTGTGATTGCAATGCTAGTCCCTGGATCAATGCTAGCATCCACAGTTTAAGATGAAGTACACAGATACAAAGGTCGTTTATTACATTCATTCCAGAGATAAAACATAGTCTTTTAGAACTCAGGGCCAAAGGCCTAATACAAGAGTTTAAGGAATAAGTAAATAAACACAAGTCTTCATCTTCATGTGCCACAGGCAAGCATGTTGAGTGTAGACTCATGACTCCTACTCATCATCGAGTAACTGCAACATCACAAGTTCTACACAGAGGGTCAATACTCTGGAATAGTATTGGCAAGTGATACCTTAGTATATTTTAAGTGGACTATATTACTATATGCATTCTGGCTAAGTGTAGCTTGGCTTGCTTTGCTTGAAAATAGGTTTTACCTATTAGTTGAAATCACTAAGTTTTCTTTGTCAAAACATTTCCAAAGAACCACCAATAGACATTGGGGTCTTCACCCTTGTTCACCCACAAAATTTTACTTAGAAGTTGGAGTGATGAGATTCTTGTAGCTTCCATGTCTTGATGCTCAAAAGTGTCCATTGCCTTGGACTAGGCTAAGTACTTAGGTTTTCCATCTGCAGAGGTTGTGCACTTTCCCCACCAGACTTGGTTTCCCAAGACAGGACCTTTCAGAAGCCTTTCCTTAGTCAAATGGACGCGCTCCAACCTATCATCCCATCTACCACCAACTGTCCAATTGACTAAGTTCCAGCAACCTATATGATCAAGGCAGAGCCCATATTGCCAAGTGGTTGCACTGTAAGCTTTCTCAACACTTGGCCTCCAAATCCCTTTGTGCATGGGTGGCTTACCACAAGTGAGATACACAACCCAAGTCCATGGCCTTGTGTAACCACTCAACATAACCCATTCTTCCATTCCACCCAGGAGGTTCATTTAACTTAGTGGTTTTATTAGAAAAATATAAGTCTCATGACTTAGAAATATTTCCATCATGGTAAGTGTAGATTTTCACCAACCCTTGTTTGCTATATAGCTAGGCTAAGCTAGGCATGGCAACTTATCATAGGGAGAATTCCCTAGCAATTCTACTATTCTAATCTACATAGGATTTCCCAATTTAGCATTGGACAAAAATAGCATGCAAGCAAAATATCTAATGCTAGTACAAAACATAGGATAGAAACCTTCATGGAAATATCACTTGCCTTGGTAGTGGGGAGAGTAGCACTCTCCACAATCACAATCACTAGCAAAATCTACAAGAAAAATTATAGCATTCAATTTCACACAATATATTCAATAAAAAATAATATGAATGCATGCATGCAAGAATTTTACTAAGTGGTGATTTTGGAAATTTTTACCAAGCATGTGCATGATACTGAAACATAACAGGACACAAATTTTGCCAAAACAAACTTATTTAACTTTAAAATCAATTACCAAAACAAATCTATACTCAAAATAGCTTTAAATATGATTCCACAAATAAAGTCATTTTAATGGTTACTATTTGTTAAACAAATTGGATATTCAGAAAGGTTTTGTTTCACTAAATCCAACAGTATAAAATTTGTAAAAAACCAACGTGGCATTCAAAAGTTATAGCAGTTTAAAGTTTGGATCAAAATCTGGTTTTAAATTCTGTTTTTGAATTAAATCTTGCCACGCGTCGCAACCTTACTGGTGCGTACCGGTTCGCGCGGATCGCGCTCTGTGGACCGCACGATCTAAGTGGGATCTGGCGGCTCAGATGCGCGCTTACCCCTTCGTTTAATGTTCTATCCTAACCCTACGATGCAGATCCAACGGTCTAAATCACCAAGCCAGAAACTGGCGGCGCTTAGCGGCTGTGCGCGGCGGCGACGACCAGACGGTGGCGGCGCTGGTGGTACAGGTCACTAGGAGGATAGGGAAGGTACTCACCGAGACCGCAAGGACGTGGGAATGCTCAACTCGCATACGGCAAGGGCTCGGGGTTTGCGGTGAATTCCTCGCCGGAGTTGGATCTGGCAACGGTGGCTCTGCTTGAGGTTGAAGGCGACGTTGTGGATCGCTAGGATGCAAACGGAGGATGTGGTTAGATGCAGAAGACCACGTCGAAGACGTGCATGAAAAGGGTTCGGGATGGTCGACTTACCGGGCTTCGCCGGAGTTGAGCTGGAGACGGTGGCGGCCAGTCGTCGATGTTGCTGGAGCTACAGGTCGTGCGAAGGTAAGCGGGGTGTGTCATTAGATGCGCCGCGACTCACTAGACAAGACAGCATGAATGAGAGGCAGAGGGGAACGCGAGACTCACCGGAATTCGCCTTGATCGTCGGAGATGGCGGGTTGCAGAGAGAATGCAGCACTGGGGCGTTACGTGCTTGGGGTGGGGGAAAGAGAGAGGCGAGGGGTTTATGTAGCCAGCTCGCGAGCGAGAATCACTCGAGCTTTTACTTGAATTTAAGCCGCGTAATCAACAGGAAACGGCCGCGTTGATTTGGGGACGAACAGGTCGTGGGGGGGTGGAGACGACGATGCTCGGGTGGGCCACGGTTGTCAGCGAGAGAGGGAAGTGGGAGCGGGTCCCCTCTGTCAGTGAGTTGGTGGGTGCGAGAGTGGTAAAGAAAACGGTTCGCGGGGTGTGTACTACTGGGCTGGTCTGGGCCGTGTTGGGCTGGGTCGGCCAGTTTGGCTGGTTGGCTATTTTTTTCCTTCTCAATTCTTTTTCTTTTTCAGAATGAATTTTCAGAAATGGTTTTAAAACCCAAATTCAAATCTGTTTGAATCCAAAGCTTTTCATGACTTTTGTCCAATAAATCTTGCTCTAAAATAGGTGTTAAACACATCTGAACACTTCTGAACATTTGGGTCTTTTGAAAATAAATTAAAACTATGCCTTTATGATAATAGGCATATAATTTGTTTTTAATTCATATTTTGCTTTGCTACTTTGCTCAAATTTTTGGAAATCACTTGTGTTTGGATTCTAAACAATAATGAAGGATAAATAGCATTTTTCTCAACAATAATTATCACAAGGCTAGGGTTTCTTTACATAAAATAATGAGCCACATTTGCTCCTGTTTCTGAAATGATTTTGAGAAAAACTCTAAATGATGATGAATGCAAGGATGATATGAATGAGTTTTGGAATATGAATTTAGGGATGTTACAAATCTAACCCCCTTAAGATGAATCTCGCCCTCGAGATTCGGATTGGCTAGCAAATAGGTGAGGGTAGTCTTTTTGAAGATCATCTTCTCTTTCCCATGTTGCTTCCTCTTCGGAGTGATGGTTCCATTGCACCTTACAAAAATTGATAGTCTTAGTCCTGGTGACCCTTTCTGCGGTCTCAAGAATCTTCACAGGTTTTTCCTCATAAGTGAGATCACTTTCTAGCTGGAGTTCTTCCAACGGTATGGTATCCTTCAGAGAAGTTTCTTCCATTTCTGGGTGACATTTCTTAAGCTGACTCACATGAAACACATTATGGATGATGATGTTGATTCGTGCAATTCAACTTCATATGCAACTTCTCCTTTGCGACTTAGAATCTTGAATGGCCCAACATATCTTGGTGCCAACTTTCCTTGAGTCCAAATCTTTTCACTCCACCTGAGTGGTGATACCGAGATAAGCCCTATCCCCAACCAGAGGGTGACTTCTCTACGCTTAGAATCACGTAGCTTTTCTGTCGGGACTGTGCTACCTTCAACCTGTCACTAACCAATTTGACCCTCTCTTCGCAGCATTTGATGAGCTCAGGTCCAAATAAACTTCTCGCGCCCACACCAGTCCATATTAATGGGGTGGTACATTTCCTTCCGTAGAGTAACTCAAATGGTGCCATTCCAATACTAGCTTGATGACTATTGTTGTAAGAGAACTCGTGCGAAGGCAAGCTTTCATCGCAACTTGCTCCATAGTCTAAAGCACAGGCTCTCAACATGTCTTCAAGAATTTGGTTAGTCCTTTCTGTTTGTCCATCCGTTTGAGGATGAAAGGCAGTACTGAATTCCAACCTCGTTCCCAAAGATTCATGAAGCTGTCTCCAAAAGTGAGAAGTGAACTGAGTTCCTCTATCTGACACAATACTCTTGGGCACACCGTGAAGGCATACAATTTTGCTCATGTAGATTTTTGCTAACTTGGCACTTGTATAAGTTGTCTTCACGGGTATAAAATGAGCCACTTTAGTTAGGCGATCCACTACCACCCATATGGAATCATACCCTGACCGGGTCCTTGGTAATCCGGTAATGAAATCCATACCAATATTTTCCCACTTCCATTCAGGAATAGGGGGTTGAAGCAAACCTGCTAGTTTCGATGTTCCGCTTTACTCGCTACACACATCACACAAAGCAATATGTTCATGATGTCCCTTTTGAGATTGTTCCACCAAAATCTTTCTTTCATGTCCATGTACATCTTGGTGTTTCCCGGGTGAATAGAATACGGAGAGTTGTGAGCCTCTTGTAGAATCAGTTTCCGCAACTCCGGATCTTGTGGAACACAAATACGTTTCCCGTGCCATAAGGTACCTTGTTCGTCTATATGGAAACTCTTAGCTTTCCCTAGACTTATATTTTCCTTAATATTTTCAATTTCCTTATCAGTCTTCTGAACTTCTCGAATCTTGTCCAATAAAGTGGGTTGAACATCTAAGGACATGAGATGTCCTTCAGGCACAATCTCCAATCTGAGTTCTTTGAATTGCTTACACAAGTCATCTGGCAATTCCCCTTTGGTAAGGCCATTTACGAACGTCTTACGACTTAGAGCATCGGCTACTACGTTCGCCTTACCGGGGTGGTATTGCAAACTTAAGTCGTAATCCTTAATAAGTTCTAGCCATCTCCGTTGTCTCATGTTGATTTCTTTCTGGGTGAAGATATACTTCAAACTCTTATGATCGGTGAACACTTCACACCTCTTACCCAAAAGGTAATGTGTCCATGTTTTGAGTGCATGGACGACAGAGGCTAACTCCAAATCATGAGTAGGATAGTTTACTTCATGAGTTTTGAGTTGTCTCGAAGCATAGGCTACGACTTTACCATCTTGCATAAGTACGGCACCCAAACCTTGATGAGACGCATCACAATATACTTGGAAATCCTTTTCCAAATCTGGCAGACATAGAACTGGTGCTGTCACAAGTCTCTTCTTCAACTCTTGGAAGCTGACTTCGCAACCTTCATTCCAAGAAAATTTCTTGTCCTTCTTTAGCAATTCTGTCATTGGCTTAGCAACCTTCGAGAAATTTTGAATGAACCTTCTGTAGTAACCTGCTAAGCCGAGGAAACTACGAACTTCTTTTACATTCTTGGGAGATTCCCATTCATCACAAATGAAACCTTAGCAGGATCAACTGCCACACCATCCTTTGTCATAACATGACCAAGAAAACCAACTTCCTCTAACCAAAACTCACACTTGCTGAATTTGGCATAAAGTTTATGCTCTCTTAACTTTTCGAGTATCAAGCGTAAGTGTCTTTTATGTTCTTCCTTGCTCTTGGAGTAAACTAAAATGTCATCGATGAAAACGACAACGAACTTGTCCAGGAATTCCATGAACACCTTGTTCATCATATTCATGAAGTACGCTGGAGCGTTGGTTAAACCAAAAGGCATCACAGTGTACTCATACAATCCATATCTTGTGGTGAATGCGGTCTTAGGTATGTCTTGCTCTCTTATCTTGAGTTGAAAATAACCTGACGGAGATCAATCTTCGAGAACACACATGATCCTTCTAGTTGATCAAACAAATCGTTGATTCTTGGCAAAGGATATTTGTTCTTGATGGTCACCTCGTTGAGAGAACGGTAGTCAATACACAATCTTTGTGTTCTATCCTTATTCTCCACAAACAATACCGGGGCTCCCCAAGATGAAGAACTTGGTTGAATAAACCCTTTCTGCAACTGTTCTCCTAACTGCTTCTTGAGTTCTTTCAGTTCATCAACTGACATTTTGTACGGTCTCTTAGCTATTGGTCCAGAACCTGGTACCAAATCTATTAGAAACTCCACATCTCTATCCGGTGGCATTCCTGGTAATTCTTCCGGAAATACATCCGGATACTCACACACAATTGGCACACTGTCCATGCTAACCCCCTTAAGAGAATTCAGTTTACTTCCTTTGGGTTCAAAATTTGACTTGAATTTTATTCTTTTCCCTTCTGGAGTTGTGAGTGCAATCGATTTATTTGCGCAATCTAGTACTCCTTCATACTTAGCCATCCATTCCATTCCCAAAATTACGTCTAGTCCTTGGGAATCTAGGATTATCAGGCTTACTAGAAACTTATGTTTTCCAAACTCTATGACAAGGTCCCGGCATCCAAGACTTACTATCATGTCTCCACCCGGAGAACTAACTTTTATTGGACACCCAATGTTTTCAGATGCAAACCCATTTCTATCAACAAATGCTTTTGATATGAATGAATGAGATGCACCAGTGTCAAAGAGTACAAATGCTGGAATGGAATTGAGTCTGAACTTACCAGCAACGACATCAGGCTCTTCATAGACCTCCTCCACATTGATGTGGTTAGCCTGTCCTTTCTGGAATGGATTTGGTTTGTTAGGTCCTTCCACTTTCTTCTCAGGGCACTCATTAGCATAATGCCCCAGCTTCTTGCATTTGAAGCACTTAACTTGACTGATGTCCTTTTTAACATGCTGACTTCCACTTCCATTACCATTACCACTGTGGTGGCTCTTATGTCCACTCTTGTGGTTCTTATACTTGTCATTGTCATGACCGCGGTGATGCTTGTTGTCATGACGGTTGTGGTTGTGATGCTTGTTGAATTTCCCATGCTTATGGGATCCTGAGCTGCCACTGTCATCATAGTGAGATCGTTTGTGAGACGATCCCGAGCTGTGCTTGTCGGAGTGTTTCCTCTTCCTACTCTCGACTTGCTTCATTTTACTTTCCAAAATAGCAGCCTTGTCACACAAAGACTGATAAGTTGGAACATATGCCACAGACAACTGTAGGTTCAGCTCATCGTTCAAACCCTCCAGAAATTTTTCCTTTCTTTTTGCATCAGTGTCAACCTCATCCGGTGCATAGCGCGCCAGATTGTTGAACTCTTCTATGTATTCAGCCACGCTGCGGTGGCGCTGTTTCAGGTTGTGAAACTCCTTCTTTTTCAGACTCATCATTCCTGATGAGATATGAGCAGTGCGAAAGCCATCTTCAAAGATAGCCCAAGTCACCTCATCAATAGGAGTGGTGATTTGGAAGTTGTCCCACCATGTGGCGGCTGGTCCTTCCAAGATGTGCGAACGACTTTTTCAGCATCCGTGCCCACGGTCACTAAGTCCTTATTCACGAACATAGCCGTCATTGGCTACCATGGGATCGATTGTTCCCGAAAACTTAGCTGGCTCGGGACGCAGAACTGGTGAGCATATCAAAACCGGAGGGTTGTTGTTGTTGTTGTTGTTGTTGTTGTTGTTGTTGTTGTTGTTGTTGTTGTTGTTGTTGTTGTTGTTGTTGTTGTTGTTGTTGTTGTTGTTGTTGTTGTTGTTGTTGTTGTTGTTGTTGTTGTTGTTGTTGTTGTTGTTGTTGTTGTTGTTGTTGTTGTTGTTGTTGTTGTTGTTGTTGTTGTTGTTGTTGTTGTTGTTGTTGTTGTTGTTGTTGTTGTTGTTGTTGTTGTTGTTGTTGTTGTTGTTGTTGTTGTTGTTGTTGTTGTTGTTGTTATTGTTGTTGTTGTTGGGGTTGTTGTTGTTCTGGTTCTGGATGAATGTTGTCATCATTTGCATAAGCTGTGTTTGTGCATTCATCATTTGTTGCATTTCCGGGGTGATGTTGTTGGGGTTGGGGTTTGCGCGACGGGGAGGCATCTGTGGTTTGTTCAAATAGATAATAATGAGATACCCATAGATGTTTTATGCACAATACATCATAAGCAAACACATAACAAGCAACATAAGAATAAAAACTCAACAACCTCATAACAAGCTCATGAAGTAAAACACACAAGGGGCAAGCCATCCACATGTCGGATGGTCCAATAATAAGTTCACAATAACAAGTATGAATATAAAAGGTAAACGTGTAGTCAAGTCTACTCATCAGCCTCAATCTCCTCCTCGACGAAGGTAAGACCTGCGTTCTCCATCGCGGTCTTGTTCTCCTCAATCGTAGTGGTCAAGGAATCGACCTTGGCCTTGAGAGCCCTCTTCTGGGAGCGAAGCCTCTCAATAACCATCTGCTGCTTCTCAAGCTCGAAGTCCTTGGACTTCAGTTCCTCGGTCATGTCCCGGATTTTCTTGTTCCTATCCTGGACGCGTTTCTCCTGACTCTTGAACTTGCGGTCCTGGGCCTCGAACTTTGTCTCCATTTCCTTGATCATCTCATCCTGCTGTGCGAAAAGCTTGTCCTTCTCGTAGTACAGACAAGCTTCGTCATTGCCAAGCATGACGTCGTCCTATCCGTGTCCACGTGCACGAGGAGAGTCTCTAAGTCCGGAGATAGAGACGTATCGGCTCGCCGTGTCCTCGAGTCGTCCTCAAAGTCGATGGACTCTCCATCAACATCACGCCTTCCGAAGACGTGGAAGTGGGTGCCCCTAACCTGTCAGGAGTGACGGCCTAACAAACGTCCTATTAGGTCCTGCATGACTACCTCCATGCCTCTCTCCACCGTCAGTGCATCGCTTGAAGACGATGGCCTCTGTAGTAGGCTCTCAAGGCGTCCTGGCTGGTTCACCTTGAAGCCCCAGAGGTCCTTCCTCTCGAACTTGGTGAGTGGGTACACCGTGATGGTGGGAAGAGGGAGATCGAGCAAAGTGGTAAGCTCAATGATACGGGGTCCGAAACGAGTAACCTAGAACTCCTCAGAAGTGCTGATGGCAATAGGCATCTATTTATAAAATTGAAAAGTTAGAACAACATCATTTAAGATAAATACAAAACAATCATCTCATACATAACCATGGAACACAATATCACACAAGTCATGCATACATAAATTCATTACATCAAACAAGGTCCAACTTATTTAAGGTATCATTTTGGAAAATAAGGTGATAGATGGTGGTCCACTAACAAAGTGTGCTTATAGGCCTATCTCACTGGATCTGGTGGCTATCACTATGTTCCTAGAGGCAATCCACCTATCTTGCTCACATGATTCCATCACTAAGTCTATTATATCTCCCCTTAACTCTTGGTTGGTGGCTTCCAATTCTTGGGTAAGTTCCTTCTCTTTCTCTAAGTCTTTTTGGAGGTTGAGCATTCTGCACTTAACTCTAGCACTTAGTTCTTTGATAGTCCTCCAAGCTGCATCTCTGGCTGACTCAAAGAATGTGGTGTGCATTTTGGTGTTGGTGTACATGCAGAATCCCCTTTCTTTGTGGTTGTCTTCCTTGTTTTTGTACAAGTGAAGTTGTACCCACCAATACTCCACTCCTTCATCCATCACTGGAAAGCCCTTGTACACAGCTGCACCATGTGCTTCCATTGCCACCATGAGGTCCTTGAGTATATTGGGAAACTCAGTTTCACACTCCAAGGTCATGGTCATGAGTGGTCCTTTCTTCACGGCTTCATTGATGGAGTTCATCTACAAATGGAGTTGAGAATGAAAAGATTAGAAAAGTTTACGAGAAGAATAGACAAGTGTAGAAGTGGTTGAAAATTTTCCTTAGTAGTTTTCAATCCTAGGGTCATAATCCTACAGCAACACAGTGCTCGATACCATCCGTTAGACCCTCCTTTTTAAAGGAAAGGATCCCTGTGATTGCAATGCTAGTCCCTGGATCAATGCTAGCATCCACAGTTTAAGATGAAGTACACAGATACAAAGGTCGTTTATTACATTCATTCCAGAGATAAAACATAGTCTTTTAGAACTCAGGGCCAAAGGCCTAATACAAGAGTTTAAGGAATAAGTAAATAAACACAAGTCTTCATCTTCATGTGCCACAGGCAAGCATGTTGAGTGTAGACTCATGACTCCTACTCATCATCGGAGTAACCTGCAACATCACAAGTTACAGCCACAGAGGGTCAATACTCTGGAATAGTATTGGCAAGTGATACCTTAGTATATTTTAAGTGGACTATATTACTATATGCATTCTGGCTAAGTGTAGCTTGGCTTGCTTTGCTTGAAAATAGGTTTTACCTATTAGTTGAAATCACTAAGTTTTCTTTGTCAAAACATTTCCAAAGAACCACCAATAGACATTGGGGTCTTCACCCTTGTTCACCCACAAAATTTTACTTAGAAGTTGGAGTGATGAGATTCTTGTAGCTTCCATGTCTTGATGCTCAAAAGTGTCCATTGCCTTGGACTAGGCTAAGTACTTAGGTTTTCCATCTGCAGAGGTTGTGCACTTTCCCACTGACTTGGTTTTCCAAGACAGGACCTTTCAGAAGCCTTTCCTTAGTCAAATGGAAGCGCTCCAACCTATCATCCCATCTACCACCAACTGTCCAATTGACTAAGTTCCAGCAACCTATATGATCAAGGCAGAGCCCATATTGCCAAGTGGTTGCCGTAAGCTTTCTCAACACTTGGCCTCCAAATCCCTTTGTGCCTGGGTGGCTTACCACAAGTGAGATACACAACCCAAGTCCATGGCCTTGTGTAACCACTCAACATAACCCATTCTTCCATTCCACCCAGGAGGTTCATTTAACTTAGTGGTTTTATTAGAAAAATATAAGTCTCATGACTTAGAAATATTTCCATCATGGTAAGTGTAGATTTTCACCAACCCTTGTTTGCTATATAGCTAGGCTAAGCTAGGCATGGCAACTTATCATAGGGAGAATTCCCTAGCAATTCTACTATTCTAATCTACATAGGATTTCCCAATTTAGCATTGGACAAAAATAGCATGCAAGCAAAATATCTAATGCTAGTACAAAACATAGGATAGAAACCTTCATGGAAATATCACTTGCCTTGGTAGTGGGGAGAGTAGCACTCTCCACAATCACAATCACTAGCAAAATCTACAAGAAAAATTATAGCATTCAATTTCACACAATATATTCAATCAAAAATAATATGAATGCATGCATGCAAGAATTTTACTAAGTGGTGATTTTGGAAATTTTTACCAAGCATGTGCATGATACTGAAACATAACAGGACACAAATTTTGCCAAAACAAACTTATTTAACTTTAAAATCAATTACCAAAACAAATCTATACTCAAAATAGCTTTAAATATGATTCCACAAATAAAGTCATTTTAATGGTTACTATTTGTTAAACAAATTGGATATTCAGAAAGGTCTTGTTTCACTGAATCCAACGGTATAAAATTTGTAAAAAACCAACGTGGCATTCAAAAGTTATAGCAGTTTAAAGTTTGGATCAAAATCTGGTTTTAAATTCTGTTTTTGAATTAAATCTTGCCACGCGTCGCAACCTTACTGGTGCGTACCGGTTCGCGCGGATCGCGCTCTGTGGACCGCACGATCTAAGTGGGATCTGGCGGCTCAGATGCGCGCTTACCCTTCGTTTAATGTTCTATACTAACCCTACGATGCAGATCCAACGGTCTAAATCACCAAGCCAGAAACTGGCGGCGCTTAGCGGCTGTGCGCGGCGGCGACGACCAGACGGTGGCGGCGCCGGCGGTACAGGTCACTAGGAGGATAGGGAAGGTACTCACCGAGACCGCAAGGACGTGGGAATGCTCAACTCGTACACAGCTCGGCAAGGGGCGCTCACGTTGCCGTGAATTCCTCGCCGGAGTTGGATCTGGCAACGGTGGCTCTGCTTGAGGTCGAAGGCGACGTTGTGGATCGCTAGGATGCAAACGGAGGATGTGGTTAGATGCAGAAGACCACGTCGAAGACGCGTGCGTGAAAAGCAGGGTTCGGGATGGTCTGGACTTACCGCTGAAGCTCGCCGGAGTTGGAGCTGGAGACGGTGGCGGTCAGTCGGCGTTCTTGGAGCTACGGTGTCATGCGAAGCGGGGTGTGTCAGTAGATGCGCCGCGACTCACTGGACAAGACAGCATGAATGAGAGGCAGAGGGGAACGCGAGACTCACCGGAATTCACCGGCGCAGTCGTCGGAGATGGCGGGGTTGCAGAGAGCAATGCGCACCTGGGGCGTTAGTTGGGGTTTGGGGAAAAGAGAGACGGGCAGAGGGGTTTATGTAGCCAGCTCATGGCGAGAATCACTCGAGCTTTACTCAATTTAAGCCAGAATCAGGAAACGGCCGCGTTGATTTGGGGACGAACAGGTCGTGGGGGGGTGGAGACGACGATGCTCGGGTGGGCCGCGGTTGTCAGCGAGAGAGGGAAGTGGGAGCGGGTCCCCTCTGTCAGTGAGTTGGTGGGTAAAAGAGTGGGTAAAGAAAACGGTTCGCGGGGTGTGTACTACTGGGCTGGTCTGGGCCGTGTTGGGCTGGGTCGGCCAGTTTGGCTACTTTTTTTCCTTCTCAATTCTTTTTCTTTTTTCAGAATGAATTTTCAGAAATGGTTTTAAAACCCAAATTCAAATCTGTTTGAATCCAAAGCTTTTCATGACTTTTGTCCAATAAATCTTGCTCTAAAATAGGTGTTAAACACATCTGAACACTTCTGAACATTTGGGTCTTTTGAAAATAAATTAAAACTATGCCTTTATGATAATAGGCATATAATTTGTTTTTAATTCATATTTTGCTTTGCTACTTTGCTCAAATTTTTGGAAATCACTTGTGTTTGGATTCTAAACAATAATGAAGGATAAATAGCATTTTTCTCAACAATAATTAGCACAAGGCTAGGGTTTCTTTACATAAAATAATGAGCCACAATTGCTCCTGTTTCTGAAATGATTTTGAGAAAAACTCTAAATGATGATGAATGCAAGGATGATATGAATGAGTTTTGGAATATGAATTTAGGGATGTTACAGAAAGAAACCCGCAAAGACGCTGACTGGTGGACCCCGTTCCCTTTCCTTCTCTCTCGTCGCCAGTGGACCCCACAGCCACGCGGTCATCTTCCCCACCCGCGACCTGTTCTTCCCCAGACCTCGCTGCCGTTCTCTGTCAATCAATCCCCGAGTAAATTCACTTAATTGCAGCGTTGATTCCGCCTCTCTCGCCCGAGTAAATTCACGGTAACGTCACTCACTTAAGCGCCCACTCCCCCTCTCCATTTCCCCTCTCTCGCCCGGCTCTCTCGGCCACCAGGCTGCTCGGAATCGTCCCCGAACCACCACAGTCTCCGGCGAGTTTCCGTTCAAATTCTGGCCACCACCGCTAGCCCCACTGCTTCCAGAGCACACTGGCTTGCTCGCCATCATCTCCTGCACCTGCCAGTGCCTTCCCCTCGCTCGCGAGTGCTCTGCAGCATCGACTTCGTCTTCGACTGAACGACGCCGCCGTCCGCTCCAACTCCGACGAGCCCCACAGGTAGTTTCCGACCGCGCCTCTCCTTCTCCTTCACGCACACATCGTCGCCATAGCTTTGCGCGTCTGACCCTGTCTCCCATTTGTCCTAGCATGCACCGTAGCCCCGCCTCCAACGACGCCCGAGCGAACCCGACGCCAGGAGCAACTCCGGCGAGCCATTACCCTCACCCCGTGCGCCCCTCGACGAGATACCGCCACGTTGAGCTTCCCCACGCTACTGCGAACACGGTGAGCATTCTCCCTTCCTTCCTCGCTTCCTGCATCGCCAGTTTCGCCGTCGTCTGACCGTCGCCGCCGCGCGCAGCCGTCGAGCGCCGCCAGAGCTTGGTCAATGCAACGATAGCCGTTAGATGACGATCCAAGCGCCACGATAGATCCACTGATCGAAAGGGTACGAATAGCTCTGCACCGCACGATCTGTTTAAAATCCAACGCACCAGAGTGCTCGATCCAACCGAAACGGTATGGACGAATCAGAATAGGACGCGTGTCACTGGTTTGATTTAAAACAGATTTTAGAATCAGATTTGTTTGCAAATTTGAAAACCCTGTAACTTTAGTTCCACACATCCAAATTTTGCAAACTTTATATCAATGGAATCAGCAAGACAAGCCCTAGCCAACCATGCCATTTGTTTAGCAAAAAGCTTATGTTAAAATGTTTGTTTTTGCAGAAACATTTGTATGCTTGTTTAGATTATAAAAATTGTTCAAAAATTATTTTGGGGATAAAATCTTTTGCAAATGGTGTATTTTGAACCTAATGACCATAGGAAACACTTTGTGGTTTCAAAAATGTATTTGGTGAAACAAAAGAATGATTGTCTGATTTAAAACCATTTCTAGTCAAATAAAAATATAGTTTATTTATTAAAAATGGTTTTGGAAGAAAACTTTTGGGAAATGCTTTGTTTTAAACTCTCTGACTCTAAACACCAAGTTTTATGGTTTGAAAACATATTTGTTGAACCCTATAGATTAATGCCTTAGTAAAAATATTTCTACACCACATAAAATGATACTTTGTTTTGAAAATGCTTTATAAAGTTAAACCTTTTGCAAATGACTTTGCCACTTCATAAAATGACCATTAGGTGTTTTCCAATGTTTATGACCCATTAGGAATCACTTTTTAAAATAAAACAATCCTTGACATGCTTGCATGCATTACTTTGACTTTATCATTTTATGTGATGTTTTGCTTGATTGGTAGACTGAGTTTGTGCCTTGCTTGATTGAATTGTAGTGACTTGAAGAGTGTGATTGTTGCAAGGACAATGAGTGAACTTATACCCTCTACCAAAAAGGCAAGTGATGCTTCATACTTTTTGTCCCATTACTTTCACTATGCATTAGTGATTTTTTTTCTAAGTAAAACTTGCATGGAATTTTGCTAAGTATAAACCTTGCTATAGGAAAACCTAGTAGATGAAACCTTAGTAAAATTTTCCTAAGTTAAGATTCCTACTACTATCAAGCTTAGCTTAGTTAATAGAAAACAAGGGAGGAATATACATTCATATTATGGAAAAATTTCTAAGTCTGAGGACTTGTGTTTTTGTTTAATAAAACAACTAAGTAAATGAATCACCTGGGTGGAATGGGACTTGATTGGTGGTTTTTGGTTGAGTGGTTCACAAGGCCCATGTTTATGGTTGACCTTGTGTATCTCACTTGTGGATGGCCACCCAGGAACAAACAGATTTGAGATGTCAAATGTTGAGAAGCTTCAAGTGCAACCACTTGGCATTATGGGCTCTGCCTGGATCATATAGGTTGCAAGAACTTAGCCATATGGACAGTTGGTGGTAGAGTTTGATAGGTTGGAACGCGTCCATTTTGGTCTAAGGGAAGGCTTCTAAAAGATCTTGTCTTGGTGAAACCAAGTCTTGTGGGGAAAGTGCACCACCTCTGCAGAGTGTAAAATCTAAGTACTTAGCCATGTACCTGGTAAAGGACAATTTGAGCATCAAGACATGGAAGCAATCAAGAATCTCATCATCCAAATTTCTAAGTTAAAAACTTGTGGTTTGAACAAGGGTTAAGGGATCTTCAATCTTTGATTGAGAAAAATGATTTTGTCAAGCAAAAACTTAGTGTTTTCAAATGTTAAGGAAAAATCTATTTTGAGCAATGCAAGCCTCAACTCCACTTAGCCGAATGCATATAGATGATAGACTCCACCATACTACCATAGTATCACTTGCCAATACAATTCAAATGTATTGACCCTTGTGGCTGTAACTTGTTCTGTTGCAGGTTTGATTGATTTAGTGAAGTGTGTTGATTAGGATTACAAAGTCTACAACCAACATGTCTGCCTGTGGCACTTTGAAGATGAAGGACCCCATGCTTATAGATATTCTGCTGCAATGTAATGTAATAGCCAAATGAGCTATGTAATATGTAATAAAATTATGTTATTCCTGGTTATAAAGTTGTATTATGACCTTTATTTCTTGATATTACATATTAACTTTGGATGCTAGCTATTGATCCAGGGACTAGCATTGTAAACACATGGGACTCTACCTTATTAAAGGTTGGGACCCTTACAGATGGTATCAGAGCATTGTGTTGCCTGTAGGATTTGTAAACCTAGGATTGGACAAAACCCTTAGAAAAATAGGAGTTGTTTTTGTTCCAAAAACTTATTTACAAACAATCTTGTAAACTCTTTCCTCAACCATTTTGGTTTCAACTCTACATCTTTTCTACTTCAACTTGATGCAAAAACCTACCCCATGGCCAAAGACTTCACCATGTGCAAAGGACTTCATCAACTCTAATGACTTCAACATCTTCAACTCTAATGACTTCAACTTCTTCAAACTCTAATGACTTCAACATCTTCAGCATTTTCACCAAGGACCTCAACCTTGGATATCACTAAGGACTAGAAGAGAGACAAGGAATCTTGCTCAAGATTTGGAGACTAAGGAAACAGAACTTAGAAGGAACCATCATCACCTTTGAAGTTTTGTGACCAAGACATGAGAAATTTTCTCCAAGGATACAAAGATCTTGTTCATAAAGAATCAACTAAGAAAGATGGAAAGATCACAACTGAACCATATAGATGGACTACCATATTTTAGTTAAGTTAAACACACCAACTTATGTGGTGTAACAAAAATATTTTTGGTTGCCTAAAAATATGCTTGAAACTTGTTGTTTGAGTGGAATGTTTGTTTATGATTGCTTGCACATTGCTTGTGTGAATTGTGATGTGTGTGATTAGAATTATTTCCTTAGAAATCTTTTGCCTATTCTAATCCCAATTCAACCCAAACAGATGACTTCTCCAAGAAACTCCAACATCAAGGTTGGTGACACCAACAACAACCAAGAGGACAACATGAGTGAACTTATAGCAACCCAAAACCAGTTGAGCCAAATGACAACTCAGCTTTTAGCCAACAACAATGGACTAGACCCAGCCATACAAAGGATTTTGAAACTTCAATCCCAATTGTTGCAAGGATTGGTTACTCAAATGATCCACATGGGAGAAAACTTTTCCCAAAGAGCAAATGACAACAAGGATGACAAAGATGTTATTTTAGAAGGAACCAAAGCTTGCAATATTTGTGGAGACAAGGATCATACATCCAAGGAGCATGAAGATCAATGCCCCAAGAAGAGAGAAAGATTTCCCACCTTTGAGGTGAGATATGAAGAGCATGAACTAGAAGCACTCCTAGCTTTGGAGAAACCCAAGAAAAAGAAGAAATTCCCCAACCCTAACCAGAGGGATATTACTCAAGTGCAATGTTACAATTGCAAAGAGATGGGACACTATGCCAGTGAATGTCCAGAAAAGAAGAAGAACCAAGAAGACAAACAAAAGCTAGGGAAACCCAAAATAAGGAAGGATTTTAGCCAAGTGATGTGCAAACACTTCAAAGAGTTAGGACATTATGCATCATATTGTCTAGAGAAGCCACCTCAAGACCTCAGCCTTATCACATGTTTCAAATGCAAGGAACTAGGCCACTATGCAAACTTCTGTCCAAGAAAGTTACATCAAGATCCCAAGCAAGCCAAGATGTAATTTAGTTGGAAAAATTTTAAGGGTGGTAGTACCCTAGATGCTTTGAGCCAATTTGTAACCCTAGCCTTCCGAAATCTCGGGACGAGATTTATTTTAAGGGTGGTAGCCTGTCACATCCCAAGATTTTCCAAATCTTGTTATGTGAAAAATAAATGAATAAAATAAAGCTTTGTTGATTTTCAGGGTGAGAAGAAACTTTTTGAATTCAATTGGAAATTCTCAAACCTATTTTGATCAAATAAATCCTAAAAGGATTTAAAAGATAAACATTTAATAAAGGAAAATAAAAGTATTTGGAATTACTATTTTTGGATCTTCTAATAAAAGATTTGGTTTTCAAAAGAAAAGGTAGATTTATAAATAAGGATTATTTTATAGAGCCAAATTAAACCTTGGCCAAGCTTTTGAAAATAAAATGTTTTGTTTTGATTAAAAATGGTAAAGGTTTATTTAAATAAAATAATAAGGATTTAATATCCAATTTTATTTAAATAAAAGATTTTACCATTTTAATTAAAACATCAAAACTTATTAAATTATTTTAAATAAGTTTTCCAAGTGTATATTATTTTCAAATAAAACCTACTGAATGGTTTTGGTACTATTTTGGATTTCAAATAGAGTTTTGGAAATAAATAAAACAAACCCTATTTGATTAAAAAACTAAGGTCCATTTTATTTAATTAATGAATGGATCCTAAAAAGATTAAAATATTATTTTTGTTTTTGGACTTTGGTTTATGTTGCTAAACAGAACCAAAACTCAATACAAGTTTGGAAGTATTTTGAATTGTTTTGAATGTTTGTTTTGTTGTTTGAATTTCCAAAACAGAAAATAGAATTAGAAAAAGAAAAAGATTACTGAACAAAAAAAAAAGGGAGAAACAAACAACCCAACCATCTGGCCCAGCTCCAGCCCAACAGCCCAACCTAGCCCACCTCTCCCTCTCAGCGAGCGAATCGTTTTTCACCGCGAAAGAAACCCGCAAAGACGCTGACTGGTGGACCCCGTTCCCTTTCCTTCTCTCTCGCTGCTAGTGGACCCCACAGCCACGCGGTCATCTTCCCCACCCGCGACCTGTTCTTCCCCAGACCTTGCTGCCGTTCTCTGTCAATCAATCCCCGAGTAAATTCACTTAATTGCAGCGTTGATTCCGCACGGTAACGTCGCTCACTTAAGCGCCCACTCCCCCTCTCCATTTCCCCTCTCTCGCCCGGCTCTCTCGGCCACCAGGCTGCTCGGAATCGTCCCCGAACCACCATAGTCTCCGGCGAGTTTCCGTTCAAATTCCGGCCACCACCGCCAGCCCCACTGCTTCCAGAGCACACTGGCTTGCTCGCCATCATCTCCACACTGCCGGTGCCTTCCTCGCTCATGAGTGCTCTGCGTCGACTTTCTTGAGCAGCCGCCGTCCGCTCCAACTCCGACGAGCCCCACAGGTAGTTTCCGACCGCGCCTCTCCTTCTCCTTCACGCACACATCGTCGCCATAGCTTTGCGCGTCTGACCCTGTCTCCCATTTGTCCTAGCGTGCACCGTAGCCCCGCCTCAAACGACGCCCGAGCGAACCCGACGCCAGGAGCAACTCCGGTGAGCCATTACCCTCACCCCGTGCGCCTCTCGACGAGATACTGCCACGTTGAGCTTCCCCACGCTACTGCGAACACGGTGAGCATACTCCCTTCCTTCCTCGCTTCCTGCATCGCCAATTTCACCGTCGTCTGACTGTCGCCATCGCGCGCAGCCGTTGAGCGCCGCCAGAGCTTGGTTAATGCGACGATAGCCGTTAGATGACGATCCAAGCGCCACGATAGATCCACTGATTGAAAGGGTACGAATAGCTCTACACCGCACGATCTGTTTAAAATCCAACGCACCAGAGTGCTCGATCCAACTGAAACGGTATGGACGAATCAGAATAGGAAGCGTGTCACTGGTTTGATTTAAAACAGATTTTAGAATCAGATTTGTTTGCAAATTTGAAAACCTTGTAACTTTAGTTCCACACATCCAAATTTTGCAAACTTTATATCAATGGATTCAGCAAGACAAGCCCTAGCCAACCATGCCATTTGTTTAGCAAAAAGCTTATGTTAAAATGTTTGTTTTTGCAGAAACATTTGTATGCTTGTTTAGATTATAAAAATTGTTCAAAAATTATTTTGGGGATAAAATCTTTTGCAAATGGTGTATTTTGAACCTACTGACCATAGGAAACACTTTGTGGTTTCAAAAATGTATTTGGTGAAACAAAAGAATGATTGTATGATTTAAAACCATTTCTAGTAAAATAAAAATATAGTTTATTTATTAAAAATGGTTTTGGAAGAAAACTTTTGGGAAATGTTTTGTTTTAAACTCTCTGACTCCAAACACCAAGTTTTATGGTTGGAAAACATATTTGGTGAACCCTATAGATTAATGCATTAGTAAAAATATTTCTACACCACATAAAATGATACTTTGTTTTGAAAATGGTTTATAAAGTGAAACCTTTTGCAAATGACTTTGCCACTTCATAAAATGACCATTAGGTGTTTTCCAATGTTTATGAACCATTAGGAATTACTTTGACTTTATCATTTTATGTGATGTTTTGCTTGATTGGTAGACTGAGTTTGTGCCTTGCTTGATTGAATTGTAGTGACTTGAAGAGTGTGATTGTTGCAAGGACAAGGAGTGAACTTATACCCTCTACCAAAAAGGCAAGTGATTCTTCATACTTTTTGTCCCATTACTTTCACTATGCATTAGTGATTTTTTTCTAAGTAAAACTTGCATGGAATTTTGCTAAGTATAAACCTTGCTATAGGAAAACCTAGTAGATGAAACCTTAGTAAAATTTTCCTAAGTTAAGATTCCTACTACTATCAAGCTTAGCTTAGCTAATAGAAAACAAGGGAGGAATATACATTCATATTATGGAAAAATTTCTAAGTCTGAGGACTTGTGTTTTTGTTTAATAAAACAACTAAGTAAATGAATCACCTGGGTGGAATGGGACTTGATTGGTGGTTTTTGGTTGAGTGGTTCACAAGGCCCATGTTTATGGTTGACCTTGTGTATCTCACTTGTGGATGGCCACCCAGGAACAAAGAGATTTGAGATGTCAAATGTTGAGAAGCTTCAAGTGCAACCACTTGGCATTATGGGCTCTTCCTGGATCATATAGGTTGCAAGAACTTAGCCATATGGACAGTTGGTGGTAGAGTTTGATAGGTTGGAACGCGTCCATTTTGGTCTAAGGGAAGGCTTCTGAAAGATCTTGTCTTGGTGAAACCAAGTCTTGTGGGGAAAGTGCACCACCTCTGCAGAGTGTAAAATCTAAGTACTTAGCCATGTCCCTGGTAAAGGACAATTTGAGCATCATGACATGGAAGCAATCAAGAATCTCATCATCCAAATTTCTAAGTTAAAAACTTGTGGTTTGAACAAGGGTTAAGGGATCTTCAATCTTTGATTGAGAAAAATGATTTTGCCAAGCAAAAACTTAGTGTTTTCAAATGTTAAGGAAAAATCTATTTTGAGCAATGCAAGCCTCAACTCCACTTAGCCAAATGCATATAGATGATAGACTCCACCATACTACCATAGTATCACTTGCCAATACAATTCAAATGTATTGACCCTTGTGGCTGTAAGTTGTTATGTTGCAGGTTTGATTGATTTAGTGAAGTGTGTTGATTAGGATTACAAAGTCTACAACCAACATGTCTGCCTGTGGCACTTTGAAGATGAAGGACCCCATGCTTATAGATATTCTGCTGCAATGTAATGTAATAGCCAAATGAGCTATGTAAGATGTAATAAAATTATGTTATTCCTGGTTATAAAGTTGTATTATGACCTTTGTTTCTTGATATTACATCTTAACTGTGGATGCTAGCTATTGATCCAGGGACTAGCATTGTAAACACAAGGGGCTCTACCTTATTAAAGGTTGGGTGTTAGACCCCTCCTTTATAAAGGAAAGGATCCCTGTGATTGCAATGCTAGTCCCTGGATCAATGCTAGCATCCATAGTTTAAGATGAAGTACACAGATACAAAGGTCGTTTATTACATTCATTCCAGAGATAAAACATAGTCTTTTACAACTAAGGGCCAAAGGACTAATACAAGAGTTTAAGGAATAAGTAAATAAACATAAGTCTTCATCTTCATGTGCCACAGGCAAGCATGTTGAGTGTAGACTCATGACTCCTACTCATCATCGGAGTAACCTGCAACATCACAAGTTACAGCCACAGAGGGTCAATACTGTGGAATAGTATTGGCAAGTGATACCTTAGTATATTTTAAATGGGCTATATTACTATATGCATTTTGGATAAGTGTAGCTTGGCTTGCTTTGCTTGAAAATAAGTTTTCCTATTAGTTGAAATCACTAAGTTTTCTTTGTCAAAAACATTCCCAAAGAACCACCAATAGACATTGGGGTCCTTCACCCTTGTTCACCCATAAATTTTACTTAGAAGTTGGAGTGATGAGATTCTTGTAGCTTCCATGTCTTGATGCTCAAAAGTGTCCATTGCCTTGGACTAGGCTAAGTACTTAGGTTTTCCATCTGCAGAGGTTGTGCACTTTCCCACACTGACTTGGTTTCCCAAGACAGACCTTTCGTGCCTTTCCTTAGTCAAATGGAAGCGTTCCAACCTATCATCCCATCTACCACCAACTGTCCAAATGACTAAGTTCTAGCAACCTATATGATCAAGGCAGAGCCCATATTGCCAAGTGGTTGCACTGTAAGCTTTCTCAACACTTGGCCTCCAAATCCCTTTGTGCCTGGGTGGCTTACCGCAAGTGAGATACACAACCCAAGTCCATGGCCTTGTGTAACCACTCAACATAACCCATTCTTCCATTCCACCCAGGAGGTTCATTGACTTAGTGGTTTTATTAGGAAAATATAAGTCTCATGACTTAGAAATATTTTCATCATGGTAAGTGTAGATTTTTCACCAACCCTTGTTTGCTATATAGCTAGGCTAAGCAAGGCATGGAAACTTATCATAGGGAAAATTCCTTAGTAATTCTACTATTCTAAACTACATAGGATTTCCCAATTTAGCATTAAACAAAATAGCATGCAAGCAAAATATCTAATGCTAGTACAAAACATAGGTTAGAAATATTCATGAAAATATCACTTGCCTTGGTAGTGGGGAGAGTAGCACTCTTCACAATCACAATCACTAGCAAAATCTACAAGAAAAATTATAGCATTCAATTTCACACAATATATTCAATCAAAAAATAATATGAATGCATGCATGCAAGAATTTTACTAAGTGGTGATTTTGGAAATTTTACCAAGCATGTGCATGATACTGAAACATAACAGGACACAAAATTTGCCAAAACAAACTTATTTAACATTAAAACCAATTACCAAAACAAATCTATACTCAAAATAGCCTTAAATATGATTCCACAAATAAAGTCATTTTAATGGTTACTATCTGTTAAAAAAATTGGATATTCAGAAAGGTCTTGTTTCACTGAATCCAACGGTATAAAGTTTGTAAATTTATAACGTGGCATTCAAAAGTTATAGCAGTTTAAAGTTTGGATCTAAATCTGATTCAAATTTCTGTTTTTGAATTATTTCTAGCCACGTGTCGCAGCCTCACTGGCGCGTACTGATTCGGTTGGATCGCGCTCTGTGGACCGCACGATCTAAGTGGGATCTGGCGGCTCAGATGCGCGCTTACCCCTTCGTTTAAAGTTCTATCCTAGCCCTACGATACAGATCCAACGGTCTAAATCACCAAGCCAGAAACTGGCGGCGCTTAGCGGCTGTGCGCGGCGGAGACGACCAGACGGTGGCGGTGCCGGCGGTACAGGTCACTAGGAGGATAGAGAAGGTACTCACCGAGACCGCAAGGACGTGGGGATGCTCAACTCGTGCACAACTCGGCAAGGGGCGCTCAGGGTTGCGGTGAATTCCTCGCCGGAGTTGGATCTGGCAACGGTGGCTCTGCTTGAGGTCGAAGGCGACGTTGTGGATCGCTAGGATGCAAACGAAGGATGTGGTTAGATGCAGAAAACCACGGCGAAGACGCGTGCGTGACAAACAGGGTTTGGGACGGTCTGGACTTACCGCTGAAGCTCGCCGGAGTTGGAGCTGGAGACGGTGGTGGTCAGTCGTCGACGTTGCTGGAGCTACAGGTCATGCGAAGGTAAATGGGGTGTGTCAGTAGATGCGCCGAGACTCACTGGTCAAGACAGCATGAAAGAGGGGCAGAGGGAAACACGAGACTCACCGGAATTCGCCGGCGCAGTCGTCGGAGACGGCGGGGTTGCAGAGAGCAATGCGCGCACTGGCGGCTTCGTGGCAGGGTTTGGGGAAAAGAGAGGCAGAGGGGGTTTATGTAGCCTGCTCGCGAGCGAGAATCACTCGAGCTTTAACTCGAATTTAAGCCGCGGAACCAACAGGAAATGGCCGCGTTGATTTGGGGACGAACAGGTCGGGGGGGGGGGTGGAGACGACGATGCTCGAGTGGGCCGCGGTTGTCAGCGAGAGAGGGAAGTGGAAGCGGGTCCCCTCTGTCAGTGAGCTGGTGGGTGCGAGAGTGGGTAAAGAAAACGGTTCGCGGGGTGTGTACTACTGGGCTGGTCTGGGCCGTGTTGGGCTGGGTCGGCCAGATTGGCTGGTTTGGCTATTTTTTCCTTCTTAATTCTTTTTCTTTTTCAGATTGAATTTCTAGAAATGGTTTTAAAACCCAAATTCAAATCTGTTTGAATCCAAAGATTTACATGACTTTTGTACAATAAATCTTGCTCTTAAATAGGTGTTAAACACATCTGAACACTTCTGAACATTTGGGTCTTTTGAAAATAAATTAAAACTATGCCTTTATGATAATAGGCATATAATTTGTTTATAATTCATATTTTGCTTTGCTACTATTCTCAAATTTTTGGAAATCACTTGTGTTTGGATTCTAAACAATAATGAAGGATAAATAGCATTTTTTTTCAACAATAATTAGCACAAAGGCTAGGGTTTCCTTACATAAAATAATGAGCCACAATTGCTCCTGTTTCTGAAATGATTTTGAGAAAAACCCTAAATGATGATGAATGCAAGGATGATATGAATGAGTTTTGGAATTTGAATTTAGGGATGTTACATTGGGACCCTTACACCTCGCCACCAGGCTGCGCGCAATCGAGCTCAGAACCGCGCAGCACCGACGACCTCCGGCGAACGATTCCGGTGAGCACCGTCCACCCCCTGTCTCTGTTTCATGCGAGCATGATCAACATGTCCTTGCGCATATCCTCATGCCTTCCTTTTTCTCTGTATTGTCCTAGAGCATCGCCACCGTCCACCTCTGGAAGCAGCCAAAGCTCAGCACAACTCCGGCGACGCCTCCTGGTAAATTCCGACCGCCCCCGTCCCTCTTTTTGACACTCATGTTTTCGCCAGACTCGTGCGCACCTAACCCAGCGCTTGTTTCACTCTGGCGTGGTCTACAAATCCGGCAACGACGACGAACAGCCGTACCCGACGTCTGCCTCTACTCCGACGAGGAATCCCCACCGTGCCCGTGCGCCCCTTGACAAGCCACTGCCGCGTTGAGCTCCAGGACGCCTCCGCGAGTCTGTTAAGCCTCTCCGATGACCCCAGCCCCCTTTGTAGCAACCGCGAAGCCGTAGACCGAGCGTGCCGCCGCTCACCGTCACCGCACGCCGCCAGGCTTTGATCGCTTGATCGGCCACCGTTGGATCTAGATCCAACGTGTTGGATAGATCACTTAATCGAAGGGGTACGAAGCAGATCTGGCCGAGCATTTTAAGTTAGATCTAACGGCCCTCATTGATCGATCCACACGAAGTGGTATCGACGAATCAGAACACGCCGTGTGTCTGTAGGTTTGATTTAAAATCAGAATTTAGATATATTAGATGTTTAAACTTGAAAAATTCATAACTTTTGATTCCCACGTCCAAATTTGACAAATTTTATATCATTGGAATCAGGAGAGAAAATCCTTTCCATTTATGCAATGTGTTTAATGTTTTGCCTCTGTTAAAATGATTGTTTTTACAGAAACATTTGTAGGCATAATTTGTGTATAGTAATTATTTGAAAAATGTTATGTTATTCAAATAAAGTTTATTTGGCATGTTTTGAACTTGTTTATAATTCAGTATGTATACTTGTCTTGTTTGGTCTAGAAAATCATCACATGGCATTTGCATGCATTCATATATTTTTGTTTGTATATATTGGTATGTGATTTTGGTGTCATTATTTTATGTGTAGATTTTAGTGCAAATAGTGATTGTGATTGTGAGGATTGTTGGTACTCCCCAAACTACCAAGGCAAGTGGTGCTTCATGACTTTATTCCTATGTTTTCAACTATGCACTAGAAATATTTTGCTAGACTTGCATGAATATTTTGATCTATATGCTATGCTTGGGAAATCCTAGTAGTTGTAGAATTGCTAGAAATTTCTAAGATAAGATGCTTATCAATGCCATGCTTAGCCTAGCTAGTAGAAACCAAGGGTGATTATATATTCATGCTATGAGAAAATATTTCTAAGTCTTTGGACTTGAGTTTTTGCTTAATAAAACAACTAAGTAACTGAAACACCTGGGTGGAAGGGAAAGAATGGTTTGTGTTGAGTGGTTACACAAGGCCCATTTCTATGGTTTACCTTATGTATCTCACTTGTGGAAAGCCACCCAGGAACAAAGGGATTTGAGATGCCAAATGTTAAGAAGCTTCTAGTGCAGCCACATGGCATTATGGGCTCTGCCTGGATCATATAGGTTGCAATAACTTAGACATTTGGACAGTTGGTGGTAGTGGGATGATAGGTTGTAACGCGTCCATTTGTTCTAAGGGAAGGCTTCTGAAAGGTCCTGTCTTGGTGAAAATCAAGTCTTGTGGGGAAAGTGCACAACCTCTGCAGATGGAAGAATCTAAGTACTTATCCATGTCCCTGGTATTGGACAACTTGAGCATCAAGACATGGAAGCTATCAAGAATATCCTCATCCCAATTTCTAAGTAAAAACTTGTGGTTGAACAAGGGTGAAGGTTCACCAATTTCTATTGGTGGTTCCTTGGGAAATATTTTGACAAATAAAAACTTAGTGTTTTCAACTGATAGGTAAAACCTATTTTGATCAAAGCAAGCCTAAGCTACACTTACCAAAATGCATATAGTGTCTAGAATACCAATATTCCACTAAAGTATCACCTGCCAATACTATTCCAAGGTATTGACCCACTGTGGCTGTAACTTGTGATGTTGCAGGTTATTCTGATGATGATTAGGGGTTATGAGTATACACTCAACATGCTTGCCTGTGGCACATGAAGATGAAGACTTATTTATCTTATTTTATAATTGAACTCTTGTATTAGGCTTGTGGCCATGGAGTTTGTAAAAGACTATGTTTGTCTCTGGAATGATATGTGATAATGACCTTTGTTTCTGTGTACTTCATCTTAAAACTATGGATGCTAGCATTGATCCACGGACTAGCATTGAAATCACAGGGATCCTTACCTTTATTAAGGGAGGGATCTTACATTATTACCCTGCAGGGGTGTACAACTTTCCCCACACGTACTAACCGACTCTTAATGCCAGAATCATTAGCCCTCTTCCTTGGAAGGACGACAGAGGGTTGTTAGACACGACCTTTACCTTGCTTTCGCCGAGACCATGAGTCCCGCAATAAGTATGGTTCCGCCGTAATGGGTCAAATCCTGAAGACGGTACTGAAAGATGTGAGGCGAGGTTGGTTTACCAGGGCGCTATCAACCCCAAGAAACCACGGCCACGCTTCCCTACTTGTTATGAATGAACCTTCACCCGACAAATCTTTCAAAAGTTTTTCTATGCATATGTCCAATGGAAGGCCGAACTATGTGACTCATGGAATCTACTAGGCAAGTTAGTTGCTCGTGAGGTTGTCCAGGCCCCGTGTGGTTGTACCCTCGTCTTGGTTCCAAAGGAAAGAACTTGGTTCCTAGTGGTGGCGAGCATGGGACTAGAAAAACCACATCCCACTGTGGCCTCCCATACAAACCTTAGCATGTTTAATCTCATATCACTGATCTCATCTCATCACGATCTCCTGTCATACTAGATTCTCTGAATGTGATACATCATCTGGGTGAACCAGCACTAATAGTTATGCATGGCTAAGGAAACACATATTTAAGCTCTAGCAGTGCACACAAGCCAAACCTAGTTATGCTAGGAGCAGTGGATTAGGTAATATAAGCTCAAAGGGGAGTAATGCATTAGGTAGGATACTCTATCTATCGATGAAATACCACAGTAGAATCGTATGCATCATGGAAGGAATTGAAATACTTTCTAAATCATAGGGTTATATCATGGTGGGGCTATGCTTACCTTTGCCCGTTGATAACAGATAGACAGATCTTCGGAAGCCTTGTACTTGACTTGATTATAGTTGGTCAAGTATTGTTCGTCGATCTTCGATGGTCTTGATCTCGGTCTTCGATCTGGATGTCGATATCGTATTCTATCGGGAAGAACCATACACCAGAAAGAGAGGGAAACAAGCAACACATGGCATCAATGGAATGCTCAAGCAAGTATGATGATATGACAAGTTGATTAGTATTGAAATGTAACCCTAATACATGCTCGACAATTTAATTAGGGTTCCGAGGGGCACAAACCCTAAATCGGGGAAACTCCGGATGTATATGAGAGGGGTTGGTTTGTTATTCTAATTAAACTTGTCATGAAAGTTGATTAACAACACATGATGATAGCTTAGATAGTTAGATCTCATTTTTCTGAACATTTTGATATATTATACATATTTTCTGACTTATAAATAATAAGATATTGAATTTACAAGTTTATAATAATTTATGAAATTATTAAAGCCTTTTTAAATGATTACTACATCATTATGATGTCAGCAGAGGGGTGGGGTTTGTTTTTCACCGAGGTAGAACCTAGCCTCTGTGACTGACTGCTGGGCCCTATGCCACATCATCAACCACGCTGGCGGTCAGCGGTCAAAGGGTCCACGACCACGTCACCCTGACGTCGTGGTGACGTCACAACAACGGCCACCATCAGGTGGTCACCGGCGGCGGTGTTGTGAGGCGTGCGGGGCGATGGAGCTAGGCGCGTTCGACGCAGCCGAGCGAGGAAAGCGAAGTAGAGGTGGCGCCACCTCAAGATGGTCACCGGAGCACCAGGATATGGCGAGCTCTAGCGGTGGCCGACGGCTGCGCATGGCTCGGGCACGAAACAGAGCGAGAGAGAGAGAGGGAAAAGGGGTCTGGGGGAACCGCATGCTCTCCCTGGTGATCATGGTAGTGACGGGGAGGCGCGGGGAGGTCCTGAACAACGTCAATGGCGACGGCGGGTGGTGTCAGGCTCGGGGAATAAACGTTGATTCCGGCGAGCAGGGAGCTCCCAGGCTTGCGTGCTTCAACCAGAAGAACCAGGGTCGTTAGGCGGATCTCAAGGTGGCCTCGGAACGGCGAGGGGTGGACGGAGATGGCAAGTTGATGGCAAGCTCGTCGGCTATGGTTTCGGGGCTCGCTGCAGAGAGGAAGAGGGAGGTCTGTGGAGAGAGGGGGAATGGATGAGGACGTCCAGGGCGACGTCGCGAGGATATTATCCTCCCCCAGGGAGCGATGGACGGCGGGGAGTAGGAGGCGGGGATCGACGGAGGCGCTGCCGACATGGTGCTTCTTCCTTGTTGTCGAGGAAGATGACAAACAAAGGCGAAGGGGTATGGGCTGCGCGTGGGCTTGACTGGGCCGCGCTAGGGCCGTTGGCCGCTGCGCTGGGAGGCAGGAAGGGGAGAGGGAAGATGGGTTGTTATTCTTTTCAAATATTTTCAAAACCATTTGAAGAAGAGATGAAGGTATTAGGGTTTTGTTCCATTTCTTCAATGCATGCAATTTAAAAGATGATGCTCATGAATGCGCAAACAAAACCCTAATTAGACATTAGCTAAAACTGGGGTGTTATAGAGGCCGGCCAGGTGGGCCACACCTTCCCTAGGCACGGGTCCCGCGCCTGGGGGGGGGGTGGGCCCCATGTGGCCCAGCTACGCCTTCCCTTCTAGATTCCTTCGTCTTCTGGGAAAATATAATTTTCCAGTATTTTTCTGGTATTTTCTGATCTTCGTGAAATTGCATCGAAACACCTCTTTTTTTTCCATCAGAATCCTGACTCCGGAAGTTCATCCTCCAAGAATCATCCAACATGCAAAAACAAAGGAAAATACATGAGTAACACCTCATAATAAGATTACTATCAATGAATATAGGGAAATTGTGATATAGAATGGTGATGCAAATTGGACGTATCAACTTCCCCAAGCTTAGACCTTCGCTTGTCCCCAAGCAAAAACTGAGCTCAGTAAACATGTCCACAGGTTTATGGAGTGAAGTGTCAATAAAAGAATACGGACAAGAAGCATCACACTTACCATTACACAACTCATAGAAGAAGGCAACTCACCATTACATAACTTAGCTTGCAACAAGTACAGGAGTCACAATAGAGATGCATAAAGATAAATTCATAATTGGAACTGGAAAACTTTGTTCCTGGTCAGAGAACAGCTGGCAAACAGTTTCACAAAAAGCTTTTATAGAAGTTTTCACAACAAGAGCACTCTTTGCTCAAAAAGGTTTTTCAGAAAGTAGGGTTTCAAAGTAATACTCAATAGATAAGAGTCTTGTGCAAACAAGGAAGATAAAGAACATGAGTGAACAAATCACCATATGAATGCTTGAAATACAACAACTCAAATACTTGCCGGAGGTAGAGAGGAAGTAGGCTTACTGACTCAACTCATAAATAGGAGAAAGGTCCCTTCATAGAGGGAAGCATGGATTTCAAGTCATAAAGAGCTTCCAAAAGATTATGGTACTTACTAGCTTTGAGCCTCATTGCCCCTATCATAAGCATCTTGAAATGATTAAGGTTAAAGTGAACAAGGATGGAGTATATGATTGACGAAATATAAGTTGGCAATCGCAAGTCCCTTGACTACGAGGGCCGCTCCTCGTGCTACTCAACTTTAGTTACCGGTAAGTTCTTGTCATTGTAAGTACATGTGTATCATAAAGAACCGCCAACGGGGTACCCCTTACACATGATACAAGAGCTATCCCATAATCAAAATGACACGGCAAGCAGACAGTGAGCATCTCAACGATCTTTTTATTTACTATTTGCATAGATTTTTATTAAGGATGCTTCACAGATTTCTCACTATGGTGATGCTCCAAGTTTCCACCATTATTAGGAATGGCTTAGGCAAGCGGCCCAGGCGTTTCTCTAACACGCATACATCACTCCATGGACTTACAAGGTCCCTTTTTATTTCACACCAATGACATCCGCAAACAAAAGAGCATGATATCAACTGGATAAGTATCTATGTGTTGAAAGCGTTCCCCGTGACAACACGGTTCTGTAATCCCAATGTATAGATGCAAGCATATACAACTTCGATGACACAATGGTTCAAGTCTATTAGGGGCAAGAAAATAAGGTGTGCCATCAAGTTCGTGAGATCTTTACTAACTAGTTTTCACATAACAAAATAGTTTTTAATTCAAAAGATAGATGAAGCTTGAGAATTTGCTTGGAATAGCAATAATGCTAATAGGTAGATATGGTGGACACGAATGACACGGGTTTTGGTTCAAAGGGGTTGGAAACATGAGAAGTATGCCTTCTCAAAACAGTTTTTTTGGCTAGCAAGGCTGGGTAGCAAGCAAAAGAGTTGAAGGAAACAAGCAAACCTACAAGTGATAAAGCCAAACATGCAATCTTCCTTGAAGACACAAAATATCTTAAATAAAGAATACTAAGCTTATGAGCCAATCAAGAAAGAAAACAAAATGATACAAAATACCTATAAGCTTTTTCTCTTTTCCTTTCAAACCTCAAAAGGTGTTGCTACTAACCAGAGATCGGTTTGCCAAAATCAATTTAGATCTACTTGATGCTCCCAAAGTGATGCCAATACTGATCAACAAGATCAATCATATAATAGAGATTGCAAACTAAAATAAGAAGTGCAAAAAGTAAGATAAAACATCTCATTAATATTCCATAAAGGGACTCACACCAAGGGATACATAGAAACTAAAGGAGAGATACTTCCACATGCAAACAAACCTATAAGATAACTTCTCTACCAAAGATATGAATCCACTAAAAAGGTAAAATATAAAAAGATGATGATGTGATACCGTGGCACTCCCCCAAGCTTGGAACACGCTAGGGGGATGCCAAACCTGGTGACAAATTACTCCTTTGGTGGTGGTGTTCCCTTGTTTAGGGTCAGAAATGTAGGGGTTCGTAGCATGGAAAATAAAATTTGTCTACCGCATGCACACAAACAAGACAAGATCTACTATATTGTATCAACGAGTCGATAGAAGAACTCACCCTCGAAGATTCCAAAGCGGTTAACGAGAGCAGATTCTCGTGGGTGATGTAGTCGTACACTTGCCGATCTCAAGATCGCGTAGACGATCCTTCCGGCTCTGTGTTCCGGCAGTGCTCCCGCAGTCGGTCACACGTTCGGTACTCGATGAAGAATGTCCTATCCCTTGTTCCAGCAGGCAGCGGAGGTTGTAGCACTCTCCTCGTGATTCCGGCAGCACGACGGCGTGGTACCGGAAGTAGAGGGGAGATCTCGCAGGGCTTCGCCTTAAGCCGGAGCGAGTATGGTGGACTATGAGAGAGGCCTTGGTGATCTAGGGTTTAGAGGTAACCAAGGGGAGGGTGTGGCCGGCGGCTAGGGCTTGGGGAAGCCCCAAGTCGCTGAGTTGGAGGGGAAACCCTAGGCGGCGGCTGCACTTGAATGTGGAGGCGCGCAGGAGCTAGGGTTTTTGGTGTAGGGAATAGGGGCACCCCTGCCCCTTCTTTTATATGTGGGAGGGCGCTGGTTGGGAGGAGGGAGTCCTCCCACAACTCGGCCTCCTTGGCCGGCGGGTGGAGGGAGGAGGACTTCCTCCCCAAGTAGGTTTCCTACTCTCCCTCCACAAAGACAACTTGCCGTTTGACTTTTCAAATTGGCGTTTGACTTTTTCAAACTAGGATTTGATTTAACCCTTTATTTTTCCCAGCCATGATACCTAGTACATGATGAAACCATTCCACATTGTCATGACACATTCATGTACCCTTCCCCTCCGGAGTGCTGGACCTTCCGGAACCTTCTAGAACATTCCCGATGAAAACACCGGAATCATTCCCCAACTCCAAAACAAGACTTTCCTTATATGAATGTTATTCTCCGGACCATTCCGGATCTCCTCGTGATATCCCAGATCCCATTCGAGAACAACATTCGGTCTCTTACTCATCATTCCATAACTACTCAACAACATCGAATCCTTAAGTGTGTCTCCCTACGGTTCGTGAATTATGCGGACATGACCGAGACACTTCTCCGATCAATAACCAATAGAGGAATCTGGAAATTCATATGGCTCCCACATATTTCTACGATTACTTTGCGATCGAATGAACCACTTACATACGATACCAATTTCCCTTTGTCTCATGATGGTTTACTTATCCGAGGTTTTGATTGTCGGTATCTCTGCATACCTAGTTCAACCTCGTTACTGATAAGTACCCTTTTCGCGTTCCCGTGATATGTGATCCCTTGTGAGCCAGTCACATGCTTGCAGGCTAATTGGATGACATTCCACCGAGAGGGCCCAGAGTATATCTATCCGTCATATGGATGGACAAATCCCACTCTTGATCCATGTGCCTCAACACATACTTTCCGAACACTTAATGCCACCTTTATAGCCACCCAGTTAAGGTGTGGTGTTTGATGTCATCAAATCATCCTTCCGGTGATGGTGATTAGCATGATCTCATGGTCGAAGGAATTAGGTTACTATGTATCAGAAAGCATATAGCAAATGAACTATATTAAATGACTTGATCTTTATGCTATGCTTATCTATAGGAGTATGTCCATCATATCATTCTCCTAATGATATGACCCTGTTGTTAATAACATATCTATGTTCATGATCAGGAAACCATGATCATATATTAACCAACAAGCTAGTTTAACAAGAGGCTTTACTAGGGACTCTTTTATGTTTACAAATCACACAAGTATTAATGTTTCCGGTTAATACAATTATAGCATGGTATGTAAACATTTATCATAAGCATGAAGATATGATAATAACCACTTTATTATTGCCTCTTGGGCATATCTCCAACAGTCTCCCACTTGCACTAGAGTCAATAATCTAGTTTCAAACCTTTGTGTATTCAACACCTATGGATTTCCGGTGTTGTATGTACACGATTGCTAGTGGTCAACTGATCTTCGGATCTGACACTTCCAGGTCCATGTGTAATTGCATGTCTTTGCGTCTCTATGCATTACTCATTCTATAATGAGATGGCTTTGTATAAATTTGGTACTTTGGTGATACCTTTAGTTCTTTGGGGTTAAAACATGTTGATAATATTGTCATACAATATATCTTCATAGTATTATCCCTGCTGTGAACTACACCTAGTTTGATAACAAACTACTTGACACAAATGCCCTCTTTTGCTGCTATAATAACAGTTATATACTTAGCCTTTTGTTGTAGTATCTGTCACAATGTCCTAACTTTGGAACTCATCCAAATCCATTATGGAACTTACTTTCCATTATATTGTGCCACCCTTAGTTTAGATTGAGATAAATTTAATTTGTACTTTGTGACAAAACTAGTATCAATGTAGTACTTTTATAATGAACTAACCATCTATTTGCCACTTCTACAAAATAATATACTCTTAGTTCTTCCAAAAGATCATAACAATATCCTTACTATCGTCCAATGATCATCTTATGAATCATTCTGGTATATGCTCATAACATTTAGATCATAGGACATATCTGGATTTGTACATATTACAGTATGATGATATAAATACTCTTTGTGATTTCATGCATCAAATATCAATCTATACTTGATCTTTCTTTCACTTACCAAGTGTCAATACACTTGAATATATCATCAATATTGAACTCATTCAATCCTTTCTGTGCGACAAGAACCTTTCTTGTAGTTTCTATATTGAACTCATTCAATATATCATCTATGTACTTTTGGCACAACCATATTAGCGTCTATTGATGCCAAATATTTGGGTTTTGCCTAATTATTTCATCGGGATGAAATTCTTAATATGTGTTAATAAAAGATACATCATTTCCAATCAACAATATGTCTTTCACATAATGTATTAGGAACATATCTTAGTGCTCCCACTTAATTTCTTGCAAATGCAAGCATCTTCATCGTCTCCGATGAATTTAAACTCCTTTAACAGTTTCATCATAGTGATGATTCCAACTCCGCGATGCTCACTTCAACCATTGTAGTTTGCATACGTTTTTAGCATCCTTTGAATTAACAAAACCCTATGGACCGTGTTATGCACACGTCCTAGGTAACAATTCTATTAGAAGAACTTGTTTTGTTTATTCAACTACCACATAACAAAATTATATGTAGTGGTTGCTACATTAATCCGTCTAGACTAAATATTGCTATGAAAGATCAAATCTTGTCATATACAACCTTTGAACATTGTTGTGAACTCTTTCCCAACATGTCGACTATTTCATAGATGTGAAACATCCATGTCTATTTCTTTATAGATCCAAACACGACTGTAAGGTCTTACACCTTTCTCGAGGGTCCTTTAAGTTCAAAACTTGATTTCTCGTGTATGGAACTATCACGGATTTTATGGATTCAAGCCATTTTATGGAGTTAGGGACCATCATCTCTTCTTTGTATGTAGTCCGTTCATTATCTCAAATAATGGTTCAACCCTCAAATCTTGGTATTTGATTGTTTACTAGACCTATTTGTTTCAATAGGAACTTAGATCTCCGTGACCACAACCTTTGAGGCACGTGAGCCATGAGCATTGTTGCTGCCTCCAGAACACTTTTCGGCGCTGCGCAACTTTGCACATATAGCTAAGGTTCTTTTAACCTTATCAAAGTTCTATTGTCCTCCCACTTATCTTTTCACGAAAAATTCCTTCTCAAAGAAACTTGACGTTCTAAGCGACAAACACTTTTGTCTCCGATGTTATGGAGGAAAGGTTATTCGAAATAACATACAAAGACAGGTTCATCCGACTTTGGTTGCAAACATCTTTCTTATGCATAGCATACCAATGTTTAAGAAAGGACAACTTGGGTTTTATCCCAAACCATAACTTTATATGGTGTCATTTCAACGGATTATGATGAAGCTCTTTTCAGTGGAAAAACGGTAGTCTCTCAAGCTTTTAATCTTTAAAATATAATGGCAGTTTTATGAATTACACCTTTGATCTTACCATGTCAAACAAGGTTTAATTACATATTTCGAACGCTCCATACTCTTATGGTGTTTCGGGAAATGCAAATCCACGGAACGATTCCTTAGGTGTTTTATGCTAAACTTATAACTCAAATATCTTCCTTTATGATCTTTATCATAAACTATTTATATTCTTGTTACAATGATTTTGCACTTCATCTTGAAAATCTTTGAACTTTTCAAATGTTTCATACTTCATCCTTATTAAGTAAATATTCCTATATTCACTCAAATTTTCGGAGAAAGCATATGAAGTTGAAATCCATCGCTCTTGACTACACATAATGGACTTCATACAACAATATGTACAAGTTCCAATAAGCTAGTCATTCGTTCCCTTTTGGCCTATGAACGAAGTTTTAATTATCTCTAGGAAAGTTTGATAAGCGTCATTTGATCAAAAATCAAAAAGACTCCAAAATTCCATCCACATGGAGTTTCTTCATGTTTTCTTTCCAACATAATTTAAACGGTGATGTCACTTCCTAAGTGATCTTTTAATCAATTTGTCTTTCGACATTTTTAGCACTAGTTTTATGGATGTGATTTCTCCAACGAGATTTGTAAATCATCCATCTTTTATGGATTATGACAATTATTTGAACAACCCTTTTGTTCTCATAATACCTAATAAAACAAATCTTGAAGGCAAGCTTTAATGTTTAACGAGCAACACAATAACCCTTTATTTGTTCTCGATGAACATCATCACATATTCTTTTGCTAGTTACTTAGGCCATTGTAGTTCATGAATTGTGTTGTTTCGTATGACGACTCACACCAACAAATTCAGTATCAAATACTTAAGAACTACATTGTTTAATAAGCAAAGAATATAGCCATAACATGTATATCATCTATATACTTAAGCTGAACAATTCTAGTCTTTCTTTTCTGCCATATATTTATGAGATTCTCTTTCAGTATTTCCTTTTCTGTTTGAAAGAATCTATCAACATCAATAGTGGAGCCATATACATGACACATAGTCCAAATCATGTATAGTAAAATACCAATGTCTTTGGACTTGCACTTTGAAGTAGATCACCATCATCAAACATTTGGTGTTCTTTCAAATTCCTTTCTTTAGTAATCTCTTGGTGTAGTAAACATTTTACCTACATCAAATATTCACCCTTATCATGGAATTATCCATGATCAAGCTACTCTTATCTTATAACGGTGAATCGCGAGTATAATGTTGCTCTCCAAAACCTTTTGGAGGATTAGGACAACTAGTGTCTCCAACCTTTTGCAAATTCTCATCAAATATAAGAACATGACTTTGGCCATATTATACTCTATCATGTTGCAACCAAAACTTCATTTCAGATATCACAATATATTCCACACATCATGGTTTGTGAAACAACTCTTTCAGATCCTATATAACCTTGATATTAAGACAATCCTTTGAATATCAAGAATCATGGAGACAAACATGATACTCAAACACTAAAACTTGGAATTGTCACTCTTGATTTAATACCAATTATTAAACTTCATGGAGCAACCGGAACTTACTGAAAGTTTGCAATAGGACTTTTAAACTTTAGATTAACACTTCAAAACAATACGATACCAGTTCGTAAAGTAACTAACCAGAATTCTATAGTTCTATCATCTCATTTATAACTAAGCGCAAGGTGGTAAACGGATGCCAATGACTACAACAAATATGCAAATTCACTTTGATTTAATTTATGATAAATAGTATTCAACTTTTAATCATATTGTTGTTGAACTCCCACTCAAAACAATATCCCTCACATTGTTTTAGTGATCACACGAACCAAATCCACCACATCAAAACCGATCATCACGAGAGTTGATGTAGCTTCAATGGCGAACAATCAACATGTTCATCATATCCACTATATGACTCATGCTTTACCTTTCGGTGATCCGTGTTCCGAGACCATGTCTATACATGTTAGGCTTGTCAAGATTAAACCTTAGATTCCGCATGAGCAAATCTGGCTTGCTCACGTTGAATACACTCACAGAATCTAACACACCCGATCATCACGTGATTCTTCGAAACAACGAGCTTTAGCAACGGTGCTTACTAAGGATGAACACTTCAAAACTTGAAATTTTGTGCTTGAGGGATCATCTTATAATGCTACCGTCGTGAACTAAGCAATACAAGATGCATAAAAGGATTAACATCACATGCAATTCATAATATGTGATATGATATGGACTTTCTTCTTGTGCTTCCGATCTCCATCTTCAAGCACGAACATGATCTCCATCATCACCAACATGGCGTCAAGGTCAATGGCGCCGCTTCATGGTTGTCATCCACCAGCATCAACTAACTCTCTTTGAATAATAGACACGCGGGTCTTAGCAGAATTTAAAAGACAACCATATGGCTCCTGCCGGTTGTCAACTTACAATAAGGAACATTTCGTACATCATATATAATCACAATCATGGCCATATCACATCACAGCACACCCCTGCAAAACAAAGTTAGACGCCTCTAATTTTCTTTGCATGTTTTACGTGGTTTGGGGCTTTCAATAAGTGTCATTCTAACTTATGAACAAGAACCACAACGTTGATACTAGTATTGTCAATCACCCGTTGTAAATTGAATCTTAACTATGTTGGGAGAAACAGGCACCCGCAAAGCCACTTATGCAATACAAGTTGCATGTCAAGCGTGGAGCAAGTCTCATGAACGATGTCATGTAAGGTTAGCCTGGGCCGCTTCATCCCACCATCCCGCAAGATGCAAAGTACACAAGAAGCAATCGACAACAAAACCATCAACGCCCATAATGACCATTGTGTTCTACTCGTGCAACAGATCTACATATAGACACGGCTCTGATACCACTGTAGGGGTTCGTATCATGGAAAACAATATTTTCTACCGCATGCACACAAATAAGCCAAGATCTATCTACTAGATTGTAGCAACAAGTCGATAGAAGAACTCACCCTCGAAGATTCCAAAGCGGTTAACGAGAGCAGATTCTCGTGGGTGATGTAGTCATACACTTGCCGATCTCAAGATCGCGTAGACGATCCTTCCGGGCCAAGTTCGTGGCCTCGCAGCTCACCACACGCTCGGATTTTCGATGAAGACCTTCCTCTCCCTTGTTCCAGCAGGCAGGGGAGGTTGTAGCACTGTCACATCCCAAGATTTTCCAAATCTTGTAATGTGAAAATAAATGAATAAAATAAAACTTTGTTTGATTTTTATAGCCAGAAGAAACTTTTTGAGTGCAATTGGAACTTCAAAAGGGTTATTTTGAAAACAATTAAATGAAAAGATTTGTTTTCAAATGAAATAAAATTTTTACAAATAAGGATTATTTTCTAAAGCCAAATTAATCATTGACCAAGCTTTTGAGTTAAAACATTTTGTTTTGAATAAAAATAGTAAAGGTTCATTTAAAATAAAATAATAAGGAGTTAAATATCCAAATTTTGTTTAAATAAAAGGTTTTACCATTTTAATTAAAACATCAAACTTATTAAATTGTTTTAAATAAGTTTCTAAGTATTTTATATTCTCAAATAAAAACCTACTAAAGTGTTTTAGCTTTATTTTAGATTTTAAAATAAATATCTCAATAAAACAAATCTTATTTGATTTAATAATGAAAGTCTATTATATTTAATTAATAATGGACCCTAAAATAAAGTGTTATTTTGTTTTAAAACAAGTTTTCAAATATTCTTTATTTCCCAAATAAAACCTCTGATTTGGTTTTGAAAATATTTAGGTTTCAAATAAAGATTTTATTAATAAAATCAAACTCTACTTTATTAATTAAGGCCCATTTTTTATTATTAATGGACCCTAAAGTAAAATAAGATATTAATTTATTTTGGATTTGGGTTATGCTACTAAACAGAACCAAATTCATAGTGCAAGGTTTGGTGAATGTTTGATTTGTTTTGGACATTGTTTAGTTGTTTGAATTTTCAAACAGAGTTGGAAAATAGAAAAGAATCGTAGAAAAAAATATGGAAATGGACTGACCCAACCAGCCCAAATGCCCACCTAGCCCAATCCCCACCCCACCGCAGCGAAACGTTTTCTCACCATAGAAGGAACCCGCGGAGCAACAGACATGTGGACCCCTCCCCTTCTCCCTTTCTTTCACTGCCAGCGGACCCCACACCCTACTGTTCTTCGTCCTCCCCGCAGCGACCCGTTCCTCCTCGCCTCTGCCATTGAATCCTCGGGCTTAATTCGTTTTAATACGGCCACAATTACTCGTGGTGATCAAGCACCTTTAAACGCCAGTCACTCCTCCCCGTTTCCCCTCTGCCTCCTTCCCCAAGCACACCTCCAGGAAGCCACAATTTCTCCTCGACTGCCCCTGTCTCCGACAACTTCCCCAGCCGATTCCGGCTGCCACACGCCGCCCCTTGCCTCGTCGACCTAGCACACATACTCCACGCATCCAGACGCATCTGTGCATACCACCCATTCACCAGCGGTCGCCCCAAACCGTCGACTCTGACCTCTTCTGAGCACCACCGCGTCTACTGCAACTCCGGCGGAATCTCTCTGGTAAACAAGACTGCCCCGACCCCTCTCATTCACGTTTACAACTTAGCCGTGTCCTTGCGCTCCTGACCATGTGTTTCGTTTGTTCCCGGGCGATCCCTAGCGCCGTCCACGACGACGACTGAGCGTGGCCGTCGTCAGACGCCACTCCGACGAGGAATTCCTGCAACCCTAGTGCGCCCCTTGACCAACCACGAGTACCTTGAGCTTCGCCGTGTCCTCCTGAACCTGGTGAGCATATCCTTACTCTTCCTTGCTTCCTCTAGCGCCAGCTCCGCCGCCACCTGACCGCGCCGCCAGTTCCTGGCAAGCATCTCGTAGCCCATCCGATCTTGATCTAACGATTAGGATAGAACAAGAGTGAAGGGGTAAGTAGCACCTCTAGACCGTGAGATGCAACTAAAATCTAACGGCCCATATCTGTCGATCCACGCGAACCGTTTTCAGCGAATAAGAACGTGCCGCGTGTCACTGGATGAATTAGAATAGAGTTTGAAATCAGATTTAAATGCCATTTTGAAACCTTTGTAACTTTCAAACCACACGTCCAAATTTTAAAAATTTTATATCAATGAATTCAGGAGAACAAGACCTAGCCAACCATACCCTTAGTTTAGCAAATAGTATCTGTTTGTTTGCTTATTTTTGCAGATTCATTTGTATGCTTAATTAGAGTAGAAAAATTGTTTAAAATTGAATTTAAGGATAAAACCTTTGCAAATTGGATTGTTGTGACCTTACTGACCCTAGGAACCAACCCTTGGTGTTAAAAATGATTTTGGAAAGATTTAGGTTGGATTACTTGACTTAGCCATTTTCTAGCCAAATAAAAAGAATGGTTTTTGTTATAAAATTATTTATGGAAAAGAAACTTTGAGAAAATAGTTTGGACCAAACCTACTGACCCAAAAACACCAAGATTTGCAATAGAAACTCATTTGGTGAAACAACTTAAGAGTTTTGCCTTAATAAAAACATTTTTCACCACATGAAATGATGAATGGATTTAAAAATAGTATTTGGACAAAACCCTCTTGCTAATGACTTTGCCACTTTGGTAAATGACCAATTTGTATATTACAAAGTTTAGAAACCCCATGGAGACCCCTTTGCAAAATAAAACTATCTTGTGAATTCTCCCATGCATGAATTGGTTTCCATTGTCTCGTGTGTGTGAATTTGTTTGAGTGGTTATTGGTTTGGAATGTAAATTGAATTGGTGTTTGCTTGATTGACTTGTAGTGAAGTGTGAGACTAGCAAGATCAAGGAGTGAACTACCATTCCCTTCCAAAAAGGCAAGTGATGCTTCATACTTTTGTCCCATTACTTTCTCTATGCATTAGTGAATTTGCTAAGTAAAACTTGCACGGATTTTGCTAAGTATAGACCTTGCTATAAGAAAACCTAGTAGATGAATCCTTAGTAGGATTTTCCTAAGTTAAAGATTCCTACTACTATCAAGCTTAGCCTAGCTAATAGAAAACATGGGTGGAATATATATTCACACTATGGAAAATATTCTAAGTCTGAGAACTTAGGTTTTGTTTAATAAAAAAACTAAGTTAATGAACCTCCTGGGTGGAATGGAAGGATTGGGATATGTTGAGTGGTTACACATGGCCATGGACTTGGGTTGTGTATCTCACTTGTGGATGGCCACCCAGGAAACAAAGGGATTCGAGATGTCAAATGTTGAGAAGCTTCAAGTGCAACCACTTGGCAATATGGGCTCTTCCATGATCATATAGGTTGCAAGAACTTAGCCAAATGGACAGTGGGTGGTAGTGTTTGATATGTTGGAGCGCGTCCATTTTGGTCTAAGGGAAGGCTTCTGAAAGATTTTGTCTTGGGAAACCAAGTCTTGTGGGTAAAGTGCACCACCTCTGCAGAGTGTAGAATCTAAGTACTTAGCCATGTCCCTGGTAAAGGACAATTTGAGCATCAAGACATGGAAGCAATCAAGAATCTCATCATTCAAATTTCTAAGTTAAAATCTTGTGGATTGAACAAGGGTTGTTTGAATTCTTCAATCATTGATGGAGAGATGGCTTGGTACAAGGATCTTGAAATCTTTGATTGAGAAAAATGATTTTGACAAGCAAAAACTTAGTATTTTCAAAATGATAAGAAAAATCTATTTTGAGCAATGCAAGCCTCAACTCCACTTAGCCAAATGCATATAGATGATAGACTCCACTATACCATTATAGTATCACTTGCCAATACAATTCAAATGTATTGACCCTTTGTGGCTGTAACTTGTATGTTGCAGGTTTGATTGTTTTTAGTGAAGAATGATTGATTCGGATTACAAAGTCTACAACCAACATCTGCCTGTGGCACTTTGAAGATGAAGGACCCCATGCTTATAGTTATTCCGCTGCAATGTAATGTAATAGCCATATGAGCTATGTATGATGTAATAAAACTATGTTATTCCTGGTTATAAAGTTATATTATGACCTTTGTTTCTTGATATTACATCTTAACTGTGGATGCTAGCTATTGATCCAGGGACTAGCATTGTAAAACACAGGAGAAATCTACCTTATTAAAGTTTGGGACCTCTACAGATGGTATCAGAGCATTGTGTTGCCTGTAGGATTTGTAAACCTAGGATTGGACAAAAACCCTTAGAAATATAGGAGTTATGTTTTAAATCCAAAATTTATTTACAAAAACACTTGTAAACTCTTTTCTCAACCATTTTGGTTTCAACTCTACTTCTCTTCTACTTCAACTTGATGGAAAAAGCCTACCCCATGACCAAAGACTACACTATGTGCAAAGGACTTCTTCAACTTCTTCAACTCTAATGACTTCAACATCTTCAGCATTTTCCCCAAGGACTTCCAACTTGGATACCACTAAGGACGACAAGTGAGACAAGGAAATCTTACTCAAGATTTAGAGACTGAGGGAATGCAAAAGTTAGAAGGAACCTACATCACTAGAAGTTATTGTGACCAAGAGTTTTTCTCAAGGAAACCATGATCTCATGTAAGAATAAGCAACCAAGAAGGATGGAAAGATCACAAGTGAACCCTATAGATGGACCACCATATTTTAGTTAAGTCAAACACACCAACTTATGTGGTGTAACGAAAATATTTTGTTGCCTAAACATGTGCTTGAAACTTGTTGTTTGAGTGGAGTGTTTGCTTGTGATTGCATGCACATTGTTTGTGTGAATTGTGATGTGTGTGATTAGAAATATTTCCTTAGAAATATCTTGCCTATTCTAATCTCCCTTCAAACCCAAACAGATGACTTCTCCAAGAAACTCCAACATCAAGGTTGATGACAACAACAACAACCAAGAGGACAATATGAGAGAACTGATAGCAAATCAAAACCAATTGAGCCAAGAGACAACTCAGCTTTTAGCCAACAACAATGGACTAGACCCAGCCATACAAAGGATTTTGAAACTTCAATCCCAATTGTTGCAAGGAATGGTTACTCAAATGATCAACATGGGAGAAAACTTTTTCCAAAGAGCTAATGACAACAAGGATGACAAAGATGTTATTCTAGAAGGAACCCAAGCTAGCAATGTTTTTAGAGACAAGGATCTACACCCAAGGAACATGAAGATCAATGCCCCAAGAAGAGAGAAAGATCTCCCACTCATGAAGAACATGAACTAGAAGAACTCCTAGCCTTGGAGAGACCCAAGAAGAAGAAGAAATTCCCCAACACTAGCAAGAAGGATATTACACAAGTGCAATGTTTCAAATGCAAAGAGATGGGACACTATGCCAATGAATGCCCAGAAAAGGAGAAGAGCCAAGAATACAAACAAAGGCTAGTGAAACCCAAGATGAGGAAGGATATTAGCCAATTGATGTGCAAACACTGCAAAGAGTTAGGACATTATGCAAACTACTGTCCAGAAAAGATGAAGCATAAGATAAACCAGCCTATGAGGGATCTCAACCTTGTCACATGTTTCAAATGCAAGGAACTAGGCCACTATGCAAACAATTGTCCAGAAAGGAGGGAGAACAAGTTAAACAAGTCTATGAAGGATCTCAACCTTGGCCCATGAGTCAAGTATGGAAACCAAGGACACATACAATGTTTGCTTAGAGAAATTTTTCCCAGGATCCCAAGAAGGACAATATGTAATTTTTGTTTGAAAAATTTTAAGGGTGGTAGTACCCTAGTTGTTTTGAACTTGCTTGTAACCCTAACCTTCCCAAATCTCGGGACGAGATTTATTTTAAGGGTGGTAGCCTGTCACATCCCAAGGTTTTCCAAATCTTGTAATGTGAAAATAAATGAATAAAATAAAACTTTGTTTGATTTTCATAGCCAGAAGAAACTTTTTGAGTGCAATTGGAACTTCAAACCCTTTTGAATTTAATAAAAACTAAAGGGATTTAAAAATATAAACATTTAATAAAAGGAAAATAAAAACATTTGGAAATACTATTTTGAAAACAATTAAATGAAAAGATTTGTTTTCAAATGAAATAGAAGTTTTACAAATAAGGATTATTTTCTAAAGCCAAATTAATCATTGACCAAGCTTTTGAGTTAAAACATTTTGTTTTGAATAAAAATAGTAAAGGTTCATTTAAAATAAAATAATAAGGAGTTAAATATCCAAATTTTGTTTAAATAAAAGGTTTTACCATTTTAATTAAAACATCAAACTTATTAAATTGTTTTAAATAAGTTTCTAAGTATTTTATATTCTCAAATAAAAACCTACTAAAGTGTTTTAGCTTTATTTTAGATTTTAAAATAAATATCTCAATAAAACAAATCTTATTTGATTTAATAATGAAAGTCTATTATATTTAATTAATAATGGACCCTAAAATAAAGTGTTATTTTGTTTTAAAACAAGTTTTCAAATATTCTTTATTTCCCAAATAAAACCTACAGATTTGGTTTTGAAAATATTTAGGTTTCAAATAAAGATTTTATTAATAAAATCAAACTCTACTTTATTAATTAAGGCCCATTTTTTATTATTAATGGACCCTAAAGTAAAATAAGATATTAATTTATTTTGGATTTGGGTTATGCTACTAAACAGAACCAAATTCATAGTGCAAGGTTTGGTGAATGTTTGATTTGTTTTGGACATTGTTTAGTTGTTTGAATTTTCAAACAGAGTTGGAAAATAGAAAAAGAATCAGACAGAAAAAAATATGGAAATGGACTGACCCAACTGAGCCAGCCCAAACAACCCACCTAGCCCAATCCCCACCCCACCGCAGCGAAACGTTTTCTCACCATAGAAGGAACCCGCGGAGCAACAGACATGTGGACCCCTCCCCTTCTCCCTTTCTTTCACTGCCAGCGGACCCCACACCCCATCTTCTTCATCCTCCCATGACCCTTCCTCCTCTCCTCTGCCATTGAATCCTCGGCCTTAATTCGTTTTAATACGGCCACAATTACTCGCGGTGATCAAGCACCTTTAAACGCCAGTCACTCCTCCCCGTTTCCCCTCTGCCTCCTTCCCCAAGCACGCCTCTAGGAAGCCACAATTTCTCCTCGACCGACCCTGTCTCCGACAACTTCCCCAGCCGATTCCGGCTGCCACACGCCGCCCCTTGCCTCGTCGACCTAGCACACATACTCCACGCATCCAGACGCATCTGTTCATACCACCCATTCACCTGCGGGCGCCCCAAACCGTCGACTCTGACCTCTTCTGAGCACCACCGCGTCTACTGCAACTCCGGCGGAATATCTCTGGTAAACAAGACTGCCCCGACCCCTCTCATTCACGTTTACAACTTAGCCGTGTCCTTGCGCTCCTGACCATGTGTTTCGTTTGTTCCCGGGCGATCCCTAAGCCGTCCACGACGACGGCCGGCGTGGCGTCGTCGACGCCACTCCGAGGAATTCCTGCAACCCTAGTGCGCCCTTGACCAACCATTTAGTACCTTGAGCTTCACCGTGTCCTCCTGAACCTGGTGAGCATATCCTTACTCTTCCTTGCTTCCTCTAGAGCCAGCTCCGCCGCCACCTGACCGTGCCGCCGCAAGCCACCGCCGCTCGCGCCGCCAGTTCCTGGCAAGCATCTCGTAGCCATCCGATCTTGATCTGACGATTAGGATAGAACAAGAGTGAAGGGGTAAGTAGCACCTCTAGACCGTGCGATGCAACTAAAATCTAACGGACCATATCTGTCGATCCACGCGAACCGTTTTTAGAGAATAATAACGTGCCGGGTGTCACTGGATGAATTAGAATAGAGTTTGAAATCAGATTTAAATGCCATTTTGAAACCTTTGTAACTTTCAAACCACACGTCCAAATTTTACAAATTTTATATCAATGAATTCAGGAGAACAAGACCTAGCCAACCATACCCTTAGTTTAGCAAATAGTATCTGTTTGTTTGCTTATTTTTGCAGATTCATTTGTATGCTTATTTAGAGTAGAATTTTTTTTTAAAATTGAATTTAAGGATAAAACCTTTGCAAATTGGATTGTTGTGACCTTACTAACCCTAGGAACCAACCCTTGGTGTTAAAAATGATTTTGGAAAGATTTAGGTTGGATTACTTGACTTAGCCATTTTCTAGCCAAATAAAAAGAATGGTTTTTGTTATGAAATTATTTATGGAAAAGAAACTTTGAGAAAATAGTTTGGACCAAACCTACTGACCCAAAAACACCAAGCTTTGCAATAGCAACTCATTTGGTGAAACAACTTGTCGTGGTGGTGGCACGGCAGATGCCATGGGTAGGCTAAAGTATGAGGCCAATGGATGCTAGTGGGATCCGGGGAGGGAAGATGCAACTGTCTTTACACTCAAGCTGCCAAAGTGATGAACTTTATTTCTCTCTCTACGTGTTACAAGTGCTCCTAGAGCAGTTTATAGAGGAACTATGCGAATTTCCCCAGCCTAACGTTGCTCAAAAGACTCTCTCCTTCCTCAGGGCCCAAACCCCCCCTTATAAAGGGGTGCCTTGGGTGCCCTTAGGTCGACAGAACAAGCATATTCGAGGAATATGCTTGTCCCAAAGGGTAATTCGGCCTCCTTTCCTGTCTCCCTTCCAACGACAGCAAAGCTCCAATCGCCCCTTCGCACGCCTCGGGCTCCAGACTCGTGACCTCCGTGACCTCCTCTCGTCCCTGCGCTTCCTTGTCTCTTGCGCTTGGCCTGTTCAGATTCCTTTAGCCTGCAGCTATGGTTTGACTCAAGCTTCTCCTTCTCCTGCAAGCTTCAGATAACTCGGCCTTACCTTGTGTTATTCGCTCGTTCCTCACACTGCGGAGATCATTTGTGTAACCGGTGAGTTTCTCATTAACTCGGCCAGTCACCACTTTATACCTATACGTAAGCTTCTTGCCTCCGTTCATCGGCCGACATATACATGATTCGGCCGACCTAGGCCGTAGTTCGGCAATCGACGGGGCAGACCTGTCTTTCCCGTCTCGACCTACCCGGTCAACCCCCGACATTAGTCCCGAAGGTGTGGCCCATCAATTACTTTGGCCGGGTTATATCAGCTTCAACACCTTCTTTTTGTCTTGTTTCCGAGCTAAGGCCTCGCCCGAGGTTCTCTCGCTCCTTCCATCATACGCTAAGTCCTACGTGTCACCCCATCATTGCTTTCCTAGTTTTCAGGTCCTCTTATAATATTTACTGACAAGCTACAGTAAACCCTGTACCTGCTGCGCCGCCGCCACGACGCCTCGTGAGCCGCTCCGCTTGGGATTGTAACAACTTTTCCGTTTCTGTGGCCTCTGGTGTGGCTCCACTCACCGTCGCGCGTTCGTGCTTCTCCACGATCTACGCGGGTAACTGCCACACCCACGATCCCACTCCCCCGTTCATCGCTTCGTCTATAAAGTGGGGAAACGCGCCCTTCTGGGTTCTTCTTTCTCATTACCGTTCGCGTCTGCTCTCCTTCTTTCCTTCGCCTGTGTGCTTTCTTGCCGCTCCGCCGCCGCTCACCAGCCAGAGCTTCCGCCGGCGAGGATTCCACCGCGCCGTTCGGCCTCTCTTGCCCGCGCTCCACGGCCGTGGCCCCGCCGCCGGTGAGTCCTTTCTGGCCATCTTGTCTTGTCTTGTCTCTGCCCTAGATCGATCCACACAACTTCCGTACTCAGGCGACAGTTTTTCCTCTTTTCGCCATTGTTTTCGCGCTAGGTTCCGACGGGGCCCTGTAGCTCTAAGCTTTCCTCCGCCGCCAGTTTTTCCTCCGGCGATCTCTCCGGCGGAACTATGTCTAGTTCCTTTAGTGGTGCTTTAGTTGAGGACGATGACGCTGGCTCTGGGCCCGAGCGTGGATCGTGGCAGGGTTCCTCGGTTACGCGCCGCGAGATTGAGTGGCTCCTCAGAACTCGTCGGATTCCTGCCGAGGTTTCTGCTCTACCCGGCGAGTCCTCTCCAGTTCTCAGAGAAGGCGAATATGTGGTTTTCATGTCCCACTTCGCCCGCGGCTTTGGTCTTCCTCTTAGCGACTTTGCTAGAGAATTTCTTGATTACTTCGGCCTTCAGCCGCATCACCTTCCCGCGAACGCCATAGCTTCTCTTTCCGCTTTCATCTCTGCTTCGGAGGGTTACTTCGGCCTGTGGCCATCAGTACATGTCTGGTCAAAATTCTTCCAGATTCGCTCCAACGTCGTGCCCGACAAATCTCTGCATCCTTCCGAGAAGTTGCTCACCCAATGTGGGGCGGCATCCATCACACCTCGGAGGCAATCCGTGTTCCCCCGTGTTACCGGGTTGGAGTCGTGTAAGAAATGGCACAAATCGTTCTTCTACGTCAAGAACAGAGGGGCGGAAGACAAGATTCGGCTCCCCCCATTCTCAATTGGTCCACCTTCCAAAGTGAACTGGCTCTATAATCCGAAGAAGACTCATGCCCTAGCCGAGGCCTTCGAGATTCGGCTGAAGGAGTTGATTCGGGCCGGGTTATGCGGAGAGGACTTGATGGCCACTTTTATTAGTAGCCGGATCTGCCCCTTCCAACAAAGGACCCACAAGCTGTGCTACATGAGCGGTCCCCTGGACCCTAACCGAGTCTCGACCGTGGAGTTGGACAACTACCTCATCTGTAAGCGCGTCCGAGCTATTTTCAAGACGGAGATGCTCGATGACTGGACACGGGGTTGAAACCGTTCACCGCGACAATCCTCCTCGAGGTAAGCCCAATCCTCATCACTCTGTTTTTCCTCAGTTTTTATAGTCTGGTTTTCATGATTTTCTCTCCTTGTCACGCAGAGGTTCGCCGAACAAAAAGACGAGGATGCCGAAGTTCTGCAGCTCCCCTGGCCCGCAGATAGGAGTACCCCGGATACTGGCGAGCCGGACTCCGAGGAGTTCGTCCCTAAGTCAGATCCCACTCCTGCTCGGACTCGCGGCAAATCTTCAGCGCAGGAGGAGGAAGGTGATTCGGACGAGGTCCAAATTCTTGAGGTAGTTGCCATGCCTATTTCTTATGCATTTCCGCTCGCTTTCAGCCTAATCCGCTGGTCGATTCATGATGTCGAACCTATCGCTTCTCGGCCTCCGTTACCTGGAAACGCGGGCTCCCGCCTGCCTCGGATGCGTTCCTAAGAAGCGAGTAAAGAAATCCGCTCCGAATCCTCCCAGGCGCAAGACTATGCCCGGGGTTGCTGGGTAAGTTCTTTTGCCTATATTTCTCGTTTCTCTTCTTCTGTTTCTCATTCTGACGAATCTTCTTTCTTACTTTTGCAGCGTTGCTCTGTCTGTTAAACCCGGCGGTCCTAGTATGACTAGCCGTCCGATCCGGCCGCCATCTCCTCCTCCCGCTGATGACACGAGAGTTCCTAGTCCTATTCGTCCTGCTTCTCCCCTCCCGAGCACCGCCTGCTCACCGTGATGCCCCGAGGTCTCTCCCATTGATCCGGATCCGATCCGGCCCTCCGATGTTTTCGTTGAGCCAGCTGCCCCCTCTATGGGCCCCAGCGTTACAATTGAGCTTCCATCTACTCCGGCAGCTCCTACGGTCGCACCGACCTCTGCCGAGAAGATCGCTACCCCGGCGCCCTCTGCGAGCTTAACCTCTACTGATCCTAAGGATTCCGTCCCTACCTCGGAGACGCAACGTCCTGCCGGTGCTTCTTCTAAGGAGAAACGTGTTATCGCCACAAGACCTCTTCTCGAAAGTCTTGCCGGCACCTCTCACCAAGTATTGCGAGGCATCGCAAGAAGGAGTCAGATCGCCAAAAGGCATTACTCGCCACCTCGGCAGCTTGCTCTTCATAAGAGTCTCGCGATCGCGGTTGGACCGCCTGCCCGGGGTAAAGTTTTAACCCGGACAGCTAGCGGTAACAGCCTCGGAGCGCTGGTTGAATTCGCCAACAACTGGAATGCCGCTGATCAGTTTGAGGGCAATCCAGTCAATCAACCCTTCCATCTTTCTGACATCAGTGGCCGCTTTGACCAAGCCGCCCAGTTTATCGTTGATACGAACAAGATGAATGCGGTAATTGTTTTATCTCCGGGTCTTAAATTATTTTCCACATGTTATCATACTCTCTAGTCCCCGAAACTTGCAAGGAAATAACTTGTTGTATGCTTGGAAGTTTGACGTATTTTTATTTCTAAGGTTCCATTAGTTCGGCCACCTAGCTCATAGTTTGTTTTAGTTTTGCCGTAGCTTTTAATTTCTATTCTCATAGAGCCGAGTTAAGTCCTTCTTGACTCGGATCTGGCGTAGTTTTGAATTTCCAGCCACCTAGATCTGAATTAAGTCTTGCTTGATTCGGATCTGTTATAGCTTTGAATCTCCAGCCACCTAGATCTGAGTTAAGTCTTACTTGATTCGGATCTGGTATAGCTTTGAATCTCCAGCCACCTAGATCTGAGTTAAGTCTTACTTGATTCGGATCTGGTATAGCTTTGAATCTCCAGCCACCTAGATCCGAATTAAGTCTTACTTGATTCGGATCTGGTATAGCTTTGAATATCCAGCCACCTAGAGCCGAAGTAAGCTTTGCTTGATTCGGATCTGTTATAGCTTTGAATCTCCAGCCACCTAGATCTGAATCAAGTCTTACTTGATTCGGATCTGGTATAGCTTTGAATCTCCAGCCACCTAGATCTGAATTAAGTCTTACTTGATTCGGATCTGGTATAGCTTTGAATCTCTAGCCACCTAGATCCGAATTAAGTCTTACTTGATTCGGATCTGGTATAGCTTTGAATATCCAGCCACCTAGATCTGAATTAAGTCTTACTTGATTCGGATCTGGTATAGCTTTGAATATCCAGCCACCTAGAGCCGAATTAAGCTTTGCTTGATTCGGATCTGGTATAGCTTTGAATCTCCAGCCACCTAGATCTGAATTAAGTCTTACTTGATTCGGATCTGGTATAGCTTTGAATATCCAGCCACCTAGAGCCGAATTAAGCTTTGCTTGATTCGGATCTGGTATAGCTTCTAACTTTTGTTTTATCATTGTGCTCCATTTCTTAGGTTGCCCATGACCGACGGACTGCCGAGTTCCAGAGGTTGCTCTTCTTGCACCGCAAGTTGGAAGAGAAGTATGAGAAAGTTCTGCCCGTCGCGAAGAAAGCTGGTAAGTTGATAGTTTCTTTTCCTTATTCCCAACTTTCTTATATACCGTTCATGAGCCGGCTTACTTCTTTGAATAGGTAATATCAATAATCTCAATATCCGCCTTGAAAAGAAGGTCAAGTCCTTGGAAGGTTAGTTTCCTTTCCCCTTGCTTCTTCTTCTTCTTTAGTATCTATGCTGAGTTTCCTTATTGCGTTGGGTTGTGGTAAAGCCGAGTTGCAAGACTTTGCAAGCAACAAGATTGTGTGCCCATGCCCGACGTGATGCTTCATTTTTAGAACAAAGCAGTTCATTCGGCGCAACTACAAGAGAAGGATGATGAGATAACTACTTTGAGATCCGAGGTGAATACACTCAAGCTCTCTCAAATCCGAGCTAGAAAAGGTTGATCAAGAATTCTCTTTGGAAAAGAGTCGGTGACTCTGGATCCGGAGAAGAACAAAGAACTCCTCAAAGTCGCCGAACTTAAAACTCGCGGTTTGAGCGAGGAAATTGCTCGTTCGAGAAGAGTAAAGCTATTTGGGCTAAGGATCTTCAAATAATGATGAGCTATATCCATCGTAAGTTATTTGGCTGGCCGAACTGTATTTTTCTTTGTCGCCGCTACTATCCTTTGACATGTCCATGTTTTGCGAGGTCACTTCCCGAGTCCAAACCCGTGAGTACTAGAGCTGTTCTTGCGGCTCGCGTTAACGAGGTGAAGCTAATCTTGTTGACTTTGAATACTCGATGGAGGATTTCTTGGTTCTTTGGTGCCGCATGGTCCGATGAAAATCATGGGTCGGGACTTGGTGGAGGCTGCTATCAAAGCTTATCATGCACTCTGGCCGAATACCTCAGGGTCTCCTGATATCGACGAGGTCAAGTTATTGGTGGCCAGGTTGAAGGCATCTGAGAGGCGATTGAGTCTTTGAGGGAATCACTGCGCTGCGTTGGTGACATGGCCCTTATCGTAATCATGTCATGGTATGAAGATATCTCCTTGACATTCGATGAATCTGCGACGGCTCTCGGTGGGTTGAAGATCCCACCTTTGTTGCTCTTCGGCAAGCTCGGGCTTTCCAGCTCGTCGAGTATGCCGATGTGCACACTTGGAATGAAGGGCCGAGTTTTCTCCCCGATCCGGATGAAGAGGCCGCGGCTGAAGATGCTTTGGGTGATGATTCTGCTGAGCGCGGGGAAGGTGAAGATGATTCGGCCACATCCAATAGCTCTAGCTCAAGCTCAGATAGCAATGGTGATGCACGATCTTCCTCTAAAGGCACCGGGCATTCTACCGCGCGTACTGACGCTCCTGAACAACCCCGTGATACTGCCGAAGTCACTCCTGGGTCGGCAGAAGGTGAGGTAACCTCAGTCGAAGTTCCTCCTACTGAGTGCCCCGACCGATCAAGTGGTTCCTCCTCCAACGAACGATGCCTAAGTTATTCGTGATCCCTGGTATGCCGGGTGTTCAATGTAAACGAAAAAATTTATCAACTCATATGATTCGAGGTTCTTTTGCTATGTGCCTTTGAGACTCTTAGTTAAGTGAATGCTCGTCCGAATTCTTGCCTTGTTGGCTCATAATTTCTTCATCCTTCAGGATTTACTTTTTTGCCTTGTTGGCTCATAGTTTCCGAGTCGTTGGTTTAAGTGCTAAAGTTTATGTGTCCATGAATTTGACAACCCTATGATAATTCCTGAGTCAATGCTTTGGGCACCAAGATGCATATTCGTAACATGAAAGGAAAATAACATGTTGCACTCTCCGAGTTACTGCTCTGATCGCCAATGTTCAAGTGTGTAACGCGAAAGAGATAAGTATAAGATATGGCAGTCCCCGAGCTATTGCCCTGGATGCCAAGGCCTAAACATATAACACTTAATAATCATTGCATATGGCAGTCCCCGAGTAACTGCTCGGGGTGCCGAGGTCCAAAAATCAAATATGAAATAACATCACATATGGCGTCCCCCGAGTAATCGCCTGGGTGCCGAGGTTTAAATATCAAACGTGAGATAACATCACATATGGCGTCCCGAGCAATTGCTCACGGTGCCGAGGTCCAAAAATCAAATATGAGATAACATCACATATGGCGTCCCGAGCCACCGCCTGGGTGCCGAGGTTTAAATATCAAATATGAGATAACATCACATATGGCGCCCCCGAGCAATCGCTCAGTAGCCGAGGTTTACATACACGATATGGAATAAATATAACATTCGGCAGTCCCGAGTCACCGCCTGGGTGTCGAGGCAAGTACATCATTGGTGACCTTGAGACATAATCCTAGAGTAAAATGGCAAGTAAAGCCACATTCGAGCGTATGCTGCTTTTCGCCAGCTTTGTTTGCCTTGCCTTCTCCGGTGATTGGCGTCAATCGATAGTATGCATCGTTGTGCAATGCTTTGCTCACGATAAATGGTCCTTCCCATGGGGTGACAATTTGTGCATGCCGGCGTTGCACCACCGAGTACCAAATCTCCTTCTTTGAATACTCTTGGATTCACTTTCTGTTGTGATACCGTAAGTTCATTGATAAATGGTGATCGTGATAATGTCAATTCTCGGGCTTCTTCCAACAGGTCTATGGCATCTTGCCGAGCTACTTCATTTACCTCTGAAGATGTATATTGAGTGACTCTTGGCGAGTCATGTGTTATGTCGGTTGGAAGCACCCGGCCTCCATATACCAAAAAGAATGGTGTGTAACCTGTTGATCTGTTCGGAGTAGTCCTGAGGCTCCATAATACTGCTGGTAATTCCTCAATCCAACATCCTGCCGACCTTTGCAATGGTTCGACTAGCCGTGGTTTTATTCCTGATAAAACCAGTCCATTAGATCTTTCAACTTGCCCATTGGATGCTGGGTGAGCCACTGAGGCAACATCTAGTCTTATGTGTTTCTCTTGGCAAAATCTAGCGAAAGCCCCTTCTGCAAAGTTCGTCCCATTATCCGTAATAATGCTGTGTGGGTATCCATATCTCAAGATGATATCCTTGAGGAATTTCACTGCTGTGTGCCCATCACACTTTTTGATTGGTTTTACTTCGATCCATTTTGTGAACTTGTCGACCATGACCAAGATGTGGGTCATTCCTCCTCTTGCCGGCTTAAAAGGTCCTACCATGTCTAAACCCCACACCGAAAATGGCCAAGTAATGGGTATTGTTTTTAACTCGGCCGACGGCATATGTATTCTGGTTGCATATCTCTGACACCCATTGCATTTCTTGACTAACTCTTCTGCCTCTTTTAACGCCGTTGGCCAGTAAAATCCATGCCTGAATGCCTTGGCTACTAAAGCGCGAGACGAGGCATGGTGCCCACATTCTCCTTGGTGTATATCTAGAAGGATCTCCTGACCTTCTGCGGGACTCACGCACTTCTGCAATATGTTCGTTACGCTTCTCTTATATAACTCATTGTTTATGATTGTATAGGCCTTTGCTCTTCTGACGGTTTGTCTGGCTAATACTTCATTACTCGGCAATACTGCGTCTCTTAGGTACGAAAATATGGGTTGCGCCCATGTCGGCGTTGCTCTTTCTGCAGTGATTTCACTGTCTATCTCCATGCTCTCTGCCGACATACTTACCTCGGCCCTTTCCATGATCGCTATTACCTCGGTCCCCTCTTTAGGGGTTCCAATTTGCATGGATCTATCTCCATTGGTGTATGATTCTGCAGAACCTTCGGGATAAAGATTGATTCGGATTACGGTGATGGGTTTATTGACGGTTTCTGAGGTGCTCAAGGGCTATACCGCGGAATCGATTGCGAGTTGATCCTAATTTTGACAATGTGTCAAGCGTTATTTTCGCTCGTGGTATGTGGTGGAATTCACATCCTTCAAAATATCCACCGATCTTTACACATGGAATCAGATAAAGCCATATTAGCATCTAATGCATCCCAAGTGCCCGACACTTGTGTACTACAGATCCGAGTCACCGTAGCATAGGATTCTGCGTATTCCCATTTCTTTTGACTTTCAATCCATGGACTAGTGCTTCATATTCAGCTACATTGTTGGACGCAAAATGTATTTGCGATACATACTTCAATTGATCTTTTTTAGGCGAGGTCAAGACTATTCCTGCGCCCAAACCGCTCCTTAGTTTGGAACCATCAAAGTGCATTGTCCAAGAATTTGGATCTGGCAAGGGTGGCTCATATTGCACCTCGGCCCAATCTACGAGAAAGTCGGTGACGACCGAGATTTGATTGCATCTCTCCTATCAAATTGTGGAGCATACGGTGATAACTCGATTGCCCATTTTGCTATTCGCCACTTGCGTCTTTGTTGTTCAATATGTCGGCTATGGGTGCCTCACATATTACTCTGATTGGATGCTCTTCAAAGTAATGCTTAAGCTTTTTTGCCGACATATATACTCCATAGGCCATCTTCTGATAATGTGGATAATTTTGCTTTGAAGTGGATAATACTTCACTTAAATAATATACTGGCCTCTGAACTGACTTACCCTCTTCAAGCCGTTCTACTACAACCACAGTACTAACTACTCGATTGGTAGCCGCTATATAAAGTAGCATAGGTTCTTTCGATAATGGAGAAGCTAAAATGGGTGCCGTAACTAGCATCTTTTTCAACTCGTGGAACGCAATGTCGGCCTGGGGAGTCCAGCCGAATTTGTCCGACTTTCTCATCAGCTGATAGAGTGGCAATGCCTTTTCTCCTAGCCGACATACAAATCGACTAAGCGAGGCGAGGCAGCCCGTGAATTTTTGTACATCATTCAAACACCTCGGCAATTCCATTTTTTCTATTGCTCTTATCTTCGTCGGATTAGCCTCGATACCTCGGCTGGACACAAGGAACCCGAGTAGTTTTCCCGCCGGCACGCCAAATGTGCATTTCTCCGGGTTGAGTTTCATTCGGAACCTTCTCAGGTTCGCGAAAGTTTGCCGTATATCTTCTAGCAGGGTTCTGCTTTCCTTAGTTTTGATGACTACATCATCCACATATACTTGTACATTTTTCCCTATCTGATCATGTAAACATTTTTGCATGCACCTTTGATACGTTGCTCCCGCATTTCTCAGGCCGAATGGCATCGTGCGATAACAATAAGCCCCGTACGGGGTAATAAATGCAGTCTTTATTTGATCGGCCGGATTTAACGGTATCTGGTGGAAACCAGAATACGCGTCTACAAATGATAACAACTCACAACCAGCGGTCGAGTCAATGACTTGGTCTATTCTAGGCAATGGAAAAGGATCTTTCGGACACGCCTTGTTTAGGTTAGTGTAGTCGATACACATTCGCCACACAATGGCTACATTAGGGTCATCTTTCTTCTTTTCTACTAGCACCGGATTTGATAACCAATCCGGATAAAGCACCTCCATGATAAACCCGGCGGCGAGAAGCCGAGCTATCTCATCTCCTATCACTTTTCTCCCTGTCTTGGCGGCGGAGAGGTTGCTTCACCGCCGTGCTCGGCCGACGTTTAAAGAGTGCTCAAACTCCCTCGACACCTTGCAGATCTTGAGTGGACCATGCAAATATGTCCCGATTCTCACGGAGGAAGTTGGTGAGCTCGCCTTCCTATTTGGCGTTAAGACCTGCACCAATAGTGACAGTGCGCTCTGGGAATTGCTCATCAATCTGAATTTTCTTCGTCTCCTTGGTTGGTTGGAAAGAAACGCTGCCATGAGGGTTGGCCAATGCCGGCATGCTTAATTGTGCCGACTGTGCGAGGGCTGCTACCTCTTGAATCCTTTTCTTTTCTCTCGCTATGACCAATGATTCGGCCAAATTTGACCCGGCTGAGGCACACTCCATTGACTTCTTGTAATCCCCTGCAACTGTTATCACCCCTTGTGGTCCGGGTAATTTCATCTTTAGATAACCTATATGACAACTGCTCATGAATTTGGCCAGTGCGGGCCGTCCGAGTAGAGCATGATAACAGCTTTCCATATCAACCACCTCAAATTCCAAATTTTCTGCTCTCCAGTTATCTCTTGTACCGAATAAGACGTCCACTCGGATTTTACCAATGGGCCCACATGAAAGCCCTGGCACTATCCCATGGAAAGTTGTCCTTGTGGACTGCAGCATGTTCTGTGATATACCGAGTTTGTGCATGGTATCTTTGTACATGATGTTAATACTGCTTCCATTATCAATGAGTACTTTTGAGAATTTCACATTGATGTTTGGTCCCACAAATGTCGGGTCCAACACAAGTGCGTATGATCCTGGACTCGGCATTATCCTGGGATGATCTTTTATGCTCCAAGTTATATCTTGATCAGACCATGGCTGGTATCTTGGCACTGCTGGCACAACCGCATTCACCTCCATATGTCGGCGCTGCACACTGCTTGTCCCGCCGCTCTGCCGTGAACACGCAGAAGACCGGTGATATTCCACGTAATCATTAAGTCCCAGCATTTGCCGGATCTATCCTTCCGTCACCCTTGGTTCATTATTTGATGCCTTTGCATCCCTCCGATCCGAGTTATCATACCTCGGAGGAGGCGGCAAGATCGATTGTTGCGCATTTGCTCCAGCTTAATCATGCTGATGTTGTTGCATCCGATGGGGAGCTTGAACTCCTGCGGGTTACCCATCGCATTTTTCATCCAAGCACATTGCGGGTTGTGTGATTGGCTGGTCTAGATGGGTTTGATGTGAAATTTACACGGCTGGTCCAACATGGATTCAAATGTATACTTGACTTCTCTTGCCATTGCTTCTTTTGCTCGGGGTCCATTGCCTTTTTCCGTCATTTCTTGCGGTCCACCGTTGAGGTCCATTTTTCGCCGTTGAGTTACTCCATGACTCGCTGTTCTTGGGCCACAGCCACCTGGGCAATTATATCTATAATCCGCCTCCTCTCTTCTTCTTCCTCTAAAATCGCGCCTAGATGATCCGCCAATTCTCGTGTATTGGTCTTGCTGCTCACGATGATCTGCCGACATTAACTCTGGTTGGGTTGGGTCACCCAAAGCATAGGAGTCCGCTATTCTCGATAGTTTCGCTAGTGTGGTTGGCATATCTCTCTGCGTTGTTACAACACCGCCAGTAACGGCAGCCTTGCGCGAACCAAGCGATCGCTATATTCAATAACTCCTTCACACGAGTTTCTCGATTACACCATCGAGTCAAAATTCTCTATCTGTTTATTCGCCTTTGCTTGCACATGGCCGCTGTCGTGGTCTATTCGCCTCTTGTATGTGCCGGTAAAGTTGTCGATTTAACATCTCTTCGAATCTAACCAGCGGTTGATACTGCCGCTGGTTGATTATTCAACCATACCGGCTGGTCCTTCCAACATCTGTGGGACATACCGCATGCCCATCTTAGGTTGCCACCGCTATTTTTATCAAGGTGGCATAATCAATTAACCAGTCTTGTGGCTTGGTACTTCCGTTGTAAGTTTTTGTGCCTCTTGCCAATTGAAAATTTGGCACTGGCGGTTCGCCCATGATCCGTGGCCCAAAACATGCCGGACCTGGTGGACCTTGCTCTTCCAATAGCTCGGATCGGTATAACCGATCCAATTTTACTCTTGCATCACTTGCTGGCAAGTCTCTGTACAGGATTCTATCCTGCATCCCATAGTGATTGTCTCCACCTTGGTTTACGTATTCTAGCTCGGAATATCCATCATTATACCTTTCATTCACCTGATTGTAGCGAGCTGGCCTCACTTCTCTTTCTTGCCGGGGCTCAGGTCTTGGTTGTGGGTTGAGCGGCACTTCTCTCCTAATTTCGGCCGGGTTTTGGTTTTCTTGATTGTCTCTTGCAGGTTCTTTCCTGCCGTGCTCCCCATTACCTCGGCCGCCGCCGTCCCTTTCGACACGGCCGTGGTTTCCCTCCCCACTATTACCTCGGCCGGCATTGCCTCTGTTCTCATTTGCCTTTCCAGCTATTGCTGGGTCGTATGGAACAATTTGTTTGTTCCTCTTCCCCGAGGTTACTGCTTTTTCTTTTCTAGCGTTGTTTCCGGGTGAAGATGCCGCTGTAGAGCAAAGTGCTTGCCCGAATGAACCATTCGTGAAGCCCCTGGTCTTGCCGGGTTAGCTCTGAGCATTTCCTCATTTTGCTGGTTCGCGATGCGCACCAGCTCATTCACTCTTTCTTGTTGCTTCTGCCGAGCTTCCCCTGTTAACCCCTCTAGTTCCAATGCTGCGGCATTCGCCGCTCTTAGGTTTTTCGCCGGGGTACTATACCTCGGCAAACCCAAATCGCCCGATTCGGCTCTGTGAGCTTCATGCTCTTTGTTAATATCACTCATGAGGTTCTTTCCTCTTAATCTCAGTTCGTCCACCCGCTCAGGTGCGATATCCAGCTTATTAGCTTTTGCATATTCTCTCAGGGTCCTGTTCAAGGATTCCATAGGTGATACTTTTGGGCCTCTACCAGACTTTTCGCCTGGTTTCTAACTCTCTCGAGCATTTGCCGGATCAAGTATCGGCGCTACAGGTGTATTTAAGTTATCTATAGTTGCCTGAAGAATGTTCTCTGGTCTCTCCAGAGGTGGTCCTCTCACTCTTGGTGCCTTTGGGGTGGTATCATGTAGTTCGGCCGGGTTTGTGACCGGCGGAATTACCTCAGCGGTTTGCAGTGCAATCTGCTTGGGCGCACCCTGTGCACCTGTGGCGGGCTCTCTGCTTGACCCGGCCAATGCCGCTCCCGCTTGTGCCCCTGCTGCGACCATCACCTCGACGCCGCTGGCCAGACGTTCTCCTGATGGACAGCCCGCTGCGCTTCGTGGTGGCTCCCCTGCAACAACAACCCGGTGAGGATAAACGTCGGAGACGTCGACACCGACGTAGATCCTGTGCTCGCCTAGGCCGATGAAGATCCCGTTGCGCGGGGGAGTTTTCCCCCTGAAGCTCCCTGCATTGTCTCTGACATAGTCACAGAGACCAAATCTCTGGACCACGCCAGAAACAACGCGCTCGCCGGTGTTGATGAAGTTTCCCGTCCGGATCACAACTCCAGCTAGCACCGCTGCTGGCCCCACGGTGGGCGCCAACTGTCGTGGTGGTGGCACGGCAGATGCCATGGGTAGGCTAAAGTATGAGGCCAATGGATGCTAGTGGGATCCGGGGAGGGAAGATGCAACTGTCTTTACACTCAAGCTGCCAAAGTGATGAACTTTATTTCTCTCTCTACGTGTTACAAGTGCTCCTAGAGCAGTTTACAGAGGAACTATGCGAATTTCCCCAGCCTAACGTTGCTCAAAAGACTCTCCCTTTCCTCGTGGCCCAAACCCCCTTATAAAGGGTGCCTTGGGTGCCCTTAGGTCGACGGGCAAGCATATTCGAGGAATATGCTTGTCCCAAAGGGGTAATTCGGCCTCCTTTCCTGTCTCCCTTCCAACGACGCAAGAAGCTCCAATCGCCCCTTCTCGCACGCCTCGGGCTCCAGACTGTCACCTCCGTGACCTCCTTCTCGCCTCCTCCGTCCTCGCTTCCTTGTCTCTTGCGCTTGGCCCTGCAGATTCCTTTAGCCTGCAGCTATGGTTTGACTCCAAGCTTCTCCTTCTCCTGCAAGCTTCAGATAACTCGGCCTTACCTTGTGTTATTCGCCTGCTCTCACCGCACGGAGATCATTTGTGTAACCCTGAGTTTCTCATTAACTCGGCCAGGTCACCACTTTATACCTATACGTAAGCTTCTTGCCTCCGCTCATCGGCCGACATACATGATTCGGCCGACCTAGGCCGTCAGAAGTTCGAATCGACGGGACAAGACTGCCTTTCCCCGTCTCTGACCTACCCGGGGTCAACCCCGACACAACTTAAGAGTTTTGCCTTAATAAAAACATTTTTCACCACATGAAATGATGAATGGATTTAAAAATAGTATTTGGACAAAACCCTCCTGCTAATGACTTTGCCACTTTGGTAAATGACCAATTTGGATATTACAAAGTTTAGAAACCCCATGGAGACCCCTTTGCAAAATAAAACTATCTTGTGCATGCTCCCATGCATGAATTGGTTTCCATTGTCTCGTGTGTGTGAATTTGTTTGAGTGGTTATTGGTTTGGAATGTAAATTGAATTGGTGTTTGCTTGATTGACTTGTAGTGAAGTGTGAGACTAGCAAGGTCAAGGAGTGAACTACCATTCCCTTCCAAAAAGGCAAGTTATGCTTCATACTTTTGTCCCATTACTTTCTCTATGCATTAGTGATTTTGCTAAGTAAAACTTGCACGGATTTTGCTAAGTATAGACCTTGCTATAAGAAAACCTAGTAGATGAATCCTTAGTAGGATTTTCATAAGTTAAAGATTCCTACTACTATCAAGCTTAGCCTAGCTAATAGAAAACATGGGTGGAATATATATTCACACTATGGAAAATATTCAAAGTCTGAGAACTTAGGTTTTGTTTAATAAAACAACTAAGTTAATGAACCTCCTGGGTGGAATGGAAGGATTGGGATATGTTGAGTGGTTACACAAGGCCATGGACTTGGGTTGTGTATCTCACTTGTGGATGGCCACCCAGGAAACAAAGGGATTCGAGATGTCAAATGTTGAGAAGCTTCAAGTGCAACCACTTGGCAATATGGGCTCTGCCATGATCATATAGGTTGCAAGAACTTAGCCAAATGGACAGTGGGTGGTAGTGTTTGATAGGTTGGAGCGCATCCATTTTGGTCTAAGGGAAGGCTTCTGAAAGATTTTGTCTTGGGAAACCAAGTCTTGTGGGTAAAGTGCACCACCTCTGCAGAGTGTAGAATCTAAGTACTTAGCCATGTCCCTGGTAAAGGACAATTTGAGCATCAAGACATGGAAGCAATCAAGAATCTCATCATTCAAATTTCTAAGTTAAAATCTTGTGGATTGAACAAGGGTTGTTTGAATTCTTCAATCATTGATGGAGAGATGGCTTGGTACAAGGATCTTGAAATCTTTGATTGAGAAAAATGATTTTGACAAGCAAAAACTTAGTATTTTCAAAATGATAAGAAAAATCTATTTTGAGCAATGCAAGCCTCAACTCCACTTAGCCAAATGCATATAGATGATAGACTCCACTATACCATTATAGTATCACTTGCCAATACAATTCAAATGTATTGACCCTTTGTGGTCAGAACTTGTATGTTGCAGGTTTGATTGTTTTTAGTGAAGAATGATTGATTCGGATTACAAAGTCTACAACCAACATCTGCCTGTGGCACTTTGAAGATGAAGGACCCCATGCTTATAGTTATTCCGCTGCAATGTAATGTAATAGCCATATGAGCTATGTATGATGTAATAAAACTATGTTATTCCTGGTTATAAAGTTATATTATGACCTTTGTTTCTTGATATTACATCTTAACTGTGGATGCTAGCTATTGATCCAGGGACTAGCATTGTAAAACACAGGAGGAATCTACCTTATTAAAGGTTGGGACCTCTACAAGCACTCTCCTCGCGATTCCGGCAGCACGGTGGCGTGGTACCGAAAGTAGAGGGGAGATCTCGCAGGGCTTCGCCTTAAGCCGGAGCGAGTATGGTGGACTATGAGAGAGGCCTTGGTGATCTAGGGTTTAGAGGGCACCAAGGGGAGGGTGTGGCCGGCGGCTAGGGCTTGGGGAAGCCCCAAGTCACCGAGTTGGAGGGGAAACCCTAGGCGGCGGCTGCACTTGAAGGTGGAGGCGCGCAGGAGCTAGGGTTTTTGGTGTAGGGAAGAGGGGCACCCCTGCCCCTTCTTTTATAGGTGGGAGGGCGCCGGTTGAGAAGAGGGAGTCCTCCCCCAACTCGGCCTCCTTGGCCGGCGGGTGGAGGAAGGAGGACTTCCTCCCCAAGTAGGTTTCCTACTCTCCCTCCACCAAGCAAACTTGCAGTTTGACTTTTCAAATTGGCGTTTGATTTTTTCAAACTAGGATTTGATTTAACCCTTTATTTTTCCCAGCCATGATACCTAGTACATGATGCAACCATTCCACATTGTCATGACATTTTCATGTACCCTTCCCCTCCAGAGTGCCGGACCTTCCGGAACCTTCTAGAACATTCCTGATGAAAACACCGGAATCATTCCCCAACTCCGAAACAGGACTTTCCTTATATGAATCTTATTCTCTGGACCATTCCAGATCTCCTCGTGATATCCCGGATCCCATACGAGACTCCAAACAACATTCGGTATCTTACTCATCATTCCATAACTACTCAACAACATCGAATCCTTAAGTGTGTCTCCCTACGGTTCGTGAATTATGCGGACATGACCGAGACACTTCTCCGATCAATAACCAATAGAGGAATCTGGAAATTCATATGGCTCCCACATATTTCTATGATTACTTTGCAATCAAATGAAACAATTACATACAATACCAATTTCCCTTTGTCTCACGATAGTTTACTTATCCGAGGTTTTGATCGTCGGTATCTCTGCATACCTAGTTCAACCTCGTTACTGATAAGTACCCTTTTCTCGTTCCCGTGATATGTGATCCCTTGTGATCCAGTCACATGCTTGCAAGCTAATTGGATGACATTACACCGAGAGGGCCCAGAGTATATCTATCCGTCATATGGATGGACAAATCCCACTCTTGATCCATGTGCCTCAACACATACTTTCCGAACACTCAATGACACCTTTATAGCCACCCAGTTAATGTGTGGTGTTTGATGTCATCAATGCATCCTGTCGGTGATGGTGATTAGCATGATCTCATGGTCGAAGGAATTACGTTACTACGTATCAAAAAGCATATAGCAAATTAACTATATTAAATGACTTGATCTTTATGCTACGCTTATCTATAGGAATATGTCCATCATATCATTCTCCTAATGATATGACCCTGTTGTTAATAACATCTCTATGTTCATGATCAGGAAACCATGATCATATATTAACCAACAAGCTAGTTTAACAAGAGGCTTTACTAGGGACTCTTTTATGTTTACAAATCACACAAGTATTAATGTTTCCGGTTAATAAAATTATATCATGGTATGTAAACATTTATCATTAGCATGAAGATATGATAATAACCACTTTATTATTGCCTCTTGGGCATATATCCAACAAGAAAACCCTCTAGTATCTCACGAAGCCTGTCATTCTCCTCTTGAAGTATATCCACCTTCATCCTCAAAGCACAGTACTTATCACAAAACTCGTCAGTGGTTCGAAGGGCTTCCACTGCCTCAGGGCAGGATCTGAAGTCTGGAATGGAGGCTATGATCCCCTGCATGTTACAATAAAAAGAAGGTACAGTGTTAATTTCTCCTACAAAAGTAGGTTTCCTTGCCCTTGACCCTGTGGCGGTTTGTTCCTCCAACTTTACTTCCTCCACGGGCTTCTTTCCTTTGTCGTTGAATGAGACCACGGTGCTCTAAACTTGAGAAGATTTCCTGACAAAAAGAGACTGAAACGAAAACATGACGAGAAAATGATACACGAACCTCGGGGGATCTGGAGGGGTATATATTATGAAGTTTCAATGCATAAGGAAGGTACTGGTATGAAAAAGAGGTGACGACGGAGCTCGGGGGGCTCACACCCCCTCTAGGCATGGCCAGTTGGGGCCCTCGCCTGGGGTGGGTGTGGCCACCCCGGCCTCTGTTTCCTCCTCTGTTTGTTGTGTGGCCTTCTGTATGTAAAAAACATCAAAAATATAAAAAGATTAGGCTTTCACGAACCTTCTATTGTCACCACTTTTACCTATTCAAAGACGAACTCTGTAGACACCTTTTCTCCTTCTCCTGGAAATTCCTTTTCTCACAAGGAAAAACACAAACTTCAATGGTAACATTAGTGTAAGCAAAAACAGTAAACCTCAAGGATCACACTTTAACTGGAATCCATAAAAACAAAGGCTTCTATAAGAGGCAAATGCAAATGATAACAGAACTCTGTCAAAACAGACCAACAGGTAAATATTAATTTTTTCGAAAACCTTCCGTTGCTCAAATCAAAAAGTGCAAACTAATGAAACTTGGAGAACAAGCACAGAAAATACATCTCCATCAGAAGTACTGAACTCCTTCATGAATTTTTACAATGCTGCACAAAATTCTATCCCAGGACAACCACTTTTCATAACTCCACTACTCAAAAGTAGTTGAACTTGACACAAAAACCAAAACAAAAAGGACAAGGAGCGGTTATTACTGAGGTAATAACTTCCAAGACTCAACCAAACTCTTGGGTTATCTCCCAACAAGTACTTTTCTTTATTGCCTTTAAGTTAGGCTAGAAAGTTTCAAAGATGCTCACATAGGAGATATATATCTGGAGTGAAAGAGAGCATCAAGAAGCAAATAACCAACACATTTGAGTCTAACCCACTGCCTATGCATGGGGGTATCATGAGAATACAAATTGTTGAAACAAAAATCCATTAGCATAGGAAGACAAAACAAATGCAACTTCAAAGCTTTCAACATAAAACGGGGAAACTTAACATTATTGAGATGCATAAAACCATGTTTCATTCTCTCATAATAACTTTCAGTAGCACTTTGAATAAAGTTGACAATATAACTGTCACAAGAAACAAATTTATCATCAGAATAAGCATACTTACAGTCATCAAAAAGAGGTCCAAGGTCATAAACTGGATCAATAGAAGCAAGTTGTTCCATCCTGAAATCTTTATTAGGCAAGCTATTTTCACAAGGAGCTTTAGCAAATTTGGAAAAGTTGAACTCATAAGAATCTCCATCAAACTTCATTAAAACTTTCACCTTTTTACAATCTATAATAGCTCCACAAGTCTTCAAGAAAGGTCTACCAAAAATGATAGGACAAGTTTTACTAGCTGCTGAATTAAGCGCTAGAAAATCAGCAGGATACTTAATATTACCACAAAGAACCTCCACATCTCTTACAATACCAATAGGGCAAATGGTTTCCTTATTAGCAAGGTGAATAACCACATCAATGTCCTTAAGCTCACAAGGACCAATTTCATGCATAATTTCCCTGTAAAGCTCATAAGGAATAGCACTAGAACTAGTACCAATATCACATAAACCATAAAACAATAATCACCAATTCTAACAGAAAGCACAAGAACACTAGCTTTTCTAGCTTTACTAGGATGAGAGATAATATTAGAAGCGTCTTCACAGAAGACAATGTGCTCATCCTCTATATTTCTAGTGACAAGATCTTTCACAATAGCTACCATAGGCTCAATATTTATTTGCTCATCGGGTTCCACAGTTTTCTTAGTACCTTTATTATTTGCACTAATCATCATAGAGTACTCCTTTACCTTATCTAGGAAAGGTATTTTCTCAACATAAGGTTCAGGCACAATATGATTAGTAGTACAAACTTCAGTGCTTCTAACAGGAACATGACTAAGAACATCTTTATAAGGTGCATGGTACTTATTCAACTTCTTTTTGGGAATTTCTATGTAAGAGGCAAAGGCCTTAAAACAATTGGCAATACTTGGGAGTCAAGACCAAACTCATCACTAATATCACGGAAGTCATTAGTTTGCATAAAAGATTTTATGCATTCATAATCATAATTTATACCTGACTTTCTTCCTTTGTCATTCTCCCAAGCTTCAGTGTTCTCTTGAATACGGTCTAGGAGATCCCATTCAGCTTCTTCCTTCATACGTGTGAACGGTCCAGCACAAGAAGCATCTAGTAAATCTTTATCATGAAGAGAAAGCCTAGCATAAAAATTATTGATAATAATATTCTTAGGGAGTTCATGAATAGGACATTTAAGCATTAGTAACTTCAATCTCCCCTAAGCTTGGGCTGTAATCTCTCCATCATGAGGACAAAAGTTATATATCAGATTCCTATCCTTATGAATCTCAGTGGGAGGATAGAATTTAGAATAAAAGAGAGATGCCATTTCCTCCCATTCCATGGATTGTCCATTCTTCAGCAGCTTATACCATTCTTCAGCTCTCCCTTTCAAGGATATAGAGAGCAACTTCTTATTCACCTGTTCAGTTGTGATACCTGCACACTTAAACAACCCGCATAATTGTAACATCCCTAAAATCATGTTTCAAACTCATGCATATCATCCATGCATCCATGATCATATAAATTTCATTTCAAACAAAACATTTCAAAACAGAAGCATTTATGCTTATTATTTCATGTAAGTTTGCTCTAGCCTTAATACTATCTTCCAAGGAGAAGAATACTTGTTCAGTAAGGTTTGAAATTCAAACTTAGGCACTTTCAAAAGTTTGAACAAATAAAATGATTAATAAAACCAATATTATGCCTATTGAATATATATCATAAAGGCTTGGTTTTATTTTTATTTTCACTTGATCAACGTGTTTGGATTGGACAGTAGTGTTTGACACACATTTGATTGCAAGGTTTATAGTATAAAAACCTAGAGAAGATTTGAATTCAAACTCATTTGATTTGAATTTGAAAATCTTTCCAGAAAATCAAAACAGAAAAATAAAAGAAGAAAAGAAATAAAAAAGGGCCAGCGCTACCTATCTGGCCCAACTGCTAATCCAGCCCACTAAGCCCACCTGGGGTATCCCTCTCTCTCGCTCACCCGCAGACACACCCCCAGGTCACTGACTGCACGACCCTACCCCCACGCTGTTTAACTCGCTGACGAGTGGACCCTGCGACCACGTCGCTTTTGTCGTCAATCACGCGCGCCTGCGACGCTCGCTCCGCCGTTACCTCTCCGCTGTTACTGCGCGCTTAATTACCATTGATACGCCGCGCGATCCTCGCCCCTGCTCTGGCTATAAGATCCCCTCTACACTGCGGCCATTTCCCCTCACCTAGCGCCACCTCTACGCCCCCAGGGTGCCCACAATTGTCTTTGCGCCGCTGCAGACAGAACAACTCCGGCGACGAATCTCGGTAAGCCCCGACCGCCCCTCTGCCTCTGGCTCAAACGAGCGTGACCGCCACGTCCTTGTGCATCTGCTAACACTCCTGGTTTGCCTGCTCGTGACCCAGGACGCCTTCTTCGTTCACGCCTGCAACCATCAGAGCCGTCGCTCGACTCCGGCGAGCAATAGCGGTAAGAATCGAGCGCCCCTTGACTCCCCTTTAGTACTATCTTGTTCTCCAGGCCCTTGCGCATCCCCTAAACCCTCTGGCTTGTGCTAGGACGACGCAGAGCCTCGGCAACATCGTCGACAGCAAGCAACAGACGCCGCCCGCAACTCCGACGAGCTCCAGCGACTGCGTTCATGCGCCCCTTGCCAAGCTGTCGCTAGGTTGAGCATCAGCATGTCGTCGCGTTTCTGGTAAGCGTCTCCGACGACCCCCTAGAAACCTGTAGCGTCGCACCGCTATAGGCAGAGCTTGCCGCCGCCAGTAGCCACCGCCAGCGCCGCCCAGCTTTGGTCGTTTAATCCAGAGCCGTTGGATCTGGATCTAGCGTGCGAGATTAGATCACTTAACGAACCGTTACGAGTACATCTGGGCCGTGCAGATTATGTTGATCTAACGGCTCAGAAGCGTGATCCTACGCAAAGCGGTACGGGCCAATCAGAATAAGACGCGTGGCATCTGTTAGAGTTTAAAAAGAGGATTTAAATCTATTAGATGTTTAAATTTGTTTTGGCTATAACTTTTGATCCCCACGTTAGAATTTGACAAATTTTATACCGTTGGAATTAGGAGAGCAAGCTCTTTCTAAATATGCAATGTGTTTAATGGTTTGCTTCTGTTAAAATGACTTTATTTGCAGAAACTTGTGTAGGGCTAATTTGAGTATATGAATTGTTTAAGAATTGTTTTTACGGTTTGTCTAAATGTTGTTTGGCAAGTTTTTAACTTGTTTATGAATCAGTACTGTACACTTGCTTTGTTGAGTTTTAAAAATCATCACATATCATATTGCATGCATCCATATATTTTTGTTTGTATATGTTTTGTATGTGATTGTGTCTATGATTCTTTGTGTAGATTTTGGTGCTAGTGATTGTGATTGTGAGGAGTGTAGCTACTCTCCAAACTACCAAGGCAAGTGGTACTTCATGAATATTTTATCCCTATGTTTTCTATTAAGCATTAGATATATTTTGCTAAGTCTTGCATGCTATATTTTGCTTATATGCCATGTTGGGAAAACCTAGTAGTTGTAGAATTGCTAGGAAATTTCTAAGTTAAGATAATTATCTATGCCATGCTTAGCCTAGATAGTAGCAACCAAGGGTTGGTGAAATATACATGCTATGATGAAAATATTTCTAAGTCTTTGGACTTGTGTTTTGCTTAATAAAACAACTAAGTAAATGAAACACCTGGGTGGAATGGAAGGAATGGTTTGTGTTGAGTGGTTACACAAGGCCAGGGGACTGGTGAACCTTGTGTATCTCACTTGTGGAAAGCCACCCAGGAACAAAGAGATTTTAGAGGCCAAGTGTTGAGAAGCTTCTAGTGCAGTCACTTGGCAATATGGGCTCAGCCTGGATCACATAGGTTGCTAGAACTTAGCCATTTGGACAGTTGGTGGTAGTGGGAATGATAGGTTGGAGCGCGTCCATTTGGTCTAAGGGAAGGCTTCTGAAAGGTCCTGTCTTGGTGAAAATCAAGTCTGGTGGGGAAAGTGCACAACCTCTGTAGATGGAAGAATCTAAGTACTTAGCCATGTCCCTGGAAAAGGACAACTTGAGCATCAAGACATGGAAGCTATCGAGAATCTCCTCATCCCAATTTCTAAGTAAAAACTTGTGGGTGAACAAGGGTGAAGGACCTCAATGTGTATTGGTGGTTCCTTGGGAAAAGTTTTGACAAAGAAAAACTTAGTGATTTCAACTAATAGGCAAAACCTATTTTGAGCAAAGCAAGCCAAGCTACACTCAGCCAAATTGCATATAGTAATCTAGTCCACCTAAATTATACTAAGGTATCACTTGCCAATACTATTCCAATGTATTGACCCATTGTGGCTGTAACTTGTGATGTTGCAGGTTACTCTGATGAGGATTAGGAGTCATGAGTCTACACTCAACATGTTTGGCTGTGGCACATGAAGATGAAGACTTTTATTTATTTACTTATTCAAACTCTTGTGCTAGGCCTGTGGCCTTGGAGTTGTAAAGACTATGTTTGTCTCTGGACCTGTAATAATGACCTTTGTTTCTGTGTACTTCATCTTAAACTGTGGATGCTAGCAATGATCCAGGGACTAGCATTGCAATCACAGGGATCCTTTTTTCCTTTATAAAGGAAGGATATTACAGATGGTATCAGAGCACTGTGTTGCCTGTAGGATTATGACCCTAGGATTGGAAACCACTAAGGAAATTTTTTCAACAATTCTACACTTGTCTATTCTTCTCGTAAACTTTTCTAATCTTATTTCTCATCTCTAATTGTAGATGAACTCCATCAACGAAGCCGTTAGGAAAGGACCACTCATGACAATGACCTTGGAGTGTGAGATAGAATTTCCCAAGGCTCTCAAGGACCTCATGGTTGCAATGGAAATACATGGTATAGCTGTGTACAAAGGTTTTCCTGTGATGGATGAAGGAGTTGAGTACTGGTGGGTGCAACTTCACTTGTATAAAAACAAGGAAGACAACCACAAGGACTCAGGATTATGTATGTTCACCAATTCAGTGATGCACCCTACATTCTTTGACTCAGCAAGGGATGCAGCTTGGAAGACCATCAAAGAACTTGGTGAAAGAGTCAAGTGCAGAATGTTCAACATCCAAAATAGCCTAGAAGAAGAGAAGAAACATACCCAAGAGTTGGAGGCTACCAACCAAACTTTAAGAGGAGACATTATAGACTTAGTGATGGAATCATGTGAACAAGATAGGCTGCTTGCTTCTAGAAACATTATGTTAGCCAACAGATCCAGTGAGATAGGATTGTAAATGTACTTCGTTAGTTGGACCACCACTTATCACCTTATTTTCCAAATGTTGCTTTAAATAAGTTGAACCTTGGTTGTTGTAATGGATCCATGTATGCCATGACTTGTGTGTTTTGATTTCCAAGGATATGTATGTGATGTTTTGTCTTTTGTTTTATATTGAATTATGTTGTTCTAACTTTTCTATCTTATAATTAGATGCCTACTATTACCATCAGCACTGTTGAGGAGTTCCAGGGAACTCGCTTTGGTCCTCGTATTGTTGAGCTTACTACTTTGCTCAATCTCCCTCTTCCTACCATCATGGTGCTTTCCCTCACCAAGTTTGAGAGGAAAGACCTCTAGGGTTTCAAGGTCAACCAGCCCGGACGCCAGACTGAGCCTACCACGGAGGCCATCGTCTTCAAGCTCATGCACGACGACAAGGAGAGAGGCCTTGAGGTAGTCATGCAGGATCTGATAGGACGTCTGCTGGGGAGACACTCTCGACAGGTTAGAGGTACTCACTTCCACGTCTTCGGTAGACGTGATGAGGATGGAGAGTCCATCGACATCGAGGATACTGCGAGGGATACAGCCGAGCCGATTCGTCTATACCTCCAGGACTTAGAGGCTCTCATTAGGCACGTGGACTCTGATAGGACCAACGTCATGCTCAGCAATGACGAACTCCAGGTGCAGCTGCGCGAGAAGGACAAGCTCTTCGCGGATCAAGACGAGATAGTCAAGGAGATGGAGGCAAAGTTCGAGAGCCAGGACAGAAAGTTCAAGAGTCAGGAGAAGCGAGTCCAGGATAGGAATAAGAAGATCCGGGACATGAATGAAGAACTGCAGGCCAAGGACTTCGAGCTCGAGCATCAGCAGACAGTGATTGAGAGGCTTCGTTCTCAGAAGAAGGCTCTCAAAGCCAAGATAGAGACCTTGACCACCAGCGTCGAGGAATACAAGACCGCGATGGAGAACGCAGGTCTTACCTTTGTCGAGGAGGAGGTTGATGCCGAGGAGTATATTTCACTACTCATTTATCATTTATTATCATACTTGTCGTTGATAACTTGTTATTTGACCATCCAACATGTGGATGGCTTGTTATTTGTGTGTGTTTTTACCTTGCGAACTTGCTATCTAGGTGTTGAATCTTTATCATTATGTTGCATGCTTTCTGATTGTTTATGTGATGTACTATGCATGAAAGCATCTATGGGTATCTCATTCTTATCTCTATTGAACAAACCACAGATGCCTCCCCGTCGTGCAAACCCCAACCCCAACAACAACAACATCACTCCAGAAATGCAGCAAATGATGACCGCTCAAACTCAGCTGATGCAAATGATGACGACGCTCATCCAGAACCAAAACAACAACAACAACAATAACAACAACAACAACCCACCGGGTTTTGACATGCTTATCAGGTTCTTGAGATTGAGGCCAGCAAAGTTCTCAGGAACGACTGATCCCATGGTGGCCAATGATTGGCTACGCTCTGTGAACAAGAACTTGGTAACTGTGGGCTGTACTGATGCAGAAAAGGTTAGATTTGCAGCACATTTGCTGGAAGGACCAGCCGCCACTTGGTGGGATAACTTCCAGATCACCACTCCCATAGAAGATGTGACCTGGGCTATCTTTGAGGATGGCTTTCGTACTGCTCATATCTCATCTGGAGTGATGAGTCTGAAAAAGAAAGAGTTTCATAACCTGAAGTAGCGCCACCACAGCGTGGCTGAATATATTGAGGAGTTCAACAATCTGGCGCGTTACGCACCGGATGAAGTTGACACTGATGCTAAGAGGAAATAAAAGTTCCTCGAAGGGTTGAATGATGAGCTGAACCTGCAATTGGATGTGGCATATGTTCCCACATACCAGTCTCTTTGTGATAAGGATGCTATTTTGGAGAACAAAATGAAGCAAGTTGAGAGCAGAAAGAGAAAGCACTCGGACAAGAACAGCTCGGGATCGTCTCACAAACGTTCCCATTATGATGACAGTGGAAGCTCAGGATCCCACAAGCATGGGAAATTCAACAAGCACCACAACCACAACCGTCATGACAACAAGCATCACCGTAGTCATGACAATGACAAGTACAAGAACCACAAGGGTGGATATAAGAGCCACCACAGTGGAAATGGAAGTGGCAGTGGAAGCCAGCCTGTCAAGAAGGACATCAGTCAGGTTGAATGCTTCAAGTGCAAGAAGATGGGGCATTATGCAAATTAATTCCCAGAAAAGAAAGTTGAAGGACCCAACAAGCCCAACCCTTTTCAGAAGGGACAAGTGAACCACATCAATGTGGAGGAAATTTATGAGGAGCCTGATGCTGTTGCTAGTAAGTTCAGACTCAATTCTATTCCAGCATTTGTTCTTTTTGATACTGGAGCATCACATTCATTCATATCAAAAGCATTTGTTGATAGAAATGGGTTTCCAACTGAAAACATTGGGTGTCCAATAAAAGTTAGTTCTCCAGGTGGAGATACGATAGTAAGTCTTGGATGCCGGGATCTAGTAATAGAGTTTGGAAAGCATAAATTTCCAGTGAGTCTGATAATCCTAGATTCCCAAGGAATGGACGTAATATTGGGAATGGATTGGATGGCTAAATATGAAGGAGTACTAGATTGTGCTAATCGTACTGTCGCACTCACAACCCCGGAAAGAAAACAGATTAAATTCAAGTCTAACTTTGAATCAAAAGGGAGTAAGCTAAATTCTCTTAAGGGGGTTAGCATAGACAGTGTGTCAGTTGTGAGTGAATATCCGGATGTATTTCCGGAAGAATTGCCGGGAATGCCACCAGATAGAGATGTGGAGTTTCTTATAGATTTTCTACCAGGATCTGGACCAATAGCAAAGAGACCATACAAGATGTCAGTAGATGAACTGAAAGAACTCAAGAAACAACTCGGAGAGCAGTTGCAGAAAGGATTTATTCAACCAAGTTCTTCATCTTGGGGAGCCCCAGTTTTGTTTGTGGAGAAGAAAGATAGAAGTCAAAGGTTATGCATAGATTACCATTCACTCAACGAGGTAACTATCAAGAACAAATACCCTTTGCCTAGAATCAATGACTTGTTTGATCAGCTTGAGGGAGCTTGTGTGTTCTCAAAGATTGATCTCCGGTCAGGTTATTTCCAACTCAAGTTAAGGGAGCAAGACATACCTAAGACAGCTTTCACCACAAGGTATGGATTGTATGAGTATACTGTGATGCCATTTGGTTTAACCAATGCTCCAGCATACTTCATGAATATGATGAACAAGGTGTTCATGGAATTCCTTGATAATTTTGTTGTCGTTTTCATCGATGACATTTTAATCTACTCCAAGAGCAAAGAAGAACATGAAGGACATTTGCGTTTGATACTTGAGACTTAGAGAGCATAAATTATATGCCAAATTCAACAAGTGTGAATTCTGGTTGAATGAAGTTGGATTCTTGGACATGTTATGACAAAAGATGGTGTAGCAGTTGATCCTGCTAAAGTTTCAGCTGTAACTGAATGGGAATATCCCAAGTCAGTGAAAGAAGTTCGTAGTTTCCTTGGCTTAGCAGGTTACTACAGAAGGTTCATTGAGAATTTCTCCAAGGTTGCTAAACCTATGATGGAATTGCTAAAGAAAGACAAGAAATTTGCTTGGTCTGAAGGTTGTGAACTCAACTTTCAGGAATTGAAGAAGAGACTTGTGACAACACCAGTCTTGTGTTTGCTAGACTTGGAAAAAGATTTCCAAGTATATTTTGATGCATCTCATCATGGTTTGGGAGCAGTACTTATGCAAGAAGGAAAAGTTGTGGCATATGCCTCGAGACAACTCAAAACTCATGAAGTGAACTATCCTACTCATGATTTGGAGTTAGCCTCTGTTGTCCATGCACTCAAAACATGGAGACACTATCTTTTGGGAAAGCAATGTGAAGTGTTCACGGATCACAAGAGTTTGAAGTATATCTTCACCCAGAAGGAAATTAATATGAGAAAAAGAAGATAGCTAGAACTCATCAAGGACTATGACTTAAGTTTGCAATACCATCCCAGTAAAGCAAATGTTGTAGCATATGCTCTAAGTCGTAAGGTTTTTGTGAATGGCCTTACCAAAGGAGAATTGCCAGATGATTTTTGTGCCCAATTTAGAGATCTCAGATTGGAGATTGTGCCCAAAGGACATCTCATGTCTTTGGATGTTCAACCCACTCTGTTGGACAAGATCAAAGAAGCCCAGAAGATTGATAAGGAAATTGAAGAAATTAAGGAAAAGATTGGTAAAGGAAAATCCAAAGGATTCCATGAAGACGAACAAGGTACTTTATGGCATGGGAAACGTATCTGTGTTCCACAAGATCCGGAGCTTCGGAAACTGACTTTGCAAGAAGCACACAACTCTCCGTATTCCATTCATCCGGGTAACACCAAAATGTACATGGACATGAAGGAAAGATTTTGGTGGAATAATCTCAAGAAGGACATCGCCGAACATATTGCTTCGTGTGATATGTGTAGTAGAGTGAAAGCGGAACATCTGAAACCAGCAGGTTTGCTTCAACCACTACCTATTCCTGATTGGAAGTGGGACAAGATTGGTATGGATTTCATTACCGGATTACCAAGGACCAGGTCAGGATACGATTCTATTTGGGTAGTAGTGGATCGCCTTACTAAAGTGGCTCATTTCATACCCGTAAAGACAACCTATACAAGTGCTAAGTTGGCCAAGATCTACATGAGTAGAATTGTATGTCTACATGGAGTGCCCAAGAGTATTGTGGCTGATAGGGGAACTCAATTCACTTCCCATTTTTGGAGACAGCTACACGAGTCATTGTGAACAAGGTTGGAATTCATCACTGCTTTTCATCCTCAAACTAATGGACAAACAAAAAGAACTAATCAAATTCTTGAAGACATGTTGAGGGCATGTGCCCTAGACTATGGAGCCAGTTGGGATGAAAGTCTACCTTACGCAGAATTTTCTTATAACAACAGCTATCAAGCCAGCATTGAGATGGCACCATTTGAGTTTCTCTACGGGAGGAAGTGTACCACCCCATTGTTATGGAATGGTGTGGGAGAAAGAAGTTTGTTCGGACCGGAACTTATCAAAGAAGCCGAAGAGAAAGTCAAGTTGGTTAAAGACAGATTGAAGATAGCATAGTCCCGACAGAAAAGCTACGCGGACCCTAAGCGTAGAGAAGTCACCTATGAAGTTGGTGATAGAGGTTACCTTAGAGTATCACCACTTCGTGGAGTGAAAAGGTTTGGAGTCAAAGGAAAGTTGGTCCCAAGATATGTTGGACCATTCAAGATTCTGATTCGCAAAGGAGAAGTAGCTTATGAAATTGAATTACCGGAGTCTTTGTCAGCTGTTCATAATGTGTTCCATGTGAGTCAGCTTAATAAATGTCACCAAGAAATGGAAGAAACTTCTTTGAAGTATACTATACCTTTGGAGGAGGTCCAATTGGAAAGTGACCTCACTTATGAGGAGAAACCTATCAAGATTCTTGAGACTGCAGAAAGAGTCACAAGGACTAAGACTATCAAGTTTTGCAAAGTTCAGTGGAACCATCATTCCGAAGAGGAAGCAACATGGGAAAGAGAAGATGATCTCCGGAAAGACCACCCTCACCTATTTGCTAGCCAATCCGAATCTCGAGGGCGAGATTCACCTTAAGGGGGTTAGATTTGTAACATCCCTAAAATCATGTTTCAAACTCATGCATATCATCCATGCATCCATGATCATATAAATTTCATTTCAAACAAAACATTTCAAAACAGAAGCATTTATGCTTATTATTTCATGTAAGTTTGCTCTAGCCTTAATACTATCTTCCAAGGAGAAGAATACTTGTTCAGTAAGGTTTGAAATTCAAACTTAGGCACTTTCAGTAAGGCTTGGTTTTATTTTTATTTTCACTTGATCAAAGTGTTTGGATTGGACAGTAGTGTTTGACACACATTTGAATGCAAGGTTTACAGTATAAAAACCTAGAGAATATTTGAATTCAAACTCATTTGATTTGAATTTGAAAATCATTCCAGAAAATCAAAACAGAAAAAGAAAAGAAGAAAAGAAATAGAAAAGGGCCAGCGCTACCTATCTGGCGCAACTGCTAATCCAGCCTACTAAGCCCACCCGGGGTCTCCCTCTCTCTCGCTCACCCTCAGACACACCCCCCATGTCACTGACTGCACGACCCCACCCCCTCGCTGTTTAACTCGCTGACGAGTGGACCCTGCGACCACGTCGCCTTCGTCGTCAATCACGCGCGCCTGCGACGCTCGCTCCGCCGTTACCTCGCCGCTGTTACTGCGCGCTTAATTGCCATTGATACGCCGCGCGATCCTCGCCCCCGCTCTGGCTATAACATCCCCTCTGCATCGCGGCCATTTCCCCTCACCTAGCGCCACCTCTACACCCCCAGGCTGCCCGCAATTGTCTTTGCGCCGTCTTAGACAGAACAGCTCCGGCGACGAATCTCGGTAAGCCCCGACCGCCCCTCTGCCTCTGGCTCAAACGAGCATGACCACCACGTCCTTGTGCATCTGCTAACACTCCTGGTTTGCCTGCTCGTGACCCAGGACGCCGTCTTCGTTCACGCCCGCAACCACCAGAGCCGCCGCTCGACTCCGCCGAGCAATAGCGGTAAGAATCGAGCGCCCCTTGCCTTCCCTTTAGTACTGTCTTGTTCGCCAGGCCCTTGCGCATCCCCTAAACCCTCTGTCTTGTGCTAGGACGACGCAGAGCCTCGGCAACTTCGTCGACAGCAAGCAACATACGCCGCCCGCAACTCCGACGAGCTCCAGCGACTATGTTCGTGCGCCCCTTGCCAAGCCGTCGCCAGGTTGAGCATCAGCACGTCGTCGCGTTTCTGGTAAGCGTCTCCGACGACCCCCTAGCCACCTGTAGCGCCACGCCACAGTAGGCAGAGCTCGCCGCCGCCATTAGCCACCGCCAGCGCCGCCCAGCTTTGGTCGTTTGATCCAGAGCCGTTGGATCTGGATCCAGCATGCGATATTAGATCACTTAACGAACCGTTACGAGTAGATCTGGGCCGTGTAGATTATGTTGATCTAACGGCTCAGAAGCGTGATCCTACGCAAAGCGGTACGGGCCAATCAGAATAAGTCGCATGGCATCTGTTAGAGTTTAAAAACAGGATTTAAATCTATTAGATGTTTAAATTTGTTTTGGCTATAACTTTTGATCCCCACGTTAGAATTTGACAAATTTTATACCGTTGGAATCAGGAGAGCAAGCTCTTTCTAAATATGCAATGTGTTTAATGTTTTGCTTCTGTTAAAATGACTTTATTTGCAGAAACTTGTGTAGGGCTAATTTGAGTATATGAATTGTTTAAGAATTGTTTTTAGGGTTTGTCTAAATGTTGTTTGGCAAGTTTTTAACTTGTTTATGAATCAGTACTGTACACTTGCTTTGTTGAGTTTTAAAAATCATCACATATCATATTGCATGCATCCATATTTTTTTGTTTGTATATGTTTTGTATGTGATTGTGGCTATGATTCTTTGTGTAGATTTTGGTGCTAGTGATTGTGATTGTGAGGAGTGTAGCTACTCTCCAAACTACCAAGGCAAGTGGTACTTCATGAATATTTTATCCCTATGTTTTCTATTAAGCATTAGATATATTTTGCTAAGTCTTGCATGCTATATTTTGCTTATATGCCATGTTGGGAAAACCTAGTAGTTGTAGAATTGCTAGGAAATTTCTAAGTTAAGATGCTTATCTATGCCATGCTTAGCCTAGCTAGTAGCAACCAAGGGTTGGTGAAATATACATGCTATGATGAAAATATTTCTAAGTCTTTGGACTTGTGTTTTGCTTAATAAAACAACTAAGTAAATGAAACACCTGGGTGGAATGGAAGGAATGTTTTGTGTTGAGTGGTTACACAAGGAAAGGGGACTAGTGAACCTTGTGTATCTCACTTGTGGAAAGCCACCCAGGAACAAAGAGATTTTAGAGGCCAAGTGTTGAGAAGCTTCTAGTGCAGCCACTTGGCAATATGGGCTCAGCCTGGATCACATAGGTTGCTAGAACTTAGCCATTTGGACAGTTGGTGGTAGTGGGAATGATAGGTTGGAGCGCGTCCATTTGGTCTAAGGGAAGGCTTCTGAAAGGTCCTGTCTTGGTGAAAATCAAGTCTGGTGGGGAAAGTGCACAAGCTCTGCAGTTGGAAGAATCTAAGTACTTAGCCATGTCCCTGGAAAAGGACAACTTGAGCATCAAGACATGGAAGCTATCGAGAATCTCCTCATCCCAATTTCTAAGTAAAAACTTGTGGGTGAACAAGGGTGAAGGACCTCAATGTCTATTGGTGGTTCCTTGGGAAAAGTTTTGACAAAGAAAAACTTAGTGATTTCAACTAATAGGCAAAACCTATTTTGAGCAAAGCAAGCCAAGCTACACTCAGCCAAATTGCATATAGTAATCTAGTCCACCTAAATTATACTAAGGTATCACTTGCCAATACTATTCCAATGTATTGACCCACTGTGGCTGTAACTTGTGATGTTGCAGGTTACTCTGATGAGGATTAGGAGTCATGAGTCTACACTCAACATGTTTGCCTGTGGCACATGAAGATGAAGACTTTTATTTATTTACTTATTCAAACTCTTGTACTAGGCCTGTGGCCTTGGAGTTGTAAAGACTATGTCTCTGGAATGCCTATAATAATGACCTTTGTTTCTGTGTACTTCATCTTAAACTGTGGATGCTAGCAATGATCCAGGGACTAGCATTGCAATCACAGGGATCCTTTTTCCTTTATAAAGGAGGGATCTTACAATAATTCATGGATAAAAAGCAAATGATCACCAGGATAGACAGTTCCATCCCCAAAGTAATAATTATCCATAACACGATCAACAATACTTGTAGGTATATTAAAAGGATCTATCTCAACAGGTGGTGGTTCATCTACTACCCTAACAGTGGTAGTAATTTTCCCAAATAGAAAACCAAGTGGGTTATCCATATTGGAAACAAAGTAACAAATAGAAACTGTAGGGGTCCCAACCTTTAATAAGGTAGAGCCCCCTGTGTTTACAATGCTAGTCCCTGGATCAATAGCTAGCATCCACAGTTAAGATGTAATATCAAGATACAAAGGTCATATTATAACTTTATAACCAGGAATAACATAATTTTATTACATCATACATAGCTCATTTGGCTATTACATTACATTGCAGCGGAATAAATATAGTCATGGGTCCTTCATCTTCAAAGTGCCACAGGCAGATGTTGGTTGTAGACTTTGTAATCCTAATCAAACAATCTTCACTAAAATCAATCAAACACCTGCATACAAGTTACAGCCACAAGGGTCAATACATTTGAATTGTATTGGCAAGTGATACTATGGTAGTATAGTGGAGTCTATCATCTATATGCATTTGGCTAAGTGGAGTTGAGGCTTGCATTGCTCAAAATAGATTTTTCCTTAACTTTTGAAAATACTAAGTTTTTGCTTGACAAAATCATTTTCCTCAATCAAAGATTTCAAGATCCTTGTACCAAGCCATCTCTCCATCAATGATTGAAGAATTCAAACAACCCTTGTTCAAACCACAAGATTTTAATTTAGAAATTGGAATGATGAGATTCTTGATTGCTTCCATGTCTTGATGCTCAAATTGTCCTTTACCAGGGACATGGCTAAGTACTTAGATTTTACACTCTGCAGAGGTGGTGCACTTTACCCACAAGACTTGGTTTCCCAAGACAAAATCTTCGAAGCCTTCCCTTAGACCAAGATGGACGCTCCAACCTATCAAACACTACCACCCACTGTCCATTTGGCTAAGTTCTTGCAACCTATCTGATCATGGCAGAGCCCATATTGCCAAGTGGTTGCACTTGAAGCTTCTCAACATTTGACATCTCAAATCTCTTTGTTTCCTGGGTGGCATTCCACAAGTGAGATACACAACCCAAGTCCATGGCCTTGTGTAACCACTCAACATATCCCAATCCTTCCATTCCACCCAGGAGGTTCATTAACTTAGTTGTTTTATTAGACAAAATCACAAGTCCTCAGACTTAGAATATTTTCCATAGTGTGAATATATATTCCACCCAGGTTTTCTATTAGCTAGGCTAAGCTTGGTAGTAGTAGGAATCTCTAACTTAGGAAAATCCTACTAAGGATTCATCTACTAGGTTTTCTTATAGCAAGGTCTATACTTAGCAAAATCCATGCAAGTTTACTTAGCAAAATCACTAATGCATAATAAAAGTATTGGGATAGAAAGTATGTAGCATCACTTGCCTTTTTGGTAGAGTATAGGTTCACTTCTTGATCTTTGCAACAATCACACTCTTCAAGTCACTACAAATCAATCAAGCAAGGCACAAACTCAATCTACCAATCAAGCAAAACAACACACATAAATAACAAAGTCAAAGAAATGCATGCAAGCATGCCAAGCTTTGTTTTGTTTGAAAAAGAGGTTCCTGGTGGGTCATAGCCATTTGGGTACATCTAATGGTCATTTCCTAAAGTGGCTAAGTCATTTGCAAAAGGTTTCACTTAAAAACCCTTTTCAAAACAAAGTGTTATTTTATGTGGTGTAGAAATATTTTTACTAAGGCATTAGCCCATAGGGTTCACCAAATGAGTTTCTATTGCAAAACTTGGTGTTTTTAGGTCAGTAGGTTTGGTCCAAACCATCTACTCAAAGTTTTCTTCCTTTAAACATTTCCATAATAAAATCACTAATTTTGTTTGGCTAGAAATGGACTAAACTAATTAATCCATTCCAAACTTTTCCAAATTCATTTTCCAAACCATGGGTTGGTTCCTAGGGTCAGTAGGGTCACAATAAACCAATTGGCAAAGGTTTGATCTCAAAATTCATTTTTAAATGATTTTTCTAATGATAGCAAGCACACAAAAGAATCTGCAAATTCAAACAAGCTACTAGTTACTATTTGCTAAACTAAGGGTAGGGTTGGTTAGGTCTTGTTCTCCTGAATCTTTTGATATAAAATTTGTCAAATTTGGACGTGTGGTTCAAAATATATAAGGGTTTGAAGTTTGTAAATAATTCTGATTTCAAATTCTAATTTTAATCCATCTGGTGACACGCGGCTTCCTATTCGCGGGTACCGCTTCGCTGCGGATCACGCTCTGGTGCGTTGGATCTAGTTAAATCGAATGGCTCAGATCGAGTACCCCTTCGCGTTTAAGTCGTTCTATCTCACCCGCTTGATTGATATCGGACGGCTCATATCAAACGGTCACGAACTGGCGGCGTGGTAACACCGGCGAGCGGAAGTCGATTACGGCGGCGCTAATGGCTGGAAACGAGGAAGGAGGAGAGGGGGCTCACTGGGTTCTTCGTGGCACGGGGATGCTCAACTTGCCACTGGTTGATGAAGGGCGACGGACAGCGTAATCCTCGCGGAGTTGCTCTTCGGCGGGCGGCTCTGGTCGAGGTCGAGGACGGAGCTAGGAATCACCCGGAGACAAACGGGGTACACGGTCAGGAGCGCAAGATCGTGGCAAGGATGAGTGAGTGAACGGAAAGGGTCGGAGTAGTTTGAGTTCACCTGAAATGCTCGACGGAGAAATGGCAGACGGCGGCGCACTGGAGGTTGTTGTTGGCGAGGCTCGGAGGTGCCCGCGGATAAAGGAAAAGTGCCTGGAGATGCTCCTGGGAGTGGAGAAGGTGTGAGGTTGGTCGGGGAGAAGAGGGGCGGCGAGAGGCAGCCGGAATCGGCGTCGGAGCGTCGTCGGAGTCGAAGGAGCTCGGGGTGAAATTAGAACGGCCTGGGGGCGGGATTGGGGAAGGAAGCAGAGGGAAATGGAGGAGAGGGCGTGGGCGATTAAGACAGTATGGTTGCAGGGGGATTAAGGGTGGCGTTAACGCGAATTGATGCCCGCGAATCAATGCTGGCAACGGCGACGAGAGAAAGGAGAAGCAGTCGTGGGGTGGGTGAGAAAGATGAACAGTGGAAGAGGTCCAGTGGTCAGTGGGAAAAGAGGGAGAGGGAGGGTCCATATGTCAGTGACTTGGCGGCTGTTTCCGCGGTGAGGAAAACGGTTCGGGATAGGGAGGTGGGCTGCGAGTTGGGTCATTAATGGGCTGGGTCGCTTTATTTTTATTTCTGCATTTTCTTTTCCTTTTCTAATTTCAATTTCTGTTTTGAATTTCCAAACAAACAATTCACACTCAAATCAAATCAACATTCAGCAAACTTTGAACTTTGAATTTTGGTTGTTTATCAACATAAACCAATATTCCAAAATAAATAATATTTTTATTCCTTTTTAGGATCTATTTAATATAAAATAGACCATAGTTATTTAATCAAATATGGTATGATTTATTTAATAAATCTCCTTTTAAAGTCCAAAATATTTCTCCAAATCAAATCAGTAGGTATTAATTGGAAATAAAGAATACTTAAAATACTTGTTTAAAATAAAATAACATTTTATTATAGGGTCCATTAATAATTAAATAAAATGGCCTTAGTTATTAAATCAAATAGGGTTTGATTTTTTATTAATAAAATCTTTATTTGAAACCTAAATATTTTCAAAATCAAATTAGTAGGTTTAATTTGGGAAATATATAATATTTGGAAATTTGTTTTAAAACAAAATAACCTTTTATTTTAGTATCCATTATTAATTATTTTAATAGACTTTCATTATTAAATCCAATAGGATTTGTTTTATTGAGATATTTATTTTGAAATCTAAAACAAAGCCAAAACACTTGGGTAGGTTTTATTAGAGAATATAAAATACTTAGAAAACCTATTTTAAACAATTTAATAAGTCTTGATGTTTTGATTAAAATAGTAAAAACTTTCATAATAAATTTTGATATTAATTCCTTATTATTTTATTTTAAATAAACCTCTGTTATTTTTATTCAAACTAAATGTTTTTTTTTATTCCCAAAGTTTTGTCAAGGTTTAAATTAAATAATCTTTACTTATAAAACTTCTATTTCATTTGAAAACAAATCTTCTCATTTAATTGTTTCAAAATAGTATTTCCAAATGTTTTTAATTTTCCTTTTATTTATCTTTTTAAATCTCTTTAGGTTTATTTTAATTCAAATGGGTTTGAAGTTCCAATTGAATTCAAAAAGTTTCTTTTGGCTCTAAAAATCAAACAAAGTTTTATTTTATTAATTTATTTTCACATTACAAGATTTGGAAAATCTTGGGATGTGACAGAAACAAAAAGAAATACTCACAGTAGAAGTTTCCTTTACCAGTTCCACTCTTCAATAGCGCTTCACTCCCCGGCAACGACGCTAGAAAATAGTCTTGATGACCCACAAGTATAGGGGGTGTATCGTAGTACTTCTGATAAATAGGAGTGTTGAGCCCAACGAGGAGCAGAAGGTGTTGACTAGTGGTATGGAGCAGAAAATCTCCATACTTAGCAAACAGATTTTTAGGGGTTTTCTGATAAAGCAAAAAAACAAAGTGCAAGTAATAAAGACAACGAACAACTGAAGCAAGTGGCCCAATCCTTTCTTAGCAAAGGACTAGCCGGTGGAAATACTTATAAGGACCAAACATTCTCGAGGACACATGGGAATTCTATCAAGTGCTTTCGCTTCATATAGCTAAGTACTCTTCTTCGGTGTTGTAAGTGTTGTGTGGGTGAACATGTGCTAATGTACCGACCTTACTTGGACTAATACATACTTGTGATTAAACCCCCTTCAAGCATCCGCAACTATAGGAAAGTAATTAAGATATAAACCTAACCACAGCCTTAAACTCTGAGATCCTACGCTCCCTTATGCAATGGTGTCCTAACGGGGGTCGTTTACATCACTCCCCAACCCCACAATTAGTAGCCAAATACACAATGCATTCCCCTAGGCCCACAAATGGTGAAGTATCATGTAGTCGATGTTCACATGACACCACTATAATAATAGTACCACAACTTAAATACTAAACCATTGAATAATAACTCAACACAAATCCACTACTAACAACATGAATTCTCCCATGTCCTCAAGAACTAGATGAACTACTCAAAAAACATCATATGGTTCAATATCAAAGATGATATGGTGATGGATAACAATCTGAACATAAACAATAATCCAGTGGTTTCACTCACAAGCATTAACTACAATAGTAATCAACATCGGGAAAGTTTCCCTAAGAACTAATGCAAGATCTAACACAATTGTTATAGCGGGATGGAGTGGTGATGATGGTGCTGGTGGAGATGATGGTGTGGATGATGATGATGATCCCGATGAAGTCTAGCTTGATGATAGTGTTGATGGCGACGATCTCCCCTCTTCGGGAAGTAATTTCCCCGGTAGAAATCTGTCTGCCAGAGATCTATTTTTCTCTCGGTGTTTTCCGCCCCGCAGAGGCGGCAAAAATATTTTTGTGGTTCCTCCCCTGGTATTAGGGTTCCGAGAGGAAGATATAGGCGAGAGGGTAGATTCGTAGGCCGGCCAGGTGGGCCACACCTCCCCTAGGCGCGGGGCATGGGGACCCACGCCTGGGGGGGGGGGGTGGGCCCCCTATGGCCAGCTACGCCTCCCCTTCTGGATTCCTTCGTCTTCTGGGAACATATAATTTTCCAATATTTTACTGGTATTTTTTGATCTTCGCAAAGTTGCATCAAAACACCTCTTTTTCCATTAGAATCCTGACTCCGGCAGTTCATCCTCCAAGAATCATCCAACATGCAAAAACAAAGGAAAATACATGAGTAACACCTCATAATAAGATACATATCAATGAATAGAGGCAAATTATGACATAGAATGGTGATGCAAATTGGACGTATCAATAACCACTTTATTATTGCTTCCTGGGCATATCTCCAACATCTGGAGCCTAGGTGCTGTCATTTTCTTGTATACCTGCATGTTGGATTCTCAATATAATTTACTTTACTAAGCTAGTTTAGCTATTTGGAGAACCCGGAAGGCATGCAAGTCAATATACAAGTCGGCAACATGGAGTAAGATGACAAGTGACAAGAGTTGGCACGAGTCGGATTACAGGCTTTGTGGAGATGGAGATCACCATGAAGAGAGCCATACCATTTCACAATATAATTACTTTATTTGTGTTATTGCTATGTCTCTATTTTACCTCTATTAGATAGTCGGTAAATATAATCCCTCAAAGAAGGTCTAGTCGATTTTCCCGCCAGTGTTTGTACCATCACAAGTCGAACATTTTTGGTAGTGGGCTCATAAAATTGGGGGGCTGCCAATTCTTCCCGACTTGGTGGGTTCGAGTCGGACTCTTACATTAGAAACACTCGGTAAGCTAGATGGGCCTATCACAACGGTTGTGGGATTTGGTGAAAAGTCGGATGGGGGCCGGGGCATGAGATGCTGAAGGGATACGGGCAGGCTACGCTAGCGCAAATCAAAATTTTCTACCGCGTAAACCAGGAATACTGTTGTCATAGATCACAGGATTACCACTAGACGCCATTGGAATTCTTGAAGCCAGCGTCGGTGCGGGCGTTCCACGTCTCCTCCTTGTTCTCGTCCCACGAGCAAGTCCCCTTGCGCGGCTCGTCCAAGTGCCACAGATGCAGCACCTTCGAGGTATCCACACGTGCGGGGTGGAAGCGTCAGACGCCGGACTGCTAGGTCCGCGCGTGCGACACAGGCGTGAGGAGTGGCGGCTTGGGGGAATGGTCTAACCCTGGTCAGCTCGCCCCATGCTCTCTTATATGGGCATCCCTTGTGGGCTTCTACATTAGAAGCCCATTAGTAGCCTAAGCCTGGTCTAATTCGGATCTAATCCTCATTAGGCTTCTAGCCCCTTAAGAATGTGACCCTATAGTTTCATATACGTATAGACATGACACGAATACACTTATTCTGTCAATAGTTGGTAGCGGCCTCTAGCAAGACGTGCCAACTCCTAAACACATAAAAAGATCATATCGGACGAACCATCACAAGGTTTAGTTCATGTCTTTCCCTTTGCCTCACGATATTTGGTCTAGCTCCAAGCTGACCTCCCTTTCTCGATACTGTGATTCGGAATCCCTTTACTAGGTTAACTCTTAACCATATGTAGCACGGCCATGCATTTCTGGATCCGATCACTCGAGGGGCCCAGAGATATCTCTCTCAAGTAGAGAGGGGCAAATCCCATCTTGATTGACCATGCCTTGCAGCATGCTTCAGAACAAACCCGAAAGCTACCTTTATAACTACCTAGTTACGGTGCAGCGTTTGATAGCCCCAATGTAGGTCGATCCACATCTCAAGTACATGCGAACATGTTAGGTCTAAGGACAAAACGTACACGATGTGTAGAGAGAGAGCTGTAACTAATTGCCAGTCTCAAGTTGGGTCAGTCCAACCCCATGTTCATAACATGTGCCCACATCATTGTTTTGACATCTCCATGCCTATGACTTGCGAAACATAGTCATCAACCAATTGATATGCTAGTCTAATATTCACGTGTGTCCTCACATGAACTCCGACTAGGGACAACTCTTAAATAACCATACAAGTAAAGAGTTTCACAAACAATTCACATAATTGCCAATCAATACAAGTTGCCTGATATGGATATTCAAGGAACATTACAATAACTCATGGATACATGTGAAATATAATCATCTCTATGATTGCCTCTAGGGCATATTTCCTTCAGATGCCACCAGACCAACATGAGTCGTATGAGATATGATTGACAATGATTTGTCTACCTAGATCACTTTCCGCTAGCAGTGATGCTAAAGCTCACTAGACGACTTGCTTATGTAGGATCCTGAATCACTAAGTAACCATCAGAGGGGTGTTGGTTCTAGTGGGAGCATAAATATTAAATTGTTTAATATGCTTGATCTTTTCTAAATGCATGTCTTAAGTGTTTTGCATAGTTTATGTTGTAGATCATGGCACCAAGTAATAGTCACCCTCGGATATCAGGTTTTGCATTGAGAACCATTCTTGAGAAATATAAGCTGAATGACACTAATTTTACCAACTGGTATCAAAATCTGAGAATCATTCTCAAACAAGAAAAGAAGGAGCATGTCCTAGACAACCCACTTCCAGATGAGCCGGATGAGAATGCGACCGTCGCTGCCACCAATGCTTACCATTGGACTAAGGATGAGTCCATGGAAATTAGTTGTGTTATGCTTGCCCACATAGAACTAGACTTGCGGCAGCAGTTCGAGAATGTTGAGGCCTACAATATGATCGAAAGCCTCAAAAGTATGTTACAGGATCAGGCAAAGACTAAGAGGTATCAAGTCTCTCAGGCTTTGCTGAGTTGCAAGTTTACGGATGGTGATCCACTTCCGCATGTGATCAAGATGATTGGTTACCTGCAGTCTCTACATAGGATGGCTATCCCATTAGCGAAGAGTTCGCGATGGATATAATTCTGAACTCTCTTCCTAGTGCGTATGGTCATTTCATATCGAACTACCACATGCATGGTATGGATAAGAAGCTCACTGAATTGCATGGGATGCTCAAGCAGGCAGAGGCGAATCTCAAGAAAGGCGCCAGTCAAGTGTTGATGGTGTAGAATAAGGCTAAGTTCAAGAAAAGTTCTTGGACTAAGAAGAAGGCAAAGTCGGGAGGAAAGCAGGCTCAGGACCCAGTCCCAAGCATTTCCTCAGGGACTAAGTCAAATCCTTCAGCCAGATCTACTTGCTTCTACTAAAAGTTGGATGGCCATTGGAAGACTAACAACAACAAGTGTTTAGCTGACAAAGCCAAGAGCGGAGGTGTTTCCGGCTCAGGTACGCTTGTTTGAAATGTTATAGACATTTATCTTGCTCTTCGATATATGATACCATATCAGATATTCACATCTGCAACTCGTTGCAGGTACTGGTAAGAACTAGGAGCGTGCCAAGAGGCGAGGTTGATATCCGAGTTGGCAACAAGGCGAGAGTTGCTGCGTTGGAAGTTGCCATGATGCAACTTCATTTACCTTGTGGATTCAATATGGAACTTAATAATTGTTATTATGCTCCAGTGCTTATTCTAAACATTATTTCTGCCTCATGTTTGATGAGACAAGGCTATGAGTCGAATATTAAGAATAATGGTTGTTCTTTATATTTGAATGATATTTTTCACGGCTTTGCACCCATCCAGGATGGGTTATTTATTTTGAATCTTGATGGTGAGTCGATTTATAACATAAATGTAAAAGGTTGAAACCAAATGATCTGAATATGACTTACTTTTGGAAATGTCGGATTGGTCATATAAGTTGAAAATGCATGAAGAAGCTCCATGATGATGGATTCCTAACTTCGTTCGACTTGGAGTCGTTCGAGACATGCTAATATTGCCTACTCGGCAAAATGACCAAGACACCTTTTGCAAAGAGTTGTGAAAGGGCATCCGACTTGTTGGGACTAGTACATAGTGATGTATGTAGACCAATGATCACGACTTCCAGGGGTGGTTATGAGTACTTCATTACCTTCACTTATGATTTGATTCAGTATGGATATATCTACTTAATGAAACATAAGTCAGAAGCCTTTGAAAAGTTCAAAAAATTCCAGAATGAAGTATAGAATCAACTCGGCAAGAAAATAAAGTTTCTTCGGTCGGAACGAGGGGGCGAGTACATGAGCCATGAGTTTTATGACCATATGAAAGGTTGCGGAATAGTTCCTCAACTTACTCCGCCGGGAACGCCTCAGAGGAATGGTGTGACGGAAAGGCGGAATTGGACCTTGTTGGACATGGTACGATCAATGATGAGTCAGACATATCTACCTTTGTCATTTTAGGGTTATTGTCTAGAAACAGCAGCGTTCACACTAAACAGAGTACCATCAAAGTTGATAGAGAAGACACCGCATGAGATGTGGACATACAAAAAACCGACTTTGTCTTTTCTTAAAATTTGGGGTTGTGAAGCATTTGTCAAGCGACTTTAGTCGGACAAGCTCACATCTAAGTCAGATAGGTGTATTTTCTTGGGGTATCTAAGGAAAACCTTGCAATACTACTTATACAACCGAGAAGAGGGCAAAGTGTTTGTCGCTCGGAATAGTGTTTTCCTTGAGAAAGAGTTTCTCAGTCGGGGAGCCAGTGGGAGCATAGTGCAGCTTGAAGAAATTCAAGAGGAACCGTCTAGTAGCGAGTCAGCAAAATTCTTGGAGGTTGAGCCGGTCGTGGTAGCTAAGCCAGCAACTTCACCCGAACCATGAAGATCGACAAGATTACAAAGTGTTTGTGATGTATTACTGTTAGACAGTGATGAGCCAACAAATTATTTAGAAGCGATGGTGGGATCTGATTCCAAGTCATGGCTTGGAGACATGAGATCCAAGTTAAAGTCCATGGATGAAAATCAAGTTTAGAACTTGGTTGATCTGCCAAACAGTGCAAGACCCGTCGAGTGCAAATGGGTCTTAAAGAATAAAACTGATATGGATGGAAATGTTTCTATCTATAAAGCACGGTTTGTCGCTAAGGGGTTCCGAGAAGTTCAAGGAGTTCACTATGACGAGATTTTCTCACTCGTAGCGATGCTTAAATTAGTTTGGATCATGTTAGCTATAACAACCTATTTTGACCATGAGATATGGCAGATGGATGTCAAAACAACTTTCTTTGAAAGAAAATTTAACCGAGGACGTGTATATGATACAATCCTAGGGTTTTGTCGATTTGGCTAATACTGACAAAGTATGCAAACTTCAGAAATCCATTTATGGGTTGAAGCAAGCATCTTATTGGACTCGCCTAAAAAACTGCACTGAGAGATTAGCGCCTTATTCCTTCAGAAGGAGAGAGTATAGAGAAGACCTTGCAATCTAAGTAATACTCAAGGAGTATATGTATAGGTAAGGCTTGCGAGGCTGTTGGGGCTATATATGTTCCAAGTTCCATGAAGACATAGACACCCAACACACCTAATAATGGATATTTATCTGTTTGTAAAATCTTGCATACTGTATGATCTTACTAGAAGAAAGGCTTTATACTACAGTCCCACCAACCTCCAACCATGCATTCAATGATCCGTGTGCCTATGTATCTCCTCGTCTTCACCAAAGTGCTGCTGTCAAGCAGGTTGCAACAAGATAAAAATAGAAGAGAGCTAGATAGTGGCATATATGCAATATACATAGAGGCGGTTAATGATGAAATCATGAAAGGCTTTAGGGAGTAGGAGGCATCATGAAATTTATCAAAATTTATTTGTGGGCCTAGATGTGTCCCATCTTATGAATTTTCACCGGTTGACACATGAAATCTGCCATCTTCAAGAAGCCTAGAACCTCCTTACAAAAGATACAACATGCTTGTTAGGGTAAACCCAACGGAGTCAAGATCCAGGATAGGTAGGAAAATCAAAGAAGCAAGCCGAAACCCCTTATAGAATCAGCCGATTACTCACTGTTAGGCCCCGCAAACTTAGGCTGCTTGTATCGCTCTAGTATACTTCAGCTGCTGCCTTTGCACTATCTCCCTTTCCCAGAGTTCACTTTAGCATTTTAGTTTTGAGCAAAAGCTTTCAGTTTTTACAGAAACATGGACTACTGCTATCCATGGTACGTAGCCTACCAAGGGTATTATAGCAAACTCAATAAAAATATAAAATCCGCCTCAATTCGCTGGTCAAACAAACAGTTTGATTCGTTGTGATTTAAGGGTATAATGTTGGATATATGCCCAAGAGGTAGTAACAAAATGGTTATTATTATATCTTTGTGTTTATGCTAAATGTTTGCATAACATGCTATAATTGTATTAACTGGAAATTAATACTTATTTGTTTTGTAAACGTAAAAGATTCCCTAGTAAGCCTTTTGTTAAACTAGCTTGCTGATTAATAGATCATCATAGTTTCCCGATCATGAACATTGGATGTTATTAATAACACGATCATGTCATTAGGAGAATGACGTGATGGACACACTCCTATAGTTAGCATAGCATAAGATCAAGTCATTTAGATTTCGTTTGCTACAAGCTTTCAAATACATAGTAACCTAATCCTTCGACCATGAGATCATGTTAATCACCATCACCGGATGAATACTTTGATGACATCAAACACCACTTCTATAACTGGATGGTTATAAAGGTGGCATTAGTTATTTTGAAAGTATGTGTTGAGGCACATGGATCAAGAGTGGGATTTGTCCATCCATATGCCAGATAGATATACTCTGGACCCTCTCGTTGGAATATTATCCAATTGGCTTGTAAGCATGTGACTAGGTCACATGGGATGTCATATCACAGAACGGTACTTATCGGTAACGAGGTTGAACTAGGTATAGAGATACCGATGATCAAACATCGGATAAGTAAAGTATCACGTGACAAAGGGAATCAGTATCGTATGTAAATGGTTTATTCGATCACAATGTAATCGTATAAATATGTGGGAGCCATAGTGGATTTCCAGATTCATCTAATGGTTATTGATTAGAGAGGTGTCTCGATCATGTCTGCATAGTTCACGAACCATAGGGAGACACACTTAAGGATTCTATGTTATTTAGTAGATATGGAATATGATTTGGAGACCGAATGTTGTTCGGAGTCTCAGATTGGATCCAGTACATCATGAGGAGTTCCGAAATGGTCCGGAGAATATAATTCATGTAAGGAAAGTCAATTTCCGGGGTTCGGAAATGTTTTTGGTGTTTTGACCGGAAGCTTTTAGAATATTCTGGAAGGTCCATGTAAGACCGCACCTTTATAAGGTAAAGGCCCCTATGATTGCAATGATAGTCCCTGGATCAAATGCTAGCATCCGCAGTTTAAGATGAAGTACACAGATACAAAGGTCATTATTACATCGTCATTTTAGAGATACCATAGTCTTATACAACTCATTAGCCAAAGGCTAGTACAAGAGTTCAACATAAGTAAATAAAAGAAAGTCTTCATCTTCATGTGCCATAGGCAAGCATATTGAGTGTAGACTCATAACCCTAATCTCCATCAGAGTAACCTAAAACATCATAAGTTACAGCCATACTGGGTCAATACATTTGGAATTGTATTGGCAAGTGATATCATAGTAGAATAGTAGTATCTAACATCTATATGAATTTGGCTAAGTGTAGCTTAGGCTTGCTCTGCTCAAAATAGGTTTTTCCTATCAGTTGAAAACATTACGTTTTGTTTGACAAATCACCCAAGGAACCACCAATAGACATTGCTGAACCTTTATCCTTGTTTAACCACAAGTTTTAACTTAGAAATTGGGTTGAGGAGATCCTCGATAGCTTCAATGTCTTTGATGCTCAAATTGTCCGTTGCCGGGGACACGACTAAGTACTTCGATTGTACCATCTCGAGAGGTGGTGCACTTTCCCCACAAGATTCGACATGCATCGTGACGATACCTTTCAGAAGCCTTCCCTTAGACCACCATGGACGCGTTCCAACCTATCACCCTACCACCAACTTTCCATCTGGCTAAGTTATTTCAACCTATATGATCAAGGCAGAGCCCATATGCCATGTGGTTGCACAAGAAGCTTCTAAACACTAAGTATCACAAATCCCTTTGTTCCTGGGTGGCTTTCCACAAGTGAGATGCACAACTTAAACCATATACATGGGCCTTGTGTAACCACTCAACACAAACCATCATACCATTCCACCCAGGTGATTCATTCACTTAGTTGTTTTATTAAGCAAAAACACAAGTCAAAGACTTAGAAATATTTCATAGCATGAATTTAATCCACCCTTGTTTGGTACTATCTAGGCTTAGCATGATAACATAACAAGTGTCTTAACTTAGAGAAAAATTCTACTAAGACTACAACTAGCAGGATTTCCCAAGGCATAGCATATATATAAACTTAGAAAAATTCCATGTAAGCCCGATTAAAAATTATCACTAGTGCATAGTCAAAATAATAGGACAAAATACATGAAGCACCACTTTCCATGGTAGTTTGGAGACTATCAACAATCCTCACACTAATAATCACCACTAGCACCAAATTCTACACATAAATTGATAGCACCAAATTCACATTCAAATATTCAAGCAAAAATAATACGAATTCATGCAAATGCAATGAAATGAATTTTATATACTAAAAAAGTCAACCAAACAGTACTGAATACAAAGACATCTATTTTAAAGTCTAAACAAACTTAAATTTGCCCCAAAATAATTTTGTAGACATTTTATAAAGCCAAAATAAGCCTACAAAGTGTTCTGCAAATAATACTATTTTTCCTGATGCAAAATACAAATTTAAGCCCACAGTAATGTAGGTATCATTTTTGTGAATCCAATGATATATTATTTGTATTTTTTGGATAAACAGAACAAAAGATATGAATTTTAAAAGTTTGGAAATCTAATAGATTCAAAAACAGATTTAAAACAAAATTACAGACACGTGGCTGTGTCTGATTGGCCCGTACCGGTTCGGTTGGATCGATCAACGAGAGCCATAGGTTTTAAATGAAATCGCACGGGCCAGATCTACTGACACAGTTTCGTTAATTGATCTAATTTGATCCACTAGATCTAGATCTAACGGTGCTGGTCGCTTTGACCATAGTGGGGCGGCGCGAATGGCCAGAGCGGCGGCGAAGCTCCTGTCGGTGGTGTACTGGTGGCGCTAGGGGGTGAGAGGGGAAGGCACGAGTCGTTACCGAAGCGTGGAGACGAGGTGATGACGACGGTTGACAAAGTGGAGGCGCGGGCGTGTGGAGTCGTCGTGGAGTCCTCGCCGGAGGTGAGGTCAGCGTCGGGTGTGCTCGGGTGCTGGCAGCGCTACAGGGCACGGTAAGACAAGCAGAGGGTGGCTTTAGACTCGCAAGAGGACGGTGAGTGCACGAGCATCAACCAGAGAGAAGGGGAAGGCTAGGGTTACCGTATTTGCTCGACGGAGATGCTCGGGACAGCGGCGGTGCGAGCTTGCGTGTGGACAGCCTAGCGGCGCTTAGAGGGTGGTGAGTGAGGGGAAAAGAGTGGTAGGCAAGGTCAGGTGCGGGAATTACTCGCCGAATCAATGGCAATTAAGCCGCGAAATCAACGGCAGGAGCGAGGTGGTCGTCATGCGCTAATTGAGGACGAAGAGATGACCTGGCTATGGGGTCCACACATCAGTGGGTGGGTGCACGCGTGCGAGGTAGGAAACAGAGGGTGAGGGGGGGTTCCCGGGTGGGCTCGTGGGCTGGGTCTGGTGTTGGGCCAATTGGCTGGCGCAGTGTTTATTTTTTTTCCTTTTAGCTTTTTATTTTTCTGTTTGATTTACCAGGAATGATTTTCAAACCCTAATTCAAACAAGTTTGATTTCAATTTTTCTCCAGATTTTTATACAGTGAACTGTGCACTCTAAAGTGTGACAAACACACTTGTCCACTCAAATTCACTTTGTCCCTTTGAAAAATAAAATAAAACCATGCCACATATGAATTTATAAAATGGTAATATTAATGGTTTTATTTGGATTTTTGGTTTGAAACTTTTGTGCAAGACAAATATGATATGACAATAGGAATGCAATGCATGCTTTTGTAATTCATGAATTTTTGGGATGTTACAAAATCTAACCCCCTTAAGATGAATCTCGCCCTCAAGATTCAGATTGGTTAGCAAATAGGTGAGGGTGATCTTTCCGAAGGTCATCTTCTATTTCCCAAGTTGCTTCTTCTTCGGAATGGTGGTTCCACTGAACTTTGCAGAATTTGATAGTCTTGGTACGAGTAACTCTTTCCGCAGTCTCGAGGATTTTGATAGGCTTCTCCTCATAGGTGATATCACTCTCCAACTGAACCTCTTCCAAAGGTATAGTATCCTTCAAAGAAGTTTCTTCCATCTCCGAATGGCATTTCTTCAACTGACTCACATGAAACACATTGTGAACCGCTGACAGTGATTCAAGCAATTCAATATCATAAGCCACTTCTCCTTTGCAGCTCAAAATCTTGAATGGTACAATGTACCTTGGTTCCAACTTTCCTTTGACTCCAAGGTGTGACCCTAAGATACGCTCTATCGCCTACCTCATAGGTGACTTCTCTACGCTTTGGATCTGTGTAGCTCTTTTGTCGGGATTGTGCTATCTTCAATCTGTCCTTTACTATTTTAACTTTCTCTTCAGCTTCCTTAGTCATTTCTGGTCCAAACAAATTTCTTTCTCCAACACCACTCCATAGCAATGGTGTTGTACACTTTCTTCCATAAAGAAATTCAAATGGTGCCATCTCAATGTTGGCTTCATAGCTGTTATTGTAAGAGAATTCTGCGTAAGGCATACTTGCATACCAACTAGCACCATAGTCTAGGGCACATGCCCTCAACATATGTTACAAAATATAATTGGTCCTTTCTATCTGTCCATCAGCCTAGGGGTGAAAGCTGTGCTGAATTCTAATCTTGTTCCCAATGACTCATGCAGTTGTTGCCAAAAATGCGAGGTGAACTGAGTTCCTCTATCAGACACAATACTCTTGGGTACTCCATGCAGACATACAATCCTGTCCATATAGATCTTGGCTAACTTAGCACTTGTATAGGTTGTCTTCACGGGTATGAAATGAGCCACTTTATTTAGGCGATCTACAACAAGACAAATAGAATCATATCCGGATCTAGTCCTTGGCAGTCCGATGATAAAATCCATACCAATCTGATCCCACTTCCAATCAGGAATAGGTAGTGGTTGTAAGAACCCTGCTGGTTTCTGATATTCTGCTTTCAGTCGACTACACACATCACACAAGGCAATATGTTCTGCAATGTCCTTCTTGAGATTATTCCACCAAAATCTTTCCTTCACATCCATGTACATTTTGGTGTTACCTCGATGAATGTAATACAGTGAGTTGCATACTTCCTGCAGAATCAGTTTCGAAGCTCCGGATCTTGCGAAATGCAGATACGTTTTCCATACCATAAAGTACCCTGTTCGTCTTCATGGAATCCTTTAGCTTTCCCTTTCCTAATTTTACCTTTAATCTCTTCAATTTCTTTGTCCAACTTTTGGGCTTCTTTGATCTAGTCCAACAATGTGGGTTGAACATTTAATGACATGAGATATCCTTCAGGAACTATCTCCAATCTGATATCTTTGAATTGGGCACACAGATCATCTGGCAATTCTCCCTTAGTAAGGCCATTCACATAAACCTTATGGCTTAAAGCATCCGCTACAACATTTGCTTTACCGGGATGGTATTGCAAACTCAAGTCATAGTCCTTGATGAGCTCTAGCCATCTTCTTTGTCTCATATTGATTTCCTTTTGAGTGAAGATATATTTGAAACTATTGTGATCCGTGAACACTTCACAACGTTTTCCCAAAAGATAATGTTTCCATGTTTTGAGTGCATGGACAACAGAGGCTAACTCTAAATCATGAGTAGGATAATTCACTTCATGAGTTTGAGTTGTCTCGAGGCATAAGCCACAACTTTCCCTTCTTGCATCAAAACTCCACCTAGTCCTTGGTGAGATGCTGTCACATCCCAAGATTTTCCAAATCTTGTAATGTGAAAAATAAAATAAACAAAATAAATTATTGTTGAATTTTAGGATGAAAAGAAACTTTTGTTTCTAAGTGGAAACTTAAAAATCCCATCTTGGACAAACTTTAGTTAAATTTTGGATCCAACACAATCCAAATCAAGAGAAATGCATTCCTCATAAAATGCATCTGGAAATTTAAACACTTGGAAAATAAATCCAAACCCTAAACCCTAATGGAATAAAAATCATTTCCAAGTTATCACCAAGCCTATGGATTTGATCCATATAAAAATTGATCATCAAACATTTATAAGTGATCAAGAATGATAAATAGAAATTTATTAAAACCATATAAATTGGTTTCACTTAGTTTGGAACCATGGATAAAATCTTATGAATCTAATAAGACAAGGAAATTGAATTTCCAAAGCTATTAAAGAACTTATCTAAAATCCATACCAAATGGTGAGCAGATAATCCTAAAGATATTTAAAAGGATAAATAAATCTCAAATAAGATTTTACAAATTGGAATCACCAAGTTTGGATCTATAAATAAAAGGATAAGGATTTTATAAGATAAAGAAAGAAAAATTAAATAAGGAATATTTAAAGACCAAATTAAATCTTGTCCTAATCCATTAAGCAAATGGAATAAGATATAATCCAAATCCAAATAAAAATAAAAGGATAAAGAATTTTCCAAAATAAAATAAAATGGCATAAATCAAATCCAAATGGAATGAAGACAAATCCAATTTTTAATGATTAATAAATCATATTAAAAACTTTTCCAAATAATTCAAGATGAATTATTTGACACCCAAATAATCAAATAAAAACCTACTGAAAAGATTTGGAAGGTTTTTAGAAACTTAATTGGTGTTTGAAAATATTATTAAATCTTATTTGATTTAAAACAAGGGCTTATTTGAATAATTAAAAGACCCCAAAAAGAATAAAGTTTTATTCAAAAATTGACTTCAGATTATATTACTAATCAATATTTAAACCTAGACAAATTTTGGTTGAGTTTTGAAATCAAATTGAGGTTTGAATTAATTAAACAAAACCAAAACAGATTAATAGAAATGGAAAAAGAGAAAATCATTCAGAACAAAAAAAAATATGAAAAAGGACTCGGCCCAGCCCAGCTAGCCCACTATGCCCATCGACAGCCCAACTCCCCCCTCACCCAAACGAACCGTTTTTCACTGCAGACAGAACCCGCTAAGTCGCTGACTATTGGACCCCACCCCCCCACTCTCTCTCTCTCTATCTCTCTCTCTCTCTCTCTCTCTCTCTCTTCTCTCTCTCTCTCTCTCCCGCTGACCTCGCCGGCCGTTGCTGCCAAATGAATGCCGGCATGAATACGTGTTAACCACGCCATTTAACGACCCCACGATCACGCATAATAATTCCCCTGCGCCCCCTCTCTCATTCCCCTCACTCGCCAGAACCTCTACGCCCCTAGGCCGCCCTGATTTGCGCCTAGACCCCGCTCTGCTCCAACGAGCTCGCAATCAAATTCCGGCCAGCCACCTCCGCCCCTCGCCCCCTGGAGCACATGAGCACCTTCCCCAGCCTCTGGCGCACCTCACTATACCTCCCGTTCATCCGCGCGAGCACCACAGCGTCGACAACGACGACACCAAGCACCGCCGCCGTCTGCCACTTCTCCGGCGACTCCCCTGGTAATGTTCTGACCGCGCCGCCCCTTCTCTGTGATGCTCCCGCACTCCCTAATCTTCTACGCATCTAACGCTACCGTAGTTTTGCCTTCTCGTGCACTGTAGCCTTGCCTCCATCGACGTCTGACCGCACCCGACGCCAGGAGCATCTCCGGCGAGGAATTACGACGACACTCGTGCGCCCCCTGCTACCCAAAGACCACCTTGAGCTTCTCCATACCCCTGCGATCACTGTGATCCACTCCTCTTCCTCCCTTGCTTCCTGTAATCACCGTGACGCCGTAGGCGTAGCGGCACCTGCCACCCGACAAGCCGCCCATCTCTGGCAAGCTTGCTGTACGCCGTTCGATCTTGATCTAGTAGCTAGGAAAGAAGCTAAGCGAAGGGGTAAGTAGCAACCTGTGCCGTGTGATCTAACTTAAATCCTACGGCTTGTATCGCTCGATCCAAACGAAACGGTATCAGCGAATCAGAACTCGACACGTGGCCCGGTTGGTTTGATTTAAAACAGAATTGATCTATTTGATGTTCCATTTTGTAAAATTCATAACTTTCAAACCACACGTCCAAATTTTGCAAATTTTATATCAATGGAAGCAGCAAAACAAGTACTTTCTGACCATGCACTTTGTTTAGTAAATTGCTTCTGTTAAATTGATTGTTTTTGCAGAAACTTGTGTATGCATGTTTAGAATATAAAAATTGTTCTAAAATGATTTTTGAGATAAAACCTTTGGCAAATGGTTTGTTTTGAACCTACTGACCCTAGAAATCAATTGGTGGTTTCAAAAATATATTTGGTTAAGCAAAAGAATAAATATTTGATTTAAACCATTTCTAGTCAAATAAAAATATTGTTTATTTGTTTAAAAAATGCTTGTTGGAGAAAATCTTTGGAAAATGTTTTGGAATAAAATCTCTGACCCAAGCACCAAGTTTTATGATTTAAAAATGTATTTGGTGAACCACATAAAATTGTTGTTTTGCTAAAGGCATTTTCAACCACATAAAATATTGATTTTGTTTAAAAAAAAGTTTATGAAGTGAAATCTTTTGCAAATGATCTTGCCACTTTATAAAATGACTAATAAGTGTTTTAGAATGTTTATAACCTATTATAAACCACTTTTGTAAATAAAACAAAGTTTGGCATGCTTGCATGCATTGTATTGTTTCTATCATTTTATGTGATGAATTGCTTGAATGGTAGATTAAAATATTGCTTGCTTGATTAAATTGTAGTGATTTGAAGTGTGTGAACATTGCAAGATCAAGGAGTGAACCTATATTCTCTACCAAAAAGGCAAGTGATGCTTCATACTTTTGTCCCATTATTTTCACTATGCATTAGTGATATTTCTAAAGTAGGATTTGCATGGAATTTTGCTCAGTGTAAATATGCCATGGGAAATCCTAGTAGATGAAACCTTAGAAGAATTTCCTAAGTTAAGATTCCTACTACTATCATGCTTAGCTTAGCTATTAGAAAACAAGGGTGGAATATATATTCATACTATGGTATATTTCTAAGTCAAGGACTTGTGTTTTGTTTAATAAAACAACTAAGTGAATGAATCACCTGGGTGGAATGGAAGGAATGGTTTGTGTTGAGTGGTTCACAAGGCCCATTTCTATGGTTTAACTTGTGTATCTCAGTTGTGGATGGCCACCCAGGAACAAAGAAATTTGAGATGTCAAATGTTGAGAAGCTTCAAGTGCAGCCACTTGGCATTATGGGCTCTGCATGGATCATATAGGTTGCAATAACTTAGCCAAATGGACATTTGGTGGTAGGGGAATGATAGGTTGGAACGCGTCCATTCTGGTCTAAGGGAAGGCTTCTGAAAGATCTTGTCTTGGTGAAACCAAGTCTTGTGGGGAAAGTGCACCACCTCTGCAGAGTGAAAAATCTAAGTACTTAGCCATGTCCCTGGCAAAGGACAATTTGAGCATCAAGACATGGAAGCTATCAAGAATATCCTCATCCCAATTTCTAAGTAAAAATTTGTGGGTGAACAAGGGTTGAAGGATCACCAATTTCTATTAGGAGATGCCTTGGGAATGATTTTGACAAACAAAAAATTAGTGTTTTCAAATGATAAGGAAAATCTATTTTGAGCAAAGCAAGCCTAAAGCTCCACTTAGCCAAATGCATATAGATGATAGACTCCACTATACTACCATAGTATCACTTGCCAATACAATTCAAATGTATCGACCCTTGTGGCTGTAACTTATTATGTTGTAGGTTTGTTTGATGGTAGAGAAGTTATTGATTTAGGAATACAAGTCTACAACCAAAATGTCTGCTTGTGGCACTTTGAATATGAAAGACCCCATGCTATTGTTATATTCTGCTGCATTGTAATGAGATAGCCAAATGAGCTATGTAAGATGTAATAAATTATTTTATTCCTGGTTATAAAGTTGTATTATGACCTTTGTTTCTTGATATTACATCTTGTAGGGGTTCGTAGCATGGAAAACAAAAAATTTCTACCGCATGCAAACAAACAAGCCAAGATCTATCTACTAGATTGTAGCAACGAGTCGATAGAGAAACTCACCCTCGAAGATTCCAAAGCGGTTAACGAGCGATTCTCGTGGGTGATGTAGTCGACACTTGCCGATCTCAAGATCGCGTGAGACGATCCTTCCAAGGCTGCGTTCCAGCGCTTCCAATCGGTCACACGTTCAAGATTTCGACGAAGACCTTCCTCCCTTGTTCCAAAGAAAATGGAGGTTGTAGCACTCTCGCGATTCCGGCAGACAACGGCGTGGTACCGAAGTAGAGGGAGATCTCATGAGGCTTCGCCTTAAGCCGGAGCGAGTATGGTGGACTATGAGAGAGCCTTGGTGATCTAGGGTTTAGACACACCAATTAGAAGGGGCTAAGCCGGCGGCTAGGGCAATTAGAAGCTCTAACTCGGCGGCTTGGGAGAAATCCCTAGGCTGTGGCTAGGGTTTAGGTTTAGAGGGAGGTAACTTGTGTGTGTTAGGAGGGAGCCCTGCCCCTCCTTATATAGGTGGAGGGGCTGGCGGCCAAGGGGAGGGAGTGGAGTCCCTCCCCAACTCGGCTTGGGTGGTGCGCCGGCTTGGGGAGGAGGTGTTGGAGATATGCCCTAGAGGCAATAATAAATGTAGTTATTATTATATCTTTGTGTTTATGATAAATGTTTACATTCATGCTATAATAGTATTAACAAGGAAACATTGATACTTGTGTGATTTGTAAACTTAATTTGAAAGTCCCTAGTATAGCCTCTATACTTCACTAGCTTGTTGGTTGATTAAATGATTGTGGTTTCCCTATCATGAACATTGAGATGTTATCAACAACAAGATCATATCGTTAGGAGAATGATATGGTGGACATACTCCTATTGTTAAGCGTAGCATAAAGATCAAGTCATTTCAATAGTTCAATTGCTATATGCTTTCTGATACATAGTAACCTAATTCCTTCGACCATGAGATCATGCATATCACCTTTACCGGATGAATTCTTTGATGACATCAAACACCACACCGTAACTGGGTGGCTATAAAGGTGCCATTGAGTGTTCGGAAAGTATTGGTTGAAACACATGGATCAAGAGTGGGATTTGTCCATCCATATGACGGATAGATATACTCTGGGCCCTCTCGGTGGAATGTCATCCAATTATATTGCAAGCATGTGACTAGGTCACAAGGGATCACATATCACGGGAACGAGAAAAGAGTACTTATCGGTAACGAGGTTGAACTAGGTATGCAGAGATACCGACGATCATAACCTCGGATAAGTAAACTATCGTGAGACAAAGGGAAATTGGTATCGTATGTAAGTGGTTCATTCGATCGCAAAGTAATCATAGAAATATGTGGGAGCCATATGAATTTCCAGATTCCTCTATTGGTTATTGTTTGGAGAAGTGTCTCGATCATGTCCGCATAATTCACGAACCATAGGGAGACACACTTAAGGATTCGACGTTGTTTGAGTAGTTATGGTATTATGAGAAAGAGACCGAATGTTGTTCGGAGTCTCGGATGGGATCCGGGATATCACGAGGTGATCCGGAATGGTCCGGAGAATAAGATTCATATAAGGAAAGTCCCGTTTCGGAGTTCGGGAATGATTCCGGTGTTTTCATCGGGAATGTTCTAGAAGGTTCCGGATTGTCCGGCACTCCGGGGGGGAGGGTACATGAGTGTGTCATTGAATGATTGCATCATGTACTAAGTGTTCTTTCTGTTCCAAAAACATGAAAGTCAAATTGCCAGTTTGAAAGTCAAACGGCTAAAACAGGAAACTGTGGAAAACAGGAAACTGTGGGAAACAAGCAAGAGGAGTTGGAACCAACTTGGAGGAGGAGTCCCACTCCTCCAGGCCGGCGCCCAAGCCCTAGGCCGAGTTGGGGAGGGACTCCCTCCCTCCCTGGCGCGCCTAGCCCCTCCACCTATATAAGGAGGGGCAGGGCTCCTCCTTGAGACACACAAGTTTCTACCTCTAATCTCAGGTTTAGAGCCGTTTGGTTTAGAGCTTCTAATTGCTTTAGCCTGCGGTTTAGAGCCTTCTAATTGGTGTGTCTAATCTCTAGACCACTAATAGCCCTCTCTCATAATCCACCATACTCCTCCGCTTAAGGCGAAGCCTCGGGATTTCCCTCTACTTAGGTACCACACGTTGTCTTGCCGGAATCGCGAGGAGAGTGCTACAACCTCCGCTTCTTTGGAACAAGGAGAGGAAGGTCTTCGTCAATCGAACGTGTGACCGATCATGAAGCGCTGCGAACGCAGTACTGGAAGGATCGCCCACACGATCTTGAGATCGGAAAGAGTACGACTACATCACCCACGAGAATCCGCTCTCGTTAAACACTTTGGAATCTTCGAGGTAAGTTATTCCATCGAATCGCTACAATCTAGTAGATAGATCTTGGCTTGTTTGTTTGTATGCGATAGAAATTTTTGTTTTCCATGCTACGAACCCCTACAAAGGGTATCGAGCCGTGTCTATATGTAGATCTGTTGCACAGAGTAGAACACAATGGTCATTGTGGGCGCGTTGATGCTTTTATTGTCGATTGCTTTTGTGTACTTTGCATCTTGCGATATGTTGGGATGAAGCGCCCGCTAACCTTACATGACATCGTTCATGAGACTTGCTCCACGCTTAACATGCAACTTGTATTGCATAAGTGGCTTTATGGTGCTGTTTCTCCTAGCATAGTTAAGATCCAATTTACAACGGGTGATCAACAATGCTAGTATCAATGTTGTGGTTCTTGTTCGTAAGTTAGAACGACACTTATTGAAAGCCCCAAACCATGTAAAATATGCAAATAAAGTAGAGGCCTAACTTTGTTTTGCGAGGTGTGCGATGATGTGATATGGCCATGATTGTGATTATATTTGATGTATGCAATGTTCCTTATTGTAAGTTGGCAACCGGCGAGCCATATGGTTGTCTTTAATTTATGTTAAGACCCGTGTCTATTCAAAGTAGTTGTAATAGTTGAAGCGGTGGGCGACAACCATGGTGAAGCGTCATTGACCTTGATGCAATGCCGGTGATGATGGAGATCATGTTCGTGCTTGAAGATGGAGATCGGAAGCACAAAGAAGAAAGGCCATATCATATCACATATTATGAATTGCATGTGATGTTAATCCTTTATGCATCTTGTATTGCTTAGTAGGTGACGGTAGCATTATAAGATGATCCCTCATGCACATGAATTTCAAATCATAAAGTGTTCACCCTTAGTTAGCACCGTTGCTAAAGCTTGTTGTTTCGAAGCACCACGTGATGATCGGGTGTGTTAGATTCTGCAAGTGTATACAACGTGAGCAAGCCATATTTGCTCATGTAGAAACTAAGGTTTGATCTTGACGAGCCTAGCATGTACAGACATGGTCTCGGAACACGGATCACCGAAAGGTAAAGCATGAATCATATAGTAGATATGATGAACATGACGATTGTTCGCCATTGAAACTATATCAACTCTCGTGATGATCGGTGTTGATGTAGTGGATTTGGTTCGTGTGATCACTAAAACAATGTGAGGGATGTTGTTTTGAGTGGGAGTTCACCTAGTTTAATTTCATTAATTAATTTGAACTCAATTTGTCATAAACTTAGTCTAAACTATTGCAAATATGTTGTAGATCAATGGCAGCCCCTACCATCAATTTTAATGCTCCTAGAGAAACAAAAGTTGAAAACAATGGAAGCAACTCATGGATTGGTTCCGCAATTTGAGGATTGTCCTCACACTGGTAATTTGACCTATGTCTTTGGATGCACCATGGTGACCCACTGCGTGATGCTTCCGATGAAGTAAAGAATGTTTACCTTGCTAAGAATCGGTACTCCATAGTTCAGTGTGCTATCTTGTATGGTTTAGAATCGGAGCTTGTAAAAGGTTTAAAGAGTCGACCCATATGATATTGTCGAGGATCTCAAATTGATTTTTGAGACTCATGCGGCAATTGAAAGCTATGAGGCTTCAAAAGTTCTTTAACGCAAGATGGAAGAGGGCAGCTCCGTCGGTGAGCATGTGCTTAAGATGTCCAGGCACGCAAACAAACTTCAAAGCTTGGGTATAGTGATTCCTAATGGTTTGGGATTTACCGCCCTCCATCCACGCCACCAAGTTATAGGAACTTTGTGATGAACTACAACATGCGAACATGAACAAAGAGTTGCTGTAACTGTTGCTATGTTAAAGTCTGCAAGTGGAGATCAAGAAAGAGCACCAAGTGTTGATGGTCAATAAGACCACCAAACTCAAGAAAGGCAAGTCTAAGCAAAGGGACACTTCAAGAAGGGTGGTAAGAAAGTTACCACGCCGTGAAGAAGACCAAGGCTGGACCCAAGCACTAAACCGAGTGCTTTTACCGCAAGGGAGAAGGTCACCGAAGCGGAATTGCCCAAAGTACTTGGCGGATCAAGAACGGCAACATCAAGAAGAAAGGTATATCGATATACATGTTATTGATGTGTATCTCACTAGTACTCGTAGTAGTGCTGGGTATTTGATCTTGGTTCGGTTGCTCATATTTGTAACTCAAACAGTCTTTGCAGAATAAACGGAAGCTAGCGAAGAATGAGGTGATGCGCGTGGGAAACGGATCAAAGGTTGATGTGATCGCGGTCGGCACGCTACCCCTTCATCTACCATCGGGATTAGTTTTATACTTAAATAATTGTTATTTGGTGCCTGCGTTGAGCATGAACATTATATCAGGATATTGTTTATTGCGAGACGGTTACTTGTTTAAGTTCGAGAATAATGGTTGTTCGATTTATATGAGTAATATGTTTTATGCACATGCACCTTTGATAGATGGTCTATTCTTATTGAATCTCGATAGTGGAAATACACATATCAACAATACTGAGGCTAAACGTTTGAAATCAAGCGATAATTTGACCTATATGTGGCACTGTCGTCTTGGTCACATTGGAGTGAAGCGTATGAAGAAACTCCATTCCGATGGACTTCTTGAATCACTTGATTTTGAATCACTTGAAAGATGCGAAGCATGTCTGATGGGAAAAATGACTAAAGACTCCATTTTCTGGTATGATGGAGCGAGCTACGGACTTATTGGAAATCATACATACCGATGTGTGTGGTCCAATGAGTGTAGCATCATGTGTGGTTATCGTTATGTTCTTACCTTCACAGATGACTTGAGTAGATATGGGTATATCTATTTTATGAAACATAAGTCCAAAACTTTCGAGAAGTTTAAGGAGTTTCAAAGTGAGGTAGAGAATCAACGTAACAAGAAGATTAAATTTCTACGTTCTGATCGTGGAGGTGAATATCTAAGTTACGAGTTTGGCGAGCATTTAAAGAAATGCGGAATACTTTCACAATTGACACCGGAACACCACAACGTAATGGTGTGTTCGAACGTCAGAATCGAACTCTCTTAGATATGGTTCGTTCTATGATGTCACTTACGATTTACCGCTATCATTTTGGGGTTATGCATTAGAAACAACGCATTCACTTTAAATAGGGCACCGCGTCTAAATCCGTTGAAACGACACCGTATGAATTATGGTTTGGCAAGAAACCTAAATTGTCGTTCCTTAAAGTTTGGGGATGCGAAGCCTATGTAAAGAAGTTACAGCCGACAAGCTTGAACCCAAAGCGAAAAATGCGTCTTCATAGGATACCAAGGAAACTATTGGGTATACCTTCTATCATCGATCCGAAGGCAAAATATTCAAGGTTGCAAGAATGGATCCTTTCTAGAGAAGGAATTTCTCTCGAAAGAAGTGACTGGAAGGAAAGTAGAACTCGACGAGGTTGTCGAACCTTCTCTCGAATTGCGAGTAGCGCGACCGGAAGAAGTTCTGTGGTGCCGCACCAATTAGAGAGGAAGCTAATGATGATGATCATGAAACTTCGGTTGAAGTTGCTACAGAGCCTCGGAGGTCAACTAGAACTCGTACCACTCCAGATTGGTATGATCCCGTTATGAGTTTCATGTTGGTGGACAACACCGATGACCCCGAGACATATGAGGAAGCGATGATGAGCCCAGATTCCAATAAATGGCAAGAAGCCATGAAATCCGAGATTGGATCCATGTACGAAAACCAAGTATGGACTTTTGTGGACTTACCGGATGGTAGGAAGAAATCGAGAACAAATGGATTTTCAAGAAGAAAAGATGTCGATGGTAATGTTCTTGTCTATAAAGATCGACTTGTCGCAAAAGGGTTTCGACAAATTCAAGGAGTTGACTACGATGAGACTTTCTCACCAAGATGAAGCTAAAGTCTGTGAGGATTATGTTAGCAATCGCTGCATATTATGATTATGAGATATGGCGATGGATGTCAAAACAGATTCCTCAATGGAGATATTGATGAAGAGTTGTATATGATGCAACCCAAAGGTTTTGTCGATCCAAAAGATGCTAACAAGGTATGCAAACTTCAACGGTCCATCTATGGATTGAAGCAAGCATCCCGGTTGGAATCAACATTTTGATAAGGTAATCAAAGTTTTGGTTTTATACAAACTTATGGAGAAGCTTGTATTTACAAGAAAGTGAGTGGGAGCTCAGAGCATTCTTAATACTATATGTGGATGACATATTTTTGATTGGGAATGATGTAGACCTTCTTAATAGTGTCAAGGAATATTTGAATAATAGTTTTTCAATGAAGGATCTTGGCGAAGCTTACATATTAGGCATAAAGATTTATAGAGATAGATCGAAACGCCAAATATCATTGTCACAGAGTACATATTTGGACAAAGTTCTAAAGAGGTTTGGAATGGAAGAAAGCAAGAAAGGGGTCTTGCCCATGTTGCTAATCGACCTTGAGTAAAACTAAACGTCCGACATCGGCAGAAGATAGCGAAAGGCTGAGTAAGACTCCCTATGCTTCAGCCATAGGATCTCTAATGTATGCCATGCTATGTACTAGACCCGACATTGCATATGTTGTTAGTTTAACTAGCAGATATCAAAGTGATCCAGTGGATCATTGGACAATGATCAAAAACATCCTTAAGTACTTGAGAAGAACTAAGGATATGGTTCTTTCTTATGGAGGTGATGAACAGCGTTGTTAAATGTTACACCGATGCTAGTTGGAACACCGATCCGATGATTCTAAATCACAACTGGATACGTATTTATTTTGAATGGTGCAGATTAGTGGAGGAGTGCAAAGCAAAGCGTTGTGGCGAGATCTTCAACTGAATCGGAATACATGGTCGCTGAGGCTTCACAAGAAGCGATATGGATGAAAGAGTTCATTACAGAGCTGGGTGTGGTTCCTAGTGCTGGACCCAATGTCTATCTCTTGTGATAACATGGGCGCCATAGCCAATGCGCAAGAACCAAGGTCACACAAGAAGCATATCAAGCTGCGTTTTCACGCTATTCGAGAACATATCCAGATGGGGATATAAAGATTTGCAAAGTACACACATATCTGAATGTGGCGGATCCGTTGACTAAACCTCTCCCGAGGGCAAAACATGACCAACACCAAACTGCCATGGGTGTTCGGTATATTACCATGTAATCTAGATTAGATGACTCTAGTGCAAGTGGGAGACTGTTGGAGATATGCCCTAGAGGCAATAATAAATGTAGTTATTATTATATCTTTGTGTTTATGATAAATGTTTACATTCATGCTATAATAGTATTAACAAGGAAACATTGATACTTGTGTGATTTGTAAACTTAATTTGAAAGTCCCTAGTATAGCCTCTATACTTCACTAGCTTGTTGGTTGATTAAATGATTGTGGTTTCCCTATCATGAACATTGATATGTTATCAACAACAAGATCATATCGTTAGGAGAATGATATGGTGGACATACTCCTATTGTTAAGCGTAGCATAAAGATCAAGTCATTTCAATAGTTCAATTGCTATATGCTTTACGATACATAGTAACCTAATTCCTTCGACCATGAGATCATGCATATCACCTTTACGGATGAATGCTTTGATGACATCAAACACCACACACCGTGGCGGGTGGCTATAAAGGTGGCATTGAGTGTTAGGAAAGTATTGGTTGAAACACATGGATCAAGAGGGGATTTGTCCATCCATATGACGGATAGATATATACTGGGCCCTCTCGGTGGAATGTCATCCAATTAGCTTGCAAGCATGTGACTAGGTCACAAGGGATCACATATCACGGGAGCGAGAAAAGAGTACTTATCGAACGAGGTTGAACTAGGTATGCGGAGATACAAGCGATCATAACCTCGGATAAGTAAACTATCGTGAGACAAAGGGAAATTGGTATCGTATGTAAGTGGTTCATTCGATCGCAAAGTAATCGTAGAAATATGTAGAGCCATATGAATTTCCAGATTCCTCTATTGGTTATTGTTAGAAGTGTCTCGATCATGTCCGCATAATTCACGAACCGTGAGACACACTTAAGGATTCGACGTTGTTTGAGTAGTTATGGTATTATGAGAAAGAGACCGAATGTTGTTGAGTCTCGGATGGGATCCGGATATCACGAGGTGATCCGGAATGGTCCGGAGAATAAGATTCATATAAGGAAAGTCCCGTTTGAGTTCGGGAATGATTCCGTGTTTTCATCGGAATGTTCTAGAAGGTTCTTGTCCAAGACTCCGGGGGAGTACATGAGTGTGTCATTGAATGATGGCATCATGTACTAAGTGTTCTTGATTTTCCAAAAAAAACATGAAAGTCAAATTGCCAGTTTGAAAGTCAAATGGCTAAAACAGGAAACTGTGGAAAACAGGAAACTGTGGGAAACAAGCAAGAGGAGTTGGAACCAACTTGGAGGAGGAGTCCCACTCCTCCAGGCCGGCGCCCAAGCCCTAGGCCGAGTTGGGGAGGGACTCCCTCCCTCCCTGGAGCACCTAGCCCCTCCACCTATATAAGGAGGGGCAGGGCTCCTCCTTGAGACACACAAGTTTCTACCTCTAATCTCAGGTTTAGAGCCGTTTGGTTTAGAGCTTCTAATTGCTTTAGCCTGCGGTTTAGAGCCTTCTAATTGGTGTGTCTAATCTCTAGACCACTAATAGCCCTCTCTCATAATCCACCATACTCGCTCCGGCTTAAGGCGAAGCCCTGCGGGATTTCCCCTCTACTTCCGGTACCACGCCGTTGTGCTGCCGGAATCGCGAGGAGAGTGCTACAACCTCCGCTGCCTGCTGGAACAAGGGAGAGGAAGGTCTTCGTCGAGTACCGAACGTGTGACCAACTGCGGAAGCGCTGCCGGAACGCAGCGCCGGAAGGATCGTCCACACGATCTTGAGATCGGAAAGAGTACGACTACATCACCCACGAGAATCCGCTCTCGTTAAACACTTTGGAATCTTCGAGGGTAAGTTATTCCATCGACTCGTTGCTACAATCTAGTAGATAGATCTTGGCTTGTTTGTTTGTATGCGATAGAAAATTTTTGTTTTCCATGCTACGAACCCCTATAGGAGGACTCCCTCCCCAACTCGGTTTCACCTCCTCCTCCTCTTTTCCACTTTCCAAATTTAGCCGTTTGACTTTTCAATTTAGCTATTTGACTTTTCAAACTAGGATTCGATTAATCCTTTATTTGGAACAGCGATGACACTTAGTACATGATGCAATCATTCCAACTTGAAATGACACATTCATGTACCCCTTCCCCTCCGGAGTGCCGGACATTCCGGAACCTTCTAGAACATTCCCGATGAAAACACCGGAATCATTCCCCAACTCCGAAACATGACTTTCCTTATATGAATCTTATTCTCCGGACCATTCCGGATCTCCTCGTGATATCCCGGATCCCATCCGAGACTCCTAACAATATTCGGTCTCTTACTCACATTCCATAACTACTCAACAACATCGAATCCTTAAGTGTGTCTCCCTACGGTTCGTGAATTATGCGGACATGATCGAGACACTTCTCTGATCAATAACCAATAGAGGAATCTGGAAATTCATATGGCTCCCACATATTTCTATGATTACTTTGCGATCGAATGAACCACTTACATACGATACCAATTTCCCTTTGTCTCACGATAGTTTACTTATCCGAGGTTTTGATCGTCGGTATCTCTGCATACCTAGTTCAACCTCGCATCGATAAGTACTCTTTTCTCGTTCCGTGGTATGTGATCCCTTGTGAGCCAGTCACATGCTTGCAAGCTAATTGGATGACATTCCACCGAGAGGGCCCAGAGTATATCTATCTGTCATATGGATGGACAAATCCCACTCTTGATCCATGTGTCTCAACCGACACTTTCCGAACACTCAATGCCACCTTTATAGCCACCCAGTTACGGTGTGGTGTTTGATGTCATCAAAGCATCCTTCCGGTGATGGTGATAAGCATGATCTCATGGTCGAAGGAATTAGGTTACTATGTATCAGAAAGCTTATAGCAAATGAACTATATTAAATGACTTGATCTTTATGCTACGCTTACTATAGGAATATGTCCATCACATCATTGTCCTAATGATATGACCCTGTTGTTAATAACATCTCTATGTCCATGATCAGGAAACCATGATCATATATTAACCAAGAAGCTAGTTTAACAAGAGACTTTACTAGGGACTCTTTTATGTTTACAAATCACACAAGTATTAATGTTTCCTGTTAATACAATTATAGCATGGTATGTAAACATTTATCATAAGTATGAAGATATGATAATAACCTACTTTATTATTGCCTCTTGGGCATATCTCCAACAGTCTCCCACTTGCACTAGAGTCAATAATCTAGTTTCAAACCTTTGTGTATTCAACACCTATGGCTTTCTGGTGTTGTGTGTACACGATTGCTAGTGGTCAACTGATCTCCGGATCTGACACTTCCAGGTCCGTGTGTAATTGCATGTCTTTGCGTATCTACGCATCACTCATTCTCTAATGAGATGGCTTCGTACTAATTTGGTCCTTTGGTGTGACGTTTAGTTCTTTGGGGTTAAAACATGTTGATAATATTGTCGTACAATATATCTTCATAGTACTATCCCACTATGAACTACACCTAGTTTGATAACAAACTACTTGACACAAATGCCCTCTTTTGCTGCTATAATTGCAGTCATATACTTAGCCTTTTATTGTAGTATCTGTCACAATGTTTTAACTTTGGAACTCATCCAAATCCATTATGGAATTTTCTTTCCATTATATTGTGCCACCCTTAGTTTAGATTGAGATAAACTTAATTTGTACTTTGTGACAAAACTAGTATCAATGTAGTACTATTACAATGAACTAACCATCTATTTGTCACTTCTACAAATAATATACTCTTAGTTCTTCCAAAAGATCATAAGAATATCCTTACTATTGTCCAATGATCATCTTATGAATCATTCTGGTATATGCTCATAACATTTAGAGCATAGAACATATCTGGATTTGTACACATCACAGCATGATTGATATAAATACTCTTTGTGATTTCATACATCAAGTATCAATCTATACTTGAATCTTTGTTTCACTTACCCAGTGTCATTACACTTGAATATATCATCAATATTGAACTCATTCAATCTTTTCTGTGTGACAAGAACCTTTCTTGTAGTTTTTATGTTGAACTCATTCAATACATCATCTATGTACTTTCGTCACAACCATATCAGCGTCTATTGATGCTAAATATTTGGGTTTTGCCTAAGTCTTTCATCGGGATGAAATTCTTAATATGTGTTAATAAAAGATACATCATTTCCAATCAACAATATGTCTTCCACATAATATATTAGAAACATGTCTTAGCGCTCCCACTTAATTTCTTGCAAATGCAATCATCTTCATTGTCTCTGATGAAATTAAACTCTTTTAACAGTTTCATCATAGTGAATATTCCAATTCCGCTATGCTTACTTCAACCATTGAAGTTTGCATATGCTTTTTAGCATCCTTTGAATTAGCAAAACCCCTATGGACCATGTTATTCACATGTCCTAGGTAACAATTCTATTAGAAGAACTTGTTTTGTTTATTCAACTACCATATAACAAAATTATATGTAGTGGTTGCTACACTAATCCGTCTAGACTAAATATCACTATGAAAGATCAAATCTTATCATAGTCAACCTTTGAACATTGTTGTGAACTTTTTCCCAACATGTCGACTATTTCATAGATGTAAAACATCCATGTCTATTTATTTATAGATCCAAACACGACTGTAAGGTCTTACACCTTTCTCGAGGGTCCTTCAAGTTCAAAACTTGATTTCTCATGTATGGAACTATCACGGATTTTATGGCTTCAAGCCATTTGACGGAGTCAGGGCTCATCATCGCTTCTTTGCATGTAGTCGGATCATTATTTTCAAATAATGATTTAACTCTCAAATCTTGGTATTTGATTGTTTATCCAACCTACTTGTTTCAATAGGAACTTGGATCTCCGTGACCACAACCTTTGAGGTACGTGAGCCATGAGCATTGTTGCTACCTCCGGAACACTTTTCGGCGCTGCGCAACTTTGCACATATAGCTAAGGTTCTTTTAACCTTATCAAAGTTCTATTGTCCTCCCACTTAACTTTTCACGAAAAAATTCCTTCTCAAAGAAACTTGACGTTCTAAGCAACAAACATTTTTGTCTCCGGTGTTTATGGAGGAATACTTAATAGTTATACAAAGACAGGTTCATCCGACTTTGGTTGCACACATTTTTCTTATGCATAGCATACCAATGTTTTAAGAAAGGACTACTTGGGTTTTATCCCAAACCATAACTTTATATGGTGTCATTTCAATGGATTATGATGAAGCTCTTTTCAGTGGAAAAAACGGTAGTCTCTAAAGATTTTAATCTTTAAAATATAATAGCAGTTTTATGAATTATACCTTTGATCTTACCATGTCAAACAAGGTTTAATTACATATCTCGAATGCTCCATACTCTTATGGTGTTTCGGGAAAATGCAAATCCACGGAACGATTCCTTAAATCTTAGGTATTATGCTAAACTTGTAACTCAAATATCTTCCTTTATGATCTTATCATAAACTATTTATATTCTTGTTACAATGATTTTGCACTTCATCTTGAAAGTCTTTGAACTTTTCAAATATTTCACACTTCATCCTTATTAAGTAAATATTCATATATTCACTCAAATTTTCGGAGAAAGCATATGAAGTTGAAATCCATCGCTCTTGACTACACATAATGGACTTCGTACAACAATATGTACAAGTTCCAATAAGTTAGTCATTCGTTCCCTTTTGGCCTACGAACGAAGTTTTAATTATCTCTGGGAAAGTTTCACAAGTGTCATGTGATCAAAAATCAAAAGACTCCAAAATTCCATCCACATGGAGTTTCTTCATGTTTTCTTTCCAATATAATTTAAACGGCGATGTCACTTCCTAAGTGATCTTTCAATCATTTTGTCTTTCGAAATTTTTAGCACTAGTTTTATGGATGTGATTTCACCAACGAGATTTGTGCATCATCCATCTTTTATGGATTACGGCAATTATTTGAACAACCCTTTTGTTCTCATAATACGTGATAAAACAAATCTTGAAGGTAAGCTTTGACGTTTAACGAGCAACACAATAACCCTTTATTTGTTCTTGATGAACATCATCACATATTCTTTTGCTAGTTACTTAGGCCACTGTAGTTCATGAATTACATTGTTTTCGTATGACGATTCACACCAACAAATTCAGTATCAAATACTTAAGAACCGCTTTGTTTAATAAGCAAAGAATATAGCCATAACATGTATATCATCTATATACTTAAGCTGAACAATTCTAGTCTTTTTCTTTTCTGCCATATACTTATGAGATTCTCTTTCAGTATTTCCTTTTCTGTTTGAAAGAATCTATCAACATCAATAGTGGAGTCATACATATGACACATAGTCCAAAGCGTGTATAGTTAAATACCAATGTCTTTGGACTTGCACTTTGAAGTAGATCACCATCATCAAATGTTTGGTGTTCTTTCAAATTCCTTTCTTTAGTAATCTCTTGGTGTAGTAAACACTTTACCTACATCAAATATTCACCTTTATCATGGAATCGTCCATGATCAAGCTACTTTTAGCTTATAATGATGAATTATGAGTATAATGTTGCTATCCAAAACCTTTTGGAGGATTAGGACAACTAGTGTCTCCAACCTTTTGCAAATTCTTATCAAATATGAGAACATGACTTTAGCCATATTATACTCTATCATGTTGCAACCAAAACTTCGTTTCAGATATCACAATATCTTCCACACATCATGGTTTCTGAAACAACTCTTTCAGATCCTAGATAACCTTGATATTAAGACAATCCTTTGAATATCAAGAATCATGGAGACAAACATGATACTCATACACTAACTCTTGGAATTTTCACTCTAGTTTTAATACCAATTATTAAACTTAATGGAGTAACCGGAACTTACTGAAAGTTTGCAACAGGACTTTTAAACTTTAGATTAACACTTCAAAACAATACGATACCAGTTCGTAAAGTAACTAACCAGAATTCTATAGTTCTATCATCTCAATTAAAACTAAGCGCAAGGTGGTAAAACGGATGCCAATGACTACAACAACTATGCAAATTCACTTTTATTTAATTTATGATAAATAATGTTCAACTTTTAATCATATTTCCGTTGAACTCCCACTCAAAACAATATCCCTCACATTGTTTTAGTGATCACACGAACCAAATCCACCATATCAAAACCGATCATCACGAGAGTTGATATAGCTTCAATGGCGAACAATCAACATGTTCATCATATCTACTATAGGACTCATGCTTTACCTTTCAGTGATCCGTGTTCCTGACACCATGTCTGTACATGCTAGGCTCGTCAAGATAAAACCTTAGCTTCCGCATGAGCAAATCTGGCTTGCCCACGTTGTATACACTTGCGGAATCTAACACACCCAATCATCACGTGGTGCTTCGAAACAACAAGCTTTAGCAACGGTGCTAACTAAGGGTGAACACTTTATGACTTGAAATTCATGTTCATGAGGGATCATCTTATGATGCTACCGTCGTGTACTAAGCAATACAAGATGCATAAAGGATTAACATCACATGCAATTCATAATATGTGATATGATATGGCCTTTCTTATTTGTGCTTCTGATCTCCATCTTCTAGCATGAACATGATCTCCATCATCACCGACATTGCATCAAGGTCAATGATGCTTCTCCATGGTTGTCGTCCACCGGCTTCAACTATTACAACTACTTTGAATAGACACGCGGGTCTTAACAAAAATTAAAGACAACCATATGGCTCCTGCCGGTTGCCGACTTACAATAAGGAACATTGCATACATCATATATAATCACAATCATGGCCATATCACATAACTGCACACCCCTGCAAAACAAAGTTAGACGCCTCTACTTTCTTTGCATATTTTACGTGGTTTGGGGCTTTCAATAAGTGTCGTTCTAACTTACGAACAAGAACCACAACATTGATACTAGTATTGTTAATCACCCGTTGTAAATTGGATCTTAACTATGCTAGGAGAAACAGACACCCGCAAAGCCACTTATGCAATACAAGTTGCATGTCAAGCGTGGAGCAAGTCTCATGAACGATGTCATGTAATGTTAGCCCAGGCCGCTTCATCCCAACATACCGCAAGATGCAAAGTACACAAGAAGCAATCGACAATAAAAGCATCAACGCCCACAATGACCATTGTGTTCTACTCGTGCAAACAAATCTACATATAGACACGGCTCTGATACCACTATAGGGGTTCGTAGCATGGAAAACAAAAAATTTCTACCGCATGCAAACAAACAAGCCAAGATCTATCTATTAGATTGTAGCAACGAGTCGATAGAGGAACTCACCTTCGAAGATTCCAAAGCGGTTAACGAGAGCAGATTCTCGTGGGTGATGTAGTCGTACACTTGCCGATCTCAAGATCGCGTAGACGATCCTTCCGGTCTTGCATTAAAGCGCTTCCATGATCGGTCACATGTTCGATTTTCGGCGAAGACCTTCCTCTCCTTGTTCCAAGGCAGCGGAGGTTGTAGCACTCTCCTCGCGATTCCGAGACAACGGCGTGGTACCGAAGTAGAGGGAGATCTCGCGATGCCGCCTTAAGCCGGAGCGAGTATGGTGGACTATGAGAGAGCCTTGGTGATCTAGGGTTTAGACACACCAATTAGAAGGGGCTAAACCGGCGGCTAGGGCAATTAGAAGCTCTAACTCGGCGGCTTGGGAGAAATCCCTAGGCTGTGGCTAGGGTTTAGATTTAGAGGGAGGTAACTTGTGTGTGTTAGGAGGGAGCCCTGCCCCTCCTTATATAGTTGGAGGGGCCGCCGGCCAAGGGGAGGGAGTGGAGTCCCTCCCCAACTCGGTTTCACCTCCTTCTCTTTTCCACTTTCCAAATTTAGCCGTTTGACTTTTCAATTTAGCTATTTGACTTTTCAAACTAGGATTCGATTAATCCTTTATTTGGAACAACGATGACACTTAGTACATGATGCAATCATTCCAACTTGCAATGACACATTCATGTACCCCTTCCCCTCGGTCTTGGACATTCCGGAACCTTCTAGAACATTCCCGATGAAAACACCGGAATCATTCCCCAACTCCGAAACAGGACTTTCCTTATATGAATCTTATTCTCCGGACCACTCCGGATCTCCTCGTGATATCCCGGATCCCATCCGAGACTCCGAACAATATTCGGTCTCTTACTCATCATTCCATAACTACTCAACAACATCGAATCCTTAAGTGTGTCTCCCTATGGTTCGTGAATTATGCGGACATGATCGAGACACTTCTCCGATCAATAACCAATAGAGGAATCTGGAAATTCATATGGCTCCCACATATTTCTACGATTACTTTGTGATCGAATGAACCACTTACATACGATACCAATTTCCCTTTGTCTCACGATAGTTTACTTATCCAAGGTTTTGATCGTCAGTATCTCTGCATACCTAGTTCAACCTCGTTACTGATAAGTACTCTTTTCTCGTTCCCGTGGTATGTGATCCCTTGTGAGCCAGTCACATGCTTGCAAGCTAATTGGATGACATTCCACCGAGAGGGCCCAGAGTATATCTATCCGTCATATGGATGGAAAATCCCACTCTTGATCCATGTGTCTCAACCGACACTTTCGAACACTCAATGCCACCTTTATAGCCACCCAGTTATGGTGTGTTGTTTGATGTCATCAAAGCATCCTTCCGGTGATGGTGATAAGCATGATCTCATGGTCGAAGGAATTAGGTTACTATGTATCAGAAAGCTTATAGCAAATGAACTATATTAAATGACTTGATCTTTATGCTACGCTTACTATAGGAGTATGTCCATCACATCATTCTCCTAATGATATGACCCTATTGTTAATAACATCTCTATGTTAATGATCAGGAAACCATGATCATATATTAACCAACAAGCTAGTTTAACAAGAGGCTTTACTAGGGACTCTTTTATGTTTACAAATCACACAAGTATTAATGTTTCCTGTTAATACAATTATAGCATGGTATGTAAACATTTATCATAAGTATGAAGATATGATAATAACCTACTTTATTATTGCCTCTTGGGCATATCTCCAACACATCCTAACTGTGGATGCTAGGTATTGATCCAGGGACTAGCATTGTAAACACAGGGGTCTCTACCTTATTAAAGTTTGGGAACCTTACAGATGGCATCAGAGCACTGTGTTGCCTGTAGGATTTGTAAACCTAGGATTGGACAAACCCCTTAGAAAAATAGGAGTTGTATTTGTTCCAAAACTTATTTACAAACAATCTTGTAAACTCTTTCCTCAACCTTTTGGTTTTGATTCTACATCTTTTCTATTTAAAACTTGATGGACAAACCTACTCCATGGCCAAAGACTTCACCATGAGCTAAGGACTTCATCAACTCTAATGACTTCAACATCTTCAAGTGAGTTCAACCTTATTCCCAACAAGGACTTCAACTTGGATATCACTAAGGACTACAAGTGAGACAAGAAATATTGCTCAAGACTTGAAGATTAAGGAAACACAACTTGGAAATCATCATCACTTTGGAGTTTTGTGACCAAGATTCAAGAAATTCTCCAAGGATACAAAGATCTTGTTCAAGAAAAATCAACAAAGAAGGAAGGAAAGATCTCAAGTGAACCATATAGATGGACCACCATATTTAGTTTAAGTCAAACCCACCAACTTATGTGGTGTAACAAAAATATTTTTGGTTGCCTAAAAATATGCTTGAAACTTGTTGTTTGAGTGGAATGTTTGTTTGTGATTGCTTGCACATTACTTGAGTGAATTGTGATGTGTGTGATTAGAATTGATTCCTTAGAAATATTTTTCCTATTCTAATCCCAACCCAACCCAAACAGATGACTACTCCAAGAGACTCCAACATCAAGGATGGTGACAACAACAACCAAGAGATCAACATGAGAGAACAATTACTAGCAAACCAAACCTAGTTGAACCAAGTGACAACTCAGTTTTTAGCCAACAACAATAAGTTAGACCCAACCATGCAAATTTTTTTGGAAACTCAATCCCAATTGTTGCAAGGAATGGCCACTCAAATGATCAACATGGGAGACAACCTTTCCCAAGGAGTCTGTGACAACAAGGATGTCAAGGATGATATTTTAGAAGGAACCCAAGCTTGCATTATTTGTGGAGATAAGGACCACACTTCCAAAGAGCATGAAGATCAATGCCCCAATTGTGAAGAGAAACATCCAACTAATCAATGCCCCACATCTCAAGCTACTTGTTTCTTGTGTGAAGGAATTAACCATGTCCCCATCCAATGTCCCATCTATTGAAGGGAATATGCCCGAGAGGCAATAATAAAGTGGTTATTATCGTATTCCTTATTTATGATAAATGTTTATTTTACATGCTATAATTGTATTAATACGGAAACGTTAATACATGTGTGTTTAATAAACAAAAAGGAAGTTCCTAGTTATGCCTCTCTTATAAACTAGCTCGTTGATTAACAAGATGATCATAGGTTTCCTGATCATGGACATGGATGTTCTTAATAATGAGGTCACAACATTAGTGTAATGGTGTGATGAACATTCATCCGAAGTATAGCATTACGATCAAAGTCATTGAGTTTATATTTCTATAAAACTTTCGAAGTGATCCTAATCCTTAGACCATGAGATCATGTCAATCACTAACACCGGAAGAGTTCTTGATAACATCAAACGTCACACCGTAACAGGGTGATTATAAAGATGGATTCAGAACTAATAAAGTGTTATGTTGAGGCCCATGGATCCATAGTGGAATTTTTTCATCCCGATGACGGATAGATATACTCTGGGCCCTCTCGGTGATATCACATTGGTTAGCTTGCAAGCAAGTGATTTGATCACTAGAATGTTATATCACGGGAACGAGAAAAGAGTGCATGTCAGTAACGAGATCAAACTAGGTATGGAGATACCGATGATCGAATCTCGGACATGTAATATATCGCGAAACAAAAGGATTAAGATACTAGCGTAAAAGGTTCCGACGGTCACAAGAAAGTCATCGTTGAATGTGTGGGAGTCAGTATGGGTCTCCATATCCCGCTTCTGATTATTGATCCGAGAGGGGTCTCGATCATGTCCGCATTATTCACGAACCGTAGGGTGACACACTTAAGAGACACCGACATCCAATTGGAGCAAAAGTTTCATGCCGAAAGAATGAACAAGCGCAGGAATTTATTTCACTAGATACCGAAACAGGTTTTCGGGTGAAATTTCATAAAGTGGTTATGCATGTGAAATAGAATTCTAGCAAGGGGTTATTTGTGAATGTTTTTCATTAAAGTAATTGACAAAATTCTGAATAAATAAAAGGAGTTTTATTTAATGAGAGCTTGCATTAAATTTGGTGGAAATTTAATGGGAATTTGAGTGGGTTTTTGAGTGGAGGGAATTGAAAGGCATTTGAGTGAGTGGAGTGTCCACCCACATGAATGTGGAAGAGGTGGGGGCAGCCCCATGGCTGGGCGCATGGCCCCTTGGGTGCCCCCCTCTCCCTATAAAAGGAGGCCCCTCCCTCTCTCTCTCTCACACACACCTCCTCGTGAAGGATCTCTCTCCCCCTCTAGAATTTATCCCCCATGGTCTCGGACTAGCGAGATACATGTTCCCGGTGGCTATTCGACAAGAAAGAGTTGTGCTTCCGCTGCATCGCTGGAGCGAGGAGGCGGAGGTTGCTCGGTGCCTCGAACGTGTGTGCGAGCACGGATGCTTCTTGTTTCTTGGCGCTAGGACTTCCTCTCGATCTTGAGATCAGCAAGAGATAGTCTACATCAACCACGAGTTTGGACTCGTTAAGATTTGTCGGTCTTCAAGGGTATGTTCTCTACAGATATACATCCGCCCGTTGTTTGTATCTAGTATATAGATCTTGGTACATAGTTGTTCCCATCGTAGGAATTTTTTTGTTTTCTATGCTGCGAACCCATCAGTGGTATCGGAACCGGATCTATGCGTAGATACTTTGCACAGGTAGTACACATATAAGTATTTGGGCGATGATGATCATTTTATTGCTTCTTAGTTGTACTTTGGATATTGGTGGCATAGTGTAGGGGTCTCAACCTAATAAGGTAGATTCCTCCTGTGTTTTACAATGCTAGTCCCTGGATCAATAGCTAGCATCCACAGTTAAGATGTAATATCAAGAAACAAAGGTCATAATATAACTTTATAACCAGGAAAACATAATTTTATTACATCATACATAGCTCATATGGCTATTACATTACATTGCAGCGGAATAACTATAAGCATGGGGTCCTTCATCTTCAAAGTGCCACAGGCAGATGTTGGTTGTAGACTTTGTAATCCTAATCAAACATTCTTTTCTAAACACAATCAACCTGCAACATACAAGTTATAGCCACAAAGGGTCAATACATTTGAATTGTATTGGCAAGTGATACTATGGTAGTATAGTGGAATCTATCATCTATATGCATTTGGCTAAGTGGAGTTGAGGTTTGCATTGCTCAAAAATAGATTTTCCTTAACTTTTGAAAATACTAAGTTTTGTTTGACAAAATCATTTTTCTCAATCAAAGATTGAAGATCCTTTCCAAGGCATCTATCAACCAAAGATTGAAGATTTCAAACAACCCTTGTTCAATCCACAAGTTTTAACTTTAAAAATTTGAATGATGAGATTCTTGATTGCTTCCATGTCTTGATGCTCAAATTGTCCTTTACCAGGGATATGGCTAAGTACTTAGGTTTTACACTCTGCAGAGGTGGTGCACTTTCCCCATAAGACTTGGTTTCCCAAGACAAGATCTTTCAGAAGCCTTCCCTTAAACCAAAATGGACGCGCTCCAACCTATCAAACACTACCACCCACTGTCCATATGGGTAAGTTCTTGCAACCTATATGATCATGGCAGAGCCCATATTGCCAAGTGGTTGCACTTGAAGCTTCTCAACATTTGACATCTCCAATCTCTTTGTTTCCTGGGTGGCCATCCACAAGTGAGATACACAAGGTCAACCATAAACATGGGCCTTGTGAACCACTCAACATAACCCATTCCTTCCATTCCACCCAGGTGATTCATTAACTTAGTTGTTTTATTAAATAAAACATAAGTCCTCAGACTTAGAGATTTTTCCATAGTGTGAATATATATTCCACCCATGTTTTCTATTAGCTAGGCTAAGCTTTATAGTAATAGGAATCTTTAACTTAGGGAAAAATCCTACCAAGGATTCATCTACTAGGTTTTCCTATTGTAAGGTTTATACTTAGCAAAATCCATGCAAGTTTTACTTAGAGAAAATCACTAATGCATAGTGAAAGTAATGGGACAAAAGTATGAAGCATCACTTGCCTTTTTGGTAGGGTGTGGTTTCACTCCTTGTCCTTGCAACAATCACACTCTTCAAGTCACTACAAATCAACCAAGCAAGGCACAACTCAACTAACATTCCAAACCCAAGTCAAACAAACAATTTCACACACACAAAGTAATGGAAACTAAGTCATGCATGGGAGCATGCACAAGATAGTTTTATTTTGCAAAGAGGGTCTCTATGGGGTTTCTAAACTTTGTAAGATCTAAATTGGTCATTTACCAAAGTGGCAAAGTCATTGGCAAGAGGGTTTTGTCCAAAAACTATTTTTAAATCCATTCATCATTTCATGTGGTGAAAAATGTTTTTATTAAGGAAAAACTCTTAATTTGTTCACCAAATGAGTTGCTAATTTGGAAAACTCGGTGTTTTGGGTCAGTGGGTTTGATCAATCCATTTTCTTAAAGTTTTCTTTCCATAACATTTTCATAACAAAAACCATTCTTTTTATTTGGCTAGAAAATGACTAAGTCAAGTAATCCAACCTAATTCTTACCAAAATCATTTTTAACACCAAGGGTTGGTTCCTAGGGTCAGTAGGGTCACAACAATCCAATTTGCAAAAGTTTTAACCCTAAAATCAATTTTAAACAATTTTTATACTCTAAATAAGCACACAAAAGAATCTGCAAAAAAAAGCAATTTAATAGATACTATTTACTAAACCAAGGGTAGGGTTGGCTAGTGCTTGTTCCACTGAATCCATTGATATAAAATTTGCAATTTTTGGACGTGTGGATCAAAAGATACAAAGGTTTGAAGTTTGCAAAAAATTCTGTTTCAAAAATCTGTTTTAATTCAAACACTGGCCACACATCGAGCCGTGATTGGCCGGTACCGTTTCGACTGGATCGGCAACGTGGACCGCAGGATCTGGGTAGATTGCACGGCGCAGATCGTTCGATACCTCTTCGTTCACTTTCTTTCCTAGACGCTGGATGACGATCTAACGGTTCATAGGTGGTTGACCAATAACTGGCGGCGCCGGCGGCGACGACTGGCGGCGCACGCTCTGTCCGAGGTGGTCTGGCCGTTCTAGGAAGCGAGAGAAGAGGAGGAGAGGCTCACCGTGATTGCCGGGTCGTGGGGAAGCTCGACGTGGTTTCGAGGAGGCGAGGGGCGCACTGGGGCGGTACTAATCGCTCGCCGGAGTTCCTGCTAGCGTCGGGTTCGCTCGGGTGTCGTCGGAGACGAGGCTACGGTGCTCGCTAGGACAAACGGAAGACAGTTTCAGATGCGTAAGGCTATGGCGATGATGTGTGCGTGAAGGAGAGGGTGCGGGGTGGTCGGAAATTACCTGTGAGGCTCGTCGGAGAAGAAGCAGAAGGCGGCGGTACTGGAGGTTGTCGTTGGCGAGGCTCAGGGGCGTCCGCGGTCGAACGGGTGGTACGGGGAGGAGTGTCTGGGAGTGGGGGAGCTGCTAGGGTGCTCGAGAAGGCAGGGGGTGGCGTGTACTGGCCTGAATTGGCGAGAACGGTCGTCGGAGACAGAGGAAGTGCAGGGCAAAATTCCTCGGCCTGGGGGCGTGCTTGAGGGAGGGGTCAGAGGGGAACGAGAGAGGACGTGCTGGTGTTTAAAGGGGCGTGGTTATTACGAGAAATCAAAGCCTCCTTCACGTGCAATCAATCGCCGGAGTAATCTCACTTCAACGGTCAGGGCGACGGAGTCTCGTTGAAGACGATGAACAGAGAGGGTGGGTCCGCTTGGCAGTGAAAGAAAGTAAAGGAAACGCGGGTCCACGAGTCAGTGAGGGTGTGGGTTTCTTCTGTGGTGAAGAAAAACGATTCGGGGGGGGGGAGAGGGTGAGGTGGGCTAGACTGGGCTGGGGTGGGCTTTAGCTGGGCTGGTCGTTTTACTCTTATTTTTTTCCTGTTTGCTTTGTTTTATCTTTTTCTATTTTCTATTTTCTGATTTGAATTTCATCCAACTATTCAAGCATTGAAATAATTCAAACAATTCAACAATTGTAATGATATTTTGGTTCTGTTTATCAACATAAACCAAATCCCAAAATAAAATAATATTTTTATTCATTTTAGGTTCCATTTATTAATTAAATAAAGTGGACCATTAGTTATTTAATATAAGTAGGGCTTGATTTAATTAATAAAATCCCCATTTAAATTCAAATGTTTTCAAAATCAAATCAGAAGGTTTTATTTGGGAAATATAGAATACTTGAAACTTGTTTTAAAATAAAATACCATTTTATTTTAGAGTCCATTATTAATTAAATATAATAGACTTTCATTATTAAATCAAATAGGATTTGTTTTATTGAGATATTTATTTTGAAATCTAAAAATAAAGCCAAAACACTTTAGTAGGTTTTATTTGTGAATGTCAAATATTTGGGAAAACTTATTTTAAATAATTTAATAAGTTTTGATGTTTCAATTTAAATTGGTAAAACCTTTTATTTAAATAAAGGTGGATATTAAATCCTTATTAATTTATTTAAATAAACCTTTGCTAATTTTATTTAAAATAAAATGTTTTAATTCCCAAAGTTTTGGTCAAGGTTTAATTTGGCTTTATAAAATAATCTTTATTCATAAATCTTTTATTTCTTTTGAACACCAAATCTCTTATTAAAGGATCCAAAATAGTAATTCCAAAACATTTTAATTTCCTTTATTAAATGTTTATCTTTATGAATCCCTTTAGGATTTTATTTAATTCAAATGGGTTTGAAGTTCCAATTGAAAGCAAAAAGTTTCTTCTGGCTCTGAAAATCAAACAAAGTTTTATTTTATTCATTTATTTTCACATTACAAGATTTGGAAAATCTTGGGATGTGACACATAGTGGGATGAAGCGGCCCGGACAAACTTTACATGTCCTCGCACATGAGACATGTTCCACGCTTGACATGCAACTAGTTTTGCATAAGTGGCTAGCAGGTGTCTGTCTCTCCTACTATAGTAAATATCTAATTTGCAACGAGTTTTCAACAATTTGGTTATCCTCTTTGTGGTTCATGTTCGTAGGTAAGAACGGTTCTATCTTCGAAAGCCCTAAGCCACGTAAACCTTGCAATGGATAAATTAGAGGCGTCTAGTTTAGATTGTTGCTGGGCTAGTGTTATGATATGGTGATGTTGTAAGTAGAAGTATGAGATGATACTCTTACAACACATATGATGTGTAAGTTCCATAGACCTTGGCCTTACACATATAGGTATGATAGTGATCATACCATGGTGCACATGATAGAGATCATATGCGGGAACCATATCATTCCACTAATAAACATGTGATGTTTGATAGCATCTTATATTGCTTGTTTGGCGTTTTATTAGCATAATAAGATGATCCCTTATTTAGATATCAAGATAAGAATGTGTTCTTCCTTAAGTATGCACCGACAATGTTTCGTCGCTTCAAGACATCACGTGATGATCGGGTGTACTTGAATCCATGAGCATATCTCGGGTGTAAGACAGTTACACATGCGAATATTAAGGTTCTTACTTGGCGAGCCTAGCATGTACAGACATGGCCTCAGAACACGGACCGAAAGGTTAAGCATGAGTCATATGTTTTGATATGATGACCATATGGATGCTCGCCTTTGAAGCTACACCAACTCACATGATGATCGGACTTGGTGTAGTGGATTTGGTTCATGTAATCACCAAAAAGACACGAGGGATGTCGTTTTGAGTGGGAGTTCATTTCTAATTTGGATTAGTAGAACTCAATTTATCATAAATTAAATCAAAGTGAATTTGCATAATTTGTTGTAGTTATTGGCATTCGTTCACCATGTTATGCATAGTTGTAATTGAGATAATAGAACTATAGAATTCTGGATATTTACTTTACGAACTGGTATCGTATTGTGTTGAGTGTCAATCAAAGTTTAAAGTCCTATTGCAAACTTTCAGCAAACTCTATTTACTCCATGAAATTTAATAGTTGGTATTAAATCAAGAGTAACAATTCCAGTGTTAGTATCTTAAGTATCATGTTTGCCTTCATGATTCTTGATTTAAATATCAAGATTATCTAGGAGCTGAAAGAATTGTTTCAGAAACCATCATGTGTGGCAGATATAACGTTATCTGAAACAATGTTTTGGTTGCAATATGATAAAGTATAATATATGTTCTCATATTGGATGAGAATTTACGAAGGTTGGAGATGCTAGACATCCTAATCATCCAAAAGGGTTTTGGAAAGTAATGTTATACTCACGATTCACCTTTATAAGCTATAGTAGCTTGATCATGAAATTCGTCATGATAAGGATGAATAGAAGATGTATGTAAAGTGTTTACTACACTAAAAGATTACTAAAGAATGGATTTTGAAAGAATACCGATCATTTTGATGATGGTGATCTACTTCAAAGTGCATGTCCAAAGGTATTATTATTTGAATATACACGCTTTGGACTATGTGTCATGTATATGGCGCCACTTTTGATGTTGATGGATTCTTTTAAAAATAAAAGGAAATGCGGAAAGAGAATCTCTAAAATATATTTGGCAGAAAAGAAAAGATTGGAAATATCCAATTTAGGTATATAGATGATATACATGTAATGGTTGTATTCTTTGCTTGTTAAACAATGTGGTTCTTGGGTATTGGATACCGAATTGGTTGGTATGAAATGTCATACAGAACGACACAATTTATGAACTACAATGGCCTAAGTAACTTGCAAGAGAATATGTGATGATGTTCATTGAAAACAAAACAAACCGTTGTTTGTATTTCTCGTTGACATCAAAGCTTGACTTCAAGATTTGCTTTAATAATTGTTATTTAAATCGGGTATTATGAGAACAAAGGTTGTTCAAATAATTACCGTATTCCATATAAGATGGATGATTTACAAATCTAGTTGTAGAAATCACATCCATAAAACCTAATGCTAAAATGTCGCAAGACAAATGATTGAAAGATCAATTACGAAGTGACATCGCCGTTTAAATTATATCGGAAAAAAAACATGAAGAATCTCCATATTCATGGATTTTTGGAGTCTTTGATTTGATCAAGTGACGCTTGTGAGACTTTCCACGTGATAATTAAAACTTCGTTCAAAGGCCAAAGAAGAACGAACGACTAAATTATTGGAATTTATACATATCGATGTATGTAGTCCATTATGTGTAGTCGTAAGCGATGGGTTTCAACTTTATATACTTTCTACGGAAATTTGAGTGAATATTCACTTAATGAGAAAGAAGTATGAAATATTTGAAAATGTTTCAAAGACTTTCAAGATGAAGTGAAAATTATTGTGACAAGAAAATAAATGGTTTATGATATTATCATAAGGGATTTATTTGAGTTACAAGTGTAACAAGAAAATAAATGAATTATGATTTTATCATAAAGGGATTTATTTGAGTTGCAAGTTTAGCAAAACACCTAGATTTACATCTCCCGAAACACCATAGGAGTATGGAGTGTTTGAGATTTGTAATGAAACCTTGTTTGACATGGTTAGATCAAAGGTGTTATTTATAAAACTGCCATTATGTTTTAAAAGATTAAAAGATTTAGACACTACCGCTTTTTCACTGAAAAGAGCTCCATCTTGATCCGTTGAAATGACACCATGGAAGTTATGGTTTGGGGTAAAACCCAAGTTGTCATTTCTTAAATTTTGGTATGCTAAACATAAGTAAGATGTTTACAATCGAAGTCGGATGAGCATGTCTTTGTAGGTTATTTCGAATAAAATTGGTTATTCCTCCATAACACCAAGGACAAAAGGGTTTGTCGCTTGAAATGTGAAGTTTCTTAAAAAAGGAATTTTTCGCAAAAGTTAAGTGGGAGGACAATAGAACTTTGATAAGGTTAACGAACCTTAGCTAAATTTGCTGAGTTGCACAGCGCCGGAAAACGTTTCGGAGGCTTCCATAACGCTCATAGCTTATGTGCCTCAAAGGTTGTGGTCACGGAGATCTAAGTTCCTATGGAACCAAGTAGGTCGGATAAACAAATCAAATGCTGAGATTTGAGAGTAAATCATTATTGTTTGACAATGATGAACCGAATACATACAAAGAAGCGATGATGGGCCCTGACTCCGCCAAATGGCTTGAAGCCATAAAATCCGTGATAGTTCCATACACGAGAAATCAAGTTTTGAACTTGGAAGACCCTCCGGAAAGGTGTAAAAACCTATCGGTCGTATTTAGATCTATAAAGAAACAGACATGGATGTTTCACATCTATAAAATAGTCGACATGTCGTAAAGTATTATACGACAATGTTCAAGGAGTTGACTATGACAAGATTTGATCTTTCATAGCGATATTTAGTCTGGACGGATTAAAGTAGCAACCACTACATATAATTTGTTCTATGGTAGATGAATAAACAAAACAAAGTTCTTCTAATAGAATGGTTACCTAGGACGTGTACATGACACGATCCAAAGGGTTTTGTTAATTCAAAGGATGCTAAAAAGGGCATGCAAACTTCAATGGTTGAAGTAAGCATCGCGGAGTTGGAATCTTCACCGTGATGAAAAGAGTTTTCATCACGAGACGATGAAGATGCTTGCATTTGCAAGAAATTAAGTGGGAGCGCTAAGACATATTTCTAATACATGATGTGGAGGACATCTTGTTGATTGGAAATGATGTATCTTTTATTGAAAAATGTTAAGAATTTCATTTCGATGAAAAACTTAGGCAAAACCTGAATATTTAGCATGAATGTCTATAGTGGATAGACTGTGACGCTAATATGGTTGTGCCAAACGTACATATATGAGATATTGAAGGAGTTCAATATAGAAACAACAAGAAACGGTTCTTGTCGCATGGAAAGGAATTCCGGCCAGCCACCTCCGCTCCTCGCCCCCTGGAGCACACGAGCACCTTCCCCAGCCTCTGGCGCACCTCACTGTACCTCCCGTTCATCCGCGCGAGAACCACAGCGTCGGCAACGACGACACCAAGCACCGCCGCTGTCTGCCTCTTCTCCGGCGACTCCCCTGGTAATGTTCTGACCGCGCCGCCCCTTCTCTGTGATGCTCCCGCACTCCCTAATCTTCTACGCATCTAAAGCTACCGTTATTTTGCCTTCTCGTGCGCTGTAGCCTTGCCCCCGTCGACGTCTGACCGCACCCGACGCCAGGAGCATCTCCGGCGAGGAATTCCGACGACACCCATGCGCCCCCTGCTACCCAAAGACCACCTTGAGCTTCGCCATACCCCTGCGATCACTGTGATCCAATCCTCTTCCTCCCTTGCTTCCTGTAATCACCGCGACGCCGTAGGCAGAGCCAGCGCCGCCACCTGCCGCCGACAGCGCTGCCCATCTCTGGCAAGCTTGCTGTACGCCGTTCGATCTTGATCTAGTAGCTAGGAAAGAAGCTAAGTGAAGGGGTAAGTAGCAACCTGTGCCGTGTGATCTAACTTAAATCCTACGGCTTGTATCGCTCGATCCAAACGAAACGGTATCAGCGAATCAGAACTCGACACGTGGCCCGGTTGGTTTGATTTAAAACAGAATTGATCTATTTGATGTTCCATTTTGTAAAATTCATAACTTTCAAACCACACGTCAAAATTTTGCAAATTTTATATCAATGGAAGCAGCCAAACAAGTACTTTCTGACCATGCACTTTGTTTAGTAAATTGCTTCTGTTAAATTGATTGTTTTTGCAGAAACTTGTGTATGCATGTTTAGAATATAAAAATTGTTCTAAAATGATTTTTGAGATAAAACCTTTGGAAAATGGTTTGTTTTGAACCTACTGACCCTATAAATCAATTGGTGGTTTCAAAAATATATTTGGTTAAGCAAAAGAATAAATATTTGATTTAAACCATTTCTAGTCAAATAAAAATATTGTTTATTTGTTTAAAAAATGCTTTTTGGAGAAAATCTTTGGAAAATGTTTTGGAATAAACTCTCTCACCCAAGCACCAAGTTTTATGATTTAAAAATGTATTTGGTGAACCACATAAAATTGTTGTTTTGCTAAAGGCATTTTCAACCACATAAAATATTGATTTTGTTTAAAAAAAAGTTTATGAAGTGAAATCTTTTGAAAATGATCTTGCCACTTTATAAAATGACCAATAAGTGTTTTAGAATGTTTATAACCTATTATAAACCAATTTTGTAAATAAAACAAAGTTTGGCATGCTTGCATGCATTGTCTTGTTTCTATCATTTTATGTGATGAATTGCTTGAATGGTAGATTAAAATATTGCTTGCTTGATTAAATTGTAGTGATTTGAAGTGTGTGAACATTGCAAGATCAAGGAGTGAACCTATATTCTCTACCAAAAAGGCAAGTGATGCTTCATACTTTTGTCCCATTATTTTCACTATGCATTAGTGATATTTCTAAAGTAGGATTTGCATGGAATTTTGCTCAGTGTAAATATGCCATGGGAAATCCTAGTAGATGAAACCTTAGAAGAATTTCCTAAGTTAAGGTTCCTACTACTATCATGCTTAGCTTAGCTATTAGAAAACAAGGGTGGAATATATATTCATACTATGGTATATTTCTAAGTCAAGGACTTGTGTTTTGTTTAATAAAACAACTAAGTGAATGAATCACCTAGGTGGAATGGAATGAATGGTTTGTGTTGAGTGGTTCACAAGGCCCATTTCTATGGTTTACCTTGTGTATCTTAGTTGTGGATGGCCACCTAGGAACAAAGAAATTTGAGATGTCAAATGTTGAGAAGCTTCAAGTGCAGCCACTTGGCATTATGGGCTCTGCATGGATCATATAGGTTGCAATAACTTAGCCAAATGGACATTTGGTGGTAGGGTGTAGGGGTCCCAACCTAATATAAGATTGATCCCTCCTGTGTTTACAATGCTAGTCCCTGGATCAATAGCTAGCATCCACAGTTTAGATGTAATATCAAGAAACAAGGTTCATAATATAACTTTATAACCAGGAATAACATAATTTTATTACATCAAACATAGCTCATTAGGCTATTACATTACATTGCAGCGGAATAAATATAGTCATGGGTCCTTCATCTTCAAAGTGCCACAGGCAGATGTTGGTTGTAGACTTTGTAATCCTAATCAATCAATCAATCTTCTCTAAACAATCAAACCTGCAACATACAAGTTACCACTACAAGGAATCTGGGTATATATGACCCTCCATTTTCGTCACAAAATCGTCATAGTAGTTCGTTTATGACGATTCTATGACGATTTTGAGATCGTCGAAAAGCGTCAAAATGAACTATAACGACGTTTTTGGTAAAATCGTCATAACCGTCTATGACGATATTAAATCGTCATAATGTCTATGACGATCTAATATCGTCATGGACCATCTAGCCAAGCCAGCTCAGATCCTACGTGGCCGATCCTACGTGGCAAAATTGTGACGAAATGAAATCGTCTTAAATCAAAATCAGCCACCATTTTAGTGATCTAAATGGCCCAATAATGCTGGACTTTTTTTGTTTTGGGCCTAGGCCATTTGTAGAGCATTTTATTTTATGTCGTGTCTATGGGCCATGGTCTTTTTTTAGGGTGTATTCGACTTTTAAGATCTAGTATGGACCCAAATGTACAAACCAGCCCAACAACATTTTCAAATATATAGTTCACACAAAACAACAGTATATAATCCAGAATTTAAACATAACAGCCACGAGGCTAATAAGTAACACTATTACATGACATGATAGCTAGATCATCATAATAGATATAGATATCTGATACAACGGATATAAACATGATAGCGAATACAAAGACCAAATTTGAGACACAATAACCAAAAGACAGAATACAACAGATGTTACGACAGATTCGCTACTCGTTGTCAGCTTCATCATCAGGTATCTCGAAACCAAATTCCTCTTCCAAGGCCATCACAACCTCCATTGCATCGAGACTATCCAGGACAAGATCATCCTTGAAGTGGGCATCTGGTTCCACATATAGGACAGTAAGTTAGGCAAAATAAACATAGAAATGATTTATATTCGCATACATACCAGTCAAAGCCATCTCTTGGACTAACTTTGTCCCTGAGTACATGCCTGACAACTATCGCATCATACAGATTCTCTGTCTTGCACACGATTTTACCCATAATAATGTCTTCATTACTACCCTGGATTACTAGAAGCTTCCCATGTACTCTTGGCTTGTTAAGAGGCTGGTTAATACGGTGTTTCTGTATTTCTATGGTTTTCTTGCAGTATGTAAAGCAGCGTTATTCTTTATTCAGATGCAGCCATAAGTTTCAGTCTCAAGAATCTGAATCACTAGACTGAGGCATGCGGAGTACAGCAATACTCCAGGGATAACATACATATTATTTAGGGAAATATCCAGGAATAACACACAAGGAAATATATTGAGAAGGTTAAGCAATACTCCAACTATTTCAAGACAGAAGTTTCGTAAATTATTTGGAGATCAAACTAATTTACACAAGATGCACAAACTGCTCCAACTCTCGACCAAACAATTGAATCACGATATCTACTCCTATCACAATCTTATTTAAAGTCGAGTCTTACATTCTTCCAGATGCACTATTCCAGCTCCTCTTCCATATCAAAGTTGCACTAGTGACACCTAGAGAAGAAATTGGGGAGCTTTGCATTAAGAGAAATCAATTGGGCATGCATTTCAATTCTTCGGCAATATCTCCATGTTACTTCCACTATGCAGAAAGTAATGTATGATTGTTTTGCGCAGGAACTAACAACGTGTGTTCCTCCCACCTTGATTCTGCAGTTGCCATGGGAGTTCCACAATGAGGCAAAGAAGTGCGGGCGACGGCCGCCAGCCATCTGGATGCTGTCGTTCTCGATGATGAAATGGTAGCGCTTCCGGTACACCGGGTGGCTGCTCCATCCTGCAACCGGACAGATACAGATGAATTAGAGACCAAGTAGAAAACACCAAGTAATGGTACTATATATTTGCTAAAAAGGAGAAAACACCAAGTAAAACATATAACCTACAGGACACTCCAAAGTAGGAGATCCTACAGGACAAGACACTCCATTTTTCTGTAGTATGTTCATGGTACTTTATATTTGCTAAAAAGGGAGAAAACACCATCAGTTGTTACATCTACTTTGCACTAAAAAGGATTAGTAGATAAAAAAGAAGCATAACAGTGACTCTTTTGGTGTCATTTACTTTTAGGGGAAACTAAGATTAGTAACTACAGAAATTACTAGAGATGTGCATACAAGGGTTCAACATGCAAATTCTACTAGACATTCAGAGAAGGGTTCAGCCATCAGCATTCTACTAGCAATCAGCATTCAACCTGAAATGCCTAATTGGTAAATACCTAGTGGTTGGTCTGGCAGAAAACGGGAGGCAATAAATAAAACGCATGAGTTGTATCTTCATACAGAGATACAACGCAGTATGTCACAACTGATGGTTTTTCCTTGCAAGTATGTCACAATACAATGGTTTGTTCTAGAGGCGATCAATTAATAAAGTTTGTTAATACGAGATAGCTATATCAGTTACATGCAGTAGCTATAATAAAGTTTGTTAATACGATATGTCCTTGCAGAAGTGATTGCAAATCAAACTTAATAGGAACTGAGTGAACATTGGGCTCAATCATTAATGTGTACTAAGAGTAACTACCATGAGCGCACTGATGGATAGATGTAATCCACGACAACTAGATAGTTGTTTGCAACCATTAATGTGTACTAAGAGTAACTACCATGGGCTGGGCCACATATAACTGTGATATCTCTTGTACTCAGCATGATACACCTATAAAGAAGAATCGTTATAGGTCATGAAGTAGTCTTAGGCTTTTAGGGGAGACTAATTTTCCAATGAGTATCCTAAGATGGGATGGGCGAATTCGAGTTGGATTGGATCTGGGTATACTAAGTTACATGGTCTGTCAACATATCCAAAGGGCGTGCCATATAGAATTGCAACATTTCTTCAATGTAATCCTTCTAGGTCACGTGACATATCGGGAATACTGATTTTGCAAATGAGCACCTAAGAGGATGGGGCAAAGTTCGGGTAGACTAGATGGTACCATAAGTTGTATGATGCTGCCAAGACATGTTAGACAGTTAGCAGGTCAAAGCGGCGTGCAGCAACAAAATTCTTGTATCACACTACTGCAACCTCCCTAGTAGATATGCTAATCTGAGCTGCGTAATGGTTAGCAAAGAATAAACACATGTTCCAATGTTCCAGGAAGTGAAGTGAAGCGACCATAATTCGGATGAAATTATAACATATGGATTGGCATGTTACCTACCTGTGCTTTTGCTTCCCCAAACCGAAGTAATTTGCCAAGCTTGCCATCTATGGATACAACAAACGAGATAATAACATCAGAATATTACTTTGTCACAATAAGAAGGAACGGCCAGCTGTTTATTCCTGTGACCTTTCAGTAAAAGATCACATGTTTTCAGCTTGAGTGACCTTTCAGTAAAAGATCACATGTTTTCAGCTTGAGTCATTCTACAAACCAGATCCTCTGTTTACAAACCATAAGTGGCTCTACATCAAGAGAAGGTCGCATCGCATACCTTCATGTCCCCTGCTCTCCTCCCGAACCGCTGGGTAAGCAGAGGCAATGTGTCGATCGTCCCCTTGGGCTCCGGAGGTGACCGGCCAATCTCGTTGAACGCTTCCCTTATTCTTGGCAAATCAAACCTCAGGATGTTGTGCCCAGCCTGCACTCCCTGCATAAAATTGACAAAGGCACACATTTAGGTTCGCACCTCGTAAGCAAAGAGTATGCTTGTAACTTGACCCTTGTGTATTTCGTTTCTATATGATGATACGAGAGTTAAAAAGGAAACAAAATTTTCACAATATTTGCACCTATCTTCAGTATTTGCACATAAGTATCTTTCCATCTAAGGAAAAATATAATCTTCAGTTGTAAGCCATAGGCAACAAGAACTGCAGACTGATTCACTGGTCACCCCCATCACAATACGGTATAGACCTCTTGCGACACTACATTCTATACTGCAATTAAATCACAGATAAGTCGTTTATACCTCAACTAAATTCCACCGGACCCCTTGCGTTGAGAGAAGAGGAAAAAAAAGGGGGGGAATTGCAGAGTCGACGGGAACACCCGAGCGGAACTCACCGTGCAGGATGTGGTAGACGGCGTCGGCGACGTCGAGGAAGGAGGGCGGCATGACGGCGCTGTGATGCCGCTGCGCACGGTGGCGGAGATGACGGCGAGATCGGTGGGTCGCAGCGTGGCGTGAGCGACCTCGAGGCGGCGCGGCAGGCGAGGATGGCCCCGAACTCGAGCAGCAGAGCGCCCGCCCGCTGCGGCACCGAGGTCTCCAGGTCGAAAAAGGCGATCTCGGGGCCCCGCGCCGCTATCGCTGGCCTCGACCCCTGGCCCTCCTCCTCCTGAGCAGCAGTGACTGGTACCGTGGCCATTTCATTTGATTTGCAATCACTTCTGCAATGCGCATATGGGTAGTTGCACTGGGTAGATCGAGGGGCGAGGCGGGCGACTGGCATGAAGGAGATCCTGGTTCAGACGAGGTTCAGATTCACATTAGGAGGGAGGTGGTACCGAGGGAGGAGGGCGCTGGTGGCAGCCGACGGTGTGATGAGAAGCCGGGAAGGAGGAGATGGCGAGGGATCGTATCAAGGTGGAGTGTACGCTGGGCTCGTGGGTGGGTGGGAGAGGAGAGGAGGAGGCGGCGGAGCTCGTGGGTGGGTCTCTGCAGTGAGGGAGTGGGGATCTGCTGCGTGGTGGGCATCGGAGCGGAAGGAGGTGGGCATCGAGCCAAGGAGGTGGGCATCGGAGCGGAAGGGGGTGGCGGCGGTAGAGGGGAGGATAGGGCCTAGGGTTTCTGCTGTGGATGTGGAGTGAGGTAGGAGGTTGCGCTTGTAGTCCACCACGAGGCAATTTCTAGCCCAGGCGAGGCCTTGTCTACTCGTGGACCCAATCCCTAGTTTTTTTTGCCATATGTGAGAAATAATTGACACGCAAGCGTAACACGTGATGTGGCTGCCACGTCATTTAAATATTAGATGAATTAAAAGTTATGACGATATAAAATCGTCGTAATCCTTATAAATCAGGTCCTATGTTTTTGCGCCCGCGTTATGACGATTTCTTATAAGAGTTACGATTTATTTTCTCGAAATCGTCATAATTTTGGGGGCTTTTGGCCTTTCTAAATGGCTTATGATAATTTTGCGTAAAATCGTCATAGATTTATGACGATTTCATCTAGGGTCACTAACAAAAGGTCATAAATCAACACATTTCTTGTAGTGTACATCCACAAGGGTCAATACATTTGAATTGTATTGGCAAGTGATACTATGGTAATATAGTGGAGTCTATCATCTATATGCATTTGGCTAAGTGGAGTTGAGGCTTGCATTGCTCAAAATAGATTTTTCTTATCAATTTTGAAAATACTAAGTTTATCTTTGACAAAATCATTTTTCTCAATCAAAGATTTCAAGATCCTTGTACCAAGCCATCTCTCCATCAATGATTGAAGAATTCAAACAACCCTTGTTCAAACCACAAGATTTTAATTTAGAAATTGGAATGATGAGATTCTTGATTGTTTCCATGTCTTGATGCTCAAATTGTCCTTTACCAGGGACATGGCTAAGTACTTAGATTTTACACTCTGCAGAGGTGGTGCACTTTACCCACAAGGCTTGGTTTCCCAAGACAAAATCTTTCAGAAGCCTTCCCTTAGACCAAAATGGACGCGTTCCCACCTATAAAAACACTACCACCCACTGTCCATATGGCTAAGTTCTTGCAACCTATATGATCATGGCAGAGCCCATAATTGCCAAGTGGTTGCACTTGAAGCTTCTCAACATTTGACATCTCAAATCCCTTTGTTTCCTGGGTGGCATTCCTCAAGTGAGATACACAATCCAAGCCTATGGAATTGTGAACCACTCAACCATTCTCCACCAAGCAAGCCCATTCCACCCAGGTGATTCATTAATTTAGTTGTTTTATTAAACAAAACTTAAGTCCTCAGACTTAGAATATTTTTCCATAGTGTGAATATATATTCCACCCATATTTTCTATTAGCTAGGCTAAGCTTGGTAGTAGTAGGAATCTTAACTTAGGAAAATACTACTAAGGATTCATCTACGAGGTTTTCCTATAGCAAGATCTATACTTAGCAAAATCCATGCAAGTTTACTTAGCAAAATCACTAATGCATAATAAAAGTATTGGGATAGAAATTATGTAGCATCACTTGCCTTTTTGGTAGAGTATAGGTTCACTTCTTGATCTTTGCAACAATCACACTCTTCAAGTCACTACAATCCATCAAGCAAGGCACAAACTCAATCTACCAATCAAGCAAAACAACACACATAAATAACAAAGTCAAAGAAATGCATGCAAGCATGCCAAGCTTTGTTTTGTTTGAAAAGGTGGTCCCTAGTGGGTCATAGTCATTTGGGTACATCTAATGGTCATTTTCCTAAAGTGTCCAAGTCATTTGCAAAAGGTTTCACTTTTAAACCATTTTCAAAACAAAGTGTTATTTTATGTGGTGTAGAAATATTTTTACTAAGGCATTAGCCCATAGGGTTCACCAAATGAGTTGCTATTGCAAAACTTGGTGTTTTTGGGTCAGTAGGTTTGGTCCAAACCATCTACTCAAGGTTTTCTTCCCCTAAACATTTCCATAATGAAATCACAATTTTATTTGGCTAGAAATGGACTAAACTAATTAATCCAATCCAAACTTTTCCAAATTTATTTTCCAAACCATGGATTGGTTCCTAGGGTCAGTAAGGTCATAACAAACCAATTTGCAAAGGTTTTACCCTTAAATTCAATTTTAAACAATTTTTATTCTCTAAACAAGCATACAAATGAATCTGTAAATTCAAACAAGCTAACAGCTACTATTTGCCAAACTAAGGGCATGGTTGGCTAGGGCTTGTTCTCCTGAATTCATTGATATAAAATTTGCAAAATTTGGACGTGTGGATCCAAAGATACAAGGGTTTGAAGTTTGCAAAAATTTATGTTTTCAAATTCTGTTTTAAACGGAACAACAGACACGTGTCCTAACCCTACTCGCCGATACCGTTTCGGTTGGATCAAGCATCGAGAAGCGTTGGATCTAACTCAAATCGTGCGTTCCAGAGGACATACCTCTTCGCGTTAAGTGATTCTGTCCAGTGCGTCCGATCTAAATCTAACGGCTGTGGGTTGCTCGACCATAGACGGGCGGCGCTGCGGCGGCTGCTGGCGGCGGAGCGGCCAGTCGATGACGATTCCGGCGATACAGGAAGCGAGTGATAAAAAGGGCATGCTCACCGGGCTCAGGGGGTCACGGCGAAGCTCGGGGTACTGCTGGCTTGACAAGGGGCGCTCAGAGGAAGTCGCAATCCCTCGTCGGAGTTGGGAACGGCGACGGACCTGTTCAGATGTTGTCGAAGGTGAGGATAGAGGGCGCCCTAGGACAAACAGGGTACAGTTAGGTTCGCAAGAGAGGCAGTATGTGTGCATCATCGAGACGGAAGGGGCGGTCGATGTTACCGGACGACTCGCCGAGTAAGCGCGTACGCGCTCGAATTTTGTCGTAGCCGAGGCTCTGGGGCTCCCGCGGTCAAGTGGGTGGTACGGGGAGGAAGGTCTGGGAGTGGGGAGGCTGCCAGGGTGCTCGGGGAGGCTCGGGGTGGTGTGGTCTGGTCGGATTTTGGCGAGGAAGGTCGTCGGAGACAGGGAAGTGTCTGGCAAAATTCTTCGGCCTGGAGGCGCGCTTGAGGGAGGGGTCTGAGGGAAACGAGAGAGGGGAGGCTGGCTCTTTAAGGTGTGCGATCATCATGCGTAGTAAAGGCGTAATCAAGACAAGAATTATTGTCTCGAACGGCGAGGAGAGGAAAGAACCAGTCCAAGGGGTGGGGAAGAAGAGGGGTGGGGTCCAAAGTCGTTGAGAAAAGAAGAGGAGGATGGGTCCACGGTCATTGACTCCATGGGCTGTTTCAGTGAGAAAAATAACGCCGGGAAAGGGAGAGCTGGGTCATGGGACTGTTATTGGGCCTTATTGGTCTGCTTCTCTTTTTTTTTCTGTCTATTTGTTTTATTCTTTTCTATTTTATTTTCTGATTTGATTATTCAAACACATGATTCAATCAACCAAATAAATTCAAACCAACATCACACTTCACAACTTTTGAACTTGATTCTGTTCAGTAACAATACCAAATTCTAAAATAAAATAATATTTTAATTCATTTTAGGATCCATTCATTAATTAAATAAAATGTACTTTTAGTTATTTATTTTTAATAGGGTTTGATTTATTTGATAAAATCACCATTTTAAATCCAATATTTTCAGAACAAATCAGTAAGTTTTATTTGGAAATAAATAACACTTGGATACTTGTTTAAAAACAAAATATTATTTTACTTTAGGGTCCAATAATAATTATATAAAATGGGCCTTGGTTATTAAATCAAATAGAGTTTGATTTTATTATTAAAATCCTTATTTGAAACCTAAATATCTTCAAAACCAAAATTAGTAGGTTTAATTTGGGAAATATATAGTATTTTGGAAATTTGTTTTAAAACAAAATATCCTTTTATTTTAGTGTCCATTATTAATTAATATAATAGACTTTCATTATTAATTTCAAAATAGGATTTATTTTATTTGAGATATTTATTTGAAATCTAAAATAAAGCCAAAAAACTTTAGTAGGTTTTATTAGATAACTTAACATACTTGGAAAACCTATTTTAAACAATTCAATAAGTCTTGATGTTTTAATTAAAATGGTAAAACCTTTCATAATAAAATTTAATTCCTTATTATTTTATTTAAGCAATCCTTTATTATTTTTAATTTAACCCTTTGCTATTTTATTTAAATTAAAATGTTTTAATTCAAAAGTTTGGCCAAGGTTTTAATTGGCTTTGTAAAATGATCTTTATTTGTAAAAACTTCTATTTCATATGGAAACAAATCTTTTCATTTAATTGTTTCAAAATAGTATTTCCAAATGTTTTTATTTTCCTTTTATTAAATGTTTATCTTTTTAAATCTCTTTAGGTTTATTTTAATTCAAATGGGTTTGAAGTTCCAATTGAATTCAAAAAGTTTCTTCTGGCTCTGAAAATCAAACAAAGTTTTATTTTATTAATTTATTTTCACATTACAAGATTTGGAAAATCTTGGGATGTGACAGTTACCACTTAAAATAAATCTCGTCCCGAGATTTGGGGAGGCTAGGGTTACAAGCAAGTTCAAAACAACTAGGGTACTACCACCCTTAAAATTTTTCAAACAAAAACTACACATTGTCCTTATTGGGATCCTGGGGAAATTTCTCTAAGCAAACTTTTGCAGGTGTCCTTGGTTTCCATTCTTGACTCATGGGCCAAGGTTGAGTTCCTTCATAGACTTATTTAACTTGTTCTCCATCCTTTCTGGACAATTGTTTGCATAGTGGCCTAATTCCTTGCATTTGAAACACATCACTTGGTTGATATCTTTCTTTTTCTTTGGTATTACTGTCTCTTGTTTGTTTCCTTGGTTCTTCTTCTTTTCTGGGCACTCATTGGCATAGTGTCCCATCTCTTTGCAATTGTAACATTGCTCTTGAGTAATATCCTTCTTGTTAGGGTTGGGGCATTTCTTCTTCTTCTTGGGTCTCTCCAAAGCTAGGAGTTCTTCTAGTTCATGTTCTTCATAGGTGGAAGATCTTTCTCTCTTCTTGGGGCATTGATCTTCTTGTTCCTTGGATGCATGATCTTTGTCCCTACAAACATCTTTGTCATCCTTGTTGTCATAGGCTCTTTGGGAATCGTTTTCTCCCATGTTGATCATTTGAGTAACTAATCCTTGCAACAATTGGGATTGAAGTTTCAAAATCCTTTGTATGGCTGGGTCTAATCCATTGTTGTTGGCTAAAAGCTGAGCTGTCTCTTGGCTCAACTGGTTTTGGGTTGCTATAAGTTCTCTCATGTTGTCCTCTTGGTTGTTGTTGTCATCAACCTTGATGTTGGAGTTTCTTGGAGTAGTCATCTGTTTGGGTTGAAGGGAGATTAGAGTAGGCAAGATATTTCTAAGGAATTATTTCTAATCACACACATCACAATTCACACAAGCAATGTGCAATCAATCACAAACAAACATTTCACTCAATCAACAAAGTTCAAGCACATTTTTAGGCAACAAAATATTTTTGTTACACCATATAAGTTGGTGGTTTTGACTTAACTAGTATATGGTGGTCCATCTATATGGTTCACTTGTGTTCTTTCCTTCCTTCTTGGTTGGTTCTTCTTACTTGGGATTATGGTTTCCTTAAGAAAAACTCTTGGTCACAAAACTTCAAGTGATGTAGATTCCTTCTAACTTTTGCATTTCCTCAGTCTCTAAGTCTTGAGCAAGATTTCCTTGTCTCACTTGTAGTCCTTAGTGGTATCCAAGTTGGAAGTCCTTGGTGAATATGCTGAAGATATTGAAGTCATTAGAGTTGAAGAATTTGAAGAAGTCCTTTGCACATGGTGTAGTCTTTGGCCATGGGGTAGGTTTTTCCATCAAGTTGAAGTAGAAGAGATGTAGAGTTGAAACAAAAATAGTTGAGGAAAGAGTTTACAAGTGTTTTTGTAAATAAGTTTTTGGATCAAAATACGACTCCTATTTTTCTAAGGGTTTTTGTCCAATCCTAGGGTTTACAAATTCTACAGGCAACACAATGCTCTGATACCATCTGTAGGGGTCCCAACCTAATATAAGATTGATCCCTCCTGTGTTTACAATGCTAGTCCCTGGATCAATAGCTATCATCCACAGTTTAGATGTAATATCAAGAAACAAGGGTCATAATATAACTTTATAACCAGGAATAACATAATTTTATTACATCAAACATAGCTCATTAGGCTATTACATTACATTGCAGCGGAATAAATATAGTCATGGGTCCTTCATCTTCAAAGTGCCACAGGCAGATGTTGGTTGTAGACTTTGTAATCCTAATCAATCAATCTTCTCTAAACAATCAAACCTGCAACATACAAGTTACAGCCACAAGGGTCAATACATTTGAATTGTATTGGCAAGTGATACTATGGTAATATAGTGGAGTCTCATCTATATGCATTTGGCTAAGTGGAGTTGAGGCTTGCATTGCTCAAAATAGATTTTTCTTATCAATTTTGAAAATACTAAGTTTATCTTTGACAAAATCATTTTTCTCAATCAAAGATTTCAAGATCCTTGTACCAAGCCATCTCTCCATCAATGATTGAAGAATTCAAACAACCCTTGTTCAAACCACAAGATTTTAATTTAGAAATTGGAATGATGAGATTCTTGATTGTTTCCATGTCTTGATGCTCAAGTTGTCCTTTACCAGGGACATGGCTAAGTACTTAGATTTTACACTCTGCAGAGGTGGTGCACTTTACCCACAAGACTTGGTTTCCCAAGACAAAATCTTTCAGAAGCCTTCCCTTAGACCAAAATGGACGCGTTCCCACCTATCAAACACTACCACCCACTGTCCATATGGCTAAGTTCTTGCAACCTATATGATCATGGCAGAGCCCATAATTGCCAAGTGGTTGCACTTGAAGCTTCTCAACATTTGACATCTCAAATCCCTTTGTTTCCTGGGTGGCATTCCACAAGTGAGATACACAACCCAAGCCTATGGCATTGTGAACCACTCAACCATTCTCCACCAAGCAAGCCCATTCCACCCAGGTGATTCATTAATTTAGTTGTTTTATTAAACAAAACTTAAGTCCTCAGACTTAGAATATTTTTCCATAGTGTGAATATATATTCCACCCATATTTTCTATTAGCTAGGCTAAGCTTGGTAGTAGTAGGAATCTTAACTTAGGAAAATACTACTAAGGATTCATCTACGAGGTTTTCCTATAGCAAGATCTATACTTAGCAAAATCCATGCAAGTTTACTTAGCAAAATCACTAATGCATAATAAAAGTATTGGGATAGAAATTATGTAGCATCACTTGCCTTTTTGGTAGAGTATAGGTTCACTTCTTGATCTTTGCAACAATCACACTCTTCAAGTCACTACAATCCATCAAGCAAGGCACAAACTCAATCTACCAATCAAGCAAAACAACACACATAAATAACAAAGTCAAAGAAATGCATGCAAGCATGCCAAGCTTTGTTTTGTTTGAAAAGGTGGTCCCTAGTGGGTCATAGTCATTTGGGTACATCTAATGGTCATTTTCCTAAAGTGTCCAAGTCATTTGCAAAAGGTTTCACTTTTAAACCATTTTCAAAACAAAGTGTTATTTTATGTGGTGTAGAAATATTTTTACTAAGGCATTAGCCCATAGGGTTCACCAAATGAGTTGCTATTGCAAAACTTGGTGTTTTTGGGTCAGTAGGTTTGGTCCAAACCATCTACTCAAGGTTTTCTTCCCCTAAACATTTCCATAATGAAATCACAATTTTATTTGGCTAGAAATGGACTAAACTAATTAATCCAATCCAAACTTTTCCAAATTTATTTTCCAAACCATGGATTGGTTCCTAGGGTCAGTAAGGTCATAACAAACCAATTTGCAAAGGTTTTACCCTTAAATTCAATTTTAAACAATTTTTATTCTCTAAACAAGCATACAAATGAATCTGTAAATTCAAACAAGCTAACAGCTACTATTTGCCAAACTAAGGGCATGGTTGGCTAGGGCTTGTTCTCCTGAATTCATTGATATAAAATTTGCAAAATTTGGACGTGTGGATCCAAAGATACAAGGGTTTGAAGTTTGCAAAAATTTCTGTTTTCAAATTCTGTTTTAAACGGAACAACAGACACGTGTCCTAACCCTACTCGCCGATACCGTTTCGGTTGGATCAAGCGTCGAGAAGCGTTGGATCTAACTCAAATCGTGCGGTCCAGAGGACATACCTCTTCGCGTTAAGTGATTCTGTCCAGTGCGTCCGATCTAAATCTAACGGCTGTGGGTTGCTCGACCATAGACGGGCGGCGCTGCGGCGGCTGCTGGCGGCGGAGCGGCCATTCGATGACGATTCCGGCGATACAGGAAGCGAGTGAGAAAAAGGGCATGCTCACCGGGCTCAGGGGGTCACGGCGAAGCTCGGGGTACTGCTGGCTTGACAAGGGGCGCTCAGAGGAAGTCGCAATCCCTCGTCGGAGTTGGGAACGGCGACGGACCTGTTCAGATGTTGTCGAAGGTGAGGATAGAGGGCGCCCTAGGACAAACAGGGGGTACGGTTAGGTTCGCAAGAGAGAGGCGAGTATGTGTGCATCATCGAGACGGAAGGGGGCGGTCAGATGTTACCTGGAGGACTCGCCGGAGTAAGGCAGACGCGGCGGCGTTCGGAATTTTGTCGTAGCCGAGGCTCTGGGGCTCCCGCGGTCAAGTGGGTGGTACGGGGAGGAAGGTCTGGGAGTGGGGAGGCTGCCAGGGTGCTCGGGGAGGCTCGGGGTGGTGTGGGCTGGTCGGATTTTGGCGAGGAAGGTCGTCGGAGACAGGGAAGTGTCTGGCAAAATTCTTCGGCCTGGAGGCGCGCTTGAGGGAGGGGTCTGAGGGAAACGAGAGAGGGGAGGCTGGCGCTTTAAGGTGTGCGATCACTGCGAGTAAAGGTCGTCGCGTTAAGGCGTAATCAAGCCGAGAATTATTGTCTGCAACGGCGAGGAGAGGGAAAGAACCAGTCCGCGGGGTGGGGAAGAAGAACAGGGGGTGTGGGGTCCAAATCATGAGAAAAGAAGAGGGAGGATAGGTCCACCGTCATTGACTCCATGGGCTGTTTCATGGTGAGAAAAATAACGCCGGGAAAGGGAGAGTCTGTGGGATCATGGGCTGGGCCTTATTGGGCTGGTCTGTTTCCTCTCTTTTTTTTTCTGTCTATTTGTTTTATTCTTTTCTATTTTATTTTCTGATTTGATTATTCAAACACATGATTCAATCAACCAAATAAATTCAAACCAACATCACACTTCACAACTTTTGAACTTGATTCTGTTCAGTAACAATACCAAAATTCTAAAATAAAATAATATTTTAATTCATTTTAGGATCCATTCATTAATTAAATAAAATGTACTTTTAGTTATTTATTTTTAATAGGGTTTGATTTATTTGATAAAATCACCATTTTAAATCCAATATTTTCAGAACAAATCAGTAAGTTTTATTTGGAAATAAATAACACTTGGATACTTGTTTAAAACAAAATATTATTTTACTTTAGGGTCCAATAATAATTATATAAAATGGGCCTTGGTTATTAAATCAAATAGAGTTTGATTTTATTATTAAAATCCTTATTTGAAACCTAAATATCTTCAAAACCAAAATTAGTAGGTTTAATTTGGGAAATATATAGTATTTTGGAAATTTGTTTTAAAACAAAATATCCTTTTATTTTAGTGTCCATTATTAATTAATATAATAGACTTTCATTATTAATTTCAAAATAGGATTTATTTTATTTGAGATATTTATTTGAAATCTAAAATAAAGCCAAAACACTTTAGTAGGTTTTATTAGAGAACTTAACATACTTGGAAAACCTATTTTAAACAATTCAATAAGTCTTGATGTTTTAATTAAAATGGTAAAACCTTTCATAATAAAATTTAATTCCTTATTATTTTATTTAAGCAATCCTTTATTATTTTTAATTTAACCCTTTGCTATTTTATTTAAATTAAAATGTTTTAATTCAAAAGTTTGGCCAAGGTTTTAATTGGCTTTGTAAAATGATCTTTATTTGTAAAAACTTCTATTTCATATGGAAACAAACCTTTTCATTTAATTGTTTCAAAATAGTATTTCCAAATGTTTTTATTTTCCTTTTATTAAATGTTTATCTTTTTAAATCTCTTTAGGTTTATTTTAATTCAAATGGGTTTGAAGTTCCAATTGAATTCAAAAAGTTTCTTCTGGCTCTGAAAATCAAACAAAGTTTTATTTTATTAATTTATTTTCACATTACAAGATTTGGAAAATCTTGGGATGTGACATAGGGGAATGATAGGTTGGAACGCGTCCATTCTGGTCTAAGGGAAGGCTTCTGAAAGATCTTGTCTTAGTGAAACCAAGTCTTGTGGGGAAAGTGCACCACCTCTGCAGAGTGAAAAATCTAAGTACTTAGCCATGTCCCTGGCAAAGGACCATTTGAGCATCAAGACATGGAAGCTATCAAGAATATCCTCATCCCAATTTCTAAGTAAAAATTTGTGGGTGAACAAGGGTTGAAGGATCACCTTAGCTAAGTAAAAATTTCTAAGTAAAAATTTCTATTGGGATATGCCTTGGGAATGATTTTGACAAACAAAAACTTAGTGTTTTCAAATGATAAGGAAAATATATTTTGAGCAAAGCAAGCCTAAAGCTCCACTTAGCCAAATGCATATAGATGATAGACTCCACTATACTACCATAGTATCACTTGCCAATACAATTCAAATGTATTGACCCTTGTGGATGTAACTTATTATGCTGCAGGTTTGTTTGATGTTAGAGAAGTTATTGATTTAGGAATACAAGTCTACAACTAACATGTCTGCCTGTGGCACTTTGAAGATGAAGGACCCCATGCTATTGTTATATTGTGCTGCATTGTAATGAGATAGCCAAATGAGCTATGTAAGATGTAATAAATTATTTTATTCCTGGTTATAAAGTTGTATTATGACCTTTGTTTCTTGATATTACATCTTAACTGTGGATGCTAGCTATTGATCCAGGGACTAGCATTGTGAACACAGGGATCTCTACCTTATTAAAGGTAGGGAACCTTAGAGATGCATCACAATAGACTTGGGAATCTTTCTCCAAATCTGGCAGACATAAGACTGGTGCTGTCACTAGTCTCTTATTCAATTCTTGGAAACTGACTTCACAAACTTTAGTCCAGTCAAATTTCTTATCTTTCTTAAGTAATTCCGTCATTGGCTTAGCTACCTTTGAGAAATTTTCAATGAACCTTCTATTGTATCCTGCCAAACCTAGGAAACTACAAACTTCCTTAACTGACTTGGGAGATTCCCACTCAGTTACAGCTGACACCTTTGCGGGATCGACAACTATACCATCTCCCGACACAATATGTCCGAGAAATCCAACTTCATTCAACCGGAATTCACACTTACTAAACTTGGCATACAGCTTGTGCTACTTGAGCTTCTCGAGTATCAAACATAAATGCTCTTCATGCTCTTCTTTTCTCTTGGAGTAGATCAAAATGTCATCGATGAATACGACAACAAACTTGTCAAGAAACTCCATGAACACTTTGTTCATCATGTTCATGAAATAAGCTGGTGCATTTGTCAATCCAAATGGCATCACGGTATACTCATACAATCCATACCTAGTAGTGAAAGCAGTCTTAGGTATGTATTGCTCTCTAATCTTTAGCTGAAAATAGCCTGATCGAAGATCAATCTTTGAGAACACTCGGGCTCCTTCTAGTTGATCAAATAGATCGTTGATTCTAGGAAAAGGGTACTTGTTCTTTATTGTCACCTCATTGAGTGAACGGTAATCTATGCATAACCTTTGACTTCTATCCTTCTTCTCAACAAACAGAACTGGTGCTACCCAAGACGAAGAACTTGGTTGAATAAATCCTTTCTGCAACTGTTCTCCGAGTTGTTTCTTGAGTTCTTTCAACTCATCAATTGACATCTTGTAGGGTCTCTTTGCTATTGGTCCAGATCCTGGCAGCAAGTCAATTAGAAACTCCACATCTCTATCTAGTGGCATTCCTGGTAATTCTTCTAGAAACACATCCGGATATTCCTTCACAATTGGTACACCATCTATTCTAACCCCCTTAAGAGAATTTAGCTTACTCCCTTTAGATTCAAATTTAGACTTGAACCTAATCTGTTTCTTATCCGGGGTTGTGAGTGTAACAGTATGATTGGCACAATCTAGTACTCCCTTATACTTGGTCATCCAATCCAAACCCAAAATAACATCCAATCCTTGGGAATCTAGGATTATCAAACTAACTAGAAACTTATACTTTCCAAATTCTATCTCTAGATTATGACATCCAAAATTTACTATCATCTCTCCTCCTGGAGAGCTTACTTTAATAGGACACCCAATGGTTTCAGTTGGAAGTCCATTCTTATCAACAAATGCTCTTGATATGAATGAATGCGATGTGCCGGTATCAAAAAGAACAAGTGCTGGAAAAGAATTAAGCTTGAACTTACCAGCCACGATATCAGACTCTTCATATATTTCTTCCACATTGATGTGGTTTACTTGTCCCTTCTGGAAAGGGTTGGGCTTGTTGGGTCCTTCAACTTTCTTTTCTAGGAATTCATTTGCATAGTGCCCATTTTTCTTGCATTTGAAGCACTCAACCTGATCAATGTCTCTTTTTGCAGGCTGACTTCCATTGCCATTCCCACTGTGGTGCTCTTGTGTCCACTCTTGTGGTTCTTATACTTATCATTGTCATGGTTGCGGTGGTGCTTTTTGTCATGGTGACAGTTACTGTTGTGGTGGTTGTTATACTTCCCATGCTTGTGGGATCTAGAACCTCCACTATCATCACCATGAGAACGCTTGTGAGACGATCCCGAGTTGTGCTTGTCAAAGTGATGCTTCCTCTTCCTATTCTCAACCTGCTTCATCTTGCTTTCCAAGATGGTGGCCTTGTCACACAGTGATTGATATGTTGGGACATAGGAAACAAATATCTGCAGGTTCATTTCATCATTCAATCCCTCGAGGAACTTCTCTTTCCTCTTGGCATCAGTATCAACTTCATCCGGTGCATAGAGCGCCAGATTGTTGAACTCCTCAATGTATTCAGCCACACTGCGGTGACGCTGTTTCATATTGTGGAACTCCTTCTTCAAGTTCATCACTCCTGATGAGATGTGAGCTATACGAAATCCATCCTCAAAAATAGCCCATGTCACATCCTCAATAGGAGTGGTGATCTGAAAGTTATCCCACCATGTTGTTGCTGGTCCTTCGAGCAGATGTGCTGCGAATCTGACATTTTCCTCGTCGGTGCAGCCAACAGTGACTAAGTCCTTGTTTACTGAAAGTAACCAGTCATTGGCTACCATTGGATCAGTGGTTCCCGAGAACTTGGCTGGCCTCAACCTCAAGAACCTTGTAAACATGTCAATGGCTAGTGGGTTGTTGGGGTTGTTGTTGTTATTGTTCTGATTCTGATTTTGATTGTCCATGAACTGGTTCATCATCTGCATCAGTTGAGTTTGAGCTATCATCAACTGCTGCATCCCGGGATTGACGTTATTGTTGTTGTTGTTTGGGTTGGGATTAACACGACGAGGAGGCATCTGTGGTTTCAATAAGGATAAGTAATGAGATATAACCCATAGATGTCATGCACAATACATCACATAGCAACAAATACAATAAACAATGACAAGATAAATATAGAGTTTAAACAACGTAAACAACATGTTTTGGAAAAATAAACATAATAGCAAGCCATCCACATGTTGGATGATCATTGCGACACAATAAATCAAAGGATGATAGATAAATAGGTAGCCGAATAATCATACTACTCCTCCATGTCGACCTCCACGTCCACAAGAGTAAGTCCGGCTGTCTCCATAGCTGACTTGTACTCCTCCACTCTGCTGGTCAAGGCATCAATCTTCGCGCGAAGGGCTCTCTTCTGCGAGTGAAGCCTCTCTATCACTCCCTGCCGAGTCTCTAACTCAAAGTCCTTGGCCTCTATATCTGCCCTCATGTCCTTGATATTCTTGTTTCTATCATGAACTCTCTTCTCCTGATTCTTGAACTTCTTGTCCTGGCTCTCGAATCTGGCCTCCATCTCCTTGACGATCTTGCCTTGCTCCACGAAGAGATTGTCCTTCTCCCTCAACTGAACCTGAAGCTCTTCATTGCTAAGCATGACGTTGGTTCTATCTGTGTCGAGGCGTCTAACGAGACTCTCTAGGTCCTAGAGATAGAGACGTACAGGCTCAATCGTCTCTCTAGTAGCGTCTCACCCTGCTCGTCACGTCTCCCGAACGGGTGAAAGTAGAGGCCCCGGAGCTCGGTGGAGTGTCGTCCGCAGAGACGTCCAAGTAACTCCTGCATGACCACGTCGAGTTCCTTCTCCTTGTCATCGTGCATCGGCTTGAAGGTAATCTCCTCTGTGGGTGGCTTCGTCTGGCGTCTTCGTTGTGAGAATCTAAAGCCCCAAAGGTCCTTTCTCTCAAACTTGGTGAGCTCAAGTGCCTTAATACTAGGAAGTGGGAGGTTGAGCACACTAGTGAGCTCCACAAGATGAGAACCGAAACGAGTTCCCTTGAACTCCTCGGCAGTGCTGATAACAATGCTAGGCATCTATTGCATAAGATAGAGAGAGATTAGAAACAATACAAGTAGAGAGAAAACACAAGATAAAATCATAAAGCACACTTTCAACAATAAAAACATACAAGTCATGGCATACAAAACACAAACACCAAGGTTCAAATGACTTAGAAATTTTTTTTCCATACCACATAGGTTGGTATGATCAAAATTATTAATGTGAGGAAACGATAAGTGTGGTGGTCCAACTATCGGAGTACTTCACAACTCTCACTCACTTGCCAAAATAGCTATCAGGGCATCCCTAGAGGCAATCTGTCGGTCTTGATCACAAGATTCCAAGGCTAAGTCTATGATGTATTATCTTAGACATTGGTTGGTAGCCTCTAAGTCTTGGGTATGCTTCTTCTCCTCTCTACGTTCATTTTGAGTGTTGAGCATTCTACACTTGAGCCTATCACCAAGATCCTTGATGGCATTCCAAGATGCATTCCTTGCAGAGTCAAAGAATGACATGTGCATTTCAGAGTTGGTGATCATGCAAAATCCTAACTCTTTGTGTTTGTCTTCCTTGTTTTTGTACAAGTGAAGTTGCACCCACCAATACTCCTCTCCTTCATTCATCACATGGAATCCTTTGTACATAGCTGCACCATGTATCCCCATGGTAACCATAAGGTTCTTGAGTGCTTTGGGAAACTCCATCTCACACACCAAAGTCATGGTCACGAGTGTCCCTTTTTGACGGCTTCATTGATGGAGTTCATCTACAAATGGAGATGAGAAAGAAGATTAGAAAAGCTTACGAGAAGAAAAATACAAGTGTGGAATTTTGTAAAGTGTTGCATTTCTCCTAGTGGTTTCCTTAGTCTAATCCAACTTCGGGTCATAATCATACAGGCAACACAGTGCTCTGATACCATCTGTAAGACCCTACCTTTATAAGGGAAAGGCCCCTGTGATTGCAATGCTAGTCCCTGGATCAAATGGTAGCATCCACAGTTTAAGACGAAGTACATAGATACAAAGGTCGTTATTAGGGGTGGGTGTTTGGTCATGACCGACAATTCGGTCTTTGTATTTCGGTCTATTTTAAATTCGTTCCTTGAAAAAATAAAGACTAAATTATACTTGATAGTTTTACTACCCGAAAAATTCGGGTACCTACTAATTCGGGTTCGGGTTCGGTCATGACCGAATAACATGGTCAATATTGTCAACACAAAAGATAAACATTACTTATTAAAAATATGACAATATTTCAACAATATTTTAAATATTTTAATACATATGTTATCATTTAGTGGAAGAAATAAACTTGCAACAATCCTAATAAAATGTAGCAACTCTACAATAGCACTTTGATGACCATTCAACAATGCCATAATTCATGCACATCACACAAATTTGGAGTTTCAGATAGTATCATGTAAAATTCGGTCAGTTCGGTCTATTCGGTTACTTAGGAACTAAAGACCGAATAGACCAAACTAAATTCGGTCTATAAAATTCACTACCCAATTTTCTTGTCGGTCTTTTTGGTTTCGGTCTATTCGGGTTTGGTCTCGGTCTTTTTGATTTTGGTCTTCGGTTATCGGTTTTTATGCCCACCCCTAGTCGTTATTACATCATCATTCTAGAGATAACATAGTCTTATACAACTCATTAGCCAAAGGCTAGTACAAGAGTTCAACATAAGTAAATAAATAAAGTCTTCATCTTCATGTGCCACAGGAAAGCATGTTGAGTGTAGAATCATAACCCTAATCTCCATCAGAGTAACCTGCAACATCATAAGTTACAGCCACAGTGGGTCAATACATTTGGAATTATATTGGCAAGTGATACCATAGTAGAATAGTAGTATCTAACATCTATATGAATTTGGCTAAGTGTAGCTTAGGCTTGCTCTGCTCAAAATAGGTTTTTCCTATCAGTTGAAAACATTAAGTTTTGTTTGACAAATAACCCAAGGAACCACCAATAGACATTGGTGAACCTTTACCCTGGTTCAACCACAAGTTTTAACTTAGAAATTGGGATTTGTCAAACAAAACTTAATGTTCGGTTGGATCGATCAACGAGAGCCGTAGGATTTAAATGAAATCGCACGAGCCAGATCTACTGATACCATTTTGTTAATTGATCTAATATTATCCACTAGATCTAGATCTAACAGTGCTGGTCGCTTTGACCATAGTGGGGTTGCGCGAATGGCCAGAGGGGCGGCGACGCTCCTGCCGGCGGTGTACTGGTGGCGCTAGGGGGTGAGAGGGGAAGGCACGAGTCGTTACCGAAGCGTGGAGACGAGGTGATGACGACAGTTGACAAAGTGGAGGCGCAGGCGTGCGAAGTCATCGTGGATTCCTCGCCGGAGGTGAGGTCAGCGTCGGGTGCGCTCGGGTGTCGTCGCTGGCGGCGCTACAGGGCACGGGAAGACTAGCAGAGGGTGGAGTTAGAAGCGCAAGAGGATGGTGAGTGCACAAGCGTCAACCAGAGAGAAGGAGGAAGGCTAGGGTTACCGTATTTTCTCGCCGGAGATGCTCGGAACAGCGGCGGTGCGAGCTCGCGTGTCATCATCCTAGCGGAGCTTAGAGGGTGGTGAGTGAGGAGAAAAGAGCGGAAGGAGGAGGGGTTAAGTAGGAAAGGTCAGGTGCGGGAATTACTCGCCGAATCAATGGCAATTAAGCCACGAAATCAATGGCGGTGAACGACAGCGGCGAGGTGGTCGTCGGGCACTAGTTGAGGACGAAGAGATGACCTGGCTGTGGGGTCTTCATCGAATACCGTACGTGTGACCGACTGCGGAACCGCTGCCAGAACATGGCGTCGGAAGGATTGTCTTCGTGATCTTGAGATCGGCAAGTGATCGACTACATCAACCACGAGAATCTGATATCGTTAAATGCTTTGGATCTATGAGGGATAGTTCTCTACAATCTCGTTGCACCAATCTCGTTGTAACATCCCAAAAATCATAGTTTCAAATTCATTCATATCATCTTTGCATCATTCATCCATTTAGGGTTTTCTTAAAAACCATCTAGAAACAGAAGTTGGAGCTATGATTTCATGTGGACAATTTATCCCAAATGACCATCACCCTTTGAAATTTGAAAGTTTAAATACTTGTTTGCTTGCCTCCATTGATGGAAAGATTAGGTGAAACTTTTAAAACCCAAGTTTTCAAATTTAGAAATGGATTCAAAGTCCTTTTTCAAATATTTGCAAACTAGAGCAAATCTCTGTTTACTTTGAAACCCAAGCTTTACCAAGCTTTGCCAAGTAACCACTTAGTTAAAATGACTGTTTATGAAACCACAAAACCCTACAAAATTCCCAAACAGTTTAGATTCAAAAGGATTTGAATTCATATTAAAAATCATTCCAGAAATAGAAATAGAAAAGAAAAGACTTAAACAAAAGGAAAGGCCGCTGCCGTAATCTGCCCAAAGCCCAATCAAGCCCAAAGAGCCCACCCGGGATCCTCGCTTTTCTCACACGCCAGAGCACACGCAGACGACACGACAACACGACCCCACAATCACTTTGCGCGTTTACGACAAGCGGACCGGACCACGCCACCCTCGTCTTCCCAGATCGCTGCGACCACGTCATGCTGGCGTTGATGGCCAGTAATGGCGTGGAGTAAATGGGCAATAATCCTCGAGCGTTTCTTGTCGATTTCCTGGCTATAAGACCCTCTCTGCCCCACAATCTTTTTCCCCCAAACACCTCGCTCACTCTGCCACCAGGTTGCCCGCAATCCTCCGCGAATCGCCGCTGACAGAACCCTCTCCGACGAGCGATTCAGGTGAGCCTCGCGTTCCCCTCTGCCTATCGTTCTTGCTGCCTGACTCAGCGCATCTTTGCGCATCTCCTGACCTCACTAGTCCGTCTTGTATCGCCTGTGTCGCCGGTTCCACTCGACACCGCGAGCACTAACGGCGACATCAACTCCGACGAAGTTTTCCGAAGCATGCACCGCCTCGCCTCCCCATTCATGCACACAACTTCCCCTTGACCCTGTGAACCTAATCGTGTCGCTCTTTTGCCCTGAGGTGGTTCACAGCGACGTCCACGACGACCACCTGACGCAACCGACGCCGCCACGAACTCCGGTGAGCAATCACAGCCGTGCCCGAGCGCCCCCTGACCAACCACGAGTACGTCGAGCCTCGCCAAGATCTCCTGAGCACGGTGAGCTACTCCTCGTTCTCCCTTACCTCAGAAGCGCCACCTCAACGATCGACAGCCTGGCCGCAGTAGCCGCTCCGCCGCCAGATCTTAGTCAGTACAATAGCAGCCGTCGGATCCTTATCGTAGCGCTAGGATAGAATCACTTACTCTGAAGCGGTACGCGATCTGAGCCGCCTGATTTCATTTAAATCCTACGGCTGTGGATCTTGATCCGATGCGAAGCGGTACGGGCGAATGAAAACACGACGCATGGCAAGGTTTAGATTAAAAACAGAATTTAAAACCTGATTTAGATTCAAGCTTCAAATGCTCATAACTTTCAAATGCCACGTTGGATTTTTGCAAACTTTATACCATTGGATTCAGTGAAACAAGGCCTTTCTGAATATCCAATTTGTTTAGCATATAGTAACAATTAAAAATGATTTTATTTGTGGAACAAGTTTAGGGCTATTTTAGATATAGATTTATTCTTGTAAATTATATGGAGCCAAATAAGTTTAGTTAGAAATCTTGTGACTTGCTAAATTTCTGTGGGCAAGAATCTACTTGTAGAATTTTCAAAAAATTCAACACTTGGTAAAATCCTTGCATGCATGCATTCATATTATTTTTTATTGTATTTAAATTGTGTGTAATTGTATGTTTTGATTTCATGTGTAGATTTTGCTAGTGATTGTGATTGTGAAGAGTTCTACTCTCCACACTACCAAGGCAAGTGATATTTTCATAAATATTCCTGTCCTAAGTTTTGTACTAGCATTAGTTATTTTGCTAAAGTATTGCATGATATTTTTGCTTAGTGCTAAGTTGGGAAATCCTAAGTAGAGTGAAATAGTAGAATTGCTAGGGAAATTTTCCTAAGTTAAGTTACCATATTTTGCCTAGCCTAGCTTATAGCAAACAAGGGTGGTGAACATCTATATACTATATGATAAAAATATTCTAAGTCAAGAGACTTATATTTTCTTAATAAAACAACTAAGACAAATGAACCTCCCGTGGAATGGGAAGATTGGGTTATGTTGAGTGGTTACACAAGGCCATGGACTTGGGTTGTGTATCTCACTTGTGGAATGCCACCCAGGCACAAAGGGATTTGGAGGCCAAGTGTGGAGAAAGCTTACAGTGCAACCACTTGGCAAAATGGGCTCTGCCATGATCATATAGGTTGCTAGAACTTAGTCATTTGGACAGTTGGTGGTAGATGGGATGATAGGTTGGAACGCGTCCATTTGACTAAGGAAAGGCTTATGAAAGGTCCTGTCTTGGGAAACCAAGTCTGGTGGGAAAAGTGCACAACCTCTACAGATGGAAAACCTAAGTACCTAGCCTTGTCCAAGGAAATGGACACTTTTGAGCATCAAGACATGGAAGCCACAAGAATCTCATCACTCCAACTTCTAAGTAAAAATTTGTGGGTGAACAAGGGTGAAGGACCCCAATGTCTATTGGTTGTTTCCTTGGGAATGTTTTGACAAAGAAAAACTTAGTGATTTCAACTAATAAGAAAAACTTATTTTTAAGCAAAGCAAGCCAAGCTACACTATCCAAATTGCATATAGTATTGTAGTCCACTTAAAATATACTAAGGTATCACTTGCCAATACTATTCCAAAGTATTGACCCTCTGTGGCTGTAACTTGTGATGTTGCAGGTTACTCCGATGACGATTAGGAGTCATGAGTCTACACTCAACATGCTTGCCTGTGGCACATGAAGATGAAGACTTGTGTTTATTTACTTATTCCTTAAAACTCTTGTATTAGGCCTCTGGCCCTGAGTTGTAAAATACTATGTTATCTCTGGAATGAATGTAATAAACGACCTTTGTATCTGTGTACTTCATCTTAAACTGTGGATGCTAGCATTGATCCAGGGACTAGCATTGCAATCACAGGGATCCTATCCTTATAAAGGAGGGGTTTAACAGATGGTATCAGAGCACTGTGTTGCCTGTAGGATTATGACCCTAGGATTGGAAAACCACTAAGGAAAAAGTTTTTCAAATACTTCTACACTTGTCTATTCTTCTCGTAAAACTTTTCTAATATTTTTTTTCCTTCAAATTCCTTTGTAGATGAAATCCATCAACGAAGCTGTAAAGAAGGGACCACTCATGACCATGACCTTGGAATGTGAAACTGAGTTTCCCAATATTCTCAAGGACCTCATGGAGGCAATGGATGCTCATGGTGAAGCCGTGTATAAAGGCTTTCCAGTGATGGATGAAGGAGTGGAGTATTGGTGGGTGCAACTTCACTTGTACAAAAACAAGGAAGACAACCACAAAGAAAGGGGATTCTGCATCTACACCAACACTACCATGCACACCACATTCTTTGAGTCAGCCAGGGATGCAGCTTGGAGGACTATCAAGGAACTAAGTGCTAGAGTCAAGTGCAGAATGCTCAACCTCCAAAAGGACTTAGAGAAAGAGAAGGAGCTTACTCAAGAGTTGGAAGACACCAACCAAGAAATAAGAGGAGATGTTATAGACTTAGTGATAGAGTCAAGAGAGCAAGACATACCTAAGACAGCATTCACCACAAGGTATGGATTGTATGAGTACACTGTGATGCCTTTTGGTTTAACCAATGCTCCAGCATACTTCATGAATATGATGAACAAAGTGTTCATGGAATTCTTTGACAAGTTCGTTGTCGTTTTTATCGATGATATCCTAGTCTACTCCAAGAGCAAGGAAGAACATGAAAGACACTTGCGCTTGATACTTGAAAAGTTAAGAGAGCATAAACTTTATGCCAAATTCAGCAAGTGTGAGTTCTGGTTAGAGAAAGTTGGATTTCTTGGTCATGTTATGACAAAGGATGGTGTGGCAGTTGATCCTGCCAAAGTTTCAGCTGTGACAGATTGGGAATCACCCAAGAATGTGAAGGAAGTTCGTAGTTTCCTTGGCTTAGCAGGTTACTACAGAAGGTTCATTGAAAATTTCTCGAAAGTTGCTAAGCCGATGACAGAATTGCTAAAGAAGGACAAGAAATTTGTTTGGACCAAGGTTGCAAGTCGCCCAAGAGTTGAAGAAGAGACTTGTGTGACAAACCAGTTCTATGTCTACAGATTTGGAAAAGGATTTCCAAGTGTATTGTGATGCTTCTCATCAAGGCTTGGGTGTCAGACTTATGCAAGATGGTAGAGTCGTAGCCTATGCTTCGAGACAACTCAAAACTCATGAAGTAAACTATCCTACTCATGATTTGAGTTAGCCTCGTCCATGCACTCAAAACATGGAGACATTACCTTTTAGGTAAGCGGTGTGAAGTATTCACCGATCATAAGAGCTTGAAGTATATCTTCACCCATAAGGAGATCAACATGAGACAAAGAAGATGTCTAGAACTTATCAAGGATTATGACTTGAGTTTGCAATACCACCCCGGTAAAGCAAATGTGGTAGCCGATGCTTTAAGTCGTAAGACGTTTGTAAATGGTCTTACCAAAGGGGAATTGCCGGAAGATCTGTGTAAACAATTCAAGGAACTCAGAGAGATTGTACCAGAAGGACATCTTATGTCATTAGATGTTCAACCCACTCTTTTGAACAAGATCCAAGAAGCTCAGAAGATCGATAAGGAAATTGAAAAGATCAAGGAAAATATTAGTCTAGGAAAGGCTAAGAGTTTCCATATTGATGAACAAGGAACCTTATGGCACGGGAAACGTATATGTGTTCCACAAGACCCAGAGTTGCGGAAACTGATCTTACAAGAAGGTCACAACTCCCCGTATTCTATCCACCCAGGAAACACCAAAATGTACATGGATATGAAAGAAAGATTTTGGTGGAACAATCTCAAAAGGGACATCGCCGAACATATTGCTTTGTGTGATGTGTGTAGTAGAGTCAAAGCGGAGCACCAAAAACCAGCAGGTTTGCTTCAACCACTACCTATTCCTGAATGGAAGTGGGAAAATATTGGTATGGATTTCATTACCGGATTACCAAGGACCAGGTCAGGGTATGATTCCATATGGGTAGTAGTGGATCGCCTAACTAAAGTGGCTCATTTTATACCCGTGAAGACAACTTATACCAGTGCCAAGTTAGCAAAAATATACATGAGCAGAATCGTATGCCTTCACGGTGTGCCAAAGAGTATTGTGTCGATAGAGGAACTCTTCACTTCTCACTTTTGGAGACAGCTTCATGAATCCTTAGGAACGAGATTGGAATTCAAGATCGCTTTCATCCTCAAACAGATGGTCAAACAGAGAACCAACCAAATTCTAGAAGACATGTTGAGAGCATGTGCTTTAGATTATGGAGCGAGTTGGGATGAAAGTTTACCCCACGCAGAGTTTTCTTACAACAATAGTCATCAAGCTAGTATTGGAATGGCACCATTTGAACTACTCTACGGAAGGAAGTGTACCACCCCATTGTTATGGAATGGTGTGAGAAAGAAGCCTATTCGCACCTGATCTTATCAAAGATGCCAAGAAAAGTCAAATTGGTTAAAGACAGTTGAAGATAGCACAGTCCGATGTAAAAGCTACAGGATTCTAAGCGTAGAGAAGTCACCTACGAAGTTGGGGATAGAGCTTATCTCAGGGTATCACCACTCCATGGAGTGAAAAGATTTGGAGTCAAAGGAAACTTGGCACCAAGATATGTTGGGCCATTCAAAATTCTAAGTCGCAAAGGAGAAGTTGCATATGAAGTTGAATTGCCAGAATCTCTATCAGCAGTCCATAACGTATTTCATGTGAGTCAGCTTAAGAAATGTCACCCAGAAATGGAAGAGTCCTCTTTGAAGGATACCATACCTTTGGAAGAGGTTCAACTAGAAAGTGATCTCACTTATGAAGAAAAGCCTGTCAAGATTCTAGAGACCGCAGAAAGAGTCACCATGACCAAGACTATCAAATTTTGTAAAGTACAATGGAACCATCACTCCGAAGAGGAAGCAACATGGGAAATAGAAGATGATCTTCGGAAAGACCACCTCACCTATTTGTTAGCCAATCCAATCTCGGGCGAGATTCATCTTAAGGGGTTAGATTTGTAACATCCCAAAAATCATAGTTTCAAATTCATTCATATCATCTTTGCATCATTCATCCATTTAGGGTTTTCTTAAAACCATCTAGAAACAGGTTGAGCTATGATTTCATGTGGACAATTTATCCCAAATGACCACCACCCTTTGAAATTTGAAAGTTTAAATACTTGTTTGCTTGCCTCCATTGATGGAAAGATTAGGTGAAACTTTAAAACCCAAGTTTTCAAATTTAGAAATGGATTCAAAGTCCTTTTCAAATATTTGCAAACTAGAGCAAATCTCATTTACTTTGAAACCCAAGCTTGACCAAGCTTTGCCAAGTAACCACTTAGTTAAAAATGACTGTTTATGAAACCACAAAACCCTACAAAATTCCAAAACAGTTTAGATTCAAAAGGATTTGAATTCATATCAAAAATCATTCCAGAAATAGAAATAGAAAAGAAAAGACTTAAACAAAAGGAAAAGGCATGGCCGAATCCGCCCATCGCCCAATCAAGCCCAGAAGCCCACCCGGGATCCTCGTTTCTTCTCACACGCGAGCACACGCATGACGACAACAACACCCCACAATCACTTTGCGCGTTTCAACGACAAAGCGGACGACCACGTCACCCTCGTCTTCCCAGATCGCGCTGCGACCACGTCATGCGGCGATGATGGCGGTAATGGCGCGGAGTAAATGGGCAATAATCCTCGGCTTCTTGTCGATTCCCGCTATAAGACCCTCTACGCCTGCGATCTTTTTCCCCAAACACCTCGCTCACTCCGCCACCAGCCCGCAATCCTCCGCGAATCGCCACGACAGAACCCTCTCCCGAAGCGATTCAGTGAGCCTCGCGTTCCCCTCTGCCTATCGTTCTTGCTGCCTGACTCAGCGCATCTTTGCGCATCTCCTGACCTCACTAGTCCGTCTTGTACTTCCCCAGGTCGCCGGTTCCACTCGACACCGCGAGCACTAACGGCGACATCAACTCCGACGAGTTTTCCCGGTAAGCACACACCTCCCCTCGCCTCCCCGTTCATGCACACAACTTCCCCTTGACCCTGTGAACCTAATCGTGTCGCTCTTTTGCCCTGAGGTGGTTCACAGCGACGTCCACGACCACACCGACGAACCGACGCCGCCACGAACTCCGGTGAGCAATCACAGCCGTGCCCGAGCGCCCCCTGACCAACCACGAGTACGTCGAGCCTCGCCAAGATCTCCTAAGCACGGTGAGCTACTCCTCGTTCTCCCTTACCCCCTGTAGCGCCGCCTCCGTCAACGACTGACAGTTCCGCCGCCGGTAGCCGCCGCTCCGCCACCAGATCTTAGTCAGTACAATAGCAGCCGTCGGATCCTTATCGTAGCGCTAGGATAGAATCACTTACTCTAAAGCGGTACGCGATCTGAGCCGCCTGATTTCATTTAAATCCTACGGATGTGGATCTTAATCCGATGCGAAGCGGTACGGGCGAATGAAAACACGACGCGTGGCAAGGTTTAGATTAAAAACAGAATTTAAAACCTGATTTAGATTCAAGCTTCAAATGCTCATAACTTTCAAATGCCACGTTGGATTTTTGCAAACTTTATACCATTGGATTTAGTGAAACAAGGCCTTTCTGAATATCCAATTTGTTTAGCATATAGTAACAATTAAAAATGATTTTATTTGTGGAACAAGTTTAGGGCTATTTTAGATATAGATTTATTCTTGTAAATTATATGGAGCCAAATAAGTTTAGTTAGAAATATTGTGACTTGCTAAATTTCTGTGGGCAAGAATCTACTTGTAGAATTTTCAAAAAATTCAACACTTGGTAAAATCCTTGCATGCATGCATTCATATTATTTTTGATTGTATTTAAATTGTGTGTAATTGTATGTTTTGATTTCATGTGTAGATTTTGCTAGTGATTGTGATTGTGAAGAGTGCTACTCTCCACACTACCAAGGCAAGTGATATTTTCATAAATATTCTTGTCCTAAGTTTTGTACTAGCATTAGTTATTTTGCTAAAGTATTGCATGATATTTTTGCTTAGTGCTAAGTTGGGAAATCCTAAGTAGAGTGAAATAGTAGAATTGCTAGGGAAATTTTCCTAAGTTAAGTTACCATATTTTGCCTAGCCTATCTTATAGCAAACAAGGGTGGTGAACATCTATATAATATATGATAAAAATATTCTAAGTCAAGAGACTTATATTTTCTTAATAAAACAACTAAGACAAATGAACCTCCTGGGTGGAATGGGAAGATTGGGTTATGTTGAGTGGTTACACAAGGCCATGGACTTGGGTTGTGTATCTCACTTGTGGAATGCCACCCAGGCACAAAGGGATTTGGAGGCCAAGTGTGGAGAAAGCTTACAGTGCAACCACTTGGCAAAATGGGCTCTGCCATGATCATATAGGTTGCTAGAACTTAGTCATTTGGACAGTTGGTGGTAGATGGGATGATAGGTTGGAACGCGTCCATTTGACTAAGGAAAGGCTTCTGAAAGGTCCTGTCTTGGGAAACCAAGTCTGGTGGGAAAAGTGCACAACCTCTGCAGATGGAAAACCTAAGTACTTAGCCTTGTCCAAGGAAATGGACACTTTTGAGCATCAAGACATGGAAGCCACAAGAATCTCATCACTCCAACTTCTAAGTAAAAATTTGTGGGTGAACAAGCACTACAAGGAATTTGTCTATATATGACCCTCCATTTTCGTCACAAAATCGTCATAGTACTCTGTTTATGACGATTCTATGACGATTTTGAGATCGTCGAAAAGTCGTCAATGAATGAACTATAACGACGATTTTGGTAAAATCGTCATAACCGTCTATGACGATATTGAATCGTCATAACGTCTATGATGATCCAATATCGTCATGAGCCATCTAGCCTAGCCAAGTCAGATCCTACGTGGCCGATCCTACGTGGCAAAATTGTGACGAAACTAAATTGTCTTAAATCAAAATCAGCCCGGTCCATTTCAGTTTCTTACTTGGGCTGAGCCCAATAATTCTGGCCTTTTACTTCCTCTGCCATTATTACATCGTTATGGGCTCACGGCCATTGTGTTTCATATTTTAGTTTTGGGCCTTGGCCTTTTCGTCCAATTAGTTCTTTGAAACATTTGTGTCAATATAATTTGGACCCGGGCCTATTTAGAGCCCAATTAATATTTGGTCCAGAACAATTTTCAGCCCTTTTTCATATTTCTTCTATGCGAAAATCATAGTACAAAATTTCATAAGATGATTCCGCTAATAAAATTTCTATTCATCATCACATAACATTTATTTAACTGAAACATGAAAGAAATGGAAAATTTCAAACAACAGGCAAGAATAGTCTATTAGTCTATTACAGTCATTACATGGTTCTTTCCAAACAGCCAGATGTTTTGACTGTTAGAATACAACTAGCTCTAAAATTATAGGGTCTTCAAGCTTTTATCAAATGTCTTTGGCTGGAATTCCTGGAAAAGAGAGTAAAAGCCATGTTTTTAGAGTCAGGATATAGCAAATAATTGGCAACTATTATAAAACAGTAGAATCATAAAATAGTCAACAATAGTAGAGTAACAACGCGGCATGCCATTTGTTGATAAATTCTCCAACGAGTCCGAATACTGTCATGCCATCTTACTAAGTATACTATGATACCAAAATGATTTCCATAATCTTAAGATGCTTCTTAGCAAATCCTGTTGTTTGTTGCATATCAGTGAAGTAGCTTAGATCTACAAGTTACTGTAACTATCATGTTTATTTATTCTAGTCTTCTATGAAAAAATAGTTTGCTCTTAGACCTATTCTTTTACTGATAGTGTCGATAGAAAGCATAATCACATGCAAGAAGCATTCTAGAAACAACCAAATGAGAGGGGGATACCAGAGAATATTCATGGGGAGAACAGGAAACTTACCCAACTCGCATGCCTTCCTCAATATCAGTGAGCGAAACTTTGTCTCCTAAACCTACCACAAACTGCAATCACACCCCAAAATGAACATGAAAATAATTGAATTTTGAACCTCCAGGGATATGTAATTGACATAAGATAGTACTATGCTGAAGCACCTTTGCGATTTGTTTGACGTTGATGACGAATTTGGCATCATCGGTGTTAGTACTAAATGTTCATGAGGAGGTTTTTATCTTTGGTTTATAAACCAACTTCCATGTCAATGTTCACGAGGAGGTGTCTGGTTTATGAACCAACTTCCATGAGGCGAATCACAAACAAGTACTCCTATTTAGTTCCCACTTTTGTGTAATAGCCTTGCCTAAAGTGCACAAGAGCATTGGTGGCATAAATATATGCCAATTTTCAATTCATGTGAGCCTTTAAAACTGAACACAAGGCTCCTTCAAAAATTCAATTCAAGTCTCCGTTCAAAAGTTCAGCAAAACATCATGCGAGCCATCTAACATAATAGCAGACTTTACATGCAAAATCATATTAGGAACACAACAGGTCAAAAATTAAATGGCATACCTAAGCGTGATCTACCCCATGGTTGCATACGCTGCGGTACCTCATCAAGATCTCATCCTCCAAGTATTTCACCTGTACTTTTGCCGAGTGTTCATACACCTGAATCAACATTCGTAACAAGCCACATCAAAAACATGAAGATCATTATGCATGGAAGAATCCAACCCAACAAATATTGAATAGCAGAAAAATTTCCCCATGTCCACACAACCCAGTTATGAACACGGTCGATCGGACGAGCGGCGACGGATCGGATCGACCAGTTACAGATTACCCATTGTCTAACCGTGCACACAACATACAAATAGAAACATGAAGGCCTCGCCAGCATCTCCACGGAACAAACAAGCCGGAGAATCATACGAGCAAGCGGCGATGTGAGAATTGGAGATCTGATGGCGGGTGGTGCATAGAGCGGACCTGGGCCATGGGCTCGGTGGGGGCGAGGAGGGTTCCGGCGGCGTCGACGAGGATGGCATTGTGCGTGATGTCGCCGTAGATGGCCCTCCGGTAGTCGTAGTACTCCCGCGCCCCCATCGGCTCCCACCTGGCGGCCCCGGCCCCGACCGCGTCCGCGTCCGCGTACACCTCCCCATAGATGACGCCCACCGCACATGACTACGAGAAGAGCGCGGCCGTCGGCATGCTGCGGCTTGCCGATCGAGACAATCTCCCAGATCCTCAGCTTGCCGGCCCATGGGAGGTGCGGAGGCCATGGTACGGCCAGGTCCATCTCCTAGATCCGCGGCATCGAGGTCGGGGGCGAGCCGATCCAGCGGCATCGAGGTCAGGGACTAGAGTTGGTGAGGACGTTGGAGTTTGAGGGTGAGGAGGAGGATAGTTGGGGCTAGCAGCGGATCGGGAGGAGGGGAGACGGACGGGGGGTGGTCGGAGAAGACGGAGCCGGACGGGGGTGGTGGAGATGGGGATCCGAAGAGAGGCGGCGGGGTCTGCCGCGTGAGGGGATTAGGGTTTGGGAGTGTGAACCCTCGGGTGCGATTTGTATGGGTGGTGTGAGGATTTTACAATACTGCCCCTACACACTAATCTAAGCAAGACTGGAAATTGTAGCTATTTCAGTCAATTCACGTCCAGAATGTTGGCGGGAGTGGGAGGCGGGAAAACTGCGCTGTGACTTGGGACGTTGGATGGAGCTCATCTAAACGGTTGAGATCTGCTTCGTGGGGCTGATCCGTGGGTAGTCCTGCTCTCTCTTCTGACTGGTTGGCTCTTTTGACCATTTTGGAAACAAGTTTAAGTATTTCAAAAAAAATCGTTATGGCCAGAATCAGGGCATAGTTTGTGATAATGTGTCCATATTCTGCACACATATGTATCATGGCATGGAGAACAATGTTGCAGGAGGAAGTTTTCCTTTTTGACACACGGAAAATCTATTTTCCATTTTCCGAGCGCAAAAAACGGGGCGTTTTGTGAAGCAACCACCAAACGACAGTTTTAGAATGGTACCGACATATTTTGTAAAAATATGAGACCACCTTAAATGGACAATATCCCAACCAGGGTATCTCAAACCTTTTCGTTCACTCCTGGCGAAAAAGACAAATTCCTGCCGAATCGGCAGGAAGTGGGTCCGGTTTGAACTACAGGTACATGATCCGATGCTCATGATTTTTGGAAAAAATCATTTTTAGACTCACAATATGATGTTTCATCAGAGATCCAATGCAAGTTTAGCGAGGCTCGGCCCCTAGCTAAGAACCTTCATGCCCGCCGTTTTGACCATAGTTTGAAACGGGCATAAAAAAATAAAAAACGGTCCGATCAACGCAAATTCTTCGCGTGGTGCCTTATTATGTGACATAGTTGCAAGGAAAAATACCAAGCTGGGTAAATTGAGTATGTCTCAAAAAACCCTTCACAAAATGACCTATCATGTTCGAGGTTTCGTGGCTTTCGGGTCAAATGACCAATGTTATGGCTAGAATCAGGGCATAGTTTGTGATAATGTGCCCATATTGTGCACACATATGTATCATGGCATAGAGAACAATGTTGCAGGAGGAAGTTTTCCTTTTCGACGCACGGAAAAACCATTTTCCATTTTCCGAGCGCAAAAAACGGGGCGTTTTATGAAGCAACCACCAAATGACAGTTTTAGAATGGTACCCCCACATTTTGTAAAAATATTAGACCACCTTACATGGACAATGTCCCAACCGGGGTATCTCAAACCTTTCCGTTCATCCCTGGCGAAAAAGACAAATTCCTGCCGAATCGGTAGGAAGTGTGTCCGATTTGAACTACGGGTACATGATCCGATGCTCATGATTTTTGGTAAAAATCATTTTTAGACTCACAATATCATGTTTCTTCAGATATCCAATGCAAGTTTAGCGAGGCCCATCCCCTAGCTAAGAACCTTCATGCCCGCCGTTTTGACCATAGTTTGAAAGGGACATAAAAAAATAAAAAACGGTCCGATCAACGCAAATCCTTCGCGTGGTGTCTTATTATGTGACATAGTTGCAAGGAAAAATACCAAGCTTGGTAAATTGAGTATGTCTCAAAAAACCCTTCACAAAATGACCTATCATGTTCGAGGTTTCGTGGCTTTCGGGTCAAATGACCAATGTTATGGCTATAATCAGGGCATAGTTTGTGATAATGTGCCCATATTGTGCACACATATATATAATGGCATGGAGAACAATGTTGCAGGAGAAAGTTTTCCTTTTCGAAGCACGGAAAATCCATTTTCTATTTTCTGAACGCAAAAAACGGGGCGTTTTATGAAGTAACCACCAAATGACAGTTTTAGAATGGTACCACCACATTTTTTAGAAATATTATACCACCTTACATGGACAATGTCCCAACCGGGGTATCACAAACCTTTCCGTACACCCCTGGCGAAAAAGACAAATTCCTGCCGAATCGGCAGGAAGTGGGTCCGGTTTGAACTACATGTACATGATCCGATGCCCATTATTTTTTGCAAAAATGTTTTTTAGACTCACAATATCATGTTTCTTTAGAGATCCAACGCAAGTTTAGCGAGGATCATCCCCGAGCTAAGAACCTCTGTGCCCGCTGTTTTGACCATAGTTTGAAACGGGCATAAAAAAATAAAAAACGGTCCGATCAACGCAAATCCTTCGCGTGGTGTCTTATTATGTGACATATTTACAAGGAAAAATACCAAACTTGGTAAATTGAGTATGTCTCAAAAAAACCTTCACAAAATGACCTATCATGTTCGAGGTTTCGTGGCTTTCGGGTCAAATGACCAATGTTATGGCTAGAATCAGGGCATAGTTTGTGATAATATGCCCATATTGTGCACACATATATATAATGGCATGGAGAACAATGTTGCAGGAGAAAGTTTTCCTTTTCGATGCACGGAAAATCCATTTTCTATTTTCTGAACGCAAAAAACGGGGCGTTTTGTGAAGTAACCACCAAATGAAAGTTTTAGAATGGTACCGCCACATTTTGTAGAAATATTATACCACCTTACATGGACAATGTCCCAACCGGGGTATCACAAACCTTTCCGTACACCCCTGGCGAAAAAGAAAAATTCCTGCCGAATCGGTAGGAAGTGGGTCCGGTTTGAACTACATGTACATGATCCGATGCCCATTATTTTTTGCAAAAATGTTTTTTAGACTCACAATATCATGTTTCTTTAGAGATACAATGCAAGTTTAGCGAGGATCATCCCCGAGCTAAGAACCTTCGTGCCCGCCGTTTTGACCATAGTTTGAAACGGGCATAAAAATTTCAAAAACGGTCCGATCAACGCAAATCCTTCGCATGGTGTCTTATTATGTGACATATTTGCAAGGAAAAATACCAAACTTGGTAAATTGAGTATGTCTCAAAAAACCCTTCACAAAATGACCTATCATGTTCGAGGTTTCGTGGCTTTCGGGTCAAATGACCAATGTTATGGCTAGAATCAGGGCATAGTTTGTGATAATGTGCCCATATTGTGCACACATATGTATCATGGGATGGAGAACAATGTTACAGGAGAAAGTTTTCCTCTTCGACGCACGAAAATCTATTTTCCATTTTCCGAAGCAAAAAGCAGGCGTTTTGTGAAGCAACAACCAAATGACAGTTTAGAATGGTACCACCACATTTTGTAAAAATATTAGACCACCTTACATGGACAATGTCCAAACCGGAGTATCTCAAACCTTTTCGTTCACCTGGCGAAGAAAAGACAAATTCTGTAGAATCGGCGGAAGTGGGTCCGGTTTGAACTACATGTACATGATCCGATGCCCATTATTTTTTGCAAAAATGTTTTTTAGACTCACAATATGCTGTTTCTTCAGAGATACAATGCAAGTTTAGCGATACTTAAGGCCAAATTTTTTGAATTCAAGACCCTAGTTTCAAAATCATATTTTGAATTATGATATTGTCCTTAGTATGGACTAATATGGGATTAGTAGATCCACAATTTTAAAAAATCATACTATTTATAATTAACATCCTAGTATGATCTAATGAAATTCATACATATTTAGAGATAAAAATAACTTATTTTGGACTTCTTATGAAAAAGATACAAAAGAAATATAAAAACACAAAAAGAAAAACGAAAAAACCTAGTCCCATCGAGGCCCATTAGGGAAAATTTGGCCACCAGGCCCGGTTGTCAGCGTTCTACTCAAATAGGAGCAGCGCAGATATATTACATCTAAGTTAAGTTGGTTCGGTGGTCAGGTTCCTTCTACCTGTTGGGAGGTCTGCGGTTCGAGTGCTGAGCACTCCTTTTTTGCCTATTAAATTCGCGGTATAACACATTGAGTGTTTATAAACTGTTGTCGTAGAAATATGCCACAAAGGAATGTGTGGTCTGGTGGTAAGGTGCGCTCGTGAATGTAGGGAGGTCATGAGTTCGAATCTTTGGCTAGATTCTTTTTTGGAAATAATTCTAAGGCAAGCACGTCAAGTCTCTTTGGTCTCGGTAGTGCCACCTAGGCGGATATTAATACATGAATATAATACATAGTCAAAAGGTGACACGCAGACATGACATGTAGACACAATTGTTGAGATGGACAACCTCTCATTTTCTAATTTACACGATATGACGATTTAAAATCGCCATAGTGAGCTACCAATACCCCCGAGATGCATTCACTGGGTTATGACGATTTGAGCTAAAAAAAACATGACGTTTTTAAGCAAGATCGTCATAATTTTCTAAGGTTTTGAACCTCCTGAATACCTTACGACCATCTAGTGCAAAATCGTCATAATTCTATGACGATTTTGTCCACGGTCACTATTAGAAGGTCATAGAATAACACATTTCTTGTAGTGAAGGGTGAAGGACCCCAATGTCTATTGGTGGTTTCCTTGGGAATGTTTTGACAAAGAAAAACTTAGTGATTTCAACTAATAAGAAAAACTTATTTTTAAGCAAAGCAAGCCAAGCTACACTAGCCAAATTGCATATAGTATTGTAGTCCACTTAAAATATACTAAGGTATCACTTGCCAATACTATTCCAAAGTATTGACCCTCTGTGGGTGTAACTTGTGATGTTGCAGGTTACTCCGATGACGATTAGGAGTCATGAGTCTACACTCAACATGCTTGCCTGTGGCACATGAAGATGAAGACTTGTGTTTATTTACTTATTCCTTAAAACTCTTGTATTAGGCCTCGGGCCCTGAGTTGTAAAAGACTATGTTATCTCTGGAATGAATGTAATAAACGACCTTTGTATCTGTGTACTTAATCTTAAACTGTGGATGCTAGCATTGATCCAGGGACTAGCATTGCAATCACAGGGATCCTATCCTTATAAAGGAGGGGTTTAACACTCGTAGATTAGATCTTGGCTTTTCCATAGATTATATCTTGGTTTTGTGTGTTCATGTGATAGAATTTTTTTGTTTTCCATGCTACGAACCCTACATATAAGTATATATTTTACACACTTCACTAACTAATAAGTGCTCGAGTAATCAGTTAGTTTGCGATGCAAGTCCATTAGTTTTTTAGCATATGATCCGACTTTGTTGATTAACTAACATAAATGCACTAGACCGAATGACAAGAACTCACACAACCAAAAAAGATTCCTGATAGATACAAAAATTAAATCGAATACCTTCTTATCTCTAGCTTCTCTCTTCTCTTTTTTCACCTTCAAAGTTCTCCAAAATTCTAGTGAAAATATAACCCTCACAAGCTTGACCAAGCTTTCAAGAGGGGAACATATTATTACAAAAAATACCAATTACATCTGGCCTTTTCACTAAAGCAATATTATAAACTAATCGAGGCATCAAGGATGAGCACGTAAAAGAAGAATAGAAAAAATGTGACACCACACAAACTGCGAAGGAGGGTTTGCAACACTGAATTGTGGAGTAGTGTAGAGGGAGTGTCCCAACCTTTAAACAATATAAGGTGGAGTCCCCTGTGTTTACAATGCTAGTCCCTGGATCAATAGCTAGCATCCACAGTTAAGATGTAATATCAAGAAACAAAGGTCATAATATAACTTTATAACCAGGAATAACATAGTTTTATTACATCTTACATAGCTCATTTGGCTATTACATTACATTGCAGCGGAATAACTATAAGCATGGGTCCTTCATCTTCAAAGTGCCACAGGCAGACATGTTGGTTATAGACTTTGTAATCCTAATCATTCAATCTTCACTAAAATCAATCAAACCTGCAACATTACAAGTTACAGCCACAAGGGTCAATACATTTGAATTGTATTGGCAAGTTTCACTACTATGTGGAATATAAGTGGATTCTATCACTACATGCATTTTGGCTAAGTAGGGTTTAAGGCTCATTTGCAGAAGCAAAATTTATCCTATCTTTTCAAAATGGTTTTGGTCCTTTGTCAAATCTCCTTTTCAAAATTCCTTGAACTCCTTGGTAAATTCCCAAGTGTTCAAGTCCTTGTCAAAAATCTCTTGAGCTCCTTGGTAACCCCAAGTGCATCAAGTTTTATCAAAATCTCTTGAGCTCCTTGGTAACCCCAAGTGCATCAAGTTTTGTCAAAATCTCTTGAGCTCCTTGGTACCCCCAAGTGCATCAAGTCTTTTCCAAATCTCTTGAGCTCCTTGGTACCCCCAAGTGCATCAAGTCCTTAAAAGTTTTCTTTTAGAAATTAGAATGTCGAGATTTCCCATAGCTTCAAACTTTAGTTGCTCAGTATTGTCCATAACCGGGGACACGGCTAAGTACTTAGATTTTATTATCTTCTGCAGAAGTAGTACACTTTACCCACATGTCACAATCCCATCTTGTTGCCACCAGTGGCCACTGGATTAGTGCTCACCAATATGGAGTACCGGCAGATTGAGAATGTGACGAAGTCTTTCCAGAGGGTCCTCCCATACACCATTGCTAGCTTGTCTTCAGCACCCATGTAGGATTCCAGGTCCCCATGTCCAGTAAACTGAAGACAATGCATGGGTCTTCCCAATGTAGTTGACTAAGCCAGAGCCATAAATAGCATGTGGTTGCACACGAAAACCACAATTGGAGAAACATGTTCAATCTCTAAGTTTCCTGGGTGGTTTCTTTTGGAGCACAACACAAAGAGATTGCCATAGACATGGTTCCTTTTGTTGCCACCTTCTCCAAAACTCAAAGTATCCTTGGCCACCCAGGTGGTTCATTGAGTCCTTGTTTTATTATATAAAAACACAAGTCCTTTACTCAATTCCATAAAATCTCAACATGTATCTCTTTTCAAAATAAAGCATGGCTAAGCATGTAACAACTACATTGTTTTCATTAAGGAATGTATAGGGTATCCTATTAGGATTTAGCATAGCATAAGTATAAAACTCTTTTCATGCATGTTTTCAAAATCCACTAAGTATAATGAAAATAGTAGGGCTTTAGATGATAGTGTCACTTGCCTTTCTTTTGGTAGGGAATGTTGGTTCACTCCTTGATCTTGCTAGTCTCACACTTTTCTAACTTCACTACAATCAATCAAGTAAACACAATATCAACTAGCAATCCAAACCAATAATCATTCAAACAATTCACACACATAAAACAATGGGATCTAAGTCATGCATGTAAGCATGCAAGAGATAGTTTTATTTACAAAGATGGTCTCCACTAGGTTTCTAAACTTTGTAAGGTTCAAGGTGGTCATTTTTCAAAGTGGCAAAGTCATTTGCAAAAGGGTTTTATCCATAAACCATTTTTTTAAATCCATTCATTATTTTATGTGGTGGAAAACATTTTTATCAAAGCAACAACTTTATGTTGTTCACCAAATAAGTTGTTGTTTCTCAAAACTTGGTGTTTAGGGTCAGTAGCTTTGATCCAAATCATTTTCCCAAAGCTTTTACTCCAAAAACATTTTCATATCAAAATCATTATTTTTATTTGGCTAGAAATGGGCTAAACTAATTAATCCATCCTAAACTTCACCAAATTCATTTTTATCTCCATGGTTTGGTTCCTAGGGTCAGTAAGTTCACCATAAATAAATTTGCAAAGGTTTTAACCCTGAAAACATTTTTGAACAATTTTTCTAATCTAAACAAACATACAAATGTTTCTGCAAAAACAAACAATCTAACAGATACTATTTACTAAACAAATTGCATGGTTGGCTAGGGTTTGTTCCACTGATTCCAACGATATAAAGTTTGTAATTTTTGGACGTGTGGATCAAAAGTTACAAGAGTTTAAATTTGCAATTCAAATCTGTTTTCAATCTGTTTTTAAATCGAAAACCTAGCCACGCGTCATGTTCCTATTGGGCGGTACCGCTTCATGCGGATCAGCCTCTCTGGTGCGTTGGATTTTAAGCAGATCGCACGACGCAGGCTCACTCGTACCCTTTCGCTCTGGTTCTATTTCTAACCACAGGATCGAAATCTAACGGTGTACAGCTAGTTGACCATACTCGGGCGGCGCTGACGCGGCGGCGGCTGGCGGCGCGGTCTGGCGTGGACGGTGCCGGTGGTCTAGGAAGCGAGAGAAGAGGAGGAGAGGCTCACCGTGATCGCAGAGGCCTGGGGAAGCTCAAGGTATCGTTGGTTTGACGAGGGGCGTGCAAGGTTGCGGTGGATTGCTCGCTGGAGACGTGGTCGGCGTCAGATGGTCTTGGGGATCGTCGAGGATAGTGCTGTGGTTCGCCCCGAGGAAAAACGAAGACGCAGTTAGATGCGCCAGATCAAGGCGAAGTTGCGTGCATGAATGAGAAGGCGCGGGGTGGTCTATTCTTACCAGGAAGCTTCGCCGGAGAAGAAGGCAGACGCGGCGGCGCTCGGAGGCTTGTCGTAGTCGATGCTCTGGGGCGCCCGCGGTTGAACAAAAGGTACAGACAGAAGCGTCTGAGGCTGGGGAACGTGTGTGCTAGGTCGGGGAGGCACGGTGGTGGTTGGTTTCGCCGGAATTTGAGCAAAGGCTCGTAGGAGCAGTGAGTGGTCTCTCGCAAAATTTGTGTAGCCTGGTGGCATGTTGGTTATGATGACAGAGGGGAAATGGAGAGCAGGGGCAGACGATTTATCGTGCGTGGTCGCAGCGAGGTTAAGGCACGGCATTATGGCGAATTTACGCGTGGCATCAACGGCAGGAAACGGCCGGCGTGGTCGTCGCGAGGAAGGAGTGAGCTGGCTGCGTGGGTCCCTGCTGTCAGCGAGGAAGTGAGGGGAAGAAGAGGGCCACTGTAAGAGGTCTCAACCTAATAAGGTAGATTCCTCCTGTGTTTTACAATGCTAGTCCTTGGATCAATAGCTAGCATCCACAGTTTAGATGTAATATCAAGAAACAAAGGTCATAATATAACTTTATAACCAGGAATAACATAATTTTATTACATCAATACATAGCTCATTTAGCTATTACATTACATTGCAGCGGAATAACTATAAGTATGGGTCCTTCATCTTCAAAGTGCCACAGGCAGATGTTGGTTGTAGACTTTGTAATCCTAATCAATCAATCTTCACTAAAAACAATCAAACCTGCAACATACAAGTTACAGCCACAAAGGGTCAATACATTTGAATTGTATTGGCAAGTGATACTATGGTAGTATAGTGGAGTCTATCATTTATATGCATTTAGCCAAGTGGAGTTGAGGCTTGCATTGCTCAAAATAGATTTTTCCTTAACATTTTGAAAATACTAAGTTTTTGCTTGACAAAATCATTTTTCTCAATCAAAGATGGAAGATCCTTTCCAAGGCATCTACCAATCAAAGATTTAAGATTTCAAACAACCCTTGTTCAAACCACAAGTTTTTAACTTTAGAAATTTGAGTGATGAGATTCTTGATTGCTTCCATGTCTTGATGCTCAAATTGTCCTTTACCAGGGACATGGCTAAGTACTTAGATTTTACACTCTGCAGAGGTGGTGCACTTTCCCCACAAGACTTGGTTTCCCAAGACAATATCTTTCAGAAGCTTTCCCTTAGACCAAAATGGACGCTCTCCAACCTATCAAACACTACCACCCACTGTCCATATGGCTAAGTTCTTGCAACCTATATGATCATGGCAGAGCCCATATTGCCAAGTGGTTGCACTTGAAGCTTCTCAACATTTGACATCTCAAATCTCTTTGTTTCCTGGGTGGCCATCCACAAGTGAGATACACAAGGTCAACCATAAACATGGGTCTTGTGAACCACTCAACATAACCCAATCCTTCCATTCCACCCAGGTGATTCATTAACTCAGTTGTTTTATTAAACAAAACATAAGTCCTCAGACTTAGAGATTTTTCCATAGTGTGAATATATATTCCACCCATGTTTTCTATTAGCTAGGCTAAGCTTGGTAGTAGTAGGAATCTCTAACTTAGGAAAATCCTACTAAGGATTCATTTACCAGGTTTTACTATAGCAAGGTCTATACTTAGCAAAATCCATGCAAGTTTACTTAGCAAAATCACTAATGCATAGTGAAAGTAATGGGACAAAAGTATGAAGCATCACTTTCCTTTTTGGTAGGGAATGGTGGTTCACTCCTTGATCTTGCTAGTCTCCCACTTTCTAACTTCACTACAAGTCAATCAAGTAGACACAAAATCAACTAGCATTCCAAACCAATAAATCAATCAAACAATTTAACACACACAAAACAATGGTATTTAAGTCATGCATGTAAGCATGCAAAGGATGGTTTTATTTGTAAGGATGGTCTCCACTAGGCTCCTAAACTTTGTAGGTTCCAAATTGGTCATTTACCAAAATGGCAAAGTCATTTGCCAATGGGTTTTATCTCAAAACCATTTTAAAATCCATTCATCATTTTATGTGGTGAAAAATGTTTTATCAAAACATAACCTTATAAGTTTTTCACCAAAGGAGTTGCTATTGCAAAACTTGGTGTTTTTGGGTCAGTAGGTTTGGTCCAAAACATTTTCTCAAAGTTTTCTTTATAAAAACATTTTCATAATAAAATCAATAATTTTATTTGGCTAGAAAATGGCTAAGTCAAATAATCTAACCTAAACTTTAATAAAATCATTTTCAACACCAAGGGTTGGTTCTTAGGGTCAGTAAGGTCACATCAAACCATTTTGCAAAAGTTTTGACCCCAAAATCAATTTTAAACAATTTTTCTACTCTAAACAAGCTCACAAAAGAATCTGCAAAAACAAACAAACTAACAAATACTATTGGCTAAACTAATTCCACAGTTGGCTAGGGCTTGCTCTCCTGAATCCATTGATATAAAATTTATAATTTTTGGACGTGTGGTTTGAAAGTTACAAAGGTTTGAAGTTTGCAAATAAATCTGATTCAAAAATCTGTTTTAACTCAAACACTGGCCACGCGTCGAGCCGTGATTGGCCGGTACCGCTTCGTGCGGATCGCACAGCTGCAACCGTACGATCTAATCTAATCGTGCGATCCAGAACACATACCCCTTCGAGGTTAAGTGGTCTAATCCTACTCGCTCAATCTAGATCGGACGGCTGTCATCGCACTGACCAAACTTGGGCTGCGCAGCGACGGTTGCTGGCGGCGGCGAGGTCAGCCGGCGGCGGCGCTGGCGAAATAGGACGCGAGAAAGAGGGGGAGGATGCTCACCAGGTTCGCAATGCAGTGCTGATGCTCAACGTGCTTTTGGTTGGTGGAGGGGCGTACGGGTACGGGCAGAATTCTTCGCCGGCGTTGGTTCTGGCGACAGACGCGCGCGGTCGAGGTCGAGGATGACGCTACAGATCACGCCGTGGCAAGAAGAAGGCAAGGTTAGCTGCGCAAGGTCGAGGCGGTGACTCGTGCATAAAAGAGAAGGGGAGGGGCGGTCGGATACAACCTGTGGGCGTCGTCGGAGAAGAAGACAACGTGGCGGCGTCGGGAGCTTGACGTAGTCGAAGCTCCGGGGTGTCCGCGGTCGAACTAAAAGAGCTGGGAGGTGCGTATGGGAGTGGGGAAACTTCTAGGTTTCATAGGGAGGCAAGGGGCAGCGTTACTTGGCCGGAATTCGACGAGGAAGGTCGTCGGAACAGAGGGGCTCGGGGAGGAATTGAGGCGGCCTGGGGGCATGCTTTGGGGAGAAGACCGAGGGGAATGAGAGAGGATGCGCTGGCGTTTAAAGGTGCTTGATCGCTGCGAGTTAAGGTGGCCGCGTTAAGGAGAATTGATGCCGCGAAATCAAAGCCTGCAACGGCCGGCGAGGGAGAGAAGAGGTCGTGCGGGGTGAAGAGGAAGAACAGGAGGAGTGGGGCCGGTCGGTTAGTGGGAAAGGAGCGAGGAGGAGGTCCACCAGTCATACTCTGTGTGGGTGCGGTTCTGAGTGGAGAAGAAAACGCTTCGGGGAGGGGGAGCTGGGCTGATACTGGGCTGGGATGGGCTAGGTTAGCTGGGCCAGTCCGTTTCCATATTTTTTTCTTCCTGTAATCCTTTTCTTTTTCTGAATCTAATTTCTGTTTTGAATTTCCAAACAATCAAACAAGGTTAAATCAATTCAAACAACACCCAAACTTTGTAACATTGAAATTAGTTCTGTTCAGTAACATGAACCAAAATCCAAATTCAAATTAATAATTTTAATAATAGGGTCCATTATTAATTAACTAAATAGATGTATCAATTATTAAATCCATAGGTTTTTATTTGATTCAAAGCTCCACTTGAGAACTAAATAATTTAATCCATTCAGTAGGTTGTATTTGAAATTAAGGAATATTTGGAAAGCTTGTTTTAAAATAAAATAACATTTTGTTATATAGGGTCCATTAATAATTAAACAAAATGGGCCTTAGTTATTAAATCAAATATAGTTTGGTTTTATTAATAAAAATCTTTATTTGAAACCTAAATATTTTCAAAACCAAATCAGTAGGTTTTATTTGGAAATAAAGAATACTTGGAAATTTGTTTAAAACAAAATAACCTTCTATTTTAGAGTCCATTATTAATTAAATATAATAGACTTTCATTATTAAATCCAAATAGGATTTGTTTTATTGAGATATTTATTTTGAAACCTAAAATAAAGCCAAAACACTTTAATAGGTATTATTTGTGAATATCAAATATTTGGAAAACTTATTTTAAATAATTTTAATAAGTTTTGATGCTTCAATTAAATTGGTAAAACTTTTTATTTAAATAGAGTTTGGATATTAATTCCTTATTGTTTTATTTAGATAAACCTTTGCCATTTTTATTCAAACAAAATGTTTTATTTCCCAAAACTTGGCCAAGGTTTAATTTGGCTTTATAAAATAAACTTTATCTATAAAACTTTTATTTCAATTGAAAACCAAAACCTTTTATTTTAATGATCCAAAATAGTATTTCCAAAATATTTTGTTTTCCTTTATTTAAAATGTTTATCTTTTTAAATCCCTTTAGGATCTTATTTGATTCAAATGGGTTTGCAGTTCCAATTGAATTCAAAAAGTTTCTTCTGGCCTTGAAAATCAAACAAAGTTTTATTTTATTCATTTATTTTCACACAACAAGATTTGGAAAATCTTGGGATGTCACAGGCTACCACCCTTAAAATAAATCTCGTCCCGAGATTTGGGAAGGCTGGGGTTACAAGCAAGTTCAAAACAACTAGGGTACTACCACCCTTAAAAATTCTCAAACAAAAATTACATATTGTCCTTCTTGGGATCATGAGAAATACTTTCTCTAAGCAAACATTTGCATTGTGTCCTTGGTTTCAATTCTTGACTCATGTGCCAAGGTTGAGATCCTTCATAGACTTGTTTAACTTGTTCTCTATCCTTTCTGGACAATTGTTTGCATAGTGGCCTAGTTCCTTGCATTTGAAACATGTGACAAGGCTGAGATCCCTCATAGGCTGGTTTATCTTATGCTTCATCTTTTCTGGACTGTAGTTTGCATAATGTCCTAACTCTTTGCAGTGTTTGCACATCACTTGGCTGATATCTTTCCTTTCCTTTGGTATCATTGCTTTTTGTTTGTTTCTTTGGTTCTTCTTCTTTTCTGGGCATTCATTGGCATAGTGTCCCATCTCTTTGCAATTGTAACATTGCTCTTGAGTAATATCCTTCTTGTTAGGGTTGGGGCATTTCTTCTTCTTCTTGGGTTTCTCTAAAGCTAGGAGTTCTTCCAGTTCATATTCTTCATAGGTGGGAGATCTTTCTCTCTTCTTGGGGTATTGATCTTCAAGTTCCTTGGATACATGATCCTTGACTTTATAGATAATGCAAGCTTGGGTTCCTTCTAGAATAATATCCTTGTCATCCTTGTTGTCATTAGCTCCTTGGGAAAAGTTTTCTCTCATGTTGATCATTTGAGTAACTAATCCTTGCAACAATTGGGATTGAAGTTTCAAAATCCTTTGTATGGCTGGTTCTAGTCCATTGTTGTTGGCTAAAAGCTGAGTTGTCTCTTGGCTCAACTGGTTTTGGTTTGCTATCAGTTCTCTCATGTTGTCTTCTTGGTTGGTGTTGGTGTCTCTTGGAGTAGTCATCTGTTTGGGTTGGATTGGGATTAGAATAGGCAAAATATTTCTAAGGAATTATTTCTAATCACACACATCACAATTCACACAAACAATGTGCATGCAATCACAAGCAAACACCCCACTCAAACAACAAGTTTCAAGCACATTTTTAGGCAACAAAATATTTTTGTTACACCACATAAGTTGGTGTATTTGACTTAACTAAAATATGGTGGTCCATCTATATGGTTCACTTGTGATCCTTCCATCCTTCTTGGTTGATCCTTCTTGCATGAGATCATGGTTTCCTTGGAAAAACTTTTGGTCACAATACTTCAAATGATGTAGGCTCCTTCTAACTTTTTTGCATTCCCTCAGTCTCTAAATCTTGAGCAAGCTTTCTTTGTCTCACTTGTAGTCCTTGGTGATATCTAAGTTGGGAGACCTTGGTGAATATGCTGAAGATGTTGAAGTCATTAGAGTTGAAGAAGTTGAAGAAGTCCTTTGCACATGGTGTAGTCTTTGGCCATGGGTAGGTTTTTCCATCAAGTTGAAATAGAAGAGATGTAGAGTTGAAACCAAAATGGTTGAGGAAAGAGTTTACAAGTGTTTTTGTAAATAAGTTTTGGATTAAAATACAACTCCTATTTTTCTAAGGGTTTTGTCCAATCCTAGGTTTACAAATCCTACAGGCAACTAAATGCTCTGATACCATCTGTAAGAGGTCTCAACCTAATAAGGTAGATTCCTCCTGTGTTTTACAATGCTAGTCCTTGGATCAATAGCTAGCATCCACAATTTAGATGTAATATCAAGAAACAAAGGTCATAATATAACTTTATAACCAGGAATAACATAATTTTATTACATCAATACATAGCTCATTTAGCTATTACATTACATTGCAGCGGAATAACTATAAGTATGGGTCCTTCATCTTCAAAGTGCCACAGGCAGATGTTGGTTGTAGACTTTGTAATCCTAATCAATCAATCTTCACTAAAAACAATCAAACCTGCAACATACAAGTTACAGCCACAAAGGGTCAATACATTTGAATTGTATTGGCAAGTGATACTATGGTAGTATAGTGGAGTCTATCATTTATATGCATTTAGCCAAGTGGAGTTGAGGCTTGCATTGCTCAAAATAGATTTTTCCTTAACATTTTGAAAATACTAAGTTTTTGCTTGACAAAATCATTTTTCTCAATCAAAGATGGAAGATCCTTTCCAAGGCATCTACCAATCAAAGATTTAAGATTTCAAACAACCCTTGTTCAAACCACAAGTTTTTAACTTTAGAAATTTGAGTGATGAGATTCTTGATTGCTTCCATGTCTTGATGCTCAAATTGTCCTTTACCAGGGACATGGCTAAGTACTTAGATTTTACACTCTGCAGAGGTGGTGCACTTTCCCCACAAGACTTGGTTTCCCAAGACAATATCTTTCAGAAGCTTTCCCTTAGACCAAAATGGACGCTCTCCAACCTATCAAACACTACCACCCACTGTCCATATGGCTAAGTTCTTGCAACCTATATGATCATGGCAGAGCCCATATTGCCAAGTGGTTGCACTTGAAGCTTCTCAACATTTGACATCTCAAATCTCTTTGTTTCCTGGGTGGCCATCCACAAGTGAGATACACAAGGTCAACCATAAACATGGGTCTTGTGAACCACTCAACATAACCCAATCCTTCCATTCCACCCAGGTGATTCATTAACTCAGTTGTTTTATTAAACAAAACATAAGTCCTCAGACTTAGAGATTTTTCCATAGTGTGAATATATATTCCACCCATGTTTTCTATTAGCTAGGCTAAGCTTGGTAGTAGTAGGAATCTCTAACTTAGGAAAATCCTACTAAGGATTCATTTACCAGGTTTTACTATAGCAAGGTTTATACTTAGCAAAATCCATGCAAGTTTACTTAGCAAAATCACTAATGCATAGTGAAAGTAATGGGACAAAAGTATGAAGCATCACTTGCCTTTTTGGTAGGGAATGGTGGTTCACTCCTTGATCTTGCTAGTCTCCCACTTTCTAACTTCACTACAAGTCAATCAAGTAGACACAAAATCAACTAGCATTCCAAACCAATAAATCAATCAAACAATTTAACACACACAAAACAATGGGATTTAAGTCATGCATGTAAGCATGCAAAGGATGGTTTTATTTGTAAGGATGGTCTCCACTAGGCTCCTAAACTTTGTAGGTTCCAAATTGGTCATTTACCAAAATGGCAAAGTCATTTGCCAATGGGTTTTATCTCAAAACCATTTTAAAATCCATTCATCATTTTATGTGGTGAAAAATGTTTTATCAAAACATAACCTTTTAAGTTTTTCACCAAATGAGTTGCTATTGAAAAACTTGGTGTTTTTGGGTCAGTAGGTTTGGTTCAAAACATTTTCTCAAAGTTTTCTTTATAAAAACATTTTCATAATAAAATCAATAATTTTATTTGGCTAGAAAATGGCTAAGTCAAATAATCTAACCTAAACTTTACCAAAATCATTTTCAACACCAAGGGTTGGTTCTTAGGGTCAGAAGGTCACATCAAACCATTTTGCAAAAGTTTTGACCCCAAAATCAATTTTAAACAATTTTTCTACTCTAAACAAGCTCACAAAAGAATCCGCAAAAACAAACAAACTAACAAATACTATTGGCTAAACTAATTCCACAGTTGGCTAGGGCTTGCTCTCCTGAATCCATTGATATAAAATTTATAATTTTTGGACGTGTGGTTTGAAAGTTACAAAGGTTTGAAGTTTGCAAATAAATCTGATTCAAAAATCTGTTTTAACTCAAACACTGGCCACGCGTCGAGCCGTGATTGGCCGGTACCGCTTCGTGCGGATCGCACAGCTGAAACCGTAGGATCTAATCTAATCGTGCGATCCAGAACGCATACCCCTTCGCGGTTAAGTGGTATAATCCTACTCGCTCAATCTAGATCGGAGACGGTCATCGCCTTGACCAAACTTGGCGGCGATGGCAGCGGTTCTTTGGCGGCGAGGTCGGCGGCGGCGCTGGCGAAATAGGACGCGAGGAAGAGGGGGAGGATGCTCACCAGGTTCGCAATGCAGTCGATGCTCAACGTGCTTTTGGTTAGTGGAGGCGACGGCAGGCGCAATTCTTCGGAGTTGGTTACGGCGGCAGACGCTGCCAAGAGGTCGAGGATGACGCTACAGATCACACCGAGGCAAGCAGAAGGCAATGTTAGTTGCGCAAGGTCGAGGCGGTGACTCGTGCATAAAAGAGAAGGGGAGGGGCGGTCGGATACAACCTGTGGGCGTCGTCGGAGAAGAAGACAACGTGGCGGCGTCGGGAGCTTGTCGTAGTCGAAGCTCCGGGGCGTCCGCGGTCGAACTAAAAGAGCTGGGAGGTGCGTCTGGGAGTGGGGAAACTGCTAGGTTGCATAGGGAGGCAAGGGGCGGCGTTACTTGGCCGGAATTCGACGAGGAAGGTCGTCGGAACAGAGTGGCTCGGGGAGGAATTGAGGCGGCCTGGGGGCGTGCTTTGGGGAGAAGACAGAGGGGAATGAGAGAGGATGCGCTGGCGTTTAAAGGTGCTTGATCGCTGCGAGTTAAGGTGTCCGCGTTAAGGAGAATTGATGCCGCGAAATCAAAGCCTGCAACGACCAGCGAGGGGGAGAAGAGGTCATGCGGGGTGAAGAGGAAGAACATGAGGAGTGGGGCCGGTCGGTCAGTGGGAAAGGAGCGAGGAGGAGGTCCACCAGTCATACTCTGTGTGGGTGCGGTTCTGAGTGGAGAAGAAAACGCTTCGGGGAGGGGGAGTTGGGCTGATACTGGGCTAGGATGGGCTAGGTTAGCTGGGCCAGTCCGTTTCCATATTTTTTTCTTCCTTTAATCCTTTTCTTTTTCTGAATCTAATTTCTGTTTTGAATTTCCAAACAATCAAACAAGGTTCAATCAATTCAAACAACACCCAAACTTTGTAACATTGAAATTAGTTCTGTTCAGTAACATGAACCAAAATCCAAATTCAAATTAATAATTTTAATAATAGGGTCCATTATTAATTAACTAAATAGATGTATCAATTATTAAATCCATAGGTTTTGATTTGATTCAAAGCTCCACTTGAGAACTAAATAATTTAATCCATTCAGTAGGTTGTATTTGAAATTAAGGAATATTTGGAAAGCTTGTTTTAAAATAAAATAACATTTTGTTATATAGGGTCCATTAATAATTAAACAAAATGGGCCTTAGTTATTAAATCAAATATAGTTTGGTTTTATTAATAAAAATCTTTATTTGAAACCTAAATATTTTCAAAACCAAATCAGTAGGCTTTATTTGGAAATAAAGAATACTTGGAAATTTGTTTAAAACAAAATAACCTTTTATTTTAGAGTCCATTATTAATTAAATATAATAGACTTTCATTATTAAATCCAAGTAGGATTTGTTTTATTGAGATATTTATTTTGAAACCTAAAATAAATCCAAAACACTTTAATAGGTATTATTTGTGAATATCAAATATTTGGAAAACTTATTTTAAATAATTTTAATAAGTTTTGATGCTTCAATTAAATTGGTAAAACTTTTTATTTAAATAGAGTTTGGATATTAATTCCTTATTGTTTTATTTAGATAAACCTTTGCCATTTTTATTCAAACAAAATGTTTTATTTCCCAAAACTTGGCCAAGGTTTAATTTGGCTTTATAAAATAAACTTTATCTATAAAACTTTTATTTCAATTGAAAACCGAAACCTTTTATTTTAATGATCCAAAATAGTATTTCCAAAATATTTTGTTTTCCTTTATTTAAAATGTTTATCTTTTTAAATCCCTTTAGGATCTTATTTGATTCAAATGGGTTTGAAGTTCCATTTGAATTCAAAAAGTTTCTTCTGGCCTTGAAAATGAAACAAAGTTTTATTTTATTCATTTATTTTCACATAACAAGATTTGGAAAATCTTGGGATGTGACAGCCACCGGTCAGTCACTCTGCGGGTCAGAAATTGAGTGTGAAGCATTTTCTTCGGGGAAGGGGAGCTGGGTCTTGTTGGGCTTAGTGGGCCTGGTCTGATTTTCATATTTTGTTCTTTCAAAAGATTTTTCCTTTTTCCATTTCTAATTTCTGTTTTGAAATTCAAACAACCAAACAATACTCAAATCAATTCAAACAATCACCATACTTTGTAACTTTAAATTTGGTTCTGTTCAGTAACATAAACCAAAATTCCAAAACCAAAATAATAATTTTATTTTAGGGTCCATTATTAATTAAATAAATAGACCATTGTTATTAAATCAAATATGATTTGTTTTATTTAAATACTCCTTTTGAAATCTAATTATTTTCAAAACCAAATCAGTAGGTTTTATTTGGGAATATAAAATACTTGGAAAACTTATTTTAAATAAATAAATAAGTTTTGATGTTTTGGAAATAGTAAAACCTTTATTAATAAAACTTGGATATTAAATCCTTATTACTTTATTTAAATAAACCTTTACTATTTTTATCAAAACAAAATGTTTTATTTCAAAAGCTTGGCCAAGGTTTAATTTGGCTCTATAAAATAATCCTTATTTATAAAACTTCTATTTCTTTTGAAAACCAAATCCTTTTATTTAAAAGATCCAAAATAGTAATTCCAAAATATTTTTTTTCCTTTATCAAATGTTTACCTTTTTAAATATCTTTAGGATTTATTTGATCCAAATTGGTTTGAAGATTTCCAATTGGATTCAAAAAGTTTCTTCTCACTCTGAAAATCAAACAAAGTTTTATTTTATTCATTCATTTTTCACATTACAAGATTTGGAAAATCTTGGGATGTGACAGGCTACCACCCTTAAGATAAATCTCGTCCCGAGATTTGGGAAGTCTAGGGTTACAAGTAGGCTTAAAACAACTAGGGTACTACCACCCTTAAAAAAATTTCAAACTAGATTACAATTTGGCTTGCTTGGGATCTTGGGAAACTTCTCTGGGCAAACATTTGCATTTGTGTCCTTAGTTTCCATGCTTTACTCATGGGCCAAGGTTGAGTTTCTCCATACGCTTGTTCAACTTGTTCTTCATCTTTTCTAGACAGTTGCTTGCATAATGTCCTGGGTTCTTGCAATTGAAACAATTGATATCTTTGAGTTCTTTACGTAGCTCTTGTGGACAAGTTGCTACATAATGGCCTAGTTCTTTGCAGTTGTTGCACACCACTTGGCCAATCTCTTTATTCTTCTGGTTCTCTGGGCATTCACTGGAATAGTGTCCCATTTCCTTACATTTATGAACATTGCACATGGCTTTTGTCCTTCTTTTGCTTTTTGGGTTTCTCCAAAGCTAGGAGTGCATCCAGTTCATGTTGTTCATATGTTATCTGGTAGGTAGGAATGTCTACATGTTTCTTGGACCTTTTATTGCTCTTTAGAAAATTCACATTCCTCTTACTTGATCCTTTGAATTGGGTTGTTTTGTTTGGAGGTATAAGTGGTCATTTTCCTTTGTCATCAACCTTCTTGGTAGACTTGGATCCTTCTTGATGGTTTGCAATCATTTGTTGCACTCCACCTTGTTTCCTTTGTTCCACAATGGAATAGATGGGGCATTGGATAGGAACATGGTTGTTTCCTTCACATAGGTAGCAAGTAGCTTGAGAGGTGGGACATTGTCCAACAGGATGTTTCTCTTCACAGTTGGGGCATTGATCTCCATGCTCCTTGGAAGTATGATCATTGTCACCACAAATAATGCAAGCTGGGGCTCCATCTAGAATAACATTTCTGTCATCCTTGTTGTCACAAACTCTTTTGGAATAGTTCTCTTCCATTTTGATCATTTGATCAGTCACTTTGAGCATCAGTTGGCCTTGAGTTTCCAAAAATCCTTGTAGTGTTGGATCTTCTCCACTGGTGTTAGCTATGAATTGAGTTGTCACTTGGTTCAACTGGTTCTGGGTTGCTATGAGCTCTTTCATGCTGTCCTCTTGGTTGGTGTTGGTGTCATCAACCTTGAGGTTAGAGTCTCTTGGAGTAGTCATCTGTTTGGGTTGAATGGAGATTAGAATAGGCAAAATATTTCTAAGGAATCAATTCTAACCACACACATCACAATTCACTCAAGCAATGTGCAAGCATTCACAAACAACTTTTCACTCAAACAACAAAGTTCAAGCACATACTTAGACAACAAAATATTTTTGTTACACCACATAAGTTGGTGTGTTTGACTTAACTAAAATATGGTGGTCCATCTATATGGTTTACTTGTGATCTTTCCATCCTTCTTGGTTGATTCTTCTTTACATGAGGTCATGGTTTCCTTGAGAAAAACTCTTGGCCACAAAACTTCAAGTGAAGTGAACTCCTTCTAATTTTTGCATTCCCTCAGTCTCTAAATCTTGAGCATGATTTCCCTGTCTCTCTTGTAGTCCTTAGTGATTTCCAAGTTGGAAGTCCTTGGTGAATATGCTGAAGATGTTGAAGTCATTAGAGTTGAAGAAGTTGAAGTCATTAGAGTTGAAGAAGTCCTTTGCACATGGTGTAGTCTTTGGCCATGGGTAGGTTTTTCCATCAAGTTGAAGTAGAAGAGATGTAGAGTTGAAACCAAAATGGTTGAGGAAAGAGTTTACAAGTGTTTTTGTTAATAGGTTTTTGGAACAAGTACAACTCCTATTTTCTAAGGGTTTTTGTCCAATCCTAGGTTTACAAATCCTACAGGCAACACAATGCTCTGATACCATCTGTAGAGGGAGTGTCCCAACCTTTAAACAATATAAGGTGGAGTCCCCTGTGTTTACAATGCTAGTCCCTGGATCAATAGCTAGCATCCACAGTTAAGATGTAATATCAATAAACAAAGGTCATAATATAACTTTATAACCAGGAATAACATAGTTTTATTACATCTTACATAGCTCATTTGGCTATTACATTACATTGCAGCGGAATAACTATAAGCATGGGTCCTTCATCTTCAAAGTGCCACAGGCAGACATGTTGGTTGTAGACTTTGTAATCCTAATCGTTCAATCTTCACTAAAATCAATCAAACCTGCAACATTACAAGTTACAGCCACCAGGGTCAATGCATTTGAATTGTATTGGCAAGTTTCACTACTATGTGGAATATAAGTGGATTCTATCACTACATGCATTTTGGCTAAGTAGGGTTTGCAGAAGAAAAATTTATCCTATCTTTTCAAAATGGTTTTGGTCCTTTGTCAAATCTCCTTTTCAAAATTCCTTGAACTCCTTGGTAAATTCCCAAGTGTTCAAGTCCTTGTCAAAAATCTCTTGAGCTCCTTGGTAACCCCAAGTGCATCAAGTTTTATGAAAATCTCTTGAGCTCCTTGGTAACCCCAAGTGCATCAAGTTTTGTCAAAATCTCTTGAGCTCCTTGGTACCCCCAAGTGCATCAAGTCTTTTCCAAATCTCTTGAGCTCCTTGGTACCCCCAAGTGCATCAAGTCCTTAAAGTTTTCTTTTAGAAATTAGAATGTCGAGATTTCCCATAGCTTCAAACTTTAGTTGCTCAGTATTGTCCATAACCGGGGACACGGCTAAGTACTTAGATTTTATTATCTTCTGCTGAAGTAGTACACTTTACCCACATGTCACAATCCCATCTTGTTGCCACCAGTGGCCTATGGATTAGTTCTCACCAAGATGGAGTACCGGTAGATTGAGAATGTGACGAAGTCTTTCCAGAGGGTCCTCCCATACACCATTGCTAGCTTGTCTTCAGCACCCATGTAGGATTCCAGGTCCCCATGTCCAGTAAACTGAAGACAATGCATGGGTATTCCCAATGTAGTTGACTAAGCCAGAGCCATAAATAGCATGTGGTTGCACACGAAAGCCACAATTGGAGAAACATGTTCAATCTCTAAGTTTGCTGGGTGGTTTCTTTTGGAGCACAACACAAAGAGATTGCCATAGACATGGTTCCTTTTGTTGCCACCTTCTCCAAAACTCAAATTATCCTTGGCCACCCAGGTGGTTCATTGAGTCCTTGTTTTATTATATAAAAACACAAGTCCTTTTCTCAATTCCATAAAATCTCAACATGTATCTCTTTTCAAAATAAAGCATGGCTAAGCATGTAACAACTACATTGTTTTCACTAAGGAATGTATAGGGTATCCTATTAGGATTTAGCATAGCATAAGTATAAAAACTCTTTTCATGCATGTTTTCAAAATCCACTAAGTATAATGAAAATAGTAGGGCTTTAGATGATAGTGCCACTTGCCTTTCTTTTGGTAGGGAATGTTGGTTCACTCCTTGATCTTTCTAGTCTCACACTTTTCTAACTTCACTACAATCAATCAAGTAAACACAATATCAACTAGCATTCCAAACCAATAATCATTCAAACAATTCACACACATAAAACAATGGGATCTAAGTCATGCATGTAAGCATGCAAGAGATAGTTTTATTTGCAAAGATGGTCTCCACTAGGTTTCTAAACTTTGTAAGGTTCAAGGTGGTCATTTTTCAAAGTGGCAAAGTCATTTGCAAAAGGGTTTTATCCATAAACCATTTTTTTAAATCCATTCATTATTTTATGTGGTGGAAAACATTTTTATCAAAGCAACAACTTTATGTTGTTCACCAAATAAGTTGTTGTTTCTCAAAACTTGGTGTTTAGGGTCAGTAGGTTTGATCCAAATCATTTTCCCAAAGATTTTACTCCAAAAACATTTTCATATCAAAATAATTATTTTTATTTGGCTAGAAATGGGCTAAACTAATTAATCCATCCTAAACTTCACCAACTTCATTTTTAACTCCATGGGTTGGTTCCTAGGGTCAGTAAGTTCACCACAAATCAATTTGCAAAGGTTTTAACCTTGAAAACATTATTGAACAATTTTTCTAATCTAAACAAACATACAAATGTTTCTGCAAAAACAAACAATCTAACAGATACTATTTACTAAACAAATTGCATGGTTGGCTAGGGTTTGTTCCACTGATTCCAACGATATAAAGTTTGTAATTTTTGGACGTGTGGATCAAAAGTTACAAGAGTTTCAATTTGCAATTCAAATCTGTTTTCAATCTGTTTTTAAATCGAAAACCTGGCCACGCGTCATGTTCCTATTGGGCGGTACCGCTTCATGCGGATCAGCCTCTCTGGTGCATTGGATTTTAAGCAGATCGCACGGCGCAGGCTCACTCGTACCCTTTCGCTCTGGTTCTATTTCTAACCGTAGGATCGAAATCTAACGGTGTACAGCTAGTTGACCATACTCAAAGCGGCATCGGCGTGGCGGTCAGGCGTGGACGGTGCCGGCAGTCTAGGAAGCGAGAGAAGAGGAGGAGAGGCTCACCGTGATCGCAGAGGCCTAGGGAAGCTCAAGGTATCGTTGGTTTGACGAGGGGCGCGCAAGGTTGCGGTGGATTGCTCGCTGGAGACGTGGTCGGCGTCAGATGGTCCTGGGGCTCGTCGAGGATGGTGCTGTGGTTCGCCCCGAGGAAAAAGGAAGACGCAGTTAGATGCGCCAGATCAAGGCGAAGTTGCGTGCGTGAATGAGAAGGCGCGGGGTGGTCTGTTCTTACCAGGAAGCTTCGCCGGAGAAGAAGGCAGACGCGGCGGCGCTCGGAGGCTTGTCGTAGTCGACGCTCTGGGGCGCCCGCGGTTGAACAAAAGGTACATACAGAAGCGCCTGAGGCTGGGGAACGTGTGTGCTAGGTCGGGGAGGCACGGTGGTGGTTGGTTTCGCTGGAATTTGAGCAAAGGCTCGTAGGAGCAGTGAGTGGTCTCTGGCGAAATTTGTGTAGCCTGGTGGCGTGTTGGTTATGATGACAGAGGGGAAATGGAGAGGAGGGGCAGACGATTTATCGTGCGTGGTCGCAGCGAGGTTAAGGCACGACATTATGGCGAATTTACGCGCGGCATCAACGGCAGGAAGCGGCCGGCGTGGTCGTCGCGAGGAAGGAGGAGTGAGCTGGCTGCGTGGGTCCCTGCTGTCAGCGAGGAAGTGAGGGGAAGAAGAGGGCCACCGGTCAGTCACTCTGCGGGTCAGAAATTGAGTGTGAAGCATTTTCTTCGGGGAAGGGGAGCTGGGCTGGGTCTTGTTGGGCTTAGTGGGCCTGGTCTGATTTTCATATTTTTTTCTTTCAAAAGCTTTTTCCTTTTTCTATTTCTAATTTCTGTTTTGAAATTCAAACAACCAAACAATACTCAAATCAATTCAAACAATCACCATACTTTGTAACTTTAAATTTGGTTCTGTTCAGTAACATAAACCAAAATTCCAAAACCAAAATAATAATTTTATTTTAGGGTCCATTATTAATTAAATAAATAGACCATTGTTATTAAATCAAATAGGATTTGTTTTATTTAAATACTCCATTTGAAATCTAATTATTTTCAAAACCAAATCAATAGGTTTTATTTGGGAATATAAAATACTTGGAAAACTTATTTTAAATAAATAAATATGTTTTGATGTTTTGGAAATAGTAAAACCTTTATTAATAAAACTTGGATATTAAATCCTTATTACTTTATTTAAATAAACCTTTACTATTTTTATCAAAACAAAATGTTTTATTTCAAAAGCTTGGCCAAGGTTTAATTTGGCTCTATAAAATAATCCTTATTTATAAAACTTCTATTTCTTTTGAAAACCAAATCCTTTTATTTAAAAGATCCAAAATAGTAATTCCAAAATATTTTATTTTCCTTTATCAAATGTTTACCTTTTTAAATATCTTTAGGATTTATTTGATCCAAATTGGTTTGAAGATTTACAATTGGATTCAAAAAGTTTCTTCTCACTCTGAAAATCAAACAAAGTTTTATTTTATTCATTCAGTTTTCCAAGATTTGGAAAATCTTGGGATGTGACAAGTAGTGATTCTTCCAAGTGAGGTAAACATTTTTCACCTCATCGGTAGCATCATCTACAGGTGGGTCAACTAGCGGTGAATAAAGCACATAGGTAATGTGACCAGCATTGAGGACAATCCTCATGTTACCGAACCAGTCCATGAAGTTGCTTCCATTGTTGTTCAACTTATCTTTCTCTAGGAACACAATAAAGTTGATGGTAGGGGCCGCCATGATCTACAACATATTTGCAAAGAATTTAGACTAAGTTTGTGATAAATTGAATTCAAATATGATTCTTAAATTAACTAGGTGAACGCCCATGCAAAACAACATCCCTTATGTTGTCTTAGTGATTACATGAACCAAATACACTACACCAAGTCCGATCTTCACGAGAGAAGATGTAGCTTCAAAGGCGAACAATCAACATGTTCATCATATCATTCATATGACTCATGCTTTATCTTTTGGTATTCCGTGTTTTGAGGCCATGTCTGTACATGCTAAGATCATCAAGATTAATCTTAGTATCCGCATGTGAAAATCTGGATTGCACCCGTTGTATGCACACGTAGAATCTATAACACCCGATCATCACGTGATGCTTCAAAACAACGAGTCTTAACAACGGTGCCTACTAAGGACGAACACTTTATTACTTGATATTTAGTGAGAGGGACCATTAGGCTCCTGTTGGTTGCCATATTACAATAAGTATCATCTCATACATCAAATATAATCACAATCACATCACGTCCATATCACATCACATGCCCCTACAGAAACAAGTTAGACGCCTCTAATTTTCTTTGCATGTTTTACGTGGCTTGGGGCTTTCGAATAAGAACCGTTCTTACCTACAAACAAGAACCACAACACTGATACAAGTTTTGTCAAGTGCATATTGTAAGTTGAATCTTAACTATGGCGGGAGAGACAGACACCCGCAAAGCCACTTGTGCAATACAAGTTGCACGTTGAGCATGGAGCAAGTCTCATGTGCGATGACATGTAAGGTTAGCCCGGTCCGCTTCATCCCACCATCCCGCAAGACGCAAAGTACACGAAAATCAAGCGACAAAAAGATCATGAACGCCCACAAAAACATTGTATTCTACTCGTACAACAGATCTACGCATAGATTTGGCTCTGGTACCACTATAGGGTTCATTGCATGGAACACAAAAATTCTATCGCAAGAACACATAAATCTAATATCCAATTTATTGAAAATCCGAAATCTAATCTACGAGATAGGTGCAACAAAATTGATGAGAACTAACCCTCGTAGATCCAAACGTTAACGAGAGCGGATCTTGTGGTTGATGTAGTCGATCACTTGCTGATCTCAAGATTGTGATGACGATCCTTCTGGTGCCGTGTTCCGGCAGCGCTTCCGCACTCGGTCACATGTACGGAGTCGATTAAGACCTTCCTCTCCCTGTTCCAGTAGGCAGCAGAGGTAGTATATCCCCTCGGAATCCCAATAGCACGACAGCGTGGTGGTGGTGGAGGAGGAGAGAATCCTGTAGGGCTTCGCCTAAGCCGGAGAAATAGGAAGGAGGAGGAGGAGGGTTGTGGATAGGGTTGGAGGAAGGAGCAGGGGGTGTGCCATCCCCTCCCCTCTTTATATAGAGCGGGGTGTGTCTAGGGTTACCCCTTGGCCCACCTCCTCCAAGTCGGCGGTGCAAGAGAGGTGGAGGGAAACTTGCCCCCCCCAAGTCTCCCCCAAAACTACTTTATTATTGCCTCTTGGGCATATCTCCAATAGCTAGAGCCTAGGTGTTGTAATTTCTTGTATAAACGACATGCGTGTTGGATTCTCTATATAATTTACTTTACTAAGCTAGTGTAGTTGTTTGGAGAACCCGGATGGCATGCAAGTCAATATACAAGTCGGCAACATGGAGTAAGATGACAAGTGACAAGAGTTGGCACGAGACGGATTACAGGCTTTGTGGAGATGGAGATCACCATAAAGAGAGCCATGCCATTTCACAATATAATTACTTTAGTTTTTTTATTGCTATGTCTCTATTTTACCTCTATTAGATAGTCGGTAAAATATAATCCCTCAAAGAAGGTCTAGTCGGTTTTCCCGACAGTGTTTACACCATCACAAGTCGGACATTTTTGGTAGTGGGCTCATAAAATTGGGGTGCTGCCAATTCTTGCTGACTTGGTGGATTTGAGTCGGACTCTTACATCAGAAACATTCGGTAAGCTAGATGGGTCTATCACAACGGTTGTGGGATTCGGGGAAAAGTCGGATGGGGGCCGGGGCATGAGATGCCACTAGACCAACATGAGTCGTATGAGATATGATTGACAATGAATTGTCTACCTAGATCACTTGCCGCTAGAAGTGATGCTAAAACTCACTAGCCGACTTGCTTATCTAGGATCCTGAATCACTAAGTAACCATCAGAGGGGTGTTGGTTCTAGTTGGAGCATAAATATTAAATTGTTTAATATGCTTGCTCTTTTATGAATGCATGTCTTAAGTGTTTTGCATATTTTATGTTGTAGATCATGGCACCAAGTAATAGTCACCCTCAGATATCAGGTTTTGCATTGAGAACCATTCTTGAGAAATATAAGCTGAATGGCACTAATTTTACCAACTAGTATCAAAATCTGAGAATCATTCTCAAACAAGAAAAGAAGGACCATGTCCTAGACAACCCACTTCCAGATGAGCCGAATGAGAATGCGACTGTCGCTGCCACCAATTCCTACCATTGGACTAAGTATGAGTCCACGGAAAATAGCTGTCTTATGCTTGCCCACATAGAACCGGACTTGCAGCAGTAGTTCAAGAATGTTGAGGCCTACGATATGATCAAAAGCCTCAAAAGTATGTTATAGGCTCAGGAAAAGACTAAGAGGTATCAAGTATCTTAGGCTTTGCTGAGTTGCAAGTTTATGGATGGTGATCCACTCAGTCCGCATGTGATCAAGATGGTTGGTTACCTGCAGTCTTTGGAAAGGCTAGGCTATCACATTAGCGAAGAGTTCACGATGGATATAATTCCGAACTCTCTTCCTAGTGCGTATGGTAAGTTCATATCGAACTACCACATGCATGGTATGGATAAGAAGCTCACTGAATTGCATGGGATGCTTAAGTAGGCAGAGGCGGATCTCAAGAAAGGCGCCAATCAAGTGTTGATGGTGCATAATAAGGCTAAGTTCAAGAAAAGTTCTTGGACTAAGAAGAAGGCTAAGTCGGGAGGAAAGTAGGCTCAGGACCCGGTCCCAAGCGTTTCCTCAGGGACCAAGTCATATCCTTCAGCCAGATCCACTTGCTTCTACTAAAAGTTGGATGGCCACTGGAAGACTAACTACAACAAGTGTTTAGCTGACAAAGACAAGAGCGGAGGTGTGACTTCCGGCTCAGGTACGCTTGTTTGAAATGTTATAGACATTTATCTTGCTCTTCGGTATATGATACCATATCAGTTATTCACATATGCAACTCGTTGCAGGGACTGGTAATAACTAGGAGCGTGGCAAGAGGCGAGGTTGATATCCGAGTTGGCAACAAGGCGAGAGTCGCTGCGTTGGAAGTTGCCATAATGCAACTTAATTTACCTTCTGGATTCATTATGGAACTGAATAATTGTTATTATGCTCCAGTGCTTATTCTAAACATTATTTATGTCTCATGTTTGATGAGACAAGGCTATGAGTCGAATATTAAGAATAATGGTTGTTATTTATATTTGAATGATATGTTTCATGGCTTTGCACCCATCCAGGATGAGTTATTTATTTTGAATCTTGATGGTGAGTCGGTTTATAACATAAATGTAAAAGGTTGAAACCAAATGATCTAAATATGACTTACTTTTGGCAATGTCGGATTGGTCATATAAGTTGAAAACGCATGAACAAGTGATGAACCACAAGTATAGGTGATCGCAATAGTCTTCGAGGGTAGTATTACCCAATTTATTGATTCGACACAAGGGGATCCGAAGAATACTTGCAACTCTTAACAAATGAGTTGTCAATTAAGCAACACCTGCAAATAGTTCTTGCTCACAGAAGTTTATCAGTAACAACATTTTGTAGTAGCAACAACAAAGCAACATCAGCAGTAAAACAGGAGCAATAGTAACAGTAGTAGCAAACAATATGGTTTGAGTGCGGTAGGCATAGGGATGGATGGACGGGGATTGCATGGACGAGTCTAAACATGTAACTTCAAGATCTATGGAAATTGCAGATAAATAAGAATAAGCATCCAAGTACTAAACAATCATAGGCATGTTCTCCATATATAGCCATGCGTGCTCGCAATGAGAACTTGCACAACATCTTTTGTCCTGCCAACCCGTTGCAGCGGGGCCTCAAGGGAACTACAGGAAATTAAGGTGCTCCTTTTAATAGAACACCGGAGCAAAGCATTAATACTCCATGAACACATGTGATACTCACATCACAGCCATCCCCTCCGGTTGTCCCAATTTCTGTCACTTCGGGGCCTTTGGATCCGGACAATGATATGTGTACACAACTTGCAGATAAGATCACAAACAATCATATCATACTGATTCAATAATAAGTTCAGATCTGAGATCATGGCAGTCAGGCCCTAGTGACAAGCATTAAGCACAACAAGTTGCAACAAAGTCAAATAGCACTAATAGAAATACTAGGCACCATGCCCTAACAATCTTATTCGACTACATGATAGAACTCATCCAATCCCTACCATCCCCATAGCCTACAGCAGGGGATTACTTACTCATGGATGAGGGAAACATTGATGGTTGATGGAGAGGCATTGGTGATGACGATGGCGATGATCCTCCCCAAATTCCCCGCCCGGCAGGGTGCCAGAACGGAGTTTCTGGATCCGAATCACGGTTTCTGGTGGTGGCGGCACAACGGAACTCTTTCTAGAAACATTGACCCCCCCTGAGTTTTTAGGTCAGAAGGCATCTTATAGGCGAAGAGAGAGGCCGAGGGGGTGCCTAGGCTGGCCACACCCCTCCCAGGCACGGGGTGGGCCCACCCGCACGGCAAGGGGGTGTGGGCCACCCAGGGCTCCCCTCCATCTCGTACTCTGGCTCCGTGGATCTTCTGGTGAAATAGCATTTTTGGCATATTTTCCAGGATTTTTCCTGATAGTTGATTTTCTGCACAAAAACTAGACACCAACGTAATTCTGCTGAAAATAGCGTCATTCCGTGTTAGTTGTATCCAAATCACACAAGTTTAGAGGAGAAACAATAGCAAAAGTATTCGGGAAAGTAGATATGTTTTGGACGTATCAACTCCCCCAAGCTTATCTTATTGCTTGTCCCCAAGAAATTCAGTTGAAAACTGAGTGCGATAAAAGAATTTTCACGAACTGTCACATCCCAAGATTTTCCAAATCTTGTAATGTGAAAAATAAAATAAACAAAATAAATTATTGTTGAAATTTAGGGTGAAAAGAAACTTTTGTTTTTAAATGGAAATTAAAATCCCATCTTGAACAAACTTTAAAAAAAGTTTGAATTCAACAAAATCCAAATCAAGAGAAATGCATTCCTCATAAAATGCATCTGGAAATTTAAACACTTAGAAAATAAATCCAAACCCTAAACCCTAATGGAATAAAATTCATTTCCAAGTTATCTCCAAGCCTATGGATTTGATCCATATAAAAATTTGTCAACAAACATTTACAAAGGATCAAGAAAGAGAAATAGAAATATAATAAAAACCATATAATTGGTTTCACTTAGTTTGGAACCATGGATAAAATCTTATGAATCTAATAAGACAAGGAAATTGAACTTCCAAAGCTATTAAAGCACTTATCTAAAATCCATACCAAATGGTGAGCAAATAACCCTAAAGATATTTAAAAGGATAAATAAATCTCAAATAAGAATTTACAAATTGGAATCACCAAGTTTGGATCTCTAAATAAAAAGATATGGATTTTATAAGATAAAGAAAGAAATATTAAATAAGGAATATTTAAAGACCAAATTAAATCTTGGCCTAATCTATAAGAAAATGGAATGAAAATAATCCAAATCCAAATAAAATAAAAGGATAAATAATTTCCAAAATAAAATAAAATGGCTTAAACCAAATTCCATTTAAATAAAGATAAACCCCTATTGGAATGATTAATTAATTCATAGAAAAAGATATTTGGAATTTACCCAAGTGAAATAAAAGTTGTTTAATTCAAATTAATTAAGATTAAAGAAATCTTCCAAATAAACTTTAGGGAATTAAAAACTATATTTAATTCCATTGGAATTAAAATAAAAACCCAATTGAAATGATTTAAGAATCATATTAAATACTTTCCAAATAATACAAGATGAATTATTTGACACCCAAATAATCAAATAAAACTTACTGAAAGGTTTTGGAAGGATTTAGAATTCAAATGGATTTTAAAAACATTATGAAATCTTGAATGAAATCTTGAATGAATTAAACCTTGTTAACAAAAGGATTTAAAAAGGCACTAAAGGAATAAAAGATTTATTCAAATTTTGACTTCAGAGTGTGTTAGCAATCAGTGTTTGAATATACAAAAAAAGTTGAGAGAAGTTTGAATTCAAATAGAGGTTTGAAAAGTTTAAACAAAAACCAAAACAGAATAAAAGAAATGGAAAAATAAAAAGAAACAGGAACAAAAAAAATATAAAAGGACTCAAATTTCACCCATTGCCCAACACAGCCCACTCACTCTCTCCTGCGAGAGAAAAGCGTTTACATGAAAAGAATCCCACGCAGACGATGACAGCCTGGACCCACTCCCCCTCCCCCTCTTTCGCTGACGAGACGACCCCACCGCTAGCTCCCTTCTTCCTCACCCTCCCGCTGACCTCGCCTGCCGTTGCTGCCAAATCAATGCCGGCGTAATACGCAGTAACGCAGCGATTAATCAGCCCTGCGATCACGCATACTAATTCGCCTGCTCCCCCTCTCTCTTTCCCCTCACTCGCCAGAACCTCTACGCCCCCAGGCCGTCCTAATTCCTCTTCGAAACTCCACTGCCCCGACGATTTCCGGTGTCGATTCCGGCCAGCTTCCTCCACCCCTCGCCTCCTCGAGCACACGAAAACATTTCCCAGTCTCTAGCGCACACTCCAGTGCCTCCAGCTCTCTCTCGCATGCCCCACAACCTCGCCTCCGTCTTCGTCTGAGCGCCACCGACGACCCCCGCAACTCCGGCGAGCAGTAGGCGACAAATCAGCACACCCCTTGCTCTCTGGTGAGTACCATTGCAACCCCTGCAAGCATGCGCACCTTCCTGACTATTTTCCCTGCCTTATTATGCCACAGGAACTCGCCCGTCGGCGGCAATGCGATCCGAGGCGCAGCTCGGCGATTGCCACCACCGTGCTCCCCTCGACGAGATATCACCACTTTGAGATTCCCCACGCCACGGCGAACCTAGTGAGCCACCTCTCTCCTCGCTTCACCTTAACCGCCACGGCCGTAGCGGACACGCGCCGCCACTGCGCCGCCCGGCGCCGTCCATCTCTGGCAAGCGTGCTGTGAGCCGTGCGATTTCGATCCAGTGGCCACGATAGAATTTTAACCGAAGGGGTATGTTTGCTTCTGAGCCACACAATCTCCAACGCGCCAGAGTAGCTGATCCGGACGAAACGGTATGGACGAGTAATATCATGCCACGTGGCTCTGTTCGTTTGATTAAAAATAGATTTGATCTATTAGATGCTAGATTTTGTAAAATCTATAACTTTTAATCTACATGTCCAAATTTTGCAAATTTTATATCAATGGATTCAGCAAGACAAGCCCTAGCCAACCATGCACTTTGTTTAGTAAAAAGATTCTGTTAAATTGTTTGTTTTTACAGAAACTTGTGTATGCATGTTAAGGATATAAAATTTGTTTCAAAATGATTTTGAGGATAAAATCTTTGGAAAATGGTGTGTTTTGAACCTACTGACAATAGGAATCACTTTGTGGTTTCAAAAATGTATTTGGTGAAGCAAAAGAATGAATTTTGGATTTAAACCATTTCTAGTCAAATAAAAAAATATAGTTTAATTATTAAAAATGGTTTTGGGAGAAAACCTTTGAGAAATGTTTTGGAAATAAACTCTCTGGCCCTAAACACAAGGTTTTGTGGTTTGAAAACATATTTTGTGAAACCTATAGAATTGTTGCCTTATTAAAAGCATTTCTTCACTATATAAAATAATTACTTAGTTTAAAAATGGTTTATGAAGTGAAATCTTTTGCAAATGACTTTGCCACTTTATAAATTGATCATTAGGAGTTTTCAAATGTTTACAACCTATTATAAACCACTTCTGTAAATAAAACAAAGTTTGGCATGCTTGCATGCATTGCCTTGTTTTTATTATTTTATGTGATGATTGCTTGAATGGTAGATTGAAATATTGTTTACTTGATTGAATTGTAGTGATTTGAAGTGAGTGAACATTGCAAATATCAAGGAGTGAACTTATACTCTCTACCAAAAAGGCAAGTGATGCTTCATACTTTTGTCCCATTATTTTCACTATGCATTAGTGATATTTCTAAGTAGGACTTGCATGGAACTTTTGCTAAGTATAAACTATGCTATGGGAAATCCTAGTAGATGAAACCTTAGTAAAATTTCCTAAGTTAAGATTCCTACTACTATCATGCTTAGCTTAGCTAGTAGAAAACAAGGGTGGAATATATATTCATGCTATGGAAAATTTCTAAGTCTGAGGACTTGTGTTTTGTTTAATAAAACAACTAAGTTAATGAATCACCTGGGTGGAATGGAAGGAATGGTCTGTGTTGACTGGTTACACAAGGCCAGGGGACTGGTGAACCTTGTGTATCTCACTTGTGGATGGCCACCCAGGAACAAAGAGATTTGAGATGTCAAATGTTGAGAAGCTTCAAGTGCAGCCACTTGGCATTATGGGCTCTGCCTGGATCATATAGGTTGCAATAACTTAGCCAAATGGACAGTTGGTGGTAGGGGTATGATAGGTTGGAACACGTCCATTCTGGTCTAAGAGAAGGCTTCTGAAAGATCATGTCTTGGTGAAACCAAGTCTTGTGGGGAAAGTGCACCACCTCTGCAGAGTGTAAAATCTAAGTACTTAGCCATGTCCCTGGTAAAGGACAATTTGAGCATCAAGACATGGAAGCTATCAAGAATCTCCTCATCCCAATTTCTAAGTTAAGAACTTTTGGTTGAACAAGGGTTGAAAGGATCACCAATTTCTATTGGGGGATGCCTTGGGAAAGATTTTGTCAAGCAAAAACTTAGTGTTTTCAAATGATAAGGAAAATCTATTTTGAGCAATGCAAGCCTAAAGCTCCACTTAGCCAAATGTATACAGATGATAGACTCCACTATACTACCATAGTATCACTTGCCAATACAATTCAAATGTATTGACCCTTGTGGTTGTAACTTGTTATGTTGCAGGTTTTGTTTGATATTAGTGAAGTAGGATTACAAGTCTACAACCAACATGTCTGCTTGTGGCACTTTGAAGATGAAGGACCCCATGCTATAGTTATATTAAGCTGCATTGTAATGAGATAGCCAAATGGGCTATGTAAGATGTAATAAATTATTTTATTCCTGGTTATAAAGTTGTATTATGACCTATGTTTCTTGATATTACATCTTAACTGTGGATGCTAGCTATTGATCCAGGGACTAGCATTGTAAACACAGGGAGATCTACCTTATTAAAGGTTGGGAACCTTACACGAACACATTTGCTTCATATGATGTATATATTCTCAGCATAGGAGTAGATACTTAAACCATTCATAATAAGAAGTATGCAACTAAGTCTACTCAATATTCATTGCAAGCTATGAAGAGAAACCAACTCAATAATAATAAGTAGCATGAAACATAAACATAAGCAACATTGCAATGCTCATAATAAGGTATGATAGAGTGGAATCTCGCTTGCCTTTGTTTGTAGAGCACAATATAAATGCCAAGTCACCTATGAAGTTCAAGTGAAGACTAGAAGTAAAGATATCAGAGGTAAAAGTATCAAAGTCATGACATAATTAACCAAGTTTTGAGACAAACACAAGAATGACAACTATGCTCTCAAGAAGGTGCTCATGGAATAAGTGGTGACTCAACAAGGAAGTAGAAAGGTTTTGAAAAGTTTGAAAGGCTTCCAAATTTTGAAAGTAAGGTACTCATTAGCTTTGATCTCTCATTTCCCCTATCATAGGCACCTTTATGTGGTTAATGGTGAAAGTGACGTCCAATATGAGTTATATGCTTAACCGACCATAAACAGGAAATCCCAAGTCCCTTGAGTCCGAGGGCCGCTCCTCGTGCTACTCAACTTTAGTTACCTATAAGTTCTTATCATTGTAAATACATTCATATCATAGAGAACCGCCAACAGGGTACCCCTTGCACATGATACAGGAGCTATCCCATAATCAAAATGACAAGGCAAGCAGACAATGAGCATCTCAGCGATCTTTTTATTTACTATTTGCATAGATTTTTATTGAGGATGCTGCACAAATGCTCATTATGGTAATGCTGAAAGTTTCCACCATGATTAGGCATGTATTAGGCTAGCGGCCCAGGCGTTTCTCTAACACATATATATAATTCCATGAACTCACAATCTCCCCTTTTATTTCACACCGACGACATCCGCAAACAAAAGAGCATGGTATCAACTGGATATGTATCCATAAGTGTTGAAAGCGTTCCTCGTGATAGCATGGTTCTGCTAACTCCCAGCCTATAATTTGTAGGCATATAACTTTCATGGACAGTCACAATGGTTTAGGTTTATTAAGCGCAAGAAATAAAGTGTGCCATCAAGTTCGTGAGAGCTTTACTAACTAACTTTCTCAAAATAGTCAACAAAATTATTTGGAAGAAAACGGCATAATGAATATGCACTAAAATAGCAAATGCTGCTAATAGGTAGGTATGGTGGACACTGTTGGCAATATTGGTTTTGGGGAGCTGGATGCACAAGTAGAGCTCATACTCAGTGCAAGTGAAGGCTAGCAATAGAGAGGGAGCGACAAACGAGAGAGCAATAACTATCATAATCATGCTTGCAACAAAATAGTTCTAATTATTGCATGAAAGTGATAAAAGAACTCTGAGGCAAAATAAATCATCGAGGCTTACTGACTATTGTTTAGTCATATGCATGCGTGAGAATGTGCCAAGTCGATTCACATGAAACATTTAGAGGAGGATTCCACAATATCATACCAAGTTATGAATAAAACAATGCAAGCAAACATTCATATGACATGCTACAAACTATTAGCAAGCTGGAACTAATCACAAGAAAGCAAGAACTATTAAGCATCCATCAATAACATACACCTTACATGAACAGACTAAGCATGCTCACCATGATGAGTATATGTACAAAAATGAAAACAAATAGAGTTTGTTACCAGCCTCTTACCACACCGCAAGTTGTCTTAATCATCATTATTGACCTTTACTTGTGTGACTTGAATAATAACATGAAACCAAGCTCCACTGAAGATGGCTGAACCCTGTAAAGAACTCACAAAACCAAAGAAGAACAACAAATATTTTTGGTGGTTTCGATTTTTTTAAAGCAAGCAAAATAAAGAAAAATCTTTTTGGATTTTTAAAAGGAAAACCAAAGCTAAAAAGCAAAGAAATAGACCAAGAGAAACAACGAAAATATATTTGGTATTTTTGTGTTTTAAGAAAGCAGAAACAAAAACCAAAAAGAAAGCGAAACAATGGATATACAAAGAACCGACAAACATGATATATAGATGAGTGTGATGTTAGTATACCTCCCCGCAAGCTTGGGCTTTTGGCCTAAGTGGGGCTCAACTCCATGGTGACCAAGAAGGTGCACCTCCGTAGTATGACGGGGAGGCCCCTTCGTCCTGGTATGAGCTCGAGGACTCCCCTGTGTAGTGTACAGAGTGGTCGTATGAGGGCGCATCCCCCCGATAGTTGCCATGGAAGCCAAGAATGCGCAGATTCTCGTCCATATCCTCCTTGGAGCATGACAAAGGTCCCTGGGAGATACTGAACAAAGTGGTTTGGGGGAGATGGATCTCTCCCTCTCTCTCTTCCCCATCAGTAAACAACATTCTATAAACTAGGCTCTCAAGAGTAGAGCCAGCAGTGACAAAGTGATGCGCTTTTATGGCATCAAGATCAATCCTCTGAGGATCCAAAATTGTATCATTTGGATCAACAACAATGTCTAAAGCAGCAACAACACGTGCAACAATAATTCCCCCATAAATGGGTCCCTTAGCAGCTAAGCGACGAGCAATAAGAGAACCAAGATTGTACCTTGTTTCATTGTTGAGTGCAATAGCTAGGAAGGCCAAATGATAGTTGGAAATATTGATAGTGTTCTCCCTACCAAGAACACTAGTGGTAATATAATAAGCAAAGTACCTGATAGCTGGAAGTTGAATATTTCTTATCTTACCCCGCTAGGCTATACGGTTATCATCATTAGTTATCCCGCTGTAGATCTCCAACAAATCAATGGGTTGAGCTAGAATATTCTTCACCGTCCCATCTGTACCAATACCCAGGATCTCACAAAATTTCTTCAATGTCATAGTGTAAGGCCCGCCATAAATTTTGAAAGATACATCTGGCTTGAACAAGTTGTTAGAAAAAGAGAAGCTCTCCACAAAGTTTTTAGTGAGCGTAGCATACTACACGCTATCATCCTACATATAACTCGTTAATCCAACCCTCTGAACCAAGGATAGGAAATCATTGAGAATCCCAGCACCCCGCAAAAAGGTTGGACAAGGAAAGGTGGAAGGGTGCGCATCCCCCTCATCTCCCTCGTCGCAAATCGCGGTGTAATGAGATCCTCATTGTATGCGGGCCTATCTTGGTAGGATGATCTTGAAGGCCTTTCCCTCCTAGGTGCACCACTCTCAAATATTTCACCAAAGGTATGGTTGTCCATGACCTCTTTTTTCTGAAATTTTTAGATAAACATCAAACAAAGTGATTTCCAAGTTGATAAATGATGAGAAACTACTATAGGAACTTTCTAGAGGGCTACATATGCATCAAAATGAAATCTATAAGAATATAAAAAGCATGCAAGCTCACACAATCTGTCACCTATAGTAGCAAAATACTCAAGATACAATCTACCAATCACAAATCTAATTGGACAAGCGGAGGAGGCACATACCAAGGAGCAATCCCTCCAAAAATCAGCAGCAAAGATGGCTTGAGAAAGGAGATCGAAAATCGGGAGCAAGAACAACAGGAACTCGAGCTTGAGAAAGTTTTCCAGTGTTTTTCAGGAGATAGAAAGAAGATGGCTGGGAGGAGGAACTTTGGAGGGCCACAGGTGGGCCACACCATGCCAGGCACCACCTGGTGGCTGGCCGCGCCACCCAGTGGTGTGCTGGCCTGGGGGGATGGGTCACTCCAGGTGTCCCTCTGCCTCTTTTTTCGAGGAAAAAAATTATTTTGAATTTTCTGGAATTTTTCGGGAAACTTTATTTTTGGCCAATTTTCAGGGTATGAAAATTGATTTTCTCGCAGAAAAGATTTTTTAGAAGAAGCAAAAGCAAACTAAAACTACAGAAGTTCTAAGCCACTCTAACAAGCAAACAACTAGCAAAACTAAAGCTAACAAGAGAAAAAGCAAAGACTAGGAAGGAGAAAAGTAAAAGTGTGCAAGAATAACCACAATGAAAGCATTGCTTTGTTCATTAAAATCCTTTTGTTAACAAGGTTGATCAAGTCTTGTTACCAAAAAAATCTTATATGAAACAAAACTTTGCATCCCACAAGGTGATTATGTTACGTCAAACTTGATAGCAATTGTCCCAATCATAATAGTTTCAAAATTTTCTTGTGGAATGGGACAATATATTTCTCCAACCTTGATGCTCTCAATATTTTCAACCTTCTTGGGGAAATAAATAGTATGCTCTTTGTCATTAATATTAAAAGTTACTTTTCCTTGATTACAATTAATGACAACACCTGCAATATTAAGAAAAGGTCTCCTAAGAATAATAGACATATTATCATCTTCAGGCATTTCAAGCACAACAAAATCAGTCAAAACCAAGCAATTATGAGCCACCTGAACAGGAACATCCTCACATATACCAACAGGAATAGTAGTTAACTTATCAGCCATTTGCAATGATATATCAGTTGGTATCAACTTTTCTAGCTGGAGTCTCTTGTAGAGAGAAAAAGGCATAACACTAACTCCAGCTCCCAAATTACATAAAGCAGTTCTAACATAATTATTCTTAATAGAGCAAGGAATATTTAGTATACCTGGATCACCAAGTTTCTTTGGAACCTTACCATTGAAGGAATAATTGGCAAGCAAAGTAGAAATCTCCTTGTTAGGAATCTTCCTTTTATTAGAGACAATATCCTTCATATACTTTGAATAAGGAGGCAATTTAATAGCATCAGTCAAAGGAATTTGCAAAAATAAAGGTTTCATCCACTCACAAAACTTGTTGTAGTGTTCTTCCTCCTTTGACTTGTGTTTCTTATTTGGAAAAGGCATAGGTTTCTGCACCCAAGGTTCTCTCTCTTTACCATGTGTATTAGCAATAAAATCTTCCTTAGTGTACCTAGTGTTCTTAGTGTGCTCCTCAGGTTCTTCCTCAACTTCCTCCTTATCAGGAGCATCATTTTTATCATTACCACTCTCAGTTTCAGCATCAGAGACAGATATACTATTAGGATCTACAATAGGTTCAAGTGGTTCCTCAACTATTTTATGTTTATTTTTCTTTCTCTTGCGAGGACTACCACTACTCTCACCTTGTTGAGAATCCTGCTCAATTCTTTTAGGGTGTCCTTCAGGATATAAAGGATCTTGAGTAGCTATACAACTCCTAGTTCTAATTCCATAAGCATGTCTATCTCCTGAGGCATTAACTAGCATATCTTTTTGTACCTTAGCAAGTTGATCAATTTGGGTTTGAACCATTTGAAAGTGTTTACAAATCATTTTAATATCATTAACAGTTATTTCCACAATATATTTCAACTCATTAATAGCTCTAGAGTTTTCCAATAAATGATTCTGAACTTGTTTATTAAAATTACCTTGTTTAACAATAAACGTGTCAAGTTCCTCTAAGCATTGATCAGGAGGCTTACCATAGGAAATATCACCTTCATCAAAGTGGAGAGAGTGTACCGCAATAGTAGATGAGTGGGGAATTGTCTTACATAATTCTTTTATAGGAGTTAGGTTCATCACATCTTCAGCTCTAATACCTTTCTCCTTTAGACATTTCTTAGCTTCTTTCGTCACTTCATCATTTAATGCAATAACTCCTCTCTTCTTTGGTGTTGGTATTGGAACTGGTTCATGCATAACTGGTTTAGGAGTAATAGGCTCAGGTGTATTTAGCTCAGTTGAAGTCCAATCATCATAATTCTTTCTTATTTTAGCCATTAATTCTTCAACATCTGTAAGAGTTCTTTTCCTAAAAACACAATCAGCAAAGCCATCTAGGTATGTCCTAGAATCATCAGTTAGTCCATTCTAATAAATATCAAGAAGCTCATTTTTAGGTAATGGACATCCAGGATGTGCATGAATCAAGGCACAGAACCTTGTCCATGACTCAGGCAATTTCTCTTCTTCTCCCTATTTAAAATCAAAAAGTCTCTACAAAGCAGCATGTCTAGCACTGGGAGGAAAATATTTTTTGGAAGAAAGAAGCAATCAAGAAATCAGGGCTATCAATGGAACCAGGAGGTAATCTATTAAACCAAGCCTTAGCTTCTCCTTTTAGTGAAAAAGGGAAGATCTTGGTATCAAATTACTTGCGCATCTTAAAATCATTAGAGAATAAAGCACTCATAGTGGAAAGCTCATTCATATGAGCCACATCACTCTCATTTTCAGTCCCACAAAAAGGTTCTTTCTCAATAATGTCCAAATAGGATAAATCAAGAAAGAAATCATAATCTTTATCTTTAATATCTATGTGAGAGGTGGCAAACTTAGGATTAGAGGACAGTTTAGGAATAATGGTATGTCTCTCAAGGAGACTCTTAATAGAACTAGCACCATGTGTGTTTCGGCACTCTTCAATAAATTCATCAGTAAAATCAATGTAACCATCATTGATATCGTATCTCTCTCTAGACTCAGGTGAGCTAACAGGTGTAACAGTGTCTTCACTGGGAGTTTTAGTATTTCCTAGACTAGCCATAGTAGCATCTAGGAAAGGACCTAATGAACCACTCGCATCAAGCACAGTAGAAGTAACATCATGGGTATCAAAAGCAGTTTCAGATTAAGAAGTAGTAGCAGTGTGTGTAGCATGAGTATGTGGTGGTGGTGTAACAAGCTTAATTATAACAGACGGTGAATCAAGAGCAGTAGAGCTGTTTAGGACTGTACCTCTTCCTGTAGTGGATGGTAAAATAGGAAACTTTCCATCACGAGACTTACCCATGAGGAACGGAGTAGCAGTGAACAATAGTAGATCCAAGTGAACTTAAAAATAAAGCTATTGTCGTGGTGCTGACATGGCAGATGCCATGGGTAGGCTTAAGTTGGGGGCCGAATGGGTGCTTGTGGTCACCGGGGAGGGAGTGCACGGTCGAGCCATGCACGAAGAACAAGAAGAACTCTCTGTTGGGCCACGCAGAGATAAAACAAAACTTTTCCTCTAACGTGGTGATCCCAAGATCTAGCTGAGGTAGAAGGCCACGAGGTTTACCACTAGACGCGCAGTTGCGGATTACTGATGAAGCGCGTCAGTTGATGCAGTCCTCACGATCCGATCGTCCTGGTGCTGATCGCCTACACCTCTTTGGTATCCACACGCATAAGGAGGAGCACCGTGAATCGCTAGGTTCGTATCGACGGTAGGACTGCTGTGGAGCTAGGGTTTCCAACACATGGAATGACCTAACCAAACAACGATTAACCTTTCTGGGTTACGGTGCTCCACTATACATAGGGAGTGAACGTGGGCTCTGCTCGCGCGACCCATTCACTAAAGCCCATATAACACTAGTCACCGTGATTCCAACTCACTAAATCAGTCCTAATCCGATTTAGGTCCAACCCAACCAGATTACAGGTTCAGATCCAATCCGAACATGCTCCCGCTCTTAAGTGTGTGACCCCTCAGGCTCATGGCTACTTGAACACGATTGGAGTCCGACTCTCAATCGATTAGTCGGTAGCGGCTCCTAGCAGAACGTGCCGACTCCCAAGTACCAAAGAGTCATGACGACTTGCCTTTCCAATGCGACTTACGTCCGAGTCCCTTTTGCCTCACGATATACCTTGTCAGACTATAGGCGAATAATTGTCATCCCTTAAATAGTCCGACTCTCTTCTCGATCCAAGATAAGTGATTCACCCGACTAACTCTTAGTCGATCGCCTCGGTTAACACTTAACCGAGTCGCGCATGGCCATGCTTTCCGAATCATATCTCACGAGAGGGCCCAGAGAATATCTCTCTGAGTGGAGGGGCAAAATCCCATCTTAGTTATTCACATCACGCAGCTTGATTCTCAGTCGACCCGAACCCTGCCTTTATAAGCGCCTGATTACGGATCAGCGTTTGTGTAACCTAAGTCGGTGATCCTCAACTCGGACTATGCAAAACCTCGGTCTAAGGATTACATTGATTGAGATATACAAATGACAACTTGTTCGTTGTACCTCAATATGGGTCAATCCGACTCGCTAAACTCTTTAGCCGAATCTGTGTAAGTTGGAATAGCATCTCCATGCTCATGACAAGTGGAACCGAGTCATCAAGCCAACTTTCACATTGGTATAAGTTGTGTGTTCAGCACAACTTCGATGACCAAGGATATTTAGTACAAACAACATGAATGCATAGTTCCACAACCGAATCACATATTCAATGATACACATCAGATGTTTATACAAGGACTACTTAATATCTTTATGAATACAATGGGAAATCTCATCATACATGATTGCCTCTAGGGCATATTCCCAACACTCTCCACACTTGACAATTTGATTGATACCCCAAAGATTACAAGTGCTCCTTGAGCTGTATTTTCTTGAGTATGCATCACCTGTTCTCTACTTGGTCCAACCTCCTTCTACTTCTGTTATGCCCTCCCTTATATAGGCAGTGCTAGCTAGCTAATACCCCTTTGGGTTCTAGGGTCTACTGTTTGGATCTTGGTCCCTACAATATGGGCCGGGTTATGGGATTGACTTAAGCCCATAAGCCCGGTCCATAAAGCTTGACAGCTAACAGTCTTCTGGTACACTGCTTCTTGTTCTTTTTGGCGTCACGCAGTTACTTTGTACATCAGCGCTTGCTTTGGGCGTCACCCGGCTCCTTTTGTGTCATCCCGGCGTCGCCCTTCTCTTTTGACCATGCTTTACCATGGTCCTTCCCGAACCTTACTCGGAAAGGTGCCACGCGTCCTTCTTGACTCGTCTCTTCCTCGGTTGACCATGCAAGGGTTACAACTTTGTCCTATACGGGCGGAGATAGTTTGTATCTCGGCTTTCATGCTTATATTACCTGGCCGTTCTTACCCGGCCTGGTTCATTTTTTACTCGGAGCCAACCCAGCTGCACTATGTTTCCCCTCTCGTGACCCTACCGGGGGTTATCCCCCCGACATTAGTCCCCGAAGCTGGTGAGGTCTAGCAGTTCAAGATGTTAGGCGTCTCCAGGTTCCTTTTGTGTGAATGGAACTTAGTTTTTGTCTTTTATCTACCTCAGTTTTGCATCTTGCCGGGTTAGTCTGACAATTTCGGGTCAATTCTTTGACTTCTTGGCTCGTTCTTGCCTCGAGCCGAATTATTTTGGCCAATTCCGGGTCATTTTCAGCGCACTTCAGTCACTGACAACTAGTAATCATGATTAGTTGCCTCAATTTTTTGTTCCAAGTTCTGGCGGCACAGTGAAGGCTGCGCAGTTATTCCCCATCACTGTGGCAGTCCCATCGGTCTGCGCCTCTTGTCCTTCCAGCCGTGACGTGGCACCGGATTTTTCGTGTATCTTTGGCTACGTGGCGCTCGCTGACTAGCTTACCCGGCCTGGTACACGGCCACACGCTGGCCGCACGACGCAGTTAGATCCCACGACGGGTTTTTTTACTTCCCTTAAGTAGGGGTTGGGGGTTTCCACTTCCCCCATGCCCGTTCAGTTTCCTTAGCCTTTCTTCTTCCTCACGCCTGCAAGATTGAACTGCCTCCTTTGCGGTTCCTTCTCCCTCTTGCTCTAGTGCTGCGATTGCCCCTGCCCTCTTTCGATTTCAGCACGGGTCCTCGTTGTTCCAAGCCTCTCGTTTCCGTGGAGGAGACAGACTCCAACGATCCCATGGGCGCTCGTGATGGAGCTGATGGTGCTGAGGAATAGGAGGTTCCCTTCGGTGAGCGCGGTGGTTGGGAAGGCTCTAAGGTCTCCACAAGAGGTGGAGTGGCTCCGCTCCACCAGACACATTCCACTACAAGTGGATTGCCGTCTCCCCACCGGTGAGATTTCTCCCACACCTCAAGCTGGCGAGCGGGTGGTTTTTCTTTCCCACTTTGAACTTGGTTTTGCTCTTCCTGTGAGCACCTTCTTTTCCTCGGTCCTTTCTACCTTCCATCTGCAGACCCACCATCTTACTACCAATGCAATTGGCTCTCTTTCTTGTTTCATATCTGCTTGCGAGGCCTATGTTGGAATTTGGCCCACAGTTCCTTTGTGGGCCAATTATTTTGGCTTTAAAGTTCAGGTTGTTCCCCAGCCTGGTGCTCCTCGATCCGAGAAGAGGCCGACCCGGTGTGGTGCTGCTAGCATCACCCCCAGGAGAGATTCTATCTTTCCTCGGGTTACCGGCATTGACTCCTGCAAGAAGTGGCATAGAACCTTTTTCTATGTCAAAAACAGCGGGTCCACTGACAACATCCGGCTTCCCCCTTTCTCGGACGAGGTCCCCAACAAGAAGTACTGGCAGCTTGACCCGCGCGACCAAGACGCTGCGGTAAACGAGGCAAACACTATCCTAGAAAGGTTGCTGTCGCCGGATGAAAACTTTCATCTCGCCGACTCTGACCTCATGTGCACCTTCATCTCACGCCGGGTAAGCCCCATCCAAGCCAGGAGCCACAATATGTGCTTCATGAGCGGGTCCCATGATCCCACTCGGCATTCCACTAAGCAGCTCACTCATGACTCCATTTGCCGCCGAGTAAGCTCAATCTTCAAATTGAACTGGGCGGATGATTGGGCTTGGAGTTGCCCACCATTTAGTCGGGTCAGGCCTGTCCCCTGGGTAAGTTTTCCGGATTACCTTCTCGCCGAGTAGGCTTTAGCTCTTTTGCCACTCTTTAGTTCAGTTCTTTAGTTTCTTATTCTGTTTGTCCTTCGCAGAACCTCCTTCACCAGGTTGATGACAGTACTATCCCTCCTGCTGGCTATAACGGGGATCGCTCTGACTTGGACGAGTTCGAGTATGACCTGGAGTGCTTCATGCCCATCCTGCACACTGCGGCTGCTTCAGCTTCGGGTAAGAGTCAATCTCGCAATCCCTTACAAGATTGGTCTAACGATGATGATTGTATGCTTTTGGAGGTATATGCCTTGTGAGCTTAATCTCTTTGCTTATCCGAGTAAGCCCGTTATTTACTTATGCAGCTGGCCATGTACATGACGTTCCTCCTCTCGCCGTGGGCGGTGTCGGCAAGATTCCCGTTTCTAAGCCGAAGCGACGCGAAACCTCCTCCAGCACTCAGCCGGCCAAGAAGAACAAGCCCACTCCGATATCTCCTGCTGCCTCTGCTGCTGCCAGCCTGAGTGAGACTCGCCAAGCTGTTGGGCGCCGAGTCATCCGTGACCCGGTTGTCACCGGGTAACTTTTTGCACCTTGACTTCTCTGCTCTTTTCTTTCTCATTACTGCTGTTCTCTCATATATATCTTGTTGTTTTCAGTGTTGCACCTTTGACGGCAAATCAGGCTGCTTCTAGCATTGCCTCGCCGCTTAGATCTGCACCTCCTCGAGTTGACTCGGCGGCGCCGAGTCCCATCTGGGTCGAGGCTCGCACTATTGAGGATCACGCTTCTCAGTGTCAGTCAGACCTGGTGGATCACTCGGCTAGCGCCCCTGTCGCTGGCCAGGAGAAACTTCCTTATCTTGGTGCCCACAAGTCTGGCACCGAGAAACCCTCTGCTACCAGTTCTTCTGGCATCAGCCCTCAAGCTGATGTGAATGAACAACTTCCTGATCTTGGAGCCAGCAAAACTGCTGATCCCAGTTAGGGGGCTCCAAGATCTTCTCCAAATCCTCCTGCTCGCTCTCAAATTCTGTCAAAGGGCTAGACCCAGCCCAAGGATCTAGTTCGACTCGCCCCTCTTCTCGCAAATCTACCTCTTCCAAGCAAACAACTCTAGTTTGCGCTCCGGGTTCTACTCCTCAGATTCGGCCTCCTACGTCGGCGACCGTGTTCGCTTCGACGGGTAAGGGGGACGGATCCGCGGCTGCCGGGTCAGGGGATGGCTCCAGGGCTGTTACCCTCCATACTTTTGCTGCTGCAACCCGAGCCACTATGGGAACCGCCCTGAAAACGGGTCAAGTTCTTACTCGGACGCTCAACGGCAAGAGCCTTGGTTCGGCTGAGCCTTACGCCGTGGCATGGAATGCAGCAGGCGAGCAGGAGGTCAGCACTCGTACTGGCAAGAAACTGAAGCTGGGCCCCAAGGTCGTCTTCGACATAACCCAGCAGGCCATTACTCTGATGGCCCGCGCTGACGAAATAAATGAGGTAAAGTAACTTCTTACTCTTTTGTACTGTTGAGTATTTCCTTTATACATATCACCTATTCCCCGAGGTTACAGTTGAGTAATAGACTTACTCGGCTGTAAGCTCTTCAATTATTCACTTAGTCTTTGAATCCCACGCTTGCATGTTAGAGCTTCGAATCCTAGCCCTCGAGGTTATTGTCGAGTAAGGAACTTACTCGGCTGTAAGCTCTTAAACTCTTTGATTTCTTTATGACAAACTCATGTTAGAGATTCAATCCCTAGCCCTCGAGGTTACTACCGAGTAAGGAACTTACTCGGTTGTAAGCTCTTAAACTCTTTGATTTCTTTATGACAAACTCAAGTTAGAGCTTAAATCCCTAGCCCTCGAGGTTTCTGCCGAGTAAGGAACTTACTCGGCTGTAAGCTCTTAAGCTCTTCTTTATTCGGAAGGTCACTTGACTTTACTCTTTCTTATTGTCTGACTTCTTTGATTAGCTTACGCACAACGAGCGCACTAAGCTCTCATCCTGGCGCATCGCAAGCTCGAACTTCCGTATGAGAATCTGCAGACTGACACCTACGGCCAAGGTAATATCTTTGCTCTTTCTCTTTTATTTGATGTAATTTTCCTTGGTTCATCTTCTCATTTTTCCTCTTGCTCTTGTTCCATAGCCACTGCTCAGGATACCATCAACGATCTTCACTCGCAAATCAGTGAGGCCGAGAGTAAATTTCTTGCCTTCCTAAGCCAATAGTTGAAATTTTTCTGTTGGTACTAACAAATATGTGTTCTGAATAAGACGAGAAGCACCAAGCCGAACTCCAGAAGGAGCGCGATGAAGTGACTCGGCTGAAGAAACTGATGGCCGAGACGGAGTAGAAGCATTTGGCCAAGGTGAAAGGGCTGAAGGAAGAAATTGCCGACAAGAATGAGCAGCAGGCCACCAGCGCCGAGAAGACCAAGAAGCTGCTTGACGAGGCCGAGTCATTGGTTAAGTCGGCAAATCTGAACCTCGGCGCCCTTCAAGCCAAGACCAAAACCTGGCACAGCAAGCTTGCCGCCATCAACTTCTTTGTCGGTAGTGAGTTCTTACTCTTTACGCACTGCATAAGTCCTCTTCTGGACCTCCTCTATCTACCATTGTCACTTGCTAACTTTTCTCTTTTTTCTTGCAGAGAATTTTCCTGAGGCCAACATGTTTGCCATCCAAGCCATGAAGAAAATGAGAGCCGAAGCTGGTGCTCCTGCTGACGGCGAGGTGTCCATGGAGGAGCTCCTCGCAGCGGTGTCTGAACGGTCACGACCCTCAAGTCCTGCGGTGTGGACTTGCTCAAGTCAGCTATCCATGCGTTTCACATGCTCTGGACGGATGAAGACCCACCGGAACTCATCGAGCCGCTCGCCGACAGATTGCTCCTTACTGAAGACCGGCTGGATCAATGGCGTGAGTCGGCCGGCCGAGCTGCAGCGGACAAGGCTCTGCCCTTCGTGCTTTCATGGTACGAGGACATCAACCTCGATGTTCTTACTCGCATAAGGGGAGATGGAAAATGGCTGAATGACCCGGAGCTGATCAAGAAGCGCCAGGAGCGAGCTTATGCCATGATCGAGTACACCATGGTGCATGCTTGGTGTGAAGGGCCTAGCTTCCTTGACCTTGGCGACCCGCTCGTCGAAGTTGCTGATGAAGAGGGTGGCAACAGCGAGGCAACCAAGTCAGATGATCCAGATGACCCGACTGCAGATGCCCCTCACCCGGCCGATGCCCCAAGCACTCCTGGCTCCGAGAACGCTCCTCCAAGTTCTTCTGCTCCTTAGGCCAACAAATACTTGAACTTTTATTAGATCCCCGGTAAGCCGGGTACAGATGTAACATACATTGAACTTGAAGTTTGACTATGTGCCTTTTGATAGGCTTTATATGTTTGCGTTATGCTCTTAGTGCGAATCATTCAAGGGAAAGTCCCCGAGTTTCATTTTGCCGTGTCACCTTTCCTTGCCTCTAGCCCTTGTCTACCTTTTTTCGGCGTTCGACATTAGGATCTCAAAGTACGAAGGATTTAGTTAGCTGGTATGAAACTTGGATAACTTGGCCGAGATTACTCGACACGTAGTATAACAAGACCTGCAGAGAGTTAGGAAAAAAACTAAAGTCGACTCGCGTTTCTCCCTTGTATTTATCCGGCGTTCGTGTTTACCCGTCTTAGATCTTTTTCTCTTGATTGCCATGAAGCCGTGTTTTCGGACAACAGCATAGTCGAAGTGTTGATTTCTCCTGAGTAAACACTACTTGTTTCGAGATAAATTTCGGGTATCACGCCAGCCGACGTAAAATAATTGAAATGGAAAGCCTAAGGGGTAGCCCCCAAGTCAGTTTTTCAAATCATACCATTTTATTATTAGCACATAACCGAAAACACGTCCGACATATGAGAGTTCGAGTGATACATGCACTGCTTCACCTAAGTATAGAAGGGACGAAGAAGTGCTACGTTCCATGACCTTTTGGTTTCATCTCCTGACCTGTCCGCGTTGTTCTTTTGCGCTTCATGAGCGTCTATGAGATAGTAGGAATCATTGTGCAATGCTCTGCTTACAATGAATGGACCTTCCCAAGGAGGCGATAATTTATGCATTCCGGCTGTGCGCTGCACTAGCCTTAGTACCATATCTCCTTCTCGGAAAACATGAGGTTGCACTTTCCGGCTATGGTAGCGTCGGAGATTTTGTTGATATATAGCAGATCTGGAGAATGCCAGTTCCCTTGCTTCTTCGAGTAAATCTACTCCATCTTCTCGGGCCTCTTTTACCTCGGCTTCCGAGTATTGCCTTATCCTTGGCGAGCCATATTCTATGTCGGCAGGCAAAACTGCTTCAGCCCCATATACAAGGAAAAATGGCGTATAACCAGTTGATCGATTCGGAGTCGTTCTTAAGTTCCATAGTATTGAGGGTAGTTCCTCTATCCAACAACCAGGTGATCTCTCGAGTGGTTCCATCAAGCGGGGTTTTATCCCGAACAGAACTAAGCCATTAGCCTGTTCAACTTGTCCATTTGATTCTAGATGAGCGACTGACGCTACGTCGAGTCTTATTCGGTGTTTCCCATAGAAGCGAGGAAAAACTCCTTCGACAAAGTTCGTGCCATTGTCAGTAATCACACTGTGTGGGTAACCGTATCTGAGGATTATATCCCTTAGGAATGTAACAGCTGTTTTGCCGTCCAATTTTTTGATTGTTTTAACTTCTATCCACTTAGTGAACTTATCAATCATGACCAAGATATGAGTCATGCCTCCCCTTGCTGGTTTGAATGGTCCTACCATATCTAGGCACCATACTACAAACGGCCAAGTGATTGGTATATTCTTCAATTCAGACGCTGGCAAATGCGATTTGGACGCATAGTGTTGACAACCACTGCATTTTTCGACTAACTCCTGTGCTTGTGCCAATGCGCTTAGCCAGTAGAATCCATGTCGGAATGCCTTCGCTACCAATGCTCTTGATGATGCATGGTTCCCGCACTCTCCTTGATGGATATCCAATAAGATCTCCTGGCCTTGCTCTGAGCTAATACAACGTTGCAGTACACTTGTCACACTTTGCTTGTAGAGTTCCTTGTTGATTATGGTGTATGCTTTTGCCCTTCGAGCCGTTTGCCTTTCCAGTGTTTCATCACTCGGCAAGGTTCGATCTTTCAAATAACTGAATATTGGTTGTGCCCACATTGGTATCACTGGTTCTGGGTCAGCTTCAACATTGATGTCCATTGGTTCCGCCGAGATATGCTCTGCCGACATAACCTGAGGAGTCCCCGAGTGTGATTCGGCTACCCCTGAGGTGAACGGATCAGCCCGAGTGACTCGAACCTACCCCTGAGTTGATATCCATTGGCACTGCCTCTGATTCCTGACTCACCGGGATGACCCTGATTGATTTGGACTCTAGCGACGGCTTGATCGATGGCTTCCTGAGATGCTCCAATGCTACCCCTAGTGGTATTGCTTGTCTGGATGATCCTAGTTTGGATAACACATCTGCTGCCTCATTTTCTGCTCTAGGAATGTGATGAAATTCGCAACCGTCAAAATATCCCGAAATTTGCTGCACGTGGAAGCGATATAATGGCATGTTTGCGTCCAGTGCGTCCCAATGTCCAGACACTTGCTGAATCACCAAATCCGAATCGCCAAAACACATGATCCTTTTGATATCAATTTCCTTGGCTACGTTAATGCCATGGAAGAGTGCTTCATACTCGGCAACGTTGTTAGAAGCAGCAAAATGAATCTGCAAGACATACCTCAGTTGATCCCTCTTTGGAGATGTGAGCACTATCCCGGCGCCCAGACCCATTCTCGTCTTGGACCCGTCAAAATTCATTTTCCAGTAATTTGGATATGGCAGTGGTGGTTCGTACTGCATATCCATCCATTCTACAAAGAAATATGTAATGGCTTGAGATTTTATTGCATCCCGCCTATCATATTGTAGAGTGTATGGTGCCAGTTCAATGGCCCATTTGGATACTCGGCCGCTGGCATCTTTGCTGCCCAATATATCCGAGATAGGTGCCTCACATATTACCCGGATTGGGTGTCCTTGAAAATAATGTTTCAGCTTCTTTGCTGCCATATATACCCCATATGTCATCTTCTGATAATGCGGGTAATTCTGTTTCGAGACAGAGAGCACTTCGCTCAAGTAATATACTGGTCTTTGGACTGTTTTGCCCCTTCTTCACGTTCAACCACTATTACTGCACTTACAACTCTGTTGGTTGTGGCGACATAGAGCAGCATTGGCTCCTTGCATAGTGGTGACGCTAATATTGGTGTTGTTGCCAACATTTTCTTTTATTCATGGAAAGAGCTATCAGCTTGCTGTGTCCATGTGAATTTGTCTGATTTCTTCATCAGCTGATATAGTGGTAGGGCTTTTTCGCCTAGCCGACTAACAAACCTGCTCAATGAAGCCAGGCATCCAGTAAACTTCTGGACATCATTCAGGGTTTTTGGCAATTCCATTCTTTCGATGGCCCTGATCTTTGTTGGGTTAGCTTCAATTCCTCGGCTAGATACAAGGAATCCGAGTAACTTGCCAGCCAGGACACCAAATGTACATTTTTCTGGGTTAAGTTTCATCCGAAATCTTCTCAAGTTTGCGAATGTTTGACGCAAGTCCTCAATTAGAGTATGACTTTGTTTGGTTTTTATTACCACGTCATCGACGTATACTTGAACATTTTTGTCCAATTGATCTTGCAAGCATTTTTGCATGCATCTTTGATATGTTGCGCCTGCATTTCTCAATCCGAATGGCATGGTGCGATAGCAATAAGCCCCGTACGGGGTGATAAAAGCTGTCTTTATTTGATCATTTGGATTCAGTGGAATCTGATGGAATCCTGAATATGCATCCACAAATGACAACAACTCACACCCAGCAGTAGAATCTATGACTTGATCCATCCGAGGCAGAGGAAATGGATCTTTCGGACACGCCTTATTGAGGTTTGTGTATTCAATACACATGCTCCATACCACTGCCATGTTCGGGTCATCTTTCTTCTTATCGACCAGGACTGGATTTGATAACCAGTCCGGGTGCAGCACTTCCATGATGAATCCAGCAGCTAAAAGTCTTGCAATCTCGGTCGCTATTACTTTCCTCCTATCTTCGGCAAAGCGGCGGAGGGGTTGCTTCACCGGCCTTGCATCTGGTCTTACATGAAGAGAGTGCTCAGCCAGCTCCCTCGGAACTCCTTGGAGATCTTGAGTGGACCATGCAAAGATGTCCCGAATCTCACGAAGGAAGCTGGTGAGCTCGCTTTCCTATTTATTTGTAAGGCTAGCCCCAATGGTTACTACGCGCTCTGGGAAAGTTTCATTCACCTGCACCTTCTTGGTTTCCTTGGTAGCTTGAAATGACACATTGCCATGTGGGTTGGTGAGTGCCGACATGGACATTTGTGTTGCTTTGGCCAATGCTGCCACCTCCAACATCTGACTTTTCTCTTGTGCTATGACGAGTGACTCGGCCAGTGAAGATCCGGCTGAGGCACAAGCAATAGATCTTTTGTAATGTCCTTCAACTGTGATCACCCCACATGGGCCTGGCAGCTTCATCTTCAAGTAAGCGATGTGAGGAGTAGCCATGAACTTTGCCATAGCCGGCCTGCCGAGTAAGGCATGATATGAGCTGACCAAATCTACTACCTCGAACTCTATGGCTTCAGTGCGACAATTTTCTCTGTTGTCGAATAAGACATCAACCCAGATCTTGCCACTTGGCTCACAGGACAATCCTGGCACAATCCCGTGGAAAGTGGTCTTAGTAGGCTCCAACATGTTCATGGTAATGCCTAACTTGAGCATAGTATCCTTGTACATGATGTTGATGCTACTACCATCATCGATTAACACCTTTGAAAATTTCACGTTGATATCTGGGCCCATGAACGTTGGATCCAGAACCAGAGCGTATCCTCCTGGGGTTGGCATGATTTTGGGGTGATCCTTTATACTCCAAGTTATCTCTTGCTCAGACCAATGCATGTACTTGGGAATTGCCGGCATCATGGCATTCACTTCCATCATTCGTTGCTGCTGGCTCTTCTTGTCATTTGGCTCTGTGACAAAGACAACATAGCTCTGGTGATGTTCTCTGTACTCATTTCTGGTTGGAGGACCGACATGGGCATCGTCACCTCTTGGATTGTGCACTTGGTGCACAACTTCTCTTCTTTCTTGATTCTGATACCTCGGCTGCCTGTTGTCAGATCTGTTATTTGCTCCTACTGCTTGAGCATTTCCTCCTGTAAGTGGTGGAGGGGGAGGTGGTGGAAGGTGCTTATTCGGCGAGTCCACTCTGTCTCCTTTCTGAAACCAAGTGCATTGCCTTGTTGAGTGATTTGCCGGCTTACTCGGACTTGGCGTGTGAAACTTACACGGCTGATCCAGCATCATCTTATAGGTGTATTTTTGTCGGTCTTGATACTGTTTCCTCTTATCGTATGGCTTTTTTCCGTCATTCTTTGGCACCCATTTTTGTTGACCATTTGTCCTTTGACGCTGACTGCTTCCAGCATCTGGATGATCCTGACTCACAGCTGCAACCTGAGCCGAACCATACCTGTAATCCGGCCTCTCATCTCTTCTCTTGCTTCTGTATTCGGATCTCACCTGGCGCCTTTGCGACCCGGTAGTGTCATAGATCTGAGTCCCAGTCATCCCGTCTGCCGACATGAGCAGCGACTGAGTCGGATCTCCTAACGCGTACGAGTCGGCGATTCTTATCATCTCTGCTAGGCTTGCCGGCATATCACTTTGTAACCTTTGCCACAACACACTCCCATGTCTACATCCTTGTGCAAACCATGTGATTGCTTGTGACTCGATTACCCCTTCACAAGAGTTACGCATCGTACACCACCTTCTGAGGAACTCCCTGTCTGTCTCATTCGGTCTTTGCTTGCACATTGCTAGTTGTTGTGGGCGTTTCGGCCTCTTTTAAGTGCTCGTGAAATTTCTCACGAAGGCGTCGTGAAAATCAATCCAACTGTTGATGCTTCTGGGTGGAAAATTGTTCAACCATACCCGAGCTGGTCCTTCCAACATCTGCGGTACGTAACGTACTGCCCATCTCAAGTTTCCCTGCGCGATCTTCACAGCGGTTCCATAATCTATGAGCCAATCCTCTATCTTTGTGCTTCCATCATATGTTTTTGTCCCTCTGGCCAGCTAGAAATTTGGCACCGGTGGATCCTTCATGATCCTTGGGCCAAAACATGGTGGACCCTGCAGACCATGTGATTCAATTATCTCTGCCATTTTTATGTGGTCAAGCTTCAGCCTGGCATCATCCGGCTAAAGGTTCCTACCTCTGTATCTCGCTCACATTGCTTGATATGCATGATCCGGCAGCTCATACCCGTCATTTACCATAGCCGAGTAACCATCATTGTACTTATTGGCGTTTAGGTCAGCTGGCTGTTGAACTGCTTTTCCCGTGCTCTGATGTCTTCTTTCCGGCCGAGCTGGTGCGTTATTCGGAGCTGGATTTCCTCCTCCTGCCGAGTGAGTTGTGCGCCGAGTATGAGGCGCAAAATTTTGCCCTCCGTTGTCATTTCTCTGTCCAATTTTTTCCTGGTTTTAATTTTCTCGGGGATTACTTCTTTTTGCCCCTTGCGCATGCGCCGGGTTTCCTTGAACTACTGCCGGATCATAGGTGACCATCTGCTTGTTTATTCCAGAATCCACACTTTTTCTTTTCTCGGCCTGGGTTCCGCTCCGGGTGAGGATGCCGTGTGCCCAGCCGATCTTGCCGGAACAGGAGTTGTCGAGTGAACCAGCTGTGATCTCCCTGCTATACCCGGATTTTCTCTATAATATGCCTCATTCATCATGCTGGCTGCTTTTACTAACTCATTGACTCGTTCTTGCTGCCTTTTCTTTGCTTCCCCCTCCAAGTGGGGTAATTCTGCCATTGCTGCTTCTGTTGCTCGCAGATTAGCTGCTGCTGTGTTGTACGTTGGACACATGGTCGTCTCATTGCTGTTCTCTGGTGTTATCTTTGATGACGCATCTGCCAGTTCTTCGTTGAGGTTCCCTCCTCTCAATCTCGTTGCATCAAGCCGGGTCTTTGCGCCCTTGACTCGATTTGCCGAGTTAAGCTCTCGAATAGTGATATCCACATCCTGTTGTAATTGTGCTAGCTACTTTGCTTGCTCCAGGACTTTTATCCTGGCTTCTTCCAACTCGGCTTGCACACGCGAAGGGTTAGTGGCTTGTGCCACTGGCTCTGCCAACTTATCTATCGCTTCATGCAGCTCCTTAGCTCTTTTGCTCCTAGCTATGTTCTCTGGTTTCTCCAGCGGCGCCTTTGCTGTTCTTGCAGCCCTTGGCGTTTCCTCATGATTTCCTCCTTCTGTGTTTTCATTTACCACTGGAATTACTGGGGGAGCTACGGGGTTTGGGGAAGTCATCATTACCTCCATGGAGACGAGTTAGAGAGTTTTCGACTGGTGCCGTTGGGGGATCCGGCGCCAGGACGACGTGCTCAGGATATGCGCGCTCCACGCGCACCGCGACGTAGACCTGGTGCTCGCCGAATTTGATGAAGCGACCGTTCCTAGGGAACGGCTTGGTCCCGAAGCAGCCCGCGTTGTCGCTGACGAAGTTGAGCGCTCCAAACCTCTGGATGAGGCCGGAGTAGACGCGCTCGCCGGTCTTGGTGATGATGTTGCCCGTCCGGATGAAGACTCCATCAAGCACCTGCTTCTGTCCCATGGTGGGCGCCAACTGTCGTGGTGGTGGCACGGCAGATTCCATGGGTAGGCTTAAGTTGGGGGCCGAATGGGTGCTTGTGGTCACCGGGGAGGGAGTGCACGGTCGAGCCATGCACGAAGAACAAGAAGAACTCTCCACACTTGACAATTTGATTGATACCCCAAAGATTACAAGTGCTCCTTGATCTGTATTGGCTTGAGTACGCAGCACCTGTTCTCTACTTGGTCCAACCTCCTTATACTTCTGCTATGCCCTCCCTTATATAGGCAGTGCTAGCTAGCTAATACCCCTTTGGGTTCTAGGGTCTACTGTTTGGATCTTGGTCCCTACAATATGGGCCGGGTTATGGGCTTGCCTTAAGCCCATAAGCCCGGTCCATAAAGCTTGACATCTAACGGTCTTCTGGTACGCTCCTTCTTGTTGTTTTTGGCGTCACGCAGTTACTTTGTATGTCAGCGCTTGCTTTGGGCATCACCCGGCTCCTTTTGTGTCATCCCGGCGTCGCCCTTCTCTTTTGACCATGCTTTACCATGGTCCTTCCCGAACCTTACTCGGAAACGTGCCACGCGTCCTTCTTGACTCGGCCCTTCCTCGGTTGACTCGGCTCGTTGGTACCTGCAAGGGTTACAACTTTGTCCTATACGGGCCGAGATAGTTTGTATCTCGGCTTTCATGCTTATCTTACCCGACCATTCTTACCCGGCCTGGTTCATTTTTTACTCGGATCCAACCCAGCTGCACTATGTTTCCCCTGTCGTGACCCTACCGGGGGTTATCCCCCCGACAGCAATGCTCCCCGGCAACGGCGCCAGAAATAGTCTTGATGACCCACAAGTATAGAGGATCGCAACAGTCTTCGAGGGTAGTATTACCCAATTTATTGATTTGACACAAGGGGAGCCAAAGAATACTTGCAAGCCTTAACAACTGAGTTGCCAATTCAGCTGCACCTGGAAATAGTTCTTGCTCACAGAAGTTTATCAGTAGCAACGGTTTGTAGTAGCAACAGCAAAGCAACAGCAACAGTAAACAAGATCAATAGTAACAGTAGCAGCAAACAATATGGTATGAGTGCGGTAGGCATAGGGATGGATGGACGGACGTTGCATGGACGAGTCTAAACATGTAGCTTCTGTTGGGCCACGCGGAGATAAAATAAAATTTTCCTCTAACGTGGTGATCCCAAGATCTAGCTGAGGTAGAAGGCCACGAGATTTACCACTAGACGCGCGGTTGCGGATTACTGATGAAGAGCGTCAGTTGATGCAGTGCAGTCCTCACGATCCGATCGTCCTGGTTCTGATCACACAGCACCTCTGCTGGTATCCACACGTACAAGGAGGAGCACCGGCGGCGAACTGCTAGGTTCGTTACGGCGGCTGGACTGCTGTGGAGCTAGGGTTTCCAACACATGGAATGACCTAACCGAACAACGATTAACCTTTCGGGTTCGTGCTCCACTATATATAGGGAGTGAACGTGGGCTCTGCTCGCGCGACCCATTTACTAAAGCCCATATAACACTAGTCACCGTGAGTCCAACTCACTAACTCAGTCCTAATCTGGTTTAGGTCCAACCCAACCAGATTATATGTTTAGATCTAATCCGAACTTGCTCCCGCTCTTAAGTGTGTGACCCCGTAGGCTCATGGTTACTTGGATACGATTAGAGTCCGACTCACAATCGATCAGTCGGCATCGGCTCCTAGCAGAACGTGCCGACTCCCAAGTACCAAAGAGTCATGACGACTTGCCTTTCCAATGCGACTTACATCTGAGTCCCTTTTGCCTCACGATATACCTTGTCAGACTATAGGCGAATATATGTCATCCCTTAAATAGTCCGACTCTCTTCTCGATCCGAGATAAGTGATTCACCCGACTAACTCTTAGTCGATCGCCTCGGTTAACACTTAACCGAGTCGCGCATGGCCATGCTTTCCGAATCATATCTCACGAGAGGGCCCAGAGAATATCTCTTCGAGTGGAGGGGCAAAATCCCATCTTAGTTATTCACATCACGCAGCTTGATTCTCAGTCGACCCGAACCCTGCCTTTATAAGCGCCGATTCGGATCGTTTGTGAGAACCTAAGTCGGTGATCCTCAACTCGGACTATGCAACAACCTCAGGTCTAAGGATTACATTGATTGAGATATACAAATGACAGCTTAGTTCGTTGTACCTCAATATGGGTCAATCCGACTCGCTAAACTCTTTAGCCTAGTCTGTGTAGGTTGGAATAGCATCTCCATGCCCATGACAAGTGGAACCGAGTCATCAAGCCAACTTTCACATTGGTCTAAGTTGTGTGTCTAGCACAACCTCAATGACCAAGGATATTTAGTACAAACAACATGAATGCATAGTTCCACAACTGAATCACATATTCAATGATACACATCAGATGTTTATACAAGGACTACTTAATAACTTTATGAATACAATGGGAAATCTCATCATACATTATTGCCTCTAGGGCATATTCCCAACAGTCTCCCACTTGCACTAGAGTCAATCTTCCGACATCACATGTCTAAGCATCTAATTCCCATGGTGGCTCTCGTGTGCCTCATGCTTGGTGGGGTAACGGCTTTGTCAACGGATCCGCAATATTTGCATCCGTGTGTACCTTGCATAACTTGATATCACCGATCCACGAACTGGCGAATTAGGTGGTACCGCATGAGTATGTGCTTGTTCTTACGGTGTTGTCTAGGTTCCTTGGCTTGTGCAATAGCACCATTGTTGTCACAATACACGTCCAACGGATTGGACGAGCCACGAACCACACCAAGATCCATGAGGAAATTCCTCATCCAAACAACTTCCTTTGCTGCCTCCGGCGGCAATATACTCAACCTCATTGTGACGCATACAGCCTCTCTTGCTTGGAACTTTTCGCTCCACACCTCGTTTATAATAAACACGTATCCGGATTGCGAGCGAGAATCATCAGAGTCAGTGAGATAACTCGCATCCGTGTAACCCTTTACACTGAGTTCATCTTCACCACCATAAACCAAGAACATATCCTTAGTCCTTCTTAAGTACTTTAGGATATTTTTAGCCGCTGTCCAGTGGATCTCTCCAGGATCAGCCTGGTATCTGTTCACAACACTTAGAGCATAGGAAACATCCGGCCTAGTACAAATCATGGCGTACATGATGGATCCGACTGCAGAAGCATACGGAATCGCACTCATCCGACTTCGCTCATTAGTTGTCGAAGGACACTGAGTCTTGCTAAGTTTTACACCATGGGACATCGGTAAGAACCCCTTCTTAGACGATTCCATGTTGAACTTTTTCAACACTTTGTCCAAATAAGTACTCTGACTCAATCCAATGAGCCTCCTTGATCTATCTCTATAGATCCGGATTCCGAGGATGTATGTTGCCTCACCCAAGTCTTTCATTGAGAAACTCCTTTCCAATGATTCCTTAGTTTCTTGCAACATCTGGACATCATTTCCAATCAGTAATATGTCATCCACATATAAGATTAGAAAATTTACTTTGTTCCCACTAAACTTCTTGTATGAACAAGAATCATGATCACTCTTGATGAAGCCAAACGATTTGACTACCTCATCAAAGCGAATATTCCAACTCCGAGCTGCTTGCTTCAACCCATAAATGGATTTCTGAAGTTTGCATACCTTGTCAGCATTAGCCGGATCGACAAAACCCTCGGGCTGTATCATATACACGTCCTCGGTTAAATTTCCGTTAAGGAAAGCCGTTTTGACATCCATCTGCCATATCTCATAGTCGAAATAGGCCGCTATAGCTAACATGATCCGAACTGATTTAAGCATCGCTACGGGTGAGAAAGTCTCATCGTAATCAACTCCTTGAACTTGTCGGAACCCCTTCGCGACAAGGCGTGCTTTATAGATTGAAACATTTCCATCCATATCAGTTTTCTTCTTAAAGACCCATTTGCACTCGACGGGTCTTGCACCGTCTGGCAGATCAACCAAGTTCCAAACTTGATTTTCATCCATGGACTTTATCTCGGATATCATGGCTCCAAGCCATGACTCGAATCGATCCCACCATCGCTTAGAATAATTTGCCGCTCATCACTGTCGCTAACACATCACGAACACTTCGTAATCTTGCCGATCTTCGTAGTACAGTCTTTCTTTTCGGCTCACGATCGGCTCAACCTCCAAGGTTTTTGCCGATTCGCTATTAGCTGATTCGCTATTAGCCGATTCCTCTCGAATTTCTTGAGTTGCAGGTGCTCCCACTTACTCCCCGACCGAGAAACTCTTTCTCAAGGAAGACACCATTCGGCGACAAACACTTTGCCCTCTTCTCGGTTGTAGAAGTAGTAACCAAGGTTTCCCTCGGATACCCACGAAAATACATTTATCCGACTTGGCGTAAGCTTGTCCGATCAAGTCGCTTGACAAAAGCTTCACAACCCCAAATCTTAAGAAAAGACAAACTCGGATTTTTGCTGTCCACATCTCATGCGGTGTCTTCTCTACCGATTTTGATGGTACTTTGTTTAGTGTGAACGCATTTGTTTCTAGACAATAACCCCAAAATGATAAAGGCAGATCTGTCTGACTCATCATTGATCGTACCATGTCCAACAAGGTCCGATTCCGCCTTTCAAACACCATTCCTTTGTATGCGTTCTGGAGTAAGTTGAGGAACTATTCCACAACTTTTCGATGGTCATCAAACTCATGGCTCATGTACTCGCCTCCTCGGTCCGATCAAGAAACTTTATTTTCTTGCCGAGTTGATTCTAGCTTCATTCTGGAATTCTTTGAACTTTTCAAAGGCTTCCGACTTATGTTTCATTAAGTAGACATATCCATACCTACTCAAATCATCGTGAAGGTAATGAAGTACTCATAACCACCCCTGGTAGGTGCTCATTGGTCCACATACATCACTATGTACTAGTCCCAACAAGTCGGACGCCCTTTCGCAACTCTTTGCAAAAGGTGTCTTGGTCATTTTGCCGAGTAGGCAAGATTCGCATGTCTCGAACGACTCCAAGTCGAACGAAGTTAGGAGTCCATCATCATGGAGCTTCTTCATGCGTTTCAAACTTATATGACCAAGCCGACAGTGCCAAAAGTAAGTCATATTCAGATCATTTGGTTTCAACCTTTTAACATTTATGTTATAAACCGACTCACCATCAAGATTCAAAATAAATAACCCGTCCTGGACGGGTGCAAAGCCGTGAAACATATCATTCAAATACAAAGAACAACCATTATTCTTGATATTTGACTCAGAGCCTTGCCTCATCAAACATGAAGCATAAATAATGTTTCGACTGAGCACTGGAACATAATAACAATTATTCAGTTCCATAATGAATCCAGAAGGTAAATGAAGTTGCATCGTGCCGACTTCCAACGCAGCAACTCTTGCTTTGTTGCCGACTCGAATATCAACCTCGCCTCTTGCTACGCTCCTAGTTCTTACCAGTCCCTGCAACGAGTTGCAGATGTGAATAACTGATCCGGTATCATATACCCGAGAACTATTAGGTGCATCAGCAAGATATATGTCTATAACATTGCAAACAAGTGTACCAGTCGAATTCATACCTCCACTCTTGGCTTTGTCGGCCAAGTACTTGCAGTTCCTCTTCCAAAGGGCCATCCGCCTTGCGGTAGAAGCAAGTGGATCCGGTGAAGGAGATGGCTTAGTCCGAGGAAGTGCTTGGGACAGGTCTGAGCACCTTTCCTCGACTTAGCCTTCTTCTTAGTCCAAGAACTTTTCTTGAACTTAGCCTTATTCTCGCACCATCAACACTTGACTGGTGCCCTTCTTGAGATCCGCCTCACTGCTTGAGCATCCCATGCAATTCGGTGAGCTTCTTATCCATACCATGCATGTGGTAGTTGAAATGAACTGCCCATATGCACTAGGAAGAGAGTTCAGAATTATATCCGTAGCGAACTCTTCGCTTATGGGGTAGCCAAGCCTCTCCGAGACCTGCGTAACCAACCATTTTGATCACATGCGGACTCGGTGGATCACCATCCTTAAGCTTGCAACTCAGCAAAGCACGAGAGACTTGATACCTCTCGGTCTTCGCTGAGCACGAACATACTTTTGAGGCTTTCGATCATATCGTAGGCCTCAACATGCTCGAACTGTTTTTGCAAGTCCGGTTCCATGTGAGCAATCATAAGACAGCTAATATCCGTGGACTCATCTTTAGCCCGACGGTAGGCATTGGTGGCTGCGACAGTCGCATTCTCATTTGGCTCATCTGGAAGTGGGTTGTCTAGGACATGGTCCTTCTTTTCTTGTTTGAGAACAATTCTCAGATTTCGATACCAGTTGGTAAAATTAGTGTCGTTCAGTTTATCTTTCTCAAGAATGGTTCTCAACGCAAAACCGGATATCTGAGAGTGACTGCTACTTGGTGCCATGATCTACAACAGAAAATATGCAAAACACTTAAGACATTTATTCATAAAAGAGCAAGCATATTAAACATTTTAATATTTTATGCTCCCACTAGAACCAACACCCCTCCGATGGTTACTTAGTGATTCAGGATCCTAAATAAGCAAGTCGGCTAGTGAGCTTTAGCATCACTGCTAGCCGCCAAGTGATCTAGGTAGACAACTCCTTGTCAATCGCATCCCATGCGACTCTGTTGGACGGGTGTCATCACATGCCCCGGCTCCCATCCGACTTTTCCCCGAGTCCCACAACCGTTGTGATAGACCCGTCTAGCTTACCAAGTGTTTCTGCAGTAAGAGTCCGACTCGAACCCACCTAGTCGAAAAGAATTGGCAGCACCTCAATTTTATGAGCCCACTACCAAAAATGTCCGACTTGTGATGGTGCAAACATCAAGGGAAAACCGACTAGACCTTCTTTGAGGGATTAAATTTTACCGACTATCTAATAGAGGTAAAACTGAGACATAACAATAACACAAAATAAAGCAATTATAATGTGAAATGGTATGGCTCTCTTCATGGCGATCTCCATCTCCACAAAGCCTGTAATCCGACTCGTGCCAACTCTTGTCACTTGCCGTCTTACTCCATGTCGCCGACATGTACAACGCCTGCATGCCTTCCGGTTCTCAAACAGCTACACTAGCTTAGTAAAGTAAATTACATAGAGAATCCGACACGCAAGTCGTTATACAATAAAATGACAGCACCTAGGCTCCGGTAGTGACAAAAACCGTGATTCGCAGATCACGTATGGATTACACACATACATCACATGCACATGAACCATACCATTCACAACTTCCTGCAAAAACAAGTTATGCATAGATACAATATCTACCGCGTTGTGAAACTCAGCGACATCTAAGGCGCTGACGACAGGCGGCGGTCCCGCTAGCCGGATAGCGGGGATCGAAGGCGGCAGCGACGATTTTTCCGAAAATGTAGATCTCATCTACGATCCGAACATGGATTCCGACCATCGTTCGATTCGATCAAACTTTTGATCTTCGATCACAGCTTGGATTTACGTGTCACAATCTACCCGATGGCGGAAGCCGACCGGTAGGGATATGTCGTTCCACGACCTCGGCGATATGATCACGGAAATCAGATCTACCATTCGATACAGTTGATCCAATCAACTTCATACAAAACCGATCTATCTCATAGATCGACCACCAAAACAGCACATAGATCTCATCTATAGCCTACCGCATATCACATATGCGAGATCTCGAGCCTAAAACCAGAAGCTAACGCTCTGATACCACTGTTGGGCCTTGCAGAGATAAAATAAAATTTTCCTCTAACGTGGTGATCCCAAGATGTAGCTGAGGTAGAAGGCCACGAGGTTTACCACTAGACGCACGGTTGCGGATTACTGATGAAGCGCGTCAGTTGATGCAGTGCAGTCCCCACGATCCGATCGTCCTGGTGCTGATCGCACAGCACCTCTGCTAGTATCCACACGTACAAGGAGGAGCGCCGGCGGCGAACTGCTAGGTTCGTTACGGCGGCTGGACTGCTGTGTAGCTAGGGTTTCCAACGCATGGAATGACCTAACCGAACAACGATTAACCTTTTACGGGTTACGTGCTCCAATATATAGGAGTGAGCGTGGGCTCTGCTGACCCATTCACTAAAGCCCATATAAAATTAGTCACCGTGAGTCCAACTCACTAACTCGATCCTAATCCGGTTTAGGTCCAACCCTAGATTATATGTTCAGATCAATCCGAACTTGCTCCCACTCTTAAGTGTGTGACCCCGCAGGCTCATGGTTACTTGGACACGATTAGAGTCCGACTCACAATCGATCAGTCGGCATCGGCTCCTAACAGAACGTGACGACTCCCAAGTACCAAAGAGTCATGACGACTTGCCTTTCCAATGCGACTTACGTCTGAGTCCCTTTTGCCTCACGATATACCTTGTCAGACTATAGGCGAATATATGTCATCCCTTAAATAGTCCGACTCTCTTCTCGATCCGAGATAAGTGATTCACCCGACTAACTCTTAGTCGATCGCCTCGGTTAACACTTAACCGAGTCGCACATGGCCATGCTTTCCGAATCATATCTCACGAGAGGGCCCAGAGAATATCTCTCCGAGTGGAGGGGCAAAATCCCATCTTAGTTATTCACATCACGCAGCTTGATTCTCGATCGACCGAACCGCCTTTATAACGCCCGATTCACGGATCAGCGTTTGACAGAACCTAAGTCGGTGATCCTCAACTCGGACTATGCAACAACCTCAGGTCTAAGGATTACATTGATTGAGATATACAAATGACAGCTTAGTTCGTTGTACCTCAATATGGGTCAATCCGACTCGCTAAACTCTTTAGCCTAGTCTGTGTAGGTTGGAATAGCATCTCCATGCCCATGACAAGTGGAACCGAGTCATCAAGCCAACTTTCACATTGGTCTAAGTTGTGTGTCCAGCACAACCTCAATGACCAAGGATATTTAGTACAAACAACATGAATGCATAGTTCCACAACTGAATCACATATTCAATGATACACATCAGATGTTTATACAAGGACTACTTAATATCTTTATGAATACAATGGGAAATCTCATCATACATGATTGCCTCTAGGGCATATTCCCAACAGCTTCAAGATCTAGGGAAATTGCAGATAAATAATAATAATCATCCAAGTACTAAACAATCATAGGCATGTGCTCCATATATAGTCATGCGTGCTCGCAGTGAGAACTTGCATAACATCTTTTGTCCTGCCATCCCGTTGCAGCGGGGCCTCAAGGTAACTACTTTCAATTAAGGTGCTCCTTTTAATAGAGCACAAGAGTAAAGAATTAACACTCCATGAACACATGTGATCCTCACATCAGTTGTCCCAGTTTCTGTCACTTCGGGGCCTTTGGATCCGGACAATGATATGTGTACACAACTTGCAGATATGATCACAAACAATACTATCATAATGATTCAATAATAAGTTCAGATCTGAGATCATGGCACTCGGGCCCTAGTGCCAAGCATTAAGCACAACAAGTTGCAACAAAGTCAAATAGCACTAATAGAGATACTGTCACATCCCAAGATTTTCCAAATCTTGTAATGTGAAAACAAATGAATAAAATAAAACTTTGTTTGATTTTCAAGGCCAGAAGAAACTTTTTGAATCCAATTGGAAACTTTCAAAACCTATTTGGATCAAATGAAATCCTAAAGGGATTTAAAAAGTTAAATAAACAATAAACTTCAAAATATTTAGACTACTATTTTGGATCTTTTAAATAAAAGGTTTTGGCTTTCAAAAGAAAAAGTGGATTTATAAATAAAGATTATTTTACAGAGCCAAATTAAACCTTGGCCAAGTAATTAAAATAAAATGTTTTGTTTTGATTAAAAATAGTAAAGCTTTATTTAAATAAAATAATAAGGAATTAATATCCAAATTTTATTTAAATAAAAGGTTTTACCATTTTAATTAAAACATCAAAACTTATTAAATTATTTTAAATAAGTTTTCTAAGTATTTTATATTCTCAAATAAAACCTACTGAAGTATTTTGGTTTTATTTATATTTCAAATAAAGATTTTAAATAAAACAAACCCTACTTGATTTATTAACTAAGGTCCATTCTATTTAATTATTAATGGAACCTAAAATAAAAGGTTATTTTGTTTTAAACAAGTTTCCAAGTATTCTTTATTTCCAAATAAAACCTACTGATTTGGTTTTGAAAATATTTGGATTTTAAATGAGGTTTTATTAAATAAATCAAACCCTATTTGATTAATAAACCATGGTCCATTTTATTTAATTAATAAATGGAACTTAAAAAGAATAAAATATTATTTTATTTTGGGATTGGGTTTATGTTGTTAAACAGAACCAAAACCAAGTGCAAAGAGTGTTAAATGTTGAATTGTTTGAATGTTGAATAGTTGATTGAAATTCAAAACAGGAAATAGTTTGGAAAAAAGAAAAAGATTTCAGACAGAAAAAAAAATAGAGCAACCCAACCATCTGGCCCAGTTCCAACCCAACAGCCCACCTAGCCCACCTCACCCTCGCCCCGAACCGTTTTTCTTCCCCGCAGAAACAACCCGCAAGGCCACTGACTTATGGACCCCAACTCCCTCTCTCAATCCACTGACGCAATGGTCCCACATCCCTAGCCATCGTCTTCAAGCGACACCCCGTCGCCCTGCCGTTGCAGTGAGTTACTCCGGTGGTGAATGCGCGTTGATGGAGGCTTTGATTCCTTGCAGTGACCATGCCCCTTAAACGCCAGTGACTCTTCTCCACTTCCCCTCTGTCGCCCCACCTCGACACGCCCTCAGGCTGTCAAATTTCGACCAACACTTCCTCTGTTCCGACGACACTCTGGTGCCGATTCCGGCGACTCAATACCGCCCCGTGCCTCCCTGAGCACACTAGGCGACTCCCCACTCCCAGACGCTTCTTCCCGTACCACCCTTTGGCATCCCGCAAAACCACTACTAGAAAATCGCGTTGATTTTGTGCATTGCATCATCATAACCGCATACTGATGTCATCATGCCACTACTAGAAAATCGCGTTGATTTTGTGCATTGCATCATCATAACCGCATGCTCATGTCATCATGCCACATTGCATTTGAGCATCGCCATGTCATCTTGCATTTGTTTGCATCAAACTATTTTCGACAAACCCGATTTTGTTTGCTAAGCGCCCCGTCTTAATCTCAATTAAAAACCGGGTCTCCGGAATATTTTGTTTTGACTAACCACGGTTTGCAAACGGTCCGTTTAAAATAAATAAAATATTTAATTATTTTTAGTGGGGCAGTCGAACGGGCCGATTCGACCTAGTCGACCACCCCCGGAACTAAAACGGTCCACCTAAATTCCTAATCCTACCAATCCTATTCTACCCACCCATCCAACCACATAACCCCCACCAATCTCTGGCTGCCACCTCACCCTCTTCCTTCCCTCTACCCAATCCCAGCCCGCCACCTGGCCAACCTCTCTCACCCCACTCCCCTCTCAACCTGCCACGCACACAGCACACACACGCAACACAAGCGCGCGCGCCTCCCTGGCCAACCCCCTCTCTCCCTGTCTCCCCTGCCCCACCAACCGCCCCAGGCCCACCCGCCAAACCCACTCCCACCCTGGACCAGGTCCACCCCTCCCCGCGTGACCCCTGTTCCCCCTGGACCACGCCCCGTCCCCCACCTCCCGCTCCTCTCTCTCTCTCCTTTCCTCCCCCACCCCGCGCCGTCCCCCTTCTTCCTCCTCTGCCCCTCACTCTCCCTGACAAGCTTGCCCCGAGCGCCTCCCCTCTCGTCGACCGCCCCCTCGCCGGTCCTCCTCCCCTCTCCTGGCCCGGCCATGGCCGCCGCACGCCTCTCCTCCTCTCCCTCGCCTTTCACTGAGCCGCCTCCTCCCGCCTGGCTCCCCATGGCGCGGACCCCCTGCCTCCCACTCCACCAGCCATGAGCCGTGCCCCACACGCCGCTCCTCCTCCTCCTCCGCCTCAAGACCAGATCTCCCCGCCGCCCGCCCGACCACCTCGCCTGCTGCTGCCTGCGAAAGACCACACCGCCGCCGCCCAGCCCCGGGCCGACGCCAACCTCGCCGCCTCGCCTGCCCGTCTGGGCACCTCCCTGGCCGCCTCCGCTTGCAAGCTCGCCGCTTCAAGCCCCCTCCTTCGCCCTCGCCCGAGTCCTCGCCACCGAGCCGCCCACCGCCTCCGTCGGGCCGCGTCGTCCCTGAGCGCTGCCCTGTTCCACTTTTCCTCTAGCGCCTCCAGAACCGCCGTCAGCCTCGCCTTCCGCCCTGGCAACCCTCGTCGACCTCTTCTGGCCGACAGCTGCTCGGCCCCACAAAAATCCCTTCGACAGCTCCCTGCCTTGTTTGATGGTTCTCCATCTCTGGAGTGTGGCCTGCTGTGTGATGTTTTGTTGATGTATGAAGTGGCGATTGTGGGATTGTATGAAGTTAATGAGGTGAAGTGGTGGTTCTTCGGTGTTGGCACAAAGTGGAGTGGTATGCATGCGATTTTGATGTGGTTGTTCAAAACAACACCATGCGACAAGACCGACGACACGCCCCGATACACGACCCGACGACCGCGATCCCGACAAGATCTATCGCCTAGCGCCAAGCTCTCCTCCATGGTACGCCCAGCTCGTCGAGATCCCGGACGCCAAGTTCTTCGTCCCGAACGCCAAGACCGGCCCATGTTGAGAACCTGAAGACCGAACCCGGCACGACTAGTTCTTCCTCTCGGAGCCGAGGACGCCGAGACCCCGGTGCGACAAGTACCCTTTTCCGGACGCCAAGATCTCCGACACGGAACGACAAGACCCTTCCCGCACCGATGCCGACGACGTCGCACACAAGTTCTTCACCTCGGACGCCAAGACTGACTCGATGGCGCGGATCCGACAAGGTCTTCACGACGACAAGAACGGCACCGACCAGAACGAACCCGATGCGCCCCGGCACCAAACCAAGTCCTGCTTCCCGGATGCGACAAGATCTACCTCAGTTATCCGAGACCGATCCCGTCGAACCCTGAACCCTAAGACCGACCCCGAACCCCGAAACCCAAGATCTGCCGAACCCTAATGTGTCAACCTTTTTCTGAATCCCTATTTTTATAAATGCTAAACATAAAACCTGTTGCATATTAAATTGTCATACTTGTATGCATATTGTCATGTGGTTTGGGGGCATTAGGCCGATTCACTTCATAATTAAATATGGGGCCCATATGAGGGCAAATCTAGTCTCATATTGGCCTCATTTAAATTTGTGTAGCGAACCGGTGCTATCTTTTGCCGTGTTAAGACAACATCTAAAATGCGGGGTATCTAGATAACTTGAACCGTTTAATTAATTGTCGGGACCCCGGTTCCGCTTAATATGACCTAATTGCATCGCATCTTTGCCATGCCATTCATCATACATGCATCATGCCCGATCTTTTGCCGTAGTATTAAATATTGCATCCGGTGTTTCTTCTAGTGTTTTGCTTCTTCGCGGATAAGGTCGTTGAGTTGATGTGAGCTTTGATCCGATCTTCGGTTGAACCTTCAACAATGTTTTCAGGCGAGCATCTCCCCCTTTCTACCTATCTTACTTTTATAGTATTTATTCCCTCCTGTTGATCTATTGCTATCTGTGTTGTGATGCTCTAGTTTTTCGTACCCGGGATATCCCTCGCGGCCTTATATTGCCTTGGACACATCCTATTACCTGTTGTTTGATAGATAGTTGGACTTGCGCGTCGTAGTCGCTTGCTCAAGTGCTGCTGTGTGTCGTCAAGTGCCACAGTTGTTGGTGTATTGCCATGTGTTTATTGTTGGAGTTGATCATGGCTTTACTTATCGTTCACTTTAATTCCTGTTTAACAACTAAAATTGAAGTAAGTAAGCAGAGGCATCGGTGGGTGATAGATAATATTTGGTTTCCGACCGCCCACTTGTGTCCCGTAGGACCCCGAGTGCTTGATACCTGTTCCTTGATTTATCGCGCTATCCACATCCGGGAGGATTATGGGACCCCCTGAGCCAGTGCTTGATTCATTCTTATTTCGTGGGGCCACAAACTAGTTTGAGGTTTTATTTACTATCCTGTACTTATGTCATGCTATTGCTTTATTTACGATTGTGCGAGGAGCACACTGTACTGTTTAGGTAAGCGGAATGTTTTCGCGGTATCGACAAGCCCAGTTTTGGGTTCCCAGTCGTTTATAGCCATTGTCGCAAACCTTGAGTCCGTCTCGGAGTCAGCTAGCTTCGTTGCGGGTCTACTCAATGGGGTGGCCCCCTGAAATATTTCTGAATCCTGTGATTGCTTTGTCGTGAAGGCCTCATTGGGTTTTGATTTGGTTTTTCCGAGGTTGATCGAGTGTGTGTTGCTATTTGTGCACCCCGGCCGGGTAAAACTTTCTGAAAGCCGTGTCCGCGGTTATGGACGACTTGGAGCACAGTATCTCGATCATAGACAACTATAACTAAAGTAGTGCTATAAATTTGACTTTATAATGACTAGTAATCAGCTTCACTATAATGGAATGGCTACATAAAACTTCCACAATTGCTTGTTTGGGTTGTCGCTTGCAACCATTGTACCTGACTAGTAAGTATTGCAACTACAACGGAATGGCTAAATAAAAGTACCAACAACTGCTGGGTTTTGGGTTATCTCATGCTAATTGTATCTGATTAGTAAGTGTTGCAACTACAATGGAATGGTTAAATAAAAGTGCCCACTGCTTATTTTTATCAGGATGATTATCTAAACTTGACTAGTAATTGCTTCAAAGATAACTGAATAAGTAAAACTGCCAACTGTGTGAGTTCCTCGGTTGACTTCCTCGTTTGGTCTCGAGGGGGAAACACCAGGATGGGTTTGTTTGGTGGTAGCATCAGGTTGGTTCCGAATAGGTCTTTCTTACCCCTCTCTGATAGCCGCTAGTTGTACCGAGTCTCTATAGGTTGTTTAGCGCATGCTGCCGCTGCAGTCCACCATACCTGTGTAGGCGAGGACCGCCGAATTCTAGCCTCGCCGTGTACTGGCCTCAGTACTGACGCTCCTCTTTTTCCTTTGCCCTTTGTCGGCACCCCTTTTGTTTAAGCAGGTTTTGAGATCGACATCGTTAGCAGGGTTACCCTTCCGGCTTGGCCTGGGCAGGGTTATGGACGCCATTGGTTATTCTTCAGGGCTCTTAGCCCCATTTGCATCTTGTCCATAGCGGGACGCTCTATCATTTTCAAGGTGATTTGGATCTTTGTACCGTAAAGCTGTATTCTTGACTCATGGAGTCGTGTTGTATATATATATCTGTTCTGTGGGTCCCATCGAGGACTGCTGTGTAATGTTATTACTTCGTTTTCCACCCGCACGAAAGTGCCTGGTGGGCACCTTTGAATCGTTTCTATGCGGGTTTGGCGGGTTTCGCTAAAACTTGCATAGGGCCCATTCTGAGGGTGTTACACACCCATACGACCGCGGGCTCCCTAGAGCAACGTCTGCAACAAGCTCTGAACGATGCCGCCGTCCGCTCCAACTCCGGCGAGCCCCGCAGGTAGTTTCCGGCCTCCCCTCTACCTCTCGTTCACGCACACAACTTTGTTTTGATACTGCGCGTCTAACCGCGTCATCATTTTGTCTCGAGGTGATCCACAACACCGTCCCCAACCACAACCAGAGCCGCCCGATGCCGAGCAAACTCCGGCGAGCAATTAGTTCCACCCCAGTGCGCCCCTCGCCTCCTCGCAACCACCTCGAGCTTCCCCACGTCCTTGCGAGCACGGTGAGCATGTCCTTTTCCTCCCTCGCTTCTTGTAGCATCGATTCCGCCGTCGTCTGACCGTCGCCGCCGCGCAGCCACCGTCAGCGCCGCCGGATTTTGGTTAGTGAGTCAGGAGCCGTAGGATGCGAAACATCCGGCTAGGATTAGATCCAATCGAATAGGTACGCGTCCATCTGCGCCGCACGTTTCCAGTTAGATCCTGTGGTCCACGTTGCCGATCCGGCCGAACCGGTATCATCCAACCAAAACGCGTCGTGTGGCCAGGATTTCGTTTTAAAAACAGATTTGAATATGTTATAGATTCAATATTCAAACCTTTATAACTTTTGATCCACACGTCCAAAAATTGCAAATTTGGTATCGTTGGAATCAGTAGAACAAACCCTAGCCAACCATGCCCTTGGTTTAGCAAATAGTATCTGTTAGAGTATTTGTTTTTGCAGAAACATTTGTATGCTTGTTAAGGATGTAAAAATTGTTTAAAAATGAATTTTGGGTTAAAATCTTTTGCAATTGGATTTCTTTGAACCTACTAACCATAGGAAACACTTCGTGGACTCAAAAATGTATTTGGTGAAACAAAATAATGATTCTTTGATTTAAAACCATTTCTAGTCAAATAGAAATGTGGTTTATTTATTAAAAATGATTTTGGAACAAAACCTTTGGAAAATGTTTTGTTTTAAACTCTCTGACCCCAAACATCAAGTTTTGTGGTTTGAAAACATATTTTGTGAACCTTAGAGATTAATGCCTTAGTAAAAATATTTTTACACCACAAAAAAAAATGATACTTTGTTTTGAAAATGGTTTATGAAATGAAACCTTTTGCAAATGACTTTGCGACTTTACAAAATGACCAATAGGTGTTTCCAAAATGTCTATGACCCATTAGGAACCACTTTTCCAAATAAAACAAAGCTTGGCATGCTTGCATGCATTACTTTGACTTTGTCATTTTATGTGTTGTTTTGCTTGATTGGTAGATTGAGTTTGTGCCTTGCTTGATTGATTTGTAGTGACTTGAAGAGTGTGATTGTACCAAGGACAAGGAGTGAATGTATACCCTATACCAAAAAGGCAAGTGATGCTTCATACTTTGTCCCATTACTTTCACTATGCATTAGTGATTTTGCTAAGTAAAACTTGCATGGATTTTGCTAAGTATAAACCTCGCTTTAGTAAAACCTAGTAGATGAATCCTTAGTAGGATTTTCCTAAGTTAAGATTCCTACTACTATCAAGCTTAGCCTAGCTAATAGAAAACATGGGTGGAATATATATTCACACTATGGAAAATATACTAAGTCTGAGGACTTGTGTTTTTGTTTAATAAAACAACTAAGTTAATGAATCACCTGGGTGGAATGGTAATTGCTTGGTGGTTTTTGGTTGAGTGGTTACACAAGGCCAGGGGACTGGTGAACTTTGTGTATCTCACTTGTGGATTGCCACCCAGGAATAAAGAGATTTGAGATGTCAAATGTTGAGAAGCTTCAAGTGCAACCACTTGGCAATATGGGCTCTGCCATGATCATATAGGTTGCAAGAACTTAGCCATATGGACAGTGGGTGGTAGTGTTTGATAGGTTGGAGCGCGTCCATTTTGGTCTAAGGGAAGGCTTCTGAAAGATCTTGTCTTGGGAAACCAAGTCTTGTGGGGAAAGTGCACCACCTCTGCAGAGTGTAAAAATCTAAGTACTTAGCCATGTCCCTGGTAAAGGACAATTTGAGCATCAAGACATGGAAGCAATCAAGGATCTCATCATTCAAATTTCTAAGATAAAAACTTGTGGTTTGAACAAGGGTTGTTTGAAATCTTCAATCTTTGATTGAGAGATGCCTTGGTTAAAGGATCTTCAATCTTTGATTGAGAAAAATGATTTTGTCAAAGCAAAAACTTAGTATTTTCAAATGTTAAGGAAAAATCTATTTTGAGCAATGCAAGCCTCAAGTCCACTTAGCCAAATGCATATAGATGATAGACTCCACTATACTATTATAGTATCACTTGCCAATACAATTCAAATGTATTGACCCTTTGTGGCTGTAACTTGTATGTTGCAGGTTTGATTGTTTTAGAGAAGATTGATTGTTTAGGATTACAAAGTCTACAACCAACATCTGCCTGTGGCACTTTGAAGATGAAGGACCCATACTTATAGTTATTCCGCTGCAATGTAATGTAATAGCCAAAAGAGCTATGTAATGATGTAATAAAATTATGTTATTCCTGGTTATAAAGTTATATTATGACCTTTGTTTCTTGATATTACATCTTAACTGTGGATGCTAGCTAATGATCCAGGGACTAACATTGTAAACACAGGGGACACCACCTTATATAGTTGTAAGGTTGGGACACTCCCTCTACAGATACTAGGCACCATGCCCTAACAATCTTATTCGATTATATGATAGAACTCATCCAATCCCTACCATCCCCATAGCCTACAGTGAGGTATTACTCACTCATGGATGAGGGAAACATTGATGGTTGATGGAGAGGCGTTGGTGATGACGATGGTGATGATCCTCCCCAAATTCCCCGTCCCGGCCGGGTGCCAAAACGGAGAAGAGAGAGGCCGAGGGGGTGCCTGGGCTGGCCACACCCCTCCCAACCGCGGGGTGGGCCCACCCGCACGTCAGGGGGTGTGGGCCACCCAGGTCTCCCCTCCGTCTCGTACTCTGGCTCTGTGGATCTTCTGGTGAAATAGGATTTTTGGCATATTTTTCAGGATTTTTCCTGATAGTTGATTTTTTGCACAAAAACTAGACACCAAGGTAATTCTGCTGAAAACAGCATCAGTACGTGTTAGTTGTATCCAAATCACACAAGTTTAGAGGAGAAACAATAGCAAAAGTGTTTGGGGAAGTAGATACGTTTTGGACGTATCAAGAAGCTCCATGATGATGGACTTCTAACTTTGTTTGACTTGGAGTCGTTCGAGACATGCGAATCTTGCCTACTCGTCAAAATGACCAAGACACCTTTTGCAAAGAGTTGTGAAAGGGCGTCCGACTTGTTGGGACTAGTACATAGTGATGTATGTGGACCAATGAGCACGACTGCCAGGGGTGGTTATGAGTACTTCATTACCTTCACTGATGATTTGATTCAGTATGGATATATCTACTTAATGAAACATAAATCAGAAGCCTTTGAAAATTTCAAGGAATTCCAGAATGAACTACATAATTACCTCGACAATAAAAGAAAGTTTCTTCAGTCGGACCGAGGGGGCAAGTACATGAGCCATGAGTTTTATGACCATCTGAAAGGTTGCTGAATAGTTCCTCAACTTACTCCGCCGGGAACTCCTCAGAGGAACGGTCTGACGGAAAGGCAGAATCGGACCTTGTTGGACATGGTACGATCAATGATGAGTCAGACATATACACCTTTGTCATTTTGGGGTTATTGTCTAGAAACAACGGCGTTCACACTAAACAGAGTACCATCAAAGTCGATAGAGAAGACACCGCATGAGATGTGGACAGTCAAAAAGCTGACTTTGTCTTTTCTTAAAATTTGGGGTAGTGAAGCATTTGTCAAGCGACTTTAGATGGACAAGCTCACATCTAAGTCAGATAAGTGTATTTTCGTGGGGTATCCGAGGGAAACCTTGGGATACTACTTCTACAAACGAGAAGAGGGCAAAGTGTTTGTCGCTCAGAACAGTGTCTTCCTTGAAAAAGAGTTTCTCATTCGAGGAGCCAGTGGGAAAAGGCTAGTAGAGAGTCAGCAAAAGTCTTGGAGATTGAGCCGGTCATGGTAGCTAAGCCAACAAATGCACCCGAACCATCAAGATCGGCAAGATTACAAAGTGTTTATGATGTATTACTGTTAGACAGTGATGAGCCGACAAATTATTCAGAAGCGATGGTGGGATCTGATTCCAAGTCATGGCTTGGAGCCATGATATCCGAGTTAAAGTCCATGGATGAAAATCAAGTTTGGAACTTGTTTGATCTGCCAGACAGTGCAAGACCCGTCGAGTGCAAATGGGTCTTTAAGAATAAAACTGATATGGATGGAAATGTTTCTATCTATAAAGCACAGTTTGCCGCGAAGGGGTTCCGAGAAGTTCAAGGAGTTCACTATGACGAGATTTTCTCACTCGTAGCGATGCTTAAATCAGTTCAGATCATGTTAGCTATAACAACCTATTTTTACTATGAGACATACAATATGGATGTCAAAACAGCTTTCCTTAACGGAAAATTTAACCGAGGACGTGTATATGATACAACCCTAGGGTTTTGTCGATTCGGCTAATGCTGACAAGGTATGCAAACTTCAGAAATCCATTTATGGGTTGATGCAAGCATCTCGGAGTTTGAACATTTGCTTTGATGAGGTAGTCAAATCTTTTGGATTCATCAAAAGTGATCATGATTCTTGTTTGAACAAGAAGTTTAGTGGGAGCAAAGTAAACTTTTTGATATTTTATGTGGATGACATATTACTGATTATAAATGTTGTCCAGATGTTACAAGAAACCAAGAAATCATTGGAAAGGAGTTTCTCAATGAAAGGCTTGGGTGAGGCAACATACATTCTAGGAATTCGGATCTATAGAGATAAATCAAGGAGGCTCATTGGATTGAGTCAGAGTAGATGTTTGGACAAAGTGTTGAAGAAGTTCAACATGGAATTGTCTAAGAAGGGGTTCTTACCAATGTCCCATGGTGTAAAACTTAGCAAGACTCACTGTCCTTCGACGACTGATGAGTGAAGTCAGATGAGTGCGATTCCATATGCTTCGGTAGTTGGATCCATCATGTATGCCATGATTTGTACTAGGCCAGATGTTTCCTATTCTCTAAGTGTTGTGAGAAGATACCAGGCTGATCCTGGAGAAATCCACTGGAAAATGCCTAAAAATATCGTAAAGTACTTGAGAAGGACTAAGGATATGTTCTTTGTTTATGGAGGTGAATATGAACTCAATGTAAAGGGTTACACGAATCCGAGTTATCTTACCGACTCTAATGATTCTTGTTCACAATATGGATATGTGTTTGTAATAAATGGAGGAGCTGTGAGCTAGAAGAGTTCCAAGAAAGAGATTGTGTCTGCGTCTACAACAGAGGCTGGGTATATTTCCGCCTCACAGGCAGCAAAGGAAGCTATTTGGATGAGGATTTTTCTCATGGATCTTAGTGTGGTTTAGGGCTCGTCCAATCCGTTAGACGTGTATTGTGACAATAATGGTGCTATTTCACAAGCCAATGAACCTAGAAAACACTAGAAGAACAAGCACATACTCATGCGATACCACCTGATTCGCCAGTTCATGGATCAAGGTGATATCAAGTTATGCAAGGTACACACAGATGCAAATATTGCGGATCCATTGACAATGCCGCTACCACAGCCGAAGCATGAGGCACACCTGAGAGCTATGGGCATTATATGCCTAGACATGTGTAACATCCCAAAAATATTAAACTTGGATCATCAAACTCTAATCATCAAAATTTAGGGTTAACAAAAACTTTTCTAATTAAAAATATGAAAGCATTCATATGTGTGTGTATTGAAATTTGGATTCTTTTGAATTTCCATGATTATGTGTTTCTTTGCTTGTAGAATGATTCTTAGGTGAAATAAACATCATATAAATATTTCCCAAACTTTTCCCAAGGACAAATAATTCAAAACAAACAAATTAAGTGAATGGTCACTTTTGCCAAATTAACTCCCATGCCTACTTTGGCTATCTCTAACTTTCAGAACTTAACAGAAACTTGTTTGTATCTTTGAACCCCTTGATAGTACTAATAACAAAGTATCAAGGCCCACCTTGTGATCATCCAGAAACATTCAAATGCATAGTTTAAATGATAGTTTAAAATTGAATCTATATCATACGGGAAGATCCCACTTTTTCAAAAACCACTCAAACCAATTAGGTTTACGACGAAACCTAGAAATTGATCACTGATCCAATTTGACTACCTCTACGGGATAGACCTCAACAGAAAACTGTTGAGTAACGGCAGCAAGTGATTGAGTTCAGTAGTTCCTCATAGAAAATTATTGACTCTAGAGATATGGTAATATGGAGAACTTTCAAAACCCAAGCATCTATAGACTCACCAGCACATGCCTAGCACACCCACCAAAAATCTTTTCAAAATTCAAAACTTGAATTCATGCGGCCATTTCATCAAACACCTTGCAGATTAAAATCAACAAAATCACAAACACTATAGTGTGCAGTGATTTTGGCCTAACTTGTTCCCTCTCTGGACACCACTAGCCTTAGTAGATCATCTAACAAACTTAACTAATCACTAGCACCACTATGAGCTCGAGAATGCCATCAATGGTGAACAGCCGAGAGCACCCATGTCACCCCAGTGTGGACAGCAGGCTAGAGGAAGAACTATCCGTGCCAACCTTGTCTGGGAGGTAGCCCATGCCTCACCGCCCCCTCTCGACCAGCCCTGCCTCGCAGACAACAGCCAGAACTGCCAGGAACGCCGCGCTCGTGCCGCTGTCGACCATGCCGACGTGCACCGCAGAGAACGCGCCGTTCCCATTCAACCAGACCACCTCAAGCCCTCGCCGCCCGCTAGCATGCTCCCCACCGTCCCAGGAACACGCCAGACATGCCCATTTTACCGCCCGTACCCAGTATCCACCGCTCGCCGTCGAAGACGCCGCCTCTGCTGCACATAAAGTCGAGCGTTCCATACCGTTTGCCACCGCCCCTACACACGCATTAAAGCCATAGAGCATCGCCAGGAGACCACCGATCGATCGCCACCCTCAGCCATGCCTCTAGCAGCCCGTAGCCTTGTCGCCACGGTTGCCTGCCCATCCCGTTCGGTCTCACCGTCGAGACTATAAATAGAGGCCTCCCCCGCTCAAACTCTTCACACCATCTCACTCCCCTCACTTCACTGATCGTTCCACCCCGTTCCCGGAGCAAGGCGAGCAGCGCATCGCCGGAATTGCGCTGGAGCAGGCCGCCTCTGGAGAAGAAGGGCATCATCGATTTCGTCCACCCCAGGAGGAGCTGCGGGTACCAGGAGTTTCGCCGTTGTCGACTTCATCGATCACCCGCCTCGCCAACCCTCGCTTGAGCCCCGGTGAGCCTCCCATGACCCCCACTTGCCGCGTTAGGTTTCTGTCTCGCCGGCGCCGCCCGACGTGGACGATGAGTAGCAGTCGTTCGATTAGACTTAGATCGTTCGGATGAGATTGCCCCGTACCGCTTTGCGTTTAAAGAGCCACTGACTGGTGGAACCCCCTATCATTTGCGCCCCGTGCCGCGGAGTGACACTGGGCCGGCCTATTAGCAGTTCCCGTGCAGCCTAGTCATTTGAATTTAACTTTTCCATTTTTATTCAAACACAGTTCTATACCTAGTTTCAAAAATCAACCAGCTCGATTCAGTGAACGAAATTGAATGGAACCAATTTTTTTAGAAAGGTCTGGAAATGCTGAATCCAAGCCCGTTGGATTCAAATTATTTGAATCTATAGATCAACCTTAGTAAAAATAACAAGGCAGAAGCTTTTCTGCATTCAAACATTTTTCAAATTTAAACCATAATAGCTTTTGATTTGATTCCAACTCTCAAAAATCACATTTGATCATACCTTTCGTAATATATAAAAACATATGGGTTTACTTACAGAAATAATGTCCAAGTAATAAAAGGATGCCACTTAGGCATTTCTAGTCACTTTATTTTAATTAAAATAAAAGGTTAAACCTTATTAAATTGTGGCACCACTTTAAATCACATTCCCATGTACTAAAATGTGTGGTGATGACATGTGTCAACATGATCCCATGTTTGGTTTGGAGAACATTAAATCTTAAGTAGTTTTTCAATGAGTAGAAATTACTTTTCTAAAAATAAAAGAAATTAAACCAAGCTTTAATCTTGTAATGTTAGTGATGATGCTAGATCATCTATAGGACCCTTTTGTGTGATGATTGAAAATAGTTAAGTATTGTTTGGTGATTGTGTACCTCGTATTTATTTATAGACGCTAGTATCGACCAAGGATACGAGGAAGAAGGAGGATACTACGAAGAAGAAGCCGAGGAGAACTTCAACCACTCCTCTGCACAAGGCAAGCTAACACTTGCAATTATGAGAGTTAAATAACCTATGCAATGCACTAAGCATGCTTGGTTAGATACATTGGATGATACCCAATCCTAGTTTTACTTGCAAGCTTTATACTTTATTTCTTTATCAAAGCTCTTACTTAAAGTTTACTGGAATAAATTGTAGATATTAGAAAGATAATTGAAGGTTGCATAAAGAGCATAAAACCTTGCCTAAGCTAGATAATCTTTATGTCATCCTAAGGCATGAGATTGAACTTAGTAAAACTCCACTAGTTTACCACCCCTCTTTATTACTTACCCCCACTTATAGATGCTAGTGCTAAGCATAAAACTTGATCAACTTTATATGGGAATACTTGGTGAAAATGGTTACGAAAACCTTCGAATGATGGATCATTCTATTGAAATGTTTTGGACATGTGTTTCTGAACACCAGATGATTTTGATGATGAAAATGTTGAGGCATGAGCCTTAGCCCTTTATAAAACTGATGGTTGTCTGGATGCGATACCATTCCAATTTTACCATACAACCACAATACCCGAAAATTGGGTAGGGCTTGACTGGAAACTTATATACCTTAGTATTGGTTCCCTCACGGCCAAGGTCTAAGCTGAGGCTACCTTGTGAAGATTGTCCACCTGTGCAGTACCCAAGATGACAGTTGGTCATGGTTGGGAGGCCAAACTCACAGGAGAGGTGCTTATACTAGGGCGTGTAATTGAAAGGTTAGGATTGATTATCCGCATACTAAGTATGGTGAATTCAGGATTTGTTCCTGACGGATGTATCGAATGTTGTGGTGAAAGTGTACAATCTCTGCAGAGTGTCAAACTATTCGAATAGCCGCGTCCACATTTATGGACAGTTGGAGTGGCCATACTGTTCCCCCGTCAGATGTTTTCAAAATGACTTGTGAAATGGATTGAGATTTTGACTTGACCACAACAGAGTTGTGATATGAAATACATGTTCCCACTTAGGTGTTATAAAACTTCAACTTGCTTTCTGCATTTCTGAACTTAGTAGATGTAAATCTGGCTTTTTGCAAAACAACCCTAGAGCTTAGTGTCCTACTACAAAAACCCCCTTCACTTGTTCGTATTATTTTGTGAGTACTTAAAGAGTACTCATGGCTTTATCCCTGGCTATTCTCGTGGCCAGACTATGAAGAGGAGTACCAGGAGGATGGAACCTAGGAAGGTTACGACAACTAGGATCATCTCCCATCGTCAGCATTGCCTGTGACCCGAAGATGGAGCTTCGCCTACGCTACCGTTATTATTACGTATTTCCGCTGCTTGAGTTGTATTAAGAACTGGATCATGAGATCCTTATTTGTGTAAGACCTTATGCATGGTTTGTAATGGATGATGTACTGTGGTATCCAATTCTGTTATGTCTCGCAAAAATGGTAATCCTGGGATTGCGATGTATGGCATAACATGCATCTGGGATTAAAAATCCGGGTGTTGACAAGTTGGTATCAGAGCCATCCTGACCATAGGAGACCTAGTTAGACTGGACGTTTGAATCAAAAACTTAATTTCAAAACCAAAGGAAGCAAATATTTACAAAAACTTATTCCCATTCTTATCACCTTGACTCTTTCATGAAAATTCATGTTCCTCAAAAACTCTTGCAAAATACATAAAATTTGACATACTTGATCACTCTACTAACTTACTTATCCTATATTCTTATAAATGGACGTGAAGTACAACAAGTTTTATCAGTTGGGGAATGGAGGAGACCTTATCTTTGAGAGGGATTTGGACCAGCTTTCGGAACTTCTGGAGCGTCCGCACCCCGAGTTCTTCAGAGCTCAGCTCAATGATCAAGGAGGAGAAGATCTGCAGCGGTAATTGTTGAAAGTCTCTGAGGGAAGATTGAACCTTCCTCTGCTGAGGGAATTCAATTCACCTTAAGAGAGAACAACTGGCTCGATGGACTTGCTAGGGCCATGCAGGAAGCTCTTGCCCGTCTGTGTGGGCAGAGTATCAACCAGGTCAAGGGTACCCGCTTTGAGTTTTGCCCAAGGCGTGATGATAATGGACAACCACTGGAAGCCCCATATCACCACGAGCTGAAGACTCAGTTGGACCACCTTAGCTTCATGATGTACGATCGTCAGCAGGAGTTGGAGAATTGTCGTGACTACTCCAACCACAAGTCCGCCATCATCAAAACGAAGGATCAGACCATCGCCATGCTAGCAAAGGATCGCAAGTCTCGTTGCCGTCAGCTCGATAAGAAGGAGCGCATCATTGCCCGTCTTCGCCACCGTATCTCGGATTTGGAGGAGACCATCCATGAGAGATACATGCAGTTGGAGGAAAGGGAGAATGTCGGAGAGGATCTTCGTGGAGACCCCTACTCCTATCTCAGTGATGATGATGATTTTCTGTAAGATCAGGCTATGGACTTCTTCACCGATGAGGAGGATTTCGCCTTCATCAGTGACGATGAGGATGATGAGGATGACGACTACAGCGACTCCGAGGAGTAGTAGCACTTGAGCACTAACGTAGTGAGTAGTATTCGGTCCCACTGTATCATAGTTTCTAGAATGGTTCTTAAAACCATCTGTTTTTCTTGTTTTGTGGTGTGTGTTGTATTGTGTGAATGAATGAATGAAAAGCAAGTTGCTAGAAAAATCTGAGTCAAACATTAAAAACTTTTCAAAGTCCCAAAACCTAAGAAATTTTCCTCTTTTCTCATGATCTATCTCAATCTTCAGATGCCACGCGGAGGAAGTGGTTCATCCCCGGACCCGATGTTGCAGATCCTGAAAATGTTGGTTTCTGACCGCGAAGCTGAAAGAGCCGAACGTCAAGCCAACTTAGCCACCCTTCAATAGATAGCCCAGCTAGCCAACAACAATCAAGGCCATAGAAATCGGGACAACCATGGATCTAAGCTCAAGAATTTCCAGAACACCAACCCACCTGTGTTCAATAAGTCGGAAGAGGCCCTAGATGTCGATGATTGGCTGCAAACCATGGAAAACAACCTAGAAGTCACCGGAGTGGAAGCTAACGAGAAAGTTTTGTTCGCCACCCACTATCTAGCCGGAGATGCCAGAGCATGGTGGAACATCGTTCGTGCGATGACCGGAGGACAGATGATGACCTGGGAGGAATTCAAGGTCAAGTTCAGTAGAACCCATGTGCCACCGGGTTTGATCAAGAGAATGAGAGATGAGTTCAGAGAACTGAAGCAAGGAAGGATGACTGTAGTAGAATACCGTGAAAAATTCTTGTCATTAGCTAGGTATGCCCCGGATGAGATCGACACTGAAGCCAAGAAAAAAGAAAGATTCCTGAATGGTCTGCATGATGAGATGTAGACTGTGTTAGTCAATATCCCCTTTGCTGATATTGAAGCCCTTGTCGACTCTGCCATCCAGATGGAAGGAAAGATCAACCAAGCCAATGGGAACCGCAAGCGTCGCATGATGCATCAGCCAGGAACCCATTAGACCCCAAAGTATCGCCCTAACCCATCTCCCGGATTTGCCCGAGAACCAACAGACCCCTGATGAACTGTTTGACCTATCCCAACCGTGGAAACCCTAGGACCGGAGGAAATCACAACAATGCTACCGCCAACACCAACACTGCCCCAAGGACTGGAAGCAATGATGTGCCTGTTGCAGCAAAGGACAAGTCGCAAGTGACTTGTTGTGACTGTGGAAATAAGGGTCACTACTCCAACGAGTGCCCCAACAAGAAAAATGCCACAACCCCCAATGCAAATGCCCCAGCTCAGCAGCAGCGTTGTGTTCAGCCAGGAAGAAGGTTTGCCCCAGGGAACTCGCTCAACCGCAACGGCCGTCTTTTTCTCATGCATGCTGAAGAAGCTCAGGAAGCGCCAGACGTCGTGCTGGGTATGTTTTCTGTTAATTCAGTACTTGCAAGAGTGTTGTTTGATTCGGGTGCATCGCATTCATTTGTCACCGAAGAATTTGCCTGCACTAGTAATATTCAACCAACAAAACTGAAGCATGTTATGATCGTTCAAATCCCCGGTTTAACCACCAAGGCTAGGCAAATTTGCAAAGCCATCCCTATCCGAATCCATGGCATAGACTTTTATGCTAATCTGATAGTACTCGGAACTAAAGGTTTGGAAGTAGTACTAGGAATGGATTGGATGTCCAAACATCAAGGATTGATTGACTGTGCCAAGAAAGCCATCACCATGACCAGTACAGCCGGAATATCAGTCGAGCATATATCTGAAACATTACCTCGTCAATTCAAGTGCAACAAGAGTATAGCCCAACCTACCATTGACCAAGTATGGATAGTCTGTGAATACCCCAATGTATTTCCAAATGTTTTTCCCGGTATGCCCCCAGATCGGGATATCGAGTTTATCATTGAACTAATCCCCGAAACAGGACCCATAGCCCAGAGACCCTATAGTATGAACCCGTCTGAACTAGCAGAACTGAAGAAGCAACTAGATTCCATGTTGGAAATTGGATTAATTCAACCAAGTGCGTCACCATGGAGATCACCTGTCTTATTTGTGGACAAGAAGGATGGAGGTAACCGTCTGTGTACGGATTATCGGAAATTGAATGATGTCACCATCAAGAACAAGTACCCCTTGCCCAAGATAGAAGATTTGTTTGATCAGTTGACCGGTGCCAAAGTGTTTTCTAAGATTGATCTTAGAACAGGCTATCATCAACTCAAGATTTGCGCAGAGGATATACCCAAGACTGCCTTTACCACCAGATATGGATTATACGAGTATATTGTCATGTCTTTTGGATTGACCAATGCCCCCGCTTATTTCATGAATCCCATGAATAAGATTTTTATGGACTTCCTGGATAAGTTTGTCGTTGTTTTCATCGATGACATTCTGATTTATTCCAAATCGGAATAAGAACATGAGCTACACCTAAGGACCATTCTTGGAACCCTTAGAGAGCATCAATTGTATGCCAAGTTTAGCAAATGTGAATTCTGGTTACAGGAGGTAGGATTCCTCGGCCACATTATCTCAGCCGGAGGAATTGCTGTTGACCCTGCAAAGGTGAAAGATGTCGAAGATTGGCAAGCCCCAACCACTGAAACCCAAGTTTGTGCATTTCTCGGATTGTCGGGATACTAACGCAAGTTCGTATAAGGATTCTCGAGTATCGCCAGACCCATGACCCAATTGCTGAAGAAGGACAAGAAGTTTGAATGGACAGAAAAATGTGAAGCGAGTTTTCAAGAACTCAAGAGGAGATTGATCTCAGCCCCAATCTTAATCATGACGGATATCACAAAGCCCTTTGACGTGTATTGTGATGCATCCAAGATCGGTCTCGGATGTGTGCTAATGCAAGAAGGCAAAGTTATATCTTATCTATCTCGACAACTGAAACAACATGAACAAAATTACCCAACCCATGACCTCGAACTCGCAGCCGTAGTTCTAGCCCTGAAGACATGGAGGCATTATGTAACACCCTCAGAATCGGACCTATGCAAGTTTGAGCAAAATTCGCCAAACCCGCATAGAAACGATTCAAAGGTGCCCACCAGGCACTTTCGTGCGGGTGGAAACGAAGTAATAACATTACACAACAGTCCTCGATGGGACCCACAGAACAGATATATATACCAGCGACTCGAAGAGTCAAGAATACAGATATAATATACAAAGATCCAAATCACCTCGAAAACGGTAGAGCGTCCGACTACGGACAAGAAGCAAATGGGGCTAAGAGCCCTGAAGAATAACCAATGGCGTCCATAACCCTGCCCAGGCCAAGCCGGAAGGGTAACCCTGCTAACGGCGTCGATCTCAAAACCTGCTTGAACAAAAGGGGTGCCGACAAAGGGCAAAGGGAAAAGAAGGAGCGTCAGTACTGAGGCCAGTACACGGCGAGGCTAGAATTCGGCGGTCCTCGCCTACATAGGTATGGTGGACTGAAGCGGCAGCATGCACTAAACAACCTATAGAGACTCGATACAAGTGGCGGATATCAGAGAGGGATAAGAATGACCTAACCGGATCCAACCTGAAGCTATCACCAATCAAACCCATCCTGGTGTTTCCCCCTCGAGACCAAACGAGGAAGGCAACCGAGGAACTCACACAGTTGGCAGTTTTACTTATTCAGTTATAGTTGCGGCACTTTACTAGTCAAGTTTAGATAATCGTCCTGATAAAGTAAGCAGTGGGCACTTTTAGTTAACCATTCCGTTATAGTGGCAGCACTTACTAGTCAGATGCATTTAACATGAGATAACCCATAAACCCAGCAGTTGTTGGTACTTTTATTCAGCCATTCCGTTGTAGTTGCAAGATTTACTAGTCAGGTACAATTGTCGCAAGCGACAACCAAACAAGCAATTGTGGGCAATATTAATTAGCCATTCCATTATAGTGAAGCTGATTACTAGTCATTATAAGTCAAATTTATAGCAGTAAACTTTAGTTATGCTTGTCTATGATCGAGATACTGTGCTCCAAGTCGTCCATATCCGCGGACACGGCTTTCAGAAAGTTTTACCCGGCCGGGGTGCACCAATAGCAACACACGCTCGATCAACCTCGGAAAAACCAAATCAAAACCCAACGAGGCTTTCACGACTGAACAATCACAGATTCAGAAATATTTCAGGGGCCACCCTTGGAGTCTACCAACGGTAAGCAAGCTCCGAGACGGACTCAAGGTTTGCGTCAATGGTCAGAAACGATCGGGAACCCGAAAGTGTGGCTGGGCTTGTCGATACCGCGAAAACATTCCGCTTACCTAACAGATGCAGTGTGCTCCTCGCACAATTTAAATACTAAAGTAGCATGGCATAAACAGGATCGTAAATAAAACCTCAAACTAGTTTGTGGCCCCAAGAAATAAGACTGAATCAAGCTCGCTCGGGGTCCCATATACCTCCCGGATGTGGATAGCGCGATAAATCAAGGAACAGGTATCAAGTACTCGGGGTCTTACGGGACACAAGTGGGCGTTCGGAAACCAAATATTATCTATCACCCACCGATGCCTCTGCTTAGTCAATTTTAGTTGTTAAACAGAAATTAAAGTGTGCGATAAGTAAAACTAGAACCATCTCCATCATCAACATGCGGCAATACATCAGCAACTGTGGCATATGACGACACACAACAGCACTTGAGCAAGCAACTACGACGCGCAAGTCCAACTATCTACCAAACAACAGGTAATAGGGTGTGTCCAAGGCAATATAGGGCTGCAGGGGATACCAAAGGGTACGAAAACTAGAGCATCGCAACACAGATAGCAATAGATCAACAGGAGGGAATAAAAACTATAAAAGTAAGATAGGTAGAAAGAGGGAGATGCTCGCCTGAAAACATGTCGAAGGGTCAACCGAAGATCGGGGCGAAGCTCACATCAACTCAACGGCCTTATCCGCGAAGAAGCAAAATACTAGAATAGACACCGGATGCAATATTTAATTCCACGACAGAAGATCGGCATGATGCATGTATGATGTATGGCATGGCGAAGGTGCGATGCAATTAGGTCATATTAAGGGGAACCGGGGTCCCGACAATTAATTAGATGGTTCCAGTTGTTTAACTACCCCGCAATTTAAATGTTGTTAAAACAAGGCAAGATAAGATACCGGTTCGCTACACAAGTTTAGATGAGGCCGATATGAGACTAGATTTGCCCGCATATGGGCCCCATATTTAATTATTAGGTGAATCGGCATAAGGCCCCCAAACCACAGATATGCATGCGAGATGACAATTAAATATGCAACAAGTTGTTATTATGTGATAAAATAGGGTTTCGGGGAGGGGTTCACACATTGAGGGGTCTCGACGAACTTGGGGTTCCGGGGTTCGGGGTCGGTCTCAGGGTCCGGATCTGGGTTGCGACGGGGTCGTTCTCGGACTCAGGGGTAGGTCTTGGCGCATCCGGGGTCTCGGGGCATGTTGTCGGTCATGGCGTTCGGGACGAAGCACTTGTCGCGTCGGGGTCTCGGTGTCGGTCTCGATTTCAGGGGGGGTCCGGGCGCGCCGGGATCGGTCTTCGAAGTCCGTGAACGGGCGTCGGATCCGCATCTATGTGGAAGATCTTGGCGTTCTCGGCGATCTTGGCATTCTGCAGGTTTAGGTCCTGGCGCTTCAGATCGACCTTCGGCTCGGGGACTCGGGGTTCAGGGGTCTCGGCGTCCGTGTGGCGGTCTTGTCGTCTCGTGTAGGCGTACTCGAGGTCAGTGGCGAACTTGTCCGTCGGGTGCAGGGTTCGACGGGTCTTGTCGTCCCGAGGAAGATCATGGCGAGCCTCGGGTTTGGCCTTGGGTTTGAGTTCGGGACTTGGATCCTCGAGGCGATCTTGACCAGGGACGCAACATCAACACATCAAGGCGCGCGCGGACAAAATCCACCCAAACACAAAAGGGTGGGCCATGCTCTGGGCTCGTTGGCGGGACGGGCGGTGGCTGGCGACTCGGCGACGGGCTTGGGCTGAGGTGGAAGGACGCGAGGGGCGGTGGCGGCAGGCGAGGCCGGTGAGGCGAACGCGGTCGCGCAGACGGCCGGGCAGGCTAGCGCGAGGTACAGCCGCGGGCTGGCGCTGCTCCAGCGGCGGCGGCTTCAGTGGAGGCGGCAGCGGCGAGCGTCAGGGAGAGCCTGGGCGGGGTTGATGGGGTCCACGGCGTGGCGGAGGACCCGGCCGGCGAGCTCGCGCTCATGGAGGCGGGCGGAGACGGCAGAGGGAGGCGGAGGAGGTAGCGGAGCCGGGCGGGAGCTCCGCGGCAGGAGGTTGGCAGCGGCGGCGCGAGCACGGGCGAGGTGGAGGCGGCCTGGGACGCGAGGCTCAGCGGCGGGCGGAGGTGGTCGCGTCGGGCGTGGCGGTGTTGGGGTCGAGGCTGGGCGGCTGCGTTGGAGGCGGCGAGGTCGGTGAGCTGGCCCGGCGGCGTGCAGCGGCATCGAGGCGGTGCGTCTGGCGAGAGGTTGCCGGAGAGGAGGTGAAGGGCGCCAAGGAGGCGGGCGCGGGAGAGCGCGGGCCGGCGGCAGCTGGAGGGAGAGGGCGGCGGGCGGGACGGGAGGAAGGAGAGGAGAGGAGCGTGGGGGCGTGGGCGTGTGGGCGAAGGGACAGGCGTGGGACCAGGAGCGGGCCAGGGGGAACCGGGGACACGGGCAAGGAGTGGGGCTGGGGGAGGTGGACCAGTCCAGGAAGGTGGGATCCAGGGGAGGGTGTGGCTGTGAGGGAGCGTGGGTCCACGCGTGGGCCACGTCGGTGGTGGGTTTGGTGAGGGTGGAAGGTGAGAGAGAGAGGAGGGGTGAGGGAGTGGCGGTGGCGTGAGTGGTTGAGGGAGAGGGAGGAGGTGAGGTGGCAGGATGCTATAGGAGGGAGTGAGGTGGAGGGATGGTTTGGGTAGGTTATTGGGTAGCTTTAGGAATTAGAGGGGCAGACTAGTTGGACCGATTTTAAAATCCCGGGGGTGGTCGTTCGGGTCAATCTGGCCCGTTCGACTGCCCCCACTAAAAATAATATAAATTTTATTTGTTTTAAACGGGCCGTTGGCAAACCGATGGCGGCCAAAACAAAATATTCCGGGGACCCGGTTTTGATGTTTGAAAATAAAGAGGGGCGTTTAGAAAACAACACGGGCTTTGCAAACATAGTTTTTAGCAAACAATGCATGATGATGACGATGCAATGCACAAATTCAACGCGATTTTCTAGTAGTGGTTTTGCGGGATGCCACAATTCGACACCACTAACAATGGATCTCGCCCTCGAGATCCGCCTCATGGTACCGGAAGGAAAGGTCGGCGATCTGCGTCTTCTCGCTTCGTGTAGTTCCTCGCGACACCACTAACAAGAGGTCGTTGTCCGTGATCGTCGAGGGAACACTCCGGGGACAAAAGGTCGAAGGTAGAGGTATCAAACGATAAGTCCACCTCTAACTTCCATGGATAGAGTAAAACTGCTGGATCCACTGATTCAACGTACCAAAGCGAATGGTAAGAGCAGTGGTAGGGTAGCTACTCCATCCCGCACTCATACCATTACTCTGCACACGAATAGGCGGATTAAGCAACCAACTCTCGAAATCAGACTGAAGATCTCGACAAACGAGGTTCGGAACAAAGGAGTGATGCAGACTCTGCATCGGATCTGGCGTTGATGATGTCATCACATCGGGAAACACCGGAAGATTCAACAGAAATCGTATGAAAGACACACTGATTAGGTTTCGCGATGGTTCCATTGGCATGAACAACACATGCTCAAGGTATACTCCAACTTCACCAATGCTCGTCCTTCTCATATGTTTTTCAACGACACTAACATCCGGCAAAGAACACATATGGATAAGGAGCTCAAGAACAAAAGATTGGAGGAAGGGTACAACAGACAAGTTGCAGATTGATGATCGTAGCACCTCCGTTACAAAAGGAAGAAAGCGAAACCCTGAAGGTACGACGGAAACCCAACCGCGAGAAACCCTGGACTCAAAGAGAGAGAAGAGAGAGGATTCAACACACGCAGAGGTGAGAGGAGAGCAGCAGAAGGGTAAGGAGTAAAAATCAGACCTAGCCAGAACTATCCAACCGATTTTTCAAAACTAGTTTTGACACTCTACGTCGGCCGTTAGCTAGGTTATCCTACAGGCTAGACTTGTGGGGTATCGCAACTGCTGAGCTCTGATACCACTCTGTAACACCCTCAGAATCGGACCTATGCGGGTTTGGTGAATTTTGCCCAAACTTGCATAGGTCCGATTCTGAGGGTGTTACACATTACCTGATGGGAAACCGTTGTGAGATTTATGTAGGGGTTCGTAGCATGGAAAACAAAAAAATTCTACCGCATGCAAAAAAAAAACAAGCCAAGATCTATCTACTAGATTGTAGGAATGAGTCGATAGAGGAACTCACCCTCGAAGATTCCAAAGCGGTTAACGAGAGCAGATTCTAGTGGGTGATGTAGTCGTATTCTTGCCGATCTCAAGATTGCGTAGACGATCCTTCCGGCGCTGCATTCCGGCAGCGCTTCCGCAGTCGATCACATGTTCGGTAATCGATGAAGACCTTCCTCTCCCTTGTTCTAGCAGGCAGCGGAGGTTGTAGCACTCTGCTCGCGATTCCGGCAGCACGACGGCGTGGTACCGAAAGTAGAGGGGAGATCTCGCAGGGCTTCGCCTCAAGCCGGAGCGAGTATGGTGGACTATGAGAGAGGCCTTGGTGATCTAGGGTTTAGAGGGCACCAAGAGGAGAGTGTAGCCGGCGGCTAGGGTTTGGGTATCACCCCAACTTGCTGAGTTGGTGGTGCCCTAGGCGGCGGCACAAGGAGGTGGTGGCGCCAGCGACTTGGAGGAGAGGGCTAGGGTTTTAGGTGTAGGGAAGAGGGGCAGCCCTACCCCTCCTTATATAGGTGGGAGGGCGCCGGTTGGGAGGAGGGAGTCCTCCCCCAACTCGGCCTCCTTGGCCGGCGGGTGGAGGGAGGAGGACTTCCTCCACAAGTAGGTTTCCTACTCTCCCTCCACCAAGCAAACTTGTCATTTGACTTTTTCAAATTGGCGTTTGACTTTCAAACTAGGATTTGATTTCTCCCTTTATTTTGCCCAGCCATGTGACCTAGTACATGATGAAACCATTCCACATTGTCATGACACATTCATGTACCCTTCCCCTCCGGAGTGCCGGACCTTCCGGACCCTTCTAGAACATTCCCGGTGAAAACACCGAAATCATTCCCCAACTCCGAAACAGGACTTTCCTTATATGAATCTTATTCTCCGGACCATTCCGGATCTCCTCGTGATATCCCGGATCCCATCCGAGACTCCGAACAACATTCGGTCTCTTACTCATCATTTCATAACTACTCAACAACATCGAATCCTTAAGTGTGTCTCCCTACGGTTCGTGAATTATGCGGACATGACCGAGACACTTCTCCGATCAATAACCAATAGAGGAATCTAGAAATTCATATGGCTCCCACATATTTCTACGATTACTTTGCAATCGAATGAACCACTTACATACGATACCAATTTCCCTTTGTCACACGATAGTTTACTTATTCGAGGTTTTGATCGTCGGTATCTCTGCATACCTAGTTCAACCTCGTTACTGATAAATACTCTTTTCTCGATCCCGTGATATGTGATACCTTGTGAGACAGAAACATTCTTGCAAGCTAATTGGATGACATTCCACTGAGAGGGCCCAGAGTATATCTATCTGTCATATGGATGAACAAATCCCACTCTTGATCCATGTGTAGAGGTCCCAACCTAATAAGGTAGAGTCCTCCTGTGTTTTACAATGCTAGTCCCTGGATCAATAGCTAGCATCCACAGCTAAGATGTAATATCAAGATACAAAGGTCATAACATAAATATATAACCAGAAATAACATAAGTTTATTACATCAAACATAGCTCATTTGGTTATTACAGTACATTGCAGCGGAATAACTATAGTCATGGGTCCTTCATCTTCAAAGTGCCACAGGCAGATGTTAGTTGTAGACTTTGTAGTCCTAGTCAATCAAACAATCTTCATTTAAAAACAATCAACCTGCAACATTACAAGTTACAACCACAAGGGTCAATACATTTTGAATTGTATTGGCAAGCTTCACTTCTTTGTATAATAAGAGTGGATTCTAACATTATATGCATATTTGGCTAAGTAGAGTTTAAGGCTTATTTGCATAAAGCATTATTTTATCCTATCTTTTCAAAAAGGGTTTTAAGTTCTTTGTCAAATCTCTTTTACAAGAACCCCTTGAACTCCTTGGTAGAAACACAAGTGTTCAAGTGCTTGTCAAAATCCCTTGAGCTACTTGGTAACCCCAAGTGCAACAAGTTTTATCAAAACTCATGAGTTCCTTGGTAACCCCAAGTACATCATACTCTTGAGCACCTTGGTAACCCCAAGTGCAACAAGCTTAACAAAATCTCTTTGAATTCCTTGGTAGACACACAAGGGCATCAAGTTTTTATTTAGAAGTTAGAATGTCGAGATCTCCCATAGTTCAAACTTTAGTTGCTCAGTATTGTCCATAACCTGGGACACGGCTAAGTACTTAGATTTTATTAACTTCTGCAGAAGGAGTACACTTTACCCACATGACACAATCCCATCTTGTTGCCACCAGTGGCCTACTGGATTAGTGCTCACCAAGATGGAGTACCGGCAGACTGAGAGTGTGACGAAGTCTTTCCAAGAGGTCCTCCCATACATCATTGCTAGCTTGTCTTCAGCCCCCATGAAGCATTCCAGATCCCCATGTCCGGTAACTAAAGACAATGTATGGGTCTTCCTAATGTAGTTGACTAAGCCAGAGCCATAATAGCATGTGGTTGCACACGAAAGCCACAATTGGAGGAACATGTTCAATCTCTAAGTTTCCTAGGTGGTTTTCATTTGGAGCACAACACAAAGTGAATCCCATAGACATGGTTCCTTTTGTTGCCACCGTCTCCAAAACTTAAAGTGTCCACCACCTAGGTGGTTCATTGAGTCCTTGTTTTATTATGTAAAACATAAGTCCTTTTCTCAACCTTTGTAAAATCTCAACATGTATCTCTTTTCAAAATGAAGTATGGCTAAGCATGTACAACTATAATATTTTCACTAAGGAGTGTATAGGGAATCCTGTTAGGATTTAGCATAGCATAGGTATAAAGAAATCTTTTTCATGCATGTTTTCATAATCCACTAAGTATAATGAAAATAGTAGGGCATTTGTATGATAGTGTAACTTGCCTTTTTGGTAGGGAATGAGGGTTTACTCCTTGATCTTGCTAGTCTCACACTTTGATAATTTCACTACAAGTCAATCAAGCAAACACCAAATCAACTAACATTCCAAACCACCATTTACTCAAACAAAATCACACACAAGACAAGAAGGAAAATAAGTCATGCATAAGTATGCAAAGGGTGTTTCTATTGCAAGGATGGTCTCCACTAGGTTTCTAAACTTTGTAAGGTCCAAATTGGTCATTTCCCAAAATGGCAAAGTCATTAGTTAGAGGGTTTTTGCCCAAAAACCATTTTAACATTCCATTCAATATTTTATATGGTGGGAAAATGGTTTTATCAAATCAAAAAAAAATCTTTAAGTTTCTCATCAAAAGTTTCTAACTCTCAAGTCTTGGTGTTTTGGTTCAGTAGCTTTGAATCCAAATATTTTCCCAAGGTTTTTATTCAAAAATCCTTTTTCATAATAAAACCATTATCTTTATTTAGCTAGAAATAGGCTAATTCAATTAATCCATTCTAAATTTTTCCAATTTCATTTTCAAAACCATGGGTTGGTTCCTAGGGTCAGTAAGGTCACTACAAACCATTTTGCAAAAGATTTATTCTTAAAATCAATTTTAAATAATTTTCCTACTCTAAACGAGTACACAAATGTTTCTGCAAATTCAAACAAGTTAACAAATAGTATTTTCTAAACTAAGGCCACAGTTGGATAGGGCTTGCTCTCCTGAATCCAACGACATAAAATTTGCAATTTTTGGACGTGTAGATCTCAAGTTATAAGGGTTTGAAGTTTGCAATTAAATCAGATTCAAATTTCTTTTAAAACGAGATAGGTGACACGCGGCACGTTTCTATTCGCGGGTACCGCTTTGCGTGGATCGCGGCTGTGGGGCGTTGGATCTGATTGATCGCACGGTCCAGAGGACATACCCCTTCGGTGTTTAAGTAATCTATGTGATTCGTTCGATCCAGATCTAACGGCTACTACTGCCTGGTCACAGATGGGCGCTGGCGGGCGCGGCTCATGCGGAGTTCCGCTAACACAGAAGCGAGAGAGGGAGGAGTGGCTCACTGATCGCCTAGGCACGGGATGCTCAACGTGTGCTTGTCATGCAGGGCGCCTGCATACCGCAATTGCTCACCGGAGTGGAGGACGGCATCGGGTGGTTCTGTCCACGGTCGAAGGCGACGTTGTAGATCGTCCTAGGACAAGACAGGGACATGGTTAAGTGCGGGAGGTCACGGAGAGGTCACGTGCGTGAACGAGAAGGTACGGGGCGGTCTGGACTTACCGAAGGAGCTCGACGGAGACGAGACAGACGGCGGCGCTCAGAGCTTTGTCGAAGACGGCTTCCTGGGGCGCCCGCGGTCGAACAGAGGGTACTGGGAGATGCGCCAGGAAGTGGTGAGTGTGCTTGTGTGCTTGTGGAGGTAGGAGGGGGTGTGGCTCGGCCGGAATCGAGGGAGGACGGTGGTCGGAGTTGCGGCGGTGCGAGCTCAAATTGAGGCAGCCTCGGGGCAGAGAGAGAGTGGCGTGTGAGGGGAAAGGAGGAGGAGACGCTGGCGATTAATAGCGTGCAGTCACGGCGAGGTTTAAGGCGCGGCATCAATGCGAATTGAACGCGCGGATTGAAGGCAGCAACGGTAGGCGTCGTTAGCGCGAGGAGGAAGAAGGGTGAGCTGGCTGCGTGGGGTCGGTTGGTCAGCGGAGTGAGAGAGGGAAGAAGGGTCCACCGGTCAGCGTCTGTTCGGGTTAGTGTTTAGGTAGGAAAACGTTTCGCTGTGGATAGAGGAGCTGGGCTGGCGCTGGGCCTTAGTGGGCTGCTGGGTTGGGTCGGTCTAATCTTTATTTTTTTCTGTTTCTGAATCTTTTTCCTTTTTCTAATTCTATTTCCTGTTTTGAATTTCCAAACAAACAAACATCAACCAAATAAATTCAAACCAACACCACACTTCACAACTTTTGAACTTGGTTCTGTTCAGTAACATAATCCAAAATTCAAAATAAAATAATATTTTTGTTCATTTTTAGGATCTATTTAATAATTAAATAAAATAGCCCTTTAGTTATTTAATCAATTAGGGTTTGATTTATTTAACAAAATCCTCATTTGAAATCCAAAAATTTCCAAAACCAATTCAGTAGGTTTTATTTGAAAATAAATGATATTTGGAAATCTTGTTTAAAACAAAATACCATTTTTATTTTTGGTTCCATTAATAATAAAATGGGCCTTATTCATTTACTTCAAATAAGATTTGTTCTATTAGAATATTTATTTTGAAATCTAAAATAAAACTAAAACACTTCCATAGGTTTTAATTAAGAAAATAAAATACTTAGAAAACTTATTTAAAATAATTTAATAAGTTTTATATTTTAATTAAAATGATAAAACCTTTTAAATAAAGTTGGATATCAAATCCTTATTAATTTATTTAAACAAATCTTTGCTAATTTTATTAAATAAAATGTTTTAATTCAAAAGCTTGGCCAAGGTTTTAATTTGGCTTTAGAAAATATTCTTTTTTTATAAACTCATCTTTTCTTTTGAATACCAAATCTTTTATTAAATGATTCCAAAATAGTAATTTCAAAAACCTTTTTAATTTCCATTAATTAAATGTTTAACTCATGAAATTCCTCTAGGATTTATTTAATTCTAATGGGTTTGAGGTTCTATTTAAACTCAAAAAGTTTCTTCTGGCTCTGAAAATTAACAAAGTTTTATTTTATGCATTTATTTTCACATTACAAGATTTGGAAAATCTTGGGATGTGACACCATGTGTCTCAATCCATACTTTCCGAACACTCAATGCCACCTTTATAGCCACCTAGTTACGGAGTGGTGTTTGATGTCATCAAAGCATCCTTCCGGTGATGGTGATAAGCATGATCTCATGGTCGAAGGAATTAGGTTACTATGTATCAGAAATCTTATAGCAAATGAACTATTAAAATGACTTGATCTTTATGCTACGCTTATCTATAGGAGTATGTCGATCATATCATTCTCCTAATGATATTACCTTGTTATTAACAACATCTCAAATGTTCATGATCAAGAAACCATGATCATCTATTAATCAACAAGCTAGTATTATAAAGAGGCTTTACTAGGGACTCTAATTTAGTTTACAAATCACACAAGTATTAATGTTTCTGGTTAATACTGTTATAGCATGAATGTAAACATTTATCATAAACACAAAGATATAATAATAACTACATTTATTATTGCCTCTAAGGCATATCTCCAACAGTCTCCCACTTGCACTAGAGTCAACTAATCTAGATTACATGGTAATATACCGAACACCCATGGCAGTTTGGTGTTGATCATGTTTTGCCCTCGGGAGAGGTTTAGTCAACGGATCTGCCACATTCAGATCTGTGTGTACTTTGCAAATCTTTATGTCACCATCTTGGACATGTTCTCGAATAGCGTGAAAACGTAGCTTGATGTGCTTCAGCTTCTTGTGTGACCTTGGTTCTTGCGCATTGGCTATGGCGCCCATGTTATCACAGTAGATAGACATTGGGTCCAGCGCACTTGGAACCACACCGAGATCCGTAATGAACTCCTTCATCCATATCGCTTCTTGTGAAGCCTCCGAAGCAGCTATGTATTCCGATTCAGTTGAATATCTCGCCACAATGCTTTGCTTTGCACTCCTCCAACTAACTGCTGCACCATTCAAAATAAATACGTATCCAGATTGAGATTTAGAATCATACAGATCGGTGTTCCAACTAGCATCGGTGTAACCATTAACAACGAGCTATTCATCACCTCCATAAGAAAGAACCATATCCTTAGTTCTTCTCAAGTACTTAAGGATGTTTTTGACCGCTGTCCAATGATCCACTCCTGGATCACTTTGATATCTACTAGTCAAACTAACAGCATATGCAATGTCGGGTCTAGTACATAGCATGGCATACATTAGAGATCCTATGGCTGAGGCATAGGGAGTCTTACTCATCCTTTTTCTATCTTCTGCCATTGCAGGACTTTGAGTTTTACTCAAGGTCGTATTGGGCAACATGGGTAAGAACCCTTTCTTGCTATCTTCCATTCCAAACCTCTTTAGAACTTTGTCCAAATATGTACTTTGTGACAATGATATTAGGCGTCTCGATCTATCTCTATAAATCTTTATGCCTAATATGTAAGCTTCTTCGCCAAGATCTTTCATTGAAAAACTATTATTCAAATATTCCTTGACACTATTAAGAAGGTCTACATCATTCCCAATCAACAATATGTCATCTACATATAGTATTAAGAATGCTACAGAGCTCCCACTCACTTTCTTGTAAATACAAGCTTCTCCATAAGTTTGTATAAAACCAAAGATTTTGATTACCTTATCAAAACGTTGACTCCAACTTTGGGATGCTTGCTTCACCATATATGGACCGTTGAAGTTTGCATACCTTGTTAGCATCTTTAGTATCGACAAAACCTTTGGGTTGCATCATATACAACTCTTCATCAATGTCTCCATTGAGGAACGCTGTTTTGACATCCATCTACCATATCTCATAATCATAATATGCAGCGATTGCTAACATAATCCTCACAGACTTTAGCTTCGCTACTAGTGATAAAGTCTCATCGTAGTCAACTCCTTGAATTTGTCGAAACCCTTTGCGACAAGTCGAGCTTTATAGACAGTAACATTACCATCAGCATCTGTTTTCTTCTTGAAAATCCATTTGTTCTCGACAGCCTTCCGGCCATCCGGTAAGTCCACCAAAGTCCATACTTGGTTTTCGTACATGGATCCAATCTCGGATTTCATGGCTTCTTGCCATTTATTGGAATCTGGGTTCATCATCGCTTCCTCATATGTCGCAAGGTCATCGGTGTTTTCCACCAACATGACACTCATAACGGGATCATATCAATCAGGAGTGGTACGAGTTCTCGTTGACCTGCGAGGCTCTGAAGCAACTTCGATCGAAGTTTCATGATCATCATCATTAGCTTCCTCTCTTATTGGTGTAGGCGCCACAGGAAGTACTTCCGGTGCTGCGCTACTTGCAAGTTCGAGAGAAGGTTCGACCAACTCGTCGAGTTCTACTTTCCTTCTAGTCACTTCTTTCGAGAGAAATTCTTTCTCTAGAAAGGATCCATTCTTAGCAACGAAGATTTTTCCCTCGATCTATGATAGAAGGTATACCCAATACTTTCCTTCGGGTATCCTATGAAGACGCATTTTTCCGCTTTGGGTTCAAGCTTGTCCGGTTGTAACTTCTTTACATAGGCTTCCCAACCCCAAACTTAAAGGAACGACAATCTAGGTTTCTTCCCAAACCATAAATCATATGGTGTCGTTTCAACGGATTTAGATGGTGCCCTATTTAAAGTGAATGCGGCTGTTTCTAATGCATAACCCCAAAACGATAGTGGTAAATCTGTAAGTGACATCATAGAACGAACCATATCTAAGAGAGTTCGATTACGACGTTCGGACACACCATTACGCTGTGGTGTTCCCGGCGGTGTCAATTGTGAAAGTATTCCGCATTTCTTTAAATGCTCGCCAAACTCGTAACTTAGATATTCACCTCCACGATCAGAACGTAGAAATTTAATCTTCTTGTTACGTTGATTCTCTACCTCACTTTGAAATTCCTTAAACTTCTCGAAAGTTTCGGACTTAGTTTTCATGAAATAGATATACCCATATCTACGCAAGTCATCCGTGAAGGTAAGAACATAACGATAACCACCGTGCGATGCTACACTCATTGGACCACACACATCGGTATGTATGATTTCCAACAAGTCCGTAGCTCGCTCCATCATACCAGAAAATTGAGTCTTAGTCATTTTACCCATCAGACATGCTTCGCATCTTTCAAGTGATTCGAAATCAAGTTATTCAAGCAGTCCATCGGAATGGAGTTTCTTCATACGCTTCACTCCAATGTGACCAAGACGACAATGCCACATATAGGTTGAGTTATCGATCAATTTCAAACGTTTAGCTTCAATGTTATTAATATGTGTATTTCCACTATCGAGATTCAATAAGAATAGACCATCTATCAAAGGTGCATGTGCATAAAACATATTACTCATATAATCAAACAACCATTATTCTCGGACTTAAACAAGTATCCGTCTCGCAATAAACATGATCCCGATATAATGTTCATGCTCAACGCAGGAACCAAATAACAATTATTTAAGTATAAAACTAATCCCGATGGTAGATGAAGAGGTAGCGTGCCGACCGCGATCACATCAACCTTTGATCCATTTCCTACGCGCATCGTCGCCTTGTTCTTCGCTAGCTTCCGTTTATTCTACAACACCTGTTTCGAGATACAAATATGAGCAACCGAACCAGTATCAAATACCCAGGCACTACTACAAGTACTAGTGAGATACACATCAATAACATGTATATCGGATATACCTTTCTTCTTGATGTTGTCGTTCTTCAAATCCGCCAAGTACTTTGGGTAATTCTGCTTCCAGTGACCTTCTCCCTTGCAGTAAAAGCACTCAGTATCAGGCTTAGGTTCAGCCTTGGTCTTCTTCGCCGGTGCGGCAACTTTCTTACCGACCTTCTTGAAGTTTCCCTTTTGCTTAGACTTCCTTTCTTGAATTTGGTGGTCTTATTGACCAACAACACTTGATGCTCTTTCTTTATCTCCATTTCTGCAGATTTTAACATGGAGAAGAGTTCTGGCAACGTCTTGTTCATGTTTTGCATGTTGTAGTTCATCACAAAGTTCTTGTAACTTGGTGGTAGTGATTGGAGGACATGGTAAATCCACAAAGCATTAGGAATCACTATACCCAAGCTTTGGAGTTTGTTTGCGTGCCTAGACATCTTAAGCACGTGCTCACTAACGGAGTTGCCCTCTTCCATCTTGCAGTTAAAGAACTTTTCAGAAGCCTCATAACTCTCAACTGTCGCGTGAGCCTCAAATATCATTTTGAGTTCACGGACAATATCATGTGGGTGTAACATCCCAAAATTTTCCAAATTTTGTAATGTAAAAAATAAATAAACAAAATAAATAATTGTTGAAATTTAGGGTGAAAAGAAACTTTTGTTTCTAAATGGAAACTTAAAATCCCATCTTGAACAAACTTTGAAAAATGTTTGAAACCAATTAAATTCAAATCAAGTGAAATGCATTCTTCATAAATGCATCTGGAAATTTAAACATTTGGAAGATAAAACAAAACCCTAGAACCCCAATGGAATAAAAACATTTCCAAGTTATCTCTAAGCCTATGGATTTGATCCATATAAAATTTATCAACAAACATTTACAAATGATCAAGAATGACAAATAGAAATATTATAAAACCATAGGAATTGATTTCATTTAATTTGGAGCCATAAATAAAATCTTATCAATTTAATAAGATAAGGAAATTGAATTTCCAAAGCTAATAAAGCACCTATCTAAAAATCCATACCAAATGGTGAGCAAATAATCCTAAAGAGATTTAAAAGGATAAAACAAATATTAAATAAGGTTTTTCAAATTGGAATCACCAAGTTTGGATCTATAAATAAAAAGATACGGATTTTATAAGATAAGGAAGGAAATATTAAATGAGGAATATTTAAAGACCAAATTAAAACTTGGCCAAAATCAAATGGAATAAATATAATCCAAATTCAAATAAAATAAAAGGATAAAGGATTTCCAAATAAAATAAAAGGGCATTAACCAAATTCTATCCCTATTATAAATGATTAATTAAATCATGGGGAAAATAATATTTGGAATTTACCCAAGTGGAATAAAAGTTATTTAATTAACTTAAATAAGATCAAAGAAATATTCCAAATAAAATTTATGGAATTAAAACTATATTTATTTTCATTGGAATGAAGACAAATACCCAATTTTAGATGATTAATAAATCATATTAAAAACATTCCAAATAATCCAAAGTGAAATATTTTGACACCCTAGTAAATAAATAAAACCTACTGAAAAGATTTAGATTTCAAATGAAATTTGAAAAACATTATTAAATCTTATTTGAATTAATACAAGGGCCTGTTTTAATTAATTAATATATCCTAAAATGAATAAATATATTATTCTAAATTTGACTTCAGAATGTGTTATTAAACATTATTTGAATATACCCAAGGTTTGGTTGAAGTTGAAATTCAAAAGTTGTTTGAATTGATAAATAAAAATCAAAACAGAAAATCAAATGAGAAAAAGAAAAAGAAAGAGGAACACGAAAAAAAATAAAAGGAGCATCCCAGCCCAGTCCAGGCCCAGCAGCCCACTCTCAGTCCCCCCCGAAGCGTTTTCTTTTACTCACGAACGAACCCGCTAGGTTGCTGACGGTTGGACCCCACCTCCCCTCTCTCTCTCTCTCGCCGACGCCAGGCCCCACTGCCACCTCATCGTCGTCCTCACCCGCGGTGACTGCGCCTCCCCTCCTCGACCGTTTCTGGCGAAAATTGTCAGCATCAATTCGCGTTAACGCAGCAGTTAATCTCCCCTGCGACAACGTATTCTTAACCGCCTGCCCCTCCTCTCCATTTCCCCTCTCTCGCCCCTCACTTTACGCCTCCAGGCCACCCTAATTCATCTCCACACCGCCACTGCCTCCGACACCTTCCGGCGACGATTCCGGCCAAACCCTGCCGTCCCTCGCCTCCTCGACCACACGAGCACACTCCCCATCGCCAGGCGCATCTTTCGGTACCTCCCTCTCGCCCGCGCATGCCCTGCATCCTTGGAAGCATCATCAACTGAGCTCCGCCACCGTCTGCTCGAACTCCGGCGAGTCCTTCAGGTAGTATCTGACCACCCCCATACCTCTCATTGATGCACACATGATCGCCAACCTCGTGCGCAAATAACGCAGCTCTCATCTTGTCTTAGCGCGGTCTAAAACGTCGCCCACGATGACAACCAGAGGAGCCCGACGCGGACACAAACTCCGGCGAACGATTCGAGCCAGCTCTGTGCGCCCCTCGAGTAGCCGACCCCACCTCGAGCTTCAGCAAGTCTCTGCGAGCCAGGTAAGCCTTGCCAACTTCTCCCTCGCTTCCTACTTCGCTGGCGACACCACTGATAGAGCGCGTGCTGCCACTCGCCGCCGCCAGTGCCGCCACTTATTGGTTGTTTGATTATCAGCCGTTAGATTTAGATCGCAAGGCTACGAATAGATGACTGAAGCGAACTGTTATGTTCAATCTGTGTTGCACGATTTAGTTAGATCCAACGCCCCACACAGCACGATCCGCACGAACCGTTTTCGACGAATCAGAACAGCCCACGTGGCCCTGCCTATTGTTATAAAAACAGATTTGATCTATTTGTTGTTCAATTTTGTAAAATTCATAACTTTCAAACCACTTCCAAATTTTGCAAATTTTATATCAATGGAATCAGCAAATCAAGTACTTTCTGACCATGCACTTTGTTTAGTAAATGGCTTCTGTTAAATTGTTTGTTTTTGCAGAAAGTTTTGTAGGTATATTTTGAGTATAAAATTCTTTCTAAAATTATTTTGGTGATAAAATCTTTGGAAAATTGTTTTTTTAACCTACTGACCATAGAAATCAATTGGTGGTTTCAAAAATATAATTGGTGAAGCAAAAGAATAAATCTTTGAATAAAAGCATTTCTAGCCAATTAAAAATGTTGATTATGGTTTAAAAATGATTTTGGAGGAAAACCTTTGGGAAATGTTTTGATTTAAAATCTCTGACCCTAAACACAAAGTTTTATGATTTGAAAACATATTTGGTGAACCCTATAAAGATTGTTGCCTTGCTAAAAGCACTTTCAACCACATAAAATAATGATTTGGTTTAAAAATGATTTATAAGTAAAATATTTTGCAAATGATTTTACCACTTATATAAAATGACCAATAGGTGCTTTAGAATGTTTATAACCTATTAGAAACAACTTTTACAAATAAAATAATCTTTAGAATGCTTGCATGAATTGTCTTGTTTCTATTATTTTATGTGTGTTTGCTTGAATGGTAGATTGAAATTGTACCATGCTTGATTGAATTGTAGTGATTTGAAGAGTGTGAATATTGCAAGATCAAGGAGTGAACTTATATTCTCCACCAAAAAGGCAAGTGATGCTTCATACTTTGTCCCATTATTTTCACTATGCATTAGTGATATTTCTAAGTAGGACTTGCATGGAATTTTTGCTAAGTATAAACTATGCCATGGGAAATCCTAGTAGATGAAACCTTAGTAGAAATTTCCTAAGTTAATATTCCTACTACTATCATGCTTAGCTTAGCTAGTAGAAAACACGGGTGGATTATATTCATGCTATGCTATATTTCTAAGTCAAGGACTTATGATTTGTTTAATAAAACAACTAAGTGAATGAATCACCTGGGTGGAATGGAAGGAATGATTTGTGTTGAGTGGTTACACAAGGACCATTTCTATGGCTTACCTTGTGTATCTCACTTGTGGATGGCCACCCAGGAACAAAGAGATTTGAGATGTCAAATGTTGAGAAGCTTCAAGTGCAGCCACTTGGCATTATGGGCTCTGCCTGGATCATATAGGTTGCAATAACTTAGCCAAATGGACAGTTGTTGCTAGGGGATGATAGGTTGGAACGCGTCCATTCTGGTCTAAGGGAAGGCTTCTGAAAGATCTTGTCTTGGTGAAACCAAGTCTTGTGGGGAAAGTGCACCACCTCTGCAGAGTGTAAAATCTAAGTACTTAGACATGTCCCTAGCAAAGGACAATTTGAGCATCAAGACCTGGAAGCTATCAAGAATCTCCTCATCCAAATTTCTAAGTTAAAAATTTGTGGTTGAACAAGGGTTGAAGGATCACCAATTTCTATTGGGAGATGCCTTGGGTGATTTTATCAAACAAAAACTTAGTGTTTTCAAATGATAAGGAAAAACTATTTTGAGCAAAGCAAGCCTAAGCTCCACTTAGCCAAATGCATATAGATGATAGACTCCACTATACTACCATAGTATCACTTGCCAATACAACTAAAATGTATTGACCCTTGTGGCTGTAACTTATTATGTTGTAGGCTTGTTTGATGTTAGTGAAGTTTATTGATTAGGATTACAAGTCTACAACCAACATGACTGCCTGTGGCACTTTGAAGATGAAGGACCCCATGCTACTATTATATTCTGCTGCATTGTAATGAGATAGCCAAATGAGCTATGTAAGATGTAATAAATTATTTTATTCCTGGTTATAAAGTTGTATTATGACCTTTGTTTCTTGATATTACATCTTAACTATGTATGCTAGCTATTGATCCAGGGACTACCATTGTAAACACAGGGATCTCTACCTTATTAAAGGTTGGAACCTTACAGTGGGTCATGGTTCTCAAACCTTTTCTGAAGCTCCGATTCCAAACCATACAAGATAGCACACTAAATTGTGGAGTAGTGATTCTTCAGAGTGAGGTAAACATTCTTTACTTCATCGGTAGCATCAGCTGCAGGCGGGTCACCCAGCGTTGCATCCAGCACATAGGTCAAATTAGCAGCATTAAGGACAATCCTCAAATTGCGGAACCAATCCGCGAAGTTGCTTCCATTGTTTTTCACCTTTTCTTTCTCTAGGAACGCATTAAAATTGATGGTAGGGGCCGCCATTGATCTATAACATATTTGCAATAGTTTAGACTAAGTTTATGAAAAATTGAGTTCTAATTAATAGTTAAATTAATATAGGTGAACTCCCACTCAAAACAATATCCCTCACATTGTTTTAGTGATCACACGAACCAAATCCACCACATCAAAACCGATCATCACGAGAGTTGATGTATCTTCAATGGCGAACAATGAACATGTTCAGCATATCTACTATATGACTCATGCTTTACCTTTCGGTGATCCGTGTTCCGAGACCATGTCTGTACATGTTAGGCTCGTTAAGATCAAACCTTAGCTTCCGCATGAGCAAATCTGGCTTGCTCACGTTGTGTCACATCCCAAGATTTTCCAAATCTTGTAATGTGAAAATAAATGAATAAAATAAAACTTTGTTTGATTTTCAGAGCCAGAAGAAACTTTTGAATTCAATTGGAACTCCAAACCCATTTGAATTAAATAAAACCTAAAGGGATTTAAAAAGATAAAACATTTAATAAAAGGAAAAATAAAAACATTTGTAAATACTATTTTGAAACAATTAAATGAAAAGATTGTTATCAAATGGAATAGAACTTTATAAATAAAGAATATTTTATAAAACCAAATTAAACCTTGGCCAAACTTTGGGAATTAAAACATTTTATTCTTAATAAAAATTAGCAAAGGTTTATTTAAATAAAATAATAAGGAATTAATATCCAAACTTTATTTAAATAAAAGGTTTCACCAATTTAATTGAAACATCAAAACTTATTAAATTATTTAAATAAGTTTTCCAAATATTTGATATTCACAAATAAAACCTACTAGAGTATTTTGACTTTATTTTAGGTTTTAAAATAAATCTCTTAATAAAACAGATTCTATTTGATTTAATAACTAAGGTCCATTTTATTTAATTATTAAATAGATCCTAAAATAAAGATGTTATTTTGTTTTAAACAAGTTTCCAAGTATTCTTTTCTTTCAAATAAAACCTACTGAATTGGTTTTGAAAATATTTGGGTTTTAAATGAAGTTTTTATTAATTAAAACAAACCCTATTTTATTAAATAACTAAAAGATCCATTTTATTTAAATTAAAGAATGGATCTTAAAAAGAATAAAATTATTATTTTATTTTGGGATTTGGTCTATGTTGATAAACAGAACCAAAAACTCAATACAAGTTTAGTGATTGTTTGAATGGGTTTGAATGTTGTTTGATTGTTTGAATTTCAAAAACAGAAAAAGAATTGGAAAAAGAAAAAGGTTTAAAACAGAAAAAAATAAAATAAGATTTGGACCTGACCCAACCGAGCCAGCCCAAGAAGCCCAGAACCAGCCCAGCTTCCCTTCCCCGAAGAAAACGCTTCGCACCTGACAATCGACCCGCTGAGACAATGACTGGTGGACCCTCCCCTCACTCCCTTTTCCCACTGACCAGTAGACCCCACTTTTCTAGCTCATCTCCTTCCTCGCGACGACCACGCCGGCCGTTTCTGCCGTTGATGTCGCGACTTCAATTCGCCGTGACCTCCTGAACCCGGTGAGCTTCTACTCCTCCACTCTCGCTTCCTCAAACCACCATAGCACCACCGCCTGGCCGTGCGCCGCCGCTCACTTTTGATCCAGCGAGTCAGTACCGTAGGATCTAGTTTGAACGAGCGCGATTAGATCACTTACCACGAAGAGGTACATGTCCAGGACCGTGCGATCAATCAGATCCAACGCCCCACAGCCGCGATCCACGCGAAGCGGTACCCGCGAATAGCAACGTGCCGCGTGTCACCTATCTCGTTTTAAAAGAAATTTGAGTCTGATTTAATTGCAAACTTCAAACCCTTATAACTTGAGATCTACACGCCCAAAAATTGCAAATTTTATGTCGTTGGATTCAGGAGAGCAAGCCCTAGCCAACTGTGGAATTAGTTTAGCCAATAGTATCTGTTAGTTTGCTTAATTTTGCAGATTCTTTTGTGAGCTTGTTTAGAGTATAAAAATATATAAAATTGATTTTAGGGTTAAAACTTTTGCAAAATGGTTTGTTGTGACCTTACTGACCCTAGGAACCAACCCATGGTTTTGAAAATAAAGTTAGAAAAATTTAGAATGGATTAATTGAATTAGTCTATTTCTAGCTAAATAAAGATAAGGGTTTTATTATGAAAAATGATTTTTGGAATAAAAACCTTGGGAAAATATTTTGATTCAAAGCTACTGAACCAAAACACCAAGACTTGAGAGTTAGAAAATTTTGGTGAGAAACTTAAAGATTTTTGATTTGATAAAACCATTTTCCCACCATATGAAATATTGAATGGAATTTTAAAATAGTTTTTGGGCAAAACCCTCTAACTAATGACTTTGCCATTTTGGTAAATGACCAATTTGGACCTTACAAAGTTTAGAAACCTAGTGGAGACCATCCTTGCAATATAACCATCCTTTGCATACTTATGCATGACTTAGTTTCCTTCTTGTCTTGTGTGTGTGATTTTGTTTGAGTAATGGTGGTTTGGAATGTTAGTTGATTTGGTGTTTGCTTGATTGACTTGTAGTGAAATTAGCAAAGTGTGAGACTAGCAAGATCCAGGAGTGAACCCTCATTCCCTACCAAAAAGGCAAGTTACACTATCATACAAATGCCCTACTATTTTCTTTATACTTAGTGGATTGTGAAAACATGCATGAAAAAGATTTCTTTATACTTATGCTATCCTAAATCCTAATAGGATTCCCTATACACTCCTTAGTGAAAATATTGTAGTTGTACATGCTTAGCCATACTTTATTTTGAAAAGAGATACATGTTGAGATTTTACAAAGGTTGAGAAAAGAACTTATGTTTTACATAATAAAACAAGGACCCAATGAACCACCTAGGTGGTGGACACTTTAAGTTTTGGAGAGGGTGGCAACAAAAGGAACCATGTCTATGGGATTCACTTTGTGTTGTGCTCCAAAAGAAAACCACCTAGGAAACTTAGAGATTGAACATGTTTCTCCAATTGTGGCTTTAGGTGTGCAACCACATGCTATTATGGCTCTGGATTAGTCAACTACATTAGGAAGACCCATACATTGTCTTTAGTTCTGGGACATGGGGATGGAATGCTTCATGGGAGCTGAAGACAAGCTAGCAATGATGTATGGGAGGACCTTTTGGAAAGACTTCGTCACACTCTCAGTCTGCCGGTACTCCATCTTGGTGAGCACTAATCCAGTAGGCCACTGGTGGCAACAAGATGGGATTGTGTCATGTGGGTAAAGTGTACTCCTTCTGCAGAAGTTAATAAATCTAAGTACTTAGCCGTGTCCCCGGTTATGGACAATACTGAGCAACTAAAGTTTGAACTATGGGAGATCTCGACATTCCAACTTCTAATATAAAAACTTGATGCACTTGGGGGTACCAAGGAATTCAAAGAGATTTTGTTAAAGCTTGTTGCACTTGGGGTTACCAAGGTGCTCAAGGGCATGATGTACTTGGGGTTACCAACGAACTCATGAGATTTCATAAAACTTGTTGCACTTGGGGTTACCAAGTGGCTCAAGAGATTTTGACAAGGACTTGAACACTTGAGTTTCTACCAAGGAGTTCAAGGGGTTCTTGGAAAAGAGATTTGACAAAGGACTTAAAACCCGTTTTGAAAAGATAGGATAAAATATTGCTTTATGCAAATAAGCCTTAAACTCTACCTAGCCAAATATGCATATAATACTAGGATCCACTCTTATTATACATAGAAGTGAAGCTTGCCAATACAGTTCAAAATGTATTGACCCTTGTGGCTGTAACTTGTAATGTTGCAGGTTGATTGTTTTTAAATGAAGATTATTTGATTGACTAGGACTACAAAGTCTACAACCAACATCTGCCTGTGGCACTTTGAAGATGAAGGACCCATGACTATAGTTATTCCGCTGCAATGTATTGTAAATAGCCAAATGAGCTATGTTTGATGTAATAACCTTATGTTATTCCTGATTATAAATTTATATTATGACCTTTGTATCTTGATATTACATCTTAACTATGGATGCTAGCTAATGATCCAGGGACTAGCATTGTAAAACACAGGAGGAATCTACCTTATTAGGTTGAGACCTCTACAGATGGTATCAGAGCATTGTGTTGCCTGTAGGATTTGTAAACCCCAGGATTGGACAAAACCCTTAGAAAAATAGGAGTTATGATTTGATCCAAAACTTATTTACAAAAACTTGTAAATTCTTTCCTCAACCATTTTGGTTTCAACTCTACACCTCTTCTACTTCAATTTGATGGAAAAACCTACCCATGGCCAAGGACTACACCATGTGCAAAGGATGACTTCAACTCCTTCAACTCTAATGACTTCAACATCTTTAAACCTCTCCACCAAGGACTTCCAACTTGGATATCACTAAGGACCACAAGTGAAACAAGGAAAATCTTACTCAAGAATTAGAGACTGAGGGAATGCAAAATAAGAAGGAACCATCAACAACTTTGAAGTGTTGTAACCAAGAGTTTGTCTCAAGGAAACCATGATCTCAAGTAAGAAGAATCATGAAGGAAGGAAAGATCACAAGTGAACCATATAGATGGACCACCATATTTTAGTTAAGACAAAACCACCAACTTATGTGGTGTAACAAAAATATTTTGTTAACTAAGTATGTGCTTGAACCTTGTTTGAGTGAAAGGTTTGGTTTGTAATTGCATGCACGTTGTTTGTGTGAATTGTGATGTGTGTGATTAGAATCAAGTCCTTAGAAATATCTTGCCTATTCTAATCTTCCTTCAACCCAAACAGATGACTACTCCAAAGGACTCCAACATCAAGGTTGATGACACCAACACCAACCAAGCTGACATCATGAGAGAGCTCATAGCAACCCAACATCAGTTGAACCAACTGACAGCTCAGTTCCTAGCCAACAATAGTGATAAAGATCCAGCACTACAAAAGTTTTTGGAGGAACAATCCCAATTGATGCTTAAGGTGACTAATCAAATGATTAGTATGGAAGAAAGCTACCCTAGAAGAGTGTATGATAACAAGGATGACAAGAATGTTATTCTAGATGGAGCCCCAGCTTGCATTATTTGTGTAGACAAGGATCATACTTCCAAGGAGAATGAAGGACAATGCCCCAATTGTGAAGAAGAACATCCTGTTGGACAATGCCCCACCTCTCAAACTACTTGTTACCTTTGTGAAGGAAGTGATCATACTCCTGACCAATGTCCCATCTATTCCATGGTAGAACAAAGGAAACAAGAAGGATCCAAGTCCACCAAAGGAAAAGGACCACTCATACCTCCAAACAAGACAACCCAATTCAAAGGATCAAAGAAAACCAAGAAACCCAAGCAAGACATGAGCCTTGCACAATGTCGTAAATGTAAGGAAATGGGACACTACTCCAGTGGATGCCCAGAGAACAAAAAGAATAAAGAGATTGACCAAGTGTGGTGCAACAACTGCAAAGAGATGGGTCACTATGTAGCAACTTGTCCACAAGAGCCACGTAAAGAACTCAAGGACATTCATTGCTTCAACTGCAAGAATTCAGGGCACTATGCAAGCAACTGTCCAGAAAAGATGAAGAACAAGTTGAACAAACCTATGGAAAAGCTCAACCTTGGCCCATGAGTCAAGTATGGAAACCAAGGAAACCATGCAAATGTTTGCCATGAGAAATTTTCCCCAGGTTCCCAAGAAGGAAAATATGTAATTTTTGTTTGAAACTTTTTAAGGGTGGTAGTACCCTAGTTGTTTTGAACTTGCTTGTAACCCTAGCCTTCCCAAATCTCGGGACGAGATTTATTTTAAGGGTGGTAGCCTGTCACATCCAAAGATTTTCCAAATCTTGTAATGCGAAAATAAATGAATAAAATAAAACTTTGTTTGATTTTCAGAGCCAGAAGAAACTTTTGAATTCAATTGGAACTCCAAACCCATTTGAATTAAATAAAACCTAAAGGGATTTAAAAAGATAAAACATTTAATAAAAGGAAAAATAAAAACATTTGGAAATACTATTTTGAAACAATTAAATGAAAAGATTGTTATCAAATGGAATAGAAGTTTATAAATAAAGAATATTTTATAAAACCAAATTAAACCTTGGCCAAACTTTGGGAATTAAAACATTTTATTCTTAATAAAAATTAGCAAAGGTTTATTTAAATAAAATAATAAGGAATTAATATCCAAACTTTATTTAAATAAAAGGTTTCACCAATTTAATTGAAACATCAAAACTTATTAAATTATTTAAATAAGTTTTCCAAATATTTGATATTCACAAATAAAACCTACTAGAGTATTTTGACTTTATTTTAGGTTTTAAAATAAATCTCTTAATAAAACAGATTCTATTTGATTTAATAACTAAGGTCCATTTTATTTAATTATTAAATAGATCCTAAAATAAAGATGTTATTTTGTTTTAAACAAGTTTCCAAGTATTCTTTTCTTTCAAATAAAACCTACTGAATTGGTTTTGAAAATATTTGGGTTTTAAATGAAGTTTTTATTAATTAAAACAAACCCTATTTTATTAAATAACTAAAAGATCCATTTTATTTAAATTAAAGAATGGATCTTAAAAAGAATAAAATTATTATTTTATTTTGGGATTTGGTCTATGTTGATAAACAGAACCAAAAACTCAATACAAGTTTAGTGATTGTTTGAATGGGTTTGAATGTTGTTTGATTGTTTGAATTTCAAAAACAGAAAAAGAATTGGAAAAAGAAAAAGGTTTAAAACAGAAAAAAATAAAATAAGATTTGGACCTGACCCAACCGAGCCAGCCCAAGAAGCCCAGAACCAGCCCAGCTTCCCTTCCCCGAAGAAAACGCTTCGCACCTGACAATCGACCCGCTGAGACAATGATTGGTGGACCCTCCCCTCACTCCCTTTTCCCACTGACCAGCAGACCCCACTTTTCCAGCTCATCTCCTTCCTCGCGATGACCACGCCGGCCGTTTCTGCCGTTGATGTCGCGGCTTCAATTCGCAGTAATGCCACGCCTTAACCACGCTGCGACCACGGCCTATTAATCACCAGCGTCTCCTCTATTGGGAATATGCCCTAGAGGCAATCATGTATGATGAGATTTCCCATTGTATTCATAAAGTTATTAAGTAATCCTTGTATAAACATCTGATGTGTATCATTGAATATGTGATTCAGTTGTGGAACTATGCATTCATGTTGTTTGTACTAAATATCCTTGGTCATTGAGGTTGTGCTGGACACACAACTTAGACCAATGTGAAAGTTGGCTTGATGACTCGGTTCCACTTGTCATGGGCATGGAGATGCTATTCCAACTTACACAGACTAGGCTAAAGAGTTTAGCGAGTCGGATTGACCCATATTGAGGTACAACGAACTAAGCTGTCATTTGTATATCTCAATCAATGTAATCCTTAGACCTGAGGTTGTTGCATAGTCCGAGTTGAGGATCACCGACTTAGGTTCACAACGCTGATCAGAATCGGGCGCTTATAAAGGCGGTTGGTTCGATCGAGAATCAAGCTGCGTGATGTGAATAACCAAGATGGGATTTTGCCCTCCACTCGGAGAGATATTCTCTGGGCCCTCTCGTGAGATATGATTCGGAAAGCATGGCCATGCACGACTCGGTTAAGTGTTAACCGAGGCGATCGGCTAAGAGTTAATCGGGTGAATCACTTATCTCGGATCGAGAAGAGAGTTGGACTATTTAAGGGATGACATATATTCACCTATAGTCTGACAAGGTATATCGTGAGGCAAAAGGGACTCAGACGTAAGTCGCATTGGAAAGGCAAGTCGTCATGACTCTTTGGTACTTGGGAGTCAGCACGTTCTGCTAGGAGCCGCTGCCGACTGATCGATTGTGAGTCGGACTCTAATCGTGTCCAAGTAACCATGAGCCTGCGGGGTCACACACTTAAGAGCGGGAGCAAGTTTGGATTGGATCTGAACATATAATCGGGTTGGACCTAAACCGGATTAGGATCGAGTTAGTGAGTTGGACTCACGGTGACTAATTTTATATGGGCTTTAGTGAATGGGTCGCGAAGCAGAGCCCACGTTCACTCCTATATATAGTGGAGCACAAGAACCCGAAAGGTTAATCGTTGTTCGGTTAGGTCATTCCATGCGTTGGAAACCCTAGCTACACAGTCCGGCCGTAACAAACCTAGCGATTCGCCACGCGCTCCTCCTATGCGTGTGGATACCAGAGGTGTCGCGATCGCACCAGGACGATCGGATCGTGGGGACTGACCGCATCAACCGACGCGCTTCATCGAATCCGCAACCGCTGCCTAGTGGTAAACCTCGTGGCCTTCTACCTCGCTAGATCTTGGGATCGACGTTAGAGGAAAATTTTATTTTATCTGCGTGGCCCAACAAAGGTATCGGGCGTTAGCTTCGGTTTTAGGCTCGAGATCTCGCATATGTGATATGCGGTAGGCTATAGATGAGATCTATGTGTTGTTTGGTGGTCGATCTATGAGATAGATCGGTTTTGTATGAAGTTGATTGGATCAACTGCATCGGGAATGGTAGATCTGATTTCTATGATCATATCGCCGAGGTCGTGGAACGACATATCCCTACCGTCGGCTTCCGCCATCGGGTAGATTGTGACACGTAAATCCGAAGGCGTGATCGAAGATCAAAAGTTTGATCGAATCAGAACGATGGTCGGAATCCATGTTCGGATCGTAGATGAGATCTACGTTTTCGGAAAAATCCCCTTCGATCCCCGCCCGCTATCCGGCTAGCGGGACCGCTTCTCGTCAGAAGCGCCTTAGATGTTTTTACGAGTTTCACAACGCCGGTAGATATTGTATCTATGCATAACTTGTTTTTGCAGGAAGTTGTGAATGGTATGGTTCATGTGCATGTGATGTATGTGTGTAATCCATATGTGATCTGCGAATCACGGTTTTTGTCAGCCGGCTGGAGCCTAGGTGCTGTCATTTTATTGTATAACGACCTGCGTGTCGGATTCTCTATGTAATTTACTTTACTAAGCTAGTGTAGCTGTTTGAGAACCCGGAAGGCATGCAAGTGTTTTTACATGTCTGCGACATGGAGTAAGACGGCAAGTGACAAGAGTTGGCACGAGTCGTACATGTGCTTTGTGGAGATGGAGATCGCTATGAAGAGAGCCATACCATTTCACATTATAATTGCTTTATCTTGTGTTATTGTTATGTCTCAGTTTTACCTCTATTAGATAGTCGGTAAAATTTAATCCCTCAAAGAAGGTCTAGTCGGTTTTCCGCCAAAGGTTTGCACCATCACAAGTCGGACATTTTTGGTAGTGGGCTCATAAAATTGAGGTGCTGCCAATTCTCTCGACTAGGTGGGTTCGAGTCGGACTCTTACCAGAAACACTTGGTAAGCTAGACGGGTCTATCACAACGGTTGTGGGACTCGGGGAAAGGTCGGATGGGAGCCGGGGCATGTGATGCCACCCGTCCAGCAGGAGTCGCATGAGATGCGATTGACAAGGAGTTGTCTACCTAGATCACTTGGCGGCTAGCGGTGATGCTAAAGCTCACTAGCCGACTTGCTTATTTAGGATCCTGAATCACTAAGTAACCATCGGAGGGGTGTTGGTTCTAGTGGGAGCATAAAATATTAAAATGTTTAATATGATTGCTCTTTTATGAATACATGTCTTAAGTGTTTTGCATACTTTCTGTTGTAGATCATGGCACCAAGTAGCTGTCACTCTCAGATATCCGGTTTTGCGTTGAGAACTATTCTTGAGAAAGATAAACTGAATTGCATGGTATGGATAAGAAGCTCCATGATGATGGACTCCTAACTTCGTTCGACTTGGAGTCGTTCGAGACATGTGTATCTTGCCTACTCGGCAAAATGACAAAGACACCTTTTGCAAAGAGTTGTGAAAGGGCGTCCGACTTGTTGGGACTAGTACATAGTGATGTATGTGGACCAATGAGCACGATAGCCAGGGGTGGTTATGAGTACTTCATTACCTTCACTGATGATTTGAGTAGGTATGGATATATCTACTTAATGAAACATAAGTCGGAAGCCTTTGAAAAGTTCAAAGAATTCCAGAATGAAGCACAGAATCAACTCGGCAAGAAAATAAAGTTTCTTGATTCGGACCGAGGAGGCGAGTACATGAGCCATGAGTTTGATGACCATCGAAAAGTTGTGGAATAGTTCCTCAACTTACTCCGCCAGAACGCCACAAAGGAATGGTGTTTGAAAGGCGGAATCGGACCTTGTTGGACATGGTACGATCAATGATGAGTCAGACAGATCTGCCTTTATCATTTTGGGGTTATTGTCTAGAAACAAGGCTCACGCTAAACAAAGTACCATCAAAATCGGTAGAGAAGACACCGCATGAGATGTGGACAGGCAAGAAGCCGAGTTTGTCTTTTCTTAAGATTTGGGGTTGTGAAGCTTTTGTCAAGTGACTTCAGTCGGACAAGCTTACGGCCAAGTCGGATAAATGTATTTTTTCGGGGTATCCGAGGGAAACCTTGGGTTACTACTTCTACAACCGAGAAGAGGGCAAAGTGTTTGTCGCTCGGAACGGTGTCTTCCTTGAGAAAGAGTTTCTCGACCGGGAGTAAGTGGGAGTACGGCAACTCAAGAAATTCGAGAGGAATCGGCTAATAGCGAATCGGCAAAACCTTGGAGGTTGAGCCGATCGTGGCAGCCGAGCCGACAAAGACCTGTACTACGAAGATCGGCAAGATTACAGTGTTCGTGATGTGTTACTTAGATGGTGATGAGCGCAAATTATTCGGAAGCGATGGTGGGATCGATTCGAGTCATGGCTTGGAGCCATGAGATCCGAGATAAAGTCCATGGATGAAAATCAAGTTTGGAACTTGGTTGATCTGCCAGACGGTGCAAGACCCGTCGAGTGCAAATGGGTCTTTAAGAAGAAAACTGATATGGATGGAAATGTTTCAATCTATAAAGCACGCCTTGTCGCTAAGGGGTTCCGACAAGTTCAAGGAGTTGATTACGACGAGACTTTCTCGCCCGTAGCGATGCTTAAATCAGTTCGGATCATGTTAGCTATAGCAGCCTATTTCGACTATGAGATATGGCAGATGGATGTCAAAACGGCTTTCCTTAACGGAAATTTAATCGAGGACGTGTATATGATACAGCCCGAGGGTTTTGTCGATCCTTCTAATGCTGACAAGGTATGCAAACTTCAGAAATCCATTTATGGGTTGAAGCAAGCATCTCGGAGTTGGAATATTCGCTTTGATGAGGTATTCAAATCGTTTGGCTTCATCAAGAGTGATCATGATTCTTGTTTATACAAGAAGTTTAGTGGGAACAAAGTAAATTTTCTAATCTTATATGTGGATGACATATTACTGATTGGAAATGATGTCCAGATGTTGCAAGAAGGAATCATTGGAAAGGAGTTTCTCAATGAAAGACTTGGGTGAGGCAACATACATCCTCGGAATCCGGATCTATAGAGATAGATCAAGGAGGCTCATTGGATTGAGTCAGAGTACTTATTTGGACAAAGTGTTGAAAAAGTTCAACATGGAATCGTCTAAGAAGGGGTTCTTACCGATGTCCCATGGTGTAAAACTTAGCAAGACTCAGTGTCCTTCGACAACTGATGAGCGAAGTAGGATGAGTGCGATTCCATATGCTTCTGCAGTTGGATCCATCATGTACGCCATGATTTGTACTAGGCCGGATGTTTCCTATGCTCTAAGTGTTGTGAGTGATACCGGCTGATCTGGAGAGATCCATCGGATACGCTAAAATATCCTAAAGTACTTGAGAAGGACTAAGGATATGTTCTTGGTTTATGGTGGTGAAGATGAACTTAGTGTAAAGGGTTACAGATGCGAGTTATCTCACCGACTGATGATTCTCGTTACAATCCGGATACGTGTTTATTATAAACGGAGGTGCTGTGAGCTGGAAAAGTTCCAAGCAAGAGACTGTGTCTGCGTCTACAACAGAGGCTGAGTATATTGCTGCCTCGGAGGCAGCAAAGGAAGCTGTTTGGATGAGGAATTTCCTCATGGATCTTGGTGTGGTTCACGGCTCGTCCAATCCGTTGGACGTGTATTGTGACAACAATGGTGCTATTGCACAAGCCAAGGAACCTAGACAACACCAGAAGAACAAGCACATACTCATGCGGTACCACCTAATTCGCCAGTTCGTGGATCAGGGTGATATCAAGTTATGCAAGGTACACACGGATGCAAATATTGCGGATCCGTTGACAAAGCCGTTACCACAGCCGAAGCATGAGGCGCACCTAAGAGCCATGGGCATTAGATGCTTAGACATGTGATGTCGAAAGATTGACTCTAGTGCAAGTGGGAGACTGTTGGGAATATGCCCTAGAGGCAATCATGTATGATGAGATTTCCATTGTATTCATAAAGTTATTAAGTAGTCCTTGTATAAACATCGATGTGTATCATTGAATATGTGATTCAGTTGTGGAACTATGCATTCATGTTGTTTGTACTAAATATCCTTGGTCATTGAGGTTGTCTTTGGACACACAACTTAGACCAATGTGAAAGTTGGCTTGATGACTCGGTTCCACTTGTCATGGGCATGGAGATGCTATTCCAACTTACGAGACTAGGCTAAAGAGTTTAGCGAGTCGGATTGACCCATATTGAGGTACAACGAACTAAGTGTCATTTGTATATCTCAATCAATGTAATCCTTAGACCTGAGGTTGTTGCATAGTCGAGTTGAGGATCACCGACTTAGGTTACATCAAGCTGATCCGTAATGGCGGCGATTATAAAGGCGAGTTCGGGTCGATCGAGAATCAAGCTGCGTGATGTGAATAACCAAGATGGGATTTTGCCCTCCACTCGGAGAGATATTCTCTGGGCCCTCTCGTGAGATATGATTCGAAAGCATGGCCATGCGCGACTCGGTTAAGTGTTAACCGAGGCGATCGACTAAGAGTTAGTCGGGTGAATCACTTATCTCGAATCGAAGAGAGTCGGACTATTTAAGGGATGACATATATTCGCCTATAGTCGACAAGGTATATCGTGAGGCAAAGGGACTCGGCGTAAGTCGCATTGGAAAAGGCAAGTCGTCATGACTCTTTGGTACTTGGGAGTCGATGCGTTACGCTAGGAGCCGATGCCGATTGATCGATTGTGAGTCGGACTCTAATCGTGTCCAAGTAACCATGAGCCTGCGGGGTCACACACTTAAGAGCGGGAGCAAGTTCGGATTGGATCTGAACATATAATCTGGTCGGGTTGGACCTAAACCGGATTAGGACTGAGTTAGTGAGTTGGACTCACGGTGACTAATTTTATATGGGCTTTAGTGAATGGGTCGCGCGAGCAGAGCCCACGTTCACTCCCTATATATAGTGGAGCACAGTAACCCAGAAAGGTTAATCGTTGTTCGGTTAGGTCATTCCATGCGTTGGAAACCCTAGCTACACAGCAGTCCAGCCGCCGTAACGAACCTAGCAGTTCGCCGCCGGCGCTCCTCCTTGTACGTGTGGATACCAGCAGAGGTGCTGTGCGATCAGCACCAGGACGATCGGATCGTGGGGACTGCACTGCATCAATCGGCGCTTCATCGCCAATCCGCTGCAACGTCTAGTGGTAAACCTCGTGGCCTTCTACCTCAGCTAGATCTTGGGATCACCACATTAGAGGAAAATTTTATTTTATCTCTGCGTGGCCCAACATCCTCCTCCTTTCCCCTCACACGCCACTCCCTCTCTGCCTCGAGGCTGCCTCAATTTGAGCTCGCACCACCGCAGCTCCGACCACCGTCCTCCCTCGATTCCGGCCGAGCCACACCCCCTCCTGCCTCCACAAGCACACAAGCACACTCACCACTTCCTGGCGCATCTCCCAGTACCCTCTGTTCGACCGCGGGCGCCCCAGGAAGCCGTCTTCGACAAATCTCTAAGCCCTTCCGTCTGTCTCGTCTCCGTCGAGCTCCTCCGGTAAGTCCAGACCGCCCCAAGCCTTCTCCTTCACGCTCGCGTCATCTCCGTGGCCTCCCGCATCTGACCACGCCCTCTGTTTGCCTCCTCGTGATCGACAGCGTCTCCTCCGATTACGACCAGGACCGCCCGACGCCGTCTTTCACTCCGGCGAGCAATCCTGCCAAGATCAGAGCGCCCCTCGCCCGACCAACACCTCCTCGAGCATCACCATGACCTCCTGAACCCGGTGAGCTTCTACTCCTCCACTCTCGCTTCCTCAAACCACCGCAGCACCACCGCCTGGCCGTGCGCCGCCGCTAGTCGCCGTTGACGCCGCTCACTTTTGGTCCAGCGAGTCAGTACCGTAGGATCTAGTTTGAACGAGCGCGATTAGATCACTTACCGCGAAGAGGTACGTGTCCAGGACCGTGCGATCGATCAGATCCAACGCCCCACAGCCGCGATCCACGCGAAGCGGTACCCGCGAATAGCAACGTGCCGCGTGTCACCTATCTCGTTTTAAAAGAAATTTGAGTCTGATTTAATTGCAAACTTCAAACCCTTATAACTTGAGATCTACACGTCCAAAAATTGCAAATTTTATGTCGTTGGATTCAGGAGAGCAAGCCCTAGCCAACTGTGGAATTAGTTTAGCCAATAGTATCTGTTAGTTTGCTTAATTTTGCAGATTCTTTTGTGAGCTTGTTTAGAGTATAAAAAATATATAAAATTGATTTTAGGGTTAAAACTTTTGCAAAATGGTTTGTTGTGACCTTACTGACCCTAGGAACCAACCCATGGTTTTGAAAATAAAGTTAGAAAAATTTAGAATGGATTAATTGAATTAGTCTATTTCTAGCTAAATAAAGATAAGGGTTTTATTAAGAAAAAGGATTTTTGGAATAAAAACCTTGGGAAAATATTTTGATTCAAAGCTACTGAACCAAAACACCAAGACTCGAGAATTAGAAACTTTTGGTGAGAAACTTAAAGATTTTTGATTTGATAAAACCATTTTCCCAACATATAAAATATTTAATGGAATTTTAAAATAGTTTTTGGGCAAAACCCTCTAACTAATGACTTTGCCATTTTGGTAAATGACCAATTTGGACCTTACAAAGTTTAGAAACCTAGTGGAGACCATCCTTGCAATAGAACCATCATTTGCATACTTATGCATGACTTAGTTTCCTTCTTGTCTTGTGTGTGTGATTTTGTTTGAGTAATGGTCGTTTGGAATGTTAGTTGATTTGGTGTTTGCTTGATTGACTTGTAGTGAAATTAGCAAAGTCTGAGACTAGCAAAATCTAGGAGTGAACCCTCATTCCCTACCAAAAAGGCAAGTTACACTATCATACAAATGCCCTACTATTTTCTTTATACTTAGTGGATTGTGAAAACATGCATGAAAAAGATTTCTTTATACTTATGCTATGCTAAATCCTAATAGGATTCCCTATACACTCCTTAGTGAAAATATTGTAGTTGTACATGCTTAGCCATACTTTATTTTGAAAAGAGATACATGTTGATATTTTACAAAGGTTGAGAAAAGAACTTATGTTTTACATAATAAAACAAGGACCCAATGAACCACCTAGGTGGTGGAAACTTTAAGTTTTGGAGAGGGTGGCAACAAAAGGAACCATGTCTATGGGATTCACTTTGTGTTGTGCTCCAAAAGAAAACCACCTAGGAAACTTAGAGATTGAACATGTTTCTCCAATTGTGGCTTTCGTGTGCAACCACATGATATTATGGCTCTGTCTTAGTCAACTACATTAGGAAGACCCATACATTGTCTTTAGTTACCGGACATGGGGATCTGGAATGCTTCATGGGAGCTGAAGACAAGCTAGCAATGATGTATGGGAGAACCTTTTGGAAAGACTTCGTCACACTCTCAGTCTGCCGGTACTCCATCTTGGTGAGCACTAATCCAGTAGGCCACTGGTGGCAACAAGATGGGATTGTGTCATGTGGGTAAAGTGTACTCCTTCTGTAGAAGTTAATAAATCTAAGTACTTAGCCGTGTCCCCGGTTATGGACAATACTGAGCAACTAAAGTTTGAACTATGGGAGATCTCGACATTCCAACTTCTAATATAAAAACTTGATGCACTTGGGGGTACCAAGGAATTCAAAGAGATTTTGTTAAAGCTTGTTGCACTTGGGGTTACCAAGGTGCTCAAGGGCATGATGTACTTGGGGTTACCAAGGAACTCATGAGATTTCATAAAACTTGTTGCACTTGGGGTTACCAAGTGGCTCAAGAGATTTTGACAAGGACTTGAACACTTGAGTTTCTACCAAGGAGTTCAAGGGGTTCTTGGAAAAGAGATTTGACAAAGGACTTAAAACCCTTTTTGAAAAGATAGGATAAAATATTGCTTTATGCAAATAAGCCTTAAACTCTACCTAGCCAAATATGCATATAATACTAGGATCCACTCTTATTATACATACAAGTGAAGCTTGCCAATACAATTCAAAATGTATTGACCCTTGTGGCTGTAACTTGTAATGTTGCAGGTTGATTGTTTTTAAATGAAGATTGTTTGATTGACTAGGACTACAAAGTCTACAACCAACATCTGCCTGTGGCACTTTGAAGATGAAGGACCCATGACTATAGTTATTCCGCTGCAATATATTGTAAATAGCCAAATGAGCTATGTTTGATGTAATAACCTTATGTTATTCCTGATTATAAATTTATATTATGACCTTTGTATCTTGATATTACATCTTAACTGTGGATGCTAGCTAATGATCCAGGGACTAGCATTGTAAAACACAGGAGGAATCTACCTTATTAGGTTGAGACCTCTACACGTTGTATACACTCGAAGAATCTAACACACCCGATCATCACGTGGTGCTTCGAAACAACGAGCTTTGGCAACGATGCTTACTAAGGATGAACACTTAAAAACTTGAAATTTATGTGCTTGAGGGATCATCTTATAAAGCTACCGTCGTTAACTAAGCAATACAAGATGCATAAAGGATTAACATCACATGCAATTCATAATATGTGATATGACATGGCCTTTCTTCTTGTGCTTCCGATCTCCATATTCAAGCACGAACATGATCTCCATCATCACCAGTATAGCGTCAAGGTCAATGGCGCCGTTTCATGGTTGTCGTCCACCAGATCCAACTATTACAACTACTTTGAATAGACACGCGGGTCTTAACAGAATTTAAAGACAACCATATGGCTCCTGCCGGTTGCCAACTTACAATAAGGAACATTGCATACATCAAATATAATCACAATCATGGCCATATCACATCACAGCACACCCCTGCAAAACAAAGTTAGACGCCTCTAATTTTCTTTGCATATTTTATGTGGTTTGGAGATTTCAATAAGTGTTGATCTAACTTACGAACAAGAACCACAACGTTGATGTTTGAACTATCAAGTGCCCGTTGTAAATTGGATCTATACTATGATGGGAGAGACAGGCACCCGCAAAGCCACTTATGCAATACAAGTTGCATGTTGAGCGTGGAGCAAGTCTCATGAATGATGTCATGTAAGGTTAGCCCGGGCCACTTCATCCCATCATACCGCAAGATGCAAAGTACACAAGAATCAATTGATAATAAAAGCACCACTACCCACAATGACCATTGTGTTCTACTCGTGCAACAGATCTACATATAGACACGGCTCTGATACCACTGTAGGGGTTCGTAGCATGGAAAACAAAAAATTCTACCGCATGCAAACAAACAAGCCAAGATTTATCTACTAGATTGTAGCAACGAGTCAATAGAGGAACTCACCCTCGAAGATTCCAAAGCGGTTAACGAGAGTAGATTCTCGTGGGTGATGTAGTCGTACTCTTGCCGATCTCAAGATCGCGTAGACGATCCTTCCGGTGCTGCATTCCGGCAGCGCTTCCGCAGTCGGTCACACGTTTGGTACTCGATGAAGACCTTCCTCTCCCTTGTTCCTGCAGGCAGCGGAGGTTGTAGCACTCTCCTCGCGATTCCTGACACGACGTAATGCATGGAAGTAGAGGGAGATCTCGAGGCTCGCCTTAAGCCGGAGCGAGTATGGTGTACTATGAGAGAGGCCTTGGTGATCTAGGGTTTAGAGGGCACCAAGGGGAGAGTGTAGCCGGCGGCTAGGTTTTGGGGATCACCCTAACTCGCCGAGTTGGTGGTGCCCTAGGCGGCGGCACAAGGAGGTGGTGGCGGCGGCGACTTGGAGGAGAGGGCTAGGGTTTTAAGTGTAGGGAAGAGGGGCAGCCATGCCCCTCCTTATATAGGTGGGAGGGAGCCGGTTGGGAGGAGAGAGTCCTCCCCCAACTCGGCCTCCTTGGCCGGCGGGTGGAGGGAGGAGGACTTCCTCCCCCAAGTAGGTTTCCTACTCTCCCTCCACCAAGCAAACTTGCCGTTTGACTTTTTCAAATTGGTGTTTGACTTTCAAACTAGGATTTGATTTCTCCCTTTATTTTGCCCAGCCATGTGACCTAGTACATGATGCAACCATTCCACATTGTCATGACACATTCATGTACCCTTCCCCTCCGGAGTGTCGGACCTTCCGGACCCTTCTAGAACATTCCCGGTGAAAACACCTAATCATTCCCAACTCAAACAGGACTTTCCTTATATGAATCTTATTCTCCGGACCATTCCGGATCTCCTCGTGATATCCCGGATCCCATCCGAGACTCCGAACAACATTCGGTCTCTTACTCATCATTCCATAACTACTCAACAACATCGAATCCTTAAGTGTGTCTCCCTACGGTTCGTGAATTATGCGGACATGACCGAGACACTTCTCCGATCAATAACCAATAGAGGAATCTGGAAATTCATATGGCTCCCACATATTTCTATGATTACTTTGCGATCGAATGAACCACTTACATACCATACCAATTTCCCTTTGTCACACGATAGTTTACTTATCCGAGGTTTTGATCGTCGGTATCTCTACATACCTAGTTCAACCTCGTTACTGATAAGTACTCTTTTCTTGTTCCCGTGATATGTGATCCCTTGTGATCTAGTCACATGCTTGCAAGCTAATTGGATGACATTCCACCGAGGGGCCTAGAGTATATCTATTTGTCATATGGATGGACAAATCCCACTCTTGATCCATGTGTCTCAACCCATACTTTCCGAACACTCAATGCCACCTTTATAGCCACCCAGTTACGGTGTGGTGTTTGATGTCATCAAAGCATCCTTTCGGTGATGGTGATAAGCATGATCTCATGGTCGAAGGAATTAGGTTACTATGTATCAAAAAGCTTATAGCAATTGAACTATTAAAATGACTTGATCTTTATGCTACGCTTATCTATAGGAGTATGTCCATCATATCATTCTCCTAATGATATGACCTTGTTATTAACAACATCTGAAATGTTCATGATCAAGAAACCATGATCATCTATTAATCAACAAGCTAGTATTATAAAGAGGCTTTACTAGGGACTCTAATTTAGTTTAGAAATCACACAAGTATAAATGTTTCTGGTTAATACTGTTATAGCATGAATGTAAACATTTATCATAAACACAAAGATATAATAATAACTACATTTATTATTGCCTCTAGGGCATATCTCCAACAATTTATTCGGATCACAAGAGCCTGAAGTATATATTCACTCAGAAGGAGCTGAATATGAGACAGAGAAGATGGATTGAGCTAATCAAGGATTACGACCTGGACATTCACTATCACCCTGGTAAAGCCAACGTGGTAGCAGATGTCCTTAGCAGATTGACGTGCCGCTTGAACTCCATAATTTTGAAGGATCAACCAAGTTTGCACAAAGAGATGGAATATTTTCGAATGGAATTAGTGAGATAAGGATTTTTGGCTAGCATAGAACTTCAACCCAATTTGATCAGCCAGATCAAAGAGGCGCAGAAAAGAAATGCTAGTATCGATGGAATCAAGCATCGTATCGGTAGAGGCAAAGTACCTGGATTCACCGAAGACGAAGAAGGAGTTCTGTGGTACAAAGGACGCCTTTGTGTACCAACAGATTCTGAGTTGAAAGAAGTGATTCTAAAGGAAGCTCATGATACTCTTTATTCTATCCACCCCGGAGGAACTAAGATGTATCAAGATTTGAAAGAACAATTTTGGTGGCATAACATGAAGAGAGAAATCGGAAGCTATATCGCCAAGTGTGATATATGTCAGCGATTCCGGACATCAAAGACCCGCTGGATTGTTGCAAACATTGCAGATTCCGGAATGGAAGTGGGATTCTGTTCGAATGGACTTTATCACCGGATTGCCTACTTCTAGTAGGGGAAATGACTCTATTTGGGTCATAGTGGACAGATTGTCCAAAGTCGCCCATTTCTTACCCGTCAAGACCACTGTCAGAGTTCGAAGCTAGCGGAGTTATACATCGCTAGAATCATTAGTTTGCATGGAGTCCCCAAGAACATCGTATCTGATTGAGGAACTCAATTTACCTCGAGATTCTGGAAGAAAGTCCAAGAAGGTTTAGGAATCCGACTAGATTTTAGTACCGCTTATCACCCTCAGATCGACGGACAAATGGAGCGAGTAAATCAAATACTCGAAGATATGCTGAGAGCATGTGTGTTAGAATATGGATCTAAGTGGGAAGATTGTCTGCCATTCAAAGAATTTTCATACAACAACAGTTATCAAGCTACTTTGAAAATGGCCCCATTTGAATTCATGTATGGAAGGAAGTGCCTCACCCCTTTTTACTGGTCGGAAGTAGGAGAGAGTCAGATTTTCGGACCAGATATCCTACAAGAAGCAGAAGAGAAGGTTCACAAGATTCGTGAGCACGTCAAGACAGCCCAGTCAAGACAGAAGAGTTACGCCGACAAGAGACGTAGAGACCTCTCCTTCAACATAGGAGATTTTGTATATCTGAAAGTGTCTCCATTGAAGGGAATGAAACGTTTCCAACTCAAAGGAAAGTTAGCCCCCAGATATATCGGCCCCTTCAAGATTCTGAACCGTCGAGGAGAAGTTTCGTATCAATTGGAACTACCCGAAGAGATGTCAGCCGTGCACAATGTGTTCCATATCTCATTACTTCGCAAGTGTCTCGAAGTCCCAGAGAAGACTGAAGTATTCAAGAATATTGATCACCGTACTATAGAGATCAATGATGACCTGACCTATCCTGAAGTACCCATCCATATTTTGGAAGAAGCTTTCTGAACTACCAGAACCCGAAGCATCAAGTTTCTCAAAATTCAGTGGAGCAACCACACGGAAGAGGAAGCTACCTGGGAGCGCGAAGATCACATCAGGACGGACTTTCCCGATCTCTTCAAATCCTAGGTAATCTTTTTCGTCCTTTTTCAAATCTCGGGATGAGATTTTGTTTAAGGGAGGAAGGTTTGTAACATCCCAAAAATATTAAACTTGGATCATCAAACTCTAATCATCAAAATTTAGGGTTAACAAAAACTTTTCTAATTAAAAATATGAAAGCATTCATATGTGTGTGTATTGAAATTTGGATTCTTTTGAATTGCCATGATTATGTGTTTCATTTCTTGTAAAATGATTCTTAGATGAAATAAACATCATCTAAACATTTCCCAAACTTTTCCCAAGGACAAATAATTCAAAACAAACAAATTAAGTGAATGGTCACTTTTGCCAAATTAAATCCCATGCCTACTTTAGCTATCTCTAACTTTCAGAACTTAACAGAAACTTGTTTGGATCTTTGCACCCCTTGATAGTACTCATAACAAAGTATCAAGGCCCACCTTGTGATCATCCAGAAACATTCAAATGCATAGTTTAAATGACAGTTTAAAATTGAATCTATATCATATGGGAAGATCCCACTTTTTCAAAAACCACTCAAACAAGCTCAACTTTCAAAACCCAAGCATCTACAGACTCACCAGAACATGCCTAGAACACCCACCAGAAATCTCGACCAGCCTCACCGCCCCCTCTCGACCAGCCCTGCCTCACAGACAACAGCCAGAACCGCCAGGAACGCCGCGCTATTGCTGCTGTCGACCATGCCGACGTGCACCGCAGATCACGCGCCGTTCCCATTCAACCAGACCACCTCGATCCCTCGCCGCCCACCAGCATGCTCCCTATCGTCCCAGGAACACGCCAGACATGCCCGTTTCACCGCCCGTACCCCGTAGCCACCGCTCGCCGTCGAAGACGCCGCCTCTGCCGCGCAGAACGTCGAGCGTTCCAGACCGTTTGACACCGCCCCTACACACGCATTAAAGCAATAGAGCATCGCCAGGAGACCACCGATCGATCGCCACCCTCGGCCATGCCTCTAGCAGCTTGTAGCCTTGTCGCCACCGTCGCCTGCCCATCTCGTTCGGTCTCACCGTCGAGACTATAAATAGAGGCCTCCCCCGCTCAAACTCTTCACACCATCTCACTCCCCTCACTTCACTGTTCGTTCCACCCCATTCCCGGAGCAAGACGAGAAGCGCATCGCCGGAATTGCGCCGAAGCATGCCGCCTCTTGAGAAGAAGGGCACCGTCAATTTCGTCCACCCCAGGAGGAGCTGTCGGTACCAGGAGGTTCGCCGTCGTCGACTTCGTCATTCTCCCGCCTCGCCGACCCTCGCCCGAGCCCCGGTGAGCCTCCCACGACCCCCACCTGCCGCGTTAGGTTTCTGTCTCGCCGGCGCCGCCCGACGTGGACGATGAGTAGCAGCCGTTTGATTAGACTTAGATCATGCGGATGACATTGCCCCGTACCGCTTCGCGTTTAAAGAGCCACTGACTGGTGGAACCCCCAGTCAGTTGCACCGCGCGCCGTGGAGTGACACTGGGCCGGCCCATTAGCAGTTCCCGCGCAACCCAGTCATTTGAATTTAACTTTTTCCATTTTAATTCAAACACAGTTCTGTACCTAGTTTCAAAAATCAACCGAGCTCGATTTAGTGAACCAAATTTAATGGAACCAATTTTGTTAGAAAGGTCTAGAAATGCTGAATCCAAGCCCGTTGGATTCAAATTATTTGAATCTATAGATCAACCTTAGTAAAAATAACAAGGCGGAAGCTTTTCTGCATTCAAACATTTTTCAAATTTAAACCATAATAGCTTTTGAGTTGATTCCAACTCTCAAAAATCACATTTGATCATACCTTTTAGAATATATAAAAACATATGGGTTTACTTACAGAAATAATGTCCAAGTAATAAAAGGATGCCACTTAGGCATTTCTAGTCACTTTATTTTAATTAAAATAAAAGGTTAAACCTTATTAAATTGTGGCACCACTTTAAATCACATCCCCATGTACTTAAATGTGTGTTGATGACATGTGTCAACATGATCCCATGTTTGGTTTGGAGAATATTAAATCTTAAGTAGTTTTTCAATGAGTAGAAATTACTTTTCTAAAAATAAAAGAAATTAAACCAAGCTTTAATCTTTTAATGTTAGTGATGATGCTAGATCATCTATAGGACCCTTTTGTGTGATGATTGAAAATAGTTAAGTATTGTTTGGTGATTGTGTACCTCGTATTTATTTATAGACGCTAGTACCGACCAAGGATACAAGGAAGAAGGAGGATACTACGAAGAAGAAGCCGAGGAGAACTTCAACCACTGCTCTGCACAAGGCAAGCTAACACTTGCAATTATGAGAGTTAAATAACCTATGCAATTCACTAAGCATGCTTGGTTAGATACATTGGATGATACCCAATCCTAGTTTTACTTGCAAGCTTTATACTTTATTTCTTTATCAAAGCTCTTACTTAAAGTTTACTGGAATAAATTGTAGATATTAGAAAGATAATTGAAGGTTGCATAAAGAGCATAAAACTTGGCCTAAGCTAGATAATCTTTATGTCATCCTAAGGCATGAGATTGAACTTAGTAAAACTCCACTAGTTTACCACCCCTCTTTAGTACTTACCCCCACTTGTAGATGCTAGTGCTAAGCATAAAACTTGATCAACTTTAGATGGGAATACTTGGTGAAAATGGTTACAAAAACCTTGGAATGATGGATCATTCTATTGAAATGTTTTGGACATGTGTTTCTGAACACCAGATGATTTTGGTGATGAAAATGTTGAGTCATGAGCCTTAGCCCTTTATAAATCTGATGGTTGTCTGGATGCGATACCATTCCAATTTTACCATACAACCACAATACCCGAAAATTGGGTAGGGCTTGACTGGAAACTTATATACCTTAGAATTGGTTCCCTCACGGCCAAGGTCTGAGCTGAGGCTACCTTGTGAAGATTGTACACCTGTGCAGTACCCAAGATGACAGTTGGTCATGGTTGGAAGGCCAAACTCACAGGAGAGGTGCTTATACTAGGGTGTGTAATTGAAAGGTTAGGATTGATTATCCGCATACTGAATATGGTGAATTCAGGATTTGTTCCTGACGGATGTATCGAATGTTGTGGTGAATGTGTACAATCTTTGCAGAGTGTCAAACTATTCGAATAGCCGCGTCCGCGGTTATGGACAGTTGGAGTGGCCATATTGTTCCCCCGTCAGATGTTTTCAAAATGACTTGTGAAACGGACTGAGATTTTAACTTGACCACAACAGAGTTGTGATATGAAATACAAGTTCCCACTTAGGTGTTATAAAAATTCAACTTGCTTTCTTCATTTCTGAAATTAGTAGATGTAAATCTGGCTTTTTGCAAAACAACCCTAGAGCTTAGTGTCCTACTACAAAAACCCCCTTCACTTGTTGGTATTATTTTGCGAGTACTTAAAGAGTACTCATGGCTTTGTCCCTGGCTATTCTTGTGGCCAGACTATGAAGAGGATTACCAGGAGGATGGAACCCAGGAAGTTTATGACAACTAGGATCATCTCCCATCGTCAGCATTGCCTGTGACCCGAAGATGGAGCTTCGCCTATGCTATCGTTATTATTACGTATTTCCGCTGCTTGAGTTGTATTAAGAACTGGATCATGAGATCCTTATATGTGTAATACCTTATGTATGGTTTGTAATGGATGATGTAATGTGGTATCCAATTCTGTTATGTCTCGCAAAAATGGTAATCCTGGGATTGCGATGTATGGCATAACAGGCATCTGGGATTAAAAATCCGGGTGTTGACAAGTTGGTATCAGAGCCATCCTGACCATCGGAGACCCTAGTTAGACTGGACGTTTGAATCAAAAACTTAATTTCAAAACCAAAGGAAGCAAATATTTACAAAAACTTATTCCCATTCTTATCACCTTGACTCTTTCATGAAAATTCATGTTCCTCAAAAACTCTTGCAAAATACATAAAATTTGACACTTGATCACTCTACTAACTTACTCATCCTATATTCTTATAGATGGACGTGAAGTACAGCAAGTTTTATCAGTTGGGGAATGGAGGAGACCTTATCTTTGAGAGGGATTTGGACCAGCTTTCAGAACTTCTGGAGCGTCCGCACCCCGAGTTCTTCAGAGATCAGCTCAATGATCAAGGAGGAGAAGATTTGCAGTGGTAGTTGTTGCAAGTCTCCGAGGGAAGATTGAACCTCCCACTGCTGAGCGAATTCAATTCACCTTAAGATAGAACAACTGGCTCGATGGACTTGCCAGGGCCATGCAGGAAGCTCTTGCCCGTCTGTGTGGGTAGAGTATCAACCAGATCAAGGGTACCCGCTTTGAGTTTTGCCCATGGCGTGATGCTAATGGACAACCACTGGAAGCCCCATATCACCACGAGCTGAAGACTCAGTTGGACCACCTTAGCTTCATGATGTACGATCGTCAGCAGGAGTTGGATAATTGTCGTGACTACTCAAACCACAAGTCCGCCATCATCAAAACGAAGGATCAGACCATCGCCATGCTAGCAAAGGATCACAAGTCTCGTCGCTGTCAGCTCGATAAGAAGGAGCGCATCATTGCCCGTCTTCGCCACCGTATCTCAGATTTGGAGGAGACCATCCATGAGAGAGACATGCAGTTGGAGGAAAGGGAGAATGCTGGAGAGGATCTTTGTGGAGACCCCTACTCCTATCTCAGTGGTGATGATGATTTTCTGGAGGATCAGGCTATGGACATCTTCACCGATGAGGAGGATTTTGCCTTCATCAATAACAATGAGGATGATGAGGATGATGACTACACCGACTCCGAGAGTAGTAGCACTTGAGAACTAACGTAGTGAGTAGTATTCGGTCCAACTGTATCATATTTTCCAGAATGGTTCTTAAAACCATCTGTTTTTCTTGTTTTGTGGTGTGTATTGTATCGTGTGAATGAATGAATGAAAAGCAAGTTGCTAGAAAAATCTGAGTCAAACATTAAAAACTTTTCAAAGTCCCAAAACCTTAGAAATTTCCCTCTTTTCTCATGATCTATCTCAATTTTCAGATGCCACGCGGAGGAATTGGTTCATCCCCGGACCTGATGTTGCAGATCCTGCAAATGTTGGCTTCTGACCGCGAAGCTGAAAGAGCCGAACGTCAAGCCAACTTAGCCACCCTTCAACAGATAGCCCAGCTAGCCCACAACAATCAAGGCCATAGAAATCAGGAACCCCATGGATCTAAGTTCAAGAATTTCCAGAACACCAACCCACATGTGTTCAATAATTCGGAAGAGCCCCTAGATGCCGATGATTGGCTGCAAACCATGGAAAACAACCTAGAAGTCGCCAGAGTGGAAGCTAATGAGAAATTTTTGTTCGTCACCCACTATCTAGCCAGAGATGCCAGAGCATGGTGGAACAGAGTTTGTGCGATGACCGGAGGACAAATGATGACCTGGGAGGAATTCAAGGTAAAGTTCAGCAGAACCCATGTGCCACCGGGTTTGATCAAGAGAATGAGAGATGAGTTCAGAGAACTGAAGCAAGGACGGATGACTGTAGTAGAATACCGTGAAAAATTCTTGTCATTAGCTAGGTATGCCCCGGATGAGATCGACACTGAAGCCAAGAAGAAAGAGAGATTCCTGAATGGTCTGCACGATGAGATGCAGACTATGTTAGTCAATATCCCTTTGCTGATATTGAAGCCCTTGTCGACTCTGCCATCCAGATGGAAGGAAAGATCAACCAAGCCAATGAGAACCGCAAGCGTCGCATGATGCATCAGCCAGGAACCCATTAGACCCCAAAGTATCGCCCTAACCCATCTCCCGGATTTGCCCCGAGAACCAACAGACCCCCGATGAACCGTTCGACCTATCCCAACCGTGGAAACCCTAGGCCCGGAGGAAATCACAACAACCCCGGCAACTCTAACAATTTCAACCGTGCACCACCCAAGTTCAACAACAACAATGCTACCGCCAAGACCAACACTGCCCCGAGGAATGGAAGCAATGTTGTGCCTATTGCAGCAAAGGACAAGTCGCAAGTGACTTGTTATGACTGTGGAAATAAGGGTCACTACTCCAACGAGTGCCCCAACAAGAATAATGCCACAACCCCCAATGCAAATGCACCAGCTCAGCAGCAGCGTCGTGTTCAGCCAGGAAGAAGGTTTGCCCCAGGGAACTCGCTCAACCGCAACGGCCGTATTTTTCTCATGCATGCTGAAGAAGCTCACGAAGCGCCAGACGTCGTGCTGGGTATGTTTTCTGTTAATTCAGTACTTGCAAGAGTGTTGTTTGATTCGGGTGCATCGCATTCATTTGTCACCGAAGAATTTGCCTGCACTAGTAAGATTCAACCAACAAAACTGAAGCATGTTATGATCGTTCAAATCCCCGGTTCAACCACCAAGGCTAGGCAAATTTGCAAAGCCGTCCCTATCCGAATCCATGGCATAGACTTTTATGCTAATCTGATAGTACTCAGAACTAAAGGTTTGGAAGTAGTACTAGGAATGGATTGGATGTCCAAACATCAAGGATTGATTGACTGTGCCAAGAAAGCCATCACCATGACCAGTACAGCCGGAATATCAGTCGAGCATATACCTGAAACCTTACCTCGTCAATTCAAGTGCAACAAGAGTATAGCCCAACCTACCATTGACCAAGTACGGATAGTCTGTGAATACCCCAATGTATTTCCAAATGTTTTGCCCGGTATGCCCCCAGATCGGGATATCGAGTTTATCATTAAACTAATCCCCGAAACAGGACCCATAGCCCAGAGACCCTATAGTATGAACCCATCTGAACTAGCAGAACTGAAGAAGCAACTGGATTCCATGTTGGAAATTGGATTAATTCAACCAAGTGCGTCACCATGGAGATCACCTGTCTTATTTGTGGACAAGAAGGATGGAGGTAACCATCTGTGTACGGATTATCGGAAATTGAATGATGTCACCATCAAGAACAAGTACCCCTTGCCCAAGATAGAAGATTTGTTTGATCAGTTGACCGGTGCCAAAGTGTTTTCTAAGATTGATCTTAGAACAGGCTATCATCAACTCAAGATTCGCGCAGAGGATATTCCCAAGACTGCCTTTACCACCAGATATGGATTATACGAGTATACTGTCATGTCTTTTGGATTGACCAATGCCCCCACTTATTTCATGAATCCCATGAATAAGATTTTTATGGACTTCCTGGATAAGTTTGTCGTTGTTTTCATCGACGACATTCTGATTTATTCCAAATCGGAAGAAGAACATGAGCTACACCTAAGGACCATTCTTGGAACCCTTAGAGAGCATCAATTGTATGCCAAGTTTAGCAAATGTGAATTCTGGTTAGAGGAGGTAGGATTCCTCGCCCACATTGTCTCAGCCGGAGGAATTGCCATTGACCCTGCAAAGGTGAAAGATGTCGAAGATTGGCAAGCCCCAACCACTCAAACCCAAGTTCCACTACTAGGAAAACGGCTATAGGTAATCAGCACATTCGTGGCTCACATGGTTGAAGTGCCCCACGGCTAAAACAGGCATGGCTCACCTGTGGGAAGTGCCCTACTAGTAACTAGAACAACCGTGGCGCACATGACCCTAGTGCGCCACAGATATGTGTGGGCCAGGGCCTTGTTGGTCACACGCCAAACTTCTGTAGCGCACCATGCACACGTGCGCCACGGTTGTTAGGGTCATCTGTGGCGCACGTGTGCATGGTGCGCTACGACTGAGCGCATGCCCACCTGCCCGAGACGCCACTAACCATGGCGCACTCCAAAGGCGCCACGGGGCAGAGATCTGTGGCGCACTGCATAGTGCGCCACGGTTTAGATTCTCGTGGCGCACTCTTGCCGTGTGCGCCACGGATGTGTCAATTTTTTAAGACACTTTATGTGCACATGTGTGACCACATCCACCACCCCACACTTCACTTTGCCCTTCTTCTTCCTCCTTAGATCTAGTCGGGATCTTCTCCTTCCCACCTCAATTTCTCCACACATTCACCATTTTTAGCATGTAAAACTTGCTTTGGATGTTACATAAGTAATAGAGGAGGTCTTGGTCTCTCATCTATCCGTCTCCTGGTCGACGCGCGCACCTCTCCTTTCCATCTTTCTCGCGATCGGTCTCTCATCTCGGTAAGTTGTCCATGTAAGGATGTGTTCATGTGTATATGGATGATGCATGTGCTCATATGTATGTAGATGATCGATGCTCATGTCATGATGTGTGTATGTGTGGAGAGCTAGGATCGATGGTCATATGTGTGTGTATATGGAGAGTATCGATGATGCTCATGCATGTGTGTATGGAGAGGATAATGATATGTTCATGTGTGTATGGATCGGTCTCTCTCTCTTGTGTTTGTATGTGAACAAGTTGCCATTGTTTTGCCAAAATGTTGATTCATTTCCATTTTGGCAAGACTTTGGCATTCGCAAAGGTCCTAATTTTAGGATAGGTCATGCCGAAATTTTCTATCGACCATTGCATGCATGCATTCATTATGTGGTTCTAATAGACTTCAAAATTGTACCGTGTACATCGTGTGCAAAAATGGTCCGCATAATGAGCGAAGGCATTGTGGCTAGATTTTTGAAATGTGCGACGGCGACATGATACGAAATAACAAGACAAATATAAGATGTCCGTGCGAAGATGCAAACTCAACTGGTGATCGACCCAGATTCCGGAATCTGCGCACTCGCTCCGCCATGGTTTCATGGATGGATACACTCGTTGGATAAGCGATGGCGTAGATGATGGAGACGGTGATCATCATCACGGCGAGAACGGGCGAGATGATGAAGAGGCTCGGAGATGGTGAAGGTACGGAAGGCATCGATGATGATGATCTAGATGGCGGAGGAGCGTATTACGATGGAACAACGTCGAGGTGCGGGACCCTTATGTGCAAGAGCTGCTTCTCAAGCGCATTTAGTAACACCAGGGCTGCCGCTAGAGAGAAAGCCAAGCTTGCAACTTGAGAAAGACGCGTTACTCCATTGTATGAAGGATGCAGGCCCGATGATACCGGTTGAATGTAACGCTCAAGGCTATGGAGATGAAGGCAAAGCACAAATTGAGCGACGCAAGCTTCACGATATGATGGCATTCGCACGATCGTCTCCGGAGGGGAACACATGTCCAACTAGTATCGAGGATGCCAAGAAAATCGTCATCCTCTCGATCTACCGCACGTTAGATATCACGTATGCATCAACGATTGCATCATTTATCGGGCGAGGACGGAGAAAACCACATGTCCGGTGCGCGTGAGTCGATACAAGAAAGGGAAGAAAGCACCTCGAAAAGTGGTATGGTACTTTCCTATCACCCCTCGCAGCGCTATTTCGCGGACCCTAAGGAAGCTCATGCGATGGCATGCGGAAAGGAAGAAGCCGGAGATGATGATGACCCGAAAAGGATGAGCTGCCGACGCACCTTCGGATGCTAGCGCTGGAAAGCATTGGACCTCGAATTCCTGCATTCGGTGGAGATTCGAGGAACATCGCTTGGTGCGAGCACCGATGGACTCAATCCGCTCGGTAGCGAGCAGCACGCAAAGACTTGGCTGTGTTTGTATGGATGTACAACCTCCTCCATGGTTGTGCATGAAGAAGAAGTACATACAAATGAGTATGCTAATTCAAGGGCGAAACAACCTGGTACCGACATCAATGTATCTCGGGCTGTTGAAAGAGGAGCTAGCCACGTTATGGGAATGGAGCCAATACTTACGACGCCGTCGCACAAGATTATTTCACTATGAGAGCGTTGGTCACTACGGTGCAAGACTATCCAGTTGCGGGTATATCTCGGGCAGGTTATCCAAGGATTCCACGCATGCGTTAGGTGCATGGATAACACAAGCTATCTCCAACTAGAGAAAGATCCGGGTCATCGAAAACCATGTTCATGGCGCACCGGAGGTGGCTCGGCAAGAATGATCCATGGAGAAAACGTGGAGACCTGTTCGATGGCAAATCGAGACCGAGGAATCCCAGGCGAGGAGCAGCGAAGAAGTGGAAGAGTTGCTGAAAAACTGGAAAGATTGTCCTAAGCCCGGAAAGAAGCGAAGAGGCAGCAACAAGACAAGCCGATGAAGGTATGGAAAACAAGGTCTGCTCGAGTTGCCATATGGAAGTTTCTCATACGCCTCATAGCCTCGACATCATGCATATCACGAAAACGTGTGCGAGTCTGTCGCCACCATAATCAACATGCGATAGGACGAAGATGGTCCAAAGCAAGGCACGACCTGATATGCTTGGGTATCCGGAAGGAGCTTCACGGAGGACGACTACTCGATGATCGTGAAGATGAAGATGATCATGAGTCGGAGACACAAGGTCGTCGGAAGGGTAAAAGTTCAAGAAGAACGAATATTACTGCCTCCTTCTTGCTTCACTCTAAGCCGTGATGAGATCAAACAGTTTTCAAGTGCCTTCTAGGAGTCAAATTTCCTTACGGCCACGCTGGCAAGATAAGCGGATACCTAGACGAGTCAAGCAGAGGTTCAGTGGCATGAAGTCTCACGACTGTGCCGTGCTAATGACGCAGGTACTTCCGGTCGCACTAAGAGGGATAATGGACGAGCACGTCCGTGAAACGTTATTTGGCCTATGCAAGTTTTTCGACGTCATCTCTAGGAAGTCGATTGGCTTGAATCAGCTCGGAAGGCTACAGGAGGAGATCGTGGTGATACTATGTGAGCTTGAGGTCTACTTCCCACCCGCATTCTTCGACATTATGGTGCATCTGCTGGTCCATGTCGTGGAGGACATCGTACAACTCGGGCCGATGTTTCTCCGCAACATGATGGCGTTCGAAAGGATGAACGGACACATCAAAGGATACATTCGCAATGTGTCCGCCCGGATGGAAGCATAGCCAAGGGCTTTTCGGCGAAGAGTGCATCTCTTCGCACGAATTATCTAGACATCGAGAACCCCGCCGGTCTTCCCGTCAATGACACCTTGGCAAGCTCGACGGATCTGGTCACCGAGAGGGTCGCCGACACGCATGCGTACTTCGATTTTCGACGCCAGACTTTGATCGAGCAAACCTCGTCCGCTTACAGCATTTAGAACTGGTCGATCCTTGGGCAAGCACAAAAGGTTAATCGAGAAGAAGTACAGTGATGGGGCATACAGAGGACGCAGGAGAAATAATCAAAGAGCACAACTCAGATTTCACGCGTTGGTTTAGGCGACGCTCCTTGATAATCCCCGCTCGCATTCTTCCGACACGGAAAGATCATATTCACCTTGTCGCAGGACCGATGCAAAACCTGGTGACCTATCAGCGTATGATATCAACGGCTACATTCTACACGGAGGAAAAGGACAACAAGTGTGATTATCGAACTCAGCGTAACGTCGAATTCTACACCGATGACAACGTGAAGGAAAGATTCTACGGAAGAATCGAGGAGATCCGGGAGCTCGACTATCGTGGAGAAAAGGTGCCGATGTTCCGTCGGATGGGCAAAGAACGCCGAAAGAGAAGACCGGTATTTCACAACCATGGTTATACCAAGCAGCCAAATCCAAGGCCGCGGCAAACGTGGCGCGAAAATGAACCGTGGGTACGGCTACCAAAGTGGACCAATGTTTTTCATTACCGACGACAAAGCCTAGCCGTGTTGTCGTGAGGAGAGGAAAAGGAACATCATCGGAATGGATGGAGTCGCCAATGAGCAAGACTTCGACCAAGACAAGATCCAAAGATTGAAGATGACGACTACGATGCAAAGAACATACATCACAAGAAGAAAAGGACAACCCTACCCAAAAAGGTAGCCCGCTCGAAGAAGAAACATTAAAGTGCCGGGCTAAATTATTCAACCGCGACAAAGAAGGGAAAAAGATTGTAAAACGCTAGCTCAAAAATATTGTAAACGCTAGCTCAAAAATATTGTAAAACGCTGGTCAAAAAAAGATTGTAATATTTATGGACAAATTATTATGACATATTTGAAGCATATTTAATTTGTACCACTTTTATGACATATATTATCACTTTTGGGCATTTTTGGAATATAAAAGTATTTTAAAACAAAACAAAACTTTTGTAGCATATATCACCACTTTTGGGCATTTTTGGAATATTTAAAAGTATTTTTAAAATAAAAATAAAAAATGTGGGCACCAGGATTCGAACCTGGGTGCTAATAGGTTTAGAATAGACCAGTGGGCGGAACCAGTGGGGTAAGGTAGTGCTAGTGTTAGCAAAGGGGGTGGCAGCCCTCTTATCTAAGTAGTCGTACCCACTTAGGCGTAGCGCACCACAGGCAAGTGCGCCACGGTTATCCGTGGCGCACTTGCCTGTGGTGCACGCCCAAGTGAGTATGACTAGCTAGTCAACAACTCCATCGCCCTTAGCCGCATATCCCATCCCCATCGCCCTCCGACACAGATCGACGCCACCGCCGCATCTCGACGACGCCACCGCGCCGCATCCCAGCCACGCCAGAGGAGGAGGAGGCCACCTTGCCTGCAGGCCGAGGAGGAGGCCGTGCGCCGAGGAGGAGGATCCCGCGCCGCGCCTCGAGGAGGAGGAGGACGCTGCGGCTCGAGGAGGAGGAGGCCACCTTGCCCGTGCGGCCGAGGAGGAGGCCGTGGCGCTCGAGGAGGAGGATCCCGCGCCTGCCGCCGAGGAGGAGGAGGACGCCGCGGCTCGAGGAGGAGGAGGCCGTGGGGAGACCGCCGTCCCTCATCTTAGAGGTGAGCCTCGCCCCTCCCCTCTCTCCCTCTCTCGCCTCTCTCTGCATCCATTCCATCTTAGAGGTAACCGCCGCTGCTGCTCGAGGTTAGGGTTCAGAGGATTAGGTTAGGGTTCAGACGATTAGAGGTTAGGTTTCAGAGGATTAGGTTAGGGTTCAGAGGATTAGGTTTAGAGGAGTTCTTGTTCAGATGGTCTGTGGCAAGCAGTGCAGTGGGTTTTGCTTAGTTGTTTCGCCCTATTTTTGGATGGCAGAATGTGAATGGCAAAAATGGTCAGTGGTTGTTTTCCTTTGTCAGTGACAAAATTCAGGTGACTTTTAGTGCATTCTCTGAGTCATGTTCAGTTAAATTACCAAGAGAACATCACTGGCCTTCAAAGTCTATGCAAGCTAGGTGTGCAAATATTCACTCGACCCTCTTCTGCCATTTATGTACTTGGTGGTGTTTCTACAAGTGTTTTGAAACTGTGGCATATTCCTTGGTTCGATTTCCTCTTACTTGGTCTGACTAGTGAAGATCCATATGGCTTGGCATTATTGTCTGGGTTATTGTCTGTACAACCTTAGTATATACAACTAGCTAGCACCAAGCAGCTAGCTAGTTCATTTTGTGTAGAGCAAAATAAAATGGAGACCAAATGCTCCTGGATATTCTTTAGAGCCAAGTACATAGCATAGATTATACAACAGCAATATTGTACCAAAGGTCAAGCATAACTGTTGTGGTTTAAGTCAAATCTGCATCATTAATTGTGGTTTGGTGAAGCGAAAATAATCATTGCATGATCATTCTCATGGAAACCGATGTATGTTTCTTGGTGCTCATCCTTGTGTGAAGAATAAGCAGCTCGTTAGGCCAAGAAACATTAGATTCATATACTTCTAATGAGATGGAAAACTCATGATGCGATAATAAATAAAATCCTAGGCTGTGTACAATTGTTTTTCAAGAGACTATTTGTTTGAGATGTAAAGTCTGAAATCTGATCTGACACCTATAGCATTTCTATTGGCTGACCATTTTTTGTAATGGCTGGTATCTAGTTTAAAAACTATAAAGTATCAACTTGGGTCGTTGATGCACATTCGAGACCTAGGTGAAGTTTGAACAAGTGCTATTTTACCGCCTTTTCTTAAAGATCCTATGATGTGTAGACCATGTCTCTTGCATGATTATCGAGGATATTTCCCAACAACTATTGTATATACATGTATGTGATCAAGTGTTGGATCAAAAGATTGGAGGTTTACCTTGTGTTGCTGTTTCCTTGTGTTGTTGTTGCCTGCTACCCTAGTGTCTGTAGTTGCTGGTTATTCCTCCTTGACCTTGCCTTGGAACTCCTGGAACTATAGCTAGTACCAGTACCAGTGCTAGTGCTAGTGCTAGTGCTGACTAGTGCTAGTGCTCGTACCTAGTGCTAGTGCTAGTACCGATACCGATGCAGTACCAAGACTCATGGTTAAATTCAGACACAAACTTTGCTAGTGCTAGTGCTAGTACCAGTACCTACAAAAGTTAAATTCAGACACAAGAATGTGCTAGTGCTGACACAAGAATGTCCAGCATTTGCGTAAGTATTTCTTGATTGATGTGATATACAGAGCTACTTTATTATGTCGTATGCGTGTTCTTGTATGAAACGAGTCCCGATTTTTGCGAATGTTGATTAACTTCCGTTTGGCGTAAATCGGGCACTCTAGTTTAAGAAAATTAGCAAAGGTCATGCCGGATTTTTCCGTGCATTTAACCAATTATTTGTTTTTATTAGTGCAAAGATGTGTGATAACGACGAGGCTGGATGTTCTAAGCGCATCAGACTGAAGGAGAACTCGACCTCGAATAAACAATTGACATTCGAGGTGGCCCAAGCCTAGAAGACGATGAAGAATACCATCCTTCGGAGAGCGAGGATGATGAGATGGAAGACGGAGGAAGAAGCCGAAGGAACGCGGACGATGAAACCACCGATGGCGGCGAGGGCAGTGGTAGCAACCCTCCTAAGAAGAAGAAGCGAAGGACCGGCCGAACACGGCCGCACGGCCGGGAGGAAATTACAAGTGAGCCCATCGGGGTTCCTTTGGAGCCCGCCTTGTCGCCAAAGGGTACGGGCAAGTGGCGGCGATCACCGGACAACCATCTCGATCAACACCGAGAATCTCCGCATAAAGATAATGGCTACTTGCGCACACTCTTCGAGAAGTCGCACGCCGGATACAAGTTCCCGCTAAGTATCGTAACACAAATTATCATGGGAACGGTAAACAAATCAGCCCTCACAAAGATGAGCACCGCCGCCAGCTGGAGAGCCGGATAAAGAAGATCTATAAAGAAGGCAAAAGTCTCGAGGAGATCCGGAAGATTGACCCGCAGATCACCGAAGATCAGTTCCGGGAGTTCAAGGAGAGGTGTGACCGAAAGAGCCCCGCCAATAGTAATCGGGAAAGGTGCCGCAGCGATGAATATAGGTCATCACCATCTCGGATCTGGTGGATACGTAACCATGGAGGCCAAATGGAATAAGGAGGACGAAGAGTATAGATCCAAGGATAGAAAACCCTTTGCTAAATTCGAACGGCAGGTTCGAACTTCATCAGGCCCGTTACCATGTGGACCCAAAACCAAACAACTCACCGCGGATCTGCGGTGAAGGAATTCGAGGAAATTATGGTAAGTATAATCTAATTACCGGTGATCAACACGATTGCAATCTAATCGATGATCTAAATGATTCATCATTTCTTCTGCAGGAGGAGGAAATTGTTGCTAGTCATGGATCCTGTGGTTCCTCATCCTGTGGGTCGACGGCCACCCGTGGGATAACCCTTTAATGGGCGAACCGGGCCAAGAAAATAGAGCGCCGATTCTGAAGAAGCCGTTGCCGGCCGCCGTCTGGCCGCCTCGGGTAAGAATTGGGTGGATCATTTTGGTCCACCGCCGAGGACGCATGTGGCGCCGCGGAAGGAGCGAGGAGGAAAACAGAGAGGTTCAAGAACTTAAGTCACAAGTGGCGCGGATCCCGCAGATCGTCCAAGACAACCTGGCAATCACCCTTACGTCCTTCCTGCCTACCTTGGTGGAGTCAATAGCGAACTGGAGTGCGGTGGTCGAGTAGGGCCGTGCCCGATTCCAAGCATGGTCAGCAGCCACTCGAACAACGCGCGCCGAAATCAGCGAACTACGTGTTCGTGACTCCGCTAGCACCGCGCGCCGCAAGTGTTGGTGACTCCCGCCATCACCGCGCGCGGAGTACATGTTGGTGCCCCCCGCCATCGCCGCGGCACCGGAGCTCCAAGCACCCGGTAGGGAGAATACACGCGGCCAGCACCGCGCCATCAAGCAGCCCTTCCGTCTTGCACGCCTGTCGCAGATGCGGTGGCCGACATTAGCCGATCTCGACGCCATCACGGTAAACAAATTGCTTTAATTACCGCCTTTCATGCCATCTATATATTACTCTTGTGGCATCTCGCTCACGACGCCGTACATGTTTTCCGCAGACGGATGTTCCTTGCACTCTCTTATGCTACGTGAACAACGAGTGAGGATGTTGCCAAGGGTACCATCGTTCAACCCTTGCGCACGTTCCACTCAAAGCCGATGCGATAGCGTGCAGTGGTTAAAATTAGTCGGGTGCTAAGGGGCTGACGACTGGAACCTCCCATTCAACCCCGTGAGCGGATGAAGAAGAGTCGTCATCTCGGTTGCTTCGGCTTGTTCTTGCTATGGCCAAAGAGCATGATCCGTTTGGGGACGGTGGGGGCCATCACGCCACAGACAACAGCACCGCCTGTCGTGCCAGCGACAAGCGGTGGCAAGGCCCCCTTACCGCCCTCGCCGTCACCTCCACGCGGTGGGTCGGATGATCATGTTGATGATATGCACATGGCGCAGGATCCGGCCGAGGACTTCGAAGACTGGAATGATCACTTCTTCAGCACTCAGTTTGGCAACGAAGAAGACCTAGCTGGTGGCCCCACAGAGAAAGCCACTATCACCAAGCGTCTGTTTGGTTCTCAGGAGACGCCTCCAGCTTGCGCCTTTACAGAGCCAGCTGATACAACCAACCGACCCTTTATTCTAAGCCCTGACACACTACATAGGGCCGGTGCTCAGATTATGCCTGCCCGCTCTCCAAAAGGAAAAAGGGCAGGAAAAGAAAATCTAGCAGCCGAGCAGCCGGTGGCGCGTCAACAATCGCGAATCCGATCAGGTTTCGGACGGGCCACCAAGACCCGAGGGTATTATGTGGAGGATTCATGTGGCGGTGAGCCCATGCTACCTAAGAATTGGAAGCTCGCCACCGAATCGCAGAGTGTGCATGACGGCGTTTGACGATAGAGAGACGCCTTCTATCGGAGAAAGATCCTCGCACCGGTATTCGTGGTTAAGGTGCCACAGGCTTGGGCTTCGACACCGCCTCATGGATCTGTTCTTCCCGCGGTTCGAGGACATCTTCAATATGTTCCACCTATACCCGCTGCACTATACCATGGTCCGCCTCTTTTCTCTCACCGCCACGCAGATCATTAGAGAGAAAACACCGGCATCGCTATAGTGGACCCCTACTACATGCGATTTGCTTGGGTTCCCCGAACGACGTATCGTGGCCTCGCACTAAAAAAAGAATCCTCGTGGCGAACAAGACAAAGGAATACATTCTCGTGCCTTACTTTCCCGAGTAAGTCGTTATTCGACGCCACCGTCGATTGGCTTTATTAGATCATCATCATTCTTTTTCAACACATTCCATTTGAATTTTTTGCAGAGATGAACACCGACGCTCATCTCCTTATCGCCAAGCATTCCCACGCCACGTATTTCGACTCGGGAGTCTAGAAAAGAAGAAAACTACGACAAGATCAAGGAAGTTCGATGATGCTCTCACCGGCTTTGCCTCGACGGAAGGCACCAGCCGTGCGTAAGAAGGTCAAGTTCGGCAGCACGCCTTCAACCACGTAAGAGTTCCTCGTGATGCAGCCGGAAAAAAGTAAGAAGGAAGCCTACCACGACTCCATCACATGAGGCGTTCCTACTTGACCAGAATTCTACGCCGGATCATCTCAAACAAGCAATGGGCGCAAAGGCCAAGATCAATGATTCGGATATTAGACAAGAGATGTATCGCATCCAAAGGCAGCTTGGGGCAATCATCTTCGTGATGTCATGACTTGGGGATCTTCACGGAGGAAATATCCCGAATAACCGTGACATAGAAGATCGCCTAGAGATGCAGGGTGACTATAGGAAGTTCATGACGAGGCATGGCGTCCTCCCGTTCCCTAAGCCGAGCCAGAAGGCTTGATGTTGGCCTAGTTGTAGTTGCAAACTATAGATGACCTTTTTGTGTGTGTACATTGACGACAAGTGTACTTATCTTATTAGGTTTATGTATCACCGCTTACTTATTTTTCTTATTATTATTATATATCAATCAATGCTTGGTTTTTTGCTTACTCTTTGGTTTTTTGCTTACTCTTTGGTTTTTTGCTTACTCTTTGGTTCTCGGACGACAAGTGTGAGTTATTTTGTCTTTTCGAGAATATGCCGATGATTGAAATGTCGGCACAATATATATGTGAATGTGCTATGACGGGATTGTCACCTTGTGATATGCACAAGTCCGTGAATTGTGCATCCTACTTGGTCCGGCCATAAGCAATTCGTGTCCAACGACCTAGCTAGTTATATATGAGGCATGCTTTTCGAGTTATTTTGTCTTTTCGAGAATATGCCGATGATTGAAATGTCGTGGCACAATATATATGTGAATGTGCTATGACGGGATTGTGAGCCTTGTGATATGCACAAGTCCGAATTGTGCATCCTACTTGGCTCACAAGTCCGTCATAAGCAATTCGTGTCCAACGACCTAGCTAGCTAGTTATATATGAGGCATGCTTTTGAGTTATTTTTGTCTTTTCGAGAATATGCCGATGATTGAAATGTCGTGGCACAATATATATGTGAATGTGCTATGACGGGATTGTGAGCCTTGTGATATGCACAAGTCCGTGAATTGTGCATCCTACTTGGCTCAGTCCGTCATAAGCAATTTCGTGTCCAACGACCTAGCTAGCTAGTTATATATGAGGCATGCTTTTCGAGTTATTTTGTCTTTTCGAGAATATGCCGATGATTGAAATGTCGTGGCACAATATATATGTGAATGTGCTATGACGGGATTGTTAGCCTTATGATATGCACAAGTCCGTGAATTGTGCATCCTACTTGGCTAATGTTCCGTCATAAGCAATTCCTGTGTCTAACGACCTAGCTAGCTAGTTATATATGAGGCATGCTTTTCGAGTTATTTTTGTCTTTTCGAGAATATGCCGATGATTGAAATGTCGTGGCACAATATATATGTGAATGTGCTATGACGGATTGTGAGCCTTGTGATATGCACAAGTTCAGAATTGTGCATCCTACTTGGCTCACGTCCGTCATAAGCAATTCGTGTCCAACGACCTAGCTAGCTAGTTATATATGAGGCATGCTTTTCGAGTTATTTTTGTCTTTTCGAGAATATGCCGATGATTGAAATGTCGTGGCACAATATATATGTGAATGTGCTATGACGGATTGTTAGCCTTGTGATATGCACAAGTCCGTGAATTGTGCATCCTACTTGGCTAGCAGTCCCGTCATAAGCAATTCATGTGTCCAACGACCTAGCTAGTTATATATGAGGCATGCTTTTGAGTTATTTTTGTCTTTTCGAGAATATGCCGATGATTGAAATGTCGTGGCACAATATATATGTGAATGTGCTATGACGGGATTGTTAGCCTTGTGATGCACAAGTCCGGAATTGTGCATCCTACTTGGCTAGCAATCCCGTCATAAGCAATTCTGTGTCCAACGACCTAGCTAGTTATATATGAGGCATGCTTTTGAGTTTGCTCTTTTGATTTAAGAGTACTTTCTATAAGTGTATCTTCATATGCGACTTTAATTATACATGTTTTTCAATCACCGGTTAGTTATTATTGTCAACTTGTAGATGACGTGGTACGTCGTGGTACAAGGGACGTTCGAGTCTACGATGATTGGGAAGACTGCCGAGACAGTGCACCGTTTCAGCGGCAATAGCTACAAAGGGTACAACACTATGGCGGAGGCGGAAGATAGATACACGCGCTATCTAGCGGAGTTAGGACAAGGAACCGGATGAAGACCTACACCTTCGTCAAGCGGTGATCATGCTTATCTTCTTTGGGTATTTATCCCGCTTTGTGTCTAGCTAGCTAGTTTAGATGTCTAGGCGAGCTTCCGAGCTCTAACTTGTTCGATCGACACATGTATTCGCATGTCACCAACTACTACTTTGTAACATGATCAAAACAATGTAACTTGGACTATGTATTCATGTATGAGACTTATCTATATGTATTTGTTTCAATCTTGTTTTTCATATCGAGCATTTATATATATAATTGTATATCTTGTATACGTGTGTGTATATCTGCTGTAATATTGTATATAATCTGTATTGCATATAATCTGGCATGGAAATTAAAAAAAACAAAAATACATCTGGGCGCACATGTTTTACCTTCGTGGCGCACTACCCTAAAGCGCACCATGGATGTTTAGTGGCGCATCGGTAGTGCGCCACGAAGATAAAAGGTAGCGCACCATGCCAAACTTCTATGGCGCATTAGCTGGTGCGCCACGCCTATCTCTACACAACCGTGGCGCACTAGGCGCCACGGCTGAGAGATAGCCGTAGCGCAAGGCCCGTGGCGCACTACTGGTGCGCCACGGATGGGCCTTTCAGGTGCGCCACAAACGACCATTTTCCTAGTAGTGTTCGTGCATTTCTCGGATTAGCGGGATCCTACCGCAAGTTCGTAGAAGGATTCTCGAGTATCGCCAGACCCATGATCCAATTGCTGAAGAAGGACAAGAAGTTTGAATGGACAGACAAATGTGAAGCGAGTTTTCAAGAACTCAAGAGGAGATTGATCTCAGCCCCAATCTTAATCATGCCGGATATCACAAAGCCCTTTGACGTGTATTGTGATGCATCCAAGATCGGTCTCGCATGTGTGCTAATGCAAGAAGGCAAAATTATATCTTATCTATCTCGACAACTGAAACAACATGAGCAAAATTACCCAACCCATGACCTCGAACTCGCAGCCGTAGTTCTAGCCCTAAAGACATGCAGGCATTACCTGATGGGAAACCGTTGTGAGATTTATGTAGGCGTTCGTAGCATGGAAAACAAAAAAATTCTACCGCATGCAAAAAAAACAAGCCAAGATCTATCTACTAGATTGTAGCAACGAGTCGATAGAGGAACTCACCCTCGAAGATTCCAAAGCGGTTAACGAGAGCATATTCTCGTGGGTGATGTAGTCGTACTCTTGTCGATCTCAAGATCGCTTAGACGATCCTTCCGGCGCTGCGTTCCGGCAGCGCTTCCGCAGTCGGTCACACGTTCGGTACTCGATGAAGACCTTCCTCTCCCTTGTTCCAGCAGGCAGCGGAGGTTGTAGCACTCTCCTCGCGATTCCGGTAGCACGACGGCGTGGTACCGGAAGTAGAGGGGAGATCTCGCAGGGCTTCGCCTTAAGCCGGAGCGAGTATGGTGGACTATGAGAGAGGCCTTGGTGATCTAGGGTTTAGAGGGCACCAAGGGGAGAGTGTAGCCGGCGGCTAGGGTTTGGGGATCACCCCAACTACCCGAGTTGGTGGTGCCCTAGGCGGCGGCACAAGGAGGTGGTGGCGCCGGCGACTTGGAGGAGAGGGCTAGGGTTTTAGGTGTAGGGAAGAGGGGCAGCCCTGCCCCTCCTTATATAGGTGGGAGGGCGCCGGTTGGGAGGAGGGAGTCCTCCCCCAACTCGGCCTCCTTGGACGGCGTGTGTAGGGAGGAGGACTCCCTCCCCAAGTAGGTTTCCTACTCTCCCTCCACCAAGCAAACTTGTCGTTTGACGTTTTCAAATTGGCGTTTGACTTTCAAACTAGGATTTGATTTCTCCCTTTATTTTGCCCGGCCATGTGACCTAGTACATGATGCAACCATTCCACATTGTCATGACACATTCATGTACCCTTCCCCTCCGGAGTGCCGGACCTTCCGAACCCTTCTAGAACATTCCCGATGAAAACACCGGAATCATTCCCCAACTCCGAAATAGGACTTGCCTTATATGAATCTTATTCTCCTGATCTCCTCGTGATATCTCGGATACCATCTGAGAATCCGAACAACATTCGGTCTCTTACTCATCATTCCATAACTACTCAACAACATTGAATCCTTAAGTGTGTCTCCCTACGGTTCGTGCATTATGCGGACATGACCAAGACACTTCTCCGATCAATAACCAATAGAGGAATCTGGAAATTCATATGGCTCCCACATATTTCTACGATTACTTTGTGATCGAATGAACCACTTACATACGATACCAATTTCCCTTTGTCACACGATAGTTTATGTCACATCCCAAAATTTTCCAAATTTTGAAATGTGAAAAAGAAATAAACAAAATAAATAATGGTTGAAATTTAGGGGAAAAAGAAATCTTTTATTCTTCTAATTGGAAACATTAAAATGTTTTGAACTATTACAAAAGTTTTCGGCCAAATAAAGGTACTCCTTAAAATAAAAATAGCATTTAACAAAAACCCTAAGATCAATGCATCAAGATTATCCATATATCTCCTCTACTTCAAAATTCAAGGTTCCCCTTCAAAATATTTTTCACAAACTTCTTGTATTTGAAAACCTATTTTTAATCTTGAGGACTGTTCTCAACCAAAAACCATCTATACATCTCAACTACTTCATTTACATTTTTCAAACAACCGTTGTTTTGTTTTGAACCAAAAATAAAAGCAAAGAGTCTCGTTTTAAAATAAGCACCATAGCTTATGTGAGCTATTTTAAGATTTTAAAAAATTATCCTCTCATATTTTCAAACGTTAATTCATGGTTATCCATGTAAAGTGGAACTAAATCGAATCAAGTTCAAATAAGGAAAGAATCCAAGTCATTCCAAATATATTGCCCTGCAACTAGGCCAATATCGCACACATGCAATCGTACAATAATTAACTAATTAATAATTGAGAAAATTAAATATTTCCAAATACATCAAATTTATGTTCTAAATGTTTCCCATGAATTTACGAACCCGCAGAAATTTGAATCAACAAATTCAGAGCTCTAAATCAAAAGTTATGAAAGAATTAAGAAATAAGAAAAAAATATAAAACAAAAAAAAAGTGGCCGGCCAGGACAGCCAAAATGGGCCGGCCCAACCAGGCCGATCGGCCAGGAGGGCACCACGACCATGTACATACACATGAACGAGGAGGAGGTTGCTCTTCATTTCATTTGTATCTAAATGACTCTCAATTGCACTCCTAAATTACAATAAATGCCCCCTAATTTCTCTCCCTCTTTAATCTCCTTTAATCCAGCCCCCACCCCCCTCCTATATAAACCCCACTCCATGAAAGTTCACAAGTTTTTAACTCATCTTAGCCCCATTTTCGTCCAAAATTCTCCCCAATCTTCTCCACCCAAATAGACCTTCAAGACGACCTCGGATCGCGGTGGCTTGAAGATGGAAGTTGTTCCCCTCGTCAAGACGGTTCCATTCCCGCAGGTTTCACCTCGTTTCGTTCATCGAGCAAAGAGAAAAACACAGTCAAAGATTCAGGTCTTAGAAGGTATAATCTATTTTACGCCCACCTCGTTGCCCCAAACACAATTTCCTTTGAAAAGTAGATAGATCTAGTTGTTATCTACAACTTTCATGTAGAAAGTTTTTCCATCTGAGCAACTTTTTCTGTAGTCAAATCTGACATCATCATGACATCAGCGTAGTCAATAGTCAACTCAGTCAGATTAGTCAAAGTCAATTTCAGTCAATTCCCGAGTTTGACTTCTCCAGATTTTAGTATGAACTCGTATAATTCATATAAAAAGATTTAGAAGTCCAAAAATTATAAATTTGGTATCCCTGAAAAGCTGAGATTCTGTAGAATCCATTTATGCAATAATATTACTTATTCTCTATAAAAAAATTTGATTTATAAATTAAATGGTTTAATTGGTCATTTTCACCATAAAAATTATATCTTTAGTTCTTTATATCCAAATTTAGCAAATAATATGTCTATGGATTCACAAAAACGAGTAGAACACAGTGGAACCATAATTCGGTATTTTTGAGTCTGTGAAAAACACGTTTTATACAGAAAAATTTGTGGAGTATTTTGAGTATAAAAATTGTTGTGTAAACTATTTTTAAGTGAATCCTTTTGCAAATGGTAGTAAATTCAACCCTATGTACAGTAAAACCGAAATATAATTTTATTCTAGTATAAATAAGACCGTGGCAATTATTTAGTGAGAATGGCCTTTCCAACTGTTAGAAAATGTTGCTAATTGCTATAATTGCACAAATGGTTGCATTTGTAATCTTGAAAATATAAAATGTCAATAAATCACTTAGTAATGTTCAGAACCTTGTTATAAAATTTTGTACAATAAAAATTGTCATCTTGCATGTTTGCATACTTTCCATGATTTTTGTGTTGCCATAAGTGTTGATCTTGTGTATGTTTTGTCTTGGTTGTTTTGCTTGATAGATTGTGTTGATTGTCAAGTGTGTTATTGTGAAGAGTGTACCAACACCACCAACTACTAAGTCAAGTGACACTATCATCCAGGTCCTACTATTTTCATTACACTTAGTGGATTTTTGTAACATGCATGATAAGGACTACTATATTTTATGTTATGCTAAATCCTAATAGGATACCCTTATATCTTCCTTAGTGAAAACATTGTAATTGTAGTAAGCTTAGCCCTGCTATATATTTGGGTTGGGATACATGATATGATTATATGAAGTGTTGGAAAGATATATGTTTTCTATAATAAAACAAGTACTCAATGAACCACCTGGGTGGAAAAGGATACTCAAGATTTGGACAAGGTGGCAACAAAGGGAACCATGTTTATATGGCTATCTTTTTGTGTGTGCACTAGAAGAAAACCACCCAAGGACTTAGAGATTGAACATGTTTCTCGTACAGTGGCTTCCGTGTACAACCACATGCTAAATGGGCGCTGGCTTAGTCAACTACATAGTGGAAGACCCATGCATTGGCATTTTCGGGTTAACTAGAATTGTGTAAGGGAAATATATCCCTACATTGGTGCCTGGTTGACAAGCTAGCATTGTGTATTGGGAGGACTCCTATGGAAAGACTTTGTCACATTCTCGATCTGCCGGTACTCCATTTTGGTGAGTACTTATCCAGCGGCCACTGGTGGTATCAAGACGAGATTGTGTCATGTGGGTAAAGTGTACAACTTCTGCAGAAGATAAAATTCTAAGTACTTAGGCGTGTCCCCGGTTATGGACAACTCTGAGCAACTAAGGCCTGAAGCATGGAAGATCTCGACATTCCAATTTCTCAAAGTAAAACTTGATGGTGTCAACAAGGGATTAGAAGCACTTAGATTTTTTCCAAGGAGTTCAGAAAGATTTGTCAAAAGATCAAAACTATTTTGAAAAGATAGGATAAAAATATATTGCTTTCTGCAAATGATCCTAAACCCTACTTAGACAAATATGCATATATTGATAGGTTCCACTTATTTCTACATAGTAGTGAAACTTGCCAATACAATTCAAATGTATTGACCCTTGTGGCTGTAAATTATAATGTTGCAGGTTTGTTTGATGTTAGTGAAGTATGTTGAATAGGATTACAAGTCTACAACCAACATGATTGCTTGTGGCACTTTGAAGATGAAGGACTCCATGCTATATAGTTATTTCTGCTGCATTGTAATGAGATAGCAAAATAGCTATGTAAGATGTAATGAATTATTTTATTCTTGGTTATAAAGTTGTACTATGACCTTTGTTTCTTGATATTACATCTTAAACTGTGGAAGCTATCTATTGATCCAGGGACTAGCATTGTAAACACAGGGATCTCTACCTTATCAGTTTGGGACCTCTATAGATGGTATCAGAGCACTGTGTTGCTTGTAGGATTGTAACCTAGGATTGGAAAAAAACCCTTAGAAAAATAGGAGTTGTTTTTGTTCCAAAACTTATTTACAAACAATCTTGTAAACTCTTTCCTGAACCTTTTGGTTTTGACTCTACATCTCTTCCTTTTTCAACTTGATGGACAAAGCCTTCACCATGAGCAAAGAATTCACCAACACCAATGACTTCAACTTTAGTTTCACCAAGGACTTCACCTTGGACATCACTAAGAACTACAAGTGAGAACCAAGAGACATTAGATTGCCTACCAACTACCTAAGACATTGATATCATGTTAGTGTATGGATCATACTGACCTATGAGGTATGACTATACTAGGTTGATTATTTCAAGAAAACTAGTTGTTTCCTTCGACTCGTGAGTTAAACTCATAAGTTTTTAAGTGATTAGTTGTTTGTTGATTGTTTGGTGTTGTGTGTTAGAACTTCTCTTGATCTATCTATCTATCATTACTTATCCCTATAAAACCAACAGATGCCTCCGAGACACACCACTAACAACAACAACAATGTCAATGAGATACAACAACGGATGGCTGCACAAGCACAAATGAGACCCTACAAAATTTCCTTTTAAGGGTGGTAGCCCCAAGTTATTCTAAAACTTAACCTGTTCTTTCTAGCCTTCCCAAATCTCGAGACGAGAACTCTTTTAAGGGTGGTAGCCTGTCACATCCCAAAATTTTCCAAATTTCGAAATGTGAAAAAGAAATAAACAAAATAAATAATGGTTGAAATTTAGGGGAAAAAGAAATCTTTTTTGCTTCTAATTGGAAACATTAAAATCTTTTGAACTATTACAAAAGTTTTCCGCCAAATAAAGGTACTCCTTAAAATAAAAATAGCATTTAACAAAAATCCTAAGATCAATGCATCAAGATTATCCATATATCTCCTCTACTTCAAAATTAAAGGTTCCCCTTCAAAATCTTTTTCACAAACTTACTGTATTTGAAAACCTATTTTTAATCTTGAGGAATGTTCTCAACCAAAAACCATCTATACATCTCAACTACTTCATTACATTTTTCAAACAACCGTTGTTTTGTTTTGAACCAAAAATAAAAGCAAAGAGTCTCGTTTTAAAATAAGCACCATAGCTTATGTGAGCTATTTTAAGATTTTAAAAAATTATCCTATCATATTTTCAAACGTTAATTCATGGTTATCCATGTAAAGTGGAACTAAATCGAATCAAGTTCAAATAAGGAAAGAATCCAAGTCATTCCAAATATATTGCCCTGCAACTAGGCCAATATCGCACACATGCAATCGTACAATAATTAACTAATTAATAATTGAGAAAATTAAATATTTCCAAATACATCAAATTTATGTCCTAAATGTTTCCCATGAATTTACGAACCCGCAGAAATTTGAATCAACAAATTCAGAGCTCTAAATCAAAAGTTATGAAAGAATTAAGAAATAGGAAAAAATATAAAACGAAAAAAAAGTGGCCGGCCAGGCCAGCCAAAATGGGCCGGCCCAACCAGGCCGATCGGCCAGGAGGGCACCACGACCATGTACATACACATGAACGAGGAGGAGGTTGCTCTTCATTTCATTTGTATCTAAATGACTCTCAATTGCACTCCTAAATTACAATAAATGCCCCCTAATTTCTCTCCCTCTTTAATCTCCTTTAATCCAGCCCCCACCCCCCTCCTATATAAACCCCACTCCATGAAAGTTCACAAGTTTTTAACTCATCTTAGCCCCATTTTTGTCCAAAATTCTCCCCAATATTCTCCACCCAAATAGACCTTCAAGACGACCTCGGATCGCGGTGGCTTGAAGACGGAAGTTGTTCCCCTCGTCAAGACGGTTCCATTCCCGCTGGTTTCACCTCGTTTCGTTCATCGAGCAAAGAGAAAAATGCAGTCAAAGATTCAGATCTTAGAAGGTATAATCTATTTTACACCCACCTCGTTTCTCCAAATACAATTTCCTTTGAACAGTAGATAGATCTAGTTGTTATCTACAGCTTTCATGTAGAAAGTTTTTCCATCCTTGCAACTTTTCCTGTAGTCAAATCTGACATCATCATGACATCAGCGTAGTCAACACTCAACTCAGTCAGATTAGTCAAAGTCAATTTCAGTCAATTCCCGAGTTTGACTTTTCCAGATCTTAGTACGAACTCGTATAATTCATAGAAAAAGATTTAGAAGTCCAAAAATTATAAATTTGGTATCCCTGAAAAGCTGAGATTCTGTAGAATCCATTTATGCAATAATATTACTTATTCTCTGTACAAAAAATTTATTTATAAATTAAATGGTTTAATTGGTCATTTTTACCATAAAAATTATATCTTTAGTTCTTTATATCCAAATTTAGCAAATAATATGTCTATGGAGTCAAAAAAACGAGTAGAACACAGTGGAACCATAATTCGGTATTTTTGAGTCTGTGAAAATCACGTTTTATATAGAACCATTTGTGGAGTATTTTGAGTATAAAAATTGTTGTGTATATTATTTTTAAGTGAATCCTTTTGCAAATGGTAGTAAATTGAACCCTATGTACAGTAAAACCGAAATATAATTTTATTCTAGTATAAATAATACCGTGGCAATTGTTTAGTGAGAATGTCCTTTCCAACTGTTAGAAAATGTTGCTAATTGCTACAATTGCACAAATGGTTGCATTTGTAATCTTGAAAATATCAAATGTCAATAAATCACTTAGTAATGTTCAGAACCTTATTATAAAAATTTGTACAATAAAAATTGTCATCTTACATGTTTGCATACTTTGCATGACTTTTGTGTTGTCATAAGTGTTGATCTTGTGTATGTTTTATCTTGGTTGTTTTGCTTGATAGATTGTGTTGATTGTCAAGTGTGTTATTGTGAAGAGTGTACCAATACCACCAACTACTAAAGCAAGTGACACTATCATCCAAGTCCTACTATTTCCATTACACTTAGTGGATTTTTGTAACATGCATGATAAGGACTACTATATTTTATGCTATGTTAAATCCTAATAGGATACCCTTATATCTTCCTTAGTGAAAACATTGTAATTGTAGTAAGCTTAGCCCTGCTATATATTTGGTTTGGGATACATGATATGATTATATGAAGTGTTGGAAAGATATATGTTTTCTATAATAAAACAAGTACTCAATGAACCACCTGGGTGGAAAAGGATACTCAAGATTTGGATAAGGTGGCAACAAAGGGAACCATGTTTATATGGCTATCTTTTTGTGTGTGCACTAGAAGAAAACCACCCAGGGACTTAGAGATTGAACATGTTTCTCGTACAGTTGCTTCCATGTACAGCCACATGCTAAATGGGCTCTGGCTTAGTCAACTACATAGTGGAAGACCCATGCATTGGCATCTTCAGGTTAACTAGAATTGTGTAAGGAAAATATATGAAGGGTTTCGCGGCATAGTAAATCAAAATTTTCTACGGAGCGAACAGAGGGAAAGCCAAGATCTAATCTAGGAGATGCAAACAACGAGAGAGATTTGATTAGATCTTCATACCCTTGAAGATTCGCTGATGGAACGTTAAATCGGAACGTGGGTGATGTAGTCGTACTCGCTTCTCCTCGCGATCCGATTCGATCTAGCACCACAAGTGGCGGTGCCTCCGTGAGATGCACACGTGCAGCACCTCGGCGTCTCCTCCTTCCTCGGACCAGCGAGTATGGTGGAGAGATAGATTGGATCTACAACACGGCGTGGTGTATATGGTGGAGAATTTCTGCTGCAGGCTTCCTACAAGCGATCGGGAGGAGAGGAAGGTAGCAAGGCTGCTAGGGCTTGGAGGAAGGTGTGTGGGGGGGGGAGGCACCACCCTCTATATATAGAGGGGCGCCAGCCTGCCCCTCCTCCAAGCCTATCTCTATTTTAAACAATTTAAACTCTCCTTATCTAGAAATCCTATCTCTAGTTTAAACGATTTAAACTCTCCCTTATCTAGAAATTCTATCCCGAGATTTAAAGCAGTCAAATCTCTCTAGAATCGGCTGGGCCCTATGGGGCCTTGTGCCCCGCCCAATGCGACCAGGACACTCCCTCATAGGCCCATGCCCCTCCCGGAAGGTGGGGCCACGTTGGTCCCCTTCCGGAAGGTTCTAGAAGCTTCGGTACAATACCGATTAACTTGGAACAATTCGAACTCCAAAACTGCACGCCTTATATGAATCTTATTCTCCGGACCATTCAAAACCTCTCATGATATCCCGGATCCCATCCGAGACTCAAAAAATTCATAAACCAATTATCCAATCTATCCTAGCGTCGAGATACGTTAAGTGTGTGACCCTGCGGTTCGAGAATATGCGACATGATCTTCTATCAATAATCAACAGCGGGTGCAGGCACCCATATTGACTCCCACACATTCATCGATGATCATATCGGATGAACCACGATGCCGATTCAATCAATCCCATATATATATTCCCTTCGTCTCGCGATATTTTACTTGCGAGATTCGATCGTCGGTACCGTCATACCTAGTTCAATCTCGTTCACAGCAAGTACTTTACTCGTTCCGTAATCCGATATCACTTTGTGATTAACTCCTTAACCACATGCTTGCAAGCGGTGTTGATATCGATTACCGAGTGGGCCCGAAGTATATCTCTCCGACTTGGGAGGGACAAATCCCATCTCGATACATACAACCCAACAGATATTTTCCGATCACCTGAGAGACACCTTTATGATCACCCTCTCATAGGATGACGTTTGATGATCTCAAAGCTTTCTTCCGGTACCAGGGAGTTGCATTATCTCATGGTCTAAGGAATACAATATTTGACATAGGAAAAGCTTCGCAAAGACGAACACGATGACACGATCTAATTGCTCTGCTTTGTTTGGGTCTATCCACCATATCATTCTCCCAATGATATGATCTCATTATCAATTGACAACTCATGTCTATGGTTAGGAAACCTTAACCATCATTGATCAATGATCTAGTCCATAGAGGCGTACTAGGGACACGGTGTTGTTTACAAACCACACAAGTATTAATGTTTCCACTTAATACAATTCTAGCATGGAATATAAACTTTATCATGAACAATAATTATAATAATAACATCTTTATTATTGCCTCTAGGGAATAATTCCAACAGTCTCCCACTTGCACTAGAGTCAATAATCTAGTTTACATCTGGCAACAATCTCACACCCATGGCACTGAGGTGTTGATCATGTTTTACACGTGGAAGAGGTTTAGTCAGTGGATCTATGACATTCAGATCTGTATGTACTTTGCTAATCTTCAGATCTCCATCTTCTATATAATCTTAGATTATGTGAAACTTGCGGTTGATATGCTTGGTCTTTGGATGATATCTTGGTTCCTTAGCGAGTGCTATGGCGCCAGTGTTGTCACACAATATCTCCAGTGGGTCCAATGCACTTGGAACCACGCCAAGCTCAGTGATGAAGTTTCTGATCCAAACTCCTTCACTTGACGCCAACCTGCAGACCATGTATTCCGCTTCTCATAGATCCCGCGATCACGCTTTGCTTGCAGCTTCTCCACTCACAGCTCCTCCATTCAAAATATACACGTATCCTGTCTGAGATTTGGAATCATCCTTGTCGGTGTCGAAACTAGCATCGACGTAACCTTTTACGGCAAGCTGTTCATCACCCCCATAGACTAAGAACATTTCTTTAGTTCTATTTAGGTACTTTAGGATGTTCTTTACGGCTATCCAGTGTTCCACTCCTGGATCACTTTGATATCTGCTCGTCAAACTAAGAGCATTGGACACATCCGGTCTAGTACACAGCATGGCATACATGATGGAACCTATGGCCGAGGCATAAGGAACTTTGCTCATAGCTTCCCTATCATTTACCGTAGCTGGACACTGAGCCTTGCTCAATATCTTACCTGACAACATAGGCACTGAACCTTTCTTTGCCTTATCCATTCTGAACCTTTTCAAAACTTTGTCTAGGTATGTACTCTGGCTTAAAGCTATCAGGCGTTTTTGTCTATCTCTATAGATTTTGATGCCCAATATATAAGCAGCTTCACCTAGGTCTTTCATTGAAAAACACTTGTTCAAATAACTCTTCACATCGTTAAGCATGTTGATGTCATTTCCGATAATCAATATGTCATCCACATATAGTACCAGAAACGTCACCGAGCTCCCACTCACTTTCTTGTAGATACAAGCTTCGTAGCAATTTGGAACAAATCCAAAGCTCTTGATCACTTGATCAAAACGAAGGTTCCAACTCCGAGATGCTTGCTTCAGTCCATAAATGGAACGCTGAAGTTTGCATACTTTACTAGCATCCTTAGGATCGACAAAACCTTCGGGTTGCATCATATACAACTCTTCATCAACGTTCCCATTGAGGAAAGCAGTCTTGACATCCATCTGCCATATTTCATAATCATGAAACGCAGGAATTGCTAATAAAATCCGAATGGACTTAAACATCACTACGGGAGAGAAAGTCTCATCGTAGTCAACACCTTGAACTTGTCGAAAACCTTTCACGATAAGCCGTGCTTTATAGACGGTAACATTACCATCTGCGTCCGTTTTCTTCTTGAAGATCCATTTGCACTCAACGGCCTTTCGGTCGCTAGGAGGGTCCACCAAAGTCCATACTTGGTTTTCGCTCATGGATCCCAATTCGGATTTCATGGCTTCCAGCCATTTCTCAGAGTCTGGGCTCATCATCGCTTCCTCATAGTTCGTAGGTTCACTGTCTTCTACTAACAAGACAGTCAAGACAGGGTTGCCGTACCACTCAGGAGGGGCACGCGACCTTGTCGACCTGCGACGTTCAGTAGCAGCATCGTCCGAAGCTTCATGATCTTTGTCATTAGCTTCCTCTATTGTTGGTGCAGGCGGCACTGGAACAATTTCAGGTGCTGCGCTACTCTCCAATTCAAGAGAAGGTTCAATAACCTCGTCTATCTCTACTTTCCTCCCACTCACTTCTTTCGAGAGAAACTCCTGCTCAAGAAAGGAACCGTTCTTTGCGACAAACACTTTGCCTTCGGTTCTGTGATAGAAGGTATACCCAATGGTTTCCTTAGGGTATCCTATGAAGACGCATTTCTCCGCTTTGGGTTCGAGCTTGTCCGGCATCAACTTCTTGACGTAAGCTTCCCATCCCAAACTTTAAGAAACGACAACTTAGGTTTAGCACCAAACCACAGTTCATACGGTGTCGTCTCAACGGATTTAGATGGATCCCTATTTAAAGTGAATGCAGCGGTTTCTAATGCATAACCCCAAAATGATAACGGCAAATCAGTAAGAGACATCATTGATCGGACCATATCTAATAGGGTTCGATTCCTGCTCGTACACACCATTATTGTTGTGGTGTTCCGGTGGCGTGAGTTGTGAAACGATTCCACTTGCTTTAAGATGCGTGAGAAAATCATAACTCAAATATTCGCCCCATGATCGGATCGTAGAAACTTAATCTTTCATTACGATGGTTCTCCACTTCATTCTGAAATTCCTTGAACTTTTCAAATGTTTCAGATTTATGTTTCATTAAATAGATATACCCATATCTACTTAATTCATCGGTAAAAGTGAGAAAATAGCGATATCCACCGCGCGTCGAAACACTCATCGGTCTGCATACATCGGTATGTATGATTTCCAACAAGTCCGTTGCTCGCTCCATCATACCGGAGAACGGGGTTTTGATCATCTTGCCCATGAGGCATGGTTCGCATGTGTCAAATGATTCAAAATAAAGAGACTCCAAAAGTCCATCAGAATGGAGTTTCTTCATGCGCTTTACACCAATATGACCTAGACGATTACACAAATAAGTAGTATTATCACTATCTACTTTGCATCTCTTAGCCTCAATGTTATGGATGTGTGTTTCATCCCTTTCGAGATTTAGAAGAAATAAACCATTTACAAGAGGTGCATGACCATAAAAGATGTTACTCATATAAATATAACAACCATTATTCTCCGATTTAAATGAATAACCGTCTTGCAATAAACACGATCCGAAATAATGTTCATGCTCAACGCAGCACATAATAACATTTATTAAGGTTTAAAACTAATCCCAAGGTAAAACTAAGGAGGCGTGCGACGGCCATCACATCAACTCTTGATCCGTTGCCAACGCATCGTCACCTCATCCCTCGCAAGCCGCCGTCTATTCCGTAGCTCCTGTTTCGAGTTACAAATATTAGCAACTGAACCGGTATCAAATACCCAGGCACTACAATGAGGGCTAGTAAGGAAAACATCAATAACATGTATATCAAATATACCTTTGATGGTGCCAGCCTTCTTGTCCGCTAAGTACTTCGGACAGTTGCGCTTCCAGTGACCCTTGTCCTTGCAATAGAAGCACTCAGTGTCCGGCTTAGGACCAGACTTGAGCTTCTTCTTAGCAGGGGAACGTGCTTGCCGCCGCCTTTCTTGAAGGGCTTCCTTGCACCCTTACCTTTCTTGAAGGTGGGGGGCTTGTTGACCATCAACACATGATTATTCCTTTTGATGTTCACCTTCGCTACTTTCATCTTAGAAAAGAGCTCAGTGATCATATCAGTAGAACCAATATGATTGTGATCAACTACAAAACTTTTGTAGCTAGGAGTGTCAATCTTGAGCTCCTCTGGAATCTTGCAGTCCAGTTGCTTAAGACGTTGAGTGTAGCCCGTCATCTTAATGGCTTGCTCACTAACGGAACTCCCTTCCTCCATATTGTAGTCAAAGAATTTCTTAGAGATCTCATATCTCTCAGAACGGGCTTGAGTCTGAAACATGTTTTTCAGCTCCTCGAGAATCTCAAAGGGCCCGGCGAACTCTTCAAAACGATTTTGAAGATCCGATTCCATAGCATACAACATGGCGATCTTAATCAAATCATAATCATCCTTGCGCGACTGATAAACAGCTTTTTCATCAGCCGGCGCATCTATAGCAGGGGCGTCACCTAGCGATTTCTCAAGGACATAGTCCTTTTGTCCGCCAGCGAGAATGATTCTCAGAATGCGGAACCATTTGGTGAAGTTAGACCCATTGTTTCTAAGATTTTCTATCTCAGCAAAAACGTTGAAGTTGAAGTTGGATTTGGCCATGTGATCTACAGTATTAGCAAGTACAATTTAGACTATGTTCATGATAAATAGTTCAACTTAATCAAATTACTAGATGAACTCCCACTAAATTCAACATCCCTCAAGTTGTTTAGTGAACACGATCCAAATTCACCACACCTAATCCGATCATCACGAGAAGAGATGTGGTTTCAATGGTGGACAACAAAGTGTCGATCATATCATTCATATGACTCATGCTTAACCTTTCGGTTCTTGTGTTCCGAGGCCATGTCTGTACATGCTAGGCTCGTCAAGCTAGACCCAAGTATTTCCGCGTGTGCAAAACTGGCTTGCACCCGTTGTATGTGAGCGTAGAGTCTATAGCACCCGATCATCACGTGATGCTTGGACACGACGAACTTTCGCAACGGTGCATACTTGGGGAGAACACAATTTTTATCTTGATCTTTAAGTGAGGAATCATCTTATAATGCTACCGTCGCGATCTAAGCATAATAAGATACATAAAAGGGATAAACATCACATGCATATAACTTTATGTGACATGGTATAGCCAATCTTCGCGCAATGATCTCCATCTTGTGCGTTCCGGCATGATCTCCATCACTCCACCATGATTGCCTCCACCACGAATAGCAACTACAACTATTGCTAACTACTTAGCGATAAAGTAAAGCTATTACATGGCGTATAAGAAGTTGACTCGCAGGCCATACACAATTATAAAGACAACCATATGGCTCCTGCCGGTTGTGTACTCATCGACATGCAAGTCGTGAAACATTACAAAACATGATCATCGCATACAATATACACATCACATCTTGGCCCATACCATATCATAGAAAACACTCCCTACAAAAACAAGTTAGACGCCTCTACTTTGTTGTTGCATGTTTTACGTGGCTTATGGGAGTAGATGCTAAGAACGATTCTTACCTACGGAAAGCCACAACGGTGATATTATGGTTGCCAAACTCCGGTGTTAATACCATGACAACTATAGTGAGAGAAACTGACATCCACCAGCCGCATGTGTGGAACAAGCCACACGTCAAGTGCGGAGCCGGTCTCGCGAACGACGTCGCGTAAGGTTGGCTTGGACCGCTTCAATCTCACTATCCCGCGTCATAAGAAGAACACAAACAAGAGGCTTGCAACAGAAAACATCAACGCCCGCAACAACCATGTTGCGTTCTACTCGTGAAACACATCTACGCATAGATCTAGCTCTGATACCACTGATCGGGTTTCGCGGCATAGTAAATCAAAATTTTCTACGGAGCGAACAGAGGGAAAGCCAAGATCTAATCTAGGAGATGCAAACAACGAGAGAGATTGGATTAGATCTTCATACCCTTGAAGATTCAAGCCTGGAACGCTCGTCTAACGTGGGTGATGTAGTCGTACTCGCTTCTCCTCCTCGCTCCGATCCGATCTAGCACCACAAGTGGCGGTGCCTCCGTGAGATGCACACGCGTGCACCTCGACGTCTCCTCCTTCCTCGGACCAGCGAGTATGGTGGAGAGATAGATTGGATCTACAACACGACGGCGTGGTGTATATGGTGGAGAATTTCTGCTGCAGGGCTTCGCCTACAAACAGTCGGGAGGGAGAGAGGAAGGTAGCAAGGCTGCTAGGGCTTGGAGGAAGGTGTGTGGTAGGGGGAGGGGGCGCACCACCCCTCTATATATAGAGGGGGGGCGGCCATCCCTTGCCCCTCCTCCAAGCCTATCTCTAGTTTAAACAATTTAAACTCTCCCTTATCTAGAAATCCTATCTCTAGTTTAAACGATTTAAACTCTCCCTTATCTAGAAATTCTATCCCGAGATTTAAACGAGTCAAATCTCTCTAGAATCGGCTGGGCCCTATGGGGCCTTGTGCCCCTGGCCCAATGCGACCAGGACACTCCCTCATAGGCCCATGCCCCCTCCCGGAAGGTGGGGCCACGTTGGTCCCCTTCCGGAAGGTTCTAGAAGCTTCCGGTACAATACCGATTAACCCGGAACAATTCCGAACTCCAAAAACTGCACTGCCTTATATGAATCTTATTCTCCGGACCATTCCGGAACTTCTCATGATATCCCGGATCCCATCCGAGACTCCGAACAAAAATTCATAAACCAATTATCCAATCTATCCTAGCGTCAAGATACGTTAAGTGTGTGACCCTGCGGGTTCGAGAATATGCAGACATGATCTTCTATCAATAATCAACAGCGGGGTCTGGGCACCCATATTGACTCCCACACATTCATCGATGATCATATAGGATGATACACGATGCCAGGATTCAATCAATCCCATATATATATTCCCTTCGTCTCGCGATATTTTACTTGCCCGAGATTCGATCGTCGGTACCGTCATACCTAGTTCAATCTCGTTCACAACAAGTACTTTACTCGTTCCGTAATCCGATATCACTTTGTGATTAACTCCTTAACCACATGCTTGCAAGCGGTGTTGATATCGATTACCGAGTGGGCCCGAAGTATATCTCTCCGACTTGGGAGGGACAAATCCCATCTCGATACATACAACCCAACAGATATTTTCCGATCACCTGAGAGACACCTTTATGATCACCCTCTCATAGGATGACGTTTGATGACCTCAAAGCTTTCTTCCGGTACTAGGGAGTTGCATTATCTCATGGTCTAAGGAATACAATATTTGACATAGGAAAAGCTTCGCAAAGACGAACACGATGACACGATCTAATTGCTCTGCTTTGTTTGGGTCTATCCACCATATCATTCTCCCAATGATATGATCTCATTATCAATTGACAACTCATGTATATGGTTAGGAAACCTTAACCATCATTGATCAATGATCTAGTCCATAGAGGCGTACTAGGGACACGGTGTTGTTTACAAACCACACAAGTATTAATGTTTCCACTTAATACAATTCTAGCATGGAATATAAACTTTATCATGAACAAGAATTATAATAATAACATCTTTATTATTGCCTCTAGGGCATAATTCCAACAATATATCCCTACATTGGTGCCTGGTTGACAAGCTAGCATTATGTATTGGGAGGACTCCTATGGAATGACTTTGTCACATTCTCGATCTGCCGGTACTCCATTTTGGTGAGTACTTATCCAGCGGCCACTGGTGGCATCAAGATGAGATTGTGTCATGTGGGTAAAGTGTACAACTTCTGCAGAAGATCAAATTCTAAGTACTTAGCCGTGTCCCCGGTTATGGACAACTCTGAGCAACTAAGGCCTGAAGCATGGAAGATCTCGACATTCCAATTTCTCAAAGTAAAACTTGATGGTGTCAACAAGGGATTAGAAGCACTTGGATTTTTTCCAAGGAGTTCAGAAAGATTTGTCAAAAGATCAAAACTATTTTGAAAAGATAGGTCTAACATTCCTAAATTCATATTCCAAAAATCATTCACATCATCCTTGCATCCATCATCATTTAGGGTTTTTCTCAAAATCATTTCAGAAACAGAAGCTTGTGCTATGATTTCATGTGAGCAAATTGACTCAAATAACCATCACCCTTTGAAACTTGAATGTTATGAACTTGTTTGCATGCCTCCATTGTTGGCAAGTTTAAGTGTAAAAAGTTTGACCAAAGTTTTCAACTTGGAAATAAATTCAAAACCCCGATTTCAAACATTTGCAAAATAGAAGCAAAGTCTCTGTTTGTTTGAAATCCAAGTTGACCAAGCCCTTGCAAAGTAGCCCATGATTTTTGACCCATTTCTGAGACCAAATCACCACTGCAAAACCTCAGGAGGATTTGAATTTAAATTGATTTTGAAACCATTTGAAAACCCATTCAGAAAATCGAAATAGAAAAGAAAAAGAATTAAACAAAGGAAAAAGGCCACACGCCAGGTTTTAGGCCCAGCATCGAATCGAGCCCAACAAGCCCACCCGGGGGTTTTATTTTCCTCTCACACGCGCCAGCGCACCCAGACGGTCACTGACGATCGGACCCCACCCTCACTTCACGCACATCGTTGACGAGCGGGCCCTGCTCACGCTGTCCTCGTCTTCCCCAAACCGCGCTCGCGACCACGTCGCAGCGGAAGTCATGGCCGGTAATGGCGCGGCGTAAATGGGCATTAATCCGCGAGCATTTCCTGTCGCACCCGAGCCTATTTAACCCTCTCTGCCTCGCAACCATTTCCCCCCAAACACCTCGCTCACTCCGGCACCAGGCTGCGCGCAATTGCATTCGAAGCTCCGCAGAACCGAGAGCTCCGGCGACCAAATACGGTGAGCCTCGACCACCCCTCCCTCTCTGGTTCAAACGAGAATGATCAGAATGATCTTGTGCACCCTTTGATACTTTTGTTTTGGCCGCTCGTGACCCAGGTTGCCATCTCCATCCATAGCCGAAACCACCTGCGCCGCCGGCAAACCTCGGCGACCAATTAAGGTAAATCCAGACCGCCCCTTGCCTTCCTCCTCACACGAGCCTGTTCGCCTGTGTCTTGCGCAAATACTGATGCCACACGTTCGTGCTAGGGCGACGCCAAGCCTCGGCAAGGACCACGTCTGCAAGCTACATCGCCGTAACTCCGACGAGCAATCCTCGCCGTGTCAGCGCGCCCCTCCGCAAACCAGCACCACGTCGAGCATCAGCACGCCTTTGCGGATATGGTAAGCACCTTCTTGCTTCCTGGGGCGATCTAGAACGCCGGCGCCGCCGTAGTCAGACACGCCGCCGCCAGTCAACGCCGCCAGCGCCGCCCGAGAATGGTTAGGTTGATTAGGAACGTTGGATCTAGATCCTGTGGCGTAGATTAGAAAGAGGACGAAGAGGTACGCGCGCGTCTGAGCCGCCAGATCTCACTTAGATCGTCGTCAGGATCGATCCAACCGATGCAGCGCCAATAAGGACGCGACGCGTGGCAAGTGTATGAACTAAAAACAGATTTAAAACCAGAATTTGATCCAAATTTCAAATGCTTATAACTTTTGATTGCCACGTTGGATTTTTACAAACTTTATACCATTGGATTCAATGAAACAAGACCTTTATGAATATCCAATGTGTTTAACAAATAGTAACAGTAAAATGACTTTATTTGTAGAAACATGTTTAAGGCTATTTTAAATATAGATTTGATTTGGTAAATTGTATTAGTGCCAAATAAGTTTAGTTGGCAAACTTGTGACTTGTTAAGTTTCTTTAAACATGGGCATACTTGGTAGAGTTTTCAAAATCACCACTTGGTAAATTCTAGCATGCATGCATTCATATTATTTTGATTGTATATGATTGTGTGTAATTGTATGCTATGATTTTTGTAGATTTTGCTTGTGATTGTGATTGTGAAGAGTGCTACTCTCCCCACTACCAAGGCAAGTGATATTTTCATGAATATTTTTATCCTAAGTTTTGTACTAGCATTATATATTTTACTAAGTCTTGCATGCTATTTTTGCCTAGTGCTAAGTTGGGAAATCCTTAGTAGTGTAGAATTGTAGAATTTCTAGGGAATTTTCCTAAGTTAAGTTATCCTACCATGCTTAGCCTAGCTATTTAGCAAACAAGGGTTGGTGAAAATATATACTTACTATGATGAAAATATTTCTAAGTCATGAGACTTATACTTTCCTAATAAAACAACTAAGTCAAATGAACCTCCTGGGTGGAATGGAAGGATTGGGTTATGTTGAGTGGTTACACAAGGCCATGGACTTGGGTTGTGTATCTCACTTGTGGTATGCCACCCAGCACAAAGGATTTGGAGGCCAAGTGTTGAGAAAGCTTACAGTGCAACCACTTGGCAATATGGGCTCTGCCATGATCATATAGGTTGCTAGAACTTAGTCACTTGGACAGTTGGTGGTAGTGGGAATGATAGGTTGGAGCGCGCCCATTTGACTAAGGAAAGGCTTCGAAGGTCTGTCTTGGGAAACCAAGTCTGGTGGGAAAAGTGCACAACCTCTGCAGATGGAAAAACCTAAGTACTTAGCCTAGTCCAAGGCAATGGACAATTTGAGCATCAAGACATGGAAGCTACAAGGATCTCATCACTCCAACTTCTAAGTAAAATTTGTGGGTGAACAAGGGTGAAGGACCCCAATGTCTATTGGTGGTTTCTTGGGAAGTTTTTGATAAAGAAAAACTTAGTGATTTCAACTAATAGGTAAAACCTATTTTCAAGCAAAGCAAGCCAAGCTACACTTAGCCAAAATGCATATAGTAATATAGTCCACTTAAAATATACTAAGGTATCACTTGCCAATACTATTCCAAAGTATTGACCCTATGTGGCTGTAACTTGTGATGTTGCAGGTTACTCCGATGATGAGTAGGAGTCATGAGTCTACACTCAACATGCTTGCATTTGGCACATGAAGATGAAGACTTATGTTTATTTACTTATTCCTTAAACTCTTGTATTAGGCCTATGGCCCCGAGTTGTAAAAGACTATGTTTTATCTCTGGAATGAATGTAATAAACGACCTTTGTATCTGTGTACTTCATCTTAAACTGTGGATGCTAGCACTGATTGTCGTGGTGGTGGCACGGCAGATGCCATGGGTAGGCTAAAGTATGGGGCCAATGGATGCTAGTGGGATCTGGGGAGGGAAGATGCAACTGTGTCTACACTCAAGCTGCCAAAGTGATGAACTTTATTTCTCTCTTGATGGGTTACAAATGCTCCTCGAGCTGTATACAGGGGGACAAGATGAATCTCTCCATCCTAACGGTGCTCAAAGAGTCGATCCCTTCCTCAGGGTCCTAGCCTCCCCTTATAAAGGAGCGCCTTGGTTGCCCTTAGGGCTGACGAGGCAAGCATATTCGTGGAATATGCTTGTCCCAAATTAGTAGTTCGGCGGCCTCCTTTCCCTGTCTCCCTTCTAATGACGGCAAGGCTCCAGTGGCCCCCTCCTACGTGCCTCGGGCTCCAGGACTGTCACCTCCGTGACCTCCTTCTGCCCCTCTGACGATGTGCATCCTTGTCTCTTGTGCTTGGCTCCGCTCTGATTCCTTCTAGCTTGCAGCTATAGTTTGACCTTGGGCTTCTCCTTCTTCTGCAAGCTTCGTATCACTCGGCCTTACCTTACCTTGTGTAACTCGGCTCGTTCTTCACCTGCATCAAGATCACTTGGGCTAACCCGGCCGATCCTCTTAGTAACTCGGCCGGGTAACTACTTCATACATATACGCGGGCTTCTTGCCTCCGTTCATCGGCCGACATATCCATGATTTGGCCGACTTGGACTGTAACTCGGAAACTAGACGGGGATAGTACCTCTGTCTTTCCCCTTCTCTGACCTACCCGAGGTCAACCCCCCGACATTAGTCCCCGAAGCTGGTGTGGCCCTGTCGATAGCTTTGGCCGGGTCATATCAGCTTCATTATATTCTTCAGTCTTGTTTCCGAGTTATGTCTTCGTCCGAGGTTTCCTCGTTCCTTCCCTCGCACGCCATGTCCTACGTGTCATCCCCATCATTTTTCTTCTAGTTTTTAGGTCCCTCTACAGTGCTTACTGACAAGTTACAGTGAACTTTGTACTGCCGCTTGGCCGCGACGCCGGGTGCCGCTCCCTTGGGGATTGTAACGATCTTTCTTCGTGTGTGGCCGTTGGTGTGGCTCCGCTCACCGTCATGCGTTCGTGCTGCACCCACGATCTACACGGATAACCGCCACGCCCACGATCCCACTTCCCTGTTCATGGCTCGATTATAAAGAGGGGAACTGCTCGGGATTCACTTTTCCCTTATCACTCGCCTCCTTCTCCTCCTTCCTTTCGCTGCTCTCTTGCACTTCCGCCTCCGCCAGCCGAGCCTCCGCGGTGAAGATTCCGCCATTGCTCGCTTTCTTGCCCAAGCCCATGCTTTGGCTCCGCCGGTGAGTCCTCTCTGTCGTCTTGCCTGATCTTTCCCTAGATTCATCTGCTCGATTCCGTGCTCGCGACGGTTCCTCTGTTCTTCGCCATTTTTTTTCGCAAAGTTCGACGGGGCCTTGCAGCTCTAAACTCCTCCGCCGCGCCTTTCCTCCGACGATCTTTCCGGCGCACATATGTCTAGTTCGTTTAGCGGCGCTCTTGTTGAGGACGACGACGCTGGCTCCGGGCCCGAGCGAGGCTCGTGGCAGGGTTCTTCAGTCACACGCCGTGAGATTGAATGGCTCATCCGGACTCGAAGAATTCCCGCCGAGGTTTCTTGTCGTTTACCCGGCAGCGAATCCTCTCCAGATATCAGAGAGGGCGAGTATGTGGTTTTCATGTCTCACTTCGCCCGCGGCTTCGGTCTCCCTCTTAGTGATTTCGCTAGAGAATTCCTCGATTACTTCGGCCTTCAGCCGCATCATCTTCCTGCGAACGCCATAGCTTCTCTTTCTGCTTTCATCTCCGCTTCGGAGGGATACTTCGGCCTGTGGCCGTCAGTGCATGTCTGGTCGAAGTTCTTCCAGATCCGCTCCAACGTTGTCCCTGACAAATCTCTGCACCCTTCCGAGAAGTTGCTCACCCAATGTGGGGCGGCGTCTATCACACCTTGGAGGAAATCCGTGTTCCCTCGTGTCACTGGATTGGAGTCATGCAAGAAGTGGCACAAATCATTCTTCTACGTCAAGAACAGAGGGGCGGAAGACAAGATTCGGCTCCCTCCATTCTCAATTGGCCCACCTTCTAAAGTGAACTGGCTCTATAATCCGAGGAAAACCCATGCCTTGGCCGAGGCCTTCGAGATTCGGCTTAAAGAGTTGATCCGGGCCGGGTTATGCGGAGAAGACCTGATGGCAACTTTCATTAGTAGCCGGATCTGCCCCTTCCAGAAGCGGACCCACAAGCTATGCTACATGAGTGGTCCCCTTGACCCTAATCGAGTCTCGACCGTGGAGCTGGATAACTACCTTATTTATAAGCGCGTCCGAGCTATCTTCAAGACTGAGATGCCTGAGGATTGGTCTTGGGGATTAAAACCATTCACCCACGAGCATCCGCCTCCCGAGGTGAGCTCAATCAACATTGCTCTGTTATTCCACTGTTTTTAGAAACTGATTTATCTAATTCTCTTTCTCCTCGTCTTGCAGAGGTTCGCAGAGCAGAAAAACGAGGACGCCGAAGTTCTGCAGCTCCCTTGGCCCGCGGACAGGAGTACCCCGGATACTGGTGAGCCGGACTCCGAGGAGTTCGTCCCTAAGTCGGATCCTGCCCCGGCTCGAGCTCGCGGCAAGACTTCAGCGCACGAGGAGGAAGGTGATTCGGACGAGGTCCAAATTCTTGAGGTAGTTGCCGCCATGCCTATTTCTTATGCATTTCCGGCTTCTACTTTCCCAGCTAATCCGGCCGGTCAGGTTCACGACGCCGAGCCTATTGCTTCCCGACCTCCCGTTACCTCGGGGAAACGCGGGGCTCCTGCTAGTGCCTCGGAGGCGGTTCCTAAGAAACGAATGAAGAAATCCGCTCTGAACCCTCCCAGGCGCAAGACTATGCCTGGGGTCGCCGGGTAAGTTCCTTTTGCCTATATTTCTTGTTTCTCTCTTCGCTTTCATCGACGTGAATCTTCTTTCTTATTTTGCAAGGTTCTCTTCTGTTAAACCCGGGGTCCTAGTATGACTAGCCGTCCGATTCGGCCGCCATCTCCTCCTCCCCGATGATACCAGATTGCTAGTCCTATTCGTCTTCTCCTCCTCGAATCCGAACGCTGCTCGTCGCGATGTCCCGAGAGCCCTTCCATTGACTGATTCGAACCGGCCCGGTTTTCGAACCAGCCGCCCTTCTATGGGCCCCGCCTGCTCGAGCCTCCTTCTACCCGGCTTTCTGCCATTCCGACCTCGGCCGAAAAGGTCGTTATCACGGCGCCCTCTGCGACCTTATCCTCCGCTGCTCCTAAGGACTCCGTCCCTACTTCCGAGGCGTCACTTCCTGCTGATGCCTCTTCTAAGGCGAAAAAAGCTATTGCCGTCAAGACTTCTTCTTCTCAGAAAGGTCTTGCCGGCTCTTCTCAGCCGAGTATTGCTGACGTGCTGCGTAAGGGAGCTGCGCCTACCAAAGTCCCCGTTACCTCGGCCGCCGGCAGCCAGCTTGCTCTTCATAAGAGCCCTGCGACTGCCGTGGTCGGACCGCCTGCCCGGGGTAAAGTTTTAACTCGGACAGCTAGTGGGAACAGCCTTGGAGCGCTGGTTGAGTACGCCAATAATTGGAATGCTGCTGATCAGTTTGAGGGTAATCCTATGAACCAGCCCTTTCAGCTTTCTGACATCAGCGGCCGTTTTGATCATGCTGCCAAGTTCATCGTTGATACCAACAAGATGAATGAGGTAATTATTGTTTCTCTGAGTCTTAAATTATTCCTCAGATGTTACCATATGCTCTAGTCCCCGAAACTTGCAAGGAAATAACTTGTTGTATACTTGGAAGTTTGACTTAAATTTATTTCTAAGGTTCGTTAATCCGGCCATCTAGATCCGAGTTTAGTTGTGTGTGATTCGGACTTGGTTTAGCTTTGAATATCCAGCAACCTAGATCCGAGTTAAGTCCTGCTTGACTCGAATCTCGTTTAGCTTTGAATATCCAGCCACCTAGAGCCGAATTAAGCTTTGCTTGATTCGGATCTAATTTAGCTTTGAATATCCAGCCACCTAGATCTGAGTTAAGTCCTGCTTGACTCGGGTATGGTTTAGCTTTGAATATCCAGCCACCTAGATCCGAGTTAAGTCCTGCTTGACTCGGATGTGGTTTAGCTTTGAATATCCAGCCTCCTAGAGCCGAATTAAGCTTTGCTTGATTCGGATCTAATTTAGCTTTGAATATCCAGCCACCTAGATCTGAGTTAAGTCCTGCTTGACTCGGGTCTGGTTTAGTTTTGAATATCCAGCCACCTAGATCCGAGTTAAGTCCTGCTTGACTCGGATTTGGTTTAGCTTTGAATATCCAGCCACCTAGAGCCGAATTAAGCTTTGCTTGATTCGGATCTAATTTAGCTTTGAATATCCAGCCACCTAGATCTGAGTTAAGTCCTGCTTGACTCGGATCTCGTTTAGCTTTTACTCGTTGATTTATCATTTTGCCTCATTACTCAGGTTGCACATGACCGGCGGACTGCCGAGTTCCAGAGGTTGCTTTTTTCGCACCGCAAGCTGGAAGAGAAGTACGAGAAAGTTCTGCCCGTGGCGAAGAAGGCTGGTATGTCGATAGTTCCTTTTCCTTATTCCCCACGTTCTCATGTATTCGTCCACGGAATGCCGACTTACGCCTTGTTGAATAGGTAACATTAATAACCTCAATATTCGCCTTGAAAAGAAGATCAAGAACCTGGAAGGTTAGTTTCCTTTCTATTTTACTCCTTCTCCCTTTTAATATATATGCTAAGGTTCCTTATTGCGTTTGGCTGTGGTAAAGCCGAGTTGCAAGACTTTGCAGTGTCACATCAAGATTGCATGCCCATGCCTGACGTGATACTGCATTTTTTAGAACAAAACGCAGTTCATTCGGCGCAACTACAAGAAAAAGATGATGAGATAGCTCGCCTGCGATCCGAGGTGGATACCCTTAAGCTCTCTCAGAAATCCGAACTAGAGAAGGTCGACCAAGAATTTTCTGAGGTAAAGAATCGGCTGACTTTGGATCTGCAGAAGAACAAAGAACTCCTTGAAGCTGCCGAACTTAAAACCCGGGGTTTGAGCGAGGAAATTGCTCGTTTTGAGAAGAGTAAGGCTGATTGGGCCAAAGACCTTCAGATAATGATGAGCTACATTCATCGTAAGCTACTTGGCATGGCCGAATTATATTTTTCTTTTTTGTCCCTGCTACCTTTTGACACGTTCATGCTTTGCGCAGATCATTTCCCCGAGGCCAAGCCCGTGAGTTCTAAAGCGGTTCTTGCAGCTCGTGCGTGCCGAGGTGAACCTGTTACCGTTGATTCAGAATATTCAATGGAGGATTACTTGGTTGCGTTGGTGCCGCAGTTGGTCCGATGAAAATTATGGGCCGGGACTTGGTGCAGGCCGCTATCCGAGCTTACCATGTACTCTGGCCGAATACTTCGGGGACTCCTGATATCAACGAAGTCAAGTTATTGGTGACAAGGCTAATGGCATCTGAGAGGCAGTTGAGTCTTTGGAGAGAATCGGCTGGGCGTGCTGGTGCCGACATGGCCCTTACTGTTATCATGTCATGGTATGAAGACATCTCTCTTGACATCCTGAGAAATTTGCGCACTGGCTCCCGCTGGGTTGAAGATCCCACTTGTGTTGCTCTTCGGCAAGCTCGGGCGTTCCAACTCGTCGAGTACGCCGACGTGCACACTTGGAATGAAGGGCCGAGTTTTCTGCAGACCGGATCAGAGGTAGTGGGGGTGCCTCGGATGATGATTCAGCCGAGGGGAAGGTGAAATGATTCGCCAGATCGATAGCTCCAGCTCAAGCTCGGACAAGAACGGCGATGTCGGTCCTCTTCCAAAGGTACCGGCATTCTACCGCGGGACCGACGCTCTGAACAACCTCCGCTAAAGTTGCACCTGGTCATGGAGGGCGAGGCAACCTCAGTCGAAGTTCCTCCTACCTCAGAGTGCCCCTCACCTGAGCAAGTAGCTGCCTCTCCAACGAACAACACCTAAGTTATTTCCGATCCCTGGTATGCCGGGCGTATGATGTAGGCAAAAAAAATTTCAACTTTCTGTATGATTTGAATTTCTTTTGCCATGTACTATTGTGACATTTGGGTAAGTGGATGCTCGTCCGAATTCTTGCTTCGCTGGCCCTTAATTTCTTGACCTTTTAGGGCTTAACTTTGCCGTTATTTTTTATGGTCTTATCCAGGCATGAGCGCTGAATACCTATGATATTGATCTGTTCTGAACATAAGTTAACTACTTCGTTGTGGAAGTATGTAGCAATCGCTGGATCGTTGTTTATCGTCCGAAACTTCCATATGTAAATCAAATTTCAGAGGTAATATAAAACTGATATGAGTGCGTTCGGCATAAGTTTGAGGTAGCATACGGTAGTCCCCGAGTCGCTGCTTTAAATGCCGAGGTTTAGGTATTAATACGAAATTGATATATCATATGATAGTCCCCGAGTCACTGCTCTGGGCACCGAGGTTCATATTCGTAACATGAAATAAATACAACATATGGCAGTCCCCGAGTCACTGCTCTGGGCGCCAAGGTTCAAGCACATAACGCGAAATAAATATAACATACGGTAGTCCCCGAGTCATTGCTCTGGGTGCCGAGGTCCAAACACATAACACGAAATAATATAACATATGGCAGTCCCCGAGTAACTGCTCTGGGTGCCGAGGTTCAAATACATCATTGGATTTTGACTTTGAGATATAATGCTACGAGTAGAATGGCCGAAGTAAAGCCACATTCCAGGGGCGCTTCGTTTCTTCGCCAGTTTTGTCTGCCTTGTTCTCCGGGACCGAGGCCGATTTGATAATATGCATCGTTGTGCAATGCTTTGCTCACAATAAACGGTCCTTCCCATGGGGGTGACAATTTGTGCATGCCGGCCGTGCGTTGCACGAGTCGGAGGACCAAATCTCCTTCTTTGAATACTCTTGGATTCACCTTCTTGCTGTGATACCGCCGCAAGTTCTGTTGATAAATAGCCGATCGTGATAATGTCAACTCTCTGGCTTCTTCCAGCAGGTCTACGGCATCTTGCCGAGCTATCTCATTTGTCTCTGAGGTTGTGTACTGAGCAACTCTTGGCGAGTCATATATTATGTCGGCTGGAAGTACGGCCGCTGCCCCGTACACCAGAAAGAATGGAGTGTAGCCTGTTGATCTATTCGGAGTAGTCCGGAGGCTCCATAACATGGCTGGGATTTCTTCGATCCAACACCCTGCCGACCTTTGCAAAGGTTCAACAAGTCGTGGTTTTATTCTGCAGACCAGTCCATTAGACCTTTCCACTTGTCCATTGGATGCTGGGTGAGCCACAGAGGCAATATCTAGTCTTATGTGCTTCTCTCGGCAAAACCTAGCGAAAGCTCCTTCTGCAAAGTTTGTGCCATTATCCGTAATAATACTATGCGGGTACCCGTATCTCAAGATGATATCCTTGAGAAATTTCACTGCTTTGTGCCCATCACACTTTTTAATCGGTTTTACTTCAATCCATTTTGTGAACTTGTCTACCATAACCAACATGTGGGTCATTCCTCCTCGCGCCGGCTTGAATGGTCCCACCATATCTAAACCCCATACAGAAAATGGCCAAGTGATGGGTATTGTTTTTAACTCGGCCGACGGCATATGTATTCTGGTTGCGTATCTCTGACACCCATTGCATTTCTTAACTAATTCTTTTGCCTCTTTTAACGCCGTTGGCCAGTAAAATCCATGCCTAAATGCCTTGGCTACTAAAGCGCGAGATGAGGCATGGTGCCCACATTCTCCTTGGTGTATGTCTAGAAGGATTTCCTGACCTTCTGTGGAACTCACGCACTTCTGCAATACGTTTGTGACGCTTCTCTTATATAACTCATTGTTTATGATTGTATAGGCTTTTGCTCTTCTTATGGTTTGTCTAGCTAATACCTCATTACTCGGCAACATCGCGTCTTTTAGGTAAGAAAATATGGGTTGCGCCCATATCGGTGTTACTTTTTCTGATGTGATCTCACTGTCTATCTCCATGTTCTCTGCCGACGTATATACCTCGGCTCTTTCCATGATTGTGATTACCTCGGCTGTCCCCCTCTTTAGGGGTTCCGAGTCATTCTGCGGATCTACCTCCATTGGCGTGTGATCTTCTGCAGAACTTGCTGGGATAAAGATTGATTCGGATTCTGGTGATGGGATTATTGATGGTTTCTGAGGTGCTCCAGGCAATACACCGCGGAATTGACCGGGTTGATCCTAATTTTGACAATGTGTCGTCATTATTTTCTGCCGAGGTATGTGGTGGAATTCACATCCTCAAAGTATCCACTGATTTTTGCACATGGAATCAGATAAAGCCATATTAGCATCTAATGTGTCCCAACTGCCTGATACTTGCTGTACTACTAGATCCGAGTCACCATAGCATAGGATTCGGCGTATACCAATTTCTTTTGCCACTTTTAATCCATGGACTAGCGCTTCATATTCAGCTACATTGTTGGACGCAGCAAAATGTATTTGCAGTACATATTTCAATTGGTCTTTTTTAGGCGAGGTGAACACTATTCCTGCTCCCAAACCATTCCTTAGTTTGGAACCATCGAAATGCATTGTCCAGTAATTTGGATCTGGCAATGGTGGCTCATACTACACCTCGGCCCAGTCTACGAGAAAGTCGGCGACAGCCTGAGATTTGATTGCATCTCTTCTATCAAATTGTGGAGCATATGGTGATAACTCAATCGCCCATTTTGCTATTCAGCCACTTGCGTCTTTGTTGTTCAATATGTCGGCTATGGGTGCCTCACAGATTACTTTGATGGGGTGCTCTTCAAAGTAATGCTTAAGCTTTTTCGCCGACATATATACTCCATAAGCCATCTTCTGATAGTGCGGATAATTCTGCTTTGAAGTGGATAATACTTCACTTAGATAATAGACCGCCTAATTGACTTACCATCTTCAAGTCGTTCCACTATGACCACAGATTAACTACTCGATTGGTAGCCGCTACATAGAGTAGCATAGGTTCTTCGATAATGGAGAAGCTAAAATGGGTGTCGTAACTAGCATCTTTTTCAACTCACGAAATGCAAGGTCCGCTCATGAGTCCAAATGAATTTGTCCGACTTTCTCATCACCGATAAAGTGGCGATTTTTTCTCCCAGCCGACATACAAATCGACTAAGCGAGGCCAGCAGCGTGAATTTTTGTACATCATTCAAACATTTTGGCAATTCCATTCTTTCTACTGCTCTTATCTTTGTTGGATTAGCCTCGATACCTCGGCTGGACACAAGGAAACCGAGTAATTTTCCTGCCGGCACGCCAAATGTGCATTTTTCTGGATTAAGCTTCATTCGGAACCTTCTCAGGTTCACGAAAGTTTGCCGTATATCTTCTAGCAAGGTTTTGCTCTCTTTAGTTTTGATGACCACGTCATCCACATACACTTGTACATTTTTCCCTATCTGATCATGTAGGCATTTTTGCATGCATCTTTGATATGTTGCTCCTGCATTTCGCAGGCCAAATGGCATTGTGCGATAACAATAAGCCCCGTACGGGGTAATAAATGCAGTCTTTATTTGATCGGCCGGATTTAACGGTATCTGGTGGAAACCAGAATACGCGTCTACAAATGATAACAGCTCACAACCAGCGGTCGAGTCAATGACTTGGTCTATTCTAGGCAATGGAAAAGGATCTTTCGGACACGCCTTGTTCAGGTTGGTGTAGTCGATACACATTCGCCACACAATGGCTACATTGGGGTCATCTTTCTTCTTTTCTACTAGCACCGGATTTGATAACCAATCCGGATATAGCACCTCCATGATGAACCCGGCTGCGAGGAGCCGAGCTATTTCATCCCCTATTACTTTTCTCCTGTCTTCGGCGAAGCGGCGGAGAGGTTGCTTCACCGGCCTTGCTCCTGGCCTGACGTTTAAAGAGTGCTCAGCCAACTCCCTCGGAACACCTTGCAGATCTTGAGTTGACCATGCAAATATGTCCCGATTCTCACGGAGGAAGTTGGTGAGCTCGCCTTCCTATTTAGCGTCAAGGCCTGCACCAATAGTAACAGTACGCTCTGGGAATTGCTCATCGATCTGAAATTTCTTCGTCTCTTTAGTTGGCTGAAAAGAGACACTGCCATGAGGGTTGGCGATTGCGGCATGTTCACCAGTCTTGAGCGAGGGCTGCTACCTCTTGAATCCTTTTCTTTTCTTGCTATAACCAATGACTCGCCAAATTTGACCCTGAAGCACACTCCATTGACTTCTTGTAATCCCTGCAATCGTATCACCCCTCGTGGTCCGGGTAACTTCATCTTTAGATAACTTATATGACAACTCATGAATTTGGCCAGCGGTCAGTCCGAGTAGAGCATGATAACAACTTTCCGGATCCACCACTTCAAATTCTAAGTTTTCGCTCTGCGATTATCTCTTATCGAATAACACGTCCACTCGGACTTTACCGATGGGCTCACATGAAAGCCCCGCACTATCCCATGGAAAGTTGTCCTCGTGGATCGCAGATATTCTGCGATATTCGAGTTTATGCATGGTATCTTTGTACATGATGTTGATATCGCTCCCATTATCGATAAGTACTTTTGAAAATTTCACATTGATGCTTGGTCCAACAAATGTCGGATCCAACACAAGTGCATATGATCCTGGACTCGGCATTATTCGGGTGGTCTTTCATGCTCCAGTCACCTCTTGATCGACCATGGCTGGTATCTTGGTACCGCCGCATAATCGCATTCACTTCCATATGCCGGTCTGCATCCTTCCGCCCCGACCTGGTTCATTACTTGATGCCGCATCCCTCCGATCCGAAAGTTATCGTACCTAGGAGGGGCGGTAGCATCGATTCTGTGTATTTGCTCCGATTAATTGCGGCTGTCATTGTTGCACCTGATGGGGAGCCTGAACTCCTGCTGGGTTCCCCATCGCATTTTTCATCCAGGCACATTGGCGGGTCGTATGATTGGCTAGTCTGGATGGATTTGATGTGTGAAATTTGCACGGCTGACCTAACATGGATTCGAACGTGTATTTCGGCCTCTCTTGCCATTGCTTCTTTTGCTCTGGGGTCCATTGCCTTTTTCCCTCATTTCTTGATGTCCACTATTGAGGTCCATTTTTCTGTCGTTGAGTTGCCCCGTGACTCGGCTGATCTTGTGCTATCGCCACAGGGCGAATTATATCTATAATCCGCCTCTCCTCTCTTCTTCTTCCTCTGAAATCACGCTGGACGACCGCCAATTCTCGCGTAATGGTCCTGTTGCTCACGATGATCGCCGACATTAATTCCGGTTGGGTTGGGTCGCCCAATGCATAGGAGTCTGCTATTCGATAGTTTCGCCGGTGGTTGGCATATCTCTTTGCGGCGTTGCCACACAACACGGCAGCCTTGGCGCGAACCAAGCGATTGCTTGCGATTCGATAACTCCCTCACATGAGTTTCTCAGTTGCACCATCGAGTTAAAAACTCTCTATCTGTTTCATTCGGCCTCGCTTGCACATGGCTAGCTGTTGTGGTCTATTTGGCCTCTTGTATGTCTTTGGTAAAGTTGTCGATAACATTTCTTCGAAATCTAACCAGCAGTTGATACTGCCAGCTGGTTGATTATTCAGCCATACCCTGGCTGGTCCTTCCAACATCTGTGGGACATACCACACTGCCCATCTTAAGTTGGCACCCGCTATCTTCACAGCGGTGGCATAATCAATCAACCAGTCTTGTGGCTTGGTACTTCCATTGTATGTTTTGTGCCTCTTGCTAACTGAAAATTCGCAATGGTGGTTCGCCCATGATCCATGGTCCAAAACATGTCCGACCTGGTGGACCTTGCTCTTCCAACAACTCAGACCGGTATAGCCGATCCAATTTTACTCTTGCATCACTTGTCGCAGATCTCGCATGTGATTCTGCCCTGTATCCCATAGTGATTGTTTCCACCTGGTTTGCGTATTCCACCTCGGAATATCCATCATTGTACCTTTCATTCATCCGATTGTGAGCTGGCCTCACTTCTCTTTCTACCGAGGCTCATGTCTTGGTTGCGGGTTGTGGCACTTCTCTCCTTACTTGCCGGGTCTGGTTTTCATGATTATCTCTCGGGTTCTCTCTTGCCGAGATCCCCATTGCCTCGGCCCCGCGTCCTTTTCCACACGCCGTGGTTTCTCTCCCCATTACCTCGGCTTGAATTGCCTCTGCTCATTTGCCTTTCCGGCTATTGCCGGGTCATATGGAACAATTTGCTTGTTCCTCTTCCCCGAGGTTACCGCTTTCTTTTCGAGCGTTGTTTCCGGTGAAGATGTCGCTGCCATGGATAAGGCAGGTGCCTCGCCGAATGAACCATCCGTGAAGCCCTGGTCTTGCCGGTTAGTTCGAGTATTTCCTCATTTTGCTGGTTCGCTGCGCACCAGCTCATTCACTCTTTCTTGTTGTTTCTGCCGAGCTTCCCGCTTAACCCTCTAATTCCAATGCAGCATTTGCCGCTCTCGTGTTCTTCGCCGGGTCAGACTCGGCAAACCCAAATCACCGATTCTTCTCTGTGAGCTTCATGCTCTTTGTTAATGTCATTCATGAGGTTCTTCCTCTTAATCTTAATTCGTCCACCCGCTCATGCGATATCGCTTATTGGCTTTTGCATATTCTCTCGGTCCTGTTCAAGGATTCCAGGGTCGATACTTTTTGGCCTCTACCAGCACCTTTTGCCTGGTTTCTTCTAACTCGGCCTGAGCATTTGCCGGATCAAGTATCGGCGCTACAGGTGTGGTTAAGTTTTCTATAGTCGCTCAAGAATGTTCTCTGGCCTTCCAGAGGTGGCCCTCTCACTGTGGTGCCTTTGGGGTGGTGTCATGTAGCTCGGTCGGGTTTGTCACCGCGAATTACCTCGTGGTTTGCAGCGTGGTGCGCTTGGTGCGCTGCGGGTTCTCTGCTGACCCGCCATCGCTGTTCCAGCTTGAGCTCCTGCTGCGACCATCACCTCGACGCTGCCTGCAGGATGCTCTCTTGATGGACGGCTTGCTGCGCTTCGAGGTGGCTCTCCTGCAACAACAACCTGGTGAGGATAAATGCCGGTGATGTCGACGCCGACGTAGACCTGTTTCGCCAGCCGATGAAGACCCATTGCGGGGAGTTTTCCTGAAGCTTCCTGCATGGTCTCGACATAGTCGCAGAGACCAAGTCTGCAAGCCGTAAACAACGCGCGCCGGTGTTGATGAAGTTTCCGTCCGGATCACAACTCCAGCTAGCACTGCCGCCCCACGATGGCGCCAACTGTGGTGGTGGCACGGCAGATGCCATGGGTAGGCTAAAGTATGGGGCCAATGGATGCTAGTGGGATCTGGGGAGGGAAGATGCAACTGTGTCTACACTCAAGCTGCCAAAGTGATGCACTTTATTTCTCTCTTGATGGGTTACAAATGCTCCTCGAGCTGTATACAGGGGGACAAGATGAATCTCTCCAGCCTAACGGTGCTCAAAGAGTCGATCCCTTCCTCAGGGTCCAAGCCTCCCCTTATAAAGGAGCGCCTTGGGTGCCCTTAGGGCTGACGAGGCAAGCATATTCGTGGAATATGCTTGTCCCAAATTAGTAGTTCGGCGGCCTCCTTTCCCTGTCGCCCTTCTAATGACGGCAAGGCTCCAGTGGCCCCCTCCTGCGTGCCTCGGGCTCCAGGACTGTCACCTCCGTGACCTCCTTCTGCCCCTCTGACGCTGTGCATCCTTGTCTCTTGTGCTTGGCTCCGCTCTGATTCCTTCTAGCTTGCAGCTATAGTTTGACCTTGGGCTTCTCCTTCTTCTGCAAGCTTCGTATCACTCGTCCTTACCTTACCTTGTGTAACTCGGCTCGTTCTTCACCTGCATCAAGATCACTTGGGCTAACCCAGCCGATCCTCTTAGTAACTCGGCCGGGTAACTACTTGATACATATACGCGGGCTTCTTGCCTCCGTTCATCGGCCGACATATCCATGATTCGGCCGACTTGGACCGTAACTCGGAAACTAGACGGGGATAGTACCTCTGTCTTTCCCCGTCTCTGACCTACCCGAGGTCAACCCCCCGACATTGATCCAGGGACTAGCATTGCAATCACAGGGATCCTTTCCTTTAAAAAGGAGGGGTCTAACAATAGGATAAAAATATATTGCTTTCTGCAAATGAGCCTAAACCCTACTTAGAAAAATATGCATATATTGATAGGATCCACTTATTTCTACATAGTAGTGAAACTTGCCAATACAATTCAAATGTATTGACCCTTGTGGCTGTAACTTATAATGTTGCAGGTTTGTTTGATGTTAGTGAAGTATGTTGAATATGATTACAAGTCTACAACCAACATGATTGCTTGTGGCACTTTGAAGATGAAGGACTCCATGCTATATAGTTATTTCTGCTGCATTGTAATGAGATAGCCAAATGAGTTATGTAAGATGTAATGAATTATTTTATTCCTGGTTATAAAGTTGTACCATGACCTTTGTTTCTTGATATTACATCTTAAACTGTGGATGCTAGCTATTGATCCAGGGACTAGCATTGTAAACACAGGGATCTCTACCTTATCAGTTTGGGACCTCTATAGTTTACTTATCCGAGGTTTTGATCGTCGGTATCTCTGCATACCTAGTTCAACCTCGTTACTGATAAGTACTCTTTTCTCATTCCCGTGATATGTGATCCCTTGTGAGCCAGCCACATGCTTGCAAGCTAATTGGATGACATTCCACCGAGAGGGCCCAGAGTATATCTATCCGTCATATGGATGGACAAATCCCACTCTTGATCCGTGAAGAAAGGACCACTCATGACCATGACCTTGGAGTGTGAAACTGAGTTTCCCAATATTCTCAAGGACCTCATGGTGGCAATGGAAGCACATGGTGCAGCTATATACAAAGGCTTTCCAGTGATGGATGAAGGAGTGGAGTATTGGTGGGTGCAACTTCACTTGTACAAAAACAAGGAAGACAACCACAAAGAAAGGGGGTTCTGCATGTACACCAACACTGTAATGCACACCACATTATTTGAGTCAGCCAGAGATGCCGCTTGGAGGACTATCAAAGAACTAAGTGCTAGAGTCAACTGCAGGATGCTCAACCTCTAAAAAGACTTAGAGAAAGAGAAGGAACTTACCCAAGAGTTGGAAGCCACCAACCAAGAGTTAAGGGGAGACATAATAGACTTAGTGATGGAATCATGTGAACAAGATAGGTGGATTGCCTCTTGGAACATTGTGATAGCCACCAGATCCAGTGAGATAGGATTGTGAGCACACACATCGTTAGTTGGACACCATCTATCACCTTATTTTCCAAAAATGATACCTTAAATAAGTATGGACCTTGATTGATGTAATGGACTCATGTATGCATGACTTGTGTGATGTTTGTGTTCCATGGATATGTATGAAATGTTGTCTTGTTTTATCTTAAATTGTGCTGATCTAACTTTTTAATCTTATAAATAGATGCCTATTACCATCAGCACCGTTGAGGAGTTACAGGTTACTCGTTTTGGTCCCCGTATCGTTGAGCTTACCACTTTTCTCGATCTCCCTCTTCCCACCATCACGGTGTACCCACTCACCAAGTTCGAGAGGAAGGACCTCTGGGGCTTCAAGGTGAACCAGTCCGGATGCCAGATAGAGCCCACTACAGAGGCCATCGTCTTCAAGCTGATGCATGACGACAGGGAGAGAGGCACGGAGGTGGTCATGCAGGACCTGATAGGACGTCTGTTAGGTCGTCACTCCCGACAGGTTAGGGGCACCCACTTTCACGTCTTCGGAAGACGTGATGTTGATGGAGAGTCCATCGACTTTGAGGACGACTCGAGGGACGCGGCAGAGCCGATACGTCTCTATCTCCAGGACTTAGAGTCTCTCCTCAGGCACGTGGACACGGACAGGACGAACGTCATGCTCAGCAATGACGAGCTCCAGGTGCAGGTTCGCGAGAAGGACAAGATTTTTGCACAAAAGGATGATATGATCAAGGAAATGGAGACGAAGTTCGAGGCCCAGGACCGCAAGTTCAAGAGTCAGGAGAAACGCGTCCAGGATAGGAACAAGAAGATCCGGGACATGACCGAGGAACTGAAGTCCAAGGATTTCGAGCTAGAGCAGCAGCAGATGGTTATTGAGAGGCTTCGCTCACAGAAGAGGGCTCTCAAGGCCAAGGTCGATTCCTTGACCACTACGATTGAGGAGAACAAGACTGCGATGGAGAACGCAGGTCTTACCTTCGTCGAGGAGGAGATTGATGCTGATGAGTAGACTTGACTACTCGTTTAATTTTCATATTCGTACTTGTTATTTGTGAACTTATTATTGGACCATCCGACATGTGGATGGCTTGCCACTTGTGTGTTTTATTTCTAGAACTTTGTTATTCCGTTGTTGAGTTTTTATCCTTGAGTTGCATGTTATGTGTTTTCTTGTGATGTATTGTGCATAAAACATCTATGGGTATCTCATTCTTATCTATTTGAACAAACCACAGATGCCTCCCCGTCGCGCAAACCCCAACCCCAACAACATCACCCCGGAAATGCAACAAATGATGAATGCGCAAACCCAGCTTATGCAGATGATGACAACATTCATCCAAAACCAGAATAACAACAACAACAACCCCAATAACAACAACAACAACAACAACCCTCCGGGTTTTGATATGCTCACCAGATTTCTGCGTTTAAGGCCAGCAAAGTTTTCGGGGACGACTGATCCCATGGTGGCCAATGACTGGTTACGTTCTGTGAACAAAGATTTAGTGACCGTGGGCTGCACGGATGCTGAAAAAGTCAGGTTCGCAGCACATCTGTTGGAAGGACCAGCCGCCACATGGTGGGACAACTTCCAAATCACCACTCCTATTGATGAGGTGACTTGGGCTGTCTTTGAAGATGGCTTTCGCACTGCTCATATCTCATCGGGAATGATGAGCCTGAAAAAGAAAGAGTTTCACAACTTGAAGCAGCGCCACCGCAGCATGGCTGAATACATAGAAGAGTTCAACAATCTGGTGCGCTATGCACCGGATGAGGTTGACACAGATGCCAAAATAAAGGAAAAGTTTCTGGAAGGCTTGAATGATGAACTGAACCTATAGTTGTCTGTGGCATATGTTCCAACTTACCAGTCTTTGTGTGACAAGGCTGCTATTTTGGAGAGTAAAATGAAACAAGTCGAGAGTAGGAAGAGGAAACACTCCGACAAGCACAGCTCGGGATCGTCGCACAAACAATCTCACTATGATGACAGTGGCAGCTCAGGATCCCATAAGCATGGGAAATTCAACAAGCACCACAACCACAACCGTCATGAAAACAAGCATCATCGTAGTCATGACAATGATAAGTACAAGAACCACAAGAGTGGACATAAGAGCCACCACAGTGGGAATGTTAGTGGAAGTGGAAGTCAGCATGCTAAAAAGGACATCAGTCAGGTTGAGTGCTTCAAATGCAAGAAACTAGGGCATTATGCTAATGAGTGCCCTGAGAAGAAAGTTGAAGGACCTAACAAGCCCAATCCTTTTCAGAAAGGACAGGTTAACCACATCAATGTGGAGGAGGTCTATGAGGAGCCTGATGCCGTTGCTGGTAAGTTCAGACTCAATTCAATTTCAGCATTTGTACTCTTTGACACTGGTGCATCTCATTCATTCATATCAAAAGCATTTGTTGATAGAAATGGGTTTGCATCTGAAAACATTGGTTGTCCAATAAAAGTTAGTTCTCCGGGTGGATATATGATAGTAAGCCTTGGATGCCGGGATCTTGTCATAGAGTTTGGAAAGCATAAGTTTCCAGTGAGCCTGGTAATCCTAGACTCCCAAGGACTAGACGTAATTTTGGGAATGGATTGGATGGCTAAGTATGAGGGAGTACTAGATTGTGCCAATCGTACAGTTACACTCACAACCCTAGAAGGAAAAAGAATAAAATTCAGGTCAAACTTTGAATCCAAAGGAAGTAAGCTGAATTCTCTTAAGGGGGTTAGCATGGACAGTGTGCCAATTGTGTGTGAGTATCCGGATGTGTTTCCGGAAGAGTTGCCAGGAATGCCACCGGATAGAGATGTGGAATTTCTAATAGATTTGGTACCAGGTTCCGGACCAATAGCTAAGAGACCATACAAAATGTCATTGATGAACTGAAGGAACTCAAAAGCAACTAGGAGAACAGTTGCGAAAAGGGTTTATTCAACCAAGTTCTTCATCTTGGGAGGCCCAGATTGTTCGTGGAGAAGAAAGATAGAAGCCAAAGGTTATGCATAGATTACCGCTTCTCAACGAGGTAACTATCAAGAACAAATATCCTTTGCCTAGAATCAATGACTTGTTTGATCAGCTAGAGGGAGCATGTGTGTTCTCAAAGATTGATCTTCGGTCGCTATTTTCAACTCAAGATAAGAGAGCAAGACATACCTAAGACAGATTCACCACAAGGTATGGATTGTATGAGTACACCGTGATGCCCTTTGGTTTAACCAACGCCCAAAGATATTTCATGAATATGATGAACAAGGTGTTCATGGAATTCCTTGACAAGTTTGTTGTCGTTTTCATCGATGACATCTTAGTCTACTCCAAGAGCAAGGAAGAACATGAAAGACACTTACGCTTGATACTTGAAAAGTTAAGAGAGCATAAACTTTATGCCAAATTCAGCAAGTGTGAGTTTTGGTTAGAGGAAGTTGGTTTTCTTGGTCATGTTATGACAAAGGATGGTGTGGCAGTTGATCCTGCCAAAGTTTCAGCTGTGACTGAATGGGAATCTCCTAAGAACGTAAAGGAAGTTCGCAGTTTCCTTGGTTTAGCAGGTTACTACAGAAGGTTCATTGAAAATTTCTCAAAGGTTGCTAAGCCAATGACTGAATTGTTAAAGAAGGACAAGAAATTTGCTTGGTCTGAAGGTTGTAAAGTCAGTTTCCAAGAATTAAAGAAGAGACTTGTGACAGCACCAGTTCTATGTCTGCCAGATTTGGAAAAGGATTTCCAGGTTTATTGTGATGCGTCTCATCAAGGTTTGGGTGCCTTACTTATGCAAGACGGTAAAGTTGTGGCCTATGCCTCGAGACAACTCAAAACTCATGAAGTAAACTATCCTACTCATGATTTGGAGTTAGCCTCTGTCGTCCATGCACTCAAAACATGGATACATTACCTTTTGGGAAAGCGATGTGAAGTGTTCACCGATCATAAGAGTTTGAAGTATATCTTCACCCAGAAGGAAATCAACATGAGACAAAGGAGATGGCTAGAACATATCAAGGATTATGACTTGAGTTTGCAATACCACCCCAGTAAAGCAAATGTAGTAGCAGATGCTCTAAGTCGTAAGGCATCCGTAAATGGCCTTACCAATGGTGAAATGCCAGATGACTTGTGTAAGAAATTCAAAGAACTTAGATTGGAGATTGTACCAGAAGGACATCTTATGACTTTGGATGTTCAACCCACTCTGTTAGATAAGATTAAAGAAGCCCAGAAGACGGATAAAGAAATCGAAGAGATTAAGGAAAGGATTAGCCAAGGGAAAGCTAAAAGTTTCCATATTGACGAACAATGTACTTTATGGCACGGGAAACGTATTTGTGTTCCACAAGACATGGAGTTGCGGAAACTAATTTTACAAGAAGCCCACAACTCTCCGTATTCTATTCACCCGGGAAACACCAAGATGTACATGGATATGAAAGAAAGATTTTGGTGGAACAATCTCAAAAGAGATATCGCCGAACACATTGCTTTGTGTGATGTGTGTATTAGAGCAAAAGCAGAGCATCAGAAACCAGCAGGTTTGCTTCAACCACTGCCTATTCCTGAATGGAAGTGGGAAAATATCGGTATGGATTTCATTACCGGATTACCAAGGACCAGGTCAGGGTATGATTCTATATGGGTAGTAGTGGATCGCCTAACTAAAGTGGCTCATTTTATACCCGTGAAGACAACTTATACAAGTGCCAAGTTAGCCAAAATCTACATGAGCAGAATTGTGTGCCTTCACGGTGTGCCTAAGAGTATTGTGTCTGATAGAGGAACTCAGTTTACTTCTCACTTTTGGAGACAGCTTCATGAATCTTTGGGAACGAGGTTGGAATTCAGCACTGCCTTTCATCCTCAAACTGATGGACAAACAGAAAGGACTAATCAGATTCTTGAAGACATGTTGAGGGCGTGTGCCCTAGACTATGGAGCAAGTTGGGATGAAAGTTTGCCTTACGCAGAGTTCTCTTACAATAACAGTTACCAATCTAGCATTGGGATGGCACCATTTGAGTTTCTCTACGGAAGAAAGTGTACCACCCCATTACTATGGAATGGTGTGGGAGAAAGAAGTTTATTTGGACCTGATCTTATCAAAGACGCCGAAGAGAAGGTCAAATTGGTTAAGGACAGGTTAAAGATAGCACAGTCCCGACAGAAAAGCTACGCGGATTCTAAGCATAGAGAAGTCACCTACGAAGTTGGGGATAGAGCTTATCTTAGAGTATCACCACTTCGTGGAGTGAAAAGATTTGGAGTCAAAGGAAAGTTGGCACCAAGATATGTTGGGCCATTCAAGATTCTAAGTCGCAAGGGAGAAGTTGCATATGAGGTTGAATTGCCAGAATCTCTGTCAGCTGTCCATAATGTGTTTCATGTGAGTCAGCTTAAGAAATGTCACCCAGAAATGGAAGAGTCCTCTTTGAAGGATACCATACCTTTGGAAGAAGTCCAACTAGAAAGTGATCTCACCTATGAGGAAAAGCCTGTCAAGATTCTTGAGACCACAGAAAGAGTCACAAGGACAAAAACTATCAAGTTTTGCAAGGTGCAATTGAATCATCATTCTGAAGAGGAAGCAACATGGGAAAGAGAAGATGATCTTCGGAAAGACCACCCTCACCTATTTGCTAGCCAATCCGAATCTCGAGGGCGAGATTCATCTTAAGGGGGTTAGATTTGTAACATTCCTAAATTCATATTCCAAAACTCATTCACATCATCCTTGCATCCATCATCATTTAGGGTTTTTCTCAAAATCATTTCAGAAATAGAAGCTTGTGCTATGATTTCATGTGAGCAAATTAACTCAAATAACCATCACCCTTTGAAACTTGAATGTTATGAACTTGTTTGCCTGCCTCCATTGTTGGCAAGTTTAAGTGTAAAATTTTTGACCAAAGTTGTCAACTTGGAAATAAATTCAAAACCCCTATTTCAAACATTTGCAAAATAGAAGCAAAGTCTCTGTTTGTTTGAAATCCAAGTTGACCAAGCCCTTGCAAAGTAGCCCATGAGTTTTTGACCCATTTCTGAGACCAAATCACCACTGCAAAACCTCAGGAGGATTTAAATTTAAATTGATTTTGAAACCATTTGAAAACCCATTCAGAAACTCGAAATAGAAAAGAAAAAGAATTAAACAAAGGAAAAAGGCCACGCGCCAGGTTTTAGGCCCAGCATCGAATCGATCCCAACAAGCCCACCCGGGGGTTTTCTTTTCCTCTCACACGCGCCAGCGCACCCAGACGGTCACTGACGATCGGACCCCACCCTCACTTCACGCACATCGCTGACGAGCGGGCCCTGCTCACGCTGCCCTCGTCTTCCCCAAACCGCGCTCGCGACCACGTCGCAGCGGAAGTCATGGCCGGTAATGGCGCGGCGTAAATGGGCATTAATCCGCGAGCGTTTCCTGTCGCACCCGAGCCTATTTAACCCTCTCTGCCTCGCAAGCATTTCCCCCCAAACACCTCGCTCACTCCGCCACCAGGCTACGCGCAATTGCATTCGAAGCTCCGCAGAACCGAGAGCTCCGGCGACCAAATACGGTGAGCCTCGACCACCCCTCCCTCTCTGGTTCAAACGAGAATGATCTTGCGCACCCTTTGATACTTTTGTTTTGGCCGCTCGTGACCCAGGTTGCCATCTCCATCCATAGCCAAAACCACCTGCGCCGCCGGCAAACCTCGGCGACCAATTAAGGTAAATCCAGACCGCCCCTTGCCTTCCTCCTCACACGAGCCTGTTCGCCTGTGTCTTGCGCAAATACTGATGCCACACGTTCGTGCTAGGGCAACGCCAAGCCTCGGCAAGGACCACGTCTGCAAGCTACTGTCGCCGCCCGTAACTCCGACGAGCAATCCTCGCCAGGTCGCCGCCTCCGCAAACCAGCACCACGTCGAGCATCAGCACGCCTTTGCGGATATGGTAAGCACCTTCTTGCTTCCTGGGGCGATCTAGAACGCCGGCGCCGCCGTAGTCAGACACGCCGCCGCCAGTCAACGCCGCCAGCGCCGCCCGAGTATGGTTAGGTTGATTAGGAACGTTGGATCTAGATCCTGTGGCGTAGATTAGAAAGAGGACGAAGAGGTACGCGCGCGTCTGAGCCACCAGATCTCACTTAGATCGTGCGGTCCGCAGGACCCGATCCAACCGAAGCGGTACGCGCCAATAAGGACGCGACGCGTGGCAAGTGTATGAAGTAAAAACAGATTTAAAACCAGAATTTGATCCAAATTTCAAATGCTTATAACTTTTGATTGCCACGTTGGATTTTTACAAACTTTATACCGTTGGATTCAGCAAAACAAGACCTTTCTGAATATCCAATGTGTTTAATAAATAGTAACAGTTAAAATGACTTTATTTGTAGAAACATGTTTAAGGCTATTTTAAATATAGATTTGATTTGGTAAATTGTATTAGTGCCAAATAAGTTTAGTTGGCAAACTTGTGACTTGTTAAGTTTCTGTAAACATGGGCATACTTGGTAGAGTTTTCAAAATCACCACTTGGTAAATTCTAGCATGCATGCATTCATATTATTTTGATTGTATATGATTGTGTGTAATTGTATGCTATGATTTTTGTAGATTTTGCTTGTGATTGTGATTGTGAAGAGTGCTACTCTCCCCACTACCAAGGCAAGTGATATTTTCATGAATATTTTTATCCTATGTTTTGTACTAGCATTATATATTTTACTAAGTCTTGCATGCTATTTTTGCCTAGTGCTAAGTTGGGAAATCCTTAGTAGTGTAGAATTGTAGAATTTCTAGGGAATTTTCCTAAGTTAAGTTATCCTACCATGCTTAGCCTAGCTATTTAGCAAACAAGGGTTGGTGAAAACCTATACTTACTATGATGAAAATATTTCTAAGTCATGAGACTTATACTTTCCTAATAAAACAACTAAGTCAAATGAACCTCATGGGTGGAATGGAAGGATTGGGTTATGTTGAGTGGTTACACAAGGCCATGGACTTGGGTTGTGTATCTCACTTGTGGTATGCCACCCAGGCACAAAGGTATTTGGAGGCCAAGTGTTGAGAAAGCTTACAGTGCAACCACTTGGCAATATGGACTCTGCCATGATCATATAGGTTGCTAGAACTTAGTCACTTGGACAGTTGGTGGTAGTGGGAATGATAGGTTGGAGCGCGCCCATTTGACTAAGGAAAGGCTTCTGAAAGGTCCTGTCTTGGGAAACCAAGTCTGGTGGGAAAAGTGCACAACCTCTGCAGATGGAAAAACCTAAGTACTTAGACTATTCCAAGGCAATGGACAATTTGAGCATCAAGACATGGAAGCTACAAGGATCTCATCACTCCAACTTCTAAGTAAAATTTGTGGGTGAACAAGGGTGAAGGACCCCAATGTCTATTGGTGGTTTCTTGGGAAGTTTTTGATAAAGAAAAACTTAGTGATTTCAACTAATAGGTAAAACCTATTTTCAAGCAAAGCAAGCCAAGCTACACTTAGCCAAAATGCATATAGTAATATAGTCCACTTAAAATATACTAAGGTATCACTTGCCAATACTATTCCAAAGTATTGACCCTCTGTGGTTGTAACTTGTGATGTTGCAGGTTACTCCGATGATGAGTAGGAGTCATGAGTCTACACTCAACATGCTTGCATGTGGCACATGAAGATGAAGACATATGTTTATTTACTTATTCCTTAAACTCTTGTATTAGGCATATGGCCTCGAGTTGTAAAAGACTATGTTTTATCTCTGGAATGAATGTAATAAACGACCTTTGTATCTGTGTACTTCATCTTAAACTGTGGATGCTAGCATTGATCCAGGGACTAGCATTGCAATCACAGGGATCCTTTCCTTTACAAAGGAGGGGTCTAACAATAGGATAAAAATATATTGCTTTCTGCAAATGAGCCTAAACCCTACTTAGAAAAATATGCATATATTGATAGGTTCCACTTATTTCTACATAGTAGTGAAACTTGCCAATACAATTCAAATGTATTGACCCTTGTGGCTGTAACTTATAATGTTGCAGGTTTGTTTGATGTTAGTGAAGTATGTTGAATAGGATTACAAGTCTACAACCAACATGATTGCTTGTGGCACTTTGAAGATGAAGGACTCCATGCTATATAGTTATTTCTGCTGCATTGTAATGAGATAGCCAAATGAGTTATGTAAGATGTAATGAATTATTTTGTTCCTGGTTATAAAGTTGTACTATGACCTTTGTTTCTTGATATTACATCTTAAACTGTGGATGCTAGCTATTGATCCAGGGACTAGCATTGTAAACACAGGGATCTCTACCTTATCAGTTTGGGACCTCTATAGTTTACTTATCCGAGGTTTTGATCGTCGGTATCTCTGCATACCTAGTTCAACCTCGTTACTGATAAGTACTCTTTTCTGATTCCCGTGATATGTGATCCCTTGTGAGCCAGTCACATGCTTGCAAGCTAATTGGATGACATTCCACCGAGAGGGCCCAGAGTATATCTATCCGTCATATGGATGGACAAATCCCACTCTTGATCCATGTGTCTCAATCCATACATTTTGAATACTCAATGCCACCTTTATAGCCACCCAGTTACGGTGTGGTGTTTGATGTCATCAAAGCATCCTTCCGGTGATGGTGATAAGCATGATCTCATGGTCGAAGGAATTAGGTTACTATGTATCAGAAAGCATATAGCAATTAAACTATTAAACTGACTTGATCTTTATGCTACGCTTATCTATAGGAGTATGTCCATCATATCATTCTCCTAATGATATGAGCTTGTTATTAACAACATCTCAAATGTTCATGATCAAGAAACCATGATCATATATTAATCAACAAGCTAGTATTATAAAGAGGCTTTACTAGGGACTCTAATTTAGTTTACAAATCACACAAGTATTAATGTTTCTGGTTAATACTGTTATAGCATGAATGTAAACATTTATCATAAACACAAAGATATAATAATAACTACATTTATTATTGCCTCTAGGGCATATCTCCAACAGTCTCCCACTTGCACTAGAGTCAACTAATCTAGATTACATGGTAATATACCGAACACCCATGGCAGTTTGGTGTTGATCATGTTTTGCCCTCGGGAGAGGTTTAGTCAACGGATCCGCCAGATTCAGATCTGTGTGTACTTTACAAATCTTTATGTCACCATCTTGGACATGTTCTCGAATAGCGTGAAAACGTAGCTTGATGTGCTTCAGCTTCTTGTGTGACCTTGTTTCTTGCGCATTGGCTATTGCGCCCATGTTATCACAGTTGATAGACATTGGGTCCAGCGCACTTGGAACCACACCGAGCTCTGTAATGAACTCCTTCATCCATATCGCTTCTTGGCAAGCCTCCGAAGCAGCTATGTATTCTGATTCAGTTGAAGATCTCGCCACAACGCTTTGCTTTGCACTCCTCCAGCTAACTGCTGCACCATTCAAAGTAAATACGTATCCAGATTGAGATTTAGAATCATCCGGATCGGTGTTCTAACTAGCATCGGTGGAACCATTAACAACGAGTTGTTCATCACCTCCATAAGAAAGAACCATATCCTTAGTTCTTCTCATGTACTTAAGGATGTTTTTGACTGCTGTCCAATGATCCACTCCTGGATCACTTTGATATCTGCTAGTCAAACTAACATCATATGCAATGTCGGGTCTAGTACATAGCATGTCATACATCAGAGATCCTATGGCTAGGGCATAGGGAGTTTTACTCATCCTTCCTCTATCTTCTGCAGTTGTCGGACTTTGTGTCTTACTCAAGGTCGTATTGGGAAACATGGGCAAGAACCCTTTCTTGCTATCTTCCATTCCAAACCTCTTTAGAACTTTTTCCAAATATGTACTTTGTGACAATGATATTAGGCGTCTCAATCTATCTCTATAAATCTTTATGCCTAATATATAAGCTGCTTCGCCAAGATCCTTCATTGAAAAAATATTATTCAAATATTCCTTGACACTATTAAGAAGGTCTACGTCATTCCCAATCAATAATATGTCATCTACATATAGTATTAAGAATGCTACAGAGCTCCCACTCACTTTCTTGTAAATACAAGCTTCTCCATAAGTTTGTATAAAACCAAAACTTTTGATTACCTTATCAAAATGTTGATTCCAACTTCGGGATGCTTGCTTCAATCCATAGATGGATCGTTGAAGTTTGCATACCTTGTTAGCATCTTTAGGATCGACAAAACCTTTGGGTTTCATCATATACAACTCTTCATCAATTTCTCCATTGAGGAATGTTGTTTTGACATCCATCTGCCATATCTCATAATCATAATATGCAGCGATTGCTAACATAATCCTCACAGACTTTAGCTTCGCTACAGGTGAGAAAGTCTCATCGTAGTCAACTCCTTGAATTTGTCAAAACCCTTTTGTGACAAGTCAAGCTTTATAGACAGTAACATTACCATCAGCATCTGTTTTCTTCTTGAAAATCCATTTGTTCTCGATGACCTTCCTACCATCCGTAAGTCCACCAAAGTCCATACTTGGTTTTCGTACATGGATCCAATCTCGGATTTCATGGATTCTTGCCATTTATTGGAATATGGGCTCATCATTGCTTCCTCATATGTCGCAGGGTCATCGGTGTTGTCTACCAACATGACATTCATAACGAGATCATACCAATTAGGAGTGGTACGAGTTCTCGTTGACCTGCGAGGCTCTGTAGCAACTACAACCGAAGTTTCATGATCATCATCATTAGCTTCTTCTCTTATTGGTGTAGGCGCCACAGGAACTACTTCCGGTGATGCGCTACTCGCAAGTTCGAGAGAAGGTTTGACAACCTCGTCGAGTTCTACTTTCCTTCCAGTCACTTCTTTCGAGAGAAATTCCTTCTCTAGAAAGGATCCATTCTTGGCAATGAAGATTTTGCCTTCGGATCTATGATAGAAGGTATACCCAATAGTTTCCTTCGGGTATCCTATGAAGACGCATTTTTCCGCTTTGGGTTCAAGCTTGTCCGGTTGTAAATTCTGTACATAGGCTTCGCAACCCCAAACTTTAAGGAACAACAATTTAGGTTTAATCCCAAACAATAATTCATACGGTGTCGTTTCAACGGATTTAGATGGTGTCCTATTTAAAGTGAATGCGGCTGTTTCTAATGCATAACCCCAAAATGATAGCGGTAAATCTGTAAGTGACATCATAGAACGAACCATATCCAAGAGAGTTCGATTACGACATTCGGACACACCATTACGCTGTGGTGTTCCCGGCGGTGTCAATTGTGAAAGTATTCCGCATTTCTTCAAATGCTTGCCAAACTCATAACTTAGATATTCACCTCCACGATCAGTACGTAGAAATTTAATCTTCTTGTTACGTTGATTCTCGACCTCACTTTGAAATTCCTTAAACTTCTCGAAAGTTTCGGACTTATGTTTCATGAAATAGATATACCCATATCTACTCAAGTCATCCATGAAGGTAAGAACATAACGATAACTACCGCGTGATGCTACACTCATTGGACCACACACATCGGTATGTATGATTTCCAATAAGTCCGTAGCTCGCTCCATTATACCAGAAAATGGAGTCTTAGTCATTTTACCCATCAGACATGCTTCGCATCTTTCAAGTGATTCAAGAAGTCCATCGGAATGGAGTTTCTTCATACGCTTCACTCCAATGTGACCAAGACAGCGGCCACATATAGGTCGAGTTATCGCTCGATTTCAAACGTTTAGCTTCAATGTTATTAATATGCGTATTTCCACTATCGAGATTCAATAAGAATAGACCATCTATCAAAGGTGCATGTGCATAAAACATATTACTCATATAAATCGAACAACCATTATTCGGACTTAAACAAGTAACCGTCTCGCAATAAACAAGATCCCGATATAATGGTCATGCTTAACGCAGGCACCAAATAACAATTATTTAAGTATAAAACTAATCCCGATGGTAGATGAAGAGGTAGCGTGCCGACCGCGATCACATCAACCTTTGATCCGTTTCCCACGCGCATCGTCACCTCGTTCTTCGCTAGCTTCCGCTTATTCCGCAAAGACCTGTTTTGAGTTACGATATGAGCAACCGAACCAAGATCTAATACCCGCACTACTACGAGTACTAGTGAGATACACATCAATAACATGTATATCGGATATACCTTTCTTCTTGATGTTGCTTCTTCAAATCCACCAAGTACTTTGGGAAATTCTTCGAGGACCTTCTCCCTTGCAAAAAAAGCACTCAAGATCGTGCTTAGGTCCAGCCTTGGTCTTCTTCGTCGGCGCGGTAACTTTCTTACCACCCTTCTTGAAGTGTCCCTTTTGCTTAGACTTGCATTTCTTGAATTTGGTGGTCTTATTGACCATCAACACTTGGTGCTCTTTCTTGATCTCCACTTCTGCAGATTTTAACATGGCGAAGAGTTCTGGTAACTGCTTGTTCATGTTTTGCATATTGTAGTTCATCACAAAGTTCTTGTAACTTGGTGGTAGTGATTGGAGGACACGATAAATCCCCAAAGCATTAGGAATCACTATACCCAAGCTTTGAAGTTTGTTTGCGTGCCCAGACATCTTAAGCACATGCTCACTGACAGAGCTTCCCTCTTCCATCTTGCAGTTAAAGAACTTTTCAGAATCCTCATAGCTCTCAATTGTCGCGTGAGTCTCAAAGATCAATTTGAGATCACGGACAATATCATGTGGGTCTGAATTCTCAAACCTTTTCTGAAGCTCCGATTCTAAACCATACAAGATAGCACACTGAACTGTGGAGTATTCGAGCGAGGTAAACATTCTTTACTTCATCGGTAGTAGTAGCTGCAGTGGGTCACCCAATGGTGCATCCAAAGACATAGGTCAAATTACCAGGTGAGGACAATCCTCAAATTGCGGAACCAATCCGCGAAGTTGCTTCCATTGTTTTTCAACTTTTCTTTCTCTAGGAACGCATTAAAATTGATGGTAGGGACCGCCATTGATCTACAACATATTTTCAATAGTTTAGACTAAGTTTATGACAAATTGAGTTCTAATTAATAGTTAAATTAATCTAGGTGAACTCCCACTCAAAACAATATCCCTCACATTGTTTTAGTGATCACACGAACCAAATCCACCACATCAACACCGATCATCCACTACAAGAAATGTGTCAACTTATGACCTTTTGATAGTGACTCTGGACAAAATCGTCATAGAGTTATGACGATTTCGCACCAAATCGTCGCAAGCCATTAGGAAGGGCCAAAACCTTATTAAATTATGACGATATCACTCAAAAATGTCGTAATTTCTATGGATGAAATCGTCATAATCGTTAGGCAGATCAAGATGTAAGAAAAGGACAATATCTACCGTTGGATGTAAACAGAATGAACGGGTGAGATGATGATTTGCAGAAATATGTTATGGATCGATGACCTGGCATATATTGTGTGCACACATGGCACCCTTCTCTAACCCTAACCCTTATCTCTCCCCAGCCGCCACACTACGCCCATATCTGCTCGTCCCCTTCTCCACCCCGACCTGCTTCCTTGTTCCCCAGATCACCAACGGCTCTCTTCCCGACTCACTTCCCCCGACGTTAGATCCTTATTCCAAGCCACCCCGAACCTCTCGATCCCGCATCAACCCGACCCATCCCTAGCTAGATCCTCAAACCTTCTCCTACTACCGTCTCTCCCTCGTGACCCAATATGCTGAATCGTCTTGGCGGCCGGCGCTTTGTGATGTACCAAAGATCGTCATCATCATCGGGCTGCAGGCTCCTCTCGTCTCATCCATGCGGGCTCTCGCGTCGTGGCGCTCGCTGCAGGCTCCCTCGTAGTCGCTCCAGATCCCTCCCTTCTCCCGCAACCCTAGAGGTTCCGTCCCAGATCCCTCTTGAGGAGGGCCTGCTCACATACACCAAGGCTACGCCAGACTACTCCAGATCCACGGAGGTGAGGGGTTCGGAGTTGGGCGTGTCGGCGGAGATGGCGATGTCGCCATCGTCTCTGTCAAGGACGGCGTGTCTCCCTCAGGCTTGAAGGTAAATTGTATTTCTCGCCTTGCGTACATACACAAATTCGTGGCTAATCCATCGGGACATCAAATCTGACCCTGATTAATAATTTACCGTAGTCTCAAGGAGAAGTTCGGTGACGCCATCAAGGACATCCGCAAGGTGTTTTACAGGGACCAGCTGCCGGCAGAGGCTGAGGAGGTATACCACCACCAGGTCAATCTCAGAATCGACTCGTGGCGTGTCGAACTCCTTACACTCTTTGATACAGAGATGTGTCTTCTGTTACGCCATCGGGTACCACACCTCTGAACTAGTAGTAGTAGTACATCTCTGGAGTGTTGGATGCTGATTACATTGTCCTCCTATGATGCTTGACTTCGAGAGACTACTTCTGTGAAGCGTCATATACTAGTATAGATTTGGTTTAATGATATTCGATGCAATCTAGTAAGTATAACTGAAAATGACATTAATTAGAAAAACTACTGTGAAGTTGGTGGCAGGCATTGGGCATTTGAGCGTGGCAACTGCAATATTTGTCATGTTTATCTACAAACAACTATAGGATATTTATATTTGTGAACTATATTGACATCAATCAATCTAGGGTTAGCGAATGTTAGTAACTTGGTAAAATTAAGTTGGTCTTCCTTCCATTCACAGTAGAACAATAGAAGTAGGGTTAGCATTTCTGAATGTTACAAACAACCATTTCTGGAGTTGATGTTGGTGTGTTTAGGCTAGTGTAGCATTTTGGTTTATTAGGTGATCTTCTCTAAGTGTAGACCATTGGCCCGCTTATATAGAGTAGCTATCATGTATGATCCTGGTTACTTTTCTTCATGGACCTTGTTCAGTTTTGGCCGTTGTGTTTATGGTTTGCAATGTTTCAATCTTACACAACCAATAACTAGCAGCACTAGCACTGTCATAGCACTTGCCTATTCTAAATCGACCCTTCTTATACTTAGCTTTTGCTATGACTTGTTTGATGATGCTTCAAATTTTGCATGGTTATGTGTTATGTGACTATATCACTCCCAAATTCTAATGATAGTATATGATTTATTTTGCAAGTACCACGAGGAGGATTTATTTGTCGTCGCCAGATCCTGTGTAACGATCCCTCTCGCCTCGCCTTTATCCCTCCTCTTTCTTCTCCCTCTTGGTCCCTCTCTCAAGATCCTCTATCTCAATGCAGACGCCACCGCACCCGAGGGAGGATGATGACGAGGTGATCACGTGAGAATCCGTGTCCATGGAGGGCAAATAAATGAGGCAGGCAAAGAGGCGCCGAGCACTGTGCCCTTCCTGGCTTCACAACTCACCGTCATGGCGAGATCCTGCACCCTTCCGTGGTCTCTAGTTGCGGGCTTCCGTCCCACGATCTGCAGCAGGTCCACGACACAACGAGGTCATATCTGTAAGCCCCCACTTCCTTCCCATGCCTCTATGTTCAATGCATATCTCTGCGATGAACTGGATGCGAATTGATGTACTATACATAGACTTATATTGTCTAGGATTAGTTGTTAAAGCACCCATCTCTCTCATCATAGATGTTCAAGTACTTGGAATATGTTGATGTGATGATTCTAAAGAGTGGCCTTGTTCAAGCCAGCATCAAGTCTTATCTTTGATTAAGTGTGCAATCTGATGTTTCCATGGAACTCGAGCTACTCTGTGAAAATGCTCCATGCCTGTATGCTTTATCCGGTTCTAGTTAAGTATACAAGATATGTAGATAAATCGCATGATGTTTAAGTTACCACTGAATATTTCAAATTAACTCAATGCTCCACATTAAATATTTCAACAAAGGTGAAGCTATTTGAGCTGTTTTGAGTCGGTGTGATTTCTTGAGTACTTTGTTATATGATTTCTTCTACTAGATTAATTTGTCATCATGTTTGTTCGTGTGCTTGTTTGTGTGTCTATTTTGATGTGCATGAAGTTGTGATAAGAAGTTATCTATCTCCTTATGTATGGTTCGATGTAACCTGTGAATCTGCATAAAATTTGTGCCATATCCATTTCACACTTGGCACTTGCCCTTTGTCTCCATCGATGTAACATGTGAATCTGTTGTTCCCTTTATGATCATGTTGTTCCGTAATATGGTTTTTCCTGGATATTGAATTACTTGCTAAGTACTTACATGATTAGTAGGCCTAGTACTTACATGACCTGTATCCTATGAATAACAACTCGAGTCCATGCATGATCAGGTTATAAGGCAAATAAGAGTATGATCGCATGAGAAATATCAATCTGGTGTGATTTACTACCTGGTGTGATTTACTGCTAAATATGCTAAATCTGCATGCTAAGTAAATATGCTCAAGTTGAGAGGTGTCCTGTAGCCAATTTATCAATGGTTTATGTTGAGATTTACTAATAGAGAAACTTCAGCAACTATTTTTAGACTAGTTATCAAGCCTCATTTACTGATTTTTGCATTGGATCTCTATGGTTGTATGGCTTGTTTCATATGCCCATCATTAGTTCAGTACAGAAAAAACATGGAGAACCAAATGGTTTTCAGGAATAAACGTATGACATGGAGAACCAAACTGATCTGAAATTTGTTAGTTCCATATTTGCCTCAATATGAATCATACCTTGTACTGATCGAAACTGGGTCAGTAGGTTCAGCCAGATAAAATACTATAGCTTATGCCTTATGACACAAAAATTTGTTTTAAATAGAAACTATTGCTATCTAATATAAAGTACTCTCCTAGACAAAAATGTACATAGCTTAAATAGAAACTACTACTATCAAATAGAAACATTCTTCTGCCTTTATTTCTGAGATCAATTTGGTATCCCGGGTCCTTTCATATCTAAGATCAAATTCGGTTTCTCAGGTTCACTGCCTCTGATCCATGGAGGCTGTCTTTGGTGGTTGGTCGGCATGGACTGGGAAGACATGTGAATTTTTCTTCTCATCATTTAGGGGTTTGATGTCTCTACAGGTCAGTATGCTCCTGGTCATATACAGAGAAATCTGTTAACTGTGTTGTGAAAGGATCTGAAATGTATGCTTATTGCTATTGTTAATGACTCGATTTGTGCAAGGATCTGAAATGTATGCTTTTCTTTGTCAAGAAAATTTGAAAGTATGAGTGCATTAGTTATTCATATCTAATGGTAAATTGCTTTGCTTGTACCCATGATGACCATCTCTGTTAATTTTGAGCTTGTGTTCTTTGTGAGAATGTACCTTCTTGATATCGTCTGAGAATTTATTGTACACTTTTTGCATGAATAGGGATTGTGGTAGTTCCATTGCATCATTCTATTATGCACAATGAAATCAGATATTGAGCAGTGCTTGTTCTTTTGCAAATAAATACTTGTAAAGTAACTAGTATCTATTTTGATGCTTATTAAGAATCTGCTTTACCAATTTTATTAATTGTCATGTGTTTTTGTTCTAGAAGCAAACATATATAAGGAGCAACGGCCGGCAACGGCGGCTGGTAGCATGGAGGAGCAGTGGCGGCCAGCAGTGGTGGTTCACAACAACAACGCCCCCGGGATGGATTGGGGGCTGACAACATGGCCGTTCTCTTGCTGGCCAGTGCCCCAGCTGATCAACTTGCATTCTCTTGCTGATCTTGTCTATTCTGCTTTCTATGTGTGATTGGTCTTTGAAATCCTTTTTAACGTGTTGATTATCACAGATGAGATGTATGTTTGGTTAAATGTTCAGATGCACCAGCAAAATGCTTTACTGCTGTAATATTTGTTCATTATTCCACTTGCTTGGCTGTTGTACTGTTGTACCATTGAAATGTATTGCACATGGGCTCTTAAACGGACCAGAATAGGCCCAAAACACATTTGATCAGTGTGCATTTCAGCTAAAAAGCCTGAAGCACATAAACTAAATGGACCGAAAGAAAAACAAACAGACAATGGAAAGGATGAAGCCCAAAAATTAAATAAATTGAAAAAGGCCAAAGCCTAAAAGTACCTAGGCATAAAAGAAAAAAGGCCCAAAAAAGGCCAAGGCCCATTTAATAAAGGCTCATTTGTTGGGCTCAGTCCATATAGAATATTGAAATGGATCAGGCCGAATTCACATTATGACGATCTCGTTTCGTCACAATTTTGCCACGTCGGATTAGCCACGTAGGATCTGACCTGGCTTGGCTAGATGGCTCATGACGATATTGAATCGTCATAATGGTTATGACGATTCAATATCGTCATAGACGGTTATGACGATTTTGCAAAAATCGTTGTTATAGTTCATTTGCGACGCCCAGCTTTCGACGATCTCAAAATCGTCATAGAATCGTCATAAACGAACTACTGTGACGATTTTGTGACAAAAATAGAGGGTCATATATAGACAAATTCCTTGTAGTGATCACGAGAGTCGATGTAGCTTCAATGGCGAACAATTGACATGTTCATCATATCTCACTATATCATTCATGCTTTACCTTTCGGTGATCCGTGTTCCGAGACCATGTCTGTACATGCTAGGCTCGTTAAGATCAAACCTTAGCTTCCGCATGAGCAAATCTGGCTTGATCACGTTGTATACACTCGTAGAATCTAACACACCCGATCATCACGTGGTGCTTCAAAACAACGAGCTTTGGCAATGGTGCTTACTAAGGATGAACACTTAAAAACTTGAAATTTATGTGCTTGAGGGATCATCTTATAAAGCTACCGTCGTTAACTAAGCAATACAAGATGCATAAAGGATTAACATCACATGCAATTCGTAATATGTGATATGATATGGCCTTTGTTCTTTGTGCTTCCGATCTGCATCTTCAAGCACGAACATGATCTCCATCATCACCGGCATTGCATCAAGGTCAATGATGCCGCTCCATGGTTGTCGTCCACCAGCTTCAACTATTACAACTACTTTGAATAGACACGCGGGTCTTAACAGAAATTAAAGACAACCATATGGCTCCTGTCGGTTGCCAACTTACAATAAGGAACATTGCATACATCAAATATAATCACAATCATGGCCATATCACATCACAGCACACCCCTGCAAAACAAATTTAGACGCCTCTACTTTCTTTCCATGTTTCACGTGGTTTGGGGCTTTCAATAAGTGTCGTTCTAACTTACGAACAAGAACCACAACATTGATACTAGTATTGTCAATCACCCGTTGTAAATTGAATCTTAACTATGTTGGGAGAAACAGGCACCCGCAAAGCCACTTATGCAATACAAGTTGCATGTCAAGCGTGGAGAAAGTCTCATGAACAATGTCATGTAAGGTTAGCCCGGGCCGCTTCATCCCACCATCCCGCAAGATGCAAAGTACACAAGAAGAAATCGACAACAAAAGCATCAACGCCCACAATGACCATTGTGTTCTACTCGTGCAACAGATCTACATATAGACTCGGCTATGATACCACTGTAGGGGTTCGTAGCATGGAAAACAAAAAATTTCTACCGCATACAAACAAACAAGCGAAGATCTATCTACTAGATTGTAGCAACGAGTCGATGGAATAACTCACCCTCGAAGATTCCAAAGTGTTTAACGAGAGCGGATTCTCGTGGGTGATGTAGTCGTACTCTTGTCGATCTCAAGATCGTGTAGATAATCCTTCCGGCGCTGCGTTCCGGCAGCGCTTACGCAGTCGGTCACACGTTCGGTACTCGACGAAGACCTTCCTCTCCCTTGTTCCAGCAGGCAGCGGAGGTTGTAGCACTCTCCTCGCGATTCCGGCAGCACAACGGCGTGGTACCTAAGTAGAGGGAGATCTCGAGGCTTCTCCTTAAGCCGAGCGAGTATGGTGGACTATGAGAGAGCCTCGGCGATCTAGGTTTTAAACGCACCAAGGAGGAGCAAGGACGGCTAGGGTTTGCCTAGGCGGTGGCTTGCCCTAGGCGGCGGCAGCAGAGGTGGTGGCCGGCTAGGATTAGGGTTTCAGGCGTGGTGTTGTGTCCTTGAGGGCAGCCCTGCCTCTCCTTATATAGGTGGAGGGCGCCAAGGGGAGTACCTCCCCAACTCGGTCTCCAAGTGGGCCGGCGGTGGAGGGAGGGAACTCCTCCCCAAATAGGTTTCCTACTCTCCCTCCACCTCACAAAATAGCCGTTTGACTTTTCAAATTGGCGTTTGACTTTTCAAACTAGGATTTGATTAAACTATTTATTTTGTTCAGCGATGACACCTAGTACATGATGCAATCATACCAACTTTTTATGACACATTCATGTACCCTTCCCCTCCGGAGTGCCGGACATTCCGGAACCTTCTAGAACATTCCCGATGAAAACACCGGAACCATTCTCCAACCCCGAAACAGGACTTTCCTTATATGAATCTTATTCTCCGGACCATTCCGGATCTCCTCATGATATCCTGGATCCCATCCGAGACTCCGAACAACATTCGGTCTCTTACTCATCATTCCATAACTACTCAAACAACGTCGAATCCTTAAGTGTATCTCCCTACGGTTCGTGAATTATGAGGACATGATCGAGACACTTCTCCGAACAATAACCAATAGAGGAATCTGGAAATTCATATGGCTCCCACATATTTCTACGATTACTTTGCTATCGAATGAACCACTTACATACGATACCAATTTCCCTTTGTCTCATGATAGTTTACTTATCCAAGGTTATGATCGTCGGTATCTCTACATACCTAGTTCAACCTCGTTACTGATAAGTACTCTTTTCTCGGTCCCGTGATATGTGATCCCTTGTGAGCCAGTCACATGCTTGCAAGCTAATTGGATGACATTCCACTGAGAGGGCCTAGAGTATATCTATCCGTCATATGGATGGACAAATCCCACTCTTGATCCATGTGTCTCAACCAATACTTTCCGAACACTCAATGCCACCTATATAGCCACCCAGTTACGGTGTGGTGTTTGATGTCATCAAAGCATCCTTATGGTGAAGGTCATATGCATGATCTCATGGTCGAAGGAATTAGGTTACTATGTATCAGAAAGCATATATCAATTGAACTATTAAAATGACTTGATCTTTATGCTACGCTTATCTATAGGAGTATGTCCACCATATCATTCTCCTAACGATATGATCTTGTTGTTAATAACATCTCAATGTTCATGATAGGGAAACCAAAATCATTTATTAACCAACAAGCTAGTATTTATAAAGAGGCTTTACTAGGGACTCTATTTTAGTTTACAAATCACACAAGTATTAATGTTTCCTTGTTAATAATATTATAGCATGAATGTAAACATTTATCATAAACACAAAGATATAATAATAACTACATTTATTATTGCCTCTAGGGCATATCTCCAACAGTTTTCTACCAGCTAAGCTAAGCATGATAGTAGTAGGAATCTTAACTTAGGAAATTCTACTAACGTTTCATCTACTAGGATTTCCCATGGCATAGTTTATACTTAGCAAAATTCCATGCAAGTCCTACTTAGAAATATCACTAATGCATAGTGAAAATAATGGGACAAAAGTATGAAGCATCACTTGCCTTTTTGGTAGAGAGTATAAGTTCACTCCTTGATCTTTGCAATGTTCACACACTTCAAATCACTACAATTCAATCAAGCAAACAATATTTCAATCTACCATTCAAGCAATTCATCACATAAAATGATAGAAACAAATAATACATGCAAACATGAAAAATATTGTTTTATTTGTAAAAGTGATTTATAATGGGTCATAAACATTATAAAACACCTAATGATCATTTTATAAAGTGGCAAAATCATTTGCAAAAGATTTCACTTCATAAACCATTTTTAAACCAAGTCATTATTTTATGTGGTGAAGAAATACTTTTAATAAGGCAACATTCTATAGGTTTCACAAAATATGGTTTCAAACCATAAAACCTTGTGTTTAGGGTCAGAGATTTTATTTCCAAAACATTTCTCAAAGGTTTTCTTCCAAAACCATTTTTAATAATTAAACCATATTTTTATTTGACTAGAAATGTTTTAAATCAAAGATTCATTCTTTTGTTTCACCAAATACATTTTTGAAACCACCAATTGATTCCTAGGGTTAGTAGGTTCGAAACAAAGATTTTATCCTCAAAATCATTTTAGAACAAATTTTATATTCTAAACATGCATACACAAGTTTCTGCAAAAACAATCAATTTAACAGAAGCTTTTTACTAAACAAAGTGCATGGTTGGCTAGGTCTGGTCTTGCTGAATCCATTGATATAAAATTTGCAAAATTTGGACGTGTAGAATAAAAGTTATAGATTTTAGAAAATCTAGCATCTAATAGATCAAATCTGTATTTAAAATATCATGCAGGGCCACGTGGCGTGTTCTTATTCGCCAATACCGGTTCGCACGGATCGCGCAACGAGATGCGTTGGATCTAAGTTAGATCGAGCGGCACAGATCTATCCATACCCTTTCGAGTTAGCTTCTATCGTGGCCACTGGATCGTAATCGCACGGCGCACAGCGTGCTTGCCAGAGATGGGCGGCGCTGGCGGCGGCAGGTGGCGGCGGCGTGTCTGGTGGCGGTGGTTCGGTGAGTCTAGGAAGCGAGGGAGTGAAAGGAAGTGCTCACCGAGTTTGCCGGCACGTGCTGGAGCTCAACGTGCTCGTGGTTGGCGAAGGGGCGCACAGAGGTGATGGCGATTCCTCGTCGGAGTTGTCGTCTGCGTCTGGCACTTGCTGTCGACGTCGAAGGCGAGCCTACGGGTCCTGCGCGAGTAAATGGCGAGCACCTGGATGTTCACAAGGCACAGGCGAATAAGTTGGCATGAAAATCTGGTCGACGCGCGCACGGGTTCAAGCGATCGGGCTCACCGGAGTTGTTTGCAGATGGCGGCGCTGTTGGTTGACGTCGTTGCCGAGGTTCTGGGGCGCGCGGGGCCAGGCGGGCTATACTGGGAGATGCATTGAACGATGGGGAGCGAGCTAGTGTGGTTGAGGAGGCGAGGGGCGATGCAGTGCTGCCGGAATTTCTCGCGGAGCTCGCCGGAGACAGAGGCGGTGTGGCTCCGAATTGAAACAGCCCTAGGGCAGAGAGGGCCGGGCGAGAGAGGGGAAATAGGGAGGGAATGCAGGCGCTTAAGATAGCTTGGTCGCGGGGCTGTTAAATGGCGTAGATAGTGTGTATTAAAGCGAGAAGCGGCGAGCAGCGGGGAGGAAAGAGGCGCGTCGTGGCGGGTGAAAAGACGATCTTGTGAGTGTGGGGTCACATGGCAGCGTGAGAGAGAGGGAGGAGGTGGGGTCAGTGGTCAGCGGTGAGGGGTAAGTTTATGAGTGGAAAATGTATCATCTTAAGGAAGGGAGATGGGCTACTGATGGGCCAGGTGGGCTAGCTGGGCTGGGCTACACCTTTTCATATTTTTTTTTATCTGGTTGTTTTTCCTTTTTCCATTTCTTTAATTCTATTTTGATTTTGAATAAACAATTCAAACACTCATTTGAATTCAAACCTCAACCAAAATTTGTGTGGGTTTCAATACTGATTAGTAATATATTCTGAAGTCAATTTTTTGGAATAAAACTTTATTCTTTTTGGGGTCTTTTAATTATTCAAATAAGCCCTTGTTTTAAATCAAATAAGATTTAATAATATTTTCAAACACCATTTAAATTTCCAAAATCTTTCAATTCTTTTCAGTAGGTTTTTATTTGATTATTAGGGTGTCAAAATAATTCACTTTGAATTATTTGGAATAATTTTAATATGATTTATTAATCATTTTAAATTGGGTACCTGTCTTTATTCCAATGAAATTAAATATAGTTTTAAATCCATAAATTTTACTTGGAAGATATATTTTATTTAAATTAATTAAACAACTTTTATTCCACTTGGGTAATTCCAAAATACTATTTTCGCATGCATTATATAATTATTCTAATTAGAGATTTGTCTTTATTAAAATAGGGATAGAATGGTTAATGCCATTTTATTTTACTTTGGAAATTCTTTACCCTTTTATTTTATTTGGATTTGGATTATATCTTATTCCATTTGCTTATGGTCTTTGCAAAGATTCAATTTGGTCTTTAAATATTCTTTATTTAATAATTCTTTTCTCATCTTATAAAATCCATATCTTTTTATTTATAGATCCAAACTTGGTGATTTCAATTTGTGAAATCTTATTTAATATTTATTTATCCTTTTATATATATTTAGGATTATTTTCTCACCATTTGGTATGGATTTTTGATAAGGGTTTTATTAACTTTGGAAATTTAATTTCTTATTAAATTTATAAGATTTTATCCATGATTCCAAATTAAATGAAATCAATTTATATGGTTTTATAATATTTCTATTTGTATTTCTTGATCTTTCGTAAATGTTTGTTGACAAATTTTTATATGGATCAAATCCATAGGCTTGGAGATAACTTGGAAGTGATTTTTATTCCATTAGGGTTTTGGGTTTGGATTTATTTTCCAAGTGTTTAAATTTCTAGATGCATTTTATGAGGAATGCATTTCTTTTGATTTGGATTTTGTTGGTTTCAAATATTAACCAAAGTTTGTTCCATATGGGATTTTAAGTTTCCATTTAGAAACAAAAGTTTTCTTTTCACCCTGATTTTCAACAATAATTTATTTTGTTTATTTTATTTTTCACATTACAAGATTTGGAAAATCTTGGGATGTGACAGGCTACCACCCTTAAAATAAATCTCGTCCCGAGATTTGGGGAGGCTAGGGGTTACAAGTTGGCTCAAAGCATCTAGGGTACTACCACCCTTAAAAAATTTCCAACTAGATTACATCTTGGCTTGCTTGGGGTCTTGTTGAATTTTCTCTGGGCAAACATCTGCATAGTGTCCTTTGTTTCTACACTTGAAACATGTGACAAGGCTGAGATCCTTCATAGGCTTTATCTTGTGCTTCATCTTTTCTGGACAATTGCTTGCATAATGTCCTTGGTTTCCACAATTGTAACATGTGATAAGGTTGAGTTCTTCACGTATCTTCTATGGACAAGTTGACACATAATGGCCTAGCTCTTTGCAGTTGTTGCACCACACTTGGCTAATCTCCTTATACTTTTTCTTCTCTGGGCATTCATTGGCATAGTGTCCCATTTCTTTGCAATGACAACATTGCACATGGCTTTTGTCCTTCTTTTTCTTGGGTTTCTCCAAAGCTAGGAGTGCTTCTAGTTCATGTTCTTCATATGTTATCTCAAAGGTAGGAATGTTTCCTGGTCTCCTTGACCTTTTCTTATTCCTTGGATAATACATATGTCTCCTCTTTGGTCCTTTAAATTGAGTCATATTGCATGGAGGTGCAAGCTGAGATTTTCCTTTGTCTTCACCCTTCTTGGTAGACTTGGCTCTCTCATGGTAGTCTGAAATCAGTTGTTGCACTCCACCTTGTTTCCTTTGTTGAACTATGGAATAGATGGGGCATTGGATAGGGACATGATTATTTCCTTCACATAAGTAACAAGTAGCTTGGGTTGTGGGGCATTGATTAGCTGGATGTTTCTCTTCACAATTGGGGCATTGATCTTCATGTTCCTTGGAAGTGTGATCCTTGTCTCCACAAATACTGCAAGCTTGGGTTCCTTCTAGAATATCATCATTGTCATCCTTGTTGTCACAGGCTCCTTGGGAAGAGTTGCCTCCCATGTTGATCATTTGATCTATCACCTTATGCAACAATTGGGTTTGGGTTTCCAAAAACCTTAGCATGGTTGGATCTACCTCACTGGTGTTGGCTATAAATTGAGCTATCACTTAGTTCAACTGGGTTTGGGTTACTATGAGTTCTCTCATGTTGTCCTCTTGGTTGTTGTTGTTGTCACCATCCTTGATGTTGGAGTTTCTTGGAGAAGTCATCTATTTGGGTTGGATTGGGATTAGAATAGGTAAAATATTTCTAAGGGAATAATTCTAATCACACACATCACAATTCACTCAAGCAATGTGCAAGAAATCACAAACAAGCACTCCACTCAAACAACAAGTTTCAAACACATTTTTAGGCAACAAAATATATTTTTTGCTACACCACATAAGTTGGTGTGTTTAATTTTAAACCAAACATGGTGATCCAACTATTTGGTTCACTAGAGATCTTTCCATCCTCCTTGGTTGATTCTTTTTGAATGATATCATGGTTTTCTTGGGAAAATTCTTGTGTCTTGGTCACAAAACTCCAAAGGTGATGATGATTCCCAAGTTGTGTTTTCTTAGTCTTCAAGCCATGAGAAACATTTCCTTGTCTCACTTGTAGTCCTTAGTGATATCCAAGGTTGAAGTCCTTGTTGAGAATAAGGTTGAAATCACTTGAATATGTTGAGGTCATTAGAGTTGATGAAGTCCTTTTCTCATGGTGAAGTCTTTGGCCATGGGGTAGGCTTTGTCCATCAAGTTTGAAATAGAAGAGATGTAGAATCAAAACCAAAATGGTTGAGTAAAGAGTTTAAAAGATTGTTTGTAAATAAGTTTTGGAACAAATTCAACTCCTATTTTTCTAAGGGGTTTTTGTCCAATCCTAGGTTTACAATCCTACAGGCAAAACAATGCTCTGATACCATCTGTAAGGTTCCCAACCTTTAATAAGGTAGAGATCCCTTTGTTTACAATGCTAGTCCCTGGATCAATAGCTAGCATCCACAGTTAAGATGTAATATCAAGAAACAAAGGTCATAATACAACTTTATAACCATGAATAAAATAATTTATTACATCTTACATATCTCATTTGGCTATCTCATTACAATGCAACAGAATATAACAATAGCATGGGGTCCTTCATCTTCAAAGTGCCACAAGCAGACATGTTGGTTGTAGACTTGTAATCCTAATCATTAAACTTCACTAATATCAAACAAACCTGCAACATAACAAGTTACATCCACAAGGATCAATACATTTGAATTGTATTGGCAAGTGATACTATGGTAGTATAGTGGAGTCTATCATTTATATGCATTTGGCTAAGTGGAGCTTAGGCTTGCTTTGCTCAAAATAGATTTTCCTTATCATTTGAAAACACTAAGTTCTTGCTTGACAAAATATTTTCCCAAGGCATCTCCCAATAGAAATTGGTGATCCTTCAAACCCTTGTTCACCCACAAGATTTTAACTTAGAAATTAGGATGAGGATATTCTTGATAGCTTCCATGTCTTGATGCTCAAATTGTATTTTACCAGGGACATGGCTAAGTACTTAGATTTTACACTCTGCAGAGGTGGTGCACTTTCCCCACAAGACTTGGTTTCACCAAGACAAGATCTTTCAGAAGCCTTCCCTTAGACCATAATGGACGTGTTCCAACCTATCATCCCCTACCACCAACTGTCCATTTGGCTAAGTTATTGCAACCTATATGATCCTGGCAGAGCCCATAATGCCGAGTGGCTGCACTTGAAGCTTCTCAACATTTGACATCTCAAATCTCTTTGTTCCTGGGTGGCCATCCACAAGTGAGATATACAAGGTAAACCATATAAATGGGCCTTGTGAACCACTCAACACAAACCATTCCTTCCATTCCACCCAGGTGATTCATTCACTTAGTTGTTTTATTAAACAAAAACACAAGTCCTCAGACTTAGAAATTTTCCATAGCGTGAATATATATTCCACCCTTGTTTTCTACCAGCTAAGCTAAGCATGATAGTAGTAGGAATCTTAACTTAGGAAATTCTACTAAGGTTTCATCTACTAGGATTTCCCATGGCATAGTTTATACTTAGCAAAATTCCATGCAAGTCCTACTTAGAAATATCACTAATGCATAGTGAAAATAATAGGACAAAAGTATGAAGCATCACTTGCCTTTTTGGTAGAGAGTATAAGTTCACTCCTTGATCTTTGCAATTTTCACACACTTCAAATCACTACAATTCAATCAAGCAAACAATATTTCAATCTACCATTCAAGCAATTCATCACATAAAATGATAGAAACAAACAATGCATGCAAACATGCAGAAGATTGTTTTATTTGTAAAAGTGATTTCTAATGGGTCATAAACATTTGAAAACACCTAATGGTCATTTTATAAAGTGGCAAAATCATTTGCAAAAGATTTCACTTCATAAACCATTTTTAAACCAAGTCATTATTTTATGTGGTGAAGAAATACTTTTAATAAGGCAACATTCTATAGGTTTCACAAAATATGTTTTCAAACCATAAAACCTTGTGTTTAGGGTCAGAGAGTTTATTTCCAAAACATTTCTCAAAGGTTTTCTTCCAAAACCATTTTTAATAATTAAACCATATTTTTATTTGACTAGAAATGTTTTAAATCAAAGATTCATTCTTTTGTTTCACCAAATACATTTTTGAAACCACCAATTGATTCCTAGGGTCAGTAGGTTCAAACCAAACCATTTGCCAAAGATTTTATCCTAAACATCATTTTAGAACAAATTTTATATTCTAAACATGCATACACAAGTTTCTACAAAAACAATAAATTTAACAGAATATTTTTACTAAACAAAGTGCATGGTTGGCTAGGGCTTGTCTTGCTGAATCCATTGGTATAAAATTTGCAAAATTTGGACGTGTAGAATAAAAGTTATAGATTTTACAAAATCTAGCATCTAATAGATCAAATCTGTATTTAAAATATCAGGCAGGGCCACGTGGCGTGTTCTTATTCGCCGATACCGGTTCGCACGGATCGCGCAACGAGAGGCGTTGGATCTAAGTTAGATCGAGCGGCACAGATCTATCCATACCCTTTCGAGTTAGCTTCTATCGTGGCCACTGGATCGTAATCGCACGGCGCACAGCGTGCCTGCCAGAGATGGGCGGCGCTGGCGGCGGCAGGTGGCGGCGGCGTGTCTGGTGGCGGTGGTTCGGTGAGTCTAGGAAGCGAGGGAGTGAAAGGAAGTGCTCACCGAGTTCGCCGGGACGTGCTGGAGCTCAACATGCTCGTGGTTGGCGAAGGGGTGCACACAGGTGATGGCGATTCCTCGCCGGAGTTGTTGTCTGCGTCTGGCACTTGCTATCGACGTCGAAGTCGAGCCTACGGGTCCTGCGTGAGTGAATGGCGAGCACCTGGATGTTCACAAGGCACAGGCAAACAAGTTGGCATGAAACTCTGGTCGAGGCGCGCACGGGTTCAAGCGATGAGGCTCACCGGAGTTGTTTGCAGACGGCGGCGCTGTTGGTTGACGTCATTGCCGAGGTTCTGCGGCGCACGGGGCCAGGCGAGCGATACTGGGAGATGCAGTGAACGATGGGGAGCGAGCTAGTGTGGTTGAGGAGGCGAGGGGCGACGCAGTGCTGCCGGAATTTCTCGCGGAGCTCGCCGGAGACAGAGGCGATGTGGCTCGGTGAAAAACAGCCTCAGGCGAGAGAGAGAAATGGGGAGGGAGCAGCGCTTAAGATAGCTTGGTCATGGGCTGTTAAATGGCGAATTCTTGTGTATTAACGCGAGGAAACGGCATGTAACGGCGGGAGGAAAGAGGCGTGATCGTGCGGGTGAAGACGATGTTGACGGGGCTGTGGGGTCGCATGGCAGCTGAGAGAGAGGGAGGAGGTGGGTTACAGTCGGTACTGGGTAAGTTCTTGAGTGGAAAACATTTCACCGTGTGGAAGATGGAGCTCTTGATGGGCTAGGTGGGCTAGCTGGGCTGGGCTGCACCTTTTCATTTTTTTTATCTGGTTGTATTTCCTTTTTCCATTTCTTTAATTCTGTTTTGATTTTGAATAAAAAATTCAAACACTCATTTCAATTCAAACCTCAACCAAAATTTGTGTGGGTTTAAATATTGATTAGTAATATATTCTGAAGTCAATTTTTTGGAATAAAACTTTATTCTTTTTGGGGTCTTTTAATTATTCAAATAAGCCCTTGTTTTAAATCAAATAAGATTTAATAATATTTTCAAACACCATTTAAATTTCCAAAATCTTCCAATTCTTTTCAGTAGGTTTTTATTTGATTATTAGGGTGTCAAAATAATTCACTTTGAATTATTTGGAATAATTTTAATATGATTTATTAATCATTTTAAATTGGGTACCTATCTTTATTCCAATGAAATTAAATATAGTTTTAAATCCATAAATTTTACTTGGAAGATTTATTTTATTTAAATTAATTAAACAACTTTTATTCCACTTGGGTAATTCCAAAATACTATTTTCTCATGCATTATATAATTATTCTTATTAGATATTTATCTTTATTAAAATAGGGATAGAATGGTTAATGCCATTTTATTTTACTTTGTAAATTCTTTACCCTTTTATTTTATTTGGATTTGGATTATATCTTATTCCATTTTCTTATGGTCTTTGCCAAGATTCAATTTGGTCTTTAAATATTCTTTATTTATAATTATTTTCTCATCTTATAAAATCCATATCTTTTTATTTATAGATCCAAACTTGGTGATTTCAATTTGTGAAATCTTATTTAATATTTATTTATCCTTTTATATATATTTAGGATTATTTGCTCACCATTTGGTATGTATTTTTGATAAGGGATTTATTAACTTTGGAATTTAATTTCTTATTAAATTTATAATATTTTATCCATGATTCCAAATTAAATGAAATCAATTTATATGGTTTTATAATATTTCTATTTGTCTTTCTTGATCTTTTGTAAATGTTTGTTGACAAATTTTTATATGGATCAAATCCATAGGCTTGGAGATAACTTGGAAATGATTTTTATTCCATTAGGGTTTTCGGTTTGGATTTATTTTCCAAGTGTTTAAATTTCTAGATGCATTTTATGAGGAATGCATTTCTTTTGATTTGGATTTTGTTGGATTCAAATATTAACCAAAGTTTGTTCCATATGGGATTTTAAGTTTCCATTTAGAAACAAAAGTTTTCTTTTCACCTTGATTTTCAACAATAATTTATTTTGTTTATTTTATTTTTCACATTACAAGATTTGGAAAATCTTGGGATGTGACCAATTATTCGCCTATAGTCTGACAAGGTATATCATGAGGCAAAAGGGACTCAGACATCAGTCGCATTGTAAAGGCATGTCGTCATGACTCTTTGGTACTTGGGAGTTGGCACGTTCTACTAGGAGCCGCTACCGACTAATTGATTGAGAGTCGGATTCCAATCGTGTCCAAGTTGCCATGAGCCTGCGGGGTCACATAGTTAAGAGCGGGAACAAGTTCAGATTAGATCTAAACCGGAAATCTGTTTGTGTTGGACCTGAACCGTATTTGGACTGAGTCAGTGAGTCAGACTCACAGTGAGTAATATGGGCTTTAGTGAATGGGCCACAAGTGAGTGGATCCCACTTTCACTCTCTATATATAGTGGGGCGCAGATACCCAGGAGGGTTGACGGTTAGGTCATTCCATGTGTTGGAAACCCTAGCTCCAAGCAGTCCTGCCTCCATACCGAACCTAGCAGTTCACCGTCGGTGCTCCTCCTCGCACGTGTGGTTACCAGCAGTGGTGCTATACGATCAGCACCATGATGATCGGATTGGATCGTGAGGACTGCACTGTGTTCAACAAACGTGCTTCATCAATTTCGCAACTGCGTGTCTAGTAGTAATCCCTGTAGTCTTCTACCTCAGCTAGCTCTTCGTATCACCATGTTAGAGGGAAAAAGTTTTGTTTATATCTACGTGGTCCAACACTTAATTGGTCACTGCTCTTCAAAAAGTTAGCCAACTTTGACACAACACCGGTTGAGTTTCAAGCGTTTCAAGCAAACAGCAAGACCTACATTTGTGAAACCGATTGTCAAAACAAAAGTTAAGAAAACAAGTTGACTTCCATAATGCACAAGCGAAAACTAGGAAAGATGTGGAGAGAGCATTTGTGATCTTGCAAGCCCAATTTTCTATTGTTAGAGAACTGACTAGGTTTTGGGATCAAGATCTCCTTTGGTACATCATAACCGCGTGTGCGATCATCCATAACATGATCACTAAGAACGAGCGTGGCCACGACTTGTACTATAGCTACTATGAGTTGATGGGAAGACCCGTACATGTCCAAATGAGTGAATATCGAGCGGTGCAATTTCTTTGTCAACACCGGGATTTTTAATCCCAGATGCCTATTATGCCATACATCGCAATCCCAGGATTACCATTTTTGCGAGACATAACAGATTGGTACCATAGTTCATCATCCATTACAAACCATAATAAAGGTCTTACAAATAAAGGATCTCATGATCCAGTCTTAATACAATCAACGCAGCGGAATATATAATAACAGTAGCGTGGTCGAAGCTCCATCTTCAAGATCACAGGTAATGCTGACGAAGGGAGATGATCCTAGTTGTCATAGACTTCCTGTTGTCCATCATCCTGGTAGTACTCTTCATAGTCTGGCCATGAAAATAGCCAGGGACAAAGCCATGAGTACTCTTTAAGTACTCACAAACTATCACTAACAAGTAAGGTAGTTCGAGTAGGATCCTAAGCTCTAGGTTTATTTGCAAAAATCCATGTTTATCTCTAACTGAGTTTAGAAGTAAATAAAACTAGTTTAATGTTTTACAACACCTAAGTGGGAACTTAGTTTTCATGTTCACAACCCTGTTGTGGTCAAGTCAAAGTCATAGTTCATTTCACAAGTCATTTTGAAAACATCTGACGACAGAATAGTATGGCCACTCCAACTGTCCATAACCGCGGACGCGGCTATTCGAATAGTTTGACACTCTGCAGAGGTGGTACACTTTCACCACAACATTCGATACATCCGCCAGGAACAATCCTGAATCATCATACTTAGTATGCGGATAATCAATCTTAACCTTTAAATTACACACCCTAGTATAGGCACCTCCCCTATGAGTTTGGCCTCCCAACCATGACCATCTGTCATCTTGGGAACTGCATAGGCGTACATTCATCATGAGGTAGCCTCAGCTCAAACCTATTCTGCAAGGGAACCCATACTAAGATATATAAATTTTCAGTCAAGCCCTACCCAATTTCGGGTGTTGTGGTTATACGGTAAAATTGGAATGGTATCGCATCCGAACCCAACCATCAATTTTGAAAAGGGATAAGGCTCATGCCTCAACATTTTCATCATCAAATCATCTTGTGTTCACTAACACATGTTAAAACATTTCAATAGAATGAATCTTCATTCCAAGGTTTTCATAATCATTTTCACCAAATATTCCTATCTAAAGTGATCAACTTTTATGCTTAGCACTAGCCACTAAAATTGAGGGTAATCACTAATGAGGGGTGCTAATCAAGTGTAACTATCCAAATCTAGTCTCATGCCTTAGTATGACATCTAGTTCTAACTACTTAGGTCAAGTTTTATGCTCTTTATGCTACCTATAATATCTTTCCAAAAACTCACAAGTCACTAAGTAAGAGTAATAAAGAACTTTGATAAAGAAATAAAATAATAAAGCTTGCAAGTAAAACTTGGGATTGGTAATAATCAAGGTTGCATAACCAAAGTATGCCTAATGCATCTTGCATAGGTTATCTAGCTTGTCAGTGTTAGCTTTCTAGGATGGCTTGCATTAGATAGCTTGCAAAGTTGCAAGTGTTAGCTTGCCTTGATTGGTGCAGTGGTTGAAGTTCTCTTCTTCTTCGTAGTACTCCTCCTCTTCGTAGCCTTGGTTGGTACTTGCGTCTATAAATACATACGAGGTATACAATTACAAAAACAATACTTAACTACCTCTATTTAGCACACAAAGGTTCACACTAGATGATCTAGCATCATCACAATCATCACATGAAATAAAGACCTAGTCTTATTTATTTTATTTTGGAAAAGTAATTTTAATCATTGAAAACTACTTAAGATTTAATATTCTCCAATTAAAATATGGGATCATGTTGACACATGTCATCACCACATATTCTAATACTTGGGAATGTGATTTAAAGTGGTGGTCATATTTTATAAAGTTTAAAAATCACTATTTTATATAATTAAGTGACTAGAAATGCCTATGGGGCATTCTTTTAATACTAGTCCAAGATCACTGTATGTAAACCTAAATATTTTTACATATTCAGATAGATCTTGTCAAATGTGATTTTTGAGAGTTGGAATCAACTCAAAAGAATTTATGGTTGATTTTTGAAAAATGTTTGAATGTGAAAAAGTCTATGTCTTGTTATTTTTACTATAGGTGATCTATATTTTCAAAATGTTTGAATCCAACGGTCTTGGATTCATAATTTCAGTACCTTTCTAGAAAAATTGGAATTAGTTCATTTGGTTCAGTAAATCTCTTTGAATTGAATTTAAAATTCACTAACTGAACTAGGTTTGAACTAAAATGGAAAAAGGTTATTTGAATCCCTGGGCTGAGCGCGAGAATGTTACTAGGTCGGCCCAGCTACACAGCGCGTGCACCGAGATGCTAACAGAGAGATCCCGCGCGTCAGCTTATCAATCTATGTGAAGCGGTAAGTTTCAATCTGGGTCATGCGATTATACTACGATCTACGGCTCACGTTCGTCGTCTCTGTCGAACAGCTCCGACGAGACCGAACCCTAACGGTGATGGTGGGGGTACGCGGCATCTTACCAGGGCTCCAGCTAGGGTCGGATATGGGGCGAATGATGTTGTCGACGACGGCGGTTCGAACGGTGGTCGCGGCGGCTCCTGGGGTGGCTCCAATCAACGGATCCTATCCTCCTCTGCAATGGCAGACTCCGGTGAAACTTTGGCGGCTTGGTGCTCGCCTTGCTCTGGGGAAGGGTCAGGGGTGTTCTGTGAGGAGTGGGAAGTGAGATGGTGTGAATAATTGAGGAAGAGGGGGCCTCTATTTATACACTAGCGAGAGGGGTAGTGCGGCATGGTCAGGGCTCGTCGGTGACGACGGTGCAGTGAGATAACGGCATGGCCAAGGACGTAGGACGGTGAGGTGTCTCCTGGCGATCATCACGGGCTTAATGGCATGGCAAGGGGCGGTCGAGAATGGTCGGAGCGGGTCGACGCTCTGCGCGGCACCGACGGCGTTTTAGGCGACGTACAGTGGCTTCGTGTCGCGCGGCGGCGAACGGTCGTGTCTGGGAGGTTGCTAGGGTCATGACGATCATAGTTATGCATGACGAGGGCGAGGCGCGGCGTGTGCGCGTGTCGGCTGTGGCGCTCTGGCGCGCTCTCGGCATGGCAGAGAGAAAATGAGCGCATCGTTTTCTCGGTGGTCCAGGGCCTGGCTGCGCTCGAGGGTTGGACAGGGGGTGGCGGTGGACAGTGTCCTGTCTCCTAGACATCATGGACGGGTGCGGCGTGTCCTCCTGCGTGTTGTCCACAGTCGGACAGCGAGTGAGCTTCGGGTGGCGTGGCACTGGTGCAATGGGTAGAGGGCTAGCTTGTTCAATGCAGTGTTGGGTGCTGGGGGTGAAAAGGGGAGTAAACACTACTCAAACAGTAGAAGTTAGGCAGTGTTGATCTGTGCTCACCAAGTGTAGCAACCGGGTAAAACCACTACTAGAATATCGCCTATTGTTTGTATTGTTGCATTATCATAACATCATCATGCATGTTTGCCTAAAACTAGTTCTCAAAAGCCTATGTGGTTTTCTAATTATCCCCGTACTTATTTCAAAACAAAACCTCGACCTCTTCCGGATAAGTTGTTTTGTCTAAAACCTACTTATAGAAGTCTTTTATAAATATATGAAACAACTAAATAAATAAAATAATACATTTTTTTGTGGGGAGGCAATCAAACGACCAGGCCCAAAAGTCCCAGTCGGGAGACCACCTACAACCCAAACATCCCAACCCAAACCCTAACCTACCTAACCCTAATCCCACCTCTCCCTACTTCTGCCGCCATCCCCTGGACAGAACCCACCCTAGACGCACGCACTCCTCCTGGACCAACTCACCGACCCACCCCAAATGCACCTACACACTAAGCACATAACACACGCACACGCCTCCCCGATCGAACCCAACCACCCCAAGCGTGTCGCTCCTCTCTCTGTCGCACTCTCTCACACGACCGCGTCGCCTGCACGCTACCCCGTGACGCTCCTTGGACCCACCTTCCTCATCCCCGCTCCATCCTCTCACTCTCGATCCATCGTCCTCGCACCCCACCCGAAGCCGCACCGCCATCGCTCCCTCCTTCGGTCGCCGCCCACGCGTACCTCCGCCTCCCCTCCAGGAGCTCCACCGTCCGGCCCTGTCTCCTCTCCCTGTGCAATCCTCGCGCCCCACCTCGTCCGCCACCGCCCTCTACCTTCTCCGGATCCTCTGGTTCACGTGCCGCCAGGAGTCCCTCTACCCTTCCGGCCTCAGGCCCTGCCGACGCCAGCGAGCCGAGCACGGCCCCGTGCGTCGCCCGAGCCCAAGCTCCTCTGCCCCTGCTTCGCCTCTCCGTTGTTGCCCTGCAAGCCGACGTTGCCCACCTTTAGCGCTGCCATGGACGCCTTCCCCGATGGCCACCCTCTGCCGCGACCCCGCTGGCCTCACCCCGTCGAGAAGCGCGCGAGGCCGCCCAAGCTCCTCCCGGTGCCATCGCCCTCTGCCGCCGTCGACCTCATCTTCTGTCGCCGCGTCCGCCTGCGTGAGCCCGGTCCTGCGCCTTGTCTCCGTGTCGCTGCAGTACACCTTTTGTCAGTGTTTCTTCTGCCTCTACATGTGGGCGTAGCGACATACATGTGTTTCCGATGAGTTGGGAAACGACCTGATGTTTGTTGTGGTGATGTGAGGATGGTTGAGATGTTCTGGTGTGGTTCTTCGGCTACTCGACTTTCGGGTGACCGATTTTGGTGTGTTCGTCACTTCCTGCTGCCCTTGGAATCTCGTCAAGATCGACTCGTCTTTGATCGCTGCCCAGTCCGACTCTGATTGAAGAAACCAGATAACAAAGATCGTCGTCATGGAACGCCAAGATCTTCCCGACGTCAGGGCCTTCGATATGGTTCCAACAAGATCACCTACACGGACATCAAGTTATCCAACCCTAGATCCGAAGACCGATCCCGGAGAGCCCGAACCCGAACCCTCCAACCCCCAAGATCGCCAATACCTCCATGTGCGACACCTTTTGCCGAGACCCTATTTTTATAAATGATATATCTTGTGCATATTAAATTGTTCATGCTGCATACATGTTGGTTTCGGGGCCTTATGCCGAATCACCTCATAATTAAATATGGAGACCATATGCGGGCGAATCTAGTCTAATATTGGTCCCATTTAAATTTGTGCATCGAATCGGTGATATAATTTTGCCTTGTTAAGACAACATTTAAATTGCGGGGTATCTAAACAACATGAACCATAATAAATTTCCGGGACTCCGGTTTCGCTTAATATTGCCTAATTGCATCGCATCCTTGCCATGCCATACATCATACATGCATCATGCCTGATCTTTTGCCGTAGGATTAAATAGTGCATCCGGTGTTTCTTCTAGTGCATTGGTTCTTCATGGATTACGCCGATGAGTTGATGAGAGAGTCGACCCGATCTTCGGATGAATCTTCGGCAATGTTTTCAGGCGAGCATTCTCCCCCTTTCTACCTATTTTACTTTATAGTCTTTATTTCCTCCTGTTGATCTATTGCTATCTGTGTTGCGATGCTCTAGTTTTCGTACCCGTGGTATCCCTTGTAGCCTTATATTGCCTTGGACACATCCTATTACCTGTTGTTTGGTAGATAGTTGGACTTGCGTGTCGTAGTCGCTTGCTCAAGTGTTGTTGCGTGTCGTCAAGTACCACAGTTGTTGGAGTAATGCCGCATGTTTAATGTTGGATATGATCGTGGCCTTAAGTACCGTTTAATAACTAAAATTGAGGTAGGTAAATAATGCAGAGGCACAGGTGGGCAATAGATGTTATTTGGTTTTTAACCGTCCACTTGTGTCCCGTAGGACCCCGAGTACTTGATGCCTGTTCTTTGAATATTTGCACTATCCGCATGTGGGACCATGAATCCCCCTAGCCAGAGCTTGAGTCATATCTTATTTCTTGGGGCCACAAGTAGTTTGGGGCTTTATTACTATCCTGTACTTATGCCATGCTTTACTGCTTTATTTATGATTGCGGCGTGGGCGCTATGCTTTTGGAACCTCGTACGCCGCCAGTATCGACAAGCCCAGTCACACTTTCGGGTTCCCAATCGTTTACAGCCGTCGTCACAAACCTCTGGGTCCATCTCGGAGACGGCCAACTTCGTAGCGGGTAGCTTGGTGGGGTGGCCCCCTGAAATTTATATGAATCTTGCAATTGCTCTATTGTGATGCCTCGTTGGGTTTTCATTTGGTTTTTCTCGAGGTTGATCGTGCGTGTGTTGCTATTTGTGCCCCCTTGTAGGGTAAAACTTTCTGAAAGCCATGTCCACGGTTATGGACGACTTGGAGCACAGTATCTCGATCATAGACAACTATAAATAAAGTACTGCTATAAATTTGACTTTATAATGACTAGTAATCAGCTTCACTATAATGGAATGGCTAAATAAAAGTGCCAACAACTTCTGGTTTGGGTTGTCACATGTTACCATTGTATCTGACTAGTAAGTATTGCAACTACAACGGAATGGCTAAATAAAAGTACCAACAACTGCTGGGTTTTGGGATGCCTCATGTTATATGTATCTGACTAGTAAGTACTACAACTACAACGGAATGGTTAACGAAAACTGCCCACTGCTTATTATATCAGGATGACTCATGCTATCTATATCTAACTAGTAATTGCCGCAACTATAACGGAATGAATAAAACTGTCAACTGTGTGAGTTCCTCGGTTGACTTCCTCGTTCGGTCTCGAGGGGGAAATACCAGGATGGGTATGCTTGGTGATAGTTTGAGGTTGGATCCGAATAGGTATTTCTTATCCCTATCTGATAGCCGCCAGCTGTATTGAGTCTCTATAGGTTGTTTAGTGCATGTTGCGCTGCCGCTTCAGTCCACCATACCTATGTAGGCGAGGACCGCCGAATTCTGGTCTTGCTGTGTACTGGCCTCAGTACTGACCGCTCTCTTTTTCCTTCGCCTTTGTCGGCACCCCTTTTGTTAAGAAGGTTTTGAGATCGATGTCGTTAGCAGGGTTATCCTTCCGGCTTGGCCTGGGCAGGGTTATGGACGCCATTGGTTATTCTTCAGGGCTCTTAGCCCCATTTGCATCTTGTCCGTAGTCAGACGTTTTATCGTTTTCAAGGTGATTTGGATCTTTGTATTGTATATATCTGTATTCTTGACTCATGGAGTCGTTGTTGTATATATCTGTTCTGTGGGTTCCATCGTGGACTATTGTGTAATGATATTAATTCGTTTTCCATCCGCACGCAAGTGCCTGGTGGGCACCTTTGAATCGTTTCTATGCGGGTTTGACAGGAATCGCTAAAACTTGCATAGGACTGATTCTGAGGGTGTTACACAAAGGCACTATTTTATTCATGTTTTATGTGATTGTTGTTGTTATATTTGATGAACTGTTTGTTATTTGTAATATTTTATGAGCTACTTTGAACAATGTGTAACAATTGTTAAACTATTAGTTTGTGTTGTAATAAGAATTATGAACTATTTATTTTATATTTACTTATGAACTATTTGATATTTTCTGTTACATGTGTGAACAAAACATGTTTGCGGTGTCCTATTTTATGGCACCCGAAAAAGTGCTTCCGGCTGGATGCCACTTTATTGGGCATATGAAACTGCAGCGATAATTTTAACACCTACAAACTCCAAAAGTGGTGAAAAAACTAAAAGTGGTGCAAAAAGGCACATGTTGGAGATGTTTTAAGAGCATTTTCAACAGATGCCCAATAAAGGAGTACTAGTTTTTGGTTTTCACTTTTTGCGTTTTTGAGCACCTAGCCGGCTACAACAATAGTACATCTCGTCACCGGCAGAAGTTTTCGGATGCTGTAAAGTAGGGTGCCACAACCACCTTTTCTCTATGTATGCCTAACAAAGGAGATCAAACACATCAAAATAAATGTAAAAAAAATTACCTAAAGAACGACGGTGGCCAACGACCGGTAGGCGCGATTTGCTCCGTCGTGTTGTGATTTGGTGGGGGGAGGGGGTAAAACGGATCTGGCGGTAGCCATGGTGGTGGCCATCGCCGCCCTGCTCCACTGCTCTGATAAATCCGGGTAGTCACGGATTACTACAAGGGTTTGGAATTAGGGATCGGAGGTGGGGTGGTTGAAAAAATTGAGGCTGAATTGGTGAGTATTTTTTGGGTTTTTGGTTGTTCTTGTCTAGGATTCTTGGAGCGGCTTCGCTACTGTTCCTGATCTGCATGCAAGCATTGTGTTAGTTCAGAGTTATTTTTTCTCAAATCTCGAGTTATATCACATATGTGATGTTAGCTGGATGCAGTTTGGAAGCGCGGGTGAATGTTCGAGGTGGAATTATGTAGCGCGCTGTAGCCCACGCCTAACATATGATGCACGATTCGAATATTTTGCTTGTGTGGTAAAAAATTTATTTGGACACGTGTTAGTTTTGGCATCTGCTGGAGGATGTTATTTTTCCTACTATGTCTAAAAAAGCAGCTTTTTGCGTGTTGCGCCATTTTAGGCATAACAAATGATTATTTAGTTGCGTCTTAGGAGGCAAACAAATGAGAAGGACCAAGAATATAGAGGATGTCACCTTTCTCATGGATTGTCTTCGTGCAGATCTGATCAAGCCGAGAGCATCGCCGAATGCTTCTTAGCTATGCTAGTCGGCTACTTTTTTTTCTTCATGGATTGTTGTTGATAGTCCTCCTAGTTGTTTAATGGAGCTTTATTTGCTCGTGGTAATCCTAGTTGTCTTTCTGTTGAACCTGCAGTATATTAGTTCCTAAGGGCTTTATTTGTATGAAGTCGTGACAATAGCCTATGTTCTAAAAAGGTTCTTTTAAAAAAGTACATCCTAGGAGGCATATCGATTTCATAGAAGAAAATACTTTGATAATCAGTACTCCAGTAGAAACCCTAAGACATAATCTACGAGCATGCACAAGACACTTTCTCAACCCAACAAACATAAATAAGTACACTACTCGTGGCCGACCCCCCCCCCCTAATCTCCTTCGTTGCCCTCGTCCCAAAATGGTCACCCCTTGGGAGTCCAGTCCCGCTCCATAGTTCTCCATCCGATTGGATCTTGGAGATGATAGTGCATAGTGACGGAGTTCCCCCCTAGAACACCACGTCATTTTGGTGCCCTTAAACACACCAGAAGACACTAGAACTATAGGACATACATTTCAATTTTCAAGACAAATCTATACACATGACTTAAAAGATTATACGAAATATGAAGAGTGGACTTTTTAAGCTGGTGCTCGGTGCATATCCCTATCTGGGTTTGTTAATAGGTGCATGGATATCCATGCTAGCCTACCTTTTCCCCTCTCAGTCAACTTATCTTTTTTTATCTCTCACACTATACAAGATATGGGTTTGAAACTTTGCAATTCACCGAAAAATTTGTTATAAAATGTGGGGAAAATAATTCAGGATTTTTATGACATTATATATATATATATATATATTTAAAGAATTTGTTTTGAAATATTAAATATTTTAAAATTTTAAATTGTACAAAAACATTCCAAACTATTTCCCCCACATTCTAGTTGTAATTCTTTGGTGACCTAAATTTTTTTAAGTCGATATGTTATAAAGTTTGAGAAATGAAAAGAATAAATATTTAAACAAGTGTGGGTGAGCACTGAGCACCTTCTCAATCACAACTTTCCCTAATCTGAATAATCAAATGAGATTCATAGTCAAAATTTGAACAACTTGACTAAAGCATGCTGAAAACTTTATATATTTGTGATGTGGAAAAAGTGCATACTATTCTACGTGAGTTGAGCAAGTACTTCGGTTATGTTGTGTAAAACTTCTAGCATAATCAAAAACTTTTTTAGTATCTCACTTGCAAAACTTAATTAGGTATTTAGATATATAGTTCTAAACAGTGGTTGGTCTCACCGACAATTATCTGCATGGTTGCTACTTTGGTATTTGGTAAAGATGGTGAAATGTACTCCATATGGTAGGAGGTTGGTGGGATTGTAGTATTTATCATATTGATTTCATAAAATAAACAAAAAGTAGAAATATGTAATTAAAGATAATGGAGTGCAGTACGTTTTATTGCCCATATGAGAACTTGAGCAAGCGAGTCAATTGAATCCTACTGTCATGTACTTCATTGCTAAATCTTGGATGTTCCTATGTTATTTTGTTTTTTTAGCAGAAAACTCTGGGAACACTTTGATAGTGTAACTTTACTGAAAGAGAGAGAATATATACAACCAAATGTATACATGAGGGGAAGGGGCAAGGAATGTACATAGGACGATAGACCAAAGCCCAAAGGAAGCTAGAGGAGCAGATTAGGCCTGTTTCTAACAACAGAAGATAGTTTCCGTGTGTTCTTGTTCCATTTTCCCCATTAATCATCATTTTCCATGTTTACTTAGACTGCAACCTGCCTAATCACTACACTAAAATATAAAGGGAAGTAGTTGTGAGATCAAATTGTCTATGGGTTCAATTGTGTAGATAACTTAGACTTCCTCTGTTTTTTTTGTGAAGAAGTCTATGATCCCTCAGAGCCCATTGGACATTTTGTGTTTTTGCGACATAGTACTTATGTTCATTCCAATACACACTTATATTTTTTGAGGTGTGCTTCGGTGCCCCGCTCCCCCCTCCCATATCCATGCTATGTATACCTCCGTATAGGGTGTACTCGGTTACACCGGTTATACTTCACGTTCTAGCCGGCTGATCCTAGCTCCTGTTATCGCGATTTACGTCTTTGCATTCCATGTTTTAAAATTTTGTTGTTGTTTCTATATACCTTCCGATTTCCTCCTCCCATAGACACGTAAGTATATATTTGTATGGTGAGTATAGTCTAAGAAGACCATACGAGTTTCGGGTGGGTTCGTACGGTCTTCGAAATGAATCGGTATCGAGTTTTTATTGTCAAGTTTGAAAAGAAGGGGGAACACCGAAGCAAAAGTGATGTTGTTTGATCATCTAGTTTTAGAACAAGTGTGCCAACACAAACATAAATGTGGATCTTGGCTCCAACATAGGATTATGGATAGTTGTGCACTCACGCAAGCAAATGATCACATATCACATAGTTGTACTGAATTACTGAATCACCTTCCAAGATCTATATTACTTGAGTACCTTGACAGTTGATACCATGAAAATAAGGGACTCTCACTCTATGCTACTCTGAAGAAATTACTTTTGCGTGACCTCTTCAACGATCTCTCCATGGTCCAACACAAACGAAAATTTAAATTTCCGAAGGTATTCTCACGAGAACATTCGCGTTCTAGCAGTGCAGTGCTACAAAGACATGAAGTTGCCAGGAAAGCTCAGTCCAGTTGTTTCCCTCAGAAAAAAATCTAACTGTACGGATGCGTTTGCTCCGAGGGACTAAAATCACCAAGTTCTCTCCCTATAATTTGGGTAAATTCAATAGAGATAAGTAATACTATAGAGAAGACCTCGCAATCTAAGTACTATATGTATAGGGAAGGCTTGCGAGGCTGTTCGGGCTATATATGTGCCATGTAGACGTGGACACCCAACACACCTAATAATGGCTATTAATCTATTTGTAAAGTCTTGCATACTGTATGATCTTACTAGAAGAAAGACTTTATACTACAGTCCCAGCAACCTCCAACCACGCAGTCAATGATCTTCGTGCCTATATATCTCCTCGTCTTCACCAAAGTAGCACAAGCTTTACTATTTGATACAAAATACAGTTTGCTGCTGTCAAGCAGGTTGCAACAAGAGAAAAACAGCAAAGAGCTTGCTAGTTAATGAAAAAAATCATGAAAGGCTTCGGGAGTATGAGGCATCAGGAAATATATCAAAATTGCTCTGCGGGCCTAGATGTGTCCCATCATATGAATTATCACCGGTTGACACATGAGATCTGCCATCTTCAAGAAGGAACGAACGATGATGTCCCCAGACCCTCCTTACAAAAGATAGAACATGCTTATCAGGGTAAACCCAACGGAGTTAAGATCTAGGGTAGGTAGGAAGATCAGAGAAGCAAGCCGAAACCCCTTGTAGAAGAAGCTGAGCGCTCATTGTTAGGCCCCGCAAACTTAGGCTGCTTGTATCGCTCTAGTATACTGCAGCTGCTGCCTTTGCACTATCTCCCTTTCCCTGAGTTCAGTTTAGCATTTTAGTTTTGAGCGAAAGCTTTCAGTTTTTACAGAAACATGGAGTACTGCTGTCCATGGTACGTAGCCTACCAAGGGTATTATAGCAAACTCAATAAGAAGATAAAATCCGCCTCAATTCGCTGGTCAAACGGATAGTTTGATTCGTAGTGATTGAAGGGTATAAGTAGATATTTTACACACTTCACTAACTAGTAAGTGCTTGAGTAATTAGTTAGTTTGCGGTGCAAGTCCATTATGCTCTGTTTGGATGCATAGAATTGAATTCGGGAAATGAATTAGGTGAGAATTCCAAATCCTGCCAGGAAAGAAAATGGCTGCCAATTCGAATACTGATGTTTGGCTGGTTTAGAATTTTCTGTTGGAATCAGAGGGTTCTATCCAATTCCATTTCCTATTTGGATGTACAAATCATGGAATTGGATTGTTTTCGCTTTTGGATACTTTATACTTGTGTAAATGTATGAATATCCGCATGTTTTCCACACATACTAACATTAAAATAATCTAAATAAGATCACAAGAAACATTCTAGGATTCTCGGTGCTCTCAAAGTACTAACATAAGATAAAACAAGACATGACATGTCAAAATACTTCTTCTGTCACATTATCTTTTTTCTTTTTCTTCTTTTGTTCTCTTCGATATTGTAAGCAACCAACTTTTGTTGGAAACATTATGATGCTACAACGCACTCACCAATTGTACATGAATCTTTTGGAGATATGATATTGAACTTTAAACATCCATACATGATACATATATTTAACTAAACTTTCATACTCCCTCCGACCCATATTAGTTGACTTGGATTTATCTAGATTTGGATGAATTTAGACACTATTTAGTATATATGGTCATCCAAATTTTGACAAATCCAGGTCAACTAATATGGGTCGGAGGGAGTACATGAAGCATATTAATATTAAACCACATCCACAGCAAACATCAAACTATAGTCAAAATTAGAATTTTTGTATCTCAAATTGGCCTCTGCCACTACTACTTCTCAGTGGAATCTGCAATCACAAATAAACCTAATCATGGTCTATAGAGGTGAGCCGGCAAACCCGAATCTTGTTTGAAGTGTGAACTGTAAACTTGATTTAACTCTTTAATCTGACATGTTCGTGGACTGATCTCTGGTACTTAACTCCATGCTATTTTTTAAATGCTTCTCCAAGTATTCGTGGAGTGCAAACGCAAACTAGCTACCTAGGAGTACCTACGATGTCTTGCATTGTATTCACAAGGGACACCAGGATGTGATGCCAGATCAGTGTCTACCTCGCGTCAGGTAGTTCCTTTCTCCATACACACGCACCAACCTGCTACAATGGTAGCAGATGGCTAGAGTAGGGCCGTTCTGGCCTGAACGACGCCGCCCAAACATCCGCCACCGCCGTCTACCATTCGTTTGCCGCAGATGACCCTCCTGCCGCCGTTCTGGTCGTGCCTACGACTAGGGTTCAGACCGGGGCAGGGAGGGAGGCGGCCAGGGCGAGGCGAAGCATGGGGATGTTCTTGTGGGAAAGATGGGGATGTTCTTGTGGGAAAGATGAAGGCCAAGGGAGAGGGAGGATAGGGAAGGGAGAGCCAGACCTGGGCCGCCGTCGCCGGGTGCTTCCTGGACCGCAAACGAGAACGCCAGGTAGAGGACGGGGGCCTTCTGTTCTCAATCGTACCGCTTCGCTCTCCCGATTTATGGATGGTTTCCGAGGTGTGGAGGTCCAATTTCCAATCCAAACGCTGAAATTAGAGGCCTCAATTCCAATTCCCTGATTCCAGGTCCAATTATGTGTAATCAAACACAGTGTTAGTTTTTTTAGCAAATGATCCGACTTTGTTGATTAACTAACGTAAATGCACTAGATTGAATGACAAGAACGCACACAAACAACAAAGATTCCTGATAGATACTAAAATTAAATCGAAGACCTTCTTATCTCCAGCTTCTTTCTTCTCTTTTTTCACCTTCAAAGTTATCCAAAATTCTAGTGAAAATAAAACCCTCACAAGCTTGACCAGCCTTTTAAGAGTGAAACATATCAATACAAAAAATACCAATTACATCAGGCCTTTGCACTAAAGCAATATTATAAACTAATTAAGGCATCAAGGATGGACAGATCCAAAAAAATAACAGAAAAAAAACATTGACAACACACAGACTGCGAAGAGGTTTTGCAACAACAACGCTTTTAGATCAAAAAGAGACAACGCACGGGAAATCATCGTTGCCCGAAAAGTTGGATCATGTGTTTTCACTTTGGAAATCATAGGAATCTCCACACAATACCTTTAGCATGGAAGCCACAAGAAATTTGCCATTGCCTGGTATGACCAATAAATACTAGACCTAGGGTTTTCACCACGGAGAATAAAACCAGATCTCGGAAAGCACAGCAAAAATAAATCTCCACATGTTGCCTCCTCAGGATAGTCTTAATGACAATAATTGTTGCCCTGTCTATGCTGGTACTATTAATGAAAGTAACTATTGAACTGATGCACTGACCAACTTACACTTCGCTCATGTTAGGCTATTTTAGTAGATGTATGCGCATAATCTCTTTTTTACTACATTAATAGGGTCTTAAAATTGAGACCTTTGATGCATTAGTCAACTTTATTAAAATTCCAGACCGATGAAAAAGGTCTAGACAATATATTTCAACAATGACATATAAGTCGTTTACCTGTTTTGCAAAAATTATACGTGCCCTCAAGCCAGCCGTAAACATCCAGCACTACTAATAAACAATATTTATCTGTTTTGCAGGTCTCACATACCGTATGGTTTTTATTTTAAGAAAGATCCCTCTTTAAAAGTTTGTAAAGATGTGTGTCGAAGGTCTTAGAGCATCTCCAGCCGCCCCAAAAGACCCCTCATAGGCCCTATGAGGGTGCCACTAGTCAGAATCCTCATAGCCAAAACACGGTCGGCACAGTCCATTTTTTTGTCCTGGTCCCCAGGTCGCACCAAACACACAGGGGGAGAGCGGGGGCACCGGATGGAACTAAAATGTGGGCAGGCTAGTCCTGTTGGCAAGACAAACACAGATTTATCTCATTTTGTCCGTTCCCATCCTTCCTCGTTCGTTTTCCCCTATCCGTCAGATCACCGTCGACACCACCCTCTCCCTCTTCGCCCCACCCACCGTTCCCAGGTCAGCCGCACGACCTCCATCCCTCCAGCGGGCTCGGTTTCGCCTGATCTTTGGCCTCACTGGCTGTTCTGAGTGCACCTCGTGGCCACCCTGCCCACTAGTTGTTCGGCGTTTTGCCTTGGCCATGGATTCAGACGATGAGTAGACGTTCGTCGCCCTGATGGAATAAGAAGTCGCTAATGTCACCACCGACGAAGAGCATCTGAATATCCATGCAGGTTCGAATCCGTGGCACCACAAGAGCAAGCCGAGGAAGCGGATGGAGGGCTACCGTATGCTGTACGCCGACTACTCGGTGATCAATTGCACGTCAATGTGGTATTTTGGCGTTGTTTTAGGATGAACTGGAAGCTCTTCCTGAGGATTGTTCCGATCATTAGGGAGTTTGATGACTACTTCATATGCAAGAAGGACTGCATCGACGTAGTAGGATTTTCCTCAATTCAAAAGTGCATTGCTGCTTTGAGGATGCTTGCACATGGAGCTCCTACTGATATGTAGGGGTTCGTAGCATGGAAAACAAAAAATTTCTACCGCATACAAACAAACAAGCCAAGATCTATCTACTAGATTGTAGCAACGAGTCGATGGAATAACTCACCCTCGAAGATTCCAAAGTGTTTAACGAGAGCGGATTCTCGTGGGTGATGTAGTCGTACTCTTGCCGATCTCAAGATCGTGTAGACGATCCTTCCGGCAGCGCTTCCGCAGTCGGTCACACGTTCGGTACTCGATGAAGACCTTCCTCTCCCTTGTTCCAGCAGGCAGCGGAGGTTGTAGCACTCTCCTCGCGATTCCGGCAGCACGACGGCGTGGTACCGGAAGTAGAGGGGAGATCTCGCAGGGCTTCGCCTTAAGCCGGAGCGAGTATGGTGGACTATGAGAGAGGCCTTGGCGATCTAGGGTTTAGAGGCACCAAGGAGAGAGGGCTAGGCCGGCGGCTAGGGCAAGGGGAGGGCCCCAACTCGGCGGCTAGGAGAAAACCCTAGGGCGGCGGCGACTTGGTGGCCGGCGGCTAGGGTTAGGGTTTTGGTGAGAGAGGTGTAGGTCTAGAGGGGCACCCCTGCCCCTCCTTATATAGGTGGGAGGGCGCCGACCAGGGGAGGAGAGTCCTCCCCCAACTCGGCCTCCTTGGCCGACGGGTGGAGGGAGAGGAACTCCTCCCCAAGTAGGTTTCCTACTCTCCCTCCACCAAGCAAACTTGTGGTTTGACTTTTCAAACTAGGATTTGATTTATCCCTTTATTTTGCTCAGCGATGACACCTAGTACATGATGCAACCATTCCAACTTGTTATGACACATTCATGTACCCTTCCCCTCCGGAGTGCCGGACCTTCCGGACCCTTCTAGAACATTCCCGATGAAAACACCGGAATCATTCTCCAACTCCGAAACAGGACTTTCCTTATATGAATCTTATTCTCCGGACCATTCCGGATCTCCTCGTGATATCCCGGATCCCATCCGAGACTCCGAACAACATTCGGTCTCTTACTCATCATTCCATAACTACTCAACAACATCGAATCCTTAAGTGTGTCTCCCTACGGTTCGTGAATTATGCGGACATGATCGAGACACTTCTCCGAACAATAACCAATAGAGGAATCTGGAAATTCATATGGCTCCCACATATTTCTACGATTACTTTGCGATCGAATGAACCACTTACATACGATACCAATTTCCCTTTATCTCACGATAGTTTACTTATCTGAGGTTTTGATCGTCGGTATCTCTGCATACCTAGTTCAACCTCGTTACCGATAAGTACTCTTTTCTCGTTCCTGTGATATGTGATCCCTTGTGAGTCATTCACATGCTTGCAAGCTAATTGGATGATATTCCACCGAGAGGGCCTAGAGTATATCTATCCATCATATGGATGGACAAATCCCACTCTTGATCCATGTGTCTCAACCCATACTTTCCGAACACTCAATGCCACCTTTATAGCCACCCAGTTACGGTATGGTGTTTGATGTCATCAAAGCATCCTTCCGGTGATGGTGATAAGCATGATCTCATGGTTGAAGGAATTATGTTACTATGTATCAGAAAACATATAGCAATTGAACTATTAAAATGACTTGATCTTTATGCTACGCGTATCTATAGGAGTATGTCCATCATACCATTCTCCTAACGATATGATCTTGTTGTTAGTAACATCTCAATGTTCATGATAGGGAAACCACAATCATTTATTAACCAACAAGCTAGTATTATAAAGAAGCTTTACTAGGGACTCTAATTTAGTTTACAAATCACACAAGTATTAATGTTTCCTTGTTAATACTGTTATAGCATGAATGTAAACATTTATCATAAACACAAAGATATAATAATAACTACATTTATTATTGCCTCTAGGGCATATCTCCAACATGATACATATGATGACTATCTATGCATGGCCGAGTCCATAGTCATTGAGTGTATGTACAAGTTCCAGTGGTGAAAGTTTTGGACCAACATACCTAATTACACCAAATGCAGAAGACACTGCTCGAATCCTATTATAGAGTGAGGTAAGAGGATTTTCTAGGATGCTTGAAAGTATTGACTGCATGCATTGGGCATGGAAAAGGAGCTTGTAGTGTGATACTTGAAGCAGTGGCAGATCAGGATCTCTGGATTTGGCACGCTTGTTTCGACATGGCAGTATCTCACAATGACATCAACATCCTGCAATGCTCGAATGTTTTTGTCAAGCTTGTTGAAGGCCATGATCCACTGGTAAACTTTATGATCAATGGTCATGGGTACAACAAGGGATACTACCTAGCGGATGGCATCTATCCAAGATGGCAATCTCAAATCCTGTTGTGGGCAAGAGATCTCACTTTGCTAAGTGCCAGTAAGCTTGCAAAAAGTATGTCGAGCGTGCATTTGGTGTGCTCCAAACTTAATTTGCTATTGTTTGGTACCTCGCTCTTACCTGGTCGAAAGATCAGATGCGGGAGATGATGAATGCATGTATGATCATGCACAATATGATTTGAGCGAGCGGGAGAGGCTAGTGATTGACATTGAACCGTATTTCGGCAGGGTCGTCTTACAGATATTGATCACCAGGTGTCGACCGCATTTGCTGCTTTCTTCGCCATGCGTCATGAAATACGAGACCCAAACACGCATCACCAACTAGGAGCACATATGGATGCTCAAAGGAAACGTCTAGTTTTATTTATGTGTTCGAAAACTTGATTAAATTTATGAGGTTGCTTTGTTGAACTTGTTAAATTTTAATTTACAACTGTATGATCAAAACTATGGTTTATTTATTTGTGTCATTTTCATTTACACAAAAAGATTCCCAGACCGCGGCTAGCCCAATCTACGGCACCCCATACTGTCTAAAAAATGCTTCCGCCGGTGCCCGTATTGGGATGGCCGGAGATGCTCTGAAAGAAAAGCCTCATACTACAATCCTGCTAACCTCCAACCACGCATAAAATGGTCCGTGTGCATATATTTCTTCATCTTCATCCAAGTGGCAGCAAGTTTTACTATTTGACACAAATTACGGTCTGCTATTGTCAAGCATGTTGCAACTCGAGGGGGAAACCACCGAGCTAGCTACTGCCTGTCTAGAGCAATTACTCCCTCTGTTCGGGATTATAGGTCCTACACGCATACCTAGGTTGTTAATTTGACCAATAAAATATACCTTATATATCATAAAATTTATATCATTAGAAAGTATAACCTCTAAAGTTTCTAATGGTATAATTTTTATACTATACTAGCTGAATGCTCGTGCGTTGTTACGGTTTATTTAAGTTTTTCCGGATATTAATACTCATTGAAATTAATATTTTAAAATAAATATTGCCTCGTTGGAAAATTATCTAATCTGTTCTTTTTCCCGTGACATCCCTCACCAATTCAAATTGGTTTCCTTAATGCCAAACATCCTGCTCCGTGGCCAAGCTTTTGGTCAAATTGGTTTCCTTTTAATGCCAAACATCCTGCTCCGTGGCCAAGCTTTTGGGCTAAAACATTCAGCACAATTCAAATTTTGCTACAAAATTAATGGATACGGCCAATTTGACTCTTTATATGTCAACACATGGAGTTATTTTTATTAATTTTTCTAACTACCTAAACCATATAACATAACAGTCCGTATACACAAAATGATAATATTTCAATAACAACACAACCAGAAGTGCATAAACTAAAATCATTTATACTTTAAATTATTTAATTTAATCTACAATTAGTCTCCATATTTAATGTGCGTTAATTTTTTTCTGAGATAGTCTTTTATACTGAATTTCAATTTTTGAATGTTTAGATGATGCACTTCTAAAATTGGACAGTGAAGATACACTACATTTTTTACAACAGATGATAACTTGAAGGTGCAGTAGATTCCAGTGGTTATAGAAAAAAATAGTCTCGCATAGGTAATAATGCATGGTACATGAGAAGGAGATTCCAAAAAAAAAATAGGATCCCATACTCCGATCCTGCTAGCTCGTACCCAAACTTATCTCGAAAACTGAACCGCTTTAAGCAACTGAAAATCTATACCAAAGATCTGAAGATCCATTTTCTCCACCAGATCATATCTCACCGACTAAAATGATTATTTAAAATATAAGAAGGAAAACATACCATCATAAAGTAACACACCAGCTAGATGAGCAATACATGAGTACCCATAGTATAGGTCAGATCTTTCGGTTGAAGTGAAACCGAGATTCCCAGAGCAGTTATGCCCCACCATGGTTTCTGGATGCAGCCGTTATGCTCCACGATGGTTTTTGGATGCAGCGTCTGGTGATGGTCGCTCAGGATATTTACTACCAGGCTATGTGGCGTCATGCTAGTAGATTGACAGATGTTTAGCCTTTGCTATATTGTCTTTTTTAGCTTTCCTTGATTGTTCTGAGGGTTGGTTGTTCCAACCTTCATGATTATCCACTTGTAACTTCAGTATTTTAGACTCTAAAGTAATAAAAAAGGTTGTGTGCATCCAAAGAGGCTCTCATACTCCCATTTCGAAGAAGAAAAATGAGGACGAGATTCAAGAAAAGAGGCTCTCATACTCCCATCCTGCTATCTCATAACCAAACTTATATGGAAAACTACATTTACACGTGAGATCTGAAGAACCATTTATCAAATCTCACTGATATGTAAAATAAAAAAAATGAGAACATACCATTGCGAAGTAACATACCAGTTATATGAGCTATATAACATGTCAGATCCATCTTTCCGTTGAAGTTGCAAAGACTAACGGAACAACTGAAAGCAGCCCAATATATTTACACAGGCAACGCATTGGTTCCTAATTTTTTTGCCAGTGTATTAGAGATAAGACTGAATTGTATAAGTACAACGGACAGTGCAAAGAGCACGAACTGTCTGGATGGGTGAACAGACTGAAGCCGTCTACTTCCTCTGTTCTATCCGGCTCTCCCTCATCCCTTGCTACTGTCTCCATCCCCTGCATCGAGGTCGTCCAAATTTCCCTTCCTACCGTCGTCCCTCGTCCTTTTGGCGCTCGGCATGGTGCGCGGCTTGGAGCTGCCATGCGTGGTGAGCGAGCTCCCCTCCCCTATTGGCCGTCCTGCCCTTCACGCAAACGAGCAAGAGCGAGGCGAGTGGGTAGTCAGCGGTGTGGGTAGGATCTGAGCGAGCTCCCTTCCCCTCCCTGCTGGCCACCCTCCCCTTCATGCGAACGAGCAGGAGCTAGACGAACAGGGCAGTCGGCGGAGCTGATTTTGGCAAAGTAGTAGGATCAGATTACCTTCGTGCAAGCAGCTAGGGGCGTGGGAGGAGCAGCTTGCTTCATCTTGCAACAGACGCTCTTTTAGGCAGGAAGTATTACAAGGAAGGAACTCACCTGACGGGACGGGAATGCGGCAGAGTGGGAACATCGGAGAAGCTCGGTCAGAGACGACGGATCTCGAGGTCCGGGACGACTGGGGTCGTGGTCGGACAGTACAGCGACGGGCGGCCCGGCATGTCGTCGTCGTGTGTGGAGTCGAGGGTGACAACCACCCCATCGCTCGCGAGCGTAGCCTCGAGGGCTCGACCTCCGGAGAGACTTTGGCACCCGCCGGCGACGAGACTTCCTTCGACGACGGCACCCTCGACATCCGGGATCATCCTTCCGCTTCGATCCCCTTCTACGGGTCCGGGTTTTTTCTTTCGTTGACTTACCAGATCCACCTAGAATGGAGGGCGCCGGCGGGCTCGAGGCAGGGTACTGGAGGGCGCCGCCGGTGCGCCGGCCTGCTTCCCGTGCGAGAAGGGGATCGATGGAAGGTGGCGGTGCCTACGGATGCGGCAGGCACTATGGCAGGTATAGTGTTCAGACGCACTCTAAAGTGTCTCCAATAGTTAAATTAGTGCCACAATTAAGTTTTTGAGGCACTAAAAAAAGCGCCGGGGACGGTCGTGTAGGTAAAAGTTTTTTGAGGCTGTTTTAAAAAGTGCCTCTAAATCATAGTTAATTGAGGCACTATGACTAATGCCTCTAAATCCTAGCCAATTGAGGCACTATGACTAGTGCCTCAAAAACCAACTTAAGGCACAAATTAGAGTGCCTCTAAATCCTAGTCAATTGAGGCACTATGACTAGTGCCTCTAAAAACCAACTTTTTGAGGCACTATCCATAGTGCCTCTAAAACCCAACTTTTTAAGGCACTATCCATAGTGCCTCAAAAAACCAGCTTTTTGAGGCACTATCCATAGTGCCTCAAAACCTAACTTTTTGAGGCACTATCCATAGTGCCTAAAAAAACCAACTTTTTGAGGCACTATCCATAGTGCCTCTAAAACCCAACTTTTTGAGGCACTATCCATAGTGCCTCTAAATCCTAGCCAAAAGCAAATGTGTACTACAGTGACATATATTACAAAATGGCTCACATTAATTGAATCAAAGTCATATCTTACAGTCATATTACAGTGGCCCGCATGTGATGGCTAACATATATTACAAACCACATTACAAACCACATTATAGTCATATCTTACAGTCATATTACAAACCACATATATTACAAACCACATTATAGTCATATCTTACAGTCATATTTTATAGTGACATATCTTACAGTCATATCTTACATTTGTTTACAGCCATATCTTACAGTCATATCCCACAACCATTGTTCACAGCCATATCTTACAACTGAGGCCATGCAATATCATCAGCTGCTTGGCAATCCTTGTCGAGTCATGCGAGTTTGAGACCATGCAATATCATCAGTCTGCATTGTTAAGATTTGTCTGAGTTCAACAGTTCAACAAAAGGAGCAGAAGGAGCATCTAGTTCAACAGAAGGATCAAACAGAAAGAGCAGCTAGTTCAACAGAAGGATCAAACAGAAGGAGAAGCTAGTTCAACAGTTCAACATTTTCAACAAAAGGAGCAGCTAGTTCAATGTAAGGCAGCTAGTTCAACGATAGTATGCATTGTTCGGACTAGTTTAGGAGTTTACTTACCTTGTGTGGTACTGAATCAGAGTGCAGGAGAAGCATCTTGCTTCGTACTCTTGATCTTGGTTTCTTTTCTCTAACTTTTGCACGGCTCATGTCTACGTTCATCCGAATCGCACATTTTTGAGTTTATAGTGTTGTCAGTGTAATATTCTGATCAACTGTAATAGTTTACAACTGTAACTTGCCTTGTCTGGTAATTGCGAATCTGTTGTAGCTATAGCAGCAGGAGCAGCAGTTTGCTTCGGTACTCTTGATCTTGGTTTCTTGATCTTTGTTTCCTGGCTCATGACTTGTTCATCCACAAGCTGCACATTTTTTCATGTGTTAGTACATGAAACAGTTCAGATATTGTTGGAGCAAAAGCAGTACATGTAACATACCTTTTCATGCATTTGAGACTCTATGTTAGCAGAAGCAGTAGCAGTAGCAGCAGTTTGTTTCTGGTTTCTGGAATTTGGTTTCTTCACTCTACCTTTTGCCTGGATCATGACTGGTTCCTCCACAATTACTTTGCTGACTGGTTCATCTAGAAGCTGCACATTTTTTCATGTATTAGTACATGAAACAGTTCAGATATTGCTGGAGCAGAAGCAGTATATGTAACATACCTTTTCATTCATTTGAGACTCTAGCAGAAGCAGAAGCATAAACAGCAGCAGCATTTGCTTCAAGAGTTGTTCCTTGTGCACCAGTACCCTGCTGAGTCAATATGTTAGTAGGAGCAGAAGCATAAACAATACTGCTGAGTGATAACTGCTGAGTTCTATAATCATACTGCACATGCCTGTTCAGTAGGAGCAGATTTCTTATTAGCCCCTAGCTTCCCAGCACCTTGACCGAGTTTTGTCTATTAATTTTGTTTTGCAGATTTTTCATATAAATCTCTTAATGTAACTGCACATATTTAAGAAATCTTGAGTAGGAGCACCTTTGAGTAGGGGCAGATTTTTTCATACAAAGTTTAAGAAATACTAACATGATTCCTTGGCCATGGAATGCACTTATCTTCGCATTTCCATCCTTGTCATTCTCCCAAGTGGTCTAGGCGATGCAGTTTGTATCACGGTAGACAATGTTGACCATGACCTCCACATAATCACTTAGTGGATCTCCATCTAAACCAACTGCATTTATATCTGCAGTTTGAATTGTTCCAAGAGCTGCAAGGTTAGAAGAATTTGGTGAAGTCAAGACAACTTCCATTCCTCTACTTATTCTGGTCTTTGGGATGGTGCTGCAAATGTTTGACTTCTTCATCTCTTGAGCTTTCTCTAGTTTAATTTTCTTTATCATAGCAACCTGCATTTAGTTAAATTCCTAGTCAGCAAGAGTTACAACGTACAAGAAAAAACACACGTACAAGGATTTCTTATTGACACATGTACAAGCAGTAGTTATTTTACCTCAGCAGTTTCATTCTTCGCAAGATTAACTTCATTTCCAATCTTTTCTTCTACCCTTTGCCTTTTCCTTTTCTTGTCATCTACTTCTTTCTTCTCCTCCTGACCACTGTTCTTCATCTTGTCAAATCCTTCTGATTCTTCAACAAGAGGTTCTTCAATATGTTCTTTCATTCTCTTCTGTGATGTTTGAAATAGCTCCATCATCTGACAATACTTCTCTTCTAGCTTATCACTTCTGGCTACCAAAATTGACTGAGTTTCTACAAGCTTCTCTACAACACCCCTGAGATTTTTGTTTTCCTGTGTAACATCATGTAGAGCAGATAGAGCCAGCGCCAGCTTCTCACTGTTCTTTCCACCAACAGTGAGCCCTAATCCATGATTACTTGACTTCTTAGCCTTTGGGAACAATGTTGAATACAAATCTTCCTCATTTGCTTCCTCATGTATCAAGTTTGGGTTGTCCACAAACTTCACATTTATCTCTTCATGTTTGCAACATTACAAAGAATGAGGAACATGTAATGGATATTTGCAAGATTGACTCAAACTGAAGATAAACAAAAGAAGTTACAACATTGAATCCATGTTTGCAACATTACAAACATGGATGCAGGTTTATTGAAGTATTGATAGCTCAGAATTGTAGCTCAGAACAGTTTATTGAGTTTTCAGTATATAATATGTATGTGGACATGACAAAATTCAATATATACTACATTATTACTTACAATCTTTTTCTTGCAAAATTCATCAACTGGTTTCCCATCCTTATTTGTATGTGTAATTAAAAGTCGAGCTCTGGATATTTTGCTCCCTTCTTTTATTTCCTGAAATTCATGGAAAACTATCATACTGTGATCTTTGAAAATTTTAGATATTCAAGTATGCAACAAATCCAAAATTAACTTACTTCTTGTTCCTGTACTACTGCAAAACTTCTAGTACCAGCTGTATGAACTGCATTTGCTTGACAATTTCTCATCTCTTTGTTCTTCATACTTACTGCCTACATTACAGCAAGAAATTATACATTAATGCCTATAGTATGAATTAGCACAAGCAGGTTGAAAAAAATAGTATATCCAGCATTGCTAGTTTAGTATACCTTAGACTTTGGTGTTCTCCAAAATTTACATAGCCAAACCCACTGAGCAGGAGGTATCCTAGATTTGCATCCATTGGCAATGTTGCTTTTGAGTGACAACTCATCCTTGTAAAATTTTCTCTTCAAATAGCACTTGTAATCTTTCCACTTCTTTCTAGCAGATATCAACACCCAGCACTTGTAACAATTTGGTATTTCAAAGAAATACTGCAAAAGTGTTCTGATTAGGCAACATTAGTAATTTGCAGGCAAAAAACATAGTTCAGAACTACAATCCAGTTTATTTAAGAGATTTTACCTTAACTGTCTTCCATAGCTTATCTTTTTCATATTCATGAACTTTGCTCCAATTGGTAGCTGCCAAAGAAATTTCTTTTCCCTTAACTAAAAAGAAGCAATGAAATTTGTGAGCCTGCAAGTTTTGAACCCACAAGGTTGGCCTTTGCTGTTAAATTCCAAACTGATCTTGTTTCTTGGATCATACTCTTTCCAGAATCTTTTCAACTTAGTGGTCCCTCTCACAGACTTCTCTGTTGTTGTCATATAACAAGTATTTAAATTAACCAATGTGTCATCCATTTCACAATATTCAAATAAACTGCCTAAATTAACAAGAGGAGAAGGCAACCTAAAAATAACCTTCCTGTAACTGTTGATTGATATCACCTTCTTCATTTTCATCATGAGTAGTAGCATCACTATCATACTGTTCACTACCATCATCATCCTCATCCTCATTTTCTACCACATCTATTTCTTCATATATCATGTTGTTCTAAATTAAGACAGGAACATAAATCACATATTAGAATGGCATAAATTAGGTGCTTCATATGCTTTCACATAAATCACATATTAGAATGGCATAAATTAGATTCTTACTCACTGGTTCTTTGTATATTCCTTTTATCCTTGCTTCCTCAAGAAATCTTGTAAAATTTCTCCACTCTTGATTTCTATCTGTGTTGGTGGCACACCAAGTTTCATCGATTGCATGTTAACCTCATTTAGCCTACTTCTGATTGTCCATGTTAGCGGTCCCCCAGAAGAAACAATAGAACTTTATTACCATGTTCAATGAATCAAACCAAAGAAACAAAAGAAACAATAGAACTATATCAAATTACCTAGACACAATAGCAAACCATTCATTATCAATTGGATCTTGCAAATAGTAGACCTGTTTTGCTTGACTAGCTAGTATAAATGGCATAGATGAAAGAATTTCCCTTTGTCTACATGATTGAAGTTGACTTGATTATTCCAAATTCATCTACTCTAATTCCAAAGATCTTTAACCCATTCACACTTGAATAATACTACACTAGCTGTGTTTGAATAATTCAATTCAACTATTTCATGGATCCCGCCACAAATTTGACCATCTCCTAATGTGTGATCTTGAATAACTTAATGTCTTTGCGAGTTGAAACTCCATCACACTGGGAAGATTTTCCAGCAGAATGGCTTCTTGTGTGGAATGTATAGCCATTAATCTTGTAGCTGTTGTATTTCTTCACCATCATCAAAGGCTTTTGTGCTAGTAGAACAACTTCTTGTGGTAGTCCAACTCCTTTATGCATTAAAGAATGCACATGTTCAATAAACCATTTCAGGAATTGTTGGTGGTGAGCAACTTCAACTTCTCTTCTACTTTTCCTTCTGTCTGCTTGTAGCATTGTGATATGCTCATTTTCAAACCTAGTAATTTCTGGATAACTAAGCAACACATGCCTTTGAGCTTGTGTCCATGAAATGTGATCTAGCTCATCTACTTGAAATGCAGAGAGCTGTCTTCCAATTGTTCTTAAATATATATTAGTGTTTGGACTGCTAGTTGTGCTATCATCAGTATGCATTGTCTCTTTGTTGGAATTTTCCAGATATCTTGCACAAAAATCCAAGCTCTCATCAAATATATATCCCTCAGCTATTGATGCTTCAGGATGTCTTCTAGTATGTACCATCCCTTTACACTTCCCAACAAACATCTCTGTAGACCACATGTTTCTGAATTGCACTGGTCCACCTATCAACACTTCACTTGCAAGATGGATGACAAGATGTTCCATTATATCAAAGAATGATGGTGGAAAAATCTGCTCTAGCTGACACATTGTTTCAGCAATTTCTTCTTCCAACTTTTGCATCTCAGTAGGATCTATGACTTTGGAGCAAACTTTCTTGAAGTACTTGCTAAGATTAATTAGTGGAAGAGCAACAGGGGCAGGCATGGTTCTACTTATAGCTAAAGGAAATACATCTTCAAAAATTATGTGGCAGTCATGAGTTTTTAGCCCAACTAATTTTTTCTCATCTAACCTGACCTTCCCATCCATGTTTGAAGCATAGTCTACTGGAAACCTTGCATTTTTCACAACTGAGCAGAATACCTTCTTATTATCTGAATTCATGTAGTGCATTGCTTCAGGCAAGTCTGGTTTCTCTTGAGTTTCATCAACATGGAGATGTGTTCTGATTTTAAATCTTTTCATATCCAGTCTTGTTTTCACATTATGTTTGGACCTGTTGTCCACTTGTAAAATTGTGTGAACAATATTATCAAACACATTCTTCTATATATGCATTGAGTCCAAATTATGTCGAACCAGCAAATGTTCCCAATATTCAAGCTGGAAAAAGATGCTTCTCTTCTTGAATGTTGACTCTACAGTGTGCACATCCTCCAGTACAGTATCTTCCTCCCCTTCATCTCTTTGTCTCTTTTTCTTCTTAGACTTTTGTTGTTTCTGTGTTTTCCCATAGATGGTGTGAATGCCTTTTGTCATTTCTGAAATCTCATGACCTGATGGCTGAATTGGAGGTTCCCTGTCTTCAGTTGTGCCATCAAATGAGTCTTTATCCTTCCTAAATGGGTGGTCTGCAGGTAGAAACATCCTAGTACCCAGGTAGCATGCTTTGTGTCCATGTTTTAAACGTTTGGAACATGTACCCAGCAGGCAGTGGGAGCAAACAACAATACTCTCTCCACTAAGAATTCCCCGGCCTAGCCAGTCACTAATTGTCCATAGCAGTGCAGCATACACCCTGAATTTCCTTCCTACATGAGAATCAAAAGTCCAAAGACCATCCTTCCATAACACTTTCAGTTCATCAACAACTAGCTGCAGGTAAATGTCTATGTCTTTCCCTGGTGCCTTCCTACCAGGAATAATAACTGACAAAATGAAGTTGTTTTCTTTCATGCAACTCTCTGCTGGAAGATTGTATGGAATCAGTACAATTGGCCAGATGCTGTAAGACCGGTTCATAGTTCTGAATGGATTGAAACCATCATTTGCCAGTCCAAACCTAATATTTCTAGCTTCTTTACTGAACCACTCATATTTTGCATCAAAATTCTTCCAAGCTGGTGCATCAGCAGGATGCCTCATAAGACCATCCTTGATCCTACCATCAACATGCCAACTCATAAGTGGGGCTGTGTTGCTTGACATGAATAATCTTCTAATTCTCTTCTTCAATGGGAAATGCCTGACCACCTTTTGAGCAACCTTGCTAAATCTTTTGCCACCACCAATTTCCTTCACAATCTTCCATCTGGATGCATTACATCTTTGGATGCAGATGCATTGATATTGTCTCCTCTATATATGATGCAGTCATTAATGCATGCATCATATGTGTCATACCCCAGCCCTACAGATTTGATGTACTGTTTGGATTCATGAAAATTCATAGGGAGAGTTGTATCCTCTGGTAGGACATCCCTAAATAGCTGCAGCACATCTTCAAATGTAGCTCTGGTTAATCCCCTGGTGTTCTTTATGTTCATCAGCTTCACAAGAAATTGCAGTTTTGTAAATTTTTTACATCCTGCATATAATTCTTGTCTGCCATTGAATGCCTCAGCTTCTTCATCAGCTTCTTCATCAGCTTCATCTGTTTCTTCAGAGTCATCATCAGTATCATCACTGTCAACTTGTGTATCTGATCCTAAAGAGCTATTGTTGTACATATCATGAGAACCCAACATCATCTCATCCATCTCATCACTTCCTAAAGGCAATTCTACTGATTCATTGGGTTGTACAGTAGGAATAGCACAATCTACTGATTCCCCATGGTATACCCATGTTGTATACCCAGGCATGAATCCTACAGATATTATATGGTCTTCAACATCTTCTAAACTTTGCCTAGAGATGTTACAACAAAGTTTGCATGGGCAGACAATCTTTTGGCTAAAACCAGAATTTGTAGCTGCAAACTGAATGAAACCCCTAACCCCATCTGCAAACTGTGTACTGGATCTAGCAGCACTCATCCAAGTTTTATCCATTGTACAAATAGATGAATAAACTTATCAACTTGTTCCTGTGTAACCAATAGCAAGATACTAGTTACTATACTAACATTCAAACAAACAAACTAGGTAATAACAGGAACAATTCAGAGTACAGCATATCAGAGCACATCAGGAACAGTTCAGAGTACAACATAGCATATCAGAGCACATCAGGAACAGTTCAGAGTACAGCATAGCATATCAGAGCACAAGTAATAATAGGAACAGAAGAGGAACAGAGCATATCAGAGCAGAGCACAAGTATAGCATATCAGAGCAGAGCACAAGTAATAACAGGAACAGGTGGTGAATTCCTAACCTGAAGAACCAGCCTCGGCATCATTGCAAGTTATTTGTCGATGAAGAATAGATCGACGTGGATCATCATTACGAGTGCCCATTGCGCGACGTGGATCTCGACGGAGAGGTGGTGGACGAGCTCCAGGTGGCAGCGGATCTCGATGGAGAGATGGTGGTGGACAAGATCGACGGAGAGGTGGTGGAGGATCTCGACGGAGAGGTGGTGGTGGACGAGCTCGATGAGGAGGTGGTGGTGGACGAGATCGACGGAGAGGTGGTGGTGGATCTCGACGGAGAGGTGGTGGTGGACGAGCTCGAGGAGGAGGCGGTGGTGGATCTCGACGGAGAGGAGCGGATCTCGACGGAGAGGAGTGGATCTCGTTGGAGGAGAGGAGCTCGATCGAGGAAGAGGAGGAGAGGCGCGTTGTATCTGAAAAAAAGAGAGCCAAGGTCAAAAAGAGAAAGACAAGGGTCAGTAACATGACATGAAAAAATTAAAGGACTAAAATGAAAAAAATTAAAGGACTAAAATGAAAAAATACTGTACTGGAGATATACTATACTTGTGTTATTATTGTGCTTTGTTCCCTTCTAGTTTACATTGTTGTCTAGCTAGTGATATTTTATTTTAACAGTAATTGTCTAGCTAGTTTACATTGTAGTCTAGTATAAACTACATAGTTTATACATAATCATAATCATAGTTTAAACATTCATAATCATAATCATAGTTGAATATTGTAAAACTAGACATTGAGATGCAAAACTAAATATTGAACATTTAGATGCAAAACTAAACATTGAGATGCTAAATATTGAACATTTAGATGCAAAACTAAACATTTAGATGCAAAACTAAACATTGTAGTCTAGTTGCCCATGGTCTGAATATTTATGAATTCAGAACAATGAAGGCCTTCTAGACATAAAATTAAATGATCAACACTAGATAAACAGAAAATCAAGAAACTGATCAACACTTGAAAAACTGAGAATCATCAACACTTGATAACCAACATTACAAACCATTGTTCAACTTACAAACCAACATTACAGTAGATGCATTGTTCAGAACACTAGTCCACTAGAACACATTACAACTTAAAATGAAACACAATTTCTTCAAGGGTCTTCAATCATGTTCTTCAAGGGTCTTCAATCTCCACAAAATCAAGGCAGATGTGACCATGCCTTGGGTCTGCAACAATCAGCAACAGTGATCCCTCTACTATATTTGCCTCCTCCCTAAATTGCTGCCATCCTATTGTGAATGCAATTCTATCATCTTCATCTTCCATGTGGTACCATCCTTCAAAGGGCACATCAAATTCCCTAGCCAACAGATTTGAATGTCCTTGCCATGGGAATCCAACTTCTCTAAATGTTTTTGCAGAAAGGTACTGGCATAGTAACAACTTGTGTAAGAACTAAGTCTGAAACATTGCATAAAAAAGTGAGAAATTAAGTAGTAGATAGTTACCAAAGCATCTAGTTCAACATTTTCCTGATTATACTTGTGCACCATAAACTGCATCTCATTGACACTTCCATAGAATTCTTCCTCAGCTAGTTCTTGCCCTGGTTTTAGAGCCAAAACCTTGTAGATACCATAATTGATGGTTGCCATGTTCTCCTCACTAATTTCTCTGATGTTTGAGAAAATAGTCTTCTGAAGTATAGCTCTAATTTCAGGCATCACACAGTAAAGACCTGCTCAAAGTAGTAAACAATGGAAAACTAGTTAACATAGAAAGTCTTTCAGCTAACATGACATAAAACAGTTAAAATTGTGAAACGGTTTACCTCCATCTGCAACAATAGGCTTCTCAACCTTCATATTGTCCACAAATTCAGACACTGTGATATCAAAATTGTTGGCCTGTTCCACATACCTGAAAGAGACAACCTCACCTTGCTGGATATCATATTTCCTAAAAAGGGAACTCCAGTATGGTCCACAGATGGTAGTTCTTGACACTTCTTTCTCCAGGAAGAAGTCATACACATGCCCGTTCCTGCATGTAGCCACCATCCAGTTCTTTGACATTGCAAATTTTTCAAGTTGTTCCTTGAATTTGCAAGGTACTGCCTGAAATAAAAACAAGAGGAATGTTTGTCATTATACACCTCCTTTCTAGATAAAAACAAGAGATCCATTGTACTGATGTTATAACTTACCACTCCATTTTCAAATCCCTGCATCATAATCAGATCAAAAGAAACTACACGCCTGTCAGAATGGAGGCCACAGTTTTGCACTGGTTGCTGGCACAGAACACAACTCATCTCATCCATTCCTATGAAAAAAATGGAAGTATTAAGATATGGAACACAAATTCATTCATGGATGACATGAAAAGAGGCAAAGGATCTGAATCACCTGTAGGATAACTTGTGCTCTTGTTGTACAATCAGAGATCTGCATCACACATGAAACATTCAGATGTAAGTACACAAACAAAACAACAATATTCAGGTAAGAACAAGAGATTAACTCACCATAGGCAGAAGAAATAACTCCATACTACCACCATGTTAAATAGGAAAGCACCTGGACGTGGGGGCAAGCACCTGGCGCAGCACTTCCCCCACTTCCCCCACTTTCCCCACTTCCAAGGACGTGTGTGCAGTGCATAAATGTAATAAATGAAAAAATGCTCTAAATAAATGTACAAAATGGTCTGAATGCTCTGGTAATTTAGGCACAAAATTCAGGCACAAAATGCTCTGGTAATTTACACAAGTAGTTGACTAGTAGTAGAACTAATGTAGTCTATTATGGAACTAATGTAGTCTAGTAGCCCATGGTCTCTGAATATTTATGAATTCAGAACAATGAAGGCCTTCTAGACATCAACAAAATAGGAATATGAAATAAGTAATAAAACAAGCACATCCATAGTTGACAACATTAAAACAAGCACAACCATAGTTGACAACATTAAAACAAGCACAACCATATAATTTCAGGCACAATACAAGTGATACAAACACTAGTAGTTAACTTACAGAATAAGGACATAATAACTAAAGCTTAAAACAACATTGATGACATTGTTCCTTAAACAACTGCAGCACAACCTAAACAAGCATCTGTTAACTAACTGATTCCTCATTAGCCTTGTCACTAACTGATTCCTTAGTTGACAATGTCAACAAGCCCAAGGTGATCACTCATATGTTCTATCTTGATCACAAGCATTGAAGCCCATCCAACATCAGCAGCAAATGTGAAGTCATTCCACCCTGCGGTGAAAATGACTTCTCCATGTTCCTTGCTAATGGAGTAGGCACATGCAATAAAGTTCTCTTCGTCTCCTTCTATGTCTTGCCCTTCCCTGGAAAGATGTGCTATGCCATGTCTTGGGTACCTGTAGCCTTGTACAGCCTCAATAGGCATGAACTGCAATAATCATGTATTTCACAGTTAGTATTTTTTTACACATTAGGCATGCATAGAATGAAACAACAGAATAGTGATTTAGCTCTAAGCCTTACCAGTGCATCCCATGCTTGGTTTTCCTCATTCATCTTGTGTACCCAGAAATTCTTCTCATCATTACTTTCAATGATCTCATGGTCTGTCACATGAACATCTTTGTAGATGGCAAATAAGATGGTGGCCATGTTCTGTTCAGTGATTGATTGAATGTTTGAGAAGATTGTCCTGTACAGAATGCTTCTTATTCCAGAAGGGACATCTCCAATCACTAAGCAAAAGAGAAGAAATAAAATAATTAGTACTAGTACATGTAAAGAAATTAGTAGTAGTTGAGGAAATAGTTAGTAGTAGTTGTTAGCAAGAACTTACATGGAGCTTCATGGATGTACTTTTCAACACCATTTGAGGAAATGGTGACATGGAATAAATTGTCCAAACCCTCAATCGGATCTGGATCATATTCAAATTCCAGTACATCACCAAGACCAATGTCGTAGACTCTCCACAATGACGTCCAATAAGGACCACAAATCAATGTCTTTTCATCAGTTTTCTTCAAGTATAGATCATAGTTTCTAATTGCACTGCTGTTGGCAACCAGCCAATTCTTAGGAGTGAAATCATTCAGTCTCTCCCTAAATGAACATGGAACAACCTACAGGATGAACATAACATAATGTAGTTAACTTACCAACCTACAGGATGAATATAACATAAAGTAAACTATTGTTGTCTGGATGTGAAAACTCACCACACCATCAAATGGAAACTCATCAACAATGACAATCTGGAAGCTGGTTGCCCTCCTCTGTGTCCTACCACAGTTGTGAGCAGGTTGTCCACACACAGCACAGTCCATTGCTAAAAATTAAGCAAGTAATTAGTAACAGAAGCTAAACATTGCAACCATATTACAGTACTGAAGAACAATCTACACATTTTAGTACTGAAGAACATTCTACACATTTCAGTCACTTATAATCTGATGAACATAATCAGGAACATATTCATGAACATAATAAGGACAAAACCTAATCAGGAAAACGCAACCCTAATCAGGAACATAATCAGGAAAACGCACATTCCATGAAAACCCTAATTTGAAAGCCTAATCAAGCAGAGGATGAACAGTTAGAAGAAAGAGGGATTTACCTGAGAAGAAACCCTAATGAAGGAGTGGTTCTTCTTCTTTGGGTATCTTGCGGTCACTGTAATATTACAAGAAGAAAGAGGGATTAGGACAGAACCGCAAAATAAAGATTAAAGCAACAGAAGTGAAGAAGGTTGGACGAATCAAGCAACAGAAGTGAAGAAGGTTGGAAGAATCAAGCAACAGAAGAAAATATTAGAGAGAGAACTGAAGAAATCTGAAGAACTGCAAAGGAACTAGAATTCACCATACGAACTTCCGAGTCTGCAGATGGATGGAAAGAAAAAGAAAAGATTAGAGAGAGAACTCTGAAGAAATCAAGAAATCGAAGAGCGCAAATCAAGAACTCACCTACAATCACGAGTCTGCAGATGGATGGAAAGAAAAGAAGAGATTAGAGAGAGAACTCAAGAAAAGATAAGAAAACAAGTCTCAAGAATCGCATAGGAACTCACCGTAGAACCGCTGAGTGGGAGAGAGGAATCGCCGAATGGGAGAGAGAGGGAGGTTGTCCTTGGTTCCCTCCTTATAATATTCCAACGCTCCACGCGCTCTGTCTCTTGGTTCCGGATATTTTGGCCCATATTTTGGCAGTGGGCCTTTTTCCTAGTACTTTCTCCTACGGTTGGAGTACTTTGTCCTGATTGGGCCTTTGTGTTTTTGAAAAATTCATTTTGTTGCAGCAACTTATCCTTAGTATGGATTTGTTGCATACAACTAGAAGTATCTGAGAGAAGTTTCTTTTTGAATCCATTTTAAAAAAGCAGTGGCAAGTAGAAAAAATTCAATTTGTTGCAACAACTTATCCTTGCTATTGTGAAAAATAACACAATAGCGGTATGGATTTGTTGCATCTATATTTTCAGAAAAGCAAACACAAGCGGATCAGAAAATACAAACTTGATATATAATATAAGTTCAATAATAGCTGGATACAAACACAACTGGGTACACAACCACAACTAGATACAAACACACTGGATACAAACACACTGGATACAAAGTTAATTCATGGGCACTACTTAGATGATCTCTAGTAGATGATCCCTAGTTGATGATCTCAACAAAGTTAAGACCAATAAACTCTTGCATGGGCTCTACTTTCATCAAAAGAAGTGCTTCATTGCCAATGTTAGCAGCATTGGTGAAATCAGTCCATCCATTCTCGAAAACACACATGCCCCATGTCCCGAGCAATGGAGTAGGTGCGTCAATGAACTCTTCTTGTTCTTCTCCTAGTTGTCCATCCTTGGAAAGATGAGCAATGCCAAAACCAGTACATGTACCCATCTATAGCCTCGATGAGGCATGTACTGCAAAACAAATAAATATCCACAATTGATTTAGTTGCATGCAAATAAAATAATTTCAGATGTCAAACATATGAACTGTGGGAAATTACCAGTGCATTGAAGTGAACATTATCATCATCCATCTTGTGCACCCAAAAATGTTTCTGATCCTTTGGTTCATAAAATTCCTTCTCCACAAAAACATCTTTGTAAATGCCAAACAGGATTGCAGCCATGTCATGTTCACTAATGGAGTGGATGTCTGAGAAGATTGTCCTATAGAGGATACTTCTTATTGGGCTAGGAAAATCTCCTACAACTAATCAGAGAGGATGTGTTAGCCTTAATTATTTCGAAAATGCATTGTGAAAAAAAGATGAGTTATTGTTGTGATACCAGTTTCTTCAACTGCATCCTTCTCAACATTGTTGGAATGAACAGTTATGTCAAATGAGTTCTCTAAAGGTTCAAAGGGATCATCAGTATATTGGAAATGTACAACATCACCCACAGCAATGTCATAAACTCTAACTAATGATCTCCAGTAAGGGCCACATATTAGTGTAGCTGACTCATCCTTCTGTAAGAATTAATCAAATCTTCTGAATCTTGGGATCTTGGCAACTAACCATTTCCCAGGAACTAAATTGTTCAACCTCTGTTTGAATGAGCAGGGAATGTACTACAGTTTAACAACATAATTTAGTTCCCATTACCAAAAACTATTTGAATGAGCAGGGAATGTCAAATCCATTAGCTCTCCTGTTACTAGGGAATGAGCAGGGAATGAGCAGAAAAACTTACTACACCACGTCTAAAACCATGGCCAATGACAATGTCAAATCCATTAGCTCTCCTGTTAGATCTACCACAATTGTCACCAGGCTGATCACAGATAGCACACGTCATGCCATCCATCACCTACAAAATAACATCCAGTTTAATTCACCTACAAAAATTCACCCAGGTCGATCACAGATAGCAGGTTCAAATTCAGAACCTGAGAGCTGAAAAGTCGAAGGAGGAAATTCAGAACATGCGACCTGAAAATGTAGTAGAAGGATTAGATTGCATCAGATTAAATGAAATAGAATAATAAAATCTGTGTATAGAATTGAACTCACCCAGAAAGTCGAAGGGATAGAAGAAAAGCTCTGCGCAGAAGAATTGTAAACCGTCCAGGTTTCTCCTCCTATTTAAAGGTAAAGGGATGTAAAACTGCTCCCCCACGTCCACCACTGCCCCACGTCCACCACTTCCCCCACGATGTGGCCCATTTAAACAGACATTGTCCACTGTTTTCCCCCACGATGTGGCCCATTTAATCAGACACTATCCAGGCCCATTCAGTACTAATCTAGCTTTATTATCACCAACTGGAGCCACGCAGCTGGATCCCTAATTTTGACTGGAATAATCCTAGTGTCCCTGAAACTGAACAAGCAGACATCTCCCTCTTTCAGACTAAAAGTTTTGACAACATCTTTCCATCCAAAACAGATAACTGCTTGTCCAGATTCAGTTAGCATCATTCTACAATACTGAGTCTTGGAAACTGTTGGCTTGTTCACAACAAGAAGAATAACTTCAGATCCTTTAGGAACCCCAAGCCTGGGAGCTCTTGAGCATAAGACAGGCTTTAGAAACTTCAAAAGATAAGTATTTGTGAATTCTTTTCAAAAAACCTGGAAAACAGAAATTTCAATTATGATCAAAACATACCATACAGTAACCATTAGTAGTGAACATGATCAAACATTACTAACCATTTCTCCTTCTCCAGGTCTCCAGTGAACATGATCAAAGGAAGATATGATGTTTTCTTCTGTCAATTTCCACACATACTCCTTAATATCAGGTCTTGGTAGCACTTCAACATAGCTTCTCAGTTGGATAACTTGATTGAATGTCAAATCAACCTTTTTTGCAAAAATGCATTCATTTTCAAAGAATTCTTCACCAGCAAAATCAGGTCCTACATGACAAATAAAGCATTATTCATCACCCAGAAAAACTCTAGTAAAACAAGTATAATAGTAAGCATCTGCAGGTGAAAATCACACCTCTAGTAGTAATCAGACTCCTTTCATGAATCTCAGTGGGGCTATACCTACAAAGATGTGCATAAATATGTTATAAGAGATACTCAGATAAATGGTAAGAATGGGTTTAATAAGACAGGGTAGTACTCTTCAATTTTAAGTATCTCAAGCTTAAGGTAGAACCACTGATGTCTGAGTCTTGGTGGTAGTTTTCTTTCATCTGTAAAACTGAACATGCAAACATCCCCTTCCTTCAGATTAAATGCATCTACCACCTTTGCCCATCCAGGAGGGATGATCTGGGCTTTTCCATCAGCCTGAAGAATCATCCTATAGTACTTTATTGGAGATCCTAACTTGAGCATCACACCTACACTAACCAATTGAGATCTGGCTTGAATACACTGTCTCATGAGGTGTTCATCCATGAGGAACTGCATCAGGAACTTTCTTGTAAACTCTTGACTGAATTCCTGAAATTTGTTAAATAAAAATGTGAGTAATGTGCAGAACTTACAGATAAAAATATGAATAATGTGCAGAACATATATACATACCATTAAACCCTCCAAAGGAATGACATTTGTTGATGTAATTGTGCTAACATAATTCTTAATTGCAGGCCTTGGTAGCACTTCCACATTTCTTCTTAGCTGCATTAATTGGTGGTAATTCATTTGAACCAAATTTCCAAAAATACAGTTTGTATCAATTGAATCAAATCCTGAATGTCCAGGTCCTAACAAATGCCAAACAATGTATCATCAGTACCAGAAAATATAGATTAATGACAAGAGCATAGATTACAAAGTAAATGGTGCTAAACAAACCTCTAATTGTGATCATTAGCCTATCATCCCTCTCATCATCTTGGACTCTGTAGTAATCATATTCATCAGTGAACCAATTACAGAACTATTTTTAGATCTATTTCTAGCATTAGTAAAAATCAGATTTTTTGTTTAGAATTACAGATGAATTAGATGAACCATTTCAGATATACAAATCACACACTAGATGGATGAAAAGACCATACTATATATACAAAGCACACACTAGATATACAAAGCACACACCTCCAATTATCTGATTGCTCTTGAGAAATCGCTAGGTGTGTGAGAGAAGGGATGTGGCTGCTGCGATCCGATTAGTGCCATGAGATCTATTGCGAGCTGCTATGGATGTGCCGCTAGGATCTGCAGCTCTCCGGCGGCGGTGGTCTTGGCAGACGGAGAGGACCGAGGATATGCAGCTCTCCGGCGTGGTGGTCTGTGCGGACGGAGATGATCTGCAGCTCGGGCTCGGGCGGTGGTTGTCTGGCGGCGGGTGGTGCGGCGGCCGCTGACGGATAGGATCTGCAACTCCGGTTGACTGGTGGCGAGTGGTGCGGCGGCACGGACGGTGAGGATCTGCAGCTCTCCGGCGGCGGGTGGTGCGGCGGCGCGGAGGACACGCGCGAGAAATGGAGGCCAAACCCTAGCGCTGGCGGCGGGGTGCCTCTCTTATACATTGGACAACAGAGGGGAGGGGGGTTTGTGCAAGGTGGCGCGGGTGGAGGGACGAATAGTAAACTAAAATATTAACTGAGGGGCGTCCCAGCTAATCGCTATAACTACGGAGCCGAGGTGGAAGGACACAGAAAAGTTAATAACAACCTAAGGTACTAATGTGCAAAATGACCATACTATATACGCACACACCCACCCACCGCGGCCGTCACTTTCTCCACTCCCTCACTCCCTCACTTTCCACTCCCTCACTCTCTCCCTTTCCTCGTGTTAGGGTTCCACCGCTGCCGCCGCCCAACATGAAACCCCTCCAGCGAATCCCATCGCCGCCGCCACCTGAGGAGCTTGTCTGTTTTTTTCTCGTGTTCTTCTTCTATTCTTCTTTCTTCTTCTGTTCTTCTTGATTAGGAACTGTTGTTCTTATTCTACTCGTTAGATCTTTTCTGTTCTTGATTAGGAACTGTTGTTTAGATCTGATCTAGTCTTCTTAGATTAGTGTATAGATCTTTTCTCGTGTTCTTAGATTACTGTACTAGATCTGGTGTTGTTCTTAGATCTAATCTGGTGTTGTTATTAGATTAGTGTTCTTAGTTTAGATTGTTGTTATTAGATTAGATTTGTTCTGTTCTTAGATTTTTTTGAGATTTATGTTCTTTTGTCTAACCTGCTATCTTATCTTGTTTGATCTAACCTGCTATCTGATCTTGTTTGATCTAACCTGCTATCTGATCTTTGGGTGCTTAGATTTGTTCTTTGATTTATGTTCTTTGTCTAGATCTATGTTCTTAGTTCTGTTCTTAGATTTGTTCTGTTCTTAGATTATATTTTGTTTAGGGTTCTGCTAGGATTAATTCTGTTGATGTCAAGAGTTGATGATTATTTCTGGTTAGGGGTCTGTTGATGAAGAAATGTTCTGAATTTTCAGAAATTTCATAATGTTCAGAAAGTTCAGATTGTTAAGATTGTTCAGAATGTACTGAACTTTCTGAATGTTCTGATCTTTCTGAATGTTCTGATCTTTCTGAATGTTCTGGATGTTCTGATCTTTCTGAACTTTTTGAATGTTCTGAATGTTCTGATCTTTCTGAACTTTCTGAATGTTCTGATCTTTCTGTTTTGCTATGTTCAGAAAATTCAAAAATTACTGAATGTTCAGAATGTTCAGCATGATCTGAACTGTCTAAATGTTCTGTACTTTCTGAATGTTAGGAATATTCAGAATGTAATTATTGACTTTCTGAATGTTTTGCTATTTGATCATGTCCTGAACATGTTTTAGCATTTCTGATTACATTGCTTTAGCATTACTGATTACATGCTGTCTTTATACTAGATGGGAACCTGTGAGAACCGTGCCATTGACATCTCAGATGACAGTGGCAGCTTGATCCCAAGCCACATCACTAGTGGCAGTGACAGCTCTGGCAGTGACACCTCTGCCAGTGACACCTCTACGGAGTGGTTCGTGCCAGATGGTTATGTGCCAATTATGCCAGCACAAGATGATGGCTTGGTTTTAAGGGGTATGTATCTATACAAACTTTGAACTATCTAGTCTATTACAGCAGTTGAGAAATGGTACTAATATTTATAAAATTTGTTCTATCTGTGCTGTATCAGGACCAAAAAACAAGGGAATATATGAGTGGGACCACCAGTGTATGTTTGGAAATGACATACTACTGTGTCCATGCCAAGTTGAGTTTACGGGCGAATGGTGCAATGGCGTATACAGCAATAAAGTACTATGTCTACAAGATGATAGAGTCACCGTCATTGAGAAGAAATGCAAAATGGTGAGCAACTATTTACTTTATCATGCATAACGGTAGTAGAAACAGAGTCCAAAAGAATGCTAACAGTTGTGTAAACTTGATACTTACACAGAATTTAATCTGAGTTCACAACCAAGTACCAAGGATTTTCTTGATGAACCACTTACTTTACAAGTTGAATCCATGGTGAAGATGATCGTGTGGATGTGAGGATGAAGATGGGAGTAAACAATAGAGCAATGATAACCCGATGGATGGTGGGCGGTACCGTGCCTTCAATATGAAGAAGGATGATGCTATCTTTGTTAGTTTTCTCGTACAAGTCGACGGTAAGTTGCGGTGATGCTCATGACCTCCATAAGCGTAAAAGATCTTGATTGGGTGGAAGTAGAACTTCATTATAAGTTCTACTTATTTTGGATGTAATTATCGATGGGTTGCTTAAGTTGGACCGCCTAGTACTATATATTTGGACTACTAAGTACTACTTTTGTAGTTGTAAGTATGGAGGAGCAGTAAGTACTATGTTGGATTATCGAGATGGAATCGTAGTATATAATTATGTGTGTGGTATCTGTTTTCCGATTATTTGATTATCTTTGGTTATTCTTTTGGAGGCACGGCACAAATTTCCGCAAAGGGATGACCATTTTGAGGCACACTTTATAGTGCCTCAAATGGATGACCATTTAGAGGCATGTTTGACAGTGCCTCCAATGATCATCCATTTGAGGCAATGTCGTGCCTCACCGGTTGGACATTGGAGGCGTGACATAGTGCCTGAGATGGATGATCATTGGAGGCACACCAAATAGTGCCACAGTTGGTCACTATTTAGAGGCATAATTTAGTGCCTCTAAATGGTAACCAATTCTAATTGTGCCTCGTTCATATGCTTTTAGTGGCATTATCACAGAAAATGCCTCTAAAAGTTATGTCTTTTTGAGGCACAGGTCAAAGTGCCACTGATAGTTTAGCATGGAGGCACTGGACTGTGCCTCTATTTTTCAAAACATTAGAGGCACTATCAATAGTGCCTCAAAAGGATAAACTATTAGTGGCACTTTTAAAACTGCCACTAAAAATTCATATTTGGAGACACTATTTTTCGAAGTGCCTCAATAGATACAATTAGAGGCAGTTTGAAAAAGTGCCTCTAAGAAAAGTGCCTCTAATTCCTGAACGTGCCATAGTGAGGGAGGCGGAGCAGAGCGCGTGGCTGCTCGGTCGCGGGGTTGAGTTTCTTCTTTTCTTTTCAGAGTACGGGTGGTTTAACTTGGCGGTGGCATCCCGTGCAATATGATCAAACAGTTAGGGGTAAACCTGTCCAAAAAAAAGTCGGACGAAAATAGGGACAGACGAACCTACCTCTGGCAAAATTAGTAGATATAGATAGATAGATAGATAAATAGATACTACTAGTTGAATACCTGTGTGTTGCTACGGAACAGTATAATTAATCGACAAATAACTTATATATGACACCAAGGAGCATTTCAATTGTGGCGACAATCTCTTGTGTAAAATCTTTGGCAATGGTGACCTCATGCGGTGTGTCCATGGAAGTATGTGCAATGACATCACAACCTCATGCCTAACAGTAGAACATAAAAAATTTAACCTTCTGAGATACGACAATGAAGGGGGTCAATTTGTAATCTTGCGTTGTCAAATTATAAGAAAAGTTTTCCTGCAAAAAAAAAAGCAAAGTGAAGAAAATAAAATGTAATGGATCAGCATACATCCATCATTCCATAGTGAATGTAAACAATCGAGAATCAGGGCACTATGTGTTAATTTAATCATCAAAAATTTTAGGGAACAAAAATAGAAGTAAGAAAGGGACCATATTCTAAACTCATGTTTCTGCTACGTGCAAAATGGTATCACCTTTACATTGCAATATACACAGATTTAAGTAAGTAAATAGATTTAACAATTGGAAGAAAAGGAGATAGAATGGATATTCAGATCTGCATCATGAGAAAACAATCAACCACCTTTGAAGTCCATTGCCGAAGACGGTTTATACACTTCACCATTAAACAGCCTATCGAGAAGTCATCGATGCCGACCTGCTGATGTTCGATGTTGAATGGGCTATGGTGCCGTTCAGTAGAAATTTAAGTTTGCATCACTCAAACCATGAAACAGCAGCGCGCAGAAACATCAGTAATATCTCCCCAAATGCATCCGTTGAAAGTCTAAAACCAAGCAACGAGAGCAGTACAGTACAAACACTCATCTAGAGACCGCGACGTCTCTGCCTCCTTCGCTCGCGCGCAAGCACTCGACAACCAGCGTACCGCCGCTCGCTACTCCTCTATCCTGTCCTGGCGTCCTCGCCGCTCGCGATCCTCCGCCGCCACGCTCCCCGTCCAGCGCCAACGCCGCCAGGAATCGTCGCCCTCTAAGTTTCCCGGTGCTACCCGCAAGCTCCCAGCGCCTCAGTCGTCTTCCTCGTTGACGTCGAGCCCCGCATCGTCGTCGCCCGCTCGCCTCCTTCGCCAGATCCGACAGCCACTCCATCCCCGAGTGCGCCTCCACAACCTCCTAGACATGCCAACCTAGAGCTCATCCCCATCCCGTGCGCACTCGGCCTCGCCTGCCGTGCTCCTTCAAAAAATGAATTACATTCGTATAATTCATTTTGATGTGGAAGGATCCTTGTGTCCCTGTAATTCTCCTGGGTGGATGATTCAGAGGTGTGCACTGAAAAATAAAGGAATAATGCAACACATGAATTAGTCCCTTTCACCTCAACAATTCTTAGGTCGCCACCTGATCTTGCGACATCATTCCCTTCATGGACAATGTTGTGGAAACCATTTTCATCATGTAGTTCCATCGTGGAGACAGAGGTTGCCCTTTCTGCTGCTAATTTCTTTGACTTGTCATGCACAAACATTCTTACTTTGTATGTAGAGCCTGATACAGAAACTTTAGACCCAATCTCGAGAGGAATTGTCTTGTGCCGATACTCTTCCAACAACTTGTAGTCTTTCCTTTTCTCACAATAAAAAATTGTAGTCTTTCCCAGGAAGAAGTTTTTGGAAAGTGATTCCTTATCTGACACCCAGAAGAGTTTAAATAGTAGAAAATAGACAGGCTCGGCATTCTTTATCTTAGGGTATTCCATCTCCATAATTTGCGTCACTTTGTTTGACGGTATCACTATTTTCTCAGTATAACACTATAATATGGGGATGCACCATCAAGATCCCAGGGAACGCCTACGTCTCAGGCAACTAAGAAATAACTATTTCTCAGTCGGCTGCCATGGCTGGCTCAATCAAATGTAAACATGCATGGTTTACAAACAAAAAACTGCAACCAGAATGCACGAATCTTAGAACCAAAATCCAACGGTGAACAAGATGACTCAGGCGCCTGAGAAATAGCAAAACCGTTTGAATTTGTACAGTTTAAGTTCATCCGACATAGTTGTTAACTACCTAATAAAAGGAACTCTTTATGTATTAATTGTAGAATATATGGTTGAGAGATAACTGTTCTAAATTGCAGAGTACCTCTATGTAGTAACTGGCCAAATTCAACTGGGCATGAATTGACTCAGTAGCACAACAACAACCATAAAACCCAACAGTTTGACCTTGGAGTTGGTCATAGAACTGTCCTCATAGTCCGGTCCACGGATTTTGCGTCTTCCAAATTAGAACACTTGTGAACTTTGTCCACATGAAAGAAGTCCATCCTTCTAGGAGTGCTCTGTACTGAATATAATTGACCAATTGTACCTGAAATTTAAGGTTGCCATTAGATACAAAACTACATTGCTTCAGTTCTGAAGCATAAAACTTCAATATCACCGATGCCTAGAATTGTTTCTTCTTGATCAACTCCAAGGCTTCAACCTTCGGAGTCACCCTGTTGCATCCAGAAAATCGATCCCATAGAGCATGTGATGCGGAATCAACTAATCCCTGTTGATTGAAATTTCCTTTGCTTCGTGCATGGTGCTTGTACTACAGCATCAGACAACCAAATCCAATTGTTCTCAAGATCTAAAGCAATCAGCGCATAAAAAGAGATGAAGAAAAATCCAAGCTTTGACAAAGCACCGCACCAGAACGCACACTCACACAGGCTAAAATTCTATACATGAGGGATGGGGCAAAAATGTCGAGCGGTCACCGGCGACGACAGTACCTTTGTGAGATGAGGCGCTCGACGGCGACGTCGGCATCCATGCCCTTGAAATTCGACCGGAGAGGATCGGCGTCCATGCCCTTGAGACTCGATCGGAGAGGATCTTGGTACATCTCGGCCTTGGTGCTGTCTTCCAGGATCCCCTTGAGCTTCCTTAAGGCCAGAGGGATCACCACCCCCTCCACCGCCGCTACGCGGGGCTGCTGATGCGGCCTCCCGTCCCCCCTCCCCCCCTTGTAGCGCGCCGGCCGCCGCCCCCACGCGACCTCCGCCCCATCTTGGTCATCGACAGCCGCCGCGGGAGTGCCCTGCTATGGGTGGAGCTCGTGCCATCCCAGCGCCTCTCTGCCGTGTTCGTTGAGCCGGAATGGTGAGGTTGGAGCTCGCGGGTGGATCAGGAGGAAGGGGAGGGAGGCGGCGGCGCCCGCGGTGGAGAAGGGGATTTCCCGAAGCGTGGTCTGTTCCGGCTCGTGCAGAAGGAACCGCCTATTGACTTTGCGGTGGCAAACTATGTAAATTCTCCAAACACGTAGGGGTAAAACCGTCCAAAATAAAGCGGACGGAAATTAAGAAGGACATACCTACCTCAATTTAAATTAGTAGATGGATTTATTTATATTTTGTTGTTTAAATTGGCAACCTAGTTATCTGCGCGTAACTTATAATCCTAAACAGAAAGAGTACCTAAGGGATCATGAAAGTCTGCCCTCACGGAGCAGTACGAGGCATCATGAAAGAGATCAGAATTGCTCTGCTAGCGTAGAGGCGTCCCAAGGAACGATGGCTCATGTCTCTAGCACTTGAACCACATGCTTGTGAGGGAAATACCAACGGAGCAAAGAACCGTGATTGTTTTTTCTTTAGGGAAAAATCGTGATTGTTAGGAGAACCAGAAAAGCGAGCCGAAACAGATCTCCTTACCGAATCAGCTGACCGCGATTAATCCAAAATATATTCAACTTGGAGAGATCAATCTCTGCACTGTTTGTATCGTCTGCAGTTTGCTTGTTTCTAGCGATGAAAACGAAGCGGCAACTGACTGAACTAACAGCTTGTACGGAGTAGTACTTCCTCCGACCCATATAACTTAATTTGGATTTGTCAAAATTTGATGAACCTATATAGTAAATAGTGTCTAGATTTATTTAAATCTAGATAAATTTAAGACAACTAATATGTATCAAAAGGAATACTATATTTTATTTACGAAAACGGAAACGGAGACTGAAATCACTTAAACAAATTGGTACACAGATACATGCTCCATATACACATCGGATACCCCGAACGATATGCACGTTCCTTGTACAAATTGACTATAAACCCTGTACATAATCACCTAATCTTAATTCTGAAATCCCAAACCCAAGTTGTGTGATGAATCAACTTGGCAAAATTTATTTCCATTAATGCTTTGCATGTCTAATGTTCAGGTGATGTACTGTATCACGTTCAAGTCGATCTTTGTTTGCCCGATTTGTGGTGCCCACGGGGCTCCATTGAAACCAAAGGGTATCCATGGGGGTTTCGGCATATGGCCATCGATGATCTCGCGCGGGCACTTTTGTGTGATACTGTCTTGACCGTCAACTTGTCTTCACCTAAATACACAAACCTAACAGTGAAAAGAAATAAACCATAAGGCCTCGTTCGGTTCATTGGGTTCATTGGTTATGGCCATTAATATGGACAGAAGGTAGTACAAGCATTGTTCAAATTGTAATATTTTTAAGTTTAGACTTTTAAAATATAAACATTTCTTCAGACCTGAACCTTTTTAAATAAGAAAACACAAAACAAATCAAAAAAATTAAACAATTTATGTTGTCGGCCCATTAAGGGATCGTTGCGTGCATGAGGACTCCATCCCGCAACGACCGAACAATAGGACCTCCGAAAAAACCTATACATCGCATAATGCGATCTCCACTGCGTTGCCTCACGTCCTTTTCTGAACCGGTCTGTTAACATTTTGGGTCGATGTTTTATGTCACGCTAGTCCGAGTCGATTTGACTGGTTTTCCTATCTATTTTTTCAGGAATTCTGTCTGGTTTTCTACTCTGATTTTTATGTGGGGTTTTCTATTTTTCAATAAATGTCCTGATTCGAAAAACAATTTAGATCCGAGAAGTGTTCGGATCTAAAACTGACATGGATATGACTTATCGGATCCCTATAATTAATTATCCTAGGCGCATAAAGACCTACGGCCCATAAAGCCCAAAGAATACCAAGCAGCATCCAATGAATAAAAACCTGTTTGGTAGTCAAGGAAGAAGTGCGAATCCACATAGAGTCTGTATTGTAATCATAACATGTAACCTCACCGGATACGCCTCTAGGACCCAGCCTCTCATTTAAAGGCTGGAAGGACCCAACGGAGAGGACACATGAGTTTTCTAGTAATCTGTGCGAGCTAGATCAAAACTAGCGAACCGGTGACATTGTAATCAAGTTTCCACCATAATCAGACTATATTAACTTATGTTTGTCTGATTAGTCGACGAAAACACCAGTGCTCTCTTTTCCATAAAAACCCTATGCCCATAACAATGGGCATCGTCTGTGGAAAATCTGAGCATTGGAGCCATGGATTCAGTGGCTTTCTCTCTACCAAGCAACAACCCAACAATCGAGGTCAGTGAGGTCCACTATGATCTCGTAGATCCACGCCTGCCCACCCCTTTATCGGCTCCCATCAACTTTGACCAGGAGACCGATATCATGATCGAATGTTTTCACCTTTGCCTAGGAGGATCTGAAAACCTCTGCCTTTCGGCTCCGATATATTCGGATCCATCAGCCACAACCGCATCGCTTACAACGACACCTACATCTTCTGCCCGCTCTACTAGAAAAGTCGCGACCAACCCGACAAACGTCGATGGCAAATACGAAAAACCCGCAGATCTGGAAGATTTGGCTAATCTATGCGATAGCCTCTCTTTCGGGTTAGACTCGAAGTCAACACCACTTCGCGGCTCAAGCTCATCAAACGTCGATCCTGACGAATCTGAAGAAAGCATCGACTCTAGAATTAGGAAGGCTGAATCTTACCCGGAGCAAGAACCCTAGGACTTCATTGGATCTCAAAACAGTGTCTCCTATGGATACGACAGCATTGACGGTCGATCATACCTAGCGCATCATCAAGTGTGTGTGTGATCATAGGAGGAGGAGAAACCTAAACGCCTCTGGACTCTAATGCTAACCCGATCTTTGATCCCAATGATATTTTGTCGAATGACAACACATGACATCGTGATAATAGGGAGGACCCGCCAGAGAACAACCGTCGACTCGTGCCAAGAGAAGGGGAACGCGATGGCGAGCCCATAACACTTCGGCTACCACCAGCAACATGGCAAAAGGCTCGAGATGCTGTTTCGGGTGGAGTACCAATGATAGCAGATGCTACGCGGGAAGAGATGATGGTTTATGAGTATCTACTCCGCCATAAGAGAAGGGATCTGCTTCGGTTACAAAGGCAGCTACGAGAGAAAGTGGTTAGCCGATGAAGCCAGCCTTCGTCGAGCACAACTCATTCTACCCGAGGTTCTAGCAGTGTTACCGGAGGACCACAACCAAGGAGGGACACTTTGTGGCAGCAGCGTATAACTAAAGCTGGAAGGAGCGATCTGGCTAGAGATCTGGATCTATCGTTCGTGTTAGTGGATTCAGCTGAAAATATTAAACAAAAACAGCACAAGTGACAAAAACAGCACAAGTCACTTGGTCACCGCCGAAACTTATCTCCTAACATCCCAACCAGCGGCTGACGATCCACCGGGCAGCTATCCACCGTTCCGCTCTGATGGGGCTTGGTATGGTAGGCGAAACTCTCGCGCAAGGAGAGAAAGAGTCATGCAGCAAACCGACAAATCATCCCGCTATCGCAGCAACCCTCGGTACACATGGCATACCCGAAGGTCAAGCTCACCACACCACGTGCGTTTCACACATTCTTCACGTGGTGACGACGCCAGAAATGACATCAGTCAGAGAAGGGTCGACAGATCCAGGAAAGAGTGCAGCAACCGAAGATATTCCGATGAAGAAAGTGAGGACGCACACGAATCTTGTAGCGCCAGTTGCTTTACTCGTCAGGTTCGCAAAACCCTAGTACTTAAGGATTTCAAGCTCCCTCACGATCGACATAAGTACGACAAACTCCAAGAATCTGAAGCGTAGCTAGCCGATCATTTGCAAACTGTCAAACTTCAGGATGACTTGAAAGGTATGGCTATGTAGAGTCTATAGTTGCACTTGAGTGGCACGACGTGATTATGGCTTATACATCTACCGAAGATTCCATCAAACAGCTAGAGTGACCTTGAGCACAAGTTCATCCAAAACTTTAAGTCCACATTTAAGCGACCCGTGTCTATTGAAAAAATTGTTCAAACTTAGAAATTTGAATTTAAAAATCTTTAGCTTAAATAAACATTTTTCAAAAATATTCAGAATTTGAATTTATTCATTTTTAAAGATGTTCAGATTTTCGAAAAAATAAAAAAATGTTTTAATTTTTGGAAAAATATTTTGGAAACAAAAAAGAAACAATAAAAAATTACCAGGAAAAACAGAAAAAAAAACGAGTGCGGGCTGGCCCAATACACCCGGGTGGGGCGTGCTGCGCGGTGTACAATTCTAAAACTTAAATTTCCAAATCCCGTATGCCTAGTTGTGTACGGATGTTAAATTTTAAAAACTTTATTTCCGACTCCGTAGTTGTGTACAATTCTATTAACTGGACTGCATGAATCACATTCGTCCGGCCCATGACGAAAACAAACGGCTAAAGGGCACTTGGACAGCCTGACAAAAAGCCCATCTGAACAACCAGCAACAGCAAGCTACTTTACACTTCGTCAGAATAGACCACGCAATCGTCTACTAGCAAAAGGGAAATTGGGCAGATCAAGCCATGGCCACGAACCTTCAGTTGTCTTTCAGAACAGTTCGACGTAAGCCCTTGAGCTTCCGTAGCCCAAGCTGTTTGTTCCAACAGCAAATGTGAGCTTGGCTAATGCCCAGCTGCTAGGAAGCCGATGCTCCAGATACATCACCCAACTGACGCACCAACCAGCACCTTATTTTTGTGGCCTTGGATATGTAAGATCGCCGTGGACAGCCTGTGCACAATGCAGCCTGAGTTGCCCATCCATCATCATGCTCCCGACGCTTAAAAGGAACCAGGTATCCAGTGTATGGGTTGGGTCTCCCGTCTGCATCCTGCCCCGCTTGTTTTATCCGGAAGTCTCCAGTTTATTTGGTGAGGTTTCAATGTTTGTTTAACGATTCTACGCGAGAATTATACTCAACGGAATCTTGAGAAGTTTCTTATCTCGGAAATTGAGATAGCTTAGGTAGATGGTAGACTGGATAGTACTGACGCGAACTGAACAAATTGGGTGAATGTAGTTGCTTATTTCAGAACATGTACGTATAAGTTTGCTCGCTTCCACATCGTTTCAGGGTCTGTGCTATGGCTAGCTGTTTCTTGCTACTTCCAACATGTTTCTTGCGATATGAGACATACTAGAAATCTTGCCGTCGTAGCAGTCTTGTGGTGGATGTGGTACCCCATTTTAGTCTCCAAAATGCCTCGTCTGCAATTAAAAACGTACTACTCCCTGAAGAGTCCACCGACTGTTCCTCATTTTTACTGAACCTCACCGACTCTGCAATACTTACTTGCATTTTTCTGCCTTCCTTGAGTCATGTGGTACCATTTTAGCCCCCTAAATGCCTCTTCTCTCTAATTAGAAACATACTACTCCAGGAAGAGGCCACCGACCGTTCCTCATTTCTACGAGATCACGGTTGGCTTGGGTATATATAGATTGAAAAGATACACATTAAGGAGATTAACCTGCTCCTTATTCTTCATCTGACATTCAGATTTACTAGTTCCAACTGTGTCATGCTTTGTCTGCCTTTCCATTGTACTACTAATGCAAAGCACAAAAGCATAAAAAATGAAGTATTTATACAATTGCAGTGGCCAGGACGAATTCCGTCAAGGCCACGACGTATACACATTTGCTTTCGCCTGCTTAAGAATAAACAATTTTGGAGTCAGCGTCACGCTGTTCTACCAGCTACTAACGATTAACAACACGGAGAAGTCAATACATCCCAATCCACCCTGGCCACATACGGCTAGCCGGGCGAGGTCGACATGCGCAGCTGCTGGCCGGGTGTTAGCTCAGCGTGCCGGTGGTGTCGTCGTCGATGCCGTTGAAGAAAGGGTCACGCAGGAGGTCGGCCGCCGAGGGGCGGTTCCGGGGCTGGCCGATGCAGCGCTCGATGAATCCCCGCAGCTCGGGGTCCTTGAGGCGCCTGAGCGCGGCGGGCGGGGTGCCGCGGGTGACGCTGTGGTAGATCTGCACGACGCTCTCGCACTCGGAGTAGGGCATCTCCCGCGTCACCATCTCCAGCACGCACATCCCGTACGAGTAGATGTCCACCGACTCCGTGTACGCCTCCGTATACAGCTCCGGCGCCATGAACTCCGGCGTGCCCAGGATCGTGTGCGCCATGTGGGTGTTGTCCACGATAGCCGCCAGCCCGAGGTCCCCGATCTTGACCTGCGTGTACCAGTGGATCGCCAGAGCCGTTAGCCTCACGCACAATTTGATCGAACTGCAAACTCCATTCAAACTGGAGCACGAAAGCAACGGCCAACAACAGCTAGTAGGTGCAGCAGGCAAGCAAGCAACGCGTGCGAAGTGTCGCAAGAAAAGGCAAGCGAATTGAAGAAAAAATACTTAGCAAATTAAAGTGCGTCCCAGCGTGCATCACTTGAGTTTCTCCTTTATTCGAAAGCTAGGTGCAGCTCACACAAGCATGTATCATGGGTTCCAGTTCTTGCGATTGCTTTTAGACATCTCTCTCATCCGGAGACACGGAGAGCTGGAGAGGTCTACAGCTAGGTCGTCACAGAAAAGAAGCGGAAAAAGTGGGGAGGCGCCCGCCGCTCCGCTAATCCCCCGGCCTAATGCACGAGTCCATGTATATAAATCAACAGCCGTTGTACTGTTCTACCCACAATTTACCCTTTTCAGGCAAAATTAAAGCTTTACCAAGTTATCCTGCTGCGTATATTAACATTAAGAAAGTAAAGTCTATGACGATTACCCCCAATTCAGGCAAAATACATATGCATATGTTCTAGAAATTAAAAGGGCTAAGTTAGTACTCCTACCGGCACACGATAAAATTTAATGCTTGGGAACAGAAGAATTGTGCGCACGAGAGTACCGCAGTTCTAACCATAAATTTTGTGTATTTTTCAAAGAAAGAACTGGTGGAGCGCACATACGGTTCAATTGAAGAAACTGCTACTACTGTGCATGGAGAGGCAATTAAGCAAGATTGATGGATGGATACCTGTCCGGTGTTGCCGTTGATGAATACGTTGCTGCAGTTGAGGTCACGGTGTATGATGCAGGGGTCATGTGTGTGGAGGTGGTCGAGGCCCTCGAGGATCTGTCTTGCCCACTTCTTGAGCGCCTTGACGGAGACGTGCTTGTGCCGGTCGCGGTAGTCGCGCAGGCTCCCGGAGTTGCAGACCTCGGTGATGAAGTTGAGCACCCCGTTGTCGCGGTCGAGCCAGACCTTGTGGAAGCCGATGATGTGGTCGTGGTGGAGGGAGCGGAGGAGGCGCACCTCGGCGTGGAGGCGGTCGACCATGGCGGGGTCCCGGTCCGCCAGGGCGCGCACGCGCACCCGGTTCCACGCCACCTCGATCCCTTCCTCCTGGTCGAACCCGCGGAAGACCTTCTTGACGGAGCCGTGGCCCAGCACCGCCGCGTACCGCCCGAACCGACCCGTCGGGTCCACCTCCTCGAACGCCTCCTCGTCGGACGCCGCCATGGCCTCCTCCTGGCTGCTCCTGCTGCTGCTCCGGCTGCTGATGGTGGCGCGCTGGCGCTGCGCGAGGCGCGGCGGCGTCGGGTTCGGTGGCATGCGCGGCGCGGCGAGGTGAGGTGAGAGGACAAGGCGGAACTGCGGCGGATCGGGGCGGCCGCTATTTATAGGGGAGTTAGTTGTGCGGTAGCGGGGTGGGTGGAGTACTGGCCGGTAGCCCTGGTACGCGCCTCCACCGGCCGAGACCGATATGGGCACGAACTCGGCAACGTACTACTAGCTGTATGCCGCACGTGCGTGCGCGCGTACTGCGTAGCGTATCTATAGGAGAGATTTGACCCAGAAATCTTGGGGCTGCCTGTGCCTGGCTGTGGGGTCGGGGCCACGTTCCCCGGCCGCGCACGCCGTGCCGTGTGTCTGATCGCTCGGACGGCGCCGCGTCCGTTGGCTCGGGTAGTCGGGTGGGCGGTTCGTCTGGCTCACGTCGTCGCGTGGACTGTAGATTAGAACAAACTCGTTTCGTCGTTCGTGTTTATTACTCGAGATATATTTGTTTGTTGCCTTTTTGAAGAGCTTGATTGATGCGTTGAACTTGAACTAGATGCGCTAAACGGATTGCCCACGCGCCCACGTACGTACGCCGTTCGTCGGTTTGACTTGTTTTTCTTTTTCTGACAGCCGTAGCCAGTAGGATTGGAAGGACCAAGCAATGAAGCAAAGCAAAGGTAGTAGGCGTAACAGGGGACACGGCGTTTCAGAGACTTCCGGAGCCTACGGTTGTCGAGTTAATTAAGAATAAAATCTCCCAGTCGTATTCGTGACAACCAACCTATCGTCATCCAACAGCAATATTTAGCCTTATCCAATGCCTCGACCTCCCCGTTCAAGTCCGCAACATCTTCCTCGTCTTTAGAGGAGTATCTGTACAACTTAACAATCTATATCTATATCTATATCTATATCTATATATACTAATAATAAAGCACGAAGTGTTTCTCCCGGTCCAACACTTTTTTGGACCGGTTTGCCCTCCCACCAAACCATATATTACAACTAATGACACCGGTAAATAAATAAAAACTGTCCGTTGTCATTATCGTCCTAGCAACAGCCTATGTGGCCCAACCGGCAAGGCCCAATAAAATCATACAAAACTGTTTCTTTTTTCACTAAACGAATCCATACTGTATTAAATCCTGCCCCATGTGTTATGTAGCGTTAGCGTTTGCTACCCGGTACGACTCCTTTAGTCCCAGACTGCTTGCTTACGCCTAGATACACCGGTTTATATACGTTACAAGTCGTCTTGATTATCACCAAGGGAACCAACAAGAAGTCTGGCATGAGCATTTAAAATGGCATGAGCATTTAAAACGGAACGAGATTGGATTGTGTGGGTCCAGTTTGCAAGTTTATTGGAATATTAAGAAAGGTAAGGTTTGATTGATTGGGATCTGAAAATCTAATGAAAGCGCTCTTGCCGAACATGTAGAATGGAAAAGGAATGTTAAAGATTCAAACATCGGCAAGGTTTGATCGATTGGGATCTGAAAATCTAATGAACTCTTGCCGAACATCGCTCTTCCTTCCATACTCCTAATTTAACTCCCGATCCGATAGGATTCCTGCTGTGTTCACCGAATAGTTCCACATTGCTCCTTTAAACGGAGATCCACCCGTTTATATACTTTGCAGACTGCCTAGAATAAACAAGACCGCGTGTGGGGGGCGTGAGCGGCTATGCAAAGCCTGCCTGGCCGGCGCTGTGTGGTACAAAGAGAAGAAAGGCACTCTGCGTTGTGGTAGAAGCCGAGGGGGAGGTGTGGCTTTGGACTCCAAGAGGAGAAATAGAAAGGGGGGCGTGAGCGGCTATGCAAAGCCTGCCTGGCCGGCGCTGTGTGGTACAAAGAGAAGAGAGGCACTCTGCGTTGTGGTAGAAGCCGAGGGGGAGGTGTGGCTTTGGACTCCAAGAGGAGAAATAGAAAGGGGATCGAGAGTAGACTACAGGTGCCATGTGAATTGCTGTGTGCGGACTAAGGGGGTGCTGCGCTGAATCATCATGTGTTTTTCTTCCCAGGAAAATATAGTTGTGGCTAACACGTGTACAAATTTGATCCCTCATGTGAGGTATAATCCCTCCAATCCAAATTAATTGACTTAAATTTGTCTAAATTTCGATGTATCTAATACTCTTTTGATAATAATGTTTGGATGTATAATTTAACCCGCTCCCCTATGTTGGAAGTACTCCCTCCGTATGAAAAGATGTCACGGATTTTGTCTAAATCCGAATTATATCTAGACACTGTTTAGTATATAGATACATTCGAATTTAGATAAATTTTCTAAATCTTTTTTTGGAATAGAGGGAGTATAAAAGAAATGAACAACTAGATAGCTTGGTCTAACGGAAGGGGTGGAGAGGGCGAGTCTTATGGAGTTGGTTAGAGGGTGGCGCTGTCGGGATCAAGGAAGGGATGGCTGGTGTCGACGGGATCGCCGACAAAGACTAATTGTTCCGCCGCAACGCGCGGGCATTTTGCTAGTTTACATTTAAATCCCAAATCTGTTGATTAATAATCACCATGCTGAGGTAATCGGGCTGGAACCTGACGCTCATGCGCCCGTACATGCCAAGCACAACGTTGTAGGTAACCTGCTTCCCATGTCGCTCTTTGTGATCCTTTCGTGCACATCCCCCCACGGCCGGCATGACTGGCGCGGACTCAGTGACGAATCTAGGATGAAAATATAGGATAGGCTCAATGAATTAAGAAAATAGCTCACAAGATATGTTTAGTTGGTTGTTTTGAACCCACTAAGAAACATGACCTAGTCTACAATGAAATTTTAAAACTTGTAAGCTGCATAATTGTCTAATGCACGTAAGTCACAAGGCCTAGCTTCATTCTAACAGTCATTTGCTTCCTTTACTAAAAAAACTTTGACATACAAATTTGATGGTTTCTTGCTGAAAATGGAGGGTAGGCTCGAGCCTATCAAAGCATATATGGTAAATTCGCCCCTGCGCGGACTGGCACTCGTTCAAGCCGCTGTTGGACGCGCGGCCGGGGACCGTCTGACGAACCTCAGCGAGGGCCGGTGGTCTTCCTTGCCGGCAGAGTTCCATGTAGTAGGGAGGCTTTTCATCTAGCACGGGATGTTCGCGAACCGCTGTACTAGAGACGCACTCCATATCTGTCAAAAAAAAGAGACGCACTCCATACAAGGAAAAATATAAAAACAAACGTTAAATTCGTAGACAAAAGCTAAATAAAATTACAAACTCGCGATCCCTGGAATTGGCACTCTAAAGTTACGAATCCGGGTCTATTTTGGACCCTGGAACTGTTTGACACACTAGGAAAAAGAAGATCCCGTCCGGTAATACAAATAGTCTCACTAACTGCATGGGCCCACATGTCATATTCATCTCTATCCCCAATCCATCTGTCTCAAATCGATCCCCATCCTTTGACTTGAGCTGATCTCGTGCTTACGTGCGGTGGGAGAGGAGCACCGGAGCTGGAAGCAGGAGGGAGCAGGTGGGGCTACTAGCTCGCATGTGTCGGCAGAGGAGCACCGGAGCTGGAAGTAGGAGGGAGCGGATGGGGCTACTAGCTCGCATGTGGCGGTAGAGGAGGACCGGCGTCTTGGGGCGCTGCGCTTGGCGAGGTTGCGCTGCCAACGGTATACAACGCTGAAGGGAGGAGTATCTCGGGGTGGCGACGTGCAGGACGGCAGGAAGGAGTGGAGGCGGGCGCAGGCATCATTTCTTATTTGATTTGGATACTTCTGAATGACTCCTTTCTTTCTCCGAAACCTATCTTCATTGGATGGACTTACGAAATTATTCTTTCGTACCCCATCTAGGTTAAGATCCCATGAACCAGGAGCGCGGCATGCCAGCGAGAGAGAGCTCGAGCCCAGCGCCAGGCACGAGCGGCCTTGCGCGGATGCATGCAAGTTGCTGCTGGTGATGTACTGGGCAGAGAATGTTTGGTGGTGGCGCCGGTGACGTTCGCTGGCGCAAGAAGCCAAAGGTGGCGGCGCACGGGGCTCGCGGACTTGGCGACCGCCATTGCTCGAGCGGATGGAGGCAGAGGCGTCTGGCGTCAGTTGGGAGAAATCTTAGGTAGAAGATGTACATGCCATGTGGGCCTACTTAGTCACTGAGAGCCAAAAAAATATTTAATTTAAGATTTTTTATTTCTTTATGCGCAAAACTGGTCCAGCGTCTAAACTAGACCTGGATTCGTAACTTCAGAGTGCCAATTTCGGGAATTACAAGTTTAGGGTTTGATTTAGCTTTTGTCTACGAATTCATGGTTTATTTTAGACTTTTTCCTGCATACAATGGTGATTTGGGTGGGCATCTCTACCGGCCGACTCATTAGACCACGTGCAGTCTGAACCCAGCGGCCTAACTTAAACGAACGCATGTTCGGGCCGATCCATTTCTCGCCTAAAAAAGTGATGTAAATGCGTCATCACGGACGCATTGCAGACGCCGCACGTGTCCTCCCTCTTCTTCGCGTGTCCTCTACGGAGCCTCCTGGCAGCGATTGAATGGTCACTGACCTCATATCCAAATGCTATTAATGGAGTAGGCTGACTCCTAGGCTTGTCACGCCGCCTGACGCCTGCGCTACACGCGTTTCCCAACGGCTAGGCTAGCCGCTCGACATCAATGCCTGCGTATCGGCCTCCTCGCGTCGACATCCAATGCCCTCACCTTTTTAAACATGGCCCACGGTCATCTCCTACACAAGATTATCGAACCGGTAGAAGGAAGGAAACGACTCAAAGGTTTTGCTAGCAACTTGGAAACCTGCACAACACAAACTCAAGACTTTGCCCCAACAAACAATGAGGTTGTCAATCTCACCGGTTTGCTGAAAACAAAGGATTAATTGTATGGTGTGGAAGGTAATGGTGGTTTTCAGAAAGGTAAACAGTAACAATGGAAGGTGTATCAATGGTAAATATTGGACCGGGGTCCATATTCACTAGAGATGTTCTTCTTAACATAAACAAACATGGCATGCTAGGTAAACAAATTACAGCAGGGCAATTGACAGGACAGAGCAAGGCATAACAATGCAATACTAGACATTCATGATTCTATGAGATTCGATTGGGCAATACAACAAGATACATAGACCTCCATTCAACTATATCTATAACTAGTAATCCACCTTCAGGTTATCATCTGACCCCCCTACAGTATTAAGTTGCAAGCAATGGATAACTGCTTTAAGCAAAGTGTATAAGGTAAACAACCCACTTATTCCATGAACAAGAGACCATTGTTTTCTCCCTAGTATCAACAACACATCTACAACCTTAGAGATTTCTGTCACTTTCCTTAGATTAAATAGAGGAATGAACCCACTATCGAGCATAAATACCCCCTCTTGGAGTCACTGGCATCTACTTGGCCAAGATAGCTACTAGAAACGGAGAGCATGCAAGATCACAAACAACATAGACATGATAGAATCAATAAGACAAAACCATTAATCAATCTGACATATTAATATCAATATCCATCGGATCCTCGCAAACACAACATGCATGATTACAAATAGATGATCTTGATCACGAACGGAGCTCACAAGATCTAAACATTGTGGCACAAAGGAGGAGATACAACCATCTAGATACTACATGGACCCGTAGTCCAAGTTGGAACTACTCACGCTTCATACCGGAGGCAGGCATGATGAAGAAGAAGGCCTCCGGGATGATCTCCCCTCCGGCAGGGTGCCGGGAAGAACTTTAGATCCCCCGATCTAGGGACGATGGTGGCGGTGGCTATGAACTGTTTTGTGGAAGATTGATTTGGTACTTAGGGTTTCGGTATTGGAGATCTTTATAGGCGAAGAGGCGAGGCAGGGGGCACCCAGGGTGGCCGCACCCCCGAGGCGCAGGCCCACCTAGGCCGCGCAGCCAGGGGGTGTGTAACACCCTCAGAATCGGACCTATGCAAGTTTTAGCGAAACCCGCCAAACCCGCATAGAAACGATTCAAAGGTGCCCACCAGGCACTTTCGTGCGGGTGGAAAACGAAGTAATAACATTACACAACAGTCCTCGATGGGACCCACAGAACAGATTTATATATATATAACGGCGACTCCATGAGTCAAGAATACAAATATAATATACAGATATCCAAATCACCTTGAAAACGATAGAGCGTCCAGCTACGGACAAGATGCAAATGGGGCTAAGATCCCTGAAGAATAACCAATGGCGTCCATAACCCTGCCCAGGCCAAGCCGGAAGGGTAACCCTGCTAACGACGTCGATCTCAAAACCTGCTTAAACAAAAGGGGTGCCGACAAAGGGCCAAGGAAAAAGAAGGAGCGTCGATCGAGGCCGACACGGCGAGGCTAGAATTCGGCGTCCTCGCCTACATAGGTATGGTGGATCGGCGGCAAAAGATGCACTAAACAACCTATAGAGACTCGATACAACTGGCGGCTATCAGAGAGGGGTGAGAAAGACCTATTCAGATCCATCCTGATACTATCATCAAACAAACCCATCCTGGCGTTTCCCCCTCGAGACCAAATGAGGAAGTCAACCGAGGAACTCAACACAGTTGGCAGTTTTATTTGTTCAGTTATCGTTGCAGCAATTACTAGTCAGGTATAGGTAATTGTCCTGATAAAAGAAGCAGTGGGCCCTTTTAGTTATTCATTCCGTTGTAGTTGCAGCGATTACTAATCAGATACAGATAGCATGATGTAAACCCAAAACCCAGCAGTTGTTGGTACTTTTAATCAGCCAATTCCGTTGTAGTTGCCATACTTACTAGTCAGGTACAATGGTCGCAAGCGACACTTCAAACAAGCAATTGTAGGCAGTATTATTTAGCCATTCCATTATAGTGAAGCTGATTACTAGTCATTATAAAGTCCAATTTATAGCAATAAACTTTAGTTATGCTAGTCTATGATCGAGATACTGTGCTCCAAGTCGTCCATATCCGCGGACACGGCTTTGAAAGTTTTACCCGCCGGGTGCACCAATAGCAACACACGCTCGATCAACCTCGGAAAACCAAATCAAAACCCAACGAGGCTTTCACGGTGAACAATCACAGGATTCAGAAATATTTCAGGGGCCACCCTTAAGTAGATCCCAAGAAGCTAGTGACTCGAGACGGCCTCAAGGTTTGGTTGGAATGTGGCAATGGGAACCGAAAGTGTGGTGGGCTTGTCGATACCAGCGTAAGCGTGTCCCGATCCTAACGATGCAGTGTGCTCCTCGCACAAATTTAAATACAGAAGTAGCATGGCATAAGTACAGGATAGTAAATAAAACCTCAAACTAGTTTGTGGCCCCAAGAAATAAGACTGATTCAAGCTCTGGCTCAGGGGGGCCCCATATACCTCCTAGATGTGGATAGCGCGATAAATCAAGGAACATGTATCAAGTACTCGGGGTCCTACGGGACACAAGTGGGCGTTCGGAAACCAAATATTATCTATCACCCACCGATGCCTCTGCTTATTTCAATTTTAGTTGTTAAACAGAAATTAAAGTGAACGATAAGTAAAACTAGAATCATCTCCAACTTCAACATGTGGCAATACATCAACAAGCTAGCGCGGCGACATACGCGACACTTGAGCAAGCGACTACGACGCGCAAGACCAACTATCTACCAAACAACAGGTAATAGGAGGTGTCCATGGCAATATAAGGCTGCAAGGGATATCACGGGTACGAAAACTAAAGCATCGCAACACATATAGCAATAGATCAACAGGAGGGAAGAAATACTATAAAAGTAAGATAGGTAGAAAGGGGAGATGCTCGCCTGAAAACATTGTCGAAGGTTCAACCGAAGATCGGGGCGAAGCTCACATCAACTCAACAGCCTTATCCGCGAAGAAAGCAAATCACTAGAAGGAACACCGGATGCAATATTTAATACACGGCAGAAGATCGGCATGATGCATGGCATGGCAAAAGTGCGATGCAATTAGGTCATATTAAGCGGAACCGGGGGTCCCGACAATTAATAAGGCGGTTCATGTTGTTTAGCTACCCCGCAATTTAAAGGTTGCATTAGCATGGCAAAAGATATCACCGGGTTCGCTACACAAATTTAAATGAGGCCAATATAAGGCTAGATTTGCCCGCATATGGGCCCCATATTTAATTATTAGGTGAATCGGCATAAGGCCCCCAAACCACATGATATGGATGCATGCGTGAACAATTCAATATGCACAAGTTTATATTTCATTTATAAAATAGGGCTCGAGGGAAAAAGGGTCACACATTAAGGTTCTCGACGATCTCGGGGTTCCGGGGTTCGGGGTCGGTCTCAGGGTCCAGGGTTCGACGGATGCGTTCTCGGACTCCGGGATCGTTCTCGGTAACTGAGGTAGGTCTTGTCGTGCTTCAGGTTCGGGTGCGGTTCTCGACGAACTGGTCGGTTCCCTGTCGGAGGTCTTGGCGCTTCGGATCGGTCTTCGGTTCGGGGCCTCAGGGTCTTGGGGTCCGCGTCCGTGTGGCGGACTTGTTGTTCCGTGTAGGAGTTCTCGAGGTCGAGAGCGAACTTGTCCGGTACCGGGGTCTTCGGATCCGTGAAGTAGATCTTGTCGCACGGCGTCAATGCCTCCGGAAAAGAGAACTTGGCGATCCCGAGGGTCTTCGTGTTCGACGGGGATCGGTCTTCGGGGACGGCCCTGGCGTCCATGAAGGAGAGCATGAAGCCGTTTCCAGGGTTCGGACTCCGGAACCGAGGTCGGATCTTTGGGGGGGTGGTCTTCGAATCTGCAGAGGAGGCCTTAGCGTGGCCTGAGGAAGGTCCTGCCGATGGTTCCTCGGGCTGGGTCAAAGGTGAACTTGGGGATTAACGCCGAAGTCGTCGAGGGACCGGGCGGATATTACAGACATCACTTCAGAACGGAGAAACCATATACCATCTTCATGTGCTGGAACCAAGGCAGTGCCCAAAACGCACGTACACAGCAGCTTGAGGTCGCTCACAGGAACTAGGACACGCGCGCAGGGGTCGAGGCCGACGCGGTCCTGGGCCCGGGGCAGCGGACGGCACGGCGCCTGGAGGCGGGCTGCACGGGCGCTGGCGGATCTGGGCGGGCCGCGGAGAGGCGAGCGGCAGGCAATGGCCAGCGGAACCGGGGCTCATGAAGCCGGGGTCGCGAGGAAGGAGGTGGGGAGGGCGTTGCGCGTGGGAGGCGCGGCTCGGGCCTGCGGTGGCGATGGTGGCTGGTGCGCCGGGGAGGCGGGCTCGCCAGCCTTGCGGCGAGGAAGCGAGCGGAGGGTAGCTAACGTCTTGGGCGGTGAGGAGTTTGAGGCGGGCGAGCGGCCAGCTGAGACCAGCCGAACCTGGCAGCGGGCTCGGGCGAGGTGAGCCAGGCGCTGTGAGCGAGGCGGTGGTCTGGCGACGGCGGCGATCGCGCTTCGCCTGAGGCCGCGAGGCGGTTGCGCCAGCAGCGGCGGGCCTGGTTGGCGCGGCGATGTCTTGGCGGCGAGTGGCGCGGAGGCGGAAAAAGGGCCAGTGGGAGGAGCGGCAGCGGGAGAGAGGTCTTGGCCCGGCAGTGGCCAGCGAGGAGAGGCGGAGGCGCCTGAGGAAGCTGTGAGGCGCGCTGAGAGAGGCGGCGGAAGGGAGGCGGAGGCGACGCGCGTGTGAGGCGTGGGGATGAAGAAGGGGTGGGGCCGGGGCTGTCGGTCGGTGCTAGGGAGTGGGCCAGGGCGGTTGGTGGCCGGGCGTGCGTGTAGCGCGTGTGTGTGAGAGTGTGTTGGGTGTGGGGGTGGCGTGCACCTGAGAGGGAGAGAGAGGGAAGGGAGAGAGGGAGTGACGTGGCGGCGTGTGAGTGGGTGAGGGAGACGGAGGAGGTGAGGTGGCAACTGGGGATTGGGTGGGGTGATGTGGAGGGTTGGGCTGGGTAGTTTAATTGGTAGCTTTAGGAATTAGTGGGGCGGTTGTAGGTGGACCGTTTAGTTTTCTGGGGGTGGTCGTTCGGGTCGGTCGGCCCGTTCGACTGCCCCCACTAAAATAATTAATTAAATTATTATTTCAACCAGCGTTTTTGCAAACTGACAACGGACAAAACAAAATACTCCGGTGACCCGGGTTTGCGCGATAATTAAGGTGGGGCGTTTTAGAAAACAAAACGGGCTTTGCGAAAATAGTTTTATGCAACAATGCATGATGATGACGATGCAATGCACAAATTCAACGCGATTTTCTAGTAGTGGTTTTGCGGGATGCCACAGGGTGTGCCCCCCTTGTGGATCTTCTCCGTCTTGTACTCTGGCTTTGTGTTCCCCACGGTAAAATATTCGCTTTAGCTTTTGTCCCGTCCAATTCCGAGAATACTAATTTTCTGCCTTTTTTGGAACAAAAAACAGAAGAAAACAGGCAACTGGCACTGTGGCATCTTGTTAATAAGTTAGTACCAGAAAATATATAAAAAAACCTCAAAGTGTAGACAAAGCAAAGCAAAGTAGATACTAAACAAGCATGGAATATAAAAAATTATAGATACGTTTCCGACATATCAAGCATCCACAAGCTTAACTCCTGCTCGTCCTCGAGTAGGTAAGTGATAAAAAGAATAATTTTTTAGGTGACAAGCACCATCAAAATCAAGATCAAACCATTTGCAAGCATTGAAATCTAGGATCAAAGAACTCTAAACATGAGCATGAAAGATGGAGTTCTAATAGTAAGACAAAGTAACTATGCATGCAACATGAAAGGTTACAAACAAATATAATGAATAACAATGCATTAAAAGACGTTTGTTTGTTTCACATATAGAAAACATAACATAGTGGCATTTAGATTGTCCCTCATGGAGTACCAAATAGATGCATAGTACACCTTCAAAGTTCATAAGAGTGACTAGATACAAATAGTTCATGAGCAAGCAATATCAACAATATGAATCAATTAATAAGTTTTGGGACAATGCACATAGAACTAAGAATGACAACTATGTTGTCTTAACTGGTGGCTAAGGATAGAAGGTGGAGACTCAATATAATGGTGGAATAAAGGCCCTTCACAAAAGGGGAAGTAGGGATTTCAAGTCTCAAAAAGAGATTCCAAAAATTATGGTACTTGTTAGCTTGCAGCCCTCATTGCCCTTATCATAAGCATCTTGAAGTGATTAAGGTGAAAGTGAACAAACTATGGAGTATATGCTTGACAAAGTATAAGTTGGCAATCTCATGTCCCTTGAATACGAGGGCCGCTCCTCATGCTACTCAACTTTAGTCACCTGTAAGTTCTTGTCATAGTAAGTACATGTGTGTCATAAAGAACCGCCAACGGGGTACCCCTTGCACATGATACAGGAGCTATCCCATAATCAAAATAACAAGGCAAGGAGACAATGAACATCTCAGCAATCTTCTTATTTACCATGGGAAAATGGTGCTTTTTTGTGTTTTTCCTCTTTTCAATGTGTCTCTTTTTTTTATAAGAAGAAAGCTTCATAGATTGCTCACTATGGTGATGCTGGAAGTTTCCACCATGATTAGGCATGGCTTAGGCTAGCGGCCTAGGCATTTCTCTAACACACATACATAACTCCATGGACTTACAAGATCCCCTTTTATTTCACACCGACGACATCCATAGACAAAAGAGCATGATATCAACTATGTATAATGTACAAGTGCAATGTTGAAAGCATTCCCCATGACAACACGGTTCTGCTAATTCCAACGTATAAGTGCAAGCATATACAACATATATGACACAATGGTTCAAGTTTATTAGGGGCAAGAAAAATAAAGTGTGCCATCAAGTTCGCGAGAGCTTTAATCACTAAGTTTTCACATAACAAAAAGACTTTTTAATTGGAAGGTAGATGAAAACAAGAATATACTTGGAATGGTGTAACACACCATGCATAGGAATTTATAGTGGACACTTTGGAATAACTTGGTTTCTTGGAAGTTGGATGCATGAGTAGAGCTTACTCATACAAGTGGAGGCTAACAAAAGACTAGGAGCGACCAACTAAGAGAGCAATAATGGCCATAATCATGCAGAGCGACAAAACATTACTAATCAAAGCATAAATGGTACTACAAGTCAAGGACTAAATGATCATAGAAGCTATGGTGACTTGTTCATAGTCATAACATGGTGTGATCATGTGCCAAGTTAACCCAAACAAAGCATCAAAGGAGAATACCACAATACTATGCTTTTGTATGCTAAAACAACGCATGATTCTTTCAAGGCACATTAATCAATCCCAATTGTTTGGAACAAGTCATGCTACAACAATAATCACTAAGCATAAAGTCAAAACAACATCTAGCATGACATGCTAAAGTCTAAGTCATAGTCAAAGCAAGCTCCTCTTGTACTATTCTCCAACAACAATCAACTTATTTGCAACAACACAGCTAGAAAGGGGGTCCAAACTACTTTATTCAAGCAAACTAAAATGAAACTAAGATGCTCCAAGAACAACACAACAGTGCATGAAACAATAAAAATGAAGTGTCTAAAAATACCCGAGCTTTTTATTGATGAAGAAGGGGATGTCTTGGGCATCCCCAAGCTTTGACGCTTGTACCTCTTGAATATTTCTTGGGGTGATACAGGTTGGCATCCCTAAGCTTGAGCTTTTGACCATTCTTCATCTCACTATATCATTCTTTCTCTACACCTGAAAATTTTCCTTCATAGAAAACTTCACACAATCTTCATTATCAACATTAGTGTATTGAAAAGATAATAGACCCTTGGGTTTTAGTTTTAGAACAGCAAAACTTTCACTAAAACACAAGTTACTATAGAAATTCCCTCAAAAATCTCAATTTTCCAAAAAGAACCCAAAAAGGAATCAATAAGAAGCAAATGCAAATAATGGCAGAAATCTGTCAAAACAGATAAGCAGGTAGAAACAGATTTTTTCGAAGACCTTCCGTTGCTCAAATAAAAAAGTGTTAAACTAATGGAACTTAGCTAACATACTAGGGGATTTATTTATAAAATATCAGCTCAATACGACTTATAGAGCGTTTACATGAATTTTTATGGCGGATCATACAAATCTGTTTCGGGACAACAACTCCCCAAATATTACTTCCCTCTCATTAGAGGTTATTCTTGGCAGAAAAATCAAATAAAAAGGATAAGGAGAGGTCATTACTGAAGTAATAACTTCCAAGACTCAAGAAAACTTTTGGGTTATCTCCCAATAAGTATTTTTCTTTAACGCCTTTTAGTTAGGCACAAGAAGCAAGAATCAAGTATTTTCAAATGAAGAAGCATTAAGATCAATACTCGAAATATCTTCAACTAGGAAAGGTATCTCATCCAAATGAGTTTTAGAGGATCCTTTCTCATCTCTCATAGGTTCACTACTTTCATCAAATGGGTTTTCAGGAACAATCCAATCAAAATTCTTTTCTAAGGCTTCATGCATTCCTACAAGTTTAAAAGGTATGGGTATCTTAATGTCCTCCCTGGGTTTGGTTTTATCTAAAGTACCCATAACATCTACACATGAGGCTAGCATATTAAAACGTTCAAAAACTTTGTTGGCTTCCTTAGCAACATCATTGAACTATTTTAGTAAAGTTTTTAGGATAAAATCTCTCTTTTCAACAACCTCTTCTTCTTTTAGTTTAAGAAACAAAATTTGCATCATGGGGTTAAGGTTAACAAACCTAGCCTCCAACATGTGAACTAAAGAAGCTACATCAATTTCATAATTAGGAGCAAGTTCTGCTAAGTATCTATCCTCAACATCCTCATGTTTTCTAACGTGATTACAAAATTCTTCAATATTTTCTTTCCCAATTATAGAGCCACTACCTGACATGGTTATACCCTACGGGTACACGACCTTAGCATACCTGGTCTAGCCCAAGGAAGGCCCACAGCAAATATGCGCTAGCCCATGAATATTTTCTGGTGGTCAAGGCCCATGATGCCTTTGGATCCTTGGAGATCAAGACTAGAGAAGATATAAAATTCAAAGGGGTGAACCCTAAAGCCTGTAACCGACTCAATCTATGCCTGGGACCTTCCTTCCTCTATATAAAGGCCAGGAGGGCACAACGAGGAGGATCTCTTACAATCTCCCGCACACCACCGCATACACACCTCCATGCCAGATTGCATATGCGCACCCTTGTAACCTTCGGTTCCGCCGTAATCAAGAGAAGACAAGCAGGAGCAGGGTTTTCCCTCCGGGGGCCTAAACCTGGGTAAACCTCGTGTCCCCGTGTTGCTTGTTTGCTAACCGTTCCGCGATGTCCAGCATCCCCATCTTCTCCAAAACCCAAGTCCATAACAATGGGCCTTGACGAGATCAAACCTCGTCAATTGGCGCCGTCTGTGGGAACTGGGGCCGCTGATTGTGCAATCGTGATGGTCCCAACCATAGAGATCTACAACTCCACGACGACGGAGAGTCATCTCCTCTTCGGCGCCTTCGACTTCACTGCCCACTCGCCATCCATCCTGAAGGACTTCGAGCCCGTTGGCGACGGACTCGAGATCCTATTCGGGAGCTTCTGCTTCCAGGTGGGGCAGATCGGCACTCTCCGCCTCCCGGAGCGGGTTCCCGTGCCATCGATCAGGCCTGCTTCGTGGGCTCCACACCCAGTGCTACGCACATCATCATCGACGGATGAGTCCTATGACAGCAGCAGATGCAACTCAGATCTGTGCGATCCACCATCAGATGAAGGGACCTACGGTTCTGGATTCAAAAGGTGCGGCAGCAGCCGTCCGATCTACGAGTGCTACCAATGCGCCGCAGTCATCCACGATCAAGAACACAATCCGCCACCCAACCCGCAGGGAAGAAACAGCGAGAACAGAAGAAGCCAGTCCCCCACCCAACGGGGACGACACTGATCGAGTCATCCACCTCAGCGAGGAGGGATGGGCTCAAGCACGGGCCGTGGCGAACAACGAGATCCGCCGTGGGTGCCTCACGGGACCTACTGATGGCATACCACATGCTCCTAATCGAGGAGCACAAGAAGCAGGTGAATATGCAAGAGGTGCTTGACAAGCGCAAGCAAGCAGCCTCGGAGTCCAGTGCACGGAGAGCTGCGCTCTCCGCCATGGGCATCAGCTCCAGCTCGCACGACAACCATGGCAACAAGCATCGTTCTCGGATGGAGAACATGGACCCCAAGGAGCGTCGTGAGGTGACTCAGGCCATCAATGCGTCCTTCATGGAGATGGATGCCGATGGCAACGTCATCCCGAAGACACCACAGGACGCAATCATGGCGGCCACTGCATACCTAGCATCCCATCCACCTCCGGAAGGGGACCCAAAAAGGGCCATGCATAAGTCCGCACTTACCGGACTCGGACTCGTTGGAGCTGCGCTCCACGGAGAAGCTCCCGCGGAGCCAAAGAAGAAGGCTGCGGTCAGGTTCAACCGCAGTCCCACGCGCTTATCCGAAGATGAAGAGCACGACCTTCCTCGAAGGCACAAGAGCTCGCGTCATCGCATCTGCGATTACGACGCTCGAAGCGAGCTAACTCAGTGCAAGATCGACAAGGCACGCACCAAGCGCGTATGCTCGTCTGAATCTGAGGATGATGATGACGAAGGAGAACTCCGCGGAGTCCGATGCTTCAGCAGATCTGTCTGGCGGACACGAATGCCGCGAAACTTCAAGCTTCCTTCGGACACTTCGAAGTTTGACGGCACACAGGACCCCAAGGCGTGGCTCAGCAACCACTTATCGTCCGTCAAGCTACACGACAGAAACAAGGAAACCGCCATGCAATGCCTTCAGCTACAGCTGACAGGCACAGCTCGGATCTGGCTTAGCAGCCTATCCTCAGGATCCATCCGAAGCTGGGAGGAGCTGGCATACAGTTTCGTTCGGAACTTCAAGGGCACCAGCAAGAGGCCTGCCTCGATAGAGGAGCTGCGAGCCTACACCCAACGAACGGCGAATCCATTCACTCGTACATACTGTTGTGGCATCCCGCAAAACCACTACTAGAAAATCGCGTTGTTTTTGTGCATTGCATCATCATAATCGCATGTCTTGTCCATGTGCATCATCATAACATCAGCATGCATCTATATGTTTAAAACTATTTTGCTAAAAACCCATTTTTGTTTTCTATACTAATCACCTCGTCTTATTTCAGATCAAACTCCCGACGCTTCGTGGTATTTTGTTTGCTAAAACTAATTACAAAATCTTTTACTAAAACTAAAACAAACAATATTTCAAATAAAATTGTTTTGATCGGGGGAGGCAGCCCGACCCAAAAGCCAGGCCACCTACCACCCCGATCGGCCCAAACCAGTCCCACCGGAAACCCAAACTCTTTTCTACCCTATCCTAACCTACCCAGCCACTCCCAGCCCTCCACCTCACCTCCCTAGGCCACCTCACCCCCCTGAACCCCAATCCCCACCCACCTTGCCATCTCATCAATCCACCCCCACTCCCTCCCTCTCTCTCTCCCCAACCAGCCATCCACACACGCCACCTCCCTCTCTCACACAGCCCCCACCTACCCCTCTCTCTCTCTCTCTCTCTCCCCGACAGCCTGGTCCCACTCCCTGGCCAACCCCCCCTCTCTCTCTCCCTCCCTGGCCCCAGCACACCCGCCCACGCCCGCGCGCCCACCTCTTCCTCTCTCTCCCCCGACCCCGCTTCTCTCCCTCCCCACCGGCAACCGCGCTCGCCTGCCCCGTCTTCCTCTCCGGCGCCGGCCACCGCCGCTGCCAGTCGCCTCCCCGGCCGCATCTCCCGTGCTCGACCCCGCCGCCAGGGCCGGAGCCGTCTGCCTCCCTCCGGACCTTCCCGTCGGCCTCCGCTGGCTTCCCCCCTCCCGCTCGGCCGGTCTCGACCACCTCCGCCATCGCGTGCGCCGCCGCCGACCGTCCTCTCCGCCTCGCCCGCCTCACCGCTCCACTCGCGCCCGCTTCGCCACCTCCCGTGTCGGCCATCTCCTCTGCCTTGAGCTCCTCGGCGCTGCCCTCCGGACTTCTCGTCCCGCCCGGTGCCTCCTCCGCGACCGCCCGTGGCCGTAGACGCTGCCGCCTCCCAAGCCTCCTCGGCCGCTTGCAAGCCCGAGCGCGGCGACCCCTGCCCCGCGACCGCCTCCTCGTCCCTCGCTAGCCGCCTGCCGTCTCAGCCCGCCGCCTCTGCACTGCCGGCCGCGTCCCTCTCCGCCAAGCTCTGCGTGGCGTGCGTCGAGCTGTGAGGCTGCCCTCCTCTGTTCCTTCACCCGGCCGCTCCGTCGTTCGGCTGCGCCCGCAACCTCAAGGTCCTCGTCCCTGAGCCGTTCTCGCGGTGTTTGTCCGGTGCTTGATCCGAGAGGACCCTGTCGAGAACCCGTGCGATCTGAAGACCGTACCGAACCCAGTAGCAAGTATGAACCCCCGACAAGATCTCCATCACGGAACTCTGATGCCTTCAACACAGGGCATTGAGGATGTGTAACACCCTCAGAATCGACCCTATGCAAGTTTTAGCGAAACCCGCCAAACCCGCATAGAAACGATTCAAAGGTGCCCACCAGGCACTTTCGTGCGGGTGGAAAACGAAGTAATAACATTACACAACAGTCCTCGATGGGACCCACGTAAGATATATACAACAATGACTCAAAGAGTCAAGAATACGATATAATATACAAAGATCCAAATCACCTGGAAAATGATAGAGCGTCCGACTACGGACAAGATGCAAATGGGGCTAAGAGCCATGAAGAATAACACCTGGCGTCCATAACCCTGCTCAGGCCAACAAGGCATGGTTACCCTGCTAACGGCGTCGCTCTCAAAACCCTTAAACAAAGGGGTGCCGAAGGGCAAAGGAAAAAGAGGAGCGTCAAGATCGAGGCCGATTGACAGCGAGGCTAGAATTCGGCGGTCCTCGCCTACATAGGTATAGTGGACTGAGCGGCAGCGGCAGCATGCACTTAACACCCTATAGAGACTCGATACAACTGGCGACTATCAGAGAGGGGTGAGAAAGGCCTATTCGGAACCAACCTGATACTACCAACAAACAAACCCATCCTGGCGTTTCCCCCTCGAGTCCAATCGAGGAAGGCAACCGAGGAACTCACACAGTTGGCAGTTTTACTCATTCAGTTATAGTTGCGGCACTTTACTAGTTAGGTTTAGATAATCGTCCTGATAAAGTAAGCAGTGGGCACTTTTAATTAACCATTCCGTTATAGTGGCAACACTTACTAGTCAGATACAATTAACATGAGATAACCCATAAAACCCAGCAGTTGTTGGTAATTTTATTCAGCCATTCCGTTGTAGTTGCAATACTTACTAGTCAGGTACAATGGTCGCAAGCGACAATCCAAACAAGCAATTGTGGGCAGTATTAATTAGCCATTCCATTATAGTGAAGCTGATTACTAGTCATTATAAAGTCAAATTTATAGCAATAAACTTTAGTTATGCTTGTCTATGATCTAGATACTGTGCTCCAAGTCGTCCATATCCGCGGACACGACTTTCAGAAAGTTTTACCCGGTCGGGGTGCACCAATAGCAACACACGCTCGATCAACCTCGGAAAAACCAATTCAAAACCCAACGAGGCTTTCACTCGAACAATCACAGGATTCAGAAATATTTGGGGCCACCCTTAAAGTAGAACATAGCGAAGTTAGCTGACTTGAGACGGACTTAAGGTTTGTGGGGCGGCAGAACGAGGGAACCCGAAGTGTGGCTGGGCTTGTCGATACCACGTAACGGGTCACAATTCCTAAACGATGCAGTGTGCTCCTCGCAAACGTAAATACATAAGTAGCATGGCATAAGTACAGATCGTAAATAAAACCTCAAACTAGTTTGTGGCCCCTAGAAATATGGTGAATCAAGCTCGCTCGGGGTCCCATATACCTCCCGGATGTGGATAGCGCGATAAATCAAGGAACAGGTATCAAGTACTCGGGGTCTTACGGGACACAAGTGGGCGTTCGGAAACCAAATATTTTCTATCACCCACCGATGCCTCTGCTTACTTCAATTTTAGTTGTTAAACAGAAATTAAGGTGAATGGTAAGTAAAACTAGAATCATCTCCAACAACAACATGCGGCAATACATCAACAACTATGGCACTTGACAACACGCAACAGCACTTAAGCAGGCGACTACGACGCGCAAGTCCAACTATCTACCAAACAACAGGTAATAGGATGTGTCCAAGGCAATATGGGGCTGCACGGTATATCACAGGTACGGAAACTAAAGCATCGCAACACAGATAGCAATAGATCAACAGGAGGGAATAAATACTATAAAAGTAAGATAGGTAGAAAGGGGGAGATGCTCGCCTGAAAACATTGTCGAAGGGTTCAACCGAAGATCGGGTCGAAGCTCACATCAACTCAACGGCCTTATCCGCGAAGAACCAAAACACTAGAAGAAACACCGAATGTAGTATTTAATACAACGGCAGAAGATCGGCATGATGCATGTATGATGTATGGCATGGCAAAGATGCGATGCGATTAGGTCGTATTAAGTGGAACCGGGGTCCCGACAATTAATAGATGGTTCATGTTATTTATCTACCCCGCAAATTAAATGTTGTTTAACATGGCCAGATATGGTAACGGTTCGATGTACAATTTTAAATGAGGCCAATATAAGGCTAGATTTGCCCGCATATGGGCCCCATATTTATTTAGAGGTGAATCGGCAGAAGGCCCCCAAACCACAGATAAGGATGCATGCATGGACAATTCAATATGCAACAATTTATGAATATGGCATTTATAAAAAAATAGGGTTCTCGGATAAGGGTCACACATTAGGGTTCGGCGATCTTGTTAGGGTTCGACGAACTTGGGGTTCCGGGGTTCGGGGTCGGTCTCAGGGTCCAGGGTTCGACGGACCAAGGTTCGGACTCCGGGAGCTGATACAAGACGGAGAACTTGTCGGGTCCCACGGGGTCGATCTTGCCGTTGCGAGGGTCTTGTCGGGCCCGCGTGTCGGTTCGGTCTTGGCGTTCGGGGTGAAGCACTTGGCGTTCTGCGTCGATGTTCTTACCGTCCGGGTTCTCGAGCATCGCACCCGAGAAGGAGTACTTGGCGTCCATCGGTTCCATGTCGGCGCTCTCGGGTCTTGGCGTCCTCGGGGCATTGGCTTCGAATCGGGGGAGGCGATCTTGGGGTACCGCGTCTTCGGGTGCCGGGATGGAGAACTTGGAGGTTCCGAGGAAGATCATGACGTGCCGATGGGTTCGGTTTCCGTGAAGGCCTTGGGGTTTCCCCTTCGAGAAGATCTTGCCGGGCGTTGGTACGGGGTCTCCGCATCGAAGATCCTGGCGACCTTGGGGGTGCCAAACTGGTACACGCAGCGAAACATCATGGCCTCGCGGAGGCCGGTGCAGAGCTCGGTAGAGGTGGCCGGCGACACGGTGAGGCGAACTCGGAGGAGGCACGTCGGCCTCGCAGCGAGGCGGCGTCGAGACCAGCAGGGGCGGTGGAGCAGCCAACGAGGCGCCAAGGAGGAGGACTGCGTCGCGGTGCAGGCTCGGGGCGGCGGCGAGCAACAGGCAGGCTGTGGCTCGCGAGGCAGCGGAGGCCCGGCGAAGCTCGGAGTGGCAGCGGCGAGGGTGAGACGGGCGGGACGGCGGGAACGCGGGGAGGCAGGCGTCTGAAGGCCGGGAGGCGGAGCATGGGCGGGAAGCGGCGGCGAGCACGGGCAGGGCGGGACGCAGCAGAGGAGGCGGAGGACCGGCGGAGGCAAGCGAGACGGCCAGGCGGCGGCCAGCGGCAGCTTCGCGCAGGCGGGCAAGGCAGCGCGCCGGGCGTGCTGGCGCAGCAGGCGAGCGGGCTCGGGTTGGCGGCGCGCCGAGGAAGCGGGAGGGAGCCGGGCGGCGGCGTCGGAGGCGGGCTCGCGACGCTGCAGAGGCGGCTCCGGCTGAGGAGAGGAGGAGCGGCCGGACGGGCGAGCTCGGGGAAGGCACGCGGGCGCCAGGACGCTACTGGCGGGAGAGAGAGGCGGGGCAGGGGCACGGGATGGGCGAGGCGGGCCTTGGCGGCCAGCGGCGCGCGAGGGCAGGGGGAGGAAGCTGGGCGGCTCGGGCGAGCGAGCAGAGAAAGGCGGAGGAAGGAGGCGCGTGGGGAAGAAGATGAACAGGGGAGGGAGGAGGCGCGCGGGGCAGGGGCGGTTGTCGGGGCGCGTGGGAGTGCGTGAGTGGGGTGGGGCCCAGGGGGTCACGCGGGGTGTGGGAGTCTGGGCAGGGGGTGTGCGTGCGTGCGTGTGTGGCTGGGATGTGTGGTTGAGAGAGAGAGGTGGAGAGAGGGAGTGGGGGTGACGTGGCGGCGTGTGAGTGGGTGAGGGAGAGGGAGGAGGTGAGGTGGCGCATACTGATTGGGTGGAGTGATGTGGAGGGGGAGAGAGGATAGATTATCTAGTAGCTGTAGGTTTTGTCTGGGGTGTTCAGGTGGACCGATTTAAAATCCTGGGGGTGGTCGTTCGGGTCGAACCGGCCCGTTCGACTGCCCCCGCTAAAATAATTTAACTTTTTATTTAATTTGCGATGAACTTTTGCAAGTGGTTTTTAGACAAATAAAATATCCGGCAGCACCCGGGGTTTGGCGTCTGTATAAAGATGGGGCGTTTTAGAAAACAAAACGGGCTTTGCGAAATAGTTTTGGCAAACAATGCATGATGATGACGATGCAATGCACAAATTCAACGCGATTTTCTAGTAGTGGTTTTGCGGGATGCCACAATTCGACACCACTAACAATGGATCTCGCCCTCGAGATCCGCCTCATGGTACCGGAAGGAAAGGCGGTGATCTGAATCTTCTCGCTTCGTGTAGATCCTCGCGACACCACTAACAAGAGGTCGTTGTCCGTGATCGTCGAGAGAACACTCCGGAAACAAAAGGTCGAAGGTAGAGGCATCAACAACTAAAGCCACCTCTAGCTTCGATAGAAAGAGGGAACCGATGCATTCTCGTCCACTTCAATGTACAAAAGCGAATAGAAGGGGTAGTCGGCATGGGGGCCAATCCATCACGCACCCAAACTATTACTCCGCACAATCAGTGGAAAAGCGTGCAACCATTCTCGGAATCAGACTGAAGATCTCGACAAGCGAGGTTCGGAAACAAAGGAGTGATGCAGACTCTGCATCGGATCTGGCGTAGAGGATGACGTCGCGTCGGAAAACACCGGAAGGCACAAACAAGGAACAAAGGATGGTACCACAGTAGACGGATTCCTCAGGCAGCTTGAACACTGGATGGTAGAACACCGTTATCAGAGGAGGAAGCGAAACCCTGAAGGTACGACGGAAACCCAACCACGAGAATTCCTGGACTCGAAGAAAGAGAAGAGAGCGGATTCAAAACACGTCGAGATAAGAGGGGAATAGCAAGGGGTAAGAAGTAAAATCAGACCTAATCGGAACTATCCAACCGATTTTTCAAAAATAGTTTTGACACTCTACTTCGGCCGTTAGCTAGGTCATCCTACAGGCTGGACTTGTGGGGTATCGCAACTGCTGAGCTCTGATACCACTCTGTAACACCCTCAGAATCGACCCTATGCAAGTTTTAGCGAAACCCGCCAAACCCGCATAGAAACGATTCAAAGGTGCCCACCAGGCACTTTCGTGCGGGTGGAAAACGAAGTAATAACATTACACAACAGTCCTCGATGGGACCCACAATGCAGAGATATATACAAATGACTCAAAGAGTCAAGAATACAGATATAATATACAAAGATCCAAATCACCTTGAAAATGATAGAGCGTCCGACTACGGACAAGATGCAAATGGGGCTAAGAGCCTCAAGAATAACCAATGGCGTCCATAACCCCGTGCCAAGCCGGAAGGGTAACCCCGCTAACGTGTCGCTCTCAAAACCTGCTTAAACAAAAGGAGTGCCGACAAAGGGCAAAGGAAAAGAGGAGCGTCGATCGAGGCCGATGCAGCGAGGCTAGAATTCGGCGGTCCTCGCCTACATAGGTATAGTGGACTGAGCGGCAGCGGCAGCATGCACTTAACACCCTATAGAGACTCGATACAACTGGCGACTATCAGAGAGGGGTGAGAAAGGCCTATTCGGAACCAACCTGATACTACCAACAAACAAACCCATCCTGGCGTTTCCCCCTCGAGTCCAATCGAGGAAGGCAACCGAGGAAATCACACAGTTGGCAGTTTTACTCATTCAGTTATAGTTGCGGCACTTTACTAGTCAGGTTTAGATAATCGTCCTGATAAAGTAAGCAGTGGGAACTTTTAATTAACCATTCCGTTATAGTGGCAACACTTACTAGTCAGATACAATTAACATGAGATAACCCATAAAACCCAGCAGTTGTTGGTAATTTTATTCAGCCATTCCGTTGTAGTTGCAATACTTACTAGTCAGGTACAATGGTCGCAAGCGACAATCCAAACAAGCAATTGTGGGCAGTATTAATTAGCCATTCCATTATAGTGAAGCTGATTACTAGTCATTACAAAGTCAAATTTATAGCAATAAACTTTAGTTATGCTTGTCTATGATCTAGATACTGTGCTCCAAGTCGTCCATATCCGCGGACACGGCTTTCAGAAAGTTTTACCCGGTCGGGGTGCACCAATAGCAACACACGCTCGATCAACCTCGGAAAAACCAAATCAAAACCCAACGAGGCTTTCACATCGAACAATCACAGATTCAGAAATATTTCAGGGGCCACCCTTAAAGTAGAACCATAGCAAGTTAGTGACTTGAGACGGACTTAAGGTTTAATGGGGGGCGTAAACGATCGGGAACCCGAAAGTGGCTGGGCTTGTCGATACCACGTAAACGGGTCACAATTCCTAAACAGTACAGTGTGCTCCTCGCACAAACGTAAATACATAAGTAGCATGGCATAAGTACAGGATCGTAAATAAAACCTCAAACTAGTTTGTGGCCCCTAGAAATATGACTGAATCAAGCTCTGGCTCAGGGGGGTCCCATATACCTCCCGGATGTGGATAGCGCGATAAATCAAGGAACAGGTATCAAGTACTCGGGGTCTTACGGGACACAAGTGGGCGTTCGGAAACCAAATATTTTCTATCACCCACCGATGCCTCTGCTTACTTCAATTTTAGTTGTTAAACAGAAATTAAGGTGAATGGTAAGTAAAACTAGAATCATCTCCAACAACAACATGCGGCAATACATCAACAACTGTGGCACTTGACAACACGCAACAGCACTTAAGCAGGCGACTACGACGCGCAAGTCCAACTATCTACCAAACAACAGGTAATAGGATGTGTCCAAGGCAATATGGGGCTGCACGGTATATCACAGGTACGGAAACTAAAGCATCGCAACACAGATAGCAATAGATCAACAGGAGGGAATAAATACTATAAAAGTAAGATAGGTAGAAAGGGGGAGATGCTCGCCTGAAAACATTGTCGAAGGGTTCAACCGAAGATCGGGTCGAAGCTCACATCAACTCAACGGCCTTATCCGCGAAGAACCAAAACACTAGAAGAAACACCGAATGTAGTATTTAATACAACGGCAGAAGATCGGCATGATGCATGTATGATGTATGGCATGGCAAAGATGCGATGCGATTAGGTCGTATTAAGTGGAACCGGGGTCCCGACAATTAATAGATGGTTCATGTTATTTATCTACCCCGCAAATTAAATGTTGTTTAACATGGCCAGATATGGTAACGGTTCGATGTACAATTTTAAATGAGGCCAATATAAGGCTAGATTTGCCCGCATATGGGCCCCATATTTATTTAGAGGTGAATCGGCAGAAGGCCCCCAAACCACAGATAAGGATGCATGCATGGACAATTCAATATGCAACAATTTATGAATATGGCATTTATAAAAAAATATGGTTCTCGGATAAGGGTCACACATTAGGGTTCGGCGATCTTGTTAGGGTTCGACGAACTTGGGGTTCCGGGGTTCGGGGTCGGTCTCAGGGTCCAGGGTTCGACGGACCAAGGTTCGGACTCCGGGAGCTGATACAAGACGGAGAACTTGTCGGGTCCCACGGGGTCGATCTTGCCGTTGCGAGGGTCTTGTCGGGCCCGCGTGTCGGTTCGGTCTTGGCGTTCGGGGTGAAGCACTTGGCGTTCTGCGTCGATGTTCTTACCGTCCGGGTTCTCGAGCATCGCACCCGAGAAGGAGTACTTGGCGTCCATCGGTTCCATGTCGGCGCTCTCGGGTCTTGGCGTCCACGGGGCATTGGCTTCGAATCGGGGGAGGCGATCTTGGGGTACCGCGTCTTCGGGTGCCGGGATGGAGAACTTGGAGGTTCCGAGGAAGATCATGACGTGCCGATGGGTTCGGTTTCCGTGAAGGCCTTGGGGTTCCCCCGAGAAGATCTTCTTGCGGCGTTACGGGGTCTCGCATCGAAGATCCTGGCGACCTTGGTGCCAAACTGGTACACAGCGAAACATCATGGCCTCGCGAGGCCGGTGCAGCTTCGGTAGAGGTGGCCGCGACACAGCTCGAGGCGAACTCGAGAGGCACGTCGGCCTCGCTTCGTGAGGCAGCGTCAGGGACCCGCGGGAGGGCGGTGGAGCAGGCCAACGAGGGCGCCCAAGGAGGAGGACTGCGGTCGCGGGGTGCCAGGGCTCGGGGACGGCGAGCGGCGAGCAACATGGCCAGCCATGGCTCGCAGGGCAGCGGAGGCCGACGGGCCCGGGCGAGCTCGGAGGTGGCCGGCAGCGGCGTAGGGTGAGACGGAACGGCGGGGACGGTCGGGAACGCGGGGGAGGCGTCGAGGGCAGTGAAGGCCGGAGGAGCGGAGCATGGACGGGAAGCGGCGGCGCGAGCACGGCGGCGGGGCCGCGCGGGCAGGAGGCGGAGGACCGGCGGAGGCAAGCGGCGGCGACGGGCGGATACGGCCAGCGCGGCGGCTCGCGGCTGAGGCGGGCGAGAGACGGCGGAGCAGCCCGGGCCTGGCGGACGCGAGGCGGCTCGGTTGGCGGCGGCGTCAGCGCCAGGGAAGCGGGAGGGGCGGCGTGACGGAGACAGGCAAACTCGCAGAGGCAGCTCCGGAGGGGGGGAGGACGGCTGCGGCGACGGGCGAGCTGGGAGAGGAGAGGGCGGGCGAGCGGGCACGCTGGATGGGCGAGGCGCGCGGTGGACGCCTTGCGGCCAGCGAGGGTGCCGAGGGAGGCGGCTGGGCGAGCAGAGAAAGGCGGAGGAAGGAGGCGCGTGGGGAAGTAGATGAACAGGGAGGGAGGCGCAGGGGCAGGCGGTTGTCGTCGGCGTGGGAGTGCGTGAGGGGGGTGGGGCCCAGGGGGTCACGCGGGGTGTGGGAGTCTGGGCAGGGGGTTTGCGTGCGTGCGTGTGTGGCTGGGATGTGGTTGAGAGAGAGAGAGGAGAGTGGGGTGAGGGGTGACGTGGCGGCGTGTGAGTGGGTGAGGAGAGGGAGGAGGTGAGGTGGCGATACTGATTGGGTGGAGTGATGGAGAGGGAGAGGGTAGATTATCCGGTAGTGTAGGTTTTGTCTGGGTGTTCAGGTGGACCGATTTAAAATCCTGGGGGTGGTCGTTCGGGTCGAACCGGCCCGTTCGACTGCCCCCGCTAAAATAATTTAACTTTTTATTTAATTTGCTATGAACTTTTGCAAGTGGTTTTTAGACAAATAAAATATCCGGCAGCACCCGGGGTTTGGCGTCTGAATAAAGATGGGGCGTTTTAGAAAACAAAACGGGCTTTGCGAAATAGTTTTGGCAAACAATGCATGATGATGACGATGCAATGCACAAATTCAACGCGATTTTCTAGTAGTGGTTTTGCGGGATGCCACAGGATGCCGTCATGGACCCGGAAGAATCCCCGGAACCCAAGACCGACATCGTCAACCGAGAACTCCGACAAGGACGCCAAGCTCGTCAGAATCCCAGACGCCAAGATCTCCTTCATAGATGCGGATCCGATGCCCCGTTCACGGAGTCCGAAGACCGATACCGCCGAACCCGAGCGCCAAGATCGCCTCATGGATCCCGAAGCCCGAACCCCGTGGACCGACATGATCTTCTTCACGGATACGACAAGTACTCCCTCGAGGACGCCGAGTACTTCACCCCGGACACCGAGACCCTGGACGACAAGTTCTCCTTCCCGGAAGCATTGACGCTCGTGCGACAAGATCTACTTCCCCGATCCGAAGACTCTAAATCCCGGAGTCCGAGAACGATCCCGTCGAACCCTGGACCCTGAGACCGACCCCGAACCCCCGGACCAAGATCGTCGAACCCTAATGTGTGAACCTTTTCCCGAGCCCCTATTTTATAAACGCTAAATATAAAACCTGTTGCATTTTAATCATTCATACTCGCATGCATATTGTCATGTGGTTTGGGGGCCTTATGCCGATTCACCTCATAATTAAATATGGGGCCCATATGCGGGCAAATCTAGTCTTATATTGGCCTCATTTAAATTGGTGTAGTGAACCGGTGCTATATTTCGCCATGTTAATACAACATTTAAATTGCGGGTTAGCTAAACAACATGAACCACCTAAATATTGTCGGGACCCCGGTTCCGCTTAATATGACCTAATTGCATCGCAGCTTTGCCATGCCATGCATCATATCATAAGCATGCCCGATCTTTTGCCGTAGTATTAAATAGTGCATCCGGTGTTTATTCTAGTGTTTTGCTTCTTCGCGGATAAGGCCGTTGAGTTGATGTGAGATTCGCCCCGATCTTCGGATGAACCTTCAACAATGTTTTCAGGCGAGCATCTCCCCCTTTCTACCTATCTTACTTTTATAGTATTTATTCCCTCCTGTTGATCTATTGCTATCTGTGTTGCGATGCTCTAGTTTTTCGTACCCGTGATATACCTTGCAGCCTTATATTGCCTTGGACACATCCTATTACCTGTTGTTTGGTACATAGTTGGACCCGCACGTCGTAGTCGCTTGCTCAAGTGCTGTTGCGTGTCGCCAAGTACCACAGTTGTTGGAGTATTGCCGCATGTTTATGTTGGAGTTGATCATAACTTCAATTACTGTTTAACGACTAAAATTGAAGTAGGTAAGCAGAGGCACAGGTGGGCAATAGATGTTATTTGGTTGTTAACCGTCCACTTGTGTCCCGTAGGACCCCGAGTACTTGATACCTGTTCCTTGAATATTCGCGCTATCCACATCCAGGAGGATTATGGGACCCCCCCTGAGCCAGAGCTTGATTCATTCTTATTTCTTGGGGCCACAAACTAGTTTGAGGTTTTATTTACTATCCTATACTTATGCCATGCTACTGCTTTATTTACGATTGTGCGAGGAGCACCTGTACTGTTTAGGTAAGCGGAGTGTTTTCGCGGTATCGACAAGCCCAGTTTTGGGTTCCCAGTCGTTTACAGCCATTGTCGCAAACCTTGAGTCCGTCTCGGAGTCATCTAACTTCGTTGCGGGTCTACTCAATGGGGTGGCCCCCTGAAATATTTCTGAATCATGTGATTGCTTTGTCGTGAAGGCCTCGTTGGGTTTTGATTTGGTTTTTCCGAGGTTGATCGAGTGTGTGTTGCTATTTGTGCACCCCTGTAGGGTAAAACTTTCTGAAAGCCGTGTCCGCGGTTATGGACGACTTGGAGCACAGTATCTCGATCATAGACAACTATAACTAAAGTAGTGCTATAAACTTGACTTTATAATGACTAGTAATCAGCTTCACTATAATGGAATGGCTACATAAAACTGCCCACAATTGCTTGTTTGGTTTGTCGCTTGCGACAATTGTATCTGACTAGTAAGTATTGCAACTACAACAGAATGGCTAAATAAAAGTACCAACAACTGCTGGGTTTTGGGATATCTCATGCTAATTGTATCTGACTAGTAAGTGTCGCAACTACAACGGAATGGTTAACTAAAATTGCCCACTGTTTATTTTATCAGGATGAATACCTACACCTGACTAGTAAGTGCTGCAACGATAACTGAATAAATAAAACTGCCAACTGTGTGAGTTCCTCGGTTGACTTCCTCGTGTGGTCTCGAGGGGGAAATACCAGGATGGGTTTGTTTGATGGTAGCATCAGGTTGGTTCCGAATAGGTCTTTCTTATCCCTCTCTGACAGCCGCCAGTTGTATCAAGTCTCTATAGGTTGTTTAGTGCATGCTGCCGCTCAGTCCACCATACCTATGTAGGCGAGGACCGCCGAATTCTAGCCTCGTGTCTTGGCCTCGATCTTGACCGCTCTCTCTTTTTCCTTTGCCCTTTGTCGGCACCCCTTTTGTTTAAGCAGGTTTTGAGATCGACTTCGTTAGCAGGGTTACCCTTCCGGCTTGGCCTGGGCAGGGTTATGGACGCCATTGGTTATTCTTCAGGGCTCTTAGCCCATTTGCATCTTGTCCGTAGCTGGATGCTCTATCGTTTTCAAGGTGATTTGGATCTTTGTATATTATATCTGTATTCTTGACTCATTGAGTCGCTGTTGTATATATCTCTGTTCTGTGGGTCCCATCGAGGACTGTTGTGTAATGTTATTACTTCGTTTTCCACCCGCACGAAAGTGCCTGGTGGGCACCTTTGAATCGTTTCTATGCGGGTTTGGCGGGTTTCGCTATAGGGTCGATTCTGAGGGTGTTACAACTGTGCTGGTCCAACACCAAGAACTCCGTGACACACATCTATGAGGAGAGAGATATCGATGCCTTGAAGGACGGCATCAAACGCTAGGACTTCAAAGAAGAACTTGGGCTCATCAAGCCCAAGACACTCGACCACCTCATGGACATCGCCAACAGGTGGGCTGATGGCGAGGACTCCATCCACTGGGCGCACTTGGAGGAGGAAGGCGACTACGGCCGGCGATGTGAGCGTCGTAGCAAGAGGAGATCGCGTGTCTACAACGATTGCGATGGACCCGATATGGTCACGGCTGGCTACACCGACCGCCGCAGCGACGGCAACCGCATCAACGGCGGATACCGCGGAAGCAACTTCCGCGATGGAGGGCGCCCAACACAGTCATGGCAACGCCGTGGCCGTGACGATGGACCCTCAGCATACGACAAATTGTCGGGTCCATGCACCATCCACTTCTACATCGACAAGAAGGATGGCAAGAAGAAGGCAAGCCACATGCTCGAGGACTGTCCCGAGTTCTAGAAACTCAGCGAAAGTATGGCCCAGATGAGGCAGCAAGCCCCGAACCCTGGATACGGGAACGCACCCGCACCAGGTGAGATCGCACATGGAGCTCCTCCACCACCACCCGCGGGACCTTCGAACCATCCAATCGCACCCGCGAAGAACAACGGTGGGCATGGGTACCCCGCGCCGAAAGGATCGCTAATGATCCAAAAAGGGCGCCCAACAAACAGGGTGCAGAAGAAAATCACCGCCAGATCAATCTAGCCATGACCGCTCCACCTGCCATCCCTGAGTACCTTAGCGGATCGGAATCCTGCATCACCTTCAGCCGTTCGGATCACCCTTGCTAGGTCCCTCGCCCAGGTCATGCTGCCCTGGTGCTCGAGGCGCAGATTGGCGGGTTCGACATGAGCCGCGTCTTCATGGATGGCGGCAGCGGCATCAATCTGATGTTCGCCAGCACCCTGGCAGCAATGCGGATCCCGCTGTGCAGCCTGGAACAATCTGATACAACGTTCCACGACATCGTCCCAGGGAAGGGTATATTCCCCCTGGGAAAGATATGGCTCAACGTCATCTTCGGCAAGCCGGATAACTTCTGATGCGAGTGACTTGAGTTCGAAGTGGTGGAATGGCCATCACAGTACCACGCCATCCTCGGGCGCGTGGCATTCAAACGATTCCTGGCAGTACCGCACTATGCGTACCTGCTACTCAAGATGCCAGGACCCAGGGGCGTCATCACAGTCCACGGGAGCTTCACCCTATTGGACCACTGCGACAGGGACTTCAACATAATCTGCCAGTCCTTCGGCATGCATGAGGAGCTCGTAAGGCTCCACGAGGTGACGGACAACGGTGCACCCCCAGTCGCTAGACAGAATGCACCAGATATGTCCTTCGACTCCACCATCAACACAAAGAAGGTGCAGATTCATCCGACGGATGCCTCCAAGATGGCGCTAATCGCCAACGACCTCATATCTGCATAGGAAAGCACTCTCGTCGAATTGCTCCGTGAGCGCTGGGAAATCTTTGCCTGGTGTCCTGTGGACATGCCAGGAGTTCCCAGGGAATTCGCCAAGCATGCACTCAATGTCTTTCCAGACGCCAAGCCCGTCAAACAGTCCATCCGACGACTGTCCGAACCATGGGCCGAAGCAATCGGAGTCGAAGTCAACGGACTACTCGACGCAAACTTCATCAGGGAGATCAAGGAGAGCGAATGGCTTGCCAACACCGTGATGGTCCCCAAAAAGGACACGGACATCCTGCAGAGGTGTGTGGACTTTACATCGCTGAACAAGCACTGCCCGAAGGATCACTTCCCCCTTCCGCGGATCGATCAGATCATTGACTCGACTGCAGGATGCGAAAAACTCTCCTTCCTCGACGCCTACTCAGGATACAACCAGATTCGACTGAAGGTCGAAGATCAGGAGAAAACGATGTTCATCACGCCGTTCGGAGTGTTTTGCTACAACAGAATGCCCTTCGGGCTGAAGAACACAGGGGCCACGTACCAACAGTGCATGCAGGCCTGCCTGAAGGACCAGATCGTCCGCAACATACAAGTCTATGTCGACGACATTGTCATCAAAAAAAGAGAGGCCAAGACGCTTATCGACGATCTCCGTGAGACGTTCCATAACCTTGATCGATATAAGATCAAGTTAAACCCAGAAAAATGCGCCTTCAGCGTCCCATCTGGTCAGCTGCTAGGCTACTTCATCTCCCAGCGAGGGATCGAGGCGAACCCGAAGAAAATCCGGGCCATAATAGCCATGGATAAGCCGAAGAACCTCAAGGGCGTCCAGCAACTTGCCGGGCGAATCGCGGCATTGAGCAGGTTCATCAGCTGCATGGGAGAAAAAGCTCTGCCGTCCTATTAGCTGCTGCGCAAGGCAGACAAATTCGAGTGGACGCCCGAGGCGGAAGACGCATTCAAAGATCTAAAGAGGCTGCTCTCTACCTCGCCCGTCTTGGTCACGCCGAAGGAGCGCGAGCCTTTAATGCTGTACATAGCAGCCACACACCAGGTGGTAAGCACTGTACTGGTGGTCGAGTGACCCGAAGAAGGCAAGACCCATGGGGTCCAACGCCCAATCTACTACCTCAGCGAGGTATTGACGCCAACAAAGCAGAGGTACCCTCACTACCAGAAACTCGCCTACGGCGTGTTCATGACGGCTCGTCGGCTGAGCCACTACTTCCAGGAGCATCAGGTGCTGGTCGTCAACGAAGCACCCCTGAACAGCCCCGAAGGCCATAGGACGCGTGCCCTGTGGGGCATCGATCTGTCACCTCTAGACATCGTCTACGAGAAGCGCCATGCGATCAAGTCTCAGGTCCTTCCGGACTTCCTCGTCCACTGGATGGAACTGCAGCTGCCAGACACGCCGGACATGACACAGTCATGGACGATGCACTTCGACGGCTCCAAGCGCGAAGCTAGAGCAGGAGCCGGGGTCATACTAACCTCCCCGCAGGGCGACAAGATGAAGTATGTCCTTCGGATGAAGTTTCGAGCTTCCAACAACGAAGCTGAATACGAGGCCCTCATCCACGGCATGCAGATGGCCAAGATCTGCGGCGCAACGCACCTTGTCATCTACGGAGACTCAAACCTCATCGTCCAGCAGACGATGAACAAGTCTGACAAAGCGCCAACATGATCGTGTGCGCTCTACAACACGCCAAGGAGACTTGACGATCGCTGAGCTTCGGCACATTGGGAGAGAAAGCAACGAAGAGGCCGACAGACTCGCCAACATCGGCTCCACCTGTGCACGGGTGCCACCAGGTGTGTTCCTCGAACAAATCTGCGTGCCAACCATCAAAAGGAAATTCCCCAAGGGATCACCCGAAGAAGCAGAACACTCGGGGGTTGCGCTACCCGAAGGACAGGAAGGACCCAAAAAGCTCGACACAGAGGTCGCAACGGTCAACCTGATACAGGTCATGGCAGTCGAAGAAACTTGGACACAGCCATACCTAAGATATCTGATAGACGAGGAGCTGCCTGACAGTCCGACAGATGCCCGACGCATATCTCGCCGGTCCAAAGCCTTCACCATCATCAATGGCGAGCTGTACAAGCGCAACATTTCGGGTGTACTCCAAAGGTGCGTCACCATCGATGACGGCAAAATAATCCTCCAAGACATCCACGAGGGCATCTGTTGCCATCATGTGGGCAGCTGCGCCCTTGTCACCAAAGCCCTACGAGCTGGATTCTACTGGCCAACGGCCATGAACGACGCCAAGGACATCGTCCGAAGATGCAACGGGTGCCAAAGGTTCGCAGAAAAACCGCACACATCCGGATCAGAGCTCAGGCCCATACCTTTGTCCTGGCCCTTCGCCCAATGGGGCCTCGACATGATCGGAAAACTGCCAAGGTCCTCGAAAGGAGGTCACGTCTACCTCCTAGTGGCAGTCGACAAATTCACCAAGTGGATTGAGGCCATGCCCGTCACTAACCAAAAGGGCAAAACTGCCATCAAGTTCTTTGAATCCATTGTTTACAGGTTCGGCGTGCCGCATAGCATCATCACCGACAATGGGTCGAACTTCATCTCCAAAGAATTCCAGGACTTCTGTGAAGACCTCGGAATCAACATCACATACGCCTCCGTGGCGCACCCGCAAATGAACGGGAAGGTCGAGAAGGCCAACGGCCTCGTCGGCGCTGGCATCAAGAAGCGCCTAACGAGCCCGCTCGAGCGGCTCGCCGGAGCCTGGACACAAGAGCTTCCCTCTGTCCCGTGGAGCCTGCGCACAACGCCAAACAACTCAACTGGCTACACACCTTTCTTCATGGTGCACGGAGCCGAAGCCGTGCTGCCAACAGAGGTACGCCACAAGGCCCCACGGGTCGTCGCTTACAGCGAAGCCGAATCGACGGCCGCACTCGAAGACGCCGTCGACACACTCGACGAGGCGCGTGACATAGCAGCAGCTCGGTCAGCGGTATACCAACAGAGTCTCCGCAACTACCATAGCTGAAGGCTACGCCCAAGGTCCTTCGTTGAAGGAGACCTAGTCTTGCGACTCAAGCAAGAGCGACCGAAGAAATTCGAGTCACCATTGGAAGGACCCTGCATTGTCACCGAAGTCATCCCAGGTGGCGCCTATCGCCTCAAGCACGTGGAGTCTGGAGTCGCATACTCCAACCCATGGAACGTTGCACAGCTGCGACGCTTCTACCCCTAGCTACCTCCCTCTTTTACTTTCAATAAGGCTATTCAGCCAAGGCTACTCATCCGAACAATGCACCTCCGCCTTACGATATGAATAAAGCTAAGTGTCTCGCCCCAAAAATTTTCACCTATTGTTTGCATTTTACTCCATATTACAACACACTCGGGGGTTCCCCCTACCTCACGACTTCGTCGACTGAGGATAGCGCGTGTACAACTGAGTAGCTGACCACGTCAGGCTAACTAAAAGGACACGTATACAAACAAAGCACCACGTGTTGCACAACAATAAACCTTCAAAATATAATAGAGGGCACAACACGCCCAGTCGAATATATACAAAGTTTTACATCAATCTCTTTTACAGGTCCTACCTATTCTGAAGAATAGCCCGCGCACGCTGCTCAAACAGATCTACAATTTGTTCGGCATACTACCTTACAGCCGCATACTGTGTACGCATATCCCACTCGCCGCCATCCAGCCGACGAGGCGGCCATCCGCTACAGCAGACAGATCTATGTCGGGACGATGCAACCGAACAAGGGAGAGCGCAGCCTTCACCCCCGCGACAAGCTGATGCCGAACCAGTTCCCGGACACGATGCACACTTCGAAACCTCAACAGGAGGCCACCGAGGGTCGATGGCGCCTCATCCAGCGGAAACATCACATGTAGAACTGACGCCAACGAAGACTGCGCCTGACGAAGCACCGACGATACCTGGTGAACACGATCCTGCACCGTCGCAAGGACCATGGCACGATCACGGTCCATCCAGAAGAACCCGCCGGCCTCCATGTCCTGCTGGGTCAGGCAGTTGATCCGAACAACAACACGCTCCTTTTCCTCCTTCGGATCAAGGTTTTCACCTGCAATACTTGCAAAAAGTAAGACAAAAGGCCAACAGGCGCATCCGAAACAATGAGCAGCTGCTCGAAAAATCTCACATTGCATTTGTTCGGAGAAACGATGCAACTCTGTCATCAAATATTCTTCTCTGGCAGCGGACCGCTCTGCCTTTGATTTCCAAACATCGGCGTGGCCATGCACCCCAAGCAACTCTTTCTCCAGGCCACGAACACGGTCTCGAAGAAATACAAGCTGCGACGCACCATCCAGGGATGGCCGCAGCTGCGGTGAAGGCGAAGTATCAACGGGATCATCACCCGAAGGACCCTAGAGTAAAAGAAGACAAGTATATGAACAAGAAGACGAAGGAGCCCATAACTCGAAAATTCATTATGTACAGCAATAATCCACTATGTGCACAAGGATCGTTCATAGCGATAATTACAAGAAAGGCTATCCTACAACTACAAGGCCTATGAAGCTGCATCCTGAGTAGCCTCGGATCCGGACTGCCTCCCCTTGGCCTCTCCCTGCTGCCTCAACGCATACTCAGCCAGCAGGTCGATCAACTTCGGCCCATAACGCTTACAACGAGCAGCATAGATGGCGAAGGCTACCTCAGATCCGTCAGCAGCCGTTGGCATCCGGGAGGTGACCTGATGAAGATCCAGCTCCGCTCCGGAGGCTAGGGCCATCGCCAGCCCGACGGATGCCCTGATGCCTTTCTGCTTGCGCTTGTAAGCCGCAGGAGCTTCGGCTGACAATGCATCCGCAAAGGCATCAACATCTTCGAGGGCGACGCCCTTGGGGACGAGCTCCTTATAGAAGCGCCCAAGAACCTCCTTGGCCTTAGAAAGCGAGCCAACCACGGTACCACAGCGGTCTTCGACCGCCGCAGTGGCATCATCCAGAGCACTTCCGTGCTCCAGGACACGACGGTCAAACTCGATGCCCGCGGCATCTAAAAAAAGAAGAAAGGACAACATAAATACAAGCACAACACGAAAAGGCAAGGAAGCTGAAAAAGGGAAGACGAAGCAACTCACCCGAAATAGGCTTGGCAGCCGCCATCAGCTTGTCGGCTGCCTCCTTCTCGCGCGAAGCCGTGGCAGTGGAAAGCTGCTCCTCGTGATCCGTAGCCTCCTGCTGCATGCGCTCCTTGGCCGCGGCCGTGTTGGCCAGCTCCAGCTCAAGGCGCTCCTTCGCACCAATGGCGACCTCGGCCTTCTTCTCCGCTTGCCCAAGGCTCATTTTGAGAGCATCAAGATCACGAAGGGAGGTATTGTGGTCCTCTGCAGTCAGCAAAACACCCATCAGATCGCAGGACAAAGAAATACAAGAAGAAGCAAAAAGATCAACTTGCGAACATACCTTGAGGCTGTTTGAAACTGGCATCCAATGCCAGGTGCTGCTGCACCAGCTGGCTGACACCTTGCACCAAAGGCTGCAAGCAGGCATTACTCGTTAAAAGAAGGGCTCGGGGGCTATGCCCAAAGAACGAGCAAAGGAAGTTGAACATACAAAAAACGCTCGGGGGCTTCCCCCGAGACAAGAAACAAAAACAACATGATCAGCAGATCACCCGAAAACGCCCGGGGGCTCCCTCAGCGGCAAGAGCAAAGACACTTACATGATTAGACGGTGACTCCGAAGGTCCAGCCAAAGTCTTCTGGGGGACGACCACCCGATCCTCCTGCGGAGAAGGGTTCAGAGCAGCGCCCTCAGAGGTGGCCACCGTCTGAGGAGGAGGAGGCGCAACTTTTGACTCCCCCACCATCTCCCGAGCGCCATCACTGGAGAAGCCATCGGAGGAGTGTCTACAAAATAAAAATCAGCCGAGCACAAGGCAAACAGACAAGAACAAGCATAAAAGGAACTGATGAAACTTACGAGTCGAGCCAGCTCAAGTCGAAGACAGGAGGGGTTTTCCTGCCCTTCTTCTCTTCTTTCTTCTCTTCCTTCTTTTCTTCCTTCTTCCGCTTCGTTGGCGGGTGCGGTGCCACAGCTCGCACGGGCACAGCCGGAATAGGAGAGGAAGAGCGCCTGTGATACCCACTGTGATGCTTAAGGCCTAGCGGATTCCTAGGCGTCGGCGGAGTCGAAGCATTCGACGATTCGCTGGAGCTCCGTTTCCGCTTACGAGTGTGATCCTCGCTCGACTCGTTGGCCTCCTCGGCCGGCGATCGCGCTGATGGAAGTTCAGACATGGAGTCCATCACCTCATTGTCCGGAGCATCCGGGAACACTTTGGGCGTTGGAGGTGACATGTCTGGCACCTTGAATTCCTACACAAAACAACAAAATTATCAGCACAAAAAGATGCAAAGACAACGCAATCGAAAATAAGCGCTACGCGCACGTCCCAGATCTACACCCGTGGGACCGGACAAGAGCCGGAGAACGGAGGAGTCAGCGACTTCCCCGGGATATCCTCTCCAGCCTTAAACTTCAGCAGCGGGCGAAGAACCCCGTCGAGATCCCCCTTGGAGAACTCTTCAGCCGAAATCCTAGTCGGATCACGACGACCCGAATAACGAAACATCGGGTGTGCCCTAGCCTAGAGAGGCTGCACCCGACGTTTGAGAAAGGTGCGGATGATATCCACACCGTTCACCTCCTTCTCTGGAATCAACTGGAGATCCTCCACCCAACAATAGAGCCCCTCTATCTTCGCCACCTCGCCATCCAAGATCTGGTTCTTCCAGGACCTCTTCGGCTCGATCTTTTGGGAGGGGTCAAAAGGAGCAAGACCAAAATCCTGCCCAGGTACCGTGGAGTCGCGGATGTAAAACCATCGCCTCCGCCAGTACTGGACAAATTCGGACATCGAAAAGGAGAAGAAAAGAAGATTGGATTTGAGGGAGATGATGCAACCCCCAATGGGATAAACACCATCGGATATAGATTGCCTCTTCATGGAATAGAGTTTCCGAAAGAGGCCAAAGTGCGGCTCGATACCGATCCAGCACTCGCAGAAAGTAATGAAGCAGGCGATATGAAGAAGAGAGTTGGGAGAAAGATGATGCAGCTGAATACCATAAAGAAAAAGCAATCCACGAAGGAAATCGTGGATTGGGAAGGAAAAGCCCCGAAGGACAAAAGCGAGGAACATAACCCGAAACCCAGAAGGGGGACGGGGAATTACCTCAGTGCCGGGAAGTTTGACGGCCTCCCTATCTTGCGGGATCAGGTCCCACTCACGGAGCTTGCGGAGATCACTCTCACGCGTCTTCGATCGCTGCCAGCCATCGTCAGTGACACGGGTGGCGGCGGAAGCTTTTTTGCCGCCGGCGGCCGCACTGGTACCAACCGCAGAGGAGGACTTCTTGGGTTTCCCCATTGTAGTGCAGCGGTGACGGCGTTGAGCACGCAGAATCAAGGAAGGAAAAGCTCGAGGAAATTCCAGTGCGCAGTAAGAACGCGCAGAGAAGAGAGGAGCAGTGAAACAAGAATGGCTGCGGTGAAAAAACTCACTTTTTCCCCAATGATTATAAGGACGAGAACGATGCACGACGACCGTTCATCGGGAAGACCTAGAGCCAACCTCAAGATCTGGCCGTCCATGTGTCAGCACAGCAGCGAACCTCGCTCACACGCCGTCCACTACGCACGGAAATCGAGGCAACACCGTAATTATCTCCACGCCGTGCGTGACCAGTCAACTCAAAGTCAGAAGGTGGGACCCACGTTTGTCCAGTCAAGTCATCTCTGGCGCCGCAGACGCTTGAGGTCACCGATCGTCAGCACTGACGTCATCAAAAGCTATACTAGCAACGGTTACAATTCTTCGGCTACGCAGCTAAGAGTACTCACTCGAATCTACGATTCGATTAAATACTCGGGGGCTACTCCTATCAGGAGCGCTGGCCGCGCACCCGAAAAACGATCAAAGTACTACACCATTGAACTATTCTTCGAGTCCTACGTCGAGTCTACGACTTCACTACGGACTCGGGGGCTACTCCCATAGGGAGGATGGATTCAAGCATCCGAAAAATTTGTGTCCTACGGACCTGAAGCCAAACAATAGTAGAATTAAAGTCTCTGCTCGAGTCTGCTACTCGAACAGACACTCGGGGGATACTCCTAGAGGGAGCGCTGGTCGTGCACCCTATGAATTCTTTGACTGCGATCCTTCGATCAGCACGCAAAAACTTTTCGGCAACTATGCCCCAGAAAACGCTAAGTGAGTAAAACATCCTCCTTGGCCACCCGAAACACCTCCGCGGTGATCAAATTTTGGATGCTGTGTCTGCGACACAAAGATAAGACCTACAAATATCATATGATGGCCTGGCAACGCACACGACTGCGCTCTGCTAGTGAGAACCCGTGCCAACAGGCGCGATGAAAAATCCCGACGGACGTGTTGGGTATGACACTTAAAATTCACTAGAATTCCACTCCTGTAAGTCCTCCGCGGCCTGAGTCGAATTGCACCAGCATATGTTCCGGGTTCGAGTTGAGGGACTCGAATCTGAAGAAGATCATGTTGTTTTGTCCTAAGACAGTTAACTGACCCTGATCCGTCGGGAGAGTTAGGCACACGCATCAACAATCCCTACACACTCAAATCATTCTCTAAACAAACAGATAGTCAAGACCGAAAGAGTCCTCACCGAATCTACGATTCGACCAACACTCGGGGCTCTCGACATGGTTATACCTCACGGTACACGACCTTAGCATACCTGGTCTAGCCCAAGGAAGGCCCACAACAAATATGCGCTAGCCCATGAAGATTTTCGGGTGGCCAAGGCCCATGACGCCTTCGGATCCTTGGAGAGCAAGACTAGAGTAGATAGAAAATTCAAAGGGGTAAACCCTAAAGCTCAGAATCGACTCGATTCAGGCACGACCCGCCTCTATATAAAGGCCAGGAGGGCACGACGAGGAGGATCTCTTACAATCTCTCGCACACCACCGCATACACACCTCCACGCCAGATTGCATCTGTGCACCCTTGTAACCTTCGGTTCCGCCATAATCAAGAGCAGACAAGCAGGAGTAGGGTTTTCCCTCCGGGGGCCTGAACCTGGGTAAACCTCGTGTCCCCGTGTTGCTTGTTTTCTAACCGTTCCGCGATCTCCAACATCCCCATCTTCTCCAAAACCCAAGTCCATAACAATGGGCATTGACGAGATCAAACCTCGTCACTACCTATTGAAAGGTCTTTCAGGGTGAACTTCGGGATCAACATGGTGAGCTATGATGACCCACAAGTATTGGGGGTGTATCATAGTACTTTCGATAAATAGGAGTGTCGATCCCAACGAGTAGCAGAAGGTGTTGACTAGTGGTATGGAGCAGGAAATCTCTATAAATAGTTAGAAAACGGATTTTTAGTGGTTTTGTGATAAAGCAACAAAACAAAGTGCAAGTAATAAATACAAAGAACAAACACAGCAAGTGGCCCAATCCTTTCTTAGCAAATGACAAGCCGGTGGAAATACTTATAAGGACCAAACTTTCTCGAGGACACATGGGAATTCTGTCAAGTGCTTTCGCTTCAAATAGCTGAGTACTCTTCTTTGGTGTTGTAAGTGTTGTGTGGGTGAACCTGTGATAATGTACCAACCTTACTTGGACTAATACATACTTGTGATTAAACCGCCTGCAAGCATCCGCAACTACTTGAAAGTAATTAAGATATAAACCTAACCATAGCCTTAAACTCTGAGATCCTACGCTCCCTTATGCAAAGGTGTCCTAACGGGGGTTCAGGTTTCTGTCACTCAGGTAACCCCACAATTAGTGGCCAAATACACAATGCATTCCCCTAGGCCCATAAATGGTGAAGTATCATGTACTCGACGTTCACATGACACCACTAGAAGAATAACACCACAACTTTAATACTAAACCATTGAATAATAACTCAACGCAAATCCACTAATAACAACATGCCTTCTCCCATGTCCTCAAGAACAAGATGAACTACTCATAAGACATCATATGGATCAAGATCAAAGATGATATGGTAATGGATAACAATCTGAACATAAACAATAATCCAATGGTTCCACTCACAAGCATCAATTACAATAGTAATTAACACCGGGAAAGTTTCCCCTAAAAACTAAAGCAATATCAAACACAATTGTTACAGTGGTACGGAGTGGTGATGATGGTGCTGGTGGAGATGATGGTGTGGATGATGATGATGATCCTGATGAATCCTAGCTTGATGACGGTGTTGATGGCGACGATCTCCCCTCTCCGAGAAGGAGTTTCCCCGACAGAAATCTGTCTGCCGGAGAGATCTTTCTCTCTCGGTGTTTTCCGCCCCGTAGAGGCGGCGGAAATCTATTTGTGGTTGCTCCCCTCGTGTTAGGGTTCCGTAGGGAAGATATAGGCGAGAGGGCGGAGTCGGGGGCCGAGCAGGTGGTCCACACCTGCCCTAGGCGCGGCCTAGGGGGGACCCACGCCTTGGGGGGTGGGGTGCCCCCCTATGGATGTTCTACGCCTCCCCTTCTGGCTTCCTCCGTCTTCCGGGAAAATATAATTTTCCCATATTTTTCTAGTATTTTTCTGATCTTTGCGAAATTGCATCAAAACACCTATTTTTCCATCAGAATCCAGACTCCGGCAGTCCATCCTCCAAGAATCATCCAACATGCAAAAACAGTGGAAAAGACATAATTGATACCTCATAATAAGACATATATCAATGGATATAGGAAAACTATGATATAGAATGGTGATGCAAATTGGACGTATCAACTCCCCCAAGCTTAGACCTTCGCTTGTCCCCAAGCGAAAACTGAGCTCAGTAAACATGTCCACAGGTTTATGGAGTGAAGTGTCGATAAAAGAATACGAACAAGAAGCATCACACTTACCATTACACAACTCATAGAAGAAAGCAACTCACCATTATATAGCTTAGCTTGCAACAAGTACATGAGTCACAATAGAGATGCATAAAGATAAATCGTAATTGGAATTGGCAAACTCTTGTTCCTGGTCAGAGAACAGCTGGCAAACAATTTCACAAAAAGCTTTTTGTAGAAGTTTTATAACAAGAGCACTCTTTGCTCAAAAAGGTTTTTCAAAATGAAGGCTTTCAAAGTAATACTCAATAGATAAGAGTTTTGTGCAAACAAGGAAGATAAAGAACATGATTGAATAAATCACCATATGAATGCTTGCAACACAATAACTCAAACGCTTGCTGGAGATAGAGAGTAAGTAGGTTTACTGACTCAATTTAGAAAATAGGAGAAAGGTACCTTCTAAAGGGAAGCAGAGATTACAAGTCATAAAGAGCTTCCAAAATATTATGGTACTTACTAGCTTTGAGCCCTCATTGCCCCTATCATAAGCATCTTGAGATGATTAAGGTGAAAGTGCACAAAGGTGGAGTATATGCTTGACGAAATATAAGTTGGCAATCTCATGTCACTTGAGTACGAGGGCCGATCCTAATGCTACTCAACTTTGGTCACCGGTACGTTCTTTTCATTGTAAGTACATGTGTATCATAAAGAACCGCCAACGGGGTACCTCTTGCACATGGTACAGGAGCTATCCCATAACCAAAATGACAAGGCAAGCAGACAATGAGCATCTCAGCGATCTTTTTATTTACTATGTGCATAGGTTTTTATTGAGGATGCTTCATAGAATGCTCATTAAGGTGATGATGCAAGTTTCCACCATGATTAGGCATGGCTTAGGCTAGTGGCCCAGGCGTTTCTATAACACACATACATACTCCATGGACTTACAAGTTCCCTCTTTATTTCACATCGTCGACATCCATAAATTAAAGAGTATGATATCAACTGTGTACAATGTATAGGTGCAATGTTGAAAGCGTTCCTCGTGACAACACGGTTTTGCTAATTCCAACGTATAGATGCAAGCATATACAACTTCGATGACACAATGGTTCAAGTCTATTAGGGGCAATAAAATAAGGTGTGCCATCAAGTTCGTGAGAGCTTTACTAACTAGTTTTCACATAACAAAATATTTTTTAATTCGAAAGATAGATGAAGCTTGAGAATTTGCTTTGAATAGAAAATGCTAATAGGTATATATGGTGGACACAAATGGCAAAGGCTTTGGTTAAAGGGTTTGGAAGAATGAGAAGTATGCCTTCTCAAAATAGGTTTTTGGCTAGCAAGGCTGGGTAGCAAGCAAAAGAGTTGAAAGAAACAAGCAAACCTACAAGTGATAACGCCAAACATGCAATCTTCCTTGAAGACACAAAAGATCTTAAATAAAGAATACTAAGCTTATGAGCCAAAAAGAAAGAAAAATAAATGATACAAAATACCTGTAAGCTTTTTCTCTTTTTATTTCAAACCTCAAAAAGTGTTGCTACTGACCAGAACTTGGTTTGCCAAAACCAATCTATATCCACTTGATGATCCCAAAGTAATGCCAATACTGATAAAAAAGATCCATCATATAATAGAGATTGCAAACTAAAATAAGAAGTGCAAAAAGTAAAAGATGAAACTTCTCATTAATATTCCATAAAGGCACTCACACCAAGGGATACATAGATAATCAACTAAAGGAGTGATACTTCCACATGAAAACCAACCTATAAGATAACCTCTCTACCAAATATATGAATCCACTAAAAAGGTAAAAGATAAAAGATAGTGGTGGTGATACTGCGACACTCCCCCAAGCTTGGAACAAGCCAAGGGGATGCCAAACCTGATGACGAATTACTCCTTCGGTGGTGATGGTGTTCCCTTGTTTAGGGTCAGAAAATCCTCCAGCATCTTATGAAGCCTGTTATTCTCCTCTTGAAGCATATCCACCTTCATCCTCAAAGCACGGTACTCATCACAAAACTCGTCAGTGGTTCGAAGGGCTTCCACTGCCTCAGGGCAGGATCTGAAGTGTGGAACGGAGGCTATGATCCCCTGCATGTTACGAGAAAAGGCACGTCCATTGTTAATTTCTCCTACAAAAGTAGGTTTCCTTGCCCTTGTCCTTGCGGCGGTTTGTTCTTCCAACTTTATCTCCTCCACGGGCTTCTTGCCTTTGTCATTGGCGGAGACCATGTTGCTCTAAACTTGAGAAGTTTTCTTGACAGAAATAGATCGAAATGAAAACACGACGATAACACGATGCAAGAACCTCGGGGGATCCGTGGGGTTATATATTACGAAGTTTCAAAGCATAAGGAAGGTTTTGATACGAAAACGAGGCGGAGACGGAGCTCGGGGGAGGCACACCCCCTCCAGGCACGGCAAGCTGGGGCCCGCGCCTGGAGTGGGTTTGGCCACCCCGGCCTCCGGTTCCTCCTCTGTTCCGTCTCATAACTTTCCTTATGTAATAAAAACTTCAAAAATATAAAAAGATTGGGGTTTCACGAACCTTCTGTTTTCACCACTTTTACCTAATCAAAGACAAACTCTACAGACTCCTCTTCTCCTTCTCCTGGAATTTCCTTTCCTACAAGGTCTCACACAAACCTCAATGGCAACATTAGTGTAAGAAAAAACAATTAACCTTTAGGTGCACACTTCAACAGAAATCCATCAAAACAAAAGCTTCTGTAAGAGGCAAATGCAAATGATAGCAGAAATCTGTCAAAATAGATCAGCAGGTAAATATTGATTTTTTCGAAAACCTTCTATTGCTCAAATAAAAAAGTACAGAACTAATGAAAGTTGGGTAACAACTTGGAGAACAATCTTAGCAAAATACAGCTCCATCCGACGTACTGAGATCCCTCACGAAGTTTTACAATGCAGCACAAAAATCTGTCCCAGCACAGCCACTTTTCACAACTCCTCCACTTCTCAAAAGTAGTTGAACTTGACACAAAAACCAAAACAAAAATGATAAGGAGCGGTTATTACAGAGTTAATAACTTCCAAGACTCAACCAAACTCTTGGGTTATCTCCCAACAAGTACTTTTCTTTAATGCCTTTAAGTTAGGCTTGAAACTTTCAAAGATGCTCACAAAGGAGATATAAATATGGAGTGAAAAAGAGCATCAAGAAGAAAATAACCCACACATTTGAGTCTAAACTACTTCCTATCCATGGGGGTATCATGAGAAAACAAATTGTTGAAACAAAAATCCACTAGCATAGGAAGACAAAACAAATGCAACTTCAAAGCTTTCAAAATAAAACGGGGAAACTTAACATTATTGAGATGCATAAAACCATGTTTCCCTCTCTCATAATAACTTTCAGTAGCACTTTGAATAAAGTTGACAATATAAGTGTCACTGGCAACAACTTTATAATAAGAATGAGCACACTTACTCTCACTAAAAAGAGGTCCAAGGTCATAAACAAGATCAATAGAAGCAAGTTGTTCCATCCTGAAATCTTCATTAGGCAAGCTATTTTCACAAGGAGATTTAGCAAATTTGGAAAAGTTAAACTCATAAGAATCTCCATAAAACTTAGTTAAAACTTTCTCCTTTTTACAATCTATAATAGCTCCACAAGTGTTCAATAAAGGTCTACCAAAAATGATAGGACAAGTTTTACTAGCTGCTGAATTAAGCACTAGAAAATCAGCAGGATATTTAATCTTACCACAAAGAACCTCCACATCTCTTACAATACCAATAGGTTAGATGGTTTCCTTACTAGCAACGTGAATAACCACATCAATGTCTTCAAGCTCACAAGGACCAATTTCATGCATAATTTCCATGTAAAGCTCATAAGGAATAGCACTAGAACTAGCACCAATATCACATAAACCATAATAGCAATGATCACCAATTTTAATAGAAAGCATAGGAACACTAGCTTTTCTAGCCTTACTAGGATTAGAGATAATAGTAGAAGCGTCTTCACAGAAGACAATGTGCTCATCCTCTATATTTCTAGTGACAGGGTCTTTCAAAATAGCTACCACAGGTTAAATACTCAATTGCTCATCAGGTTCCATAGTTTTATTAGTGCCTTTATTATCTGGACTAATCATCATAGAATACTCCTTTACCTTGCTGGGAAAGGTATTTTCTCAACATAAGGTTCAGGCACAATATGATTAGTAGTACAAACTTCAGTACTTCTAAAAGGAACATGACTAACAACATCTTTATAAGGTGCATGGTACTTGTTCCACTTCTTTTTGGGAATTTCATTGTAAGAGGAAAAGGCCTTAAAATAGATGGCAATACTTTGGGAATCAAGACCAAACTCATTACTAATATCACGGAAGTCATCAGTTCCCATAAAAGATTTAATGCATTCATAATCATAGTTTATACCTGACTTTCTTCCTTTGTCATTCTCCCAAGCTTCAGTGTTCTCTTGAATACGGTCTAGTAGATCCCATTTAGCTTCTTCCTTCATACGTGTGAATGATCCAGCACAATAAGCATCTAGTAAATCTTTATCATGAAGACAAAGCCTAGCATAAAAGTTATTGATAATAATATTGTTAGGGAGTTCATGAATAGGACATTTAGGCATTAGTAACTTCAATCTCCCCCAAGCTTGAGCTGTACTCTCTCCATCACGAGGACAAAAGTTATATATCAGATTTCTATCCTTATGAATCTCACTGGGAGGATAGAATTTAGAATAGAAGATTGATGCCATTTCCTCCCATATCATGTATTGTTGATTCTTTAGCAGCTTATACCATTCTTCAGCTCTCCCTTTCAAGGATATGGAGAGTAACTTCTTCTTCACCTGTTCAGTTGTGATACCTGCACACTTAAACAACCCACATAATTCATGGATAAAAAGCAAGTGATCACCAGGATGGACAGTCCCATCCCCAAAATAATAATTATCCATGACCCGATCAACAATACTTGTAGGTATCTTAAAAGGATCTATCTCAACAGGCGGTGGTTCATCTACTACCCTAGCAGTGGTAGTAGTTCTCCCAAACAGAAAACCAAGTGGGTTATCCATATTGGAAACAAAGTAACAAGCAGTAACAAAAAGCAACACTCACAGTAGAAGTTTCCTTTACCAGTTCCACTCTTCAATAGCGCTTCACTCCCCGACAACAGCGCCTGAAAATAGTCTTGATGACCCACAAGTATAGGGGGTGTATCGTAGTACTTTTGTTAAATAGGAGTGTCGATCCCAACGAGGAGAAGAAGGTGTTAACTAGTGGTATGGAGCAGGAAATCTCTGTAAATACTTAGCAAACAGATTTTTAGTGGTTTTCGGATAAAGCAACAAAACAAAGTGCAAGTAATAAAGATAAAGAACAAACGCAGCAAGTGACCCAATCCTTTCTTAGCAAAGGACAAGCCAGTGGAAATACTTATAAGGACCAAACATTCTCGAGGACACATGGGAATTCTGTCAAGTGCTTTCGCTTCAAATAGCTGAGTGCTCTTATTTGGTGTTGTAATTGTTGTGTGGGTGAACCTATGCTAATGTACTGATCTTACTTGGACTAATAAATACTTGTGATTAAACCCCCTGCAAGCATCCGCAACTATAGGAAATTAATTAAGATATAAACCTAACCATAGCCTTAAACTCTGAGATCCTATGCTCCCTTATGCAAAGGTGTCCTAACGGGGGTTCAAGTTTTTGTCACTCCGACAACCCCACAATTAGTAGCCAAATATACAATGCATTCCCCTAGGCCCATAAATGGTGAAGTATCATGTAGTCGATGTTCACATGACACCACTAGAAGAATAACACCACAAATTAAATACTAAACCGTTGAATAATAACTCAACACAAATCCACTAATAACAACATGACTTCTCCCATGTCCTCAAGAACAAGACGAACTACTCACAAGACATCATATGGATCAAGATCAAAGATGATATGGTAATGGATAACAATATGAACATAAATAATAATCCAATGGTTCCACTCACAAGCATCAACTACAATAGTAATTAACACCGGGAAAGTTTCCCCTAAGAATTAAAGCAATATCCAACACAATTGTTACAGCGGGACGGAGTGGTGATGATGGTGCTGGTGAAGATGATGGTGTGGATGATGATGATCCCGGTGAATCCTAGCTTGATGACGGTGTTGATGGCGACGATCTCCCCTCTCCGGGAAGGAGTTTCCCTGGCAGAAATCTGTCTACCGAAGATATATCTCTCTCTCTCTCTCTCGGGGTTTTCCGCCCCGCAGAGGCAGCGGAAATCTATCTGTGGTCGCTCCCCTGGTGTTAGGGTTCTGTGGGGAAGATATAGGCGAGAGGGCGGAGTCGGGGGCCGAGCAGGTGGGCCACACCTGCCCTAGGCGCGGCCCAGGGGGGACCCGCGCCTAGGGGGTCTGGGCCCCTTGTGGCCCTTCTACGCCTCCCCTTCTGGCTTCCTTAGTCTTCCGAGAAAATGTAATTTTCCCATATTTTTCTGATCTTCGCAAAATTGCATCAAAACACCTCTTTTTCCATCAGAATCCAGACTCCGGCAGTCCATCCTCCAAGAATCATCCAACATGAAAAAACAGTGGAAAAGACATAAGTAATACCTCATAATAAGACATATATCAATGGATAGAGGCAAATTATGATATAGAATGGTGATGCAAATTGGACGTATCAAGCTAGAGAAACGTGTCAACTATATTAGGAACTAATTTTTCTGTGTTTTTTATAAGAGAAAGCAAACCAAACTAAACTATTCTTTTGGAGTTTTTTTATAAGAGAAAGCAAACCAAACTAAACTAATTTTTTTGGAGCTTTTGATAAAAAGAGGCAAACAAAACCAAGCAAAAGAAACTAAGCAAAACAAAAACAAAGTAAAGAGAAAGGTTGTGAAGGACTCCCCTTGTGAAGACGTCCTTAGCCTCCTGGCAACAGCGCCAGAAAATCTTGATGGCATCTCAGATTACTGTTGAGCTTAATTGGGAGTCCCCAAGAGGAAGCTGTGATGAGCATAGAAGCAAGTCTTCCCTCCGTAAGAAACCAAGGTTATCGAACCAGTAGGAGGAAGGAAACGACTCAAAGGTGTTGCTAGCAACTTGGAAACCTGCACAACACAAACTCAAGACTTTGCCCCAACGAACAGTGAGGTTGTCAATCTCACCGGTTTGTTGAAAACAAAGGATTAACTGTATGGTGTGGAAGGTAATGGTGGTTTGCAAATAGGTAAACAGTAAGAATGGAAGGTGTATCAATGGTAAAGATTGGACCGGAGTCCATAGTTCACTAGAGGTGTTCTCCTTAAGATAAACAAACATGGCATGCTGGGTAAACAAATTACAGCATGGCAATTGACAGGACTGAGCAAGGCATAACAATACAATACTAGACATTCATGATCCTATGAGATTCGATTGGGCAATACAACAAGATGCATAGACCGACATCCAACTGCATCTATGAATAGTTCATACGTCAGAAACGTATCTATAATTTTTGATGCTCCATGCTTGTTTAGTATCTACTTTGCTTTGCTTTGTCTACACTTTGAGGTGTTTTTATATCTTTTCTGGAACTAACCTATTAACAAGTTGCCACAGTGTTAGTTGCCTGTTTTCTTCTGTTTTTGGTTCCAGAAAGGCAGAAAATCAATATTCTCGGAATTGGATGGTACAAAAGCCAAAGTCAAATTTTACCGTGAGGGACACGAATCTAGAAGACGAGACAGAGACGAGAACCCGGGCGGCCAAACCCCCTAGGCGCGGCCAGCGGTGGGCCCACGCTTGGGCAGGGTGTGGCCCCTCCGGCTGCCTCCTAGCCTAGCCTCTTTGCCTATAAGAAGACCCTGATGCAGAAACCCTAAATAATCCATCATACTTCCAAAAAAAGTTCCGCTGCGCCGCCACCACCGAAGGGGAGATTCGAGGGACAGAAAGTCTCTGTTCCAGCACCCTGTCGGGACGGGGAAGTGCCCCCGGAGCCATCTCCATCGATCTCCATCGCCATCTTCATCACCGTTTCTGATTCCCATGATGAGGAGGGAGTAGTTCTTCCTCGAGGCTAAGGGCTCTACCGGTAGCTATGTGTTCATCTCTCTGTCTATGCATGGTCATATTGTGATCATGAGCTTTGTAATCAAGTAGATCTACCTTGCTACTCAAGTGCTTTAATTGATCTCTGCTCTCCCCATGTGTGTGAAAGTGACAGCGTGCATGCCATGGTGGCACATAGGTTTGAGTCTACATAAATACTCTTTGTGCTTTAATAGATCTGTGCTTTTCCCCACGTGTGTGAAAGTGACAGCGTGCATACCATGTGTGGCACTTTGGCTAGATTGAATATTTGTTATGAGTTATATTTGGAGTTGGATGTCTCTATGAAATTGTGGTATTTGTTGGAACCATCTAGCGCTCAAGGTGACACTATGGGGTTATCTAGATTGGAGAAGGTGGACTTTGAGGAGTGTTGTTATAGCCCTACCGATGATTAGAGTGTCCAACCGGAGAGTAGTTAAGAGTAGTATCATGAAGAGAGGATATTTATATGAGAGAGTGTTCACTAGTGAAAGTATGATCCCTAGGCCTTATTTCTAAACATTGAAACAGCGTTTGCATCCAGATCTGTTGCATGTTTTCTTGCTTCCATCCTTTTTCCTTTAGTCTTTACCTCACTGTCATGCTCCATTAAAGTATTGTCGGGCACTGTTACCACTTGTATTTCACTATATCTTCGCCGAACTAGTGCACCTATACACCTGACAAGTGTATTGGGTGTGTTGGGGACACAAGAGACTTCTTGTATCTTGATTGAAGGGTTGCTTGAGCGAGAATACCTTTGACCACTTCCTCCCTGAGTTCGATAAACCTTGGGTGATACACTTAAGGTAAACTTGCTGCTGTTCTACAAACCTCTGCACTTGGAGGCCCAACAATTGTCTACAAGAATAGAACTGCGTAGACATCAATAGTAATCCACCTTCAGGTTATCAGCCGAACCCCCTACAATATTAAGTTGCAAGCAACAGATAACTGCTTTAAGAAAAGTGTGTAAGGTAAACATGTAGGGGTTCATAGCAAGGAAAACAAAAAATTCTACCGCATGCACACAAACAAGCCAAGATCTATCTACTATATTGTAGCAACGAGTCGATTAGAGTACTCAACCTCGAAGATTCCAAAGTGGTTAACAAGAGAAGATTCTCGTGGGTGATGTAGTCATACACTTGCCGATCTCAAGATCGTGTAGACGATCCTTCCGGCTCTGCGTTCTGATGACCCACAAGTATAGGGGATCGCAATAGTATTTGCGGGTAGTATTACCCAATTTATTGATTCGACACAAGGGGAGCCAAAGAATACTTGTAAGCCTTAACAACTGAGTTGTCAGCTCAGCTGCACCTGGAAATAGTTCTTGCTCATAGAAGTTTATCAGTAGCAACAGTTTGTAGTAGCAACAACAACAATGAAACAAGAGAAATAGTAACAGTAACGGTAACAGTGGGATTCGAGTGTGGTAGGCATAGGGATGGATGGACGGGCGTTGCATGGACGAGTCTAAACATGTAACTTCAAGATCTAGGGCATTGTAGATAAATAATAACAAGCATCGAAGTACTAAACAACCCTAGGCATGTGCTCCAAATATAGTCATACGTGCTTGCAATGAGAACTTGCACAACATCTTCTGTCCAGCCAGCCCGTGGCAGCGGGGCCTCTAGGGAACTACTGGCAATAAAGGTGCTCCTTTTAATAGATCACTGGAGCAAAGCATTAACACTCCGTGATCACATGTGATCCTCACTCCACAGCCATCCCCTCCGGTTATCCCAATTATTGTCACTTTGGGGCCTTTGGATCCGGACAATGATATGTGTACACAACTTGCAGATAAGATAAAAACAATACTATCATAATGATTCAATAATAAGTTCAGATCTGAGATCATGGCACTCGGGCCCTAGTGACAAGCATTAAGCACAACAAGTTGCAATAAAGTCAAATAGCACTAATAGAGATACTAGGCACTATGCCCTAACAGATCTTATTCGATTACATGATAGAACTCATCCAATCCCTACCACCCCCAAGCCTACAACGGGGGATTACTCACTCATGGATGAGGGAAACATCGGTAGTTGATGGATATGCGTTGGTGATGATGATGGCGATGATCCTCTCCAAATTCCCCGTCCCGGCAGGGTGCCATAACGGAGTTTCTGGATCCGAATCTTGGTTTTTGGTGGTGGCGGCGGAGCGTAACTCTTTCTGGAAAACTCTCGAATCCCCCTCAGTTTTTAGGTCGAAAGGAAACTTATAGGCACAGAGGGAGGCCGAGGGGGTGCCTAGGGGTGGCTGCACCCCCTCGGTGACGATGGTGGCCCGTGCACAGGGTGTGGGCCCTTGGCCTCCTCTCCATCTCGTCTTCTGGCTCCGTGGATCTTCTGGTGAAATATAATTTTTGACATATTTTTTGGGATTTTTCCTGATAGTTCATTTTCTGCACAAAAACAAGACACCAAGGTAATTCTGCTGAAAACAGCGTCAGTCTGTGTTAGTTGTATCCAAAACACACAAGTTTAGAGGAGAAACAATAGCAAAGTGTTCGAGAAAGGTGACATGTTTGGACGTATCAACTCCCCCCAAGCTTAGCTTTTGCTTGTCCTCAAGCAATTCAGTTGAAAACTGAGTGCGATAAAATAACTTTCACGAACACCTTTCTTCATATGATGTAAATATTCTCAGCACAGGAGTAGATGCTTAGACAATTCATAATAAGGAGTATGCAACTAAGTCTACTCAATAGTCATTGCAAGCTATGAAGGGAAACCCACTCAAGAATAATAAGTAGCATGAAACATAAACATAAGCAGCATTGCAATGCTCATAATAAGGTATGATAGAGTGGTATCTCGCTTGCCTTTGTTTGAAGAGCACAATATAAATGCCAAGGCACCTCTGAAGTTCACATGAATACTAGAAGTAAAGATATCAGAGATACACGCATCAAAGTCATGACATAATTAACCAAGTTTTGGAACAAACACAAGAATGACAACTATGCTCTCAAGAAGGTGCTCATAGAATAAGTGGTGACTCAACAAAGTTGTGAAAATGGTTTTGAAAGGTTTGAAAGGCTTCCAAATTCTGAAACGAAGGTACTCATTACCTTTGAGCTCTCATTGCCCCTATCATAGGCATCTTCATGTGGTTAAGGTGAAAGTGAGGTCCACTCTGAATCATATGCTTGACAGACCATAAACTGGAAATCCCAAGTCCCTTGAGTACAAGGGCCGCTCCGCATGCTACTCAACTTTGGTCACCTGAAAGTTCTTGTCATTGTAAATACATGCATATCATCGAGAACCACCAACAGGGTACCCCTTGCACATGGTACAGGAGCTTTCCCACAACCAAAATGACAAGGCAAGCAGACAATGAGCATCTCAGCAATCTTTTTATTTACCATATGCATAACTTTTTATTGAGGAGGCTTCATAGATGCTCATTATGGTGATTCTGCAAGTTTCCACCATGATTAGGCATGGCTTAGGCTAGCGGCCCAGGCGTTTCTCTAACACAATGTATAAAATCCATGAACTCACAACCTCCCCTTTTATTTCACATCGTTGACATCCGTAAACAAAAGAGCAAGGAATCAATTGGATGAGATATCCAACAAGTGTTGAAAGCGTTCCTCGTGACAACATGGTTCTGCTGACTCCCAGCATATAATTTGCAAGCATATAACTTTCATGGACAAGTCACAATGGTTCAGAATTATTAAGCGCAAAGAATAAAGTGTGCCATCAAGTTCGTGAGAGCTTTACTAACTAAATTTCTCAAAACAGACAAACATTTTATTTTGTAAGAAAACATGGCATATAGAATATGCACTGAAGTAGTAAATGATGCTAATAGGTAGGTATTGTGGACATAGCTGGCAATATTGGTTTTGGGGATTTCGAAGCACAGGTAGAGCACACACTCAGTGCAAGGGAAGGCTAGCAATAGAGAGGGAGCGACAAACGAGAGAGCAATAACTGTCATAATCATGCCTGCAACAAAACAGAACTAATTATGGCATGAAAGTGATACAAGAACTCTGAGGCAGAATAAATCATCGAGGCTGACTGACTATTGATTAGGCATATGCATGCGTGAGCATGTGCCAAGCCGATTCACATGAACAGTCAAAGGAGGATACCACAATGTCATACGAAAGTATGAATAAAACAATGCAAGCAAAAATTCATATGACATTCTACAAACTATTAGCAAGCTGGAGCTAATCATAGACAAGCAAGAACTACTAAGCATCCATAATGACATACAACTTACACAAACATTCTAAGCATGCTCACAATGATGAGTATATGTACAAAAATGAAACAAATAGAGTTTGTTACCAGCCTCTTACCACACCTCAAGTTGTATTAATCTTCATTATTGCCCTTCACTTGTGTGACTTGAATAATTAACATGAAACCAAAATCCACTGAGGACGGCTGAACCCTGCAAAGAACTCACAAAACCAAAGAAGAACAAAAAATATTTTTGGTGTTTTCGAATTTTTAGAAGCAATCAAACAAAGAAAAAACAAACAAAAACAAAGCAAACCAAACAAAGCAAAATCTTTTTGGATTTTTATTTTAAGGCAAACCAAAGCAAAGAAACAAACCAAAGGAAACAACGAAAATATTTTTGGTATTTTTGTGTTTTTAGAAAGAAGCAACAAAAACCGAAAAGAAAGCGAAAACAATGGATATACAAAGAACCGTCCGAACATGATATATAGATGAGTGTGACGTCGGTATAACTCCCCTAAGCTTAGGCTTTTGGCCTAAGTGGGTCTCAATAGCGCGGATAGTACCCCCAAGCTGGTGGGTCATCATAGGAATGATCATAGTCAGGCACCTGCGATGAAGAAGAAGACGCGCCCCAATCAAATGAGGGCTGCTGGTATGAAGACTCTCCCAAGTTGGAGGGCTGAACCGAATAGTTTTCGGCATCCTCTTCAACATTCTCCTCTTACTGGGAGAGTTTCCCCACAAATGTGTCAACCTCCTCCTCCGTAAGCGACCATCCTTGCATGTTATCAATATTAAACAAAGCAGGTGAAGGCAAATAAACTATTTTCTCAGTCCTACCGTTTCTCCTACCTTGCTAGGAAAACGATAATTCATATGGTAAACTTCTCACATTAGCCCCCAAGGAAACAAAACCATGTTGAATCATGGATTCAATATCAAGCCTCTCTATGGGAAACTGAAAATCTGAATAGTGAGGCTCTAAACCATGGAAAGCTAGCAACCTAGAAGCAATAATACCTCCACAAATTCCACCCTTCTCACGGTTGGTGGTGAGACGGTGAGCTATCAGAGCACCCAAGCTATAAGATCTATTCGTATTCAAAGCAGCTGCGATAAAAGCTAGATCAAAAGAAGACAACTTTCTAGCAATCTTTCTAGCAAGAACACACTTGGTAATGAAATAGGCAAAGTATCTAATAGCTGGGAGCTGAATGTTCTGAATTTTACCACTTTCCTTTGAGAAGTCGAAACCTTGGCAAATCTCAGCATATAAATCCATAAGTGACTTGGGCCTTTCCTTGATCTTCTCACAAGATCCCCACCGAGGTACTCTAATTGCTGCACAGAAATCAGAAAAAGGCAGGTCGACATGTATATTATATATTTTGTAATGGACCATGGGATTAGATGTAGACCAAGTGAACTGGAAGTCCTGCACAAAATCCACGGTTAGATTAACATATTGGAATGGTTCACCTTCAACAAAGTGTTCAAACCCTGCATTTGTAACCATAGTTTGGAAATCTTGGAGGATCCCCGCAGTTCTCATAAATTCATGGCATGAATATATGGAAGGAGAAACTACCTATTCACAATGAACCTTCATTGGCTCATGCACCATCAAGTCATATTGGTTCAGTGGGTAAGCACTCATCTTCCTTGCTGAAATTTTAGACAACCACCAAACCAAGTGATTTCTAAGTTGATAGATGATGAGCAACTACTATAGGAACTTGCTAGAGGACTACACATGCATCAAAACAAAGTTTCTAAGCATAGAAAAAACATGCAAGCTCAAACAATCTGACACCTATAGAAGCAAAATACTCAAGATACAATCTACCAACGAGAAATCTAATTGGACAAGTGGAGGAGGCACATACCAAGGAGCAAACCCTCTAAAAATCAGCACTTGAGATGGGATGAACAAGGAGATCGAAAATCGTGAGCATGAACAACAAGAACTCTAGCTTTAGAAAGTTTTCCGGTGTTTTTCGAGAGAGAGAGAGAGAAAGAAGATGACTTTGAGGAGGCAGCCTGGAGGGTCCTAGGTGGGCCAGACCCCCTAGGCGCCGTCACCTGGTAGGTCGCGCCTCCATGGGTGTGGTGGCCTGGGGTGGCCCCCGGGGTCACTTCAGGTGCCTCTCTACCCCTTTTTTCGAGGAAAAATTTATTCTGAATTTTCTGCGATTTTTCGGGAAACTTTATTTTTGGCCAATTTTCAGGGTATGAAAATTGATTTTCTCGCAGAAACAGTTTTTTCAGAAGAAGCAAAAGCAAACCAAAATCCAAACTACAGGAGCTCTAAGAAACTCAAACAAGCAAACAACTAGCAAAACTAAAGCTAAAGCAAAGACTAGGAAGGACAAAAGTAAAAGAAAGCAAGTATAACCAGAGTGGAAACATTATTTTGTTCATTAAAATCCTTTTGTTAACAAGGTTTATCAAGTCTTGTTACCAAAACAATCTTATATGAAGCAAAACTTTGCATTCCACAAGTTGATTATGTTACCTCATACTTGATAGCAATGGTCCCAATCATAATAGTTTCGAAATTTTCTTGTGGAATGGGACAATATATTTCTCCAACCTTGATGCTCTCAATATTTTCAATGGAATTCAGGCAATAGCTCTTAACAACCTTCTTGGGGAAATAGACAGTGTGCTCTTTGTCATTAATATTGAATGTTACTTTTCCTTGATTACAATTGATGACAGCACCTGCAATATTAAGAAAAGGTCTCCCAAGAATAATAGACATATTATCATCTTCAGGCATTTCAAGCACAACAAAATCAGTTTAGACCATGAAATTATGAGAAACTTGAACAGGAACATCCTCACATATACCAACAGGAATAGTAGTTGACTTGTCAACAATTTGCAAGGAAATATCAGTTGGTATCAACTTTTCTAGCTGGAGTCTCTTATAGAGAGAAAAAGGCATAACACTAACTCCAGCTCCCAAGTCACATAAAGCAGTTCTAACATAATTATTCTTAATGGAGCAAGGAATAGTTGGTATACATGGATCACCAAGTTTCTTTGGAACCTTACCATTGAAGAAGTAATTAGCAAGCAAAGTAGAAATCTCCTCATTAGGAATCTTCCTTTTATTAGTGACAATGTCCTTCATATACTTTGAATAAGGAGGCAACTTAATAGAATCAGTCAAAGGAATTTGCAAGAATAAAGGTTTCATCCACTCACAAAAATTGTTGTAGTGTTCTTCCTCCTTTGACTTGTGTTTCTTACCTGGAAAATGCATAGGTTTCTGCACCCAAGGTTCTTCTCTTTACCATGTTTATTAGCAATAAAATCTTCCTTTGTGTACCTAGTGTTCTTAGTGTCCTTCTCAGGTTCTTCCTCACCTTTCTCCTTATCAGGAGACTCATTTTTATCATTACCACTCTCAGTTTCAACATCAGAGACAGATATACTATTAGGATCTACAGCAGGTTCAAGTGGTTCCTCAACTCTCTTATGTTTCTTTTTCTTCCTCTTACGAGGACTACCACTATCTTCACCTTCTTGGTAATCCTTATCAATTATTTTAGGGTGTCCTTCATGATATAAAGGGTCTTGAGTAGCTATACCACTCCTAGTTCTAATTCCATAAGCATGTTTATCTCCTGAAGCATTAACTAACATATCCTTTTGTACTTTAGCAAGTTAATCAAGTTGGGTTTGAACCATTTGAAAGTGTTTACAAAGCAATTTAATATCATTATAAGTTCTTTCCACAATGTCTTTCAAATCATGGATAGCTCTAGAGTTTTCCAATAAATGATTCTGAACTTGTTTATTAAAATACCCTTGCTTAACAATAAATGTGTCAAGTTCCTCTAAACATTGATCAGGAGGCTTACCATAAGGAATATCACCTTCATCAAAGTGTTGGAGAGAGTGTACCTCAATAGTAGATGAGTGGGGAATTGGCTTACATAAATCTTCTATAGGAGGTAGATTCTTCACATCTTCAGCTCTAATACCTTTCTCCGTTAGACACTTCTTAGATTCCTTCATCACTTCATCATTTAATGCAATAACTCCCCTCTTCTTTGTTGTTGGTGCTAGAATTGGTTCAGGCATAACTGGTTCAGGAGTAATAGGTTCAGGTGCATTCAGCTCAGTTGAAGTCCAATCATCATAATTTTTGATTATCTTAGCCATTAATTCTTCAGCATCTGTAGGAGTTCTTTTCCTGAAAACACAATCATCAAAGCTATATAGGTATGTCCTAGAATCATCAGTTAGTACATTATAATAAATATCAAGAAGCTCATTCTTAGGTAATGGACATCCAGGATGTGCATGAATCAAGGCACAAAACCTTTTCCATGACTCAGGCAATTTCTCTTCTTCTCCCTGTTTAAAATCAAAAAGTCTCTGCAAAGCAGCATGTCTAGCACTGGGAGGAAAATATTTCTGGAAGAAAGAAGCAATCAGGGCTATCAATGGAACCAGGAGGTAATCTATTAAACCAAGCCCTAACTTCTCCATTTAGTGAAAAAGGGAAGATCTTAGTAACAAAGTACTTGCGCATCTTTAAATCATCAGAGAACAAAGCACTCATAGTAGAAAGCTCATTCATATGAGCCACAACACTCTCATTTTCAGTCCCACAAAAATGTTCTTTCTCAACAATATCTAAATAAGACAAATCAAGAGATAAATCATAGTCTTCATCTTTAATATCTATGGGAGAAGTGGCAAACTTAGGATCAGAGCACAACTTAGGAATAATAGTACGTCTAGCAAGGAGACTCTTAACAACACTAGTACCATGTGTGTTTACGGCACTCTTCAACAAAATCATCAGTGAACTCAATGTAACCATCATTAATATCATAACTCTCACTAGACTCAGGTGAGCTAATAGGTGTAACAGTGTCTTCACTAGGAGTTTAGGTATTTCCTAGACGAGCCATAGTAGCATCTAGAAAAGGACCTAATGAACCACTCGCATCAAGCACAGTAGAAGTAACATCATGAGCATCAAAAGCAGTTTCAGACTCAGGAGTAGTAGCAGTGTGTGTAGCATGTGTATGTGGTGGGGGTGTAACAAGCTTACTTATAATAGACGGTGAATCAAGAGCAGCAGAAGTGTTTAGGATTGTACCTCTTCTTATAGTGGATGGTAAAATAGGAAACTTTCCATCACGAGACTTCCCCATGATGAAAGGAGTAGCAGTGAACAATAATAGATCCAAGTGAAATTACAAATAAAGCTATGCTCCCCGGAAACGGCGCCAGAAAATAGTCTTGATGACCCACAAGTATAGGGGATCGCAACAGTCTTCGCGGGTAGTATTACCCAATTTATTGATTCGACACAAGGGGAGCCAAAGAATACTTGCAAGCCTTAACAACTAAGTTGTCAGTTCAGCTGCACCTGGAAATAGTTCTTTGATACGTTGGAAACGTATCTATAATTTTTTATGCTCCATGCTTGTTTAGTATCTACTTTTCTTTACTTGTACACACTTTGAGGTGCTTTTTACATGTTTTCTGGTACTAACCTATTAACAAGTTGCAACAGTGCCAGATGCCTATTTTATGCTATTTTTGGTTTCAGAAAAGTTAGTAAAGAAATATTCTCGAAATTGGACGGGACGAAGGACAAAGTCAATAACTTTCCGTGGGGAACAAGAAGTCCAGAGGGGAGCCCGGAAGGCTAGCCAGGAGGGCCAGACCCACCCTAGGCGTGGGTGGGCCCAGCCCCGCGCCTGGCTAGGGTTTGGTGACCCTGGCCGCCTCCCTGTCTCGCCCCTTCTCCTATAAGAATCCCCCGATACAGAAACCCTGAGTACCCGATCAGAAATCCACGAATCCGTCTGTAGCCACCGCCACCATTGTTCCTAGATCAAGGGGATCTGAAGTTCTTCCCGGCACCCTGCCGGAGGGGAGATCATCCCGGAGGCCTTCTCTCCGGTATGAGGCGTGAGTAGTTCCACCTTGGACTATGGGTCCATGTAGTAGCTAGATGGTTGTATCTCCTCCTTGTGCTTTCATGTATAGATCTTGTGAGCTCTGTTCATGATCAAGATCTAATCTATTTGTAATCATGCATGTTGTGTTTGCGGGGATCCGATGGATATTGAGATTATTATGTTGGTTTGATTAATGGTTTTGTCTTTATGATTCTATCATGTCTGTGTTGTTTGTGATCTTGCATGCTCTCCGTTGTTAGTAGCTATCTTGGCCAAGTAGTTGCTAGTGACTCCAAGAGGGGGTATTTATGCTCGATAGTGGGTTCATGCCTCTAGTTTCCAAGGGAAGTGACAATAATCTCTTCGGCTGTAGATGTGATATTACTACTAGGGAGAAAACAACGGTCTCTTGTTCATGGAACATGTGGACTATTTACCTTACACACTTTTCTTAAAGAAGTTGTCTGTTGCTTGCAAATTAATACTAGAGGGGGTTCAGATGATAACCTGAAGGTGGACTTCTAGTCATAGATGCAGTTGGATGGCAGTCTATGTATCTTGTTGTATTGCCCAATAGAATCTCATAGGATCTTTCTGACTAGTAATTGCATTGTTATGCCTTGCTCAGTTCCTATCAATTGCCCTGCTGTAATTTGTTTACCCTTCATGCCATGTTGTTTATCTAAGGAGAGCACCTCTAGTGAACTATGGACCCCCGGTCCAATCTTTACCATTGATACATCTTCCACTGTTACTTGTTTACTTGCTGCAAATCATTACCTTCCACACCATACATTTAATCCTTTGTTACAGCAAACCGGTGAGCTTGACAATCTCACTGATTCATTGGGGCAAAGTCTTGAGTTTGTGTTGTGCAGGTCTCCGCGTTGCTTGCAACACCTATGTGACATTTCCTTACTCCTTCTGGTTCGATAACCTTGGTCTCTACTGAGGGAAGACTTGCTGCTATGCTCATCACACCTTGCTCTTGGGGTTTCCAACAAAGTGCACCATGTCAAGCACCATCAGTAATCATAGGCATGTGTTCCATATATATTGATACGTGCTCGCAATGAGAACTTGCACAACATCTTTTGTCCTACCAGCCCATTTCAACGGGGACTCTAGGGAATTTACTGGCAAAAAAGGTACTCCTTTTAATAGAGCACCTGAGCAAAGCATTAACACTCCGTGAACACACGTAATCCTCACATCATAGCCACCCCCTCCGATTATCCCGATTTCTATCACTTCGGGGCCTCGGGTTCCGGACAATAATATGTTTATACAACTTGCAAGTAAGATCATAAACAATAATATCATCATGAATCAATAACATGTTCAGATCTGAGAACATCGCACTCGGGCCCTAGTGACAAGCATTAAGCATAACAAGTTGCAATAATGTCAAAAAGAACTAACAATAGATACTAGGCACCTTTCCCTAACAATCTTATGCAATTACATGAACGATCTCATCCAATCTCTACCATCCCCATAGCCTACTGCGGGGGATTACTCACTCATGGATGGGGGAATCATGGATGGTTGATGGAGAGGAATTGGTGATGATGATATCGATGATCTCCTCCAATTCCCCATCCCGGCAGGGTGCTAGAATGGAGTTTCTGGTTTCGAATCGCGGTGTCTGGTGGTGGCGGCACAATAGAACTCTTCTCTAGAAATTGTTGAACCCCTGCCCGGTGTTTTTAGGTTAGAGGGTATATGTAGGTGAAAGGAGAGGTCGAGGCGGAGTCCGAGGCAGCCACACCATTCCCTGGCGCGGCTAGGCCTCGCCCGTGCCAGGGGGTGGTGTGGGCCCCCTCATGCCTCTTCTCCTCTCCGTCTTCTGGCTCCGTGAGTCTTCTGGGAAAATAAGATTTTCAGCATATTTTCTGGGATTTTTCCTGAAAGTTTATTTTCTGTACAAAAACAAGACACCAAAGCAATTTTGCTGAAAACAACATCAGTTCCTGTTAGTTGTATCCAAATCACACAAATCAGAGGAGAAACAATAGCAAAAGTGTTCGGGAAAGTAGATACATTTTGGACGATGTCGGCGACAAGCTGCGTGGATGCCGGGCGAAGGGCATTCTTTGCGGTGCGAAACCGCAGCAGCAACCGGTGGGAGCTCTACGGGCTCCATGGCTTCGATTCCGCATGGCAGCGAGGGCGGGGAGAGGCGGGGGAGGTAGATCGATGGCGGCGGCAAAGCGGAAGTGGGAAGGGAGGTGGAGGAAACTTTCGTACCGCCAAAAAAGAAGAGGAGTCCGGGTTGACACTTGGTTTGTCCGTGGAAACCAGATATGCTTGGTTGTTAGGTGATATTTGGCGCCCCCAGTAAAAATATTTTGGGACTGGGTGCGTTTACGGGCACTGATCGGCGCACGATTTTTCTAGAAAAACTGATAAGCGGTAGTTATTTTACGGTTTTCAGGGTATTTACGGGCACTGCTAGAGATGCTCTTAGACCGTCTAAGCATTGGTTGGTGTTGCGTTTTAGCGTAATTTAGGGAGTTTCTAAGTTGTTTGTTTTATTCGGATTATCAATAGGAGTATGTGACTATAGTAGTAGCAGTGTGTGTAGCATGTGTATGTGGTGGGGGTGTAACAAGCTTACTTATAACAGACGATGAATCAAGAGCAGCAGAAGTGTTTAGGACTGTACCTCTTCTTGTAGTGGATGGTAAAATAGGGAACTTTCCATCACGAGACTTCCCCATGATGAAAGGAGTAGCAGTGCACAATAATAGATCCAAGTGAAATTACAAATAAAGCTATGCTCCCCGGAAACGGCGCCAGAAAATAGTCTTGATGACCCACAAGTATAGGGGATCGCAACAGTCTTCACGGGTAGTATTACCCAATTTATTTATACGACACAAGGGGAGCCAAAGAATACTTGCAAGCCTTAACAACTAAGTTGTCAGTTCAGCTGCACCTGGAAATAGTTCTTTGATACGTTGGAAACGTATCTATAATTTTTTATGCTCCATGCTTGTTTAGTATCTACTTTTCTTTACTTGTCCACACTTTGAGGTGCTTTTTACATGTTTTCTGGTACTAACCTATTAACAAGTTGCAACAGTGCCAGATGCCTATTTTCTGCTATTTTTGGTTTCAGAAAAGTTAGTAAAGAAATATTCTCGAAATTGGACGGGACGAAGGACAAAGTCAATAACTTTCCATGGGGAACAAGAAGTCCAGAGGGGAGCCCGGAAGGCTAGCCAGGAGGGCCAGACCCACCCTAGGCATGGGTGGGCCCAGCCCCGCGCCTGGCTAGGGTTTGGTGACCCTGGCCGCCTCCCGGTCTTGCCCATTCTCCTATAAGAATCCCCCGATACAGAAACCCTGAGTACCCGATCAGAAATCCACGAATCCGTCTGTAGCCACCGCCACCATTGTTCCTAGATCAAGGGGATCTGAAGTTCTTCCCGGCACCCTGCCGGAGGGGAGATCATCCCGGAGGCCTTCTCTCCGGTATGATGCGTGAGTAGTTCCACCTTGGACTATGGGTCCATGTAGTAGCTAGATGGTTGTATCTCCTCCTTGTGCTTTCATGTATAGATCTTGTGAGCTCTGTTCATGATCAAGATCTAATCTATTTGTAATCATGCATGTTGTGTTTGCGGGGATCCGATGGATATTGAGATTATTATGTTGGTTTGATTAATGGTTTTGTCTTTATGATTCTATCATGTCTGTGTTGTTTGTGATCTTGCATGCTCTCCGTTGTTAGTAGCTATCTTGGCCAAGTAGTTGCTAGTGCCTCCAAGAGGGGGTATTTATGCTCGATAGTGGGTTCATGCCTCTAGTTTCCAAGGGAAGTGACAATAATCTCTTCGGCTGTAGATGTGATATTACTACTAGGGAGAAAACAACGGTCTCTTGTTCATGGAACATGTGGACTGTTTACCTTACACACTTTTCTTAAAGAAGTTGTCTGTTGCTTGCAAATTAATACTAGAGGGGGTTCGGATGATAACCTGAAGGTGGACTTATAGTCATAGATGCAGTTGGATGGCGGTCTATGTATCTTGTTGTATTGCCCAATAGAATCTCATAGGATCTTTATGACTAGTAATTGCATTGTTATGCCTTGCTCAGTTCCTATCAATTGCCCTGCTGTAATTTGTATACCCTTCATGCCATGTTGTTTATCTAAGGTGAGCACCTCTAGTGAACTATGGACCCCGGTCCAATCTTTACCATTGATACATCTTCCAATGTTACTTGTTTACTTGCTGCAAATCATTACCTTCCACACCATACATTTAATCCTTTGTTATAGCAAACCGGTGAGCTTGACAATCTCACTGATTCATTGGGGCAAAGTCTTGAGTTTGTGTTGTGCAGGTCTCCGCGTTGCTTGCAACACCTGTGTGACATTTCCTTCCTCCTTCTGGTTCGATAACCTTGGTCTCTACTGAGGGAAGACTTGCTGCTATGCTCATCACACCTTGCTCTTGGGGTTTCCAACAAAGTGCACCATGTCAAGCACCATCAGTAATCATAGGCATGTGTTCCATATATATTGATACGTGCTCGCAATGAGAACTTGCACAACATCTTTTGTCCTACCAGCCCATTTCAACGGGGACTCTAGGGAATTTACTGGCAAAAAAGGTACTCCTTTTAATAGAGCACCTGAGCAAAGCATTAACACTCTGTGAACACACGTAATCCTCACATCACAGCCACCCCCTCCGGTTATCCCGATTTCTATCACTTCGGGGCCTCGGGTTCCGGACAATAATATGTTTATACAACTTGCAAGTAAGATCATAAACAATAATATCATCATGAATCAATAACATGTTCAGATCTGAGATCATCGCACTCGGGCCCTAGTGACAAGCATTAAGCATAACAAGTTGCAATAATGTCAAAAAGAACTAACAATAGATACTAGGCACCTTTCCCTAACAATCTTATGCAATTACATGAACGATCTCATCCAATCTCTACCATCCCCATAGCCTACTGCGGGGGATTACTCACTCATGGATGGGGGAATCATGGATGGTTGATGGAGAGGAATTGGTGATGATGATGACGATGATCTCCTCCAATTCCCCGTCCCGGCAGGGTGCTAGAATGGAGTTTCTGGTTTCGAATCGCGGTGTCTGGTGGTGGCGGCACAATAGAACTCTTCTCTAGAAATTGTCGAACCCCTGCCCGGTGTTTTTAGGTTAGAGGGTATATGTAGGTGAAAGGAGAGGTCGAGGCGGAGTCCGAGGCAGCCACACCATTCCCTGGCGCGGATAGGCCTCGCCCGCGCCAGGGGGTGGTGTGGGCCCCCTCATGCCTCTTCTCCTCTCCATCTTCTGGCTCCGTGAGTCTTCTGGGAAAATAAGATTTTCAGCATATTTTCTGGGATTTTTCCTGAAAGTTTATTTTCTGTACAAAAACAAGACACCAAAGCAATTTTGCTGAAAACAACATCAGTTCCTGTTAGTTGTATCCAAATCACACAAATCAGAGGAGAAACAATAACAAAATTGTTCGGGAAAGTAGATACATTTTGGACGTATCAGCCGACAAGCCTGCGTGGACTGCCGGGGCGACGAAGGACGGTTGCTGCGGGTGCGAAACCGCAGCAGCAACCGGTGGGAGCTCTACGGGCTCCATGGCGTCGATTTCGCATGGCAGAGAGGGCGGGGAGAGGCGGGGGAGGTAGATCGACGGCGGCGGCAAAGCGGAAGTGGGAAGGGAGGTGGAGGAAACTTTCGTACCGCCAAAAAAGAAGAGGAGTCCGGGTTGACACTTGGTTTGTCCGTGGAAACCAGATATGCTCGGTTGTTAGGTGATATTTGGCGCCCCCAGTAAAAATATTTTGGGACTGGGTGCGTTTACGGGCACTGATCGGCGCACGATTTTTCTGGAAAAACTGATAAGCGGTAGTTATTTTACGGTTTTTAGGGTATTTACGGGCACTGCTAGAGATGCTCTTAGACCGTCTAAGCATTGGTTGGTGTTGCGCTTTAGCGTAATTTAGGGAGTTTCTAAGTTGTTTGTTTTATCCGGATTATCAATAGGAGTATGTGACTATAGTAGTAGCAGTGTGTGTAGCATGTGTATGTGGTGGGGGTGTAACAAGCTTACTTATAACAGACGGTGAATCAAGAGCAGCAGAAGTGTTTAGGACTGTACCTCTTCTTGTAGTGGATGGTAAAATAGGGAACTTTCCATCACGAGACTTCCCCATGATGAAAGGAGTAGCAGTGAACAATAATAGATCCAAGTGAAATTACAAATAAAGCTATGCTCCCCGGAAACGGCGCCAGAAAATAGTCTTGATGACCCACAAGTATAGGGGCATAGCAGTCTTGGGGTAGTATTACCCAATTTATTAATTCGACACAAGGGGAGCCAAAGAATACTTGCAAGCCTTAACAACTAAGTTGTCAGTTCAGCTGCACCTGGAAATAGTTCTTTGATACGTTGGAAACGTATCTATAATTTTTTATGCTCCATGCTTGTTTAGTATCTACTTTGCTTTACTTGTCCACACTTTGAGGTGCTTTTTACATGTTTTCTGGTACTAACCTATTAACAAGTTGCAACAGTGCCAGATGCCTATTTTCTGCTATTTTTGGTTTCAGAAAAGTTAGTAAAGAAATATTCTCGAAATTGGACGGGACGAAGGACAAAGTCAATAACTTTCCGTGGGGAACAAGAAGTCCAGAGGGGAGCCTGGAAGGCCAGCCAGGAGGGCCAGACCCACCCTAGGCGTCGGTGGGCCCAGGCCCACGCCTGGCTAGGGTTTGGTGACCCTGGCCGCCTCCCGGTCTCGCCCCTTCTCCTATAAGAATCCCCCGATACAGAAACCCTGAGTACCCGATCAGAAATCCACGAATCCGTCTGTAGCCACCGCCACCATCGTCCCTAGATCGGGGGGTCTGAAGTTCTTCTTGGCACCCTGCCGGAGGGGAGATCATCCCGGAGGCCTTCTCTCTGGTATGATTCGTGAGTAGTTCCACCTTGGACTATGGGTCCATGTAGTAGCTAGATGGTTGTATCTCCTCCTTTGTGCTTTCATGTATAGATCTTGTGAGCTCCGTTCATGATCAAGATATAATCTATTTTTAATCATGCATGTTGTGTTTGCGGGGATCTGATGGATATTGAGATTATTATGTTGGTTTGATTAATGGTTTTATATTTATGATTCTATCATGTCTGTGTTGTTTGTGATCTTGCATGCTTTCCATTGCTAGTGGTTATCTTGGCCAAGTAGCTTCTTGTGACTCCAAGAGGGAGTCTTTATGCTTGATAGTGGGTTCATGCCTCTAGTTTCCAAGGGAAGTGACAATAATCTCTTCGAATGTAGATGCGTTGTTGCTACTAGGGATAAAACAACGGTCTCTTGTTCATGGAACATGTGGACTGTTTACCTTACACACTTTGCTTAAAGCAGTTGTCTGTTGCTTGCAACTTAATACTAGAGGGGGTTCGGATGATAACATGAAGGTGGACTTCTAGTCATAGATGCAGTTGGATGACGGTCTATGTATAATGTTGTATTTCCCAATCAACCTCATAGGATCTTTCTGTCTAGTAATTGCATTGTTATTCCTTGCTCAGTTCCTGTCAATTGCCCCGCTGTAATTTGTTTACCCTTCATGCCATGTTGTTTATCTAAGGAGAGCACCTCTAGTGAACTATGGACCCTGGTCCAATCTTTACCATTGATACATCTTCCACTATTACTTGTTTACTTGCTTTAAATCATTACCTTCCACACCATACGTTTAATCCTTTGTTACAGCAAACCGGTGAGCTTGACAACCTCACTGATTCGTTGGGGCAAAGTCTTGAGTTTGTGTTGTGCAGGTCTCCAGGTTGTTTGAAACACCTGTGTGACGTTTGCTTACTCCTTCTGGTTCGATAACCTCGGTCTCAACTGAGGGAAAACTTGCTTCTTGCTCTTCACACACCCTGCGCTTGGGGTTACCAACGAAGTGCCACGTCGAGCATCATCAAGACTTTCTGGCGCGGTTGCCGGGGAGGCTAAGGACGTCTTCATTAGGGGAGTCCTTCACTTCCTTTCTCTTTACTTTCTTTTTAGTTTGCTTTGTTTCTTTTGCTTGGTTTTGTTTTCCTCTTTCCAAAAAAACAAAAAAATTAGTCTAGCTTGGTTTGCTTGACTTATTCAAAAACACAAAAAAATTAGTTCTTGCTCTAGTTGCTGCCATGTGTGGGCCTGCCTTTATTCCCCCTATGGTAGAAATCTCCACTTTTAAGCAAAAAAGTGAAGAAAGTTTTGAGGAAGCTTGGTCTAGAATCTCTGCTTTCCAGAGGGAAACTGAGCCTGAGGTAAGCCTCAACTTGGTTATTGATAGTTTCTACCGCGGTATTGCTCTTCATTATAGATATGCTTTGGATGCTGTGGCTGAAAAATATTTTTTGCTTTGTACTGAGGATGAAGCTTATGATGCTATACGAAAATTAATCATGATTATGGTACACCCGGCAAGTCTAATTCCTCTTTCACAAGTATTTTTGCCAGGTTGAACCATCTTGAGACCAGTATTGCTGCCATGAATAGTTGCTATCACAATCTTAGGGCTATAACATCCCAAAAATCATGATTTCAAAGTTTGCATATCATCCATGCATTCATAACCATTTTAGGATAATTTTCAATGTCATTTCAAAAACAGAAGCATTTGAAGGCTTATTATTTTATGTAAACAAGGCAATGGCCCACTGCTACTCTCTAGTATGAGATTAATTGTTTTAACCAGTAAGATTTGAATTTAGGATTGGTTGTTATTTTCCAAAGCTTGGGCAAAGTTTTTCAAAACAAAATATGAATTTAAAACCATTCTTATGTCCTTATTAAATATTGGGTATAGGCTTTGTTTATTTTAAAATTCCATTGGGCCCATTTAAATTTGAGTGAACAACAGTGTTAATTACTCAAATAAGTGCTTGTTCCATCCTATAAAGATCCAGAAATTTTTTGAATTAAAATTCATTTGAAAATGATTCCAGAAAATCAAAACAGAAAAGGAAACAGATAAAAGAATTAGAAACAGGCTGGCGCCACACTTTCGGCCTAGTAGCGAAAACAGCCCACCCGGGTTTTCCCCTCCCTCTGTTTTTCCACCGCACTCGCGCTACCCAGACAGTCACTGATCGATGGACCCTCGCCAGCTCACCTCCTTCTTCCTCAATTCACGCGCACGACCACGTCGTCGGCTGTTTCCTCCGCCATCACTGTCGTGCCATAAAATTGAGTTATTGCCGACGATTACATGTGCGATCCTCGCCCTAGCTCCGGCTAAAAAACCCCATCCCCACCCCGCATCTTTCCCCTCACTTCCCTCGCTCGCTTCGCCACCAGGTTGCTCGCATTTGAGCTCAGACCACCGTAGTACCGACGACCTCCAACGGCAAATTCCGGTGAGCCCTCTCCGCCCCTTGCATCCTTGCGCGTAGTTTAACACCGCTGCTGTGTGCTAGACAACCCTGAATGTCGCCAACATCGACGACTGCGTGAGCCCGACGAAGCACTCGACTCCGACGAGCTGTTCTGGTTAGTTCCGAGCACGCCTTGCCCCCTCTTTGATACTCGCATGACCAGCATCGCTTCCCGCATCTGACGCACTGCTTATTTCTCTCTGGCATGACATACATCCTTGACAACGTCGACGAACAGTCGTGCCCGACGCCTTCACGAACTCCGGCGAGCAATCCCTGACGACTCCGAGTGCCCCTCCGCCAACGAAGACCACCTTGCGCATCAGCATCGTAACGCGAGCACGGTGAGATACCCCACTGCCCTTCTCGCTTCCTATAACACCGGCGACATCACCGTCTGACCGCGTCGCCGCCAGCCACCGTCGCAGCGCCGCTGACTTTTGGTTCGTTTGATGTGGTCCGTTAGATCTAGATCGGGCGTGTAGGAATAGATCACTTAAGCGAAGAGATAAGTTAGATCTGATCCGTGCATAGTTATCTAGATCCAACGGCCCGCGAGCGTGATCCAGGTGAATTGGTATCATCCAATCAGAAGCTGCCGCGTGGCCTGTGTTTTATTTAAAAAGACAGAAACATTTCTATTATATGTTCAAACTTGTAAAATTCATAACTTTTGATCCACACGTTCAAATTTTGCAAATTTTATGTCATTCGAATCAAGAGAAAGAATTATATCCAACTATGCACTTTGTTTAATAAATTGCCTTTGTAAAATGGGTTATTTTTGTAGACATTTGTAGGCTAATTTTGAGTATAGAAATTACTTGAAAATGATTTAAAGACTAAATAAAGCTTATTTAGTGTTTATTTGTTTTGTTTGTGATTCAGTACTGTTCCATTTGTCTTGCTTGATCTATAAAAATCATCACATAGCATTTGCATGCATTCATATATTTTTACTTGTTTATTTTGATATGTGAATTTGGTGCTATCATTTTATGTGTAGATTTTGGTGCTAGTGGTGATTGTGATTGTGAGGATTGTTGCTATTCCCCCAACTACCATTGCAAGTGGTGCTTCATATTTTTGTCCCAATATTTTGACTATGCATTAGAAATATTTTGTATAGGGCTTGCATGAATATTTTTGCTAAGTATCTATATGCTATGCTTGGGAAATCCTAGTAGTTGTAGAATTGTTAGAAATTTCTCTAAGTTAAGATACTTGCTATTGCCATGATTAGCCTAGCTAGTAGCAACTAAGGGTGGAATATATACATGCTATGGAAAAATATTGCTAAGTCTTTGACTTATGTTTTTGCTTAATAAAACAACTAAGTGAATGAAACACCTGGGTGGAATGGTAATTGCTTGGTGGTTTTTGGTTGAGTGGTTACACAAGGCCCATTTCTATGGTTTACCTTGTGTATCTCACTTGTGGATTGCCACCCAGGAACAAAGGGATTTGAGATGCCAAGTGTTAATAAGCTTCTAGTGCAACCACATGGCATTATGGGCTCTGCCTGGATCATATAGGTTGCAATAACTTAGCCAAATGGAAAATTGGTGGTAGGGGAATGATAGGTTTGGAGCACGTCCATTTTGGTCTAAGGGAAGGCTTCTGAAAGGTCCTGACTTGGTGAAACCAAGTCTTGTGGGGAAAGTGCACCACCTCTGCAGATGGAAGAAACTAAGTACTTAGCCGTGTCCCCGGTAATGGACAATTTGAGCATCAAGACATGGAAGCTATCAAGAATCTCCTCATCCAAATTTCTAAGTTAAAACTTGTGGTTGAACAAGGTTGAAGGTTCACCAATTTGTATTGGTGAATCCTTGGGAAAGTTTTTGCCAAACAAAAACTTAGTATTTTCAACTGATAGGTAAAACCTATTTTGAGCAAAGCTAGCCTAAGCTACACTTAGCCAAATTCATTTAGTAACTAGATGCTAATATTCTACTAAGGTATCACTTGCCAATACTATTCCAATGTATTGACCCACTGTGGCTATAACTTGTGATGTTGCAGGTTACTCTGATGATGATTAGGGGTTATGAGTCTATACTCAACATGCTTGCCTGTGGAACATGAAGATGAAGACTTCTATTTTTATATTGTTAAGTTAAAGTCTTGTACTAGCCTATGGCTATGGAGTTGTAAAAGACTATGTTATCTCTGGAATGATGATGTAATAATGACCTTTGCTTCTGTGTACTTCATCTTAAATTGTGGATGCTAGCAATTGATCCAGGGACTAGCATTGCAATCACAGGGATCTCTACCTTTATAAAGGTGGGATCTTACAGATGGTATCAGAGCACTGTGTTACCTGTAGGTTTATGACCCTAGGATTGGATTATAAACCACTAAGGAAAAAAATCAACAATTTCCACACTTGTCTTTTTCTTCTCGTAAACTTTTCTAATCTTCTTTCTCATCTCTATTTGTAGATGAACTCCATCAACAAAGTCGTGAGGAAGTGACCACTCATGACCATGACCTTGGAGTGTGAGACTGAATTCCCCAAGGCCCTCAAGAACCTCATGGTTACCATGGGGATACATGGTGCAGCTGTGTACAAAGGATTCCCCATAATGGATGAAGGAGTAGAGTACTGGTGGGTGCAACTTCACTTGTACAAAAACAATGAAGACAAACACAAGGAGTCAGGATTCTGCATGGTCACCAACTCAGAAATGCACACAACACTCTTTGACTCTGCAATAAATGCAGCTTGGAATTCCATCAAGGAGCTTGGTGATAGACTCAAGTGCAGAATGCTTAACACCCAAAATGACCTTAGGGAAGAAAATAAGCATACCCAAGAGTTAAAGGATACCAACCAACGTTTAAGAGAAGACATCATAGACTCAGCAATGGATTCATGTGATCAAGATCGACAGATTGCCTCTAGGGATGCCCTGATAGCCAAGTTGGCAAGTGAGTGGGGATTGTAATGTACTTCTTTAGTTGGACCACCACACTTAGCGTTTTATTTCCAAAAAATTATCTAAGTTATGTTGAACCTTTGATGCTTGTAATGGATTTGTGTATGCCATGACTTGTGTGATTGTTGCAAAATATATGCTTGTGATATTTTGTCTTGTGATTTTTCTCTATTGATGTTGATTCTAACTTTTCTCTATATTATAAAAATAGATGCCTAATGTTATTATCAACACGGCCGAGGAGTTCAAGGGAACTCGTTTTGGTACTCGTCTCATTGAGCTCACTAGCGTGCTCAACCTTCCACTTCCTAGCATCATGACGCTTCCCCTTACCAAGTTTGAGAGGAAGGACCTTTGGGGCCTCAGAGTCACTCAGCCCGGACGCCAAGCAGAGCCAACCACGGAGACCATCACTTTCAAGCTGATGCATGACGACAACGAGAAAGGCCTAGATGTAGTCATGCAGGAGTTACTTGGGCGCCTGGTAGGGAGACACTCCAGAGAGCTTAGAGGTCTTTACTTTCACCCCTTTGGGAGACGCAACGAGGAGGGTGAGGCTTTTGAGTACGAGGATGCTGCTAGGGAGATGATGGAGCCGATTCGTCTGTACCTCCAGGACCTAGAGGGTCTTATTAGGCACCTAGATACTGATAGGACCAACATCATGCTTAGCAATGACGATCTCCAGGTTCAGCTCCGAGAGAAGGACAAGCTCTTCGCGGAGCAAGACGAGATAGTCAAGGAAATGGAGGCCAAGTTTGAAAGCCAGGACAAGAAATTCAAGAGCCAGGAGAAGAGAGTCCAAGACCGGAACAAGAAGATCCGGGAGATGAAGGAAGAGCTAGATGCCAAGGACTTTGAGCTCGAGCATCAACAGGGAGTGATCGAGAGGCTTCGCTCACAGAAGAGGGCTCTTAGGGCCAAGATAGAGGCCTTGACTGCCAATGTTGAGGAATACAAGACCGCTATGGAGAATGCAGGTCTTACCCTTGTTGATGTGGAGGTTGATGCGCAGTAGTGATGACTACTCATTTATCTTCCATCTACCGTACTTTTGAATTATTGAGTCGCAATGACCATCCAACATGTGGGTGGCTTGGTATGGTGTGTTTGCTTTTCCAAACTTGTTGTTTATGTCGTTTGAACCTTATGTTATTTTGATGCTTGGTTTGGTTATTGTCTATGTGATGTATTGTGCATGATAAGCATCTATGGGTATCTCATTCTTATCCTTATGAAAACCACAGATGCCTCCCCGACGTGCCAACCCCAACCCAAACAACAACAATGTCACCCCCGAGATGCAAAGATTGATGACAACACAGGCAATCTGCAGATGATGACCACTTTTATGCAGAATCGGAATAACAACAACAACAATAACAACAACAACAACCCGAACAATCCACCAGGATTTGACATGCTCACCAGATTCCTAAGACTGAGGCCTGCAAAGTTCTCAGGAACCACTGATCCAATGGTGGCCAATGATTGGCTATGTTCGGTGAACAAGGATTTGGTAACTGTCGGCTGCACCGACGAGGAGAAGGTCAGGTTTGCAGCACATCTGTTGGAAGGATCAACAGCTACTTGGCGGGATAACTTCCAGATCACCACTCCCATTGAGGATGTGACATGGGCTATCTTTGAGGATGGATTCTGCACAACTCACATCTCATCCGTATTGATGAATTTGAAGAAGAAGGAGTTCCATAATCTGAAGCAGCGTCACCGCAACGTGGCTGAATATATTGAGGAGTTCAACAATCTGGCGCATTATGCACCGGATGAAGTTGATACTGATGCCAAGAGGACGGAGAAATTCCTCGAAGGACTAAATGATGAAGTGAATCTGCAGCTGTCTATTGCCTATGTCCCAACCTACCAATCACTTTGTGACAAGGCTACCATCTTGGAGAACAAGATGAAACAGGTTGAAAGCAGAAAGAGGAAGCACAACTTTGACAAGCACAGCTCGGGATCGTCTCACAAGCGTTCCCATCATGATGATAGTCGGAGTTCTGGATCCCACAAACATGGAAAGCACAACAACCACCACAGCCACAACCGCCATCATGACAATAAGCATCACCGCAGTCATGACAATGACAAGTACAAGAACTACAAGAGTGGACACAGGAGTCACCACGGTGGAGGTGGAAGTGGAAGTGGTAGTCAGCCTGCAAAGAGAGATATTAGTCAGGTTGAATGCTTCAAGTGTAAGAAGCTGGGGCATTATGCAAATGAGTGCCCCGAGAAGAAAGTTGAAGGAACCACCAAGACCAACCCTTTCCATAAGGGGCAAGTGAACCACATCAATGTGGAAGAGATTTATGAGGAGTCCGATGTTGTGGCTGGTAAGTTCAAACTCAATTCTATTCCAGAACTTGTTCTTTTTGATACTGGTGCATCACATTCATTCATATCAAAAGCATTTGTTGATAGAAATGGGTTTCCAACTGAAAATATTGGGTGTCCAATAAAAGTAAGTTCTCCCGGTGGAGATATGATAGTAAGTCTTGGATGTCGTGATTTAGTGATATAATTTGGAAAGCATAAGTTTCCAGTTAGTCTGATAATCTTGGATTCCCAAGGACTGGATGTAATTTTGGGAATGGACTGGATGATCAAGTATGAAAGAGTACTAGATTGTGGCAATCGTACTGTCGCACTCACAACCCCGGATAAGAAACGGATTCGATTCAAGCCCAACTTTGAATCAAAAGGGAGTAAGCTAAATTCTCTTAAGGGGGTTAGCATAGACAGTGTACCAATTGTGAGAGAATACTCAGATGTGTTTCCGGCAGAATTGCCGGGAATTCCACCAGATAGAGATGTCGAATTTCTGATTGACTTGCTGCTAGGATCAGGATCAATAGCAAAGAGACCTTACAGGATGTCAGTCGATGAGTTGGAGGAACTCAAGAAACAACTAGGAGAACAGTTGCAGAAAGGATTTATTCAACCAAGTTCTTCATCTTGGGGAGCACCAGTCTTGTTTGTGGAAAAGAAAGATAAAAGTCAAAGGTTATGCATCGATTATCGTTCACTCAATGAGGTGACTATAAAGAACAAATATCCATTGCCCAGAATCAATGACTTGTTTGATCAGTTAGAAGGAGCCTGTGTGTTTGTCACATCCCAAGATTTTCCAAATTTTGTTATGTGAAAAATAAATAAACAAAATAAAATTATTGTTGAAAATCAGGGTGAAAAGAAACTTTGTTTCTAAAAGGAAACTTAAAATCCCATCTTGAACAAACTTTGGTTAACATTTGAATCCAACAAAATTCAAATCAAGTAAAGTGCATTCATCATAAAATGTATCTGGAAATTTAAACACTTGGAAAATAAATCCAAACCCTAAACCCTAATGGAATAAAAATCATTTCCAAGTTATCTCCAAGCCTATGGATTTGATCCATATAAAACTTTATCATCAAACATTTATAAATGATCAAGAATGATAAAAAGAAATATATTAAAACCATATAAATTGGTTTCACTTAATTTGGAGCCATAGATAAAATCCTATGAAATTAATAAGATAGGGAAAAGTAATTTCCAAAGCTAATAAAGCACTTATCTCAAAATCCATACAAAATGGTGAGCAAATAATCCTAAAGGGATTTAAAAGGATAAACAAATATCAAATAAGATGTTACAAATTGGAATCACCAAGTTTGGATCCCTAAATAAAAAGATATGAATTTTATAAGGTGAAGAAAGAAATATTAAATAAGGATTATTTAAAGACCAAATTAAATCTTGGCCTAATCTATTAAGCAAATGGAATGAATAGAATCCAAATCCAAATAAAATAAAAGGATAAAGAATTTCCAAAATAAAATAAAATGGCATTAACCATTCTATCCCTATTTAAAATAAAGACAAATCTCTAATAAGAATAACTATTTAATTCATGAGAAAATAGTATTTTGGAAATTACCCAAGTGGAATAAAAGTTGTTTAATTAACTTAAATAAAATTAAAGAAATATTCCAAAAAAAATTTAAGAATTAAAACTATATTAATTTCCATTGGAATTAAAACAAATACCCAATTCAAATGATTTATGAATCATGTCAAATACTTTCCAAATAATTCAAGATGAATTATTTGATACCCTATTAAACAAATAAAAACCTACTGAAAAGATTTGGAAGGTTTAAAGAATTTATATGGTGTTTGAATATAGTATTAAATCTTATTTGATTTAAAACAATGGTCTTTTTGAATAATTAAAAGACCCCAAAAAGAATAAAAATTTATTCCAAAATTAACTTCAGATTATATTACTAATAAGTATTTAAACCTACACAAATCTTGGTTGAGGTTTGAATTCAAATGAATGTTTAAATTGTTTAAAGAAAATCAAAACAGAATAAAAGAAATGGAAAAAGAAAAAGAAACAGGAACAAAAAATATAAAAAGGACCTCAGCCCAACCAGCTAGCCCACCTGGCCCAGCAAGCCCATCTCCCCACCCCACCCGCAGCGAACCGTTTTCACTCGCGAATGAACCCGCTGAGTCGATGACAGTTTGACCCCACCTATCCTCTCTCTCTCACTGCCAAGCGACCCCACGCCAGGTCATCGTCTTCCTCACCCCGCTGACCCCGCCCCTTACCTCGCCGGCCGTTGCAGGCGATTAAAGCCCGGCTTAATTCGCATTAATCACGCCAGTAAACAGCCCCGCGACCTTGCCCTCTTAATCGCCTCCCTCCCCTCTCCATTTTCCCCCAGTCGTCGCCCCACCAGAGCCCCCAGGCTGTCCCACTTTCCCCCTGCACCGCCCTCTGCTCCGGCGAGCTCCACCAGCAATTCCGGCAGCCCCTCGTCGCCCCTCGCCCCCTCGACCATGCTCACTTGCTTCCCACCTCCTGGCGAATCTCCGCGTAGCGCCAGCTCATCCCCGCGCGCGCCAGAACCTCGACAACGACGACCGTTGCACATCGCCACCCTCTGCCTCGACTCCGGCGACTCCACACGGTGAGCTCTGACCTCCCTCTCCCCTCTTTTGGATACTCCTGTGCGCGCCACGACCTTGCGCATCTGACCGTGTCTTCCACTCGTCTTAGCGCGCTCTGTAGCTTCGCCCCGTCAACGCCTGACCGCACCCGACGCTAGGAGCATCTCCGGCGAGGAATTCCGACGACACCCGTGCGCCCCTTGACTGACGAAGGCCACGTTGAGCATCAGTGCGTCAAGGCGATTCTGGTGAGCCATTACTCTTGTTCCCTTGCTTCCTATTTCGCCGGCTCCGCCGCTAGCCGAGCGTCGCCGCCGCGCGCTGCCGTCAAGCGCCGGCGCGCCATGGTCAGAGTGTTGATAGCCGTTAGATGGAAATCGTAGGGATACGATAGATCACTTAAACTGAACCGTTACGCTTGATCTGCACTGCACAATCCCACTTAAATCCTGCGGGCCACGTTGCTGATCCGCGCGAATCGGTATGCACCAGTAGGAAAGCGCCACGTGGCCCTGTTCATTTGATTAAAAACAGAATTGATCTATTAGATGTTCTAATTTGAAAAATTCATAACTTTCAAACCACACGTCCAAATTTTACAAATTTTATATCAATAGAATCAGCAAGACAAGCACTTTCTGACCATGCACTTTGTTTAGTAAAATGTTCCTATTAAATTGTTTGTTTTTGTAGAAACTTATGTAAGCATGTTTAGAATATAAAAATTGTTCTAAAATGATTTTTGAGATAAAACCTTTGGCAAATGGTTTGTTTTGAACCTACTGACCATAGAAATAAATTTGTGGTTTCAAAAATGTATTTGGTGAAGCAAAAGAATGAATCTTTGATTTAAACCATTTCTAGTCAAATAAAAATAATGTTTATTTATTAAAAATACTTTTAGAGGAAAACCTTTGGGAAATGTTTTGATTTAAACTCTCTGACCCTAAACACCAAGTTTTATGATTTGAAAATGTATTTGGTGAACCCTATAAAACTATTACTTTGCTAAAGACATTTTCAACCACATAAAATAAAGACTTGGTTTAAAAATGATTTATGAAGTGAAATATTTTGCAAATGATTTTGCCACTTTATAAAATGACCATTAGGTGTTTTCAAATGTTGATGAACCATTAGAAACCACTTTTACAAATAAAACAATCTTTTGCATGTTTGCATGCATTGTTTTGTTTCTATCATTTTATGTGATGTATTGCTTGAATGGTAGATTGAAATATTGTTTGCTTGATTAAATTGTAGTGATTTGAAGTGTGTGAACATTGCAAAGATCAAGGAGTGAACTTACACTCTCTACCAAAAAGGCAAGTGATGCTTCATCTCTTTTGTCCCATTATTTTCACTATGCATTAATGATATTTCTAAGTAGGACTTGCATGGAATTTTTGCTAAGTATAAACTATGCCATGGGAAATCCTAGTAGTTGAGACCTTAGTAGAATTTCCTAAGTTAAGATTCCTAATACTATCATTGCTTACCTTAGCTAGTAGAAAACAAGGGTGGAATTTATATTCATACTATGGAATATTTCCAAGTCAAGGACTTGTGTTTTGTTTAATAAAACAACTAAGTGAATGAATCACCTGGGTGGAATGGAAGGAATGGATTGTGTTGAGTGGTTACACAAGGCCAGGGGACTGGTGAACCTTGTGTATCACACTTGTGGAATGCCACCCAGGAACAAAGAGTTTTGTGATGTCAAATGTTGAGAAGCTTCAAGTGCATCCACTTGGCATTATGGGCTCTGCCTGGATCATATAGGTTGCAATAACTTAGCCAAATGGATAGTTGGTGGTAGGGGATTGATAGGTTTGAGCGCGTCCATTCTGGTCTAAGGGAAGGCTTCTGAAAGATCTTGTCTTGGTGAAACCAAGTCTTGTGGGGAAAGTGCACCACCTCTGCAGAGTGTAAAATCTAAGTACTTAGCCATGTCCCTGGCAAAGAACAATTTGAGCATCAAGACATGGAAGCTATCAAGAATCTCCTCATCCAAATTTCTAAGTTAAAATCTTGTGGTTGAACAAGGTTTAAAGGATCACCAATTTCTATTGGGAGATGCCTTGGGTGATTTTTGTCAAGCAAAAACTTAGTGTTTTCAAATGATAAGGAAAATCTATTTTGAGCAAAGCAAGCCTAAGCTCCACTTAGCCAAATGCATATAGATGATAGACTCCACTATACTACCATAGTATCACTTGCCAATACAATTCAAATGTATTGACCCTTGTGGCTGTAACTTGTTATGTTGAAGGTTTGTTTGATGTTAGTGAAGTTTAATGATTAGGATTACAAGTCTACAACCAACATGTCTGCCTGTGGCACTTTGAAGATGAAGGACCCCATGCTATTGTTATTTTCTGCTGCATTGTAATGAGATAGCCAAATGAGCTATGTAAGATGTAATAAGTTATTTTATTCCTGGTTATAAAGTTGTATTATGACCTTTGTTTCTTGATATTACATCTTAACTGTGGATGCTAGCTATTGATCCATGGACTAGCATTGTAAACACAGGGATCTCTACCTTATTAAAGGTTGGGAACCATAAAGTGTTCTCAAAGATTGATCTCCGGTCAGGTTATTTTCAGCTTAAGATAAGGGAACAAGACATACCTAAGACAGCTTTCACCACTAGGTATGGATTGTATGAGTACATCGTGATGCCATTTGGTTTGACCAATGCACCAGCTTACTTCATGAATATGATGAACAAGGTGTTCATGGAGTTCCTTGACAAGTTTGTTGTCGTTTTCATCGATGAAATTTTGATCTACTCCAAGAGCAAAGAAGAGTATGAAGGACATTTGCGTTTGATACTTGAGAAGCTTAGAGAGCATAAGTTGTATGCCAAATTTAGCAAGTGTGAATTCTGGTTAAATGAAGTTGGATTTCTTGGACACATTGTGTCAGGAGATGGTGTAGCAGTTGATCCCGCAAAAGTGTCAGCTGTAACTGAATGGGAATCTCCTAAGTCAGTGAAAGAAGTTCGTAGTTTTCTGGGCTTGGCAGGATACTATAGAAGATTCAAAGAGAATTTCTCCAAGGTAGCTAAGCCAATGACGGAGTTACTAAAGAAAGACAAGAAATTTGCTTGGATTGAAGGATGTGAACTCAGTTTCCAAGAATTGAAGAAGAGACTAGTGACAAGGACCAGTCTTATGTTTGCCAGATTTGGAGAAGGATTTCCAAGTGTATTGTGATGCATCTCATCATGGATTAGGTGCAGTTCTGATGCAAGAAGGGAAAGTTGTGGCTTATGCCTCGAGACAACTCAAAACTCATGAGGTGAATTATCCTACTCATGATTTAGAGTTAGCCTCTGTTGTCCATGCACTCAAAACATGGAGACATTATCTTTTGGGAAAGCGATGTGAAGTGTTCACAGATCATAAAAGTTTGAAGTATATCTTCACTCAGAAAGAAATCAACATGAGACAAAGAAGATGGCTAGAACTCATCAAGGACTATGACTTGAGTTTGCAATACCACCCCGGTAAAGCAAATGTTGTAGCGGATGCACTCAGCCGTAAGGTATTTTTGAATGGCCTTACTAAGGGAGAGTTGCCAGATGATCTGTGTGCCCAATTTAGAGACCTCAGATTGGAGATTGTGCCTGAGGGGCATCTCATGTCATTGGATGTTCAACCCACCTTGTTGGACAAAATCAAGGAAGCCCAGAAAACGAACAAGGAAATTGAAGAGATTAAGGAAAAGATTGGCAAGGGAAAAGACAAAGGATTCCATGAAGACGAACAAGGTACTTTATGGTATGGAAAATTTATCTGCGTTCTGCAAGACCCGGAACTTCGGAAACTGATTTTGCAAGAAGCACATAACTCGCCATATTCCATTCATCCGGGTAACACCAAAATGTACATGGATATGAAGGAAAGATTTTGGTGGAATAATCTCAAGAAAGACATCGCCGAACATATTGCTTTGTGTGATGTATGTAGTAGAGTGAACGCGGAACATCAGAAACCAGCAGGATTGTTACAACCACTACCTATTCCTGATTGGAAGTGGGACAAGATTGGCATGGATTTCATCACCGGATTGCCAAGGACCAGGTCAGGATATGATTCTATTTGGTTAGTAGTGGATCACCTAACTAAAGTGGCTCATTTCATACCCGTGAAGACAACCTATACAAGTGCTAAGTTGGCCAAAATCTATATGAATTGGATTGTGTGTCTGCATGGAGTACCCAAGAGTATTTTGTCTGATAGGGGAACTCAATTCACTTCTCATTTTTGGAGGCAACTGCATGAGTCATTGGGAACGAGATTAGAATTCAGTACTGCTTTTCATCCCTGCATCGATGGATGCATGTAGCACCAACCAGATTCTAGAGGATATGTTGAGGGCATGTGCCCTAGACTATGGAGATAGTTGGGATGAAAGTCTGCCTTACGCAGAATTATCTTACAACAACAGCTATCAAGCCAGTATTGAGATGGCACCATTTGAGTTTCTCTATGGGAGAAAGTGTACTAGCCCATTGCTATGGAATGGTGTGGGAGAAAGAAATTTGTTCAGGCCAGAACTAATCAAAGAGGCTGAAGGGAAAGTCAACCTAGTAAAGGACAGATTGAAGATAGCACAGTCCCGACAGAAGAGCTATACAGATCCTAAGCGTAGAGAAGTCGCCTATGAGGTGGATGATAGAGCTTATCTTTGAGTGTCACCACTTCATGGAGTGAAGAGATTCAGAGTCAAAGGTTGGCCCCAAGATATGTTGGACCATTCAAGATTCTGAGTCGTAAAGGAGAAGTAGCTTATGAGATTGAATTGCCAGAATAATTGCCTGCCGTTCACAATGTGTTTCATGTGAGTCAACTAAACAAATGCCATCCCGAGATGGAAGAGACTTCTTTAAAGGATACTACACCTTTGGAGGAGGTCCAATTAGAAAGTGATCTCACTTATGAGGAAAAACCTATCAAGATTCTTGAGACTGCAGAAAGAGTCACTCAGACAAAGACTATCAAATTCTGCAAAGTTCAGTGGAACCATCATTCCGAAGAACAAGCAACATGGGAAAGAGAAGATGACCTTCGGAAAGACCACCCTCACCTATTTGCTAGCCAATCCGAATCTCGAGGGCGAGATTCACCTTAAGGGGGTTAGATTTATAACATCCCAAAAATCATGATTTGAAAGTTTGCATATCATCCATGCATTCATAATCATTTTAGGATCATTTTCAATGTCATTTCAAAAACAAAAGCATTTGAAGGCTTATTATTTTATGTAAACAAGGCAATGGGCCACTGCTACTCTCTAGTATGAGATTAATTGTTTTAACCAGTAAGATTTGAATTTAGGATTGCTTGTTATTTTCAAAAGCTTGGGCAAAGTTTTTCAAAACAAAATATGAATTTAAAACCATTCTTAAGTCCTTATTAAATATTGGGTATAGGCTTTGTTTATTTTAAAATTCCATTGGGCCCATTTAAATTTGAGTGAACAACAGTGTTAATTACTCAAATGAGTGCTTGTTCCATCCTATAAAGATCCAGAAATTTTTTGAATTCAAATTCATTTGAAAACCATTTGAAAATGATTCTAAAAAATCAAAACAGAAAAGGAAAAAAGACAAAAGAATTAGAAACAGGCCGACGCCACACTTTCGGCCCAGTAGCGAAAACAACCCACCCGGGTTTTCCCCTCCCTCTGTTTTTCCACCGCACCCGCGCTACCCAGACAGTCACTGATCGATGGACCCTCGCCAACTCACCTCCTTCTTCCTCAATTCACGCCCACGACCACGTCACCGGCTGTTTCCTCTGCCATCACTGCCGCACCATAAAATCGAGTTATTGCCGACGATTATGTGCGCAATCCTCGCCCAGCTCCGGCTACAAAACCCCCTCCCCACCCCGCATCTTTCCCCTCACTTCCCTCGCTCGCACCGCCACCAGGCTGCTCGCATTTGAGCTCAGACCATCGCAGTACCGACGACCTCCGGCGGCAAATTCCGGTGATCCCTCTCCGCCCCTTGCCTCCTGGTCTTGCTAGCACTTTCCCTGCATCCTTGCGCGTCATTTAACACCGTTGCTGTGTGCTAGGACAACCCCGAACGTCGCCAACGTCGACGACTGCGTGAGCCCGGCGAAGCACTCGAATCCGGCGAGCTGTTCTGGTTAGTTCCGAGCGCGCTTTGCCCCTTTGATACTCGCATGACCAGCATCGCTTCCCGCATCTGACGCACTGCTTATTTCTCTCTGGCATGATCTACATCCTCGGCTACATCGACGAACAGCCGTGCCCGACGCCTTCACGAACTCCGGCGAGCAATCCCTGACGACTCCGAGCGCCCCTCCGCCAATGAAGACCACCTTGAGCATCAGCATCGTCACGCGAGCACAGTGATCTACCCCACTGCCCTTCTCGCTTCCTATAACGTCGGCGACATCACCGTCTGATCGCGTCACCACCAGCCACTGTCGCAGCGCCGCTGACTTTTGGTTCGTTTGATGTGGGCCGTTAGATCTAGATCGGGCGTGTAGGAATAGATCACTTAAGCGAAGAGGTAAGTTATATCTGAGTCGTGCATAGTTAGCTAGATCCAACGGCCCGCGAGCGTGATCCAGCCGAATCGGTATCATCCAATCAGAAGCTGCCGCGTGGCCTGTGTTTTATTTAAAAAGACAGAAACATTTCTATTATATGTTCAAACTTGTAAAATTCATAACTTTTGATCCACACGTTCAAATTTTCCAAATTTTATATCATTGGAATCAGGAGAAAGAATTCTATCCAACTATGCACTTTGTTTAATAAATTGCCTCTGTAAAATGGGTTGTTTTTGCAGAGACATTTGTAGGCTTATTTTGAGTATAGAAATTACTTGAAAAATGTTTTAAAGACTAAATAAAGTTTATTTAGTGTTTTTTTGTTTTTTTGTGATTCAGTACTATTCCACTTGTCTTCCTTGATCCCGAAAAATCATCACATGGCATTTGCATGCATTCATATATTTTTACTTGTTTATTTTGATATGTGAATTTGGTGCTATCATTTTATGTGTAGATTTTGGTGCTAGTGGTGATTGTAATTGTGAGGATTGTTGCTACTCCCCCAACTACCAAGGCAAGTGGTGCTTCATATTTTTTTCCCAATATTTTGACTATGCATTAGAAATATTTTGTATAGGGCTTGCATGAATATTTTTGCTAAGTATCTATATGCTATGCTTGGGAAATCCTAGTAGTTGTAGAATTTTTATAATTTTCTCTAAGTTAAGATACTTGCTATTGCCATGCTTAGCCTAGCTAGTAGCAACCAAGGGTGGAATATATACATGCTATGGAAAAATATTTCTAAGTCTTTGACTTATGTTTTTGCTTAATAAAACAACTAAGTGAATGAAACACCTGGGTGGAATGGTAATTGCTTGGTGGTTTTTGGCTGAGTGGTTACACAAGGCCCATTTCTATGGTTTACCTTGTGTATCTCACTTGTGGATTGCCACCCAGGAACAAAGGGATTTGAGATGCCAAATGTTAAGAAGCTTCTAGTGCAACCACATGGCATTATGAGCTCTGCCTGGATCGTATAGGTCGCAATAACTTAGCCAAATGGACAGTTGGTGGTAGGGGAATGATAGGTTTGGAGCGCGTCCATTTTGGTCTAAGGGAAGGCTTCTGAAAGGTCCTGACTTGGTGAAACCAAGTCTTGTGGGGAAAGTGCACCACCTCTGCAGATGGAAGAAACTAAGTACTTAGCCGTGTCCCCGGTAATGGACAATTTGAGCATCAAGACATGGAAGCTATCAAGAATCTCCTCATCCAAATTTCTAAGTTAAAACTTGTGGTTGAACAAGGGTGAAGGTTCACCAATTTCTATTGGTGAATCCTTGGGAAAGTTTTTTCCAAACAAAAACTTAGTATTTTCAACTGATAGGTAAAACCTATTTTGAGCAAAGCAAGCCTAAGCTACACTTAGCCAAATTCATGTAGTAACTAGATGCTAATATTCTACTAAGGTATCACTTGCCAAGACTATTCGAATGTATTGACCCACTGTGGCTGTAACTTGTGATGTTGCAGGTTACTCTGATGAAGATTAGGGGTTATGAGTCTACACTCAACATGCTTGCATGTGGCACATGAAGATGAAGACTTCTATTTTTATATTGTTAAGTTAAACTCTTGTACTATACTATGGCTATGGAGTTGTAAAGACTATGTTATCTCTGGAATGACGATGTAATAATGACCTTTGCTTCTGTCTACTTCATCTTAAACTGTGGATGCTAGCAATTGATCCAGGGACTAGCATTGCAATCACAGGAATCTCTACCTTTATAAAGGTGGGATCTTACAAGGGCCTACCATGATTATGTTCCCATAAATTCTGAGCCTTCAAATTGGTTTCCCACAATTAAAGTCTCAATAAACAGTACACTTTTTAATGCTCGTTGTGATATCATTTCTGAATTTTGTCTCATGTCTAAAGATATTTTTGATTCCTTGAATCTTTGGGGGATTATTGAAGGAGGATAGGAAATATCTCTTACCAACAATGCCACTATATTACCCATTGGGATAGCTGAAGGTGTGTTTACAAAAATCTCAGGTAAAATGGTGTCTACTGATTATCTTGTTATTGAATGTGTAGGAAAAGGACATATCACACTTGGAAGATCTCTACTAAAACACCATGGGGCAGTAATAGACGTGGGAGAAGGCATCATGCACTTTACTCCCACGGTATGCAATCATATCTTCCCTAAGAAGAAAAAGAAAGGTAAGAAAAGAAGGAACAAGAGGGGCAATTCTTTATTTGAAAATACTTGATTCTTCTTGCTTCTTGTGCCAAACTTAAAGGCGTTAAAGAAAAGTACTTGTTGGGAGATAACCTAAGAGTTTCCTTGAGTCTTCGAAGTTATTACTTCTGTAATGACCTCTCCTTATCTTTTTGTGCTTTTTGTGCCAATAATGACCTCTAATGAGAGGGAATAAGATTTGGGGAGTTGCTATCCCGAAACAGATTTCTGTCCTTTACCAAAAACAATCGTGAAGAGGATATGTAACTCGGATTCAGCTAAACATTTACAAATAAATCCCCTAGTATGTTGGCTAACTTTCGTTAGTTCAATACTTTTTGATTTGAGCAACAGAAGATTTTCGAAAAAATTGGTTTCTACCTACTGGTCTGTTTTGACAGATTTCTACCATTATTTGCATTTGCTTCTTATTGATTCCTTTTTGAGCTCTCTTCAGGTAAATTGAGTTTCTTTGAAGGAGTTATTATAGTAGCTTGTGTTTTTCGTGAAAAGCCTTGCTGTTCCAAAGCTTTGCCAGTGGTCTAATTTCTTTTGAATAAGCTAATGTTGCTAATGAAGATTGTGTGAAGTTTTGTATGAAGGAAAATTTTCAGGTGTAGAGAGAGAATGATGCAATGAGATGAAGAATGGACAAAATCTCAAGCTTGGGGACGCCACCATGGTGTCATCCCAATAAATATCCAAGAAGTACAAGCGTCTGGATGCCTTGGGCATCCCCTTCTTCATCAATAAAAAGCTCAGGTCTGTCTAGACACTTTGTTTTTATTGTTTCATGCACAATTGTGTTGTTCTTGGAGCGTCTTAGTTTTCATTTGCTTTTCTTAGTTTGTTTAGTTTACTTTAGTAGTTTGGACCCCCGCTCTCACTGTGTTGTTTTGCAAATAAGTTTGCTTGGTGTTTGGAAAGGAGTAGTAAGTTCTTTCTTGAAGTGCAAGAGGAGCTTGCATTGACTTTGACTTAGACTTTAGAATGACATGCTAGGTGTTGTTTAGCATTATGCTTAGTGATTATTGCTGTATAATCTCTTGTTCCAAACAATTGGGATTGCTTAGTGTGCCTTGAATAAATTATGCATTGTTTTAGCATGCAAAAGCATAGTATGGAGGTATTCTCCTTTAATGCTTTGTTTGGGTTGACTTGGCACATGCTCACACCATGTTATGACTATGACAAGTCACCATAGCCTCTATGATCATTTAGTACTTGACTTGTAGTACCACTCTTTGCTTTGATTAGTTCGCTTTGTTGCATTGCATAATTATGGCCATTATTGCTCTCTTAGTTGGTTGCTCCCAGTCTTTTGCTATCCGCCACTTGTATGAGTAAGTTCTACTCATGCTTCCAACCCCCAAGAAACCAAGTTATTCCAAAGTGTCCACTATAAACTCCTATGCATGGTGTGTTACACCACTCCAAAGTATATTCTTGTTTTCAACTATCTTTCAATTTAAAACTATTTTGTTATGTGAAAACTTAGTGATTAAATCCCTCACGAACTTGATGGCACACTTTATTCTTTGCCCCTAATAAACTTGAAGCATTGTGACAACTTTTTTGTATATGCTTGCACTTATAAGTTGGAATTAGCAGAACAATGTTGTCACGGGGAACGTTTTCAACATTGCACTTGTACCTTGTTGTACTCAGTTGATATCATGTTCTTTTGTCTATGGATGTCACCGGTGTGAAATAAAGAGGGGACTTGTAAGTCCATGGAGTTTGTATCCTGTGTTAGAGAAACGCCTAGGCCGCTAGCCTAATCCATGCTTAATCATGGTGGAAACTTGTAGCATCACCATAGTGACATCTATGAAGCATTCTTCTTATAAAAAAAGCGACACATTGAGAAAATAGGAAAAGAGAGAAAAAAGCACCATATTCCCATGGTACATAAGAAGAATTGCTGAGATGCTCATTGTCTGCTTGCCTTGTCATTTTGGTTATGGGAAAGCTCATGTGCCATATGCAAGGGGTACCCCGTTGGCGGTTCTCAATGATATGAAAATACTTACAGTGACAAGAACTTACCTGGACCCAAAGTTGAGTATGCATGAGGTGTGGCCCTCGTATTCAAGGGGCATGAGATTGCCAACTTATACTTCATCAAGCATATACTCCAGCTTTGCCACTTTAACCTTAATCACTTCAAGATGCTTATGATAGGGGCAATGAGGGCTGAAAGCTAACAAGTACCATAATTTTTGGAAGATATTTTTGAAACTTGTAATCCCTGCTTCCTTTACAAAAAGGCCTTTCTTCCACCATTATTTGAGTCTCCACTTTCTACCTCTAGGCACCATTAAGAGAGCATAGTTTTCATTCTATGTGCAATGTTCCAAAGCTTATTAATTGATGCATATTGTGTTATTACTTGTTCATGTGTTGTCTATTTCTAGTCACCCTTGTGAATTTTGTAGGTGTCCTATGCATTATATTGCTACTCTATGAGGGACAAGCTAATTACCACTATGCTATGTTTTCTGCATGCGAAACAAACAAAAGTTTTTCAATGCATATTATTCATGACCTTTGTTTGTAGCTTGCCATGTTGCATGCATAATTACTATGTCCTATTGTTAGAACTCCTTCTCTCATGCACATGTTTAGAGTTCTTTGAACCCAGCTTTCAAGGCTTGCAAATGGTTGGATCTTTATTGTGAGGGTGCATGTCACCTCAAAAAATATTATTTTATCACTTACCTACTTGCGGACGAGCAGTCCACACTTTGAGGTGCTTTTTACATGTTTTCTGGTACTAACCTATTAACAAGTTGCAACAGTGCCAGATGCCTGTTTTCTGCTATATTTGGTTTCAGAAAAGTTAGTAAAGAAATATTCTCGGAATTGGACGGGACGAAGGACAAAGTCAATAACTTTCCGTGGGGAACAAGAAGTCCAGAGGGGAGCCCGGAAGGCCAGCCAGGGGGCAGACCCACCCTAGGCGCGGGTGGGCCTAGCCCCGTGCCTAGCTAGGGTTTGGTGACCCTGGCCGCCTCCTGGTCTCGCCCCTTCGCCTATAAGAATCCCCCGATACAGAAACCCTAAGTACCCGATCAGAAATCCACGAAACCGTCTGTAGCCACCGCCACCATTGTCCTTAGATCGGGGGGTCTGAAGTTCTTCATGGCACCCTGCCGGAGGGGAGATCATCCCGGAGGCCTTCTCTCTGGTATGATTCGTGAGTAGTTCCACCTTGGACTTTGGGTCCATGTAGTAGCTAGATGGTTGTATCTCCTCCTTTGTGCTTTCATGTATAGATCTTGTGAGCTCCATTCATGATCAAGATCTAATCTATTTGTAATCATGCATGTTGTGTTTGCGGTGATCCGATGGATATTGAGATTATTATGTTGGTTTGATTAATGGTTTTATCTTTATGATTCTATCATGTCTGTGTTGTTTGTGATCTTGCATGTTCTCTGTTGCTAGTGGTTATCTTGGCCAAGTAGTTGCTAGTGACTCCAAGAGGGAGTATTTATGCTCGATAGTGGGTTCATGCCTCTAGTTTCCAAGGGAAGTGACAATAATATCTTCGGTTGTAGATGTGTTGTTTCTACTAGGGAGAAAACAACGATCTCTTGTTCATGGAACATGTGGACTGTTTACCTTACACACTTTGCTTAAAGCAGTTGTCTGTTGCTTGCAACTTAATACTAGAGGGGGTTCGGATGATAACCTGAAGGTGGACTTCTAGTCATAGATGCAATTGGATGACGGTCTATGTATAATGTTGTATTGCCCAATCAACCTCATAGGATCTTTCTGGCTAGTAATTGCATTGTTATGCCTTGCTAAGTTCCTATCAATTGCCCCGCTGTAATTTGTTTACCCTTCATGCCATGTTGTTTATCTAAGGAGAGCACCTCTAGTGAACTATGGACTCCGGTCCAATCTTTACCATTGATACATCTTCCACTGTTACTTGTTTACTTGCTGCAAATCATTACCTTCCACATCATACGTTAATCCTTTGTTATAGCAAACCGGTGAGCTGACAACCTCACTGATTTGTTGGGGCAAAGTCTTGAGTTTGTGTTGTGCATGTCTCCGTGTTGTTTGCAACACCTGTGTGACGTTTCCTTCCTCCTTCTGGTTCGATAACCTCGGTCTCAACTGAGGGAAAACTTGTTGCTTGCTCTTCACACACCCTGCGCTTGGGGTTACCAACGAAGTGCCACATCGAGAATCATCATTCTTGCTCACAGAAGTTTATCAGTAGCAACAGTTTGTAGTGGCAACAGCAACAGTGAAACAAGAGCAATATTAACAGTAACAGTAACAGTGGGATTCGAGTGCGGTAGGCATAGGGATGGATAGACGGTCGTTGCATGGACGAGTCTAAACATGTAACTTCAAGATCTAGGGCATTGCAGATAAATAATAACAAGCATCCAAGTACTTAACAATCCTAGCCATGTTCTCCAAATATAGTCATACGTGCTCGCAATGAGAACTTGCACAACATCTTCTGTCCAGCCAGCCGTGGCAGCGGGGCCTCTAGGGAACTACTGGCAATTAAGGTGCTCCTTTTAATAGAGCACCGGAGCAAAGCATTAACACTCCGTGAACACATGTGATCCTTGTTGTAATTATGCCCTAGAGGCAATAATAAAGATGTTATTATTATAATTCTTGTTCATGATAAAGTTTATATTCCATGCTAGAATTGTATTAAGCGGAAACTTTAATACTTGTGTGGTTTGTGAACAACACCGTGTCCCTAGTACGCCTCTATGGACTAGCTCATTGATCAATTATGGTTAAGGTTTCCTAACCATAGACATGAGTTGTCAATTGATAATGAGATCATATCATTGGAGAATGATATGATGGACAGACCCAAACTAAGCGAAGCAATTAGATCGTTTCATCGTGTTCATCTTTGCGAAGCTTTTCCTATGTCAATTGTATTCCTTAGACCATGAGATAATGCAACTCCCTGGTACCGGAAGAAATCTTTGAGGTCATCAAACGTCATCCTATGAGAGGGTGATCATAAAGGTGTCTCTCAGGTGATCGGAAAGTATCTGTTGAGTTGTATGTATCGAGATGGAATTTGTCCCTCCCAAGTCGGAGAGATATACTTCGGGCCCACTCGTGTCGATATCAACAACACCGCTTGCAAGCATGTGGTTAAGGAGTTAATCACAAAGTGATATCGGATTACGGAACAGTAAAGTACTTTAACGTGAACGAGATTGAACTAGGTATGACTGCCGACGATCGAATCTCGGCAAGTAAAATATCGCGAGACGAAGGGAATATATATGGGATTGATTGAATCCACGCATCGTGGTTCATCCGATATGATCATCGATGAATGTGTGAGTCAATATGGGTGCCCAGACTTTGTTGATTATTGATAGAAGATCATGTCCGCATATTCTCGAACTCGCAGGTCACACACTTAACGTGTCTTGACGCTAGGATAGATTGGATAATTGGTTTATGAATTTTTGTTCGAGTCTCGGATGGGATCCGGATATCACGAGAGGTTCGGAATGGTCCGGAGAATAAGATTCATATAAGGCGGTGCAGTTTTTGGAGTTCGAATTGTTCGGGTTAATCGGTATTGTAGGAAGCTTCTAGAACCTTCCGGAAGGGGACCAACGTGGCCCCACCTTCCGGGAGGGGCATGGGCCTATGAGGGAGTGTCCTGGCATTGGGCAGGGCACAAGGCCCCATAGGGCCCAGCCGATCCTAGATAAGTTTAAACTCGTTTAAACTAGAGATAGGATTTCTAGATAAGGGAGAGTTTAAATCGTTTAAACTAGAGATAGGATTTCTAGATAAGGGAGAGTTTAAATTGTTTAAACTAGAGATAGGCTTGGAGGAGGGGCAAGGGCTGGCCGCCCCCCCTCTATATATAGAGGGGTGGTGCGCCCCCTCCCCACACACACCTTCCTCCAAGCCCTAGCTGCCTTGCTACCTTCCTCTCTCCCTCCCGACTGTTTGTAGGCGAAGCCCTGCAGCAGAAATTCTCCACCATATACACCACGCCGTCGTGTTGTAGATCCAATCTATCTCTCCACCATACTCGCTGGTCCGAGGAAGGAGGAGGCCGAGGTGCTGCGTGTGCATCTCACGGAGGCACCGCCACTTGTGGTGCTAGATCGGATCGGATCGCGAGGAGGAGAAGCGAGTACGACTACATCACCCACGCTCCAACGAACGTTCACTGTCTGAATCTTCAAGGGTATGAAGATCTAATCCAATCTCTCGTTGTTTGCATCTCCTAGATTAGATCTTGGCTTTCCTCCTGTTCGCTCGTAGAAAATTTTGATTTACTATGCATGAAACCCTTCAGTGGTATCAGAGCTAGATCTATGCGTAGATGTGTTTCACGAGTAGAACGCAACATGGTTGTTGCGGGCGTTGATGTTTTCTGTTGCAAGCCTCTTGTTTGTGTTCTTATGACGCGGGATAGTGAGATTGAAGCGGTCCAGGCCAACCTTACGCGACATCGTTCGCGAGACCGGCTCCGCACTTGACTTGTGGCTTGTACCACACATGCGGCTGGTGGATGTCAGTTTCTCTCACTATAGTTGTCATGGGATTAACACCGGAGTTTGGCAACCATAATATCACCGTTGTGGCTTTCCGTAGTAAGAATCGTTCTTAGCATCTACTCCCATAAGCCACGTAAAACATGCAACAACAAAGTAGAGGCGTCTAACTTGTTTTTGCAGGGAGTGTTTTCTGTGATATGGTATGGCCCAAGATGTGATGTGTATATTGTATGCGATGATCATGTTTTGTAATGTTTCACGACTTGCATGTCGATGAGTACACAACCGGCATGAGCCATATGGTTGTCTTTATAATTGTGTATGACCTGCGAGTCAACTTCTTATACGCCATGTAATAGCTTTACTTTATCGCTAAGTAGTTAGAAATAGTTGTAATTGCTATTCGTGGTGGAGGCAATCATGGTGGAGTGATGGAGATCATGCCGGAACGCACAAGATGGAGATCATTGCGCGAAGATTGGCTATACCATGTCACATAAAGTTATATGCATGTGATGTTTATCCTTTTATGTATCTTATTATGCTTAGATCGCGGTAGCATTATAAGATGATTCCTCACTTAAAGATCAAGATAAAACTGTGTTCTCCCCAAGTATGCACCGTTGCGAAAGTTAAATCGTGTCCAAGCATCACGTGATGATCGGGTGCTATAGACTCTACGCTCACATACAACGGGTGCAAGCCAGTTTTGCACGCGGAAATACTTGGGTCTAGCTTGAGCCTAGCATGTACGCACATGGCCTCGGAACACAAGAACCGAAAGGTTAAGCATGAGTCATATGAATGATATGATCGACACTTTGTTGTCCACCATTGAAACCACATCTCTTCTCGTGATGATCGGATTAGGTGTGGTGAATTTGGATCGTGTTCACTAAACAACTTGAGGGATGATGAATTTAGTGGGAGTTCATCTAGTAAGTTGATTAAGTTGAACTATTTATCATGAACATAGTCTAAATTGTACTTGCAAATACTGTAGATCACATGGCCAAATCCAACTTCAACTTCAACGTTTTTGCTGAGAAGGAAAAGCTTAGAAACAATGGGTCTAACTTCACCAATTGGTTCCGCAATCTAAGAATCATTCTGTCTGGCGGACAAAAGGACTATGTCCTTGGTAAAGCGTTAGGTGACCCCCCTGCTGCAACTGCGCCGGCTGATGAGAAAGCTATATATCAGTCGCGCAAAGATGATTATGGTGTGATTAAGAGCACCATGTTGTATGCTATGGAATCGGATCTTCAAAATCGTTTTGAGGAGTTCGCCGGGCCCTTTGAGATTCTCGAGGAGCTGAAAAACATGTTTCAGACTCAAGCCCGTTCTGAGAGATATGAGATCTCTAAGAAATTCTTTAACTACAAGATGGAGGAAGGGAGGTCCGTTAGTGAGCACGCCATTAAGATGTCGGGCTACACTCAACGCCTTGAGCAATCGGATCGCAAGATTCAGAGGAGCTCAAGATTGACACTCCTAGCTACAAAAGTTTTGTAGTTGATCACAATCAGATTGGTTCCACGATATGATCAGAGCTCTTTGCTAAGATGAAAGTAGCGGTGAACATCAAAAGAATAATCATATGTTGATGGTCAACAAGCCCCCACCTTTAAGAAAGGTAAGGGTGCAAGGAAGCCCTTCAAGAAAGGCAGTGACAGCGCGTTGCCCTCTGAGAAGAAGCTCGTCTGGTCCAAAGCGGGACACCGAGTGCTTCTATTGCAAGGACAAGGGTCACTTTGGAAGCAATCGTCCAAGTACTTAGCGGACAAGAAGGTGGCACCATCAAAGGTATATTTGATATACATGTTATTGATGTTTTCCTTACTAGCCCTCGTTGTAGTGCCCGGGTATTTGATACCGGTTCGATTGCTAATATTTGTAACTCGAAACAGAGCTACGGAATGAACGACGGCTTGCGAGGATGAGGTGACGATGCACGTGCAACGGATCAAGAGTTGATGTGATGGCCGTCACGCTCTCCTTAGTTTTACCTTCGGATTAGTTTTAAACCTTAATAAATGTTATTATGTGCCTGCGTTGAGCATGAACATCATTTCGGATCGTGTTTATTGCAAGATGGTTATTCATTTAAATCGGAGAATAATGGTTGTTCTATTTATATGAGTAACATCTTTTATGGTCATGCACCTCTTATGAATGGTTTATTTCTTCTAAATCTCGAAAGGGATGAAACACACATCCATAACATTGAGGCTAAGAGATGCAAAGTAGATAGTGATAATACTACTTATTTGTGGCACTGTCGTCTAGGTCATATTGGAGTAAAGCGCATGAAGAAACTCCATTCTGATGGACTTTTGGAGTCTCTTGATTTTGAATCATTTGACACATGCGAACCATGCCTCATGGACAAGATGATCAAAACCCCGTTCTCCGGTATGATGGAGCGAGCAACGGACTTGTTGGAAATCATACATACCGATGTATGCGGACCGATGAGTGTTTCAACGCGCGGTGGATATCGCTATTTCCTCACTTTTACCTATGACTTAAGTAGATATGGGTATATCTATTTAATGAAACATAAATCTGAAACATTTGAAAAGTTCAAGGAATTACAGAATGAAGTGGAGAACCATCGTAACAGAAAGATTAAGTTTCTACGATCTGATCATGGAGGTGAATATTTGAGTTATGATTTTCTCACGCATCTTAAAGCAAGTGGAATCGTTTCACAACTCCATACGGAACACCAGCGCAATGGTGTGTAAACGCAGGAATCGAACCCTATTAGATATGGTCGATCAATGATTTCTCTTACTGATTTGCCGTTATCATTTTGGGGTTATGCATTAGAAACCGCTGTATTCACTTTAAATGGGGCACCATCTAAATCCGTGGAGACGACACCGTATGAACTGTGGTTTGGTGCTAAACCTAAGTTGTTGTTTCTTAAAGTTTGGGGATCTGAAGCTTCGTCGAAGTTGATGCGGACAAGCTCGAACCCAAAGCGGAGAAATGCGTCTTCATAGGATACCCTAAGGAAACTATTGGGTATACCTTCTATCACAGAAGGCAAAGTGTTTGTCGCAAAGAACGGTTCCTTTCTTGAGAAGGAGTTTCTCTCGAAAGAAGTGAGTGGGAGGAAAGTAGAGCTAGACGAGGTTATTGAACCTTCTCTTGAATTGGAGAGTAGCGCAGCACCTAAAATTGTTCCAAAGTCACCGCACCAACAATAGAGGAAGCTAATGACAAGGATCATGAAGCTTGGATGATGTTGCCATCGAACGTCGCAGGTCGACAAGGTCGCGTGCCCCTCCTGAGTGGTACGGCAACCCTGTCTTGACTGTCTTGTTGGTAGAAGACAGTGAACCTACGAACTATGAGGAAGCGATGATGAGCCCAGACTCTGAGAAATGGCTGGAAGCCATGAAATCCGAATTGGGATCCATGAGCGAAAACATAGTATGGACTTTGGTGGACCCTCCTAGAGACCGAAAGGCCGTTGAGTGCAAATGGATTTTCAAGAAGAAAACGGACGCGGATGGTAATGTTACCGTCTATAAAGCACGGCTTGTCGCAAAAGGTTTTCGACAAGTTCAAGGTGTTGACTACGATGAGACTTTCTCTCCCGTAGCGATGTTTAAGTCCATTCGGATTTTATTAGCAATTGCTGCGTTTCATGATTATGAAATATGGCAGATGGATGTCAAGACTGCTTTCCTCAATGGCAACATTGATGAAGAGTTGTATATGATGCAACCCGAAGGTTTTGTCGATCCTAAGGATGCTAGTAAAGTATGCAAACTTGCGTTCCATTTATGGACTGAAGCAAGCATCTCGGAGTTGGAACCTTCGTTTTGATCAAGTGATCAAGAGTTTTGGATTTGTTCCAAATTGCTTTAAGCTTGTATCTACAAGAAAGTGAGTGGGAGCTCGGTGGCGTTTCGCATCAGTATGTGGATGACATATTGATTATCGGAAATGACATCAACATGCTTAACGATGTGAAGAGTTATTTGAACAAGTGTTTTTCAATGAAAGACCTAGGTGAAGCTGCTTATATATTGGGCATCAAGATCTATAGAGATAGACAAAAGGCGCTTTGATAGCTTTAAGCAGTACATACCTAGACAAAGTTCAAAAGGTTCGTAATGGATAAGGAAAAGAAAGGTTCAAGGCCTATGTTGTCGTAAGATATTGAGCAAGGCTCGGTGTCCATTCTGATAAATGATAGGGAAGCTATGAGCAAAGTGCCTTATGCCTCGGCCATAGGTTCCATCATGTATGCCATCTTTGTGTACTAGACCGGATGTGTCCAATGCTCTTAGTTTGACGAGCGGATATCAAAGTGATCCGAGTGGAACATCGACAGCCGTGAAGAACATCCTAAAGTACCTAAATAGAACTAAAGAAATGTTCTTAGTCTATGGGGTGATGAACGACTTGTCGTAAAGGTTACGTCGACGCTAGTTTCGACATCGACAAGGATGATTCTAAATCTCTTTACGTGATACGTTTATATTTTGAATGGAGGAGCTGTGAGTGGACAAGCTGCAAGCAAAGCGTGATCGCGGGATCTACATGAGAAGCGGAATACATGGCTGCAGAAGCGTCAAGTGCAGGAGTTTGGATCGAAACTTCATCATCGAGCTTGGCGTGGTTCCAAGTGCATTGGACCCGGAGATATTATGTGACAACACCGGCCATAGCACTCGCTAAGGAACCAAGATATCATCCAAAGACCAAGCATATCAACCGCAAGTTTCATATAATCCGAGATTATATAGCGGATGGAGATCGAAGATTAGCAAAGTACATACGGATCTGAATGTCGCAGATCCACTGACTAAACCTCTTCCACGTGTAAAACATGATCAACACCTCAGTGCCATGGGTGTGAGATTGTTGCCAAATGTAAACTAGATTATTGACTCTAGTGCAAGTGGGAGACTGTTGGAATTATGCCCTAGAGGCAATAATAAAGATGTTATTATTATAATTCTTTTTCATGATAAAGTTTATATTCCATGCTAGAATTGTATTAAGCGGAAACTTTAATACTTGTGTGGTTTGTGAACAACACCGTGTCCCTAGTATGCCTCTATGGACTAGCTCATTGATCAATGATGGTTAAGGTTTCCTAACCATAGACATGAGTTGTCAATTGATAATGAGATTATATCATTGGAGAATGATATGATGGACAGACCCAAACTAAGCGAAGCAATTAGATCGTTTCATCGTGTTCATCTTTGCGAAGCTTTTCCTATGTCAAATATTGTATTCCTTAGACCATGAGATAATGCAACTCCCTGGTACCGGAAGAAATCTTTGAGGTCATCAAACGTCATCCTATGAGAGGGTGATCATAAAGGTGTCTCTCAGGTGATCGGAAAGTATATGTTGGGTTGTATGTATCGATATGGAATTTGTCCCTCCCAAGTCGGAGAGATATACTTCGGGCCCACTCGGTAATCGATATCAACACCGCTTGCAAGCATGTGGTTAAGGAGTTAATCACAAAGTGATATCGGATTACGGAACGAGTAAAGTACTTGCTGTGAACGAGATTGAACTAGGTATGGCCATGCAAACGATCGAATCTCGGGCAAGTAAAATATCGCGAGACGAAGGGAATATATATATGGGATTGATTGAATCCGGCATCGTGGTTCATCCGATATGATCATCGATGAATGTGTGGAGTCAATATGGGTGCCTGCACTTGTTGATTATTGATAGAAGATCATGTCCGCATATTCTCGAACCGCTGGGTCACACACTTAACGGTGTCTTGGCTAGGATAGATTGGATAATTGGTTTATGAATTTTTGTTCGAGTCTCGGATGGGATCCGGGATATCACGAGAGGTTCGGAATGGTCCGGAGAATAAGATTCATATAAGGCGAGGCAGTTTTTGGAGTTCGAATTGTTCGTTAATCCGTATTGTCTGGAAGCTTCTAGAACCTTCGGAAGGGGACCAACGTGGCCCCACCTTCCGGGGAGGGCATGGGCCTATGAGGGAGTGTCCTGGCGCATTGGGCCAGGCACAAGGCCCCATAGGGCCCAGCCGATCTAGATAAGTTTAAACTCGTTTAAACTAGAGATAGGATTTCTAGATAAGGGAGAGTTTAAATCGTTTAAACTAGAGATAGGATTTCTAGATAAGGAGAGTTTAAATTGTTTAAACTAGAGATAGGCTTGGAGGAGGGGCAGGGCTGGCGCCCCCTCTATATAGAGGGTGGTGCGCCTCCCCCACACACACCTTCCTCCAAGCCCTAGCTGCTTGCTACCTTCCTCTCTCCCTCCCGATCGTTTGTGGCGAAGCCTGCAGAGAAATTCTCCACCATATACACCACGCCGTCGTGTTGTAGATCCAATCTATCTCTCCACCATACTCTCTGGTCCGAGGAAGGCACGTGTGCATCTCACGGAGGCACCGCCACTTGTGGTGCTAGATCGGATCGGATCGCGAGGAGGAGAAGCGAGTACGACTACATCACCCACGTTCCGACGAACATTCCGCTGTGCGAATCTTCAAGGGTATGAAGATCTAATCCAATCTCTCTCGTTGTTTGCATCTCCTAGATTAGATCTTGGCTTTCCATCTGTTCGCTCCGTAGAAAATTTTGATTTACTATGCCGCGAAACCCTTCAATCCTCACACCACAACCATCCCCTCCGGTTATCCCAATTATTGTCACTTTGGGGCCTTTGGATCCGGACAATGATATGTGTACACAACTTGCAGATAAGATCACAAACAATACTATCATAATGATTCAATAATAAGTTCAGATCTGAGATCATGGCACTCGGGCCCTAGTGACAAGCATTAAGCACAACAAGTTACAACAAAGTCAAATAGCACTAATAGAGATACTAGGCACTATGCCCTAACAGATCTTATTCGATTACATGATAGAACTCATCCAATCCCTACCATCCCCAAGCCTACAGCGGGGGATTACTCACTCATGGATGATGGAAACATCGGTGGTTGATGGAGGTGCGTTGGTGATGACGATGGCGATGATCCTCTCCAAATTCCCCGTCTCGGCAGGGTGCCAGAACGGAGTTTCTGGATCCGAATCTTGGTTTCTGGTGGCGGAGCGGAACTCTTTATGGAAAACTCTCGAACCCCCCTCGGTTTTTAGGTCAAAAGGTAACTTATAGGCGCAGAGGGAGGCCGAGGGGGTGCCTGGGGTGGCCGCACCTCCTCCAGGCGCGGCTAGTGGTGGGCCCGCGCCTAGGGTGGGTGTGGGCCCCCAGGACTCCTCTCCGTCTCATCTTCTGGCTCCATGGATGTTCTGGTGAAATATAATTTTTGGCATATTTTCTGGGATTTTTCCGGATAGTTCATTTTCTGCACAAAAACAAGACACCGAGGTAATTCTGCTGAAAACAGCGTCAGTCCGTGTTAGTTGTATCGAAATCACACAAGTTTAGAGGCGAAACAATAGCAAAGTGTTCGAGAAAGTAGATACGTTTTGGACGTATCACATTCCGGCAGCGCTTCCGCAGTCGGTCACACGCTCGGTACTCGATGAAGACCTTCATCTCCCTTGTTCCAGCAGGCAGCGGAGGTTGTAATTCTCCCCTCGTGATTCCGACAGCACGACGGCGTGGTGTCGGAAGTAGAGGGAATATCCTGCAGGGCTTCGCCTAAGCCGGAGCAGGTTATGGTGGAGAAATAGGGTTCCCCGGCGATCTAGGGTTTAGAGGCCGAAGAGGAGGAGGTGGAGTCGGCAGCGACTAGGGCGGCGGCGACGATTCGGCGGGGACGCGGCTAGGTGGGGAGGGGCTAGTTGTCTGTCTCTTGGGGCACCCCTCCCCTCTATTTATGAGAGGGAGGGAAGTTTGGGAGAGGGAAGTTTGAATCCTTCCCCAACTCTGTAAGATCCCTCCTTTATAAAGGAAAAAGGATCCCTGTGAATGCAATGCTAGTCCCTGGATCATTGCTAGCATCCACAGTTTAAGATGAAGTACGCAGAAACAAAGGTCATTATTACAGGCATTCTAGAGACAAACATAGTCTTTACAACTCCAAGGCCACAGGCCTAGTACAAGAGTTTGAATAAGTAAATAAATAAAAGTCTTCATCTTCATGTGCCACAGGCATACATGTTGAGTGTAGACTTATGACTCCTAATCCTCATCAGAGTAACCTGCAACATCACAAGTTACAGCCACAGTGGGTCAATACATTGGAATAGTATTGGCAAGTGATACCTTAGTATAATTTAAGTGGAATAGATTACTATATGCAATTTGGCTAAGTGTAGCTTGGCTTGCCTTGCTCAAAATAGGTCTTGCCTATTAGTTGAAATCACTAAGTTTTTCTTTGTCAAAAACTTTTCCCAAGGAACCACCAATAGACATTGAGGTCCTTCACCCTTGTTCACCCACAAATTTTTACTTAAAAATTGGGATGAGGAGATTCTTGATAGCTTCCATGTCTTGATGCTAAAGTTGTCCTTTTCCAGGGACATGGCTAAGTACTTAGATTCTTCCATCTGCAGAGGTTGTGCACTTTCCCCGCCAGACTTGATTTTTACCAAGACAGGACCTTTCAGAAGCCTTCCCTTAGACCAAATGGACGCGCCCCAACCTATCATTCCCAATACCACCAACTGTCCAAATGGCTAAGTTCTAGCAACCTATATGATCCAGGCAGAGCCCATATTGCCAAGTGGCTGCACTAGAAGATTCTCAACACTTGGCCTCTGAAATCTCTTTGTTCCTGGGTGGCTTTCCACAAGTGAGATACACAAGGTTCACCAGTCCCCTGGCCTTGTGTAACCACTCAACACAAACCATTCCTTCCATTCCACCCAGGTGTTTCATTTACTTAGTTGTTTTATTAGGAAAAACACAAGTCCAAAGACTTGGAAATATTTTCATCATAGCATGTATAATTCACCAACCCTTGGTTGCTACTAGCTAGGCTAAGCATGGCATAGATAAGCATCTTAACTTAGAAATTTCCTAGCAATTCTACAACTACTAGGATTTCCCAACATGGCATATAAGCAAAATATAGCATGCAAGACTAGCAAAATGTTTCTAATGCTTAGTAGAAAACATAGGAATAAAAATATTCATTAAGTACCACTTGCCTTGGTAGTTTGGATAGTAGCTACACTCCTCACAATCACAATCACTAGCACCAAAATCTACACAAAGAATCATAGCCACAAATCACATACAAAACATATACAAACAAAAATATATGGATGCATGCAATATGATATGTGATGATTTTTAAAACTCAACAAAGCAAGTGTACAGTACTGGTTCATCAACAAGTTAAAAACTTGCCAAACAACATTTAGATAAACCCTAAAACAATTCTTAAATAATTCATATACTCAAATTAGCCCTACACAAGTTTCTGCAAATAAAGTCATTTCAACAGAAGCAAAACATTAAAAACATTGCATATTTATAAAGAGCTTGCTCTCCTGATTCCAACGGTATAAAATTTGTCAAATTCTAACGTGGGGATCAAAAGTTATAGCCAAAACAAAATCAAACTTCTAATAGATTCAAATTCTGTTTTTAAACCTAAACAGATGCCACGCGTCTTAATCTAATTGGCCCGTAGCGCTTCGCTCAGGATCGCGTCTGTGAGCCGTTAGATCAACATAATCTGCACGGCCCAGATCTACTCGTAACGGTTCGTTAAGTGATCTAATCTCGCACGCTGGATCCAGATCCAATGGCTCTGGATCAAACGACCAAAGCTGGGCGGCGCTGGCGGTGGCTACTGGCGGCGGCGAGCTCTGCCTACGGCGGCGCGACGCTACAGATGGCTAGGGGGTCGTCGGAGACGCTTACCAGAAACGCGACGACGTGCTGATGCTCAACCTGGCGACGGCTTGGCAAGGGGCGCACGGACACAGTCGCTGGAGCTCGTCGGAGTTGCGGGCGGCGTCTGTTGCTTGATGTCGAGGTCGTTGCCGAGGCTCTGAGTCGACCTAGCAAAAGCCAGAGGGTTTAGGAGACGCGCAAGGGTCTGGCGAACAGGACAGTACCAAAGGGAAGGCAAGGGGCGCTCGATTCTTACCGCTATTGCTCGTCGGAGTCGAGCGGCGGCTCTGGTGGTTGCGGGCGTGAACGAAGACGACGACCTGGGTCACGAGCAGGCAAACCAGGGGTGTTAGAAGATGCACAAGGACGTGGTGGTCACGCTCGTTTGAACGAGAGACAGAGGGGCGGTCGGAGCTTACCGGAATCGCCTGCCGGAGTTGTTCTGTCTGCGGTGGTGCAGAGGCAATTGCGGGCAGCCTGGGGGCGTAGAGGTGGCGCTAGGTGAGGGGAAATGGCCGCAGTGCAGAGGGGGTCTTATAGCTAGAGCAGGGGCGAGGATCGCGCGGCGTATCAATGGCAATTAAGCCTGCAGTAACAGCGGCGAGGTAACGGCGGCGCGAGCGTCGCGGCCGCGCGTGATTGACGATGAAGGTGACGTGGTCGCAGGGTCCACTCGTCAGCGGGTTAAACAGAGAGGGGGTGGGGTCCTGGCGTCAGTCTCCCAGCAGGTTCGTTTGCGAGTGAGAAGGAGAGAGGGGGAACCCAGGTGGGCTAACTGGGCTGGATCTGTTGCTAGGCTCAATTCCTGGCGCTGGCCTTTTTCTATTTCTTTTCTCCTTTTCTTTTTCTGTTTTGATTTTCTGAAATGATTTTCAAATCCAAATCAAATGAGTTTGAATTCAAAACTTCTCTAGGTTTTTATACTATAAAACTTGCACTCATAAGTGTGTCAAACACTACTGTTTAATCAAATCACTTTGATCAAATGAAAATAAAATAAAACCAAGCCTTTATGATATATATTCAAATAGGCATAATATTGGTTTATTCACTCATTTTGTTTTTTTTTTTGAAATTTTGTTCAAACTTTTGTTGGTGCCTAAGTTAAACTTTACTGAATCAAAACAAGTATTCTTCTCATTGGAAGATAGCACTAAGGCTAGAGCAAACTTACATGAAATAATAAGCATAAATGCTTCTGTTTTTGAAATGTTTTGTTTGAAATGAAATTCATATGATCATGGATGCATGAGTTTGAAACATGATTTTAGGGATGTTACAAACTCCCTCTCCTTGTTGGCTTGTGGTGGAGAGAAAGAAGGATTCTTTCCTTCCTCCACCAGGATACATTGTCCCAGTTTGACTTTTTAAACTTGCCTTTTGACTTTCAATTTGGAGCTTAATTTATTTCTTGTAAATTCCCAACCAAGTGACCTAGGACATGATTCAATCATTCCACTTATCCATGACACATTCATGTACCCTTCCCATTCCGGTCCGGTGAATCTTCTAGACCCTTCTAGAACCTCTTCGATGAAATCATCGGAATCATTCCCGAACTCCGGAATTGGACTTTCCTTATATGAATCTTATTCTCCGGACCATTCCGGATATCCTCATGATATCCCGGATCCCATCCGAGACTCCAAAAAACATTCGGCCTCCCTACTTACATTCCATATCTACTAAACAACATCGAATCCTTAAGTGTGTCTCCATACGATTCGTGAATTACGCAGACATGACCGAGACTCTTCTCCGATCAATAACCAATAGAGGAATCTGGAAATTCATATGGCTCCCACATATTTCTACGATTAATTTGCGATCGAATGAACCACTTACATACGATACCAATTTCCCTTTGTCTCGCGATAGTTTACTTATCCAAGGTCGAATCGTCGGTATCTCTGCATACCTAGTTCAACCTCGTTACCGATAAGTACTCTTTTCTCGTTCCCGTGATATGTGATCCCTTGTGAGCCAGTCACATGTTTTCAAGCTAACTGGATGACATTCCATCGAGAGGACCTAGAGTATATCTATCCGTCATATGGATGGACAAATCCCACTCTTGATCCAATGTGGCTCAACACATACTTTTCGAACACTCAATGCCACATTTATAGCCACCAAGTTAAGGTGTGGTGTTTGATGTCATCAAAGCATCCATATGGTGATGGTGATTAGCATGATCTCATGGTCGAAGGAATTAGGTTGCTATGTATCAGAAAACTTATAGCAAACAAACTATTGAAATGACTTGATCTTTATGTTACGCTTATCTATAGGAGTATGTCCATCACACCATTCTCCTAATGATATGATCTTGTTGTTAATAACATCTCAATGTTCATGATCAGGAAACCATGATCATATATTAACCAACAAGCTAGTTTAACAAGAGGCTTTACTAGGGACTCTTATGTGTTTACAAATCACACAAGTATTAATGTTTCCGGTTAATACAATTATATCATGGTATGTAAACATTTATCATAATCATGAAGATATTATAATAACCTCTTTATTATTGCCTCTTGGGAATATCTCCAACAGTCTCCCACTTGCACTAGAGACAATAATCTAGTCTCAAATGTTTGTGTATTCAACACCTATGGCTTTTTGGTGTTGTATGTACACGATTGCTAGTGATCAACCGATCTTCGGATCCGACACTTTTAGGTCCGTGTGTAATTGCATGTCTTTGCGTCCCAATGCATCACTCATTCTCTAATGAGATGGCTTTGTATAAATTTGGTCCTTTGGTGAGACCTTTAGTTCCTAGGGGTTAAAACATGTTGACAATATTGTCGTACAATATATCTTCATAGTATTATCCCGCTATGAACTACACCTAGTTTGATAACAAACTACTTGACACAAATGCCCTCTTTGTCGCTATAACAAAAGCTATATACTTAGCCTTTTATTGTAGTATCTGTCATAATGTCTTAACTTTGGAACTCATCCAAATCCATTATGGAACTTACTTTCCATCATATTGTTCCACCCTTAGTTTAGATTGAGATAAACTTAATTTGTACTTTGTGACAAAACTAGTATCAATGTAGTACCATTTACAATGAACTAACCATCTATTTGTCATTTCTACAAAATAATATATTCTTAGTTCTTCCAAAAGATCATAAGGATATCCTTACTATCGTCCAATGATCATCTTATGAATCATTCTGGTATATTATCATAACATTTAGAGCATAAGACATATCTGGATTTGTACATATCATGGTATGATTGAAAAAAACTTTTTGTGATTTTATTCATCAAGTATCAATGAATACTTGAATCTTTGTTTCACTTACCAAGTGTCGAAACACTTGAATTTCGATTTAATCCTTTTTGTGTGGAAAGAACCTTTCTTGTCATTTCCATATTGAACTCATTCAATATCTCATCTATGTACATTTGGCACAACCATATTAGCGTCTCAATCTATCTATATAGATATTGATGCCAAATATTCGGGTTTTTCCTAAGTCTTTTATCGAGATGAAATTCTTAACATGAGTTAATAAAAGATAAATCATTTCCAATCAACAATATGTTTCCACATAATGTATTAGAAATATGTCTCAGCGCTCCCACTTAATTTCTTGCAAATGCAAGCATCTTCATCGTCTCTTATGAATTTAAATTCTTTTAACAGTTTCATCATGGTGAAGATTCCCACTCCGCGATTCTTGATACGTTGAAAACGTATCTATAATTTTTGATGTTCCATGCTTGTTTAGTATCAACTTGGTTATGTTTTGTCAACACTTTGAGATATTTTATACACTTTCTGGAACTAACCTATTGACAAGATGCCACAGTGCCAGTTGCCTGTTTTCTGTTGTTTTTGGCTTCAGAAAGATAAAAAATGAATATTCTCGGAATTGGACGGGACAAAAGACAAAGTTCATATTTTACCTGAACGATACAGAAAATCGAAGACGATACGGAGGAGGACACCAGGGTGGCCACAACCTAGGTGGGTGCGCGGCCCACCCTAGCCACGCCTACAGGGGGTGTGGGACTCCTGGCCCTCCATCGACCTTGCCTCCTTCGCCTATAAGAAGCCCCCGGGGAGAAAACCCTAGATCATCCATCATACTTCCAGAAAAACCTCCGTAGCGCCACCGCCACCGAAAGGGAGATTCGGGGGACAGAAAGTCTCTGTTCCGGCATCCTGACTGGACAGGGAAGTGCCCCCAGAGCCATCTCCATCGATCTCCATCGCCATCTTCATCACCGTTGCTGATTCCCATGATGAGGAGGGAGTATTTCTTCCTTGAGGCTAAGGTCTCTACGGGTAGCTATGTGTTCATCTCTCTCTATGCATGGTCATATTGTGATCATGAGCTTTGTAATCAAGTAGATCTACCTTGCTACTCAAGTGCTTTAATAGATTTCTGCTCTCCCCGTGTGTGTGAAAGTGACAGCGTGCACTACATGGTAGCAGTTAGGTTTGAGTCTACATAAATACTCTTTGTGCTTTAATAGATCTATGCTTTTCCCCACGTGTGTGAAAGTAACAGCGTGGATACCGTGTGTGGCACTTTGGCTAGATTGAATATTTGTTATGAGTTTTATTTGGAGTTGGATGTCTCTATGAAATTGTGGTGTTTGTTGGAACCATCTAGCGCTCAAGGTGACAATGTGGGGTTATCTAGATTGGGGAAAGCGGACTTTGAGGAGTGCTGTTATAGCCCTACCGATGATTAAAGTGTCCAACCGGAGAGTAGTTAAGAGTAGTATCATGAAGACAGGATATTTATATGAGAGAGTGTTCACTAGTGAAAGTATGATCCTAGGCCTTGTTTCTAAACATTGAAACACTGTTTGCATCTAGATATGTTGCATGTTTGCTTGCTTTAGTATTCACCTCACCATCAAGCTATTTTCTGGCACCGTTACTACTTGTATTTCACTATCTCTTCGCCGAACTAGTGCACCTGTACACCTGACAAGTGTATTGGGTGTGTTGGGGACACAAGAGACTTCTTGTATCTTGATTGCAGGATTGCTTGAGAGGGAATACCTTTGACCACTTCAACCACTTCCTTTCTGAGTTCGATAAACCTTGGGTAATCCACTTAAGAGAAACTTACTGCTGTTCTACAAACCTCTGCACTTGGAGGCCCAACAACTGTCTACAAGAATAGAGCGTAGACATCAATGCTCACTTCAACCATTGAAGTTTGAATACGCTTTTAGCATCCTTTGAATTAAAAAAAACTCTTTGGACCGTGTTATGCACATGTCCTAGGTAACAATTCTATTAGAAGAACTTTGTTTTGTTTATTCAACTATCATATACCAATATATGTAGTGGTTGCTACGTTAATCCGTCTAGACTAAATATCGCTATGAAAGGTCAAATCTAGTCATAGTCAACCTTTGAGCATTGTTGTGAACTCTTTCCCAACATGTCGACTATTTCATAGATGTGAAACATCCATGTCTATTTCTCTATAGATCCAAACACGACTGTAAGGTCTTACACCTTTCCAGAGGGTCTTTCAAGTTCAAAGCTTGATTTCTCGTGTATGGAACTATCACGGATTTTATGGCTTCAAGCCATTTGACGGAGTAAGGGCCCATAATCGCTTCTTTGCATGCAGTCTTTTCATTATTATCAAATAATGATTCAACCCTCAGATCTTGGTATTTGATTGTTTGCCCGACCTACTTGGTTCAATAGGAACTTAGACCTCCGTAACCACAACCTTTGAGGCACGTGAGTATGAGCATTGTTGCTGCCTCCGGAGCACTTTTCGGCGATGCGCAACTTTGCACATATAGTTAAGGTTTGTTTAACCTTATCAAAGTTCTATTGTCCTCCCACTTAACTTTTCACGGAAAATTCCTTCTCAAACAAACTTAATGTTCTAAGAGACAAACATTTTTGTCTTCGGTGTTATGGAGGAATACTCAACGATTATTCAAAATAACATGCAAAGACATGTTCATCCGACTTTGGTAGTAGACATCTATTTTATGCATAGCATACCAATGTTTAAGAAAGGACAACTTGGGTTTTATCCCAAACCATAACTTTATATGGTGTCATTTCAACGGATCATAATGGAGCTCTTTTTAGTGGAAAAGCGGTAGTCTCTAAAGCTTTTAATCCTTAAAATATAATGGCAGTTTTATGAATTACACCTATGATCTTCCCATGTCAAACAAGGTTTCATTGCATATCTCGATTTATTCCATACTCATATGGTGTTTCGAGAAACGCAAATCCATGGAACGATTCATCAAATCTTAGGTGTTATGCTAAACTTGTAATTCAAATATCTTCCTTTATGATTCTATCATAAATTCTTTATTTTCTTGTTACATTGATTTTGCACTTCATCTTGAAAGTCTTTGAACTTTTCAAATGTTTCACACTTCATCCTCATTAAATAAAATAAAATATATTCACTCAAATTTTTGGAGAAAGCATATGAAGTTGAAATCCATTGCTCTCGACTACACGTAATGGACTTCATACATCAATATGTACAAATTCCAATAATATAGTCATTCGTTGCCTTTCGGCCTATGAACGGAGTTTTAATTATCTCTAGGAAAGTTTCACAAGCGTCATTTGATCAAAAATCAAAAGACTCCAAAATTCCATCCACATGGAGTTTCTTCATGTTTTCTTTCCAATATAATTTAAACGGTGATGTCACTTCCTAAGTGATCTTTCAATCAATTTGTCTTTCGACATTTTTATCACTAGTTTTATGGATGTGATTTCTCCAACGAGATTTGTAAATCATCCATCTTTTATGGATTACGGCAATTATTTGAACAACCCTTTTGTTCTCATAATACCTGATCGAAATAACAATTATTGAAACAAATCTTGAAGGTAAGTTTTGATTTCAACGAGCAACACAACAAACCTTTATTTGTTCTCGATGAATAATCATCACATATTCTTTTGCTAGTTACTTAGGCCATTGTAGTTCATGAATTGTGTTGTTTCGTATGACGATTCACACCAACAAATTCAGTATCCAATACTCAAGAACTACATTGTTTAACAAGCAAAGAATACAGCCATAACATGTATATCCTCTATATACCTAAGCTAGACAATTCTAGTCCTTTATCTTCTTCCAAATATTTCTTAGATTTCTCTTTTAGTATCTCTTTATCCTCTCAAAATAATCTATCAACATCAACAGTGGCGCCATACTCATGACACATAGACCAAAGCGTGTATAGTTAAATACCAATGTCTTTGGACTTGCACATTGAAGTAGATCACCATCATCAAATGTTTGGTGTTCTTTCAAATTCCATTCTTTAGTAATATTTTAGTATAGTAAACATTTTACCTACATCAAATATTCATCCTTATCATGGAACTATTCATGATCAAGGTACTTTAGCTTATAATGGTGAATTGCGAGTATAATGTTGCTCTCCAAAACCTTTTGGAGGTTTAGAATGACCAGCGTCTCCAAACTTTTGCAAATTCTCATCAAATATGAGAACATGACTTTTTCCATATTATACTCTATCATGTTGCAACCAAAACTTCGTTTCAGATATCACAATATCTTTCACACATTATGGTTTCTGAAACAATTCTTTCAGCTCCTAGATAACCTTGATATTAAAACAATCTTTTGAATATCAAGAATCATGGAGATAAACATGATACTTATTTACTAACACTAGAATTCTTACTCTTAATTTAATACCAATTATCAAACTTCACGAATTTACTGAAAGTTTGCAATAGGACTTTTAAACTTTAGATTAACACTTCAAAACAATACGATACCAGTTCGTAAAGTAACTAACCAGAATTCTATAGTTCTATTATCTCAATTATAACTAAGCGCAAGGTGGTAAACGGATGCCAATGAATACAAGAACTATGCAAATTCACTTTGATTTAATTTATGATAAATAGTGTTCAAATTTTAATCATATTATTGTTGAACTCCCACTCAAAAGAATATCTCTCACATTGTTTTAGTGATTACATGAAACAAATCCACTACACCAATTCCGATCATCACGTGACATGATGTAGTTTCAAAGGGGAACAATCATCATGTTCATCATATCATCTATATGACTCATGCTTCACCTTTCGGTATTCCGTATTCCGAGACCATGTCTCTACATGCTAGGCTCGTCAAGATCAAACCTTAGCTTCCGCATGAGAAAATCTGGCTTGCTCCCGTTGTATACACTCGCAGAATCTAACACACCCGATCATCACGTGGTGCTTCGAAAAAATGAGCTTTTCCAATGGTGCCTACTAAGGATGAACACTTTATAACTTGATATTTTGTGAGAGGGGTCATCTTATAATGCTACCGTCGCGAACTAAGCAATACAAGATGCATAAAAGGATTAACATCACATGCAATTCAAAATATGTGATATGATATGGCCTTTCTTCTTGTCCCTTCGATCTCTATCTTCAAGCACGAACATGATCTCCATCATCACCGGCGTGGCATCAAGGTCAATGGCACCGCTCCATGATGGTCGTCCACCAGCATCAACTATTACAACTACTTTGAATATAGACACGCAGGTCTTAACAAAATTAAAAGACAACCATAAATAAGGCTCCTGCCGGTTGCCGACTTACAATAAGGAACATTGCATACATCATATATAATCACAATTATGGTCATATCACATCACATCACACCCATGCAAAACAAAGTTAGACGCCTCTAATTTTCTTTGCATGTTTTACGTGGTTTGGGGATTTCAATAAGTGTCGTTCTAACTTACGAACAAGAACCACAACGTTGATACTAGTATTGTCAATCACCCGTTGTAAATTGAATCTTCACTATGTTGGGAGAAACAAGCACCCGCAAAGCCACTTATGCAATACAAGTTGCATGTCAAGCGTGGAGCAAGTCTCATGAACGATGTCATGTAAGGTTAGCCCGGGCCGCTTCATCCCACCATCCCGCAAGATGCAAAGTACACAAGAAGCAATCGAAAACAAAAGCATCAACGCCCACAATTACCATTGTGTTCTAGTCGTGCAACAGATCTACATATAGACACAGCTCTGATACCACTGCAGGGGTTCGTAGCATGGAAAACAAAAAATTTCTACCGCATGCACACAAAAAATCAAAGATCTATCTACTAGATTGTAGCAACGAGTCGATTAGAGTACTCACCCTCGAAGATTCCAAAGCGGTTAACGAGAGCAGATTCTCATGGGTGATGTAGTTGTACACTTGTTGATCTCAAGATCGCGTAGACGATCCTTTCGGCGCTGCGTTCTGGCAGCGCTTCCATAGTCGGTCACATGTTTGGTACTCGATGAATACCTTCCTCTCCCTTGTTCCAGCAGGCAGCGGAGGTTGTAGTTCTCCCCTCGCGATTCCGGCAGCACGACGGCGTGGTGTCGAAAGTAGAGGGAAGATCCTGCAGGGCTTCGTCTAAGCCGGAGCAGGTTATGGTGGAGAAATAGGGTTCCCCAATGATCTAGGGTTTAGAGGCCGGAGAGGAGGAGGTAGAGTCGGCGGCGGCTAGGGAGGCAGCGACGATCTGGCGGTGGCGAGCGGCGACGGCGGTGGCGTTAGGGTGGTGGCGACGCGGCTAGGTGGGAAGGGGCTGGTTGTGTGTCTCTTGGGGCACCCCCCTTCCCTCTATTTATGAGAGGGAAGGCAGCTTGGGAGAGGGGAGTTTGAATCCTTCCCCAACTCCCTCTCCTTTTTGGCTTGTGGTGGAGAGAAAAAAGGATCCTTTCCTTCCTCCACCAGGATACATTGTCCCAGTTTGACTTTTCAAACTTGCCTTTTGAATTTCAATTTGGAGCTTAATTTCATTCTTGTAAATGCCCAACCAAGTGACCTAGGACATGATTCAATCATTCCACTTATCCATGACATATTCATGTACCTTCCCATTCCGGTACGGTGAATCTTCTAGACCCTTCTAGAACCTCTCCGATGAAATCATCGGAATCATTCGCGAACACCGGAATTGGACTTTCCTTATATGAATCTTATTCTCCGGACCATTCCGGATCTCCTCGTGATATCCCGGATCCCATCCGAGACTCCAAACAACATTCGGTCTCCCTACTTACATTACATATCTACTAAACAACATTGAATCCTTAAGTGTGTGATACCACTTACATACGATACCAATTTCCCTTTGGCTCGCGATAGTTTACTTATTCGAGGTCTGATCGTCGGTATCTCTGCATACCTAGTTCAACCTCGTTACCGATAAGTACTCTTTTCTCGTTCCCGTGATATGTGATACCTTGTGAGCTAGTCACATGCTTGCAAGCTAATTGGATGACATTCTACCGAGAGGGCCCAGAGTATATCTATCCGTCATATGGATGGACAAATCCCACTCTTGATCCAATGTGCCTCAACACATACTTTTCGAACACTCAATGCCACCTTTATAGCCACCCAGTTACGGTGTGGTGTTTGATGTGATCAAATCATCCATCTGGTGATGGTGATTAGCATCATCTCATGGTCGAAGGAATTAGGTTACTTTGTATCACAAAGCTTATAGCAAACGAACTATTTAAATGACTTGATATTTATGCTATGCTTATCTATAGGAGTATGTCCATCACACCATTCTCCTAATGATATGATCTTGTTGTTAATAACATCTCAATGTTCATGATCAGGAAACCATGATCATATATTAACCAACAAGCTAGTTTAATAAGAGGCTTTACTAGGGACTCTTATATGTTTACAAATCACACAAGTATTAATGTTTCTGGTTAATACAATTATAGCATGGTATGTAAACATTTATCATAAGCATGAAGATATGATAATAACCTCTTTATTATTGCCTCTTGGGCATATCTCCAACAAAACAATCCACTTGTTCCATGAACAAGAGACCGTTGTTTTCTCCCTAGTAGTAACAGCACATCTACAACCTTAGAGATTTATGTCACTTGCCTTAGATTAAATAGAGGCATGAACCCACTATCGATCATAAATACCCCCTCTTGGAGTCACTAGCATCTACTTGGCCAAGATAGCTACTAACAATGGAGAGCATGAAAGATCACAAACAACACAAACATGATAGAATCAATAAGACAAAACCATTAATCAATCTAACATAGTAATCTCAATATCCATCGGATCCCTGCAAACACAACATGCATGATTACAAATAGATGATCTTGATCATGAACGGAGCTCGCGAGATCTAAACATGGTAGCACAAAGGATGAGATACAACCATCTAGCTACTATATGGACCCGTAGTCCAAGGTGGAACTACTCATGCTTCATACCGGAGGCTGGCATGATGAAGAAGAAGGCCTCCAGGATGATCTCCCCTCCAGCAGGGTGCCGGGAAGATCTTCAGATCCCCCCGATCTAGGGACGATGGTGGCGGCGGCTACGGAATGTTTCGTGAAAGATTGATTGGGTACTTAGGGTTTCGGTATCGGGGGCTCTTTATAGGCGAAGAGGCGAGGCAGGGGGCACCCAGGGTGGCCGCAACCCCCAGGCGCGGGCCCACCCAGGCCACGCGGCCATGGGGTATGGCTTCCTGGTGGCTCTTCTCCGTCTCGTACTCTGGCTTCGTGTTCCCCACGGTAAAATATTGACTTTGGCTTTTGTCCCGTACAATTCCGAGAATATTGATTTTCTGCCTTTTTTGGAACCAAAAACAGAAGAAAACATGCAACTGGCACTGTGACATCTTGTTAATAGGTTAGTACCAGAAAACATATAAAAACACCTCAAAGTGTAGACAAAGCAAAGAAAAGTAGATACTAAACAAGCATGGAACATCAAAGTTTATAGATACGTTTTTGACGTATCAGCAGGCGGCATAGGATCAAGGGGATGGTGGGTGGGACGACCATCGGGGCGTGGGCATGGGCGAGGTTGAAGGGGACGACACATGGGAGGGCGCGAGGCCACGATGTTTCGCATGCGCCTTTCCAGTAGCTACCGGCGTCGCCTTCTCCTTCATCGTCGCCACCACTTGTGGCCATCAACAGCCTCGACTGTCTCGGGTTTAGGGTCACCATCCACATGTGCATGAAATGGGACAGACTTTGTCTCCCCACGAAATTCGCGACCCTCGTCGATGGACATGAGCCTCACAATGTCGTGCTGCAGGTACCCGACAGCGCGACCGACCTCTGGTTCGTGGAGGTGTTGTTTGACCATCTCGGTCAGATGTACCTCGACAATAGGTGGAAGAAGTTATGTCATGCGCACGCCATTCAGGTCGGGCACTTCAAAGTATTGACCTACGATGGCGATTCCATGATCACCGTCTGCATCTTCAACGAGACCATGTGCCGCCAGCACTACCACGCTGATTCCAAGTCCGATAAATAGGCTAAGACAAGACGGAGTCTTCTAGATTAAATCTACTATGTTTTTTACCTTTCCTGTGTACCTTTGCGGCAACCAAATTGTCCATGCATATGCCAAGACGGAGTCTTCTTGATTAAATCTATTGTGCATACAATGCAAGGCAATTGTAAGCAAAACTATGTATGCAATGCAAGGAAATTGTAAGCAAAATGAATGAAACTATGTATGCAATGCAAGTTAGATTATGACATGAATCAAAAAACAAAATGGGTCGGTGCCGCTTGGAATCCTGACCAAAATGGACAGAGACCAAAATATCAAGTTTTATGTCCGTGGGCCGATCCAAACGAACCAATTTAGACACCTCCCATATCCAAAATATGTAGGCTTAATGGAGATGACCTAACCACATATTTACGAGAGAATAGACCCTCTGTATTTGTATAGGCAGGCCCTTTCTCATGGAAATGCCTACGTGGATCATCTTATAGATGGCTGAGTCAGTACAATAGAACATGCCCTAAGGAGCATCCTGTTATTTTTTTAAGAAAGACAAAATATTTGCCTTGATTCATTAATAAAGGAGAGTAGAGGTTCAAGGTTTAAGGTAGAGACCACCAAACACATAGTAGAAAATATTAATTTCTTGGATCAAGTGTTTGGCTTCCGCGGGATTCCACACCCTAGCTTCTAGCTTAATTTTAGCAAAGACGAGATTTGGCAAGAAGCTGTTAAAGATCATCGCATTTTGCTTGTTTCAAATCTCCCAAAGGAAAGCATAACGAGAGAAGCCATAGATTCCTTCCTCTTTCGTCGGCGAGAATGAAGTGACTCCACCAAGAAAGCACCTCATCTTCCATACCATCTTTTTTAGGGACTAGGACGGATTGGCAGAGTTTAATCAATGGAGGTTGGAAGTGATAAGAGTACAAAAACGATGGATCACCGCCATGCCATCCGCTTTGATCATTTCCAGCAAAGCCTTAAAGAATTTTTCATTGAACCCATCCGGGCTGGCGCTTTAACCTCCTCTTCCGTTTGAGATGCATCCAACTCTTGAAGGTTAGAAGTTGCACCCTGTTAAGGAGCACCAGGGATGCAAAGGAGCGCCGCTAAGATATTTATGCGCCGCGAGGGAGATCATGCTAGGAGGGTTCGTATATGGCTCGTAGAGGCTCCACTCATCTTCGAGAGAGCGGTAGATAGCCTTTTCTACGTCCAACTCCTCCTAAGATCAGTCGAGGCGGGCACACAGGCCAGGTCGCTAGGGTTGGCACAGGAGGCGTGCAAGCAGTCGACATACGCCTCTTGGAGTTCTTGCCACCGGATGTGATGCGGATAGACGACGCGGTCAAGGACGTCAAAACTAAAGCACTCACCGGTGGTCCGGTTAACCCCTCCTCTGTATGACGGTGGCGACCTACGGGTCCATCGCTTCTGCGGCGCCACACCGTCCCTATCCTTGCTATCATCGGAGCTGTCATTGCTATCATCGCTATCGTGGGCGGTGCGGCCATTGGGTAGGTTGCGTGGGGGGGGCAGGAAGGAAGAGGGGGAGGCGAGCGGGTTGGTTGCGACGGGTGCCGGGAGGAAGACAACGACCAAGCATGACTGATTTTGGAGGTACAGTGTCGCTACTCCACGGGATAGCCCCTTTTTATAGCGGAGTAGCCGCTCCGGCGGAAAAGCCCGCGCGAAGCGATGGGAACCTACTGGAAATGGCGGGAACCATCCAAAACAGGCGTGAAAGGCGGCAGAACCACGGAAAATGATGGTGACAGACCCATTTCCTGCCGTCGGGAGACGAGCCATCGTCATGCGCGCTCGGTAACCGCCAGGTGGGCCCGCATGCGGACGCGGGGACACGAGGAAGGACACGCGCGCTGTCCATGTCGCGTCCGGGACGACACATTCCCTGCGCATGTTTGGGCTAGGAATAGATCAGGTCGAACACTCGTGATCGTTTGTGTCAGACCGCTCTCGAGCATCCGCGTGGACCGATTCAGACAACAAGTAGTCGAATAGATCTGCCTTGTGGAGATGCCCTTAGAGAACTCCACATGGAGATGCCCTTAGAGAACTCCACATGGCTATCAACCCTCCCTCCCAAGTTCCTTATCCGGCTGACGAGGAGTGAGAAAAGCTAAGCGAAAAACTACTTTGGAGGCCGTCCTTCGTGGAGGATTTTTTTGATTTTTCAAAAAGCAAACGTTTTTTTAAACAAATATTTTCGTGTAGCCATTTACACGAAATACAAGTTGCAAATTTTTGATAGAAAATATTTTGTATTTCAGCTACAGTAAAATACATAAATATGATAAATTTTGTAAAAAACAAAATTACACTATTCACGTCCATATCTATACTTTTTTTTCGAGGCCAGAATATATAGTTTTTTTACATGATTGTTGGCACGCGTATATTACAAATCATTTATCTACATACCGGTATTTTTTTCAGAATTTCCTGAATCTTAAAAAAAAAACAATTAAGTCCTCCATGGAGTACGGGCTCTAAAACAACGCTCTACAAAGCTCAGTATCGTCCACCGACGAAGGAGGTGATGAATGAATCGACGTTCTCCAGCTTAGATTCTTAGAACGTACGCAAAGTGACAGGAAGATCCAGCAATAGTTACCCGCAAAAAAAAAAAGATCCAGCAATAGTTTCACGGACTTGGGGTCTCCTGTCCGGACAATTCAATGGGCAGCGCTACGCGTCCCCCGGGGGATATTTGCCCCCGATCCCCCGGGTCCGGAGCCGTCCGATCAAAATTTTTAAACCGTCCGATCGAACGTCAAGTGAAACACCCGCCCGCTTTTGCTACGTCGCAGAATCCGCTCTGAGTAGCAAAAGCAGACAAAGCGGGAGTCGCGTGCGGGCGCCCGTGAGGACGATGGAGGAGATCGCCGTTGATCTCCTTGTAGCAGTTCCTTCCTCCGCTTGTATCAAAGGCGTCGTTGCGGAGCACACCGTCGCCGGAGAAGATGTGTTGCTGGAGAACTCGGCGTCGTGCATCCGTAGCAAGGCTGGTGTGCCTATGTAGCAAGACAGATTGTGTTGATGTAGCAAGCGCGCCAAGCTGTTGTATGAGCGTCGCCGGGCGTAGCGCCACCGCCCGTGTAGCGAGCGCCGACGGCCGTAGCAGCCCCACCACCCTTGTAGAAGATTGCTGCCACGGTAGCGAGCACCGCCGCCATCGGTAGCAAAGCCACCGCCCATGGTGTGCTTGCTAAACCAATACGATAGTAGCAAGGCTGGTGCCTATGTAGCAAGACAGTTGTGTTGATGTAGCAAGCGCCGCCAATCGTTGTAGCAGAAGCGTCATTGCCGGCGTAGCAGCGCCACCGTCCGTGTAGCAGAGCGCCGCCGCGTAGCAGCCACAACCACCGTGTAGCAGCCGCCGCCAGTGTAGCAGAGACGCCGCGCCTTGTGTAGCAGCCATCGCCTCCGCATGTCGCGTGTAGCCACAACCACCGTGTAGCAGCGATCGCCGTGTGTAGCAGAGACGCCGCCACCGCCGCGTGTCCGCATGTAGCAGCCACAACCACCGCGTTCGAAGAGGCAGCAGCAGATTTTGGGCAGCTTGAAGGGCGGGTGGTAGGGGAGGAGCGGGGTGGCAAGTCGAGGGAGGAGCTGAAGTAGGAGCAACACGCGGAGGGAGGAGCAGGAACAACATCGGGGAAGGAGCAGCGCGCCATGGATTTGGCCGGGCGAGCTTGAGGCCGGCATGGCGGCGATGGAGGCGACGCCGGAGGCGGGCGGCTGCTCGGGGTGGGAGGATGCGGCGGCGGGGTGCCTGGAGAGGAGGAGGCTCGGCAGCCGGAGGGGGAGGAGGCGGGCGCGCGAGAGGCAGAGGAGGGAGGAGGGCGTCAAGGCGGGCTAGAGGAGGAAGAAGGGGGAGAGAGGGCGGGAGGGCGAAGGTTTGGAAGGACACGCTGGTATGAGGAGCCGGGGACGCGACGATCCCAGGAACAGTATCATTTTCCCAATTCAATCCTCTGACGTTCCAATTTAAAATGATCGTGGTGTGCTCAACATTTGGAAACATGAGTCTCAGCACAGTTCACGTCGTGTAGCTACTCCATATATATGTCACACATGACCACGACAGATCGCTGGCTGTTTCTACCTTCCGATGGCGTGCAAAACCACGTCCAAGACAGCCTCCCAGTTTAACTGTTCTCGTTGGTTAGAAAGAAGTTCATAGGAATTTCAAGAGAAATAGTACTTACAGTAGTTCAATCCTCACGGAAAAGAATATTTTACTACACAACAATCAAAGATTTGCGTGCTCGATTCAAGTAAGGCAAGTCAACGCCAGGACCTTGCCCAATTACTTGTTCTTAATTGAACAAAACCTACAAATGAAGTAGTACTACCCGACTATCGAGGAATTTATCCGGTTTAAACCAAGTTAAGATGTAAACGGGTGAAAACCACTCAAAACGCCCCATGTGTAGAAGTTTCATTTTTCTTTTACAAATGTGCATTCTGTTGAGAACGTGATGAGTTTCGGTTACTTTAGCATTATGTTGAAAAAGTGATGGCATGTCAAATTTCACGTTCAAACTCAAATCAGCGTTTTCACAAATGTGTTTGCTGAATATTAGTTTGTGTTTAACATACCTCCCAAATGAATATTAGTTTGAACTTAAAACTTGACATGTTTATAGAGTGTCACCATTCCAACGTACTTTCTCCATTCCAAATTAGTTGTCACAGTTTTGTTCTAAAATGAGCAAACCAATACACTGAAACGTATCTAGATACATACCAATACACTGAAACGTGTCTAGATACATACGTATCTTAGTAACCTAGACCAAATCTAAGCAAAGCTATGACAACTAATTTGGAACCGAGGGAGTGCTATATATTCTAAAGTGTTTTCAGAGACTTTTAAATGTACTAGCTTCCAAGGAGTTTCCACTATAATCTGGTTTACAACAGATACTCTCTGGGTTATCAAGCACCATTTTCCCATTTTTCTCTAATTTGCCAGCTTGACCTCTATAAGCTTTCACGGTCGAAGCAACAAAAACCGGTATCACTCTGATTTCAGTGGTCAACAGAGCAAAAGTAACAGGACAACAGATTTCACATTGCATTTTCATGGTGATGGTCATCACCAAGATAATCAATATTCAGGAAATTAGTACTCCCTCCGACCCAAATTAGTTTACTTAGATTTGTCTAGATTCGATTGATTTAGTATTAGATTCATCCCTATCCTGACAAATTTGAATCAACTAATTTGGGTCGGAGGGAGTAATAGCGAATCTTCAGCTACACTTCACAGTAGCAGATGTCTGCTTTTACAGACATAATAGTGGATCATTTCACCCCAGCTAACGTCCTTCTTTGAGCATCATGTTCTTCTCCAATATAAATTTCCCTTCTTTGTACTTCTGGTCTTCATTGTAAGCTTTCGCCTGCATATTGTTCAATGTGTAGGGAAGTCATCATAACAACCAGAAGGTTCGGCTTAAGAAACCCTACTTAAAGAAAGAAAGGTCAACATGACCTTTTTCAAACTAGGAATTTCACAAGCAATAATTTGATTTCGATAATAAGATTTAAAAGAAACAAAAAGGAAATTAATGTGCTCCGAACATGACCTAGGAAGAGAGTATCTGAAGGTATATGTTTGTGGATTGCTATAGCCAACGTGTCAAAGGAAGGATCAAGGGAGCGGACAACTCATGCCCCTAGAGCCTGGAAGAGCCTTTGCACTAGTATAACCACAACCAGCCAATAACAAGATCCTGATAAGCTAATGAACTGCATGATTCCATGGAAAAATGTAGTCCTCCCAGGGTATCAAATATGACATTGGTGTCATGTTATGAATACCATGTGGACTTTGTTGTGCTTCTTTTAGAAAAAATGGATTCTGGTAAACACATACCGACAAATTTTAACTTTCTGGCCTTTCAAGAACAGCAATATCGTCATGAACTTCCTATACAATAAACTAACTCTCTTAACTGGAGGTATCAAGTTAGGAGCTTCATATAGGAGGCGGAAAGGATCATGTATGTTGTAAGCAGAAAGCATAGCTACATCTGGTTCTCATTTTCCTTTGACAACACTGGAAATTAAAGCATGCAAATGTGCATGTTTTTGCAATACAAAAAATCTTGAATAACCAATACTCATAATCACATGAATCAGTCTGAGTAAATACGTGTATGTTAAACTACAGCACTGTGCAACCTATAGCCTATCTATACTCTATTACCAACACAGTCCTGAATAAAGTGGTCTTCTAGAAATACAGAGGTCATGCCTTAGAGCTTCTGTAGCAGGAGACATGCCTATGGCACGAAGTAGAGCTAGCCAGCTAAGGATATGCATTATCTCAGTTTTAGTTGCTTCCTTTCAATTAGCGACTGGGTTGATCTATTGTTTGGCTTTGATGTGATCAGCCTCTCCTACATAAAGGGACTTGGCAGCATGTAATATGATCAATCAAGAAAAATCATAATCAGTAACCCCAGTTTCTAATCTCTCGTATCCCTACCAGCCAAGCTGTACATGGTTATCCACTAGGCAGAAGTTGCCCAAGTATGAACCCCAGTTCATATCACAAATATTACTTTACAGTATAGTGTTAGGGTGCTTGCCCTCTTAGATGAATTAATTATAATAGGTTGACAAACTTGCATTATTTAACTAGTCTATATTGGCAGTTTTAAAATGAATTGTTCATTAACTAGAATGAGAATTGAAACTTACATATTTCCAGCCAAGGAGCCGTTGGCAGCAGCTACAGTAGATATCATTCACGGTATGCAATCCAGTCATGAGATAGCGATCCTCATTGGGACCAAGACTGACATTCACCCTGGATGTCACATTCACCCCAGATTAACATGTCAACAAGAATCGGTAGAGGTTTGGTAATTCAATTTTTCAATGGTCAATTACTCGTACTAATTCACTTTATGACAAGATCTAATGTAATTTTAGTGACCATAAACTATTTCACAAATGTGTTTGCTAGATAAGAGAACCATTTTCTGAATTACATGGTTCAAAATTAATTCAGTATTTGCGCATATGAAGTGCTCGATACTTTATTAGCATATTCTATTGCTTCCACAAAATGATAGACCTGAATATCGTTGGCATCAATAGTTGGTCAGCACCAATGACCCTGATTAAGCTCTCTCAGTTCATAACTTTGGTTGCCTACTCCATTTAATTGCCATTTTGTCAATCAAGAGTGATGTCTAAAGCACAACTGATGCTACTTAGCCTTTCAGTTTTAACTCTCTAACATAAGACCGAAATTATCTCGCCAAGTTGGCCAATAAGGTTTGTCGCAATACATGCATTTTTTTTGCCCTGAGTTGATTAACAAAGTCATATGTTTATTTTTTCTATTTCATTTGATTCATATCAATCACAGATTGAGATGATATATTCAATCAAATAGTGAGAGCCCTCGATCACAAGTTCAGAACAAAAAAAAAACTCTAGGAAACAACATTACTTCTACAGAACAATTACCTTACAACTATGACGAACTTAAATCAGTGTGTCTACAAAACAGTTCATATTAACTTTGCGTGGCACGAGTTTACTACTATCTTCCCTATAGTTGAAATGTCTGCAAATGAAAGACGCTAAGCATTTCCAGAACAGCAGCATTACGACTACTGGAGAACAGGCAGTGCAGAAACTGTACAAATCAATGAAGGGAAGAGATGGAAAGCTCAACTCACACGCTATCAAAGAGGTAGGCGCGGCCAAGGCGGCCGCGGAACTCCTTGGAGACGATGTCGTCCGGCGACGCGGAGTCAACCCGGCAGTACTTGCACTTGAACACCTTGGGCCCCGGGAGGTACTCCAGGAACAGCATCCCCATCCCGCCTCCACCCACAGAGCAAATTTCAACAAAAAGCAGCAGCGACAGCAGGATTCACTTCCCCGGACCAAAATCAGCAATCGAGGCGCAAGGTGCGAGACGGCGAGGCCACTAAATCCTGTCAAATCCCGAATCGTCCGAATGGGAGGTCGGGGAGGCAGCTGCCGGGCCCGATCGCCATGGGTGGGGGGAGGGATCGGCGCCGCGGCGGTGGATTCGGGCGGTGGATTTGGTTGGGGGAAGGAGTGGGGTTGGGAAAGCGGAGGCGACGAGGAACAGATGGCCCTTGTCCTTGGCGTTTCGCGTAGTTTCGCACGTTTGCTCCTCGCATAGGCCACTTCTTTCCTTCGCTCCGGCCTCCGGATTTATAGGGGGCGTGATGCCGTGGTTTGGTGGTTCGTCACTTCCATTTCCGTTTCCGTTCGTCGCAGGTGGATCGTCGGTCGTCCTAGCGGGGAAGCACCAGACACGACTTTTGGGCAGTGGCCTGGCAACAAACGATGTGCATCGTGTTATCCAAATATTTTTGGCGTCATTCAGGGGTTAGATTCATCTCAGTCAATATTTGTACTCCCTCCACCCGCAAAAGAAAAAAATTGGTACTGTACTAATGTTTTGCATTTTGCAAAGAATTTGCCAAACTATCAAGGTCGAGTCTATCTACTCACTCTGTTTAGAAATATAAGATATTTTAGCTTTGTAAATTGAGTGTATCTAAACGTATTTTAGTATAGATTTATAGAGGTTTAGAGTAAACTTATACACTAAAAAAGTTTAGATATATTTATTCTATAAAACTAAAATTTCTTATATTTCTAAACGATGACGGCGGCCTCAGGCGTAGATTCTTTTGGATCGGTGCTCGGCGACTTCCCGCTGGTTCGGGGATGCTCCTAATCCAAGGCATTGTAGGAGTATGAGCAGCATACATCGATCAAAGTCGCATCGTCAGGCGTGGTCGATGCGTATATGGGTTGTATTTTTTTCTTCTAAGGGCCTTTCTGTAATCTGTTCGATATAACTTCAATGTCTTTCTTCGCAAAAAAAGTCGAACAAGTTGATATTTACTGACATGGATATACCCTATGGGTGCATAACGTTGGTATACCCGGTCCAGTCCAAGGAAGGCCCACGTGAAGACTTGCAGCCCAGGAAGATTTTGGGTGGCCCAAGCCCATGGAGAATTCGACTTTTTGGAGGACAAGTCTAGATTAGATCAAATTTCAAAGGGTTTCAACCCTAATCTGTAACCGACTCGACCTATCCCGGGATCTGGCATATCTATATAAAGGCCAGGAGGGTACGGCGAGAAGGATCTCAACACCTCATACACACAACTCCCCGCCAGATTGCATATAAGACATCCAGAACCTTGCCCGCTTATAAACAAGAATGCAAGCGGGAGTAGGATTTTCCTCCGGCTCGAACTGGGTAAACTTCGTGTCCCCGTGTTGCTTGCCTGTTAAGCGTCTCACGACTTCCAGCATCCCCATCTTCTCCAAAACCCAAGTCCATAACAATGGACATTGACGAGTCGAAACCTCGTCAATTGGCACTACTGCAGAATAGTCTATCAGTGACAGGCTCAAATAGACCATTAGTGACAGGCAAAGGGTCTGTCACTAATAACTAGTCACTGATATAAGGTTACTAGTGACAGGCACTAGCCTATCACTAGTATTTGTAATAACGACAGGCTTTTACGCATGCCTGTCACTAGTATGTTTATACTAGTGACATGCAAAATGAGATGCATGTCACTTGTTGCTATCAAAGACCATATCATGTGAGATTTTGTAGTGACATGCCCATTTTTCAGCCGGTCACTGGTTTGAATTTCGGTAATAAAAATATATTTCCACGAATATTTCTGATAGCAAAATAGTATGTTGTAAACAAATTAATTGCATTCTCCACGAATATTTCAAATAGCACAATAAGATTTTGTACAATGATACATTCACATTAACCGAATATGGCATAATATTTTCACAAATAACACAATAGCATAAGAAATCAATCTATCATAGAAAAAATGTGGCAGAGCCTTCCGTTTGCTTGAAGAGGACATGATCACGCAAAAGGCAGCAAAATTCCATATCAAAGTTGCAGCTACACCAAGTCCTACACAAAAAGAAGAAGAATATTACCAATAAGGCATAGAAGATCTCAACATACGGTCACATAATCTAGTAATATATCTCTATTAGTTTCCACTAGCATGGCATCAAAAAATTGAAAAACAAAATATAATATATCCTAGAAACTATAATGTACAGAATATCAGAATGTATAACTTAATCAGAGTTGCGAGAGATATATCATACTAGCAGTGTAGCTAATGCCAAATCTGTTCCAAGATTAAAATTTCAAAGAAAATAGATGATTTGTATTTGGCCATGCATATCAATAAGAAGAATTGAGATCAACTAGAGTAATACTTCTAAAAATTAACCACACTAGTCATTAAGCCGATTAATTAGATTCTTCTAATTAGTCTCCCTTTTTATGTTTTCTAATTGATTTTCATACCATGACTTCAGAATTAAAAATGGGATTTATTGTGCATTAAATAAAGCAACTCAACATATATGTCCAGCAAAAATACGTGCCTATAGACAAAATATTGACATCACTTCAATACATTGACCCACAAATCCACAACTTGCATAATGCTTGCAGGGGAATTCCACTTGGCATTCTTTGAAATGCTCCACACGAATAAGCTGTAAAACGAGGTCTTAAGTAGTTTGCGTGCAGCGAGCCTCATGTAGATTTATTATTTCTCTGACTAAAACATTCTGAAGGTCTGTTTGCATGGCTGAACTTTATGTATGAAACTTTCTATTGTGTATCTTCCTAAAGAATATTGTATTTGATAAAAATATCTAAGTATATGTGCAGAACAAAACCCCTTCAAATCAAGTTACTGCTAAAATAAAAGAGAGATCACATAGAGTATTCAACATTGTTGTATACAAGGATAGCATGGTAACTAAAACTTTCAGCAACATGAGTTACGGCTAACAGTAATATAAGGAAACGATCATAGGACTAAAACAATTGTGGATTTCAGAACGGAAAATGTGTTCTACATATCATATATAACGCCCAAAATACGTAGGTTTACATTTAGAATCCCAAACACCTAAATGTGTGATTTCTTCTTGTAAAAAGCAGGTTTTCCTTTTAGCATTTCGAACTGGAATACACATTTTACCTTCATATTTCTGGCTCTGCATATAAACATAACATAATTTATCATCTTAGCCCTTACAGAACCTTGAACTTAGCATAATAAAAATCTACAGATTAAAGATTTTATACCTTAACATGTACATTATATCTACATAATAAAGGCCCTCTCTTCTTCCTTCAAAAAAAGGCTTCCATGTAATGAGAATCCTCCTATTACAATTGCTTACTGAATTTCAATTGACAAAATTATAAACCAAACATAGGAATAAACTTTAGAAATAAACACAGAATGATGAATCAAGTCGACAAAAATTATTAACTAACATATCTATTCATTGAAGATGTCGTACATCATAAAAGCATTATCGGAATGAGACATCCCATAATTAGGTTATTTTGTGCTTGTGAAATTTGAATATATGTTATTTCATAAAAAAACATATATCAATGAAACAATATTTATACGTGTGTCTAGTGGCAGCCACATGTTTCATATTTTCCAAGATCAAAGAAAATAAAACGTAGCCGCCCACGTGGTTAGGAATAGGCAGAGTGAACTAACCTTGAAAGAGTCCATGCCTCATTTTCTCACCCAGCTCTGACCTTATCAGTACGCCAAAAACCAACATGGAGTGCATGCCTGATTCGGCTTTCTTTTCCTCACATGGGATCAGAGGTGATTCAGATTCACTATACAATTCAAGATATGCAGCAATGAGAACAAAAATACCATTCACAACCAAGAGCATGAGATCAGAGGTGAACAAAAGTTAGGTACCCAAGATTCATACTCCTCTCTAAAATGTGTACCAGATGCTCATTCTTCAGAATTAGTAAAGTCCAGTTTCACTAGTAATTGTACAATAAGATTCAAATAAGAAAGAAGCAACCAAGCAAGTACACATACAGACCTGAACTTGAGAATATAAGTTTTTTTTCAGAGATTAGGCTTGTAGATGTACTGGTTAAAACAGTCCAGATAAGCACAAAGGCCTGAGACATACAGACCTGAACTTGAGAATATGAGTTTTTTTAGAGATTAGGCTTGTAGATGTACTGGTTAAAACAGTCCAGATAAGCACAAAGGCCTGAGCTAGTGTCAATCGTTCCATATGTACAAATGCTCAACTCAGCGGATCCGAACTCATTCCTAGCGGAACGAATCAAGAACTCATCAGTTCATCCATGAATCTAAATAAAGAACCCTAGACACTCACATGGAAACATAGGACTAGATCAAGATAGGAGGGGATGAGGCGTAAGACGTACCTGGGAGAAATCTAGGATACGCCAGAGAAGGAGGCCTTCAGGATGTGCCGGGGATGGATGAAGGCGTCTACGTTACCGGCAGAGGAAGGCGTTGGCATCGGAAACGGGGACAGGCGACGGCGTCGGTGCTGCGTCGAAGGAGCTACGATGCACCGAGTCATGGAAAAACGCAAGGGTGGAGATAAAAACTGTCTCCGATCCCCTCCGGGTGGAGATAAGAACTGTCTCCTGCAAGCCACCGCCGATGTGGAGAGGAGCGTCGGCCACCGCTGCCCGCTGGAATGAAGAGAAGAAGCATCGGCTTCAACCCCACAAGACGGCAGATAAGGAGATACCGTGTACTGGCGGCTAGGTTAGAACATTACGGGGAATCTGGAGTGAGCGCAGCGTATGTGAGAAGGAAGGGAGTCACGTCACGAGAGTTACTAGGAGTTGGACCTTGGGCTGGTTATGTACACTTCTGGGCCATGCCGCTATGGACACTGCTAATCGATTTATGCGGTTTGATCAGTTAAAAAGATCACGAGACCAAACTCAGTGAGTTACTTTCGATTCATAAGAAACGAGAACCAAAACAGTGACCATAATTTTTGGTTTCGTCTATTCGGGTTCGTTCCATGTATTTCAATTCGGCTTTCGGTCCTCCCTATCACCAGTCTAGTCGGCACATACATATATAATTTCGACTGGGTAAAAAAAATTGGCTCTCTTACCTGTGACAAACCTTTAAAGATGCATGCCACTAAAAAAAATTAACCTTTTAGTCAGCCTTCATGAGAAATAGTAGTGACAGGCACATTTTAAGTTTGTCGCTAATCATAGGACTACCAGTGACAAGCATTTATAGATGCCTGTCACTAAATAATTTTTTTCATTCAGATAGCCTCCACAAAAAGTACTAGTGACATGCACTTGTATATGTCTGTCATTAGGGTTTTATATTAGTGACAGGCTTATCTGTGCTCGTCATTGGTAATACTTACTAGTGAAGGGCAAAGTTTTGCCTGTCACTAACCACATGGAGGCTATAAGCATTTCTGCGGTAGTGTGGCGTCGTCTGTGGGAAGCGGGGACGCTGATCGTGCGGTCATGACGGTTCCATCCGGAGCGATCTACAATTCATCGGTGACGGAGAATCACTTCCTCTTTGGCGCCTTCGACTTCACCGCCCACTCGCCGGCCACCCGCAAAGATTTCGAATCCGTAGGTGACGGAATCGAGATGTTGTTCGGGAGCTTCTGCTTCCAGGTGGGGCAGACCGGCACCCTCTGCCTCCTAGAGCGGGTGCCACTTCCATCCATCAGGCCCGCTTCATGGGTCCCACCCATAGACGCCCTGTGTATGTCGACGCTGACGGGCGATTCGGATGACAGCAGCAGCTGCAACTCCGATCTGTGCGACCCCCATTCGGATGAAGGAACCTACGGTTCTGGATCTAAGAGCTACGGCAGCAGCGATCCACTCCGTGAGCGTTACCTATGCGCCGTCACCCACGGTGGCGACGTCAACAACGGAACCGAACTGCCATCGAATCCCCCTCCCAACCCTCAAGCCGAGAACGGACGAGACAGATCACTACCGCCCAATCCCAGCGGCAATCAGGGAACCACCAATGCCAACGACACTGACCGTGTCCAGATCAATCTCAGCAGCGCCCAATAGGAAAGGGTGCGCGAGGCTATACGAGGTAACCCTATGCCAACCGACGCACCACGTGATGGGCTACCACTGGCTCCTAGTCGAGGAGCACAATCGACAAGTCAAGGTGCAAGCCGATCTCGAGCGGCGCAGGCGAGAAGCTGACGAATCGAGCATGCGGCGTGCTGCGCTCTCCGCCGCCGGCTCCTCTTCGCACGGGAACAATGCTAACAAGCACCGCTCCCGCCTGGAGCGCATGGACCCCGCCGCGCGACGCGAGGTCACCAAGGCACTCGACATGTCCTTCATGACGATGGACTCTCAAGGCAATATCATGCCGAAGACGCCGCAGGCTACGATCATGGCGGCCACCATATATCTCGCGTCCAACCCACCACTAGCGGGAGACCCAAAGAACGCGATCCACAAGTCTGCCCTAGCAGGCCTCGAACTCGTCGGAGCTGCACTCCACGATGAAACCCACACAGATCCAAAGATAAAGGTCGTGGTCAAATTCACTCGGAGCCGCACACCCCCATCTAAGGAAGAGGAGCATGACCTGCCTCGACACCGTTAGAGCCCGTGACGCCGCAACAGTAACTACGATGCTCGTAGCGAGCTCCCACAACGCAAGATCGACAAATCACGTGCTAAGCGCGCATGCTCAACTGAGTCTGAGGAGGAGGACGACGGAGAACTATGCGTGGGGCCAGATGCTTCAGCAGATCCGTTCGGCAATCGTGGATGCTGAGAAACCTCAAGCTCCCTTCAGACAACCCGAAGTAAGTCGGACGAATAAGGTTGATCAGCTCATGTGCAGGTAAGGGTCGAGCCGAGTTACGCGAGGCGAGGCCTAGTAACGGGAAGCTTGCAGAAGAAGGAGACGGATCCCAAGGTCAAACCCTAGCTACTAACTAGGAGGAATCTGCATAGAGCCAAGCGCTAGAGACAAAGAGCAGATCCATAGAGGGGCAGCCATGCATCACGGAGGTGACAGTGGGCAAGCCCGAGGCTCACATGTGGGGGTTCTGGGTCTTTTCCATCGATAGAAGGGGGACACAGAAAGAGGTCCGCCAAGTTACCACTTTGAGACAAGCATATTCCAAGAATATGCTTGTCCACGTCAACCCTAGAAGGAACCAAAGGACCCCTTTATAAGGAGGAGCATGACTTCCTGGAGAAGGGATCGACTCATTTGACATTAGAGGGCTCATGTTGTAATCTTCTTCCTCCTCTATCTCTGATACAGCTCAAGGAGCACTTGTAGCTTGATTGAGGAGAAGTAAAGATCTGTGTTCTAGCTAGTTGTGTGTAGAAATCACTACATCTTCCATCCCCAAATCTCACTAGCATCCATTGCCCCATACTTTAGCCTACCCATGGCATCTGCCGTGTCACCACCATGATAGATTAGGAACCATACTGGATTTCAGCACAACTTATCACCCTCAAACCGATGGACAAACGGAGTGAGTAAACCAAATACTCGAAGATATGTTGAGAGCTTGTGTGTTGGAATATGGATCAAAATGGGAAGACTATCTGCCTTTCGCAGAATTTTCATACAACAATAGTTACCAAGCCAGTTTGCAAATGGCCCCATTTGAATTTATGTATGGAAGGAAGTGTCGTACCCCGTTGAATTGGTCGAAAGTAGGAGAGAGTCAGATTTTCGGACCCGGCATCCTCCGAGAAGCCAAAGAGAAAGTTCACAAGATCCGTGAGCACCTTAAGACCGCCCAGTCTAGACAGAAGAGTTATGCCGATAAGAGACATCGAGACCTAGCCTTCAATATCGGAGATTTTGTGTATCTCAAAGTATCACCCTTGAAAGGAATGCAACGCTCTCAACTCAAAGGAAAGTTAGTCCCCAGATATATCGGACCCTTCAAGATTTTGAATCGCCGAGGAGAAGTATCATATCAACTGGAACTGCCGGAAGAAATGTCGGCCGTGCATAATGTGTTTCATATCTTGTTACTCCGCAAATACCTAGAAGTCCCGGGGAAGACCAAAGTTTTCAAGAATATTGATCACAGAACCATAGAGATCAACAAGGACCTAACATATCCTGAAGTACCAATTCGTATTTTGGAAGAAGCCTTCAGAACCACCAGAACCCGGAGTATCAAGTTTCTCAAGATCCAGTGGAGTAACCACACTGAAGGAGAAGCTACCTAGGAGCGAGAAGATTACATTAGGACTGAGTTTCTAGATCTCTTTAAATCCTAGTTTTCTTTCTCTTAAATCTCGGGACGAGATTTTTTTAAGGGGGGAAGGTTTGTAACATCCCAAAAATATTAGTCAATATTATCAAGTTCTAATCACCAAAGTTTAGGGTTAACAAAAACTTTTATTAATTAAAATCAATATTAATGCATGTGTGTATGTGATGAATGCATGAATGCTTGCCATGGCTTGTTTGATTGTTATGAATGGCAAGTATTGGTTTAAAGATTAACACAACATCATCTAAATCATCTCCAAGCAGAATCAAATCAATAGAAATTAAAATATAAACAATATGAGCTAATGGTCATTTTGACCAAAGTTAACCATTAGACCACTTTGAGTGTTTCTAGTCCAAGATTTCTAACAGAAACAAATCTTATTCTTTTCACCCCTTGCTAGACCAAGTAAAAGTGAACCCAATCCAACTGCAAACCAACAGAAAGGGATTTCAAATCTATTCAAATGAAATTTGAAAATTGAATCAAGTGTAGGTACTAAGATCACCATTTCTCAAAACCCACTCAAACCAGTTCACCTTGACAAACCCAAGCAACCAGACACTACCTAGTATGTGACCAGTAGACTCACCAAAATTCATTCAAAAATTTCAAACTTGAATTCTTTCGGCCATTTCATCAAATACTTGGTGAGCACAGTAAAACCTACCTAACTAACACTATTTTTGATCAATGCTTTGTTCCCTCTTCGCAACCTACTCTCACCCCTTGTCTCCCCTAGTGACCACACTGCATTGACACAAGCTAGAACCCTACCCTTTGCACCATGACGTGCCAACCCGAACACCCCCTTGCCAGCCGACCATGGATATCTAGCAGGAGCCATCCCCGCGCCTAGCCACCATGTCCAGGAGGCAGCCCAACGTCCACCGCCACCCCCTGTCTAGCCCTCGCACCCAGCCAGGCACTGGACCACGGAGAACGCGGCGCACCCAATGTCTCTGCACCATGCCGAGAGCACGCCATAGCACCGCGCCCGACACGCTCGCTCATGCCACGCCTCGCCCTCGCCACCCGTGCCTGCAATCACCACGACCCCAGGAACCTCCCAGACATCCCCATTCGTCGTCGCACCCGTAGAACCCGTGCGTCGACAAAACCCCCGTTGGTGCCGCACAGAGTTTTGACCGTTCCTGACCAAACTCGACCACCCCTTGCCGCGCCATCAAGTCCTTGAGCATATCTAGGAGACCACGCACCGTCCTAGCCTCCGAGCCATGCCGTTAGCTCACTGCAACATCGTCACCGACGAGCACTGCCCATGCTCCACTGCCTCTCTCGCTCAGCTATAAAAGGAGGCCTCTCCAGCCTCAATTCGCCACACCATTCCACTCCCCACCTCTCACGGAACCTCCCACACCCTTCCCCGGAGCAAGGTGAGCAACCGGTCACAGGAATTTCACCAGAGTCTGCCGCAGAGGAGGAGAAGAGGAGCCGTTGATTGGAGCCGCCCCAGGAGCTGACACAGCCACTGTTCAAACCGCCGTCATCGACAACGTCGTTCGCCCCCAATGCCGACCCTAGCTGGATCCCTGTTGAGCTGCACATGACCCCTACCGCCGCGTTAGGGTTCAGTCTCGCCTGCGCTGCCCGACGGAGATGACACACCCCAGTCGTTAAGATGCTAATCGCACGATCCAGATTGCCCCTTACCGCTTTGCGTAGCCAGATTCGGTGATGCATGGGGTCATCACTAAACTCAGCTCGCGTGTTGCGCTGTGCGCAGTGGGCTGGCCCAGTTAGTTCCCGCGCGATCCAGCTAATTCAAATTAGATTTTTCCATTTAGTTCAAACTCTAGTTCTGTCTGTTGATTCAAAAATCAATTCAGAGAGTTTTACTAAACCAAATTGCATGAAACCAATTTTGTTAGAAAGGTTTGAAATTATTAATCCAAGCCCGTTGGATTCAGACCATTTGAAATTATAGGTAAAAATAATAAGGCAAAGACTTTTCTACATTCAAACATTTTTCAAAAATCAACCATAAATGCTTTTGAGTTGATTCCAACTCTCAAAAATCACATTTGACAAGATATTTCTGAATCTATAAAAATATCTAGGTTTACTTATAGTAATAATGGAAAAGTATTAAAAGAATGCCCCATAGGCATTTCTAGTCACATTAATAAATTAAAATAATAATGTTAAACCTTATTAAATTGTGACAACACTTTAAATCACATTCCCAAGTATTAAAATATGTGGTGATGACATGTGTCAACATGATCCCCTATTTTAATTGGAGAATATTAAATCTTAAGTAGTTTTTCAATGAGTAGAAATTACTTTTCTAAAATAATATAAATAAGATTAAGGCTTTAATCCTTGTGATAATTGTGATGATGCTAGATCATCTAGTGTGAATCTTTGTGTGCCAAATAGAAGTAGTTAAGTATTGTTTGGTGATTGTGTACTTCGTATTTATTTATAGATGCTAGTACCGATCAAGGATACGAAGAGGAAGGATACTACTACGAAGAGGAAGCAGAGGAGAACTTCAACCACTACACTAATCAAGACAAGCCTCACAATACAAGTTAACTTAGCAAGCTACCACTTGCAAGTTTCTTAACCATGCAAGTTTTACTTGCAAGCCTAAACCTACCTGATGCCTTAAGCATATTTGGTTATACCACTTGATTATACCAAATCCCAGTTTTACTTGCAAGCTTTATTCTTTTATTTCTTTATCAAAGTTCTTTATTGATTATAGTTAGTATTTAGTGAGTTTTGGAGAGATGTTTAGAGGTAGCATAAAGAGCATAAAACTTGGCCTAAGATAGATAGAACTAGATGTCATCCTGATGCATGAGATTATACTTGGCTAAGTCACACTTGATGAGCACCCTTCATTAGTGATTACCCCTAACTCTAGTGGCTAGTGCTAAGCATAAAACTTGATCACTTTAGATGGGAATACTTGGTGAAACTAATTATGAAAACCTTAGAATGATGAGTCATTCTAATGAAATGTTTTGACATGTGTTATGAACACCAGATGATTTGATGATTAAAATGTTGAGGCATGAGCTTTAGCACCTTTATAAAACTGATGGTTATGTTCGGATGCGATACCATTCCAATTTTACTGTACAACCACAATACCTGAATTTGGGTAGGGCTTGATTGGAAGTTTATCTATCTTAGTATGGGTTCCCTTGCGGAAGAGGTTTGAGCCGAGGCTACCTCGTGATGATTGTCCACCTGTGCAGTTCCCAAGATGACAGATTGTCATGGTTGGGAGGCCAAACTCACTGGGGAGGTGCCTATACTAGGGTGTGTAATTGAAAGGTTAGGATTGATTATCCGCATACTGAGTATGGTGATTCAGGATTGATCCTGATGGATGTATCGAATGTTGTGGTGAAAGTGTACCACCTCGACAGAGTGTCAAACTATTCGAATAGCCACGTCCGTGGTTATGGACAGTTGGAGTAGCCATACTATTCCATCGTCAGATGTTTTCAAAATAACTTGTGAAATGAACTAAGACCGTGACTTGACCACAACAGGGTTGTGAACATGAAAACTAAGTTTCCACTTAGGTGTTGTAGAATAGCAAACTAGTTTTCTTTACTTCTAAACTCAGTTAGAGATAAATATGGATTTTTTCAAAACAACCTAGAGCTCAGGATTCCTACTTAAACCACTTTACTTGTTAGTGATAGTTTGTGAGTACTTAAAGAGTACTCATGGCTTTGTCCCTGGCTATTCCCATGGACAAACTATGAAGAGGACTACCAGGATGATGGACAACAGGAAGTCTAAGACAACTAGGATCAAGTCCCATCTTCAGCATTGCATGTGACCCTAAAGATGGAGCTTCTCCCACGCTACCGTTATTATATTATTCCGCTGCGTTGATTGTATTAAGACTCGATCATGAGATCCTTTATTTGTAAGACTTTTATTATGGTTTGTAATGGATGATGAACTATGGTACCAATCTGTTATGTCTCGCAAAAATGGTAATCCTGGGATTGCGATGTATGGCATAACATGCATTTGGGATTAAAAATCCGGGTGTTGACAGTTTCCTCCGGGCCTTGGGTTTCCTCCTCCACGGTTGGGATAGTTCGGACAGGTCATCGGGGGTCTATTGTTTCTCAGGGCATATCCCGCAGACGGGTTGGGGCGATACTTCGGGGTATGGTGGGTTCCTGGTTGATGCATCATTCGATGCTTGCGATTCTCATTGGCTTGGTTGATCTTGCCTTCCATATAGATTGCAGAATCCACTAAGGCTTCAATGTCGGCGAAAGGAATGTTGACTAATACCGTTTGCATCTCATCATGTAGATCATTCAAGAATCTCTCCTTTTTCTTGGCTTCAGTGTCAATCTCATCTGGTGCATACCTAGCTAATGACAAAAATTTGTCACGGTACTCAACTACTGTCATCCTCCCTTGATTCAATTCTCTGAACTCATCTCTCATCCTCTTGACTAAACCCGGTGGCACATGGGTTCTGCTGAACTTGAGTTTGAATTCATCCCAAGTCATCATCTGTCCTCCATTCATGGTGGGAATGCTATTCCACCAAGCTCTTGCATCTCCTGCCAGATAATGGGTGGCAAAAAGTACTTTCTCATTGGCATCCACTCCTGCGACTTCTAAGTTGTTCTCCATGGTCTGCAGCCAGTCATCAGCATCTAACGGCTCTTCAGACTTACTAAATATGGGTGGATTGATATTCTGAAAGTTCTTGAGCTTGGATCCATGGTTATCCTGGTTTCCATGGCCTTGATTATTATTGGCCATCTAAGCTATCTGTTGAAGGGTGGCTAAGTTGGCCTTAACGTTTGGCTCTTTCAGCTTCACGGTCAGAAACCAACATTTGCAAGATTTGCAGCATTGGGTCTTGAGACGAGCTGCTTCCTCCCCGAGGCATCTGAAGATTGAGATAGATCATGAGACAAGAGGGAAATTTCTAAGTTTCATGGATTTGTTTTTGAAAAGCTTTTAAACTTTGAGTTTGACTCGGGTTTTTCCAACTAAAAACTTGTTTTTCATTCATTCATTCATTCATAGCACCCAATACAAACACACACCACAATAAGGCAACAAATGGTTTTAAGAACCATTCTATGAAACTATGATACAGTGGCACCGGATACAACTCACACCTATGATAGTGCTCAAGTGCTACTACTCATCAGAAGCGGTTTCTTCGTCATCATCAATGAAGACGGAATCATCATCATCAGTGTGGAAGTCCATGGCTTGGTCCTCCATGTAGTCATCATCATCGCTGAGGTAGGAGTAGGGATCTCCACGGATATCTTCACCTTCGTTCTCCCTCTCCTCAAGATGCATGTCCCGCTCATGGATGGTCTCCTCCAAATCTGACACCTTGTGATGAAGGCGAGTAATGATGCGATCCTTCTTGTCACGAATACGGCGATATGACTTGCGCTCCTTCTCAAGGATGGCGAGTGTCTGGTCATTCTTGACTGCAATGGCATAGTTGTGGTTGGCGTAGGCACGGGTGTTGTCCAACTCCTTCTGCCTATCATACAACATGAAGCTAAGATGATCCAGGTGATGCTTCAGCTCCAGATGGCCTGGTACTTCCAATGGCTGTCCCATAGCATCACGCCTTGTGTAGTACTCAAAGCGGGTGCCCTTGATCTGGTTGATGCTTTGCCCACACAGACAGGCAAGAGCTTCCTGCATAGCCCTAGCGAGTCCATCTAGCCAGTTGTTCTCTCTCAAGCTAAACTGGATCCCTTCTGAGGTGGGTGCCTCCATCTTGCCTCTGAGATTGGCAACAATCAGGCATTGTAGTTCTTCTCCTTGCTGATTATTGATCTATGCTCCGAAGAACTTGGGGTGCGGGTGTTCAAGAAGTTCCGAGAGTTGGTCTAAATCACGCTCAAAGATGAGCTGTCCTCCATTGCCCAACTGGTAGAACTTGCTATACTTGATGTCCATCTATAAGAATGTAGGATAAGTAAGTTAGTAGAGTGATTAAGTGTGTCAAATTTTATGTAAGATTTGCAAGAATTTTTGAGGAACATGAATTTTCTTGAAAGACTCTAAGTGATAAGAATGAGAATAGGTTTTCATAAATACTCACTTCTTTTGTTTTGAAACTAAGTTTTTGATTCAAGCGTCCATTCTAACTAGGGTCTCCTATGGTCAGGATGGCTCTGATACCAACTTGTCAACACCTAGATTTTTAATCCCAGATGCCTGTTACGCCATACATCGCAATCCCAGGATTACCATTTTTGCGAGACATAACAGATTGGTACCATAGTTCATCATTGTCACATCCCAAGATTTTCCAAATCTTGTAATGTGAAAATAAATTAATAAAATAAAACTTTGTTTGATTTTTATAGCCAGAAGAAACTTTTTGAATTCAATTGGAACTCCAAACCCATTTGAATTAAATAAAACCTAAAGGGATTAAAAAGATAAACATTTAATAAAGGAAAATAAATTTTTTTTTGTAAATACTATTTTGAAACTTATAAATGAAAGGATTGATTTCAAATGAAATAGAAGTTTATAAATAAAGAATATTTTATAAAGCCAAATTAAACCTTGGCCAAGCTTTGGAATTAAAACATTTTATTTTTAATAAAATTAGCAAAGATTTATTTAAATAAATTAATAAGGATTTAATATCCAACTTTATTTAAATAAAAGGTTTTACCAATTTAAATTGAAACATCAAAACTTATTAAATTATTTAAAATAAGTTTTCCTAATTATTTGATATTCACAAATAAAACCTACTAAAGTGTTTAGGCTTTATTTTAGATTTCAAATAAATATCCCAATAAAACAAATCCTATTTGATTTAATAATAAAAATCTATTAAATGTAATTAATAATGGACTCTAAAATAAAATGTTATTTTGTTTTAAAACAAATTTCCAAGTATTCTATATTTCCCCAAATAAAACCTACTCATTTGGTTTTGAAAATATTTAGGTTTCAAATAAAGATTTTATTAATAAAATCAAACTCTACTTGATTTAATAACTAAGGCCCATGTTATTTTAAACAAGTATTTCAAGTATCTTATAATTTCAAATAAAACCTACTGATTTAGATTTGAAAGTGTCTGGAATTCAAATGAGGATTTTATTGAATAAATCAAATCATGTTAAATAAATAAAGGTCCATTTTATTTAATTAAAGAATGGATCAATAAAATTATTATTTTATTTTATTTTATATTGGGCTTTTGTCCATGTTACTGAACATAACTAAATTCAATATTACAAAGTTTGGTGTTGTTTGAATGATGTTTGAATGTTTGGGAATTTCAAAACTGAATTCAGAAAATAGAAATAGAAAAGGATTAAGGAAACAGAAAAAAATAAAGAGTAAACCAACCCAACCCAGCAGCCCACGAAGCCCATCAGTAGCCCACCTGTTCCCACGCCCGAACCGTTTTTTTTTCTCACCGCATAAACAACCCACTAAGCCAATGACTGGTGGACCACTTGTCCCTCTCGTTTCTCGCTGACAGCAAGACCCCACACCTCCAGCTCGTCTTCTTCCTCCTCGCGTTTAACTCGCCACCGTTGCTGCCATTGATTCTCCGGTTGAATACACCTAAATGCAGCATTAATCTCTCGCCGAGAGCACGCTGTCTTAATCGCCTCGCCCTTCTCCTCCTTTCCCCTCAGAACTCATTCGACCAGAGCCACCAGGCTGCTCGGAATTTCTCTGACACCGCCACTGCTCCGGCCACCGTCCCCAGCTAATTCCGGCCAACAGACGCTGCCCCTCACCTCCCCAACCACACGAACTTACTCCCCACTCCCAGACGCTCCTCTCTGTACCCTCCTTTCAACCGCGGGCGCCCAGAGCATCGACTTCGACAACATCTGACCGCGCCGCCGCGTCTGCCTCACTCCGACGAAGTCCCCTGGTAAACACCGACCGCCCCGTGCTCTCTCGTTCATGCTACTACACTCGCCACACTCGACTGCGTCTAATCGTGTACTCGTTTTCCCTCGGGGCGAACCACAGCTCCACCCACGACGAGCTCCAGGACCATCTGACGCCGACCAAGTCTCCGGCGAGCAATTAATCACAACTTCGCGTGCCCCTCGTCGAACCAGCAGCACGTTGAGCATCGCCGTGACCCCCTGAGCCCGGTGAGCATCTCCCCTTTCTCCCTAACCTCCTGTAGCATCGGCACCGTCGTCGACCAACAGCTCCGCCGCCAGTAGCCACCGTAGCGCCGGCCATCTGTGACTGGTGTGCCTAGCACCGTTAGATCGTAATCGTATGGCCACGATAGAACTTAACTGAAGCGGTAAGTAGCCTCTGCGCGCCGCACAATTTAACTTAAATCCAACGGCTGTCGTTGCGTGATCCAGCCGAACCGGTATCGCCCAGTAAGATAACGACGCGTGTCAGTGGTTGAGTTAAAACAGATTTTTGAAAACAGATTTAAATGCCATTTTCAAACCTCTGTAACTTTCAAACCACACGTCCAAAAATTACAAATTTTATGTCGTTGGATTCAGGAGAACAAACCCTAGCCAACCATGCCCTTAGTTTAGCAAATAGTAGCTGTTAGCTTGTTTGAAATTGCAGAAACATTTGTATGCTTGTTTAGAGTATAAAAATTGTTTAAAATTGAATTTAAGGATAAAACCTTTGCAAAATGGATTGTTGTGACCTTACTGACCCTAGGAACCAACCCTTGGTATTAAAAATGATTTTTGTAAGATTTAGGTTGGATTACTTGACTTAGTCATTTTCTAGCCAAATAAAAAGAATGGTTTTTGTTATAAAAATGTTTATCGAAAGAAAACTTTAAGGAAATAGTTTGGACCAAACCTACTGACCCAAAAACACCAAGCCTTGCAATAGCAACTCATTTGGTGAACAACTTAAGAGTTTTGCCTTAATAAAAACATTTTTCACCACATGAAATGATGAATGGATTTAAAAATAGTTTTTGGACAAAACCCTCTTACTAATAACTTTGCCACTTTGGTAAATGACCAATTTGGATTTTACAAAGTTTAGAAACCCCATAGAGACCCCTTTGCAAAATAAAACTATCTTGTGCATGCTCCCATGCATGAAATGGTTTCCATTTTCTTGTGTGTGTGAATTTGTTTGAGTGATTATTGGTTTGGAATGTAAATTGAATTGGTGTTTGCTTGATTAACTTGTAGTGAAGTGTGAGACTAGCAAGATCAAGGATTGAACCACCATTCCCTACTAAAAAGGCAAGTGATGCTTCATACTTTCTATCCCAATACTTCCTCTATGCATTAGTGATTTTGCTAAGTAAAACTTGCATGGATTTTGCGAAGTATAGACCTTACTATAAGAAAACCTAGTAGATGAATCCTTAGTAGGATTTTCCTAAGTTAGAGATTCCTACTACTACCAAGCTTAGCCTAGCTAATAGAAAACATGGGTGGAATATATATTCACACTATGGAAAAATATTCTAAGTCTGAGCACTTAGATTTTGTTTAATAAAACAACTAAGTTAATGAATCACCTGGGTGGAAATGGAAGGATTGGGTTATGTTGAGTGGTTACACAAGACCATGGACCTGGCTTGTGTATCTCACTTGTGGATGGCCACCCATGAAACAAAGGGATTTGAGATGTCAAATGTTGAGAAGCTTCAAGTGCAACCACTTGGCAATATGGGCTCTGCCATGATCATATAGGTTGAAAGAACTTAGCCAAATGGACAGTGGGTGGTAGTGTTTGATAGGTTGGAACGCGTCCATTTTGGTCTAAGGGAAGGCTTCTGAAAGATTTTGTCTTGGGAAACCAAGTCTTGTGGGTAAAGTGCACCACCTCTGCAGAGTGTAAAATCTAAGTACTTAGCCATGTCCCTGGTAAAGGACAATTTGAGCATCAAGACTTGGAAGCAATCAAGAATCTCATCATTCAAATTTCTAAGTTAAAACTTGTGGTTTGAACAAGGGTTGTTTGAATTCTTCAATCATTGATGGAGAGATGGCTTGGTACAAGGATCTTGAAATCTTTGATTAAGGGAAATGATTTTGTCAAGCAAAAACTTAGTATTTTCAAAATGATAAGAAAAATATATTTTGAGCAATGCTAGCCTCACCTCCACTTAGCCAAATGCATTTAGATGATAGACTCCACTGTACTACCATAGTATCACTTGCCAATACAATTCAAATGTATTGACCCATTGTGGCTGTAACTTGTATGTTGCAGGTTTGATTGATTTTAGTGAAGATTGATTGTTTAGGATTACAAAGTCTACAACCAACATCTGCCTGTGGCACTTTGAATATGAAGGACCCATGACTATAGTTATTCCGCTGCAATGTAATGTAATAGCCAAATGAGCTATGTATGATGTAACAAAATTATGTTATTCCTGGTTATAAAGTTATAATATGACCTTTGTATCTTGATATTACATCTTAACTGTGGATGCTAGCTATTGATCCAGGGACTAGCATTGTAAAACACAGGAGAACTCTACCTTATTAGGTTGGGACCCCTACAGATGGTATCAGAGCATTGTGTTGCCTGTAGGATTTTGTAAACCCTAGGATTGGACAAAAACCCTTAGAAAATAGGAGTTGTATTTGTTCCAAAAACTTATTTACAAAAACACTTGTAAACACTTTCCTCAACCATTTTGGTTTCAACTCTACTTCTCTTCTAATTCAACTGGATGGAAAAACCTACCCCATGACCAAAGACTACACCATGTACAAAAGACTTATTCAACACTTTCAACTCTAATGACTTCAACTTCTTCAACTCTAATGACTTCAACATCTTCAGCATATTCCCCAAGGACATCCAACTTGGAAATCACCAAGGACTACAAGTGAGACAAGGAAATCTTGCTCAAGATTTAGAGACTGAGGGAATGCAAAAGTTAGAAGGAACCTACATCACTAGAAGTTATTGTAACCAAGAGTTTATCCCAAGGAAACCATGATCTCATGAAAGAAGAATCAATCATGAAGGAAAGAAGGATCACAAGTGAACCATATAAATGGACCACCATATACTAGTTAAGTCAAAACCACTAACTTATGTGGTGTAACAAAAATATTTTGTTGCCTAAAAATGTGCTTGAACTTTGTTGATTGAGTGAAATGTTTGTTTGTGATTGATTGCACATTGCTTGTATGAATTGTGATGTGTGTGATTAGAAATAATTCCTTAGAAATATCTTGCCTACTCTAATCTCCCTTCAACCCAAACAGATGACTACTCCAAGAATCTCCAACATCAAGGTTGATAATACCAACAACAACCAAGAGGACAACATGAGAGAACTTATAGCAACTCAAAACCAGTTGAGCCAAGAGACAACTCAGCTTTTAGCCAACAATAATGGATTAGACCCAGCCATACAAAGGATTTTGAAACTTCAATCCCAATTGTTGCAAGGATTGGTTAATCAAATGATCAGCATGGGAGAAAACTTTTCCCAAGGAGCTAATGACAACAAGGATGACAAAGATGTTAATCTAGAAGAAACCCAAGCTAGCAATATTTTTGGATACAAGGATCTTGCATCCAAGGAACATGAATATCAATGCCTCAAGAAGAGAGAAAGATCTCCCACCTATGAAGAACATGAACTAGAAGAACTCCTAGCTTTGGAGAGACCCAAAAAGAAGAAGAAAGACATAAGCCAGTTGCAATGTTACAATTGCAAAGAGATGGGACACTATGCCAGTGAATGCCCAGAAAAGAAGAAGAACCAAGGAAACAAACAAAAGGCAATGAAACCAAAGGAAAAGAAAGATATCAGCCAAGTGATGTGTTCCAAATGCAAGGAACTAGGCCACTATGCAAACAATTGTCCAAGAAAGATGAAGAACAAGTTAAACAAGTCTATGGAGAAACTCAACCTTGGCCCATGAACTCCATGAGTCAAGAATGGAAACCAAGGACACAATGCAAAGTTTGCTTAGAGAAGTTTCCCAGGATCCCAAGAAGGCCAATATGTAATTTTTGTTTGAAAATTTTTAAGGGTGGTAGTACCCTAGTTGTTTTGAACATGCTTGTAACCCTAATCTTCCCAAATCTCGGGACGAGATTTATTTTAAGGGTGGTAGCCTGTCACATCCCAAGATTTTCCAAATCTTGTAATGTGAAAATAAATTAATAAAATAAAACTTTGTTTGATTTTTAGAGCCAGAAGAAACTTTTTGAATTCAATTGGAACTCCAAACCCATTTGAATTAAATAAAACCTAAAGGGATTAAAAAGATAAACATTTAATAAAGGAAAATAAAAACATTTTTGGAAATACTATTTTGAAACTTATAAATGAAAGGATTTGATTTCAAATGAAATAGAAGTTTATAAATAAAGAATATTTTATAAAGCCAAATTAAACCTTGGCCAAGCTTTGGAATTAAAACATTTTATTTTTAATAAAATTAGCAAAGATTTATTTAAATAAATTAATAAGGATTTAATATCCAACTTTATTTAAATAAAAGGTTTTACCAATTTAAATTAAAACATCAAAACTAATTAAATTATTTAAAATAAGTTTTCCTAATTATTTGATATTCACAAATAAAACCTACTAAAGTGTTTAGGCTTTATTTTAGATTTCAAATAAATATCCCAATAAAACTAATCCTATTTGATTTAATAATAAAAATCTATTAAATGTAATTAATAATGGACTCTAAAATAAAATGTTATTTTGTTTTAAAACAAATTTCCAAGTATTCTATATTTCCCCAAATAAAACCTACTGATTTGGTTTTGAAAATATTTAGGTTTCAAATAAAGATTTTATTAATAAAATCAAACTCTACTTGATTTAATAACTAAGGCCCATGTTATTTTAAACAAGTATTTCAAGTATCTTATAATTTCAAATAAAACCTACTGATTTAGATTTGAAAGTGTCTGGAATTCAAATGAGGATTTTATTGAATAAATCAAATCATGTTAAATAAATAAAGGTCCATTTTATTTAATTAAAGAATGGATCAATAAAATTATTATTTTATTTTATTTTATATTGGGCTTTTGTCCATGTTACTGAACAGAACTAAATTCAATATTACAAAGTTTGGTGTTGTTTGAATTGTTTGATTGATGTTTGAATGTTTGGGAATTTCAAAACTGAATTCAGAAAATAGAAATAGAAAAGGATTAAGGAAACAGAAAAAAAAAAGAGTAAACCAACCCAACCCAGCAGCCCACGAAGCCCATCAGTAGCCCACCTGTTCCCACGCCCGAACCGTTTTTTTCTCACCGCATAAACAACCCACTAAGACAATGACTGGTGGACCACTTTTCCCTCTCGTTTCTCGCTGACAGCAAGACCCCACACCTCCAGCTCGTCTTCTTCCTCCTCGCGTTTAAATCGCCACCGTTGCTGCCATTGATTCTCCGGTTGAATACACCTAAATGCAGCATTAATCTCTCGCCGAGAGCACGCTGTCTTAATCGCCTCGCCCTTCTCCTCCTTTCCCCGCAGAACTCATTCGACCAGAGCCACCAGGCTGCTCGGAATTTCTCTGACACCGCCATTGCTCCGGCCACCGTCCCCAGCTAATTCCGGCCAACAGACGCTGCCCCTCACCTCCCCAACCACACGAACTTACTCCCCACTCCCAGACGCTCCTCTCTGTACCCTCCTTTCAACCGCGGGCACCCAGAGCATCGACTTCGACAACATCCGGCGCCAGCATCGCCTCACTCCGGAAGTCCACAGTAAACACCGACCGCCCCGTGCTCTCTCGTTCATGCTACTACACTCGTCACACTCGACTGCGTCTAATCGTGTACTCGTTTTCCCTCGGGGTGAACCACAGCTCCACCCACGACGAGCTCCAGGACCATCTGACGCCGACCAAGTCTCAAACGAGCAATTAATCACAACTTCGCGTGCCCCTCGTCGAACCAGCAGCACGTTGAGCATCGCCGTGACCCCCTGAGCCCGGTGAGCATATCCCCTTTCTCCCTAACCTCCTGTAGCATCGGCACCGTCGTCGACCAACAGCTCCGCCGCCAGTAGCCACCGTAGCACCGCCCATCTGTGACTGGTGTGCCTAGCACCGTTAGATCGTAATCGTATGGCCACGATAGAACTTAACTGAAGCGGTAAGTAGCCTCTGCGCGCCGTATGATTTAACTTAAATCCAACGGCTGTCGTTGCGTGATCCAGCCGAACCGGTATCGCCCAGTAAGATAACGACGCGTGTCAGTGGTTGAGTTAAAACAGATTTTTGAAAACAGATTTAAATGCCATTTTCAAACCTCTGTAACTTTCGAACCACATGTCCAAAAATTACAAATTTTATGTCGTTGGATTCAGGAGAACAAACCCTAGCCAACCATGCCCTTAGTTTAGCAAATAGTAGCTGTTAGCTTGTTTGAAATTGCAGAAACATTTGTATGCTTGTTTAGAGTATAAAAATTGTTTAAAATTGAATTTAAGGATAAAACCTTTGCAAAATGGATTGTTGTGACCTTACTGACCCTAGGAACCAACCCTTGGTATTAAAAATGATTTTTGTAAGATTTAGGTTGGATTACTTGACTTAGTCATTTTCTAGCCAAATAAAAAGAATGGTTTTTGTTATAAAAATGTTTATGGAAAGAAAACTTTAAGGAAATAGTTTGGACCAAACCTAGTGACCCAAAAACACCAAGCCTTGCAATAGCAACTCATTTGGTGAACAACTTAAGAGTTTTGCCTTAATAAAAACATTTTTCACCACATGAAATGATGAATGGATTTAAAAATAGTTTTTGGACAAAACCCTCTTACTAATATCTTTGCCACTTTGGTAAATGACCAATTTGGATTTTACAAAGTTTAGAAACCCCATAGAGACCCCTTTGCAAAATAAAACTATCTTGTGCATGCTCCCATGCATGAAATGGTTTCCATTGTCTTGTGTGTGTGAATTTGTTTGAGTGATTATTGGTTTGGAATGTAAATTGAATTGGTGTTTGCTTGATTAACTTGTAGTGAAGTGTGAGACTAGCAAGATCAAGGAGTGAACCACCATTCCCTACTAAAAAGGCAAGTGATGCTTCATACTTTCTATCCCAATACTTCCTCTATGCATTAGTGATTTTGCTAAGTAAAACTTGCATGGATTTTGCTAAATATAGACCTTACTATAAGAAAACCTAGTAGATGAATACTTAGTAGGATTTTCCTAAGTTAGAGATTCCTACTACTACCAAGCTTAGCCTAGCTAATAGAAAACATGGGTGGAATATATATTCACACTATGGAAAAATATTCTAAGTCTGAGGACTTAGATTTTGTTGAATAAAACAACTAAGTTAATGAATCACCTGGGTGGAAATGGAAGGATTGGGTTATGTTGAGTGGTTACACAAGACCATGGACCTGGCTTGTGTATCTCACTTGTGGATGGCCACCCAGGAAACAAAGGGATTTGAGATGTCAAATGTTGAGAAGCTTCAAGTGCAACCACTTGGCAATATGGGCTCTGCCATGATCATATAGGTTGCAAGAACTTAGCCAAATGGACAGTGGGTGGTAGTGTTTGATAGGTTGGAACGTGTCCATTTTGGTCTAAGGGAAGGCTTCTAAAAGATTTTGTCTTAGGAAACCAAGTCTTGTGGGTAAAGTGCACCACCTCTGCAGAGTGGAAAATCTAAGTACTTAGCCATGTCCCTGGTAAAGGACAATTTGAGCATCAAGACATGGAAGCAATCAAGAATCTCATCATTCAAATTTCTAAGTTAAAACTTGTGGTTTGAACAAGGGTTGTTTGAATTCTTCAATCATTGATGGAGAGATGGCTTGGTACAAGGATCTTGAAATCTTTGATTGAGGGAAATGATTTTGTCAAGAAAAAACTTAGTATTTTCAAAATGATAAGAAAAATCTATTTTGAGCAATGCAAGCCTCACCTCCACTTAGCCAAATGCATTTAGATGATAGACTCCACTGTACTACCATAGTATCACTTGCCAATACAATTCAAATGTATTGACCCTTTGTGGCTGTAACTTGTATGTTGCAGGTTTGATTGATTTTAGTGAAGATTGATTGTTTAGGATTACAAAGTCTACAATCAACATCTGCCTATGGCACTTTGAAGATGAAGGACCCATGACTATAGTTATTCCGCTGCAATGTAATGTAATAGCCAAATGAGCTATGTATGATGTAACAAAATTATGTTATTCCTGGTTATAAAGTTATAATATGACCTTTGTATCTTGATATTACATCTTAACTGTGGATGCTAGCTATTGATCCAGGGACTAGCATTGTAAAGCACATGAGGACTCTACCTTATTAGGTTGGGACCCCTACAATCATCCATTACAAACCATAATAAAGGTCTTACAAATAAAGTATCTCATGATCCAGTCTTAATACAATCAACGCAACGGAATAATATAAGGGTAGCATGGTCGAAGATCCATCTTTAGGGTCACAGGCAATGCTGACGATGGGAGATGATCCTAGTTGTCATAGACTTCCTGTTGTCCATCATCCTGGTAGTCCTCCTCATATTCTAGCCATAGTAATAGCCAGGGACAAAACCATGAGTACTCTTTAAGTACTCGCAAACTAATACTAACAAGTAAGTAGTTTGAGTAGGAGTCCTAAGATCTAGGTTTATTTGCAAAAAATCAAGATTTATCTCTAACCGAGTTTAGAATTAAAGAAAACTAACTTAAAGTTTTACAACACCTAAGTGGGAACTTAGTTTTCATATTCACAACCCTGTTGTGATCAAGTCAAAGTCATAGTTCATTTCACAAGTCATTTTGAAAATATCTGACGACAGAATAGTATGGCCACTCCAACTGTCCATAATCGCGGACACGGCTATTCGAGTAGTTTGACACTCTGCAGAGGTGGTACACTTTCACCACAACATTCGATACATCCATCAGGAACAATCTTGAATCACCATACTCAGTGTGCGGATAATCAATCCTAATCTTTCAATTACACACCCTAGTATGGGCACCTCCCTTGTGAGTTTGGACTCCCAACCATGACCATCTGTCATCTTAGGAAGTACACAGGTGGACAATCATCATGAGGTAGCCTTAGCTCAAACCTCTTTCGCAAGGGAACCCATACTAAGATATATAAGTTTCCAGTCAAGCCCTACCCAAATTCGGGTATTGTGGTTGTACGGTAAAATTGAAATGGTATCGCATCCGATCCCAACCATCAGTTTTAATAAGGGCTAAGGGTCATGCCTCAACATTTTCATCATCAAATCATCTGGTGTTCATAACACATGTCAAAACATTTCATTACAATGACTCATCATTCTAAGGTTTTCATAATCATTTTCACCAATTATTCCCATCTAAAGTGATCAAATTTTATGCTTACCACTAGCTACTAAAATTGAGGGTAATCACTAATGTGGGGTGCTAATCAAGTGTGACTATCCAAATCTAGATCTCATGCCTCAGTATGACATATAGTTCTAACTTACTTAGACCAAGTTTTATGCTCTTTATGCTATCTATACTATCTTTCCAAAACTCATAAGACACTAACTATAAGTAATAAATAACTTTGATAAATAAATAAAATAATAAAGCTTGCAAGTAAAACCGGGATTTGGTATAATCAAGTGGTATAACCAAATATGCCTAAGGCCTCTAGTTTGCATAGTTATCATGCAAGTGTTAGCTTGCATAGTGTAGCTTGCCTTGAGTAGTGTAGTGATTAAAGTTCTCTTCTTCTTCGTAGTAGTCTCCTTCCTCCTCGTATCCTTGGTCGGTACTAGCGTCTATAAATAAATACGAGGTACACAATCACCAAACAATACTTAACTACTTCTATTTAGCACACCAAGGTTCACACTAGATGATCTAGCATCATCACAATCATCACATGAAATAAAGACCTAGTTTTATTTATTTTATTTTGGAAAAGTAATTTCTACTCATTGAAAACTACTTAAGATTTAATATTCTCCAATTAAAATATGGGATCATGTTGACACATGTCATCACCACATATTTTAATACTTGGGAATGTGATTTAAAGTGGTGTCACAATTTAATAAGGTTTAACATTATTTTGATTAATTAAAGTGACTAGAAATGCCTATGGGGCATTCTTTTAATACTTGTACAAGATCACTATATGTAAACCTAAATGTTTTTACATATACAGATAAATCTTGTCAAATGTGAGTTTTAAGAGCTGGAGTCAACTCAAAATCATTTATGGTTGATTTTTGAAAAATGTTTGAATGCAGAAAAGTCTTTGCATTGTTATTTTTACTATAGGTGATCTATAATTTCAAATGGTTTGAATCCAACGGTCTTGGATTAATAATTTTAATACATTTCTAACAAAATTGGTTTCATGTAATTTGGTTTAGTAAAACTCTCTGAATTGATTTTTCAATCTACCGACAGAACTAGGTTTGAACTAAATTGGAAAATCTATATTTGAATCTACTGTGTTGCGCGGGAGTGTTCCTGGCCGGCCCAATCTGCATAGCGCACGTAGAGGGATACTGAAAAAGGGTCCCACTAGTCAGCGACTCTGTCCTACTGAAACCGTATCCTTCAATCTAGGCCCTACGATTAGAATCTGATCTAACGTCTAAGGTTCATCGTCGATGATGAACAGCTCCGGCGAGGTCTAAACCCTAACGCAGCGGTGGGGTTCGTGTGAGGCTCACCATTGCTCCAGCTAGGGTCGGCGATGGGGGCGAACGATATTCTCGACGACGGCGGGTCGAATGGTGGTCACGTGGCTCCTGGGGCTGCTCCAATCGATGGCTTCTTTCTTCTTCTGCAGCGGCGGGCTCCGGTGAAATTCTAGCGGTGCGGAGCTCGCCTTGCTCCGGGGAGAGGTGTGCGAGGTTTTGTGAGGAGTGGGGAGTGGGATGGTGTGGTGAATTGAGGTGGAGGGGGCCTCTATTTATACACCGGCGAGGGGACCGAGCAGGATGGGCTGACTTCTCCGGCGATGGCGGTACAACGGGCTAGCGGCATGGCTGAGGGTAGGGGCGACGTGGTGCTCCCTGGCGGTCATCATGGGCTTAATGGCACGGCATGGGACGGTCGAGGATGGTCGGGCGCGGGCGGTGCTCTGCGCAGAACTGGCAGTGTTTGAGACGGCGCACAGGTTCTACAGGTCGTGCGGCCGCGAACAGGGATGTCTGGGAGCTAGTTGGTGTTAAGGCGAGTGTGTGCACGTGCGATTAGTGCGAGGCGTGGCGCGCGCGAGCTGGTTGGATGCGGCGCTCTGGCGCGCTCTCGGAACAGCGCAAAGAAAGTGGGCGCGACTATGCTGGGGTGGTCCATGGAATAGCTACGGGCAGCGGCTGGACAGGGGGTGGCGGTGGACGGTCGCCTGTCTTCTGGACATTGTGGGAGAGGGCGGCGTTGTCCAGGGCGAGCTGTCCGTGGTCGACCTAGCGCGGTGGCTTCGGGCGGCGCTGCACTGGTGCAACGACAAAGGGGGGTTGCATGTCTGGTGCTGCTAGAGGCTAGGGGAGACAGGGGAAGTGCAATGGGGGCAATTGGTTGAATGATCACTGCTCACAATAGTGTAGTTAGGCAGAGTTTGAATTGTGTCTGCTAGGTGTTTGATTAAATGGCCGAAAGAATTCAAGTTTGAAAATATTGAATGAAATTTGGTGAGTGCTCTGGTCACATGCTTGGTAGTATATGGTTGCTTGGATTTGGCAAGGTGAACTGGTTTGAGTGGTTTTTGAGAAATGGTGATCTTAGTACCTACACTTGATTCAATTTTGAATTGTCATTTGAATAGATTTGCGAAATGTTTCTGTGGGTTTGCAAAGTGGGCTTGGGTTCACTTTTACTTGGTCTAGCAAGGGTTGAAAAGAATTGGATTTGTTTCTATTAGAAAACTTGGACTAGGAACACTCAAAGTGGTCTAGTGGTTAACTTTGGTCAAAATGACCATTTGCTTATATTGTTTATTTGATTTTATATTCATTTGATTCTGCTTGGAAATGATCTAGATGATATTGTTTTCATCTTTAAACCAATACTTGCCATTCATAGCAATCAAACATGGCATTGCAAGCATTCATGCATTCATCACACACACATATGCATTCATATTAATTTTAATACTAAAAGTTTTGTTAACCCTAAACTTGGGTGATTAGAACTTGATAATCTTGATTAATATTTTTGGGTTGTTACACGCAGTGAGTCCTATATATGTAAACTCGTGCTGTTATGTTAATGGTTGAATGGACTTTATTTTGAGATATAAGTCCCTTAAAGTCAATAAACGATGAACCTACACGTCAGGCGTGCATACATAATAGGTCCTGAAATTTGGTACTACTCACTGTACGGTGTACCTCGTGTTAGAAACTCATCGCAGCTTTGCTCTAACATAGCACTGCCTTTAAATCCTCCTCTTCGTCCGCTCGTGCCGCCTCCTCTGTGCTCATAGTCTCTTCTCCCTCTTTGTTTTTTAATAGAAAAAGAGAATACATATTCTTCCTACTTGCTTTTCAGAACATAAATTATTATCACATGGAAAATTAAAATCGTTCCTTTTCTTGTTTTTAATGTCTTCGATTGTTTTTAAAATATGTACAAATTTATCGACATGCAAATTCACGGATATGAGATCATCATCATAAAGTAACACATCGATATGTCCTTGACTTTGGTTGTTTGAATTGAAATCCACTAATGTTCATACTCATTGACAACTAAGCTTAAATTCATTTAGATTTTACCACTTACTTGGACGGTGGGAGTACAATTTACACCAAGGACCTAAAAAGGGAAAAATTACATAGAGGTACATACATTTAGCACAAATGAACCTGAAATAATTAAGAAAGGAAAAAAAAAGTCGGGTTCGACTCCTCGAGAGATACCTAAAAAGTGAAAATTGCATCGAGGTCCATACATTTAGCACAAAGGGCCCTAAAATAATTAAGCAAGGAACATTGTTGGGTTTGGATCCTTCTCGAGAGAGCAGTCGATCGATCCATACTCTTCATACTACTTCCTCTTCAATTGATTTCAAAATAAGGCCAGATTTATCGGCATACACATGAAAGGAATATACCTGAGAGGCAATAATAAAGTGGTTTTTATCTTATATCATGTTTATGATAAATGTTTATTTCTCATGCTATAATTGTGTTAACCAAAAAGTTTAATGCATGTATGATTTATAAACAAAAAAGAAAAGGTTCCTAGTAATGCCTCTCTTCATACTAGCTTGTCGATTGATTGATGATGAAGGTTTCCTGATCATAAACATTGGATGTTGTTAATAACAGGGTCATATCATTGGAGAATGATATAATGAAAAGTCACCCACAGTAGATTTAGCAATACGATCAAGTCCTCAAGTTTATATTACTATCTCATTCAAAGTAACTCAATGTCCTTAGACCATGAGATCACGTCAATCACTTCCACTAGAAAAGTACTTTGATTCCATCAAACGTCAGACCATAACTGAGTGATTATAAAGGTGTCATCGGGTACTTGGAAAGTGTTAGTTGAGGCTCGTGGATCGAGAGTGGGATTTTCCCATCCAGATGACAGAGAGATGTACTCAGGGCCATCTTGGTGATATCACATTAACATAGCTTGCTAGAAAGTGAGTTGATCACTAGAATGTTATATAACGGGAACGGGAAAAAGAGTACTTGTCGGTAAAGAGGTTGAACTAGGTATGGATGATACCAAATGATCGGATCTCGGGCAAGTAAAATATCGTGAGACAAAATGAATTTGATTACTACGAAAAAGGTTCAAACAATCATTAGTTTTTTGTTAAGCTAGTGGGAGTCATTATGGATCTCCAGGTCCCGCTAATGATTATTGATTGGAGAAATTCTCGATCATGTCCATATAGTTCTCGGACCCATAGGGAGACACACTTAAGGACATTCAATGTATTTGAGTTGATAGGGAATGCAGGAAAAAATACTAGACATCATAGGAATTGTTCCGACGAATCAGTTGGAATAGTTTCGGTGTATCAAAATATTGCAAGGAGATAAAATTTTAACGTGTTCATTAAATGAATTACCCATTAAATGAATTGTTCATTAAATTGAGTGGCATTAAACCAAGATAATTGAATTTATTTAATTGAAAGACCTTTGATTTGTGGTTGCACCCTCCATTCATTGCCCCACCAGAACCACTTCCCATCTTTCTTTTCCTAAAAAACATCCAAGGAAAGAAACACAGAGGTACCACCAAGCCTGCACGATTTATGAGGCATGATGCGACTCTGAGGTTACTCGAGGCCACTCCTCCGGTCATCGCTGGCGCCTCTCCGGTGTCGGTGCCCACCTCCCTCTGATCCTCCATGGCTCCTCCTGCTGGTAGTTGGAAGGCCTCTTACACAGGGACTAGTACTGGTGGTAAGTTTCTCGAAGGTTATTTGGTTCTTTCTTTAGAAGATTGGTTGGTTATTCTCAATGCCACGGGTTTACCTTTGGATGGTAATAATCTTGAAAATGCGGAGAAGATCTTGGTTGGATCTGTTGTGAGGTTCCCCTCTCACCTGGCCAGAGCAAATGAGATCTTGGTTTCTTCAAATGGTTTTTTGGTAGTTCTTCTTCTCTTGATGGATCCGATGAAGATATTTCCTTAAAGTAGCATGCTTTATGCTTTTACTTGCAAGAAAATCAATTTCTAGGATTTTTGATTCTTAATACTCGTGCCAAAAGATTGGTTCTCCTTAACCAGAATGAAGTGATCATTGTTGCTAGATATCTACTCCAAGATGAGAATATTTTCGGAGGAGCGTCTTTAGAACTCCCAATGTTGAAGGTTACTGTTGGTAATTAATCAAATTATTTCTTAGGTTGAAAATATTGTTCCTGAGGTTGAGAAGAGTGTGTGAGCTGACAAAAAATTGCCAAGATGGTGGATTTGAAGAAAGAAAGTGTTCCTTTGACCCAACCTAGTGATGTATCTTTGGATTTTAATGTTGGAAAATTTTTTGATCAGGATATTCGAAGAAAATTTCCCCTCTCTATAAATTTCCGCACTGGTTTTCACAGAATGACCTTTTTCATGGTTTGCTCCTTTGGTAGAGCTGATTTAAAGCTTGATGTTCATACTGTGAGCATTTCTCTTCAATCTTGTTTTGGAGGTTCAGCTTCCCTCTTTCAAGTTAGGCTTTTACAAGATAGATCATTGTGACACCCCCAGGATCAGGGCTAAACAAATCCCTGACCTCTGTTTGACATAAGATTAACCTTGAGCTCGAGGATATCCAGTGAAGAATCGGTAACACAACAGTGATCCTACGACACAAAAACTATTACAGCAAGCTCATAACTGAGCAGAGAACTAAAATATTACAAGTAGAGGTCACTAACCACAAACATCAAACAAAGGAAGGCAAATTATGCTATTAATTATAGAAAACTTAATGGCCTGAAAGTCCTGAAGCATAATGATGACGTCCCAGCCCATAGATTCCAGGCTGCCGGCCGGGAACCCCAAGCTACTCGTCGATGTTGATGTTGTACAGAACTCGTCTTCAGGGAACACTTACTCTGCTAAAAAAGTATGAACAAAGCAATGGTGAGTACAGGGTGTACTCTGCAAGACTTATGGCTGGTGGAGTTGTTTTGCATAAAGCCACTTTTGTTTATAAAACAAGAGGGATGATAAGCTCGTCTAGTCAGAGAATTTTTAAAGGGGATAAGAGAGCGAGATCTCCAAAATATTGATCATCATCTTTTGATATCCACCAATCATCATCATCTGAACACTATCTAGGATCACCCCCTCGTACCCATGAGGAAGCACCCTTAAGCACACATTGAACTGCAAAGTTTTACGATTGGGTTATAGTTCTCTATGATCTTAGAATTCGGTCACCAAGCATTCATAACCGTGAACACAGATTTTCGAAAAGATTTAACCCTGCGGGGGTGTACAACTTTACCCACACATACTAACCTTCTCTTAATGCCACTAGTAATAGCCCTCTTCCTTGGAAGGCCGATAGAGGGTGGTTAGACACGACCTTTACCTTGCTTTCGCCGAGACCATGATTCACGCCCTAAGGATGGTTCCACTAAAACGGGTCAAATCCCGAAGCCGGTCCCTAGAGATGTGAGGCGAGGTTGGTTCACCAGGGGCTCCATCGACCCCAAGAAACCCCGGCCACGCTTACCTACCTATTATGATGCACCTTCACCCGCCAAATCTTTCAAAAGGTTTTCAATACGTATGTCGAATGGAACGCCCGAACTATGTGACTCATGGAATCTAGTAGGCAAGTTAGTTGCTCGTTGACGATGGATCGGTTGTTGAGCTTCGTTGGGAGACCCCAAGAGGAAGGTATGATGATCACAGCAACAAGTTTTCCCCTCAATAAGAAACCAAGATTATCGAACCAGTAGGAGGAAGGAAACGACTCAAAGGTGTTGCTAGCAACTGGAAACTTGCACAACACAAACTCAAGACTTTGCCCCAACGAACAGTGAGGTTGTCAATCTTCCTTCTTTACACTATCTTGACCCTACCTCGGGTCATTCCCCCAACATTAGTCCCCGAAGCTGGTGCGGTCCTGCCGGATACTTCGGCCGGGCCACATCAGTTTCTAGACATTTATTCTTTCTCATTTCCGGTCCGACGTATTTTTTAGCCGATGCTCCTTTTCACCTATCTTTCTTTTGTTTATCCTCTCTTACGGAGGTCCGGGCCATTTTCTGAGTCCTTCTCTTTCTTCCGGGGTATCTACATGGCTTCTTGAGTAAGCCTCACCCTACGTGTATCAATCATTACGATTGTCTCGTTTTTTGTACTACTACAGTGTATGCTGACACGCTACAGTAATTACTGCGCCCGTCGTGTCGGCGCAGTGACACTTCGATAAACGCAACGGTCATGTAGCCTGATCTCCTCTCGCTCTGTGTGGACCTTGCCGTGGCTCCACTCTTTGTTCGTGGATGTGCGATACACGTGTTCACGCGGTTACCGCGGCACACCCATGATCCCACTACCGCTCACCCTATGCGGTTATAAGTAGGGGAGTGAGGGTGGGTCAATTCACTTTCCCCATCCCCACTCCCTTCGCCTTCCTCCCAGCGTTGTCGCAGCTATTCCGCTCCAGTGACTGCGCCGTCGCACTTCCTCCTTGACGGCCACACCGTCGCTCTTCTGCTCTTGCGAGCTCGTCGCCGCGTCCCTGTTCTTGGGTCCTCGCCGCTGTGCGTATCCGTAGCGTTTCGTGCCGCCGCCGATAGGTCCCTGCCCTAGGTGCTTTTCTTGTCTTCCTCAATCTCCTGCGGCGGTTCTTTTTCTGCTCCGCCGCCGCGCTTATCGCGACGGGGCCTTGGGTTTCTAGGCCTCTCCTCGCCGCCAGTTATTTCTCCGTCGACTCCTCCGACGAGCCTATGTCTAGCTCCGTCAGCGGCGCCCTCGTCAGGGAAGAAGAGCTTATGGCGGGTCCAAAACGGGGCTCGTGGCAAGGCTCTATGTTCACTCGCCGAGAGATCGAGTGGCTACGCAAGACTCGCCGAATTCCTGTTGAGGTAAACTATCGCTTACCCGGCAAATAATCTTCCGCTGTACTCGATGATGGCGAGTACGTAGTTTTCATGTCGCACTTTGCCAGGGGATTTGGCCTCCCTCTTAGTGATTTTGCTAGGAGCTTTCTAGATTACTTTGACCTTCAGCCGCATCATCTATCGACTAATGTTATAGACTCTCTCTCGGCCTTTATCTCGGCTTCTGAAGGATACTTCTGCCTTTGGCCTTCAGTAGATGTATGGTCGAAGTTCTTCCAAATCCGAGCCAACGTGGTGCCGGATAAATCTCTTCAACCTTTTGAGAAATCTTTAACCCAGTGTGGGGCCGCCTCCATTGCACCTCGGAAAAACTCCGTGTTCTCCTATGTTGAGGGTCTAGAGTCTTGTAAGAAATAGCATAGATCATTTTTCTATGTCAAGAATACCAGAGCAGAGGATAAGATTCGACTTCCCGCTTTCTCCATCGGTCCTCCTTCAAAGAAGAACCGGCTCTATAATCCGAAGAAATCCCATGCTCTTGCCGAGGCATTCGATCTTCGGCTTAAGGAGTTGACTCATGCCGGGCTTCGAGGCGAAGATCTGATGACCGCGTTTATCAGCAGCCTAATCTGCCCCTTCCAACTCCGCTCCCACAAGCTTTGCTATATGAGCGGTCCTTTGGATCCCAACTGAGTTTCTACGGCTGAGCTTGATGATTTCCAAATTTATAAACGTGTCCGGGCTATCTTCAAGACCGAGATGCCCAACGAATGGAAGTGGGGAATGAAGCCATTCACTCGCGAGAATCCTCCTCCTCAGGTAAATCGAACACGAGTAGTTCTATCCGAGTTCTTTTTCCTCAATTGTTTTGCTAACTCTTGTTTGCTTTTCTTGCAGAGATTTGTAGAGCAGACCATGGAAGATGCCGAGGTTTTAGCTCTTCCCTGGACCACCGACCGCAATACTCTGGTTAACGGATAACCTGTCCTGGAGGAATTCATCCCTAAGCCGGAGGCAGCTCTTGCTCGCACTCGGAGTAAAGCCTCGGCTCGAGCTGATGAAGGTGACTTCGATGACGTCCAAATTCTCGAGGTATTTGTCGCGTTGCATATCTCTTACGCATTTCCGGCTCCTTCTTTCCTAGCTAATCTGGCTGGCCAGGTGCACGAGGTCGAACCTCTCGCTTCAGAAGCCCCTGCTGCTGCTAAGAAGCACGCCGCCTCGAAGGATCCTTTGGATACTGCCCCCAAGAAGCGAACCAAGAAGTCCTCCCAGCATATTCCGAGGCGCAAAGTTATGCCTGGAGTTACTGGGTAAGTCTCCCTTTATATTTTCACTCGTATTTCTTATTTCTCTCTTATTATTTCCGAATTAATTTTCATTTATTTGCAGTTCTCCTCTTTCTGCTAAACCTAGCGGTCCGAGTATGACATCTCATGTTACTCGGCCGCCCTCACCGTCGCCTCCGGAAGATGTCCGGGTTCCTAGTCCTCCTCGTGATGATTCTCCTCCTGGGCTGACTATTGCCTCTCCTCGGCGAGATGAGCCCATTGCTCCCCCTGTTGTTTCTAACGATACCCCGATGCTAGATCACCCGACTGATTCAGCTGCATCCCTCAAGATTCCCGAAGTAACTCCCACTGATCCTTTGTCTGTCGCAGTTCCAGCTTTTGCTCAGACGTCCGCCGAGGTTGCTGCTACCTCGGCTCCTTTATAAACTGTTACCCCTTCTGCTACTCCCTCCGTTTCGGTTTACAAGTCCTGCACGTAGTTCTATGTCGCCAAATTAAGCAACTTAGTATGATGTATATATTACAAAAAATATATCACCGGAAACTTTAGACTTTGTATTTTCCAATGATATATTTTTTATATTATATAATTCAAATTATATAGGTCAAATTGCTAACCTAGATATACGCGTAGGACTTGTAAACCGAAACGGAGGGAGTACAAAGGATGTTGTTCACAACGCCGAAGTTATTGCCCCTCCCGAGGTTCGCGCCAAAAGCAAGAAAAGTGTCGCTGCCAAGCCCTTGCCACCTCAAAAAGGGAAAACAGGTTCCTCTCAGCCCACCGTTGCCGATATGCTTCGCAAGGGGGCCTCTACTTCTAAGCCTGGTGTTGCCCTTGCCGCTGATATGCAACTCGTGCTCCACAAGAGTCTAGCGGCCGTGGCAGTTACGCAACAGGCCAGAGGTAAGGTGTTGACACCTACTGAGAGTGGGAATAGCCTCGGCTCGTTGGTAGAGTATGCCAACAACTGGAATGCCGCTGATCAACTTGAAGGCAATCCGAGTAACCAACCGTTCCAGCTGTCCGACATCATCAGCCGTTTTCACATGGCTTCCAAGATTGTCTTTGAAAGTGACAAGATGAACAAGGTACACGCCTCAATTTACAATTTGTCTTTCATTCATACGATATTATATACGCACTAGTCCCCGAGCTTGCAACCGAATGCCTTGTTATTCGTTTGGAAGATTTCCTTGTGCCAAATATAGCAACTTGCCTATGTAATAGATAATGTTTTCTATGTATATTAAAATACATCTAACCACCTAGAGCAGAGTCAAATTTCTTTGTGATTCGGATCTGCTTTAGTTTTGAATATCCAGCCATCTAGATCCGAGTCAAGTTTTTCTTGATTCGGATCTGTTTTAGTTTTGAATATCCAGCCATCTAGATCCGAGTCAAGTTTTTCTTGATTCGGATCTGCTTTAGTTTTGAATATCCAACAATCTAGATCCGAGTCAAGTTTTTTCTTGATTCGGATTTTTTGTGGTTTTCTTTGTATAACCTATTGTTATTTCAGCTTGCTCACGATCGGTGAACGGCCGAATTTCAAAGGTTACTCTTCTCGCACAAGAAGCTTCAAGATAAATTCGACAAAATGGTCCCCGTTGTGAAGAAGACTGGTAAACCACTCGGCTTTTAGTGCCCTCTACCTTTGTAGAAACCTCCATTCTTGTAGTAAATTCCGATGTGTTGTTGTGCAGTTAATGTCAACAATCTAAATACCCGGCTTACGAAGAAGGTTCCCACCCTTGAAGGTTAGTTACCCCTTTGCCCTTTTATTTATCCACTTTGTTTTGAAGTAAATCTTGTGTATCTTACAGTATTCCAGCTTCGGCGTAGCCACAAACATTTGTAGTGTCGCATCAAGAATGCATACCTATGCCTGATATGATGCTGCATTTTTTAGAGCAACCTGACACTCACTCGGCGCAACTTAAGGAAAAATATGACGAGATAGCCCGGCTCCGCGCCGAGGTTGAATCTCTTAAACTTTCTCAGAAGTCCGAGTTAGAGAAAGTCGATCAGGAGTTTTCCGAGGAGAAGAACCGACTAAGTCTGCAGCTTCAGAAGGACAAGGAGCTTCTTGATGCCGCCATGCTAAAGAACCAGGCGATGACCGAAGAAATGACTCGCTTTGAGAAGAATAGAGATAATTGGGCCCTGGATCTCCAGAAAATGTTGCGTTACATTCATCATAAGTTTCTGTTTCTAGTCGAGTCATTCTTTGCTTGTAGATTTTCTTGACTTAAGTGACGTTTTTTCTTACAGACCATTTTCCAGAAGCCGAATCCGTGAGTTCAAAGGTTGTGATTGCTGCTCGCGGCCGCCGAGGTGTTCCCATTGTTCCGAATCAAGAATATTCCATTAAGGATTTCCTGGTTTCCGTTGCAGCTGCTATCGAGCCAATGAAAGTCATGGGAAAAGATCTGGTGCAAGCGGCTATTCGGGCCTACCATATGCTCTGGCCGAATGAGCCAAAGATTAAGAAAGTTGAAGTGCTCATGGAGAGGTTGATGGAGTCTCAAACTCGATTGAATCTTTGGCGAGAATCTGCCGGACGAGCCGGAGTTGACATGGCGCTTACTGCTGTTTTGTCATGGTACGAGGATATCTCCCTCGATACCTTGATGAATCTGTGCACCAGGTCTCCTTGGGTCGAAAATCCGGAGTATGTTTCCCGCCGCCAAGCCCGTGCCTATCAGCTTATTGAGTATGCCGATGTTCATCATTGGAACGAAGGGCTGAGCTTTCTCCTTGAGGATGCTGAAGATGATGCTAAGGCTGTGGATGAAGATGAATCTGATGGAGATTCCGGTGATGAGGGTGGATCGGATGAAGATTCTGATAATGCTGATGAGTCCAGTGATAGCTCGGGAGGGGATGCCGAGGCTCGATCCTCCTCCAAGAGAACTGAAGCTTCTCAAGCCCAAGGTGGAGTCTCTCAGTAGACAAAGCCTGCCCAAGATGTTCCTGTGACCTCCGTCGATGCCGAAGTAACCTCTGCAGAGGCTCATGCCACCTCTGAGGCCCCTTCTCCTAAGGTCGTTCCTTCTAGCGAGGCCGAGGTAGCCTCGGCTGCGTCCGAGATACTAATGTCGGAAACTTCTGCTACTGCTATTGTTCCTCCCACGGGTGATTCGGCAACTACCGATGCTTAAGCTTAAAAACCCTAACTTGTTCAAGTCCCCGGTATGCCGGGTGTATGCTGTCCTAAAACAATCTTCCCCTTTTGGTACTATGTGATTCGTTTAACTTTGGCATCATATGATGTAGTAATGTTGTTACTCTTCTAGTTGAATTTGTGTGATCCGTATCTATGTTTGCAAAATTTCAACTTCGTAAGTTCGAATCATATTTCCACATGTTTGATTCTCGTTCGGCATCCATTTTGTGTCTTTCATCTATTCTTAGTCGCAAAACTCTTGATTTTATGATTTTGTCTCAATGACTATGAGAATTATGTCTATACGTCATTTAGTCTGATAGACTTACTACCTCTCCGAGTCATCTATTGGTAAGATAATATAAATAGGGTACTTTCCACATTATACCTCGAACTATGGAGGTTGTTACTCGTATGATTATGATAGTACAAATTCATGGGGAATTCCCCGAGTTATTGCTCGGGTTGCCAAAGTAATCATTCATATTACACATGTGATTGATGATATACAAGACGGGGTAGTCCCCGAGTCACTGTTGAGCCATCGAGGTTTCATACATAATCAAATCGACGAATAGTACGGGGTAGTCCCCGAGTTACTCCTCGAGTTACCGAAGTTTCATTAAAAACGACAAATAACATGGGCTAGTCCCCGAGTCACTGCTCGAGCTACCGAAGTTTCATTAAAAACGACAAATAACATGGGGTAGTCCCCGAGTCCTTGCTCGAGCTACCGAAGTTTCATTAAAAACGACAAATAACATGGGGTAGTCCCTGAGTCATTGCTCAAGCTACTGAAATCTCATTAACTCATGTATGATACATCAATTTGATACATAATATTGCTGGATACAACACACTTCCTCTAAGTGTAAAACAGACGAATTAAAGCCACATTCCACGGTATTTTTGATTCGTCTCCGGACTTATCCGCCTTGTTCTTTCCTGGTGCTTGAGCGTCGATTAGGTAGTATGCATCGTTGTGTAATGCTTTTCTCACGATAAATGGGCCTTCCCATGGAGGTGAGAGCTTATGCATGCTGGCTGTGCGTTGCACTAGCCGAAGAACTAGATCTCCTTCCTTGAAAACTCTTGGACTTACTTTCTTGCTATGATATCGCCTGAGGTCTTGTTGATAAATAACTGATCTTGATAGTGCCAATTCTCGTGCTTCTTCTAGTAAGTCCATATCAGATTGTCGTGATATTTCATTTACTTCGGCGCTTGTGTATTGGGTGACTCTTGGATAGTCATGCATTATGTCGGCTGGAAGTACAGCTTCTGCCCCATATACGAGAAAGAATGTGGTATATCCCGTCGATCTATTCAGGGTGGTCCTGAGGCTCCACAACACTGCTGGGAGCTCTTCAATCCAGCATCCTGCCGACCTTTGTAGTGGTTCTATCAACCTAGGTTTTATTCCGGACAGTACTAATCCATTTGATCTTTCTACTTGTCCATTTGATGCTGGGTGAGCCACCGAAGCAACATCGAGTCTTATGTGCTTCTCTTGGCAGAATCTAGCAAAATCTCCTTCAGCGAAGTTTGTGCCATTACTGTGATGATACTGTGTGGGTAACCATATCTCAGTATAATATCTTTGAGGAATTTCACCGTCGTGGGCCCGTCACATTTTCTTATTGGCTTCACTTCTATCCACTTTGTGAATTTGTCCACCATGACCAAAATGTGAGTCATGCCGCCGCGAGCCGGCTTAAATGGACCTACCATATCTAAACACCACACAGAGAATGGCCAAGTGATTGGTATTGTTTTTAACTCGGACAAAGGCATATGTATTTTGCTGGCGTATCTCTGGCAGCCGTTACACTTTGTTACCATTTCCTTTGCTTCCTTCAGCGCAGTTGGCTAGTAAAATCCATGCCTGAATGTTTTGGCCATGAGGGCTCTAGACGAGCCATGGTGCCCACACTCTCCTTGATGTATATCCAAGAGGATCTCTTGTCCCTCTGCCGAGTCAACGCATCGTTGCAGCACATCTGTCACACTTCTCTTATAAAGCTCATTATTTATGATTGTGTAATCTTTTGATCTTCTCGCTATCTGCCTGTCCATAACCTCATCATCTGGCAAGATATCTTCTTTGAGGAATGAGAATATGGGCTGTGCCCATTGCGGCATGACTTTTTCCGAGAAAATTGTGTTGTCAATTTCCTTCATCTCTGCCGACATAACCTCTGTCGACTTTTCCCAATCCATTTGTGGGTCAACCGAATCAATCTCCGAGTAGTTCGGTTCATGTTCTTTGTCAATTTCCATTGGGACGCACCCTTCTATCTGATCTGACAAGATACGAATTGACTCGGATTCTGGTGAAGGTGTAATTGATGGCTTTCTTAGGTGTTCCAAGGCTATACCGGGCAGAATTGATTGTCTGGTTGATCCTAGCTTCGACAGTGTATCTACAACATCATTTTTTGCCCGAGGTATGTGATGGAATTCACATCCATCAAAATAACCACTAATTTTCTGCACATGAAACCTATATAGGGCCATATTTGCATCCAGTGCGTCCCAATTCCCTGACACTTGCTGGACTACGAGGTCCGAATCCCCGTAATCAAGAATCCGACATATGCCGATCTCTTTTGCCATTTTTAGGCCATGGACAAGCGCCTCATACTCGGCTACATTGTTTGATGCAGCGAAATGTATTTGCAACACATATTTCAGCTGATCCTTTTTTGGAGAGGTTAACACTATCCCTGCTCCTAGACCATTTCTTAACTTGGACCCATCAAAGTGCATCGTCCAATAGTTCGGATCTGGCAATGGGGGTTCGTACTGCACCTCGTCCCAGTCTACAAAAAAGTCGGCCACTGCCTGAGATTTAATTGCATCTCGCCTATCAAATTGCGGAGCATAAGGTGACAACTCAATTGCCCATTTTTCTATTCGTCTACTTGCATCTTTGTTGCTTAGTATCTCGGCTATCGGTGCCTCACAAATCACCTTTATTGGGTGTTCTTCAAAATAATGTTTGAGCTTCTTTGCCGACATGTACACTCCGTAAGCCATTTTCTGGTAGTGTGGGTAGTTCTGCTTCGAGGCCGATAAGACCTCACTCAGGTAATATACCGGTCTTTGCACCGACTTACCTTCTTCATTTCGTTCAACAACAACTACTGCACTCACCACCCTGTTTGTTGCTGCCACATAGAGTAGCATAGGCTCTTTTGACAATGGGGAAGCCAAGATAGGCGCCGTGGCCAGCATCTTTTTTAACTCATGAAAAGCGCTATTGGCCTGAGGTGTCCAGGTGAACTTGTCGGATTTTTTCATTAATTGATACAAAGGCAATGCTTTTTCACCTAGCCGACTCACGAATTGACTTAGGGATGCAAGACACCCTGTAAAATTTTGTACATCATTTAGGCATTTTGGCAGTTCCATTCTTTCAACCGCACGGATCTTAGTCGGATTTGCCTCTATAACTCGGCTGGACACGAGGAAACCGAGTAATTTTCCGGCAGGTACTCCAAAGGTACATTCTTCCGGGTTAAGCTTCATTCGGAACCTTCTTAAGTTCGCGAATGTCTGTCGAATATCTTCTAGGAGCGTGTTGCTTTCTTTGGTTTTTATAACCACATCATCGACATACACTTGCACATTTTTTTCCGATCTGGTCATGCAGATATTTTTGCATGCATCTTTGGTACGTGGCTCCTACATTACGTAGGCCGAATGGCATGATGCGATAGCAATAAGCCCCATACGAGGTGATAAACGCAGTCTTTATTTGATCAACCGGGTTTAACGGTATCTGGTGGAACCCAGAGTACGCGTCTACAAATGATAATAGCTCGCAATCTGCGGTTGAATCAATGACTTGGTCTATCCTAGGTAAAGGAAAAGGATCTTTGGGACACGCCTTGTTAAGGTTCGTGTAATTGATGCACATTCGCCAAACAACAACTACATTTGGGTCATCCTTTTTCTTTTCTACCAACACCGGGTTTGATAACCAATCCAGATGAAGTACTTCCATGATAAACCCGGCCGCAAGGAGCCGAGCTATCTCATCCCTTATTATCTTTCTCCTGTCTTCAATGAAGCGGTGGAGAGGTTGCTTCACCGGCCTTGCTCCTGGCCTTACGTGCAAAGAGTGCTCAGCCAACTCCCTTGGTACTCCTTGCAGATCCTGTGTTGACCATGCAAAGATATCCCAATTCTCACGGAGGAAGTTGGTGAGCTCACTTTCTAATTTTTCATCTAGGCCGGCACCAATAGTGATGTTGCGCTCTAGGAATTGATCATCGATCTGGATCTTTTTCGTTTCCTTAGTCAGCTGGAATGACACACTTCCATGCGGGTTGGAAAGTGCCGGCATATTAAGCTGTGCTGACTGAGCTAAAGCGGCTACTTCTTGAATTCTTCTTTTCTCTCTTGCGATTACCAAAGACTCGGCCAGGTTTGATCCAGCTGAAGCACATTCCTTTTATTTCCTATAATCTCCAGCTATTGTTATCACCCCCTGAGGTCCTGACATCTTCATTTTCAAGTAACTGATGTGACAACTACCTATAAATTTAGCCAATGCCAGCCGTCTAAGCAAAGCATGATAGCAACTTTCCAGATCCACCACCTCAAACTCCAGATTCTTAGCTCTACAATTCTCTCTTGTGCCGAATAACACATCTACTCGGACCTTCCCAATGGGTTCGCATGAGAGTCCCGGCACTATCCCATGGAACGTTGTCCTTATTGACTGCAGCATATTCGGAGTTATTCCATGTTTGTGCATTGTTTCTTTGTACATGATATTGATGCTGCTCCCATTATCTATCAGTACTTTTGAGAACTTCACGTTGATGCTAGGCCCGACAAACGTCGGATCCAGCACTAAAGCATGCGATCCTGGGTTCGGCATTATCTTCGGATGATCCTTTATGCTCTAGACTATCTCCTGGTCCGACCTTGGCACGTATCTCGGAACTGCCGGCATAACTGCATTTATTTCCATATGTCGGCATTGTACGCTCTGTCTATCTTGTTGTTCTGTTGTGAACACACGGTATGATTGGTGATGTTCCCTGTAATCATTGCATCCATTATTTCCGGGGTTTCCCCTTCCATCTTGATTCTGATTTATCACTTGATGAACTGTATCCCTCTGATCCTGACTCTCATACCTTGGAGGTGGTGGGGGTAACATCAGTTGTTGCGCATTTCCCCCTGTTATTGTGGCTGCTGCTGGTGATGCGCTTGATGCCGTGGTGCTTGTATGGCTGCCAGGTTTCCCATTGCGCTCTTCATCCAGGCGCATTGGCGAGTGGTGTGGTTGGCTGGCTTGGCCGGGTTAGGCGTGTGGAATTTACACGACTGATCCAGAATGGACTCAAACGTGTACTTTAGCCTCTCTTGGCATTGTTTATTTTGTTCAGGTGTCCACTATTTCTTCCCGTCATTCCTCGGTGTCCACTGCTGAGGACCATTCTTCTGTCGTTGATTCTTTCCAAGACTTGGCTGATCCTGCACAACTTACGCCACTTGATTTGAACTGTATCTATACTCCGACCTCTCGTTCCTTCTTCTACCTCGGTATTCATTGCACCGTGATGATCCGGCACCATCCCGGGCGTAATGATCATGTTGCTCACGTTGTTCAGCCGACATAGGCTCTTGTTGAGTCGGATCACCTAAGGCATATGAATCTGCTACTCTGATTGTTTCTGCCAATGTGGTTGGCATATCTCTTTGCAACCTCTGCCACAATACACTTCCATACCTACACCCCTGAGCGAACCATGTAATTGCTTGAAATTCTATAACTCCCTCACATAAATTTCTGAGGTTGCACCACCAAGTTAAGAATTCTCTATCAGTTTCATTCGGGTTCTGCTTGCACATTGTGAGCTGTTGTGGCATGTTTGGCCTCTTATATGTACTTATGAAATTACTGACTGTAACATCCCTAAATTCATATTCCAAAACTCATTCATATCATCCTTGCATTCATCATCATTTAGAGTTTTTCTCAAAATCATTTCCGAAACAGGAGCAATTGTGGCTCATTATTTTATGTAAAGAAACCCTAGCCTTGTGCTAATTATTGTTGAGAAAAATGCTATTTATCCTTCATTATTGTTTAGAATCCAAACACAAGTGATTTCCAAAAATTTGAGCAAAGTAGCAAAGCAAAATATGAATTAAAAACAAATTATATGCCTATTATCATAAAGGCATAGTTTTAATTTATTTTCAAAAGACCCAAATGTTCAGAAGTGTTCAGATGTGTTTAACACCTATTTTAGAGCAAGATTTATTGGACAAAAGTCATGAAAAGCTTTGGATTCAAACAGATTTGAATTTGGGTTTTAAAACCATTTCTGAAAATTCATTCTGAAAAAAGAAAAAGAATTGAGAAGGAAAAAAAGTAGCCAAACTGGCCGACCCAGCCCAACACGGCCCAGACCAGCCCAGTAGTACACACCCCGCGAACCGTTTTCTTTACCACTCTCGCACCAACTCTCAGCAGAGGGGACCCGCTCCACTTCCTCCCTCTCACGACAACGTGGCCCACCCGAGCATCGTCGTCTCCACCCCCCCACGACCTGTTCGTCCCCAAATCAACGCGGCCGTTTCCTGTTGATTACGCGGCTTAAATTCGAGTAAAAGCTCGAGTGATTCTCGCTCGCGAGCTGGCTACATAAACCCCCTCTGCCCCGTCTCTCTTTTCCCCCAAACCCCAAGCCTGAGCCCCAGTGCGCATTGCTCTCTGCAACCCCGCCATCTCCGACGACTGCGCCGGCGAATTCCGGTAAGTCTCGCATTCCCCTCTGCCTCTCATTCATGCTGTCTTGTCCAGTGAGTCGCGGCGCATCTACTGACACACCCCGCTTACCTTCGCATGACCTGTAGCTCCAGCAACGTCGACGACTGACCGCCACCGTCTCCAGCTCCAACTCCGGCGAGCTTCAGCGGTAAGTCCAGACCATCCCGAACCCTGCTTTTCACGCACGCGTCTTCGACATGGTCTTCTGCATCTAACCACATCCTCCGTTTGCATCCTAGCGATCCACAACGTCGCCTTCGACCTCAAGCAGAGCCACCGTTGCCAGATCCAACTCCGGCGAGGAATTCACCGCAACCCTGAGCGCCCCTTGCCGAGTTGTGTACGAGTTGAGCATTCCCACGTCCTTGCGGTCTCGGTGAGTACCTTCCCTATCCTCCTAGTGACCTGTACCGCCGGCGCCGCCACCGTAAATGCGTCGCCACAAGACCGCTAAGCGCCGCTTACGGCTTGGTGATTTAGACCGTTGGATCTGCATCGTGGGGTTAGGATAGAACATTAAGCGAAGGGTAGCGCATCCGAGCCGCCAGATCCCACTTAGATCGTGCGGTCCACGAGCGCGATCCGCGAACCGATCTGCACCGATGAAGGTTGCGACGCGTGGCAAGATTTAATTCAAAAACAGAATTTAAAACCAGATTTTGATCCAAACTTTAAACTGCTATAACTTTTGAATGCCACGTTGGTTTTTTACAAATTTTATACCGTTGGATTCAGTGAAACAAGACCTTTCTGAATATCCAATTTTTTTAACAAATAGTAACCATTAAAATGACTTTATTTGTGGAATCATATTTAAAGCTATTTTGAGTATAGATTTGTTTTGGTAATTGATTTTAAAGTTAAATAAGTTTGTTTTGGCAAAATTTGTGTCCTGTTATGTTTCAGTATCATGCACATGCTTGGTAAAAATTTCCAAAATCACCACTTAGTAAAATTCTTGCATGCATGCATTCATATTATTTTTGATTGAATATATTGTGTGAAATTGAATGCTATAATTTTTCTTGTAGATTTTGCTAGTGATTGTGATTGTGAAGAGTGCTACTCTCCCCACTACCAAGGCAAGTGATATTTCCATGAAGGTTTCTATCCTATGTTTTGTACTAGCATTAGATATTTTGCTTGCATGCTATTTTTGTCCAATGCTAAATTGGGAAATCCTATGTAGATTAGAATAGTATAATTGCTAGGGAATTCTCCCTATGATAAGTTGCCATGCCTAGCTATATAGCAAACAAGGGTTGGTGAAAATCTACACTTACCATGATGGAAATATTTCTAAGTCATGAGACTTATATTTTTCTAATAAAACCACTAAGTTAAATGAACCTCTGGGTGGAATGGAAGAATGGTTTATGTTGAGTGGTTACACAAGGCCATGGACTTGGGTTGTGTATCTCACTTGTGGTAAGCCACCCAGGCACAAAGGGATTTGGAGGCCAAGTGTTGAGAAAGCTTATAGTGCAACCACTTGGCAATATGGGCTCTGCCTTGATCATATAGGTTGCTGGAACTTAGTCAATTGGACAGTTGGTGGTAGATGGGATGATAGGTTGGAGCGCGTCCGTTTGACTAAGGAAAGGCTTCTGAAAGGTCCTGTCTTGGGAAACCAAGTCTGGTGGGGAAAGTGCACAACCTCTGCAGATGGAAAACCTAAGTACTTAGCCTAGTCCAAGGCAATGGACACTTTTGAGCATCAAGACATGGAAGCTACAAGAATCTCATCACTCCAACTTCTAAGTAAAATTTTGTGGGTGAACAATGGTGAAGACCCCAATGTCTATTGGTGGTTCTTTGGAAATGTTTTGACAAAGAAAACTTAGTGATTTCAACTAATAGGTAAAACCTATTTTCAAGCAAAGCAAGCCAAGCTACACTTAGCCAGAATGCATATAGTAATATAGTCCACTTAAAATATACTAAGGTATCACTTGCCAATACTATTCCAGAGTATTGACCCTCTGTGGTCAGAACTTGTGATGTTGCAGGTTACTCCGATGATGAGTAGGAGTCATGAGTCTACACTCAACATGCTTGCCTGTGGCACATGAAGATGAAGACTTGTGTTTATTTACTTATTCCTTAAACTCTTGTATTAGGCCTTTGGCCCTGAGTTGTAAAAGACTATGTTTTATCTCTGGAATGAATGTAATAAACGACCTTTGTATCTGTGTACTTCATCTTAAACTGTGGATGCTAGCATTGATCCAGGGACTAGCATTGCAATCACAGGGATCCTTTCCTTTAAAAAGGAGGGGTCTAACAGATGGTATCAGAGCACTGTGTTGCCTGTAGGATTATGACCCTAGGATTGAAAACTACTAAGGAAAAATTTTCAACCACTTCTACACTTGTCTATTCTTCTCGTAAAACTTTTCTAATCTTTTCATTCTCAACTCCATTTGTAGATGAACTCCATAAATGAAGCCGTGAAGAAAGGACCACTCATGACCATGACCTTGGAGTGTGAAACTGAGTTTCCCAATATACTCAAGGACCTCATGGTGGCAATGGAAGCACATGGTGCAGCTGTGTACAAGGGCTTTCCAGTGATGGATGAAGGAGTGGAGTATTGGTGGGTACAACTTCACTTGTACAAAAACAAGGAAGACAACCACAAAGAAAGGGGATTCTGCATGTACACCAACACCAAAATGCACACCACATTCTTTGAGTCAGCCAGAGATGCAGCTTGGAGGACTATCAAAGAACTAAGTGCTAGAGTTAAGTGCTAATGCTCAACCTCCAAAAATACTTAGAGAAAGAGAAGGAACTTACCCAAGAGTTGGAAGCCACCAACCAAGAGTTAAGGGGAGATATAATAGACTTAGTGATGGAATCATGTGAGCAAGATAGGTGGATTGCCTCTAGGAACATAGTGATAGCCACGAGATCCGATGAGATAGGCCTATAAGCACACTTTGTTAGTGGACCACCATCTATCACCTTATTTTCCAAAATGATACCTTAAATAAGTTGGACCTTGTTTGATGTAATGAATTTATGTATGCATGACTTGTGTGATATTGTGTTCCATGGTTATGTATGAGATGATTGTTTTGTATTTATCTTAAATGATGTTGTTCTAACTTTTCAATTTTTTAAATAGATGCCTATTGCCATCAAGACTTCTTTGAGGAGTTCAGTTACTCGTTTGGACCCGTATCATTGAGCTTACCACTTTGCTCGATCTCCCTCTTCCCACCATCACGGTGTACCCACTCACCAAGTTCGAGAGGAAGGACCTCAGGGCTTGAAGGTGAACCAGCCGGGACGCGGGCCGAGCCTACTCGAGGCCATCGTCTTCAAGCTAATGCACGGCAGGGAGAGAGGCATGGAGGTAGTCATGCAGACCTGATAGGCGTTTAGGCCGTCCTCCCGGCGTTAGGGGCACCCACTTCCACGTCTTCGCGGCGTGATGTTGATGGAGAGTCCGTCGACTTTGAGGGCGACTCGAGGACACGGCGAGCCGATATCTCTATCTCCGGACTTAGAGACTCTCCTCGTGCGTGGACACGGATAGGGAAGCGTCATGCTTGGCAATGACGAAGCTTGGTACAGCTACGCGAGAAGGACAAGCTTTTCGCACAGCAGGATGAGATGATCAAGGAAATGGAGACAAAGTTCGAGGCCCAGGACCGCAAGTTCAAGAGTCAGGAGAAACGCGTCCAGGATAGGAACAAGAAAATCTGGGACATGATCGAGGAACTGAAGTCCAAGGACTTTGAGCTTGAGCAGCAGCAGATGGTTATTGAGAGGCTTCGCTCCCAGAAGAGGGATCTCAAGGCCAAGGTCGATTCCTTGACCACTACGATTGAGGAGAACAAGACCGCGATGGAGAACGCAGGTCTTACCTTCGTCGAGGAGGAGATTGAGGCTGATGAGTAGACTTGACTACACGTTTACCTTTCATATTCATACTTGTTATTGTGAACTTATTATTGGACCATCCGACATGTGGATGGCTTGCCACTTGTGTGTTTTACTTCATGAGCTTGTTATGAGGTTGTTGAGTTTTTATTCTTATGTTGCTTGTTATGTGTTTGCTTATGATGTATTGTGCATAAAACATCTATGGGTATCTCATTCTTATCTATTTGAACAAACCACAGATGCCTCCCCATCGCGCAAACCCCAACCCCAACAACATCACCCCGGAAATGCAACAAATGATGAATGCACAAACACAGCTTATGCAAATGATGACAACATTCATGCAGAACCAGAACAACAACAACCCCAACAACAACAACAATAACAACAACAACAACAACAACCCTCCGGGTTTTGATATGCTCACCAGATTTCTGCGTCTGAGGCCAGCTAAGTTTTCGGGAACAACTGATCCCATGGTAGCCAATGACTGGCTACGTTCTGTGAATAAGGACTTAGTGACCGTGGGCTGCACGGATGCTGAAAAAGTCAGGTTCGCAGCACATCTGTTGGAAGGACCAGCCGCCACATGGTGGGACAACTTCCAAATCACCACTCCTATTGATGAGGTGACTTGGGCTATCTTTGAAGATGGCTTTCGCACTGCTCACATCTCATCAGGAATGATGAGTCTGAAAAAGGAGTTTCACAACCTGAAACAGCGCCACCGCAGCGTGGCTGAATACATAGAAGAGTTCAAAAATCTGGCGCGCTATGCACCGGATGAGGTTGACACTAATGCAAAAAGAAAGGAAAAATTTCTGGAGGGTTTGAACGATGAGCTGAACCTACAGTTGTCTCTGGCATATGTTCCAACTTATCAGTATTTGTGTGACAAGGCTGCTATTTTGGAAAGTAAAATGAAGCAAGTCGAGAGTAGGAAGAGGAAACACTCCGACAAGCACAGCTCGGGATCGTATCACAAACGATCTCACTATGATGACAGTGGCAGCTCAGGATCCCATAAGCATGGGAAATTCAACAAGCACCACAACCACAACCGTCATGAAAACAAGCATCACCGCGGTCATGACAATGACAAGTATAAGAACCACAAGAGTGGACATAAGAGCCACCACAGTGGTAATGGTAATGGAAGTGGAAGTCAGCATGTTAAAAAGGACATCAGTCAAGTTGAGTGCTTCAAATGCAAGAAGCTGGGGCATTATGCTAATGAGTGCCCTGAGAAGAAAGTGGAAGGACCTAACAAACCAAATCCTTTCCAGAAAGGACAGGTTAACCACATCAATGTGGAGGAGGTCTATGAAGAGCACGATCTTTTCTTTGGCAAGTTCGACTCAATTCCATTCCAAAGATTTGTACTCTTTGACACTGGTGCATCTCATTCATTCATATCAAAAGCATTTGTTGATAGAAATGGGTTTGCATCTGAAAACATTGGGTGTCCAATAAAAGTTAGTTCTCCGGGTGGAGACATGATAGTAAGTCTTGGATGCCGGGACCTTGTCATAGAGTTTGGAAAACATAAGTTTCTAGTAAGCCTGATAATCCTAGATTCCCAAGGACTAGACGTAATTTTGGGAATGGAATGGATGGCTAAGTATGAAGGAGTACTAGATTGCGCAAATCGTACAGTTGCACTCACAACTCCAGAAGGGAAAAGAATAAAATTCAAGTCAAATTTTGAACCCAAAGGAAGTAAACTGAATTCTCTTAAGGGGGTTAGCATGGACGGTGTGCCAATTGTGTGTGAGTATCCGGATGTATTTCCGGAAGAATTACCAGGAATGCCACTAGATAGAGATGTGGAGTTTCTAATAGATTTGGTACCAGGTTCTGGACCAATAGCTAAGAGACCGTACAAAATGTCAGTTGATGAACTGAAAGAACTCAAGAAGCAGTTAGGAGAACAGTTGCAGAAAGGGTTTATTCAACCAAGTTCTTCATCTTGGGGAGCCCCGGTATTGTTTGTGGAGAAGAAGGATAGAACACAAAGATTGTGTATTGACTACCGTTCTCTCAACAAGGTGACCATCAAGAACAAATATCCTTTGCCAAGAATCAACGATTTGTTTGATCAACTAGAAGGAGCATGTGTGTTCTCGAAGATTGATCTCCGGTCAGGTTATTTTCAACTCAAGATAAGAGAGCAAGACATACCTAAGACCGAATTCACCACAAGATATGGATTGTATGAGTACACTGTGATGCCTTTTGGTTTAACCAACGCTCCAGCGTACTTCATGAATATGATGAACAAGGTGTTCATGGAATTCCTGGACAAGTTCGTTGTCGTTTTCATCGATGACATTTTAGTTTACTCCAAGAGCAAGGAAGAACATGAAAGACACTTACGCTTGATACTCGAAAAGTTAAGAGAGCATAAACTTTATGCCAAATTCAACAAGTGTGAGTTTTGGTTAGAGGAAGTTGGTTTTCTTGGTCATGTTATGACAAAGGATGGTGTGGCAGTTGATCCTGCTAAGGTTTCAGCTGTGACAGAATGGGAATCTCCCAAGAATGTAAAAGAAGTTCGTAGTTTCCTCGGCTTAGCAGGTTACTACAGAAGGTTCATTGAAAATTTCTCGAAGGTTGCTAAGCCAATGACAAAATTGCTAAAGAAGGACAAGAAATTTGCTTGGAATGAAGGTTGCGAAGTCAGCTTCCAAGAGTTGAAGAAGAGACTTGTGACAGCACCAGTTCTATGTCTGCCAGATTTGGAAAAGGATTTCCAAGTATATTGTGATGCGTCTCATCAAGGTTTGGGTGACGTACTTATGCAAGATGGTAAAGTCGTAGCCTATGCTTCGAGACAACTCAAAACTCATGAAGTAAACTATCCTACTCATGATTTGGAGTTAGCCTCTGTCGTCCATGCACTCAAAACATGGAGACATTACCTTTTGGGTAAGCGGTGTGAAGTGTTCACCGATTATAAGAGTTTGAAGTATATCTTCACCCAGAAAGAAATCAACATGAGACAAAGGAGATGGCTAGAACTTATTAAGGATTACGACTTAAGTTTGCAATACCACCCCGGTAAAGCGAACGTAGTAGCCGATGCTCTAAGTCGTAAGACGTTCGTAAATGGCCTTACCAAAGGGGAATTGCCAAATGACTTGTGTAAGCAATTCAAAGAACTCAGATTGGAGATTGTGCCTGAAGGACATCTCATGTCCTTAGATGTTCAACCCACTTTATTGGACAAGATCCGAGAAGTTCAGAAGACTGATAAGGAAATTGAAAAGATTAAGGAAAATATAAGTCTAGGGAAAGCTAAGAGTTTCCATATAGACGAACAAGGTGCCTTATGGCACGGGAAACGTATTTGTGTTCCACAAGATCCGGAGTTGCAGAAACTGATTCTACAAGAGGCTCACAACTCTCCGTATTCTATTCACCCGGGAAACACCAAGATGTACATGGACATGAAAGAAAGATTTTGGTGGAACAATCTCAAAAGGGACATCGCCGAACATATTGCTTTGTGTGATGTGTGTAGCAGAGTAAAAGCGGAACATCAGAAACCAGCAGGTTTGCTTCAACCCCTGCCTATTCCTGAATGGAAGTGGGAAAATATTGGTATGGATTTCATTACCGGATTACCAAGGACCCGGTCAGGGTATGATTCCATATGGGTGGTAGTGGATCGCCTAACTAAAGTGGCTCATTTTATACCCGTGAAGACAACTTATACAAGTGCCAAGTTAGCAAAAATCTACATGAGCAGAATTGTATGCCTTCACGGTGTGCCCAAGAGTATTGTGTCAGATAGAGGAACTCAGTTCACTTCTCACTTTTGGAGACAGCTTCATGAATCTTTGGGAACGAGGTTGGAATTCAGTACTTCCTTTCATCCTCAAACGGATGGACAAACAGAAAGGACTAACCAAATTCTTGAAGACATGTTGAGAGCCTGTGCTTTAGACTATGGAGCAAGTTGGGATGAAAGCTTGCCTTACGCAGAGTTCTCTTACAACAATAGTCATCAAGCTAGTATTGGAATGGCACCATTTGAGTTACTCTCACGGAAGAAATGTACCACCCCATTACTATGGAATGGTGTGGGCGAGAAGTTTATTTGGACCTGATCTCATCAAAGACGCCAAGAGAAGGTCAAATTGGTTAGGGACAGTTGAAGGTAGCACAGTCAAGCGGAAAAGCTACGCAGATTCTAAGCGTAGAAGTCACCCCTGAAGTTGGGGATAGGGCTTATCTCAGGGTATCACCACTCCGTGGAGTGAAAAGATTTGGAGTCAAGGGAAAGTTGGCACCAAGATATGTTGGGCCATTCAAGATTCTAAGTCGCAAAGGAGAAGTTGCATATGAAGTTGAATTGCCTGAATCAATGTCAACTGTCCATAATGTGTTTCATGTGAGTCAGCTTAAGAAATGTCACCCAGAAATGGAAGAAACTTCTCTGAAGGATACCATACCATTGGAAGAAGTCCAGCTAGAAAGTGATCTCACTTATGAGGAAAAACCTGTGAAGATTCTTGAGACCGCAGAAAGGGTTACCAGGACTAAGACTATCAAGTTTTGTAAGGTGCAATGGAACCATCACTCCGGAGAGGAAGCAATATGGGAAAGAGAAGATGATCTTCGAAAAGACTACCCTCACCTATTTGCTAGCCAATCCGAATCTCGAGGGAGAGATTCATCTTAAGGGGGTTAGATTTGTAACATCCCTAAATTCATATTCCAAAACTCATTCATATCATCCTTGCATTCATCATCATTTAGAGTTTTTCTCAAAATCATTTCAGAAACAGGAGCAATTGTGGCTCATTATTTTATGTAAAGAAACCCTAGCCTTGTGCTAATTATTGTTGAGAAAAATGCTATTTATCCTTCATTATTGTTTAGAATCCAAACACAAGTGATTTCCAAAAATTTGAGCAAAGTAGCAAAGCAAAATATGAATTAAAAACAAATTATATGCCTATTATCATAAAGGCATAGTTTTAATTTATTTTCAAAAGACCCAAATGTTCAGAAGTGTTCAGATGTGTTTAACACCTATTTTAGAGCAAGATTTATTGGACAAAAGTCATGAAAAGCTTTGGATTCAAACAGATTTGAATTTGGGTTTTAAATCCATTTCTGATAATTCATTCTGAAAAAGAAAAAGAATTGAGAAGGAAAAAAATAGCCAACCAGCCAAACTGGCCGACCCAGCCCAACACGGCCCAGACCAGCCCAGTAGTACACACCCCGCGAACCGTTTTCTTTACCCATTCTCGCACCCACCAACTCACTGACAGAGGGGACCCGCTCCCACTTCCCTCTCTCGCTGACAACCGCGGCACACCCGAGCATCGTCGTCTCCACCCCCCCATGACCTGTTCGTCCCCAAATCAACGCGGCCGTTTCCTGTTGATTACGCAGCTTAAATTCGAGTAAAAGCTCGAGTGATTCTCGCTCGCGAGCTGGCTACATAAACCCCCTCTGCCCCCTCTCTCTTTTCCCCTAAACCCTAAGCACAGAACGCCCCCAGGCTGCGCGCATTGCTCTCTGCAACCCCGCCATCTCCGACGACTGCGCGGGCGAATTTCGGTGAGTCTCGCGTTCCCCTCTGCCTCTCATTCATGCTGTCTTGTCCAGTGAGTCGCGGCGCATCTACTGACACACCCCGCTTACCTTCGCATGACCTGTAGCTCCAGCAACATCGACGACTGACCGCCACCGTCTCCAGCTCCAACTCCGGCGAGCTTCAGCGGTAAGTCCAGACCATCCCGAACCCTGCTTTTCACGCACGCGTCTTCGACGTGGTCTTCTGCATCTAACCACATCCTCCGTTTGCATCCTAGCGATCCACAACGTCGCCTTCGACCTCAAGCAGAGCCACCGTTGCCAGATCCAACTCCGGCGAGGAATTCACCGCAACCCTGAGCGCCCCTTGCCGAGCTGTGTACGAGTTGAGCATTCCCACGTCCTTGCGGTCTCGGTGAGTACCTTCCCTATCCTCCTAGTGACCTGTACCGCCGGCGCCGCCACCGTCTGGTCGTCGCCGCCGCGCACAGCCGCTAAGCGCCGCCAGTTTCTGGCTTGGTGATTTAGACCGTTGGATCTGCATCGTAGGGTTAGGATAGAACATTAAACAAAGGGGTAAGCGCGCATCTGAGCCGCTAGATCCCACTTAGATCGTGCGGTCCACAGAGCGCGATCCGCGCGAACCGGTATGCACCAGTAAGGTTGCGACGCGTGGAAAGATTTAATTCAAAAACAGAATTTAAAACCAGATTTTGATCCAAACTTTAAACTGCTATAACTTTTGAATGCCACGTTGGTTTTTTACAAATTTTATACCGTTGGATTCAGTGAAACAAGACCTTTCTGAATATCCAATTTGTTTAACAAATAGTAACAATTAAAATGACTTTATTTGTGGAATCATATTTAAAGCTATTTTGAGTATAGATTTGTTTTGGTAATTGATTTTAAAGTTAAATAAGTTTGTTTTGGAAAAATTTGTGTCCTGTTATGTTTCAGTATCATGCACATGCTTGGTAAAAATTTCCAAAATCACCACTTAGTAAAATTCTTGCATGCATGCATTCATATTATTTTTGATTGAATATATTGTGTGAAATTGAATGCTATAATTTTTCTTGTAGATTTTGCTAGTGATTGTGATTGTGAAGAGTGCTACTCTCCCCACTACCAAGGCAAGTGATATTTCCATGAAGGTTTCTACCCTATGTTTTGTACTAGCATTAGATATTTTGCTTGCATGCTATTTTTGTCCAATGCTAAATTGGGAAATCCTATGTAGATTAGAATAGTAGAATTGCTAGGGAATTCTCCCTATGATAAGTTGCCATGCCTAGCTATATAGCAAACAAGGGTTGGTGAAAATCTACACTTACCATGATGGAAATATTTCTAAGTCATGAGACTTATATTTTTCTAATAAAACCACTAAGTTAAATGAACCTCCTGGGTGGAATGGAAGAATGGGTTATGTTGAGTGGTTACACAAGGCCATGGACTTGGGTTGTGTATCTCACTTGTGGTAAGCCACCCAGGCACAAAGGGATTTGGAGGCCAAGTGTTGAGAAAGCTTATAGTGCAACCACTTGGCAATATGGGCTCTGCCTTGATCATATAGGTTGCTGGAACTTAGTCAATTGGACAGTTGGTGGTAGATGGGATGATAGGTTGGAGCGCTTCCATTTGACTAAGGAAAGGCTTCTGAAAGGTCCTGTCTTGGAAAACCAAGTCTGGTGGGGAAAGTGCACAACCTCTGCAGATGGAAAACCTAAGTACTTAGCCTAGTCCAAGGCAATGGACACTTTTGAGCATCAAGACATGGAAGCTACAAGAATCTCATCACTCCAACTTCTAAGTAAAATTTTGTGGGTGAAAAAGGGTGAAGACCCCAATGTCTATTGGTGGTTCTTTGGAAATGTTTTGACAAAGAAAACTTAGTGATTTCAACTAATAGGTAAAACCTATTTTCAAGCAAAGCAAGCCAAGCTACACTTAGCCAGAATGCATATAGTAATATAGTCCACTTAAAATATACTAAGGTATCACTTGCCATTACTATTCCAGAGTATTGACCCTCTGTGGCTGTAACTTGTGATGTTGCAGGTTACTCCGATGATGAGTAGGAGTCATGAGTCTACACTCAACATGCTTGCCTATGGCACATGAAGATGAAGACTTGTGTTTATTTACTTATTCCTTAAACTCTTGTATTAGGCCTTTGGCCCTGAGTTGTAAAAGACTATGTTTTATCTCTGGAATGAATGTAATAAACGACCTTTGTATCTGTGTACTTCATCTTAAACTGTGGATGCTAGCATTGATCCAGGGACTAGCATTGCAATCACAGGGATCCTTTCCTTTAAAAAGGAGGGGTCTAACACTGACAAACATTTCCTCAAAATCCAACCAACAGTTGATACTGCCCGTTGGCAAATTATTCAACCAAACTCTGGCCGGCCCTTCCAACATCTAGGGACAATATATCTCACAGCCCATCTTAAATTTCCCCCGGCTATTTTTACGGCCGTGACATAATCAATTAGCCAATCTTGCAGCTTCCTACTTTCATTGTATGTTTTTGTGCCTCTTTCCAACTGGAAGTTCGGCACGGGCGGTTCGCCCATAATCGGAGGTCCAAAACATGCCGTGCCAGGCGGACCCTGTTCTTCCAACAGCTCGGACCGATACAGTCTGTCCAGCTTCAATCTTGCGTTTGTTGACGGCAAATTTCTACAGATAATCCTTTCCTGCACTCCATAACGGGTTTGCCCACCATGCTCTGCATTTTCCATCTCTGAGTAACCATCATTATATCTGTCAGTTGCCGTAACATCCCAAAAATCATGATTTATAAAGTTTGCATAGCATTCATGCATTCATAAGAATTTCACCCTTTCAAATGAATTTTCAACATAAGAAACCATATTTTGCCTATTAACTTTATTCATGTAAGGCAAGGTTTATATTTTACTTTCTAAATATGATTAGGATTTGATCAGTAATGATTGGAAAGTGAATACAAAGGCCAAACAAATTTTTTCAAAACAATTCAAACATAAAACCATCTTTATGCCTATTATCATTATGTTATTAAGGGCATGGTTTTTATTTATTTTCAAACTCAAAATGGTTTTTGAGTATAAGATGATGCTTTACACATCCTTGGACACAAGAAACACAGAACAAAATTCTGTAAGAAATTCAAATTGAAACAGATTTGAAATAGTCATTCAAATTCAAACCAGAAAATCAAAACAGAAAAACAAAAGGAGAAAAGGAGAAAAGGAGAAAAAAAATAAACCTAGCTAACTAACTAGCCCAACCCACCCGCGGCCCAACAGCCAGCCCAGCAAGCCCACCCGAGAAACCCCCTCCCCTATCTGTTTCTCACCCACGCGCGCACCCTCTCTCTCTGTCGAGTGGACCCAATGCCCAGTCAGCATCGTCGTCCCCAAATTTCCGCGCGAAGACTCGCTCCACCGTTTCTTCCTCGCAGTGATGCCGCGTTGATTTCTCGTTTAATTCCCATTGATACAGCGCGTAATTGCCGCTCTCACTGTGGCTACATAACCACCTCACTGCCCCGCATCTTTCCCCTCACTCACCACTGCCTAAGCGCCACCAGACTGTTCGTATTGGAGCTCACATCGACGTGCCACCGAACGTCTCCGGCGACTGATTCCAGTGAGCCCCAACCGCCCCTTCGCTTCTGGTTCAAACAAGCATGACCCTTGTGTCCTTGTGCACCTTCTGATGTCTCTAGTTTGCCTGCTCGTGACCCAGGTCGTCGTCCCCGTCCACCTCTGCAAACGACCGAGCCACCGCTGAACTCCTTCGAGCAATCACGGTAAATACCGAGCACCCCTTGACCCCTCTTGCATACGACTAGGTTCGCCATGTCCTTGCGCATCTACCGATGCTCCTGGTTTGTGCTAGGGCGATCCAGAACATGGGCACCATCTTCGTCTGCAAGAACCCGACGCCGCTCGCAACTCCGACGAGCTCTAGCCACCACTACAGCACGCCCCCGCCCCAACCGCGACCACGTTGAGCTTCCTCGCAACCGTGCGACGCTGGTAAGGCCAACCACAACCTCTAGCCCCCTCTGAATTTTCCAGACCATCGCCTCCAGTAGTGCCGCCGCCGCTGGAACCTCGCGCGCCGCCAGTTCTTGGCCAAGCCGTCGTGGGCCGTTAGATCTAGATCCAGCGTGTCAGATTAGATCACTTATCGAAGGGGTATGGTTAGATCTGGCCCATGCGCTTCCACTTAAATCCAACGGCTTCGGATGATCGATCCAACCGAACCGGTACGGGCCTATCAGACGCGTCCACGTGTCTGTAGTTTTGTTTTAAAATCTGATTTTGAATCTATGAGTTATTCAAACTTGTAAAATTCATAACTTTGGTTCTGTTTATCCAAAAAATACAAATAATATACCATTGGAATCACAAAAATAAATCCTACACATATTTAGGCTTGGTTTTGTGATTTGCTTCTGTTAAAATAGAATTTTATGCAGAGACATTTGTAGGCCTATTTTGTGTATAAAAATTATTTGGAAAATGTTTTAAAAGACAAATTAAGTTTAATTGGTGTATAAATGTTTAGTTCATTGTTCATTACTGTTTTACTTGTCTTATTTAGTTTATAAAAATCATCACATGGTATTTGCGTGCATTCATATATTTTTGCTTGAATTTGTTTGGAATATAAGTTTGGTGCTATCATTTTATGTGTAGATTTTGGTGCTAGTGGTGATTGTGATTGTGAGGATTGTTGCTACTCCCCCAACTACCAAGGCAAGTGGTGATTCATATTTTTGTCCCAATATTTTAAATATGCATTAGTGATATTTTGTATAGGGCTTGCATGATGTTTTTGCTAAGTATCTATATGATATGCTTGGGAAATCCTAGTTGTTGTAGACTTGTTAGAATTTCCTCTAAGTTAAGATACTTGATATATTGCCATGCTTAGCCTAGCTAGTAGCAATCAAGGGTGGATTATATACATGCTATGGAAATTATTTCTAAATCTTTGACTTGAGTTTTTGCTTAATAAAAACAACTAAGTGAATGAATCACCTAGGTGGAATGATGTGTTTGGGTTATGTTGAGTGGTTACACAAGGCCCATATCTATGGTCTACCTTATGTATCACACTTGTGGAAAGACACCCAGGAACAAAGGTATTTGAGATGCCATATGTTAAGAATCTTCTAGTGCAGCCACATGGCAATATAGACTCTACCTGGATCATATAGGTTGCAATAAGTTAGCCAAATGGACAGTTGATGGTAGGGGGTGATAGGTTTGGAGCGCGTCCATTTTGGTCTAAGGGAAGTCTTCTGAAAGGTCTTGTCTCGATGCATGTCGAGTCTTGTGGGGAAAGTGCACCACCTATCGAGAAGGAAGAATCTAAGTACTTAGCCGTGTCCCTGGCAATGGACAATTTGAGCATCAAGACATGGAAGCTATCAAGAATCCCCTCATCCCAATTTCTAATTTAAAAACTTGTGGTTGAACAAGGGTAAAGGTTCACCAATGTCTATTGGTGGTTCCTTGGGAGTTTTTGTCAAACAAAAACATAGTGTTTTCAACTGATAGGTAAAACCTATTTTGAGCAAAGAAAGCCTAAGCTACACTTAGCCAAATTCATGTAGAAGCTAGAAACTATTGCTCTACTAAGGTATCACTTGCCAATACTATTCCAATGTATTGACCCACTATGGATGTAACTTGTGATGTTGCAGGTTACTCTGATGAGGATTAGGGTTATGAGTCTACACTCAACATGCTTTCTTGTGGCACATGAAGATGAAGACTTTTATTTATGTCGTTAAGTTAAACTCTTGTACTAGCCTATGGCTATGGAGTTGTAAAAGACTATGTTATCTCTAGAATGACGATGTAATAATGACATTTGTTTCTGTGTACTTCAACTTAAACTATGGATGCTATCACTTGATCCAGGGACTAGCATTGCAATCACAGGGACCTTTACCTTTATAAAGGTGGGGTCTTACAGATGGTATCAGAGCACTGTGGTTGCCTGTAGGATTATGACCCTAGGTTGGATTAGACTAAGAAACCACTAAGGAAAAATTTCAACACTTTGAAAAATTTCCACACTTGTCTTTTTATTCTCGTAAACTTTTCTAATCTTCTTTCTCATCTCTATTTGTAGATGAACTCCATCAACAAAGCCGTCAGGAAGGGACCACTCATGACAATGACCTTGGAGTGTGAGATTGAATTTCCCAAGGCACTCAAGAACCTTATGGTTACCATGGGGATACATGGTGCAACTGTGTACAAGGGATTCCCTATGATGGATGAAGGAGAAGAGTATTGGTGGGTGCAACTTCACTTGTACAAAACAAGGAAGACAACCACAAGGAGTCAGGATTCTGCATGGTCACCAACTCTGAAATGCACACACCATTCTTTGACTTTGCAAGAAATGCATCTTGGAATGCCATCAAGGAGCTTGGTGATAAACTCCAGTGCAGAATGCTCAACACTCAAAATGACCTTAGAGAAGAAAAGAAGCATACCCAAGAATTATAGACTGCCAACCAACAACTAAGGGGAGATATCGTAGACTTAATATGGGAGTCTTGTGAAAAAGATAGAAAGATGGCCACTAAGGATGCCCTGATAGCTATTTTGTCTAGTGAGTGAGAATTGTAACATACTTCGTTAGTTGGACCACCACACTTATAGTTTTTACTTCCAATTTTTTTTCTAAGTTATGTTGAACCTTTGGTGTTTGTAATGGATTTGTGTATGCCATGACTTGTGTGTTTATTGCTAAAAGATGTGCTTGTGAAATCTTGTCTTGTGAATTTTCTCTACTTGTGTTGATTCTAACTTTTCTCTATCTTATAAAAATAGATGCCTAACGTTGTTATCAGCACGACCGAGGAGTTCAAGGGAACTTGTTTTGGTACTCGTCTCATTGAGCTCACTAGCATGCTCAACCTTCCACTACCTAGCATCACGACACTTCAGCTCACCAAGTTTGAGAGGAAGGACCTTTGGGGCTTCAGAGTCACACATCCGGGACGCCAGGAAGAGCTTCCCATGGAGGCTATCACTTTCAAGCTGATGCATGATGACAAGGAGAGATGATTAGATGTAGTCATGCAGGAGTTACTTGGACGCCTAGTAGGGAGGCACTCCACCGAGCTTAGAGGTCTCTACTTTCACCCGTTCGGGAGACGCAACAAGGAGGGTGAGGCTATAGAGTACGATGATGCTACTAGAGAGACGATGGAGCCGATTCGTCTGTACCTTCAGGACCTAGAGGGTCTTATTAGACACCTTCACACTGATAGGACCAACGTCATGCTTAACAATGACGAGCTCCAGGTTCAGATACGGGAGAAGGACAAGCTCTTCGCGGAGCAAGACGAGATCGTCAAAGAGATGGAGGCCAAATTTGAAAGCCAGGACAAGAAGTTCAAGAGCCAGGAGAAAAGAGTCCAAGACAGGAACAAGAAGATCAGGGATATGAAGGAAGAGTTAGAGGCCAAGGACTTCGAGCTTGAGCACCAGCAGGGAGTGATCGAGAGGCTTCGCTCACAGAAAAGGGCTCTTAGGGCCAAGATTGAGGCCTTGACCACTAGTGTTGATGAGTACAAGACCGCCATGGAGAATGCAGGTCTTACCCTTGTTGATGTGGAGATCGATGCATAGGAGTAGTGTAGACTACTCGACTATCTTTCATCTACCATACTTTGATTATTGAGTTGCAATGACCATCCAACATGTGGATGGCTTGCTATGGTGTGTTTGCATTTTCAAAACCTGTTGTTTATGTCATCCAAACTCTATGTTATTTTGAGCTTGGTTATTGTGATTGTTCTATGTGATGTATTGTGCATGTTAAGAATCTATGGGTATCTCATTCTTATCCTTATTAAAACTATAGATGCCTCCTCGACGTGCCAACCCCAACCAAAACAACAACAACGTCACTCCCGAGATGTAGTAGTTGATGACAAAACAAGCTCAACTGATGCAAATGATGACGCAATTCATGCAGAACCAGAATCAGAATAGCAACAATAATAATAATAATAATAATAATAACAACAACAACAATCAGAATAATCCTCCGGGATTTGACATGCTCACCAGATTTTGAGACTAAGGCCTGTAAAGTTCTCGGGAACCACTGATCCAATGATAGCCAATGACTGGTTACGTTCTGTGAACAAGGACTTAGTGACTGTTGGCTGCACCGATGAGGAAAAGGTCAGGTTTGCATCACATCTGCTTGAAGGGCCAGCAGCAACATGGTGGGATAACTTTCAGATCACCACTCCACTTGAAGATGTGACTTGGGATATCTTTGAGGATGGATTCCGTACAACTCACATATCATCCGGAGTGATTAATTTGAAGAAGAAGGAGTTCCACAATCTGAAGCAGCGTCACCGCAGTGTGGCTGAGTACATTGAGGAATTCAACAATCTGGCGCGCTATGCACCGGATGAAGTTGATACAGATGCAAATAGGAAGGAGAAATTCCTCGAAGGACTTAATGATGAGTTGAACCTGCATTTGTCTGTTTCCTATGTCCCAACCTACCAATCACTTTGTGACAAGGCTACCATCTTGGAAAACAAGATGAAACAGGTTGAGAGCAGAAAGAGGAAGCATAGCTTTGATAAGCACAGCTCGGGATCGTCTCACAAACGTTCCCATCATGATGATAGTGGGAGTTCTGGATCCCACAAACATGGAAAGTACAACAACCACCACAACCACAACCGTCATCATTAAAACAAGCACCATCGCATTCATGATAATGACAAGTATAAGAACTACAAGAGTGGGCACAAGAACCACCATAGTGGAGGTGGAAGTGGAAGTCAGCCTGTAAAGAAAGATCTCAGTTAGGTTGAATGCTTCAAGTGTAAGAAGATGGGACACTATGCTAATGAGTGCCCAGAAAAGAAAGTTGAAGGTGCCAAAAATCCTAATCCCTTCCAAAATGGACAAGTGAACCACATCAATGTGGAAGAAATATATGAGGAATCAGATGCTGTGGCTGGTAAGTTCAAGCTCAATTCTATTTCAGCACTTGTTCTTTTTGATACTGGCGCATTGCATTCATTCATATCAAGAGCATTTGTTGATAAAAATGGATTTCCAACTGAAATTATTGGGTGTCCTATAAAAGTAAGTTCTCCCGATGGAGATATGATAGTTAGTCTTGGATGTCATGATATAGTAATAGAATTTGGAAAGCATAACTTTCCAGTTAGTCTGATAATCCTAGATTCCCAAGGATTGGATGTTATTTTGGGAATGGATTGGATGACCAAGTATGAAGGAGTACTAGATTTTTCCAATCGTACTGTCACACTCACAACCCCGGATAATAAAAGGATTAGATTCAAGTCTAAATTTGAATCAAAAGGGAGTAAGCTAAATTCTCTTAAGGGGGTTAGCATAGACAGTGGGATAATTGTGAGAGAGTACCCGGACGTATTTCCAGAGGAATTACCTAGAATGCCACCAGATAGAGACGTTGAGTTTCTGATAGACTTGTTGCTAGGATCAGGACCAATAGCAAAGAGACCTTACAAGATGTCAGTTGATGAGTTGAAGGAACTCAAGAAACAACTTGGAGAACAGTTGCAGAAAGGATTTATTCAACCAAGTTCTTCATCTTGGGGTGCACCAGTCCTGTTTGTTGAAAAGAAAGATAGAAGTCAAAGGTTATGCATAGATTACCGTTCACTCAATGAGGTAACCATCAAGAACAAATATCCTTTGCCAAGAATCAATGATTTGTTTGATCAGTTAGAAGGAGCCCGTGTGTTCTCAAAGATTGATCTTCGATCAGGCTACTTTCAGCTAAAGATAAGGGAACAAGACATACCTAAGACTGCTTTCACCACTAGGTATGGATTGTATGAGTACACCGTGATTCCATTTGGTTTAACAAACGCACCAGCCTACTTCATGAATATGATGAACAAGGTGTTCATGGAATTTCTTGACAAATTCGTTGTCATTTTCATCGATGACATTTTGATCTATTCCAAGAGCAATGAAGAGCATGAAGAACATTTGCGACTGATACTTGAAAAACATAGGGAGCATAAGCTGTATGCCAAATTCAGCAAGTGTGAATTCTGGCTGTATGAAGTCCGATTTATTGGGCATATTGTGTCAGGAGATGGTGTAGCAGTTGATCCCGCAAAAGTGTCAGCTGTAACTGAATGGGAATCTCGTAAGTCAGTGAAAGAAGTACGTAGTTTCCTTGGCTTGGCAGGATACTATAGAAGGTTCATTGAGAATTTCTCAAAGATAGCTAAGCCAATGATAGAGTTACTTAAGAAATACAAGAAATTTGATTGGACTGAAGGATGTGAACTCAGTTCCAAGAGTTGAAGAAGAGACTAGTGACAACACCAGTCTTATGTCTGCCAGATTTGGAAAAGGATTTCCAAGTATATTTTGATGCATCTCACCAAGGATTAGGTACAGTTTTGATGCAAGAAGGGAAAGTTGTGTCTTATGCCTCGAGACAACTCAAAACTCATGAAGTGAATTATCCTACTCATGATTTGGAGTTAGCCTCTATTGTCCATGCACTCAAAACATGGAGACATTATCTTTTGGGAAAACGATGTGAAGTGTTCACAGATCACAAAAGTTTGAAGTATATCTTCACTCAGAAAGAAATCAACATGAGACAAAGAAGATGGTTAGAACTCATCAAGGACTATGACTTGAGTTTACAATACCACCCCGGTAAAGCAAATGTTGTAGCGGATGCATTAAGACGTACGGTTTATGTGAATGGCCTTACTAAGGGAGAATTGCCAGATGATCTGTGTGACCAATTTAGAGATCTCAGATTGGAGATTGTTCCTGAAGGACATCATGTCATTGGATGTTCAACCCACTTTGTTGGACAAGATCAAAGAAGCCCAAAAGATATATAAGGATATTGAAGATATTAAAGAAAATATTGGTAAAGGGAAGGCCAAGGGATTCCATGAAGATGAACAGGGTACTTTATGGTATGGAAAACATATCTGCGTTCCGCAAGATCCGGAGCTTCGCAAACTAATTTTACAAGAAGCACATAACTCACCATATTCCATTCATCCGGGCAACACCAAAATGTACATGGACATGAAGGAAAGATTTTGGTGGAATAATCTCAAGAAGGACATCGCCAAACATATTGCTTTGTGTGATGTATGTAGTAGAGTGAAAGCGGAACATCAGAAACCAGCAGGATTGTTACAACCACTATCTATCCCTGATTGGAAGTGGGAGAAGATTGGCATGGATTTCATCACCGAATTGCCAAGGACCAGGTCAGGATATGAATCTATTTGGGTAGTAGTGGATCGCCTAACTAAAGTGGCTCATTTCATACCCGTGAAGACAACCTATACAAGTGCTAAGTTAGCCAAGATCTATATGAGTAGAATTGTATGTCTACATGGAGTAACCAAGAGTATTGTGTCTGATATGGGAACTCAATTCACTTCTCATTTTTGGAGGCAACTACATGAGTAATTGGGAACGAGATTGGAGTTGAGCACTGCTTTTCATCCTCAGATTGATGGACAAACAGAAAGGACCAACCAGATACTTGAAGATATGTTGAGAGCATGTTCTCTAGATTATGGAGCCAGTTGGGATGAAAGTCTTCCTTACGCAGAATTCTCTTACAATAATAGCTATCAAGCCAGTATTGAGATGGCACCATTTGAATTTCTCTATGAGAGAAAGTGTACCACACCATTGTTATGGAGTGGTGTTGGAGAAAGAAATTTGTTCGGGCCAGAACTAATCAAGGAAGCTGAAGAGAAAGTCAAGTTGGTAAAGGATAGATTGAAGATAGCACAGTCCCGACAGAAGAGCTACGCAGATCCAAAGCATGGAGAAGTCACCTATGAAGTAGGTGATAGAGCTTATCTTAGAGTATCACCACTTCGTGGAGTGAAGAGGTTTGGAGTCAAAGGAAAATTGGCACCAAGATATGTTGGGCCATTCAAGATTCTGAGTCGTAAAGGAGAAGTGGCATATGAGATTGAATTGCCTGAATCATTGTCTGTAGTTCATAATGTGTTTCACGTGAGTCAGCTGAAGAAATGCCATCCGGAGATGGAAAAGACTTCTTTGAAGGATACTATACCTTTGGAAGAGGTCCAGTTGGAAAGTGATCTCACTTATGAGGAGAAACCAATCAAGATTATTGAGACTGCAGAAAGAGTTACTCGGACTAAGACTATCAATTATTCTTAGTTCAGTGGAACCACCATTCCAAAGAAGAAGCAACATGGGAAAGAGAACATGATGTTCGGAAAGACCACCCTCGCCTATTTGCTAGCCAATCTGAATCTCGAGGGTGAGATTCACCTTAAGGGGGTTAGATTTGTAACATTCCAAAAATCATGATTTATAAAGTTTGCATAGCATTCATGCATACATAAGCATTTGACCCTTTCAAATGAATTTTCAACATAAGAAACCATATTTTTCCTATTAACTTTATTCAAGTAAGGCAAGGTTTATATTTTACTTTCTAAATATGATTAGGGTTTGATCAGTAATGATTGGAAAGTGAATACAAATCCCACACAATTTTTTTCAAAACAATTCAAACATAAAACCATCTTTATGCCTATTATCATTACGTTATTAAGGGCATGGTTTTTATTTATTTTCAAACTCAAAATGGTTTTTGAGTATAAGATGATGTTTTACACATCCTTGGACACAAGAAACATAGAACAAAATTCTGGAAGAAATTCAAATTGAAACAGATTTGAAATAGTCATTCAAATTCAAACTTGAAAATCAAAACAGAAAAAAGAAAAGGAGAAAAGGAGAAAATATAAACCTAGCTAACTAACTAGCCCAACCCACCCGCGGCCCAACAGCCAGCCCAGCAAGCCCACCCGGGAAAACCCCCTCCCCTCTCTGTTTCTCACCCACACGTGCACCCTCTCTCTCTCTCGCTCTGTCGAGTGGACCCAATGCCAGTCAGCATCGTCGTCCCCAAATTTCCGCGTGACGACCTGCTCCGTTGTTTCTTCCTTGCAGTGATGCTGCATTGATTTCTTGTTTAATTCCCATTGATACAGCATGTAATTGCCGCCCTCGCTCTGGCTACATAACCACCTCACCGCCCCGCATCTTTCCCCTCACTCACCATTGCCTAAGCGCCACGAGGCTTTTCGTATTGGAGCTCACATCGCCGCGGCACCGAACATCTCCGGCGACTGATTCTAGTGATCCCCGACCGCCCCTTCGCTTCTGGTTCAAATGAGTGTGACCCTCGTGTCCTTGTGCACCTTCTGATGTCTCTAGTTTGCCTTCTCGTGACCCAAGTCGCCTTCCCCGTCCACCTCTGCAAACGACCGAGCCGCCGCTCAACTCCGTCGAGCAATCACGGTAAATACCGAGCGCCCCTTGACCCCTCTTGCATACGACTAGGTTCTCCATGTCCTTGCGCAGCTACTGATACTCCTGGTTTGTGCTAGGGCGATCCAGAACATCGGCAAAATCTTCGTCTGCAATAACCCGACGCCACCCGCAACTCCGACGAGCTCTAGCCACCACTACAGCACGCCCCCGCCCCAACCGCGACCACGTTGAGCTTCCTCGCAACCATGCGACGCTGGTAAGGCCAACCACAACCCCTAGCCCCCTCTAAATTTGCCGGACCATCACCGCCAGTAACGCCGCCGCCGCTGGAACGTCGCGCGCCTCCAGCTCTTGGCAAAGCCGTTGTGGGCCGTTAGATCTAGATCCATCGCGTCAGATTAGATCACTTATCAAAGGGGTATGGTTAGATCTGGCCCGTGTGCTGGCACTTAAATCCAACAACTCTGGATGATCGATCCAACCGAATCGGTACGGGCCTATCAGATGCGTCCACGTGTCTGGAGTTTTGTTTTAAAATCTGATTTTGAATCTATTAGTTATTCAAGCTTGTAAAATTCATAACTTTGGTTCTGTTTATCCAAAAAATACAAATAATATACCATTGGAATCACAAAAATAAATCCTACACATCTGTAGGCTTGGTTTTGTGATTTGCTTCTGTTAAAATAGAATTTTATGCAGAGACATTTGTAGGCCTATTTTGTGTATAAAAATTATTTGGAAAATGTTTTAAAATCCAAATTAAGTTTAATTGGTGTATAAATGTTTAGTTTATTGTTAAGTACTTTTTACTTGTCTTGTTTAGTTTAGAAAAATCATCACATGGCATTTGCATGAATTCATATATTTTTGCTTGAATTTGTTTGGAATATAAGTTTGGTGCTATCATTTTATGTCTAGATTTTGGTGCTAGTGGTGATTGTTATTGTGAGGATTATTGCTACTCCCCAAACTACCAAGGCAAGTGGTGCTTCATATTTTTGTCCCAATATTTTAACTATGCATTAGTGATATTTTGTATAGGGCTTGCATGATGTTTTTGCTAAGTATCTATAAATCCTAGTAGTTGTAGACTTGTTAGAATTTCCTCTAAGTTAAGATACTTGATATATTGCCATGCTTAGCCTAGCTAGTAGCAAACAAGGGTGGATTATATACATGCTATGGAAATTATTGCTAAGTCTTTGACTTGAGTTTTTGCTTAATAAAAACAACTAAGTGAATGAATCACCTGGGTGGAATGGTGTGTTTGGGTTATGTTGAGGGGTTACACAAGGCCCATATCTATGGTCTACCTTGTGTATCACACTTGTGGAAAGCCACCCAGGAACAAAGGGATTTGAGATGCCATATGTTAAGAAGCTTCTAGTGCAGCCACATGGCAATATGGGGTCTGCCTGGATCATATAGGTTGCAATAACTTAGCCAAATGGACAGTTGGTGGTAGGGGGTGATAGGTTTGGAGTGCGTCCATTTTGGTCTAAGGGAAGGCTTCTGAAAGGTCTTATCTCGATGCATGTCAAGTCTTGTGGGGAAAGTGCACCACCTCTCGAGAAGGAAGAATCTAAGTACTTAGCCGTGTCCCCGGCAATGGACAATTTGAGAATCAAGACATGGAAGCTATCAAGAATCTCCTCATCCCAATTTCTAAGTTAAAAACTTGTGTTTGAACAAGGGTAAAGGTTCACCAATGTCTATTGGTGGTTCCTTGGGAGTTTTTGTCAAACAAAAACTTAGTGTTTTCAACTGATAGGTAAAACCTATTTTGAGCAAAGCAAGCCTAAGCTACACTTAGCCAAATTCATGTAGAAGCTAGAAACTATTGCTCTACTAAGGTATCACTTGCCAATACTATTCCAATGTATTGACCCACTGTGGTTGTAACTTGTGATGTTGTAGGTTACTCTGATGAGGATTAGGGTTATGAGTCTACACTCAACATGCTTGCCTGTGGCACATGTAGATGAAGACTTTTATTTATGTTGTTAAGTTAAACTCTTGTACTAGCCTATGGTTATGGAGTTGTAAAAGACTATGTTATCTCTGGAATGAAGATGTAATAATGATCTTTGTTTCTGTGTACTTCATCTTAATCTATGGATGCTAGCATTTGATCCAGGGACTAGCATTGCAATCACAGGGACCTTTACCTTTATAAAGGTGGGGTCTTATAGTTTCTTGATTATGCGGAGCTTGTCTTGCTTCTCGCTCCTGCCGAGGTTCGTGCCTCGGCAGATGATCTTGCGGAAGGCACCTCCTTCCTTCCGCCAGGTTATTGTTCTCGGGGTTTCCCCTTCCGAGATTCCCATGCTCTCTATTCATGCGATCGGGGTTTCTATCACTGCTATTACCTCGGGGTCCATTGCCCCTATTTTCATTTATCTTCCCGGCCACTGCTGGGTCATATGGGACAATCTGCTTGTTTCTCTTTCCCGAAGTTACTGCTTTGTCTTTCCGTGCATTGTTTCCGGGTGAGGATGCCGCCGTTGCGGATAATGCGGGGGAAGCCCCTGCCGAATGAACCATGCGGGATGCTCCCGGCTTTGCCGGGTTAGCCCTAAGCATATCCTCATTCTGCTGGTTCGCGATGCGTACCAGCTCATTTACCCTTTTGTGCTGCTTTTGCCGGGCTTCCTCGGTTAGTCCTTCCAATTCCAGGGCTGCCGCATTTGCTGCCCCGAGGTTCTTTGTCGGGGTACTATACCTTGGCAAACCAGGGTCAAACGAATCATCTGGCTGAGCCTCATGCTCTTTGTTGATATCATTCATGAGGTTCTTTCCTCTTAATCTCAGATCGTCTACTCGGCCAGGGGCCGTATCTAGCTTGTTTGCTCTGGCATATTCTCTCAAAGTCCTGTTAAAGGACTCCTACAAGGCCGACACCTTTTTTTCCTCCTCTAACATCTTCAACCTAGTTTCTTCTAACTCTGCCTGTGCGTTTGCCGGATCAACTATTGGTGCTACAGGTGTAGTTAAGTTATCTATGGCTGCCTGGAGGATATTCTCTAGCCTCTCCAGAGGTGGCCACCATACCCTTGTTGCTTTTGGAGTTACCTCTTGCACCTCGGCTGCCCTGGTTACCAGAGGATCTGCTGTTGTTGGCTTTGGAGCTACGTGCTTTGCCGCAACCTGTCCTCCTGTCGTCGGGTACTTGCTCGCCCCGGCCCATGCCCCTGCTGCTGGTGCAGGAGCTGTCATCATCACCTCAATGCTACCCGCATAGCGAGCACCACACTGACCGGTGGCAGCACTGAGGGGAGGATCTCCTGCGACGACGACTCGGCACGGATAGACGCAGGAGGTGTCGATGCCGACGTAGATCTTGTGAGAGCCCAGGTTGACGAAGATGCCGTTGCACGGGGCGCCTTCCTCCTGAAACTGCCAGCATTTTCGCTGACGTAGTCCCAGATGTTAAATCTCTGGACTAAGCCAGAAACCAACCGCTCGCCGGTGTCGATGAAGTTTCCCGTCTAGATCTTGACTCCAGCTAGCACCGCTGCTGGCCCCATGGTGGGCGCCAGCTATCGTGGTGGTGGCACGACAGATTTCGTGGGTAGGCTAAAGTATGGGGCCAATGGATGCTACTGGGATCTAGGGATGTAAGATGTAGTGATTTCTACACACAACTAGCTAGACCACAGATCTTTACTTCTCCTCAATCAAGCTACAAGTGCTCCTTGAGCTATATCAGAGAGAGAGGAGGAAGAAGATTACAACATGAGCCCTCTAATGTCAAATGAGTTGATCCCTTCTCCAGGAAGCCGTGCTCCTCCTTATAAAGGGGTCCTTTGGTTCCTTCTAGGGCTGACGTGGACAAGTCCCAAAGTGGTAACTCGGCGGAGCTCTTTTCGTGTCCCCCTTCTATCGATGGCAAAGACCCAGAACCCCCACATGTGAGCCTCGGGCTTGCCCACTGTCACCTCCGTGATGCCTGTCTGCCCCTCTGTGGCTCTGCTCTTTGTCTCTAGCGCTTGGCTTTGTGCAGATTCCTCCTAGTTAGTATCTAGGGTTTGACCTTTGGATCCATCTCCTTCTTCTGCAAGCTTCCCATTACTCGGCCTCGCCTCACGTAAGTCGGCTCGACCCTTACCTTTGCATGAGCTGATCAACCTTATTCAGCCGACTTAGCTCATGTGTCGGCCGAGTAAGGTATTAATCGCTCGTCTCTGGCTATGCCATGCCTTATTCAGCCGACCCTTGCATAACTCGGCCGAATCAGCTTATAACCCAACATATGGTAAGAAAGGTTCCTTCCTTCTTTCCACTATCTTGACCCTACCTGGGGTCATCCCCCAACATAATCCTTCTTGGACTTTCTTCTAAAATCTTGAGGTAAACTGGGTTCCTCAATCCTACACAATGTTCTTGGGGACTCCATGCAAACTGACTATCCTAGCAATGTACAACTCTGCTAGCTTCGAACTCTGATAAGTGGTCTTAACTGGTAAGAAATGGGCGACTTTGGACAGTCTATCCAAAATTGCCCATTCAAATCCTCATACATCTTTGTTCCTCCGGGGTGGATAGAATAAAGAGTATCATGGGCTTCTTTCAAAATAGCTTGTTTCAACTCTGAATCTATTGGCACACAGATACGTCCTTTGTACCACCAAACTCCTTCTTCATCTTTGGTGAATCCAGGTACCTTTCCTGTACCGATACGATGTTTGATTCCGTCGATACTAGCATTTCCTTTCTATGCCTCCTTGACTGACTGATCAAAGTGGGTTGAAGTTCTATGCTAGCCAAAAATTCTTCACTTACTAGCTGCATTCTGAAATCTTCCAATTCCTTATGCAAACTTGGTTGCTCTTTCAGAATCATGGTGTTCAAGAGACACGGCAATCTGCTAAGAGCATCTGCTACCACATTGTCTTTGCCGGGGTGATAGTGAATGTCAAGGTCATAGTCCTTGATTAGCTCTATCCATCTCCTTTGCCTCATATTCAGCTCCTTCTGGGTGAAAATATACTTTAGGCTCTTGCGATCCGAATAAATCTCACAGCAGTTACCCATGAGGTAATGCCGCCATGTCTTCAAGGCTAAAACTACGGCTGCTAGTTCAAGGTCATGGGTAGGGTAATTCTGCTCATGTTGCTTCAATTGTTGGGATAAATAGGATATGACTTTACCTTCTTGCATCAACACACATCCAAGACCAACCTTGGATGCATCACAATACACATCAAAAGGCTTCGTAATATCCGGCATAATCAAGATTGGGGCTGAAATCAATCTCTTCTTGAGCTCTTGAAAACTTGCTTCACATTTGTCCGTCCATTCAAACTTCTTATCTTTCTTCAACAATTGGGTCATGGGTCTTGCGATGCTCGAAAATCCTTCCACGAACTTGTTGTAATATCCCGCTAATCCGAGAAATGCGCGAACTTGGGTTGAGTGGTTGGGGCTTGCCATTCTTCAACATCCTTAACCTTAGCAGGATCGACAGCAATTCCTCCTTCAGACACGATATGTCCTAGGAATCCTACTTCCTTTAACCAGAACTCACATTTGCTAAACTTGGCATACAACTGATGCTCTCTAAGGGTTTCAAGGATGGTCCTTAGGTGTAGCTCATGTTCTTCTTCTGATTTGGAATAGATCAGAATGTCATCGATGAAAACAACGACAAACTTATCCAGAAAGTTCATAAAAATCTTATTCATGAGGTTCATGAAATAAGCAAGGGCATTGGTTAATCCAAAAGACATGACAGTGTACTCATACAGTCCATATCTGGTGGTAAAGGTAGTCTTTGGAATATCCTCTATGCGAATCTTGAGTTGATGATAACTAGTTCTAAGATTAATCTTAGAAAACACTTTGGCACCAGTCAACTGGTCAAACAAATCTTCTATCTTCGGCAGTGGATACTTGTTCTTAATTGTGACATCATTCACCTTTCGATAATCCGTACACAAACGGTTACCTCCATCTTTCTTATCCACAAACAAGACAGGTGATCTCCATGGTGACGCACTTGGTTGAATCAATCCTATCTCCAGCATAGCATCCAGTTGCTTCTTCATCTCCACTAATTCAGATGGGTTCATACTATAAGGTCTCTGGGCTATGGGTCTGGTTCCAGGGATTAGTTCAATGATAAACTCGATATCCCGATCTGGGAGCATACCGGGCAACACGTCTGGAAATACGTCGGAGTATTCACAGACTACTCTGACTTGGTCAATGGTTGGTTGGGCTAGACTCTTGTTGCACTTGAATTGATGGGGCAAGGTTTCAGATACATGCTCTACTGATACTCCAGTTGTACTAGTCATGGTTATGGCTTTCTTGGCACAGTCGATTAATCCTTTATTTTTTGATATCCAATCCATTCCAAGTACTATTAGATTATCATAAAAATCTATTCCATGGATTCTGATAGGTACGGCCTTGCAAATTTGTCTAGCTTTGGTGGTTGAACCTAGTATTTGAACTATCATAACATGCTTCAATTTGGTTGGTTGAATCTTACTAGTGCATGCAAATTCTTCTGTAAAAAACGAGTGCGATGCTCCAGAATCAAACAACACTCTTGCAAGTACTGAGTTAACAGAAAACATACTCAGCACGCCATCTGGCGCTTCTTGGGCTTCTTCAGCATTCATGTGAAACAGACGGCCGTTGCGGTTGAGCGAGTTCCCCAGGGCAAATCTTCTTCCATGCTGAACACGACACTGCTGCTGAGCTGGGGCATTCACATTGGTGGCTGCTGTAAGCTTCTTGGGGCACTCATTGTAGTAGTGACCCTTGGTTCAGCATTCATAACAAGTCAACTGAGACTTGTCTTTGCCTGCAACAGGCACGGCATTGCTTCCGGTTCTTGGGGCAGTATTGGTGTTGGTGGGGTTGTTGACTTTGGGTGGTGCACGGTTGAAGTTGTTGGAGTTGCCGGGGTTGTTGTTGTGGTTTCCTCCGGGCCTTGGATTTCCTCCTCCACGGTTGGGATAGTTTGGACGGTTCATCAGGGGTCTATTTTTTCTTTGGGCATATCCTGCAGACGGGTTGGGGTGATACTTTGGGGTATGGTGGGTTCCTGGTTGATGCATCATTCGATGCTTGCGATTCTCATTGGCTTGGTTGATCTTGCCTTCCATATGGATTGCAGAATCCACTAAGGCTTCAATGTCAGTGAACGGGATATTGACTAACACTGTCTGCATCTCATCATGCAGACCATTCAAGAATCTCTCCTTCTTCTTGGCTTCAGTGTCAATCTCATCTGGTGCATACCTAGATAATGACAGAAATTTGTCATGGTACTCAACTACTGTCATCCTCCCTTGCTTCAATTCTCTGAATTCATCTCTCATCCTCTTGATTAAACCCGGGGACACATGGGTTCTGCTAAACTCGAGTTTGAATTCATCCCAAGTCATCATCTGTCCTCCATTCATGGTATTAATGGTATTCCACCAAGCTCTTGCATCTCTTTCCAAATAATGGGTGGAAAATAGTACCTTCTGATTGGCTTCCACTCCTGCAACTTCTAAGTTGTTCTCCATGGTCTGCAGCCAGTCATCCGCATCTAATGGCTCTTCCGACTTGCTAAAAATGGGTGGATTGGTGTTCTGAAAGTTTTTGAGCTTGAATCCATGGTTGTCTTGGTTTCCATGGCCTTGATTGTTATTGGCCATCTGAGCTATGTGTTGAAGGGTGGCTAGGTTCTCTTGACGTTCGGATCTTTCAGCTTCACGGTTTGAAACCAACATTTGCAAGATTTGCAGCATTGGGTCCGGGGATGAACTACTTCCTCCGCGAGGCATCTGAAGATTGAGATAGATCATGAAACAAGGGGGAAATTTCTAAGGTTTAGGGTTTGTTTTTGAAAAGTTTTTAAACTTTATGTTTGACTCATGTTTTGCTAACTAGCAACTTGCTTTCATTCATTCATAGAACACAATACAAACACACACCACAATAAGGAAACAGATGGTTTTAAGAACCATTCTGTGAAACTACGATATAATGGGACCAGATACAACTCACAAATAGTGATTGCTAGCGTAGGTGTTAGTTCTACTAAAGTGATCTAGTGTGACTACTCATTAGAATCAGTGGCTTCATCATCGTTGATTAAGGCAGAATCGTCATCATCAGTGTGGAAGTCCATGGCTTGGTCCTTCCAGGAAGTCGTCATCATCACTGAGGTAGGAGTAAGGGTCTCCATGGATATCTTCCCCAGCATTCTCCCTCTCCTCCAGCTGCATGTCCCGCTCATGGATGGTCTCCTCCAAGTATGTCACTTTGTGACGAAGGCGAGCAATAATGCGATCCTTCTTGTCACGCAGACGGCGAAAGGTCTTGCGCCCCTTTGCAAGGATGGAGATCGTCTGGTCCTTCTTGACGGCAATGGCATAGTTGTGGTTGGCGTATGCGCGGGCGTTGTCCAATTCCTTCTGCCTGTCATATAGCATGAAGTCAAGATGATCTACTTGATGCTTCAGCTCCGGGTGGCCTGCCACCTCCAATGGCTGTCCCATAGCATCACGCCTTGCATAGAACTCAAAGAGGGTGCCCTTGATCTGATTGATGCTTTTCCCACACAGACAAGCAAGAGATTCCTGCATAGCCCTGGCGAGTCCATCTAGCCAGTTGTTATCTCTTAAGGTGAATTAGATTCCCTCTGAGGTGGGTCCCTCAATCTTGCCCCTGAGACTTGCAACAATCAGCCACTGTAATTCTCATCCTTGCTGATCATTGAGATGGGCCCCGAAGAACTTAGGGTGCAGGCGCTCAAGAAGTTTTGAGAGTTGGTCCAAATCACGCTCAAAGATGAGCTCTCCTCCGTTTCCAAACTGGTAGAACTTGCTATACTTCACCTCCATCTATAAGAATATAGGATGAGTAAGTTAGTAGAGTGATCAAGTGTGTCAAATTTTATGTAAGTTGCAAGAATTTTTGAGGAATATGAATTTTTATGAAAGAGTCTAAGTGATAAGAATGAGAAGGTTTTCATAAATACTCACTTCTTTTGGTTTTTGAAACTAAGTTTTTTATTCAAGTGTCCATTCTAACTAGGGTCTCCTATGGTCAGGATGGGTCTGATACCAACTTGTCAACACCCGGATTTTTAATCCCAGATGCCTGTTATGCCATACATTGCAATCCCAGGATTACCATTTTTGCGAGACATAACAGATTGGTACCATAGTCCATCATCCATTACAGACCACAATAAAAGTCTTACAAAAGGATCTCATGATCCAGTCTTAATACACTCAACGCAGCAGAATAATATAATAACGGTAGCATGGGTGAAGCTCCATCTTCAGGGTCACAGGCAATGCTGACGATGGGAGATGATCCTAGATTTCGTAGACTTGCTGCTGTCCATCATCCTGGTAGTTCTCTTCATAGTCTGGCTATGGGAATAGCCAGGGACAAAGCCATGAGTACTCTTTAAGTACTCGCAAACTATCACTAACAAGTAAAGTGGTTTAAGTAGGAATCCTGAGCTCTAGGTTGTTTTGCAAAAAAGCCAGATTTATCTCTAACTGAGTTTAGAAGTAAAGAAAACTAGTTTGCTATTCTACAACACCTAAGTGGGAACTTAGTTTTCATGTTCACAACCCTGTTGTGGTCAAGTCATAGTCTTAGTTCATTTCACAAGTCATTTTGAAAACATCTGACGACGGAACAGTATGGCCACTCCAACTGTCCATAACCGCGGGCGCGGCTATTCGAATAGTTTGACACTCTGCAGAGGTGGTCTACTTTCACCACAACGTTCGATACATCCATCAGGAACAATCCTGAATCACCATACTCAGTATGCGGATAATCAATCCTAACCTTTCAATTACACACCCTAGTATAGGCACCTCCCCTATGAGTTTGGCCTCCCAACCATGACCATCTGTCATCTTGGGAACTGCACAGGTGGACGATCATCACGAGGTAGCCTCAGCTTAAACCTCTTCCGCAAGGGAACCCATACTAAGATATATAAACTTCCAGTGAATCATCTGGAATGTTATCGCATCCAAACACAACCATTAGTTTTATAAAGGGGCTAAAGCTCATGCCTCAACATTTTCATCATCAAATCATTTGGTGTTCATAACACATGTCAAAACATTTCATTAGAATGACTCATCATTCTAAGGTTTTCATAATCATTTTCACCAAGTATTCCCATCTAAAGTGATCAAGTTTTATGCTTAGCACTAGCCACTAGAGTTGGGGGTAATCACTAATGAGGGGTGCTCATCAAGTGTGACTTAGCCAAGTCTAATCTCATGCCTCTGGATGACATCTAGTTCTATCTATCTTAGGCCAAGTTTTATGCTCTTTATGCTACCTCTAAACATCTCTCCAAAACTCACTAAATACTAACTAGAGGTAGTAAAGAACTTTGATAAAGAAATAAAAGAATAAAGCTTGCAAGTAAAACTGGGATTTGGTATAATCAAGTGGTATAACCAAATATGCCTAAGGCATCTGGTAGGTTTAGGCTTGCAAGTAAAACTTGCATGGTTAAGAAACTTGCAAGTGGTATCTTGCTAAGTTAACTTGTATTGTGAGGCTTGCCTTGATTAGTGCAGTGGTCGAAGTTCTCCTCTGCTTCCTCTTTGTAGTAGTCTCCTTCCTCTTTGTATCCTTGGTCGGTACTAGCGTTTATAAATAAATACGAGGTACACAATCACCAAACAATACTTAACTACTTCTATTTGGCACACAAATGTTCACACTAAATGATCTAGCATCATCACAATTATCACAAGGATTAAAGCCTTAATCTTATTTATTTTATTTTAGAAAAGTAATTTCTACTCATTGAAAAACTACTTAATATTTAATATTCTCCAATTAAAATAGGGGATCATGTTGACATATGTCATCACCACATATTTTAATACTTGGGAATGTGATTTAAAGTGGTGTCACAATTTAATAAGGTTTAATATTATTATTTTAATTTATTAATGTGACTAGAAATGCCTATGGGGCATTCTTTTAATACTTGTCCATTATTAGTGTAAGTAAACTTAGATATTTTTATATATTAAGAAAGATCTTGTCAAATGTGATTTTTGAGAGTTGGAATCAACTAAAAAGCATTTACGGTTGATTTTTGAAAAATTTTTGAATGTAGAAAAGTATCTGCCTTGTTATTTTTACCATAGGTGATCTATAATTTCAAATGGTTTGAATGCAACGGGCTTGGATTAATAATTTCAATACCTTTCTAACAAAATTGGTTTCATGCAATTTGGTTCAGTAAAACTCTCTAAATTGATTTTTGAATCAACAGACAGAACTAGAGTTTGAACTAAATGGAAAAATGTAATTTGAATTAGCTGGGTCGCGCGGGAACTAACTGGGCCAGCCCACTGCGCACAGTGCAGTGTGCTGGCTGAGTTAAGTGATGACCCCACGCGTCAGCGACTCTGGCTACGCGAAGTGGTAAGGGGCAATCTGGACTGTCGATTAGCGTCTAATCTAAAGGCTGTGGTGTGTCATCTCCGTCGGGCAGCGCCGGTGAGACTGAACCCTAACGCGGTGGTGGGGGTTGTGTGAGTCTCACCAGGGCTCCAGCTAGGGTCGGAATTGGGAGCGAACGATGTTGTCGATGACGGCAGTTCGAACGGTGGCTGCGGCAGCTCCTGGGGCGGCTCCAATCAACGGCTACTCTTATCCTCCTCCGCGGCAGACTCCGGTGAAATTCCGGCGACCTGGTGCTCGCCTTGCTCCAGGGAAGGGTGTGGGAGGTTATGTGAGAGGTGGGGAGTGGAATTGTGTGGCTAATTGAGGCTAGGGAGGCCTCCTTTTATAGCCGAGCGAGAGAGGTAGTGCGGCATGGGAAGAGCTCGTCGGTGATGATGGTGAAGTGAGCTAATGGCATGGCTCAGAGGCTAGGATGGTGCACGGTCTCCTAGCGATGCTCAAGGACTTGATGGCGCGGCAAGGGGAAGTCGAGGTTGGTCAGGAACGGTCGACGCTCTATGCGGCACCGACGGGGATTTTGACGATTCACGGGTGCTACAGGTCACACGGCGGCGAACGGGGATGTCTGGGAGGTTCCTGGGGTTGTGGTGATTGCAGGCACGGCAGGCGAGGGCGAGGCACGACGATGGCTCCTGCTAGCTAGCCATGGTCGGCTGGCAAGGGGGTGTTCGGGTTGGCATGGCATGGTGCAAAGGGTAGGGTTCTAGCTTGTGTCAATGCAGTGTGGTCACTGGGGGAGACAAGTGGTGAAAGTAGGTTGCGAAGAGGGAACAAAGCATTGATCAAAAACAGTGTTAGGCAGGTTTTACTGTGCTCACCAAGTGTTTGATGAAATGGCCGAAAGAATTCAAGTTTGAAATTTTTGAATGAATATTGGTGAGTGTACTAGTCACATACTGGGTAGTGTATCGTTGCTTGGGTTTGTCAAAGTGAACTGGTTTGAGTGGTTTTTCAGAAATGGTGATCTTAGTACCTACACTTGATTCAATTTTCAAATGTCATTTGAATAGATTTGAATTCTGTTTCTGTTGGTTTGCAAAGTGGGCTTGGGTTCACTTTTACTTGGTCTAGCAAGGGGTGAAAATAATTGGATTTGTTTCTGTTAGAAATCTTGGACTAGAAACACTCAAAGTGGTCTATTGGTTAACTTTGGTCAAAATGACCATTAGCTCATATTGTTTATATTTGAATTTCTATTGATTTGATTCTGCTTGGAGATGATTTAGATGATGTTGTGTTCATCTTTAAACCAATCCTTGCCATTCATAACAATAAAACAAGCCATGGCAAGCATTCAAGCATTCATCACATACACACATGCATTCATATTGATTTTAATTAACAAAAGTTTTTGTTAAACCTAAACTTGGGTGATTAGAACTTGATAATCTTGATTAATATTTTTGGGATGTTATAGAAACCACAACAACAACAACCTCGGCAACTCCAACAATTTCAACCATGCACCGCCCAAGTTCAACAACAACAACACCACCAATACTGCCCCAAGGACTGGAAGCAATGTTGTGCCTGTTGCAGGAAAAGAAAAGTCTTGGGTTACTTGTTATGAATGCAGAACCAAGGGTCACTACTCCAATGAGTGCACCAATAAGCTTGCAGCGGCCACGAATGTGAATGCCCCAGCTCAGCAGCAGCGCCATGTTCAGCCTGGAAGAAGATTTTCCCCAGGGAACTCGCTCAACCGCAACGGTCGTCTGTTTCACATGAATGCTGAAGAAGCACAGGAAGCGCCACATGTCATGCTGGGTATGTTTTCTGTTAACTCAGTACTTGCAAGAGTGTTGTTTGATTCTGGAGCATTGCACTCGTTTGTTACAGAAGATTTTGCATGCACTAGTAAGATTCAACCAACAAAATTGAAGCATGTTATGATAGTTCAAATACCTAGTTCAACCACCAAAGCTAGACAAATTTGCAAGGTCGTACCTATCAGAATCCATGGAATAGATTTTTATGCTAATCTAATAGTACTTCGAACCAAAGGTTTGGAAGTAGTACTAGGAATGGATTGGATGTCAAAACATAAAGGATTAATCGAGTGTGCCAAGAAATCCATAACCATGACTAGTACCACTGGAGTATTAACAGAGTATGTATCTGAAACTTTGCCCCATCAATTCAAGTGCAACAAGAGTCTAGCCCAATCAACCATTAACCAAGTCTGAGTAGTCTGTGAATACCCCGATGTATTCCCAGATGTATTGCCCGGTATGCCCCTAGATTGAGATATCGAGTTTATCATTGAACTAATCCCTGGAACCGGGCCAATAGCTCAGAGACCTTATAGTATGAACCCGTCTAAATTAGTGGAGATAAAGAAGCAACCAGATGCTATGCTGGAGATAGGCCTGATTCAACCAAGTGTGTCGTCGTGGAGATCACCTATTTTATTTGTGGATAAGAAACATGGAGGTAACCGTTTGTGCACGGATTATCGGAAGCTGAATGATGCCACCATTAAGAACAAGTACCCACTGCCGAAGATAGAAGATCTGTTTGACCAGTTAATCGATGCCAAAGTGTTTTCTATGATTGATCTTAGAACTGGTTATCATCAACTCAAGATTCGCGCAGAGGATATTCCAAAGACTGCCTTCACCACCCGATATGGATTGTATGAGTACACTGTCATGTCTTTTGGATTAACCAATGCCCCCGATTATTTCATGAATCTCATGAATAAGATTTTTATGAACTTCCTGGATAAGTTTGTCGTTGTTTTCATGAATGACATTCTGATCTATTCCAAATCAGAAGAAGAATATGATCTACACCTAAGGACCATCCTTGAAACCCTTAGAGAGCATCAGTTGTACGCCAAGTTTAGCAAATGTGAGTTCTGGTTAAAGGAAGTAGGATTCCTCGGACATATCATGTCGGCAGGAGGAATTGCTGTTGACCCTTCCAAGGTTAATGATGTTGAAGAATGGCAAGCCCCAGCCACTCAAATCCAAGTTCGCGCATTTCTCGGATTAGCGGGATATTACTGCAAGTTTGTAGAAGGATTCTCGAGCATCACAAGACCCATGACCCAATTGTTGAAGAAAGATAAGAAGTTTGAATGAACGGACAAATGTGAAGCAACTTTTCAAGAGCTCAAGAAGATATTGATCTCAGCCCCAATCTTGATTATGCCGGATATCATGGTGCCTTTTGATGTGTATTGTGACGCATCCAAGATTGGTCTCGGATGTGTGTTGATGCAAGAAGGCGAAGTCATATCCTATCTATCCCGACAACTGAAGCAACATGAGCAGAATTACCCTACCCATGACCTTGAACTAGCAGCGTAGTTTTAGCCTTGAAGATATGGCGACATTACCTCATGGGTAATTGTTGTGAGATTTATTCGGATCACAAGATCCTGAAGTATATTTTCACCCAGAAGGAGCTAAATATGAGGCAAAGGAGATGGATAGAGTTAATGAAGGACTATGATCTTGACATTCACTATAACCCCGGAAAATCCAAAGTGGTAGCAGATGCTCTTAGCAGATTGCCATGTCGATTGAACACCTTGATTCTGAAAGAGCAACCAAGTTTGCATAAGGAGTTGGAAGATTTCAGAGTGGAGCTAGTAAGTGAAGGATTTCGGCTAGCATATAACTTCAACCCACCTTGATAGATCGGATCAAGGAGGCATAGAAAGGAAATGCTAGTATCGACGGAATTAAGCATCGTATTGGTATAGGGAAGGTACCCGGATTCACCGAAGATGAAGGAGTTTTGTGGTACAAAGGACGTATTTGTGTACCAGCAGATTCTGAGTTGAAGCAAGCTATTTTGTAAGAAGCCCATGATACTCTTTATTCTATTCACCCTGGAGGGACCAAGATGTATTAGGATTTGAAGGAGCAATTTTGGTGGCACGAGATGAAGACATAAATCGAAAGCTACATAGCCAAATGTGATATCTGTCAGAGAGTGAAAGCGGGACATCAGAGACCCGCGTGACTTTTGCAACCATTGCAGATTCCAGAATGGAAATGGGATTATGTAGGAATGGAATTTATCACCGGTTTGCCTACATCTAGTAGGGGAAATGACTCTATCTGGGTCATAGTGGATAGCATGTCCAAAGTCACTCATTTCTTACCAGTCAAGACCACTTATCAAAGTTCGAAGCTAGCAGAATTGTACATTGCTAGGATAGTTAGTTTACACGGAGTCCCCAAGAACATTGTGTCGGATCGAGGAACCCAGTTTACCTCAAGATTTTGGAAGAAAGTCCAAGAAGGATTAGGAACCAGACTGGATTTTAGCACAGCTTATCAACCGCATACTGATGGAAAAACAGAGCGAGTAAACCAGATACTGAAGATATGTTCAGAGCTTGTGTGTTGGAATATGGATCTAAATGGGAAGATTGTCTGCCTTTCGCAGAATTCTCATACAACAACAGTTACCAAGCCAGTTTGAAAATGGCCCCATTTGAGTTTATGTATGGAAGGAAGTGTCGTACCCCGCTGAATTGGTCGGAAGTAGGAGAGAGTCAGATTTTCGGACCCGACATCCTAAGATAAGCCAAATAGAAAGTTCACAAGATACTTAGCACCTCAAGACCGCCCAATCCCGACAGAAGAGTTATGCTGACAAGAGACGTCGAGATCTAGCCTTTGCTATTGGAGATTTTGTGTATCTGAAAGTATCACCCTTGAAGGGAATGCAACGTTTCGAACTCAAAGGAAAGCTTGCCCCCAGATATATTGGACCCTTCCAGATTTTGAATCGCCGAGGAAGTATCATATCAACTGGAACCGCCGGAGGAGATGTCAGCCGTGCATAATTTTTTTCATATCTCGTTACTTTGCAAATGCCTAGAAGTCCCGGAGAAGACCAAAGTGTTCAAGAATATTGATCACAGGACCATAGAGCTCAATAATGACCTAACTTATCGTGAAGCACCAATTAGTATTTTGGAAGAAGCCTTCAGAACCACCAGAACCCGGAGTATCAAGTTTCTCAAGATCTAGTGGAGTAACCATACTGAAGAAGAAGCTACTTGGGAACGAGAAGATTACATTAGGACTGAGTTTCCAGATCTCTTTAGTTCCTAGTTTTCTTTTTTCTTAAATATCGGGATGAGATTTTGTTTAAGGAGGGAAGGTTTGTAACATCCCAAAAATATTAATCAAGATTATCAAGTTCTAATCACCCAAGTTTAGGGTTAACAAAAACTTTTAGTATTAAAATGAATATGAATGCATGTGTGTCGTGGTGGTGGCACGGCAGATGCCATGGGTAGGCTAAAGTATGGGGCCAATGGATGCTAGTGGGATCCGGGGAGGGAAGATGCAACTGTCTTTACACTCAAGCTGCCAAAGTGAAGAACTTTATTTCTCTCTTGATGGGTTACAAGTGCTCCTAGAGCTGCTTACAGGGGGACAATGTGAATCTCCCCAGCCTAACGGTGCTTGTTGTTCTCGATCCTCCCCTCAGGGTCCAAACCTCCCCTTATAAAGGGGTGCCTTGGGTGCCCTTAGGGCTGACGAGGCAAGCATATTCGTGGAATATGGTTGTCCCAAAATAGTAGTTCGGCGGCCTCCTTTCCCTGTCGCCCTTCTAATGACGGCAAGGCTCTAGTGGCCCCCCTCCTGCGCGCCTCGGGCTCCAGGACTGTCACCTCCGTGACCTCCTTCTGCCCCTCTGACGCTGTGCATCGTTGTCTCTTGTGCTTGGCCCTTCGATTCCTTCTAGCTGCAGCTATACTTTGACCCAGGCTTCTCCTTCTCCGCAAGCTTGATCACTCGGCCTTACCTTGTGTTACTCGGCCGTTCCTTACACCATGAAGATCATTCGGATAACCCAGCCGATTTTCTCATTAACTCGGCCGGGTAACTACTTGATACCTGTGCATGGGCTTCTTGCCTCCGTTCATCGGCCGACATATCCATGATTCGGCCGACCTAGGCCGTAGCTCGGAAACCAGACGGGGACAGTACCTCTGTCTTTCCCCGTCTCTGACCTACCCGAGATTAACCCCCCGACATTAGTCCCCGAAGCTGGTGTGGCCCTGTCAATAGCTTTGGCCGGGTTATATCAGCTTCATTACTTTCTTAAGTCTTGTTTCCGAGCTATGGCCTCGTCCGAGGTTTCCTCGTTCCTTCCATCGTACGCCACGTCCTACGTGTCACCTCATCATTGCTCTTCTAGTTTTTAGGTCCTTCTACAGTGCTTACTGACAAGCTACAGTGAACCCTGTTCCTGCTGCGCCGCCGCCGCGACGCCTCGTGTGCCGCTCCCCTCGGGATCGTAACAACTTTTCTTTGTCTGTGGCCGTTGGTGTGGCTCCACTTACCGTCGTGCGTTCGTGCCGTTCCCACGATCTACACGGGTAACTGCCACACCCACGATCCCACTCCCTGTTCGTGGCTTGACTATAAAGAGGGGAAACGTGCCCGCATGGTTCATCTTTCCCCTTATCGCTCGCGTCCGCTCTCCTTCTTCCCTTCGCCTGCGTGCTCTCTTGCCGCTCCGCCGCCGTTCATCTGCCAGAGCCTCCGCCGGTGAGGACTCTGCCGCGTCGTTCGCCCGCGCTCTACGGCTGTGGCTCCGCCGCCGGTGAGTCCTTTCTGACCATCTTGCCCAGATCTTGCCCTAGATCGATCCGCTTCGTTTTCGTGCTCAGGCGGCGGTTCCTCCTCTCCTCGCCATTGTTTTTGTGCTAAGTTCCGACGGGGCCTTGTAGCTCTAAGCTCCCCTCCGCCGCCAGTTCTTCCTCCGGCGATCTCTCCGGCGCACCCATGTCTAGTTCGTTTAGCGGTGCTCTTGTTGAGGACGATGACGCTGGCTCTGGGCCCGAGCATGGATCGTGGCAGGGCTCTTCAGTCACGCGCCGTGAGATTGAATGGCTTATACGAACTTGACGGATTCCTGCCGAGGTTTCCTGCCGTTTACCCGGCAGCGAATCCTCTCCAGTTATCAGAGAGGGTGAGTATGTGGTTTTCATGTCTCACCGCCCGCGGCTTCGGTCTCCCTCTCAGTGATTTCGCTAGAGAATTCCTTGATTACTTCGGCCTTCAGCCGCACCACCTTCCTGCGAACGCCATAGCTTCTCTTTCTGCTTTCATCTCCGCTTCGGAGGGTTACTTCGGCCTGTGGCCGTCAGTGCATGTCTGGTCGAAGTTCTTCCAGATCCGCTCCAATGTCGTTCCCGACAAATCTCTGCATCCTTCCGAGAAGTTGCTCACCCAATGTGGGGCGGCGTCTATTACACCTCGGAGGAAATCCGTGTTCCCCGGTGTCACTGGGTTGGAGTCATGCAAGAAATGGCACAAATCATTCTTCTATGTCCGTAAGCAGAGGCGTAAGACAAGATTCGGCTCCCACCGTTCTCAATTGGCCCCCCTTCCAAAGTGAACTGGCTATATAATCCGAGAAAAACTCATGCCCTGGCCGAGGCTTTCGAGATTCGGCTAAAAGAGTTGATCCGGGCGGTACGCGGCGAAGACGATGGCAACTTTTATCAAGATGGCGGATCGCCTTCCAAAGCGGACCCACAAGCTATGCTATATGAGTGGTCCTCTCGACCCTAACCGAGTCTCGACCGTGGAGTTGGACAATTACCTTATTCATAAGCGCGTCCGAGCTATCTTCAAGACCGAGATGCCTGAGGATTGGTCTTGGGGGTTAAAACCATTTACGCGACAATCCGCCTCCCGAGGTATGCCTAATCTTCATTACTCTATTTCTCCTCAATTCCTAGAGACTGGTTTACATGATTTTCTTTCTCCTCGTCCTGAGAGGTTCGCAGAGCATAGAACGAGGACGCCGAGGTTCTGCAGCTCCTTGGCCCGCGACAGAGTACCCCAGATCTTGGCGGACTCAGGAGTTCGTCCCTAAGTCGGATCCTGCTCGGCTCGAGCTCATGCAAAACTTCCGCGCAAGAGGAGGAAGGTAATTCGGACGAGGTCCAAATTCTTGAGGTAGTTGCCGCCATGCCTATTTCTTATGCATTTTCGGCTTCTACTTTCCCAGCTAATCCGGCCGGTCAGGTTCACGACGCCTAACCTATTGCTTCCCGGCCTCCCGTTACCTCGGGGAAGCGCGGGGCTCCTGCTAGTGCCTCGGAGGCAGTTCCTAAGAAGCGAATAAAGAAATCCGCTCCGAATCCTCCCAGGCGCAAGACTATGCCCGGGGTTGCTGGGTAAGTTCTTTTGCCTATATTTCTTGTTTTCTCTTTTTCTGTTTCCCATACCGACGAATCTTCTTTCTTATTTTTACAGCGCTCCTCTGTCTGTTAAACCCGGCGGTCCTAGTATGACTAGCCGTCCGATTCGGCCGCCATCTCCTCCTCCCGTTGATGACACCCGAATTCCTAGTCCTATTCGTCCTGCTTCTCCCCCCGCTCCAAATACGTCGCCTGTTCGTCGTGATGCCCCTGAGACTTCTTCCATTGATCTGGATCCGATCCGATCCTCCGATGTTTTCGTTGAGCCAGCTGTCCCCTCTATGGGCCCCAGCGTTACCATTGAGCCTCCATCTACTGCGGCAGTTTCTACGGTCATCCCGACCTCGGCCGAAAAGGTCGTTGCCCCGGCGCCCTCTGCGAGCTTATCCTCCGCTGGTCCTAAGGACTCCGTCCCCACTTCGGAGGCGCAACTTCCTGCTGACGCCTCTTCTAAGGAGAAACGTGCTATTGCCGTCAAGACTTCTTCTCAGAAAGGTCTTGCCGGCTCTTCTCAGCCGAGTATTGCAGACGCGCTGCGCAAGGGAGCTGCATCTGCCAAAGTCACTGTTACCTCGGCCACCGGCAGTCAGCTTGCTCTTCATAAGAGCCCTGCGACTGCCGTGGTCGGACCGCCTGCCCGGGGTAAAGTTTTAACTCGGACAGCTAGCGGGAACAGCCTCGGAGCGCTAGTTGAGTATGCCAATAACTGGAATGCTGCTGATCAATTTGAAGGCAATCCAGCCAACCAACCTTTCCAGCTTTTCTCGACATCACGCCGTTTTGACCATGCTGCCCAGTTTATCATTGACACCAACAAGATGAATGCGGTAATTATTTTATCTCTGAGTCTTAAATTATTCTCCAGATGTTACCCTATTCTCTAGTCCCCGAAACTTGCAAGGAAATAACTTGTTGTATGCTTGGAAGTTTGACTTAATTTTATTTCTAAGGTTTGTTAGTCCGGCCATCTAGTTCATAGTTTATTCGGACTTGGTGTAGCTTTGATTATCCATCCACCTAGAGCCGAGTTAAGTTCTTCTTGACTCGGATCTGGCATAGCTTTGAATATCCAGCCACCTATAGCCGAATTGAGCTTTGCTTGATTCGGATATGGTATTGCTTTGAATATCCAGCCACCTAGAGCCGAATTAAGCTTTGCTTGATTTGGATCTGGTATAGCTTTGAATATCCAGCCACCTAGAGCCGAATTGAGCTTTGCTTGATTCGGATCTGGTATTGCTTTGAATATCCAGCCACCTAGAACCGAACTAAGCTTTGCTTGATTCAGATCTGGTATTGCTTTGAATATCCAGCCACCTAGAACCGAATTAAGCTTTGCTTGATTTGGATCTGGTATAGCTTTGAATATCCAGCCACCTAGAGCCGAATTAAGCTTTGATTGATTCGGATCTGGTATTGCTTTGAATATCCAGCCACCTAGAGCCGAATTAAGCTTTGCTTGATTTGGATCTAATTTAGCTTCTACTTGTTGTTTTATTATTTTGCTCTATTGCTCAGGTTGCACATGACCGACGGACCGCCGAGTTCCAGAGGTTGCTTTTTTCGCACCGCATCGGAAGAGAAGTACGAAAGTTCTCGTGGCAAAGAAGGCGATAAGTCGATAGTTCGTTTTCCTTATTTCCACCTTTCTCATATACTTGTCCGTGGAACGCCGGCTTACTTCTTGTTGAATAGGTAATATCAATAACCTCAATATCCGCCTTGAAAAGAAGATCAAGACCTTGGAAGGTTAGTTTCCTTTCTACTTCACTCCTTCTCCTTTTAGTATCTATGCTAAGTTTCCTTATTGCGTTGGGCTGTGGTAAAGCCGAGTTGCAAGACTTTGCAGTGTCGCAACAAGATTGCGTGCCCATGCCTGACGTGATGCTTCATTTTTTAGAACAAAGCGCAGTTCATTCGGCGCAACTACAAGAAAAAGATGATGAGATAGCTCGCCTGAGATCCGAGGTGAATACACTCAAGCTCTCTCAGAAGTCCGAGCTAGAAAAGGTTGACCAAGAATTTGCCGAGGAAAAGAATCGGCTGACTCTGGATTTACAGAAGAACAAAGAACTCCTCGAAGCTGCCGAACTTAAAACTCGCGGTTTGAGCGAGGAAATTGCCCGTTTCAAGAAGAATAAAAAGCTTGGGCCAAAGACCCGAGATAATGATGAGCTATATTCATCGTAAGTTAGTTGGCCGGCGAACTATATTTTTCTTTGTCATCGCTGCTATCCTTTGACACGTCCATGTTTTATGCAGATCATTTCCCGAGGCCAAACCCGTGAGTTCTAAAGCTGTTCTTGCAGCTCGCGCCGAGGTGAACTCTGTTCTTGACTTTGAATATTCGATGGAGGATTTCTTGGTTCTTTGTTGGTCGCGGTTGGTCCGATGAAAATTATGGGCGGGACTGGTGCAGCCGCTATCCGAGCTTATCATGCACTCGCCAAATACCTCGGGGACTCCGATATCAATGAAGTCAAGTTCTGGTGACAAGGCCGACGGCATCGAGAGACAATTGAGTCTTTGGAGAGAATCATTGCGGCGTCTTTGGTGCCGACATGGCCCTAACCGTAATCATGTCATGGTATGAAGACATCTCTTGACATTCGAGGAATCTGACCGGCTCTCGCTGGGTTGAAGATCCCACCTTTGTTGCTCTTGACAAGCTCGAGCTTTCCACCGTTGAGTATGCCGATGTGCACACTTGGAATGAAGGGCCAAGTTTTCTCCCAGATCCGGATCAGGAGGTCGCGGCTGAAGGTGCTTCGGGTGATGATTCAGCTGAGCACGGTGAAGATGATTCGGCCACATCCGATAGCTCCAGCTCAAGCTCAGATAGCAACGGCGATGCACGGTCTTCCTCCAAAGGCACCGGGCATTCTACTGCATCGACGCCTCCCGAACAACCCGTGATACCGCCAGTTACACTGGTCGGCGGAGGGCGAGGCGACCTCAGTCGAAGTACCTCCTACCTCGGAGTGCCCCGCACCTGAGCAAGGAGCTGCCCCTCCAACGAACAACGCCTAGGTTATTTGTGATCCCTGGTATGCCGGGCGTATAATGTAGACGAAAAATTTGTCAACTCGTATGATTCGAACTTCTTTTGCTATGTGTTGTTGAGATTCTTTGTTAAGTGGATGCTCGTCCGAATTCTTGCCTTGCTGGATCGTAATTTCTTCATCTTTTAGGGCTCAACTTTGCCGTTATTTTGATGGTCTTATCCAAGAATTAGCGCTGAATATCTACACTATTGACCTGTTTTGAATATAAGTTAACTACTCCGTTGTGGGAGCAAGCAACAATCGCTGGATCATCGTTTACAGTCCGGAACTTCCTTATATAAATCACGTTTCGGAGGTGGTAGAAAACTGATATGATTGCGTTTAGCATAGGTCTGAGGTATCATACGGTAGTCCCCGAATCGTTGCTTTAGATGCCGAGGTTTAAGTGTGAATACGCATTTGACATATCATATGATAGTCCCTGAGTCAATGCTTTTGGCACCGAGGTACATATTCGTAACATGAAAGGAACACAACATACGGCAGTCCCCGAGTCACTGCTCTGGTCGCCAATGTTCAAGTATGTAACGCGAAAGAAATAAATATACCATACGGCAGTCCCCGAGTCATTGCTCTGCGTGTCGAGGTTCGAACGTATAATACGAAATAATCATTACATATGGCAGTCCCCGAGTAACTGCTCTGGGTGCCGAGGCTTGAAATACATGATATGACATAAATATATCCTACGGCAGTCCCCGAGTCATTGCTCTGGGTGCCGAGATGCAAATACACCATTGGATTTTGACCTTGAGATGGAACGCTATGAGTAAAATGGCCGAAGTAAAGCCACATTCCAGGGGCGCTTCGTTTCTTCACCAGCTTTGTCTGCCTTGTTCTCTCCAGGGGATTGAGCATCGATCAGATAATATGCATCGTTGTGCAATGCTTTGCTCACGATAAATGGTCCTTCCCATGGGGGTGATAATTTGTGCATGCCGTGCTGCACCAAATTGAGGACTAGATCTCCTTCTTTGAATACTCTTGGATTCACTTTCTTGCTGTGATATCGCCGTAAGTTCTTGATAAATGGCCGATCGTGATACTGTCAACTCCCTGGCTTCTTCCAACAGGTCTACGGCATCTTGCCGAGCTATTTCATTTGTTTCTGAGGTTGTGTACTGAGCAACTCTTGGCGAGTCATAGTTTATGTCGGTGAGTACGGCCTGCCCGTACCAGAAAGAATGGGGTGTAACCTGTTGATCTATTCGGAGTAGTCCGGAGGCTCCATAACACGGCTGGGATTTCTTCGATCCAACATCCTGCCGACCGTTGCAAAGGTTCAACAAGTCGTGGTTTTATTCCTGATAACACCAGTCCATTAGATCTTTCAACTTGCCCATTGGATGCTGGGTGGGCCACCGAGGCAACATCTAGTCTTATGTGCTTCTCTTGGCAAAATCTGGCGAAGTCTCCTTCTGCAAAGTTCGTGCCATTATCCGTAATAATGCTGTGTGGGTATCCGTATCTCAAGATGATATCCTTGAGAAATTTCACTGCCGTGTGCCCATCACATTTTTTGATTGGTTTTACTTCAATCCACTTTGTGAACTTGTCTACCATAACCAAGATGTGGGTCATTCCTCCTCTCGCCGGCTTGAAAGGTCCCACCATGTCTAAACCCCATACAGAAAATGGCCAAGTGATGGGTATGGTTTTTAACTCGGCCGACGGCATATGTATTCTGGTTGCATATCTCTGACACCCATTGCACTTCTTAACTAATTCTTCTGCCTCTTTTAACGCCGTTGGCCAGTAAAATCCATGCCTGAAAGCCTTGGCTACTAAAGCGCGAGATGAGGCATGGTGCCCACATTCTCCTTGGTGTATGTCTAGAAGGATTTCCTGACCTTCTGTGGAACTCACGCACTTCTGCAATATGTTTGTTACGCTTCTCTTATATAACTCATTGTTTATGATTGTATAGGCTTTTGCTCTTCTGATGGTTTGTCTGGCTAATATTTCATTACTCGGCAATACCGCGTCTTTTAGGTACGAAAATATGGGTTGCGCCCATGTTGGCGTTACTCTCTCAGATGATCCACCGCTCTATCTCCATGTTTTCTGCCGACGTATATACCTCGGCTCTCTCCATGATTGCTATTACCTCGGCTGTCCCTCTCTTTAGGGACTCTGAATCTTTCTGCGGATCTACCTCCATTGGCGTATGATTCTCTGCAGAACTTGCTGGGATAAAGATTGATTCGGACTCCGGTGATGGGTTTATTGATGGTTTCCTGAGGTGCTCCAGGGCAATACCTGGCGGGATTGATTGCCGGGTTGATCCTAATTTTGACAATGTGTCAGCAGCGTCATTTTCTGCCCGTGGTATGTGGTGGAATTCACATCCTTCAAAATATCCACTTATCTTTTGCACATGGAATCTGTATAAAGCCATATTAGCATCTAATGCGTCCCAACTGCCCGATACTTGCTGTACTACTAGATCCGAGTCACCGTAGCATAGGATTCGTATACCAATTTCTTTTGCTACTTTCAATCCATGAACTAGTGCTTCATATTCAGCTACATTGTTGGATGCGGCAAAATGTATTTGCGAGACATATTTCAACCGATCTTTTTAGGCGAGGTTAGCACTATTCCTGCTCCCAAACCGTTCCTTAGTTTGGAACCATCAAAATGCATTGTCCGAGAATTTGGATCCGCGTTGGTGGCTCATATTGCACCTCGGCCCATCTACGAGAAAGTCGGCGACGACTGAGATTTGATCGCATCTCTTCTATCAAATTGTGGAGCATATGGTGATAACTCGATCGCCCATTTTGCTATTCGCCACTTGCATCTTTGTTGTTCAATATCGGCTATGGGTGCCTCACAAATTACTTTGATGGGGTGCTCTTCAAAGTAATGCTTAAGCTTTTTTTGACATATATACTCCATAAGCCATCTTCCGATAGTGCGGATAATTCTGCTTTGAAGTGGATAATACTTCACTTAGATAATATCTTGGCCTCTGAACCCACTTACCCTCTTCAAGTCGCTCCACTACAACCACAAGATTAACTACTCGATTGGTAGCCGCTACATATAGTAGCATAGGTTCTTTCGATAATGGAGAAGCTAAAATGGGTGCCGTAACTAGCATCTTTTTCAACTCATGAAATGCAAGGTCCGCCTGGGGAGTCCAGCTGAATTTGTCCGATTTTCTCATCAGCTGATAAAGTGGTAGTGCCTTTTCTCCTAGCCGACATACAAATCGACTAAGCGAGGCCAGGCAGCCCGTGAATTTTTGTACATCGTTCAAGCATCTCGGCAATTCCATTCTTTCTATCGCTCTTATCTTCGTTGGATTAGCCTCGATACCTCGGCTGGACACAAGGAAACCGAGTAATTTTCCTGCCGGCACGCCAAATGTGCACTTCTCTGGATTAAGTTTCATTCGGAACCTTCTCAGGTTCGCGAAAGTTTGCCGTATATCTTCTAGCAAGGTATTGCTCTCCTTAGTTTTGATGACTACGTCATCCACATATACTTGTACATTTTTTCCTATCTGATCATGTAAGCACCTTTGCATGCACCTTTGATACGTTGCTCCTGCATTTCGTAGGCCGAATGGCATTGTGCGATAACAATAAGCCCCGTACGGGGTAATAAATGCAGTCTTTATTTGATCGGCCGGATTTAACGGTATCTGGTGGAAACCAGAATACGCGTCTACAAATGATAACAGCTCATAGCCAGCGGTCGAGTCAATGACTTGGTCTATTCTAGGCAAAGGAAAAGGATCTTTCGGACATGCCTTGTTCAGGTTAGTGTAGTCGATACACATTCGCCACACAATGGCTACATTGGGGTCATCTTTTTTCTTTTCTACTAGTACCGGATTTGATAACCAATCCGGATACAGCACCTCCATGATGAACCCGGCTGCGAGAAGCCGAGCTATTTCATCCCCTATTACTTTTCTCCTGTCTTCGGCGAAGCGGCGGAGAGGTTGCTTCACCGGCCGTGCTCCTGGCCTGACGTTTAAAGAGTGCTCAGCCAACTCCCTCGGCACACCTTGCAGATCTTGAGTTGACCATGCAAATATGTCCCGATTCTCACGGAGGAAGTTGGTGAGCTCGCCTTCCTATTTAGCGTCAAGGCCTGCACCAATAGTAACAGTGCGCTCTGGGAACTGCTCATCAATCTGAAATTTCTTCGTCTCTTTGGTCGGCTGAAAAGAAACACGCCATGAGGGTTGGCCTGCCGGCATATGCTGTCTTGTTGAGCGAGGGCTGCTTCTGGATCCTTTTCTTTTCTCTTGCTATAACCAATGACTCGGCCAGATTTGACCCGGCCAAGCACTCCATTGACTTCTTGTAATCCCCTGAATCGTTATCACCCTTGTGGTCCGGTAACTTCATCTTTAGATAACCTATATGACAGTTGCTCATGAATTTGGCGGTCTTGGTCGTCCGAGTAAAGCATGATAACAACTTTCCGGATCGACCCCTCAAATTCTAAATTTTCGCTCTGCGATTATCCCTTGTACCGAATAACACGTCCACTCGGACTTTACCGATGGGCTCACATGAAAGCCTGGCACTATCCCATGGAAAGTTGTCCTCGTGGACTCGCAGATATTCTGTGATATTCGAGCTTGTGCATGGTATCTTTGTACATGATGTTGATACTGCTTCCATTATCGATGAGTACTTTTGAGAATTTCACATTGATGCTTGGTCCTACAAACGTCGGATCCAACACAAGTGCGTATGATCCTGGACTCGGCATTATTCTGGGGTGGTCTTTCATGCTCCAGGTCATCTCTTGATCAGACCATGGCTGGTATATTGGCACGGCTGGTACAACTGCATTCACTTCCATATGCCAGCGCAGCACACTCTGCTTGTCCTGCTGTTCTGTCGTGAACACACAATAAGACTGGTGATGTTCCCTGTAATCATTACGTCCAGCATTTGCCGGATTTATCCTTCCGTCCTGCCCCTGGTTCATTTCTTGATGCACTGCATCCCTCCGATCCGAGTTATCGTACCTCGGAGGAGAGGGCGGTAGCATCAGTTGCTGTGTATTTGCTCCAGTTAACTGCGGCTGATGCTGTTGTTGCACCTGATGGGGAGCCTGAACTCCTGCCGGGTTCCCCATCGCATTTTTCATCCAGGCGCATTGCCGTGTTGTATGATTGGCTGGTCTAGATGGGTTTGATGTGTGAAATTTACACGGCTGATCCAACATGGATTCGAACGTATACTTCGGCCTCTCTTGCCATTGCTTCTTTTGTTCTGGGGTCCATTGCCTCTTTCCTTCATTCCTTGATGTCCACTGTTGAGGTCCATTTTTCTGCCGTTGAATTGCTCCGTGACCCGGCTGATCTTGTGCTACAGCCGCCACCTGGGCGGAATTATATCTATAATCCGGCCTCTCTTCTCTTCTTCTTCCTCTGAAATCACGCCTAGATGACCCGGCCAATTCTCTCGTGTACTGGACTTGTTGCTCACGATGGTCTGCCGACATTAACTCCGGTTGGGTTGGGTCACACAATGCATAGGAGTCCGCTATTCTGATTGTTTCTGCCAGTGTGGTTGGCATATCTCTCTGCAGGCGTTGCCACAGTACGCTGCCATAACGGCATCCTTGCACGAACCAAGCGATTGCTTGCGATTCGATAACTCCCTCACACGAGTTTATCAAGTTACACCATCGAGTTAAAAACTCTCTATCTGTTTCATTCGGCCTCTGCTTGCACATGGCTAGTTGCTGTGGTCTATTCGGTCTCTTGTATGTGCTGGTGAAGTTGCTAACGAACATCTCTTCGAAATCCAACCAGCAGTTGATACTGCCAGCTGGTTGATTATTCAACCATACCCTGGCTGGTCCTTCCAACATCTGGGACATACCGCATGCCCATCTCGATTGCCACACCGCTATCTTCACGGTGGCATAATCAATCAACCAGTCTTGTGGTTTGGTACTTCCATTATGCGTTTTGTGCCTCTTGCCAACTGGAAATTCGGCACTGGTGGTTCGCCCATGATCCTTGGTCCGAAACATGCCGGACCTGGTGGACCTTGCTCTTCCAATAGCTCGGACCGGTATAGCCGATCCAACTTTACTCTTGCATCATTTGCCGGCAAATCTCTGTACAGGATTCTATCCTGCATCCCATAATGATTGTTTCCACCCTGGTTTGCGTATTCTACCTCGGAATATCCATCATTATACCTTTCATTCATCTGATTGTAGCGAGCTGGCCTCACTTCTCTTTCCTGCCGAGGCTCATGTCTTGGTTGCTGGTTGAGCGGCACTTCTCTTCTTACCTCGGCCGGGGTTTGGTTTTCATGATTGTCTCTTGCAGGTTCTTTCCTACCGTGCTCCCCATTACTTCGGCCGCCGCCATCCTTTTCCATGCGGCCGTGGTTTCTCTCCCCACTATTACCTCGGCTTGCATTGCCTCTGTTCTCATTTGCCTTTCCAGCTATTGCCGGGTCATATGGAACAATTTGTTTGTTCCTCTTCCCTGAGGTTACTGCTTTTTCTTTTCTAGCGTTGTTTCGGTGTGGCCGCGCTGTCAGCAGATAAAGCGGTCTGCCCCTGAATGAACCATCCGTGAAGCCCCGTCTTCTTGCGGGTTGGCTCGAGCATTTCCTCATTTCTTTGGTTCGCGATGCGCACCAGCTCATTCACTCTTTCTTGTTGTTTCGCCGAGCTTCCCCGCTAATCCCTCTAATTCCAATGCTGCGGCATTTGCCGCTCTCAGGTTTTTCGCCGAGGTACTGTACCTCGGCAAACCCAAATCACCTGATTCTGCCCTGTGAGCTTCATGCTCTTTGTTAATGTCATTCATGAGGTTCTTCCCTCTTAATCTTAGTTCGTCCACCGCTCGGGTGCGATATCAACTTATTAGCTTTTGCATATTCTCTCGTGGTCCTGTTCAAGGATTCCCGCGGTCGATACTTTTTGGCCTCTACCACCTTTTGCCGGTTTCTTCTAGCTCTGCCTGAGCATTTGCCGGATCAAGTATCGGCGCTACAGGTGTGGTTAAGTTCTCTATAGTTGCCTGAAGAATGTTCTCTGGTCTCTCCAGAGGTGGTCCTCTCACTCTTGGTGCCTTTGGGGTGGTGTCATGCGGCTCGGCCGGGTTTGTCACCGGCGGAATTACCTCGGCGGTTTGCAGCGTGATCTGCTTAGGCGGACCCTGTAGCGGGTTCTCTGCTTGACCCGGCTAATGCTGCTCCCGCTTGAGTCCCTGCTGCGACCATCACCTCGACGCTGCCCGCCTGATGCTCCTCTGATGGACTGCTCGCCACGCTTCGAGGTGGTTCCCCTGCAACAACAACTTGGTGAGGATAAACGTCGGTGATGTCGACGCCGACGTAGACCCTGTGCTCGCCCAGGCCGATGAAGATCCCGTTGCGCGGGGGGGTTTTCCCCCTGAAGCTCCCTGCATTGTCTCTGACATAGTCGCAGAGACCAAATCTCTGGACCAAGCCAGAAACAACGCGCTCGCCGGTGTTGATGAAGTTTCCCGTCCGGATCACAACTCCAGCTAGCACCGCTGATTGCCCCACGGTGGGCGCCAACTGTGTGTGTGATGAATGCATGAATGCTTGCAATGCCATGTTTGATTGCTATGAATGGCAAGGATTGGTTTAAAGATGAAAACAATATCATCTAGATCATTTCCAAGCAGAATCAAATGAAGAGAAAATCAAATATAAACAATATAAGCAAATGGTCATTTTGACCAAAGTTAACCACTAGACCACTTTGAGTGTTCCTAGTCCAAGATTTCTAACAGAAACAAATCCAATTCTTTTCAACCCTTGCTAGACCAAGTAAAAGTGAACCCAAGCCCACTTTGCAAACCTATAGAAAGATTTTGCAAATCTATTCAAATGGAAATTCAAAATTGAATCAATTGTAGGTACTAAGATCACCATTTCTCAAAAACCACTCAAACCAGTTTTCCTTGCCAAATCCAAGCAACCATATACTACCAAGCATATGACCAAAGCACTTACCAAATTTCATTGAAAATATTCAAACTTGAATTCTTTCAGCCATTTAATCAAACACTTGGCAGACACAATTCAAACTCTGCCTAACTACACTGTTGTGAGCAGTGATCATTCAACCAATTGCCCCCATTGCACTCCCTGTCTCCCCCAGCCTCTAGAAGCACCAGACACGCAACCCCCCTTTTCCGTTGCACCAGTGTAGTGCCGCCCGAAACCTCCGCGCCACGTCGACCATGGATAGCTCGCCCCGGACCATGCCGCCCTCTCCCACGATATCCAGAAGACAGGCGACCATCCACCGACACCCCCTGTCCAGCCCCTACCCGCAGCCAGGTCATGGACCACCCAAACACAGTCGCGCCCACTAATGACCCACAAGTATAGGGGGTGTATCGCAGTACTTTCGATAAATAGGAGTGTCGATCCCAATGAGGAGCAGAAGGTGTTGACTAGTGGTATGGAGCAGAAAATCTCTGTAAATACTTAGCAAACGGATTTTTAGGGGTTTTCTGATAAAGCTACAAAACAAGGTGCAAGTAATAAATACAAAGAACAAACGCAGCAAGTGGCCCAATCCATTCTTAGCAAAGGAGAAGCCAGTGGAAATACTTATAAGGACCAAATATTCTCGAGTACACATGGGAATTCTGTCAAGTGCTTTCGCTTCAAATAGCTAAGTACTCCTCTATGGTGTTGCAAGTGTTGTGTGGGTGAACCTATGCTAATGTACCGACCTTACTTGGATTAATACATACTTGTGATTAAACCCCCTACAAGCATCCACAACTATAGGAAAGTAATTAATATATAAACCTAACCATAGCCTTAAACTCTGATATCCTACACTCCCTTGTGCAAAGGTGTCCTAATGGGGTTCAGGTTTCTGTCACTCTGGCAACCCCACAATTAGTAGCCAAATACACAATGCATTCCCCTAGGCCCATAAATGGTTAAGTATCATGTAGCCAACATTCACATGACACCACTAGAAGAATAGCACCAGAACTTAAATACTAAACCATTGAATAATAACTCAACACAAATCCATACTAACAACATGACTTCTCTCATGAACTCAAGAACTAGACGAACTACTCACAAGACATCATATGGATCAAGATCAAAGATGATATGGTGATGGATAACAATCTGAACATAAACAATAATCCAATCGTTCCACTCACAAGCATCAACTACAATAGTAATTAACACCGGGAAAGTTTCCCCTAAGAACTAATGCAAGATCCAACACGATTGTTACAGCGGGACGGAGTGGTGATGATGGTGCTGGTGGAGATGATGGTGTGGATGATGATGTGATCCCGATGAAGTCGATCTTGATGATGTTGTTGATGGCGACGATCTCCCCTATCCGGGAAGGAATTTCCCCGGTAGAAATCTGTCTGACAGAGAGCTCTTTCTCTCTCGGTGTTTTCCGCCCCGCAGAGGCAGTGGAAATTTTTCTGTGGTCGCTCCCCTGGTATTAGGGTTCTGTGGGGAAGATATAGGCGAGAGGGCGGATTCGGGAGCTGGCCAGGTGGGCCACACCTTCCCTAGGCACAGGGCAAGGTGGGCCCGCGCCTAGGGGTGTGGGCCCTTTGTGGCCCAGCTACGCCTCCCCTTTTGGCTTCCTCCGTCTTGTGGGAAAATATAATTTTCCAATATTTTTCTGGTATTTTTCTGATCTTCGCGAAATTTCATCAAAACACCTCCTTTTCCATCAGAAACCTGAATCCGGTAGTCCATCCTCCAAGAATCATCCAACATGCTAAAACGGAGGAAAAGACATAAGTAACACCTCATAAAAATATATATATCAATGAATAGAGGAAAATTACGATAGATAATGGTGATTCAAACTGGACGTATCAACTCCCCCCAAGCTTAGACCTTCGCTTGTCCCCAAGCGAAAACTAAGCTCAGTAAACATGTCCACATGTTTATGGAGTGAAGTGTTGATAAAAGAATACAGACAAGAAGCATCACACTTACCATTACACAACTCATAGAAGAAAACAACTCACCATTATATAACTTAGCTTGCAACAAGTACAGAAGTCACAATAGAGATGCATAAAGATAAATCATAATTGGAATTGGCAAACTCTTGTTCTTGGTCAAAGAACAGCTGGTGTCGTGGTATTGTCGACGAGTACGCCATGGAGGGGTCCTCACAATGCGTGTTTAGAGATGTGGGGTAAGGCGGACGGTTGACGGGTACGAGGTAACACAGCTTACCCAGGTTCAGATCCCACAACGGTGGCGGAATCCTACTCCTGCTATAAATCACTATAATGGCAATATGTCGAGTTACAGAGATTAGGTTCGCTGTGCGAGGTGTATGTAAAACGATGTTAGGTTGTGCCCTAAAGGCTCCCATAGGCCCGACTTATATAGTCGCTAGTTCCCGGGGTTACAGGGAAAAGTCCTAGCCGGACAGGTTACAGAGTTCTACACCGTCTATTACTAGTCTTGTGTATCTTGCATTCCAAGGCTCTGGGTACGCTGGTGACTCCACCGTAGCCTTCCTTTATCCGGCATGGGCCTCCCTTCTGGATCCACCTAATCGGGCAGCCTGGGCCATACGCCATGCTACCGACTATGGGCCACCCGGGTTAGTCGGATAAGAGACATGCTATGAGGATACCCATATAGCATATCCCCAATAGTAGCCCCCGGAGAACTCCGAGATCTTGCGCCGTCTTGTCTCTTCCCGTGGAATGCTCCGTCTAGATGGATGTCGGCAAATCGTCAAGCAATATCTTGTAGTCCTCCCAAAGAACCCTGCAAGGTTTCTCCGTCTTCAATGAGTAAGTCGGAGAAATGCTGAATCTTCCATCGTACGCTCCCGTTGTCGGATTAAATCCATCCATGCCAGAACCTTCGATGGGACGGCTCATCTACCATGTCAGTTATGACGACGTAGGCTGTAGGTCAGCGACGCCTCGTAACTCACACATGCAGAGAACGTAATCATATCCGATTTTCCCGCGCGAGCGATACGAACCGTTGGCGGTGACGGTTTGAGATGTGGCGAAATTACCGCGCACGTTCGCGAACACGTTGTCTACGCGGCAACCGTCCGATTTGCTGCACGAATCTTGACACAGAGTAAGATAAATAGTGACCGTGGGACACTTGCCACTTTTTCACCCCCATTCTCTCGCGTCATCGTCTTCTTCCTCCAGCCGCGCGCCTCCTCGAGCTCTCCGCGAAAACCTCGAGAAACCCTAGCTTCTCCCTTTGCACCAGTCGCATCCTCTCCCTCCTCCATGGCTAGCAACAGTTCATACCCATCAATGGCGGCGTCGAGAGAAGCCGCGGCGAAGCCGGCGAGCTCTGTCGTCGTGCCCCTAGAGGGTCTGGTCATCCCGGCATCGGCGGTGATAGAAACCACTGGCGGCGACCATAACCTAGCGGCGCTGGAGCCCCTGGAAGAGGAGCCAGACTCGCACAAAGGCGACTGGCGCGGCTCGGACATCACCGGCCGCGACATCCAAGAGATGGTCACTGAGGACTACCTCCCTGCGACGGAGGGGCTCGCCTGGCGGGCGGCGCCGGCCGGCGAGGTGACCCCCTCTCCCCAAGCTGGAGAGAAAGTATACCTCAAGGCGCAATTGGTACGCGGCGTTTCTCTGCCTGTAGAGGTCCCAACCTAATAAGGTAGAGTCCTCCTGTGTTTGACAATGCTAGTCCCTGGATCAATATCTAGCATCCACAGTTAAGATGTAATATCAAGAAACAAAGGTCATAATATAACTTTATAACCAGGAATACATAATTTTTATTACATCTTACATAGCTCATTGGCTATTACATTACATTGCAGCGGAATAATTTTTAATCATGGGGTCCTTCATCTTCAAAGTGCCACAGGCAGATGTTGGTTGTAGACTTTGTAATCCTAATCAAACAATCTTCACTAAAATCAATCAAACCTGCAACATACAAGTTACAGCCACAAAGGGTCAATACATTTGAATTGTATTGGCAAGTGATACTATGGTAGTATAGTGGAATCTAACAACTATATGCATTTGGCTAAGTGGAGTTGAGGCTTGCATTGCTCAAAATAGATTTTTCTTATCATTTTGAAAATACTAAGTTTTTGCTTGACAAAATCATTTTTCTCAATCAAAGATTTCAAGATCCTTGTACCAAGCCATCTCTCCATCAATGATTGAAGAATTCAAACAACCCTTGTTCAATCCACAAGTTTTTAATTAAGAAATTAGAATGATGAGATTCTTGATTGTTTCCATGTCTTGATGCTCAAATTGTCCTTTACCAGGGACATGGCTAAGTACTTAGGTTCTACACTCTGCAGAGGTGGTGCACTTTACCCACAAGACTTGGTTTCCCAAGACAAGATCTTTCAGAAGCCTTCCCTTAGACCAAAATGGACGCGTTCCAACCTATCAAACACTACCACCCACTGTCCATTTGGCTAAGTTCTTGCAACCTATATGATCATGGCAGAGCCCATATTGCCAAGTGGTTGCACTTGAAGCTTCTCAACATTTGGCATCTCAAATCCCTTTGTTTCCTGGGTGGCAAACCACAAGTGAGATACACAATCCAAGTCCATGGCATTGTGAACCACTCAACCAATCTCCACCAAGCAAGCCCATTCCACCCAGGGAATTCATTAACTTAGTTGTTTTATTAAACAAAATCACAAGTCCTCAGACTTAGAATATTTTTCCATAGTGTGAATATGTTTTCCACCCATGTTTTCTATTAGCTAGGCTAAGCTTGGTAGTAATAGGAAACTTAACTTAGGAAATCCTACTAAGGATTCATCTACTAGGTTTTCCTATAGCAAGATCTATACTTAGCAAAATCCATGCAAGTTTATTTAGCAAAATCACCAATGCATAGAAAAAGTAATGGGATAGAAAGTATGAAGCATCACTTGCCGTTTTGGTAGAGTATAGGTTCACTTCTTGATCTTTGCAACAATCACACTCTTCAAGTCACTACAATCCATCAAGCAAGGCACAAACTCAATCTACCAATCAAGCAAAACAACACACATAAATAACAAAGTCAAAGAAATGCATGCAAGCATGCCAAGCTTTGTTTTGTTTGAAAAAGTGGTCCCTAGTGGGTCATAGTCATTTGGGTACATCTAATGGTCATTTCCTAAAGTGGCCAAGTCATTTGCAAAAGGTTTCACTTTTAAACCATTTTCAAAACAAAGTGTTATTTTATGTGGTGTAGAAATATTTTTACTAAGGCATTAGCCCATAGGGTTCACCAAATGAGTTGCTATTGCAAAACTTGGTGTTTTTGGGTCAGTAGGTTTGGTCCATAACATTTTCTCAAAGTTTTCCATGCACAAACTTTTCCATCATAAAAATTTTAATGAGTTTATTTGGCTAGAAAATGACTAAGTTAACTAATTCAACTTAAATTTCACAAAAATCATTTTTAACACTATGGGTTGGTTCCTAGGGTCAGTAGGGTCACAAAAATCCATTTTGCAAAAGGTTTAATCCTAAAATAAAATTTTAAACAATTTTTATACTCTAAAGTAGTACACAAATGTTTCTGTAATTTCAAACAAGTTAACAGATACTATTTTCAAAACTTAGGCCATGGTTGTTTAGGGCTTGTTCTCCTGAATCCATTGATATAAAATTTGTCAAATTTGGACGTGTGGATTAAAAGATATAAGGGTTTGAAAATGGCATCAAATTCTGATTTCAATTTCTGTTTTTAAACAGACAGGTGACACGCGTCGAGACTCTATTGGACGGTACCGGTTCATGGATCACGCTCCGGTGCGTTGGATTAAGTCTAATCGTGCGGCTCTGGAGGCGTACCCCTTCGGCGTTTAAAAGATTCTATCGTGCCCGCCCGATCTAGATCGAACGGTTGCGGCAGGCTCGACCTAAAGTGGGCGGCGCTGCGGTGGCTAGCGGCGGCGGAGCTGTCAGTCGACGACGGTGCCGATGCTACAGGAGGTTAGGGATAAAGGGAAAATGCTCACCAGGCTCAGGAGAACACGGCGAAGCTCAAGGTGCTCTAGAGATGGCAAGGGGCGCACTGGTCTTGGCAGAATTGCTCGCCGGAGTTGCTTAGGGCGACGGAGCTCTCGGGTTGCTGTCGAGGACGATGCAGCAGATCACCAGGAGGTAAACAAAACACATAGTCAGGAGCGCAAGGACACGGCGAAGGTGTGTGCGTGAACGAGAAGGCGCGGGGCGGTCTGGTTCACCTGGGAGACGCCGGAGAAGAAGGCGACGGGCGTGCGCGGGAGTTTGTCGTAGTCGGGTTCCGTGCACCATGCGAACTGGGAGTACTAGGAAGTGCGTGAGGTCGAGAGGAGTCCACTCGCGTGAAGTAGAGGCAGAGGGGTGGTCGGAGTTGGCCGGAATTGCTGCGACAGCTCGTCGGAGTAGCAGCGGTATAGAGAGGAATTGGGGCGGCCTGGAGGCAGAAGGGAGGCGGTGTCTGGGGAAAAACGAAGGCGAGAGTGAGGCGATTAAAAGGGCGTGGTCGCGGCGAGGTTTAATGCACGGAATAACGCAGATTGATTGAGCTATCAACGGGAAGAAACGGCAGCGAGGTGAGGGGAGAAGGGCTCGCGCGGGGAAGAAGGAGAACAGTGGTAAAGGGGGTCCAGCGGTCAGTGGGAAAAACGTTTCAGGCGGGGTCCACTTGTCGGTTGCTGGAAGGGTGCGGTTCTGAGTGGGAAAGAAAACGGTTCGGGAGAGGAGGTGGGCTAGATGGGCTGGAGCTGGGCCTGTCGACTGGCTGCTTTGTTTCTTTTTTTATACTGAATGCTTTTTCTTTTTCTATTTTATTTTCTGATTTGATTATTCAAACACATGATTCAAACAACCAATTAAATACAAACCAACATCACACTTCACAACTTTTGAACTTGATTCTGTTCAGTAACTAATGCCAAAATTCTAAAATAAAAATAATATTTAATTCATTTTAGGATTCATTCATTAATTAAATAAAATGTTCCTTTAGTTATTTATTTAAATAGGGTTTGATTTATTTGATAAAATCACCATTTTTAAATCCAAATATTTTCAGAACAATTCAGTAGGTTTTATTTGGAAATAAAGGATATTTGGGAAACTTGTTTAAAACAAAATATCCTTTTATTTTAGGGTCCATTAATGATTTAAATAATATGGACTTTCTTTATTAATTCAAATAGGATTTAGTTTATTTGAGATATTTATTTTGAACCTAAATTAAAGTCAAAACACTTTAGTAGGTTTTATTAGAAAATACTTGGAAAACCTATTTAAAATAATTTAACAAGTTTTGATTGTTTTAATTAAAATGGTACAACCTTTTATTTGAATAAATTTAAATTTGATATTGATTCCTTATTATTTTATTTTAAATAAACCTTTGTTTATTTTTATTCAAAAACTAAATGTTTTAATTTCCAAGGCTTGGTCAAAGTTTAATTTGGCTTTATTAAATAATCCTTATTTGCAGAACCTCTATTTCTTTTGAAAACAAATCTTTTCATTTAAGAGTTTCAAATTAATATTTTAATTATTTTTATTTTCCTTTAATAAAAGTTTATCATCTTAAATACCTTTAGGTTTTATTTAATTCAAATGGGTTGAAGTTCTAATTGAATTTAAAAAGTTTCTTCTGGCTCTGAAAATTGAACATAGTTTTATTTTATTCATTTATGTTCACATTTCAAGATTTGGAAAATCTTGGGATGTGACACTGCCCATCTCCCACTTCTTCCTGTCCGTCTTGAATCACTTCAAGGTCCAACCCCATAACCTCTCCCCCAATAGCATCTTAGTGCTTAGCAACTTCGCGACACTTTGTGAGGGTTACCTGGGGATTAGGCCTAGGTTAGATTTGTTTGTCTACTTCTTCACCGTCAAACGTGAAGCCGGAGACAGTAAGGAGGAGCTTAGAAACTGTGGCACCATAAGCTTCAAGATCCGTCCTGGCCGGCGGTTCCCCGACATCGTCGGCCACGAGTCATGCAAAAATTGGTAGCGGACGTACTTCTACGGCCCTGACATTCCTTTGGCGGGCCGAGAAGTTACGTACCTGGACTTTGTGGACGGAGCCGCCGCTGAAGTCCCTACATGGCGGTCCCATGCCTCCCTTCCCTCCGACCTCAACGCTTCTCGCGCAATAAGACGGATCGAGTGGTTTGTAGAGACGGGTCTGACCGGCTTGAACCTAGCCATGTGCTGGTTCATCAGGCGGATTCAACCTATGCAGCACCGTACGAAGCTTATGCACGAGTACACCAGCGACCGATGGGATACCCTCCGGATCTCTGAGGACAACTTCTCAAGCGACTCCGTCAAGTTCCGACTTAAGGACATCGTCAAGGTGAAGGACAAGAAGCGTGGCTTCATCCTTACCTACGACATGTTCGTAAACGGAAAGTGCCCAAAGGTAGGTATTTATTTTCCGTGTATGAAATTACTCAAGTTTTTCCGTCTCGCCAATATCATCTTGTCTAACACAATGATTTCTTACTTAATAGCTTAGCGATCTAGAGGAGGGCAACCTGGCCGCCCAAATCTATGATCCCAAGATGAAGGAAGTCACGGTTGTGTCCGACGATGATGCCTCGTTGGCGCGAAAGCGGAAGAGCTCCACCTCTGACGTTGCCGACGGAGGCAAGAAGAAGAAGACGGAGGGTGGAGCCTCCAAAAAGAGTACTGCCGCCCTGGAGGCGGAAAAGAAGAAAGCCACCGGGATGTTTGCCAAAGCGCCCCCCTAGTGTAAGCTTCTTATTCTCCGACATTGTCTTGTTTATCTGTCTTATTCCTGTATTTATGCATTTTGCATGTTTCAGGAAGAAAGCCACAACCAGCCTCAAGAAGTCCTCCAAGACTCTTGGGGCTTCTTAAAATATCAAAGATATGCTGCATCGTGACTCTTCCCCCTCCATCGCCCCTGCTACTCCTGCCGTCAAGCCCTCCTCCGTTCCGACAAGCTCCCAAGCCCAGGAGGCACCAGGCCCTTCCGACATGGAAGTGGATTCTGGCGCCTCTACCGAACTCGCAATTGTCGGCGAGCAGGCGACGCAGGAGATTGCTGCTCTTCAAATGGCTGAAGCTCCGGCTAAGGATGCCATCGGTAGAGGCAAGGCGGTGGTGGGTGCTGGTACTTCTGCCGAAGGCGGCGCCTCTACTCCCCAGAAACCCCTCGAATTGCCGAAGATTATCTTCCCGGTGCTTACGCCGGGTAGCACAACTATGGTTCCTAGAGGAGTGCCGTCATCTCCGACGTGTGGTCTTGAGGAGCTACTCCGTCAAGCGGACATCTTCCGAAGTAACAGCGTTTCCTTTGGCAAGCTGCTGGCCGAGAGTGCTACAAACCTCAAGATCATCGCACTTGTAAGTTTTACTTTACCTTTTGCATTTCATATGAGTATCCCACTGTAGACCCCGAGGATGTAGACGAAAACCATTGGCTTTGCATCTATATGCTCTAAGAGTGACTAAGTTAGAAAAAACTCTCACTGTAGCCCCCAAGCATTTAGATGGAATGAATTATTCCGACTAGATGCTTTAAGAGTAGCATACATAGTGTTCATAATTTTAAGTGCTGTAGCCCCCAAGCCTCTAGTTTTAACTGAATTAGTTCCGACTAGATACTTAAAGAAAAGCTAAGCATTTTCCGAGTTAAAACTTTATACTGTAGACCCCAAGATTCTAGACGAGAACGGAATTAGCTTCGACTAGATGCTTAAAGAAAAGCTAAGCATATTGCTAAGTTAAAAACTCTCGCTGTAGCCCCCGAGCACCTAGATGGAAAATCTCCGACTAGGGGCTCCAAGTAGACTGAACAACGACTTGACTTTGTATTTGTGTCCACAGAACGAGAATGCTCGGAGGGGCATGGTGTTATCACCATATTTTGGCCAAAGACGGAGATGGGCCGTGATCAAGATGGGCTTGGAGGATACATATATTCAACGTGTTGTTGGATCGGCCTAGTGCGTAGATTTGGGCTGAATTGCCCGTGTATCTTGTATCATAGTAGGATTCGTGTTTGTTTAGGTTCCGTTTATGTTTAGGTAAAGATAGAGTTGTAGAGTTATTCCAAAAGTAGAGAGTCTCCGGGCTATAAATATGTACCTAGGGTTATTGAGAAAAGGAGAACAACCACGTTCACAACAAACACAATCTCGGCGCATCGCCACCCCTTGTTCTTAGGGTTTCTTTCGGGTAAGTGCCATGCTGCCTTGCGATCTAGGCAGTATCTACTTATTTCGTTACCCGGTTTTACTCGTACTGAAGCGTTGTTGATGGCGAGTAATACCATTATCATAGATTGTTTGAGGCTAGCATCGGCACTGTTTCATTATTATCGTCGAAGTTATGCTACCTCTAGCTATCTCGCTACCCTTGCACCGTGTCCCAAAGTGCAAGGGTAGCACCTTGCTTGATCTTTATTTAGTCGATTCGATCTGTTATAGTTGTGCCTTGTTCGTCAAGGTTTAGTTTAATATCTACGTAATCAGGCCTTACAAACGGGTTGAACGATCCGGTAATGCATAAGGATGTGGCTTATTCGTTCTAGAGAGGATGTTCCGCATTGGCTTTATGTTGGTTATTAGGCCTCCTCTAGGGTTGATATTCTTCATCTTTTGTACGCATTTAGGCTCAATTACGCGTGGGACGTTCAGATTCGTGGTGAAAACGTTAAACTATCGTAGATCGATTTAACTTGTAGTGATCAAGCAAAACCCCATGTTATCATAAATCTAACGCAGAACCATGGGGCAATCGGCTTTAGGAGCCGATTTACAGGGAAACCTGGGAGCCGATTACGGCTCGAATTTTACGTATACTTGTTTATCATGCAGGAAATCAATCGGAGCAATCCTTCACCTTCCTGACCAGGTATAGGTCAGGTGGCACGCTCGAACCAAGCCAGGCGTGCCGGAGCTTTTGCGGGCCGTCGCCCGAGGGACCAGGGCCCACCAGCAGTCCTGGGAGCCTCCCGGCTCTCCGTGTTGCCAGTCGCTGCTCGCCGGTGGGTTTTGGCAGGCAACACATTCTGGCACGCCCGGTGGGACCTTCAACAACGTCTACATCAACACCCGACGCTGCGATGGAGAACAGACCAGTCACTTACGACGATCTGCCTGGCGAGCACAAGGCCAAGTACGACGAGATCAAGGCCCTCTTCGAGGAAGACCTCATCAGCTCTTTTGAGAGGACCCGTACGCATGGCATCAGGTGGAAAGGGTTCTCCCCCGAGGGCGCTCTTAATGAGGTAGATCTGTCTGTTCCTTCGGAGGAGCGCACCAGGGCTCTACGACAGGAAGTCAACTACATGGTGGCTCATTCTTTGCACCGCCATTCTGAGAGCCTGGTGAACGCTTTCGAGCGGGTCGCGGTCCGCGTAGTCCAGGAGATCATGAAGCATCAGTACTCCCCGTCGGGACCTACTTTAGGGACTCACCAGGGGGAAAGACCGCTCCAGACCAGGCCGCAGATCCCGTTCGCACTTGCCGCTCCAGAACCGCCGGGGGCAGCGGCTTACGTCGTCTACAAGGCTGGAGGCGACCCAGGCGATTGCCAATTCCTGTTCGAGCCACCTAAGGAGATCCCACACGGATATATATGCGCCTACGTGCCGGACTACAATAACCTGACACGCACCAAACAGATCGCAACCGCAGGAGTTTCTGCGGCAGGAACCCTTGGGCCAGGATCTTCCGGGGCAGGCGTGTCCGGAGCAGCGATTGCTGGGATGGACGCTGACAAACAGGCGTGGCTAGCCAAGTATGCCACTGGAGCAAGTCATGAGAATCTAGCCCCTACAGCTCAAACAGTGGAGCAAATCGGTACCATCCTGAGGGACCAGTTCGGCTTCGTGCCGAAGAGAAGGACAATCGGCTATTCAAAGCCGCACTTAACGAAGTTTGATCTGATTCCGCGCCACCCAAGTATAAGCTCCGAGTTCTCAAGATTCAGCGGGTCAAGGGTCAAGCTCGATCGAGCACATAAGCCGATACCGCACAACTAGGCATGATTTCGCATCGGATCGATGCGTGAGATTCTTTTGCGCAATCTCGACAGACCGCCTTTGGGTGGTACACCTCACGCCACCGATTCAATTCATACCGAAGCAACCGGAAGAGCAGTTCCACATCCAGTACCATTCGAGGCTACGAGGCTGGCATTGCGCACTGGCGCAAGTGCGGCGAAGCGAGGAGAAATCGTAGCCGCTTCAGGCTGTCAAGAACCGATGTTACTCGGCTCGTTTAATCGAGAAGGAAGCCGCCGAGCTGGCAGTGTTGGGTCTCTCAGCACCGTCAAGGACTTGGCATTCCTGTAGAATACAACTCATTGGCGCACATGGCCCGTAAATCGACGATGTATGAGCGCCACCGAGTTGTACCAAGACAAATTCAAACGTCCGATAAGCCTGGTCGATGCAGAAGAAGAAGATCCGACGCAGGACCAGGAGGTGGCCGTAGCTGAATGGGCTCGGGGGGCAGATCCTGTGGCCTGCAAATGGGTGAAACAGCAAGGGACCGCGAAAGGGTTCGACTTCGATGTGAGCAAAGCTGAGCAGATATTCGATCTACTGCTGAAGGAGAAGCAGCTGAGATTACCCGAAGGCCACAAAATCCCTACGGCTCAGGAGATGAACGGGAGACCATACTGCAAGTGGCATCATTCGTTCACTCACACCACCAACGAGTGCAAGGAGCTTCGCCGCCAAATCCAAATGGCGATAGAACAAGGTCGTCTGATCCTTGGGCAGTTCGCCATGAAAGTGGACACAAACCCATTTCCCGGCGTCAACATGGTAGAACTCAAGCCGCTCATGGCGTAAGCTGGATTTCTCGTTCGGCGTTAACATGGCGGTCTGGATACCACCATGACACGTACAAAGAGAACGGTGGTCGCCTCGGGCAAGGAAAGAAAGGAGGCTAGTCCATGCGACCGCCCAGATGACGATGACAAAGTACTTACAGAGGAACAAGTGAGGAGAGTGCGATATCGAAGCCACATTCCGCATCTCCTTAACAAGTATGAGCGCCAAGATGACCAACGCCGCCAAAGACGATGTAGACGACGGAAGATATGAACACCTTACTAGGGGACCGTCGAAGAGAAGGAAGGCGCTAGGCATTGGGATTGTCCTTTCTTCAAGTATTGCTGGGCACCGAATGAGCCGATTGCCTACAATGACAACCGCCGGAATGCAACCAGCGAGAAGAGGACACGAGGCCGATGTCGGTATTCAAATGCCTAGGGCCTCTTCCGTCCCGTAGCCGACACAAGGAGTCCGCTCGAACAGGAGACCTCGAGGAGCCAAGGATGACAAGGTCAAAGATGTATCACCGTCAAGGTGGTGCCGACGGACTCAGACATACCCGAGCGTAGAGTGCAGCGGCTGCGTAACCTAGAGGAAGCTGAGCGCGATTCCACGCTTTGAAGAAAGCACGGCTGATCGGCGTCAAAGTGAGACAGGATGTGGAAACGGAAGACCGCCCGACCAGGAAAGAGTGGCGCCCCAAACCGGTAAGAGCCGATGCAAAGACATCGGCTAGCACAAACATGGTGTTCGTGCTCCCGTCAGAATTCTGCGCGCCAAGAACTTATGAGTTACTCGTGGCACAATTTGACTGCGGCCCACGGCCGGTTATCTTTGAGGAGCCACGTGAGAAGGGTTACAAACATCTGAAAGCCCTGTACCTGCGAGGTTACATCAATGGGCAACCTGTCAGCAAGATGTTGGTGGACACCGGAGCGGCAGTCAATATCATGCCATACTCCATGCTACGACGTTTGGGACGCTCCACTGCAGATCTGATCAAAACCAACGTCACGTTGAGCGACTTCAACGGTCAGTCTTCGGGGACACAAGGTGTACTGAACGTGGACTTGACAGTGGGCAGGAAAACCGTACCCACGTCATTCTTCGTCGTGGACAGCAAGAGCACTTACACTGTCTTGCTAGGAAGGGATTGGATTCACGCTAATTGCTGCATCCCGTCCACAATGCATCAGTGCCTGATCCAGTGGGATGGAGACGAAGTCGAGGTCATCCACGCAGACGATTCTATCGAGATCTCCATAGCTGGCATGAACGTCTGGGAGGCAGAAGACCAAGAGCCGATCTCTGGAATCAATCTAGACGGCTGCGAGCGTATTGAAGCTAAAAAAACGGGGTGAGGCTGGTCTTATCCACGGCCTTACAGTAGAAAAGCCCACGATCATCGTGGTACGGCCGATCCTGCGATCGGCCACAAAAATAAAAAGCAGCGATCATACGACAAGCGGTTCATGTAGTCGTAGCGCAGAGATGCTCGCCACTATAAAATAATAAGGTGTAAACCGTCCTTGATGCAAGCAAAGGGGGCGATTCAGCGATCGCCCAAATTATTTTGTTGTCCTCACCCACCGCTTGCCCTGTGTTTAGCGCCGATTTGACAGTGACGGAAAGCTAGGGTACGGGTTTACATCTGGCGATGAGCTAGAAGAGATCGACATTGGTCCCGGGATAAGCCACGACCAACATTTATCGCCAGAAGTTAGAGCCAAGTCTCGGGGCCCGATGATAGCCTGTTGAAACAATATCAGATTGCCGCTGGGACTACAGAGATGCTCGATTGGACAGAGCATCATCGAGCATCTCGCTCAAAAAGGATTTCGCCGTTTCAAAGAAGCACGACAAATGAAGGCGAAATTCAGAAGTCAAGAAAGAGGTCGAAAAAATGTTGACGCCAATTTGATCGACCATGCGGTATGCCGAGTGGATTTCTAGTATCGCACTGCCGAGAAGAAGGGTGGCCAATGGCGGGTTGCTATAGATTTTCGAGATCTCATGAGCTACCCCAAAGGATGAGTATCCGATGCCGGTGGCGTAAACATTAATCAATGCAGCAATGGTCATAAAATTTTGAGCTTCATGGACGGCAATGCCGGGTACAACCAGATCTTCATGGCTCCAGAAGACATACACAAGACTGCATTCAGAGTCCCAGGGTCCGTGGGGTTATTTGAATATGTGGTCATGACGTTTGGACTGAAAAATGCCGGCGCCACGTACCAACGGGCCATGAATTATATCTTCCATGATCTGATCGGCAAACTGGTGGAAATCTACATCGATGACGTGGTGGTCAAGTCTGCTTCAACGCACGGACACTTGGACGATCTGCAACGCGTCCTGGACCGAACAAGAAAGTTCGGCCTACGGATGAATCCAAAGAAGTGCGCTTTCGGGGTGACGGCCGGTCAGTTCTTGGGTTTTTTGGTCCATGAACGCGGGATTGAGATCGGCCTGAAAAGTCAGGAGGCAGTGCGAACAATGAAGCCACCCACCACCAAGAAAGAACTGCAGTCCCTTATCGGCAAGATCAACCGTCGGGCGATTCATCTCCAATCTATCGTGAAGGATTGAGCCGTTCATGGGACTAGTTAAAATCAAATCGACGAGGAATTCCGGGGGGGCGAGCAACAACGAGCCTTTAACGAGATCAAAGAGTACCGACAAAGCCACCGCAGTTAGTTCCACCTCGGCCGACAGCCATTCTACATTTACTTGTCGAGTCGACACGCCTATCGCCTCGGTAGTGGTGCAAGTTTATGATGGGCTGGAGAGTCGTCTTTTACATAAGCAGGAGGATGCCGGACGCTTGAGACAAGGTACCCTGATATCGATAAGTTGTGCCTCTTCCTGTTTTTTACCTGCACCAAGTTGCGACACATTTTGCTATCAGCAGAAATCATCATCATATGCAAATCAGACGTCATAAAGCACATGCTGTCGGCTCCTATGTTAAGAGGCTGGGCAAATGGATGTTTGCATTGTCGAGTTTGACATCCGGTATCAACCCGCAAAGCGATTAAAGGGACAGGCCCGCTGATCTTATCGCTGAAAGGATCAACACTAACATAGCCGCACCGTCCATAAGCGTGGGCTATGTTTTTCGACGGATCGGTTTGTGACGATGGCTGCGGCATCGGCATTTTACTCGTGTCGCCTGGGGCAACATTTTCCTTCTCCATCAGATTGTCTACCTCTCGCACCAACAATGTAGCAGAGTACGAGGCGATATGCAAGGGGATGGAGTTACTCCTCGAAGCCGGAGCAGAAGCAGTGGAAATTTTTGGAGACTCCAAGTTGGTGATTTCCCAGCTCACGGAGGACTACAAGTGTGAGAGCGAGTCCCTCTTCCCATTATGGTTGCACTGCCGCGAGCTGATGACGCAATTCCGGTACGTCAACTTCACTTGGATCCCACGAACGCAGAATACCGAGGCGAACGATCTTGCGCAGATAGCTTCAGGGTACAAGGATGTGGTAGAAGGAGCCGATGTTCAGGTACAGTTCCTAGAAGCAGACGACTGGAGAGCCGATATCTTCAATTACTTGAAAGATTCGGCTCTGGGGGCACCTAAACGGATAAGGTACAAAGCTATGAAGTACGTGCTTATTGGGGATGACATGTTTTACAGGACTTTGGAAGGACTATTGCTCAAATGCCTGGGGACAGCCGAGGCCAATCAGCTCCTACACGAGGTACACGAAGGAGCCTGTGGAACTCACCAATTGGCTCATAAGATGAAATGGTTGATCAGGCGATCAGGGTTTTATTGGCCCACTATGCTTGAGGACTGTTTCAACTACTACAAAGGGTGTCAAGCATGTCAGAAATTTGGAAAAATCCAGATGGTACCCGCGTCAGCAATGAACCCCATCGTCAAGCCGTGGCCATTCCGAGGATGGGGCATGGACATGATCGGCAAGATCAATCCTCCATCAAGCAAAGGCCACATGTGGATTCTGGCTATCACTGACTACTTCACTAAATGGGTAGAGGCTGTCCCGATGAAGTCGAGAAACTCAAGGATGTTATCAATTTTGTGAAGGAACATGTCATCCATAGATTCGGGATTCCCCAAACTATCACGACCGATGGAGGTTCGGTTTTTATTTCTCAGGAGTTTAGAAAGTTCTGCGAGGACATGGGGATTAAGCTGATTAGATCATCTCCATACTATGCTCAAGCAAATGGGCAAGCTGAAGCGTCCAACCAGAGCCTCATCAAACTGATCAAAAGGAAAGTCGATGAACACCCAAGACGTTGGCACGAGGTTTTGTCAGAAGCGTTATGGGCTTATCGCATGTCATGTCATGGAGCAATAAAAACCTCACCATATCATCTAGTATATGGACAAGAAGCCGTCCTACCCTGGGAAATTACGGCTGGATCAAGACGCGTCACTTTTCAGGACGATCTAACGACTGAAGAATATGCAGCCCTGATGAGTGACAGTGTAGAGGAGTTAACCGAGCTCAGGTTATGGTCACTGGAGAAAATCAAAGAAAACAAGGCCAAGGTAGCTCGTGCATACAACAAGAAAGTGAAGCCAAAGGAGTTCCACGTTGGTGATCTGGTATGGGAAGTCGTGTTGCCCTTTGGGGACTAAGGATGCAACATATGGTAAATGGTCTCCAAATTGGCACGGTCCGCAGGGTCGACCAAGTTTTAAGAGGAAACGATACATGCTCGAAAGCTTGGATGGAGTAAAGTTCCTGGGGCCAATGGACAACATCTCAAGAAATATTTCCCAAGCATGTGGGATGTTGGACAGTAAAACTGGAGGAGCCGTTACATGAAATCGGCTAGGTAAAGACACGAGAAGCGATGGACAGGTAAAATATGGGGGCCGATGCTGGAAATCGGCCGAGTAAAAAAAAAATTTACATATATGTAGCCGATGCACGGTCATCGATGCTAGAGGTTCACACATGTTACAAAAAGGGCCACCTCGACGGTCTCAGCCTCGTCATCTTCATCTTTGCTTGTCACTAGTTGTCTGTGCGGGGCACGTTTTTCGGTGGGCAATTGGAGATTTGGGTCGTTTGTGTTTGAATCCACCGTGTTGAGGAAGGTCGCAGGTCGTCATTTGAAACCAAGAAATGGCCGTTGTGATGTGTCTATGGATGCGATCAAGGTTGACCGCTAACGTTTTTCGGAGAAGCCGATGGGTAGTCATCGGCTCAGCGATTTGACTTGTTTGATCAGATACGCAAAGATGATGAAAGCCGATACGGTGTCATCGACTTCTGAAGCATCAACCTATTTCGGTTATCGGCAAAATTGAAGCAAAGAGAAACAACATTTGGGAAACAGAGTTTCATTCATTCAAAAGATCATTGCTTACAGAATGATCGATTACAAAAGGGGCCTACTACTGCTACGGCCATTACTACTGATTCCTAATCTAAGCCGAGGTCGTCGTCGCCGTCGCCGCCGCCCTCTTCATTGCCTTCGGCGCCGCCCGGCATCGCCCTCGCCGCCGTCAAGAAACCAGCGGGACCTCTTCGCCCTCGTCGTCATCTTCAAGATCCTCGCTGACCAGAGCAGAAGCGCTTCGTCGGCGGATACTCGTCGGAGGAGGTGTCCTCCTCCGATTCCTCCTCCTCGGCGGAAGAGTCGACGCCGTCCCACGACCAGTTGTCGTCGCTGCTCTTCGCCTCCAGTTCCCCGTCGACGAGGAACTGTAGGATCTCTTCGCCGTCAGTCAGGGACGCATCGTCCTCTGACCAGACGGCGAAATCCCAGTCCCTTTCGTCCCACCATTGTGGGGCAAAAGTACTGTACATCGCCATAGGCGGATGCTCTGGCGTTGGCTCTCGGTCGCTAATCGAATTAGAGGCGTGGGAGGACACATCGGAGGAAGCAGAGGAGGCCATGGCGAGAAAGAGGGTTTTTTCCGACGATGGGAGAGGGTTTTCTGGCAACTGGAGGAAGATGGGGACTGCGAACTGTTCAGGCTGATTTAAATAAGGGGAATAGTGGACAGACGGTTCAATGCCATGGCGGTTTCCCAGATTGCACTGCCAAAATCGTCAAATCACGCGCTGCGCAGGAGTTGAGAAGACAGGGCATCATGATGAAGGGGTAGCGTGATTTGGTTGCTCGCCACGATTCGCGACGCTGACCCGATATAAAAAAAAGGGGAGGAGAAGAGGAAAAAACGCACAGAGTGGTTTTGGAATTAGCATTGTCAAAACCAGGGGGGCATGTGTTATCACCATATTTTGGCCAAAGACGGAGATGGGCCGTGATCAAGATGGGCTTGGAGGATACATATATTCAACGTGTTGTTGGATCGGCCTAGTGCGTAGATTTGGGCTGAATTGCCCGTGTATCTTGTATCATAGTAGGATTCGTGTTTGTTTAGGTTCCGTTTATGTTTAGGTAAAGATAGAGTTGTAGAGTTATTCCAAAAGTAGAGAGTCTCCGGGCTATAAATATGTACCTAGGGTTATTGAGAAAAGGAGAACAACCACGTTCACAACAAACACAATCTCGGCGCATCGCCACCCCTTGTTCTTAGGGTTTCTTTCGGTAGAAGAGTGCCATGCCTAGATCGCATCTTGCGATCTAGGCAAGATTCACTTATTTCGTTACCGGTTTTACTGCATCAAGCGCGTTGTTGATGGCAGTAATACCATTATCATAGATTGTTTGAGGCTAGCATCGGCACCTTTCATTATTATCGCCGGGTTATGCTACCTCTAGCTATCTCGCTACCCTTGCACCATGTCCCAAAGTGCAAGGGTAGCACCTTGCTTGATCTTTATTTAGTCGATTCGATCTGTTATAGTTGTGCCTTGTTCGTCAAGGTTTAGTTTAATATCTACGTAATCAGGCCTTACAAACGGGTTGAACGATCCGGTAATGCATAAGGATGTGGCTTATTCGTTCTAGAGAGGATGTTCCTAATTGGCTTTATGTTGGTTATTAGGCCTCCTCTAGGGTTGATATTCTTCATCTTTGTACGTACTAGGCTCAATTACGCGAGGACGCTCCATTACGTGGTGAAAACGTTAAACTATCGTAGATCGATTTAACTTGTAGTGATCAAGCAAAACCCCATGTTATCATAAATCTAACGCAGAACCATGGGGCAATCGGCTTTAGGAGCCGATTTGTGGAAACCCGGGAGCCGATTACGGCTCGAATTTTACGATACTTGTTTATCATGCAGGAAATCAATCGAGCAATCCTTCACCTTCCCGACCAGGTATAGGTCGTGGCACGCTCGAACCAAGCCAGGACGTGTGCCGGAGCTTTTGCGGGCCGTCGCCCGAGGGACCAGGGCCCACCAGCAGTCCTGGGAGCCTCCCGGCTCTCCGTGTTGCCAGTCGCTGCTCGCCGGTGGGTTTTGGCAGGCAACACATGGACAATGATAAGTACCAGAAGATGCGCGCGGACCTGGAAGCTGAAAAGGGTAAAATCGCCATCTTGAAGGAACAGATCATCAAAAACAAGAGTCTGTTTTCTTTTTGCGCATTTCCGTCTTACTTTTGTTCCTTCCTTCTTCGAGTACTCATTGTGTACTTTTTTTTCTCCGACTTGCAGAGCATGTAACCAAGGCCAAGGATATTGTCGAGCAGTCCAAGCACATCCAGCAGCTGGACAGCGAGAACAAGATCCTTAAGAAGGAGAGGGAAGAAATGCTGAAGATGCACGAGGATTCCATGAAAGCCCTGCAGGACTCCGCCTCCGTTGAGATCAATCGTTTGAAGGAGGAGCTTGCGATCCTAAAGGATCAGAAGCAAGTTGCCGATGAGCAAAACCTTCTCCATAGCGAGGCGTTTAAGCTCCTCCAACAAGAGATGGAATCTTTGGCGGACGTCGTCTGGCAGGCTAAGGCCAACATCTTCATTAAGTGTCCTCCGCCTTGTAGCTCTGTAGTCTGGATACTTAGAATTTTTGGACTCATGCAATCGTTGTCGGAATTTTTAGCGCCCATGGGTTTAACCCGCTCGCCTCCTTCGGACAAGTAATGCATGATTCTTGCCGGCAACTTCATAAATACCGCCATCACCCAAGCCAAGGAGATTGCCAAGCCCCTCCAAATTTATATCAAGGCCTCCGACTCCGTGGTGAAGTACTCGGAGATTCTGCGCCGAGCCCCCGAGCGTGTCGCAAGCTGGAAAGCTTCATGTGCACGGGCTGGCGCTAGGATGGCATTGTCCATGGTGAAGGCGCACTATGAAGGTGCCGACATCGACACGGTAACATCTGGTATCCCCGACATGGATGATGACGGCAAGGAGATCGATCACAAAGCCATCTTGTCATCACTCGCGGGTTATGACACCAGGGTTGCCGAGTTGGTGGATGTCGACGTCTTCGTGCCCAGGAACTTTCTTGACAACACCGACCCTGAATCCTCCGAGTCTCCTCACAGTGGTGACACTGAGGGGGAATCTCCGGCTGGTGATGATGCGGCCTCCAAGTCCCCTGCACCCAAGGAGTGAAAAACACTTTGTAATTCTTGTTTCACCTTTGGAGTGTGCATTGAAAAAACTTGGTGATGTAATCTTAAGGCGGAAAACAGTGGTTGTCGTATCCTGCTACTTAAGAATTAATGCCCAGTATGTATATATTTTTTAAGCAAGTGCTGGCTTATCCGTTACTCTGGTTCTTATGCTTGACTTTTCGTGAGTCGGAAGACTCATTGTCGGAACCATGCGCTTAGGTGATGATACCCAATGGCACCGTCAATAAACTTAGCACAAAATCGCCGACAATAAGTGCCGAAAGTCAATACTCCAGAATCCACATAAAAACAACAAAGAACATGTAGACCAGAAAACTTAAGCTAACGCCATAGGCGGAATTTTCACAAGTGCAATCACAAAGCTTGTGCATAAAGGTTTATATGATCCAAAAATGAACACTAAAGGAGGTAAAAGACTCAGCAATATGAGTGAACCAAAGAGTTTTATTTCATTGATCATATAAGAGGTACACAATTAGATAAAATGCTAAGTGTAGAAAGGACGTAGCTGTGCTATGTTCCATGGCCGATCAAGCTCCGAGTAGTCATCATCCGGGTCACGTCGCTTACGATTATGATCCTTGTTGGGTCTATCCTTGAGCTCACGATTGTCGACAAGGTAGTAAGACCCATTGAGCAACACCTTGCTTATGATGAACGGTCCTTCCCATGGCGGGGATAGTTTGTGCAACTTCTTCTGCTTAAGTCGGAGCACTAAATCCCCCTCTTTAAATGAGCGATGCCAGACGCGGCGACTATGGTAGCTGCATAGCTTCTGCTGGTAGATGGCGGATTTTTGGCATGCCAAAACGCGCTCCTCTCGAGAAGGTCCACATCTAGGCATCTGGATTCTTCAGCATCATCTTCGTCGTAGGCGGCAACTCTTGGTGCATCGTGGAGGATGTCGGAAGTTAGGATGGCTTCTGCTCCATATACCATGAAATAGGGAGTGTAGCCGGTGGATCTGTTGGGTGTAGTTCGTAAACTCCACAGCACAGATGGCAATTCTTTCGCCCAGGCTCCAGCTGCTCTATGTAGCGGTGCCTCAAGACGTGGCTTGATTCCCTACAAAATTAATCCATTGTCTCGCTCAACTTGACCATTGGATTGTAGGTGTGCCACAGATGCAAGGTCAAGTCGGATGCATTTGTCCCAGCAATAGGCCTCCACTTCTCCGAGTGGCAAGTTGCTTCCATTGTTGGTGATGATGCTATGTGGGACTAGACCAAATCTCACCACTAGATCCCGGACAAATCTAAGGGCAGTTGCCCCATCAAGCTTTCTAATGGGTTTAGCTTCTATCCATTTGGTGAATTTGTCAACTGCTACAAGCAGATGCGTAAACCCACACGGTGCCGTTTGTAACGGTCCCACCATGTCTAGACCCCAGACTGCAAATGGCCAAGTTATTGGTATTGTTCGCAATTCTTCAGCAGGGACATGTGGTTGTCGGGCATAATACTGGCATCCTGTGCATGTTTCAACCAGCTTGTCGGCGTTCACCTTCGCGGTCAGCCAGTAGAATCCTTGCCGGAAGGCTTTCGCGACCAACGATCGAGGAGCGGTGTGATGCCCGCAATCTCCGAGATGGATTTCGCGTAGGATTTCCATACCTTCTAGCTGGGAAACAAACTTTAGGTATACACCAGTAGTGCTACTTTTGTAGAGTTGCCCATTGATTATGGTATAACCCTTTGCTCGTCGTACTATCTGCCGTTTTTCGACCTCGTCGTCGGGCAAAGTTCCGTGTTCGAGATATTCCATGAACGGTTTTGTCCAAGCCGGAGGGGTCTTTGTCACCATGTTGACGAAAGAATCGGCTCTATCCGGGTTGTCGATGTCGGCGCCCTTCACGGATGGTGTGCGTATATGCTCTAGGAAAACTCCTGGCGGAATTTGCTTGCGCCCTGATCCAAGTTTAGACAATAGATCAGCAGCCTCGTTTTGCTCCCTAGGCCCATACTTAACTTCGTAGCCCAAGAAGCTCTTGGCTATCTCGTCCACTTCGTCGCGATATGCCGCCATCATAGGGTTCCGCGCATTCCAGGTGCCAGCCACCTACTGGGCAACCAAGTCGGAAACTCCACAGCAAACTATGCGCTTGATGCCAATATCCTTGGCTACACGCAGTCCGTGAATGAGTGCTTCATACTCCGCCATGTTGTTTGTAGCCTCGAAGTGGATCTGCAGAACATAGTGTAGCTTGTCTCCTTTTGGTGACAGTAGCAATACACCAGCCCCCGAGCCGTTGAGCAGCTTTGATCCGTCAAAGTGCATCACCCAGTACTCTGGTTCTGGCAACGGAGTGGCATCCCGCATCTGCGTCCAATCTACAATAAAATCCGCCAAGGCTTGTGAATTGATAGCATCGCGTATTTTGTAGGTGATCTCGAAGGCGGCAAGTTCAATGCCCCACTTCACGACCCTTTCTGTAGCGTCGCTGTTGTTGATAATGTCGAACAGTGGAGTCTTTCTCACTACTGTGATTGGGTGCTCCTGAAAGTAATGCCTCAGCTTCCGTGAAGCAAGGAATACTCCATAAGCTATCTTTTGGTAGTGAGGATAACGCTGCTTGGACTCCGTCAAGACCTCGCTTACATAGTAAACTGGTCGTTGAACTCCGTGCTCATAGCCTGGTTCCTTCCGTTCTACCACGACGACGATGCTGATAACCCGGTTGGTTGCCGCCATGTAAATTAACAGGGGCTCACCAGGCTCGGGTGCTGCAAGGATGGGCGCTAAGGAAAGAATCTCCTTGAGCTGCTTCAATGCTGCATCTTCCTCGTCCGTCCACGTGAATTTGTCCGCCTTCTTCAGCAACTTGTACAGCGGCAGAGCCTTCTCCCCAAGTCGGCTGATGAACCGACTAACTGCTGCAACACAACCTGTTAGTCGTTGGATGTCTTTTAGACATGTTGGACGGTTTATGTTTAAGATGGCCTTGATTTTCTCCGGGTTGACCTCGATTCCCCGCTGGGAAACGATGACGCCCAACAGTTTGCTGGCTGGAACCCCGAAGACGCACTTCTTAGAGTTGAGCATCATGTTGTATTTCCGGAGATTATCAAAGGTTTCTTTTAAGTCAAAGATTAAGTCGTTTGACTTTTTAGACATCACCGCGATATCGTCCACATAGGCGTGAACGTTCCGACCAATTTGGCCGTGAAGGAAACGTTGCATTGTCCGCTGGTAGGTAGCACCTGCGTTTTTCAACCCAAAGGGCATCGTGACATAGCAAAACATGCTGTATGGGGTAGTGAACGAAGTGGCCAATTGGTCCGACTTCCTCATCTTGATCTGGTGGTATCCTGAGTATGCATCGAGAAAACACAAAAGTTCCGAGCCAGCCTTCGAGTTAATGACTTGGTCAATGTTAGGCAAAGCAAACGGATCTTTGGGACATGCTTTGTTCAAGCCGGTGTAATCAACGCACATTCTTAATTCACTGGTTCCCTTTTTGGAGACAAGTACAGGATTGGCCACCCATCGGGTGTGAAGGACTTATCGGATAAACTTAGCCTTAAGTAACCTAGCTATCTATTTGCCAATGGCGCGTCTCTTCTCATCTCCGAAGCGTTGTAGAGGTTGTTTCACTGGTTTACATTTTGGATCTATGTTTAAGCTGTGCTCGGCAAGTTCCCTAGGTACACCTTTCATGTCGGCAGGTTGCCAGGCAAAGATGTCCCTATTCTCATGGAGGAACTCGACGAGCGCGCTTTCCTATTTGGGATCCAGGTTCTTCCCAATGGCGACGGTCTTGGAGGCATCGCCTACCACAAGTTCCACCGGCTTGGTCTCGATGGCGGCCTTGAACGCAGGAGCGGAGTCGGAGATCTGCTTCTTCGACGCGGGCATCTCTGAGTCATTGACCTTACTCTGGATGTCCTTGAATTCTTCGCTGTAGAGGACAGCTTCTGCAATGGCTGCTTCATTGATCTCGCAGTCCCTTGCCTTGGTAAAGCTTCTGGATACGATGATGACACGGTTTGGGCCGGGTATCTTGAGTTTGTTGTAGACGAAGCATGGCTTGGCCATGAACGTGTGGAATATGTCGCGGCCGAATATGACGTGGTACACACTCTTGAAGGGGACCACCTCAAAGGTCATGCGCTCTTGGCGGTAATTATTAACATCGCCAAAGGATACCTGAAGTGTGATGCACCCAAGGGACCGAGCCTCTCGTCCAGGAACTACGCCATGGAACACGGTGTTGGTCCTCCTTAGGTTTGCCTCCGTCAAGTTCATCTTTTGCAGTGTATCCAGGTACATGATGTTGATGCTGCTTCCACTATCCACCATGCACTTGGTGAACTCCACGCCCTCAATCAATGGGTTGATGACCATGGCGTATTGGTTCTCCGTGGGCACAAGGTCTGGGTGGTCCATCCTGTCCCAAGTGATTGGAACCTCCAACCAGCGCAGGTATTGGGGGACTAGGGGGAGAGTGGCCATCAGGATCCTTAGAGAGGTCTTCTGTTGTCGGACGGTGGGGGTGCCAAGGAAAGTGTGGTAGACTGGGGCCTTAGATAGTCTTGTACTCGGCCTCCATTTCTCCTTCTTTCTCTATGGACTTCTGCGCGTTGACCAGATCTCGATCTAGTTTAGCGGCTTGCTCCGCGATGGCTTGCGCCTCCTCTAGCAGCTGCTGGCGCTTCTCGTCAAGCTAAGTCACGTTCCGGATATGATCAACAGTTAGTGGCTCAACTAGGATATTGCCGTACATCACTCTATCAGCTGGAGTAACATGGGCTGCTGCCGACGTGGATGCTGTAGGCGGCAAGTTCGCGGTGTTGTTGTTGCTCGGACCGGTGCCGAGTTCCTGCGGCTGTTGCACTGGGTTAGGCGGAGGAGGCATGACTTTTGCGCGATCAATGTCATCAGCAATTAGTGGTCCCTTCCCCTTATCCAGTGCCGTAGGCGGAGCTTGCGCGGGCTGGTCTTCGTCCATCGCTATCCCAATGGTGACGAACACTCCTCGGTACATGACGGTGTTATTAGCTTGCTCGTCGCGTGAGTACTCCTCCTCCATATCCTGCATGGCGGATTCTAGCTCTTCTGGACTGAAGTCTATTTCCTCTGAATCTGCACTGAAGTCAGCATAAAGCGCGTCAATGATAGAGTCGGAGGGTGCCAGGACTTCCTCGATGACGGGCAGTGGAGGTGCAACGGCCTCGACGATGACTGGAAGTGGTGGTGCTGCCGCAACAATGGCGGCCGGAGGCGGTGGTGGCGGTGGTTGAATCGGAGGGGCTCCGTCAATGAGCGCAAGTGCTGTTTGAGCTGCCGCTTCAGCCTCCGCGTAGTTGTTGATGGTGTTCACCATGCCTTCGAAGGTGAGGCGTCCTGACGCCTGTTGTCGTCTCAGAGAGTGTTGGAGAAGCGTGCCGTGGTCCAGTCCTTCCACAAAGTGATAGATGGCATCATCATTGGGGTAATTGGCCAGGTCGGCCCGTATACGGAGCCACCTGGCGAGGTAATCGCGGGGGTTTTCGTCCTCTCTCTGAACACAGCACGCCAGATCGAAGATGGTAACCACGCCGGCGAACTTGGATCTCTGTTGTCCAGACGCACGGACAAAGCCGGCGGACTTGCAGTGATCTTCCACCTTTATATCCTGCACAAGGGCGGTTTGGGTGGGCCTTGAATTTTTCCGATCTTTGCCGGCAAACTCCAAGGAGAGATCCGACATCGATCCTTCCGCGAACGTATCCTGCCCGTAGGCAGTCCGTGCGGGTCTTGATGCTCCTCCGACTCCCAGGGAACTAGTGCCCGAGTCAGTTTTGGCAATGAAGAGGTGGATGTCTCCGATAGGAACGATCGAACACCGCGCATGGTTCGTCTTCGCTGGGATCCAGAACTCGTCGGGGGGGGGGGGGGACGATCGGAATGTTGCCGGAGAAGAGAACGCGACCGATGGATACGATTTCACCGATTCCAGCGAAGATCTTGGTCCTCCCCCGCTGAACAGCCTGAAGCGCCTCTTGCCCCACGGTGGGCGCCAACTATCATGGTATTGCCGACGAGTACGCCATGGAGGGGTCCTCACAATGTGTGTTTAGAGACGTGGGGTAAGGCGGACGGCTGAAGGTAACACAGCTTACCCAGGTTCAGATCCCACAACGGTGGCGAAATCCTACTCCTGCTATAAATCACTATAATGGCAATACGCCGAGTTACAGAGATTAGGTTCGGTGTGCGAGGTGTATGTAAAACGATGTTAGGTTGTGCCCTAATGGCTCCCATAGGCCCGACTTATATAGTCGCCAGTTCCCAGGGTTACAGGGAAAAGTCCTGGTCGGACAGGTTACAGAGTTCTACACCGTCTATTACTAGTCAAGGCTCCGGGTACGCTGGTGACTCCACCGTAGCCTTCCTTTATCCGTCATGGGCCTCCCTTCTGGATCCACCTAACTGGGCCGCCCAGCAGACCATACGTCATGCTACCGACTATGGGCCACCCGGGTTAGTCAGATAAGAGACATGCTATGAGGATACCCATATAGCATATCCCCATCAGCTGGCAAACAGTTTCACAAAAAGCTTTTTGAAGAAGTTTTACAACAGGAGTACTCTTTGCTCAAAAAGGTTTTTTTCAATGAAGGCTTTCAGAGCAATGCTCAATAGATAAGAGTCTTGTGCAAACAAGGAAGATAAAGAACATTATTGAATAAATCACCATATGAATGCTTGCAACACAACAACTCAAATGCTTGCTGGAGATAGAGAGGAAGTAGGTTTACTAACTCAACTTAGAAAATAGGAGAAAGGTCCCTTCATAGAGGGAAGCAGGGATTTCAAGTCATAAAGAGCTTCCAAAAGATTATGGTACTTACTAGCTTTGAGCCCTCATTGCCCCTATCATAGGCATCTTGAGATGATTAAGGTTAAAGTGCACAAAGATGGAGTATATGCTTGACGAAATATAAGTTGGCAATCTCATGTCCCTTGGATAAGCTACTCAACTTTGGTTACCGGTAAGTCCTTGTCATTGTAAGTACATGTGTATCATAAAGAACCGCCAACAGGGTACCCCTTGCACATGGTACAGGAGCTATCCCATAACCAAAATGACAAGGCAAGCAGACAATTAGCATATTAGCGATCTTTTTATTTACTATGTGCATAGCTTTTTATTGTGGATGCTTCACAGAATGCTCACTATGGGGATGCTGCAAGTTTCCACCATGATTAGGCATGTCTTAGGCTAGCGGCCCAGACGTTTCTCTAACACACATACATCACTCCATGGACTTACAAGATCCCTCTTTATTTCACACCATCAACATCCGCAAACAAAAGAGCATGATATCAACTATGTACGACATACAAGTGCAATGTTTAAAGTGTTCCCCGTGACAGCACGGTTCTGCTAATTCCAACATATAGATGCAATCATATAATTACGATGATACAATGGTTCAAGTCTATTAGGGGCAAGAAAATAAGGTGTGCCATCAAGTTCGTGAGAGCTTTACTAACTTGTTTTCACATAAGAAAATACTTTTTAATTTGAAAGATAGATGAAGCTTGAGAATTTGCTTGGAATAGAAAATGCTAATAGATAGTGTAGGGTTTCGTAGCATGGAAAACAAAAAATTTCTACCGCATACAAACAAACAAGCCAAGATCTATCTACTAGATTGTAGCAACGAGTCGATGGAATAACTTACCCTCGAAGATTCCAAAGTGTTTAACGAGAGCGGATTCTCGTGGGTGATGTAGTCGTACTCTTCCCGATCTCAAGATCGAGTAGACGATCGTTCGGCTGCGTTCAAGGCGCTCCGTAGTCGGTCACACGTTCGGTACTCGACGAAGACCTTCATCTCCCTTGTTCCAGCAGGCAGCGGATGTTGTAGCACTCTCCTCGCGATTCCGGCAGCACAACGGCGTGGTACCGGAAGTAGAGGGGAGATCTCGCAGGGCATCTCCTCAAGCCGGAGCGAGTATGGTGGAGTATGAGAGAGTCCTCGGTGTTCTAGGGTTTATACACAACAAGGAGGGGATGCTAGAGCCGGCGGCTAGGGTTTGGGGCACCCCAAGTCGGCGGCTAGGGCAAAACCCTAGGGGCGGCGGCGGCTATGGTGGTGGCGCCAAGCTAGGGTTTGGAGGAGAGGTACTTGTGTGTGCTAGGAGGGAGCCCTGCCCCTCCTTATATAGGTGGAGGGGCCGGCCGGCCAAGGGGAGGGAGGGGAGTCCCTCCCCAACTCGGCTTGGGTGGTGCGCCGGCTTGGGGAGGAGGACTCCCTCCCCAACTCGGTTTCACCTTCCTCCTCTTTTCCTCTTTCTAAATTTAGCCGTTTGACTTTTCAAACTAGCTATTTGACTTTTCAAACTAGGATTTGAATTAATCCTTTATTTGGAACAGCGATGACACTTAGTACATGATGCAATCATTCCAACTTGCAATGACACATTCATGTACCCCTTCCACTCCGGAGTGCCGGACATTCCGGAAGCTTCTAGAACATTCCCGATGAAAACACCGGAACCATTCCCTAACTCCGAAACGGGACTTTCCTTATATGAATCTTATTCTCCGGACCATTCCGGATCTCCTCGTGATATCCCGGATCCCATCCGAGACTCCAAACAACATTCGGTCTCTTTCTCATCATACCATAACTACTCAAACAACGTCGAATCCTTAAGTGTGTCTCCCTACGGTTCGTGAATTATGCGGACATGATCGAGACACTTCTCCGAACAATAACCAATAGAGGAATCTGGAAATTCATATGGCTCCCACATATTTCTACGATTACTTTGCGATCGAATGAACCACTTACATACGATACCAATTTCCCTTTGTCTCATGATACTTTACTTATCCGAGGTTATGATCGTCGGTATCTCTGCATACCTAGTTCAACCTCGTTACCGATAAGTACTCTTTTCTCGTTCCCGTGATATGTGATCCCTTGTGAGCCAGTCACATGCTTGCAAGCCAATTGGATGACATTTCACCGAGAGGGCCCAGAGTATATCTATCCGTCATATGGATGGACAAATCCCACTCTTGATCCATGTGTCTCAACCAATACTTTCCGAACACTCAATGCCACCTTTATAGCCACCCAGTTACGGTGTGGTGTTTGATGTCATCAAAGCATCCATCCAGCAAAGGTGATATGCATGATCTCATGGTCGAAGGAATTAGGTTACTATGTATCAGAAAGCATATAGCAATTTAACTATTGAAATGACTTGATCTTTATGCTACGCTTATCTATAGGAGTATGTCCATCATATCATTCTCCTAACGATATGATCTTGTTGTTAATAACATCTCAATGTTCATGATAGGGAAACCACAATCATCTATTAACCAACAAGCTAGTATTATATAGAGGCTTTACTAGGGACTTCAAATCAAGTTTACAAATCACACAAGTATTAATGTTTCCTTGTTAATACTATTATAGCATGAATGTAAACATTTATAATAAACACAAAGATATAATAATAACTATATTTATTATTGCCTCTAGGGCATATCTCCAACAGTCTCCCACTTGCACTAGAGTCATCTAATCTAGATTACATGGTAATATACCGAACACCCATGGCGGTTTGGTCGGTCATGTTTTGCCCTCGGGAGAGGTTTAGTCAACGGATCCGCCACATTCAGATCTGTGTACTTTGCAAATCTTTATATCCCCATCCTGGATATGTTTCGAATAGCGTGAAAACGTAGCTTGATATGCTTCTTCTTGTGTGACCTTGGTTCTTGCGCATTGGCTATGGCGCCCATGTTATGACATGATAGACATTGGGTCCGATGCACTAGGGACCACACCCAGCTCTGTAATGAACTCTTTCATCCATATCGCTTCTTGTGAAGCCTCCAAGTAGCCATGTATTCGATTCGGTTGAAGATCTCGCCACAACGCTTTGCTTTGCACTCCTCCAGCTAACTGCTGCACCATTCAAAATAAATACGTATCCAGATTGTGATTTAGAATCATCCGGATCGGTGTTCCAACTAGCATTGGTGTAACCATTAACAACGAGTTGTTCATCACCTCCATAAGAAAGAACCATATCCTTAGTTCTTCTCAAGTACTTAAGGATGTTTTGATCATTGTCCAATGATCCACTCCTGGATCACTTTGATATCTGCTAGTTAAACTAACAGCATATGCAATGTCGGGTCTAGTACATAGCATGTCATACATTAGAGATCCTATGGCTGAGGCATAGGGAGTCTTACTCATCCTTTCTCTATCTTCTGCCGATGTCGGACTTTGAGTTTTACTCAAGGTCGTATTGGGCAACATGGGCAAGAACCCTTTCTTGCTTTCTTCCATTCCAAACCTCTTTAGAACTTTGTCCAAATATGTACTTTGTGACAATGATATTTGGCATTTTGATCTATCTCTATAAATCTTTATGCCTAATATGTAAGCTGCTTCGCCAAGATCCTTCATTGAAAAACTATTATTCAAATATTCCTTGACACTATTAAGAAGGTCTACATCATTCCCAATCAACAAAATGTCATCCACATATAGTATTAAGAATGCTACAGAGCTCCCACTCACTTTCTTGTAAATACAAGCTTCTCCATAAGTTTGTATAAAACCAAAACTTTTGATCACCTTATCAAAACGTTGATTCCAACTTCGGGATGCTTGCTTCAATCCATAGATGGACCGTTGAAGTTTGCATACCTTTTTAGCATCTTTAGGATCGACAAAACCTTTGGGTTGCATCATATACAACTCTTCATCAATGTCTCCATTGAGGAATGCTGTTTTGACATCCATCTGCCATATCTCATAATCATAATATGCAGCGATTGATAACATAATCCTCACAGACTTTAGCTTTGCTACTGGTGAGAAAGTCTCATCGTAGTCAACTCCTTGAATTTGTCGAAACCATTTTGCGACGAGTCGAGCTTTATAGACAGTAACATTACCATCAGCATCTGTTTTCTTCTTGAAAATCCATTTGTTCTCCACAGCCTTCCCGCCATCCGGTAAGTCCACCAAAGTCCATACTTGGTTTTCGTACATGGATTCAATCTCGGATTTCATGGCTTCTTGCCATTTGTTGGAATCTGGGCTCATCATCGCTTCCTCATATGTCTCAGGGTCATCGGTGTTGTCCACCAACATGACACTCATAACGGGATCATACCAATCTGGAGTGGTACGAGTTCTCGTTGACCTCCGAGGCTCTGTAGCAACTTCAACCGAAGTTTCATGATCACCATCATTAGCTTCCTCTCTAATTGGTGTAGGCACCACAGGAACTTCTTCCAGTGCTGCGCTACTCACAATTTCGAGAGAAGGTTCGACAACCTCGTCGAGTTCTACTTTCCTTCCAATCACTTCTTTCGAGAGAAATTCCTTCTCTAGAAAGGATCCATTCTTGGCAACGAAGATTTTGCCTTCGGATCTATGATAGAAGGTATACCCAATAGTTTCCTTTGGGTCTCCTATGAAGACGCATTTTTCCGCTTTGGGTTCAAGCTTGTCCGGCTGTAACTTCTTTACATAGGCTTCGCAACCCCAAACTTTAAGGAACGACAATTTAGGTTTCTTCCCAAACCATAATTCATACGGTGTCATTTCAACGGATTTAGACGGTGCCCTATTTAAAGTGAATGCGGTTGTTTCTAATGCATAACCCCAAAATGCAGCGGTAAATCTGTAAGTGACATCATAGAACGAACCATATCTAAGAGAGTTCGATTACGACGTTCGGACACACCATTACGCTGTGGTGTTCCCGACGGTGTCAACTGTGAAATTATTCCGCATTTCTTCAAATGCTCGCCAAACTCGTAACTTAGATATTCACCTCCACGATCAGAACGTAGAAATTTAATCTTCTTGTTACGTTGATTCTCTACCTCACTTTGAAACTCCTTAAACTTCTCGAAAGTTTCGGACTTATGTTTCATGAAATAGATATACCCATATCTACTCAAGTCATCCGTGAAGGTAAGAACATAACGATAACCACCGCGCGATGCTACACTCATTGGACCACACACATCGGTATGTATGATTTCCAATAAGTCTGTAGCTCGCTCCATCATTCCAGAAAATGGAGTCTTAGTCATTTTACCCATCAGATATGCTTCGCATCTATCAAGTGATTCAAAATCAAGTGATTCAAGAAGTCCATCGAAATGGAGTTTCTTCATACGTTTCACTCCAATGTGACCAAGACGACAGTGCCACATATAGGTCGAATTATCGCTTGATTTCAAATGTTTAGCCTCAATGTTGTTGATATGTGTATTTCCACTATCGAGATTCAATAAGAATAGACCATCCATCAAAGGTGCATGTGCATAAAACTGTAGGGGTCCCAACCTAATAAGATAGAGTCCTCCTGTGTTTTATAATGCTAGTCCCTGGATCAATAGCTAGCATCCACAGTTTAGATGTAATATCAAGAAACAAAGGTCATATTATAACTTTATAACCAGGAATAACATAATTTTATTACATCATTACATAGCTCATTTGGCTATTACATTACATTGCAGCGGAATAATTATAATCATGGGGTCCTTCATCTTCAAAGTGCCACAGGCAGATGTTGGTTGTAGACTTTGTAATCCTATTCAAACAATCTTCACTAAAATCAATCAAACCTGCAACATTACAAGTTACAGCCACAAGGGTCAATACATTTGAATTGTATTGGCAAGTGATACTATGGTAGTATAGTGGAATCTATCATCTATATGCATTTGGCTAAGTGGAGTTGAGGCTTGCATTGCTCAAAATAGATTCTTCCTATCATTTTAAAAAAATACTAAGTTTTTGCTTGACAAAATCATTTCCCTCAATCAAAGATTTCAAGATCCTTGTACCAAGCCATCTCTCCATCAATGATTGAAGAATTCAAACAACCCTTGTTCAAACCACAAGTTTTAACTTAGAAATTTGAATGATGAGATTCTTGATTGCTTCCATGTCTTGATGCTCAATTTGTCCTTTACCAGGGACATGGCTAAGTACTTAGATTTTACACTCTACAGAGGTGGTGCACTTTACCCACAAGACTTGGTTTCCCAAGACAAAATCTTTCAGAAGCCTTCCCTTAGACCAAAATGGACGCGTTCCAACCTATCAAACACTACCACCCACTGTCCATTTGGCTAAGTTCTTGCAACCTATATGATCATGGCAGAGCCCATATTGCGAAGTGGTTGCACTTGAAGCTTCTCAACATTTGACATCACAAATCTCTTTGTTCCTGGGTGGCCATCCACAAGTGAGATACACAATCCAAGTCCATGGCCTTGTGTACCACTCAACCATTCTCCACCAAGCTATTCCATTCCACCCAGGTGATTCATTAACTTAGTTGTTTTATTAGACAAAATCACAAGTCCTTAGACTTAGAATATTTTTCCATAGTGTGAATATATATTCCACCCATGTTTTCTATTAGCTAGGCTAAGATTGATAGTAATAGGAATCTTAACTTAAGAAAATCCTACTAAGGATTCATCTACTAGGTTTTCTTATAGCAAGGTTTATATTTAGCAAAATCCATGCAAGTTTTACTTAGCAAAATTACTAATGCATAGAGAAAGTAATGGGACAAAAGTATGAAGCATCACTTGCCTTTTTGGAAGGGAATGGTAGTTCACTCCTTGATCTTGCTAGTCTCACACTTCACTACAAGTCAATCAAGCAAACACCAATTCAATTTACATTCCAAACCAATAATCACTCAAACAAATTCACACACACAAGACAATGGAAACCAATTCATGCATGGGAGCATGCACAAGATAGTTTTATTTTGCAAATAGGGTCTCTATGGGGTTTCTAAACCTTGTAAGATACAAATTGGTCATTTACCAAAGTGGCAAAGTCATTAGCAAATGAGTTTTATCCAAAACCACTTTTAAATCCATTCATCATTTCATGTGGTGAAAAATGTTTTTATCAAGGTAAAACTCTTAAGTTGTTCACCAAATGAGTTGCTAATTTGCAAAACTTGGTGTTTTAGGTCAGTAGGTTTGGTCCAAAACATTTCCTTAAAGTTTTCTTTCCATAAACATTTTTATAACAAAAATCATTCTTTTTATTTGGCTAGAAAATGACTAAGTCAAGTAATCCAACCTAAATCTTACAAAAACCATTTTTAATACCAAGAGTTGGTTCCTAGGGTCAGTAAAGTCACAATAAACCATTTTGCAAAGGTTTTAATCCAAAAATCATTTTTGAACAATTTTTATACTCTAAACAAGCTCACAAAAGAATCTGCAAAAACAATCAATCTAATAGATACTATTTTCTAAACCAAGGCCACAGTTGGCTAGGGCTTGTTCTCCTGAATCCAACGACATAAAATTTGTAAAATTTGGACGTGTGGATCCAAAGATATAGGGGTTTGAAATTCACAAAACATTCTGTTTTCAAATCAGTTTTTAAACAGAACAGTGACACGCGGCGACTTCTAACTGGGTGGTACCGGTTCGGCTGGATCACGCGTGATAGCCCTTGGATCTAATTAGATGCGATGCATTGGCGCATACCCCTTGGTTTAAGTGACTCTATCGTGCCCGATCTAGATCGAACGGTTCGATGCCCACCATAGTGGCGCAATGTCAGCGGCGGCGGAGCGGACAGATGGCGGCGCTGGCGAGCGAAGCAAGGAAGTGTAAGGAGATGCTCACAGGATCAGGAGAACACGAAGCTCAAGGTACTGCGGTTGGTCAAGGCGCACTAGGGTTGCGAGAATTCCTCGTCGAATTCTGTTGCTGCGTCGGTGGTCTGGTTGCGGTCGGAGGCGACTGTCAATCACGAAGCCAAAGCGGAGGGCACGATTAGGTGCGCAAGACGGCGAAGATGCTAGCATGATCGAGAAGCGGAGGGGCCGGATTCTACAGGAAGCTCGCGGAGAAGAAGATAGGCGGCGGCGCCGAGCTTGTCGAGCGGCGTTTGGGCGCCCGCGGTTGAATGGGAGGTACAGGGAGATGCGTCTAGGTCTGGGGAGTGTGTGTGCGTGGTCGATGAGGCAAGGGGCGGTAGAGGTTAGCCAGAATTGACCGGAGACGGTGGTCGGAGCCGAGGGTGTGCAAGCTCGAATCAGGCAGCCTGGGGGCGCATTTGGGGAAGGAGACAGAGGGGAAAACGGAGAGGAGTCACTGGCGTTTAAATGTGCCTGGTCGCTGCGAGTTAAGGTGGCCGTGTTAAGGCGAATTCAAGCCGCGAATCAAAGCCTGCAACGGACGGCGAGGGAGGAGGAACAGGTCGTGGGGGTGGGGAAGAAGAGGGACGTGGCGGTGGGGTCCTCTGGTCAGTGAGAAAGGGAAAGGGAACGGGGTCCAGTCGTCAGTGTCCTCGCGGGTGTGGGTTTGAGTGAAAAAAAGTTTCAGGAGGGTGGGAAAATGGGCTGCTAAATGGGTGGGCTTTAGCTGGGCTGGGTCGGCCAGTTTCTATTTTTTTCTGTTTGAAACCTTTTTCTATTTTCCAAATCAATTTCTGTTTTGAATTTTCAATCAATTTTTCAAGCATTCAACCAATTCAAATAATCACCACACTTAAATAAGTTTTTGGTTCTGTTTATCAACATAAACAAAATCTCAAAATAAAATAATATTTTCATTCATTTTTAGGATATATCTAAAAAAAATAAAAAAAATAGCCCTTTAGTTATTTAATCAAATAGGGTTAGATTTATTTAATAAAATTTCCATTTGAAATCCAAAAATTTCCAAAACCAATTCAGTAGGTTTTATTTGAAAATATATGACATTTGGAAATCTTGTTTAAAACAAAATAACATTTTTATTTTAGGTTCTATTAATATTTAAATACAATGGACCTTAGTTAATAATCCATATAGAATTTGTTTTATTAATTTATTTATTTTGAAATCTAAAATAAAACCAAAACACTTCAGTAGGTTTCATTTGAGAATATAAAATACTTGGAAAACTTATTTAAAATAAATAAATAGGTTTTAGTGTTTATTTAAAATGGGAAAGGCCTTTATTTAAATAAATTTGGATATTAAATCCTTATTATTTTATTTAAATAAACCTTTACTATTTTATCAAAACAAAATGTTTTATTTCAAAAGCTTGACCAAAGTTTAATTTGGATCTATAAAATAATATTTATTTATTAAACTTCTATTTCCTTTGAGAACCAAATCCTTTTATTTAAAAGATCCAAAATAGTAATTCCAAAACATTTTATTTGCCTTTATTAAATGTTTATCTTTATAAATCCCTTTAGGATTTAATTGTTCAAAATAGGTTTGAAGATTCCCAATTGGATTCAAAAGTTTCTTCTGGCTCTGAAAATCAACAAAGTTTTATTTTATTCATTTATTTTTCACATTACAAGATTTGGAAAATCTTGGGATGTGACAAAAACATATTACTCATATAAATCGACCAACCATTATTCTCGGACTTAAACAAGTAACCGTCTCGCAATAAACAAGATCCCGATATAATGTTCATGCTCAACGCAGGCACCAAATAACAATTATTTAAGTATAAAACTAATCCCGATGGTAGATGAAGGGGTAGCGTGCCGATCGCGATCACATCAACCTTTGATCCATTTCCCACGCGCATCGTCACCTCGTTCTTCGCTAGCTTCCGTTTATTCTGCAGCACCTGTTTTGAGTTACAAATATGAGCAACTGAACCAGTATCAAATACGCAGGCACTACTACGAGTACTAGTGAGATACACATCAATAACATGTATATCAGATATACCTTTCTTCTTGATGTTGCCGTTCTTCAAATCCGCCAAGTACTTTGGGCAATTCCGCTTCCAGTGACCTTCTCCCTTGCAATAAAAGCACTCAGTATCAGGCTTAGGTCCAGCCTTGGTCTTCTTCGTCGGCGTGGTAACTTTCTTACCACCCTTCTTGAAGTGTCCCTTCTGCTTAGACTTGCCTTTCTTGAATTTGGTGGTCTTATTGACCAACAACACTTGGTGCTCTTTCTTGATCTCCACTTCTGCAGACTTCAACATGGCAAAGAGTTACGCAACGTCTTGTTCATGTTCTGCATGTTGTAGTTCATCACAAAGTTCTTGTAACTTGGTGGTAGTGATTGGAGGACACGGTAAATCCCCAAAGCATTGGGAATCACTATACTCAAGCTTTGAAGTTTGTTTGCGTGCCCAGACATCTTAAGCACATGCTCACTGACGGAGCTGCCCTCTTCCATCTTGCAGTTAAAGAACTTTTCAGAAGCCTCATAGCTTTCAATTGCCGCATGAGTCTCAAAGATCAATTTGAGATCCTCGACAATATCATATGGGTCTGAATTCTCAAACCTTTTCTGAAGCTCCGATTCTAAACCATACAAGATAGCACACTGAGCGTAGTCTTGAGTCTTCCGAGTGAGGTAAACGTTCTTTACTTCATCGGCAGCATCGGTGCAGTGGTTCACCAATGGTGCCTCCAAAGACATAGGTCAAATTACCAGCTGTGAGGACAATCCTCAAATTGCGGAACCAATCCGCGAAGTTGCTTCCATTGTTTTTCAACTTTTCTTTCTCTAGGAACGCATTGAAATTGATGGTAGGGGCTGCCATTGATCTACAACATATTTGCAATAGTTTAGACTAAGTTTATGACAAATTGAGTTCATATTAATTAAATTAATCTAGGTGAACTCCCACTCAAAACAATATCCCTCACATTGTTTTAGTGATCACACAAACCAAATTCACCACATCAACACCGATCATCACGAGAGTTGATATAGTTTCAATGGCGAACAATCGACATGTTCATCATGTCTACTATATGATTCATGCTTTACCTTTCGGTGATCCGTGTTCCGAGACCATGTCTGTACATGCTAGGCTCGTCAAGATCAAACCTTAGTTTCCGCATGAGCAAAACAGGCTTGCTCACATTGTATACACTTGCGGAATCTAACACACCCGATCATCACGTGGTGCTTCGAAACAACAAGCTTTAGCAACGGTGCTAACTAAGGGTGAACACTTTGTGACTTGAAATTCATGTGCATGAGGGATTAACATCACATGCAATTCATAATATGTGATATGATATGGCCTTTCTTCTTTGTGCTTCCGATCTCCATCTTCAAGCACGAATATGATCTCCATCATCACCGGCATTGCATCAAGGTCAATGACGCTTCTCCATGGTTGTCGTCCACCGGCTTCAACTATTACAACTACTTTGAATAGACACGTGGGTCTTAACATAAATTAAAGACAACCATATGGCTCCTGCCGTTTGCCAACTTACAATAAGGAACATTGCATACATCAAATATAATCACAATCATGGCCATATCACATCACAGCACACCCCTGCAAAACAAAGTTAGACGCCTCTACTTTCTTTGCATGTTTTACGTGGTTTGGGGCTTTCAATAAGTGTCGTTCTAACTCACGAACAAGAACCACAACATTGATACTAGTATTGTTAATCACCCGTTGTAAATTGGATCTTAACTATGCTAGGAGAAACAGGCACCCGCAAAGCCACTTATGCAATACAAGTTGCATGTCAAGCGTGGAGCAAGTCTCATGAACGATGTCATGTAAGGTTAGCCCGGGCCGCTTCATCCCAACATCCCGCAAGATGCAAAGTACACAAGAAGCAATCGACAATAAAAGCATCAACGCCCATAATGACCATTGTGTTCTACTCGTGCAACAAATCTACATATAGACACGGCTCTGATACCACTGTAGGGTTTCGTAGCATGGAAAACAAAAAATTTCTACCGCATACAAACAAACAAGCCAAGATCTATCTACTAGATTGTAGCAACGAGTCGATGGAATAACTTACCTCGAAGATTCCAAAGTGTTTAACGAGGCGGATTCGTGGGTGATGTAGTCGCACTCTTCCGATCTCAAGATCGTGAAGCGATCCTTCCAGGCTGCGTTCGGCAGCGCTCCCTGATCGTTCACATGTTCGGTTTTGACGAAGACCTTCCTCTCCCTTGTTCCAGCAGTGGAGGTTGTAGCACTCTCCTCGCGATTCCGGCTGTGGCGTGGTACGTACCGAAGTAGAGGGGAGATCTCGCAGGCTTCGCCTCAAGCAGGCGAGTATGGTGGAGTATGAGAGTCCTCGGTGTTCTAGGGTTTAGACACACCAAGGAGGGATGCTAGAGCCGGTGGCTGGGGTTTGGGGCACCCAAGTCGGGCGTCTAGGGCAAAACCGTAGGGGGCGGCTATGGTGGTGGCGCCAAGCTAGGGTTTGGAGGAGAGGTACTTGTGTGTGCTAGGAGGGCCAGCCTCCTCCTTATATAGGTGGAGGCCGGCCAAGGGGAGGAGGGAGTCCCTCCCCGGCTCTCGGCTTGTGTGGTGCTTGGGAGGAGGACTAACTCACCAACTCGGTTTCACCTTCCTCCTCTTTTCCTCTTTCCAAATTTAGCTGTTTGACTTTTCAAACTAGCTATTTGACTTTTCAAACTAGGATTTGAATTAATCCTTTATTTGGAACAGCGATGACACTTAGTACATGATGCAATCATTCCAACTTGCAATGAAACATTCATGTACCCCTTCCCCTCCGGAGTGCCGGACATTCCGGAAGCTTCTAGAACATTCCTGATGAAAACACCGGAACCATTCCCTAATTCCGAAACGGGACTTTACTTATATGAATCTTATTCTCCGGACCATTCCAGATCTGCTCGTGATATCCCGGATCCCATACGAGACTCCGAACAACATTCGGTCTCTTTCTCATCATACCATAACTACTCAAACAACGTCGAATCCTTAAGTGTGTCTCCCTACGGTTCGTGAATTATGCGGACATGATCGAGACACTTCTTCGAACAATAACCAATAGAGGAATCTGGAAATTCATATGGCTCCCACATATTTATACGATTACTTTGCGATCAAATGAACCACTTACATACGATACCAATTTCCCTTTGTCTCACGATACTTTACTTATCCGAGGTTATGATCGTCGGTATCTCTGCATACCTAGTTCAACCTCGTTACCGATAAGTACTCTTTTCTCGTTCCCGTGATATGTGATCCCTTGTGAGCCAGTCACATGCTTGCAAGCCAATTGGATGACATTTCACCGAGGGAAGAGTATATATATATATATCATATGGATGGACAAATCCCACTCTTGATCCATGTGTCTCAACCAATACTTTCCGAACACTCAATGCCACCTTTATAGCCACCCAGTTACGGTGTGGTGTTTGATGTCATCAAAGCATCCATCCGGCAAAGGTGATATGCATGATCTCATGGTCGAAGGAATTAGGTTACTATGTATCAGGAAGCATATAGCAATTGAACTATTGAAATGACTTAATCTTTATGCTACGCTTATCTATAGGAGTATGTCCATCATATCATTGTCCTAACGATATGATCTTGTTGTTAATAACATCTCAATGTTCATGATAGGGAAACCACAATCATCTATTAACCAACAAGCTAGTATTATATAGAGGCTTTACTAGGGACTTCAAATCAAGTTTACAAATCACACAAGTATTAATGTTTCCTTGTTAATACTATTATAGCATGAATGTAAACATTTATCATAAACACAAAGATATAATAATAACTATATTTATTATTGCCTCTAGGGCATATCTCCAACAGGTAGATATAGTGGACACAAGTGGCACAGGTTTTGGTTCAAAAGGATTGGAAACATGAGAAGTATGCCTTCTCAAAACAGGTTTTTGGCTAGCAAGGCTGGATGGCCAGCAAAAGAGTTGAAAGAAACAAGAAAACCTACAAGTGATAATGGCAAACGTGCAATCTTCCTTGAAGACACAAAAGATCTTAAATAAAGAATACTAAGCTTATGAGCCAACAAGAAAGAAAATAAGTGATACAAAATACCTGTAAGCTTTTTCTCTCTTTCTTTCAAACCTCAAAAAGTGTTACCACTAACCATAGCTCAGTTTGCCAAAACCAATTTAGGTTTACTTGATGCTCCCAAAGTGATGCCAATATTGATCAACAAGATCCATCATATAATAGAGGTTGCAAACTAAAATAAGAAGTGCAAAAAGTAAAAGATGAAACTTCTCATTAATATTCCATAAAGGCACTCACACCAAGGGATACATAGATAACCGACTAAAGGAGAGATACTTCCACATGCAAACCAAACTATAAGATAACCTCTCTACCAAAGACATGAATCCACTAAAAAGGTAAAAGATGAAAGATAATGATGGTGATACCGCGACACTCCCACCAAGCTTGGAACAAGCCAAGGGGATGCCAAACCTGATGACGAATTACTGCTTCGGTGGTGGTGGTGTTCCCTTGTTTAGGGTCAGAAAAACCTCCAGCATCTTACGAAGCCTGTTATTCTCCTCTTGAAGCATATCCACCTTCATCCTCAAAGCACGGTACTTATCACAAAACTCGCTGCTGGTTCAAGGGCTTCCGCCTCGTATGGATCTGAAGTTCGGAACGGAGGCTATTATCCCCTGCATGTTACGAGAAAAAGCACGTCCAGTGTTAATTGCTCCTACAAAAGTATGTTTCCTTGCCCTTTTCCCTACGGCGGTTTGTTCTTCCAACTTTATCTACTCCACGGGCTTCTTGCCTTTATCGTTGGCGGAGACAATGGTGCTCTAAACTTGAGAAGATTTCCTGACAGAAACAGATCGTCACGAAAACACGACGAGAACACGATGCACGAACCTCGGGGTATCCCGGGGGGTATATATTACGAAGTTTCAATGCATAAGGAAGGTTCTGATACGAAAACGAGGTGGAGACGGAGCTTGGGAGAGGCACACCCCCTCCAGGCGTGGCCAGCTGGGGCCCGCGCCTAGGGTGAGTTTGGCCACCCCGTCCTCCGGTTCCTCCTCTGTTCCGTCTCGTAACTTTCCTTATCTATTAAAAACATCAAAAATATAAAAAGATTAGGCTTTCAGTAACCTTCTGTTTTTACCACTTTTACCTATTCAAAGACGAACTCTGCAGACTCCTTTTCTCCTTCTCCTGGAAATTCCTTTTCTCACAAGGCAATACACAAACTTCAATGGCAACATTATTGTAAGCAAAAACAATAAACCTTTAGGTTCACACTTCAACTGAAATTCATCAAAACAAAAGCTTCTATAAGAGGCAAATGCAAATGATAAGAGAAATCTGTCAAAACAGACCAGCAGGTAAAGATTGATTTTTTCGAAAACCTTCTGTTGCTCAAATCAAAAAGTGCAAAACTAATGCAAGTTAGGCAACAACTTGGAGAACAAGATCAGAAAAATACAGCTCCATCCAACGTACTTATCTCCCTCACGAATTTTTACAATGTAGCACAAAAATCTGTCCCAGAACAACCACTTTTCACAACTCCTCTACTTATCAAAAGTAGTTGAACTTGACACAAAAACCAAAACAAAAAAGATAAGGAGCGGTTATTACGGAGGTAATAACTTCCAAGACTCAACCAAACTCTTGGGTTATCTCCCAACAAGTACTTTTCTTTAATGATTTTAAGTTAGGCTTGAAACTTTCAAAGATGCCCACATAGGATATATATATTTATATATATCTGGAGTGAAAGAGAGCATCAAGAAGCAAACAACCAACACATTTGAGTCTAACCCACTTCCTATGCATGGGGGTATCATGAGAAAACAAATTGTTGAAACAAAAAACCACTAGCATAGGAAGACAAAACAAATGCAACTTCAAAGCTTTCAACATAAAACAGGGAAACTTAACATTATTGAGATGCATAAAACCATGTTTCCCTCTCTCATAATAACTTTCAGTAGCACTTTGGATAAAGTTGACAATATAACTGTCACTGGAAACAACTTTATCATCAGAAGAGTATACTTATAATCACTAAAAAGAGGCCCAAGGTCATAAACCAGATCAATAGAAGAAAGTTGTTCCATCCTGAAATCTTCATTAGGCAAGCTATTTTCACAAGGAGCTTTAGCAAATTTGGAAAATTTAAACTCATAAGAATCTCCATCAAACTTAGTTAAAACTTTTTCCTTCTTACAATCTATAATAGCTCCACAAGTGTTCAAGAAAGGTCTACCAAAAATGATACGACAAGTTTTGCTAGCTGCTAAATTAAGCACTAAAAAATCAGCAGGATATTTAATCTTTTCACAAACAACCTCCACATCTCTTACAATAACAATAGGGCAAATGATATTCTTATTTGCAAGGTGAATAACCACATCAATATTTGGGGATATGCTATATGGGTATCCTCATAGCATGTCTCTTATCCGGATAACCCGGGTGGCCCACACTTGGTAGCATGGCCCATGGCCTGCTGGGCGGCCCAGTTAGATGGATCCAGAAGGGAGGACCATGCCGGATAAAGGAAGGCTACGGAGGAGTCACCGACGTATCCAGATCCTTGGAGTGCAAGACACATTAGACTGATTATATACTGTGTAGGACTCTGTAACCGGTCCGGCTGGGACTTTCCCTGTAACCCTAGGACCTGGCTACTATATAAGTCGGGCCTATGGGAGCCTTTAGGACAATACACAACATACACCTCGCATAGCGAAACGATCCCTGTAACTCGGCGTATTGCCATAATAGTGATTTATAGCAGGAGTAGGATTTTGTCACCGTTGTGGGATCTGAACCTGGGTAAGTTGTGCTACCTCGTACCCGTCAACCGTCCGCCTTACCCCACATCTCTAAACACGCACTATGAGGACCCCTCCATGGCTTACTCGTCGGCAATACCACGGGTATTGCTCCCAGGTCACTCCAGCTGATAGAGTGATGTACGGCAATCTCCTCGTCGATCCCATGACCGTGGCTCATATTTGCAATGTACTCCAGCTTGACGAGAAGCGCCAGCACCAGCTAGAGGAAGCGCAGGTCATCGCGGAGCAAGGCGCTAAGCTGGATCGAGATCTGGCCAACGCACAGAAGTCAATGGAGAAATCTAGAGCAATGGAGGCTGAGTACAAGACTCTGCTACAGCAACAGAAGGCTAAGAAAGCTCCAGCTCGCGTTATCAACGATCCTGGTGTACGGCGAAACCTAGGATGGGCTCCCTTGAAGCCGGCGCAAGCCAAGCAATACATTGACAGCAAGGGCAGACAGGTGATGCCCACCCCTCTCCTCAACCTCGTCATCGCCAAGACCCTTCTGGAGTAGGATAGATCACCCGCAGCTATGGACTAGGTCTACGACCTTGTGGCCAAGGCAGTGAAACAGCAGGAAAAGGCCACCTCTCAGAGGCTTGAGTCTGACCCAATGTTTTGCCAGTCTAGCCAGCCGAAGCCGCCAAGGGATATATCTCCTCATGATGTTGGGTCCCATACGGGTTCATCAGAACAAAGACAGAGGGATGCGCGCAATAGGAAGGACACTGTCCCCATATCCTCTGACCATGGGGGAAAGGCTCAACCTCGTCGCCCATCTCCACCACCCCTCTCTCCCCAACATCGCGAAGACCCCAAGGATCACCGTCGTTCGGTTATGCCTCCGCCAAGGCAGAGCGGCATCATCATCCGCGGCAACACGGAGCAGACCCGTCATGATGAAGATCAAAACCAAGGACACAAGAGTAGGTCGCGTCATGACCCTCCACATCCGACAAGCAACCGCGATAAGCGTGAGGCATCACAGGAGGGTAAAAGCAAGAAGGCTAACCCACCGCCACCTCCGCCTCTGTCGCCCCCTAGTAGCCACCATGGCAGAGGAGTCCCGTGTCGTTCACGCAGCCCATCCCCTGATGGCAAGAAGAAGAAAATAAGCCTAGAGTCATATGACTCACGTTCACGCTTGGACAAGATTCATGAGGCCTAGGAAGGACAATACTTGGGACCACGTTGCTTTGGACCTGTAATACGGACCGCAACTTACCCCAAGGGTTTCTAGATTGACAAGACCATCAAGCCCTATGATGGCACCGCCAAACCAGCTACGTGGTTGCAGGATTATGGCAACGCGATGGAGATCGTCGGGGGCAACCCCAATGTCGTTGTCAAGTACCTCCCCCTGATGCTGGCGGGCACGGCCCGACAATGGATTCATGACTTGCCGAAGAAATCCATTTGCAATTGGTTGGACATGCAAGAAGCATTCACAAAGAACTTCGAGGGTACGTATAAGCGTCCATGTACTATGGGTGATCTACAACGGTGCATGCAGGAGAAAGACGAGTCTCGCGCCTACCTCTCTCGCTGGCTGGATATGAAGGATTCATGCGCAGGAGTGCACGCCGAGACCGCCATGGCTGCTTTCATCGATGGATTGGAGAAAGGTATGTTGCTCTAACATAAGTTGAAGTGCTTGCAGGACAATCACCAGCTAGATCTCAACCAGATGATCCAGCTAGCTAGTGAGTTCGCAGCTGCCGATGACGATGCTCGCAGCTCCTTGCCGGCAACGGCCATTCCAACCCAAGCTAGAAGGAACAACGGCACCAAGCGGAGATCCCTCCAGAAGAAAATAAAACCTCCGACATGGTCTACATGACTTTTGCAGGATGAGGTGATGGCGGGCAGCGTGGCCGAGGAAGGGGGGCTGGTCGTGGGCAGCAGCGAGGAAGTGAAACTACCTTGGCAGCGCTCCGCGTTCCCTAAACCTACGAGAAGTACCGTGATATGTCGTGCCTTGTACACCTCGATGCCGACAGCAAAGCCACTCACACCAATCGCCATTGCAAGTTTGTCAACGATCTCAAGGAGGACCCAGAGTCCGGCTAGAAATGAAGTCAAAAGAACAGACCGCGAGGCAAGGGAAAGGGGAAGAAGAAAGAAGAGGAGTCCAAGGATTCAAGTGACATGGATGAGGATGTTGACCCCAAGCACGCCGCCAAGAGCGATGGAAAGGGCAAGAACCCCTTCGAGAAGAAGGTGGCCGTCTTTCACACTTTCCTTGGGACCCCCACTTTCTAACAACCGAAGACCTCTATGAGGATATTAATGGCCACTCTACCCCCAGTTCCCCAGTACGTGCGCTGGTCGGATATTCCAATTACTTGGGACAAGAAGGATCACCCAGACCTCATCCCTACGGAGAACCAGTACGCCATGGTCATCAACCCCCTGATTAACGGCAATGAGTTCACCAAATGTATGGTGGATAGTGGAAGTAGCATCAACATCATGTACCTGGATACGCTGCACAATACGAACTTGACGGAGACTAACCTAAGGCGGACCAACACCATCTTCCACGGTGTAGTTCTTGGTCGGGAGGCTTGGTTCCTTTGGTGCATCACGCTTCAGGTCGCTTCTGGCGATGCCAATATTTACCGCCAAGAACGCATGACCTTTGAGGTGGTCCCCTTCAAGAGCGTGTACCACGTCATATTCGGCCGCGACATCTTCCATGCCTTCATGTCCAAGCCATGCTTCGTCTACAACAAGCTCAAGATACCCAGAACAAACGGAATCATCACCGTATCCGGAAGCTTTACCAAGGCAAGGGACTGCGAGATTGGGGAAGCAGACTTTGCAGAAGCTGTCCTCTACAACGAAGAATTCAAGGAGATCCAGAGCAAGGTCGATGCCTCGGAGATGTCGGCGTCGAAGAAGCAGATTTCTGACTCCACCCTATCTTTCAAGGCCGCCATCGAAACCAAGCCGGTGGAACTTGTGGTAGGCGATGCCTCCAAGACCACCGCCATTTGGAAGAACCTGGATCCCAAATAGGAAGGCGTGCTCTTCGAGTTCCTCCATGAGAATAAGGACATCTTTGCCTGGCAACCTGCCGACATGAAAGGTGTACCTAGGGAACTTGCCAAGCACAGCTTGAATATTGATCCAAAATGCAAACCGGTGAAACAACCTCTACAACGCTTCGGAGACGAGAAGAAACACGCCATAGGCAAGGAGATAGCTAGGTTACTTAAGGCTAGTTTTATCCGAGAAGTCCTTCACACCCGATGGGTGGCCAATCTTGTACTTGTCCCCAAAAAGGGAACAAAAGAATTAAGAATGTGTGTTGATTACACCGGCTTGAACAAAGCGTGTCCCAAAGATCCGTTTGCTTTGCCTCGCATTGACCAAGTCATTGACTCGACGGCTGGCTCGGAGCTTTTGTGTTTTCTTGATGCATACTCAGGATACCACCAAATTAAGATGAGGAATTCGGACCAATTGGCCACTTCGTTCACCACACCATACGACATGTTTTGCTATGTCACGATGCCCTTTGGACTAAAAAATGTAGGTGCTACATACCAGCGGACAATGCAGCATTGCTTACATGATCAAATTGGTCGGAACGTTCACGCCTATGTGGACGATATAGCGGCGATGTCTAAAAAGTCAAATGACTTAATCTATGACTTAAAAGAAACCTTTGATAATCTCCGGAAATACAACATGATGCTTAAACCTCAGAAGTGCGTCTTCGGGGTCCCAGCCGACAAATTGTTGGGTTTCATCGTTTCCCAGCGTGGAATCGAAGTGAACCCGGAGAAGATCAAGGCCATCCTAAACATAAACCATCCGACATGCCTAAAGGACATACAACGGCTAACAGGTTGCATTGCAGTAGTTAGTCGGTTCGTCAGCCGACTTGGAGAGAAGGCTCTGCCACTGTACAAGTTGCTGAAGAAGGGGGACAAATTTACATCGACGGATGAAGCAGATGCAGCACTAGAGCAGCTAAAGGAGATACTATCCTCGGTGCCTATCCTTGCAGCACCCGAGCTGTAACACCCTCAAAATCGGCCCTATGCAAGTTTTAGCGAAATCCGCCAAACCCGCATAGAAACGATTCAAAGGTGCCCACCAGGCACTTTCATGCGGGTGGAAAACGAAGTAATAACATTACACAATAGTCCTCGATGGGACCCACCGAACAGATATATATATATACAACGCGACTCCATGAGTCAAGAATACAGATATTATATACATAGATCCCAAATCACCTTGAAAACGAGGGAGCGTCCAGCTACGAACAAGATGCAAATGGGGCTAAGAGCCCTGAAGAATAACCAATGGCGTCCATAACCCTGCCCAGGCCAAGCCGGAAGGGTAACCCTGCTAACGGCGTCGATCTCAAAACCTGCTGAAACAAAAGGGGTGCCGACAAAGGGCAAAGGAAAAAGAGGCGTCGATCGAGGCCAAGACAGCGAGGCTAGAATCGCCCTCGCCTACATAGGTATGGTGGATCAAGCGGCGGCAGCAAGCACTAAACAACCTATAGAGACTCGATACAACTGGCGGCAATCAGAGAGGGGTAAGAAGGACCTATCCGGAACCAACCTGATACTACCATCAAACAAACCCATCCTGGCGTTTCCCCCTCGAGACCAAACGAGGAAGTCAACCGAGGAACTCACGCCGTTGGCAGTTTTACTTATTCAGTTATCGTTGCAGCAATTACTAGTCAGGTTTAGATAATCATCTTGATAAAGTAAGCAGTGGGCACTTTTAGTTAACCATTCCGTTGTAGTTGCAACAATTACTAATCAGATACAAATAGCATGAGATAAACCCAAAACCCAGCAGTTGTTGGTACTTTTATTAAGCCTTTCCGTTGTAGTTGCAATACTTACTAGTCAGATACCATTGTCGCAAGCGACAAACCAAACAAGCAATTGTGGGCAGTATTATTTAGCCATTCCATTATAGTGAAGCTGATTACTAGTCATTATAAAGTCAAATTAACAGCATTAAACTTTAGTTATGCTTGTCTATGGTCGAGATACTGTGCTCCAAGTCGTCCATATCCGCGGACACGGCTTTCAGAAAGTTTTACCCGGCCTGGGTGCACCAATAGCAACACACGCTCGATCAACCTCGGAAAAACCAAATCAAAACCCAACGAGGCTTTCACGACTAAGCAATCACAGGATTCAGAAATATTTCAGGGGGCCACCCCATTGAGTAGACCCAAGAACGTAAGCAAGCTCGAGACGGACTCAAGGTTTGCGTCAATGGCTATAAACGATCGGGAACCCAAAGTGTGGCTGGGCTTGTCGATACCGCGAAACATTCCGCTTACCTAAATAATGACAGTGTGCTCCTCGCACAAACGTAAATCTGAAGTAGCATGGCATAAGTACATGATAGTAAATAAAACCTCAAACTAGTTTGTGGCCCCAAGAAATAAGATGAATCAAGCTCGGCTCGGGGGTCCCATATACCTCCGGATGTGGATAGCGATAAATCAAGGAACAGTATCAAGTACTCGGGGTCCTACGGACACAAGTATGCTCGAAACCAAATATTATCTATCACCCACCGATGCCTCTGCTTACTTCAATTTTAGTTATTAAACAGAAATTAAAGTGAACGATAAGTAAAGCTATGATCATCTCCAACATCAACATGCGGCAATACATCGACAACTGTGGCACTTGACGACACGCAACAGCACTTGAGCAAGCGACTATGACGCGCAAGTCCAGCTATCTACCAAACAACAGGTAATAGGAGGTGGCCATGGCAATATGAGGCTGCAGGGAATATCCAGGGAACGAAAACTAGAGCATCGCAACACAGATAGCAATAGATCAACAGGAGGGAATAAATACTATAAAAGTAAGATAGGTAGAAAGGGGGAGATGCTCGCCGAAAAACATTGCCGAAGGTTCAACCGAAGATCGGGGCGAAGCTCACATCAACTCAACGGCCTTATCCGCGAAGAAGCAAAACACTAGAAGAAACACCGGATGCAATATTTAATACAACGGCAGAAGATCGGCACGATGCATGTATGATGCATGACATGGCAGAGGTGCGATGCAATTAGGCCATATTAGGCGGAACCGGGGTCCCGACAATTACTTATTAAGTTCATGTTGTTTAGATACCCCGCAATTAAATGTTGTTTTAGCATGGCAAAAGATAGCACCGGGTTCGCTACACAAATTTAAATGAGGCCAATATGAGACTAGATTTGCCCGCATATGGGCCCCATATTTAATTATTAGGTGAGTCGGCATAAGGCCCCCCCAAACCACAGACAAATATGCATGCAAGTATGACAATTGAATATGCAACAAGTTGTTATTATATTATGAAATAGGGTTCTCGGATAAGAGGTCACACATTAGGGTTCCGGGGTTCGGGGTTCGGTCTCAGGGTTCGACGGAACGTTCTCGGGCTCCGGGGTTAGGGTCTTCGGATCGGGGTAGATCTTGTCGCATCCGGGAAGCAGGACTTGGGTTGGTGCCGGGGGCGCATCGGACTTGCCCTGGTCGTTGTCGTTCTTGTCGTCGCGACGATCTTGTCGGGTCCGCGCTTTGGATTCCGTGGGGCGATCTTGCCGTTCCGTGTGGGCGTTCTCGAGGTCGATGGCGAACTTGTCCGGTACCGGGGTTTGGTAGGCGAACTTGTCGGATCCTTGTCGAAGACCAAGGAGATGCGGTACAGAGACCTTCGACCTCATCGACATCTCCTTCTTTGGTCGCTTGCGATGGGCTTGGTTTGGGCCTTGGCGTCCATGAAGGGGACCTTGGTGCTCCGTGTAGAAGATTGGGTTGGTCCGCTATCGTTGGCGTTGTGGTACTTTTTGGGGCACCGATCCGGCAAAACACCGAGAGCTGGGATACAAGAGAATCTCCTGCAGCAGGGCCAAACAAACGTACTCGTCTGACGGACAAGTAGGCGATCTTGGGGCCTGCAAGGCTAGGGGGAGCTCGCACGCGCGCACAAAGGACCGACGCCGACACGATGAAATAGAGAGGCGGCGCCGAGGTGGGGACGTCAGAGACGGACGCGAGCACAGGGCGGCCAAGCGGGAGGAGGGCGCCGGGCTTGGGTCGAGGGAGGCCCGCGAGGAAGGGAGGAGGTGGCGGCCGAGGTTGGGGAGACCGGAGAGGGCGGGGCCGGCGGAGCTCCTAACGGCGGCGGGACTCGCACGGAGAGGCGAGAGCGGGGGAAAGGGCGAGCGGAGGAAGGCGCGGCCGGGCAGCGAGTGGTGGCCAGGCAGCCACTTCTTTGTCGGGAGGAGGCGACAGCCGGACGGGGAGGAGGAAGAAGAGGGAGCCGGCGGGGGAGAGGGAGTGAGGAGCGGCGGCGACACGAGGCCGAGCGCCGCAGCGGAGCGGAGGGCGCGAGGCGGCCAGGCGGCGGCGCCAAGCGGGGCGAGGGAGGCGGTTGCGGTGGGGCGGCCTGAGGAGGGGAGCGGAGAAGGAAGCGCGGCGGAGGTTGGCGGGCGGCCGAGCAGTGCGAGCAGGGCGGTGGAGGGAGCGGCAAAGGGAGGTGGCCGGAGGTGGGAGGCGGACGGGAGGTTGCGAGAGGGGATGAGGAGGCGGTCAGGTGGGGCCGGGCGCGTGCGTGGGTGGGGCCCAGGGGCGGGGCCAGGTGGGTTGAGTGGTGTCGGTGTGGGTGGGTTTGTGTGGTGTTCTGTGTGCGGTGGAGGGGAGTGGGGGTGAGAGGGGAGGGGGCTGCTGAGGTGGCAGTTTAGGATTGGGTAGAGGGGGAGAGAGGGTGAGGTGTCAGGAGGGGGTTGGTTGGGATGAGGTGGAGGGGGTGTGGTTAGGATAGGTTGGGTGTAAAAAGGATTAAGGGATGGACCGATTATAATTCCTGGGGGTGGTCGTTCGGGTCATTCGGCCCGTTCGACTGCCCCACTAAAAACAATTACATGTTTTATTTATTTCAAACAAGCCTTTTGCAAACTAATAGCAGACAAAGTAAAATATTCCGGCGACCCGGTTTTGCATGTTGAACAAAGGCGGGGCGTTTAGAAAACAAAACTGGGTTTTTCTGTAAATATTTTTATACAAGCAAATGCAAGATGATGACGATGCTCAAATGCAATGCGGCATGATGACATGAGCATGCGGTCATGATGATGCAATGCACAAAAACAACGCGATTTTCTAGTAGTGGTAATTGCGGGATGCCACAATTCGACACCACTAACAGTGGATCTCGCCCTCGAGATCCGCCTCATGGTACCGGAAAGAAGGTCGGTGATCTGCATCTTCTCGCTTCGTGTAGATCCTCGCGACACCACTAACAAGAGGTCGTTGTCCGTGATCGTCGGGAGAACACTCCGGAACAAAAGGTCAAAGGTAGAGGTATCAACAAGTAAAGCCACCTCTAGCTTCCATGGACGGAGTAAAACTGCTGGATCCACTGATTCGACGTACAAGAGCGAATGATAAGAGTAGTGGTATGGTAGCTACTCCATCCCGCACTCAAACCATTACTCTGCGCACGAATAGGCGGATTATGCAACCAACTCTCGGATTCAGACTGAAGATCTCGACAAGCGAGGTTCGGAACAACGGAGGGATGCAGACTCTGCATCGGACCTGGCGTAGATGATGTCATCACATCGGGAAACACCGGAAGATACAACCGAAATCGTAGGAAAGACACAATGATGAGGTTTCGCGATGGTTCCATTGGCATGAACAACACATGCTCAAGGTATACTCCAACTTCACCAATGCTCGTCCCTCTCATATGTTTTTCAACGACACGGACATCCGGCAAGGAACACATATGGATCAAGAGCTCAAGAACAAAAGATTGGATGAAGGGTACAACAGACAAGTCGAAGATTGATGATCGTAGCACCTCCGTTACAAAAGGGAGAAAGCGAAACCCTGAAGGTACGACGGAAACCCAACCACGAGAAATCCTGGACTCGAAGAGAGAGAGAGAAAAGAGCGGATTCAAAACACGTAGAGGTAAGAGGAGAACAGCAGAGGGGTAAGGAATAAAAATCAGACCTAATCAGAACTATCCAACCGGTTTTGCAAAAATAGTTTTGACACTCTACTTCGGCCGTTAGCTAGGTTATCCTACAGGCTGGACTTGTGGGGTATCGCAACTGCTGGGCTCTGATACCACTCTGTAACACCCTCAGAATCGGCCCTATGCAAGTTTTAGCGAAATCCGCCAAACCCGCATAGAAACGATTCAAAGGTGCCCACCAGGCACTTTCGTGCGGGTGGAAAACGAAGTAATAACATTACACAACAGTCCCCGATGGGACCCACCGAACAGATATATATATACAACGCGACTCCATGAGTCAAGAATACAGATATTATATACATAGATCCCAAATCACCTTGAAAACGAGGGAGCGTCCAGCTACGGACAAGATGCAAATGGGGCTAAGAGCCCTGAAGAATAACCAATGGCGTCCATAACCACCTTGCCAAGCGGAAGGGTAACCGCTAACGGCGCCGATGTCAAAACCTCTTTGAAACAAAAGGGTGCCGACAAAGGGCAAAGGAAAAAGAGGAGCGTCAAGATCGAGGCCAAGACACGGCGAGGCTAGAATTCGCGCCCTCGCCTACATAGGTATGGTGGATCAAGCGGCAGCGCAAAGAAGCACTAAACAACCTATAGAGACTCGATACAACTGGCGGCAATCGAGAGAGGGTAAGAAGGACCTATCCGAACCAACCGATACTACCATCAAACAAACCCATCATGGTTTCCCTCGAGACCAAACGAGAAGTCAACCGAGGAACTCACGCGTTGGCGTTTTACTTATTCGATTATCGCAGCAATTACTAGTCGTTTAGATAATCATCCGATAAAGTAAGCGATGGCACTTTTAGTTAACCATTCCGCTTGAAGTTGCAACAATTACTAATCGACATGATAGCATGAGATAAACCCAAAACCCAGCAGTTGTTGGTACTTTTATTAAGCCTTTCCGTTGTAGTTGCAATACTTACTAGTCAGATACCATTGTCGCAACCGACAAACCAAACAAGCAATTGTGGGCAGTATTATTTAGCCATTCCATTATAGTGAAGCTGATTACTAGTCATTATAAAGTCAAATTAACAGCATTAAACTTTAGTTACGCTTGTCTATGGTCGAGATACTGTGCTCCAAGTCGTCCATATCCGTGGACACGGCTTTCAGAAAGTTTTACCCGGCCGGGGTGCACCAGTAGCAACACACGCTCGATCAACCTCGGAAAAACCAAATCAAAACCCAACGAGGCTTTCACGACTAAGCAATCACAGGATTCAGAAATATTTCAGGGGGCCACCCCATTGAGTAGACCAAGAAGTAAGCAAGCAAGCTCGAGACGGACTCAAGGTTTGCGCGTCAATGTCGTCAGAACGATCGGGAACCCGGAAAGTGTGGCTGGGCTTGTCGATATCGCGAAAACATTCCGCTTACCTAAATAAAGACAAGGTGCTCCTCGCACAAACGTAAATACGAAGTAGCATGGCATAAGTACAGGATAGTAAATAAAACCTCAAACTAGTTTGTGGCCCCAAGAAATAAGACAATCAAGCTCGCTCAGGGGTCCCATATACCTCCCGGATGTGGATAGCGCGATAAATCAAGGAACAGGTATCAAGTACTCGGGGTCCTACGGGACACAAGTGGGCGTTCGGAAACCAAATATTATCTATCACCCACCGATGCCTCTCCTTACTTCAATTTTAGTTATTAAACAGAAATTAAAGTGAACGATAAGTAAAGCTATGATCATCTCCAACATCAACATGCGGCAATACATCGACAAATGTGGCACTTGACGACACGCAACAACACTTGAGCAAGCGACTACGACGCGCAAGTCCAGCTATCTACCAAACAACAGGTAATAGGAGGTGGCCATGGCAATATGAGGCTGCAGGGAATATCCAGGGAACGAAAACTAGAGCATCGCAACACAGATAGCAATAGATCAACAGGAGGGAATAAATACTATAAAAGTAAGATAGGTAGAAAGGGGGAGATGCTCGCCTAAAAACATTGCCGAAGGTTCAACCGAAGATCGGGGCGAAGCTCACATCAACTCAACGGCCTTATCCGCGAAGAAGCAAAACACTAGAAGAAACACCGGATGCAATATTTAATACAACGGCAGAAGATCGGCACGATGCATGTATGATGCATGACATGGCGTAGAAAGCGATGCAATTAGGCCATATTAGGCGGAACCGGGGTCCCGACAATTACTTATTAAGTTCATGTTGTTTAGATACCCCGTAATTAAATGTTGTTTTAGCATGGCAAAAGATAGCACCGGGTTCGCTACACAAATTTAAATGAGGCCAATATGAGACTAGATTTGCCCGCATATGGGCCCCATATTTAATTATTAGGTGAGTCGGCATAAGGCCCCCCCAAACCACAGACAAATATGCATGCAAGTATGACAATTCAATATGCAACAAGTTGTTATTATATTATGAAATAGGGCTCTCGGATAAGAGGTCACACATTAGGGTTCGGCAGATCTTGGGGTTCCGGGGTTCGGGGTTCGGTCTCAGGGTTCGACGGAACGTTCTCGGGCTCCGGGGTTAGGGTCTTCGGATCGGGGTAGATCTTGTCGCATCCGGGAAGCAGGACTTGGGTTGGTGCCGGGGGCGCATCGGACTTGCCCTGGTCGTTGTCGTTCTTGTCGTCGCGACGATCTTGTCGGGTCCGCGCTTTGGATTCCGTGGGGCGATCTTTCCGTTCCATGTGGGCGTTCTCGAGGTCGATGGCGAACTTGTCCGGTACCGGGGTTTGGTAGGCGAACTTGTCGGATCCTTGTCGAAGACCAAGGCGATGCGGTACAGAGACCTTCGACCTCATCGGCATCTCCTTCTTCGGTCGCTTGCGATGGGCTTGGTTTGGGCCTTGGCGTCCATGAAGGGGACCTTGGTGCTCCGTGTAGAAGATCGGGTTGGTCCGCTGTCGTTGGCGTTGTGGTACTTTTTGGGGCACCGATCCGGCAAAACACCGAGAGCTGGGATACAAGAGAATCTCCTGCAGCAGGGCCAAACAAATGTACTCGTCTGACGGAAAAGTAGGCGATCTTGGGGCCTGCAAGGCTAGGGGGAGCTCGCACGCGCGGCCCAGACAAAGGGACCAGGACGCCGGCGACACGATGAAACAGAGAGGCGGAGCCTGCGGCGAGCACGGGCGGGCGGTCAAGCCGGGAGGAGGGCGCCGGGCTTGGGTCGATGGAGGCCCGCGAGGCAGGGAGGAGGTGGCGGCCGAGGTTGGGGAGACCGGAGAGGGCGGGGCCGGCGGAGCTCCTAACGGCGGCGGGACTCGCACGGGGAGGCGAGAGCGGGGGAAAGGGCGAAGGAGGAAGGCGGCCGGGCGAGCGCCAAGATGTGGTGGCAGCAAGCGCCACTGCTTGTCGGGAGGAGGCACGAGCCAAGACGGGAGAGGAGGAAGAAGAGGGAGCCGGCGGGGGAGAGGGAGGAGCGGCGGCGACACGAGGCCGGAGCGCAAGACGCGCGGAGCGGGAGGCGGCGCGAGGCGCTGGCGGCAGGCCACAAGGGGCGAGGAGGCGGTTCTGGCGGGGGCGGCCTGAGGAGGGGAGCGGAGAAGGAGCAGGGCGGCGGAGGTTGGCGGGCGGCCAGCGGAGCAGAGGGCGGCGGAGGAGCAGTGAGGGAGGTGGGCGAGGCGGACGCGGGAGGTTGCAGAGGGAAGGGGATGAGGACGAGGGCGGTCGCGAGGCTGGGTCGGGGCGCGTGCGTGGGTGGGGCCCAGGGGCGGGGCCAGGTGGGTTGAGTGGTGTCGGTGTGGGTGGGTTTGTGTGGTGTTCTGTGTGCGGTGGAGGGGAGTGGGGTGAGAGGGGAGGGGGCTGCTGAGGTGGCAGTTTAGGATTGGGTAGAGGGGGAGAGAGGGTGAGGTGTCAGGAGGGGGTTGGTTGGGATGAGGTGGAGGGGGTGTGGTTAGGATAGGTTGGGTGTAAAAAGGATTAAGGGATGGACCGATTATAATTCCTGGGGGTGGTCGTTCGGGTCATTCGGCCCGTTCGACTGCCCCACTAAAAACAATTACATGTTTTATTTATTTCAAACAAGCCTTTTGCAAACTAATAGCAGACAAAGTAAAATATTCCGGCGACCCGGTTTTGCGTGTTGAACAAAGGCGGGGCGTTTAGAAAACAAAACTGGGTTTTTCTGTAAATAGTTTTATACAAGCAAATGCAAGATGATGACGATGCTCAAATGCAATGCGGCATGATGACATGAGCATGCGGTCATGATGATGCAATGCACAAAAACAACGCGATTTTCTAGTAGTGGTAATTGCGGGATGCCACACGAGCCTATGGAGCCTATGTTAATTTACATGGCGGCCACCAACCGGGTAATCAGCATCGTCGTCGTGGTAGAGCAGAAAGAACCAGACTATGAGTACGGAGTTCAACAACCATTTTACTATGTAAGCGAGGTCTTGATGAAGTCCAAGAAGCATTACCCACACTACCAGAATATAGCTTATGGAGTGTTCCTTGCTTCTCGGAAGCTAAGGCACTACTTTCAGGAGCACCCTATGACAGTTGTGAGCAAGGCTCCACTGTCCGACATCATCAACAACAGCGACGCTACAGGAAGGGCCACGAAGTAGGGCATTGAACTTGCCGCCTTCGAGATCACCTACAAGAGACGCAACGATATCAAGTCACAAGCCTTGGCGGATTTTATTGCAGACTGGACGAAGATGCCAGATGCTACCCCAATGCCGGAGCCAGAATACTAGGTGATGCACTTTGACAGATCAAAGCTACTCAATGGCTCGGGGGATGGTGTACTGTTACAGTCACCAACCGGGGAAAAGCTAAACTACGTTCTGCAGATCCACTTTGAGGCTACGAACAACATGGCGGAGTATGAAGCACTCATTCACGGACTACGCGTAGCCAAGGATATTGGCATTAAACACATAGTTTGTTGTGGAGATTCCGACTTGGTTGCCTAGAAGGTGGTTGGCACCTGGAACGCGTGGAACCTATGATGGCGGCATATCACGATGAAGTGTACGAGATAGACAAGAGATTCTTGGGCTACGAAGTCAAGTATGTACCTAGGAAGCAAAACGAGGCGGCTGATCTACTGTCTAAGCTTGGATCAGGGCGCAAACGAATTCCTCCTGGCGTTTTTCTGGAGCATCTACGGACACCATCCGTTAAGGGAGCGGACATCGACAACCCGGAGAGAGTTGACTCTTTCGTTCACACAGTGACAAAGGTCCCTCCGGCTTGGGCACAACCGTTCATCGAATATCTCGTACACGGAACTTTGCCTGACGACGAGGTCGAAAGACAGCAAATAGTATGTCGAGCAAAGGGCTATACCATAATCAATGGACAACTCTACAAAAGAAGCACCACTGGTGTATACCTTAAGTGTGTTTCCCAGCAAGAAGGTATTGAAATCCTACGTGAGATCCATCTCGGAGATTGCGGGCATCACGCCTCTCCTCTATCATTGGTATCCAAAGCCTTCCGGCAAGGATTCTACTGGCTGACCACGAAGGCGGACACCGACAAGCTGGTTAATACATGCATGGGATGCCAGTATTATGCCTGACAACCCCATGTTCCAGCTGAAGAATTGCAAACAATACCAATTACTTGGCCGTTTGTAGTCTGGGGCTAGACATGGTTGGTCCATTAAAGACAGAACCATGTGGGTTTACGCATATGCTAGTAGCAATTGATAAATTCACCAAATGGATAGAAGCTAAACCCATTAGAAAGCTTGATGGGGCAACTGCCCTTAGGTTTGTCCGAGATCTAGTGGTGAGATTTGGTCTCCCACATAGCATCATCACCGACAACGGCAGCAACTTGTCACTCTGAGAAGTGGAAGCTTATTGTTGGGACAAGGGCATCTGACTTGACCTAGCATCTATGGCACACCCACAGTCCAATGGACAAGTTGAGCGAGCCAATGGATTAATTCTGCAGGGAATCAAGCCACGTCTAGAGGCACCGCTACATAGAGTAGTTGGATCCTAGGCGGAGGAACTACCATCTATTTTGTGGAGTTTACGAACTACACCCAACAAATCCACCGGCTACACCCCTTACTTCATGGAATATGGAGCAGAAGCCATCCTGCCTTCCAACATCCTTCACGATGCACCAAGAGTTACCGCCTACGACAAAGATGACGCTGAAGAATCGAGACGCCTAGATGTGGACGTTCTCGAGGAAGAGCGCGTTTTGGCATGCCAAAGATCCGCCATCTACCAGCATAAGGTACGCAGCTACCATAGTCGCCGCGTTCGGCATCGCTCATTTAAAGAGGGGATCTAGTGCTCCGAATTAAGCAAAAGAAGTCACACAAATTATCCCCGCCATGGGAAGGACCGTTCATCATAAGCAAGGTGCTGCTCAATGGGTCTTTCTAACATCCAAAAAGTATTAAACTTGAATCATCAAACTCTAATCATCAAATTTAGGGTTACCAAAAACTTTTCCAATTAAAAAGATGAAAGCATTCATATGTGTGTGCATTAGAATTTGGATTCTTTTGAATTGCCATGGTTCTGTGTTTCTGTCACATCCCAAAATTTTCCAAATTTTGAAATGTGAAAAATAAATAAACAAAATAAACAATTATTGATTTTTAGGGTGAGAAGAAACTTTTTTATTCCAATTGGAAACATCAAAACCTATTTTGATCAAATAAAATCCTAAAAGGATTTAAAAGATAAACTGTTATCGCCGTATTTTGGCCAAAGACGGAGATGGGCCGTGATCAAGATGGGCTTGGAAGATACATATATTCAACGAGTTGTTGGATCGGCCTAGTGTGTGGATTTGGGCTAAATTGCCCGTGTATCTTGTATCATAGTAGGTTTCGTGTTTGTTTAGGTTCCGTTTATATTTAGGTAAAGATAGAGTTGTAGAGTTATTCCAAAAGTAGAGAGTCTCCGGACTATAAATATGTACCTAAGGTTATCGAAAAAGGAGGACAACCACGTTCACAACAAACACAATCTCGGCGCATCGCCACCCCTTGTTTCTAGGGTTTCTTTCGGGTAAGATGTCGCTAGATCGCATCTTGCGATCTAGGCAGTATCTACTTATGCGTTACCTGGTTTTACTCGTACTGAAGCGTTGTTGATGGCGAGTAATACCATTATCATAGATTGTTTGAGGCTAGCATCGGTGCTTTTTCATTATTATTGTTGAAGTTATGCTACCTCTAGTTACCTCGCTACCTTTGCACTATTTCCCAAGTGCGAGGGTAGCATCTTGCTTGATCTTTATTTGGTTGATTCGATCTGTTATAGTTGTGCCTTGTTCACCAAGGTTTAGTTTAATATCTACGTAATCAGGCCTTACAAACGGGTTGGATGATCCAGTAGTACATAGGGACGTGGCTTATTCGTTCTAGGTAAGATTGTTCCGGTAATTGACTTTACGTTGGTTATTAGGCCTCCTCTAGGGTTAATATTCTTTATCTTTTGTACGTACCAGGCTCAATCACGCGTAGGATGTTCCAGTTACGTGGTGAAAACATTAAACTGTCGTAGATCGATTTAACTTGTAGTGATCAAGCAAAACCCCATGTTGTCGTACATCTAATGCAGAACCATGGGGCAATCGGCTCTAGGAGCCGATTTACAGGGAAACCTGGGAGCCGGTCACGGCTCGAATTTTACGTATACTTGTTTACCATGCAGGAAATCAATCGGAGCAATCCCTCACCTTCCTGATCAGGTATAGGTCAGGTGGCACGCCGAACCAAGCCAGGCGTGTGCGGAGTTTTTGCGGTCGCCCGAGGGACCGTGGCCCACCAAGCCCTGGAGCCTCCGGCTCTCCGTGTTGCCGCCGCTGCTCGCCGGTGGGTTTGGCAGGCAACACATTCGCACGCCCGGTGGGATATTCAACAACGTCTACATCAACACCGACGCTGCAATGGAGAATGCACCAGTCACTTACGACGATCTACCGACGAGCACAAGGCCAATGCACGACGAGATCAAGGCCCTCTTCGAGGAAGACCTCATCTCTTTTGAGAGGACCCGTAAGCATGGCATCGTGGAAAGGGTTCTCCCGAGGGCGCTCTTAATGAGGTGGATCTGTCTGTTCCTTCGGAGGAGCGCACCAGAGCTCTACGACAGGAAGTCAACTACATGGTGGCTCATTCTCTGCACCGCCATTCTGAGAGCCTGGTGAACTCTTTCGAGCGGGTCGCGGTGCGCGTAGTTCAGGAGATCATGAAACATCAGTACTCACCGTCGGGGCCTACGTTAGGGACTCACCAGGGAGAAAGACCGCCTGCAGGCCAGCCCGCTCGCACTTGCCGTTCGAGCCGCCAGAGCAGCGGCTACGTCGTCTATAAGGCTGGAGGCGACCCCCGAGCGATTGCCAATTCCTGTTTGAGCCACCTAAGGAGATCCCACACGGATATATATGCGCCACGTGCGATCGCAATAACGACACGCACCAAACAGATTGCAACCGCAGGAGTTTCTGCTGCCAGAGTGCTTGGGGCGGGATCTTGAGGGCAGGTGTGCCGAGCAGATGGCTGGGATAGACGCCGACAACAAAGGCGTGGCTAGCCAAGTATGCCACCGACAAGTCATGAGAATCTAGCCCCTACGGCTCAAACAAAGGAGCAAATCGGTACCATCCTGAGGGACAGTTCGTCAGGTCAAGAGAAGGACAATCGGCTATTCAAAGCCGCACTTCAACGAAGTTTGATCTAATTCGCTGCCACCCAAGTATAAGCTCCCGAGTTCTAAAGGTTCAGGGTCGAGGGTCGAGCTCGATCGAGCACATAAGCCGATACCGCACAACTAGGCATGATTTCGCATCGGATCGCGCGTAAGATTCTTTGCGCAATCTCCGACAGACCAGCCTTTGGGTGGTACACCTCACTACCACCGATTCAATTCATACCGGAAGCAATGGAAGAGCAGTTCCACATCCAGCACCATTCGAGGCTACCGAGGTCGGCATTGCGCACTGCACAAAAGTGCGAGGAGAAATCAGAGCCGAGTACATCCAGCGCTTCAGACCAAGAACCGATGTTACTCGCTCGTTTAATCGAGAAGGAAGCAATGAGCTGGCGGTGTTGGGTCTCTCGGACCCATCAAGGATCTGGCTTTCCAGGTAGAGTACAACTCATTGGCGCACATGGCCCAGAAACTGACGATGTATGAACAGCGCCACCCTGAGTTGTACCAAGACAAGTTCAAACATCTAATAGGCCTGGTCGATGCAGAAGAAGAAGATCCTACAGGACTGTGGAGGTGGCCGAATGAATGGGCTCGGGGCGATCTCGTGGCTCGCAAATGGGTGAAACAGAAGGGCCTGCGAAAGGGTTCGACTTCGATGTGAGCAAAGCTGAGCAGATATTTGATTTGTCTTTGAAGGAGAAGTACCGAGGTTACCCAAGGCCACAAAATCCTACGTCTCGTGAAATGAACGGGAGGCCATACGCAAGTGGCATCACTGCTCACCCATACCACCAATGAGTGCAAAGAGCTGCGCCGCCAAATCCAAATGGCGATCGAACAAGGCCGTCTGATCCTTGGGCAGTTCACCATGAAAGTAGACACAAACCCATTTCCCTGTGTCAACATGGTAGAACTCAGTCGTTCCGCGAGGCGTAAACTGGATTTCTCGTTCAAGTTAATATGGCGGTGGTCCGTTACCACCACGACACGTACAAGCACGAAGGTGGTCGCACTCGCGGCAAGGAAAGAAAGGAGGCTAGTCCATGCGACCGGCCCAGCCACCACGGCAGGCGGTACTTAACAGAGGAACAAGTGAGGAGAGTGCGATATCAGAAACCACATTCCACGCATCTCCTTAACAAGTATGAGCGCCAGTATGACCAACGTCGCCGGCGCGACGAAAGATATGAGCACCTCACTAAGGGACCGTCTAAAGAAAAGGAAGGCACAGACAAGCATTGGGATTGTCCTTTCTTCAAATATTGCTGGGGCGCGGGGATGAGCCGATTGCCTCTGATCGACAACCGCCGGAATGCGCCAATGAAGGATGACACGAGGCCGGTGTCGTGATTCAAACGCCTAGGGCCTCTTCCACCCCAGAGCCACAGGAGTCCGCCGAGCGAAGACCTCGAGAAGCCAAAGAATGACAAAGACGAAGACAGGTATCACCGTCAAGGTGGTGTCCTGACGGACTCGACACACCCAGGCGTGAGAGTGCAGCGGCTGAATTTGGAGGAAGTCAAGCGCGATTCCACGCTCTAAAGAAAGCACGGCCTGATCTGGCCGTTAAAGTGAGGCAGACATTGGAAACGGAAGACCGCCCGACAAGGAAAGAGTGGCGCCCCAAACCGGTAAAAGCCGATGCAAAGACATCGGCACAAACATGGTGTTTGTACTCCGTCGATTTCGCGCCAAGAACCGATGAGCGACCAAGGGTAGCCTGATCGGTCCGCGCCGGTTATCTTTGAGAAGCCACGTGAGAAGGGTTACAAACATCCGAAAGCCACTGCACGCGAGGTTTCATCAATGGGCAACCTATCGCAAGATGTTGGTGGACACCGGAGCGGCAATCAATATCATGCCGCACTCCATGCTACGACGCTTGGGACGCCCACCGCAGATCTGATCAAAACCAACGCCACGTTAAGCGACTTCAACGGTCGATCGTCGAGAACGCAAGGCGTCGAACGTGGACCGACAAAGGCAGGAAAACCGTACCCACGTCATTCTTCGTGGAAAGCAAGAGCACTTATACCGCCTTGCTAGGAAGGGATTGATTCACGCTAATTGCTGCATTCCATCCACAATGCACCGTGCTCGATCCAAAGGATGGAGACGGCGGAGGTCATCCACGCATAATTCTATCGAGGTCTCCATAGCTGGCATGAACATCTGGGAAGCAGAAGACCAAGAGCCGATCTCTGGAATCAATCTAGACGGCTGCGAGCGTATCGGCTACAAAAACGGGTGAGGCTGGTCTTATCCACCGCCTTACAGAGTAGAAAAGCCCACGATCATCAGGTACGCCGATCCTCGCGATCGCCACGAAAAATAAGAAGCAGCGATCATACGACAAGCAAATCATGTAGTCGAGTGCAGAGATGCTCTGCCACTGTAAAACAATAAGGTGTAAACCGTCCTTGACTGATGCAAGCAAAAAGGGGGCCGATTCAAGCAATCGGCCCAAATTATTTTTGTTATCCTCACCTACTGTTTGCCCTGTGTTTAGCGTCGATTTAACAGGTGACGGAAAGCTAGGGTATGGGTTTACATCCGCTGATGAGCTAGAAGAGATCGACATTGGTCCTGGGGATAAGCCACGACCAACATTTATCAGCAAGAATGGGCTAGGATGTGCTGGCGTTCAGGTACAATTCCTGGAAGCGGACGACTGGAGAGCCGATATCTTCAATTACTTGAAGGATTCGGCTCGGGGGGCACCTAAACGGATAAGATACAAGGCCAAAGTAGCTCGTGCATACAACAAGAAAGTGAGGCCAAAGGAGTTCCACGTTGGTGATCTGGTATGGGAAGCTATGTTGCCCTTGGGGACTAAGGATGCAACATATGGTAAATGGTCTCCAAATTGGCACGGTCCGTACAGGGTCGACCAAGTTTTAAGAGGAAACGCATACATGCTCGAGCAGTTGGATGGCGTAAAGTTCCCAGTGGCGGTCAATGGTCAACATCTCAAGAAATATTTCCCAAGCATGTGGGACGTTGGACAGTAAAACTTGAGGGGCCGATACATGAAATCGGCCAAGTAAAAGCACGAGAGACGATGGACAGTAAAAGTATGGGGGCCGATGCTGAAGATCGGCCGAATAAAAGCAAAAATACATAGCCGATGCACGGTCATCGACTCTGGAGGTTCACACAGGTTACAAACAGATGCCAGTTTACACATGCGAGCTACTGAAGAAATGCCTCGAAAGCATGGAGGGCATCAGCACGGAAACGATCCACCTCGGCGATCTCGGCTTCGTCATCGTCGTCCTTACCCTTCACTAGCTGCTTGCTCAGGGCACGTATATCTGCCAGATCAGTCTTCAGTTGAGCTTCGAGGCCTGCCGCCTCGTCTTGGGAACGGGCTATGGATTCTTCCTTGTCGCGGATGAGCTGTTTAGTCACCCGGACCTTCTCCTCAAGATCTTCCAGCTCCTTTTTTAAGGATGCGAGCTCGGCGGTACTGACGGAGGTGTCAGTTTTAGCATCCAGAGATGCCTTTTTCTCGTTGAGCTGCCGACATCTGTCTGCAATATCGGCTTTCAGCGGAAGTTGGGCGTGGCGCAGATTGATCCTTTCACGGGCTAACTTCACCCGTGGCCCGAAGAAAGACAGATTTGCGACTGACCAAAGCTTCAATTGCAACGCCATCGAAGATGGTCCTGAATTTCGCAAGCACGCTCTTCGCCTCGAACCCTCGATCAACTCCTCAATCGGGAGGACAGAAGGTTTTAAGACGCTGGAATTGAGGAAGAGCGACCCTGGCTTGTGGTTCAGCGAACAATGAGAGGAGTTGGTTCGATGGATTCGTGGTCGAACGAAAGAAACCTGAAGATCACAACTCGCAGCCGTAAAAGCGCCAAGATGCATCCAAACATGTAAGGATGAGCCGAAAGGACCCAAACGTACCTCTCCTAAGATCGAGGGGGTAGCCGATGAGGAGACCATCGGTTGGTGTGTGGTTGCTGGAGGAGTAGGTGTTTCATCTACACCTTCGGGGATTCCCAGATCCGGCGTCGGCACTGCCTCAGCTATCCCAACAAGATATCATTGCCCGCATAAAGGATGTTCTTAGCTTCTGTGAGTAACAATAAATCGGCAGACAAAACGAAACAAGTAGGAGGAGTATGAAGGGCGGTGATTTTTGAAACCTCCTGGCTCGACGAAGAAGCTTGTTGACCTTTGCGAGCTTTCTTGGGACCCATGATCGGCCCGCCTACCGGTGCTCGGGGCAGGTTCAGAGCCGACCTTTTCCTGGAAGCCGATGATGGTGAATCTGGCTGGTTCGGTGTGTTGGTCCTCTCGGAACCCGTTGGGCCTAGCTCTCCTCGATCAGTTTGGGTGTCCTCACTGGAGGTGTCTTCAACGGAAGCCTGTGAAAGAGGGGAACCAGTAAGCGCGAGTATGTCTGCAAGAATAAAGAATGATAAGGAGTGACCAAGGCCTGAATTAGCTTACATGCGAGCTGTCGGGAGAGGGGCTCTGGCGCCTTAGGGTCTTCCTAGTAGCCACCTTCCTCACCGTCGTCCTGGTCTTAGTCGGAACGCGAGGGGCAGCTGACTTAGGGGCTGCTGGTTTCTTGGAAGCCGATTGTGGGGTTATATCGCTGTTTCGCATTATGACCTTTTTCGAGGTGGCGAGTCTTTTCGTAAAAGAACCACAGGAGCTGGCGGAAGAACTCGAAGCCAGGGAGCCATCATTGTGAGGTTCAGGCCATCTTGTTGCTGCGAAGAGAAGGAGTGAGTTAATAAAAGGATCAATTGCAGCTGCATCAATAAAATTTGCAAGTAGTAGTACCGGTCCACGGGATGTCATAGTCGGCCGAGCTGTTTCAAGAACGGTCCCAGAGCTCTCCTAAAGACGTGAGTCTTCCACATCGACCACCGCCTTCAAAGCCATCGGTTGATGAGGCAAAGGTGAGGTCGTTGGGAATTGGGATGGTCGAGCATCAAAAAGGAATAACACCTTTGGTGGTGAGAGGATTAGGCGGTCGGCTCGCTCTCGTGAGGTGATGGAGAAAGAAGTGGGAGCTACTTGTCCAAGGTCAATTGGCGAGCCACTACGATCGGCTGGTAGAATTCATACCAGGTTTGATTATCCTGTTGGATGTGCTCATGCCAACCGGAAGGAAACAGGACGAATAACATGGAGAAGAGCTGCCGAAAGCTAGTGTCATCGGCAAAATTGTCCACTCAAGGAGAGTGGATTTTCAAAGTGTTCGCTTCTTCCATGTAAGGGAAGAAGTTGGGGTTGTCGTGCCTTGAAAAAGATCGAACCATTTAGACGCCTCTTGAGGGGCCGTTTACCCGGCAATCGATACAAAGCTTGGCCATAGTCGGTGCATCGGATCTGCTTCCCTTTAACATCCGGAAAGTGCAACTCGCCAGAAGGGGGAAGTCTGGGATGTGGTTTTGGAAGTACAGCTGAGCCCATAACTGGATGAACCACCAAGGTCCACCTGTTTTGATTGATATGCCTGAGAACAGCTTGACAGACATCAATTGGAGATATCGATAGACCTCCAAAGAACAGCCACCGATGCCAAGTTGAGTACCTTTGGCCGCCAGAGGCTGTGGAAAGATAGTTCTTGGTGGGAGCCGGAAGGGCCACGAAGATGAAATGCTCTAGCCAAGTTGAGAAAGGTCAGATGTTCTTTCTCAAACAGGCCCTTTGTTTTCATATGACGTTGGATATAAGCGCCAACTTGTACAATCTGTTTTGGAAGACAGCTTGTAGGGACTGTGGTCAGTTTGAAAGCAGGGGCTGGGTGATGTAACATCCGCACAGAATCATCACCACGCCTAGCAAGGTTGGTGACATAGGACCATGGCGAATATAAAGCAATTCAGGCCGCACTGTAAGTAGCCGATGGTTTTGAGAAGATTCTCGTTTCTCAAGAGGAGACAACGATAGATGCAAGGCATCGGCTATTCCCAAAGTTTCCCATTGGGATTGGTAAGCTCTAGCTACTCTCAACCAAGAAACCCAATGTTCTGGATTAGGCCAGGGCGCAAGCGATCGGCCCAAGAGTTCAGATCTAGGTCCCGGCTTAAGGATTCTGCTTGCTTCAAGAAATCGACGGCAGGACTAGAATCTGTACGAGGGCCAAGACAGAGAGAATTTGGGGGAGAAGGATGCGGCAGCAGGATGTCTGAAACCTAGAAGATTTAATGGTAAAATAAAGGCATTAATTCAGGTGTTCGCCATCAAGTTCTAACATTGTGTTTATATTGCGAGGGGTAAGCGTACCTTCAGACCGGAGACCTCTGGATTGGTGTTGGACGATTCTGCCATCTGGTTTGCCGGCGGAGATGGATCTGTGCAGAGTGAGGATTGAGGGTTCTTGTTGCTGTGAGCTCGATCTGGTCGGTAAGGCCATGGGGATCTAGGTCGCCTTTTGAAGAGAGTCAGTCGCAGTTACCGCTTGAAACTTAGAGGTGGCCGTTTAGGCTTGCCTAAATATGCGGCTGAGTTTGACCTTGTCAACAATTTCGGAAAACCGATGTGCATCGGCTCTTTGAGTTGTAGCTTGGTGATCGTGGGAACATGACAGGTGAAAGCCGCGCTATCGGCTCCTGGAACATCGACTCATTTATGTTATCGACAAGATTGGGGCGGAAGGACAATCTGCGGGAAATGTTTTTTTCATTCATTCATTCAAGAGCAGATGGCTTACAAGCGACTGATAGATTACAAAAGGGGACCTACTACTACTACGTCTACTACTACTGATTCCTAATCTAGGCCGAGGTCGTCATCGCTGCTGTCGCCGCCGTCTTGTGCGCTATCCTCAAGATCGCTACGGCGCTGCTCACCGCCACCGAAGAAGTCGCCAGGGCCTTCTCCTCGCCGCCGTCGTCTCGCCGACCCGGCGAAGTACTTCACCGGCTGGTACTCCTGAGGAGGTGTCCTCCTCTTCCTCCTCTTCTTCGGAGGAGTCGACGCCGCCCGTGACATGGCGTCATCGGCGCTATCCGCCTCAGTTCCCCATCGGCGAGGAATCGCAGGTCTCCTCGCCGTCGGTCATGGATGCGTCGTCCTCCGACTGCAGACGAGTCCCAACCCTCTCGTCCCACCATTGTGGGCGAGAGTATCTGCCGCCATCGGCGGATGCTCTGGCGTCGGCTCTCGGTCGCTCATCGAGTTGGAGGCGTGGGAGGACAGGCCAGAGGAAGCAGAGGAGGCCATGGCGAGAAAGAGGGTTTTTTCGGCGAAGGAAGAGGTTTTTTTGGCAACTGGAGGAAGATGGGGACTGCGAACTGTTCAGGCTGATTTAAATAAGGGGAATAGTGGAGAGACGGTTCAATGCCATAGCAGTTTCCCAGTTGCACCGCCAAAATCACAAATCATGCAATCGCGCAGAGTTGAGAAGACAGGGCATCATGATGAAGGGGTAGCGTGACGGTTCTATTCGCCACGATTCTCACAACGCAACCCGATACAAAAAAAGAGGGAAGAGGAAAAAAACACAGTGGTTTTGGAATTATCATTGCCAAAACCAGGGGGCATGTGTTATCGCCAGATTTTGGCCAAAGACGGAGATGGGCCGTGATCAAGATGGGCTTGAAGATACATATATTCAACGAGTTGTTGGATCGGCCTAGTGTGTGGATTTGGGCTAAATTGCCGTGTATCTTGTATCATAGTAGGTTTCGTGTTTGTTTAGGTTCCGCTTATATTTAGGTAAAGATAGAGTTGTAGAGTTATTCCAAAAGTAGAGAGTCTCCGGACTATAAATATGTACCTAAGGTTATCGAAAAAGGAGGACAACCACGCTCACAACAACACAATCTCGGCGCATCGCCACCCCTTGTTTCTAGGGTTTCTTTCGTAGTAATGCCATCGCCTAGATCGCATCTTGCGATCTAGGCGATATCTATTACTATGCTGGTTTTACTCATACTGAAGCGTTGTTGATGGCGAGTAATACCATTATCATAGATTGTTTGAGGCTAGCATCGGTGCTTTTCATTATTATTGTCGAAGTTATGCTACCTCTAGTTACCTCGCTACCTTTGCACTATTTCCCAAGTGCGAGGGTAGCATCTTGCTTGATCTTTATTTGGTTGATTCGATCTGTTATAGTTGTGCCTTGTTCACCAAGGTTTAGTTTAATATCTACGTAATCAGGCCTTACAAACGGGTTGGATGATCCAGTAGTACATAGGGACGTGGCTTATTCGCTCTAGGAAGATTGTTCCGTAATTGACTTTACGTTGGTTATTAGGCCTCCTCTAGGGTTAATATTCTTCATCTTTGTGCATGCGTGCTCAATCACGCGTAGGATGTTCCAGTTACGTGGTGAAAACATTAAACTATCGTAGATCGATTTAACTTGTAGTGATCAAGCAAAACCCCATGTTGTCGTACATCTAATGCAGAACCATGGGGCAATCGGCTCTAGGAGCCGATTTAGGAAACACGGGAGCCGTCACGGCTCGAATTTTACGTATACTTGTTTACCATGCAGGAAATCAATCGGAGCAATCCCTCACCTTCCTGATCAGGTATAGGTCAGGTGGCACGCCCTCGAACCAAGCCAGGACGTGTGCCGGAGTTTTTGCGGGCCGTCGCCCGAGGGACCAGGGCCCACTAGCAGTCCTGGGAGCCTCCCGGCTCTCCGTGTTGCCAGTCGCTGCTCGCCGGTGGGTTTTGGCAGGCAACATAAACAAATAATAAATAAGGTTATAAAAGTTGGAATCACTATTTTTGGATCTTTTAATAAAAAGATTTGGTTTTCAAAAGAAAAGGTAGAATTATAAATAAGGATTTTTTTATAGAGCCAAATTAAATCTTGGCCAAGCTTTTGAAATAAAATATTTCTATTTGATAAAAAAAGAGTAAAGGTTTATTTAAATAAAATAATAAGGATTTATTAATATCCAATTTTATTTAAGTAAAGGCTTTTCCCTTTTTAAAATAAACACTAAAACTTGTTAAAGTATTTTAAATAAAAATTCCAAGTGTTTTATATTTTCAAAGAAAACCTACTGAAATGGTTTTGATATTATTTAGATTTCAAATAGAGATTTAAAATAAATTAAATCCTATTTGGAATAAAGACTAATGTCTATTTAGTTAAATATTAATAGATCCTAAAAGAATTATTTGATTTTGGACTTTGGATTATGTTGTTAAACAGAATTAAAATCAATACAAAGTTTGGTGGTGGTTTTATTTGATTTGGATTTTGAATTATTTGATTGAAAATGAAATCAGAAATCCAAAACAGAAAAAGAAAAGCTTTTAGTATAAAAAAAGTGAAACAAAGCAACCCAGCCAACAGGCCCAGTCCAGCCCACTCGCAGCCCATTTTCCCCTCCCTGCAGTGAACCGTTTTTCACTGAAAACACACCCGCGCAGTCACAGACAAGTGGACCCCGTGCCCCCTCTCTCTCTCACTGTCAGCCGGACCCCACTGCAGCGTCATCGTCATCAACCCCGGGCCAGCCATTTCCACCTTTCTCAACGTCGCTCTGCCACGAATGAATTCGTGTAAATACGTGTTGATGGCTGAATTAATCCTCGCCGTGACCACGCCCCCATAAACGCCTCTCCCTCCTCTCTCTTTTCCCCCAAACGCCGTCCCCTCTCTGCCTCCAGGCTGGGAGAATTGCGAGCTCGAACCCACTGACCCGACGGGCTTCTCCGGCGAAATTCCGACGACTTCGACCACCTCTCCACTCCCAGAGAATACGAGCTTGCTCTCCAGTCCCGTGCGCACCTGCCCGTGTGCTCCACTCACTCGCGTGCGCTCCAAATCGTCGGCAACGACCCCACCCGAGCGCCACCGTCTTCTGCCATTTCTCCGGCGAGTTCCCCCGGTAAGATCCGACCGCCCCGATCCCTCCTGATGATGCTCCCATACTCCCCACATTCGCCTGAGTCTAACCATGCCTTTATTTTGCTTCGTCACGACCTGTAGCCTTGCCCCCGTCGACAACTGAGCGAGTCCGACGTCGCAGCAACTCCGACGAGCAATCCACACTGCACCAGTGCACCCCTCGTCAAGCTGACGCCACCTCGAGCTTCGTCACACCTCTGCGAGCATGGTGAGTACCCCCTTTACCCCTCTTGCTTCCTGGTTCATCGCCAATGCCACTGCCAGAGCGTGCGCCGCCGCCAGCCGCCGCCAGCGCCGCCAGTGGATGGTCAAACACCTATGAGCCGTTAGATCGTTATCCAGTGGCTGTGATTAGATATTAACCGAAGGGGTATGTGTGCATCTGAGCCGTGCATTTTAAATAAGATCCAACGACTCGCAGAGGCCGATCCGCACAAAACGGTACCAGCCTATCAGATCAAGCCACGTGGACAGGGTTTTGTTTAAAAATAGAAATTAGAATCTATTAGATATGCAAACTTGTAAAATTCATTACTTTAGTTCTACACGTCAAAATTTTGCAAATTTTATATCAATGGAATCAGCAAGACAAATCCTACCCAACCATGCACTTTGTTTAATGTTTTGCTTCTGGAAAATTGGTTGAATTTGCAGAAACATGTGTAGGCATAATTTGAAAATAAAAATTGTTCTAGATATATTTTTAAGGTGAAATATTTGAAAATTGGATTGTTTTGAACCTACTGACCTTAGGAACCAACTTATGGATTTAAAAATGTATTTTGTGAAGTTAAGGTGTAAATATTTGAATTAGCACATTTCTAGTCAAATAAAAATATTGATTTTGGTTTAGAATTGAATTTTGAGTAAAACTTTTGGGAAATGTTTTGATTCAAACCTTCTGACCCTAAACACCAATTTTTGTGAATTAAAAACTTATTTGGTGAACCCTTTAAAGATTATTGCTTTGCTAAAAGCATTTTAAACCACATAAAATATTGATTTGATTTAAAAATGGTTTATGAGATAAAACCTTTTGAAAATGGTTTTACCACTTTAGTAAATGACCACTTTGAGCTTTAAAATGTTTAGAGCCTAGTAGAAACCACTTTTTCAAATAAAACTATCTTTTGCATGCTTGCATGCATGACCTTGTTTTTGTTATTTTATGTGGTGAAATGGTTTGAATGCTAGTTGATTTTGTGTTTGCTTGATTGATTTGTAGTGAAGTTAGAAGAGTGTGATATTTGCAAGATCAAGAAGTGAACCATCATTCTCTACTAAAAAGGCAAGTGACACTATCATCCATGTCCTACTATTTTCATTACACTCAGTGGATTTTTGTAAACATGCATGGAAAGGACTACTATATTTTATGCTATGCTAAATCCTAATAGGATACCCTTATATCTTAATTAATGAAAACATTGTAGTTGTAGTAAGCTTAGCCCTGTTATATATTTGGGATGGGATACATGATATGATTATATGAAGTATTGGAAAAGATATATGTTTTATATAATAAAACAAGTACTCAATGAACCACCTGGGTGGACAAGGATACTCAAGTTTTTGGACAAGGTGGCAACAAAGGGAACCATGTTTATATGGCTATCTTTTTGTATGTGCACTAGAAGAAAACCACCCAGGGACTTAGAGATTGAACTTGTTTCTCGTACAGTGGCGTCCATGTACAGCCACTTGCTAAATGGGCTCTGGCTTAGTCAACTACATAGTGGAAGACCCTTGCATTGGCATCTTCAGGTTAACTAGAATTGTGTATTGGAAATATATCCTTACATTGGTGCCTGGTAGATAAGCTAGCATTGTGTATTGGGAGGACTTCTATGGAAAGACTTTGTCACATTCTCGATCTGCTGGTACTCCATTTTGGTGAGTACTTATCCAGCGGCCACTGGTGGCGTCAAGACGAGATTGTGTCATGTGGGTAAAGTGTACAACTTCTGCAGAAGATCAAATTCTAAGTACTTAGCCGTGTCCCCGATTATGGACAACTCTGAGCAACTAAGGCCTGAAGCTATGAAAGATCTCGACATTCCAATTTCTCAAAGTAAAACTTGATGGTGACAACAAGGGATTAGAAGCACTTGGAGTTTTTCCAAGGAGATCAGAAATATTTGACAAAAGATCAAAACTATTTTGAAAAGATAGGAAAAAACTATATTGCTTTCTACAAATGAGCCTAAACCCTACTTAGCCAAATATGCATGTACTGATAGGATCCACTTATTTCTACATAGTAGTGAAACTTGCCAATACAATTCAAATGTATTGACCCTTGTGGCTGCAACTTATTATGTTGCAGTTTGTTTGATGTTAGTGAAGTTTATTGATTAGGATTACAAGTCTACAACCAACATGACTGCCTGTGGCACTTTGAAGATGAAGGACCCCATGCTATTGTTATATTCTGCTGCATTGTAATGAAATAGCCAAATGAGCTATGTAAGATGTAATAAATTATTTTATTACTGGTTATAAAGTTGTATTATGACCTTTGTTTCTGATATTACATCTTAACTGTGGATGCTAGCTATTGATCCAGGGACTAGCATTGTAAACACAGGGATCTCTACCTTATTAAAGGTTGGGAACCTTTCAGTTTATTTGCTTGTAAAATGATTCTTAGGTGAAATAAACATCATCTAAACAATCCCCAAATTTTTCCCAAAGACAAACAAGTCAAAACAAACAAATTAAGTGAATGGTCACTTTGGCCAATTTAACTCCCATGGCTACTTTGGCTATCCCTGACTTTCAGAACTTAACAGAAACATGTATGGATCTTTGCACCCATTGATAGTACTCATAAAAATGTACCAAGGCCCACTTTGTGATCATCCAAAAACATTTAAATGCATGGTTTAAATGACAGTTTAAAATTGAATCTATTTCATATGGGAAGATCCCACTATTTCAAAAACCACTCAAACAAGCTCAATTTTCAAAACCCAAGCATCCACAGAATCCTCAACACATGCCTAGCACACCCACCAAAAATCTTTTCAAAATTCAAAACTCAAGTTCTTGCGGCCATTTCATCAAACACTCGGAGACAACAAATCAAAATGGCCAAACTTCACTGTTTTGAGCAGTAATTTCGCTAAGCATTATTCACCATTGATCACACTTGTCTCCCCCTGTGCCAACCAGTTCCTTGACCACCCCTAGCCCCTACCCTTTGCACCATGCCATGCCAACCCGAAGGAACCCTTGCCAGCCGACCATGGCTAGCTAGCCAGAGCAAGCACCAAGCCTAAACACCATGTCTAGGCCACAGGCCATCGTCCACCTCCACCCCCTGTCCAGCGCTCGAACCCTGCCAGCCACTGGACCACACGCCCAAGCCGTGCCAAGCTTCTCTGCGAGCATGCCGAGAGCGCACCAGAGAGCCACCCTAGACACATGCCCACAGACCGCGCGTCGCCCTCGCCGCGTGCACGCATGATCACCATCGCCCCAGCAACACCGCAGACACCCCCGTTCACCGCCCCATGCCTCACAGCCACCTCTCGCCGTCGAAGACGCCGCCTCTGCCTCGCAGAGCACCGCATGTTCCCGACCATTTGCCACCGCCCCTACATGCACATTTAAACTCTAGAGCATCGCCAGGAGACCGCCCGTCGATCGCCAACCTCGGCCATGCCTCTAGCCGCCCGTAGCCGTGTCGCCACCGTTGCCTGCCCATCCCTCTCGGTCTCCCCGTCGAGCCTATAAAAGAAGACGATCCCAGCTCGATTTCTTCACACCATCTCACTCCCCTCACCTCACTGATCATTCCATCCCTTAGCCGGAGCAAGCGAGCAGCGCGTCGCCGGAATTTGGCCGGAGCTCGCCGCTGTAGAGGAGAAGAGGAGCCGTTTATTTTGACCATCCCCGGAGCTAGCGCGACCACCCCTGAGTTCACCGTCGTCGACTTTATCGTTTGCCCGCCTCGCCATCGTCACTGGAGCCCCGGTATGCCCCCTATGCACCCCCACTGATCCGCTAGGGTTTGAGCTCACCGGTGACCTGTTCATCATCGACGACGACCCTCAGTCGTCGATCTTCATTCTAATCCAACGCATCACATCGCCCTGGACCGCTTCGCGTTTAAAGAGCCACTGACCAGTAGACCCCCCTTTCATTGCGCCAAGGCCATGAGTGACACTGGCCGGCCCAATAACCCTTCCCACAGCCCGCTTGAATTTAGCTTTTTCTATTTATATTCAAACTCAGTTCTGTACCTAGTTTCAAAAATCAACCCAGCTCGATTCAGTGAACCAAATTGAATGAAACCAATTTTGTTAGAAAGATATAGAAATGCTTAATCCAAGCCCGTTGGATTCAAATTATTTGGATCTATAGATCAACCTTGGTAAAAATAACAAGTCAGAAGCTTTTCTACATTCAAACATTTTTCAAATGTCAACCATAATAGCTTTTGAGTTGATTCCAACTCTCAAAAATCACATTTTATCATACCTTTCAGAATATATAAAAACATATGGGTTTACTTACAGAAATAATTTTCAAGTAATAAAAGAATGTCACATAGGCATTTCTAACCACTTTAATGATTTATAATAAAAAGTTTAAACCTTATTAAATTGTGACACCACTTTAAATCACATTCCCAAGTACTGAAATATGTGGTGATGACATGTGTCAACATGATCCCATGTTTGGTTTGGAGAATATTAAATCTTAAGTAGTTTTTCAATGAGTAGAAATTACTTTTATAAAAATAAATAAATAAGACAAATGGTTTATTCTTGTGATATTAGTGATGATACTAGATCATCTATAGAATCCCTTGGTGTGATTATTGGAAGTAGTTAAGTATTGTTTGGTGATTGTGTACCTCGTATTTATTCATAGACGCTAGTACCGACCAAGTATACAAGGAGGAAGGAGGATACTACGAAGAATAAGCCGAGGAGAACTTAAACCACTGCTCTTCACAAGGCAAGCCTAATACTACTAGTTGATTGAGCAAGCTAACACTTACAATATACTCTACTTTAGCAAGCTTATACTGATACAGATGCAAGCCTTACTAATCAAGTTGACCTATGCAAGCTAATACATGCTTGTTACCATGCCAACTATATGCCTTAAGCATATGTGATCATACCCACTTGATACCCCCTCCTAGTTTTACTTGCAAGCTTTCTACTTTATTTCTTTATCAAATCTATTACTTAGAGTCTACTTAGGTGACTTGTAGATTCTAGGAAGATAATTGAAGGTTGCATAAAGAGCATTAAATTTGTCCTAAGCTAGATAATCTTGATGTCATCCTAAGGCATGAGATTGAACTTAGTTAAAACTCCACTTGTTTACCACCCATCATTAGTACTCACTCCCATTTGTAGATGCTAGTGCTAAGCATAAAACTTGATCAACTTTAGATGGGAATACTTGGTGGAAAATGGTTATGAAAACCTTAGGATGATGAGTCATTCTACTGAGATGTTTTGACATGTGTTTCCGAACACCAGATGATTTGGATGATGAAAATGTGAAGGCATGAGCCTTAGCCCTTTATAAAACTGATGGTTGTCTAGATGCGATACCATTCCAATTTTATCGTACAACCACAATACCTGAAAATTGGGTAGGGCTTGACTGGAAACTTATATACCTTAGTATTGGTTCCCTCACTGCCAAGGTCTGAGCTGAGGCTACCTTGTGAAGATTGTCCACCTGTGCATTACCCAAGATGACAGTTGGTCATGGTTGGGAGGCCAAACTCACAGGAGAGGTGCCTATACTAGGGCGTGTAATGGAAAGGTTAGGATTGATTATCCGCATGCTGAGTATGGTAAATTTAGGATTTGTTCCTGACGGATGTATCGAATGTTGTGGTGAAAGTGTACAATCTCTGCAGAGTGTCAAACTATTTGAATAGCGCGTCATGATTATGGACAATTGAGGCCATATCGTTCCCCCGTCAGATGTTTTCAAAATGACTTGTGAAATGAATTGAGATTTTGACTTGACCACAACAGAGTTGTGATATGAAATACAAGTTCCCACTTAGGTGTTATAAAACTTTAACTAGCTTTTCTTGCTTCTGAACTTAGTAGAGGTAAATCTGGCTTTTTGCAAAACAACCATAGAGCTTAGTGTCCTATTACAAAAAAAAACCCTTCACTTGTTAGTAACTTAGTATTAGTTTGCGAGTACTTAAAGAGTACTCATGGCTTTATCCCTGGCTATTCCCATGGCCAGACTATGAAGAAGAGTACCAGGATGATGGACCCCAGGAAGGTTACGACAACTAGGATCATCTCCCATCGCCGATTGCCTGTGACCTCAAGATGGAGCTACCACGCTACCTTTATTATTACGTATTTCCGCTGCCTGAGTTGTATTAAGAACTGGATCATGAGATCCTTATTTGTGTAAGACCTTATGTATGGTTTGTAATGGATGATGTACTATGGTATCCAATTCTGTTATGTCTCGCAAAAATGGTAATTCTGGGATTGTGGTGTATGGCATAACAGGCATCTGGGATTAAAAATCCGGGTGTTGACAGTCTTACTACCTCGTTGACACTCGTGAACTTGAGGATAGACCCAGCAAAGATCATAAGTGTAAGCGACGTGACCCGGATGATGACTACCCGGAGCTTGATCAGCCATGGAACATAGCACAGCTATGTCCTTTCTATACTTAGCATATTTTTTATCTATTGTGTACTCTTATATGATCAATGAAATAAAGCTCTCTGGTTCACTCATATTTCTGAGTCTTTTACCTCCTTTAGTGTTCATTTTTGGATCGTATAAAACCTTTATGCGCAAGTTTGCATTTGCACTTGTGAAAATTCCGCCTACGGGCGTTAGCTTAAGTTTTCTGGTCTACACGTTCTTTGTTGCTTTTATGTGGATTCTGGAGTAGTGACTTTTGGCACTTGTTGTCGGTGATTTTGTGTTCAGGTTTTTGACGGTGCCATTGGGCATCATCACCTGAGCGCATGGTTCCGACTACGAGTCTTCCGACTCATGAAAGGTCAAGCATACAAACCAGAGTAATGGATAAGCCAGCATTTGCTTAAAAAATAATTACATGCTGGAACCGAGTACTTGAGTAGCAAGAAATTACACCTATTATTTTTCCGCCTTAAGATAACTTATTAGTTTTTCCGCATACATAAATCCCAGAGGAAACAAATATTACATAGTGTTTTCATTCCTCTGGCGCAGGAGACTTGGATGCAGCATCGTCGGCAGTAGGAGAGTCATCTTCCTCGAAGTCGGTGGTCTTGAGAGACTCAGAGGAGCTTTGCTGGTCGCTTTCGATGTTGTGGTCGACCAAATCAGCAACCCTAGTGTCAAAACCCATTGTGATGCCCAAATACACTTGTGGTCAATCTTCTGGCCTTCATCGTCTATGTCGGGGAGACCTGAGGTTACCGTGGGGATGTCGGTGTTCTCATAGTGGGCCTTGACCATTGACAGCGCCATCCTTGCGCGAGCCCGGGTACATGAAGCTTTCCAGCTTACGATACGCTTGGGGGCTTGACGCAAGATATCCGAGAACTTCATCATGGAGTCCATCGCCTTGATATTAATGTTGAGGGGCTTGGCGATCTCCTTGGATTGCTTAACGGCGGTGTTGATAAAGTTTCCAGCAAGGATCATGCATTCCTTTGGTAGAGGAGGTGACTTGTCAAACCAATAGGAGCTGTATTTATGACAAGGGAGCGCATGAGTTCAATAACACAAAGTTCAAAGAATCTGACTTATAGAAGTACAAGACGGAGAATCACTTACCAAAGATGCTCGCCTCGGCTTGCTGAAGGATCTCCTCCATGGAATCCCGTTCTTGTCGGAGGATCTTGTATGCTTCAAGATCGCGCTGATTTTGCTCATCGGCAGCTTTCTTCTGCTCTTTCAGAATTGCAATCTCCTCTTTAAAGCGGTTGATCTCCGTGTTGGCGGACTCTTGCAGCGCTGCCATGGACTCCTCGTGCAACTTCAAGGTATCAGTCCTCTCCTGCTTAAGGATTTCGTTTTCGCTATCCAGCAACTGAATGTGCTTGGACTGCTCAACAATATCCTTGGACTTGGTGATGGTTACTGCAAGTCAGAGAAAGAACATTACACAGTGAGTAGTCGGAGAGTGACGGCACAAGACCAAGGCAGAGTACGAAAACAAAAAATAAAAACAGACTCTTGCTCTTGGTGATATGTTCCTTCAAGAAGGCAGTTTTACCCTTTTTTGGCTTCCAGCCCAGTGCGCATCTTGTGGAACTTCTCATTGGCGACGCCTCTCCGAGCATTCTCATTCTATGGAAAGAATATCAGAACTACTTAGTCTACTTGGAGCATCAAGCCAGATAAATATCCACCTAGAGGCTTGGGGGCTACAGTGAGAGTTTTTAACTTGGCAAAATGCTTAGTCTTTCTTTAAGCATCTAGTCGGAACTAATTTAGTTTTCAACTAGACGCTTGGGGGCTACAGTACGAGTTTTAAATTCAGCAAGTATGCTTAGTCTTTCTTTAAGCATCTAGTCGGAACTAATTCAGTTTTCAACTAGAGGCTTGGGGGCTACAGTATTGAAGTTTACAAACACTGCGTATGCTACTCTGAAAGTATCTAGTCGGAATAATTCATTCAAACTAAATACTTGGGGGCTACAGTGAGAAGTTTTCTAGATTAGTCACTTTTAGAGCATTCAGATGCAAAGATCTATGATTTCCGTCTAAATCCTCGGGGGCTACAGTGGGATACTCATATGAAATGCAAAAGGTAAATAAAAGTTACAAGAGCGATGATCTTGAGGTTGGTAGCGCTCTTGGCAAACAACTTGCTGAAGGAAAAGGCTATTTCCTTGCAAGATATCTGCTTGTCGGAGAAGATCCTCAAGACCACATGTCGAAGATGTCGGAGCTGCACCAGGAGCCAGAGTGGAGCTACTCGGCGTAAGAGCCGGGTAGACTATATTCGCAAGCTCCGTGGTTATCCTGGATGTAGAAGCGTCGCCTTCGACAGACGTTCCGCCCACCACTACCGCCTTACCGCTACCGATGGCATCCTTAGCCGGAGCTTTGGCCATTCTGGTTGCGGTGCTTTCTTGCGTCGCCTATTCGCCTGCAACGACGAGATCCGCGGAGGCAGCTGAGTCCGCTTCCATGGCAGAAGGGCCAGATGCATCCTTAGCCAGAGATCTTGTCAGAGCAAGTGTAGGCTGGATGTTGGGAGTGACAGGGGCGATGGCGGGAGATGCTTGGTGAGGCACGTCACGATGTAGCATGTATCTAATGTTTTTAGAAGCCCCCGATGTTTTGGAGGTCTTCTTCAAACTTAAACTGGCCTTCTTCCTGAAACGTGCAAAAGTATAAGTACAGGAATAAGATGAGCAATGGACAATGTCAAAGAAAAAGAGACTTACACAACAGTGGGAGATTTGGTAAAAGGGATCCCGGTGAACTTTCTTTTTTCCGCCTCCAGGGCGGCGGTAGTCTTCTTGGAGGCTCCACCCCCAGTCTTCTTCTTCTTCTTGCCTCCGTCGGCAGCGTTAGAGATGGAGTTCTTCCGCTTTCGTGCCAGCGGGACATCGTCGTCAGACACGTCGGTGACTTCCTTCATCTTGGGGTCGTAGATTTGGATAGCCATGCTATCCTCCTCTAGACTTTTGAGCTGTTAAGTGAAATCCCAAAGTGTTAGATGAGATGATAGCGGCTAGACGGAAGAACTGGAGTATATGTCATATACGAAAAATAAACAGGTACCTCTGGGCACTTTCTCTCCTCGAACATGTCGTAGGTGATGGTGAAGCCACGCTTCCTGTCCTTCACCTTGACGATGTCCTTGAGGCGGAGCTTGACGGAGTCACTCGAGAAGTTGTCCTCGGAGATGCGGAGGCTATCCTTCCTCTCCTTGGTATATTCATGCATGAGCTTAGAGCGGTGCTGCAGAGGCTGGATCCGCCTGACGAACCAGAACATGGCTAGGTCCAATCCGGTCAGACCCATGTCTATGAACCACTCTATCCTCCTTATGGCATGGGAAGCGTCGTTGTCGAAGGGAAGGGTGGCCTAGGATCTCCATGTTGGTGCTTCGGTGGCGGCTCCATCAACAAAGTCCGGTTACTTATCTTCTCGGTCAGCCAGAGGGATATCTGGGCCGTAGAAGTACGACTGTTGCCAGTTGTTGCAAGATTCATGGCCAACGATGTCGGGAAACCGCTGGCCAGGACGGATCTTAAAATTAATTGTTCCACAATTCCTGAGCTTGTCCTTGCTCGCACCGGCTTCCCGCTTGACGGTGAAGAAGTAGATGAACAGGTCTAACCTAGGCCTAATACCTAGGTAACCCTCGCAAAGCGCCGCGTAGTTGCTAAGCGCAAGGATACTATTGGGGAAAGGTTCTGAGGTTGTACTCGGTAATGTTTGAGGACATCCAAGAAGAAGTCGGAGATGGGGAGGGAGACGCCACATACCATTTGATCTTTGATGTACACCTTCTCTCCACCTTTGGTAGAAGGGGTGACCTCGCTGGCCAGCACCGCCCTCCAGACAAGCCCCTCCATCGCAGGGAGATAGCCTTCGACGAGCAGCTCCTTGATTTTGTTATTGGTGATGTCTGAGCCTCACCAATCCCTCTTTTGGGAATCGCCCTCTTCCTCCAGCAGCTCTAGAGCTGCTTGGTTATGGTCGCCGCCGGTGGTTTCCACCACCACGGATTTGGGCAGCACCAGGCCCTCTGGGGGCACATGGATGGTGCTCGCCGGCTTCGCCGCAGCATCAGCCACCGCCGCCACGGATGGGTTAGTGCTGCTGGTCGCCATTGGAATGGGAGAGGAGGTGACTAGGGATATTGGGAGGCTAGGGTTTTTCGCGTGCACGCGGAGGGCTCGAGGAGGTGCTCGTAGGAGGAAGACGAAAGCGTAGGGGAATAATGAGGTGAATGTTGGAGATATGCCCTAGAGGCAATAATAAATGTAGTTATTATTATATCTTTGTGTTTATGATAAATGTTTACATTCATGCTATAACAGTATTAACAAGGAAACATTAATACTTGTGTGATTTGTAAACTTGATTTGAAGTCCCTAGTAAAGCCTCTATATAATACTAGCTTGTTGGTTAATAAATGATTGTGGTTTCCCCATCATGAACATTGAGATGTTATTAACAATAAGATCATATCGTTAGGAGAATGGTATGATGGACATACTCCTATAGATAAGCGTAGCATAAAGATCAAGTCATTTTAATAGTTCAATTGCTATAAGCTTTCTGATACATAGTAACCTAATTCCTTTGACCATGAGATCATGCTTATCACCATCACCGGAAGGATGCTTTGATGACATCAAACACCACACCGAATCGGGTGGCTATAAAGGTGGCATTGAGTGTTCGGAAAGTATGGGTTGAGACACATGGATCAAGAGTGGGATTTGTCCATCCATATGACGGATAGATATACTCTAGGCCCTCTCGGTGGAATGTCATCCAATTATCTTGCAAGCATGTGACTGGCTCACAAGGGATCCCATACCACGGGAACGAGAAAAGAGTACTTATCAGTAACAAGGTTGAACTAGGTATGCAGAGATACCGATGATCAAAACCTCGGATAAGTAAACTATCGTGAGACAAAGGGAAATTGGTATCGTATGTAAGTGGTTCATTCAATCGCAAAGTAATCGTAGAAATATGTGGGAGCCATATGAATTCTAGATTCCTCTATTGGTTATTGTTCGGAGAAGTGTCTCGATCATGTCCGCATAATTCACGAACCATAGGGAGACACACTTAAGGATTCGATGTTGTTGAGTAGTTATGGAATGATGAGTAAGAGACCGAATGTTGTTCGAAGTCTCGGATGGGATCCTGGATATCACGAGGAGATCCGTAATGGTCCGGAGAATAAGATTCATATAAGGAAAGTCCTGTTTCGGAGTTGGGGAATGATTCTGGTGTTTTCATCGGGAATGTTCTAGAAGGTTCCGGAAGGTCCGAAACTTCGGAGGGGAAGGGTACATGAATGTGTCATAACAATGTGGAATGGTTGCATCATGTACTAGGTGTCATCGCTGAGCAAAATAAAGGGATAAATCAAATCCTAGTTTGAAAAGTCAAACGCCAATTTGAAAAGTCAAACGACAGTTTTGCTTGGTGGAGGGAGAGTAGGAAACCTACTTGGGGAGGAGTTCCTCTCCCTCCACCCGCTAGCCAAGGAGGCCGACTTGGGGGAGGACTCTCCTACCCTGGCCGGCACCCTCCCACATATAAAAGAAGGGGCAGGGGTGCCCCCTCTATCCTACACCTCTCACACCCAAAACCCTAACCCTAGCCACCGGCCTCCTGCAGTCGCCGCCGCCCAGGTTTGCCCTAGCCGCCGAGTTGGGGCTCTCCCCAAGCCCTAGCCGCCGGCCTAGCCTCCTCCCTTGGTGCCTCTAAACCCTATATCACCAAGGCCTCTCTTATAGTCCACCATACTCGCTCCGGCTTAAGGCGAAGCCCTGCGAGATCTCCCCTCTACTTCCGGTACCACGTCGTCGTGCTGCCGGAATCGCGAGGAGAGTGCTACAACCTCCGCTGCCTGCTGGAACAAGGGAGAGGAAGGTCTTCATGGAGTGCCGAACGTGTGACCGACTGCGGGAGCGCTACCGGAACGTGGCGCCGGACGGATCATCTACACGATCTTGAGATCGGCAAGAGTACGACTACATCACCCATGAGAATCTGCTCTCGTTAAACACTTTGGAATCTTCGAGGGTGAGTTGTTCTATCGACTCGTTGCTACAATCTAGTAGATAGATCTTGGCTTTTTTGTTTGTATGCGGTAGAAAATTTTTGTTTTCCATCCTACGAACCCCTACAGTGGTATCAGAGCCGTGTCTATATGTAGATCTGTTGCACGAGTAGAACACTGGTCATTATGGGCGGTGGTGCTTTTATTATCAATTGCTTCTTGTGTACTTTGCATCTTGCGGTATGATGGGATGAAGCGGCTCGGGCTAACCTTACATGACATCGTTCATGAGACTTGCTACACGCTAAACATGCAACTAGTATTGCATAAGTGGATTTGCGGGTGTCTGTCTCTCCCATTATAGTATAGATCCAATTTACAACGGGCACTTGATAGTTCAAACATCAACGTTGTGGTTCTTGTTCGTAAGTTAGATCGACACTTACTGAAAGCCCCAAACCACATAAAATATGCAAAGAAATTAGAGGCGTCTAACTTTGTTTTGCAGGGGTGTGCTGTGATGTGATATGGCCATGATTGTGATTATATTGATGTATGCAATGTTCCTTATTGTAAGTTGGCAACCGGCAGGAGCCATATGGTTGTCTTTAATTTCTATTAAGACCTGCGTGTCTATTCAAAGTAGTTGTAATAGTTGAAGCTGGTGGACGACAATAATGGAGCAGCGTCATTGACCTTGATGCAATGCCGGTGATGATGGAGATCATGTTCGTGCTTGAAGATGGAGATCGGAAGCACAAAGAAGAAAGGCCATATCATATCACATATTATGAATTGCATGTGATGTTAATACTTTATGCGTCTTGTATTGCTTAGTTAACGACGGTAGCATTATAAGATGATCCCTCATGCACATAAATTTCAATTTCTAAAGTGTTCATCCTTAGTAAGCACCTTTGCTAAAGCTTGTTGTTTCGAAGCACCACGTGATGATCGGTTGTGTTAGATTCTGCAAGTGTATACAATGTGAGCAAGCCAGATTTGCTCATGCGGAAGCTAAGGTTTGATCTTGACGAGCCTAGCTTGTACATACATGGTCTCGGAACACGGATCACCGAAAGGTAAAGCATGAGTCATATAGTAGATATGATGAACATGTTGATTGTTCGCCATTGAAGCTACATCAACTCTCGTGATGATCGATTTTGATGTGGTGGATTTGGTTCGTGTGATCACTAAAACAATGTGAGGGATATTGTTTTGAGTGGGAGTTCACCTAGATTAATTCAACTATTAATTAGAACTCAATTTGTCATAAACTTAGTCTAAACTATTTCAAATATGTTATAGATCAATGGCGGCCCCTACCATCAATTTTAATGCGTTCCTAGAGAAAGAAAAGTTGAAAAACAATGGAAGCAACTTCACGGATTGGTTCCGCAATTTGAGGATTGTCCTCAATGCTGGTAATTTGACCTATGTGATGGATGCACCGCTGGGTGACCCGCCTGCAGCTGATGCTACCGATGAAGTAAAGAATGTTTACCTCGCTCGGAAGAATCAGTACTCCACGGTTCAGTGTGCTATCTTGTATGGTTTGGATCGGAGCTTCAGAAAAGGTTTGAGAACTCAGACCCACATGATATTGTCCGTGAACTCAAATTGATATTTGAGACTCACGCGGCAGTTGAGAGTTATGAGGATTTTGAAAAGTTCTTTAACTGCAAGATGGAATAGGGCAGCTCCGTTAGTGAGCATGTGCTTAAGATGTCTGGGCACGCAAACAAACTCCAAAGCTTGGGTATAGTGATTCCTAATGCTTTGGGGATTTACTGTGTCCTCCAATCACTGCCACCAAGTTACAAGAACTTTGTGATGAACTACAATATGCAAAGCATGAACAAGCAGTTGCCAAAACTCTTCTCCAAGTTAAAATCTGGAGAAGTGGAGATCAAGAAAGAGCACCAAGTGTTGATGGTCAATAAGACCACCAAATTCAAGAAAGGCAAGTCTAAGAAAAAGGGACACTTCAAGAAGGGTGGTAAGAAAGTTGCCGCACCGACGAAGAAGACCAAGGCTGGACCTAAGCCTGATACTGAGTGCTTTTACTGCAAGGGAGAAGGTACTGGAAGCGGAATTGCCCAAAGTACTTGGAGGATTTGAAGAACGGCAACATCAAGAAGAAAGGTATATCCGATATACATGTTATTGATGTGTATCTCACTAGTACTCGTAGTAGTGCCTGGGTATTTGATACTGGTTCGGTTGCTCATATTTGTAACTCGAAACAGGTACTGTAGAATAAACGGAAGCTAGCGAAGAACGAGGTGACGATGCGCGTTGGAAATGGATCAAAGGTTGATGTGATCGCGGTCGGCACGCTACCTCTTCATCTACCATCGGGATTAGTTTTATACTTAAATAATTGTTATTTGGTGCCTGCGTTAAGCATGAACATTATATCGGGATCTTGTTTATTGCGAGACGGTTAATTGTTTAAGTCCGAGAATAATGGTTGTTTGATTTATATGAGTAATATGTTTTATGCACATGCACCTTTGGTAGATGTTCTATTCTTATTGAATCTCGATAGTGGAAATACACATATTAATAACATTGAAGCTAAACGTTTGAAATTGAGCGATAACTCGACCTATATGTGGCACTGTCGTCTTGGTCATATTGGAGTGAAGCGTATGAAGAAACTCCATTCCGATGGAATTCTTGAATCACTTGATTTCGAATCACTTGAAAGATGCGAAGCATGTCTGATGGGTAAAATGACTAAGACTCCATTTTCTGGTATGATGGAGCGAGCTACGGACTTATTGGAAATCATACATACCGATGTGTGTGGTCCAATGAGTGTAGCATCGCGCGGTGGTTATCGTTATGTTCTTACCTTCACGGATGACTTGAGTAGATATGGGTATATCTATTTCATGAAACATAAGTCCGAAACTTTCGAGGAGTCTAAGGAATTTCAAAGTGAGGTAGAGAATCAGCGTAACAAGAAGATTAAATTTCTACGTTCTGATCGTGGAGGTGAATATCTAAGTTACGAGTTTGGCGAGCATTTGAAGAAATGCGGAATACTTTCACAATTGACACTGCCGGGAACACCACATCGTAATGGTGTGTCTGAACATCGTAATTGAACTCTCTTAGATATGGTTCGCTCTATGATGTCACTTACAGATTTACCGCTATCATTTTGGGGTTATGCATTAGAAACAGCCGCATTTACTTTAAATAGGACACCATCTAAATCCGTTGAAACGACACCGTATGAATTATTGTTTGGGAAGAAACCTAAATTGTCGTTCCTTAAAGTTTGGGGTTGCGAAGCCTATGTAAAGAAGTTACAGCCGGACAAGCTTGAACCCAAAGCGGAAAATTGCGTCTTCATAGGATACCCGAAGGAAACTATTGGGTATACCTTATATCATAGATCTGAAGGCAAAATCTTCGTTGCTAAGAATGGATCCTTTCTAGAGAAAGAATTTCTCTCGAAACAAGTGACTGGAAGGAAAGTAGAACTCGACGAGGTTGTTGAAACTTCTCTCGAACTTGCGAGTAGCGCAGCACCGGAAGAAGTTCTTCTGGTGCCTGCACCAATAAGAGATGAAGCTAATGATGATGATCATGAAACTTCGTTTGAAGTTGCTACAGAGCCTCGCAGGTCAACGAGAACTCGTACCACTCCTGATTGGTATGATCCCGTTATGAGTGTCATGTTGGTGGACAACACCGATGACCCTGCGACATATGAGGAAGCGATGATGAGCCCAGATTCCAATAAATGGCAAGACGCCATGAAATCCGAGATTGGATCCATGTACGAAAACCAAGTATGGACTTTGGTGGACTTACCGGATGGCCGGAAGGCTGTCGAGAACAAATGGATTTTCAAGAAGAAAACAGATGCTGATGGTAATGTTACTGTCTATAAAGCTCTAATTGTCGCAAAAGGGTTTCGACAAATTCAAGGAGTTGACTACGATGAGACTTTCTCACCAGTAGCGAAGCTAAAGTCTGTGAGGATTTTGTTAGCAATCGCTGCATATTACGATTATGAGATATGGCAGATGGATGTCAAAATAGCATTCCTCAATGGAGACATTGATGAAGAGTTGTATATGATGCAACCCAAAGGTTTTGTCGATCCTAAAGATGCTAACAAGTTATGCAAACTTCAACGGTCCATATATGGATTGAAGCAAGCATCCCGAAGTTGGAATCAACGTTTTGATAAGGTAATCAAAAGTTTTGGTTTTATACAAACTTATGGAGAAGCTTGTATTTACAAGAAAGTGAGTGGGAGCTCTGTAGCATTCTAAATACTATATGTAGATGACATATTATTGATTGGGAATGATGTAGACCTTCTTAATAGTGTCAAGGAATATTTGAATAATAGTTTTTCTATGAAAGATCTTGGCGAAGCAGCTTACATATTAGGCATAAAGATTTATAGAGATAGATCGAGACGCCTAATATCATTGTCACAAAGTACATATTTGGACAAAGTTCTAAAGAGGTTTGGAATGGAAGATAGCAAGAAAGGGTTCTTGCCCATGTTGCCCAATACGACCTTGAGTAAAACTCAAAGTCCAGCAACAGCAGAAGATAGAGAAAGGATGAGTATGACTCCCTATGCCTCAGCCATAGGATCTCTAATGTATGCCATGCTATGTACTAGACCCGACATTACATATGCTGTTAGTTTAACTAGCAAATATCAAAGTGATCCAGGAGTGGATCATTGGATAGCGGTCAAAAACATCCTTAAGTACTTGAGAAGAACTAAGGATATGGTTCTTTCTTATGGAGGTGATGAACAGCTTGTTGTTAATGGTTACACCGATGCTAGTTGGAACACTGATCCGGATGATTCTAAATCACAATATGGATAATGATTTACTTTGAATGGTGCAAGATTAGTCGGAGGAGTGCAAAGCAAAGCGTTGTGGCGAGATCTTCAACTGAATCGGAATACATAGCTGCTTCGGAGGCTTCACAAGAAGCGATATGGATGAAGGAGTTCATTACAGAGCTCGGTGTGGTTCCAAGTGCGCTAGACCCAATGTCTATCTACTGTGATAACATGGGCACCATAGACAATGCGCAAGAACCAAGGTCAGACAATAAGCTGAAGCACATCAAGCTACGTTTTCACGCTATTCGAGAACATGTCCAAGATGGTGACATAAAGATTTGCAAAGTACACACGGATCTAAATGTGGCGGATCCGTTGACTAAACCTCTCCCGAGGGCAAAACATGACCAACACCAAACTGCCATGGGTGTTCGGTATATTACCATGTAATCTAGATTAGTTGACTCTAGTGCAAGTGGGAGACTATTGGAGATATGCCCTAGAGGCAATAATAAATGTAGTTATTATTATATATTTTTGTTTATGATAAATGTTTACATTCATGCTATAACAGTATTAACAAGGAAACATTAATACTTGTGTGATTTGTAAACTAAATAAGAGTCCCTAGTAAAAGCCTCTTCATAATACTAGCTTGTTGGTTAATAAATGATTGTGGTTTCCCCATCATGAACATTGAGATGTTATTAACAATAAGATCATATCGTTAGGAGAATGGTATGATGGACATACTCATATAGATAAGCGTAGCATAAAGATCAAGTCATTTTAATAGTTCAATTGCTATAAGCTTTCTGATACATAGTAACCTAATTCCTTCGACCATGAGATCATGCTTATCACCATCACCGGAAGGATGCTTTGATGACATCAAACACCACACCGTAACTGGGTGGCTATAAAGGTGGCATTGAGTGTTTGGAAAATATGGGTTGAGACACATGGATCAAGAGTGGGATTTGTCCATCCATATGATGGATAGATATACTCTGGGCCCCCTCGGTGGAATGTCATCCAATTAGCTTGCAAGCATGTGACTGGATCACAAGGGATCACATACCATGGGAACGAGAAAAGAGTACTTATCAGTAACGAGATTGAACTAGGTATGCAGAGATACCGACGATCAAAACCTCGGATAAGTAAACTATCGTGAGACAAAGGGAAATTGGTATCGTATGTAAGTGGTTCATTCGACCGCAAAGTAATCGTAGAAATATGTGGGAGCCATATGAATTTCCAGATTCCTCTATTGGTTATTGTTCGGAGAAGTGTCTCGATCATGTCCGCATAATTCATGAACCGTAGGGAGACACACTTAAGGATTCGATGTTGTTGAGTAGTTATGGAATGATGAGTAAGAGACCGAATGTTGTTCGGAGTCTCGTATGGGATCCGGGATATCACGATGAGATCCGGAATGGTCCGGAGAATAAGATTCATATAAGGAAAGTCCTGTTTCGGAGTTGGGGAATGATTCCGGTGTTTTCATCGGGAATGTTCTAGAAGGTTTCGGAAGGTCCGGCACTCCGAAGGGGAAGTGTACATGAATGTGTCATAACAATGTGGAATGGTTGCATCATGTACTAGGTGTCATCGCTGAGCAAAATAAAGGGATAAATCAAATCCTAGTTTGAAAAGTCAAACGCCAGTTTGAAAAGTCAAACGCCAATTTGAAAAGTCAAACGGCAGTTTTGCTTGGTGGAGGGAGAGTAGGAAACCTACTTGGGGAGGAGTTCATCTCCCTCCACCCGCCGGCCAAGGAGGCCGACTTGGGGGAGGACTCTCCTCCCCTGGCCGGCGCCCTCCCACCTATAAAAGAAGGGGCAGGGGTGCCCCCTCTAGCCTACACCTCTCACACCCAAAACCCTAACCCTAGCCGTCGGCCTCCTGCAGTCGCCGCCTCCCTAGGGTTTTCCCTAGCCGCCGAGTTGGGGCTCTCCCCAAGCCCTAGCCGCCGGCCTAGCCTCCTCCCTTGGTGCCTCTAAACTCTAGATCACCAAGGCCTCTCTCATAGTCCACCATACTCGCTCCGGCTTAAGGCGAAGCCCTGCGAGATCTCCCCTCTACTTCCGGTACCACACCGTCAGTCTTCGGAATCGCGGAGAGTGCTACAACCTCCGCTCACTGGAACAAGGGAGAGGAAGGTCTTCATCGAATTCAACGGTGACCGATCATGAGCGCTCGAACATGGCGCTGGAAGGATCGTCTACACGATCTTGAGATCGGCAAGAGTACGACTACATCACCCACGAGAATCTGCTCTCGTTAAACACTTTGGAATCTTCGAGGGTGAGTTGTTCTATCGACTCGTTGCTACAATCTAGTAGATAGATCTTGGCTTGTTTGTTTGTATGCAGTAGAATTTTTTTGTTTTCCATGCTACGAACCCCTTCAGTGAAAAGTAAAAATCCACCGCAATTGTAATTTATAACCCCTAGCATCAATATTCGTGCAAGGTGATCGAATTGTCGGCGCGTGGGCGACGTGTGCAAGCCCGTACGCGGAATTTCGCCACATTCCCAACCGCCACCGCCAACGGTTCGTATCCTTCGTGCGGGAAAAATGGACATGATTGTGTTCTCTGCATGTGTGAGTTACGAGGCGCCGCTGACCTATGTCTATGTAGTCCTAGCTGTCACTAGCAAGTGAACCATCACATCGGAATATTCCGGCATGGAAGGATCCAGTCCGGCTACGGGAAGAGTATGATGGAAGAGTCAGCGTTTCTCCGACTTACAAGTTGAAGACGGAGAACATTGTAGGGTTCTTGGGAGGACTATAAGATATTGCTTGAAGATTTGCCGACATCCATCTAGAAGGAGCATTCAACCTGAAGAGGCAAGACGACGCAAGATCTCGGAGTTCTCTGGGGGCTACTGTTGGGGATATGCTATATGGGTATCCTCATAGCATGTCTCTTATCCGGATAATCCGGGTGGCCCACAGTTGGTAGCATGGCCCATGGCCTGCTGGGCGGCCAAGTTAGATGGATCAAGAAGGGAGGACCATGCGAGATAAAGGAAGGCTATGGAGGAGTCACCGACGTACCCGGAGCCTTGGAGTGCAAGACACGTTAGACTAATTGTATACTGTGTAGGACTCTGTAACCTGTCCGGCTGGGACTTTCCCTGTAACTCTAGGACCTGGCGACTATATAAGTCGGGCCTATGGGAGCCTTTAGGGCAAGACACAACATACACCTTGCATAGCGAACCAATCCCTGTAACTCCGCGTATTGTCATTATAGTGATTTATAGCAGGAGTAGGATTCCGCCACCATTGTGGGATCTGAACCTGGGTAAGGTGTGCTACCTCGTACCCGTCAACCGTCCGCCTTACCCCACGTCTCTAAACATGCACTGTGAGGACCCCTCCATGGCGTACTCGGCGGCAATTCCACGACATCAATGTCCGCAATATCACAAGGACCAATCTCATGCATAATTTCCCTATAAAGATCATAAGGAATAACACTAGAACTAGCACCAATATCACATAAACCATAGTAGGAATGATAACCAATTTTAACAGAAAGCACATGAACACTAGCTTTCCTAGCCTTACTAGGATGAGAGATAATATTAGAAGCGTCTTCACAGAAGACAATGTGCTCATCCTCTATATTTCTAGTGACAGGGTCTTTCACAATAGCTACCACAGGTTCAATATTGAATTGCTCATTAGGCTTCACAGTTTTCTTTGTACCTTTTTTATTCGCACTAATTATCATAGAGTACTCCTTTACCTTAGCTGGGAAAGGTGTTTTCTCAACATAAGGTTCAGGAACAATATGATTAGAAGTACAAACTTCAGTACTTCTAGCAGGAACATGACTAACAACATCTTTATAAGGAGCATGGTACTTATTCCACTTCTTTTGGGGAATTTCTATGTAAGAGGCAAAGTCCTTAAAACAGTTGGCAATACTTTGGTAATCAAGACCAAAATCATTACTAATATCACGGAAGTCATAAGTTCCCATAAAATATTTAATGCATTCATAATCATAGTTTATACCTGACTTTCTTCCTTTGTCATTCTCCTAAGCTTTAGTGTTCTCTTGAATACGGTCTAGTAGATCCCATTTAGCTTCATCCTTCATACGTGTGAATGATCCAACACAAGAAGCATCTAGTAAATCTTTATCATGAAGAGAAAGCCTAGCATAAAAATTATTGATAATCATATTGTTAGGGAGTTCATGGATAGGACATTTAAGCATTAGTAACTGCAATCTCCCCCAAACTTGAGTTGTACTCTCTCCATCATGAGGCCAAAAGTTATATATCATATTTCTATCCTTATGAATCTCACTAGGAGGATAGAATTTAGAATAAAAGAGAGATGTCATTTCCTCCCATTACATGGATTGTCCATTCTTCAGCAGCTTATACAATTCTTCAGCTCTCCATTTCAAGGATATAGAGAGTAACTTCTTCTTCACCTGTTCAGTTGTGATGCCTGCACACTTAAACAACATGCATAATTAATGGATGAAAAGCAAGTGATCACCAGGGTGGACAGTTCCATCCCAAAAATAATAATTATCCATAACACGATCAACAATACTTGTAGGTATCTTAAAAGGATCTATCTCAACAGGTGGTGGTTCATCCACTACCCTGATAGTGGTAGTAGCTTTCCCAAATAGAAAACCAAGTGGGTTATCCATAATGGAAACAAAGTAACAAACAAACAAAAAGAAATACTCACAGTAGAAATTTCCTTTACCAGTTCCACTCTTCAATAGCGCTTCACTCCCCGGCAGCGTCGCCAGAAAATAGTCTTGATGACACACAAATATAGGGGGTGTATCGCAGTACTTTCGATAAATAGGAGTGTCGATCCCAACGAGGAGCAGAAAATGTTGACTAGTGGTATGGAGCAGGAAATCTCTGTAAATACTTAGCAAACGGATTTTTAGGGGTTTTCTGATAAAGCAACAAAACAAGGTGCAAGTAATAAAGATAAAGAACAAACGCAGCAAGTGGCCCAATCCTTTCTTAGCAAAGGACAAGCCGGTGGAAATACTTATAAGGACCAAACATTCTCGAGGACACATGGGAATTCTGTCAAGTTCTTTCGCTTCAAATAGCTAAGTACTCTTCTTTGGTGTTGCAAGTGCTGTGTGGGTGAACCTGTGCTAATGTACCGACCTTACTTGGACTAATACATACTTGTTATTAAACCTCCTACAAGCATCCGCAACTACAGGAAAGTAATTAAGATATAAACCTAACCACGGCCTTAAGCTCTGAGATCCTTCACTCCCTTGTGCAAAGGTGTCCTAACGGGGGTTTGGGTTTCTGTCACTCCGGCAACCCCACAATTAGTAGCCAAATACACAATGCATTCCCCTAGGCCCATAAATGGTGAAGTATCATATAGTCGATGTTCACATGACACCACTAGAAGAATACCACCACAACTTAAATACTAAACCATTGAATAATAACTCAACACAAATCCACTACTAACAACATGACTTCTCCCATGTCCTCAAGAACTAGACAAACTACTCACAAGACATCATATGGATGAAGATCAAAGATGATATGGTGATGGATAACAATCTGAACATAAACAAAAATCCAATGGTTCCACTCACAAGCATCAACTACAATAGTAATTAACACCGGGAAAGTTTCCCCTAAGAACTAATGCAAGATCCAACACGATTGTTACAGCAGGACGGAGTGGTGATGATGGTTCTAGTGGAGATGATGGTATGGATGATGATGATGATCCCGATGAAGTCTAGCTTGATGACGGTGTTGATGGCAACAATCTCCCTTCTCCGGGAAGGAATTTCCCCGACAGAAATCTGTCTGCCAGAGAGCTCTTTCTCTCTCGGTGTTTTCCTCCCCGCAGAGGCAACGGAAATCTTTCTGTGGTCGCTCCCCTGGTATTAGGGTTCCGTGGGGAAGATATAGGCGAGAGGGAGGAGTCGGGATCCATCCAGGTGGGCCACACCTGCCCTAGGCGCGGGGCAAGGTGGGCCCGCGTCTAGGGGGTGTGGGCTCATGTGGCCCGGCTACGCCTCCCCTTCTGGCTTCCTCCGTCTTCTAGGAAAATATAATTTTCCAATATTTTTCTGGTATTTTTCTGATCTTCGCAAAATTGTATCAAAACACCTCTTTTCCCATCAAAAACCTGACTCCGGCAGTCCATCCTCCACGAATCATCCAACATGCAAAAACGAAGGAAAAGACATAAGTAACACCTCATAAAAAGACATATATCAATGAATAGAGGCAAATTACCATATAGAATGGTGATGCAAATTGGACGTATCACGCACTTTCACTGTGCCGTGCCGAGAGCGCGCCAGAGCGCCGCATCCGACCAGATCGTGTGCGCCGCACCTCGCCCTCAATGCGCGTGCACACACTCGCCTTAACACTAGCTAGCTCCCAGACATCCCCGTTCGCCGCTGCACGAACCGTAGCACCTGTGCGCCGTCTCGAACACCGCCAGTTCCATGCAGAGCACCGCCCGCGCCCGACCATCCTCGATCGCCCCGTGCTGTGCCATTAAGACCGTGATGACCGCCAGGGAGCACCGCGTCTCCCCCTACCCTCAGCCATGCTGCTAGCCCACTATACTGCCGTCGCCGGAGAAGCCAGCCCATCTCGCTCGGTCCCCTCGCCGGTGTATAAATAAAGGCTCCCTCCGCCTAAATTCACCACACCATCCCAGTCCCCACTCCTCACAGAACCTGCCACACCTCTCCTCGGAGCAAGGCGAGCTCCGCACCACCAGAATTTCACCGGAGCCCGCCGCTGCAAAAGAAGAAAGGAGCCATCGATTGGAACCTCCCCAGGAGCCGCCACGACCACCATTCGACCCGCCATCATTGATAACATTGTTCGCCCCCATCGCCGACCCTAGCTGGAGCCCTAGTGAGCCTCACACGACCCCCACCACCGCATTAGGGTTTAGACCTCGCCGGAGCTGTTCGTCGTTGACGATGAACCTCAGCCGTTAGATCAGATTCTAATCGTAGGGCCTAGATTGAAGGATACCGTTTCGGTAGGACAGAGTCGCTGACTAGTGGGACCCCTCTGTTAGTAGCCCTCTGCGCTGAGCTGTGCAGATTGGGCTGGCCCAGTAACACTCCCGCGCAACCCAGTAGATTCAAATATAGATTTTCCAATTTAGTTCAAACCTAGTTCTGTCAGTAGATTCTAAAATCAATTCCGAGAGTTTTATTGAACCAAATTGCATGAAACCAATTTTGTTAGAAAGGTATTGAAATTATTAATCCAAGCCCGTTGGATTCAAACCGTTTGAAATTATAGATCACCTATAGTAAAAATAACAAGGCATAGACTTTTCTGCATTCAAACGTTTTTCAAAAATCAAACATAAATTCTTTTGAGTTGATTCCAACTCTCAAAAATCACATTTGACAAGATCTATCTGAATATGAAAAAACATTTAGGTTTACATACAGTGATCTTGGACAAGTATTAAAAGAATGCCCCATAGGCATTTCTAGTCACTTTAATTAATCAAAATAATAATGTTAAACCTTATTAAATTGTGAAACCACTTTAAATCACATTCCTAAGTATTAAAATATGTGGTGATGACATGTGTCAACATGATCCCATATTTTAATTGGAGAATATTAAATCTTAAGTAGTTTACAATGAGTAGAAATTACTTTTCTAAAATAAAATAAATAAAACTAGGTATTTATTTCATGTGATGATTGTGATGATGCTAGATCATCTAGTGTGAACCTTGGTGTGCTAAATAGAAGTAGTTAAGTAATGTTTGGTGATTGTGTACCTCGTATTTATTTATAGATGCTAGTACCGACCAAGGATACGAGGAGGAAGGAGACTACGAAGAAGAAGAAGAAGAAGAAGAGAACTTCAATCACTGCACTACTCAAGGCAAGCTACACTATGTAAGCTAACACTTGCATGATAACTATGCAAACTAGAGGCCTTAGGCATATTTGGTTATACCACTTGATTATACCAAATCCCAGTTTTACTTGCAAGCTTTATTATTTTATTTCTTTATCAAAGTTCTTTATTATTTATAGTTAGTGTCTTGTGAGTTTTGTAAAGATAGTATAGATAGCATAAAGAGCATAAAACTTGTCCTAAGTTAGTTAGAACTAGATGGCATACTGAGGCATGAGATCTAGATTTGGATAGTAACACTTGATTAGCAACCCTCATTAGTGATTACCCTCAATTTTAGTGGCTAGTGCTAAGCATAAAAGTTGATCACTTTAGATGGGAATACTTGGTGAAAATGATTATGAAAACCTTAGAATGATGAGTCATTCTAATGAAATGTTTTGACATGTGTTATGAACACCAGATGGTTTGATGATGAAAATGTTGAGGCATGAGCCTTAGCCCTTATTAAAACTGATGGTTGGGTTTGGATGCAATACCATTCCAATTTTACCGTACAACCACAATACCTGAATTTGGGTAGGGCTTGATTAGAAACTTATATATCTTAGTATGGGTTCCCTTGCGGAAGAGGTTTGAGCTAAGGCTACCTCGTGATGATTGTCCACCTGTGCAGTTCCCAAGATGACAGATGGTCATGGTTGGGAGGCCAAACTCATAGGGGATGTGCCTATACTAGGGTGTGTAATTGAAAGGTTAGGATTGATTATTCCCATACTGAGTATGGTGATTCAGGATTGTTCCTGACGGATGTTTTGAATGTCGTGGTGACAGTGTACCACCTCTGCAGAGTGTCAAACTATTCGAATAGCTGTATCTGCGGTTATGGACAGTTGGAGTGGCCATAATGTTCCGTTGTCAGATGTTTTCAAAATGACTTGTGAAATGAACTATGACTTTGACTTGATCACAACATGGTTGTGAATATGAAAACTAAGTTCCCACTTAGGTGTTGTAAAACTTTAAGTTAGTTTTATTTACTTCTAAACTCGGTTAAAGATAAGTCTGGCTTTTTTGCAAATAAACCTAGAGCTTAGGACTCCTACTCAAACTTCTTACTTGTTAGTATTAATTTGCGAGTACTTAAAGAGTACGCATGGCTTTGTCCCTAGCTATTCCTATGGCTAGACTATGAGGAGGACTACCAGGATGATGGAAAACAGGAAGTCTATGACAACTAGGATCATCTCCCATCGTCAGCATTGCCTGTGACCCTGAAGATGGAGCTTCGACCATGCTACCCTTATATTATTACGCTGCGTTGGTTGTATTAAGACTGGATCATGAGATCCTTTATTTGTAAGACCTTTATTGTGGTTTGTAATGGATGATGAACTATGGTACCAATCTGTTATGTCTCACAAAAATGGTAATCCTGGGGTGGTGATGTATGGCGTAACAGGCATCTGGGATTAAAATCCGGTTTTGACATTGCGGAACTAGTGCAGGTCTGGCGCCTCCTAGTAGCTAGTCCCGTGCCGCCAACGGCAACTCCTTAGATATCGGCAACGCCGGCTCCAGCGCCACCACCGTCTCCTGACCCAGCGACACCTTCGGATAAGCCGGTTACACCTTTGGATAAGCCGACGACACCACCTGAGCCATCGGCAACTCCGGGATGACCTTATGGATGAAGTTGCCATTGTTGGGGAACTGGTCCTAGTAGTTAGTGAAGATGTTGGCACCGGTGAACACCACCATCTCTTAGACGCAGTGTAAGGCCTGGCCGTAGAGGAGACGGGCGTCCCTAAAGTTGACAACTTGGCCATCAACATCCCGTCGGATTGTTGTGGAGGCCGTACATACAGTACTTCCCGCGACCGTATCCAGTGTCGAAGAAGACGCACGCCAGCTGCCATGATGTTCTTCGCGGGGAGAAGGCCCAAATGCGTAGGGCATTTTCCTCCTATGTGGCGATGTCGTTGTTTTTGCGCTCCGATATGACAGGCGGCAGCCGGAAGGTGGCCATGGATGACTGGCGAGGACAGAGATGGTTGCTGGAAGCTGGGGATTGGAGATGCTTTAGTGCTCTGTGATCTTGGGGGAAGGGGAGACAATAAATAGGAAGGAAGTGATCCAAGATTAATGTGGAAGATTAGGCGAACCGAGAGGACAATTAGTGTCGCTAATGAAACCGATACGTGTGGCAAATGTCACTGACGAAGACTAGGGTAAGCCGATGGGATGGAACACTGACTATGTTTCCTGCACTCGATGGGCACATTCATAATTTTAGGTGCCTCTGAGGCAACCGAAACCCACCCATACGCGAGAGGCGGACTGGGATTCGATAACCTGCACATAACATGGCACGGCTTGCCATGCCTCTCTCATCCACCCATCACTAGCCATCCACAATATGTTTTGGTTGCATCAAACATTCTCATTTTGCTGCTAAAATGCAAGAGACTCATTTCATATAAAACGTCAATATTTATACAAAAATACCAAAATATTTGTCTGTCAAACATTTAGCCTCTGACTGCTTTATTTGTTTGTAATAAACTTGTTTTCAAACATAAATTGTTTGTACATAAGGTTTGACCTTTCATTCACATAACCATATATCTAACAAAGATTTTTTTCAAATTGTCAGACGATCTATTTATGTTTGGTTTAATACAAATCTCACAAAAGCACCCTATTTATTCATAAAATTTTATCACATAATTTTTATCCCGTGATTTATTTAGTGTGTCACTAGTATTTATTTTGGAAACAATAGATATAAAAGACATCTCTATGTGAATAATTTATTTTAGTAAGAGCAGGCACGATGAATATGGCTCGGAATGCCACAAGCGGTTTCCAGACAAAGTTTGGACCATGTTTCACTTACGATTACCAAATTTTATGAGTTCTCAAGCTTTCTAGCTAACTTCACACACTTAAACTAATTTAAGCCAATTTGTCAATATCAGGTAAATTTTGAACTACGACTAAGTGGAAGATTTCTCTTAAAGTTATACAATTATCTTTTGAAGGTGACAATGTTTACTAGTAGTTTTAAAGCATCCTAGACCACTCCCACTTAAATGCATTTCTATCAATTTATCGAAACTAGGTCAAATTTGAACTATAAGTAAGCGTGATAGATTCTTTTAAAAAACTCCAAACATCACTTGAGTCTTTAAGGTACCAAGGTGGTCAATACATAAAAAATAACGAGAGTTTTATAGGATTAAAGTTCTTTGTAAGATTATATAATGAGTCAAGCTCAAAAATTATAAATTTGATTGACATCTATAAAGTATGGGTGTATATTTGGTTCTTGTACTTTGTATCATGTAGAAGTCAATGTTTTTTAGCTATAATACTTGAAAATTTTGGTAATAGGGTCTAGAGAAGATTCTAAAATGATGGAGAATTGTGTTTTGAGGTTTATGCATAGCGCTCACCGTGCTAAAGACTATCAATGGTATTGAAAATAAGATCCAACAGCTATCAATGTTGGGATTCGCGAGTCTTGGTCCAACGGTCAATGCACATGTGAGAATTATATAATAAAAGTATGGCATATTATTTTTTATATAAAAACATAATAGATGAAGCTTAAAACGTAATTATAATTGTGAGCAATGTTCATAAAGTATCGGGTGCATATTTGGCTTTTGTACTTTGTATCATGTATAAATCAACCTATTAGCTACGTAATAATCGACACGTCCTAGAGAAATGACGAAGAATATTCTAGAATTATTGAGAAGTGTTTTTTAAGATTTCTGCATAGCATTTGTTGTGCTAAAGACTATCAATAGTATCTTCTAGATGCTAGAATGGAAAAGAAGATAGAATGACTTGCAATGTTGGGATTTTCCGGTCTTGATCCAGTGGTCAGAGTTCAAAGTTATTAGTCACTATATAGTGGTAAGATAAGATAAAATAAGATGGTAAGATAAGATAGTTTAAGTATAGTGTATGAATAACTTAGAACATTGACCATTGGTTATAGATTAGCTAATCCCAACATTATATTATGTCATGTCTAGCATCTACAAGATTCTACTATTATCCTAGCACCATGAACTCCATGCATAAATCTCAAAACACACATCTCCATCATTCTACAATCTTATATTCTTAAAATACTCCAATTTACATTTTTTAATACACTTCATCAGGACCTAACCAGCCTTCCTATATTTTACTCTTATATACTCAAGTTATTCTATTTCTCACCATCCATTGAGGAAGCACGTCCGCATTCACATGGACACGCCACAGGTTAGACCCACAAGTTTGTGATGCATTGTCAGTCAAGTTTTTTACTCACCTTCCTACCTCCGCATTGCTCAATCCGCCCACCATCATCTAGAAAACACACTCATCCTCCCGTCGTCACTTTCCATCCCCACAGCCATCATCTCTAGCGCTGCGCTGGTCAATCTGCCTGTCACCGCTAGGCGGAGTATGACCCAGAACAACGAGGTATGATCTTCATATCTCCCTTGTATAAAACATTCATAGTTTCTCTTTTTTGTACTAATTCCATTTTCTATCTCTAAACCCAATTTTCTGGATCTCTTTCATTCCCCTCTAATTCGTTGATAGTCTAAATCTACATAAATACAAATATATTGAGATTGATGTACTCTTTTGAAGTAAACCCTTTGACGAAACATGTTGCTTGCTACTAGGGATATATTTTTGTCACTTGGGCTGGTTATAATTCCATGAATTTTAGTGCTATAATAAGTATCTTGCAATGCCATTTATAGGTTCTGATTCCAAGCAAGGTAAAAAACCATGGATAGTTCCAGCGATGATGAGATCTTCTACACAGAATTTTATGTAACTGATAGTGATAAGGAAGAAATTGTGGCTATAAGGGGTAACTTTTACTTGGATTGTAAAATCAAATTAGACTATGCATCAATATACTCCTCTCTAAGATTTATTTTTCTTTCATGTAGGTCCTTCTTATGAGCGGAAAGATTGGTTCGAAAGGTACATCGTTTACGGCAATAATGTGCATTTATCATATAGAAGGTGGGATTTTCTCAAGAATAAAGTCTCCCAGATCAAACCTGACATACCTTTCCGAGCTCACCTCTTCTTTACTCGGCAAGGGAGGGGGCTGGATGGTAAGTAGTCATCTGATTCAAAAGATTTGCCTAAGAAATTTGTAGTATTAAATCTATATATAAGAAATTTTACCAAGATGGTTGTTACATTTGTAGGATTGATTCCCATAGGAATTGTTCCTATGAATTTCTTTGCACTAGATTTCATAGGAAATCAAACATCCACTAACACCTCTTTCTCAGAATCCTCTGTCTGTCCTACTACTGTAGAGTCAAATAAACTTTGCCATATGAATTCCCATAGAATTGGAGTGGGCATAACATTGCAATCCTACATTTATTATCTCTATCATACAAATCAAGCAGGCATCTTTTTTACTATTTCACCAGTCAACAAGACGTAAATTTCTGATAGCTATTTCCTTCTCATTTCGGTGCTTCTCACTGGATTACAGTTAGAATGTCGTGAAGAATTATCTATGTGAAGAAAGAAATCTGCGTGTGACCAACGAGTTGTACAAAGGTTAACATGAAGTCGTGATTTCCATGGGCGATGACGGGCGTGCGGTGATCACTACTGGTACGAGCTGGCGAAATGTTGTCAGGGATGCGAATCTCTTAGAACACGAAATGGCTATCTTCTGGTTCAAGGAACACACACATGGATTTTGTCTCAACGTGGTCAGTGGTATCCCGCTTCATTGGAAATTGATATAAATTTTATCGAACTTGTGTTACTCTTATGTGACCAAGAGGCATTCTAGGAAGCAAGAAGGATCCTCGCAAACTATTTTACTTATATTAGCCACTATTGCTCCAGGATGGAACCGAGCAACTACTAGTACTCAAGTATTAATCCTGTTTGTATTAGTACTCAGCTTTTGGTGCCTAGACGATCTCGTACTGCTGGCAAGGCGAGCAAAGGCTCATTCCACCTTAAATCTTTTGCCTTGTTTCAAAAAAGGAAACTCCACCCAAAATTATGCCTCATCGCTGTCTTTTGTGAGAGAAAAGGCTCCTGGATGAAGGAAAATCATCCTCCATCTCTCCTCTTTAATGCAACATTGCCTGCTCTGTTCCACTCATGCATTTGGTGTCTCTATGCCCTTAATGGCACTTGTTCAGGTTAGAAGTATCACAATAGTCATCTCTTCCTTCCCATGTAAGCTTCCCCATAATAGAGTACAACCGTCCAGGCACAACAGTGCAGAGAAAGTTGGGGCCCGTGCTGGTCTAGTGATACGTCCAATTTGCATCACCATTCTATATCATAATTTGCCTCTATTCATTGATATATTTCATATTAAGAGGTGTTATTTATGCCTTTTCATTTGTTTTTGCATGTTGGATGATTCTTGGAGGATGAACTGCCGGAGTCAGGTTTCTGATGGAAAAGAGGTGTTTTGATGCAATTTCGCGAAGATCGGAAAAATACCAGAAAAAACTATGGAAAATCATATTTTCCCGGAAGACGAAGAAAGCTAGAAGGGAAGGCGGAGATGGGCCACAGGGGGCCCACACACCCCCAGGCGCGGGCCACCATTAGGCTGTGCCTACATGGGTGTGGCCCACCTGGCCCACCTCTGGCTCCGCCCTCTCGCCTATATCTTCTCCTCGAAACCCTAAAACACAGGGAGGGACCATAGGAAGATCTCGTTGCCTCTACGGGGCAGAAAACACCGAGAGAGAAAGAGCTCTCCGACAGACAGATTTCTGCCGGGGAAATTCCTTCCCGGAGAGAGGAGATTGTCGCTATCAACACCATCATCAAGCTAGAATTAATCGGGATCATCATCATCATCCACACCATCATATCCACCAGCACCATCATCACCACTCCATCCCGCTGTAACAGTTGTGTTGAATACTTACATAGTTCTTAGGGGAAACTTTCCCGGTGTTGATTACTATTGTAGTTGATGCTTGTGAGTGGAACCATTGGATTATTGTTTATGTTTAGATTGTTACCCATCACCATATCATCTTTGATCTTGATCCATATGATGTCGTGTGAGTAGTTCGTTTAGTTCTTGAGGACATAGGAGAAGTCATGTTATTAGTAGTGGATTTGTGTTGAGATATTATTCAATGGTTTAGTATTTAAGTTGTGGTGGTATTCTTCTAGTGGTGGCATGTGAACATCGACTACATGATAATTCACCATTTATGGGCCTAGGGGAATGCATTGTGTATTTGGCTACTAATTGTGGGGTTGCCGGAGTGACAAAAACCTAAAACCTAGTTAGGAAACCATTGCACAAGGAGCGTAGGATCTCAGAGTTTAAGGTTGTGGTTAGGTTTTTATCTTAATTACTTTCCTGTAGTTGCGGATGCTTGCAGGGGGTTTAATCACAAGTATGTATTAGTCCAAGTAAGGTCGGTACATTATCACAGGTTCACCCACACGACACTTACAAAACCAAAGAAGGGTACTCAGCTATTTGAATCGAAAGCACTTGACAGAATTCCCATGTGTCCTCGAGAATGTTTGATCCTTATAAGTATTTCCACCGGCTTGTCCTTTGCTAAGAAAGGATTGGGCCACATGCTGCAATTGTTCGTTGTCTTCATTACTTGCACTTTATTTCTTTGCCTTATCAGAAAACCCCTAAAAATCCGTTTGCTAGGTATTTACAGAGATTTCCTGCTCCATACCACTAGTCAACACCTTCTGCTCCTCGTTGGGATTGACACTCCTATTTATCGAAAGTACTACGATACACCCACTATACTTGTGGGTCATCAAGACTATTTTCTGGCGCTGTTGTCGGGGAGTGAAGCGCTATTGAAGAGTGGAACTGGTCAAGGAAACTTCTATTGTGAGTATTGCTTTTTATTTCTATTTGTTACTTTGTTTCCAATGTGGATAACCCACTTGGTTTTCTGTTTGGGAAAACTACTACCACTGTTAGGGTAGTAGATGAACCACCACCTGTTGAGATAGATCCTTTTAAGAAACCTACAAGTATTGTTGATTTTGTTATGGATAATTATTATTTAGGGGATGGAACTGTCCACCCGGGTGATCACTTGCTTTTTATCCATGAATTATGCGAGTTGCTTTAGTGTGCAGGTATCACAACTGAACAAGTGAAGAAGAAGTTACTCTCTATATCCTTGAAAGGGAGAGCTGAAGAATGGTATAAGCTACTAAAGAATGGGCAATCCATGGAATGGGAGTAAATAGTACCTTTCTTTTATTCTAAATTATAACGTCCCAGTGAGATTCATAAGGATAGGAATCTAATATATAACTTTTCGCCTCGTGATGGAGAGAGTACATCTCAATCTTGGGGGAGATTGAAGTTACTAATGCTTAAATGTCCTATTCATGAACTCCCTAACAATATTGTTATCAATAACTTTTATGATAGGCTTTCTCTTCATGATAAATATTTACTAGATGCTTATTGTGATGGATCATTCACACGTATGAAGGAAGAAGCTAAATGGGATCACCTAGATCGTATTCAAGAGAACATTGAAGCTTGGGATGATGACAAAGGAAGAAAGTCAGGCATAAACTATGATTATGAATGCATAAAATATTTTATGGGAACTAATGACTTCCGTGATACTAGTAATGAGTATGGTCTTGATTCCCAAAGTATTGCCAATTGTTTTAAGGCCTTTGCCTCTTACATAGAATTTCCTAAAAAGAAGTGGAATAAGTACCATGCACCTTATAAAGATGTTGTTAGTCATGTTCCGGTTAGAAGCACTGAAGTTTGTACTATTGATCATATTTTTCCTGAACCTTATGTCGAGAAAATACCTTTCCCAGCTAAGGTAAAGGAGTATTCTATGATGATTAGCGCGAATAACAAAGGTACAAAGAAAACTGTGGAACCTGATGAGCAAATGAATACTAAACCTGTGGTAGCTATTATGAAAAATCTTGTCACTAGAAATATAGAGGATGAGCACATTGTCTTCTGTGAAGACGCTTCTAATATTATTTCTCATCCTAGTAAAGCTAGAAAAGCTAGTGTCCATGTGATTTCTGTTAGAATTGGTGATCATTGCTATTATGGTTTATGTGATATTGGTGCTAGTTCTAGTGTTATTCCTTATGAGCTTTACAGGGAAATTATTTATGAAATTGGTCCTTGTGAGCTTGAGGATATTGATGTGGTTATTCACCTTGCTAATAGAGAGATAGTCTGTCCCATTGGCATTGTAAGATATGTGGAGGTTCTCTGTGCTAAGATTAAGTATCCTGCTGATTTTCTAGTGCTTAATTCAACATCTAGCAAAACTTATCCTATCATTTTTGGTAGTCCTTTCTTGAACACTTGTGGAGCTATTATAGATTGTAAAAAGGAAAAGGTTTTAACTAAGTTTTATGGAGATTCTTATGAGTTTAATTTTTCCAAATTTGCTAAAGCTCCTTGTGAAAATAGCTTGCCTAATAAAGATTTCAGGATGGAACAACTTGCTTCTATTGATCCAGTTTATGATCTTGGACCTCTTTTTGATGATTTTAAGTATGCTCATTCTGATGATAAAGTTTTTGTCAGTGACAGTTATATTGTCAAATTTATTCAAAGTGCTACTAAAATTTATTACGAGAGAGGGAAACATGGTTTTATGCATCTCAATAATATTAAGTTTCCCAGTTTTATGTTGAAAGCTTTGAAGTTGCATTTGTTTTGTCTTCCTATGATAGTGGCTTTTTGTTTCAAAATTTTGTTTTCTCATGATACCCCCATGCATAGGAAGTGTGTTAGACTCAAATGTGTTGGTTATTTGATCATGATGCTATCTTTAAGTTCAGATATATATCTCCTATGTGAGCATCTTTGAAACTATCAAGCCTAACTTAAAGGCATTAAATAAAAGTACTTCTTGGGACATAACCCAATAGTTTTGTCGAGTCTTGGAAGTTATTACCTCAGTAATAACCGCTCCTTATCCTTTTTTGTTTTGGTTTTTGTGTCAAGATCAACTACTTTTGAGAAGTAGAGGAGTTGTGAAAAGTGGCTGTCCTAGGACAGATTTTAATGCTGCATTGTAAAAATTCACGAAGGAGCTCAGTACTTCGGATGGAGCTATATTTTGTTGTGCTTGTTCTCCCAGCTATTACCCAACTTTTATTAGTTTTGCACTTTTTGATTTGATCAACACAAGGTTTTCGAAAAAATCAATCTTTACCTGCTGGTCTGTTTTGACAGATTTCTGCCATCATTTACATTTGCCTCTTATATCGATTCCCTTCAAGATTCTTTTGGGTTTTTGGAAAGGAGTTTCCACAGTAGCTTTTGTTTTGATGGATTTTAGTTGAAGTGCGAACCTAAAGGTTTATTGTTTTTGCATACACTAATGTTGCCAATGAGGTTTGTGTAAGGCCTTGCATGAAAGATGTCATGGTGGTGGCACGGCAGATGCCATGGGTAGGCTAAAGTATGGGGACAATGGATGCTAGAGGGATCCGGGGAGGGAAGATGTAGTGATTTCTACACTCCAATGACTAACACATAGATCTTTATTTCTCCTCACAAGGACTACAAATGCTCCTTGAGCTGTTTGTAGGAAGAAGAGAGCTACTACACGAGCCTTACGGTGTAGAATGAATCGATCCCCCTCTCAGGAGCCAGCGTCCCCCCTTATAAAGAGGTGCATTGGTTCCTTCTAGGGCTGACATGGCAAACATATTCTTGGAATATGCTTGCCCAAATATGGTAACTCGGCGGCCCCCTTTCCGTGTCCCCCTTCTATCGGCGGCAATGTTCCAGAGAGCTTCACATGCGCGCCTCGGGCTCCCTGACTTTCACCTCCGTGACCTTCTCCTGCCCTTCTGCTGCTCTGCTCCTTGTCCTTTGTGCTTGGCTCTGTTCAGATTCCTCCTAGCCTGTGACTAGGGTTTGACTATAGGCACCTCCTTCTCCTGCAAGCTTCGTGTTACTCGGCCTTGCCTCGCATAACTCGGCTCGGCCTTCACCTGCATTCAAGTTAACCAGACTCATTCGGCCGGCTTAACTCATATGTCGGCCGGATAAGGCGTTACTCATTCTGTAGCTGTCATGGCCTTGCTTATCTCGGCGACTCTTACATGACCCGGCCGACACAAACAGTAACTCGGCTCATGATAAGGGAGACTCCTTTCGTCTTTCCCCTATCTTGACCCTATCTGGGGTCACCTCCCCAACATTAGTCCCCGAAGCTGGTGTGGTCCTGCCTGTAACCTCGGTCGGGCCACATCAGTTTCCCATCATATGCCTCTCCTTACTTCTGAGTTACTTCTTTCTGTTCGAGGTATCCGTGTAGCTTCCTAAGCACGCCTCATCCTACGTGTACCATTCATCATTATTCTTCTAGTTTTTTGTTCCTCTACAGTGCCCACTGACACGCTACAGTAATTATTGCGCCCGTCGCGTCGGCACAGTGACACCTCGAGTACCGCATCGGTCAGGAGACCCGATCCCCTCCTGTGTCGTGTGGTCTTCGGTGTGGCTCCACTTAGGAGTGAACAGTTTCACCACACGCGTGACCCACACGGTTACCGTGCGCACCCACGATCCCACTATCGCCAGGACTGCGCAGTTATAAGGAGGGGAGAAGGGCCAGACGGTTTTACTTTCCCCTTTTGTTTGCCCTTCTTCTTCCTTCTCGCGCTCGTGCCTCTGTTCGTGTGCTGGCGGCTGCGCCATTGTCGATCTCCTCGACGGTGACGCTGCAGTTCTTCTGCCCCGACGACCTCACCGCCGTGCGCTTGCTCTGGCGCCTTCGCCGGTGAGTTTTTCTATAGTACCGCCGTTAGGTTTCCTCCCTAGGCGCCTCTTCTGCTTTTCTTGATTCCTTGCGGCGGTTCTTTTTCGTTCCGCCGTCGTGCTTGCTTAGAATCACGATGGGGCCCTGCGCCTCTAAGCCCCTCTCCGCCGCTAGCTTTTCCTCCGTCGATTCCTCCGGCGAGCCCATGTCTAGTTCTGCCAGCAGAGCCCGCGTCGAGGAGGATGATTTTGCATCTGGTACAGAATGAGGTTCTTGGCAGGGTTCCACCGTCACTCGCCGTGAGGTAGAGTGGCTAATCAGGACGCGCCGAATCCCTGCTGAGGTAAGCTGTCGCTTGCCCGGCAATGGATCCTCTCCCGTGCTCAACGAGGGAGAATACATAGGCTTCATGTCCCATTTCACTCGCGGGTTTGGCCTCCCCCTTAGCGATTTTTCCAGGGAGTTCCTTGATTACTTCGGCCTCCAGCCACATCACCTGCCGGCTAATGCTATCGCCTCCTTGTCTGCTTACATCTCAGCCTCAGAGGGGTACTTCGGCCTCTGGCCCTCCTTACCCGTTTGGTCTAAATTCTTCCATATTCATTCTAATGTCGTACCGGACAAATCTCTTCACCCTTCCGAGAAATCTCTTACTCAGTGTGGGGCCGCGTCCATTACACCTCGGAGAAATTCCGAGTTCCCTCGTGTCGCTGGCCTCGAGTCTTGCAAGAAATGGCATAGATCATTTTTCTATGTTAAAAACACTGGAAAAGAGGATAAGATTCGGCTCCCCGCCTTTTCCATTGGCACCCCTTCCAAGAAGAATTGGAACTACAATCCTAGGAAGAGCCATGCTTTGGCTGAGGCATTCGAGATTCGGCTCAAGGAATTGATCCGCGCCGGGCTCCGCGGTGAGGATTTGATGACCACATTTATCAGCAGTCTGATCTTCCTTTTTAATCTTCGCACTCACAAGCTTTGTTACATGAGTGGTCCTCTCGATCCCAACGTTTCTCGATGGTTGAGCTCGACGACTATCTCATTTATAAGCGTGTCCAAGCTATCTTCAAGACCAATATGCCGGAGGATTGGTCATGGGGATTGAAGCCGTTCACTCGCGGGAATCCCCCTCCTGAGGTAAATTTACGCATTGGTGTTTGTTTCCGAGTTGCGTTTGTGACTGTTCTTTTGCTAACTTTACTTTGTCTCTTCTCTCGCAGAGGTTTGCGGAGCAAAAGATTGAGGATGCCGAGGTTCTGGCTCTTCCATGGACTGCAGATCGGAATATCCCGGACAGCGGGGAACCTGACTCAGAAGAGTTTGTCCCTAAGTCGGATATTGCTCCGGCTCGCGCCCGTGGCAAGACCTCGGCCCACGGGGATGAAGGTGACTCGGACGACGTCCAAATTCTTGAGGTAGTTGCCGTGATGCCTATCTCTTACGCACTTCCGGCTCCTACTTTCCCAGATAATCCAGCCTGTCAGGTGCACGACGCTGAGCCTATTACTTCTCGAGCTCATGCTGCCTCGAAGAAGCGCACCGCTCCGGCAGGTCCCTTCGAGGATGCTCCCAAGAAGCGAGTGAAGAAGTCTGCCCAGCATATTCCGAGGCGTAAGACCATGCCTGGGGTTACTAGGTGAGTTTATTTTCATTCGTACTTCTTGTTTCTCTCTTTCTATCTTTTGATTCAACTCTTTGTCCTTTGCAGAGCTCCTCTCTCTGCCAAGCCAAGCGGTTCGAGTATGACAAGCCATACAACTCGGCAGCCTTATCCTCCGCCCCCAAAGGATACTCGGGCTCCTAGTCCCTCTCGTGTTGACTCTCCTCATGCGCTGACTCATACATCGCCTCGGCGAGATGTACCCACAGTTCCCACCGTTAACGCCGACATAATTCCGCTAGTAGATTATCCTGTTGAACCTGTTGCCCCTGCTATGACCACTGAGGTTTCCCCCGATATTCCTTTGACCACCACAATTCCAGCTGCTACTCCAACTCCAGCCGAGGATATCACCATCTCGGCCCCCTTGGAAACCATAGTTCCACCTGCATCCAAGGATGCCACTCCTAGTGCCGAGGTTGTTGCCCCTGCTGAAACCTCTTCTAAGACTAGGAAGGTTGTTGTCACCAAACCTTCAGCATCTCAGAAGGGGTCGGCTAGCTCTTCTCAACCCAACATAGCTGATGCACTCCGCAAGGGGGCTTCCTCTGCTAAGCCTGTTGTCACCCCGGCCGCTGATACTTATCTTACTCTTCACAAGAGTCATGCGGCGGTGGTAGTTACCCAACGTGTCCGAGGTAAAGTGTTGACCCGTACTGAGAGTGGGAACAGCCTCGGCTCTTTGGCGGAGTACGCCAATAACTAGAACGTCGCCGATCAGCTTGAGGGCAATTCGAGTAGCCAACCATTTCAGCTTTCCGACATCAGCAGTCGTTTGCATATGGCTGCTAAGATTGTTCTTGACAGTGATAAGATGAACGAGGTAAGAGCTTCTGTTGATACTTTGTCTGTTACTCAAATGATAGTATATATACACTAGTCCCCAAAGCTTGCAACCAAATAATTTGTTGTTCGTCTGGAAGCTTTGTTAGGCTTCAAATGCCTTATTTGCTAAATCAATTTCCTGCATGACTTGGATTGACCGTGGTCCATTTATATTCCAAATTAAGTTTTGCTTAATCCGGATCTATTTCGGCTTTGAATATCCAGCCACCTAGATCCGAGTTAAGTTTTATTTGACTCGGATCTGTTTAGCTCTGAATATCCAGCCACCTAGATCTGAGTTAAGTTTTATTTGACTCGGATCTGTTTTAGCTTTGAATATCCAGCCACCTAGATCCGAGTTAAGTTTTATTTGACTCGGATCTGTTTTAACTTTGATACTTAGGTTGCCCATGATCGGCGGACAGCCGAATTTCAAAGGTTTCTCTTTGCACACAAGAAATTGCAAGAGAAATATGAGAAAGTTCTCCCCGTGGTGAAGAAAACTGGTAATTTAATACATCTTTGTATTGTTCCTTAAGTTCTTAACATTTTTGCCTTGCTGTGCTAATTCATTCTTTGCTGGTATGCAGCTAATATCAATAATCTTAATACCCGCCTTACCAAGAAAGTTAACGCTCTGGAAGGTTAGTTATTCTTCTCGTCTATTGATTTTCGTTTGAGACAAATCCTGGGTTTCTTATAACCTTCCGGCTTTGGTATAACCGAGTTACAAACACTATCAGCGTCGCATCAAGAATGCATATCCATGTCTGATATGATGTTGCATTTTTTGGAACAAGCCGCCACTCATTCGACGCAACTTAAAGAAAAGGATGATGAGATAACCCAGTTACGTGCCGAGGTTGAGTCTCTCAAGCTTTCGCAGAAATCCGAATTGGAAAAAGTTGATCAGGAGTTCTATGAAGAAAAGAATCGACTGAGCCTGCAATTGCAGAAAGACAAGGAACTCCTCGATGCTGCCGAGCTGAAGAACCGGATGATGGGCGAGGAAATCACTCGCTTTGAGAAGAATAAGGCCGACTGGACCCAGGATCTCCAGAAAATGTTGAGTTATATTCATCATAAGTTTCTGACCGTGGCAGAGTTATTTTCTTCTTTTTCTTATTTTTAACTGATATGTTTTCCTTTCGTGTATATCATTTTCCGGAAGCTAAACCAGTGAGCTCTAAGGCAATGATTTCTGCTCGTCAGCGCCGAGGTGTCCCCGCAGATTCGAGTCCAGAATACTTAATGGAAGACTTCCTGATTGCCATTGCTATGGGACCAATGAAGATTATGGGCAGAGATCTGGTGCAAGCATCCATTTGGGCCTACCATGTTCTTTGGCCGAATACCTCTAGAACTCCTGATATTGACGAAGTCAAAATACTTGTGGAGAGATTAATGGCATCTCAGACCCAGTTAAATATCTGGACGGAATCTGCTGGGAGGGCTGGTGCTGATATGGCACTTACAGCCGTTTTTTCTTGGTACGAGGACATCTCACTCGACACTCTGATGAATTTGCGCACTGGCTCTCGTTGGGTTGAGGATCCAAAGTTCGTCGCTCGCCGCCAAGCTCATGCCTTCCAGCTTGTTGAGTATGCTGATGTGCATAATTGGATTGAAGGGCCGAGTTTTCTTCCCAATCCAACGGATGATGTCGAAGTTGAAGATGCCTCTGATGATGATTCGGCCGATCAGGATGAAGCAGAGGGTGACTCGGACAACTCTCGTGACTCCAATGCAAGCTCGGATGAGGGTGGTGACGCGCGATCGTCTTCTAAAGGGACTGAGCATTCTCGAGCTCAAGCTAATGTTTCTCAGCAGCTGAGGCTTTCCCCCGAGGCTACTATTGCTTCTGTTGAAGGCGAAGTAACTTCGGCTGAGGCGCCGGCTACCTCAGAGCGCCTAGTTCCTGAAAATACCCCTGCGCAGGAGACCGAGGTCGCCCCGCCATCATCCGAGATAGCCATTCCCGATGCTCTTGATCATGCTGCTGCCCCTTAAGGGTGCTCTGGACCTTTTCACTGTTTAGGTTCAAAAAACTCTTAAGTTATTTTCAGTCCCCGGTATGCCGGGCGTATGATGTCTGTGGAACAATTGTCCGTCTTTTGGTGTGGTGTGAACCTTTTTGCCTTTCGCCGCTGAGGAATGGGTGATGGTAATTATTATTACTCTGTTTAAACAAGTCTCATTGCTTTATATCTTTGCTTTGGCGAACTTTGATTTCGTAGGTTCGGATTGTATTTTTCCATGTGGGTGGCCTTAGTTCGGCATTTATCTTACCTGCCCTTTATAAAGTCGACAGCGTAGCTGTTGTGTTTTCAACTTCTATCTGAAGTACAAACCCCGAAGCCCATATCTGGTAAAGTGATACAATAAGTTGCATCCCTTATCATACTTCGATTTGCTGGGTTTTTTATTCTTTTTTGCATTATCCTTAGAAATCTTTGTTTTGTTTCGCTTTGCTATTCTTCTCATTACTGAGACAAGTTTATATCATATCTTGCAAGTTATGATCATCAATTTTGGGGAGTCCCCGAGTCTGTAGTTGAGCTATGGAGCTTTTATGTGTCTGGCTACAAAAAGTGGGTAATACAAATTAGTCCCCGGGTTATCACTCGAGTTATCGAGTTCTTACGTATGCTCAAAGAATTACCTTGGATCATGTGGCAGTCCCCAAGTTACGAACTGGGTTGCCGAAATATAATTCATGGGTCAATGCAGAGAATACTATGGGGTAGTCCCCGAGTCATCGCTCAAGGTGCCAAAGTTTAATACACATTTTTAGAACAAGAAACAATCATGGGGCAGTCCCCGAGTCAATGCTCGAGGTATCGAGGTTTTAATGCATAATCCGAAATAAGGGATAATACGGTGCAGTCCCCGAGTCGCTGCTCGAGGTGCTGAAACTTAAAACATAATTCAGAAATAAGAAATAACAGGGTGCAGTCCCCGAGTCATTGCTCGAGGTGCCGAGGTTTAACACATAATTCAAAATAAGAAATAACACAATGCAGTCCCCGAGTCACTGCTCGAGATGCCGAGGTTTACTACATAGTCTTAAAAAATAGAAACAACATTGTGCAGTCCTCGAGTCGCTGCTCGAGGTGCCGAGGTTCAATACACGCTTGATACTCCAACTTGATGCGTCACATTACGACGTACATCATATGGCTCCTAAGTGTAGAATGGGCGAAGTAAAGCTATGTTCCATGGTCTTTTTGATTTGTCGTCGGCTTTGTTTGCCTTGTTCTTTTCTGGTGGTTGAGCATCTATTAGGTAATATGCATCATTGTGCAATGCTTTACTCACGTTGAATGGTCGTTCCCATGGGGGTGATAGTTTGTGCATGTCGGCTGTGCGCTGCACTAGCCGAAGAACCAAATCTCCTTCTTTAAAAACTCTTGGATTGACTTTCTTGTTGTGATATCGTCGGAGGTCTTGCTGATAAATAGCTGATCTTGATAATGCCAATTCTCTGGCCTCTTCTAGCAAATCGACATCGTCTTGCCGAGCTACCTCATTTACCTCAGCAGTTGTGTACTGGGTCACTCTTGGCCAATCATGCATTATGTCGGCTGGAAGCACAGCTTCTGCCCCATATACCAGAAAAAATGGGGTATACCCTATTGACCTGTTTGGTGTAGTTCTGAGGCTCCACAGTACTGCTGGTAGTTCCTCGATCCAACATCCTGTGACCTTTGTAGAGGTTCGACAAGCCGGGGTTTTATTCTGGACAATACCAACCCATTTGATCTCTCTACCTACCCGTTTGATGTTGGGTGAGCCACCGAGGCAACATCTAGTCTTATGTGCTTCTCTTGGCAGAACCTAGCAAAGGCTCCTTCAGCAAAATTTGTGCCATTTTCTGTAATAACACTATGTGGATAACCATATCTCAAGATAATATCTTTGAGGAATTTTACTGCTGTTTGTCCATCACATTTTCTTATAGGTTTTACCTCGATCCACTTTGTGAATTTATCCACCATGACTAGAATGTGAGTCATTCCGCCTTGGGCTGGCTTGAACGGGCCTACCATATCCAAGCACCATACAGAAAATGGCCAAGTAATTGGTATTGTCTTTAATTCGGACGATGGCATATGTATCTTGCTGGCGTATCTCTAGCAACCGTTACATTTTTCTACCAATTCTTTTGCCTCCTTCAACACCGTCGGCCAGTAAAATCCATGCCTGAATGCTTTGGCCACTAAATCTCTGGACGAGGCGTGATGCCCGCATTCTCCCTGATATATATCCAGGAGTATTTCCTGGCCTTCCGCCGAGTCAACACATCTTTGCAGCACGCTTGTGACGCTTCTCTTATACAGCTCATTGTTTATGATTGTATAAGCTTTTTCTCTTCTTATTGTCTGTCTAGCCAGTACCTCATTACTCGGCAAGGTTGCATCCTTAAGGAAGGAGAATATGGGTCGCGCCCATGTCGGCATGATTTTCTCTGGGATAATCTCACTGTCAATTTCCATGTTTTCTGCCGACATAACAGCTTCGGATTTTTCTGTATTCATTTCTGCGATGGCCGGGTTCACTTTCAGAAAGCCCGGGTTGCATTCTTTGTCGATTTCCATTGGCACACTTCCTTCTTTCAATTCTGCCGAGATATGAATTGACTCGGACTCTGGTGATGGTGTAACCGATGGTTTTCTCAGGTGCTCTAGGGCGATACCTGGGGGAATTGACTGCCTAGTTGATCCGAGTTTTGACAGTGTGTCCATAGCGTCATTTTCCGCCCGAGGTATATGATGAAACTCGCATCCATCAAAGTATCCACTGATATTTTGCACATGGAATCTATATAGGGCCATATTCGCATCTAATGCGTCCCAATTGCCTGATACTTGTTGTACTACTAGATCTGAATCCCCGTAGCATAGGATCCGATGTATACCAATCTCCTTTGCCACCTTTAAACCATTGACGAGTGCTTCATACTCGGATACATTGTTTGATGCGGCGAAATGTATTTGCAGCACATACTTCAGCTGATATTTTTTTGGTGAAGTCAACACTATCCCTGCCCCCAAGCCATTTCTTAGCTTGGATCCATCGAAATGCATTATCCAATAAGTCGGATCTGGTAATGGTGGTTCATATTGTACCTCGGCCCAATCCACAAAGAAGTCGGCCACTGCCTGAGACTTGATTGTGTCCCGCCTATCGAACTGCGGAGCATAAGGTGATAACTCGTTTGCCCATTTTGCTATTCGGCCACTTGCATCTTTATTGCTCAATATCTCGGCTATGGGCGCTTCACAAATCACTTTTATTGGATGCTCTTCGAAGTAATGTTTAAGTTTTTTCGCCGACATGTATACTCCATAAGCCATCTTATGGTAGTGCGGGTAGTTCTGTTTTGAGGCCGATAATACCTCGCGCAGGTAATATACCGGCCTTTGTATCGACTTATCCTCTTTGTTCCATTCCACGACAACCATCGCGCTTACCTCTCTGTTAGTGGCAGCTACATAAAGTAACGTAGGTTCTTTTGACAGTGGAGAAGCCAAGACTGGCGCTGTGACCAACATCGTTTTTAACTCATGGAACGCATTATCTGCCTATGGTGTCCAGATGAATTTATCAGACTTTTTCATCAGTTGATATAGAGGTAATGCCTTTTCCCCCAGCCGACATACGAATCGACTCAGCGAGGCCAGGCAGCCCGTGAATTTTTGTACATCATTCAGACACCTTGGTATCTCCATTTTTTCAACTGCTCGGATTTTAGTTGGATTTGCCTCTATACCTCGGCTGGACATGAGGAAACCGAGTAATTTTCTAGCCGGCACACCAAAGGTGCATTTCTCCGGGTTAAGCTTCATTCTGAATCTTCTCAAGTTTGCGAATGTCTGTCGAATATCGTCAAGGAGCGTTTTTCTCTCTTTGGTCTTTATGACCACATCGTCTACATATACTTGTACATTTTCCTATCTGGTCATGTAGACACTTTTGCATGCATCTTTGGTATGTTGCTCCTGCATTACGCAGGCCGAATGTCATGGTGCGATAGCAATAAGCCCCGTATGGGGTAATAAACGCAGTCTTTATTTGATCGGCCAGATTTAACGGTATCTGGTGGAAACCAGAATACGCGTCTACAAATGACAACAGCTCACAACCAGCGGTCGAATCAATGACTTGGTCTATCCTAGGTAAAGGAAAAGGATCTTTGGGACACGCCTTGTTTAGGTTCGTGTAATCGATACACATTCGCCATATGACGGCTACATTTGGGTCATCCTTTTTCTTTTCTACTAACAGCGAATTTGATAGACAATTCATATGAAGCACTTCCATGATGAACCCGGCCGCAAGGAGCCGAGCTGTCTCATCCCCTATTATTTTTCTCCTGTCTTCGGTGAAGCGGCGAAGAGGTTGCTTCACCGGCCTTGCTCCAGGCCTTACATGCAAAGAGTGCTCAGCCAACTCCCTCGGCACACCTTGCAGGTCTTGAGTTAACCACGCAAAGATATCCCGATTCTCACGGAGGAAGTTGGTGAGCTCGCCTTCCTATTTGGCATCTAAGCCGACACCAATCGTGATGGTGCGCTTTGGGAACTGCTCATCTATCTGGACCTTTTTTGTCTCTTTAGTCGGCTGGAAAGAAACACTTCCATGTGGGTTGGCTAATGCCGGCATATTTAGCTGTGCCAACTGAGCGAGAGCCGCTACCTCCTGAATCCTTCTTTTTTTTCTCTTGCAATCACCAATGACTCGGCCAGGTTTGATCCGGCCGAAGCACATTCCATCGACTTCCTGTAATATCCGGCTACTGTTATCACCCCATGTGGTCCGGGTAACTTCATTTTCATGTAAGTAATGTGGCAGCTGCTCATGAATTTGGCCAATGCTGGTCGTCCGAGTAAAGCATGATAGCAACATTCTATGTCCACCACTTCAAACTCCAAATTTTCCGCTCTGTAATTCTCCCTTGTGCCGAATAATACATCTACTCGGACTTTCCCAATGGGTTCGCATGAAAGTCTCGGCACTATTCCATGGAATGTGGTTCTTGTGGATTGCATATTCTGCGCTATTCCGATTTTATGCATCGTATCTTTGTACATGATATTGATACTTCTCCCATTGTCAATGAGTACTTTGGAGAATTTCACATTAATGTTGGGCCCGACAAATGTCGGATCTAGTACGAGTGTGTATGACCCTGGATTCGGCATTATTTTTGGGTGATCCTTTATGTTCCAGGTTATTTCCTGATCTGACCAAGGCACATATCTTGGTACCGCCGGCATAACTGCATTCACTTCCATATGCCGGCGTTGTACACTTTTGCTTACATTGTGAACACACAATATGATTGATGATGCTCCCTGTAATCATTACGTCCATTATTTCCGGGGTTTGTCCTTCCATCCTGACCTTGATTTATCACTTGATGCACTGCATCTCTCCGGTCCGAGTTATCATACCTCGGAGGAGGTGGGGGTAACATTAACTACTGTGCATTTTCTCCAGTTAATTGCGGCTGCTGCTACTGATGCGCTTGATGAGAAGACGCTTGCATGCCCACCGGGTTCCTCATTGCATTTTTCATCCAGGTGCATTGCCGAGTTGAATGATTAGCCGGCTTGGCCGGGTTTGGAGTGTGAAACTTACACGGTTGATCCAACATGGACTCAAACGTGTATTTCGGCCTTTCCTGCCACTGCTTCTTATGTTCTGGTGTCCACTATCTCGTCCCTTCATTCCTCGGTGTCCACTGTTGAGGACCATTTTTCTGCCGCTGACTGTTTCCGTGACTCGGCTGACCTTGCACTGCTGCTGCCACCTCATTGGAAGCATATCTGTAATCAGGTCTTTCCTCTCTTCTTCTACCTCTGAACTCGTTGCGCCTCGATGATCCGGCTGCATCTCTTGCATATTGATCTTGATGCTCCCGATGCTCTATCGACATTAGTTCTGGTTGTGTCGGATCCCCCAATGCATACGAATCTGCTATCCTGATGGTTTCTGCCAAGGTGGCCGGCATATCTCTTTGCAGCCTCTGCCACAATACACTGGCGTATCGACAGCCTTGAGCAAACCAAGCTATCTCTTGAGATTCTATAACCCCTTCACATGAGTTTCTAAGGTTACACCACCGAGTCAAGAATTCTCTATCTGTTTCATTCGGCCTCTGCTTGCACATAGCGAGTTGTTGTGGCCTGTTTGGCCTTTTATAGGTACTGGTAAAGTTGCTGACAAACATCTCTTCAAAATCTAGCCAACAGTTGATACTGCCTGCTGGCAGATTGTTCAGCAATACTTTGGCTGGTCCTTCCAGCATTTGCGGGACATATCTCACCGCCCATCGCAAGTTTCCACTAGCTATTTTCACTGCAGTGGCATAGTCGATCAACCAATCCTGTGGTTTTGTGCTCCCATTGTATGTTTTCGTGCCCCTTGCTAGTTGAAAGTTTGTCACTGGTGGCTCGCCCATGATCCGAGGTCCGAAACACGCCGGACCAGGTGGACCCTGTTCCTCTAACAACTCGGACTGATACAACCTGTCTAGTTTTAATCTTGCATCATTTAATGGCAAGTTTCTGTAAATGATTCTCTCCTGTATTCCATAATGGTTATTTACACCATGTACTGCATACTCCATGTCTGAGTAACCATCATTGTACCTCTCGTTTGCCTGATTATGGTGAGCTGGTCTCACTTCTCGCTCTTGCCGAGGCTCATACCTCGGCTGTGGATCGGGCGGTGGGTCTATCCTTCCCTCCGTTGGGTTATTGTTCTCATGATTTCCTCTTCCGAGGTCTCCATTACCTCGTCGTTTCCTTTGTTGGCATGGCCGGGGTTTCTTTCACCACTGTTACCTCGGCTTCCATTGCCTCTGTTCTCATTGACCTTTCCGGCTACTGCCGGATCATATGGAACACTTTGCTTATTTATTTTTCCTGAAGTTACTGCTCTATCTTTTTGTGCGTTGTTTCCGGGTGAGGATGCTGCTGCCACTGATAGTGCGGGCGCTGCTCTAGCCGAATGAACCATACGTTAGGCTCCCGGTCTTGCCGGGTCAGCCCTAAGCATTTCTTCATTTTGCTGGTTCGCAATGCGTACCAGCTCATCCACTCTTTCTTGTTGTCTCTGCCGGGCTTCGCCGGTTAATCCTTCTAACTCCAATGCAGCGGCATTTGCCGCCTTAGGTTCTTTGCCGGGGTGCTATACCTCGACAAGCCTAGATCAACTGAATCTTCCTTATGAGTCTCATGCTCTTTGTTGATATCATTCATGAGGTTTTTTCCTCTCAATCTTAATTCATCTACCCGCTCGGGGGCAACATCTAGTTTATTTGCCTTAGCATACTCTCGCAGGGTCCTGTTCAAGGACTCCCGCAAGGCCGACACCTTTTTTGACTCTACCAGCACTTTCTGCCCAGTCTCTTCTAACTCTGCCTGAGCATTAGCCGGATCAAGTATCGGTGCCACAGGCGTGGTTAGATTATCTATAGTTGCCTGGAGAATATTCTCTGGTCTTTCCAGAGGTGGCCATCTTACCCTTGCTTCCCTTGGGGTTGTCTCCTGCACCTCGGCTGACTTGGCTGCCGACGGATCTACCTCGGTGGGCTGTGGAGCTGCTTGCTTCGTGGTCACCTGTCCTCCTGCCGTCGGGTCCTTGCTTGATCCGGCGCCTGCTCCTGTCGCCTGTATCGCGGCTGCGACCATCACCTCGACGCTGCCGACGGGGCGTGCTCCACACGGACCGTTAGCAGCACTGAGGGGAGGCTCTCCTACATCAACAACTTGGTGAGGATAAACGCAGGAGGTGTCGACGCCGACGTAGACCTTGTGCGTGCCCAAGTTGATGAAGACGCCATTGCGCGGAGGCGCTTTCTTCCTGAAGCTGCCTGCGTTATCGCTGACATAGTCCCAGAGATCGAATATCTGGACTAAGCCAGAGACAACGCGCTCGCCAATGTGGATGAATTTTCCCGTCCGGATCTTGACTCCAGCTAGAACTGCTGCTGGCCCCACGGTGGGCACCAACTATCGTGGTGGTGGCACGGCAGATGCCATGGGTAGGCTAAAGTATGGGGCGAATGGATGGTAGAGGGATCCGGGGAGGGAAGATGTATTGATTTCTACACTCAAATGACTAACACATAGATCTTTATTTCTCCTCACAAGGACTACAAATGCTCCTTGAGCTGTTTGCAGGAAGAAGAGAGCTACTACACGAGCCTTACGGTGTAGAATGAATCGATCCCCCTCTCAGGAGCCAGCATCCCCCCTTATAAAGAGGTGCATTGGTTCCTTCTAGGGCTGACATGGCAAGCATATTCTTGGAATATGCTTGCCCCAATATGGTAACTCGGCGGCCCCCTTTCCGTGTCCCCCTTCTATCGGCGGCAATGTTCCAGAGAGCTTCACATGCGCGCCTCGGGCTCCCTGACTGTCACCTCCGTGACCTTCTTCTGCCCTTCTGCTGCTCTGCTCCTTGTCCTTTGTGCTTGGCTCTATTCAGATTCCTCCTAGCCTGTGACTCGGGTTTGACTATAGGCACCTCCTTCTCCTGCAAGCTTCGTGTTACTCGGCCTTGCCTCGCATAACTCGGCTCGGCCTTCACCTGCATTCAAGTTAACCAGACTCATTCGGCCGGCTTAACTCATATGTCGGCCGAATAAGGCGTTACTCATTCTGTAGCTGTCATGGCCTTGCTTATCTCGGCCGACTCTTACATGACCTGGCCGACACAAACAGTAACTCGGCTCATGACAAGGGAGACTCCTTTCGTCTTTCCCCTGTCTTGACCCTATCCGGGGTCACCTCCCCAACAAAAGAAATTTTCAGGAGATGGAGAAAAGGAATCTGCAGAGTTTGTTTTTGAATAGGTAAAAGTGGTCAAAATAGAAGGTTAGTGAAAACCTTATCTTTTTAATGTTTTTATTACATTCGGAAGGTTACAAAACAAAACAGAGGAGGAAACGGGTATATAACTTCCTTATGCATTGAAACCTGAGCTCCGTCTCCTCCTCGTTTTCGCACCTATACCTTCCTTATGCATTGAAACCTCGTAATATATAACCCCCGGATCCCCCGAGGTTCGTATATTGTGTTCTCATCGTGTTTTCATTTTGATCTATGTCTGTCAGGAAATCTTCTCAAGTTTAGAGCACCATGGTCTCCGCCAACAACAAAGGCAATAAGACCAAGGAAGATGATCCTCAAAACCCCAAGGAGGAGGAGATCTTGGTTGGGGATGAAGAAGACATGGAGGAGGACGATCATCCGGACACCCGCTCTAACGTTGCAAGCATTGGAGTGGTGGCAAACCTTACCAAGCTTAGGAGGACAACACAGTTGTCTACAGGAGGGAAAACCCCGTGTCATATCCTCGCTCCACGGTCACCTCCTCCACGTACCAAGAACCCCTTCCATACTATTATACATGAGCAACAATAGCAACAGGTGCCCAAAGGGAACTTGCCCTCGGTTTGGGATCTGCCTCGCTCTAACCATGCAGGGAAGGAACACACTAAGAAGGAAGAGTGGGGAAAGAATAACAAGGACTGGGATTCTCGGTCCGATATGATCATGAACCGCATTGAGCAAAATTCGGAGTTGATTCGTACTCTAACCTTCGAGATTGAGGATTTGAGGAAACTGATTGAAGATCTTATCAAAATAACACCACCACCACCGAAGGAGTAATCCATCATCAGGTTTGGCATCCCCTTAGCTTGTTCCAAGCTTGGGGGAGTGTCGCGGTATCACATCATTATCTTTTATCTTTTACCTTTTTAGTGGATTCATATCTTTGGTAGAAAAGTTATCTTATAGGTTGGTTTGCATTGTGGAAGTATCTCTCCTTTAGTTGATTATCTATGTATCCCTTGGTGTGAGTGCCTTTATGGAATATTAATGGGAAGTTTCATCTTTTACTTTTTGCACTTCTTATTTTAGTTTGCAATCTCTATTATATGATTGATCTTGTTGATCAGTATTGATATCACTTTGGGAGCATCAAGTAGATCTAAATTGGTTTTGGCAAACCGAGCTCTGGTCAGTAGCAACACTTTATGAGGTTTCAAAGGAAAAGAGAAAAATCTTACAGGTATTTCGTATCTTTTATTTTCTTTCTTGATTGGCACATAAGCTTAGTATTCTTTATTTAAGATCTTTTGTGTCTTCAAGGAAGATTGCATGTTTAGCTTTATTACTTGTATGTTTGCTTGTTTCCTTCAACTCTTTTGCTTGCTACCTAACCTTGCTAGCCAAAAACTTGTTTTGAGAAGGACTACTTCTCATGCATCCAATCCATTTGAACCAAAATATGTTCCAGTTGTGTCCACCATATCTACCTATTAGCATTATTGCTATTCCAAGCAAATTCTCAAGCTTCATATATCTTTCGAATTAAAAACTATTTTGTTATGTGAACACTAGTTAGTAAAGCTCTCATGAACTTCATGACACACCTTATTTTCTTGTCCCTAATAAACTTGAACCTTTGTGTCATCGAAGTTGTATATGCTTGCATCTATACGTTGGGATTAGCAAAACCGTGCTGTCACGCGGAACGCTTTCAACACTTATGGATACATTGAAGGGTTTTGCAGCATAGTAAATCAAAAAAAATCTACGGATGCGAACGGGAAAGCCAAGATCTAATCTAGGAGATGCAAACAACGAGGGGGGATAGATGAGATCTTCATACCCTTTAATATTCGCACAGCGGAACGTTCAACGGAACGTGGTTGATGTAGTCGTACTAGCTTCTCCTCCTCGTGATCCGATCCGATCCAACACCGCAAATGGCGATGCCTCCGAGAGATGCACACGTATGGCACCTCGACATCTCCTCCTTCCTCGGTCCGGCAAGTGGGGTGGAGAGATAGATTGGATCTACAACACGACGACATGGTGCAAAGGTGGAGAGTTTCCGCGGCAGGGCTTTGCCTACGCGCAGTCGGGAGAGAGAGAGATCTGGAGGGCAGCAGGTAGGCGTCTAGGGTTCAAGGAGGGGTGGAGGAGGGCTGCGCCCCTACCCTCTATATATAGGGGTTGGCCGTCCCCCTTGTCCCCTCCTCCAAGCCCTAGGGCGGCGGCCCCAAGGGTTGGAGTGGGGGGCAAGTTTTCCCCCTCCTTCTAGAAGGTTTCCCCTAGGGTTTGGCCGGCTGGGCCTATGGGGCCTTGTGCCCCTGGCCCGATGCGGACAGGGAACTCCCTCGTAGGCCCACGCCCCCTCTCGACAAGTGGGGCCACATTGGTCCCACTCCGGAAGGTTCTAGAAGCTTCTGGTACAATAACGAACAATCCGAAACACTTCCGAAATCCAAAAACTGCTTTCCCTTATATGAATCTTATTCTCTGGACCATTCCGGAACCCCTCGTGATGTCCTGGATCTCATCCGAGACTCCGAACAAAAACTCATAAACCAATTATCCATTCTATCCTAGCGTCAAGACACGTTAAGTGTGTGACCCTACAGGTTCGAGAATATGCAGACATGATCTTCTATCAATAATCAACAGCGGGGTCTGGAAACCCGTATTGACTCCCACATACTCATCGATGATCATATCGGATGAACCACGATGCCAGGATTTAATTAATCCCATATATATATTCCCTTCGTCACGCGATATTTTACTTGCCCGAGATTCGATCGTCGGTATCGGCATACCTAGTTCAATCTCGTTCACAGCAAGTACTTTACTCGTTCCGTAATCCGATATCACTTTGTGATTAACTCCTTAACCACTTGCTTGCAAGCGGTGTTGATATTGATTACCGAGTGGGCCCGAAGTATATCTCTCCGACTTGGGAGGGACAAATCCCATCTTGATACATACAACCGAACAAGTACTTTTCGATCACCTGAGAGACACCTTTATGATCACCCTCTCATAGGATGACGTTTGATGACCTCAAAGCTTTCTTCCGATACCAGGGAGTTGCATTATCTCATGGTCTAAGGAATACAATATTTGACATAAGAAAAAGCTTCGCAAAGATGAACACTATGACACGATCTAATTGCTCTGCTTAATTTGGGTCTGTCCATCATATCATTCTCCCAATGATATGATCTCATTATTAATCGACAACTCATGTCTATGGTTAGGAAACCTTAACCATCATTAATCAATGAGCTAGTCCATAGAGGCATACTAGGGACACGGTGTTGTTCATAAACCACACAAGTATCAAAGTTTCCGCTTAATATAATTCTAGCATGGAATATAAACTTTATCAAGAACAAGAATTATAGTAATAACATCTTTATTATTGCCTCTAGGGCATAATTCCAACAGTCTCCCACTTGCACTAGAGTCAATAATCCAGTTTACATCTGGCAACAATCTCACACCCATGGCACTGAGGTGCTGATCATGTTTTACACGTGGAAGAGGTTTAGTCAATGGATCTGCGACATTCAGATCTGTATGTACTTTGCTAATCTTCAGATCTCCATCTGCTATATAATCTCAGATTATATGAAACTTGCGGTTGATATGCTTGGTCTTTGGATGATATCTTGGTTCCTTAGCGAGTGCTATGGCGCCAGTGTTGTCACACAATATCTCCAGTGGGTCCAATGCACTTGGAACCACGCCAAGCTCAGTGATGAAGTTCCTGATCCAAACTCCTTCACTTGACGCTTCTGCAGCAGCCATGTATTCCGCTTCTACTGTAGATCCTGCGATCACGCTTTGCTTGCAGCTTCTCCAGCTCACAGCTCCTCCATTCAAAATATACACGTATCCTGTCTGAGATTTAGAATCATCCTTGTCGGTGTCAAAACTAGCGTCGACGTAACCTTTTACGACGAGCTGTTCATCACCCCCATAGACTAAGAACATTTCTTTAGTTCCATTTAGGTATAAGGCACTTTGCTCATAGCTTCCCTATCATTTACCGTAGCTGGACACTGAGCCCTGCTCAATATCTTACCTGACAACATAGGCAGTGAACCTTTCTTTGCCTTATCCATTTTGAACCTTTTCAGAACTTTGTCTAGGTATGTACTTTGGCTTAAAGCTATCAGGCGTCTTTGTCTATCTCTATAGATTTTGATGCCCAATATATAAGCAGCTTCCCCTAGGTCTTTCATTGAAAAACATTTGTTCAAATAACTCTTCACATCGTTAAGCATGTCAATGTCATTTCCGATAATCAATATGTCATCCACATATAGTACCACAAATGTCACTGAGCTCCCACTCGCTTTATTGTAGATACAAGATTCATAGCAATTTGTAACAAATCCAAAGCTCTTGATCACTTGATCAAAACGAAGGTTCCAACTCCGAGATGCTTGCTTCAGTCCATAAATGGAACGCTGAAGTTTGCACACCTTATCAGCATCCTTAGGATCGACAAAACCTTCGGGTTGCATCATATACAACTCTCCATCAATGTTGCCATTGAGGAACGCAGTCTTGACATCCATCTGCCATATTTCATAATCATGAAACGCAGCAATTGCTAAGAAAATCCGAATGGACTTAAACATCGCTATGGGAGAGAAAGTCTCATCGTAGTCAACACCTTAAACTTGTCGAAAACCTTTCGCGACAAGCCGTGCTTTATAGACAGTAACATTACCATCCGCGTCCGTTTTCTTCTTGAAAATCCATTTGCACTCAACGGCCTTTCGGTCGCTAGGAGGTCCACCAAAGTCCATACTTGGTTTTCGCTCATGGATCCCAATTCGGATTTCATGGCCTCTAGCCATTTCTCAGAGTCTGGGCTCATCATTGCTTCCTCATAGTTCGCAGGTTCACTGTTGTCTACTAACAAGACAGTTAAGACAGGGTTGTCGTACCACTCAGGAGGGGCACGCGACCTTGTCGACCTGCGACGTTTAGTAGTAGCATCGTCTGAAGCTTCATGATCCTTGTCATTAGCTTCCTCTATTGTTGGTGCAAACGGCACTGGAACAATTTCAGGTGCTGCGCTACTCTCCAACTCAAGAGAAGGTTCAATAACCTCGTCTAGCTGTACTTTCCTCCCACTCACTTCTTTCGAGAGAAACTCCTTCTCAAGAAAGGATCCGTTCTTTGCGACAAACACTTTTCCTTCGGATCTGTGGTAGAAGGTATACCCAATCGTTTCCTTAGGGTATCCTATGAAGACGCATTTCTCCACTTTGGGTTCGAGCTTGTCCGGCATCAACTTCTTGGCGTAAGCTTCGCATCCCCAAACCTTAAGAAACGACAACTTAGGTTTAGAACCAAACCATAGTTCATACGGTGTCATCTCAACGGATTTAGATGGTGCCCTATTTAAAGTGAATGCAGCGGTTTCTAATGCATAACCCCAAAATGATAACGGCAAATCTGTAAGAGACATCATTGATCGCACCATATCTAATAGAGTTCGATTTCGGCGTTCAGACACACCATTGCGTTGTGGTGTTCTGGGTGGCGTGAGTTGCGAAACGATTCCGCTTACTTTAAGATGCGTGAGAAAATCATAACTCAAATATTCACCTCCATGATCGGATCGTAGAAATTTAATTTTCCTATTACGATGGTTTTCCACTTCGTTCTGAAATTCTTTGAACTTTTCAAATGTTTCATATTTATGTTTCATTAAATAGATATACCCATATCTACTTAAGTCATCAGTAAAAGTGAGAAAATAGCGATAACCACCGCGCATCGAAACACTCATTGGTCCGCATACATCGGTATGTATGATTTCCAACAAGTCCGTTGCTCACTCCATTATTCCGGAGAACGGGGTTTTGATCATCTTGCCCATGAGGCATGGCTCGCACGTGTCAAATGATTCAAAATCAAGAGACTCCAAAAGTCCATCAGAATGGAGTTTCTTCATGCGTTTTACACCAATATGACCTAGACGGCAGTGCCACAAATAAGTCGTATTATCACTATCTACCTTGCATCTCTTAGCCTCAATGTTATGGATGTGTGTTTCATTGCTTTCGAGATTCAGAAGAAATAAACCATTCATAGCAGGTGCATGACCATAAAAGGTGTTACTCATATAAATAGAACAACCATTATTCTCTGATTTAAATGAATAACCGTCTTGCAATAAATATGATCCAGATATGATGTTCATGCTTAACGCAGGCACATAATAACATTTATTGAGGTTTAAAACTAATCCCGAATGTAAAACTAAGGAGAGCGTGCCGACGGCCATCACATCAACTCTTGGTCCGTTGCCAACGCGCATCGTCACCTCATCCCTCGCTAGCCGACGTCTATTCCGTAGCTCCTGTTTCGACTTACAAATATTAGCAACTGAACCAGTATCAAATACCTAGGCACTACAACGAGGGCTAGTAAGGAAAACATCAATAACATGTATATCAAATATACCTTTGATGGTGCCAGCCTTCTTGTCCGCTAAGTACTTAGGACAGTTGCGCTTCCAGTGACCCTTGTCCTTGCAATAGAAGCACTTAGTGTCTGGCTTAGGTCCAGACTTGAGCTTCTTCTCAGCAGGGGCAACGCGCTTACCGCTGCCCTTCTTGAAGGACTTCTTTGCACCCTTAACTTTCTTAAAGCTGGGGGGCTTGTTGACCATCAACACATGATTATCTTTCTTGATGTCCACCTCCGCAGCTTTCAGCTTAGCGAAGCTCGGATCGTATCGATTGGAACCAATCGATTATGAGTAACTACAAAACCTTTGTAGCTAGGAGGGAGTGATTGCGAACTCATCAATCTTGAGCTCCTCTGGAATCTTGCAGTCCAGTTGCTCAAGGCGTTGAGTGTAGCCCGACATCTTAATGGCGTGCTCACTAAAGGAACTCCCTTCCTCCATCTTGCAGTTAAAGAATTTCTCAGAGATCTCATATCTCTCAGAACGGGCCTAAGTCTGAAACATAGTTTTCAGTTCCTCAAGAATCTCAAAGGGCCCGGGGAACTCCTCAAAACGATTTTGAAGGTCCGATTCCATAGAAAACAACATGGTGCTCTTAATCACACCATAATCATCCTTGCGCGACTGATAAACAGCTTTCTCATCAGCCGGCGTATCTACAGTAGGGGCGTCACCTAGAGCTTTCTCAAGGACATAGTCCTTTTGTCCGCCAGCGAGAATGATTCTTAGATTGAGGAACCATTTGGTGAAGTTAGACCCATTGTTCTTAAGCTTTTCTTTCTCAGCAAAAACTTGAAGTTGAAGTTGGACTTAGCCATTTGATCTACAAAATTTGCAAGTACAATTTAGACTATGTTCATGATAACTAGTTCAACTTAATCAAATTACTAGATGAACTCCCACTAAATTAAACATCCCTCAAGTTGTTTAGTGAACATGATCCAAATTCACCACACCTAATCCGATCTTCACGAGAAGAGATGTGGTTTCAATGGTGGACAACAAAGTGTCGATCATATCATTCATATGACTCATGCTTAACCTTTTGGTTCGTGTGTTCCGAGGCCATGTCTGTACATGTTAGGCTCGTCAAGTCAAACCCAAGTATTTCTGCGTGTGCAAAACTGGCTTGCACCCGTTGTATGTGAACGTAGAGTTTATAGCACCCGATCATCACGTGATGCTTGAACACGACGAACTTTCACAATGGTTCATACATGGGGAGAACACGGTTTTATCTTGATCTTTAAGTGAGGAATCATCTTATAATGCTACCGTCGCGATCTAAGCATAATAAGATACATAAAAGGATAAACATCACATGCATATAATTTTATGTGACATGGTATAGCCAATATCCGCGCAATGATCTCCATCTTGTGCGTGCCAGCATGATCTCCATCACTCCACCATGATTGCCTCCACCGCGAATAGCAACTACAACTATTGCTAACTACTTAGCGATAAAGTAAAGCTATTACATGGCGTATAAGAAGTTGACACACAGGTCATACACAATTATAAAGACAACCATATGGCTCCTGCCGGTTGTGTACTCATCGACATGCCAGTCGTAAAACATTACAAAACATGATCATTGCATACAACATACACATCACATCTTGGGCCATACCATATCACAAAAACACTCCCTGCAAAAACAAGTTAGACGCCTCTACTTTGTTGTTGCATGTTTTACGTGGCTTATGGGAGTAATAAGCTAAGAACGATTATTACCTATGGAAAGCCACAATGGTGATATTATGGTTGCCAACATCCGGTGTAAATTCTATGACAACTATAGTGAGAGAAACTGGCATCCACCAGCCGCATGTGTGGAACAAGCCACACGTAAAGTGCGAAGCCGGAATCGCGAACGAGGTCGCGTAAAGTTGGCCTGGACCGCTACAATCACACTATCCCGCGTCATAAGAAGTACACAAACAAGACGCTTGCAACATAAAACATCAACGCCCGCAACAAGCATGTTGCGTTCTACTCGTGAAACACATCTACGCATAGATCTAGCACTGATACCACTGAAGGGTTTCGTAGCATAGTAAATCAAAAAAATTCTACGAATGCGAATGGCAAAGCCAAGATCTAATCTAGGAGATGCAAACAACGAGGGGGGATAGATGAGATCTTCATACCCTTGAAGATTCGCACAGCGGAACGTTCAACGGAATGTGGTTGATGTAGTCGTACTAGCTTCTCCTCCTCGCGATCCGATCCGATCCAACAACGCAAATGGCGATGCCTCCTTCCTCGGTCCAGCAAGTGGGGTGGAGAGATAGATTGGATCTACAACACGACGACGTGGTGCAAAGGTGGAGATTTTCTGCGGCAGGGCTTCGCCTACGCGCAGTCGGGAGAGAGAGAGATCTAGAGGGCAGCAGATAGGCGGCTAGGGTTCAAGGAGGGGTGGAGGAGGGCTGCGCCCCTGCCCTCTATATATAGGGGGCTAGCTGGGCCCCTTGGCCCCTCCTCCAAGCCCTAGGGCGGTGGCCCCAAGGGTTGGAGTGGGGGGCAAGTTTTCCCCCTTCTTCTAGAAGGTTTCCCTAGGGTTTCCCCTAGGGTTTGGCCGGATGGGCCTATGGGGCCTTGTTCCCCTGGCCCAATACGGCCAGGGAACTCCCTCGTAGGCCCACGCCCCCTCCCGACAAGTGGGGCCACGTTGGTCCCACTCCGAAAGGTTCTAGAAGCTTCCGGTACAATACCGAACAATCCGAAACACTTCCGAAATCCAAAAACTGCTTTCCCTTATATGAATCGTATTCTCCGGTCCATTCCGAAACCTCTCGTGATGTCCTGAATCTCATCCGAGACTCCGAACAAAAACTCATAAACCAATTATCCATTCTATCCTAGTGTCGAGACACGTTAAGTGTGTGACCCTACGGGTTCGAGAATATGCAGACATGATCTTCTATCAATAATCAACAGCGGGGTCTGGAAACCCATATTGACTCCCACATACTCATGATGATCATATCGGATGAACTACGATGCCAGGATTCAATTAATCCCATATATATTCCCTTCGTCACGCGATATTTTACTTGCCCGAGATTCGATCGTCGGTATCGGCATACCTAGTTCAATCTCGTTCACAGCAAGTACTTTACTCGTCCAGTCAGATGTGCAGACGATCCGATCTAAGCGGACCAGCATGGGAGGTGACTGCTCATTGAACCACGTGTATCTACGCCCATACAAGGCAAAAAAAATCCTACCCATGGATGCCTCCTAGGACCTGCTGATGGCCTACCACTGGCTCCTGATCAATGAGCACAATCGGCAGGCGAAGCTGCAGGAGGAGCTCGAAAAGCGTAAGCAGGCAGCCGCAGAGTCAAGCGCACGGCGAGCTGCGCTCTCCGCCGCTGGCGGATCCACTTCACATGGCAACAATGCCAACAAGTACCGCTCCCGCATGGAGCGCATGGACCCTGCCGTGCGGCGCGAGGTCACCAGGGCCCTCTACACGTTCTTCATGACGATGGACTCACATGACAACGTCATGCCGAAAACGCTGTGGTCTGTGATCATGGCGGCCACCACCTATCTCGCATCCAATACGCCTCCGGCAGGTGACCTGAAGAACGCAATGCACAAGTCTGCACTAGCAGGCTTCGGACTCGTCGGAGCTGCGCTCCACGACGAAACTCCCGTGAATCCGAAGAAGAAGGCTGCGGTCAAGTTCACTAGAAGCCGCACACCCTCATCTGACGAAGAGGAGCATGACCTGCCCCGGCACCGTCGGAGCCCACGGCATCGCAGAAACAACTACGATGCTCGTAGGGAGCTCACCCAGCGCAAGATTGACAAATCACATGCTAAACGTGCATGTTCAAATGAGTCCCAAGAGGAGAACAATGGAGAACTGTGCGGAGCCAGATGCTTCAGCAGATCCGTTCGGTAATCACGGATGCAGAAAAATTTCAAGCTCCCTTTGGACAATCCAAAGTTCGACATCACGCAGGAGACAAAGGCTTGGCTCGACGATCACCTGACGTCCGGAAAGCTCCACGATGGGAACAAGAACACCGCCTTGCAGTGCCTTCAGCTACAGCTGACAGGCGTAGCCTGGGTCTAGCTCAGCAGCCTATCCTCCGGATCCATCCGATGCTGGGAAGAGCTGGCGTACAGATTCATCTGCAACTTCAAGGGGACCAGCAAGAGGCCAGCCTCAATCGAAGATCCCAACCAACAGGGTGCAGAAGAAGATAACCCGCCAAGTCAGCCTGGCCATGACCTCCCCACTGGCCATACCTGGGTACCTCAGCAGCTCGGGGTCCTCCATCACGTTCGATCATTTGGATCACCCACGCCAGATACCTCGCCCTTGTCACTCTGCCCTGGTGCTCAAGGCCTAGATCGGGGGATTCGAGATGAGCCGCATCTTCATGGATGCCGGCGGCATCAATCTGATGTTCGCCAACACACTCGCAGCGATGCGGATCCCGCTGTGCAGCCTGGAGCAATCAAACATGACGTTCCACGACATACTCCCAGGGAAGGGCATATACCCCCTGGGCAATATATGGCTCGGCATCATCTTTGGCAAGCCCGAGAACTTTAGACGTGAGTGTCTAGAGTTCGAAGTGGTGGAGTGGCCATCATAGTACCACTCCATCCTCGGGCGCGTGGCATTCGCAATATTCCTGGGTCCTGGCAGTACCGCACTATGTGTACCTGCTACTGAAGATGCCAGGACCTAGGGGCGTCATCACCGTCCCAGGAATCTTCACCTGGTCCGACAGCTGCGATAGAGACTTCAACGGAATCTCTCAGTCATTCGGCATGCAGGAGGAGCTCACAAGACTCAGGGAGGTGACAGACAATAGGGCACCCCCATTCACCAGGCAAAACGCACCCGACATGTCGTTCGACTCCGAAGTCAACACAAAGAAGGTGCAGGTCCACCCAACGGATGCCTCCAAGACGGTGTTGATCGCCAACGACCTGAGTCCCGCATAGGAAAGCGTGCTTGTCGAATTCCTCCACGAGCGCTGGGAAATTTTCGCTTGGTGTCCTGCGGACATGCCAGGAGTTCACAGAGAATTTGCCGAGCATGCACTCAATGTGTTTCCAGATGCGAAACCAGTCAAGTAGTCGATGCGTCGACTGCCCGAGCCAAGAGCCGAGGCTGTAGGAATCAAAGTCAACAGACTCCTCGATGCCAACTTCATGAGGGAAATCAAGGAAAGCGAGTGGCTGGCCAACACCGTGCTGGTCCCCAAAAAGGACATGGACATCCTGCGGATGTGCGTGGACTTCATATCGCTCAACAAGCAGTGTCCCAAGGACCACTTACCTCTACCAAGGATCGATCAAATCATCGACTCCATTGCAGGATGCGAGAAGCTCTCCTTCCTCGACGCCTACTCAAGCTACAACCAAATTCAACTGAAGGTCGAAGATCAGGAGAAACGACGTTCATCACGCCATTCGGGGTGTTCTGCTACAACACAATGCCCTTCGGGCTGAAGAACGTAGGCGCCACTTACCAGAGGTGCATGCATGTCTAAAGAACCAGATCGGTCACAACATCCAGGTCTATGTCGACGACATAGTAATCAAGAACAAGGAGGCCAGGACGCTGATCGACGATTTCTGCGAGACGTTCGATAACCTTGATCGCTACAAGATCAAGCTGAACCCAGACAAGTGCGCCTTCAGCGTCCCGTCTGGTTAGTTACTCGGGTACTTCATGTCCCAATGGGGCATCGAGGCAAACCCGAATAAAATCAGGGCCATACTGGCCATGGATAAGCCGAAGAACCTCAAGGGAGTCCATGAGCTAGCCGAACGAATCGTGGCGCTCAGCAGGTTCATCAGCCGAATAGGTGAGAAGGCCCTCCCCTTTAATCAGCTGCTGCGCAAGACGAACAAATTCAAGTGGACACCTGAAGCAGACGACGCGTTCGAGGACCTCAAGCGGATATTCTCCACATCACATGTCCTGGTCACGCCGAAGGAACGGGAGCCTTTACTGCTATACATTGCAGCCACATATCAGGTGGTCAGCACAGCACTCGTGGTCGAGCGACCCAAAGATGGCAAGACCCACGGGGTCCAACGCCCAATCTACTACCTCAGTGAGGTACCGACCCCGACAAAGAAGATGTACCCTCATTACCATAAGCTCGCCTATAGCATATTCATGACGGCGCGTCGGCTAAGCCACTACTTCCAGGAGCACCAGATCATGGTCGTCAACAATGCCCCGCCGTCGAACATCCTGAACAACCCCGAAGCCACGGGACGTGTGGCCCTGTGGGGCATCGAGTTGTCACCGCGTGACATCATCTACGAGCGGCGCACCGCCATAAAATCTCAGGTCCTCCCTGACTTCCTCGTCCACTGGATGGAGCTCCAGCTGCCGGATACTACGGACATGTCGTAGTCCTGGACAATGCACTCCGACGGCTCCAAGCGCGAGGCCGGAGGAGGGGCCGGCATCATACTGACGTCCCCTCAAGGCGACAAGATGAAGTATGTTCTTCAGATGAAATTCCGCACCTCCAACAACGAGGCCGAATACGAAGCCCTCATCCATGGCATGAGGATGGCCAAGGTGTGCGGCGCAACACGCCTTGTCATCTACGGCGACTCGAACCTTGTCGTACAGCAGACGATGAATGAGTGTGACGCCCATAGCACCAATATGATCGCACTACAACTCACTCGAAGGGGACTTTAACGGCTGCGAGCTTCGGCATGTCGGCAGGGAAAGTAATGAAGAGGCCGACAGGCTCGCCAACATTAGCTCCACCTGCGCACGGGTGCCACCAGGAGTGTTCCTCCAACAAATCTGCGTACCCTCCATCAAGAGGAAATTCCCAAGAGGCTCATCCGAAAAAGAAAAGAACTCGGGGGCTGCACTACCCGAAGGACAAGAAGGACCCGAAAAGCTCGACATAGAGGTTGATTTGGTCAGCGTGATGCAGGTCATGGCAGTTGAAGAAACATGGAAGCAACCGTACCTCTGGTACCTAACAAATAATCATCTGCCTGAAGACCCCACAGATGCCCGAGAATTTTAACATGCGGCCCGAAAGTTCAGACGCCAAGGCAACGCAGGGTCCAAGTTGTGTGTAATCTCGTGGAAGGGCTATGGTAGCTTCGCCAATTGTTGAGAGGGGCCAAATGGGGGTAAATAAAAATCTAACGGCCAAACGATTGTTTGAACCAGTCAAAAAACGGTTGAACTCAAATCCCGCCGTTAGGTCAACTCTTCTTGCATTGACCCATCAGTATTTACTGTTATACTTTGCGGTCGTGGACTGGTTTACCCCTGCGAGTACTAGATCTTCTTCTCTGCTCTGCTCTTCTCCCCTATTATTCCCCTCTCCATTACCTTGCTTAGCTCCGACTACTGGTCTCTAGATCGGAGCTCGTCGTTGCTCTCCTTGTGTCCCCGCCATGGCCGGTCAACCTCCCACGCCTTTAATCGAAGCTCGCCGCCGTCGCCCTCGCCTCGTTTTTCCTAGTCGGCGTGTCAGAGCTTCGCGTCCCTAGCCTAGCCTCTCACCGCTGCCTAGACCTTCTCGCACGGTGGAGCGTGTCCGGCCAGGAAATCCGGACCGGCGTCCGGCCTCGGGAGATTGCATGATGTCGTGCACCCCAGGCATGGTAGCCCTGACATAGGAGTTCAACAACAGCGCTCTCATGGCTACCGTGCTGGGCACGCGTCCCTTAGTGTCGCCGGAAGACTTGCTATCAGCTTTCAGGTCTCGTTTTGGGATCAGACGAAAAGTGGTCAATATTGAGGTATGCATGCCGCCATTCAATTTCTTCGTCCGGTTCGCCCACGACTCAGACATCGAGTGTGTTCTGCATTCTTCCCGCTCTTTCGAGTGTTGTGGGGAGAAAATGAGGTTCATGTGTTGGCATCGCGCCTATGGGTGGGACGATCGCTTGGGGCAGCTTTGTTTCTTCTCTAAACTCGGCTTTGACGGCCTACCTTTGCATCCTTGGGAATCGGAGGCCCTCAAGCAGGTCGTCAGTAGCCTTGGCGGAGAGCTGGTGGAGATTGTGCCACCGAGAGACAGATGGATCATGGAGGTAAAGGCGTGACTAAAAGATCCAGACACCGTTCCTAAGATGTACAGTGTGGAGATTCCAAGCAGGACAAGTGGACAGTTTTGCTGGAAGCACCCGGTGATCATCCACCTGCAGGAGGTTCTGGATCTGGTACATGGCATTCAGGACCCCAGCGAGGCGGCCAGAAAGCATCCTCGTCGCCTGTAGTGTTGGCCTGGAAGGATCGATGGCACAGGACCACCACCGTTCTGCGACGGAGCGCACGGTTTCGGTGGGAGGACTGGGCGTGGACATGCTGGTGGTTCTGATTTCCCTCGAGTGAAGACAGAGGTTTAGTGAATATGAAAGATTGCTGACTTGAGAGTCGAGCACGTAGTACTCCTTATGTAATAGTTTGAACTGCTGTAGTATGTGTGGCTACTGAATTCGTAGTAAACATACCTTGCTTGACACCCTGGCCACATATTAAGTTACTTCCAAGTTTGCCCTGGTGAAAATAACAAAAATATCCTTTTTCAGCCTTTGGAAATTTCTCTGGGTTAAAACACAATAGGTATTGACCTACTTCCAACTCCCTGCACACATGAATATCAATACCCTTCAAACACCAAGAGCTCATAATTTATTAAGCCCTAAGTGAATTTTGGTGAATTAAACTATTCTGTGCATGGTTTATTCACTAATAAATTCACCATAGTAGATCTATAAATCCAAAAAGGGTGCTTCCAATTTATACAGAAAGGAATTTCAATCACCTAACATGTTTATTTGGAATCACCTCATTATCTCATGTAGTTTAAATCTGACTAAAAAGACAAATATCTACCAGAACTAACTTTGGGAATTTCTTGAGGGCATTCTAATACATATTTTAATGTGATTAGAACCCTCAGTGAATAAGTCCACCAAACCCTACCTAATCATCCAAGGAATAATTGTGGATCTCCAGAAATTTTCTGGTGAATTATTTCCTAAAACTAGAGTTTTATTCACTAGAAAAGGCCTTATAAATCATTGGTAATTGATAAAATAGTGAAACCACTTTTGTTGGTTTCATTTTATCAATACCTATCTGATGGTATCATTTTTACACAATGATATCATAAAAAACTTGGCCTTGCTCTAAAACCCCTTATCTAGGTAGTTTGGACTATACATCCTAAATAGAAAATCCATAAATGCCACCAAAGCATTTCCCTTGTATCCACAACCAAATCATCAACACCTACTGGTTTATAAACTTGTAGTATCCTTTTCTTGATGTATGTATTGATGCTTGTATGCCTTGTATTGAGTGTGGTATTGCCTATTTGCATGTTTGCTTGATAACGGCGATAGTTGCGATTGCGTGACGCCGAGAAGAAGGAAACATCGGGTTAATCTCATTATTATTGTTATCGGTATTCTGGTCTTGTAAGGAATTCAAGGGACATCTCGCTGTTCATAGGGAAGCCACCTTCTTTCTCATAAGCCCCTGTCCTACTATTTAGTTATGCATGTTTTATCTACTGTTTAAGAAACTGCATTGTTTTATGATATGATGATTTTATCTTTGGTAGTGGTTTGGCTCCTCCAAAATATTACACATTTATACTACTAAGTACAATACCTTGCCGACACCTACTTGCCCCTAGTATGGTAGATGGTGTATAACACCATGCCCCTTTGGAGACCTTGTTTTAGCCAAAGCAAAACTATGGGATGGGAAGACCCCTAAAAAGCTTACAAAAATGTTTTATGAGAAAACCTTGGCAAAGTTTGGCCTGCCAAGTGAGTTTGAAAAGGAAAAAGGTTTTGTTTTACAAAAAATATGGACTAAATATGGAGGAGAAAGGTTTACGAAAGCGGGGATGGAACTTTGTCTACTCTGGTACGGGTGCCTCACAAATACTACAGGGGAGATAATTTCCCTGGAGGGTGGTGTAAAACCCCCGGTCACTCCAGACCGACGGCTGTCACTTCTGGCAGCTCAATAGGATCTCTAGACTAACCCCACAAACCAACACTAGTCTTTTCTGCGCACTTTGTCCTCACTCATGCGCACCCGGTACCCACTTCCCGGTCGGTCACCCATCCTAGAATTGCTCTAGGCCAAGCACGCTTAACCTTAGAGTTCTTTTTAGATGAGCTTTCGGAAAAGAAGTTGCAACTTGTTGGTATGGTGTCCTATCAATCCTATTGATCCATGCACCAGGGTCCCGCATACACCCACCCTTAGAAGATCGACGTCCTCGTCGATCAACCACAAGCCAGGAACGTCCCCTCTTGGCACACGTCTGTGCGTTCAGTGCCGGCACATTGCCATGTCGTGTCCACTCTGGGCCACATGTGCCATGCTACACATGTCCGCCACTGACCCGCATACGCCATGTAACCGCGAGGGTCGGCTCTGATACCACTTGTAACACCCCCGGTCACTCCGGACCGACGGCTGTCACTTCTGGCAGCTCAATAGGATCTCTAGACTAACCCCACAGACCAACACTAGTCTTTTCTGCGCACTTTGTCCTCACACATGCGCACCCATCCTAGAATTGCTCTAGCCCAGTACCCACTTCCCGGTCGGTCACCCATCCTAGAATTGCTCTAGCCCAAGCACGCTTAACCTTAGAGTTATTTTTAGATGAGCTTCTGAAAAATAAGTTGCAACTTGTTGGTATGGGTTTCCTATCAATCCTATTGAGCCATGCACCAGGGTCTCACAGGTGGGCCTTCTTTGGTAAAACGGTCCATGTAAAACATCGACCGGGAGAAGGAACTAAGGGTCTACGGGCCTGTACGCGTTACTATGATCCCCTCATTGAAAGCGCACACTCGTCGTAGTGGAAAAAAGCTCTCCGGTTGGCTTGTGACCTATATAGGGTGTCCCGGTGTTGAGGGGGACAATACTCATAGGGTAGGCACTTATATTGGAGTGGGCATCCAGAAGGTCTTGACCGGTTACTCGACCCATGATCGGTGTAGATCATGGCAGGGTACGAATGGTGTGGGTAAAGTGTACAACCTCTAGAGAGTGTAAATCTATTCGAATAGCTGAGTCCTCGGTCATGGACGGTTGGGAAGGTTGTTGTAGAGTGGTGCTGTTTTTGGATTTTCAAAAAAGGACTTCAGAAAAACAAAGGCCTGGGAAATGTTTCGACCATGGGATGGTCGGAAAAGGAGGAAGGAAGTTTGGTCATGAGTTGACCGGGAGGAAAAACAAATGGGTGACCCAATCCTAGTGTTTTCAAAACTTTTCAAAAAGGTTTCCAAAATTTTTTATAAAAGTTTTCAACAAAGATATAGACATGCTATTTCTACAAGAGAAACTAGTTTTTAAAATACCTCTTATGGAGCCCTCCTACTACCACAACCATATTGCATATCCTTTATTATTGTTCTCATAAGGTGGTTTGCTAGTAGATTCAAAGTAATCACCGGCATTGTCCCTGGCTATTTACTTGGCCAGACTTTCATAGGATCGAGAGAAATGATGGAGATGCTAACGTCTATGCGGGCTAGGCCGTCTTCCCAGTCAGTCACCTGTATGTTAAGGCATGACATGGGCTCTGCGAATGAAGAGTTCCGCTATTGATGTTGTAATCGCCATAGTGGAAATATATGTAAGTATTATACTCGTTACTTTCTGGATGTTGTAATGGTACTTGTCGGTTATGCTCACGGCTCACTGATCATGGGAACATGAATTGCAGGCATAACAGGGATTCTCAGACCGTAAATCTGTGGTCCCATAGACCTGGTATCAGTTCCATCCTGACTATAGGAGATCTTAGTTAGCATGGACGTTAGATAGGAAAACCCCTATTTCTGAAAACACCGGCTTTCGAAAATTATTTTCTCGAAAGTTTTTCGAAAGATTTCTTATCTCATCTTCTCTGATTAAAACCATTTGAAAAATGTCTTACTCTATATCTTGTCTACCTTCACATGCTCCGTTTTCATAAATCAAGCTAGACTTGGAAACTATGAAGAAGGAGATCCCAAAATAAAAATACACACAGAGAAGCAAACCAAAGGCGGTACCAACAACAAAAGACACTACAAGATCGCCCAACCAACGGAGTCCTTCATTGCCTCAAGTGAATCCAGAACGGGATCAATGATCCCAGATGGCAAGACCAAAGTAAATACCCCCATGACATCCTTACCTAGGACCAATATCCCCAATATAGGATTCCCTTTATGGCATGTAGTCACCCCTTAGTACCTAGATGCAGCGCTGAGTTGGTGTAGGAGCGCTTCGTTGGGAACCCCAAGAGAAAGGTGTTAAGCAGCACAACAACAAGTTTTCCCTCAGTAAGAAACCGATGTTATCGAACCAGTAGGAGGAAGGAAACGTCACACGGGTGTTGCAAGCAACACGGAGACCTGCACAACACAAACTCAAGACTTTGCCCCAACGAATCCGTGAGGTTGTCAAGCTCACCGGTTTGCTATAAGAAATGATTAAACGTATGGTGTGGAAGGTAATGGTTTGCAACAAGTAAACAAGTAACAGTGGAAGATGTATCAATGGTAAAGATTGGACCGGGGTCCATAGTTCTGTAGGGTTCGCAGCTGTCACATCCCAAGATTTTCCAAATCTTGTAATGTGAAAATAAATTAATAAAATAAAACTTTGTTAATTTTCAGAGCCAGAAGAAACTTTTTGAATACAATTGGAACCTCAAACCCATTTGAATTAAAATAAACCTCAAGAGATTTAAAAAGATAAACATTTAATAAAAGGAAAATGAAAACATTTGGAAATACTATTTTGAAACAATTAAATGAAAAGATTTATTTTCAAGTGAAATAGAAGTTTTATAAATAAAGATTATTAAATAAAGGAAAATTAAACCTTGACCAAACTTTTGGAATTAAAACATTTTATTCTAAATAAATTTAGCAAAAGTTTATTTAAAATAAATTAATAGGGATTTAATATCCAATTTTATTTAAATAAGAAGTTTTACCAATTTAATTTAAACATCAAAGCTTGCTAAATTATTTTAAATAAGTTTTCTAAGTATTTAATTCTCTTAATTAAAACCTACTGATTGGATTTTGAAAGCATTAGGATTTCAAATGAGGATTTTATTAAATGAACCAAACCCTATTTGATTAATAAACCATGGTCCATTTTATTTAAATTATAGATGGGACCATAAACAAAATCTCATGAATATAAAAAGATAAGAGAATTGAATTTCCCAAAGCTATTAAAGCCTTACCAAAAACCCATACCAAGTGGAGTACAATAGATCTTAAAAGGAATCAAAAGTATAAACAAATAATAAATAAGTTTTCATAAATTGGAATCACCAAGTTTGGATCTCTAAATAAAAGATATGGATTTCATAAAACAAAAATGAAAATATTAATAAAGAATATTTACAGACCAAATCAAATCTTGGCCTAATCCATGAAGTAAATGGAGTGATGATTAATCCCAATTCAAATAAAAATATGAAATAAAGAATATTCCAAATAAAAATAAAATGGAAATAACCATTCTATCCCTATATTAAATAAGGACAAATCTCTAAATAAAAATACATGAGAAAATGATATTTGGAATTAAAACAATTACCCAATCTTATATGATTAATAAATCACTTTGGAATACTTTCCAAATAATTCAATATGAATTATTTGAACCAAATAAACAAATCCCAAAAGGATTATCTAAGGACCATTTATTTAATTATAAATGGAACCTAAAATAAAAGGTTATTTTATTTTAAAACAAGATTTCAACATCCTTATTTTCAAATAAAACCTCTGGTTTGATTATGAAAATAATTAGATTTCAAATGGAAGATTTATTAATAAAATCAAACCCTATTTTATTAAATAACTAGTGATCCATTTTATTTAACTATTAAATGGATCCTAAAATAAATAAGGATATTATTTTATTTTATTTTGAGATTTGGTTTATGTTGATAAACAAAATCAAATTCAAATTACAAACTGAATGATTGTTTGGATTTGATTTGAGTGTGAATTGTTTGTTTGGAAATTCAAAGCATTGAAATTAGAAAAGGAAAAAGCAGACAGAAATAAAAATAAAGCCCCACTAAGCCAATCCGACTTCCCTCTCCCCTCCGAACGTTTTTCTCACCCAAGCAACCCACGCAGACAACGGGTGGACCTTCTCTCGATTCATTTCCCCAGCAGCGGACCCATCCACATCCCCCTTCTTCCTCCCGCGACCTCCTCCTCCCCATAACCCACGCTGCCGTTGCGGTAACCCATGGCGTCAATTGCTAACGCCACCTTAATTCCCCCTCGACCATCTGTTTTAAATCGCCCCAGTCCTCTCGTTTCCCTATGCCTTCTTCCCGAGCCGCCCCAGGCCGTCGCAATTTGTTCTCGAGCAACCGTCTCCGACGAGCTTCCACCACCACCCGAGCCTTCCGATCATCCCGACAGCTTCCCCTCCCTAACGCATCTCCCGTGCCAACCGTTCATCGCGGGCTTCCGAAGTCGACTTGACAAAAGCAAGCGCCGTCGCCTTCTTCTCCGACGAGCCGCAGTAGAACCCAGTCGCCCCTCTTCTTCTGATGCATGCTCACATCATCTCTGTGACCTCCTGTGTCTAACCCAGCCCTTCGTTTGTCCTCTCGTGAACCACAGCAACGTCCCCGTCGTCGACCAGAGCCGCCCGTCGCCAGTAACAACTCCGGCGAGCAATTCTTCCCGTCCCCGTGCGCCCCTTCATCAACCGGTGGCAATTTGAGCATCCTCGTGCCACGATGAACACAGTGAGCTCCCTCTCTCTCTTCCTCGCTTCCTGCTTCGCCAAACACCGCCGTCGCCGCCGCGCCGCGATCTTAGGCCATTGGATTCAGACCGTTGGATCTTGATCCTGAGGCTTGGATAGATTCACTTATACGCGAAGGGGTACTCGATCTGAGCCATTCGATTTAACTAGATCCAACGCACAGGCGTGATCCGCAGCGAACGAATGGAAGCGTCGCGTGTCATCTGTTTGTTAAAATAGAAATTGAAATCAGATTTTGATGCTATCTTCAAACACTTGTAACTTTCAAACCATCCAAATTTGACAAATTTTATATCAAAAGATTCAGGAGAACAAGACCTAACCAACCCTACCCTTAGTTTAGCAAATAGTAACTGGTAGCTTGTTTGAATTTGCAGATTCTTTTGTGTGCTTGCTAACATTAGAAAAATCATTTAAAATGAATTTTGATATCAAACCTTTGCCAATTGGTTTGTTGTGACCCTACTGACCCTAGGAACCAACCCATAGTATTAAAAATGATTTTGTGAAATTTAAGTTGAATTATTTAACTTAGCCATTTTCTAGCCAAATAAAAATTAGTGATTTGATTATGGAAATGTTTAAAGGAAGAAAACCTTGAGTAGATGGTTTGGACCAAACCTACTGACCCAAAAACACCAAGTTTTGCAATAGCAACTCATTAGGTGAACCCTATGGACTAGTGCCTTAGTAAAAATATTTCTACACCACATAAAATAACATTTTGTTTTGAAAAGGGTTTTAAAGTGAAACCTTTTGCAAATGACTTGGCCACTTTAGAGAATGACCATTAGATGTACCCAAATGACTATGACCCACTAAGGACCACTTTTTCAAACAAAACAAAGCTTGGCATGCTTGCATGCATTTCTTTGACTTTGTTATTTAAGTGTGTTGTTTTGCTTGATTGATAGATTGAGTTTGTACCTTGATTGATTTGTAGTGACTTGAAGAGTGTGATTGTGCAAAGATCAAGAAGTGAACCTATACTCTACAAAAAAAGGCAAGTGATGCTTCATACTTTCTATCCCAATACTTTGATTATGCATTAGTAATTTTGCTAAGTAAACTTGCATGGATTTTGCTAGGTATAGATCTTGCTATAGGAAAACCTTGTAGATGAATCCTTAGTAGGAATTCCTAAGTTAAGTTTCCTAATACTACCAAGCTTAGCCTAGCTAATATAAAACAGGGGTGGAATATATATTCACATTATGGAAAAATAATCTAAGTCTAAAGGACTTATGTTTTGTTTAATAAAACAACTAAGTTAAGGAATCACCTGGGTGGAATGGAAAGATTGGGATATGTTGAGTGGTTACACAAGGCCAGGGGTGAACCTTGTGTATCACACTTGTGGATAGCCACCAGAAACAAAGGATTTGAGATGTCAAATGTTGAGAAGCTTCAAGTGCAACCACTTGGCAATATGGGCTGCCATGATCATATAGGTTGCAAGAACTTAGCCATATGGACAGTGGGTGGTAGTGTTTGATAGGTTGGGAGCGTCCATTTTGGTCTAAGGGAAGGCTTGAAAGATTTTGTCTTGGGAAACCAAGTCTTGTGGGTAAAGTGCACCACCTCTGCAGTGTAGAATCTAAGTACTTAGCCATGTCACAGTAAAGGACAATTTGAGCATCAAGACATGGAAGCAATCAAGAATCTCATCATTCCAATTTCTAAATAAAAACTTGTGGGTGAACAAGGGATTGTGTGTTTTCTTCAATCTTTGATGGAAAGATGGCTTGATATAAGGATCTTGAAATCTTGGATTGAGGAAAATAATTTTACCAAGCACTTTCTTTGATTTGTAGATGCCTCGAGAAGGATCTTCATCTTTGATTGAGAGAAGCATTGGAAAGTTTTGACAAAACTATTTATTTTCAAATGATAAGAAAAATCTATTTTGAGCAATGCAAGCCTCAATTCCACTTAGCCAAATGCATATAGATGATAGACTCACTATACTACCATAGTATCACTTGCCAATACAGTTCAAATGTATTGACCCTTTGTGGATGTAACTTGTATGTTGCGGGATTGATTGTTTTAGTGAAGATTGATTGTTTAGGATTACAAAGTCTACAACCAACATCACTGTGGCAATTTGAAGATGATGGACTCATACCTATTGCTATTCCGCTGCAATATAATGTAATAGCCTAATGAGCTAAGTTTGATGTAATAAAATTATGTTATTCCTGGTTATAAAGTTATATTATGACCTTTGTTTCTTGATATTACATCTTACTGTGGATGCTAGCTATTGATCCAGGGACTAGCATTGTAAAACACAGGAGGACTCTACCTTATTAGGTTGGGACCTCTCCAGATGGTATCGAGCTTTGTGTTGCCTAGGATTTGTAAACCCTAGGATTGGACAAAAACCCTTAGAAAAATAGGAGTGATATTTAGTTCCAAAAACTTATTTACAAAAACACTTGTAAACTCTTTCCTCAACCATTTTGGTTTCAACTCTACTTCTCTTCTACTTCAACTTGATGGAAAAACCTACCCCATGACCAAAGACTACTCTATGTGCAAAAGACTTCTTCAACTTCTTCAACTCTAATGACTTCAACATCTTGACATATTCACCAAAGACTTCCAACTTGGAAACTATTAAGAACTACAAGTGAGACAAGGAAAACCTACTCAAGATTTAGAGACTAAGGGAATGCAAAATAAGAAAGTGCCATCAAAAACTTTGAAGTATTGTGACCAAGAGTTTTCTCAAGGGAACCATGATCTCAAGTAAGAAAAATCAAGAAGGAAGGAAAGATCACAAGTGAACCATATAGATAGACCACCACAACTTAGTTAAATCAAACCCAACTTATGTGGTGTAACAAGGATGTTTTGTTGCCTAAGTATGTGCTTGAACTTTGTTGTTTGAGTGGAGTGTTTGCTTGTGTTTGCATGCACATTGTTTGTGTGAATTGAGATATGTGTGATTAGAAATATCTCATTAGAAATATCTTGTCTATTCTAATCTCCTTCAAACCCAAACAGATGACTACCCCAAAGGATTCCAAGGTTGATAACACCAACACCACCAAGTCGACCTTGGAGAACTCATAGCAACTCAACATCAATTGAATCAATTGACAGGTTCTTAGCCAACAATAATAATGAAGATCCAGACTACAAAGGTTTTTAGAGGAACAGTCCCAATTGATGCTTAAGGTGACTAATCAAATGATTAGCATGGAAGAAAACTTACCTAGAAGAGAGTATGATAGCAAGGATGAAAGGAATGTGGTTCTAGATGGAGCCCCAGCTTGCATTATTTGTGGAGACAAGGATCATACTTCCACAGAGCATGAAGGACAATGCCCAAATTGTGATGAAGATCATCCTGTTGGAGAATGCCCTACCTCTCAAGCTACTTGCTATCTTTGTGAAGGAAGTGATCATACTCCTGGCCTATGTCCTATTTATGCCATGGTAGAACAAAGGAAGCAAGAAGGATCCAAGTCTACCAAAGGGAAAGGACCACTATTACTTCCAAGCAAGACAACCCAATTCAAAGGATCAAGGAAAATCAAGAAGCCCAAGCAAGACATGAGTCTAGTACAATGTCGTAAATGTAAGGAAATGGGACACTACTCCAGTGGATGCCAGAACATAAAGAATAAAGGAATTGACCAAGTGTGGTGTAACAACTAATGAACCAGGTCACTTTGTAGCAACTTGCCCACAAGAGCAACGTAAAGAACTCAAAGACATTAATTGCTTCAATGCAAGAATCCAGGACACTATGCAAGCAAAAAGGATGAAGAACAAGTTGAACAAGCCTATGGAGAAGCTCAATCTTGGTCCATGAGTCAAGCATAGGAATAAAGCAAAGGTTTAACTTAGAAATTCCGGACCCAAGAAGGCCAATGTGTAATTTTTGTTTGAAAAATTTTAAGGGTGGTAGTACCCTAGTTGTTTGAACTTGATTGTAACCTCTTCCCAAATCTCGGGACGAGATTTATTTTAAGTGGTAGCTCGTCACATCCCAAGATTTTCCAAATCTTGTAATGTGAAAATAAATTAATAAAATAAAACTTTGTTAATTTTCGAGCAGAAGAAACTTTTTGAATACAATTGGAACCTCAAACCCATTTGAATTAAAATAAACCTCAAGAGATTTAAAAAGATAAACATTTAATAAAAGGAAAATGAAAACATTTGGAAATACTATTTTGAAACAATTAAATGAAAAGATTTATTTTCAAGTGAAATAGAAGTTTTATAAATAAAGATTATTAAATAAAGGAAAATTAAACCTTGACCAAACTTTTGGAATTAAAACATTTTATTCTAAATAAATTTAGCAAAAGTTTATTTAAAATAAATTAATAGGGATTTAATATCCAATTTTATTTAAATAAGAAGTTTTACCAATTTAATTTAAACATCAAAGCTTGCTAAATTATTTTAAATAAGTTTTCTAAGTATTTAATTCTCTTAATTAAAACCTACTGATTGGATTTTGAAAGCATTAGATTTCAAATGAGGATTTTATTAAATGAAAACCCTATTTGATTAATAAACCATGGTCCATTTTATTTAAATTATAGATGGGACCATAAACAAAATCTCATGAATATAAAAAGATAAGAGAATTGAATTTCCCAAAGCTATTAAAGCCTTACCAAAACCCATACCAAGTGGAGTACAATAGATCTTAAAAGGAATCAAAAGTATAAACAAATAATAAATAAGTTTTCATAAATTGGAATCACCAAGTTTGGATCTCTAAATAAAAGATATGGATTTCATAAAACAAAAATGAAAATATTAATAAAGAATATTTACACCAAATCAAATCTTGGCCTAATCCATGAAGTAAATGGAGTGATGATTAATCCCAATTCAAATAAAAATATGAAATAAAGAATATTCCAAATAAAAATAAAATGGAAATAACCATTCTATCCCTATATTAAATAAGGACAAATCTCTAAATAAAAATACATGAGAAAATGATATTTGGAATTAAAACAATTACCCAATCTTATATGATTAATAAATCACTTTGGAATACTTTCCAAATAATTCAATATGAATTATTTGAACCAAATAAACAAATCCCAAAAGGATTATCTAAGGACCATTTATTTAATTATAAATGGAACCTAAAATAAAAGGTTATTTTATTTTAAAACAAGATTTCCAAGCATCCTTATTTTCAAATAAAACCTACTGGTTTGATTATGAAAATAATTAGATTTCAAATGGAAGATTTATTAATAAAATCAAACCCTATTTTATTAAATAACTAGTGATCCATTTTATTTAACTATTAAATGGATCCTAAAATAAATAAGGATATTATTTTATTTTATTTTGAGATTTGGTTTATGTTGATAAACAAAATCAAATTCAAATTACAAACTGAATGATTGTTTGGATTTGATTTGAGTGTGAATTGTTTGTTTGGAAATTCAAAACAGAAATTGAAATTAGAAAAGGAAAAAAAAGCGAAATAAAATAAGCAGCCCCAACTACCCCACCCACTAAGCCAATCCAGCCCCCTCTCCCCTCCCGAACCGTTTTCTCACCCTGAAGCAACCCACGCGGTGGTGGACCTTCTCTCGATTCATTTCCCCAGCACAATGGACCCACATCCTGTTCCCCTTCTTCCTCCCGCGACCTCCTCCTCCCCATAACCACGTAACCAATGCGAAGCGCCACCTTAATTCCCCTGCGACCATACTGTTTTAAATCGCCCCAGTCCTCTCCGTTTCCCTATGCCTTCTTCCCGAGCCGCCATAATTTGTTCTCGAGCAACGTCTCAGCTTCCAATTTAGAACACACCACCGAGCCTTCGATCATCTGGCTGACAGCTTCCCACTCCCTAACGCATCTCCCAAAGTTCATCCGCGGGCTTCCGAAGTCGACAAAAGCGAAGCGCCGTCGCCTTCTTCTCCGACGAGCCGCGGGTAGAACCCACGCCCCTCTTCTTCGATGCATGCTCACATCATCTCTGTGACCTCCTGTGTCTAACCCAGCCCTTCGTTTGTCCTCTCGTGAACCACAACGTCCCGTCGTCGAGCCGCCGTCGCCGAACAACTCCGTGAGCAATTCTTCCGTCCCGTCGCCTTCATCAACCGGTGGCAAGTTGAGCATCCTCGTGCCACGGCGAAAGCTCCTTCTCTCTCTTCGCTTCGCTTCGCAAACACCGCCGCTTGCCGCGCCGCCGATCTTAGGCCATTGGATTGAACCGTTGGATCTTGATCCAGGCTTGGATAGATTCACTTATACCGATCTGAGCCATTCGATTTAACTAGATCCAACGCACTGCAGCGTGATCCGAACCGCCGTCGAATGGAAACGTCGCGTGTCATCATTTGTTAAAAATAGAAATTGAAATCAGATTTTGATGCTATCTTCAAACACTTGTAACTTTCAAACCATACGTCCAAATTTGACAAATTTTATATCAAAAGATTCAGGAGAACAAGACCTAACCAACCCTACCCTTAGTTTAGCAAATAGTAACTGGTAGCTTGTTTGAATTTGCAGATTCTTTTGTGTGCTTGCTAACATTAGAAAAATCATTTAAAAATGAATTTTGATATCAAACCTTTGCCAATTGGTTTGTTGTGACCCTACTGACCCTAGGAACCAACCCATAGTATTAAAAATGATTTTTGTGAAATTTAAGTTGAATTATTTAACTTAGCCATTTTCTAGCCAAATAAAAATTAGTGATTTGATTATGGAAATGTTTAAAGGAAGAAAACCTTGAGTAGATGGTTTGGACCAAACCTACTGACCCAAAAACACCAAGTTTTGCAATAGCAACTCATTAGGTGAACCCTATGGACTAGTGCCTTAGTAAAAATATTTCTACACCACATAAAATAACATTTTGTTTTGAAAAGGGTTTTAAAGTGAAACCTTTTGCAAATGACTTGGCCACTTTAGAGAATGACCATTAGATGTACCCAAATGACTATGACCCACTAAGGACCACTTTTTCAAACAAAACAAAGCTTGGCATGCTTGCATGCATTTCTTTGACTTTGTTATTTAAGTGTGTTGTTTTGCTTGATTGATAGATTGAGTTTGTACCTTGCTTGATTGATTTGTAGTGACTTGAAGAGTGTGATTGTGCAAAGATCAAGAAGTGAACCTATACTCTACAAAAAAGGCAAGTGATGCTTCATACTTTCTATCCCAATACTTTGATTATGCATTAGTAATTTTGCTAAGTAAACTTGCATGGATTTTGCTAGGTATAGATCTTGCTATAGGAAAACCTTGTAGATGAATCCTTAGTAGGAATTCCTAAGTTAAGTTTCCTAATACTACCAAGCTTAGCCTAGCTAATATAAAACAGGGGTGGAATATATATTCACATTATGGAAAAATAATCTAAGTCTAAAGGACTTATGTTTTGTTTAATAAAACAACTAAGTTAAGGAATCACCAGGTGGAATGGAAAGATTGGGATATGTTGAGTGGTTACACAAGGCCAGGGTGAACCTTGTGTATCACACTTGTGGATGGCCACCCAGGAAACAAAGGGATTTGAGATGTCAAATGTTGAGAAGCTTCAAGTGCAACCACTTGGCAATATGGGCTCTGCCATGATCATATAGGTTGCAAGAACTTAGCCATATGGACAGTGGGTGGTAGTGTTTGATAGGTTGGAGCGTCCATTTTGGTCTAAGGAAGGCTTCGAAGATTTTGTCTTGGGAAACCAAGTCTTGTGGGTAAAGTGCACCACCTCTGCAGAGTGTAGAATCTAAGTACTTAGCCATGTCCCTGGTAAAGGACAATTTGAGCATCAAGACATGGAAGCAATCAAGAATCTCATCATTCCAATTTCTAAATAAAAACTTGTGGGTGAACAAGGGATTGTGTGTTTTCTTCAATCTTTGATGGAAAGATGGCTTGATATAAGGATCTTGAAATCTTGGATTGAGGAAAATAATTTTACCAAGCACTTCAGTCTTTGATTTGTAGATGCCTCGAGAAGGATCTTGGTCTTTGATTGAGAGAAGCATTGGAAAGTTTTTGACAAAACTATTTATTTTCAAATGATAAGAAAAATCTATTTTGAGCAATGCAAGCCTCAATTCCACTTAGCCAAATGCATATAGATGATAGACTCCACTATACTACCATAGTATCACTTGCCAATACAGTTCAAATGTATTGACCCTTTGTGGTCAGAACTTGTATGTTGCGAGATTGATTGTTTTAAGTGAAGATTGATTGTTTAGGATTACAAAGTCTACAACCAACATCTCGCTGTGGCAATTTGAAGATGATGGACTCATACCTATTGCTATTCATTGCAATATAATGTAATAGCCTAATGAGCTAAGTTTGATGTAATAAAATTATGTTATTCCTGGTTATAAAGTTATATTATGACCTTTGTTTCTTGATATTACATCTTACTGTGGATGCTAGCTATTGATCCAGGGACTAGCATTGTAAAACACAGGAGGACTCTACCTTATTAGGTTGGGACCTCTACAGATATAGAAAACAAAAATTTTCCTACGATGTGAACTATATACCAAGATCTATCTACTAGATACAAACAACGGGCGGATGTATATCCGTAGAGAACATACCCTTGAAGACCGACAAAGCTTAATGAGTTCAACTCGTGGTTGATGTAGACGATCTCTTGCCGATCTCAAGATCGAGAGGAAGTCCTAGCACCGCAAATCAGCAGCGCATCCGTTCTCGCACACACGTTCGAGGCACCGAGCAACCTCCGCCTCCTCGCTCCAGCGATGCAGCGGAAGCACAACTCTTTCTTGCCGAATAGCCACCGGGAACATGTATCTCTCTAGTCCGAGACCATGGGGGATAAATTCTAGAGGGGGGGAGAGATCCTTCACGAGGAGGTGTGTGAGACAAGTGAGGAGGGGGGCTCCTTTTATAGGAGGAGGGGGGCACCCAAGGGGGTGGCCGGCGCATGGGGGCTGCCCCCTTTCCCTCCCCTCTTCATGTGGGTGGACACTCCACTCACAAATCTCCTTTAAATTCTCTCCACTCAAAAGTCCACTCAAATTCCCATTAAATTTCCACCAAATTTAATGCAAACTCTCATTAAATAAAAATATTTTATTTTATTCAGAATTTTGTCAATTAATTTAATGACAAACATTCACAAATAACCCCTTGCTAGAATTCTGTTTCACATGCATAACCACTTTATGCAATTTCACCGAAAACTGTTTGGTATCTAGTGAAATAAATTCTGCGCTTATTCATTCTTCGGCATGAAACATTTGATCCAATTGGATGTCGGTGTCTCTTAAGTGTGTCACCCTACGGTTCATGAATAATGCGGACATGATCGAGACCCTCTCGGATCAATAATCGAGTGGGATCTGAGACCCATCTGACTCCACACATTCAACGATGACTTTCTTGTGATCGTCGGAACCTTTTACGCTAGTATCTTAATCCCTTTGTTTCACGATATATTACATGTCTGAGATTCGATCATCGGTATCTCCATACCTAGTTTGATCTCGTTACCGACATGCACTCGTTTCTCGTTCATGTGATATAACATTCTAGTGATCAAATCACTTGCTTGCAAGCTAATCAATGTGATATCACCGAGAGGGCCCGGAGTATATCTATCCGTCATCGGGATGAACAAATTCCACTCTCGATCCATGAGCCTCAACATAACACTTTATTAGTTCTGAATCCATCTTTATAATCACCCTGTTACGGTGTGACCTTTGATGTTATCAAGAAACTCTTCCGGCGTTAGTGATTGACATGATCTCATGGTCTAAGGATTAGGATCACTTCGTAAGTTATTATAGCAATATAAACTCAATGACTTTGATCGTAATGCTATACTTCGGATGAATGTTAATCACACCATTACACTAATGTTGTGATCCCGTTATTAACAACATCCAATGTCCATGATCAGGAAACCTTGATCATCTTGTTAATCAACGAGCTAGTTTATAAGAGAGGCATAACTAGGAACTTTCTGTTTGTTTATTAAACACACATGTATTAACGTTTCCATATTAATACAATTATAGCATGCAAAATAAACATCTATCATATACTTGGAATACACATAATAAACACTTTATTATTGCCTCTCAGGGCATATTCCTTGATCTCCACTTGCACTAGAGACAATAATCTAGTTACATAGTGATAAATCTAACACCCATTGAGTTCTGGTGTTGATCATGTTTTGCTCTAGGGAGAGTTTTAGTCAACGGATCTGCTACATTGAGATCTGTATATACTTTACAAATCTTTATATCTCCATCCTTGACATGCTCGCGGATGGAGTGAAACCGGCGCTTAATATGCTTGGAATGCTTGTGAGACCTTGGCTCTTTGGCATTGGCAATGGCACCATTGTTGTCACAATAGATCACCATTGGGTCCAACGCATTTGCCACCACTCCTAGTTCGGATATGAACTCCTTCATCCAAACTGCTTCCTGAGCCGCTTCTGAAGCAGCGACATATTCGGCCTCCGTTGTTGATCCCGCTACCATAGGTTGTTTGGAGCTCCTCCAACTAACCGCTCCGCCATTCATGAGAAATACATATCCGGATTGAGACTTAGAGTCATACGGATCGGTGTCAAAGCTAGCGTCGACATAACACTTAGCGACGAGCTCTTCTTCACCTCTGTATACAAGAAACATATCCTTAGTTCTTCGTAAGTACTTAAGGATATTCTTGACCGCTATATCGATGTTCGAACACGGATCCGATTGGTACCTACTAGTCAAACTAATAGCATGTGCCACATCCGGTCTTGTACATAGCATGGCGTACATTATAGAGCCTATGGGTGAACCATAGGGACTTTGTCCATTATCTCTCTTTCTTCCTTGAAGCCGGACTTTGAGTCTTACTCAATGTCTTGCCTTGCAACATAGGTAAGAACCCTTCTTACTTCCGTCCATTTAAACTTCTTTAAAATCTTATCAAGGTATGTACTTTGCGATAGCCCTATTATGCGCCTAGATCTATCTCTATAGATCTTTATGCCTAATATGTATGGCCTTCACCTAGGTCCTTCATTGAAAATTTCTTTGTTTAGATAACTTTTAACCTTTGTTTAAAGATCTATATCATTTCCGATCAATAATATGTCATCCACATATAATATTAGAAATGCCACATTGCTCCCATTCACTTTCTTGTAAATACAAGCTTCTCCATAAGTTTGGACAAATCCAAACTCTTTGATCACCTCATCAAAGCGGAGATTCCAACCGTGATGCTTGCTTCAATCCATAGATGGATCGTGAAGCTTGCACACCTTGTTAGCATCCTTAGGATCGACAAAACCCTTTGGTTGTATCATATACAACTCTTCTTCAATATTACCATTGAAAGCGGTTTTGACATCCATCGCCATATCTCATAATCGAAATATGCAGCAATTGCTAACATAATCCTAAGCGACTTTAGCATCGCTACGGAGAGAAAGTCTCATCGTAGTCAACTCCTTGAATTTGTCGAAACCCCTTTGCGACAAGTCAAACTTTATAGACGGTCACATTACCATCGACATCAGTTTTCCTTTTGAAAATCCATTTGTTCTCCACGGCCTTTCGGTCGTGAGGTAATCCACCAAGTTCCAAACTTGATTTTCATACATGGATTCCATCTCGGTTCATGGCTTCTAACCATTTGTTGGAATCCGGGCTCATCATCGCTTCTTCATCGTCGCGGGGTCATCATTTTCATCAACCATGAAATTCATGACAGGATTTCCGTCTGACTCGGGGCTGCAGCGTCTGTTTGACTGCGAGGTTCGTTAGTACTCTCTTCGGAGTTTCATGATCATTATCATTAGTTCCCTCTTCAACAGGTGGAGCCAACTCCGGAACAACTTCCGTGATGCGCTACTCGCCATACTTTGAAGAGAAGGTTCCAACCTCTTGAGTTCTACCTTCCGACTACTCACACCTTTGCGAAACTCTTTCTCTAGAAAGGATCCATTCTTGGCAACAAAAACCTTGCCCTCGGATGCGTGATAGAAGGAATACCCAATAGTTTCTTTACGGTATCCTATGAAGACGCATTTTTCCGCTTTGGGTTCGAGTTTATCCGGTTGAAGTTTCTTCACATAAACATCGCATCCCCAAACTTTAAGAAATATGACTTAGGTTTGTTTCCAAACCACAATTCATCTGGTGTCTTTTCAGCAGTTTAGATGGTGCCCGATTTAAAGTGAATGCAGCGGTTTCTAGTGCATAACCCCAAAATGACAACGGCAAGTCCGTCGGAGACATCATAGATCGAACCATATCTAATAAAGAATGCGATTCTGACGTTCCGACACACCATTTCGTTGTGGTGTTACGGCGGTGTGAGTTGTGAAACAATTCCACACTCTTTCATGTGAGTGCTAAACTCGTAACTTATATACTCACCTCCACGGTCGGACCGTAGAAATTTGATCTTTCTATTACGATGATTTTCCACTTCATTCTGAAATTCCTTGAACTTTTCAAAGGTTTCAGACTTGTGTTTCATCAAGTAGATATAACCGTATCTACTCAAATCATCCGTGAAAGTAATAAAATAACGATATCCACCTCGGCAAACACACTCATTGGACCACATACATCAGAATGTATGATTTCCAATAAATCTGTCGCCCGTTCCATTGAACCGGAAAACGACGTTCTAGTCATCTTGCCCATAAGGCATGGCTCACATGTATCAAATGATTCATAATAAAGTGATTCCAAAAGTCCATCCGAATGGAGCTTCTTCATGCATTTAACGCCAATATGACCTAGACGGCAGTGCCACATATATGCGGATATATCATCATTAAGTTTAATCCTTTTAGCATCAACATTACGAATATGTGTAACATTATCATCGAGATCTAATAGAAATAAACCATTCATCATCGGTGCATGACCATAAAAGATTTCATTCATATAAATGGAACAACCATTGTTCTCGAATTTAAATGAATAACCACTTCGCATCAAACACGATCCAGATACAATGTTCATGCTCGGTCGGGCACCGGATAACATTTATTCAAGTTTATAACTAATCCGACGGTAAGTGGAGGCAGAATTAAATGGCGATCACATCAACGCTTGATCCATTGTCGACACGCATCTTGACCTCACCCCTTGCTAGCGGTCGCTTGTTCCGCAGCCGATTCGAGTTACAAATATTAGCAAGAACCGGTATCAAATACCCGGTGCTCTGCGAGCACTAGTCAAGTACACATCAATAACATGTATATCATATATACCTTTGTTTGCCTTTGGCCTTCTTATGTCCGCGGATACTTGGGGCGATTGCGCTTCGATGGCGATCCCCTTACAATAGTAGCACTTTTCGGAATCGGACTTAGGTCCAACTCGGGGTTTCTTTCAGTAGCAACAGGCTTGCCGCCCTTACTTCCCTTCCGTTTTCCCTTCTTGTCTTTCTTGAAACCAGTGTTCCTATTGATCATCAACACTTGATGTTCCTTTTTGATCTCCACTTCTGCAGTTTTAAGCATTAACAGAAGCTCGGGGAGAGACTTCTTCATGCCTTGCATATTATAGTTCATCACGAAGCTCTTATAGCTAGGTGGCAGAGACTGCAGAACACGATGGATGCCTAAGTCAATGGGAATCGATATTCCCAAGGACACAAGCTTATCGGCGTAACCCGACATCTTGAGTACATGCTCACTAACGGAGCTGTGCTCTTCCATCATGCAGCTAAAGAACTTTTCTGAAGCGTTGTAGCTCTCTATAGCAGCATGTGTGTCGAAAATCATTTTCAACTCACCCATTGTATCAAATGCATTGCCGTTTTCGAAACGCTTTCAAAGTTCCGGCTCTAGCCCATACAATATGCCGCAATGAACTAAGTTGTGGTCCTCCTGACGAGTCTGATAGACATTCTTCTCCTCGTCAGGGGCATCATCTAAAGGTGGGGGGCCTAACGGCGCTTCTAGCACATATTGCTTTTGTGCAGCAGAGAGGAGAATCCTCAAATTCATGGCCCATTCGGTAAAGTTGCTACCTTTCGTTGCTAGTTTCTCTTTCTCCATGAACACATTGAAATTAAAAGCAGGTGGTGACATCTACAACAGAATTTGTAAAGTTTAGACTAAGTGTATGATAGATTGAGTTCAACTAATCTATATTACGAATGAACTCCCACTCAAAAACGACATCCCTCGTGCCTTTTTGGTGATTACATGAACCAAATCCACTACACCAAGTCCGATCATCACGTGAGTCGGTATAGCTTCAAAGGCGAGCATCAAATGGGCATCATATCAACTATATGACTCATGCTTAACCTTTCGGTCCGTGTTCCGAGGCCATGTCTCTACATGCTAGGCTCGCGAAGTTAGAACCTTAGTATTCGCGTGTGTAACTTTTTTACACCCGAAATATGGTCGTGGATCCAAGAACACCCGATCATCACGTGATGTCTTGGAGCGACGAAAACATAATCGGTGCATACTAAAGGAAGAACACATTCTTATCTTGATATTTAAATGAGGGATCATCTTATTATACTAACAAAGCGCTAAACAAGCAATATAAGATGCTATCAAACATCATATGTTTATTAGTGAAATTATATGGTTCCCGCAGATGATTTCTATCATGTGCATCGTGGTATGATCACTATCATACCTATATGTGTAAATCCAAGGTCTATGGATTTTACAAGCTATGTGTGTTGTAAGAGTATCATCTCATACTTCTACTTACAACACTACCATATCATAACACTAGCCCATCAACAATCTAAACTAGACGCCTCTAATTTATCCATTGCAAGTTTTACGTGGCTTAGGGCTTTCGAGATAGAACCGTTCTTACCTACGAACATGAACCACAACGAGGATAATAAAATTGTTGACAACTCGCTTGCAAAATAGATATTGACTATCGTAGGAGAGACAGACACCCGCTAGCCACTTATGCAAACTAGTTGCATGTCAAGCGTGGAACAGGTCTCATGTGCGAGGACATGTAAAGTTTGTCCGGGCCGCTTCATCCCACTATGCCACCAATATCCAAAATTTCAACAAAGGAGCAACAACATGATCATCATCGCCCACATACTCATATGTGTACTACCCGTGTAAAGTATCTACGCATAGATCCGGCTCTGATACCCTTTGTAGGGTTCGCGACATAGAAAACAAAAATTTTCCTCGATGTGAACTATATACCAAGATCTATCTACTAGATACAAACAACGGCGGATGTATATCCGTAGAGAACATACCATTGAAGACCGACAAAGCTTAACGAGTTCAACTCGTGGTTGATGTAGACGATCTCTTGCCGATCTCAAGATCGAGAGGAAGTCCTAAGCGCCAAATCAGCGGCCGCATCGTGCTCTTTTACGTTCGAGGCACCGAGCAACCTCCGCCTCCTCGCTCCAGCGATGCAGCGGAAGCACAACTCTTTCTTGACGAATAGCCACGGAACATGTATCTCGCTAGTGCGAGACCATGGGGATAAATTCTAGAGGGAGAGAGATCCTTCACGAGGAGGTGTGTGAGACAAGTGAGGAGGGGCTCCTTTTATAGGAGGAGGGAACCCAAGGGGGTGGCAGGCATGGGGCTTCCCCCTTGCCCTCCCCTCTTCATGTGGGTGGACACTCCACTCATAAATCTCCTTTAAATTCCCTCCACTCAAAAGTCCACTCAAATTCCCGTTAAATTTCCACCAAATTTAATGCAAACTCTCATTAAATAAAACTCTTTTATTTTATTCAGAATTTTGTCAATTACTTTAATGACAAACATTCACAAATAACCCCTTGCTAGAATTCTATTTCACATGCATAACCACTTTATGCAATTTCACCCGAAAACCTGTTTCGGTATCTAGTGAAATAAATTCCTGCGCTTGTTCATTCTTTCGGCATGAAACATTTGCTCCAATTGGATGTAGGTGTCTCTTAAGTGTGTCACCCTACGGTTCGTGAATAATGCGGACATGATCGAGACCCCTCTCGGATCAATAATCAGAAGCGGGATCTGGAGACCCATACTGACTCCCACACATTCAACGATGACTTTCTTGTGATCGTCGGAACCTTTTACGCTAGTATCTTAATCCCTTTGTTTCACGATATATTACATGTCCGAGATTCGATCATCGGTATCTCCATACCTAGTTTGATCTCGTTCGACATGCACTCTTTTCTCGTTCCTGTGATATAACATTCTAGTGATCAAATCACTTGCTTGCAAGCTAATCAATGTGATATCACCGAGAGGGCCCAGAGTATATCTATCCGTCATCGGGATGAACAAATTCCACTCTCGATCCATGAGCCTCAACATAACACTTTATTAGTTCTGAATCCATCTTTATAATCACCCTGTTACGGTGTGACGTTTGATGTTATCAAGAAACTCTTCCGGTGTTAGTGATTGACATGATTTCATGGTCTAAGGATTAGGATCACTTCGTAAGTTATTATAGCAATATAAACTCAATGACTTTTATCGTAATGCTATACTTCGGATGAATGTTCATCACACCATTACACTAATGTTGTGATCCCGTTATTAACAACATCCAATGTCCATGATCAGGAAACCTTGATCATCTTGTTAATCAACGAGCTAGTTTATGAGAGAGGCATAACTAGGAACTTTCTGTTTGTTTATTAAACACACATGTATTAACTTTTTCGTATTAATACAATTATAGCATGCAAAATAAACATCTATCATATACTTGGAATACACATAATAAACACTTTATTATTGCCTCTCAGGGCATATTCCCTTCAAGTTCACTGGAGATGCTCTCCTTAGATAAACAACATGGCATGAAGGGTAAACAAATTACAGCAGGGCAATTGATAGGAACTGAGCAAGGTATAACAATGCAATTACTAGTCAGAAAGATCCTATGAGATTTGATTGGGCAATACAACAAGATACATAGACCGCCATCCAACTGCATCTATGACTAGAAGTCCGCCTTCGTGTTATCATCTGAACCCCCTCCAGTATTAAGTTGCAAGCAACAGACAACTGCTTTAAGCAAAGTGTGTAAGGTAAACAGTCCACATGTTCCATAAACAAGAGACCGTTGTTTTCTCCCTAGTGGCAACAACACATCTACAACCGAAGAGATTATTGTCACTTCCCTTGGAAACTAGAGGTATGAACCCACTAACGAGCATAAATACCTCCTCTTGGAGTCACTAGCAACTACTTGGCCAAGATAGCTACTAACAACGGCGAGCATGCAAGATCACAAACAACACAGACGTGATAAAATCATAAAGACAAAACCATTAATCAAACCAACATAATAATCTCAATATCCATCAGATCCCCGCAAACACAACATGCATGATTACAAATACATTAGATCTTGATAATGAACGGAGCTCACAAGATCTATACATGAAAGCACAAAGGAGGAGATACAACCATCTAGCTACTACATGGACCCATAGTCCAAGGTGGAACTACTCACGCATCATACCGGAGAGAAGGCCTCCAGGATGATCTCCCCTCTGGCAGGTGATGACCCACAAGTATAGGGGGTGTATCATAGTAGTTTCGATAAATAGGAGTGTCGATCCCAACGAGGAGCAGAGGGTGCTGAACAGTGGTATGGAGCAGGAAATCCCTGTGAATACTTAGCAAACGGATTTTTAGTGGTTTTCTGACAAGTCAACAAATCAAAGAGCAAGTAACAGAAGTAACGAACAAACAAAGCAAGTGGCCCAATCCTTTATTAGCAAAGGACAAGCCGGTGGAAATACTTATAAGGACCAAACGTTCTCGAGAACACATGGGAATTCTGTCAAGTGCTTTCGCTGCAAATAGCTGAGTACTCTTCTCTGGTGTTTGTAAGTGTTGTGTGGGTGAACCTGTGCTAACATACCGCCCTTCCTAGGACTAATACATACTTGTGATTAAACTCCCTGCAAACATCCGTAACTACAGGAAAGTAATTAAGATATAAATCTAACCACAGCCTCAAACTCTGAGATCATGCGCTCCCTTGTGCAAAGGTGTCCTAACGGGGGTTTAGGTTTCTATCACTCCGTCAACCCCGTGATTAGTAGCCAAATACACAATGCATTCCCCTAGGCCCATAAATGGTGAAGTATCATGTAGTCGATGTTCACATGACACCACTAGAAGAATAGCACCACAACTTAAATACTAAACCATTGAATAATAACTCATCACAGATTCACTACTAACAACATGACTTCTCCCATGTCCTCAAGAACTAAACGAACTACTCACAAGACATCATATGGATCAAGATCAAAGATGATATGATAATGGATAACAATCTGAACATAAACAATAATCCAATGGTTCCACTCACAAGCATCAACTACAATAGTAATTAACACCGGGAAAGTTTCCCCTAATGAACTAAGGAATATCCAACACAATTGTTACAGTGGGACGGAGTGGTGATGATGGTGCTGGTGGAGATGATGGTGTGGATGATGATGATGATCCCGATGAAGCCTAGCTTGATGATGATGTTCATGGCGATGGTCTCCCCTCTACGGGAAGGAATTCCCCTGGCAGAAATCTGTCTGCCAGAGAGATCTTTCTCTCTCGGTGTTTTCCGCCCCCAGAGACGGCGGAAGTCTATCTGTGGTCGCTCCTCAAAGCCTAGGGTTCTGAAGGGAAGTTCTACGCGAAGGGGGAGAGTCAAAGGCCGGGAAGGTGGGCAAAACCCACCCCAGGCGTGGCTTTAGGTGGGCCCGCGCCTAGGGGGTGGGCCCCCTATAGCCCCCTTCGCTCCTCCTTCTGGCTTCCTTCGTCTTCTGGTGAAATAATATGTTTCCATATTTTTCTGGTATTTTTCTAATCTTCACGAAATTGCACCGAAACACCTTCTTTTCCATCAGAATCCAGACTCCAGCAGTCCATCCTCCAGGAATCATCCAACATGCATAAACAGATGAAAATCCATAATTAATACCTCATAATAAGACAAATATCAATGAATAGAGGTAAATTATGATATAGAATGGTGATGCAAATTGGGCTATCAACTCCCCCAAGCTTAGACTTCGCTTGTCCCCAAGCGAATACTGATCTCAGTAAACATGTCCACATGTTTATGGAGTGAAGTGTCAATAAAAAGAATACGAACAAGAAGCATCACACTTACCAATGCACAACTCATAGAAGAAAGCAACTCACCATTATATAACTTATCTTGCAACCAAGTACAGCAGTCACAAATAGAGATGCATAAAGATAAATTATAATTGTAATTGGAAAACTTGTTCTTGGTCAGAGAACACCTGGCAAACAGTTTCATAAAAGCTTTTTTGTAGAAGTTTCAAAACAGAAGCACTCTTTGCTCAAAAAGGTTTTTCACAAGTGAAGGATTTCAAAGTAATACTCATAGATAAGAGTTTTGTGCAAACAAGGAAGATAAAGAACATGATTGAATAAATCACCATATGAATGCTTGAAATACAACAACTCAAATGCTTGCTTGAGATAGAGAGGAAATAGGTTTACTGACTCAACTTGGAAGTGGGAGAAAGGTCCTTTCTTAGAGGGAAGCAGGGATTACAAGTCATAAAGAGCTTCCAAAAGATTATAGTACTTACTAGCCTTGAGCCCACATTGCCCCTATCATAAGCATCTTTAGATGATTAAGGTTAAAGTGAACAAAGATGGATTATATGCTTGATGAAATATAAGTTGGCAATCTCATGTCCCTTGAATATGAGGGCCACTCCTCATGCATACTCAACTTTGCGTCTAGGTAAGTTCTTGTCATTGTAAGTATTTGCATATCATTGAGAATCGCTAACGGGGTACCCCTTGCACATGGTACAGGTGCTTTCCCATAACCAAAATTACAAGGCAAGCAGACAATGAGCATCTCAACGATCTTTTTATTTACTATGTGTATAGCTTTTTATTGAGGATGCTTCATAGATGACTCACTATGGTGATGCTACAATTTTCCACCATGATTAAGCATGCCTTAGCCTAGCGGCCCAGGCGTTTCTCTAACACAGAATACAAACTCTATGGACTTACAAGTCCCCTCTTTATTTCACACCGTTGACATCCATAGACAAAAGAGCACGATATCAACTATGTACAACAAGGTACAAGTGCAATGTTGAAAACGTTCCCTGTGACAGCACGGTTCTGCTAATCCCAACGTATAGATGCAAACATATACAACTTCGATGTCCACAATGGTTCAAGTCTATTAGGGGAAAGTAAATAAAGTGTGCCATCAAGTTCGTGAGAGATTACTAACTAGTTTTCACATAACAAAATACTTTTTAATTTGAAAGGTAGATGAAGCTTGAGAATTTTCTTGGAATAGCAATAGCTACTAGGTAGATATGGTGGACACAAGTGGCAATAGTTTTGGGTTTAAAGGGTTTTGGAAACATGAGAAGTATGCCTTCTCAAAACAGGTTTTTGGCTAGCAAGGCTGGCTAGCAAGCAAGAGAGTTGAAAGAAGCAAGCAAACATACAAGTAATAAAGCCAAACATGCAATCTTCCTTGAAGACACAAAAGAATCTTAAATAAAGAATACTAAGCTTATGAGCCAACAAGAAAGAAACCAATTGATACCAAATACCTATAAGCTCTTACTTTCTTTCTTTTTCTTTCAAATTAATGCCACTGACTAGAAATCGGTTTGACAAAACCAATTTAGATCCACTTGATGATCTAAAAGTGGTGCCAATACTGAACAACAAGATCCATCATATAATAGAGATTGCAAACTAAAATAAGAAGTGCAAAAAGTAAAAGATGAGACTTCTCATTAATATTGCAATAAAGGCACTCACACCAAGGGATACATAGATAATCAACTAAAAGAGAGATACTTCCACATGAAAACCAAACTATAAGATAACCCCTCTACCACAGATATGAATCCACTAAAAAGGTAAAAGATAAAAGATAATGGTGGTGATATCGCGGCACTCCCCCAAGCTTGGAACAAGCCAAGGGGATGCCAAACCTGATGACGAATTACTCCCTTGGTGGTGGTGGTGTTCTCTTTTTATAATCAAACTTCCAAGGCAATGGTTCCCCATCCAAGAAGGATATCTTCGTTTCTGTAATCCTAAAACTAGCAGTAGAGCTAATGCGATCAAATCTATCCTCATACTCACAGTTTTGATTTTGTATGTCATAGAGTTGTGCTTGCAATTGATTGGTGGTCTGACGGAGTGAGAATATCTCTTGTCGGAGCTCAGCAACTTCGCCCCCATGCTTGGTGATGAGTTCTGAACTTATCTTGTGAATAACATCCACTTTGCGTTCTGCCATCTTCTTGTACCTGAAAACTTCTTGTTCCAACGCTTCCATCCTGTCCTCCAGACTGCCTTCTCCTTTAGGGCCTTGAACTTCTTTCATCTGTACCTTCCCCTCTTTAAGGATGAACTCTTTGGGAGGAATCCTCAACTCATACATGTACGAGTTGAGGACATCCGCAGAGGAATCCTCCGTGGGTGATCCAGAGGAAGACATTGAGGCTCCAAATCTGAGAATTTTCCAGACAGAAATAGATCGAAAACGAAAACAGGACGAGAACACGATGCAAGAACCTTGGGGAGCCCGGGGGGTTATATATCACGAAGTTTCAATGCATAAGGAAGGTTTTGACACGGAAACAAAGCGGAGACGGAGTTCGAGGGTGGCAAACCCCCTCTAGGCACGGCCAGGCTGGGCCCGCGCCTAGGGTGGGTTTGTCCACCCCAGGCTCCATTTCCTCTTCAGTTTCGTCTCGTAACTTCCCTCATGTATTAAAAACATCAAAAACATAAAAATATTGGAGTTTCACGAACCTTCTGTTTTCACCACTTTTACCTATCCAAAGACGAACTCTGCAAATCCTTTCCTCTTTCTCCTGAGAATTTACTTCATACAAAACCTTTGCACAAACTCAATGACAACATTATTATAAGCAAAAACAATAAACCTTTGGTGCACACTTCAACTGAAAACTCATCAAAACAAAAGCTTCTGTAAGAGGCAAATGCAAATGATGGCAGAAATCTGTCAAAATAGACCAGCAGGTAAAGATTGATTTTTCTGAAGACCTTCTGTTAATCAAATCAAAAAGTGCAGAACTGATGAAAGTTGGGTAACAACCTGGAGAACAAGCTCAGAAAAATGCAGCTCCATCCGAAGTACTCAGCTTCCTCTCGAATTTTTACAATGCAGCACAAAAATCTATCCCAGGACAACCACTTTTCACAACTCCTCTACTTCACAAAAGTAGTTGAACTTGACACAGAAACCAAAACAAAAAGGATAAGGAGCAGTTATTACTGAGGTAATAACTTCCAAGACTCGACAAAACTCTCGGGTTATCTCCCAACAAGTACTTTTCTTTAATGCCTTTAAGTTAGGCTTGAAACTTCCAAAGATGCTCACATAGGATATATATATCCGGAGTGAAAAAGAGCATCAAGAAGCAAATAACCAACACACTTGAGTCTAACCCACTTCCTATGCATGGGGGTATCATGAGAAAACGAATTGTTGAAACAAAAAGCCACAAGCATAGGAAGACAAAACAGATGCAACTTTAAAGATCTCAACATAAAACGGGGAAACTTAACATCATTGACATGCATAAAACAATGTTTCCCTCTCTCAATATAACCTTCAGTAGAACTTTGAATAAAGTTGACAATATAACTGTCACTATAAACAACTTTATCATCAAAATAAGCATACTTACAGTCATCAAAAAGAGGTCCAAGGTCATAGACTGGATCAATTGAAGCAAGTTGTTCCATCCTGAAATCTTTATTAGGCAAGCTATTTTCACAAGGAGCTTTAGCAAATTTGGAAAATTTAAACTCATAAGAATCTCCATCAAACTTACTTAAAACTTTTTCCTTCTTACAATCAATAATGGCTCCACAAGTGTTTAAGAAAGTTCTACCAAAAATGATAGCACAAGTTTTGCGAGCTGTTGAATTAAGTACTAAAAAATCGGCAGGATATTTAATCTTACCACAGAGAACCTCCACATCTATTACAATGACAATGGGGCAAATGGTTTACTTGTTAGCAAGGTGAATAACCACATCAATGTCCTCAAGCTCACAAGGACTAATCTCATGCATAATTTCCCTGTAAAGCTCATATGGAATAGCACTGGAACTAGCACCAATATCACATAAACCATAATAGCTATGACTACCAATTTTAACAGAAAGCATAGGGACACTAGCTTTTCTAACTTTCTTAGGATGAGAGATAATATTGGAAGTGTCTTCACAGAAGATAATTGATGCAGCCCGACCTACGGTCGTTACTACATCAAGGTATCCAACTTACGCCAAGTCGTCATGGACTCCAAAGGTGAATCCGTTCCTCTATGCAAGCTCACTTCCTACCCTATTGAATGGTATGCTACTTCATACTCTGTCACATATGCATGATAGGTTCACACCGACCAGTACGGAGGCAAGGGAGGAAGCCCGGAGCATCAAGCCGGACAAGATGGAAGCTTGGAAGAGGAGGAGGAAGAAGACAGATCAAGGCATTTGCCAGTCCCTGCGGTACTACGGTCATGGAACTGCAGTACTACCGTCACGATACCGCTTCAATCGACGGCTCAAGCGATGCTCCAGGGACATAAGCGGTACTACCGGTCCTAAGTCCAGTACTACCGGTCATGTATGTGCCTTCGCGCACCTGTTGGGCCACAGCCATGTATTCCCCTTTACTTACCTATTCACCTAGTTTATCCCCAAACTACCCTTGTTTAGTGGATGGCCTATAAATAGATCCCCCACTCCTCATATATCCCTTAGGCATAGATGATAGACTAAAGACAACCCCCATTGTGGAATCTCTAGTTTTGCCTCATCCCCTTTACCAAGGGGACCGACTATCATCACCAACCTCGATTGGACTTTGCATCACGCATCCATCGTTGAACAAGGCCTTGGAGTTCGGTGTCTCATCTCCAAGTTGTCAAGACCCACCCCAAGGTGTTCTTCCCTCTCCGATGTGGATTTGAGGGAGCATGTTGACCGATCTTTCCTTGCGAGGATTCTATCGGACCGGTGGCCGCCGTTCGGGAGCAATCGGCCTTGTATCGTGTGAGTTTTGCGTGTGTTCATCGTGTTCTTGGCGAGGTGTGCGTTCGCTTCCGCTACCATCTCCCTTTCCCCTCGCTTTCCCATCGATTTGACCACGAGATCCGTGAAGATCAGGCCACCCAAGAGGTTAACCCCTTCATCATCTGGTATCACCAGCTTTTGGTTGCCACAGATTTCTCATCAATTTGGTCTTTTCCCCATAAATTCGAAAATTCCACCAAAAATAGCCCCAATTCGTGTTTTGGATCGATCTGTCATTTGAGTGCGTTTTGGTAGGTTTTGATCCGTGGATTACTTGATAAACTTGTTGATCTACCTTCCTTTGCGTTCCCATGGCCTAATTCCATCATTTACCCCGTCAATTTGGTGTTTTTCTTGAAGATTTTCCGCCCAAATCGCCCCAAAATCGCGAAAACGCTTCAAATCTGGGTGTCCCTGAACCAACCGGTACTATCGGGCTCAAAATCCGGTACTACCGCACTTAACCGGTACTACCTCTCAGCAAACCGGTACTACCCCCCAGTACTGAACAGAAAAAACAGATTCCCAGATTTCAGCCGCTCACCGTTTTGAGCATAACTTTTGCATTCGAACTCGGATTTTGGTGTTCTTTAGCTCGTTTCGAAGAGGAGAAGGATCTCTACATCATCATACACGTTTTTCATGCTATCTACTCCATCCAAATTCCGTGAGCAGGGCGGAATCCAACAATAAAGGGTGAAGATCGTCGACGAAAGGTATAAACATTCCGCGACTTCTCCCCACTTGCATTTCTTTGTGAACCCCACTATCTTTGCGAGCAACAAACACCTATTGAGACTAGTTCCTCTTATGATTGCTTGGGATATTCACATTTGATGCGTTATAGAATTCTGAGCAAACGATTGTGAGCGCTATCTCATATAGTTATCTTGTATAGTTGTTGGCACAAGGAAGAGGCAAGTGAAAAATAGAAAGAAAAAGAAAAAAAATATAGAAAAAGGAAAAGAGAAAAAAGAAAGAAATATACATATGCCTCATAGAATATGAAGCGCAAGCTCGATGAACATCATATAGGTGGTACTTATTGTGCATATCTTGTAGCCCACTAATTTTATGCAATTGAACTAGTGTCTCTCCTTGTACTTGTGTGACATGAGATTATAGCCTTCGCTAGGTAATCATTTGGTTCTTAGCTCACTTTCTCCGTTGCACAAGTCCCATTTATCCCACCGTGTGTGTTTCCTTGTACATATTTCCTATCTTGTGGATTGACTTGTTTTGCTTTGTGATCATTGTGGTTATTTACTTGCCAATACAACATCTTGATTTAGGATTGGTTCTTGACATGCCACTTTCCATACCTATCCACCATAGTCCTTCTGTGTGTGTTTTTTGGTTAGTAGTTGGTTTTGGTGTTCCGCGTGAACTTCACTTTGCTTGGTTTATTGCTCTCAAGTGTGGACACTTGCATGATACGATCTTCCAAGGTAAAGTAAGGTTCGACGTTGTATCCCTAACACCCTCTACCACTTCCATATACAACACTTGGTCTTGTGAAGCATGTCTAGGGACTCCGGGACCAAGGATGATTTCTATGAAGAATCCACGATGAGCCATCATGCCTATGTCTCCACAAGCATGGATAACATGATGGAGCACTACACCAATAATGGCTCCACATGCTTGGGTGACATGGAGTGCTACAACAACAATGACTCCCCAAGCATGGGCGACTTCAAGAACGACAACGACAAGCTCCTCAAGTCGCACCGGCCAAGACGGAGCCTACACCTCGAGTGCGCCAAGGTCCACCATGTAATGGACAAGTTCGAGAGCGACCTCCACAACTTCAAGACAACGAATTTGACAAAACCATGAGCAGGGTCGCCAAGATTCATGATGCTTTGCACTCATTACAACAACTCACCAAGAAGAGTGCCAAGGACAAGGGTCATCGTCGTGAGCGTCATGTGGATGAAAAAGTGTGCCGCCTACATCAACCATCGGCAAGGCACGCCAATGACCTCCGTCGACACCATCACAAGGCACCTTCAACTACTAGTGCCACCACCAAAATGGCACCAAGAGCAAGCCTTCGTCCATGCCATCAAGCTTCAACGACTACGCTTGCATTCGAAGACCTCATGAACAAGGAAAATGAAGACCTCTACTTCGCTAAGTTGGATATCATGAGACTACCTCCACCACTACTACAAGATGGCCACAAGACGGTCGAGCATGGGATTTTTCCTTCGACCATGGAGGCGAGCAATGATGCCCATCTTATGGCATCCAACCTTGAAGGTGACAAGGTCAAGAATGGTGAGCATGGGATTTTCCCTTCACCAAAGGAGGCGCATGGAGATGAGGAAACCGAGCCTATCCCCATATGCTTGAGTGATGATGTGCCAATCCCATGTGAGTATGAGAGCCACTTAGCCCACTTGAGTGAGAACAAGAGTGCGATGAGTGACTCCACCTTATGTGAGATTGAGTGCTTCCACTTGGAGGGCATGAGCGATACTCCTAGTGAGTTGAGAGTGGTAGTTGATAGGTCAAGTGAGACCATTTCGAATTCTAACAACTTACCCTCTACCTCTAGTGTGTTCTCTTGTGTTGTGCTAGGTTCCATGTATGAAGAAGCTCCAAGCCATGAAGCAATGATGCCTCAATTGGAGAAGATGTACATGGTGGATTCTACGCCATGGATACATCAAGGAGATGAAGTCATCCACAAGGAGGCCACTACTTCCACAACACCCACTTCATATGTGAGGAACGAACAAGGTAACAATAAGGGTGTTGATGATGCCATGATCCCACTAGTGGACATGATGAATTGTGAGGATATGCATGTTATGGATGATACTTGTGACATTACTTATACTTCACTCACATTCCCATATGATGCTTTGCCTTTGCATAATATTGATCATGTGGAATTGTTTGATTGCGATATCATTGCCATAAACATGCCATGCTATGCATCTTGTGTGTATCCTCCAATTGCTTCGGACTTGCCTTGTCATGCTAGTCATTCAATTTCTCCCGTTGCTTGCGATAAGATGAATGCTTGCTATTTCACTTGTTTTGCTTGCAACAATATTGATTATATGCGTTATAATGAGATGCCCCCATAGCTTTTTCAAATTTTGGAGATTTTGATGATTTCCATGATAAGCATGTTCCCCACTTGCATACTCACCATGCATCTATTTCATACTTGATTGACATTAATGGTGATGTGCACAAGAAGAGATACGTCATGATGGATGATGTGTATCTCTAACATGCACACAGGTTCTTCCTTTTGTGTATGATGTGTGTAGGTACCCGCACTAGCATGTCAACCTCCGTTGAGCACGAGTTGACAAAAAGAGTTCTTGAGAGCATCCCATAAGTGAGTTCAAGATCGAACCCAACTCTGTTACCTTTTGCATGCTTTGCATCTTTCATGTTGGCAAATTGCTCTTTCCTATGGTTTGATTGCAAGCATGTTGATGGTATTATCTCACCTTGGGACATTCATGTTTCTTTGCTATTGGATATTGATGCTTTGTGTGTTGCAACAAAAATGTTGAACAAATTCTCTTTTTGATGTTGTGTGTGCAACCATAATGCCATTAAGAGCATGTATTGTCATGAGAGCTTTCAAGTATCTCGTCTTGTTGTTGCAACAAACATAAGGACCACTTGCTCTTCCATTTTGTTTGTTTGCAAACGTGTTGTTTTTGCTTCCGCTTGGGATACTCATATTCCCATGATATTTGCTTTCGATGATTTGTGTGTGACATCCAACATGTCGAACAATTTCTCTTTCCAATGGTTGGTTTGCACACATAGTGATGTTGCTTTGGACATTCTTCCTTGTGTTTTTTTGGCCAAATTCTCCTATTCTTGCATCAAAGATGTTGATATATTTAGTCAATTGCTTTGTGTGCCACCCTACTATGTTATATGGAGTTTTTGAGTTCCCACATTTGGATGATGCTCAAACGATTTCCATGCACATTGACCTTTCATATGCATTACATTTTCTATACATGCATTGTGTTAATAGTGTTGTGAACAAGAATGGACATGCCACATTTGACATGCTCCTCTATCACGCACGGAAATATTTTGCTTGGACTTTGTTGTGTGAAGGTACAAGTGCATACACGTCAACCTCTACCAACCATGTGTTGACAAGAAGAACCGAAGAGAGTTACCTATGGCTACCCTTCATCGAGATATCTCTACAAGCTAAGGTGACTTCCTGCTACTTGAGGACTCATGCTATAATGTTCATGAATTGGCTACGCTTTGAGTGTTGCTTTGCTTTTGTCGTGAGCTTTGTAGGCTTCATGGAGGGTGAAGGAACATTGAAGTGTTGTCAAGTCAATCTTCCCGAGGACGAATATATGGTGAACCCCAGGATCAAGGATGTCCTTCGACCTCTTATACTTCCTGATGAACATGGAGAGTCAAGGACGACTCTTTTTGAAGGGGGGGAGATGATCCAGCCCGACCTACGGTCGTTACTACATCAAGGTCTCCAACTTACGCCAAGTCTTCATGGACTCCAAAGGTGAATCCGTTCCTCTATGCAAGCTCACTTCCTACCTATTGAATGGTATGCTACTTCATACTCCGTCACATATGCATGATAGGTTCACACCGACCAATACGGAGGCAAGGGAGGAAGCCCGGAGCATCAAGCCAGACAAGACGGAAGCTTGGAAGAGGAGGAGGAAGAAGACAGATCGGCAGCTGCCAGGTCCCGGCGGGTCTACCGGTCGGCGGAACCGGTACTACCGGTCAGCGATACTACCGCCCCTGATACCGCTCGCTACTGACGGCTCCAACTGACGCTCCAGGACCGCAAGCGGTACTACCGGTCCTAGAGCGGTACTACCGGTGATGACCGGTACTACCGGTCATGTATGTGCCTGCGCGCACCTGTTGAGCCACAGCCCATGTATTCCCCTTTACTTACCTATTCACCTAGTTTATCCCCAAACTACCCTTGTTTAGTGGCTGGCCTATAAATAGAGCCCCACCCCTCATGTATCCCTTAGGGATAGATGATAGACTAAAGACAACCCCCATTGTGGAATCTCTAGTTTTGCCTCATCCCCTTTACCAAGGGGACCGACTATCGTCACCAACCTCGATTGGACTTTGCATCACGCATCGATCGTTGAACAAGGCCTTGGAGTTCGGTGTCTCGTCTCCAAGTTTTCAAGACCCTCCCCAAGGTGTTCTTCCCTCTCCGATGTGGATTTGAGGGAGCACGTTGACCAATCTTTCCTTGCGAGGATTCTATCGGACCGGTGGCCGCTGTTCGGGAGCAATCGGCCTTGTATCGTGTGAGTTTTGCGTGTGTTCATCGTGTTCTTCACGAGGTGTGTGTTCGCTTCCGCTACCTTCTCCCTTTCCCCTCGCTTTCCCATCGATTTGACCACGTGATCCGTGAATATCGGGCCACCCAAGAGGTTAACCCCTTTATCAAAAATATGCTCATCCTCTCTATTTCTAGTGACATTGTCTTTCACAATAGCCACCACAGGTTCATCACTCAAATTCTTACCAGGCTCCATATTTTTCATTGTACCTATGTTATTTGCACTAATAATCATAGAATACTCCTTTACCTTAGCTGTGAAAGGCATTTTCTCAACATGAGGTTCAGGCACAATATGATTAGTAGTACAAATTTGAGTACTTCTAATAGGAACATGACTAACAACATCTTTATAACGAGCATGGTACTTATTCCACTTCTTCTTAGGAATTTCAACATAATAGGTAAAGGCCTTAAAATAGTTGGCAATACTTTGGGAGTCAAGACCAAACTTGTTGCTAATACCACAGAAATTATCAGTACACATAAAAGATTTAATGCATTCATAATCATAGTTTATACCTGACTTTTTTCCTTTGTCATTCTCCCAAGCTTTAGTGTTATCTTGAATACGGTCTAAGAGATCCCATTTAGCTACTTCCTTCATACTTGTGAATGATTCAGCACAAGAGACATCTAGTAAATTCTTATCATGAAGAGACAACCTATCATAAAAGTTATTGAGAATAATATTGTTAGGGAGTTCATGAATAGGACATTTAAGCATTAGTAACTTCAATCTCCCCCAAGCTTGAGTTGTACTCTCTCCATCAAGAGGCCAAAAGTTATAAATAAGACTTCTATCCTCATGGATTTCACTGGGAGGATAAAATTTAGAGTAAAAGAGAGATGTCATCTCCTCCCATTCCATGGATTGTCCATTCTTTAGCATCTTATACCATGCCTCAGCTCTCCCTTTCAAGGATATGAAGAGTAACTTCTTCTTCACCTGTTCAGTTGTGATACCTGCACACTTAAACAACCCGCATAATTCATGTATATAAAGCAAGTGATCACCAGGATGGAAAGTTCCATCCCAAAATAATAATTATCCATAACATGATTTACAATATTTGTAGGTATCTTAAAAGGATCTATCTCAACAAGTGGTGGTTCATCTACTACCCTTTCAATGGAAGTAGTTCTCCCAAACAGAAAACCAAGTGGGTTATCCATATTGGAAACAAAGCAACAAATAGTAACAAAAGGAAATACTTACAGTGAAAGTTTCCCTTACCAGTTCCACTCTTCAATAGCGCTTCACTCCCCGGCAACGGCGCCAGAAAATAGTATTGATGACCCACAAGTATAGGGGGTGTATCGTAGTACTTTCTATAAATAGGAGTGTCGATCCCAACGAGGAGCAGAAGGTGCTGAACAGTGGTATGGAGCAGGATATCCCTGTGAATACTTAGCAAATGGATTTTTAGTGGTTTTCTGACAAGGCAACAAAACAAAGAGCAAGTAACAGAAGTAACGAACAAACGGAGCAAGTGTCCCAATCCTTTCTTAGCAAAGGACAAGCCGGTGGAAATACTTATAAGGACCAAACGTTTTTTAGAACACATGGGAATTCTTTCAAGTGCTTTCGCTGCAAATAGTTGAGTACTCTTCTCTGGTGTTTGTAAGTGTTGTGTGGGTGAACCTGTGCTAACATACCGCCCTTCCTAGGACTAATACATACTTGTGATTAAACCCCCTGCAAACAACCGTAACTACAGGAAAGTAATTAAGATATAAATCTAACCATAGCCTTAAACTCTGAGATCCTGCGCTCCCTTGTGCAAAGGTGTCCTAACGGGGGTTCAGGTTTCTGTCACTCCGGCAACCCCGCGATTAGTAGCCAAATACACAATGAATTCCCCTAGGCCCATAAATGGTGAAGTACCATGTAGTCAACGTTCACATGACACCACTAGAAGAATAACACCACAACTTAAATACTAAACCATTGAATAATAACTCATCATAGATTCACTACTAAAAACATGACTTCTCCCATGTCCTCAAGAACTAAACGAACTACTCACAAGACATCATATGGATCAATATCAAAGATGATATGATAATGGATAACAATCTGAACATAAACAATAATCCAATGGTTCCACTCACAAGCATTAACTACAATAGTAATTAACACCGGGAAAGTTTTCCCTAATGAACTAAGCAATATCCAACACAATTGTTATAGCGGGACAGAGTGGTGATGATGGAGCTGGTGGAGATGATGGTGTGGATGATGATGATGATCCCGATGAAGCCTAGCTTGATGATGATATTGATGGCGACGGTCTCCCCTCTCTGGGAAGGAATTCCCCTGGCAGAAATCTGTCTGCCGGAGAGATTTTTCTCTCTCGGTGTTTTCCGCCGCCAGAGGCGGTGGAAGTCTATCTGTGGTCGCTCCCCGAAGCTTAGGGTTCCGAATGGAAGTTATAGGCGAAGGGGGAGAGTCGGAGGCCAGGCAGGTGGGCCAAACCCACCTAGGCGCGGCCTCAGGTGGGCCCGCGCCTAGGGGGGTTTGGGCCCCCTGCAGCCCCCTTCGCTCCTCCTTCTGGCTTCCTTCGTCTTCTGGTGAAATAATATGTTTCCATATTTTTCTGGTATTTTTCTGATCTTCGCGAAATTGCACCAAAACGCCTTATTTTCCATCAGAATCCATACTTCAGCAGTCCATCCTCCAGGAATCATCCAACATGCATAAACAGATGAAAAGCCATAAGTAATACCTCATAATAAGACAAATATCAATGAATAGAGGTAAATTATTATATAGAATGGTGATGCAAATGGGGCGTATCAGCAGGGTGCCGGGAAGAACTTCAGACCCCCCCGATCTAGGGATGATGGTGGCGGTGGCTACAGACGGTTTTGTGGATATTTGATCGGGTCCTCAGGGTTTCTTCATCGGGGGATTCTTATAGGCGAAGGGGAAGGCCGAGGAGGCGGCCAGGGTAGCCAAACCCTAGCCAGGCGCGGGGCTAGGCCCACCCGCGCCTAGGGTGGGTCTGGCCCCCTGGCTGCCCCCTCCGGCTCCCCTCTGGACTTCTTGTTCCCCACGGAAAGTAATTGACTTTGACGTTTGTCCCGTCCAATTCCGAGAATATTTCTTTACTAACTTTTCTGAAACCAAAAACAACAGAAAACAGGCATCTGGCATTGTTGCAACTTGTTAGTAGGTTAGTACCAGAAAACATGTAAAAAGCACCTGTGGACAAGTAAAGCAAAGTAGATACTAAACAAGCATGGAGCATCAAAAATAATAGATACGTTTCCAACGTATCATACCTATGGTACACCGGGTTTGCCTGTCATGTGTTTATGTGAGGCTTGACATATTGCGTGTATGATGTTGGAATGTGTTGTTGGTCTGCCCTGGAACATCCGATCCTAAAGCTTAGACCACCTTAATGGTATATCCCGACACCAACACCCCTCATCCTGTAAACTGAGACCTCTCCTCTGTAGGATGGCCACATAAAGAAATCCCCGACAACCCCTATTCGTGTCCTAGTTCTAATCGCCTCCAAAGGGCAACGACCCTTTTAACCCTCTATCGAATCAACTGGAAGTCCTCGCCATAACACAAATGCCCCAAGAATCCGGAAGATAAGGATGCACGAAGACAACGAGTCTACTATGTCATCGTTTCAAAGCAACACAAAGAGTTCGAGTTAAGACAACCCCTGAAGCTAACATGCCTCCACCCCGACGAAGGACCAAGAAGAACCATAGCTAACCACCAAAACTACCCCGAGTTAACCCTTACGGCTTCATTAGGTAACCACCCTAGTCTTTCCACTCATTTCCAAAAGATCTACTACTAGAAGGTACCTCAAGAAGATCTCCAATCCAAGAACCTGCCCCACGACCCACTTCGAGAGTCGTCCGAGGAAACCGAAACCATACCTGCGCCTAATACTAACTGTATACCTTGATGAATCTGCATCTATATCCTTAACCTCATCCCTAAAACAACAACCTTGTAGATGTCTCCTTCCCGCTCAGATAGCATCATCGCTGGAGAAAGTTTTTGGCCCTCTGAAGAGCAACTGCATGACCTACTGAAGATCATCCATCGTCCCCCACCCAAGATCGAATGGACAGAGCTTCCTCGCAGCAACTCAAGCATAGCTCAATGGGTCATCAAGATCACCATTCCAACTCGTGAGATCGACCCCGAGCCCATCATATTTACCTTCATTGAACACAACTGGATAGATGGAGTTGTACGAGCGATACAACATATCATGGCATGCCTCTGCAAGATCCATGAAGAAGAGCTGAAAGACACCCCTTACCACCTATTCGGGAAGAGCGACAAGGATGGACTTTCCCACCAAATCCTTGCTCACTTGCTGCATTGGAAATCATCTAGAGAATATGGAATACCTACTGCAGCGCCATCAAGAGGACCTAGACAAGATTCGTCGTTAGAACATCCTCATACGTATGGATCTCGCTATACTCTGTACCAGGGAGAAGAGTCTACACAGGCCGTCAATGCTCTTCTCGAAAGGAAAGTGGTCGCTCTAGCATCGTCAGCTTCTGAAGCTGCTAACTCCGAGACTGAAAATGAAAAGTTGTCCTTCTACGAGTATCAACCTATCTCTCAGTCACCACCCTCGGAAGATCCACTCGTCAAAGTAAACATCGGAGAAGGCACGACTCTCACTTTCACTGCTGAAGAACTGAATATCCCTCATACCCCCGAGGAACTGCAGTAGCCGAAGTTAGGACACCAACTCAAGAACAGCAGCAAGACTTAAGCACTACCTAGGGAGTAATTCTTCCCACCCCGTAACTCACCCTTCCGGCATAGGGTAGAGTATGCATCATCCCAGAACCTGTTTTGTAAAACTCTAAGTGCTCCGACGACAGGCAGTCTAGACCTATTCTGTTATGTTCAAGTACCCTCGCCGTTGGTCGGCACAGACATGTTAATCTATGTGTGAACCCAGTTTGATGATAGGCTAGTCTGAGTTCACATATACGTATTTTGCCCATGACGTTGCATCAGACTCAGCCCAGAATGACCTCATCCTATAAGACCGCCTCTCTGGACCGTCAACTGCAAATAGAATCCTCCAACATATCGGACCCCTAACTAGCCTAGAACTAACTACTACTCCCTCCGTTTTAAAATATAAGATGTTTTAGCTTTGTAAAACAAATGTATCTAGACTAGTTTTAGTATATAGGTTCACTCATGTTTTGAGTGAATCTACACACTAAAACAAGTCTAGATACATTTTATTTACAAACCTAAAACATCTTATATTTTGAAACGGAGGGAGTAGGAAGCTAGGTAAACGCCCTTCCCACTATGACTACTACCTCAAGAAGTGGCATCGACGTCTCTCACGAAGCGTCTTATACAAGGTTGACAGAAGATAACCCTCTCTGGACAAAAGGTGTAGCGCCCTCCCCCAACATCATCATACGACTCCAATAAAGAAAGTTTGCGACTTCACCAAGAACCCCTAATGTCGTTCTAAGGGGGTAAAGACTGTGTCTTTCCCTCCCAAAACCCGATTAAATCCTGGAGTCGAACCCTAGTCATCGTTAGGTGATAACCGTCCAATAAATCGGAATCATGGCCCTTGACTGAAGGATAATAATCGCCACTTCTCCGGAATCATAAGATACTTAGGGACAGTTCCCCATCCCCAAGTTGACCGTCCAGCCATGCCCCAGTGTGCCAAAACCAAGAAGGCAGCAAAGCTGACTTCAACAAGAAGGGATTGAATAAGGCACAACTCGTCGTCTCGCTTCTCGAGGAAGAATGGATTCTACACTAAACCTACCTAGAATCCTCCTAAGGGGAAAAGACTGCGTCTTTTCCAATTGTTTCATCTAAACCTCCCAATCCAAAGCTACTCAGCTCTGACCCGTAGCTGACCATGCTTGTTTGTTGTAATAACTTTTAGCACCTAATAATTCCACCGCTGAAATTGTTAAGTGGATGCTATCACCCAACCCTACCTCTCCCGAATCTCGGGATGAGATTCTTTTAAGGGGGAAAGTTCTGTAACATCCCAATTTCATCAACTCTGATTTGTTGTCAAAAAGACAAAAATCAGGGGGAACAAAACCTTTTCCTTGTTAAGTGTTGCAATGTTTGCTTACTTGTTTGCTTGTGTTTCTACATCTGATTGCGTATTAGATAAAATACTTCTCACCACGACCCCCGTTGACAAAAACTATTTTTTCAAAAGAGATGTCTTGGCTCATCTTCCATATTCTCCAATGTTCTGATAATTCAAACTTGAGCCAAGGTGACTTTACAAAAACCAAATATTTCACTAGTTCTATTAAAAAAACTATGGTGACCTTATATTATCTCCTTATGCTTTCAAGACAGAATCTTCAACTACTCTTATCTCTAGGTTTTCCCAAAACCTTTTCATCCCATCTTGGTAGAAATAGCAAGAGGCCCTTATCTTAATTCAAATCACAACCGCTTCAAAACACCCATGCATACCTCAAGCTAGGCTTGATGCTAACCTTAGTAGTGGTTGGATAAGTTGATAAGATGAATTGCCTTGATCTGCTGATTGCCTTGTTTGCTTAGGAAGTAGCATGAGCCAATCTAGGAGCTCATCCTTAAGGATCAAACCAATAGTTGAGAGCATCAGTCTCAAACTAAGCATCCCCAAACTAAATCTATCTTGAGACACTCAAGTGAATCTCTAATCTACTTAACCAGATCAATTCTAAGCCAATCTTTTGTATTAGCATCCAACTCATCAAAGACCAAATACAAGCATGGATCCCCTCTATTCAATCTATATATCAATATCAACCACAAACTTCACCACCATACGTGTCTTGCAGTTGCACCTGGACTCATGTCTCAGCCTATATTTGTGGCCTTCCATTGTCAGTAACTTCTTTGCATGTTTCCCTTCCTTGGAACACACAAAACGCCTAAGATGAACAAACCCATCATCAAACTGCTTCACTTGGTGCTTCCTAATGCCAAACCCATGATCTTTGGCATATCTTTTGTAGAAAGAATAGGTTGCTGCTTCGCTAACAAATGTTATTTCCATTATCTTGCAATACAATTCTCTTTTATTGTCAGGATACCCAGTGTCATTTCTAAATTTATTTGTACTATCAATATGACTAAATGGTGCCTCCTGCAAATTCAAAAACCACCATTACAAATACAATTATATGCATGTTGGTTCGTTGATTGCTAAAAACGGCCAAGAAATAATACCTTACTAGTGTCAACCGACATATCAGAATTTGGTGCATCTTCACCATCATCAAAATTACCCATCTCCAAGTATGATTCACCATAATAGTCATACTCCATACCAGAGTCATTTACTACAAGAATAATTTAGCATTATTTAGTAACCATTATACAATTGCATCATCTGGTGCATGACATATAAAATGTAACACCAATACACATACCTCATTATCACTATCAGCAAACGTGTCTGTTTCTTCATGGTTGTTAAGGTCATTATGAAAATCGTCGTCATAGACAATCTAAAAAAATGAAGCCATGGGATATCATATATTATTTATTTTAAAAAATATCATAGACGAAGATAATGTGTCCTCATATCAAACTCATCTTCGCTCTAGCCGTCTTCAGGATGCGTATTGGCAGAAATTGGATCATCAGTACCGACATACCCGGTTTCATCATCGTTCATCCTAGATCTAGAGTCCTACATCTCCTATATGATTGCGCTGCATAGTTAGAATCACCAATGCTATGTGTGTCTAGAAAGCATGATCATGCGATGAACTTACAGAACTAAAAATGCAGCCGACGATTTGGATTAGAAACCCTAGAAACGAAGACGCCGAACCGCTGGCATGCCTTCTACCGATTGAAGTTCAATATGAGGGGACTTATCATGAGATTTATGCCTACTATCTAATAGTGGGAAATAGAAAAAAAAAGAAATCCGTGACCTTCGCTGATCTGCAGCGGCGGACGCGGGGTAGATCGATGGTCCCGAGGCAAAGCGGATCCGGGAAATACGAGCTACAGAGTTTTACTAGGCGGTGGAGAAGATAGAGCTTCGCTTCGGCCCAATAATGTTGCATGGTGATTAGGTTTCTACGTGGGACCCACGTGGGGTCGTGTCATACGGCGTCGATGGGTTTCGCCTGGACCAAAAAAACCGAAGCCAACAAAACATGTCAGACGGAAATGTCCAACAAATCTGTTCATGAATTTGCAGAAGATCTACACCGTTGTATAATGAATTTGTAGAATCACCAGAGCGGAAAGCAACATCGGTCGGTAGATTGTGTGGTCAAATTTCAGGTGGATAATTTTGTGAGTTCTTAATGCTTTTCTGAAATGTGAGCAAATGGCCAACTGAACTCTACTGTTGCCGTTTGGCTGAATGCAACCAGTGTGCGAGTGGCAGAGCAAAACAAATAGCATCCCAGACAAACAATATATCCATGTATGATCTATCTAGGCATGTAGCCATACAGTCATCCGGGTTAACTGGTTCCAAACATACAAGATCATTTCATTTCTGAACTCCGAGCAGAGCTACAGGTGGTTAAGAATGAGGGAGTGCGCTCGAGCCCTGGGGCGTACTGTACTCCCTTTGCGTTAAGCTTCAATTGGCTGAGGCTGCAGCAGCAGCCTGGCCGTTATCTTGGTGGACACACGTCAGTACAGGGTCCGCTTCGAGGAAGTCGAAGTCCACAACTCCGCATTCAAAACAAGTATAGGTAGGCGTGCGTTTCAGTTTCACCAATTTAACATATTCATCAAGCGACAGAAAGAGAAGGCAATGCAAATAGCACAATAAAGCTGCACATAAACAGGGTTGGAACCAACCATTCTGTAGGAGGCTCCAAATAGTTACTCCCTCTATTCCATAATATAAGCCTTTTGAACAAGCAGGGAGTACTATCTATCTTTTTTTTCAGCTAAAGTACTATCTATCTTAACTGGCCATATCAAATTTAAAGAAGGATGCATTAACTTGATTATGAATAAAAAATACTACTTCCTCCATTCACTAATGTAAAAGGCATTCTAGCTTTTTTCTAAAAACACATATATTTAGGCTTGTTTTAGCATGTAAGTTCACTTATTTTGGCATGTATCTAGTCTAGTCCACTTTGAAATATCTAAAAAGTCTTACATTAGTGAACGGAGGGAGTATCTTTTAATTAATATCCAGGTCCAAATTTAAATGGTGCAATGAACCCATGTTGACAATTAGCAGGCTAAGGGAAGGAAGTGCAGAATTTGAGGAACGCCGTAGCACATCATCTTTCCGTATGTACCTATAAACTGCTCTGGCGTGTTCTTCTTTGTGCGGGGAAATAGCTGATCGGCTTCTGCAGATAATTCATCAACGCAGCACGACATACATAACTGCAGGTAATCAAAATATCGTGAGGCACTACACATCAATGCAGTATCCACTAAAATAGTGCAGCTTTTGGTTTTACCTCAAACATCAGATCCTCCATCTGTGTAGAGCACAAGTATGTATCCAGCACTCCAGCTAACAGCCATACGTCTCTCCTAACTCCTGGTGTGACTCTTGAATTCCCTGCCATCCATACCCATGTTATGATCAAGTTTGAACAACTAAACAAAGTTGCAACCAGGATACGATAGGTATCATTACAATTATTATCTCCAAACATCAAATAAGGGAATTGAATAAATTGGTCGTAAGGCACTCGCTTCTCTATGACAGTGCTCATAGGTGCAGTATCAACCCTGTTTAAGGACTTGGGTGAAACTTTCTCCATCATGGAACGAAAATGACTCATTCCAGCATGCATTTCATCATTTGGAATAGGAGGGAGCCACGGGGCTTCTTCAATTCTAAAGACATCTTGAATCTGCGGAAAAGAAATGGAATGTGAAATTGGAATCATGTACGCATGATTCCTATTAAAGATAAAGAGCTTTCTCTGATCATTGAATAATATCCAAATTCCTACAAAGAGGAAATTACCTCTGTCCGGAGTGTCTCAGTAAGTTTTTGATCATCATCTGGAGTTATATGTACTGCATTAAGTGTGGTAGTGCTCCTCATCCTGCACATATAAAGTACAAATCTTTTTTTTTTCAATATTTACAGAAAACCTGGTCAAATGCAACAAAATTGGAGCCTACAAATCATACATATAACAACTTTCTGGATGTCGCCTTTTTTCTTTATACGTTGGCCCCTATAAAACATACATACACTATCTCTATAAGTTGCAAGGTTTAAAACTTACCTGCAACTTTTGTGAGGCAACGAACTTCTGAATACCCGAACTGGATCTGATGGCAGTGCCAGGTCATATAGTTTATTGTTGACATCATCTGATACTTCCAGATGGAACTTAGTTATCTGACCAAGGAGACATTTTAGACGTTTCAGTAAGTGAAAAAAATTCTGTAGCATTCTGCAAAGACAGAACTGGAGAAGTGGAAAAACAGACATAAGTGCAGACAATCAGATAAGAGTAGAGTCCAAAATACACTTAACTCCTTTTTTTCCTACTGATAGTGAAAAAATCATCATAGAAATCAAGCCATCCGTGGACTAAGAGAACTCCAAAATATTAAATGGGAAAAGCAACTGTCAGGTGAAAGCTTTGTAGACTGCCTAATTCGGCAGGATCCCTGCCAGTACAACAACTAAGAACAGCATATATGTAGACATATTGCAGACATGTATCCATCATTAAAATAATTTGAAGTTAAGTATCAGCAAACAGCCACGCCCCACAAGAAAAACAAGGAAAAAAGGACTATACTCAATATAACAACAGCATAACTGACCCATATAGCATTACTTTGCCACTAGTTTTGAAATTCCAGCTAATATACTCCTGGAATAACCAAAACATAAAATAAATTAAGAGAATAGTAGTACACAGTGTGGTACCGGACAACAAACTGGCAGCTCCCACCACTATAGCATCTCATTACAAGACAAAAGGACTTGGCATTATCTTGGGTTAAATGAAACATTGACCATACTCATGGATGGTTAAAATAAAACCAATGTCTATGGCATGGTTGATTTGGAAGCACCGGAACACCGCCTTCTTCTCTTCGATGGATCAAGATAAATACATGTGAGGGATGGGATCAATAAACCAACAGTCTATATAGCAGCCACTAATACGAAACCTCCCAAATTTAGGACAACTGTTCCAAATTAAATGAGAATGGCCACAGCTGCTTGTTGTATGCAGATGCAACTCCAAGAAGTAATGTGCTACTGGCAATTGAAAGTTTTCTATATCCTACAACACTGTATTGCTTTGCAAAATTTACTGAAGAGAGCATATGAAAAGATACTGACAAAGGTTACCTTTTTTGCAAAGTTACCAAACCTTTCAATTAGGAAACCAGGGTTGGTGTCATCTGTATGTTGTAGTTCAGCATTTGGTTCTGGAGGGCCCCTTCGTCTTTCCCTACCTCTTCCTCTGCCTCCTCTCCCTCCTCTTCCAGCTCCTCTTCCTCCATCCCCTCCTTCTTCCCCCTCTTCAATTTCCATATGGTCTTGCACACGGCCGTTTTCATCTAACTGAAAAGGCATATTCTGTAGTTTGAAAGCACAATCCCGCATACCGGGCTTATGCATCACTCTGATATCTTTAATAATCAGTTGGACTTGAGCTCTCTTTTCAATTTGTTTATCTGTTATGGGTGCTGGTTTACCAATTTCTGCGCGGATATCTTTGCAATCAGCTGACCAGTGCTGGTGTCTTTCAATGTCAGTAACCTGAACCATGCCCCCAGCTATGAAGTGCTCGTCAATTATGTCCAAGCACAAAGAGTCGAATCTTCCTGCTTCTGGGAAGTGCAGGAAGTAGACTTGACCAGCCCTTTGTAACACTCTCAGAGGTATCTTCTCACCTTCGGCACACTTGTAAAGGGGAGAGAAACTGGATTGCAGTGCTCCTGCTCCAACGGGAAGAGGCTCCTTGATGTAAGCTCCTGTCCACTCCATGAACTCTGAATCTTCGATTAGGTGTGTTTTCCCATCTACCTGCTTGTTCTCACAAATTCGCCGTTCCTCCTTAGGACCCACACTTCTTTTAATGTGGCCATGCATGTACAGTGTTGCTCCATCCACAATAGAACACATCCATTTTTCTTCATAGGTTGTGTAAATACAAAAATGCCCTGAACCTGGCGCTTCACAGGATCTTTTATCTGTTCCTCCATAATCATATCGGTTCTCGGAATTGTTGTAGCACCAGTGGCGAAAATCTAACATGCATCGTCTCCATGAAGCGTCTATATCTGAATATTCTCCATTCAAATTCAGAATCGCATAATTCTGCGGGGAAGAAGGATCCAGCTTAATTGTGTACAAGTCAACCCAAACAAAAAAAAAGTAACAATCTTACTTCAACTATACATGTATATAAAGGAGGTTAGCTTATATTCAAACTACTATACACATATTCTTGCAGGAAAATATTGATACCAGCTAACACAATTCCTTCATCTATACATACTTAAATTTCACAATTTCTGGAACTATTAACAATAGTAAATAAAATTACAAGAAGTAAAACAAGTGAGTAATTTAAGTGACTATGAAATTGGAAAGGACAATGTACTCGAATGACCACTCCTAGTTGCAAATAGATTCTGCAAATGAAAACACTTGTATATTTAGTGGACATGCAGAGAACTTATAAGGCATTAAGGCCATACAAGACAAACAGTGCAACTAATTGAAGAAACAAGAAAACACATTATCAGATGCCAGTTATTTAACAGTTGATTGCTGTAATCTAAAGGGAAACTCTACTCGTACAGTAGTTAACACACATCATTGCACACCACCAATTTTGAATTTCATGGCTAAAACACAGTCTGAGTTAGAGAGTAGTCTACAAAATGTGGTACCGGGCAACACAAGGGCGGATCTTAGGCTCTCTTGCACCATAAGAGTAAAACAAGTCACTAACTTAAGTGACTATGAGATTGGAAGAAGACTCCTAGTTGCATATTTGGTTTCCGCAAATGGAAATATGTGTATATTCAGAGGAACAGAGAACTTGCATGCCATACAACACAAACAATGCAACAAATTGAATGAGCATGTAACAAATGATTAGATGCCAGTTAACGGTGGAATACTGTAAATAGAAACTCTACTCCTGGAATGGCTAACATAACAACAGCCTAAGTGACCCACACAACATTGCACACCACCCACCAATTTTGAACTTCCTGGAGAAAACATAAACTGAATTACGAGAGTAGTGTACATAATGTGGTACTGTCATACTGGACAACACAATGACGGCTCCTAGGTTCTCGGCATCATAACTGTCGGGGGAATAATCCCCGGTAGGGTCATAAAGGGTAAAACATTGTCCGGCTTGGCTTATGCCGAGTAAAGAAAGAACCAGGCTGAGCAAGGACGGCCGGATAAGATAGTCATGAGCAGCCGACATAAGATAAGTATGTTGATCTTGCAAGAACTAACGAGCCGAGTCTCACGAGGGAGGGCCGAGTCAGATAGGACGCGTGGCACCTTTTCAGGTGAGGTTCAGGAGGGACCATGGTAAAGCACGGTCAAAAGAGAAGGGCGACGCCGGGTGACGCCTAAAGCAAGTACTGACGTATAAAGTCACTGCATGACGCCAAAAGAACTGGAGGCTACGTACGTGAAGACCGTTGGCTGTCCAGCTTTATGGACAGGGCCACTGGGCTTGGTACAAGCCCATGACCCGGCCCGTACCGTGAATGCCAAGATCCAAATAGTAACCCTAGGACCCAGAAGGGTGTAACCTAGCTAGCCATCGCCTATATAAGGAGGGATATAGCTAGGGTTTAAGGAGGTTGGACCTAGTAGGAAAGGAGTACCCTGAGGCTCTGTGGAATTCAGCTCAAGGAGCACTTGTAAACACCTAGTATCTATAAAATTCCTAAGTGTGGAGAGTTCATCTTGTTCTTTTTGCGCGGCTAGAGCGTGCACCCCCTCCTCGGTGACCACAAGCATCCATTCAGCCTCCAAGTTAAGCCTACCCATGACATCTTCCGTGACACCACCACGACAGTTAGCGCCCACCGTGGGGCCGAAGAAGGTGCTTGATGGAGTTTTCATCCGGACGGGCAACATCATCGCCAAGACCGGCGAGCGCGTCTACTATGGCCTCATCCAGAGGTTTGGAGCGCTCAAATTCGTCAGCGACAACGCGGGATGCTTCGGGACCAAGCCGCTCCCTAGGGGAGGTCGCTTCATCAAATTCGGCGAGCACCAGGTCTACGTCGCGGTGCGCGTGGAGCGCGCGTACTCGGAGCACGTCATCCTGGCGCCGGATCCACCTGTGGTTCCTGCCGCAGGAAAACTTCACCAGCTCGTTTCCGTAGAGGTAATGATGACATCTCCTAACCCAACAACACCTCCAGTAGTTTCCGTAGTGAACGAGAATGCCGAGGGAGGAAATCAAGAGGAAACACCAAGGGCGGCAAGAACAACGAAGGCACCGCTAGAAAAGCCATAGAACATAGCTAGGAGTAAGAGAGCCAAAGAGCTGCAAGAGGCAATAGACAAGTTGACATAGCCAATAGCGCAAGTAGCAGATCCGGCATGCGTGCATGCCGAATTAGAGGAGGCCAGGATAAAAGTCCTGGAGAAGGCAAAGGAGTTAGCGTGGTTGCAGCAAGATGTGGATATCACAATCCGAGAGCTCAATTCGAATCGAGTCAAGGACGCTAAGACCCGGCTTGATGCAACGAGGTTGAGAGGGATAAAATTGAACGAAGAATTGACGGATGCAACGTCAAAAATAACACCAGAAAACAGGAACGAGACAGCCATGCGGCCAACATACAATACCACAACAGCGAACCTAAGAGCCGCAGAGGCAGCAATGGCAGAGCTACCCTATTTGGCGGGTGAAGCGAAGAAAATGCAACAAGAGCGAGTCAATGAACTGGTGAGAGCAGCAGGGATGCTGAATGAAGCATACTATAGGGAGAATCCGGGTATAGCTGGGAGGTCACAGTTTGTTCACTCGGCGACTCCAATCCCGGCAAGATCCGCAGGACATACAACTTCTTCGCCAGGAGCACCACTGAGACAGAGAAAAGAAAAGAGTGTGGATTCAGGAAGGAACAAGCAAATGGTTACCTATGACCCGACAATGGCTCAAGGAAACCCAGCACATGCACAGGGCAAGAAGAAATAATGTTCAGGGAAATGAGAACCAGGAAAATGCAGGCCGAGAAAGGCAAACAGGACAAAGGAATGACAACGATGGGCAAAATTTTGCGCCTCAACCTAGGCGTGGAGCTCACTCGGTAGGAGGAGGAAATCCAACTCCGAATAATGCGCCAGTTCAACCCAAAAGGAGACAACAAAGTGCGGGAAAAGCAGTGCAGCAACCTGTAGACCCGATCGCAAACAAATACAGCGATGGTCAATGACGGGTATGAATTGCCGGATCACGTGTACCAGGAAATGGGAGCCAAACTCGGAGGCAGAAACCTTCAGCCGGATGATGCAAGGCAAAAGCTTGATCAAATAAAGATGATAGAACTAATCGAGTCGCAAGGTCCACAGGGTCCACCATGTTTTGGCCCAAGGATCATGAAGGAGCCGCTAGTGCCAAATTTTCAGCTGGTCAGAGGGACAAAAATTTACGATGGAAGCACAAAGCCAGAGGAATAGCTCATAGACTACGGAACTGCTGTGAAAATCGCACAGGGAAATTTGAGATGGGCAGTGCGATATGTGTCACAGATGCTAGAGGGATCAGCACGGGTGTGGCTGAATAATTTGACACCCGAAAGCATCAACAGCTGGATCGACTTTCAAGATGTATTTGTGAGCAATTTCACTAGCACCTACAAGAGGCTGAATCGCCCACAACAGCTAGCTATGTGCAAGCAAAGGCTGAATAAGACAGAAAGAGAATTCCTCATAATATGGTGCACAATGCGCAACTCTTGCGAAGGAGTAATCGAGTCTCAAGCCATTGCATGGTTTGCACAAGGGTGCAGACATGGAAGTGTACTATGGCAAAGGCTACAGAGATATGTCGGCAAGCTTGGCAGAAACAATAAGAATCGCCGACTCATATGCGTTAGGAGATCCGACTCAGCCTCATGTCGGCAGACGGGATGACCGAGACTCAGATCTATGACGCCGCCGAATCGCAAAGGCGCCAGGAAAGAGCCGAGTATAGAAGCAAAAGAAGAGATGAAAGTCCAGACTACAAGTATGGTTCGACTCAATTTGTAGCTGTAAGTCAGGATCATCCAGATGCTGGAAGCAGACAGCGTCAAAGGACAAATGGGCAACAACAATGGATACCAAAGAATGATGGCAAAAAGCCATACGAACAAACAAAGCCATATCAGGACAAACAGAAATATACTTACAAGATGATGTTGGACCAACCGTGTAAGTTCCACACACCAAGTCCGAGTAAGCCAGCGAATCACACAACAAGACAATGCACTTGGTTTCAGAAAGGATATACAGTGGATTTGCCGAGTAAGCAGTTACCACCACCTCCCCCTCCACCACTCACAGGAGGAAATGCCCAAGTTGTTGGAGCTGAACACAGATATGAGAACAGGCAACCGAGGTATCATAATCAAGAAAGAAGAGAAGTTGTGCATCAGGTGCATAACCCAAGAGGTGATGACGCTCATGTCGGCCATGGAACCAGAAACGAGTACAGAGAACATCACCAGAGCTATGTCGTATTTGTCACAGAACCGAATGACAAAAAGAGTCAGTAGAGACGGATGATGGAAGTGAATGACACAATGCCGGCAATTCCAAAGTACATGCACTGGTCTGAACAGGAGATAACCTGGAGCATAAAGGATCACCCCAAGATCATGCCAACCCCAGGTGGTTATGCTCTTGTCTTGGATCCAAATTTCATGGGCCCTGATATCAATGTGAAATTTTCCAAGGTACTGATCGATGATGTCAGTAGCATCAACATCATGTACAAGGATACCATGCTCAAGTTAGGCATTACTATGAACATGCTGGAGCCGACTAAGACAACTTTCCATGGCATTGTGTCGGGATTGTCCTATGAGACAATTGGCAAGATCTGGGTTAACGTCTTATTCGGCAACAGAGAGAATTATCGCACTGAATCCATAGAGTTCGAGGTGGTCGACCTGGTCAGCTCATACCATGCCTTACTCGACAGGCCGGCTATGGCAAAGTTTATGGCTACTCCTCACATTGCTTACTTGAAGATGAAGCTGCCAGGCCCATGTGGAGTTATCACAATCGAAGGAGATTACAAAAGATCTATTGCTTGTGCCTCAGACGGATCTTCGCTAGCCGAGTCACTGGTCATAGCACAGGAAAAGCATCAAATGATGGAAGTAGCAGCATTGGCCAAAGCAACACAAATGTCCATGCCGGCACTCACTAACCCGCATGGCAGTGTATCATTCCAAGCTACCAAGGAAACCAAGAAGGTACAGGTGGATGAGACTTTCCGAGAGCGCACAGTTACCATTGGTGCTGGGCTGACTGACAAATAGGAAAACGAGCTCACCAGCTTCCTCCGTGAGAATTGGGATATCTTTGCATGGTCCACACAAGATTTGCAAGGAGTTCTGAGGGAGTTGGCTGAGCACTCTCTTCATGTAAGGCCAGATGCCAAGCCGGTGAAGCAACCCCTCTGCCGCTTCGCCGAAGATAGGAGGAAAGTGATAGCTGCCGAGATAGTTAGGCTCTTAGCCGCTGGGTTTATCATGGAAGTACTGTACCCAGATTGGTTGTCAAATCCAGTCTTGGTCGAGAAGAAAAAGGATGACCCGAACGTGGCAGTGGTGTGGCGCATGTGTATTGATTACACGAACCTCAATAAGGCGTGTCCAAAAGATCCATTTACCCTACCACGGATCGATCAAGTCATAGACTCTACTGTTGGGTGTGAGTTGTTGTCGTTTGTGGACGGGTATTCTGGTTTCCACCAGATACCACTGAATCCGAATGATCAAATAAAGACAACTTTTATCACCCTGTATGGGGCTTATTGCTATGGTACCATGCCGTTTGGATTGAGAAATGCAGGTGCAACATATCAAAGATGCATGCAAAAATGCTTGCAAGATCAATTGGACAAAAATGTTCAAGTACACGTCGATGACGTGGTGATAAAAACCAAGCAAACTCATACTCTAATTGAGGACTTGCGTCAAACATTCGCAAACTTAAGAAGATTCCGGATGAAACTTAACCCGGAAAAATGCACATTTGGTGTCCCCGCTGGAAAGTTACTCGGATTCCTTGTATCTGGCCGAGGAATTGAGGCTAACCCGACAAAGATCAGGGCCATCGAAAGAATGGAATTGCCAAAAACCCTCAACGATGTCCAGAAGTTTACAAGATGCCTCGCCTCATTGAGAAAATTTATTAGTCGGCTAGGTGAAAAAGCCCTACCACTATATCAACTGATGAAAAAATCAGACAAGTTCACTTGGACACAACAAGCTGATAGCACTTCCCATGAACTCAAAAATATGTTGGCAACATCACCAATATTAGCATCACCATTATCCAAGGAGCCAATGCTGCTCTATGTCGCCACAACCAACTGTTGCCTGCCAAAACCCACCGGCGAGCAGCGACTGGCAACACGAAGAGCCGGGAGGCTCCGGAATCTTGGTGGGCCACGGTCCCTCGGCGGCCATAAAAGCTCGACACGTCTGGCTTGGTTCGAGGGCGTGCCACCTGACCTATACCTGGTCAGGAAGGTGAAGGATTGCTCCGATTGATTTCCTGCACGATAAACAAGTATACGTAAAATTCGAGCCGTGATCGGCTCCCAGGTTTCCCTGTAAATCGGCTCTTAAAACCGATTGCCCCATGGTTCTGCGTTATATTTATGATAACATGGGGTTTTGCTTGATCATTACAAGTTAAATCGATCTACGATAGTTTAACGTTTTCACCACATAACTGGAACGTCCTACGCGTAATTGAGCCTAAATGCGTACAAAGATGAAGAATATCAACCCTAGAAGGCCTAATAACCAACATAAAGCCAATTACCGGAACATCCTCTCTAGAACGAATAAGCCACATCCTTATGCATTACCGGATCGTTCAACCCGTTTGTAAGGCCTGATTACGTAGATATTAAACTAAACCTTGAAGAACAAGGCACAACTATAACAGATCGAATCGACTAAATAAAGATCAAGCAAGGTGCTACCCTTGCACTTTGGGACACGGTGCAAGGGTAGCGAGATAGCTAGAGGTAGCATAACTTCGACGATAATAATGAAACAGTGCCGATGCTAGCCTCAAACAATCTATGATAATGGTATTACTCGCCATCAACAACGCTTGATGCGAGTAAAACCGGGTAACGAAATAAGTGAATCTTGCCTAGATCGCAAGATGCGATCTAGGCGACATACTACGAAAGAAACCCTAAGAACAAGGGGTGGCGATGCCGAGATTGTGTTTGTCGTGAACGTGGTTGTTGTTTTCTTTCAATAACCCTAGGTACATATTTATAGTCCGGAGACTCTCTACTTTTGGAATAACTCTACAACTCTATCTTTACCTAAACATAAACGGAACCTAAACAAACACGAATCCTACTATGATACAAGATACACGGGCAATTCAGCCCAAATCTACGCACTAGGCTGATCCAACAACACGTTGAATATATGTATCCTCCAAGCCCATCTTGATCACGGCCCATCCCCGCCTTTGGCCAAAATATGGTGATAACACATGCCCCCCTGGTTTTGGCAATGATAATTCCAAAACCACTCTGTGCGTTTTTTTTCTCTTCTTCTCCTCCTTTTTTTTATCGGGCTGCGTGTCGACAGAATGCGTGGCAGAACAGCACCGTCACGCTACCCCTTCATCATGATGCCCTGTCTTCTCAACTCCTGCTTGTAGCGTGATTTGTGATTTTGGCGGTGCAATCTGGGAAACCGCCATGGCATTGAACCGTATGTCCACTATTCCCTTATTTAAATCAGCTGACAGATTCGCGTCCCCATCTTCCTCCGGTTGCGAAAACCCTCTCCCATCGTCGGAAAAACCCTCTTTCTCGCCATGGCCTCCTCACTTCCTCAATGTGTCTTCCACGCCTCCAACTCGATGAGTGACCGAGCCGCCTTGAGCATCCACGATGGCGGCGTACAACCTCGCCCCACAATGGTGGGGCGAGAGGGTTGGGACTTCGCTATCTGGTCGGAGGATGGCGCATCCATGACCGACGGCGAGGAGGACCTGCGATTCCGCCGATGGGGAAGCGGAGGCGACAGTCTTGATGACGCTATGTCTGGGGCATCGACTTCTCGAAGAAGAAGAAGAGGAGGAGGAGGACACCTCCTCGAAGTACCAGCCGGTGAAGTACTTCCGGGTCCAGCGAGACGGCAGCGAGCGAGGCGAGGCCCTGGCGACTTCTTCGGTGACAATGATGAAGACGGCCGATAGCGATCTTGAGGATAGCGCACAAAGCGGCAATGGCAAAGCGGCGACCTCGGCCTTGATTAGGAATCGAGTAGTAGCCGTAGTAGTGGTAGATCCCTTTTGTAATCTATCGATCGTTTGTAAGCCATCCGCTTTTGAATGAATGAATGAAAAAGCCATTTCCATGATTGTCTTTACGCCCAAATCTTGTCGATAACACAAATAAGTCGATTTTACAGAGCCGATAGCGCGCATCGGCTTTCATAGTCATGTTTCCACGATCAACCAAACTACAACTCAAGAGCCGATGCACATCGGCTTTCCCCAAGTGTTGACAAGGTCAACTCGGCCCATATTTAGGCAAACCCAAACAGCCACCTCCTAGCCCCAAGCGGTAACTGCGGCTCTCTTCAAAAAGGCGGCCTAGATCCCCAACCGCCTATCGACCGGATCGAGCTCATATCCACAAGAACCTTCGCTTCTTACCCGCACATATCCATCTCCGCCGCCAACCGGATGGCGAGAATCGTCCAACACTAATCCGAGGTCTCGGTGCGAAGTGCGCCTACCCTTCGCGATCTGAGCGCCTTGTAAGAACTTGATGGTGAACATATGAGTTAATGCCTTTATTCTGCTATTAAATTTTCTAGGTTTCAGACATCCTGCTGCCGCATCCTTCTCTCCCAAATTCCCTCTGTCTTGGTCCTCGCACAGATTCCAGTCCTTCCCATCTGATTTCTTGTGAAGCAAATAGAATCCCCTTCGTAAGCCAAGACTTAGATCTGAACTCTTGGGCCGACTGTTTGCGAGCCTGGCCTAATCCCCCTAAACATTGGGTTTCTTGGTTTAGTAGAGTAGCTAGAGCTTACCAATCCCAATGGGAAACTTTGGGAATAGCCGATGCCTTGCATCTATCGTTGTCTCCTCTTGAGAAACACGAGAATCTTCTCAAAACCATCGGCTACTTACGTGCGATGCTCTGAATTGTTTTATGTTTGGCCACGACCCTATGTCACCAACCTTACTAGGCGTGGTGATGATTACGTCTGGATGTTACATCGCCCATACGCCTTCAAAGCGACCACGGTCCCCTACAAACCGTCCTCCAAAGCAGATGTATGCGGTTGGGTGCTTATCTCCACCGTCACATGAAAACAAAGGGCCCTGTTTGGAGAAAGAACATCTGACCTTCCTCAACTTCTGGTTAGAGCATTTCATCTTCATGGCCCTCCACGGCTCCCACCAAGAACTATCTCTCCTTGGCCTCTGAACTAGCCAAAGGTACTCCACTTGGCATCGAAGCTGTTCCTTGGAGAGGTCTATCGATATCTCCGATTGATGTCTGTCAAATGTTTTCGAGCATAGCAATCGAGCAGTGGACCTTGGTGGTTCATCCAGGTGTGGGCTCGATTGTACTTCAAAACCGCATCCCGGACTTTCCCCTTACGAGCTGTTCCTTCCCGATGTTAAAGGAAGCAAATCCGATGCACCACTATGGCCAAGCTTTGTATCGATTGCCGGCGTAAATGACCCCTCAAGAGGCGTCAAAATGGTTCGATATCTTCTTCCAAGGCTGGACAACCCCAACTTCTTCCCTATATGGAAGAAGCGAACATTCGAGAATCCACTCTCCTTCAGGCTGGACAATTTTGCCGATGACACTAGCACTCGACAACTCTTTTCCACCGTTATTCGTCCCTGTTTCCTTCCAGTCGGCATGAGCACATCTAACCGGATAATCAAACCCGGGTACGAATTCTACCAACCAGTCGTGGTGGCTCGTCAATTTGGCCTCGGGCAAGTAGCTCCCCACTTCTTTATTCATCAACTTACGGAGTGTAGAGCCGACCTGCCTGATCCTCTCACCAGTCAGAGGTGTTACTCTTTCTTCGATGCTCTGCCCATCCCCATTCCAAATGACCTCACCTTTTCTTCGTCAACTGACGGCTTCGAAGACTGGTGGATGATGTGGAAAACTCATGCCTTCAGGAGGGCTCTGGGACCGTTATTGAAACAGCTTGACGCTGACTACGAGATCCCCGTGGAACAGGTACTACTACTGCAAATTTTGATGCAGCTTGCAATTGATCCTGTTACTAATTCACTCTTCTCCTTGCAGCAACAAGAGGGTCCTGAGCCAACACATAGCGACGGATCCCTCTTCGAGTTCTTCCATCCAGCTCCTGTGGTTCTTTTCTGCAAAGACTCGCCGCCTCTGAAAAAGGTTATAATGCAGAAGCTTGACCGATAGCCCGCCATCGGCCGAAGAAACCAGCAACTCCTAAGTCAGCTGCCCCTCGAGTCCCGACTAAAACTAGGACGACGGTGAGAAAGGGAGCTGCTAGGAAGACCCTTAGGCGCCGGAGCCCTTCCCCAGACAGCTCACATGTAAGCTAATGCAAGCATTGACGAATCTCATCATTCTTCCATTCTTGCAAAAATGTTTACACTTCTGGCTCCCCTCTTGTACAGGCTTCATTGAAGATACCTCCGGTGAGGATACTCAGATTAGTCGAGGAGAACTGGGCCCAGCAGATTCAGAAAACCACCACACCGAACCAGCCAGATTCACCATCATCGGCTTCCAGAAAACGGTCGGCTCCTGAACCTGCTGCCCCCCGAGCACCAGGTGAGGTGGGGTCATCTGCGGGTCCTAAGAGAGCTCGTAAAGGACAACAAGCTTCTTCGTCGAGCCAGGAGGTTTCAATAACACCGTCCCCTCCATCCCTCAATTCTTCCTGCTTGTTCCCTTTTCGTCTGCCAATTTACTTATACCGCTGAGAACACTCTTCATGCAGATGACTGGCGTCTTGGCGAGGCAATTTGGCGGTGAACGAGCGGATCTGGGAACCTCCGAGGCGCAGTGAAAGCGGCTACCAATTTACCCAGCCTCCGGCAACCACGCATGACCCGATGGTCTCTTCGAGACATCCCCTTGACTTTAGGAGAGTGCGTTCGAGTTCTTTTGGCTCGTTTTAGCATGCTTGGCGAGATACTAACACTTCGGCTGCGAGTTGCGATCCTTCAAGTTTGCTGTTGTTTGACCCTGAATCCATCGAACCAACTCCCTCTATTGCCCCGACTGAGCCACAAGCTAGGGCCGCTCTACCTCAATTTCGGCGTCTTCAAACCTTGCTGTCCTCCCCGATCGAGGAGTTGATCGAGGGCTCTGAGGGAGTGAAGAGCGCCCTCGCCGAACTCCAGGGCCATCTCCCAGTGGTTTTGCAGGTGAAGCTTTGGGCAGTCGCAAATTTGTCCTTCTTCGGGCCACGGGTGAGGTCGGCTCGTGAAAGGATCAACCTGCGTCATGCCCAACTTCCGTTGAAGGCCGACATTGCAGGCAGATGTCAGCAGCTCAATGAGAAGAAGGTGTCCCTAGATGCTAAAACGGACACCTCCGTCGATGCCTTGAGCTCGCGTCCTTGAAAAGGGAGTTGGAAGATCTCGAGGAGAAGGTCGGGTGACCAAACAACTCATTCGTGACAAGGAAGAATCCATAGCCCGTTCCCAAAAGCGGAAGGCCTTAAAGCTCAGCGAAGACCGACCTGGCAGATATACGTGCCCTGAGCAAGCAACTGGTGAAGGGTAAGGACGAAGATGACGAAGCTGAGATCGCCGAGGTGGATCATGTCCGTGCTGACGCCCTTCATGCCTTCGAAGACTTTCTTCAACAGCTAAACTAGCACCTGTTTGTACCATGTGTGAACCTTCAGAGTCAATGACCGTGAGTCGATGCGTGCACCTTCAGGGTCGATGACCGTGCGTCGATTATGTATTTTGTTTTTATCCGGCCGATTTTCAGCATCGGCCCCCATATTTTTACTGTCCATCGTTTCTCGTGTCTCTACCTAGCCGATTTCGTGTGACGGCTCCTCCAGTTTTACTGTCCAACATCCCACATGCTTGGGAGATATCTCTTGAGGTATTGTCCGTTGGCGCCACAGGAACTTTCGCCGTCCTCCCGAGCATGTACGTCCTTTGGAATTTCACACGGATCCTCATTGGAACTCCTTGGAATTTCTTATCCGTTTAGGTGCCCCAGCGAATCCTTCAAGTAATTGGAGATATCGGCTCTTTGGTCGTCGCTCCCGGAAAGCACATTCTTGCTTGATAGATGTTGGTGTGGCATATCCCGGGACCAATGTCGATCTCTTCTAGCTCATCGGCGGATGTAAACCCGTACCCTAGCTTTCCGTCACTGTCAAATCGGCGCTAAACAGGGCAAGCGGTGGGTGAGGACAACAAAAATAATTTGGGCGATCGCTGAATCGGCCCCTTTGCTTGCATCATCAGGGCGGTTTACACCTTATTATTTTACGTGGCGAGCATCTCTGCCTTTCGACTACATGAACTGCTTGTCGTATGATCGCTGCTTTTTATTTTTTGTGGCCGATCGCGGGGATCGGCCGTACCACGGATGATCGTGGGCTTTTCTACTCTGTAAGGACAGTGGATAAGACCAGCCTCACCCCGTTTTTTGTAGCTTCAATACGCTCGCAGTCGTCTAGATTGATCCCAGAGATCGGCTCTTGGTCTTCTGCCTCCCAGACGTTCATGCCAGCTATGGAGATCTCGATGGAATCGTCTACGGGGATGACCTCCACTTCGTCTCCATCCCACTGGATCAGGCACTGATGCATTGTGGACGGGATGCAGCAATTGGCGTGAATCCAATCCCTTCCTAGCAAGACAGTGTAAGTGCTCTTGCTGTCCACGACGAAGAATGACGTGGTGCGGTTTTCCTGCCTTTGTCAAGTCCACGTTCGATACACCTTGTGTTCCGAAGGCGGCCGTTGAAGTCGCTCAACGTGGCGTTGGTTTTGATCGGATCTGCGGTGGGCGTCCCAAGCGTCGTAGCATGGAGTATGGCATGATATTGACTGCCGCTCGGTGTCCACCAACATCTTGCGACGGGTTGCCCATTGATGTAACCTCGCGGTGCAGGGCTTTCGGATGTTTGTAACCCTTCTCACGTGGCTTCTCAAAGATAACCGGCCGTGGGCGCGATCAAATTGTGCCACGAGTAGCTCATCGGTTCTTGGCGCGAAATTACGGCGAACACGAACACCATGTTTGTGCTAGCGATGTCTTTGCATCGGCTCTTACGGTTTAGGCCACTCTTTCCTGGTCGGCGGTCTTCCGTTTCCACATCTGTCTCACTTTGTGGCGGATCAGCTGTGCTTTCTTCAAAGCGTGGAATCTGCGCTTGACTTCCTCTAGGTTCTGTGCCGCTGCACTCTCACAGGTATGTCTCGAGTCGTCAGGCACCACCTTGGGCGGTGATACATCTTTGACCTTGTCATCCTTGGCTCCTCGAGGTCTCCTGCTCGGCGGACTCCTTGTGTCGGCTGCAGGGCGGAAGAGGCCCTAAGCGTTGAATCTTGACATTGTCCTCGTGTCCTCTTTCTGCTGGTTGCATTCCGGGCGGTTGTCATTGTAGGCAATCGGCTCATTCGGTGCCCAGACAATACTTGAAGAAAGGACAATCCCAATGCCTAGCTGCGCCTTCCTTCTCTTTCGACGGTCCCCTAGCAAGGTGCTCATATCTTCCGTCGTCTACGTCTTGGCGGCGTTGGTCATCTTGGCGCTCATACTTGTTAAGGAGATCGTGGAATGTGGCTTCGATATCGCACTCTCCTCACTTGTTCCTCTGTTAAGTACCGCTTTGTCATTGTGGCTGGGCGGTCGCATGGACTAGCCTCCTTTCTTTCCTTGCCCGGGGCGACCACCGTTCTCTTTATGCGTGTCATGGTGGTATCCAGACCTGCCATGTTAGCGCGACGAGAAATCCAGCTTCGCCTCGCGGGCTTGGAGTTCTACCATGTTGGCCGGAAATGGGTTTGTGTCCACTTTCATGGCGAACTGCCCAAGGATCGACGACCTTGTTCTATCGCCATTTGGATTTGGCGTGAGCTCCTTGCACTCGTTGGTGGTGTGAGTGAGCGAATGATGCCACTTGCGTATGGTCTCCGTTCATCTCTGAGCCGTAGGGATTTTGTGGCCTTGGGTAATCTCAAGGCTTCTCCTTGATGATGGTCGAATATCTGCTCGCTTTGCTCACGCCAGTCGAACCCTTCGCGGGCCCTTCTTTGTTTCACCCATTTGCAGGCCACAGATTTGCCCCGAGCCCATTCAGCTCGGCCACCTCCTGGTCTGCGTCGGATCTTCTTCTTACGCATCGACCGGGCTTATCGGACGTTTGAATTTGTCTTGGTACAACTCGGTGGCGCTGCTCATACATCGTCGGTTTACGGGCCATGTCGCCAATGAGTTGTATTCTACAAATTCCAAGTCCTTGAGGTCTTTGAGAGACCCAACACTGCCACTCGGCGGCTTCCTTCTCGATTAAGCGAGCGAGTAACATCGGTTCTTGGATCTGAAGCTGGATGTACTCGGCTCTGATTTCTCCTCGCTTCGCCACACTGCGCAGATGCGCAATGCCGCCTCGGTAGCCTCACGAATAGTCTTGGATGTGGGCTGCTCTTCCGGTTGCTTCGGTATGAATTGAATCGGTGGCGGTGGTGTACCACCCAAAGGCGGTCTGTCGGAGATTGCGCAAAGAATCTTACGCGCATCCGATCGATGCGAAATCATGCCTAGTTGTGCGGTATCGGCTTATGTGCTCGATCGAGCTTGACCCTTGACCCGCTGAATCTTGAGAACTTAGGAGCTTATACTTGGGTGGCGGTGGAATCAGATCAAACTTCGTTGAAATGCGGCTTTGAATAGCCGATTGTCCTTCTCTTGACGCAACGGCTGATCCCTCGAGGATGGTACCGATTTGCTCCTTTGTTGAGCTGTAGGGGCTAGATTCTCATGACTTGCTCGATGGCATACTTGGCTAGCCACTTTGTTTGTCGGCGTCCATCCCAGCCATCGCTGCTCGGACACTTTGCCTCGGAAGATCTGGCCCAAGGGTTCTGCCAGAAACTCCAGCGGTTGCAATCTGTTTGGTGCGTGTCGGTTATTGCATCCGACGCGTGGCGCATATATATCCGTGTGGGATCTCCTTAGGTGGCTCGAGCAGGAATTGGCAATCGCTGGGTCGCCTCCGGCCTTGTAGGCGGCGTAAGCGCTGCCCGGCGGTTACGGGCGGCAAGTGCGAGCAGGATCTGCGGGCCTGATGCAGGCGGTCTTTCCCCTGGTGAGTCCCTAAAGTAGGTACCGACGGAGAATCTTGATGCTTCATGATCTCTGGACTACGCGGACGCGACCGCTCAGCGTTCACGGGCTCTCGGAATGGCGGTGCAAAGAATGAGCCACCATGTAGTTGACTTCTGTCGAGAGCCACAGTGATGCGCTCCTCCGAAGGCAGACAGATCCACCTCATTAAGAGCGCCCTCGGGAGAACCCTTTCCACGATGCCATGCGTCGGGTCCTCTCAAAAGAGTGATGAGGTCTTCCTCGAAGAGGGCCTTGATCTCGTCGTGCTTGGCCTTGTGCTCGCCCAGCGGATCGTCGTAAGTGGTAGTGCATTCTCCATCGCGTCGGGTGTTGATGTAGGCGTTGTTGAATGTCCACCGGCGTGCGAAATGTGTTGCCCAAAACCCACGGCGAGCAGCGGCGACAACACGAAGCGGGAGGCTCCGGAATTTGGTGGGCCCTGGTCCCTCGGCGACGGCCGCAAAGCTCCGGCACGTCACGGCTTGGTTCGAGGGCGTGCCACCTGACCTATACCTGGTCAGGAAGGTGAAGGATTGCTCCGATTGATTTCCTGCACGATAAACAAGTATACGTAAAATTCGAGCCGTGATCGGCTCCCAGGTTTCCCTGTAAATCGGCTCTTAAAACCGATTGCCCCATGGTTCTGCGTTATATTTATGATAACATGGGGTTTTGCTTGATCATTACAAGTTAAATCGATCTGCGATAGTTTAACGTTTTCACCACATAAGCTGGGCGTCCTACGGCGTGGTGAGCCTAGTACGTACAACAGATGAAGAATATCAACCCTAGAGAAGGCCTAATAACCAACATAAAGCCAATTACCGGAACATCCTCTCTAGAACGAATAAGCCACATCCTTATGCATTACCGGATCGTTCAACCCGTTTGTAAGGCCTGATTACGTAGATATTAAACTAAACCTTGACAAACAAGGCACAACTATAACAGATCGAATCGACTAAATAAAGATCAAGCAAGGTGCTACCCTTGCACTTTGGGACACGGTGCAAGGGTAGCGAGATAGCTAGAGGTAGCATAACCCGGCGATAATAATGAAGCAAAGGTCGATGCTAGCCTCAAACAATCTATGATAATGGTATTACTCGCCATCAACAACGCTTCAGTACGAGTAAAACCGGGTAACGAAATAAGTAGATACTGCCTAGATCGCAAGATGCGATCTAGGCGACATAACTACCGAAAGAAACCCTAAGAACAAGGGGTGGCGATGCCGAGATTGTGTTTGTCGTGAACGTGGTTGTTGTTTTCTTTCAATAACCCTAGGTACATATTTATAGTCCGGAGACTCTCTACTTTTGGAATAACTCTACAACTCTATCTTTACCTAAACATAAACGGAACCTAAACAAACACGAATCCTACTATGATACAAGATACACGGGCAATTCAGCCCAAATCTACGCACTAGGCCGATCCAACAACACGTTGAATATATGTATCCTCCAAGCCCATCTTGATCACGGCCCATCCCCGCCTTTGGCCAAAATATGGTGATAACACCAACAGAGTTGTAAATGCAGTAATAGTGGTAGAACGTGAAGAAGAGGGCAAATCAGTCCAAAGGCTAGTTTATTACTTGAGCGAAGTCCTCCCTATATCAAAGCAAAATTACCCCCATTACCAAAAAATAACGTATGGGGTGTATATGGCAGCAAAGAAGCTGAAGCATTATTTTTAAGAACACCCAATCCGGGTAATATGTGAGGCACCTATCTCGGATATATTGGGCAGCAAAGATGCCAGTGGGCGAGTCGCAAAATGGGCCATAGAGATAGCACCACATACTCCACAATATGATAGGCGCGATGCAATCAAATCTCAAGCCGTAGCTGATTTTTTCGTGGATTGGATGGAAATGCAATACGAGCCACCATTGCTAGATCCAAATTATTGGAAGATGCATTTGATCCAAGACAAAGATGGGTCTGGGAGCTGGGATAGTGCTCACATTACCAAAGAGGGATCATCTCAAGTATGTGTTACAGATCCATTTCGCCGGTTCCAACAACGTCGCCGAGTATGAAGCACTTGTCCACGACATTAAAGTAGCCAAAGAGATTGGCATCAAAAGGATCATTTGTTTTGGTGACTCGTATTTGGTTGTCCAGCAAGTATCTGGGCGTTGGGACGCGTTGGATGCAAACATGGCACTGTATCGTTTTCATGTGCAACAAATTTGGGGATACTTTGACGGGTGTGAATTTCATCACGTACCTAGAGCAGAGAATGAGGCAGCGGATGTACTATCCAAGTTATGCTCATATCTCCAAGCAATACCTCCAGGGATAGCGTTGGAGCATCTCAGGAAACCATCAATCAAGCCATCACCAGAATCCGAGTCAATCAGGCTCATCTCGGCAAATCAGGAGTCAGACGATGTGCCAATGGATATTGACTCGGGGGCAGGTTTGAGTCCCTCGGGGACTGACCTGTCCACCTCAGGGGTTGCCGAATCACACTCGGGGACTCCTCAGGTTATGTCGGCAGAACATATGTCAGCTGAGCCAATGGAAATTGATAAGGAAACCGATCCGGCACCGCTAATACCAGCATGGGCGCAACCAATATTCGACTACTTGAAAGATGGAACTTTGCCAGACGATGAGATATTGGCAAGGCAAACATAAAGAAGAGCAAAAGCATACACAATAATCAACAAAGAGTTATACAAAAGAAGTCTGACGAGTGTACTGCAGCGTTGCATAAGCCCAGAGAAGGGTCAAGAAATACTGTTGGACATTCACCAAGGAGAATGTGGGCACCATCCATCGTTAAGAGCATTGGTAGCCAAGGCATTCCGACATGGATTTTATTGGCCAAGTGCGCTGGCAGAAGCATAGGAACTTGTGAGAAAATGCAGTGGCTGCCAGCATTATGCGTCAAAATCACACTTACCAGCATCATAATTGAAAACTATACCGATCACTTGGCCATTTGCAGTATGGTGTCTAGATATGGTAGAACCATTCAAACCAGCGAGGGGCGGCATGACCCACATACTAGTAATGGTTGACAAGTTTACCAAGTAGATAGAAGTGAAGCCCATCAAGAAATTGGATGGAAAAATAGCTGTCACATTCCTAAAAGATATAATCTTGACATATGGTTACCCGCATAGTGTAATCATAGATAATGGCACAAATTTTTCCGAAGGAGCTTTCGCTCGTTTTTGTGGGAAAAACCGAATAATACTTTACGTAGCATCAGTCACCCATCCAGAATCAAATGGACAAGTTGAACGAGCTAATGACTTAGTTCTATCTGGGATAAAACCCCGTTTAATGGAGCCACTCCAGAGATCACCTGGTTGTTGGATAGAGGAATTACCCTCAGTACTATGGAGCTTAAGGACAACTCTGAATCGACCAACGGGCTATACGCCATTCTTCCTTGTGTATGGGGCAGAAGCAGTTTTTCCTGCCGACATAGAGTATGACTTGCCAAGAGTAAGGCAATACTCGGAAGTTAAGGTAAAAGAGGCCCGAGAAGATGGAGTTGACTTACTCGAAGAAGCAAGGGAATTGGCATTGTCTAGATCCGCCATATACCAACAAAATCTCCGACGCTACCATAGCCGGAAAGTTCAACCTCGTGTTTTCCGAGAAGGGGACATGGTGCTCAGCTAGTGCAATGCACGGCTGGAATGCATAAACTATCACCCCCATGGGAAGGACCATTCATTGTAAGCAAAGCATTGCACAATGATTCATATTATCTAATAGATGGTCGTGAAGCACAAAGAACAAGGCGGACATGTCAGGTGATAAGACCAAAAGGCCATGGAATGTGGCATTACTTCGCCCCTTGTACACTTAGGAGAAGCGGTATATGTATCACCCAAACTCTCATATGTCGGATTCTTATGTCGGCTATGTGCTAATAATAAAATGGTATGACTCGAAAAACTGACTCGGGGACTGCCCCCTATTTTTATCTTTTGACTATTCTATGTTGGCTGGCGTTGACACTTGAAACTTACCTCGGAACAAGTAATGTTTACTCGGAAAGAATCAACTCTTCGACTATGCTGTTGTCCAAAAACATGGCTTCATGGCAAGCAAGAGGAAAGGATCAATGATGAGTAAACATGAACACCGGATAAGTAAAGGGAGAAATGCGAGTTAACCCTATGTATGATTTTTACTAACTCACTACAGGTTATGTTGCTTTTCTATATCGAATAATCCTAGGTCAAGTGATCTAGTTTCATACCCGCTAACTCGATCCTTAGAACTTTGAGACTCTAATTTCGAACGCCAAAAAAAGGTAGACAAGAGCCAAATTCAAGGAAAAGGGAAAGGGAAAAATGAAACTCGGGGACTTGTCCCTGGATAATTCACATTCAAAGCTAAATAAAAGTTTGAGCCTTATCACAAGGCACACACCCAAAATAAGTGCATTATAATATACATCTGCACCCGGCATACCGGGGATCTTATGAAATTCAAGTGTTTTTGTAACCAGCCTAAGAAGCAGCTGGGCTTGGAGGTGTATCTTTGGGGATGGAGCTAGGAGCATCTTCGGGAGCGTCTGCCGAGTCAGGAGCATCAGGGAACGAGTCTGCAGGTCCATCTGACTCGGTGGCTTCGCTATCCACACCTTCATCATCAGCGATTTTGGCAAGAGGCTCGCCAAGGTCGAGGAAGCTAGGCCCATCACACTAAGCATGCACAAAGGCATCTTCGACCATGGCGTAAGCTCGCTCCTGGCATTTCGTGATCAACTCAGGATTGTGGAGCCACTTGCCTTCAGCCCTCATGCGTTCAAGAACATCAAGGTTGATGTCCTTGTACCATGAGAGCACGAAGGAAAGGGCTTTGTCCGCTGCAGCTCGGCCGACCGACTCGCACCATTGATCCAGCTTGTCTTCAGTAAGAAGAAGCCTGGCAGCGAGAGGCTCGATGAGTGTGGGCGCGTCTTCATCCGGCCAGAGCATTCAGAATGCATGGATCGCTGATTTGAGCAAGTCCACAACACATGATTTGAGGGTCTTGGTATGTTCGGATAGCGCTGCAAGGTGCTCGTCGATACTGATTTCGCCATCAGCTGGAGTGCCAGATTCGGCTCGTACTCTTTTAATGGCTCGTATAGCAAACATATCAGCCTCAGGAAAATTCTCTAAAAAAGCAAATGAACATTAGCAAAACAAGGAAAAAGCAAACAAACGAATGAGTACAGTGAAAAGGGTGAGGACTCACTACCGAGGAAAGAGTTGATGGAGCCGAGCTTGATTTGCCAATTCTTGGCCTTGGCTTGAAGAGCGTCCATATCTAAGTGAGCCGACTCAACCGCCGAATCGGCCTCCTTGAGCAGCTCCTTGGTCTTCTCGGCGCTGGCGGCATGCTGGCCATCTTTCTTGGCAAGCTCCTCCCGCAGCCCCTTCACCTCGGCCTGGTGCGCTTCTGCTCCATATCTGCCATTTCCTTCTTTAGTCGAGTCACCTCGTCTTGCTCCTTCCGGAGCTCAATCCGGTGCTTCTCTGCTTATTCGGAGCATATGACCCATCAGTGACAACAAAAGCAAAGGAGAAGGATGAGCATAAGTACAGAGCGGAGAAAAAATCCTCAGGAACTTACTTTCAGCATCACTGATTTGTGGGTGCAGGGCGTCAATGGTGGATTGGGAAGAAGATATGGAAGGGCAATGGAAAAAATAAGCAAGGGCAAACAAGGAAAGTGCACCGAATAAGAGCGGGACGAGTCAGAAAATTACCTTGGCCTTTAGCCTCAGCTTGCAGGTTTTGGTGAGAGAGCTCTAGCTTACGATACTCCAAGAGGAGAGCCTGATGCACCTTGGTGCGCTCATTGTGTGTAAGTTGCACAAAGGAAAAAGATAGTCAGCAGATGCGAGATCAAGCTTATAGCCGGATAAGGGTTGAATCCTAACTTAGAGCTTACAGCCGAGTAAGTTCCTCACTCGGCAGTAACCTCGGAGACTAGGGGTAATGTATAACAAAAATATCAATATGCAAAAGAGTAAGAAGGTTATATACCTCGTTCACTTCATCTGCGCGAGCCATTAAGGCAATGGCCTGCTGGGTCATGTCAGAAACGGCCTTGGGGCCCAGTTTCATCTTCTTGTTGGCACTGGAGCTGGCCTCTTGCTCGCCTGCGGAGTTCCATGCCATGGCATAACGCTCTGCGGCACCGAGGACATTTCCTCTAAGCGTCCGAGTGAGAACTTGCCCCTTTTTTAGGGAAGTTCCCACATTGGCACGGGTTGTAGCGGCACTGGTGTGCATGGTAACAGCCTTAGAGCTGCCGCCAGACCCGGCGGTTGCGGATCCGCCCAACTTACCCGCTGAAGCGAGTGTCGTTGTTGTTTTTGTGGGCCGGATCTGAGGAGCGGTGCCTGAGGCATGGACCAAGGTCATCTCTTAGTAGATGTGGGATTGCCGGATGAACTGCGAGCCAGACCTGAAGCAGCAGGTCGGGTCTGACTTTTTGATAGAGGAGGAGAGTGAGCAGATCTAGTTAGGGACAAGATAGGAGCCGACTGAGCAGGCTCAACGACGCTCTGCAGGGTAACCACAGGATCAACTTGTGGGCTGGTAGCAGGAGAATTAGTGGCAAAGGTTTTCTCGACGCTGATGTTGCTAGCACCAAGATCAGGAAGTTGTTCATGAGGTGCAGCAGAGGAGCTGGGCCGAGTCTTCTCCGCCGGGTGTGCCGCCGGGTCAACCTCACTTTGAGAAGCGTGAGACTTAGTAGTGGGAGCGACGACTCGTACGGGGCTCTGCACCGTAGAATCAGCAGGAGGAGGAGGAGGAGGAGAAGACTTAGCGGCAAGGCCATACTAGGGGCAACCTGGCTGGACGACAGAGGCGCAGTGCTAAAAATAACAAAAATGCTTATAAGAAAGCAATCACAAAATAGGAAAAGGAAAATGGAAGGTGGCGAGCAGCGGAACTTACCCGGAGACGGTCAGATCGCGTGGCATGTGACGAGTGACCCGGTGCCCGGCAACTTTGCGAGTCTCAGTCAGCATGGCAGCAACAGGAGCGGCAGGAGTAACCTTGCGCTTCTTGTCGGGCTGAGCACTGGAGGAGACTCTGTGCTGCTTACCCGGCTTGGCGGCAGGGATCTTGCCGACTCCACCCATAGCGAGAGGGGGAGTGTCATGAACCTGGCCAGCTGCATAACTAAATGATGAGCTAATTCGAATAAGTCAAAAGGTTAAAGTCAAAATGCAAGTACCTCCAGAATTTCACAATCATCATCATCGTCGTCGTCATCATCGGACCAGTCTCGTAAGGGGTTTCGAGTGTGGGTCTTACCCAAGGTGGAGGCAGCGGCAACAGCATGCGGAATGTGCATGAAGCATTCCAGGTCGAACTCGATCTCATCCGAGTTGGAGCGATCCTCGTAGTAACCACCATGAGGGACAGTACTGTCATCAACCTGGTGAACAAGATTCTGTGAAAGACAAACAAAATAAGAACTTTGACCGAGCGGAATAACAAATGAATGGAAGAAAAGCTATGTCGGATAGAAAGTGATTTGGAAGCTTACCCAGGAGATAGGCCTGTCTCGGCTAAAAAGAGGCAACCCCAGGCCCAAACGTCCGCCAAGGTCAGCTTGAAAATCGAGCTGACTCGGCGGGCCACAGAGTCATGGGTGAGCTCCTTCGTGGAGTGTCGAGTGGGATCCTGTGTGTAGATCATGAAGCACATCTTGTGGCTCCTAGCTTCGAGGAGGCTGACCTGGCGTGCGATAAACGCACACATGAGATCCGTATCGGTGAGATGGAAGTTCTCATCCGGCGACATCAACCTCTCTAGAATCCCGTTGGCCTCGTTCACTGCGGCATTCTTATCGTGCGGGTCAAGCTTCCAGAACTCTTTGCTAGGAACCTTGTCCGAGAAAGGGGGAGCCGAATGTAATCGGTGTCCCTGCTATTTTTGACATAGAAGAAAGTCCTATGCCATTTCTTGCAGGAGTCTAAGCCAGTGACCCGAGGAAATATGGACTCTTTCTTGGGCGAATGCTAGCCGCACCACACCTGGTTGGCCTTTTCTCGGCACGAGGAACGCCGGGCTCAGGAACTACTTGGATCCTAAAGCTAAAATATTTGGCCCACAGAAGAACTGTAGGCCAAATGCCAAGATAGGCCTCGCAAGCAGAGATAAAACAAGAGAGGGAGCCAATCGCATTGGCAGGCAAGTGATGGGTCTGAAGATGGAAGGTGGAAAGAAAGGAAACAAAGAAGTTTCTCACGGGCAAGGCAAAACCTCGCTCAAAATGGGAGAGGAAAACCACCCTCTCATTGACGTCAGGCTTGGGGGAAATCTCACCGACAGGGAGGCGGCAGTCCACTTTGAGTGGGATGCACCTGGTGGAGCGCAGCCACTCGACCTCCTCCGCGGATACCTCAGAGCCCCACTAGTCGCCGCGCTCACCGGCGGTGACCTCCTGTTCCTCCGCTCCTTCCGCGGCGTCGCGAGCATCCATGATCTCCCTAGATTCAGTCTCTTCCGCCGTTGGAAGAGGATTAGAGGAGCAAGGGACCGTAGTGTAATGGAAAGGAGAAAAGAGCAATCGCAAAGGAGAGGCTGTGGAAAAGAAGAACCGCAAGGGAGAAGAAGAAGGCAATGGAGAAACTGAACGGGCGAGGGAAGTTAAGTTCCCCTCACACCTACTTAAGGGGAGTAAAAACCCCAATCGTGGGATTCCCATGTGCCGTGTGGCCAACGTGTGGCCGTCTATTCAGCCGAATAAGCCAGTCAGAAGATGCCACATGTAGGCGATACACGAAAAATCCACTGCCACGTCACCCTGCGCAAGACACAGTCACGGGGAGTTACTGCGCCGCCGTCACTATGCGGTCAGGATTTGGGACAAAATTTGAGGCAAGTCACCATGATTACAAGCTGTCAGTGACTAAGGCACGCCGAAAATGACTTGGAATTGGCCAAAATGACTCATCACGAGGCAAAAATGTGCCAAAAATTCAAAGATGAGACTCGGAAAGAGCAGAGTAGACTCGGCTAAGATCGATATTATGCCAAAACAGTGCGTCCTAAGAAGTAAATGCATGCAGAAAGAGAAGTTCCAATCACTGCTAGGCCTCACCAGCTTCGGGGACTAATGTCGAAGGAATAACCCCCGGTAAGGTCATAAAGGGTAAAACATTGCCCGGTTAGCTTACGCCGAGTAAAGAAAAAACCAGGCTGAGCAAGGACGTCCGGGTAAGATAGTCATGTGCGGCCGACATAGGAATTATGTCGGCCCACATAAGAGAAGTATGTTGATCTTGCAGGAACTAACGAGCCGAGTCTCACGAGGGAGGGCCGAGTCAGATAGGACGCATGACACCTTTCTGGGTGAGGTTCAGGAGGGACCATGGTAAAGCACGGCCAAAAGAGAAGGGCGACACCGGGTGATACGAAAGGAGTCGGGTGACGCCTAAAGCAAGAGCTGACATACAAAGTCACTGCATGACGACAAAAGAACTGGAGGCTACGTACGTGAAGACCGTTGGCTGTCCAGCTTTATGGACTAGGCCACTGGGCTTGGTATTGTTGGGGAGGTGACCACGGATAGTGTCAAGACAGGGGAAGATAAAAGGAATTTCCCCTGTCATGTGCCGAGTTACTGTCTATATTGGCCGAATCATGTAAAGCTCGGCCGAGATAAGCACGACCATGACACCTATGGGAGGAGATGTAGACTATCCGGCCGACATACGAGTTAGGTCAGCTGAGTAAGTCCGAATAATCTAAATGCAGGTGAAGGCCAAGTCGAGTTAAGAGAGACAGGGCCGAATGACATGAAGCTTGCAGGAGAAGGAGGTGCCTATAGTCAAACCCTAGCCACGGGCTAGGAGGAATCTGAATAGAGCCAAGCACAAAGGACAAGGCGTAGAGCAGCAGAAGGGCAGAAGGAGGTCACGGAGGTGACAGTCCTGGAGCCCGAGGCATGCAGGTGGGGTTCTCTGGAACTTTGCCGTCATTAGAAGGGCAACGCGGAAAGGAGGTCGCCGAGTTACTATATTGGGACAAGCATATTCTTCGAATATGCTTGCCACGTCAGCCCTAGAGGAGCCAAGTCTCCCCTTTATAAGGAGAGGCTTGGATCCCTAAGAGGGGATCGGCTCATTCTACACCGTTAGGCTTGTAAAGTTCATCTTCTCTTCCTGCATACAGCTCAAGGAGCACTTGTAGTTCAAGAGAGCAGAAATAAAGATCTGTATGTTAGTCATTCGTGTGTAGAAATAACTACATCTTCCCTCCCTAGATCCCTCTAGCATCCATTGGCCCCATACTTTAGCCTACCCATGGCATCTGTCGTGCCACCACCACGACAGTTGGCGCCCACCGTGGGGACAGCAACGGTGCTAGCTGGAGTCATGATCCAGACGGGAAACTTCATCCACACTGGCGAGCGCGTTGTCACTGGCTTAGTCCAGAGATTTGATCTCTGTGACTATGTCAGCGATAACGCAGATAGCTTCAGGGGAAAACTCCTCCGCGCAATGGCGTCTTCATCAACTTGGGCATGCACCAGATCTACGTCGGGGTCGACACCTCCGGAATTTATCCTCACCAAGTTATTGTTGCAGGAGAGCCCCCACTTAGCACCGTAAACGGTCCGCGTGGAGAACGCCCCGTTAGCAGCGTCGAGGTGATGGTCGCAGCCGGGGTGCAGGCGGGAGCAGCAGGCGCCGGATCAAGCAAGGATCCGACGATGGGAGTACAGGTGGCCACAAAGCAAGAAGCTCCACAGCCCACCGAGGTAGATCCTTCGGCAGCCAAGCCAGCCGAGGTGCAGGAGACGACCCCGAAGGCACCAAGGGTAAGATGGCCACCTCTGAAAAGACCAGAAAATATTCTCCAGGAAACTATAGATAATCTGACTACGCATGTAGCACCGATATTTGATCCGGCTAATGCTCAGGCAGAATTAGAAGAAACCAGGCAAAAAGTACTGGTAGAGGCAAAAAAGGTGTCAGCATTGCGGGAGTCCTTAAACAGGACCCTGCGAGAATATGCTAAGGCAAATAAGCTGGATGTCGCCCCCGAGCGGGTTGATGAATTAAGATTGAGAGGAAAAAACCTCATGGATGATATCAATAAAGAACATGAGACTCATAAGGCAGATTCAGTCAATCTAGGCTTGCCGAGGTATAGCACCCCGGCAAAGAACCTAAGGGCGGCAAATGCCGCTGCACTAGAGTTAGAAGGACTGACCAAGAAGCTTGAAACAAAGAAGAAAGAGTGCATGAGCTGGTGCGCATCGCGAACCAGCAGAATGAAGAAATGCTTAGGGCAGACCCGGCAAGGCCTGGTGCCTCACCTATGGTTCATTCGGCTCGTGCAACACCCGCCCTATCTGTGGCAGCAGCATCCTCACCCGGAAACAATGCACGAAAAGACAGAGCAGTAACTTCGGGAAAAAGAAATAAGCAAATTGTTCCGTATGATCCGGCAGTAGCCGGAAAAGCAAATGAAAAAAGAGGCAATGGGAGCCGAGGTAACAGTGGCGAAAGAAACCCCGATCGTGCCAACATAGGCAATGGAAGCTGAGGTAATGGATACCTCGGAAGAGGAAATCATGAGAACATTATCCCGGCAGAAGGAAGGAGGGATCCGCCGCCCAATCCTCAGCCGAGATACGAACCTCGGCAAGAAAGAGAAGTGAGACCAGCTCGCCATAATCAGGCGAATGAGAGGTACAATCATGGTTATTCAGATATGGAGTATGCAGGGAATGGTGGAAATGACCATTATGGAATGCAGGAGAGAGTAGTGTACAGAAACGTGCCATCAAATGATGCAAGACTAAAACTGGACAGGTTATACCGGTCCGAATTGTTAGAGGAGCAAGGTCCGCCGGGTCCGGCATGTTTCGGGCCCCGGTGTTGGAGATATGCCCTAGAGGCAATAATAAATGTAGTTATTATTATATCTTTGTGTTTATGATAAATGTTTACATTCATGCTATAATAGTATTAACAAGGAAACATTAATACTTGTGTGATTTGTAAACTTAAATTGAAGTCCCTAGTAAAGCCTCTTCATAATACTAGCTTGTTGGTTAATAAATGATTGTGGTTTCCCTATCATGAACATTGAGATGTTATTAACAACAAGATCATATCGTTAGGAGAATGGTATGATGGACATACTCCTATAGATAAGCGTAGCATAAAGATCAAGTCATTTTAATAGTTCAATTGCTATATGCTTTCTGATACATAGTAACCTAATTCCTTCGACCATGAGATCATGCTTATCACCATCACCGAAGGATGCTTTGATGACATCAAACACCACACCGTATCGGGTGGCTATAAAGGTGGCATTGAGTGTTGGAAAGTATTGGTTGAGACACATGGATCAAGAGTGGGATTTGTCCATCCATATGACGGATAGATATACTCTGGGCCCTCTCGGTGGAATGTCATCCAATTAGCTTGCAAGAATGCTCACAAGGGATCACATATCACGGGAACAAGAAAAGAGTACTTATCAAGATGTGAGGTTGAACTAGGTATGCAGAGATACCGACGATCAAAACCTTGGATAAGTAAACTATCGTGAGACAAAGGGAAATTGGTATCGTATGTAAGTGGTTCATTCGATCGCAAAGTAATCATACAAATATGTGGGATCCATATGAATTTCCAGATTCCTCTATTGGTTATTGTTCGGAGAAGTGTCTCGATAATGTCCGCATAATTCACGAACCGTAGGGAGACACACTTAAGGATTCGGCGTTGTTGAGTAGTTATGGAATGATGAGTAAGAGACCGAATGTTGTTCAGAGTCTCGGATGGGATCCTGGATATCACGAGGAGATCCAGAATGGTCCGGAGAATAAGATTCATATAAGGAAAGTCCTGTTTCGGGGTTGGAGAATGGTTCCGGTGTTTTCATCGGGAATGTTCTAGAAGGGTACATGAATGTGTCACAACAAGTTGGAATGGTTGCATCATGTACTAGGTGTCATCCCTAAACAAAATAAAGGGTTACATCAAATCCTAGTTTGAAAAGTCAAACGCCAATTTGAAAAGTCAAACGGCTATTTTGTTTGGTGGAGGGAGAGTAGGAAACCTACTTGGGAGTTCCTCCCGCCGGCCCTTGGAGACCGAGTTGGGGAGGGACTCCCCTCCCCTTGGCGCGCCCCCTCCACCTATATAAGGAGGGGCAGGGCTGCCCCTCCAAACACACAACTTGCCCCCCGCAAACCCTAGCTCCAAGCCGTCGGCGCCGCCACCTCCTGATGCCGACGCCGCCTAGGGCAAACCCTAGCTGCCGAGTTGGGCTTCCCCAAGCCCTAGTTGTTGGCCTAGCCCTCTCTCCTTGGTGTGTCTAAACCCTAGATCACCGAGGCTCTCTCATAGTCCACCATACTCGCTCCGTCTTAAGACGAAGCCCTGCGAGATCTCCCCTCTACTTCCGGTACCACGCCGCCGTGCTGCCGGAATCACGAGGAGAGTGCTACAACCTCATTTTGCTGGAACAAGGAGAGGAAGGTCTTCCGTCAATCTTGAACGTGTGACCGACTGCGGAAGCGCTGCTGGAACGCAGCGCCGGAAGGATCGTCTACGCGATCTTGAGATCGGGAAGAGTACGACTACATCACCCACGAGAACCCGCTCTCGTTAAACACTTTGGAATCTTTGATGGTGAGTTATTCTATCGACTCGTTGCTACAATCTAGTAGATAGATCTTGGCTTGTTTGTTTGTATGCGGTAGAATTTTTTGTTTACCATGCTATGAACCCCTACACCCGGATCATGGGCGAGCCGCCCGTTGCTGAATTTTCAGCTGGCAAGGGGCACGAAAACATACAATGGGAGTACCAAACCACAAGATTGGTTAATTGACTATGCCACTGCTGTAAAGTAGCTGGTGGAAACTTGCGATGGGCAGTAAGATATGTCCCGCAAATGCTGGAAGGACCGGCCAGAGTGTGGCTGAATAATCTGCCAGTGGGCAGTATCAACTGCTGTCTAGATTTTGAAGAGATGTTTTGCCAGCAACTTTACCAGCACTTACAAGAGACCAAACAGGCCGTAGCAGCTTGCAATGTGCAAGCAAAGGCCGAATGAGACAGACAGAGAATTCTTGACTCGGTGGTGTAACCTCAGGAATTCATGCGAGGGAGTTATAGAATCACAATCGATAGCTTGGTTCGCTCAAGGATGTCGTTATGCCAGTGTCTTGTGGCAGCGAGTGCAAAGGGATATGCCAACCACTTTGGCAGAAACCATCAGGATAGCAGATTTGTATGCATTGGGAGATCCGACGCAACCAGAGCTGATGTCGGTGGACCATCGGGAGCATCAAGATCAATATGCAAGAGATGCGGCCGGATCATCGAGGCGCAATGAGTTCAGAGGTAGAATAAGAGAGGAAAGACCAGATTACAGATATGCCTCCAATCAGGTGGCAGCGGTAGTGCAAGATCAACCGAGTCACGGAAACAGTCAGCGGCAGAAGAATGGTCCTCAGCGATGGACACCAAGGAATGAAGGGAAGAGACAGTGGACACCAGAACAGAATAAGTAATGGCAGGAAAGGCCGAAGTACACATTTGAGTCCATGTTGGATCAACCGTGTAAGTTTCACACTCCAAACCCGGCCAAGCTGGCCAATCATACAACTTGGCAATGGGCCTGGATGAAAAATGCAATGGGGAACCCGGCGGGCATGCAAGCACCTTCCCATCAGGCACATCAGCAGCAGCAGCCGCAATTGACTGGGGTAAATGCATAGCAGCTAATGTTACCCCCTCCTCCCCCGAGGTATGATAACTCGGACCGGAGAGATGCAGTGCATCAAGTGATAAATCAGGGTCAGGATGGAAGGACAAACCCCGGAAATAATGGACGCAATGATTACAGGGAACATCATCAATCATATTGCGTGTTCACAATGTAACAAAGAAGACAAATTATCTGTAATAGCATATGGAAGTGAATGCAGTTATGCCGGCAGTACCAAGATATGTGCCTTGGTCAGATCAAGAAGTAACTTGGAGCATAAAGGATCATCCCAAAATAATGTCGAATCCGGGGTCGTACGCACTCGTACTAGATCCGACGTTTGTCGGACCCAACATTAATGTGAAATTTTCAAAAGTACTCATTGACAGTTGGAGCAGTATCAATATCATGTACAAAGATACAATGCATAAATTCGGAATATCGTAGAATATGCTGCAATCCATGAGAACCACGTTCCATGGAATAGTGCCGGGACTTTCATGCGAACCCATTGGTAAGGTTCGAGTAGATGTGTTATTCGGCACAAGGGATAACTGCAGAGCAAAAAAATTGGAGTTTGAGGTGGTGGATCTAGAGAGTTGCTATCATGCTTTACTCGGGCGGCCAGCATTGGCCAAATTCATGAGCAGCTGCCACATAATTTACTTGAAAATGAAGCTACCCGGACCACAAGGGGTGATAACAGTAGCAGGAGATTACAGGAAGTCAATGGAATGTGCTTCGGTCGGATCAAACCTGGCCGAGTCATTGGTGATCGCAAGAGAGAAAAGAAGAATTCAAGAGGTAGCGGCTCTCGCTCAGTCGGCACAACTGAATATGCCGGCATTGGCCAACCCGCATGGAAGCGTCTCCTTCCAGCCGACTAAAGAAACGAAAAAGGTCCAGATAGATGAGCAGTTCCCAGAACGCACCATCACCATTGGTGCCGGCCTAGATGTCAAATAGGAAGGCGAGCTCACCAACTTCCTCCTTGAGAATCGGTACATCTTTGCATGGTCAACTCAAGACCTGCAAGGGGTGCGAGGGAGTTGGCTGAGCACTCTCTGCATGTAAGGCCAGGAGCAAGGCCGGTGAAGCAACCTCTCCGCCGCTTCGCCGAAGAGAGGAGAAAAATAATAGGAGATGAGATAGCTCGGCTCCTTGCAGCCGGGTTCATCATGGAAGTACTTTATCCGGATTGGCTATCAAACCCGGTGTTAGTAGAAAAGAAGAAGGACGATCCAAATGTAGTCGTCGTATGGCGAATGTGTATTGATTACACGAACCTGAACAAGGCGTGTCCCAAAGATCCTTTTCCTTTACCTAGAATAGACCAAGTCATTGATTCGACCACTGGTTGTGAGATGTTATCATTCGTAGACGCGTATTCTGGTTTCCACCAGATACCGTTAAATCCGGCTGATCAAATAAAGACTGCGTTCATTACCCCGTACGGGGCTTATTGCTATCGCACCATGCCATTCGGCCTGCGTAACGCAGGGGCAACGTATCAGAGATGTATGCAAAAATGTCAACATGACCAAATAGGGAAAAATGGACAAGTATATGTAGACGATGTGGTTATCAAAACTAAAGAGAGCAAAACGCTACTGGATGATATTCGGCAGACATTCGCGAACTTGAGAAGGTTCCGAATGAAGCTTAACCCGGAGAAATGCACCTTCCGTGTACCAGCTGGGAAACTACTCGGTTTTCTCGTATCCAGCCGAGGTATAGAGACCAATCCAACTAAGATAAGAGCGGTAGAAAGGATGGAATTGCCAAGATGTCTAAATGACGTACAGAAATTCATGGGTTGCCTGGCCTCGCTTAGCCGATTTGTATGTCGGCTGGGAGAAAAGGCATTACCACTATATCAACTAATGAAAAAATCTGATAAGTTCATTTGGACACCACAAGCAGATAATGCATTTCATGAACTGAAAAAGATGTTGGTCACAGCACCAATCCTGGCCTCTCCATTGTCAAAAGAGCCTATGTTACTTTACATAGCCGCCACAAACAGAGTGGTAAGTGCGGTGATCGTTGTGGAACGAATTGAAGATGATAAATCAGTACAAAGGCCGGTATATTACCTAAGCGAGGTACTATCAGCCTCAAAACAAAATTACCCACATTATCAGAAGATGGCATATGGAGTATACATGTCGGCGAAGAAACTTAAACATTACTTCGAAGAGCACCCGATCAAAGTGATCTGTGAAGCGCCCATAGACGACATATTGAGAAACAAAGATGCAAGCGGCCGAATAGCAAAATGGGCAATTGAATTGTCACCTTATGCTCCGCAATTCGATAGGCGAGATGCAATCAAATCTCAGGATGTGGCCGACTTCTTTGTGGATTGGGCCGAGGTACAATATGAGCCACCATTACCAGATCCGAATTACTGGACAATGCACTTCGACGGTTCCAATCTGAGGAATGGCTTGGGGGTAGGGATAGTGTTAACCTCGCCAAAAAGAGATCAGCTGAAATATGTACTGCAAATACATTTTGCCGCATCAAACAATGTATCCGAGTACGAAGCACTCGTCCATGGATTGAAGGTGGCAAAAGAGATTGGGATACGCCGGATCTTATGCTACGGAGATTCAGATCTAGTAGTACAACAAGTATCAGGCAATTGGGATGCGCTAGATGCGAATATGGCCTTATATAGATTCCATGTGCAAAAACTCAGTGGATACTTCGATGGATGTGAATTTCATCATATACCTCGGGCAGAAAATACGCTGCAGACACGCTGTCAAAACTCGGATCAACCAGGCAATCAATTCCCCCGGGTATCGCCCTAGAGCACCTGAGAAAACCATCAATAGCACCATCACCAGAGTCCGAATCCATCTTTATTCCGGCGAAATCAAGAGAAGATAGTATGCCGATGGAAGTTGACAAAGAATGTAACCCGGAGTTTTCGAAAGTAAACCTGGCCGATGCACATATGGATATGGAAAAATCCGAGGTGGTTATGTCGGCGGAAAATATGGAAATAGATAGTGAAATTATCCCAGCGAAAATCATGCCAACATGGGCGCAACCCATATTTTTCTTCCTTAAGGATGCGACTTTGCCGAATAACGAGGTACTGGCTAGACAGACAGTGAGAAGAGCTAAAGCTTATACAATCATAAATAATGAGATGTATAAAAGGAGCGTCACAAGCGTGCTGCAAAGATTTGTGGATTCGGCGAAAGGCCAGGAGATTATCCTAGATATACATCAAGGAGAATGCGGGCATCACGCCTCGTCCAGAGCTTTAGTGGCCAAAGCATTCGGGCATGGATTTTATTGGACAACAGCGTTGAAAGAGGCCAAAGAATTGGTGGAAAAATGTAATGGTTTCCAGAGATATGCCAGCAAGATACATATGCCATCGTCCGAGTTAAAGATGATACCAATTACTTGGTTGTTTTCTATATGGTGCTTAGATATGGTGGGACCATTCAAGCCGGCCCGGGGTGGGATGACCCACATTTTAGTCATGGTCGACAAATTCACGAAGTGGATTGAAGTGAAACCAATAAAAAAATGTGATGGACCAACAGCAGTAAAATTCCTCAAAGATATTATCTTGAGATATGGTTACCCACACAGTGTTATTCCAGACAATGACACAAACTTTGCTGAAGGGGCCTTTGCTAGATTCTGCCAAGAAAAACACATAAGACTAGATGTCGCCTCGGTGGCTCACCCAGCATCTAATGGGCAAGTAGAAAGTTCTAATGGACTAGTATTGTCCGGAATAAAACCCCGACTCATCGAACCACTGCAAAGGTCGGCAGGGTGCTGGATCGAGGAACTAACAGTAGTACTATGGAGCCTCAGAACTACCCCAAACAGGTCAACAGGGTATACCCCATTTTTCCGTATATGGAGTGAAGTCGGCTTCCAAATGACATAATACATGACTCGCCAAGAGTTACCCAAAGATACAAATCACGAGGTGGATGAGGTAGCTCGGCAAGATGATGTTGATCTGCTAGAAGAAGCCAGGGAGTTGGCACTATCAAGATCAGCTATTTATCAGCAAGACTTACGACGATATCACAGCAAGAAAGTCAATCCAAGAGTGTTTAAAGAAGGAGATTTGGTTCTTCGGCTAGTGCAACACACAACCGGCATGCACAAACTATCACCCCCATGGGAGGAACCATTCGTCGTGAGCAATGCATTGCACAATGATGCATATTACCTAATTTATGCTCAATCGCCAGAAAAGAACAAGGCAAATAAAGCCGGCGAAGAATCGAAAAGACCATGGAACATAGATTTACTTCGTCCATTTTACTCGTAGGAGTCACCTATGATACGTTGTAATGTGACGCTTCAAGTCAAAGTATCGACTATATATTAAACCTCGGCACCTTGAGCAGTGACTCGGGGACTGTCCTATGTTATTTCTCATTTGGGTTATGTATTAAACCTCGGCACCTTGAGCAGTGACTCGGGGACTGCCCTATGTTATTTCTCATTTTGGGTTATGTAGTAAACCTCGGCACCTTGAGCAATGAATCGGGGACTACCCTATGTTATTTCGCATTTTGAGTTATGTATTAACCCACGGCACCTTGAGCAGTAACTCGGGGACTGCCCTATATTATTTCACATTTTGAGTTATGTACTAAACCTCGGCACTTTGAGTTATGCACTTTCAGCAGTGACACAGGGACTGCCCAAAGTTATTTCTTATTCCTGAATTATGTGTTAAGTTTCACGACCTCGAGCAGGGAACTCGGGGACTATGAAATATTATCCCATATCTCGGATTAGGCATTAAAACCTCGATTTCTAGAGCACTGACTAGGGAATTGCCCCATGATTGTCTCCTGTTACAAAAATGGGTATTAAACTTCGGCACCCCGAACGTTAGGTCAGAAGCTACCTTGAACGATGTTATTTCGCTTTCCTCAAATATGGGCTTCGAGATTTATAGCTCGGATAGAGAACAAGGACAAAATGGTTGAGCCGTCGAATTTATAAAGGCCAGGCGATATTAAACGCCGAACTAAGGTGGGTCAAATGAAAACACACGATCCAAACTTATGAGATTGAAGTCCACCAAAGCAAAGATTTAAACCAACAAGATCTGTTTAGACAGACTAATAACGATCACCATCATATGTGCCTCAGCGGCAAAAGGCAAAAAGGGTTCATACCACACAGAAAGTCAGACAATTGTTTCACACACATCATACGCCCGGCATACCGGGGATAAGAAATAACTTAAGAAGTTTTTTGAACCTAAGGGGCAGCGACTTGGTCAGGCACTAGGCGCTCCGAGGTAGACGGCACCTCGGCCGAAGTTACTTCGCCCTCCACAGAAGCAATAGCGACTTCGGGGGAAGCCATGGGCTGTTGAGAAACGTCAGGTTGAGCTTGAGAGTGCCCAGTCCCTTTGGAAGATGATCGCGCATCGCCCTCCCCATCCGAGCTGGCGCTGGAATCACTAGAGTTGTCCGAGTCGCCCTCACCCTTGTCCTGATCGGCCGAACTATTATTAGAGGCATCTTCGACTTCGACGTCATCCGTTGGGTTGGGAAGAAAACTCAGCCCTTCAATCCAGTTATGCACATCAGCATACTCAACAAGCTGGAAGGCACGAGCTTGGCGGCGAGCGACGAATTCTGAATCCTCGACCCAACGGGAGCCAGTGCGCAAGTTTATCAAGGTATCGAGCGAAATATCCTCGTACCAAGACATAATGACTGTGAGCGCCATATCAGCACCAGCCTGTCCAGCAGATTCCCTCCAGAGATTTAACAGGTTTTGGGATTCCATTAATCTTTCCACCAGTATCTTGATATCATCAATATCAGGAGTTCCGGAAGTATTCGGCCAGAGAAAATGGTAGGCCCGAATGGCTGCCTGCACCAAATCCCTTCCCATAATCTTCATCGGACCAATGGCAGCGCCAACGGCAACCAAGAAGTCTTCCATCGAGTATTATGGGCTCGCATCGGTAGGGACACCTCGGCGCACGCGAGCATTAATCACCGCTTTAGAGCTCACGGGCCTAGCTTCCGGAAAATGGTCTACGCAAAATAAAAGTATATCAGTCAAAAGTAAGAAAGAGAAGAAGATAACTCGGCCACAGTCAGAGACTTACGATGAATATAGATCAGCATTTTCTGAAGATCTTGAGCCCAATCAACCTTGGTCTTCTCAAAGCGAGTGATTTCCTCGCTCATCGTCCGTGTCTTAAGTTCAGCAGCCTCGAGGAGTTCTCTATCTTTCTGCAATTGCAGACTTAGCCGATTCTTCTCTTCGGAGAACTCCTAATCAACTTTATCTAACTCAGATTTCTGAGAAAGTTTGAGGGACTCCACCTCGGAGTGCAAGCGAATTATCTCGTCATCTTTATCTTTCAGCTGCGCCGAATGAGTAGCGGCTTGTTCTAAAAAATGCAGCATCATATCAGGCATGGGTATGCATTCTTGATGTGACGCTGCAAGAGTTTGTAACTCGACTATACTAAAGCCGGAAGGTTATAAGAAACCCGGGATAAATCTCGAACGGGAATCAGTAAAGAGAAAGGATAACTAACCTTCTAGGGCCTTGACTTTCTTCTCAAGACGGATATTAAGATTGTTGATATTAACTGTTTACCAGCAAAATGAGCTAACACCTCGAGTCGAAAATATTAAGAGCTTTAAGTACAATACAAAAGTTTGTTAAATTACCAGCTTTCTTCACCACGGGAACAACTTTCTCATACTTCTCTTGCAATTTCTTGTGTGCGAAAAGCAGCCTTTGGAATTCGGTGGTCCGCCGATCATGGGCAACCTAAGCGACAAAATAAATTACAGTGAGATATTCAAAGCTAAGACAGATCCGAATCAAGCAAAGCTTAACTCGGATCTAGGTGGCTGGATATTCGAAGCTAAGACAGATCCGAATCAAGCAAAGCTTAACTCGGATCTAGGGGCTGGATATTCGAAGCTAAGACAGACCCGAATTAAGCAAAGCTTAACTCGGATCTAGGTGGCTGGATATTCGAAAGAAGATGATCCAAGCAAAGCTTAACTCGGATCTAGGTGGCTGGATATTCGAAGCTAAGACAGATCCGAATCAGGCAAAGCTTAACTCGGATCTAGGTGGCTGGATATTCGAAGCTAAGACAAATCCGAATCAAGAAAATCCTAACTCAGATCTAGGTGACTGAATATTCGAACACTAAGATAGATCCGAATCAGGCAAAGCCTAATAAAGCTTCCAAACGAATAACAAGTTATTCGGTTGCAAGCTTCGGGGACTAGAGTATATATAATATCATTTGAATAACTAATCAAATGTCAATAAAAACAATTACCTCGTTCATCTTATCGCTGTCAAGCACAATCTTGGTAGCCATATGCAGGCGACTGCTGATGTCGGAGAGTTGAAATGGCTGATTGCTTGGATTGCCCTCAAGCTGATCAACAGCGTTCCAATTATTGGCATACTCAACCAAGGAGCCGAGGCTGTTCCTACTCAAGACGAGTCGACTTTACCTCGACGCGTTAGGTAAACCACCGTCATGGGACTCTTGTGGAGAGTGGGCTGAGTATCAGCAGCCGGGGTGACAACGGCCTTGGCAGAGGAAACCCCCTTGCGGAGCGCATCAGCAATCGTAGGTTGAGAAGAGCTGGCAAGTCCTTTCTGAGATGAGGGAGGTTTGGTGACGACAACCTTCTTAGCCTTAGAAGAGGCGTCAGCAGGATCTGTTACCTCGGCACTAGGGGTGGCGTCCTTGGAAACTGGAGGAACTATAGTTTTTGAGGGCGCCGAGATGGTGATATCCTCGGCTGGAGTTGGAGTTGCGGTTGAAACTGTGGGGTCCAAAGGAGTCTCGGGGGAAACTCTGGGGTTCACGACGGGGGAAGCGGGTTCGGTAGGAGGATCTACTGTCCGAGTTACGTTGGCATCAGCAACGGAAACCACGGGTGCATCTTGCTGAGGTGATGTTTGATTCGGAGCAGGAGGAGAGTCCACGCGAGCAGGACTAAGAACTCTGGTATCTTCAGGAGGCGGAGGAGAAGGCAGCCGAGTTGTATGACTCGTCATGCTTGGACCACTGGGCTTAACAGAAAGAGGAGCGCTGAAAAATCACAGAAAGTCAAATCAAAAGACAGAAAAAGAGAAACAAGAAATACAAATGAAAATGAGCGTACCCAGTAACTCCGGGCATAGTTTTACGCTTCGGAAGGTGCTGGGCTGACTTTTTAGTTCGCTTCTTGGGAGCGGCTTCGGAGGCACCTGTTGAGCCAGCACGCCTCGAGGTAGCAGGAGGTTGGGAGGCGAGAGGCTCGGCATCGTGCACCTGACCGGCCTGATTAGCTGGGGAAGTAGAAGCCGGAAATGCATAAGAGATAGGCATTGCGGCGACTACCTCAAGAATTTGGACGTCGTCCGAATCACCTTCCTCTCCGTGAGCCGAGGTCTTGGCACGGGCGCGAGCCGGAGCGAGGTCTGACTTGGGAACAAACTCCTCCGAGTCAGGCTCCCCGCTATCCGGGGTGTTCCGATCTGCGGTCCACGGGAGGGCCAGAACCTCGGCATCTTCACTCTTCTGCTCCGCAAATCTCTGCAAAAAAAGAGACAAAGAGGAATTAGCAAAAGGAATCACAAACGCAATTGGGGGGCAAAACGTAAGTGCGTGAACTTACCTCGGGAGGGGGATTCCCGCGGGTGAACGGCTTCAGTCCCTAGGTCTAGTCCTCCGGCATCTCCGTCTTAAAGATAGCTCGGACACGCTTGAAAATAAGATAATTATCGAGCTCGACCGTTGAGACTCGGTTGGGATCAAGGGGATCGCTCATGTAGCAAAGCTTGTGCGTGCGATGCTGGAAAGGGCAGATTCAGCTGCTGACAAAGGTGGTCATCAGATCCTCGCCGCGTAGCCCGGCGCGATCAACTCCTTCAGCCGAATCTCAAAGGCCTCGGCCAGAGCATGGCTCTTCCTGGGGTTGTAGGTCCAGTTCCTCTTGGAAGGGGGGGCGATGGAGAAAGCAGGGAGCCGAATCTTGTCTTCCTTTCTAGTATTCTTGACATAGAAAAACGATCTATGCTACTTCTTGCAAGATTCGAGACCGGCAACACGAGGAAACTCGGATTTTCTCCGAGGAGTGATGGACGCGGCCCCACACTGAGTAAGTAACTTCTCAGAGGGCTGGAGGGATTTGTCTGGGACGACGTTAGAACAGATCTGGAAGAATTTGGACCATACGTGCACAGACGGCCAGAGGCCGAAGTATCCTTCCGAGGCCGAGATAAAAGCATATAGGGAAGCAATGGCATTAGCCAAAAGATGATGCGGCTGAAGGCCAAAGTAATCGAGAAATTCCCTAGCGAAATCGCTAAGGGGAAGACCAAACCCACGAGCGAAATGGGACATGAAGACAACATATTTGCCTTCGTTGAGTACGGGAGAAGATTCGCTGCCGGGTAAGCGACAGCCTACCTCGGCAGGAATCCGGCGAGTCCTAATCGGCCACTCGATCTCACGACGAGTGATGGAGGAACCCTGCCAGGAGCCCCGCTCTGGACCAGACGCAACATCGTCGTCCTCGACTAGAGCGCCGCTAATGTAACTCGACATAGGGTCGCCGGAGGAATCCACAGAAGAGGAACTAACGGTGGAGCAAGGCTTAGAGGTGCAGGGCCCCGTCTTGGCTCTAAGCGAGGACGGCGGTGGAGCGGAAAAGGAACCGCCGCGGGAAGGCTAAAAAGCAGCAGATGCGTCTAGAGAGAAATCTAGGTAGGGAGACCGCATAAAAACTCACCGGCGACGGCGCCGGAGCAAGCACGCGGGGACAGGTCGACGGAGAAGCTATGGCCTCGCCGTCGGAGATTTCAATGGTGGCGCGGCCGCTGGAACACGATCAGACGCACGGGCGCGAGGAGGAAGAAGGGCAACGGTGAGCGAAAGAGGAAAGTAAACCCTCTAGCCCCGTGCTCCTCTTTATAACCGCGCGGCCCTGGCGTTAGTGGGATCGTGCGTGAGGGTGCTAACCATGTAGATCGTGCGTGCGGCGGAACCGCTCGTGGCTGAGTGGAGCCACACCAATGACCACACGACGCAGGAGACGATTAGGATCCCTGACCAATGCGGTGCACGAGGATCCGCAGCGCCGACGCGACATGCACAGTAATTACTGTGGCTTGTCAGTGGGCACTGTAGAGGAACAAAAAACTAGAGAAACAATGATGCGTGTTACACGTAGGATGAGGCGTACACGAGAAGCTACACGGATACCTCGAACGGGAAAAAGTAACTCGGAGATGAGGAGAAATGAATATTGGGAAACTGATGTGGCCCGGCCGAGGTTACGAGCAGGATCACACCAGCTTCGGGGTCTAATGTTGGGGAGGTGACCCCGGATAGGGTCAAGACAGGGGAAGATAAAAGGAATTCCCCCTGTCATGTGTCGAGTTACTGTCTATATCGGCCGAATCATGTAAAGCTCGGCCGAGATAAGCACGACCATGACACCTATGGGAGGAGATGTAGACTATTCAACCTACATACGAGTTAGGTCGGCCGAGTAAGTCCGAATAATCTAAATGCAGGTGAAGGCCAAGTCGAGTTAAGCGAGACAGGGCCGAATGACATGAAGCTTGCAGGAGAAGGAGGTGCCTATAGTCAAACCCTAGACACGGGCTAGGAGGAATCTGAATAGAGCCAAGCACAAAGGACAAGGCGCAGAGCAGCAGAAGGGCAGAAGGAGGTCACGGAGGTGACAGTCCTGGAGCCCGAGGCATGCAGGTGGGGTTCTCTGGAACTTTGCCGTCATTAGAAGGGCAACGTGGAAAGGAGGTCGCCGAGTTACTATATTGGGACAAGCATATTCTTTGAATTATGCTTGCCACGTCAGCCCTAGAGGAGCCAAGGCTCCCCTTTATAAGGAGAGGCTTGGATCCCTAAGAGGGTATCGGCTCATTCTACACCGTTAGGCTTGTAAAGTTCATCTTCTCTTCCTGCATACATCTCAAGGAGCACTTGTATTTCAAGAGAGGAGAAATAAAGATTTGTATGTTAGTCATTCGTGTGTAGAAATAACTACATATTCCCTCTCCGGATCCCTCTAGCATCCATTGTCCACATACTTTAGCCTACCCATGGCATCTGCCATGCCACCACCACGACAGGTACAAGCCCATGACCTGGCCCATACCGTGAACGCCAAGATCCAAATAGTAACCCTAGGACCCAGAAGGGTGTAACCTAGCTAGCCATCGCCTATATAAGGAGGGGTATATCTAGGGTTTAAGGAGGTTGGACCTAGTAGGAAAGGAGTATCCTGAGGCTCTGTGGAATTCAGCTCAAGAGCACTTGTAAACACCTAGTATCAATAAAATTCCTAAGTGTGGAGAGTTTATCTTGTTCTTCGTGCGCGGCTAGAGCGTGCATCCCCTCCCCGGTGACCACAAGCATCCATTCGGCCCCCAAGTTAAGCCTACCCGTGGCATCTGCCGTGACACCACCACGACAATAACAAGATTAAAGGACTTGGCGCTATGTTTTGTCAACCTCTAGGTGCTCATCGGCGGTGCGCTCCCTACCGTGTCCCCGTCCCGCCCTCAAATGAGATCGCAGGCACCAGTTGACCGACACCGTCAAGCCGGGTGCGTTCAGATATCATCGTGCGGTGTTTCCTCGCCTAGACCGCTAGTCGGCAAGCACGAGGAATTGCTTCCTGGCGAAGGAAACAAAAAACACAATGGTGCTCCACCGCGTTGGCGCGTTCGTGCGGTGGTGCCGCCCAACCCAACATTCGATCTTCCACACAACCTACATTGGTGATGCGCATACTCATGTAGTACTAGATTGCAACACGTTGTGGGGAAGACATTTACCCACGGCTCTTGACTCAGGCGTGGCAGATTGGTGCGGGGAATCATTTTGCCAGCCGCCTTCCTCAATCGAACCTCCCTCCTCTTCCCCTTCGACGCACACCTCCTTGATCAGCAGTAGCTTCGTCGACCTGTCCAGTCCCTTCCACGCAGGGCCGGCCCTGAGATGTCAGGGCCCGGTGCAAAGACAAATAATGGGCCCCTGTTCACAAATAGTTATAGAGATTTTTTGCGAAAAGTTAGATTTATTATTATTATTTCAATAGCAACCTATATATTAAACATGATTCTCTCTAAATTCTCAAACACAAACTACTAATTGTCCTATGGGGAATGAAGCAGAATTAATCAAAATAAAGCAGATGAACAAAAAAAAGGCTAATCCAGGGGTATATAGGAGGGAATTCTAAAGAATGTTAGACCGAGAAAGAATTAGTTGATGATTATTGAGAAAGAATAAGAAGGGCAAAGACTGGAGGCAGGAAGACAAGACGAGTCGACCGATGGAGGCAACCAAGAGTGGAATCGGTGTGCAACTCTAGGTCCTTTTATATTTAGCAACAACCTGAGCTGCCAGCGATTGGACCAATTTATTTTACAAAAATTTTCTAAGCAGATATGCTTGCAGGTACCTACTTGCGTGGGCCCCTGGCAGCTGGGGGCCCTGTGTAACTACCTCGGTGAACTACGCTCCTAGATACAAGCCTGGATGAGAAGTAGCGGTTGAAATAGTATGGTGGGGCCCCAAAAGCCACTCACTGGTAGTCCTTTCAGACGTCCCAACCGCTACTCTCTCAACGGGACCTGTACGGGCGGCGTAGTCGGCAGGCAAAGGGATCAACTACGTACACAAGTGGGTATGTACGCAAGCCACCATACAAGAGTACATCAGAGCCACACCATCTAGAAAGAAAGGAAATATACCAACGCCATACGGCAAGATTCAAATGACCTAGATACATCTATAATTTAGGATAACTCCTCATACAACACACATCGTAGTATCATGCGGAAGCAAACAAGATCCGAGTACGGATAAGAAGCAAATAGGCATAAGATGCCGAGAAAATAATCACATCCCAACTAGGTCTCACGGATCCCCTGCTCAATCTCTACACCGAACGATCGTTGCCCACATCATCGGCTTCTTCCACCCAAAGATCCGTCCCGAGAAGGTACTGCTCATCTGAATCAAGAATTTATCGTGTGAGACCCTAAGGGTACTCAAGAAGTCTTAATGACTCTAAAGGGGACACAACCTGGGGTGACGCAATTGCAGCAAAAGGTAAACCCTAGCAATTCTAGAAAAACGCTAACCATCCGCCTAACCAATGATAGACGGATGTCCGTGAATTTAAGTACAACAGTTATAATGGTAATCTCATCCGATCCATCCTCCTCCCTGCTTACCAACAAGGAAGCGGACGAACAACCCCCCATCCGTTGGCAATTTTATTAACCATTCCATGAGTATTGCACTATTTACTAGTCAAGTTACTTTAGTCATATTAAAAGCGGTACTTTAGTTATGCTTGTCTATGATCAAGAAACTGTGCTCCAAGTCGTCCATATCCGCGACACGGCTTTGAAAGTTTTACCCGGGTGCACCAATAGCAACACACGCTCGATCAACCTGGAAAACCAAATCAAAACCCAACGAGGCTTTCACGATGAACAATCACAGATTCAGAAATATTTCGGGCCACCCTTGAGTATACCCAAGAACGTAAGCAAGCTTCGAGACGGACTCAAGGTTTGCGACAATGGTCAGAACGACAGCAGTCCCCAATCGGGACTGCCGACATCGAAAACATTACGCTTTCCTAAACAGCATATACAGGAGTAGCATAGCATAAGTACAGGATAGTAAATAAAACCTCAAACTAGTTTGTGGCCCCACGAAATAGGACGGAATCAAGCTCTGGCCCAGGGGGGTCCCATATACCTCCCGGATGTGGATAGCGCGATAAATCAAGGAACAGGAATCAAGTACTCGGGGTCTTACGGGACACAAGTGAGCAGGAAAAACCAAATAGCAGATGTTGCTCACCGGTGCCGCTTTCTTTAGTTATCCCAACTACTCGAGTTAAGTTGTTTAGGTACCTCGTTATTCAACAGACTCTCACAAACCCTACACATGTCGTTTCTCGACTGCATGGCTCAAACAACTCCTATAGTAGTGGCTCATGGGATGGAGGAACAAGCTTGGGGTTTAAAAGTAAAAGCTATGCATACTTGGGATTCAATTTAATGCAATCGCGACTCAATGATGCAAGAATAAGATAGAGGCAATAGGTACTGTATGTATGCAAGCATGTGGTAGTGCTTGCCTGGTATGTCTGTTGAAGCAAAGTACGGTTCTGGGTGGTTCTCCGGGTTCTCTTGATACAGCCCCTGCTCAGTGTCTATCCGAGAAAAACCAAACAAACAAGGCCAACATGAATATAGAGCACAAGCATATGAATAAGATGCGTCAAGCAAACAATCATGCCATGATGAATGATGCACCATTTACATGGCAAGTAAAGTAGCATGGCATGGGTGAGGTGTGGGGGACAAGAATATAACATTTAGTTGGTTTTAGAATCACATTTGTTGCCATAACAGTTGTTATTCATTATATAGTTATATGACGCATGCTGCAATATAAGTCATGGATAGCATAAACAGAAAGGTCTCGTCGAGCTGATCATTTTAGACTACTTATTTGCTAAATTTGGAATTACAAAACATTAGTTATGATTTAATGAAAATCCAGTGGCAATTGATGTAATTACACTAAACTTGGAATTTTACTTGTGCACAAGTCAAATTAGATGGCATATTTGAATTCCCCTCATCTTGCTGATATCCAAACATATATTATTTGTCAAATTTGGAAATAGTATGTGAAAGTTATTAAAAACTGAATTTGAATTTGGAATTTTGAATTTATTTAACAAAATTTGAATTCAAACTGCTCTGGAACGCTTTCTACACAGCTCAGCCTGAGTCGCATGTGGGCAGGGTTTTCTCGCCCACACGCCATTTCGAGCAAGATCTGACCGCGGGTTGATGGTTGCAAAGATCAGAGCCTTTTGTAAAATTACCACACATCGGCTGTGGGGGCCCTGGGACCGCGGTTGAGCAAAAGAAGCTGGGGGTTGCGCAAAAGAACGATCACAGACCGTGGATCTTCCTCTGAACCTAACTGAACGAAGGCGTGTATGCAGGCGCGTCTGCCTTGCGGGCGGAGGGGTTCGAACCGCGCTCAAGGCGTTAGCGAACTCCGCTACCAGCGGCTCGGGTTGGTGATAGGAAGAGGCTAGGCGGCTAGGTAGGGTGTGGCGCTGGAGCTTGCAGGCACTCGCTGCCACGGCCAGACCGAGGGCGCCGGCAACGAATCGAGCATCCAGGAAGCGACCGAGGACAGGGGGTTGTCAGGGAGGGTCGTGGGCTCACCGCGGGCGTGCTGGCGTGCTCGGTACGGGCAGGGGTGGTCGCGATCCACGGCGAGGCTGACGGCGGCCGTATCTAGGGTTTGCGCCGTGCTGGGTCCTGGCGCTCTGGTGCCTCCTCCTCCGGGCGGTACTGGACGATGCCGGGGAGTGGCCTGGTCTTCCTCGACAACCTCGCAGCACCCTTCTCCGGCTAGATCGACTGGGCGGTGGTAGACTGGCGGTGGCGAGCCGGTGGCGAAGGGGAAGAAAGGGGGAGAGGCAGGCTCTTGCGGGGTAGATCTGGGGGTCCTGGGCGAGGCAGAGAGGGAGGTGGGGGGATAAGAACGCCAGGGGGGAAAGAGGCTAGCGTGGGGGAGGGGTTAGCTGTGGGGGTGGCGTTGGTCACCTCCTGCTCACGTCTTGCATGGGGCCGAGGATGGCGTGGTAGAGCTGGAAAGGGAGAGGGGACCGGGTGGGGTAGGGGCGTAGGGAGGCGGTGGTGGGGTAGGGCGTAAGAGGAAAAGAGGGAGGGGGATGGTCGGGCTAGGGCTAGGTTGAGGGGTGCCATGTCGTGTGGGGGCAGCTAGGGGTCGGGATGGGGCCTGCATGACAGGGGGCTAGGCGAGCTAGGGTAGCATGGTGAACAAGCTAGAAAGAGGGGGAAGGGATTCTTAGGGTTTTTGCTTAGGGTGAGGTAGATAGGAGGGTTGTTTAGCTAGGAGGGAAGGGCATGTAGGACTTAGAGTTTGCTAAGAGGAAAAGAAGGAGATGGTGGTGCTAAGGTTGATCAAGCAAGCTCCAAGACAAGCACACTAGATCAAGGAAAACAAGAAAGAGAGAGAGGGAAAGAGAGTGGATGGTAGCTAGGTTTTGTTTAGAGGAAAAGGTAGATTAGGTTTTGTTTAGGTAGATGTAGATTAGGGTCTAGGTCCATCTAGAAGGATAGAGGGCAAGGGTAGGATTAGAGTTTTTCTAAAGAGGTAAGAAAAGATGGAGGGTGCTAACTTGCTCAAGCATGCTTCAAGTACAAGCTCTAAACAAGCTCAAGCAAGAAAAAGGAGGGAGAGGGGGAGAAAGATGGCCATATGGTGGTGGGGTTCTACTTTAGTTCATGCATGATCCAAGATAATGGCCAAGCATGATCCAAGAGAGAGGGGAGGGTTTTAGAGGTTGCATGCCACATAAGCACAAGTGGGTGCATGGGATAAGCTAGAGGGGAGAGGGCTAGGGTTGATACTCACAAAACAAGATCAACAAAGAGGAAAGGATCCAAATAGACAACAAGCAAAACCAAAAAATTTGGGGAAAAGGTGGCTATTGCATGGCCCATGCAGAATAATTAATGCCACACTTATACTTGTGAGAACAAGGATATCAATATGGCACTATCCATCTGCATTTCCAAAATATGGACAAGGCCAAGCAAAGAAGATGGGTGGATCCAACCAACAACATGGGCTAGGGATAACTCAATAAAATGCCAAGCCCATATTATTGGATGGTGGAATTATAAGGTGGTGAAAGATAAGGTGGTGGAGTCAAAAGAGAGAGATGCCCCCAACTCAACTTGGGCATTTAACAATTTAGTAAGAACCAAATACAATATCAAGAGGCAACTACAATTAATCATGCACATGAGATAAGAACCAAACAAGAAAAAGGTTTTATATGATGCTCAAATGCAAGGGGACATGATGACATGAGCATGATGTGATGATGATGCAACAATTATATGTTGGAAGTGGCCCATTTTATTATTAAGACATGTAGCATTACAGGGGTTAGACAACTGGGATGCTACAACTCTCCCCCACTAAACAGGAATCTCGCCCCGAGATTCTAGGAAGAAGAAGAAGACACAAAGAGAGAAGGATGGTTGGAACGGAGTTCATCTTCACGCTCCCATGTTGCTTCATCAACAGAATGGTGTGACCACTGCACCTTGCAAAACTTGATGGACTTGTTGCGCGTCCTTCGCTGCATGGTCTCAAGAATTTTGGTGGGGTGTTCCTGATAAGAGAGATCTTCTTGGAGGTCGATTAGCTCATGATCCACGGTCTTGCCGGGGTCTTTGAAGCACTTCTTGAGCTGAGAGATGTGGAAAACATCATGGACTTTGAGTTTTTCCGGAAGCTCCAGTGCATAAGCAACTTCTCCTCTTCTACCACGTATCTTGAAAGGACCGATGTATCTAGGAGCCAACTTTCCTTTGATACCGAAGCGGTGTGTTCCTCTCATGGGAGTGACACGAAGGTAGACGAGATCACCAGGGGCATATACCATATCTGTGTGCTTCCTGTCATAGTTGCTCTTCTGACGACTCTGAGCAATCTTCAGGTTCTCCAGAATGATATGCACCTTCTCCTCTGCCTGAGTTACAATGTCAGGGCCAAACCAGATTCTTTCTCCTGCACCTGACCAACCAATCGGAGTTCTGCACTTGCGACCATAGAGAGCCTCGAATGGTGCCATCTTCAGACTCTTCTGGAAGCTGTTGTTGTAGGAGAATTCCGCATATGGAAGGCATTCCTCCCACTTCATGCCAAAAGAGATGACGCAAGCTCTAAGCATATCCTCCAGAATCTGATTGATCCTCTCCACTTGTCCTTGAGACTGAGGGTGGTAAGCAGTCTTTGAAGTTCAACTTCCCCAAAGCTTTTGGAAACTCTCCCAGAACTTTGAGGTGAAGATGCTCCCACGATCTGAACTGATTTCAAGTGGAACCCCATACAAAGAGACAATCCTGTTGATATAGAGCTCACCAATCAAGTCCGAAATTGTTTCTTTGACTGGGAAGAAGTGAGCCACTTTAGAAAGCCTGTCGATGACAACAAAGATTGCATTGTTGCCCTTCTGCGACCTAGGAAAGCCCGTGATGAAGTCCATCTCTACTTTCTCCCATTTCCATTCCGGAGGTTTCAATGGCTGTAGAAGACCAAATGGTTTCTGATGAACAGCCTTGACTCTGCGGCAGACATCACATTCTGAGACATACTTGGCGCAGTACCGTTTCAACCCAGGCCACCAGTATTGTGTTTTCAAGTCCATGTACATCTTTGTGCTGCCAGGATGGATAGAAAGAACCGAATCATGTGCCTCCTTGAGAACTTGGTCTCTCAGACCCGGGTAGTTTGGAACAAACATCCGGTGATCAAAGAAGAGCGTGCCCTGATCATCAACATGGAAGGATTCATACTTCGGAGTGCCACGCTTAGAGATGAGCTTTCTGGTGTGCGGATCACCACGCTGACGAGAACGAATCTGTTCTTCCAAGAGAGGAGTAGCCAGGAGGTTCAGAAGTTGCCCTTGTTCCACAATTTCCAGGTTGAGCTGACGGAATTCCTCGCACAAGAGAGGCTGCTGCTCTTCTACCATGAGGTTGTTGACATAAGCTTTACGGCTAAGCGCATCTGCCATGACGTTTGCTTTGCCTGGGGTGTAGTTGATGGTCACATCAAAGTCATTGATGGCTTCAATCCATCTCCTTTGCCGAAGATTGAGATCAGGCTGAGTGAAGATGTACTTCAAACTCTTGTGGTCCGAGAAGATCTCACAACGGTTACCAAGCAAGTAGTGCCTCCATAGCTTCAAAGCAAAGACCACTGCTGCTAGCTCAAGGTCATGTGTGGGATAGTTGACCTCATGCGTCTTCAACTGACGAGAGGCATAAGCAACCACCTGTCTCTCTTGCATAAGGACCGCACCCAATCCTTGCAAAGAGGCATCGCAGAAGATCTGGAAAGGCTTAGATGTATCCGGAGGAACCAAGACTGGTGTGGAAGTGAGCTTCTCTTTGAGTGTCTCAAAGCTTTCTTGACAAGCGAGTCCACAGTACTTCTTGCCTTTCTTGAGGAGATCGGTAAGAGGCTTTGCTATCTTCGAGAAGTTCTGCACAAAAGCAGCGACAATAGCTAGCCAAGGAAACTCCGCACTTCCTTGACATTAGCGGGAGGAAGCCATTCAACTATTGTCTTCACGGTTTCGGGTTGATGCAATGCCCTTGGCGGAGATAACATGACCCGGATAGGTTACTTGAGCAGAACTCACACTTTGAGAACTTTGCATACAAGCGGTTCTCACGAAGCTTGTTCAGACACACCGCAGTGCTCTTCATGCTCCTCCTTGGACTTGGAATAGACCGAATGTCATCCGGATATACCACCACAAACTTGTCCGGTACTCCATGAAAAGCGGAGTTCATCAGCCTCGAGAAGGTAGCAGTGCGTTGGTGAGGCGAAAGACATGACCGTGTACTCATACGGGCCATAGCGAGTGGTGAAAGCTGTCTTGGGCACATCCTCTTTGCGAATTTTGATTTGGTGATAACCACTCCTCAAATCCAGCTTAGAGAACACCACGGCTCTGCCGGTGATCAAAAGATCATTTATCCGAGGGAGAGGATATTTGTTCTTGATGGTTTTAGCATTTAGAGCCCTAGTCAACACATAGCCTATCGGTTCATCACGCTTCTTCACGAAGATTGTTGGACTACCCCAAGAAGAAGTGCTATCTTGAATGAAACCCAACTTCTCTTGTTCATCAAGTTGTCGTTTGAGTTCACCATTTCGGAAGGACCCATTTTGTATGGCCTCTTGGAGATAGGAGCCGTCCGTGTTCAAGCTCAATCACGAATTCAACCTCGCGATCCGGAGGCATACCAGCAACTCTTCAGAAAAACATCCGAAACTCACGGACCACTGGTACCTTGAATAGCTTCCATAGCATCATCATTCGTAAGCCAAGGAATAGAGCCGACAGGAGTCGACTTGGAGAAAAGACTACATGGCCTTGAGGAATCTTCAGAGACACCGGCGTTCAGACAATCAATCACAGCTGCATTTCTTGTCAACCAATCCATGCCTGTGATGACATCAATGTCGAGTTGCCGGAACAATCAAAGAAGCCAAGAATGAAGAACCACCAATCTCGATCTGATTGCCATGGTGATATACTCAGCCCTCGTGTTGGAACCAGAGATAAGACCATCGACTTCTTAAGGAGAGGATCCAGTTTAACGTTCTCATATGCAAACTTGTGTGATACAAATGAATGCGATGCACGTAATCAAAGAGAACTCGTGCGAGGCGAGTTAGCGAAAGCATACCCATGACAACTCCAGTGCGAGCTCGGCTTGAGAGGCGTTGACGATTAGCTCAAACAACCGCAGAACCCGGGCTTAGTGTTGATGTTGAGAGCCCGAGGTGGTGCACGAACCGAGGAGAGCTTGTTGCGATCTTGGCGGGGTTGAGGAGAGCTTTGTTCTTCATTGGGCGTTCCTGGGATGACCATGATCTCCACATGTGTAACAAGCACCGCGAGGACGTGGAAGCGAGTAGCAGGGACTCGCCAGCGCTCGAGGTAAGGTTGTTGTAGCCCCAGGAGCCGCATGGTGAAGTTTGGTGGCCTTGACGTGAAGCTCGCAGGTCTTGGTGGGCCGGAGGCGGGTGGGGTGTTAGGAACCCGCACACGCCGCTTAGAAGGAGTTGCCATTGCCGCCGAGCTTGATGCATCCTGTGTTTCTTGGACTCCTCGAACATCGCCTACTAGCCTCCTCTTGTAGTGCCATATGCTGCAGTTCAGGAAGGTTGCGGTCTTGCATGCGTGAGTGCATACTTGATCGACGATTGAGCCCTTGCACGAATCTCTTACGCTTTTCTTGTCATCGATACTTCATCACCACCATAGCGAGACAGGTTCATAAAGTTCTGATATAGGTGTTGACGTTATCATTTCCACCTTGAGTTGAGGAAAGCATCCTTCATCCTTTCCATCACAATCTCTGAGAAACTGTTCTTTGAAAGTTGCGGTGAACCTCTCCCAAGAAGGTGGAACCCGGTGACTAGCCTTCAAGTAGTTTTCCCACCATAGAGCCGCATCCCCTTGAGAAGGTGGGTAGCACACTTGACCCACTCACTCGGAACATCGCCAGCCTCGAGCAACCTTGAGATCTCGCGACCAATCATCCGCATCAAGAGGTCGGTCGGACACGTCAGCTGGCGAGGTTGAACTTGAGGAAGCTCTTGATGTCACCACGCTTGGGAGGTGGAGGAAGTGGAGTGAACTCGTTCCTTCGGACGCTCTCCTCAAAGCGCAATGGTTCTCTTGCATGGCTGCCAAAGCATTGGCTATGTGTGGCCGAGCCCGATTCAGGAGGATATCCTCTTCATCCGTGGGGAGCCATCCTGTCATTGATGTAAAACTCAAGTCAAGACTATAATGGAAGATGATAATAATCCAAATTAGTACCAAGATGGAATTAACCAAGATTAAAGGATACAATTTACTGAGATGATATAAAAATATCAACAAAGTTCATAGCACCTCAAAGATATTAAGCATATCGCACACGACTGAAAAGGAGTGTGGTACACAAACATATCAAAGAAAAATTTTCCACAAATTTCGGCATTAAAATACCAATAGATGCGCAAAATTACTTAACGAATCAAGATTAGTGACTCTACCGATCCAATATACAAAAGCAAATGATACAAGTAGTGGTATGGTCGCGACTCCATCCCGCACTCAAATCATTACTCCGCACATGAACAAGTGGAACACATATCCTAACCCCTTCTTCTCACGACGAAACCTAAGATTGGTACTACGGAAACGAACACCCCAACAAGATAGCGTCGGATACAAAGAGGAAGATAGATTGCGTCGGTTTACAAAATCCTGTCGGTATGGAATGTACCAACAGTTGATAACCAAAGGCAGATAAGATAACAACTTGGATGCAACAGATATACAAGGGATTACACACACACACACACACACACACACACACAACCTATGGTACTACGGAAACCCAGAACACGTGAATCCTAGTTTGAACTTTGAGACGAGAATTGAAAACGTTGCACTTCCTTACCAGAAAAAGGGTGGGTGGGAGGGTAAGAAGAAAAATGAAGCAGTCCTACTCTCGCGTTTTGTTTTTCCCTATATACATAACTACTAAAATATTTGCTAAACTGACAACGACCGTTTGGCTGAAACCCTGAAGGTCGGGATGGCTCTGATACCAATTGTAACTACCTCGGTGAACTACGCTCCTAGATACAAGCCTGGATGAGAAGTAGCGGTTGAAATAGTACGGTGGGGCCCCAAAAGCCACTCACTGGTAGTCCTTTCAGACGTCCCAACCGCTACTCTCTCAACGGGACCTGTCAGGCGGCGTGTCGGCGAGCAAAGGATCAACTACGTACACAAGTGGGTATGTCAAGCCACCATACAAGAGTACATCGAGCCACACCATCTAGAAAGAAAGGAAATATACCAACGCCATACGGCAAGATTCAAATGACCTAGATACATCTATAATTTAGGATAACTCCTCATACAACACACATCGAGTATCATGCGGGCGGCAAACAAGATCCGAGTACGGATAAGAAGCAAATAGGCATAAGATGCCGGAGAAAATAAGCACATCCCAACTACAGGTCTCACGGATCCCGTTCCGGAATCTCTACACCGAGCGATCGTTGCCCACATCATCGGCTTCTTCCACCCGATCCGTCACGAGAAGGTACTGTTCATCTAATCAAGAATTTATCGTGTGAGACCCTAAGGGTACTCGGCAAGTCTTAATGCCTCTAAAGGGGACACAACTGGGTGACGAATTGCAGCAAAAGGTAAACCCTAGCAATTCTAGATAACGCTAACCATCCGCCTAACCAATGATGAGCGGATGTCCGTGAATTTAAGTACAGATTATAATGGTAATCTCATCCGATCCATCCTCCTCCCTTACCAACAAGGCGGACGAACAACCCCATCCGTTGGCAATTTTATTAACCATTCCATGAGTATTGCACTATTTACTAGTCAAGTTACTTTAGTCATATTAAAAGCGGTACTTTAGTTATGCTTGTCTATGATCAAGAAATCGTGCTCCAAGTCGTCCATATCCATGACACGGCTTTCAGAAAGTTTTACCGGCCGGTGCACCAATAGCAACACGCTCGATCAACCTCGGAAAAACCAAATCAAAACCCAACGAGGCTTTCACGGTGAACAATCACAGATTGAAATATTTCAGGGGCCACCCTTGGAGTATACCATAGCAGTAAGCAAGCTTCGAGACGGACTCAAGGTTTGCGACAATGGCTATAAACGACAGCAGGTCCCCAATCGGGGACTGTCGATACCGCGAAAACATTACGCTTTCCTAAACAGCATATACAGGAGTAGCATAGCATAAGTACAGGATAGTAAATAAAACCTCAAACTAGTTTGTGGCCCCACGAAATAGGACGGAATCAAGCTCTGGCCCAGGGGGGTCCCATATACCTCCCGGATGTGGATAGCGCGATAAATCAAGGAACAGGAATCAAGTACTCGGGGTCTTACGGGACACAAGTGAGCAGGAAAAACCAAATAGCAGATGTTGCTCACCGGTGCCGCTTTCTTTAGTTATCCCAGAACTACTCAGGTTAAGTTGTTTAGGTACCTCGTTATTCAACAGACTCTCACAAACCCTACACATGCTGTTCTACGACTCGCATGGCTCAAACAACTCCTATAGTAGTGGCTCATGGGATGGAGGAACAAGCTTGGTGGGGTTTAAAAGTAAAAGCTATGCATACTTGAGATTCAATTTAATGCAATCGCGACTCAATGATGCAAGAATAAGATAGAGGCAATAGGTACTGTATGTATGCAAGCATGTGGTAGTGCTTGCCTGGTATGTCTGTTGAAGCAAAGTACGGTTCTGGGTGGTTCTCCGGGTTCTCTTGATACAGCCCCTGCTCAGTGTCTATCCGAGAAAAACCAAACAAACAAGGCCAACATGAATATAGAGCACAAGCATATGAATAAGATGCGTCAAGCAAACAATCATGCCATGATGAATGATGCACCATTTACATGGCAAGTAAAGTAGCATGGCATGGGTGAGGTGTGGGGGACAAGAATATAACATTTAGTTGGTTTTAGAATCACATTTGTTGCCATAACAGTTGTTATTCATTATATAGTTATATGACGCATGCTGCAATAGAAGTCATGGATAGCATAAACAGAAAGGTCTCGTCGAGCTGATCATTTTAGACTACTTATTTGCTAAATTTGGAATTACAAAACATTAGTTATGATTTAATGAAAATCCAGTGGCAATTGATGTAATTACACTAAACTTGGAATTTTACTTGTGCACAAGTCAAATTAGATGGCATATTTGAATTCCCCTCATCTTGCTGATATCCAAACATATATTATTTGTCAAATTTGGAAATAGTATGTGAAAGTTATTAAAAACTGAATTTGAATTTGGAATTTTGAATTTATTTAACAAAATTTGAATTCAAACTGCTCTGGAACGTTTTCTACAGCTCTTGCCTGAGTCGCAGCAGGTGGGCGAGGGTTTTCTCAGCCCACTGCCATTGTCTGAGCAAGATCTGGACCGCGGGTTGATGGTTGCAAAGATCGGAGCCTTTTGTAAAATTACCAGCACACAGGGGCCACAGGGACCGCGAGTTGAGCAAAAGAACTGGCGGGGGTTATGCGCAAAGAATGCACAGACGCCTTGTGGATCTTCCTCTGAACCTAACTGAACCGGCGTGTGTGCATCAGGCGCGGCTGCTGTGGAGGGTTCGAACCGCCTCTGGCGCGCTAGCTGGCCGCTACTGCCGGGCTCGGGGTTGGTGATAGGAAGAGGCTAGGCGGCTAGGTAGGGTGTGGCGCTGGAGCTTGCAGCACTCGCTGCCGCCCGGCCGAGGCGCTCGGCAAGCATCGAGCATCCGTGAAGCGACCGAGGCGGGGGTTGTCGGGAGGTCGTGGGCTCACCGCGGGCGTCTTTGGCGTGCTCGATGCAGGCAGGGGTGGTCGCGATCCACGGCGAGGCTGACGGCGGCCGTAGCTAGGGTTTGCGTCGACGTGCTCTGGTCCTGGCGCTCCTGGTGCGTCTCCTCCTCGCTGGCGGGTACTGGACGATGCCGGGGAGTGGCCTGGTCTTCCTCGACAACCTCAGACACCCTTCTCGGCTAGATCGACCGGGTGGTGGTAGCGGTGGCGAGCGGTGGCGAGGGAAGAAAGGGGAGAGGCAGGCTCTTGGGGTAGATCTGGGGTCTGGCGAGGCAGAGGGAGGTGGGGGATAAGAACGCCAGAGGGAAAGAGGCTAGCGTGGGGAGGGTTAGGCTGGGGGTGGCGTTGGTCACCTCCTGCTCACGTCTTCGCATGGGGCCGAGGATGGCGTGGTAGAAAGGAAAGGAGAGGGGGACTGGCGGTGGGGTAGGCGTCTAGGGAGGCGGGCGGTGGGGTAGGGCGGCGTAAGAGGAAAAGAGGGAGGGGATGGTCGGGCTAGGGCTAGGTTGAGGGTGCCATGCCGTGTGGGGGCGCTAGGGGGTTGGGATGGGGCTGCATGACAGGGGCTAGGAGCTAGGGTAGCATGGTGAACAAGCTAGAAAGAGGGGGAAGGGATTCTTAGGGTTTTTGCTTAGGGTGAGGTAGATAGGAGGGTTGTTTAGCTAGGAGGGAAGGGCATGTAGGACTTAGAGTTTGCTAAGAGGAAAAGAAGGAGATGGTGGTGCTAAGGTTGATCAAGCAAGCTCCAAGACAAGCACACTAGATCAAGGAAAACAAGAAAGAGAGAGAGGGAAAGAGAGTGGATGGTAGCTAGGTTTTGTTTAGAGGAAAAAGGTAGATTAGGTTTTTGTTTAGGTAGATGTAGATTAGGGTCTAGGTCCAGCTAGAAGGATAGAGGGCAAGGGTAGGATTAGAGTTTTTGCTAAAGAGGTAAGAAAAGATGGAGGGGTGCTAACTTGCTCAAGCATGCTTCAAGTACAAGCTCTAAACAAGCTCAAGCAAGAAAAAGGAGGGAGAGGGGGAGAAAGATGGCCATATGGTGGTGGGGTTCTACTTTAGTTCATGCATGATCCAAGATAATGGCCAAGCATGATCCAAGAGAGAGGGGAGGGTTTTAGAGGTTGCATGCCACATAAGCACAAGTGGGTGCATGGGATAAGCTAGAGGGGAGAGGGCTAGGGTTGATACTCACAAAACAAGATCAACAAAGAGGAAAGGATCCAATTAGACAACAAACAAAAACCAAAAGCTGGGGAAAGGTGGCTATTGCATGGCCCATGCAGAATAATTAATGCCACACTTATACTTGTGAGAACAAGGATATCAATATGGCACTATCCATCTGCATTTCCAAAATATGGACAAGGCCAAGCAAAGAAGATGGGTGGATCCAACCAACAACATGGGCTAGGGATAACTCAATAAAATGCCAAGCCCATATTATTGGATGGTGGAATTATAAGGTGGTGAAAGATAAGGTGGTGGAGTCAAAAGAGAGATGCCCCCAACTCAACTTGGGCATTTAACAATTTAGTAAGAACCAAATACAATATCAAGAGGCAACTACAATTAATCATGCACATGAGATAAGAACCAAACAAGAAAAAGGTTTTATATGATGCTCAAATGCAAGGGGACATGATGACATGAGCATGATGTGATGATGATGCAACAATTATATGTTGGAAGTGGCCCATTTTATTATTAAGACATGTAGCATTACAGGGGTTAGACAACTGGGATGCTACACCCTGTGCGACCGCACTGGACGCACCGGCTCAGGGCTTGTCGCCCGCCCACCATCGGCATATCATTGTCGCCTTTAAGGCCCAGTTTTTTTGGCGGCTTCCCCTGCCTTCAGCTTTTTAGGAAGCCGGTTTCAAAGTTTTGTAAGACTTCTAAATTAGTTTAGCCTTAACCACTTTAAAAGCCTTATATTTTTTTGAACCGATTTCCTGGACCTAAGCCGGCTTCACTGTCTTTTCTACTACTCGTCGACCCGCCGGCTTCACCGTCCTAGCTACTTCTCTTCAATTATGCAACCATCAAGAATGGTTGCGTCAGTTATGATTCATCAGGCTATCAACATAAAAATCATCTTCGCCAATCTTGTTTGGTCGAATGGCCTTTGCAATGCCTGCTATGTTGGAAACTACAACGACTACGAATCCTGCTACTACCAACGTCACTTCTACGGCCTCTACTTCCTTGGCATCTTTCACATTGTGCTCTACACGTGCTCATGCTGAGTCGCATCCTTGACATCTTATGCTGGAACGTGAGCGGCCTCAATGATCATGCTCGCAAAGATACGGCCCATCCCACAATTGCTAACACTGCTTGCCACATCGCCTGCATCCAGAAATCGAAGTTGGATTTCATTGACCACCAAATCCTGGGATATATTGGTGGTTATTGGCTACGGTCTTTTGCTCATCGCCCGGCAATCGGAGCTAGAGGGGGAATTTGTTGCTTTGGGATGATAACCATGTGGATATCTCAAGCATTCACATTGGCACCCATCTTATCTCCGATGAGGTGACCATTCATGCCTGTGGGACGTTGTTCAAGCTCACAACTATTTATGGTCCTACAACTGATGTTCAAAAAAGAACCTTCCTAGATTAGATGATTGCAGTCTCCCCCTCTGATGATTATAAGTGGCTTATCCTCGGCGACTTCCAACCAAATTTACAAAGTCACGTATAAGAATAACGGAAACATCAATCTTTGGCTCATGGGGAAGTTCAGGCAGGCCCTTAATGCCTCTCAGTTCCAGGAGATAAAGCATCAGAATAGGAAGTTCACCTGGAGCAATGAACGTGATGATCCAACATTGTTAAGGCTTTCCCGTGCTTTCTAAAATGCGAATTGGGAGCTAAAATTTGAACACCACACGCTTTAGGTCATGTCTTCTTCCCTATCAGATCACTGCCTGCTTTTGCTCTCAAATCAGAGACATCCGCGTAAGCCCGCCACTTTTCGCTTTGAGAATTTATGGACAAAGATGTCGGGCTTCTTGGAAATTGTTCAAACTTCCTGGAATGAGCACTCTTCCCACACGCAGCCTATGCACGTTTTAAATCATAAGCTCAAGATCACAGCTAAGAGGCTTCGTGCCTGGAGCAAGGGCTTGTTTTCAAATCATAAGCAACAGCTACTCATGGCCCCGGATGTCATCATGCAACTTGACTTAGCGCAGGAATCGCGAAGTCTCTTAGAGGAGGAGAAAACAGTTCGCTCGGCTCTGAAGCCATGGGTTATGGGGTTAGAGGTCCTTGAGCGTTCGCGTAAACGACAAGCTTCAAGAATCTCCTATCCGCGGGAGGGCGATGCAAACACCAAATTCTTCTACCTTTGTGTCAACTCCTGTCGATGAAAGAATGCTCCAAAGGCTGAGGTGCAATGGTAGTTGTGCCACTTCCCATGCTGATAAAGAGCATACCATTCATGAGCATTCTCTACCGCTCTAGGATAGCCGTAACCGTGCTCTATTGATTTCAACTAGGAGTCCATTGATCCTGTCATTGAAGATTTGGATGATCTGGGCCTCCCTTTTTCTGAGGAGGAGATTAAATCGACCATGAATGGTACACCCTCGGATAAAGCGCCTGGGCCAGATGGATTCACTAGGGCCTTTTTCTGATCTTGCTAGGATATTATCAAGGAATACCTCATGCAAGTTATCAACGGATTTTCTGGGTTGTCAGTCAGCAACAACTTCCATATTATTAACTCCGCCAACATTGCCTTGCTCCCAAAGAAGGATGGGGCAGATTATGTTTCAGACTTCAGGCCAATTAGCCTCATTCATATGGTCCCCAAAATCATTGCCAAGGTGATGGCCCTACGTCTCCAGCCGAAGATGGATAACATTATCTCTAGCGGTCAAAGCGCCTTCATCAGAACCCGTAGCATCCATGACAACTTTATGTATGTCAGAAATGTGGCCCGTTGTCTGCACAAGAAGCACACACATGCCCTTCTAATCAAGCTTGATATCGCAAAAGCCTTTGAATCTGTGTGTTGGGATTACATGTTGGAACTCATGCAGAGAAAGGGGTTCCCCCCTAGGTGGCGGGCGTGGGTCGCCCTGATCTTCTCTACTACCACATCTCGTGTTCTTCTCAATGGCCATCAGGGCAAAGAGATTTCCCATGGTCGAGGGATGAGACAGGGATCTCTGTGGCGCAAGAATATCGCTTTACATTGATGACGTTGTAATCTTCTTGGCTCCTGTGGCACAAGATATCTCAAACCTGGCTTTGATCTTTAAGGAATTTGGGGAGGTCACATGGTTAGTAACTAATGTGTACAAAAGCTCAGTGGTGCCCATTCAATGTGCGGACATCGACCATAACTCTATTCTGTAGGACTTCCCGGCAACCTTGACATAGTTCCCAATTATGTACCTAGGTCTTCCCCTCGTCCTTGGGAGGTTATGCCTTATTGATCTTCAACCTTACATCGCAAAGCCATCTCCCGGCTCAACCCTTGGAAAGATAGATTCCTCAATGTTGCGGGTTGCGCGACTCTAGTCAAGTCTGTTCTTACAGCCCTTCCGATTTTTCTTCTAACGGCTATCAAGGTGGATAAGGCAACAATTAAGACTTTTGGACAAGATTAGGAGGGGAATGCTATGGGCATACAAGGCCTCTGTTAGATGTGGAAAGTGCAAAGTTAGCTGGGCCAAAGTTTGCCGCCCTAAGAATCTGGGAGGATTTGGAATCCTAGACCTGGAGAAATTTGCCAGGGCACTCAGACTATGGTGTCTCTGGCTTCAGTGGACATAAGACAAGCACTGGGTTGGCATGGAAACCCCAAATGATGACATTGATAGAGATTTTCTCAATGCCGCAACAAAAGTTAGCGTTGGGGATGGGAAAAAAGCTTCCTTTTGGAACTCCTCCTGGCTCAACGGATCCTCCCCTCAGTCCTTGGCGCCCTTAGTTTATGCGGCATCAAAAAGGAAGAAGAGCAAGGTGCACAGTGTTGGAAATATGCCCTAGAGACAATCATGTATGATGTAATTCCCATTGTATTCATAAAGTTATTAATATGTCCTTGCATGAACATCTAATGTATATCATTGAATATGTGATTCATTTATGGAACTATATATTCATGCTGTTCATAATAAATATCCTTTTTTATTGAGGTTGTGCTGGACACACAACTTAGACTAATGTGGAAGTTGGCTGATGACTCGATTCCACTTGTCATGGACATGGTGATGCTATTCCGACTTACACGGATTCAGCTAAAGAGTTTAGCGAGTCGGATTGACCCATACTAAGATACAACGAACAAGTTTTCATTTGGATATCTCAATCAATGTAATCCTTAGACCTGAGGTTATTGCACAATCCGAGTTGTGGATCACCGACTTAGGTTCTATCAAACGCTAATCCGTAGCAGGGCAGTTATAAAGGCAGACGGGTCGACTGAGAATCAAGCTGCGTGATGTGAATAACCAAGATGGTATTTTGCCCCTCCATCTAGAGAGATATTCGTTGGGCCCTCTCGTGGGATATGATTCGGAAAGCATGGACATGCGCGACTCAGTTAAGTGTTAACCGAGATGATCGACTAAGAGTTAGTCAGATGAATCACTTATCTTAGATCGAGAAGAGAGTCGGACTATATAAGGGATGATGATTATTCGCCAATAGTCCAACAAGGTATATCGTGAGGCAAAAGGGACTCAGACGTAAGTCACATTAGAAAGGCATGTCGTCATGACTCTTTGGTACTTGGGAGTCGGCATGTTCTGCTAGGAGCTGCTATCGATTGATCGATTGCGAGTCGGACTCCAATCGCGTCCAAGTTGCCATGAGCTTGCAGGGTCACACACTTAAGAGCAGGAGAAATTTGTTTGGGTTGGACCCGAATAAGACACGGACAGAGTCAGTGAGTTGGACTCGTAGATACTCGTATAGGCTTTAGTGGATGGGCCACTAGTAAGTGGAGACCACTTCCACTCCCTATATATACTAGGGCGCAGGATGCCCAATGGGCACGGTTAGACCACTCCATGCGTTGGAAACCCTAGCCCCATTCGGTCCAGCCACCGCATCGGACCTAGCAGTCCGCCGTCGGAGCTCCTCCTCGTACGTGTGGATACCGGTGGAGGTGTTATACGATCAGCACTTGGACGATCGTGGGATTGGATCGGATCTTGAGGACTGCACTACATCAACTAACGCGCTTCACCAATAATCCACAACCGTGCGTCTAGTGGTAATCCTTGTGGCCTTCTACCTCATCTAGATCTTGGGATCACCACGTAGGGAATTTTTTTTGTTTATATCTGCGTGGCCCAATAGTGGTATCATAGCGATAGCTTCTGGTTTTAGGTTTGAGATCATGCATATGTGGTAAGAAGTTAGCATTATATTGGATCTATTTGCTATTTTGGTGGTCGATATATAATATAGATCGGTTTTGTACGAGGTTGATTGGATCAACTATACTCGGGGAAATGGATGATCTAGTTTCCATGATCATAATGGTGTGGTCGTGGAACAATGTACCCCTACCGGTCGGTTTCCGCCATTGGGGTAGACTGTGACACGTAAATCCAGATGTGGTGATTGAAGATCAAATGAGTTTGACCGCCGACTTCGCCTTATCGTAGAGCCTTAGATGTCATTGCGAGTTTCACACGCAGGTAAATATCGTATCTATGTGAATGGTATGGTTCATGTGCATGTGATGTATGTGTGTAATCCATATGTGATCTGCGAATCATGGTTTTGTCAGCCGGCTAGATCCTAGGTGTTTTCATTTTATTGTATAACGAACTGCGTGTCGGACTCTCTATGTAATTTTTATTTACTAAGATAGTGTAGATGTTTGGAGAACCCAGATGGCATGCAAGTCGATGTACAAGTCGACGACATGGAGTAAGAAGGCAAGTGACAAGAGTTGGCACAAGTGGGATTATAGGCTTTGTGGAGATGGAGATAACCATAAAGAGAATCATACCATTTCACATTATAATTGCTTTATTTTGTGTTATTGATATGTCTCTGTTTTACCTCTATTAGATAGCTGGTAGAATTAATCACTCAAACAAGGTCTAGTTGGTTTTCCTGCCAATGCTTGCACCATCACAAGTCGGACATTTTTGGTAGTGGGCTCATAAAATTGAGGTTCCACCAATTCTTTCCGACAAGGTGGGTTCGAGTCGGACTCTTACAACGAAAACACTCGGTAAGCTAGACGGGTCTATCACAACGGTTGTGGGACTCGGGAAAATGTCGGTCAGGAGCCAAGGCATGTGATGCCACCCGACCAACAAGAGTCGCATGAAATGCGATTGGCAAGGGGTTGCCTACCTAGATCACTTGATGGCTAGCGGTGATGCTAAAGCTCACTAGTTGGCTTGTTTATTTAGGATCCTGAATCACTTAGTAACCATCGAAAGGGTGTTGGTTCTAGTGGGAGCATAAAGTATTAAAATGTTTAATATGCTTGCTCTTTTATGAATACATGACTTAAGTGTTTTGCATATTTTCTGTTGTAGATCATGGCACAAAGTAGCAGTAACCCTCAGATGTCCGCTTTTGCGTTGAGAACAATCCTAGAGAAAGATAAGCTTAATGAAACTAATTTCACCAACTGGTATCATAATCTGAGAATTGTTCTCAAACAAGAAAAGAAGGACCATGTCCTAGACAACCCACTTCCAGATGAGCCAAATGAGAATGCTACTGTCGCTGCCACCAATGCCTACCATAGGACCAAGGATGAGTCCATGGAAATTAGATGTCTTATTCTTGCTCACATGGAACCAGACTTGCAGCAACAGTTCGAGAATGTTGAGGCCTACGATATGATCGAAAGCCTCAAAAGTATGTTCCAGGCTCAGGAAAAGACTGGGAGGTATCAAGTCTCTTAGCCTTTGCTGAGTTGCAATATTAAGGATGGTGATCCACTAAGTCCGCATGTGATCAAGATGGTTGGTTACATGCAGTCTCTGGAAAGGCTTGGCTACCCCATTAGCGAAGAATTTGCTATAGACATAATGTTGAACTCTTTTCCTAGTGCGTATGGTCAGTTCACATTGAACTACCACATATATGGTATGAGTAAGAAGCTCACTTACTAACATGGGATGCTCAAGAAGGCAGAGGCAGATCTCAAGAAGGGCGTCAGTCAAGTGTTGATTGTGCATAATAAGGCTAAGTTCAAGAAAAGTTCTTGGACTAAGAAGGAGGCTAAGTCAAGAGGCAAGGCTTAGGACCCAGTCCCAAGCTCTTCCTCAGGGAATAAGACATCTCCTTTAGCCGGATCCACTTGCTTCTACTGCAAGGCGGATGGCCACTAGAAAAGGAATTGCAGCAAATATTTGGCCGACAAATCCAAGAGTGGATGTGTGACTTTCGGCTCAGGTACGCTTGTTTGTAATGTTATAGACATTTATATTGTTGATGCACCTAATAGTTCTTGGGTATATGATACCGGATCAGTTGTTCACATCTGTATCTCGTTGCAGGGACTAGTAAGAACTAACAACGTGGCAAGAGGTGAGGTTGACATTCGAGTCGGAAATAAGGCGAGAGTCGCTGTGTTGGGAGTCGGCATGATGCAAATTCATTTACCATCTAGATTCATAATGGATTTAAATAATTGTTATTATGTTCCAGTGCTTAGTCGAAACATTATTTCTACCTCATGTTTGATGAGACAAGGTTATGAGTCAAATATTAAGAATAATGGTTGTTTTTTATATTTGAATGATATGTTTCACCTTTGCACCCGTCTAGGATGGATTATTTATTTTTAATCTTGATGGTGAGTCGGTCTATAACATAAATGTTAAAAGGTCGAAACCAAATGATATGAATATGCCTTACTTTTGGCACTATCGGCTTGGTCATATAAGTTGGAAACACATGAAGAAGCTCCATGATGATGGACTCCTAACTTCATTTGACTTGGAGTCGTTTGAGACATGTGAATCTTGCCTACTCGGCAAAATGACAAAGACACTTTTGCAAAGAGTTGCGAAAGGGTGTCCGACTTGTTGGGACTAGTACATAGTGATGTATGTGGACCAATGAGCACGATAGCCAAGGGTGGTTATGAGTACTTCATTACCTTCACTGATGATTTGAGTCGGTATGGATATATCTACTTGATGAAACATAAGTCGGAAGCCTTTGAAAAGTTCAAGGAATTCCAGAATGAAGTACAAAATTAACTTGGTAGGAAAATAAAGTTTCTTCGGTCGGACTGAGGAGGCAAGTACATGAGCCACGAGTTTGATGACCATCTGAAGAGTTGTGGAATAGTTCCCCAACTCACTCTGTCGGGAACACCATAGAGGAACGGTGTCTCAGAAAGGCGTAATCGGACCTTGTTGGACATGGTACAGTCAATGATGAGTAGGCCATATCTTCCTTTATCATATTGGGGTTATTGTCTAGAAACCACAGCGTTCACACTAAACAGAGTACCATCAAAGTCGGTAGAGAAGACACTGCATGAGATGTGGAATGGCAAGAAGCCAAGTTTATCTTTTCTTAAAATTTGGGGTTGTGAAGCATTTTTCATGCGAATTTAGTCGAACAAGATCATGGCCAAGTCAGATGAGTGTAATCGTTGGGTATCTGAGGGAACCCTTGGGTTACTACTTCTACAATCGAGAAGAGGGAAAAGTGTTTGTCGCTAGGAATGGTGTCTTCCTTGAGAAACAGTTTCTTAGTCGAGGAGTCAGTGGGAGCATAGTGCAGCTCGAAGAAATTCAAGAGGAACCGACTAGTAGCGTGTCGGCTAAAGCCTCATAGGTTGAGACGGTCATGGTAGCTAAGCCGACAACTACACCCGAACTGTGTAGATCTGCCAGATTGCAAAGTGTTCGTGATGTATTACTGTTAGACAGTGATGATCCGGCAACTTATTTGGAAGCGATGGTGGGATCTGATTCCGAGTCGTGGCTTGGATCCATGAGATCCGAGTTAAAGTCCATGGATGAAAATCAAGTTTCGAACTTGGTTGATCTTCGAGACGGTGCAAGACCTGTCGAGTGCAAATGGGTCTTTAAGAAGAAAACTGACATGGATGGAAATGTTTCTATCTATAAAACATGGATTCTTGCGAAGGGGTTCCGAAAGATTCAAGTAGTTGTCTACGATGAGACTTTTTCACCCGTAGTGATACTTAAGTCAGTTCGGATCTTATTAGCTATAGCAACCTATTTCGACTATGAGATATGGCAGCTAGATATCAAAACGGCTTTCCTTAATGGAAATTTAACCGAGGATGTGTATATGATACAACCCGATGGTTTTGTCGATCCAGCTAATGCTGACAAGGTACGCAAACTTCTGAAATCCATTTATGGGTTGAAACAAGCATCTCAGAGTTGGAACATTAGCTTTGATGAGGTAGTCAAATCGTTTGGCTTCATCAAAAGTGATGATGATTATTGTTTATACAAGAAGTTTAGTGGGAGCAAAGTAAACTTTCTAATCTTATATGTGGATGACATATTACTGATTGGAAATGATGTCCAAATGTTGTAAGAAACCAAGGAATCATTGCAAAGGACTTTCCCAACAAAAGACTTGGGTGAGGCAACTTACATTCTAGGAATTAGGATCTATAGAGATAGATCTAGGCGGCTCATTGGATCGAGTTAGAGTACATATTTGGACAAAATGTTGAAGAAGTTCAACATGGAATCGTCTAAGAAGGGGTTCTTACCTACGTCCCATGGTATAAAATTTAGCAAGACTCAGTGTCCTTCGACAACTGATGAGCAAAGTCGGATGAGTGTGATTCCATATTCTTTGCCAGTTGGATCCACCATGTATTCATGATTTGTACTAGGCCGGATGTTTTGTATGCTCTAAGTGTTGTGAGCAGATACCAGGCTCACCTTGGAGAATCTATTGGGCAGCGGCTAAAAATATCCTTAAGTACTTGAGAAGGACTAAGGATATGTTCCTAGTGTATGGAGGTGACGATGAACTCAATGTAAAGGGTTACGCAGATGCTAGTTATCTCATTGACTCAGATGATTCTCATTCGCAATCTGGATATGTGTTTGTAATAAACGGAGGGGCTATGAGCTAGAGAGTTCCAAGCAAGAGACTGTGTTTACGTCTACAACTAAGGCTGAGTATATTGTTGCCTCGAAGGCAGCAAAGGAAGTCATTTGGATGAGGAACTTCCTCATGGATCCTGGTGTGGTTCAGGGCTCGTCCAATCTGTTAGACGTGTATTGTGACAACAATGGTGCCATTTCACAAGCCAAGGAACCTAGAAAACACCAGAAGAATAAACATATACTCATGTGGTACCACCTGATTCGTCTGTTTGTGGATCAAGGTGATATCAAGTTATGCAAGGTACACACAGATACAAATATTGAATATTCGTTGACAAAGCCGCTACCACAGCCGAAGCATGAGGCTCACCTAAGAGCTATGTGTTGGAGATATGCCCAAGAGGAAATAATAAAGTGGTTATTACCATATCTTTATGTTTATGATAAATCTTTACATACCATGATATAATTGTATTAACCAGAAACATTAATACATGTATGATTTGTAAAGAATGTAAGAGTCCCTAGTAAAGCCTCCTGTTTAACTAGCTTGTTGGTTAATATATGATCATGGTTTCCTGATCATGAACATTGAGATGTTGTTAACAACAAGGTCATATCATTAGGAGAATGATGTGATGGACATACTCCTATAGTTAAGCATAGCATAAGATCAAGTCATTTAAATAGTTCATTTCCTAAAGCTTTCAAATACATAGTAACCTAAATCCTTCGACCATGAGATCATGTTAATCACCATCACTTGATGGGTGCTTTGATGATATCAAACACCACTTCATAACTGGGTGGTTATAAATGTGGCATTGAGTATTCTAAAAGTATGTGTTGAGGCACATGTATCAAGGGGGTGTTTGTTTGGGCTTTTGACCACTTCTCCACTGGAAAAAGCCAGAAAAACGAAACAAACGGCCAGCTGTGCGTTAGGCTTTTTACAAAGTACTTCTACAAAATAGCCATCGCGGGCAAAGCACATCGCTGGGTGCTTTCCGCAGCTTCCCGCAAAGGCCAGCGAACCGTTTTCTAGTTTGGAGAGATATTTACAGCAGATGCCACTCGGAAAACATCCCAGTAAAAAAAGGCCTCGTCGACCCGTCCCCGTGATAGGGTTCTCTCCCGAGCGATAGACGTGCTGCCCGCCGCCCGACTCCCAGCGCCGCCGCCCTACTCCCGCCAGCCAACATGTCACCGCCACTCCCCACACGGCCGACTCCCCACCGCCCTAGTCCCCACCAGCGCCGCTGCCGCCAGACCTCCGCCACTGCGCCTGACCTACTTCCTTGCCCGGACCAGACTTCCAGCCCGCCTACTCCCCACCGACTCCCTCCCGCCCTTAGTCCCCACCAGCCTTGTCCCGCCCACTGGCCGCCCGACCTGCTTCAAGCCGTCGCTCGACCTGCTTCCCGCCATCGCCCGACCTGCTGCCCGCCGTCGCCCACTCTTGCCCGACTCCATCGCCTCACGCCAGCCAGACCGCTCCCAGCCAAGACGCCTTCTCTCGCCCCCTGGCCGACTAGTTCCAGTCCAAGGTGATGCCCTGTTTTGATGTGAGATACCATAGTTCTAGCAAATTTTATTGATTTCGGATGTGGTACTGCTAATCTATGCTATGAAATTTGGTGTTGCTAGATGTCGTACTGCCATATAATTTCATACATGTATTTCTTGATGTGGTGTTGCATGAAAATTTGATGTCATTTGTGGTACTGATGTACAATTTGATGATGTTTACTGCTAGTAATGTGAGGTTATTTGCTGCTAATAATGTGTTGGTCTTGCTGAAATTATGTTGCTTGTTGTAGTATTGCAACGTGTTGGTCTTGCTGAAATGTCGAAGATGGTTTGGGATCCATACCATACTAGAGTTTTCTGTGACATTTGTATGGAGGAAGTGAAAGGAAACAATAGGGATGGGGGTTGCTTGAGTAGAAAGGGGTACAAAAATCTTGGAGACAAATTTGCCGAAGAAACAGGGGAAAGATTAACGCAAAAACAGTTCAAGAACAAATTGGATTCTTTAAAGAAGGATTACACGGGGTGGATGGAACTGCAAAATGCGACCGGGCTTGGTTGGGATCCTATAACAAAAACTATGGATGCAGATGATGATTGGTGGAAGAATCACATAGTTGTAAGTTACCATTTTTTATACTTGTCTTTCCTTTGTGTTTGTTATTATGATCATCGGACTGATCTCTCTATTATGTTCTTATTTGTAGATTCGTCCTGACCATGCAAAATTTAGGAATGGGCCACCTCCCAACTTGGAACAACAGAATATTATGTTTAGGAAGGCACATGTCACAGGACAATCAGCTGCCATTGCAGGTTAGGAAGAAGGAAATGGCAATGAGGCTCCAATAATGCTTGATGATGATACCTCGCCTTCCAACAATGCAATAGCGAAACACAAGCATGTAGAGAATGCAATGGGAACGGGGAAACGCAAGCATGTGGAGAAGGATTTTTCTCGGCTTACAACAATGCATTGAACACAATTGTATCAAGGCACACTGAAGGAAGTTCTAGCAGTAAGGATGATCAGGTCCCAACTATGAAAGAGTTTTTAGGAATGGTTCGAGATTGTGGAGTGAGTGAAGGAACTGCTATCATGTACACTGCTGGCAAGCTAGCTATGAACAGGGATCATAGAGAGGTGTTCGCAGCATTTGCAACAACTGCGGGGAGGCTTGATTGGCTCCAGAGTACACATGATGAGATGAACAAGTAGATGTATAATTGCTTTGTTGTCATTACAGAACTTGTGGCTACTCTGTATCCATTGGAGACTACTTGTTATTATTTTTTCTCTATTTCTGTGGAGACTATTTGTGATCATTGTAAAACATTTGCTGATTGTTGTCTGAAAAATTTGATGATTGTTGCATGTCTAGTCATTATTTTGTGAAGCATTTGCTGATTGTCGCATGTCTAGTAATTATTTTGTGAAGCATTTGCTGATTTTGACATGTTCTAATTATTTTGTAGATGGATGGTGGTGGTGATGATCGTGACTATGAACTAGAAAAGACACTGCAGTTGCTCGGAATGGTGCATGACCTTGCCATGTTGGGATATTATGGTAATCTCTATAGTCAGAAGTACTTGAATAAAGAACCTAGGAGGGTTCCGGAACAAACTGGTCTTGAATGGGTGAATGAACAACTTGGAAATAGGAAAAGATGCTACAAAATGTTTAGAATGTATCCTGATGTGTTTCATGCATTGCACGATCTTCTAGTTTCTAGCTATGGGTTAAAGTCAACTAGAGACATGTCATCTGTTGAATGCCTAAATATGTTTTTATGGATGGTTGGAGGACCACAGTCATTTAGCCAAGTTGAGAACCATTTTTGTCGTTCAACTGAAACCATTCATAGGAAGTTTCACATGTTTTGGATTGCTTGTACAAGTTGGGTAAGGATAACATAAAGCCAGTAGATCGAGAGTTTAAGGATGTGCATCCAAGACTTCAAGATGCATGCTTCTGGCCTCATTTCAAAGATGCCATTGGCGCCATAGATGGCTCGCACATTCCAGTTGAAGTACCTGCAGAAGAGGTGGTTAACCATACAGGAAGGCATGGTTACACATCACAGAATATTCTAGCGATATGTGATTTCGATTTGAGATTCACCTTTGTTGTTGCTGGATGGCCTGGTTCGGCGCATGATACACGCATTCTACAACGCTCCATTAAGAAGTATCCAATAGAGTTTCCGACCCCTCCTGGTGGTAATATTCTATATCTTTGTCTACATGGTACACACATAGTTACAAATGCATTGTTGTTGATGTTTGATTTTTTTCATTCATGTGCAGATACATATTACCTTGTTGATTCTGGTTATCCAAATAGAAAAGGGTTCTTAGCTCCTTACAAGCAGAAGACATACCACATACCAGATTTTCATCGAGAAGGGAGACCAACAAATAGGGAAGAGATTTTCAACTATCTACACTCATCGCTCCGGAATGCTATCGAGCGTGTCTTCGGTATCTTGAAAAACAAGTGGCGCATATTGAAGTATATTCCTTCTTACGGTCTGGTTACTCAGAAAAGAATTATTCTTGCTTGCATAGCACTTCACAATTTTATTAGAGACTCCAACTTACGCGACAAGCAGTTTGATCGGTGTGATGCAGATGAGGACTACCTTCCTAAGGTCCAAAGGCAATCAGTAACATCGGTGATCCGCTCGAGTGGACTACACATGGTAGACATGAACTCAACGCGTGATCGCATCGCTACTGCATTGTACAATGCTAGAAGAAGATGATCGGTTTGATCGGTGTGGATGTATATATATTCATTATGCGACTATATTTATTTGTTTAATGGTTGGATATGTATTTTGGACAAACCAATATGTGACATATGGTATGTAATATAAACATATGCGTTTATGCACTTCAATAATAAAGTTTACGTGTTATATTAATTACAAGGGCATTACAGACAATTCCTTAGCACACAGCCAGACAGCCAGCCAAGTTGCCAAACAGTCAAACTCAGAAAAGTAGCTTTTCCTGCAAGACTTTCCTGACAATGCCAGACCAGCCTGACCAACCAGTCCACCAGCCCAAAGAAACAAGCCCCAAGAGTGTGATTTGTCCATCCATATGATGGATAGATATACTCTGGTCCCTCTCGGTGGAATGTCATCCAATTAACCTGCAAGCATGTGACTAGCTCACAAGGGATCACATATCACAGGAACGAGTAAAGAGTACTTATTGGTAACGAGGTTGAACTAGGTATGTAGAGATATCGATGATCAAACCTCGGATAAGTAAAGTATCACGAGACAAAGGGAAATTGGTATCGTATGTAAATTGTTCATTCGATCATGAAGTAATCATAGAAATATGTGGGAGCCATATCAATTTCCAGATTCCTCTATTGGTTATTGATCGGAGAAGAGTCTCGATCATGTCTGCATAATTAACAAACAGTAGGGAGACACATTTAAGGATTCGATGTTGTTTAGTAGATATGGAAAGTGAGTAAAGAGACTGAATGTGGTTCGGAGTCTCGGATGGGATCCGGGACATCACAAGGAGATCCGGAATGGTCCGGAGAATAAGATTCATATAAGGGAAGTCCAATTCCGGAGTTCGGGAATGGTTTCAGTGTTTTCACCGGAATTTTCTAGAAGGGTCTAGAAGGTCCATCACTCCGGAGTGGGAAGGGTACATGGATGTGTCATGGCAAAGTGGAATGATTGCACCATGTCCTAGGTCACTTGGCTGGGCAATGGGAAGAGAGAAATCAAACTCTAGTTTGGAAAGTCAAACGCCAATTTAAAAAGTCAAATCCCAATATTGCCTAGTGGATGGAGGGAAGGAATCCTACCTAAGGGAGGATTCCTCCTCTCCCTTTCCGCCGGCCCATGAGGTGGAGTTGGGGAAGGATTCACCTTCCCCAACCGCCTCTCCCCATCTATAAAATAAGGGGGTGGGGCGCCCCAATCCACCACCCCACAAACCCTAGCCATCGGCCTTGCCCCCCAAGTCGCCGCCTCTAGATCCTCCTCTAAACATCTACCGACTAGCTAAACCCTAGTTGCTAGCCACCTCTAAACCTAGGTCCTCTAAACCCTAGATCATCGGGGATCCCTCTACTCCACCATACTCGCACCGGCTTAGGCGAAGCCATAGGGTGTAACATCCCAAAAATCATGATTTAAAAAGCTTTCATATCATTCATTCATTCATGAGCATTTGATATTTTCCAAATAGAATTCAAACAAAAGAAACCAAATTTATGCCTTATACTTATTCAAGTGAAGCAAGGTTTATATCTTATTGTCTATCTATGCTCATTTTTCTCAGCACTGTTTTGAAAATGAATGCAATACCACACAAGGTATTTCAAAACCAATTCAAATTCAAACCCACTTGTATGCCTATTAAAAATATTTCACTAAAGACATGGTTTTAAACTTTATTTCAAACCCAAAAGGAATTTGAGTATGAATAGATGTCTTACACACCCCAGGACACCAGAAACACAATACAAAAATCTGGAGAAAATTCAAATTGAAACATAATTGAAATGGGCATTCAAATTCAAACCAGAAAATCAAAACAGAAAAAGGAAAAGAGAAATAGAGAAAACAAATAAAACTAACTGGCTATCTAACCCAACCCAACCCGCGGCCCATCTAGCAGCCCACCTAGCCCACCCGGGAAACCCCCTCCCCCTCTCTGTTTCTCACCCGCGCGTGTACCCCCTCACTTACTGACGCCCCGGACCCACTGCCACGTCAACTCGTCTTCAATCCCGCACCGGAGGACTTGCTCTTCTCTGTCGTTTCCTCCCTAAATCAAATATGATTGATTGCGCTTGATTTACGGCATAATTGCCCTGCTCATCCTCGCTACTTAAACCCCCTCTGCTCCCTCTCCATTTCCCTCCAAACCCCAAGCCCTGAGCGCCCCCAAGCTGCGAGAATTCCTCGCCGCGACCTCGCTGCTCCGACGAACTGCAGCGCCAATTCCGGCCAACCCCGACCACCTCTCTGCTCCTGGTTCACACGAGCACACTCCACTTCACCTTGCGCACCTCCCAGTAGCACTAGCTCTCATGCGCATGCCCCAGAGCGTCGGCAACGCAGTTGACTGAGAGCCACCGTCTTCGGCTTCAACTCCGACGACCTCCCGTGGTAATTTCCGACCGCCCCTCTCCCCCTCGTTGACACTCGCGTGACCAACATCATCTTGCGCATCTGACACACTGCTTCTCTTGCCTTGGCATGACCTTTACCCTCGCCAACGACAATGAACAGAAGCGGTCGTCGCCAGAAGGAACTCCGGCGAGCAATCTACGCCAACCTCGTGCACCCCTGTCCCTGCAAAAACCACCTCGAGCATCAGCACGTCGTCGTGAACCTGGTGAGCAACGTCCCTCTCTCCCTTGCTTCCTGTATCACCGGCAGCATCACCTGTCACATCCCAAAATTTTCCAAATTTTGTAATGTGAAAAAAATAAATAAACAAAATAAATAATTGTTGAAATTTAGGGTGAAAAGAAACTTTTTGATTCCAAATGGAAACTTAAAATCCCATCTTGAACAAACTTTGGTTAATGTTTGAATCCAACTAAATTCAAATCAAAGTGGAATGCTTTCTTCATACATGCATCTGGAAATTTAAACACTTGGAAAATAAACCAAAACCCTAATGGAAGAAAAACATTTCCAAGTTATCTCTAAGCCTATGGTTTTGATCCACATAAAGTTGGTCAACAAACAATTCAAAATGATCGAGAATGAAAAATAAAAATATCATAAAACCATATGAATTGGTTTCACTTAATTTGGAGCCATAGATAAAATCTTATGAATTTAATAAGATAAGGAAATTGAATTTCCAAAGCTAATAAAGCACCTATCTATAAATCCATACCGAATGGGGGGGAAATAATCCTAAAGACATCTAAAAGGATAAACAAATGTTAAATAAGATTTTACAAATTGGAATCACCAAGTTTGGATCTATAAATAAAAAGATATGGACTTTATAAGATAAAGAAGAAATAATAAATAAAGGACTATTTGTTAAGAACTAAATAAAACTTGGCAAAGAACATAAACAAATGTAATAAACATAATCCAAGTTCAACTGAAATAAATGAATAAATAATTATTGAAATAAAATAATATGGCCTTAACCAAATTCTATCCCATTGGATTAAGACAATTCCCAAATAAGAATGATTAATTAAATCATGGGAAAATAGTATTTGGAATTTACCCAACTGGAGTAAAAGTGATTTAATTAACTTAAATGGAATCAAGGAAATCACCTAAATAAAATTTAAGGAATTAAAACTTTAATTGATTTCATTGGAATAAAAACAAATACCCAATTTAAATGATTTATAAATCATATTAAAAATATTCCAAATAATTCAAGGTGAATAATTTGACACCCTAATAAATAAATAAAACCTACTGAATAGGTTTGGTAAAAATATGGATTTCAAATAAAATTTTAAACACATTAAAACCTATTTAAAATAAAGACAAATGTCTATTTATAAAATAAATAAAAGACCCTAAAAAGAATAAAAGAATTATTCTAAATTTGACTTTAGAATGTATTATTAATCAGTATTAAAATCTACACAAAGTTTGGTTGAAGTTTGAATTCAAATGGGTGTTTGAAATGATTAAACAAAAATCAAACAGATAAATAGAAAAATAAAAGGAAAAACAAATCTGTACAAAAAAAATGAACTAAGCCTGCCCAGCCAGCAAGCCCAGCCCATCCCAGGCCAGCAGCCCACCTCTCTCCCCAGCGAACCGTTCTTTTCTCGCTCAGGAGCTTACCCGAACAATGGATGACGTCTGGACCCCACCTCACCCATCTCTCTGTCGCTGCCGCCAGACCCCACCTGCCCCGTCAGTGTCTTCAACCCCGCGCGCGACTTGTTCTTCCTCTCTCTCCCATTTCTGCCGATTGATTCGTGAGTTAAATTCGTGTCAATGCCGCAGTTAATCCGCCCAGTAAACACGCCCTACTAATCGCCCCTCTTCCCTCTCCATTTCCCCCCATTCATCCGCACACAACTGCCACCAGGCCGCTCAGATTATGCTCGGGAACGTCCACTGCTCTGGCGAGCATTCTCTTCAATTCCGGCCAAGCCGCCCCTCCCCTCACCCCTCGACCACACAAGCGTGTTCCCCATCGCCTCCTCCACCTCTCAGCATATTTAGTTCGCCCACGCGCGTTCCACGTCATTGGCAACGACCAAGACCGAGCGCCACCGACGACCGCATCCACTCCGGCGACGTTTCCCCGTAAGCCCCGTCCTCCCCTCTCTCTCCCGATGATGCTCCCATGCTCGTGAATCTCTTACGCAACTAACGGCGCCTTCGGTTTGTCCTAGCACACCCTACATCGTCGCCTCCGTCGTCGAGCAGACGAACCCAACGCCGTCACTAGCTCCCTTGAGCAATTCCCCGGGAACCAGAGCGCCCCTTCACCAAGCAAGGTCACGTTAAGCATCGCAGCGATCTCCTGAACCTGGTGAGCCACTCCTTATACTCCCTCGCTTCCTGTAGCCGCTGCGACACCATAGGCAGAGCTTGCCGCCGCCACTTGCCGCCACCAGCGCCGCCACTCGATGGCTAGTGATTATGCGCCGTAGGATTTAGATCCAATGCACGCGATTGAAACTTATCGAAGAGGTATGAGAGCATTTGTGTCGTGAGTTGTTAATTAGATCCAACGGCTTGTATCACTCGATCCACACGAACTGGTACAAGCCTATAGAAACGCGCCACGTGGCCAGACTCTGGTTCTGAAAACAGAATTTGATCTATTGGATTTGTAAACTTGCAAAATTCATAAATTTCAATCCACACGTCTAAATTTTGCAAATTTTATATCAATGGAATCAGTAGACCAAGTACTATCCAACCATGCACTTTGTTTAATAAATTGCTTCTAGTAAAATGGTTGTTTTTGCAGAAACTTGTGTAGGCATATTTTGAATATAAAATTCATTATAAAATTATTTTTGTGATGAAATCTTTGGCAAATGGATTGTATTGAACCTACTGACCATAGAAACCAACTTGTGGATTCAAAAACATATTTTGTGAGGCAAAAGAATAAATCTTTGAATTAAAGCATTTCTAGTCAAATAAAAATGTTGTTTATATGTTAAAAATACTTTTTGGAGAAAAATCTTTGGGAAATGATTTGGATTAAAATCTCCGACACTAAACACCAAGTTTTAGAATTAAAATGTATTTGGTGAACCCTATAAAGATTATTGCTTTGCTAAAGGTATTTTCAACCACATAAAATATTGATTTGGTTTAAAATGGTTTATAGGTAAAATCTTCTGGAAATGGTTTTGCCACTTTTATAAAATGACCAATAGGTGTTTTAGAATGTTTATAACCTATTAGAAACCACTTTTCCAAATAAAACAATCTTTAGCATGCTTGCATTGCTTTGTTTTTATTATTTTATGTGATGTTTGCTTGAATGGTAGATTGAATATTTTGCTTGCTTGATTGAATTGTAGTGGAAATTGAAGAGTGTGAATATTGCAAGATCAAGGAGTGAACTTATAATTCTCTACCAAAAGGCAAGTGATGCTTCATACTTTTGTCCCATTATTTTCACTATGCATTAGTGATATTTCTAAGTAGGACTTGCATGGAATTTTTGCTAAGTATAAACTATGCCAAGGGAAATCCTAGTAGATGAAACCTTAGTAGAATTTTCCTAGGTTAAGATCCCTACTACCATCATGCTTAGCTTAGCTAGTAGAAAATAAGGGTGGATTATATTCATGCTATGGAATATTTCTAAGTCAAGGACTCGTGTTTTGGTTTAACAAAACAACTAAGTGAATGAATCACCCGGGTGGAATGGAAGGAATGGTTTGTGTTGAGTTGTTACACAAGGCCCATTTCTATGGTTTACCTTGTGTATCTCACTTGTGGATTGCCACCCAGGAACAAAGAGATTTGAGATGTCAAATGTTGAGAAGCTTCAAGTAGAGCCACTTCGCATTATGGGCTCTGCCTGGATCATATAGGTTGCAATAACTTAGCCAAATGGACAGTTGGTGGTAGGGGATTGATAGGTTGGAGTGCGTCCATTCTGGTCTAAGGGAAGGCTTCTGAAAGATCTTGTCTTGGTGAAACCAAGTCTTGTGGGGAAAGTGCACAACCTCTACAGAGTGAAAAATCTAAGTACTTAGCCATGTCCCTGGCAAAGGACAATTTGAGCATCAAGACATGGAAGCTATCAAGAATCTCCTCATCCCAATTTCTAAGTTAAAATTTTGTGGTTGAACAAGGGTTGAAGGATCACCAATTTCTATTGGGAGATGCCTTGGGTGATTTTGACAAGCAAAAGCTTAGTGTTTTCAAATGATAAGGAAAATCTATTTTGAGCAAAGCAAGCCTAAGCTCCACTTAGCCAAATGCATATAGATGATAGACTCCACTATACTACCATAGTATCACTTGCCAATACAATTCAAATGTATTGACCCTTGTGGCTGTAAATTATTATGTTGCAGGTTTGTTTGATGTTAGTGAAGTGTGTTGATTAGGATTACAAGTCTATAACCAACATGTTTGCCCGTGGCACTTTGAAGATGAAGGACTCCATGCTATAGTTATTTCTGCTGCATTGTAATGAGATAGCCAAATGAACTATGTAAGATGTAATGAATTATTTTATTCCTGGTTATAAAGTTGTATTATGACCTTTGTTTCTGGATATTACATCTTAACTATGGATGCTAGCTATTGATCCAGGGACTAGCATTGTAAACACAGGGATCTCTACCTTATTAAAGGTTGGGACCTCTACAGATGGTATCAGAGCATTGTGTTGCCTATAGGATTGTAACCCTAGGATTGGACAAAACCCCTTAGAAAAATAGGAGTTGTATTTGTTCCAAAACTTATTTTGTTGAAAAGTGCCAAATCACACATGGTACTAGTGCTATTAAGAGTCTCCTTGCTAGACGTACTATTATTCCTAAGTTGTCCTCTGATACTAAGTTTGCCACTTCTCCCATAGATATTAAAGATGAAGATTATGATTTCTCTCTCGATTTATCTTAGTTAGATATTGTTGAGAAAGAACCTTTTTGTGGGATTGAAAATGAGAGTGTTATGGCTCATATGAATGAGTTTTCTACTATGAGTGCTTTATTCTCTGATGATTTTAAGATGTGTAAGTAATTTGTTACTAAGATCTTCCCTTTTTCACTACAAGGAGAAGATAGGGCTTGGTTTAATAGATTACCTCCTGGTTCCATTAATAGCCCTGATTGCTTGATTGCTTCTTTCTTCCAGAAATATTTTCCTCTCAGTGCTAGACATACTGCTTTGCAGAGACTTTTTGATTTTAAAAGGGAGAATAAGAGAAATTGCCTAAGTCATGGACAAGGTTCTGTGCCTTGATTCATGCACATCCTGGATGTCCATTACCTAAGAATGAGCTTCTTGATATTTATTATAATGGACTAACTGATAAATCTAGGACCTACCTAGATAGCTTTGCTGATTGTGTTTTCAGGAAAAGGACTCCTACAGATGCTAAAGAATTAATGACCAAGATAAGCAATAATTATGATGATTGGACTTCAACTGAGATGAATACACCTGAGCCTGTTACTCCTGAACCAGATGTTCCTGAACCAATTCCAACATCAACACCAAAGAAGAGGGGAGTTATTGCATTAAATGATGAAGTGATGAAGGAAGCTAAGAAGTGTCTAAAGGAAAAAAGGTATTAGAGCTGAAGATGTGAATAATCTACCTCCTATAGAAGAATTACGTAAGCCAATTCCCCATTCATCTACTATTGAGGTACACTCTCTCCAACACTTTGATGAAGGTGATATTCCTTATGGTAAGCCTCCTGATCAATGCTTAGGGGAACTTGACATTTTTATTGTTAAACAAGGTCATTTTAATAAACAAGTTCAGGATCATTTATTGGAAAACTCTAGGGCTATCCATGAGTTGAATGATATTGTGGAAAGAACTTCTAATGACATTAAAATGCTTTGTAAACACTTCCAAATGGTTCAAACCCAACTTGATCAACTTGCTAAGCTACAAAAGGATATGCTAGTTAATGCTTCAGGAGATAAACATGCTTATGGAATTAGAACTAGGAGTGGTATAGCTACTCAAGATCCTTTATATCCCGAAGGACACCCTAAAATAAAGAGCAGGATTCTCAACGAGGTGAGGATAGTGGTAGTCCTTGTAAGAGAAAGAAAAAGAAACATAAGATAGTTGAGGAACCCTTGAACCTGCTGTAGATCCTAATAGTATATCTGTCTCTGATGCTGAAACTGAGAGTGCTAATGATAAAAATGAGTCTCCTGATAAGGAGGAAGGTGAGGAAGAACCTGAGAAGCACACTAAGAACACCAGGTACACAAAGGAAGATTTTATTGCTAATAAACATGGTAAAGAGAGAGAACCCTGGGTGCAGAAACCTATGCCTTTTCCAGGTAAGAAACACAAGTCAAAGGAGGAAGAACACTACAACAAGTTTTGTGAGTAGATGAAGCCTTTATTCTTGCAAATTCCTTTGACTGATGCTATTAAGTTGCCTCCTTATTCAAAGTATATGAAGGATATTGTCTCTAATAAAAGGAAGATTCCTAATGAGGAGATTTCAACTTTGCTTGCTAATTATTCCTTCAATGTAAGGTTTCAAAGAAACTTGGTGATCCAGGTATACAAACTATTCCTTGCTCCATTAAAAATAATTATGTTAGAACTGCTTTATGTGATTTGGGAGCTGGAGTTAGTGTTATGCCTTTTTCTCTCTACAAGAGACTCTAGCTAGAAAATTTGATAAAAACTGATATTTCTTTGCAAATGGCTAATAAGTCAACTACTATTCCTGTTGGTATATGTGAGGATGTTCCTGTTCAAGTTGCTCATAATTGCATGGTTCTAACTGATTTTGTTGTGGTTGAAATGCCTGAAGATGATAATATGTCTATTATTCTTGGGAGACCTTTTCTTAATACTGCAGGTGCTGTCATCAATTGCAATCAAGGAAAAGTAACTTTTAATATTAATGGCAAAGAGTACACTGTCTATTTCCCCAAGAAGGTTGTTAAGAACTATTGCCTGAATTCCATTGAAAATATTGAGGGCATCAAGGTTGGAGAAATATATTTTCCCATTCCACAAGAAAATTTTAAAACTATTATGATTGGGACCATTGCTATCAAGTATGAGGTAACATAATCACCTTGTGGAATGCAAAGTTTTGTTTCATATAAGATTGTTTTGGTAACAAGACTTGATCAACCTTGTTAACAAAAAGATTTTAATGAACAAAATAATGTTACCACTATGGTTATACTTGCTTTATTTTTCCTTTCTCCTTCCTATTCTTTGCTTTATCTTTAGTCTTGCTAGTTGTTTGCTTGTTCGAGTTTCTTAGAACTTCTGTAGTTTGGATTTTGGTTTGCTTTTGCTTCTTCTGAAAAAACTGTTTCTACGAGAAAATCAATTTTCATACCCTGAAAATTGGCCAAAAATAAAGTTTCCCGAAAAATCCTAGAAAATTCAAAATAAATTTTCCCTCGAAGAAAGGGGCAGAGTGGCACCTGAGGTGACCCAGGGGCCCACCCTAGGCCACCAGACCCCTGGTAGCCGCGGCCTACCTAGGGTGGTGCCTAGGGGGGGTTTGGACCACCTAGGGCCCTCTAGGCTGCCTCCTCAAGGCCACCTTCTTTCTCTCTCCCGAAAAACACCAGAAAACTTGCTCAAGTTCGAGTTCTTGTTGTTCTTGCTTGCGTTTTTAGATCTCCTTGTTTAGCCCATCTCAAGTGCTGATTTTTGGAGGGATTGTTCCTTGGTATGTGCCTCCTCCACTTGTCCAATTAGATTTGTGATTGGTAGATTGTATCTTGAGTATTTTGTTGCTATAGTTGACAGGTTGTTTGAGCTTGCATGCTTGTTCTTTGCTTAGAAACTTTGTTTTGATGCATGTGTAGTCCTCTAGCAAGTTCCTATAGTAGTTACTCGTTATTTATCAACTTATAAATCACTTGGTTTGATGTTGTCTAAAAATTTCAGCAAGGAAGATGAGTGCTTATCCACTGAATCAACATGACTTGATGGTGCATGAGCCAATGAAGGTTCATCGTGAGGAGGAAGTTTTCCCTTCCATATATCCATGCCATGAATTTATGAGAGTTGCGGGGATCCTCCAAGATTTCCAAACTATGGTTACAAATGCAGGGTTAGAACACTTTGTTGAAGGTGAACCAATCCAATATGTCAAGCTAACCATGGTTGTTGTGCAGGACTTCCGGTTCACTTGGTCTACTTCTAATCCCATGGTCCATTACAAAATATATAATATACTTGTCGACCTGCCTTTTGCTGATTTCTGTGCAGCAATTAGAGTACCTCAGTGGGGATCCTGTGAGAAGATCAAGGAGAGGCCCAAGTCACTTATTGACTTATACACTGAGATTTTCCAAGGTTTCTACTTCTCAAAGGAAAGTGGTAAATTCGGAACATTCAGATCCCAGCTATTAGATACTTTGCCTATTTCATTACCAAGTGTGTTCTTGCTAGAAAGACTGCTAGAAAGTTGTCTTATTTTGATCTAGCTTTCATTGCAGCTGCTCTGAATAGGCTTAGTTCTTATAGTTTGGGTGCTTTGATAGATCATCGTCTCACCACCAACCGTGAGAAGGGTGGAATTTGCGGAGGTCTCATTGCTTCTAGGTTGCTAGATTTCCATGGTTTAGAGCCTCATTATTCAGATTTTTAGTTCCCATAGAGAGGCTTGATATTGAATCCATGATTCAGCATGGTTTTGTTTCCTTGTGGGCTAACGTGAGGTTTACCGTATGAATTGTCGTTTGCCCAATAGGGTAGGAGAAAGGGTAGGATTGATAAAATAGTTTATTTGCATGCACCTGTTTTGTTTAACTTTGATAACAGGCAAGGATGGTCGCTTACGAAGGAGGAGGTTGACACTTATGTGGGGGAACTCTCCCAACAAGAGGAGAATGTTGAAGAGGATGCCGAAGACAATTAGGTTCAGCCCTCTAACTTGGGAGAGTCTTCATACCAGCAGCCCTCATTTGATTGGGGTGCGTCTTCTTCTTCATCGTAGGTGCCTGACTATGATTATTCCTATGATGACCCACCAGCATGGGGGTACTATCCGCGTTATTGATCCCCACTTAGGCCAAAAGCCTAAGCTTGGGGGGAGGTATACCGACGTCACACTCATATATATATATATATATATATCATGTTCGGTAGGTTCTTTGTATATCCATTGTTTCGCTTTCTTTTTGGTTTTTGTTGTTTCTTTATAAAAACCCAAAAATACCAAAAATATTTTTGTTGTTTCTCTTGGTTTGTTTCTTTGCTTTGGTTTGCCTTAAAAGAAAAATCCAAAAAAATTTATTTTGCTTTAGTTTGCTTTGTTTTTGTTTGGTTTTTCTTTGGTTGCTTGTTTCTAAAAAAATCGAAAACACCAAAAATATTTGTTGTTCTTCTCTGGTTTTGTGAGTTCTTTGCAGGGTTCAGCCGTCCTTAGTGGATTTTGGTTTCATGTTAATTATTCAAGTCACACAAGTGAAGGGCAATAATGAAGATTAAGACAACTCGAGGTGTGGTAAGAGGCCGGTAACGAACTCTATTTGTTTCATTCTTGTACATATACTCTTTATAGTGAGCATGCTTAGCCTGTTTCTGTAAGGTGTATGTCAGTATGGATACTTAGTAGTTCTTGATTGTATATGATTAGCTCTAGCTTGCTAATAGTTTGTATCATGTCATATGAATGTTTGATTGCATTGTTTTATTCATACTATGGTATGATATTGTGGTATCCTCCTTTGACTGTTCATGTGAATCGACTTGGCACATTCTCACGCATGCATATGACTAATCAATAGTCAGTAAGCCTCGATGATTTATTTTGCCTCAGAGTTCTTGTACCACTTTCATGCCATAGTTAGTCCTGTTTTGTTGCAAGCATGATTATGACAGCTATTGCTCTCTCGTTTGTCGCTCCCTCTCTATTTCTAGCCTTCACTTGCACTGAGTATGTTCTCTACCTGTGTTTCCAACTCCCCAAAACCAATATTGCCAGTTGTGTCCACCATACCTACCTATTAGCATTATTTGCTACTTCAGTGCATATTCCATATGTCATGTTTCTTCCAAAATAAAATGTTTATCTGTTTTGAGAAAGTTATTTAGTAAAGCTCTCACGAACTTGATGGCACACTTTATCCTTTGTGCTTAATAATCTTGAACCATTGTGACTTGTCCATGAAAGTTATATGCTTGCTAATTATATGCTGGGAGTCAGCAGAACTGTGCTATCATGGGGGATGCTTTAAACACTTTTTGGATATCTCATCCAGTTGATTCCTTGATATTTTGTTTACGAATGTCGACGATGTGAAATAAAAGGGTAAGTTGTTAGTTCATGGAGTTTATACATTGTGTTAGAGAAACGCCTGGGCCGCTAGCCTAAGCCATGCTTAATCATGGTGGAAACTTGCAGCATCACTATAGTGAGCATCTATGAAGTGTCCTCAATAAAAAGCTATGCATATGGTAAATAAAAACATTGCTGAGATGCTCATTGTCTGCTTGCCTTGTCATTTTGGTTATGGGAAGGATCATGTACCATGTGCAAGGGGTACACTGTTGGCGGTTCTCGATGATATGCATGTATTTACAATGACAAGAACTTTCAGGTGACCAAAGTTGAGTAGCATGTGGAGCGACCCTCGTACTCAAGAGACTTGGGATTTACAGTTTATGGTCTGTCAAGCATATGATTCAGAGTGGACCTCACTTTCACCTTAATCACATGAAGATGCCTATGATAGGGGCAATGAGAGCTCAAAGCTAATGAGTACCTTCCTTTCAGCATTTGGAAGCCTTTCGAACCTTCACAAAATCGTTTTCACAACTTTGTTGAGTCACCACTTATTCTATGAGCACCTTCTTGAGAGCATAGTTGTCATTCTTGTGTTTGTTCCAAAACTTGGTTAATTATGTCATGATTTTGATGCTTGTATCTCTGTTATCTTTATTTCTAGTCTTCATGTGAACTTCAGAGGTGCCTTGGCATTTATATTATGCTCTTCAAACAAAGTCAAGCGAGATACCACTCTATCACACCTTATTATGAGCATTGCAATGTTTCTGTTTCATGCTACTTATTATTATTGTGTTGGTTTCTCTTCATAGCTTGCAATGACTATTGAGTAGACTTAGTTGCATGCTCTTTATTATGAATTTTCTAAGCATCTACTCATGTGTTGAGAATATTTACATCATCTGAAGCAATGTGTTTGTGAAAGTTCTTTTATCGCACTCAGTTTTCAACTGAATTGCTTGAGGACAAGCAATAAGCTAAGCTTGGGGGGGTTGATACGTCCAAAACATATCTACTTTCTCGAACACTTTGCTATTGTTTCTTCTCTAAACTTGTGTGCTTTGGATATAACTAACACGGACTGACGCTGTTTTTAGCAGAATTACCTTGGTGTCTTGTTTTTTGTGTAGAAAATGAACTAACAGGAAAAATCCTGGAAAATATGCCAAAAAATATATTGCACCAGAAGATCCACGAAGCCAGAAGAAGAGACGGAGGGGAGGCCTGGGGGGCCCAGACCCACCCCAGGCGTGGGCCACCACTGGTCGCGCCTAGAGGGGGTGTAGCCTCCCCAGGCACTTCCTCGGCCTCTGTCAACACCCGGATTTTTCAATCCTAGATGCCTGTTATGCCATACATCGCAATCCCAGGATTACCATTTTTGCGAGACATAACAGAATTTGATACCATAGTACTTCATCCATTACAACGACACATAAGTTCTTACACGAATAGGGATCTCATGATCCAGTTCTTAATACAACATCAAGCAGCGGAATACGTAATAATAACGGTAGCGTAGGTGAAGCTCCATCTTCGGGTCACGAGCAATGCCGATGGGAGATGATCCTAGTTGTCGTAACCTTCCTGGGGTCCATCCTCCAGGTACTCCTCTTCATAGTCTGGCCATGGGAATAGCCAGGGACAAAGCCATGAGTACTCTTTAAGTACTCGCAAACTAATACTAACAAGTAAAGGGGTTTTTGGGATAATAGGACACTAGGCTCTAGGGTTGTTTTGCAAAAAGCCAGGTTTATCTTTACTAAGTTCCAAAGCTAGTCACAATTTTATTACTCCTAAGTGGGATCTTGTAATTCAAGTCACAACTCTGTTGTGGTCAAGTCAAAGTCTCAACTCATTTCACAAGTCATTTTAAAAGTCTGACGGGGGAACAGTATGGCCACTCCAACTGTCCATAACCGCGGACGCGGCTATTCGAATAGTTTGACACTCTGCAGAGATTATACACTTTCACCACAACATTCGATACATCCGTCAGGAACAAATCCTGAATTCACCATACTCAGTATGCGGATAATCAATCCTAACCTTTCAATTACACTCCCTAGTATAAGCACATATCCTGTGAGTTTGGCCTCCCAACCATGACCACTGTCATCTTGGGTAACTTGCAGTGGACAATCTTCACAAGGTAGCCTCAGCTCGGACCTTGGCCGTGAGGAACTAATACTAAGGTATATAAGTTTCGGTCAAGCCCTACCCAATATTCGGGTATTGTGGTTGCGATAAAATTAGAATGGTATCGCATCCGCACAACCATCAGTTTTATAAAGGGCTAAGGCTCATGCCTCAACATTTTCATCACCAAAATCATCAAGTGTTTGGAAACACATGTCCAAAACATTTCAATAGAATGATCCATCATTCCAAGGTTTTCATAACCATTTTCCACCAAGTACTCCCATCTAAAGTTGATCAAGTTTTATGCTTAGCACTAGCATCTACAGTTGGGAAGGGTAATAATGAGGGCGATCGTGGAGTTTCACTAAGTCCAACATTATATCTTAGGCTGAGATCAAGGTTTCTAGCTTAGGCCAAATTTTATGCTCTTAGGGCAAACTTGAGCACGGCTGTCTAATATCTACCAAACTCTTAAGTAGACTCTAAGTAAGCTTTGATAAAGAAATAAAGTAGGAAGCTTGCCATAAACTAGGATTGGTTTAGCAAGTTGGTATGATCACATACGCTTAAGGCATATGGTATTCATATCACAAGCATGGGTTTGGGGCAACAATAGGGTATCTTGCAAGTGTTAGCTTGCACTGGTATAGTATCTTGCAAGTGTTAGCTTGCATTGGTCAACTTGGTAAGTAAAGCTTGCACATTCACTAGTAGTATTAGGCTTGCCTTGTGAAGAGTAGTGGTTGAAGTTCTCTTCGGCTTCCTCTTCGTAGTATCCTCCTTCCTCCTCGTAGTATCCTTGGTCGGTACTAGCGTCTATGAATAAATACGAGGTACACAATCACCAATCAATACTTAACTACTTGCAATCATCATACACAAGGGTCCTATAGATGATCTAGCATCATCTCTAACATTACAAGGTTAAGGATTGGTTTAAATCCTTTTTTTTTGAAGAGCAATTTCTACTCATTGAAAAACTACTTAAGATTTAATATTCTCCAAACTAAACATGGGATCATGTTGACACATGTCATCGCCACATGTTGTAGTCCATGGGAATGTGATTTAAAGTGGTGTCACAATTTAATAAGGTTTTACCCTTTTATTTTAATTGATTAAAGTGGCTAGAAATGCTTATGTAGCATTCTTTTATTCCTTGAACAATATTTCTGCAAGTAAACCTATATATTTTTATATATTCTGAAAGGTATGGTTAAATGTGATTTTTGAGAGTTGGAATCAACTCAAAAGCTTTTATGGTTTAAATTTGAAAAATGTTTAAATGCAGAAAAGCTTCTGCCTTGTTATTTTGCTATGGGTGATCTACAGATCCAAATGACTTGAATCCAACGGGCTTGGATTAAGCATTCACAGACCTTTCCAACAAAATTGGTTTCATCCAATTTGGTGCACTGAATCGACCTGGGTTAATTTTTGAAGTTGGGTACAGAAGTGTGTTTGAAATTAAAAAGAAAAGGTTTAATTTGAATTGCTGGCTGCGGGAAATTCTAACGGGTCATCTGCTAAGCGCAGTGCTCCATGGCTGCGTAAGTGGGTGTCCCCACTCGCTGACACGGGTCAAGCGGTATGGGGCAACGTGGGTCGTTTGATCTAGTTCTAATCTAACAGCTGAGGGTCATCGTCGACGCGAGACAGCTCCGGCGAGAATGAAACCTAGCGCGGCCAGTGGGGGTGCTGGGGGCTCACCGGGGTATGGGCAAGGGTCGGCGAGGCGGGCGAACGATGAAGTCGACGACGGCGATCCTCCTGGTACCGGTGGCTTCTCCTGGGGCGGCTCCAATCGCTGGCTCCCTTCTTCTCCAGAGGCGGCGGGCTCCGGTGAAATTCCGGCGAAGTGGTGCTCGCCTTGCTCTAAGAATGGTGTGGCACGGTCAGTGGGGAGAGGGGAGTGAGATGGTGTGAAGAAATCGTGCGGGGGTGTCCTCTATTTATAGTCGCGCGAGGGGACCGTCGGGGCGCAAGGTGAGCTCATCGGAGGTGACGTTAGAGGCAGCTAATGGCATGGGCAAGGGTAGGGGACGGTGCTGTGTCTCCTGGCGATGCTCAACGACATGATCGCGAGTCATGGGGCGGTGTGGTTTGGTCTGGAACGGGCGGCGCTCTGCGCGGCAAAGTCGGCGTCTTCGACGGCGGGCGGTGGTTGTATGGCACGGGGCGGCAAACGGGAGTGTCTGGCGGTCTCCTGGGTCGGTGGTGATCGTGTGTGCGCGCGGTGAGGGCGGCGCGCGGTCTAGGGACGATGGTCGCGGGTGGCGCTCTGGCGCACGCTCGGCATGGTCTGGGCGCGGCTTGTGCGTGTGGTCCAGGGCTTGGCAACGCTCGCGGCTGGGACAGGCAGTGGTGGTGGACGGTGGACTGCCTCCCAGACATGCTGGCTAGGCTTGCTGCTGCTCCTAGCTTGCTGTCCATATTGGGGTGACATGGGTGTGCTCGGCTGTTCACCATTAATGGCAATGGCAAGCTCACAGGGGTGCTAGTGTTGGGCTAATCTTTCTAGATGATCTACTGGTTTGTGTGTGAGCTAACTAGGGAACAAGTTAGGCTCAAAACACTGCACACTATAGTGTTTGTGGTTTTGTTTGATTTGTGTCCAACTTTGTTTGATGAAATGGCCATGAAGTCAAGTTTTGAATTTTGAAATGAATTTTGGTGAGTTTGCTAGATTGGTTCGGTGATTCTGCAGATGCTTGGGTTTTGAAAATTGAGCTTGTTTGAGTGGGTTTTGAAAAGTGGGATCTTCCCATATGAAGAAGATTCAATTTTGAATTGTCATTTAAACTATGCATTTGAAAGTTTCGGATGATCACCAAGTGGGCCTTGATACTTTGTTATGAGTACATCAAGGGTGCAAAGATCCAGAAAAGTTTCTGTTAGGTTTTGAAAGTTTGAGACAGCCAAAGTAGGCATGTGAGTTAAATTGGCCAAAATGACCATTCACTTAATATATTTGTTTTGATTTACTTGTCTTTATGAAAAGTGTGGGAAATGTTTTAGATGATGTTCTTTTCACCTAAGAAACATTTTACAAGCAATGGATCACACAAACAAGGTGGTTTTTAAAGAAACTCAAAATCCATGCATACACATATACATGCATTCATGAATTCATTTTAGAAAAGTTTTTGTTAACCCTAAACTTTATGATTAGTATTTGGATGATCTTAGTTTGATATTTTTGGTATGTTACAGCCTCCCTCTGCGCCTATAAGTTGCCTTTCGACCTAAAAACCGAGGGGGGTCGATAGTTTTTCAGAAAAAGTTCCGCTACGCCGTCGCCACCAGAAACCAAGATTCGGATCCAGAAACTCCGTTCTGGCACCCTGCCGGGATGGGGAATTTGGAGAGGATCATCGTCATCGTCATCACCAACGCATCTCCATCAACCATCGATGTTTCCCTCATCCATGAGTGAGTAATGCCCTGCTATAGGCTTGGGGATGGTAGGGATTGGATGAGTTCTATCATGTAATCGAATAAGATTTGTTAGGGCATAGTGCCTAGTTTCTCTTGTGCTATTTGACTTTGTTGCAACTTGTTGTGCTTAATGCTTGTCACTAGGGCCCGAGTGCCATGATCTCAGATCTGAACTTATTATTGAATCATTATGATAGTATTGTTTGTGATCTTATCTGCAAGTTGTGTACACATATCATTGTCCGGATCCAAAGGCCCCAAAGTGACAATTATTGGGACAACCGGAGGGGATGGCTGTGGTGTGAGGATCACATGTGTTCACGGAGTGTTAATGCTTTGCTCCGGTGCTCTATTAAAAGGAGCACCTTAATTTCCAGTAGTTCCCTAGAGGCTCCGCTGCCACGGGCTAGCTGGATAGAAGATGTTGTGCAAGTTCTCATTGCGAGCACGTATGACTATATTTGGAGCACATGCCTAGGATTGTTTAGTACTTGGATGCTTGCTATTATTTATTTGTAATACCCTAGATCTTGAAGTTACATGTTTAGACTCGTCCATGCAATGCCCGTCCATCCACCCTATGTCTACCGCACTCGAATCCTACTGTTACCATTACTATTACTCCCGTTGCTGTTGATTTGCTTTGTTGTTGCTACTGATAAATTTCTGTGAGCAAGAACTATTTAAAAGTGCATCTGAACTAACAACTCAGTTGTTAAGGCTTGCAAGTATTCTTTGGCTCCCCTTGTGTTGAATCAATAAATTGGGTAATACTACCCACGAAGATTGTTCCGATCCCCTACACTTGTGGGTCATCAATACCTGCACAACACAAAGTCAAGACTTTGTCCCAACGAATTAGTGAGGTTGTCAAGCTCACCGGTTTGCTGTAACAAAGGATTAATCGTATGGTGTGGAAGGTAATGGTGGTTTGCAGCAAGTAAACAAGTAACAGTGGAAGATGTATCAATGGTAAATATTGGACCGGGGTCCATAGTTCACTAGAGGTGCTCTCCTTAGATAAACAACATGGCATGAAGGGTAAACAAATTACAGTAGGGCAATTGACAGGAACTGAGCAAGGCATAACAATGCAATTACTACTCAGAAAGATCCTATGAGTTTCGATTGGGAAATACAACAAGATACATAGACCGCCATCCAACTGCATATATGACTAGAATTCCACCTTCAGTTATCATCCGAACCCCCTCCAGTATTAAGTTGCAAGCAACAGACAATTGCTTTAAGCAAAGTGTGTAAGGTAAATAGTCCACATGTTCCATGAACAAGAGACCGTTGTTTTCTCCCTAGTAGCAACAACACATCTACAACCAAAGAGATTTCTGTCACTTCCCTTGGAAACTAGAGGCATGAACCCACTATCGAGCATAAATACCCCCTCTTGGAGTCACTAGCAACTACTTGGCCAAGATAGCTACTAACAACGGATAGCATGCAAGATCACAAACAACAGACATGATAGAATCATAAATACAAAACCATTAATGAAACCAACACAATAATCTCAATATCCATCGGATCCCTGCAAACACAACATGCATGATTACAAATAGATTAGATCTTGATCATGAACGAAGCTCACAAGATCTATACATGAAAGCACAAGGAGGAGATACAACCATCTAGCTACTACATGGACCCATAGTCCAAGGTGGAACTACTCACACATCATACCGGAGAGAAGGCCTCCGGGATGATCTCCCCTCCGGCAGGGTGCCAGGAAGAACTTCAGATCCCCTGATCTAGGGACGATGGTGGCGGCGGCTACAGAAGGTTTCGTGGAATATTGATCTGGTACTTAGGGTTTTTGCATCGGGAGATTCTTATAGGCGAAGGGGGAGGCCGAGGAGGCGGCCATGGGCCCCACCCCCTGCCTAGGCGCGGGACAGGGCCCACCTGCGCCTAGGGGGTCTGGCCACCCTGGTTCGCGTCTCCGTCTCGTCTTCTAGATTTTTGTCCCCCACGGAAAGTTATTGACTTTGGCTTTTGTCCTGTCCAATTTCAAGAATATTGATTTTCTGCCTTTCTGGAACCAAAAACAGAAGAAAATAGGCCACTGGAACTATGGCAACTTGTTAATAGGTTAGTTCCAGAGAAGATATAAAAACATATCAAAGTGTGGACAAAGCAAAGCAAAGTAGATACTAAACAAGCATGGAGCATAAAAATTATAGATATGTTTCCGACGTATCACTCTTCCAGTGTTAGTGATTGACATTATCTCATGGTCCGAGGATTAGGATTACTTCGTATGTTGTTATAGCAATATAAACACAATGACTTTGATCATAATGCTATACTTCAGATGAATGTTCATCACACCATTCCAATAATGTTGTGACCTCGTTATTAACAACATCTAATGTCAATGATCAGGAAACATTGATCATCTTGTTAATATTCCATTTGTTTATTAAACACACATGTATTTACGTTTCCGTATTAATACAATTATAGCATGCAAAATAAAATCTACCATATACTTGGAATATACATAATAACAACTTTATTATTGCTTCTTAGGGCATATTCCCTTCACTTATATGCTCCACCCGAGGGGTAGCCTTCGGCAGACTAGTATCAGTATGACATTAGGTGAAACTCATTTACACAAAACTGACAATTCAAGGCTCAGTCCATTGGCAGTTGTTGATGAGCGTAGTCTAGTCTCTAGGTGAAAGTTCAACTTAACAGTCTCCACTGAAAAACGCTGGTATATTAAAATAGTGATTTGGAACAGAATAATGTGACGTGCCAATGAGACTTTGTGGGGGATTGTTGGAATTTGAGGTATATTTGCTTGTTGAGCTTTTAGCACATAACAAATACAAATTCTGAAATTATTTTTGACCCATTATTGTGAAAACTCATGTGTGTGTGCTAGTGGAGCTAATGTTTAGTCCTACATTGCTAATGAAAGGGGAGTTGGACCACCTTATATAGTAGAGTGTTGCATCACTCACTAAGGTGTGAGAAAAAAGAAGCCCTCACACACTCCTTCTCCGACGCCGCCCGCCTCATCATGACGGGCGCGCGCTGCGGGTTGCGGGAATTTCGCCGAGCCGAGCTTTATTTTGCTATTTGGGAAAATTAATTATGTATTAATTACGAGTCATTAACGGACGCGTTAATCAACCAGCCGTTTCCACATCTTGGATAGTGGGCTTGTGCCTACTTGGTCGTGGGCTGCTGCCTACGTCCTACCCGACCCGCACTATATAAATAGGCAGACGCGAACCCTAGCGGTCACCGGCAATTAGATTACGTCTTCCTACTCGCGCATCGCTCATCTCTCTGTGCTGCCCTCTGCTACTCCATCCCGCCGGCTACGTGCACTCTCGTCCGGGAGAGAAGGCCTCCGGACCCCGTCTCTCTGATCCTGCACCGGGAGAGTAGCGATAAGTGTTGGAGATATGCCCTAGAGGCAATAATAAATGTAGCTATTATTATATCTTTGTGTTTATGATAAATGTTTACATTCATGCTATAATAGTATTAACAAGGAAACATTAATACTTGTGTGATTTGTAAACTTAAATTGAAGTCCCTAGTAAAGCCTCTTCATAATACTAGCTTGTTGGTTAATAAATGATTGTGGTTTCCCTATCATGAACATTGAAATGTTATTAACAACAAGATCATATCGTTAGGAGAATGATATGATGGACATACTCCTGTAGATAAGCGTAGCATAAATATCAAAGTCATTTTAATAATTCAATTGCTATATGCTTTCTGATACATAGTAACCTAATTCCTTCGACCATAAGATCATGCTTATCACCATCACCGGAAGGATGCTTTGATGACATCAAACACCACACCGTGACTGGGTGGCTATAAAGGTGGCATTGAGTGTTCGGAAAGTATTGGTTGAGACACATGGATCAAGAGTGGGATTTGTCCATCCATATGACGGATAGATATACTCTGGGCCCTCTCGGTGGAATGTCATCCAAATAGCTTGCAAGCATGTGACTGGCTCACAAGGGATCACATATCACGGGAACGAGAAAAGAGTACTTATCGGTAACGAGGTTGAACTAGGTATGCAGAGATACCGACGATCAAAACTTGGGATAAGTAAACTATCATGAGACAAAGGGAAATTGGTATCGTATGTAAGTGGTTCATTCGATCGCAAATTAATTGTAGAAATATGTGGGAGCCATATGAATTTCTAGATTCCTCTATTGGTTATTGTTCGGAGAAGTGTCTCGATCATGTCCGCATAATTCACGAACCGTAGGGAGACACACTTAAGGATTCGACGTTGTTGAGTAGTTATGGAATGATGAGTAAGAGACCGAATGTTGTTTGGAGTCTCGGATGGCATCTGGGATATCACGAGGAGATCCGGAATGGTCCGGAGAATAAGATTCATATAAGGAAAGTCCTGTTTCGGGGTTGGAGAATGGTTCCGGTGTTTTCATCGGGAATGTTCTAGAAGGTTCCGAAATGTCCGGCACTCCGGAGGGGAAGGGTACATGAATGTGTCATAACAAGTTGGAATGGTTGCATCATGTACTAGGTGTCATCGCTGAGCGAAATAAAGGGATAAATCAAATCCTAGTTTGAAAAGTCAAACGCCAATTTGAAAAGTCAAACGGCTATTTTGCTTAGTGGAGGGAGAGTAGGAAACCTACTTGGGGAGGAAGTCCCTCTCCCTCCACCGCCAGCCTTGGAAGCCGAGTTGGGGAGGGACTCCCCTCCCCTTGGCCGGCCCCCTCCACCTATATAAGGAGGGACAGGGCTGCCCCTCCAAGGACACACCTTGCACCCTGCAAACCCTAGCCCCAAGCCGCCGGCGCCGCCACCTCTTGCTGTCGTCGCCGCCTAGGGCAAAACCCTAGCCGCCGAGTTGGGGCATCCCCTTGCCCTAGACGCCGGCCTAGCCTGTCCTCCTTGGTGCGTCTAAACCCTAGATCACCGAGGCTCCCTCATAGTCCACCATACTCGCTCCGGCTTAAGGCGATGCCCTGCGAGATCTCCCCTCTACTTCCGGTACCACGCCGTCGTGCTGCCGGAATAGCGAGGAGAGTGCTACAACCTCCGCTGCCTGCTGGAACAAGGGAGAGGAAGGTCTTCATCGAGTACCGAACGTGTGACCGACTGCGGAAGCGCTGCCGGAACGCAGCGCCGGAAGGATCGTCTACACGATCTTGAGATCGGCAAGAGTACGACTACATCACCCACGAGAATCCGCTCTCGTTAAACACTTTGGAATCTTCGAGGGTGAGTTATTCCATCGACTCGTTGCTACAATCTAGTAGATAGATCTTGGCTTGTTTGTTTGTATGCGGTAGATTTTTTTGTTTTCCATGCTATGAATCCCAACAGTGGTATCAGAGCCGTGTCTATATGTAGATCTGTTGCATGAGTAGAACACAATGGTCATTGTGGGTGGTGGTGATTTTATTATCAATTGCTTCTTGTGTACTTTGCATCTTGCGGTATGATGGGATGAAGCGGCCCGGGCTAACCTTACATGACATCGTTCATGAGACTTGCTCCACTCTCAACATGCAACTTGTATTGCATAAGTGGCTTTGCGGGTGTTTGTCTCTCCCATTATAGTATAGATCCAATTTACAACGGGCACTTGATAGTTCAAACATCAGCGTTGTGGTTCTTGTTCATAAGTTAGATCGACACTTATTGAAAGCCCCAAACCACGTAAAACATGCAAAGAAATTAGAGGCGTCTAACTTTGTTTTGCAGGGGTGTGCTGTGATGTGATATGGCCATGATTGTGATTATATTTGATGTATGCAATGTTCCTTATTGTAAATTGGCAACCGGCAGGAGCCATATGGTTGTCTTTAATTTCTGTTAAGACCCGCGTGTCTATTCAAAGTAGTTGTAATAGTTGAAGCTGGTGGACGACAACCATGGAGCAGCGTCATTGACCTTGATACAATGCCGGTGATGATGGAGATCATGTTCGTGCTTGAAGATGGAGTTCGGAAGCACAAAGAAGAAAGGCCATATCATATCACATATTATGAATTGCATGTGATGTTAATCCTTTATGCATCTTATATTGCTTAGTTAATGACGGTAGCATTATAAGATCCCTCATGCACATAAATTTCAAGTTCTAAAGTGTTCATCCTTAGTGAGCACCGTTGCTAAAGCTTGTTGTTTCGAAGCACCACGTGATGATCGGGTGTGTTAGATTCTGCAAGTGTATACAACGTGAGCAAGCCAGATTTGCTCATGCGGAAGCTAAGGTTTGATCTTGACGAGCCTAGCATGTGCAGACATGGTCTCGGAACACGGATCACCGAAAGGTAAAGCATGAATCATATAGTAGATATGATGAACATGTCGATTGTTCGCCATTGAAACTACATCAACTCTCGTGATGATCAGTGTTGATGTGGTGGATTTGGTTCGTGTGATCACTAAAACAATGTGAGGGATATTGTTTTGAGTGGGAGTTCACCTAGATTAATTTAACTATTAATTAGAACTCAATTTGTTATAAACTTAGTCTAAACTATTGCAAATATGTTGTAGATCAATGGCGGCCCCTACCATCAATTTTAATGCGTTCCTAGAGAAAGAAAGTTGAAAAACAATGGAAGCAACTTCGCGGATTGGTTCCGCAATTTGAGGATTGTTCTCAATGCTGGTAATTTGACCTATGTGCTGGATGCACCGCTGGGTGACCGCCTCAGCCATCGCTACCGATGAAGTAAAGAATGTTTACCGCTTTAAGACAAGACTCCACAGTTCAGTGTGCTATCTTGTATGGTTTAGAATCGGAGCTTCAGAAAAGGTTTGAGAATTCAGACCCACATGATATTGTCAGTGAACTCAAATTGATTTTTGAGACTCACGCGGAAGTTGAGAGCTATGAGGCTTCTGAAAAGTTCTTTAACTGCAAGATGGAAGAGGGCAGCTCCATCAGTGAGCATGTGCTTAAGATGACTGGGCACGCAAACAAACTCCAAAGCTTGGGTATAGTGATTCCTAATGCTTTGGGCATTTACGGTGTCCTCCAATCACTACCACCAAGTTATAAGAACTTTGTGATGAACTACAATATGCAAAGCATGATCAAGCAGTTGCCAGAACTCTTCTCCATGTTAAAATCTGCAGAAGTGGAGATCAAGAAAGAGCACCAAGTGTTGATGGTTAATAAGACCACCAAATTCAAGAAATGCAAGTCTAAGCAAAAGGGACACTTCAAGAAGGGTGGTAAGAAAGTTACCGCACCGACAAAGAAGACCAAGGCTGGACCTAAGCCCCGTCTGAGTGCTTTACTGCAAGGGAGAAGGTCACTGGAAGCGGAATTGCCCAAAGTACTTGGCGGATATGAAGAACGGCAACATCAAGAAGAAAGGTATATCCGATATACATGTTATTGATGTGTATCTTACTAGTACTCGTAGTAGTGCTCGGTATTTGATATCTTTGGTTCTGCTCATATTTGTAACTCGAAACAGTGTGCGAATAAACGGAAGCTAGCAAAGAACGAGGTGACGATGCGCGTGGGAAACAGATCAAAGGTTGATGTGATCGCGGTCGGCACGCTACCTCTTCATCTACCATCGGGATTAGTTTTATACTTAAATAATTGTTATTTGGTGCCTGCGTTAAGCATGAACATTATATCGGGATCTTGTTTATTGCGATACGGTTACTTGTTTAAGTCCGAGAATAATGGTTGTTCGATTTATATGAGTAATATGTTTTATGCACGTGCACCTTTGATAGATGGTCTATTCTTATTGAATCTCGATAGTAGAAATACACATATTAATAACATTGAAGCTAAACGTTTGAAATTGAGCGATAACTCGACCTATATGTGGCACTATCGTCTTGGTCACATTGGAGTGAAGCGTATGAAGAAACTCCATTCCGATGGACTTCTTGAATCACTTGATTTCGAATCACTTGAAAGATGCGAAGCATGTCTGATGGATAAAATGACTAAGACTCCATTTCCTGGTATGATGGAGCGAGCTACAGACTTATTGGAAATCATACATACCGATGTGTGTGGTCCAATGAGTGTAGCATCACGCGGTGGTTATCGTTATGTTCTTAACTTCACGGATGACTTGAGTAGATATGGGTATATCTATTTAATCAAACATAAGTCCGAAACTTTCGAGAAGTTTAAGGAATTTCAAAGTGAGGTGGAGAATCAACGTAACAAGAAAATTAAATTTCTACGTTCTGGTCGTGGAGGAGAATATCTAAGTTACGAGTTTGGCGAGCATTTGAAGAAATGCGGAATACTTTCACAATTGACACCGCCGGGAACACCACAGCGTAATGGTGTGTCTGAACATCGTAATCGAACTCTCTTAGATATGGTTCGTTCTATGATGTCACTTACAGATTTACCGCTATCATTTTGGGGTTATGCATTAGAAACAGCCGCATTCACTTTAAATAGGGCACCATCTAAATCCGTTGAAACGACACCGTATGCATTATGGTTTGGGAAGAAACCTAAATTGTCGTTCCTTAAAGTTTGGGGATGCGAAGCCTATGTAAAGAAGTTACAGCCGGACAAGCTTGAACCCAAAGCGGAAAAATGCCTCTTCATAGGATACCCGAAGGAAACTATTGGGTATACCTTCTATCATAGATCTGAAGGCAAAATCTTCGTTGCCAAGAATGGATCCTTTCTAGAGAAGGAATTTCTCTCGAAAGAAGTGACTGGAAGGAAAGTAGAACTCGACGAGGTTGTTGAACCTTCTCTCGAACTTGCGAGTAGCGCAGCACCGGAAGAAGTTCATGTGGTGCCTGCACCATTAAGAGAGGAAGCTAATGATGATGATCATGAAACTTCGGTTGTAGTTGCTACAGAGCCTCGCAGGTCAACGAGAACTCGTACCACTCCTGATTGGTATGATCCCGTTATGAGTGTCATGTTGGTGAACAACACCGATGACCCTGCGACGTATGAGGAAGCGATGATGAGCCCAGATTCCAATAAATGGCAAGAAGACATGAAATCCGAGATTGGATCCATGTACGAAAACCAAGTATGAACTTTGGTGGACTTACCGGATGGCCGGAAGGCTGTCGAGAATAAATGGATTTTCAAGAAGAAAACAGATGCTGATGGTAATGTTATTGTCTATAAAGCTCGACTTGTCACAAAAGGGTTTCGGCAAATTCAAGGAGTTGACTATGATGAGACTTTCTCACCTGTAGCGAAGCTAAAGTCTGTGAGGATTATGTTAGTAATCGCTGCATATTATGATTATGAGATATGGCAGATGGATGTCAAAACAGCGTTCCTCAATGGAGACATTGATGAAGAGTTGTATATGATGCAACCCAAAGGTTTTGTCGATCCTAAGGATGCTAACATGGTATGCAAACTTCAACGGTCCATTTATGGATTGAAGCAAGCATCCCGAAGTTGGAATCAACGTTTTGATAAGGTGATCAAAAGTTTTGGTTTTATACAAACTTATGGAGAAGCTTGTATTTACAAGAAAGTGAGTGGGAGCTCTGTAGCATTCTTAATAATATATGTAGATGACATATTTTTGATTGGGAATGATGTAGACCTTCTTAGTAGTGTCAAGGAATATTTGAATAATAGTTTTTCAATGAAAGATCTTGGCGAAGCAGCTTACATATTAGGCATAAAGATTTATAGAGATAGATTGAGACGCCTAATATCATTGTCACAAAGTACATATTTGGACAAAGTTCTAAAGAGGTTTGGAATGGAAGATAGCAAGAAAGGGTTCTTGCCCATGTTTCCCAATACGAGTTGAGTAAAACTCAAACTCCAACAACGGTAGATGACGAGGTTTAATCTCGTCAATGCCCATTGTTATGGACTTGGGTTTTGGAGAAGATGGGGATGCTGGAGATCGTGGCACGGTTAACAGACAAGCAACTAGGGGACACGGGATTTACCCAGGTTCAGGCCCCCGGAGGGAAAACCCTACTCCTGCTTGTCTGCTCTTGATTACGGTGGAACTGAAGGTTACAGGGTGCGCACATTCAATCTGGCGTGGAGGTGTCTACGAAAGTATGAGTCGAGAGATCTAGGACGTGCCCTCCTGTCCTTTATATAGACTTAGGCAGGTCCCGGGCATAGTCCTAGTCGGTTATAGGTTCTAGGGTTTTACCCCTTTGAATTTCCTATCTACGCTAGTATTGTTCTCCAAGGATCCGAAGGCGTCATGGGCCTTGGCCACCCGAAAATCTTCATGGGCCAGCGTATATCTGCTGTGGGCCTTCCTTGGGCTGAACCAGGTATGCTGAAGTCACGTACCCGTAGGGTATAACCATGTCAGCAGAAGATAGAGAAAGGATGAGTAAAACTCCCTATGCCTCAGCCATAGGATCTCTAATGTATGCCATGCTATGTACTAGACCCGACATTGCATATGCTGTTAGTTTGACTAGCAGATATCAAAGTGATCCAGGAGTGGATCATTGGACAATGTAAAAACATCCTTAAGTACTTGAGAAGAACTAAGGATATGGTTCTTTCTTATGGAGGTGATGAACAGCTCGTTGTTAATGGTTACACCGATGCTAGTTGGAACACCGATCCGGATGATTCTAAATCACAATCTGGATACGTATTTACTTTGAATGGTGCAGCAGTTAGATGGAGGAGTGCAAAGCAAAGCGTTGTGGCGAGATCTTCAACTGAATCGGAGTACATGGCTGCTTCGGAGGCTTCACAAGAAGCGATATGGATGAAAGAGTTCATTACAGAGCTCGGTGTGGTTCCAAGTGCGCTGGACCCAATGTCTATCTACTATGATAACATGGGCGCCATAGCCAATGCGCAAGAACCAAGGTCACACAAGAAGCTGAAGCACATCAAGCTACATTTCCACGCTATTCGAGAACATGTCCAAGATGGTGACATAAAGATTTGCAAAGTACACACAGATCTGAATGTGGCGGATCCGTTGACTAAACCTCTCCCGAGGGCAAAACATGACCAACACCAAACTGCCATGGGTGTTCGGTATATTACCATGTAATCTAGATTAGTTGACTCTAGTGCAAGTGGGAGACTGTTGGAGATATGCCCTAGAGGCAATAATAAATGTAGTTATTATTATATCTTTGTGTTTATGATAAATGTTTACATTCATGCTATAATAGTATTAACAAGGAAACATTAATACTTGTGTGATTTGTAAACTTAAATTGAAGTCCCTAGTAAAGCCTCTTCATAATACTAGCTTGTTGGTTAATAAATGATTGTGGTTTCCCTATCATGAACATTGAGATGTTATTAACAACAAGATCATATCGTTAGGAGAATGATATTATGGACATACTCCTATAGATAAGCGTAGCATAAAGATCACAGTCATTTTAATAGTTCAATTGCTATATGCTTTCTGATACATAGTAACTTAATTCCTTCGACCATGAGATCATGCTTATCACCATCACCGGAAGGATGCTTTGATGACATCAAACACCACATCGTAACTGGGTGGCTATAAAGGTGTCATTGAGTGTTCGGAAAGTATTGGTTGAGACACATGGATCAAGAGTGGGATTTGTCCATCCATATGACAAATAGATATACTCTAGGCCCTCTCGGTGGAATGTCATCCAATTAGCTTGCAAGCATGTGACTAGCTCACAAGGGATCACATATCACGGGAACGAGAAAAGAGTACTTATCAGTAACGAGGTTGAACTAGGTATGCAGAGATACCGACGATCAAAACCTCGGATAAGTAAACTATCATGAGACAAAGGGAAATTGGTATCGTATGTTGAAAGAGCATTTGATATCCCTAGTGATTTTGGTGTTTGATAACAACACACATATCGGACTAATGATTTGCTAAGTGTGTCGCAGGTACATTAAAAAGGTTTGCAAACATTCAAAATTTGTCTGCCTGGCGCGGTACCAAAAAGCGGTAGTACCGCTTTTTGCTACCGACCGCATAGAAGTAACTAATCACTGCAAAAGTCTGCCGTGCCAGGTACTAAAAAGCGGTAGTACCGCATTTTAGTACCTAGCGATGAAGCTTTTTTACAATTGTCAAAAGCTTCGCTCGGTACTAAAATGTAGTACCGCATTTTAGTACCGCTTTCGAGAGCCTTTTGAACGTTGCAAAAGTTATCGTTGTGGGTAGCAAAATGCGGTAGTACCGCATTTTACTACCTGGCGTGATGAGACTTTTTACGTTGTAAAGCTTCTGCTGCTTGTAGCAAAATGCGGTAGTACCGCATTTTACTACCGGCGTGATGAGACTTTGTACGTTGTAAAAGTTGTCATGCCGGTAGCAAAATGCGGTAGTACCGCATTTTACTACCCGGCGTGACAGAGAGTTTTTCGTATGGAAAAGAGCTGATCTCTCCAGGTCCGGTAGTACCGTTGCCTCAAGCGGTACTACCGCTTTCCGGTAGCAAAAATAGTAGTACCGCCAAGGTGACTTGATGCGCTTTGAAAAGGGTGGTCCGATACCAGTCCGTAGTACCGAGTTCTCCTGAGTACCGCTTGAACTTCCTGACTACCACCGCAATAGATGCATCAACGGTCAGATTTTGTGGAGGGGTATAAATACCCCTCCACCTACCTTGGGACAAAGTGCTCAGCACATTAAAGTCATTGCCCACCATTGGAGTCCATTGGATCCACTCAAATTCTCAAGATCTCGTCATCCAACCACCCAAAGTCCTTGATCTTTGGGTAATCGAAGGAGGAAGCCCCGATCTACTAATTCACCAAAAGAGATCTTCATTTCCCCCTCATTTCATTGAGGGCCCCTTTGCTCTAGTGTTTTGTTGGAAACCCTAGCTCTTGTTTTTGTTCTTACAAGCTTGTCTTTGATTGCTTTGACAGCTTTCTTGTATTTGGGAGCCTCCGTTTAAGTTGTGGATGTGTGCCCCAAACTTGTAACGGTGCCGGCTTCCACCTTGAAGGTTGCTGATATAGTGGAAGGTGAATCGATCCCGTTGGGGTGAGATTCATCGGAGAACAAGGGAGGCCTCCCGTGGAGTTGGTGGTTTGAAACCACCCCCTCTCCAAACGTAGACGTACTTCCCCTCAAAAGGAAGGAACTACGGGAAACAAATCCTTGTGTCTCCGTGTCCACTTTTCGGTTACCTCTATCCTTTACCGCACCTTACTTACTTGTTACTACTTTGTGTTGTGGTAGCTCTTGCATAATTGTCATATAGGTAAATTCACCATAGTTGCATTATCTACAGAATTTACCTTATTGTCAAACCTTAATTTGAAAAAGAAGAAAATTTGAAGTAGCACCTATTCACCCCCCCTCTAGGTGCCCATACGATCCTTTTAATTGGTATCAGAGCCTCGGCTCTTTATTCGGGCTTTACCGCCTAAGAGAATATGGGTAGCCAAGAAGGGGATGGTGGTAGTGAGTCGACTCCGGTGACCATGGAAGATCTCAGAAACTTGGAAACAAGATTGAGCTCTTCCTTGGTCAACGAAGTCAAGAAGATGCTTGAGCAACTTCTTAAAGACAAAGATGGCTCATCACCCCCATCTCCTCAAGAGGAACTACCATCCGTTGTACCTAAAGGGAATACTCCGGTATCCCCCGAGGGTATGGTGGTAGGGGACAAACTAGACAATGCTAACTCCTCCACACGACTTGATGGGGGGAAGGGTGAGCACCGTGATTCTTGGTACTCCCCCGATCCTCCCATCCCTCACCCTCATGTGTACAATAGAGGTGACCCACCTAAGCTAGAAGAGTCTGCTACTTTTGCTCAATGGCAATCACTAATGAGGACTCATATGCGCAGCTCTTGCATTGAACTATGGAACATCATCGAGCATGGACTATTTATTGGGGATCCAAACAACTTGACAAGAAGAGAGGTTGTCAATAGTCAACTCAATGCCACTGCTTTGCATATGATTCAACAAGGATTGAGAACAAAGGATTACCCACACATTGAGCACTTTAGCATAGCCAAGGAAGCTTGGGATGCTCTCACTGTGTTGTTTGTTGGAAATGAGAGTATGAGGAGGAACAAATATGATGCTCTAAGCAATGAAGCCGAAGATTTCTACATGAAATAAGGTGAAGACCACGAAGACATGTATCGAAGGCTCAATACCACCGCCACCGCTTTTAGAAATGTGGGTGCCTCACATGTGGATGATGCATGGATAAAAAGGAAATATGTGAGTGCACTCATGCCTTTTGAGCCCACCGACTTGAAGAGCTTACATGGAAGACACAACTATCATCTCATGACCTCAAATGAAGTTATGCAAGAGATGGCCGCTTTCAAGGTCGCCGCCAAGAATGCCAAAGATGCCCGTGCTCGTGCTCTCCGTATGAGCAATGTGGTCAATGTTGCTTTGAAGGCCAAAGCTGTGGACCTTGAAGATGAAGATGATAGTGATGAAGGCCTCTCCTTGGACCATCCCGATGACGTCAAGATTGCTCATAGTCAATATATGGCTTTCTATGCAAAGAACTTTTGGAAGAACCCCGCCAAGGCCAAGGTGGAAATGCAACGAAGAAGCAATCCAAATGGGAAAAGAGAGAACACCACTAGGTTGAGAACTTGCTTCAATTGTGGTGACCGCTATCACTTTGTGGCAAGCTGCCCCTATGAGAAGAGAGAAGATAATGGTGGTAATCTTGTGTTGAAGAAGACTCTCAAGGCACCTTACAAGAAACCCTTCATCAAAAGGAATCCCATCAACAAGAAGCCGGGAGAAATTGTCTTGATCACTCATGAAGAGTACTCCTCCGACAATGAAGATGATGAAGATGACGAAGAGGAAACTTCTCATGGTATGGCTGATCTTGCCACCACATCTACTCCAACATTCTCACTCTTCGATTCTCCAAATGAGAACTCCTCCACCAAGAACTCCACTTGCCTTATGGCAAGAGGAACGGAGGTATCTTCATCATCCCGCTCTACTCACTTAGATAATGATGAAATTGATGATGAGATGTCACTTGATGTTAAAAAGGAATTAATTGCCTTTGATGAGTTTATGACTAACCTAGAAGGTGATGCTAAGCTACATTTTGGAAACATCTTAGATCAACTATCACATACTCAAGAGCTTCTAGATGTAAGATGTAAACTTGGGCATGAACATATGATTGAGCTAGAGGCCCTAAACAATGCTCTAGAAGAAGAACAAGAAACTAGGTCATAACTTGAATTAAAACTTGGAGGGCTTGATGAGGCCAATGACATTATTGTTAACAAACTCATCAAAGAGCGTGATCATGCTATTGCTAAATACAAAAGATCTAAAAAGGACAAGGTTGAGTTTGGTGTGGTTTATGAAAAACTTGCCAAGGACTGTAGCTTGCTTAACAAGGCCCACAAAGCCTTGGAGAGTGAACTCTTGTCTCTCACAAAGTCCCATGAAACGCTTCAAACTCAATTGGCCAATATTCCTTCACCTAGTAACTTCATTCCATCTAGTAGCACAACTATTCTTCAAGAGAATGCTAGGTTGAAGGGAGAGCTTGCTAAGGCCACATTTCCACAAGGCAACGAGTCTATTGATGATCTTTTGAGCAAGCAAAGGCGTAGTGGTGATAAAGGGGGCATTGGTTTTGTCTCCAAAACAAAGAAGAAGAACAACAAGAAGAAGAAGGACAAGCCCGCACAAGAGACCAACAAGATCATTCTGGAGAGTAAGACCACAAATGGTAAAACTATGTCACATGGTGATTTTGCGGGAAGTGCTAACCCTCACTATGTTCTAATGCGTGATTACTATGGTGATGTGTATGCACTATATGTTGGTCCTTATGATGGTTATATTTCTTGGTCTATTTGGGTTCCCAAGGCCCTTGTTGCTAACAAAAGAGGACCCATTGAAAAATGGGTACCTAAAAACTAGCTTGATCTTTTGTAGACTTATGCTTCCGGAGGGTCAAAATGGGTGATCGATAGTGGTTGCACAAGTCATATGACCGGAAGCTCATATATTCTCAAGGACTTGGTGTCAAATGAAGATCAAATCACCGTCACATATGCCGACAAGTCAAAATCTACGGTAATGGGTTTCGGCAAGGTAGTGGTGGCTCACGACATTACCCTTGTGAACGTCATGCTTGTTGAAACCCTTGGATACAATTTACTTTCTCCGTTTTGGAAAGATGGGCTTTGCCGTCTTTATTGATAATGATATTGTGGTCCTCATGTGGAGCAAGTCTCTCAAGGTCGCTTTCGTTGGGTACGTCAAAAATGACTTGTATGTGGTGGACTTTTCGGGGCAAGCCACTACAGGTCCGATGTGCTTATACGGGAAGGCTGATGTGGGTTGGCTATAGCACCGCCGACTAGCCCATGTCAATATGAGAACTTTGCAAAGTCTTCATAAAGAGGGCCATATTGTTGGACTAAAAGAAAATGTTTCCTTTGCCAAAGATCGTGTTTGCAGGGCATGTGTTCTAGGGAAGATGCATGACGCTCCTCACAAGCCCACGAACCAAATCAAGTCTAACAAGATCTTGGAACTCCTCCATGTGGACCTATTTGGTCCTCCATCTCATGCAAGTGTTGGAGGGAAGAAATATTGTTTGGTGATTGTTGACGACTTTTCAAGATACTCTTGGGTTTATTTCTTTAAGTTGAAGAGTGAAACTCAAAGGAATTTTATCGACTTCATCAACTTGGTTCAACGGCAACACAATGTTCCCATGTTGATTATAAGAAGTGACAACGGCACCGAGTTCAAGAACTACACCTTGAATGATTTTCTTAGTGATGAGGGGATTAAACATCAATATTCCGCTGCATACACCCCTCAACAAAATGGTGTGGCCGAAAGGAAGAATCGGACTCTTATTGAGATGGCTAGGACCATGTTGGCAGAGTTTAAATCTCCATACAACTTCGGGCGTTGCCTCCACCGCTTGCCATGCTTCAAACCGGCTCTACCTCCGCAAGAAAATCAACAAGACTCCATATGAGATACTTACCGGTAACAAGCCCAACATATCTTATTTCCGGGTGTTCGTTTATAAGTGTTTCTATCTCATCAAAGGTGTTCGTTTGTCTAAGTTCGAGTCTAAAGCATTAGAGGGTATCTTTGTTGGCTATGGTCTCGAATCTCACACTTATAGAATCTATGACAAGCTCTCCGGAGCCGTCATAGAATCTTGTAGTGTGACCTTCAAATAATATGATGGTCCCCAAGGGGGGCGTGTTGATGCTTGTGATGCAGATGATGAAATGCCTCAGGATGCCATAGGAAGAATGGGTGTGGGTTATATCCGCCCCGTTGAGGAACCCCTTATGGCGGATCGAGAAGAACTATGCTCCACTCGAGTGGAGCCCTCATCTTCACAACCTCGACATGCTCCATCTACCGAAGAGGACATTGACTCAAGCCAAAGACAAGATGTGGACCCTCAACATAGTGATCAATGTGTGAACTCTAGTCAAAGGGAGCTTGGTCCATTCGATGGGGTGTCAAGTGGTGCCAAGTCAATTTGCCAAGGAAGATCCATCCAAGCTGTTTTGAGACGTGCTCAAATTGAGGCTAGAAGAGCACTTGATCAAGGCCAAGGTCAATCCTTGCCTCCCAGTGTAGAGGATGAATCCAATGATGATCAAGGTCAAGTTGATGGTCAAGACGAGGATCAAAATGATGAAGAGGGTCCTCCAAGAAATAATGAGGAGATCCACGCTCGTCGCGAAGCTAGAAAGGAAATAATGCTGGAAATAAGAGACCACACCCTCCAAAATGTTGTTGGAGATCTAAGGAAAGGAATTTCCACAAGAGCACAATTGAAGAGGTTCAGTGAACATCAAGCTCACATTTCCATGATTGAACCAAAGAAAGTGTGGGAAGCTCTTGAAGATTCGGATTGGTTAGAAGCTATGCACAAAGAGCTCAACAACTTTGAGAGAAACAAAGTGTGGAAGTTAGTTGAGAAGCCAAAGGATTGCCGCAATGTTATTGGAACAAAGTGGATATTCAAGAACAAGCAAGATGAGCATGGGATTATTGTAAGGAACAAGGCTAGATTGGTTGCACAAGGTTATTCCCAAATTGAATGCATTGATTATGGAGAGACTTATGCACCCGTGGCTCGCCTTGAGTCCATCTGTATCCTTCTTGCTTATGCGGCACATCATAAATTTAAGTTGCAACAAATGGATGTAGAAAGTGCATTCCTTTATGGTCCTTTAAATGAATTGGTATATGTTAAGCAACCCCCGAGATTTGAGGACCCCAACTTCCCAAACCATGTCTACAAACTTTATAAGGCGCTCTATGGGCTCAAGCAAGCCCCACGCACGTGGTATGAGCACCTTAGAGAGTTATTGTTTGACCGTGGCTTTGAGGTTGGGAAAATCGATCCCACTCTTTTTACTAAGAGGGTTAATGGGGAGCTTTTGTATGCCAAATCTATGTTGATGATATTATCTTTGGCTCATCTAACAAAGCTTTTAATGATGAATTCTCAAAGCTTATGACTAGTAGGTTCCGGATGTCCTTGATGGGGGAGTTGAAAGTATTCCTTGGCTTTGAGATCAAGCAAGTTAGAGGAGGAACATTCTTCAATCAAGCCAAGTATACTCAAGATATGCTCAAGAGATTGAAAATGCAAGATTTGAATGGAGCCTCAACTCCCATGGCAACAAAGACTCATCTAGAACAAAATCCAAATGGTAAAGATGTGGATCAAAAGGTATATCGGTCTATGATTGGTTCTTTGCTTTACCTTTGTGCATCTAGATCCGATATTGTGTTGAGTGTAGGTGTGTGTGCAAGATATCAAGCGACTCCTAAGGAAAGCCATTTAATGGCGGTCAAGAGAATCTTTCGATATTTAGTTCATACCCCATTTTATGGTCTTTGGTACCCTCAAGGCTCAACATTCGCTCTTTGTGGATACACGAACTCGGATTGGGCGGGAGACAAGGATGATAGAAAATCAACATCCGAGGCTTGCCAATTCCTTGGTAGGTCCTTGGTATGTTGGTCTTCTAAGAAGCAAAAATGTATATCTCTCTCCACCGCCGAAGCCGAGTATGTTGCTACTGCTAGTGCTTGCACCCAATTGCTATGGATGAGGCAAACTTTAAAGGAATACGGTGTCCAGTGTGACAAAGTGCCTCTTCTATGTGACAATGAAAGTGCCATCAAGATTGCATACAACCCGGTGGATCACACAAGGACAAAGCATATTGAGATTCGACATCACTTCATTAGAGATCATGTTGCTAGAGGCGATATTGATCTATCCTATGTTTCAACCAAAGATCAACTTGCCGATATCTTCACGAAGCCACTTGATGAAGCAAGGTTTTGCTACTTGAGGAATGAACTAAATATCGTAGATTCTAGGAGTTTGACTTGATTATCTTGCACTCTCACCTAATACTCGACCCTTGTTTGGTTTAGATGTAGGCATGGACATAGGGGGAGTGCGGTCCTAATTGATTGGACTATCCCTCCCCCCATTATGCGCAAATTAAACAAAACCATTCCTCTTAATATCATGTTGTGATATGTGAGCTCAATGATGAGTTTCGGTAATGGACCCAAGATATATCTTCGTGGTGCCAAGCCGAGTATACTCAAATATGGTGGCCTAGGCCACCGCCCCCCCCTCTCAATCGAGAGGTTGATGTGCTTACTCGTGTTTGTCACCTTTTTACATTGGCTCTTACTCATGTTTGTCATCCTCTAGTTGGTGTTGATTCTTTTGGTCATGCACTCATATTTGGCTCTCTATATGTTTTAAGTGTTTTTCCTTTGAGTGCATTGGCCCATATCCGCGTGTCTCTCTCAACCCAGGCCACTCTTATCCAACAAAACCCATCTACTCTGCACAAGAACCTTCCATTTTTCTGTATCTTGGCTCTCTGTCCTGATGGTAACGGTACTACCGGATCTCATATGCGGTACTACCGCCTAACGGTACTACCGGAAGTTACCTACGGTACTATTGCCCCTGGTTGTGTTTCCAGGTTCCTGCCTAAAACTTCCAGAGCGGTACTCGCTGTACCTCAGATTACCGCTCGTGGTACTACCGCCTGTGGAACCCAGATTACTACATGCTGCTGGTTAAGACTGGAGACGGGGGAGAGGCACCCCTTAGTGCCTCATTCATTCCTTGTCTCCACTCCTCACCAGCGCCACCACCAGAGCAAGATGACGCCGGAGGAAGCCCGCCCGTCCCTCCCTCTCCCGGATCCACACCGGATTCGGCCTCCCTGCAGGCTCCTCTCTCTTCCCCACCGTCATAGACACCGGTACTACCGCCCTCCTCATCTTCTTACTTGTTTTCTCCATTGAATCTAGGGTAACTTCGATTCTTGGTTAAAACTCGCATTCTTGAGGTTGTATCGTGTGCTATTTACCAGATCTATCACTTGGCCCGATGGAAATCGTGTTTTACAACAAATTTGTTGCCCGTACTTAGATCTTAGTTCGAGATCACTGATCAGCGGACGGTAGTACCGAATCTTTTTCCCAGACTACCGCTAAGCTACTACCGCTAGTGCAGGTCGTACTACCGCCCAAAGATCGGGCAGCAAATTTTTTTTAAACACTAAACTCCATCCTCCGTTTGCCCCAGGTTCTTGTGCCCTTACCCCTATGCTATCTCCCTCGTTCTTTCACAGGTGCAGAGGGTTCCCAGGGATCGCGCAAGCGCTCCAAAGCTCACTATGAGATCGAGGACTATGAGTCAGAATCTGAGACTAAGTCTGAAGAGGAGGTCATGCCTCAACCTAGTGCCCGTCTGAAACTGCCAACAACTCATGGTCGTGAGGGTAAGGGGGTCAAGCAAAGTGTTGGTCGTGGTAAATCTCCTCCACCTCCTCCTCCCTCTGGTCCTCGCAAGAGTCAAAGTTCCAGGACATCTGGGCCAAAGCTGTTGTCTGATATCTTTGAGACAGAATTTCATGCTCTGCGGGTGGTCAGTCCGTATGGGGCGGCTCACGCTTATGCTCGAGAAAACAGCCTCTTCTTCACGGACTTTCAGGAGCGGGTGTACCATGAGATTCTCATGAAAGATGACAAAATTGTGGTTCCTAAAAAATGGATCGATATGAATTATGTGATGAAGAATCTGAACTACTTTGGTGAGGCCCTTGACATTTACACCAACATTGGCTTGCTTCCTATTATGGAGTTCCGGTGCAACTATGATCCAATGCTCATTGCTCAGTTCTATGCAACCATTCACTTTGCCAAGAATGCTACTAGGACTCTCACTTGGATGACCGAGGGTGTTGTCAAGGAAGCAATGTTGGCTGAGTTTGGGGCTATCCTCGGGTACGAAGATGTAACACCCTCAGAATCGACCCTATGCAAGTTTCAGCGATTCCCGCCAAACCCGCATAGAAACGATTCAAACGTGCCCACCAGGCACTTTCGTGCGGGTGGAAAACGAAGTAATAACATTACACAACAGTCCTCGATGGGACCCACGGAACAGATATATGCAACAGCGACTCCACGAGTCAAGAATAAAGATATAATGTACAAAGATCCAAATCACCTTGAAAATGATAGAGCGTCCGACTACGGACAAGATGAAAAAGGGGCTAAGAGCCCTGAAGAATAACCAATGGAGTCCATAACCCTGCCCAGGCCAAGCCGGAAGGGTAACCCTGCTAACGACGTCGCATCTCAAAACCTGCTTAAACAAAAGGGGTGCCGACAAAGGGCAAAGAAAAAAGAGAGCGGTCGGTCTTGAGGCCGATGCAGCGAGGCTAGAATTCGGCGGTCCTCGCCTACATAGGTATGGTGGACTGAAGCGGCAGCGGCAGCATGCACTAAACAACCTATAGAGACTCGACACAACTGTCGATTATCAGAGAGGGATAAGAAAGACCTATTCGGAACCAACCTGATGCTACACAAACCCATCCTGGTGTTTCCCCCTCGAGTCCAAACGAGGAAGTCAACCGAGGAACTCACACAGTTGGCAGTTTTATTTATTCCGTTATCGTTGCGGCAATTACTAGTCAAATGTAAATAGCATGAGTCATCCTGATATAATAAGCAGTGGGCAGTTTTAGTTAACCATTCCGTTGTAGTTGCAACACTTACTAGTCAAATACAATTAACATGAGATATCCCAAAACCCAGCAGTTGTTGGCACTTTTATTTAGCCATTCAGAAGTTGCAATACTTACTAGTCGATACAATGGTCGCCAAATGACAACCCAAACAAGCAATTGTTGGCTTTTATTTAGCCATTCCATTATAGTGAAGCTAATTACTAGTCATTATAAAGTCAAATTTATAGCACTACTTTAGTTATAGTTGTCTATGATCGAGATCTGTCTCCAAAGTCCATAACCGCGGACACGGCTTTCAGAAAGTTTTACCTGAGGTGCACAAATAGAAACACACTCGATCAACCTCGAAAAACCAAATCAAAACCCAACGAGGCCTTCACGACAAAGAAATCACAGGATTCGTAAATATTTGGGGCCACCGATTGAGTACACCATAGCGAAGCTAGGACTCGAGACGGCCTCAAGGTTTGCGTCGATGGTCAGAACGACTGGGAACCCAAAAGCGGGCTTGTCGATCATGGAAAACACTCCGCTTACCTAAGCGATGCAGTGCTCTCGCACAATCGTAATAAAGCATAAAGCATGGCATAAGTACAGATAGTAAATAAAACCTCAAACTAGTTTGTGGCCCCAAGAAATAAGATCAATCAAGCTCGGCTCGGGGGTCCCATAATCCTCCCGGATGTGGATAGCGCGAAAATTCAAGGAACAGGTATCAAGTACTCGGGGTCCTACGGGACACAAGTGGACGGTTAACAACCAAATAACATCTATTGCCCACCTGTGCCTCTGCTTACCTACTTCAATTTTAGTTGTTAAACAATAATTGAAGTTATGATCATCTCCAACAATAAACATGCAGCAAAATACTCCAACAACTGTGGTACTTGGCGACACGAAACAACACTTGAGCAAGCGACTACGACGCGCAGGTCCACTATCTACCAAACAACAGGTAATAGGATGTGTCCAAGGCAATATAAGGCTGCAAGGGATATCATGGGTACGAAACTAGAGCATCGCAACACAGATAGCAATAGATCAACAGGAGGAAATAAAGACTATAAAAGTAAGATAGGTAGAAAGGGGGATATGCTCGCCTGAAAACATTGTCGAAGGTTCATCCGAAGATCGGGTCGATACTCGCATCAACTCAACGGCCTTATTCGCGAAGAAGCAAAACACTAGAATAAACACCGGATGCACTATTTAAGATTAAGGCAGAAGACCGGGCATGATGCATGAATGATGTATGACATGGCAAAGATGCGATGCAATTGGGCAATATTAAGTGGAACCGGGGTCCCGACAATTAATTAAACGGTTCAAGTTATTTATCTACCCCGCAAATTAAATGTTGTAATAACAGGGCAAGATAAGTTACCGGTTCGCTACGCAAATTTAAATGAGGTCAATATATGACTAGATTTGCCCGAATATGGGCCCCATATTTAATTATAAGGTGAATCGGCATAACGCCCCCAAACCACAGACAAGTATGCATGCATGAACAATTTAATATGCAACGAGTTGTATGTTATTTACAAGATAAGGGTCTCAGGAAAAGGGGTCACACATCTGGGTTCGGGAGATCTTGGGGTCCGAGGGGTTCGGGGTCGGGTCTCAGGGTTCAGGGTTCGACGGGATCGGTCTTCGAAGGTCGGATACAATTAAGCGCTTGGCGTTCCGGGAAGAAGGACTTGGTTGGCGTCGGGGGCACATCGGAACCGTCCTGGTCGCTGTCGTTCTTGTCGTCGTGAAGACCTTGTCGGGTCCGCGGTTCGGGTCAGACTTGACGTTCGGGTGAAGAACTTGGCGTCCGCAAGGAAGTACTTGGCGAATCCGTGTCGACGACCTTGGCGTCCGGGTTCTCGGGCACCAGATCCGGGAAGAAGTACTTGTCGCACATGTGGTCTTCGGGTCCGACTCCGGGAAGGAGAACTTGGTGTTTCGAGGGGGATCTTCGGGTCATCGGCTCCAATTGTTGACGATGTTCTTGGTTTGGTGCCGGTGTGTCTTTAGGTACTCGGGGTTCGGAGAGGAGAACTTTGCATCCGTGTAGGCGACCTTGTCGGATCATTGTCGAAGGTCGTAGCGTTGGTGACGGACTCGGATCCACCGCCGATGGTTCATCGGATTCTTTCAGGCCGCTGTCGCTCTTGTCTTTGGGGATCGCAGTATTTGCATCGCAACAGGAGATTTTTATCCGAGGCATCGGGTTGGTCTTGTCCGTGAGGGGATCTTGGCGACGGAATCGAAGAACTTGTTACGGGTCGGTCTTGATGGCACGAGTGTAGATCTTGTGGTGTCACCGCACCGTCGGGATTAAGGCATCGGGTCTTGGCCGTAAGATCAAGTCGTTTGTTGGTCATTGCCGGGGTCACGATCAAGAGCGAGACCGCCAAGCCAAAGTGCGATGCACACAAACAGAACCTGCAGGCCTTGGCGACGAGGAGGCAAGGGAAGATGGAGGACGGCGGCCAGCGGACCGACGGAGGCACAAAGCGGCGGAAGGTGGTCGCCGGCGGAGGCGACGGTGGCGAGGCGGTGGAGGCGGCCCCGAGGCGGCGCTTGGTGCCATGGGCGCCGACGGAGAGGGCGGGTCGCGGCGACGCAGGGCGTGGCGTGCTCGGGGGGAGTGTAACACCCTCAGAATCGGCCCTATGCAAGTTTTAGCGAAACCCGCCAAACCTGCATAGAAACTATTCAAAGGTGCCCACCAGGCACTTGCGTGCGGGTGGAAAACGAAGTAATAACATTACACAACATTCCTCGATTGGACCCACAGAACAGATATATACAACACGACTCCATGAGTCAAGAATACAGATATACAGAACAAAGAACCAAATAACCTTGAAAACGATAGAGCGTCCACCTACGGACAAGATGCAAATGGGGCTAAGAGCCCTGAAGAATAACCGATGGCGTCCATAACCCTGCCCAGGCCAAGCCGGAAGGGTAACCCTGCTAACGGCGTCGATCTCAAAACCTGCTTAAACAAAAGGGTGCCGACAAAGGGCAAAGGAAAAAGAGGCGTCGATCGAGGCAAGACATGAGGCTAGAATTCGGCGGTCCTCGCCTACATAGGTATGGTGGACTGAAGCGGCAGCGGCAGCATGCACTAAACAACCTATAGAGACTCGATATAACTAGCGGCTATCAGGGAGGGGTAAGAAAGACCTATCCGGAACCACCCTGATACTAACTCCAAACAATTCCATCCTGGTATTCCCCCTCGAGACCAAACGAGGAAGTCAACCGAGGAACTCACACATTTGGCAATTTTATTTATTCGGTTATCGTTGCAGCAATTACTAGTCAGGTGTAGATAATCATCCTGATAAAGTAAGCAGTGGGCCGTTTTAGTTAATCATTCCGTTGTAGTTGCAGCACTTACTAATCAGATACAATTAGCATGAGATAACCCCAAAACCCAGCAGTTGTTGGTACTTTTACTTAGCCATTCCGTTGTAGTGAAGCTGATTACTAGTCATATCGGATACAAGTCAATTTATAACAGTAAACTTTAGTTGTAGTTGTCTATGATCAAGCACTGTGCTCCAAGTCGTCCATAACCGCGGACACGGCTTCTCGAAAAGATTTAACCTGAGGTGCACCAAAGTATCCACAAGCACTTCGACCCTTTTTGCCAGATCAGTTAACATACACCCATCGGTATGTCGACGGGGCCTAAGTCATGACGTTCAGACCCAAAGCAAGCACGGGGGGCCACCCCACTAAGTACACCCGCAACGAAGTCGGCCGGTCTCCAAGACGGACTTAGGGTTTGCGACAGTGGCGGTAAACGACAGCAAATCCCAAAAGTGGGACTGTCGATACCGCGAAAACACTCCGCTTCCTAAACAGTACAGTGTGCTCCTCGCACAATCGTAAATAAAGCAGTAAAACATGGCATAAGTACAGGATAGTAAATAAAACCTCAAACTAGTTTGTGGCCCCAGTACAATACTTTGAAATTAGGTACTAATCAATGGGGGGCCCATATCTCCCCACCTGTGGTTAGCGCGCTCGATCTCGGAACAGGTGTCAAGAACTCGGGGTCCTACGGGACACAAGTGGGCGGTTGGAAAACAAATATTACCTATCACCCACCGATGCCTCTGCTTACTTACTTCAATTTTAGTTGTTAAACAATAATTAAAGTGAACAATAAGTAAAGCCGTGATCATCTCCAACATTGAACATGCGGCAATACTCCAACAACTGTGGTACTTGACGACACGCAACAGCACTTGAGCAAGCGACTACGACACGCAAGTCCAACTATCTACCAAACAACAGGTAATAGGATGTGTCCAAGGCAATATAAGGCTGCAAGGGATATCACGGGTTCGAAACACTAGAGCATCGCAACACAGATAGCAACAGATCAACAGGAGGGAATAAATACTATAAAAGTAAGATAGGTAGAAAGGGGGAGATGCTCGCCTGAAAACATTGCCGAAGGGTTCATCCGAAGATCGGGGCGAAGCTCACATCAACTCAAAGGCCTTATCCGCGAAGAAGCAAAACACTAGAAGAAACACCGGATGCACTATTTAATACTATGGCAAAAGATCGGCATGATGCATGTATGATGCATGACATGGCAAGGGTGCGATGCGATTAGGTCATATTAAGTGGAACCGGGGTCCCGACAATTAATTAAATGGTTCATGTTGTTTAGCTACCCCACAATTTAAATGTTGTTTAAACAAGGCAGGATAAGTTACCGGTTCGCTACACAAATTTAAACGAGGCCAATATGAGACTAGATTTGCCCGCATATGGCCCCATATTTAATTATAAGGTGAATCGGCATAGGGCCCCCAAACCACACAAATATGCATGCGAGATGAATGATTATTAATATGCAACAATTTGATATTTTACATTTATAAAATAGGGCTCGAGAAAGGGTCACACATTAGGGTTCGACGATCTTGGGGTTCCGGGGTTCGGGGTTCGGTCTCAGGGTCCGGATCTGGGGTTCGGACTACGGGGTTCGACGGGTGTCTTGGCGTCCCATGGAGGCGAGCTTGGCGTTAGGCGGTAGATCTTGTCGGATCCGCGGGGTCGGTCTTGGCGTTCGAGCGGAAGTCTTGATGGTCCTCGGGTTCGCAAAGATCTTGTCGCACGGTGTCCGGGTAGGCGAACTTGGCGTATCCTGGGAGATCTTGATTCAGCTTCGGTCGAAGTGTTCGGAAGCAGATCTTGGTGTAGGGACGGTCCTTGTCGGCGATTCTTGAGTTCGGTCCGTGCGGCGAGATCGGCCTTCGGGGTCTCGGACGCCGGGATCGGTCTTCGCGGGTTTCGGCGAACTTGGCGTGTCGAGGTCGGTTTTCGGGCCCGGCGCCGTGGTTTCTCTTGTACATCGAATCCTCGTATTGGCTATACTGAACATCAGCAACCTCCCTTCACAGGCTATTCCTTGAACAACAGTACCCCATCGGCGTTCATGTAACACCAGAGGCCACGCACGGAGGGAACAGGTGCCCTAGGGTCCACGCTGCAGGTCATGCGCGGCCGGGCGACGCGTCGAGGACGGCGGCGGCCATGCCCTGCTCGGGGTCAACGGAGGGCGGCGACTGGGCGATGAGGGCGCGGCCAAGGCGGGCCAGGCGGGACTCGGGCGGCGGCAGCTGCGAAGGGTGGGGAGGACCCGACGGAGGAACTCGGCAGGCGGTGGGCAGAGCGATGACGGTTGGAGGAGGCGGAGCAGGGAGGCTGGCGAGCTGCCGAGGCGAGGCGGCGACGGGAGCCTGAGGTGTCCGGACGCTAGGGGCTCGGTCCGGAGAAGGCGGAGGAGGCGCTCGGGCTCGAGGCGGGTCCGCGGCGATGGCGGCGCCAGGAGGAAGCGGCGGCTCTGCGAGGATGGCCGGGAGGAGAGGCGTCATGGCCGGAGGAAGAGGGTAACGGCGGAGCGAGGTGGGGTCATGTGGTGGAGAGCCGGGAGGAGAGAGATGGGGAGCGGTCGAGGCGGCGGGTGGACCGGGCGGCGGGGCGACAGTGGGAGCTCGAGGGCAGTGGGGAAAGCGGCCAAGGCTGTGCTGTGACTGGAGGAAGAGGAGGGTGCGGGGATCGGAGGAGGGAGGCGCGGCCACGGGAGCGGGAGGGCCGTGGAGGAGGGAGGCGAGGGACGCGTCGGGGAGGGAGAGGAAGCGAGGCAGACGCGGGGAGAGAGAGGGAGGAGAGCGGCAGGCGCGATGGGTGAGGTCGGGGGCGGTTCGCTCGGGGGAGGCGGACCTGGGGAGGGTGCCAGGGGAGGTGGGGCGGTGGGCCAAGGCGTGGGACCCGCGGGTGGGGCTGGACGCGGTTTGACCGCGTGGGGAGGGCTGGTGGCGTGTGAGTGGAGGGAGTGGCTGTGGGGGTGGCAGTGGGTTGGGGTTGAGGGAGTGGGAGGGTAGGTGGCGGCATGGGATTGGTTCGAGGGGAGGGAGAGGGTGAGGTGGCAGCTAGGGATTGGTGGGGGTGAGGTGGAGGAGGGGTGGGTAGAATAGGTCTGGGTAGACTAGGGATTTTGGGGTGGACCGATTTGTTCTGGGGGTGGTCGTCAAGTCGATTCGACTGCCCCCACTAAAAATAATTAAATGTTTTATTTATTTAAAACGGGGCCTTTGCAACCCGATAACAGACAAAACAAAATAATCCGGAGTCCCGGGTTTGAATTTGAAAACAAGACGGGGCGTTTTAGAAAACAAAAACAGGCTTTGCGAAAATAGTTTTAGACAAACAATGCATGATGATGACGATGCAATGCACAAATTCAACGCGATTTTCTAGTAGTGGTTTTGCGGGATGCCACAGGGAGGCGACGGCCAGACGCGGTGCGGCGGCCCTCGGGTCCGAGCGGCGGCGAGGGGGCGCCGGAGCAGGGCTCGGCCGCGGGAGAAGGAGGTTGGGGAAGGGCGGCCGCGCGCCGGAGCGTGCATGGCGGCGGGGCTTGGTGGAGAGGGCTCGCGGCGGCGGACGACGGAGGTGGAGGCGGACGGCGGGGGCCGACGGTGGTGAAGCTCGAGGGGGCGCGCGGCGGAGAGGAGCCTGTGGAGGAGAGGGAGGCCGGAGGTGGTTGGCGGCGGGGCGACCCCGAGCGGCGGGGATCAGGTCGGGAGGGACGGCAGCTGGAGGAGCCCTGACGGAGGCGCCGGGCAGCGGGCAGCGATGGTTGGAGCAGAGGGACCCCAGGCTCGGCGAAGCGGTGGCTGTGGAGCGGGCGAGGAAGCTCGCAGAGGGAGAGGAGGCGGCACCGTGGGGGAAGAGCCGGGAGGAGGCGGGGACGCGCTGGGCGGGCCGAGGCCGTGGCGATGGTTGGGTCACGCGGAGTAGGAAGCGTGAGGGAGAGGAAGGAGACGGGTGGGGAGCAAGGCGTGGGGCTGGGGTGGGGCTGGTCACTGGGGGTGGGGCCAGGGTGGCAGGTGTGGGTCGGGGCTGGGGCAGGAGGAGAGAGCGGGCGGTGGGTGCGGTGTGTGGTGGGAAGGGAGCGCGTGGATCTACGGGTGGGGCCGGGGTTACAGGGTGGGGCCAGGAGAGAGCTGAGTGGGGGGGTCGGGTGAGTGTGGTGAGGAGTGGTCAGGCGCGGTGGGACCAGGGTGGAAGGGAGAGGGGGGTGGGGCTATGTGTGAGAGAAAGAGGGTGTGGGTGGTGGATTGGTGAGGTGGCGGTGGGTGTGATGAGGTGTAGGGAAAGGTGAGGTGGCCAGCTATGGTTGGTCGGGGTGAGGTGTAGGGGTGGTAGATTAGGTGCAGGTAGGAATAGATTAGGGTTTGGGTTTTATTAGTTTGTAAAATATTTATGGTGTTGTCTTGTTTTAAATCTTTTTAGCAAAATAATTTTAGGCAATTAATTTAACAGATAATTATAAGACTTGTTTTGAAATAAGAGAAGAGGTATTGTATCAGACAAAATAGTTTTTAGCTACAATATTCTGAGAGCCAAAGATGCATGATGATGTCATGGTGATGCAATGCACAAAAACAACGCGATTTTCTAGTAGTGGTTTTGCGGGATGCCACAATTCGACACCACTAACAATGGATCTCGCCCTCGAGATCCGCCTCATGGTACCGGAAAGAAGGCCGGTGATCTGAATCTTCTCGCATCGTGTAGATCCTCGCGACACCACTAACAAGAGGTCGTTGTCCGTGATTGTCGAGAGAACACTCCGGGAACAAAAGGTCGAAGGTAGAGGTATCCACAAATAAAGCCACCTCTAGCTTTCGTGGACGGAGTAAAATTGCTGGATCCACTGGTTCGATGTACAAGTGCGAATGATAAGAGTAGTCGGATGGTGATCCGTCCATCGCGCACCCAAACCATTACTCTGCACACGAATAGGCGAATTATGCAACCAACTCTCGGAATTAGACTGAAGGTCTCGATAATCGAGGTTCGGAAACAAAGAAGTGATGCAGACTCTGCATCGGATCTGGCGTAGATGATGTCGTTGTGTCGGCAAACACCGGAAGGCACGAGAAGGAACAAAGAGAAGTCCACCAGACGAAGGATCCCTCGGATAGCATGAAGACCAGATGTAGCAACACCGTTACCAAAGGAGGAAGGGAAATCCTGAAGGTACGATGGAGCCCAACCACGAGAAATCCTGGACTCGAAGAGAGAGAAGAGAGCGGATTCAAAACACGCAGAGGTGAGAGGAGAGCAGCAGAGGGGTAAGGAGTAAAATCAGACCTAATCAGAACTATCCAACCGATTTTTTCAAAAATAGTTTTGACACTCTACTTCGGCCGTTAGCTAGGTTATCCTACAGTGGACTTGTGGGTATCATCGCCGAGCTCGATACCACTGTAACACCCTCAAAATCGACCCTATACAAGTTTCAGCGATTCCCGCCAAACCCGCATAGAAAAGATTCAAAGGTGCCAGCACTTTCGCAAGGGTGGAAACGAAGTAATAACATTACACAACAGTCCTCGATGGGACCCATAGAACAGATATATGCAACAGCGACTCCACGAGTCAAGAATACAGATATAATGTACAAAGATCCAAATCACCTTGAAAATGATAGAGCGTCCGACTACGGACAAGATGCAAATGGGGCTAAGAGCCCTGAAAAATAACCAATGGCGTCCATAACCCTGCTCAGGCCAAGCCGGAAGGGTAACCATGCTAACGATGTCGCATCTCAAAACCTGCTTAAACAAAAGGGGTGCTGACAAAGGGCAAAGGAAAAAGAGAGAGCGGTCAGTACTGAGGCCAGTACACGGCGAGGCTAGAATTCGGCGGTCCTCGCCTACATAGGTATGGTGGACTGAAGCGGCAGCGGCAGCATGCACTAAACAACCTATAGAGACTCGACACAACTATCAATTATCAGAGAGGGATAAGAAATACCTATTCGGAACCAACCTGATGCTACCATCAAACAAACCCATCCTGGTGTTTCCCCCTCGAGTCCAAACGAGGAAGTCAACCGAGGAACTCACACAGTTGGCAGTTTTATTTATTCCGTTATCGTTGCGGCAATTACTAGTCAAATGTAAATAGCATGAGTCATCCTGATATAATAAGCAGTGGGCAGTTTTAGTTAACCATTCCGTTGTAGTTGCAACACTTACTAGTCAAATACAATTAACATGAGATATCCCAAAACCCAGCAGTTGTTGGCACTTTTATTTAGCCATTCCGTTGTAGTTGCAATACTTACTAGTCAGATACAATGGTCGTCAGCGACAACCCAAACAAGCAATTGTTGGCAGTTTTATTTAGCCATTCCATTATAGTGAAGCTGATTACTAGTCATTATAAAGTCAAATTTATAGCACTACTTTAGTTATAGTTGTCTATGATCGAGAATCGTGCTCCAAGTCATCCATAACCGCGGACACGGCTTTGAAAGTTTTACCTGAGGGTGCACAAATAACAACACTCGATCAACCTCGGAAAAACCAAATCAAAACCCAACGAGGCCTTCACGACAAAGCAATCACAGATTCGAAACATTTCAGGGGGCCACCCCATTGAGTACACCCGCAACGAAGCTAGCTGACTCCGAGACGGCCTCAAGGTTTGCGTCAGTGGCTGTAAACGACTGGGAACCCAAAACTTGGCTTGTCGATACCGCGAAAACACTCCGCTTACCTAAGCGATGGTGTGCTCCTCGCACAATCGTAATAAAGCAAGAAAGCATGGCATAAGTACAGATAGTAAATAAAACCTCAAACTAGTTTGTGGCCCCAAGAAATAAGACCGAATCAAGCTCGCTCGGGGTCCCATAATCCTCCCGGATGTGGACAACGCGAAAATTCAAGGAACAGGTATCAAGTACTCGGGGTCCTACGGGACACAAGTGGACGGTTAACAACCAAATAACATCTATTGCCCACCTGTGCCTCTGCTTACCTACTTCAATTTTAGTTGTTAAATAATAATTAAAGTTATGATCATCTCCAACAATAAACATGCGGCAAAATACTCCAACAACTGTGGTACTTGGCGACACGCAACAGCACTTGAGCAAGCGACTGCGACGCGCAGGTCCACTATCTACCAAACAACAGGTAATAGGATGTGTCCAAGGCAATATAAGGCTGCAAGGGATATCATGGGTACGAAACTAGAGCATCGCAACACAGATAGCAATAGATCAACAGGAGGAAATAAAGACTATAAAAGTAAGATAGGTAGAAAGGGGGAGATGCTCGCCTGAAAACATTGTCGAAGGTTCATCCGAAGATCGGGTCGATACTCGCATCAACTCAACGGCCTTATCCGCGAAGAAGCAAAACACTAGAATAAACACCGGATGCACTATTTAAGATTAAGGCAGAAGACCGGGCATGATGCATGAATGATGTATGACATGGCAAAGATGCGATGCAATTGGGCAATATTAAGTGGAACCGGGGTCCCGACAATTAATTAAACGGTTCAAGTTATTTATCTACCCCCCAAATTAAATATTGTAATAACAGGGCAAGATAAGTTACCGGTTCGCTACCCAAATTTAAATGAGGCCAATATATGACTAGATTTGCCCGCATATGGGCCCCATATTTAATTATAAGGTGAATCGGCATAACGCCCCCAAACCACAGACAAGTATGCATGCATGAACAATTTAATATGCAACGAGTTGTATGTTATTTACAAGATAAGGGTCTCAGGAAAAGGGGTCACACATCTGGGTTCGGGAGATCTTGGGGTCCGAGGGGTTCGGGGTCGGGTCTCAGGGTTCAGGGTTCGACGGGATCGGTCTTCGAAGGTCGGATACAATTAAGCGCTTGGCGTTCCGGGAAGAAGGACTTGGTTGGCGTCGGGGGCACATCGGAACCGTCCTGGTCGCTGTCGTTCTTGTCGTCGTGAAGACCTTGTCGGGTCCGCGGTTCGGGTCAGACTTGACGTCCGGGTGAAGAACTTGGAGTCCGCGAGGAAGTACTTGGCGAATCCGTGTCGACGACCTTGGCGTCCGGGTTCTCGGGCACCAGATCCGGGAAGAAGTACTTGTCGCACATGTGGTCTTCGGGTCCGACTCCGGGAAGGAGAACTTGGTGTTTCGAGGGGGATCTTCGGGTCATCGGCTCCAATTGTTGACGATGTTCTTGGTTTGGTGCCGGTGTGTCTTCAGGTACCCGGGGTTCGGAGAGGAGAACTTTGCATCCGTGTAGGCGACCTTGTCGGATCATTGTCGAAGGTCGTAGCGTTGGTGACGGACTCGGATCCACCGCCGATGGTTCATCGGATTCTTTCAGGCCGTTGTCGCTCTTGTCTTTGGGGATCGCGGTATTTGCATCGCAACAGGAGATTTTTATCCGAGGCATCGGGTTGGTCTTGTCCGTGAGGGGATCTTGGCGACGGAATCGAAGAACTTGTTACGGGTCGGTCTTGATGGCACGAGTGTAGATCTTGTGGTGTCACCGCACCGTCGGGATTGAGGCATCGGGTCTTGACGGCCAGAAGATCAAGTCGTTTGTTGGTCATTGCCAGGGGGTCACGATCAAGAGCGGAGACCGACGCAAGCCAGCGATCGGCATAAACAACTGCAGGCCTTGGCGGCGAGGAGGCAAGGAAGATGGAGGACGGCGGCACGGACCGCGGAGGCTGGCAAGGCGGCGGAAGGTGGTCGCCGGCAGCGAGGCGGCAGTGGCCGGGCGGTGGAGGCGGCCCCGAGGCGCGCTTGGTGCCTTGGCCTTCGGCAGAGGGCGGGTCGCGAGGCAGCAGGGCGTGGCGTGCTCGGGGAGGCGACGCCAGACGCAGCGGGCCGCGGGTCCGAGCGGCGCGGGCGAGTGGCTCGGCCATGCGGAGAAGGAGGTTGGGAAGGCGGCCGGGCTTGGTGGAGAGGCTCGCGCGGCGACGACGGAGCGGAGGTGGGCGGCGGGCGGCAATCTTGGCTCGGTAGCGAGAGGAGCCCGTGGAGAGGAGAGGCGGAAGTGGTTGGCGGCGAGGCGAGCCCGAGCGGGATCAGTCGGGAGGGACGCGGAGGAGCCTGACGACGAGGCCAGCGCAGGGCGGCATGATGGTTGGAGCGAGGGACCGGCTCGGCGGCGTGGCGGTGTGGAGGAGCGGGCGAGAAGCTCGAGAGGAGAGGAGGCGGCGCCGGTGGGAGGGAAGCCGAGGAAGGAGGCTGGGGCGCTGGGCCGAGGGTCAGGCGGTGGTTGGGTCAGGAGGAGGAAGCGTGAGGGAGAGAGGAAGGAGACGGGGTGGAGGGAGCGGTCGCGCGTGGGTCCGGGGTGGGGCTGGTCAGGGGTGGGGCAGGTGGCGGTGTGGGTCGGGCTGGGCGGGAGGAGAGAAGCGGGGCATGGGCGGTGTGTGGTGGGAAGGGAGCGCGTGGATCTACGGGTGGGGCCGGGGTTACAGGGTGGGGCCAGGAGAGAGCTGAGTGGGGGGGTCGGGTGAGTGTGTGGTGAGGGAGTGGCTGTGGGCCAGGCGCGGTGGGACCAGGGTGGAAGGGAGAGGGGGTAGGTGGGGGCTATGTGTGTGAGAGAGAAAGAGGGGTGTAGGTGGGGGCTGTGGATTGGTGAGGTGGCGGTGGGTGTGATGAGGTGTAGGGAAAGGTGAGGTGGCCAGCTATGGTTGGTCGGGGTGAGGTGTAGGGGGCTGGGTAGATTAGGTCTGGGTAGGAATAGATTAGGGTCTGGGTTTTATTAGTTTGTAAAATATTTATGGTGTTGTCTTGTTTTAAATCTTTTTAGCAAAATAATTTTTAGGCAATTAATTTAACAGATAATTATAAGACTTGTTTTGAAATAAGAGAAGAGGTGTTGTATCAGACAAAATAGTTTTTAGCTACAATATTCTGAGAGCCAAAGATGCATGATGATGTCATGGTGATGCAATGCACAAAAACAACGCGATTTTCTAGTAGTGGTTTTGCGGGATGCCACAAAAGACCGTGGCAAGGATGTTCCCGTTGGCTTTCGGTGCCATGCCAATGACTACCCCATGAAGAAAGATAGGCTTGCCCCACTGTACATCCGGGGGCGCGGAATCCCTAGTAAGATCAAAGGGCTCCTTCCTACTTATGACATCTTGCACCGCATCTTTCGCGAGACCATCGCCACTCGAGCTGGGAATGTTGATGAGATTCATGCTTACATGGTGGATATTATGATGGCCACCTATCACCACCGTGACTCTGGCCAACCTATGGATGTGATGGATGTTATCTGGAATGAGATGGTCTGTGCCACTTTTCAGAGGAGGGTGCCTCCTTTTGCTCCATACATCATGGCTCTCATCATTAGCAAGTGCCCTGCGATTCCCCGTGACTTGCCTCATCTTCGTCTTGCCACTCACCACCACAAGAATCTGCTGATCAAGACCCATCTCAAACCCCGCAATGCGGATGGTCAGATTGTTGATGAGGATGGGAACCCGGTTGAGGAGGACTCGGTGTGATCTTCCGATGCACCACAGTCTTGCTTTTGTGGTCTCTCGTCACCAGACATGACCATCTTGGGCTAAGAGGTTTGAGGCCAAACTCAAGAAGATATTCTGCCTCCAAGTGGACAATCAGAAACGCATATACGAGGCCCATGTCTATGCCAAGAAGGCATGTGCTCGTCGGAAGGAAATGATGGAGGATCAAGGCTTGACTGCTTCCAAGGGCTCCGAGAACAACATTACCCTAGAAGACCAATGGATCTCCAAGCACAGCAACTGGGAAGATGATGCCACCTCCTCCTTCCGTGCCCCTCCACCTCATGGTGCATGGGACAACGTTGATGATGATGATGATGAGTGATCTCCGGGGCGTTAGTGTTGCTCTTGTCCCTTTTTGGCGTCTTGATGCCAAAGGGGGAGAAGTTGCACATTAGGTATGCGGGAGATTTGCGAGGGAAAGTCACAAGCTCATTCTTGCCTTTGATTTTATTCGCTTGTGAACTTTATTTGGTTGCCTCTTATCATGTGTGACTTACTATGTGTGAACCTAACTATTTGTGCTATGTATGATAAGACTATGTGGTTATCATATGGATCCATCTTGTGTGTAATATGGCTATTCTTGTTGGATCCATCCTATGTGATGACATTCCTCATTCCTAATCAATATTGGTCATCACATGTTTTTTATCTAAGTTATGTCCTCTATGTGCGACTTCTACTCTCAGTTAGCTTGCTAGAATGTATGGGGCTTGTTTCTACATATCTAGGGGGAGCCCCATCTACATCTTGTCATCACTAGATTTCCTTGCAAAATGTGTGTTGTCATCAAACACCAAAAAGGGGGAGACTGAAAGAGCATTTGCTATCCCTAGCGATTTTGGTGTTTGATAACAACACACATATCAGACTAATGATTTGCTAAGTGTGTCGCAGGTACATTAAAAAGGTTTGCAAACATTCAAAAACTGTCTGCCTGGCGCGGTACCAAAAAGAGGTAGTACCGCTTTTTGCTACCGGACCAGACAGAAGCAAGTGACTAACTGTCAAAAAGTCTCTGCCGTGCCAGGTACTAAAAAGCGGTAGTACCGCATTTTAGTACCTAGCGACAAAGCTTTTTACAACTTGTCAAAACTTCGCACTGCTCCGCATTTAGTACTGCTCGGAATGAGCCTTTTTGAATGTTGCAAAATCTTGTCAAGCCGGTAGCAAAATGCGGTAGTACCGCATTTTACTACTGGCGTGTGAGACTTTATCGTTGCAAAATGCTTACATGCTGCGCCGGTAGCAAAATGCGGTAGTACCGCATTTTACTACCCGGCGTGACAGAGAGTTTTTGTACGTTGCAAAAAGCTTCTGTCTGCGCCGGTAGCAAAATGCGGTAGTACCGCGTTTTACTACCTGGCGTGACAGAGAGTTTTTCGTATGGAAAAGAACTGATCTCTCCAGGTCCGGTAATACCAGTTGCCTCAAGCGGTACTACCGCTTTCCGGTAGCAACAATAGTAGTACCGCTGGGGGCAGGACTTGATGCAGTTTGAAAAAGGGTGGTCCGGTACCAGGTCCGGTAGTACCGGAGTTCTCCGGTAGTACCGCTTGAACTTCCGGTACTACCGCTGCAATAAATGCATCAACGGTCAGATTTTGTGGAGGGGTATAGTGCTCAGCACATTAAAGTCATTGCCCACCATTGGAGTCCATTGGAGCCACTCAAATTCTCAAGATCTCGTCATCCAACCACCCAAAGTCCTTGATCTTTGGGGAATCGAAGGAGGAAGCCCCGATCTACTAATTCACCAAAAGAGATCTTCATTTCCCCCTCATTTCATTGAGGGCCCCTTTGCTCTAGTGTTTTGTTGGAAACCCTAGCTCTTGTTTTTGTTCTTACAAGCTTGTCTTTGATTGCTTTGACAGCTTTCTTGTATTTGGGAGCCTCCGTTTAAGTTGTGGATGTGTGCCCCAAACTTGTAACGGTGCCGGCTTCCACCTTGAAGGTTGCCGATATAGTGGAAGGTGAATCGATCCCGTTGGGGTGAGATTCATCGGAGAACAAGGGAGGCCTCTCGTGGCGTTGGTGGTTTGAAACCACCCCCTCTCCAAACGTAGACGTACTTCCCCTCAAAAGGAAGGAACTACGGGAAACAAATCCTTGTGTCTCCGCGTCCACTTTTCGGTTACCTCTATCCTTTACCGCACCTTACTTACTTGTTACTACTTTGTGTTATGGTAGCTCTTGCATAATTGTCATATAGGTAAATTCACCATAGTTGCATTATCTACAGAATTTACCTTATTGTCAAACCTTAATTTGAAAAAGAAGAAAATTTGAAGTAGCACCTATTCACCCCCCCTCTAGGTGCCCATACAATCCTTTCATATGTAAGTGGTTCATTCGATCGCAAATTAATCGTAGAAATATGTGGGAGCCATATGAATTTCCAGATTCCTCTATTGGTTATTGTTCGGAGAAGTGTCTCGATCATGTCCGCATAATTCACGAACCGTAGGGAGACACACTTAAGGATTCGACGTTGTTGAGTAGTTATGGAATGATGAGTAAGAGACCGAATGTTGTTCGGAGTCTCGGATGGCATCCGGGATATCACGAGGAGATCCGGAATGGTCCGGAGAATAAGATTTATATAAGGAAAGTCCTGTTTCGGGGTTGGAGAATGGTTCCGGTATTTTCATCGGGAATGTTCTAGAAGGTTCCGGAATGTCCGGCACTCTGGAGGGGAAGGGTACATGAATGTGTCATAACAAGTTGGAATGGTTGCATCATGTATTAGGTGTCATTGCTGAGCGAAATAAAAGGGATAAATCAAATCCTAGTTTGAAAAGTCAAACGCCAATTTGAAAATTCAAACGACTATTTTGCTTGGTGGAGGGAGAGTAGGAAACCTACTTGGGGAGGAAGTCCCTCTTCCTCCACCGCCGGCCTTGGAAGCCGAGTTAGGGAGGGACTCCCCTCCCCTTGGTCGACCCCCTCCACCTATATAAGGAGGGGCAGGGTTGCCCCTCCAAGGACACACCTTGCACCCTGCAAACCCTAGCCCCAAGCCGCCGACGCCGCCACCTCCTGCTGCTGCCGCCTAGGGCAAAACCCTAGCCGCCGAGTTGGGGCATCCCCTTGCCCTAGCCGCCGGCCTAGCCTCTCCTCCTTGGTGCGTCTAAACCCTAGATCACCGAGGCTCCCTCATAGTCCACCATACTCGCTCCGGCTTAAGGCGAAGCCCTGCGAGATCTCCCTACTTCGGGTGCCATGGTCGTCTTCGGAATCAGGAGAGTGCTACAACCTCCGTCTTTGGAACAAGGGAGAGGAAAGTCTTCGTCGAAATCGAACGTGTGACCGATTGAGCAGCTTTTAACGCATTGAAGGATCGTCTACACGATCTTGAGATCGGCAAGAGTACGACTACATCACCCACGAGAATCCGCTCTCGTTAAACACTTTGGAATCTTCGAGGGTGAGTTATTCCATCGACTCGTTGCTACAATCTAGTAGATAGATCTTGGCTTGTTTGTTTGTATGCGGTAGATTTTTTTGTTTTCCATGCTACAAATCCCAACAATAAGGTTTTTGGGGAACGTCTAGGCGCGATTGCTCAAGTTCTTATCCGTCCTATATGTCCGGCTTCCTCGACTCCATCGCCATGTCGGACGAAGCCGCTAAGAAGGCCGCTGATGCCGTTTCTGCTGATGCCGCCGGTGGCGGATCTACTCATGTTGTGCCGCTGGTCATGCATCGACGAACTCGTACGTGTTATTTGCCTTCATAACATTTTTTTTGTTGATTACTAGTATTGCAGTATGCGTAGATGTGATTGGTTTTCACTTGCCTATATGGTGCATATCTACTATGCGTATGCTATTTAATCTTGAAAAATGTTCTGTCATGATTTATACTTGGATTAAATTAATGCGAAAACTGCTATTATTTCAACATGTTTTTCAAATTTTGGAAAAATCTATATATTAAATAGTGTCTAGATTCATCCAAATTTTGAAAAATTTGAGACATCATTTTGAGACAAAAAAAAGTATGTTACATGGCATACTCAGGTTCACTTGAACATAAGCACGGGCCTCTGTGATGCCTACTCACAGACCGGACAGCTGAAAGTGGTTCATTTGGAAAACGATCCGTCTGCCGGTCAAGACAAAGTATGAGTCTAGTTTATCTAGTACCGTTTTTGCCGGTCAAGACAAAGTATGAGTCTAGTTTATCTAGTACCGTTTTTGCCGGTCAAGACAAAATATGACCTTGCTGCCTTCGATTTGCTATTCCTTAAGCTATCATACCGTGTCGTCTGCCTATGAACTTAAAGACAGGTTAACTATGTTATCTGTACTGATCTAATTTGCTATATAGTTATGCTATATATTTTAACTTCTGTAGTCCTGCTATGTCATTCAATGTTCATACGCCTCGAAGGCGGGCAAGCGCTCCTACCTAGTATATCTAGGTAACCCCGCGGCAACCTCTATACATTATACTTGTAAACTAAAGTTATGCTAGATTGAGCCAGCGAATTTTCAAATTTTGTTTAGAGTCTCCTGACAAAAAATCAGATTTTTGGGACATTAGGAGCCACGACAATATCTTGCATCTGGGTGGCACCCATCGGGTTTGGGGCCAGGTCTAGCCCCAATACCCGCCCTATATAACTTGGCTGGTCTAATTTTTTAACAGACCCGTGACCTAGCCAGGTTCGAGGCTCCGACGCGTGCCCGACAGCACGCGAGGGCAAGGGTAGGTGGTGACGCAGCGTGCGTGCGTCGCGGTGTGGGTCAGGTGCGTGAGTGGTTGCGCCGGGTGGGGGCGGTGTCACATGAATGTGTTTGTCCTGGTGTGTGCGCGCATGAGTTTGTGTTGGTCTCGAAGCATGCACGTAGGTGCCACAGCTGCGACAATGCACAAATCGAGAGGTGGGGCGTGTCTGCGGGTACGGCTCCGGTTTCCCATACCTGCTTCATATAATTTGATGGGTCTAATTTTTTACCTGATCCGTCCCATTTAAAGCGGATACCCGTTGATTTTGCGGGTTTCGGGCCCCACTGCCACCCTAATCTTGCATGTCCATCCAAAACGCAGTACTCCATCTATCTTGAAATATATGTCAGAAATTTGTTTAAATTTAGACGTATCCAAATTTAGTTTAGATGTACTCAAATTTAGACAATTTTTTAATATCTATTTTGATCCAGGGAGTATTTAGTTGTTGTTTTGCAAATTCGCTTATCCATCTTGAAACATTGTAGCAATTACAAGTAAGAAGTCGTGTAGACGCAACACATTTATGAAAAACGTGCATGCACGGTCGCTAGTGGTCGATGTGTGTACACATATTGGACGGGGATATGTTATAACCAAAATGTAGTCGTTGCAGGAAAATAAAATCGATTTAACCGCGTTAGAAACTGTCCCCAACGTTCCCCTCCAGCATTAAATCCACGCTCGAATTTACCTTCTCGTTCTCATTCAATTTCAAGTGGATCATGGGGTACTCTGACAGGCATCCCATGCGGAATTTAAAACACACATTTATTTTGCCCACCACATTTCAATCCTCACCCTTCACCCTACACAGCTACTCCACCACTCACTGACACACTGACCAGCGTTACCATGGCCCCATCTTCAGGGACACACAAATGGGAACGCATCGGTGACTCCAAAGTCTCAACCCCGCAGCCAGGCAAGGTCGCTGTCGCCACTCCCTGCCCCCGGATCCCACCACCGGTTTCGTGCCGCAATTGCTCACATCACACCACGGTTGCTTCCCTTCTTCCCCCCTCCGGACTCGCGTACCCTACAGAGCAATTTCGGGTACCATCCAGGGGCGGGACGGTCATTTTATCTGCCCCTATTAATTAAGTCCACACGAGTCGAAGCCTCACACCCCACGCTGCCTTCGCTAGCGGACGACCCTATTTTCCCCATACTGCCCCTCTCGCCGTCGCCTCCAAAACCACCTCCGCCTTCCTCCTCACTCAGAGACCTCTCCTCAGCCCCCGCCCCAATGGCCGATTCGACGAACCCTAGCTCTGGGGACCTCCCCGCTGGCTCCGGGAGCTCGCCTGAGATGCCGTACCCGGCGGATCGACGCGTGGCGGCGCTCGCCGGTGCCGGAGCGAGGTACAAGGCCATGTCCCCCGCGCGGCTGCCGATCTCGCGCGAGCCCTGCCTCACCATCCCCGCTGGCTTCAGCCCTTCCGCCCTCCTCGACTCCCCTGTACTCCTCACCAACTTCAAGGTGATTGCTGCCTCGCTGTACCTATCGACCGCCTCTCTCCACCTCTTATTACCTGTTACCGCGGGATCTGCGAGTTGTAGGGCGTCCATGTCATGCTGAGCTTCATTTGAGCTGGAAAAAGGCGGGATTTCGATGCGCATTAGCTTCGCGCTCTAGTTTATGTGACAATTGCACCGGGGAATTGGGTCGTGGCCTCGGAATAATGCGCTTTTCCTGTGCGCTTTCGCATTTCCGGCGGTGCTATGGGGCTTCTGGAACTTCCCTTTTGGCGGGGTTCTTTGTGATATGGTTGTTTTTGCCTCCGCTTCTTCTTTTGGAGCGTCCCCGCGCCGTCTACTTGCTGTGGAGTGAGGTGGGAGCTGTTGCTTGTGCGCTCTGCGGGGAATTATTCTGTTATGCACACACTTGGTGGCTGCGAGAGCATATCATCATTTGGCATTCCTACCTTTTATGGGGGCTTTGTAGGGCCTTATTTAAGGAAACGCCCCCCTCGGCTTTGGCTGGTATAGCACTTGTGGTGTGCTCAGAGATGGTTGCTCGTCCACGCGGAAATCACCAAGTAATTGGGGGCGGGATTTTTTGCAGGCTCGTGTTCGGGTTGACCATTTTCTTGTTATTCTTTCTCGGGATTGTGTGTAGATGTGGTAGGAGTTTCCCTGGTTCCTCTCTCTGGCAGCTTGCAAAACTGAAATAGCCTTGCTTGCTGGGCGTAGTGACTTGCTTGGTGCATCACTGCTACCTTCTTTGTCTTCGTTTGCTGTTCTTGTTGGCTCTCTTCGTTATGTTTCTCTTTCAAGCGTAGGATAGGATGCTTGACAAACAGGTTCTTTTTAAAGGAAACATTATGAAGATGACATTCGTTTGGCAAGTGTTTCTAAAGTATTTATTTCAGAGGGCTTACAAACTTGCATTCGAACTGAAGAATTACTTTCTATGGACAATTTGCTGGCTATAATGTTGTTGTGCATATTTCAGCGTTCACAAGTATTTAGAAGGCTTAAGCCAGGTAGACCTGAGATAGTTAACAAAATTTTCTGTTCAGGTTGAACCCTCACCGACGACTGGTTCTCTGGGCATGGCTGCAATTATGCACAAGATTGCTCATCCAGACATACCGCCTTCACCACGGGATAAATCTGTTCGTAGTGCCCATGCAGATGGGGGTTCTAGGGAGTTTGAATTCAAGCCTCATCTCAATTCGTCTTCTCAATCACTGGTACATCACCTTCCATTTTCTTTGCTATATGTGTCAATAGAAATAAATGTACTTTATCTTGTAGAACATCAAAATTATCTTTAAGCATTTTGTTTCTATATGATCCCACAAATTCAGTTTGGCCTTTATTTTGCATGTTCAACAAATAAACTTCGTTTGGCAGTGTTGTTAAATCTTTGCATAATTGTTAACCTTTCTTCTCTTTGCCTCTGTTTGTAAATGTGTGAAGTTACCTATTTTATTTGATATTTTTTGGAGAATAGGAAGGTTTCATTGTCTCGGATACATGGCAAATCTCACCATGGATCCCATTAACTATTTTTGGGCGTTGTCAAATGTTGTTAGTAGTCCATGGTCCAGTCATTTGAAAGGTAATGCCAGAACTGGATTATACGGCTAGATATTAATGTTTGAGTGTCAACGAAAAGGAACAAAAAATTCAAGTCCAAATAAGTGTACCAGGTTTATTGAACGTTTAACTACACCCAGAATTCACAGATTGAAAAAGAGAGCTGTTTGTGGAAATGAAGAGACGGTATCCTTGTGACAAGAATTTGGTATAACCATCGCATTGTACAGTGACAAAACGTTGTCTTGATAGATATGATCTGAGAGGATGGTACTGCAATTATGGATTCACGATGAATTTGTTAAACAATAATATGGAGACCCCCAAATGTGTTCTTATTTCATGGAAGCTTTAGAATGACTAACAAATGGCATGATACTTAATTCTGACATAAACATAAAAGGAAGTTCATATCATATTGTGTTCTCTGGAGTTACACTGTTAAGTGTTAAGCTGTTTAGTCTACACCATATATAGCACAGCCTCTTTCACAAGTAGTGGAGAAAAAGTTTCTTGTATAAACGATGAGTTTGAAGAGGCACCTAAAATAACAGTTTGGAGAAAAACTAGAGTGCATATGTAGTTTGGTCTATCTATGCTTGCTAAATTAGTGTCGCTGTAATTCTGTCGACTTGTTGTACATATTTAGTTTTGCATTGTGTAACTTTTCTAATGCTCACATTTTGTACTGCAGCCTCCTGCTACGAGTGATTCAAAAAACCATGAGCATTCTATGCAAAATCAAAGCATGAATCCTAGCTCATCATCTAGCAATATGGTGACTGAAAACAGACCTCCCTGTTCACGTGAGTCAACTCTTACAGTGAATGTTTCAAGTGCTCAGAACCAACCTGTTGGAATGGTTGGTCTGACTGACAGTATGCCTGCTGAAGTTGGTACGTCTGAGTTGCACCAAATGAATGGCTCTGAGAATGCCATGCAAGAACCACAGTCTGAAAATGTGGCTGAAAAATCGGCAGAGGATGGCTACAACTGGCGCAAATATGGACAGAAGCATGTCAAGGGAAGTGAAAACCCTAGAAGTTATTACAAGTGCACACATCCTAATTGTGAAGTAAAAAAGCTACTTGAGCGTGCGGTTGATGGTCCCATCACCGAAGTTGTTTATAAGGGGCGTCATAATCATCCTAAACCCCAGCCTAGTAGGAGGTTAGCTGGTGGTGCAGTGCCTTCAAACCAGGGTGATGACCGATATGATGGTGCAGGAACTGCTGATGGTGAGATGTTTATTATGATTTCTTTGAAAAATTGTTACTGGTCCTATAATTTGGCAGCTTGGTAATCTGCATTGTTCTATCTTGTTTTGGAAATAAAAGTACATTGACATTTAACATTGAGCTTTAGCATTCCCTTGCTGCTTTTGTCTCTCGAGTAGCATCCTTTTTTTTTATGAACGTCTTATAGTAAGTAGTAACAACTGAACAGTTCAAAATTGAACATTCTTGGAAAATAATTCCATGAAGTTACAAAACTTAATTTTACATATTTCCCTGAGTTGTACTTGGACGTCACAACAGATATATTGGTCAGTCCATATACCAAAGTAAAACTTTTGGTAAAGATGTTTTTAAATATATTGCTATCACTCTTTTGTTGGTATCTCAGTTTTTTCTGCTAATTTGCAGATAAATCTTCAAATGCTCTTAGCAACCTTGCTAATCAAGTAGAGTCGCCTGGTATGATTGTGCCTGTTCCAGCTTCAGTTAGTGATGATGAGATTGATGCTGGAGGTGGAAGACCCTACCCTGGGGATGATGCTACTGAGGAAGAGGATTTAGAGTCGAAACGCAGGTATGCTTGGTTTGTACTTGGTACACTCTACAGAATCATTCCTGTGAATGTTAAGCCTTATCTTGTTGTCTACTATCAACTATGGAAACAGGAAAATGGAGTCTGCTGGTATTGATGCTGCTCTGATGGGTAAACCTAACCGTGAGCCTCGTGTTGTTGTTCAAACTGTGAGTGAGGTTGACATTTTGGATGATGGGTATCGTTGGCGCAAATATGGACAGAAAGTTGTCAAAGGAAATCCCAATCCACGGTAAGTACTTACTTTGTCCATAATTACCCTCTCTCCTGTTGCCTTGCATGTGAACTTATGTTAACAGAATGGTAATATATCTACTCTAGTTACATTTTATGAGTTACTGAGTAACTTAAAGCACTCTACGCATAACTTCTTATTATATGCTTCGTCAGACATGAGTCATGTATGTGTAGAGTTATGTCTCTTCCCCAAGAAAGCCCATGATCATGGTGTTGGTTAAATATAAATATCTTAAAACATACTCATTGAGAGGACTGATTGAAACAAAATTAAATGGCCTTTTGGATCAGAATTATATTTCGCATCTATGCGCATGGTTTAGGATGAACACATGAAGTGGACATAGCTGCGAACATATGTGGTAGATGAAGATGAAATATCTTCTACTTCACCTTTATCACTGTTGGTGATAAATTACGGAGATTGAAGAACTCCCATTCCGTATTATAATCAGCCCATACGGAGATGAAATATCTGCTACTTCGCGTTACATTATACTGTCTAAAATGTTATTCCTGAGTGTACAAAGTGAAGACAATTGATTGGTTGGTACGTGTCTGTTTCCAGTAGGGTGGCTTTTGGCTCAAAGCCTGTAACAGCTTGTTTTCTGGGGACGTAATCAGTAGGGGAGGATTAGATCAGGAGCAACAGGAGAGCTCTTGGGAGCTGTAGAAGGGCAGATGTAGCTAGGTGCAGATACTGTGTGCGACAGCATAAAGGGCTGAGGAAGAGATAGGAGTATCTTATAATTCTTTGCGTGATTCAGTCTCATGGTTGCTACCTCATTATATAGATGATCTTCCTTACAAACTGACTCTGACTCCATACGTAATAAGATATGTCCTCTGATTTATTCAATAAGGACCCGCCTGGTCTCCGATTGCAGTAGCTATTCCCTTCCATCAATGGGAATCCTACTTGTTGATACTTCCCCCTAATGTTGATGGCTACCAGGTGCTGGTCCATCTTGTATTTTGCTGCTCTCTTCTAGGTTTGCGGTGGCACTAAGTGGTTGCCATGACACTTCTATGTCTGCCCTCCACATAACAAGGCCCCATGGTGCACAGCATTTTATCATACATTTTGCCAGTTTATTTACTCATATGGGGTGCAAGGCTTTAGAATAATCTCGTGCTTTTGAGTTGCTACCTTGGCAAGACGCCCTTTCTATAAATATTTGGTTCAAAACCAACGGTTGCTAATGTTGACACTGTCTTTGGCACGCATCCAGTTTGCTGTCTGAACTCTTAGGTTTTTTCTTTTGCCAAATATTCATGGGCATGGCCAACATTGTGACAAACATTAGCAGTGCATACTTCGACGCAACCAAACAGCCTATATTTGATGTACTTGCATGTATTTATATGGCATGCCCTTCCACTACTTCAGTTTGTACTCCCTCCATTTCAAATTATAAGATGTTTTAGCTTTTTTCTGAAGCACATGTATCTAGACGTTTTTTAGTGTGTAGGTTCGGAGCAAAATGAGTGAACCTACACACTAACAGGCGTCTAGATACATGTGTTTCAGAAAAAGTCTAAAACATCTTATATTTTGAAACAGGGGGAGTAAATAATTCAAAAGCAATGTCGCAGTCACACCATATGAAATGCTATTCCTATGCACACCAAAGGGAGGCAATTAATTGGTTTGATAGCTCTTTGTTTTAAATCACATGAGCATGCATTTTATAATCGATATTTTTGTTGGAACAATAACTCTGAGAGTCAGGCTTTGAAGGGCTTGAGGATTCTGGCCCTCTGTCTAGTACTTTAATTTTTCCTGACGAGCTTGGTTCAAGATAATCTCATACTCCTTGTGTATACTAGCATAGGTCATCTTTGTACTTCTCAGATTCCAGCACGAAACTTCATCTAAGACAAATCTAGACAACTAATTTGAGACAGAGTGAGTACTTAGAACAACAAAGTACATATTATAATATTTTTTTAAAAAGATCCTGTGACATATTTCCGGATCTCCAGTCTATATAGCTTACTTTTACATATGTTACTGGTTGAAGCTTCCAAAAGGTCAACCACATGGATCACATGGCGACCTACATTTCTTGATAGAGTTGTGTTACACATTTAGCCAGGGGGGAACTAATTAAATATGGAGTGGCACATGTGAGGCAGTTCACTCATATATTCATTTTTGTTCTTGACTGCAGGAGTTACTACAAATGCACAAGCACAGGATGCCCTGTTAGGAAGCATGTTGAGAGAGCATCGCATGATCCTAAATCAGTGATAACAACATATGAAGGAAAACATAACCACGAAGTCCCTGCTGCCAGGAATGCAACCCATGAGATGGCCACACCTCCCATGAAGAATCCCGTGCATCAGATTAACGGCAATATGCCCAGCATTGGTGGCATGATGAGAGCATGTGAACCCAGGAACTTCACCAACCACTATTCTCAAGCCGCTGAAACCGACACCGTGAGTCTTGACCTTGGTGTTGGAATTAGCCCGAACCACAGTGACGCCACAAACCAAATGCAGTCTTCGGTTCCCAATCAGATGCAATATCAAATGCAACCCATGGCTTCGATGTACGGTAACATGAGGCACCCATCAATGTCAATGCCAACGGTACAAGGAAATGCGGCTGGCCGGATATATGGTTCCAGAGAAGAAAAAGCTAATGAAGGATTTACTTTCAAAGCCACACCGATGGACCATTCAGCTAACTTATGCTACAGCAGTGCTGGGAATTTAGTCATGGGTCCTTGAGAGTGTCTACAAATGCTTATAGCTCCAAGAATCATATATTACCAACAAAGCTTTTGTAATGACAATCTCCTGAGCAAGATTCTCAATTGTGTATCGTTTACAAATCAGTTCAGCCAGAGGCAAGTAAGCTATACCTGGGGGCGCACTGCAGCAAATACACACGGGTCACTCAGTGCGGAGAAGACCTCTGTTGTATGTAGCCTTGCAGCTCTACATTCGTTGTACAGCGAACCAGTTATGATTAATTAGATTATAAGAATTTGTTCTGTGAACTGTGTTATCTTCTGTACTTGAATATTGATAGAATATAGATTATGGTAATTTTGTTTACCCTTTATGACAAATTTATCTCCCTAATGGATGCGAACTATGAAGAATGCCATTGGCATATGGCGATATATGCATGTGGAGTCATGCTTCATAACTGTTATTTGTGACTGCTCACATCGATTAAACTGGGATTTCCTTCTTCTACTGACTTCCAGCCCTAGTACCAAGTGCCAAGACAAACCGTTTCAATCATTTAGTCATGTGGTAGATGGTAGTAACATGATTATGGTTATTAGTCTGAAACTGAAACACATACCCCTTTCCAAACTTGATTGCTTTTGTAGCCCATATCAACCTTTCCAAAACTTTGATGTGTTTGTGGGTCTGCTAGCAAATAAGTTTGGTGACTGCAGATATTTCTGGTCTACTATATTCTTCCAGATCTTACCCGAATCTTTAATCCAGGAGCCTAGCAGGCATATATTGACATTCCTGAGGTTGAGAACACCAAGTCCTCCAAATTCCTTCTTCATGCATACTAAATGCCAATTAGCTAGAAGTAATTTCCTATGTCCTTTAAAATCATACCAAGAAGCAATTTGTCATTTGCGAGTTGATCACATCTAGGGCCCATTTGGAAAATTTTAAAAAAGAAAGGAGATAGACAGGAATGCTAGCCAGGCATGCTTTATGAGCACCAACCTGGCTGCATAGGAGAGGCTAAAGATCCTCTCTCCTAAGTTTATCTAGTTAAGATCTCTATTTTTTCAGTTTCTAAAGACAGGAATTAATTTGCTCTTAGAGTTAATTTTCATACCTGAAACTTTCTCAAAACAGGACAGAGTTCAGTTCAGGTTGGCTTCTTTTTCAACGTTCTTCTACAAAGAAGATGGTGTCATTTGCATATTGGAAGGCAGATAACACCTCCAGGGTGTAAGTTAGAGCAAAGGCCACTAATTAGCTCATGACTAGCTGCCTTGTAAAGCATTTTAGTTAAGGTCTCGACTACTAAATTGAAAAGGAGTGGGGACAGGGGATCTACTTGCCTTAGACCTTTTCAGTGACAAAGAAATCCCCTTGTACGTTGTTTAATTTGACACAAACATATCCACCATGAGTAATTTGGTGTATCATTCTTATCCAGATATGACCAAAACCTCATTTCTTTAATAGCTCCTCAAGGAAGTCTAAATTCACTTAGTCAAAAGCTTTTTCTTAATCTAGTTTGAGAACTATCCCTGAGGTTTGGCTAGGACACGCAGTGTGTAAAACTTGGAGCCCTACTATCAAGTGCTGCCAAGACCCACCGTTTCAATCATTTAGTCATGTGGTAGATAGTAGTAACACTGATTATGATCATAAGTCTGAAACTGAAACACATACCCCCTTACACTTGGACTACACCTCATCAGCCTTATTCAGGCCTGACCTAAGTTTACATTGCAACAGCAGGTCACAGTTGTATAGCTATTTTCTCCATACATCACCAAACCCTCCTACAGTACAACAAAGCTTGCATCTAAATTGTCTACGAAAAACGAAGCTGTAAACAAGTTTGTCGTCAGATAGTAGCATTGTAACGACAGAGCACTAGTGCCACGCGGACGAAACCACCAAGGGCCTGTTCTTCCATCCAAGGTACAGCACCCCGTCCCTCTCGGCAAGCTTGTAGTCCGCCGAGTAGCTCTGCAGCAGCGACCTGATGGTGGCATTCACCAGCGAGCTGAGCGGAGACGGTCTGAAGCCGGCCATCATCAGACGTGCCTTCCACTTGCCAAAGACTTCGTGCCGTTCCACCCTCTCTGCACCTTCACAGGCAACAAGGTTCACGATCTCCCTCGCCAGGCAGTGCTGCTCCATGTTGATCCTCTCCTTGTCGTCCCTCGGGAGCGTCAGGTCGATGGACTCGAAGATGGCAGTGTAGTAGTCCAGTGTCTCCGCGAACCTCGGCACGAAAGGGGCGGTGTTTGTGTTGGACTCCTGCTCCACAAGGGTGAGAACCTTCGGAGAAAGGCTCTTCACCAGCCTTAGAATCCGGTCTCGGTGGTTTGCCGTGCTCACAGTCTCATCTGGAATGTGATGCAGCTCCAGGGTGAAGTTCACCGCGAGAGCTTCCCCAGGGATGACTCCGAGATGCCCCTCTTCCACTTCCTCGACAGCGATAGCAACTGAACAGAATTCAAAGGGAACCTTGCACATGGCAGCGATGTGTGACAGCCTCCTCCCGACTAGCTCTAGCCCGCCGCCACGGGCGTAAGCTGACACTGAGTCATCAATTCCTGTGATTCTCACAGTTGGTGGCCCACCAGGCCTGGCTGCAAGTGCCTGGAGGAGAGAGATCCATTGAGCTCCCTGAGAGATATGGAAGTCGATTATGTGGATCCTGTCTTCTCCCTTGACAGCCTCTGCGATTGCGCCGTTCGCCGACATGTAGCCGAACTTGAAGTAGGGGCAGGCCTCATACAGGAAATGCATGTAGGACAGGAGGTCAGAGCTCTTTGGTTCTTTGCACTTCAAAGCTTTGTAGATCGAGTGGCCAGAGGAGGCAAGCCTGGCAACAAGCCCTTCCACCATGTAGGCTCCCAGCCTCTCGAGCGGCTCACCAGACACTGCAACCATTTTCCTCAGCTCCGGCACCAACATATCTATCGCGAGCCTGTCCTCCTTGTCCACGGCTCTAGCACATGTAATCAACAGCTCCTTCAAGTTGCCCCTAGGAAAGCCCCTCATCTGCATCCACTTCTCCGGTTCCAGTGAAAGCTGGTACGCAACGGACCTCTCAAGGCTGTTGACTATCTCAGAGTCTGGCCCAAGCATCACAGCCTCCAGATCCTTCAGTTTCTGCTTCAGGTCATTAGGATCCTCGGTCACAGTGACGCATGAAGCGCTCACAGGAGATCCATGTGTGGAATCAGAGTGACTGTCATCCTGAGATGAAGGGCTCCCACTGCCACTCCTAATGGACGGAGGAGTGAAGCTATTGCTGGAGGGTGAATCGTGTCTCATACAACCAGCTCCCGCAGACGAGTCCAGAGTATACTTCATATCAGTAACCTGGTTTTCATAGCTGGCGTCTGGTGAGTGAGAGTTCAGGCTATAATGATGCTGTGGCACAACGCGGGTGTCTGGAGGTGACTGATAAGGGCGACAAGGATGCTGTTGGTTGGGAGAAGAATACTGGAACTGATTGGGATTCTGCCTCTGCATATTGCTGAAGGGGTGCATCATCCTGGAAGTTGGAGTGTCAGTCATCCTGGTTCAGTAAGGAGTATTGACCGGCTAGTTACACCATCAAAGAGGCAATGATGAACTGAAAGCAAAATTCTGGAGTTGATTGCTGACAATGCGTCTTCTAGCCCAGATATCCAGATGAAACAAAACCTGAAACAAGAGGGCAATACTGTAAGAACGGAAGCACATTTGAGTTACCAACATCCGAAAGCAAAACTGGCACTACCCAGGCTAAATTCCAGCAAGAGAAGTAAAATTAGTACTACATCGTATTCATGGAAACAACATCTCAATCGCGGGCACATGAAGCAAGAAATACATCCATATGGACAGTCATAAGATACAGTAAACAATAATGGTTACCAAATCTTGTGCAAGTTTTTTTCCATATTAATCTAGGGGTGGAGCACAATACTAGCAAAAAACAGAACAATTAAAACCGTCCGTAGCTATACGAATGAAAAGTAGTAGTATCAACTAAAGCTGAAATCAAAAGCATAAACAGATCAAGTTAGTCTGAAGAAAGCAGTTTGACTTGTTTAAAGCCCCTGACGCAGACAGATCAAACAATAGGACACAAGAAGAACGGAAGCACATTTGAGTTACCAACATCCGAAAGCAAAACTGGCACTACCCAGGCTAAATTCCAGCAAGAGAAGTAAAATTAGTACTACATCGTATTCATGGAAACAACATCTCAATCGCGGACACATGAAGCAAGAAATACATCCACATGGACAGTCGTCATAAGATACAGTAAACAATAATGATTACCAAATCTTGTGCAAGTTTTTTTCCATATTAATCTAGGGGTGGAGCACAATATTAGCAAAGAACAGAACAATTACAACCGACCGTAGCTATACGAATGAAAAGTAGTACTAGCATCAAAAGCATAACCAGATCAAGTTAGTCCGAAGAAAGCAGTTTGACTTGTTTGCCAAAAGCGAAAGCCCCTTATGCAGACAGATCAAACAACAGGAGGCCTCAAAGTCTCTCACAGCCTACACATGTTACTGTCGTGAAACAGTACAAAAGACTAAGCACAGCAAATACTCCCTCCGTTTAGAAATATAAGACATTTTAGCTTTATGAAATAAATGTATGTAGAAGCTTTTTTGTGTATTTATTCACTCCAAACCTCTACGAAACTATACACTAAAAAATATATCTAGATACATTCGATTCATAAAGCTAAAACATCTATATTTCTAAACGGAGGGAGTACGGTACAACCAGCTACCTACGTGCCGGTCTCCATCCTAATCCTATACATGAAGTGAAGGAAGGAGCATGACGACGTAACGCTGACTGAAGATCATCGTCACGGTTGTCATCCCAACCTCCCACAGAGAAAACACCCGTACAAAATTAGTATGACCTGAGCCGCGTGCAAACAAAAGAGAGGCCTGTAGACGACGACCGGGACGAGTCGTAAAGTATCCCCGTCTCATAATTTCCCCACACCAACTCAGCACCGCACGGGCAGTTTGACCCGTCGTCCCAACCACTCCAGGCACACAGACAGGATTAATAATTAACAAACGTCCAATTAATCTTGGTCAGTGGTCAAAAGCTCCTGGATCTGCTTGTTTTAGCCGCGGTTTTTTCAAGAAATCTAATCTGCTGTTTTTAGCATACCACTTGCGTGCGTTTACTGACCATTTGACGCGGTCTAAAGAAAATTCTCCGTAGCTTCTGAGGTAGGAGTAGTACGGTCATGGCCTAGTACGAGGCCGTACGGGTACTATGGCCCCCTACTAGGCTTGCAAAATATGCAGGGACATGGTTACTGAAAGTATACTACCAAAGAACAACACTGAAAGCAGCATCTTTTCTCGCTCGAGCGACGGCTAATTTCGCGAGAAGATTAACGAACTGACCACCGATTCATGGAAACCACTAGTCAGTACTGAACGCCCCTTAGCTAACCGTGACCGCCCGAGACAGGCGAGGACAGCAGCCCAGCATCCTTCTCCAAGTGCTCATGAAGCGCAAACCCGACCAAGCTACCAGCTAGTAGGAGTAGAAGAAAGAAATCAGGCAAGAGGGAAATCATGAGGCCGTGTGGGTCACTGAGCTACTACTACCAAAGCGAACTACGAAAGCAGTATGCCAGCATCTTCCTCACGTGCGCGAGTGCGCGACTGCCAATCTCACAAAAAAAAAAAAAGCCACAGAGGCTCGATCCACGCAAACCGGCGCTCGCAGCGAAACATCCAGAGACCCCTAGCTAACTGTCACCCGATAGAAGCAGGGAGATCAGCTCGGTATCCATCTCCAAGTGCTCATGATTCATGAAGCGAAAATCCCACCTAGCTACTATGAGCTGTACTAGAAAGAAATCAGGCAAGAAGGAAGCGCGGTCGTACCTCTCCGCTCCTGCTAGCTCCGGTACGAGCCCTTCAGCTGAAGCAGAGCGAGGCGAGGAGGATGATGCTGAGAAGCGCCGAGAGAAGCGAGCCGGAGGAGGAGGAGGAGATCGCTGGGCGAGGGAGAGGGGAAGAGAGGAGGAGGGGGGGCTGGTGGGGGAAGTGTGATGTTTCCTGTGCGGGGAGCTAGTGAGTTTTCGGGTGGCCGTTGCTATTTCTACCCGCAGCGCGTGCGCGTCGTCCGCGGTTCCGCGCCATCGTGAGGCGTGACGCGCGGACAGGCCAGGGCTGGGGCCTGGGGGCAGCAGACCGCACACCCCGCGGGGCCCGCACGGCGTTCAGACCGCGGGCGCCGTGGTGCTGGTGCGCGCCACGCACGGCGGACGAAAAATCTAAGTACTATCCAGTAGTGCCCGCGCGGCGCGAGGCGCGACCAACACGGTCTACCGCCGGTCTGGCTTGCGCTCGTGCGTCGAATTCTTGACGCGCTCGATCGACGGCTGAATTGCGGATGGGATCGGAGGAGGTTCTAGAACTGGTGCGAGCAGGCCTGAGCGGCAGGTCTTGTATTGGGGATAGCTGCTGTGATGAGTGATGTGGGATGACGATGTATTATGCTCATCATAGGCGGCTGTCGCTCTCCCTCGCAAGAGATCGCCTATTTTGGATCGGAGCTTCTTCTCAATGACGAGTCAATTAAATGTTTTTTTTTTCAATCAGATATTTATTATGCGCCGGGTGAGATCAGATCTGCCACTTGATCAGCAGCTGATGACCAACAGCCTGCATCTGACACGCCTCTGCAGCCTTTCTAAACCACTTCTCGTTTTTTATTTTGCCTTTACACATGTATGGCGGTGTTTTGAGTAAACCAAGTGGAGCTAGCTCACGGTCTCTTTCTTCCACACGCGGAGCATGAGCATCTCCACGTACTCCTTTACTATGTCGGAGTACTGTTCTGTCGAAGAACACTTTTTACATGCCTATCTCAGCCTTTCCAGCGCACTGCCGGTAGATATTCATTCCGCGTCTACACGGATGCAAAAGCTTGCGAGAGGTCCTGATCATGTTTGCAATTCTCATCATCTCTTCTTTCAGTGGCATCGTTTCGTGTGTCTGTCCCGAGGAGAAATGTCATCCCCATCCCACCTTTTGTCTGTCCCTTTGGCTTGGCGTCGAGCAACCTTTCCATCGTTTTTCCTTTCATTCCTAGATAGATCGCGCGTGGTGGGTCCATGCACGCCACGGCCACTCTAGGGAGCAGCAACTAGCTAGCGGGTGATAGGACGAGATAACGCTACCGCAGTTACGTTAGAGAACGACATGGGGTGCTCCGTATCTCGTGTGACCGCAACGTAACGATGCACCGGTGCTGCACTGACGTTTCACCATTATATATAGCGGAATTAACTGGTTGATGGATGCGCGAGCCTGTCTGTTCCTTTTGCCTCTTCGCTAGAGTGTCGATAGCATACATGCACGGACCCACATTAAGTGATTGTACTGTCTTCACTCCTACGTGTACCAGCAGGAAAAGCAACCGTATAGTACTAGTGCTCGTACTCTTCCCCCTCCCTCCTCCTTCTCGTGCTACAGTACCTGAGCAAACTCTCCAAGGAACTGGGCCACTCCCTGGTCCTCTCCGCCGGATTAGCCCGCCGGAGTTGGACGGGGAGGCGTGCCCGAGTAGTTAGGACCCGTAGATGTAGTGGCCGTGTGCCGGTAGTGGGCTTCTTGCCCGGTAGTGGATGCGGAGCTCGGGATCTTGTGCGCCAGATCCAGGGCATGCTAGGGCTCCTTGTTCTTTCGCCCTCCTATGGGGGCAGGAGGCGGAGGAAGGAACACCGTATCCATCAATAAAGGCGTTGGTGGTGAGCTCTCGAGATGCCGCAGGTCAAGTGGTGGAGCTTCTTACGGCGGCGTGGCGAGGAAAAGCGAAGCGGCGTGCGAGCATTGCGGCGACCTTGTCCGCCGGCCGTGGCGGCGAGGGGCAAGGAAGTGGCGGTGGACTGTTCTTCTCTGGAGTGCTCACTCAGGTCTGGGCCGCAGCCTGTTTCCCCTGTTCTTCTCTCTTCTGGGTGTCATGGTGATGGCCAGAGGCGAGAGACGGTGGGAACCGGTTGTGGTGGAGAAGAAGGTGAAGTTTCGATGGCGGAAGTTCCCAAGCGCCGGCGAGATGCGCCACCGCTATCATTGACCAAGGGGGTCACTCCGCGCCCCAGAGTGTTGTGCTCTGAGGATGTTTCTTCCTCCTTCAGGGAGGATCTTGGGCACCTGCAAGGCGTTCATCGCCGAATCCACCCCAAGTGGTCCGTCCCCGGCGGTGGATTCGACGGCTGTTACCGCTATCATTGGCGTCGGTGGAGAAGGCCTCGATCGCGTTTCCCCTTTTTCTTTGAGGGCCTTTTTGTAAAATGCAAGGACAAGTTGGTACTACTTTCTATCCTTGATGTCCTTTGTGTAACTGTAACCCACCGATTGGAATGAAACTTCTGGGTCCTTTCGGACCCTTCTCCGTTCAAAAAAAAAAAAAAACTAGTGCTCGTTTTTCTTTTGTTGCCGGAGAAGCAACGTTAACGTGGTGCTCCATAGTCAGTACTGACAGCGAGGAGAGCATTTCCGGTGCACCCATGCTCAGCAGGACTAGGCTTTTACTAGTACTAATAGCTAGGGTGCCGTTAACCATATCTCTTGTGTGACATATCAGCGGGCTGAATCGGGTTTATTCTGTTTTGAGAAACTACAGCGAGAATAATTATTAATATCCTCGAGAAGGCACTAAGTCTTAACAAAGAACACGAATCTTCCTACCGGGAAGAGTCTATGGTCCATCCCACCTCCAAGACACCAAAGCCATTGAAAGCTGAGTAGACCAGTGACATCGCCGACGAAAGGGAAGAAACCCTAGATGGGGTTTAGTATCACACGCTGCCTATCTCTCTTGCTTCACGCGCGTGTATCGGTTCAGTCTTCTTCACAGTCTAGCGCCAAGACACTGAACTTCTCTTGTGCTACCCTCCCCACTTTTCGATGTCGCTACTACAAGTCACGAATCACCAAGCCAATTTCTCATCGCCACCAGTACTCAAACCATCATTAGTAGTCCTTAGATCTCGGCTTCCATGACATTCTCTATGCATCTACTTTATCATGGAATTAAAAACATGTCTCATGATGGCAACAGACTATAGAGCTTCATCTTGCTCCTCCTAAAACTAAACGATAAAAAAACACGGTTGCGTGCGATCAAATCCCAAATGATCTGGCAATCTCTAGGCATGATTGGCTCATGAAAGTTCGCCGGTGGAGCCTTCTGGAACTCGACACTCCGGCTAGATCACCGAAGATGTGCATAAATAAAATCGACGTCTTGATGTGAGAGGAACTCTAGGACCACCGCCTTTATTAGAACCAAGCCGACAACCCCCCACGCCGCCCGATGGCCTCCACTAGGACCGGCCGCCAAAACCCTACGGACAACCCGAAGGCATGACCGGCAGCGTAGGCAACCTGTGCTGCCCGAAGCCTCCTCCAGATGGCGTCACGACTTCAAGTATGCCAGAGACGAGCCACCACCACGCCATTGATGCAGGACCGCGCGACTGCACAGCCACCGTAGGACCACGCTGCAGCGCCCCACCCGAAGTGTCGCGTCCTGGTTGGTAAACGTAACCCCCACCACCATCCGCCATGGGAGGACTAACACCGCCTCCTCGGGGCACCGCCCCGGTTCCCAACCTTCGCCGTCATGAGCGTGTCGTACGGGGCGATGCACCGATGCGATCAAAGGGCTCCAGGCAAGGAAAAGGACGCCACGCGAGGAGACCGTCCTGACGGCGCCATCGATCGAAGGCCTTTGACCGCCGGCGTCCTCTGGCAGCAGCAGAGGAGATTAGAGAGGAGGCGTTGGGGGCAGCGACGGCTAGGGTTTCTGCCCAAGAGCCGCCCTGAGAGTAACACGGGGACGAGTTAATAACACTAGTGGAATGAAAAATATTTTGACTTGTTGAAAATAAATTTACTAGTGTCGAGACGGTTGGGTCTTGAGACATTGTGGCTTGTGTGCGTCTTTGGTTCCGAGTGCTGTAAGTTGGGGCCATAGCTCCGAAGTTGGTGGTGTGAGTTTGATTCGTTTGATGGACCAACGTCGTGTGAATGACGGGTCTCCTCGCTTGTGTGATTTTTGTCCAGGCCTTCATCATAAAAAGGGGCAATGTATGTTTTTTCGACCGGTTTTCTTATAAGCTAAGGTAGATCCATTTTATTCTATCGATACGGGATGAAGGAATGCCAACTCTGTTGAATAATAGAGCAATTTACCAAGCGAATTATCCATAATAAACGCTAGATAAAACATGATTAGAATAAAATATAAAATACTAATCATGTGAAATAGCGAAAACATATTAAGACATGTAACCAAACAGACTGCAAGACATAAGTCTTGAGATGCGATCAGAACAAGACTGATAAAGAAAACATACACGACAGCGGCAGTAGAAGAGGATGTTGGAATTATGCCCTAGAGGCAATAATAAAGATGTTATTATTATAATTCTTGTTCATCATAACGTTTATATTCCATGCTAGAATTGTATTAAGCGAAAACTTTAATACTTGTGTGGTTTTTGAACAACACCGTGTCCCTAGTATGCCTCTATGGACTAGCTCATTGATTAATGATGGTTAAGGTTTCCTAACCATAGACATGAGTTATCGATTAATAATGAGATCATATCATTGGGAGAATGGTATGATGGACAAACCCAAACTAAGCGGAGCAATTAGATCGTGTCATCGTGTTCATCTTTGCGAAGCTTTTTCTTATGTCAAATATTGTATTCCTTAGACCATGAGATAATACAACTCCATGGTATCGGAAGAAAGCTTTGAGGTCATCAAACGTCATCCTATGAGAGGGTGATCATAAAGGTGTCTCTCAGGTGATCGGAAAGTACCTGTTGGGTTGTATGTATCGAGATGGGATTTGTCCCTCCCAAGTCGGAGAGATATACTTCGGGCCCACTCGATAATCGATATCAACACCGCTTGCAAGCATGTGGTTAAGGAGTTAATCACAAATTGATATCGGATTACGGAAAGAGTAAAGTACTTGCTATGAACGAGATTGAACTAGGTATGGCCGACGCAAGCGATCAAATCTCGGGCAAGTAAAATATCGCGAGACGAATGGAATATATATGGGATTGATTGAATCCTGGCATCGTGGTTCATCCGATATGATCATCAATGAATGTGTGGGAGTCAATATGGGTTTCCAGACCCCGCTGTTGATTATTGATATAAGATCATGTCTGCATATTCTCGAACCCGAAGGGTCACACACTTAACGTGTCTCGGCGCTAGGATAGATTGGATAATTGGTTTATGAGTTTTTGTTCGGAGTCTCGGATGAGATCCAGGACATCACGATAGGTTCCGGAATGGTCCGGAGAATAATATTCATATAAGGCAATGCAGTTTTTGGAGTTCGGAATAGTTTCGGGTTATTCGGTATTGTACCGGAAGCTTCTAGAACCTTCCGGAGGGGGACCAACGTGGCCCCACCTGACGGGAGGGGGCATGGACCTATGAGGGAGTGCCCTGGCCGCATTGGGCCAGGGGAACAAGGCCCCATAGGGCCCAGCCGGCCAAACCCTAGGGAAACCCTAGGGGAGCTTCTAGAAGGGGGGGAACTTGCCCCCCACTCCTCCCTCCTTGGCCGCCGACCCTAGGGCTTGGGGGAGGGGCAAGGGCTAGCCGCCCACCCCTCTATATAAAGAGGGCTGGGGGCGCACCCCTCCCACACCTCCTCCTCAAGCCCTAGCCGCCCTGCTGGCCTCCTCTCTCTCTCCCTCCCGACTGCGTGTAGGCGAAGCCTGCTGCAGAAATTCTCCACCACTTACACCGCTCCGTCGCGTTGTAGATCCAATCCATCTCTCCACCATACTTGCTGGACCAAGGAAGGAGGAGACGTCGAGGTGCCGCACGTGTGCATCTCTCGGAGGCATCGCCACTTGCGGTGTTAGATCGGATCGGATCACGAGGAGGAGAAGCGAGAACGACTACATCACCCACGTTCCGTCGAACGTTCCGCTGTGTGAATCTTCAAGGGTATGAAGATCTCATCTATCCCCCCTCGTTGTTTGCATCTCCTAGATTAGATCTTTGCTTTCCCGTTCGCATCCGTAGAATTTTTTTGATTTACTATGCTGCGAAACCCCTTCAGTGGTATCAGAGCTAGATCTATGCGTAGATGTGTTTCACGAGTAGAACGCAACATGGTTGTTGCGGGCGTTGATGTTTTCTGTTGCAAGCCTCTTGTTTGTGTACTTCTTATGACACGGGATAGTGAGATCGAAGGGTCCAGGCCAACCTTACGCGACATCGTTTGCGAGACCGGCTCCGCACTTGACGTGTGGCTTGTTCCACACATGCAGCTGGTGGATGCCAGTTTCTCTCACTATAGTTGTCATGGGATTTACACCGGAGTTTGGCAACCATAATATCACCGTTGTGGCTTTCCGTAGGTAAGAATCTTTCTTAGCTTGCTACTCCCATAAGTCACGTAAAACATGCAACAACAAAGTAGAGGCGTCTAACTTGTTTTTGCAGGGAGTGTTTTCTGTGATATGGTATGGCCCAAGATGTGATGTGTATGTTGTATGCAATGATCATGTTTTGTAATGTTTCATGATTTGCATGTCGATGAGTACAAAACCGGCAGGAGCCATATGGTTGTCTTTATAATTGTGTATGGCCTATGTGTCAACTTCTTATACGCCATGTAATAGCTTTACTTTATCGCTAAGTAGTTAGCAATAGTTGTAGTTGGTATTCGTGGTGGAGGCAATCATGGTGGAGTGATGGAGATCATGTCGGCACGCACAATATGGAGATCATTGCGCGAAGATTGGCTATACCATGCCACATAAAGTTATATGCATGTGATGTTTATCCTTTTATGTATCTTATTATGCTTAGATCGCGACGGTAGCATTATAAGATGATTCCTCACTTAAAGATCAAGATAAAACGGTGTTCTCCCCATGTATGCACCGTTGCGAAAGTTTGCCGTGTCCAAGCATCACATGATGATCGGGTGCTATAGACTCTACGTTCGCATACAACGGGTGCAAGCCAGTTTTGCACACGCGGAAATACTTGGGTTTGACTTGACGAGCCTAGCATGTACAGACATGGCCTCGGAACACATGAACCGAAAGGTTAAGCATGAGTCATATGAATGATATGATCGACACTTTGTTTTCCACCATTGAAACCACATCTCTTCTCGTGAAGATCGGATTAGGTGTGGTGAATTTGGATCATGTTCACTAAACCAACTTGAGGGATGTTGAATTTAGTGGGAGTTCATCTAGTAATTTGATTAAGTTGAACTAGTTATCTTGAACATAGTCTAATTTGTACTTGCAAATATTATAGATCAAATGGCTAAGTCTAACTTCAACTTCAACGTTTCTGCTGAGAAAGAAAAGCTTAAGAACAATGGGTCTAACTTCACCAATTGGTTCTGCAATCTGAGAATCATTCTCTCTGGCGGATAAAAGGACTATGTCCTTGAGAATGCGCTAGGTGATGCCCCTGCTGTAGATGCGCCGGCTGATGAGAAAGTTGTTTATCAGTCGCGCAAAGATGATTTTGGTGTGATTAAGAGCACCATGTTGTTTGCTATGGAATCGGACCTTCAAAATCGTTTTGAAGACTATCCCGGGCCCTTTGAGATTCTTGAGGAGCTGAAAACTATGTTTCAGACTCAGGCCCGTTCTGAGAGATATGAGATCTCTGAGAAATTCTTTAACTGCAAGATGGAGGAAGGGAGTTCCGTTAGTGAGCACGCCATAAAGATGTCAGGCTACACTCAATGCCTTGAGAAACTGGACTGCAAGATTCCAAAGGAGCTCAAGATTGAGAGGGTTCTGCAATCACTCCCTCCCAGCTACAAAAGTTTTGTAGTGACTCATAATCAGATTGGTTCCACTGATATGATCACCGAGCTCTTCGCTAAGCTGAAGGCTGCGGAGGTGGACATCAAAAAGGATAATCATGTGTTGATGGTCAACAAGACCCCCACCTTTAAGAAAGGAAAGGGTGCAAAGAATCCCTTCAATAAAGGCGGCGGCAAGCGCGTTGCCCCTGCTGAGAAGAAACTCAAGTCTGGACCTAAGCCGGACACTGAGTGCTTCTATTGCAAGGACGAGGGTCACTGGAAGCGCAACTGTCCGAAGTACTTAGCGGACAAGAAGGCTGGCACCATCAAAGGTATATTTGATATACATGTTATTGATGTTTTCCTTACTAGCCCTTGTTGTATTGCCTGGGTATTTGATACTGGTTCAGTTGCTAATATTTGTAACTCAAAACAGGAGCTACGGAATAGACGGCGGCTTGCGAGGGATGAGGTGACGATGCGCGTTGACAACGGATCAAGAGTTGATGTGATGGCCGTCGGCACGCTCTCCTTAGTTTTACCTTCGGGATTAGTTTTAAACCTCAATAAGTGTTATTATGTGCCTGCGTTGAGCATGAACATCATATCTGGATCGTGTTTATTGCAAGACGGTTATTCATTTAAATCTGAGAATAATGGTTGTTCTATTTATATGAGTAACATCTTTTATGGTCATGCACCTGCTGTGAATGGTTTATTTCTTCTGAATCTCGAAAGGGATGAAACACACATCCATAACATTGAGGCTAAGAGATGCAAAGTAGATAGTGATAATACTAATTTGTGGAACTGTCGTCTAGGTCATATTGGTGTAAAACGCATGAAGAAACTCCATTCTGATGGACTTTTGGAGTCTCTTGATTTTGAATCATTTGACACATGCGAACCATGCCTCATGGGCAAGATGATCAAAACCCCGTTCTCCGGAATGATGGAGCGAGCAACGGACTTGTTGGAAATCATACATACCGATGTATGCGGACCGATGAGTGTTTCGACGCGCGGTGGATATCGCTATTTTCTCACTTTTACCGATGACTTAAGTAGATATGGGTATATCTATTTAATGAAACATAATCTGAAACATTTGAAAAGTTCAAAGAATTTCAGAATGAAGTGGAGAACCATCGTAACAGAAAAATTAAGTTTCTACGATCCGATCGTGGAGGTGAATATTTGAGTTATGATTTTCTGACGCATCTTAAAGCAAGCGGAATCATTTCGCAACTCACGCCACCCGGAACACCACATCGCAATGGTGTGTCTGAACGCCGGAATCGAACTCTTTTAGATATGGTCCGATCAATGATGTCTCTAACTGATTTGCCGTTATCATTTTGGGGTTATGCATTAGAAAGCGCTGCATTCACTTTAAATAGGGCACCATCTAAATCCGTTGAGACGACACCGTATGAACTGTGGTTTGGTGCTAAACCTAAGTTGTCGTTTCTTAAAGTTTGGGGATGCGAAGCTTACGTCAAGAAGTTGATGCCGGAAAAGATCGAACCCAAAGCGGATAAATGTGTCTTCATAGGATATCCTAAGGAAACTATTGGGCATACCTTCTATCACAGAACCGAAGGCAAAGTGTTTGTCGCAAAGAACGGATCCTTTCTTGAGAAGGAGTTTCTCTCGAAAGAAGTGAGGGGGAGGAAAGTAGAGCTAGACGAGGTTGTTGAACCTTCTCTTGAATTGGAGGGTAGCGCAGCACCTGAAATTGTTCCAGTGCTGCCTACACCAACAATAGAGGAAGCTAATGACAAGGATCATGAAGCTTCGGACGATGCTACTACTGAAAGTCGCAGGTCGACAAGGTCGCGTGCCCCTCCTGAGTGGTACGGAAACCCTGTCTTAACTGTCTTGTTAGTAGACGACAGTGAACCTGCGAACTATGAGGAAGCGATGATGAGCCCAGACTCTGAGAAATGGCTAGAAGCCATGAAATCCGAATTGGGATCCATGAGCGAAAACCAAGTATGGACTTTGGTGGACCCTCCTAGCGACCGAAAGGCCGTTGAGTGCAAATGGATCTTCAAGAAGAAAACGGACGCGGATGGTAATGTTACCGTCTATAAAGCGCGACTTGTCGCGAAAGGTTTTCGACAAGTTCAAGGTGTTGACTACGATGAGACTTTCTCTCCCGTAGCGATGTTTAAGTCCATTCGTATTTTATTAGCAATTGCCGCGTTTCATGATTATGAAATATGGCAGATGGATGTCAAGACTGCGTTCCTTAATGGCAACATTGCTGAAGAGTTGTATATGATGCAACCCGAAGGTTTTGTTGATCCTAAGGATGCTGATAAAGTGTGCAAACTTCAGCGTTCCATTTATGGACTGAAGCAAGCATCTCAGAGTTGGAACCTTCATTTTGATCAAGTGATGAAGAGCTTTGGATTTTTTTCCAAATTGCTACGAAGCTTGTATCTACAAGAAAGTGAGTGGGAGCTCAGTGACATTTCTGGTACTATATGTGGATGACATATTGATTATTGGAAATGACATTGACATGCTTAACGATGTGAAGAGTTATTTGAACAATTTTTTTCAATGAAAGACCTAGGGGAAGCTGCTTATATATTGGGCATCAAAATCTATAGAGATAGACAAAGACGCCTGATAGCTTTAAGCCAGAGTATATACCTAGACAAAGTTCTGAAAAGGTTCAGAATGGATAAGGCAAAGAGAGGATCAGTGCCTATGTTGTCAGGTAAGATATTGAGCAAGGCTCAGTGTCCAGCTACGGTAATGATAGAGAAGCTATGATCAAAGTGCCTTATGCCTCGGCCATAGGTTTTATCATGTATGCCATGCTGTGTACTAGACCGGATGTGTCCAATGCTCTTAGTTTGACGAGCAGGTACCAAAGTGATCCAGGAGTGGAACACTGGACAACTGTGAAGAACATCCTAAAATACTTGAATAGGACTAAAGAAATGTTCTTAGTCTATGGAGGTGATGAACAACTCGACGTAAAAGGTTATGTCGACGCTAGTTTCGACACCGACAAGGATGATTCTAAATCTCAGACAGGATACGTTTATATTTTGAATGGAGGAGCTGTGAGCTGGAGAAGCTGCAAGCAAAGCGTGATCGCGGGATCTACAGTAGAAGCGAAATACATGGCTGCTGCAGAAGCGTCAAGTGAAGGAGTTTGGATCAGGAACTTCATCACTGAGCTTGGCGTGGTTCCAAGTGCCTTGGACCCACTAGAGATATTGTGTGACAACACTGGCGCCATAGCACTCGCTAAGGAACCAAGATATCATCCAAAGACCAAGCATATCAACCGCAAGTTTCATATAATCTGAGATTATATAGCAGATGGAGATCTGAAGATTAGCAATGTACATACAGATCTGAATGTCGCAGATCCATTGACTAAACCTCTTCCACGTGCAAAACATGATCAGCACCTTAGTGCCATGGGTGTTAGATTGTTGCCAGATGTAAACTAGATTATTGACTCTAGTGCAAGTGGGATACTGTTGGAATTATGCCCTAGAGGCAATAATAAAGATGTTATTATTATAATTCTTGTTCATGATAACGTTTATATTCCATGCTAGAATTGTATTAAGCGGAAACTTTAATACTTGTGTGGTTTGTGAACAACACCGTGTCCCTAGTATGCCTCTATGGACTAGCTCATTGATTAATGATGGTTAAGGTTTCCTAACCATAGACATGAGTTGTCGATTAATAATGAGATCATATCATTAGGAGAATGGTATGATGGACAGACCCAAACTAAGCGGAGCAATTAGATCGTGTCATCGTGTTCATCTTTGTGAAGCTTTTTCTTATGTCAAATATTGTATTCCTTAGACCATGAGATAATACAACTCCCTGGTATCGGAAGAAAGCTTTGAGGTCATCAAACGTCATCCTATGAGAGGGTGATCATAAAGGTGTCTCTCAGGTGATCGGAAAGTACCTGTTGGGTTGTATGTATCGAGATGGGATTTGTCCCTCCCAAGTCGGAGAGATATACTCCGGGCGCACTCGATGTCGATATCAACACGCTTGCAAGCATGTGGTTAAGGAGTTAATCACAAAGTGATATCGGATTACGGAAGTAAAGTACTTGCTGTGAACGAGATTGAACTAGGTATGTGCATGCAAGCGATCAAATCTCGGGCAAGTAAAATATCGCGAGACGAAGGGAATATATATATGGGATTGATTGAATCCTTGCATCGTGGTTCATCCAATATGATCATCGATGAATGTGTGGGAGTCAATATGGGTTTCCAGACCCCGCTATTGATTATTGATATAAGATCATGTCTGCATATTCTCGAACCCGAAGGGTCACACACTTAACGTGTCTCGGCGCTAGGATAGATTGGATAATTGGTTTATGAGTTTTTGTTCGGAGTCTCGGATGAGATCCAGGACATCATGAGAGGTTCCGGAATGGTCCGGAGAATAAGATTCATATAAGGCAATGCAATTTTTGGAGTTCGGAATAGTTTTGGGTTATTCGGTATTGTACCGGAAGCTTCTAGAACCTTCCGGAGGGGGACCAACGTGGCTCCACCTGCCGGGAGGGGGCATGGGACTATGAGGGAGTGCCCTGGACGCATTGGGCCAGGGGCACAAGGCCCCATTGGGCCCAGCCGGCCAAACCCTAGGGAAACCCTAGGGGAGCTTCTAGAAGGGGGGGGGGACTTGCCTCCCACTCCTCCCTCCTTGGCCGCCGGCCCTAGGGCTTGGGGGAGGGGCAAGGGCTGGCCGCCCACCCCTCTATATAAAGAGGGCTGGGGGCGCACCCCTCCCACACATCCTCCTCAAGCCCTATCCGCCCTGCTGCCCTCCTCTCTCTCTCCCTCCCGACTGCGTGTAGGCGAAGCCCTGCTGCAGAAACTCTCCACCACTTGCACCGGGACGTCGTGTTGTAGATCCAATCCATCTCTCCACCATACTTTCTAGACCAAGGAAGGAGGAGACGTCGAGGTGCCGCATGTGTGCATCTCTCGGAGGCATCCCCACTTGCGGTGTTAGATCGGACCAGATCGCGAGGAGGAGAAGCGAGTACGACTACATCACCCATGTTCTGTCGAACGTTCCGCTGTGCGAATCTTCAAGGGTATGAAGATCTCATCTATCCCCCCTCGTTGTTTGCATCTCCTAGATTAGATCTTGGCTTTCCTATTCGCATCCGTAGAAATTTTTTGATTTACTATGCTGCGAAACCCCTTCAGAGGAACCGCCGGTGTTCGTGTTGGCACCGTCATTAGCCATGTTGTCGAGGAAGAGGGTGCTGATGTAGGGGAAGAAGTACTCGTTCGGGAAGACGTCGGAGCAATCGTATCCGAGAGGGAGTCCGTGATGAAGCCAGTAGTCACGCCGATAGCGCTCCCCAAAAACCTTATCGCCCTTCTCCCGTACAGGACTCGAAGCAGCGGAGTCTTGGAGGCCTACTGTCCCGGCTCGCAGTGCACGCCACAAGACATGATGGGGAAGATCTAAGTAGCGCAGTGCTGTGGAACTAGAGGCGCTAAGGGTTTGTGGTAGTGTATCTAAGAGGAGTCGCGACCTCTCTCTTATATAGACATAGAGGGGTAGGCAGGCAGTCTGCGCTGAAGATGAAACGAACAGACAGAAGCCCACCGGGCACCCTCCACTCAGTTAATATTTATTTATCTCGTATTAAAAGTCCAAAACGTTTCATGCGTGGCAAAATAAAGCTCGTCTCGGCGAGATTCCCGCAACCCGCAACCCGCAACCCGCGGCGCGCGCGCGTCGTGATGTGACGAGGCGAGGCGTGGCGAGGCGAGCGAGGAGGAGGAGGAGCGCGCGTGTGGAACTCTCTCCTTCTCCTTCTCATCCTTTTACCAAGTGGTAGGAGAGCTCACCTTATAAGCTGGTCCAACTTCCACTCAACTAGCAATGTGGGACTAAACATTTGTCCCAGCTCTTGCCTTGAATGAATGGGCCACATGGGCCTCTAGGATTTTCAGGAATTATTGAAATGGAAAATGGGCTAGACTATTTGGGCCAAAATTCCAACAATCCCCCACCAGATCCCAGAGGCACATGTAATTTTCCTTTGGTTCCAAAACACTGTTTATATACCGGTACTGTAGTGGAGACTGTTAAGTTGAACTTCCACCTAGAATTCTATGCTACACTAGGTTGCGACTTGTACAGTGGACTATGCCTTGAACTGCAAGTTTGCTGCAACCTAGCTTCACACGAAGCCTTGACCGATACTGGCCTACCGTGGGACTTCCCCGCGGGTGGAGCTTATGCGTCATACTCCATGGCCTTTCATGAGTTTATTAGAGAGCACCCAACTCTCATAGACTGCGACGTTTGACAGTCAGACTCATAATAGGTGTGTTCTTCAATAGATGTTCTGCAAGACAACATCTCTTCTTAAGATTAAGCCATTTAGAACACATTAAGCTAAAATCAACCTGCCGTGCAGAATAGTAAAGTATTGCATCTTCACGGAGTGGTGTTCATTAAAGTGGGAATACTTCTCCCAGTCTACCAACAGCTTGTCTCCCAATTCTAATTCACGGGATCTCTGATCACATAGATTGGTTTGCCACTGTGGAAAACTCATAGTGTGGGTCTTATACCCATCTCCTTCGATGCATTTTCTATCACATTGCGTGATAGTCCCTTTGTGAAGGGATCTGCCAGGTTCTTAGATGTTTGGATATAATCCAATGCAATAACTCCGGAGTTTCTCATTTTCCTGAAGATTTTAGTCTCCTCTTCACATGTCTTGAGGACTTCATATTATCCTTAGAACCGTTCACCTTAATAATCATAGTTTGATTATCACAGTTCATTGGAATTGCGGGTATAGGTTTTTCAACCACAGGTAAGTCCATCAAGAGTTCACGAAGCCACTCTACTTCAATAGTGGCCGTGTCTAGTGCTGTGAGTTCTTCTTCCATAGTTGACCTCGTTAAGATGGTCTGCTTGCAAGACTTCCAAGAAATAGCGCCACCACCAAGTGTGAAAACATATCCACTCGTGGCCTTTATCTCGTCAGCATCAGATATCCAATTTGAATCACTATAACCCTCTAGTACCCTCGGATACCCGGTATAGTGTATGACATAGCTCGCAGTGCCTTTTAGATATCGCATAACTCTCTCAAGAGCATGCAATGATCATCTCCTGGATTTGAAACAAATCGACTGAGTTTGCTTACAACAAAGGCGATGTCAAGCCTCGTGGCACTAGCTAAATACATAAGCGAGCCAATGATTTGAGAGTATCTTAGTTGGTCTCTAGCATTTCCTTGATTCTTTCGAAGCAACACACTAGGATCATATGGTGTAGGAGAAAAATTGACGATGCTATACCCGAAATGACTCAAGATCTTTTCCACATAGTGGGACTGAGGCAGTGTAATCCCACCATCATCATCTCTCAATAGCTTGATGTTCAGGATGACATTAGCTACTCCCAGATCCTTCATCTCAAAGGAACGAGATAAGAAATCTTTGACCTCCTTAATTGCATTAAGGTTGGTTCCAAAAATCAGTATGTCATCAACATACAAACAAAGGATGACTCCCTCACCCCCACCATGGGGATAGTATACACACTTGTCAGCTTCGTTTACAACAAAGCCTGCAACGGTTAAGGTTTTATCAAATTTTTCGTGCCACTGCTTAGGTGCTTGTTTAAGACCATATAAAGACTTCAGTAGCTTGCACACTTTTCTTTCTTTACCATTTACTACAAAACCATCTGGTTGATCCATATAAATTTCCTCATCCAACTCTCCATTTAGGAAAGCCGTCTTAACGTCCATTTGGTGAACGAGAAGACCGTGTGAGACAGCCAGAGAAAGTAGTACTCGAATGGTGGTAAATCTTGCTACAGGTGAGTAAGTGTCAAAGAAGTCTTCACCTTCCTTTTGGGTATAACCCTTGGCCACAAGCCTTGCCTTGTACTTCTCAATAGTACCATCAGGCCTTAGTTTCTTCTTAAACACCCATTTACATCCTACAGGTTTGCACCCATAAGGAAGATCAGTGATCTCCCATGTTTCATTAGCTAAGATGGAATTCATCTCACTATGAACATCTTCCTTCCAGTAGTCAGCATCAGGAGATGCATAAGCTTCTGAAATAGAAGTGGGACTGTCATCGACAAGGTACACAATGAAATCATCACCAAAAGACTTTGCAGTCCTTTGTCTCTTGCTCCTTTTAGGAATTTCATTATCATCCTCCTTAGGACTTTCAGAGTGTTCAATTGGAATGGTAGGTTCAGATAATATAGCAAATTCCTGATTATATGAATTAGGTATCTCTGGATTTGATTGTCAACACCCGGATTTTTAATCCCAGATGCCTGTTATGCCATACATCGCAATCCCAGGATTACCATTTTTGCGAGACATAACAAAATTGGATACCATAGTACATCATCCATTACAAACCGTACATAAGTTCTTACACAAATAGGGATCTCATGATCCAGTTCTTAATACAACTTCAAGAAGCGGAATACGTAATACTAACGGTAGCGTAGGCGAAGCTCCATCTTCAGGGTCACAGGCAATGCTGACGATGGGAGATGAACCTAGTTGTCGTAACCTTCCTGGGTCCATCCTCCAGGTACTCCTCTTCATAGTCTGGCCACGGGAATAGCGAGGGACAAAGCCATGAGTACTCTTTAAGTACTCGCAAACTAATACTAACAAGTGGAAGGGTTTTTTGATAATAGGACACTAGGCTCTAGGGTTGTTTTGAAAGAAGCCAGATTTACCTCTACTAAGTTCAGAAATAAAAGCAGCTAGTCACATTTTTATAACACCTAAATAGGATCTTGTAACTCATGTCACAACTCTGTTGTGGTCAAGTCAAAGTCTCACTTCCTTTCACAAATCATTTTGAAAAGTCTGACGGGGGAACAGTATGGACACTCCAACTGTCCATAATCATGACGCTCTATTCGAATAGTTTGACACTCTGCGGAGATTGTACACTTTCACCACAACATTCGATACATCCGTCAGAACAAATCTTGAATTCACCATACTCGATGATGGATAATCAATCCTAACCTTTCAATTACGCCTAGTATAAGCACCTCTCCTGTGAGTTTGGCCTCCCAACCATGACCAACCTGTCATCTTGGGTGCCGCAGTGGACAATCTTCACAAGGTAGCCTCACTCGGACCTTGGCCGTGGGAACTAATACTAAGGTATATAAGTTTCGGTAAGCCCTACCCAATTATCGGGTATTGTGGTTGTACGATAAAATTGGAATGGTATCGCATCCAGACAACCATCAGTTTTATAAAGGGCTAAGGCTCATGCCTCAACATTTTCATCACCAAATCATCAGGTGTTCGAAAACACATGTCAAAACATCTCAGTAGAATGATCCATCATTCTAAGGTTTTCATAACCATTTTCACCAAGTATTCCCATCTAATGTTGATCAAGTTTTATGCTTAGCACTAGCATCTACAAGTGGGGGTAAGCACTAATGGGGGATAGTATACTAGTGGAGTTTCAACTAAGTTCAGTCTTATGCCTTAGGATGACATCAAGATTTTCTAGCTTAGGCCAAATTTTATGCTCTTTATGCAACCTTCAATATATGTTTCTAGAATCTACTCTAAGTTAAAGCTTTGATAAAGAAATAAAGTATAGGGCTTGCAAATAAAACTAGGATTGGTTTATCAAGTGGATATGATCACATATGCTTAAGGCATATAGTTGACATAGTAGCAAGTAAGTATTAGCTTGCCCAATTAAGGCTTGCTAAAGTAGAGTATCTTGCAAGTGTTAGCTTGCAGGTATTGGCTTGCAAAGTTAACTTGTATAGTAAGGCTTGATAAAGTAGAGTATCTTGCAAGTGTTAGCTTGCCTTATGCAGACAAGTGGTTGAAGTTCTCCTCGGCTTCTTCTTCATAGTATCCTCCTTCCTCCTCGTATCCTTGGTCGGTACTAGCGTCTATGAATAAATACGAGGTACACAATCACCAAACAATACTTAACTACTTGCATTCATCACACACAAGGGTCCTATAGATGATCTAGCATCATCACTAACATTACAAGCATTTGACTTAAATATTTTGGTTTTAGAAAAGTAATTTCTACTAATTGAAAAACTACTTAAGATTTAATATTCTCCAAACCAAACATGGGATCATGTTGACACATGTCATCACCACATATTTTAGTCCATGGGAATGTGATTTAAAGTGGTGTCACCATTTAATAAGGTTTTACCCTTTTATTTTTAATTAAATAAAGTGACTAGAAATGCCTATGTAGCATTCTTTTATTACTTGAACATTATTTCTGTAAGTAAACATATATATTTATATATATTCTGAAAGGTATGGTTAAATATGATTTTTGAGAGTTGGAATCAACTCAAAAGCTATTATGGTTTTAATTTGAAAAATGTTTGAATGCAGAAAAGCTTCTTCCTTGTTATTTTTACCAAGGATGATCTACAGATCCAAATGACTTGAATCCAACGAGCTTGGATTCAGCATTCCTAGACCTTTCTAACAAAATTGGTTTCATTCAATTTGGTTCACTGAATCGACCTGGTTTGATTTTTGAAACTGGGTACAGAAGTGTGTTTGAAATAAAATGGAAAAGGTTAAATTCAAATAACTGGGCTGCGCGGGAAGTGATACTGGGCCGGCCTGCTAAGCACAGCGCTTACGCGGGCTGGTTAAGTGGCTGTCCCCACGCGTCAGTGAGACGAGGGGGTGCGAAGCACTATGGGGCGATGTGGTGCGTTCGATCTGGTTCTAATCCAACGGTTGAGGGTCATCGTCGACGTTGGGAAACGCCGGCGAGACAGAAACCTAGCGCGGCCAATGGGGGTCGTTGGGGGCTCACCGGGGTTCAGGCGAGGGTCGGCGAGGCAGGCGAACAACAAAGTCGACGACGACGAACCTCCTGGTACCGGCAACTTCTCCTTCTTCTCCAGAAGCGGCAGACTCCGGTGAAATTCCGGCGAAGTGCTGCTCGCCTTGCTTCGGGAATGGGGTGGCACGATCAGTGAGGAGAGGGGAGTGAGATGGTGTGCTCAATTCGGCTGGGGTGGCCTCTATTTATAGTCGCGACGATGAAACCAAATAGGATGGGCAGGCGACGGTGGCGACATGGCTACGGGCAGCTAGCGGCATGGCCGGCAGTGGCGATCGCTTAGTGCTCTCCTGGCGATGCTCTACGGCTTTAATGCGCGCGTAGGGGCAGTGCGGTTTGGTCTAGAATGCGCGATGCTCTGCACGGCAGAGGCGGCGTCTTCGACGTTGAGCGATGGCTGTGCGTCTTGGGGCGGCGAACGGTGATGTTTGGCGGTCTCCTGGGTCGGTGGCGATCATGTATGCACGCCTTGGCGGCTAGGCATGCGTGGGCGTCGGTCGAGTGTGGCGCTCTGGCGCATGCTCGGCATGTTCTTTGGCGGTAGGCGCGGTTCGTGCGTGTGGTCCAGGGTTTGGCAACGCTCGCGGCTGGGACAGGGAGTGGCGGTGGACGGTGGGCTGCCTCCCAGACAAGGTTGGCACGACTAAATCTCCTCCTAGCTTGCTGTCTCCACTAGGGTGGCATGGTGAGCTTCAGCTGTTCACCATTGATGTCATTGCCTAGCTTACAGTGAGTCTAGTGCTTGGTTTAACTTGCTAGGTGATCTACTGAGATGGTTGTGAGCTAGAGAGGGAACAAGTTAGGCTTTAATCACTGCTCACAATAGTGTTTAAGATTTTGATGGTTTGTGTCTGCAATGTGTTTGATGAAATGGCCGCAAGAATTCAAGTTTTGAATTTTGAAAAGATTTTTGGTGTGTGTGCTAGGTTGGTGCTGATGAGTCTGCAGATGCTTGGGTTTTGAAAGTTGACCTTGTTTGAGTGGTTTTTGAAAAAGTGGGATCTTCCCATATGATAAAGATTCAATTTTGAACTGTCCTTTAAACTATGCATTTGAATGTTTCTGGATGATCACAAAGTGGGACTTGATACTTTGTTATGAGTACAATCAAGGGGTGCAAAGATCTAGAAAAGTTTCTGTTAAGTTATGAAAGTTTGAGACAGCCAAAGTAGGCATGGGAGTTAAATTGGTCAAAATATTTGTTTTGATTTACTTGTCTTTGAGAAAAGTTTGGGAATTGTTTAGATGATGTTTATTTCACCTAAGCATCCATTTACAAGCAAAGGAACACATAAACAAGTTGGTTCAAAAGAATTTAAAATGAAATGCATACTCACATGCATGCTTTCATATTTTTATTTAGCAAAGTTTTTTTAACCCTAAATTTGATGATTAGAGTTTGATGATCCAAGTTTAGTATTTTTGGGATGTTACATTGATGAGTTAGGTTTATCCTTCATTGGAAAGATATCCTCAAAGAAAGTCGCATCAGTCGACTCCATGATTGTACCGACATGAATGTCAGGCACTTCAGATTTTACTATCAAGAATCTATAACCAATGCTATGAAAAGCATAGCCCAGAAAAACACAATCAATGGTTTTTGGTCCAAGCTTGTGCTTCTTGGGGATTGGTACATTAACCTTTTCCAAACAACCCCAAGTACGTAAGTAAGAGAGTTTTAATCTTTTCTTCTCCCATTCTTCGAATGGAGTAATTTCTTTGTTCTTTGTGGGAACTCGGTTTAGGACATGACACGTGGTCAATAGTGCCTCCCCCACCATTCCTTAGAAAGACCCGATGTGTCTAACATGGCGTTAACCAAATCTGCTAGAGTACGGTTCTTTCTTTCGGCTACTCCATTTGACTGGGGTGAGTAGGGAGGCATCCTCTCATGAATTATGCCATGTTCCGCACAAAAGGAATCAAACTCGTTGGAAAAATACTCTCCACCACGATCAGACCTAAGCCTCTTAATCTTTCGATCAAGTTGATTTTCTGCCTCAACTTTATAGATTTTGAAGAAACTCAAAGACTCATCTTTTGATTTCAGAAGATACACATGACAATATCTCGTAGAGTCATCGATCAAAGTCATGAAATATTTCTTTCCACCTTTTTTCAACACACCATTCATCTCACAAAGATCAGAATGTATGAGCTCAGATTCCAACAAATGGCAAGAAGCCATGAAATCCGAGATTGGATCCATGTACGAAAACCAAGTATGGACTTTGGTGGACTTACCGGAGGGCCTGAAGGCTGTCGAGAACAAATGGATTTTCAAGAAGAAAACAGATGCTGATGGTAATGTTACTGTCTATAAAGCTCGACTTGTCGCAAAGGGGTTTCGACAAATTCAAGGAGTTGACTACGATGAGACTTTCTCACCAAGATGCGAAGCTAAAGTCTGTGAGGATTATGTTAGCAATCGCTGCATATTATGATTATGAGATATGGCAGATGGATGTCAAAACAACATTCCTCAATGGAGACATTGATGAAGAGTTGTATATGATGCAACCCAAAGGTTTTGTCGATCCTAAAGATGCTAACAAGGTATGCAAACTTCAACGGTCCATCTATGGATTGAAGCAAGCATCCTGAAGTTGGAATCAACGTTTTGATAAGGTGATCAAAAGTTTTGGTTTTATACAAACTTATGGAGAAGCTTGTATTTACAAGAAAGTGAGTGGGAGCTCCGTAGCATTCTTAATACTATATGTAGATGACATATTGTTGATTGGGAATGATGTAGACCTTCTTAATAGTGTCAAGGAATATTTGAATAATAGTTTTTCAATGAAAGATCTTGGCGAAGCAGCTTACATATTAGGCATAAAGATTTATAGAGATAGATCAAGACGCCAAATATCATTGTCACAAAGTACATATTTGGACAAAGTTCTAAAGAGGTTTGGAATGGAAGATAGCAAGAAAGGGTTCTTGCCCATGTTGCCCAATACGACCTTGAGTAAAACTCAAAGTCCGACATCGGCAGAAGATAGAGAAAGGATGAGTAAGACTCCCTATGCCTCAGCCATAGGATCTCTAATGTATGCCATGCTATGTACAAGACCCGACATTGCATATGTTGCTAGCAGATATCAAAGTGATCCAGGAGTGGATCATTGGATAGCTGTCAAAAACATCCTTAAGTACCTGAGAAGAACTAAGGATATGGTTCTTTCTTATGGAGGTGATGAACAGCTCATTGTTAATGGTTACACCGATGCTAGTTGGAACACCGATCCGGATGATTCTAAATCACAATCTGGATACGTATTTATTTTGAATGGTGCAGCAGTTAGCTAGAGGAGTGCAAAGCAAAGCGTTGTGGCGAGATCTTCAACTGAATCGGAATACATGGCCGCTTCGGAGGCTTCACAAGAAGCGATATGGATGAAAGAGTTCATTACAGAGCTGGGTGTGGTTCCTAGTGCGCTGGACCCAATGTCTATCTACTGTGATAACATGGGTGCCATAGCCAATGCGCAAGAACCAAGGTCACACAAGAAGCTGAAGCATATCAAGCTACGTTTTCACGCTATTCGAGAACATGTCCAAGATGGGGACATAAAGATTTGCAAAGTACACACAGATCTGAATGTGGCGGATCCGTTGACTAAACCTCTCCCGAGGGCAAAACATGACCAGTACCAAACTGCCATGGGTGTTCGGTATATTACCATGTAATCTAGATTAGATGACTCTAGTGCAAGTGGGAGACTGTTGGAGATATTCCCTAGAGGCAATAATAAATGTAGTTATTATTATATCTTTGTGTTTGTGATAAATGTTTACATTCATGCTATAATAGTATTAACAAGGAAACATTAATACTTGTATGATTTGTAAACTTAAATTGAAGTCCCTAATAAAGCCTCTATACATCACTATCTTGTTGGTTAATAAATGATTGTGGTTTCCCTATCATGAATATTGAGATGTTATTAACAACAAGATCATATCGTTAGGAGAATGATATGGTGTACATACTCCTATAGATAAGCGTAGCATAAAGATCAAGTCATTTTAATAGTTCAATTGCTATATGCTTTCTGATACATAGTAACCTAATTCCTTCGACCATGAGATCATGCATATCACCTTTACCGGATGGATGCTTTGATGACATCAAACACCACACACCGTGGCGGGTGGCTATAAAGGTGGCATTGAGTGTTCGGAAAGTATTGGTTGAAACACATGGATCAAGAGTGGGATTTGTCCATCCATATGACGGATAGATATACTCTGGCCCTCTCGGTGAAATGTCATCCAATTAGCTTGCAAGCATGTGGTGGCTCACAAGGGATCACATATCACAGAACGAGAAAGAGTACTTATCGGTAACGAGGTTGAACTAGGTATGCAGAGATACCGACGATCATAACCTCGGATAAGTAAACTATCGTGAGACAAAGGGAAATTGGTATCGTATGTAAGTGGTTCATTCGATCGCAAAGTAATCGTAGAAATATGTGGGAGCCATATGAATTTCCAGATCCTCTATTGGTTATTGTTCAGAGAAGTGTCTCGATCATGTCCGCATAATTCACGAACCGTAGGGAGACACACTTAAGGATTCGACGTTGTTTGAGTAGTTATGGAATGATGAGAAAGAGTCCGAATGTTGTTCGGAGTCTCGAATGGGATTCGGGATATCACGAGGAGATCCGGAATGGTCCGGAGAATAAGATTCATATAAGGAAAGTCCTGTTTCGGAGTTGGGGAATGGTTCCGGTGTTTTCATCGGGAATGTTCTAGAAGGTTCCGGAATGTCCAGCACTCTGGAGGGGAAGGGTCCATGAATGTGTTATATCAAGTTGGTATGATTGCATCATGTACTAAGTGTCATCGCTGACAAAATATAGGATTTAATCAAATCCTTGTTTGAAAAGTCAAACGCCAATTTAAAAGTCAAACGGCTAATTTTGGGAAGTGGAGGGGAGGTGGAAACCGAGTTGGGGAGGAGTTCCTCCCCTCCACCGCCGGCCCACCTCCAAGCCGAGTTGGGGAGGGACTCCCCTCCCCTTGGCCGGCCCCTCCACCTATAAAAGGAGGGGCAGGGCTCCCCTCCTTGACACCCAACACCTCCACCTCTAAACCCTAGCCGCCGGCGCCGCCACCTCCACTGCCGCCGCCGTCGCCCTAGGGCAAACCGCCGCCGCCGCCTAGATAACCCTAGCCGCCGGCTTGCCCCCTCCTCGGCGTGTCTAAACCGTATATCGTTGAGGGCTCTCTCATAGTCCACCATACTCGCTCCGGCTTAAGGCGAAGCCCTGCGAGATCTCCCCTCTACTTCCGGTACCACGCCGTTGTGCTGCCGGAATCGCGAGGAGAGTGCTACAACCTCCGCTGCCTGCTGGAACAAGGGAGAGGAAGGTCTTCGTCGAGTACCGAACGTGTGACCGACTGCGGAGCGCTCGAACGCAGCTTGGAAGGATCGTCTACGCGATCTTGAGATCGGGAAGAGTACGACTACATCACCCACGAGAATCCGCTCTCGTTAAACACTTTGGAATCTTCGAGGGTGAGCTATTCCATCGACTCGTTGCTACAATCTAGTAGATAGATATTAGCTTGTTTGTTTGTATGTGGTAGAATTTTTTTGTTTTCCATGCTACGAAACCCTACAGTGGTATCAGAGCCGTGTCTATATGTAGATCTGTTGCACGAGTAGAACACAATGGTCATTGTGGGCGTTTATGCTTTTATTGTCGATTGCTTCTTGTGTACTTTGCATCTTGTGGGATGTTGGGATGAAGCGGCCCGGGCTAACCTTACATGACATCGTTCATGAGACTTGTTCCACGCTTGACATGCAACTTGTATTGCATAAGTGGCTTTGCGGGTGCCTGTTTCTCCTAGCATAGTTAAGATCCAATTTACAACGGGTGATTAACAATACTAGTATCAATGTTGTTGTTCATGTTCGTAAGTTAGAGCGACACTTATTGAAAGCCCCAAACCACGTAAAACATGCAAAGAAAGTAGAGGCATCTAACTTTGTTTTGCAGGGGTGTGCAGTGATGTGATATGGCCATGATTGTGATTATATTTGATGTATGCAATGCTCCTTATTGTAAGTTGGCAACTGGCAGGAGCCATATGGTTGTCTTTAATTTATGTTAAGACCCGCGTGTCTATTCAAAGTAGTTGTAATAGTTGAAGCCGGTGGACGACAACCATGAAGAAGCGTCATTGACCTTGATGCAATGCCGGTGATGATGGAGATCATGTTCGTGCTTGAAGATAGAGATCGGAAGCACAAAGAAGAAAAGGCCATATCATATCACATATTATGAATTGCATGTGATGTTAATCCTTTATGCATTTTGTATTGCTTAGTAGACGACGGTAGCATTATAAGATGATCCCTCATGCACATGAATTTCAAGTCATAAAGTGTTCACCCTTAGTTAGCACCGTTGCTAAAGCTTGTTGTTTCGAAGCACCACGTGATGATCGGGTGTGTTAGATTCATAAGTGTATACAACGTGAGCAAGCCAGATTTGCTCATGCGAAACTAAGGTTTGATCTTGACGAGCCTAGCATGTACGGACATGGTCTCGGACACGGATCACCGAAAGGTAAAGCATGAATCATATAGTAGATATGATGAACATGTCGATTGTTCGCCATTGAAACTATATCAACTCTCGTGATGATCGGTGTTGATGTGGTGGATTTGGTTCGTGTGATCACTAAAACAATGTGAGGATATTGTTTTGAGTGGGAGTTCACCTAGATTAATTTTATTATTAATTTGAACTCAATTTGTCATAAACTTAGTCTAAACTATTGCAAATATGTTGTAGATCAATGGCAGCCTACCATCAATTTTAATGCATTCCTAGAGAAAGAAAAGTTGAAAACAATGGAAGCAACCGGCGGATTGGTTCCGCAATTTGAGGATTGTCCTCATAGCTGGTAATTTGACCTATGTCTTTGGATGCACATTGGGTGACCACACTGCGGTGATCTTGCCGATGAAGTAAAGAATGTTTATCTCACTCGGAAGACTCGGTACTCCAGATTCGGTGCTATCTTGTATGGTTTAGAATCGGAGCTTCAGAAAAGGTTTGAGAATTCAGACCCATATGATATTGTCGAGGATCTCAAATTGATCTTTGAGACTCATGCGGCAATTGAAAGCTATGAGTCTTCTGAAAAGTTCTTTAACTGCAAGATGGAAGAGGGCAGCTCCATCTGTGAGCATGTGCTTAAGATGTCTGGGCACGCAAACAAACTTCAAAGCTTGGGTATAGTGATTCCTAATGCTTTGGCGATTTACCGCGTCCTCCAATCACTACCACCAAGTTACAAGAACTTTGTGATGAACTACAACATGCAAAACATGAACAAGACGTTGCCAGAACTCTTTGCCATGTTGAAATCTGCAGAAGTGGAGATCAAGAAAGAGCACCAAGTGTTGTTGGTCAATAAGACCACCAAATTCAAGAAAGGCAAGTCTAAGCAAAAAGGAAACTTCAATAAGGGTGGTAAGAAAGTTACCATGCCAATGAAGAAGACCAAGGCTGGACCTAAGCCTGATACTGAGTGCTTTTACTGCAAGGGAGAAGGTCACTGGAAGCGGAATTTCCCAAAGTACTTGGCGGATTTGAAGAACGGCAACATCAAGAAGAAAGGTATATCCGATATACATGTTATTGATGTGTATCTCATTAGTACTCGTAGTAGTGCCTGGGTATTTGATACTGGTTCGGTTGCTCATATTTGTAACTCAAAGCAGTCTTTGCAGAATAAGCGAAGCTAGCGAAGAACGAGGTGACGATGCGCGTGGGAAACGGATCAAAAGTTGATGTGATAGCGGTCGGCACGCTACCCCTTCATCTACCATCGGGATTAGTTTTATACTTAAATAATTGTTATTTGGTGCCTGCGTTAAGCATGAACATTATATCGGGATCTTGTTTATTGCGAGATAGTTACTTGTTTAAATCCGAGAATAATGGTTGTTCGATTTATATGAGTAATATGTTTTATGCACATGCACCTTTGATAGATGGTCTATTCTTATTGAATCTCGATAGTGGAAATACACATATTAATAACATTGAGGCTAAACGTTTGAAATCGAGCGATAACTCGACCTATATGTGGCACTGTCGTCTTGGTCACATTGGAGTGAAGCGTATGAAGAAACTCCATTCCGATGGACTTCTTGAATCACTTGATTTCGAATCACTTGAAAGATACGAAGCATGTCTGATGGGTAAAATGACTAAGACTCCATTTTCTGGTATGATGGAGCGAGCAACGGACTTATTGGAAAACATACATACCGATGTGTGTGGTCCAATGAGTGTAGCACCGCGCGGTGGTTATCGTTATGTTCTTACCTTCACGGATGACTTGAGTAGATATGGGTATATCTATTTCATGAAACATAAGTCCGAAACTTTCGAGAAGTTTAAGGAATTTCAAAGTGAGGTAGAGAATCAACGTAACAAGAAGATTAAATTTCTACCTTCTGATCGTGGAGGTGAATATCTAAGTTACGAGTTTGGCGAGCATTTGAAGAAATGCGGAATACTTTCACAATTGACATCACCGGGAACACCACAGCGTAATGGTGTGTCCGAACGTCGTAATCGAACTCTCTTATATATGGTTCGTTCTATGATGTCACTTACAGATTTATCGCTATCATTTTGGGGTTATGCATTAGAAACAGCCGCATTCACTTTAAATAGGGCACCATCTAAATCCGTTGAAACGACACCGTATGAATTATGGTTTGGGAAGAAACCTAGATTGTCGTTCCTTAAAGATTGGGGTTGCGAAGCCTATGTAAAGAAGTTATAACCGGACAAGCTTGAAACCAAAGCGGAAAAATGCGTCTTCATAGGATACCCGAAGGAAACTATTGGGTATACCTTCTATCATAGATCCGAAGGCAAAATCTTCGTTGCCCAGAATGGATCCTTTCTAGAGAAGGAATTTCTCTCGAAAGAAGTGATTGGAAGGAAAGTAGAACTCGACGAGGTTGTCGAACCTTCTCTCGAAATTGCAAGTAGCGCAACACCGGAAGAAGTTCCTGTGGTGCCTGCACCAATTAGAGAGGAAGCTAATGATGATGATCATGAAACTTCGGTTGTAGTTGCTACAGAGCCTCGCAGGTCAACGAGAACTCGTACCACTCCAGATTGGTATGATCCCGTTATGAGTGTCTTGTTGGTGGACAACACCGATGACCCTGCGACATATGAGGAAGCGATGATGAGCCCAGATTTCAACAAATGGCAAGAAGCCATGAAATCCGAGATTGGATCCATGTACGAAAACCAAGTATGGACTTTGGTGGACTTACCGGATGGCCGGAAGGCTGTCGAGAACAAATGGATTTTCAAGTAGAAAACAGATGCTGATGGTAATGTTACTGTCTATAAAGCTCTACTTGTTGCAAAGGGGTTTCGACAAATTCAAGGAGTTGACTACGATGAGACTTTCTCACTAGTAGCGAAGCTAAAGTCTGTGAGGATTATGTTAGCAATCGCTGCATATTATGATTATGAGATATGGCAGATGGATGTCAAAACAGCATTCCTCAATGGAGACATTGATGAAGAGTTGTATATGACGCAACCCAAAGGTTTTCTCGATCCTAAAGATGCTAACAAGGTATGCAAACTTCAACGGTCCATCTATGGATTGAAGCAAGCATCCCGAAGTTGGAATCAACGTTTTGATAAGGTGATCAAAAGTTTTGGTTTTATACAAACTCATGGAGAAGCTTGTATTTACAAGAAAGTGAGTGGGAGCTCTGTAGCATTCTTAATACTATATGTAGATGACATATTGTTGATTGGGAATGATGTATACCTTCTTAATAGTGTCAAGGAATATTTGAATAATAGTTTTTCAATGAAAGATCTTGGCGAAGCAGCTTACATATTAGGCATAAAGATTTATAGAGATAGATCAAGACGCCAAATATCATTGTCACAAAGTACATATTTGGACAAAGTTCTAAAGAGGTTTGGAATGGAAGATAGCAAGAAAGGGTTCTTGCCCATGTTGCTAATCGACCTTGAGTAAAACTCAAAGTCCGACATCGGCAGAAGATAGAGAAAGGATGAGTAAGACTCCCTATGCCTCAGCCATAGGATCTCTAATGTATGCCATGCTATGTACAAGACCCGACATTGCATATGTTGTTAGTTTAACTAACAGATATCAAAGTGATCCAGGAGTGGATCATTGGATAGCTGTCAAAAACATCCTTAAGTACTTGAGAAGAACTAAGGATATGGTTATTTCTTATGGAGGTGATGAACAGCTCATTGTTAATGGTTACACCGATTCTAGTTGGAACACCGATCCGGATGATTCTAAATCATAATCTGGATATGTATTTATTTTGAATGGTGCAGCAGTTAGCTAGAGGAGTGCAAAGCAAAGCGTTGTGGCGAGATCTTCAACTGAATCGAAATACATGGCTGCTTCGGAGGCTTCACAAGAAGCGATATGGATGAAAGAGTTCATTACAGAGCTGGGTGTGGTTCCTAGTGCGCTGGACCCAATGTCTATCTACTGTGATAACATGGGTGCCATAGCCAATGCGCAAGAACCAAGGTCACACAAGAAGCTGAAGCATATCAAGCTACGTTTTCATGCTATTCGAGAACATGTCCAAGATGGGGACATAAAGATTTGCAAAGTACACACAGATCTGAATGTGGCGGATCCGTTGACTAAACCTCTCCCGAGGGCAAAACATGACCTGTACCAAACTGCCATGGGTGTTCGGTATATTACCATGTAATCTAGATTAGATGACTCTAGTGCAAGTGGGAGACTGTTGGAGATATTCCCTAGAGGCAATAATAAATGTAGTTATTATTATATCTTTGTGTTTGTGATAAATGTTTACATTCATGCTATAATAGTATTAACAAGGAAACATTAATACTTGTATGATTTGTAAACTTAAATTGAAGTCCCTAATAAAGCCTCTATACATCACTATCTTGTTGGTTAATAAATGATTGTGGTTTCCCTATCATGAATATTGAGATGTTATTAACAACAAGATCATATCGTTAGGAGAATGATATGGTGGACATACTCCTATAGATAAGCGTAGCATAAAGATCAAGTCATTTTAATAGTTCAATTGTTATATGCTTTCTGATACATAGTAACCTAATTCCTTCGACCATGAGATCATGCATATCACCTTTACTGGATGGATGCTTTGATGACATCAAACACCACACACCGTGGCGGGTGGCTATAAAGGTGGCATTGAGTGTTCGGAAAGTATTGGTTGAAACACATGGATCAAGAGTGGGATTTGTCCATCCATATGACAGATAGATATACTCTGGGCCCTCTCGGTGAAATGTCATCCAATTAGCTTGCAAGCATGTGACTGGCTCACAAGGGATCACATATCACGGGAACAAGAAAAGAGTACTTATCGGTAACGAGGTTGAACTAGGTATGCAGAGATACCGACGATCATAACCTCGGATAAGTAAACTATCGTGAGACAAAGGGAAATTGGTATCGTATGTAAGTGGTTCATTCGACGCAAAGTAATCGTAGAAATATGTGGGAGCCATATGAATTTCCAGATTCCTCTATTGGTTATTGTTTAGAGAAGTGTCTCGATCATGTCCGCATAATTCACGAACCGTAGGGAGACACACTTAAGGATTCGACGTTGTTTGAGTAGTTATGGAATGATGAGAAAGAGTCCGAATGTTGTTCGGAGTCTCGAATGGGATTCGGGATATCACGAGGAGATTCGGAATGGTCCGGAGAATAAGATTCATATAAGGAAAGTCCTGTTTCGGAGTTGGGGAATGGTTCCGGTGTTTTCATCGGGAATGTTCTAGAAGGTTCCAGAATGTCCGGCACTCCGGAGGGGAAGGGTACATGAATGTGTTATATCAAGTTGGTATGATTGCATCATGTACTAAGTTTCATCGCTGAACAAAATATAGGATTTAATCAAATCCTTGTTTGAAAAGTCAAACGCCAATTTAAAAGTCAAACGACTAATTTTGGGAAGTGGAGGGGAGGTGGAAACCGAGTTGGGGCCTCCAAGCCGAGTTGGGGAGGGACTCCCCTCCCCTTGGCCGGCCCCTCCACCTATAAAAGGAGGGGCAGGGCTCCCCTCTTTGACACCCAACACCTCCACCTCTAAACCCTAGCCGCCGCCGCCACCTCCACTACCGCCGCCGCCACCGCCCTAGGGCAAACCGCCGCCGCCTAGCTAACCCTAGCCGCCGGCTTGCCCCCTCCTCGGCGTGTCTAAACCCTAGATCGTCGAGGGCTCTCTCATAGTCCACCATACTTGCTCCGGCTTAAGGCGAAGCCCTGCGAGATCTCCCCTCTACTTCCGGTACCACGCCGTTGTGCTGCCGAAATCGCAAGGAGAGTGCTACAACCTCCGTCATTCTGGAACAAGGAGAGGAAGGTCTTCGTACAAGCGATGTGACCCGACTGAGCTGCTTGAGCAGCCGGAAGGATCGTCTGCCGATCTTGAGATCGGGAAGAGTACGACTACATCACCCACGAGAATCCGCTCTCGTTAAACACTTTGGAATCTTCGAGGGTGAGCTATTCCATCGACTCGTTGCTACAATCTAGTAGATAGATCTTGGCTTGTTTGTTTGTATGCGGTAGAAATTTTTTGTTTTCCATGCTACGAAACCCTACAGTTCTTTCCATCAAACTTTCCTTTGTCACCAAACTTGCCTTTGTTCTTGAACTTGTGAGGCTGGAAGTTCCTTTTCTGTAGTGGCATTGGAACCTCCCTTGGTACCTCGAGTACGTGTGTCTTTTGCTCTCGCCTTCTCTTCCACATCAAGAGTACCAATGAGATCCGTCACGGAGAACTCTTGTCTCTTGTGCTTCAGAGAAGTAGCAAAATTCCTCCATGACTGGGGAAGTTTGACAATGATGCCTCCGGCAACAAACTTGTCCGGTAACACACAAGTGAAGTGCTCAAGCTCCCTGGCAAGTGACTGTATCTCATGAGCCTGCTCCACAATGGGGCGATCCTCAACCATCTTATAGTCATAGAGTTGTTCCATGACATACAGTTCACTGCCAGCACCGGAGACTCCAAATTTTCCCTCGAGCGCATCCCACATATCCTTGCCATTGCTAAATGACAGATATGAATCGAAAATATTGTCGCCAAGAATGCTGATCAAGGCAGCCTTGAAAGTGGTATCAAGTTTTTGGAACGCCTCTTTCTAAGCGGGATTAAGTTCTCACTCAGGTGCGCCATAGATGGCGTTATAGCAGCTCATGGTCTGAAACCAGATCACTGCTCTCGCACGCCATCGTTTGTAATTCACACCTTCGAACACAGGTGGCTTCATAGAAGCAACAAAGCCACTTCGGGCAAATTGCCTGAAATAAGGTTTTTGGATTGTTGAATAATAGAGCAATTTACCAAGCAAATTACCCATAATAAACGCTAGATAAAACATGATTAGAATAAAATACAAAATACTAATCATGTGAAATAGCGAAAACATATTAAGACAGATAACCAAACAGACTGCAAGACATAAGTCTTGAGATGCGATCAGAACAAGATTGATAAAGAAAACATACACGACAGCGGCAGTAGAAGAGGAACCGCCGGTGTTCGTGTTGGCACCGTCGTTAGCCATGTCGTCAAGGAAGAGGGTGTTGATGTCGGGGAAGAAGTCCTCGTAGGGGAAGACGTCGGCGCAATCGGTATCCGAGAGGGAGTCCGTGATGAAGCCAGTAGTCGCGCCGATAGCGCTCCCCAAAAATCTTATCGCCCTTCTCCCGTACAGGACTCGGAGGCCTACTGTCCCGGCTCGCGGTGCACACCACAAGACGGGATGGGGAAGATCTAAGTAGCGCAGTGCTCTGGAACTCGAGGCGCTAAGGGTTTGTGGCAGTATACCTAAGAGGAGGCGCGATCAGGCAGCCTCCACTCAGTTCATATTTATTTAGCTCGTATTAAAAGTCCAAAATGTTTCAACTTCTGTATGACTTTTCATATACCATTCATGCGTGACAAAATAAAGCTCGGCTCGGCGAGATTCCCGCAAACCCCGCGCGCGCGCGTCGTGACGAGGCGAGGCAAGGCGTGGCAAGGTGAGCGAGGAGGAGGAGCGCGCGTTTGAAACTCTCTCCTTCTCCTTCTCATCCTTTTACCAAGTGGTAGGAGAGCTCACCTTATAAGCTGGTCCAACTTTCACTCAACTAGCAATGTGGGACTAAACATTTGTCCCAGCTCTTGCCTTGCATGAATGGGTCACATAGGTCTATAGGATTTTCAGGAATTATTGAAATGGAAAATAGGCTAGACTATTTGGGCCAAAATTCCAACAAACTCCTCTTCATAAGGTTTCTCCAAAAAAATTTTACTAAGGTGTGGTGGCTCCAAGCCTCGATATATTATTTTGAAACAACATACGTTTCCTACTTATCAAGACGAAAGGAAGATAAGGAAGAAAGTTCTCATCTTTCTTAAGATATGATGCTAACTTTCTCATATACATGTAGGATTTTTTTTAGAGTACTTTAAAAGCGTACCATAATTTTATAAAAGGCAGAGGTATGAGTACAAGAACGCTGCCACCCGCTGCAAGCAACGAGCACAACACGAACTCCACATCGACATGTCCGAAGACAGCCACCACAGACAAAAAACGAGGAAGAAAGAGCCTATCCTAAGCTAAGCAACAAAGCCGTATCTCGACCGCCACTGAACGCCTCCGAAGAATAGCCGCACCAAAGAGATCCTTCTTGTCAACGCACCATCTAAAGAGAAAGATGGCAAAACGTGATCGAATCCCAAGGAGCGTCATCTTGGACTTGCCAGCGACAACGTGCATAGCGCCCTTGACGATCAACCTCGAATCACGGCGAACACCGGAGGAGTGCAACCTGGATCTCTATGCCAAGTCTCCAAACGCGATGCTCCCAAGAGAGTTACGACGTCGAGGACGCCGCCATCGCGTCTATCCACTCCGGACCTAGGCTTTCGCCTGGAATCTTCTACCCTGACCGAGTAAGTGCGAGCGAGTGTCGGCACATCTCGGCGACGCCTCCAAGGAGGAAGACGACACCCACAGGCGTCGTCGTCACCGACACCGACCAAATCCGGGCAAGACTTTCGTCTATTTTGCCACACACTGCTACCAACTCCCAGACAGGGGCAGCCATCCATGTTGATCACACCGCCGTCGCTGCAGCATATCTCTGTCTTCGCTGAACTGTCGTGGACCTCCGACGACGCACGAACAAGGGCACTCCATCTTCCTGCAGCCCCCACCCTTCTTACACCTCTTGCACAGTCAAAGGCTCTCTGCATCACAGCTGTCACCTCCTAACAGTTCTGCTGCAGCCAGCCCTCAGCCCTTAGGCCTAGATCGGGCCCTGATGGGCCCAGATCTGGCCCGAGCCGCTAGCAGCCAGGACTGTCTGCGTAGGCTCCTCCGTGGCCACCGCCGCCTCCAGGAGCCCCAACGCCGGGACACCACGGTAGCACCACCACCCTCGCCTCCAGGGCCTGGGAAGGCCCGCGACGCAACCCAGGAACCGCGTCACCGCCTCTAGCGCGCAGACGCCTCCGCTCGCCCGCACGACGTCCTCCTCGCCCAGCTCTCCGACCAGGTCGACCAATCCTCGTCGCCGTGCGCCGCCACTCGACACCGCCATCGCGCGCCGCCCAGATGCCGTCCACCCCTGCGCGAGAAAGGCCCGACGGGGCTCGCCTTGCCCTGCCCGCCACCTTCGACAACCGGGCACCACCACCACCGCCAGCGCCGCCGGCAGCGGCGGCTAGGGGAGCTTGCCGCATGGGTTGCTTTTGCGCTAGGGTTTGTCCCTCTAGGGTCGCCCGCGTTTGCGACCCAGGAGGAGAGTTTTTACACATGTAGGATTTAAAACAAAAAAAGCAACATTTTACCAAGCTAAAATTTCCAATAAAGACCTTTTGATCTGCGTGATTCTAGAATCATTGATCGGAATAGAATAAACAAACATCCTAGGATTAGGATGTCAAGGTCTGTTGAACCCCATAGGAATACAGTACAATAATGTATAATAAAATTTGTTTGAGTTGCGTCGCCCGCAATACAAATGCATGTATTTTATTAAACGATCATGGCCTCTTTAATTCATAGGATTCCGCAAGCGCAAATGTTAGAAATGCATGTGCAAATACAAAAATCGAGGTAGTTGTAGGTGTAGTTTTCGTAGGGGTTGGCGGACTGCCGTAGATTGGCGTTATGCCGGCGGTTGGGGGCGAGATTTTCTGGCTGGGATCTCGTTCTGGCGAGTGTCGTTGCTGTTCTTCCTGGTACTCCGGCGGTCGGAGGCGGTGAAGGATGTGGCGGCCACCCGCAACACCGCTAATAAAGGGCGCTCTAGGAACCAAGATCTGCTTCTAAAGCTTCATGCCATGGCTGCCTTCCTGGCCGGCCGAGGAGGCGAGGGGGATTGGAGTTGTGGTGAGCTGCTGGATGCTGTTGCTTCTCTCTTGGTCGGCCGTGGCGGCGGGAGAGAGAGGAGTGGTGGCGGCCGGGCTCAGCTTTCAGGGGCGTGGTCTTGGTGCTGTACTTCCAATCGGGAGGATGGGATTCAGGGGCTGAGCTTCCTGCTTATTTCTCGCCATGGTGGTGAGGGTCGGCAGAAGTTTCTTTCCCCTGTCTGCTGTCTTCTTGCTTTGGGTCTGCGTTTGCTTGGTGCGGCGGCGCAGCGTCGAGCGGATCACACATACGTCAGGATGACCTCCATGATCTTTGGCCGAAAAGGCGGCCCATACTCCTTCTCCACGGTGGTGGAGTCCTCCTCCTCTGCGCCGGAGATCGCCGTTTCGTCGTTGACAAGTGGTTCGTCCCCGGAGACTTCGAGACGGCCGGTTGCAGCGGTTCTTTGCCGGCAGCGAGTGTTGGAGCATCTCCTCCTCCGTCCTCGGCGTGTGCATCGCCTTGAGGACGCCGGCGATCTATGGCAGTGGCACCCAAGCACCCGATTGCTTTTTACTTTTAGTGCTATGGTATTTTTTAAAATTTGCAGTGCACTTATCCTCAAATATAGGTTCTTTGTGCGAGTGTTGCTAGGGGCTTTTGCGCAAATTTTCCTTCGTGACCCCTTACCTGTTTAAAAAAAAAAGACAAAGGTAACCTCAGGTTGTAATTACGCCATAAATATTGTTGTCTCAGTGTTCATGCTTAGATTCTAGAGTGACGTGTCCAAGTGGATCACAGAGTTTCTAGGTCTTCCCTTGAATCTAAGATTAACTTCCGATCTCCATTTTCTGAATCATGCAGGCCCTGGACAATTTGTATGAAACCATATAAGTTAGCGAAACATAGACATACGTAATTTCCACGACTCGAATGGACCACGCATCCGCTTACGCACAGTGGAAACGCAGGCACAAACACGCGAGCTAGGCGTCCTAAGAAACTGTACCTGTTGCTTTGCTTGGTCAGTGCTCATCAGTGGCTAGTACTACTATACTACCAAACAAGAACCAGGGGCTGAGAAGCCTGAATCCGAGAGTTGTTGCTGATTGATGGTGGTGGTCAAGTTTTTCCCATTCTGAAGAAATTGTGGTCAGTGCGACGAGTGACTTGACCCCAACTGCACCCTGCATGCACTACATGGAAGGCCACGGCCGGTCGGAGACTCCCTACGATAGGCTACTGCCGTCTACGATAGGTGCGTGCTGCGGCAGAATGGACGAAAATAACCTAAAGAAATAACAATTTCACGAAATGAACTCTGGCCAGAAGAAATTCACGGAACTAACCTATTTTGCAACGCCACACAGCGTGGCGCAAGACTGAAGAGCGGCGCCAAGACGCTGGCGCCAAGACTGCCAGCGTGGAGCCCGCGGGCCCGGTACCGCTAGTGCGGCGCCTTGAAGCGTGGCGCCGCACTGTTGCGCCTGGCGCCGCACTTTAGGTCTTGTACCAGCGCGCGAGCCAGCCCTCCCAGACCCATCTCATTCCTCTCCCAGGCTCGAACAGACATGGCGGCGGCGGCGCTCTCCACGTAATCTCCCCCCCCCAACCAGGCCAGATTGGTGAATTTCTTCCAAGATTTGTGCTCCCAATCCCCTCCCCCAGGTATTCTCTCTAATCCCTCTCAATTACATCCACAAATTTCTCCTTTTTTCTCCCTTATTTGCAATTTTTGGTCTAACCCTAGATTGGATGGTGAAACCATAGATTGTATGAACCATTGCCATGTTTACTTGATCTTTAGGTTTAGGAATGCTTGTAAGTTGGATCTTGAAACCCTAGATTGCAATATTAGGAATGCATGTAAAACCCTAGCTATTTTGGGATAGTGAAACCCTAGAATTATAGGTAGAGTAGGAGGAAATTTTTGTTCGTGTTAGAATTATAGGTATAGTAGGGTAGAACTAGATGCTAGAACTATATGTGTCAACTATAGTTGGAATAAGATGGACATTTTGTAATTATTCTTATTCTCTCTATTGTTTTGAATATGTAGGATGGCTCTAAACCCCCTTCTAAACAATGCTCACTATGATGTTCAACACCGTGCCTACAAGATGTCGGAGAAGAGACAGGTACTAAAAACTTCAATGCAAGTCGAACAAGATGCCATGTTTGTTTAGATGGAAATCTAACATTTTTCCATTGTATGTTTGCAGGAGCTTCAACCCCTTCGACTTAGGTACCACGAGGTCTCGTCCGGCAAGATGCGTTATGATGCGCGGTACACTCCGTACATCCAGCAGCTAGGACTCCTCCCCTTTATCCACATGGTCACTCGGTCCACACCGGCCTTCAACCCTGCTGCGATCACCGCTCTTGTGGACCGATGGAGGCCGGAGACGCACACGTTTCACCTTAGGACCGGTGAGACTACGATCACCTTGCAGGACATGAGCATGATCTGGCACTCCCAATCGAGGGAAACCCATGTGCATGTCCTCGGATTCAGACGGGTGGCGTGAGGAGATGGTCTCCTTATAGGGAAGGATCCACCGAGGCTATAAACGCGAAGGGGGAAAAACTTAGGGTCGCCATTGGGCTACTTTTACTTGGATCATCCAATTTCAAGATTTGCCCGAGGATGCCGATGAGAGATCAAGACATACACTCGTGTGTATGTCCGTACATTATCACGAGGACTCGCTTTCGACAGCGAGTGGGGATCGTGCTCAGTGGCATTGGCTCAAGTTGCTGGTTTTTTTCGACTCTACCTTCAGTTGGGGTTCTGCGGCGTTGGCCTGGTTGTACCGTCAGGTAATGAGTTATTTACAAATGTTGTTGTTGTATATTTCTGCACTATCTCAAAAAAAATTTGTTCTTACCAACTGGTTGTTCACTTCATCTGCAGCTGGATGACGCTTGCCTTAGGAGCTCCGCCGATTCAGGGATTGGTGGTTGTTTGCTCCTTCTTTCGGTGTGGAGCTGGGAACGCTTCTCCATTGGACGGCCGAGATTGTTGTCATTCAATCCTTACATTGATAACGGCAACAACTACCTTCTCCCCACGTGGGCTTACAAGTGGGATGTGGTCTCCGAACCGCCAACGGACCCACTGGAGGCGTACAAGAGGTACACCAACGAGTTTGACACGATCACCATGGATCAGGTAATTTCAGCGACGGCGGTCAATTATATGTCTTGAACTTGTAATCTTTGACCCTGACATGAGTGTGGTATGATGCAGGTGACGTGGGAGCCATACGGTCGAGGGGACCGCTTTGGTGTCCCGGAGGACTATCGCCTTAACCCTATTTGCCTCAGAGAATCTCGTCTGTGGCGGCGCCACGAGTCAAACCGTTGCACTTGCGGCGCCTTTGCGTGTGGCGCGCATACGCGCCGAAAATGACGAAACCTTCAGATATTTTCGGCGCATGTGCGGCGCCAAGCGCAGCGCGCACATGCAACGGGTTGACTTGGCGCCAAGATCTTGCGGCGCCAGTGTGCCGCACATGCGCTCGAAGCAGAAGGTTACTCTATTTTCTAGCGCATGTGCGGCGCCACAACTGGTGGCGCCGCACTTTGAAGATGCTGCCACAATCAGATTTTATCGTTTTTCTTTCGAGGGAAAATACAAGATTGTTGACACATACGAAACAACACAAGTTTCCTGCCCTTAAAGTCTTCATGAAATAACACGAGTTCATGAGATAACAAGGTTCTCGAGATACAAGTCCATGACTCCCGGTTACATACTCAAAGTCTAGAACATAGGCCCTTTGCCCTTCCTCTTCTTCTCTTCCTCTTCCTCCATGGAACGCCATGCCGCTTGACGCAGCCTTTCCCTCTCGGCATCCCGAGACTCCTTAGCGCGGCGATTCTCTTCCTCCTCTATCTTGCGGCGAGCAAGTTGAACTACCTCTTCGAATGCCTTCCTCCGCTTCTCTTCCTCAGCTTCCTTCCTCTTCCTCTCTTCCTCGGCCTCCTTCCTCTTCCTCTCTTCCTCGGTGAAAGCGAGGCAACAATCCTGTAGATCATCGGACAAATCCTTGCTCTTGCATGCCCTATAGAAGTTTGAACAAAAGTGTCTCATGCACCAACGATGGTGCAATGGAGCATGGCCGGGAATATCAATCATCACAGCATTGAGAATTCCTTGATGACGGTCAGAGATGACACATATCTCCCTTTGAGGGGTTAATATCTTGGTTCTCAAAAGATAGAAGAACCACTCCCAATTATCATTGCTTTCTGCCTCCACCAAAGCAAACGCCAAAGGAATCAACCGGTTGTTCGCGTCATTGGCTATTGCAATCAAGATAGTGCCTTTGAATTGTCCGTGCATAAAGTTGCCATCAACAGAGATGACCGGTCTACAATGTTCAAAAGCCCGAACACATTGCTCAAAACCCCAAAATGCACGGCCAAATACTCGCACGGTTTTCCCGTTTACAACCCTTGTCTTGTTCCCATAAGGTTCAACCACATGAACCATGCCGGGGTTAGCATTGGCCATCGCTAACAACAACCTTGGGATTCGTTATAAGATTCCTCCCAATCACCGTACAACATCTTGAATGCGGCTTGCTTAGCCTTCCATGCCTTCCCGTACTTCACCTCGTAGTGAAAGAGGGCTTTCACAAACTCTATGACCTGCTTGATGGTCATTATTGGAAACGACGCGATGTCATTGGAAAGCCTATAAGCGAGGAACTCGGAGGTGAGTTGCCGGTGCTCGTTCTTCGCATCCTTCCCATCCAACACCGGGCCTCGGCACATGTGAGTTGATACACAACTAGATATGTGCCATTCAGGACCTCCCTTGAATGGTCTTGCACGCACTATCCAAGGACATCCTTCCTCCTCGCACTTCACCGTGTAACGCTTCTTGATGTCCGAGTGCACGACCGTGTAAGGACGATGATGCTTCACCGAGAAGTCCTTTATCCATTGCTTAAATTCCAACAAGGTCCTGAACCTTGATCCTTTGCAAAAGCCACTATTCACTTCATTGCCATCCCGGTAAGAACTTGTCCTTGGTCCGAGCACAATGCCTTTGCCACCATCTACCGTGGCTTTATCCGCGAGACTGAGATCACGAAACAAAGGCACCCGATGGTCCCGACCCAATACGGTATGGTGGATTTCGGCCTCTCTAGCCGTGAACCCCTCCTCGTCAACTTCTTCTTCGGGACCATCATCATCCGAGTCAGATGCATAGCCTCGAGAATACGGGAGGTCATGGTCCATGTCATCTTGTGTGATATATTTCTCTAAATCTCCAATATTGTTGTCGTGGAGTTCAACATCATCATTGTCATCTTCATCTTCACCCCCACAATCATCATCTTGGTGTCTTGAAATCGGGCTCAATGTTTGGGTCAAGGGAGGTTCACGCCTTAGCTCTTGGTCTACGGTGGAGGACTCATACGCAATGGGGATGCCATACGGTTTAAGTCCAAAGACAATGAACTACCAACTTTCTTGGTGGCAAATAGCTCAAGAGCCTTGTCTAGTGATTCGGCCACCACCTCCTTGTATGCAAGCCAACGGGCCTCGGAGAAGATACGCATGGTCTTCCAACGGACATGCATTACCAAGCCAACATTATGTCTTCCCTCCAACTCAATATCATCCTTTGGGTCCATCCATTTCAATTCAATCCTCAATTGCTCCAAGACCTCGGCATATGTTGGAGTACGCTCAAACACCAAATCGAGCTCGTCCGGGTCCGGTTCTATGTTACCTCTCAAAAAAGAATCCTTGTCTACATGGTGAACATGAACAATTCTTGCCATGCCTAACATAATCACAACAACAATACCATGGTCAACACACTTAATAGATACCCATGGTAACATTAACACAATACCAACACATATGCCAATACAAGAACATTCTACCATGCATCTTACAAAAAAAATAGGGTTTACAAGATATGGACCAAAAACAAGAAATTAATGGGTCAAATCAAAGATGAAGGGGAAGAATACCTCAAGGCACTTGGGGGGATCGAACTCCACGGAGAGAGGCTTCCGATTTGGACACTAGGAGGAGAAGGTGGAGGGAGAAGAGCCGCCGCCCTTGATCTGTTAGAGCCCTGGGAGAGGAATGAGATGGGTCAGGAGGGTCTGGCTCATGCTGGTACATGACCTAAAGTCTTGCGCCAGCCTGGCCACACAAAGCGGCGCCACGCCATAAGCGCCAGACTAACGGGACCGGACCTGCTGGGCTCCACGGTCTTGGCGCATCTTGGCGCCGTCTTGGCGCCACGCTTGGCGTTGCAAAATGGGTTAGTTCCGTGAATTTCTTCTGGCCAGAGTTCATTTCGTGAAATTGTTATTTCTTTAGGTTATTTTCGTCCATTCTGCCACGTGCTGCATCGTCAGAACTCATTAATCGAACACGAGTGTTGAGTAAGTTCGCAGGCAAGTTTGTCAACAAACATAATCACAGGAAATATTTAGTAGTACTACTGATATTGCAGATAGTATATGCAACTAGCTTGGGCGCTTTGTTCTTTGTTTATGTTTGACTGGCAAATTTATTTTTGTAAACTAGACATCATTTCGATTCCCCACGCATGTTCTCAACGCTTCATGTTGGATTATTCCTCCCGGTTGGATTTGTATAATGCGCTCCGAATCCACGACCTTTCGGCCCGATCGACCGATCGGCTTCTCTTTAACTCACGAGCCTGCGATGAAGAGCGGCTGCCATACGAGTCAGGCGTGACTCGACCCAGCATACAGCGTAGTATGTACTGCTGCTGCTGCTGCTGCTGTTATGATAATACAATGTTATCCATCCATCTGGGTTCCAGGTAGCGGTTCGGGGACACACGACACGGCAGCGTGAAACCCAAGGGAGGAAATTTCCATTTTCGTTTGCCTAGGAGGCGCGGTAGATCTGATGTGACCCGCGGGGGTGTCGCGGTTGCCCGATGCGCGCGGTGGCGCCTACGTACGCGGTTTCGGGCTGGGTGATGTGCTTGCCTTGTCCCCCGGCCTGGAGATTCCTTCGCTGTGCTGTGCCGGGCAGCGGCGGTGGAAGGAAAGCGCCTGGAGGTTCACACGTGAACAGCGGCCGATCGAGGTGCGTGAGCCAGCAAAATTCGGGGCCCTATGCGAAACTCTAAAATAAGACCCTATCTTACATTGTAATTGAGATATATTAAGTATCATACCTAGTCAATTTTCGGATACATAATATTTATTTGAACAACATCACTCTTTTAGGGTTCTTCGAAATGAAATTTTCAATCATATCCTCATAATCTATCTTCTCTAACACTTCACTCTCAAGTGATATTATAGCCAAATTATTGAGTCTTTGTTGTGTCATTGTAATACGACATATGTGACTTCAAAATCTTCAATTTAGAAAAACTCCGTTCTTCTTATGCAACCGTGACATGAATAGTCAACAAAACTCTATATGCAATACTTGATTGGGAAAATAATCATTTCACTTAAAAAAATTCAAAACTTCAATCGGTCCAATTTTTTTAATGAAATCTTGAAGAAACTTCCGCTCAACATATAGATCATTGGCATCAATGTCAGATTTTTTATAACAAATCTGTCCATAGCCCCTTTTTAAGATGCAATTAGATTCCATTCCTTTTCTCTTGCGCTTTTTGAAACCAGATTTATGCCCCGTGATTCTGAAAACGCTATGAAAATATATAGAAGATTGGAAAATTTAAAAATCAGCACAACCCTAGCCTGTACTAGTGGCGATCACAACGTGGATACCTACAATCCGGAGACAGAAAATAAAATCGAAACTCACCTGGCGACCAGGCGACCTACGACTGCGAGTCTGCGACCTACGTTCGGCGCGAGTCCGCGTCGGGCGTATCCGATATCTCGCGATAGCGTGGTCGCGTGGATGACGAGACGTATTCTCCTAACTCTGTACTCCCGTCATGTAGCTGTTCTTGGCTACCACGATCGATCAGATCACATCAGATCCATTCTTGGCGACTAGCTAGGAACGGGGAGTCCACCACACACGGACACACTATGAGGCCCAACTAAGCATAAGTCCAATTCTATCTTCTATTTTTCATTCCAGTAAATATATAGCAGGCCTATATAAAATTTTAGGCCCCCAAAATTTTGGGGCCCTGTACGGGCCGCACGTATGGCACAACAGTGGGCCCGGCCCTGGTGCCGACCTCGCCGCCGGCTCTTAGCGCTGGCGTGGTACTAACTGATTTTCACGCTCTATAATCCATGCGTGCCGCACGCAGTTCCGGCTTGGGAAAGAGATCACGGGGTATACCGTGTACGAGGAGGAGGCTGCTCCCTGCGCGGGCGGATTTAGGATTATAAGTCCCGCAAGAATAACTAGATTGCCAATTTGAACAACAAAATATAAATAGTATAGTATAAAAATTATATCATTAGAAACTTTAGAGGTTATATTTTTGAATGATATAACTTTTGTGATATATAAGTTATATTTTGTTGGTTAAATTAACAACCTAGGTATGCGCGTAGGACCTATAATCCCGAACAGAGGGAGTATATCTTTAGGAACATTTTGACTAGGTGTATTTTTGAAAATGCCTCTAAATATGTCAATCTAAGGCATTTTTTACAAGTGTACCTAAAAATACTACTTTTATAGGCATTTTTATCAAAGTGCCCCGAAAAATACTATCTTTAAAGACATTTTGACAAATGTCCCTAAAGATACTACATTTACAAGCATTTTTATCGAAGTGCCCCTAAAGATACTACTCCTTCCGTACCAAGGCATAGGACATAAATATTTCGACACAGCTATTAAGGTGGATCAGGCGCGAGAAAACGAAAATGCTTTGCGTACGAACTCCAGTGTCCAATTTGTTTACAACATCGAATCGTATGGCTGCGCTGCTGCGTGCGCGTCTACGGGAACGGCTGTGCGCCTCGGTCGTACACAAATCGTACGTGTTCTGTCGCATGTGTAGCAGCGTTGGCGAGAAAAACTTTCCAAAGCTACCCCTAATAACTCTCGGTACTGCGAGAAAATTAAGGAAGGAAATCACTGTTTCCCATTTCTTCCTTCTCGTCCGCACCTCTCTAGAAACCAGCAAACCAATTTCCCATCCGCCTCGCCTCTCCAAGATCGGCGGCGCCGCCTCCGGACACACATGCGCAAATCTCGTGGAAGCCCAACGAGTAGCAGCGGATCTCGTCAGCCTCGAGCACGGGCGCGCGGGGCACACGCTCCTGGGTGGCGGCCGGAATGCGGCCATAGCGGGAGGGAGGCTGGAACTCCCTGGCAGCGGCCGGAGCTGCGTCCATAGCGGGATGGAGACTGGAGCTCCCTCGGTGGCGGCCGGAACATGGCCAGGATGGGAATGCTGGCGGCGGTGGCTGGCGCTCATCTGGAGTTGATTTGGGAGTCGGATGTGGAGGCGTGGAGCTGTGTGCGGGAGCTGATGCGGGAGTGGCGGCGGCATGCTGCGGGCAAGGGGTGGAGGTGTGGCGAGAAAGAGGGGAATGTGGGGGCAGTTTTCGAAGTTCGGCGATTTTTTCGCACCTGCCGTCGCCCGCGCCTTAAGCCCTGATGAAGAATCCCCCCAAAAATTGCGCCCTAAGCTGTGAGACGGAGGGAGTACCTTTAGATACATTTTGTCTTATGCCCCTAAAGATACCGAGGCATTTTCCCAAGTGCCCCTACAGATGGTATCTTTAGAGGCATTTTCATCAAAGTGCCGCTAAAGATAGTATCTTTAGAGGCATTTTGTCAAGTGTCCCTAAAGATATTATCTTTAGAGGCATTTTTATCAAAGTGTCTCTAAAGATACTACCTTTAGAGGCATTTTTATCATAATTCCTCTAAAGATATTACCTTTAGTGTTATTTTTATTAAAGTGTCCCTAAAGATACTATCTTTAGAGGCATTTTACCAAGCAGGGACGGAGCTGCCTTATGGGCATTGGGGTCAGCTGACCCCAGTGAAAACTAGCAAATCCTTCACTATTTTGTACTAAGTGATATTTATCTATAGAAGATGACCCCAATGTAATTGAGAGGTTATAGAGGTGACCCCATTAACATTTTTTTCTAGCTTCGTCACTGTTACCAAGTGCCTTTAAAGATACTACCTTTAGAGGAATTTTGCCAAGTGCCCCTAAAATATAGTATCTTTGAAGGAATTTCCATGAAGTGAACTATCACAGCTAGTCAGCTATACTTGATAGAAATTGAATTATCATTGCTATACTTGACAGCAAACATTGCACACAATTTTCAAATAAAATAAACTTAATAACAATTGCTAGTGAACCCACTATTTTTTAGTTTTCAAAACTTCTGGCAATCAGCAAACATTGCCTGACCTCTGTAAGGGCGAAGAAGCCGCCGCCCACGAGCGTGCGAGCTCTTCGCCGATGTCGACGAGCACACGACTTCACGCGGGGCGGAGCTACCTCGGCTCGACGAGGTGAACCAGGGGCGAGCCGATGCCGGGGACGCAAACGGGAATGTGGCGAGGCCTTGCTCCCCCACACCAGTACTGGCCCTCCGTCGGCGTGGCTAGGCTCGATGCCTTGGTCATCGGGCGGAGCGATGTCCGTAGAGCTAGCTCCGCACGCATGGAGCTGGGCGACCCCCGCGCCTGAATGATATTCCACTTTTCAGTCCCACATCGGTACTTTAGTAAAAATAGGACCACCTTAAATACCTTGGCCTGTTTAAAGTTGTACTAGCAATATGATCGACTACAGCGAGATCAATGGAAGGCAGGCCATGCGAAGGACCCAATGTCATGGGCCACTGCCTCAACCGGCCCAACAGGGTGGAATGAGTTTCTAGGTGACGCCCAGGCACGCTTACGTGCGGGATGCTGCTTCCTTCGGCCTAGCAGTACCGGCAGGGAAACACATTAGTCTAATTAATAAACGAAATTCCGCTCTAAATATGTATAACGGGCTGGGCCTGTCCGAGGAAAAAGGGACAGTCATGCTTTTCCATTGCTATTTTTTTATCCCTAAACGATATTTACCTTTAGGGGCATTTCTTATAGTGCCACTAAACGGATTTAAGGGCTTCACTCTTAGTGTCACTAAAGTGTTTTAGAGACATTTCTTATAGTGCCACTAAACGAATTTAAGGACATTTTTCTTAGTGTTACTAAAGTTTATTAGGGGCATTTCTCTTAGTGCCACTAAACAAATTTAAGGGAATTTCTCTTAGTGTCACTAAAGTGTTATAGGGGCACTTCTCTTAGTGTCACTAAACATATTTAAGAGCATTTCTCTTAGTGTCACTAAAGTGTTTTAAGGGCATTTCTCTTAGTGTCACTAAACAGATTTAAGGGCATTTCTCTTAGTGTCACTAAAGTGTTTTAGGGGTATTTTGACCAAAGTGCCCCTAAAACGTTTACCGACATGAGTATTAGTGTTATATTTTAAAGTGTCTTTAAAGCTCTTTTGAGGCATTTTGATCACATATAGGGGCACTTTAAAGTGCCTCAAAATGACTACGGTGATGTAGTGCTTGGGCTGTGTGACTTCCTCGACCAAAGCATGCATGGCCCCACAAAATATGTTTTCTTCCACGTTTTCACACCTTTAATATATATTCCATCCGTTTTAAAAATATAAGACATTTTAACTTTGTGAAATAAATATATCTAGACGCCCTTTAGTGTATATGTTTACTTCCAACCTCTACGAAACTATACACTAAAAGACGTCTAGATACATTCGATATACAGAGCTAAAGCATCTTATATTTCTGAACGGAGAGAGTACATGTCATTGTTGAACAACTATTTTCTTCTTCTTACATACATATCCAAAACTCTTAGATATGCTGCCATGGTGGGCCAGCCAAGGAAGAGAACAAAGTAGGAAGAGTCCAGGTCTTAGCCAAAAGGGCACTCGAGGGTGTCAGGGCATCTTCACCGGGCTGACCCAACCTATCGTTGCGTGTCCGAGTGGACTGGTAGACATGTACGACGGCCCATCGCGGTGACTCAACCATGTACAAAATCTAGGGCTCAATTGGGTCGACCCGGAAAACGCGCTTGTCCTTGTGCGTCCTCCTTTATCTTTGACGGTCCCTCCCGCTAGTTGCACGGAAACCTGAAGGGTTTCGCGGCATAGTAAATCAAAATTTTCTACGGATGCGAACAGAGGGAAAGCCAAGATCTAATCTAGGAGATGCAATCAACGAGAGAGATTGGATTAGATCTTCATACCCTTGAAGATTCGCTACCGAACGCTTAACGTGGGTGATGTAGTCGCTAACTCCTCCTCGCGATCCGATCCGATCTAGCACCACAAGTGGTGCCTCCTTGAGATGCACACGCAAAGACTCGACGTCTCCTCCTTCCTCGGACCAGCAAGTATGGTGGAGAGATGGATTGGATCTACAACACGACGTGGCGTGTATATGGTGGAGAAATTTCAGCGAGGCTTCGCCACAAACAATCGGGAGGAGAAGGCAAGAAGGCAACGAGGATTGGAGGCAAGGTGTGTGGAGGAGGGCGCCAGCCCTCTATTTATAGAGGCCAGCCCTTGCCCTCCTCCAAGCCTTGGGCAAGGCGGGGAGGAGGAGTGGCAAGGACTCTCCTCTTCTAGAAACCCTATCTCTAGTTTAAACGATTTAAACCCTATAGGATCGGCTGGGCCCTATGGGGCCTTGTGCCCTGGCCCAATGCGGCCAGGACACTCCCTCATAGGCCCATGCCCCCTCCCGGAAGGTGGGGCCACGTTGGTCCCTTCCGGAAGGTTCTAGAAGCTTCCAGATAATACCGATTAACCTTAACAATTCAACTCCAAAACTGCATTGCCTTATATGAATCTTATTCTCGGACCATTCCGAACCTCTCGTGATATCCCGGATCCCATCCGAGACTCGAACAAAAATTCATAAACCAATTATCCAATCTATCCTAGCGTCGAGATACGTTAAGTGTGTGACCGCGGGTTCGAGAATATCACGCGTACATGATCTTCTATCAATAATCAACAGCGGGTCTGGGCACCCATATTGACTCCCACATTCATCGATGATCATATCGGATGAACCATGATGTCGATTCAAACAATCCCATATATATATTCCTTCGTCTCGCGATATTTTACTTGCGAGATTCGATCGTTGCATCATCATACCTAGTTCAATCTCGCTCACGGCAAGTACTTTACTGCTCAGAATCCGATATCACTTTGTGATTAAATCCTTAACCACATGCTTGCAAGCGGTGTTGATATCGATTACCGAGTGGGCCCGAAGTATATCTCTCCGACTTGGGAGGGACAAATTCCATCTTGATACATACAACCCAACAGATACTTTCTGATCACCTGAGAGACACCTTTATGATCACCCTCTCATAGGATGACGTTTGATGACCTCAAAGCTTTCTTCCGATACTAGGGAGTTGTATTATCTCATGGTCTAAGGAATACAATATTTGACATAGGAAAAGCTTCGCAAAGATGAACACGATGAAACGATCTAATTGCTTTGCTTAGTTTGGGTCTGTCCATCATATCATTCTCCAATGATATGATCTCATTATCAATTGACAACTCATGTCTATGGTTAGGAAACCTTAACCATCATTGATCAATGAGCTAGTCCATAGAGGCGTAGTAGGGACACGGTGTTGTTCACAAACCACACAAGTATTAAAGTTTCCGCTTAATACAATTCTAGCATGGAATATAAACTTTATAATGAACATGAATTATAATAATAACATCTTTATTATTGCCTCTAGGGCATAATTCCAACAGTCTCCCACTTGCACTAGAGTCAATAATCTAGTTTACATTTGGCAACAATCTCACGCCCATGGCACTAAGGTGCTGATCATGTTTTACACGTGGAAGAGGTTTAGTCAATGGATCTGCGACATTCAGATCCGTATGTACTTTGCTAATCTTCAGATCTCCATCTGCTATATAATCTCGGATTATATGAAACTTATGTTGATATGCTTGGTCTTTGGATGATATCTTGGTTCCTTAGCGAGTGCTATGGCGCGATGTTGTCACACAATATCTCCAATGGGTCCAATGCACTTGGAACCACGCCAAGCTCGATGATGAAGTTTCGATCCAAACTCCTTCACTTGACGCTCGCGGATCCATGTATTCCGCTTCCACTGTAGATCCCGCGATCACGCTTTGCTTGCAGCTTCTCCAGCTCACAGCTCCTCCATTCAAAATATAAACGTATCCTGTCTGAGATTTGGAATCATCCTTGTCGGTGTCAAAACTAGCATCGACGTAACCTTTTACAACAAGCTGTTCATCACCCCCATAGACTAAGAACATTTCTTTAGTCCTATTTAGGTACTTTAGGATGTTCTTCACGGTTGTCCAGTGTTCCACTCCTGGATCACTTTGATATCTGCTCATCAAACTAAGAGCATTGGACACATCCGGTCTAGTACACAACATGGCATACATGATGGAACCTATGGCCGAGGCATAAGGCACTTTACTCATAGCTTCCTTATCATTTACCGTAGCTAGACACTGAGCCTTGCTCAATATCTTACCTGACAACATAGGCACTGAACCTTTCTTTGCCTTATCCATTCTGAACCTTTTCAGAACTTTGTCTAGGTATGTACTCTGGCTTAAAGCTATCAGGCGTCTTTGTCTATCTCTATAGATTTTGATGCCTAATATATAAGTAGCTTCACCTAGGTCTTTCATTGAAAAACACTTGTTCAAATAACTCTTCACATCGTTAAGCATGTTGATGTCATTTCCGATAATCAATATGTCATCCACATATAGTACCAGAAACGTCACCGAGCTCCCACTCACTTTCTTGTAGATACAAGCTTCGTAGCAATTTGGAACAAATCCACGGCTCTTGATCACTTGATCAAAACGAAGGTTCCAACTCCGAGATGCTTGCTTCAGTCCATAAATGGAACGCTGAAGTTTGCATACTTTACTAGCATCCTTAGGATCGACAAAACCTTCGGGTTGCATCATATACAACTCTTCATCAATGTTGCCATTGAGGAAAGCGCTTGACATCCATCGCCATATTTCATAATCATGAAACGCAGCAATTGCTAATAAAATCCGAATGGACTTAAACATCGCTACGGAGAGAAAGTCTCATCGTAGTCAACACCTTGAACTTGTCGAAAACCTTTCGCGACAAGCCGTGCTTTATAGACGGTAACATTACCATCCGCGTCCGCTTTCTTCTTGAATATCCATTTGCACTCAACGCCTTTCGGTCGCTAGGAGGGTCCACCAAAGTCCATACTTGGTTTTCGCTCATGGATCCCAATTGGATTTCATGGCTTCTAGCCATTTCTCGAGTCCGGCTCATCATCGCTTCCTCATAGTTCGAGGTTCACCGTCTTCTACCAACAAGACAAATAAGACAGTTTGCTGCACCACTCGGGAGGGGCACACGACCTTGTTGACTGCGACGTTCAAGAGTAAAGATCGTCCAAGCTTCATGATCCTTGTCATTAGCTTCCTCTATTGTGGGTGGAGGCTTTGGAACAATTTCAGTCGCGCTACTCTCCAATTCAAGAGAAGGTTCAATAACCTCGCCTAGCTCTACTTTCCTCCCACTCACTTCTTTCGAGAGAAACTCCTTCTCAAGAAAGGAACCGTTCTTTGCAACAAACACTTTGCCTTGATTACGTGATAGAAGGTATACCCAATTGTTTCCTTAGGGTATCCTATGAAGACGCATTTCTCCGCTTTGGGTTCGAGCTTGTCCGCATCAACTTCGACGAAGCTTCGCATCCCCAAACTTTAAGAAACGACAACTTAGGTTTAGCACCAAACCACAGTTCATACGGTGTCGTATCAACGGATTTAGATGGAGCCCTATTTAAAGTGAATGTAGCGGTTTCTAATGCATAACCCCAAAATGATAACAGCAAATCAGTAAGAGACATCATTGATCGGACCATATCTAATAAGGTTCGATTCTGGCGTTCAGACACACCATTGCTTGTACTGTGGTGTGGAGTTGTGAAACGATTCCACTTGCTTTAAGATGCGTGAGAAAATCATAACTCAAATATTCACCTCCATGATCGGATCGTAGAAACTTAATCTTTCACATTTATGGTTCTCCACTTCATTCTGAAATTCCTTGAACTTTTCAAATGTTTCAGATTTATGTTTCATTAAATAGATATACCCATATCTACTTAAGTCATCGGTAAAAGTGAGGAAATAGCGATATCCACCGCGCGTCGAAATACTCATCGGTCCGCATACATCGGTATGTATGATTTCCAACAAGTCCGCTTTCGCTCCATCATTCCGGAGAACGGGTTTTGATCATCTTGCCCATGAGGCATGGTTCGCATGTCAAATGATTCAAAATCAAGAGACTCCAAAAGTCCATCGAATGGAGTTTCTTCATGCGCTTTACACCAATATGACCTAGACGAAGGCCACAAATAAGTAGTATTATCACTATCTACTTTGCATCTCTTAGCCTCAATGTTATGAATGTGTGTTTCATCCCTTTCGAGATTTAGAAGAAATAAACCATTTACAAGAGGTGCATGACCATAAAAGATGTTACTCATATAAATAGAACAACCATTATTCTCTGATTTAAATGAATAACCGTCTTGCAATAAACACGATCCGAAATAATGTTCATGCTCAATGCAGGCACATAATAACACTTATTAAGGTTTAAAACTAATCCAAGGTAAAACTAAGGAGAGCGTCTGACGGCCATCACATCAACTCTTGATCCGTTGCCAACGCGATCGTCACCTCATCCTCGCATAGCCGCCGTATTCCGTAGCTCTGCTTTGAGTTACAAATATTAGCAACCGAGCGGTATCAAATACCCGCACTACAACGAGGGCTAGTAAGGAAAACATCAATAACATGTATATCAAATATACCTTTGATGGTGCCACCTTCTTGTCCGCTAAGTACTTGACGATTCGCTTCCAAAGGACCCTTGTCCTTGCAATAGAAGCACTCAAAGGTCCCATTAGGACCGGACTTGAGCTTCTTCTCAGCAGGAGCATTGCGCTTGCCGCCTTCTTGAAGGGCTTCTTTGCTCCTTACCTTTCTTAAAGGAGGGCTTGTTGACCATCAACACATGATTATCTTTCTTGATGTCCACCTCGCAGCCTTCACTTTGCGAAGAGCTCGGTGATCGTGTCGATGGAGCCAATCGATTATGAGTCACTACAAAACTTTTGTAGCCGGGAGGAGTGATTGCAGAACCTGTCAATCTTGAGCTCCTCCGAATCGTGCATTCCAGCTTGCTCAAGCGTTGAGTGTAGCCCGATATCTTTATGGCGTGCTCACTAACGGAACTCCCTTCCTCCATCTTGCGCTTAAAGAACTTCTCGAGATCTCATATCTCTCGAACGGGCTTGAGTCTCAAACATGGTTTCAGCTCCTCGAGAATCTTAAAGGGCCCGGATAGGTTTCAAACGATTTTGAAGTTCGGTTCCACAGAAACAACATGGTGCTCTTGATCACACCATAATCATCTTTGCACGATCGATGACAGCTTTCATCACCGGTGCCAGTTCTGACGGGGTCACCTAACGCTTTCCCAAGGACATAGTCCTTTGTCCGCCAGATAGAATGATTCTTAGATTGGAACCAATTGGTGAAGTTAGACCCATTGTTTCTAAGCTTTTCCTTCTCAGAAAAACGCGTTGAAGTTGAAGTTGGATTTGGCCATGTGATCTACAGTATTTGCAAGTACAATTTAGACTATGTTCATGATAAATAGTTCAACTTAATCAAATTACTAGATGAACTCCCACTAAATTCAACATCCCTCAAGTTGTTTAGTGAACACGATCCAAATTCACCACACCTAATCCGATCATCATGAGAAGAGATGTGGTTTCAATGGTGGACAACAAAATGTCGATCATATCACTCATATGACTCATGCTTAACCTTTCGGTTCTTGTGTTCCGAGGCCATGTCTGTACATGCTAGGCTCGTCAAGTTAGACCCAAGTATTTCCGCGTATGCAAAACTGGCTTGCACCCGTTGTATGTGAGCGTAGAGTCTATAGCACCCGATCATCACGTGATGCTTGGACACGACGAACTTTCGCAACGGTGCATACTTGGGGAGAACACAATTTTTATCTTGATCTTTAAGTGAGGAATCATCTTATAATGCTACCGTCGTGATCTAAGCATAATAAGATACATAAAAGGGATAAACATCACATGCATATAACTTTATGTGACATGGTATAGCCAATCTTCAAGAATGATCTCCATCTTGTGCGTTCCATGATCTCCATCACTCCACCATGATTGCCTCCACCACGAATAGCAACTACAACTATTGCTAACTACTTAGCGATAAAGTAAAGCTATTACATGGCGATAAGAAGTTGACTCGCAGCCATACACAATTATAAAGACAACCATATGGCTCCTGCCGGTTGTGTACTCATCGACATGCAAGTCGTGAAACATTACAAAACATGATCATCGTATACAATATACACATCACATCTTGGGCCATACCATATCACGAAAACACTCGCAAAAACAAGTTAGACGCCTCTACTTTGTTGTTGCATGTTTTACGTGGCTTATGGGAGTAGATGCTAAGAACGATTCTTACCTACGGAAAGCCACAACGGTGATATTATGGTTGCCAAACTCGTGTTAATCCCATGACAACTATAGTGAGAGAAACCGACATCCACCACCGCATGTGTGGAACAAGCCACATGTCAAGTGCGAGCCGGTCTCGCGAACGACGCCGTAAGGTTGGCCGGACCGCTTCAATCTCACTATCCCGTCATAAGAAGAACACAAACAAGAGGCTTGCAACAGAAAACATCAACGCCTCGCAACAACCATGTTGCGTTCTACTCGTGAAACACATCTACGCATAGATCTAGCTCGATACCACCGAATGGTTTCAAGGCATAGTAAATCAAAATTTTCTACGGATGCGAGCAGGGAAAGCCAAGATCTAATCTAGGAGATGCAATCAACGAGAGAGATTGGATTAGATCTTCATACCCTTGAAGATTCGACACCGGAACGCTCATTTAACGTGGGTGATGTAGTCGCACTTCGCCTCCTCCGCGATCCGATCCGATCTAGCACCACAAGTGGCAGTGCCTCCGTGAGATGCACACGTGCAGCACCTCGACGTCTCCTCCTTCCTTGGACCAGAAAGTATGGTGGAGAGATGGATTGGATCTACAACACGACGGCGTGGTGTATATGGTGGAGAATTTCGCCTACAAACAATCGGGAGGGAAGGCGGCAAGGCAACTAGGATTGGAGGCAAGGTGTGGAGGAGGCGCACCAGCCTCTATTTATAGAGGCGGCCAGCCCTTGCCCCTCCTCCAAGCCTTGGGCCGGCGGACAAGGGAGGGAGGAGTGGGGGGCAAGGACTCTCCCCTCTTCTAGAAACCCTATCTCTAGTTTAAACGATTTAAACCCTATAGGATCGGCTGGGCACTATGGGGCCTTGTGCCCCTGGCCCAATGCGGCCAGGACACTCCCTCATAGGCCCATGCCCCCTCCCGGAAGGTGCGGCCACGTTGGTCCCCTTCCGGAAGGTTCTAGAAGCTTCCGGTACAATACCGATTAACCCGGAACAATTCCGAACTCCAAAAACTGCATTGCCTTATATGAATCTTATTCTCCGGACCATTACGGAACCTCTTGTGATATCACGTATCCCATCCGAGACTCCGAACAAAAATTCATAAACCAATTATCCAATCTATCCTAGCGTCGAGATACGTTAAGTGTGTGACCCTGCGGGTTCGAGAATATGCAGACATGATCTTCTATCAATAATCAACAGGGGTCCAGGCACCCATATTGACTCCCACATTCATCGATGATCATATCGGATGAACCACGATGTCGATTCAAACAATCCCATATATTTATTCCCTTCGCTCGCGATATTTTACTTGCCCGAGATTCGATCGCTTGTACCGTCATACCTAGTTCAATCTCGCTCACGAAGTACTTTACTCGTTCGTAATCCGATATCACTTTGTGATTAACTCCTTAACCACATGCTTGCAAGCGGTGTTGATATCGATTACCGAGTGGGCCCGAAGTATATCTCTCCGACTTGGGAGGGACAAATTCCATCTTGATACATACAACCCAACAGATACTTTCCGGTCACCTGAGAGACACCTTTATGATCACCCTCTCATAGGATGACGTTTGATGACCTCAGAGCTTTCTTCCGATACCAGGGAGTTGTATTATCTCATGGTCTAAGGAATACAATATTTGACATAGGAAAAGCTTCGCAAAGATGAACACGATGAAACGATCTAATTGCTTTGCTTAGTTTGGGTCTGTCCATCATATCATTCTCCAATGATATGATCTCATTATCAATTGACAACTCATGTCTATGGTTAGGAAACCTTAACCATCATTGATCAATGAGCTAGTCCATATAGGCTTACTAGGGACACGGTGTTGTTCACAAACCACACAAGTATTAAAGTTTCCGCTTAATAAAATTCTAGCATGGAATATAAACTTTATCATGAACATGAATTATAATAATAACATCTTTATTATTGCCTCTAGGGCATAATTCCAACAAAACCACACAATTCTCCCTCCAAAAAACCTCTCACAAATTTGCACTGGCGGGAGCGGGAGGGAAGGCAATGGATCACACCACCATGGTTAATGTTGCACCCTTCGGCATTGTCGCCTCCAAGAAGCACGGCCGGCCGAAGAAGCCGACAAAGGACCCGACGACAAAGGAGCGGAAAGTCGAGTCGAACAAGCGCTGGCCGGCAGGTAGCGACGAGAGCTCGACTCGTCGCTACTAGGCTCGAGAAGGAGCGCCGGGACAATAACGAGCACTACTCGCCAACCAGAATAGGGTCGACGCCAACGAGTTGACAGTGAGTGACTCCAAGAACGCCGTCAACATGATCAAGCGGGAGGCGATGACCGCCACTTTCGAGGGCGTCGTCTCTCTTCCTGGCCTGGCGATGGCCGGAACATTCTCTACTAGCTCCGTCACTTTCACGCCTAGCGGCCGGTCACTAGCTTAGCACAGGACGCCAGGGCCGCACACGGCCTCGCTTGGAGGCCACACTAGGATCGTGGCCTCGCTGTCCTGGTTCATCCATCCCCGGATGGCGTCATCGGACGCGGGAGAGCCCGCCATCGACCTGAACCGCACTCCAACCATCATGGACGCAACCCCAGAGGTGTCGATAAAGCGGCGGTCCATCTTTGCTGTGAACATGCCGACGCTAGTCAACCTATTCGGAGAAATGCTCGCCAAGGCGCCGGCCGCCAATGACACAATATGATCGCCACATTTCTTCTCCATTGCAAGTATACTGCTCCCGCCGCTTTATGATGGTCAAATTTGGTGTAGGCTTTCTCGGCCAACGACGGTGAGGACGCCATGCATGACATGATCAACGATGGTGGACACGGCTATGCCAACGATGGCGAGACTAAGCCAGAGACGCAACAAGAGACCCATCACGATGCCTACAAGATTACAAATGAGGCATTGTTTGGAAACAATGGCACTTCCATGGGCGAGGGGGTCACGACCGCGTCGTTGGCTGCTTCACTTGCGGCGTCACTTGGCGACACCAAGAATTTGAGCCCACGAACATCGAGCTATGATGACCCACAAGTATAGGGGATCGCAATAGTCTTCGTGGGTAGTATTACCTAATTTATTGATTCGACACAAGGGGAGCCAAAAAATACTTGCAAGCCTTAACAACCGAGTTGTCAGTTCAGCTGCACATGGAAATAGTTCTTGCTCACAGAAGTTTATCAGTAGCAACAATTTGGTAGTAGCAAAAACAAAGCAACAACAATAGTAGAACAAGAGCAATAGTAACAGTAACGGTAATAGTGGAATTCGAGTGCAGTAGGCATAGGGATGGATGGACCGGCGTTGCATGGACAAGTATAAACATGTAACTTCAAGATCTAGGGCATTGCAGATAAATAAGAATAAGCATACAAGTACTAAACAATCCTAGGCATGTGCTCCATAAATAGTCATACGTGCTCGCAATGAGAACTTGCACAACATCTTCTGTCTAGCCAGCCCGTGGCAGCGGGGCCTCTAGGGAACTACTGGCAATTAAGGTGCTCCTTTTAATAGAGCACCGAAGCAAAGCATTAACACTCCATGAACACATGTGATCCTCACACCACAACCATCCCCTCCGGTTGTTCCAATTATTGTCACTTTGGGGCCTTTGGATCTGGACAATGATATGTGTACACAACTTTCAGATAAGATCACAAACAATACTATCATAATGATTCAATAATAAGTTCAGTTCTGAGATCATGGCACTTAGGCTCTAGTGACAAGCATTAAGCACAACAAGTTACAACAAAGTCAAATAGCACTAATAGAGATACTAGGCACTATGCCCTAACAATCTTATTCGATTACATGATAGAACTCATCCAATCCCTACCATCCCAAGCCTACAACGGGGGATTACTCACTCATGGATGAGGGAAACATCGGTGGTTGATGGAGATGTGTTGGTGATGACGATGGTGATGATCCTCTCCAAATTCCCCATCCCAGCAGGGTGCCAGAACGGAGTTTCTGGATCCGAATCTTGGTTTCTGTTGGCGGCGGCGGAGCGGAACTCTTTTTGGAAAACTATCGAACCCCCCTTGGTATTTTTAGGTTGAAAGGCAACTTATAGGCATAGAGGGAGGCCGAGGGGTTTCCTGGGGTGGCTGCACCCCCTCCAGGCACGGGGTCAGGTGGCCCGCTACTGGGTGGTGTGGGCCCCAGCCTCCTCTCCGCTCTCTTCTGCCCGTGGATCTTCTGGTGAAATATAATTTTTGGCATATTTTCCGGGATTCTTCCCGATAGTTCATTTTCTGCACAAAAACTAGACACCAAGGTAATTTTGCTGAAAACAGCGTCAGTCCGTGTTAGTTGTATCCAAATCACATAAGTTTAGAGGAGAAACAATAGCAAAGTGTTCGAGAAAGTAGATACGTTTTGGACATATCAACTCCCCCAAGCTTAGCTTATTGCTTGTCCTCAAGCAATTCAGTTGAAAACTAAGTGTGATAAAAGAACTTTCACGAACACTTTGCTTCATATGATGTATATATTCTCAGCACAGGAGTATATGCTTAGACAATTAATAATAAAGAGTATGCAACTAAGTATACTCAATAGTCATTGCAAGCTATGAAGAGAAACCAACTCAATAATAATAAGTAGCATGAAACATAAACATAAGCAACATTGCAATGCTCATAATAAGGTATGATAGAGTGGTATCTTGCTTGCCTTTGTTTGAAGAGCATAATATAAATGCCAAGGCACCTCTGAAGTTCAAGTGAAGACTAGAAGTAAAGATATCAGAGATACAAGCATCAAAGTCATGACATAATTAACCAAGTTTTGGAACAAACACAATAATCACAACTATGCTCTCAAGAAGGTGCTCATAGAATAAGTGGTGACTCAACAAAGTTGTGAAAACGGTTTTGGAAAGTTTGAAAGGTTTCCAAATGCTGAAAGGAAGGTACTCATTAGCTTTGAGATCTCATTGCCCCTATCATAGGCATCTTCATGTGGTTAAGGTGAAAGTGAGGTCCACTTTGAATCATATGCTTGATAGACCATAGACTGGAAATCACAAGTCCCTTGAGTATGAGGGCCGCTCCGCATGCTACTCAACTTTGGTTACCTGAAAGTTCTTGTCATTGTAAATACATGCATATCATAGAGAACCGCCAACGGGGTACCCCTTGCACATGTTACAGTAGCGATCCCGTGATCAAAATTACAAGGCAAGTAGACAACGAGCATCTCAGAAATCTTTTTTATGTACTATGTGTATAGATTTTTATTGAGGATGCTTCATAAATGCTCATTATGCTGATGTTGCAAGTTTCCACCATGATTAGGCCTGGCTTAGGCTAGCGTCCCAGGCGTTTCTCTAACACAATGTATAGACTCCATGAACTCACAACCTCCCCTTTTATTTCATATCGTCGACATCCGCAAACAAAAGAGCAAGGTATCAACTGGATGAGATATCCAAAAAGTGTTAAAAGCGTTCCTCGTGACATCACGATTCTGCTGACTCCCAACATATAATTTGCAAGCATATAACTTTCATGGAGAAGTCACAATGGTTCAGGATTATTAAGTGCACTGAATAAAGTGTGCCATCAAGTTCGTGAGAGATTTACTAACTAACTTTCTCAAAACAGACAAACATTTTATTTTGGAAGAAAACACGGCATATAGAATATGCGCTGAAGTAGCAAATGATGCTAATAGGTAGGTATAGTGGACACAACTGGCAATATTGGTTTTTGGGAGTTGGAAGCACAGGTAGAGCACACACTCAGTGCAAGTGAAGGCTAGAAATAGAGAGGGAGCGACAAACAAGAGAGCAATAACTGTCATAATCATGCTTGCAACAAAACATGACCAATTATGGCATGAAAGTGATACAAGAACTCTGAGGCAAAATAAATCATCGAGGCTTACTGACTATTTATTAGTCATATGCATGCATGAGCATGTGCCAAGTCGATTCATATGAACAGTCAGAGGAGGATACCACAGTATCATACCAAAGTATGAATAAAACAATGCAAGCAAACATTCATATGACATGCTACAAACTATTAGCAAGCTGGAGCTAATCATAGACAAGCAAGAACTACTAAGCATCCATAATGACATACACCTTACACAAACAGGCTAAGCATGCTCACAATGATGAGTATATGTACAAAAATGAAACAAAAAGAGTTCGTTACCAGCCTCTTACCATACCTCAAGTTGTCTTAATCTTCACTATTTCCCTTCACTTGTGTGACTTGAATAATAACATGAAACGAAAATCCACTGAGGACGGCCGAACCTGCAAGGAACTCACAAAGCCAAAGAACAACACACATATTTTTGGTTTTTTTGATTTTTTAAAGAAAGAAAACAAAGCAAACCAAACTAAGCAAAAGGAAACCAAAAAGAAAAAGTAAGACGCTCCAAGAATAACACAACTGTGCATGAAACAATAAAAACGAAGTGTCTAGAAAGACCTGAGATTTTTATTGATGAAGAAGGGGATGCCTTGGGCACCCCCAAGCTTTGACGCTTGTACCTCTTAAATATTTCTTGGGGTGACACGGGGTGCCCCCCAAGCTTGAGATTTTGTCCATTCTTCATCTCATTACATTATTCTATCTCCACACTTAGAAATTTTCCTTCATACAAAACTTCACACAATCTTCATTAGCAACATTAGTGTATTCAAAAAATAATAGACCTTCGGGTTTAGCTTTGGAACAGATTTTTTTCCCACTAAAAACACAAGTTACTGTAGCAACTCCTTCAAAAAGCTCAATTCCCCAAAACAGAACTTAAAAAGAATCAATAAGAAGCAAATGCAAATAATGACAGAAATCTGTCAAAACAGACCAGCATGTAGAAACCGATATTTTCTAAAATATTCTGCTCAAATCAAAAAGTGTTGAACTAATGAAAGTTAGATAACATAACATACTGGGGGATTTATTCGTAAATTTTCAGCTCAATCCGACTTACAGAGACTCCTCACGAATTTTTATGGTGTAGGACATAAATCTGTTTCGGGACAACAACTCCCCAAATCTTACTTCCCTCTCATTAGAGGTCATTTTTGGCACAAAAAGAAAACAAAAAGGATAAGGAGAGGTCATTACTGAAGTAATAACTTCCAAGATCTAAGGAAACTTTTGGATTATCTCCCAACAAGTACTTTTCTTTAACGCTTTTAAGTTAGGCACGACGAAGAGCAAAGATTGGAAAGGAGAAAAAATAAAAGTGAGCAAGTATAACCACAGTGAAAGAATTATTTTGTTCATTAAAATCCTTTTGTTAACAAGGTTGATCAAGTCTTGTTACCAAAACAATCTTATATGAAACAAAACTTTGCAGTCCACAAGGTGATTATGTTACCTCATACTTGATAGCAATGATACCAATCATAATAGTTTAAAAATTTTCTTGTGGAATGGGAGAATATATTTCTCTAACCTTGATGCTCCCAATATTTTCAATGGAATTCAGGCAATAGCTCTTAGCAAACTTCTTGGGGAAATATACGGTATGCTCTTTGTCATTAATATTGAATGTTACTTTTCCTTGATTACAATTGATGACAGCACCTGCAGCATTAAGAAAAGGTCTCCCAAGAATAATAGACATATTATCATCTTTAGGCATTTCAAGCACAACAAAATCAGTTAAAACCATGCAATTATGAGATACTTGAACAGGAACATCCTCACATATACAAACATGAACAGTAGTTGACTTATCAGCCATTTGCAAAGATATGTCAGTTGGTATCAACTTTTCTAGCTGGAGTTTCTTGTAGAGAGAAAAAGGCATAACACTAACTCCAGCTCCCAAATCACATAAATTAGTTCTAACATAATTATTCTTAATAGATCAAGGAATAGTTGGTATACCTGGATCACCAAGTTTCTTTGGAACCTTACCATTGAAGGAATAATTAGCAAGTAGAATATAAATCTCCTCATTAGGAATCTTCCTTTTATTAGAGACAATATCCTTCATATACTTCGAATAAGGAGGCAACTTAATAGCACCAGTCAAAGGAATTTGCAAGAATAAAGGTATCATCCACTCACAAAACTTGTTGTAGTGTTCTTCCTCCTTTGACTTGTGTTTCTTACCTGGAAAAGGCATAGGTTTCTGCACCCAAGGTTCTCTCTCTTTTCCATGTTTATTAGCAATAAAATCTTCCTTTGTGTACCTAGTGTTCTTAGTGTGCTTCTCAGGTTCTTCCTCAACTTCCTCCTTATCAGGAGCATCATTTTTATTATTACCACTCTCAGTTTCAGCATCAGATACATCTATACTATTAAGATCTACAGCAGGTTCAAGTGGTTCCTCAACTATTTTGGTGTTTCTTTTTCTTTCTCTTACGAGGACTACCACTATCAACCTGTTGGGAGTCCTGCTCAATTCTTTTAGGGTGTCCTTCAGGATATAAAGGATCTTGAGTAGCTATACCACTCCTTGTTCTAATTCCATAAGCATGTTTATCTCCTGAAGCATTAACTAGCATATCCTTTTGTACCTTAGCAAGTTGATCAAGTTGGGTTTGAACCATTTGAAAGTGTTTACAAAGCATTTTAATATCATTTGAAGTTCTTTCCATAATATCTTTCAACTCATTGATAGCTCTAGAGTTTTCCAATAAATGATTCCGAACTTGTTTATTAAAATGACCTTGTTTAACAATAAAAATGTCAAGTTCCTCTAAACATTGATTAGGAGGCTTACCATAAGGAATATCTCCTTCATTAAAGTGTTGGAGAGAGTGTACCTCAATAGTAGATGGGTGGGGAATTGGCTTACATAATTCTTCTATAGGAGGTAAATTTTTCACATCTTCAGCTCTAATACCTTTCTCCTTTAGACACTTCTTAGCTTCCTTCATCACTTCATCATTTAATGCAATAACTCCCCTCTTCTTTGTAGTTGGTCTTGGAACTGGTTCAGGCATAACTGGTTCAGGAGTAATAGTCTTAGGTGTATTTAGCTCAGTTCAAGTCCAATTATCATAATTCTTGCTTATTTTAGCCATTAATTCATCAGCATATGTAGGAGTCCTTTTCCTGAAAACGCAATCAGCAAAGCTGTCTAGGTAGGTCCTAGAATCATCAGTTACTCTATTATAATAAATATCAAGAAGCTCATTTTTAGTTAATGGACATCCAGGATGTGCATGAATCAAGGCACATAACCTTGTCCATGACTCAGACAAATTCTCTTCTTCTCCCTGTTTAAAATCAAAAAGTCTCTGCAAAGCAGCATGTCTAGAACTGGGAGGAAAATATTTCTGGAAGAAAGAAGCAATCAAGCAATTAGGGCTATCTGGAACTAGGAGGTAATCTATTAAACCAACCCCTAGCTTCTCCTTTTAGTGAAAAAGGGAAGATCTTAGTAACAAAGTACTTGCGCATCTTAAAATCATCAGAGAATAAAGCACTCATAGTAGAAAGCTCATTCATATGAGCCACAACACTCTCATTTTCAGTCCCATAGAAAGGTTCTTTCTCAACAATATCTAAATAAGATAATCAAGAGAGAAATCATAATCTTTATCTTTAATATCTATGAGAGAAGTGGCAAACTTAGGATCAGAGGATAACTTAGGTATAATAGTACGCCTAGCTAGGAGACTCTTAATAGCACTAGTACCATGTGTGTTTCGGCACTCTTCAACAAAATCATCAGTGAACTCAATGTAACCATCATTAATATCATAACTCTCACTAGCCTCTAGTTTGCTAACACGTGTTACAGTGTCTTCTCTAGGAGTTTCGGTATTTCCTAGACTAGCCATAGTAGCATTTAGAAAAGGACCTAATGAACCACTCACATCAAGCACAGTAGAAGTAACATCATGAGTATCAAAAGCAGTTTCAGACTCAGCAGTAGTAGCAGTGTGTGCAACATGTGTATGTGGTGGTGGTGTAACAAGCTTACTTATAACAGACGGTGAATCAAGAGCAATAGAGGTGTTTAGGACTGTACCTCTTCTTGTAATGGATGGTAAAATAGGGAACTTTCCATCACGAGACTTCCCCATGACAAAATGAGTAGCAATGAACAATAATAGATCCAGGTGAACTTACAAATAAAGCTATGCTCTCCGGCAACGGTGCTAGAAAATAGTCTTGATGACCCACAAGTATAGGGGATCACAACAGTCTTCGTGGGTAGTATTACCCAATTTATTGATTCGAAACAAGGGGAGCCAAAGAATACTTATAAGCCTTAACAACCGAGTTGTCAGTTCAGCTGCACCTAGAAATAGTTCTTGCTCACAGAAGTTTATCAGTAGCAACAGTTTGGTAGTAGCAACAGCAAAACAACAGCAACAGTAGAACAAGAGCAATAGTAACAGTAACGGTAACAGTGGGATTCGAGTGCGGTAGGCATAGGGATGGATGGACGGGTGTTGCATGGACGAGTCTAAATATGTAACTTCAAGATATAGGGCATTGCAGATAAATAAGAATAAGCATCCAAGTACTAAACAATCCTAGGCATGTGCTCCATAAATAGTCATACGTGCTCGCAATGAGAACTTGCACAACATCTTCGTCAAATGACCGTGGCAGCGGGGCCTCTAGGGAACTACTGGCAATTAAGGTGCTCCTTTTAATAGAGCACCGGAGCAAAGCATTCACACTCCGTGAACACATGTGATCCTCACACCGAAGCCATCCCCTCTGGTTGTCCCAATTATTGTCACTTTGGGGCCTTTGGATCCAGACAATGATATGTGTACACAACTTGCAGATAAGATCACAAACAATACTATCATAATGATTCAATAATAAGTTCAGATCTGAGATCGTGACACTCTGGATCTAGTGACAAGCATTAAGCACAACAAGTTGCAACAAAGTCAAATATCACTAATAGAGATACTAGGCACTAAGCCCTAACCATCTTATTCGATTACATGATAGAACTCATCCAATCCCTACCATTCCGAAGCCTATAGCAGGGGATTACTCACTCATGGATGAGGGAAACATCGGTGGTTGATGGAGATGCGTTGGTGATGACGATGGTGATGATCCTCTCCAAATTCCCCGTCCCGGCAGGGTGCCAGAACGGAGTTTCTGGATCCGAATCTTGGTTTCTGGTGGCGGTGGCGGAGCGGAACTCTTTCTGGAAAACTATCGAAGCCCCCTCGGTTTTTAGGTCGAAAGGCAACTTATAGGCGCATAGGGAGGCCGAGGGGGTGCCTGGGGTGGCTGCACCCCCCAAGCGCGGCTAGTGGTGGGCCCGCGCCTGGCATGGGTGTGGTCCCCCTAGGGTCCTTCTCCATCTCGTCTTCTGGCTCCGTGGATCTTCTGGTGAAATATAGTTTTTGGCATATTTTCTGGGATTTTTTCTGATAGTTCATTTTCCACACAAAAACTAGACACCAAGGCAATTCTGCTGAAAACAGCGTCAGTCCGTGTTAGTTGTATCCAAATCACATAAGTTTAGAGGAGAAACAATAACAAAGTGTTAGAGAAAGTAGATACGTTTTGGATGTATCAAGCTACACTCCTGAGGAGGACAAGCTCCTATGCAAGGCATGTATGGAGATTTCACAAGATCTACTATGCGGTGCCGAGCATAACAACTTTGCCTATTGGAAAAAGGTGGGCAAGTTCTTTCATGAGCATAGGAAATTCAGGAAGGACGCCTTCTTTAGTGATAAAAATGATCTGAAAGGATAGGAATGTCGCCTAGAGGGGGGTGAATAGACATTTTAAAACTTTTCCGAGAGTGGCCGAACAAAGGCAGAATTAAACTAACGTTTACTTTGTAAAGCACAAAACCTAGAACAACTAGGGTTCACCTATGTGCACCAATAACTTATGCTAAGCAAGACAAGCAACTATGTGATAGCAAGATATATAGTTCAAGCACGAAGGCTATCATAAAGTAAGGTGCATAAGTAAGAGCTTGGATATAGAGATAATTGAGGCACGTGGAGATGAAGATGTTTTACTGAGTTCCTCCCAACATGGAGTATGTATCGTTTGGAGAGCCAGGGGAGATGCGCCCCATTAGACAACCTCATAAGGCAGACATCATTGTCATGGATATGGCATTTGAACATCGTTTTTGAAGACATCTTTCTAACGTACTCCCATGGGTTTCGAAAAGGCAGAGGAGTCATCCCCTTTTTCGCTCAGGGTGTTATCAAATCACCAACTCCACAAAAGTCCTCCCTTGTTCTCCGGTGAATCTCACCCCAATGGGATCGATCCATATTTCCACTATCGGTGCACTTGTCGGTGGCAATCCGGAACCTCTCACAAGGTTGGGGCACTTCTCCATAACTCAATTGGAGGCTCCCAATAAACAAGCTTGGGGAGTACTCTGTCAGGACCTCACCTAGGTAGTATGTTGGGCGTTGCACCTTATGCTCATAACCTTCTTCCTCGCGCTCCACTGATGTTACCACACTTATGACTTTGTTAGTCGCTGTGATGTAAAGTAACATAGTCTCATGTGGCTCTAGTCTTGGGAGGATTGGTGGATTTGAAACTAGATCTTTCAAACTTTGTAGTGCAGCGTCGGCTTCCTGGGTCTAGACAAAATTTTCGGTTTTCTTCAAGAGTTTGTAGAAAGGAGCGGCTCTTTCTCCGAGTTGGTTGACGAACTGACTCACTACCGCAATGCAGCCAGTGATACGTTGCACGTACTTCAGGCGAGTCGGCCTGGTAATGTTGAGTATAACCTTGATTTTGTCCCGGTTCACCTCTATGCCTCTTTCAGACACAACGAAACCTAACAATTTTTCGGCTGGGATTCCAAAGAAGCACTTCTTCGGATTTAGCATTATTTTGAATTTTTGTAGGCTAGCAAATGTTTCCTCCAAGTCAGAAATACGTGGTTCCTTCTTTTTGGACATCACTGCTATATCATCTACGTATACATGGACGTTGCGTCCGATTTGGTCGTTAAGGCAACACTGCATGGTGCGTTGATATGTAGCTCCTGTGTTCTTTAAACCAAAAGGCATAGTTTTGTAGCAGAAGGTTCTGAAAGGTGTAACAAAAGATGTCTTTAGTTAATCCAATTCTTTCATTGGTATTTGGTGATATCCGGAATATGCGTTGAGAAAACAGAGTAATTCCGACCCTGCCGTGGAGTCGATAACTTGATTGATTCTTGTAAAAGGAAACCCTTGTTCAAGGCAGTATAATCAACACACATCCTTAATTCAATAGTGTCCTTTTTAGGGACGAGTACAAGACGCCACCCAATCAGCATGGATGACCTATGCGACAAATCCAGCTAATTCTAATCGGGCTAACTACTTAGCTGTAGCTTTGCGCTTTTCATCACCAAACTGTCGTAAGGACTGTTTGATGGGTTTAGCATCAGGGTACACATTATGGAGTGCTCGGCAAGTTCCCTAGGTACTCCGGTCATGTCAGAAGGCTGCCATGCGAAGATATCACTATTTTCTTTGAGGAACTTGACGAGTGCGCTTTCTTATGCTCGGTCTAAACCTACCCCTACATTCGTCGTCTTGGAGGGCTCGTCTTCCTTCAGCGAGGTCTTCTTCGTCTCTTCCGATGCCTTGAACTGCAGACTTGGCTTCAGCACCTCGTTCTTTGTAGCGGGCATCTTGGACGTGTCGATGGTTTTCTTGATATCCTGGTACTCCTAAGCGTGCAACACGACTTCAGCAAAGGCGGCAGATCCTTCCTCATAGTCTCATGCTTTCTTCGGGTTTCCTCGGATGGTGATAACGCCCTTCGGACCTGAAGCTTTATCATGCTGTAAATGTAGCAGGGGCGAGCCATTAATGCCCAGTAAGCCGGACGCCCAAAGATGGCGTGGTAAGCACTTTTGAACGATACCACCTCGAAGGAAAGTGGCTCGGTCCGATAGTTATCTCGGGTTCCGAATGTCATGTCCAGTGTGATCTCACCCAGAGAATCCTCCTATCTCCCTGGTACAATGCCATGAAAAGTTACACTGTTGTAACTTAAGTGGCTTTCATGGATCTTCATGCGGTGAAGCGTTTCAATGTAGAGGATGTTGATGCTGCTACCACCGTCCAGGAGAGTTTTAGAGAACTCATAGCCATCAATAAGAGGATTGACGACCAGAGGGTACTTTCCCCGACGATGCGTTTTCCTCGGGTGATCTGTGCGGTCAAAGGTGATGGTTACATTTGACCAATCCAATGGGGAACAGCCGGGACCGTGGCGTTGAGCTCACGGAGAACTGCCTTTTTGACCTTAGCCGACTGAGTTCCAAGGAAGCAGACATACGCGTCTTTATTTGTGGGATAATCCTTCTTTCCATCCGACTTGGGCTGTGCGGCGTCTTCTTCTTCCATGTCGGAATCTTCCTTGGTCTCCTTGCCTTTCTTGAAATTTTTCTTTCCTTTTTGTTGCTTGGATCTGTAGCCAGTGGATTTGTATTTTTCATGTCGTCATTAAAACGACACTCAGCATTGGTATGGGTAGAACCTCCATTCGCGTCCAGGTGATGAACACAAGGGTTGTTGGCGATGTCGGCCCAGGAATATGATTTTCCGGACTATTGATCTCCTCAACCTTATACCCGAGAAGTTCTGCGACCTCATCCCTGGCCGCCTCCGCGCCCTCCTCGTCCTCCGGATCCGAATGTTGCGTTAACATCTGTGTTGTCCGGAGCTGGTTTATCTTCCAAGGCGTTCTTGTGCTTTTGAGTTTGTTGCTTCTGCTTCTAGGTCGCATTTGGATTGGCCAGAATATTTAGAAGTCCTTCTGAATCGTTATCGGCGTCAACATATTTTCTCGCCGTTTCTATCATCTCTCCCAGATCTATGACATGGTCACGCTTCAGTCTATGATGGAAAAGTCCGATTGGGAGTCCTGCAATCAAAGATTCAATCATAGTTTGTTCGTTTACTCCCTCACATGAGTTCTTCGTGTCGATCCAGCATCCGAGGTAATCCCGCTAGGTTTCTCCGGGTCTTTGAGTGCAACGCTTCAAGTCTCCGACCGTGCAGGTCTGATAACTATAAGTGTATAGATTGGTTGTAGCCAGTTTTGAAATAAAGATATCGATCCCACAGGGAGCAGAAGTCTGAAGTCCAGGAATTCTTGAAATAAATACTAAAAATAGAATTGCTAAATAAAGTTCTAAGTAACAAGATAAAAGGAGAATAGTGGGAAAAAGGTTTTTTTTTGGGGTTTTTGGTATAAGAGAACAATGCGTAAAGTAAACAAAACTGAATACAAAAATAAGTATCACGGATGTAAAAGAGATTTGAAACTTTAGTGGTAAAAAGCGTTCTTATGGATTAGCGGATACAACACTAAAATTATAAAGGGCTAAGGTAAAGATTATTATCATGAACATTTTCAACTATGTATGTGTGGAAGTAACTCCATATTTGGACAAAGAGGCAGCAACCACTGCTCAAGTCATCCTCATAACCACAACAAAAAACAATTAACATCAATTAAATTAATGTGCTATTAAGGGACATAATCCCGCAGGACATTGATACGTCCAAAACGTATCTTCTTTCCCGAAAACTTTTGTTATTGTTTCTACTCTAAACTTGTGTGATTTGGATACAACTAATACGAACTAACACTATTTTCAGCAGAATTACCTTGGTGTCTAGTTTTTGTGCAGGAAATCAACTATCAGGAAAAATCCAGGAAAATATGCCAAAAATCCTATTTCACCAGAAGACTCACGGATCCAGCATACGAGACGGAGTAGAGGCCTGACGGGCCCACACCCCTAGCCGCACGGGCCATGCCTGGAGGGGGTGTAGCCGCCCCAGGCACCCCCTCGGCCTCCCTCATCGCCTATAAGTTGCCACTTGACCAAAAAACTTAGGGGGGGTCGACATTTTTCTAGAAAGAGTTCCGTTGCGCCGCCACCACCAGAAACCGCGATTCGAAACGAGAAACACCGTTCTGGCACCCTACCAGGACGGGGAATTTGGAGAGGATCATCGCCATCGTCATCACCGACGCCTCTCCATCAACCATCCATGTTTCCCTCATCCATGAGTGATTAATCCTCCGCTGTAGGCTATGGGGATGGTAGGGATTGGATGAGTTCTATCATGTAATCGAATAAGATTGTTAGGGCATGGTACCTAGTATCTCTATTAGTGCTATTTGACTTTGTTGAAACTTGTTGTGCTTAATGCTTGTCACTAGGGCCCGAGTGCCATGATCTCAGATCTGAACTTATTATTGAATCATTATGATAGTATTGTTTGTGATCTTATCTTCAAGTTGTGTACACATATCATTGTCCGGATCCAAAGGCCCCGAAGTGACAGAAATTGGGACAACCTGAGGGGATGGCTGTGATGTGAGGATCACATGTGTTCACAGAGTGTTAATGCTTTGCTCCGGTGCTCTATTAAAAGGAGTACCTTAATTGCCAGTAGTTCCCTTGAGGCCCCGCTGCAACGGGCTAGTTGGACAAAAGATGTTGTGCAAGTTCTCATTGCGAGCACACATGACTATATATGGAGCACATGCCTATGATTGTGTAGTACTTGGATGCTTATTCTTATTTATCTGCAATTTCCCTAGATCTTGAAGTTACATGTTTAGACTCGCCCATGCAACGCCCGTCCATCCATCCCTATGCCTACAGCACTCATATCCTACTGTTTTCTACTGCTGTTACTATTGCTCTTGTTTTGCTTTGGCTGCTGCTACTACAAACTATTGCTACTGATAAAATTCTGTGAGCAAGAACTATTTCCAGGTGCAGCTGAATTAACAACTCAGTTGTTAAGGCTTGCAAGTATTCATTGGCTACCCTTGTGTCGAATCAATAAATTGGGTAATACTACCCTTGAAGACTGTTGCGATCCCCTATACTTATGGGTCATCAATACTATTTTATGGCTAGTCTAGGAAATACTAAAACCCCTAGTGAAGACACTGTTACACCTGTTAGCTCACCTAAGTCTTGAGAGAGATATGATATCAATGATGGTTACATTGAGTTTACTGATGAATTTATTGAGGAGTGCCGAAACACACATGGTGCTAGTGCTATTAAGAGTCTCCTTGAGAGACGTACCATTATTCCTAAACTGTCCTCTGATCCTAAGTTTGCCACCTCTCCCATAGATATTAAAGATAAATACTATGATTTCTCTCTTGATTTATCCTATATAGACATTGTTGAGAAGGAACCTTTTTGTGGGACTGAAAATGAGAGTGCTATGGCACATATGAATGAGCTTTCCACTATGAGTGCTTTTTTCTATGACGATTTTCAGATGCGCAAGTACTTTGTTACTAAGATCTTTCCTTTCTCGCTGAAAGGGGAAGATAAGGCTTGGTTTAATAGATTACCGCCTGGATCCATTGATAGTCCTGATTGCTTGATTGCTTCTTTCTTCCAGAAATATTTTCCTTCTAGTGCTAGACATGATGCTTTGTAGAGATTTTTTGATTTTAAACAGGGAGAAGAAGAGAAATTGCCTGAGTCATGGACAAGGTTTTTTGCCTTGAGCCATGCACATCCTGGATGTCCATTACCTAAAAATGAGCTTCTTGATATTTATTATAATGGACTAAATGATGATTCTAGGACATACCTAGATAGCTTTGCTTATTGTGTTTTCAGGAAAGAACTCCTACAGATGTTGAAAAATTAATGGATAAAATAAGCAAGAATTATGATTATTGGACTTCAACTAACCTAAATACGCCTGATCCTATTACTCCTGAACTAGTTGTGCCTGAACCAGTTCCAACACCAACACCAAAGAACAGGGGAATGATTGCATTAATTGATGATGTGATGAAAGAAGCTAAGAAATGTCTTAAGGAGAAAGGTATTAGAGCTTAACATGTGAAGAATCTACCTCCTATAGATGAATTATGTGAGCCAATTCCCCACTCATTTACTAGTGAGGTACACTCTCCCCACTTTGATGAAGGTGATATTCCGTATGGTAAGCCTCCTGATCAATGCTTAGAGGAACTTGACACATTTAAAGTTAAATAAGGTAATTTTAATAAACAAGTTCAAAATCATTTATTGGAAAACTCTAGAGCTATTAATGAGTTGAAAGATATTGTGGAAAGAACTGCTAATGATGTTAAAATTCTTTGTAAACACTTTCAAATGGTTCAAACTCAAATTGATCAACTTGCTATGGTACAAAAGGATATGCTAGTTAATGCCTCAGGAGATAAACATGCTTATGGAATTAGAACTAGGAGTGGTATAGGTAATCAAGATCCTTTATATCCTGAAGTACATCCTAAAAGAATTGAGCAGGATTCTCAACAAGGTGAAAGTAGTGGTAGTCCTCGTAAGAGAAATAAAAAGAAACATAAAATAGTTGAGGAACCACTTGAACCTGCTGTATATCCTAATAGTATATCTATCTCTGATGCTGAAACTAAGAGTGGTAATGATAAAAATGGTGCTCCTAATAAGGAGGAAGTTGAGGAAGAACCTGAGAAGCACACTAAGAATACTAGGTACACTAAGCAAGATTTTATTGCTAATAAACATGGTAGTGAGAGAGAACCTTGGGTGCAGAAACCTATGCCTTTTCCCAATAAGAAACACAAGTCAAAGGAGGAAGAACACTACAACAAGTTTTGTGAGTGGATGAAACCTTTATTTTTGCAAATTCCTTTGATTGATGCTATTAAGTTGCCTTGTTATTCAAAGTATATGAAGGATATTGTCTCTAATAAAAGGAAGATTCCTAATGAGGAAATTTCTACTTTGCTTGATAATTATTCCTTCAATGGTAAGGTTCCAAAGAATCTTGGTGATCCAGGTATACCAATTATTCCTTGCTCTCTTAAGAATAATTATGTTAACTGCTTTATGTGATTTGGGAGCTAGAGTTAGTGTTATGCCTTTTTTCTCTCTATAAGAGACTCCAGCTAGAAAAGTTGATACCAACTGATATATCTTAGCAAATGGATGATAAGTCAACTACTATTTCTGTTGGTATATGTGAGGATGTTCTTGTTCAAGTGGCTCATAATTTCTTGGTTTTAACTAATTTTTTTGTGCTTGAGATGCCTGAAGATGATATCATGTCTATTATTCTTGGGAGACATTTTCTTAATACTGCAGGTGCTGTTATTAATTGTAATCAAGGAAAAGTAACTTTTAATATTAATGACAAATAGCATACCGTTTATTTCCCCAAGAAGGCTGCTAAGAGTTATTGCCTGAACTCCATTGAAAATATTGAGAGCAGCAAGGTTGGAGAAATTTATTGTCCCATTCCACAAGAAATTTTTGAAACTATTATGATTGGGACCATTGCTATTAAGTTTGAGGTAACGTAATCACTTTGTGGAATGTAAAGTTTTATTTCATATAAGATTGTTTTGATAACAAGACTTGATCAACCGTGTTAACAAAAGGATTTTAATGAACAATACAATGCTTTCACAATGGTTATACTTGCTCACTTTTACTTTTGTCTTTCCTAGTCTTTGCTCTTTCTCTTGTTAGCTTTGGTTTTGCTAGTTGTTTTCTTGTTAGAGTGTCTTAGAACTTCTGTAGTTTTGGTTTTTGTTTGCTTTTTCTTCTTCTAAAAATCTTTTTTACGAGAAAATCAATTTTCATACCCTGAAAATTGGCCAAAAATAAAGTTTCGCGAAAACTCCAAAAAATTCATATTAAAATTTTCCTCTAAAAAGGGGCAGAGGGACACCTGGAGTGGCCCAGGGGGACCCCCAGGCCAGCACACCCCCTGGTGGCGCGGCCAGCCCCAAGGGCGCGCCTGGCATGGGTGGGACCCACCTAAGGCCCTCCAAGTTGTCTCCTCCCAGCCACCTTCTTTCTCTCTCCTGAAAAACACCGGAAAACTTTCTCAAGCCTGAGTTCTTGCTGCTCTTGCTCCCGATTTTTCGATCTCCTTGCTCAGCCCATCTTTGCTGCTAATTTTTGGAAGAATTGCTCCTTGGTATGTGCCTCCTCCGCTTGTCCAATTAGATTTGTGATTGGTAGATTGTATCTTGAGTATTTTGCTGCTATAGGTGTCAGGTTGTGTGAGCTTGCATGCTTATTGTATGCTTAGAGATTTTATTTTGATGCATGTGTAGCCTCTAGAAAGTTCCTATAGTAGTTTCTCATCATTTATCAACTTGGAAATCACTTGGTTTGATGTTTGTCTAAAAATTTCAGAAAGGAAGATGAGTGCATACCCACTGAATCAATATGATGTAATGGTACCTGAGCCAATGAAAGTCCATCGTGAGGAAGGAGTCTTCCCTTCCATTTATCCATGCCCTGAATTTATGAGAGCCGTGGGAATCTTTCAGGATTTCTAGACTATGATTACTAATGCAGGGTTGGAACACTTTGTTGAAGAAGAACCATATCAGTATGTTAATCTAACCATGGTTGTGGTGCATGACTTCCGGTTTACTTGGTCCTCGTATAATCCCATGGTCCATTATAAAATCTACAATATAGCTGTCGACCTACCGTTTGATGATTTCTGTGCAACAATTAGAGTACCTCATTAGGGATCTTGCGAGAAGATCAAGTAGATGCCTAAGTCACTCATGGATTTATATGCCAAAATTTGCCAAGGTTTCGACTTCTCGAAGGGAAGTGGTAAAATTTGGAACATTCAGTTCCCATCCATTAGATATTTTTCCTATTTCATTACCAAGTGTGTTCTTGCTAGAAAAATTGCTAGAAGGTTATCTTATTTTGATCTAGCTTTTATCTCAGCTGCTTTGAGTAGGGATAGATCTTATAACCTGGGTGCTTTGATAGCTTACTGTCTTACCACTAACCACGATAAGGGTGGAATTTGTGGAGGTCTCATTGCCTCTAGGTTGCTAGCTTTCCATGGTTTAGAGCCTCACCATTCAGACTATCGATTCCCCATAGAGAGGCTTGATCTTTATTCCATGGTTCAACACAATTTTGTTTCTTCTTGGGCTACTGTGAGAAGTTTACCGTATGAATTATCTTTTGTCAAGCGTGGTTGGAGAGGGGGTAGGACTGAGAAAGTAGTCTATTTGCCTACACCTGCTTTGTTTAATTTTGATAACATGAAAGGATGGTCGCTCGCGGAGGAGTTTGACACTTACATGGCGGAGCTCTCCCGGCAAGAGGAGAATGTTGGAGAGGACGCCGAATATGATTCGGTTCAGCCCTCTAACATGGGGGAGTCTTCATACCAGCAACCCTCCTATGATTGGGGCGCGTCTTCTTCTTCATCGCAAGCGCCTGACTATGATAATTCCTATGATGATCCACCAGCTCGGGGTTACTACCCGCTCTATTGAGCCCCACTTAGGCCAAAAGCCTAATCTTGGGGGGAGGTATACCAACATCACACTCATCTTTATATCATGTTTCGTCGGTTCTTTGTATATCCATGTTTTGCTTTCTTTTTGGTTCTTGTTCTGCTTCCTCAAAACACAAAAATATTTTCGTTGTTTCTCTTGGTTTGTTTCTTTGCTTTTTAGCTTTGGTTTGCCTTAAAAGAAAATCCAAAAATATTTTGTTTTGTTTGTTTTTGCTTTGTTTTCTTTCTTTTAAAACAAATCGAAAACACCAAAAATATTTTTTGTTCTTCTTTGGTTTTGTGAAGTTCTTTGCAGCGTTCAGCAGTCTTCAGTGGAGTTTGGTTCCATGTTATTATTCAAGTCACACAAGTGAAGGGCAATAATGAAGATTAAGACAACTTGAGGTGTGGTAAGAGGCTGGTAACGAACTCTATTTGTTTTCAGTTTTGTACATATACTCATCATTGTGTGAATGCTTAGTCTGTTCATGTGAGGTGTATGTTATCTTTGGATACTTAGTAGTTCTTGCTCTCTTATGATTAGCTCCAGCTTGCTAATAGTTTGTAGCATGTCATATGAATGTTTGCTTGCATTTCTCTATTCATAACTTGGTATGATATTGTGGTATCCTCCTCTGAATGTTTCATGTGAATTGACTTGGCACATGCTCATGCATGCATATGACTAAACAATAGTCAGTAAGCCTCGATGATTTATTTTTCCTCAGAGTTCTTGTATCATTTTCATGCCATAATTAGTCATATTTTGTTGCAAGCATGATTATGATAGTTATTGCTCCCTCGTTTGTCACTCCCTCTCTATTGCTAGCCTTCACTTGCACTGAGTATGAGCTCTACTTGTGCTTCCAAATCCCCAAAACCAATATTGCCAACATAGTCCACCCTACCTACCTACTAGCGTCGTTTGCTAATTCTGTGCATATTCACTATGCCTTGTTTTCTTCCAAATAAAATGTTTGACTGTTTTGAGAAAGTTAGTTAGTAAAGCTCTCACAAACTTGATGGCACAATTTATTTCTTGCACTTAATAATACTGAACTATTGTGACTGTCCATGAAAGTTATATGCTTGCAAATTATAGGCTGGGAGTTAGCAGAACCGTGTTGTCACGGGGAACACTTTCAACACTTATGGATACATATCCAATTTATATCTTGCTCTTTTGTTTGCGGATGTCGTCGGTGTGAAACAAAAGGGGAGCTTGTAAGTCCATGGAGTTATATATATGTGTTAGAGAAACGCCTGGGATGCTAGCCTAATCCATGCCTAATCATGGTGGAAAGTTGCAGCATAACCATAATGAGCAATTTGTGAAGCATCCTTAATAAAAAACTATGCAAATAGCAAATAAAAAGATCGCTGAGATGCTCATTGTCTGCTTGCCTTGTTATTTTGATCACGAGATAGCTCCTATATCATGTGCAAGGGGTACCCCGTTGGCGGTTCTCTATGATATGCATGTATTTATGATGACAAGAACTTACATGTAACTAAAGTTGAGTAGCATGAGGAGTGTCCCTCGTACTCAAGGGACATGATATTTCAAGTTTATGGTTTGTCAAGCATATAACTCATATTGGACCTCAATTTCACCTTAATCATCTAAAGATGCCTATGATAGGGGCAATGAGAGCTCAAAGCTAATGAGTACCATACTTTCAGCATTTGGAAGCCTTTCAAACATTTCAAAATCTTTTCACTTCCTTGTTGAGTCACCACTTATTCTATGAGCACCTTCTTGAGAACATAGTTGTCATTCTTGTGTTTGTCTCAAAACTTGGTTAATTATGTCATGACTTTGATGCTTGTATCTCTGATATCTTTACTTCTAGTCTTCATTTTAACTTCAGAGGTGCCTTGGCATTTATTTTGTGCTCTACGAACAAAGGCAAGCGAGATACCACTCTATCATACCTTCTTATGAGCATTGCAATGTTGCTTATGTTTATGTTTCATGCTACTTATTATTATTGAGTTGGAATCTCTTCATAGCTTTCAATGACTATTGAGTAGACTTAGTTGCATACTCCTTATTATGAATCGTCTAAGTATCTACTCCTGTGCTAAGAATATATACATCATATGAAGCAAATGTGTTTGTAAAAGTTCTTTTATTGCACTCAGTTTTCAACTGAATTGCTTGAGGATAAGAAATAAGCTAAGCTTGGGGGGAGTTGATACGTCCAAAATGTATCTACTTTCCCGAACAATTTTGCTATTGATTCTCCTCTAAACTTGTGTGATTTGGATACAACTAACACGGACTAACGCTGTTTTCAGCAAAATTGCCTTGGTGTCTAGTTTTTGTGCAGGAAATCAACTATCGGGAAAAATCTTGGAAAATATGCCAAAAATCCTATTTCACTAGAAGACTCATAGAGCCAGAATACGAGACGGAGTGGAGGCCTGAGGGGCCCACACCCCCCAGCCGCGCGGGCCAGGCCTGGCCGGCGCCTGGAGGGGGTGTGGCCTCACCAGGCACCCCCTCGGCCTCCTTCTTCTCCTATAAGTTTCCTCTTGACCTAAAAACTCAGGGGGTTCAATGTTTCTCTAGAAAGAGTTCTGCTGCGCCGCCACCACCATAAAACCGTGATTCAGAACCAGAAACTCCATTCTGGCACCCTGTCGGGACGGGGAATTTGGAGAGGATCATCGCCATCGTCATCCACAACGCCTCTCCATCAACCATCCATGTTTCCCTCATCCATGAGTGAGTAATCCCTTGTTGTAGGCTATGGGGATGGTAGGGATTGGATGAGTTCTATCATGTAGCCGAATAAGATTATTAGGGCATGGTGCCTAGTATCTCTATTAGTGCTACTGATAAACTTTTGTGAGCAAAAACTATTTCTAGGTGCAGCTGAATTGACAACTCAGTTGTTAAGGCTTGCAAGTATTCTTTGACTCCCCTTGTGTTGAATCAATAAATTGGGTAATACTACCCTCGAAGACTGTTGCGATACCGTATACTTGTGGGTGATCAGACGTATCCCATGGCATGGATAGTGTTTTGTGAGTTTCCTCGATTCCCAAGTTAATACGTAAGGAGTGCCAACAAATTTATAGTCACTGTAAGTGTTAACATCCCTATGTCTACTAACAAGTAGTTCCCTACATCAAGTCCCCACAAGAGGCAAATATTGGAGAGGTCGACTTCTCCAAACATCAAGATGTAGACAATCTAACACATGGTCACATCGATGAATATTATAATAAACTTTATCTTATTTCAATCTCATGCTAGGGTTTCTCCATCTCCCCAAGAACTAATGATCTACTCAGACATGGAGGCAGACATCATCATCATAGCAATGCTAATGTAAACGATTATCGATGAATAGTACTTGTATAAATCCACAACTAGTGCAAGAATTACAACAAGATCTAGATGGAATGGATGGTGGTGATGATGGTGATGAAGATGCAGTGGTTGATGAAGATGGAGATCGATACCTTGGCCTCCCAGATCTGCGTAGGGAGAAGATGTATCCCGAGGGCAAGTTCCCCCTCCATATGCCTTCCGGAGGTTAGGTTTTGGCGATTTCTAGGTGTTCTATATGTCATCTCTCTGAACTAGTTGCACGGGGTGAAACTATTTGAGGAGGCGGAGGCGGCGCCAACTATACCATGTCAACTATATGGCTGTGGCCCGTATAGTTGGTGGTTATCTCTTCTATCTCTGTTTCTCGCTTCAGGTTTTCTTCTTGTATTATTAATATTTCCACAATAAGCGATTTATGTAGTTTTTGGCCCTTTTTATCTCCAGTGCAACTGCTACAAGAATTCTGTCCATTGGATCCATCATCTAATCTGATCCTGGTGAAAATAAACATAAAAGGTCCATGCGAATGCCGTAAAATACCAAGATCATACATCTACAATGCAAAATAATAATCTAAAACATGATGCAAATATGCACTCATCAAGGGCCTCCTGTATGTTCCCTCGAAGTTTTAAAATAACGCATTTTGCATATCATACCACTTGTGAATCGATTTCTCTGGTAGTTTGTTGAGCCATGATTGAGCCGTCTTCCGCAACATGAGTGGGAGATATCGAACTGCGACCATGCCGTTTCCTCCTTTGGTGATGCAGCATGCCTGGAAAAAATCTTGAAGTCAACTATCTGGTCGAGCCACACCGTCATAGGGTCGAATGTGTTTATCAATGCAAAAGTCAACCGGAAACTTGGTTTGACGGATACGTGGGCCAAATAATTTGGGTCCCACATACACGTTTTATTCCTCATACCGCCGCGCTGCAATGTTCGATTCGATGTGATGGCGAGCGTCGTTTGGCGATAGAGATCTACGCCTTGGATGCTCGTGTCTTCTGAGTGGCGAAGTCAGATTTGTGCTTCTTCTTCCACCATCGCCGCCTCCTCCCCTATGGCTTCCATGGCTATGATGAGATCCTTAATGGTCGCTGCTGGGCGGTGATGGTGGCGCTGGCAGGTTATTTCCGACTGAGCGGCGTGGTCCTGGAGCCTAATTATGCTAATTCCGGGGTTGGTTTTGTCGGGCGCCGTCCCTACTTGATTCAGGATGATCTAGGTCATTTCTTCGTCTGGCGTTGCCAGCCGGACGGCTGGGGGGTGTCATACTTAGCCGATCTTGCTCTCGCTGGCGTCGCACCTTTGGGTCTTCCCTGTGGCAGTTATTCTGTCGACGATGGCCCTGATAAGGTACCAATGCCTTGGTGGCATCTGCAGACGTAGACGGAGTAACTCCCGACCAGTCCCGCGCGGCCCTGCGAGGATGACCGTTTGATCCGGTCCTTGAATTTTCTTCTGCCCGAGGGTGATGACGTTGATCCATATCCCTACGGGGTCTTATATCAGCACTTTGGCCTGCACCAGTGTGGCAAAATTCCAACCTTGATGCCATCTTGCCACTGAATGACGCGACTGTCTTTTGCTGTTTCAATCCTTTGTCGAGCAATGCTACGCATTGCCCGACCTGTTCTGGAGAGGTATTATTGGCAAGGATGGCTCAAGCAGCCATAGCGTTCTCCACTGGCGTGCTGTAGACTCAGATCTTTTCTCCGGTTTTACCATCCAATAAATCTCTGTGGACATCCGGGTTGCTATTAGCAAGAACCGGACCTCCCCTTGTCTTGTTTGGCAGTCGCTTGAATTCTGACTTGTATTGGGCGGGATTGCTTTCTATCTGTTGCCTGAGCTCGACGATGCGGGCAACCTCTTCGAGCAAAAACAACCGATGCTTTTCCAGGTCCTTAGTCCTTTTCTCCAGCTCCTCTAGAGTAAGATCTGAAGTAGGGGGATTGGAATAGTGAGAGTGTCTCTGCAGATCTCACGCGCACCCTTGGTGATGACGTGACCATCCATAGGAGGATCGACCGGTGTGGGATTAATCAGACCTTCGTCCTGATTCTCCATCTCGATCTCTTCGTCGACCTCTTTGTCGTTGACTTCCTATGCCGGCTCTGCCGGTGTCGGATTTTGGTTCTTCTTATTCTTTGACCTCCTAGTAGACTTAACGTGCGTACCACTGGCAAAGACGACTTTCAGTCCAGTACCGGGAGATAGATTTTCATTGGTATTTTCTGTCGTAGTTGGCTTCTGTACCTCGGACGAATCTCCGGTGTCCATGTCATCTTGCGAGGTGTAATCTTCGTCCATGCTATCATATGGACTCAGAGGGGTCTCCGACTCACCTTGCGCTGTCTTGGAGGCGTATTCTTGTTCATACTGCTCAATATCCTTATCAAAGTCTCAAAGCTCCTGCGACGTTAGTGACTCCTAAGGGGAATCAGGTATGTCAGCGCTTTCTTTGATCGCATCGAGGACTGAATCGTTTCCGGCTCCAAAATCTATAGATTCGGATCTAGAGACCACGTGGTACACGAAGCAATGCTTCTTCTTGTTCATGGTCTTGAGGTACTGGAGCGTCTTGACTTCCACCTCTATCCTGCAACTAATATGGGGGCATCTCGTAATTTGTTTGGTCCTGTGCCTCGAGAGCGATTTTCCTTCTTCAGTATCGACAGAGTCGGATTCGAAGCGAATATACTCTTCATCCGTGTATCCAATCTCAACGAGGAGACCAGATTCGGATTTTCTTCCACCACTTCTTCCACTATAGGAGCGGGCTGGGTGTGTTCAGGTTTTTCCGGGATCTTGAACTTTTCCGCCTCTGTGGACAGAGCGGATCCAGACTTTTCTTTCGCCATGGTCATCACCTCAGGGCTGGGTTGGGCGGGATCGCCGAAGCTGAGGTAGATGTCGATCTTGCTGATGGACATGATTGTGTAGGTTGTAACGGGTTCCTTAGCTGGAATCCAGGTCTCGTCGAGAAGAACGAGATGGACATCACTGGCGTAAACCACGCGACCCATGGCGATTGTTTCGCCGATTCTTGCACACGCAGATTCCGCCCAAAACGAAGCTCCGAAGGTCACCTACCCCATGGTGGGCGCTAACTATCGTCAGATTGTTGACAAGTATGCCATAGGGGGTCCTGAAGGCGTTGAGAATATGGGGTGTGAGACGTACGGTGTTCCGGGAGCGGTGAGCAGAAGTTTACCAAGGTTCAGATCCGACTACGGTGATCGGATCCTACTCCTACTAGCAACCTAGTAATATATCGGCTAGAGCCGTATGTTACAGCGGATTACAAGATAAGTTCTCCTGTGCGAGTAGGTTGAGGTTGTAGTAAAGATCGTGGCCTAAAGGATCCCTCAAGTCCGGTTTATATAGTCACCAGGGCCTAGGGTTACAGGAGAGACCTATCCGGCTATGTTATAGAGTCGGTAACTAGATACAGCTTGGACTATAAGTAATACTATAGGGATAAGTCGGTAACTCTTCTGGGCCTTGTCGTAGCCAGAAGTGACTCCTCCTCTTTCTCTAACTGGGCCGCCCGTGAAGCAAAGCTCTAACCTGTTGGTGGGCCACCCTGGTCAGTGAGTCCTGTGGGTATACCCGGAAAGTATATCCCCAACACCACAACTTAATTGGAGGCCCCAAGTAATCCATAACCCGCAAAACAACTAAACCGTCTAGGGTTCCAAGAACCCAAGAGTAAAAATCTTTTCAACTTTCATCCAATCAGATCCTCACCGAGAACACAAACCGATGTACCAAATGCAATGGCAAGAACACAAGAAGTTCTCAAGTACTTCTCTACCAAATTCCACAAAAGCTACAAAAGCTTATGGGGGAATAAGATAGGAAGAACAATTTAGGAAAGTCACAAAAGACTCCAAGATCTAGATCCCAATATGTTCCCCTCACTTAGAGGAGAGATTGATTGGTGGGGTTGTAGATCTAGATCTCCTTTTCAAACACCTCAAGAATATGCAAGAATCATAGGAGGGATTGAGAAGAAGCAAGCTCAAGAAGGTCAACAATGGAGGGGAGACTTGCAAAACTCGGGGTTCCCCATTGGGGAAGAAGGGCCCCCTTTTATAGGCCCACTTACTTCAGCCTGTTTTCTGCCTGTTGGGGAAATTCCACACCGGAGACTCTGGTCTATGTTTGTCTCACACCGGAGATTCTGTACAGTCTCCGGCCTATCTCCGGACCCCCATACAGAATGTCCTAGGCCAGTTCTTGATGCTCCCTCCGGAGACTTGGCAGAAACTCCGGTTCTAGGCAGACCGGAAACTCCGGTCTTTGCACACCGGAGATTCTGGCCTGCGACTTTACACCAGAGATTCCGGACAAAATCTGTCCCGAGAACCATCATAGTCCAGCAAGGGAGGATAGAACCAAATAAGAGGCAAACTTTAAATAGCGATATCTAGAGTTTGGGAACTCTGATTGACCCAAAACTTTTTTTTGAAAGAGGACGATAAGAGCTACCAAGTGAGAATATTTCATGTATTATAATGTGATATACCTACCTTGGTGAGAAACCGAAAAACCTCCAAGATCAAAAACACAATAAGATATAAAAGGGAATTCCATTTTCGATGAACTAGAGCTTGTTATGAATATTACCACAAGCTATAGAACCTCACATGGATAACATACAAATAACAACCAATAAATATGATGCTAAGTATGCAAAGGTTTGAGCTCTCTCCGAAAGATATGATCGAGCTACTCACTCGAGAGCCCTTCTTGATAGTACGGTTATCTATCCTATAAACCGGTATCTCCAACTAACACCACGAGACCGGTAAGAAAGAAACCCTATCAAGATCATACCTTTGCCTTGCGCATATTCCACTTGATCTTGATGATGACGATCTTGTATACCTCAAGATGAAGCACCTTTGTTGATTGTGCTATCTTAGTGAAGACTTGGAATTCCCCCCTCCCATACTACACTATGGAAGAACCTCTCTTTTAGGAATATCCTCACATATCCATGGTCACCATAAGTATGGCAAGCTTCAAGCATATGATCTATGGCCCATCTTGAACTTGCACTTCATTTCTTCTTTTCTTCATTATGCTGGTTCCTTGAAGGTACACCAGAGATATCACTCCATCTTATTCTTCAAGACACACTTGCCATAGGCTCAACTCTCCCATGACTAATCCCCGGGATCATTCCTTAAATCCTCAATCAACACTTGATCTTCTTCACTTTGTTCTTCTTCTTCTTCTTATTCTTCTTCTTCTTCATTTCTTCTATCTTGAAGCCAACACATGCTCCAACCGATGCCAATGGGCAATTACTACAAGTGCAAATTGACATAAGCATTAGTCCATAGTGATTGTCATTACTTACCAAAACCACACATGGGGGCCCATATGCTATTTCACGATCTGTCCCTCTCCAAGAATTGGGGCACCAACCATGCCAATTGTAGCAAGTTCCAAGGCTCCTACGAGATGGCGATGAAAAGGAAACTAAGTGGCATGCAACCGATTGACATGGTAAAACCTACTGGAAATTAAGGTACTCCTTTTAATAGAGCACCGGAGCAAAGCATTAACACTCCATGAACACATGTGATCCTCATATCATAGCCATCCCCTCCGGCTGTCCCAATTTCTGTCACTTCGGGGCCTTTGGATCTGGACAATGATATGTGTACACAACTTGCAGATAAGATCACAAACAATAATATCATCATGAATCAATAATAAGTTCAGATCTAAGATCATGGCACTCGGGCCCTAGTGACAAGCATTAAGCACAACAAGTTTCAACAAAGTCAAATAGCACTAATAGAGATACTAGGCACCATGTCCTAACAATCTTATTTGATTACATGATAGAACTCATCCAATCCCTACCATCCCCATAGCCTACAATGAGGGATTACTCACTCATGGATGAGGGAAACATGGATGGTTGATGGAGAGGCGTAGTTGATGATGATGGCGATGATCCTCTCCAAATTCCCCATCCCTGCAGGGTGCCAGAACGGATTTTCTGGTTCCGAATCGCGGTTTCTGGTGGTGGCGGTGCAGCGGAACTCTTTCTAGAAAAACGTCGACCCCCCCTGAGTTTTTAGGTTAGAAGGAAACTTATAGGTGAAGAGGGAGGCCGAGGGGGTGCCTGAGGCGGCCACACCCCCTCCAGGCGCGGCCAGGCCTGGCCCGCGCGGCAGGGGGTGTGGGCCCCTCAGAGCCCCACTCCGTCTCGTCTTCTGGCTCCGTGAGTCTTCTCGTAAAATAGGATTTTTGGCATATTTTCTGAAATTTTTCCTGATAGTTGATTTTCTTCACAAAAACTAGACACCAAGATAATTCTGCTGAAAACAGCGTCGGTCCGTGTTAGTTGTATCCAATTCACATAAGTTTAGAGGAGAAACAATAGCAAAATTGTTCGGAAAAGTAGATACGTTTTGGACATATCATTGGGTCACAAGAAGGCAGCATATCATCAGAGCTCGTGATGCCTGAAGGGCAATAGCGACAGCGGATGCAACCTTTTGAACAAAAAAGCTGCCATTTTTTAGATACTGTGTATGATATGCGCGAGTGTATTACCCTAAATAAAAGTACGTGCCAGTAGGTGGCTCCTTCCTTTTTTCTTTCTTTTTTCAGTTTTCCCAAATCTAAACATATTTAAATATAAACAAATTTTAATCTGAACAATTTTTAAATCTAGAATTTCCATTTTGGAAAATAATGCTTTAAAAAACCTGATCATTTTTTGAAAAATCATGAATATATTTTTTTAAAATCATGATCCAATGAACATTTCTCAAAATCATAAACGAAATTTTGAAATTCATGATTTTTTTAAAAGGCGGGCACATTTTTCAAAACTCATGAACAATTTTTTAAAAAATGTGATACTTTTTTATTTGAAATCATGAATAGATCATAAATTCTGGAACTATTTAAAAACTAAGAAATGAAACAGAAAAGAAACGAGAAAATCATAAAAAAAGAAAAGAAGGAAAAAAATAAAAATTAGAATATGACAAAAAATATAAAGAAGCTAAGATGGGCAAGTCCATTGCAGCGCCCGGTGTGCGGCTCGAACCTTCCATGCCGCATTGAGCAGCATTTAGCAATTTACCGTGACAGCGTGAGGCCGCCGGTGTCGTATGGATCACCTCAGCGCATTAGGAAGCTCGATAGTTGCGCTAGGAGACTACTACCACTCATGGAAAGAAGCCTAAGTTTCCTAAAAACCCGAAGTTAAACTACATAAATGAAAAGAACCTCGGCCCAACAGTAGCTAGAAGTTGTTTTTTCATGTAATTGGAAGTTTCTTTTACTACCCTGAAAATAGAAAGTTTGTTTTTGCTGGCTTGGGTACACGTATATACTTGTTCCCCTAACACTTACACTTAATAAAAAAAATACAATTCTATACTTTATTAAATAAATTAAAGGATGCATTTACTAGTTGTATGAATAACTTAGATGTATTACATATTTCTTGAAAAGTTTATGTGCATACATAATAGCTTATACTGGAACATTCATTGATACGCATTACTAATGGATAGAGCTGAATCCACCCCATGATGCACGATGGATAGCAAGAAACCCGCAAAATAATACGATAATTTAAGAAATATCCTCAAGGAAGATCGAGGACACAAGAGTACCTAACGTGGACAGAAAAGCCCTTGCCAACATCGGCTAGGTTCAAGGATATAATAGGCACACTTATCTTTGGGGCCTATTCAACTCCATGATGTCGGGGAGAGTTAGCAGTCGGAATGGAGTTTAATCTTCACCTTAAAGGGGTTGATTGCCTTACCTCTTTTCATATGGCAACTTAAAAGGGTCGATTTTCAACCTCTTGAAGACAAAGAGGCGGGCAAGTTTGTTACTTCAAAAGGAAAGAACATTGATGCGGCCGGTCCTAGGGCTCTTGCCAAGTCAATGCTCATTTTACAAGCTGTCTTTCATCTCACACCACTCAACATCCCTCCGGGTTGCTTCCATAGCCTCAGCAAAATTGAGTGTGACTTCTTGTGGCAGGCACAAAATAATTATTATGGAAAATGCAAAATCAATTGGGAAATGGTGTGTAGACCAACCCACCTTGTAGGTTTGGGGATTTTGCACCTCAAAATTTTTGCTAGGACTCTAAGATTGAGATGGCCTTGGATTGCATCGCGAGACTTCAAGAAACTTTGGAGTGGGATGGGACAACCTTGTAGTGAGGTGGATATGGACCTCTTTTATGCCGCAGCAACCATCACTATTGGCAACGGGAACATTGCGCCGTTCTGGGGACTCCCCATGGTTTAATGGGAGGATGCCGAAATACATTGCACCCCTTATTTTTTAAACCTCCATGAGAAATAGGTGGAGCATTAAGAAAGCCATGCAAGACAATGCTTGGATAGCCAATATTGAGATGGATGCAAACTGATCTATCCCCCATATTCATGAATACATACGACTTTGGGTGGATCTCCAAGAAGTGTACCTCAACGACGAGATTGATGATACTATTATCTGGAACCTCACAAGCAACGGGGAGTACTCTTCAACTTCGGCCTACAATTCACAATTCTTTGGATCCACGCTTACAAATATGCACAAGCTACTTTGGAAAGCATGGGCACCGTCGAAGATATAATTCTTTGCTTTGTTGGCAATCCGAAATAGACTTTGTACGGCGGAAAAGCTTAAAAAGAGATGGTGAAATAATTGTGGCATTTTCCCGTTATGTAAGAAAATGCAAGAGACGGTGGATCATATTTTCTCACAATACTCAGGGGAATTGTCTAAGATTGGCTTGGGCTAGTAAATATTAGGATGGAGGATTGGACGGCGGACCTCAACATTGATGCTTGGTGGATAAAGCTTTCTTAAAACTCCAAGGGCATGGCCTCTGATGATCCACAAGTATAGGGAATCGCAACAGTCTTCGAGGGAAGTATAACCCAAATTTATTGATTCGACACAAGGGGAGCCAAAGAATATTTATAAGCCTTAACAACTGAGTTGTCAATTCAGCTGCACCTGGAAATAGTCTTGCTTGCAGTAGTTTATCAGTAGCAACATTTTTGTAGTAGCAATGACAAAGTAATAGCAGTACTAAAATAAAGACAGTAGTAACAATTGTAGCAAACAATAGGCTTAAAGTGCGGTAGGCATAGAGATGGATGGAAGGGCGTTTCATGAACAAGAAAATTCATATAATATCAAGATCAAGGGAATTTGTAGATAAATAAGGTAAAGCATCCAAGTAGTAAGTAATCATAGGCATGTGTTCCACATATAGTCATACGTGCTCGCAATGAGAACTTGCACAACATCTTTTGTCATGCCAGCCCGTTGCAGCGGGGCCTCAAGGGAACCTACTGGCAATTAAGGTGCTCCTTTTAATAGAGCACCAGAGAAAAGCATTAACACTCCATGAACACACGTGATCCTCACATCACAGCCATCCCCTCCGGTTATTCCGATTTCTGTCACTTCGGGGACTCGGGTTCCGGACAATGATATGTGTATACAACTTGCAGGTAAGATCACAAACAATAATATGATCATGAATCAATAACATGTTCAGATCCGAGATCATGGCACTCGGGCCCTAGTGACAATCATTAAGCATAAGAGCATCTCCACTCGCCTACCCGGGACGCCGGTCCGAACGTCGAAATTCAGTCCGGACGCCGATAATCAGCGCAGTCGCGTACATAGGGACCTGTTTTCATAAGGATTTCGGCGTGTTTTGGTCCGGCCTACCCAGACCGAACCCAGGTTCCCGGGTATACCCTGGGGACGCCGGACGCTGCAAAAAAGGGCGTGGGCCAGCTCTGTCGGCGAGAAACTCCCATTCCCACCCACTCCACTCGGCCAGACTGCCGCGAAGAGCTCTGTCGCCATGACTTCGTCGGCGGAGCTCCCCTACGCCGAGACATGCCCACGCCTCTATATACGCTCGCCGTAGTTGTCGCCCACCTCGACGCCTTCTCCGCCGCCGCTTTCGCCGACCTAGCCTCGCTGTAGCTCTGCTTCGCTCCGTGCTCCCACCACCACGCCCGCCAAGTGTTCGACATTTGGCCAGATTCGGCCATGGACTCCGACGGCGACGAGATACTATCCACTGACTCTGACGAGGACGAGATACTCGCCATGGATTCCAACGACGAGGAGTTGCTCGCCGTACTCCTGGAGGAGGAGAGCGCCGAGGTCGCCGAAGGTGAAGAGCACTTGAAGATCCTCGCATCGCTCGCCCAGTTGTACATGCAGATGGAGAAGCTGAAGCGTGGTGGTTTGGCGCCAGGTCGCATGAAATGCAAGGCGAGACAGAGGATAGAGGGCTATTGCTTGTTGTACGCCGACTACTTCGCCGACCAGCCACTCCATGGAGAGGACGTGTTTCGCCGCCATTTCAGGATGAGTCAGAAGCTCTTCCTCAAGATCGTGCATGCCATCCGGGAGTTCGACCCATATTTCCTTTGCAAGAAGGACTGCACCGTCTTGGTTGGGTTTTCCTTGCTTCATAAGTGCACCGTGGCAATGAGGTTGCTTGCATATGGAGCACCAGCTGATGCTGCTGATGACTATCTCCACATCGCCGAGTCCATCGCCCTTGATTGCTTGTACAGGTTCTGCAGGGCAGCGATTGCAGTGTTCGGGGAAGAGTACTTGAGATCACCCACTGCTGAAGACATTGCTCGGATCCTCCCAGTCAATGAAAGTAGAGGATTTCCCAGTATGCTTGGAAGCATAGATTGCATGCATTGGGAGTGGAAGAACTGTCCATTTGAATAGCAAGGAATGTACAAAGGCCACAAAGGAGGATGCACTGTGATACTTGAGGCAGTTGCTACACATGATCTTTGGATCTGGCACTCTTTCTTTGGCATGGCAGGATCGAACAATGACATCAACGTCCTCAACTGTCTTTTCCAAGCTTGTTGAGGGTCATGCTCCCCCTGTGGAATTTGAGATCTGTGGACACCACTACAACAAGGGATACTATCTAGAAAATGGCATCTATCCAAGATGGCCAACATTTGTGAAGAATATCTCAAGCCCAATGCTCCCCAAGCATTCTCACTTTGCCAAGGAACATGAAGCTTGGAGGAAGGACGTGGAGCGGGCATTTGGTGTGCTCCAGCAGAGGTTTGCAGTTGTCCGGTTCCCTGCTATGACCTGGTCGAAAGATCAGATGTGGGAAGTGATGAACTGTTGTGTGACCTTGCACAAAATGATCATTGAGGATGAGAGGAAGGATCCAATGAGTTTACCCGAGGAGGACGAGCCATATTAAATACAAGATCCTCTTTCCGAGCCTGATCATCAGGTGCCTCCAACATGGGCTGCATTCATCGCAATGCGTTAGGAGATCCGAGATCCGGCGATGCATCAACAACTGCAAGATGATGTTGTCGAGCACCTATGGATACGCAGGGGCAACACGACGTAGATGCTGAGCATGAACTGGCCGAACTTGTCCGAAATATGTTGTACTTTTATTGCAGGCCGAACTATGTTCACATTTACGCAGAACTCTGTTTAAAATTTCACCGAACTTTGGTCTTAAAGTGTTCTATATTCATTGTATGACGAACTATGCCGAAATTTGGACGAACGTGAGCCAAATTTGAGCGGAAACGGGCGACCCGGGAACTCGTCTTGGGTACACGAGTGGGAAACAGGGCGTACCCAGGCTGATAACTTGCGCCGTCTGGCCAAAGTTTGGTCCGGATTTCGGCCTGGGTTCAACCAACGAGTGGAGATTCTCTAACAAGTTGCAACAATGTCAAAAAGCACTAACAATAGATACTTGGTACCATGCCCTAAAAATCTTATGCAATTACATGAGAGATCTCATCCAATCCCTACCATCCCAATAGCCTACAGCGGGAGATTACTCACTCATGGATGGGGGAATCATGGATGGTTGATGGAGAGGCCTTAGTGATGATGATGTCGATGATCTCCTCCAATTCCCCGTCCCGGCAGGGTGTCAAAAAGGAGTTTCTGGTTCCGAATCGCGGTTTCTGGTGGTGGCGGCGCATCAGAACTCTATCTAGAAAAATGTCAAACCTCCCTTTGCTTTTAGGTCATAGGGCTTATGTAGGTGAAAGGAGAGGTCGAGGTGGAGACCGAGGCGGCCACACCATGCCTGCGCCAGGGTGTGGTATGGGCCCATCAGGCCTCTTCTCCCCCCGTCTTCTGGCTCCGTGAGTCTTCTGGAAAAATAGGATTTTTAGCATATTTTCTGGGATTTTTCCTAAAAGTTGATTTCCTGCACAAAAACGAGACACCAAAGTAATTCTGCTAAAAACGGCGTCAGTCCGTGTTAGTTGTATCCAAATCACACAAATTAGCGGAGAAACAATAGCAAAAGTGTTCGGGAAAGTAGATACGTTTTGGATGTATCAACTCCCCCCAAGCTTAGCTTATTGCTTGTCCTCAAGCAATTCAGTTGAAAACTGAGTGCGATGAAAGAAACTTTCACGAACACATTTGCTTTATAAGATGTATATATTCTAAGCATATGATCAAATACTTAGGCGATTCATAATAAGGAGTATACGAATAAGTCTACCCAATAGTTATGCAAGGTATGAAGAGGTTTCAACACAATAATAATAAGCCACACGAAACATAAGCATATGCAAGACTGTAATGCTCATAAGAAGGTATGATAAAGTGGTATCTTGCTTGCCTTTATTTTGGAGCAAAATATAAATGCCAAGGCACCTTTGAAGTGCAAATGAAGACTATAAGTAAAGATGTCAAAGATACAAGCATCAAAGTTATGTCATAATTAACCGTGTTCTGGGACAAGCACATTACACTAAGAATGGCAGCTATGCTCTCGGGAAGGTTCTCATAGAATAAATGGTGATCAAAATGACAATGCAATAAACAATGAGCATCTCAGTGATCTTTTTATTTACCATGATTATGGTGCCTCTCTTTTTTTCTTTTCTCTTTTTTTTCTTATATATTTTTCTGAAGATGCTTCATAGATTGCTCACTATGGTTATGATGAAAGTTTCCACCATGATTAGGCATGGCTTAGGCTAGCCGCCCAGGCATTTTGTCAACACCCGGGTTTTTAATCCCAGATGCCTGTTATGCCATACATCACAATCCCAGGATTACCATTTTTGCGAGACATAACATAATTGGATACCACAGTACATCATCCATTACAAACCATACAAAAGGTCTTACACAAATAAGGATCTCATGATCTAGTTATTAATACAACTCAACCAGCGGAATACGTAATAATAACGGTAGCGTAGGCGAAGCTCCATCTTCGGGGTCACAGGCAATGCTGACGATGGGAGATGATCCTAGTTGTCATAACCTTCCTGGGGTCCATCCTCCAGGTATTCCTCTTCATAGTCTGGCCACGAGAATAGCCAGGGACAAAGCCATGAGTACTCTTTAAGTACTCGCAAACTAATACTAACAACTGAAAGGGTTTTTTGATAATAGGACACTAGGCTCTAGGGTTGTTTTGCAAGAAGCCAGATTTATCTCTACTAAGTTTTGAATCAAGAGAGCTAGTGAAGTTTATAACACCTAAGTGGGAACTTGTATCTCATACCACAACCCTGTTGTGGTCAAGTCAAAATCTCAATTCATTTCACAAGTCATTTTGAAAACATCTGACGGGGGAACAGTATGGCCACTCCAACTATCCATAACCGTGGACTCGGCTATTCGAATAGTTTGACACTCTGCAGATATTGTACACTTTCAGCACAACATTTGATACATCCATAAGGAACAAATCCTGAATTCACCATACTCAGTATGCGGATAATCAATCCTAACCTTTCAATTAAACGCCCTAGTATAATAACCTCTCCTATGAGTTTGGCCTCCCAACCATGACCAACTGTCATCTTGGGTACTGCACAGGTGGACAATCTTCACAAGGTAGCCTTAGCTCAGACCTTGGCCGTGAGGGAACTAATACTAAGGTATAGAAGTTTCCAGTCAAGCCCTACCCAATCTTTGGGTATTGTGGTTGTACGGAAAAATTGGAATGGTATCGCATCTAGACAACCATCAGTTTTATAAAGGGCTAAGGCTCATGCCTCAACATTTTCATCACCAAAATCATCTGCTGTTCAGAAACACATGTCAAAACATCTCAGTAGAATGATCCATCATTCTAAGGTTTTCATAACCATTTTCACCAAGTATTCCCATCTAAATTTGATCAAGTTTTATGCTTAGCACTAGCAGCTACAAGTGGGGGTGAGTACTAATGAGAGGCGGTAAACTAGTGGAGTTTTAACTAAGTTCAATCTCATGCCTTAGGATGACATCAAGATTATCTAGCTTAGGCCAAATTTTATGCTCTTTATGCAACCTTCAAATATCTTTTTAGAATCTACAAGTCACTTAAGTAAACTCTAAGGAAGTATCTTTGATAAAGAAATAAAGTAAAAAGCTTTCAATTAAAACTAGGAGGGGGTATCAAGTGGATATGATCACATATGCGCATATAGTTGGCATGGTAACAAGCAAGTGTTAGCTTGCACAATTACAAGTATAAGCTTGCATAGGTCAACTTGATTAGTAAGGCTTGCAAGTATGGGCTTGCACAATATCAGTATAAGCTTGCTAAATTGCAAGTGTTAGCTTGCCTTGTGCAGAGCAGTGGTTGAAGTTCTCCTCGGCTTCTACTTCGTATTATCCTCCTTCCTCTTCGTATCCTTGGTCGGTACTAGCGTCTATAAATAAATACGATGTACACAATCACCAAACAATACTTAACTACTTGCAATCATCACACAAAAGGGTCCTATGGATGATCTAGCATCATCACTAACATTACAAGATTAAGGCTTGGTTTAATTCCTTTTATTTTTAGAAAAGTAATTTCTACTCATTGAAAAACTACTTAAGATTTAATACTCTCCAAACTAAACATGGAATCATGTTGACACATGTCATCACCACATGTTTTAGTCCATGGGAATGTGATTTAAAGTGGTGTCACAATTTAATAAGGTTTTACCCTTTTATTTTAATTAAATAAGTGACTAGAAATACCTATGTGGCATTCTTTTATTACTTGGTCATTATCTCTGTAAGTAAACCTATATATTTTTATATATTCTGAAAGGTATGGTTAAATGTGATTTTTGAGAGTTGGAATCAACTCAAAAGCTATTATGGTTTAAATTTGAAAAATGTTTGAATGCAGAAAAGCCTCTGCCTTGTTATTTTTACCAAGGATGATCTATAGATCCAAATGGTTTGAATCCAACTGTCTTGGATTCAACATTTTAAGACCTTTATAACAAAATTGGTTTCATTCCATTTGGTTCACTGAATCGATCTGGGTTGATTTTTGAAACTGGGTGCAGAAGTGTGTTTGAAATAAAATGGAAAAGGTTAAATTCAAATAACTGGGCTGCACGAGAAGCGATACTGGGCCGGCCTGCTAAGCACAGTGCTTACGCGGGCTGGTTAAGTGGATGTCCCCACGCGTCAGTGAGACGAGGGGGTGCAAAGCGGTATGGGGTGATGTGGTGCGTTCGATCTAGTTCTAATCCAACGGCTGAGGGTCATCGTCGATGTTTGGCAACGCCGGCGAGACAAAAACCTAGCGCGGCCAGTGGGGGTCGTTGGGGGCTCACCAGGGTTCAGGCGAGAGTTGGCGAGGCGGGCGAACGACGAAGTTGACGACGGCGAACCTCCTGGAACCGGCAGCTTCGCGCGCGTAGGGGTGGTGGCAATTGGTTTGGAACGCACGATGCTCTTCGCGGCAGAGGCGGCGTCTTCGACGGCGAGCGGTGGCTATGCGGCATGTGGCGGCGAACGGGGATGTCTGGCGGTCTCCTGGGTCGGTGGTGATCGCGTATGCACGCAGCGAGGGCGGCGCGCGGTCTGTGGGCGTCGGTCGAGCGTGGCGCTCTAGCGCATGCTCGGCATGGTTGCTGGCGAGCTGGGCACGGTCTGTGCTTGTGGTCCAGGGGTTGGCAATGCTTGCGGCTGGGACAGGGAGTGGCGGTGGATGGTGGTCTGCCTCCTAGACAAGGTTGGCACAGCTAAATCTCCTCCTAGCTTGTTGTCTCCACTGGGGTGGCATGGTGAGCTTCGGCTGTTCACCATTGATGGCATTTCCCAGCTTACAGTGAGGCTAGTGCTTGGTTTAGTTTGCTAGATGATCTACTGAGGTTGTTGTGAGCTAGAGAGGGAACAAGTTAGGCTTCAATCACTTCTCACAATAGTGTTTAGGATTTTGATGATTTGTGTCTGCAAAGTGTTTGATGAAATGGCCGCAAGAATTCAAGTTTTGAATTTTGAAAAGATTTTTGGTGGGTGTGTTAGGTTGGTGCTGGTGAGTCTGCAGATGCTTGGGTTTTGAAAGTTGAGCTTGTTTGAGTGGTTTTTGAAAAAGTGGGATCTTCCCATATGATAAAATTCAATTTTGCAATGTCCTTTAAACCATGCATTTGAAAGTTTCTGGATGATCACAAAGTGGGACTTGATACTTTGTTATGAGTACAACCAAGGGGTGCAAAGATCCAGAAAAGTTTCTGTTAAGTTCTGAAAGTTTGAGACAGCCAAAGTAGGCATGGGAGTTCAATTGGTCAAAATGACCATTAACTCATTTTGTTTGTTTTTGATTTATTTGTCTTTGGGAAAAGTTTGGGAATTGTTTAGATGATGTTTATTTCACCTAAGCAACATTTTACAAGCAAAGAAACACACAAACAAGGTGGTTCAAAAGAATTCAAATTGGAATGCATACACACATGCATGCTTTCATATTTTTATTTAGAAAAGTTTTTGTTAACTCTAATTTTGATGATTAGAGTTTGATGATCCAAGTTTAGTATTTTTTGGATGTTACAAACCTTCCCCCCTTAAACAAAATCTCGTACCGAGATTTGAAAAAGGATGAAAAAGATTACCTAGGATTTGAAGAGATCGGGAAACTCCGTCCTGATGTGATCTTCGCGCTCCCAGGTAGCTTCCTCTTCTGTGTGATTGCTACACTGAATCTTGAGAAACTTGATGCTTAGGGTTCGGGTAGTTCTAAAGGCTTCTTCCAAAATACGAATGGGTACTTCGGGATAGGTTAGGTCATCGTTGATCTCTATGGTCTGATAATCAATGTTCTTGAACACTTCGGTCTTCTCTAGGACTTCGAGGCACTTGCGAACTAATGAGATATGGAACACATTGTGCACGGCTGAAATCTCTTCGGGTAGTTCCAATTGATACGACACTTCTTCTCGACGGTTCAGAATCTTGAAGGGTCCGATATATCTGGGGGCTAACTTTCCTTTGAGTTGGAAACGCTGCATTCCCTTCAATGGCGACACCTTCAGATAAACAAAATCTCCTATGTTGAAGGCGAGGTCTCGACGTCTCTTGTCGGCATAACTCTTATGTCTAGACTGGGCGGTCTTGAGGTGCTCACGAATGTTGTGAGCCTTCTCTTCTGCTTCTTGTAGGATGTCGGGTCCGAAGATCTGACTCTCTCCTACTTCCGACCAGTTCAAAGGGGTACGACACTTCCTTCCATACATGAATTCAAATGGGGCCATTTGCAAACTAGCTTGATAACTGTTGTTGTATGAAAATTCTGCAAATGGCAGACAGTCTTCCCACTTAGATCCATATTCTAACACACATGATCTCAGCATATCTTCGAGTATTTGATTTACTCGCTCCGTTTGTCCATCGGTCTGGGGGTGATATGCGGTACTGAAATCTAGGCGGGTTCCTAAACCTTCTTGGACCTTCTTCCAGAATCTTGAGGTAAACTGAGTTCCTCGATCCGATACGATGTTCTTGGGGACTCCGTGCAAACTAACGATTCTAGCGATGTATAACTCCGCTAGCTTCGAACTCTGATATGTGGTCTTGAAGGGTAAGAAATGGGTGACTTTGGACAATCTGTCCACTATGACCCAGATAGAGTCATTTCCCCTACTAGAAGTAGGCAATCCGGTGATAATGTCCATTCCAACGGAATCCCGTTTCCATTTCGGAATCTGCAATGGTTGCAACAATCCAGCGGGCCTTTGATGTCCTGCCTTGACTCACTGACATATATCACACTTGGCGATATAGCTTCCGATTTCTCTCTTCATCTTATGCCACCAGAATTGCTCCTTCAGGTCTTGATACATCTTAGTTCCTCTGGGGTGGATAGAATGAAGAGTATCATGAGCCTCCTTCAAAATAACTTCTTTCAACTCTGAGTCTGCTGGTACACAAAGGCGTCCTTTGTACCACAGAAATCCTTCTTCGTCTTTGGTGAATCCGGGTACTTTGCCTGTACCAATACGACGCTTGATTCCATTGATACTCGCATTTCCCTTCTGCGCCTCTTTGATCTTACTGATCAAAGTGGGTTGTAGTTCTATGCTAGGCAAAAATCCTTCACTTACTAATTCTATTCGAAAATCTTCCATCTCTTTGTGCAAGCTTGGTTGCTCCTTCAAAATCATGGAGTTGAAGCGGCACGACAATCTGCTAAGGGCATCTGCTACCACATTGGCTTTACCAGGGTGATAGTGAATGTCCAGGTCGTAATCCTTGATTAGCTCAATCCATCTTCTGTGTCTCATATTTATCTCCTTCTGAGTGAATATATACTTCAGACTCTTGTGATCCGAATAGATCTCACAACGATTTCCCATTAGGTAATGTCTCCATGTCTTTAGGGCTAGAACTACGGCTGCAAGTTCGAGGTCATGGGTTGGGTAATTTTGCTCATGTTGCTTCAGTTGTCTAGATAGATAAGATATAACTTTGCCTTCCTACATTAGCACACATCCGAGACCGATCTTGGATGCATCACAATACACGTCGAAGGGCTTCGTGATATCCGCATGATCAAGATTGGGGCTGAAATTAATCTCCTCTTGAGTTCTTGAAAACTCGCTTCGCATTTGTCTGTCCATTCAAACTTCTTGTCCTTCTTCAGCAACTGGGTCACGAGTCTGGCGGTACTCGAGAATCCTTCTACGAATTTGCGGTAGTATCCCGCCAATCCGAGAAATGCACGAACTTGGGTTTGAGTAGTTGGGGCTTGCCAATCTTCTACATCTTTCACTTTGGTAGGGTCAATGGCAATTCCTTCGGCTGATACAATGTGACCGAGGAATCCTACCTCCTGTAACCAGAATTCACATTTGCTAAACTTTGCATACAGCTGATGCTCTCTAAGGGTTCCAAGAATGGTCCTTAGGTGTAGCTCATGTTCTTCTTCTGATTTGGAATACATCAGAATGTCATCGATGAAAACAACGACAAACTTATCCAGGAAGTCCATAAAAATCTTATTCATGAGATTCATGAAATAAGCGGGGGCATTGGTTAATCCAAAAGACATGACTGTATACTCGTATAATCCATATCTGGTGGTAAAGGCAGTCTTTGGAATATCCTCTGCACGAATCTTGAGTTGATGATAACCAGTTCTAAGATCAATCTTAGAAAACACTTTGGCACCGGTCAACTGATCAAACAAATCTTCTATCTTGGGAAAGGGGTATTTGTTCTTGATGGTGACATCATTCAACTTACGATAATCCGTACACAAACGGTTACCTCCATCTTTCTTGTCCACAAACAAGACATGCGATCTCCATGGTGATGCACTTGGTTGAATCAATCCAATTTCCAACATGGCATCTAGTTGCTTCTTCAGTTCTTCTAGTTCAGATGGGTTCATACTATATGGTCTCTGGGCTATGGGTCCTGTTCCGGGGATTAATTCGATGATAAACTCGATATCCCGATCTAGGGGCATACTGGGCAAAACATCTGGAAATACATCGGGGTATTCACAGACTATCCGGACTTGGTCAAGGGTAGGTTGGGCTATACTCTTGTTGCACTTGAATTGACGAGGTAAGGTTTCAGATATATGCTCGACTGATATTCCGGCTGTACTGGTCATGGTTATGGCTTTCTTGGCACAATCAATCAATCCTTTATGTTTGGACATCCAATCCATTCCTAGTACTACTTCCAAACCTTTAGTTCCGGGTACTATTAGATTAGCATAAAAATCTATGCCATGGATTCGGATAGGGACGGCTTTGCAAATTTGCCTAGCCTTGGTGGTTGATCCAGGAATTTGAACAATCATGACATGCTTCAGTTTGGTTGGTTGAATTTTACTAGTGCATGCAAATTCTTCGGTGACAAATGAATGCGATGCACCAGAATCAAACAACACTCTTGCAAGTACTGAATTAACAGAAAACATACCCAAAGACGTCTGGCGCTTCTGAGCTTCTTCAAGATGCATGAGAAAAGACGGCCATTGCGGTTGAGCGAATTTCTGGGAAAACCTTCGTCTGCGAACAACACGATGTCTTGCTGGGGCATTGGCATTGGGGGCTGCGGCATTCTTCTTGTTGGGGCACTCATTGGAGTAGTGACCCTTATTTCCACAGTCATAACAAGTTACCCGCGACTTGTCCTTTGCTGCTACTGGCACAGCATTGCTTCCAGTCCTCGGGGCAGTGTTGGTGTTAGCAGTAGCATTGTTGTTCTTGAACTTGGGTGGGGCACGGTTGAAATTGCTAGAGTTGCCGGGGTTGTTGTGATTTCCTCCGGGCCTAGGGTTTCCACGGTTGGGATAGGTCGGACGGTTCATCGGGGGTCTGTTGGTTCTTGGGGCAATTCCTGGAGATGGGTTAGGGCGATATTTTGGGGTCTGATGGGTTCCTGGATGATGCATCATGCGACGCTTGCGGTTCTCATTGGCTTGGTTGATATTTCCTTCCATCTGTATGGCAGAATCGACAAGGGCTTCAATATCCTCAAAGGGGATATTGACTAACACAGTCTGCATCTCATCGTGCAGACCATTCACGAATCGTTCTTTCTTCTTGGCTTCGGTGTCGATCTCATTTGGGGCATACCTAGCTAATGACAAGAATTTGTCACGGTATTCCACTACAGTCATCCTTCCTTGCTTCAGTTCTCTGAACTTGTCTCTCATCCTCTTGATCAAACCCGGTAGCACATGGGTTCTGCTAAACTTGACCTTGAATTCCTCCCAGGTCATCATCTGGCCTCCTGTCATTGCGCGAACACTGTTCCACCATGCCCTGGCATCTTCGGCTAGATAGTGGGTGGCGAACAGAACTTTCTCGTTGGCTTCCACTCCGGCGACTTCCAGTTTATTTTCCATGGTTTGCAGCCAATCGTCGGCATCTAGGGGCTCTTCTGACTTAGTGAAAACAGGAGGGTTGGTATTCTAGAAATTCTTGAGCTTAGATCCATGGTTATCCTGATTTTCGTGGCCTTGATTGTTGTGGGAAAGCTGAGCTATCTATTACAGGGTGGCTAGATTGGCTTGACGTTCCGCTCTTTCAGCTTCGCGGTCCCAAACCAACATTTGCAGGATCTGCAACATCGGGTCCGGGGATGAACCACTTCCTCCGCGTGGCATCTGAAGATTGAGATAGATCATGAGAAAAGAGGGAAATTTCTAAGGTTCTGGGATTTTGAAAAGTTTTTAAAGTTTGACTCAGATTTTTCTAGCAACTTGCTTTTCATTCATCCATTCATAGCACACGATACAACACACACCACAACAAAGAAAAACAGATGGTTTTAAGAACCATTCTGGAATCTACGATACAGTGGGACCGAATACTACTCACTACGCTAGTGCTCAAGTGCTACTACTCCTCGGAGTTGGTGCAGTCGTCATCCTCATCATCATCTATGAAGGCGAAATCATCCTCATCGGTGAAGAAGTCCATAGTCTGATCCTCCAGAAAATCATCATCATCACTGAGATAGGAGTAGGGGTCTCCACAAAGATCCTCTCCCGCATTCTCTCTTTCTTCCAACTGCATGTCTCTCTCGTGGATGGTCTCCTCCAAAGCAGAGATACGGAGGCGAAGACGAGCAATGATGTGCTCCTTATTGTCGAGCTGACGGCGACGAGACTTGCGATCCTTCACTAGCATGGCGATGGTCTGATCCTTCGTCTTGATGATGGCGGACTTGTGGTTGGAGTAGTCACGACAGTTATCCAACTCTTGCTGACGATTGTACATCATGAAGCTAAGGTGGTCCAATTGAGTCTTCAGCTCTGGGTGGTATGGGGCTTCCAGTGGTTGTCCATTTGCATCACGCCTTGGGAAAAACTCAAAGCGGGTTCCCTTGATCTGATTGATGCTTTGCCCACACAGACGGGCAAGAGCTTCCTGCATGGCCCTGGCAAGTCCATCGAGCCAGTTGTTCTCTTAAAACGGAATTCGTCGGTGGGAGGTTCAATCTTTCCTCGGAGACTTGCAACAATTAGCCACTGCAGATCTTCTCCTCCTTGATCATTGAGCTGCGCTCCGAAGAACTCGGGGTGCGGACGCTCCAGAAGTTCCGAAAGCTGGTCCAAATCCCTCTCAAAGATAAGGTCTCCTCCATTCCCCAACTGATAAAACTTGCTATACTTCACGTCCATCTATAAGAATATAGGATGAGTAAGTTAGTAGAGTGATCAAGTGTGTCAAATTTTATGTAATTTGCAATAGTTTTTGAGGAACATAAATTTTCATGAAAGAATCAAAGAGATAAGAATGGGAATAAGTTTTTGTAAATATTTGCTTTCTTTGGTTTTGAAACTAAGTTTTTGATTCAAACATCAAGTCTAACTAGGGTCTCGTATGGTCAGGATGGCTCTGCTACCAACTTGTCAACACCCGGGTTTTTAATCCCAGATGCCTGTTATGCCATACATCGCAATCCCAGGATTACAATTTTTGCGAGACATAACAGAATTGGATACCACAGTACATCATCCATTACAAACCATACATAAGGTCTTACACAAATAAGGATCTCATGATCTAGTTCTTAATACAACTCAAGCAGCGGAATACGTAATAATAACGATAGCGTAGGCGAAGGTCCATCTTCGGGGTCTAAGGAAATGCTGACGATGGGAGATGATCCTAGTTGTCGTAACCTTCCTGGGGTCCATCCTCCAGGTATTCCTCTTCATAGTCTAGCCACGGGAATAGTCAGGGACAAAGCCATGAGTACTCTTTAAGTACTTGCAAACTAATACTAACAAGTGAAAGGGGTTTTTGATAATAGGACACTAGGATCTAGGGTTGTTTTGCAAGAAGCCAAATTTATCTCTACTAAGTTTTGAAGCAAGAGAGCTAGTGAAGTTTATAACACCTAAGTGGGAACTTGTATCTCATATCACAACCCTGTTGTGGTCAAGTCAAAATCTCAATTCATTTCACAAGTCATTTTTAGAACATCTGACGGGGGAACAGTATGGCCACTCCAACTGTCCATAACCGCGGACGCGGCTATTCGAATAGTTTGACACTCTGCAGAGATTGTACACTTTCACCACAACATTCGATACATCCGTCAGGAACAAATCCTGAATTCACCATACTCAGTATGTGGATAATCAATCCTAACCTTTCAATTACACGCCCTAGTATAAGCACCTCTCCTGTGAGTTTGGCCTCCCAACCATGACCAACTGTCATCTTGGGTACTGCACAGGTGGACAATCTTCACAAGGTAGCCTCAGCTCAGACCTTGGCTGCGAGGGAACTAATACTAAGGTATATAAGTTTCCAGTCAAGCCCTACCCAATCTTCGGGTATTATGGTTGTACGGAAAAATTGGAATGGTATCGCATCCAGACAACCATCAGTTTTATAAATGGCTAAGCCTCATGCCTCAACATTTTCATCACAAAAATCATCTGGTGTTCAGAAACGCATTTCAAAACATCTCAGTAGAATGATCCATCATTCTAAGGTTTGCATAACCATTTTCACCAAGTATTCCCATCTAAAGTTGATCAAGTTTTATGCTTAGCACTAGCAGCTACAAGTAGGGGTGAGTACTAATGATAGGTGATAAACTAGTGGAGTTTTAACTAAGTTCAATCTCATGCCTTAGGATGACATCAAGATTATCTAGCTTAGGCCAAATTTTATGCTCTTTATGCAACCTTCAAATATCTTTTTAGAATCTACAAGTCACTTAAGTAAACTCTAAGGAAGTAGCTTTGATAAAGAAATAAAGTAGAAAGCTTGCAATTAAACCTAGGAGGGGGTATCAAGTGGATATGATCACATATGCTTAAGGCATATAGTTGGCATGGTAACAAGCAAGTATTAGCTTGCACAATTGTAAGTATAAACTTGCATAGGTCAACTTGATTAGTAAGGCTTGCAAGTATGGGATTGCACAATATCAGTATAAGCTTGCTAAATTGCAAGTGTTAGCTTGCCTTGTGCAGAGCAGTGGTTGAAGTTCTCCTCGGCTTCTTTTTCGTAGTATCCTCCTTCCTCCTCGTATCCTTGTTCGGTACTAGCGTCTATAAATAAATACGATGTACACAATCACCAAACAATACTTAAGTACTTGCAATCATCACACAAAAGGGTCATATAGATGATCTAGCATCATCACTAATATTACAAGATTAAGGCTTGGTTTAATTCCTTTTATTTTTAGAAAAGTAATTTCTACTCATTGAAAAACTACTTAAGATTTAATACTCTCCAAACTAAACATGGGATCATGTTGACACATGTTATCACCACATGTTTTAGTCCATGGTAATGTGATTTAAAGTGGTGTCACAATTTAATAAGGTTTTACCCTTTTATTTTAATTAAATAAGTGACTAGCAATACCTATGTGGCATTCTTTTATTACTTGGTCATTATATCTGTAAGTAAACCTATATATTTTTATATATTATGAAAGGTATGGTTAAATGTGATTTTTGAGAGTTGGAATCAACTCAAAAGCTATTATGGTTGAAATTTGAAAAATGTTTGAATGCAGAAAAGCCTCTGCCTTGTTATTTTTACCAAGGATGATCTATAGATCCAAATGGTTTGAATCCAACGGGCTTGGATTCAGCATTTCAAGACCTTTCTAACAAAATTGGTTTCATTCCATTTGGTTCAATGAATCCATCTGGGTTGATTTTTGAAATTGGGTGCAGAAGTGTGTTTGAAATAAAATGGAAAAGGTTAAATTGAAATAACTGGGCTGCGCGGGAAGTGATACTGGGCCGGCCTGCTAAGCACAGTGCTTACGCGGGCTGGTTAAGTGGCTGTCCCCATGCGTTAGTGAGACGAGGGGGTGCGAAGCGGTATGGGGCGATGTGGTGCGTTCGATCTAGTTCTAATCCAACGGTTGAGGGTCATCGTCGACGTTTGGCAACGCCGACGAGACAGAAACCTAGCGCGGCCAGTGGGGGTCGTTGGGGGCTCACCAGGGTTCAGACGAGGGTTGGCGAGGCGGGCGAACGACGAAGTCGACGACAGCGAACCTTCTCGGCAGCCTCGGGCGGCTCAATCGCTGGCCCCTTCTTCTCCAGCGGCGAGCTCGGTGAAATTCTGGCATCTTCGCCTTGCTCCGGGAACGGGGTGGCACGATCAGTGAAGAGAGGGGAGTGAGATGGTGTGCTCAATTCGGCTGGGGATGGCCTCTATTTATAGTCTCAACGATGAGACCGGACGGGATGGGCAGGCGACAATGGCGACATGGCTACGGGCGGCTAGAGGCATCGCCGATGGTGGCGATCGCTTGGTGGTCTCCTGGCGGTGCTCTACAGCTTTAATGCGTGCGTAGGGGCGGTGGCAATTGGTCTGGAACGCACGATGCTCTGCGCAGCAGAGGCGGCGTCTTCAACGGCGAGCGGTGGCTGTGCTGCATGGGGCGGCGAACGGGGATGTCTGGCGGTCTCCTGGGTCGGTGGTGATCGCGTATGCACGCGGCGAGGGCGGCGCGCGGTCTGTGGGCGTCGGTCGAGCGTGGTGCTCTGGCGCATGCTCGACATGGTTGCTGGCGAGCTGGGCACGGTCCGTGCGTGTGGTCCAGGGGTTGGCAATGCTCGTGGCTGGGACAGGGAGTGGCGATGGACGGTGGGCTGCCTCCTAGACAAGGTTGGCACGGCTAAATCTCCTCCTAGCTTGCTGTCTCTACTGGGGTGGCATGGTGAGCTTTGGCTGTTCACCATTGATGGCATTGCCCAGCTTACAATGAGGCTAGTGCTTGGTTTAGTTTGCTAGATGATCTATTGAGGTTGTTGTAAGATAGAGAGGGAACAAGTTAGGCTTCAATCACTGCTCACAATAGTGTTTAGGATTTTGATGATTTGTGTCTGCAAAGTGTTTGATGAAATGGTCGCAAGAATTCAAGTTTTGAATTTTGAAAATATTTTTGGTGGGTGTGCTAGGTTGGTGCTGGTGAGTCTGCAGATGCTTGGGTTTTGAAAGTTGAGCTTGTTTGAGTGGTTTTTGAAAAAGTGGGATCTTCCCATATGATAAAGATTCAATTTTTCACTGTCCTTTAAACCATGCATTTGAAAGTTTCTGGATGATCACAAAGTGGGCCTTGATAATTTTTTATGAGTACAATCAAGGGGTGCAAAGATCTAGAAAAGTTTATGTTAAGTTCTGAAAGTTTGAGATATCCAAAGTAGGCATGGGAGTTAAATTGGTAAAAATGACCATTCACTCATTTTGTTTGTTTTTGATTTATTTGTCTTTGGGAAAGTTTGGGAATTGTTTAGATGATGTTTATTTCACCTAAGCAACATTTTACAAGCAAAGAAACACACAAACAAGGTGGTTCAAAAGAATTCAAATTGGAATGCATACACACATGCATGCTTTCATATTTTTATTTAGAAAAGTTTTTGTTAACCCTAATTTTGATGATTAGAGTTTGATGATCCAAGTTTAGTACTTTTGGGATGTTACACGTTTCTCTAACACATATACATAACTCCATGGACTTACAAGCTCCCCTTTTATTTCACACCACCGACATCCATAAACAAAAGAGCATGATATCAGCTGGGTAAATATCTACCTGTGTTGAAAGTGTTCCCCATGACAACATGGTTCTACTAACTCCCAGCTTATAATTTGCAAGCATATAACTACATATATAGTCACAATGGTTCAGGTTTATTAAGTGCAAGAAAATAAAGTGTGCCATCAAGTTCATGAGTGCTTTACTAACTAATTTTCTCATAACAAGCAAACATTTTATTTAGAAGAAAACAAGGCATAATAAATATGCATGGAATAGTAATGATGCTAATAGGTAGATATGGTGGACACTTTTTGACAATTTTGGTTTTGGGGAGTTGGATGCATGAGTAGAGCTCATACTCAGTGCAAGTGAAGGCTAGCAATAGAAAGAGAGCGACAATCGAGAGAGCAGTAACTGTCATAATCATGCTTGCAAAAAAACAAAATTAATAATGGCATAAAAGTGACACAAGAAATCTGAGGCAAAATAAATCATCAAGGCTTTACTAACTTTTTGTTTAGTCATATGCATGCGTGAGCATGTGCCAAGTCGATTCAAATAAACGTTCAGAGGAGGATACCACAATGTCATACCAAGTTATGAATACAATGGAAGCAAACATCTATATGACATGCTACAAACTATTAGCAAATTGGAACTACTCATAAGAGAGCAAGGACTACTAAGCATCCATTAAATACATACACCTTACATGAACAGACTAAACATGCCCACAATGATGAGTATATGTACAAAATTGAAAACAAATAGAGTTCATACCAGCCTCTTACCAAACCTCAAGTTGTCATAAATGATCATTTCCTTTCACTTGTGTGACTTGAATAATAATATTAAACCAAACTCCAAAGGATTCACTGAGGACCGCTAAACCCTGCAACGAACTTTACAAAACTAAAGAAGAATAACAATTATTTTTGGGTTTTCAATTTTTTTAAAAGCAAGAACTAAAGGCAAAAGCAAACAAAGCAAAATATTTTTGGATTTTTCTTATAACAAACCAAAGCTAAAAATGGCGAAACAAACCAAAGCTAAAATATAAAGAAGCGATAAAGAGAAATAACGAAAATATTTTTGGTTTTTTGTGTTTTGGAACGCAGAATCAAAAACTAAAAAGAAAGAGAAACATGGATATGCAAAGTACCGACAAAACATGATATGTATATGAGTGTAATGTCGGTATACCTCCCCGAAGCTTAGGCTTTTGGCCTAAGTGGAGATCAATCCCAACGCCGGTAGGAACTCCAAGATGGCGAGTCATCGTAAGAATGATCATAATCAGGTCCTCGTGAAAAAGAAGAAGAAACACCCCAATCATAAGTGGGTTGCTGGTATGAAGGCTCCCCCATGTTGGAGGGCTGCACCGAATTATCCTCAGCCTCGCTTCTAGCATTCTTCTCTTGCTGGGAGAGCTCTTCCATGTATGTGTCGATCTCCTCCTCCATGAGTGACCATCCTTCCCTAGCATCAAGGTTAAACAAGGCAGGCACGGGCAAAAGGACCGTTTGCTTGGACTTACCTCCTCTCCATCCACTCTTGAGAAAGGTTATTTCATAAGATAAGTTTCTCAAATTAGACCACAAAGAAACAAATTTATGTTGTATCATGGAATTAAGATCAAGCCTCTCTATGGGAAACTGTAAGTCTGAATGATGAGGCGCTACACCATGCAAAGCTAATAAACGAGAGGCAATGAGGCCTCCACAAATTCCACCTTTCTCGCGGTTAGTAGCAAGACGGAAAGCTATCAAAGCACCCAAGTTATAAGTCCTATCCTGTTTAAAAGCAACTGAGATAAAAGCTAGATCATATGAAGATAATTTACTAGCAGTCTTCCTAGCAAGAACACACTTGGCAATGAAATAGGCAAAATGTCGAATAGATGGGAGATGAATATTCTGAATTTTACCACTCTCCTTTGAGAAGCTGCTTCCTTGGCAAGTGTCTACATATAAGTCCACGAGTGGCGTAGGACTCTCTCTAATCCTCTCGCGCGAACCCCACTGTGGCACCTTAATAGCTGCACAAAAATAATCAAAAGGGAGATCGATAACTACATTGTAAATTTTGTAATGAACCATGGGGTTAGGCAAGGACCAACTAAATCAAAAATCCTACACCACCGACAAGTTTCACATATTGGTAAGGTTCATCTCCAACAAAATGCTCCAATCTTGCATTAGAAATTAGAGTCTGGAAATCCTGAAAATTTCCTGCAGCCCTCATGAATTCGGGGCATGGATAAATATTAGGGAAAACTTCCTCCCCGCGGTGGACATTCATAATCTCAGGTACCCTAATTCATGTTGATTCAGCTGGTGTTCACTCATCTTCTTTTCTGAATTTTTTAAGATAAACATCAAACAAAGTAATTTCAAAGCTAATAAGTGATGGGGAACTACTATAGTAACTTGCAAGAGGGATAAACATGCATCAAAATAATTTCTCTAAGAAAAGAACAAGCATGCAAGCTCACATAACCTGTCACCTACAGTAGAAAATTACTCAAGATATAGTCCACCAATCAAAAACCTAATTGGACAAGCGAAGGAGGCACATACTATTGGAATTATGCCCTAGAGGCAATAATAAAGATGTTATTGTTATAATTCTTGTTCATGATAAAGTCTATATTCCATGCTAGAATTGTATTAAACGGAAACTTTGATACTTGTGTGGTTTATGAACAACACCGTGTCCCTAGTACACCTCTATGGACTAGCTCATTGATTAATGATGGTTAAGGTTTCCTAACCATAGACATGAGTTGTCGATTAATAATGAGATCATGTCATTAGGAGAATTATATGATGGACATACCCAAATCAAGCAGAGCAATTAGATCGTGTCATCGTGTTCATCTTTACGAAGCTTTTTCCTATGTCAAATATTGTATTCCTTAGACCATGAGATAATGCAACTCCCTGGTATCAGAAGAAAGCTTTGAGGTCATCAAACGTCATCATATGTGAGGGTGATCATAAAGGTGTCTCTTAGGTGATCGGAAATTACTTGTTGGGTTGTATGTATCGAGATGGGATTTGTCCCTCCCGAGTCGGAGAGATATACTTCGGGCCCACTCGGTAATCGATATCAACACCGCTTGCAAGCACGTGGTTAAGGAGTTAATCACAAAGTGATATCGGATTACGGAACGAGTAAAGTACTTGCTGTGAACGAGATTGAACTAGGTATGCCGATACCAACGATCGAATCTCGGGCAAGTAAAATATCGCGTGATGAAGGGAATATATATATGGGATTAATTGAATCCTGGCATCATGGTTCATCCGATATGATCATCGATGAATATGTGGGAGTCAATATGGGTTTCCAAATCCCGCTGTTGATTATTGATAGAAGATCATGTCTGCATATTCTCAAACCCGTAGGGTCACACACTTAACGTGCCTCGACGCTAGGATAGAATGGATAATTGGTTTATGAGTTTTTGTTCAGAGTCTCGGATGAGATCCAAGACATCATGAGAGGTTCCGGAATGGTCCAGAGAATAAGATTCATATAAAGGAAAGAAGTTTTTGGATTTCGGAATCGTTTCGGAGTATTCGGTATTGTACCGGAAGGTTCTAGAAGCTTCCGAAGTGGGACCAACGTGGCTCCACTTGTCGGAGGGGTGCGTGGGCCTACGAGGGAGTGCCCTGGCCGCTTTGGGCCAGGGGCACAAGGCCCCATAGGCCCAGCCGGCCAAACCCTAGGGGAAACCCTAGGGAAACCTTTTAGAAGGGGGAGTGAAGACTTGCCCCACACTCCACCCTTGGGGCCGCCGCCCTAGGGCTTAGAGGAGGGGCCAAGGGGGCCGGCCAGCCCCGTATATAAGGTGGGCAGGTGGCGCACCCTCCCCTCACCCCAAACCCTAGCCGCCAGCTGCTGCCCTTCCTCTCTCTCTCTCTCTCTCTCTCTCTCCCGACTGCGTGTAGGCGAAGCCCTGCTGCAGAAACTCTCCACCATAGCACCACGCCGTCGTGCTACAGATCCAATCCATCTCTCCACCCCACTTGCTGGACCAAGGAAGGAAGATACATCGCGACACCGTACGTGTGCATCTCTCGGAGGCGCCGCCACTTGCGGTGTAGGATCAAATCGGATCGCGAGGAGGAGACGGCTAGTACGACTACATCAACCACGTTCTGTTGAACGTTTCCGCTGTGCGATTTCTTCAAGGGTATGAAGATCTCATCTATCCCTCTCGTTGATTGCATCTCCTAGATTAGATCTTGGCTTTCCGTTTGCATCCATAGAATTTTTTTGATTTACTATGCTGCAAAACCCTTCACATACCGGAGAGCAAACCCTCCAAATATCAGCAGCTAAGGTGGGCTGCGCAAGGAGATAAAAAATAGCGAGAAAGAACATCAACAACACGGGTTTGAGTCGATGAAATGGTGTTTTCTCGGGAGAGAGAAAGAAGTGGCAGGTGGGAGAGTAAGTGGAGGGCCAGGGGTGGCCCACACCATGGCTAGGCACGCCCCTGGTCTGGCCACGCCACCAGGTGGTGTGCCTGCTTGGTGCCCTCGGGGTCACTCCAGGTGCCTCTCTGCCCCTTTTTGGCGTAAAAACTTAATATGAATTTTCTGGAATTTTCGAAAAACTTTATTTTTAAGCAATTTTTAGGTATTGATAAATGATTTTCTCGCAGAAAAATGATTTTAGAATGATGCACAAACAAATTGAAACTAAAACTACATAAGTTCTAAGACACTCTAATATGCAAGCTACTAGCAATACTAAGACGAACAAGGTGAAGAGCAAAGATTGGAATAGAGAAAGTAAAAGTGAGCAAGGATAATCATGGTGAAAACATTGTTTTGTTCATCCAAAATCCCTTTGTTAACAAGGTTGATAAGGTCTTTTTACCAAATTTTTTTCATATGAAATAATACTTTGCATTTCACAAGGTTGATAAGGTCTTGTTACCAAATAGCAATAGTCCAATCATAATAGTTTCATAATTTTCTTGTGGTATGGGACAATATATTTCTCCAACTTTGATGCCCTCAATATTTTCAATTTAATTTAGGCCATAAGTCTTATCAATTTTCTTGGGGAAATAAACAGTATGCTCCTTTTCATTAATATTAAATGTTACTTTGATTACAATTAATGATAGCACCTACAGTATTAAGAAAAGGTCTCCCAAAAATAATAGACATATTATAATCTTCAGGCATTTCAAGCACAACAAAGTCAGTTAATATCAAACAATTATGAGCCACTTGAACAGGAACATTCTCACATATACCAACAGGAATTGTAGTAGACTTATCAGCCATTTGCAAACATATATCAGTTGGTATCAATTTTTCCAGTTGAAGTCTCTTGTAGAGATAAAAAGGCATAACACTAACTCCTGCTCCCAAATCACACAAAGTAGTTCTAACATAATTATTCTTAATAGAGCAAGGAATAGTTGGAATCCCTGGGTCTCCAAGTTTCTTTGGAACCTTACCATTGAAGGAATAATTAGCAAGCAAAGTGGAAATTTCCTCATTAGGAATCTTCCTTTTATTAGACACAATATCATTCATATACTTTGAATAAGGAGGCAATTTAATAGCATCAGTCAAAGGAATCTACAAAAATAAAGGTTTCATCCACTCATAGAACTTTTTATAGTGTTCTTCTTCCTTTGACTTGTGTTTCTTATCAGGAAAATGCATTGGTTTTTGAACCCAAGGCTCTCTTTCACTACCATGTTTGTTAGCAACAAAATTTTCCTTACTGTACTTAGTATTCTCAGTGTGCCTTTCAGGTTCCTCTTCAATTTCTTCCTTATCAGGAGCATCATTTTTATCATTACCACTTTCAGTTACAGCATATAGGATCTATAGCAGGTTCAGATTCTACAACTATTTTATGTATCTTTTTCTTTCTCTTAGATGAAGTACCAATATTTTCTGCTTGTTGAGAATCCTTCTCAATTCTTTTAGGATGTCCCTCAATATATAAAGGATCCTCAGTGGAAGCACCACTCCTAGTTCTAATTTCATAAGCATGTTTTTCTCTAGAAGCATTAACTAGCAAATCTTTTTGTACTTTAGTAAGCTCATCAATTTGAGTTTGAACCATTTGGAAATGTTTAACAAGCATGTTAACATCATTGGAGGTTCTTTCCACAATATCTTTCAACTCATTAATAGCTCTAGAGTTTTCCATTAAATGATTTTGCTCTCTCTTATTAAAATTATCTTGTTTAACAATAAAAATATCAAATTCTTCTAAGCATTGATCAGGAGGTTTAGAATAAGTAATATCACCTTCATAAAAATGTTGGAGAGAGTGTACCTCAATAGTGGATGAGTGGGAGATTGGCTAACATAATTCTTCTATAGGAGGTAAATTCTTCACATCTTCAGATTTAATACCCTTCTCCTTAAGACATTTCTTAGCTTCCTTCATCACTTCATCATTTAATTCAATCACTCCTCTCTTCTTGGGTATTAGTGTTGGGGTTGGTTCAGGCACAATTGGTTCAGGTGTAGTTGGTTCAGGTGTAGTTGACTCAGATATAGTACAATCATCATAATTTTTTGCTTATTTTAGCCATTAATTCCTCATCTTTTTCGGGAGTTCTTTTCCTAAAAACACAATCAGCACAACTATCCAGGTATGTCCTAGATGCATCAGTTAGTCCATTATAGTATATATCAAGAAGCTCATTTTTAGGTATTGGACATCCAGGTTGTGCATGAATTAAAGCAGAAAACCTTGCTCATGATTCAGGCAATTTCTCATTTTCTCCCTGTTTAAAATCAAAAATTTCCTACAAAATGTCATGTCGAGCACTAGGAGAGAAATATTTCTGAAAGAAAGTATCAATCAAGCAATCAGGGCTATCAATAGATCGAGGAGGTAAATTAGTAAACCAAGCTTTAGCTTCTCCTTTCAATGAAAAAGGGAAAATTTAAGCAACAAAGTAGGTGCGCATCTTAATATCATCAAAAAATAAGCCACTCATGGTAGAAAGATCAGTCATATGTGCTACATCACTTTCATTTTCAGTCCCACAAAAATGTTCTTTCTCAATAATGGTTATGTAAGATAAATCAAGTGAGAAATCATAATCCTTATCTTTAATGTTTATGGGATATGTGGCAAACTTAGCATCAGCAAATAGTTTAGCTCTGATAGTACGTCTCTCAAGAAGACTTTTAGTAGCACTTTCTCCATGAGTGTTTCGATAGTCTTCAATAAATTCATCAGTCAATTAAATATAACCATCATTAATATCATAGCTAGGACTCTCTCTAGACTCAGGTGAGCTAACAGGTGTAGTAATATATATTCATTAGGAGTTTCAGTATTTCCAATTATAGTTCTAGCAATTTTAGCATCTAGGAAAGGACCTAATGAACCACTCCCATCAAGCATAGTAGAAGTAACATCATGAGTATAAGAAGCAATTTCAGATTCAGCAGAAGTAGCAGTATGTATAATATGTGTATGTGGTGGTTGTGTAAGGAGCTTGCTCATAACAGATGGTGAATCAAGAGCAACATAGGTGTTTAGAACTGTACCTCTTTTTGTAGTGGATGGTAATATAGGAACTTTTCCATCACGAGTTTTACCCATGATGAATGGATAGAAGCGAACAATAATAATTCCAAGTGAACTTTATAAATAAAGCTATGCTCCGCGGAAACAGCGCCAGAAAATAGTCTTGATGACCGATAAGTATAGGGGATCGCAACAGTCTTCGAGGAACGTATAACCCAAATTTATTGATTCGACACAAGGGGAGCCAAGAATATTTATAAGCCTTTACAATTGAGTTGTCAATTCAGCTGCACCTGGAAATAGTCTTGCTCGCAACCGTTTATCAGTAGAAACAGTTTTATAGTAGCAATGGAAAAGTAACAACAGTAGTAAAATAAATACAATAGTAACAATTGTATCAAACAGCAGGATTAAAGTGCGGTAGGCATAGGAATGGATGGACGGGCGTTACATGGACAAGACAATTCATGTAATATCAAGATCAAGGGAATTTGGAGATAAATAAGGTAAAGCATCCAAGTCCTAAGTAATCATAGGCATGTGTTCCATATATAGTCATACGTGCTCATAATGAGAACTTGCATAACATCTTTTGTCCTGCCAGCCTGTTGCAGCAGGGCCTCAAGGAAATCTACTGGCAATTAAGGTGCTACTTTTAATAGAGCACCGGAGCAAAGTATTAACAGCCCGTGAACACACGTGATTCCCACATCACAACCATCCCCTCTGGTTATCCTGATTTCTGTCACTTCGGGGCCTCGGGTTCCGGACAATGATACGTGTATACAACTTGCAGGTAAGATCACAAACAATAATATCATCATGAATCAATAACATGTTCAGATCTGAGATCGGCCCTAGTGACAAGCATTAAGCATAACAAGTTGCAACAATGTTAAAAAGCACTAATAATAGATACTAAGCACCATGCCCTAACAATCACTACAAGGAATCTGGCTATATATGACCCACCATTTTTGTCACATTATCTTCATAGTAGTCTGTTTATGACGTTTCTATGATGATTTTCAGATCGTCGAAAGCTGGGCATCGCAAATGAACTATAACGATGATTTTTGTAAAATCGTCATAATCGTATATGATGATATTGGGTTGTCATAACGTCTATGACAATCCAATATCGATATCTAGCCTGGCCACGTCAGATCCGATGTGGCAACGATTCAGCCCGATCCACTTCACCCATTTAAATGGGCCAAGCCCAACAATTCAATACATTTATGCTTATGTTTCCTACCAATTATGTCTTAGCTACATGGGCCAAATCCAACGTTTCAGCATGTTTGTTTTATGTCTTGTCCTTTTTATAATCTAATTTTTTTCTATTCTTAGCCTTTTTACAATCCATTTATTTTCCAATTTTGGCCTTTTTGTCGATGGGTCCCAATTGTTAGATTGTTGTACAATGGTTCTCAACTGTCAGTTCATCTCATTTGTAATGTTTTGGATTTTTTCCACATCAAATGAATGACCAATATACCAATTAAAAAGGAGAAAGAATACAAATGAAAATCGATAAATAATAGCCAAAATCTCTTTGTTACAGTATGATTGTCGGAACAGTTATAACACATGTGAAATTGCACAATTGACATCACAACGAATACAACCATCAAATCTTTCATACCCTACAGTCTACAAATAGAACTCTCAGAAAGTACTAAAGCTAGCTACTCTTGAACATCATCATCCTGTAGCGCTTATAAAAGACGGTTTTAATGGTGTACTAGGCCTTGAGCTTCTAAGCCTTCTCCTGCATTTCAAACAGAAAAGTTGCATTAGCACAAGATTACATTCGCATAGATTTCACTTAGTTCCTATACTTCTATAGGGAGATCAAATTCTGCATGAATTGGTTATTGTTCAAATATGCAACAATCAACTAACAATATGCTAAAGCCAGCCAGATGTGATTCCACCATTATCAAAAGAAAACTAGCTACCAAAGCAAATGCTTCTATTGTATCCATGATAGCTATGGCCAGTTTACCCGATATACCAAATAAGTTATGATCAAAGCTCCCATAAGTGACTAAAACCATTTTGTGCAGAATTTGTTAGGATTTAGCCTAAAATGGACAATTTCAGCAAGCCCTCGATGTAAACTGCATCAAACGCCAAACCGACAGTATAGTACAAAGCATGCAATAGAATTTTGTAGGGTTCGCAGCATAGAAAACAAAAAATTTCCTACGATGTGAACTATATACCAAGATCTATCTACTAGATACAAACAACGGGCGGATGTTTATCCGTAGAGAACATACCCTTGAAGACCGACAAAGCTTAACAAGTTCAACTCGTGGTTGATGTAGACGATCTCTTGCCGATCTCAAGATCGAGAGGAAGTCCAAGCGCCGCAAATCAGCAGCGCATCCATGCTCGCACACACGTTCGAGGCACCGAGCAACCTCCGCTTCCTCGCTCCAGCGATGCAGCGGAAGCACAACTCTTTCTTGCCGAATAGCCACCGGGAACATGTATCTCGCTAGTCCGAGACCATGGGGGATAAATTCTAGAGGGGGAGAGAGATCCTTCATGAGGAGGTGTGAGAGACAAGTGAGGAGGGGGCTCCTTTTATAGGAGGAGGGGGGGCACCCAAGGGGGTGGCCACCGGCCATGGGGGCTGCCCCCTCCCCTCCTTCATTCATGTGGGTGGACACTCCACTCACAAAATGCCCTTTAAAATCCCTCCACTCAAAAGTCCACTCAAATTCCCATTAAATTTCCACCAAATTTAATGCAAACTCTCATTAAATAAAACTCTTTTATTTTATTCATAATTTTGTCAATTACTTTAATGACAAACATTCACAAATAACCCCTTGCTAGAATTCTATTTCACATGCATAACCACTTTATGCAATTTCACCCGAAAACTGTTTGTATCTAGTGAAATAAATTCGCGCTTATTCATTCTTTTCGGCATTAAACATTTGCTCCAATTGGATGTCGGTGTCTCTTAAGTGTGTCACCCTACGGTTCGTGAATAATGCGGACATGATCGAGACCCCTCTCGGATCAATAATCGAGCGGGATCTGGAGACCCATCGACTCCACACATTCAACGATGACTTTCTTGTGATCGTCGGAACCTTTACGCTAGTATCTTAATCCCTTTGTTTCACGATATATTACATGTCCGAGATTCGATCATCGGTATCTCCATACCTAGTTTGATCTCGTTCTGACATGCACTCTTTTCTCGTTCTGTGATATAACATTCTAGTGATCAAATCACTTGCTTGCAAGCTAATCAATGTGATATCACCGAGAGGGCCCAGAGTATATCTATCCGTCATCGGGATGAACAAATTCCACTCGATCCATGAGCCTCAACATAACACTTTATTAGTTCGAATCCATCTTTATAATCACCACATTACGGTGTGACGTTTGATGTTATCAAGAAACTCTTCCGGTGTTAGTGATTGACATGATCTCATGGTCTAAGGATTAGGATCACTTTGTAAGTTGTTATAGCAATATAAACTCAATGACTTTGATCGTAATGCTATACTTCGGATGAATGTTCATCACACCATTACACTAATGTTGTGATCCCGTTATTAACAACATCCAATGTCCATGATCAGGAAACCTTGATCATCTTGTTAATCAACGAGCTAGTTTATAAGAGAGGCATAACTAGGAACTTTCTGTTTGTTTATTAAAAACACATGTATTAACGTTTCCGTATTAATACAATTATAGCATACAAAATAAACATCTATCATATACTTGGAATACACATAATAAACACTTTATTATTGCCTCTCAGGGCATATTCCCTTCAAATTTACTCCAAAAAATGCCCAACCAATAGGATCACGCTGTAGTTCAAAATAAGCATGCATATCCATAAAACTTTCAATCTGACATAATATAACCATACTGGAGCAGTTTACTACTAATCCGTCCAATGACTATCTTGGATAGCACTATATAACTAATTGATAGAAATGAAGGAACCGATATTTCACACTAAGAAACGTGCTGAGAAGTATAGTCAATCAATAAATGAAGGAACCGATAGTTCGACTGTTTCTATTTCAGAAGCAGCACCACCGAGTGAGTATGGGACTGGAGTACCTTACCATTGAGCATGTCGATGCAGCAATCGCCGATCTTGCCGCTAGAGAGGTGAGCGAGGTGAAGGCAGAGGTGATCTTGGGAAAACTGATGTTCACTTCGTCCTCCACGACCTAATCTTGTCCGCTAAATGGTAGGCTACCGGAATACTCGGCCACTTCCGCATCCTCCTAATCTGTTGTCCGGTACTCGCCCCTCCTTGCTCCTCCATTAGGATTCCAACCTGAAAAAACACAAGAGATGACAGGACACATACAAGTCACGTATTCAGTGGAGTAGACAAGTTTCAGAGTAGTGCGGGTAGACTGATTGGGCATCGAAAGCATTGAGGAAGTTCATTTTTCAACACTAATATTCATTTTTTTCATATCATTTGATTGCATACAAAGATTAACTACACTACAAATCAGAGAAGAACTAATCCATGTAACTAATCTAGTCCTACTCCTACCCAGGTTTGTTCAGGATTACTCCATTCTAGGATTACTATTGTTGTGATAACTACAGGTGCCAGGTTAAAATTACACATATCATGATATGATAACTACAGGTCCTAGACTAATCCAATTAGTGCCAAATCAAGAACATGCACGAGTACAAAGCACTAAATGAAGAAATGATGACAGGCGCGAGGGATCACAGGACTGAACCAAATGCCAGCAAAAACAAATGGGAGGTTTATTCAGGATTACTTCATTCTAGGATTACTATTGTTGTGATAACTACAGGTGCCAGGTTAAAATTACACATATCATGATATGATAACTACAGGTCCTAGACTACTCCAATTAGTGCCAAATCAAGAGCATGCACGAGTACAAAGCACTAAATGAAGAAATCAGGACATGAGCGAGGGATCACAGGACCGAACCAAATTCCAGGACTGAACCAAATGCCAGCAGAAACAAATGGCACAAGTAATATAAAAAATAGTTCCAGGACTGAACCAAATTCCAGCCTTTTAGGTGTGCTTCATCTACAACTAACATCAGAAACAAAATAACAATTGAGGATGCCAAGATTTTCTTACTCTAGATTTTTTGTTTCCTAGCCTTGCTTCAGTTTATCTAGCTATCAAAATACAAATTAAGTAGTACAAGAAAAATAGAGCAGCGGCATCGCAATCCTATTACCTTGAGAACCGCTAGCGCATGCATCTTACTACATGTACTTGTCGAGGAAGATCTAGCCGAAGAGGATCAGGTCAAGGATCCCCCTGAGGCGGATGGTGATAAATGAAGATGACAGTATCTAGTAAAGCAAAAAAATAAAGGTTATAAGTTAAACCTTTATTAAAAAATAGCACGCCTGAAACAAGTTCTTGCAGATGAAACTATACTAGGACAAACAAACTACATCTAAAACTAATTAGACTTTCAAGTTTCTATCAGGCATACAAGCAAGAGCTAATGTCCAGATGAATTAACAACCCAGGAAAAAAGCATGTGATCTTCCTTTCCTGGAATTAACAACCCAGGCAAACTAACAGGTAAATGGAGTGTCTCAAACAAAAGTAACAGATCAAATGAACATTTTACATTGTAAAAACTGCAACATAAGCATATTCATGACACTTGACAGTTACATTGCTTCAATAAATCAATTGAAAAACAAGGTGTAGGGCATCAAAAATCAATGACCATACAAGGTGTATGTTACTAGGAATCAGTATACATGCATCCATGGCCATACTTAATAGGGGATGCCATTTCTCTTATTTGTTCATCTACATACATGCATCAGGATATACACAAAATTAGGAACTAATCAGTATTAAATCTTAGCTAAAGCTAGCAGTACAAGAGTGCTAGAATCGAGGTCATCGGCCATTCCTACGAATTATGGTACTAATAGCTCCTAAATATACCAATTGCTAGTTGCCAGGCATAAATTGGCAATCATATGAGTTTTTTTGCAATCACAGATCCACAAATAGTAATAATAGGAACACGATTGCTTGTATCCCTTTCTACCTATTCATCATCGATACCCAATTCCAAAACATTCAGCAAGAACTAATCTAAAAACCTAGAGCATCACCATACTAGTAAAACAGACGACCAACACGGTGATGTTTACCTTTGCTTGAGGGAGATGGAGGACCGAACAATACGGTGACGAGGCGTAGCCTATGGAAGGGGATCCATGGGCTGTCGACGGCGGCCAGATTGCACGGGGCGTGTGCGGAGGTGCAGAAGGCCGAATGAGGTTGGGGGCGCCAGATTCATGCGGGGCTCCAACTCCCGCCCGTTCTGCTAGGGTTTCGCCCTTTGCCCTTGGCCGGAGAACAAGGAGGAAGGATGGCGGCGGCGCCATGAAGGCATCCTCCTGCTAGCCCTCGATGCCCGCGATGGACGAGAGGACGAGGAAACGCGCAGTCCAGTCGATGAAGCTGAAGATGCCCGTGGTCCAGCGCCTCCTTTGCTCCCTATATTAGACGCGATGGCAGCCATGGCGGGTTGTCTCTATTGCAAGGTGGGAGAGAGGCTATGATAACGGGGAGGTGGGCATCGGAGCGGCAGTAAGTGGGGATCTGCTGCAAGGTGGGCATCGGAGCGGCAGGAGGTGGGCATCAGGGGCGGCGCACGGGATTTAACTCCAAAGAAGATGGGGATCTTCTGTGAGGTGGTGGCAGCGGTGGAGGGGAGGAGAGTCCTAGGGTTTCTGTGATCTGTTGATGTGGAGGGAGGTAGGTGGTTGCGCGGGGCTGGGGAGTGGGGAGTTGGTGATGCAGTGGGCGCGGTGGGATGTGTGTTTATTCACTAAGTGACTAAGCCGTTGGATGGGCAGTGAACGGTTCAGATCAAATAAGAATGGACGATCTGTGGGAGGTGATTTACTGTGATTTGATTGGTTCTAGAATATTTTCCATTTTCTAAGTACCAAAAAGAGGGCTTGGGACAGTTATGGCCCGAATCTCGGCATACTTTGTGATAATGTGCCCATATTATGTACCCATATGTTTCAAAATGCTACAATCCCATTTTTCAAAAATAATAGTCCACCTTACATGGAAAAATGTCCCAACCGGGGTATCTCAAAACTTTTCGTCCACCCCTGGTAAAAAAGACAAATTCCTGCCGAATCGGTAGGAAGTAGGTCCGATTTGAACTACATGTACATGATCCGATGCCCATTATTTGTTGAAAAAATAAGTTTTAGACTCACAATATCATGTTTCTTCAGAGATCCAATGCAAGTTTAGCGAGGCTCATCCCCGAGCTAAGAATCTTTATGCCCGCCGTTTTGACCATAGTTTGAAACGGGCATAAAAAAATTAAAAAAATGTCCGATCAATGCAAATACTTTGCATGGTGTCTTATTATGTGACATAGTTGCAAGAAAAAATTACCAAACTTGGTATATTTCAAGTGTCTCAAAAAATCTTCTCAAAAATGACCTATCATGTTCGAGGTTTCATGACTTTTGGGCCAAACGACCAATGTTATGGCCCGAATTGCGGCATAGTTTGTGATAATGTGCCCATATTGTGTACCCATATGTATCATGGGATGGCGAACAATGTTGCAGGAGGAAGTTTTACTTTTCGTCGCACAAAAAAACATTTTCCATTTTCTGAGTGCAAAAAACGGGCCGTTTTGTGAGGCAACCACCAAATGAAAGTTTCAAAATGCTACTATCACATTTAAAAAAAATAATAGGCCACCTTACATGGACAAATGTCCCAACTGGGTTATCTCAAACCTTTTCGTACAGCCCTGGCGAAAAAGGCAAATTCCTGCCGAATCTGTAGGAAGTGGGTCTGATTTGAACTACAGGTACATGATCCGATGACCATTATTTAAAAAAAAAATGAGTTTTATACTCACAATATCACGTTTCTTCAGAGATCCAATGCAAGTTTAGCGAGGCTCAGCCCCGAGCTAAGAATCTTTATGCCCGCTGTTTTGACCATTGTTTGAAACGGGCATAAATAATTCAAAAACGGTCTGATCAATGCAAATCCTTCGCGTGGTGTCTTATTATGTGACATAGTTGCAAGGAAAAATACCAAACTTGGTATATTACAAGTGTCTCAAAAACCTTTTTAGAAATGACCTATCATGTTCGAGGTTTCGTGGCTTTCGGGCCAAACGACCAATGTTATGGCTCGAATTGCGGCATAGTTTGTGATAATGTGTCCATATTGAGCACCCATATGTATCATGGGATGGCTATCAATGTTGCAGGAGGAAGTTTTCCTTTTCGTCGCACAACAAAACCATTTTCCATTTTCCGAGCGCAAAAAACGGGCCGTTTTGTGAAGCAACCACCAAATGAAAGTTTCAAAATGCTACCATCCCATTTTTAAAAAATAATAGGCCATCTTACATGGACAAATGTCCAACCGGGATATCTCAAACCTTTCCGTCCACCCCTGGCTAAAAAGACAAATTCTTGCCGAATCGGCAAGAAGTGGGTCCGATTTGAACTACTGGTACATGATCTGATGTCCATTATTTTTTGAAAAAAAAGAGTTTTAGATTCACAATATCATGTTTCTTTAGATATCCACCAAAACTTTATAATAAGACTCAATCCCTAGATGAGAACAGTCACTCCCTAGTTTCGAACTCATATTTTGAATTATGGTATTGTTTGTACTATGGAATAATATGGGATTAGTAAATCCAGTATTTTTAGTTAATCAAAGTATTTCTAATTAATACCCTAAGATGTTCTATTGAATTTTATAGAAATTTAGAAACAAAAATCAATTATTTTAGACTTATTATGAAAAAGTTACAAAAGAATTAGGAAAACAAAAAAAAACTGAACAGGCAGAGCTGGCCAGGCTCTAATCTTCCGCTTTCCACCAAGGCCCATCACGGCTAATTCCCTTCCCACCGAGCCCATTGCGGCCGATTCCCTTCCCACCGAGGCCCATTGACATAGAGGACTCAGTCCAACGCAATGTTTGAATAGATATAAGGGAGCATTGTAGTAGTGGAACAAGAAAGACTAGTTGGTGTGGTGATAAGGTGCGGCCAGGTTGGTTGGAAGGTCTGGGGTTCGAATCCCCGCCCAATTTTTGTTGTTGCAAATAACCTATAAGGCAATCTGGGCAATTTGCTTTGGGTCCCGGTCCTAGTAGATTCGAACAGCGCCACATAAGCATATATTAACACATATAAATATGACACGTAAGCATATATTAACACACGAATATGACACGTAAGCATATATTAACAAACGAATAACACGTAGTCAAAAACTAACACATAGACAAGTATATATTAACACACGGATATGACATGTAATAAAAAATTGACCCATAGACACGACACATAGGCGCAATTGCTGATGTGGCCGACTACCAATCCCTACTATCCCCATAGCCTACAACGGAGGATTACTCACTCATGGATGGGGGAATCATGAATGGTTGATGGAGAGGCGTTGGTGATGATGATGGCGATGATCTCCTCCAATTCACCGTCCCGACAGGATGCCAAAACGGAGTTTTTGGTTCCGAATCACGATTTCTGGTGGTAGCGGCGCAGCGGAACTCTATCTGGAAAACGTCGAACCTCCTGTTGTTTTTAGGTCAGAGGGCTTATGTAGGCGAAAGGAGTGGTTGAGGCGGAGACCGAGGCGGCCACAACATGCCCTGGCGCAGCCAGGCCTGGCCCGCGCCAATGGGTGGTGTGGGCCCCTCGGGCCTCTTCTCCCCTCCGTCTTCTGGCTCCGTGAGTCTTCTGGAAAAAATAGGATTTTCGACATATTTTCTGGAATTTTTCCTAAAAGTTGATTTCCTGCACAAAAACGAGACACCAAAGCAATTCTTTTGAAAACAGCGTTAGTCCGTGTTAGTTGTATTCAAATCACATAAATAAGGAACAATAGCAAAAGTGTTCAATAAAATAGTTACGTTTTAGACGTATCAACCTCCGTCACCATGCTTGTTAGTTGGACCTTAAACAACAAATCTATGCCGCGACATATTCACCTAAGAACTATTAAAGGAGAGGTTAGACTTTGGGTCAAAAAGGGGTGCTAAATCTTCGGATTTTGTAATGATGGGATAGTAATCCACGTGTGGATTTGTTGTAGCCGTTGTAGTGTGTCAATACTATTCTCCTTATTTAATCAAATGAGGCAAAGCTTTGCCTCCGTTCAAAAAATTAATAATCCTCATCTCCTATTTTAGTAGAAAAAAAATGAAGCAACTGTTTGGAAAACTGTCCTTGCAAATAGTTGTTTATGCTCTTCAATTCTTACCTTTCGGGGGTGGACAACTTATGTGGCTCTTTCAAATCTTTAAAATTAGTCAAACTTGTGAAGGTTTGATATTTTGCAGCCTTTTTCACTAGAAGATGTAAGAAAGTCGTGATACAAGAGGTGGAGCTCTAGCCGGTGATGGCTAAAGATTTGGATGTAACTTTTCGTAATTAGGGTTCACAAAAGAACTTTTCGTAATTGTTTAATCTAATAAAATTATTTTCACATATAGGAGCATATACTCTTGGGAGCCGAGTTGTATATTCGGTTTATGACAACACTGGGATTGTACAAGAAATCCACCTTACCAATATTTTTTTTGTCAGATCCAAGGTACTGGTCATGATTATTATTTTTCTAGACATGAAAACATAATTCTTTTGTACTCTAATTCATCTTTATTGCCAATGTTGGCCAACTCAGAGAGTCAGAGACAAATCAAACCTTGACCAAGCCAAATGTTTGGTAAGGGAAACCAGAAGGTCCTTAAGTCAAATTAAATATGCCAAAACTTTCGAAGGAGGTATAATTTATTTATATCTATTAGCGATGACGATTAGTTAGCATGTCAATCGAAGTAACTCAAAAACTGTAGTATGGAAAATCTTAATGAAGAAATGTTATGAATGCAGAAAAAACTACTTTCCCTCTAATCTATAATAAATATTGCTATTTTGTACTAAATCAGCAACACTTATTTAATCGAGACACTCTGAACTAAATGAACAAATATGATCTTTCAGACTTTTAATTTGGTCTGATCTTTTTGAACCGTACCTAAACTTTCAGACTTGACTGCAGTAGAATGTCCACTTGAACTGTAGGAGGCAAAGATCTGCAAAGAATGCACTAGAGGCAATAGAGACGTTGCCCGTACCAGTCGATGTACTTATAAAGAGGCAGGTTCGCGTTCCCAAAGCATACTTGGCCCTGCAGAAGGCTCTCTCCGTGCATCAGTAGATTCTCAGAGATCACAGAATTAATCCGGAGAAGGTCCACGGTACGCCACGCTTTGCGCCTGGAGTTGTACGCGTCGAGTCGGCCGCCGAACTGCTTGAGCAAGACCTCCTCACCCTCCCGAGGATCCTCCGCCGCCACCACCTGGTTGTCCATGTAGAACTCCTGCGACAGGTCGCATCCATCCCAGGAGACCAGGCTGATCCTATCCTTGAGCTGCCAGGTCCCACGGGGACCGCCGGAGTAGTCTTCGAGCACCCACGTCTCCATCGAACTGGACGACGGCTCGACGGCGAAGATGCAGAGCTTCCCGCATGGCAGCACGCCGATCCGTGTTGTCATTAAAGACAGCGGTCGTCCATGGCGTTCTGGTGTTTTCATCGACCACAGCTTCTCATGCCTCGTGTCGAACGCGAGCAGCCGCACGGCCCGCACGGTGGTTCCCGACGATCCCATCGACCGTACCGTACCAGCCAGTGCAGATTGTTGTGTAGCCTAACCATGCGAGCGTTACGGTATGTGCTGAGCATGATGATCATGGGAGTTACGGGATCTGCAGAAGTATCCTCCAGGGGAAGCTCGCGCCAAACGGCATCACCGACCCTTAGGATCCGGAAGATAGTCGGTCGGATAGGCCAAGGACAGTGATCGGTTTCGCCGAAAGCGTGCAGGAGGTGGAAGCGCCTCGTCTCCGGGTGCGCGTAACCGCCGATGATACGACCCCTTGGGGCCGGCGTACTAACAGTAGCGCAGGCCATGGTGAGCGGGTTCCAGAGCACATAATGGTCGACGTAGAAGTGGATGGGTTCCAGTTGCCGCGCTCAAGGCACAGCACCCCGTCCCAGGAGGCCACTACAGGAGAAGCTCGGTATGCCGAGGGCATATTGCCGTCGGCGTAGCCAGGAAAACCCTCGGCGTACGCTACGCCGACGGCTGCCCTCGGCGTATCGTCCTCGGCGGACCTCTCCCTCGGCGGAGCAGGCGCGGCCGTCGGCGTAGGACAAGACCGTCGACGTAGATCAACGCCGACGGCCTGACGGCGCCCGTCGGCGTAGAGACCGTCGGCGAACGTCGACCGCGCCGTCACACGGCCAGTTAACGGCGCGTCGGCTACGCCGACGGCCTCACCCTCGGCGTACTAAGCCACGTGGAGGCTGGTGGGCGGCCTGGCGCAGCCACGCCCGACGGCCTCCCTCGGCGTCGCCTGCCACGCAGGCAGCGGCCTGGCGCAGATGCTACGCCGACGGCCTCCCCCTCGGCGTACTCCTGCCACGTGGAGGCAGCGCAGCGGCCTGGCGCAGATGCTACGCCGACGGCCTCCCCCTCGGCGTACTCCTGCCACGTGGAGGCAGCGCAGCGGCCTGGCGCAGATGCTACGCCGACGGCCTCCCCCTCGGCGTACTCCTGCCACGTGGAGGCAGCGCAGCGGCTTGGCAGCAGCGGGCTGGCCCTACGCCGAGGGCCTTTCCGTCGGCGTAGCCTTGACCATTTGGTCACGCTTACCTCCTACGCCGAGGGCAAGGCCGTTGGCGTATCAAATGCACAGTTTTTTTTGAATCTTTTTGCAGCAGCAGCAGCACTCACAGCAGCCATACATCCATACATCATCATCCATACATCCATACATCATCCATACATCCATACATCATCCATACATCCATGCAATATATATTCCACACCAATTGAAACAAGATCACATATGCCATACATGTATCAACATCAGTCATACAAGATCATCCATACATTAGTCATACAAGATCATCGACATCATCACACATGCCTACAACTCTGGAGGAGAGGGGGTGTACCCGAGATCTCCCCTGGTGAAAAGTGGCGACCTCTGCCGAGGGTTGCGTCCAGTAGAAGCAGCAGAAGAGCCACCTGGCGAGGGAGTAGGAGAAGTGTGAAGCTCGGGAGAACCACCTGCAGAATGGCCAGGAGATGGACCATCGTCATGAAGCGGTGTGATCTGACGCCCATCCGGCGAGGCGTGGCCAAAGTGCCGGTTCCCAGAAGCTCCCGTTCCCTACATGTTGCCTACATGTTAGCAACTTGCGAGGCAAAGTAAAGCGATAACCAGTGGGTTCGCAAAGAACTTACCGGTGTCGATGCGTAGTAGGTCCTAGCGAAGCTTTCCTTCGATTGCCAAAATGGCATCGGACCTGGCATGGGAGGCACGGGCCCTAAATCTCTATTCTGGCCAGTTTGAATATTCACCATCATGGCCTGCAAGATAGTTTAGAAGTCAGGCCGTAGTACAACAAACGGGGGGAAGTGGGACTTGTATCTTTTGCAAAAAATAAAGGTTCGGACTTACATTTACGTATTGCATGTAGATCGCAGTCGCCTCCTGATGCTGCCGAAAGGCCACCTGATATTCCTCATAAGCGGCTTCGTAGGCCGCGTCTAACTCAGGCTACAATTTCAAATACAAGGAATCTCGTCAGCGGTTAGCCATGCAGGAACAAAACTCATAAAGATGATGAAAACGAGAAAAACTTACATCCTCGGCGGAGCGACGAGGCTGGCCACGAGGCGGGATAGGGGGGCCGTCGGCGGGGTAGGTAGCCTTGAGACGGCTGAAGCTCGTGCTGAGGGTAGGCTTGACCTTCTTATTCAGAATCTTGAGGCGTCCATGCTGCAATCCGTGCCCCGACAGGACCAACGACTCCTCGTCGATCTCCGCGTGAATGGGGTCATCCACATGGGGGTGACGAGCCTTCACCATCGTGCTGTAGTTCCCCAAGTCGTTCTGGGCAGTGCCGAAGTACACGGGCAACGAGGGTTGAGGCTCCGAGTAATTGGGCTTCTTTCGCCGCATCATCTCATAGACGGCGACGTCATGAATCACCTCCCCGGGTTGTGCCTCGGCCACCTGTATCGCGAAAAGAAAATATTATGCATATGAAGTACAAACATAAGCAGAAATGCACGCAGGTCGTTCCATGTATACGTACCACCTTCCCTTGAAGCGGTCAAAGTTGCGGTTTCAGCGATGCTCCACCATCGCCTCGGTTATCCGCGTTCCGCCTCGACAAGGCTGCAAACTCCTCGTCTTCTCTGAGCCACCTCGTCCTAACCAGCTCCTCCCATGCGAGTCGATGCGGCTCGGCCCAATCGGGGATAACCTGAAAATGCAATGGCAACTTAGAAGCAATGTAGAATCTCATTGAAATTTTACTCACCGACATGTACTCTTCTGGCGTCATCGAGTACTCATGATTAGGGTTCCTACCGAGAATGTCTTCCTTCCTGACCCTCACGCCCCTGTCAGCCCAGAAGTGGCTAGCGGCCGTGACCTTCTGGTTGTACCACACCTGGGGGGTCAACTTCACACAAGCCCCAAGCAAAGTCCTCTGCGCCTTCTCCTGGTCCTCCTCGGCCACACGGTAAAAGCACTTCAATCATGCATAAGAGTCATGAGTTAGCACGGTGGGGTCATCAAGTATGAACATAACTCGAGAAATATGCCTTACCCAAAACTTGGTGATGACAGCATCAGCAGCTGTCGGAAAGCCCGGGACACGGGTAGTCTGGTAGTCCGCCCAAGTAGTAGCTAGCTTCCTGTCACCCTCGGGGGTAATGTGATAGCCCGGCCAGAACTTCCTAATCAGAGCTCCAACGAGGCTATTAGGAAGGCGAGCCTTGGTCCCCGGAGGAAATGTCCAATTGCTGCACAAAAATAAACATTAGTACACAATAATTATTTATGACCAACATGAAATAAAATGTTTTAAATTGCCAAATTAGTACACTTACTCAAGGCCATCTGAATAATAAGGGCTTTAGCCTCCACAGAGTCCTAGGCTCAAACTTCTCGTCGGAATCCCGATTCCCCACGATTCCGCAATTTCTTGGCCCCACCAACTCGCGGCTAGTGTACGCCTCAGATCGGTCCCCGCCTCCTCTCGGTCCTCGCCTCCCTCTCGACTCTGCCTCCTCGGACTCGCCTCCTCTCGGCCCCGAAGGCTGCTGTCAGAACAACTCAGAGCCACGCCGCCAAGCGAGGGTGGTGGGTCAAAGTCCACGCCTCCGTGGCACCTCGTCCTCGTCCTCCTCGACCTCGGCCTCGACCCCTCCGCCAAGAGGAGCAAGATTGGGGTAACGCGGATTGGGATTTGGCTCTCCCCGTGTAGCACTTTTCTGCGCTGCTTCAGCATTAAGCAAGGACGAACTTTGCCTTGCCGCTGCTCATATTGTTCAATCACCTGCATTAAGTAAGAAAACAGTTAAGCACAAAGACATAATAAAATGTATACACAAAGAATAAAGGCATAATGCAATTAAGAAAACAGTTAAGCACAAAGACAAAATAAAATGCATTAAAAAATAAATACTCACTATCATTTTCATTCTCATTCTCATTCACATTCTCATTCTCATTCTCACTATCACTATCTTTTGAGTAGAAATCTGGATTCTCATCGAAGGTGTAGGCTCATCATCGTTGTCATTCTCGGTATGGAGCTTCTCGAGCATACTTATGTCATGTAGATTCACCACTGACTCACCCCGAGTTTCTACATCATTCCCAAGATCCTCAAGATCAACCGGTTCTAAATCAAAGTGTCCGAAGTCCTCTTGCTCTTGATAGAAAATTCCCTCGTACGTTAAAGGGTTAATGTTGTTGTAATCGTCCTCGGAGGGAATCGGTAGGTTACCATGTGGCGATACCTGGAACACGACTTCCCAGCCCTGGAGTTCCGCTTTCTGGCATGGGTAGGGCAAATAATAAACTTGGTTGGCTTGGTGAGCAACAACAAAGACGTCGGCTCCGCTATAGGTGGTTGAAGGCCTAACTTCAACTAACCCAATGGAAGGGGTACTTCTCAGTCCACCCCTTGGGTCAAACCAGTGGCACTTGAACACAACAAGATTGAGTTCGACATTCGTACGATTGAAGGTCAGCTCGTATACATTCTGTAACCTTCCGTAGTAATCAAGGGAATCGGCTCCTTTGGTGAACAACCCAGTATTTACCGTTTTTGCATTCGGTCGCCCTTTCTGGTGCGTCTCTGTATGGAAGCGAAACCCATTCACATCATACTTCTCATACTTCATGACGACACTGTTACAACCTTGGGAAACACATTTCAGCTCATCTGACATCTCAACGTTGGGATCAGCTCCCTACAGGTACAAGAGGAATTTGTTGCGTTCAGTAGTTACGTGGAATAAGAGCGACAAGTCACATATTGCAAGGTAAGAGGGACAGGTTAGAAATTACTTTTTCCATAAACCATTATACAAAGTTTTTTATTTCGGAGCACCCTCTTTCAGTAGAGTGTCCAACTCCATGGGAGAGGGATCAGTCGGTCCCGGCCACTGTTCATCCGTGAAATCGCTAAGAAGGAGAAAATAAGCATTAGACGGAGACCGAGTTACTAGCTGCATAGAGAAATAGGGTGTTCACCATTTTACCTAATGAAATTGACCACTTCCTTCATGTTCATAAGCACATAGAGCATTATGCAATCCTTCTCTTCCTTCGGCAACCTATATTTTAGTCCTTTACCGGCCTTGCCACCGGGAAATTGGAATAGTTCAAGATTGAGGTCATTCTTGGGTAGGTCGACATTGTAACGAGAGACCGGGTTATGCATAGTGGGAACATCATCGGGCCAGTAGGTTATCGCGGCGTCTGCCATCTCCCGAAGGCATGTTGCTTCAACTATGCATGCTTCAATCTTGGCTTTGTTTCCAGTTATCTTTCGAATATACTTAAACTCTCTCTCAATACAGAATTGCCAACGAAATTGCACCGCCCCCCCCAATAGTGCCTCGTTCGCGAGGTGCACAATGAGATGTGCCATCGGAGTAAAGAAGCCTGGCGGAAAGATCATCTCCAAATTGCATAGCAACTCCGGCACCTGAACTTGCAGCTTCTCAATCACCAGACATATCTGCTTAGCACAGAGGGTGCGGAAGAAATAGCTCAACTCCGCAAGCACTCGCCATACTTTTTCGGGGAGATACCCTCGAACCATCACCGACATCAGCCGCTCAATCCATATATGATAGTCGTGACTCTTGAGCCCGTTGACTTGTCCCGTCAAAAGATTGACTCCCTTACTTATATTCGAACAATAACCGTCAGGGAACATCACGACGTCTTTGAGCCACCTAAATGACTCCTTCTTTTGGACATTATCAAGGCAGTAGTAGGCATGCGGCTTGAACCAATTCTTTCGACGGACAGTAGGAGGCTGCATGTGTAATCTCTTCCTATCACAAAGCTTCTCAACATCAACTCTAGCCTTGACATTATCCTTTGACTTCCCAGGAATGTTCAGGACTGTGTGAAAAAGGGACTCCCCGACATTCTTTTCGGTGTGCATCACATCGATGTTATGGGGAAGTTCGAGGTCCTTGTAATACACGAGATTCGTTAAGGCTGCCACGTGAGTCCAATTATGCGTTACACCATATCCCGCAAATTGATGGCCAGTTCCCGGCGCCGCGGGCACGAGAGCACGTATCTCGGCATCAACAACTGCACCCTCGAACTTTGGTACCTCTTTTACTTCATGCACAACTTTGCCCTTCTTGAAGTTCTTTCTATCTTCTCTGAACGAATGATTTCTTTTGAGGTACTGTCGATTCGTGTCAAACGCAACATATTTGCGACCCGACTTTAGCCAAAGGAACTCAAGTCGGTGCTGCACACTGGCATGGCCACTTACCATGTACACCATCCGCACGTTAGGGCGTGCCGAACATGTCATGCATAGTATATTGTAACCAAACTTTCATCAAAAGTTTCTCTTTGATGCTCGTCAGATGTCAACGTCTCGTGTATCCAAGAGTGGTTCAAATCATCCACAATCGGTGCATGTAGACACTCAAGTTCTTCCCGGATACTCGTGTCCGGAATTATCAGCGACAAAAACATGGTCTTCCGTTGCATTAATACTCCGGAGGAGATTGAGCGAATAACATACACCGGCCAGCATCTGTACGAGGCCGTCGACATACCATATGGGTTGAAGCCATCTGTTGCTATCGCAATTCTAACATTCCGAGCCTCTTCTGCCCACCGGGGGTATTTGTCATCGAAGTTCTTCCATGCCTTACCATCAGATGGATGTCCCATCTTCTTCCGTCCGTGCGTCCTCGTATCTTTTTCCCTTCTTGTGCCACGTCATCTGCTTGGCGTCTCGCTCAAGTAAAGCCGCTGGATTCTTTTTATGAATGGGAGATACCGAAGTATCTTCTTAGCGACCTTCGACTGCCTCACCTGACCATCCTTCCCCTTTGTCTCTTCATATCTAGAGGCCTTACAAATGGAGCAGTACTTGTCACCCTCAAACTGTTTCCAAAACAAAAGGCAGCCTTTTGGACAACAATCTATCTTTTCATAATCCATGTTGAGCTCCTTCATGAGTTTCTTCGTTTCGTGAAAGGTTTTAGGCATACAATGCCCTTCGGGCAACATGTTCTCAGATTAGCTTCAAAGTGAGAACGGGTGGCGGAGTACTGGCACTTGTCGGCTAGACACTGAGAGATGGCATTGAGCTGAGAAATCTTTGCACCCTCGTACAGAGGCCTCTTAGCCGCGGCCATCATATCAAGGAAGGCCTTCATTGGCTCCGGTTCCTCCGGTTCTAGCGGTTCCTCCGGTTCGTGATTCCTCCCGTGGAGGTGGCGAATCGCTGGTCGGCATCGATAAGATCATCTAGCATGTTTCTAATCCCATCGTGCTCATTGCCATTGAGCCCGATGCATCACCTCACCTGCATCACGTTCGCATCGAGCAAAGTCGACTTGCGTGACATAGTTAGACATGTACCCATATTGCGTAAGGTGTTTGTACATGTCATCCTTTCCCGACGATGACGCTTAGTGCAATGAGCGCAGGACAAAGTGCCCGAACAATTGCCTTGAACCACGCGCTAACTCATTCACTAACAAATGAGTGTTCCGTACCCAATCGTCTGCTTTATTAGTCGCACTAATACGGCCACGACATCCACCCATTATCAGCCATCCTCTTACGCTTTGTTGGGAGACAAACAACAAATATAACATTTTATATCAAACAGAGATTAAATGCTTCATATTTTTACGCATCCATCAACCTACATGTCCAATAGGAAAAGAGGTCCTACCAGCCGGATCCATAGATTGGTAAGTTCTCTCAGTTCTACCCGATCCAGCAGATTCGGAAGCACCTCCCCGCTGCTCTCCCGATACACGTCTCGACAAAAAGCCAAGAGGATGTGCATCCGGAGAACAACGAGGAGGCGCCACCGAAATCCTGTCTCGAATCGAGGTAGAGCCAGGGAGAACCAAACCCAACTACGAATCCGCCGACTGCCCGATAAAAGCCATAAGCGTTACGGTCCAAAATATGCGAGACCACTAATGCATATTAAGTCGCGCAACGCTTACGGTCGGGATGACGCCTAGGTGACGCGACATACTTGGTGATCTAGACACGGAAATAAACCTAGGTACAAGAGAGGCGAACGGATTCTCACCCTCGAAGCGTGATCAAATCATCGAAGATGATCCGGGACCCCGCCGTCGAAACACTCCCCCGCTCACCCTTCGGTAACTGCAAAAAACATGATAAGATGGTTAAATATGCAACATCTATTTCTAATTCTATTTCTACTACTATTTCTAGCATTTCTAATTCTACTCCTATTTCTAGCAATTCTAGTTCCATTCCTATTTCAAATCACATACTACAAACTACTTCTATTTAGGGTTTTCATTCTACTCCTACTTCTTATCCTACATACTACTCCTACTCCTATTTATCATCACATAAAAACTACAAAGTAAAAATAAAAAATCGCTTTACACTCACCTCCACTAGCTTGGGGTGGAGGAGCTAGGGACGAGCGGGGCCGGGGTCGGGGGAGGAGCAGCTGGTGGCGGTGGGGTCGGGGCAGAGGTGCGCTGGCCGGAGCTAGCGGCAGGGGCAGGGGCAGGGGCGGGAAGGGACGGGCCGACGTGGTGCTGGGGAAGGGGGTGCTGGGGCAGGGACGGGCCAACGCGGTGCGGGAAGGAGGGGTGTGGGCGGGACGCTGGGCGGGAGGAGGGGCGGCGCTGGGAGGAGGCGGTGGCCGCTAGGGAAGGAGGCGACATCTTCGAAGGAGGGCGGCGCGGTGCTAGGGGAGGAGGCGCTAGGGGAGAGGCGGCGTGAGGTGGGGAAGGGCGCAGTGTTGGGGGAGGAGGCGGCGGCGCGTGCTGGTGTCGGCGGGTCGGGGGTGGGGAGGGGGTTGGGAGGCGGGGGGTGGGGATAGAGGCTGGCGGCGGCGGTTGGCGGCGGCTGGAGGCGGCGGCGGTTGGCGGCGCAGGGTCGGGGTCGGGGTCAGGGGCGCGGGGTAGGGGGAGGGTGTGTGAGTGAGTGGGTGGCCCGGGGTGGGCCGCGGGTTAGGGGAAGGGATAACGCTACGCCGACGGCCAGGCGTACGCCGAGGGCAGCCGTCGGCGTAGCAAGGTTTTTTTTTTAGTTATAAATAAAAAAAATATTTGGTGTCTACTGATATAACAAATGAAAATATATTATTTGATGTCTATTATTATAGAAGAAACATGCAAGTTTTCATCTGATTCCGATTCACCTAAACGGGGAGATTCCCCCCTAATACGGGTCCGGCGAAACCCTGATCTCTGTGCACACTCGGATCGTCTACCCCCCTAGACGTTCCTCTGACAGGGGTAGCCCGGCGTAGCTCTCTCTTGTTTTGTGTTTGTTTAGGTCATAGGGTGATGTCAAACCATGTTGGCTCACAAGTTGGGGCACTATCCTACCCGGTTTCACCTCGACGGGGAGATTCCACCTTATACGGGCCTGAACCTTCCTCTAGGTTAGAGCGCATGCATGCGAGGGGGACACATGCAAGCACCTATATATACCAACCTCTAACCACACCACACACACATATGCTAGGGGCACATGCAAGTTTTCATCTCATTCCGATGTTCTCGTGGTCTTCCTCATGAAACCCCGATCTCTGCACACTGGACCGCTCACCCTCCTAGACGTTCCTCTGACAGGGGTAGCCCGGCATAGCTCTCTCTTGTTTTGTGTTTGTTTAGGTCATAGGGTGATGTCAAACCATGTTGGCAAACAAGTTGGGGCACTATCCTACCCGGTTTCACCTCGACGGGGAGATTCCACCTTATACGGCCCTAACCTTCGCCTCTAGGTTAGAGCGCATGCATGCGAGGGGGGACACATGAAAGCACCTATATATACCAACCTCTAACCACACCCACACACACATATGCTAGGGGCACATGCAAGTTTTCATTTCATTCCGATGTTCTCGTGGTCTTCCTCCCATGAAACCCGATCTCTGTGCACACTCGGACTGCCACCCCTAGACGCTCCTCCGACAGGGGTAGCCCGTAGCTCTCTCTTGTTTTGTGTTTGTTTAGGTCATAGGGTGATGTCAAACCATGTTGGCTCACAAGTTGGGGCACTATCCTACCCGTTTCACCTCGACGGGAGATTCCACCCTCATACGCCCTAACCTTCGCCTCTAGGTTAGAGCGCATGCATGCGAGGGGACACATGCAACCACCTATATATACCAACCTCTAACCACACCCACACACACATATGCTAGGGGCACATGCAAGTTTTCATCTCATTCCGATGTTCTCGTGGTCTTCCTCCCACAAACCTCGATCTCTGCACACTCGGACTGTCACCCCCTAGACGTTCCTCCCGACAGGTAGCCCGCGTAGCTCTCTCTTGTTTTGTGTTTGTTTAGGTCATAGGGTGATGTCAAACCATGTTGGCTCACAAGTTGGGGCACTATCCTACCCGGTTTCACCTCGACGGGAGATTCCACCCTCATACGCCCTAACCTTCCTCTAGGTTAGAGCGCATGCATGCGAGGGGACACATGCAAGCACCTATATATACCAACCTCTAACCACACCCACACACACATATGCTAGGGGCACATGCAAGTTTTCATCTCATTCCGATGTTCTCGTGGTCTTCCTCCCATGAAACCCCGATCTCTGTGCACACTCGGACTGCCTACCCCTAGACGCTCCTCCGACAGGGTAGCCCGCGTAGCTCTCTTGTTTTGTGTTTGTTTAGGTCATAGGGTGATGTCAAACCATGTTGGCTCACAAGTTGGGGCACTATCCTACCCGGTTTCACCTCGACGGGAGATTCCACCTCATACGGGCCCTAACCTTCGCCTCTAGGTTAGAGCGCATGCATGCGAGGGGGACACAAGCAAGCACCTATATACCCCAACCTCTAACCACCCCCACACACACATATGCTCGGGGCACATGCAAGTTTTCATCTCATTCCGATGTTCTCGTGGTCTTCCTCCGGCGAAACCCTGATCTCTGTGCATACTCGGACCGTCTACCCCTAGACGCTCCTCCGACAGGGTAGCCCGGCGTAGCTCTCTCTTGTTTTGTGTTTGTTTAGGTCATAGGGTGATGTCAAACCATGTTGGCTCACAAGTTGGGGCACTATCCTACCCGGTTTCACCTCGACGGGAGATTCCACCTTATACGGGCCCTAACCTTCGCTCTAGGTTAGAGCGCATGCATGCGAGGGGGACACATGCAAGCACCTATATATACCAACCTCTAACCACACCCACACACACATATGCTAGGGGCACATGCAAGTTTTCATCTCATTCCGATGTTCTCGTGGTCTTCCTCCCAGAAACCCCGATCTCTGTGCACACTGATCGCCTACCCCTAGACGCTCCTCCGACAGGGGTAGCCAGATAGCTCTCTCTTGTTTTGTGTTTGTTTAGGTCATAGGGTGATGTCAAACCATGTTGGCTCACAAGTTGGGGCACTATCCTACCCGGTTTCACCTCGACGGGAGATTCCACCTCATACGGCCCTAACCTTCGCCTCTAGGTTAGAGCGCATGCATGCGAGGGGGACACATGCAAGCACCTATATATACCAACCTCTAACCACACCCACACACACATATGCTAGGGGCACATGCAAGTTTTCATCTCATTCCGATGTTCTCGTGGTCTTCCTCCCACAAACCTCGATCTCTCATGCACACTCGGATCGTCTACCCCTAGACGCTCCTCCGACAGGGTAGCCCGTAGCTCTCTCTTGTTTTGTGTTTGTTTAGGTCATAGGGTGATGTCAAACCATGTTGGCTCACAAGTTGGGGCACTATCCTACCCGGTTTCACCTCGACGGGAGATTCCACCCTCATACGGCCCTAACCTTCGCCTCTAGGTTAGAGCGCATGCATGCGAGGGGGACACATGCAAGCACCTATATATACCAACCTCTAACCACACCCACACACATATGCTAGGGGCACATGCAAGTTTTCATCTCATTCCGATGTTCTCGTGGTCTTCCTCCCATGAAACCCCGATCTCTATGCACACTCGGACCGCCTACCCCCCTAGACGCTCCTCCGACAGGGTAGCCCCGTAGCTCTCTCTTGTTTTGTGTTTGTTTAGGTCATAGGGTGATGTCAAACCATGTTGGCTCACAAGTTGGGGCACTATCCTACCCGGTTTCACCTCGACGGGAGATTCCACCTCATACGGGCCCTAACCTTCGCCTAGGTTAGAGCGCATGCATGCGAGGGGGACACATGCAAGCACCTATATATACCAACCTCTAACCACACCACACACACATATGCTAGGGGCACATGCAAGTTTTCATCTCATTCCGATGTTCTCGTGGTCTTCCTCCCATGAAACCCCGATCTCTGTGCACACTCGGACTGCCTACCCCCTAGACGCTCCTCCGACAGGTAGCCCCGTAGCTCTCTCTTGTTTTGTGTTTGTTTAGGTCATAGGGTGATGTCAAACCATGTTGGCTCACAAGTTGGGGCACTATCCTACCCGGTTTCACCTCGACGGGAGATTCCACCTCATACGGCCCTAACCTTCGCCTCTAGGTTAGAGCGCATGCATGCGAGGGGGACACATGCAAGCACCTATTTATACCAACCTCTAACCACACCCACACACACATATGCTAGGGGCACATGCAAGTTTTCATCTCATTCCGATGTTCTCGTGGTCTTCCTCCCAAACCCCGATCTCTGTGACACTGGACTGCCTACCCCCTAGACGCTCCTCCGACAGGGTAGCCCGGCGTAGCTCTCTCTTGTTTTGTGTTTGTTTAGGTCATAGGGTGATGTCAAACCATGTTGGCTCACAAGTTGGGGCACTATCCTACCGGTTTCACCTCGACGGGAGATTCCACCCTCATACGGCCCTAACCTTCGCCTCTAGGTTAGAGCGCATGCATGCGAGGGGGACACATGCAAGCACCTATATATACCAACCTCTAACCACACCCACACACACATATGCTAGGGGCACATGCAAGTTTTCATCTCATTCCGATGTTCTCGTGGTCTTCCTCCCACAAACCACGATCTCTGCACACTCGGACCGCCTACCCCCTAGACGCTCCTCCGACAGGGGTAGCCCGCGTATCTCTCTTGTTTTGTGTTTGTTTAGGTCATAGGGTGATGTCAAACCATGTTGGCTCACAAGTTGGGGCACTATCCTACCCGGTTTCACCTCGACGGGAGATTCCACCTCATACGGGCCCTAACCTTCGCCTCTAGGTTAGAGCGCATGCATGCGGGGGACACATGCAAGCACCTATATACCAACCTCTAACCACACCCACACACACATATGCTAGGGGCACATGCAAGTTTTCATCTCATTCCGATGTTCTCGTGGTCTTCCTCCCACAAACCCCGATCTCTGCACACTCGGATCACCCTACCCCTAGACGCTCCTCGACAGGTAGCCCATGTAGCTCTCTCTTGTTTTGTGTTTGTTTAGGTCATAGGGTGATGTCAAACCATGTTGGCTCACAAGTTGGGGCACTATCCTACCCGGTTTCACCTCGACGGGAGATTCCACCTCATACGGGCCCTAACCTTCGCCTCTAGGTTAGAGCGCATGCATGCGAGGGGACACATGCAAGCACCTATATATACCAACCTCTAACCACACCCACACACACATATGCTAGGGGCACATGCAAGTTTTCATCTCATTCCGATGTTCTCGTGGTCTTCCTCCGTGAAACCCCGATCTCTGCACACTCGGATCGCCTACCCCTAGACGCTCCTCCGACAGAGGTAGCCCGCGTAGCTCTCTTGTTTTGTGTTTGTTTAGGTCATAGGGTGATGTCAAACCATGTTGGCTCACAAGTTGGGGCACTATCCTACCCGGTTTCACCTCGACGGGAGATTCCACCTCATACGGGCCCTAACCTTCTAGGTTAGAGCGCATGCATGCGAGGGGGACACATGCAAGCACCTATATACCAACCTCTAACCACACCCACACACACATATGCTAGGGGCACATGCAAGTTTTCATCTCATTCCGATGTTCTCGTGGTCTTCCTCCCAAAACCACGATCTCTGGCACTCTGACTGCCTACCCCTAGACGCTCCTCCGACAGGGTAGCCCGGCGTATCTCTCTTGTTTTGTGTTTGTTTAGGTCATAGGGTGATGTCAAACCATGTTGGCTCACAAGTTGGGGCACTATCCTACCCGGTTTCACCTCGACGGGAGATTCCACCTCATACGGGCCCTAACCTTCGCTTAGGTTAGAGCGCATGCATGCGAGGGGACACATGCAAGCTATATATACCAACCTCTAACCACACCCACACACACATATGCTAGGGGCACATGCAAGTTTTCATCTCATTCCGATGTTCTCGTGGTCTTCCTCCCATGAAACCCCGATCTCTGTGCACACTCGGATCGCCCACCCCCTAGACGTTCCTCGACAGGGTAGCCCGCGTAGCTCTCTCTTGTTTTGTGTTTGTTTAGGTCATAGGGTGATGTCAAACCATGTTGGCTCACAAGTTGGGGCACTATCCTACCCGGTTTCACCTCGACGGGAGATTCCACCTCATACGGGCCCGAACCTTCGCCTCTAGGTTAGAGCGCATGCATGCGAGGGGGACACATGCAAGCACCTATATATACCAACCTCTAACCACACCCACACACACATATGCTAGGGGCACATGCAAGTTTTCATCTCATTCCGATGTTCTCGTGGTCTTCCTCGTGAAACCCGATCTCTGCACACTGGATCGCCTACCCCCTAGACGTTCCTCCGACAGGGTAGCCCGTAGCTCTCTCTTGTTTTGTGTTTGTTTAGGTCATAGGGTGATGTCAAACCATGTTGGCTCACAAGTTGGGGCACTATCCTACCCGGTTTCACCTCGACGGGAGATTCCACCTCACACGGCCCTAACCTTCGCCTCTAGGTTAGAGCGCATGCATGCGAGGGGGACACATGCAAGCACCTATATATACCAACCTCTAACCACACCCACACACACATATGCTAGGGGCACATGCAAGTTTTCATCTCATTCCGATGTTCTCGTGGTCTTCCTCCCAAACCCCGATCTCTGTGCACACTCGGATCGCTCACCCCCCTAGACGTTCCTCCGACAGGTAGCCCGCGTAGCTCTCTTGTTTTGTGTTTGTTTAGGTCATAGGGTGATGTCAAACCATGTTGGCTCACAAGTTGGGGCACTATCCTACCCGGTTTCACCTCGACGGGGCGCTTCAACCCTCATACCGGAAAGGCCAATTCGCCTCTACGTTAGAGCGCATGCATGCGAGGTGTACACCTGCAAGCACCTATATATACCAACCTCTAACCACACCCACACACACATATGCTAGGGGCACATGCAAGTTTTCATCTCATTTCGATGTTCTCGTGGTCTTCCTCCCAAACCCCGATCTCTGTGGCACACTCGGATCGTCTACCCCTAGACGCTCTCCCGACAGGGTAGCCCGGTAGCTCTCTTGTTTTGTGTTTGTTTAGGTCATAGGGTGATGTCAAACCATGTTGGCTCACAAGTTGGGGCACTATCCTACCCGGTTTCACCTCGACGGGAGATTCCACCCTCATACGGGCCCGAACCTTCGCCTCTAGGTTAGAGCATGCATGCGAGGGGGACACATGCAAGCACCTATATATACCAACCTCTAACCACACCCACACACACATATGCTAGGGGCACATGCAAGTTTTCATCTCATTCCGATGTTCTCGTGGTCTTCCTCCGTGAAACCACGATCTCTGTGCACACTCGGATCGCCTACCCCTAGACGTTCCTCCGACAGGGTAGCCCAGTAGCTCTCTTGTTTTGTGTTTGTTTAGGTCATAGGGTGATGTCAAACCATGCTGGCTCACAAGTTGGGGCACTATCCTACCCGGTTTCACCTCGACGTTGAGATTCCACCCTCATACGGGCCCGGAACCTTCGCCTCTAGGTTAGAGCGCATGCATGCGAGGGGGGACACATGCAAGCACCTATTTATACCAACCTCTAACCACACCCACACACACATATGCTAGGGGCACATGCAAGTTTTCATCTCATTCCGATGTTCTCGTGGTCTTCCTCCGGCGAAACCCTGATCTCTGTGCACACTCGGATCGTCTACCCTCCTAGACGTTCCTCCGAGGGGTAGCCCGCGTAGCTCTCTCTTGTTTTGTGTTTGTTTAGGTCATAGGGTGATGTCAAACCATGTTGGCTCACAAGTTGGGGCACTATCCTACCGGTTTCACCTCGACGGGAGATTCCACCTTATACTGCCCTAACCTTAGCCTCTAGGTTAGAGCGCATGCATGCGGGGGACACATGCAAGCACCTATATATACCAACCTCTAACCACACCCACACACATATGCTAGGGGCACATGCAAGTTTTCATCTCATTCCGATGTTCTCGTGGTCTTCCTCCCAAACCTCGATCTCTGGCACACTCTGACTGCCACCCCCTAGACGTTCCTCCGACAGGTAGCCCAGTATTCTCTCTTGTTTTGTGTTTGTTTAGGTCATAGGGTGATGTCAAACCATGTTGGCTCACAAGTTGGGGCACTATCCTACCCGGTTTCACCTCGACGGGAGATTCCACCCTTACGGCCCTAACCTTCGCTCTAGGTTAGAGCGCATGCATGCGAGGGGGACACATGCAAGCACCTATATATACCAACCTCTAACCACACCCACACACACATATGCTAGGGGCACATGCAAGTTTTCATCTCATTCGATGTTCTCGTGGTCTTCCTCCCAAACCCCGATCTCTGCACACTCGGATCGCCTACTCCCTAGACGCTCTCCGACAGGGTAGCCCAAGTAGCTCTCTCTTGTTTTGTGTTTTTTAGGTCATAGGGTGATGTCAAACCATGTTGGCTCACAAGTTGGGGCACTATCCTACCGGTTTCACCTCGACGGGAGATTCCACCTCATACGGGCCCTAATCATCGCCTCTAGGTTAGAGCATGCATGCGAGGGGACACATGCAAGCACCTATATATACCAACCTCTAACCACACCCACACACACACATATGCTAGGGTCACATGCAAGTTTTCATCTCATTCCGATGTTCTCGTGGTCTTCCTCCGGCGAAACCCTGATCTCTGTGCACACTCGGATCGTCAACCCCCCTAGACGTTCCTCTGACACGGGTAGCCCGGCGTAGCTCTCTCTTGTTTTGTGTTTGTTTCGGTCATAGGGTGATGTCAAACCATGTTGGCTCACAAGTTGGGGCACTATCCTACCTGGTTTCACCTCGACGAGGAGATTCCACCCTCATACGGGCCCGGAACCTTCGCCTCTAGGTTAGAGCGCATGCATGCGAGGGGGGAAACATGCAAGCACCTATATATACCAACCTCTAACCACACCCACACACACATATTCTAGGGGCACATGCAAGTTTTCATCTCATTCTGATGTTCTCGTGGTCTTCCTCCCATGAAACCTCGATCTCTGGCACACTGGATCGCCTACCCCTAGACGCTCCTCCGACAGGTAGCCAGCGTAGCTCTCTCTTGTTTTGTGTTTTTTAGGTCATAGGGTGATGTCAAACCATGTTGGCTCACAAGTTGGGGCACTATCCTACCCGGTTTCACCTCGACGGGAGATTCCACCTCATACGGCCCGAACCTTCGCCTCTAGGTTAGAGCGCATGCATGCGAGGGGGACACATGCAAGCACATATATATACCAACCTCTAACCACACCCACACACACATATGCTAGGGGCACATGCAAGTTTTCATCTCATTCCGATGTTCTCGTGGTCTTCCTCCGTGAAACCCCGATCTCTGGCACACTCGGATCGCCTACCCCCTAGACGCTCCTCCGACAGGGTAGCCCGCGTAGCTCTCTCTTGTTTTGTGTTTGTTTAGGTCATAGGGTGATGTCAAACCATGTTGGCTCACAAGTTGGGGCACTATCCTACCCTTTCACCTCGACGGGAGATTCCACCCTTACGGGCCCGAACCTTCGCCTCTAGGTTAGAGCGCATGCATGCGAGGGGACACATGCAAGCACCTATATATACCAACCTATAACCACACCCACACACACATATGCTAGGGGCACATGCAAGTTTTCATCTCATTCCGATGTTCTCGTGGTCTTCCTCCGTGAAACCTCGATCTGTGCACACTCTGATCGCCTACCCCCTAGACGCTCCTCCGACAGGTAGCCCGTAGCTCTCTCTTGTTTTGTGTTTGTTTAGGTCATAGGGTGATGTCAAACCATGTTGGCTCACAAGTTGGGGCACTATCCTACCCGGTTCACCTCGGACGGGGGATTCCACCCTCATAACGGGCCCGGAACCTTCGCCTCTAGGTTAGAGCGCATGCATGCGAGGGGGGAAACATGCAAGCACATATATATACCAACCTCTAACCACACCCACACACACATATTCTAGGGGCACATGCAAGTTTTCATCTCATTCTGATGTTCTCGTGGTCTTCCTCCGGTGAAACCCTGATCTCTGTGCACACTCGGATCGTCTCACCCCTAGACGCTCCTCCGACAGGTAGCCACGTAGCTCTCTCTTGTTTTGTGTTTGTTTAGGTCATAGGGTGATGTCAAACCATGTTGGCTCACAAGTTGGGGCACTATCCTACCCGTTTCACCTCGACGGGAGATTCCACCTCATACGGCCCTAACCTTCGCCTCTAGGTTAGAGCGCATGCATGCGAGGGGGGACACATGCAAGCACATATATATACCAACCTATAACCACACCCACACACACATATGCTAGGGGCACATGCAAGTTTTCATCTCATTCCGATGTTCTCGTGGTCTTCCTCCCAAAACCTCGATCTCTGTGCACACTGGATCGCTCACCCCTAGACGCTCCTCCGACAGGTAGCCCAGCTCTCTCTTGTTTTGTGTTTGTTTAGGTCATAGGGTGATGTCAAACCATGTTGGCTCACAAGTTGGGGCACTATCCTACCCGGTTTCACCTCGACGGGGAGATTCCACCCTTATACGGGCCCGGAACCTTCGCCTCTAGGTTAGAGCGCATGCATGCGAGGGGGGACACATGCAAGCACCTATATATACCAACCTATAACCACACCCACACACACATATGCTAGGGGCACATGCAAGTTTTCATCTCATTCCGATGTTCTCGTGGTCTTCCTCCGGCGAAACCCTGATCTGTGTGCACACTCGGATCGTCTACCCCCCTAGACGTTCCTCTGACAGGGGTAGCCCGGCGTAGCTCTCTTGTTTTGTGTTTGTTTAGGTCATAGGGTGATGTCAAACCATGTTGGCTCAAGTTGGGGCACTATCCTACCCGTTTCACCTCGACGGGAGATTCCACCTCATACGCCCTAACCTTCGCTCTAGGTTAGAGCGCATGCATGCGAGGGGGACACATGCAAGCACCTATATATACCAACCTCTAACCACACCCACACACACATATGCTAGGGGCACATGCAAGTTTTCATCTCATTCCGATGTTCTCGTGGTCTTCCTCCCACAAACACCGATCTCTCGTGCACACTGATCGTCTACCCCCTAGACGCTCCTCGACAGGTAGCCCGCGTAGCTCTCTTGTTTTGTGTTTGTTTAGGTCATAGGGTGATGTCAAACCATGTTGGCTCACAAGTTGGGGCACTATCCTACCCGGTTTCACCTCGACAGGGAGATTCCACCCTCATACGGGCCCGGAACCTTCGCCTCTAGGTTAGAGCGCATGCATGCGAGGGGGGACACATGCAAGCACCTATATATACCAACCTCTAACCACACCCACACACACATATGCTAGGGGCACATGCAAGTTTTCATCTCATTCCGATGTTCTCGTGGTCTTCCTCCGGCGAAACCCTGATCTCTGTGCACACTCGGATCGTCTACCCCCCTAGACGTTCCTCTGACAGGGGTAGCCCGGCGTAGCTCTCTCTTGTTTTGTGTTTGTTTAGGTCATAGGGTGATGCCAAACCATGTTGGCTCACAAGTTGGGGCACTATCCTACCCGGTTTCACCTCGACGGGGAGATTCCACCCTCATACGGGCCCGGAACCTTCGCCTCTAGGTTAGAGCGCATGCATGCGAGGGGGGACACATGCAAGCACCTATATATACCAACCTCTAACCACACCCACACACACATATGCTAGGGGCACATGCAAGTTTTCATCTCATTCCGATGTTCTCGTGGTCTTCCTCCGGCGAAACCCTGATCTCTGTGCACACTCGGATCGTCTACCCCCCTAGACGTTCCTCTGACAGGTGTAGCCCATGTAGCTCTCTCTTGTTTTGTGTTTGTTTAGGTCATAGGGTGATGTCAAACCATGTTGGCTCACAAGTTGGGGCACTATCCTACCCGGTTTCACCTCGACGGGGAGATTCCACCCTCATACGGGCCCGGAACCTTCGCCTCTAGGTTAGAGCGCATGCATGCGAGGGGGGACACATGCAAGCACCTATATATACCAACCTCTAACCACACCCACACACACATATTCTAGGGGCACATGCAAGTTTTCATCTCATTCCGATGTTCTCGTGGTCTTCCTCCGTGAAACCTCGATCTCTGGCACACTCGGATCGCTACCCCCCTAGACGCTTCCGACAGGGTAGCCCGGCGTAGCTCTCTTGTTTTGTTTTTGTTTAGGTCATAGGGTGATGTCAAACCATGTTGGCTCACAAGTTGGGTCACTATCCTACCCGGTTTGACCTCGACGGGGAGATTCCACCCTTATACGGGCCCGGAACCTTCGCCTCTAGGTTAGAGCGCATGCATGCGAGGGGGGACACATGCAAGCACCTATACCAACCTCTCACCACACTCACACACATATGTTTTGTGTTTGTTTAGGTCATAGGGTGATGTAAAACCATATTAGCTTCGCCTCAACGGGGAGATTCCCCCTTATACGGGTCCGGAACCTACGCTTCCGCATGCATGCGAGGGGGGACAGGCACATGTGATTGAATCTTTGAACAATTTCACAAAAATTTGTGAAATATAAATTTCATGCACATGTGATAATAACACACAAACATGCAAATTTCTCAACTTGTGAGAAGATTCGACATTTTAAGTGGGCGTGAAGACTATTATTCGGAGGCTACGAATCCATCCAATTGATAAAATAGAACCTAAATAATTAATATTAATAAATAAATACAAATAATTTGGTAAGGAAAAAAAAGTGCATAGGTACGCCGAGGGTCACCGTCGGCGTAGGCAGGACGTACGCCGAGGGTGACCGTCGGCGTAGCCTATGCTGACAGCGGCTCTCGGCGTAATGCTGACGCCGTTAGGGCATGTCCCGGCCTGGCCTGACTAGTGCCACGCGGCCACCCCGTACGCCGAGGGCTAAGTTTACGCCGACGGTCACCCTCGGCGTACGTGTCGCTACGCCGACGGCTGCGGTACGCCGAGGGCTCGGAAGCTGGGCTGGCCTGGCCCGGTGCTACGCCGACAGCCCCGACCTTTGGCCGTCGGCACACAACGCCATTCCTGTAGTGGGCCCTGACCATCGTTGTCATTGATAAGGTAAACCAGAGGGCTCGGGGGAACGGCGCTCTCTCGCGGCCGCCGTGCAAGAAGTCGAAGACGACGACTCTAGTCAATGAGCGATGCAGTAATCTGTCACCTTCGATGCCATAGTATTCGATCTCGCGGTGAGCCGTGACCTTGGCGATGGCTGTCGGGCGTTGTTGTGCGTGGGCGCGGTCGAAGTTCGGGTGGGGTATGGCGGAGCGCCAGGCCCTGCACACGGCGCGGCAGCCTGCGATGTAACGGGCAGGCAGGCGGACGAGAATCTCCACGAGCACGTCGTCCGGCAGATGAGGGAGGGAGTCCATGGCTAGGGTGGATGAGGATCGAATCGGGACGGACGTACGGGGAAGGCCAAGGGTATGTTCACTTCACAATGCTCTCGTATAATTATCCCTTTTGCTTACTCTCGGCTAACCGAGAAATAAGTTAGCTCTCGATCGATTGTAGCTGACGTTCGATCTAACTTTGCCGTAGAGAGATTTGCACGTGACTGCCTCTGTCTCTTTTTCCTTTGGGTGGCCTGTTACCTTGCGTGGACTTGTAGGCCTTCTTGTTATTGACTATTAGCTTTTTTTCTGCTTTTTTGTTGTTAACGGTGGGCTTTTGAGTTTCGGCTGTTAGGCTTTTTTTTATCTTTTAAGTGTTTTTAATTAAGAGAGTGCCTAGATCTGAGAACTTTTGTCTAAGTCGCTGACATCATTCTACTATTTGGGCTTAGCATGTCTTAGTTGCAATCTAGTTACAACTTATATAATTTGTACTAATTCTTAGTTGCATCCTCATTAAAATCTCAGTTACAAACTAGTTACAACTCATGTGAAAGTCCCACATTACACGAGTCACGAGGTAAATCCAATAACGAGAGAGGTGAGTGAGAACTAAAAAGTTCTCAGTCAACTGAGAACTAGCAAATCCGTTTAATTAATTTTATATGTAATTGTATATAGTAGTGTAACTACATGTATGTATAAATCAAAACCTATATATTATGTGCACCCTCGTCTTTTTATGTGCGGTTTGCATATATGTGTGTAATTGCACAAAACTGCGCAATTGCATATATGTGTGTAATTTTGGAAACCAATGCTATTTACGTGCAATTACATATATATCCCCAATTGCGTATATGTGTGCAATTAAAAACTCTTGCTATTTTTTATATGTGTTTGTACATATATTCTTTTTTTCTGCGGAAAGTTTGCACATATAAGCGCAATTGCATAAACGCGTGCAATTTGAATGTGTCTTTCACATGTACGTGCAATTTTATGCACCAGAAGAACGTATTGTTTTTTTTTGCTTGTGGACACACAATTGCACGTAAGTGTGCAATTTTTTTTGTGTAATTACAATTTTTTGTTATTCTCTTGCAATTTGTCTAGTTAAAAAGCATAGTAAAAAAGCCTAGTTAAAAGTCCACAGAAGAAAGTAGATGTACGAGTCGGTGTCCAATAATCGTCCAAGAATTGGATAAATTCTTAACCAACCGCCAAACACTGGTGGAAAACGGTCTTTTCGTCCGGGTCATTAGTCCCGACTAGGGCTGGGTGTAACACCCTCAGAATCGGCCCTATGCAAGTTTTAGCAAAACTCGCCAAACCCGCATAGAAACGATTCGAAGGTGCCCACCAGGCACTTTCGTGCGGGTGGAAAGCAAAGTAATAACATTACACAACAGTCCTCGATGGGACCCACAGAACAGATATATATATACAACAGCGACTCAAAGAGTCAAGAATACAAATATACGGTACAAAGATCCAAATCACCTTGAAAACGATGGGGTGTCCGACTACGGACAAGATGCAAATGGGGCTAAGAGCCCTGAAGAATAACCAATGGCGTCCATAACCCTGCCCAGGCCAAGCCGGAAGGGTAACCCTGCTAACGGCGCCGATCTCAAAACCTGCTTAAACAAAAAGGGGTGCCGACAAAGGGCAAAGGAAAAAGAGGAGCGTCAGTACTGAGGCCAGTACACGGCGAGGCTAGAATTCGGCGGTCCTCGCCTACATAGGTATGGTGGATCGCAGCGGCAAAGCAGCACTAAACAACCTATAGAGACTCGATACAATCAAGGCTATCAGAGAGGGGTAAGAAAGACCTATTCGGATCCAACCTAATACTAGCATCAAACAAACCCATCCTGGCGTTTCCCCCTCGAGACCAAACGAGGAAGTCAACCGAGGAACTCACACAGTTGGCAATTTTACTTATTCAGTTATAGTTGCGGCACTTTACTAGTCAGGTTTAGATAATCATCCTGATAAAGTAAGCAGTGGGCACTTTTAGTTAACCATTCCGTTATAGTTGCAACAATTACTAATCAGGTACAGATAGCATGAGATAAACCCCAAAACCCAGCAGTTGTTGGTACTTTTACTTAGCCATTCCGTTGTAGTGAAGCTGATTACTAATCATATCGGAAACAAGTCAATTTAAAACAGTAAACTTTAGTTATAGTTGTCTATGATCAAGCACTGTGCTCCAAGTCGTCCATAACCGCGGACACGGCTTCTCGAAAAGATTTAACCCTGCAGGGGTGCACCAAAGTATCCACAGGCACTTCGACCCTTTTTGCCAGATCAGTTAACATACACCCATCGGTATGTCGGCGGGGCCTAGGTCACGACGTTCCTGCACACAAAGCAAGTAAATTGGGGCCACCCCACCAAGTCGACACCAGAAAAAATCGGCCGGTCTCGAGACGGACTTGGGTTTGGGAAGATGTGAACGACAAGATGCCCCAAACGGGACGTCGACACCATGGAATCGTGGCCCGCTCCTAACAAAGACAAAGGTGCAGCACTGCACAATTTAAATAAAGCAGTAAAGCATGGCATAAGTACATGATAGTAAATAAAACCTCAAACTAGTTGTGGCCCCCAGTACAATACTTTGAAATCAGGTAATTATCAATGGGGGGCCCATATCTCCCCACCTGTGGTTAGCGCGCTCGATCTCGGAACAGGTGTCAAGAACTCGGGTCCTACGGGACACAAGTGGGCGGTCGGAAACCAAATCTTACCTATCACCCACCGATGCCTCTGCTTAATTCAATTTTAGTTGTTAAGCAGGAATTAAAGTGATACAGTAATTAAAACCATGATCATCTCCAACGTCAACATGCGGCAATTCCTCCATCATTGGTGGTACTTGACGTCGAACAAAACACTTGAGCAAGCGACTACGACACGCGGGTCCAACTATCTACCAAACAACAGGTAATAGGATGTGTCCAAGGCTATATATGGCTGCAAGGGATATCACGGTTACGAAATCTAGAGCATCGCAACACAGATAGCAAAGATCAACAGGAGGGAAGTAAATACTAGCAAAGTAAGATAGGTAGAAAGGGGGAGATGCTCGCCTGAAAACATGCCGAAGGTTTAACCGAAGATCGGGGCGAAGCTCACATCAACTCAACGGCCTTATCCGCGAAGAACCAAAACACTAGAAGAAACATCGGATGCAATATTTAATACTAAGGCAGAAGATCGGCATGATGCATGCATGATGGATGACATGGCAAAGGTGCGATGCAATTAGGTCATATTAAGCGGAACCGGGGTCCCGACAATTAATTAGGTGGTTCATGTTGTTTAGATTCCCCGCAATTTAAATGTTGTGTCATCAAGACAAAAGATAGTACCGGTTCGCTACACAAATTTAAATGAGGCCGATATGAGACTAGATTTGCCCGCATATGGGCCCCATATTTAATTATAAGGTGAATCGGCAAAAGGCCCCCAAACCACAGATATGCATGCGAGTATGACAATTCAATATGCAAACACGTTGTTATGTTATAAAAATAGGGTTCCGGGAAGGGTTCACACATTAGAGGGGGCTCGACGAACTTGGGGTTCCGGGGTTCGGGGTCGGTCTCAGGGTTCAGGGTTCGGCGAGGTCGTTCTCGGACTCAGGGGTAGGTCTTGGTGCATCCGGGGTCTTCGGGTCACGTTGTCGGTCATGGCGTTCGGGACGAAGCACTTGTCGCATCGGAGTTCTCAGCGGGCTCGGTGTCCGGGGTGTAATACTTGTCGTCCTCGAGGGAGTACTTGTCGCACATGTGTTCTTCGGGTTCTTTGTCGATGATCTTGTCGTATCGGTGTCGGGGAACCGAAATCCGTGAAGAAGTCCTTGTCGCCCTTGGTTGAAGAACTTGTCCGGTACCAGGGTTCGGTCTTCGGGGTTCGGGAGGGAGAACTTGGCGTTCGGGTCGCGGCGTCCTCGGTTCCGTGTAGACGAGCATGGCGTTACGAGGAGAAGATCTCGTCATTCCGGAGATCTTGGGGTTCCGCGTCGACGGCCTTCGGGTACGGGGGTTTTGGCGGTGTTCGGGTTCGGATCCGCGACGAAGACCTTGGGGCACCATGTACCTGTACATCCTTCGCATCCATCGGCATCGAGCCGGTCTTGTCGGTGAACTACCGTGTACGAAGGTCTTGACATGCGGCGGGATCGGTCTCGGGTTCGGGCGTCCTGGACGGGCCCGGCGAGCTGATGGGGCCGAAGGGGAGAGCGGGTACGGGGTGGTCCTGGCGAGGTCGTCGAGGCAGCGGCCATGGCCGAGCTCGGAACGCGCGGGGCGGCGAGGCGGGCCAGGTCGTGGCCGGAGCTGCTCGCGGGGGAGGCGGTGGAGGGCCGCGGGCGGCGAGGTACGCAGCGGGCGGTGCAGCCGCAGCGGGACGACGGCGGCGAGGCGAACGGGGCAGCGAGCACGGGCAGGCGGGAAGACGAGGTCGGGGCGGCGAGTCCGGCGGCTGCTGGAGCACGGAGGCGGTGGCAGCGGCGGGCGGCGTCGGCGGGCGGCGAGGCGGAGCGGGCAGGTCCGGGAGGCGCGCGGGACGCGGAGAGGGAGGGGCAGGCGGCGCTGGCGCCTGGGACGGGTGCGTCTGGAGGGAAGCGGCGACGCCGGGCGTGGCTGCTGGAGGCGACGCTGGCGGCGCGCTGGCCGGGCGGGAAGGCTGGAGGAGGAGGCTGGGGCAGCGGGTGGTTGCGAAGCCGGAGGAGGCGGCGGCGGGCGACGGAGACGCTGGCGAAACGAAGCCGGGCGGGGGCTGCGGGGGCACGGCGTGGGCGTGCAGGCGGCTGCGCCAGGCGGGGGCCGCTGCGGGGGCTCGGGCGGGTGGAGGCTCTTGGGCGGGAGAGGAGCAGGCGGCTCGGGCGGCTCAGAGGCGGCGGAGGCGAGGTGGGCCAGCTCATGAGGCCAGAAGGGGAGAGGAGGAGGAGGTTGGTCGCGTGCGGGGGTGGGAGAGGAGCAGAGGTAGGGGAGAGGAGGAGGTCGAGGCGGGCCAGGGGCTGTCGGGGCACTGGGTCCCGCGCCCAGGTGGGGTGGGGCGCGCGCTGGGGTGTGGCATGCGTCTGGGGTGGGGTCGGCGTGGGGCCGGGAGCAGGGGCAGGGTCGGTGGTTGGGGAGTGGAGAGAGAGAGAGTGGGGTGGCTGGTGGTTGACGTGGCAGCTGGTGGTTGGGCAGGGGATTGGGCCAGGTTGAGGTGGCGTGCTAGGATAGGTTGGGGTGATGTGTAGGCAAGGGGTGGGTAGAGTTTTAGGTGGCTTTAGGATTTAGGAGGTGGACCGTTTATAAAAATCTGGGGCGGTCGTTCGGGTCGGGTTGCCCGTTCGACTGCCCCTACTAAACAATTAATTAAATATTTATTTTCAAACAGCGCTTTTGCAATCCGACAACGGACAAAACAAAATATTCCGGGGACCCGGTTTTCGGTGTTTGAATAAGATGGGGCGTTTGAAAACAAATCGAGGTTTGCAAAAATAGTTTTATGCAAACTATGCATGATGATGACGATGCAATGCACAAATTCAACGCGATTTTCTAGTAGTGGTTTTGCGGGATGCCACAATTCGACACCACTAACAAGGGATCTCGCCCTCGAGATCCGCCTCATGGTACCGGAAGGAAGGTCGGCGATCTGATCCTTCGCGCTTCGTGTAGATCTTCGCGACACCACTAACGATGGTTCCTTCTTCATCTTGAAAACGGCGACACCACCAACAAAGGGTCGTTGTTCCCGGTCGTCAAGAGAGCACTCCGGATAGACAACGGACGAAGTTAAGGGTAAGGCCACCTCTAACTTCTATGGAAGGAGTAAAATTGCATCGATCCACCATTCAATGTACAAAAGCGAATGATAAGAGTAGTGGTATGGTCGCGACTCCATCCCGCACTCAAAGCATTACTATGTACACGAATAGACAGATTATGCAACCAACTCTCAGGATTCAGACTGAAGATCTCGACAAGCGAGGTTCGGATCAAGGGAGTGATGCAGACTCTGCATCGGATCTGGCATAGATGATGTCGTCGCGTCGGAAAACACCGGAAGGCTCAAAGAAGGAACAAAGAATGGTAACACCGTAGACGGATTCATCAGGCAGCTTGAACACCGGATGGTAGAACACCGTTTATCAAAGAAGGAAGAGAAACCCTGAAGGTACGACGGAAACCCAACCACGAGAATTCCTGGACTCGAAGAAAAAGACGAGAGCGGAATCAAAACACGTAGAGGTAAGAGGAGAATAGCAAAGGGGTAAGGAATAAAAATCAGACCTAATCAGAACTATCCAACCGATTTTTCAAAATAGTTTTGACACTCTACTTCGGCCGTTAGCTAGGTTATCCTACAGGCTGGACTTGTGGGGTATCGCAACTGCTGAGCTCTGATACCACTCTGTAACACCCTCAGAATCGGCCCTATGCAAGTTTTAGCAAAACTCGCCAAACCCGCATAGAAACGATTCGAAGGTGCCCACCAGGCACTTTAAATGCGGGTGGAAAGCAAAGTAATAACATTACACAACAGTCCTCGATGGGACCCACAGAACAGATATATATACAACAGCGACTCAAAGAGTCAAGAATACAAATATACGGTACAAAGATCCAAATCACCTTGAAAACGATGGGGCGTCCGACTACGGACAAGATGCAAATGGGGCTAAGAGCCCTGAAGAATAACCAATGGCGTCCATAACCCTGCCCAAGCCGGAAGGGTAACCACCTAACGGCGTCGATCTCAAAACCTGCTTAAACAAAAGGGGTGCCGACAGAGGGCAAAGGAAAAAGAGCATCAAGATCGAGGCCGACACAGCGAGGCTAGAATTTGGCGGTCCTCGCCTACATAGGTATGGTGGACTGAGCGGCAGCGGCAGCATGCACTAAACAACCTATAGAGACTCGATACAACTGGCGGCTGTCAGAGAGGGGTAAGAAAGACCTATTCGGATCCAACCTGATACTAGCATCAAACAAACCCATCCTGGCGTTTCCCCCTCGAGACCAAACGAGGAAGTCAACCGAGGAACTCACACAGTTGGCAGTTTTACTTATTCAGTTATAGTTGCGGCACTTTACTAGTCAGGTTTAGATAATCATCCTGATAAAGTAAGCAGTGGGCACTTTTAGTTAACCATTCCGTTATAGTTGCAACAATTACTAATCAGGTACAGATAGCATGAGATAAACCCCAAAACCCAGCAGTTGTTGGTACTTTTACTTAGCCATTCCGTTGTAGTGAAGCTGATTACTAATCATATCGGAATCAAGTCAATTTAAAACAGTAAACTTTAGTTATAGTTGTCTATGATCAGACACTGTGCTCCAAGTCGTCCATAACCGCGGACACGGCTTCTCGAAAAGATTTAACCTGCGGTGCACCAAAGTATCCACAGCACTTGACCCTTTTGCGGATCAGTTAACATACATCCATCGGTATGTCGGCGGGGCCTAGGTCACGACGTTCCCAGACACAAAGCAAGTACGTGGGGGCCACCCCACCAAGTCGACACCCGTAACGAAAATCGGCCGGTCTCCGAGACGGACTTGGGGTTTGGGAAGACGGCTGTGAACGACAGTATGCCCCCAAACAGGGACTGTCGACACCGCAGAATCGTGGCCCGCTCCTAAACAGTACAGTGTGCAGTACCTCGCACAATTTAAATAAAGCAGTAAAGCATGGCATAAGTACATGATAGTAAATAAAACCTCAAACTAGTTGTGGCCCCCAGTACAATACTTTGAAATCAGGTAATTATCAATGGGGGGCCCATATCTCCCCACCTGTGGTTAGCGCGCTCGATCTCGGAACAGGTGTCAAGAACTCGGGTCCTACGGGACACAAGTGGGCGGTCGGAAACCAAATCTTATCTATCACCCACCGATGCCTCTGCTTAATTCAATTTTAGTTGTTAAGCAGGAATTAAAGTGATACAGTAATTAAAACCATGATCATCTCCAACGTCAACATGCGGCAATTCCTCCATCATTGGTGGTACTTGACGTCGAACAAAACACTTGAGCAAGCGACTACGACACGCGGGTCCAACTATCTACCAAACAACAGGTAATAGGATGTGTCCAAGGCTATATATGGCTGCAAGGATATCACGGTTACGAAATCTAGAGCATCACAACACAGATAGCAAAGATCAACAGGAGGGAAGTAAATACTAGCAAAGTAAGATAGGTAGAAAGGGGGAGATGCTCGCCTGAAAACATGCCGAAGGTTTAACCGAAGATCGGGGCGAAGCTCACATCAACTCAACGGCCTTATCCGCGAAGAACCAAAACACTAGAAGAAACATCGGATGCAATATTTAATACTAAGGCAGAAGATCGGCATGATGCATGCATGATGGATGACATGGCAAAGGTGCGATGCAATTAGGTCATATTAAGCGGAACCGGGGTCCCGACAATTAATTAGGTGGTTCATGTTGTTTAGATTCCCATAATTTAAATGTTGTGTCATCAAGACAAAAGATAGTACCGGTTCGCTACACAAATTTAAATGAGGCCGATATGAGACTAGATTTGCCCGCATATGGGCCCCATATTTAATTATAAGGTGAATCGGCAAAAGGCCCCCAAACCACAGATATGCATGCGAGTATGACAATTCAATATGCAAACACGTTGTTATGTTATAAAAATAGGGTTCCGGGAAGGGTTCACACATTAGAGGGGGCTCGACGAACTTGGGGTTCCGGGGTTCGGGGTCGGTCTCAGGGTTCAGGGTTCGGCGAGGTCGTTCTCGGACTCAGGGGTAGGTCTTGGTGCATCCGGGGTCTTCGGGTCACGTTGTCGGTCATGGCGTTCGGGACGAAGCACTTGTCGCATCGGAGTTCTTAGCGGGCTCGGTGTCCGGGGTGTAATACTTGTCGTCCTCGAGGGAGTACTTGTCGCACATGTGTTCTTCGGGTTCTCTGTCGATGATCTTGTCGTATCGGTGTCGGGGAACCGAAATCCGTGAAGAAGTCCTTGTCGCCCTTGGTTGAAGAACTTGTCCGGTACCGGGGTTCGGTCTTCGGGGTTCGGGAGGGAGAACTTGGCGTTCGGGTCGCGGCGTCCTCGGTTCCGTGTAGACGAGCATGGCGTTACGAGGAGAAGATCTCGTCATTCCGGAGATCTTGGGGTTCCGCGTCGACGGCCTTCGGGTACGGGGGTTTTGGCGGTGTTCGGGTTTGGATCCGCGACGAAGACCTTGGGGCACCATGTACCTGTACATCCTTCGCATCCATCGGCATCGAGCCGGTCTTGTCGGTGAACTGCCGTGTACGAAGGTCTTGACATGCGGCAGGATCGGTCTCGGGTTCGGGCGTCCTGGACGGGCCCAGCGGTGATGGGGCGAAGGGAGAGCGGTGCAGGGGTGGTCCTGGCGAGGTCGTCGAGGCAGCGGCCATGGCCGAGCTCGGAACGCGCGGGGCGGCGAGGCGGGCCAGGTCGTGGCCGGAGCTGCTCGCGGGGGAGGCGGTGGAGGCATGGCGAGGCAGCGGTGCGAGGCGGGCAGCGGCAGCGGCGCGAGGCGAACTGGGGCAGCGAGCACGGGCAGGCGGGAAGACGAGGTCGGGACGCGCGAGTCCGGGCGGCTCTTGGAGCACGAGGCGGGGTCGGCGCGCCCGGGCGTCGGGCGGCGAGGCGAACGCGGGCAGGTCCGGGAGGCGCGGCGCGGCGGACGCGGAGAGGAGGGCAGGCGGCGCTGCGCGCCTGGGGACGGGTGCAGATGCGGAGGGAAGCGGCGCGGCGGGCGTGGCAGCGGAGGCGACGCAGGCGGCTGGCCGGGCGGGGAAGGCTGCCGGAGGAGGAGGACTGGGCGGCGGGTGGTTGCGAAGCCGGAGGGCGGCGGCGGGCGGCGGCGAGCGAGGCGGCAGCGCCGGCGGGCTGCGGGGGCACGGCGTCAGGCGTCAGGCAGCGCTGCGCGGGCGGGCCGCTGGGGGCTCCGGGAGGCGGGTGGAGGCTGGCGCCCGGGAGAGAGGAAGCGGCGGCGGCGGCAGCGAGGAGGCGGCGGGCGAGGTGGGCCAGCTCGCGAGGCTGAGGGAGAGGAGGAGGAGGTTGGTCGTGTGCGGGGTGGGGAGAGGAAGCAGAGAGGTAGGGGGGAGGAGGAGGTCGAGGCGGGCCAGGGGCTGTCGGGGCACTGGGTCCCGCGCCCAGGTGGGGTGGGGCGCGCGCTGGGGTGTGGCATGCGTCTGGGGTGGGGTCGGCGTGGGGCCGGGAGCAGGGGCAGGGTCGGTGGTTGGGGAGTGGAGAGAGAGAGAGAGTGGGGTGGCTGGTGGTTGACGTGGCAGCTGGTGGTTGGGCAGGGGATTGGGCCAGGTTGAGGTGGCGTGCTAGGATAGGTTGGGGTGATGTGGAGGCAAGGGGTGGGTAGAGTTTTAGGTGGCTTTAGGATTTAGGAGGTGGACCGTTTATAAAAATCTGGGGCGGTCGTTCGGGTCGGGTTGCCCGTTCGACTGCCCCTACTAAACAATTAATTAAATATTTATTTTCAAACAGCGCTTTTGCAATCCGACAACGGACAAAACAAAATATTCCGGGGACCCGGTTTTCGGTGTTTGAATAAGATGGGGCGTTTGAAAACAAATCGGGGTTTGCAAAAATAGTTTTATGCAAACTATGCATGATGATGACGATGCAATGCACAAATTCAACGCGATTTTCTAGTAGTGGTTTTGCGGGATGCCACACTGGGCCGGGACTAATGGCCTGCACCAGACTGCCCTAAACCCCCAAAAACTAGTCCTAGGCCAGTTAGGGCCACTAGTCCCGGTTTAAGACATAAACCGGGACTAAAGGGCCTGGGCCCTGCCTCTCGCCGCGGGCACCCCGTTAGTCCCGGTTTGTATCTCAAGCCGGAACTAGTGGTCCGAAAAAATCGGTCTTTACCTGCAAGTCTATTTTGATAGATTTCTGTTATTATTTGTATTTACCTCTTATTTGATTTTTTTGAGTTATTTTGATCACTTAAGCTTTTAAAAGGATTTGCTACAGTAGCTTATGTTTTAATGGATGTTTTACTTGAGTTGAAATTGAACCCAAAGGTTTATTATCTTGCATACACTAATGTTCCTAATAAATATTGTGTGAAGTTTTGAATGAAGGAAGTTTTCAAGTGTAAGGAGAGAATGATGTGATGAGATGAAGTATGGACAAAAGATCAAGCTTGGAGATGCCACCCGTGTCACCCCAAGAAATATTTAAGACGTACAAGCGTCAAAGCTTGGGGATGCCCAAGGCATCCCCTTCTTCATCAACAAAAATCTCAGGTCTTCTTTCAAGGCACTATATTTTTATTGCTTCATGCACTATGTATTGTTCTTGGAGCGCCTTTATTTTTGTCTTTAGTTTTCTTTTGTTTTGTTTGCTGCAATAAGTTGGTTGGATCCCAGCACATTTCTTTTGGAGAAGTCACACCCCGTTCTTCATTGCCTAGAACACTCTAGTTTTCACTCTTATTGTTCTGCAAGTATTCTCTTTTGCTAGGACTGCGTTTAGCTTTAGTTTTCCTCTTCTTTTTTCTTAGAACTTTTTAGTTCTTCTTTGTAGTTAGGTGAGACAAACTCTCTGATCTTTATTGATTATTATCTTTGTGAGTTGTTTCAAATAAGTTAATTGGTGTTGGAAAAGAGTAGAATGTTTCATGCTTATGGTGTTACAAAAAGAAGCTTGTTTTAACTGTGGCTTAGACTTTATCATGTCATGTTAGATGTTTTTTGACCATATGCTTAGTGATTATTGTTGTAGCATGAATTATTTCAAACAATTGAGATTGCTTAATGTGCCATGAAACAATCATGCGTTGTTTTAGCATACAAAGGCATAATATTGTGGTATTCTCCTTTGATGCTTTATTTGGGTTGACTTGGCATATGCTTACACCATGTTATGATTATGAACCAGTCACCTAAGCCTCGATGATCATTTAGTTTTTTACTTGTGATATCACTTTATGCTTTTATTAATAATGTTTTGTCGCTCTGCACAATTATGACCATTATAGCTCTCTTAGTTGGTTGCTCGCAGTCTTATGCTAGCCACCACCTGTACTGAGTATAAGATCTACTCATGCATCCAACTCCCAAGAAACCAAGTTATTCCAAAGAGTCCACTATAAATTCCTATGCATGGTGTGTTACACCATTCCAAGTATATTCATGTTTTTATATATCTTCCAAATAAAATACTTGTTATGTGAAAATTTGTGATTAAAGCTCTGACGAACTTGAAGGCACATTTTATTTCTTGCACTTAATAAATCTGAACCATTGATGCTTATATACTGCAAATTGTAAGTTGGGAGTTAGCAAAACCATGCTTTCATGGGGCACGCTTTCAACATTGCACTTATTTATTCAGTTGATATCATGTTATTTTGTTTATGGATGCTGTTAGTGTGAAATGAGATGGGAGCTTGCAGGTCCATGGAGTTTGTATATGTGTTAGAGAAACTCCCGGGCGGCTAGCCTAAGCCATGCCTAATCATGGTGGAAACTTGCAGCAAAACCATAGTGGCATTCTATGAAGCATCCTTAATAAAAAACTATGCAAATAGCAAAAAAAGGGATTGTTGAGATGCTCACTATCTGTTGCCTTGTCATTTTGATATGGGATAGCTCTTGTGTCATGGGGCAAGGGGTGCCCCATTGGCGGTTCTCTATGATACACATATACTTACAATGACAAGAACTTACCTGTGACCAAAGTTGAGTAGCATGAGGCCTCGGTACTCGTACTCAAGGGGCATGAGATTTTCAACTTGTGATTTTTCAAGCATGTAACTCATATTTGCCCTCACTTTAACCTTAATCACTTCAAGATGCTTATGATAGGGGTAATGAGAGCTCAAAGCTAATGCATACCATATTTTTTGGAAGATTTATAAAACCATTTAATCCCTACTTACCTTTGCGAAGGGCCTTTCTTTTACTTTGTGTTGAGTCTCCATCTTCTATCTTTATGAACCCGCTAAGAGAGCATAGTTGTCATTCTGAGTTTAATATGCATTGTCCCCAAATTTGTTGATTGATTCATAATTCTGGTATTGCTTGTTCTTAAATTATTTGTATCTAGTCACCCTTACGAACTTTGAAGGTGTACTATGCATTTATGTTTTGCTATTCCATGAAGGACAAGCTGAATACCACTCTTGCTATGTTTTCTATATGTGAAACAAACAAATGTCTTTCAGAGCATTATTCATGATCTTTTGTTTGTGTTGCCTTTCATGTTGCAACATAGTTGCTATGCCTTATTGTCAGAAATATATCTTTCATGATTATGTTTAGATTACTTTGATCCCAGCTATCAATGCTTTGCAATACCTTGATCAAGATTGTGTTGGTGCATGTCACCTAAAAAATTATTCTTTTTTATCACTTACCTACTCAAGGACGAGCATGAGTTAAGCTTGGGGATGCTGATACATTGCAAACGTATCTATATTTTTTGATGCTCCATGCTTGTTTTGCACCAAGTATCTTATGTTTTTGTCTACACTTTGTGGCATTTTTATGAATTTTCTGGAACTAACATATTAACAAGTGCCACAGAGCCAGTTTCCTATTTTCGGCTGTTTTTGTATTTCAGAAAAACTAGTAAAGAAATATTCTCGGAATTGGATAAAACAAAATACGAAGTTCCTATTATTCCTGACACGACACGGAGTCCAAAGGAGGGACGAAGAGGCGCCGCGAGGTAGCCACACCAGGGGCCCGCGCGGGCCCACCCTGGGCCGCGCCTGGCTATGGTTGATGTGTGCACCCAGTGTTGATGTGGGACGCTTTGTTGGAAACCCCAAGAGCAAGGTATGATGAGCACAACATCAAGTTTTCCTCAGTAGAGACCGAGGTTATCGAATCAGAAGGAGGAAGGAAAAGTCTCAAAGGTATTGCAAGCAACATGGAAACCTGCACAACACAAACTCAAGACTTCGCCCCAACAAAACAGTGAGGTTGTCAAGCTCACCGGTTTGCTGTAACAAAGGATTAACTGTATGGTGTGGAAGGTGATGAATGGTTTGCAACAAGTAAACAATGGAATATGTATCAATGGTTAAGATTGGACCGGGGTCCATAGTTCACTAGAGGTGCTCTCCTTAGATAAACAACATGGCATGAAGGGTAAATAAATTCCAGCAGGGCAATTGACAGGAACTGAGCAAGACATAACAATGCAATACCAGACAAAAAGATCCTATGAGATCCGATTGGGAATTAAAAAAATATACATAGACCTTCATCCAACTGCATCTATTACTAGAAGTCCATCTTCAGGTTATCATCCGAACCCCCTCCAGTATTTAGTTGCAAGCAACAGACAACTGCTTTTAAGAAAAGTGTGTAAGGTAAACATTCCACTTGTTCCATGAACAAGAGACCGTTTTTTTCTCCCTAGTGGAAACAACACATCTACAACCGAAGAGATTTCTGTCACTCCCTTGGAAACTAGAGAAATGAACCCACTATCGAGCATAAATACCCCCTCTTGGAGTCACTAGAAACTACTTGGCCAAGATAGCTACTAACAACAGAGAGCATGCAAGATCACAAACAACACAGACATGATAGTATCAAATAGACAAAGCCATTAATCAATCTGACATAGTAATCTCAATATCCATCGGATCCCTGCAAATACAACATGCATGATTACAAATAGATTAGATCTTGATCATGAACGGATCTCACAAGATCTATACATGAAAGCACAAGGAGGAGATGTTGGGAATATGCCCTAGAGGCAATCATGTATGATGATATTTCCCATTGTATTCATAAAGTTATTAAGTTGTCCTTGTATAAACATCTGATGTGTATCATTGAATATGTGATTGGGTTGTGGAACTATGCATTCATGTTGTTTGTACTAAATATCCTTGGTCATTGAGGTTGTGCTGGACACACAACTTAGACCAATGTGAAAGTTGGCTTGATGACTCGCTTCCACTTGTCATGGGCATGGAGATGCTATTCCAACTTACGCAGATACGGCTAAAGAGTTTAGCGAGTCGGATTGGCCCATATTGAGGTACAACGAACAAGTTGTCATTTGTATATCTCAATCAATATAATCCTTAGACCTGAGGTTATTACATAGTCCGAGTTGAGGATCACCGACTTAGGTTCTGTCAAACGCTGATCCGAATCGCGCTTATAAAGGCAGAGTTCGGGTCGACTGAGAATCAAGCTGTGTGATGTGAATAACCAAGATGGGATTTTGCCCCTCCACTTGGAGAGATATTCTCTGGGCCCTCTCGTGAGGTATGATTCGGAAAGCATGACCATGCACGACTCGGTTAAGTGTTAACCGAGGCGGTCGACTAAGAGTTAGTCGGGTGAATCACTTATCTCGGATCGAGAAGAGAGTCGGACTATTTAAGGGATGACAAATATTCGCCTATAGTCTGACAAGGTATATCGTGAGGCAAAAGGGACTCGGACATAACTCGCATTAGAAAGGCAAGTCGTCATGACTCTTTGGTACTTGGGAGTCGGCACGTTCTGCTAGGAGCCGCTACCGACTGATCAATTGAGAGTCGGACTCCAATCGTGTCTAAGTAGCCATGAGCCTGCGGGGTCACACACTTAAGAGCATGAGCAAGTTCGGATTGGATCTAAACCTGTAATCTGGTTGGGTTGGACCTAAACCGGATTAGGACTGAGTTAGTGAGTTGGACTCATAGTGACTAGTGTTATATGGGCTTTAGTGAATGGGTCGCGCGAGTAGAGCCCACGTTCACTCCCTATATATAGTGGAGCACCATAACCTAGAAAGGTTAATCGTGTTCGGTTAGGTCATTCCATGTGTTGGAAAACCTAGCTCCACAGCAGTCCTGCCGCCGTAACGAACCTAGCAGTTCGCCGCCGACGCTCCTCCTTGTACGTGTGGATACCAGTAGAGGTGTTATGCGATCAACACCAGGACGATCAGATCGTGAGGACTGCACTGCATCAACTGACGTGCTTCATCAGTAATCCGCAACCGCGCTTCTAGTGGTAAACCTCATGGCCTTCTAACTCAGCTAGATCTTGGGATCACCACGTTAGAGAATTTTTTTTGTTTTATCTCTGCGTGGACCAACAGGAGATACAACCATCTAGCTACTACATGGACCCGTAGTCCAAGGTGGAAATACTCACGCTTCATACCAGAGAAGAAGGCCTCCGAGATGATCTCCCCTCCGGCAGGGTGCCGGGAAGAACTTCAGATCCCCCCGATCTAGGGACGATGGTGGCGGTGGCTACAGAAGGTTTCGTGGAGTTTTTATTGGGTGCCTAGGGTTTCTGCATCGGGGGCTTCTTATAGGGGAAGAGGTGAGGCAGGGGGGCCACACCCTGCCCAGGCGCGGGCTTGGCCCACCCGCGCCTAGGGGGGTTTGGCCGCCCTATGGCGCCCCTCTATCTCGTCTTCTGGATTCGTGTCCCCCACGGTAAAATATTGACTTTGGATTTTGTCCCGTCCAATTCCGAGAATATTGATTTTCTGCTTTTCTGGAACCAAAAACAGAAGAAAACAAGCAAATGGCACTATGGCAACTTGGTAATAGGTTAGTTCCAGAAAAGATATAAAAACACCTCAAAGTGTATATGTAGAACCCCCGGGGTCAGGGTTAAACCAACCTTAGATCACCATTTAAGATAAGTTCAACTCCCTAACACGGAGGATCACAGTATGGTTCGGTAACATTACATAACACATGGATTCCACAACATAAGTTTAAACTCTTAACAGAGTAAGATATTAGATTTATTACAAGCCAGAGGTCATAGACCCAACATTACATCACACAACGAAAGTAAATTATGTTGTTCTACACAACAACTTAGCAAAAGGCCTAAGAGGCCATAAACAAAAGCGACGTCCATCCCATAGTCCTCAGGCTTCTACCTGGGACCCCCAACTACTCATCGATGTCAACGTAGAAGCCACCTTCAGCTGCAACCAGATCCTCTGTAGAAAAACAACAATGGCGCAAGGCTGAGTACGAGAATGTACGCCGCAAGACTTAGATAACCTAGTATCTATATGCTCTCGCTAGAAAGGCTTTCTTTGGATTTACGTTTGCGAAAAGCAATCTTTATTTGTGAACAAGAGAGAGAAGAGGCTCGTCTACTCAGAATCTTTTAAAAAGGGATAAGATAGCGACTTCTTCATCTTGTTCATCACATCTCGGTAACCACCAGCTTCATCAGAACCTACTATCTGGGATCACCCGCTCGACCCAGAGGAAGCATCCTTAAGCACACGTGGATCAACAAGTTTTATAATGGTTAAAGTTATCTATGATCTTAGAATCTAGTCACCAAGCGTTCATAACCGTGAACATGGCTTTTCGAAAAGATTAATACCCTGCAGGGGTGTACAACTTTACCCACACGTACCAACCGACTCTTAATGCCAAATATTATTAGACCTCTTCCTTGGAAGGCCGACAGAGGGTGGTTGACCACGACCTTTACCTTGCTTTCGCCGAGACCATGAGTCATGCAATAAGTATGATTCCGCCATAAGGGGTCAAATCCTGAAGCCGGTACTTAAAGATGTGAGGCGAGGTTGGTTCACCAAGGGCTCCATCGACCCCAAGCAACCCGGTCCATGCTTCCCTACCTGTTATGATGCATCTCCATCACCTCCTCTTTCGAAAACGTTTTCAATGCGTATGCCAAATGGAAAGCCCGAACAATGCAAATCATGGAATCTACTAGGCAAGTTAGTCAGTCGAGGGGTTCCCAAGCCCCGTGTGGTTGTACGCTCGTCTTGGTTCCAAAGGCAAGAACTCAGTTCCTAGTGGTGGCGAGCATGGGAATACGAAAACCACACCCAACGTGGCCTCCCATACAAGCCTTAGCATGATTAGTTAACTCCTCCGATGATGTCACCATATCCTACCTCACTACATTCTTTGGCACCTCTGATTCATCATTGAATAGATCAGACGTTGTTTCTATGCTTGGCTAAGCTGTCGGTAGCAGAAGCTCTACAACGTCACATGCCAAACCTAGGTATGCTAGGAGCAGTGGATTAGGAGTATAAGGCTACAAAAGGGAAATAGTGCAGCAGATAGGTAACACTAGCTACTAACAAAAGACCACATTTGGAATCGTGTGCATCATAGCGAGAAAGCAATATACTTTGTAAAACATAGGTTCAGAATGAGAGGCTACGCTTGCCTTGTCCGTCAGTAGACAGGTATGGATCGTCAGTGTTGTTGACCTCAGCTTCGGGCTCTGATCCTATCGCGAAGAACCAATACCGGAAAGAAAGGCAACAATCAAGACATGGCATTGATGCAATGCTCAAACAAGGATGATGATATGACAAGTTAAATTGCACTGAAATGAAACCCTAAGTCATGCTTGAAAACTTAAACGGGGTTCCGAGGGTTGAAAATCCTAATTCGGGAAACTCCAGAAACACATGAGAGGGGTTGATTTATTTCTCTAATTAAACTTGTCATTAAAGTTGATTAGAAATGCATGATTATAACTTAAATAGGTAGAACTTATTTTTCTGAACATTTTGATATATTATTTGTATTTTTCTGACTTATAAATTAAAAGTTATTGAATTTACAATATTCAAACAATTTCAGAAATTAATAAAACAATTTATTACATCAGACTGACGTCATAAATCAACCCAGACTTTGGTTACCAAATCTAAACCTACACACGATGACTGACTGGTGGGGCCGAAGCCACATCAGCAGCCCCACGCGTAAAGTGGGGGTCGGTTGTTTCTCACCGGGGCTGCAACTAGCCAGAGAGGCTGACCGGTGGGCCTGGGCCACGCAGGCAAGCCACCGTGGTGCCACGCGGACCTTGTCGGGGAGCGTCCAGACGGTGGCGACTGGCGGCGCTAGGGGCGTTCTGGGAAGCGCGGTTGGGCGGGTTCAAAATGGAATGACACGAGGAGTGAAACTACGGTGGAGCCACCAATTTTTGGTCGCCGGATCTAGGTCCCCAATGCTAACTGGCGGCCGCAGCAGAGGTTACACGGAGGCGGAGAGATACGGAGCACTAGGGAGGAGAGGGAGGGTGCCTTGAGCATCGTATGCTCACCCTGAGCACGTAGATGGCGACGGTGAGGCCGGAGGAGCTTCGGAGTGCAGCGATTTGACGACAGCGGCGGCAGAACCTCGGGGAGACGAGCGCGTCCGTGCCAGAGGGGGATGTGCGGCTCGATTCCTCCGGCTAGAATACGGAGGGCTTCACGGCGGAGCTCCTAAGCTACTCTGACGGGCTCGGGGTGCACAGGAACGAGCTCTAGCTCGTCGCCATGGCGGCTAGGGTTCGGTGGGGAGGATCTCTGCCGAGAGAGAGCAAGAGGGAAAGGAGTAAGGTGGCGAGGAGAGAGAGCCGAGCAGCGGCGTTCTTATCCTGGCTTCGGGGGCGGCGGGGACGCTGCGATTCAGGCAAGGATCGAGCGACGGCGCGCTACCACGCAGGAGCTTCGCCGACGTCCTTCTAGCGAGGAAGAAGAAAGGAGGAAAGAATCAAAGGGGTACGGGCCTTCTCCTGGGCCCCGGGTGGGCCTACCTAGGCCGCAGCTGGGCTGCAGGAAAGGTTGCAGGGAAGAGAAAGAAGAGCTGGGCCGGCCTGGGAGTGCTGTGGCTCATTTTTCTGTCAAAAACAATTTTCCTTTTTTGGTTTTTGATTTCTGTTTTAAATTTTCATTTCAAATCTGTTTTGAATGATTTGGAAAAAATACCAGAGAGGTTTTCGGCAAACATTCAAAATAATGTGAGGGCCCTTTAGTCCAGTTGGGCTCCAAATATTTTGTAATTTTCAAAATTCAAACTATTTGAATGGATTCCAAAAAGAGGGGGAAAGACTAGGGTTTAGGGTTTTGCACTTGTTCTTTGGTTCACACACTTGATCACATGCAATATTTATTGAGTTTAAGACATGCATGCATTGCTTAGGTACTGATTACATATATTACAAACATGGGCTGTTACAGCTCTACCCCCCTTATAAGAATCTCGACCCGAGATTCCTAAGTTTTGGAAAAGAAGGCAGGGTACTCAGATCGGAGACGATCTTCTCGTTCCTAGGTTGCTTCATCCTTAGAGTGATGAGACCACTGAACTTTCAGGAACTTGATGTTCTGATGGCGGGTTTTGCGCTCGGTTTCATCAAGGATATGAACATGATACTCGCCATAAGTTAGATCCTTTTGGAGATCAAGAGTTTGGTGATCAACACCACGGACAGGATCTTTGAAGCAACGCTTGAGTTGTGACACATGGAAGACGTCATGTACCTCAGGGAAGTTTGCAGGCAACTCCAGTTTGTATGCGAGGTTACCTTGCTTGGATAGAACACGAAAAGGACCAACATAGAGAGGAGCCAGTTTTCCTTTGATACCGAAACGATGAACACCCTTCAAAGGAGTGACCCGGAGATAAGCTTGATCACCAACTTCATATTCAACATGTTGATGGTGATGATCATGATAGCTTTTCTGGCGAGATTGAGCAGTTTTCAAGCGATCTCGAATGATACGAACTTGATCTTCTGCTTCCTGGATCATATCCGGTCCAAAGAACTTTCTTTCGCCGGTTTCTGACCAGTTCAAAGGAGTACGATAGGTTCTAACATATAGAAACTGGAATGGCGCCATACCAATACTGGACTGAAAACTGTTGTTGTAGGAGAATTCAGCAAAAGGAAGGCATTTCTCCCAGTTCTTGCCAAAAGATATGACACGCGCTCTAAGCATGTCTTCAAGGATTTGATTCACTCGTTCGGTCTGGCCATCGATGCTAGGATGATAAGCTGTACTAAAAGACATACGAGTTCCCATAGCTTGTTGGAAACTTGCCCAGAACCTTGAGGTGAACAAACTTCCACGGTCAGAGACGATTTTCTTCGGTACCCCATGAAGGACAACTATTCGTGAGATATACAGATCATCCAATTGATTGGCAGTGATGCTATCGCGAACAGATAGAAAGTGAGCAACCTTGGACAGATAGTCAATGATTACCCAGATAGCATCATTTCCCTTTTGAGTCTTAGGAAGACCAGTAATGAAATCCATACCAACTTCATCCCATTTCCACTCAGGGATTTTATGTGGTTGCAGGAGACCAACAGGTCTTTGATGCTCAGCCTTGACGCGACGATAAACGTCACATTCAGCAACAAAACGAGCTATATCCTTCTTCATACCAGACCACCAGAATCTTTGACGAAGATCCCGATACATCTTGGTACCTCCAGGGTGGATAGAAAGAAATGATTCATGAGCTTCGGTAAGAATTATCTTCTTCAAGTCCTTTCCATTTGGTACTACCAGACGTGTACCATAATATTGGACACCTTCCTCGCTAATAGAGAAACATTTAGCAACTCTGCTAACAATGTTCTCTTTAATAGTATCCATCTCAGGATCTTGCCTTTGAGCAGCTTTGATTTGATCCTCTAGAGAAGACTTCACTTCAAGAGTAGAGAGAAATCCACGAGGAACTACTTCAAGATTCAATCGAGAAAATTCCTCATGAAGAGAAGGTTGAGCTTGTTTTATCGTCAGGGTGTTGCAATAAGATTTACGGCTCAGCGCATCAACAACAACATTGGCTTTGCCAGGTTGATAGTTGAGACCCAAATCATAGTCCTTGATGAGTTCCAACCATCTTCTTTGCTTGAGATCCAAATCAGGTTGTGTGAAAAGATTCTTTAGACTTTGTTGATCCAAGTATAACTCACAACAACTACCGAGAAGGTAATGTCGCCATTGCTTGAGAGCATGAACAACAACTGCAAGCTCAAGATCATGAGTTGGGTAGTTGTTCTCATGTGGTTTTAGCTGACGGGAGGAATAAGCCACCACATGTCCATCTTGCATCAGCACACATCCGAGACCTTAGTGAGAAGCATCGCAGAAGACTACAAAGTCTTTGCTAGTGTTTGGGAGAACTAACATCGGAGCAGTTGTTAACTTGGTTTTCAACATCTGGAAGCTTTCTTCAGCCTTATTAGACCATTCGAACTTCTTATCCTTCTTAAGAAGATCAGTCATCGGCTTTGCAATCCTGGAGAAGTTCTCGATGAATCGACGGTCATAACCAGTCATCCCGAGAAAACTTCGGACATCCTTCACAGATTTAGGAGACTCCCAGTCGAGGATAGTTTGGACCTTATCGGGGATAACAGCAACCCCTTTGGCGGTAACAACATGACCAAGGAATACGAGCTCTTGTAACCAGAACTCACATTTAGAAAACTTGGCATAGAGACGTTGTTCTCGGAGTTTTGTTAACACCAAGCAAAGATGTTTAGCGTGCTCTTCTTCAGTCTTGGAATAGACCATAATATCATCAATGTAAACCACGACGAACTTGTCAAGATACTCCATGAAGACAGAGTTCATAAGCCGCATAAAAGTGGCTGGAGCATTGGTAAGACCAAAGGACATGACTGTATACTCGTAAAGACCATAACGAGTGGTGAAAGCAGTCTTTGGAATATCTTCGTTACGGATCTTTATCTGCTGATACCCTGACCTTAAATCCGTTTTGGAGAATACAGTGGAACTACTTAACTGGTCAAAGAGATCATTGATCCTAGGGAGAGGATACTTGTTCTTGATAGTCACAGCATTGAGTGGGCGATAATCCACAACCAGACGCGGTATATTGGTATCCTGCTTCTTGAAAAAGATGGTAGGACATCCCTAAGAAGATGTGCTGGGCTGTATGTATTATTTTCCTTGTAACTCCTCTAATTGCTTCTTCAAATCCACAAGCTCATGAGGAGGAATACGATAGGGTCTTTTAGAAACAGGAGCAGTTCCATGAACTAACTCTATGACAAACTCCACACTTCGATCAGGTGGCATGCCAGGCAACTCCTCAGGAAAGACATCCGGGAATTCACAGACCATGGAAACATCTTGAATCTCTAACGGAGGTAGAACTTCAAGAGCATACAACTCTGCATCGGGGATAGAAACAACTGAAGGAGATAGTGACCCTACGGTCCAATACTTGACTATTATGCCAGCATGACTAGTCAGAGTCACAGACTTGTTTGTACAATCGAGAATGGCTTGATAACGGGTCAACCAGTCCATGCCAAGAATGATGTCAATGTCAGTTGACTTGAGGGCGATCAAAGAAGTGGGGAAAAGTTGAAATACAACTTCAATTAGATTCCCATGACTAACCATGGTGGAACACCACCTAGAACCAGGAGACTGAACTAGCAGAGGAACAGATAACCCCTCAAAACTTATCCCATGCATTTGAGCAAAAGCTTGTGACAGGAATGAATGCGATGCTCCAGAAAAATTTAGCTGGAATTCGATTGATACGAAGCGTACCCATGATGACGCTTGAATCTTCCTAAGCCTCCTCGGCAGAGATATGGTTCAGGCGTCCTTTTCCAGCACCTGGAAACTTATCATTCTGTGAGTGGGTGAAGCGGGATGGTGGGGCCAGGGGCGCAGCGATCGTGTGTGCGCGCGGCCGTGGCATGCATCATGTTGTGCTCTAAGTGGTGTGGCGGCGAGCAGGTGAGGGGCGGGATTGGTTTGTGTCTAGGGTTTGAGGGTTTAGTTGGGGTGGTTCTAGGTCAGGGTTTCCGGTGGGGTTGGGTTGGGCCGATCGGGGTGGTAGGTGGCCTGGCTTTTGGGCCAGTCTGCCTCCCCCGATCAAAATAGTTCATTTATTTTATATTTTATAAAAGCTTTTACAAATAGTTTTTAGGCAAATCAAAGATCTGGGCAGACCGGACCTTATACTTTGAAATAAGAGGGGACAATGTAGAAAGCTCCTACGTTAGTAGAAAAAATGAAGCAACTGTTCGTAAACCTGCCCTTGCAAATAGTTGTTTATGCTCTTCAATTCTTACCTTTTGGGGGTGGGCAACTTATGTGGCTCTTTCAAATCTTTAAAATTAGTCAAACTTGTGAAGGTTTGATATTTTGCAGCCTCTTTCACTAGAAGATGTAAGAAAGTCGTGATACAAGAGGTGGAGCTCTAGCCGGTGATGGCTAAGAATTTGGATGTAACTTTTCGTAATTAGGGTTCACAAAAGAACTTTTTGTAATTGTTTAATCTAATAAAATCATTTTAACATATAGGAGCATATACTCCTGGGAGCCGAGTTGTATATTCGGTTTATGACAACACTGGGATTGTGCAAGAAATCCACCTTACCAATATTTTTTGTCCGATCCAAGGTACTGGTCATGATTATTATTTTTCTAGGCATGAAAACATAATTCTTTTGTACTTTAATTCATTTTTATTGCCAATGTTGGCCAACTCAGAGAGTCAGAGGCAAATCAAACCTTGACCAAGCCAAATGTTTGGTAAGGAAACCAGAAGGTCCTTAAGTCAAATTAAATATGCCAAAACTTTCGAAGGAGGTATAATTTATATCGGATTTGCTAGTTCTCAGGCGCCTGAGAACTTCTTAAGTCTCAGTCGCATCTTTCACCGTTTGATTTACCTCGTGATTCGTGTTAGACATGAGTTGCAATTCGGATGTAACTGAGAATTTAATGAGTTGCAACTAGGTTGCAACTGAGAACTAGTATAAATCTTATGAGTTGTAACTAGGTTGCAACTGAGAATTAGCACAAATATTACGATGACATCAACGACTTAGACATAATTAATTTTCAGGCGCCTGAGATCTAGGCACTCCCAATTTATATATATTAGCAGTAACTGAAAAACTGTAGTATGGAAAATCTTAATGAAGAAACGTTATGTATGTAGAAAAAACTACTCTCCCTCCGATTTATAATAAATGTCGTTGTTTTGTACTAAATCAGCAACACTTATTTAATCGAGACACCCCGAACTAAATGAACAAATATGATCTTTCAGACTTTTAATTTGGTCTGATCTTTTTGAACCGTACCTAAACTTTCAGACTTGACTGTAGTAGAATGTCCACTTGAACTGTAGGAGGCAAAGATTTGCAAAGAATGCACTACAGGCAATAGAGACGTTGCCCATACCAGTCGACGTACTTATAAAGAGGCAGGTTCCCGTTGCCAAAGCATACTTGGCCCGGCAGAAGGCTCTCGACGTGCATCACTAGATGCTCAGAGGTGACAGAACTAGTCCGGACAACGTCCACGGTACGCCACGCTTTGCGCCGGAGGTTGTACGCGTCGAGCCGGCCGCTGAACCGCTTGAGCAAGACCTCCTCGCCCTCCCGAGGATCCTCCGCCGCCACCACCTGGTTGTCCATGTAGAACTCCTGCGACAGGTCGCATCCGTCCCACGAGACCAGGCTGATCCTATCCTTGAGCTGCCAGGTCCCGCGGGGACTGCCGGAGTAGTCGTCGAGGACCCAAGTCTCCATCGAGCTGGACGACGGATCGACGGCAAAGATGCAGAGGTTCCCGCATGGCAGCACGCCGATCCGTGTCGTCATTAAAGACAGCGGCCGTCCATGGCGTTCCGGTGTCTTCATCGACCACAGCTTCTCATGCCTCGTGTCGAACGCGAGCAGCCGCACGGCCCGCACGGTGGTTCCCGACGATCCCATCGACCGTACCAGCCAGTGCAGGTTGTTGTGTAGCCTAACCATGCGAGGTTTAGGGTATTCGCTGCCCATGATGATCATGGGAGTTACGGGATCTGCCGAAGTATCCTCCAGGGGAAGCTCGCGCCAAACAGCATCACCGACCCGTAGGATCCGGAAGATAGTCGGTCGGATATGGCAGGGACAGTGATCGGTTTCGCCGAAAGCGTGCAGGAGGTGGAAGCGCCTCGTCTCCGGGTGCGCGTAGCCGCCGATGATACGACCCCTTGGGGCCGGCGTACTAACAGTAGCGCAGGCCATGGTGAGCGGGTTCCAGAGCACATAATGGTCGACGTGGACGTGGATGGATTTCCAGTTGCCGCGCTCTAGGCACAGCACTCCGTCCCAGGAGCCACTAACCGTCGTATACATCGCGAAGGTAAACCAGAGGGCTCGGGGGAACGGCGCTCTCTCGCGGCCGCCGTGCAAGAAGTCGAAGATGACGACTCTGGTCAAGGAGTTATGCAGTAATCTGTCACCTTCGACACCATAGTATTCGATCTCTTGGTGAGCCGCGACCTTGGCGACGGCGGTCGGGCGCTGTTGTGCGTGGGCGCGGTCGAAGTTCGGGTGGGGTATGGCGGAGCGCCAGGCCCTGCACACGGCGCGGCAGCCTGCGATGTAACGGGCCGGCAGGCGGACGAGAATCTCCACGAGCACGTCATCCGGCAAACGAGGGAGGGCGTCCATGGCCAGGGTGGGTGAGGATCGAATCTTGATTCTGGTGGTGGGTGGTGGATATGCACGTTGACATGCTCGAGTGTTTAGGAATAGGCACGGCGCCCTACGCTCCATAGTATATAAGTACAAGTTGTATACATACAGGTTTACTTGAGTCCAGTCCGTATAGTTGCATGCAATCGAGTAGCACCAGAATTAGATTATGAAAGAAGTCCGTAACTATGGCGTTTCTAACCACCCACAAGTATTTAGCACCCCCTCTAACTATTCTTGTTTGGATTGTTGTTTTTTAGTCCCGTCGTTTTGATTTTGTGAAGAGGTTCAGCAGGAACAGTCCATATAATCCGGTGGTTTTGGTTAAAGTACGACATTCCAAACGGGTAAGACCGTGTAGATAACCCCGGCCCAAGCAGCGATGGACAGTTTTGGGGTCTGTTTTGTACACGGTGGAGTTTTTTTTTTTGAATCAATGACTTTCATTCATTAAACATCGGCATTATAATCTTTGTGAAGACAATCTGCTAGAAAGCTAGGGATATAATTAATCCAAAGACACCTACGTCTAATAGCAGTTGCTTGTTTAGCACAAAGGTGTGCACCCTCCTTCGACTCTCGGCCAATGTAGGAGAGATTGAAAAACTCCAAATTGCTAGAGAGCTATGCAATCTCATGTAAAATCGGAGAGATTTCAGATCTCCCTTTGTCTCTGTCCTTCCATAATTGGACAACAACAGTCTCAAGCTCCATTCGCTGAAAGCCAAGGTTATAGGCTAATCTCAATCCGTCCCGAACCGCCAAAGCTTCCATAACCAGCGAATTGGCTGCATGCTCATACCAGATGGCTTGAGCTCTTACCAGTTTACCAGCGTGATCCCTCAAAACCATACCTGTAGATCCATTACCAGATGTTAAGCAAAAGCCTGCGTCAACGTTGATTTTCACAACTCCTTGAGCCGATGGTTTCCATCTTGGATTTGCACTAACCCTGTTTATCTTGGTTGAGAGCTTATCGATAGATCCAACACAATATCAGTTGTCCATTTAACAGATTCCAGGACTGTTCTTGAGCCCTCACCATGATTTCTAGCATTCCTATCCAACCATACCGCATATCCACCACATAAAATCACATTTGCATTCTTAGCTTGCACTAAGGTACTATCAACAATATCAACTGCCCAAGTTGTCGGATGAAGTGCAGGTATCTTGATATCTGTAACCTTTTTGATCTCACTCCAGAAACTTTTCGCCCACGGGCATTCGAATATGGCATGATGGATTGACTCAACGGCGCCGCAAGCCTGACAATATTCAGTTTTCTCCATATGACGAGGTTTAATCTCATCAATGCCCATTGTTATGGACTTTGGGTTTTGGAGAAGACGGGGATGCTGGAGATCGTGGAACGGTTAACAGACAAGCAACCAGGGGACACGAGATTTACCCAGGTTCAGGCCCCCGGAGGGAAAACCCTACTCCTGTTTGTCTGCTCTTGATTACGGCGGAACCGAAGGTTACAGGGTGCGCAGATTCGATCTGGCGTGGAGGTGTGTGTGCAAAGTATGAGTCGAGAGATCTGTAGATCTGTTGTGGTCTAGTCTATTGGGGGTTATGGCATGTGTAGGTCGTGATCTCTCCTCCTCGTTGGACCCTCCTAGCCTTTATATATGGGGAGACTAGGTCTCGGGTGCCAATACGATTAGGTTACAAGTTGTATTCAAACTCTAGTCTTAATGTTTTCTTGTCTTGTGCGCTTGGGACTCCATGTCCATATGGGCTTCGTTCCAGCCGAACCGTCATAGGCGTCATGGACCCGGGCAGGTCGTCGAGTGGGCCTTCCGTCGGGCTGGACCAGGTAGGCTAACATCGGGTACCCGTAGGGCATATCCATGTCAGTAGCCCCCGAGTCTCCATCCGAAACGTAGATTCGGGTGGAGACTTAGTTGTCTTGAACCTTGTATTTGGATGTCGGAGTCGAAAGTTGTGTCGAGTGCGAAGCACTTCACCCGGAAGTTCATCGGGTCAGCTGAATTTGTTCGGCTGTTGTAAAGGAATCGACATCGTGGACGTAGTCAACACAATGGACTATAGGGTGCGCGACCAGCGCTCCCTATGGGAGTAGCCCCCGAGTGTCTGTTCGAGTCGTAGAAAGGCAGACTTTAATTCAGCCATTGTTTGCTTCAGGTCCGTAGGACACAATTTTTTCGGATGCTTGAATCAATCCTCCCTATGGGAGTAGCCCCCGAGTCCGTAGTGGAGTCGTAGACTCGGCGTAGGACTCGAAGATCTTGTGTGTGCGCGACCAGCGCTCTAGTTTGGAGTAGCCCCCGAGTGTCTGGCGGAGTCGTAGACTCGGACAGAGACTCGAGTGGAGACTCATGCGAGGAGAAACCACTGACCCGGAAGTGCATCGAGTCAGCATCTCATGCATAAGGAGCCAAGAATCGATGATGCAGTCGGAGTTGACGTGGCGGAGTCGTGCGGCTTTTAGCCGAAAGGACTCGACGTTGCGGATGAAGTCGACGTCGTTGCTTCTGTCGGTGCACGGACAACGCCTCTTTTGTCGATGATTGATGTGGTCATCCGAGGAATGCTTCGACTCGGGTCTTGTTGTCTGTTGACGTGACTGGCGCTGGTCGACTCCGTTGGAGGACCCGATAGAATAGCTCGACGCATTTGAAATCCTTGTAAGCTACAGAAAAACATGACGAATTGTGAAGTACTTGTATCTTGTAAAGAATATTTGTCTGTCGACTTGTATAGTAAGATTCTGGTGCCGATCGAGTAGACACTTTTGCACTGTATGCTAGGCCTTTTCGTTAGCCTGATTACCCTTAGTCTCAGTACCTCGCCGAGGCACTCGGAGTTCAAGGATTCGACGATCAGGCAGAATCAGTTACTCGGGCTGTCACGTTCGAGGTGTTCGAGTGCGTGGAGCCGATGGCACATTAGGTTACTCGAAGAGGGTGCATCCCCCGAGTGTATCGAGTGCGATTAAAGTAATAAAGAAATTAACTCTGAGTGGAGAAATTAGCTTTGTTGGTTGTCATGGCGAAGTTGACACGGTAGTGGGTCACGCGGCGGACGTAATCGACGCAGCGGACCATGGTCATAGCGACAACGGGTTTTCGAAGTTGATGGTAGTAGCGAGCTCCACATCTGAAGATTGCCGCGGTTGAAGACCGCATTGGGTCGCCGCATCCGAAGGATGTATCGATTCATCGCAGCCGAAAGCCGCATCGGGTCGCCGACGTCGAGGAAGCCCCCAAGTCGCTGGAGCCGAAGATCGTAGATGATCACCAGAGTCGAAAACTGCAGCGAGTTGGATTTTCATCATTCGGGGTCGGCACGGCAGACTCGTTGGATTCACATGGGCAAAGAGGTAGTTGACAATGCACATCGCACTTGGCATGACAGATGGAATTGAAACTGTCAGAGTCATCGGAAATTTTATGGACCCGACACAACGAAATCGTCTCCTGTGTCATCCATACTGCCTTTTATCTTTTTTGTACCGATTTTGAGAACAACTCGGATCCATAAATCTGATACGGATGCTCCAACGGAAGGATATGGGCTAGCTATCTTTGATTGATCCCTTTTTTATTTTGCCTTTGTTTGAATCACGTGGACAAGTGCTTGGCCTAATTGCCTTGATAGCAATTGATTCCCTGTCTTCACGTGGCATACTAGTAATGATTGATTCCTGTGACTGATGAAGATTTGCTTGTCGTGGTCCTTGGCTTCATGGACAAAAATTTAAAAAACCATCGGTCGCTGGCTCTTCCGATGCACAGGACGTGTAGCCAGTCCTGACACGACTCGATTCCGCGTGTGGCTGGGTCGTCCGAAAACATCTCAGTTGTAGTTGACATGATCCTTGTCTTTTGATGAACACGATCTCGCCCAGTACGCCCAGGAGCTGGCGCTGCCGTCTCCTCTTACTACGCGTGAGTTGGCAAACCTTTAGCGATGATAAAGTCGTGTGGCCGTTGACGATGAAGCTGACACGTTAAAGTAGATCTGTTCCTCAGTAGTCGTCGAAATTGATGAGTTGTAGATTGCTGGTGATGAAACCGTCACGATCGCACAAATCAACGTCCCCAGTTCCCACAGACGGCGCCAATTGACGAGGTTTAATCTCATCAATGCCCATTGTTATGGACTTTGGGTTTTGGAGAAGATGGGGATGCTGGAGATCGTGGAACGGTTAACAGACAAGCAACCAAGAGACACGAGATTTACCTAGGTTCAGGCCCCCGGAGGAAAAACCCTACTCATGTTTGTCTGCTCTTGATTACGGCGGAACCGAAGGTTACATGGTGCGCAGATTTGATCTGGCGTGGAGGTGTGTGTGCAAAGTATGAGTCGAGAGATCTGTAGATCTGTTGTGGTCTAGTCTATTGGGGGGTTATGGCGTGTGTAGGTCGTGATCTCTCCTCCTCGTTGGACCCTCCTAGCCTTTATATATGGGGAGGCTAGGTCTCGGGTGCCAATACGATTAGGTTACAAGTTGTATTCAAACTCTAGTCTTGAGGTTTTCTTGTCTTGTGCGCTTGGGACTCCATGTCCATATGGGCTTCGTTCCAGCCGAACCGTCATAGGCGGGGCTTATAGCTCCTATGCGACGTCTTTACGTGGAATTGGAAGGAAAGCGACATCGTTGAAAAGAATAGCTCGCATGCGACGGATGTGAGGCAACTAATATCCCAGGGCCACACGGGCCTTAAATCGGTCGTAAGGACACATTTAACTTTGTTCCAATATTAGGGTTAAGCCAAACCGGTTGGTTGGGACAGCCAGTCAAACCAACCGCTTCCGACCGAGCGCCACGTAACACTCCTTGTAGCTTCCCGACGGTGGCGGACCTCACCCATCGTTCTCGGCGCCAAGGCGGCACGGCAATTAATTTAGGCGGCGCGCTGTTCGACAGCGAAGGTGGTGAGTGCCATTTGAAAGCTAATTCCTCTCCCATTCTTCTCAATTCGAGATCCGAGCGTGCCCATTGATGCTAGATTGTGGGCGAGGTGTCTTTGAGCAGGCGAGGAGGAACGATATGGAGCATGGAGAGGGGACTTCTAATCGGTATATCCCGTATCTCTGCACTTAATTTCTCTAAGGTTGAGCTCTCTGTTCGCTTCCGCTAGCTCACAGTGCCCGCCAAAAACAGGGGAGACGATGTTGCGCGCCAAACCTTCGAATTTCGCATCAATTTCTTTCCCTCTAGGGCTGTTTTAGTTGATGGCAGCACGCAGATCATTGAGAGAGACACGGTTGTTAAATGGGAGGTGGAATTAGAACATGTTGATCCCCAAGAGCTAATAAACATGGGAGAGGAGGCAGTAAGGAAAATGGTGGAAAAAATTGGGGATAGTGTGGTTTGGGGGCCAGAGCAAGAAGTTTCTTTGTTACGATTTGATGATTGCAAATGTGACTATGTTAGGGTTGAGACAGGGGAACATATAGTTGATGAAATCTATGAGAGAAACGGTTGGACAAGCAAAACTGCTACATTTTAGCGAGCTCATTGATCTAAAACCGATTCGAGGGTTGGATATGTGGCCTCCAAGTGGCTGCTCGGATGGTCGAGGATGATTGGGCTGCACAAAGGCAAGTAATGCCTATACTTACCGAGTTGGAAGTGTTAATTGGAGGATGATGATGCTAATGCACAAGGGAGGCTGCAGATGGTAATGCACAAAGGATTGTAACATGATTGAATTCGGTTGAGATACATGACCGCTTGATTTGGTCATTGCACCAATAGATGACATTGAAATGGCAAAGCTTTTTGGCATTCCTATAGATGACAGAGACAAGGAGAAGAAGAGGGATGAAGCTGCAAATGATGGTGACAACCATTTAAGAGATGAAGAGGCAGATATAGATCTAGAGTTGTTGGAAAATGCTGCAGTTCATGTAGATGATGCACATGATGATGAGCTAGTAACAGTTTATGACAAAGAGGGCCCAGTTATTGAAGTTGGGAGATTTTTTACAAGCATGGATGAATTCAGGATGTGTTTCAGGACATATGCAGTCAAACGTGAGTTTTCTACCAAGACTATGTGGACTGATAAAAATAAGTTCTATGCAAAATGCATAGGTTATGATGGTGGTGCCAAGCCTTGCAAGTGGTATATATCTGCTAGACGCCAACCTGATGGAAGGACAATAAGAGTGAATCAAATTCCAAAACCTCATACTTGCATTACAAGTTCTCAAACAGTTACAAAGATGACATCACAATTATGGTTTGCAGAAAAGATCAAGCCCATTTTAGCCACAACACCAAACAAAGACCGCAAAGAGACTGAAAATAGACTTGGAAAAGCAGACCCCATTAAGCTGAATTATACTACAAAGGTGGAAGGCAAAGCAAAGGGCAATGAAAGAGCTATATGGTGATTGGGCAAATACCTTTCAATGCTTTATAACTTCAAAGCGGTAGAGAAGAGGTCACTGGCGGTGTTGTGAGATAGAATCGAGGTAACAACGGTGATGGGAAAGTCTTCTTCTCTAAATTCTTCATGGCTTTAAAGCCTTGCATCGATGGCTTCAAAGCAGGTTGCATCCATATTTGAGTATAGACTCATCTTTCTTGACCGAAAGTGGAATGGTCAACTAGCGATGCAATGCTTTAGATGGACACAATTGGATGTTCCACAGTAGCTATTGGCATGTTTCACTGAGATGCAGAGGCATCATGGACATGGTTCATGATGCGCTTGAAAAGATGCATAGGGCCGTCTCTCCATTGGCGGCACACAGATGCATGTAAAGGTTTAGAAAATGCAGTGAAGATTGTTTTCCTCATGCCGAGGAGGGAGTGCTTGACCATATGTGGATGAATTTGATCAAAAATTCAGAGGAGATGATTTTGGACGATGTGGCCAGTGACAGATCTTACACCAGAGTGACACATTCATATCACCTTGAGAAGATTAAGGCGGCATGCTCCGAGGAGGATAGGGTCAAGTTTTGTACATGGTTGGAAACCTACCATTCTCTTTTATGGTACAGTGCGGTTTTAACACCGCCATCAAATGTGATCATATCAACAATAATTTGGCGAAAGTTTCAACAACAAAGTGAAGGAGTTAAAAGACTTGCCCGTCCATGACATGGTTGACCAGATCAGATCATGATCATGAGGTTGATGGAATTGAGAAGAAGGCTTGGTGATGTTCTTCAAGGAGATAAGCTTCCCGATGCAATGCAGTGGTCAATGAGCGTAAATCTTGCACATTTGCGTGTTGAGAAATCCTCATTGTGGGGTCTTTGAAGTCGAGATACAAAAGGTGGCGGGAGGCATGTTGTTGACACTCAATTGCATGAATGCACATGCCTTGAGTGGCAACACCTGGAAGCCTTGTGAGCATGCCATACTTTTCTTGGCCTCCAAACACAAGCTAAATATGCACCCATATTTGCATGAGTATTATTCTCAGCAAAATTCAAGGCTGCATATGGAACACCAATTCCAAAGACTTACAGATCAGCCTCGGTGGCCTGAAGTGGACATTCTCCTTGTGTCCTCCTTTGATGAAAAGAAAGGTTGGCAGCCCAAGTAGTAGATTCAAGGCTTGGTTTGAGAAAGGTGGGAGCAGCAAGAAGGGAAATAAAGATGAAAAGAAAGATGCCAAGCCAAAAGGGCCCAAAAGGTAACAAGAATAGATGCAAACTCAGAAGAACTTGGACACCGAAATGGCTCTACCAAGTGCGTATACATCACTGAAAAGCCAAAGTATGTTCATCCAAAATCTATCCCATTTCTTGTTGATGATTTTCTCCCCACTAACTTGCTTGTTTTCGGAGGAAGCGTGGATAAAAAGGCCCACCTCTTGTTGTTGACGAATCTTGGCCGCTGAAAAGGGCAAGAATCAATGGCCAAAGAAAGAAGAGAACTAACCAGATCATGTTTGGTGCTCTTTGAGGTGCAATCAACTTGTTTTGGAGGATGATGCAAACTGTTGAGGCTTTAGGCACACCGCTTCGATTTGGAAGCTCTGGTGCAAAAGGAGGGGCAAAATGAGCCTGTTGTTGAGGCTCTAGTGCAAAATGAGCCTGTTGTTGAGGCTCTGGTGCCAAATGAGCCTGTTGTTGAGGCTCTGGTGCAAAATGAGCCTGTTGTTGAGGCTCTGGTGCAAAATGAGCCTGTTGTTGAGGCTCTGGTGCAAAATGAGCATGTTGTTGAGGCTCTGGTGCAAAATGAGCCTGTTGTTGAGGCTCGTGCAACCGACCAAGTTGTTGAGGCTCGGATCATGATCATGAGGTTGTTGAGGAGGTGCAGGAGGTGAAGGAGACTCTTAGACGTGCTGTGGGGAGGCCAGATGGTAATGGTAAGAAAAAGAAGAGCATAAACCTATTGTGTGGTGTGAAACTTGTGAAGGAGAAGAAAACGAGGGGTAAGAAGAGCCAAAAGAAATAGACATTTGTTATTGTAAACATTTGTTATTGTTGTGAACATTTGTTATTGTTGTAAACATTTGACACTTGTTGTTGTAATAATTTGGCACTTGTTGTTGTAAACATTTGTTATTATAATAATTTGTCACTTGTTGATAATTTGGACAAAATTCAAATATGATGGTAAATTTGAATTTCAACATATGTAGCTATGTCACTTTTCTATGTTTGTATGAGCTTCCAACGTTTTCTCATATGTACAATACAACTCATCCTCACCCTGATCCCTTTTGTGAAGTACAACTCACCCTCACCCAAAATGGGGTAGAAATGGGCTCCAAAGCTAGGGTAAACCACCCCATTTCTAAGCAAGTTTTTTTTGACCATTTCTAAAACCAAGTTAGATATTTTTCCTCGAACTATGTCACATAACATGACACCATGCGAAGGTTTTGTATTTTTTGATTTTTTTGAATTAGTTATGCACATTTGAATGTCTGGTCAAACTTGAAGGGTTTTCATAAATATTCTTAGCTAGGGGCTGAGGCTAGCAAAACTACCATTGGATCTCTGATGAAATAGCATGTTGTGAACCTAAAAATTATTTTTACAAAAAATCATCAGCATGGAATCATGTACTTGTAGTTCATATCTTACCCACTTCCAGCCGATTCGGCAGGATTTGTCTTTTTCACCAGGGATGGAATAAAAGGTTTGAGATACTCAAGTTGGGAAATTGTACATTCTAGGTGGTCTATTATTTTTTGAAAAATAGGATGTTACCATTTTGAAACTTCAATTTGGTGGTTGCTTCACAAATCCCCCCCTCTTTCGGCACTCAGAAAATAGAAAATGATTTTTCTGTGCGTCGAAAAGGAAAACTTTGTGCTACAACATTGTTAGTCATCCCATTATAGACATGCATGCCAAATATGGACCCGGGCAGGTCGTCGAGTGGGCCTTCCGTCGGGCTGGACCAGGTAGGCTAACATCGGGTACCCGTAGGGCATATCCATGTCACCATATGCCTCTTCTTTAGTACGAATTTGCATGGAATATATTCTTTTATAACGCGCCACCAAAAATTTCAAACTTTCGGTGAAACCTTCATATTCCAAAGCTTTTTCCAGTAAGATTGTTCGCCACCTCCACAAGAATCCTCTGGATTATGACTTGTACGATATTGCAGTAGAGCCCTGTAGGCAGAACGCACCATGAAGTTCCCATGTTTTCAAGGTTCCATGCCCATGAATCCTCTTCAGAAAACCCAATTGGGATTTTTTTATTGCATGTGCATCAACTGGTTCAAATATTGTTGTTAATAGATATTCCTTCCACTCCCTCGAAGATGGATCAATCAATTGCTGCACAAGGATTACATCTGAGTCTATTTTCCTCACAATCGTTTTCCAGCCAGGGTTTAAGGGAATCCATGGTTCATCCCAGATTCTAGTGTTACCACCATCACCTATACGCTTTATGAGACCCAAATGCAAAGCCTCACGTCCATATAGAATCGCTCTCCATGTATGTGATGAGTTCCTCTTATTACGTGCAGAAATAAAATCCCCATCATGATAGTACTTGCCTTTTAACACTCTAGCACACATTGAATCCGGATTAGAGAGCAAACGCCACCCTTGTTTCGCTAACATAGCTTTGTTGAAGAGCACGAAGTCCTTAAAACCCATTCCACCACTTGACTTTGGCTTGGAAAGATCCTCCCATTTCACCCAATGCATTTTCCTTTTCTCCTCATCACCTCCCCACCAGAACCGGGCCACCACCACAGTAATTTTCTTGCATAATTTCTTTGAGAGTTTGAAACATCTCATAGAATAAGTTGGGATTGCCTGACATATTGCTTTAATTAACACTTCCTTTCCTGCACTATTCAGCAATATCGGTGACCATCCTGCCACCAATTTCTTGATAGTCGCCACAATATGTTCAAATTGATCATCTGTTGATCTTCCCAGGGAAGTTGGAAGACCTAGATACTTCTCCACCAACGCCTTTGTTGGAATTTTCATCACCTGGTGTACAATCTTCTTCATAGCTGTGTCTGCATTAGTACTGAAGAATATTGCAGATTTGTGTTTGTTCACCATTTGACCAGATCCTCTTCGGTACCTCTCCAAAATTTACTGAAGTCTGCGAGCACCTGCATCTGTCGTCTGTGCAAACACCATGCAATCATCAGCAAACAACAGGTGTGATATCCAAGGGCAATGGATACCAACCCGATTTCCCCTTGAAAGATGGCCAGCACCATAATATTTCAACATGCTAGAAAATCCTTCACCGCACAGCAAGAATAGATAAGGCGAGATAGGATCGCCTTGCCGTATCCCTCTCGTCGGTCTGAAGATTTCAGAATACTTCCCATTTACTCTTACCGATAAGTTGACAGTCTCCACACAGCACATGATGCGCTCAATCCACACACTATTAAAACCCAATTTATTCATAATCGCCCTTAGATAAGACCACTCCACTCGATCATAGGCCTTGGCCATATCCAATTTAACAGCATAAGCACCTGATTTACCTTTCTTCCTTTTCAGATAGTGAATACATTCATAGGCTAACAACACATTATCTGATATCAACCGCCCCGGAACGAAGGCACTTTTTTCTTTCGAGATTAAATCATCCAATAGTTGTCTCAATCTCAAAGCTAGAACTTTGGAACCCAGCTTATATAAAACATTACATAATGAGATAGGTCTGTACTGAGATAGTTCTTGCGGTTTTTTCACCTTCGGAATAAGCACTAGTACAGTTGAATTCACAACTTCTGGCATATCTCCCCCAGCTAAAAAATCCCTCACAGCCGAACAAATTGTTGACTTCATAACAGCCCAGTGTCCAATATAGAAACCAGCCGTTGGACCATCCGGCCTTGGCGACTTGTCCAAATGCATCATAAATAGGGCTTCCTGAATTTCCTCATCCATTATTGGTGCACACAACCGGCCATTCATCGAATCATCAACCTTCCTTTCCACCCAATCAGTCACACGTCTTGCGTTTGTATCTTCTTGTGCCGTAAAGAGGTTTTGGTAGAATCCCATAGCCTCTGATTCCAATCCTTCCTGTGATGATACCACTGTACCATCATTTCGCCTCGGGGATTTAATTTTATTCCTTCTCGCTCTCTCCTTTGTTTTTGCATGAAAAAAAAGGATGTATTGCGATCCCCTTCAGCAAGACATAAAGCACGTGACCGCTGTTTCTCCAATATTTATTTTCTAGACAGTAGTTCTGAAATCTTGGCCATTAACGATCCCTCTTCACTCGATGGACCCTTATGAAGAGATTCTCCTCTAATGATCTCCAACCTAGTTCTCAGAACCTTCAACTGTCTTTTGACAGATCCAAATTCAGTTGTACTCCATACTTTTAGACTCTGGGCAACATCACATACGGAGTTGTAAACCCCTTTAAGGTTCTGAACTCCAGCTTGCCATGCATTTTCAACTACCTGAATATATCTATCATGACGGGTCCATGCATTCTCAAACCTAAAAGGTTTTGGCATCATCCCCTCATCAATCCAGTCTGACTTCTTTACTGATATCAACAATGCACTATGATCTGATTCGCAACATTGGATTGGCAATAGTGTTATCAAAACACTCCATGAATTTATAATCCCCAAGCCCCCTGTCCAACCTTGCTTTAATATTATTTCCTCCTTGTTGCTTATTATCCCAAGTGTAGGGAAGCCCATAGAATCCCAAAATCTCAAACTTGCATTCTTCTAGAGTCTCCCTAAAGCCTTCCATTTGCCACTCCTGGCGTTCATTTCCCCCAAACTGTTCTGTTGCGTGAAGAATTTCATTGAAATCTCCAGCACATAACCAGGGATTATTATATTCTTTCCTCATAAATTTCAATAGATCCCAGCTCATTTTCCTTCTAGATCTCATAGGATTTCCGTAAAAACCCGTGAATGTCCATTCGATTTCTCCCAATTCAGCATTCTGAATCATCACATCAATGTGTGTATTACTGAAAGATTTTAAGGTAACCTTAGAATCGCTGTTCCAGTACAAGCATAAACCCCCACTCCGCCCCATGCTCTTTACTCCGAAAGCATTTGAAAAACCAAATTTCCATCTCAAATCATGTGCTCTCTTGTCTGACATCTTGGTCTCCGAAAGGAAAACCAAATCCGGACATTGCAACCTAATAAGGTCACTAATTTCACGAACTGTCTTAGGCCGTCCCGCACCTCGAAAGTTCAGAGACATTAGATTCATTGTTCCCGGCGATCGTACTCGAAGGATGTCGCCGATATAAAGTTTGTACTGTTAACTGCCTCACCATCTGCTCCTTTATTCTTCTTCTTCTTCTTCTTCTTCTTCTTCTTCTTCTTCTTGTTTAATCCCTTCTGAGGTGATGCCAATGGATCTGTACCATCATATTTACTGACCATCTCAGACACTTTCGAGCTGTTCCTGATACCACAATTGCTCATGATGTTTGCTATACTGATTCCGAAGTAGATTTCAGAGCTTGCCTTTTTTCCCTTAGGCTAGCCGTTTCCTCCATCTCTGTGTCCACTTCATTCTCCACACCACCTCTTTTACCATCACCGGGAGGTATATCATTTTCCATATCTTGATCGTCCCAATTCCAATTTTCGTCCCCGATGTATTTCCCTGGAGGTCCAGCATCTCCTCGCCCCCTTGTCCAAAGTGACCTCTGCCTCTACCAATTCCTATACAAGCTCCTCCATGTCCACTAATAGGACCACGACCAACTCCTCTGTTTTTCCAATCATCAGCCAATATAGAATCCCCCCACTCAAATTTTGAGGGGTCATGTTCTCCTGTACCACACTCCTCGAACCAATGTCCAATTAACGCACAAAAATTGCAAAAGCTTGGCAATTTCTCATACTTGATTTGATACCAATCCTTCTTTCCTACCCTAGTAATTGAGACAAACCTCTCAAGCTTCTTTGTTAAATCCAGGGAAACTCTTATCCTCACAAAAGCACCAACATAGCCTGATGGGAGATTAATTTGTATCTCTGAGATCTTTCCCATCTTCCTACACATACCTCTGATCATAGCTTCATTCAGATAATTGTCTGGCAGCTTCAAGACTCTTGCCGAGACCTCTACCTTGTCAAGCATAACCGATCTAGGGTTAGTGAAATCCATCATACTCCTGTATGATTAAAACTCGATTCCGGAACAACCAAGGTCCATTCTTCATCGCCATATTCCAATATGCTAGGCATCCGAATTGGATTGTGAATAGATTGTCTTCAATATGTCTCCACCTTACCTCCTTCGCAGGATTCCACGCAGATCTCATGTCTGCGTACAGTGCAGAGGGGCTAAAACCCTTATCACTATGTACCCTCGCAATAGCCAGCCACTTGGCCTGGAGATCTTGTTGATCAACTTCCTCCTCCCAAACGAACCCATCGCCATCATCTTCATGTAGAACCAGATGACGCAGTAGGTCATCAACATCTTCTTCCCCCTTGCCTCTCCCTCCTTTACTGCCTCCTGCAGCTTTCATGCCCTTCCGACGAGATCTTGACGGTAGGAAACACTCTCGGCGTGTGAGCCGCCGGAGGAGAGAGAAGCCCTAACTTTCGGTTAGGAAAAAAAACTACTTTTCATCACAACCAACCATCTGATCTTATACACGGTGGAGTTTTGGGGTCTGTTTTGTACACGGTGAAACCTGGTTTCGACACGGTGGTACTTGGAGTCAATTAATACTAGTTACAGCAGTGCACTCAGACTGCCTTTACTAGTCTTCAAAGCGGTTGTTTATGATGTACGACTCAAAAAATGGCCCTCTTGAAGGCGAATAATAAAAACAAACGCCTCAGTGTACGACCTTAGACGGTTGGGGAAATTAATCATCTCTAATACTTAGAGCGGTGAGCCGATTATTATTACAAGCCATATCTATTTGGTTGTCTGACACGTATAGTCATGACATAACTGGTTGTCATGCCCACTCGAGTGCACCTAAAACGGATAATAATAAAAACCGCCTCTAAGAGTAGTCAGAGGAAGAAGTTGGGGTTTTGCATCGTCTCCTATATCTACACTTGGGGCAAACTAAATTTGCATACATACTCAATGGTCAGTTCTAGAGGCAGAATACGGAGGAACTCCCGCCTTCCTACAGTAGCTCCTTCCTCTCTACTCTTATTTCTATTTGATTTCTTTCTCTGGATTTAGTCTAACCACACGCAGGCGCTTGTTCATACAGAAATCTCGAGTTGTGCAAATTATTCAGACGCTTCTTCAAATCTGTACAAATGGGATTCCTTGCTCTATTTTTCTCCACTTTTTCTACTATATAAATGGAATTTTCAGTTCGTTCTGAATCTTTTCTTTAATTTTTTCAGTGCGCAGAACTAAGCTGCAGTGATGAAAATCTGTTGTATATGCAGCCAGCTAAGACATAATTGTGGCCATTCAAACAAGACTTCAGAGTCCTTCACAATCATGCTGAACCAGTCTAACTTTCGGGAAGTTGTGGTCAGTAATTTAGCCTCAATCTATCTATAAAGTTTTTCACTATCAGTTAATTAGCATGCCTAAGTGTGAACTAAAATTATTGTTCCGGTGCTTGGTAGCTACAAATTTGATTTTTTGTTGTTTGAGGAATTAGAAACATCAATGGACATATCTTAAAATTTTTCTTTCAAATTTTAGGAGTGATAAGCCATATATGCATCTCGGTTTCCTCCGAAATTTGTTAGAGAAATATCAATCAATTATTTTCTGATTCTACCATATATACATCTCTGTTTGGATCTGATAAGCCACACATGAGTATATGCATTTATGTTTTTATATAGGTTAAACTGAATCTTCCTACTGTTATATATGATCCAACATCATCATATTTATTTGGTTAGTATTAAATTTTTCTATTGAATTTTTTTGTACCATATGTATATTACAAACACAATTTAAATAGTTTAGGAGTAGTGGAAATATTTTTGTTTGAGTAATTAGAAAACATCAATCAATGGTACGGTCTGTTTCTGCCATATATGCATCTTTGTTTTGATGTGATAAGCCACACATGACAAATGCATTTTTGTTTTTCCTACTGTTATATATATTTGATTAGTAGTTTTCTGATTATTTTAGGAGTAATACTTTCTTAATTAATAGTAAATTCTTCCTAATGTTATATGTATGATCATCATCACATATTTATTTGGTTTTTTTCTCAGACTATTCCTTGTCACTTTAAGGAAAAAACTCAACGAGTATGCCGATCATTACAAGAAATGTTTCCTTTCACAACGACTTGGCCCGTCAGTCGTTGTAGAAGGCGCATCTTTCGCGATGAAATTCTTGGATCGACCGTGGCAAATAGAAAACTTTTTTTTCGGTTTCGCGACCCTCTACTAAGACGAAACCGCTAAAAACATGGACAAAACTCGACGGGCGTGCGATAGAAGTAAGGTTTCCGGTTCCTCGCAAGATGTTGACTCGCCAAAGTATTTTTTTAGCGTGTGGGTCCCGGATGTTAGTGACTCTAGCAGACCATACTCTTCGATGCCTCTTCCGTTCAGTTAGGTTGGTGGGTCCCACATATCCGCCTCTCATTAGAAGAATCCTGTGGATGATGGAATTTTTTCCTTCCCTGTTCCGAACTTGATAGCGTTGCTCGATGCATCTGCTGTTTAATCAGGCTGCTGGGTCCCACGTGTCATCCTCACACTAGAAGAAACGTGTGCATGATATATTTTTTCCATGGCTCGTGCCTTCCTAATTTGAACTCGATAGCGTTACTCGATCTATCTGCCGTTAATCATGCTGTTGAATCCCATATGTGAGCCTCTCATAAGAAGAATCGTATGTATGATGATTTTTTTTCTTCGCTCCCGCTATACTGTTCCAAACTTGATAACGCTGCTAGATGCATCTTCCATTTAATCACGCAGCTGGGCCCCACATGCCATCCTCTCATTAGAAGAAATATGTGTATGATGGATTTTTTCCTTGGCTCGTGCCTCCCTGATTTGAACTTGATAACGTTGCTCGATCTATCTGCTGTTAATCACGTAGCTAGGTCCCACATGCCAGCCTCTCATTAGAAGAATCGTGTGTATGATGTATTTTTTCCTTCGCTTCCGCTACCATGTTCCGAACTTGATAGTGCTGCTAGATGCATCTACCGTTTAATCACGCAGTTGGGACCCTGATGAGTGCATAATTGCATCATGTTTTATATTATTGTTTTGCATTGTATTAGTAGTATCTTGGTATTTTACGGTGCTCACACGCATATTTTATGTCTATTTTCATCAGGATCAGGACATATAATGGACACAATAGACACAATTCTTGGAGCAATTGTATTGGAGCGAAAATGAGTCAAAAACATTGTAAATCGCTTATTTGGGAAATATCAATAACATCAAAAGAAAAACCGAAACAAACAAAGTGTACATAAGGTTTAACGATCAACTATATGGCGAGAATAAATTTTTCGGCCGTATAGTTCCCGCCGTATAGTTGGCGCCTACACCGTCTCCTCAAAAAGTTTCACCCCGTGCAACTGGATCAGAGAGCCACATATAGAACACCTAGAAATCGCCAAAACCTCACCTCCGGAAGGCATATAGAGGGGGAACTCACCCACCGGGGATCCATCTTCGCCCTGCACAGATCCGGGAGGCTAAGGCATCGATCTTGATCATCAACCGCTGCATCACCACCATCTCCATCCATCCTATCTACATCTTGTCTAGATCTTGTTATAATTTTCGTACTCATTGTGGATTTATACAAGTACTATTCATCTATGATAGATTCCATTACTTTTGCCATGATGTTGATTGCCTCCATGTCTGAGTAGATCATTAGTTCTTGGGGAGATGGAGAAACTCTAGCATGAGATTGAAATAAGATGAAGTTTATGATATTCATCGCTACGACCATGTGTTAGATTGTCTTCATCTTGATGTTGGGAGAAGTCGACCTCTTAATATTTGCCTCTTGTGGGGACTTGATGGAGGGAACTACTTGTTGGTAGACGGAGGTGTGTTAGCACTTATGGTAACTATAAAGCTGTTGGAACTCCTTACATATCAACTTGGGAACAGAGGAAACTCACGGAACACTATCCATTCCATGGGATACGTCCTGCGGGATTAAGTCCCTTAATAGCATAGTAATTCAATTGATGCTGATTGATGTCTGCTGTGGTTATGAAGATAATGTGAGCAGTGGTTGCTGCCTATTTGTCCAAATACGGAGTTCCTCCCACACATACATAGTTAAGAATGTTCATGATAATAATCTTTACCTTAGCCCCTTTAAAATGCTAGTGGTGTATCCGCTAATCTCTAAGAACGCCTTTCCCCATTGTAGTTTCAAATATCTTTTACACACGCGATACTTACTTTCTGTATTCAGTTTGTTTTACTTTACTTATTGTTCTTTTATACCAAAAACCCAAAAATACCTTTCTACATAATACTCGCATTTTATCTTGTTACTTAGAACTTTATTTTAGCAATTCTATTTTAGTATTTAATTCAAGAATTCTTAGACTTCAGACTCCTGCTCCCTGTGGGATCGATATCATTATTTTGAAACTAGCTATAAACGATATGTGCACTTGCAGTCATCAATCTATTTTTTGGCGCCGTTGCCGGGAAGCTAAGCGATGTAGGTCTTTTAGTTTTTGCTTATTTATTTTAGTCTTTCTAAGTTTTGTTTTAGTTACAGGTTTCCAGCAACATAATGGAGTTTGACCATATGACTAGTGCTAACCCACTTAGCCACTTTGGAAAGCCCTATGATATTTAAAAAGAGACAACTCCAACAAGAAGACAAGGGGGTTTGAAATAAATCCTCTACTACTTGGTATTCTATACAAGAAACAATTTACTGGAGATGAAGAAGATCCTCATCCATATGATCATATTGCATGTTTCAAATATATATGTGGCACTTTCGAACTACCGGGGTATATACCGCTAATGAGGTAAGGGTTAAACTTTTTAGTTAGACTTTGACGAGCACAACTCTCTCATGATATAGATCTTTACCCCTGAAGCCACTAATACATGGGATAACTTAGCTTGTGAGTTTCTAGCAAAGTATTATCCTTTATCAAAAACTTTACCAATCAAGCATCTTGTAATGACTTGGAGGAACCGTCCTAATGAAGGACTAGTAAAATCGTATATAAGATTTATAGATTTACTAAATCAATGTCATCATCATGACTTGCCTGAATGGTATTTATTGTATATATTTTATGGCGGTTCAATTGAACCTAATAAAATTGAACTATACTCTTGCGCGAGAGGAGCTTTTATGAATCTTCCCATAACTAAATCTTGGGCTTTACTTAGTAGAATTCGCGATCATAGAGTTTTATGGAATTTTGGTCTAGGAAGTAAAGGAGACAGAAATAGATCATGAGTGTATTCATGACTATAATAAAAAGGGCCATGTTAATGAATTATCTAAAGAACTATATTTGGATTCAGATCTTGTGTTGCATGTTGTTAAAGTTTTCACAGAACACATCAAAGCTCCAAAGGATGGTTCGGTCAAGTATGATCGACCATGCGAACCTGAACAGAAAAGAGAAGTTACAGCAACACTGGCCTCCCTAGAACCAACATATGAGATACCTTTCCGTAACACTGTGCAAAAGCATATTTTGGAATATGAGCCGGTTAAAGCAGTACATGAGAAGAAGGAAGAGGAAAGCGTGCCAAAAGTTGAAGAACATCTGGATGAAACCAAAGATGAAGAGGTAACCAAGGAAGCAATTATGGCTATATGAACATTGCAACATAGTTGAACTTTATAAAGATACTTCCATATTGGTTGAAGGTAAAGCTAAGGTAAAAGATGTGGGTAAGCCTATTCTTCCCTGCATATTTAAAGAGACCTCGCATTATGGTTTATGTGATCTTGGCACCGCATTTAATGTTATATTTTATGATTTTTATTTAGAAATAAAAGAAGAGATAGTACCTGCTACAATAGAAAATACTGATATGACAATCATGTTAGCTAATAAAAATCTTAGAATTCCAATGGGAATGGTTGACGATGCAACTGTCACAATTGGCAATAAAATTTTTCCTATCGATTGTGTAGTTGTTGATATGCCATCTGACACTCTTTACCCAATTATATTTGGAAGAAACTTTTTGAGCGATATAGGTGCCCAAGTTGATTTCAAGAAGGAGATTGTGTCTCTTAAGCTTGGGGAAGCGAAAAAAAATTCCACTTTTCTAAATTTAAAGACAGACCTCTACAAATACAAGAAGAAGAGAAAGAAAAAACTATTGAGGAGATGGCATCTCTCTTATTTAGTAATCAAGAAGAAACAAATGAAGACTTGAATTGTGAAGGAATAATTATGGAGGACAGGTCCCTAGAAGAACTAGAAAGTAATTCGATTCACTCCCCATTTTAGGTCCTCCAACTGATGAGGCTTTTGGAGAGCCAGAAAAGAGAGAGGAGGAATTACCACTCCCAGAATTGAAAACTCTATCAGATAATCTTAAATATAGATTTTTGGACAATACAAATAAATTTCCTGTTATTGTCAGTGCTAAACTTCCAGGGGAAGAAGAAGAACTCATGAAAGTACTTAAGGAGTGATGGATGTGAAATATAGCCATCCACGTCCGCATTTAAAATAGATATTATTCATATATTTGATGAAATATCTCTCTATTTCCTGCCACTAATGCTTAAAGATCAGAGGGGTATGCAATCCTTTCTTGCTATTTTTGCTTGCACAGATAATGACGTATTATGAAGGGAATCACTACATAAATGCTAAATATACGAGATATCTAACATGCCAAAGAAACCAGGAGCCGTGAGGAGGCATCTGCGAGTTTAACGACCAACTATACGGCCCGCCTCCATATAGTTGGCGCCGACCTCCTTAGGTCAAAAAAAACAACTTTCATGAAGGGACCCTATATAAAGAGTCTTCAGGCGACGAGAAAAGCCGCCCCCTGACTCCACAACATCACTTCTTTCATCCTCAACTCTCCCTGTCGCCACGCCAGAGGAATAGATCGAGATCTAAACCTCTAAACCCTTCTCCACCACCATAGCCATCTTCAACCACTTGTAATAGTAGATCTCATATCCAATTGGTGACATTGTAAGACTATTTGTTACCAACTCTATGATCTCTATTACAATGTTTATGATTTTCGATGTGTGAGTAATTCACCTTGGGATAAGGGCTTCGGCCTAGACATGTAGCTTTTGTGCATGTTATTTATCGTAGATGGGATCATGTATTAGTTTGTATGACTTGATTGTAGTATCCTATCTTGCCTCAATCTAAGGACTTGTCAGGTACCGAAGACCCTGATGATTGATCCAGGTAAAGGGAGTGTGAGTAACGACTGATCTGCAGGATATGAACCCCAGTGACAGAAAGGGTAGTACGCCTGTATGTGAGGAACTTACTTGGGATTAACGGCGACATCACTATGCATATCATTAGTTCTCTTTCTTCCATGGATGAGACTAGTAGGTTATTGCCATAAGCGGTTGTGGAGGCGATAACATTTATGGATACACTTCCCACATATAATTATCTTGCTCCAACAATTACATGAGTACTTTATTACTATCTATTATTCCCATCAAATGTTTTGCATAGCTACTGGTGAAAACCGAAGACCCTAGGCCCTCTCTCTCCATCGTCAACAACAACAATAATAAGATCGCAAACTCTTGGTCCGGTGAAAATGCAATAGGAATTATAAAACTCTCGAAGGTCCGTTAAGGTAATCTCACTTTGCTTTCTGCCTCCCGAGGATTTGATAAACCTAGGTCTACTAGGGAAAAAGAGCTATACTACATCTGTAATCCGGATCGAAGGTATCAACCCTTTTTATGGCGTTGTTGCCGGGGAACCAACATCTACCCTGGTGAGGTTAGTAGGAACCTTGCTAGTTTTAAATTCTTGTTTTGAATTTTGTTAGTTTGCTTTCAGTTTTCATTTGAAAAACCAAAAAAATAGTTAGTATTTTTAATTCTTTCTTTATCATCATTAGTACTTGTTTAAGAAAATATAAAAACATAGGAAGTATGGCTGAAAAGAAGCTTGGGGAGTTTGCAACTCCTAATAATGAATATTTGTGTACTCCTATTACTCGGCTAGCAATTACTGCTGAAGATTATGAAATTAAGCCCCACTATTTAAGTTTGGTTCAACAGAATCAATTTGGAGGCTCTGCTGTAGAAGGTGCAGGTATGCACTTGAATACTTTCACTGAAATATGTGATATGATGCGCATTAAAGATGTTGACCCCGATGCGATTAAATCGCGCTTATTTCATTTCTCTCTTAGAGGAAGAGCAAAAGAATGGTTGCTATCTTTGCCTAGAAATACTATTGCATCATGGGTGGAATGTACTTCTTTATTTATGACTAAATTCTTTCCACCTACAAAGACTATGCAACTCAGATCTAATATTACTAGTTTTAGAGACGAAGAGTGTGAGCCACTAGCGCTTGCATGGGAGAGAATGAAAGAATGCATGAGAAACTGTACTAGCCATGGGATGGAAGATTGGTTAATTATCCATTTTATTTTATAATGCTTTTAACCCTGTGTCTAAGTCTATGCTAGATATTGCAGCTAGAGGAATATTTATGGGTAAGAAAATTACCAAAGTAAATCAGCTGCTAGACAATATGCAAGACAACCATGCCCAATGGCATGTGGAAAGATCAAACACTAAGAAGGTGAACTCCGTCACACCTCAAGAGAATGAAGAACTTAATTCTAAGTTGGATGAGCTTATATTAGCCGTTAAAGGTAAGGAAACCCCGGTAAGAACTACTCTAGAACCAACTATTGAAGAAGTAGACTTCATATCTCGTAATGACTATAACCCTACTTGGAAAAAGAATTACAATCCAATCTTTCAGAAACATTACTCTAGTCCAGCAGGTAGCTCTAATAATAATATGGCATCAAGCAATACTAGTCTCCAAGAAACTCTCAAAGCTTTTATGGACTCACAAAATGAGAAAAACAATATTCTAGTCAAAATTATGCAGAATCATGATGCTATGCTTGGTAAATTATCTAACCAAGATGTTAGTTTAAGAAATGATTTGCAGGCCCTCCAAGAAAGAACAAGGATTGTTGAGGCACATTTACGTAAGATAACCGAGAGTCAAAATCTCATTCTAGCAAAATTTGCAGGTAAAGCTGAGGCCAATCTAGTTGAAGAGCCCAAGATGATAAGAATCCAAAGGGAGGAGCCCGAAGAACTTGATTATAGCAATGCTCCTTCACCAAAATACACTGTTGAAGATCTCGTAAAAAGGATCAATGTCAAGATTTCGGTAAGTGAAGGAAATGAAGAAGCCATGTATCAACACTTTGTTAATCAGGTAGAAATAAAGGTACGTGAGCTTGAAGAAGAATACAAGAAAATTGCTGAAAATTGCCTGTTAAGCTAGATGATATATTTGAGCCTACCATTAAGATTAAAATTGGGACTAATGAAATAGCTGCACTATGTGATCTAGGTGTAAGTGTTTCAACAATTCCAAAGAGTCTTTTTAAAAAGTTAAATCTTGGCTCTTTTGAAATCACCGAACTGAAATTACATCTAGAATATTCATTACTAGGAAAAGGCCCATCAGTGGCGCACCATTTTGGGACTTCTGTGGCGCATATGGGATACGCCACTGTTATCTCACCACTAAAGTTCAGTTCTGTGGCGCATATTGAAATGCGCCGCAGAAGTCTGAAAAACTTCTGTGGCGCATATGGCCAAAATGCGCCACAGAAGTCCTGAACCAGATCTCAAACTTTTGTGGCGCATTTGGCCAATATGCGCCACAGAAGTTTTTTTCAAATTTCAAAAAAAATACGCCGGCCAGATCTGGCCGGAGGTGGTGCTCGCCGGAGGTGGGGGTCGCTGATGGAGGAGAGAAGGAGGTCGCTAGTGGATGAGGTGGAGATCGCCGGTGGAGGAGAGGAGGAGGCCATCGGAGGAGGAGGTGGCCACCGCCGGAGGAGGAGGATGAGGAGAAGGTCGCCGGAGTAGGAGATCGCCGGGGTGGAGGAGGGAGGTGGGAGGAGGAGGAGCTCTCCCGGGTGGAGGAGGCCGCCGGAGGAGGAGGAGGCGAAGGTCGCCGGAGGAGGATCTCGCCGGGGTGGAGGAGGGAGGTGGGAGGAGGAGGAGCTCGCCGGGGTGGAGGAGGAGGGAGGTGGGAGGAGGAGGAGGAGGAGAAGGTGATGAGAATGAGAGAAGAAGTGGAGGAGAAGAAGGATGGAGGAGTGGAAGAGTATAAGAAAGGGAGAAGGGGGGAGGGATTCAAAATTCGAATCCCTCCCAAAACTTCTGTGGAGCATATGGAAGAAATGCGCCACAGAAGTTTGTCCTCCTTTTTTATTTTTTGCAGGAAAAAACGATCTTTTGGCCATAACTTTTTACTCTTTTCGAATTTTGAAAATATAAATAATCGCTAAACGACCATTGGTCGTTGCGACCGGATGAAAAATCTCGTTCTCGTCATTTTGGTATATTATACGTATTTTTTTGATATCGTATGCAAAATTTACGGCCGTTTTACCGTGGCATAAACTTTTTTTGTATAAAAAGTCGAAATGCATGTTTGTTAATTTTCCTACAAACTAGACCATATTACCTATCACTATGTGAAAGGATTTTATTTTTTGACGTGTTATTCATTTTCTATTATTTTTTACAAGGCTAAAAAGGCGATCCACGGGGTAGAATCTGTTTTACATAGAACTTACGTGGCGCATGCCTCTATGGTCAAATGCGCCACAAAATGTTGGTCAGAGTATAGTCAATGAATTCTGTGGTAGGGTGCACCCGAGCTTTTCTGTGGCGCATATGTTCACATGCGTCTTCTGTGACGCATGTGGACATATGCGCCACAGAAGTTCTAACTTCTGTGGCGCATTTTTCCTATATGCGCCACATAAGTTGGAAGACTTCTATGGCTCATTTGATGAAATGCGCCACTGGACAACTTTTGTGGCACATGGTCAGAACCATGCGCCACAGAAGGTCTGTCTATCTATAGCTAGTTTCCTAGTAGCGATTCTACCTATAAACAAGCAGCAGGCATAAAGGAAAATACTTTAGTTTACATTAAAGACTGTCCTGCTCTTATTGATTTTGTTATTGTTGACATGCCTAAAGATGCTACTGACCCTATCATATTAGGCCGTCCTTTCTTAAAAACTATTAAGACTTTGGACAATTTGCATGAAGGGAACGTGAAGCTTTAATTGCCTTCGCGGGATCCTTTTGTTATTCATTTCCCTAGGAAAAAGAAAGCCAAGCAAGATGATAAGGAGGCCATCACTTTGAAGGCCAATTACTTCGGAGTGGGTGTTCCACTCATATGGCCTAAGTGAACGGTATCAAGGTCAAGCTACTGACCATAAAAGAGCGCTGCATGGGAGGCAACCCATGTGAAATAAAGGTTGAGATAAGTTTTTAAGTTTTAGTTTAAGTTTTATATAAATAAAGAGTTATAGAACACTCTAGTGAGAGGAAGAGATTCAGCGGTACTAAAAATTCATGTTTTATATATGCCATAGTTGGTCGAAATTTTAGTCTGTCTTTTTTCTGACAAAACAAGGTGTTTCGCTAAGTTTCAGTCTAAAAATTAATCTACAAAGAAATAGATTTTTTTTGATGTGTATAGAAAGGTTAACGACCAACTATACGGCAGGAATACAAATTCCCGCCATATAGTTGTGGCCGTATAGTTATGTTACCCATCAACAATTTTCATCCTAGAGTACAGAATATTTGACGACCAACTATACGGCAGGAACAAAAGTTTCGGCCGTATAGTTGTCTCTGTATAGTTACAACCGCCAGACAAAAACCCTAGGAAACCCTAAAATTTTGCCGGCAGACCAACTATACGGCCGAAAATCCCTGTTCCCGTCGTATAGTTGCATACAGCCACTTAAACGCTCGGGGAGGTACCGAAAACATCAAAAACACAATAATTTTTCTCTCTTCTACCTCCAAAATCTCTCAAAACCTCAAGGGATCTTCACCCCTACTCGATTTCGTTCGAATTCCTCGCACACAAGTGATCTACGGTATGTTTCTCCTCCGATCCTCCAATTACTTTTTGCAAATTCATCTCTGATCTTTTGTCATTATCAATCTAAGGTGAGACTTATATTTGAACTATTGCCATGAATATCTTGCCTCGATTAATATGTTGAGGAGATTCTTTAGTGTTCTATGACGAGGTGCTATGACTATTACTGTTGGATCAAAATGTTTTATATTTGTCTCTTTTATTAATTTTAGAAGATGAACACGAGGAGCCAGACATGTGCTTTTTCCGCACCGAGTTACTTTACTCATATTTGACTTATGCCTCGTATCTGAGTTACCTGGCTCAAAATCCGAGTTATATGACTCAAATCTGAGTTACTTTACTCATATTTAACTTATGTCTCGAATCTGAGTTACCTGGCTCAAAATCTGAGTTACCTGGCTCAAAATCCGAGTTATATGACTCAATTCCGAGTTATATGACTCAAATGCGAGTTACTTTACTCATATTTGACTTACTCGTCGAATCTGAGTTACCTGGCTCAAAATCCGAGTTATATGACTCAAATCCGAGTTACTTTACTCATATTTAACTTATGTCTCGAATCTGAGTTACCTGGCTCAAAATCCGAGTTATATGACTCAAATCCGAGTTACACGACTCAAATCCGAGTTACTTTACTCATATTTGACTTACGCCTCAAATCTGAGTTACACTACTAGGAAAATGGCTATAGATAATCAGCACATCCGTGGCTCACATGGTTGAAGTGCCCCACGGCTAAAACAGGCGTGGCTCACCTATGGGCAGTGCCCTACTAGTAACTAGAACAACCGTGGCGCACATGACCATAGTGCGCCACAGATATGTGTGGGCCAAGGCCCTGTTGGCCGCACGCCAAACATCTGTAGCGCACATAGGGCAGGCGCGCTACGGTTGTTAGTGCCAACCGTGGCGCACATGGAGGGGGTGCGCTACGCACCCCCCTCTGCTGTGAAACAGCCAGACACATCCGTGGCGCACTATGGCTGTGCGCCACGGATGTTACTCCTCCCTGTGGCGCACTAGGGCAGAGTGCGCCACGGATGTGTCAATTTTTTTTGACAGCACTTTATCTGCACACGTGTGACCACATCCACCACCCCACACTTCACTTTCCCCTTCTTCTTCCTCCTTAGATCTAGTCGGGATCTTCTCCTTGCCACCTCAATTTATCCACCTATTCACCATTTTTAGCATGTAGAACTTGCCTTGGATGTTACATAAGTAATAGAGGAAGGTCTCCGGTCTCTCATCTCCTTCTCCGGTCTCGCGCGCACCTCTCCTTTCCATCTTTCTCGCGATCGGTCTCTCATCTCGGTAAGTTGTCCATGTAAGGATGTGTTCATGTGTATATGGTATGCTCATATGTATGTGGATGATCGATGCTCATGATGTGTGTATGGACAGGATTGATGGTCATATGTGTGTGTATATGGAGAGTATCGATGATGCTCATGCATGTGTGTATGGAGAGGATAATGATATGTTCATGTGTGTATGGATCGGTCTCTCTCTCTCTCTCTCTTGTGTTTGTATGTGAACAAGTTGCCATTTGTTTTGCCAAAATGTTGATTCATTTCCATTTTGGCAAGACTTTAGCATTTCGCAAAGGTCCTGATTTTAGGATAGGTCATGCCGAAATTTTCTATCGACCATTGCATGCATGCATTCATATATGTGGTTCTAATAGACTTCTAATTGTACCGTGTACACCGTGCAGGCAAAAATGGTCCGCATAATGAGCGAAGGCATTGTGGCTAGATTTTTGAAATTTGCGACGGTCGACATCATACGAAATAACAAGACGGATATAAGATGTCCGTGCAGAAGATGCAAACTCAACTGGGTGATCGACCCAGATTCCGGGAATCTTCAGGCGCACCTGCTCCGCCATGGTTTCATGGATGGATACACTCATTGGATAAGCGATGACGAAGTCGATGGAGACGGTGAAGGTGGCCAACATGACGATGATCATCATCAAGGCGAGAACGGGTGAGATGATGAAGAGTCTCCTGGAGATGGTGAAGGTGCGGAAGCAGACCGGGATGATGATGATCTAGATGCCGGAGGAGCAGACGGCGATGGAACAACGTCAGGCTGGGTGCGGGACCCTTATGTGCAAGAGCTGCTTCTCAAGTAGACGAGTAACGCCAGGGCTGCCGCTAGAGAGAAATCCAAGCTTGCGCAACTTGAGAAAGACGCGGTTACTCCATTGTATGAAGGATGCAGGCCCGATGATACCCGGTTGAATGTAACGTTCAAGGCTATGGAGATGAAGGCAAAACACAAATTGAGCGACACAAGCTTCGACAATATGATGGCATTCTGGCACGATCGTCCCTCGGAGGGGAACACATGTCCAACTAGTATCGAGGACGCCAAGAAAATCGTCTGTCCTCTAGATCTACCGCACGTTAGATATCATGTATGCATCAAAGATTGCATCATTTATCGGGGCGAGGACGCGGAGAAAACCACATGTCCGGTGTGCGGCGTGAGTCGATACAAGAAAGGGAAGAAAGCACCTCGAAAAGTGGTATGGTACTTTCCTATCACTCGCTCGCAGCGCTATTTCGCGGACCCTAAGGAAGCGAAGCTCATGCGATGGCATGCGTAAAGGAAGAAGCCGGAGATGATGATGATGACCCGAAAAGGATGAGCTGGCGCACCCTTCGGATGCTAGCAGCTGGAAAGATTGGACCTCGAATTCCCGAGTCGGTGGAGATTCGAGGAACATCAGGCTTGGTGCGAGCACCGATGGACTCAATCCGTTCGGTAGCCAGAGCAGCACGCACAACACTTGGCCCTTGTTTGTATGGATGTACAACCTCCCTCCATGGTTGTGCATGAAGAAGAAGTACATACAAATGAGTATGCTAACTCAAGGGCTAGACATCAATCTGTATCTCGGGCTGTTGAAAGAGGAGCTAGCCACGTTATGGGAATCTGGAGCCAATACTTACGACGCCGTCGCACAAGATTATTTCACTATGAGAGCCGCGTTGGTCACTACGGTGCAAGACTATCCAGGTTGCGGGTATATCTCGGGGCAGGTTATCCAAGGATTCTGCGCATGTGTTAGGTGCATGGATAACACAAGCTATCTCCAACTAGAGAAAGATCCAGGGTCATCGAAAACCGTGTTCATGGCGTACCGGAGGTGGCTCGGTAAGAATGATCCATGGAGAAAACGTGGAGACCTGTTCAATGGAAAATCAGAGACCCGAGGAATCCCAGAGCGTAGGAGCAGCGAAGAAGTGGAAGAGTTACAGAAAAACTAGAAATAGTGTCCTAAGCCTGGAAAGAAGCGAAAGAGGCAGCAACAAGACAAGCCGCTGATGAAGGTATGGAAAACAAGGTCTGTTTTCTGGGAGTTTCCATACTGGAAGTTACTCCGCACGCCTCATAGCGTCGACATCATGCATATCACGAAAAACGTGTGCGAGAGTCTGGTCGCCACCATAATCAACATGCCAGATAGGACAAAAGATGGTCCGAAAGCAAGGCACGACCTGATATTCTTGGGTATCCGGAAGGAGCTTCACGGAGGACGCACTACTCCTGATGATCAGGAAGATGACGATGATCATGAGTCGGAGACGACACAAGGTCATCGGAAGGGTAAAAAGTTCAAGAACAACGAATATTACTGCCCTCCTTCTTGCTTCACTCTAAGCCAGTATGAGATCAAACAGTTTTTCAAGTGCCTTCTAGGAGTCAAATTTCCTTACGGCTACGCGGGCAAGATAAGCAGATACCTAGACGAGGCGAAGCAGATGTTCAGTGGCATGAAGTCTCACGACTGTGCCGTGCTAATGACGCAGGTACTTCCGGTCGCACTAAGAGGGATAATGGACGAGCACGTCCGTGAAACGTTATTTGGCCTATGCAAGTTTTTCGACGTCATCTCTAGGAAGTCGATTGGCGTGAATCAGCTCGGGAGGCTACAGGAGGAGATCGTGGTGATACTATGTGTGCTTGAGGTCTACTTCCCACCCGCATTCTTCGACATTATGGTGCATTTGCTGGTCCATGTCGTGGAGGACATCGTACAACTCGGGCCGATGTTCCTCCGCAGCATGATGGCGTTCGAAAGGATGAACGGACACATCAAGGATACGTTCGCAACAGGTCCCGTCCAGATGGAAGCATAGCCAAGGGCTTTCTGGCCAAAGAGTGCATCTCTTTCTGCACGAATTATCTAGACATCGAGAACCCTGTCGGTCTTCCCGTCAACATGCACCTTGGCAAGCTCGACGGATCTGGTCACCGAGAGGGTCATCGCATACTGCATGCAGACTTCGATTTTTGACGCGCAGACTTTGATCGAGCAAACCTCGCCGCGCTATAGCATTTAGAACTGGTCGATCCTTGGGTACAGAAGCACAAAAGGTTAATCGAGAAGAAGTACAGTGACCGGGGCATATAGAGGACGCAGGGAGAAATAATCAAAGAGCACAACTCAGATTTCACGCGTTGGTTTAGGCAGACGCTCCTTGATAATCCCCCGCGATCGCATTCTTCTGACACGAAAAATATCATATTCACCTTGTCGTAGGGACCGATGCAAAACCTGGTGACCTATCAGGCGTATGATATCAATGGCTACACATTCTACACGAAGGAAAAGGACAACAAGTGTGATTATCAGAACTCAGGCGTAACGTCGGAATTCTACACCAATGACAACGTGAAGGAAAGATTCTACGGAAGAATCGAGGAGATCTGGGAGCTCGACTACTGTGGATAAAAGGTGCCGATGTTCCGTGTCAGATGGGCAAAGAGCGTCGAAAGAGAAGACCGGTATTTCACAACCATGGTTATACCGGCAGCCAAATCCAAGGCCGCCGGTGCAAATGTGGCCGCGAAAAATGAACCGTGGGTACTGGCTACCAAAGTGGACCAATGTTTTTTCATTACCGACCCGACAAAGCCTAGCCGTGTTGTCGTGAGGAGAGGAAAAAGAAACATCATCAGAATGGATGGAGTCGCCAACGAGAAAGACTTCGACCAGTACGGCGATCCAAAGATTGAAGATGACGACGACTACGATGCAGCAACATACATCACAAGAAGAAAAAGGACAACCCTACCCAAAAAAGGTAGCCCGTTCGAAAGAAGAAACATTAAAGTGCCGGGGCTAAATTATTCAACCGCGTCCGATATTGTAAAACGCTAGCTCAAAAAATATTGTAAAACGCGTGGTCGAAAAAGATTGTAATATTCATGGATCTGTTCTTATGAAATTTAGTTATACTTTGAATCATATTTGTACCACTTTTATGACATATATTATCACTTTTGGGCATTTTTGGAATATTTAAAAGTATTTTAAAATCAAAAAAAACTTCTATGGCATATATCAGCACTTTTGGACATTTTTTGGAAAATTTAAAAGTATTTTTGAAATAAAAAAGGTGGGCACCAGGATTCGAACCTGGGTGCTCACAAGTTTAGAATAGAGCTAAGGGCAGAACCAGTGGGATAGACTAGTGTAGTTATTAGATAGTGGGGCTGCAGTTTTCTTATACAGTAGTTAGAAGCCGATAGGCGTAGCGCACTAGCCCATAGTGCGCTACAGATATCCGTAGCGCACTATGCCCCAGTGCGCTACGCCTAAGTGGCTTTATCCACACGTGCGCTCGACCCCCCTCTCTCATCCCCATCTCTCCATCTCTCAGCCCGATCGAGCACGATCCGCCGCCGCCGCCGCTCTCTATCCGCCGCCGCCGCGTCAAAGGAGGAGGAGGCCTGCCCGCGTCCGATGAGGAGGAGGTCTGCCCGTGTTCGAGGAGGAGGAAGCCCGCATCTCAGGAGGAGGAACGTGTCCGAGGAGGAGCAGCCGCCGCATCTCAGGAGGTGGAGGCCGCCGTCGTCCGCCCGTTGGCGTCGCCTGCTCAGCCCGCCCGAGGTGAGCCTCTCCCTCTCTCTCTCTCCCTCTCTCCCTCTATCCCCTCTCTCTGCAGGCCATGGTTAGGGTTCAGTAGGCCTCGCTCCATGTCCTGCTCTCTTGATTCAAGCCTATCTCCTCTAGTTGGCCATGATAATTTCATATTTGGCCTTAGGTTTATCCTCTGCGCCTTTCTATATGTGTGTTGTTCCCAAATTTGAGATAAAACTCTAGAATTTTACTGAAGAAGATGCATAAATTGGCGAATGAATTAGACCAAGACTTAGGCAGATTACTTCAGGAGTCATTTTCCTTGATTTTCTTTGATAAAAATATTAATGTGTGGGTACATGGGTAGGAGTTCTCTAATTTGGGAAACTTTCTCTAACTCTTTAGTTCAATATTTCACTGCTACATTTTGCCTAGCTACCGCTCACATTGAATTATTCACATGGCAAAAGAAAATCTCAAACTATAAAGGTTATCAGTAAAAACTAGCAAATGACCATATAGGTTATCTTGAAAAATTGAGAATTGAAGATAAGGTTTTTCATATTTGTCATGTAAGTTTTCAAGATGGTGCTTTAAACAGTGACACATACTGTACACATTTTGGACAGAAATAGGACCTCAAAGTTTGTACCATCCTCGTTAGTTTCAGTACAGAATGCAGCATCTACATCAAATTTAACAACTGGTTTTTACATTGTCAAATTTAACAACTTAATTCTGGACATCAACACGCACCACATACAGAGATTTAACTTGTCAGTTTTACACTGCCCTCAAGAGGAATAACAGCATTTTCACCTTAGTCCAGATGTAAGCTGGTGGTACTGTACCAAAGTTTCTGTACCAGGCATACACTCCGGAGCGATGACTTCATGTTCAGTAGCAGGCCTATCTTCCATCCCAGGCCTTCACACTTCTCGTGAGGCCATAGCTATAGTACAAGGAGTGGGCCGCTTGGCTAAACAATTTGATTTTCTTTTTTTGCAAGGGAGATCTATTACTGTACCTAAGGTTCTGTTGGGCAGTGGTACTCAAGCACCTCCATCTATCCTTTTTTTGTCAGTGCCACTTCTCTTTTTCTGATGAAATAAATTTAACAATTCATAGAACATTGGTTACTTACCTGATTTGAAGGCACTCGCCTGTTTATGTTCTGAATTTAATTTCCTTGGTTTATAAAACTGCTGAAGATGTTATATATGAATGCCAACACAGTTTAGGCACTAATGTTGTTTGAGTACCTTTTGGTCTAGATGGTAACTTCTTTCTTTGGACTTAAAAATCTATTAGCAAGTTTTGAGAAATATCTGACATTTTGCATTCGCTGAGTGGCCAAGGAATAGATAGATGGATCCAGGGATGGAATGCCAAATTTAAGGACGTTTTGCTTTTATGTTTCCTTTTATTCATAATCTACAATCATTGCCCAACAAGTGTGCCTTTTAGTGTTCTGTACTAATATATTACTGAAAACATTCGAACATAGTGCCATTTTATTCTGTGAAGTTTGGTAGCAGTAGGTGTTGCTTCTGTGGTTTGGTCCTTATGGAAAACCAGGAATGGAACTTGTTCTTTTTGAATAGTCTATATGTGTTGATTTGCTTGTTGTCATCACTTGGTCATTCGCTTGCTGTCACTTGCTGTAATGATCTTCTAGTATAGAACTTGGTCATTTGTTGTATTCTCATTTGCTTGCTGTCACTTGGTCATTTGTTGTCATTTGTTCACAGAACTGAAATAGTACAAATGACAGCAATATGGCTATGCTTAAATTGATAACAAAAGTATATATGGTTGTGGCATCGCAGTGGAATTTGGATGGATGTGGTTGTGAAATGGTTTGGAAGGAAAAATAGAGTAGTGTTGGTTTTGCTACTATCTGTGCTGGGACAACAGCACCTTGAAATTGTGCTTGTGCTTGTATATGAAGCACTTTATTATGTCGTGTATGCAGGTTCTTGTATGAAATGAGTCCCGATTTTTGCCGGAATGTTGATTAACTTCCGTTTCGGCAGAAATCGGGCACTCCTAGTTTAAGAAAATTAGCAAAGGTCATGCCGGATTTTTCCGTGCATTTAACCAATTATTTGTTTTTTATTAGTGCAAAGATGTGTGACAACGACGAGGCTGGATGTTCTAAGAGCATCAGCGCTGAAGGAGAACTCAGACCTCCGAATAAACAATTGACATTCTGGGAGGCGGCCCAGCGGCTAGAAGACGATGAAGAATACCATCCTTCGGAGAGCGAGGATGATGAGATGGAAGACACGGAGGAAGAAGCCGAAGGAACGGCGGACGATGAAACCACTGATGGCGGCGAGGGCACAGGGAGTGGTAGCAATCCTCCTAAGAAGAAGAAGAAGAAGCCGAAGGACCGGCGCCCGAACACGATCGGCACGGTCAGGGAGGAAATTACCGAAGTGAGCCCATCACGGGTTCCTTTGGAGCCCGCCCTTGTCGTCAAAGGGTACGGTGGGCAAGTGGCGGCGATCACCCGGACAACCATCTCGATCAACACCGAGAATCTCCAGTATAAAGATAATGGCCACTTGCGCACACTCCTCTTCGAGAAGCTGCAGGCAAGATACAAGTTCCCCGCTAAGTATCAGAACACAAATTATCATGGGAACAAAGTAAACAAATCCGCCCTCACAAAGATGAGCACCGCCCTGGCCAGTTGGAGAACCCGGATAAAGAAGATCTATAAAGAAGGCAAAAGTCTCGAGGAGATCCAGAAGATTGACCCGCAGATCACCGAAGATCAGTTCCGGGAGTTTAAGGAGAGGTGTGAATCCGAAAGAGCCCTGGCCAATAGTAATCGGGAAAGTGCCGCAGCGATGAATATAGGTCATCACCATCTCGGATCTGGTGGATACAGAACCGCGGAGGCCAAATGGAATAAGGAGGACGAAGAGTATAGATCCAAGGGGATAGAAAACCCCTTCGCTAAATTCGAACTCGGGCAGGTTCGAAACTTCATCAGGGCCCGTTACCATGTGGACCCAAAAACCAAACAACTCACCTTGGATCCTGCGGTGAAAGAATTCGAGGAAATTGTGGTAAGTATAATCTAATTACCGTGGATCAACTCGATTGCAATCTAATCGATGATCTAAATGATTTACTATTACTTCTTCTGCAGGAGGAGGAAATTGTTGCTAGTCATGGATCCCAGGGTTCCTCATCCCAGGGGTCGACGGCGGCCACCCGGTGGGATAACCCTTTTAACAGGGCGATGAACCGGGCCAAGAAAATAGAGCCGGTTACGAAGAAGCCGTCGCCGGCTGGCCGTCTAGCCGACCTCGGGGGTAAGAATTGGGTGGATCATTTTGGTCCACCGCCGAGGACGCATGTGGCGCCGTCGGGAAGGAGCGAGGAGGAAAACCGCGAGGTTCAAGAACTTAAGGCACAAATGGCGCGGATCCCGCAGATCGTCCAAGACAACCTGGCAATCACCCTCACGTCCTTCCTGCCTACCTTGGTGGAGTCAATAGCGAACTGGAGTGCGGGTGGTCGAGTAGGGACGTGCCCGATTCCAAGCATGGTCAGCAACCACTTGAACAACGCGGCGCCGACGAATTAGGCGAACTACGTGTTCGTGACTCCGCCCGCTAGCACCGCGGCGCCGGAGTACATGTTGGTGCCCCCTGCCATCGTCGCGGCGGCACCGGAGCTCCAAGCACCCGTCGGTAGGGAGAATACACCGGCGGCCAGCACCGCGCCATCAAGCAGCCCTTCCGTCTCTTGCACGCCTGTCAGATGCGTCGACATTAGCCGATCTCGACGCCATCACGGTAAACAAATTGCTTTAATTAGCGCCTTGCATGCCATGTATTACTCTTATGGCATCTCTGACGACGCCGTACATGTTTTCCACAGACGGATGTTCCTTGCACTCTCTTATGCTACGTGAACAACGAGCTGAGGGATGTTGCCAAGGGTACCATCGTTCAACCCTTGCAGCGCACGTTCCACTCAAGGCCGATGTCAGATAGCGTGCACAGGGTTAAAATTAGTCGGGTGCTAAGGGGCTGCAACGACCTGGAACCTCCCATTCAACCCCCTGGAGTGGATGAAGAAGAGTCGTCTGTCCTCAGAATTTGCTTCGTCTTATTCTTGCTATGGCCAAAGAGCATGATCCGTTTGGGGACGGAGGGGGCCATCACGCCACAGACAACAGCACCGCCTGTCGTGCTAGCGACAAGCGGTGGCAAGGCCCCCTTACTGCCCTCACCGTCACCTCCACGCGGTGGGTCGAATGATCATGTTGATGATATGCACATGGCGCAGGATCCGGCCGAGGACGACGAAGACTGGAATGATCACTTCTTCAGCACTCAGTTTAGCAACGAAGACCGAGCTGGTGGCCCCACAGAGAAAGCCACTATCACCAAGCGTCTGTTTGGTTCTCAGGAGACGCCTCCAGCTTGCGCCTTTACAGAGCCAGCTGATACAACCAACAGGCCCTTTATTCAAGCCCTTACACACTACATAGGGAGGCCGGTGCTTAGATTGCGGTGCCTTCCCGCTCTCCAAAAGGAAAAAAGGGCAGGAAAAGAAAATCTAGCAGCTCGAGCCAGCCGGTGGCTTCAACAACTGCGAATCCGATCAGGTTTTGGGACGGGCCACCAAGACCCTAGGGTATTATGTGGAGGATTCATGTGGCGGGTGAGCCCATGCTACCTAAGAATTTGCGGAAGCACGCCAGTTCGGAACTGCAGAGTGTGCATGATGGCGTGCTGACGATAGAGAGACGCCTTCTATCGGAGAAAGATCCCTCGCACCTGGTATTCGTGGTTAAGGTATCACCAGGCTTGGGCTTCGTCGACAATGCCCCTGCGGATCTGTTCTTCCTGCGGTTCGATGACATCTTCAATATGTTCCACCTATACCCGTTGCACTATACTATGGTCCGTCTGTTTTCTCTCAGCCTGGCCATGCAGATCATTAGAGAGAACACACCGGGCATCGCTATAGTGGACCCCTACTACATGCGTGACGGCTGCTTGGGTTCCCCAATCCATCGTGACGTGGCCTCGTACCTAAAAATATCCTCGTGGCGAACAAGACAAAGGAATACATTCTCGTGCCTTACTTTCCCGAGTAAGTCGTTATTCACTCGTCACCGTCGATTGGCTTTATTAGATCATCATCATTCTTTTTCCAGCACATTCCATTTGAATTTTTTGCGCATAGATGAACAATGCACGCTCATCTCCTTATCGCCAAAGCATTCCCACGCCACGTATTTCGACTCGGGGAGTCTAGAAAAGAAGAAAAACTACGACAAGATCAAGGAAGTTCTGGATGATGCTCTCACTGGCTTTGCCTCGACGGAAGGCACCACCTTCGTGCGTACGAAGGTCAAGTTCGGCAGGCACGTCTTCAACCACGTAACGGAGTTCCCCTGCGTGAAGCAGCCGGAAAACAGTAAGAAGGAAGCCTACTACACACTCCATCACATGAGGGCATTCCTACTTGACCAGCATAATTCTACGCTGCCAGATCATCTCATACAGTGGGCCGAAGCAAAGGCCAAGATCAATGATTCAGATATTAGACAAGAGATGTATCGCATCCAGCAGCAGTTTGGGGCAATTATCTTTCGTGATGTCATGACTTCGGGGGGATCTTCTACGGAGGAAATATCCCGAATAAGCGTGAAACAGAAGATCGCCTAGAGATGCAGGGTGACTATAGGAAGTTCATGACGAGACAAGGCGTCCTCCCGTTCCCTAAGCCGAGCCAGAAGGCTTGATGTTGGCCTAGTTGTAGTTACAAACTATAGATGACCTTTGTGTGTGTGTGGACAAGTGTACATGCTACTATACTTATCTTATTAGGTTTATGAATCATCGCTTACTTATTTTGCTTATTATTATTATATATCAATCAATGCTTGGTTTTTTTGCTTACTCTTTGGTCCTTTGCTCACTTTGGTCCTTCTTTTTTTCCTTACTCTTTTTTCAAGAATAATGCCGTTGATTGAAATGTCGTGGCACACTATATATGTGAATGTTCTACGATGGGATTGTGAGCCTTGTGATATGCACAAGTCCAGGTCTTGTGCATCCTACTTGGCTCACCGTTCCATCGTAGCATATTCCTGTGTCCAATGACCTATGTATATATATGAGGCATTCTTTTCGAGTTATTTTTGTCTTTTTCGAGAATAATGCCGATGACTGAAATGTCGTGGCACACTATATATGTGAATGTGCTATGATGGGATTGTGAGCCTTGTGATATGCACAAGTCCAGGTCTTATGCATCCTACTTGGCTCACGGTTCCTTCATAGCATATTCCTGTGTCCAACGACCTATGTATATATGAGGCATTCTTTTTGAGTTATTTTTGTCTTTTTCGAGAATATGCCGATGATTGAAATATCGTGGCACAATATATATGTGAATGTTCTATGACGGGATAGTTAGCCTTGTGATATGCACAAGTCCAGGAATTGTGCATCCTACTTGGCTAACTGTTCCGTCATAGCATATTCCTGTGTCCAACGACCTAGCTAGTTATATATGAGGCATTCTTTTCGAGCTACTTTGGTCTTTTTTGAGAATAATGCCGATGATTGAAATGTCGTGGCACACTATATATGTGAATGTGCTACGATGGGATAGTTCGCCTTGTGCTATGCACAGGTCCAGGTGTTGTGCATCCTACTTGGCGAACACTTCCATCGTAGCATATTCCTGTGTCCAACGACCTAGCTAGTTATATATGAGGCATTCTTTTTGAGTTACTTTGGTCTTTTTCGAGAATAATGTCGATGATTGAAATGTCATGGCACACTATATATGTGAATGTGCTGCGATGGGATTGTACGCCTTGTGCTATGCACAAGTCTAGGTGTTGTGCATCCTACTTGCCGTATAGTTCCATCGTAGCATATTCCTATGTCCAACAACCTAGTTATATATGAGGCATGACTTTTGAGTTTGCTCTTTTTGATTTAGGAATACTTTCTATAAGTGTATCTTTATATGCGACTTTAATTATACATGTTTTTTCAATCACCGGTTAATTATTATTGTCAACTTGTAGATGACGTGGTACGTCGTGTACAAGGGACGGGTTCCCGGAGTCTACGATGATTGGGAAGACTGCCGGAGACAGGTGCACCGTTTCAAGGGCAATAGCTACAAAGGGTACAACACTATGACGGAGGCGGAAGCTAGATACACGTGCTATCTAGCGGGAGTTAGGACAAGGAACCGGATGAAGACCTACACCTTCGTCGCGGCGATGATCATGCTTATCTTCTTTGTTTGTTTATCCCGCGTCTGTGTCTAGCTAGTTTAGATGTCTAGGCGAGGTTCTGAGCTCTAACTTGTTCGATCGACACATGTATTCGCATGTCACCAACTACTACTTTATAACTTGATCGAAACAATGTAACTTATACTATGTATTCATGTATGAGACTTATCTATATGTATTTGTTTCAATCTAGTTTTTCATATTGTGTATTTATGTATATGATTGTATATCTTGTATCTGTGTGTGTATATCTGCTGTAATATTGTATATAATCTGCCTCGGAAATTAAAAAAAACAAAAAACACACCCGTGGCGCACATGATCTACCTTCTATGGCGCACTACACCTAAAGCGCACTATAGAAGCTTCGTGGCGCACTGGGAAGTGCGCCATAGAAGATCCTACGCGTAGCGCACCTACCCACATAGCCGTGGCGCACTAGCAGGTGCGCTACGCCTATCTCGACACAACCGTGGCGCACTAGGCAGTGCGCCACGGTTGGGAGATAGCCGTAGCGCAAGGCACGTGGCGCACTGCTAGTGCGCCACTAACTGTTGTTTTCCTAGTAGTGTTACCTGGCTCAAAATCCGCGTTATATGACTCAAATCCGAGTTACTTTACTCATATTTAACTTATGTCTCGAATCTGAGTTACCTGGCTCAAAATCCGAGTTATATGACTCAAATCCGAGTTACTTTACTCATATTTAACTTATGTCTTGAATCTGAGTTACCTGGATCAAAATCCGAGTTATATGACTCAAATCCGAGTTATATGACTCAAATCCGAGTTACTTTACTCATATCTGACTTACGCCTCAAATCTGAGTTACCTGGCTCAAAATCCGAGTTATATGACTCAAATCCGAGTCATCTATTTGCCAAGATATAATTTGATCCGATGAGATGATGTCAATTTGCCTTTGATATGGATCCGAGATATAGATCCGAGATTAAGTTTTGGGATATGATAATAGGGATAATCACTAAGAGATCTGATTCGGGATGTTGATAGGAGATATAGATTCGAGATATGATAAGCTGGCAAGTAGTCATCCGAGATATGAGATAACCTGGCAAGATAGTGAAATATCAATCCGAGTCCTAATATAACCTGGAAATCTGGCGAGCTGAATCAAACTTCAGTCTGAACCAGAGTTACGCTTAGTACGCCGAGTCAGAATAAATCCGAGTTATAATATACCCTGGCAAGCTGAATCAAATGTTAGTCCGAATCATAAATAAACTGACTCAAATTCTAATCTGAATCATAAATAAACTAATTCAAATTCTATCTGAATCATCAATAAGCTGGCTGGTGAGCTGAGTTAAAGGTTAATCCGAAACATAAATAAACTGAATCAAATTCTATCTGAATCATCAATAAGCTTGTGAGCTGAATTAAAGGTTAATTCAAAGCATAAATAAACTGACTCCATTTCTGCCTGAATCATCAATAAGCTGGCTGGTGAGCTGAGTTAAGGGTCAATCCAAAGCATAAATAAACTGACTCAATTAATATCTGAATCATTAATAAGCTGACTCAAATTCTATCCGAATTCTAAATAAGATGACTCACTTTCTATCCGAATCATAAATAAGCTGACAAATACATACCCAAATCAACATAAGTTTTTTCTCCATCTAAAGGTGATTCTATGGATACGTTGGCTAGTCCCCGGGTTGAGTTATTTTCTCCCCGGGGTGAAGAATCAAATGTTGGTGGCTGAGTTATTTGGTACTTACAGTATGCTGAAGAAGAGTTTGAGTCATTCTTGCTGAGTATTACCTACTTTGCTGAGTCAGACTTGGAGACCCCTCTGTTTACCTCTGTGTTCTCTGTTCGCTTGAATGAGCTGCAGGAGCTCTATGAAGAAGTGGTTAATGAAGATTCTCCCGTCCGGATGGAAACAACCAACGCCACTGAAAGAGCCCCACGGTGGGCGCCAAATGTCGTGGTGGTATCACGGCATATGCCATGGGTAGGCTAAAGTTGGGGCTGATGGACTTGGAGTAATCCGGGGAGGGATGATGCATTGAAGACCGCACTCGTATGAAAAAAGAGAAATACAATGTATCTAGGATTGAAGCTCTCATGTGGAGATAACACCTCTTTCTCTACATCCAATATCTTATAATTTTGCCATACTTGTGGCTACAATCATGCTCCTTGAGCTGTATCTCCTATGCCTCTATCTAGATCTCTCTGTGAGAGTGGAGGAGGAAGAAGAAGAGCTCCGATTGAGCAGAGAGGGTAAGAGACCTTCGGGACCCCTCTATGAATGATCCCCCTGGTGCTCCTTATAAAGGGGAGCCCAGGGGACAAGTCTTGTTCTCTAACATTGGCATCTAGGTGGCATATTCCTGGCATCTTCTTGAGATGCTCAGCATATGATCTGGAGATGCCAAGCATATTCCCTAGAGATGCCAAGCATATTCCCTAGCATCCTCTTAGATGCCATGGAATATTCCATATGCCACGTGCCAGTCTGAGCTGGTGACGTCCCAACACTGGCACGATACCTGTGGTGCTTTTCTTGGCTTGATATTGAGTCGTTGTGGAGGTCCGAGGATGCATATGGAGATGAATAAATGACGAACGGGACAATATAATTCGGACTGGGGCGAGGTTACTCGGCCTGGGAAGAAACTGATCCGGCCCAGCCTAAAGGCAGAGCCAAAAGGGGCCCAGCCGGATTGTCCTGATTCGGCCCAGGCCGATTGCAGTCCAGCCGGGTCAACCTCTGTGGCCAGGCCGAGTCAGGGGACCCACCATGGGCCGGCCTTTCTTCTGTCGGCCCGCCTGCGAAGGATAACGAGGGCGTGGTGCTGATTTACCCGTGGTGGGCCGACTTCACCAATGTTGGCCCGCCCGGGGTGATTTGGCTCGTTAGCGCGGAGTCAATGATTGGAGCCGGGCGCGGTTGAAGACCCCATGGTGGGCCGACTGGGGTGAGGCTAGCGTCAACCCATCTGGGTACGGAGTGTGGCAGCGAGATGCTAGAAGCCCGGGGTGGGCCGAATCTGGCTTCGGTCGGCCCACCCAGGGGAGAAGACGCCAGGGGCCTCGACGATGTTGGCGGGAGGATGACTCGCGTGGTGCCAAGGGAGATTCGTTGTGGATCCTTGCTTACCCGGCGGTGGTTTGGCAGCATCTGGCAGGAACGGAGGGAGTTTGGTGGTAGCTCGGACAGTGGGCCGAATTGGGGACTAATTCGGCCCGCTAGCACTGTTTTGGCCTAGGAGGGGTGGAGGGACGACGCCGAATTAGATTTAGTTTGGCCCAGGTCCTCTTTTCCTTTTTGTTTCTTATCCTTTAGGTCTCATATCTATCTAGGTATGTGTTTATATCTTCGTATTCCTTTATAAACACGTATGTAAATCTTCAAAGGTCTCTTTATACCTCAACTCTAGGGTATCTGGGGTAATATCCCCAACATTAGTCCCCGAGGCTATGGGGGACTCATAGAGTCGCGCATAGGCTTTATATTTAAAATATTCACATAGTTATTTTCCGACATATAATTGTTGGGCCACGCAGAGATAAAACAAAAATTTTTCCTCTAACGTGGTGATCCCAAGACCTAGCTGAGGTAGAAAGCCACGAGGTTTACCACTAGACGCGCGGTTGCGGATTACTGATGTAGCGCGTCAGTTGATGCAGTGCAGTCCTCACGATCCGATCGTCCTGGTGCTGATCGTACAGCACCTCTGCTGGTATCCACGCATTACAAGGAGGCGCGGCGAATCGCTAGGTTACATTCTGGCCGGACTGTGGAGCTAGGGTTTCCAACACATGGAATAACCTAACCGAACAACGATTAACCTTTTCGGGTTCTTGTGCTCCACTATATATAGGGAGTGAACGTGGGCTCGTGCGACCCATTCACTAAAGCCCATATAAAACTAGTCACCGTGAGTCCAACTCACTAACTCAGTCCTAATCTGGTTTAGGTCCAACCCAACCAGATTATATGATTCGGATCCAATCCGAACTTGCTCCCGCTCTTAAGTGTGTGACCCCGCAGGCTCATGGTTACTTGGACACGATTTGAGTCCAACTCACAATCGATCAATCGGCATCGGCTCCTAGCAGAACGTATCGATTCCCAAGTACCAAAGAGTCATGACGACTTGCCTTTTCAATGCGACTTACGTCTGAGTCCCTTTTGCCTCACGATATACCTTGTCAGACTATAGGCGAATATATGTCATCCCTTAAATAGTCCAACTCTCTTCTCGATCCGAGATAAGTGATTCACCCGACTAACTCTTAGCCGATCGCCTCGGTTAACACTTAACCGAGTCGTGCATGGCCATGCTTTCCGAATCAATTCTCACGAGAGGGCCCAGAGAATATCTCTCCGAGTGGAGGGGCAAAATCCCATCTTGGTTATTCACATCACGCAGCTTGATTCTCAGTCGACCCGAACTCTGCCTTTATAAGCGCGATTCACGGATCAGCGTTTAGTGTAACCTAAGTCGGTGATCCTCAACTCGGACTATGCAACAACCTCAGTCTAAGGATTACATTGATTGAGATATACAAATGACAACTAGTTCGTTGTACCTCAATATGGGTCAATCCGACTCGCTAAACTCTTTAGCCTAGTCTGTAAGTTGGAATAGCATCTCCATGCCCATGACAAGTGGAACCGAGTCATCAAGCCAACTTTCACATTGGTCTAAGTTGTGTGTCCAAGACAACCTCAATGACCAAGGATATTTAGTACAAACAACATGAATGCATAGTTCCACAACTGAATCACATATTCAATGATACACATCGATGTTTATACAAGGACTACTTAATAACTTTATGAATACAATGGGAAATATCATCATACATGATTGCCTCTAGGGCATATTCCCACAGTCTCCCACTTGCACTAGAGTCAATCTTCCGACATCACATGTCTAAGCATCTAATGCCCATGGCTCTCGAGTGCGCCTCATGCTTCGGTAGGGTAACGGCTTTGTCAACGGATCCGCAATATTTGCATCTGTGTGTACCTTGCATAACTTGATATCACCTGGATCCACGAACTGGCGAATCAGGTGGTACCGCATGAGTATGTGCTTGTTCTTATGGTGTTGTATAGGTTCCTTGGCTTGTGCAATAGCACCATTGTTGTCACAATACACGTCCAACGGATTGGACGAGCCCTGAACCACACCAAGATCCATGAGGAAATTCCTCATCCAAACAGCTTCCTTTGCCTCCGAGGCAGCAATATACTCAACCTCATTGTGAAGCCGAACCACGATCTCTTGCTTGGAACTTTTCCAGCTCACGGACCTCCGTTTATAATAAACACGTATCCGGATTGCGAGCGAGAATCATCGAGTCGGTGAGATAACTTCGCATCCGTGTAACCCTTTACACCGAGTTCATCTTCACCACCATAAACCAAGAACATATCCTTAGTCCTTCTCAAGTACTTTAGGATATTTTTAGCCGGTCGATGGATCTCTCCAGATCACGGTATCTGCCACAACACTTAGAGCATAGGAAACATCCGGCCTAGTACAAATCATGGCGTACATGATGGATCCAAGCTGAAGCATATGGAATCGCACTCATCCGACTTCGCTCATCGGTTGTCGAAGGACCGAGTCTTGCTAAGTTTTACACCATGGGACATCGGTAAGAACCCCTTCTTAGACGATTCCATGTTGAACTTTTTCAACATTTTGTCCAAATAAGTACTCTGACTCAATCCAATGAGCCTCCTTGATCTATCTCTATAGATCCGGATTCCGAGGATGTATGTTGCCTCACCCAAGTCTTTCATTGAGAAACTCCTTTCCAATGATTCCTTGGTTTCTTGCAACATCTGGACATCATTTCCAATCAGTAATATGTCATCCACATATAAGATTAGAAAATTTACTTTGTTCCCACTAAACTTCTTGTACAAACAAGAATCATGATCACTCTTGATGAAGCCAAACGATTTGACTACCTCATCAAAACGAATATTCCAACTCCGAGATGCTTGCTTCAACCCATAAATGGATTTCAGAAGTTTGCATACCTTGTCAGCATTAGCTGGATCGACAAAACCCTCGGGCTGTATCATATACACGTCCTCGGTTAAATTTCCGTTAAGGAAAGCCGTTTTGACATCCATCTGCCATATCTCATAGTCGAAATAGGCCGCTATAGCTAACATGATCCGAACTGATTTAAGCATCGCTACGGGCGAGAAAGTCTCGTCGTAATCAACTCCTTGAACTTGTCGGAACCCCTTCGCGACAAGGCGTGCTTTATAGATTGAAATATTTCCATCCACATCAGTTTTCTTCTTAAAGACCCATTTGCACTCGACGGGTCTTGCACCGTCTGGCAGATCAACCAAGTTCCAAACTTGATTTTCATCCATGGACTTTATCTCGGATCTCATGGCTCCAAGCCATGACTCGGAATCAGATCCCACCATCGCTTCCGAATAATTTGCGGCTCATCACCGCCTAACGGTAACACATCACGAACACTTCATAATCTTGCCGATCTTCGTAGTACAGTGTCTTCTATCGGCTCACCGCCACGATCGGCTCAACCTCCAAGGTTTTTGCCGATTCGCTATTAGCCGATTCCTCTCGAATTTCTTGAGTTGCACCGTGCTCCACTTACTCCCCGACGAGAAACTCTTTCTCAAGGAAGACACCGTTCCGGCGACAAACACTTTGCCCTCTTCTCGGTTGTAGAAGTAGTAACCCAAGGTTTCCCTCGGATACCCGAAAATACATTTATCCGACTTGGCGTAAGCTTGTCCATTGAAGTCGCTTGACAAAGCTTCACAACCCCAAATCTTAAGAAAAGACAAACTCGGCTTTTTGCCTGTCCACATCTCATGCGGTGTCTTCTCTACCGATTTTGATGGTACTTTGTTTAGTGTGAACGCCGCTGTTTCTAGACAATAACGCCAAAATGATAAAGGCAGATCTGTCCGACTCATCATTGATCGTACCATGTCCAACAAGGTCCGATTCCGCCTTTCGAAACACCATTCCTTTGTGGCGTTCCTGGCGGAGTAAGTTGAGGAACTATTCCACAACTTTTCAGATGGTCATCAAACTCATGGCTCATGTACTCGCCTCCTCGGTCCGACCGAAGAAACTTTATTTTCTTGCCGAGTTGATTTTGTGCTTCATTCTGGAATTCTTTGAACTTTTCAAAGGCTTCCGACTTATGTTTCATTAAGTAGATATATCCATACCTACTCAAATCATCAGTGAAGGTAATGAAGTACTCATAACCACCCCTGGCTGTCGTGCTCATTGGTCCACATACATCACTATGTACTAGTCCCAACAAGTCGGACACCCTTTCGCAACTCTTTGCAAAAGGTGTCTTGGTCATTTTGCCGAGTAGGCAAGATTCGCATGTCTCGAACGACTCCAAGTCGAACGAAGTTAGGAGTCCATCATCATGGAGCTTCTTCATGCGTTTCCAACTTATATGACCAAGCCGACAGTGCCAAAAGTAAGTCATATTCAGATCATTTGGTTTCAACCTTTTAACATTTATGTTATAAACCGATTCACCATCAAGATTCAAAATAAATAACCCGTCCTGGACGGGTGCAAAGCCGTGAAACATATCATTCAAATACAAAGAACAACCATTATTCTTGATATTCGACTCATAGCCTTGCCTCATCAAACATGAAGCAGAAATAATGTTTCGGTGAGCATGGAACATAATAACAATTATTTAGTTCCATAATGAATCCTGAAGGTAAATGAAGTTGCATCGTGCCGACTTCCAACGCAGCAACTCTTGCTTTGTTGCCGACTCGAATATCAACCTCGCCTCTTGCTACGCTCCTAGTTCTTACCAGTCCCTGCAACGAGTTGCAGATGTGAATAACTGATCCGGTATCATATACCCAAGAACTATTAGGTGCATCGCAAGATATATGTCTATAACATTGCAAACAAGTGTACCGAGTCGGAAGTCATACCTCCACTCTTGGCTTTGTCGGCCAAGTACTTGCTGCAGTTCCTCTTCCGGTGGCCATCCGCCTTGGTAGAAGCAAGTGGATCCGGTGAAGGAGATGGCTTAGTCCCGAGGAAGCGCTTGGGACCTGGTCCCGAGCCCTGCTTTCCTCGACTTAGCCTTCTTCTTAGTCCAAGAACTCTTCTTAAACTTAGCCTTATTACGCTCCATCAACACTTGGTGGTGCCCTTCTTGAGATCCGCCTCTGCTTGAGCATCCCATGCAATTCAGTGAGCTTCTTATCCATACCATGCATGTGGTAGTTCAAATGAACCCATATGCACTAGGAAGAGAGTTCGAATTATATCCGTAGCGAACTCTTCGCTTATGGGGTAGCAAGCCTCTCCAGACCGCACGTAACCAACCATTTTGATCACATGCGGACTCGGTGGAACACCATCCTTAAGCTTGCAACTCGGAAAGCACGAGAGACTTGATACCTCTCGGTCTTACTTTGAGCACGAACATACTTTTGAGGCTTTCGATCATATCGTAGGCCTCAACATGCTCGAACTGCTTTTGCAAATCCGGTTCCATGTGAGCAAGCATAAGAGAGCTAATATCCGTGGACTCATCCTTAGCCCGACGGTAGGCATTGGTGGCTGCGACAGTCGCATTCTCATTCGGCTCATCTGGAAGTGGGTTGTCTAGGACATGGTCCTTCTTTTCTTGTTTGAGAACAATTCTCAGATTTCGATACCAGTTGGTAAAATTAGTGTCGTTCAGTTTATCTTTCTCAAGAATAGTTCTCAACGCAAAACCGGATAACTGAGAGTGACTGCTACTTGGTGCCATGATCTACAACAGAAAATATGCAAAACACTTAAGACATGTATTCATAAAAGAGCAAGCATATTAAACATTTTAATATTTTATGCTCCCACTAGAACCAACACCCCTCCGATGGTTACTTAGTGATTCAGGATCCTAAATAAGCAAGTCAGCTAGTGAGCTTTAGCATCACCGCTAGCCGCCAAGTGATCTAGGTAGACAACTCCTTGTCAATCGCATCTCATGCGATTCCTGTTGGACGGGTGGCATCACATGCCCCGGCTCCCATCCGACCTTTCCCCAAGTCCCACAACCGTTGTGATAGACCCGTCTAGCTTACCAAGTGTTTCTGCAGTAAGAGTCCGACTCGAACCCACCTAGTCGGAAAGAATTGGCAGCACCTCAATTTTATGAGCCCACTACCAAAAATGTCCGACTTGTGATGGTGCAAACATCAAGTGGAAAACCGACTAGTCCTTCTTTGAGGGATTAAATTTTACCGACTATCTAATATAGGTAAAACTGAGACATAACAATAACACAAAATAAAGCAATTATAATGTGAAATGGTATGGTTCTCTTCATGGCGATCTCCATCTCCACAAAGCCTCAGAATCCGACTCGTGCCAACTCTTGTCACTTGCCGCCTTACTCCATGTCGCCAACATGTACAACGCCTTGCATGCCTTCCGGTTCTCAAACAGCTACACTAGCTTAGTAAAGTAAATTACATAGAGAATCCGACACGCAGGTCGTTATACAATAAAATGACAAGACCTAGGCTCCAAAACCGACAAAAACCGTGATTCGCAGATCACGTATGGATTACACACATACATCACATGGACATGAACCATACCATTCACAACTTCCTGCAAAAACAAGTTATGCATAGATACAATATCTACGGCGTTAGAAACTCAGAACGACATCTAAGGCGCCACGGTATGCGGTCCCGCTTAGCCGGATAGCGGGCGGATCAAGGGCCGCGATTTTCCGAAAACGTAGATCTCATCTACGATCCGAACATGGATTCCACCATCGTTCGATTCGATCAAACTCTTTGATCTTCGATCACCGCTCGGATTTACGTGTCACGCTACCCCGATGGCGGAAGCCGACCGGTAGGGGTATGTCGTTCCACGACCTCAGCAGTATGATCACGGAAATTAGATCTACCATTCCCCGAGCATAGTTGATCCAATCAACTTCATACAAAACCGATCTATCTCATAGATCGACCACCAAAACAGCACATAGATCTCATCTATAGCCTACCGCATATCACATATGCGAGATCTCGAGCCTAAAACCAGAAGCTATCGCTCTGATACACGTTGGGCCACGCAGAGATAAACAAAACTTTTCCTCTAACGTGGTGATCCCAAGACCTAGCCGAGGTAGAAAGCCACGAGGTTTACCACTAGACGCGGTTGCGGATTACCGATGTAGCGCCGGTTGATGCAAGGCAGTCCTCACGATCCGATCGCCCCGGTGCTGATCGACAAAGACCTCCGCTGGTATCCACACGCATAAGGAGGAGCGGCGAATCGCTAGGTTCGTTACGGCCGGACTCATTGGGAGCTAGGGTTTCCAACACATGGAATAACCTAACCGAACAACGATTAACCTTTCGGGTTACGTGCTCCACTATATATAGGAGTGAACGTGGGCTCTGCTCGTGCGACCCATTCACTAAAGCCCATATAAAACTAGTCACCGTGAGTCCAACTCACTAACTCAGTCCTAATCTGGTTTAGGTCCAACCCAACCAGATTATATGATTCGGATCCAATCCGAACTTGCTCCCGCTCTTAAGTGTGTGACCCCGCAGGCTCATGGTTACTTGGACACGATTTGAGTCCAACTCACAATCGATCAATCGGCATCGGCTCCCAGCGTAACGATCGATTCCCAAGTACCAAAGAGTCATGACGCCTTGCCTTTTCAATGCGACTTACGTCTGAGTCCCTTTTGCCTCACGATATACCTTGTCAGACTATAGGCGAATATATGTCATCCCTTAAATAGTCCAACTCTCTTCTCGATCCGAGATAAGTGATTCACCCGACTAACTTAGCCGATCGCCTCGATTAACACTTAACCGAGTCGCATGGCCATGCTTTCCAATCAATTCTCACGAGAGGGCCCAGAGAATATCTCTCCGAGTGGAGGGCAAATCCCATCTTGGTTATTCACATCACGCAGCTTGATTCTCACGACCAACTCGCTTTATAACTGCCCGATTCGATCAACGCTTGATGTAACCTAAGTCGGTGATCCTCAACTCGGACTATGCAACAACCTCGTGTCTAAGGATTACATTGATTGAGATATACAAATGACAACTAGTTCGTTGTACCTCAATATGGGTCAATCCGACTCGCTAAACTCTTTAGCCTAGTCTGTGTAAGTTGGAATAGCATCTCCATGCCCATGACAAGTGGAACCGAGTCATCAAGCCAACTTTCACATTGGTCTAAGTTGTGTGTCCAGCACAACCTCAATGACCAAGGATATTTAGTACAAACAACATGAATGCATAGTTCCACAACTGAATCACATATTCAATGATACACATCAGATGTTTATACAAGGACTACTTAATAACTTTATGAATACAATGGGAAATATCATCATACATGATTGCCTCTAGGGCATATTCCCAACAATAATCTCTTTATCAAATATCTCTAGGTCATTTACCTCTTTGGGTAAGTTTGTGGCATCTTGCCTTCATGGGTGCTGGCCATTTTAACCACTTTGGGTAAGTTACGAATTCTAGCCTTCTGAGGCACCGCTCTTTTAACTCCTTTGGGAAAGTTGGCCTTCTTGGCGCTGCTCTTTTAACCCTATTGGAAAAGTTATGAGTTATGGCCTTTTTGGGAACCAGTCTTTTAGCCCTTTTGGGTAAATTATGACTTCTGGCCTTCTTTGGCACTGGTCTTATAACCCCTTTGGGTAAGTAATGACTTCCGGCCATTTTTGGCACTGGTCTTATAACCCCTTTGGGTAAGATACAAGTTCTAGCCTTCTTGGGCACTGCTCTTTTAACCCCTTTGGGTAAGTTATGACTTCTGGCCATTTTTGGCACTGGTCTTTTAACCTCTTTGGGAAAGTTATGACTTCTGGCCTTCTTGGGCACTGGTCTTATAACCCCTTTGGGAAAGTTATGACTTCTGGCCTTCTTGGGCACTGGTATTATAACCCCTTTGGGAAAGTTCTGACTTCTGGCCTTCTTTGGCTCTGGTATTATAACCCTTTTGGGTAAGTTATGACTTCTGGCCTTTTAGGGCACTGGTCTTATAATCCCTTTGGGAAAGTTATGACTTCTGGCCTTCTTGGGCACTGGTCTTATAATCCCTTTGGGTAAGTTACGACTTCTGGCCATTTTTGGCACCGGTCTCTTAACCTCTTTGGGTAAGTTATACTCCGAGTTATCTCGTTTGGGTTGCATATTTCTAACTCGTCTGATGCTTCAAATCCTACTCAAAGTTCCAGTTACATGACTCAAATTTGAGTCGTCTGTTTCCAAATATGAGTTATATGACTCACATCCGAGTTATCTGATTTCAAATCCGAGTTACTTTACTCAAATTCGATTTATGTCTCGAATCTGAGTTACCTGGCTCAAAATCCGAGTTATATGACTCAAATTCGAGTTACATGAATCAAATCCGAGTTACTTTACTCCTATTTGACTTATGCCTCGAATCTGAGTTACCTGGCTCAAAATCCGAGTTATATGACTCAAATCCGAGTTACTTTACTGATATTTAACTTATGTCTCGAATCTGAGTTACCTGGCTCAAAATCTGAGTTACCTGGCTCAAAATCCGAGTTATATGACTCAAATCCGAGTTACATGACTCAAATCCGAGTTACTTTACTCATATTTGACTTACACCTCGAATCTGAGTTACCTGGTTCAAAATCCGAGTTATATGACTCAAATCTAAGTTACTTCACTCATATTTAACTTATGTCTCGAATCTGAGTTACCTCGCTCAAAATCCGAGTTATATGACTCAAATCCGAGTTACATGACTCAAATCCGAGTTACTTTACTCATATTTGACTTACGCCTCAAATCTGAGTTACCTGGCTCAAAATCCAAGTTATATGACTCAAATCCGAGTTACTTTACTCATATTTAACTTATGTCTCGAATCTGAGTTACCTGGCAAAAATCCGAGTTATATGACTCAAATCCGAGTTACTTTACTCATATTTAACTTATGTCTCGAATCTGAGTTACCTGGCTCAAAATCCGATTTATATAACTCAAATCCGAGTTATATGACTCAAATCCGAGTTACTTTACTCATATTTGACTTACGCCTCAAATCTGAGTTACCTGGCTCAAAATCCAAGTTATATGACTCAAATCCGAGCCATCTATTTGCCAAGATATAATTTGATTCGATGTGATGATGTAAATTTGCCTTTGATATGGATCCGAGATATAGATCCGAGATTAAGTTTTGGGGTATGATAATAGGGATAATCGCTGAGAGATCTAATTCGGGATGTTGATATTAGATATAGATTCGAGATATGATTAGCTGGCAAGTAGTCATCCGAGATATGAGATAACCTGGCAAGATAGTGAAATATCAATCCGAGTCCTAATATAACCTGGCAATCTAGCGACCTGAATCAAACTTTAGTCCGAATTAGAGTTACGCTTAGTACGCCGAGTCAGAATAAATCCGAGTTATAATATACCCTGGCAAGCTGAATCAAATGTTAGTCCGAATCATAAATAAACTGACTCAAATTCTAATCTAAATCATAAATAAACTAATTCAAATTCTATCTGAATCATCAATAAGCTGGCTGGTGAGTTGAGTTAAAGGTTAATCCGAAGTATAAATAAACTGACTCAAATTATATCTGAATCATCAATAAGCTTGTGAGCTGAATTAAAGGTTAATCCAAAGCATAAATAAATTGACTCCATTTCTGTCCGAATCATTAATAAGCTGGATGGTGAGCTGAGTTAAGGGTCAATCCAAAGCATAAATAAATTGACTCAATTTCTATGTGAATCATCAATAAGCTGACTCAGATTCTATCCGAATTATAAATAAGATGACTCAAATTCTATCCGAATCATAAATAAGCTGACAAATACATACCCAAATCAACATAAGTTTTTTCTCCATCTAAAGGTGATTCTATGGATACGTTGGATAGTCCCCGGGTTGAGTTATTTTCTCCCCGGGGTGAAGAATCAAATGTTGGTGGCTGAGTTATTTGGTACTTAAAATATGCTTGGAGAAGAGTTTGAGTTATTCTTGCTGAGTATTACCTGCTTTGCTGAGTCAGACTTGGAGACCCCTCTGCTAACCTCTGTGTTCTCTGTTCGCTTGAATGAGCTGCATGAGCTCTATGAAGAAGAGGTTGATGAAGATGCTCCCGTCCGGATGGAAACCCAACCAACGCCACTGAAAGAGCCCCACGGTGGGCGCCAAATGTCGTGGTGGTATCACAGCATGTGCCATTGGTAGGCTAAAGTTGGGGCCGATGGACGTGGAGTAATCCGGGGAGGGATGATGCAGTGAAGACCGCACTCGTATGAACAAAGAGAAATACAATGTATCTAGGATTGAAGCTCTCATGTGGAGATAACACCTCTTTCTCTACATCTAATATCTTATAATTTTGCCATACTTGTGGCTACAATCATGCTCCTTGAGCTGTATCTCCTATGCCTCTATCTAGATCTCTCTGTGAGAGTGGAGGAGGAAGAAGAAGAGCTCGTATTGAGCAGAGAGGGGAAGAGCCCTTCGGGGCCCCTCTGTGAACGATCCCCCTGCTGCTCCTTATAAAGGGGAGCCCAGGGGACAAGTCTTGTTCTCTAAGATTGACATCTAGGTTGCATATTCCTGGCATTTTCTGGAGATGCTCAACATATGCTCTAGAGATGCCAAGCATATTCCATGGAGATGCCAAGCATATTCCCTAGCATCCTCTTAGATGCCATGGCATATTCCATATGCCACGTGCCAGTCTGAGCTGGTGACGTCCCAAGACTGGCACGATACCTGTGGTGCTTGTCTTGGCTTGATATTGAGTCGTCGTGGCTGGACCGGACTCTCCGGTGTGGCTGGACCGGAGTCTCCGGTCCAATTAGTCCGGAAACTTTGAAGATTCTCCGGAGGTGTCTTTCCCAGATGCGCTAGACAATCTGATAGGTGGTCCGGAGGCTGGTCCGGAGTCTCCGGTGTAGACCGGAGTCTCCGGTCTGCACACTAGAATCTCCGGTCTGGAAGATACTCCAATAGTCAGAAAACGGTTCAGTGGAGGGGGGCTATAAATAGAGTACCTTATCCCCTTCCTCCAGTTGCTCGACCCACTCAAGAACACCATCCCCATTTGACCCACCAAATCAACAATATCTCTTCATCCAACCATCTAAAGTCATTGATCTTTGGAGAATCAAAGGAGGAGGGATTGATCTACAGCTTCACCAATAGAGATCTTCATTTCCCCCTCATTCACTTGAGGGCCCCATGCTCTAGTGTTTTTTTGGGAACCCTAGCTTTTGATTTGGTTCTTACAAGCTTGTCTTTTATTATTTGACAGCTTGCTTGTATTCGGGAGCCTCCAATTAAGTTGTGGATGTGTGCCTCTAACTTGTTGTAAAGGTGCCGACTTCCACCTCGAAGGTTGTCGATATAGTGGAAGAGGTGAATCGAACCCGTTGGGGTGAGGTTCATCGGAGAACAAGGGAGGCCTCTCGTGGCGTTGGTGGTTTGAAACCACCCCTCTCCAAACATAGATGTACTTCCCCTCAAAAGGAAGGAACTACGGGAGACAAAACCCTTGTGTCTCTGCGTGCTCCACTTTGGTTACTTCTATCCTTTACCGCACTTTACTTTACTTGTTCTTGCTTAGTATATGTGCTAGTTTGACATATAGGAAAATTCACCTTAGTTGCATAATCTAGAGAATTTACCTTTTTTGTTAAATCCTAATTTTAAAAAGAGTAAAATTTGAAGTAGCACCTATTCACCCCCCTCTAGGTGCCCATACGATCCTTTCAATTGGTATTAGAGCCACGTCTCTTTATTCGGGATTTACCGCCTAAGAGTATATGGATAGCCGTGTAGGAGAACATGATGGTAAGCCTAGTCACACGGTGACCATGGAGGATCTCAATAACTTGGAAACAATATGGAGCTCCACCCTTGTGGCACCCCGGATTTACGGTCTGAGCATACCCGTTATGCATACAATTCACGTTCCCATGATTCGTGAGCCGTGAGCATAACCGACCAGTATCATTACATCATCCATAAAGTAATGATTACAAAACTTACAAAGTGGCCATTATGGCAATTACAATACAAGTAGCGGAAGTCTTCAAGCGCAGAGCCCATGTCATGCCTTAACCTACATGCGACTGACTGGGAAGACGGCCTAGCTCGCATAGACGTCAGCACCTTCTTTACTTCTTAACATCTGCAATCTGGCCAAGTAAATAGCCAAGGACAATGCCGATGAGTACTTTGAATGTACTCTCAAACCACCAAGGTAAGGTAATAAGATAATGCATATTGGGCTGTGGCGACATAGCTCTACACTATAGTTGTTTCTGAAAAGCCTAACATTGGCATCTCTATAACTTTGTTGAAAAAGAGTTTTTGGAAATATGCCCCCTTTTAGAAAGTACGGATATCCCCATATCCTTGTTAAAAACATTGAAAATAGTTTTATCGTCAAACCCCTTTAATACATCTTCGACCATCTCTGGTCAAAACCAAATTCATTCTCATCTTTTCTCGTGACCAAGTCACATCCTCTTTATTCATCTCTACATATCCGAAGGGTACTCCTAGCACTTACCATTCCAACCGTCCTTGACCACGGACACGGCTATTCGAATAGATTAGACTCTGCAGAGTTTGTGCACTTTACCCACAAGAATTAATACATCCGTCGGGATAAAACCATGGCACGCTACACACGGTTGACGGGGGTTCGGATAATCAAACCTAGCTTTTCATTTGTCCATCCCTAGCAAAGGAGGCTTTTCCTTTTGGGTTTGTTCTCCCCGGTACGAGTATGTGGCCCAGGGCCATAGTCCTCCCTTCTACACTTCCATATACCCAAACCCGCAGCTTGGCAATATACAATTAGTGACTCCACTTCCTTCCCTACTCCTAAAGCATATCGTCCGCGGGATACCCAATTGTTGCACGACACTTCTGCCGTAGTGAGCGATGGGCCCTAGATCCATAGATCTATTGTAGAGTCCACTCGGGATTCCAGGGATTTCTCCTGTTAAGCAAGTACAAGCAGCCACAGCTAAGGACAACAACTACGATCTAAGCACCAATGACTGGTGTGTAGTGTGGTTGCACGGATAAGATATTGGCGTAGAACATCCCTTCTCTTTATTTTGCTTGAGTTTCTACTTATCCTCCTCATATCTTCCTTAGTAAAACCTCCACTCAGAAACGATGCCTCTTTCCAAGGGTTTTATTTTGAAAACTTTGTAGTAGGGTGAAACCCAAAATAGTTTTATCATTGAAAACCCGTAGTTTCCAAGAGGGAAGATGTTAAGCGTCTTAGCCTCAATATAAAGGATAAATATGGGTGTCAATAGTGTAGGTGTCCTAATGGACACTCATCCATAACTTGGAGGAGCCAAGTTACTCACGCCTTTTATTTGAAACATACCATGCATTAAATCATGCGATTCATAAATGAGATATAAAACAATTGATAAAAAGGAGTAGGTTAATATAGGAGTTCAGGAATGTTGGCTTGCCTGTGACCATCGAGATGTCCCTTGACTTCCTTATAATACCAAAATACCAATACAATTAATAATAAGAGAAACCCTATGCTTCCTTCTTCTCGGCGTCTCACAAACACAGCTATTGTTGTTATCGAGTATACATGCAAACAAGCAATACCACATTCAGTACATGGCATACAAACATCAAACCATACAACAAGCAAAGGATAATTACATGATATACATCAGTAGGGTGTTGGAGGTTTGATTTGATTGGATTGGGAGAAGATTTGGAGGCATTCGAAAAAGGGATCCTTTTGGATTTAAAGTCTAGGAACTACCTAAGAGAGGGGTTTTTGACCGATGATGCTCGACGTGGCACTTCGTTGGTAACCCCAAGCGTAGGGTGTGTGAAGAGCAAGCAGCAAGTTTTACCTCAGTTGAGACCGAGATTATCGAACTAGAAGGAGGAAGGAAACATCACACAGGTGTTGCAAACAACATGGAGACCTGCACAACACAAACTCAAGACTTTGCCCCAACGAATCAGTGAGGTTGTCAAGCTCAGCGGTTTTCTGTAACAAAGGATTAAACGTATGGTGTGGAAGGTCGTGGTTTGCAGCAAGTAAACAAGTAACAGTGGAAGATGTATCAATGGTACTGATTGGACCGGGGTCCATAGTTCACTAGAGGTGCTCTCCTTAGATAAACAACATGGGATGAAGGGTATACAAATTACAGCAGGGCAATTTACAGGAACTGAGCAAGGCATAACAATGCAATTACTAGCTAGAAAGATCCTATGAGGTTGATTGGGCAATACAACAATATACATAGACCGTCATCCAACTGCATCTATGAGTATAAGTCCACCTTCAGGTTATCATCTGAACCCCCTCCAGTATTAAGTTGCAAGCAACAGACAACTGCTTTAAGCAAAGTCTGTAAGGTAAACAGTCCACATGTTCCATGAACAAGAGACCGTTGTTTTCTCCCTAGTAGCAACAACACATCTACAACCGAAGAGATTTCTGTCACTTCCCTTGGAAACTAGAGGCACGAACCCACTATCGAGCATAAATACTCCCTCTTGGAGTCACTAGCAACCAGTTGGCCAAGATAACCACTAGCAACGGAGAGCATGCAAGATCAAAAACAACACAGACATGATAGAATCATAAACATAAAACCATTAATCAAACCAACATAAGAATCTCTATATCCATTGATGGGGATACGCCTACTGGGGTATACTCAGCGGGACGTTTCCGACTGGCCCAAGGGCTGGCGAGTGGGCCTGCATAACGGTGAGTGGATCAAAGCCCAGCAAGGTACTTGGCGACTGGAAGTTAAAGGCCCAGGCGAGTAGATAGGCCCAGTCGGACTAGGTTAAACGATTACTAAAGCTGTAACCGAATCGGTTGAGATATGTAAACCCTAGGGGAGGTGAGCCTATATAAACCTCCCTATGGGGTGAGTAGAGACACGTTCCCTCATACACCCAAGCAACTCGCCGCCTAGTCGCCGAGTTCGCCCATTGTAAACACATCCATAATACAATCTAGCAGGAGTAGGTCTTTACCCTCCGGGGCCGAACCGGTAAAACCCCAGTCTCGCCTCATCTCGACCGCAGATGGCTGGCCGCCTTGCCCTCGTTTCTACTACTCGCGCCGACAGCAGATCTGCCGTGGCCATTCCCGACAGTTGGCGCCCACCGTGGGGCCTGGCCGGTCTGGCCGGTGTTCTGCGGCGAGATCCAATCTGCCCATCAACGAGACGGTCGCCACCGGCCGTATGATAGCGATCGGCGAGATGCTCCAGATCTTGCCGAGCAGCTACGTCCCGGCGGCGCGACCCGTCACGCACAGCGTGATCCTGCCAATCGGCACGATCAGCCTCTTCGTCGGCCTCACCGACGCCATCACCTCGGAGGACTCGGCTCGCATCCGCGAGTCGCCACCACGCGATCGGCTCTCTGAGAGCCAGGTCCGCATGATCCACCGCCGCCGAGTACAACTCGCCCACAACGTGGGTCGGAACTCAGCCGCCGCAGATGCGCTCACCGACGACGCCGACTGGCGACCCCCGCCACTCACCGGATCCATCACCGCTGCCTCATCCGCGGCTCCATCGCCAGGTCTCCAACGCGGAGATTTCGAGGACCCTCCATCCTTGGGATCTTCGACCGACCGGTCGGAAAACTCCGCCGACCTCCACGACGAACCAGTCGCCATGCCGCGACCTACATGGCCACCGCGCCGATCCGCCGTAGGATCCTTTCTCCACCCCAATCCTCCTAACGCCACGGCAACGGAGGTCGAGGAACTCGCCTGAAATTGGCGGAGGCGATGCAAGGAGCAGGCCGAAAAATTTCGCCGAGCAAGTGACAGCAGAGAATCACGCTACCACCAGCCGGATCGGTCACGCTGAACCCCACCGTTCAGGGCGCTGAACTTCGACGAAAACGACCCGGCTCAGATAGCCGAGCGCGATTCGCGAGAACGCGCCACCAGAGGAAGCGCCTGCCCCGCCAGATCGACGGCGATGGGTTCCACCACCACCCAACCGCACCCTCCTGTGACCAGCCGCGGATAGTCGTCTCCTCACGGGAGCGAGACGCGAACGGCCTCCCACGGTTCTCCACCCCGATGGACAACCTCGTGGCAGGCCGATAGCATCACGGCCACCGGCGACGGTGCCTTACAGATCCAGTACGTCAAGGCCCTGCTCGCAAAGGCCGTGGAGCAGCAAAGAGCGGGCGCCGACTCGCAAGGGCGAGTATACTCGCGCTCCTCGGGAAGCAGGGCGGCCTCAAGCGGCCGCCCAGCGGCGGCAAACACCCTCAATTGCCCGCCACCAGAGCCACTGCAGCTCCAACGCCGACCCGTGAACGCGGCACTCTCCACCAACGATCCCAGGCCGGCGACCAACTTCGTCGCCACTAACGGAGAACCCATCGACGCCCGCACTCACATCATCAACAACCAAAACTGGCGCGCACGCCAGCCCGACGACCTGCGGCACACCCTAACTAACCGCCGCGATGGCGAGCCTATGGGGTCGCTTAGTCGACTAGGGCCTAAGTGCTTCGGACCAATGATCCGAGGCGAAAAGTATCCGCCAAACTTCAAGGCGCCAAAGGAGATAGAAAAATACGACTCCTCGTACGACCCCGCGGTCTGGCTCGACACATACCTCATGGCAATGGGGATCGCGGGTCACACTGACCTACTCGCCTGCTACCTCCCACTCGATGATGGAGGGACGCAGGCAATGGATCAACACGCCCCGTGACAAGATCGACTCGGGAGGAAATGCGAGACGCCGCAGCACTTCGAGTGCTCCTACACCCGCGCCACCTCCATCGAGGACACGAACGCGTCCAGGGACCTCGCGAAGTCGCAATCGGGTCCAACGGTGGCAAGAGCTCTGGTACAACGCGGTCGGCATCCACCCGGACACCGCGATCCATTGCTTCAAGACCTCGTGTCGCTACGAGCCTCTAGTCGCCAAGCTCAAGCGACACGCCCGCACACTCGACAACATCCCCGACCTCCTCGAGATCGCCAAACGGTACGCCGAGGAGGACCCCAACCAAGAAGTCGACGACGAGTCAGGAGGGCAACGCCGCACGGGCGGCAACGACGGCGGACGCCGAACCGACCTACGTTATAGCGGAACCCGCCTCACAGGCAAGCTCCGCAACGACGGGCGAGTCGACTTCGTCGCCAACGCTGGGCACGCACAACGCGAGCCCAAGAGCTACCGCCGCGACGGAGGGCAACGACGCGATGGCGGCAACTACAAGAACAAGCCAAGGTTCGATCCCGCGGCCCTCCTTAACCAACCATGTGCGTTTCACAGCAGGGAAGGAAAGCCCGCCACGCACACCACCGCCGACTGCCACACCCTCAGGGAAATCGAGAAGGCACGGCACGCGCGGGAGGACACCGACAACGACCCGCCAAATGGCGGAAAATTCGGCAAAGTAGCCGGCTCGCTACACACCTTCACCGGCTTCAACACGAAGCGCGAGAAGAAGGTCATCGCCCGCGCCGTCGCCGTCAATGCGGTGGCCCAAACAGACGTCCCCCAGTTCCTCAACTGGTCGGAACAGCCCATCACCTGGAGCCGGCAAGACCACTCGCCACGCATCGAGTACCCAGGACGAGTCGCCTTGGTGGTCAAGCCCAAGGTTGGCGACTACTGGCTCCCCAAGACACTGATGGACGGCGGCAGCTCCATCAACATCCTCTACCTCGACACCTTCCGGCGGTTACGGCTCCCGCAGTCGATGATCGAGACAACCCACACCACGTTCCACGGCATCGTCCCCGGTCGGAAGGCGTACCCGATCGGCAAAGTCACGCTACCCGTCACCTTCGGTACTCCAGCAAACTTCCGCACCGAGCGGATCGTCTTCGAGCTGGTGCCCTTCGACAGCCCCTACCATCGGCCCTGGGCGCCAGCGTCGCCAAATTCATGGCAGCGCACCACGCTGCATAACGCGATGAAGCTCCCGCCGCGGCGGCCATCACCATCAATGGCGACCCGACATGGCCGCCGAATGCGAGGCCAAAGGAGCCGAGCTCGACGCCGTCATCGCGCGAAGCTAATCACGCCGACGAGCTTGCCAACACGCGAGCGGGTCAACAATGACGACCCCACAATACTCAAGAAGCCCAACTCGAGGGCACGAACACCTCAACCTTTGAGGCCACGACGAACACCACCGTCGAGCTGGTCCCAGGCGACCCCAGCCAGACGGTGACGATCGGGACAGGCATGAGCCCAGCATAGGAAGGCGCACTCATCGAGTTCCTTCGTGAGAATAGGGACATCTTCGCATGGAAACCCTCCGACATGCCTGGTGTCCCTAGGGAGCTCGCTGAGCACAAACTAAACGCCGACCCCAAAGTGCGACCCGTCAAGCAGTCGCTACGGCCCTTCAATGAAGAACGCCGTCGAGCAATCGCCGAGGAAGTGCAGCGCCTGCTCGCTGCCGGCTTCATCCGACCAATCAAATACTCCAAGTGGCTGGCAAACCCAGTCCTGGTCGAGAAGAAAAACGGGACCTGGAGAATGTGTATCGACTACACAAACCTGAACAGCGCCTGCCCAAAGGAGCAGTTCGTCCTCCCACGGATCGATCAGATAATCGATTCAACCGCGGGCTCGGAGTCGCTATGTTTCCTCGACGCCTACTCCGGGTACAACCAGATCAAAATGGCTGTCGAGGATGAGGAGAAGACGGCGTTCATCACGCCATTCGGAGCCTTCTGCTACACCGCCATGACCTTCGGCCTCAAGAACGCCGGGGCAACCTACCAGCGGTGCATGCAAGAGTGCCTCGCGAGCCAAATTGGCCGCAACATCCACGTCTACATAGACGACGTGGTCGTGAAATCCGCTTGCCAAGGCGACCTACTCGTCGACCTAGCGGAGACCTTCGCCAATCTGCGGAGGTACAAGATAAAGCTCAACCCAGGCAAGTGCACCTTCGGTGTACCCACCGGGCAACTACTGGGGTACGTCGTCTCCAAACGAGGGATCGAGGCAAACCCAATGAAGATCGACACGATCGCCTCGCCGCAAAACCCGAGTGCTGCGACGCCCGGCTGGCCGGGCGTAGCGCTCTCGCCGCTTCATCCGCCTGGGCGAAAAGGCGATGCCCCTATACCGCCTGATGCGAAGAACCCCACCTTCCAAAGGGGACAAGGAGGCGGACGACGCGCGCGACCTCAAAAAGGTGCTACTCGCGCACCACTACTCGCCGCACTCCGACAAAGAGCCTATGCTGGTTTACGCCGCGTCCGGAAGCGTCGTCATTGCCGTAATGGTCGCCGAACACCAGAGGAAGGAATGGAGCGCCCAGCGGCCGGTGTACTACATCAGCGAGGTCCTCACCGAAGTCGCCGATACCCACAGTATCAAAAGCTGGTATACGCGGTCTTCCGGGCTCAGCGGCGCCTGCCGCACTACTTTCAGGAGCACCCGATCACGGTCGTCTCCTCAGCACCACTACAAGACATCATCCGCAATCGCGAGGCGACCGGGCGGGTCGCCAAGTGGGCCGTCGAGATCGGCGTCCACAACATTAAATACGAGCCACGAAGGGCGATTAAGTCGAGCATCGCGGACTTCATCGCCGATCGAGGAGGCCCAGAGCCGGAGAAGCCGCCGTACCTCCATTATCGAGCCTGCACTTTGACGGGTCCAAGAACGCGACGGCGCAGAGAGGATAGTGCCGACTTCACCAAAGGCGACAAGCTCGCTATCCTCCGCCAATTCACGCCGCACCAACAACATGGCTGAATACGAGGCCCTACTCCACGGCATGCGAGCCGCAAAGGAGATGAGCGTCAATCGCCTTCGATGCTACGGAGACTCCGACCTCGTTGCAGGTCAAGTTGCTGGCACCTGCGACGCCATCTCCCCCACCATGGCGGCGTATCGCCAAGAGGTGGATAAGTTAGGCGGCCACTTCACTGGCTACTCTGTCGAGTGGATCGACAGGCGGAAAAACGAGGAGGCCGACGCCCTCTCTCGCATCGGGTCGGCTCGACTCGCACCACCCGCCGGCGTGTTCCTCGACACAATCTCCAAACCATCAGTCTCTCCCCCGAGGGAGATCGACATCGGAGTCCCACTCCAACCAGAGGCAGCCTTGGTCGCACTCATCACCGAGCCAGACGACTGGACCAAGCCCTACATCGCCTACCTGGAGACCGGCACCCTGCCCGCAGACGAGACAAGCGCTCGAATGATTGTTCGCCGATGCAAGTCTTACACCATCATCGACGGCGAGCTACACAAGCGCAGCGTCACCGGCGTCTTCCAACGTTGCGTCCAACCGACTGAAGGACGCAAAATCCTCCACGACATCCACTCAGGCGATCGCCACCACGCCGCCAAGGCCTGGTCGCCAAGGCTATGCGACACGGCTTCTACTGGCCCACCGCACACGCAGACGCCGTCGATATCGTCCAGCGATGCGCCGGGTGCCAGAAATACGCCAACCAGACGCACGTACCAAGTTCAGCGCTCAAAACAATCCCCATCACCGCCATTCGCCGGTGGGGCATGGACATGGTAGGCCCTTTCAAGAAGGCTCCTCTGGCTACACCCACTTGCTAGTCGCCAACAAATTCACGAAGTGGGTGGAGGCCAAGACAGTCCGGAAATGCGACGGGAAGACCGCCACTAAGTTCCTACGCGAGCTCATATACCGCTACGGGTTCCCCAACAGCATCATCATGGACAACGGCACAAACTTCGCCAAGGGAGCAATGGCGATTCTGCGAAGAGCACCACATCCTCGACCGCCACCACACACCCGAGTCCAACGGCCAGCGGAACGAGCCAACCAAAGCATCCTCCACGGCTGAAGCCGCGACTCCAAGTACCACTCGAGCGCATTTGGATGCTGGGTCAAGAGCTACCTCCGTCATCCGGGAATCCGCACTCGGTCAACAGGTCGACGGATTCACCCTTCTTCATGGTCTACGGCGCCGGTCATGCCCACCGACCTCGAACACGACTCGCTGGTCGTCCACTATACGGAGGTCGCAAACGAGCTGGCCCGCCAAGATGGGCTCGACCAACTCGACGAAGCACGCGACCTCGCCGATCGTGCATCGCCATTTATCGGCAAGGGGCTCGCCGCTACCACAGCCGACGGTGAAAACCCGCACCTTCCAGAAGGCGACCTGGTGTTACGTCTCATCCAGACAAGAAGGGCATGCACAAGCTCTCCCTCCGTGGGAAGGCCCGTCGCTATCGGGCGCGTCGCAACGACGCCTACTACCTCATCGACGTCCGCGGGGACGGCGAACTCGACGTCAAGCGGCCATGGAATGTAAATCTCCTCCGGAAGTTCTACTCCTAGAACCCCACACATGTACTCTCCGGTCGCTATGAAATAAAAGAAATGGTTACTGCAAATTTCGCCTACTCTCCATGCCTTGTGCCACTCGCACTCGTAATAAACAGCGTCATGCTAAAATGCAGAAGTCAACCTTTGGTACAGCGACCGACACGGCTAAGTAGTGCGATGTAAGAGCACTGAGTCATTTCAGGTCTTGCGTCGTCCACGAAAAACGCCAATCCGGAGCCCCATTGGAGTCGCCCCGCTCGACTGGTTTTGCGAACCAAGACAACTGCCCTCGCTTCTCACAGCGACCCTGGTCCTCCGCATCCTCGGCATAGCGACTCGAACGGCTAAGTACCACGCTCGGGGACTGAATACCAGTTCGTCGCGATCGGTCAGGGAAAACGCCAAGTAAGAGAGCATACCCAGGACTCGCCACGTGACTGACCCTCCGGGCCAGGCAGGAGCGACGCGCTCACACCAACGCGCTCAGTCCTCGACCACCCTCGAGTCGCGCCTCGAACTACCAAGTACCACGCTCGGGGACTCGGCCACCCGACCCCGTTCGCGTACGGGAAAACGGTAAAGTACAGAGCACTCAAGGGAGTCGCCTTGCGACTGGCTCTCCGAGCTCGGGCGAGTCGACTAAACTAACAAAACACATGATAACAACAAACATCATATACGAGGTGAACCCCACAAAAGGGCGGACGCGCTCGGGGACTCACCCAAAATCAATCAAAAACACACAAACAAATAGCAAAATGAACACAACGTTCCATTCAATCGCATGTCGCCTTGTCTTATATTACAAATTATGCCCGCATGGCAGAACTGCTGCTAATACATCTAGGCAAACTATCCTATTCTGCAGGCTTCGATGACGACGCGCCAGAATCCCGGCGCTTACGGATGAACGCGGTGTACGGATTTGACGGATACGTCGTCAGCTCACCCGCCATCGCCGAGCGGAAAGGTTGCTCAACCTTGAAGTCACGATGCGGCGGCTCGGGGTCGTTCGGCGCGACGACCGTTTCCTGGTAGGGAAGGAGGTCGCCCATCGCCCAGACGTGCTCCGAGTACGCGGCGGCACGTTCCTGCAACTTCAGAACCTCGGACAGATCCACCGCGCCAGTCGACGAAGGATACCCACTTGTCACGTCGTCGAGGTCGAAATCCTCGGGAAGTGGGCGAGTCCAAGGCTCAGCGCTGTCGACGCTCCACGCCGCAACGCCGACCGCGTCATGAACTCTACGACCGCGGGCGCCTTCTCCAAATACTCCCACACCTCAACGAGGTCACTGGGAATTACCTCCGTGGGCGAGATCTCTTGAAGGTAGGCGCGGATGTACGTCGCCGACAGTGTCGCCAAGTCGACAAGCATACTTACGCACTCCCTCGCGTCAAGAGAGCTCGCTTCTTCTTGGCTACCAATAACACGACCTGCGAGAAGGAGACAGTTATGAGGACCACGGAAACCACAAACAATACATCCGAAAGGAAGGGAAGACGGACTCACCAAGCAACGGGCGGGCGAGTCCCGTGATGAAGCTCTGAAGCGACGTATGATCGTCTTGAAGCCCAACAATGAGGGCTTCCGACACCTTGCGGTCTTCCTCCGCGGCCGCAACGGCGGCCTTAGCTCGCCCGTTCGCCGAGCTTGCTTCTTCTTTTGCTTCCCGCAGTTCGCGCTCGAGGTCGGCGACCCTCTGCTCAGCAGCACTTAACGCAGATCGCACTACCACCAACTCTCCAGCAGGGACAAGCTCCTGGCGAGCCACCTCCGCCCGCGCAGCAACCAGCTCCTTGTTTTCTTCTTGGATAGCGACCAGCTCCTTCTCAGCACGCTGTTTCGCAGCCAATCGCTCCGCCGACTCCAGCTGCAGACCCTGCACATCATCAAAGTCAGCGATCATGAAAATTATTCAGTGCCCACCCGCTAAAATTTAGCGAGGACGCACTCGGGGACTGGCGGTCATGAAAATTACTCAGTGCCCACCCGCTAAAATTTAGCGAGCGCGCACTCGGGGACTGGCGATCACGAAAATTGCTCAGTGCCCACCCGCTAAAATTTAGCGAGTACGCACTCGGGGACTGGCGGTCATGAAAATTACTCAGTGCCCACCCGCTAAAATTTAGCGAGTACGCACTCGGGGACTGGCGGTCATGAAAATTACTCAGTGCCCACCCGCTAAAATTTAGCGAGCGCGCACTCGGGGACTGGCGATCACGAAAATTGCTCAGTGCCCACCCGCTAAAATTTAGCGCGTGTGCACTCGGGGACTGGCGGGCATGAAAATTACTCGGGCCCACCCGCTAAAATTTAGCGAGTACGCACTCGGGGACTGGCGATCATGAAAATTACTCAGTGCCCACCCGCTAAAATTTAGCGAGCGCGCACTCGGGGACTGGCGATCACGAAAATTGCTCAGTGCCCACCCGCTAAAATTTAGCGCGTGCGCACTCGGGGACTGGATGCGAAAATACAAAACGAGAAACTATAAGAATCAAGCCGCTACTAAGCACCGACCTGATCCTCGGGGACTGGAGGTACCTGGATGGCTGCGCCAAGCATGCCATGGAGTTGTATTGCGTCGACAGACGCAAGCAGCTGGCGCAGCCCGCGACGTTGGTCGACTTCGGCCGGCGGTCCTCGGAGTGAGGCTCGGGCGCAGCCCCGCTTGCGGGCTGCCTTGGTTACGGGCGGGAAGGTAGCGATCGAGGCACCCGCCCCAAAGGAAGTCGCTTCCTCCGGTCTAGGCAAGGAAACGCCATCCTTTGTAGACGCGGTTGCTTCCACTGCGGGCCCGGCCGGTGCGGCCGCCGTGTCGTCAGAGACAGCAACGATGACGTCGCCCTTGGCCTTCTTGTTGCCTTCTGTTGAGACGGCGACCTCGTCCACTTTCCTCTTGCGGGAAGGATCCTCCTCGCTCGCGGCGGAGGGTACCTTGGCCACGGTCGGGTGGCCCATCTTTTTCACTCCGGTCCTGCATATCAGATCAAATCAATAAAAGACAATCGAAGTATTTATAGAAAATAGAGAAGGCCGAATGCGCTCACTTGGCGACTGGAATGAAACGCAGCCCTGTACGAAGGCCGGCCGGTTTTTCCAGCTCAGGGCCCAGCTGGCGACTAAGCCCCAGTTCTAGGACGTCGCGGGCCCACGACACGGACGGCTTCTTCGTCGTCGAAGTCGCGGCTGGCGCCTCTGGGACGCCTTCGGCGGGGGCCTCCTCGCGAATTGGAGCTGCTGCGGCCGGAGCCTTCTTGCGGGGCGAGACCGCCACGCTCGGGACCTCCTTGCGAGGCGAAGTCGCCACAGCCGGAGCCTTCCCTAGCCCAGAGACCGGCGTGAATGGCGGGGGCATTGAGGCCAGCGGCGCTTCCATAGATGGCGCATCCAGCGCGGTTGTCGTCGGGGCCGCACCGTCGCCGGCCGAGTCGTGAGCATCAGAGCTGCTTGTTGAATGCGGCGGCGAGGCCGTCTTCGGCGGCTTCGCTTTCCTCTTCAGGGGGGCCCTCGCCTCCTTTTCCTTTTTCTTCTTCTTCGAAGGAGTGGCCTGGCGGCGCGAGGTGGTCTCTGGGAGCTCGTCGTCATCATGACGCCGAGGCTCGGCTCGCTTCGATTCACGACGCGTTGCCCGCGGGTCTTTCGGACCAGTGGGGCAATGTCCTCTTCGGACTCGTCCTCTTCATCCTCGTTGCCCTTGGCGGGTGGCGACTCGCTTGTATCCTGGGCGTATGGCCCCGGACTCTCGTCGTCGGCGGGTGGGAGCCACCCTTCCACCACTTGGAACAGCTGCAGTGAGCACGAAACGGAGTTAGAATTACCGCGACTGCATATGCTGCGACTGCGAACAAGATAAGTAAATTACCATCGGAGCCGGACGCTTCGCGGTGTAGGGGCGACCCCGGCCTGCGCATCTGCATATACCGCCTGGGTGATCTTCTTCAATGCCGGGAGGTAGTCCTCCAGCTTCCACTCGTCGAGGCAGGCTTTTGTCGAGTCTCCCCGACCCGTGTACTGATACATGTAATGGTCGCGTTGGGCGAGCGGGACGAGCCGCCGCCCAAGCCAACAATTGTACAAGTTTATTGTCTGGAGCCCCTTCTTCTTCAGACCACGGATGGTCTGGAGCATCTCGTCGACGACCATCCGCTGGTCGTCGGGAAGCTTGCCGACCTGGAGATGGCGTGGCTCGGAGCGGTTGGCCGAGTATCGCGGGATCGCCGCCTCGTCCTCCGGAGTCGCCTCGGTCACGTAGAACCATGACTTCTTCCAGTCGCTCGCTGCTTTGGCCGGCAGCATCAGGTCGAAGAAGGAAGCTTTGGATTTGAGTTGGAATGTCAGGCCGCCCGCGGCTAGCATTGGGCCGCCCGCCTCCTCGCGGCTGATCCGTCCATGGAACAGATCTTGCCACAAGGGAAAATAGGGCGGCCAAGTAGCACTTTCGCGAGCCACGAAGATGGCGAGCTGCTCGATGCTGTGGGGACCCGGTCGAGGCTGGATCCGTAGTAGGCGCCGGAAGAACAGAGATGTGGGAAACCCTAACCCCCGCTCGAGGTGACTAGTGAAGCAGACAAACTCTCTCTCTCGCGGGTTCGGGGTCGTTTCTCCGGCTGCGGGGATACGCCAACAGCCGGCCCGCAGGATTCCAGCCTCCTCGAAGGAGGCTAGCTGCGCCCTTGTGCACTTGGATCTGCCCCAAGGTTCGGTGGAGAGGGCCATGGTCGAAAGGTTGGTTGGAGATCGGAGGATTTCGGGTCGATTGGATCGCGGAAGCGAAGGAAGGAAGATGTGCGCACTCGGAAGAAATGGTGGGCGGTTGGGTTTGCGATAGCCTACCATTCCTCTTATATAGCGGAAGTTGCCCGCAAAATTAGGGGGCCGTTACCGCGCGATGATTACGCCAAAAGTTACCGTTTAGTTACCTTAACGGCTAGTTTGACTACGCCTGACGGTCCAACTCCAGCCACTCGGCTGGCTAAATCACTCGCCGAGACCGCGTCCGTTGGCTTGACTCGCCCAAGGCGCGATTCGGGTCGCCGGATTTTTCCCTTCATGCAGGAGCCCGCCGACGATTCGACTGGATGCCTACTTGAAGCCGTATACTCCGACTGCCAGCAGCCACTCACGCCCAATCAACGACGGCCTCGGGGACTACTGATGGGGATACGCCTACTGGGGTATACTCAGCGGGACGTTTCCGACTGGCCCAAGGGCTGGCGAGTGGGCCTGCATAACGGCGAGTGGATCAAAGCCCAGCAAGGTACTGGGCGACTGGAAGTTAAAGGCCCAAAGTAGTAGATAGGCCCGTCGGACTAGGTTAAACGATTACTAAAGTCAGAATCGAATCGGTTGAGATATGTAAACCCTAGGGGAGGTGAGCCTATATAAACCTCCCTATGGGGTGAGTAGAGACACGTTCCCTCATACACCCAAGCAACTCGCCGCCTAGTCGCCGAGTTCGCCCATTGTAAACACATCCATAATACAATCTAGCAGGAGTAGGTCTTTACCCTCCGGGGGGCCGAACCTGGGTAAAACCCCGAGTCTCTGCCCTCATCTCGCACCGCAGATGGCTGGCCGCCCTTGCCCCTCGTTCTACTACTCGCTGCCAATTGCAGCATCTGTCGTGGACATTCCCACGACATCCATTGGATCCCCGCAAACACAACATGCATGATTACAAATAGATTAGATCTTGATCATGAACGAATCTCACAAGATCTATACATGAAAGCACAAAGGAGGAGATAGAACCATCTAGCTACTACATGGACCCATAGTCCAAGGTGGAAGTACTCACGAATCATACCGGAGAGAAGGCCTCCGGGATGATCTCCCCTCCGGCAGGGTGCCGGGAAGAACTTCAGATCCCACCCGATCTAGGGACGATGGTGGTGGCGGCTATAGACGGTTTCGTGGATTTATGATCGGGTACTCAGGGTTTCTATATGGGGGGTTCTTATAGGTGAAGGGGCGATACCGGGAGTCGGTCAGGGTGCCCAAACCCTAGCCAGGCGCTAGGCTGGGCCCACATGCGCCTAGGGTGGGTCTGGCCCCCCTGGCTGGCCTTCCGGGCTCCCCTCTGGACTTCTTGTTCCCCACGAAAAGTTATTGACTTTGTCCTTACTCCCGTCCAATTCCAAGAATATTTCTTTACTAACTTTTCTGAAACCAAAAATAGAAGAAAATAGGCATCTGGCACTGTTGCAACTTGTTAATAGGTTAGTACCAGAAAACATGTAAAAAGCACCTCAAAGTGTGGACAAGTAAAGCAAAGTAGATACTAAACAAGCATGGAGCATCAAAAATTATAGATACGTTTCCAACGTATCAGCATCCCCAAGCTTAACTCCTGCTCGTCCTCGAGTAGGTAAGTGATAAAAGAATAATTTTTGAGGTGACATGCACCCTCATATTAAAGATCCAACCATTTGCAAGCATTGAAAGCTGGGATCAAAGAACTCTAAACATGTGCATGAAAGATGAAGTTCTAACAAGAGGACATAGTAATTATGCATGCAACATGGCAAGCTACAAACAAAGATCATGAATAATATGCATTGAAAAACGTTTGTTTGTTTCACATGCAGAAAACATAGCATAGTGGCAATCATCTTGTCCCTTATAGAGTAGCAATATAATGCATATGACACCTGCAAAGTTCACAAGGGTGACTAGAAACAGATAGCACATGAACAAGTAATAACACAATATGCATCAATTAATAAGCTTTGGAACATTGCACACAGAATGACAACTATGCTCTCTTAATGGTGCCTAAAGGTAGAAGGTGGAGACTCAATATGGTAGTGGAAGAAAGGCCTTTTTGTAAAGGAAGCAGGGATTACAAGTTTCAAAAATAGCTTCCAAAAATTATGGTACTTGTTAGCTTTCATCCCTCATTGCCCCTATCATAAGCATCTTGAAGTGGTTAAGGTTAAAGTGGCAAAGCTGGAGTATATGCTTGACGAAGTATAAGTTGCCAATCTCATGCCCCTTGAATACGAGGGACACACCTCATGCATATTCAACTTTGGGTCCAGGTAAATTCTTGTCACTTTAAGTATTTGCATATCATTGAGAACCGCCAACGGGGTACGCCTTTCACATGGTACAGGAGCTTTCACATAACCAAAATGACAAGGCAAGCAGACAATGAGCATCTTAGCAATTCATCTTATGTACCATGGGAATATGGTGCTTTTTTCCTCTCTTTCCTCTTTTCTCAATGTGTCTCTTTTTTTATAAGAAGAATGCTTCATAGATGTCACTATGGTGATGCTGCAAGTTTCCACCATGATTAGGCATGGCTTAGGATAGCGGCCCAGGCTTTTCTATAACACATGATACAAACTCCATGGACTTACAAGTTCTCCCTTTATTTCACACCGGTGACATCCATAGACAAAAGAACATGATATCAAATGAGTACAACAAGGTACAAGTGTAATGTTGAAAACGTTCCCCATGATAGCATGCTTCTGCTAATTCCAACTTATAAGTGCAAGCATATACAACAAAGTTTTCACAATTGTTCAAGTTTATTAGGGCAAAGAATAAAGTGTGCCAGCAAGTTCGTGAGGGCTTTAATCACTAAGTTTTCACATAACAAAATAGTTTTTTAATTGGAATATAGATGAAAACAAGAATATACTTTGGAGTGGTGTAACACACCATGCATAGGAGTTTATAGTGGACACTTTGGAATAACTTGGTTTCTTGGGAGTTGGAAGCATGAGTAGAACTTACTCATACAAGTGGAGGCTAGCAAAAGACTGGGAGCAACCACCTAAGAGAGCAATAATGTCCAAAATTATGCAATGCACCAAAGCAAACTAATAAAATCAAAGAGTGTTACTAGAAGTTAAGGACTAAATGATCATAGAGGCTAATGGTGACTTGTCATAGTCATAACATGGTGTGAGCATGTGCCAAGTCAACCCAAGAAAAACATCAAAGGAGAATACCACAATACTATGCTTTTGCATGCTAAAACAACGCATAATTTCTTCAAGGCACACTAAGCAATCCCAATTGTTTGGAAGAAGACGTGCTACAGAAATAATCACTAAGCTTAATGTTAAAATAACACCTAGCATGTCATGCTAAAGTATAAGTCATAGTCAATGCAAGCTCCTCTTGCACTTCAAGCAAGAACTTACTACTCCTTTCCAAACACCAAGCAAACTTATTTGCAAAACAACACAGCGAGAATGGGGGTCCAAACTACTAAAGAAAACTAAAAAAACTAAGCAAAGCAAACAAAAACTGAGACGCTCCAAGAACAACACAACTGTGCATGAAACAATAAAAACAAAGTGTCCAGACACACCTGAGATTTTTATTGATGAAGAAGGGGATGCCTTGGGCATCCCCAAGCTTTAACGCTTGTACTTCTTGGATATTTCTTGGGGTGACACCATGGTGGCATCCCCAAGCTTGAGCTTTTGTCCATTCTTCATCTCATTGCATCATTCTCTCTCTAAACATGAAATTTTTCCTTTATACAAAACTTCACACAATCTTCATTAGCAACATTAGCTTATTCAAAAGACATTAGACCACTGGAAAAGCTTTGGAACAGCAAGGCTTTCCACTAAAAACACAAGCTACTGTAGTAACTCCTTAAAAGAAACTCAATTTACCTGAAGAGAGGTAAAAAATGAATCAATAAGAAGCAAATGCAAATAATGGCAGAAATCTGTCAAAATAGACCATCAGGTAGAAACGAATTTTTTTGAACATCTTATGTTGCTCAAATCAAAAAGTGTTGAACTAACGAAAGTTATCCAACACACTGGGCGATTTATTATTAAAATTTGAGTTCAATTCGAGTTACATACCCTCCTCACGAATTTTTTGGTGGAGGACAGAAATCTGTTTCAGGACAGCAACTCCCCAAATCTTACTTTCCTCTCATTAGAGGTCATTCTTGGCACAAAAAGCAAACAAAAAGGATAAGGAGAGGTCATTACAGTAGTAATAACTTCCAAGACTCAAGGAAACTCTTGGGTTATCTCCCAACAAGTACTTTTCTTTATCGCCTTTAAGTTAGGCACAAGAAGCAAGAAGAATCAAATATTTTCAAATGAGGAAGCATTAACATCCATACTTGCAAATTCTTCAAGTATGAAAGGTATCTCATCCAAATGGGTTTTGGAGGATCCTTTCTCATCTCTCTTTAGTCTACTACCTTCATCAAAAAGATTTTCAAGGGAAATCCAATCGAAGTTATTTTCAAAGGCTTCATGCATTCCAACAAGCTTATAGGGTATGGGTATATTGAATTCCTCTCTAGGCTTTTTATCAGAAATACCCACAACATCTACACTTGAACCTAGCATATTGAAATGTTCAAAAACCTTTTAGCCTCCCTAGCAACATCATGAAATTCTTTTGATAAAGTTTCAAGGATGAATTCCCTTTTTCCACATTCTTCTCTTCTTTTAGGTTTAGGAATAAGAATTTTATGAAGGGGTTAAGGCTAACAAACCTAACCTCCAACATATGAACTAAAGAAGCTACAATAATCTCATAATTAGGAGCAAGTTCAGCTATAGATTTATCCTCAATATCCTCATGCTTGCTAACATAATTGAAGAATTCTTCAATATTATTTTTCCCAAATGTGGAGACACTACCTATTGCAAGGTCTTTCAGGGCGAACTTGGGGAACAACATGGTGAGCTAGAGCAAGGATTTTTTTGTGTGTTTTTGAATAAGGCAAGAAAACCAAGCTAGACTATTTTTTTGGGTTTTTTGGAAAGAGGCAAACAAAACCAAGTAAAAGAAATAAAGCAAACTAAAAACAAAGTAAAGAGAAAGGAAGTTAAGGACTCCCCTAGTGAAGACGTCCTTAGCCTCCCCGGCAACGGCGCCAGAAAGTCTTGATGATGCTCGACATGGCACTTCGTTGGTAACCCCAAGCGTAGGGTGTGTGAAGAGCAAGCAACAAGTTTTCCCACAGTTGATACCGAGGTTATCGAACCAGAAGGAGGAAGGAAACGTCACACAGGTGTTACAAACAATGTGGAAACCTGCACAACACAAACTCAAGACTTTCCCCCAACGAATCAGTGAGGTTGTCAAGCTCACCGGTTTGCTGTAACAAAGGATTAAACGTATGGTGTGGAAGGTAATGGTTTGCAGCAAGTAAACAAGTAAAGTGGAATATGTATCAATGGTAAAGATTGGATAGGGGTCCATAGTTCACTAGAGGTGCTCTCCTTAGATAAACAACATGGAATGAAGGGTAAACAAATTACCGCGGGGCAATTGACAGGAACTGAGAAAGGCATAACAATGCAATTACTAGCCAGAAAGATCCTATGAGGTTGATTGGGCAATACAACAATATACATAGACCGTCATCCAACTGCATCTATGACTAGAAGTCCACCTTCAGGTTATCATCCGAACCCCCTCCAGTATTAAGTTGCAAGCAACAGACAATTGCTTTAAGCAAAGTGTGTAAGGTAAACAGTCCACATGTACCATTAACAAGAGATTGTTGTTTTCTCCCTATTAGCAATAGCACATCTACAACCGAAGAGATTTCTGTCACTTCCCTTGGAAACTAGAGGCATGAACCCACTATCGAGCATAAATACTCCCTCTCGGAGTCACTAGCAACTACTTGGCCAAGATAACCACTAGCAACGGAGAGCATGCAAGATCACAAACAACACAGACATGATAGAACCATAAAGATAAAACCATTCATCAAAACAACAAAATAATCTCAATATCCATCAGATCCCCGCAAACACAACATGCATGATTACAAATAGATTAGATCTTGATCATGAACGGAGCTCACAAGATCTATACATGAAAGCACAAAGGAGGAGATATAACCATCTAGATACTACATGGACCCATAGTCCAAGGTGGAACCATCTAGATATAACCATCTAGATACCAGAGAGAAGGCCTCCGGGATGATCTCCCCTCCGGCAGGGTGCCGGGAAGAACTTCAGATCCCTCCCGATCTAGGGACGATGGTGGCGGTGGCTACAGATGGTTTCGTGGATTTCTGATCGGGTTCTCAGGGTTTCTGTATGGGGGCTTCTTATAGGCGAAGGGGCGAGACCGGGAGGCGGCCAGGGTGCCCACCCACGCCTAGGGTGGGTCTGGCCCCCCTGGCTGGCCTTCCGGGCTCCCCTCAGGACTTCTAGTTCCCCACGGAAAGTTATTGACTTTGTCCTTCGTCCCTTCCAATTCCGAGAATATTTGTTTACTAACTTTTCTGAAACCAAAAACAGCAGAAAATAGGCATCTGGCACTGTTGCAACTTGTTATTAGGTTAGTACCAGAAAACATGTAAAAATCACCTCAAAGTGTGGACAAGTAAAGCAAAGTAGATATCCAATGTATCATTGACCAAGGGATTGATCTGTATCATACCATTGTATAAAAATGATGCCATCAGATAGGTATTGATAAAATGAATCCAACAGAAGTGGCTTCTCTATTTTATCAAATTCCATTGACTTATAGTGATTTTTATACTGGATAAAACGCTAGTTTTAGGAAATAATTCACCAGAAAATTTATGGAGCTCCAAAAATTATTTCCTTAGGATATTAGGTAGTATTTAGTGACTGATTCAAGAGGTGTTGAAATCACCTCAAAACAATTAACATAATGCCCTTAAATTTCCAAAGACAGTACTGGCTTGGATTTGTCTTTTTCAGCATATTTAATCTACAGAATATTTTTATGTGATTCCAAGGAAAAGTGTTAGTTACTGAAAATACCTTTCGATAGAAATTGGAATCACCCTTTTTGGATAAACAAAACTATTGTGGTGAATTTATTGGTTTTCAAACAATGCACAGAATGTTTTAATTCACCAAAATTAGAGAACTGATCAATAAATTTTGGGGCTAATGGGTTTGATATATATGGGTACGTATAGGTACACAGAGTTGGAATTAGGTCAAAAATGAATTTACTTTGACATAGGGAATTTTGTGAAGTTAGAAATGCCCTATTTTTTATTATTTTTGCTATAGGTAATCTAGGAAGCAATTTTAGGTGGGACCAGTGGGACATGCAAGGTATGGATTATACCTTCCAGTACAAATTGGTTTTAGGACATTTGGGTAAATGAAACTCTCTGAAGAAAATTATTAGTGAAATGGATACCTCTTGGTAGATTATTTATCATATTTAATTTAGACATCCATGGGGCCCAACAAAGCTACTGCTTGTTGAAAGAGATATTCAGGAACCTTAGAAAATTTAGATCTAGTAATTTGGAATTATTTTCCATTTTCAAAACTATTTAAACCAAAATACTAATCTGCAGATCTGGTGAAAATAAATAAAACTAACAAGTCCACGGGCTGGGATCTAGGGCTACATGGGCCGCGTGGGGACGATTTGGCCCAATCGGGTAGCGACGCGCTGGGAGCTGGAAACTCAAACCCGCTGGGCGGGGCCCAGCGGTCAGTGGCAGCATGGGGGCGAAGGGGTACGGGGGAATAGGGGCCGTTGGATCAGAGGGGAGATCGACGGTGCATGTCGTCTCCCTCCTCCCAACCTGGCGGCAGGGTACCGAACCCTAGCAGGGGGAAGGGGCGGTGCTGGAGGGAAAACCGAGGCGCGGAGGAGCCGGGGATGTCCTAGGATGCAACAGCGGTCGACGACGAGTTCGAAGAGGGGCGACACGGGGTAGTTCGACGCCGGGAGGAAGCTTGCGCGAGGTCGCCCACCGGTGCACGCTCGGGAGGTCGTCGGGGAGGATCCTAGGGTTGCTGCAAGGCCATGAAAAAGATATGAGAAGATGTAGAGCAGCAAGGGGGTTCATGCAAGGTGACATGCATAGGGAGGGAGCAAGAGGAGAGAGAGAGAGAGAGAGCTTTGCTTGCAAGAAGAGGGGAGGCCGAAGCTTTTTTGCTTCTGTTCTCACGGGCAGGTACGGGCTAGGGGGAGGGAGAGCGAGCTCTGGGGTGTGAGTGGGGGTTTTTGGGGGGGAAATGAGGGAGGGGAGAAGGGGTGCATGGGCTCCTGGCCTTATACATCAAGGGGAGAGGCTGATGGTGGACTTGGTGTAGGTGGAGCTTGGGAGAGGGTGCTGGACAGGCATTGTGCAGCTGGGGTGGTGCTGGGTGGTGGTGTGGGGCCAACATATGACTAGCGAGTGGAGGGAGGGGTGGTGTGGTGTGGCTGTTGCCCCTTTTATTTAAAAGATATGCAAGATATGTTCCACCCTCTCTCACAAGCTTCACAAGCTAAAGCAAAAGTATTTGAGGTTGCCTACAGTGATTTCGACCAGAGGGGTTGTATGATGCTGATGATGATCAACAATGGTCACTGATGGTGGTTTGATTAGGTTTTTCTTTGAGCACAAGCTTGATAGCCAAAATTGACCCCAAACAATGTTGTGAAGGAAGTTGAAAAATTGCATTAGGCAAGGAGAGAAAAAGGTACTAGTGTGTGTATAGGGTCATGGCATAACCCTAATAATTATTTGGGATTTTTCTAATGATTTTTGGTGCACTTAAATTCATTTATTCAAAAAGTGAAGAAATAGTTTCTAGAGGCTCATGTTATATTTTTTACATTATACTAGATGGGTTTTTGATGTGATATGATCCTAAATACCATTTTACACATTGGAGAATTTTATTTGGATTTACTGAGGTGGAAAAGTATTTTTAAGGAATTATTTATTGTTTTTGCTATTTAAGAAAAAGGGCAAAAAGAAATACTAAAGAATCTCAAAAATATTTATTTTTGAGTTGGAGATATGGGATATGATATATAGGCATCAAATGTGCCTTGGGTTGGCAAGGTTATTTGGAGAAAAACAAACTTGCCTTTATAGAGAGGGTTTTGATGATTTTGTAGGATAATGAATTTAAATAGTTTTATGCTCCAAATAATTATGTAAATTATTTGCCAAGGGATAATATTCAAGTTAGGTGATGTAAACTTGATGTATGCATCATGGTCAACCTTGATCTTTGAACAAATGGGGTGAAAAGGTTGGAAACTATATTTGGGAGGATCTAGGGTTTGGTTATTTTTATGCCACCTAAACAGGGTTGGATTAGGGAGCTCAGAGCTCATCCTAGTACAAGGGGTATATGGATAGATAGATCAAGTCATACTGATGCTCTAGGAAGCAAGAGTTGGGCTTGCTTGCATTTGAGGTGGTCTAGAAGAGATGGCAAACTTTGTTGAAAATAAGGCTGCCATAACAGATACATCATGAAGTCTCCTAAACCATGTGGGTTTAAGAAGCACAAGGATCCACTAGAAACAAGTGAGGTGGGGATTTTTAGGCCATGATTAGTAGAGCATAATCATGCAAAGAGTTGGTCAAGGGGAGGTAGCATATAGATGTGTGCTTCTGCCAAAGTAGGCAAGATGATAAGATTTGCAGAAAAGATTACTATATTGACTAGAAAACCATCATGGAAGAGTGGGAGACAGAATGACTTAGCCCAGGGAAAGAGTGGGCTTTGGTAGTACTAAAGATGTATTACAATATGGTTCTAGTAAAATCTCAAGAATGCACATAGGCTGGAAGAGGTAGAGCTCCAAATATTGAAACTAGATAAGAAATCCAGACTTAGCCTGATGGGGATATGCCGAGTGGGGTATACTCAACAGGATGTTTGCTTATGGTCTATACTTCCAGCGAGTGGGCCTGCAGGACGGCGACTGGATCATGACCCAAGAGGAAGCTAGGCGATTGGAAGCTGGAGGCCCAGAAGCATAGCTAGGCCCTGTCGGATTAGGTCAAGCACCCTCCGAGTCCTTATCTAACTCGGTTGTAGTTCTGTAAACCCTAGAGAGGTGACTCTATATAAACCTCCCTAGGGTACGCATAGAGGACACATTCCATCATACACCCCCAGCGACTCGCCGCCTAGCCGCCGAGCTCGCCCTTGTACTCTCTCATCGATACAATCTAGCAGGAGTAGGTCTTTACCCTCCGGGGGGCCGAACCTTGGTAAAACCCTGTGTCTTTGCCCTCATCTCGCACCGCATATGGCTGGCCGCCCTTGCCCCTCGTTCTACTACTTGCTGCCGATTGCAGCATCTGTCGTGGCCATTCCCACGATAGTAGCGCCCACAGTGGGGCCTGGCTGGTCAGGACTGTGTTATGTGGCGAGATCCAACTTACCAATCAACTAGACGATCGCCACCAGCCGCATGATCGCCATCGGCGAGATACTCCAGATATGGCTGAGGAGCTACGTCCTGGCGGCACGCCCCTTCACGCACAACGTGATCATGCCAGTCGGCACGATCTGCCTCTTCGTCGGCTTCACCGACGTCTCATATCGGGCTTGCATCCGTGAGTCGCCACCGCGCGAGCGGCTCTCTGAGAGTTAGGTCCGCACCATCCATCACCTTGCCTCTGAGTACGGCTCGGCCAACAGCAACATGGCCGAGACCAGCGTGGCCGCTGACGACGCGGCCCTCAACAACAACGCCGAATCTAAGACCCCAGTGTCAATTGCCGTATCCATTGTCGCTGCATCACCCGTGGGCTCCATCACCCAAGTCTCCAACGTGGGGGACTTTGAGGATCCTTCCATTCTCGGGATCTTCGACTCTGATTCCGGATTAGAGAGCTCCGGCGACCTCCACGCCGGATCCAGTAGATTCGTAGTGACCTACATGGCGAGCGGCATGAGCACCCCGCCAGACCCCTTCTCCACACCGACCGCGAAGGCGATAGAGGTCGAGGAACTCCGCCTGTGCCTGGAGGAGGCGGTTCGCAAGGAACAAGCCGAGCGTGAAAAATTTCGCCTCGAACAAGCAATGGCGCAGAAGCTCTCGCTCTACCACCAGCGCCGCATCAGGTCGGGCCTGAACCCCACCGTTCAAGGTCGCGCCCTGAACTTCGACGACGAGAACGACACGGACCGCATGGCTGATCGCGTGGTATGTGAGAACGCGGCATCGGGAGGAAGTGCCCGGCCACCACCAGGGACAACGGTGCTTCCCCACCACCGCTCGGTCGCGCGCCCCCTCTAGACCAGCCAAGGATCATGATCTACCTGCAAGAGCGGGACGCGAACAGCCTCCCGCTGTTCTCCACTCCGATGGACAACGTCATCACGAGTCGAGCTACAGTCGCCAACCTCAACGTGAAGAGGGAAGGCGCACTGCAGATCCAGTACGCCAAGGCCCTACTCGCCAAGGCCGTCGAGCAGCAGACCGCAGGAGCGGACTCACGGGGGTGCATGTACGCCAGCTCTTCAGGAAGCAGGGCAGCCTCGAGCGGCCGCCAAACGATGGCAAACACTCTCAATTGCCCACCACCTGAGCCCCTATAGCTCCAACCATGGCCAGTTCATGCGGCACTCTTCACCAATGACCCGTGACCGACGAACAACATGGTTGCTGCCAATGGGCAGCCAGTCGACGCGCGGACCCACATCATCAACAACCAAAGCTGGCGCACACGCCAGCCCGATGACCTAAGGCACACCCTCCCCAACCGCCACGACGACGATCCAAGGGGATTGCTCAGCCGAGTCGGCCCCCAGTGCTTCAGACCAATGATCCTAGGCAAAAAATATCCGGCACCGGCCACACCAACCTACTCGCCGCTCGCTACCTCCCCCTGATGATGGAGGGAGCAAGCCGGCAATGGATCAACACCCTCCCCGCGGACAGCATCGATTCCTGGGAGGAGATGCGCCACGCCTTCGTCAGGAACTTTAAGGGTTCTTACACATGTGCCACCACCATCTAGGACCTTGAGCGATGCGTCCAGGGGCCCCGCGAGTCGACCCGCAGCTGGGTCCAATGGTGGCAGGACATGTGGTTCAATGCAGCCGGCATCCACCCGGACACGACGATACACTTCTTCAAGACCTCGTGCCGCTACGAGCCCTTGGTATCCAAGCTCAAGCGGGTGTGCAAGACACTTGACAACATCCCAGACCTCCTCGAGATTGCCAAGCTATATGCGGAGGAGGACCCGAACCAAGAAACCAACGACGAGTCGGGTGGAAACTGCCGCTCAAGCGGGAGGCGACCCACTACGCTACAACAACACTCTCCTCACTGGCAAACGCCGCGGTGACGGGCGAGTCGACTTCCTCGCCAACTCTAGCTATGCGCCACACGACCCCAAGAGCTTCCGCCGCGACGGAGGCCCACACCGCAACGGCGACAATTACAAGGCGAGGCCGAAATTCGACCCCGCGGCTCTCCTCAACAAGTCCTGCGTGTTCCACAGCAGGGAGGGGAAGACTGCCATGTGCACGACCGCTGACTGCCACTCCCTGAAGGAGATCGAGAATGCACGGCGCGCACAGGAGTACCCCAACAACCACCTGCCAAATGGAGGGCCATTCGTCAACAACGTTGGGTTGCTCCACACCTTCACCGGGTTTAGCACCAAGCGCGAGAAGAAGGTCATCGCCCGCGTCGTCGCCATCAACGCGGTGTCCCAAGTCGACGTCCCCCACTTCCTCAACTGGTCCGAACAACGGATCCCCTGGAGCCACGAGGACTAATCGCCACAAATCGAATACCCGGGGTGAGTCGCCCTAGTGGTCAAGCCCAAAGTGGGCGACTCTGGCTCCCCAAGACGCTGATGGACGGCGGAAGCTCCATCAACATACTCTAGATCGAAACGACCTACACCACCTTCCACGTCATCGTCCCCGGTCGTAAGGCGTACCCAATCGGCAAGGTGACGTTTCCAGTCACCTTTGGCACTCCAACAAATTTCTGCACCGAGCGGATTGTCTTCGATCTGGTGCCCTTCAATAGCGCCTACCATTGCGTCTTGGGGCAGCAAGCGTTCACCAAGTTCATGGCGGCGCCACACTACGCGTACAACGCGATGAAGCTCCCAGGGCCATGCGGTATCATCACCGTCCACGGCGACCCCGACATATCCGCGGAGTGCGAGGCCAAGGAGGCCGAGCTCGCCGACACCGTCATCACCGCAGAAGCCAACCACGCGGAGGAGCTCGCCAAGTAAATGAGCGGGGTCGACAATGATGACCCCACAATACTCAGGAAGCCCAGATTGGAGAACGGCGGCTCGACCGCATTCGAGGCAACAACGCACACGTGCTCCATCGAGCTGGTCCCAGCCGACTCCAGCCAGACGGTGACGATCGGGACAGGCATGAGCCCAACATAGGAAGGCGCACTCATCAAGTTCATATGTGAGAATCGCGACATCTTCGCATGGAAGCCATATGAAATGCATGGTGTCCCAAGGGAACTTGCTAAGCACAAACTCAACACCGACCCCAAAGCGCGACCCATCAAGCAGTCGTTGCGGCCCTTCAATGAAGAGCGCCACCGAGCAATCGTCGAGGAGGTGCAGCGTCTACTCGCTGAAGGCTTCATACGGCCAATCAAATACTCCAAGTGGCTACCAAACCCAGTCCTGGTCGAAAAGAAGAATGGGACCTGGAGAATGTGTATCGATTACACAAACCTCAACAGCTCCTGCCCAAAGGAGTAGTTTGTCCTCCTGCAGATAGATCAAATCATCGACTCGACCGCGGGCTCGGAGTCACTATGTTTCCTTGACGCCTACACTAGTTACAAACAGATCAAAATGGCAGTCGAGGACGAGAAGAAGACGGCGTTCATCACGCCATTTAGAGCATTCTGCTACACTACCATGACATTCAGCCTCAAGAACGCCGGAGCGACCTACAAGAGGTGCATGCAGGAATGCCTTGCAAGACAAATGGCCGCAACATCCACGTCTACATTGACGACATGGTGGTGAAGTCCACTCGCCAGGGCGATCTACTCGCCGACCTGTCCGAAATCTTCGCAAATGTGCGGAGGTACACGATCAAACTCAACCCAGGAAAGTGCACCTTCCTTTTACCTACTGGACATCTGCTGGGGTACGTAGTATCCAAACGAGGCATCGAGGCGAACCCCACCAAGATCAACACGATCGCCCGGCTCGGCAAACCCGAGTGCCTGCGCGATGTCCAGAAGCTGGCCGGGCGAGTCATGGCTCTAAGTCGCTTCATCCCCCGGCTAGGCGAGAAGGAAATGCCTCTCTACCGCCTAATGTGCAAGAACCCCACGTTCTAGTGGGACAAGGAGGCAGACGACGCGCTCCCCGCACTCAAGGAAGTGCTACTCGTGGCCCTGCTACTCGCCGCCCCCGTCGACAAGGAGCCCATGCTCATCTATGTCGCGGCATCCGAATGAGTCATCAATGCCATCATGGTCGTCGAACGACCATAAGAGGGCAAGGAGCGCCCAGTGCAGCGACCTGTCTACTACATCAGCGAAGTTCTCACCGAGTCGCGATAGCGCTACCCGCAGTACCAGGAGTTGGTATATGCGGTCTTCCGAGCCCAGCGGCAACTGCCGCACTATTTCCAGGAGCATGCAATCACAGTCGTCTCCTCGGCACCATTGCAGGACATCATCCGCAACCGTGAAGTTACTGGACGAGTCGCTAAGTGGGCTGTCGAGATCGGAGTCCACAACATCAAGTATGAGCCGCGCAAGGCAATCAAGTCGCAGGCCCTGGCGGACTTCCTCGCCGACTGGGAGGAGGCGCAGCAGCCGAAGAAGCTACCGTACCTCCATTACTGGTCGCTACACTTCGACAGGTCCAAGAACGCAGACGGAGCAGGGGCAGGGATCGTCCTCACGACCCCCAAGGGAGAAAAGCTACGCTATGTACTATACCTCGATTTCACCCCCTACACCAACAACATGGCCGAGTACGAGGCCCTCCTTCATGGTATGCAAGCGGCCAAGGACATGAACATCAACCGTCTGTGCTGCTACGACGACTTCAACCTCGTCGCCGCACAAGTCTCCGGCACCTACGACGATGTCTCCCCACCATGGCGGCATACCTCCAAGCAGTGGACCAGCTGGGGGGCACTTCGTTGGCTACTCCGTGGAGTGGATCGACCGGCGCAAGAATGAAGAGGCTGACACCCTCTCTAGCATCGGGTTGGCTAGTCACATGCCACCCGCCGGTGTCTTCCTCGACACCACCAAGCCATCAGTCTCTCCCCCGAGGGAGATCGACATCGGGATACAGCTGCAACCAGAACCAGCCATGGTCACCATGATCGCGGAACCAAGCGACTGGACAGCGCCATATGTCGCTTACCTGGAAGAAGGGACCCTACCCGCTGATGAGATGGAGGCCCGGTGCACCGCTCCAAGTCCTTCGTCATCATCAACGACGAGCTCCACAAGCGCAGCGTGACCGACGTGTTCCAACGCTGCGTATAACCCGCAGAAGGTCGCAAAATCCTCAAAGACATCCACGCCGTTGACTGTGGTCACCACGCTGGCGCCCGGTCCCTGGTCGCCAAGGCCATGCGACATGTCTTCTACTGTCTCACCGCACACGCCGACACGGTCGACATCGTCCAACGCTGCGTCGGGTGTCAGAAGTACACCAATCAGACTCACGTACCAAGCTCGACGCACAAAACCATCCCCATCACCTGACCATTCGCTGTATGGGGCATGGACATGGTGGACCCCTTCAAGAAGGCCCCCTCCGGGTACACCCACCTCCTGGTCGTAGTCGACAAATTCACAAAGTGGGTGGAGGCCAAGGCAGTCCGCAAGTGCGACGGGAAGACCGCCACCAAGTTCCTACGCAAGCTCATCTATCTCTACGGGTTCCCGCACAACATCATTACGGACAACGGCACCAACTTCACCAAGGGGGCCATGGCCGAATTCTGCCAGGAGCACAATGTACGGCTCGACCTCGCCTCAGTCGGCCACCTAGAGTCCAACGGCCAGGCGGAACGCGCCAACCATAGCATCCTCCACGACCTGAAGCCGTGACTGCAAGTTCCGCTCGAGCAAACTCTACGGTGCTGGGTCGAATAACTCCCCTCTGTCATCTGGGGCATCCGCACCTCCATCAACAGGTCGACTGGGTTCACCCCCTTCTTCATGGTGTACGGCGCTGAAGCCGTCATGCCGACTGACCTCGAGCATGACTTGCCTCGGGTCGTCAACTACGCGGAGGCCGACAACGAGCTCGCACGCCAAGATGGAGTCAACCAGCTCGACAAAGCACGCGACCTAGCGTCCTCCTGCACCGCCATCAACCAGCAAGGACTCCGCCGGTACCATAGCCGCCGAGTCCGAACTCGCATCTTCCAGGAAGGCGACCTGGTCCTACGTCTGATCCAGGTCAAGAAGGGCATGCACAAGCTCTCTCCCCCGTGGGAGGGACCATTCGCCATAGGACGCGTCCTGGGCAACGATGCCTACTACCTCATCGACGTCCGAGGTGACGGACAACTCGACGTCAAGCGGCCGTGGAATGTAAACCTCCTAAGGAAGTTCGACACCTATAAATCCAACATGTACCCCCGCTATGAAATAAAGAAGATCGATTTGCACAAATTGTGTCTACTCTTCATATCTTGTGCCACCCGCACTCGTAAAAATAGCGTCACGCTAACCGCGGAAGTCAACCCATTGTTAGGCGACCGGCACGGCTAAGTAGTGCGATACAAGGGCACCGATAAATTATGGGCCTTGTGTCGTCCACGAAAACGCCAACCCGGAGCCCCATCGGATTCGCCTCACTCGACTGGCTCGTCGGGCCAAGATGACCGCATTTGTAGCGACTCGAACGGTCAAGTACCACACTCGGGGACTGACGCCAGTTCAAACCCACGCAGCTAGGGAAAACACCAAGTATGTGAGCGCGTCCTGGACTCGCCAAGCGACTGATTCTCCGAGTCAAGTGGAGCGACGCACCAAATACAACGCGCTCCTTCCTCACCTACCTTGGGCATGCGACTAGAACGGTTAAGTACCACGCTCGGGGACTCTCCCAACCGACCCCGTTCGCGTCCGGGAACAAGGCTACGTATAGAGCACCCCTTGGGATCGCCATGCGACTGGCTTTCCAAGCCACGACGAGTCGACCTAAACTAACTAACAGCACAACAACAAACATACACACAAAGAAACGAGGTAAACCCCACCAAAGGGCGGACGCGCTCGGGGACTCGGACAACCGAACAAATCAAAGTCAAAACAAAACTGACAAAATCATTCATGCATTCCTTCTGGCAACAAAATCTGTTTGCTTACAAGGGCAGGCATACATTTTGTTACAACTAACGCCAATCGGCAAAATGGTCTACTCCGCAGGTTTCGACGATGTTGCACCACCGCCTTCGCAAACACGGATGAAGGGAACCCACGGGTTCGACAGATACGTCGTCAGGGTACCATCCATCACCGATCGGAATGGCTTCTCCACCTTGAGGTCGCGGTTCGCCGGCTCGGGGTTGTTCGGGGCGACAATCGTCTCTTGATACGGTAGGAAGTCGCCCATCGCCAACACCCGATCGGAGTAGACCGTGGCCCAGTCGGTCAGCTTTAGCACATCGGAGATCTCGACTGAGCCCATCGCCGAAGGGTACCCGCTGGTGACGTCATCAAGGTCGAAGTCATCGGGAAAGTGCATGAGCCTAAGGCTCAGCGCAGTCGCAGCTCCATGACGGAAAACCGACTGCGACATGAACTCCACAACTGTAAGAGCGCCCTCCAGATAGCGCTAGACTTTGGTGAGTTAGCTAGGGATCACCTCCGTTGGCGAGATCTCCTGAAGGTACATGCGAATGCAAGTCGCCGAAAGAGCGACAAAGTCCACTAGCATGGTGACACACTTCCCCGCATCGTATGACTGCGCCTCAGCCTCGTCATCAAGAATATTCCCTGCAAAGCACAAGCAGTTCACAATCAGAAGGGGGCAAAAACGCAAAGGCGACCCGCACGCTCGGGGACTCGCCAGACCAACCACACGAAAGACAAAGGAACTCACCAATAAAGGGACGACATCACCTTGTAAAGAAGACTCGACAAGTCCGTCTGCAACCTCGCGATGAGAGCATCCGACACCTTCCGATCTTCGGCAGCGCAGCGACACCCGCCTTAGCCCTCTCGACCACCGAGTTCGCCTCCCCCTTCGCTGCTTTGAGCTCCCGCTCCAGCATGGCCACTCGCTTCTCTGCGAAGGTCAACGATGACTGGGCAGCCGTCAATTCGCTCGAAGCGACCAAACCATCGCGAGCTTTGTCCATCATGGTCGCATGACCTTCTTCATTAACACGAGTGTGAGTACGAAGCCAGAAAAATACATCCATGGAGAAGGGAATATCAAGTTCTTACCAGCAACCGCTTGAAGTTGTTCGTTCACCTCTTGCATGGAGTAGAATTCCTTCTCCAGACGCTCCTTGGCGGCCAATCGCTTCGCTGAAATTCATCGACTAGCCACTCGGGGACTGGAGAGTAAAAGACAGTAAGAATCTACCCGCTGAAATTCAGCGACCAGATCCTCCGGGACTAGATATACCTGGACAGCCGCACCCAACATAATGTGCAGCTCGACTACATCCACCGACGGGAGCACAAGAGGTGTGTTCCCGCGACGTTGCTCGACCTCCAAGCCTAAAATTTTGGGCACCTGGGCCGACTGCGCTGACGCACTCGCGATGAAGGCCCTCGCCATAAAGCGATGGAAGGTCGCCACCGCCACTCCCACAACACTTGTCGATGGGCCCACTGCCCCGACTAGTGAAAAAAATGCAGATTCCACCTTCTGCGACCCCGCGTCCTCCACTATGGCCTTCACGGTCGCATCCGCTCCACTCGGAGCCTCACTAGGGGCATCGACTGGCTCGTTCGAGATCATGACGACCTCATCGCCCTTCGCCTTCTTCGCGCCTTCAGCAGGCGCCTCGGCATTTTCGCCCTTCCTCTTCTTCGAGGGATCGACTTCCGCCCCTATGGTACCTACTAGAACCTTGGCCACTGAGGGGTAACCGATTTTCTTCATGCCAGTCCTGCAAAACGACATCATCAGCAAACTCGCCAGACAAGTACAAGCCAGTATCTCAAAGGAATACATCAAAACACTTACTTGGCGACTGGGATTAAGCCCAGGCCGGTGTCGATATGCGCCGGCTTCTCCAACTCTGTCCCTAGTTTCCGCCTGAGGCCCGTTTCGAGCAATCTAGGATCCCAAGACACATAGGCCTTCTTCGAGGATGAAGCCGCAGCAGGAAGGTCCCCGGCGATCGACGCTGGTGCTTCCCACGGTGGCAACGCCCCTGTGGGTGGATCAGCCCCGAGCCCGGTGACTACGGAGAAGGGTGGTGGCAGTGACGCCAACGGCACTTCGTCTTCTACCACGGCCGTGTCAGCCTCTGCAGTTTCCCGCGCCGGCACGCTGGCCCCGGCCTTGTTAGCCGCGCTTGTCGCTTTGGAGCTACTCGCAGACCAAGGCGGCGACACCTCTTTGGCCGGTCCCTTCTTCTTAAGCGACTTATTCTTTGACGGCGTGGCCACGCGCCGAGAAGTATGTTCGAGGGCCTCTTCTTCGCCCCCATCATGGGCCTTGAGGCTCTTGCTGGCCTCGAGCTTGCGCTGCCATTGCCCGCGGTTCTTTCGAACCGCGAGTGCGGGGACCTCTACAGCCTCGTCGTTATCATCATCATCATCATCATCATCATCATCGTCGTCATCATCGTCGTCGTCGCCTCCGACATTATCCTTGTCGGAGGAAGACTCGCTCTCGTCCTCTATGGACTCGTTCGAGATCTCATCATCAGCGGGTGGAAGCCAACCTTCCACCACTTGGAACAGCTGCACAAACAGAACACCATCAGCAAAATTGCATTTGCATGTCTACAACTGCAAAATGGACAAGGAAGAAAGGACTTACTGGCGGAGCCTTGCGCTTCATGGTGTATGGTGGAATCCAGGCCTTTGCGTCAATATATTCCGTGTCGGTTATCTTCTTTAGAGCGAGGGATTAATCGTTGGCCTTCCACTCGGCGGTGCAAGACTTGGTCGCGTCGTCCTTACTCGTGTACTCGTACATCTAATGGGCGCGGCTGGCTAGAGGCACCAGCCGCTGCCCGAGCCAGCAGTTGTACAGGTTGATGGTTTGAAGGTTGTTCTTCTTTAATTGACTGATCGTCGTCAACATCTCGTCGACCACCATCCGGTGGTCGAGCGTGAGTTTGGCGACTTGAAGCCGTCGCAGCTCGGGCCGGTCGGTAGAGTACATCGGGAGCGCCATCTCGCTGTCCAGCATCGAATCGCTGACATAGAACCAATGCTTCTTCCACTCGTTCGCTGCCTTCTTCGACATCATGACGTCGAGGAAGGAGGCCTTGTAATTCAGTTGGAAGGTGAGGCTGCTAGCCGCTAGCATCTCGCCGCCGGCCCCTTCGCGTCCGATCTACCCGTGGAATAGCTCCTGCCACAGGGGGAAATATGGGCGGTAGCCCAGATAGCACTCGCAAAACGCCATGAAAATGGCGAGTTGCTCGATGCTATGCGGCCCTAGATCCGATGGCTGGATGCCGTAATATGAGCAGAAGCGGCGAAAGAAGATCAAGGTGGGGAAGTTGAGCCCCCTCTCGAGATGGCTGGAGAAGCAGATGAACTCCCCATCGTGCGGAGTCGGCTCCACTTCTCCGGCTGCGGGGATTCACCATCTCCCGACGCAAATAATTCCCGCATCCTCGAAGGATTTTAGCAGCACCTTCATGCACTTGGATCTCCCCCACAGATCTTTCGGTGGCGCCATCGATCGGAGGATCTGAGATCGCGGGGTCACAGTGGAATCACTGGATCGCTCTAGCTCGTGCTGGAAGAGATGGAAGATTGAGAGACGCACGAGGTCGAAGGAAATGTGTGGAATGATCGCTCTTCACCCGTCACTCTTCTTATATAGAGGTTGTTACCCGCCATTTTCGGGGAGCCGTTACCTCACGGTTTATTGTGCCAATATTACCGTTGGATTACCCAATGGCTAGTTTGACCAAGATTGAAGGTCCAACTTTGCTCACTTGACTTGTTAGCCGCAGTGATTCAATTACTCGTCGACCCATTCACCATAGCTGCGATTCGACTTCTCGCCGACCTATTCACCATAGCAGCGATTTGACTCCTCGTCGACCTATTTGCCAGATTGGCGATTCGAATGGTCGCCTTTATTGCGACTGAGGAAACATGCTAAAGATTCTTTCTTCCATTGAACGAGTCCACCACCGATTCGACTGAGTGTCCAAATTGGACCCGAATACTCCGACTGCCAAAGAACACCTGCGACGAATCAACGACGGCCTCGGGGACTACTGATGGGGATATGTCGAGTGGGGTATACTTAGCAGGACGTTACCTACTGGTCTATACTGCCAGCGAGTGGGCCTGCTGGATGGCGACTGGATCACGACCCAAGAGGAAGCTAGGCGATTGGAAGCTGGAGGCCCAGAAGCGTAGCTAGGCCCAGTAAGATTAGGTCAAGCACCCTCTGAGTCCTTATCTAACTCGGTTGTAGATCTGTAAAACATAGCAAGGTGACTCTATATAAACCATCCTAGGGTACACATAGAGGACACGTTCCATCATACACCCCCTACCACTCGCAGCCTAGCCGTCGATCTCGCCCTTGTACTTACTCATCAATACAATCTAGAAGGAGTAGGTCTTTACTCTCTGGGGGGCCGAACCTGGGTAAAACCCTGTGTATTTGCCCTCATATCGCACCGCAGATGGCTGGCCGCCCTTGCCCCTCGTTCTACTACTCGCTACCGATTGCAGCATCTGCTGTGGCCATTCCCACGACATAGCCATTTTGGCAGATTTAGAGATTTTGACTAGTATGCAAGAGGGAAACATTTGAGAGGGTGGCAAGGGTTTATCCTTTCCATTAAGTGGTTGATATTGAGGTATAGATTGAATAGAGGGGATCCAAACTTGGATTGTTTCTTCACTAGGTTGGAAACCATCAAGAGGGATTATCCCTGGATTGATCTGATCAGGAGATGAGATGGTTACTTTAGTGGCTTGGGATAGATCCAGATTTTGGATGCTTAGTTTGAGATTCATGATCACAAACAAAGATTGGTTCCTAAGGGATGAGCTACTAGATTAGCTCACTCTAGTTCCTAAGCAAACAAGGCAATCAGCAGATCAGGGCAATTCATCAGACAACAGATCAAGGCACTTCATATTATCACTTATCCAACTATTACTAGGGTTACCATCAAGCCTAGATTGAGGTAAGGATGGGTATTTTGAATTGTTTATACTTTGAAGTAATATAAGACCGTCTTGGTATTTCTACCAAGATTGAAATGAAAAGGTTTTAATAAAGGTTTTGGAAAACCTAGGGGAAGAGTAGCTGAGAGTTCTGTCTTGAAAACATAAGGATATTATATATAGGTCTCCATAGTTTTGTTAAGAGAAACTAGTAAAGTATTTTGTTGTGTCAAAGTCATCTTCGCTCAGGTTTTGAAATGCCAGAACATTTGAGAATATGAAATATGAGGCAAGACATCTCTTTTGTAAAATAGCTTTTGTAAACTAGTGCTGGGTTAAGGAGTACATCATCTAATACACAAACAGTTGCATGAGCACAAGCAAACAAGTAAGCAAACATTGTAACACTTAAGAAGAAAAAAGTTTTTGTCCCCCCTGATTTTTGCCTTCTAGACAACAAATAAGGGTTGCTAAAATTGGGATGTTACAGACCTTTCTCCCTTAAAATAATCTTGTCCCGAGATTATGGAGTAGGGTTGGGTGATAACATCCGCTTAAAAATTTCAACGGTGGAAATTATGAGATGTTAACAGGTCTTCAAATAAACAAGCATGGTCAGCTATGGTTCGGAGCTGAGAGGCTGCGAGTTTTGGCGTTTAGACTAAGCGAGTGGAAAAAGACGCAGCGTTTTCCCCTTTGGTCAAGTCTAGGTATGTTTAGCGTCGACATGGTACTTCCTTCTTGAGGCGAGACGATGAGTTGAATCTTCTTTATTCCTTCGCCTCGTGGTCGACTTTTCTCTCTTCTAAGTCTTGATACACCAGGGTGTTGACTGGGCAGTCGACCTTGGTGTGGAGTACTTTCCTAAAGTACCTTCTGATTTTGGAGAAGTGCTGATTATCGTCCTTCTTGCACGGTCGATGATTCGGATTTGGAGTGGTGGTCATCACTTAGTACTAACTAGTGTTCGACTCCAAGGGTATATCGCGTTTTGGGCGGGAAAGACGCAGTCTTTCCCCCTTAGAGAGACACTAGGGGTTTTTGGTGGAGTCGCCGACTTTCTTGGTTGGAGTCGTATACTAAGGTTGGGGAATGGTGCTACACCTTTCCTTCGGGGTAGTTATCTTCTGTCAACATCATCGGAACTGCTTCATGAGGTGTAGGGTCGATCGGAAAGGGCGTCTACTAGCTTCCGGGTGGTTAGTTCTGAGCTAGTTAGGGGTCCGATGGGTTGGAGGATGCCATTCGAGTTTGGCGGTCTAGGAAAAGAGGTCCTTTGGAAAGAGGTCGTTCTAGTTTTGGTCTGATGCGACGTCGTGGGTAAAACATGCAAAGAAGGACATCACACTAGTATAATACCCAGAAATTTAGCAGGTTCGTGCCGGTCGGTGGCGGAGGTACTTAAGAGGTTACAAAATAGGTCTGTGCCGTAGGGAGACAAGGAACTTAGAGTTTTACAAAACAGGTTCTAGAACGATACATAGCTACCACACTAGGCTATTTTCCGCTTGCGGACAATTCAGGAGAATTCTCTTTGGCTTCATCTTCGCCTTCAGGGAGGTGGGTGGAGGATCCTTGTATATCTTGGGGTGGCATGAACCTCTTGAGATACTGCCGAGCAGGGACGCACTTCTTTCTTCCCTTGAGGATGCGGCTTCCAGAGGCTTCTTTCGGTTCCTTGATTATGGCTTGATTCCTTTGCTAGACTTCTAGAGCTTCCTTGCGATTCAGGATGGCTTGCACACAATGAAGCTCCATTTGGGTGTGGCTGTATTCAACGACAATAGTGGTGAGGAGGTCATTTCCAGCATAGCTATACTGGGCTTATAGCTGCAGGGCGGGGTAGGTCAAGCGAGGATCTTGGGATTGTCTGGATGAATCAACACTTCCCTTGAGGGGGTAGATAGAAGGTTGTGGGTTGCCTCATTTCAGGAAGGACATCCCGGATGCGAAATAGTGATTCTCTTGCAGCCATATCCAGAGCCAGCACTGGGGTTGGCATTTGGAGTCCCGTGGCACGAATGGGTTCTCCTGGTACTCCATACTTTGGGGGAATGGTAACTTGTCCCAGATATAGTCCGGTTTGCAGTCCTTTGTGAAGAGTGGAAGTGGGAGGTTGAGTGTATCCGCAAAGCTGCGGGGAGTCCCAGAGGAGAACGGGGAACCCTGTGCTTAGCCATGCTTCGTCAATGGGTTCCATCTGCACAGAGGAGGGTTTTTGGTTTAGGGGTGATATTGAATAGATAGGTGCAGATTTATAAGGGTAGATAGTTAGTACTAAGCGCAGTTATTGCTTGGTTTTCCTCTGACGACTCTTGAAGTAGAGGGTGGGGCGATTTATTGGAGTTGAGTGGAAAGACGTAGTCTTTCCACCTTAGGGCTTTACTAGAGGTTGTAGAGGCTTTCTTATATGGCCATCCTGCTGAGGAGAGGTTTCCGGCTATGAGGTTGCGAGGGTTGGCGTCAGGATATGCCAACGAGGTGGTCAAACTTCAGTATCGGATGATTCTCGGCAGACAAGCAACACATTCCAATCATCAAACACGCACATGACAAGCAACCAATGCATACCATAAGTACTAAGGAGGTGACTACACACCATAAAAGGGAATTCTATTATAGGGATGATAATCCTAAGTACGGACGTTACGAGGGTCTTAACTTCTATCCTGCCATCTTTTGTCGTTGGTGCCATACTTGATTGATTGAGAGGCGATGAAGGACTCCGTTTGTAGGGCGATCTTGTAGTGTCTTTCATCGTTGGTAGCTCCTTGGTTTCGCTCGTCCTATGTTCTCTTTGTTCCAGGATCTCCGTCTTCATAGTCTCCGGGTCGGACTTTGTTTTGAAAACAGAATGTTTGAAGTAGACGAGATATAGGGTAATTCATTTTTAAATTGTTTAAGTCAGCGAAGGTGAGATAAGAAATTATTCGAAAAGGCTTTTGAGAAGATAGTTTTCAAAAGCCGGTGTTTTCCAAAATAGGGGTTGTCCTATCTAACGTCCATGCTAACTAAGGTCTCCTACAGTCAGGATGGCTCTGATACCAGGTCTGTGGCACCCCGGATTTACGGTTCGAGAATACCCATTATGCATACAATTCATGCTCCCATGATTAGTGAGCCGTGAGCATAACCGACCAGTATCATTACATCTTCCAAAAAGTAACGATTACAAAACTTACAAAGTGGACATTATGGCAATTACAACACAAGTAGCGCAAGTCTTCAAGCGCAGAGCCCATGTCATGCCTTAACCTACATGCGACTGACTGGGAAGACGGCCTAGCTCGCATAGACGTCAGCACCTTCTTTACCTCTTAACATCTGCAATCTGGCCAAGTAAATATCCAAGGACAATGCCGGTGAGTACTTTGAATGTACTCATAAACCACCAAGGTAAGGTAACATGAGAATGCATATTGGGCTGTGGCGAGATAGCTCTACACTATAGTTGTTTCTAAATAGCCTAACATTGGCATCTCTATAACTTTGTTGAAAAGAGTTTTTGGAAATATGCCTCCTTTTAGAATGTCAGGATATCCCCATATCCTTGTTAAAAACATTGAAAACAATTTTATAGTAAAACCCCTTTAATACATCTTTGACCATCTCTGGTCAAAACCAAATTGATTCTTATCTTTTCTCGTGACCAAGTCACATCCTCTTTATTCATCTCTACATATCCGAAGGGTACTCCTAGCTCTTATGTAACACCCTCAGAATCGGCCCTATGTAAGTTTTAGCGAAACCCGCCAAACCCGCATAGAAACGATTCAAAGGTGCCCACCAGGCACTTTCGTGCGGGTGGAAAACGAAGTAATATCATTACACAATAGTCCACGATGGAACCCACAGAACAGATATATACAACGGCGACTCAATGAGTCAAGAATACAGATATACAGTACAAAGATCCAAGTCACCTTGAAAACGATACAGCGTCCGAGTACGGACAAGATGCAAATTGAGCTAAGAGCCCTGAAGAATAACCAAAGGCGTCCATAACCCTTCCTAGGCCAAGCCGGAAGGGTAAACCTGCTAACGACGTCGATCTCGAAACCTGCTTAAACAAAAGGGGTGCCGACAAAGGGCAAAGGAAAAAGAGAGAGCGGTCAAGATCGAGGCCAAGACTGCAGCGAGACTAGAATTCGGCGGTCCTCGCCTACATAGGTATGGTGGACTGAAGCGGTAGCGCAGCATGCACTAACAACCTATAGAGACTCGATATAACTGTCGGCTATCAGAGAGGGATAAGAAAGACCTATCCGGAACCAACCTGATACTACCACCAAACATACCCATCCTGGTGTTTCCCCCTCGAGACCAAACGAGGAAGTCAACCGAGGAACTCACACCGTTGGCAGTTTTATTTATTCAGTTATCGTTGCAGCAATTACTAGTCAGGTATAGATAGTCATCCTGATAGAATAAGCAGTGGGCACTTTTAGTTAACCATTCCGTTGTGGTTGCAACACTTACTAGTCAGATACAATTAGCATGAGATATCCCCAAACCCAGCAGTTGTTGGTACTTTTATTTATCCATTCCGTTGCAGTGAAACTGATTACTAGTCATATCGGATACAAGTCAAATTATAGCAGTAAACTTTAGTTATAATTGTCTATGATCGAGAACTGTGCTCCAAGTCGTCCATAAACGCGGACACGGCTTTTCGAAAAGATTTAACCCTGCAGGGGTGCACCAAAGTATCCACATGCACTTCGACCCTTTTGCCAGATCAGTTAACATACACCCATCGGTATGTCGGCGGGGCCTAAGTCATGACGTTTCCCAGACCCAAAGCAAGTACATGGGGGCTACCCCACTAAGCTACCCGCAACGAAGTCGGCCGGTCTCCGAGACGGACTCAGGGTTTGTGTAGACGGCTGTAAACGACTGGGAACCCGAAAGTGTGTTGGGCTTGTCGATCAAATGAACGTGTCACGGTCCTAAACAGTACAGGTGCTCCTCGCACAATCGTAAATAAAGCAGTAAAGCATGGCATAAGTAAATGATAGTAATAAAGCCCCAAACTACTTTGTGGCCCCCGGTACAATACTTTGAAATCACGTACTAATCAATGGGGGTGCCCACACACCCCACCTGTGGTTAGCGCGCTCGATCTCGGAACAGGTGTCCAGAACTCGGGGTCCTACGGGACACCAGTGAGCGGTTAAACTCCAAATATTGTCTATTACCCACCGGTGCCTCTGCATTTACCTACTTTCAATTTTAGTTAATAAACAATAATTAAAGCCATGATCATCTCCAACATTAAACATGCGGCAATACTCCAACAACTGTGGTACTTGACACGCAGCACTTGAGCAAGCGACTACGACGCGCAGGTCCAACTATCTACCAAACAACAGGTAATAGGATGTGTCCAAGGCAATATAAGGCCGCAAGGGATATCACGGGTATGGAAACTAGAGCATCGCAACACAGATAGCAATAGATCAACAGGAAGGAATAAAAACTATAAATGCAAAATAGGTAGAAGGGGAAGGGATGCTCGCCTGAAAAACATTGCCGAAGATTTATCCGAAGAACGGGCGTCACTCGCATCAACTCATCGGCCTAATCCGTGAAGAAGCAAAGCACTAGAAGAAACACCGTATGGACTATTTAATACTACGGTAGAAAATCGGGCATGATGCATGTATGATGTATGACATGGCAAAGGTGCGATGCATTAAGGCAATATTAAATGGAACCGGGGTCCCGACAATTAAATATATGGTTCTAGTTGGTTAGATACCCCGCAATTTAAATGTTGTCTTAACAAGGCAAAATATAACACCGGTTCGCTACACAAATTTAAATGGAGCCAATACTAGACTAGATTCGCCCGCATATGGCCTCCATGTTTAATTTAGGTGAATCGGCATAAGGCCCCCAAACCACACCAATATACATGCGAGCATGACAATTTAATTATGCAACAAGTTTATATTTCATTTCATAAAATAGGGCTCGGGAAGGGAATCACACATTGGTCCGAAGATCTTGGACGCCGGGGTTCGAAGGGGTTCGGGTCTAGGGCCGCTGATCTTGGGGTTTCCCGGGTGGTTTGGTTTGGCTCGCCGGGATCGGTCTTTGGATCGAGCTTCAGGTCCGTGGAGGAGACGTCTTTAGGGTCCTGGCCATCGGAACAATGTCGACGATCTTGGATTGATAACGATCTTGTCCTCGGATGGCACGAGCTCTTGGCGTTCCATGTCGGAGTACTTGTCATCCATATTTTGTGAGTGGCGAGGTTCTTGTACAACTTGGTGTTCCTGTTTGCCGTAGGCACGACCACCACATCATCAGTGCATCCCATCATCGCCACACGATAGCACCATTTGACAAGAACTGAAACAAAACAGAACCTCACTCGCACACACGGGCAAGACTGGAGGCAGACGATACGGAGGCCGGCGGTGCCAGGCAGGGCTCGGGGTAGAGGGTCGCGTGGACGCCGGTGTCACGGAACAGAACGGGCAGCAGGGCGACGTAGGGCCCGACACATAGAAGATGCGGGGATGACCCATGGCAGCGGACAGATGAGGCCCCGAAGGCGGATGCGTGGCTGAGCCGAAGGCGACGACTTGCAGAGGCGACGACGGTGGACCCGCAGGAAGGAGGAGGCACAAGCGGTGGAGGTTGGGGTGCTACAGACGAGAGGGAGGCGGCGGACGGTGGCACATGGGGCCAGGGGCGGCCATGGTGGGGATGCAGGAGGACGGGCGCCAGGCGAGGGAGGGAGGCCGGAGGACGACAGAGACAAGCACGAGGAGGAGAGGAGCACTGGCGACGGCGGAGCTCCGAGGACGGTCGGGAAGGGGAGGGCGAGGTCAGGCGAGAGGATCAGCCAGCGGCGCTGGCGGGGCGATCTTGGGGTGGTGCCAGGGGAAGGAGGGAGGCGCGCGGCGGCTTGCGCTGAAGCAGGGCGAACTACGACGGGGGGGCTCCTGGGCGGCGGCGCGATCGATGGCAGGAGGGGATCGCGCTCGCGAAGGAGAGAGACGGAGCGACCGGTTCGCTGCAGGGTGGGGCCGGTCTCGCGGGAGCTGGTCGCTGGAGCGTGCGGTGTATGTACCGCGAGGATGGGTGCGTGGTTGCTGATGGGTCGTGTTGATCGGGAGAGGAAGGCGCATCTGCCGAGGTGGGACCGGGGTGGGATCTCGCTGTGGGGGTGGTGGGGACAGAGGCGGTCTGCAGGGTGCATAGCGGCGGCGGGGTGGGGAGTAGGGTAGATAGGTGGGGATGGTTTAGGGTTAGGGTTTGTATAGTTTGGGCTGGGTAGGAGGCTGCTGCCAGCTGGGCCCTTTGGGTCTGGCAGGTGGCGGCTTCCCCGGTATAAAAATATTTATGTTTAATATTTTTCTGTTTTATTTATGAGACCTTTTATAAATAATTTTAGACAAAACAAAATATTCGGAAAAGACCGAGATTTTCAATTTGAAATAGAGAAGGGTATAATTAGAAAACAATATAGGTTTTAGGGGAATAGGTTTAGTCAAACACATGCATGACGATGTCATGATGATGCGCAACATACAAACAACCGTGATTTTCTAGTACTGGTTTTACCCGGGGTGCTACAATTCGACACCACTAACAATGGATCTCGCCCTCGAGATCCGCCTCATGGTACCGGGAAGAAGGGCGGCGATCTGAATCTTCTCGCATCGTGTAGATCCTCACGACACCACTAACAAGAGGTCGTTGTTCGTGATCATCGAGGGAACACTCCGGGAACAAAAGGTCGAAGGTAGAGGTATCAACAAATAAAGCCACCTCTAACTCTGATAGAAAGAGAGAACCGATGCATTCTCATCCACTTCAATGTACACAAGCGAATAGAGTGAGTAGTCGGCATGGGGGCCAATCCATCACGCACCCAAACTATTACTCTTGTCAAGAGAAAAGCGTGCAACCATTCTCGAATCGGTCAAGATCTCGACAATCCGGTTCGTAAACAAAGGAGTGATGCAGACTCGCATCCGATCTAGCGTAGATGATGTCGTCGTCGAAAACACGGAAGGCACGAGAAGGAACAAAGAGAAGTCCACCAGACGAAGGGTTCCTCGGATAGCATGAAGACCAGATGTAGCAACACCGTTACCAAAGGAGGAAGCGAAACCCTGAAGGTACGATGGAACCCAACCACGAGAAATCCTGGACTCGAAGAGAGAGAAGAGAGCTGATTCAAAACACGCAGAGGTGAGAGGAGAGCATCAGAGGGGTAAGGAGTAAAATCAGACCTAATCAGAACTATCCAACCGATTTTGCAAAAATAGTTTTGACACTCTACTTCGGCCGTTAGCTAGGTTATCCTACAGGCTGGACTTGTGGGGTATCGCAACTGCTGAGCTCTGATACCACTCTGTAACACCCTCAGAATCGGTCCTATGCAAGTTTTAGCGAAACCCGCCAAACCCGCATAGAAACGATTCAAAGGTGCCCACCAGGCACTTTCGTGCGGGTGGAAAACGAAGTAATATCATTACACAATAGTCCACGATGGAACCCACGTAATGATATATACAACGGCGACTCAATGAGTCAAGAATACAGATATCCAGTACAAAGATCCAAATCACCTTGAAAACGATACAGCGTCCGAGTACGGACAAGATGCAAATTGAGCTAAGAGCCCTGAAGAATAACCAAAGGCGTCCATAACCCTGCCCAGGCCAAGACGGAAGGGTAACCCTGCTAACGACGTCGATCTCGAAACCTGCTTAAACAAAAGGGGTGCCGACAAAGGGCAAAGGAAAAAGAGAGAGTGGTCAGTACTGAGGCCAGTACCCGGCGAGACTAGAATTCGGTGGTCCTCGCCTACATAGGTATGGTGGACTGAAGCGGCAGCGCAGCATGCACTAACAACCTATAGAGACTCGATATAACTGTCGGCTATCAGAGAGGGATAAGAAAGACCTATCCGGAACCAACCTGATACTACCACCAAACATACCCATGCTGGTGTTTCCCCCTCGAGACCAAACGAGGAAGTCAACCGAGGAACTCACACCGTTGGCAGTTTTATTTATTCAGTTATCGTTGCAGCAATTACTAGTCAGGTATAGATAGTCATCCTAATAGAATAAGCAGTGGGCACTTTTAGTTAACCATTCCGTTGTAGTTGCAACACTTACTAGTCAGATACAATTAGCATGAGATATCCCCAAACCCAGCAGTTGTTGGTACTTTTATTTAGCCATTCCGTTGCAGTGAAAGAAGCGATTACTAGTCATATCGGATACAAGTCAAATTATAGCAGTAAACTTTAGTTATAGTTGTCTATGATCGAGAACTGTGCTCCAAGTCGTCCATAACCGCGAACACGGCTTTTCGAAAAGATTTAACCCTGCAGGGGTGCACCAAAGTATCCACACGCACTTCGACCCTTTTGCCAGATCAGTTAACATACACCCATCGGTATGTCGGCGGGGCCTAAGTCATGACGCTTCCGCACCCAAAGCAAGTACATGGGGCCACCCTAAGCTACCCGCAACGAAGTCGGCCGGTCTCCGAGACGGACTCGGGGTTTGTGTAGACGCCAGAAACGATCGGGAACCCAAAAGTTTGAGGCTTGTCGATATAGCAAAACGTCACCGTCCTAAACAAGACAGTGCTCCTCGCACAATCGTAAATAAAGCAGTAAAGCATGGCATAAGTACATGATAGTAATAAAGCCCCAAACTACTTTGTGGCCCCCGGTACAATACTTTGAAATCAGGTACTAATCGATGGGGGTGCCCACACACCCCACCTGTGGTTAGCACGCTCGATCTCGGAACAGGTGTCAAGAACTCGGGGTCCTACGCGACACCAGTGAGCGGTTATACTCCAAATATTGTCTATTACCCACCGGTGCCTCTGCATTTACCTACTTTCAATTTTAGTTAATAAACAATAATTAAAGCCATGATTTAATTATACTCCAACAACTGTGGTACTGTGGTACTTGACGACACGCAACAGCACTTGAGCAAGCGACTACGACGCGCAGGTCCAACTATCTACCAAACAACAGGTAATAGGATGTGTCCAAGGCAATATAAGGCCGCAAGGGATATCACGGGTACGGAAACTAGAGCATCGCAACACAGATAGCAATAGATCAACATGAAGAAATAAAGACTATAAATGCAAAATAGGTAGAAGGGGAAGGGATGCTCGCCTGAAAAACATTGCCGAAGATTTATCCGAAGAACGGGCGTCACTCGCATCAACTCATCGGCCTAATCCGTGAAGAAGCAAAGCACTAGAAGAAACACCGTATGGACTATTTAATACTACGGTAGAAAATCGGGCATGATGCATGTATGATGTATGACATGGCAAAGGTGCGATGCATTAAGGCAATATTAAATGGAACCGGGGTCCCGACAATTAAATATATGGTTCTAGTTGTTTAGATACCCCGCAATTTAAATGTTGTCTTAACAAGGCAAAATATAACACCGGTTCGCTACACAAATTTAAATGGAGCCAATACTAGACTAGATTCGCCCGCATATGGCCTCCATGTTTAATTTAGGTGAATCGGCATAAGGCCCCCAAACCACACCAATATACATGCGAGCATGACAATTTAATGATGCAACAATTTTATATTTCATTTCATAAAATAGGGCTCGGGAAGGGAATCACACATTGGTCCGAAGATCTTGGACGCCGGGGTTCGAAGGGGTTCGGGTCTAGGGCCGGTGATCTTGGGGTTTCCCGGGTGGTTTGGTTTGGCTCGCCGGGATCGGTCTTTGGATCGAGCTTCAGGTCCGTGGAGGAGACGTCTTTAGGGTCCTGGCCATCGGAACAATGTCAATGATCTTGGATTGATAACGATCTTGTCCTCGGATGGCACGAGCTCTTGGCGTTCCATGTCGCAGTACTTGTCGTCCATATTTTGTGAGTGGCGAGGTTCTTGTACAACTTGGTGTTCCTGTTTGCCGTAGGCACGACCACCACATCATCAGTGCATCCCATCATCGCCACACGATAGCACCATTTGACAAGAACTGAAACAAAACAGAACCTCACTCGCACACACGGGCAAGACTGGAGGCAGACGAGACGGAGGCCGGCGGTGCCAGGCAGGGCTCGGGGTAGAGGGTCGCGTGGACGCCGGTGTCACGGAACAGAACGGGCAGCAGGGCGACGCAGGGCCCGACACATAGAAGATGCGGGGAGGACCCCTGGCAGCGGACAGAGGAGGCCCCGAAGGCAGATGCGTGGCTGAGCCGAAGGCGGCGCCTTGCAGAGGCGACGACGGTGGACCCGCAGGAAGGAGGAGGCACAGGCGGTGGAGGTTGGGGTGCTGCAGACGAGAGGGAGGCGGCCGACGGCGGAGACGGTGGCGCACGGGGCGGCCATGGTGGGGATGCAGGAGGACGGGCTCCAGGCGAGGGAGGGAGGCCGGAGGACGACAGAGACAAGCACGAGGAGGCGAGGAGCACTGGTGACGGCGGAGCTCCGAGGACGGCCGGGAAGGGGAGGACGGCGAGGTCCAGGCAGAGAGGATCCAGCGGCGGCGGCGCTGGCGGGGCGATCTTGGGGTGGTGCCAGGGGAAGGAGGAAGGTGCGCGGCGGCTTGCGCTGAAGCAGGGCGACCTATGACGGGGGGGGGGGCTCCTAGGCGGCGGCGCGATCGATGGTTGGAGGGGATCGCGCTCGCGAAGGAGAGAGATGGAGCGGCCGGTTCGCTGCAGGGTGGGGCCGGTCTCGCGGGAGCGGGTCGCTGGGAGCGTGCGGTGTATGTACCGCGAGGGTGGGTGCGTGGTTGCTGACGGGTCGTGTTGATCGGGAGAGGAAGGCGCGTCTGCCGAGGTGGGACCAGGGTGGGATATCGCTGTGGGGGTGGTGGGGACAGAGGCGGTCTGCAGGGTGCATAGCGGCGGTGGGGTGGGGAGTAGGTTAGATAGGTGGGGATGGTTTAGGGTTAGGGTTTGTATAGTTTGGGCTGGGTAGTAGGCTGCTGCCAGCTGGGCCCTTTGGGTCTGGCAGGTGGCGGCCTCCCCGGTATAAAAATATTTATGTTTAATATTTTTCTGTTTTATTTATGAGACCTTTTATAAATAATTTTAGACAAAACAAAATATTCGGAAAAGACCGAGATTTTCAATTTGAAATAGAGAAGGGTATAATTAGAAAACAATATAGGTTTTAGGGGAATAGGTTTAGTCAAACACATGCATGATGATGCGCAACATACAAACAACCGTGATTTTCTAGTACTGGTTTTACCCGGGGTGCTACATCTTACCATTCCTACCGTCCTTGATCGTGGACATGGCTATTCTAATAGATTAGACTCTATAGAGTTTGTGCACTTTATCCACAAGAATCAATACATCCACCGGGATACAACCACGTATCGCTACACACGGTAGAAGGGGGTTCGGATAATCAAACCTAGCTTTTCATTTGTCCATCCCTAGCAAAGGCGGCTTTTCCTTTTGGGTTTGTTCTCCCCGGTACGAGTATGTCGCCCAAGGCTATAGTATTCCCTTCTGCACTTCCGTATACCCAAACCTGCAGCTTGGCAATATACAATTAGTGACTCCACTTCCTTCCCTACTCCTAAAGTATACCGTCTGCGGGAGACCCAATTGTTGCACCGACACTTCCGCCATAGCGGGCAATGGGCCCCAGATCCGTAGATCTGTAGTAGAGTCCACTCGGGCTTCTAGGGATTTCTCCCGTTAAGAAAGTACAAGCAGCCTCGGCTAAGGACAACAATTACGAGCTAAGCCCCAGCGACTGGGGTAGTGTGGTTGCACGTATAAATTGTTCCAGATATTGGCGTAGAGCATCCCTTCTCTTTCTCTAGCTTGATTTTCTCCTTATCCTCCTCATATCTTCTTTAGTAAAACCTCCACTCGGAAATGATGCCTTTTTCCAAGGGTTTTATTTTGAAAACTTTGTAGTAGGGTGAAACCCAAAATAGTTTTATCATTGAAAACCCGTAGTTTCCAAGAGGGAATATGCTAAGGGTCTTAGCCTCGGTCTAAAGGATAAAGATGGGTGTAAACAATGTAGGTGTCCTAAAGGACACTCATCCATAACTTGGAGGAGCCAAGTTACTCACACCTTTTATTTGAAACATACCAGGCATTAAATCATGCGATTCATAAATGAGATATAAAACAATTGATAAAAATGAGTAGGTTAATATAGGAGTTTAGGAATGGTGGCTTGACTGTGACCAGCGAGATGTCCCTTGACTTCCTTATAATACCAAAATACCAATACAATTAATAATAAGAGAAACCCGATGCTTCCTTCTTCTCGGCATCTCACAAACGTAGCTATCATCGTTATCGGGTATACATGCAAACAAGCAATACCATATTCAGTACAAGGCATACAAACATCAAACCATACAGTAAGAAAAGGATAATTACATGATATACATCAGTTGGGTGTTGGAGGTTTGATTTGATTGGATTGGGAGAAGATTTGGAGGCATTCGAAAAAGGGATCCTTTTGGATTTAAACTCTAGGAACTACCTAAGAAAGGGGTTTTTGACCAAGGGATTGATATGTATGATACCATTGTATAAAAATGATACCATCAGATAGGTATTGATAAAATGAATCTAGCAGAAGTGGCTTTCCTATTTTATCAATTTCCATTGATTTATAGTGATTTTTGTAGGGGATAAAACCCTAGTTTTATGAAATAATTCACCAGACGTTTCTGGATCTCCAAAAATTATTTCCTTGGGTGATTAGTTAGTATTTAGTGGACTGCTTCAAGAGGTGTTGGAATCACCTTAAAACAGTTACCAGAATGCCCTTGAGAAATTCCCAAATATAGTGCTTGCTGGGATTTGTCTTTTTCATCATATTTAATCTGCAGAATATTTTGATGCGATTCCAAGGACACTTGTTAGGCACTAAAAATACCTTCCTGTAGAAATTGGAATCACCCTTTTTAGATAATTATAACTATTGTTGTGAATTTATTGGTTTTCAAACAATGCACATAATGTTTTAATTCACTGAAATAAGAGAAGAGATCAATAAATTTTGGGCCTGCTGGGGTTTAATAGATATGGGTAAGTATAGGTACAAAGAGTTGGAATTAGGCCAAAACTCAATTTTCTTTGACCTATGGAATTTTCTAAATTTAGAAATGCCATGTTTTTATTATTTTTGCTACACGTAATCTAGGAAGCAATTTTAGGTGGGACCAGTCGGACATGCAAGGTATGGATTATACCTTCTAGTAAAAATTGGTTTTAGGCCATTTGGGTAAATGAAACTCTCTGAAGAAAATTATTAGTGAAATGGATACCTCTTGGTAGATGATTTATCATATTTAATTTAGACATCCATGGGGCCCAACAAAGCTACTTCTTGTTGAAAGAGATATTCAGGAACCTTAGAAATTTTAGATCTAGTAATTTGGAGTTATTTTCCATTTTCAGAACTATTTAAACCAAAAGACTAATCTGTAGATCTGGTGAAAATAAATAAAACTAACAAGTCCATGGGCTAGGATCTGAGGCTATATGGGACGCATGGGTACGATTTGGCCCATCCGGGCAGCGACGCGCAGTAGCTGGAAACTCAAACCCGCTGGTCAGGGCCCAGCGGTCAGTGGCAGCATGGGGGTGAAGGGGTACGAGGGAATACGGGTAGTTGGGTCAGAGGGGAGATCGACGGTGCACCATCATATCCCTCCTCCCAACCTGGCGGCGGGGGACCGAACCCTATCAGGGGAAGGGGCAGCACTGGAGGGCTTACCGAGGCATGAGAGGATCCGGGGAGGGCCTAGGATGCCGCAGTCGGTCGGAAGTTCGGAGGGGCGGCCATGGGGCGATTCGGCCGGAGGAAGCTCATGAGGTCACTGGTGCATGATTGAGAGGTCGTCGGGGAGGCTCCTAGGGTTGCTGCAAGGCCAAGAAAAAGATATGAGAAGATGTAGGGGAGCAAGGGGGTTCGTGCAAGGTGACATGCAGAGGGAGGGAGCAAGAGGAGAGAGAGCTGTGCTTGCAAGAAGAGGGGAGGCCGAAGCTTCTCTTCTCACGGACAGGTATGAGCCAGGGGAGGGAGAGGGAGCTCTGGGGTGTGAGTGGGGGTTGTTGGGGGCAAATGAGGGAGGGGAGAAGGGGTGCCGGGGCTCCTGGCCTTATACATCAAGGGAGAGGCTCATGGTGGACTTGGTGTAGGTGGAGCTTGGGAGAGGGTGCTGGCCAGGCATTGGGCAGCTGGGGTAGTGCTAGGTGGTGGTGTGGGGCCTACATACGACCAGAGAGTGGAGGAAGGGGTGGTGTGGCTGCTACCCCTTTTATTTAAAAGATATGCAAGATATGTTCCTCCCTATCTCACAAGCTTCACAAGCTAAAGGACAAGGATTTGAGGTTGGCTACAGTGATTTCGACCAGAGGGGTTGTATGATGCTAATGATGATCAACAATGGTCACTGATGGTAGTTTGATTGGGTTTTTATTCGAGCACAAGCTTGATAGCCAAAATTGACCCCAAACAATGTTGTGAAGGAATTTTAAAAACTTGCATTGGGAAAGGGCATAACCCTAATAATTATTTGGGATTTTTCTAATGATTTTTGATGCACTTAAATTCATTTATTCAAAAAGTGCAGAAGTAGTTTCTAGAAGCTCATGTGATATTTTTACATTGTACTAGATGGATTTTTGATGTGACATGGTCCTAAATACCATATTACACATTGGAGAATTTTATTGGGATTTATTAAGGTGTAAAAGTATTTTTAAGGAATTATTTCTTGTTTCTGCCATTTAAGAAAAAGAGTGAAAAGAAATACTAAAGAATCTCAAAAATATTTATTTTTAGTTGGAGAGATGGGATATGATATATAGGAATTAAATGTTCCTCGGTTTGGAAAGGTTATTTGGAGAAAAACAAACTTGCCTTTATAGAGAGGGTTTTGAGGATTTTGTAGGATAATGAATTTAAATAGTTCTGTGCTCCAAATAATTATGGAAATTATTTGGCAAGGGATTATATTCATGGTAGGTGATGTAAACTTGATTTATGCATCATGGTCAACCTTGAGCTTTGAATAAATGGGGTGAAAAGGTTGGAAACTAGATTTGGGAGGATCTAGGGTTTGGTTATTTTTATGCCACCTAAATAGGATTGGATTAGGGAGCTCAGAGCTCCCCTTGGTACAAGAGGTATATTTATAGATATACCAAGTCATATTTATGATCAAGGAATCAATAGTTGGGCTTGGTTTCATTTGAGGTGGTCTAGAAGAGATGGCAAACTTTGTTGAAAATAAGGTTGCCATAACAGATACATCATGAAGCCTCTTAAACCATGTTGGTTTAAGAAGCACAAGGCTCCACTGGAAACAAGTGAGGTGGGGATTGTTAGGACATGATTAGTAGAGCATAATAATTCAAAGAGTTTGTATAGGGGAAGTAGCATATAGTTTTGAGCTTCTGCCAAAGTAGGCAAGATGATAATATTTGCAGAAAAGATTACTATATTGACTAGAAAACCATCATGGAAGAGTGGGAGCCAGAATGACTTAGCCCAGGGAAAGATTGGGATTTGTTAGTACTAAAGATTTATTACAATATGGTTCAAGTACATTCTCAATAATGCACATAGATTGGAAAAGGTAGAGCTCCAAAGACTGAATCTAGATAAGAAATCCAGACTTAGCCATTTTGGCAAATTTGGAGATTTGGACTAGTATGCAAGAGGGAAACATTTGAGAGGGTGGCAAGGGTTTATCCTTTCCATTAAGTGGTTGATTTTGAGGTATATATTGACTATAAGGGTTACAAATTTTGATTGGTTCTTCACTAGGTTGGAAACCATCAAGAGGGATTATCCCTGGATTGATCTGATCAGGAGATGAGATGGTTACTTTAGTGGCTTGGAATAGATCCAGATTTTTGATGCTTAGTTTTAGATTCATGATCACAAACAAAGATTGGGTCCTAAGGGATGAGCTACTAAATTATCCCAGTCCATTTCCTAAGCGAACAAGGCAATCAGCGGATCAGGGCAATTCATCAGACAACAGATCAAGGAACTTCATCTTATCACTTATCCAACTATTACTAGGGTTACCATCAAGCCTAGATTGAGGTAAGGATGGGTATTTTGAATTGGTTATACTTTGAAGGATGATAAGGACTGTCTTGGTATTTCTACCAAGATTGAAATGAAGGTTTTGGAAAACCTAGGGGTAAGAGTAGATGGGAGTTCTGTCTTGAAAACATAAGGAGATTATATATATGTCTCCATAGTTTTTTTAATAGAAACTAGTAAATTATTTTGTTGTGTCAAATTCATCTTGGCTCAGGTTTTGAAATGCCAGAACATTTGAGAATATGAAAGATGAGCCATCTCTTTTGTAAAATAGCTTTTGTAAACTAGTGATGGGTTAAGGAGTACATCATCTAATGCACAAACAGTTGCATGAGCACAAGCAAACAAGTAAGCAAACATTGCAACACTTAATAAGAATTTTTTTTTTGTTCCCCCTGATTTTTGCCTTTTGGACAACAAATCAGGGTTGGTGAAATTGGGATGTTACAACCCTGGGCAACAAGATCAAACAATTGCAAAAGTTTCTTGAGTAACTTGTTAAATATAAACCTGCCTCATCATCACCTTCTCCTCAAGAGGAACCACCTGCATTATCCAAGGTGAATGCCCCGGCATTCACCCGGGGTTGTGGAGGTGGGGATAATCCAAACAACACTAATTCTTCCACAAAAAGGTATGGTGGGAAGGGAGAGCACCATGAGTCTCAAGGATGGTACTCCCCCCCCCCCCCCAATTACTCACCCTCATATAAACAATATAGGTGACCACCAAATCTTGAGTTTTGAAATATCATTGAAGAAGGACTTCGTATTATGGATCCAACCAACTTGACAAGAAGAGAAGTTTTCAATAGTCAACTCAATGCCACCGCTTTGCACATGATTCAACAAGGATTGGGTACAAAAGATTACCCTCACATTGAAGACCTCAACACCGCCAAGGAAGCTTAGGATGCTCTCACAGAGCTATATGTTGGAAATGATAGCATGAGATGGAATCGATATGATGCACTAAGCAATGAAGCCGAAGGCTTCTATATTAAGGATGGTGAAGATCATGAAGACATGTATCGTAGGATCAAGTCCACCGCCACCGCCTTTAGGAATGTGGGTGTCTCACATGTGGATGATGCTTGGATAAAAAGGAAATATGTGAGTGCATTCATGCCCTTTGAGTCCACTGACTTGAAGATCCTACAAGGAAGACACAACTATCACCTCATGACCTCCAATGAAATTATGCAAGAGATGGCCTCTTTCAAGGTTGCCGCCAAGAATGCCAAAGATCCCGTGCTCGAGCCCTTGGAATGAAAATGGTGCCAACCTTGCATTAACGGCCAAAGTTGTGGATCATGTGGATGAAGATGATAGTTATGAAGGCTTATCCATGAGCCACCTCGATGATGTCAAGATTACCCATGGTGAATATATGGCCTTCTATGCAAAGAACTTTTGGAAAGATCCCGCCAAGGCCAAGATTGAAATGCAACGAAGAAGCAACCCGAATGGAAGAAGAGACAATGTCACTAAATTGAGAACTTGCTTCAGTTGTGGTGACCGCTATCACTTAGTGGAGGGTTGTCCCTATGAGAAGAGAGAAGATCATGGGGGTAAACTTGTTTTGAAGAAAACTTCCAAAGCTCCTTTCAAGAAACCCTTCATCAAGAAGAATCCCATCAACAAGAATTCGGGTGAAATTGTATTGATCACTCATGAAGAATTCTTCTCCGACAATGAAGATGATGAAGAGGAAACATCAAGTGTGGTGGCTTCTCTTTCCACTACTTCTACTCCCACATTCTCTCTTTTCGAATCTCCAAATGAGAATATCTCCAACAAGAAAGTCACTTGTCTTATGGCAAGAGGAACAGAGGTATCGTCTTCATCACACCCCTCCCTCTTGATTAATGATGAAATTGATGATGAGATGTCTCTTGAGGTAAAAAAGGAAATAATTGCTTTTTATGAGTTCATGAATAACTTGCAAGGGGAACACAAGAGACACTTTGTGCACCTCTTAGATCTACTTTCTAACACCCAAGAGCTTCTTGATAAGAGAAGTAAACTAGGGAGCGAACACATGATTGATGTAGAAGCTCTAAATAATGCTCTAGAAGAAGAGCACGAGACTAGGATGTCCCTTGAACTAAAACTTGAAGGCCTTGATGGGGCTACTAAAATAATTGTTAATAGACTTGTTAAGGAACGAGACCATGCTATTGCTAAATATAAAAGGGATAAAAAGGACAAGATTGAGTTTGATGTTGTTCATGAAAAACTTGTCGGGGACTTTAGGTTGCTTGACAAGGCTCACAAGGCCTTGGAAAGTGAACTCGTGTCACTCACAAAGTCCCATGACAAGCTTAAAACTCAATTGACCAACATTCCTTCACCAAGTAATTTCATTCCTTGTAGTAGTGCAAATATTCTTGAAGAAAATGCTAGGTTGAAGGGGGAGCTAGCCAAGGCCACCTTTCCAAAAGTAAACAAGTCCATTTATGACCTCTTGAGTAAGCAAAGGCCAAATGGTGAGAAAGGGGCATTGGATTTGTCTCCAAAGCCAAGAATAAGAACAAAAAGAAGAAGAAGGTTAAGAATGCACAAGAAAAAGACAAGGCCATTGTGGGAAGTAAGACCACAATGGAAAAACTATGTCTCATGATGATTTTGCGGGAAGTGCTGACCTTCACTATGTTTTAATGCATGATTATTATGGTGATGTGTATGCACAATATGTTGGCCCATTTGATGGGTATATTTCTTGGTCTATTTGGGTTCCCAAGACCCTCGTTGCTAACAAAAGAGGACCCATTGAAAAATGGGTACCTAAAAACTAGCTTGATCTTTTGTAGACCTATGCTTCCGGAGGGTCAAAGTGGGTTCTTGATAGTGGATACACAAGTCATATGACCAAAATCACATCTATTGTTAAGGAGTTGAGACCAAATGATGATCAAATATCCGTGACATATGCCGACAAGTCTATGTCTAAGGTAATGGGTCTTGGCAAGGTTGTGGTTTCCCACGACATTACACTCGTGGACATCATGCTTGTTGAGACCCTTGGCTATAATTTACTTTCAGTCTGTACTCTTGGAAAGATGGGATTTTCCGTATTTATTGATAATGATATTGTGGTCCTCATGTGGAGAAATTATCTCAAGGTCGCTTTCGTTGGGTACGTCGAAAATGACTTGTACGTGGTGGACTTTTCGGGGAAAACCACTACAAGTGCGATGTGCCTATTCGGAAAGGCCGATGTGGGTTGGTTATGGCATCGCCGACTAGCCCATGTCAACATGAGAACTTTGCATAGTCTTCACAAGGATGGCCATATTGTTGGTCTAATAGAAAATGTTTGCTTTGCCAAAGAACGTGTTTGCAGGGCTTGTGTTGAAGGAAAGATGCATGATTCTCCCCACAAGCTGACCAACTATGTCAAGTCCATGAGGATCCTAGAGCTCCTTCATGCAGAACTCTTTGGTCCTCCATCTCATGCAAGTCTTGGTGGAAAGAAATATTGTTTTGTTATGGTTCAACTTCAACACAATGCCCCTGTGTTGATTATAAGGAGTGAAAACGGCACCGAATTCAAGAACTACACCTTGAATGGATTTCTTAGTGATGAGGGGTTAAGACACCAATATTCTTCTACATATACCCCTCAACAAAATGGTGTAGCCGAGAGGAAGAACGGACTCTTATTGATATGGCAAGGACCATGTTGGCGGAGTTTAAATCTCCATATAATTTTTGGGCCGAAGCTATCTCCACTGGATGCCATGCATCAAACCGGCTCTACCTCCGCAAGAATTTGATCAAGACTCCATATGAAATACTTACCGATACCAAGCCCAACGTATCTTACTTCTGAGTTTTCGGTTGTAAGTGTGTTTATCTCCAAAATGGTGCTCATTTTTCCAAATTCTATTCCAAAGCATTAGAGGGTATTTTTGTTGGCTATGATCTCGAATCCCACACTTATAGATTCTATGATAAGCTCTCTGGAGCTTTCATAGAATCTTGTAGTGTGGTTTTCGAAGAATATGATGCTCCCCAAGGGGGGCGTGTTGATGCTTGTGATGCAGATGATGAAATGCCTCAGGATGCCATAGGAAGAATGGGTGTGGGATTTATCTGCCCCGTTGAGGAACCCGTTATGGAGGATCGAGAAGAAGTATGCTCTACTCAGGTGGAGCCCTCAACTTTACAGCAACAACAAGCTCCCTCTATCGAGGAGGACACTGACCCAAGCCAAAGACAAGCTGTGGACCCTCAACATGTTGATCAGGGAGATACCTCTAGTGAGGAGGAGCTTGAGTCACCATTCTCTAGAATGTCAAGTGTTGCTCGGTCTATTTCACAAGGAAGATCTATACAATCTGCCGTGAGAGCGGCTCAACTCCAGTCTAGTAGTGTGCCTGATCAAGACCAAGGTCAATATTTGCCTCTTAATGAACATAATGATTCCAATGATGATCAAGGTCAAGTTAATGGTCAACACGAGGACCAAAATGATGAAGAAATCCCCTAGAAACAACAAGGTGATCGAAACTCGTCGCAAAGCTAGAATGGATAGAATGTTGGAATTAAGAGACCACTCTCTATAGAATGTGGTTGGAGATCTAAGGAGAGGAATGTCCACTAGAGCACAATTGAAGAGGTTTAGTGAACACCAAGAACACATCTCCATGATAAAACCAAAGAAAGTATGTGAAGCTCTTGAAGTTTCAGATTGGTTAGAAGCAATGCACAAAGAGCTCAACAACTTCGAGATAAATAAAGTATGGAAGTTAGTTGAAAAGCCAAAGGATTACTGCAATGTTATATGCACCAAGTGGATATTCAAGAAAAAGCAAGATGAGCAAGGAATTGTTGTAAGGAACAAGGCAAGATTGGTTGCACAAGGGTTCTTTCAAATTGAAGGCATTGATTATGGAAAGACAGATGCACTCGTGGCTCGCCTTCAGTCCATCTGTATCCTTCTTGATTATGCGGCACATCATAATTTTAAGTTGCAACAAATGGATGTAGAAAGTGCATTTCTTAATGGTCCATTGATACATTGGAAACGTATCTATAATTTTTGATGCCCCATGCTTGTTTAGTATCTACTTTGCTTTACTTGTCCACACTTTGAGGTGCTTTTTACATGTTTTCTAGTACTAAACTACTAATAAGTTGCAACAGTGCCAGATGCCTATTTTCTGCCGTTTTTGGTTTTAGAAAAGTTAGTAAAGAAATATTCTCGGAATTGGACGGGACAAAGGACAAAGTCAATTACTTTCCGTGGGGAACAAGAATTCTAAAGGAGAGCCGGAGGGGCCGGCCAGGGGGGCAGACCCACCCTAGCCGTGGATGGGCTCTAGACCACGCCTGGCTAGGGTTTGCCTGCCCTGGCTGCCCCCTCGGTCACCCCATTCGCCTATAAGAAGCCCTCGATGTAGAAACCCTAGACACCCGAACAAATCTCCACGAAACCGTCTGTAGCCGCCGCCACCATCGTCCCTAGATCGGGAAGATCTAAAGTTCTTCTCGGCACCCTGCCAGAGGGGAGATCATCCCGGAGACCTTCTCTCTGGTATAATGCGTGAGTAGTTGCACCTTGTACTATGAGTTCATGTAGTAGCTAGATGGTTGTATCTCCTCCTTTGTGCTTTCATGTATAGATCTTGTGAGCTCCGTTCATGATCAAGATCTAATCTATTTGTAATCATGCATGTTGTGTTTGCGGGGATCCAATGGATATTGACATTATGTTGGTTTGATTAATGGTTTTGTCTTTATGATTCTATCATGTCTGTGTTGTTTGTGATCTTGCATGCATTCTGTTGATAGTAGCAATCTTGGCCAAGTAGTTGTTAGTGACTCCAAGAGGGTTTATTTATGCTCGATAGTGGGTTCATGCCTCTAATTTCCAAGGAAAGTGACAGAAATCTCTTCGGTTGTAGATGTGTTGTTGCTACTAGGGAGAAAATAACGGTCTCTTGTTCATGGAACATGTAGACTGTTTACCATACACACTTTGCTTAAAGCAGTTGTCTGTTGCTTGCAACTTAATACTGGAGGGGGTTTGGATGATAACCTGAAGGTGGACTTCTAGTCATAGATGCAGTTGGATGGCGGTCTATGTATCTTGTTGTATTGCCCAATCAACCTCATAGGATCTTTCTGACTAGTAATTTCATTGTTATTCCTTGCTCAGTTATTATCAATTGCCCTGCTGTAATTTTTTTACCGTTCATGCCATGTTTTTATCTAAGGAGAGCACCTCTAGTGAACTATGGACCCCGGTCCAATATTTACCATTGATAGATCTTCCACTATTACTTGTTTACTTGCTCCAAACCATTACCTTCCACACCATATGTTTAATCCTTTGTTATAGAAAACCGGTGAGCTGTTCGTTGGGGCAAAGTCTTGAGTTTGTGTTGTGCTTGTCACCGCGTTGCTTGCAACACCTGTGTGACATTTCCTTCCTCCTTCTGGTTCGATAACCTCGGTCTCAACTGAGGGAAAACTTGCTGCTTGGTGCTTCACACCTTGCTCTTGGGGTTCCCAACAGGTTGTGCGTAGACAGTAGTCAAGCTTTTTTGGCGTCGTTGCCGGGGAATAAAGAAAGAAGCTCCCACGTCAACGAGGCGCCATCATCAAGATTTTCTTGCGCAGTTGCCGGGGAGGCCAAGGATGTCTTAACTAGGGGAGTCCTTCACTTCCTTTCTCTTTACTTTCTTTTTAGTTTGCTTTGTTTCTTTTGCTTGGTTTTGTTTGCCTCTTTTCAAAATACCCATAAAAATTAGTCTAGTTTGGTTTGCTTGTTTTATTCAAAAACCCAAAAAAATTAGCTCTTGCTCTAGTTGCTGCTATGTCGGGGTCTGCCTTTATTTCCCCTATGGTAGAAATCTCCACTTTTAAGCAAAAAAGTGAAGAAAGTTTTAAGAAAGCTTGGTCTAGAATCTTTGCTTTCTAGAGGGAAACTGAGCCTGAGGTAAGCGTCAGCTTGGTTATTGATAGTTTCTACCATGGTATTGCTCTTCGTTATAGATATGCTTTGGATGCTGTGGCTGAGAAAGATTTTTTTCTTTGTACTGAGGATGAAGCTTTTGATGCAATAAGGAAATTAATAATGATCTATGGTACACCTGGCAAGTCTGATTCCTCTTTCACAAATATTTTTGCTAGGTTGAACACTCTTGAGACTAGTATTGCTGCTATGAATAGTTTCTATCACACGCTTAGGGCTTACCATGATTATGTTCCCATAAATTCTGAGCCTTCAAAGTGGTTTCCCACAAACAAAGTCTCTATAAATACTACACTTTTTGATGTTTGTTGTGATATCATGTCTGAATTTTGTCTCATGCCTAAAGATATTTTTGATTCCTTGAGTCTCTGGGGATTATTGAAGGAGGAGAGGAAATCTCTCTTACCAACAATGTCACTATATTTCCCATCGGAATAGCTGAAGGTCTGTTTACAAAAATCTCAAAGAAAATGGTGTCTATTGATTATCTTGTTATTGAATGTGTAGGCAAAGGACAAATCACACTTGGAAGATCTCTACCGAAACACCTTGGGGAAGTAATAGATGTGTAAAAAGGGATCATGTACTTTGCTCCCCCGGTAATCAATCATATCTTCCCTAAAGAGAAAAATAAAGGTAAGAAAAGAAGGAACAAGAGGGGCAATGCTTCATTTGAAAATACTTGATTCTTCTTTCTTCTTGTGCCTAACTTAAAGGCGTTAAAGAAAATTACTTGTTGGGAGATAACCCAAGAGTTTCCTTGAGTCTTGGAAGTTATTACTTCAGTAATAACCTATCCTTATCCTTTTTGTTTGCTTTTTGTACCAAGAATGACCTCTAATGAGAGGGAAGTAAGATTTGGGGAGTTGCTGTCCCGAAACAGATTTATGTCCTCGGCCAAAAAAATTAGTGAGGAGGCTATGTAACTCGGATTGAGCTCAAAATTTACGAATAAATCTCCCAGTATGTTAGGTAACTTCGTTAGTTCAAAACTTTTTGATGTGAGCAACAGAAGATGTTCGAAAAAATTTGTTTCTACATGCTGGTCTGTTTTGACAGATTTCTGTCATTATTTGCATTTGCTTCTTATTGATTCCTTTTTGAGTTCTCTTCAGGTAAATTGAGCTTTTTGAAGGAGTTACTATAGTAGCTTGTGTTTTTAGTGAAAATCCTTGCTGTTTCAAAGCTTTTCTAGAGGTCTAATATATTTTGAATAAGAAAATGTTGCTAATGAAGATTGTGTGAAGTTTTGTATGAAGGAAAAAGTTAAGGTGTAGAGAGAGAATGATGCAATGAGATGAAGAATGGACAAAAGCTCTAGATTGGGGATGCCACCATGGTGTCACCCCATGAAATATCCAAGAGGTACAAGCGTCAAAGCTTGGGGATGCCCAAGGCATCCCCTTCTTCATCAATAAAAAGCTCAGGTCTTTCTAGACACTTCGTTTTTATTGTTTCATGCATAGTTGTGTTGTTCTTGGAGCATCTTAGTTTTTGTTTGCTTTTCTTAGTTTGTTTAGTTTGCTTAAGTAGTTTGGACCCTGTTCTCGTTGTGTTGTTTTGCAAATAAGTTGGCTTGGTGTTGGAAAGGAGTAGTAAGTTCTTGCTAGAAGTGCAAGAGGAGCTTGCATTGACTGTGACTTAGACTTTAGAATGACATGATAGGTGTTGTTTTGACTTTATGCTTAGTGATTATTATTGTAGCATGTATTGTTCCAAAAAATTGGGATTGCTTAGTGTGCCTTGAAGAAATTATGCGTTGTTTTAGCATGCAAAAGCATAGTATTGTGGTATTCTCCTTTGATGCTTTGCTTGGGTTGACTTGTCACATGATCACAACATGTTATGACTATGACTAGTCACCATTACACTAGAGGAAAAAGGGCCATCCGTTCGCGACCCCTCGGAGCATTAGTCCCGGTTGCGCCACCAACCGGGACTAATCTTAACGCATCGGTTGGGCGGAGCGCAGGGCCAGGGGCATGGGTCCCGGTTGGTAGGGCATGCGTCCGGTTGGAGCCACCAACCGGGACTAAATGTTTGGCCACCACGTGGCGTGTACGCACCTTTAGTCCCGGTTCTGGCTCCAACCGACTAAAGACCCTGCCCTCTATAAATGCAACGCCCCCTCTGCCTCCCTCTGTTTTTGAATGGTGTAAGGTGTGAGGGTGTGTGCTAGTTTTTCTCATGCATGCATTGAAGGTGTTTGTTGAAATGTTTGAGTGAAAAATCCATTGAATTTCTCATAGAACAAAAATATAGAAGGTGTCCAGACACTTGAGCTTTCTCCTCTTTATTTCCCTCGATCGAGGTTAGCAATCTTATCTTTTCTAGGTCATTGATACAATTCATGTGTCGGTGTGAATTGGTTATTTCACTATTTATGATGTCCTGTTTTGATAAACTTACTTATATGATGCGGATGAACGGTCGGGAATGGATGTACGGTGGCCGTGGTAGCCGGGTATATCAAAGGCGTGGATAAATTTATCGATGTGGCTACAAACAAAGAGAATGGATTTATCGTTGTCCATGTGTTCAATGTCGGAACAACAAGGAGTACTCTTCCTCGAAAATCATTCAGCCACGATTATGAAAGGTTTCATGCCCAACTATAATTCTTTGGACCAAGCACGGAGAAAGAGGGGTTATGATGGAAGATGGTGAAGAAGAAGATGATGATAACAACTATCATCATATGTTTCCTAATCTGATGATACCGCAATGGAAGACAATGGAGAGGAAAAAGGTGAAGAACGGGCATCGGATGAGCCGGTGATGAACTTGGTAGGGTCATTTCGATGCAAAGCGAGACTGTGAAACAGAAATGAGAAGTTGAAGTTAGAGGGCATGTTAGAAGATCACAAGAAATTGTTGTACCCAAATTGTGAAGATGGCAGCACAAAGCTCGGTACCACCTGGAATTGTTGCGATGGAAGGCGAGTGTGGTCTACTGACTCCTCATTTGAAAAGATCTTTGAAAATAATGAAGCCAAGTTTCCAAAACATAACGAACTTCCCGAGAGTACCTACGAAGCAAAGAAGACTCTCTATCCTCGGGATTAGATGTGCAAAAGATACATGCATGCATTAATGATCGCATCCTCTACCATGTAAGGAGTATGAGAATTTAGATAAATGCCCGGTATGCAGCGTTGCGGTATAAGATCGACGAGATGACCACGATGATGTTGAGGAGAGCCCCTCGGAAAAGGGTTCTGCTAAGGTTATGTGGTATGCTCCTATAATACCAAGGTTGAAATGCATGTTCGAAACAAAGAGCATGCCGGGTTGTTGCGATGGCACAAAGAAGACCATAAGAAAGGCGGGAGTTGAGACACCTGGCGATGGGTCACAGTGGAGAAAAATCGAGAGAGACTTCCCGGACTTTGCGGTGATGCAAGGAACTTATGGTTTGGTCTAAATGCGGATGGCATGCCTCCTTTTGGGGAGCGAGCTGCATCCACACACCTGGCCCGTGACTCTATGTATCTACAACCTGCCTCCTTGGTTGTGCATGAGCGTAAGTTCATTATGATGCCAATGCTCATCCAAGGCCCGAAGCAACCGAACGACATTGATGTGTACCTTAGGCCATTAGTTGAAGAACTCTTACGGTTGTGGGGCAAAACAGGTGTACGTGCGTGGGATGAGAACAAACAGAGCCATTTAATCTACGAGGGTTGTTATTCGTAACCATCAATGATTGGCTGCTCTTAGTAACCTTTCGTGACGCACAAACAAAGGATATAAGGCATGCACCTTTGTTTAGATAAGACCGAAGGTACATATTTGCATAAATGCAAGAAGGTTGTGTACCTAGCGAATCGACGATTTATTCACCAATCATCCGTAAGAAAGAAAGGCAAGCATTTTAAAGGTGAGGCAGATCACCGAAGAAGCCCGAACTCCTGCCGGTGATGATGTATTTGGTATGGTCAAGGACATAGAAGTAATCTTTGGAAAGGGTCCCGGTCAATCAGTTCGAACAACGTCTCTACAGGACACGCACCCATGTGGAAGAAGAAATCTATATTTTGGGAGCTGCCATATTGGAAAGTCCTGCGTGTCCGCTCTTCAATCGACGAGATGCACGTGTGAAGAATCTCTGCGTGAACTGCTAGGATTCCTAGGCGTGTATGGTAAGACAAAAGATACACAAGCACGGAGGACCAACAAATTATGAAAGACCCAAAGAACATGCATACAGATAACAAAGGCGGATAAAGGCGTCACTTAAGTCGTGCCGACTATGCTCTTACCAAAGCGGAAGGAAATCTTTTTGAAGTCCTTTACGGTATCAAGGTGTCGTCGGGCTTCTCATCTAATATAAAGGGATAATAAATATGGCGGAGAAAAAGTTCCAAAACCTGAAGTCTCATGACATCACGTGATTATGACGATTGCTTCCGATTGCATTGAGGGGCTTCTAGGAAAATGTTCGAGTACCCATTGTGAAGCATGTGCATTCCTCAATGCAATATCTCAGAAGGTAATCAATCCAGATATTCTGCCAAGGTTACAGAAGGATGTGGTACAATGTCTTGTTAGTTTTGAATTGGTGTTCCCACCATCCTTCTTCAATATTATGACGCATCTCCTGGTTCATCTAGTGGAAGAGATTGCCATTCTCGGTCCGGTATTTCTGCACAATATGTTCCCCTTTGAGAGGTTCATGGAAGTCTTAAAGAAATATGTTCATAACCGTGCTAGACCAGAAGGAAGCATCTCCAAGGGATATGGAACAGAGGAGGTCATTGAGTTTTGTGTTGACTTTATTCCTGACCTTAAGCCGATTGGTGTTTCTGACTCATGGCATGAGGGAAGACTAAGTGGAAAAACACGCTGGGAAAAGCAAGGATATGTAGGGACGGTGATTCTTTCACTAAAGCACACTACATAGTTCTACATAATTCCACCTTGGCAGCTCCGTATATCGAGGAACACAAGAATATTATACGCTCAAAAACGGGGAAGCCTGAATCACTGATTACAGATGAACACATGAAGTCTTTTGGTGGTTGGATGCGGACACATCTCTTGAATGACACCACTGTTGGAGATCATCTATACTTGTTGGCCGCGTCACCATCTTCTATTGTATTGAATTTCCAAGGGTACGAAATAAATGGGAATACATTCTACACGATCGCCCAAGATAAAAGAGCACCAACCAAAATAGTGGTGTCTGCTTTGATGCAATAGACGAGAATGGACAAAAGGACACATATTATGGTTACATAGAGGAGATATGGGAACTAGACTATGGAGTCTCTTTTAAGGTCCCTTTGTTTCGCTGCAAATGGGTCAACCTGAATGGGGAAGAGGTAAAGATAGACCGGTTATGCGGAATGACAACAGTGGATCTCAACAATCTTGGTTATAGAGATGAACCATTCGTCCTAGCCAATGATGTGTCTCAGTTTTCTATGTGAAGGACATGTCCTCCGCATCAAAAAAAGAAAAAATATGCAAACGAATACATCATATGATGAGCCAAAGCGTCACATAGTTCTTTCGGGAAAAGAAACATCGTGGGAATCGAGGACAAGATGACATGTCGAATATTATAATAAGTTTGATGAAATTCCGCCCTTCACGGTGAAAACCCGGCCCAAGCATTCCGTTAAGTAAAGAAGATGCTCCATGGTTACGTCTCAGCGGTCATAAGGAATGACATATGCCAAGAAGTTCATGCTCATATTATGTAACTCTAGTTCATGTCTTTCGCGGTTTGTGGCTTGACCGAAGGATATCTTTCGCGGTTTGTGGCCTTTAGTCCCGGTTTTGTAGTCTCGCTTTTAATATTAATAAATGTCTTGAGTGTTAGTCCCATTTTGTGGCTGGACCGAGTGCCTCTATGACCAGATTCTTGGAGATGCCGAGGACCGGGCTCGTCGGCATCTCCCTAAAACTGGTCGTGGTGTGGCCTGCTCGAAAACCATCTTGCAGCTTGTAACTTCACTAACTAGATCAATACGCCTCGGGCTAACTAATTTCACATATTAGGAGTGCCTCTATGACCAGTTTCTCGGAGATGCCGGAGGCTGGCTCCATCGGCATCTCCTCGAACTGGCGCGATGGTGTCCTGCTCTCGAAAACCATCTTGCAGCTTGTAACTTCACTAACTAGATCAATACGCCTCGGAGCTAACTAATTTCACATATTAGGAGTGCCTCTATGACCAGTTCTCGGAGATGCCGGAGGGCCCGGGCTCGTCAGCATCTCCCCTACAGGCCGCATGGTGTCCTGCTCGAAAACCATCTTGCAGCTTGTAACTTCACTAACTAGATCAATATGCCTCGGGCTAACTAATTTCACATATTAGGGAGTGCCTCTATGACAGTTCTCGGAGATGCCGGAGGACTGGCTCGTCGGCATCTCCTGGAATCGCGTAGTGGTGTCCCTGCTCTCTAAAACCATCTTGGAGATGCCTCAAACTGGCTGGAGGACTGGACTCACAAGGATGCATATTTATAGTACAAGCAGCTCGGCATAATGTCGACACTCACGACATAATGTCGACACTCACCCCTATTATTAGTGCTGACTCATCTTTAGTCCTGGTTGGTGTCTCCAACCGGGACTAAAGGTTCATCTTTAGTCCCGGTTGGTGACACCATCCGGGACAAGGTACAAGCCGCACGACATAATGTCGACACTCACCCCTATTATTAGTGTTGTCTGGCCCACTCACCGCGAAGATTGCATAACTGGTACATGCATGCCACAAGGGCCGGGGCTAACTGGATAGTGCTGAGGGTTACAAAAAAGCATCATGGGAAAGATAAGGATGACATGATATCCATTGAATTTGATGAACTATTTCAATTATTCAATCAAGACGCCTTGGACAAATCGATCATGAGTGCCTATTGTGCATAAGTACTAATTCTAATTAATTTAGTCTCCATCTATATTATTTTGTTTATTGCATGTATATAATCATACTTTAATATGCGTAATGAAGATTCTCGAATGCAGGAGAGGACAAATCTATGACATTGGCTTCATTGACCCATATTGGGTTCATGAAGCTAATCTCAAAATAAGCCCCGGATACGGAGGATAATATAGTACGCGTTAAGGTTTCAAGAAACCAAAAGGAAATACTATTTCCTTACAACTTCCGATGAGTGTTATTGTCTTGTATACACTTTCTATTTCGCTTACTCGATGTTAAGTATATAATTGATTAGTTACGCATTCGCAGTACCACTATATTCTGTTAATCATTCAACTTGACAAAGGCGTGTACTAGTCATGGACTCGAAACATAAACCCCTTGAGACGTGGAAGGACATGCAGATACTTCTCCATGTAATTCTAATCATTACGACACTATATCGGTAACGTTAAGTGAATTTTATGATATCAAGTACTTAATAACTTATTTTATTCGCTTTTCTCCGGCAGCTTGGAAAGCGGTTCACCAAGAAGGCTAGGGTGTTTGGAAAGAGGAGCTTACATTTCAACCACTAGATGTAAGCACCACTAGCTATATCCGCGCATCTCTTTGATTCTAGTTTTGATACGATTATTATCATGCTTGATTATTATTTTGATTGAACTGTTGTCGTAAAGTGCCCGACGCAGGACGGTAACAATCTATGTGGATACTATGTATGCGAGTTCATCCGTGACGTGCGATGAGAAGGGCAGAAATTTAGAGCAACTCCATTCTATAGTTTTAATTACAATCAAATTGTGTTTAGTTTCATATTCATATAGGTGACTCCTTTTTAAATCAGATCGAGCGTCTACGGGCGGTCTTACGCCAAAGGATCGCATACGAGCAATACAGAGGAATTGGCGGATTCTTGGATGCGAAGTCCTAAACAAACAAGGGAATACTACTCGGCTGTGTATAGACAATAGGAATTGTAAAAATAGCAACTTTCAAGAAATTGGCGGTAGCATCGAATAGCAACTTTTGTATGTAGTGCATGAACTCGATCCGTGTATTGAATGTAAAATGTTGTCATGATGATCTTGTGTAATATAAGGTTCCTTCATTGATAAGTGCAAAACACTAAATAAACAATAAAACAACCTAAATGAATTCTCTGCGGCACAAAAAGTGGCGAAAATGCTCATGGCAACAAAATGTGCCAAAATGAATTCTGCCTGGCGAAGAAATGGGCCAAATCTCTGCCGCGGCAGCAGGTTATTAGTCCCGGTTCGTGTTACGAACCGGGACTAATGCTCCACCCCCCCCCTCGCGCTCCGATGCCGCCACGTGTGCCCCCATTTGTCCCGGTTAGTGGGGCAACCGGGACTAAAGGTTAGAGCTTTAGTCCCGATTGCCCCGTCCCGGTTGGGCAACCGGGACTAATGCCCCTTACCAACCGGGACCTATAGGGCGTTTTCTACCAGTGTTAGCCTCTATGATCATTTAGTCCTTGACTTGTAGTACCACTCTTTGCTTTGATTAGTATGCTTTGTTGCACTACATGATTATGGCCATTATTGCTCTCTTAGTTGGTTGCTCCCAGTCTTTTGCTAGCCTCCACTTGTATGAGTAAGTTCTACTCATGCCTCCAACTCCCAAGAAACCAAGTTATTCCAAAGTGTCCACTATAAACTCCTATGCATGGTGTGTTACACCATTCCAAGTATATTCTTGTTTTCAACTATCTTCCAATTAAAAACTATTTTGTTATGTGAAAACTTAGTGATTAAAGCCCTCATGAGCATGATGGCACACTTTATTCTTTGCCCCTAATAAACTTGAACCATTGTGACAACTTTGTTGTATATGCTTGCACTTTTAAGTTGGAATTAGCAGAATTGTGTTGTCACGGGGAACGTTTTCAACATTGCACTTGTACTTTGTACTAAGTTGATATCATGTTCTTTTGTTTATGGATGTCACCGGTGTGAAATAAAGAGGGGACTTGTAAGTCTATGGAGTTTGTATCCCGTGTTAGAGAAACGCCTGGGCCGCTAGCCTAAGCCATGCCTAATCATGGTGGAAACTTGCAGCATCACCATAATGAGCTATCTATGAAGCATCCTCAATAAAAAGCTACGCATATGGTAAATAAAAAGATTGCTGAGATGCTCATTGTCTGCTTGCCTTGTCATTTTGGTTACGGGAAAGCTCCTGTACCATGTGCAAGGGGTACCCCATTGGCGGTTCTCAATGATATGCAAATACTTATAGTGACAAGAACTTACCTGGACCCAAAGTTGAGTATGCATGAGGTGTGGCCCTTGTATTCAAGGGACTTGAGATTACCAACTTATACTTCGTCAAGCATATACTCCAGCTTTGACACTATAACCTTAACCACTTCAAGATGCTTATGATAGGGGCAATCAGGGCTGAAAGCTAACAAGTACCATAATTTTTGGAAGATCTTTTTGAAACTTATAATCCCTGCTTCCTTTACAAAAAGGCCTTTCTTCCACCACTATTGAGTCTCCACCTTCTACCTTTAGGCACCATTAAGAGAGCATAGTTATCATTCTTGTGCTATTTGTTCCGAAGCTTATTAATTGATGCATATTGTGTTATTACTTGCTCTTGTGCAATTTTTTCTAGTCACCCTTGTGACTTTGCAGGTGTCGTATGCATCTATTTGTTACTCTATGAGGGACAAGCTGATTGCCACTATGCTATGTTTTTTGCATGTGAAACAAAAAATGTTTTTCAATGCATGTTATTCATGACCTTTGTTTGTTGCCTGTCATGTTGCATGCATAGTTACTATGTCCTACTGTTAGAACTCCATCTTTCATGCACATGTTTATAGTTATTTGATCGTAGCTTTCAATGCTTGCAAATGGTTGGATATTTATTGTGAGGGTGCATGTCACCTCAAAAATTATTCTTTTATCACTTACCTACTCGAGGACGAGCAGGAGTTAAGCTTGGGGGTGTTGATACGTTGGAACGTATCTATAATTTTTGATGCGCCATGCTTGTTTAGTATCTACTTTGCTTTACTTGTCCACACTTTGAGGTGCTTTTTACATGTTTTTTGGTACTAACCTATTAACAAGTTGCAACAGTGCCAGATGCCTGTTTTCTACTGTTTTTGGTTTCAGAAAAGTTAGTAAAGAAATATTCTAGGAATTGGACGGGACAAAGGACAAAGTCAATTACTTTCCGTGGGGACCAAGAAGTCCAGAGGAGAGCCGGAGGGGCCGGCCAGGGGGGCCAGACCCACCCTAGGCGCGGGTGGGCCCTAGACCGTGCCTGGCTAGGGTTTGCCTTCCCTGGCTGCCGCCTCGGTCTCCCTCTTCGCCTATAAGAAGCCCTCAATGCATAAACCTTGGAAACCCAATCAAATCTCCACAAAACCATCTGTAGCCGCCACCACCATTGTCCCTGGATCGGGGGGATCTGAAGTTCTTCTCGGCACCCTTCCAGAGGGGAGATCATCCCAGAGGCCTTCTCTCCGGTATGATGCGTGAGTACTTCCACCTTGGACTATGGGTCCATGTAGTGGCTAGATGGTTGTATCTCCTCCTTTGTGCTTTCATGTATAGATCTTGTGAGCTCCATTCAAGATCAAGATCTAATCTATTTGTAATCATGCATGTTGTGTTTGCGGGGATCCGATGGATATTGAGATTATTATTTTGGTTTGATTAATGGTTTTGTCTTTATGATTCTATCATGTCTGTGTTGTTTGTGATCTTGCATGCTCTCCGTTGATAGTAGATGTCTTGGCCAAGTAGTTGCTAATGACTCCAAGAGGGGATATTTATGCTCGATAGTGGGTTCATGCCTCTAGTTTTCAAGGGAAGTGACAAAAATCTCTTCGGTTGTAGATGTGCTATTGCTACTAGGGAGAAAAAAACGGTCTCTTGTTCATGGAACATGTGGACTTTTTCCCTTACACACTTTGCTTAAAGAAGTTGTCTATTGCTTGCAACTTAATACTGGAGGGGTTCGAATGATAACCTAAAGGTGGACTTCTAGTCATAGATGAAGTTGGATGGCAGTCTATGTATCTTGTTGTATTACCCAATCAACCTCATAGGATCTTTCTGACTAGTAATTGCATTGTTATGCCTTGCTCAGTTCCTGTTAATTGCCCTGCTGTAATTTGTTTACCGTTCATGCCATGTTGTTTATCTAAGGAGAGCACCTCTAGTGAACTATGGACCCTAGTCCAATCTTTACCATTGATACATGTTCCGTTATTACTTGTTTACTTGCTGCAATCCATTACCTTCCACACCATACGTTTAATCCTTTGTTACATCAAACCGATGAGCTTAACAACCTCATTGTTCGTTGGGGCAAAGGCTTGAGTTTGTGTTGTGCATGTCTCCGCGTTTCTTGAAACACTTGTGTGACGTTTCCTTCCTCCTTCTAGTTCGATAACCTCGGTCTCAACTGAGGGAAAACTTGTTGCTTGCTGCTTCACACCTTGCTCTTGGTGTTCCCAATAGGCTGTGCGTAGATAGTCGTCATCTATTAAATGAGTCGGTATATGTAAAGCAACCCCTGGGGTTCGAGGATCCCAACTTCCTAAACCATGTCTACAAACTTTATAAGGCGCTCTATGGGATCAAACAAGCCCCACGCACGTGGTATGAGCACCTTAGAGAGTTGTTGTTGGACCATGGGTTTGAGGTTGGGAAAATCGATCCCTCTCTTTTTTTCAAAGAAGGTCAATGGGGAGCTTTTTGTATGCCAAATATATGTTGATGATATTATATTTGGCTCATCTAACAAAGATTTTAATGATGAATTCTCAAAGATTATGACTAATATGTTCCAGATGTTTATGATGGGGGAGTTCAGAGTATTTCTTGGTTTTGAGATCAAGCAAGTAAGAGGAGGAACATTCTTCAACCAAGCCAAGTATACTCAAGGTATGCTCAAAAGATTTAACATGAAAGATTTAAATAGAGCTCCTACCCCCATGGCAACAAAGACTCATCTTGAACTAAATCCAAATGGTAAATATGTGGATCAAATGGGATACCGGTCTATGATTGGTTCTTTGCTTTAACTTTGTGCATCTAGACCCGATATTGTGTTGAGTGTACGATTGTGTGCAAGATATCAAGAGGCTCCTAAAGAATGCCATTTAATGGCGGTCAAGAGAATCATTCGATATTTAGTTCATACCCCACACTATGGTATTTGGTATCCTCGGGGGTCAACATTTGCTCTTTGTGGATACTCGGACTTGGATTGGGCGGGGGATAAGGATGATAGAAAATCAACCTCTGGGGCTTGCCAATTCCTTGGTAGGTCCTTGGTGTGTTGGTCTTCTAAGAAGCAGAATTGTATATCTCTCTCCACCACCGAAGCCAAGTATGTGCCAGCTGCTAGCGCTTGTACTCAATTGCTATGGATGAGAAAAACTTTAAAGGAATACGGTGTCCATTGTGACAAAGTGCCTCTTCTATGTGACAATGAAAGTGCTATCAAGATTGCCTACAACCTAGTGGATCACACAAGGACAAAGCATATTGAGATTCGTCATCACTTCATTAGAGATCATGTTGATCGAGGTGATATTGAGCTATCTTATGTGTCAACCAAAGACCAAGTTTCTGACATATTCACGAAGCCACTTGATGAAGCAAGGTTTTTCTATTTGAGGAATGAACTAAATATCATAGATTCAAGGAGCTTGACTTGATCACCTTGCATACTCACCTATGTCTTGAATCTTATTTTGTTTAGGTGCAGGCATGGAGATAAGGGGGAGTTCGGTCCTAATACATTGGGCTATCCCTCCCCCCATAATGCCAACATTAAGAAATTCAATTCTCTTAATATCATTTTGTGGTATGTGAGATTCATTGATGAGTAGTGGCAATGAACTGATGACTCCTTGATGGTGCCAGAGAACTTGGTGCTTGATGTGGAGTCTTGTTGGGAACCCCAAGTGCAAGGTGTGAAGAGCACAGCAGCAAGTCTTCCCTCAGTTGAGACCAAGGTTATCGAACCAGAAGGAGGAAGGAAACGTCATACAGGTGTTGCGAGCAACACGGAGACCTGCACAACACAAACTCAAGACTTTGCCCTGACGAATTAGTGAGGTTGTCAAGCTCACCGGTTTGCAGTAACAAAGGATTAAACGTATGGTGTAGAAGGTAATGGTTTGCAGCAAGTAAACAAGTAATAGTGGAGGATGTATCAATGGTAAACATTGGACCGGGGTCCATAGTTCACTAGAGGTGCTCTCCTTAGATAAACAACATGGCATGGAGGGTAAACAAATTACAGCAGAGCAATTGACAGGAACTGAGCAAGGTATAACAATGCAATTACTAGTTAGAAAGATCCTATGAGGTTGATTGGGCAATACAACAATATACATAGACCGCCATCCAGCTGCATCTATGACTAGAAGTCCACCTTCAGGTTATCATCTGAACCCCCTCCAGTATTAAGTTGCAAGCAACAGACAACTGCTTTAAGCAAAGTGTGTAAGGTAAACAGTCCACATGTTCCATGAACAAGAAACCGTTGTTTTCTCCCTAGTAGCAACACAACATCTACAACCGAAGAGATTTCTGTCACTTCCCTTGGAAACTAGAGGCATGAACCCAATATCGAGCATAAACACCCCTTCTTGGAGTCACTAGCAACTACTTGGCCAAGATAACCACTAGCAACGGAGAGCATGCAAGATCACAAACAACACATACATGATAGAATCGTAAATACAAAACCGTTAATCAAACCAACATAATAATCTCAATATCCATCGGATCCCCGCAAACACAACATGCATGATTATAAATAGATTAGATCTTGATCATGAACGGAGCTCACAAGATCTATATATGAAAGCACAAAGGAGGAGATACAACCATCTAGCTACTACATGGACCCATAGTCCAAGGTGGAAATACTCACGCATCATACCAGAGAGAAGGCCTCCGGGATGATCTCCCCTCCGGCAGGGTGCTAGGAAGAACTTCAGACCCCCCTCCCCGATCTAGGGATGATGGTGACAGCGGATACAGACAGTTTCGTTGATTTCTGATCGGGTACTCAGGGTTTCTGCATCGGGGGCTTCTTATAGGAGAAGGGGCGAGACAGGGAGGCGGCCAGGGCCACCAAACCCTAGCCAGGCATGGGCCCACCTGCCCCCGCGCCTAGGTTGGGTCTGCCCCCCCCCCCTGGCTGGCCCCTCCGGCTCTCCTCTGGAGTTCTTGTTCCCCACGGAAAGTAATTGACTTTGACGTTTGCCCCTCCAATTCCGAGAATATTTCCTTACTAACTTTTCTAAAAACCAAAAACAGCAGAAAACATGCATCTGGCAATGTTGCAACTCGTTTATAGGTTAGTACCAGAAAACATGTAAAAAGCACCTCAAAGTGTGGACAAGTAAAGCAAAGTAGATACTAAACAAGCATGGAGCATCAAAAATTATATATATGTTTCCAATGTATCATGAACCCAAGGATAATTCTTCGCGGTGTCATGCCACAACTCTTACATGGTGGCCTCGGCCACCGCCCTCTTCTTATTGAAGAGTTGGTGCTTGGTTCGTGTCCATTTGGAGATTTATTGAACATTTTAGTGGATTTTTATGGTTGTTCTTGATTCTTCACAGTATGATATCTTAACCCAAGTCTATACCTTCTCTTAAAACACTCTCTCTCATATATGTCCCCATACACAAAACCTGGTGCATTTGGTCGAGGAGGACCGGTGTCTCTGGTGTGCTCACACCGGAGTCTCCGGTGTAGACCGGAGTCTCCGGTCTAGATGGTTTTCGGCCCGCTTAAGGGAGGTCAGGGTGAACTAAAATAGACAGTTTCATTCATCCACCCCTGACCTCCCCTCTCAACCCCGTCACCTCCTCTTCCAAATCTCCTCCCCGGAGATCAAGAAGCCCCCGGGATCCACCGTGCCGCCGGCCAACTTCCTCCCCTCCCCCATTGGTCCATTCCGACTGGTGGAATCGATCCCATGGACAGATATGGTACCTCCCCTCACCTTTTTTACCTAGGGTTCATCCCTTGATTTTTTTTTGAGGATTGGTACCGATTTTTTCCCACTGGAATCACTTGTATGCATGTACACTACCACATTAGCCTTGTTACCTTGCCCGATATATTCGAATCACTCCCTCCCGTAGCATCCTAGTACATGCCCGAGTCTCTCGATCGGAGACTCCGGTCCCCCGGGACAGAGACTCCGGTCTGAGCCGGAAACTCTGGTGTTTATTACGGAGACTCCAGTGTGGAGCGACTCAAACTGATCCAGTAATGTCTCAAGGCTCTTGTGTTGCATTTCAGGGACATATATTCTTACCTCCATGCTCTCCCTCATTGCTGTTCACATGTTCTGGTTCTCATCGTCCTCCTCGCACCAAGGCCAAGTCAAAGAGGGTCGATCCACGATATGATGAGACCAAGGGTCAGTATGTTGTGCCCCTGTCCAACTGGAGACAGCAGGCCCGTGATGCAGCATACATGAGGAGGGAGCGGGATAGGGTTGAGGAAGAGTACCATGCCAAGAGGGCAAAATACGACAATCTTCAATCTTTGGCCCGCATGTCAAAGAAGGAGTTTTGTGAGCTGCGGAAGACCGATTTTTATGCCTTTTCATGGACCAGTGAGGACCCATGCTATTGGAGGAAGGAGCAAGATGTTTTCATTAAAGACATTTACAGCGTGCTCAAGAAGTCACCTGTGTGTCCACAAAAGTACATGAGTGTTGAGCAGATGAGGACCAGTCCATACTTCTCTGATGCACTGTGGATTTGTGAGAATCTTGGTTGTTCAGGTTGATGGAGCTCCCTGAGGATTACAACATCACTCTTGTGCAGCGGTTCTATGCCACAGTTGTGTTCGGGTCTGACCAAGCAAGGACAATGGCTTGGATGACTGGATATCACCACTGCACTGTGAATTTCTACAACTTTGCCAATGCCATCTTTCAGACCATTCAGGGTGTGTCCACTCATGTTAGGGTGCGTATGCACTCATCATCTCTTGGGGAGAACAAGAACAAGCTTGGCCCTTTGTATGGCAGCGAGGGAGTTGTGGGCGGGACCAAGGGCCTGAAGCCCCTCTACAATCTGATGTTGAGGATCTTTCACCATACCATTTCCCCTAGTGCTAGAAATTATGATGCCATCAGATGTGGTTTGGTCAACCTACTATACCATACCCACAAGATTCACATGGCTGGCCCCGGGGCAGACACGACTCCTATTGATATCATGGATTTCATATTTGAGGAGATGTTCCATGCCATATTGTACAAGAAGGATCCTCCGTACGCACCACTTGTCATGAGGCTCATCAACACCTAGGCTCATAGTTCTCCACTTTCTTTGGTTCCCAACCTTACGGATCACACTCTTGTATCACTGCAGCATAAGGGACGCATGGGGCCTCCTCCTAGATGCTCCTATGCAATGAGGAGGAGGAGATCACTGAGACCGAGAGGGCCCCTCTCCTACTAGGGCTTGGAGGAAGAGTGCTTCCAATGCACCCATGCCTCCCATGACATGCGAGTATGTACATGAGAGGGTCAAGAAGGCCTCATTCTGGGAGAGGAACCTTCGTTGCATGAATGTGGACATCCGCAAGAAACATCACACCTCATACAAGAGCAACTGTTGCATGGAGAAACTCCTCAAGGAGATCAATGCTCAGGGAGAACATGAAGATGATGAAGGAGATGATGAGTACACTGATGAGCATGGCGCTCAACAATCCACTGAGTTAGACTACACACATTCTTTTGGGGCATGGAATTCCCAACAGGTCAGCTTGGTGGATTGGAAGACCTTCTCCGATGTCACCTTAGGATATGGGTACCAGGGTTCCTCCTCTTCTCGACCTCACGGCAAAGGGCCTGCAGCGCCAGATGGTGATGATGACTATGAGGAGGATGATGATGAGGATCAGGATATGGATGAGGAGGACGAGGATGATGACGACGAGGACTACTGATCCTTTGGGCGCTAGCATAGATCTTTTCCCTTTTTCGGTGTTTCGATGCCAAAGGGGGAGAATACATTGTCATCGGGATTTGCATGGGCTTGGACTTGTTTTTTATTTGCCATCTCGAACTTTGTATTTATTTGCCTTATGTGTTTGCAATATACTATTTTCTATTTGTGTGAGGACATGGTTGCTCCTACATTATTGTAACTCGTGTGATGACTATGTGCTTTATCCATCTACTACCTGTCGTGCATGTTTTACATTGTTTATCTTAGTGCACATAGTCAGGGGGAGCATTGCTATACACTATCATATCTTATTACAAATAATTCCATGCAAAATCACTTATTGTCATCGAACACCAAAAAGGGGGAGATGGAAAGGACATTTACTGTCATAATCTCTTTTGGTGTTCGTTAACAACAAGTAGATCATTTTACAGTATGTTAATGTCTATAGGTTGATATAATGCAAAGTGAAACGGACCCTTGATGTACGGATTTATTACTGACCACATATGCAAGTTCCTGGAAACTACAGACCGGAGTCTTCGGTCTGAGTGGACTGTAGTCTGCGGTGTGGTCCGAAGTTTCCCCAGGAGTCTCCGGAGGGGCTACAGAAATCAGCCTGGGACAGTCTGATGGGTGGTCCGGAGGTCGGTCCAGAGACTAACCGGAGTCTTCGGTATAAGCCTCAGACCGGAGTATCCGGTGTGGCTGGACCAGAGTCTCCGGTCCACTTGGTCCAGAAACTTTGAAGAATCTCTAGAGGTGTCTTTCCCAGAGGCGGTGGGACAATCTGATAGGTGGTCCGAAGGCTGGTCCGGAGTCTCCGGTGTAGACCGTAGTCTCCGGTCTGCACACCGAAGTCTCCGATCTAGCAGATACTCCAATGGTCAGAAAACGGTTCAGTGGAGGGGGGCCATAAATAGAGTACCTTATCCCCTTCCTCCAGTTTCTCGACCCACTCAAGAACACCATCCCCATTTGAGCCACCAAATCTACAAGATCTCTTCATCCAACCATCCAAAGTCATTGATCTTTGGATAATCGAAGGAGGAGGCCTTGATCTACAGCTTCACCAAGAGAGATTTTAATTTCCCCCTCATTCACTTGAGGGCCCCATGCTCTAGTGTTTCTTTGGAAACCCTATATTTTTATTTGGTTTTTACAAGCTTGTCTTTGATTGTTTGACAGCTTGCCTGTATTCGGGAGCCTCCAATTAAGTTTTGGATGTTTCTCGAACTTGTTGTAAAGGTATCGGCTTCCACCTCGAAGGTTGCCGATATAGTGGAAGAGGTGAATCGAACCCGTTGGGGTGAGGTTCATCGGAGAACAAAGGAGGCCTCTCGTGGCGTTTGTGGTTTGAAACCACGCCCTCTCCAAACGTAGACGTACTGCCCCTCAAAAGGAAGGAACTACGGGAAACAAACCCTTGTTTCTCCGCGTTCTCCACTTTGGTTACTTCTATCCTTTACCGCACTTTACTTTACTTGTTCGTGCTTAGTGTATGTGCTAGTTTGACATATGGGTAAATTCACCTTAGTTGCATAATCTAAAGAATTTACCTTTCTTGTCAAACCCTAATTTGAAAAAGAGTAAAATTTGAAGTAGCACCAATTCACCTCCCTCTAGGTGCCCATACGATACTTTTAGTTGTGTTGTGTGCAGGTTCCACGTTGCTAGCAACACCTTCGGAAGTGGTTTCTTTCTCCTACTGGTTCGATAACCTTGGTTCCATAACTAAGGGAAAACTTGCTGCTGTGCTCATCATACCTTGCTCTTGGGGTTCCCAACAGGCTCTACATCAACTGAGCCATCACAAGCTTTTCTGCCGCCGTTGCCGGGATAAAGAAGATTTCTGCAAGGGGAGTTTCTCACTACCTGTAACATCCCAAAAATATTAATCAAGGTTATCAAATTCAAATCACCAAAATTAGGGTTAACAAAAACTTTTGTTAATTAAAATCATATGAATGCATGTGTGTATGTGATGATTGTATGAATGCATGAATGGACTTGTGTCATTGTTATGAATGGAAATAAATGGATTAAAGATGAAAACAACATCATTTAAATCAATTCCAAGCATAATAAAATCAAAGGAAATTCAAAAACAAACAAAATGAGCTAATGGTCATTTTTGCCAATCTTGCTCACTAGACCACTTTGAGTGTTTCTAGTCCAAGATTTCAAACAGAAACAAATCCCTTTCTTTTCACCCCTTGCTAGACCAAGTGAATGTGAACCCAAGCCCACTTTGCAAAACCACGGAAACATTTGGCAACCCTATTCAAATGACAATTCAAAATTGAATCTATGTCATATGGGAAGATCACCATTTCTCAAAACCCAACCAAACCAGTGCACCTTGACAAATCCAAGCAACCATAGACTACCTAGTATGTGACTAGTACACCCACCAAGTTTCATTCAAAAATTCAAATTCAAATCTCTTGCGACCATTTCATCAAACACCTTCTGAACACAAATCAAATTAAACATCAAACACTATAGTGAGCAGTGTTGTGCCAACCTTGTCCCCTCTCTAGCTCTCACTACACTCTCAGTAGATCATCTAACTTATTTAACTAGCTCTATATCACTGTAAACTTGACCATGCCATCAATGGTGACCATGGCCGAGCACACTTGACAACCCTAATGTCGACAGCAAGCTACAAGCCTAACCAAGCCTAGCCACTGTGTCTGGGACGCAAGCCACGGTCCATCGCCACCCCTTGTCCAGGCCTCGAGCCCGGCCAGCCACTAGACCACACGGAACGCTTGTGACCATTTTCTCTGCGACCATGCCGAGAGTGCGCCAGAGCGCTACGCTCGACACGCTCGCACAGACCACGTCCCGCCTTTGTCGCTCGCGTGAGTGATCACCACCATCTCAGGAGACCACCAGACAACCCCGTTCGCCACTGCGCGACCCGTAGCCGCGGTGTTCCATTAAAACGTCCATCGGTGCCGCCCAGAGCACTGAAGTGTTCCGACCGAACCTCACCGCCCCACGCCTCGCCATCAAGCCGTTGAGCTTCGCTAGGAGGTTCCCTCGTTTTACTATAAATAGATGCCTCCCCCATTCGATTTTAGCACACCATTCCACCTCTCCACGGAGCAAGACGAGCACCAGGTGGCCGGAATTTCATTGGAGCTTGCCGCTGCTAGAGGAGATGGGCGCCATTGATTGGATCCGCCCCAGGAAGATCGCCGTTGTCGACTTCGTCATTCGCACCCATCACCGACCATCGCTTGAGCCCCGGTGAGCCACCACTGACCCCCACTGGCCGCGCTAGGGTTCGAACTTGCCGCATTCTGTTTAGACATGGACGATGAACCTTAGTCGTAGATCTTACTTCTAATCCCACGGCCCAAATCACCCCGTACCCCTTCGCCACTCTCTGTCTCACTAACGAGTGGGGACAACCACTTAAACCCGCCCACGCGCGTTGTGCGTAGTTGGCTGGCCTAGTTAACGTTCCCGCTCGACCCAGTAGTTTGAATATAGGTTTATCAATTTAGTTTCAAACATAGTTCTGTCTATAGATTCAAAAATCAATCCAGAGATATTCACTAAACAAAATTGTATGAAACTAATTTTGCTAGAAAGGTATTGAAATTCGTAATCCAAGGCCATTGGATTCAAACCATTTGGAACTATAGATCACCTATAGTAAAAATAACAAGGCAGAGACTTTTCTGCATTCAAACATTTTTCAAAATTCAACCATAAAAGCTTTTGAGTTGATTCCAACTCTCAAAAATACATTTGATCAGACCTTTCTGAATATATAAAAATATCTAGGTTTACTTGTAGAAATAATGGACAAGCAATAAAGGAATTCCCCATAGGCATTTCTAGTCACCTTAATTAATTAAAATAAAAGGTTAAACCTTATTAAATTGTGACACCACTTTAAATCACATTCCTAAGTACTGAAATATGTGGTGATGACATGTGTCAACATTATCCCATGTTTTAGTTGGAGAATATTAACTCTTAAGTAGTTTTTCAATGAGTAGAAATTACTTTTCTAAAAGAAAATAAATTCAACTAGTGTCTTAATCTTTCTGATGATTGTGATGATTATAGATCATCTAGTGAAAACCCTGGTGTGATAAGTAGAATTAGTTAAGTATTGTTTGGTGATTGTGTACCTCGTATTTATTTATATATGCTAGTACCGACCAAGGATACGAAGAGGAAGGAGAATACTACGAGGAAGAAGCCGAGGAGAACTTCAACCACTGCACTGCACAAGGCAAGCTATTGACTAAGCAAGCTAACACTTGCAACTATGAAAGCTAGATAACATATGCAATTCATTAGGCATGCCTTGGTTATACCACTTGATTATACCAAATCCCAGTTTTACTTGCAAGCTTATTTATTTTATTTCTTTATCAAAACTCTTTGTTTACTTAGTGACTTGTGAAGTGTTGGAAAGATAATTAGAGGTAGCATAAAGAGCATAAAACTTGGTCTAAGTTAGATAAATCTTGATGTCATCCTGAGGCATGAGATTGAACTTAGATAAGTCACATTTGATTATCACCCCTCATTAGTTTTACCCCCACTTGTAGAGGCTAGTGCTATGTATAAAACTTGATCACTTTAAATGGGAATACTTGGTAAAAATGATTATGAAAACCTAGGAATGATGAGTCATTCTAATGAAATGTTTTGACATGTGCTCTTGAACACCAGATGATTTTTGATGATGAAAATGTTGAGGCATGAGCCTTAGCCCTTTATAAAAACTGATGGTTGTCTGGATGCGATACCATTCCAATTTTACCGAACAACCACAATACCCGAATTTGGGTAGGGCTTGACCGGAAGTTTATATACCTTACTATGGGTTCCCTAGCGGCCAAGGTTTAAGCTGAGACTACCTTGTGAAGATTGACCACCTGTGCAGTTACCAAGATGACAGATGGTCATGGTTGGGAGGCCAAACTCATAGGAGAGGTGCCTATACTAGGGCGTGTGATTGAAAGGTTAGGATTGATTATCTGCATACTGAGTATGGTAAATTCAGGATTGTTCTTGACGGATGTATCGAATATTGTGGTAAAAGTGCACCACCTCTGCAGAGTGTCAAACTATTCGAATAGCCGTGTCCGTGGTTATGGACAGTTGGAGTGGCCATACTGTTCCGTCGTCAGACGTTTTCCAAATGACTTGTGATTTGAATCATGACTTTGACTTGACTGCAACAGAGTTGTGAAAGTGAAACTTGAGTTCCCACTTAGGTGTTATAAAACCTTAAACTAGTTTTCTTTGCTTCTAAACTTAGTTAGAGATAATTCTGGCTTTTTGCAAAACAACCTAGAGCCTAGTAGTCCTACTTGAAACCACTTTACCTGTTAGTGATAGTTTGCGAGTACTTAAAGAGTACTCATGGCTTTGTCCCTGGCTATTCATGTGGCCAGACTATGAAGAGGACTATCAGGAGGATGGACCGCAGGAAGGTTATGAAAACTAGGATCATCTCCCACGAAGATGGAGCCTTGCCCACGCTATCGTTATTATTCTGCTACTTGATTGTACTAAGACTAGATCATGAGATCCTTTATTTGTTGTAAGACCTTATGTATGGTTTGTAATGGATGATATATTGTGATATCCAATCTATTATGTCTCGCAAAAATGGTAATCCTAGGATTGCGATGTATGGCATAACATGCATCTGCAATTAAAAATCCGGGTGTTGACAAGTCGGTATCAGAGCCATCCTGACCATAGGAGGCCCTAGTTAGAATGGACGCTTGAATCAAAAACTTAGTTTCAAAACAAAAGAAGTGAGTATTTATGAAAACCTATTCTCATTCTTATCACTTAGATTCTTTCATGAAAATACAAGTTCCTCAGAAATTCTTCCAAACTTACATAAAATTTGACACACTTGATCACTCTACTAACTTACTCATCGTACATTCTTATAGATGGACGTGAAGTATAGCAAGTTATATAAGTTGGGAAATGGAGGAGATCTCATATTTGAGCGTGATTTGGATCAGCTCTCGGAAGTTCTGGAGCGCCCGCACCCCGAGTTCTTCGAAGCTCAGCTCAACGATCAAGAAGGAGGATAATTGCAATGGCTGATTGTTGCAAGTCTCAGAGGGAAGATTGAAGCCCCCACTTCAGAGAGAGTCCAGTTTACCTTAAGAGAGAACAACTGGATAGATGCACTGTCCAGGGCCATACATGAAGCTCTTGCCCGTCTGTGTGGGCAGAGTATCAATCAGATCAAGGGTACCTGCTTTGAGTTCTATCCAAGGCGTGATGTTATAGGACAACCACTCGAGGCACCATATCACCCTGATCTGAAGAATCATGTGGACCACCTTAGCTTCATGATGTATGACCGGCAGAAGGAGTTAGACAATGCCCAATCCTAAGCCAACCACAAGCATGCCATCGCCGTCAAGAAGGACCAGACCATAGCCATGCTGGTGAAGGATCGCCAGTGCCGTCGCTGTCACAGGATCAAAGATTTGGAGGAGACCATCCACGAGAGAGACATGCAGCTTGAGGAGAGGGAGAATGCAGGGGAGGATATTCGTGGAGACCCCTACTCTTACCTCAGTGACGATGATGACTTTCTGGAGTATCAAGCCATGGACTTCTTCACCGATGAGGATGACTTCACCTTCATTGACGATGATGATGATGATGAGGCCACCGATTCCAAGGAGTAGTAGCACTTGAGCACTAGTGTTAGGAAAGTTGTATCCGGTCCCATTGTATCGTAGTTTTACAGAATGGTTCTTAAAACCATATGTTTTCCTTGTTGTGGTGTGTGTTTTATTGTGTGCTATGAATGAATGAAAATCAAGTTGCTAGAAAAATCTGAGTCAAACTTCAAAAAAAACTCTTCCAAAACAAAACCCGAACCTTAGAAATTTCCCTCTTTTCTCATGATCTATCTCAATCTTCAGATGCCTCGGAGAGGAAGCAATTCATCTCCGGACCCAACATGCAGATCTTGCAAATGTTGGTTTCGGACCGCGAAGCTGAAAGAGCCGAACGTCAAGCCAACTTAGCCACCCTTCAACACATAGCTCAGATGGCCAACAACAACCAAGGCCATGTACAACCATGGATCCAAGCTCAAGAACTTCCAGAATACCAATCCACCCGTCTTTAGTAAGTCTGAAGAGCCCCTAGATGCCGATGATTGGCCGCAGACCATGGAGAACAACTTAGAAGTTGCCGGAGTAGAGGCCAACGAGAAAGTACTGTTTGCCACCCACTATCTGGCAGGAGATGCAAGAGCTTGGTGGAACAGCGTTCGCGCCATGACTGGAGGACAAATGATGACTTGGGATGAATTCAAACTCAAGTTTAGCAGAACCCATGTGCCACCGGGTTTGATCAAGAGGATGAGAGATGAATTCAGAGAATTGAAGCAAGGGAGGATGAAAATAGTTGAGTATCGTGACAAATTTCTGTCATTAGCTAGATATGCACCGGATGAGATTGACACTGAAACCAAGAAGAAGGAGAGATTATTGAATGGTCTGCATGATGAGATGCACACAATGTTAGTCAATATCCCATTTGCTGACATTGAAGCCTTAGTGGACTCTGCCATTCAGATGGAAGGCAAAATCAACCAAGCGAATGAGAACCGCAAGCGTAGAATGATGAATCAACCGGGAACCCACCATACCCCAAAGTATCGCCCCATCCCGTCTCCAGGATTTGCCCCTAGAAACAATAGACCCTCGATGAACCGTTCAACCTATCCCAAGCGTGGAGGAGGAAACACAAGGCCCGGAGGAAATCACAACAACCCCGGCAACCCCAGAAATTTCAATCGTGCGCCACCAAAGTTCAACAATAGCAATGTCGCCAACAACACCAACACTGCCCCAAGAACTGGAAGCAATGATGTGATTGTTGCAGCAAAGGACAAGTCTTAGGTGAATTGTTATGAATGTGGAACCAAGGGATACTATTCCAATGAGTTCCCCAAGAATATTGCAGCAGCCCCCAATGTGAATGCCCCAGCTCAGCAACAACGTCATGTTCAGCCCGGAAGGAGATTTGCCCCAGGGAATTCGCTTAACCGCAACGGTCGTCTGTTTCTCATGCATGCTGAAGAAGCCCAAGAAGCGCCATATGTCGTGCTGGGTATGTTTTCTGTTAACTCAGTACTTGCAAGAGTGTTGTTTGATTCTGGAGCATCACACTCGTTTGTTACAGAAGAATTTGCAAGCACTAGTAAGATTCAACCAACAAAATTGAAGCATGTTATGATAGTTCAAATACCTGGTTCAACCACCAAGGCTAGAAAAATTTGCAAGGCCGTACCTATCCGAATCCAGGGCATAGATTTTTATGCTAATCTAATAGTACTTGGAACTAAAGGTTTGGAAGTAGTACTAGGAATGGATTGGATGTCAAAACATAAATGATTAATCAACTGTGCCAAGAAAGCCATAACCATGACTAGTACAACCGGAATATCAATAGAGCGTGTATATGAAACCTTGCCCCGTCAATTCAAGTGCAATAAGAGTCTAGCCCAACCAACCATTGACCAATTTAGAATAGTCTGTGAATACCCCGATGTATTTCCAGATGTTTTGCCCGGTATGCCCCTAGATCGGGATATCGAGTTTACATTGAACTAATCCCTAGAACCGGACCCATAGACTAGAGACCATATAGTATGAACCCGTATGAATTAGTGGAGTTGAAGAAGCAACTGGATGCTATGCTGGAGATAGGACTGACTCAACCCAGTAAGTCACCATGGAGATCACATGTCTTGTTTGTGCACAAGAAAGATGGAGGTAACCGTTTGTGTACGGATTATAGGAAGCTGAATCATGTCACCATCAAGAACAAGTACCCACTGCTGAAAATAGAAGACTCGTTTGACCAATTGACCAGAGCCAAAGTGTTTTCTAAGATTGATCTTAGAACTGGTTATCATCAACTCAAGACTCGTGCAGAGGATATTCCAAAGACTGTATGAGTACATTGTCATGTCTTTTGGATTAACCAATGCCCCGCTTATTTCATGAACCACATGAATAATATTTTTATGGAATTCATGGATAAATTTGTCGTTGTTTTTATCGACGACATTTTGATCTATTCCAAATCATAACAAGAACATGAGCTACACCTGAGGACCATCCTTGGAACCCTTAGGGAGCATCAGTTGTATGCCAAGTTTAGCAAATGTGAATTCTGGTTACATGAAGTGGTGCTACTAGTATCACGCCCATGAAGGACTCGATCTTCCCTCGGGTCACTAGCATTAATTCTTGAAATAAGTGGCATAGAACCTTTTCTATGTCAAGAACAGCGGGTCCAACGATTACATCCGGCTTACCCCCTTCAAGGACGAGGTTCCCAGCAAGGATCTATGGAAGCTTGACCCGCGTGACACGAATCCAGCCGTGAATGGGGCTCATGGGATCCTCAAGAGGATACTCTCGCCGGATGAGAACTTCCACTTATCTGAGGAGGACCTCATGTGTGCTTTCATCGCACGCCAAGTCATACCCATCCAGGCCAGAAGTCACAAGATATGCTTCATGAGCGGCCCGCAAGATCCTACCCGACACTACACTTTGGAGCTCACCAACGAATCAGTGGCTCGCCGAGTCAGCTTGATTTTTAAGCTGAACTTAGCAGAAAACTGGGCCTGGAGCTGCCCCATTTCAGCCGGGATAGGCCTGTCCCCTGGGTAAGCATCCGAGTCGTTGAATTTCTGCCGACATAGCTTTCCTTGTTTTTACTCGCTGTTCCGTTTCTTTATTGATTTTATTCTGTTTGTCTTCCGTAGAATTTCGTTCACGAGGTTGATGACAGTACCTTCCCTCCTTGGGGATATTTGGATGATCTCTCTGACGCTGATGAGGTTGAGCTCAATTTGGAGTGATTTATGCCAATCCCGCACGCTGCCACTACTTCCGCTTCGGGTAAGACCTCTACTTGAAATCCCTTGCGAGATTGGTCTGACGATGATGATGTGGACTGTGAAGTTCTGGAGGTACTTGTCTTTTGACCTTAACTCTCTGACTTATCACATTGATCTCATCATTTACTCATGCAGCTGGCCAGGTACACGAGGATCCTCCCCATGCTGTAGGCGGGTATGGCAAGCTCCCTGCTGCCAAATCGAGTAAACGGCACGGTGCCTCCTCCAGCACTCAACCTTCAAAGAAGCATCGACTTGATCCTGCCACACCTCTCGTTGCCACGTCATCCTAGATCCGCAAGACCGCAGCGCGCCGGGTCACTCGTCGCGTCCCGTGTGACCCGACCGTCTCTGGGTAACTTTAGCTGCCCGTTTCCTTTCATTTTCTTTTCCAGTTCTTTGCTTGTCCTCTTATAGGCTTCTATTTTTATTTTCAGCACGGCCATGTTCGCCAGCCAAGCTGCACCCAGCATGGTTTCTTCCCCGATTAGGCCTACTTCTCCTCCTCGTACTGACACCGCTGTGTAGAGCCCTGTCCGGGTCACTGACCCTACTATTGGGGCTCATGAGTCTCAGAATGAGGCCGAGACGACAGTGCATCCGACTGAGGAGTCCCGGCCTAGATCTCCAGTTGCTTTTCCTGAACACAACCTTGAACCTGGCACCAGTAACATCAGCGCCGAGAAAACCCCTATTGTTAGTTATCCCATTACCAGTGTGCCTGCTGACCCAGTTGTAGCCCCTCCTTCTGCTATTGAGCATGCTCACTCGGCTCCTTTATCCTCAACCAGCCCTAGACCTGCTCCTTCTGCTTTTCTGTCCAAAGGCAAGAACCGGCCTGCCGCTCAAACCCAAGTTCGGTCCGCGCCTAGAAAGCTATCTGCGACCAAGCAACTGACCTTGGTCCACGCTCCAGGCACCGCTCCGCAGATTCGGCCCACACCATCAACAACGGCACCCACTTCGGTGGGTCAGTTGGGCGAGTCTGCTGTTGTCGGGTCTGGCAGTGCTTCTAGAGCTGGTGCCTTGCATACCAACGTTGCTTCTACCCGTGTCGGGGTGGTACTACCCTGAAGAAAGGGAAAGTCCTAACTCGGACGCTCAGCGGGCAAGTCCTTGGTTCCGCGGAGCGCTATGCCATTGCCTAGAACGCGACCGATGAGCAAGAAGTGAGCTCTAGTTCTGGCCAGAAGATGAAGCTGGGCCCCAAGGCTGTCTCAGAGATGACTCAGCAGGCCATCGCCTTGATGGCCAAAGCAGATCAAGTGAATGAGGTATGCAACCTCCTTAATCTTTTGCATACTAAGTATCTTTATATTATACATGATCCCTAGTCCCCGAGGTTATTGCCGAGTAAGGAACTTATTCGGCTATAAGCTCTGAGTTAGAACCCAACCTTTATTTTTTCCTGCCAAGTTTGCATGTCGGATTTTCGACCGGATTTTCGATCCCTAGCCCCCGAGGTTACTGCCGAGTGATGCATTTACTCGGTTGTAAGCTCAACCATTTGCTTATATCTTCTAACTAGATCTTCATCATGCAGCTCACGCATAACGAGCACACCAAAGTGCATCAGGCTCTCCTCTGGGAGTATAGAAATCTTGAGCTCTCTCACCAAGATCTAAAAGCTGAGACTCAGGGCCAAGGTACCTTTTTCTTACTCGGCTTGCTTTTATTCGGCAGACCTTCTTTGTTTCATATCCTTGAATTTTTCTTGCTATCTTTCCACAGCTTCTGCCCAATCTACCATTGTTGTGTTGCACTCACAGATCAACGATGCTAAAAGTAAGCTCTTAGAAATCTTGTGACCACTGTACATTAATGTTTATTCTTTTCCATTTCTATCTCGACTAAAACAAGATATTTTGTTGTTACTGATGAGTCACATGCTTTGAATAAACAGAGAATCACTGGATCGAGCTCCAAAAGGAGCGAGACGAGGTGACTCGGCTGAAGCAGCAGGTGGTGGATATGGAGTAGAAGCACCAGTCCGAGCTGAAGGGCCTGCGTGAAGAGCTCGCCGAGAAAGCTTACCATCAAGCCGCCAGTGCTGCAAAGACTGATCAACTGCTCAAGGATTCAGAGTTGGCAGTTCAGTCGGCGCACCAGGACCTGGAAGCTCTTCAGACTTTTTTTCAGGTAAACATGGCCCATAAATGTTAGAGAGAATCCAAGATTTATTGGACAAGCAAGATGTCAAGGTAATGGAGATAGAGAACTCATTAAGGAAAGAAAGTTGTACAGAGAACAAGGAGCCATTCCAAATGATGATTAAACCACCAGATGCACCTCTGGAGGGAAGGAATTCAAAGTTGGTAAATCTGGAGGGGCAGAATTTTTTAATGAAGGATTTATCAAAACCCTCACGCTTAGTTTCTTGAAGACAGATAATGTCACAGCCAGACTCCTCAATTTTGCTTCTAAAAGCAAACCATTTTTTATCAGAATTAATTCCCCTGATATTCCAATTCAGGATCTTCCAAGTTCTGTTGTTACTCATTAAGAAACCAGGAGCAAATATAGATGTGGGGTGATGCAAATAATATAATCACCCATAAGAGAGAACAGCAGGTACATAGATCAAAGCTCAACCATAATAGAGTACCACAAATATGATCCACAATAAGTACCAACCATATTGCAATATCACAAACACAGAACACATAACAGGAGGTCAACAAGACCCCAGCAAAAGATATAGCTTGACACATTAGCACACTTAAGAGGAGGTTTTCTTCTTGGCTTGCTGTCCACAGGTACCAGCAGCCCCAGGCTTCTTCTTGCCACCAATCCCCAAGCTGGAAGAGAGACCACCTTTAATGCTGCCTTTTGCAGGAGCCTTAATAGCCACCTCATTGATCTTCCCTTTCTTGAGTAACCTCTTCTCCAGGTCTCCATCTTTAACCTTGCAGAATGAAGCAGCAAGATTTTTAACCACTTTGGCATTCAGGCAAGGAGGGGCAGCATTACAAACCAGGCAATCAACAATTTGACAATGTAAGTGACTTTTAAAACCCCCATTTAATTCAACAATCCTAGGACTTCTCCTCACCTCAGATTCCACAAGAGGTTCCTTGCCTTTTCTCTTTCTAGCAGGGGTAGAGGGAGAACCTGAAGAAGTTTTAACTTCAATACCCAGGCAAGAAGGGGCCATCTGGGAAAAACTCTCATTAGGAATGATGAAAGATATTGAACTTTCCTCAGCAATAGGTTCTTTAATAATTTCCCATAAAGGAGAAGTAAGAAATCTTTTGACCCAATTAAATTTCTCAGGAGTAGCAAGCATGAGAGTGATGAAATTAAACCAACTTACAGGGATATCACACTTAAGAGAGCCTTTTGAAGAAGATTCTTTCTGGATATGGGGAGCAAAATAATTCTCCCAGAGCTCCAGGCCTTGCTGAGAGAAACCCTGTTTGGCAATATGCACATCAGGAATGGTAATGAAAGTTCTCACCATCCCAACCTGAAGGTGAGCTTCATTTGGGGAAAGAAGATGCTGATCCTCCATCATCCAATCCTCATTCTCAGGGGCAACAGCACTAGAATCCATAGGAATTCCAGTCTCCTCCTCAGCAGCCTCATTAGGCTCCTCCTCATCAGCCAGATAGTTTTGGAAGATATTTTGCAGACCTTCCCCAATGCCAACCCCCTGAGGTGCAACTGCAACACCATGCTCCTCCACATCTTCAGTCTCATTAACAGATTCCTCATCATCAGACTCCCAGTCCTGAACAATGATACCAGTAACACCACTATTCACATCCTGAGGTGGAAGATGCAGATTGTCAATAGGCATGTCCTCACCAGGAGCTATGACAGGCCCTTGAACAGGAGCAGCAGCAGCTTCCCATGGACCCCAAACTTCAGCATTCCCAGCATCAGGAGCAGGGTTCTGAACAGGACCCATCCACTGACCCCAATCACCCCCACGAGCAGGGGGGGGAGGTGGCACCTGAGGTCCAAAGACTGGCCCATGTGCAGGAACAGGGTGAGGGTCCACATTATCATCTGGCAGTGGGTCCTCTTCAGGTGGGCCCCCACCAAGCAAGTGACTCTAAAGAATTTCAACAGAGAAAGTCCATGACTCAGTCTCCACCAGGTCACCAATGGTAAACCGCACACTCTTAGGGATATCAGCCAAATCAGTCACACGAATTTTAGCAACAATCCTACCCTTATGATCATTGTCCCTTTCCCAAAGGAGAACCTTCCCAATGTCAGCAAAGATAGCATTCAGATCCTCCGTATGCCAGTGATCAAGGGGAGGCCCAACCAACATCACCCAGCACTCATTATTAAACTGCATCCCTCGCCGATTATCACCCTCATTGTGCTTGACAAAAGAAACATGCACATCTTGAAACGGAATCGGACTCGCTGCAATGAGTCTATCACGGTCACTGACATGGTTGAACTGCACATACGCAGACCCAAAGGGACAATCCTGTATATCTCTGAAGTGCACTCCAGCCTCATTGTTGAAGAAATCAACCAAGACACCATGAATATTTACGAACGGAACCGGACCAGGAGGAAGGGGAAAAATGTTAGCAATAGCATACTGTTCATGTGCTCGAGACCTCCGAGGCACCACCACCCTTTTAACGCGATTCCGCCCTGCCACTTGCAAAATCTGGAAGCCATTCAGCAAGAATGGCACAGGGTCGATCGGGATATTCGCCATTGCGATGCTCTTCGCCGGCGACGAACAGGAGGGGAATGGGGTTTCAGCGGGCGGGGGAGTTAAGGAGACAGGGGAAGAGGAAGTTGTTTTTTTCAACGAGGAAGTGAACTCGTGAAAACTGCCGTGAATGACGGGCCTGGAATGAGAAACCACCTGGGCCTTGAACCAACCCTCATAAGATTTATCGGGCCAAGTACAAATAGGGAAAGAGGGAAATTTCAGAAAAGGAAGGAGCCCAGGCAAATTAAAAGCAGCGCTATTAGCGCCCCCCCCAGCCTTGACCGGCGTTACTTTTGACTTAAAACCCCCATCAGTAAGCACCTGGGCATAGGATCTGTCTTGATGGCCAGAATTGAAACCCTCATTAAAATGATGCGCAATCACAGGCGAAGGACCCTGGGGTGATGAAGGGAATTTGAGTCTTTGAAAAACCGAATCACCTTTACCGGGAGGCTTTAAAGGAGGAGATTTTTTTGCACTTTCTTTTTTGTACGTGACAACTTTCCATTCCTGAGCAGATTCTTTGTAATATTCCTTTTCTTCATAAATCCAGTTGGGTCCCCATTTCCCCAAAGATTTACATGAATCACAAAAGAGAGGCATGAAAACTTGGAGATATTGTAAATCTCAAAACCCACTGCCCGAGAAGCAACCGAGAAGCGAAAAGTTCTATCTTGCAAAAGCTTCACCTGGAATTTAGAAGCATTACCACCAAAACAGGCTTGAAGAGCAAGACCGACAGTATGAAAATCCAACTTGAAATTTGCCCTCCCAAAAGAACACACCAAATAAAAAGGTCTCTTCCTGAATCCACCAATGAAGTTAACTTGATGCCTGAATTTATCATAGATCCTCTTCTCAAAAACACGCCCGAAAGAAAAATCAAGGGCCGGTCGACAGGAAGCAACATCTTTGGAAGCAAACACATTGGAACCTGAGGGAAGCTTATCCGAGAAATCTAGAGACCTGGGCGCCAAACTTTCAACCTTGGAGGAAAACTTTTTAACCAAAGGGCTTGGTAAAATTTGAGAACCGACCACAACCCTCTTCACCTGTAAATCAATGAAAATACCCGCGGCCACCACCTCACCATGAACCAAATATCGAGCATCAATCACAACCTCATTATGATTGAGGAGAACAATCCGTTTAGAACTAGGAAAAAGCATGAGAAAACCCTTGGAAGGCTCAAGATCATCAGCAGGAAAGGAGTAACAAAGGGCCTGCCACTTCAAAACAGTATCTTCATCTGATCCAGAAATGGTAGGAGATCTACCGAGAAATCCAGAAGAAGGATCCAAAGAATCATTAACACGAGAAAGATGAGAGGGGAACCTCAAGCCAGATCCAACAGAGATCTTCTCCCCATTTTCGAAACATCGACCCTCAAGAGGAGAGCCTTTTGCATTGAGAAGAACGAGCCAAGAATCAGCCGAGACGACGAGCGATCCTTCAAGAAACTTACCACCCGTGGTCACACCAGAGTAGGTGATCTTCCAGCAACCTCCAGAGGAATCCATGTAGACCCAGCGCCGGTAAGGCGCCGGCGGGAGCCAGAGGGCGACCGCCGCCTTAGAGGAGCCTCATGCCTCGGAAAGCGTGCGGGTTTTTGCGGGCGGCGTGTTAATTATTATACCCAATAGTTTCCTTTGGGTATCCTACGAAGACGCATTTTTCCGCTTTGGGTTCAAGCTTGTCAGGCTATAACTTCTTTACATAAGATTCACAACCCCAAACTTTAAGGAACGACAATTTAGGTTTCTTCCCAAACCATAATTCATACGGTGTTGTTTCAACTAATTTAGATGGTGCCCTATTTAAAGTGAATGTGGTTGTTTCTAATGCATAACCCCAAAATGATAGCGGTAAATCTATAAGTGACATCATAGAACGAACCATATATAAGAGAGTTTGATTACGATGTTCGGACACACCATTACGTTGTGGTGTTCCCAGAGGTGTCAATTGTGAAAGTATTTCACATTTCTTTAAATGCTCGCCAAACTCGTAACTTAGATATTCACCTCCACGATCAGATCGTAGAAATTTAATATTCTTGTTACGTTGATTCTCTACCTCACTTTGAAATTCAGTAAACTTTTCAAAAGTTTCGGACTTATGTTTCATGAAATAGATATACCCATATCTACTCAAGTCATCCATGAAGGTAAGAACATAACGAGAACCACCGCGCAATGCTACACTCATTGGACCATACACATCGGTATGTATGATTTCCAATAAGTCCGTAGCTTGCTCCATCATACCAGAAAATGGAGTCTTAGTCATTTTACCCATCAGACATGCTTCGCATCTTTCAAGTGATTCAAGAAGTCCATCGGAATGGAGTTTCTTCATACGCTTCACTCCAATGTGACCAAGACGACATTTCCACATATAGGTCGAGTAATCGCTCAATTTCAAACGTTTAGCTTCAATGTTATTATATGTGTATTACTAAAATCGAGATTCAACAAGAATAGACCATCTATGAAAGGTGCATGTGCATAAAACATATTACTCATATAAATCGAACAACCATTATTCTCGGACTTAAACAAGTAACCGTCTCACAATAAACATGATCCTGATATAATGTTCATGCTCAACGCAGGCACCAAATAACAATTATTTAAGTATAAAACTAATCCCGATGGTAGATGAAGAGGTAGCGTGCCGACCACGATCACATCAACCTTTGATCCATTTCCATCGCGCACCGTCACCTCTTTCTTCGCTAGTTTCCGTCTATTCTGCAGTACCTGTTTCGAGTTACAAATATGAGAAACCAAACCAGTATCAAATACCCAGGAACTAGTACGAGTACTAGTGAGATACAAATCAATAACATGTATATCGGATATACCTTTCTTCTTGATGTTGTCGTTCTTCAAATCCGCCAAGCACTTAGGGCAATTCCGCTTCCAGTGACCTTATCCCTTGTAGTAAAAGCACTCAGTATCAGGCTTAGGCCCAGCCTTGGTCTTCTTCGCCGGCGTGGTAACTTTCTTACCACACTTCTTGAAGTTTCCATTTTTCTTAGACTTGCCTTGCTTCTTGAATTTGGTGGCCTTATTGACCATCAACACTTGGTGCTCTTTCTGGATCTCCACTTCTGCAGACTTTAACATGGAGAAGAGTTCGGGCAACAACTTTTCCATGTTTTGCATATTGTAGTGCATCACAAAGTTCTTGTAACTTGGTGGTAGTGATTGTAGGACACAGTGAATCCCCAAAGCATTAGGAATCACTATACCCAAACTTTGAAGCTTGCTTGCGTGCCCGGACATCTTAAGCACGTGCTCACTAACGGAGATGCCCTCTTCCATCTTGCAGCTAAAGGACTTTTCAGAAGCCTCATAACTCTCAACTGCCGCGTGAGCCTCAAATATCATTTTGAGTTCACGGACAATATCATGTGGCTCATGGTTCTCAAACCTTTTTTGAAGCTCCGATTCCAAACCATACAAGATAGCACACTGAACTGTGGAGTACTGATTCTTCCGAGCGAGGAAAACATTCTTTACCTCATCGGTAGCATCAGCTGTAGGTGGGCCACCCAGCGGTACATCCAGCACATAGGTCAAATTACCAGCATTGGGGACAATCCTCAAGTTGCGGAACCAATCTGCAAAGTTGCTTCCATTGTTTTTTAGCTTTTCTTTCTCTAGGAATGCATTAAAATTGATGGTAGGGGCCGCCATTGATCTACAACATATTTGCAATAGTTTAGACTAAGTTTATGACAAACTGAGATATAATTAATAGTTAAATTAATCTAGATGAACTCCCACTCAAAACAATATCCCTCACATTGTTTTAGTGATCACACGAACCAAATCCACCACATCAAAACCAATTATCACGAGATTTGATGTAGCTTCAATGGAGAACAATCAACATGTTCATCATATCTACTATATGACTCATGTAACATACCACCTTTTGTGTAATATTAATAAAAACATGTTTGAGCATAGCATGCATGCATTATACTTGCAAACAAACAAATACCAAATAAAACCCTAATAGTTTCCCCCTCTCTCTTTGAATCAATTCAAATGGTTTCCATATTTTGAAAATTCTCAAAACAAATGGATCCCAAATGGTGTTGAGGGTTCCTTAGTGTTTTCAGATATTATATAAAAGTTTCTGTAATTTTAAATTATTCAAAACAGATTTGAATTCAAAATACAAACAGAAATTAGAAAACAGAAAAAGAAAAATAGTTTTGGAGAAAAAATAACTAAACCTAGCTACTGGGCCGCAGCCTACTTCTCTTCCTCTCTCTCTCGCCACCAGCGCAGCTGCCAGCAGCCTGCCTGCCTCCCTCTATCGCGGCCCATCTGGCCCAGCCGCATCCTACCCAAGCCCAAAACGCTTCAGATATCCCTGTCGTCGTCTTCCTCGCCGGCCAAGCAGCTTGGTGGCGCTGCCTCCGCCGCCCACCTGCGTCTTGATGCGTGCCGCCGCCCCCGAGTATCTATATGATCCCCAGCGCCGCCCGGACAAACCCTAGTTCCCCTTTTTTCTCTTTTCCCCATCCTCGCCGGACCCCTAGCTTCCAGGAGCTCTGGTGCTCCGCCGTCCCCGGTCTCCCCTCGCCCTGCTGAGAGCCCCAGGAGAACCGCCTCCTCGCCAGCATCATCTCCGTCGAAGCATGCAATACGGGAGGGCTCCAGCTCATCGGAATCGATCTCGAGGTGTTTGTATGCCGAAGTCCGACCAACGTCAATGCGCCGGTTCCCGACCTCGCCTCGCCTCCCCGACCCCTCCACCGGCTTCCTGGTGAGCTAGCGGTGCTAACGCACCCCTCTTCTCGCTCTCTCCCTCTCTGTATCGCCGCGGCCACCACCACCTGTAGCCACCGCCATTGCCCACTGTTGCACACGTTGCTCCGACGACCTCCCGCCAGCGGTGCCGCCACTTTCTGGCTCCCCTTGCTCTCCTCTTTCGAGAGCGTCCATCCCCGCATCCCCGCATCGCCCCTAGAGCCGGATTCGATCATCACCTGAGGAATCTCCATTGCTGATGTCAGCATGACATCAGCATGGTGCAATATTTCCCTTTTGTTTTATTTTGTAAATGAATTCTGTAATTATTTCTGTAAATGGAAAATCTATGACAGGTGGGCCCTGCTTGTCAGGATTTTAATCTTTTCTATAAATATTTTCTGAAATTAATAAAAGTCTGACATGTGGGCCCAAGTTGGAAATTATTTTAAATATTCCAAAAATGATTAAAAATGAATTAAAATTTGAGAAATTCATAACTAATTCATTTTAAATCATAAAAATACAACTAATATACAAATGATCAGAAAAATGAAACATATCTAACTAAGCTATAATCATACATTGTTAATTGTAAGGTTCCCAACCTTTAATAAGGTAGAGATGCCTGTGTTTACAATGCTAGTCCCTGGATCAATAGCTAGCATCCACAGTTAAGATGTAATATCAAGAAACAAAGGTCATAATACAACTTTATAACCATGAATAAATAATTCATTACATCTTACATAGCTCATTTGGTTATCACATTACATTGGAGCAGAAATAACTATAGCATGGAGTCCTTCATCTTCAAAGTGCCATAGGCAATCATGTTGGTTGTAGACTTGTAATCCTATTCAACACACTTCACTTACATCAAACAAACCTGCAACATAATAAGTTGCAGCCACAAGGGTCAATACATTTGAATTGTATTGGCAAGTTTCACTACTATGTAGAAATAAGTGGATCCTATCAATACATGCATATTTGTCTAAGTAGGGTTTAGGCTATTTTGCAGAAAGCAATAGTTTTATCCTATCTTTTCAAAATAGTTTTTGATCTTTTGTCCAATCTTTCAGAACTCCTTGGAAAACTCCAAGTGCTTCAAATCCCTTGTTGTCACCCTCAAGTTTTAACTTTGAGAAATTGGAATGTCGAGATCTTACATAGCTTCAGGCCTTAGTTGCTCAGTATTGTCCATAACCGGGGACACGGCTAAGTACTTAGAATTTTGATCTCCTGCAGAAGTTGTACACTTTACCCACATGACACAATCTCGTCTTGATGCCACCAGTGGCCGCTGGATAAGTACTCACCAAGATGGAGTACTGGCAGATCGAGAATGTGACAAAGTCTTTCCATAGAAGTCCTCCCAATACACAATGCTAGCTTATCTACCAGGCACCAATGTAGGGTTAGATTTTCCCTTACACAATTCTAGTTAACCTGAAGATGCCAATGCATGGGTCTTCCACTATGTAGTTGACTAAGCCAGAGCCCATTTAGCATGTGGCTGCACACGGAAGCCACTGTACGAGAAACATGTTCAATCTCTAAGTCCCTGGGTGGTTTTCTTCTAGTGCACATACAAAAATAGATAGCCATATGAACATGGTTCCTTTTGTTGCCACCTTGTCCAATATTGAGTATCCTTGTCTACCCAGGTGGTTCATTGAGTACTTGTTTTTATTATATAAAACATATGTCTTTTCAACTCTTCATATAATGATAACATGTATCCCATCCCAAATATATAGCAGGGCTAAGCATACTACAACTACAATGTTTTCACTAAGGAATATATAAGGGTATCCTATTAGGATTTAGCATAGCATAAAATATAGAAATCCTTTTCATGCATGTTACAAAAATCCACTAAGTGTAATGAAAAATAGTAGGACATGGATGATAGTGTCACTTGCCTTTTTAGTAGAGAATGTTGGTTCACTTCTTGATCTTGAAAATATCACACTCTTCTAACTTCACTACAATTCAATTGAAGCAAACAAAAATTCAACTAGCATTCAACCCATTTCTCGCACATAAAATAACAAAAACAAGGTCCTGCATGCAACATGCAAAAGATAGTTTTATTTAGAAAATTAGTTTCTACTAGGCTCTAAACATTTTAAAGTTCAAAGTGGTCATTTACTAAAGTGGTAAAACCATTTGCATAAGGTTTTATCTATAAACCATTTTTAAATCAAATCAATATTTTATGTGGTTGAAAATTCTTTTAGAAAAGCAATATTCTTTAAAGGGTTCACCAAATATGTTCTTAATCTTCAATACTTGGTGTTTAGGGTCAGAAGGTTTGAATCAAAACATTTCCCAAAGTTTTTAGTCAAGATTCAATTCTAAACCAAAATCAATATTTTTATTTGACTAGAAATGAGCTAATTCAAATATTTACTCCTTAACTTCACAAAATACATTTTTAAATCCATAAGTTGGTTCCTATGGTCAGTAGGTTCACAACAAACCATTTTGCAAAGATTTCATCTCAAAAATAAATGTACAACAATTTTTATATTCAAATTATGCCTACACATGTTTCTGCAATTTCAACCAATTTTCCAGAAGCAAAACATTAAAAAAGTGCATGGTTGCAAAGTACTTGTTCTGCTGAATCCAATGATATAAAATTTGCAAAATTTGGACATGTAGAACTAAAGTTATGAATTTTACAAGTTTGCAATTCTAATAGAACATTTTCTGTTTTTAAATCGAAACCAGTGCCACACGGCGTGTTTCTATTGGACGGTACCGCTTCGGGTGGATCGAGCTGTTCTGACCGCAGGATATTATTTTGTTAGACCCCTCCTTTGTAAAGTAAAAGGATCCCTGTGATTGCAATGCTAGTCCCTGGATCAATGCTAGCATCCACAGTTTAAGATGAAGTACACAGATACAAAGGTCGTTTATTACATTCATTCCAGAGATAAAACATAGTCTTTTAGAACTCAGGGCCAAAGGCCTAATACAAGAGTTTATGGAATAAGTAAATAAACACAAGTCCTCATCTTCATGTGCCACAGGCAAGCATGTTGAGTGTAGACTCATGACTCCTACTCATCATCGGAGTAACCTGCAACATCACAAGTTACAGCCACAGAGGGTCAATACTTTGGAATAGTATTGGAAAGTGATACCTTAGTAAATTTTAAGTGGACTATATTACTATATGCATTTTGGCTAAGTGTAGCTTGGCTTGCTTTGCTTGAAAATAGGTTTTTCCTATTAGTTGAAATCACTAAGTTTTTCTTTGTCAAAAACTTCCCAAGAAACCACCAATAGACATTGGGGTCCTTTACCCTTGTTCACCCACAAGTTTTATTTAGAAGTTGGAGTGATGAGATTCTTGTAGCTTCCGTGTCTTGATGCTCAAATTGTCCATTGCCATGGACATGGCTAAGTACTTAGATTTTCCATCTGGAGAGGTTGTGCATTTTCCCCACCAGACTTGGTTTCCCAAGACAGGACCTTTCAGAAGCCTTTCCTTAGTCAAATGGACGCGTTCCAACCTATCATCCCACTACCACCAACTGTCCAAATGACTAAGTTCTAGCAACCTATATGATCAAGGCAGAGCCCATATTGCCAAGTGGTTGCACTGTAAGCTTTCTCAACACTTGGCCTCCAAATCCCTTTGTGCCTGGGTGGCATACCACAAGTGAGATACACAAGCCAAATCCATGGCCTTGTGTAACCACTCAACCAAAAACCACCATTCAAGTCCCATTCCACCTAGGAAGTTCATTTACTTAGTTGTTTTATTAAGAAAAGCATGAGTCCCAAAGGACTTAGAATTATTTCACCACAGCATGTACATACTTTACCAACCCTTGTTTTCTACTAGCTAGGCTAAGCATGGCATAGTATCTTAACTTAGGAAAATTCCCTAGCAATTCTACAATTCTACACTACATAGGATTTCCCAACGTAGCATTTGGCAAAAGTACCATGCAAGACTTAGCAAAAATAATTCTAATGCTTATTCAAAATAAAGGGTGGAAATATCATGTAGTATCACTTTCCTTGGTAATGGGGAGAGTAGCACTCTTCACAATCACAGTCACTAGCAAAATCTACACAAAAATTTGTAGCATACAATTACACACAATTCATATACAAGCAAAAATATGAATGCATGCATGCAAGAAATCACTAAGTGATGATTTTCAAAACTCTACCAAGCAAGTGCATGATACAGAAACATAACAAGTCACAAAGTTTGCTAACTAAACTTATTTGGCACTAATACAAACTACTAAACTAAATCTATACTCAAATTGGACCTAAACATGTTTATGTATATAAAGTCATTTTAACAGTTAATATTTGTTAAACACATTGGATATTCAGAAAGGTCTTGACTCACTGAATCCAACGGTATAAAGTTTGCAAAATTCCAACGTGGGAATCAAAAGTTATAGCCAATTGAAAATTTGATCCAAATCTGATTTTGAATTCTGTTTTTGAACTAACCCTAGACACGCGTCGCGTTATAACTGGTGCGTACCGGTTCGCACCGGATCACCCTCCTGCGCCGTTGGATCTAACTAACGTTGCGCGGCTCAGATCTGATCATACCCCTTCGTTAAGTGAACTGTTTCTACGCGTAGGATCCAGATCTGACGGCTACAATCTATTAACCAGAAATGGGCGGCGCTAGCGGCGTTGACCGGCGGCGGCGCGTCTGACTACGGTGGCGCCGGTGCTCTAGGTTGTCCAGGGAAGTAAGAAGGCGCTTACCAGGACCGCGGTGGTGTGCTGAAACTCGAGGTGGCTCTGGTTTGTCAAGGGGCGCGCAGATATGGCAATGATTGCTCGTCGGAGTAAAGACAGACGTCGGCACGGTCAGTCGTCGTCGTTGGCGAGGTTGTCGATCACTAGGAGGCAAACAAATGGCATGGTCAGATGCAGTAGATCATGGAGGAGATGTGTGTGTGAAGGAGGAAGCTTGGGGCGGTCTGGACTTTCCACTGGAGGTTGTCGGAGTTGGAACCGAAGACGGTGGCGGCCAGTCGTCGACGTTGCTAGAGCTACGGTTCATGCAGAGGCAAATGGGGTGTGTTAGTAGGTGCGCAGAGACTCACTGAACAAGATAGCATGAAATTGAGGCAGAGGGGAGCTCGGAACTCACCGGAATTTGCCGGCACAGTCGTCGGAACAGCGGCGGAGTCGTGCGAGTCGTGGGCAGCCTGGTGGCGTGAAGGCAAAATTGATTGGGGGGAAATGGTCGCAAGGAGGGGGAGATCTTATATCCCGAGGCTCGACAGGAAACGCTCGTCGCATCAATGCTAATTAAGCTCGTGGTATTAGTGCTTCAACGGCCAGCGGCGGAGATCATGCGCGGAATCAGGGGGAAGACGAAGACGACATGGACGGGGCCGTGGGTGAAATAAATGAAATAAGCAGAGGGCATGGGGTCCGGTGTCGATGGATCAAGGAGTGCGCTCGTGCGTGAGAGAAGAAAAGAAATGCTCCGGGTGGGCTTGTTGGGCTTGATTCGTTGCTGGGCTAGATCCCTGGCGCGCGGCCTTTTTCTTTTGTTTACTCCTTTTCCTTTTTCTATTTCGATTTTTCTGAATAGTTTTTCAAATGGTTTCAAGTTCAATTTGAATTCAAATCTTTCTGAGGTTTTGTAGTGGTGAATTGGTCTCAGAAATAGGTCAAAACCCATGGGGTTACTTTGTATAGGCTGGTTCAAGCTTGGATTTTAAATAATCAGAGACTTGCATCTGATTTGCAAATGTTTTAAAAAGGGGTTTTGAAATTATTTCTAAGTTGAAAACTTTTGTCCAAATTCTACACACAAACTATCCAACAAAGAAGATAAGCATCTAGGTTCCTAAACTTTCAAGCTTTCAAATGGTGATGGCCATTTGAATTAAATCTGCTCACATAAAATCATAGCATCAAGTGCTTCTGTTTTCCTCAAATGAGTTTGAATATGATCTCAAATCTATATGCATGCATGAGTGATATGCAAACTTTGAAATCATGATTTTAGGGATGTTACAAATCTAACCCCCTTAAGGTGAATCTCGCCCTCGAGATTCGGATTGGCTAGCAAATAGGTGAGGGTGGTCTTTCCGAAGATCATCTTCTCTTTCCCATGTTGCTTCCTCTTCGGAATGATGATTCCATTGTACTTTGCAAAACTTGATAGTCTTTGTTCTCGTGAATCTTTCCACAGTCTCAAGAATCTTGATACGCTTTTCCTCATAAGTGAGATCACTTTCTAGTTGAACTTCTTCCAAAGGTATGGTATCCTTCAAAGAAGACTCTTCCATTTCTGGGTGACATTTCTTAAGCTGACTCACATGAAATACATTGTGGACTGCTGATAGAGATGTTGGCAGTTCAATTTCATAAGGAACTTCTCCTTTGCGACTCAGAATCTTGAATGGCCCAACATATCTTGATGCCAACTTTACTTTGACTCCGAATCTTTTCACTCCACGGAGTGGTGATACTCTAAGATAGGCTCTATCACCAACTTCGTAGGTGACTTCTCTACGCTTAGGATCTGCGTAGCTTTTCTGTCGGGACTGTGCTATCTTCAATCTGTCCTTAACCAATTTGACCTTCTCTTCGGCTTCTTTGATAAGTTCTGGCCTGAATAAACTTCTTTCTCCCACACCATTCCATAAAAATGGGGTGGTACATTTTCTTCCGTAGAGAAACTCAAACGGTGCCATCTCAATGCTGGCTTGATAGCTGTTATTATAAGAAAATTCCGCGTAAGGCAGACTTTCATCCCAACTTGCTCCATAATCTAGGGAACATGCCCTCAACATGTCTTCCAGAATTTGATTAGTCCTTTCTGTTTGTCCATCGGTTTGAGGATGAAAAGCAGTACTGAATTCCAACCTCGTTCCCAATGACTCATGTAGCTGTCTCCAAAAATGGGAAGTGAATTGGGTTCCCCTATCGGATACAATACTCTTAGGCACACCGTGAAGGCATACAATTCTACTCATGTAGATTTTAGCTAACTTGGCACTTGTATAGGTTGTCTTCACGGGTATGAAATGTGCCACTTTAGTTAGGCGATCCACTACTACCCATATGGAATCATATCCTGATCTGGTCCTTGGTAATCCGGTAATGAAATCCATACCAATCTTATCCCATTTCCAATCAGGAATTGGTAGTGGTTGAAGCAAACCTGCTGGTTTCTGATGATCCGCCTTTACTCTACTACACACATCACACAAAGCAATATGTTCGGCGATGTCTCTCTTGAGATTGTTCCACCAAAATCTTTCCTTCATGTCCATGTACATTTTGGTGTTACCCGGATGAATAGAATACGGAGAGTTGTGTGCTTCTTGCAGAATCAGTTTTCGCAACTCCGGATCTTGTGGAACACAAATACGTTTCCCATGCCATAATGTACCCTGTTCGTCTTCATGGAAATTTTTAGCTTTCCCTAGACCAATATTTTTCTTAATCTCTTCAATTTCCTTATCAGACTTCTGAGCTTCTCGAATCTTGTCCAACAAGGTGGGTTGAACATCCAAAGACATGAGATGTCCTTCAGGCACAATTTCCAATCTGAGTTCTTTGAATAGTTTACACAAATCATCTGGCAATTCTCCTTTGGTAAGGCCATTTACAAACACCTTACGACTTAGAACATCTACCACCACGTTTGCTTTACCGGGGTGGTATTGCAAACTCAAGTCATAATCCTTGATAAGCTCTAACCATCTTCTTTGTCTCATATTGATTTCCTTTTGGGTGAAGATATACTTCAAACTTTTGTGGTCCGTGGACACTTCACAACGCTTTCCCAAAAGGTAATGTCTCCATGTTTTGAGTGCATGGATGACAGAGGCTAACTCTAAATCATGAGTATGGTAGTTTACCTCATGAGTTTTGAATTGTCTCGAGGCATAGGCCACAACTTTACCGTCTTGCATAAGTACGGCACCCAAACCTTGATGAGACGCATCACAATATACTTGGAAATCCTTTTCCAAATCTGGCAGACATAGAACTGGTGCTGTTACAAGTCTCTTCTTCAATTCTTGGAAACTAACTTCACACCCTTCAGACCAAGCAAACTTCTTGTCTTTCTTTAACAATTCAGTCATTGGCTTAGCAACCTTTGAGAAATTCTCAATGAACCTTCTGTAGTAACCCGCTAAGCCGAGGAAACTACGAACTTCTTTCACATTCTTAGGAGATTCCCATTCTGTCACAGCTGAAACTTTAGCAGGATCAACTGCTACACCATCTTTTGTCATAACATGACCAAGAAAACCAACTTCCTCTAACCAAAACTCACACTTGCTGAATTTGGCATAAAGTTTATGCTCTCTTAACTTTTCAAGTATCAGACGCAAGTGTCCTTCATGCTCTTCCTTACTCTTGGAGTAGACTAAGATGTCATCGATGAAAACGACAACAAACTTGTCAAGGAATTCCATGAACACCTTGTTCATCATATTCATAAAGTATGCTGGAGCATTGGTTAATCCAAAAGGCATTACGGTATACTCGTATAATCCATACCTTGTGGTGAATGTTGTTTTAGGTATGTCTTGCTCTCTTTTCTTGAGTTGGAAATAGCCTGACCGGAGATCAATCTTCGAGAACACACATGCTCCCTTTAGCTGATCAAACAAGTCATTTATTCTAGGCAAAGGATATTTGTTCTTGATAGTTACCTCATTGAGTGAACGGTAATCTATGCATAACCTTTGGCTTCTAACATTCTTCTCCACAAACAATACTGGGGCTCCCAAAGATGAAGAACTTGGTTGGATAAATCCTTTCTGCAACTGTTCTCCTAGTTGCTTCTTGAGCTCCTTCAGTTCATCAACTGACATTTTGTATGGTCTCTTTGCTATTGGTCCAGAACCTGGTACCAAATCTATCAGAAACTCCACATCTCTATCTGGTGGCATTCCTGGTAATTCTTCTGGGAACACATCCGGATACTCACACACAATTGGCACACTGTCCATGCTAACCCCCTTAAGAGAATTTAGCATATTCTTCTTTGCTCCAAAGTTGGTCTTGAATCTGATCCTTTTATTATCCGGAGTTGTGAGTGAGACAGTATGGCTGGCACAATCTATCACTCCTTTGTACTTAGTCATCCAGTCCATTCCCAGAATGACATCCAAACCTTGGGAGTTTAATATTATCAAGTTAACGGGAAACTTATACTTCCCAAATTCTATGACTAGGTCATGGCATCCTGAATTCACTATCATTTCTCCACCAGGAGAACTTACTTTTATAGGACACCCAATAGTTTCTACCGGCAGTTCATTTCTTTCAACAAATGCTCTTGATATGAATGAATGAGATGCACCAGTATCAAAGAGTACAAATGCTGGAATGGAATTGAGTCTGAACTTACCAGCAACAGCATCAGGCTCCTCATAGACCTCCTCCACATTGATGTGGTTCACTTGTCCTTTCTGAAAAGGATTGGGCTTGTTAGGTCCTTCAACTTTCTTCTCAGGGCACTCATTAGCATAATGCCCCAGCTTCTTGCATTTGAAGCACTCCACCTGACTGATGTCCTTTCTTGCAGGCTGACTTCCATTTCCACTACCATTTCCACTATGGTGGCTCTTATGTCCACTCTTGTGGTTCTTATACTTGTCATTGTCATGACTGCGGTGATGCTTTTTGTCATGACGGTTGTGGTTGTGGTGTTTGTTGAATTTCCCATGCTTATGGGATCCTGAGCTACCACTGTCATCATAATGAGATCGTTTGTGAGACGACCCCGCGCTGTGTTTGTCGGAGTGTTTCCTCTTCCTACTCTCGACTTGCTTCATTTTATTCTCCAAAATAGCAGCCTTGTCACACAGAGACTGATAAGTTGGAACATACGCCACAGACAACTGTAAGTTTAGCTCATCATTCAGGCCTTCCAGAAACTTTTCCTTTCTTTTGGCATCTGTGTCAACCTCATCCGGTGCATAGCGTGCCAGATTGTTGAACTCTTCTATGTATTCAGCCACGCTGCGGTGGCGCTGCTTCAAGTTGTGAAACTCCTTCTTTTTCAGGCTCATCATTCCTGATGAGATATGAGCAATTCGAAAGCCATCTTCAAAGATAGCCCAAGTCACCTCATCTAAGGGAGTGGTGATTTGGAAGTTGTCCCACCATGTGGCGGCTGGCCCTTCCAACAGATGCGCTGCGAACGTGACCTTTTCAGCATCCGTGCAGCCCACGGTCACTAAGTCCTTGTTCACAGAACGTAGCCAATCATTGGCCACCATGGGATCAGTTGTCCCGAAAACTTAGCTGGCCTCAAACGCAGAAATCTGGTGAGCATATCAAAACCCGGAGGGTTGTTGTTATTGTTGTTGTTGTTATTGGGGTTGTTGTTGTTATTCTGGTTTTGGATGAATGTTGTCATCATCTGCATAAGCTGTGTTTGAGCATTCATCATCTGTTGCATTTCTGGAGTGATGTTGTTGGGGTTGGGGTTTGCGCGACGGGGAGGCATCTGTGGTTTGTTCAAATAGAGATAAGAATGAGATACCCATAGATGTTTTATGCACATTACATCACAAGCAAAACACATAGCAGGAAACAGAAGAATAAAAGTTCAATAACCAGATAATAAGTTCATGAAGTAAAAACACACAAGTGTCAAGACATCCACATGTCGGATGGTCCAATAACAAGTTCAAAAATAACAAGTACGATAATGAAAGATAAACGAGTAGTCAAGTCTACTCATCGGCATCAATCTCCTCCTCGACAAAAGTAAGACCTGCGTTCTCCATCGCGGTCTTGTTCTCCTCAATCGTAGTGGTCAAGGAATCGATCTTGGCCTTGAGAGCCCTCTTCTGGGAGCGAAGCCTCTCGATCACCATCTGCTGCTGCTCTAGCTCGAAATCCTTGGACTTTAGTTCTTCAGTCATGTCCCGGATCTTCTTGTTCCTATCCTGGACGCGTTTCTCCTGACTCTTGAACTTACGGTCCTGGGCCTCGAACTTAGTCTCCATTTCCTTGGCTATCTCGTCCTGCTATGCAAAAAGCTTGACCTTCTCGCGAAGCTGCACCTGGAGCTCGTCATTGCTGAGCATGACGTCGGTCCTATCTGTGTCCACGTGCCTGATGAGAGACTCTAAGTCCTGGAGATAGAGACGTATCGGCTCTGCTGCGTCCCTCGAGTCGTCCTCAAAGTCGATGGACTCTCCATCATCATCACATCTTCCGAAGACGTGGAAGTGGGTGCCCCTAACCTGTCGGGAGTGACAGCCTAACAGACGTCCTATCAGGTCCTGCATGACGACCTCCATGCCTCTCTCCCTATCATCGTGCATAAGCTTGAAGACGATGGCCTCCGTAGTAGGCTCTGTCTGACGTCCGGGCTGGTTCACCTTGAAGCCCCAGAGGTCCTTCCTCTCTGTAACATCCCTAAATTTGTTGGAGATATGCCCTAGAGGCAATAATAAATATAGTTATTATTATATCTTTGTGTTTATGATAAATGTTTACATTCATGCTATAATAGTATTAACAAGGAAACATTGATACTTGTGTGTTTTGTAAACTTAATTTGAAGTCCCTAGTATAGCCTCTATACTTCACTAGCTTGTTGGTTGATTAATGATTGTGGTTTCCCTATCATGAACATTGAGATGTTATCAACAACAAGATCATATCGTTAGGAGAATGATATGGTGGACATACTCCTATAGATAAGCGTAGCATAAAGATCAAGTCATTTCATTAGTTCAATTGCTATATGCTTTCTGATACATAGTAACCTAATTCCTTCGACCATGAGATCATGCATATCACCTTTTGGATGGATACTTTGATGACATCAAACACCACACCGTATCGGGTGGTTATAAAAGTGGCATTGAGTGTTGGAAGGTATTGGTTGAGACACATGGATCAAGAGTGGGATTTGTCCATCCACATGACGGATAGATATACTCGGGCCCTCTCGGTGGAATGTCATCCAATTAGCTTGCAAGCATGTGACTTGGTCACAAGGGATCACATATCACGGAACGAGAAAAGAGTACTTATCAAGAACAAGGTTGAACTAGGTATGCGAGATACCGACGATCATAACCTTGGGTAAGTAACATATCGTGAGACAAAGGGAAATTGGTATCGTATGTAAGTGGTTCATTCGATCGCAAAGTAATCGTAGAAATATGTGGAGCCATATGAATTTCGATTCCTCTATTGGTTATTGTTAGAAGTGTCTCGATCATGTCGCATAATTCACGAACCGTAGGAGACACACTTAAGGATTCGACGTTGTTTGAGTAGTTATGGTATTATGAGAAAGAGACCGAATGTTGTTCGAGTCTCGGATGGGATCCGGGATATCACGGTGATCCGGAATGGTCGGAGAATAAGATTCATATAAGGAAAGTCCCGTTTGAGTTCGGGAATGATTCCTGTTTTCATCGAATGTTCTAGAAGGTTCGGATTGTCCAAAGACTGGGGAGGTACATGAATGTGTCATTGATCATTGAATGATTGCATCATGTACTATGTGTTATTGCTGTCCCAAATAAAGGATTAAATTGAATCCTAAAACAGAAAAGTCAAATGTCCAGTTTGAAAGTCAAACCGCAAAACAAGCGAATGGGAAACAAGCAAGAGGAGTTGGAACCAACTTTGGAGGAGGAGTTGGACTCCTCAGCCGAGTTGGGAGGGACTCCCTCCCTCCTGGCGCCATGACCCCCTCCCATAAAAGGAGGCAGGGCTCCTCCATAGACACAATACTTTCTACTCTAGATCTCCGGTTTAGAGCTGTTTTGGTTTAGAGCTTCTAATTGCTTTAGCCAACAGTTTAGAGCCTTCTAATTGGTTTAGAGCCCTCTAATTGGTGTGTCTAATTACTAGGCCACTAATCCTCTCTCTCATAAGCTCCACCATACTGGATCTCCCTCTACTTCCGGAATCGCGAGGAGAGTGCTACAACCTCCATTTTCTTTGGAACAAGGGAGAGGAAGGTCTTCAAGGATCGTCTACGATCTTGAGATCGGGAAAATGACTACATCACCCAGAATCGATCTCGTTAACCACTTTGGAATCTTGAGGGTGAGTTCTTCTATCGACTCGTTGCTACAATCTAGTAGATAGATCTTGGCTTGTTTGTTTGTATGCGATAGAAAATTTTTGTTTTCCATGCTACGAACCCCTACAAATATCGTGTCTATATGTAGATCTGTTGCAGTAGAACACAATGGTCATTGTGGGCGTTGATGCTTTATTGTAGATTGCTTTTGTGTACTTTGCATCTTGCGGTATGTTGGGATGAAGCGGCCGGGCTAACCTTACATGACATCGTTCATGAGACTTGCTCCACGCTTGACATGTAACTTGTATTGCATAAGTGGCTTTTGGGTGCATGTTTCTCCTAGCATAGTTAAGATCCAATTTACAACGGGTGATCAACAATGCTAGTATCAATGTTGTGGTTCTTGTTCGTAAGTTAGAACGACACTTATTGAAAGCCCCAAACCACGTAAAATATGCAAAGAAAGTAGAAGCGTCTAACTTTGTTTTGCAGGGTGTGCGATGATGTGATATGGCCATGATTGTGATTATATTTGATGTATGCAATGTTCCTTATTGTAAGTCGACAACCATATGGTTGTCTTTAATTTATGTTAAGACCTGCGTGTCTATTCAAAGTAGTTGTAATAGTTGAAGCCGTGGGGACAACCATGGAAGCGTCATTGACCTTGATGCAATGCGGTGATGATGGAGATCATGTTCGTGCTTGAAGATGGAGATCAAGGCACGAAGAAGAAAACCATATCATATCACATATATATTGAATTGCATGTGATGTTAATCCTTTATGCATCTTGTATTGCTTAGTAGGTAGCATTATAAGATGATCCCTCATGCACATCAATTTCAAATCATAAAGTGTTCATCCTTAGTTAGCACCGCTACAAAGCTTGTTGTTTCAAGCACCACGTGATGATCGGGTGTTCTAGATTACGCAAGTGTATACAACGTGAGCAAGCCAGTTGCTCATGCGAACTAAGGTTTGATCTTGACGAGCCTAGCATGTACGCATGGTCTCGGAACACGGATTACCGAAAGGTAAAGCATGAATCGTATAGTAGATATGATGAACATGATGATTGTTCGCCATTGAAACTATATCAACTCTCGTGATGATCGGTGTTGATGTAGTGGATTTGGTTCTGTGATCACTAAAACAATGTGAGGGATATTGTTTTGAGTGGGAGTTCACCTAGTTTAATTTCATTAATTAATTTGAACTCAATTTGTCATAAACTTAGTCTAAACTATTGCAAATATGTTGTAGATCAATGGCAGCTACCATCAATTTTAATGCTCGCTAGAGAAAGAAAAGTTGAAAACAATGGAAGCAACTTGGATTGGTTCCAATTTGAGGATTGTCCTCACAACTGGTAATTTGACCTATGTCGGATGCAGTGACCCACTGCGGTGATGCTCCGATGAAGTAAAGAACGTTTACCTCGCTCAAGAATCGGACAAATCCATAGTTCAAAGTGCTATCTTGTATGGTTTAGAATCAAGGTTTGAAGAGTCGACCCATATGATATTGTCGAGGATCTCAAATTGATTTTGAGACTCATGCGGCAATTGAAAGCTATGAGGCTTCGAAAAGTTCTTTAAGCGCAAGATGGAAGAGGGCAGAGCATGTGCTTAAGATGTCAGGCATGCAAACAAACTTCAAAGCTTGGGTATTGTGATTCCTAATGCTTTGGGGATTTACTGTCCTCAATCACTACCACCAAGTTACAAGAACTTTGTGATGAACTACAACATGCGAACATGAACAAGACGTTGCGAACTCTTTGCCATGTTGAAATCTGCAGTGGAGATCAAGAAAGAGCACCAAGTGTTGTTGGTCAATAAGACCACCAAATTCAAGAAAGGCAAGTCTAAGCAAAGGGACACTTCAAGAAGGGTGGTAAGAAAGCTACCACGCCGAAAGAAGACCAAGGCTGGACCTAAGCCCCAAACGAGTGCTTTTACCTTAAGGGAGAAGGTCAGGAATTGCCCAAAGTACTTGGCGGATCAGAACGGCAACATCAAGAAGAAAGGTATATCGATATACATGTTATTGATGTGTATCTCACTAGTACTAGTAGTGCACAGGTATTTGATACCGGTTCTTGCTCATATTTGTAACTCAAACAGTCAGAATAAACGGAAGCTAGCGAAGAACGAGGTGACGATCTGCGTGGGAAGCGGATCAAAGGTTGATGTGATCGCTGTCGGACGCTACCCCTTCATCTACCATCGGGATTAGTTTTATACTTAAATAATTGTTATTTGGTGCTGCGTTGAGCATGAACATTATCTCGGGATCTTGTTTATTTGTTTAAGTCGAGAATAATGGTTGTTCGATTTATATGAGTAATATGTTTTACATGCACTTTTGATAGATGGTCTATTCTTATTGAATCTCGATAGTGGAAATACACATATCAACAACATTGAGGCTAAACGTTTGAAATCAGCGATAATTCGACCTATATGTGGCGTCTTGGTCACATCGAATGAAACGTATGAAGAAACTCCATTCGATGGACTTCTTGAATCACTTGATTTTGAATCACTTGAAAGATGCTAAGCATGTCCGATGGGTAAAATGACTAAGACTCCATTTTACGGTATGATGGAGCGAGCTACGGACTTATTGGAAATCATACATACCGATGTGTGGTCCAATGAGTGTAGCATCGCTGCATGGTTATCGTTATGTTCTTACCTTCACGGATGACTTGAGTAGATATGGGTATATCTATTTCATGAAACATAAGTCCGAAACTTTCGAGAAGTTTAAGGAGTTTCAAAGTGAGGTAGAGAATCAACGTAACAAGAAGATTAAATTTCTACGTTACGATGTGGAGGTGAATATCTAAGTTACGAGTTTGGCGAGCATTTAAAGAAGTGCGAATACTTTCACAATTGACACCGCTGAACACCACAGCGTAATGGTGTGTCCGAACGTCGAACTCTCTTAGATATGGTTCGTTCTATGATGTCACTTACAGTTACGCTATCATTTTGGGGTTATGCATTAGAAACGCATTCACTTTAAATAGGGCACCGTCTAAATCCGTTGAAACGACAGTATGAATTATGGTTTGGGAAGAAACCTAAATTGTCGTTCCTTAAAGTTTGGGGATGCGAGCCTATGTAAAGAAGTTACAAAGCTTGAACCCAAAGCGGAAAAATCGTCTTCATAGGATACCAAGGAAACTATTGGGTATACCTTCTATCATAGATCCGAAGGCAAAACATTCGTTGCTAAGAATGGATCCTTTCTAGAAGGAATTTCTCTCGAAAGAAGTGAAGGAAAGTAGAACTTGGAGGTTGTTGAACCTTCTCTCGAAGAAGTTCTGTGGTGCCTGCACCAATAAGGAGGAAGCTAATGATGATGATCATGAAACTTGGTTGAAGTTGCTCTGAGCCTCGGAGGTCAACGAGAACTCGTACCACCTGCATTGGTATGATTCCGTTATGAATGTCATGGTGGTGGACAACACCGATGACCCCGAGACATATGAGGAAGCGATGATGAGCCCGATTCAATAAATGGCAAGAAGCCATGAAATCCGAGATTGGATCCATGTCGAAAACCAAGTATGGACTTTGGTGGACTTACGGATGGCGGAAGGGAGAACAAATGGATTTTCAAGAAGAAAACAGATGATGGTAATGTTAAGCTCGACTTGTCGCAAAAGGGTTCGACAAATTCAAGGAGTTGACTACGATGAGACTTTCTCATCAAAGTCTGTGAGGATTATGTTAGCAATCGCTGCATATTATGATTATGAGATATGGCAGATGGATGTCAAAACAGCATTCCTCAATGGAGACATTGATGAAGAGTTGTATATGATGCAACCCAAAGGTTTTGTCGATCCTAAAGGTGCTAACAAGGTATGCAAACTTCAACGGTCCATCTATGGATTGAAGCAAGCATCCGAAGTTGGAATCAACGTTTTGATAAGGTAATCAAAAGTTTTGGTTTTATACAAACTTATGGAGAAGCTTGTATTTACAAGAAAGTGAGTGGGAGCTCAGAGCATTCTTAATCTATGTGGATGACATATTGTTGATTGGGAATGATGTAGACCTTCTTAATAGTGTCAAGGAATATTTGAATAATAGTTTTTCAATGAAGGATCTTTACATATTAGGCATAAAGATTTATAGAGATAGATCGGCCAAATATCATTGTCACAGAGTACATATTTGGACAAAGTTCTAAAGAGATTTGGAATGGAGGAAAGCAAGAAAGGGTTCTTGCCCATGTTGACCTTGAGTAAAACTCAAAGTCCGACATCGGCAGTAAGATAGAGAAAGGATGAGTAAGACTCCTATGCCTCAGCCATAGGATCTCTAATGTATGCCATGCTATGTACTAGACCCGACATTGCATATGCCGTTAGTTTAACTAGCAGATATCAAAGTGATCGAGTGGATCATTGACAAAACATCCTTAAGTACTTGAGAAGAACTAAGGATATGGTTCTTTCTTATGGAGGTGATGAAGTTGTTAATGGTTACACCGATGCTAGTTGGAACACCGATCCGGATGATTCTAAATCACAATCCGGATACGTATTTATTTTGAATGGAGGAGTGCAAAGCAAGCGTTGTGGCGAGATCTTCAACGAATCGGAATACATGGTCGCCGAGGCTTCACAAGCGATATGGATGAAAGAGTTCATTACGTGTGGTTCCAAGTCTTATGGACCCAATGTCTATCTGTGATAACATGGCGCCATAGCCAATGCGCAAGAACCAAGGTCACAAGAAGTCAAGCATATCAAGCTCGTTTTCACGCTATTCGAGAACATATCCAGATGGGGATATAAAGATTTGCAAAGTACACCAGATCTGAATGTGGCGGATCCGTTGACTAAACCTCTCCAGGGCAAAACATGACCAACACCAAACTGCCATGGGTGTTCGTATATTACCATGTAATCTAGATTAGATGACTCTAGTGCAAGTGGGAGACTTGGAGATATGCCCTAGAGGCAATAATAAATATAGTTATTATTATATCTTTGTGTTTATGATAAATGTTTACATTCATGCTATAATAGTATTAACAAGGAAACATTGATACTTGTGTGTTTTGTAAACTTAATTTGAAGTCCCTAGTATAGCCTCTATACTTCACTAGCTTGTTGGTTGATTAATGATTGTGGTTTCTATCATGAACATTGAGATGTTATCAACAACAAGATCATATCGTTAGGAGAATGATATGGTGGACATACTCCTATAGATAAGCGTAGCATAAAGATCAAGTCATTTCATTAGTTCAATTGCTATATGCTTTACGATACATAGTAACCTAATTCCTTGACCATGAGATCATGCATATCACCTTTCGGATGGATGCTTTGATGACATCAAACACCACACCGTGTGGTTATAAAAGTGGCATTGAGTGTTGGAAGGTATTGGTTGAGACACATGGATCAAGAGTGGGATTTGTCCATCCACATGACGGATAGATATACTCTGGGCCCTCTCGGTGGAATGTCATCCAATTAGCTTGCAAGCATGTGACTTGGTCACAAGGGATCACATATCACGGGCGAAAAGAGTACTTATCAAGAACAAGGTTGAACTAGGTATGCGGAGATACCGATCATAACCTTGGGTAAGTAACATATCGTGAGACAAAGGGAAATTGGTATCGTATGTAAGTGGTTCATTCGATAGAAATATGTAGAGCCATATGAATTTCAGATTCCTCTATTGGTTATTGTTGAGAAGTGTCTCGATCATGTCGCATAATTCACGAACCGTAGGGAGACACATAAGGATTGACGTTGTTTGAGTAGTTATGGTATTATGAGAAAGAGACCGAATGTTGTTGAGTCTCGGATGGGATCCGGGATATCACGAGGTGATCCGGAATGGTCCAGAATAAGATTCATATAAGGAAAGTCCCGTTTGAGTTCGGAATGATTAATGTTCTAGAAGGTTCGGATTGTCCCAAGAGGGAGGTACATGAATGTGTCATTGCTCATTGAATGATTGCATCATGTACTATGTGTTATTGCTGTCCCAAATAAAGGATTAAATTGAATCCTAAAACAGAAAAGTCAAATGTCCAGTTTGAAAGTCAAGCGCCAAAACAAGTGGGAAACAAGCAAGAGGTTGGAACCAACCTGGAGGAGGTTGGACTCCTCCAGCCAAGCCGAGTTGGGGAGGACTCCTCCCTCCCCTGGCGCCATGACCCTCCCATAAAAGGAGGCGGGGCTCCTCCATAGACACAATACTTTCTACTCTAGATCTCCGGTTTAGAGCTTTTGGTTTAGAGCTTCTAATTGCTTTAGCCAACAGTTTAGAGCCTTCTAATTGGTTTAGAGCCCTCTAATTGGTGTGTCTAATTACTAGGCCACTAATCCTCTCTCATAAGCTCCACCATACTGGATCTCCCTCTACTTCCTTACCACGCGCCTGTCTTGGAATTGAATCGCGAGAGTGCTACAACCTCCGAACAAGGGAGAGGAAGGTCTTGAAGGATCGTCTACGATCTTGAGATCGGGAAAATCTACATCACCCACGAGAATCCGATCTCGTTAACCACTTTGGAATCTTCGAGGGTGAGTTCTTCTATCGACTCGTTGCTACAATCTAGTAGATAGATCTTGGCTTGTTTGTTTGTATGCGATAGAAAATTTTTGTTTTCCATGCTACGAACCCCTACAAAATTCATATTCCAAAACTCATTCATATCATCCAAGCATTCATCATAATTTAGGGTTCTTCTCAAAAACAGAAACTTGTGCTATGATTTCATGTGAGTAAAACTTCACTCATTAGACCATCACTTTTGAAACTTAAATGTTAAGGAACTTGTTTGCTTGCCCCACTGTTGGAAAGATCAGGTGTAAAAGTTTAACCAAAATTATTCAAATTAGAAATAAATTCAAAACCTCTATTGTCAAACATTTGCAAATTAGTACTAAGTCTCTGGTAGTTGGAAATCCAAGTCTGAACAAGCCTTTGCAAGGAAGCCCCACAAGTTTTGACCTATTTCTAAGACCAAATCACCCCTGCAAAACCCCAGGAGAATTTGAATTCAAATTGTATTTGAAACCATTTGAAAACATAACCAGAAAATCGAATTAGAAAAGAAAAAAAGACTAAACAAAGGAAAAGGGCCGAGCGCCAGGAAACTGCCCAGCAGAGGGACGAGCCCAACTAGCCCACCCGGGAATTCCTTTTTCTTCTTTCACGCACAAGCGCACGCGTTCAGCCGCTGACAGACAGACCCCACCCTCATTTCGCGCACGTCGCTGACAAGCGGGCCCTGTCCACGCTGTCATCGTCTTCCCCAAACTCCGCCCGCGACCACGTCGCAGCTGCAGTGACTGCCGGTGATGGCGCGGCTTAATTGGGCATTTAAACTCAGGCGTTTCCTGTCGAGCCACCGGCTATAAGATCCCCACCTCCCCACGATCATTTCCCCCAGTCAATCTCACGCTCACGCCACCAGGCTGCCCACGACTCGCTCGAGACCGCCGCAGACAGAGCCAGCTCCGGCGACCGATTCAGGTGAGCCCCGTGCGCCCCTTCCCTTCTGGATTGTTCGAGACACTTAGTAATCCTCTTGCGCACCTTCTAACCACAATAGAGCATCTGTCGCCCGGTCGGCGTGTTAAGCTTGGCCGTAAGCACCCGACGACCACCCCAACTCCGGCGAGCAATCTCAGTAAGTTCCGAGCGCCCCTTGCTTTCTTATTTACCCGAGCGTGTTCGCAGTTGTCCCGCGCATCTTCTAAACCCATTGGTTCGTGTTAGGGCGACGCAGAACCTCGGCAACGACTCCGACAGCACCCACCCGACGCCAGACGCAACTCCGACGAGATCTAGAGCCCATCTCCGAGCGCCCCTCCGCAAGCCAGTACCACGGCGAGCTTCAGCAGCCTCCGGCGAACCTGGTAAGACCCCTCTCCCTCTCGCGGACGATGTAGAGCGCCGGCGCCGCCGTAGTCAGACGCGCCGCCGCTAGTGAACGCCGCCAGCGCCGCCCGTTCATGGTTTGATGGTTTGGTCCGTTGGATCGGCATCGTAGGGCTAGGATAGATCTAGGCCGAAGAGGTACGTGCACGTCTGGATCGTTAGATCTAAGTTAGATCCTACGGCCTGCGACTGCCGATCCGCGCGAAGCGGTACGCACCAGTGAGGTTGCGACGCGTGGCAGGGTTTAATTCAAAAACAGAATTTAAAACCTGATTTGGATCCAAACTTCAAACTACTATAACTTTTGAATGCCACGTTGGAATTTTACAAATTTTATACCGTTGGATTCAGTGAAACCAGACCTTTCTGAATGTCCAATTTGTTTAACAAATAGTAACCATTAAAATGACTTTATTTGTGGAATCATATTTAAAGCTATTTTGAGTATAGATTTGTTTTGATAATTAGTTTTAATGTTAAATAAGTTTGTTAGGGAAAATTTGGTGTCCTGTTATGTTTCAGTAGCATGCACATGCTTGGTAAAATTTCCAAAATCACCACTTAGTAAAATTCTTGCATGCATGCATTCATATTATTTTTGATTGAATAAATTGTGTGAAATTGAATGCTACAATTTTTCTTGTAGATTTTGCTAGTGATTGTGATTGTGAAGAGTGCTACTCTCCCCACTACCAAGGCAAGTGATATTTTCATGAATAATTCTACCCTATGTTTTGTACTTGCATTAGATATTTTGCTAAGTATTGCATGCTATTTTGCCTAATGCTAAGTTGGGAAATCCTAAGTAATGTAGAATGGTAGATTTGCTAAGGAATTTTCCTAAGATAAGTTATCATAACATGCTTAGCCTAGCTACTTAGCAAACAATGGTGGTGAAAATCTATACTTATTATGATGGAAATATTTCTAAGTCAAGAGACTTATGCTTTCTTAATAAAACAACTAAGTCAAATGAACCACCTGGGTGGAATGGAAAGATTGGGTTATGTTGAGTGGTTACACAAGTCCATGGACTTGGGTTGTGTATCTCACTTGTGGTATGCCACCCAGGCACAAAGGGATTTGGAGGCCAAGTGTTGAGAAAGCTTACAGTGCAACCACTTGGCAATATGGGATCTGCCTTGATCCTATAGGTTGCTAGAACTTAGTCATTTGGACAGTTGGTGGTAGTTGGGATGATAGGTTGGAACACGTCCATTTGACTAAGGAAAGGCTTCTGAAAGGTCCTGTCTTGGGAAACCAAGTCTGGTGGGGAAAGTGCACAACCTCTGCAGATGGAAAACCTAAGTACTTAGCCTAGTCCAAGGCAATGGACAATTTGAGCATCAAGACATGGAAGCTACAAGAATCTCATCACTCCAACTTTTAAGTAAAAATTTATGGGTGAACAAGGGTGAAGGTCCCCAATGTCTATTGGTGGTTCCTTGGGAATGTTTTGACAAAGAAAAATTTAGTGATTTCAACTAATAGGTAAAACCTATATTTATGCAAAGCAAGCCAAGCTACACTTAGCCAAAATGCATATAGTAATATAGTCCACTTAAAATATACTAAGGTATCACTTGCCAATACTATTCCAAAGTATTGACCCTCTGTGGCTGTAACTTGTGATGTTGCGAGTTACTCGATGATGAATAGGAGTCATGAGTCTACACTCAACATGCTTGCCTGTGGCACATGAAGATGAAGACTTATGTTTATTTACTTATTCTATAAACTCTTGTATTAGGCCTTTGGCCCTGAGTTGTAAAAGACTATGTTTTATCTCTGGAATGAATGTAATAAACGACCTTTGTATCTGTGTACTTCATCTTAAACTGTGGATGCTATCATTGATCCAGGGACTAGCATTGCAATCACAGGGATCCTTTCCTTTATAAAGGAGGGGTCTAACACTCTCGAACTTGGTGAGTGGGTGCACCATGATGGTGGGAAGAGGGAGATCGAGCAAAGTAGTAAGCTCAACGATACGAGGACCAAAATGGGTAACCTGGAACTCCTCAACAGTGCTGATGGTAATAGGCATCTATTTATAAGATAGAAAAGTTAGAACAACACTATTTAAGATAAACAAAGACAACATCACATACACATCCTTGGAACACAAAATCACACAAGTCATGCATACATGAATCCATTACATCAATCAAGGTCCAATCTTATTTAAGGTATCATTTTTGAAAATAAGGTGATAGGTGGTGGTCCAACTAACGAAGTGCTTTTACAATCCTATCTCACTAGATCTATTGGCAAACACAATGTTCCTAGAGGCAATCCACCTATCTTGTTCACTTGATTCCATCACTAAGTCTATAATATCTCCCCTTAAGGTTTGGTTGGTGGCTTCCAACTCTTGGGTAAGCTCCTTCTCTTTCTCTAAGTCTTTTTGGAGGTTGAGCATTCTGCACTTGACTCTAGCACTTAGTTCTTTGATGGTCCTCCAAGCTGCTTCTCTTGCTGACTCAAAGAATGTGGTGTGCATCACAGTGTTGGTATACATGCAGAATCCTCTTTCTTTGTGGTTGTCTTCCTTGTTTTTGTACAAGTGAAGTTGCACCCACCAATACTCCACTCCTTCATCCATTACTGGAAAGCCTTTGTAAACAGCTGCACCATGTGCTTCCATTGTCACCATGAGGTCCTTGAGAATTTTGGGAAACTCAGTTTCACACTCCAAGGTCATGGTCATGAGTGGTCCTTTCTTCACGGCTTCGTTGATGGAGTTCATCTACAAATAGAGATGAGAATGAGAGGATTAGAAAAGTTTACGAGAAGAATAGACAAGTGTAGAAGTAGTTGAAATTTTTTCCTTAGTGGTTTCCAATCCTAGGGTCATAATCCTACAGGCAACACAGTGCTCTGATACCATCTGTTAGACCCCTCCTTTGTACAGGAAAAGGATCCCTGTGATTGCAATGCTAGTCCCTGGATCAATGCTAGCATCCACAGTTTGAGATGAAGTACACAGATACAAAGGTCATTTATTACATTCATTCCAGAGATAAAACTGTAGGGTTCGCAGCATAGAAAACAAAAATTTTCCTAGGATGTGAACTATATACCAAGATCTATCTACTAGATACAAACAACGGGCGGATGTATATCCGTAGAGAACATACCCTTGAAGACCGACAAAGCTTAACGAGTTCAACTCGTGGTTGATGTAGACGATCTCTTGCCGATCTCAAGATCGAGAGGAAGTCCTAGCGCCAAATCAGCGCATCCGTGCTCGCACACACGTTCGAGGCACCGAGCAACCTCTGCCTCCTCGCTCCAGCGATGCAGCGGAAGCACAACTCTTTCTTGCCGAATAGCCACCAGGAACATGTATCTCTCTAGTACGAGACCATGGGGGATAAATTCTAGAGGGGGAGAGAGATCCTTCACGAGGAGGTGTGAGAGAGAAGTGAGGAGGGGGGCTCCTTTTATAGGAGGAGGGGGGAACCCCAAGGGGGTGGCCGGCGCATGGGGCTGCCCCCTTGCCCTCCCCTCTTCATGTGGGTGGACACTCCACTCACAAATCTCCTTTAAATTCCCTCCACTCAAAAGTCCACTCAAATTCCCATTAAATTTCCACCAAATTTAATGCAAAATCTCATTAAATAAAACTCTTTTATTTTATTCAGAATTTTGTCAATTACTTTAATGACAAACATTCACAAATAACCTCTTGCTAGAATTCTATTTCACATGCATAACCACTTTATGCAATTTCACCTGAAAACCTGTTTCGGTATCTAGTGAAATAAATTCATGTGCTTGTTCATTCTTTCGGCATGAAACATTTGCTCCAATTGGATGTCGGTGTCTCTTAAGTGTGTCACCCTACGGTTCGTGAATAATGCGGACATGATCGAGACCCCTCTCGGATCAATAATCGAAGCGGGATCGGAGAGCCATCGACTCCCAGACATTCAACGATGACTTTCTTGTGATCGTCGGAACCTTTTACGCTAGTATCTTAATCCCTTTGTTTCACGATATATTACATGTCCGAGATTCGATCATCGGTATCTCCATACCTAGTTTGATCTCGTTACCAACATGCACTCTTTTCTCGTTCCTGTGATATAACATTCTAGTGATCAAATCACTTGCTTGCAAGCTAATCAATGTGATATCACCGAGAGGGCCCAGAGTATATCTATCCGTCATCAGGATGAACAAATTCCACTCTCGATCCATGAGCCTCGACATAACACTTTATTAGTTCTGTATCCATCTTTATAATCACCCTGTTACGGTGTGACATTTGATGTTATCAAGAAACTCTTCCGGTGTTAGTGATTGACATGATCTCATGGTCTAAGGATTAGGATCACTTCGTAAGTTGTTATAGAAATATAAACTCAATGACTTTGATCGTAATGCTATACCTCGGATGAATGTTCATCACACCATTACACTAATGTTGTGATCCCGTTATTAACAACATCCAATGTCCATGATCAGGAAACCTTGATCATCTTGTTAATCAACGAGCTAGTTTATGAGAGAGGCATAACTAGGAACTTTCTGTTTGTTTATTAAACACATATGTATTAACGTTTCCGTATTAATACAATTATAGCATGCAAAATAAACATTTATCATATACTTGGAATACACATAATAAACACTTTATTATTGCCTCTCAGGGCATATTACCTTCAAAAACATAGTCTTTTACAACTCAGGGCCAAAGGCCTAATACAAGAGTTTATGGAATAAGTAAATAAACACAAGTCCTCATCTTCATGTGCCACAGGCAAGCATGTTGAGTGTAGACTCATGACTCCTACTCATCATCGGAGTAACTTGCAACATCACAAGTTACAGCCACAGAGGGTCAATACTTTGGAATAGTATTGGCAAGTGATACCTTAGTAAATTTTAAGTGTACTATATTACTATATGCATTTTGGCTAAGTGTAGCTTGGCTTGCTTTGCTTGAAAATAGGTTTTTCCTATTAGTTGAAATCACTAAGTTTTTCTTTGTCAAAAACTTCCCAAGAAACCACCAATAGACATTGGGGTCCTTTACCCTTGTTCACCCACAAGTTTTATTTAGAAGTTGGAGTGATGAGATTCTTGTAGCTTCCGTGTCTTGATGCTCAAATTGTCCATTCCCATGGACATGGCAAGGGACTTAGATTTTCCATCTGCAGAGGTTGTGCACTTTCCCCACCAGACTTGGTTTCCCAAGACAGGACCTTTCAGAAGCCTTTCCTTAGTCAAATGGACGCGTTCCCACCTATCATCCCACTACCACCAACTGTCCAAATGACTAAGTTCTAGCAACCTATATGATCAAGGCAGAGCCCATATTGCCAAGTGGTTGCACTGTAAGCTTTCTCAACACTTGGCCTCCAAATCCCTTTGTGCCTGGGTGGCATACCACAAGTGAGATACACAAGCCAAATCCATGGTCTTGTGTAACCACTCAACCAAAAACCACCATTCAAGTCCCATTCCACCCAGGAAGTTCATTTACTTAGTTGTTTTATTAAGAAAAGCATGAGTCCCAAAGGACTTAGAATTATTTCACCACAGCATGTACATACTTTACCAACCCTTGTTTTCTACTAGCTAGGCTAAGCATGGCATAGTATCTTAACTTAGGAAAATTCCCTAGCAATTCTACAATTCTACACTACATAGGATTTCCCAACGTAGCATTTGGCAAAAGTAGCATGCAAGACTTAGAAAAAATAATTCTAATGCTTATTCAAAATAAAGGGTGGAAATATCATGTAGTATCACTTGCCTTGGTAATGGGTAGAGTAGCACTCTTCACAATCACAGTCACTAGCAAAATCTACACAAAAATTTGTAGCATACAATTACACACAATTCATATACAAGCAAAAATATGAATGCATGCATGCAAGAAATCACTAAGTGATGATTTTCAAAACTCTACCAAGCAAGTGCATGATACAGAAACATAACAAGTCACAAAGTTTGCTAACTAAACTTATTTGGCACTAATACAAACTACTAAACTAAATCTATACTCAAATTGGACCTAAACATGTTTCTATATATAAAGTCATTTTAATAGTTACTATTTGTTAAACACATTGGATATTCAGAAACGTCTTGACTCACTGAATCCAACGGTATAAAGTTTGCAAAATTCCAACGTGGGAATCAAAAGTTATAGCCAATTGAAAATTTGATCCAAATCTGATTTTGAATTCTGTTTTTGAACTAACCCTAGACACGCTTCGCGTTATAACTGGTGCGTACCGGTTCGCACCGGATCACCCTCCTGCGCCGTTGGATCTAACTAACATTGCGCGGCTCAGATCTGATCATACCCCTTCGTTAAGTGAACTGTTTCTACGCGTAGGATCCAGATCTGACGGCTACAATCTATTAACCAGAAATGGGCGGCGAGTCTGACTACGGTGGCGCCGGCGCTCTAGGTTGTCCGGGGAAGCAAGAAGGCGCTTACCAGGACCGCGGTGGCGTGCTGAAGCTCGAGGTGGCTCTGGTTTGTCAAGGGGCGCGCAGATACGGCGATGATTGCTCGTCGGAGTAAAGACAGACGTCGGCACGGTCAGTCGTCGTCGTTGGCGAGGTTGTCGATCACTAGGAGGCAAACAAAGGGCATGGTCAGATGCAGGAGATCATGGAGGAGATGTGTGTGTGAAGGAGGAAGCTTGGGGCGGTCTGGACTTACCACTTGAGGTCGTCGGAGTTGGAACCGAAGACGGTGGCGGCCAGTCGTCGACGTTGCTGGAGCTACGGTTCATGCGGAGGCAAATGGGGTGTGTCAGTAGGTGCGCAGAGACTCACTGAACAAGATAGCATGAATGAGAGGCAGAGGGGAGCTCGGAACTCACCGGAATTCGCCGGCACAGTCGTCGGAACAACGGCGGAGTCGTGCGAGTCGTGGGCAGCCTGGTGGCGTGAAGGCAAAATTGATTGGGAGGAAATGGTCGCGAGGAGGGGGAGATCTTATAGCCCGAGGCTCGACAGGAAACGCTCGTCGCATCAATGCTAATTAAGCTCGCGGTATCAGTGCTGCAACGGCCAGCGGCGGAGATCATGCGCGGAATCAGGGGGAAGACGAAGACGACGTGGACGGGGCCCGCTGGTCAGTGAAATAAACAGAGGGGGTGTGGGGTCCGGCTGTCAGTGACTGAAGGAGTGCGCTCGCGCGTGATAGAAGAAAAGAAATGCTCCGGGTGGGCTTGTTGGGCTTGATTCGTTGCTAGGCTAGATCCCTGGCGCGCGACCTTTTTCTTTTGTTTACTCCTTTTCCTTTTTCTATTTCGATTTTTCTGAATAGTTTTTCAAATGGTTTCAAGTTCAATTTGAATTCAAATCTTTCTGAGGTTTTGTAGTGGTGAATTGGTCTGAGAAATAGGTCAAAACCCATGGGGTTACTTTGCATAGGCTGGTTCAAGCTTGGATTTAAAATAATCAGAGACTTGCATCTGATTTGCAAATGTTTTAAAAAGGGGTTTTGAAATTATTTCTAAGTTGAAAACTTTTTTCCAAATTCTACACACAAACTATCCAACAAAGAAGATAAGAATCTAGGTTCCTAAACTTTCAAGCTTTCAAATGGTGATGGCCATTTGAATTAAATCTGCTCACATAAAATCATAGCATCAAGTGCTTCTGTTTTCCTGAAATGAGTTTGAATATGATCTCAAATCTATATGCATGCATGAGTGATATGCAAACTTTGAAATCATGATTTTAGGGATGTTACATATTTAGATTGCACGGCACAGATCACACGTATCCCTTTGGTTAAGTCAATCTATCGCGTCCACTGGATCACGATCTAACGGCTCAGATGGGTTTGACCATCAGTTGGCGGCGCTGGCGGCAACGACTGGCGGCGCACGCTCTGTCCGAGGTGGTCCGGCCGTTCTAGGAAGTGAGAGAAGAGGAGGAGAGGCTCACCGTGATCGCAGTGATGCTAAGATGCTCAAGGTGCTCGTCGTTGGGCAGGGGGCGCACGGGGACGAGAGGAATCGCTCACCGGAGTTGCTGCGGGCGGCGGTGCTCTCGGGTTGTTGTTGCTGGCGACGTTTAGGACCGCGCTAAGACGAAGTAGAGGCACGGTTAGGTGCGCAAGAGGGTCGCGAGTATGGGAGCATCATTGGGAGAGAGAGGGGCGGACGGGGCTTACGGGGAGACTTCGCCGGAGACGAGACAGACGCGGCGGTGCTCAGGTGATGACGAAGACGACGATTTGGAGCACGCGCGAGCGAGTGGAGAACACGGGCAGGTGCGCACGGAACTGAGGAGACAGCTTGCATGCTCGGTGAGGAGAGGGGCAGCTGCGGTTCGCCGGAATTGGCCGGGAAAGCCGTCGGAGACAGAGGTGGTCGAGCTCTAAATTCACTCAGCCTGGGGGCAGGGAGTGGCTGGAGTTTGGGGGGAAAGCAAGAAGAGGCGTGGGCGTTTATCTACGCGTGATCATGGCGAGGATTTACTCAGCCATCAACACGTATTGACGCCGGCAATCAATCGGCAGCAACGGCAGGGGGACGTGGTCGCGAGGTTGATGACGACGTGTTGGCGGTGGGGCCGTGCTGACAGTGAGAGAGAGGGGGGCACGGGGTCCACTGTTCAGTGACTCAGCGGGTGCGCGCATGGGTGGAAAACGATTCGTTGCGGGGAGGGGAAGTTGGGCTGTGAGTGGGCTGGACTGGGCCTGTTAGCTGGGCTGAGTTTGCTTCATTTTTTTTATACTGAAAGCTTTTTATTTTTCCAATTTGAATTTCTGTTTTTATTTTCAATCAAATAATTCAAACAACAAATCAAATCAAATCACCACCAAACTTTGTATTGATTTTAATTCTGTTTAACAACATAATCCAAAGTCCAAAACAAAATAATTTTATTGTTTTTAGGATCCATTAATAATTAAATAAATAGACCTTAGTCATTAATTAAAATAGGATTTTATTTATTTAAAAACTCTATTTGAAATCTAAATAATATCAAAACCATTTCAGTAGGTTTTATTTAAAAATATAAACACATGGAAATCTTATTTAAAATATTTTTAACAAGTTTTAGTGTTTATTTAAAAAATGAAAAAGCCTTTACTTTAATAAAATTGGATATTAATAAATCCTCATTATTTTATTCAAATAAACCTTTACTCTTTTTAACAAATAGAAATATTTTATTTCAAAAGCTTGGCCAAGATTTAATTTGGCTCTATAAAATAATCCTTATTTATATTTGTACCTTTGCTTTATAAAAACCATATCTTTTATTTAAAGATCCAAAAATAGTGACTCCAACTATTATAACTTTATTTATTAATTGTTTATCTTTTTAAATCCCTTTAGGATTTTATTTGATCAAAATAGGTTTTGATGTTTCCAATTGGAATCAAAAGTTTCTTCTCACCCTAAATTTCAACAAAATTTTATTTTGTTTGTTTATTTTTCACATTTCAAAATTTGGAAAATTTTGGGATGTGACATTAATCAACTTTGATAGCAAGTTTAATTAGAAGAACCAATTTTACCCCACAACGATGATCCCCCTGTTTTAGGGTTTGGACATCTCAGACCCCCTTTAAAGTGACCAAGCATGTTCTAGGGTTCTTTTTAACACTATTTAACTTGTCATATCATCCATATCGTATGAGCATTGCACATGTCATGTGTTGAGTATTGCTTTTCCTTTTCTGGTGATTGGTTCTCGCTAATAGGAACTGAACTTAAAGCTGAAGTCAACGCCACCGAAGAGCAGTATCAGTCCAACAACGGACAAGGCAAGCGAAGCCCCACTCATACATATGAATCCTATGTTTACAAAGTATTTCATTCTTGTCACATGCATTCGGTTCAATAGTCTTTTATTAGTAGATAGAGTGAACCTATCTGATGCATGTTTCTCTTTGTGAACTATACTACCTGATCCACTGCTCCTAGCATAACTAGGGTTTGGCTTATGAGCATTGCTAGTGCCACAGTTCAGTCAAGCTTAATCATGCTTAGTGGTTCGATGTTGATTATTCAGGTGATGCACCAGAGATGCGAATGAATCCTATATGGTAGGATGTGGTGATGTGATCAGAGATGGATGATAAACATGGTAAGGCTTGTATGGGAGGCCACGTGGGATGTGGTTTTTGTAGTCCCATACTTGCCACCCCTAGGACCTGATGTTCTTGCCTCTTGAACCAAGACGCGCGTATAACCACACGGGGTCCTGGAAACCCCCTCGACTCACTAACTTGCCTAGTAGATTCCATGAGTCACATAGTTCGGGGTTTCCATTCGACATACGCATCTCGGTTGTTCTTGAATGGAGGTGAAGGAGGTGCATTCATAATAGGTAGGTAAGCGTGGCCGGGAACAAGAGATGCCCGGCATCTGTAATCTTGAAACCTGCGCACATCATTAGGGACCGGCTTAGGGACTTGACCCGTTATGGCGGCATCTCCCTAGTGCGTGACTCATGGTCTCGGTGAAAGCAAGGTAAAGGTCATGGTCAACCACTCTCTCCCGGACTTCCAAGGAAGAGGGCTAATAATTTGGCATTAAGAATCGGTTGGTACGTGTGGGTAAAGTTGTGCACCCATGCTGGGTTATTAATCTTTTCAAAAAGTCGTGTCCACGGTTATGGACGACTTGGGAACGAACGTGAAGATCATAGGTAACTATAACCGAATGCTATAACTTGTCAACTAATGTGAGATTCGGAGTACTTCCTCGAGGTTGTTTGAGGGGGTATTCCGGGAAGAGAGATCCATTTGATGATGGTTCTTGGTGGATATCAAAGATGATTCTAAGAGCTAGAATTGAAGTCTTCTTATCCCCTTTTGAAAATGACCTGACTAGACGAGTTTCTTCTCCCTCTTGTTTTGAGAACAAAAGATGGCTTTATGCAAAATAACTCCACTAGCCATAAGTCTTGCGGAGTACACCCTGTACTCATCCTTGCTTCGTTGATGTTTTTCTACAGATGATGCTACACCAACTGAAGGTGGTTTCTACGTCGAAGTCGACGAGTAGTCGGGCTTCCCGGGCAGCAGCCTAGGATCTATGGAAGGGTTGCTACTTCTGTTTATGGCCTCTTAGGCCCTTTACTAAGTTTGTTGTTTAGAACAACTTGTTTGCTTCCGTTGTCTGTTGTAATGATGGGTATGTGACCCCTGGCTTATATGACTGGTTTGTATCTCTCTTAAGAGTATACCTTATTAATGTATGGTTTGTATGTTCTGCATTATTACCGATCTTTCCCTGCGTGCTTCGGAATTTAGGTTAGGCTTATATCGGATAAGGATCTGATATTTGTCTAGCCCTGAATCCGGGTCGTGACAGATATTGGTATCAGAGCAGGACTGCCTGTAGGAAACCCTTATAGCTGGTCGATGTTGAGTCTAGAGTTTGAGAAAACTATTTGAAAGCTAAAAAACTATTTGCAAAACTCTGAATAGGACTCTTTTACACCTTATCCAAGGTTATTCTATTGCTGAGTTATCTTACCTCGTTTTCTTTGCAAAGGTTTTCACTTCTCATCTATTATTTCACCCCTTTTAGGATATACGGGTTTGGGTTGTTTTTCCTAGTACTCCGTACTTGGTTGCAAGGCTCAGAGTTTCCAAGATATATCTGTGCACCTGAGCATCATTTTTCAACTTTGCTATGGATGCCTATCATTCTACCTCTCTATTCTTTTGTGATTTGTTGGTATCATATCATGCTTGCATTCCATTGTTATGGTTTGTATCTAAGTTGGTAGTGTATATGTTACGTATGCTTGTTCTACTGCCATACTTAATGCATCGATATAATTTTTATCCACATGTTCACCTCTACCATGATCCTTTGATATGGTTTTTGTCATCCTTTGGTGTACCCTTTTTGGTGAATCCATTCTTATGGTTTCTGTTTTCTCCTCAAGATGTCGTCTGGTACTCGTGGTTCTCTTGGCCTTCGAGGAAACAACAATGCAGAACAGGAACTTCTGCCACCTCCCACAATGGCTGAGGTTCTCAACAACATTGAGACCAACCGTCTAAGGAATGAACGCCTTCTGGAGCGTGTGGCACAGAACACTGAACTTCGTCCTGACGACTGTGTCACACTTGGAGATTTCATCCGTTCTTTCCCTCCAATCTTCACCCACTCCAAGGAACCCCTTGAAGCTGATGATTGGCTTCGCACCATAGAGCGCAAGTTCAGTGCTCTCCGTGTCCGTCCCGCTGACCGTGTCAACTTCGCCACCTATCAACTGGAAGGTGAGGCTGGTGTTTGGTGGGAAGGTTTTCTGAACATGCAAGCTCAGGGACATGTTGTTACTTGGGAAGAGTTTGTTGTAGCATTCCGTACCTCTTATATCCCTAAGCCCGTCATGGATCTCAAAAGGAGGGAATTTCTGGATCTGACTCAGGGGCGCATGGATATTGAAGCATATGGGCGTAAGTTTACTCGCCTGGCTCATTATGCAACCAGGGATGTGACCAATGATGAAGATAAGCAAGAGTTGTTCCGTAAGGGACTTAACCCTGCACTTCTCTATGAGTTGTTGCCCTTCAAGTTCCAGTCCTTCCAGGACTTGCACAATCAGGCTCTTACTCTGGAGCATGGAAGGAAGGACATGGAAGTCTCTCAGAAGCGTGAAGAAGGAAATTCTCGTGCTTCTTCCTCTGGTAACAAGAAGCGCCGTGTCTTTGTTCCATACAGTGTGTGCCTCGTGCTCCTTATGCACCCAAGTCCTCTGGCAATACTTCTCGTCAGCCATAGTCAAATACTGGTGGGGAAACTATCATCCTCCTACTGGTTCTCACACTGGAGTTACTCGTTACTCTTGTGGTCAGCCTGGTCACTACTCAAGGGAGTGTTCTCAAAGGGCTGTTGGACGCAATGATCAGCAGGCAAAGAAGAATGATGAAGCTCAAGGTGATGGACGTGGTCGTCTGACCCATGTCACTATTGAGGAAGCTCAGGAAGATCCACGCGTCATTCTAGGTATGCTCCGTGTCAATTCAATTCTCTCAACAGTCTTGTTTGATTCTGGAGCATCGCATACATTCATATCACAAGAGTTTCCACATGAGCATGGTATACATTTTGAAGCATGTCTTCCCCTATAGAGATTAGTACTCCCGGGTCTCGTTGGCAGACCATCTGGGTTACTCATGGGGTTGAGATAGATATAGCATATCAGAAGTTTCCCACTTCCCTAATTGCACTCAAGTCAACTGACATAGATGTCATTATAGGCATGGACTGGCTAACCAAGTATCAATCCATCATTGATTATGCTCTTAGAACAGTTTCTGTGACCTCTCCTGCTGGCATAACTGTCAGGTATTGGACTGATGGTTCAAAGTCTCCGTCAGCAGTCCTCAAACCTTTCTTGGAGTTGTATGCCATGGATGTTTTACCTACTCTCAAGGTCCAATATGTCCATGTAGTCTGTGATTTCCCGGATGTCTTTCCTGAAGAGTTGCCTGGCATGCCACCTGATCGAAGTGTGGAGTTTGTCATAGAGCTAGTTCCTGGAACTGCTCCTACCTCCAAAAGACCTTACCGCATGACTCCTCATGAGTTGGTTGAGTTGAAGAAGCAACTTGAAGAGTTAGAGGGTCTAGGATACATCCAACCTAGCACATCCTCTTGGGGTTGCCCTACCATCTTTGTCAAGAAGCGGGATACAAATATTTCAAGATTGGTGGTTCATTACCGTCCACTCAACACGGTGACAATCAAGAATAAGTACCCACTTCCCCGGATAAATTACATGTTTGATCAATTAAGTGGTGCCACTGTCTTCTCCAAAATGGACTTAAGATCAGGGTATCATCAAATCAAGATCAGAAAGGAAGATATCCCAAAGACAGCATTCACAACTCGTTATGGTCTTTATGAGTATACAGTGATGTCCTTCATGTTAACCAATGACCCTGCAACATTTATGAGGCTCATGAACTCCGTCTTCATGGAGTATCTCGACAAGTTCGTCGTGGTATACATTGATGAAATTCTAATCTACTCCAAGACCGAAGAAGAGCATGCCGAACATCTATGTTTGGTATTGACTAAACTTCGTGAACATCGTCTCTATGCCAAGTTTTCCAAATGTGAGTTCTGGTTACAAGAGCTCGTCTTCCTCGGTCATGTTGTGTCTGCAAGTGGTGTTGTTGTCATACCGGATAAGGTTCAGACCATTCTGGAATGGAAGTTGCCTACTTCAGTCAAGGAAGTCTGAAGTTTTCTTGGAATGGCTGGATATTACCGCCGATTCATTGAGAACTTCTCCAAGATAGCCAAGCCTGTGACTGATCTTCTTAAGAAAGATAAGAAGTTTGAATGGTCAGAAAAGGCAGAAGAAAGCTTCCAAGCTTTGAAAACTAAGCTAACCACCGCCCCTGTGCTCGTCCTCTCGGACACAAGAAAGGACTTCATCATCTATTGGGACGCTTCTCTCCAAGGGCTCGGTTGTGTGTTGATGCAAGATGGTCATGTAGTGGCCTATGCTTCTCGGCAATTGAAGCTACATGGGAACTATTATCCAACCCATGATCTCAAGCTCGTTGTTGTTGTTCATGCTCTCAAGCAATGGAGACATTACCTCATCGGTAACCGTTGCGAACTTTACTCAGATCATCAAAGTCTGAAGTACCTATTTACCAAGCCAGATCTGAATCTCAGGCAAAGACGATGGTTGGAACTCATCAAAGATTATGATTTGGGTCTCCATTATCAACCCGACAAAGCCAATGTCGTTGCTGATGCGCTAAGTCGGAAGTCTTATTGCAATAATCTGATTATTTCACAAGCCCAACCTGCTCTCTACGAGGAAATTAAGCATCTTAACCTTGAAGTAGTTCCTTGTGGATTCCTTGCCAACCTTGAAATAAAATCTTCTCTAGAGGACCAAATCAAGGAATCTCAAAAGCAAGATGGTGAGGTTACCAAGATCAAAGAACGTGTTGCAAGCGGTGAAGCTAAATGTTTCTCCGTCAATGATCAAGGTATCCTATACTTCGGTAACCGGATAGTGGTTCCAAATAGTCGGAAACTCAAAGATCTAATCCTTTTGGAAGCTCATGAATCCCCTCTGTCTATCCATCCCGGTGGTACCAAGATGTACCGAGATCTCTGTCAAAGATTCTGGTGTAGTGGAATGAAACCAGAAATCGATCACTTTGTTGCAGAGTGCGATGTTTGCCATCGTGTGAAGGCTGAACACCAAAGGACTGCTGGACTTCTGCAGCCGTTGAAAATTCCTGAGTGGAAATGGGATGAAATTGGTATGGATTTTATCACTAGACTCCCAAGGACACAAGCAGGAAATGATGCCATATGGGTAATAGTTGATCGGTTATCTAAAGTTGCTCATTTCCTTCCAGTTCGTGAAACTATCCGTGCTAGTCAAATGGCTGACCTATAATCTCTCGGGTCGTCGTTCTTCATGGTGTTCCCAAGAAGATCATCTCTGATCGTGAAAGTTTGTTTACTTCCAAATTCTAGAAAAGTTTGCAAGAAGCAATGGGAATTCATGTCTCCTTCAGCACAGCCTATCATCCTAAAACCAATGGTCAAACTGAAAGAGTGAATCAAATTCTTGAAGACATGCTCAGAGCGTGTGTCATATCCTTTGTAAAGAACTGGGAGAAATGTCTTCCTTTCGCGGAGTTCTCCTACAACAATAGTTTTCAATCCAGTTTGGGCATGGAACCTTTCCAATTCCTATACGGGAGAACATGTCGAACACCGTTGAACTGGATAGAAACTGGCGAAAGACAATTCTTTGGTCCGGACATGATCCAAAAAGCATAAGATCAAGTTCGCATAATTTGAGAGTGTTTGAAGGATGCTCAATCTCGTCAGAAGACCAACTACGATCATCATCATCTTGATGTTCATTATGAAGTTGGTGATCAATTTTATCTCCGGGTCACTACTCTAAAGGGTGTCCATCGATTCGGTATCAAAGGCAAATTGGCTCCTCGCTACGTTGGTCCCTTCTGCATTCTTTCTAAGTGGGGTGAGCTTGCCTACAAATTGGATCTACCTTCATCTTTTCTAGAGGTTCATGATGTTTTTCATGTGTCTCAACTCAAACGTTGCTTCAAAGATCCCATTCGTGGTGTGGACCATGAAACTTTGGATCTCCAAGATGATCTTGTTGGGGATATGCTATATGGGTATCCTCATAGCATGTCGCCTATCCGGATAACCCGGGTGGCGCACAGTTGGTAGCATGGCCCATGGCCTGCTGGGCGGCCCAGTTAGATGGATCCAGAAGGGAGGCCCATGCCGGATAAAGTAAGGCTACGGTTGGAGTCACCGACGTGCGTGCGAGCCTTGGAGTCTGATACACAAGACTAGTAATAGACGGTATAGAACTCTGTAACCTGTCCGGCTAGGACTTTTCCCTGTAACCCTAGGACCTGGAGACTATATAAGTCAGGCCTATGGGAGCCTTTAGGGAACAACTTCAGATAATCAAGTAGCGATTAGCACACACCTCGCACAGCAAACCAATCCATGTAACTCGACGTATTGCCCTTATAGTGATTTATAGCAGGAGTAGGATTCCGCCACCATTGTGGGATATGAACCTGGGTAAGCTGTGTTACCTCGTACCCGTCAACCATCCGCCTTCCCCCACGTCTCTAAACATGCACTGTGAGGACCCCTCCATGGCGTACTCGTCGACAATACCACGACAGTTGGCGCCCACCGTGGGGCAAGAGGCACTTCAGGCCCTTCAGCGGGCGAGGACCAAGATCTTCGCGGGAATCGGCGAAACCGTAGCCATCGGTCGTGTTCTCTTCTCCGGCAACGTTCCGATTGTCCCTCTCGATGAGTTCTGGATCCTGGTGAAGACGAACCCTACGCGGTGCTCAATCGTTCCTATCGGAGACATCCACCTCTTCATTGGTGAAACCGACTCGGGCACTACTTCGCCTGGGAGTCGGAGGAGCATCAAGGCCTGCACGGACTGCCTACGGGTAGGATACGTTCGCGGAAGGATCGATGTCGGATCTCTCTTTGGAGCTTGCCGGCAAAGATCGGAAAAATTCAAGGCCCACCCAAACCGCCCCTGTGCAGGATATAAAGGTGGAAGATCACTGCAAATCCGCCGGCTTCGCCCGTGCGTCTGGACAGCAGAGATCCAAGTTCATCGGCATGGTTACCATCTTCGATCTGGCGCGTTGCGTTCAGAGAGAGGGCGAAAACCCCCGCAATTACCTTGCCAGGTGGCTCCGTATACGAGCCGATCTGGCCCACTACCCCGATGATAATGCTATGTATCACTTCGTGGAAGGACTGGACCGTGGCACGCTTCTCCGGCATTCTCTAAGACGGCAGCATGCGTCAGGACGCCTTACACTTGAAGGCATGGTGAGCACCGTCAACAACTACGCGAAGGCTGACGCGGCAGCTCAGACAGCGCTTGCGCTCATTGACGAAGATCCTCCGATTCAGCCACCGCCACCACCGCCTCTGGCCGCCATTGTCGCAGCTGCGTCGCCACCTCCAGTCATCGTCGCTGTTATTGCACCTCCACTGCACATCGCCGAGGAAGTCCACGGCACCCTCGACTGTTGTGGCGCTTTATCCTGACTTCAGTGCAGATTCAGAGGAGACAGATTTCAGTCCAGAGGAACTAGACTCCGCCATGCAGGAGATGGAGGAGGAATACACGCGCGATGAGCAATCCAACAATGTCGTCACATCTCGAGGGGTATTTGTCACCATTGGGACGGCGATGGATGAATATCAACCCAGACGAGATCCGCCTACCGCGTTGGACAAGGGGAAGGGGCCACTTATTGCTGCTGACGATGATCGCGCAAAGGTCATGCCTTCTCTGTCTAACCCTGTGCAGCAGCCACAGGAACTCGGCACCGGCCCGAGTAACAACAACACTGCAAACTTGCCGCCTCCGGCATCTACGTCTGCAGCAGCCCAAGTTACTCCAGCTGATAGAGTGATGTACGGCAATCTCCTCGTTGAACCACTGACCGTAGCTCATATCCGGAACGTGACTCAGCTCGACGAGAAGCGCCAGCAGCTGCTGGAGGAAGCGCAGGCCATCGCGGAGCAAGGCGCTAAGCTAGATCGAGATCTGGTCAACACGCAGAAGTCCATAGAGTAAGCTAGAGCAATGGAGGTCGAGTACAAGACTCTACTGCAGCAGCAGAAGGCCAAGAAAGCTCCGGCTCGCATCATCAACGATCCTGGTGTACGGCGAAACCTAGGATGGGCTCCCTCGAAGCCGGCACAAGCCAAGCCATACATTGACAATGAAGGAAAGCAGGTGATTCCCACCCCAATCCTTAACCTCACTGTCTCCAAGACCCTTCTGGAGCAGGATAGATCGCCCGAAGAAGTGGAACAGGTCTATGATCTAGTGGCCAAGGCGGTGAAGCAGCAGGAAAAGGCCACCTCTCAGAGACTTGAGTCTGACCCAGCGCTTTTCCAGTCTAGCAAGCACAAGCCTCCAAGGGACAGATCTCCTCTTGATGTCGGGTCCCAGATGGGTTTATCAGAACGAAGACGGAGGGATGCGCACAATAGGAAGGATGCTATCCCCATATCCTCCAACCATGGAGAAAAGGCCCAACCTCGTCGCCCATCACCACCGCCCCGGTCCCCCCGACATCGCGAAGATCACAAGGCTCACCATCATACGGATATGCCCCCACCAAAGTAGTGCGGCATCATCATCCGCGACAACACGGAGCAGACCCATCATGGCGGAGAGCACAACCAAGGACACAGGAGCAGGTCACGCCATGACCCTCCGCGTCTGACAAGCAACTGTGACAGGCGTGAGGCGTCGTAGGAGCGTAACAACAAGAAGCCTAACCCACCGCCATCTCCGCCTCCGTCGCCACCAAGCAGTCACCATGGCGGAGGAGGCCCGCGTCGTTCACGCAGCCCATCCCCTGTTGACAAGAAGAAGAAGAACCCGGAGACATACAATGCACATTCACGGATCGATAAGATCCACGAGGCCCGGGAAGGACCATACCTGGGACCACGTTGCTTTGGACCTGCAATACGGTCCGCAACTTACCCCAAAGGTTTCCGGATTGACAAGACCATCAAGCCCTATGACGGCACCGCCAAGCCAGCCACATGGTTGCAGTACTACGGCAACGCGGTGGAGATTGCCGGAGGCAACCCCAACGTCGTCGTCAAGTACCTCCCGTTAATGTTGGCGAGCATGGCCCGTCAATGGATCGATGAATTGCCGGAGAAATCCATCTACAATTGGTTGGACATGAAAGAAGCGTTCACCAAGAATTTTGAGGGTACATACAAGCGTCCCTGCACTGTTGGCGATCTACAGCGGTGCATGCAAGAGAAAGACGAGACATCTCGCGCCTACCTCTCCCGCTGGCGGGACATGAAGAATTCCTGCGCAGGAGTGCACGCTCAGACCGCCATTGCCGCCTTCATTGATGGGTTGGAAAGGGGCACGTTGCTCCGACATAAGTGAAACTACCTCGGCACCGCTCCGTGTTCCCCAAATCTACGAGGAGTACCGCGATATGACGTGCCTCGTACACCTCGATGTTAATGGTAAGGCCAGCCATACCAATCGACACTGCAAGTTCGTCAATGACCTCAAGGAAGACCCGGAGTCTGGCTACAAGCAAAGTCGGAAGAACAGACCGCGAGGCAAGGGCAAGGGAAAGAAGAAGGAGGAGGAGTCCAAGTATTCAAGTGACATGGATAAGGACGTTGACCCCAAGCACGCCGCCAAGAGCGACGACAAGGGCAAGAACCCCTTCGCGAAGAAGGCGCCAGTCTACCACACTTTCCTTGGCACCCCACCGTCCGACAACAGAAGACCTCTCTGAGGATCCTGATGGCTACTCTACCCCCAGTTCCCAGTACCTGCGCTGGTCGGAGGTTTCAATAACTTGGGACAGGACGGACCACCCAGACCTTATCCCTACGGAGAACTAGTACGCCATGGTCATCAACCCCCTGATTCACGGCGTGGAGTTCACCAAGTGTATGGTGGACAGTGGAAGAAGCATCAACATCATGTACCTCGATACACTGCAAAAGATGAACTTGACGGAGGCAAACCTAAGGAGGACCAACACCATCTTCCACGGTGTAGTTCCTGGTCGGGAGGCTCGGTCCATTGGGTGCATTACACTTCAGGTTCCTTCGGTGATGTCAATAATTACCGCCAAGAGCGCATGACCTTTGAGGTGGTCCCCTTCAAGAGCGTGTACCACGTCATATTCGGCCCAGACATATTCCACACGTTCATGGCCAAGCCATGCTTCGTCTACAACAAACTCAAGATACCCGGATCAAACGGTGTCATCACCATATCCGGAAGCTTTACCAAGGCAAGGGACTGCGAGATCAATGAAGCAGCCGTTGCGGAAGCTGACCTCTATAGTGGATAATTCAAAGAGATCCAGAGAAAGGTCGATGACTCAGAGATGCCCGCGTCAAAGAAGAAGATCTCCAACTCCGCTCCTGCGTTCAAGGCCGCCATCAAAACCAAGCCGGTAGAACTTGTGGTAGGCGATGCCTCCAAGATCACCGCCATTGGGACGAACCTGGATCCCAAATAGGAAAGCGCGCTCGTCGAGTTCCTCCGTGAGAATAGGGACATCTTTGCCTGGAAACCTGCCGACATGAAAGGTGTACCTAGGGAACTTGCCGAGCACAGCTTAAACATCGATCCAAAATCGAAACCAGTGAAACAACCTCTATGACACTTTGGAGATGAGAAGACACGTGCCATTGGCAAAGAGATAGCTAGGTTACTTAAGGCTAGATTTATCCGAGAAGTCCTTCACACCCAATGGGTGGCCAATCCTGTACTTGTACCCAAAAAGGGAACCAATGAATTAAGAATGTGCATTGATTACACCGGCTTGAACAAAGCATGTCCCAAAGAATCGTTTGCTTTGCCTCGCATTGACCAAGTCATTGACTCGACGGCTGGCTCGGAACTTTTGTGTTTTCTCGATGCGTACTTAGGATACCACCAGATCAAGATGAGGAAGTCGGACCAATTCGCCACTTCGTTCACTACCCCATACGGCACGTTTTGCTATGTTATGATGCCCTTTGCGCTAAAAAATACAGGTGCTACGTACCAGCAGACAATGCAATGTTGCCTTCACGACCAAATTGGTCAGAACGTTCACGCCTATGTGGATGATATCGCGGTGATGTCTAAAAAGACTGTCGTGGTGGTGGCACGGCAGATGCCATGGGTAGGCTAAAGTATGGGGCCAATGGATGCTAGAGGGATCTGGGGATGGAAGATGTAGTTGATTCTACACGCAAAAGACTAAGGCAAAGATCTTTATTTCTCCTTCCTTGGGCTACAAGTGCTCCTTGAGCTGTATACAAGGAGAAAGGGAGAACTTTACCAGCCTAACGGTACTAAATGAGCCGATGCCCTCCTCAGGGTCCAAACCTCCCCTTATAAAGGAGAGCCTTGGGTTCCTTTAGGGCTGACGTGGCAAGCATATTTGAGGAATATGCTTGTCCCAATATAGTAACTCGGTGGCCTTCTTTCTGTGTCGCCCTTCTAATGACGGCAAGGTTCCAGAGGGCCCCTCCTGCGTGCCTCGGGCTTCAGGACTATCACCTCCATGACCTCCTTCTGCCCCTCTGTCGCTCTGCGCCTTTGTCCCTTGTGCTTGGCTCTGCTCAGATTCTCCCTAGCCTGTAGCTAGAGTTTGACTTTAGGCTTCTCCTTCTCCTGCAAGCTTCGTATCATTCGGCCCTGCCTTGCGTAACTCGGCTCGCCCTTCACCTGCATTAAGATTACTCGGGCTAACCCGGCCAACTTACGTAGTATCTCGGTCGGGTAATGCCTTGCCATTACCATAAGGGTCCTGCCCTTTCATATCTCGGCCGACCTTTACAGGATTCGGCTGACTCAGACTGTAACTCGGAAACTAGACGGGGAACATCCTTTCGTCTTTACCCTATCCGAGGTCACCACCCCAACATTAGTCCCCGAAGCTAGTATGGCCCCGCCAATAATTTCGGCCGGGCCGTATCAGTTTTATGATATTCGTTTCCCAATGTTTCCGAGTTATCTTTTTCTCGTTCGAGGTATCAGCATATCTTCTCGCGTATGCCTCGTCTTACGTGTCGTACTCATCATTGTTTGTCTAGTTTTTTGTTCCTCTACGATGTTCTTGACGAGCTACGATTATTATTGTGCACTGTCGTCGCGTATTCTGACGCCTCGCATCTTATTTCGTCAGGGATCTTGGCCTTCTCTTTCATCGTGTGGTCTCCTGTGCGGTTCCACTTAGCGGCGTGCGGTCATGCCGCGTACACGATCTACACGGATAACCGCCACACCCACGATCCTACTACCTCTCAGGCGGCGTGGTTATAAAGAGGGGCGCGGGACTGGAGGATTCACTTTCCCCTTCCACTTACCTACGCCCTTCTTCTTCCTCTTGCCTCTGCCCCCGTTCGTTCTTCCGCCGCCGTGCGCTCATCTGGGTCTCCGACGGCAGGGATCCCACCGCACTGCTCCGTCGGCCTCGTCCCTGCTCGCTTGCTCCGGTGCCATCGTCGGTGAGTTCTTCCGGTCCTATCGCCTAGGCTCTCCTCTAGACTCCTCTGTTTTCCTTTCGTTTTCACGCGGTAGTTCCTTCGCTGCTCCTCCGCCGTTTCCGCGTAGAATCACGACGGGGCCGTGTAGTTCTAAGTTTTCCTCCGCCGCTAGTTATTCCTTCGTAAATTTCTCCGGCGACCCCATGTCGAGCTCTGTCAGCGGTGCCCTCATTGAGGATGATGGTGCTGCCTCTGGGCCCGAGCGGGGCTCGTGGTAGGGCTCTTCTGTCACCCGCCGAGAGGTTGAGTGTCTAATCCGAACTCGCCGGATTCCTGCCGAGGTAGCTTGTCGCTTACCCGGCAGCGAATCCTCTCCAGTTCTTAGGGAGGGCGAATATGTAGTCTTCATGTCACATTTTGCTCGTGGGTTTGGTCTCCCTCTCAGCGATTTCGCTAGGGAGTTCCTTGATTACTTCGGCCTTCAGCCGCATCATCTTCCTACTAACGCCATCGCCTCTCTTTCTGCCTTCATCTCCGCCTCGGAGGGATACTTCGGCCTATGGCCATCTTTGCATGTTTGGTCAAAGTTTTTCCAGATTCGATCCAATGTCGTCCCAGACAAATCTCTGCAGCCCTCCAAGAATTTGCTCACCCAATGCGGTGCCGCATCCATCACGCCTCGGAGGAAATCTGTATTTCCTCGTGTTGCAGGTCTAGAATCATGTAAGAAGTGGCACAAGTCATTCTTTTATGTCAAGAACACTGGGAGTGAAGATAAGATTCGGCTCCCTGCTTTTTCCATCGGCCCTCCTTCCAATAAGAATTGGACCTATAATCCGAGGAAGAGTCATGTTCTGGCCGAGGCTTTTGAGATTCGGCTGAAGGAATTGATCTACCTTCATCAGCAGCCGGATCTACCCATTCCAGAAACGCACCCACAAGCTCTGCTATATGAGCAGTCCTCTCGATCCCAACCGAGTCTCGACGGTGGAGCTAGACAACTACCTCATCTTCAAGCGTGTCCAGGCTATCTTTAAGACGGAGATGCCGGAGGATTGGTCCTAGGGATTCAAGCCTTTCACCCGCGAGCATCCCCCTCCCGAAGTAAGATTATGCATTTGTGTTTTCCTTCCTAATCGCGTTCGTAACTATTTTTGCTAATTTTTCTCTTTCTTGTCCTGCAGAGGTTTGAGGAGCAGAAGACTGAGGATGCCGAGGTTTTATCAGTCCCGTGGCATGCGGATCGGAATACTCTGGACAGCGGGCAGCCGGACTCAGAAGAGTTCATTCCTAAGTTGGATCTCGCTCCGGTTCGCGCTCGCGGCAAGACCCCGGCCCACAAGGAGGAAGGTGATTCAGACGAGGTCCAAGTTCTAGAGGTAGTTGCCGCAATGTCAATTTCTTATGCATTTCCGGCTTATACTTTCTCAGCTAATCCGGCCGGTCAGGTTCACAACGCCAAGCCTCTCGCCTCCCTGCCTCCTGTTACCTCGGGGAAACGTAGCGCTCCCGCTGGTGCCTCGGAAACGGCTCCCAAGAAACGAATGAAGAAGTCAGCCCAGCATCCTCCAAGGCGCAAAACTATGCCCGGGGTTACTGGGTGAGTTGTTTTTGTTTGTATTTCTTGTTTCTCTCTTTCTCCTTTCTAACTTGATCTTTTCTGTCTTTGCAGGGCTCCTCTTTCCGTTAAGCCCAGCGGTCCCAGCATGACGAGTCGTTCGACTCGGCCGCCTTCTCATCCGCCTCCTGAGGATACCAGAGTTCCGAGTCCTGCTCGCATTGCTTCTCCTCCTGCTCTGAATCAGACACCACCTCCCCCTGATGCGCGTGAGATTTCTCCTGTTGAGGCCGATACACCTCGGCCAACAGATATTCCTACAGAACCTGCTGCCTCCTCCGTGAACCCCGATGTTTCTGCTGAGATTCCTTCGACCCTCGCAGTCTTTACCGCGACACCAACTCCAGCCGAGGATATCAATATCTCGGCGCCCTCTGCAACCGTAATCCCTCCGGCTCCCAAAGATGCTGCTCCAAGTGCCAAGGTATCGGCTCCTACTGACGTCTCTCCTAAGGCAAGAAAGATTGTTTTTACCAAGCCTGCGTCCTCTCAGAAAGGACCTGCCAGCTCATCTCAGCCTACAATTGCTGATGCGCTGTGCAAGGGGGATTCCTCTGCCAAGAGTACTATTACTCCGGCTGATGATACACAGCTTGCCCTCCATAAGATTCCCGCGGTAGCGGTAGCTACCCAACATGTCCGAGGTAAAGTTCTGACTCGCACGGAAAGTGGGAACAGTCTCGGCTCGTTGGTCGAGTATGCCCATAATTGGAACGCTGCCGATCAGCTCGAAGGTAATCCAAGCAGCCAACTGTTTCAACTCTCCGACATCAGCAGCCACCTACATCTGGCTGCCAAGATCGTTCTTGACAGCGACAAGATGAATGAGGTAATTGTTTTTATGGAGTTTTGATTAGTCCTCCGGATGCTATTATATATACTCTAGTCCCCGAAGCTTGCAACCGAATAACTTGTTATTCGTTTGGAAGTTTTATAATGCTTTACTTAGTTCATTTTTTGTTAGAGTTCGAATATCCGGCCATTTTGATCCGAATTTAATCTTGCTTGATTCGGATCTGCCTTAGTTTCAAATATCCAGCCAACTAGATCCGAATTGAGATTTGCTTGATTCGGATCTGTCTGAGCTTTGAATATCCAGCCACCTAGATCCGAATTAGGCTTTGCTTGATTCAGATCTGTCTGAGCTTTGAATATCCAGCCACCTAGATCCGAATTCCAAAGGTTGCTCTTTTCCCATAAAAAGTTGCAAGAAAAGTACGAGAAGGTCATTCCCGTGGTTAAGACAGCTGGTAAGTTAGCAAGATTTCGCATTATTCTTAAAATTCTTATTGCTGTGGAAGTGAGGTGTTAGATGACTTTGCTGATGAATAGGGAATATCAACAATCTTAATATCCTTCTTAAAAAGAAAGTCAAGGCCCTTGAAGGTTAGTTACTCTTTTACTTTATATACTCCCATTTGAAATGTGCACTAAGTTTCTTTTAACTCTTTTGTCCTTGGTAAAGCCGAGCTACAAACCTTTGCAGCGTCTCATCAAGATTGCACGCCCATGCCTGATGTGATGCTGCATTTTTTAGAACAAGCCGCTACTCACTCGACGCAGCTGAAGGATAAAGATGACGAGATAGATCGCTTGTGTGCCGAGGTGGAGTCCCTTAAGCTCTCTCAGAAGTCTGAGTTAGAAAAGGTCGACCAGGAGTTCTCCGAGGAGAAGAATCGGCTAGCTCTACAATTGTAGAAAAATAAAGAGCTCCTCGAGGCTGCCGAACTAAAGACACGGGGGATGAGCGAGGAGATCACTCGCTTTGAGAAGATCAAGAGTGACTGAACCAAAGATCTTCAGATAATGCTGAGTTATATTCACCGTAAGCTTCTGACTGTGGCCGAGTTATCTTTTTACTAGCTTACTGTTGACCAACGCACTTTTGTTTTGTGCAGACCATTTTCCAGAAGCTAAGCCCGTGAGCTCTAAAGCAGTGATTAATGCTCGTGTGCGCCGAGGTGTTCCTGGTGATGCGGACTCAGAGTACTCGATGGAAGATTTCTTGGTTGCTGTTGGCGCTGCAGTTGGTCCAATGAAGATTATGGGCAGGAACTTGGTGCAGGCGGCTATCTGGGCCTACCATGTTCTCTGGCCAAATACTTCTGGGACTCCTGATATTGATGAGGTCAAAGTATTGGTGGAAAGATTAATGGCATCTGAGAAACAGTTAAGTCTTTGGAGGGAATCCGCCGGACGAGCTGGTGCTGACATGGCTCTCACAGTCATCATGTCCTGGTATGAGGATATTTCCCTTGATGCCTTGATAAATCTGTGCACTGGTTCCCGCTGGGCTGAGGACCCAAAATTTTTCGCTCTCCGGCAAGCTCGTGCCTTCCAGCTTGTTGAGTATGCAGATGTGCATAACTGGAATGAAGGGCCGAGTTTCCTTCCTAACCCAGAAGACGAGGACGAAGTTGAGGATGCCTCTAATGATAACTCGGCCGAACAAGGCGAAGATGAGGGTGACTCGGCTACTTCTGGTGATTCTAGCTCGACCTCGGATGGCGACGCGCGATCCTCCTCCAAAGGTACTGGGCATTCCACAGCGCAAGCTGATGTTCCTCAACAGCCTCGGGCTTCCTCCGAAGTCGCTCCTGGATCTGTGGAGGGCGAGGCAACTTCGGCCGAAGTGCCACCTATCTCGGAGTGCCCCGTTCCTGACCAAGTCACTGCCTCTCCAGTTAAAAAACTCTAAGTCATTTCTTTATCCCTGGTATGCCGGGCGTATGATGTACGTTAAAAAATTTGTCCGTATTTTGTGCGGTATGAACTCCTTTTGCCTTATACTGCTGAGACACACGTGGGTTATATTCGTCATCACTTTGTTTAAACAGGTCCTGTTTTTCTGAATCCTTGCTTTGGCAGCTTTCAATTTCTTGAGTTTGGGGTGTATATTTGCCTTTGCTTTATCGTAGATCAGCGTTCAATATTGCCTGACTTTAATAAACTTTGTAATTTGACCACTGTGGGTTGAACTATTAATCTGGGCGTAAGTCTCGAAGACCGTATTTGGGTAGATCAAAATAATATCACTCTGGGTGCTGAAGTTTGATACCCACTCTTGTAACAAGGGATAATCCATACTTAGAAATAATATAGGGTAGTCCCCGAGCCACTGCTCAAGGCAACGAGGTTTAATACATAAACCAAATTTAGCAACAATATAGGGCAGTCCCCGAGTCACTGCTCAAGGTGCCAAGGTTTAATACATAACACAAAATCAAAAACAATATATGTCAGTCCTCGAGCCACTGCTCTGGCGCCGAGGTTCAATACATGAATCAAACTTAGAAATAATATGGGGCAGTCCCCGAGTCACTGCTCAAGGTGCCGAGGTCTAATACATAATCATACTTAAAAACAATATAGGGCAGTCCCCGAGCCACTGCTCAAGGTGCCGAGGTTTGATACATAACATGAAATTAAAAACAACATATGGCAGTCCCCGAGTCACTGCTCTGGACACCGAGGTTTAATACATAGTTGGTGCTCCATCCTAAGGCATCATTTTACAATGTGTCATAGATGACTCCTACGAGTAAAATGGACGAAGCAAAGCTACGTTCCATGGTCTTTTCAATTCTTCGCCGTCTTTGTCTGCCCTGTTCTTTCCTGGTGATTGAGCATCGATTAGGTAATACGCATCATTGTGCAATCCTTTGCTCACGATGAATGGTCCTTCCCATGGAGGAGACAGCTTGTGCATGCCGGCCGTGCGTTGCACCAGTCGGAGAACCAAATCTCCTTCTTTAAACACTCTTGGATTTACCTTCTTGCTGTGATATCGTCGCAAGTTCTGCTGATAAATAGCTGATCTTGATAGCGCCAACTCCCTGGCTTCTTCTAGCAGATCGACATCATTTTGCTGAGCTACTTCGTTTACCTCAGCGGTTGTATACTGGGTAACCCTTGGCGAATAATGTATTATGTCGGCTGGGAGTACAGCTTCCGCCCTATATACCAGAAAAAATGGTGTATAGCTCGTTGATCTGTTTGGGGTAGTCCTGAGGCTCCATAGTACTGTCGGCAGCTCCTCGATCCAACACCCTGCCGACCTTTGCAGTGGTTCGACGAGTCGTGGTTTTATCCCGGACAATACTAGTCCATTAGATCTTTCTACTTGCCCATTAGATGCTGGGTGAGCCACTGATGCGACATCTAGTCTTATGTGCTTTTCTTGACAAAATCTAGCAAAGGATCCTTCGGCAAAGTTCATACTGTTGTCTGTAATAACACTGTGTGGCTAACCATATCTTAAGATAATATCTTTGAGGAATTTCACTGCTGTGGACCCATCACATTTCTTTATTGGTTTCACTTCAATCCATTTTGTGAATTTGTCCACCATGACCAATATGTGGGTCATCCCACCTCGTGCCGGCTTGAATGGTCCCACCATATCTAAGCACCATACAGAAAATGGCCAAGTAATTGGTATTGTTTTTAACTCGGACGATGGCATGTGTATCTTGATGGCATATCTTTGGAAACCATTACATTTTTCGACCAGCTCTTTGGCCTCTTTTAACGCTGTTGGCCAATAAAACCCATGCTTGAATGCCTTGGCCACTAAATCTCTGGATGAGGCGTGATGTCCGCATTCTCCTTGATGTATATCTAGGAGGATTTCCTGGCCTTCCGCCGAGCTCACACATATTTGCAACACGCTTGTGACACTCCTTTTATACAGCTCATTGTTTATGATTGTATAAGCTTTAGCTCTTCTCACTGTCTGTCTTGCCAATATCTCGTTATTTGGCAAAATCGCATCTCTAAGGAAAGAGAATATGGGTTGCGCCCATGCTGGTGTGATTTTTTCTAGTGTAGTCTCATTATCTATTTCCATATTTTCTGCCGACATAACTACCTCGGATTTCTCCATACTCATCCTTGCATCGGCTGGCTTTATTTTTGGAAATTCCGGGTTATATTGCTTGTCAATTTCCATCGGCACATTATCCATTCTTGAATTTTCCGGAATAAAGATGGATTCGGACTCTGGAGACGGGGTTATTGATGGCTTTCTCAGGTGCTCTAGGGCGATACCTGGGGGAATTGACTGTCTGGTTGATCCGAGTTTTGACAATGTGTCTGCGGTGTCATTTTCTGCCCGAGGTATATGATGAAACTCACATCCGTCGAAGTATCCACTGAGTTTTTGCACATGAAACCTATACAAGGCCATATTGTCATCCAACGCATCCCAATTGCCTGAGACTTGTTGTACTACTAGATCTGAGTCCCCATAGCACAAGATTCGGCGTATGCCAATCTCTTTCGCCACCTTCAATCCATGGACGAGTGCTTCATATTCGGCTACATTGTTTGACGCGGCAAAATTTATTTGCAACACATATCTCAGCTGGTCTCTTTTTGGCGAGGTTAACACTATTCCTGCCCCCAAACCATTTTTTATTTTGGAACCGTCAAAGTGCATCGTCCAATAATTCGGATCAGGTAATGGTGGCTCATATTGTACCTCGGCCCAATCTACGAAGAAGTCGGCCATAGCCTGAGATTTGATTGCATCTCGCCTATCGAATTGCGGGGCATAAGGTAACAATTCAATTTCCCATTTTGGTATTCGGCCACTTGCATCTTTGTTGCTAAATATCTCGGCTATGGGTGCTTCACAAATCACCTTGATGGGGTGCTCTTCGAAGTAATGTTTAAGTTTCTTTACTGACATGTATACCCCATATGCCATCTTCTGATAATGTGGGTAAATTTTGTTTTGAGGCTGATAGTACCTCGCTTAGGTAATACACCGGCCTCTGTAGTGATTTACCATCTTCAATTTGTTCCACCACGATCACAGCGCTCACTACTCTGTTGGTGGCTGCTATGTAAAGTAACATAGACTCTTTCAATAATGGAGAAGCCAAGACCGGCGCTGTGACCAACATCTTTTTCAATTCATGAAATGCATTATATGCTTGTGGTGTCCGAATGAACTTATCCGATTTTTTCATCAACTGATAAAGTGGTAGTGCTTTCTCTCCCAGCCGACATACAAATCGGCTGAGCGATGCTAAACAACCTGTGAACTTTTGTACGTCATTTAGACATCTTGGTAATTCCATCCTTTCCACTGCTTTTATCTTAGTTGGGTTGGCCTCTATACCTCGGCTAGATCCGAGAAAACCGAGCACTTTTCCCGCTGGCACACCAAAGGTGCACTTTTCCGGGTTAAGTTTCATTCGGAACCTTCTCAGGTTCGCGAAAGACTGTCGGATATCATCCAGTAGCGTTTTGCTTTCTTTGGTTTTGATAACCACATCATCTACATATACTTGTACATTTTTCCCTATCTGGTCATGTAGACATTTTTGCATACATCTCTGATACGTTGCTCCTGCGTTACGCAGGCCGAATGGCATGGTGCGATAGCAATAAGCCCCGTACGGGGTAATAAACGCAGTCTTTATTTGATCGGCCGGATTTGATGGTATCTGGTGAAAGCCAGAATACGCGTCTACAAATGATAATAATTCACAACCAGCGGTCGAATCAATGACTTGGTCTATTCTAGGTGAAGGAAAAGGATCTTTTGGACATGCCTTGTTCAGGTCCGTGTAATCGATACACATTCGCCATACAATGGATACATTTGGATCATCCTTCTTCTTTTCCACTAGCACCGGGTTTGATAGCCAATCCGGATACAGCACCTCCATGATGAACCCGGCCGCAAGGAGCCGAGCTATTTCATCCCCTATTATTTTTCTCCTGTCTTCGGCGAAGTGGAGGAGAGGTTGCTTCACCGGCCTTGCTCCTGGCCTTACATTTAGAGAGTGCTCAGCCAACTCCCTCGGCACACCTTGCAGATCCTGAGTTGACCATGCAAAGATATCCCGATTCTCAGGGAGGAAGTTGGTGAGCTCGCTTTCCTATTTATCATCTAGGTCGGCACCAATGGTGACGGTGCGCTCTGGGAACTGCTCATCTATCTGGAACTTTTTTGTTTCTTTAGTCGGCTGGAAAGAAACACTTCCATGCGGGTTGGCTAATGCCGGCATATTCAATTGTGCCGACTGAGCGAGGGCCGCTACCTCCTGAATCCTTATTTTTTCTCTCGCTATTACCAATGATTCGGCTAGATTTGATCCGGCTGAACCGCACTCCATTGACTTCCGGTAATCTCCGGCTACTGTTATCACCCCTTGTGGTCCGGGTAATTTCATTTTTATATAACTTATGTGGCAACTGCCCATGAATTTGGCCAATGCTGGCCGTCCGAGTAGAGCATGATAGAAACTCTCAAGATCCACCACTTCAAACTCTAAATTTTCTGCTCTGCAGTTATCTCTTGTGTCGAATAACACATCCACTCGAACCTTACCAATGGGTTCGCATGAAAGCCCTGGTACTATCCCATGGAATGTGGTCCTCGTGGACTGCAGCATGTTCTGCGATATTCCGAGTTTATGCATTGTATCTTTGTACATGATATTGATACTGCTCCCATTGTCAATGAGTACCTTTGAAAATTTCACATTAACGCTTGGTCCGACGAATGTCGGATCCAACATGAGTGCATACGACCCCGGACTCGGCATTATCTTGGGGTGATCCTTTATGCTCCAAGTTATTTCTTGATCCGACCAAGGCACATATCTTGGTACTGCCGGCATAACTGCATTTACTTCCATATGCCGGCGATGTACACCCTGCTTGTCTTGTTGTTCTGTTGTGAACACGCAATACGTTTGATGATGTTCTCTGTAATCATTGCGTCCATTATTTCCTGGATTTTCCCTTCCATCCGGACCTTGGTTTATCACTTGGTGCATCGCATCTCTCCGGTCCGAGTTTTCATACCTCGGGGGAGGAGGCGGTAACATCAGTTGTTGTGCATTTGCTCCAGTCAACTGTGGCTGATGCTGCTGATGTGCCTGGGGAAGTGCTGCATGTATGCCTGCGGGGTTACCCATTGCATTTTTCATTCATGCACATTGGCGGGTCGTATGGTTGGCCGGCCTGGCCGGGTTTGACGTGTGAAATTTACACGGTTGATCTAACATAGACTCGAACATGTACTTCGGCCTCTCTTGTCATTGCTTCTCTTGCTCCGGTGTCCACTGTCTTTTTCCTTCATTCCTTGGTGTCCATTGCTGAGGACCATTCTTTTGCCATTGACTATTTCCGTGACTCGGCTGATCTTGCACTACTGCTGCCACCTGAGTTGAACCATATCTATAATCCGGTCTCTCTTCTCTTCTTCTTCCTCTGAAGTCATTGCGCCTGGATGACCCGGCCACATCTCTTTCATATTGATCTTGATGTTCTCGATGATCTACCGACATTAATTCTGGTTGCGTCGGATCTCCCAATGCATAGGAATCCGCTATCCTGATGGTTTCTGCCAATGTGGTTGGCATATATCTTTGCAGTCGCTGCCATAATACACTGGCATAGCGGCATCCTTGGGCGAACCAAGCTATTTCCTGCGATTCTATAACTCCCTCGCACGAATTTCTCAGGTTGCACCACCGAGTTAAGAATTCTCTATCTGTCTCATTCGGCCTCTGCTTGCACATGGCTAGCTGTTGCGGCCTGTTTGGCCTTTTGTAAGTACTGGTGAAGTTGCTAATGAACATATCTTCAAAGTCCAACCAACAGTTAATGCTGCCTGCCGGCAGGTTATTCAACCATACTCTAGCTGGTCCTTCCAACATTTGCGGGACACATCGGACTGCCCACCGTAAGTTTCCACCTGCTATTTTTACAGCAGTAGCATAATTGATCAACCAATCTTGTGGTTTGGTGCTCCCATTATATGTTTTTGTGCCTCTTGCTAGTTGAAAGTTCGGCACAGGCGGCTCTCCCATGATCTGAGGTCTGAAGCATGCCGGACCTGGAGGACCCTGTTCTTCTAGCAGTTTGGACCGGTACAGCCGGTCCAGCTTCACTCTGGCGTCAGTTGACGGCAGATCTCTGTACATAACTCTTTCCTGCATTCCATAGTGGTTATTCCCACCATGAATCGCATACTCCATCTCGGAATAACCATCATTGTACCTCTCATTCACCTGATCGTGGCGAACTGGTCTCACTTCTCTTTCCTACCGAGGTTCATGCCTCGGCTGCGGGTTGGGCGGCGGTTCTCTCCTTCCTTCCACCGGGTTATTGTTCTTGTGATTCCCTCTTCCAAGTTCTCCTCTCCCGAGATTTCCATTGCCTCGGCTTCCGCCGCCTCTCTCGACACGGCCGGGGTTTCTCTCGCCAATATTACCTCGGCTTCCATTTCCTCTGTTCTCATTTGCTTTCCCGGCTATCGCCGGATCATATGGAACAATTTGCTTATTTCTCTTTCCAGAAGTTACCGCTTTGTCTCTTCATGCATTGTTTCCGGGTGAAGATGCTGCTGCCACGGATAAGGCAGGTGCTGCACCAGCCGAGTGAACCATCCGTGAGGCACCTGGCCTTTCCGGGTCTGCCCTAAGCATTTCTTCATTCTGCTGGTTCGCAATGCGTACCAACTCATTCACTCTTTCTTGTTGTTTCTGCCGGGCCTCGCCGGTCAATCCTTCTAACTCTAATGCAGCCGCATTTGCTGCCCTCAGGTTCTTTGTCGGGGTACTGTACCTCGGCAAGCCTAGATCCACTGATTCGGCCTTATGAGCATCATGCTCCTTGTTGATATCATCTATGAGGTTCTTTACTCTTAACCTTAACTCGTCAACCCGCTCGGGGGCGACGTCAAGCTTGTTTGCCCAGGCATATTCTCGCAGGGTCCTGTTTAAGGACTCCCGCAAGGCCGACACCTTTTTGCCTCTACCAGCACTTTCTGCCTGGTCTCTTCTAACTCTGCCTGAGCATTAGCCGGATCAAGTATCGGCGCTACAGGAGTAGTCATATTATCTATAGTTGCCTGGAGAATGTTTTCGGGTTTTTCCAGAGGTGGCCCTCTTACCCTTGGTGCTTTTGGGGTTGTTTCCTGCGTCTCGGCCTGGTTGGCCGCTGAAGGAATTACCTCGGTGGGCTGTGGAGTTGTCTGCCTGGGCGCCACCTGCACACCTGTCGTCGGATCTCTACTTGATCCGGCGCACGCTGCTCCCGCCTGCACCCCAGCTGCGACCATCACCTCGACGCTGCTGCCTGTGTGCGCTCCGCGTGGACTGCTCGCGGCGCTGAGGGGAGGTTCTCCTGCAATAACAACCTGGTGAGGATAAACACCGGAGATGTCGACGCCGACGTAGATCTGGTGCATGCCCGAGTTGATGAAGACGCCGTTGCGCGGAGGAGCTCTTCCCTTGAAGCTGCCTGCGTTGTCGCTGACATAGTCACAGAGATCGAATCTCCGGACTAAGCCAGAGACAATGCGTTCGCCAGTGTTGATGAAGGTTCCCGTCCGGATCATGACTCCAGCTAGCACCGCTGCTGGCCCCACGGTGGGAGCCAACTGTCGTTGTGGTGGCACGGCAGATGCCATGGGTAGGCTAAAGTATGGGGCCAATGGATGCTAGAGGGATCCGGGGAGGGAAGATGTAGTTGATTCTACACACAAAAGACTAAGGCAAGGATCTTTATTTCTCCTTCCTTGGGCTACAAGTGCTCCTTGAGCTATATACAAGGAGAAAGGGAGAACTTTACCAGCCTAATGGTACTAAATGAGCTGATGCCCTCCTCAGGGTCCAAGCCTCCGCTTATAAAGGAGAGCCTTGGGTTCCTTTAGGGCTGACGTGACAAGCATATTCAAGGAATATGCTTGTCCCAATATAGTAACTCGGCGGCCTTCTTTCCGTGTCGCCCTTCTAATGACGGCAAGGTTCTAGAGGGCCCCTCTTGCGTGCCTCGGGCTTCAGGACTGTCACCTCCGTGACCTCTTTCTGCCCCTCTGTCGCTCTGCGCCTTTGTCCCTTGTGCTTGGCTCTGCTCAGATTCTCCCTAGCCTGTGGCTCGAGTTTGACATTAGGCTTCTCCTTCTCCTGCAAGCTTCGTATAATTCGGCCCTGCCTCGCGTAACTCGGCTCGCCCTTCACCTACATTAAGATTACTCGGGCTAACCTGGCCGACTTACGCAGTATCTCGGCCGGGTAATGCCTTGCCATTACCATAAGGGTCCTGCCCTTTCATATCTCGTCCGACCTCTACAAGATTCGGCCGACTCAGACTGTAACTCGGAAACTGGACGGGGAACATCCTTTCGTCTTTCCCCGTCTTTACCCTATCCAAGGTCACCACCCCAACAAAGACAAACGACTTAATCTCCGACTTAAAAGAAACATTTGATAATCTCTGGAAATACAACATGATGCTTAACGCTAAGAAGTGCGTCTTCGGGGTACCAGCCGGCAAATTGTTGGGTTTCATCGTTTCCCAGCGCGGAATCAAGGTCACCCCAGAGAAAATCAAGGCCATCTTAAACATAAACCGTCTGACATGCCTAAAGGACATTCAACGACTAACAGGTTGTGTTGCAGCGGTTAGTCGGTTCGTCAGCCGACTTGGAGAGAAGGCTCTGCCGCTGTACAAGTTGCTGAAGAAGGCGGACAAATTCACATGGACGGACGAAGCAGATGCAGCACTGAAGCAACTCAAGGAGATTCTTTCCTCAGCGCCTATCCTTGCAGCACCTGAGCCTGGAGAACCCCTGTTAATCTACATGGCGGCAACCAACCGGGTAATCAGCATCGTCGTCGTGGTAGAGAGGAAGGAACCAGGCCACAGAGTTCAACGACCAGTTTACAATGTGAGCAAGGTCTTGACGGAGTCCAAGCAGCGTTACCCGCACTACCAGAAGATAGCTTATGGAGTATTCCTTGCTTCTCGGAAGCTGAGGCATTACTTTCAGGAGCACCCAATCACAGTGGTGAGAAAGACTCCACTGTCCGACATAATCAACAACAGTGACGCTACAGGAAGGGTCGCTGTCACATCCCAAGATTTTCCAAATATTGTAATATGAAAATAAATTAATAAAATAAAACTTTGTTTGATTTTCAGATCCAGAAGAAACTTTTTGAATTCAATTGGAACTTCAAACCCATTTGAATTAAATAAAATCCCAAAAGGATTCATAAAGATAAACATTTAATAAAGGAAATTAAAAATGTTTTGGAATTACTATTATTGGATCTTTTAATAAAAGATTTGGTTTTCAAAAGAAAAGGTGGATTTATAAATAAGGATTATTTAATAAAGCCAAATTAAAACCTTAGCCAAGCTTTGGAATTAGTACATTTTGTTTTGAATAAAAATAAACAAAGGAATATTTAAATAAATTAATAAGGACCTAATAACCAAATTTTATACAAATAAAAGGTTTTACCATTTTAAAACATCAAAACTTATTAAATTGTTTTAAATAGGTTTTCCAAGTATTTTATATTCACAAATAAAATCTACTAAAGTGTTTTGGCTTTATTTTAGATTTCAAAATAAATATCTCAATTAAACAAGTCCTATTGGATTCAATAATGAAAGTCTATTATATTAATTAATAATGGACACTAAAATAAAAGGTTATTTTGTTTTAAAACAAATTTCCAAATATTATATACTTCCCAAATTAAACCTACTAATCTGATTTTGAAAATATTTAGGATCTAATAAAGATTTTATTAATAAAATCAAACCCTATTTGATTTAATAACTAAGGTCCATTTTATTTAATTATTAATGGACCCTAAAGTAAAAGGATTATATAATTTTAAACAAGTTTTCCAAATATTCTTTATTTCCAAATATTCTTTATTTCCAAATAAAACCTACTGATTGGGTTTTGAAAACATTTGGATTTCAAATAAATATTTTATTAAATAAACCAAACCTTGTTTTATTAGTAAACCATGGACCATTTTATTTAATTAATAAATGGAACCTAAAAAGATTTAAAATATTATTTTATTTAGGATTTTTGGTTCAGGTTACTAAACAGAACCAAGTTCAAAATTGTGAAGTGTGGTGTTTGTTTGAATTTATTTTGTTGATGTTTGGTTGTTTGAAATTCAAAAAACAGGAAATAGATTTGGAAAAAGAAAAAGAAATCATATAGAAAAAAAATAGAACAAAACGAGCAGCCCAACCATCCGCCCAGCCAGCCCATCTAGCCCAACTTCCCTCCCGAACTGCTTTTCTTTTCCACTCGAACGCACCCACCCAAAGAACCGACAAGTGGACCCTCCCTTCTTCCTTTCTTTCCTTTGCCAAATGACCCCACCCTCGCTCTTCTTCCCCACCCGCGAACCACACCTTTCCCCCTCGCCGGCCATTGCAGACAAAATTAAGGGCGACGTAATACGCGTTAACTACACCATTACTCAGGCCCTTGACCAAGCAAGTTAAAGCGCCCCTCTCTCCTCTCTCGTTCCCCTCTGTCGCCCACTTCGACACGCCCCCAGGCCGCCTCAATTTCTACCCGAGCATCCTCTGCTCCGACGAGGTTCTCGACCGATTCCGGCGAGCACGAATCGCCCCACTACCCCTCGACCACCCTAGCAACTTCCCCACTCCTCGACACATCTTCCAGCATCCTCCGTTCAACCGCGGGCTCCCCTGAGCATCAGCAACGACGACACCGAGCGTGCGCCGCCGTCTGCCATTGCTCCGTCGAGCATTTCAGGTGAACTCCGACCACCCCGCGCCTCCTAGATCATGCACACAGCATCGCCTTGGTCTTGTGCATCTGATACTGTCTCCCGTTTGTCCTAGCATGCAACGTAGACCCGTCTCCGACGACGCCCGAGCGAACCCGACGCCAGCAGGAACTCCGGCGAGAAATCGAGCCCACTCCAGAGCGCCCCTTGACCAACCACGAGCACCTTGAGCTTCGCCGTGTTCTCCTGAGCCTGGTGAGCATCTTCTTACCCTCTCTTGCTTCCTGCCTCGCCAGCGCTGCCGCCAACTGGTCGCTCCGCCGCTCGCCGTTGTTATCGCGCCGCCAGTTCGTGACTGTTAGATAGGAGCCGTCCGATATCAATCGAGTGGATGAGATAGAATGACTTAAACGTGAAGGGGTACTCGATCTGAGCCACTCAATCTAACTAGATCTAACGTTCCACAGAGCCGATCCGGCCGAACCGGTATCGACCAATGAAACAGCGCCGCGTGTCACCTATTTGGTTTAAAAACAGATTTGAAATCTGATTTAGATAAGATTTTCAAACCCTTATAACTTTTGATCCACACGTCCAAATTTGGCAAATTTTATATCAATGAAATCAGGAGAACAAGCCCTAGCCAACCATGCCCTTAGTTTAGCAAATAGTAGTTGTTAGCTTGTTTAAAATTACAGAAACATTTGTATGCTTGTTATGAATGTAAAAATTGTTTAAAATTGAATGTAGGGTTAAAACTTTTGGCAATTGGATTGATTTGAACCTACTGACCCTAGGAAACACTTTGTGGACACAAAAATGTATTTGGAGAAATTAAGAAATGATTCTTTAATTTAAAACCATTTCTAGTCAAATAAGAAATGTAATTTATTTATTGAAAATAATTTTGAAGTAAAACCTTTGCAAATTGATTTGTTGTGACCTTACTGACCCTAGGAATCAACCCTTGGTGTTAAAAATGATTTTTGTAGAATTTAGGTTAGATTACTTGACTTAGCCATTTTCTAGCCAAATAAAAAGAATGGTTTTTGTTATAAAAATGCTTATGGAAAGAGCACCTTAAGAAATTGGTTTTGATCAAACCCACTGACCCAAAACACCAAGTTTTGCAGAATTACCAACTCATTTGGCGAACAACTTAATAGTTTTGCCTTGATAAAAACATTTTTCACCACATGAAATGATAAATGGATTTAAAATAGTTTTTGGACAAAAACCCTCTAACTAATGACTTTGCCACTTTGGTAAATGACCAATTTGGAACTTACAAAGTTTAGAAACCCAATAGAGGCCTCTTTGCAAAATAAAACTATCTTGTGCATGCTCCCATGCATGACTTAGATTCCATTACTTTGGGTGTGTGAAGAATTGTTTGTTTGACTTTGGTTTGGAATGTGAATTGAATTTGTGTTTGCTTGATTGATTTTTAGTGAAGTGTGAGACTAGAAATATCAAGGAGTGAACCACCATTCCCTACCAAAAAGGCAAGTGATGCTTCATACCTTTTTGTCCCATTACTTTCTCTATGCATTAGTGATTTTGCTAAGTAAACTTGCATGGATTTTGCTAAGTATAGATCTTGCTATAGGAAAACCTAGTAGATTAATCCTTAGTAGGGTTTCCTAAGTTAAGTTTCCTATTACTACCAAGCTTAGCCTAGCTAATAGAAAACATGGGTGGAAAATATATTCACACTATGGAAAAATATTCTAAGTCTGAGGACTTATGTTTTGTTTAATAAAACAACTAAGTTAATGAATCACCTGGGTGGAATGGAAGGATTGGGATATGTTGAGTGGTTCACAAGGCCATGGACTTGGGTTGTGTATCTCACTTGTGGATGGCCACCCAGGAAACAAAGGGATTTGAGATGTCAAATGTTGAGAAGCTTCAAGTGCAACCACTTGGCAATATGGGCTCTGCCATGACCATATAGGTTGCAAGAACTTAGCCATATGGACAGTGGGTGGTAGTGTTTGATAGGTTGGAGCGCGTCCATTTTGGTCTAAGGGAAAGCTTCTGAAAGATCTTTTCTTGGGAAACCAAGTCTTGTGGGGAAAGTGCACCACCTCTGCAGAGTGTAAAATCTAAGTACTTAGCCATGTCCCTGGTAAAGGACAAATTGAGCATCAAGACATGGAAGCAATCAAGAATCTCATCATTCAAATTTCTAAATTAAAATCTTGTGGTTTGAACAAGGGTTGTTTGAATTCTTCAATCATTGATGGAGAGATGGCTTGGTACAAGGATCTTGAAATCTTTGATTGAGGAAAATGATTTTGTCAAGCAAAAACTTAGTATTTTCAAATGTTAAGGAAAAATCTATTTTGAGCAATGCAAGCCCCAACTCCACTTAGCCAAATGCATATAGATGATAGACTCCACTATACTACCATAGTATCACTTGCCAATACAATTCAAATGTATTGACCCTTTGTGGCTGTAACTTGTATGTTGCAGGTTTGATTGTTTAGAGAAGATTGATTGATTGATTAGGTTTACAAAGTCTAAAACCAACATCTGCCTGTGACAATTTGAAGATGAAGGACCCATGACTATATTTATTCCGCTGCAATGTAATGTAATAGCCTAATGAGCTATGTTTGATGTAATAAAATTATGTTATTCCTGGTTATAAAGTTATATTATGACCCTTGTTTCTTGATATTACATCTAAACTGTGGATGCTAGCTATTGATCCAGGGACTAGCATTGTAAACACAGGAGGCTCTATCTTATCCAAGATTGGGAACCTCTATAGTCGCGAAGTGGGTCATTGAACTTGCCTCCTTCGAGATCACCTACAAGAGACGCGACGCTATCAAGTCACAAGCCTTGGCGGATTTTGTTGCAGATTGGACGGAGATGCCAGATGCTACTCCGTTCTTTGGAACCGTAGTCTTGGGTGATGCACTTTGACGGATCAAAGTTGCTCAACGGCTCGGGGGATGGTGTATTGCTACAGTCACCAACAGGAGACAAGCTACACTACGTTCTGCAGATCCACTTCGAGGCTACAAACAACATGGCGGAGTATGAAGAACTCATTCACGGACTACGTTTAGCCAACGATATTGGCATCAAGCGCATAGTTTGCAGTGGACATTCCGACTTGGTTGCCCAGCAGGTGGCTGGCACCTGGAATGCGCGGAATCCTATGATGGCGGTATATCGAGACGAAGTGGACGAGATAGCCAAGAGCTTCTTGGGCTACGAAGTCAAGTATGTACCTAGGGAGCAAAACGAGGCGGCTGATCTGCTATCTAAGCTTGGATCAGGTTGCATGAGAATTCCGCCAGGGGTTTTCCTAGAGCATCTGCACACACCATCCGTGAAAGGAGCCGACGGAACAAAGACGGATCTCCTCAGGATGTCGGGTAATGGACGGGTTCATCAGAACGAAGACGGAGGGATGCGCGCAACAGGAAGGATGCTATCCCCATATCCTCCAACCACGGAGAAAAAGCCCGACCTCGCCGCCCATCGCCACCGCCGCGATCCCCCCGACATCAGGAAGACTACAAGGCTCACCATCATACGGATATGCCCCCACCAAAGCAGTGCGGCATCGTCATCCGCGACAACGCGGCACAAACCCGTCATGATGAAGAGCGCCACCAAGGATGTGAGAGAAGGTCACACCACGACCCTCCACATCTGACAAGAAACCGCGACAGGCGTGAGGCGTCGCAGGAGGGTAACAGCAAGAAGGCTAACCCACCGCCACCTCCGCCTCCGTCGTCGCCAAGCAGTCACCATGGCGGAAGAGGCCCGCATCGTTCACGCAGCCCATCCCCTGTTGACAACAAAAAGAAGAACCCGGAGCCGTACGATGCACGTTCGCGGATCGATAAGATCCATGAGGCCCGGGAAGGACCATACCTGGGACCACGTTGCTTTGGACCTGCAATACAGTCCGCAACTTACCCCAAAGGTTTCCGGATGGAAGGGACCATCAAGCCCTATGACGGCACCGCCAAGCCTGCCACATGGTTGCAGGACTACGGCAACGCGGTGGAGATTGCCGGAGGCAACCCCAACGTTGCCGTCAAGTACCTCCCGCTAATGTTGGCGGGCACGGCCCGTCAATGGATCGACGACTTGCCGGAGAGATCTATCTACAACTGGCTGGATATGCAAGAAGCATTCACCAAGAACTTTGAGGGTACATACAAGTGTCCCTGCACTGTGGGCGATCTACAGCGGTGCGTGCAAGAAAAAGACAAGACATCTCGCGCCTATCTCTCCCGCTGGTTGGATATGAAGAATTCCTGCGGAAGAGTGCATGCTCAGACCGCCATGGCCGCCTTAATCGATGGGTTGAAAGGGGCACGTTGCTCCGACATAAGCTGAAGCGCTTGCAGGAAAATCATCAGCTTGACTTGAATCAGATGATTCAGTTAGCTAGTGAGTTCGCAGCTGCCGACGACGATGCTCGTGGCTCTTTGCCGGCAACGGCCGTTCCAACCCAAGCTCGGAGGAACAGCAGTACAAAGCGGAAAACCGCTCAAGAAGAAAAGCAATCTACCGACATGGTCGCTATGACTTTTGCAGGACGAGGAGAAGGCGGACAACGTGGCCGAGGAAGGGGAGCGGTGTAACACCCTCAGAATCGGACCTATGCAAGTTTCAGCAATTCCCGCCAAACCCGCATAGAAACGATTCAAAGGTGCCCACCAGGCACTTTCGTGCGGGTGGAAAACGAAGTAATAACATTACACAACAGTCCTCGATGGGACCCACAGAACAGATATATAGAACAGCGAATCCATGAGTCAAGAATACAGATATACAGAACAAAGATCCAAATCACCTTGAAAATGATAGAGCGCCCGACTACGGACAAGATGCAAATGGGGCTAAGAGCCCTGAAGAATAACCAATGGCGTCCATAACCCTGCCTAGGCCAAGCCGGAAGGGTAACCCTGCTAACGGCGTCGATCTCAAAACCTGCTTAAACAAAAGGGGTGCCGACAAAGGGCAAAGGAAAAAGAGGAGCGTCAGTACTGAGGCCAGTACACGGCGAGGCTAGAATTCGGCGGTCCTCGCCTACATAGGTATGATGGACTGAAGTGGCAGCGGCAGCATGCACTGAACAACCTATAGAGACTCGGTACAACTGGCGGCAATCAGAGAGGGGTAAGAAAGACCTATACGGAACCAACCTGATACTACCACCAAACAAACCCATCCTGGTGTTTCCCCCTCGAGACCAAACGAGGAAGTCAACCGAGGAACTCACACCGTTGGCAGTTTTATTTATTCAGTTATCGTTGCAGCAATTACTAGTCAAGTATAGATAATCGTCCTGATAAAATAAGCAGTGAGCACTTTTAGTTAATCATTCCGTTATAGTTGCAACACTTACTAATCAGATACAATAAGCATGAGATAACCCAAAAACCCAGCAGTTGTTGGTACTTTTATTTAGCCATTCCGTTGTGGTTGCAATATTTACTAGTCAGATACAATTGTCGCAAGCGACAAACCAAACAAGCAATTGTTGGCAGTTTTATTTAGCCTTTCCGTTGTAGTTGAAGCTGATTACTAGTCATATCAGATACAAGTCAATTTATAACAGTAAACTTTAGTTATAGTTGTCTATGATCGAGATACTGTGCTCCAAGTCGTCCATAACCGCGGACACGGCTTTCAGAAAGTTTTAACCCGGCCGGGGTGCACAAATAGCAACACACACACGATCAACCTCGGAAAAACCAAATCAAAACCCAACGAGGTCTTCACGACAGAGCAATCACAAGATTCAGAAATAGTTCAGGGGGGCACCCCTTGGAGTACACCCGCAACGAAGTAAGCTAGCTCCGAGACGGACCCGAGGTTTGGGTGGACGGCTGTGAACGACTGGGAACCCAAAACTGAGCTTGTCGACACCGCGGAATTGTGTCACGATCCTAAACAGTACAGTGTGCTCCTCGCACAATCGTAAATAAAGCAGTAGCATGGCATAAGTACAGGATCATAAATAAAACCTCAAACTAGTTTGTGGCCCCAAGAAATAAGAATGAATCAAGCTCTGGCTAAGGGGGGCCCATAATTCCCCGTATGTGGATAGCGCGATAAATCAAGGAACATGTATCAAGTACTCGGGGTCCTACGGGACACAAGTGGGCGGTCGGAAACCAAATATTATCTATCACCCACCGATGCCTCTGCTTACTTACTTCAATTTTAGTTGTTAAACAGGAATTAAAGTGAACGATAAGTAAAACCGAGATCATCTCCAACATCAAACATGTGGCAATACTCCAACAACTGTGGTACATGACGACACGCAACAGCACTTGAGCAAGCGACTACGACGCGCAAGTCCAACTATCTACCAAACAACAGGTAATAGGAGGTGGCCATGGCAATATAGGGCTGCAAGGGATATCACGGGTACGAAAACTAGAGCATCGCAACACAGATAGCAATAGATCAACAGGAGGGAAATAAATACTATAAAAGTAAGATAGGTAGAAAGGGGGGAGATGCTCGCCTGAAAACATTGCCGAAGATTCAACCGAAGATCGGGTCGACACTCGCATCAACTCAACGGCCTTATCCGCGAAGAAGCAAAACACTAGGATAAACACCGGATGCAATATTTAATACTACGGCAAAAGATCGGGCATGATGCATGTATGATGTATGACATGGCGAGGGTGCGATGCAATTAGGTCATATTAAGCGGAACCGGGGTCCCGACAATTAATTGAACGGTTCAAGTTATTGAGCTACCCCGTAATTTAAATGTTGTTTTAACATGGCAAAAATAAGTAACCGGTTCGCTACACCAATTTAAATGAGGCCAATATGAGACTAGATTTGCCCGCATATGGGCCCCATATTTAATTATGCAGTGAATCAGTGTAAGGCCCCCAAACCACATGATATGCATGCGAGATGAACAATTAAATATGCAACAGGTTTTATGTTTAGCATTTATAAAATAGGGGCTCGGAAAAAGGTTCACACATTAGGGTTCGGCAGATCTTGGGGTTCCGGGGTTCGGGGTCCGACAGGGGCTCAGGGTTCAGGGTTCGGCGGATCGGTATCGACAGGAACATTCTCGAACAACGGGGCAGATCTTGTCGCATTCGGGTTCTCGGCGAGCTCGGCGTCCGGGAAGGAGAACTTGTCGTCCAGGGTCTCGGTGTCCGGGGTGCAGTGCTTGGCGTTATGCGTCGGTGCCGTTCTTGTCGTCGTGAAGACCCTGTCGGATCCGCGCCATCGAGTCGGTCTTCGGATTCCATGAAGGAGGGCTTGAGTTGCGTCGTCTTCGGGTTCTGAGAAGGAGAACATGTTGTTTCTTGTCGAAGATCTTGGGGTTTTTATCTTTGTTTGCTGAAGAGGAACTTGTCGTGGCACTCGGGCCCGCGTATGCACATCGGTACCAAACTTCACTTGGCGTCGATCACTTGGGACTTTGAAGGATCTTGGTCACATGGGCATCAGTACCAAAACACTGGCCTTGGCGTCCAACAACGTGTGCAAGGGCTGGCTGACTCCTGGTCAAACAGAGCACGTGGTGGGGCTTGCTACGGCACTGTATCACCAGGGACTGGGCGAGGAGAGGACGATGACATCCGGCGCGGCGGCGGAGGTCGACAGAGACCGAGGACGCGGCGGGTGGCGGTGCAGGCTCGACGGAGGGGCCCGCAGAGGAGCGGCTCGGTGGAGGGGCCCGCCTGGCGGCGGTGGTTGACAGGGACCGAAGCAGAGGGTCGGGGTCGGGGCGGCCGGCAGCGAGCAGGGCGACGGCTGGGCTCAGGATGGCGACGGGCGGGTCGAGGCCGAGGAGACCCAGGGCGGCGGAGGGGGAGGAGCTGAGGGGACCGGCGGCGGCGTCGGGAGCGGACGGGGGGAGGCAGGGTCGGCGAGGAGCTCGACGCGGAGGGGCAGCTCAGGCAGACGGCGGAGCGAGCCGGCGACGGGAGGAGGGCCGGGCGGGAAGCAGAGGACGCGGCGGAGCGAGGTCGACGGCGAGGCGCGCGGCAGCGGCGATGCGGTGGAGAGGAGCAGGAGGCGCAGGCGGTGCAGCGGTGACCTCGGCTCATGGCGCGGCCGTCATTGGAGGCGGGGCAGTGGCGAGGAGGCGGATCGCTGCGGCGGCAAGGCAGGGCAGCGGGGTGGCAGCCGGGCCGGGAGGAAGCGGAGGCGAGGCAAGCGCAGACGAGGAGGAGGCTGAGGCAGGGAGCTCGGCGGAGAGGAGGGAGAAGGAGGGAGGCGGGGCGGGGCCGTCGGTGAGAGAGGGAGGAAGAGGCAGGGCCAGGGGAGGGCAGCTGTGGGGGTCAGGTGGGCAGGGCATGGGGCGGGCCACGGGGTGTTGGTTGACCGGGTGAGGTGGGATGTGGGGATAGTGGGAGCGGTCCAAGGTGGAGGGAGAGAGAGGAGAGAGAGGGGGTGGACCAGGTGGCAGAGGGTGGTTGGTGGGGGTTTGGGGAGGGGCGACGTGGCGGCGTGGGACTGGTCCGGGTGAGGTGGCCGGAGGGTGTGGGTAGATAGGTTGGTAGAAAAAGGGTTTGGGGTGGACCGATATTTATTCCTGGGGGTGGTCGTTCGGGTCGAATCGGCCCGTTCGACTGCCCCCGCTAAAATAATTAAATGTTTTATTTTTTTAAAACAGGGCCTTTGCAACCCGATAGCAACAAAACAAAATAATCCGGTGACCCGGGTTTGCGTGTTCAACAAAGGCGGGGCGTTTAGAAAACAAAACTAGGTTTTTTCCGAAAATAATTTTATGCAAGCAAATGCAAGATGATGACGATGTTCAAATGCAATGTGGCATGATGACATGAGCATGCGGTCATGATGATGCAATGCACAAAAACAACGCGATTTTCTAGTAGTGGTTTTGCGGGATGCCACAAGCGGGCCGCGGGCAGCAACGAGGAAGTGAAACCACCTCGGCGCCACTCCGCGTTCCCCAAACCTACGAGGAGTACCGCGATATGCCGTGCCTCGTACACCTTGACGCCAACGGCAAGGCCACCCATACCAATCGACACTGCAAGTTCGTCAACGACCTCGAGGAAGACCCGGAGTCCGGCTACAAGCAAAGTCGAAAGAACAGACCGCGAGGCAAGGGCAAGGGGAAGAAGAAGGAGGAGGAGTCCAAGGATTCAAGTGACATGGACGAGGACATCGACCCCAAACACGCCGCCAATAGCGACGACAAGGGCAAGAACCCCTTCGCAAAGAAGGCCCCAGTCTACCACACTTTCCTTGGCACCCCCACCGTCCGACAACATAAGACCTCTCTAAGGATCCTGATGGCCACTCTTCCCCCAGTTCCCCAATACTTGCGTTGGTCGGAGATTCCTATGACTTGGGACAGGACGGACCACCCAGATCTTGTGCCCACGGAGAACCAGTACGCCATGGTCATCAACCCATTGATTGACAGCGTGGAGTTCACCAAGTGCATGGTGGATAGTGGAAGAAGCATCAACATAATGTACCTGGATACACTGCAGAAGATGAACTTGACGGAGGCAAACCTAAGGCGGACCAACACCGTTTTCCACGGCGTAGTTCCTGGTCGGGAGGCTCGGTCCCTTGGGTGCATTACGCTTCAGGTAGCCTTTGGCGATGTTAATAATTACCGCCAAGAGCGCATGACCTTTGAGGTGGTCCCCTTCAAGAGCGTGTACCACGTCATATTCGGCCGCGACATATTCCACACGTTCATGGCCAAACCATGCTTCGTCTACAACAAGCTCAAGATACCCGGACCAAACGGTGTCATCACCGTGTCCGAAAGCTTTACCAAGGCAAGGGACTGCGAGATTAATGAAGCAGCCGTTGCAGAAGTTGTCCTCTACAGCAAAGAATTCAAAGAGATCCAGAGCAAGGTCAACGACTCAGAGATGCCCGCGTCGAAGAAGCAGATCTCCGACTCCGCTCCTGCGTTCAAGGCCGCCATCGAAACCAAGCCGGTGGAACTTGTGGTAGGCAAAGCCTCCAAGACCGTCGCCATTGGGACGAACCTGGATCCCAAATAGGAAAGCGCGCTCGTCGAGTTCCTCCATGAGAATAGGGACATCTTTGCCTGGCAACCTACCGACATGAAAGGTGTACCTAGGGAACTTGCCGAGCACAGCTTAAATATAGATCCAAAATGTAAACCAGTGAAACAACCTCTACGATGCTTCGGAGATGAGAAGAGACGCGCCATTGTCAAAGATATAGCTAGGTTACTTAAGGTTGGGTTTATCCGAGAAGTCCTTCACACCCGATGGGTGGCCAATCCTGTACTTGTCCCCAAAAAGGGAACCAATGAATTAAGAATGTGCGTTGATTACACAGGCTTGGACAAAGCATGTCCCAAAGATCTGTTTGCTTTGCCTCACATTGACCAAGTCATTGACTCGACGGCTGGCTCGGAACTTTTGTGTTTTCTCGATGCATACTCAGGATACCACCAGATCAAGATGAGGAAGTCGGACCAATTGGCCACTTCGTTCACTACCCCATACGGCATGTTTTGCTATGTCACAATGCCCTTTGGGCTGAAAAATGCAGGTGCTACCTACCAGTGGACAATGCAACGTTGCCTCCACGACCAAATTGGTCGGAACGTTCACGCCTATGTGGACGATATCACTGTGATGTCTAAAAAATCAAACGACTTAAGCTCCGACTTAAAAGAAACCTTTGATAATCTCCGGAAATACAACATGATGCTCAACCCTAAGAAGTGCGTCTTCGGGGTTCTAGCCGGCAAATTGTTGGGTTTCATCATTTCCCAGCGCGGAATCGAGGTCAACCCGGAGAAAATCAAGACTATCTTAAACATAAACCGTCCGACATGCCTAAAGGACATTCAACGACTAACAGGTTGTGTTGCAGCTGTTAGTCAGTTCATCAGCCGACTTGGAGAGAAGGCTTTGCCGCTGTACAAGTTGTTGAAGAAGGCGGACAAATTCACGTGGACAGACGAAGCAGATGCAGCATTGAAGCAGCTCAAGGAGATTCTTTCCTCAGCGCCCATCCTTGCAGCACCTGAGCCTGGTGAGCCCCTATTAATTTACATGGCGGCAACCAACTGTGTTATCAGCATCATCGTCGTGGTAGAACGGAAGGAACCAGGTTATGAGCACAGAGTTCAACGACCAGTTTACTATGTAAGCGAGGTCTTGACGGAGTCCAAGCAGCATTACCCGCACTACCAAAAGATAGCTTATGGAGTATTCCTCGCTTCTCGGAAGCTGAGGCATTACTTTCAGGAGAACCCAATCACAGTGGTGAGTAAGACTCCACTGTCCGACATCATCAATAAAAGCGATGCTACAGGAAGGGTCGCAAAGTGGGGCATTGAACTTGTCGCATTCGAGATCACCTACAAGAGGCGCGACGCTATCAAGTCACAAGCCTTGGCGGATTTTATTGCAGATTGGACGGAGATGCCAGATGCTACTCCGTTGCCAGAACCAGAGTACTGGGTGATGCACTTTGACGGATCAAAGTTGCTCAACGGCTCGGGGGCTGGTGTATTGCTACAGTCACCAACAGGAGACAAGCTACACTACGTTCTGCAGATCCACTTCGAGGCTACAAACAACATGGCGGAGTATGAAGCACTCATTCACGGACTACGTGTACTCAAATATATTGGCATCAAGCGCATAGTTTGCTGTGGAGATTCTGACTTGGTTGCCCAGCAGGTGGCTGGCACCTAGAATGCGTGGAACCCTATGATGGTGGCATATCGAGACGAAGTGGACGAGATAGCCAAGAGTTTCTTGGGCTACGAAGTCAAGTATGTGCCTAGGGAGCAAAACGAGGCGGCTGATCTGCTATCTAAGCTTGGATTAGGACGCAAGCGAATTCCGCCAGGGGTTTTCCTAGAGCATCTACGCACACCATCCGTGAAGGGCGCCGACATCGACAACCCCGATAGAGCTGACTCTTTCGTCAACATGGTAACAAAGATCCCTCCGGCTTGGACAAAACCGTTCATGGAATATCTCAAACACGGAACTTTGCCCGACGACAAAGTCGAAAGACGGCAAATAGTACGACGAGCAAAGGGTTATACCATAATCAATGGGCAACTCTATAAGAGGAGCACTACTGGTGTATACTTAAAGTGCGTTTCCCAACTAGAAGGTATGGAAATCCTGCACGAAATCCATCTCGGAGATTGCGGGCATCACGCCGCTCCCCGATCATTGGTCGCGAAAGCCTTCTGGCAAGGATTCTACTGGCTGACCGCAAAGGCGGACGCCGACAAGCTGGTTGAGACATGCACAGGATGCCAGTATTATGCCCGACAACCACATGTTCCTGCTGAAGAATTGCGAACAATACCAATAACTTGGCCGTTTGCAGTCTGGGGGATAGACATGGTGGGACCGTTATAGACGGCAGCGTGTGGGTTTACACATTTGCTTGTAACAGTTGACAAATTCACCGAATGGATAGAAGCTAAACCCATTAGAAAGCTTGATGGGGCAACTGCCCTCAGGTTTGTCCGGGATCTAGTGGTGAGATTTGGTCTCCCACATAGAATCATCACCGACAACGGAAGCAACTTGTCACTCAGAGAAGTGGAGGCCTATTGCTGGGACAAAGGCATCCGACTTGACCTTGCATCTGTGGCACACCCACAATCCAATGGTCAGGTTGAGCGAGCCAATGGATTAATTCTGCAGGGAATCAAGCCACGTCTTGAGGCACCGCTACATAGAGCAGCTGGAGCCTGGGCGGAAGAATTGCCATCTGTGCTGTGGAGTCTACGAACTACACCCAATAGATCCACCGGCTACACCCCTTACTTCATGGTATATGAAGCAGAAGCCATCTTGCCTTCCGACATCCTCCACGATGCACCAAGAGTTGCCGCCTACGAAGAAGATGACGCTGAAGAATCCAGACGCCTAGATGTGGACCTTCTCGAGGAGGAGCGCGTTTTGGCATGCCAAATATCCTCCATCTTCTAGCAGAAGCTACGCAGCTACCATAGTCACCACGTTCGGCATCGCTCGTTTAAAGAGGGGGATTTTGTGCTCCGACTTAAGTAGAAGAAGTCGCACAAATTATCCCCGCCATGGGAAGGACAATTCATCATAAGCAAGGCGCTGCTCAATGGGTCTTACTACCTTGTTTACAATTGTGAACTCAAGGATAGACCCAACGAGGATCATAAGCGTAAGCGACGTGACCTGGATGATGACTACCTGGAGCTTGATCGGCGATGGAACATAGCACAGCTACGTCCTTTTTACACTTAGCATTTTTTATCTAATTGTATACCTTTTATATGATCAATGAAATAAAGCTCTTTGGTTCACTCATATTTCTGAGTATTTTACCTCCTTTAGTGTTCATTTTTGGATCATGTAAAACCTTTATGCACAAGATTTGCGTTTGCACTTGTGAAAATTCCGCCTACGGGCGTTAGCTTAAGTTTTCTGGTCTACACATTCTTTGTTGTTTTTATGTGGATTCTGGAGTAGTGAATTTTGGCACTTATTATCGGTGATTTTGTGCTCAGGTTATTGACGGTGCCATTGAGCATCATCACCTAAGCGCATGGTTCCGACAACGAGTCTTCCGACTCACAAAAATTCAAGCATAAGAGCCAGAGTAATGGATAAGCCAGCACTTGCTTAAAAAATATATACATACTGGGAATTAGTTCTTAAGTAGCAGGACATAACAATCATTGTTTTCCGCCTTAAGATTACATCACCAAGTTTTTCCTATGCACACACCAAAGGCAAAACAGAAATTACAAAGTGTTTTTCATTCTTTGGGCGCAGGAGACTTGGAGGCCACATCATCACCAGCCGGAGAATCACCCTCAACGTCGGCGCTGTGATGAGACTCGGAGGAATCTTGGTTGACGCTATCAATAGTGTTCCTGGGCACGAAGACATCAACGTCCACCAACTCGGCAACTCTGGTGTCATAACCCGCGAGTGATGACAGGATGGCTTCGTGATCAATCTCCTTGCCGTCATCATCCATGTCGGGGATGCCAGAGGTCACCGTGTCGATGTCGGCATCTTCGTAGTGTGCCTTCACCATTGACAACACCATCCTTGCGCCAGCCCATGCACATGAAGCTTTCCATCTCGTGACACGCTCGGGGGCTCGGCGCAGAATCTCCGAGTACTTCGTCACAGAGTCCGAAGCCTTGATATATATTTGGAGGGGCTTGGCAATCTCCTTGGCTTGGGCGATGGCGGTGTTGAAGAAGTTGCCGGCAAGAACCATGCATTCCTTGTCCGAAGGAGGCGAGCGGGTTAAACCCATAGGAGCTGCAAATTCCAACAAGGAGCGCATGAGTTCAATAAACTTTAAGTATCCAGACTACAGAAATACAAGGCGGAGGAACCTTACTAAAGATGCTGGCCTTGGCCTGCCAAAGGGTGTCCGCCAAGGATTCCTTCTCTTGTTGGAGGAGCTTAAACGCCTCGCTATGGCGATGGTTTTGCTCATCAGTAGCTTGCTTCTGATCCTTTAAGATTGCAAGCTCCTCCTTCAAGCGATTGATTTCCGCGGTGGCGGAATCCTGCAGGGCTTTCATGGAATCCTCGTGCATCTTCAACATCTCTTCCCTCTCCTTCTTAAGGATCTTCTTCTTGCTGTCCAGCTGCTAGATGTGCTTGGACTGCTCGACAATATCCTTGGCCTTGGCGACATGTTCTGCAAGTCGGAGAAAACAAAGTACACAATAAGTACTCGGAGATTATGGGCACCAAAGTAAGACGAAAATGCGCAAAAAGAAAACAGACTCTTGTTTTTGATGATCTGTTCCTTCAAGATGGCAGTTTTACCCTTTTCGGCTTCAAGATCTACGCGCATCTTCTTCTACTTTTCGTTGGCCATGCCCCTCCGAGCATTCTCGTTCTGTGGCAATAAGTATAAAGTTAAATCGTTCTTAGGTCTTCTTGGAGCATCTAGTCGGAAACTTTCCACCTAGACGCTCGGGGGCTACAGCGAGAGTTTTTAACTTAGCAATATGCTTAGCTTCTCTTTAAGCATCTAGTCGGAGATAATTCAGTTATCGATTAGAGGCTTGGGGGCTACAGTACAAAGTTTTTAACTCGGAATCTGCTTAGTCTTTCTTTAAGCATCTAGTCAGAACTAATTCAGTTACAACTAGAGGCTTGTGGGATACAGCATTGAAAATTATGAACACTGTGAATGCTACTCTTAAAAGCATCTAGTCGGACTAGTTTGTTCCATCTAAATGCTTGGGGGCTACAGTGAGAGTTCTTTCTAACTTAATCACTCTTAGAGCATATAGATGCAAAACCTATAGTTTTCCGTCTACATCCTCGGGGGCTACAGTGGGATACTCATAAGAAATGCAAAAGGCAAAGTAAAAACTTACAAGTGCAATAATGTTGAGGTTTGTAGCACTCTCGGCTAGCAGCTTGCCGAAGGAAATGCTATTTCCTAGCAAGATATCCGCTTGTCAGAGTAGCTCCTCAAGACCGCACGTCGGAGATGACGGTACTCCTCCAGGAACCAGAGTTGTGTTACTCGGCGTGAGCGCCGGGTAAATTATCTTCGGAAACTCAAAAGGTTTCTAGGGAGTAGAGGCACCGCCTTCGGCAGAGGTACCAGCTCCCACCACCGCCTTTCCGCTACCGATGGCATCCTTAGCCGGAGCTTCAGCCATTTGTAGAGCAGCGCTCTCCTGCGTCTCCTGCTCGTCGACAGCAATGAAGTTCGGAGGCGCGAATCCACTTCCATGGCGGAAGGGCCTGGTGCCTCCTGGACTTGAGAGCTTGTCGGAGGAGAGGAGGGCTTGACGGCAGGAGTAGCAGGGGTGATGGCGGGGGAGGAGTCGCGATGCAGCATGTCCTTGATATTTCTAGAAGCCCCCAAAGTTTTGGAGGACTTCTTGAGGCTGGTCGTGGCTTTCTTCCTGAAACGTGCAAAGTGCATCAGTACAGGAACAAGACAGATAAATAGACAATGTTGGAGAATGAGAGTCTTACACTAGGGGGGGCGCTTTGGCAAAAATCCCGGTGGCTTTTCTCTTTTCCGCCTCCAGGGCGGCGGTAGTCTTCTTGGAGGCTCCACCCTCCGTCTTCTTCTTCTTGCCTCCGTCGGCAGCGTCAGAGGTGGAGCTCTTCCGCTTTCGCGCCAACGAGACATCGTCGTCGGACACGACCGTGACTTCCTTCATCTTTGGATCATAGATTTGGGCAGCCAGATTGCCCTCATCTAGATCGCTAAGCTGTTAAGTGAGAAATCACCGTGTTAGATAAGATGGTATTGGCAAGACGGAAAAACTGGAGCAATGTCATACATGGAAAATAAATACCTACCTTTGGGCACTTGCCGTCTACGAACATGTCGTAGGTGATGGTGAAGCCATGCTTCTTATCCTTCACCTTGACGATGTCCTTAAGGCGGAGCTTGACGGAGTCGCTCGAGAAGTTATCCACGGAGATCCGGAGGGTATCCCTTCGATCACTAGTATACTCGTGCATGTACTTCGCGCGGTGCTGCAGAGGTTGGATTCGCCTGATGAACCAGCACATGGCTAGGTCCAAGCCGGTCAAACCCGTCTCGATTAACCATTTGATCTGCCTTATTGCGCGAGAAGCGTCGATGTCGGAGGGAAGGGAGGCATGGGATCTCCATGTGGAAACTTCAGCGACGGCTCCATCCAAGAAGTCTGGGTACGTCACTTCTCGGCCCGCCAAAGGGATGTCGGGGCCGTAGAAGTACGTCCGCTGCCAGTTCTTGTAGGACTCGTGGCCGACGATGTCGGGGAACCGCCGGCCAGGACGAATCTTGAAGCTTATGGTACCGCAGTTTCTAAGCTCCTCCCTACTATGTCCGGCTTCACGTTTGACGGTGAAGAAGTACACGAACAACTCTAACCTAGGCCTTATCCCTAGGTAACCCTCACAAAGTGTCGCGAAGTTGCTAAGCCCTAAGATGCTATTGGGGGAGAGGTTGTGGGGTTAGACCTTGAAGTGATTCAAGACGGAGAGAAAGAAGTATGGGATGGGCAAGGAAACGCTGCGTACCAGCTGAGCCTTGAGGTACACCTTTTCTCCAACTTGGGGAGAAGGTGTCACCTTGCCGGCCGGCGCCGCCCGCCAGGTGAGCCCCTCTGTCGCAGGGAGGTAGCCTTCGGTGACCATCTCTTGGATGTCGCGGGTAGTGATGTCTGAGCCGCGTCATTCTCCCTTGTGCGAGTCTGGCTCTTCTTCTAGTGGTTCCAGCGCTGCCAGATTGTGGTCGCCGCCGGTGGTCTCAATCACCGCCTATGCGGGGATGACCAAGCCCTCTGGAGGCACGACGACGGAGCTCACCGGCTTCGCCATGGCTTCGCTCGACGCCGCCATCAATGGGGAGGAGCTGCTGCTGGCCATGGGGGTTGGAAGGATGCGACTGACGCAGATGGAAGCTAGGTTTTTTGAGGTTTCTCGCGGAGAGCTCGAGGAGGCGTGCGGCTATAGGAAGAAGACAATGACGCGAGAGAATGGGGTAAAAAGTGGCAAGTGTCCCACGGTTACTATTTATCATGCTCTGCGTCAAGATTCGTGCAGCTAATCGGACGGTTGCCGTGTAGACGACGTGTTCGTGAACGTGCGCGGAAATTTCGCCACGTCTCCAACCGCCGCCACCAATGGTTTGTATCGCTCGCGCGGGAAAATCGGATATGATTGTGTTCTCTGCATGTGTGAGTTACGAGGCGTCGCTGACCGAAGCCTACGTCGTCATAACTGACATGGGTAGATGAGCCGTCGCATCGAAGATTCCGACATAGACGGATTTAATCCGACTACGGAAGAGTACGATGGAAGATTCAGCATTTATCCATCTTACAAATCAAAGACGGAGAAAACCTTGCAGGGTTCTTTGGGAGGACTACAAGATATTGCTTGAGGATTTGCCGACATCCATCTAGACGGAGCATTCCACGTGAAGGGGCAAGACGGCGCAAGATCTCGGAGTTCTCCGGGGGCTACTGTTGGGTATATGCTATGTGGGTATCCTAATAGCATGTCTCTTATCCGACTAACCCGGGTGGCCCATAGTCGGTAGCATGGCCTATAGCCTGCTGGGTGGCCCAGTTAGGTGGATCCAGAAGGGAGGACCATGCCGGATAAAGGAAGGATACGGTGGAGTCACCAGCGTACCCGGAGCCTTGGAGTGCAAGATACACAAGACTAGTAATAGACAGTGTAGGACTCTGTAACCTGTCCGGCTAGGACTTTTCCCTGTAACCCTAGGACCTGGCGACTATATAAGTCGGGCCTATGGGACCCTTTAGGGAAAACAATCTCATACGATCATAGATCGATACACACAACCTCGCACATCGAACCTATCTCTGTAACTCGGCGTATTGCCCTTATAGTGATTTATAGCAGGAGTAGGATTCCGCCACCGTCGTGGGATCTGAACCTGGGTAAGTTATGTTACCTCGTACCCGTCAACCGTCCGCCTTACCCCACGTATCTAAACACGCACTATGAGGACCCCTCCATGGCGTACGTGTCGACAAAACCACGACATCGACAACCCGGATAGAGCTGACTCTTTCGTCAACATGGTGACAAAGTTCCCTCCGGCTTGGACAAAACCATTCATGGAATATCTAGAACACAGAACTTTGCCCGACAACGAGTTCGAAAGATGGCAAATAGTACGCCGAGCAAAGGTTTATACCATAATCAATGGGCAACTCTACAAAAGGAGAACTACTGGTGTATACCTAAAGTGTGTTTCCCATCTAGAAGGTATGGAAATCCTACATGAAATCCATCTCGGCGATTACGGGCATCACGCCGCTCCTCGATCGTTGGTCACGAAAGCCTTCCGCCAAGGATTCTACTGGCTGACCGCGAAGGCGGACGCCGACAAGCTGGTTGAGCCATGCATGGGATGCCAGTATTATGCTCAACAACCACATGTTCCTGCTGAAGAATTGCAAACAATACCAATAACTTGGACGTTTGCAGTCTGGGGGCTAGACATGGTGGGACCGTTACAGACGGCACCATGTGGGTTTACACATATGCTTGTAGCAGTTGATAAGTTCACTAAATAGATAGAAGTTAAACCCATTAGAAAGCTTGATGGGGCAACTGCCCTCAGGTTTGTCCAGGATTTAGTGGTGAGATTTGGTCTCCCACATAGCATTATCGCCGACAATGGAAGCAACTTGTAACTCGGAGAAGTGGAAGCTTATTGTTGGGAGAAGGGCATCCGACTTGACCTCGCATCTATGGCACACCCACAATCCAATGGTCAGGTTGAGCGAGCCAATGGATTAATTCTGCAGGGAATCAAGCCACGTCTTGAGGCACCGCTACATAGAGCAGCTGGAGCCTGGGCGGAAGAATTGCCATCTGTGTTGTGGAGTTTACAAACTACACCCAACAGATCCACCGGCTACACCCCTTACTTCATGGTATATGGAGCAGAAGCCATCCTGCCTTCCGATATACTTCACGATGCACCAAGAGTTGCCGCCTACGACAAAGATGACGCTGAAGAATCCAGACGCCTAGATGTGGAGCTTCTCGAGGAGGAGCGCGTTTTGGCATGCCAAAGATCCGCCATCTACCAGCAGAAGCTACGCAGCTACCATAGTCGCCGCGTTCGGCATCGCTCGTTTAAAGAGGGGGATTTGGTGCTCCGACTTAAGCAGAAGAAGTCACACAAATTATCCCTGCCATGGGAAGGACCGTTCATCATAAGAAAGGCGCTACTCAATGGGTCTTACTACCTCGTTGACAATCGTGAACTGAAGGATAGACCCAACGAGGATCATAAGTGTAAGCGATGTGACCCGGATGATGACTACCCGGAGCCTGATCGGCCATGGAACATAGCACAGCTACGTCCTTTTTACACTTAGCATTTTTTATCTAATTGTGTACCTCTTATATGATCAATGAAATAAAACTCTTTGGTTCACTCATATTTCTGAGTCTTTTACCTCCTTTAGTGTTCATTTTTGGATCATATAAAACCTTTATGCACAAGCTTTGCGATTGCACTTGTGAAAATTCCGCCTACGGGCGTTAGCTTAAGGTTTCTGGTCTACACGTTCTTTGTCGTTTTTATGTGGATTCTGGAGTAGTGCTTTCGGCACTTATTGTCGGCGATTTTGTGCTTAGGTTATTGACGGTGCCATTGGGCATAATCACCTAAGCGCATGGTTCCAACAACGAGTCTTCCGACTCACGAAAAGTCAAGCATAAGAACCAAAGTAATGGATAAGCCAGCACTTGCTTAAAAAATATATACATGCTAGAAACTAGTCCTTGAGTAGCAGGAAATAACAACCATTGTTTTCCGCCTTAAGTTACATAAACAAGTTTTTTCCGCATATGCACCAAAGGTGAAACAAATATTACAAAGTTGTTCTTCATTCCTTTGGCGCAGGTGACTTAGAAGCAGCGTCATCACCAGCAGGAGAACCACCCTCGAAGTCGGCGGTGTGAAGGGACTCAGAGGATCTTTGGTTGCCGCTATCGATGGTTTTCATCGGCACGAAGACGTTGACGTCTACCAACTCGGCAACTTTGGTGTCATAACCCGCGAGCGACGACAAGATGGATTCATGGTTAATCTCTTTGCCATCATCGTCTACGTCGGGAATGCCAGAGGTCACCGTGTCGATGTCGGCATCTTTGTAGTGTGCCTTCACCATTGAGAGCGACATCCTTGCGCCAGCCCGTGCACATGAAGCCTTCCAACTTGTGATACGCTCGGGGGCTCGGCGCAAAATCTCCGAATACTTCGCCACTGAGTCCGACGCCTTGATATTAATTTGGAGAGGCTTGGCGATCTCTTTGGCTTGCGTGATGGCGGTGTTGATGAAGTTGCCGGCAAGAACCATGCATTCCTTGGCTGGAGGAGGCGACCGGGTTAAACCCATAGGAGATGCAAGTTCCGACAAGGAGCGCATGAGTTCAAAAATTCATAGTATCTAGACTACAGAAATCCAAGACGGAGAAAACATACTAAAGATGCTGGCCTCAGCTTGCCAGAGGGTGTCCGCCAAGGATTCTTTCTCTTGTTGGAGGAGCTTATACGCCTCATGATGGCGTTGATTCTGATCATTGGAAGCTAGCTTCTGATCTCTTAAGATCGAGATCTCCTCCTTCAAGCGATTGATCTCCTCGGTGGTGGAGTCCTGCAGGGCCTTCATTGACTCCTCATGCATTTTCAGCATGTCCTGCCTCTCTTGCTTAAGAATTTTTTTCTCGCTATCCAGCTCTTGAATGTGCTTGGATTGCTCGACAATATTCTTGGCCTTGGCAATGGTTTCTGCAAGTCGGAGAAAGCAAAGAACATAGTGAGTACTCGGAGAATATGGGCACAAAATCAAGTCAGAATGCGAAAAAGAAAATAGACGCTTGCTCTTGGCGATATGTTCCTTCAAGAAGGCACTTTTACCCTTTTCAGCTTCCAAATCTGCGCGAATCTTCTGGTACTTGTCGTTGGCCATGCCCCTCCGAGCATTCTCGTTCTGTGGACAAAAGGACAAGGTTAAACGTTGTTTGGTCTGCTTGGAGCATCTAGCCAGAAATTTTCCACCTAGACGCTCGGGGGCTACAGCGAGAGTTTTTGACTTAGTAATATGCTTAACTTTCCTTTAAGCATCTAGTCAGAACTAATTCAGTTCTCGATTAGAAGCTTGGGGGCTACAGTATAAAGTTTTTTAATTCGGATATATGCTTAGATTTTCTTTAAGCGTCTAGTCCGAACTAATTCAGTTACAACTAGAGGCTTGGGGGCTACAGTATTGAAATTTTATATACACTGCGTATGCTACTCTTAAAGCATCTAGTCGGAATTATTCATTCCACCTATATGCTTGGGGCTACAGTGAGAGGTTTTCTAACTTAGTCACTCTTAGAGTATATAGACGCAAAGACCTATGGTTTTACGTCTACATCCTCGGGGGCTACACTGATACTCATATGAAATGCAAAGGGCATATAAAACTTACAAGTGCAATGATCTTGAGGTTTGTAGCGCTCTCAACCAGTAGCTTGCCAAAGGATTCGTTGTTTCCTTGCAAGATCTCTGCTTGTCGGAGGACCTCCTCTAGACCGCACGTCGGAGATGTCGGTGCCGCACCAGGGACCAGAGCAGTGCTACCGGGTGTAAGTACCAGATAGACTATCTTTGGATAAGCTATGGCTTTCTTGGGTGCGGGGGCACCGCCAACGGCAGAAGTACCTGCTTCCACCACCGCCTTACCACCACCGATGGCATCCTTAGCCAGAGCTTCAGCCATTTGGTGGGTGGTACTCTCCTGCGTCGCATGCTCGCCGACAACAGCAACCTCGGTAGAGGCACCTGAGTCCACTTCCATGGCGGAAGGGCCAGATGCATCCTTAGCTTGTGAGCTTGTCCGGGTAGACGAAGGCTTGACGGAGGGAGTGGTAGGGGCGATGGCGGGAGATGCATCGCGATGCAGCATGTCCTTAATGGTTCTAGAAGCCCCCAATTTGGAGGTCTTCTTCAGGCTGGGTGTGGCTTTCTTCCTGAAACATGCAAAATGCATAAGTACAGGAGCAAGACAGATAAATAGACAATGTCGGAGGAAGAGAAGCTTACACAAGTGGGGGTGCTTTGGCAAAGGGTATCCCGGTAATCTTTATTTTCTCCGTCTCCAGGGCGGCGGTAATGTTCTTGGAGGCTCGACCCTCCGTCTTCTTCTTCTTGCCTCCGTCGGCAGCGTCAGAGGTGGAGCTCTTCCGCTTTCGTGCCAACGGAGCATCGTCATCGAACACGACGATGAATTCCTTCATCTTTGGATCATAGATTTGTGGAGCCATGCTGTCGTCATCAATGTCGCTAAGCTGTAAGGTGAAGAACCACTGTGTTAGATGAGATGACATTTGCAAGACGGAAGAACTGGAGTATATGTCATACACGGAAAGTAAATAACTACCTTTGGGCACTTGCCGTCTATGAACATGTCGTAGGTGATGGTGAAGCCATGCTTCTTGTCCTTCACCTTGACGATGTCCTTAACGCGAAGCTTGACGGAGTCACTCGAGAAGTTGTCCACGGAGATGCGGAGGCTATCCCTTCTATCGCTGGTATACTTGTGCATGAGCTTCGTGCGGTGCTGCAGAGGTTGGATTTGCCTGATGAACCAGCACATGGCTAGGTTCAAGCCGGTCAAACCCGTCTCCACGAACCATTCTATCTGCCTTATGGCGCGGGAAGCATGGGATCTCCATGACGAGGCTTCGGCGGCGGCTCCATCTACGAAGTCCGGGTACATTGCTTGTCGACCAGCCAGAGGAATATCTGGGCCGTAGAAGTAGGTACGCTGCCAGTTTTTGCAGGACTCGTGGCCGACGATGTCGGGGAACCGCCGGCCAGGTCGGATCTTGAATTTTATGGTGCCGCAATTTCTAAGTTCTTCCTTACTGGCTCCGGCTTCACGCTTGACGGTGAAGAAGTACACAAAGAGATCTAGCCTAGACTTTATCCCTAAGTAACCCTCGCAGAGCGCCGCGTAGTTGCTAAGCGCTAAGATACTGTTGGGAGAAAGGTTTTGGGGCTGGACTCTGTAGTGGTTTAAGATGGAAATAAAGAAATTGGAGATGGGCAGGGAGACGCCGCATACCAGCTGGGCTTTGAGGTACACCTTTTCTCCGGCTTGGGGAGAAGGTGTCAACTCGCCGGCCGGCGCCACCCGCCTGGCGAGCCCCTCTGTCGCAGGGAGGTAGCCCTCGGCGATCAGCTCCAGGATATCACGGTTGGTGATGTCTGAGCCGCGCCAGTCGCCCTTGTGCGAGTCAAGCTACTCCTCCAACGGCTCCAACGCCGCTAGATTATGGTCTCCGCCGGTGGAATCAATCACCACCTTGACGGGGATGACCAAGCCCTCTGGGGGCACGATGACAGAGCTCGCCGGCTTCATCGCGGCTTCGCTCGACGCCGCCATGGAAGGGGAAGTGCTGCTGCTAGCCATGGAGTGAGTATGGAGGTGATTGGTGCGGATTGAGGCTAGGGTTTTTCACGAGTTTTGCCCGGAGAGCTCGAGGAGGCACGCGCTGGAGGAAGAAGACGATGCGAGGAGAGAATGAGGTAAAAATTAAAAATTCCACCACAGTTACTATTTATCATCTCCAGCGTCGAGACTAGTGTAGCTTGATAGGACGGTTGTCGCGTAGACAACGTGTCTGCGAACGTGCGCGGAAATTTCGCCACGTCTCCAACCGTCGTTGCCAACGGTTTGTATCGCTCACGCAAGAAAATCGTACATGATTGCGTTCTCTGCGTATGTGAGTTACGAGGCGTCGCTGACCTAAGCCTACGTCGCCCTAGCTGACATAGGCAGATGAGTAGTCGCATCAGAAGATTTCGGCATGGATAGATCCAGTCCGGCTACGGAAGAGTACGATGGAAGATTCAGCATTTCTCCGACTTACAAGTTGAAGACGGAGAAAACCTTGCAGGGTTCTTTGGGAGGACTACAAGATATTGCTTGACGATTTGCCGACATCCATCTAGACAAAGCATTCACCCTGAAGAGGCAAGACGGCGCAAGATCTCGGATTTCTCCTGGGGCTACTGTTGGGGATATGCTATATGGGTATCCTCATAGCATGTCTCATATCCGGATAACCCGGGTGGCCCACAGTTGGTAGCATGGCCCATGGCTGTGGCGTGATTAGATGGATCGAAGGAGGCCCATCTTGGGATAAAGGAAGGCTACGGTTGGAGTGAACGACGTACCCGGAGCCTTGGAGTGCAAGATACACAAGACTAGTAATAGACGGTGTAGAACTCTGTAACCTGTCTGGCTAGGACTTTTCCCTGTAACCCTAGGACCTGGCGACTATATAAGTTGGGCCTATGGGATCCTTTAGGGAACAACTTCGGACAATCAAGTAGCGATTATCACACACCTCACACAGAGAACCAATCCCTGTAACTCGGCGTATTGTCCTTATAGTGATTTATAGCAGGAGTAGGATTCCGCCACCGTTGTGGGATCTGAACTTGGGTAAGCTATGTTACCTCATACCCGTCAACCGTCCTCCTTCCCCCACGTCTCTAAACATGCACTATGAGGACCCCTCCATGGCGTACTCGTCGGCAATACCACGACAGATCTAACCTATCGAGAATACCCTGTTCGTATTCTAGATGAAACCGAGCGCAAGACTCGTCGTCAAACCATCAAGTTCTTGAAAGTTCAATGGTCTCATCACTCTGAGTCAGAAGCAACCTGGGAACGCGAAGATCGTCTTCGATCTGAGTACCCTGCCTTCTTTTCTAAAACCTAGGAATCTTGGGTCGAGATTCTTGCAAGTGGGGTAGAGCTGTAACATACCACCTTTTGTGTAATATTAATAAAAACATGTTTGAGCATAGCATGCATGCATTATACTTGCATTTTGGTTTAAACAAACAAATACCAAATAAAACCCTAATAGTTTCCCCCTCTATCTTTGAATCAATTCAAATGGTTTCCATATTTTGAAAATTCTCAAAACAAATGGAGCCCAAATGGTGTTGAGGGTTCCTTAGTGTTTTCAGATATTATATAAAAGTTTCTGTAATTTGAAATTATTCAAAACAGATTTGAATTCAAAATACAAACAGAAATCAGAAAACAGAAAAAGAAAAACAGTTCTGGAGAAAAAAAGAACTAAACCTAGCTACTGGGTCGCAGCCCACTTCTCTCCCTCTCTCTCTGCCGCCAGCGCAGCTGCCAGCAGCCTGCTTGCCTCCCTCTGTCGTGGCCCATCTGGCCCAGCCGCAGCCCACCCCATCCCGTACCGCTTCAGATAGCCCTATCGTCGTCTTCCTCGCCGGCCAAGTAGCTCAGTGGCACTACCTCCGCTGCCCGCCTGCGTCTTGATGCGTGTCGCCGCCGCGATGCGCGCCGCAGCCCCCGAGCATCTATATGATCCCCAGCGCCGCTCGGACGAACCCTAGTTCCCCTTTGCTTCGGTGCTCCGCTGTCCCCAGTCTCCCCTCGCCCTGCTGAGAGCCCCAGGAGAACCGCCTCCGCGCCAGCATCATCTCCGTCGAAGCACGCAAGACGGGAGTGCTCCAGCTCGTCGGAATAGAGCTCGAGGTGTTTGTCTGCCAAAGTCTGGCCACCGTTGATTCACCGGCTCCCGACCTCGCCTCGCCTCCCTGACCCCTCCATCGGCTTCCTGGTGAGCTAGCGATGCTAACGCACCCCTCTGCACCCTCTCTCCCTCTCTGTATTGCCGCCACCACCACCTGCAGCCACCGTCGTCGGCCACCGTTGCTCCGACGACCTCCTGCCAGTGGCACCGCCACTTTCTGGCTCCCCTTGCTCTCCTCTTTCCAGAACGTCCATCCTCGCAGCCCCGCATCGCCCCTAGAGCCAGATTCGATCATCACCTGAGGAATCTCCATTGTTGACGTCAGCATGACGTCAGCATGGTGCAATATTTCCCTTTTGTTTTATTTTGTAAACGAATTCTGTAATTATTTCTGTAAATGGAAAATCTATGACAGGTGGGCCCTGCCTGTCAGGATTTTAATCTTTTCTGTAAATATTTTCTGAAATTAATAAAAGTCTGACATGTGGGCCCAAGTTGGAAATTATTTTAAATATTCCAAAAATGAATTAAATTTGAGAAAATCATAACTAATTCATTTTAAATCATAAAAATACAAATAATATAACAAAATGATCAGAAAAATGATACCTATATAACTAATCTATAATCATACATTGTTAATCAACTTTGATAGGAAGTTTAATTAGAAGAACCAATTGTACCCCATAGGTGATTCCGATGATCCCCCTGTTTTAGGGTTTGGACATCTCGGACCCCCATTAAAGTGACCAAGCATGTTCTAGGGTTCTTTTTAACACTATTTAACTTTCCATATCATCCATATCATATGAGCATTGCACATGTCATGTGTTGAGTGTTGCTTTTCCTTTTTCGGTGATTGGTTCTCGCGAATAGGAACCGAACCTGAAGTTGAAGTCAACTCCTCCGAAGAGCAGTATCAGTCCAACAACGGACAAGGCAAGCGAAGCCCCACTCATACATATGAATCATATGTTTACAAATTATTTCATTCTTGTCACATGCATTCAGTTCAACAGTCTTTTATCAGTAGATAGAGTGAACCTATCTGATGCATGTTTCCCTTTATGAACTATACTACCTGATCCACTGCTCCTAGCATAACTAGGATTTGGCTTATGAGCATCGCTAGTGCCACAGTTCAGTCAAGCTTAGGCATGCTTAGTGGTTCGATGCTAATTATTCAGGTGATGCACCAGAGATGCGAATGAATCCTGTATGGTAGGATGTGGTGATGTGATCAGATATGGATGATAAACATGCTAAGGCTTGTATGGGAGGCCACGTGGGATGTGGTTTTGTAGTCCCATACTTTCCACCCCTATGACCCGATGTTCTTGCCTCTTGAACCAAGACGAGCGTATAACCACACGGGGGCCTGGAAAGCCCCTCGACTCACTAACTTGCCTAGTAGATTCCATGAGTCACATAGTTCGGGATTTCCATTCGACATACGCATCTCGGTTGTTCTTGAATGGAGGTAAAGGAGGTGCATTCATAACAGGTAGGTAAGCGTGGTCGGGAACAAGAGATGCCCGGCATCCGTAATCTTGAACCCTGCACACACCATTAGGGACCGGCTTCGGGACTTGACCCGTTATGGCGGCATCTCCCTAGTGCGTGACTCATGGTCTCGGCGAAAGCAAGGTAAAGGTCGTGGTCAACCACTCTCTGTCGGCCTTCCAAGGAAGAGGGCTAATAATTTGGCATTAAGAATCGGTTGGTATGTGTGGGTAAAGTTGTGCACCCCTGCAGGGTTATTAATCTTTTCGAAAAGCCGTGTCCACGGTTATGGACGACTCGGGAACGGACGTGGATATCATAGAGAACTATAACTGAATGCTAAAACTTGTCAACTAATGTGAGATCCGGAGTACTTCCTCGAGGTTGTTTGAGGGGGTATTCCGAGAAGAGAGATCCATTTGATGATGGTTCTTGGTGGATATCAAAGATGATTCTAAGAGCTCGAATTGAAGTCTTCTTATCCCCTTTTGAAAATGATCTGACTAGACGAGTTTCTTCTCCCTCTTGTTTTGAGAACAAAAGATGGCTTTATGGAAAATAACTCCACTAGCCATAAGTCTTGCAGAGTACACCCTGTACTTAGCCTTGATTCGTTGATGTTTTTCTACAGATGATGCTACTCCAACTGAAGGTGGTTTCTACGTCGAAGTCGACGAGTAGTCGGGGTTCCCGGGCAGCAGCCTAGGATCTATGGAAGGGTCGCTACTTCTGTTTATGGCCTCTTAGCCCTTTACTAAGTTTGTTGTTTAGAACAACTTGTTTGCTTCTGTTGTTTGTTGTAATGATGGGTCTGTGACCCCTGGCTTGTATGACTGGTTTGTAGCTCTCTTAAGTGTTTACCTTATTAATGTATGGTTTGTATGTTCTGTAATGTTACCGATCTTTCCCTGCGCACTTCGGAATTTAGGTTAGGCTTATATCGGATAAGGATCTGATATTTGTCTAGCCCTGAATCCGGGTCATGACAACTCATGCTTTATCTTTCGGTGATCTGTGTTCTGAGACCATGTCTGTACATGCTAGGCTCGTCAAGATCAAACCTTAGCTTCCGCATGAGCAAATCTGGCTTGCTCCCATTGTATACACTTGCAGAATCTAACACACCCGATCATCATGTGGTGCTTCGAAACAACAAGCTTTAGCAACGATGCTTACTAAGGATGAACACTTTATAACTTGAAATTTTGTGAGAGGGATCCACTACTAGAAAAATGGCCTTTAGTGGCGCACCATGAAACATCATCTGTGGCGCACTAGCAGTGCGCCACGTGCCTTGCTTCTGAAGTTTAAACGTGGCGCATCGCCTAATGCGCCAAGTTTAGAGACAGCGTGGCGCACATGCCGGTCGCCCACGTGTTTTGGGCAGGTGCGCCGCAGCGTGAACGATAACCGTGGCGCACTAGGTGCGGTGCGCCACGGATGTAAATTTCAAAATTCAAAAAAAAAGCAGCAGATCTGGATCTCGTCGTCAGTGCGGCCGCGCGTCGGTGTAGGTCGCCATCGCGGTCAGTGCGGTCGCGCGTCGGTGTCGTCGTCGGAACTGCAAGGAGGAGGAAGAGGAGAATAGGAGGAAGAGGAGGAGAAGAAGAAGATGAGGCAGAGGAGGAGAAGAAGAGGAGGAGGAGGAGGAGGAGGAGGAGGAGGAGGCCGCTGCACCGCCGTCATGAGGAGGAGGAGAAGGAGGCCGTTGCACCGCCGTCTCCGTTGTCCTGCGAGGAGGAGGAGAAGGAGGTCGACGTCCCGCCATCACTGCAAGAAGAGGAGAAGGGAAGGAGGAGAAGGAAGAAGGAAGAAGGAAGAAGAAGGAAGAAGGAGAAGGAAGGGAGAGGAAGAGGGAAAGGGAAGGGAAAAGTGGAAAGGGAAAGGAGAGGAAGAGGGAAAAGGGAAAGGGAAAGGGAGGAGGAGGGGTGGGGATTCAAATTTGAATCTCGCTTAAGCTTATCCGTGGCGCACTAGGTGTAGGTGCCACGGATAAGTCGCCTTTTTTTTCGCAGAAAAAGCGGTTTTTGACCGTAACTTTTACTCTTTTCAATTTTGAAAATCTAAAAATCGCTAAACTACCTAAAGGGTTGCAAGCGGATCTGGAATCTCTTTCTCGTCATTTTGGTATATTATACGATTTTTTCGATATCGTATGCAAAAGTTCTGACCTTTTAACCGTGGCATTACTTTTTTTGCAAATAAAGTGAAACTCATTTACATTAATTTTACTAGAAGCTATACCACATTACCTACCTAAATATGAAAGGATTTAATTTTTGAAGTGTTTATCATTTTATTTTATTTTTGCAAACCCTAAAAAGGCGATCCACGGGGTGTAGTTGGTGCATGCCACTACATCTGTGGCGCACATGGCATAGTGCGCCACAGAAGTTGTACAAACTTCTGTGGCGCACTATGCCATGTGCGCCATAGATGCTTGTGGATGGTTCACAGCAGAGAGGGGCGTGCGCTTAGGCGCACCCCATGTGCGCCACAGATGACAGTAACAACCGTGGCGCACATGACTATAGTGCGCCATGTATGTTTGGCGTCCGCCAACAGGCCCTGCCCACACATCTGTGGCGCACTATAGTCATGTGCGCCACGGTTGTTCTAGTTACTAGTAGGGCACTGCCCACAGGTGAGCCACGCCTGTTTTAGCCGTGGGGCACTTCAACCATGTGAGCCACGGATGTGCTGATTACCTATAGCTGTTTTCCTAGTAGTGATCATCTTATAATGCTATCGTCGCAAACTAAGAAATACAAGATGCATAAAAGGATTAATATCACATGCAATTCAAAATATGTGATATGATATGGCATTTCTTCTTGTGCTTCCGATCTCCATCTTCAAGAACGAACATGATTTCCATCATCACCGGCATGGCGTCAAGGTCAAAGGCGTCGCTTCATGGTTGTCGTCCACTAGCATCAACTATTACAACTACTTTGAATAATAGACACGCTGGTCTTAACGGAATTAAAAGACAACCATATGGCTCCTGCCGGTTGCCTATTTACAATAAGGAACATTTCATACATCATATATAATCACAATCATGGACATATCACATCATAGCACACCCCTGCAAAACAAAGTTAGACGCCTCTAATTTTATTTGCATATTTTACGTGGTTTGGGGCTTTCAATAAGTGTCGTTCTAACTTACGAACAAGAACCACAACATTGATACTAGTATTGTCAATTACCCATTGTAAATTGAATCTTCACTATGTTGGGAGAAACAAGCACCCGCAAAGCCACTTATGCAATACTAGTTGCATGTCAAGCGTGGAGCAAGTCTCATGAACGATGTCATGTAAGGTTAGCCCAGGCCGCTTCATCCCACCATCCCACAAGATGCAAAGTACACAAGAAGCAATTGACAACAAAAGCATCAACGTCCACAATGACCATTGTGTTCTACTTGTGCAACAGATCTACATATAGACACGACTCTAATACCACTGTAGGGGTTCGTAGCATGGAAAACAAAAAAATTCTACCACATGCATACAAACAATCCAAGATATATCTACTAGATTGTAACAACAAGTCAATTAGAGTAATCACCCTCGAAGATTCCAAAGCGGTTAACAAGAGCAGATTCTCGTGGATGATGTAGTCAAACACTTGCCGATCTCAAGATCGCATAGACGATCCTTCCGGCGCTGCGTTCCGGCAACGCTTCCGCGGTCGGTCACACGTTCGGTACTTGATGAAGACCTTCCTATCCCTTGATCCAGCAGGCAGCGGAGGTTGTAGTTCTCCCTCGCGATTCCGACAGCACGACGACATGGTGTCGGAAGTAGAGGGAAGATCCTGCAGGGCTTCGCCTAAGCCGGTGCAAGTTATGGTGGATCTAGGGTTTCCAGCGATCTAGGTTTAGAAGGCCGAAGAGGAGGAGGAGGTGTCGGCGGCTAGGGCGATGGCGATGGGCCGGCGGCGGTGCGTGGCGGCGCGGTGGCTGGCGGTGGCGACTTGGGCGGCGGCGGCGCATGGTGGGGAGGGCTAGGTGTGTGTCTTTGGGGCAGCCCTCCCCCTCTATTTATGATAGGGAGGGAAGCTTGGGAGAGGGGAGTTTGAATCCATATCCAAACCCAAGTTGGATAGAAGGAAGGACTCTTTCCTTCTTCCACTAGGAAACTATTGTTCCAGTTTGACTTTTCAAACCTCCATTTTGACTTTCAATTTAGAGCTTTATTTCTCTCTCGCAAATGCCCAAACAAAGTGACCTAGGACATGATCCAATCATTCCACTTAACCATGACACATTCATGGACCATTCCCCTTCCGGTCCGATGAACCTTCTAGAACCTCTCCGATGAAAACATCAAAATCATTTCCGAACTCCGGAATCGGACATTCCTTATATGAATCTTATTCTCCAGACCATTCCGGATATCCTCGTGATATCCCGGATCCCATCCGAGACTCTGAACAACATTCGGTTTCCCTACATACATTCCATATCTACTAAACAACATCGAATCCTTAAGTGTGTCTCCCTACGGTTCGTAAATTATGCGGACATGACCGAGACACTTCTCCGATCAATAACCAATAGAGGAATCTGGAAATTCATATGGCTCCCACATATTTCTACGATTATTTTGCGATCGAATGAACCACTTACATACGATACCTATTTCCCTTTGTCTCGCGATAGTTTACATATCCGAGGTTTGATCGTCGATATCTCTGCATACCTAGTTCAACCTCGTTACCGATAAGTACTCTTTTCTCATTCCCGTGATATGTGATACCTTGTGAGCTAGTCACATGCTTTCAAGCTAATTGGATGACATTCCACCAAGAGGGCCCAAAGTATATCTATCTGTCATATGGATGGACAAATCCCACTCTTGATCCATGTGCCTCAACACATACTTTCCGAACACTCAATGCCACCTTTATAGCCACCCAGTTATGGTGTGGTGTTTGATTTCATCAAAGAATCCTTCTGGTGATGGTGATTAGCATGATCTCATGGTCGAAGGAATTAGGTTACTATGTATAAGAAATCTTATAGCAAACGAACTATTGAAATGACTTTGATCTTTATGCTACGCTTATCTATAGGAGTATGTCCATCATACCATTCTCCTAATGATATGATCTTGTTGTTAATAACATCTCAATGTTCATGATCGAGAAACCACGATCATCTATTAACCAACAAGCTAGTATTATAAAGAGGCTTTACCTGGGACTCTAATTTAGCTTACAAATCACACAAGTATTAATGTTTCCGGTTAATACTATTATAGCATGAATGTAAACATTTATCATAAACACAAAGATATAATAATAATCACTTTTATTATTGCCTCTAGGGCATATCTCCAACACTCGTCACACTCCTTTTGTACAAATCCTTGTTAATTATTGTGTATGCCTTTGCTCTTCTTTCTGTTTGCCTTGCCAGTACCTCGTCATCAGGCAAGGTTCCATCTCTCAAGTAGTTGAATATTGGTTGCGCCTAGGCTGGTATCAGCGGTGCCAGATCTGTTTCTTCATCAATTTCCATTGGCTCAGCCGACATATGTTCTGCCGACATAACCTGAGGAGTCCTCGAGTGTGATTCGGCAACCCCTGGGTTGAGCGGAACAGTCCCCGAGTTACTCGAACCTCCCCTGAGTCAATGTCCATTGGCATAGAGTCTGACTCTTGGTTTGCCGGGATGAAGATTGACTCGAACTCTGGTGACGGCTTGATCAATGGTTTTTTGAGATGTTCCAATGCTACTCCTAGTGGGATTGCTTGCCGAGATGAGCATAACTTGGATAGTACGTCAGCTGCCTCATTCTCTGCTCTAGGTATGTGATGAAATTCACACCCATCAAAGTATCCCGAAATCTGCTGCACATGAAAACGATACAATGCCATGTTTGCATCCAATGCATCACAATGCCCAGAAACTTGCTGGATAACCAAGTCCAGTCACCAAAACACATGATCCTTTTGATGCCAATTTCCTTGGCCACTTTTATCCCATGGACAAGTGCTTCATACTCGGCTACATTATTGGATGCAGTGAAGTGGATCTGCAACACATACTGTTGGAGATATGCCCTAGAGGCAATAATAAATGTAGTTATTATTATATCTTTGTGTTTATGATAAATGTTTACATTCATGCTATAACAGTATTAACCGGAAACATTAATACTTGTGTAATTTGTAAACTAAATTAGGGTCCCTAGTAAAGCCTCTTCATAATACTAGCTTGTTGGTTAATAGATGATTGTGGTTTCCCTATCATGAACATTGAGATGTTATTAACAACAAGATCATATCATTAGGAGAATGGTATGATGGACATACTCCTATAGATAAGCGTAGCATAAAGATCAAGTCATTTAAATAGTTCAATTGCTATAAGCTTTCTGATATATAGTAACCTAATTCCTTTGACCATGAGATCATGCTTATCACCATCACCGGAAGGATGCTTTTATGACATCAAACACCACACCGTAACTGGGTGGCTAAAAATATGGCATCGAGTGTTAGGAAAGTATGGGTTGAGACACATGGATCAAGAGTGGGATTTGTCCATCCATATGATGGATAGATATACTCTAGGCCCTCTCGGTGGAATGTCATCCAATTAGCTTGCAAGCATGCGACTGGCTCACAAGGGATCACATACCACGGGAATGAGAAAAGAGTACTTATCGATAACGAGGTTAAACTAGGTATGTAGGGATACCGACGATAAAAATCTCGGATAAGTAAATTATTGTGAGACAAAGGGAAATTGGTATCGTATGTAAGTGGTTCATTCGATCGCAAAGTAATCGTAGAAATATGTGGGAGCCATATGAATTTCCAAATTCCTCTATTGGTTATTGATCGGAGAAGTATCTCGATCATGTCCACATAATTCACGAACCGTAGGGAGACACACTTAAGGATTCGATGTTGTTGAGTAGTTATGGAATGATGAGTAAGAGACCGAATGTTGTTCGGAGTCTCGTATGGGATCCGATATATCACGAGGATATCCGGAATGGTCCGGAGAATAATATTCATACACGGGAAGTCCTGTTTCGGAGTTGGGGAATGATTCCAGTGTTTTCACCAGGAAAGGGTACATGAATGTGTCATGACAATATGGAATGGTTGCACCATGTACTAGGTCACTTGGCTGGGAAAAATAAATAGTGAAATCAAATCCAAGTTTGAAAGTGAAACGCCAATTTGAAAAAGTCAAACGGCAAGTTTGCTTGGTGGAGGGAGAGTAGGAAACCTACTTGGGGAGGAAGTCCCCTCCCTCCACCCGCCGGCCAAGGAGGCCGAGTTGGGGTAGGAATCCCTCCTTCCAACCAGCCACCCTCCACCTATATAAGGAGGGGTAGGGCGCCCCCTACCCCTCACACCCAAAACCCTAGCCCCAAGCCGTCGGCGCCACCACCTCCTTGTGCTGCCGACGCCTAGGGCACCTCCAACTCAGCGAGTTGGGGTTTCCACAAAACCTAGCCATCGGCCAAGCCCTCCGCTTGGTGCCCTCTAAACCCTAGATCACCAAGGCCTCTCTTATACTCCACCATACTCGCTCCGGCTTAAGGCGAAGCCCTGCGAGATCTCCCCTCTACTTCCTACACCACGCCGTCGTGCTGCAGGAATCGCGAGGAGAGTGCTACAACCTCCGCTTCCTACTGGAACAAGGGAGAGGAAGGTCTTCATCGAGTCTAACGTCGGCGATCATGCCAGGCTAACGCGAACGCACCGGAAGGATCATCTACGCGATCTTGAGATCGGCAAGAGTACGACTACATCGCCCACGAGAATCTTATCTCGTTAACCGCTTTGGAATCTTCGAGGGTGAGTTCCTCTATCGACTCGTTGCTAAAATCTAGTAGATAGATCTTGTCTTGTTTGTTTGCATGCGGTAGAAATTTTTTGTTTTCTATGCTACAAACCCCTACAGTGGTATTAGAGCCGTGTCTATATGTAGATCTGTTGCACGAGTAGAACACAATGGTCATTGTGGGCGGTGGTGCTTTTATTATCAATTGCTTCTTGTGTACTTTGCATCTTGCGGTATGATGGGATGAAGCGGCCCGGGCTAACCTTACATGACATCATTCATGAGACTTGCTCCACGCTCAACATGCAACTTGTATTGCATAAGTGTCTTTGCGGGTGCCTGTCTCTCCCATCATAGTATAGATCCAATTTACAACGGGCACTTGATAGTTCAAGCATCAACGTTGAGGTTCTTTTTCGTAAGTTAGAACGACACTTATTGAAAGCCCCAAACCACGTAAAATATGCAAAGAAAATTAGAGTCGTCTAACTTTGTTTTGCAGGGTGTGCCGTGATGTGATATGGCCATGATTGTGATTATATTTTATGTATGCAATGTTCCTTATTGTAAGTTGGCAACCGGCAGGAGCCATATGGTTGTCTTTAAATTCCTTTAAGACCTACGTGTCTATTCAAAGTAGTTGTAATAGTTGAAGCTGGTGGATGACAACCATGAAACGACGCCATTGACCTTGACGCCATACCGGTGATGATGGAGATCATGTTCGTGCTAGAAGATGGAGATCGGAAGCACAAGAAGAAAGGCCATATCATATCACATATTATGAATTGCATGTGATGTTAATCCTTTATGCATCTTGTATTGCTTAGTTAACGATGATAGCATTATAAGATGATCCCTCTCACAAAATTTCAAGTTATAAAGTGTTCATCCTTAGTAAGCATCGTTGCTAAAGCTTGTTGTTTCGAAGCACCACATGATGATCGGGTGTGTTAGATTCTACAAGTGTATACAATGGGAGCAAGCCAGATTTGCTCATGCGGAAGATAAGGTTTAATCTTGACGAGCCTAGCATGTACAGACATGGTCTCGGAACACGGATCACCGAAAGTTAAAGCATGAGTCATATAGTAGATATGATGAACATGCTGATTGTTCGCCATTGAAGCTACATCAATTCTCGTGATGATCGGTTTTGATGTGATGGATTTGGTTCGTGTGATCACTAAAATAATTTGAGGGATATTGTTTTGAGTGGGAGTTCACCTAGATTAATTTAACTATTAATTAGAACTCAATTTATCATAAACTTAGTCTAAACTATTTCAAATATGTTGTAGATCAATGGCGGCCCCTACCATCAATTTTAATGCGTTCCTAGAGAAAGAAAAGTTGAAAAACAATGGAAGCAACTTCGCGGATTGGTTCCGCAATTTGAGGATTGTCCTCAATGCTGGTAATTTGACCTATGTGCTAGATGCACCGCTGGGTGACCCGCCTGCATCTACTGCTACCGATGAAGTAAAGAATGTTTACCTCAATCGAAAGAATCGGTACTCCACAGTTCAGTGTGATATCGTGTATGGTTTGGAATCGGAGCTTCAGAAAAGGTTTGAGAACCATGACCCACATGATATTGTCCGTGAACTCTCAAAATGATATTTGAGGCTCACGCGGCAGTTGAGAGTTATGAGGCTTCTGAAAATTTCTTTAACTGCAAGATGGAAGAGGGCAGCTCCGTCAGTGAGCATGTGCTTAAGATGTCTGGGCACGCAAACAAACTCCAAAGTTTGGGTATAGTGATTCCTAATTCTTTGGGGATTCACCGTGTCCTCCAATCACTACCACCAAGTTACAAGAACTTTCTGATGAACTACAATATGCAAAACATGGACAAGACGTTGCTAGAACTCTTCTCCATGTTGAAATCTGCAGAAGTGGAGATCAAGAAAGAGCACCAAGTGTTGTTGGTCAATAAGACCACCAAATTCAAGAAAGGCAAGTCTAAGAAAAAGGGAAACTTCAAGAAGGGCGATAAGAAAGTTGCCGCACCGGCGAAGAAGACCAAGGCTAGACCTAAGCCTGATACTGAGTGCTTTTACTGCAAGGGAGAAGGTCACTGGAAGCATAATTGCCCAAAATACTTGGCGGATTTGAAGAACGATAACATCAAGAAGAAAGTTATATCCGATATACATGTTATTCATGTGTATCTCACTACTACTCGTAGTAGTGCATGGGTATTTGATACTAGTTCGGTTGCTCATATTTGTAACTCGAAACAAGTGCCGCAGAATAAACGGAAGCTAGCGAAGAACGAGGTGACGATGCGCGTTGGAAATGGATCAAAGGTTGATGTGATCGCGGTCGGCACGCTACCTCTTCATCTACCATCAGGATTAGTTTTATACTTAAATAATTATTATTTGGTGCCTACGTTGAGCATGAATATTATATCAGGGTCATGTTTATTGTGAGATGGTTACTTGTTTAAGTCCGAGAATAATGGTTGTTCGATTTATATGAGTAATATATTTTATGCACATGCACCTTTGATAGATGGTCTATTCTTATTGAATCTCGATTGTAGTAATACACACATAAATAACATTGAGGCTAAACGTTTGAAATTGAGCGATAACTCGGCCTATATGTGGCACTGCTGTCTTGGTCACATTGGAGTGAAGCGTATGAAGAAACTCCATTCCGATGGAATTCTTGAATCACTTGATTTTGAATCACTTGAAAGATGCGAAGCATGTCTGATGGGTAAAATGACTAAGACTCCATTTTCTGGTATGATGGAGCGAGCTACGGACTTATTGGAAATCATACATACCGATGTGTGTGGACCAATGAGTGTAGCATCGCGCGGTGGTTATCGTTATGTTCTTACCTTCACGTATGACTTGAGTAGATATGGGTATATCTATTTCATGAAACATAAGTCTGAAACTTTTGAGAAGTTTAAGGAATTTCAAAGTGAAGTAGAGAATCAACGTAAAAAGAAGATTAAATTTCTACGATCTGATCGTGGAGGTGAATATCTAAGTTACGAGTTTGGCAAGCATTTGAAGAAATGCGGAATACTTTCATAATTGACACCGCCGGGAACACCACAGCGTAATGGTGTGTTCGAACGTCGTAATCGAACTCTCTTAGATATGGTTCGTTCTATGATGTTACTTACAGATTTACCGCTATCTTTTTGGGGTTATGCATTAGAAACAGCCGCATTCACTTTAACTAGGGCACCATCTAAATCCGTTGAAATGACGCCGTATGAATTATGGTTTGGGAAGAAACCTAAATTGTCGTTCCTTAAAGTTTGGGGTTGCGAAGCCTATGTAAAGAAGTTACAGCCAGACAAGCTTGAACCCAAAGTGGAAAAATGCGTCTTCATAGGATACCCGAAGGAAACTATTGGGTATACCTTCTATCATAGATCCGAGGGCAAAATCTTCGTTGCTAAGAATGGATCCTTTCTAGAGAAGGAGTTTCTCTCGAAAGAAGTGACTGGAAGGAAAGTAGAACTGGATGAGGTGGTTGAACCTTCTCTCGATCTTGCGAGTAGCGCAGCACCGGAAGTAGTTCCTATGGCGCCTACACCAATAAGAGAGGAAGCTACTGATGATGATCATGAAACTTCGGTTAAAGTTGCTACAGAGCCTCGCAGGTCAACGAGAACTCATACCACTCCTGATTGGTATGATCCCGTTATGAGTGTCATGTTGGTGGATAACATCGACGACCCTGCGACATATGAGGAAGCAATGATGAGCCCAGATTCCAATAAATGGCAAGAAGCCATGAAATCCGAGATTGGATCCATGTACGAAAACCAAGTATGGACTTTGGTGGACTTACCGGATGGCCGGAAGGCTGTCGAGAACAAATGGATTTTCAAGAAGAAAACAGATGCTGATGGTAATGTTACTGTCTATAAATCTTTATTTGTCGCAAAAGGGTTTTGAAAAATTCAAGGAGTTGACTACGATGAGACTTTCTCACTAGTAGTGAAGCTAAAGTCTGTGAGGATTATGTTAGCAATCGCTGCATATTACGATTATGAGATATGGCAGATGGATGTCAAAACTGTAGGGTTTCGTAGCATGGAAAACAAAAAATTTCTATCGCATACAAACAAACAAGTCAAGATCTATCTACTAGATTGTAGCAACGAGTCGATGGAATAACTTACCCTCGAAGATTCCAAAGTGTTTAACGAGAGCGGATTCTCGTGGGTGATGTAGTCGTACTCTTCCCGATCTCAAGATCGCGTAGGCGATCCTTCCCGGCTGCGTTCGGCGCTCCCATGATCGGTCACACGTTCGTAATTTCGTGAATACCTTCCTCTCCCTTGTTCCAGCAGGCAGCGGAGGTTGTAGCACTCTCCTCGTGATTCCGGCAGCACAACGGCGTGGTACCGCAAGTAGAGGGGATATCTCGCAGGGCTTCGCCTTAAGCCAGAGCGAGTATGGTGGAGTATGAGAGAGCTCCTCGATGATCTAGGGTTTAGACACACCAAGGAGTAAGTGCTAGAGCCGGCAGCTAGGGTTCCGGGGACCCCAAGTCGGCGGCTAGGGCAAAACCCTAGGGGAGCGGCGGCGGCTATGGTGGGCTGCAGCTTCTAGGGTTTGAGGTGAGGGACTTGTATGTTCTAGGAGGGAGCCCTGCCCCTCCTTATATAGGTGGAGGGGCCGGCGACCAAGGGGAGGGAGGGGAGTCCCTCCCCAACTTGGCTTGGAGGGGGCACCGCCGGTTGGAGGAGGGATTCCCTCCCCAACTCGGTTTCCCACTTCCTCCTCTTTCCAAATTTAGCCGTTTGACTTTTCAATTTAGTCGTTTGACTTTTCAAACTAGGATTTGAATTAATCCTTTATTTGGAACAGCGATGACACTTAGTACATGATGCAATCATACCAACTTGATACAACATATTCATGTACCCTTCCCCTCCGGAGTGTCGGACATTCCGGAACATTCTAGAACATTCCCGATGAAAACACCGGAATCATTCCCCAACTCCGAAACGGGACTTTCCTTATATGAATCTTATTCTCCGGACCATTCCGGATCACCTCGTGATATCCCAGATCCCATCCGAGACTCCGAACAACATTCGGTCTCTTTCTCATTCATTCCATAACGACTCAAACAACGTCGAATCCTTAAGTGTGTCTCCCTACGGTTCGTGAATTATGCGGACATGATCGAGACACTTCTCCGAACAATAACCAATAGAGGAATCTGTAAATTCATATGGCTCCCACATATTTCTACGATTACTTTGCGATCGAATGAACCACTTACATACGATACCAATTTCCCTTTGTCTCACGATAGTTTACTTATCCGAGGTTATGATCGTCGGTATCTCTGCATACCTAGTTCAACCTCGTTACTGATAAGTACTCTTTTCTCGTTCCCGTGATATGTGATCCCTTGTGAGCCAGTCACATGCTTGCAAGCTAATTGGATGACATTCCACCGAGAGGGCCCAGAGTATATCTATCCGTCATATGGATGGACAAATCCCACTCTTGATCCATGTGTCTCAACCAATACTTTCCGAACACTCAATGCCACCTTTATAGCCACCCAGTTACGGTGTGGTGTTTGATGTCATCAAAGCATCCATCCAGCAAAGGTGATATGCATGATCTCATGGTCGAAGGAATTAGGTTACTATGTATCAGAAAGCATATAGCAATTGAACTATTGAAATGACTTGATCTTTTTGCTACGCTTATCTATAGGAGTATGTCCATCATATCATTCTCCTAACGATATGATCTTGTTGTTGATAACATCTCAATGTTCATGATAGGGAAACCACAATCATATATCAACCAACAAGCTAGTGATGTATAGAGGCTATACTAGGGACTTCAAATTAAGTTTACAAATCACACAAGTATCAATGTTTCCTTGTTAATACTATTATAGCATGAATGTAAACATTTATCATAAACACAAAGATATAATAATAACTACATTTATTATTGCCTCTAGGGCATATCTCCAACAGTCTCCCACTTGCACTAGAGTCATCTAATCTATATTACATGGTAATATACCAAACACCCATGGCAGTTTGGTGTTGGTCATGTTTTGCCCTCGGGAGAGGTTTAGTCAACGGATCCGCCACATTCAGATCTGTGTATACTTTGCAAATCTTTATATACCCATCTTGGATATGTTCTCAAATAGCGTGAAAACGTAGCTTGATGTGCTTCAGCTTCTTGTGTGACCTTGGTTCTTGCGCATTGGCTATGGCGCCCATGTTATCACAGTAGATAGACATTGGGTCCAGCGCACTAGGAACCACACCCAGCTCTGTAATGAACTCTTTCATCCATATCGCTTCTTGTGAAGCCTCCGAAGCAGCCATGTATTCCGATTCAGTTGAAGATCTCGCCACAACGCTTTGCTTTGCACTCCTCCAGCTAACTGCTGCACCATTCAAAATAAATACGTATCTAGATTGTGATTTAGAATCATCCGGATCGGTGTTCCAACTAGAATCGGTGTAACCATTAACAATGAGCTGTTCATCACCTCCATAAGAAAGAACCATATCCTTAGTTCTTCTCAAGTATTTAAGGATGTTTTTGATCATTGTCAATGATCCACTCTGGATCACTTTGATATCTGCTAGTCAAACTAACGGCATATGCAATGTCGGGTCTAGTACATAGCATGGCATACATTAGAGATCCTATGGTGAGGCATAGGAGTCTTACTCATCCTTTCTCTATCTTCTGCCGATGTCGGACTTTGAGTTTTACTCAAGGTCGTATTGGGCAACATGGGCAAGAACCCTTTCTTGCTATCTTCCATTCCAAATCTCTTTAGAACTTTGTCCAAATATGTACTCTGTGATAATGATATTTGGAGTTTCGATCTATCTCTATAAATCTTTATGCCTAATATGTAAGCTGCTTCGCCAAGATCCTTCATTGAAAAACTATTATTCAAATATTCCTTGACACTATTAAGAAGGTCTACATCATTCCCAATCAACAATATGTCATCTACATATAGTATTAAGAATGCTACAGAGCTCCCACTCACTTTCTTGTAAATACAAGCATCTCCATAAGTTTGTATAAAACCAAAACATTTGATCACCTTATCAAAACGTTGATTCCAACTTCGGGACGCTTGCTTCAATCCATAGATGGATCGTTGAAGTTTGCATACCTTGTTAGCATCTTTAGGATCGACAAAACCTTTGGGTTGCATCATATACAACTCTTCATCAATGTCTCCATTGAGGAATGTTGTTTTGACATCCATCTGCCATATCTCATAATCATAATATGCAGCGATTGCTAACATAATCCTTACAGACTTTAGCTTCGCTACTGGTGAGAAAGTCTCATCGTAGTCAACTCCTTGAATTTGTCGAAACCCTTTTTACAAGTCGAGCTTTATAGATGATAACATTACCATCAAGATATGTTTTCTTCTTGAAGATCCATTTGTTCTCGACAACCTTAGGCCATCCGTAAGTCCACCAAAGTCCTTACTTGGTTTTCGTACATGGATCCAATCTCGGTTCATGGCTTCTTGCCATTTATTGGAATCTGGGCTCATCATCGCTTCCTCATATGTCTCGGGTCATCGGTGTTATCCACCAACATGACACTCATAACGGATCATACCAATGGAGTGGTACGAGTTCTCGTTGACCTCAGGCTCTGTAGCAACTTCAACCAAGTTTCATGATCATCATCATTAGCTTCCTCTCTAATTGGTGCGGGCACCACAGAACGCCTTCGGTGCTGTGCTACTCGCAATTTCGAGAGAAGGTTCGACAACCTCGTCGAGTTCTACTTTCCTTCCAGTCACTTCTTTCGAGAGAAATTCCTTCTCTAGAAAGGATCCATTCTTGGCAACAAAGATTTTGCCTCCGGATCTATGATAGAAGGTATACCCAATAGTTTCCTTCGGGTATCCTATGAAGACGCATTTTTTCGCTTTGGGTTCAAGCTTGTCCGGCTGTAACTTCTTTACATAGGCTTCGATTCCCCAAACTTTAAGGAACAACAATCTAGGTTTCTTCCCAAACCATAATTCATACGGTGTCGTTTCAACGGATTTAGATGGTGCCCTATTTAAAGTGAATGCGGTTGTTTCTAATGCATAACCCCAAAATGATAGCGGTAAATCTGTAAGTGACATCATAGAACGAACCATATCTAAGAGAGTTCGATTATGACGTTCGGACACACCATTACGCTGTGGTGTTCCCGGCGGTGTCAATTGTGAAAGTATTCCGCATTTCGTCAAATGCTCGCCAAACTCGTAACTTAGATATTCACCTCCACGATCAGAACGTAGAAATTTAATCTTCTTGTTACGTTGATTCTCTACCTCACTTTGAAACTCCTTAAACTTCTCGAAAGTTTCGGACTTATGTTTCATGAAATAGATATACCCATATCTACTCAAGTCATCCGTGAAGGTAAGAACATAACGATAACCACCGCGCGATGCTACACTCATTTGACCACACACATCGGTATTTATGATTTCCAATAAGTCCGTAGCTTGCTCCATCATACCAGAAAATGGAGTCTTAGTCATTTTTCCCATCAGACATGCTTCGCATCTTTCAAGTGATTCGAAATCAAGTGATTCAAGAAGTCCATCGGAATGGAGTTTCTTTATACGCTTCACTCCAATGTGACCAAGACGACAGTGCCACATATAGGTCAAATTATCGTTTGATTTCAAACGTTTAGCCTCAATGTTGTTGATATGTGTATTTCCACTATCGAGATTCAATATGAATAGACCATCTATCAAAGGTGCATGTGCATAAAACATATTACTCATATAAATCGAACAACCATTATTCTCGGACTTAAACAAGTAACCGTCTTGCAATAAACAAGATCCTGATATAATGTTCATGCTTAACGCAGGCACCAAATAACAATTATTTAAGTATAAAACTAATCCCGATGGTAGATGAAGGGGTAGCGTGCCGACCGCGATCACATCAACCTTTGATCTGTTTCCCACGCGTATCGTCACCTCGTTCTTCGCTAGCTTCCGTTTATTCTGCGACCTGTTTGAGTTACAAATATGAGTAACCGATATCAAATACCGAGCACTACTACGAGTACTAGTGAGATACACATTAATAACATGTATATCGGATATACCTTTCTTCTTGATGTTGCCGTTCTTCAAATCCGCCAAGTACTTTGGGCAATTCCGCTTCGAGGACCTTCTCCCTTGCATAAAAGCACTCGGTTTAGGGCTTAGGTCCAGCCTTGGTCTTCTTCCATGCGTGGTAACTTTCTTACCACCCTTCTTGAAGTGTCCTTCCTTAGACTTGCCTTTCTTGAATTTGGTGGTCTTATTGACCAACAACACTTGGTGCTCTTTCTTGATCTCCACTTCTGCAGACTTTAACATAGCAAACAGTTCTGGCAACTGCTTGTTCATGTTCTGCATGTTGTAGTTCATCACAAAGTTCTTGTAACTTGGTGGTAGTGATTGGAGGACACGGTAAATCCCCAAAGCATTAGGAATCACTATACCCAAGCTTTGAAGTTTGTTTGCGTGCCCACACATCTTAAGCACATGCTCACTGACGGAGCTGCCCTCTTCCATCTTGCAGTTAAAGAAATTTTCAGAAGCCTCATAACATTCAATTGCGGCATGAGTCTCAAAGATCAATTTGAGATCCTCGACAATATCATATGGGTCTGAATTCTCAAACCTTTTCTGAAGCTCCGATTCCAAACCATACAAGATAGCACACTGAACTATGGAGTACTGATTCTTCCGAGCGAGGTAAACATTCTTTACTTCATCGGAAGCATCAGCTGCAGGTGGGTCACCCAGCGGTGCATCCAACACATAGGTCAAATTACCAGCTGTGAGGACAATCCTCAAATTGCGGAACCAATCCGCGAAGTTGCTTCCATTGTTTTTCAACTTTTCTTTCTCTAGGAACGCATTAAAATTGATGGTAGGGGCTGCCATTGATCTACAACATATTTGCAATAGTTTAGACTAAGTTTATGACAAATTGAGTTCAAATTAATAATAAAGTTAATCTAGGTGAACTCCCACTCAAAACAACATCCCTCACATTGTTTTAGTGATCACACGAACCAAATCCACTACATCAACACCGATCATCACGAGAGTTGATATAGTTTCAATGGCGAACAATCGTCATGTTCATCATATCTACTATATGATTCATGCTTTACCTTTCGGTGATCCGTGTTCTGAGACCATGTCTGTACATGCTAGGCTCGTCAAGATCAAACCTTAGTTTCCGCATGAGCAAATCTGGCTTGCTCACATTGTATACACTTGCGGAATCTAACACACCCGATCATCACGTGGTGCTTCGAAACAACAAGCTTTAGCAACGATGCTAACTAAGGGTGAACACTTTATGACTTGAAATTCATGTGCATGAGGGATCATCTTATAATGCTACCGTCGTCTACTAAGCAATACAAGATGCATAAAGGATTAACATCACATGCAATTCATAATATGTGATATGATATGGCCTTTCTACTTTGTGCTTCCGATCTCCATCTTCTAGCACGAACATGATCTCCATCATCATCGGCATTGCATCAAGGTCAATGACGCCTCTCCATGGTTGTCGTCCACCGGCTTCAACTATTACAACTACTTTGAATAGACACGCGGGTCTTAACATAAATTAAAGACAACCATATGGCTCCTTCCGGTTGCCAACTTACAATAAGGAACATTGCATACATCAAATATAATCACAATCATGGCCATATCACATCACTGAACACCCCTGCAAAACAAAGTTAGACGTCTCTACTTTCTTTGCATGTTTTACGTGGCTTGGGGCTTTCTATAAGTGTCGCTCTAACTTACGAACATGAACCACAACATTGATACTAGTATTGTTAATCACCCGTTGTAAATTGGATCTTAACTATGCTAGGAGAAACAGGCACCCGCAAAGCCACTTATGCAATACAAGTTGCATGTCAAGCGTGGAGCAAGTCTCATGAATGATTTCATGTAAGGTTAGCCCGGGCCGCTTCATCCCAACATACCGCAAGATGCAAAGTACACAAGAAGCAATCGACAATAAAAGCATCAACGCCCACAATGACCATTGTGTTCTACTCGTGCAACAGATCTACATATAGACACGGCTCTGATACCACTGTAGGGTTTCGTAGCATGGAAAACAAAAAATTTCTATCGCATACAAACAAACAAGCCAAGATCTATCTACTAGATTGTAGCAAAGAGTCGATGGAATAACTTACCCTCGAAGATTCCAAAGTGTTTAACGAGAGTGGATTCTCGTGGGTGATGTAGTCGTACTCTTCCCGATCTCAAGATCGCGTAGACGATCCTTCCGGCCATGTTCCAAGGCGCTCCCGATCGGTCACTGCGTTAACTCGACGAAGACCTTCCTCTCCTTGTTCCATGAGGCAAAGAAAGGGAGGTTGTAGCACTCTCCTCGTGATTCCCAAGACTGACTGGCGTGGTACCGAGTAGAGGGAGATCTCGAGGCTTCGCCTTAAGCCGGAGCGAGTATGTTGGAGTATGAGAGAGCTCCTCGGCGATCTAGGGTTTAGACACACCAAGGAGGAAGTGCTAGAGCCGGTGGCTAGGGTTCCGGGGACCCCAAGTCGGCGGCTAGGGCAAAACCCTAGGGGAGCGGCGGCGGCTATGGTGGGCTGCAGCTTCTAGGGTTTGAGGTGAGGGACTTGTGTGTTCTAGGAGGGAGCCCTGCCCCTCCTTATATAGGTGGAGGGGCCGGTGGCCAAGGGGAGGGAGGGGAGTCCCTCCCCAACTTGGCTTGGAGGGGGCGCCGCCGGTTGGAGGAGGGATTCCCTCCCCAACTCGGTTTCCCACTTCCTCCTCTTTTCCTCTTTCCAAATTTAGTCGTTTGACTTTTCAATTTAGCCGTTTGACTTTTCAAACTAGGATTTGAATTAATCCTTTATTTGGAACAGCGATGACACTTAGAACATGATGCAATCATACCAACTTGATACAACACATTTGTAGCATCCCAATTGTCTAACAACTGTAATGCTACCTGGTTTAGTAATAAAATGGCCACTTTCTACATATAATTGTTGCATCATCATATCATGCTCATGTCATCATGCCACCTTGCATTTGAGCATCATACAAAAACCCTTGTGTTTTGGTTCTTATCTCATATGCATTATTATTATATTTGCCTCTTGATATTGTATTTGGTTCTTGATATATTGTGAAATGCCCAAGTTGAGTTGGGGGCATATCTTTTATTTAACTCCACCACCTTTTCTTTCACCACTTTATAATTCCACCATCCAATTAATATGAGCTTGCATTTTAATGGAGTTACTTCTAGCTCATGTGGGTTGGGTGGATCCCACTCAAATTCTTTTGCTTGGCCTTACCCCACTTTTGGGGATGCACATAAATAAATGCCATCGGATTATATTTTGTTTTCACAAGGTTAAGACATGGCATTTAATATTTATGCATGGCCCATGCAAGTACCACCTTGTTGCTTGTCATTTAAATTTTATTTGATTTTCTTTTGCATGGATCATCTCTTTTCCTTTGCTTGAACTTGTTTGTTTTGTCCAAACCATACCCCATACCCCTAATCCAACCCTAACCCCCCTCTCACATCTCTTCCTCTCTCTCTAAACCCTACTCTCTACTCCAAAAACCTAAACCCAATCACCTACACCTAACATCATCTACCATATCACCTAGCTACCCTACACAAAACCCTAACCCAACCACTCCTTCTAGCTCTAGCTCGACCCCACCTGTTTTACCCCTCCCTCTCGGCCTCTCCTCTCTATCATGCATGTCCCCACCGTCCTTGCACCCTCTCCCTGGCCCCACACTCCATCTACTCTCTTCTCTCTCTCCACCCAAACCCATCTAACCCTAGCCGAGCCTACCCCCTCTCTTTTCTTGCTCTCCCTCTCTGACCTACCCACCCCGAGCTCCCTCCTACTTGGCCCACCTGGCAGCCCCCTCCTCTCTGCCTAGCTACCCCTCCCCTGGCCCCATGCCGTGCACGTGAAGTAGAGGAGGATAAAGGTGGCCGAAGCCACCTTCCCCTCCCCCACGCCATCCCCACCTCACCCCGTCCTTATCTACCTCCCTCCCAACCTCTGGCCTCTCCCAGATCTCCCAGGCCGCCTGCCTCCCTCCTCTCCTCTTTCTCCACCGCCACCATCCACACGCCGCCACCGCCGGCCTTCCCCTCACCTCTCCCTAGCCGGTGGAGTGACGTCTGCGGTTGACGAGGAAGACCACGAGGACCCATGCACCACCCACCTGCAGCTTGAAGGAGAAGGACCAGGCGCCCAGGAACGCCGACGCCCCGACGCAAACCCTAGCTCGCCCGGCCCCTGCCTCGTCGCCGATCGTGACCGCCTCGAGCCGTTCCACCTACGCCAACGCCCCCGCGGTGAGTCCCCGAACCCCATAGACATGCCCTTGGCCGTCGTCGTTTCCTGTCGACGCTGTGCGTCCATCGAGCACACTGCGTGCACCCGCGAGCGCGCACCGTCTGTCCGCTTGCGCCTCGCAGAGACCTTAGCTAGCCGCGCCTCCCATCCTAAGCCCGAGCCAGCGTGCTCTGCCCCCTCTAACGCAGCGCTGCGTCGCGGGTTCGACGCCCAGCCCCGCCACGCCGCGCACCGCGCGCGCCACATGCAGAGCGAGGAAGAGAAAGCGATGGCCACGTCGCTTTTCGTAAACCCCCTATCTTTTAATTCCTCAACCCGCGCTACTCTAGGCCCACCTGTCTGTCCCCGTGGCGCTTTTGCAAAAAGTCTCCTGCCGTTGCGAACCCTCAACCCGCAGTCCCAGCACTCACTAGGCGTGTGGGTCTGCGTGTGCCGTGGTCCCACCCGTCATTCGCTGGGGCTAGGCTAGCTGCGGTGTAAAAGGCTTTTCGGAGCGCTGCGTTGCCCAGTCAGCCTGGCCCCACTTGTCACTGGTTGTGGCTACAGTATGGCTAGGTAACAAAAGTTGTTCTGTTTCTGTTTTTAATTCAAATCTTTTTAAAATTTAATTCATATTCAAATTCAAATCAGATTTTAATAACTTTCAAAATATAAATCCAAATAATGCAAATGATATATGTTTTAGAATCAGAAAAATATGAGGATTTCAAATATGCCATCCAAAATATGTTTTGCACACTTAAAATTTCAAGTTGATTTAAATTACAATAAAATGCCCCTGGACCTTAATTAATTAATAACTTTTGATTTATAACTCCAAATTTAACAAATGATATGTCTAAAATGATCAGATCGACGAGACCTTTCTGTTTATGCTATCCATGACTTAAATTGCAGCATGCATCATATAAATATATAGTATACAGCAACTAATATGACAATAAAATGGGGCCAAAACTCTATAAAATGTTCATTTCTTGTACTCTACACCTCACCCATGCCATGCTACCTTATTGCCATGCAACTTGTGCATCATTCATCATGGCATGATTGTTTGCTTGACGCATTTACTCCTATGCTTGTGCACTTTATTTATGTTGGCCCTTGTTTGTTTGGTTCTTCTTCGAATAGACGCTGAGAAGGGGATATATCAAGAAAACTAGGAGCACTACCCAGATCCGTCTCTCGCTTCAACTGAGTTGCCAGGCAAGCACTACCACATGCTTGCATACATACAGTACCTATTGTCTCTACCTTATTCTTGCATCATTGAGTCGCGATTGCATTAAACTGAATCCCAAATATTGCATTGCCTTTACTTTTAAACCCCACCGAAGCTTGTTCCTCCATCCCATGAGCCATTACTACAGGAGTTGTTTGAGCCATGCGAGTCGTAGGACAGCATGTGTAGGGTATGTGAGAGTCTGATGGATAACGAGGTACCTAAACAACTTAACATGAGTAGTAATGGGATAACTAATGAAAGTGGCACCGGTGGGCAATATCTGCTATTTGGTTTTTCCTGCTCACTTGTGTCCCGTAGGACCCCGAGTACTTGATTCCTGTTCCATGATTATTCGCGCTATCCACATCCGGAGGCTTATGGGACCCTCCTAAGCCAGAGCTTGATTCCGTCTTATTTCTTGGGGCCACAAACTAATTTGAGGTTTTATTTACTATCCTGTACTTATGCCATGCCTTACTGCTTTATTACGATTGTGCGAGGAGCATCTGTACTGTTTAGGATCGGGACACGTTTTCGCGGTGTCGACTGTAGGGGTTCGTAGCATGGAAAACAAAATTTTTCTATCGCATACAAACAAACAAGCCAAGATCTATCTACTAGATTGTAGCAACGAGTCGATAGAGGAACTCACCCTCGAAGATTCCAAAGCGGTTAACGAGAGCAGATTCTCGTGGGTGATGTAGTCGTACACTTCCGATCTCAAGATCGCGTAGACGATCTTTCCGCCATGTTCCTAAGGCGCTTCAATGGTCACATCGTTCGTACTTTCGGCGAAGACCTTCCTCTCCCTTGTTCCAAAGCAGTGGAGGTTGTAGCACTCTCCTCGCGATTCCTAAGAAGACAACGTGGTACCTAAGTAGAGGGAAATCCATGAGGCTTCGCCTTAAAGTGCGAGTATGGTGGAGCTTATGAGAGAGGCTATTAGTGGTCTAGTAATTAGACACACCAATTAGAAGGCTCTAAACCAATTAGAAGGCTCTAAACCGTGGCTAAAGCAATTAGAAGCTCTAAACCAAAACGGCTCTAAACCGGAGGTAGAAGATAGGAACTTGTGTGTCTCTAGGAGGAGCCCTGCCTCCTTTTATGGGAGGGGGTCCTTGGCCAGGGAGAGGAGTCCCTCCCCAACTCGGCCTAGGGCTGGGCGCCTGGAGGAGTCCAACTCCTCCTCCGGGTTGGTTCCAACTCCTCTTGCTTGTTTCCCACGTTTCCTGTTTCCCACAGTTTCTGTTTAGCCGCTTGACTTTCAAACTAGCAATATGACTTTCGTGTTTTGAAACAGCAATAACACTTAGTACATGATGCAATCATTCAATGACACTCATGTACCCTCCCCCCGGTCTTGGGACAATCCGGAACCTTCTAGAACATTCCCGATGAAAACACCGGAATCATTCCCGAACTCCGAAACAGGACTTTCCTTATATGAATCTTATTCTCCGGACCATTCCGGATCACCTCGTGATATCCCGGATCCCATCCGAGATTCCGAACAACATTCGGTATCTTTCTCATAATACCATAACTACTCAAACAACGTCGAATCCTTAAGTGTGTCTCCCTACGGTTCGTGAATTATGCGGACATGATCGAGACACTTCTCCAAACAATAACCAATAGAGGAATCTGGAAATTCATATGGCTCCCACATATTTCTACGATTACTTTGCGATCGAATGAACCACTTACATACGATACCAATTTCCCTTTGTCTCACGATAGTTTACTTATCTGAGGTTATGATCGTCGGTATCTCTGCATACCTAGTTCAACCTCGTTGATAAGTACTCTTTTCTCGTTCCGTGATATGTGATCCCTTGTGACCAAGTCACATGCTTGCAAGCTAATTGGATGACATTCCACCGAGAGGGCCCAGTATATCTATCCGTCATGGATGGACAAATCCCACTCTTGATCCATGTGTTTCAACCAATACTTTCCGAACACTTAATGCCACCTTTATAGCCACCCGATTACGGTGTGGTGTTTGATGTCATCAAAGCATCCATCCGGTAAAGGTGATATGCATGATCTCATGGTCGAAGGAATTAGGTTACTATGTATCGAAAGCATATAGCAATTGAACTATTGAAATGACTTGATCTTTATGCTACGCTTATCTATAGGAGTATGTCCATCACATCATTCTCCTAATGATATGATCCTTGTTAATAACATCTCAATGTTCATGATCGGAAACCATGATCATATATTAACCAACAAGCTAGTTTAACAAGAGGCTTTACTAGGGACTCTTATTTTAGTTTACAAATCACACAAGTATTAATGTTTAGGTTAATACAATTATAGCATGGTATGTAAACATTTATCATAAGTATGAAGATATGATAATAACCTACTTTATTATTGCCTCTTGGGCATATCTCCAACAGTCTCCCACTTGCACTAGAGTCAATAATCTAGTTTCAAACCTTTGTGTATTCAACACCTATGGCTTTACGGTGTTGTATGTACACGATTGCTAGTGGTCAACTGATCTCGGATCCGATACTTCAGTCCGTGTGTAATTGCATGTATTTGCGTCTCTACGCATCACTCATTCTCTAATGAGATGGCTTTGTATAAATTTGGTCTTTCGGTGTGACCTTTAGTTCTTTGGGGTTAAAACATGTTGATAATATTGTCGCACAATATATCTTCATAGTATTATCCCTCTGTGAACTACACCTAGTTTGATAACAAACTACTTGACACAAATGCCCTCTTTTCGCTATAATAGCAGTCATATACTTAGCCTTTTGTTGTAGTATCTGTCACAATGTATTAACTTTGGAACTCATCCAAATCCATTATGGAACTCACTTTCCATTATATTGTGCCACCCTTAGTTTAAATTGAGATACACTTAATTTGTACTTTGTGACAAAACTAGTATCAATGTAGTACTTTTACAATGAACTAACCATCTATTTGTCACTTCTACAAATATTATACTCTTAGTTCTTCCAAAAGATCATAAGAATATCCTTACTATTGTCCAATGATCATCTTACGAATCATTCTGGTATATGCTCACAACATTTAGAGCATAGGACATATCTGGATTTGTACATATCACAGTATGATTGATATAAATACTCTTTGTGATTTTATACATCAAGTATCAATCTATACTTGATTATTTGTTTCACTTTACCAAATGTCAATACACTTGAATATATCATCAACATTGAACTTATTCAATCCTTTCTGTGCGACAAGAACCTCTCTTGTAGTTTCTATATTGAACTCATTCAATATCTTGTCTATGTACTTCTGGCACAACCATATTAGCGTCTATTGATGCTAAATATTTGGGTTTTGCCTAAGTCTTTCATCGGGATGAAATTCTTAACTTGTGTTAATAAAAAAGATACATCACTTCCAATCAACAATATGTCTCCTACATAATGTATTAGAAATATGTCTTAGCGCTCCCACTTAATTTCTTGCAAATGCAAGCATCTTCATTGTCTCTGATGAATTTAAACTCTTTTAACAATTTCATCATTGTGAAGATTCCAACTCCTCGATGCTCACTTCAACCATTGAAGTTTGCATATGCTTTTAGCATCCTTTGAATTAACAAAACCCTATGGACCATGTTACGCACATGTCCTAGGTAACGATTCTATTAGAAGAACTTGTTTTGTTTATTCAACTACCATATAACAAATTATATGTAGGGGTTGCTACATTAATCCGTCTAGACTAAATATCACTATGAAAGATCAAATCTTGTCATAGTCAACCTTTGAACATTGTTGTGAACTCTTTCCCAACATGTCGACTATTTCATAGATGTGAAACATCCATGTCTATTTCTTTATAGATCCAGACACAACTATAAGGTCTTACACCTTTCTCGAGGGTCCTTCAAGTTCAAAACTTGATTTCTCGTGTATGGAACTATCACGGATTTTATGGCTTCAAGCCATTTTACGGAGTCAGGGCTCATCATCGCTTCTTTGCATGTAGTACGTTCATTATTCTCAAAATAATGATTCAACCCTCAAATCTTGGTATTTGATTGTTTACTTGACCTACTTGTTTCAATAGGAACTTTAGATCTCCGTGATCACAACCTTTGAGGCACGTGAGCCATGAGCATTATTCTTTGCCTCCTAACACTTTTCGGCGCTAAGACTCGCACATATAGCTAAGGTTCCTTTAACCTTATCAAAGTTCTATTTTCCTCCCACTTAACTTTTCACGAAAAATTCCTTCTCAAAGAAACTTGACGTTTTAAGTGACAAACACTTTTGTCTCCGATGTTATGGAGGATTACTTAACAGTTATTCAAAATAACATACAAAGACAGGTTCATCCGACTTTGGTTGCACACATCTTTCTTATGCATAGCATACCAATGTTTAAGAAAGGACAACTTGGGTTTTAACCCAAACCATAACCTTATATGGTGTCATTTCAACGGATTATGATGGAGCTCTTTTCAGTGGAAAAACGGTAATCTCTAAAGCTTTTAATCTTTAAAATATAATGGCAGTTTTATAAATTATACCTTTGATCTTACCATGTCAAACAAGGTTTAATTACATATCTCGAACGCTCCATACTCTTATGGTGTTTCGGGAAAATGCAAATCCATGGAACGATTCCTTAAATCTTAGGTATTATGCTAAACTCTGTAACTCAAATATCTTCCTTTATGATCTTTATCATAAACTGTTTATATTCTTGTTACAATGATTTTGCACTTCATCTTGAAAGTCTTTTGAACTCTTCAAATATTTCACACTTCATCCTTATTAAGTAAATATTCATATATTCACTCAAATTTTCGGAGAAAGCATATGAAGTTAAAATCCATCGCTCTTGACTACACATAATGAATTTCATACAACAATATGTACTAGTTCCAATAAGCTAGTCATTCGTTCCCTTTCGGCCTATGAACGAAGTTTTAATTATCTCTAGGAAAGTTTCACAAGCGTCATTTGATCAAAATCAAATAGACTCCAAAATTCCATCCATATGGAGTTTCTTCATGTTTTCTTTCCAATATAATTTAAACGGCGATGTCACTTCCTAAGTGATCTTTCAATCAATTTGTCTTTCGACATTTTTAGCACTAGTTTTATGGATGTGATTCCTCCAACGAGATTTGCGAATCATCCATCTTTTATGGATTACGGCAATTATTTGAACAACCCTTTTGTTCTCATAATACCTGATAAAACAAATCTTTGAAGGCAAGCTTTGATGTTTAACGAGCAACACAATAACCCTTTATTTTGTTCTCGATGAACATCATCACATATTCTTTTGCTAGTTACTTAGGCCATTGTAGTTCATGAATTGTGTTGTTTCGTATGACGATTCACACCAACAAATTCAGTATCAAATACTTAAGAACCACATTGTTTAACAAGCAAAGAATACAACCATAACACGTATATCATCTATATACTTAAACTACACAATTCTAGTCTTTTCTTTTCTGCCATATACTTATGAGATTCTCTTTCAGTATTTCCTTTTCTGTTTGAAAGAATCTATCAACATCAATTAGTGGAGTCATTCATATGACACATAGCCCAAAACATGTATAGTTAAATACCAATGTCTTTGGACTTGCACTTTGAAGTAGATCACCATCATCAAATGTTTGGTGTTCTTTCAAATTCCTTTATTTAGTAATCTTCTTTGTGTAGTAAACATTTTACCTACATCAAATATTCACCCTTATTATGGATTTATCCATGATCAAGATACTTTTAGCTTGTAACGGTGAATCGCAAGTATAATGTTGCTCTCCAAAACCTTTTGGAGGATTAGGACAACTAGTGTCTCCAACCTTTTGCAAATTCTCATCAAATATGAGAACATGACTTTTGCCATATTATACTCTATCATGTTGCAACCAAAATTTTGTTTCAGATATCACAATATCTTCCACACATCATGGTTTCTGAAACAACTCTTTCAGATCCTAGATAACCTTGATATTAAGAGAATCCTTTGAATATCAAGAATCGTGGAGACAAACATGATACTTATATACTAACATTGGAATTGTTACTCTTGTTTTAATACCAATTATTAAACTTCATGGAGTAACCGAACTTCTTGAAAGTTTGCAATAGGACTTTTAAACTTTAGATTAACACTTCAAAACAATACGATACCGTTCGTAAAGTAACTAACCGAATTCTATAGCTCTATCATCTCAATTATAACTAAGCGCAAGGTGGTAAGCGGATGCCAATGACTACAACAACTATGCAAATTCACTTTGATTTAGTTTATGATAAATTGAGTTCTAATTAATAATTAAATTAATCTAGGTGAACTCCCTCAAAACAATATCCCTCACATTGTTTTAGTGATCGCACGAACCAAATCCACCACATCAAAACCGATCATCACGAGAGTTGATGTAGCTTCAATGGCGAACAATCAACATGTTCATCATATCTACTATATGACTCATGCTCTACCTTCGGTAATCCGTGTTCTGAGGCCATGTCTGCATGCTAGGCTCGTCAAGATCAAACCTTAGTTTCGCATGAGCAAATGGCTTGCTCACGTTGTATACACTTGCAGAATCTAACACACCCGATCATCACGTGGTGCTTCGAAACAACAAGCTTTAGCAACGGTGCTAACTAAGGGTGAACACTTTAAGACTTGAAATTCATGTGCATGAGGGATCATCTTATAATGCTACCGTCGTCTACTAAGCAATACAAGATGCATAAAGGATTAACATCACATGCAATTCATAATATGTGATATGATATGGCCTTTCTTCTTTGTGCTTCCGATCTCCATCTTCCAGCACGAACATGATCTCCATCATCACCGGCATTGCATCAAGGTCAATGACCTCTCCATGGTTGTCGTCCCGGCTTCAACTATTACAACTACTTTGAATAGACACGCGGGTCTTAACATAAATTAAAGACAACCATATGGCTCTGCGGTTGCCAACTTACAATAAGGAACATTGCATACATCATATATAATCACAATCATGGCCATATCACATCACAAGACACCGCAAAACAAAGTTAGACGCCTCTACTTTCTTTGCATCTTTTACGTGGTTTGGGGCTTTCAATAAGTGTCGTTCTAACTTACGAACAAGAACCACAACATTGATACTAGTATTGTCAATCACCCGTTGTAAATTGGATCTTAACTATGCTAGGAGAAAGGCACCCATAAAGCCACTTATGCAATACTAGTTGCATGTCAAGCGTGGAGCAAGTCTCATGAACGATGTCATGTAAGGTTAGCCGGGCCGCTTCATCCCAACATACCGCAAGATACAAAGTACACAAGAAGCAATCGACAATAAAGCATCAACGCCCACAATGACCATTGTGTTCTACTCGTCTGCAGATCTACATATAGACACGGCTCGATACCCTTTGTAGGGGTTCGTAGCATGGAAAACAAAATTTTTCTATCGCATACAAACAAACAAGCCAAGATCTATCTACTAGATTGTAACGAGTCGATAGAGGAACTCACCCTCGAAGATTCCAAAGCGGTTAACGAGCAGATTCGTGGGTGATGTAGTCGTACACTTCCGATCTCAAGATCGCGTGAGCGATCTTTCCGTACGTTAAAGCGGCGCTTCCATGATCGGTCACACGCGTTACTCGGAAGACCTTCCTCTCCCTTGTTCCAAAGGTGCGGAGGTTGTAGCACTCTCCTCGCGATTCCGGTGACAAGGCGTGGTACCTAAGTAGAGGGAAATCCCGAGGCTTCGCCTTAAGCCGGTGCAGTATGGTGGAGCTTATGAGAGGCTATTAGTGGTCTAGTAATTAGACACACCAATTAGAAGGCTCTAAACCAATTAGAAGGCTCTAAACCGTGGCTAAAGCAATTAGAAGCTCTAAACCAAACGGCTCTAAACCGGAGGTAGAAGATAGGAACTTGTGTGTCTCTAGGAGGAGCCCTGCCCTCCTTTTATGGGAGGGGTCCTTGGCGCCAGGGAGGAGGAGTCCCTCCCAACTCGTCCTAGGGCTGGGCGCCGGCTGGAGTCCAACTCCTCCTCCAGTTGGTTCCAACTCCTCTTGCTTGTTTCCCACAGTTTCTGTTTCCCACAGTTTCTGTTTTAGCCGCTTGACTTTCAAACTAGCAATTTGACTTTCATGTTTTGAAACAGCAATAACACTTAGTACATGATGCAATCATTCAATGACACACTCATGTACCCTCCCCGAGTGCTTGGGACAATCCGGAACCTTCTAGAACATTCGATGAAAACACGGAATCATTCCCGAACTCAAACGGGACTTTCCTTATATGAATCTTATTCTCGGACCATTCCGGATCACCTCGTGATATCCGGATCCCATCCGAGACTCCGAACAACATTCGGTATCTTTCTCATAATACCATAACTACTCAAACAACGTCGAATCCTTAAGTGTGTCTCCCTACGGTTCGTGAATTATGCGGACATGATCGAGACACTTCTCCGAACAATAACCAATAGAGGAATCTGGAAATTCATATGGCTCCACATATTTCTCGATTACTTTGCGATCGAATGAACCACTTACATACGATACCAATTTCCCTTTGTCTCACGATAGTTTACTTATCCGAGGTTATGATCGTCGGTATCTCTGCATACCTAGTTCAACCTCGTTATCGATAAGTACTCTTTTCTCGTTCCCGTGATATGTGATCCCTTGTGACCAAGTCACATGCTTGCAAGCTAATTGGATGACATTCCACCGAGAGGGCCCAGAGTATATCTATCCGTCATCCGGATGGACAAATCCCTCTTGATCCATGTGTTTCAACCAATACTTTCCGAACACTTAATGCCACCTTTATAGCCACCCGATTACGGTGTGGTGTTTGATGTCATCAAAGCATCCATCCGGTAAAGGTGATATGCATGATCTCATGGTCGAAGGAATTAGGTTACTATGTATCAGAAAGCATATAGCAATTGAACTATTGAAATGACTTGATCTTTATGCTACGCTTATCTATAGGAGTATGTCCATCACATCATTCTCCTAATGATATGATCCTGTTGTTAATAACATCTCAATGTTCATGATCAGGAAACCATGATCATATATTAACCAACAAGCTAGTTTAACAAGAGGCTTTACTAGGGACTCTTATTTTAGTTTACAAATCACACAAGTATTAATGTTTCCGGTTAATACAATTATAGCATGGTATGTAAAAATTTATCATAAGTATGAAGATATGATAATAACCCACTTTATTATTGCCTCTTGGGCATATCTCCAACATCGACAATCCCAGTTTTGGGTTCCCAGTCGTTCACAGCCGTCCACCCAAACCTCGGGTCCGTCTCGGAGTCAGCTAACCGTTATGGTGTACTCAAGGGTGGCCCCAAATATTTCTGAATCCTGATTGCTTTGTCGTGAAGGCCTCGTTGGGTTTTGATTTGGTTTTCCGAGGTTGATCGAGTGTGTGTTGCTATTTGTGCACCCTGCGGTAAAACTTTCTGAAAGCCGTGTCCGCGGTTATGGACGACTTGGAGCACAGTTTCTCGATCATAGACAAGCATAACTAAAGTACCGCTTTTAATTTGACTAAGTAATTGACTAGTAAATAGTGCAACACTCATGGAATGGTTAATAAAATTGCCAACAGATGGGGGGGTTGTTCGTCCGCTTCCTCGTTGGTAAGCGAGGAGGAGGATGGATCTGTGGATATTACTGTTATAACTGTTGTCATTAAATCACGGACGTCCGTCTATCTTTGGTTAGGCGGATGGTTAGCGAGTATCTATAGAACTGTTAGGGTTTATCTTTTGCTGCAATTGCGTCACCCCAGGTTGTGTCCCCTTTAGAGGCATAAAGACTTGCTGAGTACCCCTAGGGTCTCACACGATAAAGTATTGGTTCAGATGAACAGGTACACTCACAAGATGGATATTGGGTGGAGGAGGCTGATGATGTGGGCAACGATCGTTCGGTGTAGAGATTCCGGGAACGGGGATCCGTGAGATCTGTGGGCGGGATGTGCTTATTTCTGGGCATCTTATGTCGATTTGCTTTTTATCCGTACTCGGACCTTGTTTGCCGCTTTCGCCTGATACTCTGATGTGTGATGTATGAGGAAATATCCTAAACTATTATATCTATCTAGGTCATTTGAATCTTGCCGTATGGCGTTGCTATATTTCCTTTCTTTTTAGATGGTATGGCTCTGATGTACTATTGTATGGTGGCTTGCATACATACTCATTTGTGTATGTAGTTGATCCTTCGCCGATTACGCCCGTACTTGTCCCGATGACTGGAAATGGTTGGGACGGCCGAAAGGTCTACCCGTGAGTGGCTTTTGTGCCCCACCGTACTATTTCAACCATTTCCGCTCATCCAGGCTTATATCTAGGAGCGTAATTCACCGAGGTAGTTACAATTGGTATCAGAGCCATCCCGCCCTTCAGGGTCTCAGCCAAATGGTCGTTGTCAGTCTAGCAAATATTTTTGGTAGTTATGTATACTAGGGAAAAACAAAACGCGAGAGTAGTACCGCTTCCACTTTTCTTCTTACCCACCCACCCACCCTTTTCTGGTAAGGAAGTGTAACGTTTTCAATCCTCTCCTTAAAGTTCAAACTAGGATTCACGTGTTCTGGGTTTCCGTAGTACCATAGGTTGTGTGTGTGTGAGTGTGTGTGTAATTCCTTGTCTATCTGTTGCATCCAAGTTGTTATCTAATCAGCCTTTAGTTATCAACTGTTGGTACATTCCATACCGACAGGCTTTGCAATCCGACGCGATCTATCTGATTCGTTGTATACCGCCGCGATCTGTCTTACTCTTTGTTATCCGACGTTATCTTGCTTGGGGTGTTCGTTTCCGTAGTTGCTAATCTTTAGGTTCATCGTGAGCAGAAGGGGTTAGGATATGTGTTTTACTTGTTCATGTGCGGAGTAATGATTTGAGTGCGGGATGGAGTCGCGACCATACCACTACTCCTATCATTCGCATTTGTATATTGAATTGGTAGAGTCACTAATCTTGATTCGTTAAGTGATTTTGCGCATCTAGTGGTATTTTAATGCCGAAATTTGCGGAAAAATTTTCTTTGATATATTTGTGTACCACACTCCTTTTCAGTCGTGTGAGATACGCTTAATATCTTCTATGTGCTTTGAACTTTGTTGATATTTTAATATCATCTTAGTAATTTGTATACTTTAATCTGGGTTAATTCCATCTTGGTACTATTTTGGATTATTATTATTCTCCATTATAGTACTGACTTGTGTTTTATATCAATCACAGGATGGCGCCACCACGCCGTTCAGATGAGGACATACCACCTGAACTGGGGGCCGCGTTGTCAAACATCGCCAATGCCTTGGCAATGATGCAGAACCAAGGCGTTTGGAAGAAAGTGTCGGGAGGAATGAGTTTGCTCCACCTCCACCTCCCAAGCGGGTGACATCAAAAGCTTCACGAAGTTCAACCCACGCCAATTTGATGTTTCGATCAACCACTTGATGCGATGATTGGTTGCGTGAGATGTCAAGGTTCTTGAGACTGATGTGCACGAGCAAGAATGGGTAAAATGTGCTACTCACCTTCAAGGGAGATGCAGATCTCGTGGGAGAATTACACGAAGGCAAGTCACCGGTTTTCAGCCTACTTGGAACAGTTCTGAGCTTTCAAGAGCAATTCTGCCGAGATTGTCATGGAAAGGATGAAGGCAGTCTTTCTCAACCTCAAGCAGGGAAATGATAATGTCAATACCTACATCAGGAACTTCATGAAACTCTCTCGTTATGGTGGTGATGAGATCTCAGATTACAAGAAGAAACAAAAGAGGTTCCGGCAAGGCCTCAATGCATCGATCAAATATGCAATCACACATGCAAGGCCGGCATCTTTCCTGGAACTTCAAAGATACTGACCTGCAGAGGAAGCCAGTAGGCAAGTGTTTGAGGAGTCAAAGAAACACAACCGTGACGCACCAAGCTCTTCAGCTATGTCAGCTCCTTCTAAGCGGCGTGTCTGGGTTCCTAACACCCCACCGTCGCTCCCGGCTTCACCAAGACCTTCAAGCTACGCGGCAAGGCCACCAAACTTCATCACTGCTGCTCCCAGGGGCTACAACCACCACTACCCTGGAGCGCCTGGCGAGTCCACAGCCACGTTGCTCCACGTCCACCTGGTGCTTGTTTCACGTGTGGAGACCCTGGGCATCTAAACTGGAACTGTCCGTTGAAGAACAAAGCTCTTCCTCCACCCCCTCCAAGATCTGCGGCAAGCTCTCCTATGGTTCGTGCACCACCACCTCGGGCTCTCAACATCAACACCAAGCCCGGGTCTATTGTTGCTCGTGCCAACTGTGTCAACGCCGCTCAAGCTGAGCATGCACCTGGAGTTGTGATGGGTATGCTTTCCGTTAACTCAGTCCCTGCACAAGTTTTGTTTGGTTCTGGTGCATCGCATTCATTTGTTTCTCACAAGTTTGCAAATGAGAATGAGTTAGTCTTGGTTCCTCTCCTTAAGCGGTTGGTGGTACAATCTCCTGGTTCAAACATGAGGGCTGTTCATATCAGCTATGGCAATCAAATTGAGATTGGTGGCTCTTCGTTCTCGGCGTCCTTAATTGTTCTGGGCAATTCTGACATTGATTTCATCTTGGGCATGGATTGGTTGACAGCAAATGCAGCTGTGATTGATTGTGCTGAACGCTCGGTTTCTCTGAAGATTCCTGAAGGCCATATAGTCTTCTCTCCAAGTTTGACTCCTGCTATCCAGCTTTTCTCTTTGGCGCCTCTGAATGATGTAGCATCCCAATTGTCTAACAACTGTAATGCTACCTGGTTTAGTAATAAAATTGCCACTTTCTACATATAATTGTTGCATCATCATATCATGCTCATGTCATCATGCCACCTTGCATTTGAGCATCATACAAGAACCCTTGTGTTTTGGTTCTTATCTCATATGCATTATTATTATATTTGCCTCTTGATATTGTATTTGGTTCTTGATATATTGTGAAATGCCCAAGTTGAGTTGGGGGCATATCTTTTATTTAACTCCACCACCTTTTCTTTCACCACTTTATAATTCCACCATCCAATTAATATGAGCTTGCATTTTAATGGAGTTACTTGTAGCTCATGTGGGTTGGGTGGATCCCACTCAAATTATTTTGCTTGGCCTTACCCCACTTTTGGGGATGCACATAAATAAATGCCATCGGATTATATTTTGTTTTCACAAGGTTAAGACATGGCATTTAATATTTATGCATGGCCCATGCAAGTACCACCTTGTTGCTTGTCATTTAAATTTTATTTGATTTTCTTTTGCATGGATCATCTCTTTTCCTTTGCTTGAACTTGTTTGTTTTGTCCAAACCATACCCCATACCCCTAATCCAACCCTAACCCCCCTCTCACATCTCTTCCTCTCTCTCTAAACCCTACTCTCTACTCCAAAAACCTAAACCCAATCACCTACACCTAACATCATCTACCATATCACCTAGCTACCCTACACAAAACCCTAACCCAACCACTCCTTCTAGCTCTAGCTCGACCCCACCTGTTTTACCCCTCCCTCTCGGCCTCTCCTCTCTATCATGCATGTCCCCACCGTCCTTGTACCCTCTCCCTGGCCCCACACTCCATCTACTCTCTTCTCTCTCTCCACCCAAACCCATCTAACCCTAGCCGAGCCTACCCCCTCTCTTTTCTTGCTCTCTCTCTCTCTCTGACCTACCCACCCCGAGCTCCCTCCTAATTGACCCACCTGGCAGCCCCCTCCTCCCTGCCTAGCTACCCCTCCCCTGGCCCCATGCCGTGCACGTGAAGTAGAGGAGGATAAAGGTGGACGAAGCCACCTTCCCCTCCCCCACGCCATCCCCACCTCACCCCGTCCTTATCTACCTCCCTCCCAACCTTTGGCCTCTCCCAGATCTCCCCAGAGGCCCTGCCTCGCCTCCCCTCCTCTCCCTCTTTCTCCACCGCCACCATCCACCGACGCCGCCACCGCCTTCCCTTTCACCTCTCCCTAGCCGGTGGCGTGACGTCTGGTTGACGAGGAAGACCACGAGGACCCCTGCACCACCCATGCCTTGAGGAGAAGGACCAGCGCCAGAACGCCGACGCCTGACGCAAACCCTAGCTCGCCCCGCCTCGCCGATCGTGACCGCCTCGAGCGTTCCACCCACGCCAACGCCCCGGTGAGTCCCGAACCCCATAGACATGCCCTTGGCGTCGTCGTTTCTGTCGGCATTCGTCCGCCGACTGCTGCGTGCCATCGACAGCGCACTGCTCGTCTGCGCCTCGCAGAGACCTTAGCTAGCGCCTCCCTCCTGTCACCAAGCGAGCAGTAGCGGCTCGCCCCTCGCACGCGCTGCACAGGTTCGACGCCCGGCCAGCCCGCCACGCGCCGCCGCGCGCGGATGCAGAGCGAGGAAGAAAGCGATGGCCGCTGCGTCGCTTTGCGAAACCCCCTATCTTTTAATTCCTCAACCCGCGCTACTCTAGGCCCACCTGTCTGTCCCCGTGGCGCTTTTGCAAAAGTCTCCTGCCGTTGAACCCTCAACCCAGAGTCCCCACAAGACTCATTGCGTGTGGGTCTGCGTGTGTCGTGGTCCCACCCACATTCATTTGAGGCTAGGCTAGTCATGTAAAAGGCTTTTCGGAGCGCTGCGTTGCCCAGTCAGCCTGGCCCCACTTGTCACTGGTTGTGGCTACAGTATGGCTAGGTAACAAAAGTTGTTCTGTTTCTGTTTTTAATTCAAATCTTTTTAAAATTTAATTCAAATTCAAATTCAAATTCAAATCAGATTTTAATAACTTTCAAAATATAAATCCAAATAATGCAAATGATATATGTTTTAGAATAAGAAAAATATGAGGATTTCAAATATGCCATCCAAAATATGTTTTGCACACTTAAAATTTCAAGTTGATTTAAATTACAATAAAATGCCCCTAGACCTTAATTAATTAATAACTTTTTATTTATAACTCCAAATTTAACAAATGATATGTCTAAAATGATCAGCTCGACGAGACCTTTCTGTTTATGCTATCCATGACTTCAATTACAGCATGCATCATATAAATATATAGTATACAGCAACTAATATGACAATAAAATGGGGCCAAAACTCTATAAAATGTTCATTTCTTGTACTCTACACCTCACCCATGCCATGCTACCTTATTGCATGCAACTTGTGCATCATTCATCATGGAATGATTGTTTGCTTGACGCATTTACTCCTATGCTTGTGCACTTTAATTATGTTGGCCCTTGTTTGTTTGGTTCTTCTTCGAATAGACGCTGAGCAGGGGATATATCAAGAAAACAAGGAGCACTACCCAGATCCGTCTCTCGCTTCAACTGAGTTGCCAGGCAAGCACTACCACATGCTTTCATACATACAGTACCTATTGCCTCTACCTTATTCTTGCATCATTGAGTCGCGATTGCATTAAACTGAATCCCAAGTATTGCATTGCCTTTACTTTTAAACCCCACCGAAGCTTGTTCCTCCATCCCATGAGCCATTACTAAAGGAGTTGTTTGAGCCATGCGAGTCGTAGGACAGCATGTGTAGGGTATGTGAGAGTCTGATGGATAACGAGGTACCTAAACAACTTAACATGAGTAGTAATGGGATAACTAATGAAAGTGGCACCGGTGGGCAATATCTGCTATTTGGTTTTTCCTGCTCACTTGTGTCCCGTAGGACCCCGAGTACTTGATTCCTGTTCCTTGATTATTCGCGCTATCCACATCCAGGAGGCTTATGGGACCCCCCTGAGCCAGAGCTTGATTCCGTCTTATTTCTTGGGGCCACAAACTAGTTTGAGGTTTTATTTACTATCCTGTACTTATTGTTGGAGATATGCCCAAGAGGCAATAATAAAGTGGTTATTATCATATCTTCACACTTATGATAAATGTTTACATACCATGCTATAATTGTATTAAAAGGAAACATTAATACTTGTGTGATTTGTAAACATAAAAGAGTCCCTAGTAAAGCCTCTTGTTAAACTAGCTTGTTGGTTAATATATGATCATGGTTTCCTGATCATGAACATAGAGATGTTATTAACAAACAGGGTCATATCATTAGGAGAATGATGTGATGGACATACTCCTATAGATAAGCGTAGCATAAAGATCAAGTCATTTTAAATAGTTCAATTGCTATATGCTTTCTGATACATAGTAACCTAATTCCTTCGACCATGAGATCATGCATATCACCTTTGCCGGATGGATGCTTTGATGACATCAAACACCACACCGTAACTGGGTGGCTATAAAGGTGGCATTGAGTGTTCGGAAAGTATTGGTTGAGACACATGGATCAAGAGTGGGATTTATCCATCCATATGACGGATAGATATACTCTGGGCCCTCTCGGTGTAATGTCATCCAATTAGCTTGCAAGCATGTGACTGGCTCACAAGGGATCACATATCACCGGAACGAGAAAAGATTACTTATCGGTAACGAGGTTGAACTAGGTATGCAGAGATACCGATGATCATAACCTCGGATAAGTAAACTATCATGAGACAAAGGGAAATCGGTATCGTATGTAAGTGGTTCATTCGATCGCAAAGTAATCGTAGAAATATGTGGGAGCCGTATGAATTTCCAGATTCCTCTATTGGTTATTGTTCGGAGAAGTGTCTCGATCATGTCCGCATAATTCATGAACCGTAGGGAGACACACTTAAGGATTCGACGTTGTTTGAGTAGTTATGGTATTATGAGAAAGAGACCGAATGTTGTTCGGAGTCTCGGATGGGATCCGGGATATCACGAGGTGATCCAGAATGGTCCGGAGAATAAGATTCATATAAGGAAAGTCCCGTTTCGGAGTTGTGGAATGATTCCGGTGTTTTCATCGGGAATGTTCTAGAAGGTTCCGGAATGTCCGGCACTCCGGGGGGGAGGGTACATGAATGTGTTGTATCAAAGTTGGTATGATTGCATCATGTACTAAGTGTCATCGCTGTCCGAAATAAAGGGTTAATTCAAATCCTAGTTTGAAAAGTCAAACGGCTAGTTTGAAAAGTCAAACTGCCAGTTTTCGGAAAGAGGAGAAGGAGGATTGGTGGAGGCCGAATTGGGGGAGGGTTCCTCCCTTGGCCGGCGCACCACCAAGCCGACTTGGGGAGGGACTCCCCTCCCCTTGGCCGCCGGCCCCTCCCATCTATATAAGGAGGGGCAGGGCTCCCCTCCTAGAACACACAAGTTCCTATCTTCTACCTCCGGTTTAGAGCCGTTTCGGTTTAGAGCTTCTAATTGCTTTAGCCTTCGGTTTAGAGCCTTCTAATTGGTTTAGAGCCTTCTAATTGGTGTGTCTAATTACTAGACCACTAATAGCCTCTCTCATACTCCACCATACTCGCACCGGCTTAAGGCGAAGCCCTGCGGGATCTCCCCTCTACTTTCGGTACCACGCCGTTGTCTTTGGGAATCGCGAGGAGAGTGCTACAACCTCCGCTGCCTGGAACAAGGGAGAGGAAGGTCTTCGTCGAGTACCGATGTGACCGATTGCGAGGCTAGCCGAACGCACTTGGGAAGGATCGCTCTACGCGATCTTGAGATCGGAAAATCGACTACATCACCCACGAGAATCTGCTCTCGTTAACCGCTTTGGAATCTTCGAGGGTAAGTTATTCCATCGACTCATTGCTAAAATCTAGTAGATAGATCTTGGCTTGTTTGTTTGTATGCGATAGAATTTTTTTTTCCATGCTACGAACCCCTACAGTGGTATCAGAGCCGTGTCTATATGTAGATCTGTTGCAGTAGAACACAATGGTCATTGTGGGCGTTGATGCTTTATTGTCGATTGCTTCTTATGTACTTTGCATCTTGCGGTATGTTGGGATGAAGCGGCCGGGCTAACCTTACATGACATCGTTCATGAGACTTGCTCACGCTTGACATGCAACTTGTATTGCATAAGTGGCTTTCTTGGTGCTGTTTCTCCTAGCATAGTTAAGATCCAATTTACAACGGTGATTGACAATGCTAGTATCAATGTTGTGGTTCTTGTTCGTAAGTTAGAACGACACTTATTGAAAGCCCCAAACCACGTAAAATATGCAAAGAAAGTAGAAGCGTCTAGCTTTGTTTTGCGGGGTGTCGATGATGTGATATGGCCATGATTGTGATTATATTTGATGTATGCAATGTTCCTTATTGTAAGTTGGCAACCGGCAGGAGCCATATGGTTGTCTTTAATTTATGTTAAGACCCGCGTGTCTATTCAAAGTAGTTGTAATAGTTGAAGCCGGTGGACGACAATCATGGAGAAGCATCATTGACCTTGATGCAATGTCGGTGATGATGGAGATCATGTTCGTGCTTGAAGATGGAGATCGGAAGCACAAAGAAGAAAGGCCATATCATATCACATATTATGAATTGCATGTGATGTTAATCCTTTATGCATCTTGTATTGCTTAGTAGACGACGGTAGCATTATAAGATGATCCCGCATACACATGAATTTCAAGTCATAGAGTGTTCACCCTTAGTTAGCACCGTTGCTAAAGCTTGTTGTTTCGAAGCACCACGTGATGATCGGTTGTGTTAGATTCTACAAGTGTATACAACGTGAGCAAGCCAGATTTGGTCATGCGGAAACTAAGGTTTGATCTTGACGAGCCTAGCATGTACAGACATGGCCTCAGGAATACGGATTACCGAAAGGTAGAGCATGAGTCATATAGTAGATATGATGAACATGTTGATTGTTCGCCATTAAAGCTATATCAACTCTCGTGATGATCGGTTTTGATGTGGTGGATTTGGTTCGTGTGATCACTAAAACAATGTGAGGGATATTGTTTTGAGTGGGAGTTCACCTAGATTAATTTAATTATTAATTAGAACTCAATTTATCATAAACTAAATCAAAGTGAATTTGCATAGTTGTTGTAGTCATTGGCATCCGTTTACCACCTTGCGCTTAGTTATAATTGAGATGATAGAACTATAGAATTCTGGTTAGTTACTTTACGAACTGGTATCGTATTGTTTTTGAAGTGTTAATCTAAAGTTTCAAAGTCCTATTGCAAACTTTCAGTAAGTTCTGGTTACTCCATGAAGTTTAATAATTGGTATTAAAATCAAGAGTAACAATTCCAATGTTAGTATATAAGTATCATGTTTGTCTCCATGATTCTTGATATTCAAAGGATTCTCCTAATATCAAGGTTATCTAAGGATCTGAAAGAGTTGTTTCAGAAACCATGATGTGTGGAAGATATTGTGATATCTGAAACGAAGTTTTGGTTGCAACATGATAGAGTATAATATGGCAAAGTTCATGTTCTCATATTTTGATGAGAATTTGCAAAGGGTTGTAGACACTTGTTGTCCTAATCCTCCAAAAGGTTTTGGATAGCAACATTATACTCGTAATTCATCGTTATAAGCTAAAGGTAGTTTGATCATGGACGATTCCATGATAAGGATGAATATTTGATGTAGGTAAAATGTTTACTACACCAAGAGATTACTAAATAAAGGAATTTGAAAGAACACCAAACATTTGATGATGGTGATCTACTTCAAGGTGCAAGTCCAAAGACATTGGTATTTAACTATACATGTTTTGGACTATGTGTCATATGTATGACTCCACTAATTGATGTTGATAGATTCTTTCAAATGTAAAAGGAAATCTTGAAGAGAATCTCATAAATATATGGCAGAAAAGAAAAGACTAGAATTGTTCAGTTTAAGTATATAGATGATATACATGTTATGGCTATATTCTTTGCTTATTAAACAATGTGGTTATTAAGTATTTGATACTGAATTTGTTGGTGTGAATCGTCATACGAAACAACACAATTCATGAACTACAATGGCCTAAGTAACTAGCAAAAGAATATGTGATGATGTTCATCGAGAACAAATAAAGGGTTATTGTGTTGCTCGTTAAACATCAAAGCTTGCCTTCAAGATTTGTTTTATCAGGTATTATGAGAACAAAAGGGTTGTTCAAATAAATTGCCGTAATCCATATAAGATGGATGATTCACAAATCTCGTTGGAGAAATCACATCCATAAAACTAGTGCTAAAAATGTCGAAAGACAAATTGATTGAAAGATCACTTAGGAAGTGACATCGCCGTTTAGATTAATAATGGAAAGAAAACATGAAGAAACTCCATGTGGATGGAATTTTGGAGTCTTCCGATTTTTGATCAAATGACGCTTGTGAAACTTTCCTAGAGATAATTAAAACTTCGTTCATAGGCCAAAAGGGAACGAATGACTAGCTTATTTGAACTTGTACATATTGTTGTACAAAGTCCATTATGTGTAGTCAAGAGCGATGAATTTCAACTTCATTTCCTTTCTCCGAAAATTTGAGTGAATATATGAATATTTACTTAATAAGGATGAAGTATGAAACATTTGAAAAGTTCAAAGACTTTCAAGATGAAGTGCAAAATCATTGTAACAAGAATATAAACATTTTATGATAAAGATCATAAAGGAAGATATTTGAGTTACAGAGTTTAGCATAATACCTAAGATTTAAGGAATCGTTCCGTGGATTTGCATTTCCCGAAACACCATAAGAGTATGGAGCGTTCGAGATATGCAATTAAACCTTGTTTGACATGGTAAGATCGAAGGTGTAATTCATAAAACTGCCATTGTATTTTAAAGATTAAAAGCTTTAGAGATTACCGTTTTTCCACTGAAAAGAGCTTCATCATAATCCGTTGAAATGACACCATATAAAGTTATGGTTTGGGATAAAACCCAAGTAGTCCTTTCTTAAACATTGGTATGCTATACATAAGAAAGATGTTTGCAACCAAAGTCGGATGAACCTGTCTTTGTTAAGTATTCCTCCATAACACCGGAGACAAAAGTGTTTGTCGCTTAGAACGTCAAGTTTCTTTGAGAAGGAATTTTTCGTGAAAAGTTAAGTGGGAGGACAATAGAACTTTGATAAGGTTAAAAGAACCTTAGCTATATGTGCAGAGTTGCGCAGCGCCGAAAAGTGTTCCGGAGGCAGCAATAATGCTCATGGCTCATGTGCCTCAAAGGTTGTGGTCATGGAGATCTAAGTTCCTATTGAAACAAGTAGGTCGGGTAAACAATCAAATACCAAGATTTGAGGGTTGAATCATTATTTGAGAATAATGAACCGACTACGTGCAAAGAAGCGATGATGAGCCCTGACTCCGTCAAATGGCTTGAAGCCATAAAGTCCGTGATAGTTCCATACACGAGAAATCAAGTTTTGAACTTGAAGGACCCTCGAGAAAGGTGTAAGACCTTACAGTTGTGTTTGGATCTATAAATAAATAGACATGGATGTTGCACATCTATGAAATGGTCGACATGTTGGGAAAGAGTTCACAACGATGTTCAAAGGATTGACTATGACAAGATTTGATCTTTCATAGCGATATTTAGTCTAGACGGATAAATGTAGCAACCACTACATATAATTTTGTTATGTGGTAGTTGAATAAACAAAACAAGTTCTTCTAATAGAATTGTTACCTAGGACATGTGCGTAACATGGTCCATAGGGTTTTGTTAATTCAAAGGATGCTAAAAGCATATGCAAACTTCAATGGTTGAAGTAAGCATAGCGGAGTTGGAATCTTCACTATGATGAAACTGTTAAAAGAGTTTAATTTCATCAGAGACAATGAAGATGCTTGCGTTTGCAAGAAATTAAGTGGGAGCGCTAAGACATATTTCTAATACATTATGTGGAAGACATATTGTTGATTGGAAATGATGTATCTTTTATTAACACATATTAAGAATTTCATCTCGATGAAAGACTTAGGCAAAACCCAAATATTAGGCATCAATAGACGCTAATATGGTTGTGCCAGAAGTACATAGACGAGATATTGAATGAGTTCAATATAGAAACTACAAGAAAGTTTCTTGTTGCACAGAAAGAATTGAATGAGTTCAATATTGATGATATATTCAAGTGTATTGACATTTGGCAAGTGAAACAAAATTCAAGTATAGATTGATACTTGATCACAAAGAGTATTTATATCAATCATGCTGTGATGTGTACAAATCCAGATATGTCCTATGCTCTAAATGTTATGAGCATATACCAGAATGATTCATAAGATGATCATTGGACAATAGTAAGGATATTCTTATAATCTTTTGGAAGAACTAAGAGTATATTATTTGTAAAAGTGACAAATAGATGGTTAGTTCATTGTAAAAGTACTACATTGATACTAGTTTTGTCAAAAAGTACAAATTAAGTTTATCTCAATCTAAACTAAGGGTGGCACAATATAATGGAAAGTGAGTTCCATAATGGATTTGGATGAGTTCCAAAGTTAAGACATTGTGACAGATGCTACAACAAAAGGCTAAGTATATGACTGCTATTTTAGCAGCAAAAGAGGGCATTTGTGTCAAGTAGTTTGTTATCAAACTAGGTGTAGTTCACAGTGGGATAATACTATGAAGATATATTGTGCGACAATATTATCAACATGTTTTAACCCCAAAGAGCTAAAGGTCACACCGAAAGACCAAATTTATACAAAGCCATCTCATTAGAGAATGAGTGATGCGTGAGACGCAAAGACATGCAATTACACGGACACGGAAGTGTCAGATCCGGAGATCAGTTGACCACTAGCAATCGTGTACATACAACACCGGAAAGCCATAGGTGTTGAATACACAAAGGTTTGAAACTAGATTATTGACTCTAGTGCAAGTGGGAGACTGTTGGAGATATGCCCAAGAGGCAATAATAAAGTGGTTATTATCATATCTTCACACTTATGATAAATGTTTACATACCATGCTATAATTGTATTAAAAGGAAACATTAATACTTGTGTGATTTGTAAACATAAAAGAGTCCCTAGTAAAGCCTCTTGTTAAACTAGCTTGTTGGTTAATATATGATCATGGTTTCCTGATCATGAACATAGAGATGTTATTAACAAACAAGGTCATATCATTAGGAGAATGATGTGATGGACATACTCCTATAGATAAGCGTAGCATAAAGATCAAGTCATTTTAAATAGTTCAATTGCTATATGCTTTCTGATACATAGTAACCTAATTCCTTCGACCATGAGATCATGCATATCACCTTTGCCGGATGGATGCTTTGATGACATCAAACACCACACCGTAACTGGGTGGCTATAAAGGTGGCATTGAGTGTTCGGAAAGTATTGGTTGAGACACATGGATCAAGAGTGGGATTTGTCCATCCATATGACGGATAGATATACTCTGGGCCCTCTCGGTGTAATGTCATCCAATTAGCTTGCAAGCATGTGGCTGGCTCACAAGGGATCACATATCACGGAGCGAAAAGAGTACTTATCGGTAACGAGGTTGAACTAGGTATGCAGAGATACCGATGATCATAACCTCGGATAAGTAAACTATCGTGAGACAAAGGGAAATTGGTATCGTATGTAAGTGGTTCATTCGATCGCAAAGTAATCGTAGAAATATGTGGGAGCCATATGAATTTCCAGATTCCTCTATTGGTTATTGTTCGGAGAAGTGTCTCGATCATGTCCGCATAATTCACGAACCGTAGGGAGACACACTTAAGGATTCGACGTTGTTTGAGTAGTTATGGTATTATGAGAAAGAGACCGAATGTTGTTCAGAGTCTCGGATGGGATCCGGGATATCACGAGGTGATCCGGAATGGTCCGGAGAATGAGATTCATATAAGGAAAGTCCCGTTTCGGAGTTGTGGAATGATTCCGGTGTTTTCATCGGGAATGTTCTAGAAGGTTCCGGAATGTCCGGCACTCCGGGGGGGAGGGTACATGAATGTGTTGTATCAAAGTTGGTATGATTGCATCATGTACTAAGTGTCATCGCTGTCCTAAATAAAGGGTTAATTCAAATCCTAGTTTGAAAAGTCAAACGGCTAGTTTGAAAAGTCAAACGGCTAGTTAGAAAAGTCAAACTGCCAGTTTTCGGAAAGAGGAGAAGGAGGATTGGTGGAGGCCGAATTGGGGGAGGGTTCCTCCCTTGGCCGGCGCACCACCAAGCCGACTTGGGGAGGGACTCCCCTCCCCTTGGCCGCCGGCCCCTCCCATCTATATAAGGAGGGGCAGGGCTCCCCTCCTAGAACACACAAGTTCCTATCTTCTACCTCCGGTTTAGAGCCGTTTCGGTTTAGAGCTTCTAATTGCTTTAGCCTTCGGTTTAGAGCCTTCTAATTGGTTTAGAGCCTTCTAATTGGTGTGTCTAATTACTAGACCACTAATAGCCTCTCTCATACTCCACCATACTCGCACCGGCTTAAGGCGAAGCCCTGCAGGATCTCCCCTCTACTTCCGGTACCACGTTGTCTTCTTGGGAATCGCGAGGAGAGTGCTACAACCTCCGCTGCTTTGGAACAAGGAGAGGAAGGTCTTCGTCAGTACCTAACGTGTGACCGATTGAGCGCTGCTGAACGCAGCACGGAAGGATCGTCTACGCGATCTTGAGATCGGAAAGTGTACGACTACATCACCCACGAGAATCTTCTCTCGTTAACCGCTTTGGAATCTTCGAGGGTAAGTTATTCCATCGACTCGTTTCTACAATCTAGTAGATAGATCTTGGCTTGTTTGTTTGTATGCGATAGAAAATTTTTGTTTTCCATGCTACGAACCCCTACACTTATGCCATGCCTTACTGCTTTATTACGATTGTGCGAGGAGCATCTGTACTGTTTAGGATCGGGACACGTTTTCGTGGTGTCGACAATTCCAGTTTTGGGTTCCCAGTCGTTCACAGCCGTCCACCCAAACCTCGGGTCCGTCTCGGAGTCAGCTAACTTCGTTGCGGGTGTACTCCAAGGGGTGGCCCCCGGAAATATTTCTGAATCCTGTGATTGCTTTGTCGTGAAGGCCTCGTTGGGTTTTGATTTGGTTTTTCCGAGGTTGATCGAGTGTGTGTTGCTATTTGTGCACCCCTGCAGGGTAAAACTTTCTGAAAGCCGTGTCCGCGGTTATGGACGACTTGGAGCACAGTTTCTCGATCATAGACAAGCATAACTAAAGTACCGCTTTTAATTTGACTAAGTAATTGACTAGTAAATAGTGCAACACTCATGGAATGGTTAATAAAATTGCCAACGGATGGGGGTTGTTTCCGCTTCCTCGTTGGTAGCGAGGAGGAGGATGGATCGTGGATATTCTTGTTATAATTGTTGTCATTAAATCACGGACGTCGTCTATCTTTGGTTAGGCGGATGGTTAGCGATATCTATAGAACTGTTAGGGTTTATCTTTTGATGCAATTCGTCACCCAGTTGTGTCCTTTAGAGACATAAAGACTTGCTGAGTACCCCTAGGGTCTCACACGATAAAGTATTGGTTCAGATGAACAGGTACACTCACAAGATGGATACTGGGTGGAGGAGGCTGATGATGTGGGCAACGATCGTTCGGTGTAGAGATTCCGGGAACGGGGATCCGTGAGATCTGTGGGCGGGATGTGCTTATTTCTGGGCATCTTATGCCGATTTGCTTTTTATCCGTACTCGGACCTTGTTTGCCGCTTCCGCCTGATACTCTGATGTGTGATGTATGAGTAAATATCCTAAACTATTATATCTATCTAGGTCATTTGAATCTTGCCGTATGGCGTTGCTATATTTCCTTTCTTTTTAGATGGTATGGATCTGATGTACTATTGTATGGTGGCTTGCATACATACTCATTTGTGTATGTAGTTGATCCCTTCGCCTGCCGATTACGTCGCCCGTACTTCTCCCGATGACTGGAAATGGTTGGGACGGCCGAAAGGTCTACCCGTGAGTGGCTTTTGTGCCCCACCGTACTATTTCAACCATTTCCGCTCATCTAGGCTTGTATCTAGGAGCGTAATTCACCGAGGTAGTTACAACATTCATGTACCCTTCCCCTCCGGAGTGCCGGACATTCCGGAACATTCTAGAACATTCCCGATGAAAACACTGGAATCATTCCCCAACTCCGAAACGGGACTTTCCTTATATGAATCTTATTCTCCGGACCATTCCGGATCACCTCGTGATATCCCGGATCCTATCCGAGACTCCGAACAACATTCGGTCTCTTTCTCATTCATTCCATAACTACTCAAACAACGTCGAATCCTTAAGTGTGTCTCCCTACGGTTCGTGAATTATGCGGACATGATCGAGACACTTCTCCGAACAATAACCAATAGAGGAATCTGGAAATTCATATGGCTCCCACATATTTCTACGATTACTTTGCGATCGAATGAACCACTTACATACGATACCAATTTCCCTTTGTCTCACGATAGTTTACTTATCCGAGGTTATGATCGTCGGTACCTCTACATACCTAGTTCAACCTCGTTACCGATAAGTACTGTTTTCTCGTTCCCGTGATATGTGATCCCTTGTGAGCCAGTCACATGCTTGCAAGCTAATTGGATGACATTCCACCGAGAGGTCCCAGAGTATATCTATCCGTCATATGGATGGACAAATCCCACTCTTGATTCATGTGTATCAACCAATACTTTCCGAACACTCAATGCCACCTTTATAGCCACCCAGTTACGGTGTGGTGTTTGATGTCATCAAAGCATCCATCCAGCAAAGGTGATATGCATGATCTCATGGTCGAAGGAATTAGGTTACTATGTATCAGAAAGCATATAGCAATTGAACTATTGAAATGACTTGATCTTTATGCTACGCTTATCTATAGGAGTATGTCCATCATATCATTCTCCTAACGATATGATCTTGTTGTTGATAACATCTCAATGTTCATGATAGGGAAACCACAATCATATATCAACCAACAAGCTAGTGATGTATAGAGGCTATACTAGGGACTTCAAATTAAGTTTACAAATCACACAAGTATCAATGTTTCCTTGTTAATACTATTATAACATGAATGTAAACATTTATCATAAACACAAAGATATAATAATAACTACATTTATTATTGCCTTTAGGGCATATCTCCAACAAAAACGGCATTCCTTAATGGAGACATTTATGAAGAGTTGTATATGATGCAACCCAAAGGTTTTGTCGATCCTAAAGATGCTAACAAGGTATGCAAACTTCAACGGTCCATATATGGATTAAAGCAAGCATCCCGAAGTTGGAATCAATATTTTGATAAGGTAATCAAAAGCTTTGGTTTTATACAAACTTATGGAGAAGCTTATATTTACAAGAAAGTGAGTGGGAGCTCTATAGCATTCTTAATACTATATGTAGATGACATATTGTTGATTGGGAATGATGTAGACCTTCTTAATAATGTCAAGGATTATTTGAATAATAGTTTTTCAATGAAAGATCTTGGCGAAGCAGCTTACATATTAGGCATAAAGATTTATAGAGATAGATCGAGACGCCTAATATCATTGTCACAAAGTACATATTTGGACAAAGTTCTAAAGAGGTTTGGAATGGAAGATAGCAAGAAAGGGTTCTTGCCCATGTTTCCCAATACGACCTTGAGTAAAACTCAAAGTCCAGCAACGGAAGAAGATAGAGAAAGGATGAGTAAGACTCCCTATGCCTCATCCATAGGATCTCTAATGTATGTCATGATATGTACTAGACCCGACATTGCATATGCTGTTAGTTTGACTAGCAGATATCAAAGTGATCCAGGAGTGGATCATTGGACAGCGGTCAAAAACATCCTTAAGTACTTGATAAGAACTAAGGATATGGTTCTTTCTTATGGAGGTGATGAACAGCTCGTTGTTAATGGTTACACCGATGCTAGTTGGAACACCGATCCGGATGATTCTAAATCACAATCTGGATACGTATTTATTTTGAATGGTGCAGCAGTTAGCTGGAGGAGTGTAAAGCAAAGCGTTGTGGCGAGATCTTCAACTGAATCATAATACATAGCTGCTTCGGAGGCTTCACAAGAAGCGATATGGATGAAGGAGTTCATTATAGAGCTCGGTATGGTTCCAAGTGCGTTGGACCCAATGTCTATCTACTGTGATAACATGGGCGCCATAGCCAATGCGCAAGAACCAAGGTCACACAAGAAGCTGAAGCACATCAAGCTACGTTTTCACGCTATTTGAGAACATGTCCAAGATGGTGACATAAATATTTGCAAATTACACACAGATCTGAATGTGGCGGATCCGTTGACTAAACCTCTCCTGAGGGCAAAACATGACCAACACCAAATTTCCATGGGTGTTCGGTATATTACCATGTAATCTAGATTAGTTGACTCTAGTGCAAGTGGGAGACTGAGATATGCCCTAGAGGCAATAATAAATGTACTTATTATTATATATTTGTGTTTATGATAAATGTTTACATTCATGCTATAACAGTATTAACCGGAAACATTAATACTTGTGTGATTTGTAAACTAAATTAGAGTCCCTAGTAAGGCCTATTCATAATACTAGCTTGTTGGTTAATAGATGATTGTGGTTTCCCTATCATAAAAATTGAGATGTTATTAACAACAAGATCATATAATTATGAGAGTGGTATGATGGACATACTCCTATAGATAAGCGTAGCATAAAGATCAAGTTATTTTAATAGTTCAATTGCTATAAGATTTCGGATACATAGTAACCTAATTCCTTCGACCATGAGATCATGCTTATCACCATCACCGGAAGGATGCTTTGATGACATCAAACACCACACCGTAACTGGGTGGCTATAAAGATGGCATTGAGTGTTCGAAAAGTATGGGTTGAGACACATGGATCAAGAGTGGGATTTGTCCATCCATATGACGGATAGATATACTCTGGGCCCTCTCGGTGGAATGTCATCCAATTAGCTTGCAAGCATGTTACTGGCTCACAAGGGATCACATACCACGGGAACGAGAAAAGAGTACTTATCGGTAACGAGGTTGAACTAGGTATGCAGAGATACCGACGATCAAAACGTCGGATAAGTAAACTATCGTGAGACAAACGGATATTGGTATCATATGTAAGTGGTTCATTCGATCGCAAAATAATCATAGAAATATGTGGGAGCCATATGAATTTCCAGATTCCTCTATTGGTTATTGATCGGAGAAGTGTCTCGATCATGTCCGCATAATTCACGAACTGTAGGGAGACACACTTAAGGATTCGCTGTTGTTGAGTAGTTATGGAATGATGAGTAAGAGACCTAATGTTGTTCGGAGTCTCGGATGGGATCCGGGATATCACGAGGAGATCCGGAATGGTCCGGAGAATAAGATTCATATAAGGAAAGTCATGTTTCGTAGTTGGGGAATGATTTCGGTGTTTTCACCACGAATGTTCTAGAAGGGTCCGGAAGGTCCGGCACTCCGGAGGGGAAGGGTACATGAATGTGTCATGACAATATGGAATGTTTGCATCATGTACTAGGTCACTTGGCTGGGCAAAATAAAGAGAGAAATCAAATCCAAGTTTGAAAGTCAAACGCCAATTTGAAAAAGTCAAACGGCAAGTTTGCTTGATGGTGGGAGAGTAGGAAACCTACTTGGGGACGAAGCCCCCTCCCTCCACCCACCGGCCAAGGAGGCCGAGTTGGGGGAGGACTCCCTCCTCCCAACCGGCCACCCTCCACCTATATAAGGAGGGGTAGGGCGCCCCCTACCCCTCACACCCAAAACCCTAGCCCCAAGCCGTCGGTGCCACCACCTCCTTGTGTTGCCGCCGCCTAGGGCACCTCCAACTCGGCGAGTTGGGGTTTACCCAAACCCTAGCCGCCGGCCAAGCCCTCCCCTTGGTGCCCTCTAAACCCTAGATCACCAAGGCCTCTCTCATACTCCACCATACTCGCTCCGGCTTAAGGCGAAGCCCTGCAAGATCTCCCCTCTACTTCCTACACCATGCCGTCGTGCTGCCGGAATCGCGAGGAGAAATCTACAACCTCCGCTGCCTGCTAGAACAAGGGAGAGGAAGGTCTTCATCAAGTACCGAACATGTGACCGACTACGGAAGCGATGCCGAAACGCAGCGCTGGAAGGATTGTCTACGCGATCTTGAGATCGGCAAGAGTACGACTACATCGCCCACGAGAATCTGCTCTCGTTAACCGCTTTGGAATCTTCGAGGGTGAGTTCCTCTATCGACTCGTTGCTACAATCTAGTAGATAGATCTTGGCTTGTTTGTTTGCATGCGGTAGAAATTTTTTGTTTTCCATGATACGAACCCCTACACATACTTGAGTTGATCCTTCTTTGGTGATGTGAGTACTATCCCAGCACCCAGACCCATCTTTGTCTTGGATCCGTTAAAGTGCATCTTCCAGTAATTCAGGTCTGGCGGTGGTGGTTCGTATTGCATTTCCATCCAATCCACGAAGAAATCAGCTACAGCTTGAGATTTTATTGCATCTCGTCAGTCATACTGTGGAGTGTATGGTGCTATCTCTATGTCCCACTTTGCCACTCGGCCACTGGCGTCTTTGCTGCCCAAAATATCCGAGATAGCTGCCTCGCATATTACCCGGATTGGGTGTTCTTGGAAATAATGCTTCAGCTTCTTTGCTGCCATATACACCCCGTATGTCATTTTTTGGTAATGGGGGTAATTTTGCTTTGATGTAGAGAGCACTTCGCTCAGGTAATAAACTGGTCTTAGGACTGATTTGCCCTCTTCTTCATGTTCTACCACTATCACCGCACTAACAACTCTATTGGTTGCTGCGATATAGAGCAGCATTGGCTATTTGGATAATGGTGAAGCTAATATTGGTGCTGTTGCCAACATCTTTTTGAGTTCATGGAAAGCACTATCGTCTTGCTGTGTCCATGTGAATTTGTATGATTTTTTCATCAGTTGATATAATGGTAAGGCTTTTTTGCCTAGCCGACTGACAAACCTACTCAACAAGGCCAGGCATCCTGTAAACTTCTGGACATTGTTGAGGGTTTTCGGCAACTCCATTCTTTCGATGGACCTGATTTTAGTCGGGTTAGCCACAATTCCTCGGCTAGACATGAGAAATCCGAGTAATTTTCCAGCCGGGACACCAAATGTGCACTTTTCCGGGTTAAGTTTCATCCGGAATCTTCTTAAGTTTGCGAATGTTTGACGCAAGTCCTCAATTAGAGTATGACTTTTTTTGGTTTTTATTACCACGTCATCAACGTATACTTGAACATTTTTGTCCAGTTGATCTTGCAAGCATTTTTGCATACATCTTTGGTATGTTGCACCTGCGTTTATCAATCCAAATGGCATGGTACGATAGCAATAAGCCCCGTACGGGGTGATAAATGTTGTCTTTATTTGATCATTCGGATTCAATGGTATCTGGTGGAAACCAGAGTATGCATCCACAAATGACAACCACTCACACTCGGCAGTAGAGTCAATGACTTGATCGATCCGTGGCAGGGGGAATGGATCTTTTGGACATGCCTTATTGAGGTTTGTGTAGTCAATACACATGCGCCACACCACTGCCACGTTCGGGTCATCCTTTTTGTTTTCGACCAAGACTGGGTTCGACAACCAATCTGGGTGCAGTACTTCCATGATAAACCGGTATCCAAGAGCCTGGCTATCTCGGCGGCTATCACTTTCCTCCTATCTTCGGCGAAGCGGCGGAGGGGTTTCCTCATCGTCTTGGCATCTGGTCTTACATGAAGAGAGTGCTCATCCAGCTCCCTCGGAACTCCTTGCAGGTCTTGTGTGGACCATGCAAAGATATTCCGATTCTCACGGAGGAAGCTGGTGAGCTCGCTTTCCTATTTGTCAGATAGCCCAGCACCAATGGTAACTATGTGCTCTGGGAAGGCCTCATCAACCTGTATCTTCTTTGTTTCCTTGGTGGTTTGTAAAGACACACTGCCATGCGGGTTAGTGAGTGTCGGCATAGAAATTTGTGCTGCCTTGGCCAGTGCTGCAACTTCCATCATTTGATGCTTTTCCTGCGCTATGACCAGTGATTCGGCCAGCGAAGATCCGGTTGAGGCGCATGCAATAGATCTCTTGTAATCTCCCTCAACTATGATAACTCTGCAAGGAACTGACAACTTCATCTTTAAGTAAGCAATATGAGGAGTAGCCATAAACTTTTCCATAGCCGGCCTGCCGAGTAAGGCATGGTATGAGCTGACAAGGTCAACCACCTCGAATTCTATGGCTTCAGTGCGACAGTTTTCTCTGTGGCCGAATAAGACGTCAACCCAGATCTTGCCAATTGGCTCACAGGACAGTCCCGACACAATACCATGGAAAGTTGTCTTAGTCGGCTCCAACATGTTCATAGTGATCCCTTACTTGAGCATGGTATCCTTGTACATGATATTGATGCTACTACCATCGTCTATCAGTACCTTGGATAACTTCACATTGATATCAGGGCCCATGAATGTTGGATCCAAGACCAGAGAATAACCTCCTGGCGTTGCAATGATCTTGGGGTGATCCTTTATGCTCCAAGTTATCTCATGTTCAGACCAATGCATGTACTTTGGTATTGCCGGCATTGTGGCGTTCACTTCCATCATTCGTCTCTGTTGACTCTTCTTGTCATTCGGCTCTATGACAAATACGACGTAGCTCTGGTGATGCTCAATGTACTCATTTCTGGTTCCATGGCCGACATGAGCGTCATCACCTCGTGGGTTATGCACCTGATGCACAGCCTCCCTTCTTTCTTGGTTATGATATCTTGGCTGCCTGTTCTCATATCTATGATCGGCTCCAACAACTTGAGCATTTCCTCCTGTGAGTGGTGGAGGGGGAGGTGGTGGTAACTGCTGAGTCGGCGAATCCACTATGTCTCCCTTCTGAAACCAAGTGCATTGTCTTGTTGTGTGGTTCGCCGGCTTCCTCGGACTTGGCATGTGGAACTTACACGGCTGATCCAACATCATCTCATTAGTATACTTCTGCCTGTCTTGGTATGGCTTTCTTTGTTCATATGGATTTTTGCCATCATTCTTTGGTATCCATTGATGTTTCCCATTTGTCCTTTAACGTTGGCTACTTCCAGCATCTGGATGATCCTGACTCACAGCTACGACTTGAGTCGAACCATACCTATAGTCTGGTCTTTTGTCTCTTCTCTTGCTTCTATACTCGGTCCTTTCTTGGCGCCTTTGCGACCCAGGTACGACATAGATCTGAGTCTCAGTCATGCCATCTGCCGACATAAGCAGAGGCTGAGTCGGATCTCCTAACGCGTACGAGTCGGCGATTCTTATTGTTTCTGCCAAACTTGCCGGCATATCTCTCTGTAACCTTTGCCACAGTACACTGCCATGCCTACATCCTTGTGCAAACCACGCAATGGCCTGAGACACGATTACCCCTTCACAAGAGTTGCGCATTGTGCACCACCTTGTGAGGAATTACATGTACGTTTCATTTGGCCTTTGCTTGCACATAGCTAGCTGTTGTGGGCAATTCGGCCTCTTGTATATGCTTGTGAAGTTGCTCACGAAAGCTTCCTGAAAATCAATCCAGCTGTTGATGCTTCCGGGTGGCAAATTATTCAGCCACACCCTTGCTGGTCCTTCTAGCATCTGCGGTACATACCACACTGCCCATCTCAAATTTCCCTGTGAGATTTTTACTGCTATTCTATAATCTATGAGCCAGTCTTCTAGCTTTGTGCTTCCATCGTAGGTCTTTGTTCCTCTGGCGAGCTGAAAGTTTGGCACTGGCGGCTCTTTCATGATCCTTGGTCCAAAACATGGTGGACCCTACGGACCTTGCGATTTGATCAGTTCTGCCATTTTTATCCGGTCGAGCTTTAGCCTTGCATCATCCGGCTAGAGATTTCTGCCTCCGAGTCTTGCTCCCATGGCTTGGTACACATGATCCGACAATTCATACCCGTCATTTACCATTGCCGAGTAACCATCATTGTATCTGTTTGCGTTTGGGTCTGCAGGTTGATGCACTGCTTTTCCCATGCTTTGTTGTCTCTTTTCGGGTTGTACTGGCGGAGGATTAGGAGCTAGGTTTCCTCCTCATGTCGAGTGAGTCCCGCGCCTAGGTTGAGGTGCAAAGTTCTGCCCCTCGTTGTCATTTCTTTGTCCTGCTTGCCTTTCTCGGCCAGCGTTTTCTTGGTTCTCATTTCCCTGAGCGACATTTCTTCTTATTCCCTGGCATGGGCCGGGTTTCCTTGAACCACTGCCCGGTCATAAGCAACCATCTGCTTGTTCCTTCCCGAATCTATGCTCTTTTCTTTTCTCTGTCTCGGCGCCACTCCTGGCGAGGAGGCTGTGTGGCCTGCTGATCTCGCCGGGATGGGAGTTGCCGAGTGAACCAGCTGTGACCTCCCAGCTATACCCGGATTCGCCCTGTAGTACGCTTCATTCAGCATTCCTGCTGCTCTCACCAATTCATTTACTCGTTCCTGTTGTTTACTCTTTGCTTCACCCGTCAGATGGGGAAGCTCAGCCATTGCTGCCTCTGCGGCTCTCAGATTTGCTGCCGCAGTGTTGTATGTCAGCCGCATGGCTGTTTTGTTGCTATTTTCTGGTGTTATCTTTGACGTCGCGTCCGCCAATTCTTCATTGAGGTTTCTTCCTCTCAATCTCGTTGCATCAAGCCGGGTCTTAGCGCCCTTGACTCAATTTGACGAGTTGAACTCTCGAATCGTGATATCCACGTCTTGCTGTAACTGTGCCAATTCCTTTGCCTTATCCAAGACTTTTATCCTGGCCACCTCTAACTCGGTCTGCACACGCGCCGGATCAGCTGCTGGCGCTACTGGCTCTGCTAGTTTTTCTATTGCTTCTTGCAATTCTTTGGCTCTTTTAATCCTAGATATGTTCTTTGGCTTCTCTAGTGGTGATTTTGCAGTTCTTGCCGTCCTTGGTGTTTCTTCTGGATTTTCTCCCTCATTCTCATTCACCGCAAGAGCTACTGGAGGAGCTGGGTGATGCAGCCCGTCCTACGACCGCTACTACATCTACTCCCACGAGCTACCCAAGTGGACCCATGACTCGCGCCCGAGCCAAACTCCTTCAAACTAAGGTGAACTCGCTCCTCTCCTTGTGTGACTTCGACACACCCTTGGATGGCTTGCTACTTCACACGCAAACTCTGTGCATCATCAGGTACGAAGAAGCCACCAGTCGCTGCCAGACGCAAGCGGTACTACCGGTTGGGAAGACCGGTACTACCGCTCCAAGCGGTCCTACCGCCTCCCCCTACCGCTCGCCACAGGAAGCACCTCTTCACGCCTCGATAAGCGGTACTACGGTCCTCAGAATCGGTACTACCGGTGGCAGACTATCGCCCTCCTACCGCTCGCGCAGCGCCCAACGGAAGCTCCAGGCCTCAAGCGGTACTACCGCTCGAAGCGGTACTACCGGTTACCACCGTACTACCGTCGCGGACCGGTACTACCGACCTGCTGCACTCGATCGCCTCGGCCTGCCCTGCCTTGTAACCCAACGTATAATTTACCTTTTCATTCTGAAACTACCCCTGTTTTGTGGATGGACTATATATAGCCCCCACCCTCTATTGTAAGTCCTTAGACTTGGATAATAATAGATATTAAGGAAACCCTTTGAGGACTTATATCTATTGGTCTCATGCTCCTACCAAGGAGCACCGGATTATCCACCCCCCTCTTGGATCTTGCTTAAGTGCGTTCAAGTTGTACAAGGCCTTGGGTTCTCGGTGTCTCGCCCCCAAGTCGTCAAGGTCTCACCAAGCACCTCATCCCCCGTTGTTGGCGTGGAGCGAGCTCACCAACACCGATCCTAGGGATTATGTTGGACCGGTTGCCACCGGCGTGAGGAGTAGGCGTGTATCGTGTTTTGGTGTGTGTGTGTTCGTGGTTTTCATCGCTTTCCTCGATTTCATCCACCGACCACCTCTTTCCCCCTTGTTTCTCACGGAATTCGTAAAAGATCGGGCCAACCCCAGGGTTACCCCTTAACATATTGGTATCAAGAGCATGGTTGATCACGAATTTTCCCCCAATTTTTCTTTTATCCGCCTTAAAAACGAAAATCCTACCAAAAAGAGCCCCAATTGCCTTCGGATCGATCTCTGGATTTGGTGAGTTTTTCGTGGTTTTGGTCCATAGATCTGTTGCTTTGGGAGTCGATCTTTAGCCCCTGTTGTTTCTAGCTCAGCCTTTCGGTCAGATTTCCCACGAAATTGAGGTTTTTGGCAAGTTCATCTCGTTTCAGTCCTGTGCCAAGCGGTACTACCGGCGGTGCAAGCGATACTCTCGCAAGTGACCGTACTACTGGTACAAGCAGTACTACCGCTGATTACCGCTCATTACCAGCGGTACTACCGCCGCCATCGACCGCTTTCGCCTTTGACGCCTCGATTGCTCACGACATTTCCACTTCGCTTGTTCGTGGTTCTGTCGCCATTTTCACAACAGCTTCCGCATCAACGTCATCCCGCGCTCAACGACACCGCGACACTCGAACATCACCCCCCCCCCCCACCAACGGTTGCAAGTCGTCAATAATAACAAAGGTATAACTTGCACCACCTTGACAGCCCCATATCTTCCTTTGTGTGTATCTATCCTATGAGAGCAACTCATTTTGTGTTTGTCTAAGCATTGTGCACTTGCCTTCGGAAAAGTGAGAGTGTGAGGCCAAATACAAAAGCTAACATAGTAGCATAGCAAGGGAGAAAAATAAAAAGAATCAAAAAAAAGAGTAAAAAGAAAAAGATAGAATAGTAAGATACATAGTCTCCCAATACAAAGAGAATACCAAGCTTGTAAGCCAACAAGAGAGAAGAAAGAGCGCACCGAGGCAAGTGCACAAATCTATTGCTTATCCTCTTGTGGCAAACGAGTTGTGGTCTCTCCTTGCGTTGGCATGACAACCGAGCATAGTCTTCGTTAGGACCTTTTGTGCTCATTTTCATAGTCGTGCTAACCCCATTGTTCTCCACGTGTGTGTTTTCCGTGTTTTTGTAGATCGTTTCCTTTTTGCTTTTGATCTTTGGTTCTTTACCACGTAGGACAATAACCTTTTGCTTGGATCATTTCGTTTGGTTTTTCCACAATCCTAACCTTCCACCAAAAGCCTTTGAGAGTTTCTTGCCATTTCACTTTGCACGCTTTTTCGCCCATTTGTGTGGAAATTGGTTTGATATAATCTCCAAGGTGAGGTAAAAGGCTAACTCTCCACACCCTTTCTCTCCATATACAACCCTTGTTGGCTTTGCATTATGGACAGGCATGGAGATCCATCCCAACCACCACCACCTCCGGAGGATGATAACCAATTCATGACAAGATGGGACCATTGGAAGGTCTGAGGAGAATTCAACTATCGTTGTGACGCTCTAGAGCGGCGCCAAGATGAACAATTTAGCGAGGCCCGTGTGGAATTCAAGAACATCGACAACCGCTTCGAAGAAGTCCGTGTCCAAATGCATGCCATGCAACACAACCTCGGTCATCAAAATGAAGCTCTTGGTCGTGCACTCGCCTCCACGGATGAGAAGCTTCAACACATCATTGATGGACTCGCAAGGACACGCTCGCGCGAATCAAGCTCATCTCAGCACTCCCCAAGTGAATCAAGTGCACCTCGCCGTCACGCTTCAAGGCACCGGAATGGACCCGTTCTTCAATCTATGAGCTCTTCGCAAGCGGTACCATCTCCACGTCACGCCGCAACGTCAAGCTACGATGGTGACCTCTCCGCAAGACCTCCAAGGCGCGAAGCGAATCGGCCAAAACCAAGGGCACTTGTGATTCAACAAGAGCAACCTCACATGGACCACCACGGCCATCGACGTCGACACGCTCCCTCAACAACAAGTGAAGCATCCGAAGAGGACGAACAAGGTCACCGTCGACGAGAAGCACTCGAAGACCCTCCAAGGCGTCATCATCGACATGATCGCCCACGTCGGCACCATGATGGTCATGACGAACCTCCCCTACACCAAGAAGAAGAGCAGCCCATTGCGCACGCGGCTCGACGTCCCCCTCGCCACATGACGCAAGCTAATGCTCCTCGGCATCAACCACGACAAGAACAAGAGCAAGCTCCCCAAGCTCGTCGTGAGGACCATCAACCTCCTCCTCGTCCTCAACCGCGTCAACAAAACGAGCAAGCTCCCCAAGCTCGTCGTCAACAACAAGTTCCACCACCAAACACGGCACCTCAACAACCACAAGAGCAACGCAACAATCACCAAGCAAGACATGAGAGCTCGGATGATGATGATGACCGCCCAAATCATGACAACCGACGCAACCGGAACCGCAATGGAGAAGAAACTTTCGGCAAGCTCAAGTTCACCATGCCAAAGTTCACCGGTTCCAATGAGCCCGAAGAATATCTCTCTTGGGAACTCAAGGTCGACAAGATCTTCCGCATGCACAACTATAGCAATGAGAAGTTGATGGCCATGGCATCCCTCGAGTTTGATGAGTATGCCAACCTTTGGTGGGAACAAGTCCAACTCGCTCGCGAAGCAAAAGAAGAGCCTCCAATTGCAACTTGGCAAGACATGAAGGCCCATATGAGATCCCGCTTTGTTCCTTCACACTACATGCGTGACCTCTTCAACAAGCTTCAAACGCTTAGTCAAGGAACAAAGACTGTGGAAGAGTACTTCAAGCAAATGGAGCTCAACATGATCCGTGCCAACATTGATGAGCGAGATGAGCAAACAATGGCACGCTTCCTCAATGGCTTGAACCATCCTATCAAGCGCATCACCGAGTTCCAAAGGTACAACAACATGGTTGAGCTTGTGCACATTGCATCAAAGGCCGAACGTCAAGTGCAAGAGGACATCAAGTTCAACAAGCCAAAGACGTACTTCACATACAAGCAAGCCCCAACCACTACTCCAACGACACCAAGTGGAAGCTCCTCAAGTACAGCCAAGCTTCCCTTCAAGCCAACTATCCCTCAAGGAAAACAGCCCCCAAGTGGCAAAAACACAAGGGATGATCAAACATTTAATGGTGAATGCTACAAGTGTGGAGGCAAAGGGCACAAGTCGAATGCATGTGGAAACAAGAAAGTTTTGTTCATCCATGACAACGGCGATGAAGAATACTTGAGTGAAGATGAGTTTGATGCAAGGGTCAAGGAAGCCATGGCAAGGCAACACTTGGAAGAGGACCAAGAACTTCTTGTGTGTGAGCATGACGCAAGTCCATCGCTTGTGGTCACAAGGGTCTTGACTACCCAAGCCAATGCAAATGAAGACCAACGCTCGAACATCTTCCAAACTCGTGTCGGCATCAATGGGAAGTCCATCAAAGTTGTCATCGATGGTGTGAGTTGCCACAACCTTGCAAGCACAGAATTGTGTGAGAAACTCAACCTCACCCTCCTTCCACATAGACACCCCTACCATATCCAATGGCTAAGTGACCAAGGATCCGTCAAGATCAAGCACACCGTCTCGGTGACATTCTCAATTGGGCACTATAAGGACACGGTGGAATGTGACGTGGTTCCAATGACGGTTTGTCACATGTTGCTCGGAAGACCGTGGCAATATGACAAGCGTGCTTTGCATAATGGTCACTCAAACACTTACACCTTCAAATGGCTTGATAAAACTTGTGTGTTGCAACCAATGACTCCTAGCCAAATAATTGCGGACAATGCAAAGGCTTTAGCGAGGGCGCAATACGCAAAAACACCTTGTGAGAAGAGTGGTGAGCGAGAGAACCACACCATAGTGAGTGAGAGCTACAAGCCAAACTCGAGTGGGAAACTAAGAGTGTTCTTCTTGCCACCAAAAGTGAGATGAGAGAAGTGCGGAACAACCCATCCATCTTGCACTACGTCCTTGTATGCAAGGGACTAGCGCAAGGAACTAACGACTTGACAAATGTTCCTCCTTCTTTGATGGCTGTTTTGCAGGAATTCCAAGATGTATTTCCCGAAGAGCTTCCTCATGGCCTTCCTCCTCTTCGTGGAACCGAGCACCGCATCGACCTCATACCCGGCGCTCCACTCCCAAACCGCGTGACGCATTTAACCCGAAGAGACGAAGGAGATCGCGTCAAATCAACCAACTCGTCTCCAAAGGTTTGATCCAAGTAAGCACTAGCCCAAGCGGTTCCGTGATCCTAGTCCCAAAACGGATGATACGTTGCGGTTATGCATGGATCGCCGTCCAATCAATGCTATCACCGTATGTTATCGACATCCTATACCGCGTCTTGATGACATGCTTGATGAGTTATGTGGAGCCACTATATTTTCGAAAATTGATCTTCGTAGTGGCTACCATCAAATTCGCATGGTCAAGGTGATGAGTGGAAAACGCCTTCAAGACCAAGCTTGGTCTCTATGAATGGTTGGTTATGCCTTTTGGCTTATCCAATGCCCCATCTACCTTCATGCGCCTCATGAACCATATTTTGCGATCTCTCATTGGAAAGAGTGTAGTTGTTTACTTTGATGACATTCTTGTCTATAGCAAGTCACTAGAGGAGCATGTTACTCATGTTAAGGAGGTCCTCCAAATCCTTCGTCATGAAAAGCTTTATGCTAATCTCCCCAAGTGCACTTTTGCAAGAGACAAGCTGATTTTCCTTGGTTTTGTTGTGTCTTCTAATGGAATAGAAGTGGACGTCTCCAAAGTCAAGGACATACGAGATTGGCCCACCCCTACAAATGTTAGTGAACTTCGTAGTTTTCATGGGTTGGCTGGCTTTTACCGTCGCTTTGTGAAAGATTTTTCTACAATTGCTTGCCCCCTCAACGAATTGACCAAGAAGAATGTCACGTTCGTTTGGGGAAAAGCACAACAAAAGGCTTTTGATGAGCTCAAAAAGAGTCTCACCGAAGCACCACTTCTTGCATTGCCGGATTTTACAAAAACCTTTGAAATTGAATGCGACGCTAGTGGTATTGGCATTGGTGGCGTCCTTATGCAAAATGGGCGTCCTATTGCTTACCATAGTGAGAAACTTGATGGCGCACGCCTCAATTATCCCATTTATGAAAAAGAACTTTTTGCCTTGGTTCGTGTTCTTCAAGTGTGGCAACACTATCTTTGGCCCAAAGAATTTATCATCCATTCCGACCATGAGTCGTTGAAGTATCTTAAGGGCCAAGCCAACTTGAGTAAAAGGCACGCAAAGTGGGTTGAGTTTATGGAGTCTTTTCCTTACATTGTCAAATACAAGAAGGGCAAAGAAAATGTGGTAGCGGACGCCTTGTCTCGCAAAAACACAAGCCTTCTTACACGACTCGAAGTCAATGTCTTGGGTCTTGAGGACATCAAATCTTTGTACGCGTCCGACTCTTTATTTGGACCAATATTTGCACATTGTTCCATGGACAAAGGGATTGATGATTTCTATTTGCATAAGGGTTTTCTTTTCAAACAAAACAAGCTTTGCATTCCGAAATCATCTCTCCAACTTTTGCTTCTTCAAGAGTCCCATGGTGGAGGCCTTATGGGTCACTTTGGCCGTGACAAGACATATGACATGCTCTCCACTCACTACTTTTGGCCAAAGATGAAGCGCGACGTGGAGCGCCACGTTCAACGATGCACTACATGTATCCAAGCTAAGTCCAAGTCCAACCCCTTTGGTCTTTATATGCCATTGCCTATTCCTCATGCACCTTGGTCGGACATTAGCATGGACTTTGTGTTAGGCTTGCCTAGATCGAAACATGGTCATGATTCCATATTTGTAGTCGTGGATCGCTTTTCAAAATGGCACATTTCATTCTGCCATAAGACCGATGATGCTTCACATGTAGCAAATTTGTTTTTCGGAAATAATTCGCTACACGGCATGCCAAGAACAATCGCTCCGACATGACATAAAATTCATGAGCTACTCGAAGACCCTCATGGCCAAGCTCGCATCAAGCTCCTCTTCTCGTCCGCCTCGCATCCTCAAACCGATGGACAAACCGAGGTCGCTAATCAAGTCTTGGCACACTTCTCGGTGTTGATAAAGAAGAACCTTAAAGACTGGGAGGAATGCATTCCACACGCCGAGTTCGCCTACAACCGCGCCAAGCACTCCACCACCATGAGGAGCCCGTTCATGATCGTCTATGGCTTCGAGCCTCTCACCGCGCTCGATATCCTTCCACTTCCACTTCATGAACGTGCCAATATGGACGTTGTCAAGCGTGCCCAAGCAATGATGAAACTCCATGACGACACACGAGCTACTATCGAGCAACAAGTCCTTCGCCAAGCATCAAGGCTAAACAAGACCAAGAAAGAGATGATTTTTGATGAGGGCGACCTTGTATGGATACACTTGAGTAAAGACCGCTTCCCCAAGGAATGCGACTCCAAGATAAAGCCACGAGGCGATGGACCATTCAAGGTGCTAAAGAGGATCAACAACAACGCCTATGTGATCGATATACCAACATCGAAGTATCTTGTGAGCTCGACATTCAATGTCAAGGACCTCTCACCCTACCATGGCGAAGAGGAAGTTGTGACGGTTGAAGAGTTGAGGACGACTCTTTCCCAAGGGGGGGGAGCTGATGCAGCCCGTCCTACGACCGCTACTACATCTACTCCCACGAGCTACCCAAGTGGACCCATGACTCGCGCCCGAGCCAAACTCCTTCAAACTAAGGTGAACTCGCTCCTCTCCTTGTGTGACTTCGACACACCCTTGGATGGCTTGCTACTTCACACGCAAACTCTGTGCATCATCAGGTACGAAGAAGCCACCAGTCGCTGCCAGACGCAAGCGGTACTACCGGTTGGGAAGACAGATTACTGGCCCAAGCGGTCCTACCGCCTCCCCTACCTCTCGCCACAGAAGCACCTCTTCAGCCCCTGCATAAGCGGTACTATCGGTCCTGAATCGGTACTACCGGTGGCAGTACACCGCCCCTCCTACCGCTCGCCACAGGCGCCTCCGACGGAAGCTCCAGGCCCTCAAGCGGTACTACCGCTCCGGAAGCGGTACTACCGGTTACCACCGGTACTACCGGTCGCCGGACCGGTACTACCGGACCTGCTAGACCCTGATCGCCTCAGTTCGGCATGTGCCTTGTAACCCAACCTATAATTTACCTTTTCATTCCGAAACTACCCCTGTTTTGTGGCTGGACTATATATAGCCCCCACCCTCTATTGTAAGTCCTTAGACTTGGATAATAATAGATATTAAGGAAACCCTTTGAGGACTTATATCTATTGGTCTCATGCTCCTACCAAGGAGCACCGGATTATCCACCCCCCTCTTGGATCTTGCTTAAGTGCGTTCAAGTTGTACAAGGCCTTGGGTTCTCGGTGTCTCGCCCCCAAGTCGTCAAGGTCTCACCAAGCACCTCATCCCCCGTTGTTGGCATGGAGCGAGCCACCAACACCGATCCTAGGGATTATGTTGGACCGGTTGCCACCGGCGTGAGGAGTAGGCGTGTATCGTGTTTTGGTGTGTGTGTGTTCGTGGTTTTCATCGCTTTCCTCGATTTCATCCACCGACCACCTCTTTCCCCCTCGTTTCTCGCGGAATTCGTGAAAGATCGGGCCAACCCCAGGGTTACCCCTTAACACTGGGGGATGCGGAGCTGTCATCATTACCTCGATGGAGATAAGTTGATGAAGCTTTACCGTGGCAGGAACCACAGGTGGATCCGGTGCCAGGATGACGCGCTCCGGATACGCGCGCTCCACGCGCACTGCGACGTAGACCTGGTGCTCGCCGAACTTGATGAAGCGACCGCCCCTTGGGAACGGCTTCGTCCCGAAGCAACCTGTGTTGTCGCTGACGAAGTTGAGTGCACCGAACCTCTGGGATGAGGCTGGAATAGACGTGCCCGCCCGTCTTGGCGATGATGTTGCTCGTCCGGATGAAAACTCCAGCAAGAGCCTGCTTCTGCCCCAACTGTCGTGGTGGTGTCACGACATATGCCACGGGTAGGCTTAAGTTGGGGGCCGAATGGACGCTTGTGGTAACCGGAGAGGGAGTGCACGGTCTAGCCACGCACGAAGAACAAGATGAACTCTCCACACTTAGGATTTCTATTGATCCAAGAAGTTTTTACAAGTGCTCCCAGAGCTATTTATGCATAGCCTCTGGGCACTAGTTTCCTCCTTTGTCCAACCTCCTCAAACCCTAGGTATGCCCCTCCTTATATAGGAGATGGCCAGCTAGGTTACATCCCTTTGGGTTCTAGGGTTAGTGTTTGGATCTTGGTCCTTACTGTGCGGGCCGGGTCATGGGCTAGCCCTGAGCCCTTGACCCAGTCTGCAAAGCCACACAACTAACGGTCTTCTCATATGTATCCTCTAGCTCTTTTGGCGTCATACGGTGACTTTGTACATCAGCCCTTGCTTTGGGCGTCACCCGACTCCTTTTGTGTCACCCGGCATCGTCCTTCTCTTTTGACCATGCTTTACCATGGTCCCTCCTGAATTTTACTCGGAAAGCTGCCACGCGTCCTTTCTGACTCGGCCTTCCCCTGTGAGACTCGACTCGTTGCTTCCTGCAAGGTAAACAAACTTGTCTTATACGGGCCGACATAATTCTTATGTCGGCCGCACACGACCTTCTTACCCGGCAGTTGTTACCCGGCCTAAGTTATCTTTTACTCGGCATAAGCCAAGCTGGGAAGTGTTTTACCCCTTATGACCCTACTGGGGGTTATCCCCCCGATAACTCCGTAGGAGGCAAATACCCGCAAAAGACACATGCATCTTCTATAGCCGGACTGAAGGGATTGAACATGCGCTTCTCTTCTACGAGTTCGCGCATGCGGTATGGCAAGAAATCAAACAACATGTTCCTTTGAAGCCAGATCGCATGTCGTGGTGGTGGCACGGCAGATGCTATGGGTAGGCTAAAGTATGGGGCCAATGGAGGCTAGAGGGATCTGGGGAGGGAAGATGTAGTTCAATCTACACACAGAAGACTAATGTAAAGATCTTTATTTCTCCTTTCTTGGGCTACAAGTGCTCCTTGAGCTGTATACAAGAGGAGAAGAAGAACTTTACCAGCCTAACGGTACCAAATGAATCGATCCCCTTCTCAGAGTCCAAGCCTATCCTTATAAAGGGGAACCTTGGCTCCTCTAGGGCTGATGTGGCAAGCATATTCGAGGAATATGCTTGTCCTAATATAGTAATTCGGCGGCCTCCTTTCCGTGTCGCCCTTCTAATGACGGAAGGTTCCAGAGAACCCCACCTGCACGCCTTGGGCTCCAGGAATGTCACCTCCGTGACCTCCTTCTGCCCTTCTGTCGCTCTACGCCTTGTCCTTTGTGTTTGCTCTGCTCAGATTCTTCCCAGCCCGTGACTAGAGTTTGACTATAGGCTCCTCCTTCTCCTGCAAGCTTCATGTTATTCGGCCCTATCTCGCTTAACTCGGCTTGGCCGTTACCTGCAATTATATTATTCGGGCTGACCCGGCCGACTTACACAGTACATCGGCCAGGTCACGTATTGCCCCTCTCTTAAATGTCCTGCTCGTGCTTACCTCGGCCGACCTTTATAGGATTCGGTCGATTTAGCCATTAACTCGGAATTGGACGGGGAACTTCCTTTTGCCTTTCCTCGTCCTGACACTATCCGGGGTCACCTCCCCAACATTAGTCCCCGAAGCTGGTATGGTCCTGCCTTTAACCTCGGTCGGGCCATATCAGTTTCCCAATATTCGTTTCTCCTATTTTCCGAGTTACTTTTCCCTTGTCCGAGTTATCTGCGCATCTTCTCGCGTACGCCTCTTCCTATGTGTTATACTCATCATTGTTTCTCTAGTTTTTTGTTCCTCTATAGTGCCCACTGACAGGCTACAGTAATTACTGCGCCTGTCGCGTTGGCGCTACAATGCCTCGCGCACCGTTTCCGTCAGGGATCGTGATCCTCTCTCGCATCGTGTGGTCGTTGGTGCGGTTCCACTCAGCGGCGTGCGGTTTTGCCGCACACACGATCTACATAGTTAACGCCCGCACGCACTATCCCACTACCACTCAGGCTGCATGGTTATAAAGAGGGGCACGGGGCTGGGGGATTTACTTTCCTCCTCCGCTTCCCGTTGCCCTTCTTCCTCCTCCCTCTTCCGCGCCTGTTCGTGCTCCCGCCGCCGTGCGCCCATCGGAATCTTCGACGGCGAGGCTCTAATCGTTCTGCTCCGTCGACCTCGTCCCCGTATACTTGCTCCAGCGTCGTTGCCGGTGAGTTTATCCGGTCTCGTTGCCTAGTTTATCCTCTAGACGCATCTGCTTCTCTTTAGATTTCCCGCGGCGGTTCCTTCTCCGCTCCGCCGCCGTTTTCGCGTAGGATCACGACAGGGCCTTGCAGTTCTAGGCTTCGCTCCGCCCCTAGTTCATCTTCCGTAGATTCTTCCGGCGACCCTATGTCGAGCTCCGTTAGCGGCACGCTTATTGAGGATGACGATGCAGCGTCTGGGCCCGAGCGAGGCTCCTGGCAGGGCTCTTCCGTCACCCGGCGTGAGGTTGAGTGGTTAATCCGTACTCGCCGGATTCCTGCCCAGGTAGCATGTCGCTTACCCGGCAGTGAATCTTCTCCCGTTCTCAACGAGGGCGAGTACGTCGTCTTTATGTCACACTTCGCTCGCGGGTTTGGTCTCCCCCTTAGTGATTTCGCTAGGGAGTTCCTCGATTACTTCGGCCTGCAGCCGCATCATCTTTCGGCTAATACCATTGCTTCTCTTTCCGCCTTTATCTCTGCCTCGGAAGGATACTTCGTCCTATGGCCGTCTGTGCACGTTTGGCCGAAGTTCTTTCATATCCGATCCAATGTCGTCCCAGACAAATCTCTTCAACCCTCCGAGAAGTTACTCACCCAATGTGGAGCTGCATCAATCACACCTCGGAGGAAATCCGAGTTTCCTCGCGTCGCAGGTCTAGAGTCATGCAAGAAATGGCATAAATCGTTCTTTTATGTCAAGAATTCTGGGAAGGAGGACAGGATTTGGCTCCCTGCTTTTTCCATTGGCCCCCCTTCCAAGAAGAACTGGACTTATAATCCGAGGAAAAGTCATGCTCTGGCCGAGGCCTTTGAGATTCGGCTGAAGGAACTGATCCGCTCCGGGCTACGCGGCGAGGATCTGATGACCACCTTCGTCAGCAGCCGGATCTGCCCATTCCAGAAACGCACGCATAAGCTCTGCTATATGCGCGGTCCCCTTGATCCCAATCGAGTCTCAACGGTGGAGCTGGATAACTACCTTATCTTCAAGCGCGTCCGGGCTATCTTTAAGACAGAGATGCCGGAGGACTGGGCCTGGGGACTGAAGCCGTTCACCCGCGAGCATCCCCCTCCCAGAGTAAGTCCTCGCAGTTGTGTTTTGCCTTTTAATCGCATCTGTGATTTCTCTTGTTAATTTTGCTCTTTCTGTTCCTGCAGAGGTTCGAGGAGCAGAAGATTGAGGATGCCGAGGTTTTGTCTCTCCCGTGGCCCGTGGATCGGAACACTCCGGACAGCGGGGAGCCGGACTCGGAGGAGTTCGTTCCCAAGTCGGACCTTGCTCCGGCTCATGCCTGTGGCAAGACCCCGGCCTACGAGTAGGAAGGTGATTCGGACGAGGTCCAAGTTCTTGAGGTAGTTGTCGCAATGCCAATTTCTTATGCATTTCCGGCCTCTACTTTCTCAGCTAATCCGGCCGGTCAGGTTCACAACGCCGAGCCTCTCGCTTCCCGACCTCCTGTTACCTCGGGGAAACGTAGCGCTCCAACTGGTGCCTCGGAAGCCGCTCCCAAGAAACGAATGAAGAAGTCAGCCCAGCACCCTCTGAAGCGTAAAACTATGCCCGGGGTTACTGGGTGAGTTTCTTTTTATTTGTATTTCTTGTTTCTCTCTTTCTGCCTTTTGACCTGATCTTTCTTGCCTTTGCAGGGCTCCTCTTTCTGTTAGGCCTAGTGGTCCTAGCATGACCAGTCGCACGACTCGGCCGCCTCCTGAAGATACTAGAGTTCCTAGTCCTGCTCGCGTTGACTCTCCTCTCTCTCCGAATCAGGCGTCACCTCGCCAGGATGCGCCTGAGGTCTCTCCTATTGATGCCGATACAACTCGGCCAGTAGATATTTCTACTGAGCCTGCTGCCTCCTCCGTGAATCCCGAAGTTTCTGCCGAGATCCCTTCGACCCCCACAGCCTTTACTGCGACTCCGACTCTACCCGAGGATACCAATATCTCGACGCCCTCTGGAACCGTAATCCCTCCGGCCCCCAAAGATGCCACTCCAAATGCCGAGGTTCCTACTCCTACCGACGCCTCTTCTAAGGCAAGAAAGGTCGTCGTCACCAAGCCTCCCTCGTCCCAGAAAGGGCTTGCCATCTCTTCTCAGCCAACAATCGCCGATGCGCTGCACAAAGGGGTTTCTTCTGCCAAGACTATTGTTACCCCGGCTGCCGATACACAGCTCGCTCTTCACAAGAGTCCCGCGGTGGCGGTGGCTACACAACATGTCCGAGGTAAAGTCCTGACTCGTACGGAGAGTGGGAACAGCCTCGGCTCGTTGGTTGAGTATGCCAACAATTGGAACGCTGCTGATCAACTCGAGGGCAATCCAAGCAGTCAGCCATTTCAACTCTCCGACATCAGCAGTCGCTTACATCTGGCTTCCAAGATCGTTCTTGATAGTGATAAAATGAATGAGGTAATTGTTTTTATCGACATTTAATTCGTCATTCGAATGATATTATATATACTCTAGTCCCCTAAGCTTGCAACCGAATAATTTGTTATTCGTTTGGAAGTTTTATTAGGTTTTGCCTGGTTCAGTTTTGTCTTAGTGTTCGAATATCTATCCACCTAGATACGAATCAAGCTTTGCTTGATTTGGATCTGTCTGAGCTTCGAATATCCAGCCACCTAGGTCCGAGTTAAGATTTGCTTGACTCGGACCTGTCTTAGCTTTGAATCTCCAGCCACCTAGATCTGAGTTAAATTTTGATTGACTCGAATCTGTCTTAGCTTCGAATACCCAGCCACCTAGATCCGAGTTAAGTTTCGCTTGACTCGGATTTGTCTTACCTTTGAATATCCAACCACCTAGATCCGAGTTAAGTTTCGCTTGACTCGGATCTGTCTTAGGTTCGAATATCTTATTGCTATTTATTTTGTTGCTTAGGTCACGCATGACCGGCGGACCGCCGAATTCCAAAGGCTGCTTTTCGCTCATAAAAAATTGCAAGATAAATATGAGAAGGTCATTCCCGTGGAGAAGAAAGCTGGTAAGTTAACCAACTTTTTGCATTGTCCGTAAGGTTCTCATTGTTTTGGACGTGAGGTGTTAGCTCATTTTGCTGGTAAACAGGTAACATCAACAATCTTAATATCCGTCTTGAGAAGAAAGTCAAGGCCCTGGAAGGTTAGTTACTATTTTTCTTTACAGATTTTCATTTGAAATGTGCATCGGGTTTCTTTTAACCCTTTTGGCTTTGGTAAATCCGAGTTACAAACTTTTGCAGTGTCACATCAAAACTGCATACCCATGCCTGATATGATGCTGCATTTTTTAGAACAAGCCGCTACTCATTCGGCGTAGCTGAAAGATAAAGATGACGAGATAATTCGCTTGCATGCCAAGGTGGAGTCCATCAAGCTCTCTCAGAGGTCTGAGTTAGAGAAAGTCGACCAGGAGTTCTCCGAGGAAAAGAATCGGCTAGCGCTGCAATTGCAGAAAAATAAAGAACTCCTCGAGGCTGCCGAACTCAAAACACGGGCGATGAGCGAGGATATCACTCGCTTTGAGAAAACCAAGGGTGATTGGGCTCAAGATCTCCAGAGGAAGCTGAGCTATATTCATCGTAAGCCTCTGACTGTGGCCGAGTTATCTTTTTCTCTTTCTCATTGTTAACCGATGTATTCTTATTTTGCGCGGATCACTTTCCAGAGGCTAAGCCCGTGAGTTCTAGAGCGGTGGTTAATGCTCGTGTGCGCCGAGGTGTTTCCGCTGATTCGAGCCCAGAATACTCGATGGAAGACTACTTGGTTGCCGTTGGCGCTGCCATTGGTCCGATGAAGATTATGGGCAGGGAATTGGTGCAGGCAGCCATCCGGGCCTATCATGTTCTCTGGCCGAATACTTCTGGCACTCCTGATATTGATGACATCAAAATACTGGTGGAAAGATTGATGGCATCTGAGAACCAGTTAAATCTCTAGAGGGAATCCGCTGGACGAGCTGGTGCTGATATGGCGCTCACAGTCGTTATGTCATGGTATGAGGATATTTCCCTTGATACCTTGATAAATTTGCGCACTGGCTCCCGTTGGGTTGAGGATCGAATTAAATCGTCATCGACAATCGTGCCTTCCATCTTGTTAAGTATGCGACGTGCATAATCGGATTGAAGGGCGAGTTTCCTTTCTAACCCGGACGAGGTCGAAGTTGAAGATGCCTCGATGATAATTCAGCCCAGGCAGGCGAGGATGAGGGCGACTCGGATACTTCTGGTGATTCCAGCGCAAGCTCGGATGGCAATGGCGACGCGCGATCCTCCTCCAAAGGGACTGGGAATTCTCAAGCTCAAGTTGATGTTTCTCAACAGCCCCGGGCTTCTGCCGAAATCGCTCCTGGTTCTGTGGAGGGCGAAGCAACTTAGGCCGAGGTGCCGTCTACCTCGGAGCACCCAGTACCTAACCAAGTCGCTGCCCCTTAGGTTTAAAAAACTCTAAGTCGTTTCTTATCCCCGGCATGCCGGGCGTATGATGTGTGTGAAACAATTGTCCTACTTTCTGTGTGGTCTGAACCTCTTTTGCCTTTTGCCGCTGAGGCACACATGGTTGTGATCGTTATTACTCTGTTTAAACTGATCTTGTTTGTTTAAATCCTTGCCTTGGTGGCCTTCAGTTTCTTAAGTTCGGATCATGTGTCTGCCTTTGTCCTACAGTAGTTCGGCGTCTAATATTTCCTGATCTTGATAAACTTGACAACTCAACCATTGTGTTCTTGAATTCTAACCAAGTTGTAAATCTCGAAGGCCATATTTGGGGAGAGCAAAATAATATCACTCTGGGTGCCGAAGTTTGATACCCATTCCTGCAATAAGGGACAATTGTGGGGCAATTCCCTAAGCACTTCCCTAAAAATCGAGATTTAACACATCACTAAAAATGCGAAATAACATTGTGCAGTCCTCGAGTCATTGCTCGAGGTGCCGAGGTTTAATACATAACCCAAACTCAAAAACGAAATATGGCAGTCCCCGAGTCATTGCTCAAGGTGCCGAGGTTTAATACATAACCCAAACTTAGAAATAATATAAGATAGTCCCCGAGTCACTGCTCAAGGTGTTGAGGTTTAATACATAACCCAAACTTAGAAACGATATAGGACAGTCCCCGAGTCACTGCTCAAGGTGCCGAGGTTTAATACATAACCCAAACTTAGAAACAATATAGGACAGTCCCCGAGTCACTGCTCAAGGTGCCGAGGTTTAATACATAAGCCAAACTTAGAAACAATATAGGATAGTCCGCGAGTCACTGCTCAAGATGCCGAGGTTTAATACATAACACAAACTCAAAAACAAGATATGGCAGTCCCTGAGCCACTGCTCTGGGCACCGAGGTTCAATACATAGTTGATGCTTCGTTTTGAAGCGTCACTCTACAACGTGTCATAGATGACTCCTACGAGTAAAATGGACAAAGTAAAGCTATGTTCCATGGTCTTTTCGATTCTTCGTCGGATCTGTCTACCTCGTTCTTTCCTGGTGACTGAGCATTAATTAGGTAATATGCATCATTGTGCAATGCTTTGCTCACGATGAATGGTCCTTCCCATGGGGGTGACCGTTTTTGCATGCCGGCCATGCGTTGCACTAATCGAAGAACCAAATCTCCTTCTTTAAACACTCTTGGGTTTACTTTCTTGATGTGATATTGTCGCAAGTCCTGCTAATAAATAGTTGATCTTGATAGTGCCAACTCCCTGGCTTCTTCTAGCAGATCGACATCATCTTGCCGAGCTATCTCATTTACCTCAGCGGTTGTATATTGGGAAACCCTTGGCGAGTCATGTATTATGTCGGCTGGAAGCACGGCTTCTGCACCATATACCAGAAAAAATGGTGTATACCCTGTTGACATGTTTGGGGTAGTTCTGAGGCTCCATAGTACTACTGGTAGTTCCTCAATCCAACACCCTGCCGACCTTTGCAGTGGTTCGACGAGTCATGGTTTTATTCCGGACAATACTAATCCATTAGATCTTTCTACTTGCCCATTAGATGATGGGTGAGCCACCGAGGCGACATCTAGTCTTATGTGTTTTTCTTGACAGAATCTAGCAAATGCTCCTTCAGCAAAGTTTGTACCATTGTCTGTAATAACACTGTGTGGGTAACCATATCTCAAGATAATATCTTTGAGGAATTTTACTGTTGTGGGCCCATCACACTTCTTTATTGGTTTTACTTCAATCCATTTTGTGAATTTGTCGACCATGACTAGGATGTGGGTCATCCCGCCCCGGGCCAGCTTGAATGGTCCCACCATATCTAAGCACCATACAGAAAATGGCCAAGTAATTGGTATCGTTTTTAACTCGGACGATGGCATATGTATCTTGCTGGCATATCTCTGGCAACCATTACACTTTTCCACCAGTTCTTTGGCCTCTTTCAACGCTGTTGGCCAATAAAATCCATGCATGAATGCTTTGGCCACTAAATCTCTAGACGAGGCGTGATGCCCGCATTCTCCTTGATGTATATCTAGGAGGATCTCCTGGCCTTTCGCCAAACTCACACATCTTTGCAACACGCTTGTGACGCTCCTTTTATACAGCTCATTGTTTATGATTGTATAAGCTTTAGCTCTTCTCACTGTCTGTCTAGCCAATACCTCGTTATTCGGCAAAATCGCATCTTTAAGGAAAGAAAATATAGGTTGCGCCCATGTTGGTATGATTTTTTCTGGGGCAATCTCACCATCTATTTCCATATTTTCAGCCGACATAACTACCTCGGATTTTTCCATATCCATTCGTGCATCGGCCGGGTTCATTTTTGGAAATTCCGGGTTACATTCCTTGTCAATTTCCATCGGCATACTATCTTCTCTTGATTTTGCCGGAATAAAGATGGATTCGGATTCTAGTGATGGTGTTATTGACGGTTTTCTCAAGTGCTCCAGGGCGATACCTGGGGGAATTGATTGCCTGGTTGATCCAAGTTTTGACAGCGTATCTGCAGTGTCATTTTCTGCCCGAGGTACGTGATGAAATTCACATCCTTCGAAGTATCCGCTGAGTTTTTGCACATGAAATCTGTATAAAGCCATATTTGCGTCTAGCGCGTCCCAACTTCCTGATACTTGTTGTACTACTAGATCTTAATCTCCGTAGCATAGGACCCGACGTATGCCAATTTCTTTTGCCACCTTTAATCCATGGACGAGTGCTTCGTACTCGGCGACATTGTTTGACGCTCAAAATGTATTTGCAGCACATATTTCAGCTGGTCCCTTTTTGGCGAGGTTAATACTATTCCTGCCCCCAAGCCATTCCTTAGCTTGGAGCTGTCAAAGTTCATCGTCCAATAGTTCGGATCTGGTAAGGGCGGCTCATATTGCACTTCGGCCCAATCTACCAAGAAGTCGGCCACTGCTTGAGATTTGATCGCATCTCGTCTATCGAATTGCGGAGCATAAGGTGATAGTTCAATTGACCATTTTGCTATTCGGCCACTTGCATCTTTGTTGCTCTATATGTCGGCTATGGGTGCTTCACAGATAACTTTGATCGGGTGCTCTTCAAAGTAATGTTTGAGCTTCTTTGCCGACATATACACCCCATACGCCATCTTCTGATAATGTGGGTAATTTTGTTTTGAAGCTAATAGTACCTCACTTAGGTAGTATATTGGCTTCTGTATTGACCTATCGTTTTCATTTCTTTCTACAACGATTACTGCGCTTACCACCCTATTTATGGCGGCTATGTAAAGTAACATAGGTTCTTTTGACAACGGAGAAGCCAGGATTGGTGTTGTGACCAACATTTTCTTCAGCTCATGGAATGCGCTATCTGCTTGTGGTGTCCAAATGAACTTATCGGATTTTTTCATCAGTTGATATAGTGGTAATGCCTTCTCTCCCAGCCGACATACAAATCGAGTAAGTGAGGCTAGACAACCTGTGAACTTTTGTACGTCATTTAGACATATCGGAAATTTCATTCTTTCTATCGCTCTTATCTTAGTTGGATTAGCCTCTATACCTCGGCTGGATATAAGAAAACCGAGTAGTTTCCTAGCTGGCACACCGAAAGTGCATTTCTCCGGGTTAAGCTTCATTCGGAATCTTCTCAAGTTCGCAAACGTCTGCCGAATATCATTCAGCAGCGTCTTGCTTTCTTTGGTTTTAATAACCACATCGTCTACATATACTTGTACATTTTTCCCTATCTGGTCATGTAGGCACTTCTGCATACATCTCTGGTAGGTTGCTCCTGCATTGCGCATGCCGAATGGCATGGTGCGATAGCAATAAGCCTCGTACGGGATAATAAATGCAGTTTTTATTTGATCAGCTGGATTTAACGGTATCTGGTGGAAACCAGAATACGCGTCTACAAAGGATAACAGCTCGCAACCAGTGATCGAATCAATGACTTGATCTATCCTAGGTAAAGGAAAAGGATCTTTGGGACACGCCTTATTCAGGTTCGTGTAATCAATACACATTCGCCACACGATGGCTACGTTTGGATCATCCTTCTTCTTTTCTACTAGCACCGGGTTTGAAAGCCAATCCGGATAGAGCACTTCCATGATGAACCCGGCCGCAAGGAGCCGAGCTATCACATCACCTATTATTTTTCTCCTGTCTTTGGCGAAGCGGCGGAGAGGTTGCTTTACCGGCCTTGCTCCTGGCCTTTCATTCAGAGAGTGCTCAGCCAACTCCCTCGGCACACCATGCAGGTCTTGAGTTGACCATGCAAAGATATCCCGATTCTCACGGAGGAAGTTGGTGAGCTCGCTTTCCTATTTAGCTTCAAGGCTGGCACCAATGGTGACGGTGCGCTCTGGGAACTGCTCATCTATCTGGACCTTTTTTGTTTCCTTAGTCGGCTGGAAAGAGACACTTCCATGCGGGTTGGCCAGTGCCGGCATATTCAATTGTGCCGACTGAGCAAGGGCCGCTACCTCCTGAATCCTTCTTTTTTCTCTTGCGATTACCAATGATTCGGCCAGATTTTATCCGGCTGAAACACATTCCATTGATTTCCTGTAATCTCCTGCTACTGTTATCACCCCTTGTGGTCCGGGTAGCTTCATTTTCAAATATGTGATGTGGCAGCTACTCATGAATTTGGCCAATGCTGGCCGCCCAAGTAAGGCATGATAGCAGCTTTCCAGATCCACCACTTCAAACTCTCTGCTCTGCAGTTCTCCCTCGTGTCGAATAACACATCTACTCGAACCTTCCCAATGGGTTCGCCTGAAAGTCCCGGTACTATCCCATGGAATGTGGTTCTTGTGGATTGCAGCATATTCTGCGATGTTCCGAGTTTATGCATTGTATCTTTGTACATGATATTGATACTGCTCCCATTGTCAATGAGTACTTTTGAGAATTTCACATTAATGTTGGGCCCGACAAACGTCGGATCTAGTACCAGCGCATACGACCCCGGACTCGGCATTATTTTCGGGTGATCCTTTATACTCCAAGTTACTTCTTGATCTGACCAAGGCACGTATCTTGGTACGGCCGGCATAACTGCATTTACCTCCATATGCCAGCGCTGTACACTTTGCCTGTCCTGCTGTTCTGTTGTGAACACACAATATGATTGATGATGCTCCCTGTAATCCTTGCGTTCATTATTTCCAGGGTTAATTCTCCCATTCTGACCTTGATTTATCACTTGATGCACTGCATCCCTCCGATCCGAGTTATCATACCTCGGAGGAGGAGGGGGTAATAGTAATTGCTGTGCATTTGCCCCGGTCAATTGTGGCTGCTGCTGATGCGCCTGATGGGAAGATGCCTGCATTCCTGTCGGGTTTCCCACTGCGCTCTTCATCCAAGCGCATTGCCGGGTTGTATGATTAGCCGGCTTGGCTGGGTTTGGAGTGTGAAACTTGCACGGTTGATCCAACATGGATTCAAACGTGTACTTCGGCCTTCCCTGCCATTGCTTCTTCTGTTCTGGCGTCCACTATCTTTTTCTTCTTTCCTCGGTGTCCATTGCTGAGGACCATTCCTCTGCCGCTGACTGTTTCCTTGACTCGGCTGCTCTTGTACCACTGCTGCCACCTGATTAGAGGCATATCTGTAGTCTGGTGTTTCTTCTCTTCTTCTACTTCTGAATTCATTGCGCCTCGATGATCCGGCCACATCTCTTGCATATTGATCCTGATGCTCTCGATGGTCTGCCGACATCAGCTCTGATTGCGTCGGATCTCCCAATGCATATGAATCTGCTATCCTGATGGTCTCGGCCAAAGTGATTGGCATATCTCTTTGTAGTCGCTGACACTGCCGTAACGGCAACCTTGAGTGAACCAAGCTATTGCTTTTGATTATATAACTCCCTCGCATGAGTTCCTGGTTACACCACCGAGTCAAAAACTCTCTGTCTGTCTCATTCGGCCTTTGCTTGCACATTGCTAGCTGTTGTGGTCTGTTCGGCCTCTTGTAAGTACTAGTGAAGTTGCTGACGAATATCTCTTCAAAATCTAGCCAACAGTTGATACTGCCCGATGGCAGGTTATTCAGCCATACTCTAGCTGGTCCTTCCAACATTTGCGGGACATATCTTACTGCCCATCGCAAGTTTCCGCCAGCTATTTTTACAGCAGTGGCATAATCAATCAACCAATCCTGTGGTTTGGGGCTACCATTATATGTTTTTGTGCCTCTTGCCAGCTGAAAGTTCAGCACTGGCGGCTCGCCCATGATCCGTGGTCCGAAGCATGCCGGACCCGGTGGACCCTGTTCTTCTAACAACTCGGACCGGTATAGCCGGTCCAGTTTTAGTCTTGCATCACTTGATGGCAAATCTCTGTATACAATTCTTTCCTGCATTCCATAGTGGTTATTCCCACCATGACCTGCATATTCCATATTTGAGTAACCATCATTGTATCTCTCATTTGTCTGATTATGGCGAGTTGGTCTTACTTCTCTTTCCTGCCGAAGTTCATACCTCGGCTGAGGATTGGGCGGCGGATCTCTCCTTCCTTCTGCTGGGATATTGTTTTCATGATTTCCTCTTCCGAGGTCTCCATTACCTCGGCTTCTGTTGCCTCTGTCGGCACGGTGGGGGTTTCTTTCGCCATTGTTATCCCGGCTCCCATTGCCTCCGTTCTCATTAATCTTTTCAGCTACTGCCGGGTCATATGGTACAATCTGTTTGTTTCTTTTTCCTGAAGTTACCGCCCTATCTCTCCGCGCATTGTTTCCGGGTGAAGATGCGTGACTGAAAGCGAGTCTTGCTCGCCGAATGAACCATTCGTGAAGCACCAGGTCTTGCCGGGTCTGCTTTAAGCATGTCCTCATTCTGCTGGTTCACAATGCGCACCAGCTCATTCACTCTTTCTTGCTGTTTCTGTCGGGCTTCACCGGTCAACCCTTCCAATTGTAGTGCAGCGGCATTCGTCGCCCTTAGGTTTTTCGCCGGGGTACTATACCTCGGCAAACCTAGATCAGCTGAATCTGCTTTATGAGCTTCATGCTCTTTGTTGATATCATTCTTGAGGTTCTTTCCTCTTATTCTCAACTCGTCAACCCGCTCAGGATCCACATCTAGCTTATTTGCCTTAGCATATTCTCGCAGGGTCCTGTTTAGGGACTCTCGCAATGCCGACACCTTTTTTGCCTCTACAAGTACTTTTTGCCTAGTTTCCTCCAACTCTGCCTGAGCATTAGCCGGATCAAGTATCGGCGCCACAGGCGTAGTCAAGTTATTTATGGTTTCCTGGAGAATGTTCTCTGGTCTTTCCAGAGGTGGCCATCTTACCCTTTGTGCCCTTGGGGTTGTCTCCTGCACCTCGGCTGGCCTTGCTGCCGAAGGGTCTACCTCGGTGGGCTGTGGAGCTACCTGTCTTGCGGTCACCTGTGCTCCTGCCACCGGGTCCTTGCTTGATCCGGCGCCTCCTGCTGCTACCTGTACTCCTGCTGCGACCATTACCTCGACACTGCTGGTGGAGTGCTCCCCACATGGACCGTTCACAGCACTGAGGGGAGTCTCTCCTGCAAAAATGACTCGGTGAGGGTAGACGCAGGAGGTGTCGACGCTGACGTAGATCTGGTGCATGCCCAGGTTGACGAAGATGCCGTTGCGCGGAGGAGTTTTTCCCCTGAAGCTGCGTGCGTTGTCGACGTAGATCAAATCTCGAACCTCGAACTAACGAGACAATCGCTCGCCGGTGTGGATGAAGTTTCCGTCCGGATCTTGACTCCGGCTAGCACCGCCGGCCCATGGCGCCAACTGTCGTGGTGGTGGCACGGCAGATGCCATGGGTAGGCTAAAGTATGGGGCCAATGGATGCTAGAGGGATCAGGGGAGGGAAGATGTAGTTCAATCTACACACAGAAGACTAACGTAAAGATCTTTATTTCTCCTTTCTTGGGCTACAAGGGCTCCTTGAGCTGTATACAAGAGGAGACGAAGAACTTTACCAGCCTAACGGTACCAAATGAATCGATCCCCTTCTCAGAGTCCAAGCCTCTCCTTATAAAGGGGAGCCTTGGCTCCTCTAGGGCTGACGTGGCAAGCATATTCGAGGAATATGCTTGTCCTAATATAGTAATTCGGCGGCCTCCTTTCCGTGTCGCCCTTCTAATGACGGCAAGGTTTCAGAGAACCCCACCTGCACGCCTCGGGCTTCAGGACTGTCACCTCCGTGACCTCCTTCTGCCCTTCTGTCGCTCTGCGCCTTGTCCTTTGTGTTTGGCTCTGCTCAGATTCTTTCCAGCCCGTGACTAGAGTTTGACTATAGGCTCCTCCTTCTCCTGCAAGCTTCATGTTATTCGGCCCTATCTCGCTTAACTCGGCTTGGCCGTTACCTGCAATTATATTATTCGGGCTGAACCGGCCGACTTACACAGTACATCGCCCGGGTCATGTATTGCCACTCTCTTAAATGTCCTGCTCGTGCTTACCTCGGCCGACCTTTACAGGATTCGGCCGATTTAGCCATTAACTCGGAATTGAACGGGGAACTTCCTTTTGCCTTTCCCCGTCCTGACCCTATCCGGGGTCACCTCCCCAACATCGCAAAAACTTCCACTCTCCAAAAGGTTGGATGTTTGATTTTTGGACCAATCTTCGGATCTTCAGGCTACCGTGTTCGGGTGGCGTCCTAGCATATTTGGGCGGCAAGAGGCACGTAATGTGGCTTGAAACACTGCGATAAAACCTAATCCTAACGACACAAGTCTGGAAATCCTGGCCTATGTCGACCTAATTCGTCATCACTTATACAAACCGACTCAATAAAGGTGTGTCTCCATTCCATCATCAAAATGGATACCACCATCGCAAGGTACGGTTTGTGTTAATTCAGATGGTGCAATCTTTGAGGCTACTGGTTGTATGGGAGCCGGTGTGATCGTGCCTGATCACCAGGGGTCCTGCATTGCGGCTTGTCGACAACATATACAGGGCATCCAATCTCCCGAGTACGCAGAAGCCTTGGTGATGTGGCGGGCGGTGGAGTTGGCTCATGATGGAGGTCACAGCAAGGTTATTTTTTCTTTAGACTGTCTATCGTCGATCCAATGAATAAACTCCTCGACGGTGGATAGATCGTCGGTCGGTTTGATAATGGCTTGCATCAAACTGATGGCGAAGGGCTTTACTAGGGTCTCCTTCTACCATGTGAAGTGTTCTAAATGAAGCGATGTACTCTCTCTGTTTTAAAATATAAAATATTTTAGCTTTGTGAAAGAAGTGTACCTCTAGATACACTCTGAATCTACACATTTAAAAACATTTAGATATTTATTTTTCACAAAGTTAAAATATTTTATATTTTAAAATATAGGGAGTATATCTTAGCTAAATCGTGTGTTAGTATAAACTCTAGTTGTGTTTTAAATTGTGTTCGGGATTGTATCCGGTGAACACTTTGTATGACATTGTTTGATCGCGCCGTATTCTTCTGTCCAACACGACCTCGGCGAGAAACCGGCTCCCCCCCACCCCCACCACCACCACCACCACCACCCCAACCCCCATCCCGGCCACGCCTAGCGTCCGCGAGAGAGTATTTCAGTTCTACCAGTCCACCCACTGTTTTTAATCACCGCCGCCACACCATTCTTCCTCACACGAGACACGACGGGACTGCTGCAGGGGGCGCGCCCGCCACCACCATGGCGCAACCACCGCTCCTTCTCTTTTCTTCACCAAGCCCCGTTGCCCTGATCCAGGCCAAGCATCTCCAACGCCACTTCTCTGTCCTTACCAAGCTCCATCGCTGCGCTCCAGACCGGGCATCTTCCCCGCCTCACGGCGCCACTCCACCCTCGCATCTCCACGCCGAGATCGGCCGCTGCCGCCGCCTCCGGGGAAATCGAGGTCGGGGGCGTCCATGCCGACACCACGACGGCGAATGGCGGGGCGCCTCCCCCTCTCTCTCCGGCTCTCACTGCAGCGGAGGCAGCACGCCGGAAGCATGGGCCCCAGATCCAGGCCTAATTCGATATGGCCCAGGCCCAATTCGATGTGGCCCAGGCCCAATTCGATGTGGCCCAGGCCCAAGTCATTGCGTTCGAGATTACCGGCCTGACACCTCAACCCGACCTTTCCAGTTTACCGATGATTTTCGAAGGGCAAGCTTACGCGGGCGTTATATAGCCCCCGCCTCTTCTTCTCCGTCTTCGTCGTTTCCTCCCCTGTGCTGAAACTTTCCTGGAAGAAAACGAGGTGCGTGCATTACGATTTTGGAGCAGAAATTAGCTCTTCTAATATTTTCTTCCTCGATGCACGGGTTCTTGCGGGGTTAGTTTGTGCCGTATCTTGTACAACAGCACCGAATTTGGTTGAATACTAGACGCTGTTTTTAGCCAGAAGCATTGAATGGTTCTTGATCCTCCTTTTTCTTCCTCCATATGCTGCTCTGCTTCCCGAAGTAAGAAGAGTTCTTGCTAGGGGTGATTCGTGGAGTAGAAACGAACTCTTCAAATCTTTTCCTGGCTCGATGCACGGGTTCTTGCGGGGTTAGTGTGTGCCGTATCTTGAACAACAGTGCCGAATTTGGTTGAATACTAGACGCTGTTTTTGGCTAGGATGGTTCTTGATCGCCCCCTCCTCTTCCTCCCTGTGCTGCTCTGCTTCCCGAATTAAGAGGAGTTCTTGCTGGGGGTGATTCGTCGAGTAGAAACGAACTCTTCCAATCTTTTCTTGGTTTGATGCGTGAGTTCTTGTGGGGTTACTTCGTGGCTCATCTTGTACAACAGTAGAGTGATTGAATACTAGACGTTGTTTTATAGGCTATAATGGTTCTTGATCCTCCTTTTTCTTCCTCCATATGCTGCTCTGCTTCCCGAATTAAGAGGAGTTCTTGCGGGATCGATTTGTGGAGTAGAAACGAGTTCTTCCAATCTTTTCTTGGTTTGATGCATGAGTTCTTGCGGGATTACTTCGTGGCTTATCTTGTACAACAGTAGCGAATTTGGTTGAATACTAGACGCTATTTTTGGCTAAAATGGTTCTTAATCCTCCTTTTTCTTCCTCCATATGCTGCTCTGCTTCCTGAACTAGGAAGAGTTCTTGCGGGGTTGATTTTTGGAGTACCTATTACAACTGTACCGAGAATTCTGGTGATAGTTTCGTATCTAGAATGGTTTTTGGTCATGGATTGTTACTTTCTTTATTCTCTTCCCTCCTGTGCTTGTTTGCCTTCCACAGGAAGATATGTTTTGTACATTACGATTTAGGGGCACAAAAGCATGATTCATAGTTTCTTGTCTTGATGAGTTCTTGTGGAGTCAACTGTGGATTAGCTGGTATATCAATTCTGATTTCGTGAAATCATGGAGGTTGTTGGCTAAAATTGTTCCTGGTCGTGGATATGTTACTTTCCCCCGTCTTTTCTTTTGATCTGCTCTTCATACAACAGGCAGAGTAGGTTCTAGTGGGTTTTGGTTGAATAATTGTTGTTCAATTTTTGGAAGTGCAAACTGGGAAATGTCGAATTCTGGTAAATGTATATGACTGTTTCTTATTGGACTACTCTTATGCATTGTAGCAGTTTCTTGTTTTTGAACTTTCCATGATATTCTGTGTGGTACAGGAAACAGGAAATGGAGACTGAAGAATATCGGAAGGCGCTGCTGAGTCGCGTTCGGAAGGTTGCCCCATGGGGTGCAGAAGCGATCGTTAGGCACATTTTCGCCAAAAATACATCTGACAAGATCAAGAAGTGTGTGAATGGATCGGATGCATATATACACGCTCTGATTGATGAGACAAAGAAGAGCATGGAGAGCATGGAGCCCAGGGCACGATCACTGGGGCATGAGTTCCCGCCCCCCTCTTGGGAGTCTCAGAGTCAGTCAAGCGACACTTCTGACAGAACCCAGGTGGCTTCTGTTGGTCAAATTGGAACTTCACAGCTCCCTAGCTTGTCAAACGCCCCAGATGATGGAATGTGTGATTTCCAGGACCCCTCTTTCAACTCTCAGGGTCAGTCAAGCGGCACTTCTGACAGAACCCAGGCTGCTTCTGTTGGTCAAATTGGAACTCCACAGCTCCCTAGCTCGTCAAACGCCCCAGATGATGGAATGAGTGATTTCCAGGACCCCTCTTTCAACTCTCAGGGTCAGTCAAGCGGCACTTCTGACAGAACCCAGGCTGCTTCTGTTGGTCAAATTGGAACTCCACAGCTCCCTAGCTCGTCAAACGCCCCAGATGATGGAATGAGTGATTTCCAGGACCCCTCTTTCAACTCTCAGGGTCAGTCAAGCGGCACTTCTGACAGAACCCAGGCTGCTTCTGTTGGTCAAATTGGAACTTCACAGCTCCCTAGCTTGTCAAACGCCCCAGATGATGGAATGTGTGATTTCCAGGACCCCTCTTTCAACTCTCAGGGTCAGTCAAGCGGCACTTCTATTGGATTACAGTCTGCCCCCACTGGTCAAACTGTAACTTCACAGATCCCAGTTGATAAATCCATTGGCTCGAAGGAGCATTCGCAATCATCAAGTGTCCCACGGTGCTCAAATGGCATTGGATGTCTTCCCAGTAGCTCAAGGCCATGGCCTAAAATTTGCCACTTCTACATGCGACATGGATTTTGCAAGAAGGATTTATGGTGTGAGTACTCTCATGGATTTGGGCTATCAGGAAAGTTAGAGATGGAAATAAGGCAACTTCTGTGGTGGATTCAACCTCCTGCAGTTCAGGATTTGACATGGATATACCATGAGTGCTACAAGAAGAATCTCCCAGTGGGACCTATTTGGGATCCTCATGACCTACCATACTTTGAGTGGTACAAGAAGGATCTCCCAGTGGGACCTATTTTGGATCCTCATAGTAGCCTACCAAATTTGCTCCAGTCTCTGCATACGATTTGTTTGGTTCCTGGCAGGTTTATGATCTCTTCTCTAATGTGACTACTTAAATGTCTGCTTTTCACTTTGAATCATGTTTTTATAAAAGCAATGGGCCAATGGCATATCTATCTTCTTTTTCTAAATGTTCTAATTATGACCATTGATACTTCAACGCAGGGATGGACGGGATTTTGTAGTCCTGTTGGAACATTATGAAGCATGCATGAGTTATTCTGCTGATCTACGGGACAGGGAAGTGTTGAAATTTGAGGGGCCTAACCAGATTTATATCCGCTTCTCTCCTGCAAGCAGATCCATATGCCCAGAAAATGTTTATCACTATTTCAGGTATCATCTTGTGAACTTCAGTGTTGGAAGGCTTTTAAAAGAAGCATCTAAGTGCTATGCCATTATGTTAATATTGTCATGATATTTCTTCCAGCAAGTATGGGCCTGTCTTGTTTGTGACCATTCCCCATCAGAGCTCATTCGGTTTTGTGAGATTCCGGTACCCTGGGACAGTAAGGCTACTCTTATCAGAATGGAACCCTCAGGTCCCTCACTTTATCTTGGGAGAAGCAGTTCGCGTCAGCCGCTATATCCCAAAGGGAGAAGCCAAACTAAAGTAAGGATTTAGTGCGTGGTTGTTTTCTTTTGCTTGCTTGTGTTGTCCTACTGTACAGTGTAAACCTACATCTGTAAGTCTGTAACTTCTGTTCAAACAATATCTCATGTATGGTTTCACATATCCATGTACAGAGTTTCTACTGTTAGCTATGGTGGAAATGTTGCATGAAATGTTTCTAAGCTCATTTGACTTTCTTTCTTACAAAATATTCAGCCTAGTTATTGGCTGGTTGTTTTTGTGGAAGTTACTTTGTGAATTGTGAGTAGTTGAAACTTCAAAGTATGGTGAAGGCCAAGGCTCCCTTCTCTATGACTCTGGAGTAATCTCCTTTCCAACATCATTATTCAATTAGGATGCCATTCCCAGAACTTGATTTACATGCTTTGTTGTTGTGATATGCTTCCTATTAAGAGCGCGACACATTAGCCTACTAATTTGATCTTTATTTGCACGTCTAGGTGCCACTCACACCATCTTCTGTGAACGTCACTAGCGTTATGTTTCACTAAGCTTTTGTTCGTTTGGTTTCTTTTGTAATTTTGGGTACTTTTCAAGTCCCTGTCTTTTCACTAATTCTATCCATGGAATTAGTTTGTTTTGGTACACTGATTTTTTAGGTTGTACGGTACTCTATATTTTTCTAACATTACTAGTTCCGGAATAAAGGACATTCCTTTCCCCATTTGCAAATTCTGCATACTCAATTCTGGAAGTATGGCAAATACAGGAACACTGCTGGGAAACATGCGCTAGAAAATGGGTGTGATCCAAGAATTGTTACTGAGAAGAGCAGTGATACAAGTGCACCAGAAATAGCTCCACTACTAACAAATAGCCAACCTTCTCACCCTCAGATGGGAATCGATCCTGTAGAAGGTATCCATACAGATTGTCCCTAGTCTATGGTTGTCCTTCTATTATGTTGCGCCCTTGCAATCCTTTTATTAGTAAGCTTTTTTGTAATTGTTCTAGGTGGAGATGCGACAGGATCACCGGACGGAGATTCAGCAAATCATAGCCAACCTTCTCACTCTCAGGTGGAAATAGATCGTCCAGAAGGTATCCGTATGAAATTTCCCTAGTCTATGGTTGTCTTTGTATTATGTTGCACCTTCGCAGTCTTTTTATTGCTAAGCTTGTATTGCAATTCTTCTAGGTGGAGAAGTGCTAGATGGCTTGGGGATAAATCCTGTAGAAGGTATCTATACCATATGAAACTTCCCTAGTCTATGGTTGTTCTTGTATTGTGTTGCACCTTCGCAGTCTGTTTATTGATAAGCTTTTTTTTGATAAACCGTTTATTGATAAGCTTGCTTTGTAATTCTTGTAGGTGGACAAGTGCCAGGTGGCATGGGAATAAGGTATGAAATTTCCCTAGTCTATGGCTGTCCTTGTATCATGTTGCACCTTTGCAGGCCTTTTAGTACTAAGCTTGCTTTGTAATTCTTCTAGGTCGGCTAGTGCCAGGTGGCTTAGACGCAGTTCTGGCAGATCAACAGATGTGAGTTTTCCTATTTACGTCAGGATTTTCAGCTACCGTCTATCGACTTTTAGTATGCTTCAAGCTGTTGTTATGCAACCTAAAATGATTTCGGTCAATGCAGCGAGACTGATCTTATCTTTGTTGTGACAAACAAAAGTATACTGGAACTGAAGCACTTGAGATGTCTTTCCCCTATTAGTTAATCTGGTGGAAGTAGATCTGAACCATGTGAGCTTTTTTGCAGCGATGATGAGATTGTTCCTGGTCTTCCAGATGCCGGCTGTTTCTACAAGCAGAGCTGACCAGTCAGCGGAGCAAGTACATTGGATTAGAAAGGCGCTCTCCTTCAGATGCTGTCAATTAGATACATATGCTCCACCGCCACATACTGTAGATTAGATGTGTATGCTTAGGCGCAGAAATCTTCAGTACATTACACTGAAGCCATAGTACAGTGGAACGGAAGCACTTTTATGGTTTCCTGTAGATCATATAAACCTACTCCAGATACAGTGCTGCCAACGATACGAATTTTGTACATTCTAAGGAAGCATTTTCCTTGGTTGATTGATTTTTGGGGCCATTCCCCTGCTAATATGTCTAAGCATCTTTGTAATTCTACTCTACATAAGAGGTTCTTTTGGTAGCATTTTTGGTAGTAGATTATTCTGGTAATGGGATGAAATGCTAAGACCTGTGGTTTGGTACAACATGGCTACAGGCATAGATGCCTGGAGATTAAAATTTTGACAGTGGAGTGCGGTGGTGCTAGAGGGCAGAGTGCCAAGAAAGCTTCCAGGTTCCAGCGGCAGCACCTGTTCATTGTTCAAGCTGCCTTTTCCGCTCCCAAACTGTGCGTGTCAACTGCAATGCACGGCTGGAGAAAAGAGGGCATACGAGAACACTGGGTTTGTGGACCTTGCTGAGTTTTTTTTTTTTTTTTGGCACAGAACCTTGCTGGTCTGTGAATTGTGATAGACAAAGCGCGTACTTGCTTAAAGTTCCATTTGGCTAGACGGAGTCCGCCTTTGCTTTGATGGGGGAATCTATAATGATCCAACATGTTTGCAACACACGAGAATTTACAGCATATGGGTTAGTCTCACCAGTTCAGAACCAGCCCTCATTTTGACTAGGATCCTTAGACTGAGTTTAAGGACCAATTTCCAGAATTACAACATACAAGTTCCACTATAGTAAATAGGCTGGTAGAGAAAACGAATATGCACATATAAACTTCCAGTAATTGAGAACACTGTAGCGATTTCCACCATAACCGTGAAATAGAGGGCGTAGACACGGTACCTAGTATGGTAATTTCCATCATTACATTACAACCCTGAAGAAAATGTTGCTATGGCCATACGTCTGACACAGAAAGCTGCCTACTACGATAGCACTAAGATGGTTGAGCTGCAGTTTTGCTAGACATAATATGCTGCTCAAAAGTTGCGGTTAACAGCAAGTACAAGTCAAGGTAGCAACTCCTTTAAGCAGTTAACAAAATGTTCGATTAGCCATTCCAAACGGTTGCTGTTCTATCAGATGGACCATCCATTTGCAGTTGATCGGGAGCTATCAGAAAGACTTTACATGATTGTCATACAAGGAGGCGACAAAGAGATGTTTAAGTTGTCGTTGTTGATGCATCTGTATTGTGAACCCGCTGATCATCGGGTAAATGGTCCAGCAAACTAGGCCATTTCCTGGAAACAAGTAACTCAATCATCAGAACAATGAAAAATAACAGCTGAAAGAAACAAAAAGTAAAAAATAAGCGCTGTGTTTGAGATCGTCTTACAGCGAGGAGTACAGGATCGAAGTCAAAAAAAGTAACCCATCCACCAAAGATTAATTATCTACAGTCTTGATGCTAATAATTTCATTCATACTTCTCAGCAAAACCTGTCAACAGACATTGTGTCTAGATGTATGCTACTTCTCTAAGTTAGTCAGAGGCTCATTGCTAGCAAAAATTCCCATCCACAGGCCCAAAGGAGCTTAAGAAGAAATGGACCCTCTGGAGCTTTCTTACAGCAAGGACAGGCTCAGAAATCAGAAGCAACCCACTTGCTGAAGGTCAAGTTCCTCAACCATCTACCGTCGTGACGCTAATGGTTTCCTTCCAGTCTTCTCTGCAAAATCTGTCAGCAGCAAGCTCTGTCTAAATGTATGGTACCTCTCTAAGCTAGTCCCAGCCCACCGCTGGCAAAAACGCTCATCTGTAGGCACAAAGGAGCTAAGAGGAAATGGACCCTTTGGAGCTTTCTTCAATGAAACAAGGAAACGGTGACGGGGACGAATTCTTTGCTCAAGAGACAAGCTCAAGTACATGGGGTACTTGGTTAAGGATTGAGCCTCATTCTTAAGGTCATTGACCAAATAAAGATACTTTGGTTTGAGATTTTTCTCCAACGACAAAGATAACACCTGAAAAACATCGCAGGATACATTTACCATGAGAGACACTTAAGCGCAACAACAAAAGTATAAGTATTGGGAATGATTCCATGGATATGGTAATACCTGAGTAAGACTTGTCAATATTTTGAGAATATCAGAGTTTTTCATGCCAATGCTTCTAAGGAATTTGATTCGAGGCAAGATACCCTCCTCAATGCTGTAATGAAGCAGTTGTGGGTGCTTTGTGACCATTTTGACAATGCTATCTTTGGGAGCCCCTAGTTCGTTTGTGAGAAAGAGATATCGAGATTTCCATGCATTATCAATTCGCTGCACCAGAATCTGGGGGCTTAGCTGCACTACTTTCCCCACATCGCTCTCCTCAATACCCACTTCCTCAATCAAATACCTTATAGTTGGCTTCAGGGACTGATCAATACTGTAAGATAAAAACGAAGGGGCAGAAGAAATAATTTGCCCCATCCGTGCATCGGGAACACCAATGCCAGCCAGAAAAGCAACATGAGACTTCAGATTGCTGAGAGTGTATTCCAAAATTTGCGGCTGCCTGACCAGCATCCTCTTCAGATCCTTGCTTTTAACACCAGCACTTAGAAGGAACTCCAACCTTTCTTCTGCAGAAGCCCGGTTGATTTGAAAGCAAGCCATGTGCCTCTCATAGATGTAAGTGAAATGGGATTCCCTCAGTCCAAATGAGCACAAGTAATCAATAAGTGGTAACCATTTATCATCAAATTCATATTCTTCTTGCAGTTTCTGAAACAGACCCCGAGAGATACTTTCATTTTTTAACTGCAACAACAAATCTTTGTTAGCTAGCACACCTTAGATATTGACATATGGACCAGTAACATGGACATACTAATTGAACCTTAGTAATCTACCTCTACTTCATTGTTCATGCTTGCAAGATCTAGTAATGTTCTGCCTACTTTGCTCCTGGGCTGGAGAGAATTAGAACTTTCTAGACTACTATGTTTGTCACGAGTTTTGGGCCGCCTTCCTTCCCAATTTTCTTTTACCAGTGGTGTTTGTCGTCCTGAAGCAATAGAGGCATAGAGTTTCAATACAAGATACCACAGTTTTTCAGAAATTTCACATAGCTTAGAGATACCTGCTCTCTTGCTCGGAGCACGAGGGTTGTTTGTATAAAGGACACCAGGATACTCCAAGCCTGATAAATCATCCTGAAAAGAGTAATAACACAATATAAAGTAAGATATGCTGCAATAGTGAGTTTGTAGTATTTACTCTATGAGCAGATAAACAGAAGTGAATGTATTTTTCTGAGATCAAATTCTGTATATAGACATAATGTCATGTAGACAATTCAAGTGCAACATCTGTATGCCAACACAACACATGGCGTACACCTTCTAAGGAAATCCTGTATATTATGGATTTTGATAAACAATTGTTCAGTATAACAACCATTTAAAATACTAAAACATGTGAGCATTTAATTATGGCATTGTGTGTTGTTAGTACTGAAAGGAGGATTGAGAACTTTGTACTCCCTCCGTTTCAAGGAATAAGGCGCACGCGCATTCCAAAGCAAAGTTTGACCAAATAAATAGAGCAACTAAAATTTAATTATATTATGTAAAATTAGTATCGTTGGATTCGTATTGAGACATATTTTTCAATGATACTAATTTTGTACCAACATTCTTTATATATTTAGAGTAAATCTTGGTCAAAGAAAAAAACGCAAAACGAGGACGCCTTATTCTTTGGGATGGAGGTAGTATTACAATATTCTTTTGAGGCATTTATTGTTTACAATGTGAGCAAGGGAGAACATGTGTTCTTCAAAGAAAAGAAATTAGCACATAAGCACCCGGTGTTACCAAAACTACGAATAGTAGAAGAGGCACAAATGAAATATACTCCCTCCGTTTCGAAATATAAGATGTTTTAGCTTTGTGAAGCAAATGTATCTAGACTTCTTTTAGTTTGTAGGTTCACTCAGGTTTAGAGTGAATCCACACACTAAAATAAGTTTAAATACATTTTCTTCACAAACCTAAAACATCTTATATTATGAAACAGAGGGAGTATGTGTTTCCTTGACTAGCATATGCCAAATCTTCTATAGGCACAAAACCAGCTATCACAGCACACTATATGCTAGGAAAATTGTTCGATTAAAGTCTCCTGCGACGACCACATTCAAAATCAAAATCAGCTGATGAATAGTAGTACAATTTATTTTTGAAGCTTTAGTCCACTTATTATACAACATGTTGTGTAGCTTAGTACCATCTGATTCTGAGGAACGCGTAGCTTTATTACTCCTACTATGAGTAACATCTATACCAAGTGAGACTGTGAGAGCACAGTTCGCATTTCTACATGGCACGAGCCAAGCAGTGAAGCAAAAGCCTACCCTGACAAACAACAAGTTGGCAGTGATTACTGGCATTGGTTGGAGCTCACCTCGCTATCTTCGTCGTCTTCGTCGTCCTCCTCCTCCTCTTCATCGTCGTCGAGGTCGTAGTAGGGGTAGCGGGAGCGCCGGGAGCGGCGGTTGGGCTTGAGGAGCCGCACGTTGGTCTGGAGCGAGAAGGCGACGGCGGCGCGGGCGCGCTGAGCGGTCGCGGAAGGGAATAGGCAGCAGGGAACAGCGGAGCGACCGAGCGCCGCGAGCGGCGGCGGCAGCAGCAGCTGCAGTGCCATGGGCGAGTGTACGGAGGGCTTCGATTATTTGGATTTTTATCTGCGGCGGTGGGGGATGTCGGATTCGGTTGGGGTCTGGATGAGGACGAGGAAAGAATCTTACGGCGTACGTGGAGCGGCGGAATCGGGTAGGGGAGGACAGGGGTTTAAGGCCACTGGGCCGGGCCGTCGAGTCGGCCAGTCCGGTCTGACCATTCTTTGCAGTTTGTGTAAGATGCATTGGGGAGCTCCCCCTATCTGACTATCTGCCAAGGATCTGAAAGATGACGGTGCTTGTTGCGGCCCAGTAAGCAGGTACAGTTTTTATTCTTTTCCTTTCTGGCAAATGCTACAGTCGGTTTGTGACTGCCCACATGTATGTGTGGTGCCCCTCGGTCACTGCTGCAAAAAAAATCGAATGCGACGTTTTTTTATTTGTGTATTTAGCATTTTTCAACATTATTTTTTACTGAATTTGTGAAAAATCTACTTATAGCAAAACAAATTGCAACATTTTGAGCATGTCCATGTAGCAAAAAAAAATACCGTATTTAGCAAACTTAAATTTGTTTGTAGCAAAAATTGCTAGAAACATGTTGGAGTCTGCAACAAAAAATCCAGTGCAACCACATTATTTTTTAACTCTTATTATAAGGAACATGTATGTAACATTGGCACAATCTTTTGTAACACAAACAGAAAAAACCATCATAGCACTTTACCCATACTTTAACAACAAAGACGATGCATGTATCTAGCAAACCGCAACACCGTATGTAACATGGATAAAAGCCCTGAGCCGTCTTTTTCTCTAGGTCGTTGAACAAAGCTTTGTTGAGCTCGTGTGGTGCTAGATGTATTCGGCTCTGGCATGAAGCATCCGCATACATTATTTCGTGTACTTTTTTCTGTCTTGTATGTTGTACTATATGACAGCTAGGTGAGATAAATGCACTATCATGTGTAGTACAGCAGTATATGGCAGCTTAGTCTATATTCTATGATAATAAATACATTTTCCACCATAAACTCCTCGGTTTAAACACATTTTTGCATAAAGGTTTAAACATTGGAATTCAATGTTTTAATTAGTAGAAAACTTAGCCTTTGCATTGCGGCTTAAAAAATTATTGAAGAAATGATGTTTAGTCTCTTGTTTCATCTCTATGTTATTTTTTTGTGGATGCCTTTAGAAGAATACAAGATTATATCTTTGTAGAAGAAAGAGTTTAAAGATCTTTATGATTTGCTTATTTCTTTCATTTTGTGATTGTTGGATGCAGCTCTTGTATGTTTGACATATCATTGATGCAATATGTCGCGGTATTGATTGTCAAAGAATTGAGTTTAGCAGGGTTGGGTCCATTGGAGGACGGGGGTGGCGGGATTTGGTCTGCTTGGGAGTGGTTTTGTTGCTTATTGAGTGATGTAGAAATCCTAATGAGATGCAGTGGTAATATTTCACTGGAACAGGTGGAACAAACCATTTTCTTCCCAAAATATGGATTCATATTTTACTTTGTTGAATGTTCCACAAAATCAAGAAAAATCAAGAAACAAATATTTTCTAATCAAAAGAAGTATTTCCTTCCTATAATGTATCTTTCTTTCGTGATTTATTCACAAAAGGTTGCATATTGAGAAATAGCTCAAGTAGGATATGCAAATTCACTATGACAACATGATAAAAAATGAATAGAAGTGAGGGTTTCTCTTGCAAAAATAATGCACGCGTCTTGAGGTAATAAACAATATTGATAGTTCTTTTTTGAGAACTCGCAGAAGATTTGTGTGTCATTGTATTAAGGTGAAAGAATGTTACAAATTACATGATCAAGCACTCCACACCACACGGTTCTCACGAGTCAAGTCTTTCGTCTTCGTGAATTTATTCGTACGGTGCTTACAACCATGGGCCACTGTCTATTCTTCGTCTTTCCTAGAACCACGTGAGTTCCATGGTACGCGCCTATCATACTAGGGTTGTTCAACATATATATGCCTTATTTAATAGTTTGGCACATGGCCTCATATTTTGCTAGCTCTGAGCCAAGAGTTTACTGTTTGGTTGCCTTCATGAGAGCATTGGAGTTATGCCGATGCCAACTTATGGCATTTGTTCTCCCGCATTGGGACCAAAATGATCACCTTGTAGATTACCAACTTACAAAAACCAATGTATGTGTGCATCATATAAATAATGTGAAGCATGCATCATGTGAATCATCGTTACACAATACCAACATAACTCTTAAACGTATGTCCCTATTGTCATGCAAAAGGCAAAGTTGGTAGAAGGATGACAGCAAATACTCTTACTCACGCTCACCTTACACACAAAGCGAATATTGTACGTGTTTCACATCCCATTGAGACTAGGTTTGTTCAATCATAGCTAGTTGTACAACATGCTTAAACTGAAGCGTATAGATCCACCCCATAACGACAAACTAGCATACAAGACTCAATAATATCATCAACCTACAAATCAAACTATACACATGCATATAACCATCATCGACATATGAAATAAGTACGCATGCATACAACCATCATTAGCATACATCTCATAATTACACAGCCACACACACATAGATATATGTGCACCATCGACATACATATCTAGACATAAGCATGAACATATTCTTACAAATCCAAGCTAATAGATAAAAATATTTGAACTTGCTTACACCAACCATCGATGAGAATGGTGAGAGGATGTAGACCATAACCCTCACAAGAGGAAGAACACCGCTTCCTGACGATCGCCACTTTTTGCTGAAGTGGGTGTTGCCTCATACCATCTCATTGGTGTGGATGCTTCCATCCCGTGAGAACTTGAGAGGGAGAGAGGAGGAAATGGTGGAGAGAGTATGGGGTATATATGTGCTCAAATGAGCGAGGTGTAGCCCTGCCCACTCTTGCATGTATCACTCGAGCTCCCGCTGTCTCTCTTGTTGTTGGAGATCAACTACCCTGCTTTATATTTTGCGTGGGGAAGACATGCTCGCTAGCTATGGTTGTTTCAGTCATTCCTAGCGAGCCTAGCTAGCTGATGGGTGCATGAAGCATCATGAGGGTCTGACCCGAGGACTCGTGTATAAAACTAACCACTGAAAGATTGGTTTGGTTGGGCTTGATGCTTGCAAACAAACGTGCCCCATATGTCTCTCAACCTGTATTGTATGTACTCATACCAGGTGAAAGATCACGGATGCCGCCTAGAGAGGGGGTGAATAGGCAGTTGAAAACTTTTACGAGATGGGATTAACAATGACGGAATAAAACTAGGTTTTTCTTTTGTTAAGCACAAAGCCTATATATACTAAGGTTCACATATGTGCACCAACAACTTATGCTAAGCAATACAAGCAACAATGTAATAGCAAGATATAATACTTCAAGCACGAAGTCTATCACAATGTAAAGTGCATAAGTAAAGAGCTCGGGTATAGAGATAACCGAGGCACGCGGGGAGGATGATATTTTACTGAGTTCCTTCCAACATGGAAGTATGTCTCATTGGAGGGATGGGCGGTACTAAGACCACGAACGCCACAAAAGTCCTCACCCTATTCTCCCGAGCACCCGCTGCACGGCAAGCACCCGATCAACTATACGATGGCCTTCAAGGTGGCGACCGGAACCTTTACAAACTTGTTAAGGAGACCTCCACAACACTTGGAGTCTCCCAACATGATCCCGAAGCTTTACAACCAATGTCCGAGCTCCGAGACCGACCATTTACACACAACCATCTAGGGTTCCAAGAACCCAAGAGGGACAAGCTTCTTTTGATTTCACCAACCAAATCCTTCGAGGAGAACTTAAACCGATGCACCGAATGCAAATGGAAAGAACACCACAAAGATGATCCAATCCTTCACTCTCAAGTTCCAACAAAGCTACTAAAGCTATTGGGAGGACAAGAGAGGAAGAATACTAGGAGAACACAAAATCCTCCAAGATTTAGATCCCAAAGATTCACTCACAAAGAGATGATATGGTTTGGTCAAATTGTAGATCTAGATATCCTCAATCTTCCTCTCAAATATTGCCAAGAATCATTCGAAGGGAAGAATCAAATCAAGCTAGAAGGGATGAAACAATGGGGCAAAGCTTGAGCAAATAGATGAAGAAGAACTGATTAAAAAGGAGAAGGGAGGAGGCTTATAAAGGGGGCTGGGAATATCTGCCCATTGGGGCCTTTTTTGCCTGACTAGGCCGGTAGTACTGCTAAGGCCTGGTACTACCGCCCGACATCCCAGCAACACAAGAGATAGGCGAGCAAGCGCAACAAGCAGCGCGACAAAGCAAGGCTAGCGAAGCAGCGCGCGTGAGAAGGGGATCGAGCGGCAGGCGGGGTCAGCAAGCAGGGCGCGGGAGAGCAAGCACACACGGGCGAGATCAAGAGAGAGGCGGCGGCAGCAGGGAGCCTAGGCGCGAGGTTGGGCCGGCCTGGTACTACCGGGCAGGCGATAGTACCGCTTGTAGTGCCGGCTGGGTCAACCGGGTGAGGCAGCGCGCAACGCACAGGGGCGGGCGGTAGTCAACCGCGGTACTACCGCTCGTCCCAAAAACAGAAGGCTTTTTCTTTTTTTTAAACAAATAAAGAGGCAGATTCAAATGGCAATAACTCCAGCTAGGAAACTCCGATCGACATGAAACCAATTTTGTTGGAAAGAGGATGACAAGTGCTACCCAACCAAAAGTGTAAATATTGGATACCACCAAGTGAAAATACTTTATGTATTTTAAAGTGAGATACCTTCCTTGGTGAGAATCCGAAAAACCTCCAAGATAAAATGCAATAAGGTATAAAAGGGAAATCCATTTTTGATAAACAAGAGCTTGTTATGAAGATTACCACAAGTTCTATATCCTCGCATGGATAGTACCAACAAACAACCAAGAAAGATGATGCTAAGGATACCAAGGTTTGAGCTCTCTCCGAACGATATGATCGAGTTACTCACTCAAGAGCCCCTCTTGATATTATGGCTATCTATCCTAAACCCGGTCTCCCAACTAACAACATGAGACCGGCAAAACGAAAAACCTACCAAGATTATGCCTTTGTCTTGAGCAATTACACTTGAGCTTGACGTAGACGATCTTATCCTTATCAAGATGGAACGCCTTTCTTGATTGCTCTTCGTCGTTCCATGACCACCAAGGATGGCAAGCATCAAACATGAGATCTTCTAAAGATGGCGCATTTTGAGCATGCACCACACTTCTTATTCTTTATTTCATCTACCTTGAAGCCAACACATGTTCCAAGCGATGCCAATGGACAATTCCTACAAGTGCAACTTAATACACACATTAGTCCATAAAGATTATCATTAATTACCAAAACCACACATGGGGGGCCACATGCTCTTTCACCAGGGCTTGGGTTTTGATGCGAGATTTCAATAAAAAGAGTTTTACACTGATGCTCTTATCACCCCCACAAAAATGTATTTTCTTTTGCGAATCAAGAGCATCTACGCCCCCATGAAGTTACCATATAAACAATTGGGAGTATAGATCGGTTGGGCCAACAACAACTCACATGTGAGATATGCGCATTCCTTATATCACATAGTATTATCATGTTTCCGCGGTAGCCAATATGCTCCACCACTCTTTGTTTTATTCAATGAAAGGTATCACATATTTATGACGGCAATGACAAGTAGTTCAAAGCTACACAAACCTATAGAAAGGAATGTACATAGAATAACAAATGGAACACAACATCAATGTGAGAGTGGTCAGAAAATAGCATTTCCTAACATCATCTTCCCAAGCAAGCACGTACACACATTTGAAATTAACACATTTCTAGAAAATCATATGAAAATGACTAGTGTGAAAGGTCCTACCGGGTGCATACCCTAACGAGTGTGGAACACTTTGAATAGCCTCTCATTTGACAGAATTTTCCCCACTCCTTTACTGATTGATGCTCCTTCTTTCTTTACTATTTTCCCACTTTTGAAGAACCATAATACCGTAGTGATTGGCAATCCTTTTTCATAGATCATTGTCCTTCACATGCCAAAAGACCTATGTCATCGTAACTAACTAATTCCTCTGTTCCATAGTATAATAGCAAGCGGTAGTAGCCTCCCTCTAGAGGAGAAGAGAGGTGGGTATGGAATGTCATACCTAGGCCTTATTTAATAGTTTGGCACATGGCCTCATATTTTGCTAGCTCGGTCTGGGAGTTTAGTATTTGATTGCCTTCATAAGAGCATTGGAGTTATGTTGATGCCAACTTATGGCATTTGTTCTCCCGCATTGGGCCTAAAATGATTACCTTGTAGATTACCAACTTACAACAACCAATGTAAGTGTGCATAATATAAATAATGTGAAGCATGCATCATGTGAACAAATTGGTAATCATCGTTGCACAATTTTCCAACATAAATCTTAAACGTATATCCCTATTGTCATGCAAAGAGCAAAGTTGGTAGAAGGATGAAAACAAATACTCTTACTGACACTCACCTTACACACAAAGCAAATATTGTACTACCTCTGATCCATAATAAGTGTCGCAGTTTTGAACTAACCGTAGTTCAAAATAGCGACACTTATTATGGATCGGAGGGAGTACATGTTTCACATCCAATTGGCACTAGGTTTGTTCAATCATAGCTAGTTGTACAACATGCTTAAACTGAAGCATATAGATCCACCCCATACCGACAAATTAGCATACAAGACTCAATAACATCATCAACCTACAAATCAAACTATACACATGCATATAACCATCATCGACATATGAAATAAGTACGCATGCATACAACCATCATTAGCATATATCTCATAATTACACAGACACACACACAGAGATATGTGCATCATCGACATACATATCTAGACATAATCATGAACATACTATAACAAACCCAAGCTAATGTATAAAAAGATTTGAACTTGCTTACCCAAACCATCGATAAGAATGGTGAGAGGATGTAGAACATAACCCTCACAAGAGGAAGAACACCGCTTCCCGATGATCACCACTTTTTGCTGAAGTGGGTGTTGCCTCTTACTGTCTCATTGGTGAGGATGCTTCCATCCCATGAGAACTTGAGATGGAGAGAGGAGGAAATGGTGGAGAGGGTATGGTCGTGGTATTGCCGATGAGTACACCATGGAGGGTCCCTCACAGTGCGTGCTTAGAGACGTGGGGGAAGGCGGCAATTTGGTGGGTACGAGGTAACACAGCTTACTCAGGTTCAGGTTCCACGACGGTGGCGGAACCCTAATCCTGCTATAAATCACTATAAGGGCAATACGCCGAGTTACAAGGATTGGTTCATAGTGTGTGATGGTATGAGTTGTTCTGCCCTAAAGGCTCCCATAGGTCTGGCTTATAAAGACGGCAGATCCTAGGGTTACAGGGAAAAGTCCTAGCCGGACAGGTTAGAGAGTCCTACACTAGCACCAACTAGTCTACGTGTCTTGCATCCCAAGGCTCCGAATATGTCGGTGAATCCATCGTAGCCTTCCTTTATCCGGCATGGTCCTCCCTTCTAGATCCATCCAACTGGGCCGCCTAGCAGGCCATGGGCCTTGCTACCAACTATGGGCCACCTGGGTTGTCCGGATTAGAGACATGCTATGGTGATACCATTTAGCATATCTCCAAAAGTAGCCCCCGTAGAACTCCGAGATCTTGCGTCGTCTTGCCTCTTTAGATTGAATGCTCCATCTAGGTGATGTCGGCAAATCGTCAAGCAATATATTTTAGTCCTCCAAAGAACCTTGGAATATTCTCCGTCTTCAAATACATAAGTTGGAGAATCACTGAGTCTTCCATCATACTATTATCGTAGCCGGACAAGATCCGTCCATGCCGGAATCTTCAGATGGGACTGTTTGTCTGCATATGTCAGTGAGATGACGTAAACCATAGGCTAGCGACGCCTTGTAACTCACACATGCAGTAAACGTAATCATAGTGATTTTTTCATGCGAGAAATCCGAAATGTCGAGCGGCGGTGGTGGGAACAAGGCGAAATCTCCGTGCACGTTCTCGCACGCGTTGTCCACGCGTCAACCGTTAGATCATCTTGCACGAATCTTGATGTCGGTGTCGTGGTACAACGATGTCCACGCGATGTCGATGTCCATGTGTCAACCTGTAGCCGGGTCCTTGTGCACCGTTGCTACTTGCTTGGTGCCGTATCGGCTATCGGGCTGGTCGTCTTTCCTCTTTCCATGGCGGTTTGTCATGGCCGTGCCGCCTGGGGTGATGCTCACCCGGCTGGTGGCGCTCCGCCTGCTCGTCTGTCACGATCTGTCCTTGGTCATCCACCATGATGGACTTCTTCATGGCCGTGTCGGCGGTGGCGTACTTGTCCGCAATGGCCATGACCTAGGAAATGGTTTGCGGGTCTGCCCGGCTGAGCTTGAGCTTCAACATGGTGCCGTATCGACAGCCGTTGGTGAAGAAGTCGATTGCCTGATGCTCGCGCACCCCTCACACGAGTTGTGCATGATGGTCCATCGGGTGAGGTACGCGCGGCCGGATTCGTCTTTGCCTTATATGCAGAGGGAGAGCTCACGAGGTCGACCCGGCCGCTTGTATGTTCCGGTGAAGTCGCGAATGAATGCCTCTTCGAAGTCCAACCATGCGTTAATGTTGTTGTCGAGGAGGATGTTGAGCCACGTTCTTGCCGAGGCGACGAGCATGAGGGGGACGTAACGGATGGATAGGCGGAGGTTTCCGTTAGCGATTCCCACGGCGGTGGTGTAGTCCACCAGCCAATCCTCGGGCTTGACAGTGCCATTGTATTTTGCTATGTCTCTTGGAAGCGAAAAACCCTTTGGGAACGGCTCGTTCCGGATGCGCGGGCCGAAACATTTTGTTCCAGCCGGACTTTCTTATTCTAGCGCACGCGACTGCACCAGGAGATCGATGCGCTCGCGCGCGTCAGCTGGTTCTCGGGGGCCAAGCTGACCGTTCAGGCGTGACATGGGTGGGTCCTTGTTCGCGCCAGCTCCCTCCTCCGGCGCGCGTGCTTTCTTTCCTTGGGAGGCTCCTGCAGCCGGCGCGCGGCTCACGCTAGTGACGGCGGCGTCGCGGTTACGGTGGCCGCGATTGCCGGATCCGCCACGCAGGCGGCTATTTTGCCCGGTGCCGCCTGGGGAAGACGCATGTTGGTGCTTGCTTCCTTGTGCGCCATCTGGTCCACACCTTTGCGGGGGACTATGCCTCGGGTGTTGCCCACTTGACTGGGGCTCCCTTTGGTTTTCTGCTTGTTCACGGTGGCGACGAGGACCTGGACACGTTCCTACTGGCGATGGAGCTCTTCTCCCTCAAGGTGTCTCAGTTTCGCGGCTGCCACTTCGGCCGCTCTCATGTTTTTGGCGGGGGTGCTGTAGACGGGTTGCGCCACGCTAACGCGCGAGTCAGCAGCGTGGTCTAGTTCTGACGCGAGGTCACGCCCCCGGTGCTGGATTTGCCTGGCGAAGCCATGGGCCGCGTTGTACTATTATAGGCGAAGGAGGCAAAGCCGATGGAGGTCCAAGGGGCCCACACCCCCTGTGGGCGCCACCAGGGCTGGCCCGCGCCCACCTAGGGTGTGGCCACCCTGGTGTCCTGAAGAGAATATACTTATATGAGAGTGTTCACTAGTGAAAGTATGATCCCTAGGTCTTGTTTCTAAGCATTGTAACACCGTTTGCATCTAGATCTGTTGCATGTTTGCTTTCTCCCATCTTTTTGCCTTTAGTCTTTTCCTCCCCGTCATAAGCTCTTTTCTGGCATCGTTACCACTTATAATCATCCATACTACTTGTATTTCACTATCTCTTCGCCGGACTAGTGCACCTATACACCTGACAAGTTTATTGGGTGTGTTGGGGACACAAGAGACTTCTTGTATCTTGATTGCAGGGTTGCTTGAGAGGGATACCTTTGACCACTTCCTCCCTGAGTTCGATAAACCTTGGTGAAAGAGCATTTGTTATCCCTAGTGATTTTGGTGTTTGATAACAACACACATATCAGACTAATGTTTTGCTAAGTGTGTCGCAGGTACATTAAGAAGGTTTGCAAACATTCAGAAACTATCTGCCTGGCGCGGTACCAAAAAGCGGTTGCTACCGGACCAGACAGAAGCAAATGACCAACTGTCAAAAAGTCTCTGCCGTGCCAGGTACTAAAAAGCGGTAGTGCCGCATTTTAGTACCTAAGCGACAAGCTTTTTGACTTGTCAAATGCTTCTGCCTGCTCCGGTACTAAAATGAGGTAGTACCGCATTTTAGTACTGCTCAGGACAGAGGCTTTTTGAACATTGCAAAAGGCCATTGTCTGCGCCGGTAGCAAAATGCGGTAGTACCGCATTTTACTACCTGGCGTAACAGAGAGTTTTTGCACGTTGCAAAAATCCTCTGTCTGCACCGGTAGCAAAATGCGGTAGTACCGCGTTTTGCTACCTGGCGTGACAGAGAGTTTTTCGTATGGAAATATGTTGTTCCCTCCAGGTCCGGTAGTACCGGTTGCCTCAAGCGGTACTACCGCTTCCCGGTAGCAACATCAATAGTACCGCTGGGGGCAGGACTTGATGTTGTTTGAAAAAGGGTGATCCGGTACCAGGTCTGGTAGTACCGGAATTCTCCGGTAGTACCGCTTGAACTTCCGGTACTACCGCTACAGTAAATGCACCAACGTTCAGATTTTGTGGAGGGGTATAAATACCCCTCCACCTACCTTGGGACAAAGTGCTCAGCTCATTAAAGTCATTGCCCACCATTGGAGTCCATTGGAGCCACTCAAATTCTCAAGATCTCATCATCCAACCACCCAAAGTCCTTGATCTTTGGGGAATCGAAGGAGGAGGCCCCAATCTACTACTTCACCAAAAGAGATCTTCATTTCCCCCTCATTTCATTGAGGGCCCCTTTGCTCTAGTGTTTTCTTGGAAACCCTAGTGTTTGTTTTTGTTCTTACAAGCTTGTCTTTGATTGCTTTGACAACTTGCTTGTATTTGGGAGCCTCCGATTAAGTTGTGGATGTGTGCCCCAAACTTGTAACGGTGCCGGCTTCCACCTTGAAGGTTGCCGATATAGTGGAAGGTGAATCGATCTCGTTGGGGTGAGATTCATCGGAGAACAAGGGAGGCCTCTCGTGGCGTTGGTGGTTTGAAACCACCCCCTCTCCAAACGTAGACGTACTTCCCCTCAAAAGGAAGGAACTACGGGAAACAAATCCTTGTGTCTCCGCGTCCACTTTTCGGTTACCTCTATCCTTTACCGCACCTTACTTACTTTTACTACTTTGTGTTGTGGTAGCTCTTGCTCATTTGTCATATAGGTAAATTCACCATAGTTGCATTATCTAGAGAATTTACCTTATTGTCAAACCTCAATTTGAAAAAGAAGAAAATTTGAAGTAGCACCTATTCACCCACCCCTCTAGGTGCCCATACGATCCTTTCAATTGGTATCAGAGCCTCGGCTCTTTATTCGGGCTTTACCGCCTAAGAGAATATGGGTATCCAAGAAGGGGATGGTGGTAGTGAGTCAACCCCGGTGACCATGGAAGATATCAGAAACTTGGAAACAATATTGAGCTCTTCCTTGGTCAACGAAGTCAAGAAGATGCTTGATCAACTTCTTAAAGACAAAGATGGCTCATCACCCCCATCTCCTCAAGAGGAACTACCACCCGCACCTAAAGGGAATACTCCGGTATCCCCCGAAGGTATGGTGGTAAGGGATAAACTAGACAATGCTAATTCCTCCACACGTCTTGATGGGGGGAAGGGCGAGCACTGTAATTCTTGGTACTCTCCCGATCCTCCCATCCCTCACCCTCATGTGTACAATAGAGGTGACCCACCTAAGCTAGAAGATTCTGCTACTTTTTCTCAATGGCAATCACTAATGAGAACTCATATGCGCAGCTCTTGCATTGAACTATGGAACATCATCGAGCATGGACTCTTTATTGGGGATCCAAACAACTTGACAAGAAGAGAGGTTGTCAATAGTCAACTCAATGCCACTGCTTTGCATATGATTCAACAAGGATTGGGAACAAAGGATTATCCACACATTGAGCACTTAAGCATTGCCAAGGAATCTTGGGATGCTCTCACTGTGTTGTTTGTTGGAAATGAGAGTATGAGGAGGAACAGATATGATGATCTAAGCAATGAAGCCGAAGGTTTCTACATGAAAGAAGGTGAAGATAACGAAGACATGTATCGAAGGCTCAAGACCACTGCCACCGCTTTTAGAAATGTGGGTGCCTCACATGTGGATGATGCATGGATAAAAAGGAAATATGTGAGTGCACTCATGCCTTTTGAGCCCACCGACTTGAAGAGCTTACAAGGAAGACACAACTACCATCTCATGACCTCAAACGAAGTTATGCAAGAGATGGTCGCTTTCAAAGTCGCCGCTAAGAACGCCAAAGATGCCCGTGCTCGTGCCCTCGGTATGAGCAATGTGGTCAATGTTGCTTTAAAGGCCAAAGCTGTGGACTTTGAAGATGAAGATGATAGTGATGAAGGCCTCTCCTTGGACCATCCCGATGATGTCAAGATTGCTCATAGTCAATATATGGCGTTCTATGCAAAGAACTTTTGGAAGAATCCCGCCAAGGCCAAGATGGAAATGCAACGAAGAAGCAATCCAAATGGGAAAAGAGAGAATGCCACTAGGTTGAGAACTTGCTTCAATTGTGGTGACCGCTACCACTTGGTGGCAAGCTGCCCCTATGAGAAGAGAGAAGATTATGGTGGGAAGCTTGTGTTGAAGAAGACTCTCAAGGCACCCTACAAGAAACCTTTCATCAAAAAGAACCCCATCAACAAGAAATCGGGAGAAATTGTCTTGATCACTCATGAAGAATACTCCTCCGATAATGAAGATGATGAAGATGAGGAAGAAGAAGAAACCTCACATGGTATGGCTGCTCTAGCCACGACCTCTACTCCGACACTCTCACTCTTCGACTCTCCAAATGAGAACTCTTCCTCCAAGGACGTCACTTGCCTTATGGCAAGAGGAACGGAGGTATCCTCATCATCCCACTCTACTCAATTAGATAATGATGAAATTGATGATGAAATGTCTCTTGATGTTAAAAAGGAAATAATTTCCTTTGATGAGTTCATGACTAACCTAGAAGGTGATGCTAAACTACATTTTGGGAACATCTTAGATCAACTCTCCCACACTCAAGAGCTTGTAGATGTTAGATGTAAACTTGGGCATGAACATATGATTGAACTAGAGGCTTTAAGCAATGCTCTAGAAGAAGAACAAGATACTAGGTTATCCCTTGAGTCAAAACTTGAAGGGATTGATGAGGCCAATGACATCATGTTAACAAACTCATTAAAGAGCGTGATCATGCTATTGCTAAATACAAAAGAGCTAAAAAGGACAAGGTTGATTTTGGTGTGGTTCATGAAAAACTTGCCGAGGACTTTAGCTTGCTTAACAAGGCCCACAAAGCCTTGGAGAGTGAACTCTTGTCTCTCACAAAGTCCCATGAAACGCTTCAAACTCAATTGGCCAATATTCCTTCACCTAGTAACTTCATTCCATCGAGTAGCAAGACTATCCTTGAAGAGAATGCTAGGTTGAAGGGGGTGCTTGCGAAGACCACATTTCCACAAGGTAACAAGTCTATTGATGATCTTTTGAGCAAGCAAAGGCGTAGTGGTGATAAAGGGGGCATTGGTTTTGTCTCCAAAACAAAGAAGAAGAACAACAAGAAGAAGGACAAGCCCGCACAAGAGACCAACAAGACCATTGTGGGAAGTAAGACCACAATTGGCAAAACTATGTCTCATGACGATTTTGCGGGAAGTGCTAACCCTCACTATGTTCTAATGCGTGATTACTATGGTGATGTGTATGCACAATATGTTGGTCCGTATGATGGTTATATTGCTTGGTCTATTTGGGTTCCCAAGACCCTTGTTGCTAACAAAAGAGGACCCATTGAAAAATGGGTACCTAAAAACTAGCTTGATCTTTTGTAGACCTATGCTTCCGGAGGTTCAAAATGGGTGCTTGATAGTGGTTGCACTTGTCATATGACCGGAAGCTCGTCTATTGTCAAGGACTTGGTGTCAAATGAAGATCAAATCACCGTCACATATGCCGACAAGTCAAAATCTACGGTAATGGGTTTCGGCAAGGTAGTGGTGGCTCACGACATTACACTCGTGAACGTCATGCTTGTTGAAACCCTTGGTTACAATTTACTTTCTGTCCGTGCACTTGGAAAGATGGGCTTTTCCGTATTTATTGATAATGATATTGTGGTCCTCATGTGGAGCAAGTCTCTCAAGGTCGCTTTCGTTGGGTACGTCGAAAATGACTTGTATGTGGTGGACTTTTCGGGGCAAGCCACTGCAGGTCCGATGTGCTTATACGGAAAGGCCGATGTGGGTTGGCTATGGCACCGCCGACTAGCCCATGTCAATATGAGAACTTTGCAAAGTCTCCATAAAGAGGGCCATATTTTTGGACTAAAAGAAAATGTTTCCTTTGCCAAAGATCGTGTTTGCAGGGCATGTGTTCTAGGGAAGATGCATGATGCTCCTCATAAACCCACGAAACAAATCAAGTCTAACAAGATCTTGGAACTCCTTCATGTGGACCTATTTGGTCCTCCATCTCATGCAAGTCTTGGTGGGAAGAAATATTGTTTGGTGATTGTTGACGACTTTTCAAGATACTCTTGGGTTTATTTCTTCAAGTTGAAGAGTGAAACTCAAAGGACTTTTATCGACTTCATCAACTTGGTTCAACGACAACACAATGTTCCCGTGTTGATTATAAGAAGTGACAACGACACCGAGTTCAAGAACTACACCTTGAATGACTTTCTTAGTGATGAGGGAATTAAGCATCAATATTCCGCCGCATACACCCCTCAACAAAATGGTGTGGCCGAAAGGAAGAACCGGACTCTTATTGAGATGGCTAGGACCATGTTGGCGGAGTTTAAATCTCCATACAACTTCTGGGCCGAAGCCGTCTCCACCGCTTTCCATGCTTCAAACCGGCTCTACCTCCGCAAGAAAATCAACAAGACTCCATATGAGATACTTACCGGTAACAAGCCCAACATATCTTATTTTCAGGTGTTTGGTTGTAAGTGTTTCTATCTCATCAAAGGTGTTCGTTTGTCCAAATTCGAATCTAAAGCATTAGAGGGTAGTTTTATTGGCTATGGTCTCGAATCTCACACTTATAGAATCTATGACAAGCTCTCCGGAGCCGTCATAGAATCTTGTAGTGTGACCTTCGAAGAATATGATGGTCCCCAAGGGGGGCGTGTTGATGCTTGTGATGCAGATGATGAAATGCCTCAGGGTGCCATAGGAAGAATGGGTGTGGGTTATATCCGCCCCATTGAGGAACCCCTTATGGCGGATCGAGAAGAACTATGCTCCACTCAAGTGGAGCCCTCATCTTCACAACCTCAACATGCTCCATCTACCAAGGAGGACATTGACTCAAGCCAAAGACAAGATGTGTACCCTCAACATAGTGATCAATGTGTGAACTCTAGTCAAAGGGAGCTTGGTCCATTCGATGGGGTGTCAAGTGGAGTCAAGTCAATTTGCCAAGGAAGATCCATCCAAGCTATTTTGAGGGGTGCTCAAACTGAGGCTAGAAGATCACTTGATCAAGACCAAGGTCAATCCTCGCCTCCCAATGTAGAGGATGAATTCAATGATGATCAAGGTCAAGTTGATGGTCAAGACGAGGATCAAAATGATGAAGAGGGTCCTCCAAGAAACAATGAGGAGATCCACGCTCGTCGCGAAGCTAGAAAGGAAAGAATGTTGGAAATAAGAGACCACTCCCTCCAAAATGTTGTTGGAGATCTAAGGAAAGGAATTTCCACACGAGCACAATTGAAGAGGTTCAGTGAACATCAAGATCACATTTCCATGATTGAACCAAAGAAAGTGTGGGAAGCTCTTGAAGATTCGGATTGGTTAGAAGCTATGCACAAAGAGCTCAACAATTTTGAGACAAACAAAGTGTGGAAGTTAGTTGAGAAGCCAAAGGATTGCCGCAATGTTATTGGAACAAAGTGGATTTTCAAGAACAAGCAAGATGAGCATGGGATTATTGTAAGGAACAAGGCTAGATTGGTTGCACAAGGTTATTCCCAAATTGAAGGCATTGACTATGGAGAGACTTATGCACCCGTGGCTTGCCTTGAGTCCATCTGTATCCTTCTTGCTTATGCGGCACATCATAACTTTAAGTTGCAACAAATGGATGTAAAAAGTGCATTCCTTTATGGTCCTTTAAATGAATTGGTATATGTTAAGCAACCCCCGGGATTTGAGGACCCCAACTTCCCAAACCATGTCTACAAACTTGATAAGGCACTCTATGGGCTCAAGCAAGCCCCACGCACGTGGTATGAGCACCTTAGAGAGTTATTGTTTGACCGTGGCTTTGAGGTTGGGAAAATCGATCCCACTCTTTTTACTAAGAGGGTTAATGGGGAGCTTTTTGTATGCCAAATCTATGTTGATGATATTATCTTTGGCTCATCTAACAAAGCTTTTAATGATGAATTCTCAAAGCTTATGACTAGTAGGTTCCGGATGTCCTTGATGGGAGAGTTAAAAGTATTTCTTGGCTTTGAGATCAAGCAAGTTAGAGGAGGAACATTCTTTAATCAAGCCAAGTATACTCAATATATGCTCAAGAGATTCAAAATGCAAGATTTGAATGGAGCCCCAACTCCCATGGCAACAAAGACTCATCTAGAACAAAATCCAAATGGTAAAGATGTGGATCAAAAGGTATACCGGTCTATGATTGGTTCTTTGCTTTACCTTTGTGCATCTAGACCCGATATTGTGTTGAGTGTAGGTGTGTGTGCAAGATATCAAGCGGCTCCTAAGGAAAGCCATTTAATGGCGGTCAAGAGAATCTTTCGATATTTAGTTCATACCCCATTTTATGGTCTTTGGTACCCTCAAGGCTCAACATTCGCTCTTTGTGGATACACGGACTCGGATTTGGCGGGAGACAAGGATGATAGAAAATCAACATCCGGGGCTTGCCAATTCTTGGTAGGTCCTTGGTATGTTGGTATTCTAAGAAGCAAAATTGTATATCTCTCTCCACCGCCGAAGCCGAGTATGTTGCTGCTGCTAGTGCTTGCACTCAATTGCTATGGATGAGGCAAACTTTAAAGGAATACAGTGTCCATTGTGACAAAGTGCCTCTTCTATGTGACAAAGTGCCTCTTCTATGTGACAATGAAAGTGCCATCAAGATTGCATACAACCCGGTGGATCACACAAGGACAAAGCATATTGAGATTCGGCATCACTTTATTAGAGATCATGTTGCTAGAGGTGATATTGATCTATCCTATGTATCAACCAAAGATCAACTTGCCGATATCTTCACGAAGCCACTTGATGAAGCAAGGTTTTGCTACTTGAGGAATGAACTAAATATCGTAGATTCTAGGAGTTTGACTTGATTTTCTTGCACTCTCACCTAATACTCGACCCATGTTTGGTTTAGGTGTAGGCATGGACATAGGGGGAGTGCGGTCCTAATTGATTGGACTATCCCTTCCCCCATTATGCGCAAATTAAACAAAAATCATTCCTCTTAATATCATTTTGTGATATGTGAGCTTAATGATGAGTTTCGGTAATGGACCCACGATACATCTTCGTGGTGCCAAGCCGAGTCTACTCAAATATGGTGGCCTAGGCCACCGCCCCCTCTCAATCGAGAGGTTGAAGTGCTTACTCGTGTTTGTCACCTAGTTGAATTGGTTCTTACTCATGTTTGTCATCCACTAGTTAGTGTTGATTCTTTTTGGTCATGCACTCAAGTTTGGTTCTCCATATGTTTTTAGTGTTTTTCCTTGAGTGCATTGGCCCTTATCCGCATGTCTCTCTAAACCCAGGCCCCTCTTTTCCAACAAAACCCATCTACTCTGCACAAGAACCTTCCTTTTCTGTATCTTGGCTCTCTGTCCTGATGGTAACGGTACTACCGGATCTCACATGCGGTACTACCGCCTAACGGTACTATCGGAAGTCACCTGCGGTACTACCGCCCCTGGGTGTGTTTCCAGGTTCCTGCCTGCAAACTTCCCAGGAGCGGTACTACGGCAGTACCCTCTGGTACTACCGCTCGGCGGTACTACCGCTTCTGCAAGTCCGGTACTACCGCTCGCGCGCGTCGGTTAAGACTGGAGACGAGGGAGAGGAACCCCTCAGTGCCTCATTCATCCCCCGTCTCCACTCCTCACCAGCGCCACCACTAGAGCACGACGACGCCGGAGGAAGCCCGTCCGCCCTTCCCTCTCCCGGATCCACACCGGATTCGGCCTCCTTGCGGGCTCCTCCCTCTTCCCCACCGTCATGGACACCGATACCACCGCCCTCCTCATCTTCTTCCTTGTTTTATCCATTGAATCTAGGGTACCTTCGATTCTTGGTTAAAACTTGCATTCTTGAGGTTGTATCGTGTCCCATTTACCAGATCTATCACTTGGCCCGATGGGAATCGTGTTTTGACAACAAATTTGCTGCCCATACTCGGATCTTAGTTCAAATCTGCACTGTAGTCGCAGGCCGGTAGTACCGGGAATCTTTTTCCGGTACTACCGCTTGGCGGTACTAACACTTGTGCAGGTCCGGTACTACCGCCCCAGTACTGGCAGCAATTTTTTTTTAAAACACTCAACTCCATCATCTGTTTGCCCCAGGTTCTTGTGCCCTTACCCCTATGATTTCTCCCTCATTCTTTCACAGGTGCGGGGTTCGGGGATCGCAAGCTCAAAGCTCACTATGAGATCGAGGACTATGAGTCAGAATCTGAGACTGAGTCTGAAGAGGAGGTCATGCCTCAACCTAGTGCCCGTCTGAAACTGCCAACAACTCGTGGTCATGGGGGAAAGGGGGTCAAGCAAAGTGCTGGTCATGGTAAAGCTCCTCCACCTCCTCCTCCCTCTGGTCCTCGCATGAGTCAAAGTTCCGGGCCATCAGGGTCAAAGCTGTTGTGTGATATCTCTGAGTCTGAATTTCATGCTCTGCGGGTGATCAGTCCGTATGGGGCGGCCCGCTCTTTTGCTAGAGAGAACAGCCTCTTCTACACGAAGTTTCAGGAGCGGGTGTTCCATGAGATTCTCATGAAAGATGACAAAATTGTGGTTCCTCAAAAATGGATCGAGATGAATCATGTGAGGAAGAATCTGAAATACTTTGGTGAGGCCTTTGACATGTGTACCAACTTTGGCTTGCTTCCTATTATGGAGTTCAAATGCAACTATGATCCAATGCTCATTGCTCAGTTCTATGCAACCGTTCACTTTGCCAAGAATAATGCTAGGACTCTCACTTGGATGACTGAGGGTGTTGTCAAGGATGCATCGTTGGCTGAGTTTGCGGCTATCCTCGGGTACGAAGACCGTGGCAAGGATGTTCCCGTTGGGTTTCGGTGCCATGCCAATGACAATCCCATGAAGAAAGATAGGCTTGCCCCACTGTACATCCGGGGGCGCGGCATCCCTGGTAAGATCAAAGGGCTCCTTCCTCCTTATGACATCATGCACCGCATCTATCGCGAGACTATCGCCCCTCGTGCTGGGAATGTTGATGAGATTCATGCTTACATGGTGGATATTATGATGGCCACCTATCACCACCGTGACTCTGGCCTCCCTATGGATGTGATAGATGTTATCTGGAATGAGATGGTCTGCGCCACTTTTCAGTGGAGGGTGCCTCCTTTTGCTCCATACATCATGGCTCTCATAATTAGCAAGTGCCCTAAAATTGCCCGTAACTTGCCTCATCTTCGTCTTGCCACTCACCGCCACAAGAATCTGCTGATCAAGACCCATCCCAAACCCCGCAATGCGGATGGTCAGATTGTTGATGAGGATGGGAACCCGGTTGAGGACTCAGGTGATGCTGCTGATGCACCTGCTTTTGTGGTCTCTCGTCGCCAGCTAGCACAGCCATCTTGGGCTAAGAGGGTTGAGGCCAAACTCAAGAAGATTTTCTGCCTCCAAGTGGACAATCGAACGCTTTGTCTGAGGCCCATGTCTATGCCAAGAAGGCTGTGCTCATCGGAAGGAAATGATGGAGGCTCAAGGCTTGCTTCAAGGGCTCCGAGAACAACATTACCCCGGAAGACCAATGGATCTCCAAGCACAGAATCGGGAAGATGATGCCACCTCCTCCTTCAGTGCCCCTCCACCTCATGGTGCATGGGACGACGTTGATGATGATGATGAGTGATCTCCGGGGCGTTAGTGTTGCTCTTGTCCCTTTTTGGCGTCTTGATGCCAAAGGGGGAGAAGTTGCACATTAGGTATCTTGAGGGAGATTTGCGAGGAAAGTCACAAGCTCGTTCTTGCCTTTGATTTTATTAAACATGAACTTTATTTGGTTGCCTCTTACTATGTGTGAACCTAACTATTTGTGCTATGTATGTTAAGACTATGTGGTTATCTTATGGATCCATCTTGTGTGTATTATGGCTATTCTTGTTGGATCCATCCTATGTGATGATATTCCTCATTCCTAATCTATTGGTCATCACATGTTTTTTCTTGCAAAGGTATGTCCTCTATGTGCGACTTCTACTCTCAGTTAGTTTGCTTGAATGTATGGGGCTTGTTTCTACATATCTAGGGGGAGCCCCATCTACATCTTATCATCACTAGATTTCCTTGCAAAATGTGTGTTGTCGTCAAACACCAAAAAGGGGGAGATTGAAAGAGCATTTGCTATCCCTAGTGATTTTGGTGTTTGATAACAACACACATATCGGACTAATGTTTTGCTAAGTGTGTCGCAGGTACATTAAGAAGGTTTGCAAACATTCAGAAACTATCTGCCTGGCGCGGTACCAAAAAGCGGTAGTACCTTTTTTGCTACCGGACCAGACAGAAGCAAATGACCAACTGTCAAAAAGTCTCTGCCGTGCCAGGTACTAAAAAGCGGTAGTGCCGCATTTTAGTACCTAGCGCGATAGAAGCTTTTTACAGCTTGTCAAATGCTTCTGCCTGCTCCGGTACTAAAATGCGGTAGTACCGCATTTTAGTACTGCTCAGGACAGAGGATTTTTGAACATTGCAAAAGGCCACTGTCTGCGCCGGTAACAAAATGCGGTAGTACCGCATTTTACTACCTGGCGTAACAGAGAGTTTTTGCATGTTGCAAAAAGCCTCTGTCTGCGCCGGTAGCGAAATGCGGTAGTACCGCGTTTTGCTACCTGGCGTGACAGAGAGTTTTTCGTATGGAAATATGTTGTTCCCTCCAGGTCCGGTATTACCGGTTGCCTCAAGCGGTACTACCGCTTCCCGGTAGCAACATCAGTAGTACCGTGAGGCGGGACTTGATCTTTGTTTGAAAAGGGTGATCCGGTACCAGTCCGTAGTAGGAATTCTCCGAGTACCGCTTGAACTTCGGTACTACTACAAGCTGAAATGCACCAACGGTCAGATTTTGTGGAGGGGTATAAATACCCCTCCACCTACCTTGGGACAAAGTGCTCAGCTCATTAAAGTCATTGCCCACCATTGGAGTCCATTGGAGCCACTCAAATTCTCAAGATCTCATCATCCAACCACCCAAAGTCCTTGATCTTTGGGGAATCGAAGGAGGAGGCCCCGATCTACTACTTCACCAAAAGAGATCTTCATTTCCCCCTCATTTCATTGAGGGCCCCTTTTCTCTAGTGTTTTCTTGGAAACCCTAGTGTTTGTTTTTGTTCTTACAAGCTTGTCTTTGATTGCTTTGACAACTTGCTTGTATTTGGGAGCCTCCGATTAAGTTGTGGATGTGTGCCCCAAACTTTTAATGGTGCCGGCTTCCACCTTGAAGGTTGCCGATATAGTGGAAGGTGAATCGATCCCGTTGGGGTGAGATTCATCGGAGAACAAGGGAGGCCTCTCGTGGCGTTGGTGGTTTGAAACCACCCCCTCTCCAAACGTAGACGTACTTCCCCTCAAAAGGAAGGAACTACGGGAAACAAATCCTTGTGTCTCCGCGTCCACTTTTCGGTTACCTCTATCCTTTACCGCACCTTACTTACTTGTTACTACTTTGTGTTGTGGTAGCTCTTGCCCATTTGTCATATAGGTAAATTCACCATAGTTGCATTATCTAGATAATTTACCTTATTGTCAAACCTCAATTTGAAAAAGAAGAAAATTTGAAGTAGCACCTATTCACCCCCCCCTCTAGGTGCCCATACGATCCTTTCACTTGGGTAATCCACTTAAGGGAAACTTGCTGCTGTTCTACAAACCTCTACACTTGGAGGCCCAACAACTGTCTACAAGAATAGAAGTACATAGACATCATAGACGCGGAGGTCCCCAAAGTGCATGATGGAGCCGTTGGCAGGGATGGAATTCTCGACGAAGCACGCGGTGTTGTCAACGACACAGTCGAAAGTGCCGAGTGTGAGGACGAGGCCGGAGGTCACGCGCTCACCGACGACGAGCGGAAGTTCCGTGCGGAAGATGATCCCAGCCGAAGCACTGTGCCCCACGGTGGGCACCAACTGTCGTGGTGTGGAACACGACAGTGCCATCGGGATGGTTAAAGTGGGACACTCGGATGCAATCGGTGGCTCATGCAATAGGTTGGGCATAGTGAACTGCAAACACAGCGGCGTACCCAGGTTCTGGGCCCTCTCGACGAGGTAGCACCCCTACTCCTGCAAGATCAACTATATGGGGCGAGAACGCCCAATACATGTGCTCCTGGAGTTGTTTCCTTAGCTACTACCGAAATCTTGGGGAAGAAGAAGAAATAGAGGCAAGCTCCCGCTACTATGGATGTTACTTACCTAGAACCCCAGCTCTACCCGCCCTTATATACTGGTCGAGGGAGGTACATTACAATTTGGGCTCTAGGGTTTACTGTTTGGATACGGGCTTACAGGGCAGGGCCGGCTGCAGGGTCCAGCCGGTGGGCCAGGACCCAGTCAGGCCTTCTTTTAGCGTCATTCACTTCTCTAGCGGTCACCCGGTGTAACATCCCAGCATTTAGGAACTAACAAAGGGTAGATTTAGGAATTTGGACTGTTGCATGCATTCATCTATGAAAATGTGGGTAAAATTTTTGCCAAATAAAAACCTAAAGTGATCAAGGTTTCTTTCATACTTTGAGATTAGGTTTAGTCTTAAAGGATGACTGCTATAGACTTTGATATGATCTTTGAGGAATTATGTGTTTTGGAAAATGAATTTGAATTTTAAACTTGAGTGTTTGAATTATAATTCAAAAAAATTAGGAATAAGGTTTGAATCTTGATTTAATTAAGATTTAATTATTATAACTCAAACTTTATCCAAAGAAAACAATTAAGAATATGAAAACTTATTTCATATTTTCATTCCATAAATAAGTTACAAAAATGTAACTTATTGAACTTATCCACAAACTTCACAATAGCAAATAAATAAAGAATAAGAATATTTCTTTATTGATAATAATATAATCTTTATTACAGAAGAATAAAATGAAGATTACAAAATAATAAAATGAAAAATACAAAAGAATAAAGAAGATTACATTAACTATCCTATAAAGAAAACCTAAACTAAAATCTTCATCTTCAAATATGTACCTGCAATACAAACACTAATAAAACAATAATAGAGGTTAGGGTTAGAATTGTTTTACTCTCAGACTTGTCAGTGGGATGCACTGGACAAGTTTCATCATTGAGAAATTTATAAAAGGGGCAAGTTTCACCAATATGAAAGAATCCATCTTCATAAATTTTAAGCCAAAGAGTCAAATTGACAGCAATGAGGGGCAAGTTTCACCAGTCAGGTAAAAGTAATCAGATCAAAGTAACTCTCAAGTCCAAAGCATATCCACAAGTGCACAGCAAGCACACAAGCAGGACACACACCTAAATGCATGTGGTGTGCTGTCAGCTTCACAGCACATCTCAAACACACAAAACCATCAGCACATCCGTGGAGAGGCACTAGTGCATCTCTTCACTGCTCACACACAAGAACAGCCAGCAGCTAAACCAAGCACAACAGCCAGCAACCAAACCAACCAAAGTCCAAGATCTCATCACCAGGATGGTGACATAAGGAGGGGGAAGGATCAGGTGGACATCAAGACCAAGTCCAGGAGCTCGGAGGAGAAGGCTGGCTCAAGGTCAAGCACATGAGCTCAGCAAAACAAGATCAACATCACCACCTAACTCCTTAATCATCAGTTTTTGTGGTGAGTATCATAAAACCCTCACATGATCTAATCATATTATCTAGACAGAAGCATGTGTTGTTTTATGAAACAAACTCTCAGAAAACACCCAAGTGGGGTGAATCCATCATTGAGATTTTAAACTTTAAAAGCAAACACCAAAGTACAAGGATCCAGCCAAAACTCAGAACAACATCATTGATTTGGTTGTCAAGCTATATATTTCAATCCAAGCACAAATATGTAAGGTTCCCAACCTTTAATAAGGTAGAGATCCCTGTGTTTACAATGCTAGTCCCTGGATCAATAGCTAGCATCCACAGTTAAGATGTAATATCAAGAAACAAAGGTCATAGTACAACTTTATAACCAGGAATAAAATAATTCATTACATCTTACATAGCTCATTTGGCTATCTCATTACAATGCAGTAGAAAATAACAATAGCATGGGGTCCTTCATCTTCAAAGTGTCACAGGCAATCATGTTGGTTGTAGACTTGTAATCCTATTCAACAAACTTCACTAACATCAAACAAACCTGCAACATAATTAGTTGCAGCCACAAGGGTCAATACATTTGAATTGTATTGGCAAGTTTCACTACTATGTAGAAATAAGTGGATCCTATCATTTACATGCATATTTGGCTAAGTAGGGTTTAGGCTCTTTTGCAGAAAGCAATATAGTTTTATCCTATCTTTTCAAAATAGTTTTTCTGATCTTTGTCAAATCTTTCTGAACTTCTCGGAAAACTCCAAGTGCTTCAAAAATCCCTTGTTGTCACCATCAAGTTTTACTTTGAGAAATTGGAATGTCGAGATCTTTCATAGCTTTAGGCCTTAGTTGCTCAGTATTGTCCATAACCGGGGACACGGCTAAGTACTTAGAATTTTGATCTTCTGCAGAAGTTGTACACTTTACCCACATGACACAATCTCATCTTGATGCCACCAGTGGCCGCTGGATAAGTACTCACCAAGATGGAGTACTGGCAGATTGAGAATGTGAGAAAGTCTTTCCATAGAAGTCCTCCCAATACACAATGCTAGCTTGTCATCCAGGCACCAATGTAGGGTTTCAAGTTCCCTTACACAATTCTAGTTAACCTGAAGATGCCAATGCATGGGTCTTCCACTATGTAGTTGACTAAGCCAGAGCCCATTTAGCATGTGGCTGTACACGGAAGCCACTGTACGAGAAACATGTTCAACCTCTAAGTCCCTGGGTGGTTTTCTTCCAGTGCACATACAAAAAGAGATGGCCATATAAACATGGTTCCTTTTGTTGCCACCTTGTCCAAAACTTGAGTATCCTTGTCCACCCAGGTGGTTCATTGAGTACTTGTTTTATTATATAAAACATATATCTTTTCAACTCTTCATATAATCATAACATGTGTCCCATCCCAATATATAGCTGGGCTAAGCATACTACAACTACAATGTTTTCACTAAGGAATATATAAGGGTATCCTATTAGGATTGAGCATAGCACATAATATAGTAAACCTTTCCATGCATGTTACAAAAATCCACTAAGTGTAATGAAAATAGTAGGACTTGGATGATAGTGTCACTTGCCTTTTTAGTAGAGAATGATGGTTCACTTCTTGATCTTGCAAATATCACACTCTTCTAATTCCACTACAATTCAATCAAGCAAACATAGATTCAACTAGCATTCCAACCAATTTATCACACATAAAATAATAGAAACAAGGTCATACATGCAAGCATGCAAAAGATAGTTTTATTTGCAAAACTGGTTTCCACTAGGCTTTAAACATTGTAAGGTTCAAAAGTGGTCATTTTGTAAAGTGGTAAAACCATTTGCAAAAGATTTTATCTACAAACCATTTTTAAATCAAATCATTATTTTATGTGGTTGAAAATGCTTTTAGCAATTCAATATTCTTTAAAGAGTCCACCAAATATATTTTTAATTCTCAAAACTTGGTGTTTAGGGTCAGAAGGTTTGAATCAAATCTTTTCCCAAAGGTTTTATTCAAAAATCATTTCTATATCATAATCAACATTTTTATTTGACTAGAAATGAGCTAAATCAATTATTTATTCCCTAACTTCACAAAATACATTTTTAAATCCATAAGTTGGTTCCTAGGGTTAGTAGGTTCACAACAAATAATCTTGCAAAGATTTCACATTAAAATTATATCTAGAACAATTTTTATATTCAAAATAAGCCTACACATGTTTCTGCAATTTCAACCAATTTTACAGAAGCAAAACATTAAACAAAGGGCATGGTTGAAAATTACTTGTTCTACTGATTCCATTGATATAAAATTTGCAAAATTTGGACGTGTGGAATTAAAGTTATGAATTTTACAAGTTTGCAAATCAAATAGAATATTTTCTGGTTTTTATTCAAACAGTCTGGCCACGTGGCGCCATCTAACTGGTCAGTACCACTTCGTGCGGATCAGCCTCTCTGGACCGCAGGATTTAAGTGAGATCATGCAGCGCAGAGACACTCGTACCTCTTCGTTTAATGATTCTATCTAAGCCGCCAAATGGAGATCTAACGGTGTAAAACGATTTGACCTAAATCAAGCGGCGCTGACGGCGGCGCTCTGGCGGCAGCGCTCTGGCATGGTCGTCGCCGGTGATGCATGATGCGAGAAATAATGGGAGAGGGCTCACCGTGTTTGCGTTGATGTGCTGATGCTCAACCTGTTTACGAGGAGGCAGGGGCGCACTGGAATGGAGGGGATTTCTCGCCGGAGTCGGTGGCGGCGTCAGGCGGTTCTGTTCGTCATCGGGGATGGAGCTGCAGATCGTGTCGAGGCAAAACAACGACATGGTTAGATGCGGACGAACGTGGGGTTCACGTGAGCATCATCGAGAGGGCTCGGGGCTGTCTGCTCTTACCAGGAAAGTTCACCGGAGCAATGGCAGACGGCGGTGGCGAGTTGAGGTTGACGAAGCCGAGATTCTAGAGCATGCGGGAGTGAGCTGGGGCTATGGGCAGATGCGCACGGGAATGGAGAGCAAGCTAGCGTGCTCTGTGAGGAGAGGGGCGGCTGTGGTTCGCCGGAATTGGCTACGAAGCTCGTCGGAGATGGCGACGGTGCAAAAGGAAATTGGGGCGGCCTGGTGGCTCTCTGGCAGCAGGGTCTGAGGGAAAATGGCGAGGAGGGACTGGTGCTTAAGAGGGCGTGGTCGCGAGAGGGAATTACTGCACCATCAACGCGTATTGACGTCGGAGTTAATCGGCAGCAACGGCAGGAAACGTGGTCGCGAGGTTGATGACGACCTGCTGGTGGTGGGGCCCGTCTGTCAGTGAGAGTGAGGGAGGGAAGGATGGGGCCACTTGTCCGCGTCTCTGCGGGGCCTTTTCCGAGTGAAAAACGTTTCGCTGAGAGGGGGAGAGTTGGGCTGCGAGTTGGGCTGCTGGGCCTGTTGGGTTGGGTTGGTTCGTTTCACTTTTTTTTATATTGAAACTTTTTCCTTTTTCTATTTGAATTTCTGTTTTGATTTTCAAACAAATAATTCAAACCACCACCAAACTTTGTATTTGTTTTAGTTCTGTTTAATAACACAAATCAAAGTCCAAAACAAAATAATTTTTTTTAGGATCCATTAATAATTAAATAAAATAGACCTTAGTCCTTAATTCAAATAGGATTTTATTTATTTAAAATATCTATTTGAAATTTAAACAATATCAAAACCATTTTAGTAGGTTTTATTTGAATAAATAAAACACTTGGGAAAACTTATTTAAAACAAAATAACAAGTTTTAGTGTTTATTTAAAGTGGAAAAGCCTTTACTTTAATAAAATTGAATATTAATAAATCCTCATTATTTTATTTAAATAAACCTTTACTCTTTTTATCAAATAGAAATATTTTATTTCCAAAGCTTGGCCAAGATTTAATTTGGCTCTATAAAATAATCCTTATTTATAATTCTATCTTTTCTTTTGAAAACCAAATCTTTTTATTAAAAGATTTAAAAATAGTGACTCCAACTATTATAATTTTTATTTATTAAATGTTTATCTTTGTAAATCCCTTTAGAATTTATTTGTTCAAAATAGGTTTGGATGTTTCCAATTGGAATCAAAAGTTTCTTCTCGCCCTAAATTTCAATAATTGTTTATTTGTTTATTTTATTTTCACATTTCAAAATTTGGAAAATTTTGGGATGTGACAAAATATAGCTAAGATTTAATTTCTAGGCACATCCCTAAGATAAGGGTAGCACCTTAGAAGCTAATATTTTGGATCCATATAATGATCAAGCCTACTATCATTTTTCTCCAAGCTTTGATTCAAGAAACAATAGCTGGTACCACTACCAGGACTATCCATATGAATCAACTAGATAAGGCCTAAACCCCTAAGCCTCAAACCAACATCATTGGTCCTAGGGATTTCAGAAAAGAACATTCCTATTTATATTTTAAAGCCAAGCTTGTATTAATATTAAATCAACCCAATCAATGGATTAGAATCAATCTTGTGTGCTATACCAAGATGGTGTCACAAGAACAATTCTACATGAATCAGGATAAACATTCAATCATCATAGATTCAAGCAATTAATCTACTAATCATTTTCCTGTCAATACAGGAATCATAATTAGGACATTCCTATGTTAATCTTCACTGTCTAAGATCATTGTGATCTCAAACCACATATGAATTCTTAAGCCAACATCACTAGGACAGTGATTATATCACACCATACTCATTATCCTTAATCAAGTAAGGACAGGGGTAAGTTATCAAACTCACTGACTATACCAATCATTGATTTCAGAGCAACTATATCATATGGATCATATGATCATCTAATAAGCCACCAGAACCATTATAGTTCATCTCAAGCAACAAGCCTCAAGCTAATAATCATTTAGCATGCTTACAGACCATCCACACATGATCTAATCCATCTAGTATATGATCAACCACAGGATAAGAACCCTAAATGAAATAAATCATGTTAATCAGGACAAGACAGTAACCGAAGAGGTCACTGCCAACATCTAGCATAGGATGAGCGAGCACAGAGAGCACTAGGGGAGAGAAACATAACTCACCAAAGGTCCTCGCTGAAGACTAGAAGAGGGAGCAGAGGTGGCCGACGACCATGGCGGCACGGGGAGCACCGCGGGAGGGGCGCTGTGACCCATACATCGCCATGACGGCGACCATGACCACACCTTAAGGCGAGGAGAATCACCACGACGCACGACGACACGACATCACCAAGATCCACGCCAACCCCCAAACCCTAGGGTTCGGGACGGCATCGATCCATCGCAGGAGAGCCCCATGCTCAAATCCAGTTGGATAGAAAGGATGGGCGTAGTCGACAACCTCCTACTGCACCACGGCAGCGACCAGAACGGCCCACGACGGCGGGAGTCGGCGGCGGCGATATCACCAACCACGGGGTCCGGGACAGAAGAGGAGAGGAGTGAGCTCGAGGGTGAGAGGCAGCGAGGGAGTGGGCTGAGTTGGGCCAGACCCTTCGGGTGGCTATTTTTGACTATGTCTAATGGGCCACCAGGGCCCAATAAGATTAAGCCAGCCCAGAAATCTTTAAGGCATGTTTTAATAAATAGGAAAAGACTAAAATACCCTTGAACTTAATTAAATTCTAGAAAATAAAATAAAAGTCCAAAAAATATCAATAAAATATTTTTGGATTCACAATAATCCACACTATCCAAATAAATTAAGATATAAAATTTTAAGACATTTAATTTTATTAAGAATTTTGTAATTTATATATTCCTTATGGAATTTTACAAAATTATTGAAAGATGATAAAAATAAATAAAAATCACTTTCATTATATACTAATATCGTAGTATTTCTAAAAAATACTAAATAAATATTTAATAATAATTTTTGATATTTAAGTGATAATTCCTAAAAGAATTATTAAATAAATAAAAGTCAAATAAAAGGGAAATGAAATAAAATAATTCAATATATGTTATAAATATTAAAATTAATATTTATAAATCCTTTATTATCAAAAATACTTTTTATAATAATGGGGAGAATGCATATCAAGTTAAATGATGCATTACATTACTTGCATAATCATTTTGCTTCTTTAAATATTGTCCTTACCGGGCAATAATGATGTTTTGTAGACATAGAAGATCAAGGTCCAGTGCAAGCATCAGACTTCACTACCTTGCCATCACAAGGCAAGTTCATCACTTGCTCATGTCCTTTGAAGAGTCTTTATCAAAGTATTTGCAAATTATGTGTTATCATATATACTATAAAAGAAAGAAAATATTATTTTCACAAATAAAGAAATCATAGATATCATCCTAAGTGATGATATAATGGAGCAATAGAACTTAGAATTCTATTTTCAATAATGATGATTAAGTAGGGACTTAATAACCCCTGACATCAGTGATTCTAGCGCCGTATATTACACGTTAGCCATGAGATTTGGAATGGGACAGAGAAGTCAGTTGTATTTTCTTCCTCTCGCATGAAGCCGGATGTGCAGGTCGGGGCTGTTATCCTCATAGCGTGCATATTAATTGGTAATTCGTAGAGGATATGCAACATATGGGTGTGAATCCTCATCGTCCCACGATAGTTCTGGCATCTAACGGTTTGTACAAACCATTGCTGTAATTCATTATGTGGGCATGGTGTACACCAAGGAGGCATGTGAGGTCGCGAAGGGGGCAGTGATTGGCTTGGACCAACTACTGGGCCCCACATCATGGAATTGTGGATGGGAAAGTATGCCCGATTGTGCAACAAGGATTTGATCTCTCATGGGTAAAGTAATGCACCTCTGCAGAGTGTAAGAATTGTAACTTGTTACTCCCTGTTCCGGGAAGGAGCTACGAACGCGGTAGGAAAGGAACTCCATGAAAGTTCTGGTCAACCTGTGAAGGCTGATTGTCATAGATTTCCATAATAAAATCAATCTTTGAAGAAAGATTTAGAAAAAATTGCATTGTACCAAGGATTTATAATCCGAGGTGGTAGTTGGAGCATCAAACTTCCCACCTTGCATATAATGAACTTGTTGGGTAACGCTGTTACTCATTCTTTCCTTTGATCCCTTGCTTAGACTCTGAGGATCCCGAAGACGTGCCAATGTATGCAGCCGAATGTCAAGAAGACGTGTTCTACGAGGAACCTGATCTGTCCGGAGGTGTTGAAGGAGTGGATTACGAAATCTGCTACGGTGTCAATGATAACGAGTCCAACTAAGTATCCCTAGTTAGTAGTAACCAATGGAGCCGAGCAGGAGGAACTCTATAGAATAAGCTGCTGAGCTCAACTCCTAGTCGGAGTTGCTACTTTTAAATTCCACTAAAACACTTGATATTTTGGTTTGTAAGTTAAATCTTTAGGAAGTCTTGAACTTCTGGTATTGTAATAATAATAATGTGTGAATGTTTGCAATATGGACCCGCAATGTTTCTGTCGTACCACTCTGAGGGATGTGATATTTACGTAACGGTGTTCTGTAGGTGTCATGTCAACGACTATAGTGTACTGCACATGTAGTGGTATGCTGGGTCACCACACCCATGCTCCCTTTTGGCATCACCCCTTCCTTTAACGGTCACCCGGATTGCTTTGGCGGTCAGCCGACCGCTTTTCTTTATCTTCGTCGGGTAGCACAGGTCGTGATGGCACGCCAGCCTGTCTGATGATGAAGGAAGCCAGAGGCATACCCCGCAAGGAGCGTCCCCCCTCTGCGATTTCCATCGAATCCGAGGTTACCCGAGTGGAAGCGGCCACCCCGCCGGTCCTTCTGGCTACCCGGATAGACGGGCCAACCGGGAAAGCTTTAAACCTAGCCTGACGGTACTAGCCAGGCAGCTAGAGTTGTCCTGCTTGATGGCCACGCGGCCTGTACCTTCTGGATCCGGCCTACTTAGGCTTGGCTTTACCCACCCGGGGGTTATCCCCCTGACAGTCGGGGTTATATATTTTAACTGTGGTGGTCAATTTATCTTTTCACCTCATTCGCTCCCGCATCATTTTCTTCCTCCAGCCCAAAACTTCCTCGAGCACACTGCATGCACGCAGAGAAAACCCTAAATTTCTCCCCAACTTCCAGTCCACCTCCTCCACTCCAATGGCAAGCAGTAGCAGCACCCCATCGATGGCGATGTCCGGCGAGGCTTCGGCCAAGCCTTTTACATGGTCCAGGTCCCATCAGAGGGAGTGTTGGTGCTGTGCTCCACGGTGGTGGAATCCAACGGCGACGACCATACTCTAGAGGCGCTCGAGCTGCTAGAGGAGGAGGCTGACTCCCACAAGGGGTGGTGGCATGGCTTGGACATCTCCGATAGCAATATCAAGGAGATGATAACCGAGGGGTACCTCCTTGCGATGGAGAGTCTGGTCTGGCGGGCGGTGCCGGCTGGCGAGGTCGTCCCTTCTCCCCAACCCGGAGATCTCAGAGCTTAACTTGTACGAGGAGTTACCTTGCCGTTGTCCGACTTCTGCATCTAAGTCCTCCAACACTTCCGGGTTCAACCTCAGAAACTCTCCCCCAATAGCATCCTCGCACTTAACAACTACGCGGCTTTGTGCGAGGATGCCTAGGGATTAGGCTTAGGTTAGATCTATTCATATCATTCTTCACTGTCAAGAGGGAAGCCGGAGTTAGCAAGGAAGAGCTCAGGAACTGTGGGACCATTATCTTCAAGATTCGGCCTGGCCGGCGGTTTCTCGACATTGTAGGACATGAATCCTGCAAGAACTAGCAGCGTACATACTTCTACGGTCCAGATATCCTTCTGGATGGCCAAGGAGTATCGTACCTTGAGTTTGTCGACGTGGCCGCCGCCGAAGCCTCCACATGACAATCGCAAGCCCTCCTCCCTCCGACGATGAAGCCTCCGACGCCGTAAGGCGGATTGCGTGGCTCGTAGAGATGGGTCTGACCGGCATGGACCTAGCCATGTGATGGTTCATCAGGTGGATCCAGCGTTTGCAGCACTGTGAGAAGCTGATGTGCCAGTACACTAAGGACAGAAAATATAGCCTCCGGATTTTCGAGGATAACTTTCCCAGTGACTCCATCAAGCTTCGCCTCAAGGACATTGTCAAGGTGAAGGATCACAAGCGTGGCTTTTCCATCACCTATGACATGTTCGAGGACGACAAGTGCCCAAAGGTAACTTTCATTTATTGATTTGACGTATACTCCAGTTCTTCCGACTTGAACACGTACTTCCATATAACACGTTGGTTTCACTTAATAGCCGGGGGACCCGGAGGATACATGCATGGATCCCCAAGTCTATGACCCCAAGATGAAGGAAGTCACTGTTTTGTTCGACGATGAAGTCCCGCTGGCGCGGAAGCGGAAGAGATCCACCTATGACGTTGCCGACGGAGGTAAGAAGAAGAATACAGAGGGTGGAGCCTCCAAGAATTCCACCGCCTCCTTGGAGGCGAAGAAAAGAAGATTATCCAGCATGCCTTTGACCAAGGCGCCGAATGTTGTGTAAGCCTCTTTTCCTCCGACATTGTCACTTACTTCTCTTATTCTGTACTTATACATTGTACGTTTTAGGAAAAAGTATAGCTTGAGTTTGAAGAAGACCTCCAAGACAACTGGGCTTCTAAAAACATTAGAGATATGTTTGTCCAGGCTTCTCCCGCCATCGCTCCTCCTACCACTGCCGTCCAACCATCTGCCGCGCTCGTCGGATCTCCCGCTAAGGTAATATCTGATCCTTCCGTCATGGAAGTGGATAACACTCCTTCGCAGGGGGTCCCTGATGCTGTCGCATTGATCGTCATTCCCGACGAGCAGGAGATGCGGGAAATCACCTCTTCCAAAGTGGCTGAAGCTCCGGCTAAGGATGCCACCAGAAGTGGTAAGGAGCTGATGGTGGGAGGCATATCTACGGTGACCTCGAGCCAGGCGGAGGCCCCCAAGATCATATTTCCAACACTTACTCCGAGCGCCTCTACCACGACTCACAGTGCAAGACCGACTTCTCCAACATGCGGCCTTGAGGAGCTTCTCAAGCGGAAATCCTGCAGTTAATCTGATTGCCTTTGGTAAATCAGATACTAAAACTGCCAAGAACCTCAAGATTATCGGATATGTAAGTTTTCTATGCCTTTGCATTTCATATATAATATACCACTGTAACCCCGAGGATTTAGGACGGAAAACCATAGGTCTTTTGGTGCGAATGCTCTAAGATTGACTAAGTAAGAAACTTTATGCTATAGCCCCCAAGTATGTAGTTTAAATGAATAATTCCATTGGATACTTTTAGAGTATCATACGTGAGTGTTTGTAATTTTTCAATACTTTAGCCCCCAAGTCTCTAGTTGAAATAAAAATAGTTCGACTAAATGCTTAAAGAAATACTAAGCATAGCTTTGAGTTTAAAACTCGTCTTTGGAGCCCCGAGCTTCTAGGTGGAACCAAATAATTCCGGCTAGATGCTCCAAGTAGACTAAGTATCTTTTTGTTTGTGCAGAATGAGAATGCTCGGAGGGTGACCGCCAACGAGAAGTTCCACAAGATGCGCAAGGATCTTAAAGCTGAAAAGGGCAAACCCGCCTATTTGAAGGAACATATCACCAATAACAAGAGTATGTTTTCTTCTCAGTTTCAATCTCGACTTGATCGTGTGCCTTCATCTTCCGACTACTCATTATGCTCTGTTATTCTATGACTTGCAGAAATTGTTGCCAAGGCCAAAGAAATTGTCGAGAAGTCTAAGCATATTCAAGAGCTTGACATCGAAAACAAGATCTTGAAGCAGGAGAGGGCTGATATCCTTAAGATGCATGAAGAAGCACTAGCTGTCGTGCAAGAATATGCCAACACGGACATGAACCGCCTTAAGGAAGAGATCGCGATCCTCAAGGAGCAGAAGAAAGCTGCCGATGAGCAGAATGCTCGCAACCTTGAGGCATACAAGACTCTCTGAAAGGAACGGACTCCAGGCGGAGGTTCTCCAGCAAGCCGAGAGCAGCATCTTTGGTAATCTTTCTCTGTCCTTTACTCCTGTAAGTCAGGTACTTTATAAAGATTTGTTCAAATCATGCCCTCAATTTCTTTGTCGGAAATGCAGCTCCCACTGGCCTAGCCAACATGGGTGACATTGATCCTCAGCCGAAAGAGTGCATGGTTCTTGTCGGCAACTTTATCAACACCGTGATCGTGCAGGCTAAGGAAATTGCCAAGCGCTTGGACATTAACATCAAAGTGGTGGACTCCGTCATGAAATTCTCGGAGATCCTTCGTCGAGCCCCCGAGTGTATCGTAAGATGGAAAGCTTCATGTACCCGGGCTAGCGTTAGGATGGCCCTAGACATGGTCAAGGCCCACTATGACGATGTTGACATCGACATGGTGACCTTTGGTCTCCCAGATGTGGGCGAAGACGGAAATAAAATCGACAACGATTGATACGTCCATTTTGCATCACTATTTTATATCATAATTTACTATTATTCATTGATATATTTCATATTTAGAGATGATACTTATGTTATTTCATCTATTTTGCATGTTTGATGATTCTTGGAGAATTAATTGCCGCAGTCAGGATTCTGATGGAAAAAGCATTGTCTAGATGAAATATTTTCAAAGATCAGAAAATCACCGAAAATATACGGAAATTCCTATTTTTCCAGAACACGAAGATAGCCAAAATATGGAGTGGAGATAGGCCATAGGGGGCCCCCACCACCCCTAGGCGTGGGTCCCCCTAGGCCATGCGGCCAGGTAGTGTGGTCACCCTGGTCCACCTCTGGTGTCGCCCTCTCGCGTATATCTACCTCCCGGAAACCTAATACTAGGGGAGCCATCACAGAAATATTTCGCCACCTCTACGGGGCGGAAACTATAGAGAGAGAAAGAGCTCTCTGGCAGGCAGAAATCTGCTGGGGAAATTCCTTCCGGGAGAGGGGAGATCAACGCCATTGACACCGTCATCGAGCTAGGCTTCATCGGGATCATCATCATCGTCCTCATCATCATCACCGCCAGCACCATCACCACCATGCCATCCCGTTGTAACAATTGGGTTGAATCTTGCTTAGTTCATAGTGGAAACTTTCCCGGTGTTGATTACTTGTTGTAATTGATGCTATTGAGTGGAACCATTGGATTATTGTTCATGTTCAGATTCTTACTTATCATTATTTCATCTTTGATCTTGATCCATATGATGTCTCGTGAGTAGTACATTTAGTTCTTGAGGACATGGGAGAAGTCATGTTGTTAGTAGTGGAATTATGTTGAGTAATATTTAATTGTTTGGTATTTATGTTGTGGTGCTATTCTTCTAGTGGTGTCATGTGAACGTCGAATACATGATACTTCACCTCTATGGGCCTAGGGGAATGCATTGTGTATTTGGCTACTAATTATGGGGTTGTCGGAGTGACAGAAACCTAAACCCCCGTTAGGAAACCATTACACAAGGGAGTGTAGGATCTCAGAGTTTAATGTTGTGGTTAGATTTTTATCTTAATTACTTTCTTGTAGTTGCATATGCTTGCTAGGGGTATAATCAAAAGTATGTATTATTCGGGGTAGTACATTAGCATAGGTTCACCCACATAACACTTATCTAACCAATGAAGATTAATCGACTATATGAAGCGAAAGCACTTGAAAATATTCCCATGTGTCCTCGAGAACGTTTGGTCATCTTAAGTAATACAACCAGCTTGTCCTTTGCTGAAGAAATGATTGGGCCACTTGTTACAATTATTATTATCTTTTATTTACTCACACTTTATTTATCTACATTACCAAACACCCCTAAATATATGTTTGCTAGTATTTATAGTGAATCCTTGATCCAAACCACTTGTCAACACCTTCTGATCCTCGTTGGGTTCAACACTCTTATTTATCAAAAGTACTACGGTACACCCCCTATACTTGTGGGTCATCAAGACTATTTTCTAGCGCCGTTGATGTTGTCGTTATGGAAACGACAGAGCCTAAGCAGGCTACAAAGAGGTGTGGGAGCAAAGCAGGGAAGCGTGCGACAGCGTCCGCAGGCGGTATTGGATACAAGCAAGTGCCGTGACACAAGAAGTACCCAGGTTCGGAGCCCTCGATGTGAGGTAAAACTCCTACTCCTGCCGGACTGACAATCTGGATGATCACTAAGGGCTACAATGCTCCTTGAGCTATATCTGATATGGCTAGTGGTAAGTGAGAGTCCAACCCTTGCTTAGTTGCCCCTGCTGCCCCTTATATAGGCCGAGGCGGCGTGTGCAACGACCTGGCCGACTGGAGGGTCCCAAGGCGGGCCCCATCCGGCTATGTCATCTATAGTGGCCGGCATGGGAGTGTGTACTCACAGTCAGGCCCATGCTGCCACACCCTCTACAGTGGTTGCCGTGCAGGTAGTTGCGAACAGTGCCACCTAATGTCTACTGTTGCAATCGTCATTGATAGAAGTCGTCGGTATGGGCCGAGTGTCTGAGTCTCCTTTCTATCCTGTCTGATGTCCCGGTCGTACTGCGCACTGTGCTCTACGTCATCTGGTACTTTGCCTGTCTTGGGTGGCCGGCTAGAGGGACCTAGCCGGCTGGTCTTCCTAGGACGGATGGTTGGACCCATCCGCTCGCTCTTCTGCCTTTGCTTGCTTCATCCAGTTGGTTCTTCGGCCGGTTGTCTCTTGGTCTGTCCTGCTCTAGCCGGCTATCTTGGTTCAGCCAGCTGGCGCTCTCGCCGATGGTTTTCATCCGGCTGACTGGTTTGCCACTCGGGTCTTGGTTTTTTCCTTCTTTTGATCTGTCTTGGAGTTTTTGCGTCCGGCTACTCTCAGCCGGTTGTCGCGCTTGTGCTCTACATCTTGTCCGGTTAGCCTATCTGGGGGCGATCCCCCCGACACTAGCCCCCGAGCGCACGTAGATTCCGCCCTCGGGCGAAATGTGCGTGGGCTAAAAAAAGGCTAGGATTTTGAATTTTTTTGGTTGATTTTGGCGGTTGAGCTGCCCCGGCTGCTTCATCGCCGACGTCAGCCGCGCGTGATGATGGTCGTGGGAGAGCGTGCGATGTGGGGACACGTCGGCTGTCGCCTCGGGAACTGTCGCCGGTGCCTCGCCTCCCACACTGGGATCTTCGGCACTCAGGGTGTGGCCGCAAACGATCCGAACGCCGCTGGGGCCGTGGGGAGCCGCCATGTGGCAGGCCGGCGGTTTTCCTCCCCGACCCCTACTTAAAGGGTCGCGCCCTTGCCCCCCAGGTTGTCCCTTTTCGCCGCCTTCGGCCGCGCCTCCGCTGCCTCTCTGCCTCCACCCTTGCCTTGCGCCGCCGACGAGCTCGCACTGTCTGCCTTGCCCGCGACGCGAATCTTTTTCCTTGCCAGAGCGACGGGCAACCGCTGCTCCTTTGTTGCTCCTCCTTCGCATTCTCCCCCCGCTATCCTTCTCCCACGCTCCTCGCCGTTGCTTCCATGGCTGAAAGTTGTGGCGCCTAGTGCGGTTCGTCCGTCACGGAGGCGCAGGTAGAGAAGTACCAGCGGTCGTGCCTCCCGCCAATGCCGGCGAGGTCGGGGTCCGGCTGACCCCAGCTGACGAGATCTCGTCGGCTCCGCAAGCCGACGAGCGTGTCATATTTCTCGCGCATCTGGCGCGCGGCCTGGCCTTCCCGGCCAGCGCCTTCTTCTTCTCCTTCCTTGCTCGTTTTGACCTCCGCCTTCACCATCTCAGGCAAAATGCAATCGGCACTTTGGCCCACTATGTCGCCTTCTGCGAATGCTATCTTGGGATCCAACCGGATCTCGGGCTCTTCTGTCGGCTGTTCCTGATCCGCCTCGTGTTCGGTTGCCAAGGTCGCTGGTGACTCATGCGGCGCCTCCATCTACAAATGGTCGCAAACCGCTACCCAAGTTCAAACAGACCGACGCTTAAAGCGTGGCGAGCGTACTTTTATGTACGGAACTTGGGGTTTGAGGACCGGCTGAACCTCCCAGCCTTCTAGGACACTGAGTCCAGCCGGGCGCACTGGGAGGAGAAGATCTTCAAGGTTGGATCCAAACCCTCTAATTCCGAGGCATGAGGCTCCTCTGAGGTGACCGTTGGTCGGCCTCCGGCTTTCGCCGGCCTCCCTCTGGCGTGGGATCTGCATGGACTCATCTGGTGGTTGTTGCAAGATCACCTGTTCTGGTGTGACCACGGGTGGTAAGTTTCTTGAGGGATCGCTCGTTCTCTCGGCTGATTCTTGGTTGGTTCTTCTCAATGCCAAAGGCTCTCCTCTTGAGGGTAGATGTTTGGAAAATGGGGAGAATATTTCTATTGGATCTGTTTTGAGGTTCCCCTCTCACCTCCCTCGTGTCAATGATTTTTGGGTGCCTATATCTGGATTTCTTGGTAGACCTCCTACCATTTCTGGAATAGATGAGGACACTGGTTTTAAATGGCATGCTCTTTGCTCCTCCTTGCCGGCTGATGATCTGGAGCCTACTAAGGGTTTCTTGATGCTTTTTCCTAGTGCCAACAGATTAGTTCTTCTCAACCATAATGAGGTGGTCATTGATGCTAGATATTTGATCCAAGGTGAAGTTGTGGCATCTTGTGTTACTATTGATCTTCAAGTCAAAAGGGTTATTGTTGGTACTCAGATCTTGCCTAGCTCTTCGGTTTTGGATAATTCTTTCAACTCAAATAAGATCGTGCCAAAAACCCTGGATTTCACCAATGAATTTCCTAAGGAGGTACTTCATGAGGATCAGTCGGTGAAGTGACCTGCCCTGGATTTCTCTTTAGGGTAGGAATTTGAGAAGAATCTTTTCAAGAAATTCAGGCATCAAGTTAACTTTCTTGGTGGTTTCAGAAAGAAACCTTTCTATCTGGTATGTTCTTTTGGAAGAGCAAATTTTAAATTGGACATTCATGCGGTTGGTATTGCACTCCAAGCTTGTTTTGGTGGTTTGTCTTCTAAATTCCATGTGAGATTTCTGCAAGACAGAACCTTTCGCTTCTCGGTTGCTTCAAGAGCTGTGGGTTTTGAAATTTATAATATTTCAAAATATTCTTGTGATTCTTTTGTGGTTCATATTAACCTATGGGGTAATGGTGGCCCAAATTGGATTTTTGAAGAGAAGGAATTTTACAAGGAATCTGCTGGAGATTGGAAGGTTGTCACGTACAAAAAGAAAAGCCCCAAAAAAATCTCCTTTGATCAAACATGTCAAAATAGTGCAGTCGGTTTTTCAAAGGCTTGAATTCCCGGTTACGACTGATTCCTCGCCTGGTCTCGCTGGACACAGTAAATGTGACTATAACTCACGTAATCAAAATCGGTCTTACGTATGGCGGATCTAAACCATTGGTAACGCCTGTCTGGCCCAGAGGTGGCAAAAATCGCGCGACAATTAAGCTCCCTGGTCTTATTCCTTTTCTGAAATTCCCGACCTTCCCAAAATGTTCGTGGCCCGATAACTCTTTCCCGGGGTGGTTCAAGGCCCAGCCAACTTCACCTCTCTTTCGGCCCACTATGTACAACGGTTTTAAGGACTTCTCCATTTCCTTGCAAAAAAGAACTGCCAGAAATTCTGTCCCTTCCACTCCCTCGCCTGCAGAAACCCCAACCCCCTTGCCTTGCTTGTCGCCGGCAAAGTCTGGTACAATGGCCAACATTCCGATTGACCCTGCACCGTTTCTGATGGGCGGCTTTCAAGTTCTGCAGGTGGCTGGAAGAACCCGCGTCAAGCGGGTGGTGGTTCCACGTCGGTCTAAGGCGCATGAACAGTATTCTATTGCTTCAATTAATCCCCTCCCCCTGGCCAGGTCCCTTTCGCAAATATTCGAGATGTTCTGCTCGGCTTTCTCAATAATGAAGTTCGGGTGGATTTTCGAGACATCCATGCTTGTCCTTTTGGGGCCGCCTATGTGCAGTTTCACCATGTAAGTGATAGAGACAGGCTCATTGCGGCCAGCCCCATTCCTTTCCAAGATGTGCATGTCTCTTTTGTTAAGCACAATGAGGGTGATAATTGGAGAAGGACCTAATTTAACAATGAGTGCTCGGCGATGCTGGTCGGGCCTCCTTTGGACCACTAGCACACTGAAGATCTGAATGCTTTTTTTGCTGATATTGGGAAGGTTCTTCTTTGGGAGAGGGATCAGGATCATAACGGAAGAATTCTGTCAAAGGTGAGAGTGACTGACTTGGTGGAGATCCCCAAGAGTGTGAGGTTCACTATTGGTTACTTGGTGGAGACTAAATCTTGGACTTTTTTGTTGAGGTTTTCCAGAGTGACTTGCTTGGGGGTGGCCCACCTAAGGAGGACCCACTGCGTGCTGACAATGAGTACCACATCCTCTTCCTGTCTTTGGGCCCCAGATCCCCCTCCCCCACCTCCACCTACTCCTACTGGTGAGGCTGGTGGCTGGGGATAGTGGTTGGCACCACCTCCTCATCCTCTTGGTGGAAACAATGAGGGATGTGAACCATGGGAAGCTGCTGATGCCCCAGTGCAGGGCCCTGTGGTTGCCCCTGATGAGGATATGCCGGTGGATGACCTCAATCTCCCCCTCAGGATGTTAACAGTGCGGTTACTGGTGATGTGCTTGTGCAAGACTGGGAGTCAGATGATGATGGCTTAGTTAATGCTGATCCTGCACCTGTTGGGGAACATGCAGTTAATGAGGAGCTTCAGGGAGTTGGTATTGGGGAAGGACTGCAGAACATCCTCCACAATTACCTGGAGGAGGATGAATTCAACTCTGATGAGGATGGGAGGGTTGAGAGTCCAATGGACACTGGTGCTAAGGCTGGAGAGAACAATGATTGGATGTTGGAAGATCAACACCTTCTCTCCCCTAATGAAGCTCATCTCCAGGTTGGCATGGTCAGAACTTTCATTTCCATCCCTGATGTCCATGCTGCAAAACAGGGCTTCTCTCAGCAAGGGTTAGAACTTTGGGAAAGTTACTTTGCACCCCATATTCAAAAGGATTCATCATCAAAGGGCTCACTCATGTGTGACATTCCTATAAGTTGGTTTAATTTTATTACTCTCATGCTTGCTACTCCTAAAAATTTCAATTGGGTCAGAAGCTTTCTTACTTCCCCCTCTGGGAAATTATTAAAGAACCTATTACTCAGGAGAATTCAATCTCTTTCATCATCCCTAATGAAAGAATTTCACATATGGCTCCTCCCTGTCTGGGCATTGAGGCCAAGCAGTCTTCCAGCTCTCCTTCCACTCCCTCCAGAAAGAGGAAAGGCAAGGAACCTCTGGTTGAAACTGAGGTGAGAAGAAGTCCTCAAATTGTTAAGTTGAATGGGGGTTTCAAAAGTCATTTAAACTGCTCAATTTCAGACTGTCTGACCTGTAATGTTTCCCCCATGTTTAAATCCTAAATTGGTTAAAAACCTTGCTGCTTCTTTGTGCAAGGTCAGGGATGGTGACGTGGACAAAAGGCTGCTCAAGAAAGGGAAAGCCACTGAAGTTGCAGTCAAGGCAACTGTCAAGGGACCAACAAAGGAAATGGTTCCTCAACCTTAATTCTTGGGGGCAAGAAAAAACTGGGGCTGCTGGTACCTGTGGACAACAAGCCAAGAAGAAGTCCCCTAATTAGGTGTCCAATGTGTCACAAACTGTCTTTTGCTGGAACCTTGTTGGTTCTCTATTCTGAACCATGTAATAGTTGTCCCCTGCTGTGCTTGCTACTTGTTGTGGTTGTGGATGATGAACCTGTCTATGGGATTAAGTTGTGGAGTGCCTTTTGCTTATTTGGTTATGATCTTTTCAACTGGGTGATGGCATTGGTTGTATCACCCCTAATTCAAAACCCCAATATGGTTTTTTCTGGATAATAAACGAATATGGAAGATCTTGAATTGGAACATCAGGGGCATTAATTCTGATAAAAAATGGGTTGCTCTCAGAAATAAGATTGATGAATCTAGTTGTGACATTATTTGTCTCCAGGAAACTAAAAGGGAAGAGTTTGATATTTCTTACCTCAGAAATTTTTGTCCATCCAAATTTGACAAATTTGAATACCTTCCTTCCTTGGGGCTTCGGGGCACGATTATCATTTGGAATAGCACTTTATTCTTTGGACAACTCTCTTTTCAAAATGATTTTTCCATATCCATCACCTTGACCTCCCTTTTGTCCAATGAAACCTGGATTCTCACCAATATTTATGGGCCATGTCTACCTGAAAAAAGCAGACTTCTTAGAATGGTTTGCCAATATTGATATGCCTGATGATATGGATTGGCTCATTGTGGGTGATTTCAATTTCACAAGAAAACCTTCTGACAGAAATAGGCTGGGGGAGATGTGAATGGCATGCTCCTCTTTAATGAAGCCATCTGCAACCTAGGGATCATTGAGTTACCCCTTAAAGGTAGAAAGTTCACTTGGAGCAACATGCAAAAGGAACCTCTTGTTGAGAGATTAGACTGGTTTTTTTATCTCTGCCTCCTGGACACAAAGCTACCCTTCAACTTTTGTTGTCCCTCTAACCAAGCCAACCTCTGACCATTTGCCTTGTATCATTTCTATTGGCACAAATATTCCAAAATCCAGGTTTTCAGATTTGAGAACTACTAGATGCATCACAGTGACTTTAAAGCAATTGTTCAAAATGCTTGGAACATTGCAGTTGTGTTCCCTGACTCTGCTAAGAGAATTAATGCTAAATTCAAAAATGTCAGAAGAGGGCTGAAAATCTGGGCAAAAAAATTGCCTTGTTTGAAATCTCAAATTGGTAATATCACTGCAACTATTGATCTCTTGGATGTCTTGGAAGAAATGAGAACTCTTACTGTGCTGGAATGGAATCTCAGGGACTTTCTGAAATCTCTTGTAATCTCACTGCTACAAGATCATAATGCTTATTGGAAGCAAAGAGGAAAGGTTAAATGGGTCAAGTTGGGTGATGAGAACACAATTTTTTTTCACTCAAAAGCTACCATCAGTTTCAGACATAACTACATCTCCATGCTCAAAAATGAATCCAATGAGGAGATTCATGCACATTCTGGTAAGGCTGACCTCCTTTGGCATGCCCTTAAGGATAGAATGGGCACTTCAGATAAGCCTGAAATGCACTTTAATCTTAACGAGTTGGTAGGTGAATGTCTGAACTATGAGGACATAGATGCTTTAGAACAACCATTTTCTGATATAGAAATTGAAGATGTGATCAAGGATTTACCTATTGACAAGTCCCCTGGCCCGGATGGTTTTAATAATGAATTCATTAAGCACTGTTGGCCTATTATTAAGGAGGATGTTAAACAACTTCTACTGGATTTCTTTGAAGGCAAGACCTCTTTGGAAAGCATTAATGCTTCTTTTATCACCCTTATTCCAAAAAAATGAGGCTCCTCTGACACCTGCAGATTTCAGGCCTATTTATCTGCTAAACAGTGTCTTCAAGATTATAACCAAACTCCTTGCCAACAGACTTCAAAAAATTATTCTTAAGTTTGTCCACAAAAATCAATATGGATTCTTGAAGCAAAGATCTATTCAGGACTGCTTAGGATGGGCCTTTGAGTTCCTTTATCAATGTCATAAGTCCAAGGAAGAATTTTAGTTCTGAATCTAGACTTTGAAAAGGCTTTTGATAAAATTGAGCATTCCACCATCATCAATATCCTCAAAGCCAAAGGTTTTGGTTTGAAACGGATTAATTGGATTCAGTTAATTTTTGGATCTGCTTCATCTGCTGTACTGTTAAATGGAGTTCCTGGGAAAAAAATTTACTGTATAAGAGGAGTAAGGCAAGGGGATCCCTTATCCCCCTTCTGTTTGTTCTTGCTGCTAATCTTCTTCAGTCTATTCTCAACAAAGCAATGTGCCTTGGGCTTTTGTCTCCTCCCTTAGAAGGTGTTTTCTGCCCAGATTTCCCTGTAATTCAATATGCAAATGACACCTTATTGGTCCTTAAAGCTGATTCAAAACAATTGATGTTCCTTAAAGCTCTGCTTCATACTTTTGCTCTATCCACTGGCCTCAAGGTTAACTACTCTAAATCCAGTATGATGCCAATCAACTTGGATCCTGATAGGCTAAGGCATTTTGCTAATACAATTTCCTGCCTCATTAGATCATTACCTTTCACTTATCTTGGATTGCCTTTAAGCATCAACAAGCCTACAGTGGAACATTTTCTGCCTATTATTTAGAGAGTGGAGAGAAGATTATGTGGTATTACAGATTTCCTAAATTATGGGGGAAAGCTACAATTGGTAAAATCTGTCTTATCTTCCCTTCCCATTTATTATATGAGCTGATTTGAACTTCTTGTCACTATTAAAGATCAGTTGATCAAGTACATGAGACAATGTCTGTGAAGGAAAAAAACCACGGATGTCCAAGCTAGAGGACAAGCATTAGTGGCCTGGAACAAAGTTTGTAGACTAAAGGCTCATGGAGGCTTGGGTGTTCTTGATCTTAACATTCAAAACTCGACTCTTCTTTTGAAAAATTTGGATAAATTCTATAACCACAAAGACATTCCTTGTGTACATCTAGTCTGGAACACTTACTATAGCAGTGGAAAACTGCCAGGAAGAGGTTTAGAGGGATCCTTTTGGTGGAAAGCTCACCTGAAGCTAGTTGACACCTTCAAATGAATTGAAAAATGCTCGGTGGGAGATGGCAAGTCCACTCTGTTTTGGTCTGATATGTGGAAGGAAGAATGCATGTAGCATAAGTTTCCTCACTTACTGTCTTTTGCAAAAAAATCCACATATCTCTGTCAGTGAGTTTATTCAGATATCCAACATGCAAGACCATTTCTTTATTCCTCTGTCTCAGCGAGCTTATTCTTACTATCAGTGCCTGGAACACATTGTCAGTGAGGGGATTCAGAGTGAATCAGACAATTGGAGCTACATTTGGGGAAGTGACTCTTTATCTGTTAAAAAGGCCTATTCATCCTTGTCTGGACATATTGTAGTTCGGCCTCATTTCTCCTAGTTATGGAAGTTTTCTTTCCAGCAAAAACACAAGTTCTTCTTCTAGCTTTTGCTCATTGATATACTAAACACCAGAAACCTTTTGAAGAGAAAAAGATTTTCTCTGCCCTCATATAATTGTGTGTTTTCTGGTTGCATCAGTGAGGAAACCTTAAATCATTTATTTTGGGACTGCCCTTTTGCAAAAGCATGTTGGGATGAAATCTGCCCTGTCAAAGATAATGATTTAGCCCTCTTTGAGGCTTTGGCTGATTTAAATCTCAGATTAAATGTCCCCTTTGCAATGGAAATTATTATACTGGGGGCATGGGGCATATGGATTTGTAGAAACAATGAAATCTTTAACAACAAGCGTGCTTCCCTTGATGAATGGAGGGCTATTGTTTCCCAAGAATTAAGATGGTTCTGTTCACAATCAAGAAAAAGTACTTTCAGGATTTCAAATCCTAGATCAATAACAATTTGGATAGGAGATAGTTAGACTTGTAATGTTTTCCCTCTCTGAGGTGGCCTTGGACTTGTAAATATTTACTTATGTAACTCATTATGATTTATAAAAATTGCAGTGGGGTTTTTCCCCCTACTGTTTTACCCTCAAAAAGGAGAAGATCTTCGGCTCCAAGGTGGAGTCGGACGCGCTCCTCCACCAGATGAGGGAGTTGGTGACAGTTGGTCTAACCGGCGTTGATGTGACGCTGATCTGGGCCAGCCGGATCATGATGCTCCTACATCAGCGAGCACACAAGATGTGCTACTACCCCGGGCAGCTCGACCCCACCCGACTCTCCCGCCGCGAACCCTCCTTCGGCAACCTCTACGAGTGGGTCTGGATGATCACGAAGGAGAAGGTCGCCTCCAACTGGAAGTTCGGCGTCGCTCCTTACACGCGCGAGAACCGTGCGCCCCAGGTGAGTAAACTTGTTCGCTTCTTTTCCTCTTTTTGTTCTTTCGTTGTCCGGCTACCTCTCTTATCCAGTTTGGCTCGTGTTTTTCTCTACGTAGATGCTCCCTTGCATCATCCGGGAGGAGGGCGACGCGCCCCTCCTCGTCTTCGTGGCCAACCGCTCCGAGCCGCGTCCGCGTCAGAGCAGCGGCGAGGGCACTGACAGCGAGGAGGGCTTCTTCCCCAGCCGGGGCGATGAGGCGGTGGAAGACCTGCATGGCCCCTAGCCGGAGGAGAGCAACGGCGCCGCCGCGCCCGAGCCTGCCCGAAAGCGTACCGGCGAAGGCACCTCCAGCAGCAGCACTGCGCTCGAGGAGCCGGCTACCAAGCGCACCCGGATGGTGGGGGTCCCTCCGCGTCCTGGACGAACCGTGGGCGGCCGGAAATGATCCGTGCCCGTGGTGTAGGGGTAAGTCCTCCACCTTTTCACCTTCCTGTTCGTTTCTTTCTTTGCGTTGGCCCATGGCCTTGCTTTGATCTTGCTTTTGCCTTGACCTTGATATTGTTTGTGGGCAGCGCTGTTCTGTCCTTCGCCCCGAGCCCGGCTCGCAACGGGCCCACCGCTTCACCGCCTCGCGACTTTCCTCCTCCTCCGGCTGCCCCCTTGGTGATCACCCCCACCCCATTCGGCCGAGACCGTGCCGCCGCCAGAGCCGGCTACCGCGGCCCAGCCGACTGCTCCTGTGCCCGAGCGCATGGAGAGCTAGCCGGACGCGGCATCCGGCCCGGGTGGCTCGTCGGCCGGCGTGGGGGGCTCGGGTGGCAACAGGTACATGGTCTTTGTCAAGGACGTGGATTCCGATGACGAGGCGACCGCGCAGTGGCAGGTGGCGATCCGTGACGCCCCGGCTGCTCTATCCGGTCCGCTACCCGTGGAGGCGGGGGATTCGCTGCAGACCCTTGAGGTTAACCTCGAGGTTTGTCTGGCGAAGGTGAAGCAGCTTCGGGGCGTGCTAGCCAGCGCCAACGAGGAGGGCGCCAAGCAGCTAGCCGCGGCCCGCGGGACCGTGCGGAGTAAGTTTTCCTGAGGCTTCCTTTCTTGCGCTCTTTTTCTTCTTGATTTGCTTCCGGTTTCCAACTTTCTCATTTGCTTTTCTTTCCTTCACCCGCAGCCATCATGGTTTGCGAGCAGCGGGAGATTGACCGGCTGAAGCGCTCCAATGCGCGTCTTAGCCGGGACAATGCCACCCTCCGGCTCCAGAACAAAGAATGGCACAACAAGGCCAACCAGATGGAGGCTACCATCAAGGAGCAGGAGGCGACTCTCGCCAGTCGGACCAACGCCTTTGACCTTCTGGACAAGGAGGCCACACGGCTAAAGGAGCATGCCCAGATGCTTGACAACAAGCTGATGGACACCGGCCTTCTGGCGAAAGGTGAGTCCCTCCACTGGTGCCGAATGTTTTTATCCGACTGTGTTTTCTGGGTCGCATTTTGACTTGCCCTTCTGATCACAAGGCTTATACCCCCAAGTAGACGCTCTTGCCTATGATCGGGTGCAACAGGTTGCGCCGGGTAAAAAAGGCAGCCGTCAAGGACATGGTGGGCCAGATCGGTGAGGACGCTTCCAACCTGCGCAAGGCTGTGGCCGGCATCCATGACCTAGTTTTCCCGGGGGAGCTCCTGCCAGAGACCATGGGGGCACTAGCGATCAAGCTGGGCGACACGCCGAACGCGATCGACCGGATGCGTGATCTGGCTGCTCACGTCGGCTCGGAGATGGCGCTCGCCTTGATGCTGTCATGGTACAAGGACGCCCGTCTCGACAAGATGGTGGACGACTTCCGAGCCGGCGCGGATCTCGAAGCCATGCGCCGGGCCTACCCGGACATCCGCTCCGCCGTGATCACGATTGTCGGCTACACCGACATCGACGAGGTGCTCACGGACGGCGAGGGGAGCGGACGGTGCGGAGGCGTCCTCCTAGCTTGGCGCCCTGCGGCCCTAAATCCGCAAGGGTCCGACCGCCTGAAGATGAAGACCCCGGGATGCCGGGTGAATTTGCAGATGCTTTTCTGCTTCTCGTACTTGTCTTTTGAACAATCTGGACGTGTGGGGGCTTCGTCCCCCGAAGTTTAAGTAATTTGTCTGGTTGTGTTTGCCTTCGTGCGCCCACTTATGCTCCTGTCTTGGTCGACTGGATTTTCCGGCTGGTCCACTCAAGCCCGATTTATCTTGCATTTGTCTTGCGCTTTATTTCTTCTGACTTCCTAACGGTTCTGCCGACCTGTCCTGGTCGGTTGGCTCATCTACTAGCCGGACGCTACATCCTTCCAGTGGGGGCGGGTCAGCGCACCCACTGGGTGTAGCCCCCGAGATTCGGAATAGCTGGAGTATCCAGGTGTTTCGAATCTTCAAAAAATTCTTGTTTTTTGCCTTCCTTTGCCGGATGTGACCGGCTTAGCCGGGCCGGGGAGTCTGCACCGCGGTTCGGCTAAGCATGTCCGACTGGTTTTTCTCTATTACTTTCCTTTCTCCTTCTCTTTCCATCTTTCCTTCTTCGTCTTTCTCTTTCTTTCCTCTTTCTGGTTAGGTTTGTCTGACGTGTCCGACTAGCCGGCTTGAGTGGGTGGTGTCCTTGAGTTCTATCTGCCTTTGTCTTTCTTCTTGTCCGGTGGCCTTTCTTGGGACATCGCATGCTTCCGGTGGGCGTGCAACAACTGCCTCGGGTGTAGCCCCCGAGATTCGGAGTGGCTACCGCAGATAGGTACTTCAAATCTTCACTGTTCTTGACTTTCGACTCGGTGCGATTTGTGCAAAAATAAACATACAAAAAATGACCTTTCGTCAATATGTTGCCTTGTTAAATGTCTCTACTATCCGACTAGAGTTTTTATTTTTTCGAAAACTAGCTCGTGCTCTTTTGGACACCTAGTCACATTCGCATGTGGGGTGCTGTTTACGCTGCACCTTGCTGGACAGCCGGGTTGCGGTCTGGAACCGGAAACGGAACCGAAGGGGGCTGACAATACACCACGCACGGTACTAGGGGCTTTGTAGCCGAAAAAGAACCAACTAGGCACATGGCCGAAATATCCGATCTGACGCATCTTTCGCCGTTTTTCGTGTGGGATGCCCTCGGGCTTTTGCTCTTGCTAGCCGGACAGCCGGGTTGCGGTCTGTAGCTGAGACGAAGAGTGGGCCTCTGGCATCATCGCACACTACTCAGTCGGTTTACAGAATTGGCAGGGCGGGCCAACCGATGAGCCCTCGGGTAGGGGTCGACGGAAGCTGGAAAAATCATTGCAGGAAATTAATCGGATAAGAACGACAATCTGGCTATCCGGCAAGGATCCCCCGAGCATCAGCCGGGGTTCCACATCTTTCATTCATTCAGGGATCCGAATACATACACTGATTTTTGCGACTAGGTGTAAAATGGTCGGAGGAGGTCCGCGTTCCATGGCCGCTTGGTCTCCTCGTCCGACTTGTCCATCTTGTTCTTGCGCGGCTCCTGTGCATCGATGAGGTAGTAGGAGTTTTTGTGCAATGCCTTGCTGATGATGAAGGGGCCCTCCCACGGAGGGGACAACTTGTGCATGCCCTTCGTATCTTGTATCAGCCGGAGAACCAGGTCGCCCTCCTGGAATGCGACTGGCCGGATGCGAACGGAGTGATACCGGCACAACCCTTGCTGGTAGATGGCCTACCTAGATAGGGATAGCTCGCGAGCCTCCTCGAGGAGGTCCACGCTGTCCTTCATTGATTCCTGGTTCTCCTTCTCTGTGTAAAGGAGCTTGCGGGGCGAGTCAAACTCAATGTCCGCCGCGAGAACTGCCTCCGAGCCATAGGTGAGGAAGAACGGGGTGAATCCGGTTGATCTGTTCGGGGTGGTGCGGAGGCTCTATAGCACAGCTGACAACTCCTCGATCCAGCAGCCGGGTGATCGCTCTAATGGCTCGATCAGCCGGGGCTTGATTCCGGCTAGCACCAAGACGTTGGCTCTTTCCACCTGCCCATTGGACTGCGGGTGTGCCACGAATGCGAGGTCCAGTCGGATCCCTTTGTTGTGGCAGAACCGAGCAAAGGCCCCCTTGGTGAAGTTCGTGCCGTTGTCGATGATGATGCTGTGGGGGTAGCCGAACCGGATGATGATGTCACGGAAGAAGGTGATGATCATAGCCCCGTCCGACGGATCGGCTTTGCCTCGATCCACTTGGTGAATTTGTCTCGCCACCGGCGGTGGGTCATCTTGCTCGAGCTCGCTTGAAGGGCCGACCATGTCCAACCCCAAACCATGAAGGGCGGTGATCAAGTCGTCTTGAGCACGAGCCGACATGTGCCTTAGCCACCGAATCTGGCACCCATTACTGTGAACCCGGTGATGCGTCCTCCGAAGCATCCGGCCAGTAGAATCCGTGGCGCATTGATTTCGACACCAAGGCATGCGAGGAGGAGTGGTGGCCGCACTCCCCCTGGTGGATTTCTTTCAACAGCCAGTAGCCGGTATCCGCATCGACGCACCGCTAGAAGACGCCCGCGGCGCTGCGCTTGTATAGCTCTTTATTGATGATGGTGTACGTGTGCGCGCAACATCGATCTATCTTGCCTCCACCTCATCATCCGGAAGCTCATCGTTGAGGAGGTAGTTCATGAAGGGCTGGGCCCAGGATGGAACTTCCCGGATAGTGAGGAAGCTAGCCGGCACGATCTGGAGCTCATCCGGAGGGCGACCGGGTAGGATGTCCGAGCCGGCAGCCCTCAGGCCTTTTTCCTTGCTCGCTGATGGCTTGCTCGAGGAAGAGGCATCCCCCGGGTCTTTCGAGCCGGAGGTCACAATGACGGGACCCAGATATTTCGAGCCGACAGCCCCCGGGTATGCTACCCAGATGATGGATTCGGACTCCGGGGAGGGCGTGATGCTGGGCTTGCGGAGATGCTCCAAGGATACTCCAGGCGGAATGGCAGCTCTGGTGGATCCGACTCGCGCAAGCGCGTTGGCCGCCTCGTTGTTGGCACGAGGGATGTGGTGGAATTCACATCCCTCGAAGCCAGCACTTAGCAGCTGCACGTGGAACCGGTATAGAGCCATGTTGGCGTCCCTAGCGTCCATTCACCGGATACTTGCTGCACCACTAGGTTCGAGTCGCCGAAGCAAATGATCCGGCGGATGCTGATGTCTTTTGTGAGCCGGAGCCCGTGCGCGAGGGCCTCATACTCGGCGACGTTGTTTGACGCGGTGAAGTGGATCTGCAGCACGTACTCCAGCCGGTCTCCCTTGGGCGAGGTGAGTAGGATGCCGGCTCCCAATCCCCCGCGCATCTTCGAGCCATCAAAGTGCAAACTCCAGTAGTTGGAGTCTGGGACCGGTGGAAGGTATTGGCTCTCTGCCCAGTCGACGAAGAAGTCCGCCACCGCCTGAGACTTGATGGTGATCCGGGGTTCGTACCGGATGCAGTAGGCGGCCAGCTCGATGGCCCACTTGGCTACCCGGCCCGTCCCATCCTTGTTTCCGAAGATCTCGCCCAGCGGTGTGGTAGACACGACGGTGAGCGGATGCTCCTGGAAGTAGTGCTTGAGCTTCTTGCAGGCCAGGTACACCCCGTAACACATCTTCTGGTAGTGGGGGTAATTATGCTTGGAGAGGGACAGCACCTCGCTAAGGTAGTAGACGGGTCGCTGAACCGGCTACGCCTTGCCCGGCTCGGGATGCTCGACCGCCAGGATGACGCTGATGACCTAGTTGGTTGCGGCTATGTAGAGCATCATCGGCTCCTTCACAGCCGGCGTGGCGAGAACCGGTGTCGTCGACAGCATGCGCTTGAGGTCGTGGAAGGCCGTGTCCGCCTGAGCCGTCCAAGTGAACTTCTCCGTCTTCTTCATTGGCTGGTACAGGGGCAGGGCCTTCTCTCCCAACCGGCTGACGAATCGGTTGAGGGAAGCCAGACAACCGGTGAACTTCTGGATACCGAGCAAGCTCTTGGGTGGCTGCATCCTCTCGATGGCCGCAATCTTCTCTAGATTGGCCTCGATTCCCCAGATCGATACGAGGAAACCGAGGAGCTGTCCGGCTGGCACGCCGAACACGCATATCTCCGGGTTCAGCTTCATCTAGTACCAGCGGAGATTCACGAACATCTCGCCGAGATCTTCCAGCAGGGTCTGCTTCTCCTTCGTCTTGATGACAACATCATCCACGTATGCGTGCATGTTCCAGCCGATCTGCGAGTGCAAGCATTTCTGCATGCAATGATGATAGGTAGCACCTGCATTCTTCAGGCCGAATGGCATGGTTACATAGCAGTAAGCCCCGTACGGGGTGATGAACGATGTTTTCAGTTGATCAGCAGGATTCAGCCGGATCTGATTATAGCCGGAATAACAATCGAGAAAAGAGAGCAGGGCGAAAGGATCTTTTGGACAGGCCTTGTTCAGGCTCATGTAGTCCATACACATGCGCCAGTTCTTGTTCTTCTTCAGCACCAGGACTGGGTTGGCCAGCCAGTCCGGGTGGTACACTTCCATGATGAAGCCGGCAGCAAGTAGCCGGGCGATCTCGTCACCGATGACCTTCCTCTTGTCCTCCGCGAACCGACGGAGTTGAGGCTTGACCGGCATCCAGACGCACATGAAGCGAGTGCTCGGCGAACTCCCTCGGCACACATGGCATGTCTTTGGGAGACCATGCGAAGATGCCCCGATTCTCACGAAGGAAGTCGACAAGCGCGCTTTCCTATTTGCTGTCCAAGCCGGCACCGATGGTGACGCACTTGGAGGGGTCAGCCGGGTTGAGCGGGATCTAGCGGGTCTCCTTGGACAGTTGGAACGCCATGTCCCCAACCGACTTCATACCAGCCGGCACTTCCTGCTGTAGCATGGCAACATTGCGCAGCATCTCGCGCTTCTCCTCGGCGATGAGCAGGGCATCAGCTATCCGGGAGCCTTCTTTTGCGCAAGCCATCGACCGCCTGTAGCAGCCGGCCACGGTAATCACACCATTCGTCCCCAACAACTTCATCTTGAGGTATGCGTAGTGGGGACCGCCATGAACTTTGAAAGGGCGGGGCGCCCAAGAAGGACATGGTAGGTGCTGGCTAGGTTGACCACCTCGAAACAGATTGGATCACGCCGGAAGTTCTCTTCCAAATCAAATATGACATCCAGCCGGATCTTCCCGAGAGGGACACATGGTGGCCCGGGTGCGACGCCGTGGAACACAATGGTTGAGGGCTGTAGGTCGCACTCCCGGATACCCATCTTGTCCATGGAGGACCGGTAGAGCAGGTTGAGGCTGCTCCCACTGTCTACCAGCACACGCGAGAACCGGCAGATGTGCGAGTCAGAGATGATGAGGGGGTCGAGCACCATCGCGTAGCCCCCGGGATTCGGGAGCGAATCCGGCTGGTCGGCCTGGCTCCAGGTGATGGGAGTCTCGACCAGTTGAGACGCAGGGGGACCGGGGGGACGACGACATTCACCTCCGCGCTATGCTGCTTCCGGCCGCGATTATCAATCGGCTCGGCCTCGAAGATGTGGTAGTTCTCGTGGTGCTAGGGGTAGCCTCCGTTATCAGCTGCCCTATCCGGTGGTGGGGGACCGCCAGGAGGGGGTGGAGGGAGGGAAGGTAGCCCAGTCTCCTCCTTGATCTGACTGGTCCAGCTGCACTGCCGAGTGGTGTGCGTAGCCGGCTTGGTGCCGCTGTGGTAGTTGCAGGGCCCGTCGAACATTTCCTGGAAAGTGAAGGCATTCCTCTGCCTCTTGTCATTGTGAGTCGGCGCGCCCTGCACCGCGTTGACTTGCCACTAGTGATAGCGCGGGCTCTGCTGCTCAACCGGGCGCTTGCCCTGGTAGCGGTTGTTGTTGCCGTGCCGTATGGACGAGCCGGCATCACCGCTCTGGCCGGCAGGCTTCTCCCTAGTCGGCTCGGTGGGAACCGGACGTCCTTCCGCGTTTATCCGGAGGGGATTATTCATTGCCGCATCAGCGGTGGCGTACTGGTCGGTGACGTTCATCAGCTTCGCCATGGTCTTGGGCTCGTTGCACAGTAGCCGGTGGCGCAGCATCATGCCTTCGCGGAACCCTTCGATGAAGAAACCGATTGCCTGGTTCTCCACCACCCCTTTGCAGGAGTTGCGCAGCTCAGTCCAGCGGGTGAGGTACGCGCTATCCGATTCGCGGTCTCCCTGGACACACAGAGAAAGATCTCGAGGCTTGCCTGGGCGCTTGTAGGTGCCGTTGAAGTTTCGGATAAAGACTTTCTCGAAGTCTGGCCAAGCGTTGATGCTGTTGGGCGCGAGGCCGTTGAGCCAGGTTCTTGCCGAGCCGGTCAGCATGAGGGGGATGTACCGGATCACGACACGCTTGTTGTTGTGAGCGATGCCGACTGCGGTGACGTAGTCGGTCAGCTAGTCTTCCGACTTCATGCTGCTATCGTATTTGGGGGTGTCCCGGGGCAGGGAGAACTTGTCGGGAAAGGGCTCCTTTCGGATGCGTGGTTTGAAACACACGGGGCGGGTTGTGTCCTCCTCGATGAGGAGATCCTCCATTAGAAGGTCGATGCAAGCGCGCATCAGGATCAACTGGATTGGGGGTTCCCACCCGGCCAGTGAGACGGGATGGTGGAGGGGTGGAGGGAAGTTCTGGCCAGCCGAAGGAGGGTGGCTCGTGGCAACCTGCTCGCCGCGAGGCTGGCTGCTGCCGAACTGGCAACGCATGGAGCGTGGGGGGTGCTAGCAGGAGCCGAGCACTCGGATGCGAGGTCGCCCGGCCCCGACCAGGCGATTCCCCTGGAGCCAGCTCCAGCCTCGAACGCGATCTGAGCAGCCTCGGCCTGCTCATCGTCCACGCGCAGGAGGTGCTGCACACACTGGGACTAGCACAGCCTCTCGTCCCCCTCCCGGTGGGGTAGATCCTCCGTGACTGCTCGCGCCGCCCGGACATTCTTGACCACGGTATCATAGACGGACGAGGGGAAGTAGGTGTGGGAAGACGACTCGAGGTCATTCTCAAAGCGGGCGCCCAGTTCTCCCCCGCGGCGCTGCACGGAACCCAGTCGGCTAGGATCCTCGTTAGCCGGGGTGAGGCCATGCGCGTGATTATACTCGCGGATGTTGCTTTCCATTCGGTACTTGGTGGAGGCCAGACCTTTGGCCTGCAGGAGCATACGCTCACGTGCCGCCTCGATCTTGGGCATGACCACCTCCGGATCGTCCCCGGGGTGCACCGTTTCGCGGAGCTCCTCGATGACCTCGTCCACCGCGCTCTTCTCGCACACCAGGGTGGACGGGCCGACTTGGTCGCTTACACGCTCGAGGGGAGGGCGACGGCTGTTGCTTGATCCAGCCATCATCACCTCCACGATGCCGAGCGCGGCGAGAGCATTGCCGGCTAAGGGAAACGGCTCGGCATAGGAGAAGATTTCCTGGGGGAAACGCTCCGGCACGGTGGTGATGTAGACGGGTAGATCGCCGAACAGCAGGACGGTGCCTCCCGCCGGAAAGCTGGATCTGGCGAAGCGGCTGGCGTTGTTGATAGCCGATCGGAATCGAGCGTGAGCACGAGGCGAAGCCGCACGCTACGCTGACGAATCGGGTTCCCATGCGGAATGTCACTCCGGTCACCGCCATCTCTGCCCCACGGTGGGCACCAACTGTCGTTGTTATGGAAATGGTAGAGCCTAAGCAGGCTAGAAAGAGGTGTGTGAGCAAAGCAGGGAAGCATGCAACGGCGTCCGCGGGCGGGATTGGATACAAGCAAGTGCGGTGACACAAGAAGTACCTAGGTTCGGAGCCCTCGATGTGAGGTAAAGCTCCTACTCCTGCCGGACTGACTATCTGTATGATCACTAAGGGCTACAATGCTCCTTGAGCTGTATCTGATCTGGCTAGTGGTAAGTGAGAGTCCAACCCTTGCTCAGTTGCCCCTGCCGCCCCTTATATAGGCCGAGGCGGCATGGGCAACGACCTGGCCAACAGGCGGGCCCCATCCGGCTATGTCATCTATAGTGGCCGGCATGGGAGTGTGTACTCACAGTCAGTCCCATGCCGCCACGCCCTCTACAGTGGTTTCCATGCAGGTAGTTGCGAACAGTGCCACCTTGTAGTGACCTCGGATCGATAAGGATCCTAAGTCCCTGTGATTAACATGCTAGTCCCTGGATCATTAGCTAGCACTCACAGTCGATGAAATATCATGTAAAACACAAAGTCTTTATTACACGGAGAATCCAGAGTATGAATTTATTAAAAAATTGCTTAGCATTATGCTAGCTCAAATAACAGCGGAAACATAAAAGCATCATGAGTCCATCAACGCCCAGGCTTGTCGAGTGTAGACCCGCGATCCCTACGCACCTTTCAATCTTCGGATTCTGCACATAAGACGTGCAACCAACAAGTTGGGTCAATACTTTGAATGTATTGGCAAATTACACCAAGGAGAGAAAAGACTATCTCTACATGCAAGGCTGGTATAGGCTGTAGAGTTCATTTGCTCAAAGTTAGTTTTCTTAAGTAAAGAGAAGAAGAGAGGATTGTCCTACTTTGTAAACATTTGCTTAGATAAAATAAGGTCGAGTGGCACACGAGGATATTACGCACCAAGTGTCCAAACAACCAAACACTTGGATATTACGCACCAAGCTTCACTTGGATATTACACACCAAGTTCCCAAATTCCCACCCATTAGCGATATATCGCACGCCATGGGGTTTCAAAACTTTGTTTTTAGAAAAGAGAGAGGAAGATCCTTCAGAGGCTCCATCCTTCAGACGCTCATTGTTGTTACATTACGTGAACACGGTGATCGATCGATTGCAATACTCTCGAGAGTTTGTGCACTTTACCCACAATCCACGATCAAGTCCTTTATGAGACAAGACCATGGCGAGGCTTTCCTTAGTAGCCCCTCTACCTTCCGGATCCAACCGTGCCAAGAACCTCCAAATGTTGGTACCGGTGAGGTTTCCCACTAAGTACTAGGCCAAGACAGAGCCCATAATGTATTGTGGTTGCCTTTGGAAGCTTCAATTCAAACATGGCGGACTTCTTTGATTCTGGGCGTCCTCCACCAAAATCACACTCGTTGACCCGACAACCATTCCGCCCAGAAGAAAACTTAGTTTTATTTTGAAGTGGATTTGAGAAGAAAGTTTGCTCTAGAGAGCCTTTATACTTAGAAAAATTCTTTGTCTTTCGAAACCCCCAACGCTACTTTGTATATATAGCATAGCAAGCAATACTTAGCAAAAAACAGGGTAACCTATTAGGAGGAATCCTAAGTATAGAGCTACTCATGGCATACTACAAAATCATCGCACTTGCAAAATAAAAGGGAAATTCTACTAGATCATCCTACACATGCATACTACAGAATTTTGAAGATCACATGCATAGAATCAAAACTGGGACAAAAGTTATGAACAAGTGGTGTAACTTTCCTTGATACGAGCAATCTAACGAATCACAAACATAGATCTGATCACAACTTGCTCAAAGCATATCACAAAGAAAATCATGCATGCATGCAACATGGTATTTTATGCAAGGTTGGTTCTTCTAAATTGACCAAGGTAGCAAGTTTGGGTTGTGATAGTGTAAGGGTGTCACTAGAATTGATTTCCCAAAGATTTAGATCTAATTGAATCACTAAAAACAATTCATAGGTTTAAAGGAGCTCAAACCATCTAATTAGCCCAAGTTAGATCTAATGATCCTAAGCAAAGCTTAATGATTAGGATCAGTAGGTATTGTGGATAAAAAGTTATTGCAACAAGAATCAATTAAAATAGAATTTTAATTATTTTTCTATAGATTAAACTCTCTAATCTAATGATTAAAATCTACACCTAAAAACTTACTGTGAACCTGGGATGTTATTGCATATTTGGATTCTACTCAAAATTAGGAATCCAACGGTATATCATAAGCTAAAATTGGCCAAGTAGTTATTTTTCTATGATTTTCGCAATATTAAACTTAATCTGCAAAAATCAAAACAATCTAGCCTAAACCCTAGCTCAGACCGCGCCAAGTGGCGGCTTCGGGTTGGGCAGGTGACAGGCGGCGGGCGCAGCTGCCACGCGGCTTGCCACGCGGCGCTACGTGGTTGGTCGATACCCCTTCGCCCCCCTTCTAATTTGGCCCATAGGATTTCAATCGGACGGCCTAGACGGCTCCCCTGACCTGTGGTGGTGGCGGCGATGGAGACGACGGCGGCGGCGGCGGAGTCGACGGTGGTCGGAGGTACTGGCGGTCCTAGCAAAGGCGACGAAGAGGGTCCCCGATGCGCACGTCGATGGCGAATCTCCCAATGGCCTCAGCGCGGTCCCTCTCCTCCTCCTTCTCCTAGCGTTGGCGGTTCCTTTTCTCGGACCCGACGGCTCCGGCGAGCAATCGCCGGCGATCTCCTGCGTTTCGGAAGAAACGAAACAGATGGGCGGTTAGGGTAGGTCGAGGCGAGAAGGGTGGAAGGTTTAGCAAGGCTCGAGGTGTCCTGGAGAGTCGCCAACCTCGAGCTCCAACGGCGGCTGTTCCGGCGAGCTCGGAAACTGCGAAAACGGGGCTAGGGTTTGAGAAAATCAAGGGGAAAACGACGAGGGGGAGGTCTGCTTTATATAGTCCAAGACTTTGGGGAAGGGGGCGGTTGAAATCCGTTGGGATTCGGGGGTGTCCCGACGCAGCCGGAGTTGTGTCCGCCGCGGTCTCCAGTTGGAAGATGACGGGGTGGGACCCCCGCGTCAGTGGTGGAGGGGAGAAGCGGGCGATCTTTGGCGGCTGGCGTGGGTAAATTTGGCCGCTGTGGCCGTGGCTGCTATGCCCGCTTAGGTAGGTTGCCCATTTTTTTTCTTTTATCATTTTCCTTTTTCTGTTTTAATAAAACCTAAATAACTTTTGCCTACCAAGCCCAAACTTGATGAAAATTGTTTCTAAATTTTTGTAAAATTAAGGTGGTCAACATAGGACCATAGTTTAATGTTTTACAAGGTTTTTAGAAGGGTCATTACTTGACCTCTACAATAATGCTTACATAAGGCAACCACTATTAGGGTTTTCTAGGTTTAGGTGTTTAGGATTTTTATTTCAATTTTCAGTTGTAGGATGCAATGATGCAAGGATGATGCATGACACTAATAACATCCTAATACAAAATCTGGGATGTTACACACCTACTGTCTACTGTTGTAATCGTCATCGATAGAAGTCGTCGGTATGGGCCGAGTGTCTGAATCTCCTTTCTGTCTTGTCTGCTGTCTCGGTCATAGTTCGCACTGTGCTCTACGTCATCTGGTACTTTGCCTGTCTTGGGTGGCCGGCTAGAGGGACCTAGCCGGCTGGTCTTCCTAGGCCGGATGGTTGGACCCATCCGGCCGCTCTTCTTCCTTTGCTTGCTTCATCCGGCTGGTTCTTCTGCCGGTTGGCTCTTGGTCTGTCCTGCTCTGGCCGGCTGTCTTGGTTCAGCTGGCTGGCGCTCTTGCCGATGGTTTTCATCCGGCTGGTTGGTTTGCCAGTCGGGTCTTGGTTTGTTCCTTCTTTTGATCTGTCTTGGAGTTTTTGCGTCTGGCTACTCTCAGCCGGCTGTCGTGCTTGTGCTCTGCATGTTTTCTGGTTAGCCTACCTGGGGGCGATCCCCCCCGACAGTTGCTGGGGAGTGTAGCGCTATTGAAGAGTGGAAATTGGTAAAGGGAAATCTACTGTGGGTATTGTTTTATTTTTGTCTGTTATTTTATTTCATTATTGATAACACACTTGGTTTCCTATTTGGTAAAATTACTATCCCTGCTAAGGTAGTAGAAGAACCACCACCTGTTGAATTAGATCCTTTTGAAATACCTATGAAAATTCTTGATCGTGTTATGAACTGCTATTTTGGAGATGGAACTGTCCATCCCGGTGATCATTTGCTCTTTATACATGAATTATGCAATTTGTTCAAGTGTGCAGGTATTACAATGGATCAAGTTAAGAAAAAGATATTCTCTTTATCATTGAAAGGTAGAGTTGAGGAATGGTATAAGCTGCTAAAGAATGGTCGATCTATTTAATGGGAGGAAATTGTACCTCTCTTTTATTCTAAATTCTATCCTCCTAGTGAGATTCATAAAGATCGGAATCAAACATATAATTTTTGGCCTCATGATGGAGAAAGTATTGCCCAAGATTGGGGGACATTGAAGTCACTAACGCTCAAATATCCCATTCATGAGCTCCCCAATAATATTATTATTAATAATTAATAATTTCTATGCAAGGATTCCTCTTCATGATAAGGATTTACTAAATGCTTCTTGTGCTGGATCATTTACACGTATGAAAGAAGAAGCTAAATGGGATCTTCTCGACCGTATTCAAGAAAATACTGAAGCATGGGAGAATGACAAAGGAAGAAAGTCAGGTATAAATTATGATTATGAATGCATTAAATATTTCTAGGCGATGACTTTAATAATATTAGTGTTGTTTATGGTCTTGATTCTCAAATTCTTGCAAATTGTTTTAAGGTCTTTGCCTCTTATCTTGATATTCAAAAAAAGGAATGGAACAAGTATCATGCGACATATAAAGATATTGTTAATTGTGTTCCTGCTAGAAATACTGAAGTTTGTACTGTTGATCGTATTTTGCATGAACCTTATATTGAGAAAATACCTTTCCCTGCTAAGGTAAAGGAACATTCTATGATAACTAGTGTGGTTAGCAAAAGTACAAAGAAAGCTGTAGAACCTGATGAACAAATAAATGTTAAACCTGCTGTAGCAATTGTGAAAGACCTTGTCACGAAAAATGTAGAAGATGGGCACATTTTGTTTTGTGAATATGCTTCTAATATTGTTTCACATCCTAGTAGAACTAGAAAAGCTAGTGTCCCTATGCTCTCTATCAGAATAGGTGATCATTGCTATTATGGTTTATGTGATATTGGTGCAAGTTCAAGTGTTATTACTTATGAGCTTTACAGAGGAATTATGCATGAAATTGGTCCTTGTGAACTTGAAGAAATTGATGTGGTTATTCAGCTTGTTAATAGAGAGACCATCTCTCCAATTGGTATTGTAAGAGATGTAGAAGTTATTTGTGGTAAGGCTAAATATCCTGCTGATTTCTAGTACTTGGTTTAGCTGCTAGTAAAACTTGTCCTATCATTTTTGGTAGACCTGTCTTGAACACTTGTGGAGCTATTATAGATTGTAAGAAGGAGAAAATTTTAACTAAATTTGATGGAGAATCTTATGAGTTTAATTTTTCTAAATTTGCTAAAGCTCCTTATGAAAATGAATTGCCTAATGAGGATTTTAGAATTGAACAACTTACTTCTATTACTCTTGCTCCTAATAATGCTTTCTAGCAATATATGGAAGATCACAAAAGTGAGATCTTCATGGAAGAAAGAAATGAGATTGAAGAGATTCTTCTTTGTCAACCTGAGATGCTTAAGCATAATCTACATGTGGAAGATTTGGGTACCACATTACCACCTAAAGAGGATCCAATTTTTGATCTAAAACCTCTACCTGATGATCTTAAATATGCTTATCTTGATGATAAGAAAATATATCCTATTATTATTAGTTCTAAACTTTCAAGAAAGGAAGAGGAAAGATTATTGGAAGTATTGAAGAAACACCAAGTAACTATGGGTTATACTCTTGATGATTTAAAGGGATTTCTCCTACTATATGTTAGCATGCTATCAGTATAGAACCTGGTGCAAAACGAGTTGTTGAACATCAACGCCGTTTACCTAAGATGAAGGAAGTGGTAAAAAATGAGGTATTGAAACTTCTTGATGATAGTATTATTTATCCTATTGCTAATAGTAGCTAGGTTAGTCCTATTCATTATGTCCCTAAGAAAGGAGGAATTACTGGTTTAAAACGATTTGACCTAAATCAAGCGGCGCTGACGGCGGCGCTCTGGCGGCAGCGCTCTGGCGTGGTCGTCGCCGGTGATGCATGATGCGAGAAATAATGGGAGAGGGCTCACCGTGTTTGCGTTGACGTGCTGATGCTCAACCTGTTTACGAGGAGGCAGGGGCGCACTGGAATGGAGGGGATTTCTCGCCGGAGTCGGTGGCGGCGTCAGGCGGTTCTATTCGTCATCGGGGATGGAGCCGCAGATCGTGTCGAGGCAAAACAACGACATGGTTAGATGCGGACGAACGTGGGGTTCACGTGAGCATCATCGAGAGGGCTCGGGGCTGTCTGCTCTTACCAGGAAAGTTCACCGGAGCAATGGCAGACGGCGGTGGCGAGTTGAGGTTGACGAAGCCGAGCTTCTAGAGCATGCGGGAGTGAGCTGGGGCTATGGGCCGCACGGGAATGGAGAGCAAGCTAGCGTGCTCTGTGAGGAGAGGGGTGGCTGTGGTTCGCCGGAATTGGCTACGAAGCTCGTCGGAGATGGCGACGGTGCAAAAGGAAATTGGGGCGGCCTGGTGGCTCTCTGGCAGCAGGGTCTGAGGGAAAATGGCGAGGAGGGACTGGTGCTTAAGAGGGCGTGGTCGCGAGAGGGAATTACTGCACCATCAACGCGTATTGACGTCGGAGTTAATCGGCAGCAACGGCAGGAAACGTGGTCGCGAGGTTGATGACGACCTGCTGGTGGTGGGGCCCGTCTGTCAGTGAGAGTGAGGGAGGGAAGGATGGGGCCACTTGTCCGCGTCTCTGTGGGGCCTTTTCTGAGTGAAAAACGTTTCGCTGAGAGGGGGAGAGTTGGGCTGCGAGTTGGGCTGCTGGGCCTGTTGGGTTGGGTTGGTTCGTTTCACTTTTTTTATACTGAAACTTTTTACTTTTTCTATTTGAATTTCTGTTTTGATTTTCAAACAAATAATTCAAACACCAATTCAATTCAAACCACCACCAAACTTTGTATTTATTTTAGTTATATTTAATAACACAAATCAAAGTCCAAAACAAAATAATTTTTATTCTTTTTAGGATCCATTAATAATTAAATAAAATAGACCTTAGTCCTTAATTCAAATAGGATTTTATTTATTTAAAATCTCTATTTGAAATCTAAACAATATCAAAACCATTTCAGTAGGTTTTATTTGAATAAATAAAACACTTGGGAAAACTTATTTAAAATAAAATAACAAGTTTTAGTGTTTATTTAAAATGGAAAAGCCTTTACTTTAATAAAATTGAATATTAATAAATCCTCATTATTTTATTTAAATAAACCTTTACTCTTTTTATCAAATAGAAATATTTTATTTCCAAAGCTTGGCCAAGATTTAATTTGGCTCTATAAAATAATCCTTATTTATAATTCTATCTTTTCTTTTGAAAACCAAATCTTTTTATTAAAAGATTTAAAAATAGTGACTCCAACTATTATAATTTTTATTATTAAATGTTTATCTTTGTAAATCCCTTTAGAATTTATTTGTTCAAAATAGGTTTGGATGTTTCCAATTGGAATCAAAAGTTTCTTCTCGCCCTAAATTTCAATAATTGTTTATTTGTTTATTTTATTTTCACATTTCAAAATTTGGAAAATTTTGGGATGTGACAAAATATAGCTAAGATTTAATTTCTAGGCACATCCCTAAGATAAGGGTAGCACCTTAGAAGCTAATATTTTGGATCCATATAATGATAAAGCCTACTATCATTTTTCTCCAAGCTTTGATTCAAGAAACAATAGCTGGTACCACTACCAGGACTATCCATATGAATCAACTAGATAAGGCCTAAACCCCTAAGCCTCAGACCAACATCATTGGTCTTAGGGATTTCAGAAAAGAACATTCCTATTTATCTTTTAAAGCCAAGCTTGTCTTAAGCTTAAATCAACCCAATCAATGGATTAGAATCAATCTTGTGTGCTATACCAATATGGTGTCACAAGAACAATTCTACATGAATTAGGATAAACATTCAATCATCATAGATTCAATCAATTAATCTACTAATCATTTTTCCTGTCAATATAGGAATCATAATTAGGACATTCCTATGTTAATCTTCACTGTCTAAGATCATTGTGATCTCAAACCACATATGAATTCTTAAGCCAACAACACTAGGACAGTGATTATATCACACCATACTCATTATCCTTAATCAAGTAAGGACAGGGGTAAGTTATCAAACTCACTGACTATACCAATCATTGATTTCAGAGCAACTATATCATCTGTATCATATGATCATCTAATAAGCCACCAGAACCATTATAGTTCATCTCAAGCAAGAAGCCTCAAGCTAATAATCATTTAGCATGCTTACAGACCATCCACACATGATCTAATCCATCTAGTATATGATCAACCACAGGATAAGAACCCTAAATGAAATAAATCATGTTAATCAGGACAAGACAGTAACCTAAGAGGTCACTGCCAACATCTAGCATAGGATGAGCGAGCACAGAGAGCACTAGGGGAGAGGAACAGAACTCACCAAAGGTCCTCGGTGAAGACTAGAAGAGGGAGTAGAGGTGGCCGACGACCATGGTGGCACGGGGAGCACCGCAGGAGGGGCGCTGCGTCCCATACATCGCCACGACGGCAACCATGACCACACCTTAAGGCGAGGAGAATCACCACGACGCACGACGACACGACATCACCAAGATCCACGCCAACCCCCAAACCCTAGGGTTCGGGACGGCATCGATCCATCGCAGGAGAGCCCCATGCTCAAATCCAGTTGGATAGAAAGGATGGGCGTAGTCGACAACCTCCTACCGCACCACGGCGGCGACCAGAACGGCCCACGACGGCGGGAATCGGCGGCGGCGATATCACCAACCACGGGGTCCGGGACAAAAGAGGAGAGGAGTGAGCTCGAGGGTGAGAGGCAGCGAGGGAGTGGGCTGAGTTGCGCCAGACCCTTCGGGTGGCTATTTTTGACTATGTCTAATGGTCCACCAGGGCCCAATAAGATTAAGCCAGCCCAGAAATCTTTAAGGCATGTTTTAATAAATAGGAAAAACTAAAATACCCCTGAACTTAATTAAATTCTAGAAAATAAAATAAAAGTCCAAAAAATATCAATAAAATATTTTTTGGATTCACAATAATCCACACTATCCAAATAAATTAAGATATAAAATTTTAAGACATTTAATTTTATTAAGAATTTTGTAATTTATATATTCCTTATGGAATTTTACAAAATTATTGAAAGATGATAAAAATAAATAAAAATCACTTTCATTATATACTAATATCGTAGTATTTCTAAAAAATACTAAATAAATATTTAATAATAATTTTTGATATTTAAGTGATAATTTCTAAAAGAATTATTAAATAAATAAAAGTCAAATAAAAGGGAAATGAAATAAAATAATTCAATATATGTTATAAATATTAAAAATTAATATTTATAAATCCTTTATTATCAAAAATACTTTTTATAATAATGGGGAGAATGCATATCAAGTTAAATGATGCATTACATTACTTGCATAATCATTTTGCTTCTTTAAATATTGTCCTTACCGGGCAATAATGATGTTTTGTAGACATAGAAGCTCAAGGTCCAGTGCAAGCATCAGACTTCACTACCTTGCCATCACAAGGCAAGTTCATCACTTGCTCATGTCCTTTGAAGAGTCTTTATCAAAGTATTTGCAAATTATGTGTTATCATATATACTATAAAAGAAAGAAAATATTATTTTCACAAATAAAGAAATCATAGATATCATCCTAAGTGATGATATAATGGAGCAATAGAACTTAGAATTCTATTTGCAATAATGATGATTAAGTAGGGACTTAATAACCCCTGACATCAGTGATTCTAGCGTCGTATATTACACGTTAGCCATGAGATTTGGAATGGGACAGAGAAGTCAGTTGTATCTTCTTCCTCTCGCATGAAGCCGGATGTGCAGGTCGGGTCTGTTATCCTCGTAGCGTGCATATTAATTGGTAATTCGTAGAGGATATGCAGCATATGGGTGTGAACCCTCATCGTCCCACGATAGTTCTGGCATCTAACAGTTTGTACAAACCATTGCTGTAATTCATTATGTGGGCATGGTGTACACCAAGGAGGCATGTGAGGTCGCGAAGGGGGCAGTGATTGGCTTGGGCCAACTACTGGGCCCCACATCATGGAATTGTGGCCGGGAAAGTACGCCCGATTGTGCAACAAGGATTTGATCTCTCATGGGTAAAGTAATGCACCTCTGCAGAGTGTAAGAATTGTAACTTGTTACTCCCTGTTCCGGGAAGGAGCTACGAACGCGGCAGGAAAGGAACTCCATGAAAGTTCTGGTCAACCTGTGAAGGCTGATTGTCATAGATTTCCATAATAAAATCAATCTTTGAAGAAAGATTTACAAAAAATTGCATTGTACCAAGGATTTATAATCCGGGGTGGTAGTTGGAGCATCAAACTTCCCACCTTGCATATAATGAACTTGTTGGGTAACGCTGTTACTCATTCTTTCCTTTGATCCCTTGCTTAGACTCTGAGGATCCCGAAGACGTGCCAATGTATGCAGCCGAATGTCAAGAAGTGTTCTACGAGGAACCTGATCTGTCCGGAGGTGTTGAAGGAGTGGATTACGAAATCTGCTACGGTGTCAATGATAACGAGTCCAACTAAGTATCCCTAGTTAGTAGTAACCAATGGAGCCGAGCAGGAGGAACTCTATAGAATAAGCTGCTAAGCTCAACTCCTAGTCGGAGTTGCTACTTTTAAATTCCACTGAAACACTTTATATTTTGGGTTGTTAGTTAAATCTTTAGGAAGTCTTGAACTTCTGGTATTGTAATAATAATAATGTGTGAATGTTTGCAATATGGACCCGCAATGTTTCTGTCGTACCACTCTGAGGGATGTGATATTTACGTAACGGTGTTCTGTAGGTGTCATGTCAACGACTATAGTGTACTGCACATGTAGTGGTATGCTGGGTCACCACACCCATGCTCCCTTTTGGCATCACCCCTTCCTTTAACGGTCACCCGGATTGCTTTGGCGGTCAGCCGACCGCTTTGCTTTATCTTCGTCGGGTAGCACAGGTCGTTATGGCACGCCAGCCTGTCTGATGATGAAGGGAGCCAGAGGCATACCCCGCAAGGAGCGTCCCTCCTCTGCGATTTCCATCGAATCCGAGGTTACCTGAGTGGAAGCGGCCACCCTGCCGGTCCTTCTGGCTACCCGGATAGACGGGCCAACCGGGAAAGCTTTAAACCTAGCCTGATGGTACTAGCCAGGCGGCTAGAGTTGTCCTGCTTGATGGCCAGGCGGCCTGTACCTTCTGGATCTGGCCTACTTAGGCTTGGCTTTACCCACCCGGGGGTTATCCCCCTGACAGTCGGGGCTATATATTTTAACTGTGGTGGTCAATTTATCTTTTCACCTCATTCTCTCCCGCATCATTTTCTTCCTCCAGCCCAAAACTTCCTCGATCACACTGCATGCACGCAGAGAACACCCTAAATTTCTCCCCAACTTCCAGTCCACCTCCTCCACTCCAATGGCAAGCAGTAGCAGCACCCCATCGATGGCGATGTCCGACGAGGCTTCGGCCAAGCCTTTTACATGGTCTAGGTCCCATCAGAGGGAGTGTTGGTGCCGTGGTCCACGATGGTGGAATCCAACGGCGACGACCATACTCTAGAGGCTCTCAAGCTGCTAGAGGTGGATCCTGACTCCCACAAGGGGTGGTGGCATGGCTTGGACATCTCCGATAGCAATATCAGGGAGATGATAACCGAGGGGTACCTCCTTGCGATGGAGAGTCTGGTCTGGCGGGCGGTGCCGGCTGGCGAGGTCGTCCCTTCTCCCCAACCCGGAGATCTCAAAGCTTAACTCGTACGCGGAGTTACCTTGCCGTTGTCCGACTTCTGCATCCAAGTCCTCCAACACTTCCGGGTTCAACCTCAAAAACTCTCCCCCAATAGCATCCTCGCACTTAACAACTACGCGGCTTTGTGCGAGGATGCCTAGGGATTAGGCTTAGGTTAGATCTATTCATATCATTCTTCACTGTCAAGAGGGAAGCCGGAGTTAGCAAGGAAGAGCTCAGGAACTGTGGGACCATTAGCTTCAAGATTCGGCCTGGCCGGCGGTTTCTCGACATTGTAGGACATGAATGCTGCAAGAACTAGCAGCGTACATACTTCTACGGCCCAAATATCCTTCTGGATGGCCAAGGAGTATCGTACCTTGACTTTGTCGACGTGGCCACCGCCGAAGCCTCCACATGGCAATCGCAAGCTGATGTGAGAAGCTGATGTGCCAGTACACTAAGGACAGAAAAGATAGCCTCCGGATTTTCGAGGATAACTTTCCCAGTGACTCCATCAAGCTTCGCCTCAAGGACATTGTCAAGGTGAAGGATCACAAGCGTGGCTTTGCCATCACCTATGACATGTTCGAGGACGACAAGTGCCCAAAGGTAACTTTCATTTATTGATTTGATGTATACTCCAGTTCTTCCGACTTGAACACGTACTTCCATATAACATGTTGGTTTCACTTAATAGCCGGGGGACCCGGAGGATACATGCATGGATCCCCAAGTCTATGACCCCAAGATGAAGGAAGTCACTGTTTTGTTCGACGATGAAGTCCCGCTGGCGCGGAAGCGGAAGAGATCCACCTCTGACGTTGCCGACGGAGGTAAGAAGAAGAATACAGAGGGTGGAGCCTCCAAGAATTCCACCGCCTCCTTGGAGGCGAAGAAAAGAAGATTATCCAGCATGCCTTTGACCAAGGCGCCGAATGTTGTGTAAGCCTCTTTTCCTCCAACATTGTCACTTACTTCTCTTATTCTGTACTTATACATTGTACGTTTTAGGAAAAAGTATAGCTTGAGTTTGAAGAAGACCTCCAAGACAACTGGGCTTCTAAAAACATTAGAGATATGTTTGTCCAGGCTTCTCCCGCCATCGCTCCTCCTACCACTGCCGTCCAACCATCTGCCGCGCCCGTCGGATCTCCCGCTAAGGTAATATCTGATCCTTCCGTCATGGAAGTGGATAACACTCCTTCGCAGGGGGTCCCTGATGCTGTCGCATTGATCGTCATTCCCGACGAGCAGGAGATGCGGGAAATCACCTCTTCCAAAGTGGCTGAAGCTCCGGCTAAGGATGCCACCAGAAGTGGTAAGGAGCTGATGGTGGGAGGCATATCTACGGTGACCTCGAGCCAGGCGGAGGCCCCCAAGATCATCTTTCCAACACTTACTCCGAGCGCCTCTACCACGACTCCTGGTGCAGCACCGACTTCTCCAACATGCGGCCTTGAGGAGCTTCTCAAGCAGGCGGAAATCCTCTGGGTTAATACAGTTGCCTTTGGTAAACTGTATACTAAAACTGCCAGCAACCTCAAGATTATCGGATATGTAAGTTTTCTATGCCTTTGCATTTCATATATAATATACCACTGTAACCCCCGAGGATTTAGACGGAAAACCATAGGTCTTTTGGTCTGAATGCTCTAAGATTGACTAAGTAAGAAACTTTATGCTATAGCCCCCAAGTATGTAGTTTAAATGAATAATTCCGACTGGATACTTTTAGAGTATCATACGCAGTGTTTGTAATTTTTCAATACTTTAGCCCCCAAGTCTCTAGTTGAAATAAAAATAGTTCCGACTAAATGCTTAAAGAAATACTAAGCATAGCTTTGAGTTTAAAAACTCGTACTGGAGCCCCCGAGCTTCTAGGTGGAACCAAATAATTCCGGCTAGATGCTCCAAGTAGACTAAGTATCTTTTTGTTTGTGCAGAATGAGAATGCTCGGAGGGTGACCGCCAACGAGAAGTTCCACAAGATGCGCAAGGATCTTAAAGCTGAAAAGGGTAAACCCGCCTATTTGAAGGAACATATCACCAATAACAAGAGTATGTTTTCTTCTTAGTTTCAATCTCGACTTGATCGTGTGCCTTTATCTTCCGACTACTCATTATGCTCTGTTATTCTATGACTTGCAGAAATTATTGCCAAGGCCAAAGAAATTGTCGAGAAGTCTAAGCATATTCAAGAGCTTGACAGCGAAATCAAGATCTTGAAGCAGGAGAGGGCTGATATCCTTAAGATGCATGAAGAAGCACTAGCTGTCGTGCAAGAATATGCCAACACGGACATGAACCGCCTTAAGGAAGAGATCGCGATCCTCAAGGAGCAGAAGAAAGCTGCCGATGAGCAGAATGCTCGCAACCTTGAGGCATACAAGACTCTATGAAAGGAACGGACTCCATGGCGGAGGTTCTCCAGCAAGCCGAGAGCAGCATCTTTGGTAATCTTTCTCTGTCCTTTACTCCTGTAAGTCAGGTACTTTATAAAGATTTGGTGAAATCATGCCCTCAATTTCTTTGTCGGAAATGCAGCTCCCACTGGCCTAGCCAACATGGGTGACATTGATCCTCAGCCGAAAGAGTGCATGGTTCTTGTCGGCAACTTTATCAACACCGTGATCGTGCAGGCTAAGGAAATTGCCAAGCCCTTGGACATTAACATCAAAGTGGTGGACTCCGTCATGAAATTTTCGGAGATCCTTCGTCGAGCCCCCGAGTGTATCGTAAGATGTAAAGCTTCATGTACCCGGGATAGCGTTAGGATGGCCCTAGACATGGTCAAGGCCTACTATGACGATGTTGACATCGACATGGTGACCTTTGGTCTCCTAGATGTGGGCGAAGACGGAAATAAAATCGACAACGATTGATACGTCCATTTTGCATCACTATTTTATATCATAATTTACTATTATTCATTGATATATTTCATATTTAGAGATGATACTTATGTTATTTCATCTATTTTGCATGTTTGATGATTCTTGGAGAATTAATTGCCGCAGTCAGGATTCTGATGGAAAAAGCATTGTCTAGATGCAATATTTTCGAAGATCAGAAAATCACCGAAAATATACGGAAATTCCTATTTTTCCAGAACACGAAGATAGCCAAAATATGGAGTGGAGATAGTCCATAGGGGTCCCCCACCACCCCTAGGCGTGGGTCCCCCCTAGGCCATGCGGCCAGGTGGTGTGGTCACCCTGGTCCACCTCTGGTGTCGCCCTCTCGCGTATATCTACCTCCCAGAAACCTAATACTAGGGGAGCCATCACAGAAATATTTCGCCACCTCTACGGGGCGGAAACTATAGAGAGAGAAAGAGCTCTCCGGCAGGCAGAAATCTGCTGGGGAAATTCCTTCCGGGAGAGGGGAGATCATCGCCATTGACACCGTCATCGAGCTAGGCTTCATCGGGATCATCATCATCGTCCTCATCATCATCACCGCCAGCACCATCACCACCATGCCATCCCGTTGTAACAATTGGGTTGAATCTTGCTTAGTTCATAGTGGAAACTTTCCCGGTGTTGATTACTTGTTGTAATTGATGCTATTGAGTGGAACCATTGGATTATTGTTCATGTTCAGATTGTTACTTATCATTATTTCATCTTTGATCTTGATCCATATGATGTCTCGTGAGTAGTACATTTAGTTCTTGAGGACATGGGAGAAGTCATGTTGTTAGTAGTGGAATTATGTTGAGTAATATTTAATTGTTTGGTATTTATGTTGTGGTGCTATTCTTCTAGTGATGTCATGTGAACGTCGAATACATGATACTTCACCTCTATGGGCCTAGGGGAATGCATTGTGTATTTGGCTACTAATTATGGGGTTGCCGGAGTGACAGAAACCTAAACCCCCGTTAGGAAACCATTGCACAAGGGAGTGTAGGATCTCAGAGATTAATGTTGTGGTTAGATTTTTATCTTAATTACTTTCTTGTAGTTGCATATGCTTGCTAGGGGTATAATCAAAAGTATGTATTAGTCGGGGTAGTACATTAGCATAGGTTCACCCACATAACACTTATCTAACCAATGAAGATTAATCGACTATATGAAGCGAAAGCACTTGAAAATATTCCCATGTGTCCTCGAGAACGTTTGGTCATATTAAGTAATACAACCAGCTTGTCCTTTGCTGAAGAAAGGATTGGGCCACTTGTTACAATTATTATTATATTTTATTTACTCACACTTTATTTATCTACATTACCAAAAACCCCTAAATATATGGTTGCTAGTATTTATAGTGAATCCTTGATCCAAACCACTTGTCAACACCTTCTGATCCTCGTTGGGTTCAACACTCTTATTTATCCAAAGTACTACGGTACACCCCCTATACTTGTGGGTCATCAAGACTATTTTCTAGCGCCGTTGATGTTGTCGTTATGGAAACGACAGAGCCTAAGCAGGCTAGAAAGAGGTGTGGGAGCAAAGCAGGGAAGCGTGCGACATCGTCCGCAGGCGGTATTGGATACAAGCAAGTGCCGTGACACAAGAAGTACCCAAGTTCGGAGCCCTCGATGTGAGGTAAAACTCCTACTCCTGCCGGACTAACAATCTGGATGATCACTAAGGGCTACAATGCTCCTTGAGCTATATCTGATATGGCTAGTGGTAAGTGAGAGTCCAACCCTTGCTTAGTTGCCCCTGCTGCCCCTTATATAGGCTGAGGCGGCGTGGGCAATGACCTGGCCGACTAGAGGGTCCCACAGGCGGGCCCCATCCGGCTATGTCATCTATAGTGGCCGGCATGGGAGTGTGTACTCACAGTCAGGCCCATGCCGCCACACCCTCTACAGTGGTTGCCGTGCAGGTAGTTACGAACAGTGCCACCTAATGTCTACTGTTGCAATCGTCATTGATAGAAGTCGTCGGTATGGGCCGAGTGTCTGAGTCTCCTTTCTATCATGTCTGATGTCACGGTCGTACTGCGCACTGTGCTCTACGTCATCTGGTACTTTGCCTGTCTTGGGTGGTCGGCTAGAGGGACCTAGCCGGCTGGTCTTCCTAGGCCGGATGGTTGGACCCATCCGCTCGCTCTTCTGCCTTTGCTTGCTCCATCCAGTTGGTTCTTCGGCCGGTTGGCTCTTGGTCTGTCCTGCTCTAGCCGGCTATCTTGGTTCAGCCAGCTGGCGCTCTCGCCGATGGTTTTCATCCGGCTGGCTGGTTTGCCACTCGGGTCTTGGTTTTTTCCTTCTTTTGATCTGTCTTGGAGTTTTTGCGTCCGGCTACTCTCAGCCGGTTGTCGTGCTTGTGCTCTGCATCTTGTCCGGTTAGCCTACCTGGGGGCGATCCCCCCGACACTAGCCCCCGAGCGCGCGTAGATTCCGCCCTCGGGCGAAATGTGCGTGGGCTAAAAAAAGGCTAGGATTTTGAAATTTTTTGGTTGATTTTGGCGGTTGAGCTTCCCCGGCTGCTTCATCGCCGACGTCAGCCGCACGTGATGATGGTCGTGGGAGAACGTGCAATGTGGGGTCACATCGGCTGTCGCCTTGGGAACTGTCGCCGGTGCCTCGCCTCCCACACTGGGATCTTTGGCACTCGGGGTGTGGCCGCAAACGATCCGAACGCCGCTGGGGCCGTGGGGAGCCGCCATTTGGCAGGCCGGCGGTTTGCCTCCCCGGCCCCTACTTAAAGGGGTCGCGGCGCCGCGCCGCCCCCACGGGTTGTCCCCTTTTCCTTCGCCTTCGACGCCCAACGCCTCCGCTGCCTCTCTGCCTCCACCCTTGCCTTGCGCCGCCGACGAGCTCGCACTGTCTGCCTCGCCCGCGACACGAATCTTTTTCCTTGCCGGAGCGACGGGCAACCGCTGCTCCTTTGCTGCTCCTCCTTCGCATTCTCCCCCCGCTATCCTTCTCCCACGCTCCTCTCCGTTTCTTCCATGGCTGAAAGTTGTGGCGCCTAGTGCGGTTCGTCCGTCACGGAGGCGCAGGTAGAGAAGTACCAGCGGTCGTGTCTCCTGCCAATGCCGGCGAGGTCGGGGTCCGGCTGGCCCCAGCTGACGAGATCTTGTCGGCTCCGCAAGCCGGCGAGCGTGTCATCTTTCTCGCGCATCTGGCGCGCGGCCTGGCCTTCCCGGCCAGCGCCTTCTTCTTCTCCTTCCTTGCTTGTTTTGACCTCCGCCTTCACCATCTCAGGCCAAATGCAATCGGCACTTTGGCCCACTATGTCGCCTTCTGCGAATGCTATCTTGGGATCCAACCGGATCTCGGGCTCTTCTGTCGGCTGTTCCTGATCCGCCCTCAGGTTCAGTTTGCTAAGGGTCCGCTGGTGACCTGCGGCGGCGCCTCCATCTACAGCCGGTCGCAAACCGGCTACCCCAAGTTCAAACAGCACGACACAGTTAAACTGTGGCAGCAAACGTACTTTTATGTACGGAACTTGGGGTTTGAGGACCGGCTGAACCTCCCAGCCTTCTAGGACACTGAGTCCAGCCGGGCGCACTGGGAGGAGAAGATCTTCAAGGTTGGATCCAAACCCACGAATTCCGAGGCATGAGGCTCCTCTGAGGTGACCGTTGGTCGGCCTCCGGCTTTCGTCGGCCTCCCTCTAGCGTGGGATCTGCATGGACTCATCTGGTGGTTGTTGGAAGATCACCTGTTCTGGTGTGACCACGGGTGGTAAGTTTCTTGAGGGATCGCTCGTTCTCTCGGATGATTCTTGGCTGGTTCTTCTCAATGCCAAAGGCTCTCCTCTTGAGGGTAGATGTTTGGAAAATCGGGAGAATATTTCTATTGGATCTGTTTTGAGGTTCCCCTCTCACCTCTCTCGTGTCAATGATTTTTGGGTGCCTATATCTGGATTTCTTGGTAGACCTCCTACCATTTCTGGAATAGATGAAGACACTGGTTTTAAATGGCATACTCTTTGCTCCTCCTTGCCGGCTGATGATCTGGAGCCTACTAAGGGTTTCTTGATGCTTTTTCCTAGTGCCAACAGATTAGTTCTTCTCAACCATAATGAGGTGGTCATTGATGCTAGATATTTGATCCAAGGTGAAGTTGTGGCATCTTGTGTTACTATTGATCTTCAAGTCAAAAGGGTTATTGTTGGTACTCAGATCTTGCCTAGATCTTCGGTTTTGGATAATTCTTTCAACTCAAATAAGATCGTGCCAAAAACCCTGGATTTCACCAATGAATTTCCTAAGGAGGTACTTCATGAGGATCAGTCGGTGAAGCGACCTGCCCTAGATTTCTCTTTAGGGTAGGAATTTGAGAAGAATCTTTTCAAGAAATTCATGCATCAAGTTAACTTTCTTGGTGGTTTCAGAAAGAAACCTTTCTATCTGGTATGTTCTTTTGGAAGAGCAAATTTTAAATTGGACATTCATGCGGTTGGTATTGCACTCCAAGTTGTTTTGGTGGTTTGTCTTCTAAATTCCATGTGAGATTTCTGCAAGACAGAACCTTTCGCTTCTCGGTTGCTTCAAGAGCTGTGGGTTTTGAAATTTATAATATTTCAAAATATTCTTGTGATTCTTTTGTGGTTCATATTAACCTATGGGGTAATGGTGGCCCAAATTGGATTTTTGAAGAGAAGGAATTTTACAAGGAATCTGCTGGAGATTGGAAGGTTGTCACGTACAAAAAGAAAAGCCCCAAAAAATCTCCTTTGATCAAACATGTCAAAATAGTGCAGTCGGTTTTTCAAAGGCTTGAATTCCCGGTTACGACTATGGATTCCTCGCCTGGTCTCGCTGGACACAATAAATGTGACAATAACTCACGTAATCAAAATCGGTCTTACGTAGGTTCTCGCTGATGGCAGATCTAAACCGTTGGTAACGCCTGTCTGGCCCAGAGGTGGCAAAAATCGCGCGGCAATGAAGCTCCCTGGTCTTATTCCTTTTCTGAAATTCCCGACCTTCCCAAAATGTTCGTGGCCCGATAACTCTTTCCTGGGGTGGTTCAAGGCCTAGCCAACTTCACCTCTCTTTCGGCCCACTATGTACAACGGTTTTAAGGACTTCTCCATTTCCTTGCAAAAAAGAACTGCCAGAAATTCTGTCCCTTCAACTCCCTCGCCTGCAGAAACCCCAACCCCCTTGCCTTGCTTGTCGCCGGCAAAGTCTGGTACAATGGCCAACATTCCGATTGACCCTGCGCCGTTTCTGACGGGCAGCTTTCAAGTTCTGCAGGTGGCTGGAAGAACCCGCGTCAAGCGGGTGGTGGTTCCGCGTCGGTCTAAGGCGCATGAACAGTATGCTATTGCTTCAATTAATCCCCTCCCCCCTGGCCAGGTCCCTTTCGCAAATATTCGAGATGTTCTGCTCGGCTTTCTCAATAATGAAGTTCGGGTGGATTTTCGAGACATCCATGCTTGTCCTTTTGGGGCCGCCTATGTGCAGTTTCACCATGTAAGTGATAGAGACAGGCTCATTGTGGCCAGCCCCATTCCTTTCCAAGATGTGCATGTCTCTTTTGTTAAGCACAATGAGGGTGATAATGGGAGAAGGACCTAATTTAACAATGAGTGCTCGGCGATGTTGGTCGGGCCTCCTTTGGACCACTAGCACACTGAAGATCTGAATGCTTTTTTTGCTGATATTGGGAAGGTTCTTCTTTGGGAGAGGGATCAGGATCATAAGGAAAGAATTCTGGCAAAGGTGAGAGTGACTGACTTGGTGGAGATCCCCAAGAGTGTGAGGTTCACTATTGGTGACTTGGTGGAGACTGAATCTTGGACTTTTTTGTTGAGGTTTTGCAGAGTGACTCGCTTGGGGGTGGCCCACCTAAGGAGGACCCACTGCCTGCTGACAATGAGTACCACATCCTCTTCCTGTCTTTGGGCCCAGATCCCCCTCCCCCACCTCCACCTACTCCTGCTGGTGAGGCTGGTGGCTGGGGATAGTGGTTGGCGCCACCTCCTCCTCCTCCTGGTGGAAACAATGAGGGATGGGACCCATGGGAAGCTGCTGATGCCCCAGTGCAGGGCCCTGTGTTGCCCCTAATGAGGATATGCCAGTGGATGACCTCAATCTCCCCCTCAGGATGTTAACAATGCGGTTACTGGTGTTGTGCTTATGCAAGACTGGGAGTCAGATGATGATGGCTTGGTTAATGCTGATCCTACACCTGTTGGGGAACATGCAGTTAATGAGGAGCTTCAGGGAGTTGGTATTGGGGAAGGACTGCAGAACATCCTCCACAATTACCTAGAGGAGTATGAATTCAACTCTGATGAGGATGGGAGGGTTGAGAGTCCAATGGACATTGGTGCTAAGGCTGGAGAGAACAATGATTGGATGTTGGAAGATCAACACCTTCTCTCCCCTAATGAAGCTCATCTCCAGGTTGGCATGGTCAGAACTTTCATTTCCATCCCTGATGTCCATGCTGCAAAACAGGGCTTCTCCCAGCAAGGGTTAGAACTTTGGAAAAGTTACTTTGCACCCCATATTCAAAAGGATTCATCATCAAAGGGCTCACTCATGTGTGACATTCCTATAAGTTGGTTTAATTTTATTACTCTCATGCTTGCTACTCCTGAAAAGTTCAATTGGGTCAGAAGCTTTCTTACTTCCCCCTCTGGGAAATTATTAAAGAACCTATTACTCATGAGAATTCAATCTCTTTCATCATCCCTAATGAAAGAATTTCACATATGGCTCCTCCCTGTCTGGGCATTGAGGCCAAGCAGTCTTCCAGCTCTCCTTCCACTCTCTCCAGAAAGAGGAAAGGCAAGGAACCTCGGGTTGAAACTGAGGTGAGAAGAAGTCCTCGAATTGTTAGGTTGAATGGGGGTTTCAAAAGTCATTTAAACTGCTCAATTTCAGACTGTCTGACCTATAATGTTCCCCCCATGTTTAAATCCTAAATTGGTTAAAAACCTTGCTGCTTCTTTGTGCAAGGTCAGGGATGGTGACGTGGACAAAAGGCTGCTCAAGAAAGGGAAAGCCACTGAAGTTGCAGTCAAGGCACCTGTCAAGGGACCAACAAAGGAAATGGATCCTCAAACTTAATTCTTGGGGGCAAGAAAAAATTGGGGCTGCTGGTACCTGTGGAAAACAAGCCAAGAAGAAGTCCCCTAATTAGGTGTCCAATGTGTCACAAACTGTCTTTTGCTGGAACCTTGTTGGTTCCCTATTCTGAACCATGTAATAGTTGTCCCCTGCTGTGCTTGCTACTTGTTGTGGTTGTGGATGATGAACCTGTCTATGGGATTAAGTTGTGGAGTGCCTTTTGCTTATTTGGTTATGATCTTTCAACTAGGTGATGGCATTGGTTGTATCACCCCTAATTCAAAACCCCAATATGGTTTTTTATGGATAATAAACGAATATGGAAGATCTTGAATTGGAACATCAGGGGCATTAATTCTAATAAAAAATGGGTTGCTCTCAGAAATAAGATTGATGAATCTAGTTGTGACATTATTTGTCTCCAGGAAACTAAAAGGGAAGAGTTTGATATTTCTTACCTCAGAAATTTTTGTCCATCCAAATTTGACAAATTTGAATACCTTCCTTCCTTGGGGGCTTCTGGGGGCCTGATTATCATTTGGAATAGCACTTTATTCTCTGGACAACTCTCTTTTCAAAATGATTTTTCCATATCCATCACCTTGACCTCCCTTTTGTCCAATGAAACCTGGATTCTCACCAATATTTATGGGCCATGTCTACCTGAAAAAGGCAGACTTCTTAGAATGGTTTGCCAATATTGATATGCCTGATGATATGGATTGGCTCATTGTGGGTGATTTCAATTTCACAAGAAAACCTTCTGACAGAAATAGGCTGGGGGAGATGTGAATGACATGCTCCTCTTTAATGAAGCCATCTGCAACCTAGGGCTCATTGAGTTACCCCTTAAAGGTAGAAAGTTCACTTGGAGCAACATGCAAAAGGAACCTCTTGTTGAGAGATTAGACTGGTTTTTTATCTCTGCCTCCTGGACACAAAGCTACCCTTCAACTTTTGTTGTCCCTCTAACCAAGCCAACCTCTGACCATTTGCCTTGTATCATTTCTATTGGCACAAAGATTCCAAAATCCAGGTTTTCAGATTTGAGAACTACTAGATGCATCACAGTGACTTTAAAGCAATTGTTCAAAATGCTTGGAACATTGCAGTTGTGTTCCCTGACTCTGCTAAGAGAATTAATGCTAAATTCAAAAATGTCAGAAGAGGGCTGAAAATCTGGGCAAAAAAATTGCCTTGTTTGAAATCTCAAATTGGTAATGTCACTGCAACTATTGATCTCTTGGATGTCTTGGAAGAAATGAGAACTCTTACTGTGCTGGAATGGAATCTCAGGGACTTGCTGAAATCTCTTGTAATCTCACTGCTACAAGATCATAATGCTTATTGGAAGCAAAGAGGAAAGGTTAAATGGGTCAAGTTGGGTGATGAGAACACAAATTTTTTTCACTCAAAAGCTACCATCAGTTTCAGACATAACTACATCTCCATGCTCAAAAATGAATCCAATGAGGAGATTCATGCACATTCTGGTAAGGCTGACCTCCTTTGGCATGCCTTTAAGGATAGAATGGGCACTTCAGATAAGCCTGAAATGCACTTTAATCTTAACGAGTTGGTAGGTGAATGTCCGAACTATGAGGACATAGATGCTTTAGAACAACCATTTTCTGATATAGAAATTGAAGATGTGATCAAGGATTTACCTATTGACAAGTCCCCTGGCCCGGATGGTTTTAATAATGAATTCATTAAGCACTGTTGGCCTATTATTAAGGAGGATGTTAAACAACTTCTACTGGATTTCTTTGAAGGCAAGACCTCTTTGGAAAGCATTAATGCTTCTTTTATCACCCTTATTCCAAAAAAATGAGGCTCCTCTGACACCTGCAGATTTCAGGCCTATTTCTCTGCTAAACAGTGTATTCAAGATTATAACCAAACTCCTTGCCAACAGACTTCACAAAATTATTCTTAAGCTTGTCCACAAAAATCAATATGGATTCTTGAAGCAAAGATCTATTCAGGACTGCTTAGGATGGGCCTTTGAGTTCCTTTATCAATGTCATAAGTCCAAGGAAGAAATTTTAGTTCTGAATCTAGACTTTGAAAAGGCTTTTGATAAAATTGAGCATTCCACCATCATCAATATCCTCAAAGCCAAAGGTTTTGGTTTGAAACGAATTAATTGGATTCAGTTAATTTTTGGATCTGCTTCATGTGTTGTACTGTTAAATGGAGTTCCTAGGAAAAAATTTTACTGTATAAGAGGAGTAAGGCAAGGGGATCCCTTATCCCCCTTCTGTTTGTTCTTGCTGCTAATCTTCTTCAGTCCATTCTCAACAAAGCAATGTGCCTTGGGCTTTTGTCTCCTCCCTTAGAAGGTGTTTTCTGCCCATATTTCCCTGTAATTCAATATGCAAATGACACCTTATTGGTCCTTAAAGCTGATTCAAAACAATTGATGTTCCTTAAAGCTCTGCTTCATACTTTTGCTCTATCCACTGGCCTCAAGGTTAACTACTCTAAATCCAGTATGATGCCAATCAACTTGGATCCTGATAGGCTAAGGCATTTTGCTAATACAATTTCCTGCCTCACTAGATCATTACCTTTCACTTATCTTGGATTGCCTTTAAGCATCAACAAGCCTACAGTGGAACATTTTCTTCCTATTATTTAGAGAGTGGAGAGAAGATTATGTGGTATTGCAGATTTCCTAAATTATGGGGGAAAGCTACAATTGGTAAAATCTGTCTTATCTTCCCTTCCCATTTATTTTATGAGCTGCTTTGAACTTTTTGTCACTATTAAAGATCAGTTGATCAAGTACATGAGACAATGTCTGTGAAGGAAAAAAACCACGGATGTCCAAGCTAGAGGACAAGCATTAGTGGCCTGGAACAAAGTTTGTAGACCAAAGGCTCATGGAGGCTTGGGTGTTCTTGATCTTAACATTCAAAACTCGACTCTTCTTTTGAAAAATTTGGATAAATTCTATAACCACAAAGACATTCCTTGGGTACATCTAGTCTGGAACACTTACTATAGCAATGGAAAACTGCCAGGAAGAGGTTTAGAGGGATCCTTTTGGTGGAAAGCTCACCTGAAGCTAGTTGACACCTTCAAATGAATTGCAAAATGCTCGGTGGGAGATGGCAAGTCCACTCTCTTTTGGTCTGATATGTGGAAGGAAGAATGCCTGTAGCATAAGTTTCCTCACTTACTGTCTTTTACAAAAAATCCACATATCTCTGTCAGTGAGTTTATTCAGATATCCAACATGCAAGACCATTTCTTTATTCCTCTGTCTCAGCGAGCTTATTCTTACTATCAGTGCCTAGAACACATTGTCAGTGAGGGAATTCAGAGTGAATCAGACAATTGGAGCTACATTTGGGGAAGTGACTCTTTATCTGTAAAAAAGGCCTATTCATCCTTGTCTGGACATATTGTAGTTCAGCCTCATTTCTCCTGGTTATGGAAGTTTTCTTTCCAGCAAAAACACAAGTTCTTCCTCTAGCTTTTGCTCATTGATATACTAAACACCAGAAACCTTTTGAAGAGAAAAAGATTTTCTCTGCCCTCATATAATTGTGTGTTTTTTGGTTGCATCAGTGAGGAAACCTTAAATCATTTATTTTGGGACTACCCTTTTGCAAAAGCATGTTGGGATGAAATCTGCCATGTCAGAGATAATGATTTAGCCCTCTTTGAGGCTTTGGCTGATTTAAATCTCAGATTAAAAGTCCCCTTTGCAATGGAAATTATTATACTGGGGGCATGGGGCATATGGATTTGTAGAAACAATGAAATCTTTAACAACAAGCGTTCTTCCCTTGATGAATGGAGGGCTATTGTTTCCCAAGAATTAAGATGGTTCTGTTCAGTATCAAGAAAAAGTACTTTCAGGATTTCAAATCCTAGATCAATAACAATTTGGATAGGAGATAGTTAGACTTGTAATGTTTTCCCTCTCTGAGGTGGCCTTGGACTTGTAAATATTTACTTATGTAACTCATTATGATTTATAAAAATTGCAGTGGGGTTTTTCCCCCTACTGTTTTACCCTCAAAAAGGAGAAGATCTTCGGCTCCAAGGTGGAGTCGGACGCGCTCCTCCACCAGATGAGGGAGTTGGTGACGGCTAGTCTAACCGGCGTTGATGTGACGCTGAGCTGGGCCAGCCGGCTCATGATGCCCCTACAGCAGCGAGCACACAAGATGTGCTACTACTCCGGGCGGCTCGACCCCACACGGCTCTCCCGCCGCGACCCCTCCTTCGGCAACCTCTACGAGTGGGTCTGGATGATCACGAAGGAGAAGGTCGCCTCCAACTGGAAGTTCGGCGTCGCTCCTTACACGCGCGAGAACCGTGCGCCCCGGGTGAGTAAACTTGTTCGCTTCTTTTCCTCTTTTTGTTCTTTCGTTGTCCGGCTAGCTCTCTTATCCGGTTTGGATCGTGTTTTGCTCTACGTAGATGTTCCCTTGTATCATCCGGGAGGAGGGCGACACACCCCTCCTCGTCTTCATGGCCAACCGCTCCGAGCCGCGTCCGCGTCAGAGCAGCGGCGAGGGCACTGACATCGAGGAGGGCTTCTTCCCCAGCCAGGGCGATGATGCGGTGGAAGACCCGCATGGCCCCTAGCCGGAGGAGAGCGACGGCGCCGCCGCGCCCGAGCCTGCCCGAAAGCGTACCGGCGAAGGCACCTCCAGCAGCAGCACCGCGTTCGAGGAGCCAGCTACCAAGCTCACCCGGATGGCGGGGGTCCCTCCGCGTCCTGGCCGAACCTCGGGTGGCCGGAAATGATCCGCGCCCATGGTGTAGGGGTAAGTCCTCCACCTTTTCACCTTCCTGTTCGTTTCTTTCTTTGCGTTGGCCCGTGGCCTTGCTTTGATCTTGCTTTTTCCTTGACCTTGCTATTGTTTGTGGGCACGCTGTTCTGTCCTTCGCCCCGAGCCCGGCTCGCAACGGCCCCACCGCTTCACCGCCTCGCGACTTTCCTCCTCCTCCGGCTGCCCCCTTGGTGATCACCCCACCCCATTCGGTCGAGACCGTGCCGCCGCCAGAGCCGGCTACCGCGGCCCCGCCAACTGCTCCTGTGCTCGAGCGCATGGAGAGCTTGCCGGACGCGGCATCCGGCCCGGGTGGCTCGTCGGCCGGCGAGGGGGGCTCGGGTGGCAACAGGGACATGGTCTTTGTCGAGGACGTGGATTCCGATGACGAGGCGACCGCGCAGTGGCAGGTGGCGATCTGTGACGCCCCGGCTGCTCTAGCCGGTCCGCTGACGCCACTACCCGTGGAGGCGGGGGCTTCGCTGCAGACCCTTGAGGTCAACCTCGAGGTTGGTTTGGCGGAGGTGAATAAGCTTCGGGGCGCGCTAGCCAGCGCCAACGAGGAGGGAGCCAAGCAGCTAGCCGCGGCCCGCGGGACCATGCGGAGTAAGTTTTCCTGAGGCTTCCTTTCTTGCGCTCTTTTTCTTCTTGCTTTCCTTCCGGTTTCCAACTTTCTCATTTGCTTTTCTTTCCTTAACCCGCAGCCATCTTGGTTTGCGAGCAGCGGGAGATTGACCGGATGAAGCGCTCCAATGCGCGTCTTAGCTGGGACAATGCCACCCTTCGGCTCCAGAACAAAGAATGGCACACCAAGGCCAACCAGATGGAGGCCACCATCAAGGAGCAGGAGGCGACTCTCGCCAGTCGAACCAGCGCCTTTGACCTTCTGGACAAGGAGGCCACATGGCTAAAGGAGCATGCCCAGATGCTTGACAACAAGCTGATGGACATCGGCCTTCTGGCGAAAGGTGAGTCCCTCCACTGGTGCCGAATGTTTTTATCCGACTGTGTTTTCTGGGTCGCATTTTGACTTGCCCTTCTGATCACAAGGCTTATACCCCCCAAGTAGACGCTCTTGCCTACGATCGGGTGCAACAGGTTGCGCCGGGTGAAAAAGGCAGCCGTCAAGGACATGGTGGGCCAGATCGGTGAGGACGCTTCCAACCTGCGCAAGGCTGTGGCCGGCATCCATGACCTGGTTTTCCCGGGGGAGCTCCTGCCAGAGACCATGGGGCACTAGCGATCAAGCTGGGCGACACTCCGAACGCGATCGACTGGCTGCGTGATCTGGCTGCTCACGTCGGCTCGGATATGGCGCTCTCCTTGATGCTGTCATGGTACAAGGACGCCCGTCTCGACAAGCTGGTGGACGAATTCCGAGCCGGTGCGGATCTCGAAGCCATGCGCCGGGCCTACCCGGACATCCGCTCCGCCGCGATCACGATTGTCGGCTACACCGACATCGACGAGGTGCTCACGGACGGCGAGGGGAGCGGACGGTGCGGAGATGTCCTCCCAGCTTGGCGGCGCCGGCGCGGCCCCTCGTCACGGCAAGGGTCCGACCGCCTGAAGATGAAGACCCCGGGATGCCGGGTGAATTTGCAGATGCTTTTCTGCTTCTCGTACTTGTCTTTTGAACAATCTGGACGTGTGGGGGCTTCTTCCCCCGAAGTTTAAGTAATTTTTCTGGTTGGGTTTGCCTTCGTGCGCCCACTTATGCTCCTGTCTTGGTCGACTGGATTTTCCGGCTGGTCCACTCAAGCCCGATTTATCTTGCATTTGTCTTGCGCTTTATTTCTTCTGACTTCCTAACGGTTCTGCCGACCTGTCCTGGTCGGTTGGCTCATCTACTAGCCAGACGCTACATCCTTGTAGTGGGGGCGCGTCAGCGCACCCACTGGGTGTAGCCCCCGAGATTCGGAACAGCTGGAGTATCCAGGTGTTTCGAATCTTCAAAAAATTCTTGTTTTTTGCCTTCCTTTGCCGGATGTGACCGGCTTAGCCGGGCCGGGGAGTCTGCACCGCGGTCCGGATAAGCATGTCTGACTGGTTTTTCTCTATTACTTTCCTTTCTCCTTCTCTTTCCATCTTTGCTTCTTCGTCTTTCTCTTTCTTTCCTCTTTCTGGTTAGGTTTGTCTGACGTGTCCGACTAGCTGGCTTGATTGGGTGGTGTCCTTGAGTTCTATCTACCTTTGTCTTTCTTCTTGTCCGGCTGACGCACCCTTCTGCCGGACATCGCATGCTTCCGGTGGGGGGCGTGCCAGCGCACCCACTGTGTGTAGCCCCCGAGATTCGGAGTGGCTACCGCAGATAGGTACTTCGAATCTTCACTGTTCTTGACTTTCGACTCGATGCGATTTGTGCAAAAATAAACATACAAAAAATGACCTTTCGTCAATATGTTGCCTTGTTAAATGTCTCTACTATTCGACTAGAGTTTTTATTTTTTCGAAAACTAGCTCGTGCTCTTTTGGACACCTAGTCACTTTCGCATGTGGGGTGCTGTTTACGCTGCACCTTGCTGGACAGCCGGGTTGCGGTCTGGAACCGGAACCGGAACCGAAGGGGGCTGACAATACACCACGCACGGTACTAGGGGCTTTGTAGCCGAAAAAGAACCAACTAGGCACATGGCCGGAATATCCGATGTGACGCATCTTTCGCCGTTTTTCGTGTGGGATGCCCTCGGGCTTTTGCTCTTGCTAGCCGGACAGCCGGGTTGCGGTCTGTAGCTGAGACTAAGAGTGGGCCTCTGGCATCATCGCACACTACTCAGTTGGTTTACAGAATTCGCAGGGCGGGCCAACCGACGAGCCCTCGGGTAGGGGTCGACGGAAGTTGGAAAAATCATTGCAGGAAATTAATCGGATAAGAACGACAATCTGGATATCCGGCAAGGATCCCCCGAGCATTAGCCGGGGTTCCACATCTTTCATTCATTCAGGGATCCGAATACATACACTGATTTTTGCGACTAGGTGTAAAATGGTCGGAGGAGGTCCGCGTTCCATGGCCGCTTGGTCTCCTCGTCCGACTTGTCCATCTTGTTCTTGCGCGGCTCCTGTGCATCGATGAGGTAGTAGGAGTTGTTGTGCAATGCCTTGCTGATGATGAAGGGGCCCTCCCACGGAGGGGACAGCTTGTGCATGCCCTTCGTATCTTGTATCAGCCGGAGAACCAGGTCGCCCTCCCGGAATGCGACTGGCCGGATGCGAACGGAGTGATACCGGCACAACCCTTGCTGGTAGATGGCCTGCCTAGATAGGGACAGCTCGCGAGCCTCCTCGAGGAGGTCCACGCTGTCCTTCATTGCTTCCTGGTTCTCCTTCTCTGTGTAAAGGAGCTTGCGGGGCGAGTCGAACTCAATGTCCGCCGCGAGAACTGCCTCCGAGCCATAGGTGAGGAAGAACGGGGTGAATCCGGTTGATCTGTTCGGGGTGGTGCGGAGGCTCCATAGCACAACCGACAACTCCTCGATCCAGCAGCCGGGTGATCGCTCTAATGGCTCGATCAGTCGGGGCTTGATTCTGGCTAGCACCAAGCCGTTGGCTCTTTCCACCTGCCCATTGGACTGCGGGTGTGCCACGAATGCGAGGTCCAGTCGGATCCCTTTGTTGTGGCAGAACCGAGCAAAGGCCCCCTTGGTGAAGTTTGTGCCGTTGTCGATGATGATGCTGTGGGGGTAGCCGAACCGGATGATGATGTCACGGAAGAAGGTGATGATCATAGCCCCGTCCAGCTTCCGGATCGGCTTTGCCTCGATCCACTTGGTGAATTTGTCTACTGCCACCAGCAGGTGGGTCATGCCGACTCGAGCTCGCTTGAAGGGGCCGACCATTTCCAATCCCCAGACCATGAAGGGCCAGGTGATCAGTATCTTCTTGAGCACAGAAGCCGACATGTGCCTTAGCCGTCCGAACCGCTGGCACCCATTGCACGCGCGAACCAGCTGGTCTGCGTCCTCCGAAGCATCCGGCCAGTAGAATCCGTGGCGCATTGATTTCGACACCAAGGCATGCGAGGAGGCGTGGTGGCCACACTCCCCCTGGTGGATTTCTTTCAACAGCCAGTAGCCGGTATCCGCATCGACGCACCGCTGGAAGACGCCCGTGGCGATGCGCTTGTATAGCTCTTTATTGATGATGGTGTACGTGTGCGCGTAGCACCGATCTATCTTGCCTCAAACTCGTCATCCGGAAGCTCATCGTTGAGGAGGTAGTTCATGAAGAGCTGGGCCCAGGATGGAACTTGCAGAGATGATGGATTCGGACTCCGGGGAGGGCGTGATGCTGGGCTTGCGGAGATGATCCAAGGATACTCCAGGCAGAATGGAAGCTCTGGCGGATCCGACTCGCGCAAGCGCGTTGGCCTCCTCGTTGTTGGCACGAGGGATGTGGTGGAATTCACATCCCTCGAAGCCAACACTTAGCAGCTGCACGTGGAACCGGTATAGAGCCATGTTGGCGTCCCTCGCGTCCATTAACCAGATACTTGCTGCACCACTAGGTTCGAGTCACCGAAGCAAAGGATCCGGCGTATGCCGATGTCTTTTGCGAGCCAGAGCCCGTGCGCGAGGGCCTCATACTCGGCGACGTTGTTTGACGCGATGAAGTGGATCTGCAGCACGTACTCCAGGCGGTCTCCCTTGGGCGAGGTGAGTACGATGCCGGCTCCCAATCCCCCGCGCATCTTCGAGCCGTCGAAGTGCAAACTCCAGTAGTTGGAGTCTGGGACCGGTGGAAGGTATTGGCTCTCTGCCCAGTCGACGAAGAAGTCCGCCACCGCCTGAGACTTGATGGTGATCCGGGGTTCGTACCGGATGTAGTAGGCGGCCAGCTCGATGGCCCACTTGGCTACCCGGCCTGTGGCATCCTTGTTTCTGAAGATCTCGCCCAGTGGTGCGGTGGACACGACGGTGAGCGGATGCTCCTGGAAGTAGTGCTTGAGCTTCTTGCAGGCCAGGTACACCCCGTAACACATCTTCTGGTAGTGGGGGTAATTATGCTTGGAGAGGGACAGCACCTCGCTAAGGTAGTAGACGGGTCGCTGAACCGGCTACGCCTTGCCCGGCTCGGGATGCTCGACCGCCAGGATGACGCTGACGACCTAGTTGGTTGCGGCTATGTAGAGCATCATCGACTCCTTCACAGCCGGCGTGGCGAGAACCGGTGTCGTCGACAGCATGCGCTTGAGGTCGTGGAAGGCCGTGTCCGCCTGAGCCGTCCAAGTGAACTTCTCCTTCTTCTTCATTGGCTGGTACAGGGGCAGGGCCTTCTCTCCCAACCGGCTGACGAATCGGTTGAGGGAAGCCAGACAACCGGTGAACTTCTGGATAACGAGCAAGCTCTTGGGTGGCTGCATCCTCTCGATGGCCGCAATCTTCTCTAGATTGGCCTCGATTCCCCAGCTCGATACGAGGAAACCGAGGAGCTGTCCGGCTGGCATGCTGAACACGCACATCTCTGGGTTCAGCTTCATCTAGTACCGGTGGAGGTTCGCGAACATCTCGTCGAGATCTTCCAGCAGGGTCTGCTTCTCCTTCGTCTTGATGACAACATCATCCACGTATGCGTGCATATTCCAGCCGATCTGCGAGTGCAAGCATTTCTGCATGCAACGCTGATAGGTAGCACCTGCATTCTTCAGGCCGAATGGCATGGTTACATAGCAGTAAGCCCTGTACGGGGTGATGAACGATGTTTTCAGTTGATCAGCAGGATTCAGCCGGATCTGATTATAGCCGGAATAACAATCGATAAAAGAGAGCAGGGCGAAAGGATCTTTTGGACAGGCCTTGTTCAGGCTCATGTAGTCGATACACATGCGCCAGTTCTTGTTCTTCTTCAGCACCAGGACTGGGTTGGCCAGCCAGTCCGGGTGGTACACTTCCATGATGAAGCCGGCAGCAAGTAGCCGGGCGATCTCGTCACCGATGACCTTCCTCTTGTCCTCCGCGAACCGACGGAGTTGAGGCTTGACCGGCATCTAGACGCACATGAAGCGAGTGCTCATCGAACTCCCTCAGCACACATGGCATGTCTTTGGGAGACCATGCGAAGATGCCCCGATTCTCACGGAGGAAGTCGACAAGCGCGCTTTCCTATTTGATGTCCAAGCCGGCACCGATGGTGACGCACTTGGAGGGGTCAGCCGGGTTGAGCGGGATCTGGCGGGTCTCCTTGGACGGCTGGAACGCCATGTCCCCAGCCGACTTCATACCAGCCGGCACTTCCTGCTATAGCATGGCAACATTGCGCATCATCTCGCGCTTCTCCTCGGCGATGAGCAGGGCATCAGCTATCTGGGAGCCTTCTTTTGCGCAAGCCATCGACCGCCTATAGCAGTCGGCCACGGTAATCACACCATTAGTCCCCAACAACTTCATCCTGAGGTATGCGTAGTGGGGACCGCCATGAACTTTGCGAGGGCGGGGCGCCCAAGAAGGACATGGTAGGTGCTGGCGAGGTTGACCACCTCGAACCAGATTGGCTCACGCCGGAAGTTCTGTTCCAAATCAAATATGACATCCAACCGGATCTTCCCGAGAGGGACACATGGTGGCCCGGGTGCGACGCCGTGGAACACAGTGGTTGAGGGCTGTAGGTCGCACTCCCGGATACCCATCTTGTCCATGGAGGACCGGTAGAGCAGGTTGAGGCTGCTCCCACTGTCTACCAGCACACGCGAGAACCGGCAGATGTGCGAGTCAGAGATGATGAGGGGGTCGAGCACCATCGCGTAGCCCCCGGGATTCGGGAGTGAATCCGGCTGGTCGGCCTGGCTCCAGGTGATGGGAGTCTCGGACCAGTTGAGACACAGGGGGGCCGGGGGGACGACGGCATTCACCTCCGCGCTGCGCTGCTTCCGGCCGCGATTATCAATCGGCTCGGCCTCGAAGATGTGGTAGTTCTAGTGGTGCTAGGGGTAGCCTCCGTCATCAGCTGCCCTATCCGGTGGTGGGGGACCGCCAGGAGGGGGTGGAGGGAGGGAAGGTAGCCCAGTCTCCTCCTTGATCTGACTGTTCCAGCTGCACTGTCGAGTGGTGTGCGTAGCCGGCTTGGTGCCACTGTGGTAGTTGGAGGGCCCGTCGAACATTTCCTGGAAAGTGAAGGCATTCCTCTGCCTCTTGTTATTGTGAGTCGGCGCGCCCTGCACCGCGTTGACTTGCCACTGGTGGTAGCGCGGGCTCTGCTGCTCAACCGGGCGCTTGCCCTGGTAGCGGTTGTTGTTGCCGTGCCGTATGGACGAGCCGGCATCACCGCTCTGGCCGGCAGGCTTCTCCCTAGTCGGCTCAGTGGGAACCGGACGTCCTTCCACGTTTATCCAGAGGGGCTTATTCATTGCCGCATCAGCGGTGGCGTACTGGTCGGTGACGTTCATCAGCTTCGCCATGGTCTTGGGCTCGTCGCACAGCAGCCGGTGGCGCAGCATCATGCCTTTGCGGAACCCTTCGATGAAGAAACCGATTGCCTGGTTCTCCACCACCCCTTTGCAGGAGTTGCGCAGCTCAGTCCAGTGGGTGAGGTACGCGCGATCCAATTCGCGGTCTCCCTGGACACACAGAGAAAGATCTCGAGGCCTGCCTGGGCGCTTGTAGGTGTCGTTGAAGTTTCGGATAAAGACTTGCTCGAAGTCTGGCCAAGCGTTGATGCTGTTGGGCGCGAGGCCGTTGAGCCAGGTTCTTGCCGAGCCGGTCAGCATGAGGGGGATGTACCGGATCACGACACGCTTGTTGCCGTGAGTGATGCCAACTGCGGTGACATAGTCGGTCAGCCAGTCTTCTGACTTCATGCTGCTATCGTATTTGGGGGTGTCCCGGGGCAGGGAACTTTTCGGGAAAGGGCTCCTTCCGGATGCGTGGTTTGAAACACACGGGGCCGGTTGTGTCCTCCTCCTCGGTGAGGAGATCGTCCATTATAAGGTCGATGCAAGCGCGCATCAGGATCAACTGGATTGGGGGTTCCCACCCGGCCAGTGAGACGGGATGGTGGAGGGGGTGGAGGGAGGTTCTGGCCAGCCGAAGGAGGGTGGCTCGTGGCACCCTGCTCGCCGCGAGGCTGGCTGCTGCCGAACTGGCAACGCATGGAGCGTGGGGGGTGCTAGCCCGGAGACGCGGAGCACTCGGTCTGACGAGGTCCGCCCCGACTGTTACCAGCCGGGCGATTCCCCTGGAGCCAGCTCCAGCCTCGAACGCGATCTGAGCAGCCTCGGCCTGCTCATCGTCCACGCGCAGGAGGTGCTGCACACACTGGGACTAGCGCAGCCTCTCGTCCCCCTCCAGGTGGGGTAGATCCTCCGTGACTGCTCGCGCCGCCCGGACATTCTTGACCACGGTATCATAGACGGACGAGGGGAAGTAGGTGTGGGAAGACGGCTCGAGGTCATTCTCAAATCGGGCGCCTAGTTCTCCCCCGCGGTGCTGCACGGAACCCAGCCGGCTAGGATCCTCATTAGCCGGGGTGAGGCCATGCGTGCGATTATACTCGCGGATGTTGCTTTCCATCCGGTACTTGGTGGAGGCCAGGCCTTTGCCTGCAGGAGCAGACGCTCACGCGTCGCCTCGATCTTGGCCATGACCACCTCCGGATCGTCCCCGGGGTGCACCATTTCACAGAGCTCCTCGATGACCTTGTCCACCGCGCTCTTCTCGCACACCGGGGTGGACGGGCCGACTTGGTCGCTTCCACGCTCGAGGGGAGGGCGACGGCTATTGCTTGATCCAGCCATCATCACCTCCACGATGCCGAGCGCGGCGAGCGCATGCCGGCTGAGGGCAACGGCTCGGCATAGGAGACGATTTCCTGGGGGAAACGCTCCGGCACGGTGGTGATGTAGACGGGTAGATCGCCGAATAGTAGGACGGTGCCTCCCGCCGGAAAGCTGGATCTGGCGAAGCGGCTGGCGTTGTTGATGACGCAGTCGAACTGTCTGAGCGTGAGCACGAGGCCAGAAGCCACGCGCTCGCCGGACGAAGTGCGGGTTCCCATGCGGAATGTCACTCCAGTCGCCGCCATCTCTGCCCCACAGTGGGCGCCAACTGTCGTCGTTATGGAAATGGTAGAGCCTAAGCAGGCTAGAAAGAGGTGTATGAGCGAAGCAGGGAAGCGTGCGACGGCGTCCTCGGGCGGGATTGGATACAAGCAAGTGCGGTGACACAAGAAGTACCTAGGTTCGGAGCCCTCGATGTGAGGTAAAACTCCTACTCCTGCCGGACTGACTATCTGTATGATCACTAAGGGCTACAATGCTCCTTGAGATGTATCTGATCTGGCTAGTGGTAAGTGAGAGTCCAACCCTTGCTCAGTTGCCCCTGCCGCCCCTTATATAGGCCGAGGCGGCATGGGCAACGACCTAGCCGACAGGCGGGCCCCATCCGGCTATGTCATCTACAGTGGCCGGCATGGGAGTGTGTACTCACAGTCAGGCCCATGCCGCCACGCCCTCTATAGTGGTTTCCATGCAGGTAGTTGCGAACAGTGCCATCTTGTAGTGACGTCTGATCGATAAGGATCCTAAGTCCCTGTGATTAACATGCTAGTCCCTGGATCATTATCTAGCACTCACAGTCGATGAAATATCATGTAAAACACAAAGTCTTTATTACACGGAGAATCCAGAGTATGAATTTATTACAAAAATTGCTTAGCATTATGCTAGCTCAAATAACATTGGAAACATAAAAGCAGCATGAGTCCATCAACGCCCAGGCTTGTCGAGTGTAGACCCGCGATCCCTACGCACCTTTCAATCTTCGGATTCTGCACATAAGACGTGCAACCAACAATTTGGGTCAATACTTTGAATGTATTGGCAAATTACACCAAGGAGAGAAAAGACTATCTCTACATGCAAGGCTGGTATAGGCTGTAGAGTTCATTTGCTCAAAGCTAGTTTTCTTAAGTAAAGAGAAGAAGAGAGGATTGTCCTACTTTGTAAACATTTGCTTAGATAAAATAAGGTCGAGTGGCACACGAGGATATTACGCACCAAGTGTCCAAACAACCAAACACTTGGATATTACGCACCAAGCGTCACTTGGATATTACACACCAAGTTCCCAAATTCCCACCCATTAGCGATATTACACACGCCATGGGGTTTCAAAACTTTGTTTTTAGAAAAGAGAGAGGAAGATCCTTCAGAGGCTCCATCCTTCAGACGCTCATTGTTGTTATGTTACCGTGAACATGGCTGATCGATCAGATTGCAATACTCTCGAGAGTTTGTGCACTTTACCCACAATCCACGATCAAGTCCTTTAACAGACAAGACCATGGCGAGGCTTTCCCTTAGTAGCCCCTCTACCTTCTGGATCCAACCGTGCCAAGAACCTCCAAATGTTGGTACCCAGGTGAGGTTTCCCACTAAGTACTAGGCCAAGACAGAGCCCATAACGTATTGTGGTTGCCTTTGGAAGCTTCAATTCAAACATGGCGGACTTCTTTGATTCTGGCCGTCCTCCACCAAAATCACACTCATTGACCCGACAACCATTCCGCCCAGAAGAAAACTTAGTTTTATTTTGAAGTGGATTTGAGAAGAAAGTTTGCTCTAGAGAGCCTTTATACTTAGAAAAATTCTTTGTCTTTCGAACCCCCCAACGGTACTTTGTATATATAGCATAGCAAGCAATACTTAGCAAAAAACAGGGTAACCTATTAGGAGGAATCCTAAGTATAGAGCTACTCATGGCATACTACAAAATCATCGCACTTGCAAAATAAAAGGGAAATTCTACTAGATCATCCTACACATGCATACTACAGAATTTTGAAGATCACATGCATAGAATCAAAACTGGGACAAAAGTTATGAACAAGTGGTGTAACTTTCCTTGATACGAGCAATATAACGAATCACAAACATAGATCTGATCACAACTTGCTCAAAGCATATCACAAAGAAAATCATGCATGCATGCAACATGGTATTTTATGCAAGGTTGGTTCTTCTAAATTGACCAAGGTAGCAAGTTTGGGTTGTGATAGTGTAAGGGTGTCACTAGAATTGATTTCCCAAATATTTAGATCTTATTGAATCACTAAAAACAATTCATAGGTTTAAAGGAGCTCAAACCATCTAATTAGCCCAAGTTAGATCTAATGATCCTAAGCAAAGCTTAATGATTTGGATCAGTAGGTATTGTGGATACAAAGTTATTGCAACAAGAATCAATTAAAATAGAATTTTAATTATTTTTCTATAGATTAAACTCTCTAATCTAATGATTAAAATCTACACCTAAAAACTTACTGTGAACCTGGGATGTTATTGCAGATTTGGATTCTACTCAAAATTAGGAATCCAACGGTATATCATAAGCTAAAATTGGCCAAGTAGTTATTTTTCTATGATTTTCACAATATTAAACTTAATCTGCAAAAATCAAAACAATCTAGCCTAAACCCTAGCTCAGATCGCGCCAAGTGGCCACCGGTTAGGCGGGCAGCTGGCGGCGACGCGCTTGCCACGTGGCTTGCCACGCGGCGCTACGTGGTTGGCCGATACCCCTTCGCCCCCCTTCTAATCTAGCCCGCAGGATTTCAATCGGACGGCCTAGACGGCTCCACTGACCTGTGGTGGTGGCGGCGATGGAGACGACGGCGGCGGCGGCAGAGTCGACGGTGGTCGGAGGTACTGGCGGTCCTAGCGAAGGCGGCGAAGAGGGTCCCCGATGCGCACGTCGATGGCGAATCTCCCAATGGCCTCAACGTGGTCCCTCTCCTCCTCCTTCTCCCAGCGTTGGCGGTTCCTTTTCTCGGACCCGACGGCTCCGGCGAGCAATCGCCGGCGATCTCCTGCGTTTCGGAAGAAACGAAACAGACGGGCGGTTAGGGTAGGTCGAGGCGAGAAGGGTGGAAGGTTTAGCAAGGCTCGAGGTGTCCTGGAGAGTTGCCAACCTCGAGCTCCGACGGCGGCTGTTCCGGCAAGCTCGCAAACTGCAAAAACGGGGCTAGGGTTTGAAAAAATCGAGGGGAAAACGACGAGGGGGAGGTCTGCTTTATATAGTCCAAGACTTTGGGGAAGGGGGCGGTTGAAATCCTTTGGGATTCGGGGGTGTCCCGACGCAGCCGGAGTTGTGTCCGCCGCGGTCTCCAGTTGGAAGATGACGGGGTAGGACCCCCGCGTCAGTGGTGGAGGGGAGAAGCGGGCCGATCTTTGAAGGCGGGCGTGGCGTAGGTGGCTTGCCATGGCTGTGGGTCATGCCTTGCTTAGGTAGGTTGCCCATTTTTTTTTCCTTTTATCATTTTCCTTTTTCTGTTTTAATAAAACCTAAATAACTTTTGCCTACCAAGCCCAAACTTGATGAAAATTGTTTCTAATTTTTTGTAAAATTAAGGTGGTCAACATAGGACCATAGTTTAATGTTTTACAAGGTTTTTAGAAGGGTCATTACTTGACCTCTACAATAATACTTACATAAGGCAACCACTATTAGGGTTTTCTAGGTTTAGGTGTTTAGGATTTTTATTTCAATTTTCAATTGTAGGATGCAATGATGCAAGGATGATGCATGACACTAATAACATCCTAATACAAAATTTGGGATGTTACACACCTACTGTCTACTGTTGCAATCGTCATCGATAGAAGTCGTCGGTATGGGCCGAGTGTCTGAGTCTCCTTTCTGTATTGTCTGATGTCTCAGTCATACTTCGCACTGTGCTCTATGTCATCTAGTACTTTGCATGTCTTGGGTGGCCGGCTAGAGGGACCTAGCCGGCTGGTCTTCCTAGGGCGGATGGTTGGACCCATCTGGCCGCTCTTCTTCCTTTTCTTGCTTCATCCGGCTGGTTCTTCTGTCGGTTGGCTCTTGGTCTGTCCTGCTCTGGCCGGCTGTATTGGTTCAGCTGGCTGGCGCTCTTGCCGATGGTTTTCATCCGACTGGCTGGTTTGCCAGTCGGGTCTTGGTTTGTTCCTTCTTTTGATCTGTCTTGGAGTTTTTGCGTCTGGCTACTCTCGGTAATTTGTGCTTGTGCTCGCATGTTTTCGTTAGCCTACACAGGCGATCCCCGGATTCTTTGGGAGTGTAGCGCTATTGAAGAGTGGAAATTGGTAAAGGGAACTCTACTGTGAGTATTGTTTTATTTTTGTCTGTTATTTTATTTCATTATTGATAACACACTTGGTTTCCTATTTGGTAAAATTACTATCCCTGCTAAGGTAGTAGAAGAACCACCACCTGTTGAATTAGATCCTTTTGAAATACCTATGAAAATTGTTGATCGTGTTATGAATAACTGCTATTTTGGAGATGGAACTGTCCATCCTGGTGATCATTTGCTCTTTATACATGAATTATGCGATTTGTTCAAGTGTGCAGGTATTACAATGGATCAAGTTAATAAAAAGCTATTCTCTTTATCATTGAAAGGCAGAGTTGAGGAATGGTATAAGCTGCTAAAGAATGGTCGATCTATTTAATGGGAGGAAATTGTACCTCTATTTTATTCTAAATTCTATCCTCCTAGTGAGATTCATAAAGATCGTAATCAAATATATAATTTTTGGCCTCATGATGGAGAAAGTATTGCCCAAGATTGGGGAACATTGAAGTCACTAACGCTCAAATATCCCATTCATGAGCTCCCCAATAATAATATTATTAATAATTAATAATTTCTATGCAAGGATTCCTCTTCATGATAAGGATTTACTAGATGCTTCTTGTGCTAGATCATTTACACGTATGAAAAAAGAAGCTAAATGGGATCTTCTCGACCGTATTCAAGAAAATACTGAAGCATGGGAGAATGACAAAGGAAGAAAGTCAGGTATAAATTATGATTATGAATGCATTAAATATTTTACGGGAACTGATGACTTTAATAATATTAGTGTTGTTTATGGTCTTGATTCTCAAATTCTTGCAAATTGTTTTAAGGTCTTTGCCTCTTATCTTGATATTCAAAAAAAGGAATGGAACAAGTATCATGCGACATATAAAGATATTGTTAATTGTGTTCCTGCTAGAAATACTGAAGTTTGTACTGTTGATCGTATTTTGCATGAACCTTATATTGAGAAAATACCTTTCCCTGCTAAGGTAAAGGAACATTCTATGATAACTAGTGTGGTTAGCAAAAGTACAAAGAAAGCTGTAGAACCTGATGAACAAATAAATGTTAAACCTACTGTAGCAATTGTGAAAGACCTTGTCACGAAAAATGTAGAAGATGGGCACATTTTGTTTTGTGAAGATGCTTCTAATATTGTTTCACATCCTAGTAGAACTAGAAAAGCTAGTGTCCCTATGCTCTCTATCAGAATAGGTGATCATTGCTATTATGATTTATGTGATATTGGTGCAAGTTCAAGTGTTATTACTTATGAGCTTTACAGAGGAATTATGCACGAAATTGGTCCTTGTGAACTTGAAGAAATTGATGTGGTTATTCAGCTTGTTAATAGAGAGACCATCTCTCCAATTGGTATTGTAAGAGATGTAGAAGTTATTTGTGGTAAGGCTAAATATCCTGCTGATTTTCTAGTACTTGGTTTAGCTGCTAGTAAAACTTGTCCTATCATTTTTGGTAGACCTGTCTTGAACACTTGTGGAGCTATTATAGATTGTAAGAAGGAGAAAATTTTAACTAAATTTGATGGAGAATCTTATGAGTTTAATTTTTCTAAATTTGCTAAAGCTCCTTATGAAAATGAATTGCCTAATGAGGATTTTAGAATTGAACAACTTACTTCTATTACTCTTGCTCCTAATAATGCTTTGTAGCAATATATGGAAGATCACAAAAGTGAGATCTTCATGGAAGAAAGAAATGAGATTGAAGAGATTCTTCTTCGTCAACCTGAGATGCTTAAGCATAATCTACATGTGGAAGATTTGGGTACCACATTACCACCTAAAGAGGATCCAATTTTTGATCTAAAACCTCTACCTGATGATCTTAAATATGCTTATCTTGATGATAAGAAAATATATCCTATTATTATTAGTTCTAAACTTTCAAGAAAGGAAGAGGAAAGATTATTGGAAGTATTGAAGAAACACCAAGTAACTATGGGTTATACTCTTGATGATTTAAAGGGATTTCTCCTACTATATGTTAGCATGCTATTAGTATAGAACCTGGTGCAAAACGAGTTGTTGAACATCAACGCCGTTTAAATCCTAAGATGAAGGAAGTGGTAAAAAATGAGGTATTGAAACTTCTTGATGCTAGTATTATTTATCCTATTGCTAATAGTAGCTAGGTTAGTCCTATTCATTATGTCCCTAAGAAAGGAGGAATTACTGTTGTACCTAATGAAAATAATGAGCTTATTCCTCAGAGAATAGTAGTTGGTTATAGGATGTGCATTGATTTAAGAAAGGTGAGCAAAGTTACTAAGAAAGATCATTATCCTTTACCCTTTATTGATCAAATGCTAGAAGGTTGTTTAAGAAGACTCATTTTTATTTCTTGATGGTTATTCTGGGTTCTCTCATATTGCTGTTAGAAAACAAGATCAAGAGAAAACCACCATTACATGTCCTTATGGAACTTATGCTTATAGGCATATGCCTTTTGGTTTGTGTAATGCTCCTACTACTTTTCAAAGATGTATGTCTGCTATCTTCCATGGTTTTTGTGAAGAAATTGTGGAATTATTCATGGACGATTTCTCCATCTATGGAACTTCTTTTGATAATTGTTTGCACAATCTTGATAAAGTTTTGTAGAGATGTGAGGAAACTAATCTTATTCTTAATTGGGAGAAATGCCACTTTATGGTTAATGAAGGAATTGTCCTTGGACATAAAATTTCTGAAAGAGGTATTGAAGTTGATAGAGCCAAAGTTGAAGCAATTGAGAAAATGCCCTGTCTTGGGGATGTTAAAGGTATTCGTAGTGTCCTTGGTCATGCTGGTTTCTATAGGAGGTTTATTAAAGATTTCTCCAAGATATCAAAGCCTCTTACTAATCTTCTCCAAAAAGATATACCTTTTGTTTTTGGTGATGATTATAAGGAAGATTTTAAAACTCTAAAGAAAGCTTTAATTACTGCTCATATTGTCCAACCACCTGATTGGAATTTACCCTTTGAAATTATGTATGATGCTAGTGATTTTGCTGTAGGTGCTGTTCTTGGACAGCGAATAGATAAGAAGTTGAATGTTATTCATTATGCTAGTAATACTCTTGATGTTGCTCAAAAGAATTATGCTACTACTGAAAAATAATTCTTAGCTGTAGTCTTTGCTTGTGATAAGTTTAGACCTTATATTGTTGATTCAAAAGTCACTATTCATACTGATCATGCTGCAATTAAATAAGAAAGATGCTAAGCCTAGGATTATTATATGGGTGTTGCTTTTACAAGAGTTCGATCTACATATTGTAGATAGGAAAGGTGCCGAAAATCCTGTTGTTGATAATTTGTCTCGATTGGAAAACATTTATTTTGATCCTATGCCTGTTAATGATAGTTTTCCAAATGAATAGTTGGCTGCAATAAAAGTAAGCTCGCGAGAGAGTCCTTAGTATGCTGATTATGCTAACTTTATTGTTTCCAAGTATTTGCCTCCAACCTTTACAGCTCAGCAAAGAAGGAAATTCTTTTATGATTTGAGGCATTATTTTTGGGATGACGCACACTTATATAAAGGAGTGGATGGTATTATGCGAAGATGTGTTCCGGAATATGAACAATGAGATATATTGAGAAAATGTCATGGTAGTGCTTATGGAGGGCATCATGCTGGAGATAGAACCACACAAATGGTTCTATAATCAAGTTTTTATTGGCCTACTCTTTTTAAAGATGCAAGAAAGTTTATTTTATCATGTGATGAATGTCAAAGAGTTGGTAATATTTCTAGACCCAATGAAATGCCTATGAATTATTCTCTTGTTATTGAACCATTTGACTGTTGTGGATTTGACTTTATGGGTCCTTTTCCTCCTTCAAAAGGTTATACTCATATTCTTGTTGATGTTGATTATGTTACTAAGTGGGTAGAAGTCATACCTACAAAAAGCGCTAATGGTGAGACCTCTTTAAAAAATGCTTAAGGATGTTATTTTTCCTAGGTTTGGAGTGTCTAGATATCTTATGACTGATGGAGGTTATCATTTTATTCATGGTGGTTTTAGGAAGACCCTTGCTAAATATGATGTTAATCATAGAATTGCTTCAGCTTATCATCCCCAAACAAGTGGGCAAGTAGAATTATCAAATAGAGAAATTAACTCTGTCTTGCAAAAGACTGTTAATAGATCTAGAAAAATGGGCTAAAAAGTTGAATGATGCTTTGTGGGCTTATAGAACTGCTTATAAAAATCCTATGGGAATGTCTCCTTACAAAATGTTTTATGGAAAAGCTTGTCACTTGCCTTTAGAATTAGAACACAAAGCTTATTGGGCAGTGAAAGAACTTAATAGAGACTTTAAAATTGCTGGTAAGAAAAGATTGTTTGACTTGAGTTCTTTAGATGAGTGGAGAAGTGAAGCTTATGAAAATTCTAGACTCTTTAAAGAAAAAGTTAAAAAATGGCATGATAGGAGAATTCTTAAGAGATAGTTCCATGTTGGTAAGAAAGTTCTATTGTATAGGTCTCGTCTCAGTTTTTTGCAAGAAAATTACTCTCAAAATGGGAAGGACCCTTTATTATTGAAGAGGCGTATCGTTCAGGTGCAATAAAAATTTCTTCATTGAGAGACAACACTACGCAAGTGCTGAATGGTCAAAGGCTCAAACATTATATTTCTGGAGATTCTTATAATGAGGATATTGATATTATTCAAGTGGTTACTTCGGAAGAATTTATTAAAGACAAAATTTAGGAATATACAGAGTCCGTTTTCGAATAGGTAACAGTTCTGGTAAGAAAAAGTTTGCGAAAAAATTTCCCACTTATATTTTTGTAGTTTTTATTTAATATGGAAGATAATGAGTCGAAAGAGGGATGGAAACGGAGTAAGGGGGCTCACACCACCCCTGGGCGCGGGCCAGCCTGGCTGCGCCACCGGTGGTGTGGCCGCCTCGGAGTTCGTCTCCGGCCCGTTTTATCCTAGTACCTTCCTTTTGTCGTTAAACTTTGTGAAATATAATCACCCGAATCCCCCGAGGTTTGTATATTGTTTTCTCGTCGTTTTTCCGGTTTGATCTGTTTCTTTTAGGCAAAGTTCTTAGTTTTGGAGCTGCAATGTCTTCCTCTGGACCACCCAAGGAGAATTCCTCCGCGGACATCCTCAACCCGTACATGAACAAGCTGAAGATCCATCCCAAGGAGTTGTTGCTCAAGGATGGGGAGGTACAGATAAAAGAGGTTTGGGGCCCTAAAGGAGAAGGCAGTCTGGAGGATAGGATGGAAGCGCTGGAGCAAGAAGTCTTTAGGTACAAGAAGATGGCAGAACGCAAAGTGGATATCATCCATAAGATAAGTTCATAACTCATCGCCGAGCACAAGGAGGAGACCACCAAGCTTTGCGATGATATTCTCTTGCTCCATCATACCACCAACCAATTACAAGCACAACTCTACGACATGCAAAATCAAAATTGTGAGTATGAGGCTAGGTTTAGACGCATAAGTTCTGCTGCTAATTTCAGGATGTTGGAAACAAAGTCATCCTTTGTTGATGGGGAGCCATTAGCTTGGAAGTCTGACAATGATAAGGATTCACCACCGCCACCGAAGGAGTAATTCGTCATCAGGTTTTGGCCTCCCCTTGGTTTGTTCCAAGCTTGGGGGAGTGTCGCGGTATCACATCATTATCTTTCATATTTTTACCTTTTTAGTAGAGTCATATCATGAGTAGAGAAGTTATCCTATAGGATGGTTTGCAGTGTGTAAGTATCTCTCCTCTAGTTGGTTATCTATGTATCCCTTGGTGTGAGTGCAGTTATGGATTATTAATGAGAAGTTTTATCATTTCTTTTTGCACATCTTATTTTAGTTTGCAATTTTTGTTATATGATTTATCTTTTTGTTAGTATTGGTATCACTTTGGGAGCATCAAGTAAATTTAGTTGGTTTTGGAAAACTTAGCTTTGGTCAGTAGCAACAATATTTTGAGGTTTGAGAAGAAAAGAGAAAAGGTACTTATAGATATATTTCATTATCTTTCTTTCTTGATTGTCTCATAAGCTTAGTATTCTCAAGTTAAGATCGTTTGTGCTTCCAAGGAAGATTGCATGATTGTTTATATCATATGTATGTTTGCTTGTTTCACTCAACTCTTATGCTTGCTACTCAGTTGTGCTAGCCAAAAACCTATACTGAGAGGGAATGCTTCTCGTGCATCCAAACCTTGAACCAAAATTTATGCCATTTGTGTCCACCATATCTACCTACTAGCATCGTTTCTATTCCAATTAAATTCTCGAGTTTTATCTATCCTCCAAATTAAAAAATTTGTTATGAGAAAATTAGTTAGTAAAACTCTCACGAACTTGATGGCACACTTTATTTTCTTGCACTTAATAAATTTGAACCATTGTGCCCATCTATGATTCTTATATGCTTGCAAATTATAAGTTGGGAGTTAGCAGAACCATGCTATCATGGGGCACGTTTTCTACATTGCACTTATCTATTCATTTGATATCATGTTCTTTTGTTTATGGATGTCGATGGTGTGAAATAAAAGGGGAGCTTGTAAGTCAATGGAGTTTTTATATGTGTTAGAGAAACGCCTGGGAGGCTAGCCTAAGACATGCCTAATCATGGTGGAAACTTGCAGCATAACCATAATGAGCACTCTATGAAGCATCTTCAATAGAAAAAAACCATGCTCATGGAAAATAAAAAGATCGCTGAGATGATCAGTATCTATTGCCTTGTCATTTTGATAAGGGATAGCTCCTGTGTCATGGGTCAAGGGGTACTCCGTTGGCGGTTCTCTATGATACACATATACTTATAATGACAAGAACTTGCTTGGGACTAAAGTTGAGTAGCATGAGGACTGGTACTTGTACTCAAGGGGAATGAGATTTTCAACTTGTGATTTGTCAAGCATATAACTCATATTTGCGCTCACATTAACCTTAATCACTTCAAGATTCTTATAATAGGGGCAATGAGAGCTCAAATCTAATGAGTACCATAATTTTTGGAAGATTTATAAGACTTGTTAATACCTTCTTCCCTCTGCGAAGGGCCTATATTTTACTTTTATGTTGAGTTAGTAAACCTATTCCTCTCTATCTCAAGCAAGCATTTGAGGAGTTGTTGTGATTCAATCATCTATATGTTGATTTATTCAATCTTGTTTCTTATGTTCCTTGTTTTGCACAATGCTCTTATCCAAATGAATATAACTTTGAAAGCTATCATTGTTGGTGAAGAAACCGTTATGTTTGAGCAAGAGACTCCTGCAATATAAGCTTCATTATAAAAGCTTTGCTCAAAAATAAGTATGATTTGTTAATTGTTCTCTAACCAAGAACAAAGTTTGCCATCACCAATTATGATTTTCTTTGTGCACCTTTACCGTGACTCCCTTACTCATTGCAAGTTAAGTTATATAAGAGTGAGTTGCTTTATATCATGATTTGTATATTGATAAATGTGATGCTTCTTGTCCGTATTCTTTTTATCGACACTTCACTCCATAAACCTGTTGTCATGTTTACCGAGTTTAGGTTTCGCTTAGGGACAAGCGAGGTCTAAGCTTGGGGGGAGTAGATACGTCCATTTTGCATCACTATTTTATATCAGAATTTACTGTTATTCATTGATATATTTCATATTTAGAGATGATACTTATGTTATTTCATCTATTTTGCATGTTTGATGATTCTTGGAGAATTAACTGCCGAAGTCAGGATTCTGATGGAAAAAGCGCTGTCCAGATGCAATATTTCCGAAGATCAGAAAATCCCAGAAAATATAAGGAAATTCCTATTTTTTCAGAAGACGAAGATAACCAGAAGATGGAGTGGAGATGGGCAACAGGGGTCCCACACCACCCCTAGGCGCGGGTCCACCTGGGCCACACGGCCAGGTGGTGTGGCCACCCTGGTCCACCTCTAGCGCCGCCCTCTCGCTTATATCTACCTCCCGAAAACCTAAGACTGGGGGAGCCATCACAGAAATATTCCTCCGCCTCTGCAGGGCATAAACTACAGAGAGAGAAAGAGCTCTCCGGAAGGCATAAATCTGCCGAGGAAATTCCTTCCCGGAGAGGGGATATCATCGCCATCGACACTGTCATCAAGCTAGGCTTCATCAGGATCCATCATCGTCATCCTCATCATCACCACCACCAGCACCACCACTCCATCCCGTTGTAACAATTGGGTTGAATCTTGCTTAGTTCATAGGGGAAACTTTCCTGGTGTTGATTACTTGTTGTAGTTGATGCTATTGAGTGGAACCATTGGATTATTGTTCATGTTCAGATTGTTACTTATCATTATTTCATCTCTGATATTTATCCATATGATGTCTCGTGAGTAGTTCGTTTAGTTCTTGAGGACATGGGAGAAGTCATGTTGTTAGTAGTGGAATTATGTTGAGTAATATTTAATGGTTTGGTATTTATGTTGTGGTGCTATTCTTCTAGCGGTGTCATGTGAATGTCGAATATATGATACTTCACCTCTATGGGCCTAGGGGAATGCATTGTGTATTTGGCTACTAATTGTGGGGTTGCCGGAGTGACATAAACCTAAACCCACGTTAGGAAACCATTGCACAAGGGAGTGTAGGATCTCAGAGTTTAATGTTGTGGTTAGGTTTTTATCTTAATTACTTTCTTGTACTTGCGGATGCTTGCAAGGGGTATAATCACAAGTATGTACTAGTCCAAGTATGGGGTAGTACATTAGCATAGGTTCACCCATATAACAATTATCCAACCAATGAAGATTAATCGACTATATGAAGCGAAAGCACTTGACAATATTCCCATGTGTCCTCCAGAACGTTTGGTCATCTTAAGTAATACAATCGTCTTTTCCTTTGCTAAATAAAGGATTAGGCCACTTGCTGCAATTATTACTATTGTCTTTTATTTACTCGCACTTTATTTATCTACATTACCAAAAACCCCTAAAAATCCGTTTGCTAGTATTTACAGTGAATCCTTGATCCAAACCACTTGTCAACACCTTATGCTCCTCGTTGGGTTCGACACTCTTATTTATCGAAGGTACTACGATACACCCCCTATACTTGTGGGTCATCAATGATGCAATCTGGTCTTCGCTTGTCGGCTACAACACCAGGGTCGCTCAATTGGTCAAGGCAGATGTCTTTGTGCCTCTTTAGGTGATTGATGCTGACCAAGCTGGTTTCGAGTCTCTGAAAACCACCGACTTTGTTGATGAACAAGATGGATCTCCTATCGCCGATGACGCAACTTCAAAGTCCCCTACGCCAGAAGAATGAAAACATTTGTAATACTTGTTTCTTCTGGTAATGTATTTATGCGGAAAAACAATATGGTTTACTTAAGGCCGAAAACTTGGCTATAACCTTATAGCTACTCAAGAACTAGTTCCATCATGTATGATTGTATATATTTTTAAGAAAGTGCTGGCTTATCCATTACTTCGCTTTTATGCTTGACCTTTCATGAGTCAGAAGACCCTTAGTCAGAACCATGTGCTCAGGTGATGATGCTTAATGGCACCATCAAAAACCTAAGCACAAAATCGCCGACTTCGAGTGCCGAATGTCACTATTCCAGAATCCACATAAAAACAACAAAGAACGTGTATACCAAAAAACTTAAGCTAACGCTCGTAGGTGGAATTTTCACAAGTGCAAATGCAAAGCTTGTGCATAAAGGTTTTGCATGATCCAAAAATGAACACTAAAGGAGGTAAAAGACTCAGACATATGAGTGAACCAAACAACTTTATTTCATTGATCATATAAGAGGTACACGGTAGATACTAAAATATGCTAAGTGTAAAAAGGACATAGGTGTGCTATGTTTCATGGCCAATCAAGCTCCAGGTAGTCATCATCCAGGTCACGTCACTTACGCTTATGATCCCCGTTTGGCCTATCTTTCAACTCACGATTATCAATAAGGTAATAGGTAACATTGAGTAGCGCCTTGCTTATGATGAATGGTCCTTCCCATGGCGAAGATAATTTGTGTGACCTCTTCTTCTTAAGTCGGAGCACCAGATCCCCCTCTTTAAATGAGTGATGTCTAACGCGGCAACTATGGTAGTTGCGTAGCTTCTGCTAGTAGATGGCGAATATCTAGCATGCCAACACGCACTCCTCCTCGAGAAGGTCCACATCTAAGCGTCTGGATTCTTCAACGTCATCTTCGTCATAAGCGGCAACACTTGGTGAATCGTGGAGGATGTTAGTAGGTAGGACTGCTTCTGCTCCATAGACCATGAAGAAAGGGGTGTAGCTGGTGGATCTGTTGGGAGTAGTTCGTAAACTCCACAAAACATATGGAAATTCCTCCGCCCAGGCTCTAACTGCTCTATGTAGCGGTGCTTATAGATGTGGCTTTATTCCCTGCAGAATTAGTCCATTGGCCCGTTCAACTTAACCATTAAATTGTGGATGAGCCACAGATGCTAGGTCAAGGCGGATGCCTTTTTATAAAAGTAAGCCTCTACTTCTCCGAATGATAAGTTGCTGCCATTGTCGGTGATGATGCTATGTGGGAGACCAAATCTCACCACTAGATCTGGGACAAACTTAAGGGTCGTTGCCCCGTCAAGCTTTCTAATGGGTTTAGCTTCTATCCATTTTGTGAATTTGTCAACTGCTAGTAGCAGATGCGTAAACCCACAAGGTGTGTATGCAATGGTCCAACCATGTCAAGCCCCTAGACTGCAAACGACCAAGTTATTGGTATGGTTCACAATTCTTGAGTTGATACATGTGGTTGACGAGCATAATATTGACACTTGATACATGTCTCAACCAGCTTGTCGGCGTCCGTCTTTGTGGTCATCCAGTAGAATCCTTGATGGAAGGCTTTGGAGACCAAATATCGGGGAGCGACGTGATGCCCGCAATCTCCGAGATGAATCTCACGAAGGATATCGATACCTTGTTGCTGGGAAACACATTTTAGGTATACACCTGTGGTGCTTATTTTATAGAGCTTCCCATTGATTATGGTATAGCCCTCTGCTCGACGTACTATTTCCCGACTTTTGACCTTATCGATGGGCAAAGTTCCGTGTTAGAGGTAATCCATGAACTTTTTTTCCAAGCCGGAGGGACTATTATTACTACGTTAACAAATGAGTCAACTCTATCTGGATTCTCGCGGTCCGGTCCCTTCATGGATGGGGTCCATAAATGCTCTAAAAAAATGCTTGGCCGAATTGTTTTGCGGCCTGATCCAAGCTTTGACAACAGATCGCCTGCCTCATTTTCATCCCTCTTGACATACTTGACTTTGTAGCCTTCGAAGCACTTGGCTATCTCATATATTTCATCCTGATATGCCGCCATCATAGGGTTCTGTGCGTTCGAGGTGCTAGCCACATGCTAGGCAACCAAGTCGAAATCTCCACAACAAACTATACGCTTGATGCCAACATCCTTGGTTACGCGAAGTTCGTGAATGAGTGCTTCATATTCCGCCATGTTGTTCGTAGCCTCAAAGTGAATTTGAACGACATAGTGCAGTTTTTATCCTGTTGGTGACTATAGTAGTACACCGTAGCATCCCATTTGTCTAACAACTGTAATGCTACTTGGTCTAGTAATATAATGGCTACTTCCTACATATAATTGTTGCATCATCATTCTATCATGCTCATGTCATCATGCCACCTTGCATTTGAACATCATACAAAAACCCTTTTTGTTTTGGTTCTTATCTCATATGCATTGTCAATTGTTTCTGCCTCTTGATATTGTAGTTGGCTTTTGATATAATGTTTAATGCCCAAGTTGACTTGAGGGAATCTCTTTTAAAAATCCTTCCACCTATTAACTTGGTAAGATCAACTTCCATTTAATCTCATCTTAATCCTACCATCTATCATGTGAGTGGGTTTTGAATTCTCTTTGGATTTTAAATCTATCCCACATGCACTTGGTATGGTTTCACTCCACACTTAATCAAGATCATACATATACCCTATTGAATCACCACATTCATGTGTGCAATTGTGCATGCCACATGCTTACTCCATAACCATTCCCATTCTCACTTCTTGTCTTGTCTCTTTTTATGCTTGATTCAAAAACCCTTGAGCTTGTATTTGCATTTGGATTCAATCTAAGCTACCCCTCTCTTTATTACTATCTCTAAACCCTACCACCTCCCCTCTCCACTCCCTACACCAAGCCCACCCGAAGCTACCAAAACTCTAACCCTAATCACCTAACTACTATCACCATCTACCACACCACCCCCTCTACCCTAACCCGAGCCTCCCCCATGCATGCCCATCTCTCCTCTCTCTAGCTAGCCGAGCCACCACCCTACCCTAACCCTAGACCGAACCCCCTGCCCTCTACCCTAGCTCTCTCCCTCTCTTTTCTCTCCCTGCCAAGAGGGCCCCTCCATCCGAGCCTCCCATGCCTACCTGGCCTCGCCATGACCCCACCTGCAGACCCTCCCCCAGCCCGTGCCTGCGCCTTCCCTGCCCTAGCCACGCCAAGCACGTGAGGAGGAGAGAAAGGTGGCACCGAGGCCACCTTTTTCCACCCCGAGCCCCCACGGCACCCCCCTCTCCTCTTCGTCCTTATCTACCCCTCCCTCTCGCCTCTGGCCTCTCTCAGATCCACCCAGGGCCTCGCCCTCTCCCCCTCTCCTCTCCAGCTACCCCGTCCCTACCACCGTCTACCCCGGCCGCCGCTCTCGGTGTCGCCGTCCATCTACACATCCAGGAGGCGGGCGTGCAGACGCGGTTGTCGCGAAGGACCACGATCGTCGTCTGCGTCGCCCTGTACACGGCCACGAGGAGGAGGAGCTCCAGAACCGCCGGTACCAGCGCCGCCCCGACGAAATCCTAGCTTCGCTCGGCCCCTGCCTCGTCGACGATCGCCGACGCCTCTACCCAAACCACCACCTCCAACAGCCCCGCGGTGAGCCACCGACCCCCCTAGACATGCCCCTGTCCCTCTTCGCTTCCTGGTTGCGTCGGGCGTTTCGTCGAACGCTCACAGTGCGTCGCCGCTCGCTATGTCTGCACGCGTCGCGCCGTGTAGTGCCTCATCTAACCGCGTTCCCCCCTCCTGACACCAAACCCACCTAGCCTCGGTGTCGCCACCGCCCGCATAGCGCCTGGTCGAGTTCGACCCGCGTCGCTGTCATTGTCGCCGTTTGTCGTCAGAGATTCAGAGAAGAAAAACAGTACCGCGTGATACTTTTCCATAACCCCCCCCCACCTTTTTGCCTGCGCAACCCGCGATCCCTCCGGACCCACCTGTCTGCGGCCATTGCCTTTTTGCAAAAAGGATCCCGGCAATTGTTTCAATCAAACCGCAGTCCCCCCCCCTTTTCCTGTGCGCGTGTTGGGCCCAGTCAACCTGGCCCCACCCGTCAGCGGCAGTGGCTAGGTCTGCCTAAGTAAAAAGGGGCTTTTCTGTTATCTGTTTTAAACTAAATCTTTTCAAATTGTTTTGAAATTCAAAATTCAAATCTGTTTATAATAACTTTTAATATACAAATCCAAATAATACAAATGATATATGTTTTTAGATCAGAAAAATGTGAGGATTTCAAATATGCCATCCAAAATATATTTTGAACACTTAAAATTTCAAGTTGAATTAAATTACAATAAAGTTCCCTTCACCTTAATTAATTAATAACTTTTGATTTATAACTCCAAATTTAACAAATGATATGTCTAAAATGATCAGCTCGACGAGACCTTTATGTTTATGCATTCCATGTTCTGAATTGCAGCATGCATCATATAAATATAATGTAAACAGCAACTAATATGAGGATGAAATGTGGCCAAAACTCAATAAAATGTTCACTTCTTGTATTCTACACCTCACCCATGCCATGCTACATTATTGCCATGCAACTTGTGCATCATTCATCATGGCATGATTGTTTGCTTGACGCATTTTATTCCTATGCTTGTGCACTTTATTTATGTTGGCCCTTGTTTGTTTGGTTCTTCTTCGAATAGACGCTGAGCAGGGGATATATCAAGAGAACCAGGAGAACTACCCAGATCCTTCTCTCGCTTCAACTGAGCTGCCAGGAAAGCACTACCACATGCTTGCATACATATAGTACCTATTGCCTCTATCTTATTCTTGCATCATTGAGTCGCGATTGCATTAAACTGAATCCCAAGTATTGCATAGCCTTTACTTTTAAACCCCACCGAAGCTTGTTCCTCCATCCCATGAGCCATTACTACAGGAGTTGTTTGAGCCATGCGAGTCGTAGAACAGCATGTGTAGGGTATGTGAGAGTCTGATGGATAAAGAGGTACCGAAACAACTTAACCTGAGTAGTAATGGGATAACTAATGAAAGTGGCACCGGTGAGCAATATCTGCTATTTGGTTTTTCATGCTCACTTGTGTCCCGTAGGACCCCGAGTACTTGATTCCTGTTCCTTGAATATTCGCGCTATCCACGTCCGGGAGGCTTATGGGACCCCCCTGAGCTAGAGTTTGATTCATACCTATTTCTTGGGGCCACAAACTAGTTTGAGGTTTTATTTACTATCCTGTACTTATGCCATGCTTTACTGCTTTATTTACGATTGTGCGAGGAGCACCTGTACTGTTTAGGTAAGCGGAGTGTTTTCGTGGTATCGACAAGCCCAGTCACATTTTCGGGTTCCCGATCGCCATGACCATTGACGCAAACCTTGAGTCCGTCTCGAGTTAGCTAACCGTTCCGGTGTACTCAATGGGGTGGCCCCAAATATTTCTGAATCCTGTGATTGCTTTGTCGTGAAGGCCTCGTTGGGTTTTGATTTGGTTTTCCGAGGTTGATCGAGTGTGTGTTGCTATTTGTGCACCCTGCGTAAAACTTCTAAAGCCGTGTCCGCAGTAATGGACGACTTGGAGCACAGTTTCTCGATCATAGACAAGCATAACTAAAGTACCGCTTTTAATTTGACTAAGTAACTGACTAGTAAATAGTGCAACACTCATGGAATGGATAATAAAACTGCCAACGGATGGGGGGTTGTTCGTCCGCTTCCTCGTTGGTAAGCGAGGAGGAGGATGGATCTGGTGATATTACTGTTATAACTGTTGTCATTAATTCACGGACATTCGTCTATCATTGGTTAGGAGGATGGTTAGCGAGTATCTATAGAACTGTTAGGGTTTATCTTTTGCTGCAATTGCGTCACCCCAGGTTGTGTCCCCTTTAGAGGCATAAAGACTTGCTGAGTACCCCTAGGGTCTCACACGATAAATTGTTTGATTCGGATGGACAGTACACTCACAAGATGGATCTTTGGGTGGAGGCGCATCGATGTGGGCAACGATCGTTCGTGTAGAGATTCCGGAACGGGATCCGTGAGATCTGTGGGCGGGATGTGCTTATTTATGGGGCATCTTATGCCGATTTGCTTCTTATCCGTACTCGGATCTTGTTTGCCGCTTCCGCCTGATACTCTGATGTTTGATGTATGAGGAGATATCCTAAACTATTATATCTAGCTAGGACATTTGAATCTTGCCGTATGGTGTTGCTATATTTCCTTTCTTTTTAGATGGAATGGCTCTAATGTACTGTTGTATGGTGGCTTGCATACATACTCATTTGTGTATGTAGTTGATCCCTTCGCCTGCCGATTACGCCGCCCGTTCTTGTCCCGATGTTTGGAAATGGTTGGGACAGCCGAAAGGTCTACCTGTGAGTGCCATTTGGGCCCCACCATACTATTTCAACCATTTCCGCTCATCCAGGCTTGTAACTAGGAGCGTAATTCACCGAGGTAGTTACAATTGGTATCAGATCCATCCCGACCTTCAGGGTCTCAGCCAAATGGTCGTTGTCAGTCTAGCAAATATTTTTGGTAGCTATGTATACTAGGGAAAAACAAAACGTGAGAGTAGGACTGCTTCCACTTTTCTTCTTACCCACCCACCCACCCTTTTCTGGTAAGGAAGTGTAATGTTTTCAATCCTCTTCTTAAAAGTTCAAACTAGGATTCACGTGTTCTGGGTTTCCGTAGTACCATAGGTTGTGTGTGTGTGTGTGTGTGTGTGTAATTCCTTTTCTATCTGTTGCATCCAAGTTGTTATCACAGTCGGCCTTTTGGTTATCAACTGTTGGTATATTCCATACCGACAGGCTTTTGCAACCGACGCGATCTATCTGATTCGTTGTATACCGCCGCGATCTATCTTACTCTTTGTTATCCGACGTTATCTTGTTTGGGGTGTTCGTTTCCGTAGTTACTAATCTTTAGGTTCATCGTGAGAAGAAGGGGTTAGGATGTGTGTTCCACTTATTCATGTGCGGAGTAATGATTTGAGTGCGGGATGGAGTCGCGACCATACCACTACTCTTATCATTCGCTTTTGTATATTGAATTGGTAGAGTCACTAATCTTGATTCGTTAAGTGATTTTGCGCATCTACTGGTATTTTAATGCCGAAATTTGCGGAAAATTTTTCTTTGATATATTTGTGTACCACACTCCTTTTCAGTCGTGTGCGATATGCTTAATATCTTCTAGGTGCTTTGAACTTTGTTGATATTTTAATATCATCTTAGTAAATTGTATCCTTTAATCTTGGTTAATTCCATCTTGGTACTATTTTGGATTATTATTATTCTCCATTATAGTGACTTGTGTTTATATCAATCGCAGGATGGCTCCACCACGCCGCTCGATGAGGACATACCACCGAATCGGGTCCGCGTTGTCAAACATCGCCAATGCCTTGGCAGCAATGCAAAGAACCAGCGGCGTTTTGAGGAAAGTGTCGAGGAATGAGTTTGCTCGCTACCTCCACCTCCCAAGCGAGGAGACATCAAAAGCTTCAAGTCAACCCACGCCAATTTGATGTTTCGACCAACCACTTGATGCGATGATTGGCTGCGTGAGATGTCAAGGCTCTTGGAGACTCGATGTTCTGAGCAAGAATGGGTAAAATGTGCTACTCACCTTCGAAGGAGATGCAGCTCTACGGGGAAAATTTCAAGGAAAACTGCATTGGTTTTCAGCCTACTTGGGAACAGTTCACTGAGCCTTCAAGAGCGATGTCATCGAAATTGTCATGGAAAGGATGAAGGAAGTGTTTCTCAACCTCAAGCGGAAATGACAATGTCAACACCTACATCAGAACTTCATGAATCTTTCTCGTTATGGTGGCGATGAGATCTCCGATGACAAGAAGAAGCAAAGAGGTTCCGCAAGGGCTCAATGCATCGATTAAATATGCAATCACACATGCAAGGCGTCTTTTGGAACTTCAGCATACAATCTGCGGGGAATAAGCAAGTAGGCAAGTGTTTGAGGAGTCAAAGAAGCACAACCGTGATGCACCAAGCTCTTCAACTATCGCTCCTTCTAAGCGTCGTGTTTGGGTTCCTAACACCCACCGTCGCTCCGGCTCCACCAAGACACAAGCTATGCGGCAAGGCCACCAAACTTCCTCACCGCTGCTCCCGGGGCTACAACCACCACTACTCAGGCGCTTGGCGGAGTCCCAGCTACGTTGCTCCACGTCCACACGGTGCTTGTTTCACGTGTGGAGACTGGGCATCTAAACTGGAACGTCTGCTGAAAACAAATCTCTTCCTCCACCCTCCAAGATCTGCGGCAAGCTCTCCTATGGTTCGTGCACCACCACCTCGGGCTCTCAACATCAACACCAAGCCGGGTCTCATCATCGTGCCAACTGTGTCAACGCCGCTCAAGCTGAGCATGCACCTGGAGTTGTGATGGGTATGCTTTCCGTTAACTCAGTCCCTGCATGAGTTTTGTTTGATTCTGGTGCATCGCATTCTTTTGTTTCTCACAAGTTTGCAAATGAGAATGAGTTAGATATGGATCCTCTCCTTAAGCGGTTAATGGTCCTTTCTCCTGGAGCAACAATGGCAGCTGCTAAAATCAGCCATGGCAATCAAATTGAGATTGGTGGCTCTTCGTTCTCGGCGTCCTTAATTTTTCTGGGCAATTCTGACATTGATGTCATCTTGGGCATGGATTGGTTGACAGCAAATGCAGTTGTGATTGATTGTGCTGAACGCTCGGTTTCTCTAAAGATTCCTGAAGGCCATATAGTCTTTTCTCCAAGTCTGACTCCTGCTATCCAGCTTTTCTCTTTGGCGGCTCTGAATGATTATGCTATGGAAGCTATTCAGAGTGTTCCGGTGGTCTGTGAGTTTCCAGATGTCTTTCCTGAAGAGTTGCCGGGTATGCCTCCGGATCGTGAGTTTGAGTTTGTAATTGAGCTTGAACCTGGAACGACTCCTATTTCCAAGCGGCCTTATAAAATGGGTCCTGCTGAGTTGGCTGAACTCAAACGTCAACTTGATGAACAAGAGAAGTTGGGTTTCATTCAACACAGTACCTCTTCTTGGGGTAGCCCAACAATCTTTGTGAAGAAGCGAGACAGGACTGATAGACTTTGTGTTGACTATCGGGCTCTCAATGCTAAAACCATCAAGAATAAATATCCCCTTCCACGGATTAATGATCTCTTCGATCAGCTAGCTGGAGCTGTGGTGTTCTCTAAGATGGACTTGAGAAGTGGTTATCACCAAATCAAAATTCGCAAGGAAGATGTTCCTAAAACAGCTTTCACCACCCGCTATGGCCTGTATGAGTACACGGTCATGTCTTTCGGTCTCACCAACGCACCTGCCACCTTCTCGAGGCTCATGAACTCGGTTTTCATGGAGTATCTTGATAAGTTCGTTGTGGTCTATCTGGATGACATCCTAGTCTATTCTAAGTCAAAGGAAGAACATGAAGAACACCTTCGGTGTGTCCTAAACAAGCTTCGTGAGAACCGCTTGTATGCAAAGTTCTCCAAGTGTGAGTTTTGGCTGCCTCAAGTAACCTATCTTGGTCACGTCATCTCTGCCAAGGGCATTGCAGTCAACCCGGAAACTGTGAAGACAATTGTTGAATGGCTTCCTCCTGTTAATGTCAAAGAAGTGCGGAGTTTCCTTGGTTTGGCTAGTTATTGCCGTCGCTTCGTTCAGAACTTTTCGAAGATTGCGAAGCCTCTTACCGATCTCCTCAAGAAAGGCAAGAAATACCTTTGGACTCCTGCATGTCAAGCAAGATTTGAGACACTCAAAGAGAAGCTCACTTCCACACCAGTCTTGGTTCCTCCGGATACATCTAAGCCTTTCCAGATATTCTGTGACGCCTCTTTGAAAGGATTGGGTGCGGTCCTTATGCAAGAAAAACAAGTTGTTGCTTATGCCTCTCGACAGTTGAAGACGCATGAGATCAACTATCCTACACATGACCTCGAGATCGCAGCATTTGTCTTTGCTTTGAAACTATGGAGGCACTACTTGTTTGGCAACCGTTGTGAAATCTTTTCTGATCACAAGAGTCTGAAGTATATCTTCACTCAGCCTGATCTCAACCTTCGGCAGAGGAGATGGATTGAAGCAATCAATGATTTTGATTTGACCATCAACTACACTCCGGGCAAAGCTAATGTCATGGCCGATGCTCTCAGCCGCAAAGCTTATGTCAATAACCTCATGATGGAAGAACAACAGCCTCTCTTGTGCGAGGAATTCCGTCAGCTCAACCTTGAAATTGTGGAACAAGGGCATCTCCTGAACCTTCTGGCTACTCCTATCTTGGAACAGAAGGTCCGCTCTCGTCAGCTTGGTGATCCGCACACCAGAAAGATCATCTCCAAACTTCAGCTTCCGAAGTATGAGTCCTTCCACGTCGATGATCAAGGCACGCTTTTCTTTGAACACCGGATGTTTGTTCCAAACTACCCGGGTTTGAGAGATCAAGTTCTCAAGGAGGCGCATGATTCTGTTCTTTCTATCCACCCTGGCAGCACAAAGATGTACATGGACTTGAAAACACAATATTGGTGGCCGGGTTTGAAACGATATTGTGCCAAGTATGTCTCGGAGTGTGATGTCTCGGCAGAGTGAAAGTCCATCGAAACCTTTCGGTCTTCTACAGCCATTGAAACCCCGAATGGAAATGGGAGAAAGTAGAGATGGACTTCATCACTGGTTTTCCAAGATCGCAGAAGGGCAACAATGCAATCTTTTTGTCATTGACAGCTTTCTAAAGTGGCTCACTTCTTCCCGTCAAGGAAACAATTTCGAATTTAGTTGGTGAGCTTTATATCAATGTAATTGTCTCTCGTATGGGGTTCCGCTTGAGATCAGCCTGCACTGTGGAAGCATCTTCACTTCCAAGTTCGGGAAAGTTTCCAAAATGCTTTGGGAACAAATTGAACTTCAAAGACAGCTTACCACCCTCCGCAAGGACAAGTTGAAAGGATCAATCGATTCGAGGATATGCTTCGTGCTTGCGTCATCTCTTTTGGCATGAAGTGGGAGGAATGTCTTCCTTATGCTGAATTCTCTTACAACAACAGCTTCCAGAAAAGTCTGAAGATGGCACCATTTGAGGCTCTCTATGGTCGCAAGTGCAGAACTCCTATTGGTTGGTTGGGTGCAGGAGAAAGAATATGGTTTGGCCCTGACATTGTAACTCAAGCGGAGGAGAAGGTGCATATCATTCTTGAAAATCTGAAGATTGCTCAAAGTTGCCAGAAGAGCAATTATGACAGGAAGCACACGGACATGGTGTATGTCCCTGGTGATCTCGTTTACCTTCGTGTCACTCCCATGAAAGGCACACACCGTTTTGGTATCAAAAGAAATCTGGCTCCTAGATACATCGGTCCTTTCAAAATTCGTGGTAGAAGAGGAGAAGTTGCTTATGCTCTTGAGCTCCCGGAAAAACTCAAGGTCCATGATGTTTTCCACATCTCTCAACTCAAGAAGTGCTTCAAGGATCCCGGCAGGACCGTGGATCATGGGCTAATCGATCTCCAAGAAGACCTGTCTTATCAAGAACACCCCACCAAAATCCTGGAAGTCGCAGAAAGAAGGACTCGCAACAAGTCCATCAAGTTCTGCAAGGTGCAGTGGTCGCACCATTCCGTTGATGAAGCCACTTGGGAGCGTGAAGATGAACTCCGTGCCAACTATCCTACCCTCTTTGAGTCTTCTTCTTCTTCCTAGAATCTCGGGGCGAGATTCCTGTTAGTGGGGGAGAGTTGTAGCATCCCATTTGCCTAACAACTGTAATGCTACTTGGTATAGTAATATAATGGCTACTTCCTACATATAATTGTTGCATCATCATTCTATCATGCTCATGTCATCATGCCACCTTGCATTTGAACATCATACAAAAACCCTTTTTGTTTTGGTTCTTATCTCATATGCATTGTCAATTGTTTCTGCCTCTTGATATTGTAGTTGGCTTTTGATATAATGTTTAATGCCCAAGTTGACTTGAGGGCATCTCTTTTAAAAATCCTTCCACATGTTAACTTGGTAAGATCAACTTCCATTTAATCTCATCTTAATCCTACCATCTATCATGTGAGTGGGTTTTGAATTCTCTTTGGATTTTAACTCTATCCCACATGCACTTGGTATGGTTTCACTCCACACTTAATCAAGATCATACATATCCCCTATTGAATCACCACATGCATGTGTGCAATTGTGCATGCCACATGCTTACTCCATAACCATTCCCATTCTCACTTCTTGTCTTGTCTCTTTTTATGCTTGATTCAAAAACCCTTGAGCTTGTATTTGCATTTGGATTCAATCTAAGCTACCCCTCTCTTTATTACTATCTCTAAACCCTACCACCTCCCCTCTCCACTCCCTACACCAAGCCCACCCGAAGCTACCAAAACTCTAACCCTAATCACCTAACTACTATCACCATCTACCACACCACCCCCTCTACCCTAACCCGAGCCTCCCCCATGCATGCCCATCTCTCCTCTCTCTAGCTAGCCGAGCCACCACCCTACCCTAACCCTAGACCGAACCCCCTGCCCTCTACCCTAGATCTCTCCCTCTCTTTTCTCTCCCTGCCAAGAGGGCCCCTCCAGCCGAGCCTCCCCTGCCTACCTGGCCTCGCCATGACCCCACCTACAGACCCTCCCCCAGCCCGTGCCTGCGCCTGCCCTGCCCTAGCCACGCCAAGCACGTGAGGAGGAGAGAAAGGTGGCACCGAGGCCACCTTTTTCCACCCCGAGCCCCCACGGCACCCCCTCTCCTCTTCGTCCTTATCTACCCCTTCCTCTCGCCTCTGGCCTCTCCCAGATCCACCCAGGGCCTCACCCTCTCCCCCTCTCCTCTCCAGCTACCCCATCCCTACCACCGTCTACCCCGGCCGCCGCTCTCGGTGTCGCCGTCCATCTACACATCCAGGAGGCGGGCGTGCAGACGCGGTTGTCGCGAAGGACCACGGTCGTCGTCTGCGTCGCCCTGTACACGGCCACGAGGAGGAGGAGCTCCAGAACCGCCGGTACCAGCGCCGCCCCGACGAAATCCTAGCTTCGCTCGGCCCCTGCCTCGTCGACGATCGCCGACGCCTCTCCCCGAACCACCACCTCCAACAGCCCCGCGGTGAGCCACCGACCCCCCTAGACATGCCCCTGTCCCTCTTCGCTTCCTGGTTGCGTCGGGCGTTTCGTTGAACGCTCACAAGGCCGCCGCCGCTATGTCTCGCACGCCAGCCGTAGTTCCTCATCTAACCGCTGCCTCTCCGACACCAAACCCACCTAGCTGCAGCGGTCGCCACCGCCTGTGTCGCTGGTTCGACCCGCGTCACAAGGCCGTCATTGCCGCCGTTTGTCGCCGAGATTCGTAGAAGAAAAAGATCGCGTGATACTTTTCCATAACCCCCACCTTTTTGCTCACAAGAACCGCGATCCCTCCGGACCCACCTGCTCATGCCATTGCCTTTTGCAAAAGGATCCCAAGAATTGTTTCAATCAAACCGGTCCCCCTTTTCTGTCTGCGTGTTGGGCCCGATCAACCTGGCCCACCGTCGGCAAAGGGCTAGGTCTGCCTAAGTAAAAGGGGCTTTTCATATCTGTTTTAAACTAAATCTTTTCAAATTGTTTTGAAATTCAAAATTCAAATCTGTTTATAATAACTTTTAATATACAAATCCAAATAATACAAATGATATATGTTTTAGATCAGAAAAATGTGAGGATTTCAAATATGCCATCAAAATATATTTTGAACACTTAAAATTTCAAGTTGAATTAAATTACAATAAAGTTCCCTTCACCTTAATTAATTAATAACTTTTGATTTATAACTCCAAATTTAACAAATGATATGTCTAAAATGATCATTTCGTGAGACCTTTATGTTTATGCATTCCATGTTCTGAATTGCAGCATGCATCATATAAATATAATGTAAACAGCAACTAATATGAGGATGAAATGTGGCCAAAACTCAATAAAATGTTCACTTCTTGTATTCTACACCTCACCCATGCCATGCTACATTATTGCCATGCAACTTGTGCATCATTCATCATGGCATGATTGTTTGCTTGACGCATTTTATTCCTATGCTTGTGCACTTTATTTATGTTGGCCCTTGTTTGTTTGGTTCTTCTTCGAATAGACGCTGAGCAGGGGATATATCAAGAGAACCAGGAGCACTACCCAGATCCTTCTCTCGCTTCAACTGAGCTGCCAGGCAAGCACTACCACATGCTTGCATACATATAGTACCTATTGCCTCTATCTTATTCTTGCATCATTGAGTCGCGATTGCATTAAACTGAATCCCAAGTATTGCATAGCCTTTACTTTTAAACCCCACCAAGCTTGTTCCTCCATCCCATGAGCCATTACTACAGGAGTTGTTTGAGCCATGCGAGTCGTAGAACAGCATGTGTAGGGTATGAGTCGATGGATAACGAGGTACCTAAACAACTTAACCCGAGTAGTAATGGGATAACTAATGAAAGTGGCACCGTGAGCAATATCTGCTATTTGGTTTTTCCCTCACTTGTGTCCGTGGGACCCGAGTACTTGATTCCTGTTCCTTGAATATTCGCGCTATCCACATCCGGGAGGCTTATGGGACCCCCCTGAGCCAGAGCTTGATTCATACCTATTTCTTGGGGCCACAAACTAGTTTGAGGTTTTATTTACTATCTTGTACTTATGCCATGCTTTACTGCTTTATTTACGATTGTGCGAGGAGCACCTGTACTGTTTAGGTAAGCGGAGTGTTTTCGCGGTATCGACAAGCCCAGTCACATTTTCGGGTTCCCAGTCGCTTACAGCCATTGACGCAAACCTTGAGTCCGTCTCGGAGTCAGCTAACTTCGTTGCGGGTGTACTCAATGGGGTGGCCCCCTGAAATATTTCTGAATCATGTGATTGCTTTGTCGTGAAGGCCTCGTTGGGTTTTGATTTGGTTTTTCCGAGGTTGATCGAGTGTGTGTTGCTATTTGTGCACCCCTGCAGGGTAAAACTTTCTCGGCCGTGTCGCGGTAATGGACGACTTGGAGCACGGTTTCGATCATAGACAAGCATAATTAAAGTACCGCTTTTAATTTGACTAAGTAACGACTAGTAAATAGTGCAACACTCATGGAATGGATAATAAAACTGCCAACGGATGGGGGTTATTTCCGCTTCCTCGTTGTTAGCGAGGAGGAGGATGGATCCGTGATATTCTTTATAAATGTTGTCATTAATTCACGGACATCCGTCTATCTTTGGTTAGGCGGATGGTTAGCGAGTATCTATAGAACTGTTAGGGTTTATCTTTTGCTGCAATTGCGTCACCCCGGGTTGTGTCCCCTTTAGAGGCATCAAGACTTGCTGAGTACCCCTAGGGTCTCACACGATAAATTGTTTGATTCAGATGGACAGGTACACTCACAAGATGGATACTGGGTGGAGGAGGTAGAAGATGTGGGCAACGATCGTTCGGTGTAGAGATTCCGGGAATGGGGATCCGTGAGATCTGTGGGCGGGATGTGCTTATTTATGGGGCATCTTATGCCGATTTGCTTCTTATCCGTACTCGGATCTTGTTTGCCGCTTACCGATACTGATGTTTGATGTATGAGGAGATATCCTAAACTATTATATCTAGCTAGGACATTTGAATCTTGCCGTATGGCGTTGCTATATTTCCTTTCTTTTTAGATGGAATGGCTCTGATGTACTGTTGTATGGTGGCTTGCATACATACTCATTTGTGTATGTAGTTGATCCCTTCGCCTGCCGATTACGCCGCCCGTTCTTGTCCCGATGTTTGGAAATGGTTGGGACGGCCGAAAGGTCTAGCTGTGAGTGGCATTTGGGCCCCACCGTACTATTTCAACCATTTCCGCTCATCCAGGCTTGTAACTAGGAGCGTAATTCACCGAGGTAGTTACATACACCAGCCCCCGAGCCATTGAGTAGCTTTGATCCGTCAAAGTGCATTACCCAATATTCTGGTTCTGGTACATGAGTATCATCTGGCATCTCCATCCAATCCCCAATGAAATCTACCAAGGCTTGTGACTTGATAGCGTCGCGTCTCTTGTAGGTGATTTCGAAGGCGGCAAGATTGATACCCCACATCGCCACCCTTCCTGTAGCGTCAATGTCGTTGATGATGTCGGATAGTGGAGCCTTGCTCACTATTGTGATTGGGTTCTCCGGGAAGTAGTGACCTAGCTTCCGAGAATCAAGGAGAACTCCATAAGATAGCTTCTGGTAGTGCGGGTAACGCTGCTTGGACTCTGTCAAGACCTTGCTTACATAGTAAACTTGTCGTTGTACTCCATACTCATGCATTGGTTCCTTCCGTTCCACCACAACGACAATGTTGATAACCCGGTTGGTGGCCACCATGTAGATTAACATAGGCTCCATTTACTCAGCTGCTGCAAGTATAGGCACAGAAGAAAGTATCCTTTTTAGATCCTTAAGCGCAGCGTATGCCTTATCTCTCCATATGAATTTGTCTGCCTTATTTAGCAACTTGTATAGCGGTAGAGCCTTCTCTCCAAGTCGACTAACGAACCGGCTTACCATTACAACGTAGCCTGTGAGCCATTAGATGTCCTTCAGGCATGTCAGACATTTGATGTTGAGGATGTCCTTGATCTTCTCCGAGTTGACCTCAATTACACGTTGGGAGACGATGAAGACCAACAATTTGCCAACTGGAACCCCGAAGATGCACTTCTTGGGTTTGAGCATCATGTTGTATTTTCGGAGGTTATCAAAAGTTTCCTTTAAGTCGGAGATTAAGTCGTTTGAATTTTTTGAAATCACCGCGATATCGTCCATGAAAGCATGAACGTTCTGACCAATTTGGTCGTGTAGGCAATGTTGCATAGTCCTCTAGTACATAGCACTTGTGTTTTTTAACCAAAGGGCATCGTGACATAGAAAAACATGTCGTAAGGTGTGGTGAATGAAGTGGCCAATTGGTCCAACTTCATCATATTAATATGGTGGTATCCTGAATATGCATCTGGAAAACACAGAAGTTCCAGGCCAGTCGTCGAGTCAATGACTTGGTCAATGCGAGGCAAAGCAAACTGATCATTCGGGCTTGCTTTGTTGGTGTAGTCAATGCACATTCTTAATTCTTTTGTTCCCTTTTTGGACACAAGTACCGGATTGGCCACCCACTGGGTGTGAAGGACTTCTCGGATAAAACTAGCCTTAAGTAACCTAGCTATCTATTTGCCAATGGCGCGTCTCTTCTCGTCCCCGAAGCGTCATAGAGGTTGTTTCACCGGTTTGTATTTTGGATCAATGTTTAAGCTGTGCTCGGCAAATTCCCTAGGTACACCTTTCATGTCAGGAGGTTTCCAGGAAAAGATTTCTCTATTCTCACGGAGGAACTCGACGAGCGCGCTTTCATATTTGGGATCCTGGTTTGTAGCAATGGCGGTGAGCTTGGAGGCATCACCTACCACAAGTTCCACCGGCTTGGTTTCGATGGTGGACTTGAAGGCGGGATCGAAGTCAGAAATCTGTTTCTTTGATGCCGACATCTCCGAGGCATCGACCTGGCTCTGGATATCCTTGAAGTCTTCGTCGTAGAGGACGACTTCTGCAAAGGCTGCTTCTCCAATCTCGCAGTCCCTTGCCTTGGAAAAGCTTCTGGAAACGATGATGACACCGTTTGGTCCGGGTATCTTGAGCTTGTTGTAGACGAAGCATGGCTTGGACATGAAGGAGTGGAAGATGTCACATCCGAATATGACGTGGTACACACTCTTGAAGGGGACCACTTTGAAGGTCATGCGCTCTTGGCGGTAATTTTTGACATCACCAAAGGTGACCGGAAGGGTGATGCACCTAAGGGACCGAGCTTCTCGTCCAGGGACTACACCATGAAACACGGTGCTGGTCCGCCTTAGGTTGGTCTCCGTCAAGTTCATCTTGTGCAGTGTATCCAGGTACATGATGTTGATGCTGCTTCCACTATCGACAAGGCACTTGGTGAACCCCCAACTGTCAATCAGGGGGTTGATGACCATGGCATATTGATTCTTTGTTGGAACAAGGTCAGGATGATCCTTCCTGTCTCATGTGATTGGAACTTCCGACCAATGCAAGTACTGGTGAACTGGGGGTAGGGTGGCCATCAGTATCCTCAGAGAGGTCTTCTGTGCCCGGACATTTGGGGTTCCAAGGAAAGTGCGGTAGACATGGGCCTTCTTCTCGAAGGGGTTCTTGCCCTTTACATCGCCCTTGTCGGATTTCTTGGGGCCTACGTCCTCGTCCATGTCAATTAAATCCTTGGACTCCTCTTCATTATTCTTCCCTTTGCCCTTGCCTCGCTGTCAGTTCTTCCGTCTTTGCTTGTAGCCACACTCCGGGTCTTCCTTGAGATCGTTGACGAACTTGCACTGTCGGTTGGTGTGAGTGGCTTTGCCATTGGCATCGAGGTGTACGAAGCACAGCATATCGCGGTACTCCTCGTATGTCTAGGGAACACAGGGCGCTGCCGAGGTGGTTTCACTACCATGATGTTGCCCACGACCAGCCCCCGGCCTCGGCCGCGCTGTCCGCCATCACCTCTGCCTGCAAACATCATGGCTACCATGTCGGAAGTTGGCTTTTATTCTAGCAGATTCTTCCGCTTATTATTGTTGTTCCTCTTGACTAGGGTTGCAATGGCAATTGTCGGCAAGGATCCACAAGCGTCATCGTCAGAAGCCGCAAACTCACTGGCCAAGGAGATCATCTGATTGAGATCTAGCTTGTGATTGTCCTGCAGACGCTATAACTTATACCAGAGTTGTAGGGTTTGCAGCATGGAAAACAAAAAATTCTATCGCGGGAACACACAAAACCAAGATCTATTCTACGAGATCGGTGCAACGAGATTGTAGAGAACTAAACCTCGAAGATCCAAAACGTTTAATGAGATTCGGATCTCGTGGTTGATGTAGTCGATCACTTGACAATCTCAAGATTGTCGGGGGGATAACCCCCGGTAGGGTCACGAGAGGTGAAACATAGCACATCTTGGTTAGCTCCGAGTAAAGAAAGAACCAGGTCGGGTAAGATAAGCATGAGCGGCCGACATAGTTTATATGTCGTCCTGCATAAGACAAAGTTGTAATTCTTGCAGGAACCGACGAGCCGAGTCTACCGAGGAAGGGACGAGTCACGTAGGACACGTGGCACCTTTCCGAGTAAGGTTCAGGAGGGACCATGGTAAAGCATGGTCAAAACAGAAGGGCGACGCCGGGTGACACAAAAGGAGCCGGGTGACGCCCAAAGCATACGCTGACGCACAAAGTTACAGCATGACGCCAAAAGCAACAGGAAGCAGCATACCAAAAGACCGTTAGCTGTCAAGCTTTATGGACTGGGCCATTGGGATTAGGACAAGCCCATGACCCGGCCCACATTGTAGGGACCAAGATCCAAACAGTAAACCCTAGAACCCAAAGGGGTATAAGCTATTTAGCACTGCCTACATAAGGAAGGGCATAGCTGTAGTAGAAGAAGGTTGGACCAAGTAGGGAACTAGTGCACAAAACCCTAGTTCATACAGCTCAAGGAGCACTTGTAACCTTCGGGTATCAATCAAATCGCTAAGTCTGGAGACTTCTTCTTGTTCTTCGTGCATGGCTCGACCGTGCACTCCCTCCCCGATGACCACAAGCACCCATTCGGCCCCCAACTTAAACCTACCCATGGCATCTGCCGTGACACCAGCATGACAGCTGGCGCCCACCGTGGGGCAGAAGCAGGTGCTTGATGGAGTCTTCATCCGGACGGACAACATCATCGCCAAGACCGGCGAGCGCGTCTACTCCGGCCTCATCCAGAGGTTTGGAGCGCTCAACTTCGTCAGCGACAACGCGGGCTACTTCGGAACCAAGCCGTTCCCTAGGGGCGGTCGCTTCATCAAGTTCGGTGAGCACCAGGTCTATGTCGCGGTGCGCGTGGAGCGCGCATATCCTGAGCGTGTCGTCCTGGCGTCGGATCTGCCAGCGATTCCTGTCGCTGGGAAGCTTCACCAACTCGTCTCCATGGAGGTAATGATGACATCGCCAAACCCCGCGGCTCCGCTAATAGTTCTAGTAGTGAATGAGAATGTTGAGGGAGGAAATCATGAGGAAATGCCAAGGGCTGCAAGGACAGCAAAGGCATCACTGGAAAAACCAGAAAACATAGCTAGGAGTAAAAGGGCTAAGGAGCTGCAGGAAGAAATAGACAAGTTGGCAGAGCCAGTAGCACAGGCAACTGACCCGGCACGGGTGCAAGCCGAGTTGGAGGAGGCCAGGATAAAAGTTCAGGAGAAATCCAAGGAATTGGCGCAGTTACAGCAGGATGTGGATATCACCATCAAAGAGCTCAACTCGGCAAATCGAGTCAAGGGCGCAAAGACCCGGCTTGATGCAACGATATTGAGAGGAAGAAACCTCAACGAAGAGCTGGAAGATGCAACGTCAAAAATAACGCTAGAGAACAGCAATGAAACAGCCATGAGGCCAACATATAACACATCAGCAACTAATCTGCGAGCAACAGAGGCAGCAATGGCAGAGTTACCCCATTTGGAGGGATAAGCAAAGAAAAGACAACAAGAACGAGTCAATGAACTAGTAAGAGCAGCTAGCATGCCGAATGAAGCGTATTACAGAGCAAATCCAGGTATAGCAAGAAGGTCACAGCTGGTTCACTCGGCAACTCCTGTCCCGGCAAGATCAGCAGGGCACACGGCTTCCTCACCAGGAGCGGCGCCTAGGCCGAGAAAAGAAAAGAGTGTGGATTCTGGAAGAAACAAGCAGATGGTCGCCTATGATCCGGCAGTGGTTCAAGGAAACCCGACACATGCACAGGGGGCGAGAAGGAATAATGCCCAAGGAAATGAAAACCAGGAGAATGCAAGCCGAGAAAGGAAAGCAGGGCAAAGAAATGACAACGGAGGGCAAAATTTTGTGCCTCAAGCTAGGCGTAGAACTCACTCGGCGGGAGAAGGAAATCCAGCGCCGAATAATGCACCAGCTCAACCTGAAAGAAGACATCAAAGCGCGGGAAAAGCAGCTCAACAGCCTGCTGACCCGAACGCGAATAAGTACAATGATGGTTACTCGGCTATGTTGAATGAAGGATATGAATTGCCGGATCACACATATCAAGAAATGGGAGCTAGAATCAGAGGCAGGAACCTTCAGCCAGATGATGCAAGGATGAAGCTTGACCGAATAAAAATGGCATAGATAATTGAATCGCAAGGTCCGCAGGGTCCACCATGCTTTGGCCCAAGGATCATGAAGGATCCACCAGTACCAAATTTCCAGATGGCCAGAGGGACAAAAACGTATGATGGAAGTACCAACCCAGAGGACTGGCTCAAAGATTATGGAACTGCTGTGAAGATCGCGTAGGGAAATTTGAGATGGGCAGTATGATATGTACCACAGATGCTGGTGTAGGGTTTCGTAGCATGGAAAACAAAAAAATTCTATCGCATACAAACAAACAAGCCAAGATCTATCTACTAGATTGTAGCAACGAGTCGATGGAATAACTTACCCTCGAAGATTCCAAAGTGTTTAACGAGAGCGGATTCTCGTGGGTGATGTAGTCGTACTCTTCCCGATCTCAAGATCGCGTAGACGATCCTTCCGGCAGCTCTCCCGCAGTCGGTCACACGTTCGGTACTCGATGAAGACCTTCCTCTCCCTTGTTCCAGCAGGCAGCGGAGGTTGTAGCACTCTCCTCGCGATTCCGGCAGCACAACGGCGTGGTACCGGAAGTAGAGGGGAGATCTCGCAGGGCTTCGCCTTAAGCCGGAGCGAGTATGGTGGAGTATGAGAGAGCTCCTCGGCGATCTAGGGTTTAGACACACCAAGGAGGAGGTGCTAGAGCCGGCGGCTAGGGTTCCGGGGACCCCCAAGTCGGCGGCTAGGGCAAAACCCTAGGGGGGCGGCGGCGGCTATGGTGGGCTGCAGCTTCTAGGGTTTGAGGTGAGGGACTTGTGTGCTCTAGGAGGGAGCCCTGCCCCTCCTTATATAGGTGGAGGGGCCGGCGGCCAAGGGGAGGGAGGGGAGTCCCTCCCCAACTCGGCTTGGAGGGGGCGCCGCCGGTTGGAGGAGGGATTCCCTCCCCAACTCGGTTTCCCACTTCCTCCTCTTTTCCTCTTTCCAAATTTAGCCGTTTGACTTTTCAATTTAGCCGTTTGACTTTTCAAACTAGGATTTGAATTAATCCTTTATTTGGAACAGCGATGACACTTAGTACATGATGCAATCATTCCAACTTGCAATGACACATTCATGTACCTCTTCCCCTCCGGAGTGCCGGACATTCCGGAACCTTCTAGAACATTCCCGATGAAAACACCGGAATCATTTCCGAACTCCGAAACGAGACTTTCTTTATATGAATCTTATTCTCCGGACCATTCCGGATCACCTCGTGATATCCCGGATCCCATCCGAGACTCCGAACAACATTCGGTCTCTTTCTCATTCATTCCATAACTACTCAAACAACGTCGAATCCTTAAGTGTGTCTCCCTACGGTTCGTGAATTATGCGGACATGATCGAGACACTTCTCGGAACAATAACCAATAGAGGAATCTGGAAATTCATATGGCTCCCACATATTTCTACGATTACTTTGCGATCAAATGAACCACTTACATACGATACCAATTTCCCTTTGTATCACGATAGTTTACTTAACCGAGGTTATGATCGTCGGTATCTCTGCATACCTAGTTCAACCTCGTTACCGATAAGTACTCTTTTCTCGTTCCCGTGATATGTGATCCCTTGTGAGCCAGTCACATGCTTGCAAGCTAATTGGATGACATTCCACCGAGAGGGCCCAGAGTATATCTATCCGTCATATGGGTGGACAAATCCCACTCTTGATCCATGTGTCTCAACCAATACTTTCCGAACACTCAATGCCACCTTTATAGCCACCCAGTTACGGTGTGGTGTTTGATGTCATCAAAGCATCCATCCGATAAAGGTGATATGCATGATCTCATGGTCGAAGGAATTAGGTTACTATGTATCAGAAAGCATATAGCAATTGAACTATTGAAATGACTTGATCTTTATGATATGCTTATCTATAGGAGTATGTCCATCATATCATTCTCCTAACGATATGATCTTGTTGTTGATAACATCTCAATGTTCATGATAGGGAAACCACAATCATTTATCAACCAACAAGCTAGTGATGTATAGAGGCTATACTAGGGACTTCAAATTAAGTTTACAAATCACACAAGTATCAATGTTTCCTTGTTAATACTATTATAGCATGAATGTAAACATTTATCATAAACACAAAGATATAATAATAACTACATTTATTATTGCCTCTAGGGCATATATCCAACAGTCTCCCACTTGCACTAGAGTCATCTAATCTAGATTACATGGTAATATACCGAACACCCATGGCAGTTTGGTGTTGGTCATGTTTTGCCCTCGGGAGAGGTTTAGTCAACGGATCCGCCACATTCAGATTTGTGTGTACTTTGCAAATCTTTATATCCCCATCTTGGATATGTTCTCGAATAGCGTGAAAACGCAGCTTGATGTGCTTCATCTTCTTGTGTGACCTTGGTTCTTGCGCATTGGCTATGGCGCCCATGTTATCATAGTAGATAGACATTGGGTCCAGCGCAGTAGGAACCACACCCAGCTCTGTAATGAACTCTTTCATCCATATCGCTTCTTGTGAAGCCTCCGAAGCAGCCATGTATTCCGATTCAGTTGAAGATCTCCCCTAAACGCTTTGCTTTGCACTCCTCCAGTTAACTGCTGCACCATTCAAAATAAATACGTATCCAGATTGTGATTTAGAATCATCCGGATCGGTGTTCCAACTAGCATCGGTGTAACCATTAACAACGAGTTGTTCATCACCTCCATAAGAAAGAACCATATCCTTAGTTCTTCTCAAGTACTTAAGGATGTTTTTGACCGCTGTCCAATGATCCACTCCCGGATCATTTTGATAGCTGGTAGTCAAACTAACAGCATATGCAATGTTGGGTCTAGTACATAGCATGGCATACATTAGAGATCCTATGGCTGAGGCATAGGGAGTATTACTCATCCTTTCTCTATCTTCTGCCGATGTCGGACTTTGAGTTTTACTCAAGGTCGTATTGGGCAACATGGGCAAGAACCCTTTCTTGCTATCTTCCATTCCAAATATCTTTAGAACTTTGTCCAAATATGTACTCTGTGACAATGATATTTGGCGTTTCGATCTATCTCTATAAATCTTTATGCCTAATATTGTAAGCTGCTTCGCCAAGATCCTTCATTGAAAAACTATTATTCAAATATTCCTTGACACTATTAAGAAGGTCTACATCATTCCCAATCAACAATATGTCATCTACATATAGTATTAAGAATGCTACAGAGCTCCCACTCACTTTCTTGTAAATACAAGCTTCTCCATAAGTTTGTATAAAACCAAAACTTTTGATCACCTTATCAAAACGTTGATTCCAACTTCGGGATGCTTGCTTCAATCCATAGATGGATCGTTGAAGTTTGCATACCTTGTTAGCATCTTTAGGATCGACAAAACCTTTGGGTTGCATCATATACAACTCTTCATCAATGTCTCCATTGAGGAATGTTGTTTTGACATCCATCTGCCATATCTCATAATCGTAATATGCAGCGATTGCTAACATAATCCTCACGACTTTAGCTTCGCCATCGTGAGAAAGTCTCATCGTAGTCAACTCCTTGAATTTGTCGAAACCCTTTTGCGACAAGTCGAGCTTTATAGATAGTAACATTACCATCAGCATCTGTTTTCTTCTTGAAGATCCATTTGTTCTCGACAGCCTTCCGGCCATCCGGTAAGTCCACCAAAGTCCATACTTGGTTTTCGTACATGGATCCAATCTCGGATTTCATGGCTTCTTGCCATTTATTGGAATCTGGGCTCATCATCGCTTCCTCATATGTCTCAGGGTCATCGGTGTTGTTCACCAACATGACACTCATAACGGGATCATACAAATCTAGAGTGGTACGAGTTCTCGTTGACCTCCGAGGCTCTGTAGCAACTTCAACCGAAGTTTCATGATCACATCATTAGATTCCTCTCTAATTGGTGCAGGCACCACAGGAACTTCCGGTGCTGCGCTACTCGCAATTTCGAGAGAAGGTTCGACAACCTCGTCGAGTTCTACTTTCCTTCCAGTCACTTCTTTCGAGAGAAATTCCTTCTCTAGAAAGGATCCATTCTTGGCAACGAAGATTTTGCCTTCGGATCTATGATAGAAGGTATACCCAATAGTTTCCTTCGGGTATCCTATGAAGACGCATTTTTCCGCTTTGGGTTCAAGCTTGTCCGGCTGTAACTTCTTTACATAGGCTTCGCATCCCCAAACTTTAAGGAACGACAATTTAGGTTTCTTCCCAAACCATAATTCATACGATGTCGTTTCAACGGATTTAGACGGTGCCCTTTTTAAAATGAATGTGGCTGTTTCTAATGCATAACCCCAAAATGATAGCGGTAAATCTGTAAGTGACATCATAGAACGAACCATATCTAAGAGAGTTCGATTACGATGTTCGGACACACCATTAAGTTGTGGTGTTCCTGGCGGTGTCAACTGTGAAAGTATTCCGCATTTCTTCAAATGCTCGCCAAACTCGTAACTTAGATACTCACCTCCACGATCAGAACGTAGAAATTTAATCTTCTTGTTACGTTGATTCTCTACCTCACTTTGAAATTCCTTAAACTTCTTGAAAGTTTCGGACTTATGTTTCATGAAATAGATATACCCATATCTACTCAAGTCATCCGTGAAGGTAAGAACATAACGATAACCACCGCGCGATGCTACACTCATTGGACCACACACATCGGTATGTATGATTTCCAATAAGTCCGTAGCTCGCTCCATCATACCAGAAAATGGAGTCTTAGTCATTTTACCCATCCGACATGCTTCGCATCTATCAAGTGATTCGAAATCAAGTGATTCAAGAAGTCCATCGGAATGGAGTTTCTTCATACGCTTCACTCCAATGTGACCAAGACGATTGCCACATATAGGTCGAGTTATCGCCGATTTCAAACGCTTAGCCTCAATGTTGTTGATATGTGTATTTCCACTCGAGATTCAATAAGAATAGACCATCTATCAAAGGTGCATGTGCATAAAACATATTACTCATATAAATCGAACAACCATTATTCTCGGACTTAAACAAGTAACCGCCTCGCAATAAACAAGATCCCGATATAATGTTCATGCTCAACGCAGCACCAAATAACAATTATTTAAGTATAAAACTAATCCCGATGGTAGATGAAGGGGTAGCGTCGACCGCGATCACATCAACCTTTGATCCGCTTTCCCACGCCGCATCGTCACCTCGCTCTTCGCTAGCTTCCGCTTATTCTGCAGACCTGTTTGAGTTACAAATATGAGCAACCGAACCAAGATCAAATACCCAGGCACTACTACGAGTACTAGTGAGATACACGTCAATAACATGTATATCAGATATACCTTTCTTCTTGATGTTGCCGTTCTTCAAATCCGCCAAGTACTTTGGGCAATTCCGCTTCCAGTGACCTTCTCCCTTGCAGTAAAAGCACTCAGTATCAGGCTTAGGTCCAGCCTTGGTCTTCTTCGCCGGCGTGGTAACTTTCTTACCACCCTTCTTGAAGTGTCCCTTCTGCTTAGACTTGCCTTTCTTGAATTTGGTGGTCTTATTGACCAACAAGACTTGGTGCTCTTTCTTGATCTCCACTTCTGCAGACTTCAACATAGCAAACAGTTTTGGCAACTGCTTGTTCATGTTCTGCATGTTTTAGTTCATCACAAAGTTCTTGTAACTTGGTGGTAGTGATTGGAGGACACGGTAAATCCCCAAAGCATTAGGAATCACTATACCCAAGCTTTGAAGTTTGTTTGCGTGCCCAGACATCTTAAGCACATCCTCACTGACGGAGCTGCCCTCTTCCATCTTGCAGTTAAAGAACTTCTCAGAATCCTCATAACTTTCAATTGTCGCATGAGTCTCAAAGATCAATTTGAGATCCTCGACAATATCATATGGGTCTGAATTCTCTAACCTTTTCTGAAGCTCCGATTCCAAACCATACAAGATAGCACACTGAACTATGGAGTACTGATTCTTCCGAGCGAGGTAAACATTCTTTACTTCATCGGAAGCATCAGCTGCAGGTGGGTCACCCAGCGGTGCATCCAGCACATAGGTCAAATTACCAGCTGTGAGGACAATCCTCAAATTGCGGAACCAATCCACGAAGTTGCTTCCATTGTTTTGTAGGGTTTCGTAGCATGGAAAACAAAAAATTTCTATCGCATACAAACAAACAAGCCAAGATCTATCTACTAGATTGTAGCAACGAGTCGATGGAATAACTCACCCTCGAAGATTCCAAAGTGTTTAACGAGAGCGGATTCTCGTGGGTGATGTAGTCGTACTCTTCCCGATCTCAAGATCGTGTAGACGATCCTTCCAAGGCGTTCGGCTCCTCCATAGTCGGTCACACGCTCGATTACTCGCGAAGACCTTCCTCTCCTTGTTCCAGGAAGCGGAGGTTGTAGCACTCTCCTCGCGATTCCGGCAGCACAACGGCGTGGTACCGGAAGTAGAGGGGAGATCTCGCAGGGCTTCGCCTTAAGCCGGAGCGAGTATGGTGGAGTATGAGAGAGTCCCTCGACGATCTAGGGTTTAGACACGCCGAGGAGGAGCAAGCCAGCGGCTAGGGTTTATCTAGGCGGCGGCGGCGGTTTGCCCTAGGCCCGGCGGTGGCTATGGAGGCGGCGGCTGCTTGGGGCTAGGGTTTGGAGGAGAGGATCTTGTGTGTCCAGGAGGGGAGCCCTGTCCCTCCTTATATAGGTGGAGGGGGCGGCCGGCCAAGGGGAGGGAGGGGAGTCCCTCCCCAACTCGGCTTGGGTGGGCGTCGCCGGTTGGAGGAGGGATTCCCTCCCCAACTCGGTTTCCCACTCCTCCTCCTCCTCTTTCCAAAACTTGCCATTTGACTTTCAAACTAGCCGTTTGACTTTTCAAATTAGGATTTGAATAAACCCTTTATTTTGGACAGCGAAGACACTTAGTACATGATGCAATCATTCCAACTTGCAATGACACATTCATGTACCCCTTCCCCTCCGGAGTGCCGGACATTCCAGAACCTTCTAGAACATTCCCGATGAAAACACCGGAACCATTCTCCAACTCCGAAACGGGACTTTCCTTATATGAATCTTATTATCCGGACCATTCCGGATCTCCTCGTGATATCCCGGATCCCATCCGAGACTCCGAACAACATTCGGTCTCTTTCTCATCATACCATAACTACTCAAACAACGTCGAATCCTTAAGTGTGTCTCCCTACGGTTCGTGAATTATGCAGACATGATCAAGACACTTCTCCGAACAATAACCAATAGAGGAATCTGGAAATTCATATGGCTCCCACATATTTCTACGATTACTTTGCGATCGAATGAACCACTTACATACGATACCAATTTCCCTTTGTCTCACGATACTTTACTTATCCGAGGTCATGATCGTTGGTATCTCTGTATACCTAGTTCAACCTTGTTACCGATAAGTACTCTTTTCTCATTCCCGTGATATGTGATCCCTTGTGAGCCAGTCACATGCTTGCAAGCTAATTGGATGACATTTCACCGAGAGGGCCCAGAGTATATCTATCCGTCATATGGATGGACAAATCCCACTCTTGATCCATGTGTCTCAACCAATACTTTCCGAACACTCAATGCCACCTTTATAGCCACCCAGTTACGGTGTGGTGTTTGATGTCATCAAAGCATCCATCCGGTAAAGGTGATATGCATGATCTCATGGTCGAAGGAATTAGGTTACTATGTATCAGAAAGCACATAGCAATTGAACTCTTGAAATGACTTGATCTTTATGCTACGCTTATCTATAGGAGTATGTCCACCATATCATTCTCCTAACGATATGATCTTGTTGTTAATAACATCTCAATGTTCATGATAGGGAAACCACAATCATCTATTAACCAACAAGCTAGTATTACATAGAGGCTTTACTAGGGACTTCAAATTAAGTTTACAAATCACACAAGTATTAATGTTTCCTTGTTAATACTATTATAGCATGAATGTAAATATTTATCATAAACACAAAGATATAATAATAACTACATTTATTATTGCCTCTAGGGCATATCTCCAACAGCCTCCACTTGCACTAAAGTCATCTAATCGATATTACTTGGTAAGATACCTAACACCCATTGCAGTTTGGTGCTGGTCATGTTTTGCCCTCGGGAGAGGTTTAGTCAACGGATCCGCCACATTCAGATCTGTGTGTACTTTGCAAATCTTTATATCCCCATCTTGGATATGTTCTCGAATAGCATGAAAACGTAGCTTGATATGCTTCAGCCTTCTGTGACCTTGGTTCTTGCGCATTGGCTATGGCGCCCATGTTATCAAAGAGATAGACATTGGGTCCAAAGACTAGGAACCACACCCTCTTTAATGCTCTTTCATCCATATCGCTTCTTGTGAAGCCTCCGGCAGCGACCATGTATTCAGATTCGTTGAAGATCTCGCCACAACGCTTTGTTTTGCACTCCTCCAGCTAATCTGCACCATTCAAAATAAATACGTATCCAGATTGTGATTTAGAATCATCCGGATCGGTGTTCCAACTAGCATCGGTGTAACCATTAACAACGAGTTGTTCATCACCTCCATAAGAAAGAACCATATCCTTAGTTCTTCTCAAGTACTTAAGGATGTTTTTGACCGCTGTCCAATGATCCACTCCTGGATCACTTTGATATCTGCTAGTTAAACAAACAGCATATGCAATGTCGGGTCTAGTACATAGCATGGCATACATTAGAGATCCTATGGCTGAGGCATAGGGAGTCTTACTCATCCTTTCTCTATCTTTTGCCGATGTCGGAATTTGAGTTTCACTGAAGGTCGTATTGGGCAACATGGGCAAGAACCCTTTCTTGCTATCTTCCATTCCAAACCTCTTTAGAACTTTGTCCAAATATGTACTTTGTGACAATGATATTTGTCGTTTCGATCTATCTCTATAATTCTTTATGCCTAATATATAAGCTGCTTCGCCAAGATCCTTCATGGAAAAACTATTATTCAAATATTCCTTGACACTATTAAGAAGGTCTACATCATTCCCAATCAACAATATGTCATCTACATATAGTATTAAGAATGCTACAGAGCTCCCACTCACTTTCTTGTAAATACAAGCTTCTCCATAAGTTTGTATAAAACCAAAACTTTTGATCACCTTATCAAAACGTTGATTCCAACTTCGGGGTGCTTGCTTCAATCCATAGATGGACCGTTGAAGTTTGCATACCTTGTTAGCATCTTTAGGATCGACAAAACCTTTGGGTTACATCATATACAACTCTTCATCAATGTCTCCATTGAGGAATGCTGTTTTGACATCCATCTGCCATATCTCATAATCATAATATGCAGCGATTGCTAACATAATCCTCACAGATTTTAGATTCTCTACTGGTGAGAAAGTCTCATCGTAGTCAACTCCTTGAATTTGTCGAAACCCTTTTGCGACAAGTCGAGCTTTATAGACAGTAACATTACCATCAGCATCTGTTTTCTTCTTGAAAATCCATTTGTTCTCGACAGCCTTCCGGCTATCCGGTAAGTCCACCAAAGTCCATACTTGGTTTTCGTACATGGATCCAATCTCGGATTTCTTGGCTTCTTGCCATTTATTGGAATCTGGGCTCATCATCGCTTCCTCATATGTCTCAGGATCATCGGTGTTGTCCACCAACATGACACTCATAACGGGATCATACCAATCTGGAGTGGTACGAGTTCTCGTTGACCTGCGAGGCTCTGTAGCAACTTCAACCGAAGTTTCATGATCATCATCATTAGCTTCCTCTCTTATTGGTGCAGGCACCACAGGAACTTCTTCCGTGCGCTACTACTCGCAATTTCGAGAGAAGGTTCGACAACCTCGTCGAGTTCCACTTTCCTTCCAGTCACTTCTTTCGAGAGAAATTCCTTCTCTAGAAAGGATCCATTCTTGGCAACGAAGATTTTGCCTTCGGATCTATGATAGAAGGTATACCCAATAGTTTCCTTTGGGTATCCAATGAAGACGCATTTTTCCGCTTTGGGTTCAAGCTTGTCCAGCTGTAACTTCTTTTACATAGGCTTCGCATCCCCAAACTTTAAGGAACGACAATCTAGGTTTCTTCCCAAACCATAATTCATACGGTGTCGTTTCAACGGATTTAGACGGTGCCCTATTTAAAGTGAATGCGGCTGTTTCTAATGCATAACCCCAAAATGATAGCGGTAAATCTGTAAGTGACATCCTAGAACGAACCATATCTAAGAGAGTTCGATTAAGACGTTCGGACACACCATTGCGTTGTGGTGTTCCCGGCGGTGTCAACTGTGAAAGTATTCCGCATTTCTTCAAATGCTCGCCAAACTCGTAACTTAGATATTCACCTCCACGATCAGAACGTAGAAATTTAATCTTCTTGTTACGTTGATTCTCTACCTCACTTTGAAATTCCTTAAACTTCTCAAAAGTTTCGGACTTATGTTTCATGAAATAGATATACCCATATCTACTCAAGTCATCCGTGAAGGTAAGAACATAACGATAACCACCGCGCGATGCTACACTCATTGGACCACACACATCGGTATGTATGATTTCCAATAATTCCGTAGCTCGCTCCATCATACCAGAAAATGGAGTCTTAGTCATTTTACCCATCAGACATGCTTCGCATCTATCAAGTGATTCGAAATCAAGTGATTCAAGAAGTCCATCGGAATGGAGTTTCTTCAAACGCTTCACTCCAATGTGACCAAGACAACAGTGCCACATATAGGTCGAATTATCGTTTGATTTCAAACGTTTAGCCTCAATGTTGTTGATATGTGTATTTCCACTATCGAGATTCAATAAGAATAGACCATCTATCAAAGGTGCATGTGCATAAAACATATTACTCATATAAATCGAACAACCATTATTCTCGGACTTAAACAAGTAACCGTCTCGCAATAAACAAGATCCCGATAACACCAAATAACAATTATTTAAGTATTAAACTAATCCCGATGGTAGATGAAGGGGTAGCGTGCCGACCGCGATCACATCAACCTTTGATCCGTTTCCCACGCGCATCGTCACCTCGTTCTTCGCTAGCTTCCGCAAAGACTGCTTCGAGTTACAAATATGAGCAACCGAACCAGTATCAAATACCCAGGCACTACTACGAGTACTAGTGAGATACACATTAATAACATGTATATCAGATATACCTTTCTTCTTGATGTTGCCGTTCTTCAAATCCTCCAAGTACTTTGGGCAATTCCGCTTCCAGTGACCTTCTCCCTTGCAGTAAAAGCACTCAGTATCAGGCTTCGGTCCAGCCTTGGTCTTCTTCGTCGGCATGGTAACTTTCTTACCACCCTTCTTGAAGTGTCCCTTCTGCTTAGACTTGCCTTTCTTGAATTTGGTGGTCTTATTGACCAACAACACTTGGTGCTCTTTCTTAATCTCCACTTCTGCAGATTTTAACATGGCAAAGAGTTCTGGCAACGTCCTGTTCATGTTTTGCATGTTGTAGTTCATCACAAAGTTCTTGTAACTTCGTGGTAGTGATTGGAGGACACGGTAAATTCCCAAAGCATTAGGAATCACAATACCCAAGCTTTGAAGTTTGTTTGCGTGCCCAGACATCTTAAGCACATGCTCACTGAGGGAGCTGCCCTCTTCCATCTTGTAGTTAAAGAACTTTTCAGAAGCCTCATAGCTTTCAATTGCCTCATGAGTCTCAAAGATCAATTTGAGATCCTCGACAATATCATATGGGTCTGAATTCTCAAACCTTTACTGAATCTCAGATTCTAAACCATACAAGATAGCACACTGAACTATGGATTACTGAGTCTTCCGAGTGAGGTAAACGTTCTTTACTTCATCGGCAAAGATCACCGCAGTGGGTCACCCAGCGGTGCATCCAGCACATAGGTCAAATTACCAGCTGTGAGGACAATCCTCAAATTGCGGAACCTATCCGCGAAGTTGCTTCCATTGTTTTTAACTTTTCTTTCTCTAGAAACGCATTAAAATTGATGGTAGGGGCTTCCATTGATCTACAACATATTTGCAATAGTTTATACTAAGTTTATGACAAATTGAGTTCAAATTAATAATAAAATTAATCTAAGTGAACTCCCACTCAAAACAATATCCCTCACATTGTTTTAGTGATCACACGAACCAAATCCACTACATCAACACCGATCATCACGAGAGTTGATATAGTTTCAATGGCGAACAATCGTCATGTTCATCATATCTACTATATGATTCATGCTTTACCTTTCGGTGATCCGTGTTCCGAGACCATGTCTGTACATGCTAGGCTCATCAAGATCAAACCTTAGTTTCCACATGAGCAAATCTGGCTTGCTCACGTTGTATACACTTGCGGAATCTAACACACCCGATCATCACGTGGTGCTTCGAAACAACAAGCTTTAGCAACGGTGCTAACTGAGGGTGAATACTTTATGACTTGAAATTCATGTGCATGAGGGATCATCTAATAATGCTACCGTCGTCTACTAAGCAATACAAGATGCATAAAGGATTAACATCACATCCAATTCATAATATGTGATATGATATGGCCTTTCTTCTTTGTGCTTCCGATCTCCATCTTCAAGCACGAACATGATCTCCATCATCACCGGCATAGCATCAAGGTCAATGACGCTTCTCCATGATTGTCGTCCACCGGCTTCAACTATTACAACTACTTTGAATAGACACGTGGGTCTTAACATAAATTAAAGACAACCATATGGCTCCTGCCGGTTGCCAACTTACAATAAGGAACATTGCATACATCAAATATAATCACAATCATGGCCATATCACATCACAGCACATCCCTGCAAAACAAAGTTAGACGCCTCTACTTTCTTTGCATGTTTTACGTGGTTTGGGGCTTTCAATAAGTGTCGTTCTAACTTACGAACAAGAACCACAACATTGATACTAGTATTGTTAATCACCCGTTGTAAATTGGATCTTAACTATGCTAGGAGAAACAGGCACCATAAAGCCACTTATGCAATACAAGTTGCATGTCAAGCGTGGAGCAAGTCTCATGAACGATGTCATGTAAGGTTAGCCCGGCCGCTTCATCCCAACATACCGCAAGATGCAAAGTACACAATAAGCAATCGACAATAAAGCATCAACGCCCACAATGACCATTGTGTTCTACTCGGCAACAGATCTACATATAGACACAGCTCGATACCACCAGAGGGTTTCGTAGCATGGAAAACAAAAAATTTCTATCGCATACAAAAAAACAAGCCAAGATCTATCTACTAGATTGTAGCAACGAGTCGATGGAATAACTCACCCGCGAAGATTCCAAAGTGTTTAACGAGAGCGGATTCTCGTGGGTGATGTAGTCGTACTCTTCCCGATCTCAAGATCGTAGACGATCCTTCCCAGGCTGCTCCTAAGCGCCCTCGCAATCGGTCACACGTTCGGTACTCGACGAAGACCTTCCTCTCCTTGTTCCAGCAAATGGAGGTTGTAGCACTCTCGCGATTCCTAAGACAACGGCGTGGTACCGGAAGTAGAGGGAAGATCTCGCAGGGCTTCGCCTTAAGCCGTAGCGAGTATGGTGGAGTATGAGAGAGTCCCTCGACGATCTAGGGTTTAGACACGCCGAGGAGGAGCAAGCCAGCGGCTAGGGTTTAGCTAGGCGGCGGCGGTTTGCCCTAGGGCCGGCGGCGGCGGCGGCTTGGGGCTAGGGTTTGGAGGAGAGGATCTTGTGTGTCCAGGAGGGGAGCCCTGCCCCTCCTTATATAGGTGGAGGGGGCGGCCGGCCAAGGGGAGGGAGGGGATTCCCTCCCCAACTCGGCTTGGGTGGGCGCCGCCAGTTGGAGGAGGGATTCCCTCCCCAACTCGGTTTCCCACTCCTCCTCCTCTTTCCAAAACTTGCCGTTTGACTTTCAAACTAGCTGTTTGACTTTTCAAATTAGGATTTGAATAAACCCTTTATTTTGGACAACGAAGACACTTAGTACATGATGCAATCATTCCAACTTGCAATGACACATTCATGTACCCCTTCCCCTCCGGAGTGCCGGACATTCCGGAACCTTCTAGAACATTCCCGATGAAAACACCGGAACCATTCTCCAACTCCGAAACGGGACTTTCCTTATATGAATCTTATTCTCCGGACCATTCCGGATCTCCTCGTGATATCCCGGATCCCATCCGAGACTCCGAACAACATTCGGTCTCTTTCTCATCATACCATAACTACTCAAACAACGTCGAATCCTTAAGTGTGTCTCCCTACGGTTCGTGAATTATGAGGACATGATCGAGACACTTCTCCGAACAATAACCAATAGAGGAATCTGGAAATTCATATGGCTCCCACATATTTCTACGATTACTTTGCGATCGAATGAACCACTTACATACGATACCAATTTCCCTTTGTCTCACGATACTTTACTTATCTGAGGTCATGATCGTCGGTATCTATGTATACCTAGTTCAACCTTGTTACCTATAATTACTCTTTTCTCGTTCCCGTGATATGTGATCCCTTGTGAGCCAGTCACATGCTTTCAAGCTAATTGGATGACATTTCACCGAGAGGGCCCAGAGTATATCTATCCGTCATATGGATGGACAAATCCCACTCTTGATCCATGTGTCTCAACCAATACTTTCCGAACACTCAATGCCACCTTTATAGCCACCCAGTTACGGTGTGGTGTTTGATGTCATCAAAGCATCCATCCGTTGAAGGTGATATGCATGATCTCATGGTCGAAGGAATTAGGTTACTATGTATCAGAAAGCATATAGCAATTGAACAATTGAAATGACTTGATCTTTATGCTACGCTTATCTATAGGAGTATGTCCACCATATCATTCTCCTAACAATATGATCTTGTTGTTAATAACATCTCAATGTTCATGATAGGGAAACCACAATCATCTATTAACCAACAAGCTAGTATTACATAGAGGCTTTACTAGGGACTTCAAATTAAGTTTACAAATCACACAAGTATTAATGTTTCCTTGTTAATACTATTATAGCATGAATGTAAATATTTATCATAAACATAAAGATATAATAATAACTACATTTATTATTGCCTCTAGGGCATATCTCCAACATGTTTTTCAACTTTTCTTTCTCTAGGAACGCATTAAAATTGATGGTAGGGGCTGCCATTGATCTACAACATATTTGCAATAGTTTAGACTAAGTTTATGACAAATTGAGTTCAAATTAATAATAAAGTTAATCTAGGTGAACTCCCACTCAAAACAATATCCCTCACATTGTTTTAGTGATCGCACGAACCAAATCCACCACATCAACACCGATCATCACGAGAGTTGATATAGTTTCAATGGCGAACAATCGTCATGTTCATCATATCTACTATATGATTCATGCTTTACCTTTCGGTGATCCGTGTTCCAAGACCATGTCTGTACATGCTTGGCTCGTCAAGATCAAACCTTAGTTTTCGCATGAGCAAATCTGGCTTGCTCACGTTGTATACACTTGCAAAATCTAACACACCCGATCATCACGTGGTGCTTCGAAGCAACAAGCTTTAGCAACGGTGCTAACTAAGGGTGAACACTCTATGACTTGAAATTCATGTGCATGAGGGATCATCTTATAATGCTACCATCGTCTACTAAGCAATACAAGCTGCATAAAGGATTAACATCACATCCAATTCAAAATATGTGATATGATATGGCCTTTCTTCTTTGTGCTTCCGATCTCCATCTTCTAGCACGAACATGATCTCCATCATCACCGGCATTGCATCAAGGTCAATGACGCCTCTCCATGATTGTCGTCCACCGGCTTCAACTATTACAACTACTTTGAATAGACACGCGGGTCTTAACATAAATTAAAGACAACCATATGGCTCCTGCCGGTTGCCAACTTACAATAAGGAACATTGCATACATCAAATATAATCACAATCATGGCCATATCACATCACAGCACATCCCTGCAAAACAAAGTTAGACGCCTCTACTTTCTTTGCATGTTTTACGTGGTTTGGGGCTTTCAATAAGTGTCGTTCTAACTTACGAACAAGAACCACAACATTGATACTAGTATTGTTAATCACCCGTTGTAAATTGGATCTTAACTATGCTAGGAGAAAGCACCATAAAAGCCACTTATGCAATACAAGTTGCATGTCAAGCGTGGAGCAAGTCTCATGAACGATGTCATGTAAGGTTAGCCCGGGCCGCTTCATCCCAACATACCGCAAGATGCAAAGTACACAATAAGCAATCGACAATAAAAGCATCAACGCCCACAATGACCATTGTGTTCTACTCGTGCAACAGATCTACATATAGACACAGCTCTGATACCACTGTAGGGTTTCGTAGCATGGAAAACAAAAAATTTCTATCGCATACAAACAAACAAGCCAAGATCTATCTACTAGATTGTAGAAACGAGTCGATGGAATAACTCACCCTCGAAGATTCCAAAGTGTTTAACGAGAGCGGATTCTCGTGGGTGATGTAGTCGTACTCTTCCCGATCTCAAGATCGTGTAGACGATCCTTCCGGCGCTGCGTTCCGGCAGCGCTCCCGTAGTCGGTCACACGTTCGGTACTCGACGAAGACCTTCCTATCCCTTTGTCCAGCAGGCAGCGGAGGTTGTAGCACTCTCCTCGCGATTCCGGCAGCACAATGGCGTGGTACCAGAAGTAGAGGGAAGATCTCGCAGGGCTTCTCCTTAAGCCGGAGCGAGTATGGTGGAGTATGAGAGAGTCCGTCGACGATCTAGGGTTTAGACACACCGAGGAGGAGCAAGCCAGCGGCTAGGGTTTAGCTAGGCGGCGGCGGCGGTTTGCCCTAGGACCGGCGGCGGCTTGGGGCTAGGGTTTGGAGGAGAGGATCTTGTGTGTCCAGGAGGGGAGCCCTGCCCCTCCTTATATAGGTGGAGGGGGCGGCCGGCCAAGGGGAGGGAGGGGAGTCCCTCCCCAACTCGGCTTGGGTGGGCGCCGCCAGTTGGAGGAGGGATTCCCTCCCCAACTCGGTTTCCCACTCCTCCTCCTCTTTCCAAAACTTGCCGTTTGACTTTCAAACTAGCTGTTTGACTTTTCAAATTAGGATTTGAATAAACCCTTTATTTTGGACAACGAAGACACTTAGTACATGATGCAATCATTCCAACTTGCAATGACACATTCATGTACCCCTTCCCCTCCGGAGTGCCGGACATTCCGGAACCTTCTAGAACATTCCCGATGAAAACACCGGAACCATTCTCCAACTCCGAAACGGGACTTTCCTTATATGAATCTTATTCTCCGGACCATTCCGGATCTCCTCGTGATATCCCGGATCCCATCCGAGACTCCGAACAACATTCGGTCTCTTTCTCATCATACCATAACTACTCAAACAACGTCGAATCCTTAAGTGTGTCTCCCTACGGTTCGTGAATTATGCGGACATGATCGAGACACTTCTCCGAACAATAACCAATAGAGGAATCTGGAAATTCATATGGCTCCCACATATTTCTACGATTACTTTGCGATCGAATGAACCACTTACATACGATACCAATTTCCCTTTGTCTCACGATACTTTACTTATCTGAGGTCATGATCGTCGGTATCTATGTATACCTAGTTCAACCTTGTTACCGATAATTACTCTTTTCTCGTTCCCGTGATATGTGATCCCTTGTGAGCCAGTCACATGCTTGCAAGCTAATTGGATGACATTTCACCGAGAGGTCCCAGAGTATATCTATCCGTCATATGGATGGACAAATCCCACTCTTGATCCATGTGTCTCAACCAATACTTTCCGAACACTCAATGCCACCTTTATAGCCACCCAGTTACGGTGTGGTGTTTGATGTCATCAAAGCATCCATCCGTTAAAGGTGATATGCATGATCTCATGGTCGAAGGAATTAGGTTACTATGTATCAGAAAGCATATAGCAATTGAACTATTGAAATGACTTGATCTTTATGCTACGCTTATCTATAGGAGTATGTCCACCATATCATTCTCCTAACGATATGATCTTGTTGTCAATAACATCTCAATGTTCATGATAGGGAAACCACAATCATCTATTAACCAACAAGCTAGTATTACATAGAGGCTTTTCTAGGGACTTCAAATTAAGTTTACAAATCACACAAGTATTAATGTTTCCTTGTTAATACTATTATAGCATGAATGTAAATATTTATCATAAACATAAAGATATAATAATAACTACATTTATTATTGCCTCTAGGGCATATCTCCAACATGGTTTTCAACTTTTCTTTCTCTAGGAACGCATTAAAATTGATGGTAGGGGCTGCCATTGATCTACAACATATTTGCAATAGTTTAGACTAAGTTTATGACAAATTGAGTTCAAATTAATAATAAAGTTAATCTAGGTGAACTCCCACTCAAAACAATATCCCTCACATTGTTTTAGTGGTCACACGAACCAAATCCACCACATCAACACCGATCATCATGAGAGTTGATATAGTTTCAATGGCGAACAATCGTCATGTTCATCATATCTACTATATGATTCATGCTTTACCTTTCGGTGATCCGTGTTCCAAGACCATGTCTATACATGCTTGGCTCGTCAAGATCAAACCTTAGTTTCCACATGAGCAAATCTGGCTTGCTCACGTTGTATACACTTGCAGAATCTAACACACCCGATCATCACGTGGTGCTTCGAAGCAACAAGCTTTAGCAACGGTGCTAACTAAGGGTGAACACTCTATGACTTGAAATTCATGTGCATGAGGGATCATATTATAATGCTACCATCGTCTACTAAGAAATACAAGATGCATAAAGGATTAACATCACATGCAATTCAAAATATGTGATATGATATGGCCTTTCTTCTTTGTGCTTCCGATCTCCATCTTCTAGCACGAACATGATCTCCATCATCACCGGCATTGCATCAAGGTCAATGACGCCTCTCCATGGTTGTCGTCCACCGGCTTCAACTATTACAACTACTTTGAATAGACACGCGGGTCTTAACATAAATTAAAGACAACCATATGGCTCCTGCCGGTTGCCAACATACAATAAGGAACATTGCATACATAATCACAATCATGGCCATATCACATCACTGCACACCCCTGCAAAACAAAGTTAGACGCCTCTACTTTCTTTGCATGTTTTACGTGGTTTGGGGCTTTCAATAAGTGTCGTTCTATCTTACGAACATGAACCACAACATTGATACTAGTACTGTTAATCATCCGTTGTAAATTGGATCTTAACTATGCTAGGAGAAATAGGCACCCACAAAGCCACTTATGCAATACAAGTTGCATGTCAAGCGTGGAGCAAGTCTCATGAACGATGTCATGTAAGGTTAGCCCGGGCCGCTTCATCCCAGCATACCGCAAGATGCAAAGTACACAAGAAGCAATCGACAATAAAAGTATCAACGCCCACAATGACCATTGTGTTCTACTCGTGCAACAGATCTACATATAGACACGGCTCTGATACCACTGTAGGGTTTCGTAGCATTGAAAACAAAAAAATTCTATCGCATACAAACAAACAATCCAATATCTATCTACTAGATTGTAGCAACGAGTCGATGGAATAACTTACCCTCGAAGATTCCAAAGTGTTTAACGAGAGCGGATTCTCGTGGGTGATGTAGTCGTACTCTTCCCGATCTCAAGATCGCGTAGACGATCCTTCCGGCAGCTCTCCCGCAGTCGGTCACACGTTCGGTACTCGATGAAGACCTTCCTCTCCCTTGTTCCAGCAGGCAGCGGAGGTTGTAGCACTCTCCTCGCGATTCCGGCAGCACAACGGCGTGGTACCGGAAGTAGAGGGGAGATCTCGCAGGGCTTCGCCTTAAGCCGGAGCGAGTATGGTGGAGTATGAGAGAGCTCCTCGGCGATCTAGGGTTTAGACACACCAAGGAGGAAGTGATAGAGCCGACGGCTAGGGTTCCGGGACACCCAAGTCGGCGGCTAGGGCAAAACCCTAGGGGGCGGCTATGGCTATGGTGCGGCTTCTAGGGTTTGAGGTGAGGGACTTGTGTGCTCTAGGAGGAGCCCCGCCTCCTTATATAGGTGGAGGGCCCGGCCAAGGGAGGAGGGAGTCCCTCCCAACTCGGCTTGGAGGGGGCGCCGCCGGTTGGAGGAGGGATTCCCTCCCCAACTCGGTTTCCCACTTCCTCCTCTTTTCCTCTTTCCAAATTTAGCCGGTTGACTTTTCAATTTAGCCGTTTGACTTTTCAAACTAGGATTTGAATTAATCCTTTATTTGGAACAGCGATGACACTTAGTACATGATGCAATCATTCCAACTTGCAATGACACATTCATGTACCTCTTCCCCTACGGAGTGCCGGACATTCCGGAACCTTCTAGAACATTCCCGATGAAAACACCGGAATCATTTCCGAACTCCGAAACGGGACTTTCTTTATATGAATCTTATTCTCCGGACCATTCCGGATCACCTCGTGATATCCCGGATCCCATCCGAGACTCCAAACAACATTCGGTCTCTTTCTCATTCATTCCATAACTACTCAAACAACGTCGAATCCTTAAGTGTGTCTCCCTACGGTTCGTGAATTATGCGGACATGATCGAGACACTTCTCCGAACAATAACCAATAGAGGAATCTGGAAATTCATTTGGCTCCCACATATTTCTATGATTACTTTGCGATCGAATGAACCACTTACATACGATACCAATTTCCCTTTGTCTCACGATAATTTACTTATCCGAGGTTATGATCGTCGGTATCTCTGCATACCTAGTTCAACCTCGTTACCGATAAGTACTCTTTTCTCGTTCCCGTGATATGTGATCCCTTGTGAGCCAGTCACATGCTTGCAAGCTAATTGGATGACATTCCACCAAGAGGGCCCAGAGTATATCTATCTGTCATATGGATGGACAAATCCCACTCTTGATCCATGTGTCTCAACCAATACTTTCCGAACACTCAATTCCACCTTTATAGCCACCCAGTTACGGTGTGGTGTTTGATGTCATCAAAGCATCCATCCGTTAAAGGTGATATGCATGATCTCATGGTCGAAGGAATTAGGTTACTATGTATCAGAAAGCATATAGCAATTGAACTATTGAAATGACTTGATCTTTATGCTACGCTTATCTATAGGAGTATGTCCATCATATCATTCTCCTAACGATATGATCTTGTTGTTGATAACATCTCAATGTTCATGATAGGGAAACCACAATCATTTATCAACCAACAAGCTAGTGATGTATAGAGGCTATACTAGGGACTTCAAATTAAGTTTACAAATCACACAAGTATCAATGTTTCCTTGTTAAAATACTATTATAGCATGAATGTAAACATTTATCATAAACACAAAGATATAATAATAACTACATTTATTATTGCCTCTAGGGCATATCTCCAACAGCTGGAAGGACCAGCTTGGGTATGGCTGAACAATTTGCCACCCGGAAGCATTAATAGCTGGATTGATTTTCACGACGCTTTTGTGAGCAATTTCACGAGCACTTACAAGAGGCCGAATCTCCCATAGCAACTGGCGATGTGCAAGCAAAGACCGAATGAGACGGACATGGAATTCCTCACAAGGTGGTGTACGATGTGCAACTCTTGTGAAGGGGTAATCGAGTCACAGGCAATTGATTGGTTTGCACAAGGATGCAGAAATGGAAGTGTGCTATGGCGAAGGTTACAGAGAGATATGCCGGCAAGTCTGGCAGAAATGATAAGAATTGCTGATTCGTATGTGTTAGGAGATCCGACTCGGTCGCTGCTTATGTCGGCAGACTGGATGACTGAGACTCAGATCTATGACGCTGCCGGGTCGCAAAGGCGCCAGGAAAGGTCCGAATACAGAAGCAAGAGAAGAGACGAAAGACCAGATTATAGATATGGTTTGACTCAGGTCGCGGCCGTAAGTCAGGATCATCCGGATCCTAGAGGTAGTCAACATCAAAGGACAAGTGGACAACAATGGGTGCCAAAGAATGATGGCAAAAGGCCATACAATCAGAGGAAGCAATATCAGGACTGACATGTAGCACCCCCGGGGGTTAGGGTTAAACCAACCTCAAATCACCATCTAAGATAAGTTCAACTCCCAAACACGAAAGATCACAGTATGATTCGGTAACATTACAGAACACAGAGATTCAACAACATAAGTTTAAACTCTAAGCAGAGTGAGATATTAGAGTTATTACAAACCAGAGGTCATAGACCCAACATCACATCACACAGCCAAAGCAAATTATGTTGTTCTACACAACAACTTAGCTAAAGTCCTAAGAGGCCATCAACAAAAGTGACGTCCATCCCATAGTCCTCAAGCTGCTACCTGGTACCCCCAACTACTCGTCTATGTCAACGTAGAAGCCACCTTTAGTTGCAACCAGATCCTATGTAGAAAAACAACAATGGCGCAAGGCTGACTACAAGAATGTACTCCGCAAGACTTAGATAATCTAGTATCTACATGCTCTGGCTAGAAAGGCTTTCTCTGGATTTATTTTTGCGGAAAACAATCTTTATTTGTAAACAAGAGAGAGAAGAGGCTCGTCTACTCATAATTCTTTTAAAAGGGATAAGATAGCGACTTCTTCATCTTGTTCATCATATCTTGATAACCACCAACTTCATCAGAACCTCCTATCTAGGATCACCCCCTCGACCCAGAGGAAGCATCCTTAAGCACACGTGGATCAGCAAGTTTTACGTAGGTTATAGTTCCCTATGATCATCACGTCCGTTCCCAAGTCGTTCATAACCGTGAACACGACTTTTCGAAAAGATTAATACCCTGCAGGGGTGTACAACTTTACCCACACGTACCAACCGACTCTTAATTCCAAATTATTAGCCCTGTTCCTTGGAAGGCCGGCATAGGGTGGTTGACCACGACTTTTACCTTGCTTTCGCCGAGACCATGAGTCACGCCCTAGGGATGGTTCCGCCGTAACGGGTCAAGTCCCGAAGCCGGTCCCTAAAGATGTGAGGCGAGGTTGGTTCACCAGGGGCTCCATCGACCCCAAGCAACCCGGTCCATGCTTCCCTACCTATTATGATGCACCTCCTCATTTTGAAAAGGTTTTCAATGCGTGTGCCAGATGGAAAGCCCGAACTATGTGACTCATGGAATCTACTAGGAAAGTTAGTTGCTCGTGGGGTTTTCCAGGCCCCGTGTGGTTGTACGCTCGTCTTGGTTCAAGAGGCAAGAACTCGGGTCCTACTGGTGGCGAGCATGGGACTACAAAAACCACACCCAATGTGGCCTCCCATACAAGCCTTAGCATGATTAGTTAACTCCTTCGATGATGTCACCACCTCCTACCTTTCTAGATTCTTCGACACCTCTGATTCATCGTTCGGATAGATCAGATAATGATACTATGCATGTCTAAGCTGTCAATCTCAGAAGCTCTAGCAACGCTCAGATGCCCGACCTAGGTATGCTAGGAGCAGCGGATCAGGAGTATAAGGATTCAACAGGGAAACTATGCAGTAGATAGGTAACACTAACTACTGACAAAAGAACACATTGGAATCGTGTGCATCATAGCAAGAAAGTAATATACTTTGTAAAAGTAGGTTCAGAATGAGAGGCTACGCTTGCCTTGTCCGTCAGTAGACAGGTATGGATCTTCGGTGTTGTTGACTTCAGCTTCGGGTTCGGATCCTATCACGGAGAACCAATACCGGAAACAAAGGTGATAATCAATACATGACATCGATGCAATGCTCAAACAAGGATGATGATATGACAAGTTAAATGGTGTTGAAATGAACCCTAGAACATGCTTAGTCATTTTAAACGGGGTTCCGAGGGTTACAAACCCTAACTCGGGAAAACTCCGGAAATCACATGGGGGGTTAATTTTGTTCTCTAATTAAACTTGTCATTAAATTTGTTGAGCAATGCATGATTATTGCTTAAATAGATAGAACTCATTTTCTGAACATTTTGATATATTATTTGTATTTTTCTGATTTCAAATGAATTAGTTATGAATTTCTCGACTTTTAATTCATCATTTTTGGAATATTTAAATTATTTTCCAACTTGGGCCCACATGTCATAGTTTTATTCATTTCTGAAAACATTTATTGAAATTGTTAAAATGCTGATAGGGGTGGCCCACAAGTATTTATTTATATTCCAGAAAACACTTATTAAAAGGAAAAGAAAATATTGCATCATGCTGACGTTATAGTCCTATCCCTAACTTTTCTCACCGAGGCAGACGCCAGACCCAGCCACTGACTGCTGGGCCCAAAGCCACCTCAGCAAGCCACGCAAGCCTGGCGTCAGCGCCACGTCACGCACGGTGGAGCCTCCAGACGGTGGTCGCCGGCGGCGATACAGAGCGCGCCCGGACACGCGAGAGGGGGCGTTTGAATCAGCTAGGCGAGGCGAACATGTGGGTGGCGACGCCACTGGTCTAGGGTCACCGGAGCTTGGTCAACGACGAGCGGCAGCGGCGGCGCTTGTAGATCGACGGCGCATGATGGCTACGGGAGGCTAGAGGGCAAGGAGAGGGTGCCTTGAGCACCGGGGGCTCACCACGATGCTTGCAGGAGGGTCGGGGAAGCCAGACGAGGACGGAATCAACAACGAGGCGAGCGGCAGAGCATGTCGGGGTCGGGGAAGAAGCAGTCGATGGCGACGAATCACGGCACCCCTCGTCGATTCCTTCTGCAGGAGGACGGAGTGGAGCGAGGTGGAGCTCGTGGCGGTGTCGGGTGGGCTCAGGGAGGCCGGCAACGGTGGCTAGCCGGTGACCATGGCGGCTAGGGTTCGAGCTGGCGCGGTCCAGAGAAGGAGAGAGAGCGCGCGAGGGGGAGGATGAGGTCTAGGGAGAGAGAGTCATGCGGGTGAGCTCCTTATCCTCTCCTCCAAGCGGCGCATCAACGCACAGGCGACATCGGGCGGCATGGCCGGCAATGACAGTGCCGTCAGCGAGAAAGACGACAGGAGAGAGGCGAAGGGGTACCGGGCCGACTCCTGGTCCCCGGGTGGGCTAGGTTGGGCTGCTGCCGGCTGCGCAGCGCGGCAGAGAAAGAGGAGAGGCAGATGGGCCATGGACCAGCTACGGCTGCTGCTGTTTTTATTTCTAGAAATTATTTTTCTTTTTCTATTTTTTTATTTTTCTCTTTTGTAATTTCATTTGGAATCTGTTTTGAACAATTCAAAATACAATACTTTGTTAGAATTATTTAAAATATTGTAGGGGCCCTAATAATCCTTTTGGGCTCCAAACATTTTGTCATTTTAAAAATTCAAAACTATTTGAATGCTTTCAAATAGAGGGGGAGGGTTAGGGTTTAGGGTTTGTACTTGTATTTAATTCAACATACTTGGTATTATGCATATAGTTCATTAGGTTTAACACATGCATGCAATGCTTTAAGTGCTAAGTGCATATATTACAAGCTTGGGCTGTTATAGCTCTACCCCCCTTACAAGAATCTCGACCCGAGATTCCTAAGTTTTATAAAAGAAGGCAGGGTACTCAGATCTAAGACGATATTATCGTTCCCAGGTTGCTTCGTCCTTAGAGTGATGAGACCACTGAACTTTTAGGAACTTGATGTTTTGACTACGAGTTTTGCGCCCGGCTTCATCAAGGATACGAACAGGATACTCACGGTAAGTCAGATCCTTATGGAGATCAAGAGTTTGGTGATCAACACCACGGACAAGATCTTTGAAGCAACGCTTGAGTTGATACACATAGAAGACGTCATGCGCCTCAGGGAAATTTGCAGGCAACTCCAACTTATATGCGAGGTTACCTTGCCTGGATAGAACACGGAAAGGACGAACATAGCGAGGAGCCAGTTTGCCTTTGATACCGAAACGATGGACACCCTTCAGAGGAGTGACCTGGAGATAAGCTTGATCACCGAATTCATATTCAATATGTTGATGGTGATGATTATGATAGATTTTCTGACGAGACTGAGCAGTTTTCAAATGATCTCGAATGATACGAACTTGATCTTCTGCTTCCTGGATCATATCCGGACCAAAGAACTTTCTTTCGCCGGTTTTTGACCAGTTCAAATGAGTACGACAGGTTCTTCCATATAAGAATTGGAAAGGTGTCATACCAATACTGGACTGAAAACTGTTGTTATAGGAGAATTCAGCAAAAGGAAGGCATTTCTCCCAGTTCTTGCCAAAAGATATGACACACGCTCTAAGCATGTATTCAAGGATTTGATTCACTCTTTTGGTTTGACCACCGGTGCTAGGATGATAAGTTGTGCTGAAAGAAAGGCGAGTTCCCATATCAGTTTGGAAACTTTCCCAGAACTTGGAGGTGAACAAACTTCCACAGTCAGATGTTATCTTCTTAGGAATACCATGAAGAACAACAATCCGAGAGATGTAAAGATCAGCCATTTCACTCGCTCGAAGGCTTTCCTTGATGGGAAGAAAGTGAGCGACCTTGGACAGATAGTCAACGATCACCCAGATTGCATCATTTCCTTTTTGAGTTTTAGGGAGACCAGTGATGAAGTCCATACCGATTTCATCCCATTTCCACTCAGGAATATGATGTGGTTGTAGGAGACGAGCGGGCCTTTGATGTTCATCTTTGACGTGATGGCAAAACGTCACATTCAGCAACAAAATGACCGATATCTTTCTTCATACCAGACCACCAAAATCTTTGACAAAGGTCCTGATACATCTTGGTACCTCCAGGGTGAATAGAAATAGGTGATTCATGAGCTTCCCGGAGAATTAAATTCCTCAACTTTGTTCTCTTCGGCACTACCAGACGGTTACCAAAGTAAACAATACCTTGATTATCAACAGAGAAACACTTAGCAACTCCACTAGCAATGTTCCATTTGATCTCAGCAACTTCAAAGTCATTCTTCTAAGCGAGCTTGATTTCATCCTCTATAGAAGATTTCACTTCAAGAGTAGAAAGGAATCCACGAGGAACTACTTAAAGATTCAATCGAGCAAATTCCTCATGAAGAGAAGGTTGAGATTGTTTGATTACCAAATTGTTGCAATAAGACTTACGACTTAGCGCATCAGCAACAACATTGGATTTTCCAGGTTGATAGTTGAGACCCAAATCATAGTCCTTGATGAGTTCCAACCATCTTCTTTGCCTGAGATTCAAATCAGGTTGTGTGAAAAGATACTTGAAACTCTGATGATCTGAGTATAACTCGCAACGACTACCAAGAAGGTAATGTCACCATTGCTTAAGAGCATGAACAACAGTTGCAAGCTCAAGATCATGAGTTGGGTAGTTGTTCTCATGTGGTTTTAGCTGACAGGAGGCATAAGCCACCACATGCCCATCTTGCATCAACACACATCCGAGACCTTGGTGAGAAGCATCACAGAAGACAACAAAGTCTTTGCTAGTGTCTGGAAGAACTAGCACCGGAGTAGTGGTTAACCTGGTTTTTAACAACTGGAAGCTTTCCTCAGCCTTATCAGACCATTCAAACTTCTTATTCTTCTTAAGAAGATCAGTCATCGGCTTTGCAATTCTGGATAAGTTCTCGATGAATCGACGGTAATAACCAGCCATCCCGATAAAACTTCGGACATCCTTGACGGATTTAGGAGACTCCCAGTCGAGGATAGTTTGGACCTTATCTGGGATAACATAACCCCCTTGGGCGGAAACAACATGACCAAGAAATACAAGCTCTTGTAACCAGAACTCACATTTGGAGAACTTGGCATAGAGACAATGTTCTCGGAGTTTTGTCAACACCAAACGAAGATGTTCAGCATGCTCTTCTTCAGTCTTGGAATATACCAGAATATCATCGATGTAGACCACAACGAACTTGTCAAGATACTCCATGAAGACAGAGTTCATAAGCCGCATGAAAGTGGCTGGAGCATTGGTAAGACCAAAGGACATGACTGTATACTCATAAAGACCGTAACGAGTGGTGAAAGCAGTCTTTGGAATATCTTCCTTACAGATCTTTATCTGGTGATACCCTGACCTTAAATCCATTTTGGAAAACACAGTGTCACCACTCAACTGATCAAATAGATCGTTGATCCTAGGGAGAGGATACTTATTCTTGATAGTCACAGCATTGAGTGGGCGATAATCCACAACCAGACGCGGTATATTGGTATCCCGCTTCTTGAAAAAGATGGTAGGACATCCCCAAGAAGATGTGTTGTGTTGAATGTATTAGTTTCCTTCTAACTCCTCTAATTGCTTCTTCAACTCCACAAGCTCATGAGGAGGCATGCGATAGGGTCTTTTAGAAACAGGAGAAGTTCCAGGAACTAACTATATGACAAACTCCACACTTCGATCAGGTGGCATGCCAGGCAACTCCTCAGGAAAGACATCCGGGAATTCACAGACCACGGAAACGTCTTGGATCTCTAACAGAGGTAGAACTTCAAGAGCATACAACTCTGCTTCAGGAATAGAAACAGCTGAAGGAGATAGTGACCCTACGGTCCAGTACTTGACTGTTGTGCCAGCAGGACTAGTCAGAGTCACAGACTTGGTTGTACAGTCGATAATAGCTTGATAACGGGTCAACCAGTCCATGCCCAAAATGATGTCAATATCAGTTGACTTGAGGGAGATCAAAGAAGTGGGAAAGAGTTGAAATGCAACTTCAATTAGATTCCCATGACTAACCATGGTGGAACGCCAACTAGAACTAGGAGATTGAACTAGCAGAGGAATAGACAACCCCTCAAAACTTATCCCATGCATTTGAGCAAAAGCTTGTGACAGGAATGAATGCGATGCTCCAGAATCAAACAAAATTTTAGCTGGAATTTGATTGATACGAAGTGTAGCATCCCAATTGTCTAACAATTGCAATGCTACTAGCCTAGTCTATATAAATGCTACTACCTACATATAATTGTTGCATCATAATTATATCATGCTCATGTCATCATGCCACCTTGCATTTGAGCATCGTATAAAACCCTTTTGTTTTGGTTCTCTCATATGCATCATTAATTGTATTTGCCTCTTGATATTGTATTTGGTTATTGATATAATGTGTAATGCCCAAGTTGAGTTGGGGGCATATCTTTTATTCTACTCCACCACCTTTCTTGTCACCACCCCATAATTCCACCACCCTACTACATGTGAGCTTTGCAATTCCTTTTGTTTTCATCTCTAGCTCATATGGGTTGGGATGGATCTACTTCTAACTCCACCTGCTCTCATATATGCACCATATTGTTTCCACATTATTGGTATATGAGAGCCACATGGCCACCTTTGCATGCCTTGTGAGTGGAACCCTTTTCCTAGCTTCCATATGGATTATTATGGATTTATGCTCATGTGGGGATATTTGTGGGACTATTAAACATCTAGTGGAATATACACACTAGCATGTCCCATTTTTATTCAAATATGGCAATTCCCTTCTACTCCACATGGAACATTCCTTTAATTCTTTTAGCTTGGATTTATTCCATATTTTGGAATGCATAGGTATAAATGCCATGGATATTTATTTTGTTTTCACAAGATAAAACCTAGCATTAATTATTATGCATGGGCCATGCAATCATAACCCTTGGCCTTCTTCTCTTTGTTTTGTTTTATCTTGGTTTGAGCTTTGCTTTTAAATTCAAACTAGATGTTTCTTTTGGGATCTCTTAAACCATAATATAAACCTACCCTTTGGTTTGGCTAAACCAAACCATCCCTAACCCAAAACCCCCTCTCTCCTTTCTATCTATAAACCCTCACCACCTTTTATCTCGTCCTCTCTTTTGACTAAATCTTGTTTGATCTTGGCTTGTTCTTGCTTGATCTTGTCAAAAGAAAACACTCCACCTAACCCCTCCCTCCAAACCCTAAACCGAGCCCCCCTAGATAAACCGAGCCATCCCTCTCCCTCCTACCCTAGCTCTCTCTCCCTCCCTCTCTATCTCTCCCTGCCCTGCATGCCCCACCCTGAGCTCCCCTCAACCGCCTGGCCCACCTGCAGTCACTCCCCCATGCCTACCTGCCCCTGCCCTGCCGAGCCAGCTAGCGCACGTGAAGGAGGAGGGAAAAGGTGGCCGAAGCCACCTCTATCCCTAACCACTCCCCCACGGCACCCCCTCTCCTCTCCCGTCCCTATCTACTCCCTCTCTCTCGCCTGCTGCCTCCCCCAGATCCGCCCAGAGCCTGCCCTCTCCTTCCCCTTCCTCTTCACCGTCGACAGCACCTGCCGCCGGTCGCGCCGTCTACCTCTGCTCCTCGATGCTCCGGCCGGCGAGCGCATCAAGGAGGTGGTCTGGAAGACCGAGGAGTACCCTCTGCTTCGCCCCGTACCTAGAAGCGATAAGGAGGCCTGCACCCTCTGCTCGTCGTCGCGTCCCGACGAAACCCTAGCCCTGCAGTCCGTCTACATCGCCAGCGATCCACCGCGTCCTAGCCCAATCCGTCTCCACCAACAACCCCACGGTGAGCCACTGACCACCCTAGACATGTCCCTGTCTAGCGTTGCTTCCCGGTTGCATTGTTCGTTTCGTCGAACGCCCACCGTGGCCGCCGTCATTTCTGCTCGCCGCCGCCGTGGTGCCTCAACTAGCCGCCACCGCCACCTTCCGAACGCCACCGCCCGTTCCGCCCTCGCCCACGACCTAGGTTCGATTCGCCCACACAAGACCGATCGGTCGCCAGCGACGCCGAGAAGATCCATAGTGCGGGCATGTGGCCGTTTTGCATATAGCCCCCCCCTTTTAATTTCGCCTCAACCCGCAGTCCCACCGAGGCCCACCAGTCAGTGTTTGTTACCTTTTTACAAAAAGTACCCTGCACTTTGGTTACATCAACCCGCAGTCCCCCGCTGAGCCGCGTGGCAGCCTTGCACCCGCCCACTGGCGTGTGGGTCCGCAGAGCCTCGGAGCCCACCTGTCATCCACTGTGGCTAGGTGAGCCCGCGGTGACAAAAGGTTTTTCCACGCGCTGTGTCGCCCAGTCAGCCTGGCCCCACCTGTCTGTGTCTATGGCTAGGTTTTCCTGAGTAGAAAAAAAGTATTTCTGTATTTCTGTTTCAATTCAAACTTTTCCAAATTAATTTAAATTCAAATTTCAAATCTGTTTTCAAATAACTTTTAAAATATAACTCCAAATTAAACATGTAATATATGTTTTGAGATCAGAAAAATGTGAGGATTTCAAATATGCCCTTCAAAATATATTTTGGACACTTTAATTTCCAAGTTGATTAAAATTACAATAAAATGCCCTTTTCCCTTAATTAATTAATAACTTTTGTTTTATAACTCCAAATTTAACAAATAATATGTCTAAATCGATCAGCTCGACGAGACCTTTCTGTTTATGCATTCCATTTTATGTCTTGCAGCATGCATAATATAAATATAAAGTATACAGCAACTTATATGAGGTTAAAATGTGACCAAAACTCAATAAAATGTTTATTTCTTGTATTCTACACCTCACCCATGCCATGCTACTTTATTGCCATGCAAATTGTGCATCATTCATCATGGCATGATTGTTTGCTTGTCGCATTTTATTCTTATGCTTGTGCACTTTATTTATGTTGGCCCTTGTTTGTTTGGTTCTTCTTCGAATAGACGAAAGGGGGATATATCAAGAAACCAGAGCACTACCCGGATCCTTCTCTCGCTTCAACTGAGCTGTGCAAGCACTACCACATGCTTGCATACATATAGTACCTATTGCCTCTATCTTATTCTTGCATCATTGAGTTGCGATCGCATTAAACCGAATCCCAAGTCTTGCATAGCCTTTACTTTTAAACCCCACAAGCTTGTTCCTCCATCCCATGAGCCATTACTAGAGTTGTTTGAGCCATGCGGGTCGAGAAAGCATGTGTAGGGTATGTGAGTGTCGATGGATAACGAGGTACCTAAACAACTTAACCCGAGTAGTATGGGATAACTAATGAAAGTGGCACCGTGAGCAATATCTGCTATTTGGTTTTCATGCTCACTTGTGTCCCGTGGGACCCCGAGTACTTGATTCCTGTTCCTTGAATATTCGCTATCCACATCCGGAGGCTTATGGGACCCCCGAGGCGAGCTTGATTCATTTTTATTTCTTGGGGCCACAATTAGTTTGGGGCTTTATTACTATCCTGTACTTATGCCATGCTTTCTGCTTTATTTACGATTGTGCGAGGAGCACTGTGTCGCTTAGGTCTGTGACACGTTATTGTATCGACAAGCCCACCACACTTTCGGGTTCCCGTTGTTTACTGAGTCCACACAAACCTTGAGTCCGTCTCGAGCCGCCAACTTCGCTATGGTAGCTTAATGGGGTGGCCTCAAATATTTCTGAATCTTGTGATTGCTTTGTCGTGAATGCCTCGTTGGGTTTTGATTTGGTTTTTCCAAGGTTGATCGAGTGTGTTGCTATTTGTGCACCCTAGGGTAAAACTTTCAAAGCCGTGTCATGCGGTTATGGACGACTTGGAGCAGTTTCTCGATCATAGACAAGTATAACTAAAGTGCCGCTTTTAATTTGACTAAGTAACGACTAGTAAATAGTGCAACACTCATGGAATGGATAATAAACCGCCAACGGATGGGGGTGTTCGTCGCTTCCTCGTTGGTAGCGAGAGGAGGATGGATCTGTTAATATTATTGTTATAACTGTTGTTATTAATTCACGGACATCCGTCTATCTTTGGTTAGGCGGATGGTTAGCAGTATCTATAGAATTGTTAGGTATTATCTTTTGCTACAATTCGTCACCCAGTTGTGTCCCTTTAGAGGCATAAAGACTTGCCGAGTAACCCTAGGGTCTCACACGATAAATTGTTTGATTCGATGAAGTAAACTCAAGATGGATACTGGGTGGACGAGACGGACGATGTGGACAACGATCATTCGGTGTAGAGATTCCGGGAACGGGGATCCGTGAGATCTGTGGGCGGGATGTGTTTATTTATGGGGCATCTTATGCCGATTTGCTTCTTATCCGTACTCGGATCTTGTTTGCCGCTTCCGCCTGATACTCTGATGTTTGGTGTATGAGGAGATATCCTAAACTATTATAACTATCTAGGACATTTGGATCTTGCCGTATGTCGTTGCAATATTTCTATTTCTTTTAGATGGAATGGCTCTGAGGATTGTTGTATGGTGGCTTGCATACATACTCATTTGTGTATGTAGTTGATCCCTTCGCCTGCCGATTACGCCGCCCGTTCTTGTCCCGATGTTTGGAAATGGTTAGGACGGCCGAAAGGTCTACCTGTGAGTGGAATTTGGGCCCCACCGTACTATTTTAACCATTTCCGTTCATCCAGGCTTGTAACAAGGAGCGTAATTCACCGAGGTAGTTACACGAAGCATACCCATGATGACGCTTGGATCTTCCTAAGCCTCCTCAGCAGAGATATGGTTCAGGCGTCCTTTTCCAGCACCTGGATACTTACCATTCTTCTTTGGTGGTGTTGCCTTCTCAGCGGCATCCTTTTCAGGACACTCCTTTGCATAGTGACCAGGCTGGCGACAATTGAAGCATATAAAACCTGATGCATTACCAGCAGGAGGGTAGTTTGATCCACCAGCATTGCTTGAAGTAGCATTCGGACGAGGAGCATATCCAGAAGATCTTGGCGTATAAGGATCATGTGGCACAACACTGTGTGGCACGAAGAAACGGCGCTTCTTATTGCCAGAACTAGCCTTGTTGTACCCCTACTGAGGACGCTTATGGGTTTCTTCATACTCCACTTTTCCACTCTCAGCCTTCATAGCCTTGTTAACAAGACCTTGAAAGTTACCAAAGTCCATGAGGTGGATATCACGGCGAACCTCAGGATCCAGTCCCTTGCGAAATAGAGCTTGCTTCTTAGCATCAGTGGAGACCTCTTCATTAGCATGGCAGGCAAGACGATTGAAGTTGCGTTGGTAATCACACACGGAACCAGTGCCCTTCTTAAGCTTGAGGAACTCCTCCCTCTTTTGATCCATCAGGCCCTCGGGAATATGATAAGCTCGGAAGGCTTCAGTGAACTCTTGCCATGTAACAACATGTTGAGCTTCTTGCATAGCCAAGAAATTTTCCCACCAGGAATTAGCTGCTCCCTCCAGATGGTAGGCAGCAAAAGTCACCCAATCAGCTTGAGCAACATGACCAACCTGAATTTTGCGCTCCATAGTGCGAAGCTAGTAGTCCGCATCAAGTGCCTCAATGGAATAGCTGAAAACTGGCGGAGTGAGACATGTGAAGTCCTTGATAGTTCTGGCGTTGAGCAGTGTTGCGCTCAATCCTTTCAAGGAGCCTCATGTTGTCAGCACGGTTGGTTTCGTACATGGCCATGAGTTGAACCGTGGACGGCGGTGGAGAAAGGTTGGAAGGTTCACCCTCATTTGCAGCATTGCGTGCATGAGCACGGGTACGGGCACGAGAGGTGTCACCCATCCTGAAAGAACAAAAGATGGTTAGACAAAGGATCCAAAGGAACAAGACGGAAAGATGAACAAAGAGTACTTGATATAAATGTATCATCTTATCAAGCATGGTAGTATCAAAGCATACTAATGTATACACTAACCAGCTGACTTACAAACCATAACAATGGAATGTTAAGATGTTACACACCAAGCAAAACTGAGATTTCCTGGAACTCTGAGAATAGCAACCAAGTACGGAGTACTTTAGAGAAACAATCCCAAAACCACGATCCTAAATGTTTTGAGATATGAGGTAAGGAATAAAAACCTTTTCAAACCAAATAGGGTAAGAAAAACTCCAGCAACAGAAACACACCACGGAAGGAGTAAAACGAATCCTAGTTAGAGTTTCTGCAAATAGTTTTAACTTTCAAATAGTTTTGTCAGCTTCTAGACTCAACATCGACCAATAAAAGGGTTTCCTACAGGCAGTCCAGCTCTGATACCAAAACCTGTAGCACCCCCCGGGGTTAGGGTTAAACCAACCTCAGATCACCATATAAGATAAGTTCAACTCCCAAACACGGAAGATCACAGTATGATTTGGTAACATTACAGAACACAGATATTCAACAGCATAAGTTTAAACTCTTAGTAGGAATTATTACAAACAAGAGGTCATAGACCCAACATCACATCACACAGCCAAAGCAAATTATGTTGTTCTACACAACAACTTAGCAAAAGGCCTAAGAGGCCATCAACAAAAGTGACGTCCATCCCATAGTCCTCAGGAAGCTACCTGGAACCCCCAACTACTCATCGATGTCAACATAGAAGCCACCTTTAGTTGCAACCAGATCCTCTGTAGAAAAACAACAATGGCGCAAGGCTGAGTACGAGAATGTACTCCACAAGCCTTAGATAATCTAGTATCTACATGCTCTGGCTAGAAAGGCATTCTCTGGATTTATTTTTGCGGAAAGCAATCTTTATTTGTAAACAAGAGAGAGAAGAGGCTCGTCTACTCAGAATTCTTCTAAAAGGGATAAGATAGCGACTTCTTCATCTTGTTCATCATATCTTGATAACCACCAGCTTCATCAGAACCTCCTATCTAGGATCACCCCCTCGACCCAGAGGAAGCATCCTTAAGCACACGTGGATCAGCAAGGTTTATGTAGGTTATAGTTCTCTATGATCATCACGTCCGTTCCCAAGTCGTTCATAACCGTGAACACGGCTTTTCAAAAAGATTAATACCCTGTAGAGGTGTACAACTTTACCCACACGTACCAACCGACTCTTAATGCTAAATTATTAGCCCTCTTCCTTGGAAGGCCGGCAGAGGGTGGTTGACCACGTCTTTTACCTTGCTTTCGCCGAGACCATGAGTCATGCCCTAGGGATGGTTCCGCCGTAACGGGTCAAGTCCCGAAGCCGGTCCCTAAAGATGTGAGGCGAGGTTGGTTCACCAGGGGCTCCATCGACCCCAAGCAACCCGGTCCACGCTTCCCTACCTATTATGATGCACCTCCTATTTCGAAAAGGTTTTCAATGCGTATGCCAGATGGAAAGCCCGAACTATGTGACTCATGGAATCTACTAGGCAAGTTAGTTGCTCGTGGGGTTTTCCAAGCCCCGTGTGGTTGTACGCTCGTCTTGGTTCAAGAGGCAAGAACTCGGGTCCTACTGGTGGCGAGCATGGGACTACAAAAATCACACCCAACGTGGCCTCCCATACAAGCCTTAGCATGATTAGTTAACTCCTTCGATGATGTCACCACCTCCTACCTTTCTATATTCTCTGACACCTCTAATTCATCGTTCGGATATATCAGATATTGATACTATGCATGGCTAAATTGTCGATCTCAGAAGCAATAGAAATGCTCAGATGCCAGACCTAGGTATGCTAGGAGCAGCGGATCAGGAGTATAAGGCTTCAACAGGGAAACTATGCAGTAGATAGGTAACACTAACTACTGACAAAAGACCACATTGGAATCATGTGCATCATAGCGAGAAAGTAATATACTTTGTAAAAGTAGGTTCAGAATGAGAGGCTACGCTTGCCTTGTCCGTCAGTAGACAGGTACGGATCTTCGGTGTTGTTGACTTTAGCTTCGGGTTCGGATCCTATCGCGAAGAACCAATACCGGAAACAAAGGCGATAATCAAGACATGACATCGATGCAATGATCAAACAAGGATGATGATATGACAAGTTAAATGGTGTTGAAATGAACCCTAAAACATGCTTAGTCATTTTAAACGGGGTTCCGAGGGTTACAAACCCTAATGCGGGAAAACTCCGGAAATCACATGGGGGGTTAATTTTTTTCTCTAATTAAACATGTCATTAAAGTTGTTTATCAATGCATGATTATGGATTAAATAGATAGAACTCATTTTTCTGAACATTTTGATATATTATTTGTATTTTTCTGATTTCAAATGAATTAGTTATGAATTTCTCGACTTTTAATTCATCATTTTTGGAATATTTAAATTATTTTCCAACTTGGCCCACATGTCACAGTTTTATTCATTTCTGAAAACATTTATTGAAATTGTTAAAATGCTGACAGGGGTGGCCCACAAGTATTTATTTATATTCCAGAAAACATTTATTAAAAGGAAAATCAAATATTGCATCATGCTGACGTCAGAGTCCTATCCCTAACTTTTCTCACCGAGGCAGACGCTAGACCCAGCCACTGACTGCTGGGCCCAAAGCCACCTCAGCAAGCCACGCAAGCCTGACATCAGCGCCACATCACGCATGGCGGAGCCGCCAGACGAAGGTCGCCGGCGACGATCCAGAGCGCGCCTAGACACACGAGAGGGGGCGTTCGAATTAGCTGGGCAAGCCGAACACGTTGGTGGCAGTGCCGCTGGTCTAGGGTCACCGGAGCTTGGTCAACGACAAGCGGCTGCGGCGGCGCTTGTAGATCGACGACGCGCGACGGCTATAGGAGGCTAGAGGGCTAGCAGAGGGTGCCTTGAGCACCGGGGGCTCACCACGATGCTTGCAGGAGGGTCGGGGAAGCCAGGCGAGGACGGAATCGATGGCGAGGCGAGCGGTGGAGCATGTTGGGGTCGGGGAAGAAGCAGTCGATGGAGACGAATCACGACGCCCCTCGTCGATTCCTTCTGCACGAGGATGGAGTGGAGCGTGGCGGAGCTCATGGCGGTGTCGCATGGGCTCGGGGAGGCCGGCAACGGCGGCTAGCCGGCGGCCATGGCGGTTAGGGTTTGAGCTAGCACGGTCCAGAGAAGGAGAGAGAGAGCGCGAGCGGGAGGATGAGGTCTATGGAGAGAGAGGCGTGCGGGGGAGCTCCTTATCCTCTCATCCAAGCGACGGCGCGCATCACAACGACGGGGCGGCATCGGGCGGCCGCGGCGGCGACAGCGAGCTGCCTGCCGTCAGCGATAAAGACGACAGGAGAGAGGCGAAGGGGTACCAAGCCGACTCTTGGGCCCCGGGTGTGCTAGGTTGGGCTACTGCGGGCTGCGCAGCGCGACAGAGAAAGAGGAGAGGCAGATGGGCCAGGCTGCTGTTGTTTTTTTTCTAGATTATTTTTCTTTTTCTATTTTTTTAGTTTTTCTCTTTTGTATTTTCATTTGGAATCTATTTTGAACAATTCAAAATACAATACTTTGTTAGAATTATTTAAAATATTGCAGGGGCCCTAATAATCCTTTTGGGCTCCAAACATTTTGTCATTTTCAAATTTCAAAACTATTTGAATGCTTTCAAATAGAGGAGGAGGGTTAGGGTTTAGGGTTTGTACTTGTATTTAATTCAACATACTTGGTCTTATGCATATAGTTCATTAGGTTTAACACATGCATGCAATGCTTTAAGTACTAAGTACATATATTACAAGCTTGGGTTGTTACACGACAGGAATATACCTATGAGATGATGCTGGACCAGCCGTGTAAATTTCACACGCCTTGTCCGAGTAAACCGACCAATCACACAACAAGACAATGCACTTGGTTTCAGAAAGGAGACAGAGTGGATTCGCCGAATAAGTAGCTTCCACCACCTCCACCTCCACCAATTACAGGAGGAAATGCTCGGACAGTGGGAACAGATAACAGATACGAAAACAGGCAGCCGAGGTATCAGAATCAAGAAAGAAGAGAAACGGTGCACCAGGTGCACAATCCAAGAGGTGACGACGCTCATGTCGGTCATGGAACTAGAAATGAGTACAGAGAACATCACCAGAGCTATGTTGTCTTTGTCACAGAGCCGAATGACAAAAAGAGCCAGCAGCGACAGATGATGGAGGTGAATGCCACAATGCCGGTAATTCCCAAGTACATGCATTGGTCTGAGCAAGAAATAACTTGGAGCCTAAAAGATCACCCCAAGATCATGCCAACCCTAGGAGGGTATGCTCTAGTTTTGGATCCAACGTTCATGGGCCCAGATATCAATGTCAAGTTTTCAAAAGTGTTGATTGATGATGGCAGTAGCATCAACATCATGTACAAGGATACTATGCTCAAGTTAGGCATTACCATGAACATGTTGGAGCCTACTAAGACCACTTTCCACGGTATTGTGCCAGGGTTGTCCTATGAGCCAATTGGCAAGATCTGGGTCGACGTCTTATTCGGCAACAGATAGAACTGTCGCACTGAGGCCATAGAGTTTGAGGTAGTGGATTTGGTCAGCTCATATCACGCCTTACTCGGCAGGAGGGCTATAGCGAGATTCATGGCTATTACCCACATTGCTTACTTAAAGATGAAGCTGCCAGGCCCATGTGGGGTAATTACAGTTGAAGGGGATTACAAAATATCTATTGCTTCTGCCTCAGCCGGATCTTCACTAGCCGAGTCACTCATCATAGCACAAGAAAAGAATCAAACGTTGGAAGTGGCAGCATTGGCCAAAGCAGCGCAAATGTCCATGTCGGCACTCACCAACCCGCATGGCAATGTGTCATTTCAAGCTACCAAAGAAACCAAGAAGGTACAGGTGGATGAGACTTTCCCAGAGCGCACAGTTACCATTGGGGCTGGCCTTACGGACAAATAGGAAAGCGAGCTCACCAGCTTCCTTCATGAGAATCGGGATATCTTTGCATGGTCCACTCAAGATCTGCAAGGAGTTCCGAGGAAGCTGGCTGAGCACTCTCTTCATGTAAGACCAGATGCCAAGACGGTGAAGAAACCCCTCCGCCGCTTCACCAAAGATAGGAGGAAAGTAATAGCTGCCGACATTGCCAGACTTTTAGCTGCTGGATTCATCATGGAAGTACTGCACCCGGATTGGTTGTCAAATCCAGTCTTGATCGAGAAGAAGAAAGATGACCCGAACGTGGCAGTGATATGGCGCATGTGTATTGATTACACGAACCTCAATAAGGCGTGTCCAAAAGATCCATTTCCCCTGCCACGAATCGACCAAGTCATAGATTCTGCTGCTGGGTGTGAGTTGTTGTAGTTTGTGGATGCGTATTCAGGATTCCATCTGATACCACTGAATCCAGATGATCAAATAAAGACAGCTTTTATCACCCCGTACGGGGCTTATTGCTATCGTACCATGCCATTTGGGTTGAGAAATGTAGGTGCAACTTATCAAAGATGCATGCAAAAATGCTTACAAGATCAATTGGACAAAAACATTCAAGTATACGTCGATGACGTGGTAATAAAAACCAAACAAAGTCATACTCTAATTGAGGACTTGCGTCAAACATTCGCAAACTTAAGAAGATTCCGGATGAAGCTTAACCCAGAAAAATGCACATTTGGTGTCCCGGCTGGCAAGTTACTCGGATTCCTTGTATCCAGCCGAGGAATTGAGGCTAACCCGACGAAAATCAGGGCCATTGAAAGAATGGAATTACCAAAAACCCTCAACGATGTCCAGAAGTTTACTGGATGTCTGGCCTCGTTGAGCAGGTTTGTTAGTCAGCTAGGGGAAAAAGCCCTACCATTATATCAACTGATGAAGAAATCAAAAAAATTCACGTGGACACAGCAAGGTGATAGCACTTTCCATGAATTAAAGAAAATGTTGACAACGGCACCAATATTAGCATCACCACTATCCAAAGAGCCAATGTTGCTCTATGTCGCCGCAACTAACAGAGTTGTAAGTGCAGTAATAGTGGTTGAACGTGAAGAAGGGGCAAATCAGTCCAAAGACCAGTTTATTACTTGAGCAAAGTGCTCTCTGTCTCGAAACAGAATTACCCGCATTATCAGAAGATGACATATGGGGTATATATGGCAACAAAGAAGCTGAAACGTTATTTTCAAGAACACCCAATCTGGGTAATATGCGAGGCACCTATCTCGTATATATTGGGCAGCAAAGATGCTAGCGGCCGAGTCGCAAAATGGACCATAGAACTGGCACCGTATACCCCACAATATGATAGAAGAGATGCAATAAATGCAGTACGAACCCTACTGCCAGATCCGAACTACTAGAAAATGCATTTGGATGGGTCCAAGACAAAAATGGGTCTGGGCGTCGGGATAGTGCTCACATCTCCAAAGAGGGATCAACTGAGGTATGTGTTACAGATTCATTTTGCTGCTTCCAACAATGTTTCCGAGTATGAAGCACTTGTCCATGGCATCAAAGTAGCTAAGGAAATTGGTATCAAAAGGATCATGTGTTTTGGCAATTCGGATTTGGTGACTCAGCAAGTGTCTGGACATTGGGATGCGCTAGACGCAAACATGGCATTATATCATTTCCATGTGCAACAAATTTTGGGATACTTTGACGGATGCGAATTCCATCATGTTCCTAGAGCAGAAAATGTAGGGTTCGCAGCATAGAAAACAAAAAATTTCCTACGATGTGAACTATATACCAAGATCTATCTACTAGATACAAACAACGGGAGGATGAATATCCGTAGAGAACATACCCTTGAAGACCGACAAAGCTTAACGAGTTCAACTCGTGGTTGATTTAGACGATCTCTTGCCGATCTCAAGATCGAGAGGAAGTCCTAGCGCCGCAAATCAGCAGCGCATCCGTGCTCGCACACACGTTTGAGGCACCGAGCAACCTCCGCCTCCTCGCTCCAGCGATGCAGCGGAAGCACAACTCTTTCTTGCCGAATAGCCACCGGGAACATGTATCTCGCTAGTCCGAGACCATGGGGGATAAATTCTAGAGGGGGAGAGAGATCCTTCACGAGGAGGTGTGAGAGACAAGTGAGGAGGGGGATCCTTTTATAGGAGGAGGGGGAACCCCAAGGGGGTGGCCGGCGCATGGGGGCTGCCCCCTTGCCCTCCCCTCTTCATGTGGGTGGACACTCCACTCACAAATCTCCTTTAAATTCCCTCCACTCAAAAGTCCACTCAAATTCCCATTAAATTTCCACCAAATTTAATGCAAACTCTCATTAAATAAAACTCTTTTATTTTATTCAGAATTTTGTCAATTACTTTAATGACAAACATTCACAAATAACCCCTTGCTAGAATTCTATTTCACATGCATAACCACTTTATGCAATTTCATCCGAAAACCTGTTTCGGTATCTAGTGAAATAAATTCCTGCGCTTGTTCATTCTTTCGGCATGAAACATTTGCTCCAATTGGATGTCGGTGTATCTTACGTGTGTCACCCTATGGTTCGTGAATAATGCGTACATGATCGAGACCCCTCTCGGATCAATAATCAGAAGCGGGATCTGGAGACCCATACTGACTCCCACACATTCAACGATGACTTTCTTGTGATCGTCGGAACCTTTTACGCTAGTATATTAATCCCTTTGTTTCACGATATATTACATGTCCGAGATTCGATCATCGGTATCTCCATACCTAGTTTGATCTCGTTACCGACATGCACTCTTTTCTCGTTCCCGTGATATAACATTCTAGTGATCAAACCACTTGCTTGCAAGCTAATCAATGTGATATCACCGAGAGGGCCCAGAGTATATCTATCCGTCATCGGGATGAACAAATTCCACTCTCGATCCATGAGCCTCAACATAACACTTTATTAGTTATGAATCCATCTTTATAATCACCCTCTTACGGTGTGACGTTTGATGTTATCAAGAAACTCTTCCGGTGTTAGTGATTGACATGATCTCATGGTCTAAGGATTAGGATCACTTCGTAAGTTGTTATAGCAATATAAACTCAATGACTTTGATCGTAATGCTATACTTCGGATGAATGTTCATCACACCATTACACTAATGTTGTGATCCCGTTATTAACAACATCCAATGTCCATGATCAGGAAACCTTGATCATCTTGTTAATCAACGAGCTAGTTTATGAGAGAGGCATAACTAGGAACTTTCTGTTTGTTTATTAAACACACATGTATTAACGTTTCCGTATTAATACAATTATAGCATGCAAAATAAACATCTATCATATACTTGGAATATACATAATAAACACTTTATTATTGCCTCTCAGGGCATATTCCCTTCACTCTCCCACTTGCACTAGAGACAATAATCTAGTTACATAGTGATAAATCTAACACCCATTGAGTTCTGGTGTTGATCATGTTTTGCTCTAGGGAGAGTTTTAGTCAACGGATCTGCTACATTGAGATCCTTATGTACTTTACAAATCTTTATATCTCCATCCTTGACATGCTCGCGGATGGAGTGAAACCGGCGCTTAATATGCTTGGAATGCTTGTGAGACCTTGGCTCCTTGGCATTGGCAATGGCACCATTGTTGTCACAATAGATCACCATTGGGTCCAATGCGTTTGCCACCACTCCTAGTTCGGATATGAACTCCTTCATCCAAATCGCTTCGAGCCGCTCAAGCGGAACATATTCGGCCTCCGTTGTTGATCCCGCTACCACAGGTTGTTTGGAGCTCCTCCAACTAACCGCTCCGCCATTCATGAGAAATGCGTATCCGTATTGAGACTTAGAGTCATCCGGATCGGTGTCAAAGCTAGCGTCGACATAACACTTAGCGACGAGCTCTTCTTCACCTTCGTATACAAGAAACATATCCTTAGTTCTTCGTAAATACTTAAGGATATTCTTGACCGCTATCCAGTGTTCCGAACCTGGATCCGATTGGTACCTACTAGTCAAACTAATAGCATGTGCCACATCCGGTCTTATACATAGCATGGCGTACATTATAGAGCCTATGGCTGAAGCATAGGGGACTTTGTCCATTATCTCTCTTTCTTCCGCTGAAGCCGGACTTTGAGTCTTACTCAATGTCTTGCCTTGCAACATAGGTAAGAACCCCTTCTTACTTCCGTCCATTTTAAACTTCTTTAAAATCTTATAAAGGTATGTACTTTGCTATAGCCCTATTAGGCGCCTAGATCTATCTCTATAGATCTTTATGCCTAATATGTATGACGCTTCACCTAGGTCCTTCATTGAAAATTCGCTGTTTAGATAACTTTTAACATTGTTTAAAAGATCTATATCATTTCCGATCAATAATATGTCATCCACATATAATATCAGAAATGCCACATTGCTCCCACTCACTTTCTTGTAAATACAAGCTTCTCCATAAGTTTGGACAAATCCAAACTCTTTGATCACCTCATCAAAGTGGAGATTCCAACTTCGTGATGCTTGCTTCAATCCATAGATGGATCGCTGAAGCTTGCACACCTTGTTAGCATCCTTAGGATCGACAAAACCCTTTGGTTGTATCATATACAAATCTTCTTCAATATTACCATTGAGAAACGCGGTTTTGACATCCATCTGTCATATCTCATAATCGAAATATGCAGCAATTGCTAACATAATCCTAACTGACTTTAGCATCGCTACGGGAGAGAAAGTCACATCGTGGTCAACTCCTTGAATTTGTCGAAACCCCTTTGCGACAAGTCGAGCTTTATAGAAGGTCACATTACCATCAGCATCAGTTTTCCTTTTGAAAATCCATTTGTTCTCCACGACCTTTCGGTCGTGAGGTAATTCCACCAAGTTCCAAACTTGATTTTCATACATGGATTCCATCTCGGATTTCATGGCTTCTAACCATTTGTTGGAATCCGGGCTCATCATCGCTTCTTCATACGTCGCAGGGTCATCATTTTCATCAACCATGAAATTCATGATAGGATTTCCGTCATACCGAGCTGACGTCTGTTTGACCTGCGAGGTTCGGTAGTACTCTCTTCGAGTTTCATGATCATTATCATTAGTTCCCTCTTCAACAGGTGGAGCCAACTCGAACAACTTCCGTGACTGCGCTACTCGCCATACTTTGAAGAGAAGGTTCCACAACCTCTTGAGTTCTACCTTCCGACTACTCACACCTTTCGAGAAACTCTTTCTCTAGAAAGGATCCATTCTTGGCAATAAAAACCTTGCCCTCGGATCTGATAGAAGGAATACCCAATAGTTTCTTTAGGGTATCCTATGAAGACGCATTTTCCGCTTTGGGTTCGAGTTTATCCGGTTGAAGTTTCTTCACATAAACATCGCATCCCCAAACTTTAAGAAATGATGACTTAGGTTTGTTTCAAACCACAATTCATACTGTCTTTTCAACGGATTTAGATGGTGCCCGATTTAAAGTGAATGCAGCTTTCTAGTGCATAACCCCAAAATGACAACGGCAAGTCCGTCGGAGACATCATAGATCGAACCATATCTAATAAAGTACGATTCTGACGTTCGCCACACCATTTCGGTGGTGTTCGGCAGGTGTGAGTTGTGAAACAATTCCACACTCTTTCATGTGAGTGCTAAACTCGTAACTTAGATACTCACCTCCATGGTCGGACCGTAGAAATTTGATCTTTCTATTACGATGATTTTCCACTTCATTTTGAAATTCCTTGAACTTTTCAAAGGTTTCAGACTTGTGTTTCATCAAGTAGATATAACCGTATCTACTCAAATCATCCGTGAAAGTAACAAAATAACGATATCCACCTCGCGTTGACACACTCATTGGACCACATACATCAGAATGTATGATTTCCAATAAATCGCGCCTGTTCCATTGAACCGAAAACGGCGTTCTAGTCATCTTGCCCATAAGGCATGGCTCACATGTATCAAATGATTCATAATCAAGTGATTCCAAAAGTCCATTCGAATGGAGCTTCTTCATGCTTAATGCCAATATGACCTAGACGCGATTGCCACATATATGCGGATATATCATCATTAAGTTTAATCCTTTTAGCATCAACATTATGAATATGTGTAACATTATCATCGAGATCTAATAGAAATAAACCATTCATCATCGGTGCATGACCATAAAAGATTTCATTCATATAAATGGAACAACCATTGTTCTCGGATTTAAATGAATAACCACTTCGCATCAAACACGATCCAGATACAATGTTCAGTGCAGGCACCAGATAACATTTATTCAAGTTTATAACTAATCCCGATGGTAAATGGAGAGGCAACGTTCCGACGGCGATCACATCAACACTTGATCCATTGCCGACACGCATCTTAACCTCACCCCTTGCTAGCGGTCGCTTGTTCCGCAGCCCCTGATTCGAGTTACAAATATTAGCAACTGAACCGGTATCAAATACCCAGGTGCTACTGCGAGAACTAGTCAAGTACACATCAATAACATGTATATCATATATACCTTTGTTTGCCTTGCCGGCCTTCTTGTCTGCCAGATACTTGGGGCAGTTGCGCTTCCAGTGGCTAGTCCCCTTAGCACTCGGAATCAGACTTAGGTCCAACTCGGGGTTTCTTTTCAGGCGCGGCAACCGGCTTGCCGCCCTTACATCCCTTCCGTTTTCCCTTCTTGTCTTTCTTGAAACCAGTGTTCCTATTGATCATCAACACTTGATGTTCCTTTTTGATCTCCACTTCTGCAGTTTTAAGCATTGACAGAAGCTCGGGGAGAGACTTCTTCATGCCTTGCATATTATAGTTCATCACGAAGCTCTTATAGCTAGGTGGCGAGACCGAACACGATGGATGCCTAAGTCAATGGTAATCGATATTCCCAAGGTCACAAGCTTATCGGCGTAATCGACATCTTGAGTACATGCTCACTAACGAGTGTGCTCTTCCATCATGCAGCTAAAGAACTTTTCAAGTGTTGTAGCTCTCTAATGCATGTGTGTCGAAAATCATTTTCAACTCACCCATTGTATCAAATGCATTGCCGTTTTCAAACGCTTTCGGGTTACGCTCTAGCCCATACAATATGCCACAATGAACTAAGTTGTGGTCCTCCTGACGAGTCTGATAGACATTCTTCTCCTCGTCAGGGGCATCATCTAAAGGTGGGGGGCCTAACAGCGCTTCTAGCACATATTGCTTTTGTGCAGCAGAGAGGAGAATCCTCAAATTCATGGCCCATTCGATAAAGTTGCTACCGTTCGTTGCTAGTTTCTCTTTCTCCATGAACACATTGAAATTAAAAGCAGGTGGTGCCATCAATAACAGAATTTCTAAAGTTTAGACTAAGTGTATGATAGATTGAGTTCAACTAATCTATATTACGAATGAACTCCCACTCAAAAACGACATCCCTCGTGCCTTTTTGGTGATTACATGAACCAAATCCACTACACCAAGTCCGATCATCACGTGAGTCGGTATAGCTTCAAAGGCGAGCATCAAATGGGCATCATATCAACTATATGCCTCATGCTTAACCTTTCGGTCCGTGTTCCGAGGCCATGTCTGTACATGCTAGGCTCGCCAAGTTAGAACCTTAGTATTCGCGTGTGTAACTGTTTACACCCGAAATATGGTCGTGGATGTCACATCCCAAGATTTTCCAAATCTTGTAATGTGAAAAATAAATTAATAAAATAAAACTTTATTTGATTTTCAGAGTCAGAAGAAACTTTTTGAATTCAATTGGAACTTCAAACCCATTTGAATTAAATAAAACCCAAAGGGATCTAAAAGATAAACATTTAATAAAAGGAAAAATAAAGACATTTGGAAATACTATTTTGAAAATCTTGAGTGAAAAGATTTATTTTTAAATGAAATAGAAGTTTATAAATGAAGAATGTTTTATAAAACCAAATTAAAACCTTGGCCAAGCTTTGGTATTAAAACATTTTATTATTTAAATTAACTAAAGTTTATTTAAATAAATTAATAAGGATTTAATATCCAACCTTATTTAAATAAAAGGTTTTACTAATTTAAATTGAAACATCAAAACTTGTTAAATTATTTAAAATAAGTTTTCCCAATTATTTGGTTTTCACAAATAAAACCCACTAATGTGTTTTGACTTTATTTTAGGTTTAAAATAATTATCTCAATAAAACAAATCCTATTGGATTTAATAACTAAGAACCATTTAATTAATTGTAATTGGACCATAAATAAAAGGTTACTTTATTTTAAACAAGCTTTCCAAGTATTCCTTATTTCCAAATAAAACCTACTGATTTAGTTTTGAAAATATTTGGATTTAAAAAGGAGATTTTATTAATTAAAACAAAACCCTATTTTATTAAATAACAAAAAGAACCATTTTATTTAAATTTAAGAATGGTTCTTAATAAAAATTATTATTTTATTTTGGATTTTGGTTCATAATAATAAACAGAACTATTTTCAATATCACAAAGTTGGATGTTATTTGAATTGATTTAAACAATGTTTGACTTGATGAATAATTGATTGGAAATTCAAAACAGAAATCAGAAAAAGAAAAGGAAAAAGTTATAGAATAAAAAAATGGAGATTGGCCAACCCAGCCCAGGCAGCCCAACAAGCCCGAAGCAGCCATCCCTCACCCTCATGAGAAAACGATTCGCACCTGTTCCTGAACCACACTGAGTATGACAGGTGGACCTCCTCCTCTCTTCTATTTCCACTGACCGTTGGACCCCCTTTCCACTGTTCTCCTTCACCACCCGCGCGACCAGTTCTTCCCCTCCTCGTCGTCGTTTCCTGCTATAACTTCGCGGCATCAATTCGCTTTAACACGGCCACCTTAACTCGCAGCGACCACGCTCCCTTAAAAGCCTCCCTCTCCTCTGTCATTTCCCCCAGATGTCGCCTCCATTCTGCCCCTAGGCTGCCTCCAATTCTCTCTGTACCGCCGCCGCTCCGACGATGTTCCGGTGATGATTCCGACGAAACCCCACCGCCCCTTGCATCCCTAAGCACCCCAGCTTCCCCACTCAAAGACCGCTAGTGCATCCAACTCGACCATGGTACCTGTAACCTCGCCTTCGACAACGACCACCGTCGTCACCGTCTGCTTCATCTCCGGCGAAGCCCACAGGTAGTATCTGACCGCCCCGCGCCTTCTAGTTCACGCACCCGACTCTGTCTTGTTCCTGCGCATCTAACCGTGTCATCATTTCGCTTTGAGGTGATCACGCTACCGACGACGACCACCTGACGCGCCCGACGCCGTCCTCAACTCCGGCGAGGAATCACGGCTGAATCAGTGCGCCCCCTGACAAACCGCAAGCGAGTTGAGCATCAGCGTCACTTCACGAACTCGGTGAGCATCCCTTTTTCCTCTCCGCTCTCGCATCGCCAACGTCACCGCCAGGCCGCTCCGCCGCCGGTAGCCACCGCAGCGCCGCCAGTTCCTGACTGATACGATGTGAGCCGTTAGATCACGATCCTATGCACACGATAGATCACTTAACCTGAACCGTTACGTTTGATCTGCACCGCACAATCCCACTTAAATCGTGCGGTCCACATCACGCGATCCTACCGAACCGTTATGAGCCAATAGGAACACGACACGTGGCCAGGTTTAAAACTAAAAACAGATTTGAATCTGATTTAATTGCAAACTTCAAACCCTTGTAACTTTCAAACCATACGTCCAAAAATTTCAAATTTTATGTCGTTGGATTCAGGAGGACAAGACCTAGCCAACCATGGCCTTAGTTTGGAAAATAGTATCTGTTTGTTTGCTTGTTTTTGCAGATTCTTTTGTGAGCTAGTTTAGAGTATAAAATTGTTTAAAATTGAATTTAAGGATAAAACCTTTGCAAAAGGATTTGTAGTGACCATACTGACCCTAGGAACCAACCCTTAGTGTTAAAAATGATTTTGGTATAATTTAGGTTGAATTATTTAACTTAGCCATTTTCTAGCCAAAATAAAATTATTGATTTTACTATGGAAATGTTTTTGCAAGGAAAACTTTGTGAAAATGCTTTGGACCAAACTTACTGACCCAAAACACCAAACTTTGCCAAGAGCAACTCACTTGGTGAAAAACATAAAGTTTTGAGTGATAAAAATAATTTTCACCACATAAAATGATGAATGGATTTTTAAAATGGTCTTGAGATAAAACCCAAATTGCAAATGACTTTGCCATCTTGGTAAATGACCAATTTGGAACTTACAAAGTTTAGAAACCTAGTAGAGACCATCCTTACCATAGAACCAACCATTGCAAACTTATACATGACTTAGTTTCCATTACTTGTGTGTGTGGAATATTGTTTGAATATTGGTTTGGAATGCTACTTGATACCATGCTTGTTTGATTGATTGTAGTGAAATTAGCAAAGTGTGAGACTAACAAGATCAAGAAGTAAACCCTCATTCCCTACCAAAAAGGCAAGTTACACTATCATATAAAAGTCCTACTATTTTTCATTATACTTAGTGGATTTTGTAAACATGCATGAAAATGTTTTATACTTATGCTATGCTAATCCTAATAGGATTCCCTATACACTCCTTAGTAAAAATATTGAAGTTGTACATGCTTAGCCATGCTATGTTTTGAAAAGAGATACATGTTGAGATTTTACAAAGGTTGAGAAAAGGACTTGTGTTTTTACATAATAAAACAAGGACTCAATGAACCACCTAGGTGGTGGACACTTTATGCTTTGGAGAAGGTGGCAACAAAAGGAACCATGTCTATGGCAATCACTTTGTGTTGTGCTCCAAATGAAAACCACCTAGGAAACTTAGAGATTGAACATGTTTCTCCAATTGTGGCTTTCGTGTGCAACCACATGCTATTATGGCTCGCTTAGTCAACTACATTAGGAAGACCCATACATTGTCTTTAGTTACGGACATGGGGATCTGGAATGCTTCATGGGGTGAAGACAAGCTAGCAATGATGTATGGGAGGACCTTTTGAAAGACTTCGTCACACTCTCGATGCCAAGATTCCATCTTGGTGAGCACTAATCCAGTAGGCCACTGGTGGCAACAAGATGGGATTGTGTCATGTGGGTAAAGTGTACTCCTTCTGCAGAAGTTAATAAAATCTAAGTACTTAGCCGTGTCCCTGTTATGGACAATACTGAGCAACTAAAGTTTGAACCATGGGAGATCTCGACATTCCAACTTCTAATATAAAAACTTGATGCACTTGGGGGTACCAAGGAATTCAAAGAGATTTGATAAAGCTTGTTGCACTTAGGGTTACCAAGGTGCTCAAGAGAATGATGTACTTGGGGTTGCCAAGGAACTCATGAGATTTAACAAAACTTGTTGTACTTGGGGTTTCCAAGTAGCTCAAGGGATTTTGACAAGGACTTGAACACTTGAGTTTCTACCAAGGAGTTCAAGGAACTTGGAAAAGAGATTTGACAAAGTACTAAAACCATTTTGAAAAGATAGGATAAATGTTGCTTTATGCAAATAAGCCTTAAACTCTACTTAGCCAAATATGCATGTATTGATAGGATCCACTCATATTACACATAGAAGTGAAACTTGCCAATACAATTCAAATGTAGACCCTTGTGGCTGTAACTTGTAATGTTGCAGGTTTTGATTGATATTTGAGAAGATTGATTGTTTAGGGTTACAAAGTCTACAACCAACATCTGCATGTGGCACTTTGAAGATGAAAGACCCCATGACTATAGTTATTCCGCTGCAATGTAATGTAATAGCCCAATGAGCTATGTATGATGTAATAAAATTATGTTATTCCTGGTTATAAAGTTATGTTATGACCTTTGTATCTTGATATTACGTCTTAACTGTGGATGCTAGCTATTGATCCAGGGACTAGCATTGTAAAACACAGGAGGAATCTACCTTACCAGGTTGAGACCTCTACAGATGGTATCAGAGCATTGTGTTGCCTGTAGGATTTGTAAACCTAAGATTAGACAAAGACCCTTAGAAAAATAAGAGTTATTTTGTTCCAAAAACTTATTTACAAAAACACTTGTAAACTCTTTCCTCAACCATTTTGGTTTCAACTCTACATCTCTTCTATTTCAAACCTGATGGAAAAACCAACCCCATGGCCAAAGACTACACCATGTGTAAAGGACTTCTTCAACTTCTTCAGCTCTAATGACTTCAACATCTTCAGCATGTTCACCAAGGACTTCCAACATGGAAACTACTAAGGACCACAAGTGAGACAAGGAAATCTTACTTAAGAATTAGAGACTGAGGGAATGCAAAATAAGAAGAAATCATCAACAATTTTGAAGTATTGTAACCAGGAGTTTTTCTCAAGGAAACCATGATCTCATACAAGAAGAATCAACCAAGAAAGATGGAAAGATCACAAGTGAACCATATAGATGGACCACCATAATTTAGTTAAGTCTAAACCACCAACTTATGTGGTGTAACAAAAATATTTTGTTGCCTAAGTATGTGCTTGAACATTGTTTGAGTGAAATATTTGGTTGTGATTGCATGCACATTGTTTGTGTAAATTGTGGTGTGTGAGATTAGAATTGATTCCTTAGAAAAATCTTGCCTATTCTAACCTCCCTTCAACCCAAACAGATGACTACTCCAAAAGACTCCAAGGTTGATGTCAACAACACCAACCAAGCTGACAGCATGAAAGAGCTCATAGCAACCCAACACCAGTTGAACCAACTGACAGCTCAGTTCATAGTCAACAATAGTGATAAAGATCCAGCACTACAAAAAATTTTGGAAGAGAAATCCCAACTGATGCTTAAGGTGACTAATCAAATGATCAGCATGGAGGAAAACTACCCCAAAGAAGTCTATGATAACAAGGCTGACAAGAATGTTATTCTGGATGGAGCCCCAGCTTGCACTATATGTGGAGACAAGGATCATACTTCCAAGGAGCATGAAGGACAATGCCCCAATTGTGAAGAAGATCATCCTGTTGGACAATGCCCCACCTCTCAAGCTACTTGTTACCTTTGTGAAGAGAGTGATCATACTCCTGACCAATGTCCCATCTATGCCATGGTAGAACAAAGGAAGCAGGAAGGATCCAAATCTACCAAAGGAAAAGGACCACTCATACCTCCAAACAAGACAACCCAATTCAAAGGATCAAAGAAAATCAAGAAGCCCAAGCAAGACATGAGCCTTGCACAATGTCGTAAATGTAAGGAAATGGGACACTACTCCAGTGGATGCCCAGAGAACAAGAAGAATAAAGAGATTGACCAAGTGTGGTGCAACAACTGCACAGAACCAGGCCATTATGTGGCAACTTGTCCACAAGAACAACGCAAAGAACTCAAGGACATTCATTGTTTCAACTGCAAGAATCCAGGACATTATGCAAGCAACTGTCCAGAAAGGATGAAGAACAAGTTGAACAAGCCTATGGAGAAACTCAACCTTGGTCCATGAGTCAAGCATAGGAATAAAGCAAAAGTTTGCTTAGAGAAGTTTCCAGGACCCAAGAAGGCCAATAAGTAATTTTGTTTGAAATATTTTAAGGGTGGTAGTACCCTAGTTGTTTTAAACTTGCTTGTAACCCCAGCCTCCCCAAATCTAGGGACGAGATTTATTTTAAGGGTGGTAGCCTGTCACATCCCAAGATTTTCCAAATCTTGTAATGTGAAAAATAAATTAATAAAATAAAACTTTATTTGATTTTCAGAGTCAGAAGAAACTTTTTGAATTCAATTGGAACTTCAAACCCATTTGAATTAAATAAAACCCAAAGGGATCTAAAAGATAAACATTTAATAAAAGGAAAAATAAAGACATTTGGAAATACTATTTTGAAAATCTTGAGTGAAAAGATTTATTTTTAAATGAAATAGAAGTTTATAAATGAAGAATGTTTTATAAAACCAAATTAAAACTTTGGCCAAGCTTTGGTATTAAAATATTTTATTATTTAAATTAACTAAAGTTTATTTAAATAAATTAATAAGGATTTAATATCCAACCTTATTTAAATAAAAGGTTTTACTAATTTAAATTCAAACATCAAAACTTGTTAAATTATTTAAAATAAGTTTTCCCAATTATTTGGTTTTCACAAATAAAACCCACTAATGTGTTTTGACTTTATTTTAGGTTTAAAATAATTATCTCAATAAAACAAATCCTATTGGATTTAATAACTGAGAACCATTTAATTAATTGTAATTGGACCATAAAAAAAAAGGTTACATTATTTTAAACAAGCTTTCCAAGTATTCCTTATTTCCAAATAAAACCTACTGATTTAGTTTTGAAAATATTTGGATTTAAAAAGGATATTTTATTAATTAAAACAAAACCCTATTTTATTAAATAACTAAAAGAACCATTTTATTTAAATTAAAGAATGGTTCTTAATAAAAATTATTATTTTATTTTGGATTTTGGTTCATAATAATAAACAGAACTATTTTCAATATCACAAAGTTGGATATTATTTGAATTGATTTAAACAATGTTTGACTTGATGAATAATTGATTGGAAATTCAAAACAGAAATCAGAAAAGGAAAAGGAAAAAGTTACAGAATAAAAAAAATGGAGATTGGCCAACCCAGCCCAGGCAGCCCAACAAGCCCAGGAAACAGCCCAGTCCCTCACCCCGCGAGAAAAACGATTCGCACCCTATTCCTGAACCACACTGAGTATGACAGGTGGACCTCCTCCTCTCTTCTATTTCCACTGACCGCTGGACCCCCTTTCCACTGTTCTCCTTCACCACCCGCGCGACCAGTTCTTTCCCTCCTCGTCGCCGTTTCCTGCTGTAACTTCGCGGCATCAATTTGCTTTAACACGGCCACCTTAACTCGCAGCGACCACTCTCCCTTAAAAGCCTCCCTCTCCTCTGTCATTTCCCCCAGACGTCGCCTCCATTCTGCCCCTAGGCTGCCTCCAATTCTCTCTGTACCGCCGCCGCTCCGACGATGTTCCGGTGATGATTCCGACGAAACCCCACCGCCCCTTGCATCCCTAAGCACCCCAGCAGCTTCCCCACTCTCAGGCGCATCTGCTAGTGCATCCAACTCGACCGCGGGTACCCTGTAACCTCGCCTTCGACAACGACCACCGTCGTCACCGTCTGCTTCATCTCCGGCGAAGCCCACAGGTAGTATCTGACCGCCCCGCGCCTTCTAGTTCACGCACCCGACTCTGTCTTGTTCCTGCGCATCTAACCGTGTCATCATTTCGCTTTGAGGTGATCCACAGCGCCGTCCACGACGACCACCTGACGCGCCCGACGCCGTCCTCAACTCCGGCGAGGAATCACGGCTGAATCAGTGCGCCCCCTGACAAACCGCAAGCGAGTTGAGCATCAGCGTCACTTCACGAACTCGGTGAGCATCCCTTTTTCCTCTCCCGCTTCCTGCATCGCCGGCAACGTCACCGCCAGGCCGCTCCGCCGCCGGTAGCCACCGCAGCGCCGCCAGTTCCTGACTGATACGATGTGAGCCGTTAGATCACGATCCTATGCACACGATAGATCACTTAACCTGAACCGTTACGTTTGATCTGCACCGCACAATCCCACTTAAATCGTGCGGTCCACATCACGCGATCCTACCGAACCGTTATGAGCCAATAGGAACACGACACGTGGCCAGGTTTAAAACTAAAAACAGATTTGAATCTGATTTAATTGCAAACTTCAAACCCTTGTAACTTTCAAACCATACGTCCAAAAATTTCAAATTTTATGTCGTTGGATTCAGGAGGACAAGACCTAGCCAACCATGGCCTTAGTTTGGAAAATAGTATCTGTTTGTTTGCTTGTTTTTGCAGATTCTTTTGTGAGCTAGTTTAGAGTATAAAATTGTTTAAAATTGAATTTAAGGATAAAACCTTTGCAAAAGGATTTGTAGTGACCATACTGACCCTAGGAACCAACCCTTAGTGTTAAAAATGATTTTGGTATAATTTAGGTTGAATTATTTAACTTAGCCATTTTCTAGCCAAAATAAAATTATTGATTTTACTATGGAAATGTTTTTGCAAGGAAAACTTTGTGAAAATGCTTTGGACCAAACTTACTGACCCAAAACACCAAACTTTGCCAAGAGCAACTCACTTGGTGAAAAACATAAAGTTTTGAGTGATAAAAATAATTTTCACCACATAAAATGATGAATGGATTTTTAAAATGGTCTTGAGATAAAACCCAAATTGCAAATGACTTTGCCATCTTGGTAAATGACCAATTTGGAACTTACAAAGTTTAGAAACCTAGTAGAGACCATCCTTACCATAGAACCAACCATTGCAAACTTATACATGACTTAGTTTCCATTACTTGTGTGTGTGGAATATTGTTTGAATATTGGTTTGGAATGCTACTTGATACCATGCTTGTTTGATTGATTGTAGTGAAATTAGCAAAGTGTGAGACTAACAAGATCAAGAAGTAAACCCTCATTCCCTACCAAAAAGGCAAGTTACACTATCATATAAAAGTCCTACTATTTTTCATTATACTTAGTGGATTTTGTAAACATGCATGAAAATGTTTTATACTTATGCTATGCTAATCCTAATAGGATTCCCTATACACTCCTTAGTAAAAATATTGAAGTTGTACATGCTTAGCCATGCTATGTTTTGAAAAGAGATACATGTTGAGATTTTACAAAGGTTGAGAAAAGGACTTGTGTTTTTACATAATAAAACAAGGACTCAATGAACCACCTAGGTGGTGGACACTTTATGCTTTGGAGAAGGTGGCAACAAAAGGGAACCATGTCTATGGCAATCACTTTGTGTTGTGCTCCAAATGAAAACCACCTAGGAAACTTAGAGATTGAACATGTTTCTCCAATTGTGGCTTTCGTGTGCAACCACATGCTATTATGGCTCTGGCTTAGTCAACTACATTAGGAAGACCCATACATTGTCTTTAGTTACCGGACATGGGGATCTGGAATGCTTCATGGGGGCTGAAGACAAGCTAGCAATGATGTATGGGAGGACCTTTTGGAAAGACTTCGTCACACTCTTAGTCTGCCAGTACTCCATCTTGGTGAGCACTAATCCAGTAGGCCACTGGTGGCAACAAGATGGGATTGTGTCATGTGGGTAAAGTGTACTCCTTCTGCAGAAGTTAATAAAATCTAAGTACTTAGTCGTGTCCCCGGTTATGGACAATACTGAGAAACTAAAGTTTGAACCATGGGAGATCTCGACATTCCAACTTCTAATATAAAAACTTGATGCACTTGGGGGTACCAAGGAATTCAAAGAGATTTGATAAAGCTTGTTGCACTTGGGGTTACCAAGGTGCTCAAGAGCATGATGTACTTGGGGTTACCAAGGAACTCATGAGATTTAACAAAACTTGTTGTACTTGGGGTTTCCAAGTAGCTCAAGGGATTTTGACAAGGACTTGAACACTTGAGTTTCTACCAAGGAGTTCAAGGAACTTGGAAAAGAGATTTGACAAAGGACCAAAACCATTTTGAAAAGATAGGATAAATGTTGCTTTATGCAAATAAGCCTTAAACTCTACTTAGCCAAATATGCATGTATTGATAGGATCCACTCATATTACACATAGAAGTGAAACTTGCCAATACAATTCAAATGTATTGACCCTTGTGGCTGTAACTTGTAATGTTGCAGGTTTTGATTGATATTTGAGAAGATTGATTGTTTAGGGTTACAAAGTCTACAACCAACATCTGCCTGTGGCACTTTGAAGATGAAAGACCCCATGACTATAGTTATTCCGCTGCAATGTAATGTAATAGCCCAATGAGCTATGTATGATGTAATAAAATTATGTTATTCCTGGTTATAAAGTTATGTTATGACCTTTGTATCTTGATATTACGTCTTAACTGTGGATGCTAGCTATTGATCCAGGGACTAGCATTGTAAAACACAGGAGGAATCTACCTTACCAGGTTGAGACCTCTACAGTGGATCCAAGAACACCCGATCATCACGTGATGTCTTGGAGCGACGAAAACATAATAGGTGCATACTAAAGGAAGAACACATTCTTATCTTGATATTTAAATGAGGGATCATCTTATTATGCTAACAAAGCGCTAAACAAGCAATATAAGATGCTATCAAACATCATATGTTTATTAGTGAAATTATATGGTTCCCGCAGATGATCTCTATCATGTGCATCGTGGTATGATCACTATCATACCTATATGTGTAAATCCAAGGTCTATGGATTTTACATGCTATGTGTGTTGTAAGAGTATCATCTCATACTTCTACTTACAACACTACCATATCATAACACTAGCCCGAGAACAATCTAAACTAGACGCCTCTAATTTATCCATTGCAAGTTTTACGTGGCTTAGGGCTTTCGAGATAGAACCGTTCTTACCTACGAATATGAACCACAACGAGGATAATCAAATTGTTGACAACTCGCTTGCAAAATAGATATTGACTATAGTAGGAGAGACAGACACCCGCTAGCCACTTATGCAAACTAGTTGCATGTCAAGCGTGGAACAGGTCTCATGTGCGAGGACATGTAAAGTTTGTCCGGGCCGCTTCATCCCACTATGCCACCAATATCCAAAATTACAACAAAGGAGCAACAACATGATCATCATCGCCCACATACTCATATGTGTACTACCTGTAAAGTATCTACGCAGATCCGGCTCGATACTTTGTAGGGTTCGCAGCATAGAAAACAAAAAATTTCCTACGATGTGAACTATATACCAAGATCTATCTACTAGATACAAACAACGGGCGGATGTATATCCGTAGAGAACATACCCTTGAAGACCGACAAAGCTTAACGAGTTCAACTCGTGGTTGATGTAGACGATCTCTTGCCGATCTCAAGATCGAGAGGAAGTCCTAGCGCTGCAAATCAGCAGCGCATTCGTGCTCGCACACACGTTCGAGGCACCGAGCAACCTCCGCCTCCTCGCTCCAGCGATGCAGCGGAATCACAACTCTTTCTTGCCGAATAGCCACCGGGAACATGTATCTCGCTAGTCCGAGACCATGCCGAATAGCCACCGGAGAACATGTATCCCTTTGTTTCACGATATATTACATGTCCGAGATTCGATCATCGGTATCTCCATACCTAGTTTGATCTCGTTACCGACATGCACTCTTTTCTCATTCCTGTGATATAACATTCTAGTGATCAAATCACTTGCTTGCAAGCTAATCAATGTGATATCACCGAGAGGGCCCAGAGTATATCTATCTGTCATCGGGATGAACAAATTCCACTCTCGATCCATGAGCCTCAACATAACACTTTATTAGTTCTGAATCCATCTTTTAATCACCCTATTACGGTGTGACGTTTTATGTTATCAAGAAACTCTTCCGGTGTTAGTGATTGACATGATCTCATGGTCTAAGGATTAGGATCACTTCGTAAGTTGTTATAGCAATATAAACTCAATGACTTTGATCGTAATGCTATACTTCGGATGAATGTTCATCACACCATTACACTAATGTTGTGATCCCGTTATTAACAACATCCAATGTCCATGATCAGGAAACCTTGATCATCTTGTTAATCAACGAGCTAGTTTATGAGAGAGGCATAACTAGGAACTTTCTGTTTGTTTATTAAACACACATGTATTAACGTTTCCGTATTAATACAATTATAGCATGCAAAATAAACATCTATCATATACTTGGAATATACATAATAAACACTTTATTATTGCCTCTCAGGGTATATTCCCTTCAGAAAATGAGGCAGCAGATGTACTATCCAAACTAGGGTTCTCTCGGCAAGCGATACCACCAGGGGTAGCACTGGAGCACCTCAGGAAACCATCGATCAAGCCGTCACCAAAGTCCGACTCAATCAGGGTCACCCCGACAAGTCAGGATTCAGATGTGGTACCAATGGATATCGACTCAGGGGTAGCGTCGAATCACTCGGGGACTAATCCGCTCAATTCAGGGGCTGCCGAATCACACTTGGGGACTCCTCAGGTCATGTCGGCAGAACATATGTCGGCAGAGCCAATGGATATTGATGCTGAAGAAGACCCAGAACCACTGATACCAGTATGGGCACAGCCAATATTCGATCATTTAAAAGATGGGACCTTGCCGAGTGATGAAACATTGGCAAGGCAAACAGTACGCAGAGCAAAAGCGTACACCATAATCAACAAGTAATTGTACAAGCGAAGTGTGACGAGTGTACTGCAGCGTTGTATCAGTCCAGAGAAAGGCCAGGAGATCTTATTGGATATTCATCAAGGAGAATGTGGGCACCATGTGTCATTAAGAGCATTGGTGGCCAAGGCATTCCGACATGGATTCTATTGGCCAAGCACATTGGCACAAGCGCAAGAGTTAGTCGGAAAATGCAGTGGTTGTCAACACTATGCATCCAAGTCACATCTGCCAGCGTCTGAATTAAAGACTATACCAATCACTTGGCCTTTTGCAGTTTGGTTCCTAGATATGGTAGGACCATTCAAACCAGCAAGGGGAGGCATGACTCATATTTTGGTCATGATTGATAAGTTCACCAAGTGGATAGAAGTGAAACCAATCAAAAAGTTGGACGGTAAAACAGCTGTCACATTCTTAAGGGATATAATCCTTAGGTATGGTTACCCACACAGTGTAATCACTGATAATGGCACGAACTTTGCCAAAGGAGCTTTTGCTCGTTTCTGCGGGAAACACCGAATAAGACTCGATGTAGCATCAGTCGCCCATCCAGAATCAAATGGACAAGTTGAACGGGCTAACGGCTTAGTTCTGTCAGGGATAAAACCCCGCTTAATGGAACCACTCCAGAGGTCTCCTGGTTGTTGGATAGAGGAACTAACCTCAGTTCTATGGAGCCTAAGAACAACTCCAAATCGATCAACGGGTTATACGCCATTTTTCCTCATATATGGGGCAGAAGTAGTTTTGCCTACCGACATAGAATATGACTCGCCAAGAATAAGGCAATACTCGGAAGCCGAGGTAAAAGAGGCTCGAGAGGATGTAGTAGACTTACTCGAAGAAGCAAGGGAACTGGCATTATCCAGATCTGCTATATATCAACAGAATCTCCGACGCTACCATAGCTGGAAAGTCCAACCTCGTGTTTTTCGAGAAGGGGATATGGTGCTAAGGCTGGTGCAGCGCACAGCGGGAATGCATAAATTATCACCCCCATGGGAAGGACCATTCATTGTAAGCAAAGCATTGCATAATGATTCCTATTATCTCATAGACGCTCATGAAGTGCAAAAGAACAAGGCGGACAGGTTAGGAGATGAGACCAAAAGGCCATGGAATGTGGCGCTACTTCGTCCCTTCTATACTTAGGAGAAGCAATGCATGTATCACTCGAACTCTCATACGTCGGACGTGTGTGCCGGCTTTGTGCTGATAATAAAATGGTACGATTCGAAAAACTGACTCGGGGACTACCCCTTAAGTTTTCCCTCTTAATTATTTTATGTCGGTGGCGTGACACCCAAAATTTATCTCGGAACAAGTAGTGTTTACTCGGAAGAAATCAACTCTTCGACTATGCTGTTGTCCAAAAACACGGCTTCATGGCAAGCAAGAGAAAAGGATGTATGACGGGTAAACACGAACGTCGGATAAGTACAAAGGAGAAACACGAGTCGGCTTTAGATTTTTGCCTAACTCTCTGCATGTCACGTTATACTACGTGTCGAGTAATCTCGGCCAAGTGATCCAAGTTTCATACCCGCTAACTATATCCTTGTACTTTGATACTCTAATGTCGAACACCGAAAAAGGTAGACAGGGGCCAAAGTCAAGGAAAGGTGACACGGCAAAATGTAACTCAGGGACTTGCCCTCGAATGATTCACACTTAGAATATAACACAAATATATAAAGCCTATCAAAAGGCGCATGATCAAACTTAAAGTGCAATGTATGTTACATCTGTACCCGGCATACCGGGGATCTAATCAAAGTTCGAGTGTTTGTTAGCCTAAGAAGCAGAAGGACTCGGAGGAGCACTCTCGGAGCCAGGAGCATCGCTTGGAGCATCGGCCGAGTGAGGGGCATCTGTGGTCGGGTCATCCGGACCAACTGACTCAGTTGCTTAGCTGTCGCCACCCTCTTCATCAGCAACTTCGACAAGCGGGTCACCAAGGTCGAGGAAGCTGGGCTCGTCGCACCAAGCATGCACCATGGTATATTCAATCATGGCGTAAGCTTGCTTCTGGCACTTCCTGATCAACTCCGGATCATACAGCCATTTGCCATCCCCCTTATGCGAGCAAGAACATCAAGGTTGATGTCCTCGTACCATGAAAGCACGAAGGAGAGAGCCTTGTCCGCTACAACTCGGCCGGCCGACTCACGCCATTGGTCCAGTCAGTCTTCAGTAAGGAGAAATCTCTCAGCAAGTGGCTCGATGAGTTCAGGTGGGTTTTCATCTGGCCAGAGCATGCGAAACGCATGAATAGCCGACTTAAGCAGGTCCACACCGCAAGACTTGAGAGTCCTGGCCCATTCGGATACCGCTTTGAGAAGCTCCTCCATGGACACCTCATTGTCGGCAGGAGCACCAGCTTCGGCCCTCACTTTCTTCATGGCTCGGATGGCAAACATGTTGGCTTCAGGAAAATTCTCTGCAAGCAAAAAGAGAAAGTTAGAAAAATAACAAAAGTAGATGGAAGAACTCCAGAGTGACCTGTACAGTGCAAAAAGAGTAAGAACTCACTACTGAGAAAGAAGTTGATGGCGGCGAGCTTGCTATGACAAGTTTTGGCCTTGGCTTGGAGGACGTCAAAGTTCAGATTTGCCGACTCGACCGATGACTCGGCCTCATCGAGCAGCCTCTTGGTCTTCTCGGCGTTGGCGGCCTGCTGCTCATTCTTCTCGGCAAGATCCTCCTTCAACCCTTTCACCTCGGCCAAGTGCTTCTGCTTCGTCTCGGCCATCAGCTTCTTCATCCGATTCACCTCATCTCGCTCCTTCTGGAGCTCGGTTTGGTGCTTCTCTACTTATTCGGAACAAATTACTTGTCAGCACCAACAGAAACCTTTAGCTATCGAATTGGTGAGGAAAGAAACTTACTCTCGGCCTCGCTAATCTGCGAGTGAAGAGCATCGATGGTGGACTGAGCAGAGTCTATGAAAAAAAGAGCGAGAAAAAATTGAGAAAATGAATCATAGAAAATTACACCGAATAGAGAAAGGACGGGTAAGGATATTACCTTGGCCTTGGGTGTTAGTCTGCAGCTTCTCATACGCAAGTTTGAGCTTGCGATGCGCCAGTATGAGAGCTTGGTGCACCTTGGTGCGCTCGTTATGCGTGAGCTGGACAAAGAAGACATACAGTAAGGAAAGGTCAAGTCAAGTAGCCTGCCGGATTAAAAAAGCTTAAGAGATTACAGCCGAGTAAGTTCCTTACTCAACAGTAACCTCGAGGGATAGGGATCGCAGCTCTAACATATGAATTTGGCATAAGGAAATAAAAAGCTTAAGAGCTTACAGCCGAGTAAGTTCCTTACTCGACAGTAACCTCGAGGGCTAAGGATCGAAGCTCTAACATATCAGTTTGGCATAAGGAAATGAAAGAGCTTAAGAGCTTACAGCCGAGTAAGTTCCTTACTCAACAGTAACCTCGAGGGCTAGGGATCGAAGCTCTAACATGCGAGCTTAGGGTGAAGAATTTAAAGACTAAGTGATTATTGAGAGCTTATGACCGAGTAAGTTCCTTACTCGGCAGTAACCTTGGGGACTAGGTGATATGTATAAAGGAAATACTCAACTGTACAAAAGGGTAAGAAGATACTTTACCTCGTTCACTTCATCGGCGCGGGCCATTAGAGTAATGGCTTGCTGGGTCATGTCAGAGATGGCCTTAGGGCCTAGCTTCAGCTTCTTGCCGGCACGGGTGCTGACCTCCTGCTCGCCAGCTGCATTCCATGCCACAGCATAAGGCTCAGCCAAACCAAGGCTTTTCCCACTGAGCGCCCGAGTGAGAATTTGACCCATTTTCAGGGTGATTCCCACATTGGCACGGGTCGCAGCAACGGAAGTATGGAGGGTAACAGCCTTAGAGCCTTCACCTGACCCGGCAGGCGCGGATTCGCCCCCCTTACCCGTTGAAGTGACCATTGTCGCCAAGGTCAGAGGCCGGATCTGAGGAGCAGAACCCGGAGCGCAGACCAGCGTTGTCTGCTTGGAGGAGGTGGATTTGCCGGATGAAGGACGAGCAGAGCCAGAAGCCTTGGGCTGGGTCCGGCTCTTTGACAGAAATGGAGAGCGAGGAGGAAGATTTGGAGAAGAAAGTGGAGCCGGTTGACTGGGCTCAGCAGTCTTGCTGGCTCCAAGATCAGGAAGTTGTTCATTCACACCATCCTGAGGGCCGATGCCAGAGGAACTAGTGGCGGAAGGTTTCTCGGCGCCAGAATCACTGGCACCAAGATCAGAAAATTGTTCCTGGCTAGCGCCGCCGAGTCAGCTGGAGGAGGCGCAGGCCTTAGCGGCGAGGCAACGCTAGAAGCAGCCTGGTTCGCCGACAAGGGTGTGGCACTGAAAACAACGAGACATGTATAAGAGAACATCAACGAAAAAAAATAACGAAGAAAGCAGAGTATAAAAACTTACCCGGTAACGACCGGGTCACAGGTGACTCGGCGTGTTACCCGGCGCCTAGCGGCTTGGTGGGTCTCAGCCAGAGTGGCAGCAGTAGAGGCAGTAGGATCTGCCGGAGTGGGCTTGCTCTTCTTGGTCGGCTGAGTGCTGGAGGAGGCTCCACGTCGCTTCGGCTTGGCGACGGGGATCTTGCCGACTCCATCCACAGCGAGAGGAGGAGTTTCATGTACCTGGCCAGCTGCATAAGTAAATAACAGGCTTACTCGGATAAGTTGGGAGACTAAGGTCACAAGGCATATACCTCCAAAAGCGTACAATCATCATCGTCAGCCAATCTTGTAAGGGATTGCGAGATTGACTCTTACCCGAAGCTGAAGCAGCCGCAGCGTGCGGGGTGGGCATGAAGCACTCCAGGTCGTACTCGACTTTATCCGAGTCGGAGTGATCCCCGTTATAACCGCAGGGAGGGACAGTACTGTCATCAACCTGGTGAAGGAGATTCTGTGAAAGACAAACAGAATGAGTAACCAAAAAAACTAAACTGGAAGTGGCAAAAGAGCTAAAGCCTACTCGATAAGGAAAACGACTCGGAAAACTTACCCAGGGGACAGGCCTGACCCGGCTAAACGGAGGGAAAATCTAAGCCCAATCATCCGCCAAGTTCAGTTTAAAAATTGATCTTACTCGGCGGGCAATGGAGTCATGGGTGAGCTCCTTAGTAGAGTGCTGAGTGGGATCATGGGAGCCACTCATGAAGCACATCTTGTGGCTCCTCGCTTGGATGGGGCTTACCCGGCTTGAGATGAAGGCGCACATGAGGTCAGTGTCGGCAAGATGAAAGTTTTCATCCGGCGACAGCAACCTTTCCAGGATCTTGTTAGCCTCGTTCACCGCAATGTCTTGGTCATGTGGGTCAAGCTGTCAGAGCTTCTTGTTGGGGACCTCATCCGATAAAGGGGGTAGCCGGATGTTAGCGATGGACCCGCTGTTTTTGACATAGAAAAAGGTTCTATGCCACTTCTTGCAAGAATTAAGCCCGGCAATCCGAGGAAAGATGGAGTCTCTCCTGGGCGTGATGCTAGCAGCACCGCACCGAGTCGGATTTTTCTTGGCACGAGGAGAACCAGGCTGGGGAACAACTTGAACCCTAAATCTAAAATATTTGGCCCACAGAAGAATTGTAGGCCAAATTCCGAGGTAAGCCTCGCAAGCAGAGATAAAACAGGAAAGAGAGCCAATCGCATTGGCAAGAAGATGATGGGTTTGCAAATGGAAGGTGGAGAGAAACAAGGAGAAGAAGGTGCTCACTGGAAGAGCGAAACCACGCTCAAAGTGAGAAAGGAAAATCACCCGCTCGTTAGCTTCGGGTTTGGGAGAAATATCACCGGTGGGGAGACGGCAATCCACTTGCAGCGGAATGCGCCTGGTGGAGCGGAGCCACTCTACCTCCTCGGTGGATACCTCCAAGCCTTCCCAGCCGCCGCGCTCGCCGGTGGGAATCTCCTGCTCCTCAGCACCATCAGTGCCGTCGCGATCGTCCATGAGTTCCACGGATTCAATCTCCTCTGCAGTTAGAAGAGGTTTGGAACAGCGCGGACCCGTGGTGGAATGGAAAGAAAAGAGGGGAGATTGCGAGACAAGAACAGGAGGAAGAGGAAACCGCAGAGAGGGCGGTTCGATTTTGCAGGCGCAAGGAAGAAGAGAAGGCAAGGGAAAACTGAACGGGCATGGGGGAAGTGGAAACCCCCAACCCCTACTTAAGGACAGTAAAAACCCTTGTAGTGGGATCCATCTGTGCCGTGCCGGGTAGGCCAATCAGCAAGCGCCATGTAGCCAAAGATACACGAAAAATCCCGTGCCACGTCATAGAAGGAACGACAAGAGGCGCAGGCCAATGGGACTGCCACAGTGATGGGGAATAACTACGCAGCCGTCACTGTACCGCTAGAGCTTGGAACAAAAATTGAGGCAAGTAATCATGATTACCAGCTGTCAGTGACTGAAGCGCGCCGAAAATGACTCGGAATTAGCCAAAGTGACTCGGCTCGAGGCAAGAATAAGCCAGGAAGTCAAAGGGAGGATCCGAAAACTGTCAGACAAACCCGGTAAGGAGCAAGATTGCGACAAATACAGACAAAAACTAAGTTCCAATCACACAAAAGGAACCTGGAGACGCCTAACAGCTTGAACTGCTAGACCTCACCATCTTCGGGGACTAATGTCGGGGGGATAACCCCCGGTAGGGTCACGAGAGGTGAAACATAGCACAACTTGGTTAGCTCCGAGTAAAGAAAGAACCAGGCCGGGTAATAATGGTCGGGTAAGATAAGCATGAGCGGCCAACATAGTTTATATGTCGTCCCGCATAAGACAAAGTTGTAATTCTTGCAGGAACCGACGAGCCGAGTATACCGAGGAAGGGCAGACTCACGTAGGACGTGTGGCACCTTTCCGAGTAGGGTTCAGGAGGGACCATGGTAAAGCATGGTCAAAAGAGAAGGGCGACGCCAGGTGACACAAAAGGAGCCGGGTGACGCCCAAAGCATACGCTGACGTACAAAGTTACAGCATGACGCCAAAAGCAACAGGAAGCAGCGTACCAGAAGACCGTTAGCTATCAAGCTTTATGGACTGGGCCATTGGGCTTAGGGCAAGCCCATGACCCGGCCCACATTGTAGGGACCAAGATCCAAACAGTAAACCCTAGAACCCAAAGGGGTATAAGCTAGTTAGCACTGCCTATATAAGGAAGGGCATAGATGTAGTAGAAGAAGGTTGGACTAAGTAGGGAACTAGTGCACAAAATCCTAGTTCATACAGCTCAAGGAGCACTTGTAACCTTCGGGTATCAATCAAATCGCTAAGTCTGGAGAGTTCTTCTTGTTTTTCGTGCATGGCTCGACCGTGCACTCCCTCCCCGGTGACCACAACACCCATTCGGCCCCCCAACTTAAGCCTACCCATGGCATCTACCGTGCCACCACCACGACAAAGATTGTGTAGACAATCCTTCTGGCGCCATGTTCCGGCAACGCTTCCATAGTCGGTCACACATACAATATTCAATGAAGACCTTCCTATCCCTTGTTCCAGCAGGGCATCGGAGGTTGTAGATCTCCTTGGAATCCCAACAACACGACTGTGTGCTGGTGGTGGAGGAGGAGAAGAGATTACCGCAGGGCTTTGCCTAAGTCGGAGCAGTGTATGGAGGAGAGAGGGGAGGCGCCGACGGCTAGGGTTGAGGTGAGGGGCTAGGGGGCGCCCTCACCCCTCCTTATATGGGTGTAGGGGTGGCGTACAGGATTCCCACCCCTGGCCGAGTCCTTCCCCAACTCCTCTAGCTGGTGGCCAAGGAAGGGAGAGGGGAAAAACTTGCCCCTCAAGTTTTCCTTCTCCTTTCCAAACTAGGATTTGACTTTTCAAACCTCTCCTTTGCTTGGCTGAGTTGGCCTAGGGCATGATGCGTCCAACCCCACTAGGGTATGGTGCATGCCAAGTGCCCCCTTCTGGGGTGGTGGACCTTCCAAAACATTCTAGAAGCTTTCGGTCAAAACACCGAAAATATTTCTAAACCCCGGAAATAGACTTTCCTTATATGAATCTTATTCTCCAGACCATTCCAGATCTCCTCGTGATGTCCTGGATCCAATCCGAGACTCCGAACAACATTCGGTCTTCAACTGACATTCCATATCTACTCAAACAACATCGAAACCTTAAGTGTGTCTCCCTACGGTTCGTGAACTATGCAGACATGATCGAGATACCTCTTCGATCAACAACCAACAGTGGGATCTGGAAATCCATAATGGCTCCCACATATTTCTACGATGACTTCGTGATCGAATGCACCATTTACATATGATACCGATTCCCTTTGTTGTGCGATACTTTACTTATCCGAGGTTTGATCGTCGATATCTCTATACCTAGTTCAACCTCGTTACCGATAAGTACTCTTTACTAATTCTGTGATATGACATCCCTAGTGACCTAGTCACATGCTTGCAAGCCAATTGGATGACATTCCACCGAGAGAGCCTAGAGTATATCTATCTGTCATATGGACAAATCCACTCTTGATCCATGTGCTTCAACACATACTTTCAAAATACCTAATGCCACCTTTATAACCACCCAGTTACGAAGTGGTTGTTGGAGATATGCCCAAGAGGCAATAATAAAGTGGGTTATTATCATATCTTCATACTTATGATAAATGTTTACATACCATGCTATAATTGTATTAACCGGAAACATTAATACAGGTGTGATTTGTAAACTAAAATAAGAGTCCCTAGTAAAGCCTCTTGTTAAACTAGCTTGTTGGTTAATATATGATCATGGTTTCCTGATCATGAACATAGAGATGTTATTAACAACAGGGTCATATCATTAGGAGAATGATGTGATGGACATACTCCTATAGATAAGCGTAGCATAAAGATCAAGTCATTTTAAATAGTTCAATTGCTATATGCTTTCTGATACATAGTAACCTAATTCCTTCGACCATGAGATCATGCATATCACCTTTGCCGGATGGATGCTTTGATGACATCAAACACCACACCATAACTGGGTGGCTATAAAGGTGGCATTGAGTGTTTGGAAAGTATTGGTTAAAACACATGGATCAAGAGTGGGATTTGTCCATCCATATGACGGATAGATATACTCTGGGCCCTCTCGGTGGAATGTCATCCAATTAGCTTGCAAGCATGTGACTTGGTCACAAGGGATCACATATCACGGGAACGAGAAAAGAGTACTTATCGGTAACGAGGTTGAACTAGGTATGCAGAGATACCGACGATCATAACCTCGGATAAGTAAACTATCGTGAGACAAAGGGAAATTGGTATCGTATGTAAGTGGTTCATTCGATCGCAAAGTAATCGTAGAAATATGTGGGAGCCATATGAATTTCCAGATTCCTCTATTGGTTATTGTTTGGAGAAGTGTCTCGATCATGTCTGCATAGTTCACGAACCGTAGGGAGGCACACTTAAGGATTCGACGTTGTTTGAGTAGTTATGGTATTATGAGAAAGAGACCGAATGTTGTTCGGAGTCTCGGATGGGATCCGGGATATCACGAGGTGATCCGGAATGGTCCGGAGAATAAGATTCATATAAGGAAAGTCCCGTTTCGGAGTTCGGGAATGATTCGTGTTTTCATCGGAATGTTCTAGAAGGTTCGGATTGTCCAAGACCGGGGGAGGGTACATGAATGTGTCATTACATATTGGAATGATTGCATCATGTACTAAGTGTTCTTGCTGTCCCAAATAAAGGATTAAATTGAATCCTAAAACAGAAAAGTCAAATGTCCAGTTTGAAAGTCAAACGGCCAAAACAAGAAACTGTGGGAAACAAGCAAGAGGAGTTGGAACCAACTTGGAGGAGGAGTCCCACTCCTCCAAGCCGGCGGCCAGCCCAAGGCCGACTTGGGGAGGGACTCCCCTCCCCTGGCGCGCCAGCCCCCTCCCACCTATATAAGGAGGGGCAGGGCTCCCCTCCTAGACACACAACTTTCTACCTCTAAATCTCCGGTTTAGAGCCGTTTTGGTTTAGAGCTTCTAATTGCTTTAGCCAGCGGTTTAGAGCCTTCTAATTGGTTTAGAGCCTTCTAATTGGTGCGTCTAATTACTAGACCACTAATAGCCTCTCTCATACTCCACCATACTCGCATCGGCTTAAGGCGGCTCATGGGATCTCCCTCTACTTCCTGTACCACGTTGGTTGCCGGAATCGCGGAGAGTGCTACAACCTCCGCTGCTGGAACAAGGGATAGGAAGGTCTTCATCGAGTACCAACGCAGGACCGATCAAGGGAGCGCTGCCGTAACATGGCGGAAGGATCGCTCACGCGATCTTGAGATCGGAAGAGTACGACTACATCACCCACGAGAATCTTCTCTCGTTAACCGCTTTGGAATCTTCGAGGGTAAGTTATTCCATCGACTCGTTGCTACAATCTAGTAGATAGATCTTGGCTTGTTTGTTTGTATGCGATAGAAAATTTTGTTTTTCCATGCTACGAACCCCTACAGTGGTATCAGAGCCGTGTCTATATGTAGATCACAGACGAGTAGAACACAATGGTCATTGTGGGCGTTGATGCTTTTATTGTCGATTGCTTCTTGTGTACTTTGCATCTTGCGGTATGTTGGGATGAAGCGGCCCGGGCTAACCTTACATGACATCGTTCATGAGACTTGCTCCACGCTTGACATGCAACTTGTATTGCATAAGTGGCTTTGCGGGTGCCTGTTTCTCCTAGCATAGTTAAGATCCAATTTACAACGGGTGATTAACAATACTAGTATCAATGTTGTGGTTCTTGTTCGTAAGTTAGAACGACACTTATTGAAAGCCCCAAACCATGTAAAATATGCAAAGAAAGTAGAGGCGTCTAACTTTGTTTTGCAGGGGTGTGCAGTGATGTGATATGGCCATGATTGTGATTATATATGATGTATGCAATGTTCCTTATTGTAAGTTGGCAACCGGCAGGAGCCATATGGTTGTCTTTAATTTTGTTAAGACCCGCGTGTCTATTCAAAGTAGTTGTAATAGTTGAAGCCGGTGGACGACAACCATGGAGCAGCATCATTGACCTTGATGCAATGTCGGTGATGATGGAGATCATGTTCGTGCTTGAAGATGGAGATCGGAAGCACAAAGAAGAAAGGCCATATCATATCACATATTATGAATTGCATGTGATGTTAATCCTTTATGCATCTTGTATTGCTTAGTAGACGACGGTAGCATTATAAGATGATCCCTCATGCACATGAATTTCAAGTCATAAAGTGTTCACCCTTAGTTAGCACCGCTAAAAGCTTGTTGTTTTGAAGCACCACGTGATGATCGGGTGTGTTAGATTCTACAAGTGTATACAACGTGAGCAAGCCAGATTTGCTCTTGCGGAAACTAAGGTTTGATCTTGACGAGCCTAGCATGTACAGACATGGCCTCAGGAACACGGATTACCGAAAGGTAGAGCATGAGTCATATAGTAGATATGATGAACATGTTGATTGTTCGCCATTGAAGCTATATCAACTCTCGTGATGATCGGTTTTGATGTGGTGGATTTGGTTCGTGTGATCACTAAAACAATGTGAGGGATATTGTTTTGAGTGGGAGTTCACCTAGATTAATTTAATTATTAATTAGAACTCAATTTATCATAAACTAAATCAAAGTGAATTTGCATAGTTGTTGTAGTCATTGTCATCCGTTTACCACCTTGCGCTTAGTTTTAATTGAGATGATAGAACTATAGAATTCTGGTTAGTTACTTTACGAACTGGTATCGTATTGTTTTGAAGTGTTAATCTAAAGTTTAAAAGTCCTATTGCAAACTTTCAGTAAGTTCCGGTTACTCCATGAAGTTTAATAATTGGTATTAAAACAAGAGTGACAATTCCAAGTGTTAGTGTATAAGTATCATGTTTGTCTCCATGATTCTTGATATTCAAAGGATTGTCTTAATATCAAGGTTATCTAGGATCTGAAAGAGTTGTTTCAGAAACCATGATGTGTGGAAGATATTGTGATATCTAAAACGAAGTTTTGGTTGCAACATGATAGAGTATAATATGGCAAAGTTCATGTTCTCATATTTTGATGAGAATTTGCAAAAGGTTGGAGACACTTGTTGTCCCAATCCTCCAAAAGGTTTTTGGATAGCAACATTATACTCATAATTCATCGTTATAAGCTAAAAGTAGCTTGATCATGGAAGATTCCATGATAAGGGTGAATATTTGATGTAGGTAAAATATTTACTACACCAAGAGATTACTAAAGAAAGGAATTTGAAAGAACACCAAACATTTGATGATGGTGATCTACTTCAAAGTGCAAGTCCAAAGACATTGGTATTTAACTATACATGTTTTGGACTATGTGTCATATGTATGACTCCACTATTGATGTTGATAGATTCTTTCAAACAGAAAAGGAAATACTGAAAGAGAATCTCATAAATATATGGCAGAAAAGAAAAGACTAGAATTGTTCAGTTTATATACATGTTATGGCTATATTCTTTGCTTATTAAACAATGTGGTTATTAAGTATTTGATACTGAATTTGTTGGTGTGAATCGTCATACAAAACAACACAATTCATGAACTACAGTGGCCTAAGTAATTAGCAAAAGAATATGTGATGATGTTCATCGAGAACAAATAAAGGGTTATTGTGTTGCTCGTTAAACATCAAAGCTTGCCTTCAAGATTTTTTTTATCAGGTATTATGAGAACAAAAGGGTTGTTCAAATAATTGCCGTAATCCATAAAAGATGGATGATTCACAAATCTCGTTGGAGAAATCACATCCATAAAACTAGTGCTAAAATATCGAAAGACAAATTGATTGAAAGATCACTTAGGAAGTGACATCGCCGTTTAAATTATAATGGAAAGAAAACATGAAGAAACTCCATATGTATGGAATTTTGGAGTCTTTTGATTTTGATCAAATGACGCTTGTGAAACTTTCCTAGAGATAATTAAAACTTCGTTCATAGGCCAAAAGGGAACGAAAGACTAGCTTATTGGAATTTGTACATATTGTTGTACGAAGTCCATTATGTGTAGTCAAGAGCGATGGATTTCAACTTCATATGCTTTCTCCGAAAATTTGAGTGAATATATGAATATTTACTTAATAAGGATGAAGAATGAAACACTTGAAAAGTTCAAAGACTTTCAAGATGAAGTGCAAAATCATTGTAACAAGAATATAGACAGTTTATGATAAAGATCATAAAGGAAGATATTTGAGTTACAAATTTTAGCATAATACCTAAGATTTATGGAATCGTTCCGTGGATTTGCATTTTCCCGAAACACCATAAGATTATGGAGCGTTCGAGATATGTAATTAAACCTTGTTTGACATGGTAAGATCGAAGGTGTAATTCATAAAACTGCCATTGTATTTTAAAGATTAAAAGCTTTAGAGATTGCCGTTTTTTCACTGAAAAGAGCTCCATCATAATCCGTTGAAATGACACCATATAAAGTTATGGTTTGGGATTAAACCCAAGTAGTCCTTTCTTAAACATTGGTATGCTATACATAAGAAAGATGTTTGCAACCAAAGTCGGATGAACCTGTCTTTGTATGTTATTTCGAATAATTGTTAAGCATTCCTCCATAACACCAGAGATAAAAGTGTTTGTCACTTAGAACGTCAAGTTTCTTTGGGAAGGAATTTTTCGTGAAAAGTTAAGTGGGAGGACAATAGAACTTTGATAAGGTTAAAGGAACCTTAGCTATATGATCAAAGTTGCGCAGCGCCGAAAAGTGTTCCGGAGGCAGCAACAAAACTCATGGCTCACGTACCTCAAAGGTTGTGATCATGGAGATCTAAGTTTCTATTGAAACAAGTAGGTCGGATAAACAATCAAATACCAAGATTTGAGGGATGAATCATTATTTGAGAATAATGAACCGACTACATGCAAAGAAGCGATGATGGGCCCTGACTCCGTCAAATGGCTTGAAGCCATAAAAATCCGTGATAGTTCCATACACGAGAAATCAAGTTTTGAACTTGAAGGACCCTCGAGAAAGGTGTAAGACCTTACAGTTGTGTTTGGATCTATAAATAAATAGACATGGATATTGTACATCTATGAAATAGTCGACATGTTGGGAAAGAGTTCACAACAATGTTCAAGGGTTGACTATGACAAGATTTGATCTTTCATAGTGATATTTAGTCTAGACGGATAAATGTAGCAACCACTACATATAATTTTGTTATATGGTAGTTGAATAAACAAAACAAGTTCTTCTAAAAGAATCGTTACCTAGGACATGTGCTTAAACACGGTCCATAGGGTTTTGTTAATTCAAAGGATGCTAAAAGCATATGCAAACTTCAATGGTTGAAGTGAGCATCGCGGAGTTGGAATCTTCACAATGATGAAATTGTTAAAAGAGTTTAAATTCATCAGAGACAATGAAGATGCTTGCATTTGCAAGAAATTAAGTGGGAGCGCTAAGACATATTTCTAATACATTATGTAGGAGACATATTGTTGATTGGAAGTGATGTATATTTTTTTAACACAAGATAAGAATTTCATCTCGATGAAAGACTTAGGCAAAACCCAAATATTAGGCATCAATAGACGCTAATATGGTTGTGCCAGAAGTACATAGACGAGATATTGAATGAGTTCAATATAGAAACTACAAGAAAGGTTCTTGTCGCACAGAAAGGATTGAATGAGTTCAATATTGATGATATATTCAAGTGTATTGACATTTGGTAAAGTGAAACAAATAATCAAGTATAGATTGATACTTGATGTATGAAATCACAAAGAATATTTATATCAATCATACTATGATATGTACAAATCCAGATATGTCCTATGCTCTAAATGTTGTGACCATATACCAGAATGATTCGTAAGATGATCATTGGACACTAGTAAGGATATTCTTATGATCTTTTGGAAGAACTAAGAGTATAATATTTGTAGAAGTGACAAATAGATGATTAGTTCATTGTAAAAGTACTACATTGATACTAGCTTTGTCACAAAGTACAAATTAAGTTTATCTCAATCTAAACTAAGGGTGGCACAGTATAAAGGAAAGTGAGTTCCATAATGGATTTGGATGAGTTCCAAAGTTAAGACATTGTGACAGATACTACAACAAAAGGCTAAGTATATGACTGCTATTTTAGCAGCAAAAGAGGGCATTTGTGTCAAGTAGTTTGTTATCAAACTAGGTGTAGTTCACAGTGGGATAATACTATGAAGATATATTGTGCGACAATATTATCAACATGTTTTAACCCCAAAGAGCTAAAGGTCACACCGAAAGACCAAATTTATACAAAGCCATCTCATTAGAGAATGAGTAATGCGTAGAGACGCAAAGACATGCAATTACACACGGACCGAAGTGTCGATCCGAGATCGATTGACCACTAGCAATCGTGTACATACGACACCAGAAAGCCATAGGTGTTGAATACACAAAGGTTTGAAACTAGATTATTGACTCTAGTGCAAGTGGGAGACTGTTGGAGATATGCCCAAGAGGCAATAATAAAGTGGGTTATTATCATATCTTCATACTTATGATAAATGTTTACATACCATGCTATAATTGTATTAACCGGAAACATTAATACTTGTGTGATTTGTAAACTAAAATAAGAGTCCCTAGTAAAGCCTCTTGTTAAACTAGCTTGTTGGTTAATATATGATCATGGTTTCCTGATCATGAACATAGAGATGTTATTAACAATGGGTCATATCATTAGGAGAATGATGTGATGGACATACTCCTATAGATAAGCGTAGCATAAAGATCAAGTCATTTTAAATAGTTCAATTGCTATATGCTTTCTGATACATAGTAACCTAATTCCTTCGACCATGAGATCATGCATATCACCTTTGTCGGATGGATGCTTTGATGACATCAAACACCACACCGTAACTGGGTGGCTATAAAGGTGGCATTGAGTGTTCGGAAAGTATTGGTTAAAACACATGGATCAAGAGTGGGATTTGTCCATCCATATGACGGATAGATATACTCTGGGCCCTCTCGGTGGAATGTCATCCAATTAGCTTGCAAGCATGTGACTTGGTCACAAGGGATCACATATCACGGGAACGAGAAAAGAGTACTTATCGGTAACGAGGTTGAACTAGGTATGCAGAGATACCGACGATCATAACCTCGGATAAGTAAACTATCGTGAGACAAAGGGAAATTGGTATCGTATGTAAGTGGTTCATTCGATCGCAAAGTAATCGTAGAAATATGTGGGAGCCATATGAATTTCCAGATTCCTCTATTGGTTATTGTTCGAGAAGTGTCTCGATCATGTCCGCATAGTTCACGAACCGTAGGGAGACACACTTAAGGATTCGACGTTGTTTGAGTAGTTATGGTATTATGAGAAAGAGACCCAATGTTGTTCGAGTCTCGGATGGGATCCGGATATCACGAGGTGATCCGGAATGGTCCGGAGAATAAGATTCATATAAGGAAAGCCCCGCTTTGAGTTCGGGAATGATTCCGTGTTTTCATGAATGTTCTAGAAGGTTCCGGATTGTCAAGACTCGGGGGAGGTACATGAATGTGTCATTACATATTGGAATGATTGCATCATGTACTAAGTGTTCTTGCTGTCCCAAATAAAGGATTAAATTGAATCCTAAAATGAAAAGTCAAATGTCCGATTTGAAAGTCAAACGGCCAAAACAAGAAACTGGGGAAACAAGCAAGAGGAGTTGGAACCAACTTGGAGGAGGAGTCCCACCTCCAAGCCCGGCCAGCCCAAGGCCGACTTGGGAGGGACTCCTCCCTCCAGCCAAACCCCTCCCACCTATATAAGGAGGGGGGCTCCCTCCTAGACACACAACTTTCTACCTCTAAATCTCCGGTTTAGAGCCGTTTTGGTTAGAGCTTCTAATTGCTTTAGCCAGCGGTTTAGATCCTTCTAATTGGTTTAGAGCCTTCTAATTGCGTCTAATTACTAGACCACTAATAGCCTCTCTCATACTCCACCATACTCGCACGCTTAAGGCCTCGGGATCTCCCTCTACTTCCGTACACGTTGTCTTTGCCGAATCGCGAGGAGAGTGCTACAACCTCCATTGCCTTTGGAACAAGGGAGAGGAAGGTCTTCAGTACCGAACGTGTGACCGATCATGAGCGCTGCGAACGCGTGGCGCCGGAAGGATCGTCTACGCGATCTTGAGATCGGAAGAGTACGACTACATCACCCACGAGAATCTGCTCTCGTTAACCGCTTTGGAATCTTCGAGGGTAAGTTATTCCATCGACTCGTTGCTACAATCTAGTAGATAGATCTTGGCTTGTTTGTTTGTATGCGATAGAAAATTTTGTTTTTCCATGCTACGAACCCCTAGAGTGGTGTTTGATGTCATCAGCATCTATCTGGTGATGGTAATTAACATGATCTCATGATCGAAGGATTAGGTTACTATGTATTTGAAAGCTTGTAGCAAGAAAACTCTAAATGACTTGATCTTATGTTACGCTAACTATAGGAGTGTTCCCATCACATCATTCTCCTAATGACATGATCTTGGTATTAATAACATCTAATGTTCATGATCAGGAAACCATGGTCATCTCATTAATCAACAAGCTAGTTTAACAAGAGGCTTACTAGGGACTCTTTTATGTTTACAAAACACACAAGTATTAATGTTTCCGGTTAATACAATTATAGCATGAGATGTAAAAATTTATCGTAAACACAAAGATATAATAATAAAAAAAAATTATTACCTCTTGGGCATATCTCCAACAGGAGCAAGGTGACCTTTTCCAAACCATCAAAGTAGGCGGCCATAGCGGTCTGATCGTGCACTCCTGTGTAGGAATTTTTCATATCCAGCCAGCGGGGGAGGTAGGCTCGAGATGTCTCGTACTTTTCCTGGATGCACCGTTGCAGATCACCGACAGTGCAGAGACGCTTGTATGTACCCTCAAAATTTTTGGTGAACGCTTCATGCATTTCCAACCAATTGCATATGAACTTCTTTAGCAAGTCGTCGATTCATTGGTAAGCTGTGCCCGTCAACATCAGTGGGAGGTACTTGACGGCGACATTAGGGTTTCCCCCTGCGATCTCGATCGGCTCACTGTAATCTTGCAACCACGTAGTTGGCCTGAGAGTGTCGTCATAGGGCTTGATCTTCTTGTCAATCCGGAAACCCTTGGGGTAAGTTACGACCCGTATCATAGATCCAAAACAACATGGTCCCAAGTATTGTCCTTCTCGGGACTCATGTATCTTGTTCAGTCACGAACGTGCATCGTATGGCTCCGGGCTTGCTTTTTTCTTGTCACCTCCATGGGAAGGGCTGCGTGAACGACGCGGTCCTCCTCTGCCATGGTGTCTGCTAGGGCGATGGAGGCGGAGGTGCTGGTGGGTTAGACTTCTTGCTATTGCCCTCCTGCGACTCCTCCCTCTTGTCGGACGCGGAGGGTCATGGCGCGACTTGCTCCTATGCCCGTGGTTGCCACTTCACTCTTCGTCATGACGAGCTGCTCCACGTTGTCGTGGATGACGATGCCGCCCTGGGGGCGTCTAGGTGGAGGCATGCTCGTGCGATGGTGAGATTTTGGGTCTTCGTGATGCCGGGAAGATCGGGGCGGTGGGGGCGAGCAACGAGGGTGAGACTTACCTCTGTGGTTGGAAGATATGGGGATAGCATCATCCCTATTGCGTGCGTCCCTCAGTCTTTGTTCTGATGAGCCTGTTTGAGATCCGACATCCCGAGGATATCTTGCCTTCTACTATTTGGGAGCACTAGACTGGCAGTATGCCGGGTCAGACTCTAACCTCTGAGAGGTGGCCTTTTCCTGCTATTTTACAACCTTGGCGACAAGGTCATAGACTTGCTCCATAGCTGCGGGTGATCTATCCTGCTCAAGTAGAGTCTTGGCGACAACCAAGTTGAGGGCAGGCGTGGGCATGATTTGCTTTCCATTTTTGTCAATGTATGGCTTAGCTTGCGTCGGCTTCGAAGAAGCCCACCCCAAGTTGCGTCATACGCCAGGGTCATTGACGACGTGAGCTGGAGATTTCTTGGACTTCTGCTGCTTGAGCAGAGTCTTGTACTCGGCCTCAATGGATCTAGATGCCTCGATCGATTTCTGCGCCTTGGCCAGATCTCGATCTAACTTTGTGCTCTGCTCCGCGATGGTCTGTTCCTCCTCCACTAGCTGTTGACGCTTCTCATTGAGATGGACAACGTTTTGTATATGGGCCACGGTCATAGTCTCGATGAGCAAATTGTCGTACATCACTCTATCAGCTGGAGTGATTTGGGCAGCCGTAGACGTAGATGCTGTTGGCGGCGGATTTGTGGGGTTGGCGTTGCTTGGACCGGTGGGGAGTTCCTACGACTATTGTACTTGGATATCCGAAGGGGGCATGGCCTTCACCTGATCATTGTCAGCATCATCAGTCGGTCCCTTCCCGTTGTCACGCGGCTTAGGCGGAGCTGCTCCAGTTTGATATTCTTCCATCACACCCACGATGGCAACGAACACCTGGTGGTATGTGACAGCCTTGTCGGCCTACTCCTCGCGATTGATCTCCTCCTCCATATCCTTCATGGCAGAGTCGAGTTCTTCCGGGTTGACGTCCATCTCCTCTGAGTCTATGTTGATGTTGGCATAAAGCGCATCCAAAATGGAGTTGGAGGGTGCGGGAGCTTCCTCGATGAAGGAGGACGATGCTGAGGAAGCGGGGCCGTTGGCTGGCGGTGGCGGTGGCCCGTGTACGGAGATAGGCGCTGACTGGGCGACCCCATCAGCAGCGGCAAAATTGTTAAGAGTGTTGACCATCTTCTCGAAAGTAAGGATGCCCGTTGCTTGTTGCCGCCTGAGCGTATGCCGGATAAGTGTACCGCGATCTAGCCCTTCGACGAAGTGGTAGACAACGTCATTATCTGGATAGCCCTCTAGATCGGCTCGTATCCAGAGCCATCTGGCGAGGTAATCTCGGGGGCTTTCTCCCTCTCTCTGAATGCAGCGCGCTAGATCGAAGATGGTTACCATGCCGACGAAGTGTGATCGCTGCTTTCTAGAGGCATGGGTTAACCCGGCGGATTTGTTGTGATCTTCCACCACTATATCCTACACAGGGGCGATTTGGGTGGGCCTTGAATTTTTCTGATCTAAGCCGGCGAACTCCAAAGAGAGGTCCGACTTTGACCCTTCCGCGGACGTGTCCTGCCCGTAGGCAGTCCGTACGAGCCTTGAAGATCCTCCGACTTCAGGGAACTAGCGCCCAAGTCGGTTTCACCAATGAAGAGGTGGATGTCCCCGATTGGGACAATCGAGCAGCGGGTGGGGTTCGTCTTCGCCGGGATCCAGAACTCGTCAGGAGGGACGATCTGAACGTTGTCGAAGAATAGAACATGACCTATGGCTATGGTTTCGCCGATTCCCGCGAAGAGCTTGGACCTCGCTCGTTGTAGAGATTGAAGCGCCTCTTGCCCCATGGTGGGCGCCAACTGTCGTGGTATTGCCGACGAGTACGCCATGGAGGGGTCCTCACAGTGTGTGTTTAGAGATGTGGGGGAAGGTGTCAAGTTGGCGGGTACGAGGTAACACAGCTTACCCAGGTTCAAGTTCCACGATGGTGGCGGAACCCTAATCCTGCTATAAATCACTATGAGGGCAATACGCCGAGTTACAGGGATTGTTTCGTTGTGCGTGTTGGTATGAGTTGTTCTGCCCTAAAGGCTCCCATAGGTCCGGCTTATAAAGACGCCCGATCCTAGGGTTATAGGGAAAAGTTCTAGCCGGACAAGTTATAGAGTCCTACACTAGCACCTATCAGGAATATGCAACTTGTATTCTTCTGGGGGCCAAAGGCCACAACATATAGTACAGGTACAGGTGCAAATATGCAGGAAGCTCCCTAACATATGGGGAAACTATAATATACAAATATATACATCTAACACCTCCCTCAAACTCATGGTGGGTCCACAACACTGAGTTTGGAGAGTAAGAAATCATGCTGCGCTCTGGTCTGTGCCTTTGTAAAGAAATCCGCCAATCAGAATCAAGGCACGCATCTTGAAGTGCAACAACCTGAGCCTGCACCTGAGCACGTGTATAGAAAGCATCAACACCAATATGCTTGGTAAGCTCATGCTTGACCGGATCACGTGCAACACTAATAGCACATGTACTGTCAGACAAAACCAGAGTAGGTGTGGTAATAGAGACCCCAAAATCCGCATGTAACCACCGTAACCAGGTCACCTCAGCAGTCAACAAGGCCATAGCATGCAACTCAGCCTCAATACTCGAACGGGAAACCGTTGTCTGTTTCTTCGTCTTCCAAGAAATGAGCAAACCACCAAGAAACACACAGTAAGCAGAAGTGAATGACGATCCGAAGGATCACTCGCCCACATAGCGTCCGAATAGCACTGGATCTGGAGGGAGCTGGAACAAGGAAAGAAAAGGCGACGAGTGATCGTACCACGAAGATAACGAAGAACACGGAGAAGATGACTATAGTGAACAATGGTAGGAGCATAAACAAACTGACTCAGAATATGAAGAGGATAAGAGATGTCACGACGAGTGACAGCAAGATAAACAAGACTCCCAACAAGATGACGATAACGCGTCGGATCAGGAAGAGGATCACCATCAGTAGGTTGAAGCTTAACATTAAGCTCCATAGGGGTCTCAATAGTGCGCTCATCCCCAAGAGCAGCACGAGCAAGAAGATCCTGAATATACTTTTCCTGAGAGATGTAAAAGCCATCAGAAGTGGAGAAAACCTCAATCCCTAGAAAGTATCGAAGAGGACCAAGATCAGTCATAAGAAACTGATCACGAAGACGAGTCTTAACAAAGGCAATATACTCAGAATCATCACCGGTAATGATCATATCATCAACATAGAGAAGAAGAAGATTGCGTCCACGAGGAGAAGTGTGAACAAACAGCGCTGTATCATGAGCACTAGGGGAGAATCCAGCAGCAATCACTACAGAAGCAAAGCACTCAAACCAGGCACGAGGGTCCTATTTGAGGCCATAAAGAGAACGTCGAAGACGACAAACCATCCTTGCGGAAACAGAATACCCAGGAGGAGGCTGCATATAAACCTCCTCACGCAACTCACCATTGATAAAGGCGTTCTGAACATCAAGCTGGGACACAGACCAGTGACAAACAAAAGCAACATCAAGAAGAGTACGCACAGTGGTCATATGAGCCACAGGAGCAAAGGTCTCATCATAGTCACGACCATGCTCCTGCTGAAAACCACGAGCCATAAGACGCTCTTTATAGCGCTCAAGAGATCCATCAGAGCGGGTCTTAATCTTATAAACCCACTTACACGTGATAGGACGAACACCGGGAGGGGGGGAAACAATATCCCAGGTGCCAGTGCGCTCAAGCGCCGCAATCTCCTCAGCCATGGCCAGCTGCCATTCAGGATGATGCTCAGCATCCCGATAAGAAGTCGGTTCGGAGGCAACAGAAAGACCATACTAACTAGGAGAGTAACGGTTGGGGGCACGACGCTGACGAACAGGACGAGTAGAGGGAAGCTCATCAGAGGAAGACGACTCAGGAGACGACGATGAAGAAGAGGAAATAGCAGAGGAAGACTCCGGAGAATGAGGAGAACTAGGAGAACTAAACAGAGCAGAGGAGGATGGTGTCGAAGAAGAGACAGCAGGGGGAGGGTATCCTTAAGAAGACACAATAGGAGTAGAAGGAGATGTGTCAGGAAAAAGAAGAAAAGAGATATATTCCACCGGGTAGGTACCGGCGGTGGGACAAGGATAGAAAGGACGCGTCTCATCAAAAGTAACATCATGAGAGATACGCATCCTACGACCAACGGGGTCCCAACAGCGATAGCCCTTATGCTCATCATTGTATCCAAGGAAGACACACTCAATGATCGAGCGGTTTGGTGCGTCACAGGAGCAAGAAGAACATAGCAAACACAACCAAACAAGCAAAGCATGGAGTAGTCTGGAGTCTGTCCAGATAGACGCTCAAGAGGAATACCACCCTGCAAAGCGGCGGAGGGCTGAATATTGATGAGGTAAGTCAATGTAGCGACAGCCTCAGCCCAAAAATGCGGAGGAAGGGAAGAAGCAATCATCATGGAACGAGTGGTCTCAAGAAGATGGCGATGCTTACGCTCAGCAACGCCATTCTGGGCATGTGCGCCAGGACATGAGAACTGGGCAAGGGTGCCCTGCTCAGCAAGAACACCTCGCAACATCTGGGAGATATACTCACCATCAGAATCAGCACGAAACACACGAATGGGTGTAGAATATTGAGTATGGACCATGGCCGCAAAACGCTGATATATGGAGAGCACTTCACTGTGAGAGCGCATAAAATACAACCAAGTGTATCGCGAAAAATCATCGATGAATAAAATATAGTAGCGATGGCCCCTTTCGAAGCGAAAGGAGCCGGACCCCAAACATCGGAATGAACTAAATCAAAAGGTAGCTGAGATACATACGCGCTAGTAGGATAGGGAAGTTGAATCTGTTTGCCCAACCTACAGCCCTGACAATGTAAAGACCCATCTCCTGAGACAGACCCCAGAAGACCACGATGAACTAATGACGATAGGCGAGAGTCACAAAGGTGACCAAGACGATGATGCCACTGCTGAAAGGAGCTGGTAGCAGAGGCGACGACCGGAGAAGAACTGGCAGATGAAGTGGCAGCGGAAGGAACACGAAGCCAGTCTAACTCCCAAAGTCCTGAAGAGTCACGGCTGCAAGGGCCATCTCCAACCAAGGCCAGTGTGCGACGGTCCTGGACAACACAAGAATCAGCATCAAGAATGACGCAACAACCAGAGTTAGTATGCTGGCTAGCAGAGAACAGATTCATCTTAAGACGAGGGATATGAGAAATATCAGGAACAAAAAAAGAAGAAGTAGAAAGGGTGCCCCGACTAGAAACAGGAAGAGAGGTACCATCGGCCGTGAGAACACAGACAAGAGAGGGGAGAGAACGAAGAGCAAGCAGAAAGGAAGACTCAGAGGTCATATGAAAAGAAGCTCCAGAATCCAGATACCACGGAGACGTACCTGACTGTGTAGAAGGTGGTGGTCGCAGCGCTCAAGAATCGCCACGTAACCAGCAGCGTTGCCGTTGAAGAAGAGCCTCAGCAGCAAGCGCACCACGAAGACTCGATAATGTCCCGATCGAGAGAGCAACCGCGAAGATCCGAAGGAGCCGACTTCCCACGAGCCTAGTGTCACGACGAACTGGTATCCGTGTATAACAGTGGCCCAAGTGTGGCCATCCTTGTTACAAGAAGAGCAAGGACGAAGAGAACCACGGCGACCACGACCACGAGCTCACAGTGCCGACTCGGACCGAAACTCAGCCGACTCGACCACGACTTGGAGGAGTGGGTAGTATCGGTGGCGGCACAGAGGACCGCGGCTGAGTCGAGGGAGCAGACGGCATAGGAGGACCACGAGTAGCAAGAACAGATGAAACCGCAAGAAGACCAGCACCACGGAGACGGGTCTCCTCAGCCCGAAGCTCAGACAACACCTCAGAGAGCGAAACACGACCACGAGCATTCAACTGAGCACGCCGGGGCTCAAACTCCTGACGGAGCCGAGACAGAAACTCATAGATGCGGTGAAACTCCAAATCCGAGAGCACAATCTAGCAGCACGAGCATGTTCCACAAACAGCAGTACGGAGAGAATCAAGCTGATGCCAGATAGCAGCACTCTGAGTATAGAACTCATCAATAGTGGAATCACCCTGCTGAAGAGCATGCTCCTGGCAAACCACAGACAGGTAAAGAGCATCCCCAGACGGCTGATAGCGCTGACGAAGATGTGCCCAGCGGCAAATGAGGGATACTCATGAACTCAAAGATCTTCGGGAAGAACACTGGAGGTGAAAACAGCAGCAACACGGGCATCCTCATCGACCCACTGAGTGTAGGCGGTCAGAGCGTGGCGATAGGCCTCGAGATCAGAAGAGTACTGCTTGAACTTCAGGTCATAAGCAGCAACAGCACTATCATCGGCACTCTGAGCAACATCCTTGGCCTCCTGAGAAGCATCAACACCGAGAATAAACGGCGTCGACGGAAGAGGAGCCACAGGAGCAGGGGGCACGGCGGACAGGAGACCTCGCCGGAGAGCACACCCCAAAGATGGAGACCGTGCATGTGAACACGCATAAAGGCAGCGAAATCAGGATAATTCGCGCCATCTAAGATCACCGGGCAGCGAGGAATCGCAACATAACCCGATGCAGAAGACATCTCTTTCTCTTTTTTTTGAAGCAAAACTGGTCAACGGCTGCTGCAGGCAGAGGCCGGCGAAATTCCGGCCAGCCGGGAGAAAAGGCAGCGCCTAGGGGGTGGGGAAGATCAATTCAAGCCGCCGGGGATCGATTCCCGGCAGCAGTGATGGCCGACGGCGAAGATCCGGCGAGGGGGGTTGCAGGCAAGGATGAGTGCTTGCAGGCGCGCGAGCAGGCGACTGGCGGGCGTGCGAGCTGGAGGGTTGCAGGCGCGCGAGGCGGGAGGAGCTGGAGGGGCGGGCGCGCGAGGCGAGAGGCGGGATCGAGGCGCGTTGTGGAGATCGAGGCGGGAGGCCGGCCAGGCGAGCGAGCGATTTGGAGGATCTGGAGATCGAGGCAGGAGGCGGGCCAGGCGAGCACATGGATCTGGAGGCCCCTCGATCGAGACGGGCGGGTGGTGGTCGCCCAGATCCAGATCGATCTAGAGACGAACTGGAGACCGAGTGCTGCTTGATCGGGATCTGGAACCGATCCGGATCGGGAGACGGAACGGGCAACGACGGCTAGGAACTAGGCGACGACCGGCGGCGGCGACAACGGCAAGGCCGTCGGCGACAGGGACGGTAGAGGCTGCAACGATGAAGTTGCGATTAGGAGGAGACTAACCTAGCTCTGATACCATGTCAGGAATATGTAACTTGTATTCCTCTGGGGGCCAAAGGCCACAATATATAGTACAGGTATAGGTGCAAATATTCAGGAAGCCCCCTAACATATGGGGAAACTACAATATACAAATATATACTAACAACACCAACTAGTCTACATGTCTTGCACTCCAAGGCTTCGAGTATGTCGGTGACTCCATCGTAGCCTTCCTTTATCCGGCATGGGCCTTCCTTCTGGATCCATCCAACAGGGCCGCCCAATAGGCCACGGGCCTCGCTACCAACCGTGAGCCACCCGAGTTATCCGGATTAGATACATGCTATGGTGATACCCATTTAGCATATTCCCAATAGGTATGGGGTATATATGTGCTCAAATGAGCGAGGTGTAGCCCTATTTTTACTGCCCACTCCTGCATGCATTACACGAGCCCCCGCCATCTCTCTCGTTGCCGAAGATCAGCTACCCTGCTTTGTCTTTTGCGTAGGGAAGCCATGCTCTCTAGCTATGGTTGTTTCAGTCATTCCTAGCGATCCTAGCTAGCTAATGGGTGCATGAAGCATCACGAGGGTCTGGCCCGAGGACTCATGTAGACAACCAACCACTGAAATATCAACCAAACGTGCCCCATGTGTCTCTCGACATGTATTGTATATACACATACCAGGTCTTGGGGTTTGATGCCGAGATTTCAATAAAAGAGAGTTTTACACCGATGCTCTTGTCACCTCACAAAAATGTATTTCCTTTTGCGAATCAAGAGCATCTATGTCCCTATGAAGTTACCATATAAACAATTAGGGTTTATAAATCGGTTGGGCCAACAATAACTCACATGTGAGCTATACACTTTCCTTATATCACATAGTCTTATCATGTTTCCGCGGTAGCCAATATGCCCCACCACTCTCTTGTTTTATTCAATGAAAAGTATCACATATTTATGACAACAATGACAAGTAGTTCAAAGCTACACAAACCTATACAAGAACAATGTACATAGCATAACAAATGGAACACAACATCCACATGAGAGTGATCAGAAAATACCATTTCCCGACATCACCTTCCCAAGCAAGCACATACACACATTTACAATTAACACATTTCTAGAAAAACATGTGAACATGACTAGTGTGAAAGGTCCTACCGAGTGCATACCCTGACGAGTGTGGAACCCTTCGAATAACCTCTCATTCGTCACAATTTGCCCCGCTCCTCTCCTCGACTGAAGCTCCTCCTTTATTTGCTATTTTTCCACTTTTGTCGAACCCTAATACCATAGTGGTTGGCTATCTTTTGTCATAGATCATTATACTTCACATGCCAAAAGACCGAGCCATCGTAACTCTTTACTTCCTCCGTTTCACAATATAAACATTTTTAGCAAGCGGTATTAGGTTATAGCCTCCCTCTAGAGGAGAAGAGAGGTGGGTATGGAATGTCGTACCTATCGCCAAACAACGGCTCCCTCGTACTACAATTTTGATCAACGTCGATGGCATGACCCTCGGCGGCCTTGGAGATGATTGATACTCCCTCCGTTTTAGGGCTTAAGGCGTCCTCGTTTTGCGTGTTTTTTCTTTGACCAAGAATTACTCTAAATACGTAAAGAGTTTTGGTATAAAACTAGTATCACCGGAAAGTATTTTCAATATAAATCAAACGGTACTAATTATGTACAATATAATCAAGATTTTGTTGTTCAATTCTGTGCGGCTTGAGCTTTGAAAGGGAGGTAGTATAGAGGAAGAGAGAGGTGGCCGTGCCAGAGGGACTGATCGGGGTTCGGCCGCTTCTCCACGACGTTCCCCGTTCTGAAGATCAGATAGTAGTCAGATAGCAAGGATATTTCAGCATTCATTTCGACCTTAGCTGTTGATAGCTACTGACAACCCCACACGCAGGTAGCCAGCCCACAGGGAACACAGGAGAGCGGTCCGGCACGCCTCGACGCAAATAAAGCCCGACCGGTCTCCGTCGGACCACACCACCCGCTTCCCAGCCTCGCTCGCACCAGTCGCCATCTCCCAGATTCCTCCGCAGGGCCCCTCTACTCATCTCTGATCCACTCCGTCTTCCGCCGCGTCCAGGTTGTCGGCGACCCGCCGACGACGACGACCCCATCATCGTCGCCATGGTTAGCACGCCTCCTCCCCTTTCCCTTCCCCCGTCCTCTACTCTACCGTTGCCCACTCGTTCCTGTTAGAGGAATCTGGGTTGTCTCGACGTTAGTCGGGGCCGCTGGGTCCTTGCAGATCCGGCGCGCCCTTCCACCGTGGCCCTTTTCTGAAGGCCGGCTCCGCGTGTTTCGCCCTCCGATCGGTTGAATCCAGGGTTTATCTGTGGCTTTTTGGGGACAGGACCAGGCTATATTGTATTCTACCTGTAGATTCTCTTGTGTTTTTTTTAACTGAAGAACGTTCTGTCATCCAGGAGGATCTAGCTTTTTAAAAAGGTTGTGCACTTTTGCAGGATGCACTTTCTACCTAGTTTTGTATATCTTTTTTTATGCTGGCAGTCATGGCATAGATTTCATCAGTTACCAGACAAAGAAATATTGGAAGTACTGTCTTTAGGGAAATGGTTATTAAACTGAAGATACAAGCTCTGCTTGAGGATCTATGCTATATGTAGTTAGTGTTATACGGTGTTCTGACATCCTGTAGTTTTACCTTTTGTCTTCTCTGTAATGCTCGATGTGTTCTTTCCATGCCATGCAAGGTTTAGAAGATGAGTGTTGACGTGATCCCTATTGCCGCCTAGCAAAATTTCAAGTTTAGATTTTAGAATACTTGTAACCAAGGGGTCAAGTTGTCTGGATTATAAGGAATGATCTATGCCTATTATGGATGAGTTTCTAACTCATGTAAAAGATGTACATCGGTGGCGATGGTCGGTTTACCTCCTTCCCTCCTGATGTGAACCGTTAGATCTGTCACAGCTCGTTGAGAAAACAATCTTTTTTGCTGCCAAAGTTGGAATATAATTACCCGCAATTGCCACTTATATATAAATAGCAGGCGATGACTTGATGAAGGTGTTGCATAGGCTAGGATGGCTCTATTGGGCAGTCCAATTGGTATTATCTAGAATAACCTATTGGGTATTCGAAACGTGGCGTTTGTGCATTTCGAAATCTCAACAGAAAACCAGAACCCAAAATTTTGACAGCATTTTATTCAGATAACCACAACAATTCTATTATGTATTCCTTTTCTCACTTGATGCTTACCACTACAGAATATGCCAGGTCGACGGAGTATTCATTTGCATTGCATGTAACTAGCTCGTATAACATACCCGCTTCTTACCTTTCACAACTTCTATTATATAATATATTTTAATTGTAGTTGGTTTATTATTTAGGACTTTTGTATTTCGAGTTAATCGTTGCAGATAAGATCTAACAATTAGAGACTGGTGTTAATTAGGGTTTACCAAACCGTCCAAAACAGGTTCCAAATCCATATCAGTTTGCTCGTGATGGCATCATCGGGCTTACCTTGATTAGTCTTTCTGAACAGCTAAAAGTTCAGCTTTTGAAATTACTGCCATCGAGTATTGAATTGGATAATGTTGTACATAGTTTGACTTACCATTCCTAATGTTATTGCAGTTTTGTCAAACTATTTAACATCGCTATGGATGCTATTTCCTTGATACACTATCTGATTTCAGTTCTTATATTTTAACTTTATACTGATGTTCTGTTGCATTTCTGTTTCTTTTCTGCAGACTACCTCGAGGCGTGTGGCTGATCGGAAGATTGCCCGATTTGAGAAGAACATCACAAAGAGGGGTTCTGTTCCTGAGACAGTCAAGAAAGGAAGTGATTATCCTGTTGCACCTATTGTGCTCGGATTTTTTGTCTTCGTTGTTGTTGGATCATGTAAGTTTCTGCATTGGTGATGTTACAATTGATTTATTGATCGAGTATTCCAGTCGTTTAGTATGTCCGTACCAACCAAAACAGCTCTGGTCATTTGTTTTCCAAATATCTGAACCAATTAAAATGCAATTTCTGTTAGTTCTTATTCATAGCGAACTATCATGATTATTACATTTTATTTTCACAGAGCTGTTATGTTTTATTTCCAAAATTAAATTGCGCTAAACTGCCATCTTTGTAGAGAACCGAACTTGTAATTGCGTGCTAAACTGCGACCTTTGCAGAGAACATAACTTGTAATCTTAAAGCGGTATGGTAGTAGTGATATATTGGTAGTTACAGTCTGCACCATTGCTTTGTTTTCAAAATGTTGTAACATACTTTGAGCAGTAACCTAAAACACGTCTTCATTTACTAGTGGTTCCTTTTTAAGAAGGTTAGAAGCTGTAAACTGTTGTGATTGATTCCAATATGGTTTGATGGTTTTCTCCGGATATGTTGCTGACAGCTAATACTACCACCATGTGCATTCACTATCTAATCTGATGTCAGGCAATATTTTCTAAAATGTTATGTAACTTCTGATTCACACTTAGTAATATTGAAAATATAAAAACGGTCTGATGATGGCTTGATATCACCTGAGCTATACACATGTATGTTCCAAATGGATAGAAGCAACCTCCTTTGTAAAAATCTCATCTTGCAAATAAAAAACCCTTCAGCTAGCTGGGTCTTCATCATAGCATTGACAGTAATCTCAAATTGTTTGGTTTTTTTTTAGCTCTCCGTGAACTCACTACCTTGTCGACTTTTTTCTCCATGCAGCTCTCTTCCAGATCATCAGGACAGCCGGTGGTTTATTCTGAGGAGAGTGGTCGTCTGCTTATAGTGATCATGAACAGGGTTGTCATATGCAGTAGTGTGTCAGATTAAAATCAGAACTGAATGAGATAGTTGGTACTCTTATGATGCTGTTATCTTATACTACCATTGTACTGGGCGGAGTTTAAGTTATATGGAGGGCATACCATTGTACTGTTAATCTGTGTTGCTCGGTTGGAAAAAAATGTTCCATTATATACCTGGTTATTATAATTTAATTTAGATTTGTAGATTTAGTTTTAGTTGATTTGTGGACTTCTTCTGCAGTCTGTTTTTTTTCCAAAAAGAAAGGAGAGGGCCATATAGGGCGCATTCCTTTGTCACACGTTCCTCTCTAGTTTTTGGCCCAAAATCATCCAACTGGATTATAGAAATCTGGGTACTACTTCCGCATATGCCTGAAGCGTAGCACCCTGCATAAGTATGCAGATCAAGCACGGTGCGCATGCACATCCACATGTCACATGTGAGTATCAATTCCCAGTGCAGTGACCCAGTTGTTTATAATGGGATCTTTGCAAATTGGCGATGGTACCTTCTTGTTTGAACTTGGAAGTAGTGCGTGGAGTATGGTATTATCTCTGACCAGGTCTCGTTGCTCCGGCTCGTTCTCAGGTTACAGTTGCTGTAGGTTGGGTTCCCTGGTAATTCGGCTATGGCTGTTAGCTGTTACAGTCAACCACTCGGGGGAGAGTCTCTTTGGCGTGTGGTACTTACTTTTAGGAGGAGTTCGTTACATGGCTACTTGCAACTGCGTCACTCAGTCAAGAGATGGAGAACTTGCCCATGGAGATGACAAGGCGGATGTGAGAAAGGTTGGGAATCCGCCTTCCCAGATCCTTGTCATGTGTTTATATCGTTGGCACGAGGACGCCACGGAAGGGATCTGCCGTATGGAGAGATTTACCCTGCAGAAGTGAGGAGGATTGTGGTTGAGAGATTATATATCCGAGTGCTTGAGCCAGGTACATCTCCTCCCCCTGATTAGATGTTGACTGAACTGAGTTCTTGAGAATTGAGATTTTTCAGGTGGGTTCTACAATTCTGATTTCTTCTGTGTTTTTCTGTATTGAGTGTGTTTCGGCTTCCTAATCCAACGACGCACAGATCTATTGCGGGTTCTCGAAAAAAGATTTTTCATGAGCTTATCCCCTAAATTCATTGCTTTCGTTCTGTATCTGGAAAAGAATCTTATCCCGGTTTGTAGAAAAATTGCAGCCAGCATTTGCCTCTCTTTTCTTTGGATCCAGTTCGTTGTGGAAACTGAACATTTTGAAGCAGTAGGTACAGTACACTGACACCCCCTATTGTGTTCAGAACTTCAGATTTCATGCACGCAGGACGGTCAAATGAGTTGTTCGATTAACAATTTCCACGCCGCTCACACTCTCTCCAGTCGTTGACCTGATATTCTAACGTTCCCTGCAGAGTACCTGGCGGAAGGATCGCCGGAGGGCCTAATTTCCCCGGTTATGGCGAAGGCCACGAGGCGCCATGTGAACAAGTATGCCGTTGCCACGGCCGTGCTCTCGACCGCCACGCCCCTCTTCTTGGGCTACGGTGAGGAACCAGATCCCACGAATGCAACTGTAAATGGCTCCGTGTCTTCCATTGCCACACCGATCATTTTGCAAGTACGTGTTGATGCAGACTTGGCTATGGTGAGCAGCACGGCCGTGATCGCGGAGGCCGACCTGAAGCTCCTGGCGTGCACCGTCGTCGTATCTTCCCTCCTGGGCGCGCTCGCCGCCGTGGGGGCGCAGTGCCTCATCGGCGACCGCCGGACCGTGTTCCTCTCCGCCGCGTTACTCTGCGCCGGCGCGCTCGCCAGGGGTCTCGCCGTCGACCTCGCGGCGTTCACGGGCGGCATCTTCGTCAACGGCGTGGGCATGGGCCTGGCGCTCATGATCGTGCCGGCCTACGCCGCCGAGCTCAGCCCCTCCTTGCTGCGCGGCGCCCTCACCTCCCACCCGGACGGCCTCGTGTACCTCGGCTGCATCCTCGGCTCCCTCTGCTACTCCGCGGGCTTGCTGAAACTCCCGCCGCACCTCGCCTGGCGAGTGACCATAGCCTCCGGCACGGCCATTCCGGCCTTGCTTAGCTGTGCCGTCCTTCTCATGCCGGAGTCGCCTCGCTGGCTCGTGGCCAAGGACCAGCTGACCGAGGCCCGGCGCGTGCTCTCCAGGACGTCCGCGACGCTGGAGGAGGCCGAGCTCCGACTGCTCGAGATCAAAGCCCAGATCGGCACGCCGCACGACGTCTGCGAAGAGACGGTGGCGGCATCGGGGACACGTAGTAGCCGGTGGAAGGAGGAGTGTGCAATATGGCGGGAGCTGGTGGCTAGGCCGACGGAGCCACTTCGCCGCGCAGTCGTGAGCGCGCTGGTCGCCAAGGTCTTCCAGCAGGCGTCCGGCATTGGGTCCATGTCCCAGTACGTGCAGCGCGCGTTCCGCGACGTCGGCGTCGCGTCGGCCCGGCAGATGCCGAGAGCGCTGGCGGCGTTCGGCTTCGTCGTGGTGATGTCATTCTCCCTGTCACTTGTCCTCGTCGAGCTCGGCATGCTGCTGGTGACCGCGTTGGCGGGTTGCTGCACGAGGTGTGCGCCGTCGCACCCTCGGCCCCACCGCGGCGGCCACGTCGGCATGATGTCCCGGCGGCAGGAGCAGCTGAAGCGATCGAGGGGGCTGTCCGCGACCACTCTGCTGTCGCTGATGGCGCTGGTGTGGATCGCGCTCGGGCCGGCGCAGTGGGCGGACGCGTCCTCATCGTCCCATGGCCGCAGCTGCTGGTCGCGCTGGCTGCGGGCGGCGGCGTCCGCGGTGAATAATGCGGTCAGCGCGGCGATCTTGTCGAGCTTCTCGTGGGTGTACGGTGCCACCTCCGTTCCTGTGCACGGCAGCCTGCTCGTCTGCCCTGTGATCGGCGTGCTCGTGTGGATGTTCTTCTGTGCCTGCCTTCTCGGCGCGAGGAGGAGAAGGTGATCGTGAATCGTGTCAAGTTTATTCTCGGTAGTTCTCAATAATACGCCGTGTCCGCTCGTCGGGACGGGCAGCCCCAGCCCCCAGTCTATGTCAAGTAGTAGACGCACTCATGTTAGAGCATCCTAGCGGCGTCCCCTATCTGCCGTCCGGCAACAACGCCGACGAGTGCTATTTGGGGCGCCGGCACGAGTTCTCATATATGGGGGTGCCTCTGCCCAGTCGAGACCCCAAAGAATCCGGATAGAAATTAAAATTTCATTCGAATTTCGTTGTATATTACAGAGTTGAATAAAATTCAACTGAATCTTAAACTAAAACCTAAACTTGCCGCCGTCGATTGGGCCACGAGAGGGAACGGCCTCGTTGTCGTTCTTTGCCTTCCTGGCCTTCGCATGTGTCCACCTCTCGGCGAGAGCGGATTTACCACAAGGCGGTTGGGCCCCCCGACACCATCATATCCACACGTTAGTTGGAGATTCGTGCAAAAGTCAACTAGTCATCTTGTGACGGATATTTGCATTTTAGCACTCGTGCTATTTAGATTTCACCATGCTGCCTAGGGGAGAGGATAACCACCCAGTCCCTACTCGTACTATCACCTAACCCAGAACGACTGCGTCCGCCACGCCTCATCCCAGTGCCGCCCGCGCGCTGCCCTCGGCGCCGCGCGGAGGACCTGTGACACGCGCGCCGTGGCACGGCACGACGACCACGCGCCTGCGTTTCTGGCGGCATTTACGACCACACATCGCGATCCAGAGCTCACCATCGACCCGCCTCTGCCCCTGCACCATTCCCAGTCAACGGCGACCACACACCGCGACGACGACGACCAGGAGCTCACCATCGACCCGCCTCTGCACCCCCACCCCCGATCTTACATGCTCAGTGCCCCAATCTAGACCTGGAGTGCCCCGATCCATGATGACCCACAAGTATAGGGGATCGCAAAAGTCTTCGAGGGTAGTATTACCCAATTTATTGATTCGACACAAGAGGAGCCAAAGAATACTTATAAGCCTTAACAACTGAGTTATCAATTCAGCTCCACCAGAAAATAGTCTTGCTCACAGGAGTTTATCAGTAGCAATAATTTTATAGTAGCAATAGCAAAGTAACACCAGCAGTAAGACGAAGGCAGTAGTAACAACAGTAGCAAACAGTAGGATATGAGTGCAGTAGGCATAGGAATGGATGGACGGGTGTTGCATGGACAAGTCTAAACATGTAACTTCAAGATCTAGGGCAATTGCAGATAAATAAGATAAAGCATCCAAGTACTAGACAATTTTAGGCATATGTTTCATATATAGTCATACGTGCTCGCAATAAGAACTTGCACAACATCTTTTGTCCTGCCAGCCCGTTGCAGCGGGGCCTCAAGAGAATCTACTGGCAATTAAGATGCTCTTTTTAATAGAGCACCGAAGTAAAGCATTAACACTCCGTGAACACACATGATCCTCATATCACAGCCATCCCCTCCGGCTGTCCTAGTATCTGTCACTTTGGGGCCTTTGGATCCGGACAATGATATATGTACACAACTTGCAGATAAGATCACAAACAATACTATCATCATGAATCAATAATAAGTTCAGATCTGAGATCATGGCACTCAGGCCTTAGTGACAAGCATTAAACACAACAAGTTGCAACAAAGTCAAATAATACTAATATAGATACTAGACACCATGCCCTAACAATCTTATTTGATTACATGATAGAACTCATCCAATCCCTACCATCCCCATAGCCTACAGCGGGGGATTACTCACTCATGGATGAGGGAAACATGGATGGTTGATGGAGAGGCGTCGATGGTGATGATGGCGATGATTTTCTCCAAATTCCCTATCCCGGCCGGGTGCCAGAACGGAGTTTCTGGTTTCGAATCGTGGTTTCTGGTGGTGGCGACGCAGCGGAACTCTTTCTGGAAAAACGTCGAACACTTCCTGAGTTTTTAGGTCAAGAGGCAACTTATAGGCGAAGAGGGAGGCCGAGGGGTGCCCGAGGCAGCCACACCCCTCCCAGGCGCGGCCTAGGCTGGCTTGCTTGACCAGGGGGTGTGGGCCCCTCGTGGCCCACCTCCGCCTCGTCTTCTGGCTCCGTGAGTCTTCTGGTGAAATAGGATTTTTGGCATATTTTCCGGAATTTTTCCTGATAGTTGATTTTCTGCACAAAAACTAGACACCAAGGTAATTCTACTGAAAACAATGTCAGTTCGTGTTAGTTGTATCCAATTAACACAAGTTTAGAGGAGAAACAATAGCAAAAGTGTTCGGGAAAGTAGATACGTTTTGGACGTATCAACTCCCCCCAAGCTTAGCTTATTGCTTGTCCTCAAGCAATTCAGTTGAAAACTGAGTGCGATAAAAGAACTTTCACGAACACATTTGCTTCATATGATGTATATATTCTCAGCACAGGAGTAAATACTTAGACAATTCATAATAAAGAGTATGCAACTAAGTCTACTTAATAGTCATTGCAAGCTATGAAGAGATTCCAACTCAATAATAATAAGTAGCATGAAACATAAACATAAGCAACATTGCAATGCTCATAAGATGGTATGATAGAGTGGTATCTTGCTTGTCTTTGATGGTGGAGCACAACATGAATGCCAAGGCACCTCTGAAGTTCAAATGAAGACTAGAAATAAAGATATCAGAGATACAAGCATCAAGGTTATGACATAATTAATCAAGTTTTGAGACAAGCACATTACACTAAGAATGGCAACTATGCTCTCAAGAAGTTGACATGGTTATACCCCACGGGTACACAACATTGGCATACCTAGTCCAGCCCAAGGAAATCCCACGACAAAGATACGCAGCCTATGGATATTTCAGGTGGCCCAAGCCCACGACGCCTTCGGATCCTTAGAGAACAAGGCTAGGGTAGATAGAATTTCAAAGGAAACAAACCCTAATCTGTAACCGACTCGACCTACGCCCGGAACCTGCCTATCTATATAAAGGATAGGAGGGCACGACGAGGAGGGCCTCAACTCACCTCATACGCACCTCACGCCAGATTGCATATGCACACCCCTGTAACCTTCGGTTCTAGCGTAATCAAGAGCAGACAAGCAGGAGTAGGGTTTTCCCTCCGGGGGCCTGAACCTGGGTAAACCTCGTGTCCCCGCGTTGCTTGTTTGTTAACCATTCTGCGATCTCTAGCATCCTCATCTTCTCCAAAACCCAAGTCCATAACAATGGGCATTGACGAGATTCAACCTTGTCAATTGGCACCGTCTGTGGGAACTAGGGACGCTGATTGTGCGATCGTGATGGTCCCATCCGGAGTGATCTACAACTCATCATCGACAGAGAGTCATCTCCTCTTCGGCACCTTCGACTTCACCGCCCACTCGCCAGCCACCATGAGGGATTTCAAGCCCGTAGGCGACAGGCTCGAGTTTCTGACTGGCACCCTCCGCCTCCCAGAGCGGGTGCCACCGCCATCCATCAGGTCCGCTTCGTGGGTCCCACCCATCAGCGTGTTACGCACGTCGACGCTGACAGACGAGTCATATGACAGCAGCAGCTGCAACTCAGATCTGTGCGGCCCTTCCTCAGACGAAGGAACCTATGGTTCCAGATCCGAAAGTTGTGGCAGCAGTGATCCAACTCACGGACGTTACCAATGCGCCGTGGTCGTCCAAAGCGAAGTAGAACCGCCACCAGGTTCGAGTACACCAAACCCTCCTCCCAACCCACCCCCAACCCGCAAGCTGGGAACAAAGAAAACGGGGGAGATCCACCTCTCATGCCCAACGAAGGCGACGCCAACGCCTACCAGAAGATCAACCTCAACGAGGACGGGTGGCGCCAGGCATGCGAAGCCGTGGTAGGCAACATCATCCTACATGTGAATGCTTCACGGGATCTGTTGATGGCATACCACCTCCTCCTCATCGGCGAGCACAACCGGCAGGTGAAGCTTACGGAGGAGCTCGACAAACGCAAGCAGACAGCTTTGGAGTGTAGCGCGTGGCGAGCTGCACTCTCCACCGCTGGTGGCTCTAGCTCGCACGGCAACAACGCCAACAAGCATCGCTCCCGCACGGAGAACATGGACCCCGCCGCACGCCACGACATCACGAGGACCCTCAACACGTCCTTCATCACGAGGAAAAGGGGAGCGGGGCCGCGGTTGGGTGGCGTGCCATGCGGCGCGCGGGGAGAGACGTGGTGTCGATGTACGTTGCCGCTGTGTGTTTTTTGTAGGTCGGGTCTCCGGTGCGTTGCAGTGTGTGCATTGCGGACGTGTGTGCGTCGTGTCCACATGTGGACACGTGCGTGACTGTTTGGGCCTTGGTGTGTGGTGTTGTGAGTTGTGTTGCGGTGCGTGTGTAGATGTGTGTTAGGGTTTGGTTGGGGCTGGTTTAGGTCCAGCCGGCTGGGCCTTTGGGCCTGGCCGGTTTAGATCTAGGTTTAGTTTTTTTTGGTACAAAATATTTTCTCTTTTTTTGTTTGGAAATAGGTTTTAGGCAAAAAAAATCTGAAAAGATCGTGTTTTAATTTGAAATGAAAGGAAGGAATAATACAGAAAATAAAATAGGCTTTTTCCGTAAAAAAAATAGTTTTTAACAAAATAAAATGTGTCACTAATTTTAAAAAAATCACCACCGGCACAACAACAACTAACTTCTTCCGCCGCAACGCGCGGACATTTTTCTAGTATATCTTATGAGACAATTTTCAATTATGTTCCGTGGTCCTTCCAAATACAACACATATTATTTTTATTTTTTAAAATTACAGTGTACTCGAAAGGATAGAAGATTTGGACCTATGGACAAACCATACAGGACAACAAATATAGTTGTTTTAAGATGACATATAATTTTTTCTTTTGCTTTATAAACAATATATCGTGTGTCGCATGTTCAAGCTTACTAGCGGTAGATAAATAACACAAAGATCAAGTTTGGTTACATATAGGGCCTGTTTGATTAGTAGGATAGAAAAACAAAAAAATAGAAAAAACATAGAATTACAATGTCATGCCTAAAATACTATAGGAACTCACATGCAACCAAATTTGTTTGGTTTCATCAAATGATTTTAAGAAAGAGTTTTGAGTGGATGTTAGATTTCCTATGCAATCTAGTGCAGAGGATTTCCTAAAAAAAATCTATAAGAATCAATCCTACAAATCGAAATCGAACAACCATCGTAGAAATTTTTTCTACTAGATTTAATTCTACAAATTTTTTATACAAATCCTTTAAATCAAACTTGCTGTACTTATGGGTTTTGCGACCGTGGTTTATAGTCCGTCAGCCTCATGCGGCGGGGGAACGGAGATTCTCTGACGTACCATGGAAAACTGCAGATGGCCGTTGGTATTTTTAGTCCGTCCGATTCATATCCTACGAAAACATGTCAAATACCCTGAAAATATACTTGTGAGAGCCTAAAGCCCACTTTAACGAACGAGAGAAGGAAAGCTGTGCTCCGTGAAATAAACCCAACATTAGTTTGGTTCAGAAACAATTGATATTCAGCTCAGTCTGGATCAGATTTCTGCATATGTACTGTTCTATTTGCACATGGATAAACTTTATTTGAACAATCATTGAACACTCGTTTACGTTTATTTATACCATTCAAGCAAACACGGGAACATTTTTCTTTACAATTTGTTTAGTTCTACATATATGCGTAGGAACCGGGGTTAGTACACTACGGAATGACTCCTCTCCCTCCTCGCGTCTCGCGTCGCCCCCCGCGCGGGCGACCGAGGCGCAGCCCTAAGCGCCGCCCCACCTCTCCCCCCGCCCTCCCCTCCTCCCCCGTCCCGCCGCCGGCGCGCGCCGCCCGGCAAAGCCGTCTTGCGGCGGCCGGGCCCTCTTTCACCGACGGCGTCTCTTCGCGAGGCGGGTGGCGGCGGTGCGCTTGCGGCGGCGAGCTCGACGGCGGCGCGGCTGGCCCGACGCGGCTGTGGAGCTCCCGGTGGCGGGCGCTACGCGAGATGGTCCACGGTGGCGGCGCGGCTCCAGATCTGTCGGCGGCGGGGCATGGCGGCTCGGCCGGTGGGATGGCGACGGTGGCGTGAGGCGCGGGACGCCAGGCGGCGGTGGCTGGTGGCCTCGCTGCAGCAGTGCAGCGGCGGAGCCGTTTGGGCCCGATCTGGGCCAGATCTGGGCCTGGCCGGGCTGGCCGGGCCTGATCTAGGTCTGAGTGGCACTGATGCTGCACCCGGTCGGCACTCACCACGGCTCTCACCGTAGGTGAGGGAGGGCAGATCCCCTCCCCGAGGTCACCGACCCGCTGCCTGCTGACCCGTGCTTGGCTTCTCTCGTCTTGTTCAGCGGCTGTGCGATGCGGCGCTGGCCAGGGTCTGGGCTCGAGTTCGTGGATGCCGGGGCGGCGGCTCCGGAAGGTGGGCTGCGCGGATGGCTCTTCGGCGAGCGACGCGGCGGCGGTGGTGGCTCCTCTCCTCGGTCATGTGGATGGCGCGGAGTGGTTGTTAGGGGTCCCTGGTGTTGTCGGCGTTGGCTCCGGCAGCCCCCAGATCGTGTGGCGGAGGCCTCACTTGGGGATAGCGGGCATGACGGAAGATGGGGAGCGGCCTCGAAGGTTTTTCCGGGCGAAAGCTCAGTGCTTCGGCACCTACGGCGGCGGTGCCTGCGGGTATCGTTACCCTCTTGGGGGCGCCGTGGCGGCTACCTTCTCCGCGATAGGACTCCGGGTGAAAACCTTTGACCTTTGGTCTCGGCGGCGGCGGCACAGTGTGTCGTTACCCTCTTGGGGGCGTCGCCGTGGAGTCTCGGTTCTCCAGGGTCTTTGCTCGTTATCCCCGGTGGCAAGTGTTGACCTTCCTGTTTTTCTTGCTTATTTTGATCTGTTGTAAGGGGTCTCCCCATCACCATGTATCTTGTTCGGCCGATGTGGCTTTATTTATAAAGCGGGGCGAAAGCCTTTTTCGAGAGTACACTACGGAATCGAGCGGTAGGCCGATGGCCCGAAGCCACGCCGCCGACGGAAAGATGTCGGGGTCGTCGGTCTTAGCTCTAGGAATGCACACAGCCAGACAAAAGCCGTCGGCGTAGAAAAACTATTGGCGTATCGTCTACTAGGCCGAGGGCGGCCGTCAGCACACGAAAAACCGTCAGCGTATCATCTTCTAGACCGAGGGCCGCCTTTGGCGTAGCTTCCTCCACGTGTCGCTGCCGAGACCGCACGTGAAGGAGGAGTCGACACCGTCATAGCTAGGCCGACGGTCTATCGGCTGGCTGGCGGCATAGCTCTTTTTCTTGTTTTTCGCACACGCTCCATTCACTATGTTGTATTTAGATTTCATTTTTTCATCACATAAAAAAATGATATAAAGGTTTTGAATCTTTAAAAAAAATATGACTAGAAATGGGCTCACATAAAATGATGATGAGCTAGGGGTTAGATTCCGTGCATGGTAGCTCATTTTTTGAGAATGACTTTTTGAGATATTTGCAATATTATAAGTTTGTTAAGCCGACGACATTTTGAGCTACGCCGATGGCAGAAGCCATCGGCCAACCGGCCGATTCCTGTAGTGCACCAACAAAGAACAACGTGAAGAATGCGGCCAGCATGAGCAACGACGGCGAGAATGTGCAACATCAGCGGCAACCGAGGATGAGCGCGATGACCAGGACGACACCACTTTGGCTCCTCCGCTTGGAGGACGCGTCCGACATGCGGCAGGGAAGCGGCCCCGCTCTAGGTGGATGTTTTTTGAGAGAAGGAGAGCTTATATTAGACGGGAGTACAGGAGTTTTGGTCATGTGTTACAAAGATTCCCACAATATCAGGGATATCGCTTGTCCAGATGCAGCTGCGAGATGATCTGGCAAGCTTTGCCAGGGCATCAGCTGCCCTATTGCTCTCTCTTCTAGTGTGTCTGATACAATGACCGCTGAAGTTCTTCAAGAGCTGCTTGGTGTCGTCATATGTGGCCCATTTCTTCGATCTATCTGGTTTAGGAGATTGCAGTGCCTTGGCCACGGCATAGCAGTCCACTTCAAGGAAGATCTTGTTATGTCCCATGTCGACGAGAAGCTTTATGCCCAGGAGGGCAGCTATGGCTTCGGCCTCTTCGGCGTCTCTGCAACGAAGATTCGGAGAGCAAGCGGCGCGGATCACATTACCCATATGATCCCTGGCAATCGTGCCAGTACCACTAGGTTTGTCTCGTCCGATGAAGGAAGCGTCAGTGTTTAGCTTGATCCATCCAGCAGGTGGAGCCGTCCAACTGGAGCTTAAGGCCAGCCTGGGATCCTTGTCGCAGGAGTTTAGGAAGGTAGGCATAGGGGCCTTGCCTTTTGGGTGGCGTGAAGTGTGTTGATGTAAGAATCGAGGAAGGCACTAGAATGCCCAATAGTTTCCTTTCGCTGTTGGTGTACGACGTCGTTCCTCAAATACCATGCTCGCCACAAGATCAACAGGATCCGAGACCTGGACAGAGCATCAACATTGTCCAGGAGGAGAAGCAGCCAGTCTTTCCCCGTGTATCTAAAAAGGTGTTCCTAAGGTGGAGACCAGTTGCCACGCATAACCTGGCCGAGGCTAGCAGCCTTAGTGCACAGGACAGTGGCATGATGCGCGTCCTCGACTCCATTTTTCCGCAGATGATGCAGCGGCTATCAGGATTGAGATTTCTTTTGCACTTGTTGTTCCTTGTGGCTAGCGTGTCGGTGGCCACCCTCCACTCAAAAACGCGAACCTTCGGTAGGACGTTTGCCTTCCATATGAGACTCTAGATTGACCTTTCTCCGTCAGGCTTGTTGCTGCAGCTTTGAGGTTCCCGGTTCTGGTGTTTCAGACTCAGACCAAGCTGATATGCGCTCTTCAAAGTAAAAACCCCATTTCTCTCATAGTGCCAGGCCACCCGGTCAGGTCGATTATCCTGCGGAAGCTCGATGCTGAGGATGGATTGGACGTCATGATCATAGAAGAGCTCTAGGTGGATTTCCTCCAGTGGAAACATAGCGCGTGGCGGTGGAGCACCTTCCGGGGAGATTTCAACCCGAAGGTGGCCAAAAACGATCTTCCGGAGATCAACACCACCGACGACGACTTGGACTGGGAGGACGATTGGGAGGAGAACGAGGTGGAGGTTAAGCAGGAGGAGATGGAGGTTAAGCATGAGGAGGTGGAGGTCAAGCAGGAGGTGGCGGCGGCCCACACATGCTTCGGTCGTCGCCGCTGCCACAGATGTCGGACATGCATGCTGCCGCCGCAGATGCCTCCACCACCACCACACCAGCTAGCGCCACCGTCGCCACCGCACCTAGAATGGTCGTGGCCACAATCGGAGTTTATCAAGCTCGCTGACGAGGAGAACAATCAGTAGGCCACCACCGACGTGGCCATAGTTTAAATTTAGATGCTTTTTGTTCAAATTTTGTTTTTATTTGAAGCTATATTTATTTTTTGCCAATTTATGGCTCCTATGTAAATTATTTCGTATAGATGAAATTTTAAGAAAAAAAATTCTCTCCTCCGTTGGACACACCCGCGGACAGAGAAGGACAAACCGTCCGAGGGGTAAAAATAGACACATTGTGTGTTTCTATTTAGGAGACACCATTGGGATGCCCTTATACGGTAGACTTTTTTTTCCATGAGATGGAGCACAGTTTTTCTTCTCTATTCTTGAAGTTGGCTATGGGCCGCGTGTGTTTTCAGGGGATTTGACCTGCTGCCGTCGGATCCAAATGGACGGACTACAAACGCCAACGTCCCTCTGCAGTTTCCCCCCGAGTACCTCGGACGATCTTGTTCCCATGCGATGCGGGGCGACCGCGGGAGGAGCAGCACCATCGTGCGTGGTACTGGAGATAAACTTACGGGAACGCTCACAGATTAGGACTAGGGGTTACTATCGACGGATGAGGGCTCGCAGAAGGTCATCCATGGCTCCCCGGAAGGAGCTCGAGTCGCCACCGTTGGAGAATGACCTGGCGTTGGAGAGGCTGTTTAGCTCAACAGATCCGGAGAAGGAGGAGGGTGACGACGACAAGATGCCCCTCGTGCTGCCTTTGTTCTACGATAGCTATGAGGAGTTGTTCGCGGCGGCGGTGGCGGAGGATGAGGCTGCGGCTACAGCTGCGGCTGAGAGGCAGAGGCGGGAGGCCGAGGAGAAGGCACGGGAGGCGGAGGAGGAGAAGCGGCGGGCGGAGGAGAGGAAACGGCTGGAGGAGGAGGCCGTCTGGAGACGAAAGAAGCATCAAGAGGTCGACGATTCGATCCGCCAGTTCAATCCCAAGACCAAGTGTGTGGAGTACATCCGGTTCCCCTTCGAGGATCTCTCCACGTTCAATCTCGACGAACCCTGTATGTCCAATTCTACCATCTGCACCCCCATTGTTCGATTTTACTCTGGGTGTCTTCGAGCAACTCGATTTGATTGTTTGATCTTCAAGTCTAGGTGTCTTTGAATATCACAAGGAAAAAAAATGCCACTTATGATAGTTGGCTGCCTAACCAAAATCAGCATCCATTAACTACAAAATACATCAGCTGAAGTAATTGTTTTCTATGTCTTCACAAGTACTAGCTATTTTAACTGAATTTGCGTATTTTGGTCTCCAGTTGTAGAAAGGCCTTGTGAGGACATCAGGCATTCATCCTCAACAAAATTTGGATAAAAGAACATTTTAATTTTGCAGTTACCTTGTTTCCCCTTAAACGCTCATCCTCCCAAAATAATTTGAATGCTGATGCTTTTGCTTTTCCTGCGGCAATGCTTGTTCTTGTATTTTGTATACATGGACATTTTAATTTTTTTTTACCATGTTATTCCGTTCATTCTCCAAAAATAATATGAATGCTGTTGTTTTACTTTTGTTCCCGCAGCGCCTGTTCTTGCCATGAGATACACTGACAAGCAGATACGCGATTGTGCATATTTGTATTCCATCAATGTGTTATCGGTCAAGATAGTTTGCTCAGACAAAGGCTTCCCGCTAAATGTGTATGGAAATATTATTCTTAGAGACGACCTCGACCATAAGTGCGTTTATCTCTTCTCCCGCCCTAGCAGAACGGATTCTGAGCTCATTAATTCAGAGGTACGACATTTTCTCTAAACCTTTCAATCGGCATTTTGCTCAAGAATGTATTCAGTTTGCTTGTAGTAGACAGTAATGGGCATGTCTTTTTCAGTCTTTGGAGTAATAATAATGGATTTAAATTGAAGAAGTAAAAAATGATGCTTATGCATGTCATATGTGTGTTGCCAGTGCATCACGAAATCGGCAAGGTTGATGCTGTTGGGCAGAAATAGATTTATATGGTTTGGCTATGATCTAGAACAGGATACACACAGCATGTCTCACCTAGCTAGCAGATCGCAGTAAGACAGTAACTGTTTTTTACTGTCATTGCAGCAATATTCTTGCACACCACTAATCTATTATGTGATATTTTCATAGGATCAATCATTGATCTTGACTGGCCCAAGTCGAGGACTTGTCTTAACGGACTATATTTATATCGAGTTTGATCTTAAGATGAAGCTTGACCAAGGGGAGGACGAACAACTTAGCATAGGATTGCTTGACATTGATGGCCGAGTGGCACCTCGGGTGCCCACAAATAAGGTTCGGAGCTGCACATTTGAGAGCAGCCTCAGCACCGTGGAGGTGAGATATGCACTAGTTAAAAAAGCAACGGAGGCTACTGTGCAATTTCAAGTTCTTCAGGGAGACTTCAAGGGCGAAATCACAGCCCACACCACCAGAATCGAGGATAGCATCCATGATAGGATTGTGCTTCATGATAGCAGAGCATGTGGTGATGTGACCTCTTCTGATGGTAGTCGGGTTATCCAGCTGCTGCGTTGTGTCATAGCTGTCTGTGTGGACGAGAAGCTGGTTCTTACACTTGTTTCTAAAGCGGCGACTACCTATGTTCTGCGATTTGCTCCATTCCTCTTTGGTGCACAGATAATTGTGGTGCTGTTAAGTTAGGTGTGAAGGTAACCTGGTCCGTAATAAGTTTTTGATTGGATTTTATATCTAGTTCGGGGGATGTAATGGTTAGTGCATCTCTACTCGATCCCGTAAAAATACGTTTACAGACCGTGAAAAACATATTTTAGGTCTCATTTGTACTCGTGCGGAACAAATCCCATCATTTGTACTCGTGCGGAACGAATCCCATAAACTGCACCGGTAAAACATGATATATTTTTCTAGAATGCACCATGGAAGGTGTATTAATGTCATAAAGAAGAGGCAAGATGGACGGTACAACGCGATACAAACACAACGCCGCACGGTTACAACACGACCCACAAAAGTCCACCAGAATGATTACCCGCCAAGTAGCAAGGATGCTAAGCACAAAGCTTCTAGGCCATGTCACCACTGAAGGAGGAAACTTCAGGTGGCCAACTCCCACTCCAAGATGACCCAAGCCAATGCAGCGTCCGCCCATAAGTGCCTAAGAGAGGGCAAGAGAATGGCGGGACCGAACCAAAACGGAGGTGGTGATGACCAAGAAGAGCCGACGGCGGTGTACATAGCGCCACGAAAGCCCACACTCTAGGCGGTGGTAGACACCGACACACCGGCCCCAACTGCACACCGAGAACTCCTCAAACCACCAAGGCGATGCCTCCAACGAGGGAACGACACGTCTGCGTCGCCGCCCGATCTGATGACCGACTCTAGGGCGCGTCCCCGAGCAACGAGTGGAGCGTGCAGGGACATCCCTCGTCTTGTCGGATGCATATTATGTATATGTTCTAAAATGTAAAGACTCCGATGGGTTTGTTATTTGAAAAGAAATGGGCCTAGACATGAAAGAAGTATAGATTAGGGTGTTCTCTACAAAATGTGAAAGAGGTGGCACAAATCTTAATGCATCATAGGATGTCGAGAATAATCCCCGGGCGTCCATGTATATGTTGTGTTGCCTTTTTGTGCTGTTTTTTTGGTGACTATCAAAGTACCTTTTTGGATCTCTATATTCAACTTCACATTTTTCAAAAATATATGTAACTAATTTTTTATTTGAAAAATCTTACTTGTTCCATGATAGTTCATACTTTTCTATCTATATTAATTGTTATATTTACATACTTCTAGGGTTATTTTTTAAAAATATATTTACCTTTTTAAATTGAATGTTATAACTCGTGGCGGGAAAGCATTTTATGTTGACTAGGATCTAGTGTGTTCACTTTTTTACATGAACAACAAGGCTCTGCTACATTTTTTATTAATTTTTGTAAAATTGTACATACAAAATTACAAGAGAACAAAAGCTACACAACACAAATGCTCAGATAAAGCCATCCACCCATGCTGAATAAAGGTCATAATTCTTCCTTATTGTCCTGTATTTGAGCCATCAAAGTTCAGCCTTAAAGATAGCCCTGCAACTATTAAGATTGGGCTACACTCATCTGATTTTTTTTGCATTACGAGTCATACAGATAGACAACGAACTCAACATGATAATTTCCATAAAGCTAGCAGATCCTTTAGTTGTGAGATATAGTCCAAATGGGAGGCTCCCTGGGGCAACAGTAAAAGCAGTGCAAAGATATCGCGAGCAGGCCTGAGCAAACTGACATTCAAAGAACATTGATCTCTTGTTTCCAACGTATTGCTATTGCACAAGACACATGTGTAATCTTCAAAAATGAAATGTTTTCCCCGTAACAAATATCCAGTGTTTGTAGAAGTAGCCAGAAAAAGACCATGTTCTTCTGTTGAGAGCAAAATTCCCCGATCCATTTGAAAGCGGGTGGTAGTGGTATTGGGTGCCTTTCATTCATGGTGAAAGCATATGCTTTGGAAATAGAGAATTGAGCACCCCATGGGTAAGCCTATTGATCAGAATTTGTAGAAACATCAATATATTGTATCAAATCATTCAGTTGCTCAAATTCTTTAAAAGAAGCTTCCGATAGAGGCAAGTGGAAGAGCTCCTAGAGATTAGAGTGGTGCTTGACATAACTGAATGATATATCCATGGATTTACTGAAGGAAGTTGATAAGCCCAATTTTCATCACCATTCTATATCATAATCTACCTCTATTCATTGATATTTGTCTTATTATGAGGTATTGCTTATGTCTTTTCTACTGTTTATGCATGTTGGATGATTCTTAGAGGATGAACTTCCGGAGTCTAAATTCTGATGGAAAGAAGGCGTTTTGATCCAATTTCGTGAAGATCGGAAAAATACTAGAAAAATATGGGAAAATATTATTTTTTCAGAAGATTCAGGAAGCTAGAAGGAGGGACGAAAAAAGGCCGCAAGGGGTCCACACCCCTAGGCGCGGGCCCACTTGATCCCGCGCCTAGGGCAGGTGTGGCCCACCTGCTCGGCTCCCGAATCCGCCCCTTCGCATATATCTTCCCTACGGAACCCTAAGCCTAAGGGGGCGACCACAGGTAGTTTTCTGCCGCCTCTAGGGGGCGGAAAACACCGAGAGAGAAAGATCTCTCCGGTAGACAGATTTCTGCCGAGGGAATTTCTTCCCGAAGAGGGATATCGTCGCTATCAACACTGTCATCAAGCTAGGATTCACCGGGATAAATCATCATCCACACCATCATCTCCACCAGCACCATCATCACCACTCCATCCCGCTGTAACAATTTTGTTGGATATTGCTTTAGTTCTTAGGGGAAACTTTCATGGTGTTAATTACTATTTTAGTTGATGCTTGTGAGTGGAACCATTGGATTATTGTTTATGTTTAGATTGTTATCCATTATCATATCATCTTTGATCTTGATCCATGTGATGTCTTGTGAGTAGTTCGTTTAGTTCTTGAGGACATGGGAGAAGTCATGTTGTTACTAGTGGATCTGTGTTGAGTTATTATTCAATGGTTAGTATTTAAGTTGTGGTGCTATTCTTCTAGTGGTGTCATGTGAACGTCGACTACATGACACTTCACCATTTATGGGCATAGGGGAATGCATTGTGTATTTGGCTACTAATTTTGGGGTTGCCGGAGTGACAGAAACCTGAACCCCCATTAGGACACCATTGCATAAGGGAGCATAGGATCTCAGAGTTTAAGGCTGTGGTTAGATTTATATCTTAATTACTTTCCTGTAGTTATGGACGTTCGCAGGAGGTTTAATCACAAGTATGTATTAGTCCAAGTACTGTCGGTACATTAGCACAGGTTCACCCACACAACACTTACAACACCAAAGAAGAGTACTCGGCTATTTGAAGCGAAAGCACTTGACATAATTCCCATGTGTCCTTGAGAACGTTTGGTCTTTATAAGTATTTCCACCGGCTTGTCCTTTGCTAAGAAAGGATTGGGCCACTTGCTGCGTTTGTTCTTTATTACTTGCTCTTTGTTTTGTTTCCTTATCAGAAAACCACTAAAAATCCGTTTGCTAAGTATTTACAAAGATTTCCTACTCCATACAACTGTTCCGCACCTTCTGCTCCTCGTTGGGATTGACACTCCTATTTATCAAAAGTACTACGATACACCCCCTACTTGTGGGTCATCAAGACTATTTTTTGGCGCCGTTGCCAGGGAGTGAAGCGCTATTGAAGAGTGGAACTGGTAAAAGAAACTTCTACTATGAGTATTTCTTTTGCTACTACTTGTTACTTTGTTTCCAATATGGATAACCCACTTGGTTTTATGTTTGGGAAAACTACTACCGCTGCTAGGGTAGTATATGAACCACCACCTATTGAGATAGATCCTTTTAAGATACCTACAAGTATTGTTGATCATGTTATGAATAATTATTATTTTGGGGATGGAACTGTCCATCCTGGTGATCACTTGGTCTTTATCCATAAATTATGTGGGTTGTTTAAGTGTGCAGGTATCACAACCGAAAAGGTGAAGAAGAAGTTACTCTCCATATTCTTGAAAGGGAGCGCTGAAGAATGGTATAAGCTGCTGAAGAATGGACAATCCATGAAATAGGAGGAAATGGCATCTCTCTTTTATTATAAATTTTATCCTCCCAGTGATATTCATAAGGATAGAAATCTGATATATAACTTTTGGCCTCGTGATGGAGAGAGTACAACTCAAGCTTGGGGGAGATTGAAGTTACTAATGCTTAAATGTCCTATTCATGAACTCCCTAACAATATTATTATCAATAACTTTTATGCTAGGCTCTCTCTTCATGATAAAGATTTACTAAATGCTTCTTATGCTGGATCATTCACACGTATGAAGGAAGAAGCTAAATGGGATCTACTAGACCGTATTCAAGAGAACACTAAAGCTTGGGAGAATGACAAAGGAAGAAAGTCAGGTATAAACTATGATTACGAATGTATTAAATCTTTTATGGGAATTGATGACTTCCGTGATATTAGTAATGAGTTTGGTCTTGATTCCCAAAGTATTGCCAACTGTTTTAAGGCCTTTGCCTCTTACATAGAAATTCCCAAGAAGAAGTGGAACAAGTACCATGCACCTTATAAAGATGTTGTTAGTCATGTTCCTGTTAGAAGTACTCAAGTTTGTACTACTAATCATATTGTGCCTGAACCTTATGTTGAGAAAATATCTTTCCTAGCTAAGGTAAAGGAGTATTCTATGATTATTAGTGCAAATAATAAAGGTACAAAGAAAACTGTGGAGCCTGTTGAGCAATTGAATATTGAACCTGTGGTAGCTATTGTGAAAGATCTTGACGCTAGAAATATAGAGGATGAGCATATTGTCTTCTATGAAGACGCTTCTAATATTATTTCTCATCCTAGTAAAGCTAGAAAAGCTAGTGTTCCTGTGCTTTCTGTTAAAATAGGTGATCATTGCCACTATGGTTTATGTGATATTGGTGCTAGTTCTAGTGCTATTCCTTATGAGCTTTACAGGGAAACTATGCATGAAATTGGTCCTTGTGAGATTGAGGACATTAATGTGGTTATTCACCTTGCAAATAAGGAAACCATTTTCCCTATTGGTATTGTAAGAGATGTGGAGGTACTTTGTGGTAAGATTAGATATCCTGTTGATTTTCTAGTGCTTAATTCAGCAGCTAGCAAAACTTGTCCTATCATTTTTGGTAGACCTTTCTTGAACACTTGTGGAGCTATTATAGATTGTAAGAAGGAGAAAGTTTTAACTAAGTTTGATGGAGATTCTTATGAGTTTAACTTTTCCAAATTTTCTAAAGCTCCTTGTGAGAACAGCTTGCCTAATAAAGATTTTAGGATGGAATAACTTGCTTCTATTGATCCGGTTTATGATCTTGGACCTCTTTTTGGTGACTATAGGTATGCTTACTCAGATGATAAAGTTGTTGCCAGTGACAGTTATATTGTCAACTTTATTCAAAGTGCTACTGAAAGTTATTATGAGAGAGGGAAACATGGTTTTATGCATCTCAATAATGTTAAGTTTCCCTGTTTTATGTTGAAAGCTTTGAAGTTGCATTTGTTTTGTCTCACTATGCTAGTGGCTTTTTGTTTCGACAATTCGTTTTATCATGCTACTCCCATGCATAGGAAGTGGGTTAGACTCAAGTGTGTTGGTTATTTGGTTCTTGATGCTCCTTTTCACTCCAGATTTATATCTCCTTTATGAGCATCTTTGAAACTGTCAGGCCTAACTTAAAGGCATAAAAGAAAAGTACTTGTTGGGAGATAACCCAAGAGTTTTGTCGAGTCTTAGAAGTTATTACCTCTGTAATAACTGCTCCTTATCCTTTTTGTTTTGGTTTTTGTGTCAAGTTCAACTGCTTTTGTGAAGTGGAGGAGTTGTGAAAAGTGGCTATGCTGGGACAGATTTTTGTGCTGCACCGTAAAAATTCATGAGGGGGATCAGTACGTCGGATGGAGCTGTATTTTTCTGAGCTTGTTCTCCAAGTTGTTACCTAACTTTCATTAGTTCCTCACTTTTTCATTTGAGCAACAGAAGGTTTTCGAAAAAATCAATATTTACCTCCTGGTCTGTTTTGACAGATTTCTGTTATCATTTGCATTTGCCTCTTATAGAAGCCTTTGTTTTGATAGATTTCAGTTGAAGTGTGGACCCAAAGGTTAATTGTTTTTTCTTACACTAATGTTGCCATTTAAGCTTGTGTATTGCCTTGAGAGAAAAGGAATTTCCGGGAGAAGGAAAAAAGGAGTCTGCAGAGTTCGTCTTTGAATAGGTAAAAGTGGTGAAAACAGAAGGTTCATGAAATTCCAATCTTTTTATATTTTTGATGTTTTAATACATAAGGTAAGTTACGAGATGGGATAGAGGAGGATACTGAAGGGTTTCGCGGCATAGTAAATCAAAATTTTCTACGGAGCGAACAGAGGGAAAGCCAAGATCTAATCTAGGAGATGCAAACAACGAGAGAGATTAGATTAGATCTTCATACCCTTGAAGATTCGCACAGCGGAACGTTCGTCGGAACGTGGGTGATGTAGTCGTACTCGCTTCTCCTCCTCGCGATCCGATCCGATCTAGCACCACAAGTGGCGGTGCCTCCGTGAGATGCACACGTGCAGCACCTCGATGTCTCCTCCTTCCTCGGACCAGCGAGTATGGTGGAGAGATAGATTGGATCTACTGACCTGACGGCGTGGTGTATATGGTGGAGAATTTCTGCTGCAGGCTTCGCCTACAAACAATCGGGAGGAGAGAGGAAGGTAGCAAGGCTGCTAGGGCTTGGAGGAAGGTGTGTGTGTGGGGAGGCGCACCCTCTATATATAGAGGGCGGCCAGCCGTGCCCTCCTCCAAGCCTATCTCTAGTTTAAACAATTTAAACTCTCCCTTATCTATAAATCCTATCTCTAGTTTAAACAATTTAAACTCTCCCTTATCTAGAAATTCTATCCCGAGATTTAAACGAGTCAAATCTCTCTAGAATCGACTGGGCCCTATGGGGCCTTGTGCCCTGCCCAATGCGCCAGGACACTCCCTCATAGGCCCATGCACCCTCCCGGAAGGTGGGGCCATGTTGGTCCCCTTCCGGAAGGTTCTAAAAGCTTCCGGTACAATACCGATTAATCCGGAACAATTCCGAACTCCAAAAACTACATTGCCTTATATGAATCTTATTCTCCGGACCATTCCGAAACCTCTCGTGATATCCCGGATCCCATCGAGACTCAACAAAATTCATAAACCAATTATCCAATCTATCCTAGCGTCGAGACACGTTAAGTGTGTGACCTGCGGGTTCGAGAATATGCGAGACATGATCTTCTATCAATAATCAACAACGGTGCAGGCACCCATATTGACTCCACACATTCATCGATGATCATATCGGATGAACCACGATGCCGATTCAATCAATCCCATATATATATTCCCTTCGTCTCGCGATATTTTACTTGCGAGATTCGATCGTCGGTACCATCATACCTAGTTCAATCTCGTTCACGCAAGTACTTTACTCGTTCCGTAATCCGATATCACTTTGTGATTAACTCCTTAACCACATGCTTGCAAGCGGTGTTGATATCGATTAAGTGGGCCCAGTATATCTCTCCGACTTGGGAGGGACAAATTCCATCTCGATACATACAACCCAATGATACTTTCCGATCACGAGAGACACCTTTATGATCACCCTCTCATAGGATGACGTTTGATGACCTCAAAGCTTTCTTCCGATACCGGGAGTTGCATTATCTCATGGTCTAAGGAATACAATATTTGACATAGGAAAAGTTTCGCAGAGCGAACACGATGACACGATCTAATTGCTCGCTTTGTTTGGGTCTATCCACCATATCATTCTCCCAATGATATGATCTCATTATCAATTGACAACTCATGTCTATGGTTAGGAAACCTTAACCATCATTGATCAATGAGCTAGTCCATAGAGGCGTACTAGGGACACGGTGTTTACAAACCACACAAGTATTAAAGTTTCCGCTTAATACAATTCTAGCATGGAACATAAACTTTATCATGAACAAGAATTATAATAATAACATCTTTATTATTGCCTCTAGGGCATAATTCCAGTCTCCACTTGCACTAGAGTCAATAATCTAGTTTACATCCGGCAACAATCTCATACCCATGGCAGAGGTGTTGATCATGTTTTACGTGGAAGAGGTTTAGTCAATGGATCTGCGACATTCGGATCCGTATGTACTTTGCTAATCTTCGGATCTCCATCGCTATATAATCTCGGATTATATGAAACTTGAGTTGATATGCTTGGTCTTTGGATGATATCTTGGTTCCTTAGCGAGTGCTATGGCGCCCGATGTTGTCACACAATATCTCCGATGGGTCCAATGCACTTGGAACCACGCCAAGCTCGATGATGAAGTTTCGATCCAAACTCCTTCACTTGACGCTTCTACAACAGCCATGTATTCCGCTTCTCATAGATCCGCGATCACGCTTTGCTTGCGGCTTCTCCGACTCCAGCTCCTCCATTCAAAATATAAACGTATCACGTGAGATTTAGAATCATCCTTGTGATTGTCGAAACTAGCATCGACGTAACCTTTTACGACAAGTCGTTCATCACCCCATAGACTAAGAACATTTCTTTAGTTCTATTTAGGTACTTTAGGATGTTCTTCACGGCTGTCCGAGGTTCCTCTGGATCACTTTGATATCTGCTCGTCAAACTAAGAGCATTGGACACATCGGTCTAGTACACGGCATGGCATACATGATGGAACCTATGGCGAGGCATAAGGCACTTTGCTCATAGCTTCCTATCATTTACCGTGGTGGACACTAAGCCTTGCTCAATATCTTACACGACAACATAGGCCTTTGAACCTTTCTTTGCCTTATCCATTCGAACCTTTTCGAACTTTGTCTAGGTATGTACTTTGGCTTAAAGCTATCGAGCGTCTTTGTCTATCTCTATAGATTTTGATGCCCAATATATAAGCAGCTTCACCTAGGTCTTTCATTGAAAACACTTGTTCAAATAACTCTTTACATCGTTAAGAATGTTGATGTCATTTCGATAATCAATATGTCATCCACATACAAGCACCGAAACGTCACCGAGCTCCCACTCACTTTCTTGTAGATGCAAGCTTCGTAGCAATTTGGAACAAATCCAAAGCTCTTGATCACTTGATCAAAGCGAAGGTTCCAACTCCGAGATGCTTGCTTTAGTCCATAAATGGAGCAATGAAGTTTGCATACTTTACTAGCATCCTTAGGATCGACAAAACCTCGGGTTGCATCATATACAACTCTTCATCAATGTTGCCATTGAGGAAAGCGATCTTGACATCCATCGCCATATTTCATAATCATGAAACGCAACAATTGCTAATAAAATCCGAATGGACTTAAACATCGCTACGGAGAGAAAGTCTCATCGTAGTCAACACCTTGAACTTGTCGAAAACCTTTGTGACAAGCCGTGCTTTATAGACGGTAACATTACCATCGCGTCCGTTTTCTTCTTGAATATACATTTGCACTCAACGGCCTTTCGGTCGCTAGGAGGATCCACCAAAGTCCATACTTGGCTTTCGCTCATTGATCCCAATTCGGATGTCATGGCGTCCAGCCATTTCTCAGAGTCTGGGCTCATCATCGCTTCCTCATAGTTCGTAGGTTCACCGTCTTCTACCAACAAGAGGTCAAGCGAGTTCTTATTACCACTCGGGAGGGCACGCGACCTTGTCGACTGCGACGTTCGATAGCACATCGTCCAGCTTCATGATCCTTGTCATTAGCTTCCTCTATTGTTGGTGCGTGACCTTGGAACAATTTCAGGTCTTTGCGCTACTCTCAATTCAAGAGAAGGTTCAATAACCTCGTCTAGCTCTACTTTCCTCCCACTCACTTCTTTCGAGAGAAACTCCTTCTCAAGAAAGGAACCGTTCTTCGCGACAAACACTTTTCCTTGGTTACGTGATAGAAGGTATACCCAATAGTTTCCTTAGGGTATCCTATGAAGACGCATTTCTCCACTTTGGGTTCGAGCTTGTCGGCATCAACTTCTTGACGTAAGCTTGCATCCCCAAACTTTAAAGCGACAACTTAGGTTTAGCACCAAACCACAGTTCATACGGTGTCGTCTCAACGGATTTAGATGGAGCCCTATTTAAAGTGAATGCAGCGGTTTCTAATGCATAACCCCAAAATGATAACGGCAAATCAGTAAGAGACATCATCGATCGGACCATTTCTAATAGGGTTCGATTCCGCGTTCGAACACACCATTGCTGTGGTGTTCCGGGTGGCGTGAGTTGCGAAACAATTCCGCTTGCTTTAAGATGCGTGAGAAAATCATAACTCAAATATTCGCCCCCACGATCGGATCGTAGAAACTTAATCTTTCTGTTACGATGGTTCTCCACTTTATTCTGAAATTCTTTGAACTTTTCAAACGTTTCAGATTTATGTTTCATTAAATAGATATACCCATATCTACTTAAGTCATCGGTAAAAGTGAGGAAATAGCGATATCCACCACGCGTCGAAACACTCATTGGTTCGCATACATCGGTATGTATGATTTCCAATAAGTCCGTTGCTCGCTCCATCATATCAGAGAACGGGGTTTTGATCATCTTGCCCATGAGGCACGGCTCGCACGTGTCAAATGATTCAAAATCAAGAGACTCCAAAAGTCCATCCGAATGGAGTTTCTTCATGCGTTTTACAACAATATGACCTGAGCAGCGATTGCCACAAGTAAGTAGTATTATCACTATCTACTTTGCATCTCTTAGCCTCAATGTTATGGATGTGTGTTTCATCCCTTTCGAGATTTAGAAGAAATAAACCATTCACAAGAGGTGCATGACCATAAAAGATGTTACTCATATAAATAGAAAACCATTATTCTCCGATTTAAATGAATAACCGTCTTGCAATAAACACGATCGAAATGATGTTCATGCTCAACGCAGCACATAATAACATTTATTAAGGTTTAAAACTAATCCGAAGGTAAAACTAAGGAGAGCATCTTGGCCATCACATCAACTCTTGATCCGTTGCAACGCGCATCGTCACCTCATCCCTCAAGTCAGCCGTCTATTCCGTAGCTCTGCTTTGAGTTACAAATATTAGCAACCGAACGGTATCAAATACCCGTGCACTACAACGAGGGCTAGTAAGGAAAACATCAATAACATGTATATCAAATATACCTTTGATGGTGCCACCTTCTTGTCCGCTAAGTACTTGGACGATTCGCTTCGAGGACCCTTGTCCTTGCAATAGAAGCACTCAGTGTCCGACTTGGGACCAGACCTGAGCTTCTTCTCAGCAGGGGCATTGCGCTTGCCGCCACCCTTCTTGAAGGGCTTCTTTGCTCCCTTACCTTTCTTAAAGGAGGGCTTGTTGACCATCAACACATGATTATCCTTCTTGATGTCCACTTCTGCAGCCTTCAACTTTGCGAAGAGCTCGGTGATCGTATCATTGGAACCAATCTGATTATGAGTCACTACAAAACTTTTGTAGCTGGGAGGGAGTGATTGCAGAACCCTATCAATCTTGAGCTCCTCTGGAATCGTGCATTCCAGTTGCTCAAGGCGTTGAGTGTAGCCCGACATCTTTATGGCGTGCTCACTAACGGAACTCCCTTCCTCCATCTTGCAGTTAAAGAACTTCTCAGAGATCTCATATCTCTCAGAATGGGCTTGAGTCTGAAACATGGTTTTCAACTCCTTGAGAATCTCAAAGGGCCCGGGATAGGTTTCAAAACGATTTTGAAGCTCCGGTTCCATAGCAAACAACATGGTGCTCTTAATCACACCATAATCATCTTTCTTGATCGATAGACAGCTTTCTCATCAGTAGCGATTCGTGAGGGGTTACCTAACGCTTTCTCAAGGACATAGTCCTTTTGTCCTTGAACAGAATGATTCTTAGATTGCGGAACCAGTTGGTGAAGTTAGACCCATTGTTTCTAAGTTTTTCTTTCTCAGCAAATACGTTGAAGTTGAAGTTGGACTTGGCCATTGGATCTACAGTCTTTGCAAGTCCCATTTAGACTATGTTCATGATAAAGAGTTCAACTTAATCAAATTACTAGATGAACTCCCACTAAATTCAACATCCCTCAAGTTGTTTAGTGAACACGATCCAAATTCACCACACCTAATCCGATCATCACGAGAAGAGATGTGGTTTCAATGGTGGACAACGAAGTGTCGATCATATCATTCATATGACTCATGCTTAACCTTCGGTTCTTGTGTTCGAGGCCATGTGCATACATGCTAGGCTCGTCAAGTTAGACCAAGTATTTCGCGTGTGCAAAAGCGGCTTGCACCCGTTGTATGTGAGCGTAGAGTCTATAGCACCCGATCATCACGTGATGCTTGGACACGACGAACTTTCATAGCGGTGCATACTTGGGGAGAACAGTTTTATCTTGATCTTTAAGTGAGGAATCATCTTATAATGCTACCGTCGCGATCTAAGCATGATAAGATACATAAAAGGATAAACATCACATGCATATAACTTTATGTGACATGGTATAGCCAATCTTGGCGCAATGATCTCCATCTTGTGCGTTCGGCATGATCTCCATCACTCCACCATGATTGCCTCCACCACGAATAGCAACTACAACTATTGCTAACTACTTAGCGATAAAGTAAAGCTATTACATGGCGTATAAGAAGTTGACTCGCAGGTCATACACAATTATAAAGACAACCATATGGCTCCTGCCGGTTGTGTACTCATCGACATGCAAGTCGTGAAACATTACAAAACATGATCATCACATACAATATACACATCACATCTTGGGCCATACCATATCACAGAAAACACTCCCTACAAAAACAAGTTAGACGCCTCTACTTTGTTGTTGCATGTTTTACGTGGCTTTATGGGAGTAGATGCTAAGAACGATTCTTACCTACGTAAAGCCACAACGGTGATATTATGGTTGCCAAACTCCGGTGTTAATCCCATGACAACTATAGTGAGAGGAACTGACATCCACCAGCCGCATGTGTGGAACAAGCCACACGTCAAGTGCGGAGCCGGTCTCGCGAACGACGTCGCGTAAGGTTGGCCTGGACCGCTTCAATCTCACTATCCCGCGTCATAAGAAGAACACAAACAAGAGGCTTGCAACAGAAAACATCAACGCCCGCAACAACCATGTTGCGTTCTACTCGTGAAACACATCTACGCATAGATCTAGCTCGATACCCTTGAAGGGTTTCGGCATAGTAAATCAAAATTTTCTACGGAGCGAGCAGAGGAAAGCCAAGATCTAATCTAGGAGATGCAAACAACGAGAGAGATTGGATTAGATCTTCATACCCTTGAAGATTCGCTGTTGAACGTTAAGTCGAACGTGGGTGATGTAGTCGTGCTCGCTTCTCCTCCTCGCGATCCGATCCGATCTAGCACCACAAGTGGCGGTGCCTCGTGAGATGCACACGTGCAGCACCTCGGCGTCTCCTCCTTCCTCGGACCAGCGAGTATGGTGGAGAGATAGATTGGATCTACAAGACGGCGTGGTGTATATGGTGGAGAATTTGCTGCAGAGCTGCGCCTACAAGCAGTCGGGAGGGAGAGAGGAAGGTAGCAAGGCTGCTAGGGCTTGGAGGAAGGTGTGTGGGGGGGGGGGCGCACCACCCCTCTATATATAGAGGGGGGGCGGCCAGCCCTTGCCCCTCCTCCAAGCCTATCTCTAGTTTAAACAATTTAAACTCTCCCTTATCTAGAAATCCTATCTCTAGTTTAAACGATTTAAACTCTCCCTTATCTAGAAATTCTATCCCGAGATTTAAACGAGTCAAATCTCTCTAGAATCGGCTGGGCCCTATGGGGCCTTGTGCCCCTGGCCAAATGCGGCCAGGACACTCCCTCATAGGCCCATGCCCCCTCCCGGAAGGTGGGGCCACTTTGGTCCCCTTCCGGAAGGTTCTAGAAGCTTCCGGTACAATACCGATTAACCCGGAACAATTCCGAACTCCAAAAACTGCACTGCCTTATATGAATCTTATTCTCCGGACCATTCAAACCTCTCGTGATATCCGGATCCCATCCGAGACTCGAACAAAAATTCATAAACCAATTATCCAATCTATCCTAGCGTCGAGACACGTTAAGTGTGTGACCCTGAGTTCGAGAATATGCGCACATGATCTTCTATCAATAATCAGCGGTCCGAGCACCCATATTGACTCCACACATTCATCGATGATCATATCGGATGAACCACGCTTCCACGATTCAATCAATCCCATATATATATATATTCCCTTCGTCTCGCGATATTTTACTTGCCCGAGATTCGATCGTCGGTACCGTCATACCTAGTTCAATCTCGTTCACAGCAAGTACTTTACTCGTTCCGTAATCCGATATCACTTTGTGATTAACTCCTTAACCACATGCTTGCAAGCGGTGTTGATATCGATTACTGAGTGGGCCCGAAGTATATCTCTCCGACTTGGGAGGGACAAATTCCATCTCGATACATACAACCCAACAGATACTTTCCGATCACCTGAGAGACACCTTTATGATCACCCTCTCATAGGATGACGTTTGATGACCTCAAAGCTTTCTTCTGATACCAGGGAGTTGCATTATCTCATGGTCTAAGGAATACAATATTTGACATAGGAAAAGCTTCGCAAAGACGAACACGATGACACGATCTAATTGCTCTGCTTTGTTTGGGTCTATCCACCATATCATTCTCCCAATGATATGATCTCATTATCAATTGACAACTCATGTCTATGGTTAGGAAACCTTAACCATCATTGATCAATGAGCTAGTCCATAGAGGCGTACTAGGGACACGGTGTTGTTTACAAACCACACAAGTATTAAAGTTTCCGCTTAATACAATTCTAGCATGGAACATAAACTTTATCATGAACAAGAATTATAATAATAACATCTTTATTATTGCCTCTAGGGCATAATTCCAACAATCTGAGTCCGGTTGAAAAACCCACCCGGTAGCGGCCTGCACATCGCTGGAGGGGGTGTGCCACCCCTGAACTCCGACTCCGCCTTGTTTCCATGTCAAAACCTTCCTTATGCTTTCAAACTTCGTAATATATAATCCCATGGATCCCCCGAGGTTCGTGCATCGTGTTCTTGTTGTGTTTTCGTTTGATCTGTTTCTGTCAGGAAATTTTCTCAAGTGTAGAGCACCATGGTCTCCGCCAACGACAAAGGCAAGAAGCCCAAGGAAGACGATCCTCGCAAACCCAAGGAGGAAGAGATTTTGGTAGCTTATGAAGGAGACATGGAGGAGGACAAGCAATCGGACACCTGCACTACCATCGCGAGCATTGGAGTGGTGGAAAAACCTATGAAGATCAAGAGGACAACACGGATGTCCACAGGAGGGAAACCTCCACGCCATATCCTCTCTCCACGGACACCTCCTCCTTGTACCACTCATTCTAACCTTGAAGGGAAGGAACACTCTAAGAAAGAAGAGTGGAGGAAGAATAATAAGGACTGGGATCCTCGGTCCGAATTGATCATGGGCTGCATTGAGCACAATTCGGAGTTGATTCGTACTCTGACCTACGATATTGAGGATTTTAAGAAACTTATTGAAGAGCTTATCAAGAGAACACCACCACCACCGAAGGAGTAATTCGTCATCAGTTTTGGCATCCCTTTGGCTTGTTCCAAGCTTGGGGGAGTGCCGCGGTATCACCACTGATGGCACCCAACACTTGTCGTGGAACGCTTCGTTGGAAACACCAAGAGCAAGGTGTGAAGCAGCACAGCAGCAAGTTTCCCTCAGTAAAAAAAATCGAGGTTATCGAACCAGTAGGAGGAAGGAAACGTCACACAGGTGTTGCAAGCAACGCGGAGACCTGAACAACACAAACTCAAGACTTTGACCCAACGAATCAGTGAGGTTGTCAAGCTGTTTGCTGTAACAAAGGATTAAATGTATGGTGTGGAAGGTAATGGTTTGCAGCAAGTTGATACGTCGGAAACGTATCTATAATTTTTGATGCTCCATGCTTGTTTAGTACCTACTTTGCTTTACTTGTCTACACTTTGAGGTGCTTTTTACATGTTTTCTGGTACTAACCTACTAACAAGTTGCAATAGTGCCATAAAGGGAATATGCCCGAGAGGCAATAATAAAGTGGTTATTATCGTATTCCTTATTTATGATAAATGTTTATTTTACATGCTACTCCCTCTATTTCAAGGCTTAAGGCCTATATTTTTTTTGAAAAGTCAAACCAACTGAACTTTGACCAAACTTTTAGAAAAAACTATCAATAAAAATGATATTTTGTAGACATCATAAGAAAATATATTTCATTATCTATCTAATGATATTGATTATGTATTTTGCATATTAATATTTTTTGGTAAAAACTTGGTCAAACTTAACATACTTTGACTTTTCAAAAAAAATATAGGCCTTAAGCCTTGGGATGGAGGTAGTATAATTGTATTAATACGGAAACGTTAATACATGTGTGTTTTATAAACAAAAAGGAAGTTCCTAGTTATGCCTCTCTTATAAACTAGCTCGTTGATTAACATGATGATCAAAGTTCCTGATCATGGACATTGGATGTTGTTAATAACGAGGTCACAAAATTAGTGTAATGATGTGATGAACATTCATCCGAAGTATAGCATTATGATCAAAGTCATTGAGTTTATATTGCTATAACAACTTACGGAGTGATCCTAATCCTTAGACCATGAGATCATGTCAATCACTAACACCGGAAGAGTTTCTCGATGACATCAAACGTCACACCGTAACTAGGTGATTATAAAGATGGATTCAGAACTACTAAAGTGTTATGTTGAGACCCATGGATCGAGAGTGGAATTTGTTCATCCCGATGACGGATAGATATGCTCTGGGCCCTCTCGGTGATATCACATTGATTAGCTTGCAAGCAAGTGATTTGATCACTAGAATGTTATATCACGGGAACGAGAAAAGAGTGCATGTAGGTAACGATAACAAACTAGGTATGGAGATATCGATGATCGAATCTCGAACATGTAATATATCGTGAAACAAAGGGATTAAGATACTAGCATAAAATGTTCACACGATCACAGAAGTCATCGTTGAATGTGTGGGAGTCAGTATGGATCTCCGTGTCCTCACGATTATTGATCAGAGAAGGGTCTCGATCATGTCCGCATTATTCGCGAACCATAGGGTGACACACTTAAGGGATACCTACACCATTCAGAGCAAATGATATGCCAGAAAAAGAAAAGGAAAGCGTAGGAATTTATTTCACTAGACACTGAAACTGTTTCGGTTGAAATTGCTGAAACTGGTTCTGCATGTGAAATTGAAATGTTGTAAGGGGTTTTATGTGAATGTTTGTTAATTAAAGTAATTAACAAAATTCTGAATAAATAAATAAAAGAGTTTTATTTAAATGAGAGCTTGCATTAAATTTGGTGGAAATTTAATGCATGTGAGTGGATTTTTGAGTGGAGGCTTTTTAATGGGAATGGAGGCTTTTCATTTTGAGTGGGAGCTCCACCCACATGAATGTGGAAGAGGTAGAGGCATCCCCCATGGCTGGGAGCCATGCCCCTTGGGTGCCCCCCTCTCTCCTATAAAAGGACCCCTCTCCTCCTCTCAAAACACACCTCCTCACGAAGGATCTCTCTCCCCCCTTTAGAATTTCCCCATGGTCTCGGATCAGCGAGATACATGTTCCCGGTGGCTTTTTCTGGAAGGATTTTCGCTGGAGCGAGGGCGCAGAGGTTGTCGGGGTACCCGTACGTGTGTGCGATCACGGATGCACCACTGCTTTGAGGTGCTAGACTTGATCATGCTGGACCGGCTGGACCAGATGGACTTCATCACGATCTTGAGATCGGCAAGCGTTCGTCTACATCATCCACGAGTACAACCTCGTTAACTCTATTCGGTCTTTGAGGGTATGTATTCTATGGATGTATATCCACCCGTTGCTTGTATCTAGTAGATAGATCTTGGTACATAGATGTTCCCATCGTAGGAAAATTTTTGTTTTCTATGCTGCGAACCCTACAATGGTATCAGAGCCGGATCTATGCGTAGATGCTTTGCATACACATATGAGTATGTGGGTGATGATGATCATTTTATTGTTTCTTAGTTGTACTTTGGATATTGGTGGCATAGTGGGATGAAGCGGCCCGGACAAACTTTACATGTCCTCGCACATGAGACATGTTCCACGCTTGACATGTAACTAGTTTTGCATAAGTGGCTAGCGGGTGTCTGTCTCTCCTACTATAGTCAATATCTAATTTGCAACGAGTTGTCAACAATTTGGTTATCCTCGTTGTGGTTCATGTTCGTAGGTAAGAACGGTCCTATTTTCGAAAGCCCTAAGCCACGTAAAAATTGCAATGGATAAATTAGAGGCGTCTAGTTTAGATTGTTGATGGGCTAGTGTTATGATATGGTGATGTTGTAAGTAGAAGTATGAGATGATACTCTTACAACAAACATAGAGTGTAGGTTCCATAGACCTTGGCCTTACACATAGAGGTATGATAGTGACCATACCACGGTGCACGTGATGGAGATCATATGCAGGAACCATATCATTCCACTAATAAACATGTGATGTTTGATAGCATCTTATATTGCTTGTTTGGCGTTTTATTAACATAATAAGATGATCCCTCATTTAGATATCAAGATAAAAATGTGTTCTTCCTTAAGTATGCACCAACAATGTTTCGTCGCTTCAAGGCATCACGTGATGATCGGGTGTACTTGAATCCACGAGCATATCTCGGGTGTAAGACAGTTACACACGCGAATACTAAGGTTCTTACTTGGAGAGCCTAGCATGTACATACATGGCCTCGGAACATGGACCGAAAGGTTAAGCATGAATCATATAGTAGATATGATGCCCATTTGATGCTCGCCTTTGAAGCTACACTGACTCACGTGATAATCGGACTTGGTGTAGTGGATTTGGTTCATGTAATCACCAAAAAGACACGAGGGATGTCGTTTTTGAGTGGGAGTTCATTTCTAATTTGGATTATTAGAACTCAATTTATCATAAATTAAATCAAAGTGAATTTGCATAATTTGTTGTAGTCATTGGCATTCGTTCACCACCTTATGCTTAGTTATAATTGAGATAATAGAACTATAGAATTCTGGATATATACTTTACGAACTGGTATCGTATTGTGTTGAGTGTCAATCTAAAGTTTAAAGTCCTATTGCAAAATTTCAGCAAACTCTGTTTACTCCGTGAAATTTAATAATTGGTATTAAATCGAGAGTAACAATTCCAGTGTTATTATCTTAAGTATCATGTTTGCCTCCATGATTCTTGATTGTTTTAATATCAAGTTTATCTAGTAGCTGAAAGAATTGTTTCAGAAACCATCATGTGTGGCAGATATAACGATATCTGAAACAATGTTTTGGTTGAAATATGATAGTATAATATATGTTCTCATATTGGATGAGAATTTACGAAGGTTGGAGATGCTAGACATCCTAATCATCCAAAAGGGTTTTGGAAAGTAATGTTATACTCACGATTCGCCTTTATAAGCTACAGCAGCTTGATCATGAAAACCGTCATGATAAGGATGAATATAAGATGTATGTAAAGTGTTTACTACACTAAAAGATTACTAAAGAATGGATTTTGAAAGAATACCGATCATTTGATGATGGTGATCTACTTCAAAGTGCAAGTCCAAAGGTATTATTATTTGAATATACACGCTTTGGACTATGTGTCATGAATATGGCGCCACTTTTGATGTTGATAGATTCTTTTAAAAAGGAAAAGGAAATGCTGAAAGAGAAACTATAAAATATATTTGGCAGAAAAGAAAAGATTGGAAATATCCAATTTAGGTATATATATGATATACATGTTATGGTTGTATTCTTTGCTTGTTAAACAATGTGGTTCTTGGGTATTGGATACCGAATTGGTTGGTATAAAATTTCATGTAAGCAGCGCAATTCATGAACCACAATGGCCTAAGTAACTAGCAAGAGAATATGTGATGATGTTCATCGAAAACAAACAAACCGTTGTTTGTATTTCTCGTTGACATCAAAGCTTGACTTCAAGATTTGTTTTAATAATTGTTATTTGAATCAGGTATTATGAGAACAAAGGTTGTTCAAATAATTACCGTATTCCATATAAGATGGATGATTTACAAATCTAGTTGGAGAAATCACATCCATAAAACCTAATGCTAAAATGTCTCAAGACAAATGATTGAAAGATCACTTACGAAGTGACATCGCCGTTTAAATTATATTGGAAAGAAAACATGAAGAAACTCCATATTCATGGATTTTTGGAGTCTTTGGTTTGATCAAGTGACGCTTGTGATACTTTCTACGTGATAATTAAAACTTCGTTCAAAGGCCAAAGAAGAACGAACGACTAAATTATTGGAATTTATACATATCGATGTATGTAGTCCATTATGTGTAGTCGTAAGCAATGGGTTTCAACTTCATATACTTTCTCCGGAAATTTGAGTGAATGTTCACTTAATGAGAATGAAGTATGAAATATTTGAAAATGTTTCAAATACTTTCAAGATGAAGTGAAAATCATTGTGACAAGAAAATAAATGGTTTATGATTTTATCATAAGGGATTTATTTGAGTTACAAGTGTAAAAAGAAAAATAAATGAATTATGATTTTATCATAAAAGGGATTTATTTGAGTTACAAGTTTAGCAAAACACCTAGATTTACATCTCCCGAAACACCATAGGAATATGGAGTGTTTGAGATTTGTAAGGAAACCTTGTTTGACATAGTTGGATCAAAGGTGTTATTTATAAAACTGCCATTATGTTTTAAAAGATTAAAGCTTTAGAGACTTCCGCTTTTACAATGAAAAGAGCTCCATCTTGATCCGTTGAAATGACACCATGGAAGTTATGGTTTGGGGTAAAACCCAAGTTGTCATTTCTTAAATTTTGGTATGCTAAACATAAGTAAGATGTTTACAACCGAAGTCAGATGAGCATGTCTTTGTAGGTTATTTCGAATAACAATTGGTTATTCCTCCATAACACCGCGGACAAAAGGGTTTGTCGCTTGAAATATGAAGTTTCTTGAAGAAGGAATTTTTCGTAAAAGTTAAGTGGGAGGACAATAGAACTTTGATAAGGTTAACAAACCTTAGCTAAATGTGCTGAGTTGCGCAGCGCCGAAAATCGTTCCGGAGGCTGCCATAATGCTCATAGCTTATGTGCCTCAAAGGTTGCGATCACGGAGGTCTAAAGTTCCTATTGAACCAAGAAGGTCGGATAAACAATCAAATGTTGAGATTTGAGAGTAAATCATCATTTGATAATGATGAACCGACTACAGGCAAAGAAGCGATGATGGCCCCTGACTCCATCAAATGGCTTGAAGCCATAAAATCCGTGATAGTTCCATACACGAGAAATCAAGTTTTGAACTTGGAAGACCCTCCGGAAAGGTGTAAAAACCTATCGGTCGTATTTGGATCTATAAAGAAACAGACATGGATGTTTTACATCTACGAAATAGTCAACATATCGGTAAAGTATTTTACGACAATGTTTAAGGAGTTGACTATGACAAGATTTGATCTTTCACAACGATATTTAGTCTGGACGGATTAAAGTAGCAACCACTATATATAATTTGGTATATGGTAGATGAATAAACAAAACAAAATTCTTCTAATAGAATGGTTACCTAGGACGTGTAGGATGCTAAAAAGGGCATGCAAACTTCAATGGTTGAAGTAAGCATCGCGGAGTTGGAATCTTCACCATGATGAAAAGTGAGTTTTTCATCAAGAGACGATGAAGATGCTTGCATTTGCAAGAAATTAAGTGGGAGCGCTGAGACATATTTCTAATACATTATGTGGAGGACATCTTGTTGATTAGAAATGATGTAATTTTTATTGACAAAGGTTAAGAATTTCATTTCGATGAAATACTTAGGCAAAACCCGAATATTTAGCATGAATGTCTATAGTGGATAGACTGTGACGCCAATATGGTTGTGCCAAACGTACATATATGAGATATTGAAGGAGTTCAATATAGAAACGACAAGAAACAGTTCTTGTTGCATGGAAAAGGAATTGAATCAAGATTCAAGTGTATCGACCCTTGATAAGTGAAACAAGATTCAAGTGCTTTGACACTTGATGAGTGAAATCACGAGAATGTTTTGATCAATCATACCATGATATGTACACATCCAGATATGTCCTATGATGTAAGTGTTATGAGCATATACCAGAATGAATCATAAAATGATCATTGGACTATAGTAAGGATATTCTTATGATCTTTTGGAAGAACTAAGAATATATTTGTGTAGAGGTGACAAACAATTACAAATAGTTCATTGTAAAGCGTTACATTGATACTAGTTTTGTCGCAAGATACCACTGCAGGGTTCGCAGCATAGAAAACAAAAATTTTCCTACGATGTGAACTATATACCAAGATCTATCTACTAGATACAAACAACGGGCGGATGTATATCCGTAGAGAACATACCCTTGAAGACCAAAAAAGCTTAACGAGTTCAACTCGTGGTTGATGTAGACGATCTCTTGCCGATCTCAAGATCGAGAGGAAGTCCTAGCGCCGCAAATCAGCAGCGCATCCGTGCTCGCACACACGTTCGAGGCACCGAGCAACCTCCGCCTCCTCAAAGCAATGCAGGAAGCACAACTCTTTCTTGCCGAATAGCCACCGGAACATGTATCTCGCTAGTCCGAGACCATGGGGATAAATTCTAGAGGGGAGAGAGATCCTTCACGAGGAGGTGTGTGAGACAAGTGAGGAGGGGGCTCCTTTTATAGGAGGAGGGGGACCCAAGGGGTGGCGCATGGGGCTGCCCTCCCTCCTCTTCATGTGGGTGGACACTCCACTCACAAATCTCCTTTAAATTCCTCCACTCAAAAGTCCACTCAAATTCCCATTAAATTTCCACCAAATTTAATGCAAACTCTCATTAAATAAAACTCTTTTATTTTATTCAGAATTTTGTCAATTACTTTAATGACAAACATTCACAAATAACCCCTTGCTAGAATTCTATTTCACATGCATAACCACTTTATGCAATTTCACCCGAAAACCTGTTTCGGTATCTAGTGAAATAAATTCCTGCGCTTGTTCATTCTTTCGGCATGAAACATTTGCTCCAATTGGATGTCGGTGTCTCTTAAGTGTGTCACCCTACGGTTCGTGAATAATGCGGACATGATCGAAACCCCTCTCGGATCAATAATCAGAAGCGGGATCTGGAGACCCATACTGACTCCCACACATTCAACGATGACTTTCTTGTGATCGTCGGAACCTTCTACGCTAGTATATTAATACCTTTGTTTCACGATATATTACATGTCCGAGATTCGATCATTGGTATCTCCATACCTAGTTTGATCTCGTTACCGACATGCACTCTTTTCTCGTTCCTGTGATATAACATTCTAGTGATCAAATCACTTGCTTGCAAGCTAATCAATGTGATATCACCGAGAGGGCCCAGAGTATATCTATCCGTCATCGGGATGAACAAATTCCACTCTCGATCCATGAGCCTCAACATAACACTTTATTAGTTCTGAATCCATCTTTATAATCACCTCTACGGTGTGACGCTTGATGTTATCAAGAAACTCTTCCGTGTTAGTGATTGACATGATCTCATGGTCTAAGGATTAGGATCACTGTAAGTTGTTATAGCAATATAAACTCAATGACTTTGATTGTAATGCTATACTTGGATGAATGTTCATCACACCATTACACTAATGCCGTGATCCCGTATTAACAACATCCAATGTCCATGATCGGAAACCTTGATCATCTTGTTAATCAACGAGCTAGTTTATGAGAGAGGCATAACTAGGAACTTTCGCTTGTTTATTAAACACACATGTATTAACGCTTCCTTATTAATACAATTATAGCATGCAAAATAAACATCTATCATATACTTGGAATACACATAATAAACACTTTATTATTGCCTCGTGGCATATTCCCTTGATCTCCCACTTGCACTAGAGACAATAATCTAGTTACATAGTGATAAATCTAACACCCATTGAGTTCTGGTGTTGATCATGTTTTGCTCTAGGAGAGTTTTAGTCAACGGATCTGCTACATTGAGATCCGTATGTACTTTACAAATCTTTATATCTCTATCCTTGACATGCTCATGGATGGAGTGAAACCGCGCTTAATATGCTTGGAATGCTTGTGAGACCTTGGCTCTTTGGCATTGGCAATGGCACCATTGTTGTCACAATAGATCACCATTGGGTCCAACGCGTTTGCCACCACTCCTAGTTCGGATATGAACTCCTTCATCCAAATCGCTTCTGAGCCGCTTGCAAAGAACATATTCGCCTCCGTTGTTGATCCCGCTACCACAGGTTGTTTGGAGCTCCTCCAACTAACCGCCCGCCATTCATGAGAAATACGATCCGGATTGAGACTTAGAGTCATCCGGATCGTGTCAAAGCTAGCGTCGACATAACACTTAGCGACGAGCTCTTCTTCACCTTCAGATACAAGAAACATATCCTTAGTTCTTCGTAAGTACTTAAGGATATTCTTGACCGCTATCCAAATGTTTCAACTGGATCCGATTGGTACCTACTAGTCAAACTAATAGCATGTGCCACATCCGTCTTGTACATAGCATGGCGTACATTATAGAGCCTATGGTCAAGCATAGGGACTTTTTCCATTATCTCTCTTTCTTCCGGCCGGACTTTGAGTCTTACTCAATGTCTTGCCTTGCAACATAGGTAAGAACCCCTTCTTTCCGTCCATTTTAAACTTCTTTAAAATCTTATCAAGGTATGTACTTTGCGATAGCCCTATTAGGCGCCTAGATCTATCTCTATAGATCTTTATGCCTAATATGTATGACGCTTCACCTAGGTCCTTCATTGAAAATTTGCTGTTTAGATAACTTTTAACACTATTTAAAGATCTATATCATTTCCGATCAATAATATGTCATCCACATATAATATCAGAAATGCCACATTGCTCCCACTCACTTTCTTGTAAATACAAGCTTCTCCATAAGTTTGGACAAATCCAAACTCTTTGATCACCTCATCAAAGCGGAGATTCCAACTTCGTGATGCTTGCTTCAATCCATAGATGGATCGCTGAAGCTTGCACACCTTGTTAGCATCCTTAGGATCGACAAAACCCTTTGGTTGTATCATATACAACTCTTCTTCAATATTACCATTGAGAAACGCGGTTTTGACATCCATCTGCCATATCTCATAATCGAAATATGCATCAATTGCTAACATAATCCTAATTTACTTTAACATCGCTACGGGAGAGAAAGTCTCATCATAGTCAACTCCTTGAATTTGTCGAAACCCCTTTGCGACAAGTCGAGCTTTATAGACGGTCACATTACCATCAGCATCAGTTTTCCTTTTGAAAATCCATTTTTTCTCCACGGCCTTTCGGTCGTGAGGTAATTCCACCAAGTTCCAAACTTTATTTTAATACATGGATTCCATCTCGGATTTCATGGCTTCTAACCATTTGTTGGAATCTGGGCTCATCATCGCTTCTTCATACGTCGCAGGGTCATCATTTTCATCAACCATGAAATTCATGACAGGATTTCCGTCATTTCGGAGCTGCACGCGTCTGCTTGACTGCGAGGTTCGGTAGTACTCTTTCGAGTTTCATGATCATTATCATTAGTTCCCTCTTCAATGTGGAGCCAACTCCTAACAACTTCCGCAAGGCTACTCGCCATACTTTGAAGAGAAGGTTCCACAACCTCTTTGAGTTCTACCTTCCGACTACTCACACCTTTCGCGAGAAACTCTTTCTCTAGAAAGGATCCATTCTTGGCAACAAAAACCCTGCCCTCGGATCCGTGATAGAAGGAATACCCAATTGTTTCCTTAGGGTATCCTATGAAGACGCATTTTTCCGCTTTGGGTTCGAGTTTATCCTTGAAGTTTCTTCACATAAACATCGCATCCCCAAACTTTAAGAATGATGCTTAGGTTTGTTTCAAACCACAATTCATACGGTGTCTTTTCAACGGATTTAGATGGTGCCCGATTTAAAGTGAATGCAGCAGTTTAGTGCATAACCCCAAAATGACAACGACAAGTCCGTCGGAGACATCATAGATCGAACCATATCTAATAAAGTACGATTACGACGTTCCGACACACCATTTCATTGTGGTGTTCGGCAGTGTGAGTTGTGAAACAATTCCACACTCTTTCATGTGAGTGCTAAACTCGTAACTTAGATACTCACCTCCACGGTCGGACGTAGAAATTTGATCTTTCTATTACGATGATTTTCCACTTCATTCGAAATTCCTTGAACTTTTCAAAGGTTTCATACTTGTGTTTCATCAAGTAGATATAACCGTATCTACTCAAATCATCCGTGAAAGTAACAAAATAACGATATCCACCTCGCTACCGACACACTCATTGGACCAAATACATCGAATGTATGATTTCCAATAAATCCGCCTGCTCCATTGAACCGAAAACGGCGTTCTAGTCATCTTGCCCATAAGGCATGGCTCACATGTATCAAATGATTCATAATCAAGTGATTCCAAAAGTCCATCCGAATGGAGCTTCTTCATGCTTAACGCCAATATGACCTAGACGGCAATTGCCACATATATGCGGATATATCATCATTAAGTTTAATCCTTTTAGCATCAACATTATGAATATGTGTAACATTATCATCGAGATCTAATAGAAATAAACCATTCATCATCGGTGCATGACCATAAAAGATTTCATTCATATAAATGGAACAACCATTGTTCTCGATTTAATGAATAACCACTGCATCAAACACGATCCAGATACAATGTTCATGCTCGCAGTGCACCGGATAACATTTATTCAAGTTTATAACTAATCCCGACGGTAAGTGGAGAGGCGTTCAACGGCGATCACATCAACGCTTGATCCATTGCCGACACGCATCTTGAACTCACCCTTGCTAGCGGTCGCTTGTTCCGCAGCCCCGATTCGAGTTACAAATATTAGCAACCGAACCGTATCAAATACCCAAAGCACTGCGAGCACTAGTCAAGTACACATCAATAACATGTATATCATATATACCTTTGTTTGCCTTGCCGGCCTTCTTATGTCCGCCAGATACTTGGGGCGCTTATGCCCAAAGGGTCCCCTTACAATAGTAACACTTGGAATCGACTTAGGTCCAACTCGGTTTCTTTTCAGCGCTGCAACAGGCTTGTCGCCTTACTTCCCTTCCGCTTTTCCTTCTTGTCTTTCTTGAAACCAGTGTTCCTATTGATCATCAACACTTGATGTTCCTTTTGATCTCCACTTCAGCTTTTAAGCATTGATGTAAGCTCGGGAGAGACTTCTTCATGCCTTGCATATTATAGTTCATCACGAAGCTCTTATAGCTAGGTGGCAGAGACTGCAGAACACGATGGATGCCTAAGTCAATGGGAATCGATATTCCCAAGGACACAAGCTTATCGGCGTAACCCGACATCTTGAGTACATGCTCACTAACGGAGTTGTGCTCTTCCATCATGCAGCTAAAGAACTTTTCTGAAGCGTTGTAGCTCTCTACAGCAGCATGTATGTCGAAAATCATTTTCAAATCACCCATTGTATCAAATGCATTGCCGTTTTCGAAACGCTTTCGAAGTTCCAGCTCTATCCCATACAATATGCCGCAATGAACTAAGTTGTGGTCCTCCTGACGAGTCTGATAGACATTCTTCTCCTCGTCAGGGGCATCATCTAAAGGTGGGGGGCCTAATGGCGCTTCTAGCACATATTGCTTTTGTGCAGCAGAGAGGAGAATCCTCAAATTCATGGCCCATTCGGTAAAGTTGCTACCGTTCGTTGCTAGTTTCTCTTTCTCCATGAACACATTGAAATTAAAAGCAGGTGGTGCCATCTACAACAGAATTTGTAAAGTTTAGACTAAGCGTATGATAGATGGAGTTCAACTAATCGAATGAACTCCCACTCAAAAACGACATCCCGTGAGTCAGTATAGCTTCAAAGGCGAGCATCAAATGGGCATCATATCAACTATATGACTCATGCTTAACCTTTCGGTCCGTGTTCTGAGGCCATGTCTGTACATGCTAGGCTCGCCAAGTTAGAACCTTAGTATTCGCGTGTGTAACTGTTTTACACCCGAAATATGGTCGTGGATCCAAGAACACCCGATCATCACGTGATGTCTTGGAGCGAAGAAAACATAATCGGTGCATACTAAAGGAAGAACACATTCTTATCTTGATAGTTAAATGAGGGATCATCTTATTATGCTAACAAAGCGCTAAACAAGCAATATAAGATGCTATCAAACATCATATGTTTATTAGTGAAATTATATGGTTCCCGCAGATGATCTCTATCATGTGCATCGTGGTATGATCACTATCATACCTATATGTGTAAATCCAAGGTCTATGGATTTTACACGCTATGTGTGTTGTAAGAGTACCATCTCATACTTCTACTTACAACACTACCATATCATAACACTAGCCCAGCAACAATCTAAACTAGACGCCTCTAATTATCCATTGCAAGTTTTACGTGGCTTAGGGCTTTCGAGATAGAACCGTTCTTAACTACGAACATGAACCACAATGAGGATAATCAAATTGTTGACAACTCGCTTGCAAAATAGATATTGACTATAGTAGGAGAGACAGACACCCGCTAGCCACTTATGCAAACTAGTTGCATGTCAAGCGTGGAACAGGTCTCATGTGCGAGGACATGTAAAGTTTGTCCGGGCCGCTTCATCCCACTATGCCACCAATATCCAAAATTACAACAAAGGAGCAACACCATGATCATCATCGCCCACATACTCATATGTGTACTACCCGTGTAAAGTATCTACGCATAGATCCGGCTCTGATACCCTTTGTAGGGTTCGCAGCATAGAAAACAAAAATTTTCCTACGATGTGAACTATATACCAAGATCTATCTACTGGATACAAACAACGGGCGGATGTATATCCGTAGAGAACATACCCTTGAAGACCGACAAATCTTAACGAGTTCAACTCGTGGTTGATGTAGACGATCTCTTGCCGATCTCAAGATCGAGAGGAAGTCCTAGCGCAAATCGCCAGCGCATCCGTGATCGCACACACGTTCGAGGCACCGAGCAACCTCCGCCTCCTCGCCCAGCGATGCAGGAAGCACAACTCTTTCTTGCCGAATAGCCACCGGAACATGTATCTCGCTAGTCCGAGACCATGGGGATAAATTCTAGAGGAGAGAGAGATCCTTCACGAGGAGGTGTGTGAGACAAGTGAGGAGGGGCTCCTTTTATAGGAGGAGGGGAACCCCAAGGGGTGGCGCATGGGGCTGCCCCTGCCCTCCCTCTTCATGTGGGTGGACACTCCACTCACAAATCTCCTTTAAATTCCCTCCACTCAAAAGTCCACTCAAATTCCCATTAAATTGTCACCAAATTTAATGCAAACTCTCATTAAATAAAACTCTTTTATTTTATTCAGAATTTTGTCAATTACTTTAATGAAAAACATTCACAAATAACCCCTTGCTAGAATTCTATTTCACATGCATAACCACTTTATGCAATTTCACCAGAAAACCTTTGGTATCTAGTGAAATAAATTCCTGCTTGTTCATTCTTTCGGCATGAAACATTTGCTCCAATTGGATGTCGGTGTCTCTTAAGTGTGTCACCCTACGGTTCGTGAATAATGTGGACATGATCGAGACCCCTCTGGATCAATAATCGAGCGGGATCTGAGACCCATACCGACTCCACACATTCAACGATGACTTTCTTGTGATCGGAACCTTCTACGCTAGTATATTAATACATTTGTTTCACGATATATTACATGTCCGAGATTCGATCATTGGTATCTCCATACCTAGTTTGATCTCGTTACCGACATGCACTCTTTTCTCGTTCCTGTGATATAACATTCTAGTGATCAAATCACTTGCTTGCAAGCTAATCAATGTGATATCACCGAGAGGGCCCAGTGTATATCTATCCGTCATCGGGATGAACAAATTCCACTCTCGATCCATGAGCCTCAACATAACACTTTATTAGTTCTGAATCCATCTTTATAATCACCCACACGGTGTGACGTTTGATGTTATCAAGAAACTCTTCCGGTGTTAGTGATTGACATGATCTCATGGTCTAAGGATTAGGATCACTTCGTAAGTTGTTATAGCAATATAAACTCAATGACTTTGATCGTAATGCTATACTTCGGATGAATGTTCATCACACCATTACACTAATGTTGTGATCCCGTTATTAACAACATCCAATGTCCATGATCAGGAAACCTTGATCATCTTGTTAATCAACGAGCTAGTTTATGAGAGAGGCATAACTAGGAACTTTCTGTTTGTTTATTAAACACACATGTATTAACGTTTCCTTATTAATACAATTATAGCATGCAAAATAAACATCTATCATATACTTGGAATACACATAATAAACACTTTATTATTGCCTCTCAGGGCATATTCCCTTCACTTTCTGACTGGTAATTGCATTGTTATGCCTTGCTCAGTTCCTGTTAATTGCCCTGCTGTAATTTTTTACCCTTCATGCCATGTTGTTTATCTAAGGAGAGCACCTCTAGTGAACTATGGACCCTGGTCCAATCTTTACCATTGATACATCTTACACTGTTACTTGTTTACTTGCTGCAAACCATTACCTTCCACACCATACGTTTAATCCTTTGTTACAGCAAACCGTTGAGCTCGACAACCTCACTGATTTGTTGGGGAAAAGTCTTGAGTTTGTGTTGTGCAGATCTCCACGTTGCTTGCAACACCTATGTGACGTTTCCTTCCTCCTTCTGGTTCGATAACCTCGATCTCTACTAAGGGAAGACTTGCTGCTGTGCTCATCACACCTTGTTCTTGGGGTTTCCAACGAAGTGCTCCACCACCATCAAGTTCTCTGGCGCCATCAAGAGTCACCAACAAGTTTTTTGGCGCCGTTGCTGGGGAGGCTAAGGGCGTCTTCACAAGGGGAGTCCTTCACTTCCTTTCTCCTCACTTTGTTTTTAGTTTTCTTTGTTTATTTTGCTTGGTTTTGTTTGCCTCTTTCCAAAAAAAAACCAAAAAATTAGTCTAGTTTGGTTTGCTTTCTTTATTCAAAAACACATAAAAATAGTTCCTGCTCTATTTTCCACCTTCTCTAGCTCACCATGTTGCTCCCCAAGTTCACCCTGAAAGATCTTGCAATAGGTAGTGTCTCCATAATTAGGAAAGATAATACTGAAAAATTCTTTAACTATGTTAGCAAGCATGAAGATATTGAGGAAAAATCTATAGCAGATCTTGCTCCTAATTATGAGATTGCTGCATCTTCTTTAGTTCATATGTTGGAGGCTAGGTTTGTTAGCCTTAACCCCTTCATACAATCCTTGTTCCTAAAACTAAAAGACGAAAAGAATGTTGAAAAAAGAGAATTCATCCTTGAAACTTTATCAAAATAAATTCGTGATGTTGCTAGGGAGGCCAAAAAGGTTTTTGAGCATTTCAATATGCTAGTATCAAGTGTAGATGTTGTGGGTATTTCTGATAAAACTAAGCCTAGAGAAGAATTTAAGATACCCATACCCTTTAAGCTTGTTGGAATGCATGAAGCCTTTGAAAAGAATTTTGATTGGATTACTCATAAAAATATTTTTAATAAAAGTAGTACACCAAAGAGAGATGAGAAGGGATCCTACAAAACCCATTTGGATGAGATACCTTCCATAGTTGAAGATTTTGCATGTATGAGTGTTAATGCTTCTTCATTTGAGAATACTTGATTCTTCTTGCTTCTTGTGATTAACTTAAAGGCGTTAAATAAAAGTACTTGTTGGGAGATAACCCAAGAATTTCCTTGAGTATTGGAAGTTATTACTTCTGTAATGACCTCTCCTTATCCTTTTTGTTTGCTTTTTGTGCCAAGAATGACCTCTAATGAGAGGGAAGTAAGATTTGGGGAGTTGTTGTCCCGAAACAGATTTTTGTCCTCCACCAAAAACATTCGTGAGGAGTCTATGTAACCCAGATTGAGCTGAAAATTTACTAATAAATCCCCCAGTATGTTATCTAACTTTGGTTAGTTCAACACTTTTTGATTTGAGCAACAGAAGATGTTCGAAAAAATCGGTTTCTACCTGCTGGTCTGTTTTGACAAATTTCTGCCATTATTTGCATTTGCTTCTTATTGATTCCTTTTTGAGTTCTATTTAGGTGAATTGAGATTTTTGAACGAGTTACAACAGTAGCTTGTGTTCTTATTGAAAAGCCTTGCTGTTTCATGTTGGAATTTGGTGTATATTGGGCTAATGACCCATTAGACAAATTCTGAAATTCTCTTTGGCCCACTTATGCATGGCAGCATATGGCTGTGCTAGTGGTGCTAAAGTTTAGTCCCACATTGCTAGTTGAAGGGGAGTTGGACCACCTTATATAGTAGAGTGTTGCACCACTCACTAAGGTGTGACAAGAAGAGTAGCCCTCGCGCACTCCTCCTCCGATGCCGCCCGCCTCGCCTCGCCTCATCACGACGCGCGCCGCGGGTTGCGGGTTGCGGGTTGCGGGAATCTCGCCGAGCCGAGCTTTATTTTGCTTGTTGGGAAAACTGATTATGAGTCATTAACGGACGTGTTAATTACAGCTGTTTCCAGTTTTTATGGACGTGGACTGTTACCGACTCGGACGTGGGCTGAGCCCACGATCCTCCTAACCTACACTATATAAGCGTCAGCCCACGATCCTCCTAACCTGCACTATATAAGTGTCCAGGGCTAAACCTAATCGACACGGAATCAATCCACACACGCGCCTACCTCCAGAACCTTGCGCCGCCGCTTTCATCTTCTCCATCCCGGCGTGCACCGCAGATCGAGACAGTAGGCCTCCGGAACCCCGCCTCTCGTGAACCTGTACGGGTGAGGGGCGATCAGGTTTTTGGGGAGCGCTCAAGCGCGACTACTGGCAACCACGACGTCGTCCGACGACTAGTTCCCGAACGACGACTTCTTCCCGAACGTCGGCAACCTCTTCGACAACTTCAACATGGGCGACGCTGCTGCAACCGCTGCGGCTGATATTCAGCCTACATCGTATAAGATCTCGATTTCTCTCTTTCGGATTATGCTAGAGTTCTTTGTTCTATCGTTTGGTGTAGATGTGATAGGTTTATCTTGTATAGATGTAATCTGTTCATCTACTTTATTGATATGCATGATTGGTTTTACTACTATTTATATGATCATGCTTTATCAGTTTATTATTCGGATTAAACCATATGGATTATTGCTTATATTTCCAACAATCCAAAAACCTGATTATAGGCAACTGAATTCCACTGGTGTAGCCGCGGCTACTAGGCCGCCTCCTTTTGATGGCATGCACTATAAGAGATGGCGCAAGAGAGTAATTCTCTGGTTTGAAAACCTAAACTGCTATAGCGTCACTCTTGGCAAGCCTGAAGGAGATCTTTCTGCTAAGCAGGAAACGAACTTTAAGAAAGTTGATACCATGTTTATGGCGGCTTTGTTCAGTGTTCTTGGGGACAACATTGTTGACCCTTATATGTCATTTGATAATGGCAAGGGCACGTGGGAAGCGCTCGAGGCCAATTTTGGGGTCTCGGACGCTGGCACTGAGCTGTACGTCATGGAGCAATTCTATGACTACAGGATGGTTGATAAGCGCTCCGTCGTTGAGCAAGCTCATGAGATACAATCACTTGCCAAAGAACTTGAGAAGTTCAAGTGTTCCTTACCGGACAAATTTGTGGCTAGTGGCATTATTGCCAAGCTTCCTCCTTCGTGGAGGAACTTTGCTACTTCCCTGAAACATAAGAGACAAGAGTTTTCCATTACGGATCTCATTGGGTCTCTTCATGTGGAAGAGAAGGCGAGAGCAAAGGACAAAACTGCTTGAGGACTTGAAGGAGGTTCTACTGCCAATTTAGTGCAGAGGAAAAACTTCCAATCCCACAAGTTTAAGAATAAGAACAAAACTGAAGGAAAGGGAAAGTTTGATGGCAAGAACAAAGCCACGCACTCAACCAACTTCAAGAAGAAAAATGATAAGAGGAAAGGCTCTTGCCACGTCTGTGGTGATCCTGATCATTGGGCTCCTAGCTGCCCTAATCGCTTTGACAAGCGTCAACATGGAAACAGCGGCAAGGCCGCTAATGTTGTTATTAGCGATACTGAGATGAAGGATGCTGGGTATGGTATTTTATCTACTATCCTTTCAGTATGTCATTATCTTGATTGGTGGATAGACACGGGTGCTAATACACATGTATGTTCTGATATCTCCATGTTTTCCTCTTATCAGGTCTCAAGGAACTCTTCCGTGCTGATGGGAAACGGCTCACGTACTTCTGTTCATGGTGTTGGTACGGTAAATCTGAAGTTTACTTCGGGCAAGACCGTACAGCTGAAGAATGTGCAGCACGTTCCCTCCATCAATAAGAATCTCGTCAGCGGATCGCTTTTATGTCGAGATGGCTTTAAGTTGGTTTTTGAGTCCAATAAAGTTGTAATTTCTAAGTATGTACAATTTGTTGGAAAAGGTTATGAGTGGGTCATTACGCTTGTCCTTGTCGGACTCATGTACTAAAGTTATTAATCATGTGCAATGATAATGAGTTCAATGTTTGGCATTCACGACATCATATTAACTTTGTTTGCATGACGCGGCTAGCCAATATGAGTTTAATTCCGAAATTTACCACTGTCAAAGTTTCTAAGTGCCAAGTTTGTGTGCAAGCAAAGCAACCCCGCAAGTCTCATACGAATGCGGAACCGAGAAACTTAGCACCGCTAGAACTTATACATTCAGATCTTTGTGAGATGAATGGTGTGTTGACAAAAGGTGAAAAAAGATACTTTATGACGTTGATTGATGACTCCACTAGATACTACTATGTTTATCTTCTGAAATCTAAAGATGAAGCTTTGAACTACTTCAAAATCTATAAAGCCGAGGCAGAAAACCAACTTGATCTTAAAATCAAGCGGCTAAGGTCGGATCGTGGTGGAGAGTACTTTTCAAATGAATTTGATTTATTCTGTGCGGAACATGGTATTATACATGAGAGGACGTCTCCCTACTCACCTCAGTCAAATGGGGTGGCCTAAAGGAAGAACCGCACTCTAACTGATTTGGTTAACGCCATGTTAGATACATCGGGTCTTTCCAAGGAATGGTGGGGGAGGCGCTAATGACTGCGTGTCATGTCCTAAACCGTGTTCCTGTAAAGGATAAAACCACGACTCCATTTGAGGAATGGGAAAAGAAAAGGCTTAAACTCTCTTACTTACGAACTTGGGGTTGTTTGGTGAAAGTCAATATTCCAATACCCAAGAAGCGAAAGCTTGGACCAAAAACCATTGATTGTGTTTTTCTGGGATATGCTTTTCATAGCATTGGCTATAGATTTTTGATAGTAAAATCTGAGGTATCCGACATGCATGTTGGTACAATTATGGAGTCGAATGATGCGACTTTATTTGAGGACATCTTTCCTATGAAAGGTATGTCCAGCTTATCAAATCAGGAGATGACTAGTTCATCTAGTCAGGAATTTTTTATAATTCCTGAACCCACTATGCCGATAGAACACTCTGATGATCCTGCGGAGGATGACAATGAAGCTCCCAAAAGGAGCAAGAGACAAAGGACTGCAAAGTCATTTGGTGATGATTTCATTGTGTACCCTGTGGATGATACTCCCACTTCTATTTCAGAAGCCTATGCATCTCAAAATGCTGACTACTGGAAGGAAGCTGTACGAAGCGAGATGGACTCCATCTTAGCTAATGGTACTTGGGAAATCACTGATCGTCCTTATGGGTGTAAACCTGTAGGATGTAAATGGGTGTTCAAGAAAAAGCTTAGACCTGATGGTACTATTGAAAAGTACAAAGCACGTCTTGTGGCTAAGGGTTATACCCAAAAGGAAGGTGAAGACTTCTTCGATACCTACTCACCTGTAGCCAGATTGACCACTATTCGAGTACTACTTTCCTTGGCTGCCTCACACGGTCTTCTCGTTCATCAAATGGACGTTAAGACAGCTTTTCTAAATGGAGAGCTAGATGAGGAAATTTATATGGAGCAAATGACGGATTTGTGGTAGATGGTCAAGAAGGAAAGGTGTGTAAGTTAGTGAAGTCTTTGTATGGTCTTAAGCAAGCTCCTAAGCAGTGGCACGAGAAGTTTGAAAGAACTTTAACTGCTGAAGGCTTTGTTTTAAACGAAGCTGACAAATGTGTGTACTATCGCCATGGTGGGGGCGAGGGAGTTATTATGTGTCTCTATGTTGATGACATATTGATATTCAGGGCCAACCTCGCTGTTATCGAGGAGGTCAAAGAGTTCCTATCTCGTTGCTTTGAGATGAAGGACTTGGGAGTGGCTGATGTAATTTTAAACATCAAGCTACTAAAGGATGACAATGGTGGGATTACATTGCTTCAGTCTCACTATGTGGAAAATATATTGAGTCGCTTCGGGTATAGCGACTGCAATTCTTCTCCAACGCATATTTTATCCGAGTGTGATACTTCGAAAGAATCAAAGGAATGCTAAAGATCAATTGAGATATTCTCAAATCATTGGCTCGCTCATGTATTTAGCCAGCGCTACTAGACCTGACATCTCCTTTGCTGTAAGCAAACCGAGTCGATTTGTGTCAAATCCTGGAGATGATCATTGGCATGCTGTTGAAAGAGTTTTGCGCTATTTAAAAGGCACCGCGAGTTATGGTATTCACTATACTGGGTATCCACGGGTACTTGAGGGTTATAGTGATTCAAATTGGATATCTGATGCTGATGAGATTAAGGCCACGAGTGGTTATTTGTTTACACTTGGTGGTGGCGCTGTTTCCTGGAAGTCTTGCAAGCAGACCATCTTAACAAGGTCAACTATGGAAGCAGAACTCACAGCATTAGACACGGCCACTGTTGAAGCAGAGTGGCTTCGTGAGCTCTTGATGGACTTACCTGTGGTTGAAAAACCAATACCCGCCATCCTGATGAACTGTGATAATCAAACTGTGATCGTCAAAGTAAACAGTTCTAAGGATAATATGAAGTCATCAATGCATGTGAAGAGGAGATTGAAATCTGTCAGGAAACTGAGAAACTCCGGAGTTATTGCGTTGGATTATATCCAAACATCTAAAAACCTGGCAGATCCCTTCACAAAGGGTTTATCACGCAATGTGATAGATAATGCATCGAGGGAGATGGGTTTGAGACCCACACTATGAGTTGATCCCAGTGGCAACCCACTCTATGTGATCGGAGATCCCGTGAATTAGAGATGGGAGACAAGCTGTTGGTCACCTGAGAGGAGATTATCCCCATATTATATTTACATCTCCATAAAGATGCAATACTTTCTTAATCTGCATGGCAGGTTGATATTTATCTTAATGTGTTCCAAGTGGCTTTTTATAAGCGGAGATGTTGTCTGAGAACATCTCTTGAGGAACACACCTATATGGGTCTCGATGTCAAACGTCAGCAGGTGAGAGTTGGGTGCTCTCTAATAAACTCATGAAAGGCCCTGGAGTATGACGCATAAGCTCCAAACCGCGGGGAAGCCGACGGTAGCCCTGTACTGGTCTAGATTTTGTGTGAAACTAGCGCGCAGAAAACTTGTAGTTCAAGGCATAGTCCACTATTCAAGTTGCTAGCTAGCGTAGCATAAAGTTTAACGTGGAAGTTCAACTTAACAGTCTCCACTATACACCGGTATATAAACAATGTTCTGGAAGAAAAGTGTTGTGATGTGCCAATGAGACTTTGTGGGGGATTGTTGGAATTTGGTGTATATTGGGCTATTGGCCCATTAGACAAATTCTGAAATTCTCTTTGGCCCACTTATGCATGGCAGCATATGGCTGTGCTAGTGGTGCTATAGTTTAGTCCCACATTGCTAGTTGAAGGGGAGTTGGACCACCTTATATAGTAGAGTGTTGCACCACTCACTAAGGTGTGACAAGAAGAGTAGCCCTCGCGCACTCATCCTCTGACGCCGCCCGCCTCGCCTTGCCACGCCTCGCCTCGCCTCGTCGCCTTGTATGTATCGGTTCTTGGAATCTCGCCGAGCTGAGCTTTATTTTGCTTGTTGGGAAAACTGATTATGAGTCATTAACAGACGCGCGTTAATTACAGCTTCCGATTTTATGGACGTGGATCGTTATCGATTCGGACGTGGGCTGAGCCCACGATCCTCCTAACCTGCACTATATAAGCGTCCCGGCTAAACCTAATCGACACGGAATCAATCCACACGCCTACCTCCGTAACCTTGCGCCGCCGCTTTTTCTCCATCCCGGCGTGCCGCATCGGACGATGAGCCTCGGAACCCGCCTCGTGAACACATGCGGTTGAGGCGATCAGGTTTGGGGAGCTCGGTAGCGACTACATCGTCGTCCGACGACGAGTTCCCGAACGACGACTTCTTCCCGGACGTCGGCAACCTCTTCGACAACTTCAACATGGGCGATGCTGCTGCAACCGTTGCGGCTGCTATTCAGCCTACATCGTATGTGATCTCGATTTCTCTCTTTTGGATTATGCTAGAGTTCTTTGTTCTAGCGTTTGGTGTAGATGTGATAGGTTTATCTTGTATAGATGTAATCTGTTCATCTACTTTATTGATCTGCATGATTGGTTTTACTATTGTTTGTATGATCATGCTTTATCAGTTTATTATTCGGATTAAACCATATGGATTATTGCTTATAATTCCCAACATTTCAAAGCTTTGCCAGAAGTCTAATATCTTTTGAATAAGATAATGTTGCTAACGAAGATTGTGTGAAGGAAAAATTTCAGGTGTAGAGAGAGAATCATGTAATGAGATGAAGAATGGACAAAAGCTCAAGCTTGGGGATACCACCATGGTGTCACCCCAATAAATATCCAATAGGTACAAGCGTCAAAGCTTGGGTATGCCCAAGGCATCCCCTTCTTCATCAATAAAAAGCTCAGGTCTGTCTAGAAAATTCGTTTTTTTTGTTTTATGCATAGTTGTGTTGTTCTTGGAGCGTCTTAGTTTTCGTTTGATTTGCTTAGTTTGTTTAGTTTTCTTAAGTAGTTTGAACCCCCGTTCTCGCTGTATTGTTTTGCAAATAAGTTTGCTTGGTGTTTGGAAAGGAGTAGTAAGTTCTTGCTTGAAGTGCAAGAGGAGCTTGCATTGACTGTGACTTAGACTTTAGCATGACATGCTATATGTTGTTTTGACATTATGCTTAGTGATTATTGATGTAGCATGTCTTCTTCCAAACAATTGGGATTGCTTAGTGTGCCTTGAAGAAATTATGCGTTGTTTTAGCATGCAAAAGCATAGTATTGTGGTATTCTCCTTTGATGTTTTTGCTTGGGTTGACTTGGCACATGCTCACACCATGTTATGACTATGACAAGTCACCATAGCCTCTATGATCATTTAGTACTTGACTTGTAGTACCACTCTTTGCTTTGATTAGTAATGCTTTGTTGCACTGCATGATTATGGCCATTATTGCTCTCTTACTTGGTTGCTCCCAGTCTTTTGCTAGCCTCCACTTGTATGAGTAAGATCTACTCATGCTTCCAACTCCCAAGAAACCAAGTTATTCCAAAGTGTCCACTATAAACTCCTATGCATGGTGTGTTACACCATTCCAAGTATATTCTTGTTTTCAACTATCTTCCAATTAAAAACCATTTTGTTATGTGAAAACTTAGTGATTAAAGCCCTCATGAACTTGATGGCACACTTTATATTCTTTGCCCCTAATAAACTTGAACCATTGTGACAACTTTGTTGTATATGATTACACTTATACGTTGGAATTAGCAGAACCATGATGTCATGGGGAACGTTTTCAACATTGCACTTGTACTTTGTACTCCGTTGATATCATGCTCTATTGTCTATGGATGTCATCGGTGTGAAATGAAGAGGGAACTTGTAAGTCCATGGAGTTTGTATCCTGTGATAGAGAAACGCCTGGGCCGCTAGCCTAAGCCATGCCTAATTATGGTGGAAACTGACAGCATCACCATAGTGACATCTATGAAGCATTCTTCTCATAAAAAAGAGACACATTGAGAAAGAGGAAAGAGAGAAAAAACACCATATTCCCATGGTAAATAAGAAGATTGCTAAGATGCTCATTGTCTGCTTGCCTTGTCATTTTGGTTATTGGAAAGCTCATGTACCATGTGCAAGGGGTACCCTGTTGGCGGTTCTCAATGATATGCAAATACTTATAATGACAAGAACTTACAGGTGACCAAAGTTGATTAGCATGAGGTGTGGCCCTCGTATTCTAGGGACTTGAGATTGCCAACTTATACTTCGTCAAGCATATACTCCATCTTTGTCACTTCAACCTTAATCACTTCAAGATGCTTATGATAGGGGCAATGAGGGCTGAAAGCTAACAAGTACCATAATTTTTGGAAGCTCTTTTTGAAACTTGTAATCCCTGATTCCTTTACAAATAAAAGGTCTTTCTTCTACCATTATTGAGTCTCCACCTTCTACCTTTAGGCACCATTAAGAGAGCATAGTTATCATTCTTGTGTAGTGTTCCAAAGCTTATTAATTGATGCATATTGTGATATTACTTGTTCTTGTGCTATTTGTTTCTAGTCACCCTTGTGAACTTTGAAGGTGTCCTATGCATCTATATTGCTACTCTATGAGGGACAAGTTGATTGCCACTATGCCATGTTTTCTGTATGTGAAACAAACAAACGTTTTTCAATGCATGTTATTCATGATCTTTGTTTGTAACTTGCCATGTTGCATGCATAATTACTATGTACTATTGTTAGAACTCCATCTTTCATGCACATGTTTAGACTTCTTTGATCTCAGCTTTCAATGCTTGCAAATGGTTGGATCTTTATTGTGAGGGTGCATGTCACCTCAAAAAAAATTATCACTTACCTACTCGAGGACGAGAAGGAGTTAAGCTTGGGGATGCTTGATACGTCGGAAACGTATCTATAATTTTTTATGCTCCATGCTTGTTTAGTATCTACTTTGCTTTACTTGTCTACACTTTGAGGTGCTTTTTACATGTTGAAAGAACATGTGGGCCCCCATGTGTGGTTTTGGTAATTAATGACAATCTTTATGGACTAATGTGTGTATTAAGTTATACTTGTAGGATTTGTCCATTGGCATCACTTGGAGCATGTGGTGGCTTCAAGGTTGATGAAATGAGAAGAAGATGCATTGCGCAAGCTCAAAATGCACCATTTATAGAAGATCTCATGTTTGATGCTTGCCATTCTCGGTGATCATGGATCGATGATGAGGAATTAAGAAAGGCGTTCCATCTTGAGAAGGGCAAGATCATCTACATAGAGCTCAAGTGGAATGCTCAAGGAAAAGGTATAATCTTGATAGGTTTTCCCTTTTGCCGGTCTCATATTGTTAGTAGGAGACCGGGTTTAGGATAGATAACCAAACTATCAAGAGGGGCTCTCGAATAAGTAACTCGGTCACATCGTTCGGAGAGAGCTCAAACCTTTGCATATTTGCATCATCATATTTGGTTGTTATTTGGTCTTATCCATGTGAGGATATAGAGCTTGTGGTAATCTCCATAACAAGCTCTTGTTCATCAAAATCGGATCTTCCGTTTGTATCTTGTTGCGATTTTGATCTTGGCGGCTTTTTGGTTTCTCACCAAGTGAGGTATCTCACATTATTATACATGATACATTCTCACTTGGTGATAACCAATATTTTCACCTTTCATAGGATAGCTCATGTCATCTTTTTTCCAACGCAATTGGAATTGGGTCGATCAGAGTTACCAATCAAAAGTTATAGAGGTTTGAATTTTCCTAGGTACCAAAATGCTGTAGTACCGCATTTTAGTACCTAGCACGGCAGTAGGTTTTGGCAAGTTTCCAAATTCCACTGCCCTACTAGGTACCAAAATGCGGTAGTACCGCATTTTATTACCTAGCATGGCAGAAGGTTTTTGACAAGTTTCCAAAAGCCACCGCCGGGCTAGGTACCAAAAAGCGGTAGTACCGCATTTTAGTACCTAGCGCGGCGGAAGGTTTCTTACTTCGTCATTTGGGTCTATCCTCCCTTGCCGGACTATTATGTTTCTTTGCATGATCTTGTAGAGGTTGTTTTCCTCTTCGAAACAAGCCCAAGATCATCGAAATCGGAGTCCAGATGCAAAAGTTATGGTTGTTTTCGTTCTGTGATGATCGGTAGTACCGGACCACCCCGGTACTACCGCATTTTGGTACCTAGCGCGGCAGTAGGTTTTGGCAAGTTGCCAAATGCCACTACCCTCCTAGGTACCAAAATGCGGTAGTACCACATTTTAGTACCTAGCACGGTAGAAGGTTTTTGACAAGTTTCCAAAAGCCACTGCCGGGCTAGGTACCAAAAAGCGGTAGTACCGCATTTTAGTACCTAGCGCGGCGGAAGGTTTCTTACTTCGTCATTTGGGTCTATCCTCCCTTACTGGACTATGATGTTTCTTTGCGTGATCTTGTAGAGGTTTTTGTCCTCTTCGAAACAAGCCCAAGATCATCGAAATCGGAGTCCAGATGCAAAAGTTATGGCTGTTTTCGTTCTATAATGACCGGTAGTACCGGACCAGGATCCGGTAGTACCGGGGTCCGGTAGTACCGCATTTTGGTACTAGGGAGCGCAGAGAAAAATACGTTTGGAGCCCCAGGAACCCCAGGAAATGTCCGGTAGTGCCGGAAAAGTCCGGTAGTACCGGGAAAATGTCCGGTAGTACCAGGAATCGCGTTTTTGGACTGCAACGGTTGGATTTTGGAGGGACCTATATAAGGGGCTTTCTTCCCCAATGGTTCCTTAACTATTCTTGCAAGTTTTACCCTCCATTGTTGACCTTCTTGAGCTTTCTTCCTCTCAATCCCTCCTATGATTCTTGCATATTCTTGAGGGATTTGAAAGAGGAGATCTAGATCTACAATCCCACCAATCAATCTCTCCTCTAAGTGAGGGGAACATATTGGGATCCAGATCTTGGAGTCTTTTGTGGATTTCCTCCATTGTTCTTACTCTCTTATTCCCCCATAAGCTTTTGTAGCTTTGGTGGAATTTGGGAGAGAAGGATTTGAGCACTTCTTGTGTCCTTGCCATTGCATTTGGTGCATCGGTTTGTGTTCTCCTCGGAGGATTTGGTTTGAGTTACTCATTGGAGCTTGTCCCTCTTGGGTTCTTGGAACCCTAGACGGTTTTGTGGCCTTGGTGGTGGTTTGGCCTTGGTGGCATTTGTTGGGGAGCCTCCAATTAAGTTGTGGAGAAGTGCCCCAACCTTGTGAGAGGTTCCGGTTGCCACCGACAAGTGCACCGATAGTGGAAGTGTGGATCGATCCCGTTGGGGTGAGATTCACCGGAGAATAAGGGAGGCCTTTTGTGGCATTGGTGGTTTGATACCACCCCCTCTCCAAACGAGACGTACTCCATGTTGGGAGGAACTCGGTAAAATATCGTTGTCCCCGCGTGCCTCGGTTATCTCTATACCCGAGCTCTTTACTTATGCACTTTACATTGTGATAGCCTTCGTTCTTGAAGTAATATATATCTTGCTATCACTTTGTTGCTTGTATTTCTTAGCATAATTTGTTGGTGCACATAGGTGAACCTTAGTTGTTCTAGTTTGTGCTTAACAAAGTAAACACTTGTCACATCCCAAAATTTTCCAAATTTTGTAATGTGAAAAATAAACAAACAAAATAAAATTTTGTTGAAATTTTAGGGTGAGAAGAAACTTTTTGAAACCAATTGGAAACATCAAAACCTATTTTGATCAAATAAAATCCTAAAGGGATTTAAAAAGATAAACAATTAATAAATAAAATTATGATAGTTGGAATTACTATTTTTAGATCTTTTAATAAAAAGATTTGGTTTTCAAAAGAAAAGGTAGAATTATAAATAAGGATTATTTTATAGAGCCAAATTAAATCTTGGCCAAGCTTTTGAAATAAAATATTTTTATTTGTTAAAAAGAGTAAAGGTTATTTAAATAAAATAATGAGGATTTATTAATATCCAATTTTATTATAGTAAAGGCTTTTCCATTTTAAATAAAGATTAAAACTTGTTAATTTATTTTAAATAAGTTTTCTAAGTGTTTTATTTAATAAAACCTACTGAAATGATTTTGGTAATATTTTAGATTTCAAAAAGAGTTTTAAAATAAATCAAATCCTATTTGATTTAATGACTAAGGTCTATTTATTTAATTATTAATGAATCCTAAAAAGAATAAAAATTATTTTATTTTTGACTTTGGATTGTATTGTTAAATATAATTAAAATAAATACAAAGTTTGATGGTGGTTTGATTTGATTTGATGTTTGAATTGTTTGTTTGAAAATCAAAACAGAAAATCAAATAGAAAAAGAAAAAGCAATCTGTATAAAAAAGTGGAACAGACCCAACCCAGCCCAACAGGCCCAACAACCCAACTCGCAGCCCATCTTTTTTCCTCAGCGAATCATTTTCTTACCCAGCATCTTACTCGTAGAGTCACAGACAGGTGGACCCCGTGCCCTATCTCTCTCCCTCACAGACAGACGGACCCCACTGCCACGCAATCATCGTCTCCACTCGACCATTCCCCCTCGCCGTTTCTGTCAGTAACTCCGGCGTTGAATTCGCGTTGATGGCGGCCTTAATTCCTCCAGTGATCACGCGTAGATAAGCGCCCCTCTCCCCTCTCTCTTTCCCCCCAAACTCCACCGCCTAGGTCGCTCCACCGCCACTGTCTCCGACGGAGTTCCCAGCCAATTCCGGCAAACCACGGCTGCCCCTCTCCTCCAAGAGCTCGCAACCTTGCTCGCCAGCACCAGGCGCACCTACCCGTGTGCTCCACTCGCTCGCGTGCGCCCCAAACCGTCGGCAACGACCACACCAGCAGCGCCACCGTCTGCAAGCAACTCCGGCGACCTCTCCCTAGTAAGCCAGACCGCCCCGAGCCCTCTCGATCATGCTCACGTGAACGCCACACTCGCCCGCGTCTAACCGTGCGCTTACCTTGCCTCGGCACGACCTACAGCTCCGTCCTCGACGACCTCCAGAGACCCCGCCGCTCGCAGCAACTCCGACGAGCAATCGTCGCCTCTCTGGTGCGCCCCTCGCCAAGCCGACAGCACCTCGAGCTTCACCTCGACCACGCGAACGCTGTAAGCCATTTCCCCTTTTTCTCGCTTCCTGCAACGTCGGCAAGCTCGCCGCCTATCGCCGTCGCAGCGCCGCCACTATTTGGTCGAATGATTCTGCACCGTTAGATTTAGATCTGACGCGTAGGAACAGATGACTTAACGAAGGGGTATCACTCAATCTGCGCCGTGCAATATAAATAAGATCCTGCGGTCCAGAGAGCTCGATCCACCCGAAGAGGCACCGTCCAGTTATATTGCGCCACGTGGACAAGGTTTAGTTTAAAACAGAAATTTGAATCTGATTGTTATGCAAACTTGTAAAATTCATAACTTCAGTTCTACACGTCCAAATTTTGCAAATTTTATATAAATGGATTCAGCAGAACAATTACTTTGCAACCATGCATTTTGTTTAATGTTTTGCTTCTGGAAAATTGGTTGAATTTGCAGAAACATGTGTAGGTTTATTTTGAATATAAAAATTGTTCTAGATATAATTTTAATATGAAATCGTTGCAAAATGGTTTGTTTTGAACCTACTGACCCTAGGAACCAACTTATGGAGTTAAAAATGTATTTTGTGAAGATAAAGAATAAATAATTGAATTAGCTCATTTCTAGTCAAATAAAAATATGGATTATGATTTAGAAATGATTTTTGAGTGAAACCTTTGGGAAATGATTTGATTCAAACCTTCTGACCCTAAACACCAAGTTTTGAGAATTAAAATATATTTGGTGCACTCTTTAAAAGAATATTGCTTTACTAAAAGCATTTTCAACCACATAAAATAATGAATTGATTTAAAAATGGTTTATAGATAAAACCTTTTGCAAATGGTTTTACCACTTTAGTAAATGACCACTTTTGAACCTTACAATGTTTAGAGCCTAGTAGAAACCACTTTTGCAATTAAAACTATCTTTTGCATGCTTGCATGCATGACCTTGTTTCTATTATTTTATGTGTGATAAATTGGTTGGAATGCTAGTTGAAATTGTGTTTGTTTGATTGAATTGTAGTGCAATTAGAAGAGTGTGATATTAGCAAGATCAAGAAGTGAACCAACATTCTCTACTAAAAAGGCAAGTGACACTATCATCCAAGTCCTACTATTTTCATTACACTTAGTGGATTTTTGTAACATGCATGATAAGGATTACTATATTTTATGCTATGCTAAATCCTAATAGGATACCCTTATATCTCCCTTAGTGTAAACATTGTAGTTGTAGTATGCTTAGCCCTGCTATATATTGGGATGGGATACATGATATGATTATATGAAGAGTTGAAAAGACATATGTTTTATATAATAAAACAAGTACTCAATGAACCACCTGGGTGGACAAGGATACTCAAGCTCATTCAGAGGGGGCACTTCTAGCATTGTTGCAGGAGTTTCCATAGGAATTGCCATTATTAGGAGGATAAGGCATATAATTTTTGTTACTACCAAAATTATTCCTATAGGCATTATTGTTGAAATTGTTGTTTCTAATGAAGTTCACATCAACTTGCTCTTCTTGAGCAACCAAAGAGGCTAAGGGAACACTATTAGGATCTAGAGGAGCTTTCCCATTAACAAGCATAGCCATAATAACATCAATCTTTTCACTCAAAGAGGAAGTTTCCTCAACAGAATTTACCTTCTTACCATGTGGAGCTCTTTCAACATGCCATTCAGAGTAGTTAACCATCATATTATCAAGGAGCATTGTTGCAACACCCAAAGTGAGCCCCATAAAGCTACCTCCAGCAGCAGAATGCAGCAGATTCCTTGAGGAGAAGTTCAAAACTGCATAAAAAGTCTGGATAATCATCCAAGCAGTGAGTCCATGAGTGGGCAATTCTTAACCAAAGATTTCATTCTTTCCCAAGCAGGAGCAACATGTTCACTATCAAGGTGTTTAAATTTCATAATGTCACTTCTCATAGATATAATCTTAGCAGGAGGATAGTATTTTCCAATAAAAGCTTCTTTGCACTTAGTCCAAGAATCAATACTATTTTTAGGCAAGGATAGCAACCATTCTTTAGATTTTCCTCTCAAGGAGATGGGAAAAAGCTTGAGCTTAATAATATCTCCATTTACCCCCGAAGAAATCCAGAAGAAATCCATGAAGACCTTTGCTGCGCCGCCACCACCGAAGGGGAGATTCGGGGGACATAAAGTCTCTGTTCCGGCACCCTGCCGGGACGGGGAAGTGCCCCCGGAGCCATCTCCATCGATCTCCATCGCCATCTTCATCATCGTTGCTGATTCCCATGATGAGGAGGGAGTAGTTCTTCCTTAGGGCTAAGGGCTCTACCGGTAGCTATGTGTTCATCTCTCTCTCTATGCATGATCTTGTGGTCATGAGATTTGTAATCAAGTAGATCTACCTTGCTACTCAAGTGCTTCAATAGATCTCTGCTCTCTCCATGTGTGTGAAAGTGACAGCGTGCACACCGTGGTGGCACTTAGGTTTGAGTCTACATAAATACTCTTTGTGCTTTAATAGATCTATGCTTTTCCCCGCGTGTGTGAAAGTGACAGCGTGCATACCGTGTGTGGCACTTAGGCTAGATTGAATATTTGTTATGAGTTATATTTGGAGTTGGATGTCTCTATGAAATTGTGGTGTTTGTTGGAACCATCTAGTGCTCAAGGTGACAGTGTGGGGTTATCTAGATTGGGGAAGGCAGACTTTGAGGTGTGTTGTTATAGCCCTACCTTGGATTAGAGTGTCCAACCAGAGAGTAGTTAAGAGTAGTATCATGAAAAGAGGATATTTATATGAGAGAGTGTTCACTAGTGAAATTATGATCCCTAGGCCTTGTTTCTAAGCATTGAAACACCGTTTGCTACTAGATCTGTTGCATGTTTGCTTGCTTCCTTCTTGTTGCCTTTAGTCTTTGCCTCACCGTCAAGCTATTTTCTGGCACCGTTACCACTTGTATTTCACTATCTCTTCGCCGAACTAGTGCACCTATATTAGGTGTGTTGGGGACACAAGAGACTTCTTGTATCTTGATTGCAGGGTTGTTTGAGAGGGAATACCTTTGACCACTTCCTCCCTGAGTTCGATAAACCTTGGGTAATCCACTTAAGGGAAACTTTCTGCTATTCTACAAACCTCTGCACTTGGAGGCCCAACAAATGTATACAAGAATAGAAGTGAGTAGACATCAAGATCTTTTCTGGCGCCGTTGCCAGGGAGGTAAGGTAAAAGGTACTCACGTCTTGGTGTGTGAGTGCTCGAAGTTATTTCCTTTAGATTCTGCAATTTTTTCTTTTTGTTTCTTGTTTTCACTAGTTAGGCTTAATGGAAAACAACAACAAAATTAGAGAGCTCTATAGCATTTATCTTGAGTTAGGACATGAAGTGTTTGAAGAGAAAATTAAAAAACATATGGAACTTTATTTGCATGCTAATAGCAATTTTATTAGTATGAATTTTTTGAACACCATTGTTACTAATGGTATGGAAACGTCTAAGCTTGGGGAAGCTAGTTTTTGTGAGAAATATCTTTTTAGTTCCCCAGCTTTAGGGAAGAAAAATTGCTCTGATCATACTTTATCTCCCATATGTGGTAATTCTAATGGTACTTGTGATCCACATACTGAAAGTGTCCCCTTTAAAATACCTATTGAAATTGTTGAACGTGTTATGAACAACTGCTATTTTGGAGATGGAACTGTCCATCCTAGTCATCATTTAGTCTTTATACATCAATTATGCGAGTTTTTCAAGTGTGCAGGTATTTCAATGGACCAAGCTAAGAGGAAGCTATTCCCTTTCTCACTTAGGGGCAAAGCAAGGGAGTGGTATGAGCTACTAGATGATCCTCATCATTTGGAGTGGAAGGAACTTGAATCTCTCTTTTATTCTAAATTTTATTCTCCTCATGAAATTCATAAAGATAGGAATTATATTTATAATTTTCATCCTCATGAGGGAGAAAGTATTGCCCAAGCTTGGGGGAGATTGAAGTAACTAATTCTCAAATGTCCCATTCATGAGCTCCCCAGTAATGTTGTTATCAATAATTTTTATGCAAGGCTTTCAGGACACTACAAGGACTATCTGGATACCTGTTTAGAGGGATCCTTCACAAGTAAGAAGGTCAAAGCTAAGTGGGATCTTCTTGAAACATTTCAAAACAATACTGAAGATTGGGATAACGACAAAGGTAAAGAACCAGGTATAAACTATGAGTATGATTGCATTAAGTCTTTCGTTGAAACTGCTGATTTTCAAGAGCTTAGTGCTAAATATGGTCTTGATCCTCAAATTCTTGTTAGATACTATAGAGCCTTTGCTTCCCATATTAATGCTCCTAAAGAAAAATGGGACATGTATCATGAACCTTTTAAAGACACTTGCATGGAAAATGAAAATGTTATTAATGATTGCAATAAACATGCTCAAGCTTGTGAAAGTGCTATTTCTTATAAGCATGTTAATTTTTGTGGTATGCATAGACCTTGTGAAAAGAATCAAACATAAGAATAATATTGTATCACCCACTGGAATGAAAAAACTAGAAAGTGGTATAAGGCTCTAGATGATCTTGGTAAAAAAAATTGTGCCATCTATCCATTGTGAACTTTGCTTTGAAGTGGGTCATTTCAATTTTCAATTCTCTGTCCATAATAATCCTGCAAGTTTGTATTGTGATAACGTGATCACTGATAATCAACATGATGAACTTACATTATTTTTGGGGTGTGAAGAGTTATCAAGAAAAACTTCTTTGATAGACATGATTACTTTTGATATGAATAGCGTCCAGCATGGTTGTCATCTTTATTGTGTTGAAAGCTGCCATGCAAATACTTACATACAAAATCTTATAAAAGATGATATTTTACCAAATTATGATAGGACTGATATGTGTTTTGATCTTATTAATGAAAACGATGAATCCTCCAAAGTTTCTTCTATTGTCTCTAACAATAAGACAGGGTATGTGGAGAAGCTTACTTTCAAGCCTCTCCCTCCTAAAGAGAAGAAGAAGAAGAAGAAGAAGAGGAAGAAGAAGAGGAAGAGTAAAAGGAGAGAGGAAACAGTATGTTCCTCTAATCATGTTGCTCCTATCATAGTTTTTGGTGATGAGTATGAACTAGATGATGTTCATATGCATGTTACATATAGTAGTGATCATGATTGGGAAAAGCACACCACTTTTGATATTGAAAATCTTTTTGGTACCAATTTTGAAAATGATGATATTAATAGTTGTTGTGCTATTAGTGTTGGAATTATGCCCTAGAGGCAATAATAAAGATGTTATTATTATAATTCTTGTTCATGATAAAATTTATATTCCATGCTAGAATTGTATTAAGCGGAAACTTTGATACTTGTGTGGTTTATGAACAACACCGTGTCCCTAGTACACCTCTATGGACTAGCTCATTGATTAATGATGGTTAAGGTTTCCTAACCATATACATGAGTTGTCAATTAATAATGAGATCATGTCATTAGGAGAATGATATGATGGACATACCCAAATTAAGCAGAGCAATTAGATCGTGTCATCGTGTTCATCTTTGCGAAGCTTTTTCCTATGTCAAGTATTGTATTCCTTAGACCATGAGATAATACAACTCCCTGGTATCGGAAGAAAGCTTTGAGGTCATCAAACGTCATCCTATGTGAGGGTGATCATAAAGGTGTCTCTCAAGTGATCGGAAAGTACTTGTTGGGTTGTATGTATCGAGATGGAATTTGTCCCTCCCGAGTCGGAGAGGTATACTTCGGGCCCACTAGGTAATCGATATCAACGCCGCTTGCAAGCACATGGTTAAGGAGTTAATCACAAAGTGATATCGGATTATGGAATGAGTAAAGTACTTGCTGTGAACGAGATTGAACTAGGTATGCCGATACCAACGATCGAATCTCAGGCAACTAAAATATCGCGTGACGAAGGGAATACATATATGGGATTAATTGAATCCTGGCATCGTGGTTCATCCGATATGATCATCGATGAATATGTGGGAGTCAATATGGGTTTCCAGATACCGTTGTTGATTATTGATAGAAGATCATGTCTGCTATTCTCGAACCCGTAGGGTCACACACTTAACGTGCATCGACGCTAGGATAGAATGGATAATTGGTTTATGAGTTTTTGTTCGGAGTCTCAGATGAGACCCAGGACATCATGAGAGGTTCTGAAATGGTCCGGAGAATAAGATTCATATAAAGGAAAGCAGTTTTTGGATTTCGGAATCATTTCAGAGTTTATCGGTATTGTACCGGAAGGTTCTAGAAGGTTCCGGAGTGGGACCAACGTGGGCCCACTTGTCGGAGGCCTGCGTGGGCCTAAGGGGAAGTTCCCTGGACACTTTGGGCCAGGGGCACAAGGCCCCTAAGGCCCAGCCGGCCAGCCCCTAGGGGAAACCCTAAGGGAACCTTCCAGAAGGAGGGGGGATGTCTTGCCCCCCACTCCACCCCTTGGGACGCCGCCCTAGGGCTTGGAGGAGGGGTCAAGGGGGCCGGCCATCCCCCTATATAAGGAGGGCAGGGGCGCAACCTCCCCTCCACTCTCCTCCAACCCTAGCCGCCGTCCAACTGCTGCCCCTCCACCTCTCTCTCTCTCTCTCTCTCTCCCGACTACGTGTAGGCGAAGCCCTGCCACAGAAACTCTCCACCATAAGCACCACGCCGTCGTGCTGCAGATCCAATCTATCTCTCCACCATACTTGCTAGACCAAGGAAAGGAGGAGATGTCGCTGCACCGTACGTGTGCATCTCTCGGAGGCGCCGCCACTTGCGGCGTAGGATCGGATCGGATCGGATCGCGAGGAGGAGACGGCGAGTACGACTACGTCAACCATGTTCTGTTGAACGTTTCCACTGTGCGATTTCTTCAAGGGTATGAAGATCTCATCTATCTCTCTCGTTGATTACATCTCCTAGATTAGATCTTGGCTTTCTTGTTCGCATCCGTAGGAATTTTTTTGATTTACTAAGCTGCAAGACCCTTCAGTGGTATCAGAGCTAGATCTATGCGTAGTGTGTTTCACGAGTAGAACACAACATGCTTGTTGCGGGCATTGATGTTTTCTATTGCAAACCTCTTGTTGTGTATTTCTTATGGCGCGACATAGTGAGATCGAAGCGGTCCAGGCCAACTTTACGCGACCTCATTCGCGAGACCGGCTCCGCACTTGACATGTGGCTTGTTCCACACATGCGGATGGTGGATGCCAGTTTCTCTCACTATAGTAGTCATGGGATTTACAACGGATGTTAGCAACCATAATATCACCGTTGTGGCTTTCCGTAGGTAAGAATCGTTCTTAGCTTGTTACTCCCATAAGCCACGTAAAACATGCAACAACAAAGTAGAGGCGTCTAACTTGTTTTTGCAGGGAGTGTTTTGTGATATGGTATGGCCCAAGACATGATGTGTATGAATTGAGATGTATGCAATGATCATGTTTTGTAATATTTCACGACTTGCATGTTGATGAGTTCACAACCGGCAGGAGCCGTATGGTTGTCTTTATAATTGTGTATGACATGCGTGTCAACTTCTTATACGCCATGTAATAGCTTTACTTTATCGCTAAGTAGTTAGCAATAGTTGTAGTTGATATTCGTGGTGGAGGCAATAATGATGGAGTGATGGAGATCATGCTGGCGCGCACAAGATGGAGATCATTGCACGGAGATTGGCTATACCATGTCACATAAAATTATATGCATGTTATGTTTATCCTTTTATGTATCTTATTATGCTTAGATCGCGGCGGTAGCATTATAATATGATTCCTCACTTAAAGATCAAGATAAAATTGTGTTCTCCCCATGTATGCACCATTGCGAAAGTTCATCGTTTTCAAGCACCTCATGATGACCGGGTGCTATAAACTCTACGTTCACATACAACGGGTGCAAGCCAGTTTTGCACACGTGAAAATACTTGGGTTTGACTTGACAAGCCTAGCATGTACAGACATGGCCTCGGAACACACGAACCAAAAGGTTAAACATGAGTCATATGAATGATATGATTGACACTTTGTTGTCCACCATTGAAACCACGTCTCTTCTCGTGAAGATCGGATTAGGTGTGGTGAATTTGGATCGTGTTCACTAAACAACTTAAGAGATGTTGAATTTAGTGGGAGTTCATCTAGTAATTTGATTAAGTTGAACTAGTTATCATGAACATAGTCTAAATTGTATTTGCAAATTTTGTAGATCAAATGGCTAAGTCCAACTTCTACTTCAACATTTTTGCTGAGAAAGAAAAGCTTAGGAACAATGGGTCTAACTTCACCAACTGGTTCCGCAATCTGAGAATCATTCTTGCTGGCGGACAAAAAGACTATGTACTTGAGAAAGCGCTAGGTGACGCCCCTGCTACTGATGCGACGGCTGATGAAAAAGCTATTTATCAGTCACGCAAAGATGATTATGGAGTGATTAAGAGTACCATGTTGTTTGCTATGGAACCGGAACTTCAAAATTGTTTTGAGGAGTTCGCCGGGCCCTTTGAGATACTTGAGGAACTGAAAACCATGTTTCAGACTCAGGCCCGTTCTGAGAGATATGAGATCTCTGAGAAGCTCTTTAACTGCAAGATGGAGGAAGGGAGTTCCGTTAGTGAGCACGCCATTAAGATGTCGGGCTACACTCAACGTCTTGAGCAACTGGACTGCAAGATTCCAGAAGATCTCAAGATTGACAGAGTTCTGCAATCACTCCCTCCTAGCTACAAAGGTTTTGTAGTTACTCACAATCAAATTGGTTCCACTGATACGATCACTGAGCTCTTCGCTAAGCTAAAAGCTGCGGAGGTGGACATCAAGAAAGATAATCATGTGTTGATGATCAACAAGCCCCCTAGCTTTAAGAAAGGTAAGGGTGCAAAGAAGTCCTTCAAGAAATGCGGCGGCAAGCGCGTTGCCCCTGCTGAGAAGAAGCTCAAGTCTGGACCTAAGCCGGACACCGAGTGCTTCTATTGCAAGGACAAGGGTCACTGAAAGCGCAACTGTCCAAAGTACTTAGCGGACAAGAAGGCTGGCACCATTAAAGGTATATTTGATATACATGTTATTGATGTTTACCTTACTAGCGCTCATTGTAGTGCCTGGGTATATGATACTGGTTCAGTTGCTAATATCTATAACTCAAAACAGGAGCTACGGAATAGACGGCGGCTAGCAAGGGATGAGGTGACGATGCGCGTTGGCAATGGATCAAAAGTTGATGTGATGGCCATCGGCACGCTCTCCTTAGTTTTACCTTCGGGATTAGTTTTAAATCTTAATAAGTGTTATTATGTGTCTGTGTTGAGCATGGACATTATATCTGGATCGTGTTTATTGCAAGACGGTTATTCATTTAAATCAGAGAATAATGGTTGTTCTATTTATATGAATAACATCTTTTATGGTCATGCACCTGTTGTGAATGGTTTATTTCTTCTGAATCTCGAAAGCAATGAAACGCACATCCATAACATTGAGGCTAAGAGATGCAAAGTAGAGAGTGATAATCCAACTTATTTGTGGCACTGTCGTCTAGGTCATATTGGTGTAAAACGCATGAAGAAACTCCATTCTGATGGACTTTTGGAGTCTCTTGATTTTGAATCATTTGACACGTGCGAGCCGTGCCTCATGGGCAAGATGATCAAAACCGCGTTCTCCGGAATAATGGAGTGAGCAACGAACTTATTGGAAATCATACATATCGATGTATGCGGACCAATGAGTGTTTCGACGCGCGGTGGATATCGCTATTTTCTCACTTTTACTGATGACTTAAGTAGATATGGGTATATCTATTTAATGAAACATAAATCTGAAACGTTTGAAAAGTTCAAAGAATTTCAGAACGAAGTGGAAAACCATTGTAACAGGAAAATTAAATTTCTACGATCCGATCGTGGATGTGAATATTTGAGTTATGATTTTCTCACGCATATTAAAGCAAGCGGAATCGTTTCGCAACTCACGCCACCCGGAACACCACAGTGCAATGGTGTGTCTGAACGCCGGAATCAAACTCTATTAGATATGGTGCGATCAATGATGTCTCTTACAGATTTGCCGTTATCATTTTGGGGTTATGCATTAGAAACCGCTGCATTCACTTTAAATAGGGCACCATCTAAATCCGTTGAGACGACACCATATAAACTATGGTTTGGTGCTAAACCTAAGTTGTCGTTTCTTAAAGTTTGGGGATGCGAAGCTTACGTCAAGAAGTTGATGCCGGACAAGGTCGAACCCAAAGCGGAGAAATGCGTCTTCATAGGATACCCTAAGGAAATGAATGGGTATACCTTCTACCACAGATCCAAAGGCAAAGTGTTTGTTGCAAAGAACGGATCCTTTTTTGAGAAGGAGTTTCTCTCGAAAGAAGTGAGTGGGAGGAAGGTAGACCTAGACGAGGTTATTGAACCTTCTCTCGAGTTGGAGAGTAGCGCATCACCTGAAATTGTTCCAGTGTCATCTGCACCAACAAGAGAGGAAGCTAATGACGAGGATCATGAAACTTCGAACGATGCTACTACTAAACTTCGCAGGTCGACAAGGTCACGTGCCACTCCTGAATGGTACGGCAACCCTGTCTTAACCGTCTTGTTGTTAGACAACAGTGAACCTGCGAACTATGAGGAAGAAATGATGAGCCCAGACTCTGAGAAATGGCTAGAAGCCATGAAATCCTAATTGGGATCCATGAGCGAAAACCAAGTATGGACTTTGGTGGACCCTTCTAACGACCATAAGGTCGTTGAGTGCAAATGGATTTTCAAGAAGAAACCGGACGCGAATGGTAATGTTACTGTCTATAAAGCTCGGCTTGTCGCAAAAGGGTTTCGGCAAGTTCAAGGTGTTGACTACGATGAGACTTTCTCTCCCGTAGCGATGTTTAAGTCCATTCGGATTTTATTAGCAATTGCTACATTTTATGATTATGAAATATGGCAGATGGATGTCAAGACTGCGTTCCTCAATGGCAACATTGATGAAGAGTTGTATATGATGCAGCCCGAAGGTTTTGTCGATCCTAAGGATGCTAATAAGGTGTGCAAACTTCAGCGTTCCATTTATGGATTAAAGCAAGCATATCGGAGTTGGAACTTTCGTTTTGATCAAGTGATCAAGAGTTTTGGATTTGTTCCAAATTGCTCGAAGCCGCCGGTGGCGCGCCGCCACCGCCGCATCCCTTGATGGCTTGGATCGGATGCCGCCCCTCCACGGACGAGAAGTCGCCGGTCGCCAGCTCCTGAGAGCTTACCACGAAGAACGCCATCTCATCATCGCCAGGCTCGGAAGGATCTCCTCTTCCTTATTCTTCAACCTTCGGCATAGCCGCCACGCCGCCGCCGGTGAGGAACGAGCGAGCCCACCAGATCCATAGACCCAGTAGCTCCAGGAAGACAAAGGCTTGACCAGGAAGCTCCTAGAAGCCCCGTCGCCAGGGGCGGACCCAGAAATGAGCCAAGCCCCGGGCTGGCCCTTGTGTTTAAGTATTGAACTACTTTTTTTTACATAAACTAGCTGAATGCCCGTGCGTTGCTATGGTCAAAAAAATTAAACAATTTTCTCAGGATATGCTATCCAATCTTCCAAGGTATATGAATGTTAACGACACGAACGCCCATGGATTTCGTCAATAAGCTCCCACCGTCGTCCCAGAAGCAATGGCACCACGTCGTCTACGACCACTCAAGCAAAGACGTGAGTGCAATCGATTGCACCAACACACGCGACCGTCGGCAACACAGGGGTAAACAATCAGATATGTGCGTGTGCAGAAAACCAAGACCGCTAGCACCAACTCGATCATGTTCTTAATACACACGGGATTTGGGGTTGTCATAGCCGATTAAGTCATGCCTCTGTATATCAGATGTTGTCATGATAGGTGAGAGCAGTGAAAATTGATTCAACATAGCAGACAAGCTACTGACTTGCAAGCTTCCTTTCATCAAAAAGTTTTTCAAACAGATGACATATAAGTGTCATAGACAGATTGGATCAATACAGATAGGTATAAAGAAAATCTCCAAACTAATGATAAATATGTTATAAGTATACAAAGCATTAGGAGGTAACTGGTACTGGACAATAGGCATCTCTAGTATGAGTATAGTATGAATTATCTAACTGTGAAATTGGTTATAGTGAAAAGATACAGAAGGAGACTTTTAAGCAATAACATGTAAATACATTGCAGAAATAATCTATCTTGTCTTCCATCACAAATGTTTCAGTTCCATGCGTGATTAATTAAGCATGTACTTGCCACAACCCACGATCAATTAGGTTCCAAAAATAACAGTAACATTGTGTTCCCTGACAGCACACCTCGTCCTTCCTCCGTGCCTTGCTTCTCCATCAGCCTCTATGCCATCAAGTTTCAATAGCTGCACCATAAGCAGCTCCGTCAAGATAACCAATTCTTTATCCGCAACCTTTCTCAATGCAAGCACGCTCTTCTCCAAATCACACACCTACTATGGAACAAAGCCAAATAGAGGAATCATTACTATTGTATAAGAAACAAAAAATGTCTTACAAACCAGTTGAGTATTGTTCCTTCACCTTAGCAGAAAGCTTGTTAACTTCAGATCCGACACGCACAACGGTATCACAAGAGAGGGTCGCTGCGGATGGGGACACGGGGTCGTAGGCTCGGGAGATCCCTGCCACGGGGTTCTCTGACTTCGGTATTGGAGGACGGCGTAGACAACAGGAGGTCGGGGCCGCGATGGCGGTGGCAGCTCGAGCAGGTTGTGGCGCCTAAATTCAGAGGAGGTGGAGACGGGGGATCGTTCGTGGTTGGGAACTATGGGCAGGGCGGATTCCGGGGTAATGTCCGTTCCATTCCACCGGCCGAAGGAGGGCAGCGGCTCCGGTGGCCGGAGATCGAGGGCATGGAGTCGGGAGGTAAGGAGCGACGGCGGCATGGGGACGGAGCTCGATGGAGAGAGGAGGTCTGGCGGGGGCAGTAGGAGCGAAGGATAGGAGAAGCTCCGGTGGAGGGGAGGAGGTCGGGAGGGGAGGGCGGCGGGGAGAAGGTCGGGAGAGGAGGAGCGACAACGGCAATAGTGTTGGAGACGATGGGGTTGCAGGCGTGCAGCGGGCAGCGCGTGGGGATGGGATTCACGTAGCAATGGAAACATGGGTAATTATCTAGAACAGCCAAGGGCAAAAACCGTCTTTTCAAGGCAGACGGAAATTTCTGGAGGTAACGAACGGTCTCAATTTTTTTAATTTTACATAAATTTTACCAATTTTTAAACGAATTCTAGTGCAGTTTTGACTCTACGCCTAGAGCTGCAGCACGGGCTGCCCTATGTGCAGATCCGCCCCTGCCCGTCGCCAGAGAGGAAAGCCTCCGCCACAAATCGCCACGACGACCGCACCTCCATCTCCTCTGGTACAGAAAAATGAACATTGTGTTTTATCGATTTTAGAGTTTAATCGTGGACTTCTATTGGTGAGGAAGATCCTACGAGTTGAAGAGAGAGAGAGAGAAGGGGGAGGGGGATGGGCTGAAATAAATGGTATTTTTAACTCTTATAGTTGAACGGCATTTTCTTTTTGATAAGATTATTGGATCTTGCTCCGTTTGTCCGTAGGTATTATTCATATTTTTTCTATACCAATGGCTAATGTCGTCAGGTTCAATTCTTTTTTTAATTTGTTTTTATTTTGAGCTCCTATGTTCTGATATTGATGATTACTAGCAAACATATCCGTGCGTTGCACCGAGAAAGACGAAGACCAGTCTCAAAAATACTTACAAAGTTGTCGTTGGCTCTTTTATACTCTAATTCTATTCCAACTCATGTTTATAGACTACAGATATCAAAGAAACAACTTTCAACAATAATTTAGAGAAAGACTACTAATAAAGAAATTTTGAAATCTAATTGGTTTTTCCTTTTACAATACGTGTCAAACATAGAATTAAGATAGTACATCTGATAAAACTGAGAAAGCATGCAAGCCAAACATGGACACACGCAACCGCACACAGGCCGGCACAGCACACACACAGTACCAGGACGCACACACTCGTCTGGCCCCACCACGACACCAACACGCACACACGCGCACGTGGCAGAATGGACGAAAATAACCTAAAAAAATAACAATTTCACGAAATGAACTCTAGCCAGAAGAAATTCACGGAACTAACCCTTTTTGCAACGTCATACAACGTGGCGCGCATCTGAAGCGGCGGCGCACACCGGCGTGGCGCCCAGCCGGTCCCGCTTAGTGCGGCGCTTGTAGCATGGCCGTCTTGTAGTAATCTGTTGCGTTCTGGCGCCGCACTTTAGGTCTTGTACCAGCGCGGCGCCAACCCTCCTCAGACCCAGCCCATTCTTTCTCACCCACACACGAGCTGCAGCGGCGGCGGCGGCGGCGGCTCTTCTCCCCCCTCCACCTTCTCCCTCCTAGTGTCCAAATTGGAAGCCTCTCTCCGTGGAGTTCGATCCCCCCAAGTGCCTTGAGGTATTCTTCCCCTTCATCTTTGATTTGACCCATTAATTTCTTGTTTTGGTCCATATCTTGTAAACCCTAGTTTGTTTTGTAAGATGCATGGTAGAATGTTGTTGTATTGGCATATGAGTTGGTATTGTGTTAATGTTAGCATGGGTATCTATTGAGTGTGTTGACCATGATATTGTTGTTGTGATTATGTTAGACATGGCAAGAATTGTTCATGTTCACCATGTAGACAAGGATGCTTTTTTGAGAGGTAACATAGAACCGGACCCGGACGAGCTCGATTTGGTGTTTGAGCGTACTCCAACATATGCCGAGGTCTTGGAGAAATTGAGGATTGAATTGAAATGGATGGACCCAAAGGATGATATTGAGTTGGAGGGAAGACATAATGTTGGCTTGGGAATGCATGTCCATTGGAAGACCATGCGTATCTTCTCCGAGGCCCGTTGGCTTGCATACAAGGAGGTGGTGGCCGAATTACTAGACAAGGCTCTTGAGCTATTTGCCACCAAGAAAGTTGGTAGTTCATTGTCTTTGGACTTAAACCGTATGGCATCTCCATTGCGTACTATGAGTCCTCCACCCGTAGACCAAGAGCTAAGGCGTGAACCTCCCTTGACCCAAACATTGAGCCCGATTTCAAGACACCAAGATGATGATTGTGGGGGTGAAGATGAAGATGACAATGATGATGTTGAACTCCACGACAACAATATTGGAGATTTAGAGAAATATATCACACAAGATGACATGGACCATGACCTCATGTATTCTCGAGGCTATGCATCGGACTCGGATGATGATGGTCCCGAAGAAGAAGTTGACAAGGAGGGGTTCACGGCTAGAGAGGCCGAAATCCACCATACCGTATTGGGTAGGGACCATCGGGTGCCTTTGTTTCGTGATCTCAGTCTCGCGGATGAAGCCACGGTTGATGGTGGCAAAGGCATTGTGCTCGGACCAAGGACAAGTTCTTACCGGGATGGCAATGAAGTGAATAGTGGATTTTGCAAAGGATCAAGGTCCAGGACCTTGTTGGAATTTAAGCAATGGATAAAGGACTTCTCGGTGAAGCATCATCGTCCTTACACGGTTGTGCACTCAGACCTATGAAGCTTAGGCCAATCCTTCTCTTTCCTCTGCTTCTTCCTGTCCAAGCTGCACACAACAACAACAACAACAAGTCAAAAAGCGTTATTTGACGAATGATAAGCACATCACATGGTAAGGCAGTTAATAGCTTACCTATGGAGCCCCAAGTCTGTGTCCTTCCACTCAGGCGGGACAATCTGAAATAACCCAAACTAGGTCATGACACGGTGAGGCCGGTGATACTCAACATCCCACATGCACACCATGGGGCAACGCATTAGCCACAGACGAGATTCTCTGAGGCAAATAGGGTTAAGGCGATAGTCCTCCAGAACACCAAAGCGGTCCCCTCGACCGTATGGCTCCCACGTCACCTGCATCATACCACACTCATGTCAGGGTCAAAGATTACAAGTTCAAGACATATAATTAACCGCACCCGCGGAAATTACCTGATCCATGGTGATCGTGTCAAACTCGTTGGTGTACCTCTTGTACGCCTCCAGTGGGTCCGTTGGCGGTTCGGAGACCACATCCCACTTGTAAGCCCACGTGGGGAGAAGGTAGTCGTTGCCGTTATCAATGTAAGGATTGAATGACAACAATCTCGGTCGTCCAATGGAGAAGTGTTCCCAGCTCCACACCGAAAGAAGGAGCAAACAACCACCAATCCCTGAATCGGCGGTGCTCCTAAGGCAAGCGTCATCCAGCTGCAGATGAAGTGAAAAACCATTTGGTAAGAACAAATTTTTTTGAGATAGTGCAGAAATATACAACAACATTTGTAAATAACTCATTACCTGACGGTACAATCAGGCCAACGCCGCAGAACCCCAACTGAAGGTAGAGTCGAAAAAAAACCAGCAACGCACGCACGCACGCACTCTGCTCGCTCACGTTTTCCTCTCCTAGCGCCGCCAGGGACCAAACCCCAGCGATCTGTGTCGCCGCCTCTCGCCTCCCTTGTCGGCCCGCTCCCGCATCTTCCCAACGCCGCAAGGCCTCGCTCGCTTCCCGGGTCGTCGTCCCCGGCCTTCCACCTCCGGTCTCCTCCCTGCTCATGACCTGAATCCCACCTCGACCCAAGGTCATCGCCGCCAGATTCTCGCCTCTCTGTGTCGCTTCCTCGACCACCCTTGCTCCCGTAGCACCCCGCCGCCGCGGAGCGACCCGCTTCCCCGTTTGTCTACCCGCCCGACGAGCTCGAGCCCGCCACCGCCTGCCACCAAGCTCGACCACCTCTCTGCTTCTGTCGCCCTCCGCGCTTCCTTGCTCTTTGATTTTCAATTCCTCTTCCCACAAGCCCATCGCCATGTCAGCCCTTGCGCTGCAATACCATGACTGACAAAAAGAATGAAGTGTTATTTGACTTATGGATGGCACGGTGGGTAATATACTCGGACTGATAGGAATAAAAACGTCTAAGAAAGTATAGGTATTACAAAAAACACTCCTTCCTTTATTACTAGGTATAGATTAATAGACCGCTAAATTTAGAAAAACCTTGTGAGTGAATTGTTTCTTACTGCAAAAATTGCTCACTTGGCCTTTGGTTACATATATACGTGTGTGGGTTTCATGCGGGGCGACCGCGGGACCGAAGCCCACTGCGGAGCAGCACCGTCGCGCGTCGTACTGTGGAGATAAACCGACTGGAACTCACAAAAATTAGGACTAGGGTTACCGTCGACGGCTCAGGGCTTGACGCGCCATCCATGGCTCCCAGGAAGGAGCTCGACGCGCCTCCGTTGGAGGGTGACGTGGCCGTGGAGAGGATCTTTCAAGGAAACTTTTCAGATCCGGAGGAGGAGGAGGAGGAGGAGGAGGAGGACGACGACGACGACAAGATGCGCTGCTTGCTGCCCTTGATCTATGATAACGAGGAGGAGGCGTGCGCCGCGATGGTGGTGAGGGCAGCCGAGAGGCGGAGACGGGAGGCCGAGGAGAAGGCACGGGAGGCGGAGGAGGAGAAGCGGCGGGCGGAGGAGAGTAAACGGCTGAAGGAGGAGGCCGTCTGGAGACGAAAGAAGGACGAGGAGGTCTTCAGTTCAATCCGCCAGTACAATCCCAAGACCAAGTGTGTGGAGTACACCCGGTTCCCCTTCGCGGATTTCTCCACGTTCAACCTCGACGAGCCCTGTATGTCCAATCCTACCATCTGCATCCCTTTTATTCAATTTTAATGAGCAACTCGATTTAATTAATTGTTTGATCTTCAATTCTGCGTGCAACTGATATCTATGAAATACCAAATACGTCAGCTACCACTAACTACTACGGTAATTCATATCTATGTTTTCGCAAGTAGTTGTTAGCAACGGTTATGTTAGCTTCGGTAATTCATGTCTATGTTTTCCCAAGTAGTTGTATTAGTTGAGTTAATTTGCGTATTCCAGTTTCCAGGTTTAGATAGGTCTATGAGGACATGAGCCATATTCATCCTCAACAAAATAAATTTTGTAGAGTTAATTTTGCAGTTACCTTGTTTCATCAAAGGGAGGTCGATCTCTGAAAACTTTGTCTACGCAGCTGACTTAGCTTAAGCTTGCTTTAAGCGGAAAGCTCCCGCAATTATTTTAAAATTAGATTTTCACAAAGCGTTTGACTCCATAAGCTGGGAGGCGTTGGACAAAATTCTTCAAGCTAAAGGCCTACCACCAATCTGGAGACTTTGGATCAAAAATTTAAATCTATCTAGCCAATCTGCTGTTCTTCTCAATGGCAATCCTGGGCGGTGGATCCAATGTCGTCGAGGACTTAGACAGGGCGACCCTCTGTCTCCCTACCTTTTCAACATGGTGGTCGATGTTCTTAGGCTGCTGATTCGTCAAGCCTCGGCTGACGGTCTGCTTCTTCACCCCCTAGTTGACAATTTGCCCTGTCCGGTGCTGCAATATGCGGACGACACAATTATCATCATGCGACCCTCACACGATTGCATCGGAAACCTTATGGCGGTGCTGCAGGCCTTCTCAGACGCCACGGGCCTCCAGATTAATTACCACAAAAGCACCTTTGCGCCGATCCATGTTGATTCTACCACGACCCAAGCAATGGTAGATCAACTGGGATGCAACGTTGCCTCTTTCCCCCAAACTTACCTAGGCTTGCCCATCTCTACTCACAAACTAAGGTTGACGGCCTTCCGTCCTTACATACAAAAACTGAGAAATAGGCTGCCTGGTTGGATTGGAAAAGCATTGCCAATCAGTGGTAGGGCCATTCTGATTAAGGCCTCGATTAGATCCATGATCTCCCACCTGCTATCCGCTCTAATCGTTCCTGCTGGCACCATCCAGGAATTTGATAAAATCTGTAGAGCTTTCTTCTGGGCGGGAGATATTCAGGTAAATGGTGGTCAGTGCAAGGTCGCATGGGATGAGCTTTGTCAGCCATTTTCCAAGGGGGGTCTTGGCTTTCGTTGCCTACGCACTCAAAACTCCGCGTTAATGATGAAATTCCTAACTAAATTGCACTCCGATGGATCCCTTCCATGGGAGGTTTGGATGAGAAATCAATACGGCTGGTCCAATAGCAGAGACATGGGGGACCCTAATCGCCTGGACTCTATCGTTTGGCGTGACTTGCTTCTTTGTCTATCTAATTTCCGTAAAATTACTAAGGTCACCATTGGATCGGGAACAACCACTTCATTCTGGCATGATCTTTGGCTATCAGACATAACTCTGGATGGTCGTTTCCCAGCTTTATACTCTCACATCATAAACAAAAATTGCACGGTTGCTTCGGTTTGCAGTTCATGCTCTCTCGCCTTCGTAACGCAACCTAGGCTGTCGTTCGCCGCTCATTTGGAACTCGCTGAACTGCAAAATCTTGTAGCCCATGTTAGCCTCGATGCTAGTACCTCGGATGTTAGAGTCGCGCGACTAGACGGGAGGTCGCTAACCACTAAATCAGCATATTTTGCAGCTTTCGAACATTTGAAGGAGGTACCTTTCGCAACTACCACTTGGAAGAATTTGGCGACGAATCGGTGTCGCATTTTCCTATGGCTGGCGGACCGCGGCAGGCTGTTCACGAATGAGCGCAGGTTCAGGAGAGGCCTTGCTTCCTCGGATGCCTGCCCATTCTGCTCTTCTACGGAGTCCACGGTGCACATGTTACTTCACTGTCCTTCGATTGCCTCGTTCTGGGAGGCGGTTCCCTCTCTTCATGACAACGTTCAGTCATGCCTCTCAATCCGGGATTTTTGGGAAGGCACTCAGAATTGCATAGTCAGAACCTCTGTGCTGATTTGTGCCTTTTGGAACATTTGGAAGAGGCGCAACGCAAAAATCTTTAGGAATGAGGTCGAGCCAATAATTCTGATTTTTCGCAGGTGTGGGGAAGACCTGATGCTTTGGTCTCAGAGGTGTAATAATCAAGCTCACAAATCCCTAGCCATTGACTGGGCTGTTATGTTCTCCCACCTAGGCCACTTTGACTAGGCCGTATATCTCCCTTCCCTCTTTGTAAAGGGTGTTTAAATAGGGTTATCCTTTCATCAAGCTAGACTATACTTAGGTTTATTTATTTAGTTTTCTCTTATGTTCTTTTGTTGTGTAAACTTTCGGTTACGACTCGTTGGTTAATGAAAATGGTTCAGGCTGGCCTTGTGCCCGCCGTAGCACCCCTCAAAAAAAAAAGTTACCTTGTTTCCCCTTATACGTTCATCCTCCCAAAATAATTTGAGTGCTAATGCTTTTGCTTTTCTTGCAGCAGTGCTTGTTCTTGAATTTTGTATATATGGACATTTTAATTTTTCTTTTACCTTGTTGTTCCGATCATTCTCCCAAAAATAATATGAATGCTTATGTCATTTTGCTTTTCTTACCGCAGCGCCTGTTCTTGCAATGAGATACACTGACAAGCAGATACGGGAGTGTGCACACTTGTATTCCATAAATGTATTAGCGGTCAAGATAGTTTCCTCAGATAAAGGTTTCCCACTTAATGTGTATGGCAATATTATTCTTAGAGACAACCTCGACAAAAAGTGTGTTTACCTCTTCTCCCGCCCTGGAAGAATGGATTCTGAGCTCATCAATTCAGAGGTACAATTTTTTTTCTCAAAACCCACCAATCGGCATTTTGCTCAACAAATTATTCACTTTGCTTGTTAGTAGACATGCACACGTTTTTATGAACCCCTTGCCTGGCCAATTCTTCTTTAGTCTTTGGAACACATTTTAACTTATGGCTTGTTTGATTCATAGGATAGGAAAAGCATGAGAATATGAAAAACAAAGGATTGCAATGTCATGCCCACTTCATTCCTATAGGAACCCTTATGCTAGAAAGTTTGTTTGATTCCATCAAAGGAAAAGCAAAGGATTCTAAAAAAGAGGTTTGAGTGGATGTTAGATTTCCTATGCAATCTAGTACAAAGGATTCCCTAGGAAAATTTCCTACAGGGATCAATCCTACAAATCAAACAACCATTATAGGAAAATTCCCTATGGGATTTAATCCTTTAAGTTTCCTATGTAAATCCTTTTAATCAAGCATGCCCTTAACCTGTATTCTAAGTGCTTATCAATTATTAGAGGTAAAATGTACAAGTAAAAATGATGCTTATGCATGTTATATAAGTGTCGCCAGTGGGTGACAGATAGGCAAGGTTGATGGTACTGGGTAGAAGAGTATATGGTTTGGATATGATCTAGAACAGGATACACACCATATGTGTCACCTAGCTAGCAGATCTCAGCAAGACAGTAACTGTTTTTTACTGTCATTGCAGAAGTATTCTTGCACACCACTAATCTATCATGTAATCTTTTCATAGGATCAATCATTGATCTTGAGTGGCCCAAGTCGAGGACTTGTCTTAATGGACTATATTTATATCGAGGTTGATCTTAAGATGAAGCTTGACCAAGGGAAGGACGAACATAGCATAGGATTGCTTGACATTGATGGCCGAGTAGCTCCTCGGGTGCCCACAACTGAGGTTCAGAGCTGCACTCTTGAGAGCAGCCTCAGCACCGTTGAGGTGAGATACGCACTAGTTAAAGATGCCATGGAGGCTACTGTTGAATTTCAAGTTCTCGACGGAGATTTCAAGGGCGAAATCACAGCCCACACCACGAGAATCGAGGATAGCATCCACGATAGGATTGTGCTTCATGATAGCAGAGCATGTGGTGCGGTGACCTCTTCTGATGGTAGTCGAGTTATCCAACTCTTTCGTCGTGTCGTAGCTGTCTGTATGGACGAGGCGCTGGTTCTTACAATTGTTCCTGAAGCAGTGACTGCCTATGTTTTACGATTTACTCCATACATATTTGGTGCACAGGAAAACATAATTAATTGTGGTGCCGTTAAGTTAGGTGTGAAGGTAACCTGGTCTGTAATAAGTTTTTAGATTGGATTATATATCTGTGGTTCAGGGATATAATGTGTTATTCCCTTCTTGGTAGCCTGGAGCCCTAGAGCAGCTGATGGACTCCAATATACTCATCATTAGGCGTTAGTAGTTTGAAAACCATCACGCGTACGTAGTTGTAGCTGAAGCTAATTGTTTGCCAAAAGTAGAACGTGTGTAACAAGAACGCCTGTTTATCACATGCTCTCGCTTGATCTTCTGCCATGGTTCTTCAATTGCCTGACAAAGGTTCAGAGGGGGTTTTTCTGGGCAGAAAAAGCGGAAGCTGGAAAGGGGCGATGTCTCGTGGCCTGGGATATGGTGTGCTCGCCGAAGCTTCCTGGTGGATTAGGAATGAGGAATCCGAGGATGCTCAACACAGCCCTAAGACTAAGATGTCTCTGGGCGGAAAGATGCAAAGAGGACAAGCTGTGGAAGGGCATTTGCTTCAGTTTGTTGTCTGAATCGGAGGAATTATTCAGGGCGGCCACACAAAGCTCGAGCTGGGCGACGGCAAGATTAAATTCTGGTAAGATCCCTGGATTGACAACCGTGAGGAGGGGAGTGCAGACTGCTGCTGACACGCCAGACAAGATTAGTTGGAAGCTGACTGGGGATGGTTGCTATTCAGCAAAATCTGCTTACGGCCTGTTCTTAGTGGGAAGATTCCAAGTTCCAGGCCAAGGAAATTTGGTCAGCGGGCGCGCCTCTGAAGCACACATGTGGCTCACATTGAAGAATAGACTGGACAGCCGATAGACTAGAGAAAAGAGGATAGACTAGAGAAAAGAGGACTGGATCATCCGGCGTTGTGCATATTATGCTGTCAGGAGAAGGAAGATGTGGAGCACCTCATACTTCAGCGTTCATTCTCGGGAGAGGTTTGGTACAACATGCTTGTGCCTCTGGGAATGCAGCAGTTCACACCTTCGGATGCAGCAATTATGTCGGCATGGTGACCAGTGGTGGTGGAGGTGGACTCTGTCCCTAAGCAGAATAGGAAGGAGTTCAATGCGTTGGTTATTCTGATCGCCAGGGAGTTGTGGCTGGAGCGCGAGGCTCGGGTCTTCGACAAAATTGCTACCCTGCCAGGGGAGCTTTGCCGCAAGATTCGAGTAGATTTTGAGCAATGGAGGAGTGCTAAGTCACACACACGCACACACAGAGAGGACCTACGTGATCCCTCGCTGTGATCTTAAGCTTCCTTCTAAATTGTTAAAACTCTCTATATCTTAATGAATGAGGACACACGATGCTCGTGTGTGTTCTTGAAAAAAAAAAGATGCAGTAGACTTGACAAATCAGTACTACATGAAAAGTTCGACCGATATGCTTCTCTTATGTCCTTTCTGCCCATTTTGTTTTATTTGGTGCTGCATAATTTACAGTCTTCAGGTCAGAAGAATAATTACATACATCTTCTGGGCATTATGGTTTTCTGCCAAAGATGGCATTTTTATACATAGTTCAGGTATGGAAGCTGACTCGGGAATCAACATAGCAGCAGCACCGTTGTTTCGTCCAAAATCTATCGATCAAGAAGGAATTACATTCTCCATACGCTTGATGGCCTGCCTGGGTCAACGGGAGAGAGTTTGCCTAAACTGGACAGATTTGTGTGGGCTGCCTTGCAAAAAAAAATTAAACTTTAGAGAGCTCTATTCAAACAAAGGCATTCGCTGGCCAGTCAGCCAGAATTGTGCTAATCAGGAAGCTAGGGGTCTCGACCATCCAACTCTCGGTAAAATTCAGGGTGCTAGCACGCTTCGCACACAAATGAACCGGGTAGTTGGAGGTTCGCATTACATGTTGAATATCGAAAGAAATGAAAGAGGAAGCTAGCTCTCAGGGCGCAGCCTGCACCAGGCCGGTAAAACCCTGGACTCTTCCAACTGTAGGTTGGGTCAAGCTAAATGCTGACGGGTCCTATGAAGCAGATGTTGGCACTGGAGGTGCTGGGATGGTAATCAGGGACGAGAATGGTTCAATAAACGTGTCCGCTTGCAGCTTTCTGAATTCATGCAGTAGATAGGCTGAATTGGAAGCTTGCCGTGAGGGCATAGTCATGGTGCTGGAGTGGTGTGATCTTCGGTGCAAGATAGAGATGGACTGTGCGGAGGCAGTGAAACTAATTCAGCAAGCAGGCATTGACTTCTAAGTTTATGTGTTTAGTCCAGGAAATCAAAGGTTTGTTGGCTATAGGGGATACTATGAGATTAGCTGTATTAGTCGGGATCAAAATAAAGCAAGTCACGAACTTGCAAACTTCGGCCGCTTATCGGCGAGAACTATGACTTGGCCTCGGTCAGGCCCAACTAAAGCCTTGGAGTGTTGCCAGGCAGATTGTAATCCTGTGAGCTAATCAATTTAAATCCCCTTTTGCAAAAAAAAAAAAATCTACTAAAATAGGAGCCACAATAGAAAGGCTGCCTTGCAATTGCAAGGTACATGATGCACGATCAGAGGAGCGATATGTGTAGTTGACTGTAGTTTTAAACGGAATTTATGGGCCTGCTGTATGGTACACAATTAAGAACAGTGACGGATCGGGGGCCGGGGCCTGCCTCCAGCGAACTCGTGGGCCGTGGCGTCGTCGCTACCAGCAGACACAAAGAAGTGCTGGCGTACAGCCTGCCGAGCGTCGAACATGCCAGCGATGACTCGTGGCGTCGTATCATGAGAACGATGTGTGTAGCCCAACGAGAACAATTAATACATGTGCATGATACGCGTTGTCTTGTTTTCATGCTTATTTTAAGTTGAGTGCATCTGTTTAATTGGTATACTAATAATCGTTCAAATAGATATACTCCTATGTCTAAAATAAATTATACAATTTGTCATCTAGGTACATGCGTATTCAGACAATACTACGTCCCTTACTTTGACACTGAAAAAGTATTAAGAACAAAAAACAGAACTAATGTAGGATTATCACATTTTTATCATCATGGTGAGTATAATCTAGGAAATTAGAAAATTTAAGTATAATTTACACTTGAGCTAAATACACTTCTAGTCCCACAATTTGTCTATGATATGTAAACTAGTCTCACAAGTTAAAATGTGTATCCGGGGAGCAAACAGATCCACAACAAATACGAAGGTGACACGTGGCGTTGTGATTTTTGCATAAACCCTCGGTATATTTTTTGCATAGTGACATTGGATGCTGACTCACATGTGGGCTCCACTTGTCAATGCCCCAAAAAAATCTAAAATTACGTACGGAAGTTGATTGAACTCTGCACGTGTAACAGCTACATGAAGACAAGTAGCCAGTACACCAGCGTTGCTTTCTACTCCTTCCCTCTAGTAATATAAGATATTTTAACTTTGTTAATCAAATGTATCTAGACATGTTTTAGTATATACTTTCTCCGTTTCAAAATATAAATTGTTTTAGCTTTGTGAAGCAAATGTATCTAGACTTGTTTTAGCATATAAGTTCACTCAGGTTTAGAGTGAATCTACACACTAAAAGAAGTCTAAATATATTTTCTTTACAAAACTAAAACATCTTGTATTTTGAAACAGAGGGAGTAGGTTCGTAGAGGTTCGGAGTGAATCTATACTTTAAAAGGCGACTAGTTACATTTATTTTACAAAGCTAGAATGGTCTTGTATTTCTAAACGGAGGAAATATTATACTTTGACGTCTTCATTTTATAGTACTAATCGGGTGGAAAACTTCATCACAACGCCGGCCACCTCGAGTGGGCCACCCAGCTCACAAGCCATCGTCGGCATGTGCTCTCCGGCAAGCACCGCGCGGCCTTGACCAGGACCAAGGCGATCGCAGCCTTGTCATTGGGATGTAACTTGTTTTCGGTCGCGTCCAACACCATTTGTATCATTTTTTGATAAAGGATCGTTGTTTCATTAGACAACATTTGTATTATGCCAACGTCGACCAGCGAACCTCTAGGCCACGATGGATGATGGCTAGGCAGGCATTCACGCGTCCGCTGATGAGCTCTAGGAGCACCACACCGAGCTAAACAAGTCGCTCTCCTGGCTCAGCCTCTTGTCTCATGCTCCGTGTAGCTCAGCGTAGCTAAAGTCTGCAAAAAGGGTGCAGCCGTCGCGGCAGAGCAGTATGCTAGCCGTGTTGACTTCGCAAGGCGCGGCGCTGTGCAGCGCGCGCACGGCCAACACCACGTCGAGCACGAATTCACCTCGGCAAGGATGGTACACTGTTCCATGAATGCATGCAGCAATTTGTACGGTTGGAGGGATGCCCAACACGTAGCATCTTAGTGGACCGGTGGTTAGAGGCCTAGAGCAAGTCTAGCAAACCCTCAATAGCCACCCCGATAGGAAGTACGGTGAAGAGAGAGTGAACAATAAGCCTTCAGCAGCTCCCCTACACATGTCCCCGATGAATCCGTGTCCCCAACCTATCCCTCCTTCCCTATGTATTGGGACAGTGGATGCCTCCACAATATATGCACCCTACGTGGATGAGTTTGGTTATTAGATGAAAACAAACCGATAAATTGGACTGTTCTTTATTAAAATATTATTGTTATGATATATAAGAGATAATTTATGGTTGCTGCTGGAGATAAGCAAAATTTAGGAGAATAATCTTTTTAGAGGAGGCCCCTACGTATATACATAGGGAAGAAAATATAGGGATGCTGCTGGACTTGCTCTTACGCGCCTGTTAGTATCTCCATCCTGAGTTCGATCCCTAACATCCGCATTTTATTTTATTAAATTGTTCTTAAGGATGACAAGTGGGGCCCGTATGTGACTAAGCTGCCAAGGCCACATGTGCAAGAAAAATGTACAGGGCTATTTGTGCAAAACTTACAATGACATGTGTCACCTTCTTATTTGTTGTGGGCCTGTTTGCTCCCTGGGTACAAGTTGTTGGACTGCAACCTCTTTACGTTTCAACTTGTGGAACTAGTTTGCACATTACAGTCAAGTTGTAGGACTAGAGATGTATTTAGCTTTTTAAACTTGTACAAGTACAAGCTTTGATTAAGGGAATGTTAGGAAATCAATCTTGCCATTTAAAATGTAAACCGAATCAGTAGTGATTGAGTCAACCCGGGATTTGGTGGTGAGATTGAGATTGTATGGCAAGGTATGATTGAGTCAATCACCCTTGTCCCCTCCCCTCAATTAACACTTGCCGTCTGTAATCGTTGCACATCGATCCTATATTAACACGTAAATGATGCGAGGCCAACCATTGCTTCTCTCATCACACCCTGCGTACTTTGAGAGTGGCGTCAAACAATCAATACATGTGCATGATACTCCTTATTTCAAGACGAGTGCATGTCCTTAAATTGGTACTAATTGTTTGAATAGATGTACAGTACTTTTTAGTTTTAAAATAAGTGACACAGTTTTATCTAGACAGACATGTATTTGAAGCGGAGGGAGTATTAAGTATGAAGCACAAACTTAATATAGGATTATCATAATTTTGTCATCGTGATGAGTGTCATCTACAAGCGTCCTATCCAAGAACTTACTTTATGCACACTTTTCTGATGAAAATGTTTTATCTTCCATCGCAACGCACAAGCATGTTTTAGTCAACAATACCAATGGTTTATCGTTGTTGAAGTGTATAAGTGAATTAAATTTCTTTTAAATGTTGGACTTTTGGTTGCGTTAAATTTAGTCGTGAAACGACAATCGTGATGTGTATTTTCGTATGGTATACATTTGTTTCTATAGATTTTGATAAGTTTCTTAATAATCTTGGTTAAAGTTGCTATATTATGACAAGGAGGTAATATGTGTGTGTCTGTTCTGTAGTTTCTCCCCTGTATGCGATACAAATCATGAACATTCCTCTCACTCTTTTTGTTAAACTGTAACCAAAGGTCAGGAGAGGTAGACACCCGATCAGAAACGTAAGGTGTGAGCATTTGGGATTTGGCAGTCACATCCACGTGATCCGGATAATCGGGAAAACTGCGATGGTAGTGCACAGCTCTCGTTTCAACGTAGTGACAGGTTGTGTGGACATCCGGGGCCTGCTTTTGGCCATGCCACCGCGGACAAGAGAGCAGCGAGACGATTCCAAAGCATGTCCCTTGCTTGCGGCGTGGTAGGAGATGACTACACGTCTCCACGCTAGCTACAGCTAGCTATCGGGGGTGATCATGCACTGGAGATATGGTGACGAGCAAACAGTAGACATCCCGGTGCTTATCGGTCAAGGGCACGTCATCCGTGACCAAAGTCCAAAATAGGGTACACATGATGCATGATAGAGTGACAAAGTCCAAAGCAGGACCCACATGATCAATTGAGGATTATGGCACCCCGTGCTCCTTTTGTTAAAAACTGGCTAAAAGGGAAGGTTAATATGTTCTTACCCATATATAGGTACAAGAGAGACAAAAATCTCCTTTACAAGACAAAAAGTTGCTCCGACGGCTTATCCATAAGTGCTTCCACCAAATATTTTTGGTGATCACTAGATTTTAGAACCACCTGCCCATATAAACTTCTGCATGACCCGCCCGGCATCGTCGCCGCTCTCTGCCGTCCTTACGGTCGCCTCCTTGCCATGGATAGTCTCCCTACCTCTCCCAATCTCCCGTCGACCATCCCTTGCCGCTCCCACGCTCCCGGCCGCCAAGCCGAAGCCGCACTGGTGCCTTCCTAGATCCTGCCGGGGAGCTTGATTTCGACATTCGATGCCTCCCACGGTCCGCGGCCAAGAAAGGACGAGGAGGAAAGGGTCCCAAAATGGGAGGAGAGGGACGGCGGCGGGTGGTGTCGTGGGAATGGTCACGGCAGATGCTGCAATCGGCAGCGAGTAGTAGAACGAGGGGCAAGGGCGGCCAGCCATCTGCGGTTCGAGATGAGGGCAAAGACACAGGGTTTTACCCAGGTTCGGCCCCCCGGAGGGTAAAGACCTACTCCTGCTAGATTGTATTATGGAGGTGTTACAATGGGCGAGCTCGGCGGCTAGGCGGCGAGTCGCTTGGGTGTATAAAGGAACGTGTCTCTACTCACCCCATAGGGAGGTTTATATAGGCTAACCCCCCCTAGGGTTTACATATCTCAACCGATTCGATTCTGACTTGATGTCGTTTAACCTAGTCCGGGCCTATCTACTACTTTGGGCCTTGACTTCGATCGCTTGGTACCTTCTTGGGCCTTGATCCACTCGCCGTTCTGAGGCCACTCGCCACCCTCGGGATAGTCGGAAGCGTCTGCCGAGTATACCCCACTGGCGTATCCCCATCAGTAGTCCCCGAGGCCGTCGTCGATTAGGCGTAAGTGGCTGCTGGCAGTCGGAGTATGCGGCTCCAAAGTAGGCATCCAGTCGAATCGTCGGCGGGCTCCTGTACGAAGAAGAAAATCCGGTGAACCGAGTCGCGTCTTGGGCGAGCCGAGCTGTCGGAACGCGGTCGCGGCGAGTGACCTGGCGAGCCGAGTGGCTGGAGTTGGACCGTCAGGCGTGGTCAAACTAGCCGTTAGGGCAACTCAACGGTAACTTTCGGCGTAATCATCGCGCGGTAACGGCCCCCTGATTTGGCGGGTAACTCTCGCTATATAAGAGGAATGGCAGGCAATCGTAGAGCCAACTGCCCACCACTTCTTCCGAGTGCGCGCATTCTCTTTCCTTTGCTCCTTGATCCAATCGACCCGAAATCCTCCGATCTCCAACCAACCCCTCGGCTATGGCCCTTCTCACCGAACCATGGGGCAGGTCCAAGTGCACGAGGGCGCAGCTGGCCTCCTTCGAGGAGGCTGGAATCCTATGAGCGGCTGTTGGCGTATCCAGCCGGAGAAACGACCCCAAACCCGAGAGAGGGAATTAACTGTTTCACCAGTCATCTCGGCGGGGCTAGGGTTTCCCACGTCTTTGTTCTTCGGCGTTTTCGCCTACTACGGATCCGCCTTGGATCTGGGTCCCCGGCTCGCCATCTTCGTGGCGTTCTGCGAAGTGCTACTTGGCTGCCGGCCCTACTTTCCCTTGTGGCAAGATCTGCCCACGGACGGATCAGGCGCGAGGCGAAGCGGTCAATGCTAGCCGGGCGCCTGACGTTCCAGCTCAAGTCCAAAGCTTCTTTCTTCGATCTGATGCTACCCGCCAAAGCAGCGAGCGATTGGAAGAAGTCATGGTTCTACGTGACCGAGGCGACCCCTGAGGACGAGGCGGCGATCCCGCGGTACTCGGCCAATCGTTCCGAGCCACGCCATCTCCAGGTCGGCAAGCTCCCCGACGACCAGCGGATGGTCGTCGACGAGATGCTCCAGGCCATCCGTGGCCTGAAGAAGAAGGGCCTTCAGACGATAAACTTGTACAATTGCTGGCTTGGGCGACGGCTCGTTCCGCTCACCCAACGCGACCACTACATGTATCAGTACACGGGCCGGGGAGACTCGACGAAAGCCTGTCTCGACGAGTGGAAGCTGGAGGACTATCTCCCAGCGTTGAAGAAAATCACCAGTGTATGCGTGGGCGCCGGTGGTCGCCCCTACCGCAAAATCCGGCTCCGATGGTAATTTCTTTACCTTGTTCGCGTATCAGCATGCGATCACGACTGTTTCGTATTTATCGCAACTGTTCCAAGTGGTGGAAGGGTGGCTCCCACCTTCTGATGACGAGAGCCCGGGGCCATCCGCCCAGCATACAAGCGAATCGCCACCCGCGAAGGGCAACGAGGATGACGAGGAGTCCGAAGAAATCGCCCGCTGGTCCGAAGACCCGCTGGCAACGCCAATAAATCGAAGCGAGCAGGAGCCTCGAGCGTCATGATGACGATGACGAGCTCCCAGAAACCACCTCGCGCCGCCAGGCCACTCCTTCGAAGAAGAAGAAGAAGGAAAAGGAAGCGAGGGCCCCCCCGAAGAGGAAAATGAAGCCGCCGAGGATGGCCTCGCCGCCGCACTCGACGAGCAGCTCTGATGCTCACAGCTCGGCCGGTGACGGCGCAGCCCCAGCGACAACCGCGCTAGATGCGCCGACTGTGGAAGTGCCGCTAGCCTCGATGCCCCCGCCATTCGTGCCAGTCTCTGGGCTAGGGAAGGCTCCAGCCGCGGCGACTTCGCCTCGCAAGGAGGTTCCGATTGGCGGTCACCGCAAGGAGGCTCCGCCATGCGGCTCCAGCGAGGAAGCCCCGCCGAGGGTATCCTGCAGGCGCCACCGCGCCTCAACGACGAAGAAGCCGTCCGTGTCTTGGGCACGCGACGCCTCGGAACTAGGGCTCGCCGCTAATGGGCCCCGAATCGAAAACCGGCCGGCCTTCGCACAGGGCTACGTTTCATCCCAGTTGCCAAGTGAGTGCATTCGGCCTTTCCTATTTTCCATAGCTATTTCGATTGTCTTTATTGATTCTACTGATGTGCAGGACCGGGGTGAAAAGGATGGGCCACCCGACCGTGGCCCAGGTACCCTCCACCGCTAGCGAGGAGGATCCTTCCCATAAGAGGAAAGCGGACGAGGTCGTTGCCTCAGCGGATGGCAGTAAGAAGGCCAAGGGCGATTTACATCGCCATCTCTCGACGACACGGGCGTCGCGCCGCCCCTGCGATGGAGGCAGCCGCGTCTTGAAGGAGGGCTTCCTTGCACGAACGGCGGAGGCGACTTCCTTTGGAGCGGGTGCCTCTATCGCTACCTTCCCTCGCTTCGTGACCAAGGCGGCCGCGGCGAGCGGGGCTGCACCCCCGAGCCTCGCTCCAGGGACCGCCGATGCTGAAGTCGACCAGCGTCGTGGGCACACGCCGGCGTTACTCGCGTCCGTGGACGCGATGCAACTTCATGGCATGCTTGGCGCAGCCATCCAGGTATATCCAGTCCCCAAGGATCAGGTCGGTGCTTTGCAGCGGCTTGATTCTTTTTACTTTCTCGTCTTTTATTTTCGTATCCAGTCCCCGAGTGCGCACGCGCTAAACTTTAGCGGGGTGGGCACTTGTGAATTTCTTGATCGCCAGTCCCCGAGTGCGCACTCGCTAGATTTTAGCGGGTGGGCACTTAGGAGGTTCGTTTTTACTGACTTTTTCGATGATATGCAGGGTCTGCAGCTCGAGTCGGCGGACCGATTGGCCGCGCAACAGCGTGCTGAGAAAGAGCTGACCACCATCCAGGAGGCGAACAACGAGCTCCAGGCTGTTGCTGCGAAGGCAGAGGAAGCTCGCTAGGATCTTGTCCCTGCTGGTGAGTTGGAGGCGGCGCGATCTGCTCTGGGTGCTGCTGAACAGCGGGTCGCCGACCTCGAGCGCGAGCTGCGGGAGGCGAGGGAAGAAGCGAGCTCGGCGGACGGGCGAGCTAAGGCCGCCATTGCAGCCGCGGAGGAGGATCGCAAGGTGTCGGAAGTCCTTATTGCTGGGCTTCAGGACGACCACACGTCGCTTCAGTGCTTCATCACGGGACTCGCCCGCCCGTTGCTTGGTGAGTGCATCTTCCCTTTCCGTTAGTTGGGGTTTTTGTGGTGTCCGTCGCACTCATCATTGTCTCCTTCTCGCAGGTCGCGTTATTGGTAGCCAAGAAGAAGCGAGCTCGCTCGACGCGAGGCAGTGCGTAAGCATGCTCGTCGACTCGGCTACGCTATCGGCGACGTGCATCCGCGCCTACCTTCAAGAAATGTCGCCCACGGAGGTTATTCCCAGCGACCTCGTTGAGGTGTGGGAATATTTGGAGAAGGCGCCCGCGGTCGTTGAGTTCATGACGCGGTCGGCGTTTCGGCGTGGGGCGTCGACAACACTGAGCCTTGGACTCGCCCACTTCCCCGAGGATTTCGACCTCGACGATGTGACGAGTGGGTATTCCTCGTCGACTGGCGCGGTGGATCTGTCCGAGGTTCTCAAGTTGCAGGAGCGTGCCGCGCACTCGGGCGTGTCTGAAGCGGTCGTCGCGCCCGAGCGACCCGATTCGCCAGAAGCGGTCGTCGCGAACGACCCGAGCCGCATCGTGACTTCAAGGTCGAAGCGGCCTTTTCGCTGGCGATGGCGGGTGAACGACGACGATCCATCAAACCCGTACACGCGTTCATCCGTAGTCGCGGGATTCTGGCGAAGTCGCCATCAGCCTCGCAGAGTAGGGTAGTTTGCCTTGAAGTGTTAGCAGCAGTTCTGCCACGCGGGCATATTTTGTAATATAAGACAATGCAATATGCGATTGAATTGGACGTCGTGTTTATTTTGTTATTTGTTTGTGTGCTTTGGATTGATTTTGGACGAGTCCCCGAGCGCGTCCGCCCTTTTGTGGGGTCCACCTCGTATATGATGTTTGTTATTATCATGTGTTTTGTTGATTTAGTCGACTCGCCCGAGCTCGGAGAGCCATCATAAAGGCGACTCCCTTGAGTGCTCAGACTTTACCGTTTTCCGTCTGTGACGAATCGGGTGGTGGCGAGTCCCCGGCGTGGTACTTGGTAGTTCTAGGCGCGACTCGAGGGTGGTTGAGGACTTGGCGCGTTGGTGTGGCGTCACTCCTGCCTGGCCGTGGGGTCGATCGCGTGGCGAGTCTGGGCATGCTCTCTTACTTGGCGTTTTCCACGACCGATCGCGATTTAACTGGTATTCATCCCGATCGTGGTATTTAGCCGTTCGAGTCGCTATGCCGAGGATGCGGAGGACCAAGGTCGCTGTGAAGCGAGGCGGTTGTCTTGGTTCGTAAAACCAGTCGAGCTAGGCGACTCCAATGGGGCTCCGGATTGGCGTTTTTCGTGGACGACGCAAGACCTGAAATGATTCAGTGCTCTTACGCCGCACTACTTAGCCGTGCCGATCGCTGTACCAAAGGTTGACTTCTGCATTTTAGCGTACCGCTGTTATTACGAGTGCGAGTGGCACAAGTCATGGAGAGTAGACGCAATTTGTGGTAACCGTTTCTTTTATTTCATAGCGACTAGAGAGTACATGTGTGGGGTTCTAGGAGTAGAACTTCCGGAGGAGGTTTACGTTCCATGGTCGCTTGACGTCGAGCTCGCCGTCCCCGCGAACGTCGATGAGATAGTAGGCGTCGTTGCAGTCTGCGCCCGATAGCGAACGGGCCTTCCACGGAGGAGAGCTTGTGCATGCCCTTCTTGTCTGGATGAGGCGTAACACCGTGTCGCCTTCTGGAAGGTGCGGGTTTTCACCCGTCGGTACGTGGTAGCGGAGTCCTTGCTGGTAAATGGCGGTGCGCGATCGGCGGTCGCGTGCTTGCCGAGCTGGTCGAGCCCATCTTGGCGGGCCAGCTCGTTTGCCTCCGTATAGTGGACGACCAGCGAGTCGTGTTCGAGGTCGGTGGGCATGGCGCTTGGCGCCGTAGACCATGAAGAAGGAGTGAATCCGTCGATCTGTTAACCGGTGCGGATTCCCCGGATGACGGAGGGCAGCTCTTGACCCAGCATCCAGGTGCGCTCGAGTGGTACTTGAGTCGCGGCTTGGGCCGTGGAGGATGCTTTGGTTGGCTCGTTCCGCCTGGCCGTTGGATTCCGGGTGGGCGACTGACGCGAGATCGAGCCGGATGTGGTGCTCTTCGCAAAATTTGGCCATTGCTCCCTTGGCGAAGTTTGTGCCGTTGTCCGTGATGATACTGTTTGGGAACCCGTAGCAATATATGAGCTCGCGTAGGAATTTAGTGGCGGTCTTCCCGTCGCATTTCCGGACTGGCTTGGCCTCCACCCACTTGGTGAATTTGTCGACGGCGACTAGCAGGTGGGTGTAGCGGAGGGCTTTCTTGAAGGGCCTACCATGGCCATGCCCCATATACGCGAATGGCCAAGTGATGGGGATCGTTTTGGCGCCAGCTCGATGCAGCTGTGTCGATTGGTACTTCGGCACCGGCGCACGGCTGGACGATGTCGACAGCGTCGGCGTGTGCGGTGGGCCAGTAGAAGCCGTGTCGCATAGCCTTGGCGACCAGGGAGCGAGCGGCGGCGTGGTGGCCGCAGTCACCTGAGTGAATGTCGTGGAGGATTTTGCGTCCTTCAGCCGGTTGGACGCAACGTTGGAACACGCCGGTGACGCTGCGCTTGTGTAGCTCGCCGTCGATGATGGTGTAAGACTTGCATCGGCGAAATCATTCGGCGTTGTCTGCTCTGCGGCGGTGCGGTTTCGGGTGGCGATGTAGGGCTTGGTCGATCGTCGGCTCGGTGATGAGTGCGCCAAGGCTGCCTCTGGTTGGAGTGGGACTCGATGTCGATCTCCCTCGGGAGAGGCGATGGTTTGGAGATTGTGTCGAGGAACACGCGGCGGTGGTGCGAGTCGAGCCGACCCGATGCGAGGCGTCGGCCTCCTCGTTTTTCGCTGTCGATCCACTCGTGAGTAGCCGTGAAGTGGCCGCCCAACTTGTCCACCTCTTGGCGGTATGCCGCCATGGTAGGGGAGATGGCGTCGCAGGTGCCGGTGACCTGCCCCGCGACGAGGTCGGAATCTCCGTAGCATCGAAGGCGATTGACGTTCATCTCCTTGGCGGCTCGCATGCCGTGGAGTAGGGCCTCGTATTCAGCCATGTTGTTGGTGCAGGCGTGAATTGAGGCGGAGGATGTAACGGAGCTTGTCGCCCTTGGTGAAGTCAACACTATCCTGCTCCTGCACCGTCCGCGTTCTTGGAGCCGTCGAAGTGCAGGCTCCAGTAATGGAGGTACGGCAGCTTCTCTGGCTGCTGGGCCTCCTCCCAGTCGGCGATGAAGTCTGCCAGTGCCTGCGACTTAATCGCTCTTCGTGGCTCGTATTTAATGTTGTGGGTGCCGATCTCGGCCCACTTGGCGACCCGTCCGTCGCCTCGCGATTCGGATGATGTCTTGTAGTGGCGACCGTGACCGGGTGCTCACGAAGTAGTCGGCGGCGCCCGGCTGAGCCTCAAGACCGCGTATACTAACTTTTGGTACTGTGGGTACCGCTGGCGCGACTTCGGTGAGGACCTCGCTGATGTAGTACACCGGCTGAACGAACTGGCGCTCCTTTCCTTCCTCGGTCGTTCGGCGACCATCACAAAGATCAAGACGGCTCGGACGCCGCGACGTAAACCAGCATAGGTTCTTTGTCGGCGGGGCGGTAGTGGTGCGTAGTAGCACCTTTTGAGGTCGCGAGCGCGTCGTCCGCCTCCTTGTCCCCGGAAGGTGGGGTTCTTGCGTCAGGCGGTATAGGGCATCACCTTTTCGCCCGGCGGGATGAAGCGACTAGAGCCGCTACTCGCCCGGCCAGCCGGGCGTCACGCAGCACTCGGGTTTGCGAGCGGCGATCGTGTCGATCTTTGTTGGGTTCGCCTCGATCCTCGTTTGGAGCAGCGTACCCGATGGTTGTCCGGGTACATCGAAGGTGCACTTGCACAGGTTGAGCTTTATCTTGTACCTTCGCAAATTGGCGAAGGTTTCCGCAGTCGGCGAGTAGGTCGCCTTGGCGGATTTCACGACCACGTCGTCGATGTAGACGTGGATGTTGCGGCCAATTTGGCTCGCGAGGCATTCTTGCATGCACCGGTAGGTTGCCCGGCGTTCTTGAGGCCGAAGGTCATGGCGGTGTAGCAGAAGGCTCCGAATGGCGTGATGAACGCCGTCTTCTCCTCGTCTTCGACAGCCATTTTGATCTGGTTGTACCCGGAGTAGGCGTCGAGGAAACATAGCGACTCCGAACCCGCAGTTGAATCGATTATCTGATCGATCCGCGGGAGGACGAACTGCTCCTTTGGGCGGTATTTGTTCAGTTTGTGTAGTCGATACACATTCTCGGTCCCGTTTTCTTCTCGACCAGGACTGGGTTTGCCGGCCACTTGGAGTATTTGATTGGCGGATGAAGCCGGCGCGGTAAGCTGCACTTCCTCGGCGATTGCTCGTGGCGTTCTTCATTGAAGGGGCGTGGCGGCTGACGGGTCGCGCTTTGGGGTCGGCGTTTAGTTTGTGCTCAGCGAGCTCCCTAGGGACACCAGGCATGTCGGAGGGTTTCCATGCGAAGATGTCCCTATTCTCATGAAGGAACTCGGTGAGCGCGCCTTCCTATGCTGGGCTCATGCCTGTCCCGATCGTTACCGTCTGGCTGGGGTCGCCTGGGACCAGCTCGACGGTGCGAGTGTGCGTCGTGGCCTCAAAGGTTGAGGTGTTTGTGCCCTCTGAGTTGGGCTTCTTGAGTATTGTGGGATCGTCATTGTTGACCCCGCCGCGTGTTGGCGAGCTCATCGGCGTGATTAGTTTCGCGCGATGGATGTCGGCGAAGTTCGGCTCCTTTGGCCTCGCATTCGGCGGCCATGTCGGGTCGCCGTTGATGGTGATGACGCCACGCGGGAGCTTCATCGCGTTATGCGTGGTGGGCGCTGCCATGAATTTAGCGAACGCCTGGCGCCCCAGGACGCAGTGGTAAGGGCTGTCGAAGGGCACCAGCTCGAAGACGATCCGCTCGGTGCGGAAGTTTGCCGGACTACCGAAAGTGACTGGCAGCGTGACTTTGCCGATCGGATACGCCTTCCGACCGGGGACGATGCCGTGGAACGTGGTGTGGGTTGTCTCGATCATCGACTGCGGGAGCCGCAGCCGCCTGAAGGTGTCGAGGTAGAGGATGTTGATGGAGCTGCCGCCGTCCATTAGTGTCTTGGGGAGCCAGTAGTCGCCAACCTTGGGCTTGACCACCAGGGCGACTCGTCCTGGGTACTCGATGCGTGGCGAGTGGTCTTGCCGGCTCCAGGTGATGGGCTGTTCCGACCAGTTCAGGAACTGGGGGACGTCTATTTGGGCCACCGCATTGACGGCGACGGCGTGGGCGATGACCTTCTTCTCGCGCTTCGTGTTGAAGCCTGTGAAGGTGTGGAGCGAGCCGGCTACTTTGCCGAATTTTCCGCCATTTGGCGGGTCGTTGTCGGTGTCCTTCCGCGCGTGCCGTGCCTTCTCGATTTCCTTGAGGGTGTGGCAGTCGGCGGTGGTGTGCGTTGCGGGCTTCCCTTCCCTGCTGTGGAAGGCACATGGTTGGTTAAGGAGGGCCGCAGGATCGAACCTTGGCTTGTTCTTGTAATTGCCGCCATCGCGCCGTTGCCCTCCGTCGCGGCGGTAGCTCTTGGGCTCGCGCTGTGCGTGCCCAGCGTTAGCGGCAATCGACTCGCCCGTCGCTGCGGCGCTTGCGATGGCGGGTGCTGCTATAGCGTAGGTCGGTTCGGCGTCCGCTGTCGTTGCCGCCCGTGCGGCGTTGCCCTCCTGACTCGTCGTCGGTTTCCTGGTTTGGATCCTCCTCGGCGTACCGTTTGGCGATCTCGAGGAGGTCGGGGATGTTGTCGAGTGTGCGGGAGTGTCGCTTAAGCTTGGCGACTAGAGGCTCGTAGCGGCACGAGGTCTTGAAGCAATGGATCGCGGTGTCCGGGTGGATGCCGACGCGTTGTACGAGCTCTTGCCACCGTTGGACCCGATTGCGGGTCGACTCGCGGTCCCCGGACGATCGTTCGGTCCTCGATGGTGGTGGCGGGTGTAGGAGCACTCGAAGTGCACGGCGAAGGCGTCGCGCATTTCCTCCCGTCGTCGACATCACGGGGGCGTGTTGATCCATCGCTGCACGTCCCCTCCATCATCAGTGGGAGGTAACGGGCGGCGAGTAGGTCAGTGTGACCCGCGATCCCCATTGCCATGAGGTATGTGTCGAGCCAGACTGCGGGGTCGTACGAGGAGTCGTATTTTTCTATCTCCTTTGGCGCCTTGAAGTTTGGCGGGTACTTCTCGCCTCGGATCATTGGTCCGAAGCACTTAGGCCCAAGTCGACTGAGCGACCCCATAGGCTCGCCATCGCGGCGATTAGTTAGGGTGTGCCGCAAGTCGTCGGGCTGGCGTGCGCGCCAGTTTTGGTTGTTGATGATGTGAGTGCGGGCGTCGATGGGTTGTCCGTTAGCGGCGACGAAGTTGGTCGCCGGCCTGGGATCGTTGGTGGAGAGTGCCGCGTTCGCGGGTCGGTGTTGGAGCTGCAGTGGCTCTGGTGGCGGGCAATTGAGGGTGTTTACGCGATGGGCGGCCGCTGAGGCCGCTTCCCGAGGAACGCGAGTATACTCGACCTTGCAGTCGGCGCCCGCTTTTGCTGCTCCACGGCCTTCAAGCGTGGCCTTGACGTCTTGGATCTGGTAGCGCCGTCACCGGTGGCCGTGATGCTATCGGCTGCTTTCGGCCTGCCACGAGGTTGTCCATTGGAGTGGAGAAACGGTGGGAGGCCGTTTGCGTCTCGCTCCGTGAGGAGACAACTATCGCGGTTGGTCCACAGGAGGTGCGGTTGGGCGGTGGTGGGCGATCGCCCGTTGATCTGGCGGGGCGGCGCTTCCTCTGTGGCGCGTTCTCGCGCGCGCTCGGCTATGCGGGCGGTCGTTTTTGTCGGTTCAGGCACGCCCTTGAACGGTGGGGTTCAAGCGTGACCTGATCCGCTGCTGTGGTAGCGTGACGGCTCTGCCGTCACACTCGAGGCGAAATTTTTCGCTCGGCTGCTCTTCGTACCGCCTCCGCCGATTTCAGCGGAGTTCCTCGACCTCCGTCGCCGTGGCGTTATGAGGGATTGGGGTGGAGAAAGGATCCTCCGGTGGATCGGTGCTGGTGGCCATGTAAGCCGCGGCGTGGCGATTGGCACCATCGCGGGGGTCGGCGGAGTTCTCCGACCCGGAGTCGAATTCGAAGATCTCGAGGATGGAGGGGTCCTCGAAGTCTCCCGCGTTGGAGACCTGGGCGATGGAGCCCGCGGATGAGGCGGTGATGGATCCGGCGAGTGGCCGGTCGCCGTCGGCGTCGCCGGTGAGGGCGTCTTCTGCGCGTCGCAGAGTTCCGGCCACGTTGTTGTGGGCGAGTTGTACTCGGAGGCAAGGCGGCGGATCGTGCGAACTGGCTCTCGGAGAGCCGATCGCGTGCGGCGACTTCGCGGATCTGGCCGTCCTCCGAGGCGATGGCGTCGGTGAGGCCGAAGAAGGCTGATCGTGCGATTGGCGGGATCACGCCAGTGCGTGATGGGTCGCGCCGGGGCGTAGCTACCGGCAAGATCTGGAGCATCTCGCCGATCGCTATCATGCGGCGGTGGCGACCGTCTCGTTGATGGGCAGATTGGATCTCGCCGCGAACACCGGCGACCGGCCAGCCCCACGTGGGCGCCAGCCGTGGGAATGGTCACGGCAGATCTTTGTCGGCAATGTAGTAGAACGAGGGCAAGGCGGCCAGCCATGCGGTGCGAGATGAGGGCAAAGACACGGTTTTACCGAGTTCGGCCCCGGAGGTAAAGACCTACTCGCTAGATTGTATTATGGAGGTGTTACAATGGGCGAGCTCGGCGGCTGAGTCGCTTGGGTGTATAAAGGAACGTGTCTCTCACCCCATAGGGAGGTTTATATAGGCTCACCCCTAGGGTTTACATATCTCAACCGATTCGATTCTCTTGAATCGTTTAACCTAGTCCGACTGGGCCTATCTACTCGCCTGGGCCTTCAGCTTCCAGTCGCTTGGTACCTTGCTGGGCCTTGATCCACTCGCCGTTCTGCAGGCCCACTCGCCAGCCCTCGGGCTAGTCGGAAACGTCCTGCTGAGTATACCCCAGTAGGCGTATCCCCATCAGGTGGCACTACTCTGGGTCGAGGCGTTGAAGGATGGGGAGGAGAGGGGCATCAACCGAGGTTTCTCCGATAAGGAGCGTCGACGTACATGGAGGTACCTGGGGGCTGTGGAGCTGGGTGATGGTAGCAGGGATTGATGCATCGGGAGGAAGGTGGAGGTTTGAACAGGGGAAGGAGAAAGAGAGGAAAAATGAGAAAAGAGAAAGGAAAAAAAGACTAACCCACTTACATGTGGGCCCAAAGTGTAAATTCTTATCGGTGCAAGTTTTGGAAACAGTCACTAACGTTCTCTCCTTTACCAATAAGCACTTGATGTCCAATAATAGGTTAGGTGCCAAAAAACTACTTTTATGACACGAGAGGGCAAAAAATGTCCTCCACAAATGCCCAATCCTAGGATGTGCCCCAATTTTTTTATAGGAAGTGCCCCAATTTCTTTTGGACATATGCCCAAAAAGTCTAACCACACGCTCCCTGTATGGCACGCTCGAGCCTGCACAGCATAATTTCCACAACACATGCGAGCTCCAACTGCACCTTAAAATTTGCCACCTACTCCGTACCTCCTGCGACCGCGCCATCCCACCGGCGATTCCCGCCGCCACAGCCCCTCGCAGCCTCCCTGCTCTCATATCAGAGAAAATTGCACATAACATCAGGCTTGGGTGCCAAAGTTGCACAGAACACAGAAACAAAAGACTTATTACGGCTGACCCCAACTCTTGGTCTAATTGTTGCACCTAGCCCAAATATAGTTCAAATAAAGGTTATAGTTCCTTAAAAACGTACCTAACATTATGTATGTATTTTTATCCCGTATATCACTCGTGTGGGCCAATATTTCTGTATTTATATCTTCTAGCGAACAAAGCTCGGTCCAACGTATCTAACGTTGCAATCGGACTCGGCCTGATACCACTACTGTAGCGTCTATACTTAGGCGTATACTAAAAAAATCGATCGACAACTATGTAAAGAAATTCAGAAAAATAATCTTGATGTGGTCAAATATGCGTGTTACAAGCATGCAAATTTTTAATATGAAGTACCTTATATTTTAGGCTCATCAAAAGAATTGGATAAATTATAGAAGATTGAAAAGTTATATTGTCACGCTCCGAGATATGTACAATAAGGGTGTTCGAATGAATTTTTCAAAGCTAAAAAATGATTATTTTTTTAATTTTTAAAAAAGCTCTCTAGAAACTCATCGGTCAAATTAATGCTCTCATATTTTCTACCACTATGATGTCTATTTCTTAATTTACATAAAATTATGGTACTACCTCCATTCCGGTTTATAAGACAAATGCGTATTTCGAGAAAATAATTTGATCATAAATTTGATCAATAAAATAAAAACTATATTTAATAAAAAATATACATTTAGATTCATGTTCAAAATACGCTTTCGATGTACAATTTTTGTAACATATGATTTATATATTGTTGACCAAATTTATGGTCAAACTTTTTTTTTAAGTACGTATTAGCCGTATAATTCGGAATGGAGGGAGTATACAATATAGAAATACATACCCACATGTTAGATATACTGTTAAGGCACAATATACTTGATTTGGGCTAGATGCAACTAATTAGACAACAAACCGGGCTAGGTGCAACAAATGTTTTATTTCTGTGTTTTGTGCAACTTTGGCACCAAAACCTGGTGTTAGGTGCAATTTTCTCATCATATCAGGTCTGGTCCTCCCATCGTCGAGCCCTGCCACATCGTTGCCCCCTCGATTTCAGCCACCTCGGCTGAACCCTAGCCACCGACGTCAGGATGGCTCCTTGCCACGGCCTCCTGAGCTCCATCGGCTTCTGCGCATGCGTGGCCGGCGGGATCTATGTGTGGCTTGACACGTTCAACTCCGTGCATGAAGCTGCACACACGTTCGATGCCATGGTGGTGGAGGTTCGGCCGTCGCCCGACATTGAGTCTCGGGCTGAACCTGAGATGCTAGCTCCGCAGCCGCACCTTGTGTCACACGAGGACCAGCAGCGACATCATGGTGGACATCAACGGCTTGCCATCGCTGAGACAGATAAGAGGTTCATAGAGCAGTGGGAAATGAGTCATCTGGAAGATGTGGAGGAGTAGTTTTTTTTGAACGGGATGTGGAGGAGTTGAACCTCTACTTGTGGTGAAAAGGATAGAGAGCCGAGAAGAAGAGGAGAAAATCCGAGCGGTAATCCTATACCTACGAAAAAAACTTACGGACTGAACCTACGGACTCTACTTGGCCTGCTGTGGTTGGACGTGATTTGTGTCCAATTATTTTTCAACGAATCACGGGGCACAACTTCTAGCCAACTCATCCTGTAAGCCTGATCCGTAAGAAAACCTCCCGTAAGTGTAGCATTACTCAAATCCGAGATAGAGGTGCAAGTCGATGCTCTAAGGAGAATATTGTGCCGTTCCCTTTTTGCTTCTTAGACACGTAGACATATTTTTTTTTGGAAATGGAGAGATGCAGACATATGTTTATTTTTTAATTTTCATTCAAGTTTAGCAAGCGACCTTCTTAACCATGGCACGTGCCAAAAAAAAATTCTCGGCGTCTATATAATAGGAGTAGCTATAGGGAACACAGTACCCTACTTCATTGATCACTACGCTATCAGTTGGTTCATCGATCTGTTCGGATCGGACAGAGCAGAGGACAGAGTATAGTCCAGAAAGAGAAATGGAGCACAGAGCAAAGATGGAGGTGTCGAGGATGGCTTCTGATGCGCCCCCGGAGGCAGTCGAGCCCAGGAAGAAGAGCAACTTCATGTACGCCTGCACCTGCGCCGTCTTCGCTTCCATGGCCACCATCGTCCTCGGCTATGGTACATATGTTCCTCCGTTCTCATATCAATTTCTCATCTTCCTCCTTCCGCTATGCATTTGGGTTGGATCACGTATGCTGTTCCGTCTTTTCAGACGTTGGGGTGATGAGCGGGGCGTCGCAGTACATCCAGAAAGACCTGCAGATCACGGACATGCAGGTGGAGATCATGATCGGCATCCTCAGCTTGTACGCGCTTGTAGGATCCTTCGCCGCCGCGAGGACATCCGACTGGATCGGCCGCCGCTACACCGTCGTGATCGCGGCGGCCACCTTCTTCTCCGGCTCCTTGCTCATGGGCTTCGCGGTCAACTACGCCATGCTCATGGTCGGCCGCTTCGTGACCGGCATCGGCGTCGGATACGCGATTATGGTCGCGCCGGTGTACACCGCCGAGGTGTCCCCGGCGTCGGCCCGCGGCTTGCTCACGTCTTTCACGGAGGTGTTCATCAACTTCGGCATCCTCCTCGGCTACGTCTCCAACTTTGCCTTTGCGCGCCTGCCGCTCCACCTCAGCTGGCGCGTCATGCTCGGCATCGGCGCACTCCCGTCAGCCCTGCTCGCGCTCATGGTGTTCGGCATGCCGGAGTCGCCCCGCTGGCTCGTCATGAAAGGCCGCCTCGCCGACGCCAGGGTCGTGCTTGGCAAGACCTCCGATACGCCAGAGGAGGCCGTGGAACGCCTTGACCAAATCAAGGCCGCCGCCGGCATCCCCAAGGACATGGACGGCGACGTGGTAGATGTGCCCAAGAAAGACGGCAGCGAAGAGAAGCGGGTGTGGAAGGAGCTCATCTTCTCGGCGTCCCCAGCCATGCGGCGCATCTTGGTCGCGGCGCTCGGCATCCATTTCTTCCAGCAGGCGACGGGCTCTGACTCGGTCGTGCTCTACAGCCCACGGGTGTTCAAGAGCGCGGGCATCACGGGCGACAACCAGCTCCTCGGCGCGACCTGCGCCGTGGGGGTCACCAAGACACTCTTCATCCTGGTGGCAACGTTCCAACTGGACCGCGCCGGCCGGCGGCCGCTGCTGCTTGCCAGCACCGGCGGCATGTTCCTCTGTCTCATCGGCCTCGGGACGGGCCTCACCATCGTTGGGCAACACCCGGACACGAAGATCCCTTGGGCCATCGGCCTGTGCATCCTGTGCATCTTAGCCTACGTGGCATTCTTCTCCATCGGCCTCGGCCCCATCACGAGCGTCTACACCTCGGAGATCTTCCCGCTGCGGGTGCGCGCGCTGGGCTACGCGGTCAGCGCGTCGTGCAACCGGGTGACCAGTGCCGCCGTCTCCATGTCCTTCCTGTCCTTGTCCAAGGCCATCACAATCGGCGGCAGCTTCTTCCTGTACGCCGGCATCACCGCTCTCGGGCTCACGTTCTTCTGCACCTTCATTCCGGAGACGCGCGGGCTGCCGCTCGAGGACATAGGGAAGCTTTTTGGCATGACCGAAGACACGGCCATGGAAGCAGAAGACACGGCCGTGGAAGCAGAAGGCACCGCCACGAAAGACAAGGTGAAAGCAGTGGAGATGAGCTAGAAAACCAAAAATTATCAAACTACTGCTATTGCTATTGTGTGCCACGGATTTTTTTTTTAAAGGAGCATATATATATATATAAAAGATACAAATGACACCCAATTTCTGCGACAACGTATTACTCTAATGATATTACATATGCACACAGCCAAAAAAGAAAAGAAAAATTACAGAAAAAAAGTTCTGCTTTAGTGATCTATGCCCTACATCAGCGACCAAACACCACCAAGACAACACCAGAAATCTATTCTCTCCAAAAGCGACGCCTCCAAGAAGGGAACAATGCACCAGCGACGTTATCGTCCTAATCATCGATCATAGGTTTTTACACTGGAGAAAGTCCGTGCTGAGAAAACAATGCGTTCAACAAGGTCATTAACGAAAAACTTGCCATTATTCATAGAAATTGCTTTCCTCTCCCGCTTTATATATAAATAAAACCACATCAACCGAAAAGATACATGATGTGAGACCCCTTACAAAGTAGATCAAGGTAAACAAAAAAATTGCAAAAATCCAAACTTGCCATCAAAGATAATAATCCGAGGCGGGGGTGAACCGGGGCTCCACGACGACGCCCTCCAAGTGGGTAACGACGCATCGCACCACCACCGCCGCCGAGACCGAAGGTAAAGGCCTTTCACCTGGAGCACTATCGCGGGGAAGGTAGCTGCTGCGGCACCCCTAAGAGGGGTAACGATACCCGCAGTCATCGCCGATGTTCGTGCCGAAGAACTCAATTTTCGCTCGAAAAAATCTCCGTACCGCTCCCCATCTTCCTTTGACGGCCACTGTCCCCGAGTTAGGTCTCTACACATGATCCGGAAGATGTTGAAGCCGAAGCGCTACCAACACCAAAGTCCCCCAACGTCTGCTCCTCACCATTCACATGGCCGAAGATAGGAACCACCACCATCATCACCTCGCTCTCCGAAGAGTCACCCACGTGGTCCACTTTCCGGGCCGCCTCCCGGGCATCCACAAACTCGAGCCAAAGCTCAGACCAATGCCGCATCACATAGCCGATGAGTAGGACGGGGTAGGCCAATCATGTAAGTAGTAGTACTGACTATGCCCGGATCAGGGCCGACCAGACCTAGATCATGCCTAGATCGGGGCCCTGCCAGTTCCGCCGTCGCGCTGCAACGGCCAGGCCACCCTCACCGCTGTCCTCCTGCAGCCCACATCATCGCTACCTGGTCGTCGCTGCTCTGGCTGTGCTGCCATGCTTCGTCGCCGGATCTTCAGCTAAGTCGCCAATGCTTATCCCGCCCCCGAGCTAGGGGCCGGTTGAGGCCTGCGCGCCATGACCAGGAGGGGCACCACTCTCGCGTCGCTCGGGGACTACACACCTTAGATGCGCCACTGCCGATCGAGTTCGCCGCCATCTACACCAAAAATAGGCTGCAATATGCATTTTTACGGCCACATTCTAAACCATTGCACGTTCTACTTTGCTACAATCCTAAATTCATCAAACATGTTGACCTTTTTAGGCACAGACCCAACCTAATCACTATTAGTAGCTCCATGGAGGTCAGTAACCACCTTAGAAATCCTTAGTTCCTCAGAATATCTTGCTCTTTTAGTTGCTTTCTCCCCAGCAGCTTTCATCTTCTCAGCCTTCTTCACCTTTTTAGCTTGTCTCTTCTTTTCTTCAGCTTCTCTCTTCTTCTCAATCACCTCCTTCTTTACTTCTGTAGTGATTTTTCATGTCTCTACTCTTGGTTTCATCTTCAGCTTAGCATCTGCTCTTTTCTCCTCCCTTCTCTCAGCAGCATCTCTTCTTCTTACTTGAGATTGTTCTAGCTTTTCTCTGTTCTTTCTCTATCTTTGTCTTCTTCCTCCTATTCTCTTCTAGAATATGTAGTGTACTTCGCTTCCAAGACTGCAATCTTCCCGTCTCCATGCTCTTTGTTTCCCTGATCTTGCATGGCCTATAACTGCCTTCCAAGTCACCTTGATTGAGCGTTGCAGGTCTAGGTTTAGCTTTACTCATGCTAGCTCATGCATCAGCAATGAAGGTGGACTTTGGTATGGGCCCTTCTATAGTCTCTATAGGAATAGTTCTCTATATATACAGAAAAGCAATGTCAGAAAAATAACCAAGACTGTCTAGAAAAGCTACAAAATCAAGATAAGCAAGACTATCTGTTGAGACATGCTTCTAACAACAGGATCATAGAGAAGAATTGGAGATCTCTGCATTGTTGATGTTGTCTTTTGGTAGCTCCTCCCAGAATCGTAGAGAAGAATGAACATTAAGATATAATTCAAAGAAGAATTAACATTAGGATAAGCATGAACATTAAAAAACATTCGGAGAAGCATGAACATTAAGACAACATGAATACTTCCTTATTAAGACTTTCCTTGCGGTTGCCGAGGGGGGGGGGTAGGCACATCTATTGTCCTAGGATCGGCGAGACTTTATTCCGCTTGCATCCACTAATGTCCGATAAGGCTCTCCCCAATATGAGCAATGCATAATAACTCCATGCATATATATCCTTTTCCTCTCCCTCTTGCATCTACTTCCCTTGGAGATTTCCTTATACATATTGTTGGCCTCACCCATATGCTACTTATATTCAAGAGTTAGAATTTATTTCCCATTCATTTTTACCCATGTTGTCTTATCTTTGCATGGATAGACAATGTTTCCATAGGTTTTCTTGTACATGTCAACTGAGTAGCACTTGCACATGGTCTATAGGGTTCCAGTCTTCTACCTATAGGCACACAAGGTTTTGGAACCCTATAGACCATGTGTTGGCCAGAAGGGGATGCAGTCACCGTCCCTAGGTGTTGGCCATGGTCATCAGAGACGCAATTGATGATGATAAGAAGGAGAGAGAATCGGACATTTGCGACTATCTTCTCCTCCTTGTCATCATCAACCGTGTATCAGATGATCATGGTCAACACCTAGGGGCGGTAACTGCATTCTTCGGTGCCTCTCTTCCCCGCAATCACAACGGGAGTGTCGTGGACACAGGTGATGACACAGATATTGTTGACTGGAGTTGTTGCAATGTGTAGTTGTAGACATTGTTGTTGATGTCGATGTCGAGGTAGCCGATCATGATATAGCCATGGTCGAGGTGGGTGTGGTAGATATCGTAGTCGTCGTAGGTTATGTGACCGCCACTGCTGGAGGCACAAAAAATATGCGCGTTTTTTGGACGGAGCTGTAGTTGTTGACGTTTGGCACCTTGTAGAAGTACCGTCGAGGTCGTCTATTGGACGCGGTCATAAGTGAGACCACCAGTTTTTCCAGGACCGGAGGAACCCACCAAGCATACAAGGTTTTGCCAAAAACGTATGCGCTGTTGTAGGGGCATCACAATTGTGACATCGGTTTGTTGATGCAGTCGTCGGTGTCGTAGACGCGGCCATTCCGTCGGGGTTGTGGATGCGGCCATACCCTCGTCGTGCCTTACAGTTATACTGTCAGAGGGTATCGTAATTGTATGTATGTTGACGGATGTAGCGACGATTTGTCGACGAAGACGTTGGTGAAGACCACGTTGATGTAGACCTTGGCGATGATGTGTCGGCGATGTTGTAGTAGGCGTGACGTAGATCAACGCTTGTAGGCGTCCCTTGTGGCGACGATGGTGCCAATGCCGTGCTTGTAGTTTGACGGTGTCATACAGCTTGATGTAGTCGTTCAGCATGAAGTTGTGGTTCGGCTCGATGATATCCAATGCATAATTGGTGTTGGTGCAATCGTGGGTAGATGGAGTAGTCCTCCATGGTGATGGTGCATGGATCGTGTCTGCTTGGATGGAGTCTGAAACATGTGGACTCAGGTTCAAGATGTCGGTGCCGAGGATTCATATACCTACAGGTATATCTTTTATTTTCAACACGTATACTTGGAGCATACTCACGGGCCCTCCTTTAGTTCATGACATGCACGAGCAGGAGTTGAACTTGGAATCGCTCCCGCGATCGATCAGCGTGAAGGTAGCATGCTAGAGTCCTCTGCTGCACGCAGGTGTAGTCGCCGAAGACCTATGCCATGTGTGGAGGCTGATGCTTCTCTGTCCCATTGAGGCAGATGTGACCTAGCATCGATCTGTTGTGGAAGCCGTGCGTCGTGTCCTGGAGCATCATGTGCGTCGCCATGCACGATATGAAGTTGATTAATTTGGATGGATTTATGCACCATTTTAGTCGCGTCGGTGGAGGGTCGTGAAGAATTTATTGGACTAATGTGGATCTAATTTAAATAATTGGAATCTCAAAAATTGATCTAATCCATGAACACGAAAACTGAATCAAAGAACCAATCTAATCATTGATTTCAATCGGGTGTCGTGCCCTCGAGGAGAGGAGATAGATCTCCCCGGGGCGGCACGGTGTGGAAGTGATGGAAGCCCTAGGATTTTCGTCGTGAGACTAACCGCTCCGATGTCATATAGAAAATATTGAATCCCTAATATTTTGTTGTATTGGTTTGGTTGACCCTTGGAGGATATATTATTCTAACACTACCCTCATACATGGGATTGCATGTGGGCAAGGGATGCCACTCTTTTCCCATCTCTTGCAAGTGCATGTTTCATGAGTGATATCAACAATGTAATCTGTTGGAGTTGAGTTGAACACTTCGCCAACTGAGAAAAGACCATCAACTACTCCTTTTACATAGTTATTATTTGAACACTCAATGTTTTTGTATAGTTTCTTCTGGATCTTGGGGAATAAGGGACCTGGCCAGCCTTTTGCTCTATTCCTATTAGTGTAGTGTCTGGTCATCAACTTATCTTTAACATTAACATGCATTTCTATCATTGGCAGTTCCCTAGCATCCAAAATATACCTACAATTGCAAACTTGAATTACATTCAATGAACCATGATCAACTAAGTTAGGTAAAGAATGTTTAACTAGATTCAGTAGAGCATCATGAACTACATTCAGTGAAGAATGATCACTTACTTTTTAAAGACCTCACAATTATTGTTCAACAAGATATCACACTTGGCCAGGTTACTTTGGAAAGCCCTAACCTTGGTCTTGGGATCCAAAGCATCTAGACAATCATAAGCATGAAGGTTTAAGGCCTTCATGTGTTCCATGTTATTCTCACAACTTTGCTAATCCTAGCAATCACATATATTTGATTCTTTAGTGCATCTCCTATGAACAGATGCTACATGTTTTTCCCTAAGTGCATCACACAAAACCTATGTTTAGATTTTAGAAATTTCTCCCTAAGCCGACTACATTAGTAGGCTGATAGCTGTGAGATTTGACACATTTTTTATGGTTTCTATTGATGGTTTTTGTTTGGATTTGATGGTTTTCATTTGGATTTGATGGTTTTTTATCTTTACCTAACGCTAATACTTCGATAGAAAAGAAAACTTGGTTTTTAATGTGTGTTTTAGGTTCTAAACATCAACAGAGGGTTTTAATAGCAAAAACACAATATTCAGACGAAAACAAGCAAGTCTATTTTTGGAAGCAATCGAGGGAGGCATATAGTAGCTTTAACGAGCAACTATACGACGGGAATATTTTCTCCGGCCGTATAGTTTACATCAGCTTCGTCTTGTTAAAAGGGACAACTTTCATGAAGAGGTGAGAGTCGAAAACAAAATACAGAAGTTACCATCCCATCCAGAAGGGAGAAAGAAGAGATCCGAAGAAGAAGGAGAAGACGTTCTTCATCTCGCTCCATGATCTTCGACCTCCTAGCCACCACATCTCCATAGCCATTACTTGTACTTGAGAGAGAGAGATCTCCACCTTGCAAGACTAGGGTTTGAGATTGTTCTTCCCATCTTGAATTGTGTTGGATTTATTTCTATTCTTATTGTGTATCTCCACGGTAATATCAATAAGAACTCCCTTTATTTAATTATATCAATGATGCTTTCTTCTCTCATGTGTGAATAAGTTCCCTTGGGCGTGGTAGATGTAAGGGATTGGCGATATGTGATGTGCCTATATAATTTCCATTAAGTTTGTGGTTGATTTTAATTACTATATTATGTGTGTTTGACTATCTGTGGGATGCCTAATGCTTGTTGTCCAATTAAGGGCCCAAACAACATGATGCCTTTGTTCTACATAGATAGGATCTTGTTTGCTAGCAGACCGGCGACCCCCGAGTGACATGGGGATATCAATGGGAAACTAGTTTGACTCGAGGATCACAAGGAACCATGGTGCCTATTGCATTAGTCCGATCCAAGGAGCTTAATTGCTAAGCAACCTGAAGGATCTTAATCGTCTAGTGACTGACCATGGTTTTGGTAACAAGCTAGTAGGATTATTGAAGTTGGGATGAAATCTACCAAGAGGAGTTCCGGCTAATTATGGGTTGCTCGCATACACATATAATTATAAGATTATAACGGTTACACTTATCACTCATCCACCTAGAACATTCACTATCACCATGAACTAAATCTCCTCGCGCCTACTTTGTCATCTGCAGAAAACAACAAACAAATCGTTCTTTACTTTTATGCTCTTTATTTTTAAGTTTACAGCTTAGTTCTATTTAAATACATACCTTTAATCCAAATTCTATTCTTATTTCAACACTTGCATTAAATTCACTCAAAGACCTGTGACAACTTTGAGTGTGACAGTGACTTCACCCATAAACACTTACCTTTGGGCTCCCTGTGGGATCGACATCTTAACTTCAAAACTAGCTACAAATGATCTAGCACTTCCAGCCATCAGGCTATTTTCTAGTGCCATTGCCGGGGAGCTAAGCGCTAAGTGTTTGTCTCTTGACATTTCAAGTGTTACTATTACAAGATGGTCTCCTTAGGAGACAAAGGGTCTACATGCTCTGGTAGGACTTACCTACCAGATTATCTTGATAGCGTACCTGTTCAAAGGCGCGAGGAAATTATTGAAAAACTTTTGATATCGAACAAGGTTGAAGTTCAAAACCTAAGTGAATTCATGGATATCATGTCCATTCATAGGACAACTCACAAGAAACCTGAGAAAACTCTCAGAGAATACAGTGCTCCAAATTCTGCTTTTCTTAAACAACTAATATAATTTCCTAATACTGGAGTTAGAGAATATCGATTTGATGGTGAGATTATTAAAATCTTGCAGGAAAAAGATTTCAGCAGAAGGGAAGATGAAGACCTAGGAAGACATCTTAGAGAATTCGAAAATGTGATAACATCACTTGGACTAAAAGGTTTTCCAAGAGACTTCTCTCGTCTAAAATTATTTCGTTGGTCTCTTAAAGGTAAGGCTCTGGATTGGTTATATTCTCTCCCTCGTCATTACATTAAATGTTGGGAAAACTGTATTGTTAAATTCATAAACAGGTTTAATCCTTTTAAAAAGGTAACTGGAACTAGAAATAATATAGGCAACTTCAGTCAAAACGTGGGAGAAAACTACCCACAAGCATGGGATAGATTCTTTGTAATGATCAATAGTATTCCTAATCATGGCTATTCTGAATCAACCATTTGCCATTTATTTTACCACGGTCTTAATACACAATGAAGAGAGTTGCTTGATTTATCAGCAGGAGGATCGATAAATACTTTAACTGTTAAAGCATGTTGGGAATTGATGTCTACTAGGGCTAATAATGATTCTTTATATAATCCTGATTTTGACACTAAGCCGTAAAAGGGAATACTTCGTATAATTCCTGATCTTATGCCGGAAGCACGCAAAACCATGAAATAAAAAGGTATACCTTCTGAACTTGTTAAGGAAAACAAAGTAGATTTGTTACAAGTCTTTACTGAAGAAGATGAAACTAGAAAAGTTTTTCAATAATTAAAACATCGACATGCTAAAACTCATAATAACTTGCATAAGAAATTTCAAAGACATAAGAAGATTTTAGCAGAATTAACGGAAAATTACGATGATATTGGCCAAGAAATAAAATTATTTCACAAGTACGTTAGTATGATTGAAACCCAATGTGAACAAATAGCATCTGGTTATCAAATTTTTCTTCAAGATGATATACAAAATCCTATTTCTACTAATGTTGTGACAAGGAGAGGTGTAGTTGTTACAGAACCATTAGGACTACGAGAATATGAAGCTGAAAAAGATCGAAGAGAAAAGGTCTTTCTCAAAGCAAGCCAAGAAGATGACACGCTGGTGGATCCTCAAGATGAAACTGCTCAAGAAACACAAGACCAAACCTTGGAAGAGCAAAATGATGCATAGGAAAACCGCTATGACTCTGATGCAGAGACCGTTGATCCAAGAGAAGAAAAAGACACAAGCAATGAAGATGAAGTTGTTAAAGTAGAAAAGAAGAAAGGCGATAAGCAGCAACAAAAGAAAACAACTAAAGAGCTTGATCCCCCACAAAAGGTAAAATATAAGAATAATCAAGGTGAGCAAAAGCTTCCTTATCCAAATCGAAAAAATAAAGCACCGGATCAGGTAATCTATGATTTTTTCAAAAAGGCACTTGGTGACCTTCGTCTAGAAATTCCGTTTGCGGATGCAATAAAAGTTCCTACCTATTCTAAATTTCTCCGCGATATCATCAATAGAAAGAAAGAAATAACTGAAACCATTGCCATGGTGACTAGTTATCCTGCTAATGGGAAATTATTGCCTAAGTCGGGAGATCCCGGAATACTAACTATTTCATGTCCAATAGGCAAAACTGATATTCATAATGCCTTGTGTTATTTAGGTGCATGAGTTAGTGTAATGTCATATTACCTCTATGAAAGGTTAGGATTAGGGGAATATTCTCCCACTTCTATCACTTTGCAGATGGATGACAAATCCACTAAACAACCTATTGGTATGATCGAGGATGTTCTACTTAGAATAGATGAGCATGTTATTCCCACTGATTTTATTATTCTTGAAATGCCGAAGGATGAAAAATTATCTTCAATCTTTATGATGCTGAAATCATCCGGTATTTTTCAAAGAAACAAGAAGCAGGAGAAAGGCATATTCCACTGGCAAAAAGAGTCCATGTGATAAGTGCCTTTGTTAAAGGGCAACCCAAGGTAAGAATTCGAGAACAGAGAAAGGGTTGATATATTCAACCATTCTTAATAAATGCTTAATGGGAGTCAGCCCATCACAATGATAAAACAAAGTTAAATAATAAAAATTTATCGCATTCCTACAACTTATTCACACACATTATTGCGGAAGCGCGCCCATTAAGATGCAACTGTCAAAAATTAGTAGAAATATCGACTGAATAAGCATAGATTTAGTGTAGAAAATAAAGTTTGAGATTTATATGCAGAAACTAGCTTAATCACATTGTTCAGATAAAAGAGTGCATATATGAAAATTTGGGCAAAAAAGCATGTTCCAGGAGTTGTAACGACCAACTATATGGCGGGAATATATATTCCAACCATATAGTTGTAGTCGTATAGTTTTCGATAAAACTCTCAAAATAGGGGTCTCGGGATACAGAAGGTTTAACGACCAAATATACGGCGGGACCATTTTGGTCCAGTTGTATAGTTGTGCCCGTATAGTTGCGATCTAGCATGGAGAAACCCTAATCCTTGCTACCGCCGCAACTATATGGCGAGAGCTACCTAACACGCCCGTATAGTTTACGTCATATAATTCGACACGACCACTTAAACGCACCAGGGCAGCTAGGGCATCTCCTCCTCCCCATTATTTATCTCATATTATCTCTCCAAACCTCTCAAAATCCACCTAGAACTCTTCATTCTTCACGGATTTCATTCGTTTGAGTGGGGGAATCAACAGATCGATATGTTTCTCTCCCTGTCCATGAGTTATTTTCAGAATTCCATGGTTGAAATCCTAAACCCTAAACCTCCTCCCCATTATTTCTCTCATAGTATCTCTCTAAACCTCTCAAAATCCACCTAGAACTCTTCATTCTTCGCGGATTTCATTCGTTTGAGTGGGGGAATCAGCAGATCATTATGTTTCTCTCCCTATCCATGATTTATTTTCAGAATTCCATGGTTGAAATCCTCTCATTGAATTAGTGGATGAACTCAAGCTTGTTTGATTTTCTCTTCTGATTTCTCACGTTAGGATCGAATTCCTCCACGTAGAATTGTTCATATATCATGTAGAAACTATATGTCTAAGGTTTTATGTTGAAATTTCTCAGTGCATCAAGATGAACAAGCTTGGTAGTATTTTTCGCAAGAGGAAGCGCCAACGTGGTGAAGGCTCGGGGCTCCGGGCCAAGCTCGACAACAAGTACGCCATGGTTTTAGCGAGGAAGGTGTTGCCCACATGATGGCCGATGATGGCTTTCTCAGCGCAGCAGGGTTCAGGGCGGACTTCGACCACATGTGTGAAAATTCAGGGCTATCCAACCTCGCCTATGCAAGACACTACACCTACACTGAGCTCACCCATGAGTTCCTCGTCTCCTTCTACGACGACTACAAGGAGAAAGGTAATGCATGCACGGTAAGTTTCACTGTTAACCAGCGGCTATATCAAATCACTTTTCTACAATTTTGTGAAGATTTTGGATTCCCTCAAGAAGGGGAATCAACTGTTACAAACTTGTATAGCGTCTCAAGTGGAGAAACTTGGGAGGTTATTTATGTTAATTGTGGCAGGGACTTCTACCAGAAGAAGATGTCCACCATTAAGAACCCGACCATTCACTACTTCGTTTTGTTTCTTCTAACACTTTGTTGGGAAGATGAAATACCGGCTCTATGTCCAATGCATACATGGCCATGATCACCAAGTCACTCTTCCCGGATGCATCGCAGAGTCCCACTCCTGCAGCTATATTCCTCCAGCACCTCCACCACCAGAGCAACAAGAAGAAAGGTGATATTCACATCGATGGATTGGTAACCCACCTACTCCAAGCCCATGGAATTCTGGTACCTATTGTGCAACATGTTGATGGCTCCATACTTATGGATATCAAATATATAACTGCTTGTGGCTTCCTCGGTGTATACCGAGCTAATAGGATGCTCCGAGCCTATCAATTTGGTTATCTTGATGTTGCACAGGATGAGCAGGTGCCATTTCCTTGTCCACAAGCCTTCTCGATTCAGGAGAGGAACAATTGGATCCTCACCAAGGATCAAGTGACGAAGATCATGGCAGCACTCTATCCTGACTCCGAGGAAGATAAAGAAGGAGAGCAGCAGGATGAGCAGGAGCAGGAGTAGGAGTACAACCCTGCCTGGAAAGGACAACAACATCAGGAGGGACCTTGGGACCCATGGCCCAATCAGCAGCAACAGCAGCAGGGGTTAAACAATGTGTCCTACGAAGATTTTCTGCAGCTCAACCAACGCGTTGGGGAGATCGACCAAACTGTGCATGGAGTGAATGAGGATGTGAGTGCCTTAACTCACAACTTTAGTCACTTCATGACCTACTTCCCTGACTACTACCAGAAGCATTCGTACCCTCCGCCGAACGACGACAACAACTAAGCATGGCGATAGCCTAAGCTTGGGGGAGTTTTGAAAACCTCCAAACTTTGCAATCATATTTTTATTTTTTATTTTGATTTATTTCACTTCTTCAAAAATTGCATATTTACTTTCAGTTTGCATTCTTAAACCAAAAACACAAAAACATTAGTTGTAACCTTTATTATGAATTTGTTTCTTTGTTTCTCTTGGCGATTGCTCAGTTTTAGATGACCTAGCAATGGGGAAATATAGAGGTGGTTCAACTCAATTACGAGAACGAAGAAAGCAAGAGGAGGTATCACATTCCTTTCATCACCTCTTCTGCAACCTTAAATTGATCCTACAACTATTTACTCGCTTGCATTTGAGTCACTCCCCACTTAGCTTGTTATCTTATAAATTTTATTCCTTTGCCAGCATCCCCTTTTAGCTTTGAAATAATAAGCAATGAACTTGGTTAAAATATTTTCAACATTTTTACAACAAGAAAAAGTATCCAAGAGATGACTTGAGTCCATGTTTAGACCAAAGGATTTGATTATAGAAACTACTCAACCCCATTGAGCTTAATTTAAATAGACTCGATAACACTCTTGAATAAAATTGTCTGATAAAATGGATGCTTCAAAGTAGTAGAGATTATGCCACTTCTTTTTCTAATAATTACAGTAAGATATTGCTTTACATGTGTCATTACAACACTGTCGTACTCTATGGGGAACTATTAACTCCGCTGGCCAATGAACGATCTAAATGTGGGAAATCACTTGATTTCAGCTATTGAGTTATGTAAGCATCTGTAGCTGTAATGCTATGAAGGGCAAAATTTTAGTCTCCTCATGGTTTCACGTTCCAAGTGAAGTTGTAGTACTCCTCTGACCCACTATTGCTCAACAGTTATCTATTGGCATGGTCACGAGTGTGCAACACAGTCTCAATTAACAAGTTAAAAACAGTGGCATGATTTCTCTATGAAAGAGCTGGAGTTTTTGAAAAACAAGGAAAGGAAAAAGGTGCTTTGAGAGTCTTGGAATTTTGACGTGGGAGTAGATGAATTGTTCTTAAGTTAAATATTTTTTGTGCCAATTTGAGTACTCTTAATTGATTAAAGGAACAAGAGCAAAAAGTTTTTATCTCTCAATAAGAGACAAACCAAAAGGATTTGTTTCACTTTCCTTGCTAAAATTTTGACACTTGCTCAGGCATATAATTTATTTGCTACCAAGATATACGTGGTTTGGAAGTGAACTCGGTGCAATCTTGTGAATACTTGTATAATCATGTTTAAGATTGCAGGAATTGTGAAGAAAAGAATTTGGCACCAATTCGAGCTTGTAAGTTCTTTTATTTCAGTCTCGAATCTCCACCATCGTTTCTTATTTCCTTGTCACTCGAGGGCGAGCAACATTTAAGCTTGGGGGAGTTGATAGCTGTGAGATTCGTTTTTTATGGTTTCTATTGACGGTTTTCATTTGGATTTGATGGTTTTCTAGCTTTACCTAACGCTAATACTTAGCAACGAAAACTTGGTTTTTAATGTGTGTTTCAGGTTCTGAACATCAACAAAGGATTTTAATAGCAAAAACATAATGTTCAAACAAAAACAAGCAAGTCTATTTTTGGAAGCAATCGAGGGAGGCATATAGTAGCTTTAACGAGCAACTATACGGCAGGAATATTCTTCGGCCGTATAGTTCCCACCGTATAGTTGCCATTAGCTTCGTCTTGTTAAAAGGGACAACTTTCATGAAGAGGCGAGAGTCGAAAACAGAACACAGTAGCCACCATCCCATCCAGAAGGGAGAAAGAAGAGATCCAGAGAATAAGGAGAAGACGTTCTTCATATCGCTCCAAGATCTTCGACCTCCTAGCCACCACACCTCCATAGCCATTACTTGTACTTGAGAGAGAGATCTCCACCTTGCAAGACTAGGGTTTAAGATTGTTCTTCCCATCTTGAATTGTGTTGGATTTATTTCTATTCTTATTGTGGATCTCCACAGTAATATCAAGAAGAACTCTCTTTATTTAATTATATCGATGATGCTTTCTGCTCTCATGTGTGAGTAAGTTTCCTTGGGCGTGGGAGATGTAAGGATTGGTGATATGTGATTTGCCTATACAATTTCCATTAACTTTGTGGTTGATTTTAATTACTATATTATGTGTGTCTAACTATCTGTGGGATGCCTAATGCTTCTTGTCCAAATAAGGGCCCAAACAACATGATGCTTTGTTCTACATAGATAGGATCTTGTTCGCTAGCAGACCGGCGAACCTCGAGTGACACGGGGATATCAATGGGAAACTAGTTTGACTCCAGGATCACGAGGAACCACGGTGCCTATTGTATTAGTCCAATCCAAGGAGCTTAGTTGCTAAGCAACCTGAAGGATCTTAATCATCTACTGATTGACCATGGTTTTGGTAACAAGCTAGTAGGATTATTGAAGTTAGGATGAAATCTACCAAGAGGAGTTCCGGCTAATAATGGGTTGCTCGCATACACATATACTTATAAGATTATAATTGTTACACTTATCACTCATTTACCTGGCACATTCACTATCACCATGAACTAAATCTCCCCCCGCCTACTTTGTCATCTACAGAAAAAAAACAAATCGTTCTTTACTTTTATGCTTTTTATTTTCGAAGTTTGCATTTTAGTTCTATTTAAATACATTCTTTTAATCCAAATTCTATTCTTATTTCAACACTTGCTGTCAATTCACTCGAAGACCTGTGACAACTTTGAGTGTGACAGAGACTTCACCCATAAACACTTACCTTTGAGCTTGCTGTGGGATCAACATCTTAACTTCGAAACTAGCTACAAACAATTTGTGCACTTGCAGCCATCATAGGCCCCTATAGAAGTAAATAGGAGCACGAGTCAATACAAGAAAAGTAGAAGAAACAATATTTACATTAGTGTTACAGATGTACCATGGTTAGGCCATGGTTCCTCAGAGGAACAGAATTAGACTCTCAAAGTGTCTACAAAACTTTTATAGTCTCTCTAAGTTTTGATTTGACCCTGCAACTTAGTAAATCGGAATATACTAGAAAATGAACTAGCCAGCTCTTTGTCGAAGGGGCCACTCCATCAAAATGCTTCATGTTCCTTTATTTCCATATATTCCATGCACCCATGATCATATATTCCAGAACAGGGGTACCCTCCAAGCATTACTAGCTTTTGCAATTCTTCACTCAAGCCAAGAGTAAGGTCCCACTTAATATCCAGTACATAACAACACAATTTGCTGAATGTACGTTCAAAGAACAAATGGTCCCTAGTTTCTCTAGTCTGATGGAACAGAACACACTTGTCATATAGAATAGGACATTGTCGGTGAGATAGCATGTCATGTGTTCAATCTGTCCACAATAAGCAGCCAAGCAAAAATCTTTTGTTTCATTACACATTTAATATTCCATATAAGCGTTAAACTTGGGTTTGGGATCACCTCTCTGAAGTAAAAATCATAAAACTTCTTCACTCTATATGTGTTCTGCCCCCATACATAACTCCACTCATCACACATGCTACTATCTCTTTCCGTTTGCAGTAGTTTGTTCTGAAGTTCTGTTAGTTGTGATCCAGCTTCTTCAGAAAATAGTAGGAAGAAATGTTTAGAGATTACTTCTCTCTCAGCATAGTGTAACACAGAGCAGTTTTCTTTTAGTGCAAACGAGAAAAGATGCGGGAAGGTCTCCTGTGGAATGTTGCCATCCATCCAACAATCTTTCCGAACTAAAATAGTGTCTCCCATATTGACTGAGCATTTGGTAATTCCTCTGTATATATATATATCAAATAAGCTTCTCATGTTTATCCACCAAAAAGATCTGCATGGTCTCTTGGCATGAGGGATACCATTTTGGTAGTATTTCTACCAGACAAGCATTACCCATGGCACATCATGCTTGTTAAAAATTTATGTATTCTGGAGGTTGGTGACCGTATTGATCTTCTGTGACATGTTTAAGTATCACAGGTGCATTCTACTCATACCAATGTATAGAGCGGAATAAAACCACTGGTTTCAGTAAGACCACTGGTTTCAAGAAGGACAAGAAGGGTAACTTCAAAAGGGGTGGCAAATCTGTTGCTATACCCGAGAATAAGACCTGAGCTGGCCCTAAGACTGATACCAAGTGCTACTATTGTAAGGGGACTGGCCATTGGAAGCGCAACTGCCCCAAGTATTTGGCTGACAAGAAGGCCAGCAAGATGAACAAAGGTATATATGATATATATGTTATTGATGTGTACTTGACTAGTACTCGTAGTAGCACCTGTGTATTTTATACTGATTTGTTTGCTAATATATGTAACTCGAAACAGGGGTTGCAGAACAAGCGACTACTAGCAAAGGGTGAGGTCCAGATGCGTGTCGGTGGATCAAAAGCTGATGTGATCATCGTCGAAACGCTACATCTCCATCTGTCGTCGGGATTAGTTTTAATCCTAAATAAATGTTATTTGGTGCCTACGTTGAGCATGAACATTGTATCTAGATTGTGTTTATTGCAAGACAATTATTCCTTTAAATCGGAAAACAATGGTTGTTCGATTTATATAAATAATATATTTTATGGTCATGCGCTTGTGATGAATGGTTTTTATTTGGTATCTTGATAATAGTGATACACATATCCATAATATAGATGCCAAAATGATTAAACTTGATGATGATATATCCACATATTTGTGGCACCGCCGTCTAGGTCATATTAGCGTAAAACGCATGAAGAAACTCCATTCTGATGGACTCTTGGAATCACTTGATTTTTACTCACTTGATACATGTGAGCCATGCCTTATGGGCAAGATGACTAGAACCCCGTTTTTCGGTACAATGGAGCGGGCGAATAATTTATACATACCGATATATGTGGTCTGATGAGTGTGTCGGCGTGAGGTGGATATCGTTATTTTGTTACTTTCACGGATGATTTGAGTAGATATGGGTATATCTATTTGATGAAACACATATCTGAATTCTTTGAAAAGTTTAAGGAATTTCAGAATAAAGTGGAAAATCATCATAATAGAAATATTAAATTTCTACGATTAGATCGTAGGGGTGAATATCTAAGTTACAAGTTTGGCACACATATGAGAGAGTGTGGAATAGTTTCACAACTCACGCCTGCCGGAACACCACAACATAATGTTATATTGGAGCGTGGTAATCGTACCTTATTAGATATGGTTGAATCTATGATGTCTCTATCTGACTTGCCAATTTCTTTTTGGAGTTATGCACTAGAAACCGCTGCATTCACTTTAAATAGGACACCACCTAAATCCGTTGAAATGACACCATATGAATTATGGTTTGGAAACAAACCTAAGTTGTCATTTCTTAAAGTTTGGGGATGCGATGTTTATGTGAATAAACTTCATCCGGTTAAACTCGAACCCAAAGCGGAAAAATGCGTCTTCGTAGGATAACCTAAAGAAAAAATGGGGTATTCCTTCTATCACAAATCCGAGGGCAAGGTTTTTGTTGCAAAGAATGAATCCTTTATAGAGAAAGAGTTTCTCGTGAAAGGTGTGAGTAGTCGGAAGGTATAACTTGAAGAGGTTATTGAACCTTCTCTTCATGAAAAGGCGAGTAGCGTAGCGCCAGAAATTGTCCCGGAGTTGACTTCACCGAATGAAAAAGGAACCAATGATAAAGATCATGAAATTCCAAAAGAGGATACTACAAAACCTCGCAGGTCAAGCAGGGCACATGCAGCTCCAGAACTGTTCGAAAATCCTGTCATGAATTTCATGGTAGATGGAAATAATGACCCTACGACGTATGAAGAAGCGATGATGAGCCTGGATTCCAACAAATGGCTGGAAGCCATGCAATACGAGATGGAATCCACGTACGAAAACTAGTTTTGGACCTTGGTGGACTTACCTCACGACCAAAAGGTCGTTGAGAATAAATGGATTTTTAAGAAGAAAACTAATGCTGATGGTAACATGACCATCTATAAAGCTCGTCGCAAAGGGGTTTCGAAAAATTCAAGGATTTTACTAAGATGAGACATTCTCTCCCCTAGCAATGCTAAAGTTGGTTAGGATTATGTTAGCAATTGCTGCATTTTTCGATTATGAAATTTGGCAGATGGATGTCAAAACTGTTGGAGATATGCCCTAGAGGCAATAATAAATGTAGTTATTATTATATCTTTGTGTTTATGATAAATGTTTGCATTCATGCTATAATAGTATTAACAAGGAAACATTGATACTTGTGTGATTTGTAAACTTAATTTGAAGTCCCTAGTATAGCCTCTATACATCACTAGCTTGTTGGTTGATAAATGATTGTGGTTTCCCTATCATGAACATTGAGATGTTATCAACAACAAGATCATATCGTTAGGAGAATGATATGGTGGACATACTCCTATAGATAAGCGTAGCATAAAGATCAAGTCATTTTAATAGTTCAATTGCTATATGCTTTCTGATACATAGTAACTTAATTCCTTCGACCATGAGATCATGCATATCACCTTTACCGGATGGATGCTTTGATGAAATCAAACACCACACCGTAACTGGGTGGCTATTAAGGTGGCATTGAGTGTTCGGAAAGTATTGGTTGAGACACATGGATCAAGAGTGGGATTTGTCCATCCATATGACGGATAGATATACTCTGGGCCCTCTCGGTGGAATTTCATCCAATTAGCTTGCAAGCATGTGACTGGCTCACAAGGGATCACATATCACGGGAACAAGAAAAGAGTACTTATCGGTAACGAGGTTGAACTAGGTATGTAGAGATACCGACGATCATAACCTCGGATAAGTAAACTATCATGAGACAAAGGGAAATTGGTATCGTATGTAAGTGGTTCATTCGATCGCAAAGTAATCGTAGAAATATGTGGGAGCCATATGAATTTCCAGATTCCTCTATTGGTTATTGTTCGGAGAAGTGTCTCGATCATGTCCGCATAATTCACGAACCGTAGGGAGACACACTTAAGGATTCGACGTTGTTTGAGTAGTTATGGTATTATGAGAAAGAGACCGAATGTTGTTCGAGTCTCGGATGGGATCCGGATATCACGAGGTGATCCGAATGGTCCGGATAATAAGATTCATATAAGGAAAGTCCCGCTTGAGTTGGGGAAAGATTCCGTGTTTTCATCGAATGTTCTAGAATGTTCGAATGTCCGACTCGGAGGAAGGGTACATGAATGTGTTGTATCAAGTTGGTATGATTGCATCATGTACTAAGTGTCATCGCTGTTCCAAATAAAGGATTAATTCAAATCCTAGTTTGAAAAGTCAAACGGCTAAATTGAAAAGTCGACGGCTAAATTTGGAAAGAGGAAAAGAGGAGGAAGTGGAAAGCGAGTTGGGAGGGAATCCTCCTCCAACCGCTTGCCCCCTCCAAGACGAGTTGGGAGGACTCCACCTCCCTTGGTCGCCGCCCTCCACCTATATAAGGAGGCGGGGCTCCTCCTAGAGCACACAAGTCCCTCACCTCAAACCCTAGAAGCTGCAGCCCACCATAGCCGCCGCCTCCCTAGGGTTTTGCCCTAGCCTCACTTGGGGTCCCCGAACCCCAGCCGGCTCTAGCACTTCCTCCTTGGTGTGTCTAAACCCTAGATCGCCGAGAGCTCTCATACTCCACCATACTCGCTCGGCTTAAGGCGAAGCCTGCGAGATCTCCCTCTACTTCCGGTACCACGCCAGTTGTCCGAAATCACGAGGAGAGTGCTACAACCTCCATTTTCTGGAACAAGGGAGAGGAAGGTCTTCATCGAAATTTAACGTGTGACCGATCGGGAGCGCTAGAACGCAGCCGGAAGGATCGTCTACGCGATCTTGAGATCGGGAAGAGTACGACTACATCACCCACGAGAATCCGCTCTCGTTAAACACTTTGGAATCTTCGAGGGTAAGTTATTCCATCGACTTGTTGCTACAATCTAGTAGATAGATCTTGGCTTGTTTGTTTGTATGCGATAGAGATTTTTTGTTTTCCATGCTACGAAACCCTACAAAAACCGCGTTCCTCAATGGTAATATTGAGGAAGAGTTGTATATGGTAAAACCAAAGGGTTTTATCGATCCTAAAGATGCTAGCAAGGTATGCAAACTTTAGCATTCCGTCTATGGACTGAAGCAAGCATCCTGGAGTTGGAATCTCCGCTTTGATGAAGTGATCAAAGGGTTTGGATTTGTCCAAACTTACAGAGAAGATTGTATTTACAAGAAAGTTAGTGGGAGATCTATGGAATTTCTAATATTATATGTGGGTGACATATTGTTGATTGGAAATGATATAGATCTTTTAAGATTAAAAGTTATCTAAACAACAAATTTTCAATGAAGGACCTTGGTAAAGCATCATATATATTAGGCATCAAGATCTACAGGGATAGATCAAGACGTCTAATTGGGCTATCGCAAAGTACATACCTTGATAAGATTTTAAAGAAGTTTTAAATAGAAGGAAATAAGAAAGGGTTCTTACCTATGTTGCAAGGCAAGACATTGAGTAAGACTCAAATTCCGGCTATGGCGGAAGAAAGAGAGATAATGGATATAATCCCCTATTCCTCAGCCATAGGCTCTATAATATGTGCCATGCTATGTACAAGACCGGATGTGGAACATGCTATTAGTTTGACTAGTAGATACCAATCTGATCCAAGTTCGAAACAGATAGCAGTTAAGAATATCCTTAAGCACTTAAGAAGGAATAAGGATATGTTTCTCGTGTACGGAGGTGAAGAAGAGCTCATCGCTAAGTGTTATGTCGATGCTAGCTTCGACACTGATCCGAATGACTCTAAGTCTCAATCCGGATACGTATTTCTCATGAATGGAGAAGCAATTAGTTGGAGGAGCTCCAAACAACCCGTGGTGGCAGGATCAACAACGGAGGCAGAATATGTTGTTGCTTCGGAAGCAACAAAGGAAGCAGTCTGGATAAAGGTGTTTATAACCACACCTAGGTGTGGTTCCTAGCGCATTGGACCCAATGGTGATCTATTGTGACAACAATCGAGCCATATCCAACGCCAAGGAACCAAGGTCTCACAAGAATTTCAAGCATATCAAGTGCTGGTTTCACTCCATCCGCGAGCATGTCAAGGATGGAGATATAAAAAATTGTAAAGTACACATGGATCTAAATATGGCAGATCCGTTGACTAAAACTCTCCCCAAAGCAAAACACGATCAACACCAAAACTCCATGGGTGTTAGATTTATCACAATATAAACTAGAGACTGAAGGGAATATGCCCGAGAGGCAATAATAAAGTTGTTATTATCGCATTCCAAGTATATGATAGATGTTTATTTTACATGCTATAATTGTATTAATAGGAAACGTTAATAGTCCCTCCGCTCCTTAGAATAAGGCCTATAAATTTAGTCAAAAGTCAAACATTGCAAAGTTTGACTAAATTTTTAGAAAAACTATAAACCTCTATAGGGTCAAATCAATCTTATTTGATACATTATGAAATATATTTTCGTACTATAGTTATCTATTATCATAGTTATTGATAGTTTTTATTATAAACTTGGGCAAAGTTTGCACTCTTTCACTTTTGACTATTCTAAGGAATGGAGGTAGTACATGTGTGTTTAATAAACAAATAAAGTGTTCCTAGTTATGCCTCTCATATAAACTAGCTCGTTGATTAACATGATGATCAAGGTTTCCTGATCATGGACATTGGATGTTGTTAATAATAAGGTCACAACATTGGTGGAATTATGTGATCAACATTCATCCGAAGTATAGTAATACGATCAAAGTCATTATGTTTAAATTACCATAACATTATTACAAGTGACTCTAGTCCTTATACCATGAGATCATGTCAATCACTAACATATGAAGAGTAGCTTGATAACATCAAACATCACACCATAACAGGGTGACTATAAAGGTTGGTTCGGATACTCCGATAATGTTATGTAGAGGCTCATGGATCAAGAGTGGGATTTGTCCATACAAATAACAGAGAGATATACTCTGGTCCCTCTTAGTGATATCACATCGATATAGCTTGCAAGCAAGTGATGGAGATCACTAGAATGTTATATCACGGGAACGAGAAAGGAGTACATGTCGGTAACGAGATCAAACTAGGTATGGGGATACCGATGATCGAATCTCAAACATGTAAAATATCGCGAGACAAAAGGATTTAGTTGCAATGTTAAGGTTCTCACGATCATAAGAAGTCAACGTTGAATGTGTAGGAGTCAGTACGGATCTCCAGGCACCGCTACTAATTATTGATCGGAGAGGGGTCTCGATCATGTCCGCATTATTTGCGAACCATAGGGTGACACACTTAAGGGATATCGACACCATTTGGAGCAAATGAGTTGCTAGAAAAAGAATATCGAAGAGCTAGAATTGTTTTAATGTACACCGGAATTGTTTTGGGTGAAATTGCTGAAATTGGTTCTGCATGTGAAATTGAAAAGTAGCAAGGAGTTTTATGTGAATGTTTGTTAATTAATTTAATTGACAAAATTCTGAATAAATAAATAAAAGAGTTTTATTTAAAGAGAGATTATATTAAATTTGGTGGAAATTTAATGGATTTTGAGTGGAGGAAATGGAGAGTCATTTTGTGAGTGGGAGATCCACTCAGATGAATGGAGGAAGGGTTTGGGGCAGTCACCTTGGCCGCCGGACATGGACCTTGGGTGCCCCCTCCTCCTATAAAAGGCTCCCCTCTCCCTCCCTCTCACTCACATCTCCTCGTGAAGGATCTCTCTCCCCCTCTAGTACTATTTCCCCATGGTCTCGGCTTAGCGAGATACATGTTTTCGGTCGCTTTTTCTGGAGCGAGGATCTGCTGCTTACGCTACACTACTGGAGAGAGGCCACGGAGGTTGTCGAGGTCCCGAACGTGTGCGATCATGGATTATCCGCTAAGTTGAGGTGCTGCTGGACTTTCACATGATCTTGAGATCGGCAAGAGATCGACTACATCACCAACGAGTCCATACTCATAAAGTTTTGTCGGTCTTCAAGGGTATGTATTCTGGATGTATATCCACCCGTTGATTTTATGTAGATAGATGGATTATGGCGTATACAGTTCGTATCGTAGAATTTTGTTTTGTTTTCTATGCTATGAACCCAACATCGATGTACCCAAGTTCAGCCCCTCTCGATTTACGAAAAGACCTACTCCTACTAGATTGTATTGCCTAGAATATATTAGAAGGCTTGCTGGAGGCGGAGTATTGACTAGAGCTAGGGCGTGATTTTATGTAACCGTTAAGGTTCCTTCCCTAGGATTTATATAGATGATCTGGCTAGGGTTTACAAGATAGATACCGAGTTGGTTAGGGTACCGAGTCCAACTAGGTTATGACCAAGGCTTCGACTTTTACTCCAAGTTGATACTCAACTGGGCCTTCGAGTCGAGCAACCATATTCCCGTGTAAGTCCATCTCCACGAGGCGGCCACGAGCGTGTCATGAGCCACCCTGGTGCACGGTCCAACTCGGCTCCTTGGGCCTACCCGGTTGGGTAGTCCCTTGTTAATTTCAATACTTCATTAGCTACTTTCGGGTGAGAACAAGCCATTTTATTGGAATTTCAGCTTCTTAGTCTCTGTACCATTAGAAATAAGCTCAGAATAGAGTCTTTTTTCACCGATGTTTTCTAACTGTTAGTTTAAATTGTTACCTCCAACCACCAGCGGAAGCCGTTATGTGTATCTATAGACGAGGAGGCCTTGCACTAGACGACTGGCGAATTTTGTGCCTCCCTCGACTAGCTCCAAGCTGCTGCAACCAATCCTCCATGATCTACTCACACTTCAGTTTTTGTTTGGGTTGTAATATTTTATTACTTTGATCCTCTTATTTGTTTCGTGACTGAGGTCGTAAACCCTTCATGCCGTATTTGACTTTATTTATAAAATCAGAAGCATGCCCTTTTCTTTAAAACTAAATGGCAAACCGCTGAGTGAGAGTGGGAAGTGTTTTGAATTCCTATGATGACCTCTTTCGAGCCTGTAAAGAGTAGTCGGCCCGAAATGAACCCCAAACTTCACTCTCCGTAATTAATATTTTATATTTTCTTTTCATCAACAAAATCGCCACTTTTCCACTAGGAAAAAAAACTGCACTCTCCCATGCTGCCACACCAAAATCAAACACACAAAACCGATCACCGTTCTCGAAAAAGAGGTCAAGCACCACATGGCAGCAGGGTCTAAATATGACAAACAAATATTGTAGATTATCACTGCACATGCATCGCCACAAACAATATGTAAATTTTTGTTGCACACATGCATGGCCACAAGCCTACAAAAACCATTAGGCAGTCCCAGCCTCGGTTGAAATGATCAGATATATATAATCTACTCCAATCAGCGCGGTACACTAAACACTGAGTCCGTTCTGACAAGCTGGTCGAAGACGCTGAAGCGCTACCAATAAACTCGTATCAGGTACCAGCAGCTGTCTGCTTACGTTTCTTTCAAGATTCCGTTTCCCGTGATCAGGTCGCTCAACTTGAATATCTGCTGCGGTAGCCGACCGTTACCGTTTTGTAATATGGACGCATGAGGGAATACAATCATCGCGAGCTAGCTGAAAGTACACCCAAGTCTTTACATAGATACAGATAGGCTTGCTTGACTCACTACGTCGGCAGGCAGATTCCTTGAACCACCGCCAGTTTTCTTCCTAACCACATCTCGCATGGCAGTGGCCGCCAGTTCTCTTCTCCTAACCATGCTAAGCGAGTACGAGACAAACGCCGAAGAAGTACACCTCATCTACAGTCTACTACAGTTCTACACACCGCCCGGCCGGCGACAGTTGGCCTTGACATTGGCATTGCCGGATCGTTCACAAATCACAACCTACCCGGACACACCAAAGCGCGAAATATAGATACTTTAAACATTTAAGAACTAACGTACTAGCCATTTAAACATTTAAGAAGTAACGTACTAGCCATTTAACGTCTCGATCTAGCTGGAGCTTGCCATCGCCCTCCAGCAGCACCGGCCGGAATCAGCGAATCTTCCCACGTTACTTCGTCGTCTGTGTGGCACAGTGGCAGCTAGCTAACTAGCCGAGACGGATACAGCAAAAGTCTTCGCATCGCAATCTGGCGATTATTTGTGGTCGATCAGTTGGTGGCAGCCATTTCCACCTTCTTCTCCTTCGCAACATCGTCGTCGTGGTGGGCTTCCGCGGCGCCGGCCTTGGAACCGAACAGCTGGCTCATGTCCTCCAGCGTATGCCCGCGGGTCTCGGGCAGGTATGTGAAGAAGAACACCCAGGCGAAGGAGGCTATGCCGGCGAAGAGGAAGAAGGCGCCGCCGATGGTGATGGCCTTGGAGAGCGACAGGAAGGTCATGGAGATGACGCCGCTAGTGAGGCGGTTGAGGGCCACGCCGAGCGAGCATCCCAGCGCGCGCACGTGGAGCGGGAAGATCTCGGAGCTGTACACCCACGTGATGGGGCCGAGGCCGATGGAGAAGAAGGCCACGTAGGCCATGATGCAGAAGATGCACAGCACGATGGCCCAGGTGATCTTCTCGTCCGGGTGGTTGCTGACGACCGTGAGCCCCGCGGCGAGGCCGACGAGGGAGACGATCATGCCGCCCGTGCTGGCCAGCAGCAGCGGCCGCCGGCCGATGCGGTCGAGGAGGAACGTGGCCACCAGGATGAAGACCGTCTTGGTGGCCCCGACGGCCACGGTGGTGCCGAGGAGGCGGTTGTCGCCCGTGATGCCCGCGCTCTTGAACACGCGCGGGCTGTAGAGCACGACGGCATCGATGCCCGACGCCTGCTGGAAGAAGTGGATGCCGATCCCGGAGATGAGGATGTGCCGCATGGCCGAGGTCGGGGAGAAGATGAGCTCCTTCCACACACGCTTCTCCTCGGAGGCTCCTTCGTTCTTGGGCACGGCGACCACGTCGCCGTCGAGGTCGAGAGGGATGCCGGCTGCGGTCTTGATGTCTGCGAGGCGCTCGGCGGCCTCCTCTGGCGAGTCCGAGGTCTTGGCCAGCACGACCTTGGCGTCCGCGAGGCGGCCCTTCATGACGAGCCAGCGGGGCGACTCCGGCATGCCGAGGACCATGAAGCCGAGCAGGACGGAGGGCCCCGCGCCGATGCCGAGCATGACGCGCCAGCCGAGTTTGAGCGAGAGGCGGGCGAAGGCGAAGTTGGAGACGTATCCCAGAAGGATGCCGAAGTTGATGAAGACCTCCGGGAAGGAGGTGAGGAAGCCGCGGGCGGAGGAAGGGGACACCTCGGCGGTGTAGACGGGCGCGATCATGAGCGCGTAGCCGACGCCGATGCCGGCGACGAAGCGGGCGAACATGAGCATGCCGTATTTGACGGAGAAGCCCATGAGGAGGGCGCCCACGAAGAAGATGACGGCGGCGAGGACGATGGTGAGGCGGCGGCCGATCCAGTCGGACGTCCTCCCGGCCGCGAAGGAGCCGATGAGGGAGTAGACGTTGAGGATGCCGGTGAGGACCTCCACCTTCGTGTCCGAGATCCTGAGGTCTTTCTGGATGTACAGCGACGCCCCGCTCATCACCCCGATGTCTGCAGACAGTGTGCACACGCACCCATGATCAGCCCATGCATGCAGCAACGTACGTACGCGCAGAGGAACAGTATTGTACAGTACTACTACTAAGCGCAAACAGTCGTGGTGAATGAATGGGTGGATGCACGTACCGTAGCCGAGGAGGATGGAGGTCATGGAGGCGAGGATGGCGCAGGCGAAGGCGAACCTGACGTTGCCCTTCTTCTTGGGCTCGACGGCCGCCGGGAGCGCGTCGGAGGCCATTGTCAACGCACGCCGCTCTGTTCCTAGCTCGAGGTTCTGCGGACCACTTACAGTTTGGTGGTGCTCGAGAGCTGGTCTCTATGTGGTACTGAGGTGTTGCATTGCAGGGGACGCATTTATAGACACGGGATGCATTGACAGGAGATGGGCGTTCTGAGACACGAGAGCAGAAGCTCCAGTAGTATATGTAGACACGGGCCCACTTAGCAGCAGGCCGCAGTACAGTACTGGCCAATCGTGCCGTTGAATAGTCAGCAGCGAGCCACGGGTGTGTAGCTACTCCTAGTAGTATCTCGCAAAAAATACGCACGTCTGGCTTTGCTGCCACAGTCCTATAGGCGATGACATTGAGAAATCTACCTCACGACGGATCCGTCTTCGCCTCGTTGGACCGGCGTTCCTGGAGTAGTTTGGACGTGATCGATTATCACCTCCTACCACCGCCGATATGGCTGAAATGCATCGCAGTACATCGTATCTTTTTGACAAGCTGAGCTTGTCAGAATAAACAATCGGATTAGGATGCATGTGGGTGGATCGTTGGTCGATTTGCGGGCTTGGCCGCTAGACTATTATTTATCCCATTTGGGAACTAGCTAGGATCAGGATCCTAGACAAGGGGAAAAGGCCTCGCTCAAAAGGCAGACATAGAAATACCACGTATAGCAAGGCAGGCACAGATGTACACGTGCATTGTTACGCTCGTTGGTGTTATCCATTGCTTAGAGTTTTGAGCATGCATGCATCAGACATGTTTCTTTTGGACAATTAGTTCAACTTTTGCTTTGGACATGGACATGTTTTGGAGGTATTAAACTGTTTTTTGAGGGGAGAGACTGAGATATTTATTGGGTAATTTCAGGATTATAAAATAGACTACTAATCTATGTTACTACTATCCACTATGAACAGACAAAGCAATTAACAGTAAATGGCAATATATTCTGGCGTGTACGAAGCCACCAATACGTACGCTCTGCTAGTGAGAACGGCTTGGCCAACGCATGTACACCCTGTTCATGAGTCATGAGTGTATCTATCTCCATGAATACGATCTTTGCTAACCTATGAGTATGAATTTCCTTGAGTGGATGGGCATCCTTCTATTTGTCATCCGCCTTGGAGGTGATCAAGCTTACCACTATTGGCTTATCCGCCTGCTCGATCACCAGTGCAATCCCCTCCATTATTTCGCAAGTTCTGGACTTCTAACACACCATAACATTTTAACATGAACCGCCGAATGTTTGAAGGAACCATCAACCGAGCCACCCAGTCAGTTGCTTGTTTTGCTTAGGCATGCACCCCGTGAAGATTTCTGTAAAATGCGCCAATGAAATTTATCTGTGACGCATGGTCACATATATGCGTCACAAAAGATTTTTTTTTTGAAAAGAGCATATATTAATATCACAGGGATAATAATTACATCCGGTCTCTGCAACAACGCATGTCCTAGCGGCTCTACGGATGCACACAACCCAGAAAAAAGAAAAAAATTACAAAAAAAAGTCCCGCTGCAGAGAACTAATCCTCAAAGCAACAACAGTGACACCATCGGAACAACACAGTAGTCCCCACTCCAATAACAACGTCTTCAAGAATGAAACAATGCCCAAACGTCGTCGTTGCCCGATCAAAGATCATAAGTTTTCACCCTGAAGAAAGTCTTTGCTCACAAAACAATGCCTTCAACAAGGTTATTACCACGCACAACCAGTTAAGGCCAGACCTTGGATTTTCACCCTGCGAGATAAGACTGGGAACTCCCCCTGTGTTGTCTTCCGGCACCAACAGTCGCTGCAATAAGTCCTAGATCACGCAGCCAGATCTCCGTCGCCACAATAACAAAAATCACCATTGCTACCCTCATATTTACGCTTTGCTGACATTCTCCTCATCTGACTTCACCATGGCACTAAGAATGGCACTTGATGGGAACAAACAGCAGAGCTTCGCAACGCTCCCGCTGAAACCAAACGGCCATAAAAACAAGGTGTGCACGACTGAATACCTTCCGATCCAGCAATCTCCAGACATGATACGCCGGCGGAGCCTTCCGGAACCCGCCTCTCCAGACCAGATCAACGAGGGCAGACATCAAAAAGATCTTCGTCTTCGTGCGAAGGAAACCAAAGGACCACCACCATTATTAGATCCAACACAGCGATCCCCACACCGTCGGCCAGTTCCGGAGAACGGATCGAGCAGGCAACTAGGGTTGGAGAGCCGATCTAGGTCTTCCAACGGAATTCTATCGTCGGCACCTCCACCACCAGATCGCCCCACTCCGTCACCCTGGAGGAACGAACAAGCCGCCAGCACTCCGGACGGGCGGCCGCTGCGCGCCAGCACTCCGGACGGGCCTCCATGTCGCCGCCCTCCATGCTGCCTCTCGTCGCCGAGCCACCTTCCCCATGCCGCCGCTGCCTTCCCCGCCAAGGTTTGCCGCCTCCCACACACCACCCTCACTACCCATGTGACGATCTGCCTCCGCACGAAGGGGGGCCGTCGAGCGCCTCCTCGCCCGCGACGGCCGGCGGCCGCCATCAGCCGTGGCCCGGCAGCGGGAGAGGAGATCGCGGCGGGGCTTTTATAGGGTTTGGCGCCTCCGGAGCCGCCCCGCGCGAGGCGACCCGGGAGTCGGGAGTGGTCAAATAAGGGGAGTGTAGTGTCTTCCTTCTGATATTCATCTATAGCTGGTTTGCTAGTAGTGAGCCCAGTCGAATTCATCTTACAAGTTGGGTTGGGTAATTGATATAAACGGCACTTGCCTGTATATTGTCCCTTTCATCATGATAAGAGATGTGTAATAGTGATGAAAATAACTCTCCAAGAATATTCCTAGCAAATTTTTAGGCAAAACCGAGATACCGTGCTTTAGATTATTTGTGGGTTGCCACACTCACCGGCCAGCATAACGGCTATCATCATCCGAACCTCTTGAGGTGGCACTCTTTAAAAAAACATTAGTTGGCCTCTGCATCAAATCGATGAAAACAGTCTTTAACAGTTGCCAATGCCAATGCCAATGCCAAGAAGGCAAGCAGCCATTCAGACTGTATTTTCATGTTGATACAAACAATTGCTCGGCATATACTTTTTATCCCTACGCTGACAAAAACAGTTCCTAAATAATACTAGTACTGTATGTCCTTTCAGCAACCCTGCTGCTGGCTTACGATGATAGTACAAATTAAACACCGGCCATCATGCTGATCCGTTGTACTCCCTCCGTTGGAAATTTAAGATATTTTACGTTAGTGAAGCTAATGTATCTAGACTTTTTTAGTCTATAGGTACAAATGAATCTACACACTAAAAGATGTCTAAATACATCTATTTTATAAACCTAAAACATTTTATATTTCTAATCGGAGAGAGTATGTGCTTAACAGTATACTATACGTGATTTTGGTTCATTGCAGAGTTTCTAAATAATTGTACAACCCCCCATTTAGATATTTCCTTTAGGTCCGTCGGATGCCCCTTTATGTACATTAGCTGTCCTTAAACAAGTTAACACAACCTGCAACGAACGGGCGCAACTATAAATTATTAAATACGGTATTAGTTGCAGATAACCACTTACTCACATGTCATATATCTGCTTGATAATTAAGCATCACATGCCAACTATACAATAGGATAAGCCATACATACAAGGAAGGAGGTCAAGTAGGATTTTGATTTCAGAAATCGCGAGGAAAGCAACTAACTTGGTCACTCATGCATCTTATTAAGAAATGCAACTCACGTACTGAAGGTTCTGGAAAATGAGGGAGGCACTACAGGATTGGGCGGAGATGCCGACGGCCAAATGTCAGGGCTGTCGCTGTAGAACGCGACCAGGCCAGCCCCTCCCCCCCTCAAATAGTCGTCGGCGTAAATGCCCTCAACGTAGAATAGCTACGCCAACAACTGTCCTCGGCATAGCTATTTTTATTTTTATATTTTTAATCTTTGAAAAATAATAACTAAATCATTCTAATTCAGGAAAATATAAATAATATATCAAAATTAGCATAAAAATAAGATATATCAATCTATACTCAAATATTACACATTTTTAAATAAAAATTAAGTAAAACATAAACCATTATATATAGTTTAAAACGGGCATAAGAAATTCAAAAAGATCCAAACAATGTGAAACCTTCGCGTGGTGTCATATTATGTAACATAGTTAAAAGTAAAAATATCAAACTTGTTATATTGATTATGTCTCAAAAAACCTTTATAAAATGACCTAACTCATTCGAGGTTTCCTGGCTTTCGGATCAAATGATCAATGTCATGGCTAGAATCAAGGCATAGTTTGTGATAATCTGTCCATATTGTGCATACATGTGCATCATGAGATGGCGAACAATGTTGCAGGACGAAGTTTTATTTTTCGTCACGCCAAAAACCCATTGTCCATTTTCCGAGTGAAAAAAACAGGCGGTTTTATGAAGCAACCACCAAATTCCTAATTCAAAATGCTACCACCACATTTTTCAAAAATACTATACCACCTTACATGTACAATGTCCTAACAGGGGGATCTCAAACCTTTATGTCTATCGCTGATAAAAAGACAAATTTATGCCGAATCGATAGGAAGTGGGTCAGATATAAACTATAGGTACATGATCCGATGCTCATGATTTTTTACAAAAAATCATTTTTAGGTTTACAATATGCTATTTTATCATCTATCCACTTCAAGTTTATCGAGGCTCAGCACCGAGCTAAGAATCTTTATGCCCGCCGTTCGACAAAGTTTGACGATAGTTTAAAATGGGCATAAGAAATTCAAACACGATCCAAACAATACGAAACCTTCGCGTGGTTTCATATTATGTGACATAGTTAGAACAAAAATATCAAACTTGGTATATTGATTATATCTCAAAAAAACCTTCACAAAATGACCTATCTCATTCAAGGTTTCCTGACTTTCGGATCAAATGACCATTGTTATGACTAGAATCAAGTCATAGTTGATAATATGACTATATTGTGCATCATGGGATGGCGAACAATGTTGAACGAGAAAGTTTTCCTTTTCATCGTACCAAAAAGCCATTTTCTATTTTCCGAGTGCAAAAAATGGGTGGTTTTGTGAAGCAACCACCAAATGGCTAATTCAAAATGCTACCACCACATTTTAAAAAAATACTAGACCACCTTACATGGACAATATCCTAACAGGGGGATCTCAAACCTTTCGGTCTACCCATGATAAAAAGACAAATTCATGTCGAATCGGTAGGAAGTGGGTCAGATATGAACTATAGGTATATGATCTGATGCTCATGATTTTTTACAAAAATCATTTTTAGGTTCACAATATGCTATTTCATCATAGATCAACTTCAAGTTTATCAAGGCTTGATACGTCGGAAACGTATCTATAATTTTTGATGTCCCATGCTTGTTTAGTATCTACTTTGCTTTGCTTTGTCGACACTTTGAGGTGTTTTTCATATGTTTTATAGTACTAACCTATTAACAAGTTGCCACAGTGTCAGTTGCCTGTTTTCTGTTGTTTTTGGTTCTAGAAAAGCTAGTAAGGAAATATTCTCGGAATTGGACGGGACAAAAGACAAAGTCAATATTTCACCGAGGAGAACACGGAGTCCAGAGGAGAGACGGAGGGGCGCCATAGGGCGGCTGCACACCCCCCCAGGCGCGGCCTAAGGTGGGCCCACGTCTGGGCAGGGTGTGGATCCCATGGCCACCTCCCAGCCTCGCCTCTTAGCCTATAAGAAGACCCCGATGCCTAAACCCTAAGCACCCGACCAATATTCCATGAAACTGTCTGTTGCAGCCACCATCGTCCCTAGATCGGGGGGGGGTATGAAGCTCTTTTCGGCACCTTGCCGAAGGGGAGATCATCCCGGAGGCCTTCTTCCTCATCATGTCAGCCTCCGGTGTGAAGCGTTAGTAGTTCCACCGTGGACTACGGTCCATGTAGTAGCTAGATGGTTGATCTCCTCCTTGTACTTTCATGTCTAGATCTTGTGAGCTCCGTTCATGATCAAGATCTCATCTATTTATAATCATGCATGTTGTGTTTGCGGGGATCCGATGGATATTGAGATTACTATGTCAGATTGGTTAATGGTTTTGTCTTATTGATTTTATCATGTCTGTGTTGTTTGTGATCTTGCATGCTCTCCGTTGTTAGTAGATATCTTGGCCAAGTAGTTGATAGTGACTCCAAGAGGGGGTATTTATGCTTGATAGTGGGTTCATGCCTCTAGTTAATCAAGGGAAGTGACAAAAATCTCTAAGGTTGTAGATGTGTTGTTGCTGTAGGGTTTCGTAGCATGGAAAACAAAAAATTTCTACCGCATACAAACAAACAAGCCAAGATCTATCTACTAGATTGTAGCAACGAGTCGATGGAATAACTCACCCTCGAAGATTCCAAAGTGTTTAACGAGAGCGTATTCTCGTGGGTGATGTAGTCGTACTCTTGCCGATCCCAAGATCGCGTAGACGATCCTTCCGGCCACGTTACGGCAGCTCATGATCGGTCACACGTTCGATACTCGAAGAAGACCTTCCTCTCCCTTGTTCCAGCAGGCAGCGGAGGTTGTAGCACTCTCCTCGCGATTCCGGTAGCACAAAGGCGTGGTACCGGAAGTAGAGGGGAGATCTCGCAGGGCTTCGCCTTAAGCCGGAGCGAGTATGGTGGACTATGAGAGAGATCCTCGGCAATCTAGGGTTTAGACGCACCAAGGAGGAGCTAGGCCGGAGGCTAGGGTTTAGCTAGGCGGCGGCGGCTTGCCCTAGGCGGCGGCAGCAGGAGGTGGCGGCGTCGGGGCTAGGGTTTGCGGGGTGGAGGTGTTGTGTCTTGGAGGGGCAACCCTGCCCCTCCTTATATAGGTGGAGGGGCGCCGTGAGGATTCCCTCCCAACTCGGTTTCCCAAGTGGGGCGGTGGAGGAACTCCTCCCAAGTAGGTTTCTACTTCTCCACCTTCCAAAATAGCCGTTTGACTTTTCAAATTGGCGTTTGACTTTTCAAACTAGGATTTGATTAAACCCTTTATTTTGTTCAGCGATGACACCTAGTACATGATGCAATCATTCCAACTTGGTATGACACATTCATGTACCCTTCCCCTCCGGAGTGCCGGACATTCCGGAACCTTCTAGAACATTCCCGATGAAAACACCGGAACCATTCTCTAACCCCAAAACAGGACTTTCCTTATATGAATCTTATTCTCCGGACCATTCCGGATCTCCTCGTGATATCCCGGATCCCATCCGAGACTCTGAATAACATTCGGTCTCTTACTCATCATTCCATAACTACTCAAACAACGTCGAATCCTTAAGTGTGTCTCCCAACGGTTCATGAATTATGCGGACATGATCGAGACACTTCTCCAAACAATAACCAATAGAGGAATCTGGAAATTCATATGGCTCCCACATATTTCTACGATTACTTTGCGATCGAATGAACCACTTACATACGATACCAATTTCCCTTTGTCTCACGATAGTTTACTTATCCGAGGTTATGATCGTCGGTATCTCTGCATACCTAGTTCAACCTTGTTACTGATAAGTACTCTTTTCTCGTTCCCGTGATATCTGATCCCTTGTGAGCCATTCACATGCTTGCAAGCTAATTGGATGAAATTCCACCGAGAGGGCCCAGAGTATATCTATCCGTCATATGGATGGACAAATCCCACTCTTGATCCATGTGTCTCAACCAATACTTTCCGAACACTCAATGCCACCCTTATAGCCACCCAGTTACGGTGTGGTGTTTGATGTCATCAAAGCATCCTTCCGGTGAAGGTGATATGCATGATCTCATGGTCGAAGGAATTTAGGTTATTATGTATCAGAAAGCATATAGCAATTGAACTATTAAAATGACTTGATCTTTATGCTACGCTTATCTATTGGAGTATGTCCACCATATCATTCTCCTAACAATATGATCTTGTTGTTAATAACATCTCAATGTTCATGATAGGGAAACCACAATCATTTATTAACCAACAAGCTAGTATTATAAAGAGGCTTTACTAGGGACTTCAATTTAAGTTTACAAATCACACAAGTATTAATGTTTCCTTGTTAATACTATTATAGCATGAATGTAAACATTTATCATAAACACAAAGATATAATAATAACTACATTTATTATTGCCTCTAGGGCATATCTCCAACAGTCTCCCACTTGCACTAGAGTCATCTAATCTAGATTACATGGTAATATACCGAACACCCATGGCAGTTTGGTGTTGGTCATGTTTTGCCCTCGGGAGAGGTTTAGTCAACGGATCCGCCACATTCAGTTATGTGTGTACTTTGCAAATCTTTATGTCCCCATCTTGGACATGTTCTTGAATAGCGTGAAAACGTAGCTTGATGTGCTTCAGCTTCTTGTGTGACCTTGGTTCTTGCGCATTGGCTATGGCCCCCATGTTATCACAGTAGATAGACATTGGGTCCAGCGCACTAGGAACCACACTCAGCTCTGTAATGACCTCTTTCATCCATATCGCTTCTTGTGAAGCCTCTGAAGCAGCCATGTATTCCGATTCAGTTGAAGATCTCGCCACAACGCTTTGCTTTGCACTCCTCCAGCTTACTGCTGCACCATTCAAAGTAAATACGTATCCAGATTGTGATTTAGAATCATCCGGATCGGTGTTCCAACTAGCATCAGTGTAACCATTAACAACGATCTGTTCATCACCTCCATAAGAAAGAACCATATCCTTAGTTCTTCTCAAGTACTTAAGGATGTTTTTGACCGCTGTCCAATGATCCACTCCTGGATCACTTTGATATCTGCTAGTTAAACTAACAGCATACGCAATGTAGGGTCTAGTACATAGCATGGCATACATTAGAGATCCTATGGCCGAGGCATAGGGAGTCTAACTCATCCTTTCTCTATCTTCTGCCGTTGTCGGACTTTGAGTTTTACTCAAGGTCGTATTGGGCAACATGGTCAAGAACCCTTTCTTGCTATCACATGAACTTCTTCCGGTGCTGCGCTACTCGCAATTTCGAGAGAAGGTTAGACAACCTCGTCGAGTTCTACTTTCGTTCCAGTCACTTCTTTTGAGAGAAATTCCTTCTCTAGAAAGGATCCATTCTTAGCAACGAAGATTTTGCCTTCGGATCTATGATAGAAGGTATACCCAATAGTTTCCTTCGGGTATCCTATGAAGACGCATTTTTCCGCTTTGGGTTCAAGCTTGTACGGCTGTAACTTCTTTACATAGGCTTCGCAACCCCATACTTTAAGGAACGACAATTTAGGTTTCTTCCCAAACCATAATTCATACGGTGTCGTTTCAACGGATTTAGATGGTGTCCTATTTAAAGTGAATGCGGCTATTTCTAATGCATAACCCCAAAATGATAGCGGTAAATCTGTAAGTGACATCATAGAACGAACCATATCTAAGAGAGTTCGATTACGACGTTCGGACACACCATTACGCTGTGGTGTTCCCGACGGTGTCAATTGTGAAAGTATTCCTCATTTCTTCAAATGCTCGCCAAACTCGTAACTTAGATAATCACCTCCACGATCAGAACGTAGAAATTTAATCTTCTTGTTACGTTGATTCTCCACCTCACTTTGAAATTCCTTAAACTTCTCGAAAGTTTCGGACTTATGTTTCATGAAATAGATATACCCATATCTACTCAAGTCATCCGTGAAGGTAAGAACATAACGATAACCACCGCGCGATGCTACACTCATTGGACCACACACATTGGTATGTATGATTTCCAATAAGTCCATAGCTCGCTCCATCATACCAGAAAATGGAGTCTTAGTCATTTTACCCATCAGACATGCTTCGCATCTTTCAAGTGATTCGAAATCAAGTGAATCAAGAAGTTGTTATCGCCGTATTTTGGCCAAAGACGGAGATGGGCCGTGATCAAGATGGGCTTGGAAGATGCATATATTCAACGTGTTGTTGGATCGGCCTAGTGCGTGGATTTGGGCTAAACTGCCCGTGTATCTTGTATCATAGTAGGTTTCGTGTTAGTTTAGGTTCCGTTTCAGTTTAGATAAAGATAGAGTTGTAGAGTTATTCCAAAAGTAGAGAGTCTCCGGACTATAAATATGTACCTAAGGTTATCGAGAAAAAGAGGACAATCACGTTCACAACAAACACAATCTCGGCGCATCGCCACCCCTTGTTTCTAGGGTTTCTTTCGGGTAAGTGTCATGCTGCCTAGATCGCATCTTGCGATCTAGGCAGTATCTTTACTTATGCGTTAATTGGTGTTACTCGTACTGAAGCCTTTTTGATGGCGAGTAACACTACTATCGTAGATTTGTTGAGGCTAGCATCAGTGCTTTTCCGTTATAATTGTTTATGCTACATCTAAGTTACCTCGCTACCTTTGCACCTCTTCCCAAGTGCAAGGGTAGCATCTTGCTTGATCTTTATTTAGTTGATTCGATCTGTTATGGTTGTGCCTTGTTCACCAAGGTTTAGTTTAACATCTACGTAGTCAGGCCTTATAAACGGGTTGAACGATCCAGTGGTACGTAAGGACGTGGTTTGCTAGTTTTAGAGAAGTTTTTCCGGTAATTGACTTTACGTCGGTTGTTAGGCCTCCTCTAGAATTAGTTTTCTATCATCTTTTGTATCTACTAGGCTCAATTACGTGTAGGACGTTCCAGTTACGTGGTGAAAACATTAAACTATCGTAGATCGATTTAACTTGTAGTGATCAAGCAAAACCCCATGTTATCATAACAATCTAATGCAGAACCATGGGTTAATCGGCTCTAGGATCCGATTCACAGGGAAACCTGGGAGCCGTTCACGGCTCGAATTTTACGTATACTTGTTTACCATGCAGGAAATCAATCGGAGCAATCCTTCACCTTCCTGATCAGGTATAGGTCGGTGTATCTCGAACCAAGCCGGGACGCGTCTGGGAGTTTTGCGAGCCGTTGCAGGGACCGAGCCCACCAGCGATTAGGAGCCTCCGGCTCTTTGTGTTGCTCGTCGCTGCTCGCCGGTGAGTTTTGGCAGGCAACACATTCTGGCACGCCCGGTGGGACATTCAACAACATCTGCATCAACATCCGACGCTGAGATGGGGGACAGACCAGTCACTTACGACGATCTACCTGACGAGCACAAGGCCAAGTATGACGAGATCAAAGCTCTCTTCGAAGAAGACCTCATCGGCTCTTTTGAGAGGACCCGCAAGCATGGTATCAAGTGGAAGGGATTCTCGCCCGATGGTGCTCTTGATGAGGTGGATCTGTCTGTTCCTTTAGAGGAGCGCACCAGAGCTCTGCGACAGGAAGTCAACTACATGGTGGCTCATTCTCTTCACCGCCATTCTGAGAGCCTGGTGAACGCTTTTGAGCGGATCGCAGTTCGCGTAGTTCAGGAGATCATGAAACATCAGTATTCTCCGACGGGGCCTGCTCTGGGGACTCACCAGGGAGAAAGACCGCTCCAGGACAGGCCACCACTGCCATTCGCACTTGCGGCTCCGGAGCCGCCAGGGGCAGCCGCGTATGTCGTCTACAAGGTTGGAGGCGACCCAGCGATGCCGTTCTGTTTGAACCACCTAAAGAGATCCCACGGATATGTGTGCACTTACGTGCCGGACTGCAATAACGACACGCACCAGATTGCGCCGCAATTTCCGGCGGGAGTTCTGGAGCTGGGGTTTGATGGCGTTCACAGGCAGCGATGCAGGGTGGACGCCGACAAATGTGCATGGCTAGCCAAGTATGCCAATGGAACAAGCCATGAGAATCTAGCCCCTACAGCTCACACAGCGGAGCAAATCCGTCCCATCCCGAGCGACCAGTTCGGCTCCGTGCCAAAGAGAAGGACAATCGGCTATTCAAAGCCGTATCCCAATGAGTTTGATCCCGATTGCCTCCCAAGTATCGGCTCCACGAGTTCTCAAGGTTCACGGATCGGAAGGATCGAGCTCGATCGAGCACGTGAGCCGATACCGCACGCATTAGGCGTGGTTTCAAGATCGGATCAGCTGCGTAAGGTTCTTCGCGCAATCTCACGGCAGACCAGCTTTTGGATGGTACACCTCGCTACCACGATTCGATTCGGACACTGAAACAATGGAAGACCAGTTCCATACTCGATATCACTCGGAGGCTACAGGGTGGCATTGCGGACTGGCGCAGTACGGCGAAGCGAGGAGAAACCGTGCCGAGTATATCCGGTAACCGGGACCGTCAGAACCGATGTTACTCAGCTCGTTTAACTGAGAAAGAAGCAGTCGAGCTAGCAGTGTTGGGTCTCTCAGCACCCATCAAGGACCTGGCTTTCCAGGTAGAGTACAACTCGTTGGCGCACATGGCCCAGAAGCTAACAATGTATGAACAGCGCCACCACAGGTTGTACCAAGACAAATTCAAGCGTCCGATAGGCCTGTCGATGCGTAAGAAGATGATCCTACACAAGACCGAAGTGGCCGTGGCCGAATGGGCTCGAGGCGAGATCTGTGTCCTACAAATGGGTGAAAGCAAGACAGGGCCTGCAAAGGGTTCGACTTGATGTGAGCAAAGCCGAGCAGATATTCGATTCTTCTTTGAAGAAGCGGTGAGGTTACCGAAGGCCACAAAATCCCTACGGCTCGAAATGCACGGGAGACCATCTGCAAGTGGCATCATTCGTTCACCCACACCACCAATGGTTGCAAGAGCTACGTCGCCAAATCAAGCGGCGATAGAACAAGGCCGTCGATCCTTGGGCGGTTTGCCATGAAAGTGGACACAAACCCATTTCCGGCGTCAACATGGTAGAGCTCGATCGCTCCAAGGCGTCACCGGATTTCTCGTTAAGCGTTAATATGGCGGTCAGGTACCACCATGACACGCATAAGAAGGAAGGTGGTCGCTCTCGGGCAAAGAAAGAGAGGAGGCTAGTCCACGCGACCGGCCCAGCCACAATGACAAAGCGGTATAGGAGGAACAAGTGAGGAGAGTGCGATATCGAAGCCACATTCCACGCATCTCCTTAACAAGTATGAGCGCCAAGATGACCAACGTCCGCCGGCAGCGAGGCGACGAAGGATATGAACACCTCGCTAGGGGACGTCAAAAAGAAAAGGAAGGCGCAGACAAACATTGGGATTGTCCTTTCTTCAAGTATTCTTTGGGACGGGAATGAGCCGATTGCCTACAATCGACAACTGCCGGAATGTGGTCAAGGAGGAGGACAGGCGAGTTTCAGTGTTCCAACGTCTAGGGCCTCTCCCACCTCAGAGCCGTTACAGGGAGTCCGCCCGAGCAAACGTCCCCGAGAAGCCAAGGGATGACAAAGAAGAAGACAGGTATCACCGTCCTAGGTGGTGTCCCGACGGACTCAGACACACCCAAAAGCGCAGGGTGCAGCGGCTACGTAACTTGGAGGAAGCCGAAGCGCAGTATCTCCACGCTTTAAAGAAAGCACGGCCTGATCTGGCCGTCAGAGTGAGGCAGACTTTGGAAACGGAAGATCGCCCGGGAAGGAAGGAGTGGCGCCCCAAACCGGTAAAAGCCGATGCAAAGACATCGGCTGGCACAAACATGGTGTTCATACTTCCGTCGATTGCGCACAAGAACCAATGAGCTACCAAGGCACGGTTCACGCGCCCACGGTTATCTTTGAGAAGCCACGTGAGAAGGGTTACAAACATCGAAAGCCTGTACCTACGAGGTTACATCAATGGGCAACCTGTCGACAAGATGTTGGTGGACACCGAGCGGCATCAATATCATGCCATACTCTATGCTACGGCGTTTGGGGCGCTCACCGCAGATTTGATCAAAACCAACGTCACGTTAAGCGACTTCAACGGTCGGACTTTGAACGCATAAAGGCGTCTTGAGCGTAGATCGGCGTAAGCGAAAAACCATCCCCACGTCATTCTTCGTTGTGGACAGCAAAAGCACTTACATTGTCTTGCTAGGAAGGGATTGGATTCACGCTAATTGCTGCATTCCGTCCACAATGCACCAGTGCCTAATCCAGTGGGATGGAGATGAAGTGGAGGTCATCCACGCAGATGATTCTATCAAGATCTCCATAGCTGGCATGAACGTCTGGGAAGCAGAAGACCAAGAGCCGATCTCTGGAATCAGTCTAGACGGCTGTGAGCGGATTGAAGCTACAAAAAACGGGGTGAGGCTGGTCTTATCCACTGGCCTTACAGAGTAGAAAAGCCCACGATCATCCGTGGTACGGCCGATCCCTGCGATCGGCCACAAAAAATAAAAAGCAACGATCATACGACAAGCAGCTCATGTAGTCGTAGCAGAGAGATGCTCTGCCGTTGTAAAACAATAAGGTGTAAACCGTCCTTGACTAATGCAAGCAAAAAGGGGGACGATTCAAGCAATCGGCCCAAATTATTTTTGTTATCCTCACCTACCGTTTGCCCTGTGTTTAGCATCGATTTGACAGGTGACGGAAAGCTAGGGTATGGGTTCACATCCGCTGATGAACTAGAAGAAATCGACATTGGTCCTGGGGATAAGCCACGACCAACATTTATCAGCAAGAAGTTAGATCCGAGTATGCGGGGCCCTATGATAGCTCTGTTGAAAAATATCCGATCGCCGCTTTGGGACTACACGAAATGCAGGTTCGCAGAGCATCATTGAGCATCGACTCCGCTTAAAAAGGATTTCGCCATTTCAACAATGAGCACGACGGATGAAGGCCGAAATTGGAAGAAGTCAAGAAGGAGGTCGAGAAAATGTTGACACCAAGTTGATCGGGCCATGCGGTATCTTTGAGTGGATTTCTAGTATCGTACCTGTAGAGAAGAAGGATGGCCGTTGGCGTGTGGCCATAGATTTTCGGGATCTCAACAGAGCTACCCCAAAGGATGAGTATCCGATGCCGGTGGCAGAAACATTAATCAATGCAGCAGCTGGTCATAAGATTTTAAGCTTCATGGATGGCAATGCCGGTTAAAACCAGATTTTTATGGCTCCAGAGGACATACACAAGACTGCATTCAGAGTCCCAGGGTCAGTGGGGTTATTTGAATATGTAGTCATGACGTTTGGACTGAAGAATGCCGGCGCCACGTACCAAAGGGCCATGAATTATATTTTCCATGATCTGATCGGCAAACTGGTGGAAATTTACATCGACGACGTGGTGGTCAAGTCTGCTTCAGCACAAGGACACCTGGACGATCTGCAACGCGTCCTGGACCGAACAAGAAAATTCGGGCTACGGATGAATCCAAAGAAGTGTGCCTTGGTGTGGCGGTCAATTCTTGGGTTTTTGGTCCATGAACGCGAATTGAAATCGGCTGAAAAGTCGAGAGGCGGTCACGAACAATGAAGCCACCCACCACGAAGAAAGAACTGCAGTCTCTCATCGGCAAGATCAACTTCGTCAGAAGATTCATCTCTAATCTGTCAGGAAGGATAGAGCCGTTCATGGGACTAGTAAAAATCAAATCTGACGAGGAATTCCGCTGGGGGGCAGAACAACAACAAGCCTTCGACGAGATCAAAGAATATCTGATTAAACCTCCAGTGTTAGTTCCACCGCAGCCTGACAGGTCGTTCTACATTTACTTGTCAGTAGCTGACACGTCCATCGCCTCGGTGGTGGTGCAAGTTTATGATGGGCTGGAGCGAGTCGTCTTTTACATAAGCAGAAGGATCTTTGGACCTTGAGACAAGGTACCCTGATATCGATAAGTTGTGCCTCTGCCTGTTTTTCACCTGCACAAAGCTGCGCCATATTTTGCTATCAGTAGAGATTGTCATCATATGCAAGTCAGACGTCATAAAGCACATGCTGTCGGCTCCTATGTTGAAAGGCCGACTGGGCAAATGGATGTTTGCATTATCGGAGTTTGACATCCGGTATCAACCCGCGAAAGCAGTTAAGGGACAAGCGTTGGCCGATCTTATCGCCGAAAGGATCAACACCAATATAGCAGCACTGCAGATCCGAGCGTGGGCTATGTTTTTCGATGGATCGGTTTGTAACGATGGGAGCGGCATCGACATGCTACTCGTGTCGCCCCGGGGGGCAACATTCTCTTTCTCCATTAGGTTATCTGCACCTCGCACCAACAACGTCGCCGAGTATGAGGCGATACGCAAGGGAATGGAGTTGCTCATCGGCCGAGCGAGCGGTGGAAATTTTGGAGACTCCAAGTTGGTGATCTCCCTCACGGAGGACTACAAGTGCGAGCGAGTCCCTCTTCCCATTATGGCTGCACTGCCGGTGATGGCGCAATTCCGGTACATAAACTTCACTTGGATCCCACGATCGCGAGAATACCGAGGCGAACGATCTTGCAGATGGCTTCAGCTACAAGGGGCGTTGCGAGAAGGCCGATGGTCGTGCAGTTCACGGAAGCAGAGATCGAGAGCCGATATCTTCAATTACTTGAAGGATTCGGCTCGGGGGGAACCTAAACGGATAAGATACAAGGCCATGAAGTATGTGCTTATTGGGGACGACATGTTTCTGAGGACTCGGAGGGTTATTGCTCAAGTGCACAGGAGCCGAGGCCAATCGGCTCCTACACGAGGTACACGAAGGCGCCTGTGGAACTCACCAATCAGCTCATAAGATGAAATGGTTGATCAGGCGATCAGGGTTTTATTGGCCCACCATGCTTGAGGACTGTTTCAAGTACTACAAAGGGTATCAAGCATGTCAGAAATTTGGGAAAATTCAGATGGTACCCGCATCAGCAATGAACCCCATCATCAAGCCTTGGCCATTCCGAGGTTGGGGCATGGACATGATCGGCAAAATCAATCCTCCATCGAGCAAAGGCCACATGTGGATTTTGGCCATCACTGATTACTTCACTAAATGGGTGGAGGCTGTCCCGATGAAATCAGTAAACTCGAAGGATGTTATCAATTTTGTGAAAGAACATGTCATCCATAGATTCGGGATTCCCCAAACTATCACGACCGATGGAGGTTCGGTCTTTATTTCCCACGAGTTCAGAAAGTTCTGTGAGGACACAGGGATTAAGCTGATTCGATCATCTCCGTACTATGCTCAAGCAAATGGGCAAGCTGAAGCGTCCAACCAGAGCCTTATCAAGCTGATCAAGAGGAAAATCGATGAGCACCCTAGGCGTTGGCATGAGGTTTTGTCAGAGGCTTTATGGGCTTACCGCATGTCATGTCATGGGGCGATAAAAACCTCGCCGTACCATCTGGTCTATGGACAAGAAGCCGTATTGCCTTGGGAAGTTACGGCTGGATCGAGACGCGTCACTTTTCAGAACGATCTAACGGCTGAAGAATATGCAGCTTTGATGAGTGATAGTGTTGAAGATGTGACTGAGCTTAGGCTGTGGTCGCTTGAGAAAATCAAAGAGAACAAGGCCAAAGTAGCTCGTGCATACAACAAGAAAGTGAAGCCAAAGGAGTTCCACGTTGGTGATCTGGTATGGGAAGCTGTGTTGCCCTTGGGGACTAAGGATGCAACATATGGTAAATGGTCTCCAAATTGGCATGGGCCGTACAGGGTCGATCAAGTTTTAAGAGGAAACGCATACATGCTCGAGCAGCTGGATGGCGTAAAGTTCCCAGTGGCGGTCAACGGCCAACATCTCAAGAAATATTTCCCAAGCATGTGGGACGATGGACAGTAAAATGTGAAGGCCGATACATGAAATCGGCCGAACAAAAAGAAAAAAAAAATATAGCCGATGCACAGCCATCGACTCTAGAGGTTCACACATGTTACAAACAGGTGCCAGTTTGCACATACAAGCTACTGAAGAAATGCTTCGAAGGCGTGGAGGGCGTCAGCACGGACACGATCCACCTCGGCGATCTCGGCTTCGTCGTCTTCGTCCTTGCCCGTCACTAGCTGCTTGCTCAGGGCACGTATGTCTGCCAGATCGTTTTTCAGTTGAGCTTTGAGGCCTTCCGCCTCGTTTTGGGAACGGGCTATGGATTCTTCCTTGTCACGGATGAGCTGTTTGGTCACCCGGACCTTCTCCTCAAGATCTTCCAGCTCCCTTTTCAAGGATGCGATCTCGGCGGTACTGACGGAGGTGTCCGTTTTAGCATCCAGAGACGCCTTTTTCTCGTTGAGTTGCTGACATCTGTCTGCAATATCGGCTTTCAACGGAAGTTGGGCGTGGCGCAGGTTGATCCTTTCACGAGCTGACTTCACCCGTGGCCCGAAGAAGGACAGATTTGCAACTGCCCAAAGCTTCACCTGCAATGCTACTGGAAGATGGTCCTGGATTTCGGCAAGGACGCTCTTCACTTCCTCAGAACCCTCGATCAACTCCTCGATCGGGGAGGACAGCAAGGTTTTAAGACGCTGGAATTGAGGTAGAGCGACCACGGCTGGTTCGGTTGGGCAACAGAGGGAGTTGGTTCGATGGATTCGTGAACGACGGCAAACGAAAGATCACAACTCGGCAGCCGTAAAAGAGTCGATATCGTCCAACGTGCAAGAATGAGCCGAAGAACTGAACGTACCTCTCCTAAGGTCGAGGGATAGCCGATGAGGAGACCATCGGTTTGTGTGGTTTCTTTGGAGGCTTGGCGAGAGTGGTAGCCGTTTCATCTACACCTTCGATTCCAGATCCGGCGTTAGCCTTCAATTGTCCGTGAAGACATCGATCATGCATGAAGGGTGTTCTTAGCGGTGTAAATAACGATAAATCGGCGGAAAAGGAAACAAGCGGGGAAGAATTGAAGGGTGGTGGTTATTGAAACCTCCGGCTCGTGAAGAAGCTTGTTGTCCTTCGAGCTCTCTTAGGACCCTTGAGATGGCCCGCCTCGGTGGTGCTCGGGGCGGAGTTCAGAGCCGAACTTTTCTCGAAGCCGATGGTGGTGAATCGCTGGTTCGGTGTGATGGTTCTCTCGAGAATCCGTTGGGCCGATTCTCCTCGACTAATCTGGGTATCCTCCTTTGGAGGTGTCTTCGACGCTTTGTAAAGGGGAACCCGATGGCGAGCATGTTTGCAAGTAGAAGAATGGCGAGGATCGATCAAGGCTGAATTAGCTTACATGCGGTATGCAGGGAAGACTCGGCGCCTCAAGGTCTTCCTAGCAGCGCCTTCCTCACCATCGTTCAGTTTTAGTCGAACTCGAGGGTGACTTAGGAATTCTGGTTTCTTGGAAGCGATTGCGGTGTTATCGGCTTCCAGAACCGACAATTCGTCAACCTCGCCATTCTGAAAGATCGCCATTCTTCAAACATGCTCGCGCATCGTTCCTCTTACTGTAATGTTGCTGCCAAAACTCACCGCGGCAGCGACGAGCAACACGGCGGAGGCTCCCGGAAATTTGGTGGGCCCTGGTCCCTCGGGCAACGGCCCGCAAAACTCCGGCACACGTCCTGGCTTGGTTCGAGGGCGTGCCACCTGACCTATACCTGGTCAGGAAGGTGATGGATTGCTCCAATTGATTTCCTGCATGATAAACAAGTATACTTAAAATTCGAGCCGTGACCGGCTCCCAGGTTTCCCTGTGAATCGGCTCCTAGAGCCGATTAACCCATGGTTCTGCATTAGATTGTTATGATAACATGGGGTTTTACTTGATCACTACAAGTTAAATCGATCTACGATAGTTTAATGTTTTCACCACGTAACTGGAACGTCCTACACGTAATTGAGCCTAGTAGATACAAAAGATGATAGAAAACTAATTCTAGAGGAGGCCTAACAACCGACGTAAAGTCAATTACCGGAACAACTTCTCTAAAACTAGCAAACCACGTCCTTACGTACCACTGGATCGTTCAACCCGTTTATAAGGCCTGACTACGTAGATGTTAAACTAAACCTTGGTGAACAAGGCACAACCATAACAGATCGAATCAACTAAATAAAGATCAAGCAAGATGCTACCCTTGCACTTGGGAAGAGGTGCAAAGGTAGCGAGGTAACTTAGAGGTAGCATAAACAATTATAACGGAAAAGCACTGATGCTAGCCTCAACAAATCTACGATAGTAGTGTTACTCGCCATCAAAAAGGCTTCAGTACGAGTAACACCAATTAACGCATAAGTAAAGATACTGCCTAGATCGCAAGATGCGATCTAGGCAGCATGACACTTACCCGAAAGAAACCCTAGAAACAAGGGGTGGCGATGCGCCGAGATTGTGTTTGTTGTGAACGTGATTGTCCTCTGGAGCCATAAAAATCTAGTTGTAACCGGCATTGCCATCCATGAAGCTCAAAATCTTATGACCAGCTGCTGCATTGATTAATGTTTCTGCCACCGGCATCGGATACTCATCCTTTGGGGTAGCTCTGTTGAGATCCCGAAAATCTATGGCCACACGCCAACGGCCATCCTTCTTCTCTACAGGTACGATACTAGAAATCCACTCAGCATACCTGCATGGCCTGATCAACTTGGCTGTCAACATTTTCTCGACCTCCTTCTTGACTTCTTCGAATTTCGCCTTCATCATCGTGCTCATTTCTGAAATGGCGAAATCCTTTAAGCGGTCGATGCTCAATGATGCTCCTATCTAACCTGCATTTACGTAGTCCCGTGAGCGATCGGATATTTTTCACAGGCTATCATAGGACCCCGCATACTCGGATCTAACTTCTTGCTGATAAATGTTGGTCGTGGCTTATTCCCAGGACCAATGTCGATTTCTTCTAGTTCATCAGCGGATGTGAACCCATACCCTAGCTTTCCGTCACCTGTCAAATCGATGCTAAACACAGGGCAAACGGTAGGTGAGGATAACAAAAATAATTTGGGCCGATTGCTTGAATCGGCCCCCTTTTTGCTTGCATTAGTCAAGGACGGTTTACACCTTATTGTTTTACAAAGGCAGAGCATCACTCTGCTACGACTACATGAGCTGCTTGTCGTATGATCGTTGCTTTTTATTTTTTGTGGCCGATCGCGAGGATCGCCGTATACCTGATGATCGTGGGCTTTTCTACTCTGTAAGGCCAGTGGATAAGACCAGCCTCACCCCGTTTTTTGTAGCTTCAATCCGCTCACAGCCGTCTAGACTGATTCCAGAGATCGGCTCTTGGTCTTCTGCTTCCCAGACGTTCATGCCAGCTATGGAGATCTCGATAGAATCATCTGCGTGGTCTTCCTAGCGGCTGCCTTCCTCACCATCGTTCTGGTTTTAGTCGGAACTCGAGGGGCAGCTGACTTAGGAATTGCTGGTTTCTTGGAAGCCGATTGCTGTTTCTACATTATAACCTTTTTCAGAGGTGGCGAGTCTTTGCAGAAAAGAACCACAGGAGCTGGCGGGAAGAACTCGAAGGGGGAGCCGTCGCTGTGCGTAGGCTCAGGGCCATCTTGTTGCTGCAAAGAGAAAGAATGGATTAGTAAAAGGATCAATTGCAAGCTGTATCAAGAAAATTTGCAAGTAGTGGTACCTGTTCCACGGGGATGTCATAGTCAGCATCGAGCTGTTTCAACAACGGTCCCAGAGCCCTCCTGAAGGCGTGAGTTTTCCACATCATCCACTAGTCTTCGAAGCCGTCAGTTGATGAAGCGAAGGTGAGGTCATTTGGAATAGGGATGGTCAGAGCATCAAAGAAGGAATAACACCTTTGGCTGGTGAGAGGATCAGGCAGGTCGGCTCTGCTTTCCGTAAGATGATGGAGAAAGAAGTGGGGAGCTACTTGTCCAAGGCCGAATTGGTGGGCCACTAAGACTGGCTGGTAGAATTCGTACCCAGGTTTGATTATTACTGGGCGTACTCATGCCAACCGGAAGGAACAGGACGAATCACGGTGGAAAAAGAGTCTGAGTGCTAGTGTCATCGGCAAAATTGTCCAGCCTGAAGGAGAGTGGATTTTCAAAGTGTTCCGATTCCTCCATATAAGGGAAGAAAGTAGGGTTTTCCAGGCCCTGGAAGAAAGTGCTGAACCACTTGGATGCTTCCTGAGGGGATAGTTTGCTTCCTGGCAGCCTATACAAAGCTTGGCCATAACTAGTGCATCGGATCTGTTTCCCTTTGACATCTGGGAAGGTGCAACTCGCCAAAAGGGGGAAGTTTGGGATGTGATTTTGGAAATACAGCTGAGCCCATAGCTGAATAAACCACCAAGGACCACCTGTTTTAACTGCTATGCCAGAGAACAGCTTGATAGACATCAATTGGAGGTATCAATAGACTTCTCCAAGAAACAATTTGCCGAGGCCAAGTTGAGTACCTTTGGCCAGTTCGTGGGCTAAGGAGAGATAGTTTTTGGTTGGAGCCAGGGAAGGGCCACAGAATATGAAATGCTCCAGCGGAAGTTGAGAAAGGTCAGATGTTCTTTCTGAGACAGACCTTTGTTTTCATATGGCGTTGGAGGTAAGCACCCACTGCGATGCATTTTGGAAGACAGTTTGTAGGGACTTTGGTCACCTTGAAAGCAGAGGGGTGGGCGGTGACATCCGAGCCGATGATCATCACCACGTCTAACAAGGTTGGTGACATAGGGCCATGACCGAACATAAAGCAGTTGAGCGTCGGACGAGAAAGCCGATGGTTTTAAGGTTCTCATGTTTTTCAAGAGGAGACAATGATAAGTGCAAGGCATCGGCTATCCCTGTAGTTTCCCATTGGGATTGGTAAGCTCTAGCTACTCTACTGAACCAAGAGACCCAGTGTTCAGGGGGATTAGGCCAGGCTCGCAGACAGTCGGCCAGAGTTCGATCTAGGTCTTGGCTTCTTAAGGATTCTATTTGCTTCGCAAGAAATCAGATGAGCAGGGCTAGATTCTGTGCGAGGGCCAAGACAGAGGGAGTTTGGGAGAGAAGGATGCGGCAGCAGAATGTCTGAAACCTAGAAAGATTAATGGTGGAATAAGGCATTAATTCAGGTGTTCGCCATTAAATTCTAACATCGCGTTCAGACTGCGAAGAGTAGGCGTACCTTCAGACCGAAGACCTCTGGATTGGTATTGGACGATTCCGCCATCTAGTTTGCTGACGAAGATGAATCTATGAAGTTGGGGTCAAGGGTTCGTGTCGCTGTGAGCTCGATCTGGTCGGTGGGCAATTGGAGATCTGGGTCGCCCTTTTTGAAGAAGGTCGCAGGTTACCGTTTGAAACCAAAGAGTGGCCGTTTAGATTTGCCTAAGTATACGACCCAGTTTGGACCCTGTCAACGTTTTTTGGGGAAAGCCGATGCGTGGTCATCGGCTCTTTGCAGTTTGACTTGTTTGGTATGCAGTGCGAGATGATGAAAGCCGTCTGATGTTATCGTTTTCTGGAGCATCAACCTGTTTTCGTTATCGGCAAAATTGGGGCGACAAAGCAATCGTCGAGAAGCAGATTTTCATTCATTCAAAAGCGGATTGCTTACAAACGACTGAGGTATTACAAAAGGGAGCATACTACTACTACTACTACTACTACTGGTTCCTAATCTAGCCCGAGGTCGTCGTCGCTGTCGTCGCCGCCGTCTTGTGCGCTATCCTCGGCGCTGCTTCCGGCGTCGTCTTCGCTGCTGCTGCTGAAGAAGCCAGCAGGGGCCTCCTCGTCTTAAATCGCCGGTATCCTCGCTGGACCCGGTGCGGAAGTACTTCACCGGCTGGTACTCCTCGGAGGAGGTGTCCTCCTCTTCCTCCTCCTCCTCGGAGGAGTCGACGTCGTCCCAGGACATGGCGTCGTCGGTGCTGTCCGCCTCCAGTTCCCCATCGGCGAGGAACTGCAGGTCCTCCTCGCCGTCGGTCATGGACGCGTCGTCCTCCGACCAGGCGGTGAAGTCCCAGTATCTCTCGTCCCACCATTGTGGGGCGAGAGCGTTGTACGCCGCCATCGACGGGTGTTCTGGCGTCGGCTCTCGGTCGCTCATCGAGTTGGAGGCGTGGGAGGACAGGCCAGAGGAAGCAGAGGAGGCCATGGCGAGAAAGAGGGTTTTTTCGGTGGAGGAGGAAGAAGGGTTTTCTCTTTGCTACTGGAGGAAGATGGGGACTGCGAACTGCTCAGACGGATTTAAATAAGGGGAATATTGGAGAGACGGTTCAATGCCATAGCGGTTTCCCAGATTGCACTGCCAAAATCGTCAGATCATGCACTGCGGAGGAGTTGAGAAGACAGGGCATCATGATGAAGGGGTAGCGTGACGATTCTGTTTTGCCACGCATTCTGTCAACGCGCAACCCGATACAAAAAAAAGGGGGAGAGGAGAAGAAAAAACACAGAGTGGTTTTGGAATTATTATTGCCAAAACCAGGGGGGCATGTGTTATCGCCGTATTTTGGCCAAAGACGGAGATGGGCCGTGATCAAGATGGGCTTGGAAGATGCATATATTCAACGTGTTGTTGGATCGGCCTAGTGCGTGGATTTGGGCTAAACTGCCCGTGTATCTTGTATCATAGTAGGTTTCGTGTTAGTTTAGGTTCCGTTTCAGTTTAGATAAAGATAGAGTTGTAGAGTTATTCCAAAAGTAGAGAGTCTCCGGACTATAAATATGTACCTAAGGTTATCGAGAAAAAGAGGACAATCACGTTCACAACAAACACAATCTCGGCGCATCGCCACCCCTTGTTTCTAGGGTTTCTTTCGGGTAAGTGTCATGCTGCCTAGATCGCATCTTGCGATCTAGGCGATATCTTCTTATGCGTTAATTGGTGTTACTCGTCTTAAGCCTTTTGATGGCGAGTAACACTACTATCGAGATTTGTTGAGGCTAGCATCAGTGCTTTTCCGTTATAATTGTTTATGCTACCTCTAAGTTACCTCGCTACCTTTGCACCTCTTCCCAAGTGCAAGGGTAGCATCTTGCTTGATCTTTATTTAGTTGATTCGATCTGTTATGGTTGTGCCTTGTTCACCAAGGTTTAGTTTAACATCTACGTAGTCGCCTTATAAACGGGTTGAACGATCCAAAATGCGTAAGGGCGTGGTTTGCTAGTTTTAGAGAAGTTGTTCCGGTAATTGACTTTACGTCGGTTGTTAGGCCTCCTCTAGAATTAGTTTTCTATCATCTTTTGTATCTACTAGGCTCAATTACGTGTAGGACGTTCCAGTTACGTGGTGAAAACATTAAACTATCGTAGATCGATTTAACTTGTAGTGATCAAGAAAAACCCCATGTTATCATAACAATCTAATGCAGAACCATGGGTTAATCGGCTCTAGGAGCCGATTCATTGTGAAACTGGGAGCAGTCACGGCTCAATTTTACGATACTTGTTTACCATGCAGAAATCAATCGGAGCAATCCTTCACCTTCCGATCAGGTATAGGTGACACGCCTCGAACCAAGCCAGACGCTGTCGGAGTTTTATGCCGTTGCCCGAGGGACCGTGCCACCAGCAGTTAGCCTGGAGCCTCTTCGTGTTGCTCGCATTTCGCCGGTGAGTTTTGGCAGCAAGAAGTCCATCGGAATGGAGTTTCTTCATGCGCTTCACTCAATGTGACCAAGGCAGCGATTGCCACATATAGGTCGAGTTATCGCTCGATTTCAAACGTTTAGCCTCAATGTTATTAATATGTGTATTTCCACTATCGAGATTCAATAAGAATAGACCATCTATCAGAGGTGCATGTGCATAAAACATATTACTCATATAAATCGAACAACCATTATTCTCGGACTTAAACAAGTAACCGTCTCGCAATAAACAAGATCCCAATATAATGTTCGTGCTTAACACAGGCACCAAATAACAATTATTTAAGTATAAAACTAATACCGATGGTAGATGAAGGGGTAGCGTGCCGACCGTGATCACATCAACCTTTGATCCGTTTCCCACGCGCATCGTCACCTCGTTCTTCGCTAGCTTCTGTTTATTCTCAAAGACTGTTTCGAGTTACAAATATGAGCAACCGAACCAGTATCAAATACCCAGGCACTACTATGAGTACTAGTGAGATACACATCAATAACATGTATATCGGATATACCTTTCTTCTTGATGTTGCTGTTCTTCAAATCCGCCAAGTACTTTGGGCAATTCTTCTTCCAGTGACCTTCTCCCTTGCAGTAAAAGCACTCAGTATCACGCTTAGGTCCAGCCTTGGTCTTCTTCGTCGGCGCGGTAACTTTCTTACCACCCTTCTTGAAGTGTCCCTTTTTCTTAGACTTACCTTTCTTGAATTTGGTGGTCTTATTGACCATCAACACTTAGTGATCTTTCTTGATCTCCACTTCTGTAGATTTCAACATGGCAAAGAGTTCTGGCAACTGCTTGTTCATGTTTTGCATATTGTAGTTCATCACAAAGTTCTTGTAACTTGGTGGTAGTGATTGGAGGACACGATAAATCCCCAAAGCATTAGGAATCACTATACCCAAGCTTCGAAGTTTGTTTGCGTGCCCAGACATCTTAAGAACATTCTCACTAAAGGAGCTTCCCTCTTCCATCTTGGAGTTAAAGAACTTTTCAGAAGCCTCATAGCTCTCAATTGCCGCGTGAGTCTCAAAGATCAATTTGAGATCACGGACAATATCATGTGGGTCTGAATTCTCAAACCTTTTCAAGCTCGATTCTAAACCATACAAGATAGCACCGAACTGTGGAGTCTTGAGTCTTCCGAGCGAGGTAAACATTCTTTACTTCATCGGTAGCAGAGTCAAGTGGGTCACCCAATGTGCATCCAAAGACATAGGTCAAATTACCACTGTGAGGACAATCCTCAAATTGCGGAACCAATCCATGAAGTTGCTTCCATTGTTTTTCAACTTTTCTTTCTCTAGGAACGCATTAAAATTGATGGTAGGGGCCGCCATTGATCTACAACATATTTGCAATAGTTTAGACTAAGTTTATGACAAATTGAGTTCTAATTAATAGTTAAATTAATCTAGGTGAACTCCCACTTAAAACAACATCCCTCACATTGTTTTAGTGATCACACGAACCAAATCCACCACATCAACACCGATCATCACGAGAGTTGATATAGTTTCAATGGCGAACAATCGACATGTTCATCATATCTACTATATGATTCATGCTTTACCTTTCGGTGATCCGTGTTCCGAGACCATGTCTGTACATGCTAGGCTCGTCAAGATCAAACCTTAGCTTCCGCATGAGAAAATCTGGCTTGCTTACGTTGTATACACTTGCGGAATCTAACACACCCGATCATCACGTGGTGCTTCGAAACAACAAGCTTTAGCAACGGTGCTTACTAAGGATGAACACTTTAGAACTTGAAATTCATGTGCATGAGGGATCATCTTATAATGCTACCGTTGTTAACTAATCAATACAAGATGCATAAAGGATTAACATCACATGCAATTCATAATATGTGATATGATATGACCTTTCTTCTTTGTGCTTCCGATCTCCATCTTCAAGCACGAACATGATCTCCATCATCACCGGCATTGCATCAAGGTCAATGATGCTGCTCCATGGTTGTCGTCCACCGGCTTCAACTATTACAACTACTTTGAATAGACACACGTGTCTTAACAGAAATTAAAGACAACCATATGGCTCCTGCCGGTTGCCAACTTACAATAAGGAACATTGCATACATTAAATATAATCACAATCATGGCCATATCACATCACAACACACCCCTGCAAAACAAAGTTAGACGCCTCTACTTTCTTTGCATGTTTTACGTGGTTTGGGGCTTTCAATAAGTGTCGTTCTAACTTACGAACAAGAACCACAACATTGATACTAGCATTGTCAATCACCCGTTGTAAATTGAATCTTAACTATGTTGAGAGAAACAGGCACCCGCAAAGCCACTTATGCAATACAAGTTGCATGTCAAGCGTGGAGCAAGTCTCATGAACGATGTCATGTAAGGTTAGCCCGGGCCGCTTCATCCTACCATCCCGCAAGATGCAAAGTACACAAGAAGCAATCGAAAATAAAAGCATCAACGCCCACAATGACCATTGTGTTCTACTCGTGCAACAGATCTACATATAGACACGGCTCTGATACCACTGTAGGGTTTCGTAGCATGGAAAACAAAAATTTTCTACCGCATACAAACAAACAAACCAAGATCTATCTACTAGATTGTAGCAACGAGTCGATGGAATAACTCACCCTCGAAGATTCCAAAGTGTTTAACGAGAGCGGATTCTCGTGGGTGATGTAGTCGTACTCTTGCCGATCTCAAGATCGCGTAGTCGATCCTTCCCAGGCTGCTCGTTACGGCGCTCCCAATCGTCACACGTTCGGTACTCGACGAATACCTTCCTCTCCCTTGTTCCAGCAGGCAGCGGAGGTTGTAGCACTCTCCTCGCGATTCCGGCAGCACAACGACCTTGTACCGGAAGTAGAGGGGGGATCTCGCAGGGCTTCGCCTTAAGCCGGAGCGAGTATGGTGGACTATGAGAGAGATCCTCGACAATCTAGGGTTTAGACGCACCAAGGAGGAGCTAGGCCGGTGGCTAGGGTTTAGCTAGGCGGCGGCAGCTTGCCCTAGGCGGCGGCAGCAGGAGGTGGCAGCGCCGGGGCTAGGGTTTGCGGGGTGGAGGTGTTGTGTCTTGGAGGGGCAGCCCTGCCCCTCCTTATATAGGTGGAGGGCGCCCAGGAGGGAGTCCCTCCCAACTCGGTTTCCCAAGTGGGCGGGGTGGAGGAGGAAATCCTCCCCAAGTAGGTTTCCTACTTCCCCTCCACCTTCCAAAATAGTCGTTTGACTTTTCAAATTGGCGTTTGACTTTTCAAACTAGGATTTGATTAAACCCTTTATTTTGTTCAGCGATGACACCTAGTACATGATGCAATCATTCCAACTTGGTATGACACATTCATGTACCCTTCCCCTCCGGAGTGCCGGACATTCCAGAACCTTCTAGAACATTCCTGATGAAAACACCGGAACCATTCTCCAACCCCGAAACAGGACTTTCCTTATATGAATCTTATTCTCCGGACCATTCCGGATCTCCTCGTGATATCCCGGATCCCATCCGAGACTCCGAACAACATTCGGTCTCTTACTCATCATTCCATAACTACTCAAACAACGTCGAATCCTTAAGTGTGTCTCCCTACGGTTCATGAATTATGCGGACATGATCGAGACACTTTTCCGAACAATAACCAATAGAGGAATCTGGAAATTCATATGGCTCCCACATATTTCTACGATTACTTTGCGATCGAATGAACCACTTACATACGATACCAATTTCCCTTTGTCTCACGATAGTTTACTTATCCGAGGTTATGATCGTCGGTATCTCTGCATACCTAGTTCAACCTTGTTACCGATAAGTACTCTTTTCTCGTTCCCGTGATATGTGATCCCTTGTGAGCCAGTCACATGCTTGCAAGCTAATTGGATGACATTCCACCGAGAGGGCCCAGAGTATATCTATCCGTCATATGGATGGACAAATCCCACTCTTGATCCATGTGTCTCAACCAATACTTTCTGAACACTCAATGCCACCCTTATAGCCACCCAATTACGGTGTGGTGTTTGATGTCATCAAAGCATCCTTCCGGTGAAGGTGATATGCATGATCTCATGGTCGAAGGAATTTAGGTTATTATGTATCAGAAAGCATATAGCAATTGAACTATTAAAATGACTTGATCTTTATGTTATGCTTATCTATAGGAGTATGTCCACCATATCATTCTCCTAACGATATGATCTTGTTGTTAATTACATCTCAATGTTCATGATAGGGAAACCACAATCATTTATTAACCAACAAGCTAGTATTATAAAGAGGCTTTACTAGGTACTTCAATTTAAGTTTACAAATCACACAAGTATTAATGTTTACTTGTTAATACTATTATAGCATGAATGTAAACATTTATCATAAACACAAAGATATAAATAACTACATTTATTATTGCCTCTAGGGCATATCTCCAACAGTTGCCACTAAGGAGAAAACAACGGTCTCTTGTTCATAGAACAAGTGGATTGTTTACCTTACACACTTTGCTTAAAGCAATTGTCTGTTTCTTGCAACTTAATACTGGAGGGGGTTAAGATGATAACCCAAAGGTGGACTTCTAGTCATAGATGTAGTTGGATGGCGGTCTATGTATATTGTTGTATTGTCCAATCGAATCTCATAGGATCTTTATGTCTAGTATTGCATTGTTATGCCTTGCTCAGTCATGTCAATTGCCCTGCTGTAATTTATTTACCCAACATACCATGTTTTTTATCTAAGGACAAAACCTCTAGTGAACTATGGACCCCGGTCCAATCTTTACCATTGATACATCTTTCACTATTATTGTTTAATTGCTGCAAACCATCATCACCTTCCACACCATACAGTTAATCCTTTGTTACAGCAACCGGTGAGATTGACAACCTCACTGTTAGTTGGGGAAAGTCTTGATTTTGTGTTGTGAAGGTTTCCTTCCTCCTACTGGTTTGATAACCTCGGTTTCTTACTGAGGGAAGACTTGATGTTATGCTGCATTATACCTTGCTCTTGGGGTTTCCCGACGAAGCGCTCCATGTTGACGCAGCGCCATCAAGATTTTCTGGCATCGTTGCCGGGAAGGCTAAGGATGTCTTCACACGGGAGTCCTCCTCAACCTTTCTCTTTACTTTGTTTTGAGTTTGCTTAGTTTCTTTTGCTTGATTTTGTTTGCCTCTTTCTAACGAAAACTCCAAAAAAATTAGTTTAGTTTGGTTTGCTTTCTCTTATCAAAAACACACAAAAAATTAGTTCCTCCTCTAGCTGCTGCTGCTGTTTTTGGCTTGCTCCACTTTTGCCAAAATGAAGTCTGCTGAGAACACCAAGTTGTGTGACTTCACTAGCACAAACAACAATGATTTCCTTAGCACTCCTATTGCTCCACCTGCTCCTGATGCTACCTTTTATGAAATTAAGCCTGCTTTGTTGAATCTTATGATGAGAGAGCAATTTTCTGGTGATAGTTCTGATGATGATGATGCCCATCTCAATAACTTTGTTGAACTTTGTGAGATGCAAAAGAATAAGGATGTAGATGGAGATATTATTAAGCTCAATTTATTTCCTTTCTCCCTGAGAGGAAAAGCTAAAGAATGATTGCTATCCTTGTCTAGAAATAGTATTGATTTTTGGATTAAGTGCAAAGATGCTTTTATTGGAAAGTACTACCCTCCTGCTAAGATTATATCTATGAGAAGTGATATTATGAAATTTAAACAACTTTATAATGAACATGTTGCTCAAGCTTGGGAAAGAATGAAATATTTGGTTAAGAATTGCCCCACTCTTTGGTTAAGAATTACCCCACTCGGTAACCTCGATTTCTTACTGAGAGAAAACTTGCTGTTGTGCTACATCATATATTGCTCTAGGGGTTTCCCAACGGGGCATCAACACGCATCAAGACTCATCTCCGAGCTAAGAATCTTCATGCCCGCTGTCGGCAAAGTTTGACGATAGTTTTAAACTGCATAATAAATTAAAAATGATCCAAACAATGAGAAACCTTCATATGGTGTCATATTATGTGATAAAGTTAGAAGGAAAAATATCAAACTTGGTATATTGATTATGTCTCAAAAAACCTTCACAAAATGACCTATCTCATTTGAGGTTTCCTGACTTTCGGGTCAAATGACCAATTTTATGGCTAGAATCAAGGCATACTTTGTGATAGTATGTCCGTATTGTGCATACATGTGCATAATGGGATGACAAACAATATTACAGGAGGAAGTTTTCCTTTTGGTCGCGTCAAAAAGCCATTTTCCATTTTCCGAGTGCAAAAAACAGGCACTTTGTGAAGGAACCACCAAATAGATAATTCAAGATGATATCACCACTTTTTCAAAAATGCTAGACCACTTTATATGGACAATGTCCTAACAGGGGATCTCAAACCCTTCCGTCCATCCTAGGTAAAAAAGACAAATTCCTGCTGAATCAGTAGTAAGTGGGTCAGATATGAAATACATGTACATGATCTGATGCTCATGATTCTTTAAAAAATCATTTTTAAGTTTACAACATGCTATTTTATCAAAGATGCAATTTAATTTTAGCGAGGCTCAGCCTCGAACTAAGAATCTTCATGCATGCCGTTTTAAACGGGAAAATGAAATCATGGCTAGAATCAGGGGCGGAGATCCCCTACCTTGATTTTTTTTGCAAAAAATCGCATATACATATGCATCTATAGACATACAATCAGTTTTATACAAGTTCTGTCCGTTTCTGAAGAAAAATGAGAAGGGAAAAGAAGAATTGGGCCGAATGGATCGAACTGGGCTGCTATAGCTAGGCTGCATGTATACTGCGATCGCCAGACGTGCAAGGGAGCGTATACGCGATCGCCTCCACTCATGATCGCTTCTTCCCAAGCGAATCCCTCCGACTTTTTCGTCGACACGTCTAGCTCTGTCCTATAGGCTGTAGATCACCCGACGGCCGGCGTTGGTCAAGGTTATCCACGAGATTTCGTAGTTTGAAGTTCGTATAGTTTTTCGCTGTGATTTTGTGGTCAAGATTCGAGAAGAACTAAGATGGACATGAAAGGGAAGAATGCTGCAGGTAAAAGGGGAGGTACAATTATAGATGTTTCTGTCAACCAAATAAACTTTAAATTTATGAATTGTGAGCTCGGTAACATGGGAAAACTACTAGTGTATTTTATGTTTTCAATTGCAAATTTGAAGAGATATTTTATGCCCATTGCTAGTAGCAGCCAATCTAAACCAAGCATCCATGAGGAAACTGCAAATGTTATGCCAAATCAAGCTGAAGAAGAGATCGGAAATAGCTCTAAACTGAGCATCCATGAAAGCGCAAATGATGTACCACATAAAGAACAAGAGCAAGAGCAAGAAGTGGAAGGAGTTCAGGGTACTTCGGAGCATGTGGTTCTAGAAGCTGGAGGTATAACTGATTTCCTAGAGTATATAAAACTTGATCCTGTACTTCGCATTCAAGTAGATGAATTTGCTCCTAATGTTAGAGAAGATGTTAGATTTGCTTATCTAAAGAATGGTCCAACACAGCCATCTCGGCATAATTTTCCCCTAAATAGAGATAAGAGATCCTTTCTACCAAAATGCAATAAGCAATATAATTGGTTGGAATATAGTGTGGACAAGGATAAGGCTTATTGCTTTTAGTGCTATCTTTTCAAACATATTGGGCATGGAAAATTGGGGCATGATGTCTTCAACAAGTTGGGGTATGATAACTGGAAAAATGCGACGGAAGCATTCCATAAGCATGTCGGTGGGCCATGTAGCATCCGTAATATTTCGTAGTTTTTATTATATCGTAAGCATTCAAGTTGACGGAAGCATTATCGGTACGTTTGTAGGCTATACTTATATTTGAATTACGATTTACGGATTTAAAGATATTAATTATTTCATATTAAATAGAAAAATACAAAAAATAAAATCATTATATTTTTATTTGAATTCAATAATATTTTTAATTAATCATTGTTTTTTACTTAAATAATTGTTTGTAATTTCAAAAAATACAAACATGTGACATGATGATATAAGAGTTAATAGGATTGATATCATAGTACTGATAACCATGTATAAATTGCTTTGCGAAAACAGATTCTGAAGAAATGGGAAAGTTAAGCGTGCTGGAGGTGGAGCAGTGAGGATAAGTGACTGATCGGAAAGTTTGAACAAGACTGTAATTTGATCAATAATTAAGTACAATTAGTGTTAAAAAATTCAGTCGAGAGATTAACTAGTCAAACAATTCAAAGATTAAAAAAATTAAGAAAAGTTTGAATTTTTTTTATTTAAAAAAATTTGAAATTATTTTTGTAACCGGCCGTTAGGCTATACCGACGACCGCTATGCCGAGGGCAGCCGACGGCTTTTCGATACGCCGACGGTCTCCGTGCGTTCTGCCGAGGGAGATCTTTGCCGAGAAGACTACGCCGAGGACAGCCATTGGCGTAGCATACGCCGACGGCTATATGGAGTACGCCGACGGCCTTTGGCCCTCGACTTACCAATCCATTCCTGTAGCGAGAATTTTTGTCACCCGAGAGCACCGGAGCTCGATTTTTTGAACTTTTTTTTTAAAATGGCAGTTTGAAGCTTCACAAAAAGTCAAAAACGGAAGTATCCCCACCGCCTTTTTGAGTCTCATGTAGATTCCCGGATCCAATCCCTCCTGCTGTCGGCGCTCATGTTGCTTGGTTTCAAGATGGATTAGAATACCGACCTCGTATGTACAGAGTAGTTTTAGATTTCCGTTTGCCTGGTTGGTGTCGGCTTTATGCCATTGTGTTGGAGCGATGCACTACTGCTGTTGAGCGGACGGTGATGCCCTTCGGCGATGCTCATGATGCTGCTGGTGGCAAGGTGATGCGAGTGGCCAGACGGAGTGACACCGACGTCTCCTAGAATAAGCTCGATTCTGTCCTCCATCTCGTCGAGGTGATGTTGAGGTGGGTAAGTTGTCTGATTTTTGCTGCTGTATGATGGGCTTGCGGTAGGGGAGCATTGAAGCTGCTCTTGGGAGTGCATCTATAGTGGCCTGGTTGTGGTTGTTGTCCTCCATGGTCGAAGGGCGACCACTCCCATCTCCATCGCCGGCTGCGGCATCTTTTGGCCGGCGGCTGAAGGAAATCAACAATCTCCAGGCTTCTATGCCATCAAGGAAGCCCCTCTGCTCCGATACAGCGAGCTCCTGTCGCTCTGCCCCAAGTGGTTCCATCCCTAGCGACATGGCGGAGAGATGTGATGTGATGCGTCTACACGGTGGAGAAGGAGCTAGACCCTATTGCATTTTCGGTTTTAGATCTAGGGTCCTTTGTGCAAAATATAAGGGCTTAGTTGTATTTTCTTATTCTCTGGTGGCCTTGATTGTAATTTGTAACTCCACTGTCGTTAATGAAAACTAGCTTCTCGGTCCTTTGGAACCGATCCCCTATTCAAAAAGAAAGTCCAAAACAAAATAATGTGAATACACACACATGTTCTATATACTTATGCAAAGATTCGGTTAAAAAGGCATTCTATTTGGGATTGCAGAAAAAATTATGGCTTTATAAAAAAAATTAAAAACTCTTATTTTATCCTAAAATTTATCTTTTTGTATAATTGCTGGCGATATACTTCTGGATATACCCACAGGACTCACTGACCATGATGGCCCACCAACAGATTAGAGCTTTGCTTCACGGGCGGCTCAGTCAAAAAAATAGGAGGAGTCACTTCCGGCTATGACAAGGCTCAGAAGACTTACCGACTTAGGTCTGTAGTATTACTGATAGTCCAAGCTATACATCATTACTGACTCTGTAACGTAGCCGGATAGGTCTCTCCTGTAACTCTAGGTCCTGGCACCTTTATAAACCAGACCTGAGGAAGCATTTAGGGCATAATCTCTACAAGAACCACAACCAACTCGCATAGGCAAACCTCTCTTTTAATCCGCTATAACATCCGGCTCTCGCTGATATATTATTGGGTTGCTAGCAGAAGTAGTATCCGATCACCGCAGTCGGATCTGAACCAGAGTAAAATTGTGCTCACCGCTTCCGAAACACCGTACGGCTTACACCACATCTTCTCAACGTCCTTAGGACCCCCTATGGCGTACTTGTTATCAATCCGATGATAATAACCCAAAATACAAAGTATTTTTGAACGTATCTTGTGGCGTATGTACTATACCTATGTATGTAGCTGTATGTTTTTTCAATATGTTTCAAAAAAAAAAATGTTTTCCATCTTAAAAAAAAGAGAGCACCGGTGCACATGAGCAACCAACAATTTTTGCTGAAAAATTATATGTAGTACTCCCTCCGATCTATAATAAGTATCGGAGTTTTATTTCAAATTTAGACTAAAATAAACAAAACCCCCGATATTTATTATGAATCGGAGGTAGTAGGAAAGATCCATACAAGTACATTCCAGCGGGAGTATGTAGTGATAACATAAGTATGGTCATGTCATTGTAGATTGGGTTTTGAACCCTGTGTATATATGAGACGGTTATTTCCAATAATCAAAATTCACATATATAAATTACAAATACTTGTAAATAAAATCATATATGTAGATAAAGGGTATAAACTTGTCGATGTAAATTTAAAAAATATTTTGCAAGATGTCTAAAGTCATAAACTGGGTTTGTCAGAATATCATTAATACAAATTTCATGACTTACTATGAGAAAACATGCGTTTTCGCTAAGTTTTGAGAAAAAAGTCATATGGACCCATTTTCTAGTAAGAATTTTATTCATGAGGATAGTGTTGAATAATCACTTGCTGACTATTAGCATGATATTTTGTGTTAAACTTAGGGCGTGTGCAGGGTATGGATGTGGCTAAGGAAAAAGCTAGGCTTGAGTTTAACGAAATCAAAATGCTCCACCGTTTAGATACATCTCATAGGGACCACTAAGCAGAGCATGCATAACTTTTCTGATTTTTTTTCTGACTTTTACCCCAACTTCTCCCGTGAGACTAGCAAAAAAACAATACTTTAATTGGCGGGTGGTGAGTCTAGCACAAGACTCGACTTAGAGAATCTTTTCCTTAGACTCAGGTGCTCCACTGTTTAGACATATGTCTAAGGTTTCTTAGACTCAACAATTCATACACGCTGCACACGCTCTTATGTCAGTACACTATAACACCTATCGTGGGCCCTGACTCTTATAAACGCCGAGGCACACGCCTAGTCGTCGTGCTCACGCGACAAAAAAACCGCTAGTGATAACGGCTTCGGGAAAAGTTTTTAGGCGGTGCTTTTTTTTGTCTCGGGACATCGACATCCTCTGAGCTAGTGCTTCCGCGGCGCCACACATGGTGTGCCACACTACATAATGAGAAGACAGCGGAAATTTAATTCCATGTCACCTATATTGAGTGTCGTGTATTGTATACCAGCAGGTGATACTAAAAATTATTAATAATAAAATTGATCAAATTAGATTTGTTAATTCCATTTAAAGAGAAAAATACCATAACATTAAGACACAGTTCTATTTCAATTACAGTATTTGAGCGCCTCTCTATTTATTACAACATGCAACTCCAAAAGAAAAGAAAAATAAAACTAACCTAAACTGATATAAGGACTAATGCAGAATATATTTCTACATCATTCCACTTATCCACTTATCCCAAGGATAAATGGAGAAAATATACCTACACCAATTCATGAGCCTCTCTCTATTCTGCTCGCACGCTACTGTGACGGCATTGAGACGGCCGCATCCACACGGCTGCCATCCTGTGAGCGCCCCATGATGACAATGATACGTCGGAAACATATGTATAATTTTTGATGTTCCATGCTTGTTTAGTATCTACTTTGCTTTGAGGTGCTTTTTACATGTTTTCTGGTACTAACAAATTAACAAGTTTCCATAGTGTCAGTTGCCTGTTTTCTGCTGTTTTTGGTTTCAGAAAATCTAGTAAGGAAATATTCTCGAAATTGGACGGGACAAACGTCAAAGTAAATTAATTTCCGTGGGGAACAAGAAGTCCAAAGGGGAGACAGAGAGGCGTGCCAGGGCGCCCACACCCCCCGAGGTGCGGGTTGCCCTGCCCCGCGCCTAGGCAGGATGTGGGGCCCCTGGCCACCTCCTCGGCCTCCCTTCACCTATAAGAAGCCCCCGAAGCAGAAATCCTAAGGATCCGATAAAAACTCCACGAAACCTTCTGTAGCCGCCGCCACCGTCGTCCCTGGATGGGGGGGATCTGAAGTTCTTCCCGGCACCCTACCGGAGGATATATCATCCCGGAGGCCTTCTCTTCGGTATGATGTGTGAGTAGTTCCACCTTCGACTATGGGTCCATGTAGTAGCTAGATGGTTGTATCTCCTCCTTTGTGCTTTCATGTATAGATCTTGTGAGCTCCGTTCATAATCAATATCTAATCTGTTTGTAATCATGCATGTTGTGTTTGTGGGAATCCGATGGATATTGAGATTATTATGTTGGTTTGATTAATGGTCTTGTCTTTATGATTCTATCATGTATATGTTGTTTGTGATCTTGCATGCTCTCCGTTGTTAGTAGCTATCTTGGCCAAGTAGTTGCTAGTGACTCCAAGAGGGGGTATTTATGCTCGGGTTCATGCCTCTAGTTTCCAAGGGAAGTGACAGAAATCTCTTCGGTTGTAGATGTGTTGTTGCTACTAGGGAGAAAACAACAGTCTCTTGTTCATGGAACATGTGGACTGTTTACCTTACACACTTTGCTTAAAGCAGTTGTCTGTTGCTTGCAACTTAATACTGGAGGGGGTTCAGATGATAACCTGAAGGTGGACTTCTAGTCATAGATGCAGTTGGATGGCGGTCTATGTATCTTGTTGTATTTCCCAATCGAATATCATAAGATATTTCTGACTAGTAATTGTATTGTTATGCCTCACTCAGTTCCTGTCAATTGCCACGCTGTAATTTGTTTACCCTTCATGCCATGTTGTTTATCTAAGGAGAGCACCTCTAGTGAACTATGGACCCCGGTCCAATCTTTACCATTGATACATCTTTCATTGTTACTTGTTTACTTGCTACAAACCACCATTACCTTCCACACCATACGTTTAATCCTTTGTTACAGCAAACCGGTGAGCTTGAAAACCTCACTGTTCATTGGGGCAAAGTCTTGAGTTTGTGTTATGCAGATCTCCGTTGCTTGCAACACCTCTGTGACATTTCCTTCCTCCTTCTAGTTCGATAACCTCGGTCTCAACTGAGGAAATACTTGTTGTTGTGCTCATCACACCTTGCTCTTGGGGTTTCCAACGAAGTGCTCCCACGTCAAGCACCAACAAGTTTTCTGGCCGGGTAGGCTAAGGACGTCTTTAGAAGGGGAGCCTTCACTTCCTTTCTCTTTACTTTGTTTTTAGTTTGCTTTGTTTCTTTTGTTTGGTTTTGTTTGCCTCTTTTCCAAAAACCCAAAAAAATAGTTTAGTTTGGTTTGCTTGCTTTATTCAAAAACACAAAAAAATTAGTTCCTACTCTGGTTGTTGGTTTGTTGTTGCCTTGCTTGGTCATGCTTTCTATCAATGGATGGTTTCTTTGAAACTAGTGCTTATTGGAAAGATGGTTTCACGGAAAAACAAAAGTATTATTATAAGGAACACCGTTTGTCACAAAAAGGGAAACACTTATGGGAACAAATTGATAAGTTGAATATTATTGCTAGAGACGTGTGCTCTACTTATAATGTTACTTATTTCTTGGATAAAGATTGTTGCCGCAGGAGGTATAAACACCTACCCTTTCAATGTGAGTATAATGATAATGTTACCATATCTTCTTATGTTAAAGGAAATTATGATTTTGATGATGTGGAACAAATTGAAGAATTTATTGCCTTCAAGGGTGAATTTGAACTTGCGAGTTTGCTTGAAAATACTTATGATGCACCTTATAAACATGAGGTTTTTGAGATACTTAAATTTTGCTTTGATAATTACAAGGAAGAAAATGGCTATATTCTTGAATATTTTAATAGGTGTTTTCCACATTTGGAAGAGACTAATGCCTTGTAGGAGCCTATGAAAGAAGAAATTGCTGAAACCGAAAACTCATTAGATGAAAAAGAGGAGGAGAGTGATGGTCAAGAGGAGGAAGAATGGATCTACCCATGTCTACCTTCTAATGAGAATAACTCTTTATCTCTTACTTTATTTGATTGTCCCCCATGCTTACCAAAGGAGGATGGATGTTATGTTCCTGTGGATCCTTTTGAAATATCTACTTTGGATAAAACTTGTGGAGGTTTTAATCCCACTGTTTTTGAGCTTGAAATTATGAGTTTGTAGATCATGAAAAGCATGATTTATGTGATAACTATATTGTTGAGTTTATTCATGAAGCTACTAAAAATTATTATGAGATAGGAAAGTATGGTTGTAGAATTTTTCATGGTACTGAAACCTCTCTGTTGGCTGAAAGTTTTGAAGTTACTCTTGTTTTATCATCCTATGCTTGTCACTTTGTTCTTTGTGAATTTATTTGTGTACAAGATTCCTATGCATAGGAAGTGGTTTAGACTTAAATGTGTTCTGAATTTGCTTCTTGATGCTCTCTTTGACTTCAATTCATAATTCTTATGTGAGCATTTTCTCAAGCTATCAAGCCAAACTTAAAGGCGTTAAAGAAAAGTACTTATTGGGAGATAACCCAAGAGTTTCCTTGAGTCTTGGAAGTAATTACTTCAGTAATGATCTCTCCTTATTCTTTTTGTTTGCTTTTTGTGCCAAGAATGACCTCTAATGAGAGGGAAGTAAGATTTGGGGAGTTGCTGTCCCGAAATAGATTTTTGTCTTACACCAAAAAAATCGTGAGGAGTCTCTCTAACTCGTATTGAGCTCAAATTTTACTAATAAATTCCCCAGTATGTTAGCTAACTTTAGTTATTTCAACACTTTTTTATTTGAGCAACAGAAGATGTTCGAAAAAAATCGGTTTCTGCCTACTGGTCTGTTTTGACAGATTTCTGTCATTATTTGCATTTGCTTCTTATTGATTTCTTTTTGAGTTCTCTTTAGGTGAATTGAGATTTTGAAGGAGTTACTCCAGTAGATTATGTTTTTTGTGAAAAGCCTTGCTGTTCCAAAGCTTTGCTAGAGGTCTAATATCTGTTGAATACACTAATGTTGCTAATGAAGATTGTGTGAAGGAAAAATTTCAAGTGTAGAGAGAGAATGATGCAATGAGATGAAGAATGGACAAAAGCTCAAGCTTGGGGATGCCACCCCTGTGTCACCCCAAGAAATATCCAAGAGGTACAAGCGTCAAAGCTTGGGGATGCCCACGGCATCCCCTTCTTCATCAATAAAAAGCTCAGGTCTGTCTAGACACTTTGTTTTTATTGTTTCATGCAGAGTTGTGTTGTTCTTGGAGCGTCTTAGTTTTCGTTTGCTTTGCTTAGTTTGTTTAGTTTTATTAAGTAGTTTGGACCCCCATTATCGCTGTGTTGTTTTGCAAATAAGTTGCTTGGTGTTGGAAAGGAGTAGTAAGTTCTTGCTTAAAGTGCAAGAGGAGCTTGCATTGACTATGACTTAGACTTTAGCATGACATGCTAGGTGTTGTTTTGCCCTTATGCTTAGTGATTATTGCTGTAGCATGGCTTGCTCCAAGTCATTAGGATTTCTTAGTATGCCTTGAAGACATTATGCGTTGTTTTAGCATGCAAAAGCATAGTATTGTGGTATTCTCCTTTGAGGTTTGTTTGGGTTGTCTTGGCACATGCTCACACCATTTTATGACTCTCACAAGTAACCATAGCCTCTATGATCATTTATTCCTTGACTTGTAGTGCCACTCTTTGCTTTGATTAGTAATGCTTTGTTGCACTGCATGATTATGGCCATTATTGCTCTCTGAGTTGGTTGCTCCCAGTCTTTTGCTAGCCTCCACTTGTATGAGTAAGCTCTACTCATGCCTTCAACTCACAAGAAACCAAGTTATTCCAGAGTGTCCACTATAAACTCCTATGCATGGTGTGTTACACCATTCCAAGTATATTCTTGTTTTCAGCTATTTTCCAATTAAAAACTATTTTGTTATGTGAAAACTTAGTGATTAAAGCCCTCAAGAAATTGATGGCACACTTTATATTCTTTTCCCCTAATAAACTTGAACCATTGTGCCATCTATGTTGTATATGCTTGCACTTATACGTTGTAATTAGCAGAACCGTGCTGTCACGGGGAACGTTTTCAACATTGCACTTGTACTTTGTACTCAGTTGATATCATGCTCTTTTTTCTATGGATGTCATCGGTGTGAAATAAAAATGGAACTTGTAAGTCCATGGAGTTTGTATTCTGTGTTAGAGAAACGCCTGGGCCGCTAGCCTAAGCCATGCCTAATCATGGTGGAAACTTGCAGCATCACCATAGTGGGCTATCTATGAAGCATCCTCAATAAAAAGCTATGCATATGGTAAATAAAAAGATCGCTGAGATGCTCATTGTCTGCTTGCCTTGTCATTTTGGTTATAGGAAAGCTCATGTACCATGTGCAAGGGGTACCCTGTTGGCGGTTCTCTATGATATGCAAATACTTACAATGACAAGAACTTACAGGTGACTGAAGTTGAGTAGAATGAGGTGTGGCCCTCGTATTCAAGGGACTTGAGATTGCCAACTTATACTTCGTCAAGCATATACTCCATCTTTGTTCACTTTAACCTTAATCACTTCAAGATGCTTATGATAGGGGCAATGAGGGCTGAAAGCTAACAAGTACCATAATTTTTGGAAGCTCTTTTTGAAACTTAAAATCCCTGCTTCCTTTATAAAAGGCCTTTCTTCCACCATTATTTGAGTCTCCACCTTCTACCTTTAGGCACCATTAAGAGAGCATAGTTGTCATTCTGTGTGCAATGTTCCAAAACTTATTGATTGATGCATATTGTGTTATTATTTGTTCTTATGCTACTTGTTTTTAGTCACCCTTGTGAACTTTGAATGTGTCCTATGCATCTATTTGCTACTCTATGAGGGACAAGATGATTGCCACTATGCCATGTTTTTGTATGTGAAAGAAACAAACTTTTTCAATGCATATTATTCATGATCTTTGTTTGTAGCTTGTCATTTTGCATGCATAATTACTATGTCCTATTGTTAGAACTCCATCTTTCATGATCATGTTTAGAGTTCTTTGATCCTAGATTTCAACGCTTGCAAATGGTTTGATCTTTATTGTGAGGGTGCATGTCACCTTAAAAATTATTATTTTATCACTTACCTACTCGAGGACTAGCAGGAGTTAAGCTTGGGGATGCTTGATACGTCAGAAACATATCTATAATTTTTTATGTTCCATGCTTGTTTAGTATCTACTTTGCTTTGCTTTGCTTTGTCTACACTTTGAGGTGCTTTTGACATGTTTTCTGGTACTAACCTATTAACAAGTTGCCACAGTGCTAGTTGCCTGTTTTCTGCTGTTTTTGGTTCCAGAAAAGCTAGTAAGGAAATATCATCGGAATTGGACGGGACAAATGTCAAAGTCAATTACTTTCCGTGGGAAAAAAGAAGTCTAGAGGGGAGACAGAGAGGCGTGCCAGGGCGACCACACCCCCTAGGCGCGGGTGGGCCCTGCCCCACGCCTAGGCAGGGTGTGGGGCCCCTGGCCACGTCCTCGGCCTCCCCCTTCACCTATAAGAAGCCCCCGATGCAGAAACCCTAAGGCCTGATCAAAACTCCACGAAACCTTCTATAGCCGCCGGCACCGTCGTCCCAAGATCGGGGGATCTGAAGTTCTTCCCAGCACCCTACTCGAGGGGAGATCATCCCGAAGGCCTTCTCTCCGGTATGATGCGTGAGTAGTTCCACCTTGGAATATGGGTCCATGTAGTAGCTAGATGGTTGTATCTCCTCATTTGTGCTTTCATGTATAGATCTTGTGAGCTCCGTTCATGATCAATATCTAATATATTTGTAATCATGCATGTTGTGTTTGCAGGGATCCGATGGATATTGAGATTATTATGTTGGTTTGATTAATGGTCTTGTCTTTATGATTCTATCATGTATGTGTTGTTTGTGATCTTGCATGCTCTTCGTTGTTAGTAGCTATCTTGGCCAAGTAGTTGCCAGTGACTCCAAGAGTGGGTACTTATGCTCGATAGTGGGTTCATGCCTCTAGTTTCCAAGGGAAGTGACAAAAATCTCTTAGGTTGTAGATGTGTTGTTGCTACTAGGGAGAAAACAACGGTCTCTTGTTCATGGAACATGTGGACTATTTACCTTATACAATTTGCTTAAAGCAGTTGTCTGTTGCTTACAACTTAATACTGGAGGGGGTTCGGATGATAACCTGAGGGTGAACTTCTAGTCATAGATGATAACCTGTCCCACTCATTCATCAAGGTTATTTCCATCAACCTCTCACATAAATGCAACCATGCAACCCATTTATCACCCATTAAACTTCTCTAAATACGATATTTAAAGGGTTTTGAGTCAAGACGTCGTGAACGAGGACATGCTTTCTATGTACTATGTTGTAAATGCTTGATGAAAGGGCATTTATTGTCATAATCACTTTTGGTGTTCGTTAACAACAAGTAGATCATTTTACAGTGTGCTATTGTCCACAGGTTGGTATTATCATTGATAAACCACACACACTCTTGGGAAAAGACCACATACATTTGCCACTGTTCTGGAAACTCCAGACCGGAGTCTCGATGCCAAGACCGAGTCTCCGGTGTGGTCGAGTTTCGGTTACGCTCCGTGGTGCCTCCTAACCTGGGGACACTCGACTAGGGTCCGGAGGCTGCACGGGAGGTTACTCGAGTCTCCGGACTTTGTCGATCCGAGTCTCCGGTGTTGGAAGGCCGGAGTCTCCGGTGTTGCTGGTGAAGAACTGGCCTGGGTCAGTCAGAAGGGCAGTCCGGAGACTGGTCCGGAGATTGGCCGGAGTCTCCGGTCTTCAAACCAGAGTCTCCGGTCTGACTTTTCTACAACGGTCAGAAAACGGTTCGTGGAGGGGGCTGTCTATAAATAGGGACCCTTATCTTCTTCCTCCAGTTGCTCGAGCTGCTCAAGAACACCAACACCATTAGAGCCACCAAATCCACAAGATCTCTTCATCCAACCATCCAAAGTCATTGATCTTTGGAGAATCGAAGGAGGAGGCCTTGATTCACATCTTCACCAAGAGAGATCTTCATTTCCCCCTCATTCACTTGAGGGCCCCCAAGCTCTAGTGTTTGTTTGGAAACCCTAACTTTGATTTGGTTCTTACAAGTTTGTCTTTGATTTGTCTTGACAGCTTGCTTGTATTTGGGAGCCTCCAATTCAGTTGTGGATGTGTGCCCCGAACTTGTTGTAAAGGTGCCGGCTTCCACCTCGAAGGTTGCCGATATAGTGGAAGGTGAATCGAGCCCGTTGGGGTGAGGTTCATCGGAGAACAAGGGAGGCCTCTCGTGGCGTTGGTGGTTTGAAACCACCCCCTCTCCAAACGTAGACATACTTCCCCTCAAAAGGAAGGAACTACGGGAAACAAATCCTTGTGTCTCCGCGTCTACTCCCTTGGTTACTTCTATCCTTTACCGCACTTTACTTACTTGTTCTTGCTTAGTGTTGTGTTAGTTTGTGCTTGTTTGACATATAGGTAAATTCACCATAGTTGAATATTCTAGAGAATTTACCTTTCTTGTCAACCCTAAATTGAAAAAGAGTAAAATTTGAAGTAGCACCTATTCACCCCCCCCTCTAGGTGCCCATACGATCCTTTCAATTGGTATCAGAGACTCGGCTCTTTATTTGGGCTTTACCGCCTAAGATAATATGGGTAGCCAAGAAGGGGATGGTGGTAGTGAGTCGACCCCGGTGACCATGGAAGATCTCAGAAACTTGGAAAAAATATTGAGCTCTTCCTTGGTCAACGAAGTCAAGAAGATGCTTGAGCAACTTCTTAAAGACAAAGATGGCTCATCACCCCCATCTCCTCAAGAGGATCTACCATCCGTTGTACCTTAAGGGAATACTCCGGTATCCCCCGAGGGTATGGTGGTAGGGGCAAACTAGACAACGCTAATTTCTCCACACACAATAATGGTGGGAAGGGTGAGCATCGTAACTCATGGTACTCTCCCGACCCTCCAATCCCTCACCCTCATGTATACAATAGAGGTGACCCACCTAAGCTTGAAGAATCTGCTACTTTTGCTCAATGGAAATCACTAATGAGAACTCATATGCGCAGCTCTTGCATTGAACTATGGAACATCATCGAGCATGGACTCTTTATTGGGGATCCAAACAACTTGACAAGAAGAGAGATTGTTAATAGTCAACTCAATGCCACTGCTCTGCATATGATTCAACAAGGTTTGGGGACAAAGGATTATCCACACATTGAGCACTTTAGCATTGCCAAGGAAGCTTGGGATGCTCTCACTGTGTTGTTTATTGGAAATGAGAGTATGAGGAGGAACCGATATGATGCTCTAAGCAATGAAGCCGAAGGCTTCTACATGAAAGAAGGTGAAGATCACGAAGATATGTACCGAAGGCTCAAGACCACCGCCACTGCTTTTAGGAATGTGGGTGCCTCACATGTAGATGATGCATGGATAAAAAGGAATATGTGAGTGCACTCATGCCTTTTGAGCCCACCGACTTGAAGAGCCTACAAGGAAGACACAACTACCATCTCATGACCTCAAATGAAGTTATGCAAGAGATGGATGCTTTCAAGGTTGCTGCCAAGAATGCCAAAGATGCCCGTGCTCGTGCCCTTGGTATGAGCAATGTTTTCAATGTTGCTTTGAAGGACAAAGTTGTGGACCATGGGGATGAAGATGATAGTGATGAAGGGATTTCCATGGACCATCCCGATGAAGTCAAGATTTCTCATGGTAAATATATGACTTTCTATGCAAAGAACTTTTGGAAGAACCCCGCCAAGGCCAAGATGGAAATGGAACGGAGAAGCAATCCAAATGGGAAAAGAGAGAATACCACAAGATTGAGAACTTGCTTCAATTGTGGTGACCGCTACCACTTTGTAGCTAGTTGCCCCTATGAGAAGAGAGAAGATCATGGTGGAAAGCTTGTGTTGAAGAAGACTCTCAAGGGACCGTACAAGAAACCTTTCATCAAAAAGGATCCCATCAACAAGAAGCCGGGATAAATTGTCTTGATCACTCATGAAGAGTACTCCTCCGACAATGAAGATGATGAAGATGACAAAGAGGAAACTTCTCATGGTGTGGCTGCTCTTGCCACCACCTCTACTCCGACATTCTCACTCTTCGATTCTCCAAATGAGAACTCTTCCACCAAGAACGCCACTTGCCTTATGGCAAGAGGAACGGAGGTATCTTCATCATCCCGCTCTACTCACTTAGATAATGATGAAATTGATGATGAAATGTCTCTTGATGTTAAAAAGGAATTAGTTGCCTTTGATGAGTCTATGACTAACCTAGAAGGTGATGCTAAGCTACATTTTGGAAACATCTTATATCAACTATCACATACTCAAGAGCTTCTAGATGTAAGATGTAAACTTGGGCATGAACATAAGATTGAGCTAGAGGCCCTAAACAATGCTCTAGAAGAAGAACAAGAAACTAGGTTGTCACTTGAATTAAAACTTGAAGGGCTTGATGAGGCCAATGACATTATTGTTAACAAACTCATCAAAGAGCGTGATCATGCTATTGCTAAATATAAAAGAGCTAAAAAGGACAAGATTGAGTTTGGTGTGGTTCATGAAAAACTTGCCGAGGACTTTAGCTTGCTTAACAAGGCCCACAAGGCCTTGGAGAGTGAACTCTTGTCACTCACAAAGTCCCATGAAACGCTTAAAACTCAATTGGCCAATATTCCTTCACCTAGTAACTTCATTCCATCTAGTAGCACAACTATTCTTGAAGATAATGCTAGGTTGAAGGGGGAGCTTGCTAAGGCCACATTTCCACAAGGCAACAAGTCTATTGATGATCTTTTGAGAAAGAAAAGGTGTAATGGTGATAAAGGGGGCATTGGTTTTGTTTCCAAAACAAAGAAGAAGAACAATAAGAAGAAGAAGGACAAGCCCGCACAAGAGACCAACAAGACCATTGTGGAGAGTAAGACCACAAATGGTAAAACTATGTCTCATGATGATTTTATGGAAGTGCTAACCCTCACTATGTTCTAATGCGTGATTATTATGGTGATGTGTATGCACAATATGTTGGCCCTTATGATGGTTATATTGCTTGGTCTATTTGGGTTCCCAAGACCCTTGTTGCTAACAAAAGAGGACCCATTGAAAAATGGGTACCTAAAAACTAGCTTGATCTTTTGTAGACTTATGCTTCCGGAGGGTCAAAATGGGTGATCGATAGTGGTTGCACGTCATATGACCGGAAGCTCGTCTATTGTCAAGGACTTGGTGTCAAATGAAGATCAAATCACCGTCACATATGCCGACAAGTCAAAGTCTAAGGTAATGGGTTTCGGCAAGGTAGTGGTGGCTTACGACATTACACTCGTGAACGTCATGCTTATTGAAACCCTTGGATACAATTTACTTTCTGTCCGTGCTCTTGGAAAGATGGGCTTTACCGTCTTTATTGATGATGATATTGTGGTCCTCATGTGGAGCAAGTCTCTCAAGGTCGCTTTTGTTGGGTACGTCGAAAATGACTTGTATGTGGTGGACTTTTCGGGGCAAGCCACTGCAGGTCCGATGTGCTTATACGGAAAGGCCGATGTGGGTTGGCTATGGCACCACTGACTAGCCCATGTCAATATGAGAACTTTTCAAAGTCTCCATAAAGAGGGCCATATTGTTGGACTAAAAGAAAATGTTTCCTTTGCCAAAGATCGTGTTTGCAGGGCATGTGTTCTAGGGAAGATGCATGGCGCTCCTCACAAGCCCACGAACCAAATCAAGTCTAACAAGATCTTGGAACTCCTCCACGTGGACCTATTTGGTCCTTCATCTCATGCAAGTCTTGGAGGGAAGAAATATTGTTTGGTGATTGTTGACGACTTTTCAAGATACTCTTGGGTTTATTTCTTCAAGTTGAAGAGTGAAACTCAAAGGACTTTTATCGACTTCATCAACTTGGTTCAACGGCAACACAATGTTCCCGTGTTGATTATAAGAAGTGACAACGGCACTGAGTTCAAGAACTACCCCTTGAATGATTTCCTTAGTGATGAGGGGATTAAACATCAATATTCCGCTGCATACACCCCTCAAACAAAATGGTTTGAATCAGACTCTTATTGAGATGGATAGGACCATGTTGGCGGAGTTTAAATCTCCATACAACTTCTGGGCCGAAGCCATCTCCACCGCTTGCCATGCTTCAAACCGCCTCTACCTCCGCAAAAAAATCAACAAGACTCCATATGAGATACTTACCGGTAACAAGGCCAACATATATTATTTCCGGGTGTTCGGTTGTAAGTGTTTCTATCTCATCAAGGTGTTCGTTTGTCTAAGTTCGAGTCTAAAGCATTAGAGGGTATTTTTGTTGGCTATGGTCTCGAATCTCACACTTGTAGAATCTATGACAAGCTCTCCGGAGCCGTCATAGAATCTTGTAGTGTGACCTTCGAAGAATATGATGGTCCCCAAGGGGGGCGTGTTGATGCTTGTGATGCAGATGATGAAATGCCTCAGGATGCCATAGGAAGAATGGGTGTGGGTTATATCCGCCCCGTTGAGGAACCCCTTATGGCGGATCGAGAAGAACTATGCTCCACTCGAGTGGAGCCCTCATCTTCACAACCTCAACATGCTCCATCTACCGAAGAGGACATTGACTCAAGCCAAAGACAAGATGTGGACCCTCAACATAGTGATCAATGTGTGAACTCTAGTCAAAGGGAGCTTGGTCCATTCGATGGGTTGTCAAGTGGTGCCAAGTCAATTTGTCAAGGAAGATCCATCCAAACTGTTTTGAGACAAGCTCAAATTGATGCTAGAAGAGCACTTGATCAAGACCAAGGTCAATCCTTGCCTCCAAATGTAGAGGATGACTCCAATGATGATCAAGGTCAAGTTGATGGTCATGACGAGGATCAAAATTATGAAGAGGGTCCTCCAAGAAACAATGAGGAGATCCACGCTCGTCGCGAAGCTAGAAAGGAACGAATGTTGGAAATAAGAGACCACACACTCCAAAATGTTGTTGGAGATCTAAGGAAAGGAATTTCCACAAGAGAACAATGGAAGAGGTTCAGTGAACACCAAGCACACATCTCCATGATTGAACCAAAGAAAGTGTGGGAAGCTCTTGAAGATTCGGATTGGTTAGAAGCTATGCACAAAGAGCTCAACAACTTTGAGAGAAACAAAGTGTGGAAGTTAGTTGAGGAGCCAAAGGATTGCCGCAATGTTATTGGAACAAAGTGGATATTCAAGAACAAGCAAGATGAGCATGGAATTATAGTAAGGAACAAGGCTAGATTGGTTGCACAAGGATATTCTCAAATTGAAGGCATTGATTATGGAGAGACTTATGCACCCGTGGCTCGCCTTGAGTCCATCCGTATCCTTCTTGCTTATGCGGCACATCATAACTTTAAGTTGCAACAAATGGATGTATAAAGTGCATTTCTTTATGGTCCTTTAAATGAATTGGTATATGTTAAACAACCCCCGGGATTTGAGGACCCCAACTTCCCAAACCATGTCTACAAACTTGATAAGGCGCTCTATGGGCTCAAGCAAGCCCCACGCACGTGGTATGAGCACCTTAGGGAGTTATTGTTTGACCGTGGCTTTGAGGTTGGGAAAATCGATCCCACTCTTTTTACTAAGAGGGTCAATGGGGAGCTTTTTGTATGCCAAATATATGTTGATGATATTATCTTTGGCTCATCTAACAAAGCTTTTAATGATGAATTCTCAAAGCTTATGACTAGTAGGTTCCGGATGTCTTTGATGGGGGAGTTGAGAGTATTTCTTGGCTTTGAGATCAAGCAAGTTAGAGGAGGGACATTCTTCAATCAAGCCAAGTATACTCAAGATATGCTCAAGAGATTCAAAATGCAAGATTTCAATGGAGCTCCTACTCCCATGGCTACAAAGACTCATCTAGAACAAAATCCAAATGGTAAAGATGTGGATCAAAAGGTATACCGGTCTATGATTGGTTCTTTGCTTTACCTTTGTGCATCTAGACCCGATATTGTGTTGAGTGTAGGTGTGTGTGCAATATATCAAGCGGCTCCTAAATAAAGCCATTTGATGGCGGCCAAGAGAATCTTTCGATATTTGGTTCATACCCCATTTTATGGTCTTTGGTATCCTCAAGGCTCAACATTTGCTCTTTGTGGATACACGGATTCGGATTGGGCGGGTGACAAGGATGATAGAAAATCAACATCCGGGGCTTGCCAATTCCTTGGTAGGTCCTTGGTATGTTGGTCGTCCAAGAAGAAAAATTGTATATCTCTCTCCACCGCTGAAGCCGAGTATGAGGCAGCTGCTAGTGCGTGCACTCAATTGCTATGGATGAGGCAAACTTTAAAGGAATACGGTGTCCATTGTGACAAAGTGCCTCTTCTATGTGACAATGAAAGTGCCATCAAGATTCCCTACAACCCGGTGGATCACACAAGGACAAAGCATATTGAGATTTGCCATCACTTCATTAGAGATCATGTTGCTCGAGGTGATATTTATCTATCATATGTACCAACCAAATATCAACTTGCCGATACTTCACGAAGCCACTTGATGAAGCAAGGTTTTGCTACTTGAGGAATGAACTAAATATCGTAGATTCAAGGAGCTTGACTTGATGTTATTGCACTCTCACCTATGTTTCATCTCATATTTGGTCTAGGTGTAGGCATGGATATAGGGGGAGTGCGGTCCTAATTGATTGGACCATCCCTCCCCCATTATGCCCAAAGCAATCAAAATCATTCCTCTTAATATCATTTAGTGATATGTGATCTTAATGATGAGTTTTGGTAATGGACCCAAGATATATCTTCGTGGTGCCAAGCCAAGTATACTCAAATATGGTGGCCTAGGCCACCGTCCTCTCTCATTTGAGAGGTTGGCACTTACTCATGTTCGTCATTTTCTTGATTTTAGTATCTTGGAGTTTTTCTGATTATTTTCAAACTTCTATGGCTCTTATTGGTTCTTCACAGTTTGATGTCTCAACCCAAGCCCTTTTCCTATCTTAAAAACCATCTATCTCTCATATATGTCCCCAAACACCTTTCCTGGAATTTTTGGTCGAGGAGGACCGGAGTCTCCGGTGTACAAACACCGGAGTCTCCGGTCTGGACGGTTTCTATCACTTAAAGAAGGGGCACGGGGTGAACTGGAACAGCAGTTCCTCATTCTTCACCCCGTGACGAGGTTTCGACTCGTCAATGCCCATTGTTATGGACTTGGGTTTTGGAGAAGATGGGGATGCTGGAGATCGTGGAACGGTTAACAGACAAGCAACCAGGGGACACGAGATTTACCCAGGTTCAGGCCCCCGGAGGGAAAACCCTACTCCTGCTTGTCTGCTCTTGATTACGGCGGAACTGAAGGTTACAAGGGTACGCAGATTCGATCTGGCGTGGAGGTGCGTATGCGAAAGTATGATTCGAGAGATCTAGGTCGTTCCCTTCTGGCCTTTATATAGACTTAGGCAGGTCCCGGGCATATACCTAGTCGGTTACAGGTTCTAGGGTTTTACCCCTTTGAATTTCCTATCTACTCTAGTCTTGCTCTTCAAGGATCCGAAGGCACCATGGGCCTGGGCCACCCGAAAGTCTTCATGAGCCAACGTACTTTTGCCATGGGCCTTCCTTGGGCTAGACTAGGTATGCTGAGGTCATGCACCCGCGGGGTATAACCATGTCAGTTTCCCCCGAGTGATCAGTCGAATCATAGGTTCGGCTGAAGACTCTTCAATCTTTCAGGTGCGACTATGTATTTCGATACTTCGTGTGTAGGGCTGGTTGATGCGTGTGCCTGACTCACCCGACGGATCAGGGTCAGTTAACTGTCTTAGGACGAAACGACACGATTTTCCTCAGGTTCGAGTCCCTCAACTCAAAACTGGAACATATGCTGGCGTAATTCGACTCAGGCCGCAGAGGACTTACAGGAGTAGAATTCCAGTGAATTTAATTGATGTAACCAATGCGTCCGTCGGGATTTTTCATCGCACCTGTTGGCACGGGTTTTTACTAGCAGAGCGCAGTCGTGTGCATTGCCAGGCCATCAGATGATATATGTAGGTCTTATCTTTGTGTCGCAGACACAGCATACGAATGTTTGTCACCGCGGAGGTGTTTTGGGTGGCCCATGAGATCGTTGCTCACTCAGCGTTTTGTTGGGGCAGAGTTGCCGAAAAGATTTTGCATGCTGATCCGAAAGATCGCAGTCAAAGATTTCATAGGGTGCGCGACCAGCGCTCCCTATGGGAGTAGCCCCCGAGTGTCTGTTCGAGTCGTAGACTCGAGCGGAGACTTTTATTCAAGCACTTTGTTTTTTTATTCTTAAGTCCGTAGGACACAAAGAAATTTGGATGCTTAAATCCATCCTCTCTATGGGAGTAGCCCCCGAGTCCGTAGTGGAGTCGTAGACTCGACGTAGGACTCGAAGAAATATTTTGTCTTTATCCATCTTTAGGGTGCGCGGCCAACGCTCCTGATAGGAGTAGCCCCCGAGTATTTAGTCGAATCAAAGATTTGAGTGAATAATCTTAGCTGTGGAGCCGAAGAATTGTAGTTGGTGCTAGTATATCTTTTGATGACATCAGTGCTGACGATCGGTGACCTCAAGTGTCTGCTACGCCAGAGATGACTTGACTGGACGAACGTGGGTCCCACTTGCTGACCTTGAATTGACCGGTCACGCGCGGCGTGGAGATAATTACGGCGTCTCCTCGATTTCCGCGCGTAGTGGACGGCGTGGTAACGACGGTTCGTTGTGATGCTGACACGTGTATGGTCAGATCTGCCGTTGGTGTTAGGTCTTCTGGATGGACGGCTGCCGTGCGTCGTCTTCGTCGTTATAATCATTGGGGAAAGCTGCAGTTTGTTTTCACCGCATCAGTTCTTGTTTTCACCGCCTCCTTGTGCTCTAGCGATTCTTGCTGCGCGCTGGGTTTTCCTTCCACATTTCCATCTTCCCTTCCGCACTTTCACCGCCGGCTCCACCGTAGCGCGATGGGGAAACCGAAGAAATCATCATCGGCAGTTGGTACCAGCGCCGCCGGAGGAAAGAAAGGCGCCACCGCCACCCGTGTCACCGACGGTGGTTGGCGGCGGTCAGAGACGCAGGAGAGCGATCTCCGCAAGCTTCGCGAGCGGGGTTTGACCCCGCAAGATAGGGAGGCCGTCAGACTCCCCGACAACGAGGTAATCCCCCGTCCCCCAGCTGGGTATCGGGTTATGTTTCTCGCCTTTGTTATGCGTGGGTTTTCTTTTCCAGTCCACAACTTCCTCCGTGGACTGATCTTTCTCTATGGCATTCAGCTTCATCATCTGTCCCCCAATTCTCTTCTCCACATTGCTTGTTTCATTACTTTTTGCGAGTGCTGGCTCGGCATTGAGCCGCACTTTGGCCTCTTCCGGAAGCTTTATTCCGTGAAGAGGCAGTCTGGTTCGGATGGTGTTTATCCCATTGGGGGGTTGCATCATCTCCCTCAGTCCCAGTCTTCTTTTCTTTTCTTTTTCCATGTCTGAATCTGTCCAGTACTGGCGGAGGCGATGGTTTTATATCCGCGACTCCGTAGTGCCTGGGCAAGATTTTGGTCTTGTTCCTTTTGACCCCTCCCAAAAGATTGAGCCGAAAAGGTCTTGGAAAAACAACATCTTGGATGGCGAGGTGGCAGAGATAGAGGCCCTTTACCGTCGGGTGGAGGATCTCCAGCTGATTCCGGAGAAGGAAGTGAACGACGTGGACATCATCTGGATGTTTCTCGAACGTCGGGTGCAACCTCTCCAAGTGAGGGCGCACCCGATGTTTCTTTATTCAGGGCGCCGTGATCCGACGAGGGTTTCGGCTGAGAAGATATCCGAGGGGGATCTTGACAGGACCCTTCGCTCGCTGCTGAAGTTCAAGGCCGGAGAGAAAATCCCGGGGAAGTCGCTGACTCCGCCGTTTTCTTCGGCGTTGGATGTTCCACAGGTGTAGATTTGTGCGCGTAGCGCTTTTTGTCGACTGCGTATTTATTTTCCTTTGTTTGCTAACAAAGTCTCTTCTGGTTTTGCAAAGCTTCAAGGTGCCGGACATGGTACCGCCATTGCCTGAAAAATATCTGAATGCCCCGGATAATGACGTGGTGGATTCCGTGTCCGAGCTGCCGTCGGCGCGGTCCCCGGCGGAAGATGCCGACGAGTCGAGTGAGGACCATACGTGCAAACGATCACGGAGCTCCAGCGAGTCTTCGGATGCCTCGACTCCTCCGACTCCTAGAAACCCTCTATGCCTTGAGCGTCATAGTGACGGGCATGGAGGCTCTTCCTCTCCCATTCCCTGCCATTCCTGCCATTCCTGTGTGGGCTGTAGCGCCACACCCGCCAGCGAAGCGGAAGAAGGAAGAAAAGAAGGAAGATAAAAAGGTGGAGAAGAGAGCCCGAAGGACTCCTCCAGTCTTTGACCTGAGCTCGCTGGACTCGTAAGTTTCTTGTCTTACTGCTATCATTTTTCCTTCTTGAGTTTGCACTTGTGCTGATTGCTTCCTATGCAGGCATTCCTCCCATGACTCCTCCAGCGATGGTGCTCGGGAGATGATGGGGGAGTCGAAAGTTGCGTCTCCTCCTCCTCAAACGGTGGCAACGTCAGGGGGCGCCGCTCCGGATCCTCCTCTGCAGGAGGTGCAGGTGGTTGCGCCTCAGAATTTCGCCAGCGGGCCTTCGGAGTCGCCATCAGAGCATGTGAGTACCTCTGATTCGTACCACGGGGGAGCCCCCGGGTGTCTTCGCGTTCGAGTGTTGCCTTTATTTCTTAATGTTGGGCGCAGCCCCCAAGTCCTTTTTCTTACTGGTGTTTCTTTTTCTGCAGCCTTTTGTGGAGGAGGCCAAGCGGCCGGTGCAGGAGAGCCTGGTGCTAGCGGCTAACCTCCGACAGCTTCAAGGTACCTATTTGTTTTTGGTGCTTCTTTCATTTATTCCGGTCCTGCTTTCTGACGTTTGCTTGTTTCGAATGCAGAGGAGCATAATAATTCTCTCCGTGAGGTCGACGCTCTCAAGAAGAGCCTTGGTCACTCAGAGAAGAAGGCCGAGGCCGCTTGTGCGAAGGCATCTCGAGCTAGAGCTGACCAAGGCAGCCGAAGCTAAGGAGCGTCTGCAGCAGGAGGCCGCGGACCGTGAGGAGCAGCTGGCCACCGTTGCCGCTGCGCGCGAGAGGGAGGTGGCAGGCAAGCTCATGGCTGCTGCCAAGGCTGTTTCGGGTGAGTGTTGTATTTGTACTTCTTTCGTCTTGTTTTCTTGTCTTCTTCTGCGTTGCTTTTCGTCATGTCCCTTTGTTTTTGTCTCAGATGCCGCATGCATCGAGTTTGACCAAGGCGCTCTAGAGCACGGGAGTGCTCTAGATGATGCTACTGCAGCGGTCGAAGATCGTTGCAGCACCGTCGTCAGTTCCCTTGCCAAGGCGAAGGAGGTCCTTGGCCGCTTCTACAAGGAGCTTGTCCCTAAGGGCGCATCCCTTGACTATGTGGATGCTCTAGCGGAGGCTTTGTCACCCGAAGCGCCTACGGCGTACAAGCGCAAGCAGAAGGGCATCGGCACGTCCGTCGGGCTGGCGATGGCTTTGGCGGCTGGAGCGGAGCTGGACCTGCCCCGGATGCCGACGACCGCAGACGGATCCAAGGTAGCCTTTGCTGCCTACTCTGCTCGCTGCAAGCGATATGGGCCGAAGCTCATTGATTTGCTGTCTGAGTATGCGCTGCGGCAGCAAGGGGAGGCCAAGGCTAGGCAATCCGGCTCCGAGGCGACTCAGGGTGCCGCGTCTTAGGCGTTGTAGATGTAGGATAGTTTGTAGTCGGCTTTTGCTGTAAATTTTTTGAGGAACACAGTCCTTGTGCCACGTAGTGACCTTATATGCTTTAATGAATTCTTCCGAGTTGTGCTCTACCATTGTCTGAATGTTTGTGTCCCTTTCTTTGTCTGCTGCTCTAGGTTCCTTCTAGTGCTGACCCTGTTGACACCTCGCCCGCAGTGCCGCTGCGGCCATCTTTGGATGATTCCTCGCAACTCGCTTTTCTTCGGGATCATGTGCGTAGTCTTGAGAGGGAGTTGCTCGGGTTGCGAGGTCATGCCGATGTTTGGAAGTCCAAGGTGGATCGCGGCGCGGCCAGAGAGGAGTACTTGATGGCGGAACTGCTTCGGCTGTCTGAGCAGCTTCAATGTAAGTTGTTCTTTGTTTCGAGCTGTAGATCAGTTCTTCGGATGAGCCTGCTGGCCTTGCCTCTTATTTTGTGCAATTGTCGCAGGTGCTAACCTTGCTCTGAGGGAAGAGAAAGAGCGTGTCGCTTTTCGGGTCAATTGCTTGACTCAACAGGACATGGAGGCCGGTGGCTTCTTCTGGATGGATCGTGACCGTGCCATGGCTCTGGCGACGGTGCAGGATCGTGTGCACCAGGTTTCGCGAGTGCTTCGCCAAGTGCAGACGTCGCTTGCCTCGGTGTTGCGCGTCATGTTTCCTTTGGATGTCGTACCGACGAGCCTTGCGGGTCTTCTGTCGAAGTTTCGGAATGTGAACAATGTCAAGGAGTTGGTGCGGCAACAGCTCGTCGCAGGAGTGAAGGCTGCTTTGTCTCTTGTGAGGCTGCACCGGCCTGACGTGGATTTGGCTGTTGTGGCCGCTGGGCCACCTCTTCGCCCTGATGGTGGTGAGTGGGACATGCGTCTGCATGATTGTAAGGCGATATGCGACAGTCGTAGATTTGTTTGAGCAAGCGTGCTCGGGTTATTCTTGAATAGGTAGAACACGAAAAATAGATAGATGTAAAATTTGTATATTTCGGCTGGGCGTGTTGTGCCCTTTGTTGTAAAGGTTTGTTTGTTGTGGGCACGCAGTGCTTTGATTGAGTACGTGTCCTTTTCGTTTGCCTGACGTTGTCATCTACTCAGGTGTACACGTTTGATCCTCAGTCGATGAAATCGTGAGGTGGGGGGAGCCCCCGAGTGCGTTTGTATCATGTAGTAAAGTTGCAAAATAGCGAACTGAAGTTTTGGGGCGAGACACTTAGATTTATTTATATCGTAATGGAGGAGGTACATTGTTCGGCTGAATAGACTTGGCTGAAAGCCTTATTGAAAGTAAAGGGGGTAGGTTGCTACGGATAGAATCGTCGCAGGTGCGAGATGTTCCATGGGTTGGAGTATGCGACTCCAGACTCCACGTGCTTGAGGCGATAGGCACCACCTGGGATGACTTCGGTGATGACGTAGGGTCCTTCCCATGGTGACTCGAATTTATTCGGTCGCTTTTGCTTGAGTCGCAAGACGAGGTCTCCTTCGACGAAGGACACAGCGGCTGGCTGTGGTAGTTGCGGAGACTCTGCTGGTACACCGCTGATCGAGCTGCTGCTATATCACGTGCTTCGTCGAGTGTGTCGACAGCGTCTTCGAGTGCAATCGTGGATTCGGCTTCGCTGTAAGCGACGACCCGTGGGGCCTGGTGGCGTACTTCGGCTGGTAGCACGGCCTCGGCTCCATGTACCATTAAGAATGGTGTGTAGCCGGTGGAACTGTTTGGCGTAGTTCGTAAGCTCCACAGGACGGATGGTAGCTCTTTCGTCCAGGCTCCAGTTCCCACAGACTCTCCGTCACCGCAGAGTTGTAGATCGATCGGGTCGGGACCGTCACGACCGCACAATCAGCAGCCCCAGTTCCCACAGACGGTGCCAATTGACGAGGTTTCGACTCGTCAATGCCCATTGTTATGGACTTGGGTTTTGGAGAAGATGGGGATGCTGGAGATCGTGGAACGGTTAACAGACAAGCAACCAAGGGACACGAGATTTACCTGTGTTCGGGCCCCGGGAAAACGCTACTCTGCTTATGCGCTCTTGATTACGCGGAACCGAAGGTTCTGAGGTCTGTGATTCGATCTGGCGTGGAGGTGCGTATGCGAAAGTATGAGTCGAGATATCTAGGTCGTGCCCTTCTGGCCTTTATATAGACTTAGGCAGGTCTCGGGCATAGACCTAGTCGGTTACAGGTTCTAGGGTTTTACCCCTTTGAATTTCCTATCTACTCTAGTCTTGCTCTTCAAGGATCCGAAGGCACCATGGGCATGGGCCACCCGAAAGTCTTCATGGGCCGCCGTACTTTTGCCGTGGGCCTTCCTTGGGCTGGACTAGGTATGCTGAGGTCATGCACCCGCGGGGTATAACCATGTCACCCCGTCCCCTACCTCCAAACCCGTCGCCTCCTCCTCCAAAAATCCTCCCCGGAGGTCAAGAAGCCCCCGAGATCCGCCGTGCAGCCGGCCAACCTTCCCCTCTCCTCCATTGGGTCATTCCCACCAGAGGAATCGATCCCATGGACAGATCTGGTACCTCTCCTCTCCTTTTTCCTCCTAGGGTTCAACCCTAGATGTGTTTTGAGGATTGTTGCTGATTTGACCATTGGAATCACTTGTTTGCATGCACTCTAGTACTTTAGCCTTGTTGCATTGCCCGATCTACTAGATTCACCCTCACCAGCATCTCCCCATCGCATACCCGAGCCTCCTGACCGGAGACTCCGGATTTAGGTCCGGAGACTCCGGTCCAGGCCGGAGACTCCGGTGTTGGGTGAATCAAAGTAGTCCAGAAATGCATCAAAGCTCTTGTACTACATCTTTGGGACATATATACTCATCTCCATGCTATCTCCCTCACTTCTGTTCACAGGTGATGGTTCTAGTCATCCTCGTCGTACCAAGGCTAAGTCCCAAAGGGGCAATCCTCGCTATGACGAAGCTCAGGGTTAGTTTATCGTGCCTCCGTCCAACCGGAAACAGCAGGCACGTGATGCAGCTTACATGAAGAGGGATCAAGAGAGAGCTGAAAGGGAGGAACGTGCAAAGAGAGCCAAGTATGACAACCTCCAGTCCCTAGCCAAGATGTCTAAAGAGGAGTACCATGAGCTGAGGAAAACAGATTTCTATGCACTGCCTCGCACCAGTGAGGACCCTCGTTTCTGGAGGAAAGAACAGGGTGTGTTCATGAAGGATGTGTATGGTGTACTCACCAAATCACCTGTTTGCCCTCAGAAGTTCATGAACATTGATAAAATGCACCAGAACCCTTATTTCAATGATGCCCTGTGGATATGTGAGAAGCTGGGTCTCTATAACTTGATGGAGCTACGCGAAGACTACAGTGTGCACCTTGTTCGGCAGTTTTATGCCACAGTGGTGTTTGGGTCTGATCTTGACAGGACCATGGTGTGGATGACTGGCACTACTCGCTGCACAGCTACCTTTCATGACTTTGCCAATGTCATCTTTGAGACCTTTCACGGAGTCTCTACTCCTGTGGGACAGCGCATGCACTCAACAGCTTTGGGTGAGAACAAGTTAAAGCTGGCACCTCTGTATGATGATGGTGTTGTGGGGGCCTCCAAGGGACTCAAGACCCTCTACAACCTTATGGTGAGGATTTTCCGTCACACTATTGCTCCAAGTGCTGGAAATGATGATGCTATTAGGGGTGGGCTTGTCAACCTCCTGTACCATACTCACCGGACCTTCAATGCTGGACCAGAGGTTGATGCGGCACCCATTGATGTGATGGACTTCATTTTCGAGGAGATGTTCCATGCCATTCTTTACAAGAAATCCCCTCCATATGCACCCTTGATTATGAGGCTCATCAACTCCTAGGCGCATGATTCTCCACATGGCGTACCACCACACCTCACTGTGCACACTCTGGTCTCTCTGCAGCAGAAGGGGCACATGGGGCATGCTCCAAGGCGTCGCTATGGAAATGATGATGATGAGGAGATTGAGACGGAGAGGGCCCCCTCTCCACCTAGAGTTTGGAGGAAGAATGCCTCCAATGTCCCTATGCCTACCATGACTAGAGACTATGTGCATGAGAGGGTCAAGAAGGCCAGCTTTTGGGAGAGGGCCCTTTGTTGCATGAACATTGACATTCGCAAGCAGCAGCATACATCTTACCAAAGCAACCGCCGCATTGAGAAGCTCCTCAAAGAGATCAAGGACCAGGGTGCTGTTGATACTGAGGAAGGTGAAGATGAATACAATGATGAGCATGAGGCTCAGCAGTCCACAGAGTCTGATCACACTCTCTCATTTGGGGCATGGAATGCCCAACAGGATAGTCTGGTAGACTGGAAGACATTTGCTGATGTCACCTCTGGGTTTGGATACCAGGGTACTTCCTCTTCTCGCCCTCACGCAAAGGGCCTGCTATCCCTGAGGATGATGATGATGACTATGACCAGGATGAGGGTGACCAGGACGAGGATGACCAGGACGAGGATGAGGATGCCGAGGATGCCGAGGATGACGATGACTACTGAGTTATTGGGGCGCTAGTATAGGTCTTTTCCCTTTTCGGCGTTTCGATGCCAAAGGGGGAGAAGACATTCTCATCGCTTTGCATGGGACTTGGGATTTGGACTATCTGCCTTTATTTTTCCTTTTATTTGGATATTCGAACTTGAACTTTATGTGTGTTATCTGTTGTTATTATGTGTGTCTATGACCATGTGCTTGTGTGCAACACCTATTGTAACTCATGTGAGATCTATGTGTGCTATCGTTGATATTATCTTCCTTACATGATTTACTTCATTATCTTGCTGCACATAGTCAGGGGGAGCCACATTTATATGTTATTCCATGCAAATCACTTGTTGTCATCGAACACCAAAAAGGGGGAGATTGAAAGGGCATTTATTGTCATAATCACTTTTGGTGTTCGTTAACAACAAGTAGATCATTTTACAGTGTGCTATTGTCCACAGGTTGGTATTATCATTGATAAACATCACACACACTCTTGGGAAAAGACCACATACATTTGCCATCGCTCGAAACTCTAGACGGAGTCTCCGTGCTAAGACCGAGTCTCCGGTGTGGTCGAGTTCGGTTACGCTCGGTGGTGCCTCCGAACTGGCCGACATTCGACTAGGGGTCCGGAAGCTGCACGGGAGGTTACTCCGGAGTCTCCGGACTTTGGTCAGTCCGGAGTCTCTGGTGTTGGAAGGCCGGAGTCTCCGGTGTTGCTGGTGAAGAACTGGCCTGGGTCAGTCAGAAGGGCAGTCCGGAGACTGGTCCGGAGATTGGCCGGAGTCTCCGGTCTTCAGACCGGAGTCTCGGTCGACTTTTCTACAACGGTCGAAAAGTTCGTGGAGGGCTGTCTATAAATAGGGACCCTTATCTTCTTCCTCCAGTTGCTCGAGCTGCTCAAGAACACCAACACCATTAGAGCCACCAAATCCACAAGATCTCTTCATCCAACCATCCAAAGTCATTGATCTTTGGAGAATCGAAGGAGGAGGCCTTGATTCACATCTTCACCAAGAGAGATCTTCATTTCCCCCTCATTCACTTGAGGGCACCCAAGCTCTAGTGTTTCTTTGGAAACCCTAACTTTGATTTGGTTCTTACAAGCTTGTCTTTGGTTTGTCTTGACAACTTGCTTATATTTGGGAGCCTCCAATTCAGTTGTGGATGTGTGCCCCGAACTTGTTGTAAAGGTGTCGGCTTCCACCTCGAAGGTTGCCGATATAGTGGAAGGTGAATCGAGCCCGTTGGGGTGAGGTTCATCGGAGAACAAGGGAGGCCTCTCGTGGTGTTGGTGGTTTGAAACCACCCCCTCTCCAAACGTAGACGTACTTCCCCTCAAAAGGAAGGAACTACGGGAAACAAATCCTTGTGTCTCCGCATCCACTCCCTTGGTTACTTCTATCCTTTACCGCACTTTACTTACTTGTTCTTGCTTAGTGTTGTGTTAGTTTGTGCTTGTTTGACATATAGGTAAATTCACGATAGTTGCATATTCTAGAGAATTTACCTTTCTTGTCAAACCCTAAATTGAAAAAGAGTAAAATTTGAAGTAGCACCTATTCACCCCCCCTCTAGGTGCCCATACGATCCTTTCACTTGATAAATCTGAATTAATTAGGAAAAGTCTATCCCTGTAGGATAACAACTTTCCTTGCCAGCACCCTAGCTTACCTTCGCGTCTAATTTCTACCGGGTTCCATTCAGAATTGTAAAGTTTCCTATGATGTATAGGTACCCCAAGGTATATAAATGATAGGGACCCATACTCACAACCAAAAATCTCCCTATAAGTGTGTTCTTGTTCAGCAGCATTGCCGAAACAAAAGATCTCACTCTTATGAAAATTAATTTTTAGTCCCGATAGTTGTTCAAAAATACATGAATAAGCTTTACATTGACCGCCTTTTGAAAATCATGTTCCATGAACAAGATTGTATCATCGGCATATTGCAAGATAGACACTCCCCCTTCAACTAGATGGAGTATTAGTCTAGCTATATGATCATTCTCTTTTGCCCTGGCAATTAGGATGGCAAGCATATCGATTACAACAATGAATAACATAGGTGACAGTGGATCTCCTTGTCGTAATCCTTTTCTAGTCTCTGGAAGTAATGGACAATGTCCTCATTGACACGAATGGCTACACTTCCATCTCGTGCGAAGTTATCAATCCATTTACACCATAGAGAATTAAAACCTTTCATACAAAGAAATTGCTGTAAGAATGGCCACTTTATCTAGTCGTAGGCTTTTTCAAAATCAATTTTGAATGAAACCCCATCCATTTTATTTCTGTGAATCTCATGGATGGTCTTATGCAAGACAACCACTCCTTCAAGAATATGCCGTCCAGGCATAAAAGCTGTCTGTGTGAGTGATAATTTTTTGTGCAATCTCAGTTATTCGGTTTGTTGCAACCTTAGTGAAAATCTTAAAACATGCATTCAGTAAGCAAATGGGTCTATATTGTTGTATATTTACAGAGTTTTCTTTTTCGGGCAGCAAAGTTACTACACCAAAATTTAGTTTAATCAGGGAAAGGTTGTCTTCATACAACTGTGCAAAAAAATCTAACAAATCCTGTTTAATCACCGCCCAAAAAATTTGATAGAATTTCGAAGGGAACCCATCAAGTTCAGGTGCCTTGTTATGTTCCATGGAAGCTATAGCTTCATAAACTTCTTGTTCAGAAAACATACTAGTTAAAAATTTATTTTCTACACTCTACCCGAGGGATAGCTTATCTTGGAGTTAATTACTATCTCAAATTAATTACTAATTGTGGAAATCGTGGTTATTACAAGCTACATGAGCTCCGTCTTCCACGGAGGAACACGGTGGTGGAGGAACATGAGCTTGACCATGAGGCCATGAAAACGTCGAGCAGCCGACGTAGAAAAGCCTCATGTAAGAGTAGAGAAGCACACATGATAAAGAAAAGATCGCCGGATCAATCGTAGATAGGAATCCATTTGTTAAACTTAAAGTTATGCTGAAAATAGCAACCTTATCACCAACTAAATTGACAATATACGCCAAGCTTTACTAAGAGTCAATATGTTGTGAAATGAAAACATGCTTCCGGTGTCTAAAGGAAATAATAACACTCGTCTGAATATGGTGTCTGCCGGGCAAAGTGACTCGGAAAGCAGAAGACAAAATGAGTCACTTTTTGATTTATTATGTGAGGATGACAAAGTTCATTGTTTGCATAGGTCGTTTCGTTCTAGACTACTAGATTTCAATGGGTGACCTTTACAAAAGGAAAGAAACTACGTACCAATTTTAGGCTTTCTTGCCCCCACCCCAAGGCTTTCTCTAAGTATGGGTTGGTGATAACTCCGTTAAGTCTAAGTTTGAGACAAATTAGTACATTTAAAATAGGAAAATTACATCATGGTATGTACTCCCTCCGATCCATATTACTTGTCGTGGAAATAGATGTATCTAGACATGTTTTAGTATTAGATACATCCATTTCAGCGACAAGTAATATGGATCGGAGGGAGTAAAACATTCCTTTCTGATCCATACTCTCTCTCTCTCTCTCTCTCTCTCTCTCTCTCTCTCTCTCTCTCTCTCTCTCTCTCTCTCTCTCTCTCTCTCTCTCTCTCTCTCAGCTCATAATGGACTAATGGTGTGAGCATAATTGAAGCATAAAAATATATCGCCAACTCATGGAGGCTCTGTTTGAGTTATTCGGTAGTATATCTAATGAATGATTAGGGCATCTTTGAAATTGTACGTAGACTAATTGTCCTATCTGCCAGCACTTAGTCAACCAAACTGATTTTATTTAGATTTCCAAATACACGTGGAAAGTTTCTGGGGGTTCATTTTATTGAGGTCCAATCAATGGCTGCATAGTTGGCAGATTCGTTTAATTTTAAAGACTCTAACTGGGGGCTGTAGACTAACGGTATAGTACATACTCTTTCGGTAGAGAATAGTAAGTAGTAAATAGGAGTATATTGCTTATTATACCACTGACTGTCTGTAGCTACGGAAGACCCGGTGGATTGACGGATTCGTCAAACTCCCCGCCGTCCCCGGGCGCAGAGCGAATGAGCAGCTGACGAATCAGGCCTCCTCCGCCGTGCATGTCGACAGTGATCTCTCCCCTAGCAGATTAGTTTATACGAACGGAGTTAGCGTGTAGATTTGCACCTGCTGAATCTTGCGGAAATCGGACGGGACGCATGAAAACGGGGCAAAGCATAGTAGTACTAGCATTAAGTAACCACGCAATGACGAAAGTAGGGCATTAGTTTCTTCTCCCTGTTGGACAGTTGAAATGTCGACGATAGTTACCGACCATGCAGAAGTTAACCTTGTTGACCGTTCGCGCCTGAACAGGGACTGAAGGAGAATCCTGCGCCATACGGCAGCGATTGCAATCAGATTTCGTTTTGGACACATTGCCCGTTTTCCGACAGCAGGGCATCGATGCTTTGAAGTTTCAAGTACCGGCAGCGGCTTGATGGGTACGCTGGAGTAGCAGTAGCAGAGCTCTTTCCTGCTCCTGCTCCTGCTCCTGTGCGCTACATGTAGAGGATGCAGTTACTGTCCACAGTAGCACTGCGGATCTGCATTAACCGATCGAGCTGACCTAGCGGTCGGTAGCAAATGCCCCGATCGGATCGGACAGCTACGTAAAGGTACACACGCAGCGCGCGAAGCAGCCGAGCCGAAACCAGCAAGCAGCTTCTGCACGCTCATCACTCTTCAGCCAGTGTAAGAACTGCCCATCCATGGCTAAGCTGCAGGTCGCGATCACGAGGAGCGTAGACTTGTTCCTCTTTGGCAATCTAGCTAGGGTCCGGAGCAAACGTCGCCCTCGCTCGGTCCCACCGCGATCCCGTCCCATGGCCGCGGTTGCTCCAACAACAACCCAAGGATCTCGGTGGATACAGAGCTCTCTTCTCCCTCTCTACTGTATTGAACGAACGAACGAGAGCAGGCGCTGCCGCTGCGCCTCATTTTTCTTGGGGGAAATTTCAGAGGCTTTGACCCACGCCGCAAGCGCGACGAAAGGGCGGCCGGGGTCCCCGTCACGGCGCTGCGGCGTCCGACTGACTCTTTGACTACTACTCCGAATAATTATGGCGATTTGGCTGGGCTGGGGATCGGCTGATGCATGATGGACAGGACGATCGAGACCCTGCGGCCCATACCTTGACACTTCCAGTGAACTGTACGAGCGGTCTGTAGCGCGGGTCTGCGACTAGGGACTGGCGTGCTATGACCGTGGACTACGGATTCAACGAGGATGCCGCGCGTGGGCGGGCTGACCGACGTGGCTCCTCGATGGCACGATGCGATACTAAAAACTTTACGGCCGCACGTAACACGTTTGTGTGGATAAATAAGTGATTTTAATATGGGCGTTTCTCCTTTTGCGATTGAAATTTAATACGGTCGATCGTTCAACGTGTAAAAAGATCAGACGATAAGGTGTGTCCACACGTGGGCAGATGGATGGGCTCCCCGACGACTGCGCGGCGCGGCTCATCATGAATCAGCGTGACGATGACTTGTGGTTGCATACATATGCTTGTACGTTCAGTGACGGCAATGCAAGCGAGCGCCAAGGAATTTTCCCTGTCAATTTTGTTGATGGATCTGTTGATGTGCACATCAACAAAATTGACTACGTCAGCTTTGCAGAATGAAAAGGCCGCATTAACTTGCTTGCTAGCGCATTTCGGTTCTCACGTGCACAGTGTTTTCTCATCGGTAGAATTTACTTGGCGCTTGTTCAACACTTCGTTTTCATATACAGCTAGTAAGTACGTACGTGCAAGTCAACAGGTCAACTGCGAGAGCGTTTGTGACGTGTGGATTGGTTGATTGCGGCTTAGCTTGCGCCCGCGCGCGCACGGGTGTCAGTGTGTGAATGGATCACCGGAGTGATAGCATCGCCAGCTAGTCGGCCATGACAGATTGAGAGGGAGATTATCTCTGACGCCGTAGTGCAAGTCAGAGTAACTGATGAGTAAGCCAATGTTTCTTCTTGCTTGCCTGGAGCCCCGTGCGTGCGTCCACAAGAAAATTTATCCGTAATAAACTACGAGCTACCTGCACGCACGGTCAAGTCTGAAAGTGCATCACTCGCCGCCGTAACCGCGACAACGCCATTTTTGTTACCACTCTCCTTGATCCGATGCTATTCTTTTCACCCTCTTTCCGGGCGGTCCTTTTCTAGGTACGCTTTTCTGAATTGAAACAAACACTGAACTTGAGCCAAGTCCGGACAAACACGGCCACGCTGATGTGACCGGCACGAGTCTACTAGTAGCCGGAGCCACCGTGGAAAAACGAGGTGCGCGAGGAAGAAACAGGAGTTAAATCCATCATTAGTTATTGAACTTGATTAGCAAAGTAAATACAGTCATCATACAACAAGAATACGAGTTTACGGTCACTAAAGACGCATCGAAGCGTCACTCGCGGTCACCGCTGGCGACGTAGCGGATGTATTTGACGACGGGCGATGAGTGTGATCCACTGGCAGGCCATTTTGTTTTTTAAAAAGGCCCCTCAAATAAAGTACATTAGCACGCCACTCTTGTGCGCTACTCGCCTGTTGTTCTGTTTTGGTTGGCCGGATCTTGCAGGGCACGACGTCCAGGAAGTGGAGGAACTTCTCTATGGCGGCCATCTCCGACGAGGTCTTGGGCAAGCTGAACTGGTGCGCTAGTCCATTCTGCAATAGCCGAAGCAAAGCTCTTCAGTTTAGAAGTAATTAAATAGTTTGGAGACCGGCTGACATGGACGACCAGAGACGCCGCACCTGAACATGCTCGGACGATTCCCGCTGGCGCTTCACCTCTGGAAGCCTCGGGGCTGCTAACGTCGAGACCCTCGCTGCCCATCTCTGAGATCTGCGACATGAGGGAGCCCTACCACGACGAGAAGCTGAGCTGCCCCTTGAGCCTCCTGCTGGAGGAGTCGGCGGCGGCTGCAGCCCACCCCCATGCCCACCCTGAGCATGCTCTATCCTGATTTTTTTTCTCGTATCCTGAATTGAGCAGGTGCAAGACACAGGATTCAGTTCATGAAATAGAAAATGTTCCCAACAAGAGCTCGCCCAGAGCGAGCTGTAATAATTGCTACCTGCGCAGCAAAGAAGAACTAGGAAGTAAAGATAGTACCAAACGAAGGCCGAACTAAGAAAGGAAGTACATGACCAACGGTTGTCCATGTTCAAATGATTGAGGAATCCGGCGGCGGAGCTGCTCTGCTGGAGCAGGCTGCTGGCGCTGGCGGCCGCACGGATATCCATCCCACCGGAGCCTTTCCACGTCGCCGACGGGGGCCATCTGTTGCCGCTGCTGATGCTGGGAGTGGAACATCATTTACTGGTGCTGCTGCGCTCAGGGGATTGCGGTCTCGCCGTGCCCAGCGTCCCTGCTCTTGCAGTCGCGCCTACCACCACCCCCGTAACAGTGGCGTCAGTCAAGATCTGAGCTGCTCGGCCACGGAGGAAGATGGGCAACCCGGCAGCCCTGCAGGCCGGCGATGGAAGCGACGGCGGCGGCTGTCCGTCTGACAGTGGGAAAAATAGGTAAGCAATTGACTGGGTTAACAAGTAAATTTTGGGGTTTTTTCTGCAAATGAAACACACCTAGAGGCTGCAAGTGGGTCCCAGCTCGCCACGTCATTAAATACATCGCTACATCGTGAGCGATGACCGCGAGTGACGCTCCGACGCGTCTTTAGTGACGGCAAACTCGTATTCGTGTTGTATGATGACCATATTAATTTCACTAAACAAGTTTAGTGACTAACGATGGAATTTACTCAAGAAACAAAGCCATCGATCGTCGGGGTCCCGGAAAGAAACTCGACGGAATGGCCCAGCGAGAATCAAGTTGCTGACTAGTACTCCCCCTCAAAAGGGTGATCCGAGATTCGGAGCCCAAACTATCAACCTTAGCTGTGGCCCATCACTCGTCCAGATACTGTAGTATTACTGTATGAGTGCTAGTCAATGGCACGTGCTAGACATTAGTGCCGTAGTGTTCAGTTGGTTTCCCACGGGGGAGTCGCTCAAATCATGCAACTAGCTACTTTGTACTCCTTTGAGGACTTTGGTGTACATGGCCAAGTACAAGAGGGCATTGGCTAAATTTTATCAGATTTTGCTATGTAACCCAAATTATGAAAAATTTAACGTTACGTTTTTGCATGCTTGTACAATAAAACATTGACTAGGTCCATAATTTTTTTTTAAAACTTGTGAATATGATTTTTTAATTTTTTTACACCAAGACAAAGACAGTTTCCGTTTATTTTCTCCTTTTTTTCTTTCCGATTTGGACACCCACACATGCGTTCATCTCACAAATATTTCCTTGGGAAAAGAATATTTTTACAACAAAAATACATATGAACATATCACTTACCAAACCTCGTCAAGAGGGCATGTTGCCCACTAATTCACTAAGAAGAACGAACACACGTTTATGGGGTTTATGACAAGAACTCGGTCAAAAACCATGCAACACATGGGTGGTGGATTAGAGGGCACAATTGTGAAAATCGTGACACCATGGAATCCTGGATCAACTAGACCCGAAGCACCACGCAATTGAAGAGAACAAAACATCAAACCAATAACTTTCACTGATGCCCAAAGCCACATTTGGCCATACAAATCTATTTTGGAGTAGGTGTGAATGAAAATCACTGGCAATGACTCCAAGACGGAAAATGACAATTGAGGACCCTAGGCGTAGTTGTCGCCAAAACTTATCCGCATCCATACAAGTTTTTTACCAAGAGAAACTCACACCACAACTGATCTGGCCATGCCAGCTGCTACCTTAGCCACCTCAAACCCAGTCGGCTATTGTCTATCTAGTAGATGCAGTGAATTAAAACTCTCCGACAACGCCCTTCAAGGAGGTGGAGATGTGCAAGCACCATCGCGGCCGATTCGCATTGACTCTCGCCTAGACAACGGTTTAAAACAAATTGTTTCATCTCTCGCGGCCGATTTCTCTCTCGGAGTATTAATGATGATCCTCATGAGTGTCTGTTCGAGACTAAATTAATAAATTAATCAAAATTGTTGAAGAAACTTCATGGTAAAGAATACGAGAATCCTTGATATCTGAACTTTTTGCTATGAAAGACATGAATCATGATTATTTGCTGTTCAAGTTAATTCATTTCTTCTAGTGGTGATGCTAAGACCACCTAAGAGAATAACTAGCTTATAGTGTTGTTTTACTACTATTTTTGCTAAATATATTCTAGGAAAGAAAATTGTATGCAATTAGAAATTTGTGATTTTGTCTAGCTGAAGATGAAAGTTCGATTGTAGCTTGGAAAAACATTTTCTAGAATTCAAAGAAATTGCGCAGACACCCACTATGCCAATCTCCCTGTTTGAGAATGTTGTCCCTATGGCCATGCAACAACATCGCTTCATCCTAGAGACCAACCCATGCCGCCGCACAACTTCACATGGAAGAACTTCTGATGGCGAATTTAGTAGGATCATTTTTTACGTGGCAAGTTTAAACAGTTTCTTGTTCAATGTTAATGTTTTCTTTTCGAAATTTGTGTGAACTCAATGTAAAATGATTTGAGAATCAATGGGGTAGAAAACAATATATAGAGCGTTCCACCATGGTCCGTGCATAATATGTACTCCCTCGCTCCATAATTCATGTCATGGTTTTGGTTAATTTTGAACTAAAACCACAACAAGAATTATAGAACGGCGGGAGTAGCTAGCAGTCTCTATCACTGTTTTGAATATTCATTCATAATTCCATCAGAGACAGGAAATCTACGTTATTTCTCGCTACAGTTCATCTCAGCTCACTCGGTTGTTGTCTGTACATGAATACTTTTCCCGCCACCGACTGAATGTCTGCATCGTAGTTGCTTTCTGGAAGTCGTGTGTTTCTTGATGTTTCCTCCGGGACACGTACGACCGCTGAGACAAGCATTCCCTGCATGTCACCGTTTGCTCAACGGCTGCGTATTAAGTTACTCGGACGTAAGGTGTCATGCCAAGATGTCAAGATCGGCTGCATTGTTAATTCACCTCTGATGCCAAGCCTGTGGAATTTCTGGCACGTTGGTCCAGCAGACGAGTCAAACGACTAGTCTATCGCCTATCTGATAGAGCAAACGGTCATGTGTCGGGTGATCTGAACTCTGAAGAAGTGAAGAAGGATATTATTTCTTAACCCAAATGGAGACAGCTTAATTATACCCGGAAAATGTGGAACTACGTTAACGACGTTGGAGTAAACAGCCCAGTCTACATATGACGCCCCTTCCCAGCGTTAAGAAATTGGAGACGTGAAGGTGTAGGCAGAGGCGAAAACAGACAGCCTCAAGTCCGCAGTGCCGGTCAAGAACACTCCCTCAGAACCAAACAATATCTTAGCTGCAGCCAGTCCGGGCATTGTATAAATAATTAACATCATCAGTTGATAATAAACCTGATAATGATGGGTTCTATTAGCAACTTAATCTGTCCATTTCGGACAATGATGCACACTCTACGCGGCGGCTAAGCGCCAACATTATTGTACCTAAGGCAACAAACCATCAATTGTTAGTGTGCATTACTCCAGGTTTTCTTGGATCACGAAATTGAGACAGTGAGAGACATCTTGTTGGCATCATCCTGTTGGATCAAGAAATGGAGACAGTGCGAGATGGCCTCAGATGGCGGGACTGTTGGATAGTTCGTCTGGATACGGGGCCGGCGGCGGCCATGGTAGCGAACGAATCTTTGTCACGGCAATATAGCATGACCGTAGATCATCCAACGGTCTTCTTGGCATGTATATGTGCAGTTTTTTGCCTGTGACATAGTGGAAATATACCTCACGGAAGGTGGTTTCGTTCGGTTGTACAGTGATATGCACTTGCAACTTTCTCTCTCGGGACATGTCAAAAAAAAATCTCTCTCGGCACATAGTTTTTGCAGGTTTTCCGCTCGTTTTTTCTTATAAACGGACCAACTCTCTCTTCTTAAATCAATTGCAGGTGCTCTGCCCTTTGAGTCATTTATACCTCAAAGAAAAGCACAACCATCTTGTGCTCTACGCATATGACATTTTGAATGGGGATGACATGGTTTTGGACTTTTGGCGCGGATGATGTTCTCTGTTTTTTTAAGCGGAAGGGTGATGTTCTCTTGTTGTCAACTTTTTCATGTCATGCAGGCCCATATATTTTAGGTCCCCCTATCTCCCGCTTCAAGCGAGTCAATACGTCCGCTCGCCGCGGCCACGACCAACGCTCGCCTGTACGTGGGCCCGGCCCAAACAGGTGACAGCATTCACGCGCGGCCAGCAAGTACCCAGCGAACCAAAAATATTCAAGCGAACCATGTTTTAGCCTGCACGTACGGGAGCATCGCTGAATTTTCTTTTTCAGCGAACCAGCAAGCAGATGCACGTACGTACGGGAGCATCGCTCGAGGCTTTCCATTTTCATTTTTTTCTTTCCTGTTTCTGTTGTTATTCAATTTTTTTGAATTTTGTTAGATTTTTAAAAGGTTCTAGATTTTATAAAAACCCACGTTTTTCAAAATTTGGTTCATGGTTTATAAATTGGTTCATGATTTTTCAATTTTTTGTTCATGGTTTTTAAAATTCGTTAATGATTTTTAAAATTTTGGTTCATGGTTTTTCAAATTCGTTAACGATTTTTTAAATTTTGGTTCATGGTTTTCAAAATTGGATTTACAAAATTTGGTTCATGATTTTTCAGAACTCTTCATGATTTTTAAAAAGAAACAAAAAGCAGGAAAAAGAAGAAAATAAATAAAAGGAAAAAACAAAAAGAACAGTACTAGGCTTCCTCCGGGGGATTTATGCTTTTTATCCCTCGAGTCCCCAGCCAACCACGTGTCTTTTTTTGGGTCAAAATCCCGTTTTTGTTACATATTGTTTCGCTTTTGCTGCATGTAGTTAAAAAAAGTCGGAAAATAGAAAAAACAGTGGACCTTTCATAGATTTTTGCCGAGAACTCATCGGCGAAAGAAAAAAAAAGTTGTCTGAGAAGAACCGCAAAACGGTGATAGCAGAAAAAATGTACTAATAATATAGCAAAAAGAATGACCTCGCCGGAGACATCAGCAGTGCCTGCCATAGCAAAACCAACTTTGTTGAGGACTTTCGTTGAAAATGTTATAGCAAATATTTTGCACTATTATAACAAAAACATAGAAGAGAACTAGCAAAAACTTGCTACTATTGTAACATCGCCCTGTAGCAAAATATCAAAACGCGTCCATGGTCGGTAGCCTCGCGACCCTTCAGCTGTAGCAACAATGACAACTTCGAGTAGCATCGTCGTCGTCCTGCATGTGTAGCACCGTGTCGTGATTCCACTGCAAAACACCGTTTACCACGCAGGGGCCATGGCGTCTGGGCTATGGCGGCGCGGTTGTGCGGTCGTGCTTGCCGGGTGGAGATCGTCGGCGGCTTTCCGACGAGCTTTAGAGGAGGGCGGCGACCTCCATCGATATTTAGAGGAGGGTGACGACGCGCTCTGGCCGGCAAGAAGGAAGACAGCGCTGACGGAGACCATGGCGATGGCCTCCATCTCCGGCGGAGGCATCCGCCTCGGGTGAGCCAACGGGAGGACCTTGCGCCCAGCGTCATGGTGACGTCTTCCTCTAGGAGTGGGTGGGGCAGTGGGGGCGGCGCGGCTGCCTGGCGACGCAAGCTGCAGCGAGGGCGGTGTGGCTGCCCGGCGGCGCGAGCTAGAGCGGGGGCGGCACGGCTGCCCGGCCCGGCGATGCGGCGACACAAGAGGAGACTCGCGCGTGCGAGATTGAAACTACCAGCGAACGGAGGTTGTAGATAAGATTTTTTTTCAGGCACAAACTATACGACGCACACGAGCTAGCGACCCACCCGGGGGGATAAGTTTGATCCATCCCCCGGAGGGACGGTATCATTTTCTAAACAAAAAAGAAAAAGAAACAGGAAAGAAACGGAAGGAAAGGAAAGAAGAAAAAAAGGTAAAGAAACAAAAAAGAAAAAGCGAATGCATACCACATGGGCCAGCCCATGCGAACCATCCCTGCGGACGAGTGCGTGCGTATATTTTGCAGGCCAACTATGAGAGAGCCCAGTGGAATCCGCAGACAGAAGCGAGCGAGCCGACGGCTGAAGCAGATAGAAGCTCATGCATCGAATGTTTTAGTCGAAATCAAAAGTGCCCAATAAAGAAATCAAGTGCATATAATTGCTGTGCTGTGGGATCAACGGATTCTGCTTCTGCTTCTGCACGGACTATACAACACAGGATCGTGGCGATTCCAGAAGAAAAGAAAAGATCCGAGCGGCACAGCACATCTGCACAAGTGTTTCATGTGGTCGGTGCTGAGATTAGGAAACGATGGGCTTCAAAGTGAATAAAGGCTATTCACTTATTCCACCACAGAACAAACATGTAATAATGCACACGCATCCGCCTTTGTAAATTAATTAAAGAAGTGTCCAAAATATGTTCCTTTCCATAAACTGAATTTGTTTCCGCTCTTGGATGACAACACATATGCTCGAATCATCTGCTGATAAAACGGAATACCGTCGTCTCTCGTCAATCAGAAATTCTGATCCAAACGTGTCCAAGATATAGATACATAATCGCAGTAGTACTGTTCACGCAGGAGTAGGAGGCACCAGATCCCTGTTCCTCTCTACGTAATATTCCATCGATGGCAACGCTTTTTTTTTTCTTTTTAACGGAACTATCCTTACTCGTGCAGCAACGGAGTCGGGTGACGGGGATAAATTGCCCTGGAACCGCACCACTGTTACATCTCGCCATTTTATCCCGGTCAGCCCGTCACCGAAAGTGACGATGCCACCATGCCATGTCTGTTTGCCAAAATTGACAGTGGTGTGATTCCATCTCCTCAGGGTCACGATGGCATCAGGTTGACCCATATACTCATCATCAGAATATATCGCGTGATTGATACAGACGCCGGCCGGCGGTCGGCCGTGAACGATGGTCGATGTAGCGTGGCGCGTCGCGTACGACGACGGGTTCCTGCAGCAGTCGGAATCGTCCGTCCCGTTGAGCAGAACTGGATATACATCGATCGATCCCTACCAAGTCAGTCTGTGTGGCTACGAGCCTGCCGTTCCATGTCCAGGTATCGTACAAGAACATGTCGCCTGCTACGGCTAACATGCGTCCGATCATCCGTGTAATAGTGGTGGAAGATATTTATCTACAGGAGTGTAATAGTATGTCGTAATCCTGATGTTATATGTTTCTGGTCTGCTGACTCACACTCCAGTACACCTGGATTAGCAGCTTTCTCGTACTCTATCTAGTACCCAAGTGTCGAGCAATTTCTTTCTTCTCAGAGAAAAAGTGTCGAGCATTTGGTGCGTGTTCCTGTCTGCGTTCAGTGAACCAGAGCAAAGATGTGATCAGAAGAAGAAGGACAAGCCTCGGCCGGCGGCTGAGAGATCGACAGTTGATCAACTCGCCTGCGTGAGTGCACAGTGTCTTCTGATCGGTTTGGAAGTGGCCTGCACGGTTGACAAGTCACGGGCGGATCGGAGCGGGTGGGGCGGGGATCTCCTGTTGGGGCGGCCGAAGCCTCTCATGGTGGGGCTCGCAGCCGGCAGGCCGTCGACAGCGCGCACTGTTCGGATAGGGGCTCCGGGAATGAAAAAGGTTCGGTTTGGTTCATCTCATCACCTGAAGGAGGAGGCTCTGATGGCGTCACGTGCTGAACGCAGCAGCTGCCACGCCGGGGGTCCCCCCAGGCCAGGCCCCAGCTGCCACGCCGGCCGGGGCCGAGCCTAGCTGCTGCTTTTCGCGGAGGCGCCGGATCCCCCACTCCACCGCATGGACAGCCAAGCGAGCGGGTAGGGGCGGGGCGGGGCGGGGCTCACCGTGCGCGAGCGCCCGCCCGCACGTCCGGCCCCGCGCGCGTCTCGACCGATCGATCACCTGTCGCGTCTGGTGCTGAAAAGATCGGGCGAGCTCGATGGATGGCTGGCTGGCCCAAAGAGATTCAAGATGCCGCGCAAGATGCCGGGAGATTCGGCCGCGAAGAGGGCGCCGGGGCTCGACACTTGGCACCTTGGCCCCCTCTGCCTCTCTGCCACCCCAGAGGGTAGCCCCCAGTGCGAGCCTAGGCTAGCCTCCTAGCTAGGACGTCGTACCTAGCTAGGTACGATACGACGGTCGATGGGCGCGCAGGCGCTGGCTTTCTCTCTCTACCGCTTTGTGTCTCGTCGCGGCCTTTATTTCTCTCCTCTCTCCGCCTCGGCGCCTCCCGGCTCATGATGCCATGATGGCCGCTCGCTGCGGACGTCAGGTGGTAGGGCAGTAGTACACTGACTCCCTCCTGAGGTGGCGGTCTCATCGGAAGTGGCCGAGGAGTAGGACGGACAAGTACCATGCATGCCGGCCGGCCGGCTTTGCCGCCCTGTCTGTCCCGCCGTGTCCGGGCTACCGATCGTTTCGATCCAGCGTGCGCTCCTGCTGAACGCGCGAGCGCGACGGTTTACCACCTGGCCGGCCGGATCATCCGACCAAGACAGCAAAATATGCATGGGCTGATGGGCGACGTCGAGCGGGTTTGTACGCGCTACTAGCCTACTACTATAGTGGACGGTGACGATATGTATGTACGTGTTGTTTCCGCGCGCGCTCCCACCAGGGACGGTCCGTCGTATCGATCGACGCATGCATGTCACCTCGAGGAAAGGTGGGCGGCGCCGTGGCAGTTCCTGGGTGGATCGTTAGAGTTTCCAGCGTATCTTTGCCGCCGCCTTTGCTTAATACAGTGCTGCGTGCATTGATAGCTCGTTTCTTTGCATACAGGGGTTTCTCTTCGCCAATGGGGCAAGGCCATGGCGGAACGGCGCCATGTTCTCCATCTCATCAGACCGTGCTTGCCCTTAAGGAATTTCATGCCATGATCTACTTCCATGATGACGATGATAAGAGCATGACCTTCATGTGTCGCGTAGTATCAAGTGCACCATTCGGCGAGGCATTTGACTATAAAGCTAGGGCCCCAAATTACCGAATTAAGTGCGGCTCCATGCGATACCAGCCATAAAAGCCAACTGTGTTATCTTCAATTGCTATCCTCACGGTATGGCTCACATCATGGTTAAGCTTCTTCGCCATGTGATGACCATCAAAGCGGAGATGCCCAAAATGTTTACCACTATGCCCAGAATACCTTATAAATCATATGTGGAGTAATAAGAAGCCATTGTACCTCATGGCCTACATTTACAATGATATTCAGATTAGTGTGTTTGAGTGGAAGTCGTACATGCATCTATCGTCCTTATTTGCAAAGGTGTAACATCCCGAAAAATAAAATACGAGTAAGGTAGATTTTAGGTCTGGGAATTTGCATTGCATGCATTTGCAAATGTGGGAAAATTTCAGCCTTTTGATTTGAAGTGACAAAGAGATTGAAATTGAATTCTAGTGTGGTATTTGACTTAGGTACCCACTGGTATTTGAATTCAAAATTCAAAAGGACCTTTGTAATTCAAATTTGGGGAATTTAAAGTGAAGCAACTCAATTATAAGAGTCAAGGACTCACACTCACTTATAAATAAGAAAAGAGGTTCTACTGCAAATCTTATTACACATTTTAATTCAAAATTAAAGATTGAATTAGTCAAACTTGAGTTTTGTATTGATCATAAAGATATTATTTACAATAGGAGTATTCTTTACAAGATATAATATAAGAAGAAATAAAATAGAAAATTACGAAAAGTGGACATAACCTATTACAAACTAAAAACAAGAAAATATCTATTTCTTGCTCTTCTTATCTTGTTCTTGGTATGAAAAACAAAAACAGAGACAAACCCATGGTTATGGTTGAATGATGGATCCACCTTAAGGTGAATCCATTTGATTTAGTTTCCAAGTTAGGGTCCAAGAACTTGACCTAAACTCTAAGTCATAGGGTTTAAGCAAAGGTAAAAGTGGCAATTACAACAACAAGCAGATGATCAATGCATTATCAGGAAATAAGCAACATGTCATAGTATTCGATCATCATCATTCAAGTAGTATATAAATATTAGGCGGTATCAACGAAACCCAATCCCAAGAACTAGTGGAAATATCTAGTTAAGAAATCATAGTAAAGGAAACCATACCTCACACTTTCGGATTATTTTTAAAGAGACAATTTATAGTAAATGAGAAAAAGAATAACTCACAGAATTAATTCATAAAAGTAATGACAATTGTCACTATCCAAATTGACAAGGGACAAAAATGTAGTTAACAATCTGACATGTTATTTTAGGAAAACTTACAACCAACATAGCAACATTTAGCTAACCACCGCATACTACGAATCCACACATAAAACTAAACTAGATAGACAATTTCAAATAGTGAACCAGCTCAGTCATCCATGCAAAAGTGTGTGTTATCAACACAAGAGTAACCATAAATCCTTTAAATAGCAGCTAGAAACCATGGCAGAGATCACAAAACCTCAGATCAAGAGCTCTAACAATCACACCCAGGCTAGAGGCTGAGTGAGAGGTACAAGCTAAAGAATCCAAACCTAGAGTAATCAGCTGGAGGAGAAGGCAAGCTAGGAGGACGACCATCATCATCAAGCACACTTAGTAAACTACAAAGGTTGCTAGTTAAACCCTAGAACTAGATCAGAGCACTAGCGATAACTAATTAAGTAGCTAGGGATCATCTGTATCCTGAGAGTGAGTGATGTAGCTTAGTGTTTAATACTAGTAGATCATGCATAAGCATGACATGGATGCTGGTAAGCAAGCACAAGGACCAAACCTATCAATCAATTGTGCACACACAAGGGAGAGGCACCACAATGATTAACTTAACCAATACCAGATGGGCATACCCATATCAGATTACCTATGAGCAAACACGGAAAGAACACAACCCATTATTATCTAACATCATTGAAAGGGTGGATTTAGGATTATACCTCACATGGGCCTTAATCCATGATTCATGCCCACACCTACCTCTGTGATCAATGACCCGAAGGCCTGCATATAGAAGCTCTTAACCGACCTGACTACAAGACGGCTCTCTAAAGATCCTGAAGACTAGACGCGCAACCAAGGGAGATCGAGGATCGATATTAGGTGCAAGACAAGATGAAGCCCCAACGTGACTAAGAAAGACTCTGCCACCATCAATGCCTATAAGTACTCGAGGACATTCACCTGAAAAAGATACGCCATAATCGCCTGAGTCTTTATCATTAGACTTAATCATAAACCAAAGATTCATCTCTCTCATCAGGTGTCATTATAAACCCACAAAGATCATCTTGTAGACACTTTGTATGATATCTCGATCACCTTATGAATAAAGTCTGAGGAAATCCTCCCTATTACACACATATTATCGTCTTTTTCTTTGGAGATCCAAACCTGCTGACCAGAGCCGATTGCCGAACAAATAAGATCTTTTTCATTCCACAAAAGTGAGACCGCAGAGGGATCATGAAAACTATCCTTCGTTAGATACTTTTGATTTAAGCAATGCACCAAAATAGGAAAGTCGAGGTGGAACCCCTGGCCCAAGCACTAGCCCCTGGGAGGGCTGGATCATGAAAACTATCCTTCGTTAGATACTTTTGATTTAAGCAATGCACCAAAATAGGAAAGTCGAGGTGGAACCCCTGGCCCAAGCACTAGCCCCTGGGAGGGCTGGGCAGTGGGCACCAGACATGAGTGGGCCCTGGTGGCCGAGGCGCCATCCCTTGGGTGGGCCTGCCCTTCTTATCCCACAGGAACCCCTTTCAGCACTCCATAGCAATTCCGATTTCTCTTAGATGCTCCCGATACTTCGATCATATATATATTCCAGAATGTTTTCGAAAGCTGTTTGACATAACCATTGTCTTGGGATGATTAATATGAACCTTGGAATTACCAGCGATGACGTAGTAACAACTTTCCCGAGTTAGATGCTCCCGATACTTCGATCCTATATATATTCCTGAATGTTTCCAAAAGTTGTTTGACATAACCATTGTTTTGGGATGATTAATATGAACCTCGGAATTATAGTGATGACTTCGGAAAAACTTTCCCGAGTTAGGAAATGTCACCAGAATAATTTTGATTCCTCTCTAAGGTGTCTCAATGAATCTAGGAACTATTTTAGTATGTACACAAACCATTCCAGACATCTCTCTCTGCTACCTACCATGTAGCTGAAAAGCACGACTTGATCATAAGACCTTAAGCTTGTGATCCAATCAGGTTCGATAGTAAGTGTACATTACCCCTAAGACTATCGGATCAAACACCTGTTGGGGATATGCTAAATGGGTATCACCATAGCATGTCTATAATCCGATTAAACCGGGTGGCCACAGTTGGTAGCAAGGCCCATGGCCTGCTGGGTGGCCTGATCTAGAAGGAAGTCCCATGCCGGATAAAGGAAGGCTATGATGGAGTCACCAACATACTCGGAGCCTTGGAGTGCAAGACATGAAGACTAGGTAGTACTAGTGTAGGACTCTATAACCTATCCGACTAGGACTTTTCCCTGTAACTCTAGGTTCTGACATCTTTATAAGACATACCTCTGGGATCCTTTAGGCAACGATACAATCCAACACCTCGCATAGTGAACCAATCCCTGTAACTCGACATGTTGCCCTTATAGTGATTTATAGCTGGAGTAGGGTTCTGCCATCGTCACAGGACCTAAACCTGGGTAAGCTGGGTTACCTCGTACCCGCCAACTTTCCGCCTTCCCCCACGTCTCTAAACACACACTGTGAGGACCCCTCCATGGTGTACTCGTCGGCAATACCACGACAGTTGGCGCCCACCATGGGGCAAGCGGCGCTTCAAGCTCTACAATGGGCAAGGTCCAAGCTCTTTGTGGGAATCGGCGAAACCGTAGCCATCAGCCATTTTATATTCTCCGACAATGTTCTGATTGTTTCTCTCGATGAGTTCTGGATCCCGGCAAAGACGAACCCCACCCGCTGCTTGATTGTTCCAATCAGGGACATCCACCTCTTCATCGACGAAACCAACTCGGGCACTAGTTTCTTGGAAGTCGGAGGATCATCAAGCCCCACACGGACAGCCTCCGGGCAGGACACGTTCGTGGAAGGATCAAAGTCGAATCTCTCTTTGTAGTTTGCCAACTTAGATCAGAAAAATTCAAGGCCACCCAAACCGCCCCTGTGCAGGATATAATGGTGCAAGATCACTGCAAATCCGTCGGGTTAACTCATGCGTCTGGAAAGCAGTGATCGCAATTTGTAGATGTTGTGACCATCTTCAGTATGACCTGTTTTCAGAGAGAGGGTGAAGGGCTCAAGATTACCTCGCCAGATAGCTCTGGATACAGGCTGACTTGGAGGGCTACCCAAACAATGACGCAATCTACCATTTTGTCGAAGGGCTTACGAGCGGCACACTTCTCCAGCATGTGCTCATGACGCATTAGGCCATAGGGACCCTTAGTTTCGAGCAGATGGTCAACATGGTTAATAGTTTTGCTGCTACTGATGACGTGGCCTAGGCCAGTCCTATAGCCTTACCCGGACCATCTCCTCCACCACCGCCCAATGGTCCCACTTCCTCAACATCGTCCTCCGCCATCGAAGAAGCTCCCACACCCTCCGACTCTGTTTTGGATGCGCTTTATGATGAAATTAGCATATAATCGGAGGAGATCAACGTCAACCCGGAAGATCTTGACTCTACCATAAAGGAGATGGAGGAGGAGATCCACTGCGAGGAGCGAGACAACAAGACCATTGATGGCTGTGAAGTATAGCCATCCACGCCCACATTTAAACTAGATATTATTCATATATTTGATGAAATATCTCTCTAAACCCTGCCACTAATGCCTAATGATCAAATGGGTATGCAATCCTTTCTTGCTATTTTTCCCTACCTAGATAATGACGTATGATGATTGTAATCACAACATTAATGCCAAAGATACGAGATTTCCAGCACGTCAAAGAAATAAGGAGCCGTGAAGTGGATCCAGAAGACTTAACGACCAACTATACGGCGGGAAATTTATTCCGACCGTATAGTTTTCATCGACTCCATTAGGTCAAACATAACAGCTTTCATGAAGGGACCCCCATATAAAGAGGCTTAGGGCGATGAGAAATAACGCTTCTTTTTGACCTCAACTCCCCCTGCCACCAGAAGCCGCCACGCCAGAGGAATAGATCTAGAGATAAATCTCCAAACCCTTCTCCACCACCATAGCCATACTCCACCACTTGTAATAGTAGATCTCTTCTCCAATTGGCGACATTGTAAGACTATTTGCTATCAATCTTATGATCTCTATTACAATGTTTATGATTGTTGATTTCATCTCTATGTGTGAGTAATTCTCCTTGGGATAAGGGCTTTAGCCTATTCATGTAGCTTTTTGTGCATGTTATTTATCATAGATGGGATCATGTATTAGTTTGTATGACATGATGATTATAGTACCCTCTCTTGCCTCAATCTAAGGACTTGTCAGGTACCCAAGACCCCGAGGATTGATCCAGGTATAGGGAGTGTGAGTAATGACTGTAACATAAGGGGTAGTACAACTGTATGTGAAGGATTTACTTGGGATTAAACGGTGACATCACTATGCATATCATTAGTTTACTTTATTCTATGGATGAGACTAGTAGGTTATTGCTATAAGCGGTTGCCGAGGCGATAACAATTATGGATGCACTACCCACATATAATTATCTTGCTCAAACTATTACATGCATAATTTATTATTATCTTTTATTCCCATAAGATGTTTTACACACCTACTGGTGAAACCGAGGACCCTAGGCCATCTCTCTCTCCATCATCAACAACAACAAGATCACAAACTCTTGGTTCGGTGATAATACAAAAGGAATTCTAAAACTCTCGAAGGTCCATTTAAGTAATGTCACTTTGCTTTCTTCTTATCGAGGATTCGATAAACCTAGTTCTACTAGGGAAAAAGAGCTATACTACATCCGTAATCCGAATTGAAGGTATCAACCCTTTTTCTGGCGCCGTTGTCGGGGAAGCAATAGCTACCCTGGTGAGGTTAGTAGGAACCTTGCTAGTTTAAATTCTTGTTTTTAATTTTGTTAGTTTAATTTCTGTATTTATTTGAAAAACCAAAAAAATTAGTTAGTCTTTTAATTCTTGTTTTTATCATCATTAGTATTCGTTTAAGAAAATCCAAAAACATAGGAACTATGGCTGAAAAGAAGCTTGGGGAGTTTGCAACTCCCAACAATGATTATTTGCGTACTCCTATTACTCAGCCAACAATTACTGCTGAATATTATGAAATTAAGCCCCATTATTTAAGCTTGGTTCAACAGAATCAATTTGGAGGCTCTGCTGTTGAAGATGCAGGTATACACTTAAATACTTTCACTAAAATATGTGATATGATGCGCATTAAAGATGTTGACCCCGACGTAGTCAAGTTGTGCTTATTTACTATCTCTCTTAGAGGAAGAGCAAAAGAATGGTTGCTATCTTTGCCTAGAAATACTATTGCATCATGGGTGGAATGTACTTCTTTATATCTGACTAAATTCTTTCCACCTGCAATGACTATGCAACTCAGATCTAATATTACTGGTTTTAGACAGGAAGAGTGTGAGCCACTAGCGCTTGTATGGGACATAATGAAATAATGCATGAGAAACTGTCCTAGCCATAGGATGGAAGATTGGTTAATTCTCCATTTATTTTATAATGATCTTAACCCTGTGTCTAAATCTATGCTTGATACTGCAGCTGGAGGAACATTTATGGGTAAACAAATTACCGAAGAAAAGCAGATGCTAGACAATATGCAAGGCAACCATTCCCAATGGCATGTGGAAAGATCAAACACAAAGAAAGTAAACTCCGTCACACCTCAATAAAATGAAGAACTCAATGCTAAGTTGTATGAGCTCATATTTTTTGTCAAAGGTAAGGAAACCCAGGTAAGAGCTACTCCAGAACCAACTATTGAAGAAATAGACTTCATATCTTGTAATGATTATAACCCTGCTTGAAAGAAGAATTATAATCCAAATTTTCAGAAACATTATTCTAGTCCTGCAGGTAACTCTAATAATAATATTGCATCAAGTAATAGTAGTCTCCAAGAAACTCTTGAATCTTTTATGGACTCACAAAATGAGCAAAACAATATCCTAGTTAAAATTAGGGAGAACCATGATGCTATGCTTGGTAAATTACCTAATCAAGCTGTTAGTTTGAGGAATGATTTGCAGTCCCTCCAAGAAAGAACAAGAATTGTTAAGTCACAACTAGGTAAGATAACCGAGAGTCAAACTCTCATTCTAGCTAAATTTGCAGGTAAAGCTAAGCCCAATCCAGTAGAAGACCTCAAGATGATAAGAATCCAAAGGGAGGAGCCTGAAGAACTTGATTATAGTAATGCTCCTTCACCAAATTACACAATTGAAGATCTTGTAAATGAAGGGTTTCGCGGCATAGTAAATCAAAATTTTCTACGGATGCGAACAGAGGGAAAGCCAAGATCTAATCTAGGAGATGCAATCAACGAGAGAGATTGGATTAGATCTTCATACCCTTGAAGATTCAAGATGAACGCTCGTTAACGCGTGGGTGATGTAGTCGTATTCTTCTCCTCCTCGCGATCCGATCCGATCTAGCACCACAAGTGGCGGTGCCTCCGTGAGATGCACACGCAAAGACTCGACGTCTCCTCCTTCCTCGGACCAGCGAGTATGGTGGAGAGATAGATTGGATCTACAACACGACGGCGTGGTGTATATGGTGGAGAATTTCTGCTGCAGGGCTTCGCCTACAAACAGTCGGGAGGGAGAGAGGAAGGTAGCAAGGCTGCTAGGGCTTGGAGGAAGGTGTGTGTGGGGGGGAGGGGGCGCACCACCCCTCTATATATAGAGGGGGGGGGGGGGCGGCCAGCCCTTGACCCTCCTCCAAGCCTATCTCTAGTTTAAACAATTTAAACTCTCCCTTATCTAGAAATCCTATCTCTAGTTTAAACGATTTAAACTCTCCCTTATCTAGAAATTCTATCCCGAGATTTAAACGAGTCAAATCTCTCTAGAATCGGCTGGGCCCTATGGGGCCTTGTGTCCCTGGCCCAATGCGGCCAGGACACTCCCTCATAGGCCCATGCCCCCTCCCGGAAGGTGGGGCCACGTTGGTCCCCTTCCGGAAGGTTCTAGAAGCTTCCGGTACAATACCGATTAACCCGGAACAATTCCGAACTCCAAAAACTGCACTGCCTTATATGAATCTTATTCTCAGAACCATTCCGGAACCTCTCGTGATATCCCGGATCCCATCCGAGACTCCGAACAAAAATTCATAAACCAATTATCCAATCTATCCTAGCCAAGACACGTTAAGTGTGTGACCTCTGGGTTCGAGAATATGCATACATGATCTTCTATCAATAATCAACAGGGTCCAGGCACCCATATTGACTCCCACACATTCATCGATGATCATATCGGATGAACCACGATGCCGATTCAATCAATCCCATATATATATTCCCTTCGTCTCGCGATATTTTACTTGCTCGAGATTCGATCGTCGGTATCGTCATACCTAGTTCAATCTCGCTCACAAAAGTACTTTACTCGTTCCGTAATCCGATATCACTTTGTGATTAACTCCTTAACCACATGCTTGCAAGCGGTGTTGATATCGATCACCGAGTGGGCCCGAAGTATAACTCTCCGACTTGGGAGGGACAAATTCCATCTCGATACATACAACCCAATGATACTTTCCGATCACCGAGAGACACCTTTATGATCACCCTCTCATAGGATGACGTTTGATGACCTCAAAGCTTTCTTCCGATACCGTGGAGTTGCATTATCTCATGGTCTAAGGAATACAATATTTGACATAGGAAAAGCTTCGCAAAGACGAACACGATGACACGATCTAATTGCTCGCTTTGTTTGGGTCTATCCACCATATCATTCTCCCAATGATATGATCTCATTATCAATTGACAACTCATGTCTATGGTTAGGAAACCTTAACCATCATTGATCAATGAGCTAGTCCATAGAGGCGCATTTAGGGACACGGTGTTGTTCACAAACCACACAAGTATTAAAGTTTCCGCTAATACAATTCTAGCATGGAATATAAACTTTATCATGAACAAGAATTATAATAATAACATCTTTATTATTGCCTCTAGGGCATAATTCCAACAGCCTCCCACTTGCACTAGAGTCAATAATCTAGTTTACATTTGGCAACAATCTCACACCCATGGCATCGAGGTGTTGATCATGTTTTACACATGGAAGAGGTTTAGTCAATGGATCTGCGACATTCGATCCGTATGTACTTTGCTAATCTTCGATCTCCATCTCTATATAATCTCGGATTATATGAAACTTGCGGTTGATATGCTTGGTCTTTGGATGATATCTTGGTTCCTTAGCGAGTGCTATGGCGCCGTGTTGTCACACAATATCTCCAATGGGTCCAATGCACTTGGAACCACGCCAAGCTCGTGATGAAGTTTCGATCCAAACTCCTTCACTTGACGCCCTCGGCAGCCATGTATTCCGCTTCTCATCAGATCCCGCGATCACGCTTTGCTTGCAGCTTCTCCAGCCACAGCTCCTCCATTCAAAATATACACGTATCCCGTCGAGATTTAGAATCATCCTTGTCGATTGTCGAAACTAGCCGACGTAACCTTTTATGACAAGTGTTCATCACCCCATAGACTAAGAACATTTCTTTAGTTCTATTTAGGTACTTTAGGATGTTCTTCACGGCTGTCCAGGTTCCACTCTGGATCACTTTGATATCTCGTCACAAACTAAGAGCATTGGACACATCCGGTCTAGTACACAGCATGGCATACATGATGGAACCTATGGCCGAGGCATAAGGCACTTTGCTCATAACTTCCCTATCATTTACCGTAGCTGGACACTGAGCCTTGCTCAATATCTTACCTGACAACATAGGCACTGAACCTTTCTTTGCCTTATCCATTCTGAACCTTTTCAGAACTTTGTCTAGGTATGTACTCTGGCTTAAAGCTATCAGGCGTCTTTGTCTATCTCTATAGATTTTGATGCCCAATATATAAGCAGCTTCACCTAGGTCTTTCATTGAAAAACACTTGTTCAAATAACTCTTCACATCGTTAAGCATGTTGATGTCATTTCCAATAATCAATATGTCATCCACATATAGTACCAGAAACGTCACCGAGCTCCCACTCACTTTCTTGTAGATACAAGCTTCGTAGAAATTTGGAACAAATCCAAAGCTCTTGATCACTTGATCAAAACGAAGGTTCCAACTCCGAGATGATTGCTTCAGTCCATAAATGGAACACTGAAGTTTGCATACTTTACTAGCATCCTTAGGATCGACAAAACCTTCGGGTTGCATCATATACAACTCTACATCAATGTTCCCATTGAGGAAAGTAGTCTTGACATCCATCTGCCATATTTCATAATCATGAAACGCAGCAATTGCTAATAAAATCCGAATGGACTTAAACATCGCTACGGGAGAGAAAGTCTCATCGTAGTCAACACCTTGAACTTGTCGAAAACCTTTTGCGACAAGCCGTTCTTTATAGACGGTAACATTACCATCCGCGTCCGTTTTCTTCTTGAATATCCATTTGCACTCAACGGCCTTTCGGTCGCTAGGAGGATCCACCAAAGTCCATACTTGGTTTTCGCTCATGGATCCCAATTCGGATTTCATGGCTTCCAGCCATTTCTCAGAGTCTGGGCTCATCATCGCTTCCTCATAGTTCGTGAGGTTCACCGCCTTCTACTAACAAGACACAAGACAGGTTGCCGCACCACTCGGGAGGGGCACGCGACCTTGTCGACTGCGACGCTCAAGAGTAGCATCGTCCAAGCTTCATGATCCTTGTCATTAGCTTCCTCTATTGTTGGTGCAGCGGCATCGAACAATTTCAGGTCTTCGCTACTCTCCAATTCAAGAGAAGGTTCAATAACCTCGTCTAGCTCTACTTTCATCCCACTCACTTCTTTCGAGAGAAACTCCTTCTCAAGAAAGGAACCGTTCTTTGCAACAAACACTTTGCCTTCTTTCAGGATAGAAGGTATACCCAATGGTTTCCATAGGGTATCCTATGAAGACGCATTCGCTTTGGGTTCGAGCTTGTCCGCAACAACTTCTTGACGAAGCTTCATCCCCAAACTTTAAGAAACGACAACTTAGGTTTAGCACCAAACCACAGTTCATACGGTGTCGCCTCAACGGATTTAGATGGAGCCCTATTTAAAGTGAATGCAGCGGTTTCTAATGCATAACCCCAAAATGATAACGGCAAATCAAGAAGAGACATCATTGATCGGACCATATATAATAGGGTTCGATTCCGACGCTCGTACACACCATTGCTGTGGTGTTCCGTGGCGTGAGTTGTGAAACGATTCCACTTGTTTTAAGATGCGTGAGAAAATCATAACTCAAATATTCACCTCCACGATCGGATCGTAGAAACTTAATCTTTACATTACGATGGTTCTCCACTTCATTCTGAAATTCTTTGAACTTTTCAAACGTTTCAGATTTATGTTTCATTAAATAGATATACCCATATCTACTTAAGTCATCGGTAAAAGTGAGAAAATAGCGATATCCACCGCGTCGAAACACTCATCGTCCGCATACATCGGTATGTATGATTTCCAACAAGTCCGTTGCTCGCTCCATCATACCGGAGAACGGGGTTTTGATCATCTTGCCCATGAGGCATGGTTCGCATGTGTCAAATGATTCAAAATCAAGAGACTCCAAAAGTCCATCAGAATGGAGTTTCTTCATGCGCTTTACACCAATATGACCTAGACGACAGTGCCACAAATAAGTAGTATTATCACTATCTACTTTGCATCTCTTAGCCTCAATGTTATGGATGTGTGTTTCATCCCTTTCGAGATTTAGAAGAAATAAACCATTCACAAGAGGTACATGACCATAAAAGATGTTACTCATATAAATAGAACAACCATCATTCTCCGATTTAAATGAATAACCGTCTTGCAATAAACACGATCCAGAAATAATGTTCATGCTCAACGCAGGCACACAATAACACTTATTAAGGTTTAAAACTAATCCCGAAGGTAAAACTAAGGAGAGCGTGCCGACGGCCATCACATCAACTCTTGATCCGTTGCCAACGCGCATCGTCACCTCATCCCTCGCAAGCCGCCGTCTATTCCGTAGCTCTGCTTCGAGTTACAAATATTAGCAACCGAACCGGTATCAAATACCTGTGCACTACCACGAGGGCTAGTAAGGAAAACATCAATAACATGTATATCAAATATACCTTTGATGGTGCCAGCCTTCTTGTCCGCTAAGTACTTGGACAGCTATGCCCAAAGGACTCGTCCTTGCAATAGAAGCACCGATTGTCCGGCTTAGGACCATACCGCTTCTTCTCGTGAGGGCATTGCGCTTGCACGCCCTTCTTGAAAGGCTTCTTTGCTCCTTACCTTTCTTAAAGGAGGGCTTGTTGACCATCAACACATGATTATCCTTCTTGATGTCCACTTCCGCAGCCTTCACTTTGCGAAGAGCTCGTGATCGTATCGATGGAACCAATCGATTATGAGTCACTACAAAACTTTTGTAGCTGGGAGGAGTGCTTGCGAACCTGTCAATCTTGAGCTCGTCTGAATCGTGCATTCCAGCTTGCTCAAGCGTTGAGTGTAGCCCGACATCTTTATGGCGTGCTCACTAACGGAACTCCTTCCTCCATCTTGCGCTTAAAGAACTTCTCGGAGATCTCATATCTCTCAGAACGCGCTTGAGTCTGAAACATGGTTTTCAGCTCCTCGAGAATCTCAAAGGGCCCGGGATAGGTTTCAAAACGATTTTGAAGCTCCGGTTCAATAGCAAACAACATGGTGCTCTTAATCACACCATAATCATCTTTGCGCGATTGATAGACAGCTTTCTCATCAGCCGGCGCAGTTGCAGCAGGGGGGTCACCTAACGCTTTACCAATGACATAGTCCTTTGTCCGCTGCATGAATGATTCTTAGATTGCAGAACCAATTGGTGAAGTTAGACCCATTGTTTCTAAGCTTTTCCTTCTCAAAGAAAACGTTGAAGTTGAAGTTGGCTTTGGCCATGTGATCTACAGTATTTGCAAGTACAATTTAGACTATGTTCATGATAAATAGTTCAACTTAATCAAATTACTAGATGAACTCCCACTAAATTCAACATCCCTCAAGTTGTTTAGTGAACACGATCCAAATTCACCACACCTAATCCGATCATCACGAGAAGAGATGTGGTTTCAATGGTGGACAACAAAGTGTCGATCATATCATTCATATGACTCATGCTTAACCTTTCGGTTCTTGTGGTCCGAGGCCATGTCTGTACATGCTAGGCTCGTCAAGTTAGACCCAAGTATTTCCGCGTGTGCAAAAACTGGCTTGCACCCGTTGTATGTGAGCGTAGATTCTATAGCACACGATCATCATGTGATGCTTGGACACGGCGAACTTTCGCAACGGTGCATACTTGGGGAGAACACAGTTTTTATCTTGATCTTTAAGTGAGGAATCATCTTATAATGCTACCGTCGCGATCTAAGCATAATAAGATACATAAAGGGATAAACATCACATGCATATAACTTTATGTGACATGGTATAGCCAATCTTAAGAATGATCTCCATCTTGTGCGTTAAGCATGATCTCCATCACTCCACCATGATTGCCTCCACCATGAATAGCAACTACAACTATTGCTAACTACTTAGCGATAAAGTAAAGCTATTACATGGCGTGTAAGAAGTTGACTCATGGTCATACACAATTATAAAGACAACCATATGGCTCTTGCCGGTTGTGTACTCATCGACATGCAAGTCGTGAAACATTACAAAACATGATCATCGCATACAATATACACATCACATCTTGGGCCATACCACATCACAGAAAACACTCCCTGCAAGAACAAGTTAGACGCCTCTACTTTGTTGTTGCATGTTTTACGTGGCTTATGGGAGTAGATGCTAAGAACGATTCTTACCTACGGAAAGCCACAACGGTGATATTATGGTTGCCAAACTCCGGTGTTAATCCCATGACAACTATAGTGAGAGAAACTGACATCCACCAGCCGCATGTGTGGTACAAGCCACACGTCAAGTGCGGAGCCGGTCTCGCGAACGACGTCGCGTAAGGTTGGACTGGACCGCTTCAATCTCACTATCCCGCGTCATAAGAAGAACACAAACAAGAGGCTTGCAACATAAAACATCAACGCCCGCAACAACCATGTTGCGTTCTACTCGTGAAACACATCTACGCATAGATCTGGCTCTGATACCACTGAAGGGTTTCGTGGCATAGTAAATCAAAATTTTCTACGGATGCGAACAGAGGGAAAGCCAAGATCTAATCTAGGAGATGCAATCAACGAGAGAGATTGGATTAGATCTTCATACCCTTGAAGATTCGCACAGCGGAAAGTTCGCTTAACGTGGGTGATGTAGTCGTACTCGCTTCTCCTCGCGATCCGATCCGATCTAGCACCACAAGTGGCGGTGCCTCAAGTGAGATGCACACGCAAAGACTCGACGTCTCCTCCTTCCTCGGACCAGCGAGTATGGTGGAGAGATAGATTGGATCTACAACACGACGGCGTGGTGTATATGGTGGAGAATTTCTGCTGCAGGGCTTCGCCTACAAACAGTCGGGAGGGAGAGAGGAAGGTAGCAAGGCTGCTAGGGCTTGGAGGAAGGTGTGTGTGTGTGGGGAGGGGGCGCACCACCCCTCTATATATAGAGGGGGGGCGGCCAGCCCTTGCCCCTCCTCCAAGCCTATCTCTAGTTTAAACAATTTAAACTCTCCCTTATCTAGAAATCCTATCTCTAGTTTAAACGATTTAAACTCTCCCTTATCTAGAAATTCTATCCCGAGATTTAAACGAGTCAAATCTCTCTAGAATCGGCTGGGACCTATGGGGCCTTGTGCCCCTGGCCCAATGCGGCCAGGACACTCCCTCATAGGCCCATGCCCCCTCCCGGAAGGTGGGGCCACGTTGGTCCCCTTCCGGAAGGTTCTAGAAGCTTCCAGATAATACCGATTAACCCGAACAATTCAACTCCAAAAACTGCACCGCCTTATATGAATCTTATTCTCGGACCATTCCGAACCTCTCGTGATATCCCGGATCCCATCCGAGACTCAACAAAAATTCATAAACCAATTATCCAATCTATCCTAGCCAAGACACGTTAAGTGTGTGACCTGGGTTCGAGAATATGCGCATGATCTTCTATCAATAATCAACAGCGGGTCTGGCACCCATATTGACTCCACATTCATCGATGATCATATCGGATGAACCACGATGCCAGGATTCAATCAATCCCATATATATATTCCCTTCGTCTCGCGATATTTTACTTGCTCGAGATTCGATCGTCGGTATCGTCATACCTAGTTCAATCTCGTTCACAGCAAGTACTTTACTCGTTCCATAATCCGATATCACTTTGTGATTAACTCCTTAACCACATGCTTGCAAGCGGTGTTGATATCGATCACCGAGTGGGCCCGAAGTATATCTCTCCGACTTGGGAGGGACAAATTCCATCTCGATACATACAACCCAACAGATACTTTCCGATCACCTGAGAGACACCTTTATGATCACCCTCTCATAGGATGACGTTTGATGACCTCAAAGCTTTCTTCCGATACCAGGGAGTTGCATTATCTCATGGTCTAAGGAATACAATTTGACATAGGAAAAGCTTCGCAAAGACGAACATGATGACACGATCTAATTGCTCTTCTTTGTTTGGGTCTATCCACCATATCATTCTCCTAATGATATGATCTCATTATCAATTGACAACTCATGTCTATGGTTAGGAAACCTTAACCATCATTGATCAATGAGCTAGTCCATAGAGGCGTACTAGGGACACGGTGTTGTTCACAAACCACACAAGTATTAAAGTTTCCGCTTAATACAATTCTAGCATGGAATATAAACTTTATCATGAACAAGAATTATAATAATAATATCTTTATTATTGCCTCTAGGGCATAATTCCAACAGTAAAAAGGATCAATATCAAGATTCCGGTAAGTGAAGGAAATGAGGAAGCCATGTATCAACATTTCGTCAATCAGGTAGCAATAAAGGTACGTGAGCTTGAGGAAGAATATAAGAAAATTGCTGAAAAATTACCTATTAAGCTTGATGATATATTTGAGCCTACTATTAAGATTAAAATTGGGACTAATGAAATAGCTGCACTCTGTGATTTAGGTGCAAGTGTTTCAACAATTCCAAAGAGTCTTTTTAATAAGTTAAATCTTGGCTCTTTTGAAATTACCGAATTAAAATTGCATCTAGCATATTCTACCTATAAACAAGTAGTAGGAATTAAAGAGAATACCTTAGTATACATTAAAGGCTGTTCTGCTCTTATTGATTTTGTTATTGTTGACATGCCTAAAGATGCTACTGATCCTATCATATTAGGTCGTCCTTTCTTAAGAACTATTAAGGCTTTGATTAATATGCATGAAGGGAATGTGAAGCTCCAATTGCCTTCGCATGATCCTTTTGTTATTCATTTTCCCAGGAAAAAGAAAGCCAAGCAAGATGAGAAGGACACCATCACTTTGAAGGCCAACTATTTTGGAGAGGCATTTCCACTCATCTGGCCCAAGTAAGCAACATCAAGGTCAAGCTATTGACCATAAAAGAGCACTGCATGGGAGGCAACCCATGTAAAATAAAGGTTTGAGTAAAAATTTTAATTTTTAATTTAAGTTTTATGTCGAATAAAGAGTGCTAGAAAAATCCAGTGAGAAGGAGAGATTCTGTGGTACTAAAAATTCCTGTTTTATACATGCTAATGTTGGTCGACAATTTAGTCTGTCATTTTTCTGTCAAAACATGATGTTTCGCTAAGTTTCAGTCTAAAAAGTAATTTCCGAAGAAATAGATTTTTTTTGATGTATACAGTAACTTTAACGACAAACTATACAGCAGGAACAAATATTCCAGCCGTATAGTTCCGGCAGTATAGTTATTTGATCCATCGACAATTTTTCATCTCCAGATATAGAAGGTTTAATGACCAACTATATGGCAGGAACAAAAGTTCCGGTCGTATAGATACGGCCGCCAAGAAATAAACCCTAATTTTTTGTCGTCAGACCAACTATACGGCGGGAATAAGTGTTCTGGCCATATAGTTGCGGCCGTATAGTTGCGTCCTACCACTTAAATGCACGGAAAGGTATCCAAAACATCAATCATTTTTCTCTCTTCTACCTCCAAACTCTCTCAAAACCTCAAGGGATCTTCACCTCTACTCAATTTCGTTCGATTTCCTCGCACACAAGTGATCTATGGTATGTTTCTCCTCCGATCCTCCAATTACTTTTTGCGAATTCATCTCCGATCTATTGTCAATATTAATCTAGGGCGAGACTTATTTTGAACTAGTTGCCATGATTCTCTTGCCTAGATTATTATGTTGAGGAGATTATTTAGTGTGCTATGATGAGGAATATGCTATGAGTATTACTATTGGATCAAAAAGTTTTATTTTTGTCTTTCTTATTTATTTTTAGAATATGAACACGAGGAGACAAACGCGTGCTCTTGCCGCCCCTAGTTCTTCTCGGGCTGCAGCTCAGGAACACATGGGGATACAATTCAAGAACGAGTCCCACCATGATCGTTTCGACAGGATCAAAAACCAAGAAGTCAAGGCAACCAAGTGGGCTTGCCCCGTCACATTAAACCAACTCGTTATTTCTGATGCTTTAATTTACTTTGCAATAGGGTTGGCCTGGAAAACTTTGTATTTCATGATGCACCTACCTATCGCCGGTTAACCATTGAATTTTTAAGCTCTTTGAAAAACACCATTAAAGCATGGCATGGGGAGGATAGAATTTCTTTCCGACTCATGAACAACAATTATTCATTATCACTTGATGAATGGTGAAATTGTTTTGGTTTACCCAACAATAATCCTAATGTTCTACGTGCATATTTTACTAACATAGAACCTTCCCCTGAACTCTACTATAATAGAATGAGCTTTACTTCTAAAGGCAGCAAAGGGAAAAATATTCAACATCCTTCTATTCACTATTTGTTCTATGTTATTGCTAACACCTTGCAGGATCGTAATGATTTTAAAAGACTCAATGAGGAGGACATCTTAGTCCTTGCAAAAGCTGCTGTCAAATACGATAACTTGTCACTCCACTTGGGCGCAATTCTTGTGTGCTACTTGGAGTACCAATCCTCCCAAAGCCAAGGGCCAATCACATGTGGAGGCGTCATCACCATGCTTGCCAATTCCCTAGGCATCGACCTAGGTGAGTTGAAACCGGTGCTAGGTGAGCGACGTGTTTGTTTATCTACTTTGAGAGCTTGTGCAATGCTCACTAGGAGAGGTGGTGTTTATTACATGCATATTGCTGGAGCTGGGCGTCTCTACCCCGCTCCTTTTCCTAATGGTCTTTTTTCCATTGATGAGGGATTCATGCTTTATGACTTGCAGGTTGAGCAACACCAACCCGAGGAGGAGATTCTAGAAGAGGATGAGGACCAAGAGGAGGAGCAAGAAGTTCCCCATCAAGAGGAGCATCCACCGAACTGGTTCACTACATATCAAGACTTCCAAGAACTTGGAGGGACTATGGAGGGGATGCATAATCTCGCCCTGAATCTCTGAGAAACAACAAGTAACTTATCAACTCAATTTGCGGACTAGAGTTACAACTTTCCCCTCACCTCAATGATTTGAAGGGCTTGCAAAAGGCTAAGCTTGGGGAGGATTTATATCTATTTTTATTTGGATTTCATTTTCTTTATTTTATTTTCGAGGTTATGCTTTTATTTGAGTTTATAAGCACTCTTCTTGGTTTCCCTAACACTTTATTTTTAGTTACTTTATTTTGTTTGAGATTTTCAAGCCGAGCTTTGTCGCCAATTTTCTATTCTTTAATTCCCCTTCTCAAAAACCACAAAAATATTTCTCCATTCATCTTTATTTTACCTCTTTCTTTTCTTTTCGTCTTGAGGTTCTCATGTATTTTCAGGAGAGTGATTGACTTCGAATTTCCAAGAAACAAATAAAAAGGGAAGAGAGTAGTGCAACCAAACATGAGAGGTATTCCTTATGACTCCCCACTTTTGAAGTTTGAGAAACCCATGCTAGTTAGTAGTAATGATCAGATGTTATATCAGTGGAGTGAGTCTCTATATCGTAGTAAAATTTTGTTTGCATGAGTATTTAATAGAGTATGTTTTGTTCCAGCTCTTGTAGTTAACAGAGGCTTGCCTAAAATTTGCTAAACAATTGAAATAAGAAAAGTATCACAATTGAAGACTTGGGTGTTGTAGTGTTTAGTCTTGAAATCTTATTCCTAGAGACACTCAACACCATAGAAAATAATGATTGACTTGATAGCTCTCTTTAAAAGGATTTGCTCCATTGAATTAATGTTTAGCGGTTTTTATGAGCATGCCAAAGTTTGACATGTGAATCATAAGAATGAATAGCTTTATGCGTGTCAAACTTTATGGGATGCCAACAACTCTGCTAGCCTACGAACGATCTTTATGGAGGATACTCCTAGATTTCGGCTATGAGTTGATTAAACATATGTAGCAGCAATGCTATAATGGGTAAGATTCTTGGCACTCACAGGTAGCTGTAAACATGATGGAATCACTCATGTGGCTGATATGAGTAATCATTATGAAAAAGGAACAAAAACCTTAGTGAAGCCACGAGTGTCCATCACAGCCCGATAAACTAATGATTTTTTTTGGCATGCTCTGAATTACTTAAGAACTGAAATTCTTGAAGGACAATGAATAGAAAATTAGTGCTTGAAAAATCTTGATTTATTGATGTGGGATAATTGAGATACTTTAGTGTATATGCTTTTCATGACAAACTCTCACACTCTCAATTTTACATGATTACACTTTGTTGTTCAAAGGCAAGCTTATGAGTTGATTACAAGACATGGAATAAAGTTTACTTCTTTGAATCATCCATGCTTATAATAATTTTGCTGTGGTATAAGGATTCATGAAACCCATATGATATGATAGCCATTGCTCTATCTTTGCCAAAGTTGGAGGAAACATGATACTACCAATCATGAGTAAGATCATCATCTCGTTATTTCAGTTAAAATGCTGAGTTCCCTTTTTAATTTTGGTTTTCTTGCTCGAGGACGATCAAGTTTAAGCTTGGGGAGGTTGATGGCTGTGAAATATAACCATCCATGTCCGCTTTTTAACTATATATTATTCATATATTTGATGAAATATCTCTCTAAACCCTGCCACTAATGTCTAATGATCAAAAGAGTATGCAATCCTTTCTTGCCATTTTCCTTGCACATATAATGACGTATGATGATGGGAATCACAACATAAATGCCAAAGATACGAGATTTCCGACATGTTAAAGAAACAAGGAGCCATGAAGTGGATCCAGAAGACTTAACGACCAACTATACGGCGTGAAATTTATTCTGGCCGTATAGTTGCCATCAACTCCATTAGGTCAAACAGAACAACTTTAGTGAAGGGGCCCCTATATAAAGAGTCTTCGGGCGACGAGAAACAATGCTTCTTTTCGACCTCAACTCTCCCTGCCACCAGAAGCCCCCATGTCAGAGGAATAGATCTAGATCTAAATCTCCAAACCCTTCACCACCATAGCCATACTCCACCACTTGTAATGGTAGATCTCTTCTCCAATTGGCGACATTGTAAGACTATTTGTTATCGATATTATGATCTCTATTACAATGTTTATGATTGTTGATTTCATCTCTATGTGTGAGTAATTCTCCTTGGGCTAAGGGCTTCGGCCTAGCCATGTAGCTTTTTGTGCATGTTATTTATCATAGATGGGATCATGTATTAGTTTGTATGACATGATGATTTTAGTACCCTCTCTTGCCTCAATCTAAGGACTTGTTAGGTACCCAAGACCCCGAGGATTGATCCAGGTATAGGGAGTGTGAGTAATGACTGATCTGCAGGTTGGGAACCCTAGTGATAGAAGGGGTAGTACGGCTGTATGTGAAGGATTTACTTGGGATTAAATGGTGACATCACTATGCATATCATTAGTTCTCTTTCTTCTATGGATGAGACTAGTAGGTTATTTATATAAGCGGTTGCATAGGCGATAACAATTATGGATACACTGCCCACATATAATTATCTTTCTCTAACGGTTACATGCATACTTTATTATTATCTTTTATTCCCATCATATGTTTTGCACAGCTACTGGTGAAACCGAAGACCCTAGGCCCTCTATCTCCATCATCATCAACAACAACAAAATCGCAAACTCTTGGTCCGGTGAAAACACAAAATTAATTCTAAAACTCTCTAAGGTCCGTTTAAGTAATCTGACTTTGCTTTCTATTTCTTGAGGATTTGATAAACCTAGGTCTACTAGGGAAAAAGAGCTATACTACATCCGTAATCCAGATCGAAGGTATCAAACGTCACTTCCCGTCAAGTGCTAGTCGCCATCGGGATTGTGATGGAAGAAGATCAAACCAGAGAAGCTCTGCCTAAGCTGCGGGACATCGGGAAGGGACCAGCCGATAACGCTGAAAATGCTCAGGTAAAGGCCATGTCCCCTCTGGCTATCCCAGTGAAATAGCCGTAGGAACTTGCCACCGGCCCAAGCAACGCCAACCCCGCAGATCTGCCGCCACCACCATCTACGTCTGTGGTCCCAAATCACTCCAGCTGATAGAGTGATGTACAAATTTTTTCTCGTCGAGCCTATGACCGTGAACCATATGCGGAACATCTTCCAGCTCGATGAGAAACGCTAGCAACTACTAGAGGAGTCGCATGTCATCGCGGAGCAAGGCGCAAAGTTAGATCAAGATCTTGCCAAGGCACAAAAATCGATCGAGGATGATAGAGCCATGGAGGATGAATACAAGACTCTACTCAAGAAGAAAAAGAACAAGAAGGCTCCAGCTCATGTCGTCAATGATCCCAGTGTACGAGGCAACTTGGGTGGGCTCCTTAAAATCCGGCACAAGCTAAGCCATACATTGACAAAGATGTAAAGCAAGTCATGCCCGCGCCCTCCCTCAACTTGGACGTCACCAAGACTCTACTAGAGCAGGATAGATCACTCACAACTATGGATCAGGTCTATGACCCCGTCGCCAAGGCCGTCAAGTAGCAGGAGAAGGCCACCTCTCAGAGGCTAGAGTCTGACCTGGCATATTGCCAGTTGATGAGTCCAAAATTGAAGCATATTTACCTTTTATTTTGCATAAATAGAATAGAGATCTTTGTATTTCATAGCGTTCGCACACACCTTTTTGTATTTATTTCAATAGGTTCCTAAATCATTAAGTCTATTGTGAACATATCAACCAAATCTGTCATATTATACTATAATATGATAATTTTTAAGTGATAAAAGTCATTTTATGGATTTACCTTCGCTCCTAGGAAAATACCAATCGAGGAGAAGCAACCAGTTCCGATAAAGACCTGCGGTACGGGTGGGCCCTGCCCGTACCGTCCTCCTGTACCAGGGGCCATCGAGATCGCCTCGTCAAATACTTTCCACTGGCAAATACGATAGAGGGATCCGACATTCACAGCCACCAAAAACCACAAAAAACCACATCTGAAAGGGATCTGGAGGAGGAACTGTTGGAGATATGCCCTAGAGGAAATAATAAATATAGTTATTATTATATCTTTGTGTTTATGATCAATGTTTACATTCATGCTATAAAAGTATTAACAAGGAAACATTAATACTTGTGTGATTTGTAAACTAAATTGGAGTCCCTAGTAAAGCCTCTTTATAATACTAGCTTGTTGGTTAATTGTAGGGGTCCCATCTTAGATAAGATAGAGCCTCCTGTGTTTTAAAATGCTAGTCCCTGGATCAATAGCTAGCATCCACAGTTAAGATGTAATATCTAGAAACAAAGGTCATAATATAACCTTATAACCAGGAATAACATAATTTTATTACGTCATACATAGCTCATTTGGCTATTACATTACATTGCAGCGGAATAACTATAATCATGGGGTCCTTCATCTTCAAAGTGCCACAGGCAGATGTTGGTTGTAGACTTTGTAATCCTAATCAAACAATCTTCACTAAAATCAATCAAACCTGCAACACACAAGTTACAGCCACAAAGGGTCAATACATTTGAATTGTATTGGCAAGTGATACTATGGTAGTATAGTGGAGTCTATCATCTATATGAATTTGGCTAAGTGGAGTTGAGGCTTGCATTGCTCAAAATAGATTTTTCCTTAACGTTTGAAAATACTAAGTTTTGTTTGACAAAATCATTTTTCTCAATCAAAGATTGAAGATCCTTTCCAAGGCATCTCTCAATCAAAGATTGAAGGTTTCACACAACCCTTGTTCAAACCACAAGTTTTAACTTTAGAAATTTGAATGATGAGATTCTTGATTGCTTCCATGTCTTGATGCTCAAATTGTCCTTTACCAGGGACATGGCTAAGTACTTAGATTTTACACTCTGCAGAGGTGGTGCACTTTCCCCACACGACTTGGTTTCCCAAGACAAGATCTTTCAGAAGCCTTCCCTTAGACCAAAATGGACGCGCTCCAACCTATCAAACACTACCACCCACTGTCCATTTGGCTAAGTTCTTGCAACCTATATGATCATGGCAGAGCCCATATTGCCAAGTGGTTGCACTTGAAGATTCTCAACATTTGACATCTCAAATCCCTTTGTTTCCTGGGTGGCCATCCACAAGTGTGATTCACAAGGTTCACCAGTCCCCTGGCCTTGTGTAACCACTCAACATATCCCAATCCTTCCATTCCACCCAGGAGGTTCATTAACTTAATTGTTTTATTAAACAAAAACATAAGTCCTCAGACTTAGAGAATTTTTCCATAGTGTGAATATATTTTCCACCCATGTTTTCTATTAGCTAGGCTAAGCTTGATAGTAATAGGAATCTTAACTTAGGAAAATCCTACTAAGGATTCATCTACTAGGTTTTCTTATAGCAAGGTCTATACTTAGCAAAATCCATGCAAGTTTTACTTAGCAAAATCACTAATGCATAGAGAAAGTAATGGGACAAAAAGTATGAAGCATCACTTGCCTTTTTGGTAGGGAATGGTAGTTCGCTCCTTGATCTTGTTAGTCTCACACTTCACTACAAGTCAAACAAGCAAACACTAATTCAATTTACATTCCAAACCAATAATCACTCAAACAATTTCACACACACAAGACAATGGAAACCAATTCATGCATGGGAGCATGCACAAGATAGTTTTATTTTGCAAAGGGGTCTCTATGGGGTTTCTAATCTTTGTAAGATCCAAATTGGTCATTTACCAAAGTGGCAAAGTCATTAGCAAGAGGGTTTTGTCCAAAAACTATTTTTAAATCCATTCATCATTTCATGTGGTGAAAAATGTTTTTATTAAGGCAAAACTCTTAAGTTGTTCACCAAATGAGTTGCTATTGCAAAGCTTGATGTTTTTGGGTCAGTAGGTTTGGTCCAAACTATTTCCTTAAAGTTTTCTTTCCATAAACATTTTTATAACAAAAACCATTCTTTTTATTTGGCTAGAAAATGACTAAGTCAAGTAATCCAACCTAAATCTTACAAAAATCATTTTTAATACCAAGGGTTGGTTCCTAGGGTCAGTAAGGTCACAACAATCCAATTTGCAAAGGTTTTATCCTTAAATTCAATTTTAAAATTTTTTTATACTATAAACAAGCATACAAATGAATCTGCAAAAATGAGCAAACAAACAGATACTATTTGCTAAACTAATTCCACAGTTGGCTAGGGCTTGTTCTCCTGAATCCATTGATATAAAATTTGCCAAATTTGGACGTGTGGTTTGAAAGTTACAATGATTTGAAAATCATAACATAATCAGATTTCAAATCTGTTTTTAAACCGAGCAGGTGACACGCGGCGTTATTCTACTGGTTGATACCGGTTCGGCTGGATCGGCATCGTGAACCGCAGGATATAACTGGAAACGTGCGGCGCAGATCGACGCATACCCCTTCGCTCACTTTCTTTCCTAGCCGCTGGATCAAGATCGGACGGTTCACAGTGCCCGACCATATGCTGGCGGCGATATGTTAATGGCGAGCGGCGGAGCGGCCAGTTGGCGGCGGTGCTGGCGAGGCAGGAAGCGAAACAGGGAGGGAGCAAGCTCACCGAGGTCGCGAGGATGAGGTGATGCTGTTCGTGTGGTCGTCGTGGCAAGGGGCGCACAGGGATGGGCATGATTTCTCGCCGGAGTTGGTTCTAGCGACGGACGCACGCGGTCGAGGTCGAGGACGACGCTGTGGTCCACGGGAAGACAAACGGAGGACTGGGTTACCTGCGCAAGGCCATGGCAAAGATGCTTGCGTGATCGAGAAGATGCGGGGCGGTCAGTGCTTACCGGGGATCGTCGTCGGAGAAGAAACAGGCGGCGGCGCTGTCAGAGCTAGTCCAAGCCAAAGCTCTGGGGCGCCCGAGAGTGGAGGACACGGGGAGAAGCGTCTGGGAGTGGGGAACTTGCTAGTGCGCTCAGTGTGGCATGGGGTGGTCAGGTTTGGACGGAATCGACAATGGACCTCGTCGGAGACAGGGGCAGTCGAGGAGAAATGGTGGCTTCCTGGAGGAGTGTTTGGGGGAGGAAACAGAGGGGAAACGGAGAGGAGTCAGAGGCGAGTTTAAAGAGAGTAATCACGGTGTATTTGCTGCAGTGTTTATGACGAATTTACTCGGCGAGAATCTGGCAGAAACGGAGGAGAAGAACTGGTCTGCGGGGGGGGGGGGGGGGGGGAAGGAGACGATGATGTGGCGTGGGGCCGTCTTGTCAGTGTTAGAGGAGGAAGGGAGTTGGGTCCACCAGTCATTGTCTACGTGGGTCAATTAGTTGGTTTAGACTGTTTTCTTCGGAAGGAAGAGCTGGGCTATTTGCTGGGCCTTGTTGGGCTAGATTGGTGGGCTGTTCTATTTTTTTCTGTCTGAATTCTTTTTCCTTTTCTATTTCTATTTTCTGATTTGTTATTTCAAACAATTCTCAAGCATTCAAAACAATTCAAATCTTCACCAAACCTTGTAACTAAGAATTTGGTTCTGTTTAGTAACCTGAACCAAAATCCTAAATAAAATAAATAATACCTTAATCTTTTTAGGTTCCATCCTTAATTAAATAAGTAGGCCATGGTTTATTAATTAAATAGAGTTTTTGTTGTTTATTGATAAAATCTTCATTTGAAATCCAAATATTTTCAAAATCAATTCAGTAGGTATCATTCGGAAGTAAATAATACTTGGATACTTGTTTAAAACAAAATATTATTTTACTTTAGGGTCCAATAATAATTAAATAAAATGGGATTTCGTAAATAACTCAAATAGGATTTGTTTATTTAAATCTTTTATTTTGGAATCTAAATTTGTACCAGAGTCATTCAGTAGGTTTTATTTGAGAATACAAAATACTTGGAAAACTTATTTAAAATAATTTAATAGGTTTGATGTTTTAATAAAAATGGTAAAACCTTTTATTAAATAAAATTTGGATATTTAACTCCTTATTATTTTATTTTAAATAAACCTTTACTATTTTTATTCAAAACAAAATGTTTTAATTCAAAAGCTTGGCCAAGGATTAATTTGGCTTTATAAAATAATCCTTATTTGTAAAACTTCTATTTCATTTGAAAACAAATCTTTTCATTTAATTGTTTCAAAATAGTATTTCCAGATGTTTTTATTTTCCTTTTATTAAATGTTTATCTTTTTAAATACCTTTAGTTTTTATTAAATTCAAATGGGTTTGAAGTTCCAATTGCATTCAAAAAGTTTCTTCTGGCTCTGAAAATCAAACAAAGTTTTATTTTTATTAATTTATTTTCACATTACAAGATTTGGAAAATCTTGGGATGTGACATTAATAAATGATTATGGTTTCCCTATCATGAACATTGAGATGTTATTAACAACAAGATCATATCGTTAGGAGAATGGTATGATGGACATACTCCTATAGATTAGCGTAGCATAAAGATCAAGTCATTTTAATAGTTCAATTGCTATATGCTTTCTGATACATAGTAACCTAATTCCTTCGACCATGAGATCATGCATATCACCATCACCGGAAGGATGCTTTGATGACATCAAACACCACACCGTAACTGTGTGGCTATAAAGGTGGCATTGAGTGTTCGGAAAGTATTGGTTGAGACACATGGATCAAGAGTGGGATTTGTCCATCCATATGACGGATAGATATACTCTGGGCCCTCTCGGTGGAATGTCATCCAATTATCTTGCAAGAATGTGACTGGCTCACAAGGGATCACATATCACGGGAAAGAGAAAAGAGTACTTATCAGTAACGAGGTTGAACTAGGTATGTAGAGATACCGACGATCAAAACCTCGGATAAGTAAACTATCGTGATACAAAGGGAAATTGGTATCGTATGTAAGTGGTTCATTCGGTCGCAAAGTAATCGTAGAAATATGTGGGAGCCATATGAATTTCCAGATTCCTCTATTGGTTATTGTTCGGAGAAGTGTCTCGATCATGTCCGCATAATTCACAAACCGTAGGGAGACACACTTAAGTATTCGACGTTGTTGAGTAGTTATGGAATGATGAGTAAGAGACCGAATGTTGTTCGCAGTCTCGGATGGGATCCGGGATATCACGAGGAGATGCGGATTGGTTCGGAGAATAAGATTCATATAAGGAAAGTCCTGTTTCGGGGTTGGAGAATGGTTCCGGTGTTTTCATCGGGAATGTTCTAGAAGGTTCCGGAATGTCCGACACTCCGGAGGGGAAGGGTATATGAATGTGTCATAACAAGTTGGAATGGTTGCATCATGTACTAGGTGTCATCGCTGAGAAAAATAAAGGAATAAATCAAATCCTAGTTTGAAAAGTCAAACGCCAATTTGAAAAGTCAAACGGCTATTTTGCTTGGTGGAGGGAGAGTAGGAAACCTACTTGGGGAGGAAGTCCCTCTCCCTCCACCGCCGGCCAAGGAGGCCGAGTTGGGGAGGACTCCTCCCAGCCGCGCCTCCCACCTATATAAGGAGGGGCAGGGCTGCCCCTCCAAGACCTACACCTTGCCTCCGCAAAACCCTAGCCCCAAGCCGCCGGCGCCACCACCTTCTGCTGCCGCCGCCGCCTAGGGAAAACCCTAGCCGCCGACTTGGGCTTCCCCAAGCCCTATCCACCGTCCTAGCCCTTTCCCCTTTGTGCGTCTAAACCCTAGATCACCGAGGCCTCTCTCATATACCACCATACTCGCTCCGGCTTAAGGCGAAGCCCTGCGAGATCTCCCCTCTACTTCCGGTACCACGCAGGTCGTCTTTGCGAGGAGAGTGCTACAACCTCCGCTTCTGCTGGAACAAGGAGAGGAAGGTCTTCATCGAAAATCACAACGATGTGTTGACTGAGCGCTGCGGAGCCTTGGCCGGAAGGATCGTCTACACGATCTTGAGATCGGGAAGAGTACGACTACATCACCCACGAGAATCCGCTCTCGTTAAACACTTTGGAATCTTCGAGGTTGAGTTATTCTATCGACTCGTTGCTACAATATAGTATATAGATCTTGGCTTGTTTGTTTGTATGTGGTAGAAATTTTTTGTTTTCTATGCTACGAACCCCTACAGTGGTATCAGAGCCGTGTCTATATGTAGATCTGTTGCACGAGTAGAACACAATGGTCATTGTGGGCGGTGGTGCTTTTATTATCAATTGCTTCTTGTGTACTTTGCATCTTGCGATATGATGGGATGAAGCGGCCCGGGCTAACCTTACATGACATCGTTCATGAGACTTGCTCCACGCTCAACATGCAACCTGTATTGCATAAGTGGCTTTGCGGGTGTCTGTCTCTCCCATTATAGTATAGATCCAATTTACAACGGGCACTTGATACTTCAAACATTAACGTTGTGGTTCTTGTTTGTAAGTTAGTTCGACACTTATTGAAAGCCCCAAACCACGTAAAATATGCAAAGAAATTAGAGGCGTCTAACTTTGTTTTGCAGGGGTGTGCTGTGATGTGATATGGACATGATTGTGATTATATTTGATGTATGCAATGTTCCTTATTGTAAGTTGGCAACCGGCAGGAGCCATATGGTTGTCTTTAATTTCTGTTAAGACCCGCGTGTCTATTCAAAGTAGTTGTAATAGTTGAAGCTGGTGGACGAAAACCATGGAGCAGCGTCATTGACCTTGATGCAATGCCGGTGATTATGGAGATCATGTTAGTGCTTGAAGATGGAGATCGGAAGCACAAAGTAGAAAGGCCATATCATATCACATATTATGAATTGCATGTGATGTTAATCCTCATGCACATGAATTTCAAGTTCTAAAGTGTTCATCCTTAGTAAGAACCGTTGCTAAAGCTTGTTGTTTCGAAGCACCACGTGATGATCGGGTGTGTTAGATCCTGCAAGTGTATACAACATGAGCAAGCCAGATTTTGTAACATCCCAAAAATCATGTTTCAAACTCATGCATATAATCCATTCATCCATGATCATGTAGAGTTCATTTCAAACATCCCAAAAATCATGTTTCAAACTCATGCATATCATCCATGCATCCATGATCATGTAGAGTTCATTTCAAACAAATCAATTCAAAAACAGGAGCATATGAGCTCATTATTTTATGTGATCAACATTTAAAGCAAATGCTACTCTCCAATGAGAGATTGTTGTTCATGGAACCAAACCTTGCTGTCTTATTGCTCTCAGATTGTATTGCTAGATTGCTAGGATTTAAACCAAAGTTTCAAAACAAATATGATTTGAAAACCAATTTCAAAACCTATTTAAAACTAGGACTATGTCACTGCTTATTTTGTTTTATTCCAAGTGACCAGGCCAATTCAAAGTGACCACTTGGTTTTGTGTCCAAAATTGTGAGTGTTGCACTCTACAAAAATCCTGAAAAGATTTGAATTCAAACAGTTTTGAAATCATTTGAAATTGATTCCTGAAATTGCAAACAGAAAAAGAAAAGGAGAAAAGAAATAGAAAAGGGCCGGCGCCACCTTTCTAGCCCAACAACAGAACCAGCCCACTAAGCCTACCCGGGTTCCCCCTTCTCTCTCTCACTCGTAGACAAACCCACCAAGTCACTGACCGCCTGACCCCACCTCCTCTCTGTTTCTCTCGCTGGCAAGTGGACCCTGCGACCACGTCGTCTTCGTCCTCAATCAGCACGGCGACCACCTCGCCGCTGCCGTTTCCGTCACGTTGATTCCGTGCTTAATTGCCATTGATACCGCGCGTGATCCTCGCCCACGCTCTGGCCATAAGACCCCCTCCCCTCGCCGCTTGTTTCCCCTCACCTAGCGCCACCACTCCGCCACCAGGCTGCACGAATTCGAGCCACTCCGCCGCGGCACAGGCGCACTCCGGCGACCAATCTCGGTGAGTACTGACGGCCCCCTGTCTCTGGTTCAAATCATCGTGACCAGCGTGTCCTTGCGTGTTCACTGATGCCTTCTGTTTGCTTTCTCGTGACCCAGAGCGACGTCCTCGTTAACGCCCGCGACCACCTGAGCCGCCGCTCGACTCCGACGTGCAATCCAGGTAAAACGCGACCGCCCCTTTCCTTGCCTCCGATGCTATCATGATCGCCAAGTCCTTGCGCACCTCCTAATCCATTTGGCTCGTGCCAGGCCGACGCAGAACCTCGGCAACGTCTTCGACAGCAAGCATCTGACGTCGCCAGCAACTCCGACGAGCCCCCTTGGCCACTACAGCGCGCCCCTTGACCAGCCATCGCCACCTTGAGCATCAGAAACACACGGCGAGCTTAGTAAGCCCCTTCTCCCTCTCCCGCATGACCTGGAACACCGGTAGCAACTCTGACAGAGACGCCGCCGCCAGTCGCCGCCGCTAGCGCCGCCCGTCGATGGTCAATTAGATTAGGGCCGTAGGATTTAGATCTAACGAGTAGGATTAGATCTGTGTCGAAGAGGTACGAGTTAGATCTGGCCGTGCATCTTCACTTAAATCGTGTGGCTCTCGTTGATCGATCCGCCCGAACCGGTACCAGCCAATAGGAACACGACGTGTGTCTGCTATTTAGATTTAAAAACAGAATTTGAATCTATTAGATGTTTGATTTTGTTTTAATCATAACTTTTGATTCCCACGTTCAAATTTGACAAATTTTATATCAATGGAATCAGGAGAGAAAGCCCTTTCCATATATGCAATGTGTTTAATGTTTTGCTTCTGTTAAAATGGTTTTATTTACAGAAAAATGTGTAGGCCTATTTTGTGTATATTAATTATTTGATAAATGTTTTAGTGTTCAAATAAAGTTTGTTTGGCAAGTTTTGAACTTTTTTATGATTCAGTTTTGTGCACTTGTCTTTGTGAGTATAGAAAATCATCACATATCATGTTGCATGCATTCATATATTTTTGCTTGTAATTATTTTGTATGTGATTTGGTGCTATCATTTTATGTGTAGATTTTGGTGCAAATAGTGATTGTGATTGTGAGGATTGTAGCTACTCTCCAAACTACCAAGGCAAGTGGTGCTTCATGATATTTTTATCCCTATGTTTTTCTACTATGCATTATAAATATTTTGCTAGTCTTGCATGGTTATATTTTGCTTATATGCTATGCTTGGGAAATCCTAGTAGTTGTAGAATTGCTAGAAATTTCTAAGTTAAGATGCTTATCTATGCCATGCTTAGCCTAGCTAGTAGCAACCAAGGGTGGTGAATTATTCATGCTATGATAAAATATTTCCAAGTCTTTGGACTATGTTTTTGCTTAATAAAACAACTAAGTGAATGAATCACCTGGGTGGAATGGTTGTGAATGGGTTATGTTGAGTGGTTACACAAGGCCCATTTATATGGTTTACCTTGTGTATCTCACTTGTGGAAAGCCACCCAGGAACAAAGGGATTTGAGAGGCCAAATGTTAAGAAGCTTCTAGTGCAGCCACTTGGCAATATGGGCTCTGCCTGGACCATATAGGTTGCAATAACTTAGCCATTTGGACAGTTGGTGGTAGTGGGATTGATAGGTTGGAGCGCGTCCATTTGGTATAAGGGAAGGCTTCTGAAAGGTCCTGTCTTGGTGAAAATCAAGTCTTGTGGGGAAAGTGCACAACCTCTGCAGATGGAAGAATCTAAGTATTTGGCCATGTCCCTAGAAAAGGACAACTTGAGCATCAAGACATGGAAGCTATCAAGAATCTCCTCATCCCAATTTCTAAGTAAAACTTGTGGTTGAACAAGGGTGAAGGACCCCAATGTCTATTGGTGGTTCCTTGGGAAAAAGTTTTGACAAAGAAAAACTTAGTGTTTTCAACTGATAGGCAAAACCTATTTTGAGCAAAGCAAGCCTAAGCTACACTTAGCCAAATTGCATATAGTATCTAGTCCACCAATATTCTACTAAGGTATCACTTGCCAATACTATTCCATTGTATTGACCCACTGTGGCTCTAACTTGTGATGTTGCAGGTTACTCTGATGATGATTAGGAGTCATGAGTCTACACTCAACATGCTTGCCTGTGGCACATGAAGATGAAGACTTATTTATCTTATTACTTATTAAGCTCTTGTACTAGGCCTGTGGACATGGAGTTGTAAAGACTATGTTGTCTCTGGAATGACTGTAATAATGACCTCTGTTTCTGTGTACTTCATCTTAAACTGTGTATGCTATCATTGATCCAGGGACTAGCATTGCAATCACAGGGATCCTTTTGCTTTATAAAGGAGGGATCTTACAGATGGTATCAGAGCACTGTGTTTCCTGTAGGATTATGACCCTAGGATTGGAAAACCACTAAGGAAAAAAAAATTCAACAACTTCCACACTTGTCTTTTCTTCTCGTAAACTTTTCTAATCTTCTTTCTCATCTCTATTTGTAGATGAACTCCATCAACGAAGCAGTGAACAAGGGACCACTCATGACAATGACTTTGGAATGTGAGACAGAGTTCCCGAAGGCTCTCAAGGATCTCATGGTTGCCATGGGAATACATGGTGCAGCTGTGTACAAAGGTTTTCCTGTGATGGATGAAGGAGTTGAGTACTGGTGGGTGCAACTTCACTTGTATAAAAACAAGGAAGACAACCACAAGGACTCAGGATTCTGCATGGTCACCAACACAATGATGCACACCACATTCTTTGATTCAGCAAGGGATGCAGCTTGGAGATCCATCAAAGAACTTGGTGATAGAATCAAGTGCAGAATGCTCAACACTCAGAATGATCTTAAGGAAGAGAAAAAGCATGTACAAGAGTTAGAGGCTACCAACCAAAGCCTAAGGAAGGACATCATAGACTTAGCAATGGGTGATCTAGACAAAAAATTGCCTCTAGGGATGCCCTTTTAGCCAACTTGGCAAGTGAGATGGAATTGTAAGCGTACTTCGTTAGTTGGACCACCACACTTATCATTTTATTTTCCAAAAATGTTGTCTAATAAGTTGAACCTTGGATGTTTGTAATGGATTTTATGTATGTTATGACTTGTGTGTTTGTCAGTGTTATGCATGTGATGCCATGTCTTGTGATTTGTCTTAAATTGTGTTGATTATAACTTTTCTATCTTATTAAATAGATGCCTAATGTTACCATCAACACTGTTGAAGAGTTTCAGGGAACTCGTTTTGGCCCTCGTATTATTGAGCTCACTACCTTCCTCAATCTCCCTCTTCCTACCATCATGGTGCTTCCCCTCACCAAGTTTGAGAGGAAAGACCTTTGGGGCTTCAAGGTCAATCAGCCCGGACGCTAGACTGAGCCTACCACGGAGGCTATCATCTTCAAGCTCATGCACGATGACAAGGAGAGAGGCCTAGAGGTAGTCATGCAGGACTTGATTGGACGTCTGTTAGGGAGACACTCTCGACAGGTTAGAGGTACTCACTTCCACGCCTTCGGTAGACGTGATGAGGATGGAGAGGCCATCGACTTCGAGGACACTTCGAGGGAGACAACAGAGCCGATTCTTCTATACCTCCAGGACTTAGAGGTTCTACTTAGGCACGTGGACACTGATAGGACCAATGTCATGCTCAGCAATGACGAATTCCAGGTGCAGCTTCGTGAGAAGGAAAAGCTCTTCGTGGAGCAAGATGAGATAGTCAAGGAGATGGAGGCAAAGTTCGAGAGTCAGGACAGAAAGTTCAAGAGTCAAGAGAAGCGAGTCCAAGATAGGAACAAGAGGATTCAAGACATGACTACAGAACTGGAGGCCAAGGACTTCGAGCTCGAGCATCAGCAGACTGTGATTGAGAGGCTTCGTTCTCAGAAGAGGGCTCTCAAAGCCAAAGTAGAGACCTTGACCACCAATGTCGAGGAATACAAGACCGCTATGGAGAATGCAGGTCTTACCTTTGTTGAGGAGGAGGTTGATGCCGAGGAGTAGTGATGACTACTCATTTATCATTTATTTATCGTACTTTATATTGAGTCACAATGACCATCCAACATGTGGATGGCTTGCTATTGGGGTGTTTACTTTGCAAACTTGTCGTTTATGTTGTTGAAATATTATTATTATGATGCATGTTTGGTGATTGTTTATGTGATGTATTGTGTATGTTAGCATCTATGGGTATCTCATTCTTATCTCTATTGAACAACCACAGATGCCTCCCCGTCGTGCCAATCCCAACCCCAACAACAACATCACCCCTGAGATGCAGCAAATTATGACAGCTCAGACTCAGCTGATGCAGATGATGACAACGTTCATCCAGAACCAGAACAACAACAACAACAATAACAATAACAAAAACAACAATCAGAACAACCCACCGGGTTTTGACATGCTTACCAGGTTCTTGAGATTGAGGCCAGCAAAGTTCTCAGGAACAACTGATCCTATGGTGGCCAATGATTGGCTACGCTCTGTGAACAAGGACTTGGTAACAGTTGGCTGTACTGACGAAGAGAAAGTCAGATTTGCAGCTCACTTGTTGGAAGGACCAGCAGCTACTTGGTGGGATAACTTCCAGATCACCACTCCCATTGCAGATGTGACATGGGCTATCTTTGAAGATGGTTTCCGTACTGCTCACATCTCATCTGGAGTGATGAGTTTGAAGAAGAAAGAGTTCCATAACTTGAAGCAGCGCCACCGCAGCGTGGCTGAATATATTGAAGAGTTTAACAATCTGGCGCGTTATGCACCGGATGAAGTTGACACTGATGCTAAGAGGAAGGAAAAGTTCCTTGAAGGGTTGAATGATGAACTGAACCTGCGGCTATCAGTGGCCTATGTTCCCACTTATCAGTCTCTTTGTGATAAGGCTGCTATTTTGGAGAACAAAATGAAGCAAGTTGAGAGTAGGAAGAGAAAGCACTCAGACAAGCACAACTCGGGATTGTCTCACAAGCGTTACCATTATGATGATAGTGGAAGCTCAGGATCTCACAAGCATGGGAAATTCAACAAGCACCACAACCACAACCGTCATCATGACAACAAGCATCACCGTAGTCATGACAATGACAAGTACAAGAATCACAAGGGTGGATATAAGAGCCACCACAGTGGTAGTGGAAGTGGCAGTGGAAGCCAGCCTGTCAAGAAGGATATTAGTTAGGTTGAGTGTTTCAAGTGCAAGAAGATGGGGAATTATGAAAATGAATGCCCAGAAAAGAAAGTTGAAGGACCCAACAAGCCCAACCCTTTTCAAAAGGGACAAGTGAACCACATCAATGTGGAGGAAATTTATGAGGAGCACGATCTTTGTTCTTTGGTAAGTTCAAACTCAATTCTGTTACAACATTTGTTCTCTTTGATACTGGTGCATCTCATTCATTCATATCAAGAGCATTTGTTGAAAGAAATGAACTACCGGTAGAAACTATTGGGTGTCCTATAAAAGTAAGTTCTCCTGGCGGAGAAATGATAGTGAATTCAGGGTGTCATGATCTAGTCATAGAGTTTGGAAAATATAAGTTTCCCGTTAACTTGATAATCCTAAACTCCCAAGGATTGGATGTCATTTTGGGAATGGACTGGATGACTAAACACAAGGGAGTGATAGATTGTGCCAACCATACTGTCTCACTCACAACTCCAGAAAATAAAAGGATCAGATTCAAGACCAATTTTGAAGCAAAAAGGAGTAAGCTATATTCTCTCAAGGGGGTTAGCATGGACAGTGTGCCAATTGTGAGTGAATATCCGGATGTGTTTCTAGAAGAATTGCCGGGAATGCCACCAGATAGAGATGTGGAGTTTCTTATCGATTTGCTACCAGGATCTGGACCAATAGCAAAGAGACCGTACAAGATGTCAGTTGATGAAGTAAAAGAACTCAAGAAACAACTTGGAGAACAGTTGCAGAAAGGATTTATTCAACCAAGTTCTTCATCTTGGGGAGCACCAGTTTTGTTTGTAGAAAAGAAAGATAGAAGTCAAAGGTTATGCATAGATTACCGTTTACTCAATGAAGTGACTATCAAAAACAAATACCCTTTGCCTAGAATAAATAACTTGTTTGATCAGCTAGAAGGAGCTTGTGTGTTCTCAAAGATTGATCTCCGGTCAGGTTATTTTCAGCTCAAGATAAGAGAGCAAGACATACCTAAGACAACATTCACCACAAGGTATGGATTGTATGAGTATACCGTGATGCCATTTGGTTTGACCAATGCACCAACATACTTCATGAATATGATGAACAAGGTGTTCATGGAATTTCTTGATAAGTTTGTTGTCGTTTTCATCGATGACATTTTAATTTACTCCAAGTGCAAAGAAGAGCATGAAGGACATTTGCGTTTGATACTTGAGAAGCTTAGAGAGCATAAGCTATATGCCAAATTCAGCAAGTGTGAATTTTGGCTGAATGAAGTTGGTTTTCTTGGACACGTTGTGTCAGGAGATGGTGTAGCACTTGATCCTGCTAAAGTTTCAGCTGTGACTGAATGGGAACCACCTAATTTAGTAAAAGAAGTTCGTAGTTTCCTTGGCTTGGCAAGATACTGCAGAAGGTTTATTGAGAATTTCTCCAAGGTAGCAAAACATATGACCGAATTTCTAAAGAAAGACGAGAATTTTTCTTGGTCTGAAGGTTGTGAACTCAGCTTTCAAGAATTGAAGAAGAGACTTGTGACAGCACCAGTCTTGTGTTTGCCTGATTTGGAGAAGGATTTCCAAGTGTATTGTGATGCATCTCATCATGGATTGGGTGCAGTACTTATGCAAGAAGGAAAAGTTGTGGCGTATGCCTCGAGACAACTCAAAACTCATGAAGTAAACTACCCTACTCATGATTTAGAGTTAGCCTCTATTGTCCATGCAATCAAAACATGGAGACATTATCTTTTGGGAAAGCGATGTGAAGTGTTCACAGATCACAAAAGTTTGAAATATATCTTCACCCAGAAGGAAATTAACATGAGACAAAGAAGATGGCTAGAACTCATCAAGGACTATGACTTAAGTTTGCAATACCACCCCGGTAAGGCAAATGTTGTAGCAGATGCTCTAAGCTGTAAGGTTTTTGTGAATGGCCTTACTAAGGGAGAATTGCCAGATGATTTGTGTACTCAATTTAGAGATCTCAGATTGGAGATTGTGCCTGAAGGACATCTCATGTCTTTGGATATTCAACCCACTTTGTTGGACAAGATCAAAGAAGCCCAGAAGACTGATAAGGAAATTGAAGAGATTAAGGAAAAGATTGGCAAAGGAAAAGCCAAAGGGTTCTATGAAGACGAACATGGTACTTTATGGCATGGAAAACGTATCTGTGTTCCACAAGATCCGGAGCTTCGGAAACTGATTTTACAAGAAGCACACAACTCACCGTATTCCATTCATCCAAGTAACACCAAAATGTACATGGATATGAAGGAAAGATTTTGGTGGAATAATCTCAAGAAAGACATCGCCGAACATATTGCTTTGTGTGATATATGTAGTAGAGTGAAAGCGGAACATCAGAAACCAGCAGGTTTGCTTCAACCACTACCTATTCCTGATTGGAAGTGGGACAAGATTGGTATGGATTTCATTACCGGATTGCCAAGGACCCGGTCAGGATATGATTCTATTTGGGTAGTAGTGGATCGCCTAACTAAAGTGGCTCATTTCATACCCGTGAAGACAACCTATACAAGTGCTAAGTTAGCCAAGATCTATATGAGTAGAATTGTATGCCTACATGGAGTACCCAAGAGTATTGTGTCAGATAGAGGAACCCAATTCACTTCTCATTTTTGGAGGCAATTACATGAGTCATTGGGAACGAGGTTGGAATTCAGCACTGCTTTTCATCCTCAAACTGATGGACAAACATAAAGGACTAATCAGATTCTTGAAGATATGTTGAGGGCATGTGCCCTAGACTATGGAGCCAGTTGGGATGAAAGCCTGCCTTACGCAGAATTTTCTTATAACAACAGCTATCAAGCCAGTATTGAGATGGCACCATTTGAGTTTCTCTATGGGAGAAAGTGTACCACCCCATTGCTATGGAATGGTGTGGGAGAAAGAAGTATGTTCAGACCAGAACTAATCAAAGAAGCCGAAGAGAAAGTCAAGCTGGTTAAGGACAGATTAAAGATAGCATAGTCCCGACAGAAAAGCTACGCAGATCCTAAGTGTAGAGAAGTCACCTATGAAGTTGGTGATAGAGCTTATCTTAGAGTGTCACCACTTCGTGGAGTGAAGAGATTTGGTGTCAAAGGTAAATTGGCCCCAAGATATGCTGGGCCATTCAAGATTCTAAGTCGCAAAGGAGAAGTAGCCTATGAGATTGAATTGCCAGAGTCTTTGTCAGATGTTCATAATGTGTTTCATGTGAGTCAGCTTAAGAAATGTCATCCAGAAATGGAAGAAACTTCTTTGAAGGATACTATACCTTTGGAAGAGGTTCAATTGGAGAGTGACCTCACTTATGAGGAGAAACCTATCAAGATTCTTGAGATTGCAGAAAGAGTCACAGGGACTAAGACTATCAAGTTCTGCAAAGTGCAGTGGAACCATCATTCCGAAGAAGAAGCAACATGGGAAAGAGAAGATGATCTTCGGAAAGACCACCATCACCTATTTGCTAGCCAATCCGAATCTCGAGGGTGAGATTCACCTTAAGGGGGTTAGATTTGTAACATCCCTAAAATCATGTTTCAAACTCATGCATATCATCCATGCATCCATGATCATTTAGGATTTCATTTAAAACAAATCAATTCAAAAACAGGAGCATATAAGCTCATTATTTTATGTGATCAACATTTAAAATAAATGCTACTCTCCAATGAGAGATTGTTGTTCATTGAACCAAACCTTGTTGTCTTATTGCTCCCGGATTGTATTGATAGATTACTAGGATTTAAACCAAAGTTTCAAAACAAATATGATTTGAAAACCAATTTCAAAACCTATTTAAAACTAGTGCTATGTCACTGCTTATTTTATTTTATTCCAAGTGACCAGGCCAATTCAAAGTGACCACTTTGTTTTATGCCAGATTTGTGAGAGTTGCACTCTACAAAAATCCTGAAAAGATTTGAATTCAAACAGCTTTTGAAATCATTTGAATTTGATTCCTGAAATTGCAAACATAAAAAGAAAAGGAGAAAAGAAATAGAAAAGGGCCGGCGCCACCTTTCTAGCCCAACAACAGAATCAGCCCACTAAGCCCACCCGGGTTCCCCCTTCTCTCTCTCACTCGCAGACAAACCCGCCAAGTCACTAACTGCCTGACCCCACCTCCTCTCTGTTTCACTCGCTGGCAAGTGGACCCTACGACCACGTCGTCGTCGTCTTCAATCACGCGCGGCCGAGGCGCTCGCTTCGCCGTTACCTCGCCGCAGTCACTGCGAGCTTCATTGCCATTGATTCTGCGCGTAATCTCCGCCCCCCTCCTGCCTACTTAACCCCCTCTGCATCGCGAGCATTTCCCCTCACCTAGTGCCACCACTCTGCCACCAGGCTGCCCGTATTCGCCCTTGCACCGCCGCAGGCAGAACCCTCTCCGGCGACCAATCCTGGTAAACTCTGTGTGCCCCTTCCTCTCTGGTTCATGTGAACAGCTTCGCAACCTCCTTGCGCTCCTACTGACACCTCTAGTTCGTCCTGTACTGCCCCAGGTCGACGACTCCATCAAGCACAACAAGGTCCCGACGACGTATTCGACTCCGGCGACAAAATTCGGTGAGCCCCGTGTTCCCCTTCGTTTCTGATTCACACGAGCGTGTTCGCCGTAGCCTTGCGCACCCCCTGATACCATTGATTCGTGCTAGGGTGACCCGGAGCACCGCCAACGAATTCGTCACCGAACACCCGACGCTGTCAGCAACTCCGACGAGCTCGTGCTGTCGTGTCCGTGCGCCCCTTGTCAAGTCATCGCCACATTGAGCTTCAGTGCATCGCCACGAATCTGGTAAGCGTCTCCGACGACCCCAAAACCCCCTGTAGCGCCGTGCCACCGTAGACAGAGCACGCCGCCACCAGTTTCCACCGCCAGCGCCGCCCATCCGTGGTCGCTTGATCGATGACCGTTGGATCTAGATCTAGCGCATAGGAATAGATCACTTAATGAAACAATACGCTTAGATCTGGACCGTGCGCGGTCACTTTAATCCAACGGCCTGCATCGACCGATCTGTGTGAACCGGTATGCACCAATCAGAGCATGACGCATGGCTAGGGTTTAGATTTAAAATCAGGATTTGAATCTATTAGATGTTTGATTTTGTTTTAATCATAACTTTTGATTACCACGTCCAAATTTGATGAATTTTATATCAATGGAATCAAGAGAGAAAGCCCTTTCCAAATATGCAATGTGTTTAATGTTTTGTTTCTGGTAAAATGGTTTTATTTACAGAAACATGTGTAGGCCTATTTTGTGTATATAAATTATTTGAAAATTGTTTTAGTGTTCAAATAAAGTTTGTTTGGTAAGTTTTGAACTTGTTTATGAACCAGTACTGTGCACTTGTCTTGTTGAGTTTAGAAAATCATCACATATCATATTTCATGCATCCATATATTTTTTCTTGTATTTATTTTGTATGTGATTTGTTGCAATGATTTTATGTGTAGATTTTGGTGCCAATAGTGATTGTGATTGTGAGGAGTGTAGCTACTCTCCAAACTACCAAGGCAAGTGGTGCTTCATGATATTTTTATCCCTATGTTTTCTACTATGCATTAGAAATATTTTGCTAGTCTTGCATGGTTATTCTTTGCTTACATGCTATGCTTGGGAAATCCTAGTAGTTGTAGAATTGCTAGAAATTTCCAAATTAAGATGCTTATCTATGACATGCTTAGCCTAGCTAGTAGCAACCAAGGGTGGTCAATTATTCATGCTATGGAAAAATATTTCTAAGTCTTTGGACTTGTGTTTTTGCTTAATAAAACAACTAAGTGAATGAAACACTTGGGTGGAATGGAAGGAATGGTTTATGTTGAGTGGTTACACAAGGCCCATTTTTATGGTGTACCTTGTGTATCTCACTTGTGGAAAGCCACCCAGGAACAAAGGGATTTGAGAGGCCAAATGTTAAGAAGCTTCTAGTGCAGCCACTTGGCAATATGGGCTCTGCCTGGATCACATAGGTTGCAATAACTTAGCCATTTGGACAGTTGGTGGTAGTGGGATGATAGGTTGGAACGCGTCCATTTGGTCTAAGGGAAGGCTCCTGAAAGGTCCTGTCTTGGTGAAAATCAAGTCTTGTGGGGAAAGTGCACAACCTCTGCAGATGGAAGAATCTAAGTACTTAGCCATGTCCCTGGTATTGGACAATTTGAGCATCAAGACATGGAAGCTATCAAGAATCTCCTCATCCCAATTTCTAAGTAAAATTTGTGGGTGAACAAGGGTGAAGGACCCCAATGTCTATTGGTGGTTCTGTGGGAAAAGTTTTTGATAAAGAAAAACTTTGTGATTTCAACTAATAGGCAAAACCTATTTTGAGCAAAGCAAGCCTAAGCTACACTTAGCCAAATTGAATATAGTATCTAGTCCACCAAAATTATACTAAGGTATCACTTGCCAATACTATTCCAATGTATTGACCCACTATGGCTGTAACTTGTGATGTTGCAGGTTATTCTGATGAGGATTATGAGTCATGAGTCTACACTCAACATGTTTGCCTGTGGCACATGAAGATGAAGACTTGTTATCTATTTACTTATTTAAACTCTTGTACTAGGCCTATGGCCATGGAGTTGTAAAGACTATGTTTGTCTCTAGAATGACTGTAATAATGACCTTTGTTTTTGTGTACTTCATCTTAAACTGTGGATGCTAGCATTGATCCAGGGACTAGCATTGCAATCCCATGGATCCTTTTCCTTTATAAAGGAGGGATCTTACAGATGGTATCAGAGCACTGTGTTGCCTGTAATATTGGGAATGGATTGGATGGCTAAGTTTCCAGTGAGTCTGATAATCCTAGATTCCCAAGGACTGGATGTAATATTGGGAATGGATTGGATGGCTAAGTATGAAGGAGTACTAGATTGTGCCAATCGTACTGTTGCACTCACAACCCCGGAAAAGAAACGGATTAGATTCAAGTCTAACTTTGAATCAAAAGGGAGTAAGCTAAATTCTCTTAAGGGGGTTAGAATAGACAGCGTGCCTATTGTGAGTGAGTATCCAGATGTGTTTCCAGAAGAATTGCCGGGAATGCCACCGGATAGAGATGTGGAGTTTCTTATTGATTTGCTACCAGGATCTGGACCAATAGCAAAAAGACCATACAAGATGTCAGTTGACGAGTTGAAAGAACTCAAGAAGCAACTTGGAGAACAGTGGCAAAAAGGTTTTATCCAACCAAGTTCTTCATCTTGGGGAGCACCAGTTTTGTTTGTGGAAAAGAAAGATAGAAGTCAAAGGTTATGCATAGATTACCGTTCACTCAATGAGGTGACTATCAAGAAAAAATAACCTTTGCCTAGAATCAATGACTTGTTTGATCAGCTAGAAGGAGCTTGTGTGTTCTCAAAGATGGATCTCCGGTCAGGTTATTTCCAGCTCAAGATAAGAGAACAAGACATACCTAAGACAACTTTTACCACAAGGTATGGATTGTATGAGTATACCGTGATGCCATTTGGTTTGACCAATGCTCCAGCATATTTCATGAATATGATGAATAAGGTGTTCATGGAGTTCCTCGATAAGTTTGTTGTCGTTTTCATTGATGACATTTTGATCTAATCCAAGAGCAAAGAAGAGCATGAAGGACATCTACGTTTGATACTAGAGAAGCTTACAGAGCATAAGCTATATGCCAAATTCAGCAAGTGTGAATTTTGGCTGAATTAAGTTGGTTTTCTTGGACACGTTGTGTCAGGAGATGGTGTGGCAGTTGATCCTGCTAAAGTTTCAGCTGTGACTGAATGGTAATCACCTAAGTCAGTAAAAGAAGTTCATAGTTTCCTTGGCTTGGAAGGATACTACAGAAGGTTTATTGAGAATTTCTCCAAGGTAGCAAAACCTATGACTGAATTGCTAAAGAAAGACAAGAAATTTGCTTGGTATGAAGGTTGTGAACTCAGTTTTCAAGAATTGAAGAAGAGACTTGTGACAACACCAGTCTTGTGTTTGCCGGATTTGGAGAAGGATTTCCAAGTGTATTGTGATGCATCTCATCATGGATTGGGTGCAGTGCTTATGCAAGAAGGAAAATTTGTGGCATATGCCTCGAGACAACTCAAAACTCATGAAGTGAACTACCCCACTCATGATTTAGAGTTAGCCTCTGTTGTACATGCACTCAAAACATGGAGACATTATCTTTTGGGAAAGCGATGTGAAGTGTTCATGTCACATCCCAAGATTTTCCAAATCTTGTAATGTGAAAAATAAATGAATAAAATAAAACTTTGTTTGATTTTCAGGGCCAGAAGAAACTTTTTGAATTCCAATAGGAATCTTCAAACCTATTTTGAACAATTAAATCCCAAAAGGATTTAAAAACATAAAACAATTAACAAAGGAAAATAAAATATTTTGGAAATACTATTTTAGATCTTTTAATAAAAGGATTTGGTATTCAAAATAAAAGATGGATTTATAAATAAGGATTATTTTATAAAGCCAAATTAAACTTGGCCAAGATTTTGAAACAAAAGAGTTTTCTTTGATTGAAATAATAAAAGTTTATTTTAAATAAAGTAATAAGGATTTAACATCCAACCTTATTTGAAGATAAAAGGTTTTACCAATTTAATTTGAAACATCAAAACTTATTAAATTATTTAAAATAAGTTTTCCCAATTATTTGAAATTCACAAATAAAATCTACTAAAATGTTTTGGCTTTATTTTAGATTCAAAATAAATATCTCAATAAAACAAATCCTATTTGAATTAATAATGAAAAGTCTATTTTATTCAATTATTAATGGACCCTAAAATAAATGGTTATTTTCTTTTGAACAAGATTTCCAAATAAATTATATTTTCAAATAAAAACTACTGATTTGATTTTGAAAATATTTGGATTTCAAATGGGGATTTTATTAATTAACCAAACCCTATTTTATTAATAAACCATGGTCCAATTTATTTAATTATAAATGGAACCATTAACAAAATTATTATTTATTTTAAACAAGCTTTCTAAATATACCTTATTTCAAATACAACCCACTATTTTTGTTTTGGAAAATATATGGATTTAAATAGAGTTTGAAATAAATCAAATCCTAATTTGATTAATTAGCAATGGACAACTATTTAATTAATAATGGACTTTATTTATTTAAAAATTATGGATTTTAGATTTAGGTTCAGACTCTTGAATGAACCAAGTCAAACTTTCAAAGTTTTGGTGTTGGTTTGAATTGAATTGGAACTTGTTTGTTTATTTGAAAACCAAAACAGGAAAATAGAAATAGAAAAAGAAAAGGAATCAGAAACAGAAAAAAATAAGAAAGAGGGCGACCCAACCCAACAAGCCCAAAGAAAGCAGCCCCTCCGTAAAAGAAAACGTTTCGCACTCCATTTTGAACCCGCGGAGCAACAGACATGTGGACCCCTCCTCTTCTCCCTTTCTTCCACTGCCAGCGGACCCCACACCCTACTGTTCTTCGTCCTCACCCTCTGCGACCCGTTCCTCGCCGTTTACTGCCGAGTAAATTCCCTTGAATTCGCGTTGATGAATGGATTAAACCCGCCATTTACCATGCTATGTTAAACGCCATGCTTCACTCTTCCTTTCCCCAAACCGAACCACACAGGAGCCACCAGATCGCATTTAATCATCCCCAAACCGTCTCTGTCTCCGACGACGCTCCGGCGAGAATTCCGGCCGTGTCTTGCCACTCCTTGCCTCCCCAAGCACGCAGGCACATTCCCCACTTCCTGTAGCATCTCCCTGCACCTTCCATTCGACCACGGGCACCTCAGAACCTCGACTCCAACACACCACTGAACGCCACCGTCTACTGCTGTTCTCCGACGACGTCTCCCCGGTAAAACCTGACTCCCCTCTCGTCCCCGTGGACACGATGATGATCTCCAAGCTCTTACAAACCTAACCGCACTTTCCGTTTGTCCTAGGGTGCCCTCTATCCTCACCTTCGACAACATCTGAACAAGACCGACGCCGCCCTGACTCCGGCGAGAGATTGCCGACCCATCTGTGCGCCCCCTTGCCAACCAGTACCACCTCGAGCATCCCCACACTTCGGAGAACCTGGTGAGTCACTTCCTTTCCTCCCTCGCTTCCTCTATCCCCAGCCCCGCCGTAGCCAGAGCCAGCGCCGCCACCTGCCGCCGCTAGCACCGCCCACCTCTGGTCAATCGCACGGTAGCCGTGCGATCTGGATCCAACGGGTACGATAGTTTCACTTAACGTCGAAGAGGTACGCTACCTACGCCACACGATCCAGCTTGATCCAACGCCTCTCGGTGCTTGATCCAACCGAAGCGGTATCAGCGAATAGGGAAGTACACGTGTCTGTTGATTTGTTTTAAAACTGAATTTGAAATCAGATTGATATGCAATTTTCAAACCTCTGTAACTTTTGATCCACATGTCCAAAAATTACAAATTTTATATCAATGGATTTAGGAGAACAAGCCCTAGCCAACCATGCCCTTAGTTTAGAAAATAGTATCTTCTAGATTGTTTGAATTTGCAGAAACTTTTGTGTGCTTGTATAGAGTATAAAAATTGTTTAAAATTGAATTTAGGGATAAAACTTATGAAAAATGGTTTGTTGTGACCTTACTGACCCTAGGAACCAACCTTTGGTGTTAAAAACGATTTTGGTGAAATTTAGGTTGAATTATTTGACTTAGCCAATTTCTAGCCAAATAAAATTATTGATTTTATTATGAAAAATGTTTATGGAAAGGAAACTTTGAGAAAATAGTTTGGACCAAACCTACTGACCCCAAAACACCAAGCTTTGCAATAGCAACTCATTTGGTGAACAACTTAAGAGTTTTGCCATAATAAAAACATTTCTCACCACATGAAATGATGAATGGATTTAAAAATAGTTTTTAGACAAAACCCTCTTGCTAATGACTTTGCCACTTTGGTAAATGACCAATTTGGATCTTACAAAGTGTAGAAACCCCATGGAGACCCCTTTTCAAAATAAAACTATCTTGTGCATGCTCCCATACATGAATTGGTTTCCATTGTCTTGTGTGTGTGAATTTGTTTGAGTGATTATTGGTTTGGAATGTAAATTTAATTGGTGTTTGCTTGATTGACTTGTAGTGAAGTGTGAGACTAGCAAGATCATGGAGTGAACCACCATTCCCTACCAAAAAGGCAAGTGATGCTTCACACTTTTTGTCCCATTACTTTCTCTATGCATTAGTGATTTTGCTAAGTAAAACTTGCATGGATTTTGCTAAGTATAGACCTTGCTATAGTAGAACCTAGTAGATGAATCCTTAGTAGGATTTTCCTAAGTTAAAGATTCCTACTACTATCAAGCTTAGCCTAGCAAATAGAAAACATGGGTGGAATATATGTTCACACTATGGAAAAATATTCTAAGTCCGAGGACTTAAGTTTTGTTTAATAAAACAACTAAGTTAATGAACCTCCTGGGTGGAATGGAAGGATTGGGATATGTTGAGTGGTTCACAAGGCCATGGACTTGGATTGTGTATCTCACTTGTGGATGGCCACCCAGGAAACAAAGGGATTTGAGATGTCAAATGTTGAGAAGCTTCAAGTGCAACTACTTGGCAATATGGGCTCTTCCATGATCATATAGGTTGCAAGAACTTAGCCAAATGGACAGTGGGTGGAAGTGTTTGATAGGTTGGAGCGCGTCCATTTTGGTCTAAGGGAAGGCTTCTGAAAGATTTTGTCTTGGGAAACCAAGTCGTGTGGGTAAAGTGCACCACCTCTGCAGAGTGTAAAATCTAAGTACTTAGCCATGTCCCTGGTAAAGGACAATTTGAGCATCAAGACATGGAAGCAATCAAGAATCTCATCATTCAAATTTCTAAGTTAAAACTTGTGGTTGAACAAGGGTTGTTTGAATTCTTCAATCATTGATGGAGAGATGGCTTGGTACAAGGATCTTGAAATCTTTGATTGAGGGAAATGATTTTGACAAGCAAAAACTTAGTATTTTCAAAATGATAAGAAAAATCTATTTTGAGCAATGCAAGCCTCAACTCCACTTAGCCAAATGCATTTAGATGATAGACTCCATTATACTACCATAGTATCACTTGCCAATACAATTCAAATGTATTGACCCTTTGTGGCTGTAACTTGTATGTTGCAGGTTTGATTGATTTTAGTGAAGATTGTTTGATTAGGATTACAAAGTCTACAACCAACATCTGCCTGTGGCACTTTGAAGATGAAGGACCCCATGCTTATAGTTATTCCGCTGCAATGTAATGTAATAGCCATATGAGCTATGTGTGATGTAATAAAATTATGTTATTCCTAGTTATAGAGTTATAATATGACCTTTGTATCTTGATATTACATCTTAACTGTGGATGCTAGCTATTGATCCAGGGACTAGCATTGTAAAACACATGAGGATCTATCTTATCTAAGATTGGGACCCCTAAAGATGGTATCAGAGCACTGTGTTGCCTGTAGGATTATAACCCTAGGATTGGACAAAACCCCTTAGAAATATAGGAGTTGTATTTGTTCAAAACTTATTTACAAACAATCTTGTAAACTCTTTCCTCAACCATTTTTGGTTTTGATTCTACATCTCTTCTATTTCAACTTGATGGAAAAACCTACCCATGGCCAAAGACTACACCATGTGCAAAGGACTTCTTCAACACTTTCGACTCTAATGACCTCAACTTCTTCAACTCTAATGACTTCAACATCTTCAGCATATTCACCAAGGATCTCCAACTTGGATACCACTAAGGACTATAAGAGAAACAAGGAAATCTTGCTCAAGATTTAGAGACTGAGGGAATGCAAAAGTTAGAAGGAACCTATATCATTTGTAGGTATTGTAACCAAGAGTTTTCTCAAAGAAACCATGATCCCAAGTAGGAAGAATCAAGAAGGAAGGAAATATCACAAGTGAACCATATAGATGGACCACCATAATTTAGTTAAGTCAAAACACACCAACTTATGTGGTGTAACAAAAATATTTTGTTCCCTAAAAATTTGCTTGAACTTTGTTGATTGAGTGAAATGTTTGTTTGTGATTGATTGCACATTGTTTGTGTGAATTCTGTTGTGTGCGATTAGAAATTTTTCCTTAGAAATATTTTGCCTATTCTAATCTCAATCCAACCCAAACAGATAACTACTCCAAGAAACTCCAACATCAAGGTTGATGACATCAACAACAACCAAAAGGACAACATGAGAGAACTTATAGTAACCCAAAACCAGTTGAGCCAAGAGACAACTCAGCTTTTAGCCCACAACAATGGACTAGACCCAGCCATACAAAGGATTTTGAAACTTCAATCCCAATTGTTGCAAGGATTGGTTACTCAAATGATCAACATGGGAGAAATTTTTTCCCAAAGAGCCAATGACAACAAGAATGACGAAGATGTTATTCTAGAAGGAAACCAAGCTAACAATATTTATGGAGACAAGAATCATGCATCCAAGGAACATGAAGACCAATGCCCCAAAAAGAGAGAAAGATCTCCCACTCATGAAGAACATGAACTAGAAGAACTCCTAGATTTGGAGAGACCCAAGAAGAAGAAGAAATTCCCCAACACCAGCAAGAAGGATATTACACAAGTGCAATGTTTTAAGTGCAAAGAGATGGGACACTATGCCAATGAGTGCCCAGAAAAGAAGAAGAACCAAGGAAACAAACAAGAGACAGTATTACCAAAGAAAAAGAAAGATATCAGCCTTGTCACATGTTTCAAATACAAGGAACTAGGCCACTATGCAAACAATTGCCCAGAAAAGATGAAGAACAAGTTAAACAAGTCTATGAAGGATCTCAACCTTGGCCCATGAGTCAAGTAAAGAAACCAAGGACACATGCAAAGTTTGCTTAGAGAAGTTTTCAAGAAGAACAATATATAATTTTGTTTGAAAATTTTAAGGGTGGTAGTACTCTAGTTGTTTTGAACAAGCTTGTAACCCTAATCTTCCCAAATCTCGGGACGAGATTTATTTTAAGGGTGGTAGCCTGTCACATCCCAAGATTTTCCAAATCTTGTAATGTGAAAAATAAATGAATAAAATAAAACTTTGTTTGATTTTCAGGGCCAGAAGAAACTTTTTGAATTCCAATAGGAATCTTCAAACCTATTTTGAACAATTAAATCCCAAAAGGATTTAAAAACATAAAACAATTAACAAAGGAAAATAAAATATTTTGGAAATACTATTTTAGATCTTTTAATAAAAGGATTTGGTATTCAAAATAAAAGATGGATTTATAAATAAGGATTATTTTATAAAGCCAAATTAAACTTGGCCAAGATTTTGAAACAAAAGAGTTTTCTTTGATTGAAATAATAAAAGTTTATTTTAAATAAAGTAATAAGGATTTAACATCCAACCTTATTTGAAGATAAAAGGTTTTACCAATTTAATTTGAAACATCAAAACTTATTAAATTATTTAAAATAAGTTTTCCCAATTATTTGAAATTCACAAATAAAATCTACTAAAATGTTTTGGCTTTATTTTAGATTCAAAATAAATATCTCAATAAAACAAATCCTATTTGAATTAATAATGAAAAGTCTATTTTATTCAATTATTAATGGACCCTAAAATAAATGGTTATTTTCTTTTGAACAAGATTTCCAAATAAATTATATTTTCAAATAAAAACTACTGATTTGATTTTGAAAATATTTGGATTTCAAATGGGGATTTTATTAATTAACCAAACCCTATTTTATTAATAAACCATGGTCCAATTTATTTAATTATAAATGGAACCATTAACAAAATTATTATTTATTTTAAACAAGCTTTCTAAATATACCTTATTTCAAATACAACCCACTATTTTTGTTTTGGAAAATATATGGATTTAAATAGAGTTTGAAATAAATCAAATCCTAATTTGATTAATTAGCAATGGACAACTATTTAATTAATAATGGACTTTATTTATTTAAAAATTATGGATTTTAGATTTAGGTTCAGGCTACTGAACAGAACCAAGTCAAACTTTCAAAGTTTTGGTGTTGGTTTGAATTGAATTGAAACTTGTTTGTTTATTTGAAAACCAAAACAGGAAAATAGAAATAGAAAAGAAAAGGAATCGAAAATGAAAAAATAAGAAAGAGGCGACCCAACCCGCAGCCCAACAAGCCCAAAGAAAGCAGCCCTCCTAAAGAAAACGTTTCGCACTCCATTTTGAACCCGCGGAGCAACAGACATGTGGACCCCTCCTCTTCTCCCTTTCTTCCACTGCCAGCGGACCCCACACCCTACTGTTCTTCGTCCTCACCCTCTGCGACCCGTTCCTCGCCGTTTACTGCCGAGTAAATTCCCTTGAATTCGCGTTGATGAATGGATTAAACCCGCCATATACCATGCTATGTTAAACGCCATGCTTCACTCTTCCTTTCCCCCAAACCGGAACTACCTCGGAGACACCAGACTGCACGAATCATCCCCAAACCGTCTCTGTCTCCGACGATGCTCCAGCGAGAATTCCGGCCGTGTCTTGCCACTCCTTGCCTCCCCAAGCACGCAGGCACATTCCCCACTTCCTGTAGCATCTCCCTGCACCTTCCATTCGACCACGGGCACCTCAGAACCTCGACTCCAACACACCACTGAACGCCACCGTCTACTGCTGTTCTCCGACGACGTCTCCCCGGTAAAACCTAACTCCCCTCTCGTCCCCGTGGACACGATGATGATCTCCAAGCTCTTACGGACCTAACCGCACTTTCCGTTTGTCCTAGGGCGCCCTCTATCCTCACCTTCGACAACATCTGAACAAGACCGACGCCGCCCTGACTCCGGCGAGAGATTGCTGACCCATCTGTGCGCCCCCTTGCCAACCAGTACCACCTCGAGCATCCCCACACTTCGGAGAACCTGGTGAGTCACTTCCTTTCCTCCCTCGCTTCCTCTATCCCCAGCCCCGTCGTAGCCAGAGCCAGCGCCGCCACCTGCCGCCGCTATCACCGCCCACCTCTGGTCAATCGCACGGTAGCCGTGCGATCTGGATCCAACGGGTATGATAGTTTCACTTAACGTCGAAGAGGTACGCTACCTACGCCACACGATCCAGCTTGATCCAACGCCTCTCGGTGCTTGATCCAATCGAAGCGGTATCAGCGAATAGGGAAAGGACACGTGTCTGTTGATTTGTCTTAAAACTGAATTTGAAATCAGATTGATATGCAATTTTCAAACCTCTGTAACTTTTGATCCACACGTCCAAAAATTACAAATTTTATATCAATGGATTCAGGAGAACAAGCCCTAGCCAACCATGCCCTTATTTTAGAAAATAGTATCTTCTAGCTTGTTTGAATTTGCAGAAACTTTTGTGTGCTTGTATAGAGTATAAAAATTGTTTAAAATTGAATTTAGGGATAAAACTTATGCAAAATGGTTTGTTGTGACCTTACTGACCCTAGGAACCAACCTTTGGTGTTAAAAATGATTTTGGTGAAATTTAGGTTGAATTATTTGACTTAGCCAATTTCTAGCCAAATAAAATTATTGATTTTATTATGAAAAATGTTTATAGAAAGGAAACTTTGAGAAAATAGTTTGGACCAAACCTACTGACCCAAAAACACCAAGCTTTGCAATAGAAACTCATTTGGTGAACAACTTAAGAGTTTTGCCGTAATAAAAACATTTCTCACCACATGAAATGATGAATGGATTTAAAAATAGTTTTTAGACAAAACCCTCTTGCTAATGACTTTGCCACTTTGGTAAATGACTAATTTGGATCTTACAAAGTGTAGAAACCCCATGGAGACCCCTTTGCAAAATAAAACTATCTTGTGTATGCTCCCATACATGAATTGGTTTCCATTGTCTTGTGTGTGTGAATTTGTTTGAGTGATTATTGGTTTGTAATGTAAATTGAATTGGTGTTTGCTTGATTGACTTGTAGTGATGTGTGAGACTAGCAAGATCAAGGAGTGAACCACCATTACCTACCAAAAAGGCAAGTGATTCTTCACACTTTTTGTCCCATTACTTTCTCTATGCATTAGTGATTTTGCTAAGTAAAACTTGCATGGATTTTGCTAAGTATAGACCTTGCTATAGTAGAACCTAGTAGATGAATCCTTAGTAGGATTTTCCTAAGTTAAAGATTCCTACTACTATCAAGCTTAGCCTAGCAAATAGAAAACATGGGTGGAATATATGTTCACACTATGGAAAAATATTCTAAGTCTGAGGACTTAAGTTTTGTTTAATAAAACAACTAAGTTAATGAACCTCCTGGGTGGAATGGAAGGATTGGGATATGTTGAGTGGTTCACAAGGCCATGGACTTGGATTGTGTATCTCACTTGTGGATGGCCACCCAGGAAACAAAGGGATTTGAGATGTCAAATGTTGAGAAGCTTCAAGTGCAACCACTTGGCAATATGGGCTCTGCCATGATCATATAGGTTGCAAGAACTTAGCTGTAGAGGTCCCAACCTGGTAAGGTAGAGTCCTCCTGTGTTTTACAATGCTAGTCCCTGGATCAATAGCTAGCATCCACAGTTAAGATGTAATATCAAGAAACAATGGTCATAACATAACTTTATAACCAGGAATAACATAATTTTATTACATCATACATAGCTCATTTGGCTATTAAATTACATTGCAGTGAAATAACTATAAGTATGGGTCCTTCATCTTCAAAGTGCCACAGGCAGATGTTGGTTGTAGACTTTGTAATCCTAATCAATCAATCTTCACTAAAATCAATCAAACCTGCAACATTACAAGTTACAGCCACAAGGGTCAATACATTTGAATTGTATTGGCAAGCTTCACTACTATGTATAATATGAGTGGATCCTATCAATACATGCATGTTTGGCTAAGTAGAGTTTAAGGCTCATTTGCTTAAAGCAAAATTTATCCTATCTTTTCAAAAATGGTTTTGGTCCTTTGTCAAATCTTTTTTTTCCAAGTTCCTTGAACTCCTTGGTAGAAACCCAAGTGTTCAAGTCCTTGTCAAAATCCATTGAGCTACTTGGTAACCCCAATTGCAACAAGTTTTATCAAAACCTCATGAGATCCTTGGTAACCCCAAGTACATCATGCTCTTGTGCACCTTGGTAACCCCAAGTGCAACAAGTTTTACAAAATCTCTTTGAATTCCTTGGTAGACACACAAGGGCATCAAGTTTTTATTTTAGAAATTAGAGTGTCGAGATCTCCCATAGTTCAAACTTTAGTTGCTCAGTATTGTCCATAACCGGGGACACGGCTAAGTACTTAGATTTTATTAACTTCTGCAGAAGGAGTACACTTTACCCACATGACACAATCCCATCCTGTTGCCACCAGTGGCCTACTGGGTTAGTTCTCACCAAGATGGAGTACTGGCAGACTGAGAATGTGACGAAGTCTTTCCAAAAGGTCCTCCCATACATCATTGCTAGCTTGTCTTCAGCCCCCATGAAGCATTCCAGATCCCCATGTCTGGTAACTAAAGACAATGTATGGATCTCCCTAATGTAGTTGACTAAGCCAGAGCCATAATAGCATGTGGTTGTACACGAAAGCCACAATTGGAGAAACATGTTCAATCTCTAAGTTTCCTAGGTGGTTTTCTTTTGGAGCACAACACAAAGTGATTGCCATAGACATGGTTCCCTTTTGTTGCCACCTTCTCCAAAACATAAAGTGTCCACCACCTAGGTGGTTCATTGAGTCCTTGTTTTATTATATAAAACACAAGTCTTTTTCTCAACCTTTGTAAAATCTCAACATGTATCACTTTTCAAAAAAAACATAGCATGGCTAAGCATGTATCAACTACAATATTTTTACTAAGGAGTGTATAGGGAATCCTATTAGGGTTAGCATAGCATAAGTATAAAACATTTTCATGCATGTTTACAAAATCCACTAAGTATAATGAAAATAGTAGGTCTTTTGTATGATAGTGTAACTTGCCTTTTTGGTAGGGAATGAGAGTTACTCCTTGATCTTGCTAGTCTCACACTTTGCTAATTTCTCTACAATCAAACAAGCATAGTATCAAGTAGCATTCCAAACCAACATTCAAACAATATTTCACACACACAAAGCAATGGATCCTAAGTCATGCAAAAGAGGGTTCTGTTGCAAGGTTGGTCTCTACTAGGTCTATAAACTTTGTAAGGTCCACATTGGTCATTTACCAAAATGGCAAAGTCTTTAGTTAGAGGGTTTTGCTCAAAATCTATTTTAAAATCCATTCAACATTTTATGTGGTGAAAATTATTCTTTTCAAAGCAAAACTTTATGTTTTTCACCAAGTGAGTTGCCCTTGGCAAGGCTTGGTGTTTTGGGTCAGTAAGTTTGGTCCATAACATTTTCCCAAAGTTTTCCTTGCAAAAACATTTCCATAATAAAATCAATAATTTTATTTGGCTAGAAAATGGCTAAGTTAAATAATTCAACCTAAATTTCACAAAAATCAATTTTAACACTATGGGTTGGTTCCTAGGGTCAGTAAGGTCACACAGATCCATTTTGCAAAAGATTTAATCCTAAAAACCATTTTAAACAATTTTTCTAATCTAAACAAGCTCACAAAAGGATCTGCAATTTCAAACAAGATAACAGATACTATTTTCGAAACTAAGGCCATGGTTGGCTAGGGCTTGTTCTCCTGATTTTATTGATATAAAATTTGCAAAATTTGGACGTGTGGTTTGAAAGTTATAGCAATTACAAATTTGTATTCTAATCAGATCGAAATTTTATTTTAAATCGAATCCTGAACACGTGGCTGTTTCTGATTGGGCAATACCGTTTCGTGTGGATCGCGTGATACAGGCCACAGGATTAAAAGGAGCGTGTGCGGCTCAGATGGTCGCGTACCCTTTCGATAAGTGGTTCTATCATATCCATCCGATCGACATCGGACGGCTGCTGCTGCCTGGCCAAGGACTGGCGGCGCTAGGTCGACGGCGAGCGGCGGAGCGGCTAGTTGGCGGCGGCGCTAGCGAAATAGGACGCGAAGAAGAGGGGGAGGATGCTCACCAGGTTCGCAATGCAACGCTGATGCTCAACGTGCTACCGGTTGGTGGAGGGGCGCACGGGGACGGGCAGAATTCTTCGCCGGAGTTAGTTCTGGCGATGGATGCGCGCGGTCGAGGTCGAGGACGACGCTGTGGTCCACGAGAAGACAAACGGAGGGTTGGGTTAGCTGCGTAGGACCATGGCAAAGATGTGTGCGTGATCCAGAGGGCACGGGGTGGTCGGAATTAACCTGTGGGCGTCGTCGGAGTTGAGGCAGACGGCGGCGGTACTGGAGTTTGTTGTTGGCGAGGCTCAGGGGTACCCGCGGTCGAATTTGATGTACTAGTAGATGCGCCTGAGAGTGGGGAGGCTGTGAGCTTGGTCTGGGAGAGGAAGGGCGGCGAGGGGCTGCCGGATTTGGCGTCGGAGCGTCGTCGGAGACAGTGCAGTCGAGGAGAAATTGAGATGGACTGGAGGCATGCTCGGGGGAGAAGGCAGAGGGGAAACGGAGAGGAATCGGTGTGAGGTGAGGAAGAAGAGCAGTAGGGTGTAGGGTCCGCTGGCAGTGAAAGAAAGGAAGAAGGGGAGGGGTCCACTTGTCGGTTGCTGGGTGGGTGCGGTTATGAGTGGAAAAGAAAACGGTTCGAGGAAGAATAGGAGTGGACTGGGCTGTTGGGCCATTTTGTTGGGCTGGGTCTGTTTTCATATTTTTTTCCTTCTTGTTGGCTTTTTTCTTTTTCCAAATCTTTTTCTGTTTTGAAAATTCATCCAACCATTCAAGCATTCAAATAATTCAAACAATTCAAACAATTATAATGAGTTTTTGGTTCTGTTTATCATCATAATCCAAATCCCAAAATAAAATAACATTTTTATTCATTTTAGGATTTATTTAATATTTAAATAAAATAGATCATAGTTATTTAATCAAATAGGGTTTGATTCATTTAATAAAGCCTCCATTTTAACTCCAAACATTTTCAAAACCAAATCAGTAGGTATCATTTGGAAATAAAGAATACTTGGAAACTTTGTTTAAAACAAAATAATATTTACTTTAGGGTTCATTAATATTTAAACAAGTGGCTTTAGTTACTAAATCAAATAGGATTTGTCTTGTTAGAAATTTTATTTTTATTTTTAAAACTAATATAATACCACAAGCTATTCAGTAAGTTTTGTTTGGGAATATAAAATACTTGGAGATTTGTGTTTAAAATAAAATAACATTTTAATTTAGGGTCCATTATTAATTAAATAAAATAGACTTTCATTATTATTTCAAATAGGTTTTATTTTATTGAGATATTTATTTTGAATCTAAAATAAAGCCAAAATATTTTAGTAGATTTTATTTGTGAATTTCAAATAATTGAGAAAACTTATTTTAAATAATTTAATAAGTTTTGATGTTTCAATTTAAATTGGTAAAACCTTTTATTTAAATAAAGTTTGGATATTAATTCCTTATCATTTTATTTTAAATAAACCTTTGTTGTTTTTAATCAAACTAAAAGTTTTAAATCCCAAAGTTTGGTCAAGGTTTAATTTGGCTTTGCTAAATAATCTTTATTTATAAATCCACTTTTTCTTTTGATAACCCAATCTTTTATTGAAGGATCCAAAATAGTAGTTTAAAAACATTTTAATTTTCTTTATTAAATGTTCATCTTTTTAATCCCTTTAGGTTTTTATTTAATTCAAATGAGTTTGGAGTTCCAATTGAATTTAAAAAGTTTCTTCTGGCTCTGAATATCAAAATTTTATTTTATTCATTTATTTTTCACATTACAAGATTTGGAAAATCTTGGGATGTGACAGGCTACCACCCTTAAAATAAATCTCGTCCCGAGATTTGGGAAGGCTAGGGTTAAAAGCAAGTTCAAAACAACTAGGGTACTACCACCCTTAAAATTTTTCAAACAAAAATTACATATTGACCTTCTTGGGTCCTGGAATTTCTCTATGTTAAACCTTTACTTTATTCCTATGCTTGACTCATGGACCAAGGTTGAGTTTCTCCATAGGCTTGTTCAACTTGTTCTTCATCCTTTCTGGACAGTTGCTTGCATAGTGTCCTGGGTTCTTGCAGTTGAAGCAATGAATGTCATTGAGTTCTTTACGTGGTTCTTGTGGGCAAGTTGCTACATAATGACCTGGTTCGTTACAGTTGTTGCACCACACTTGGTCAATCCCTTTATTCTTCTTGTTCTCTGGGCATCCACTGGAGTAATGTCCCATTTCCTTACATTTACGACATTGTGCAAGGCTCATGTCTTGCTTGGGCTTCTTGGTTTTCTTTGATCCTTTGAATTGGGTTGTCTTGTTTGGAGGTAAGAGTGGTCCTTTTCCTTTGGTAGACTTGCATCCTTCTTGTTTCCTTTGTTCTACCATGGCATAGATGGGACATAGGCCAGTAGTATGATCACTTCCTTCACAAAGGTAGCAAGTAGCTCGAGAGGTGGGGCATTGTCCAACAGGATGGTCTTCTTCACAATTGGGGCATTGTCCTTCATGCTCCGTGGAAGTATGATCCTTGTCTCCACAAATAATGCAAGCTGGGGCTCCATCTAGAACAACATTCTTGTCATCCTTGTTATCATACACATTTCTAGGATAGCTTTCTTCCATGCTAATCATTTGATTAGTCATCTTAAGCATCAATTGGGATTGTTCCTCCAAAAACTTTTGCAGTGCTGGATATTTATCACTATTGTTGGCTAGGAAATGAGCTGTCAGTTGGTTCAACTGATGTTGGGTTGCTATGAGTTCTCTCAGGCTGTCAGCTTGGTTGGTGTTGGTGTCATCAACCTTGATGTTGGAGTCCTTTGGAGTAGTCATCTGTTTGGGTTGAAGGAAGATTAGAATGGGCAAGATATTTCTAAGGAAATATTTCTAATCACACACATCACAATTCACACAAGCAATGCATGCAATCACAAAACAAACATTCACAATCAACTTTTGCACTCAAACAACAAGGTTCAAGCACATACTTAGGCAACAAAATATTTTTGTTACACCACATAAGTTGGTGTGTTTTGTCTTAACTAAATTATGGTGGTCCATCTATATGGTTCACTTGTGATCCTTCCATCCTTCTTGGTTGATCCTTTTTGCATGAGATCATGGTTTCCTTTGGAAAAACTTTTGGTCACAATACTTCAAAGTTTGTTGATGGATCCTTCTTATTTTGCATTCCCTCAGTCTCTAAATCTTGAGTAAGATTTCCTTGTCTCACTTGTAGTCTTTGGTGATATCCATGTTGGAATTCCTTGGTGAACATGCTGAAGATGTTGAAGTCAATAGAGTTGAGGATGTTGAAGTCATTAGAGTTGAAGAAGTTGAAGTCATCTTTTACACATGGTGTAGTCTTTGGCCATGGGTAGGTTTTTCCATCGAGTTTGAAATAGAAGAGGTGTAGAGTTGAAACCAAAAATGGTTAAGGAAAGAATTTACAAGTGTTTTTGTAAATAAGTTTTGGATCAAAATATAACTCCTATTTTTCTAAGGGTTTTTGTCCAATCCTAGGGTTTACAAATCTTACAGGCAACACAATGCTCTGATACCATCTGTAGAGGTCCCAACCTGGTAAGGTAGAGTCCTCCTATGTTTTACAATGCTAGTCCCTGGATCAATAGCTAGCATCCACAGTTAAGATGTAATATCAAGAAACAATGGTCATAACATAACTTTATAACCAGGAATAACATAATTTTATTACATCATACATAGCTCATTTGGCTATTAAATTACATTGCAGCGGAATAACTATAAGTATGGGTCCTTCATCTTCAAAGTGCCACAGGCAGATGTTGGTTGTAGACTTTGTAATCCTAATCAATCAATCTTCACTAAAATCAATCAAACCTGCAACATTACAAGTTACAGCCACAAGGGTCAATACATTTGAATTGTATTGGCAAGATTCACTACTATGTATAATATGAGTGGATCCTATCAATACATGCATGTTTGGCTAAGTAGAGTTTAAGGCTCATTTGCTTAAAGCAAAATTTATCCTATCTTTTCAAAAATGGTTTTGGTCCTTTGTCAAATCTTTTTTTTTCCAAGTTCCTTGAACTCCTTGGTAGAAACCCAAGTGTTCAAGTCCTTGTCAAAATCCCTTGAGCTACTTGGTAACCCCAAGTGCAACAAGTTTTATCAAAACCTCATGAGATCCTTGGTAACCCCAAGTACATCATGCTCTTGTGCACCTTGGTAACCCCAAGTGCAACAAGTTTTACAAAATCTCTTTGAATTCCTTGGTAGACACACAAGGGCATCAAGTTTTTATTTTAGAAATTAGAGTGTCGAGATCTCCCATAGTTCAAACTTTAGTTGCTCAGTATTGTCCATAACCGGGGACACGGCTAAGTACTTAGATTTTATTAACTTCTGCAGAAGGAGTACACTTTACCCACATGACACAATCCCATCCTGTTGCCACCAGTGGCCTACTGGGTTAGTGCTCACCAAGATGGAGTACTGGCAGACTGAGAATGTGACGAAGTCTTTCCAAAAGGTCCTCCCATACATCATTGCTAGCTTGTCTTCAGCCCCCATGAAGCATTCCAGATCCCCATGTCCGGTAACTAAATACAATGTATGGATCTCCCTAATGTAGTTGACTAAGCCAGAGCCATAATAGCATGTGGTTGTACACGAAAGCCACAATTGGAGAAACATGTTCAATCTCTAAGTTTCCTAGGTTGTTTTCTTTTGGAGCACAACACAAAGTGATTGCCATAGACATGGTTCCCTTTTGTTGCCACCTTCTCCAAAACATAAAGTGTCCACCACCTAGGTGGTTCATTGAGTCCTTGTTTTATTATATAAAACACAAGTCTTTTTCTCAACCTTTGTAAAATCTCAACATGTATCTCTTTTCAAAAAAAACATAGCATGGCTAAGCATGTATCAACTACAATATTTTTACTAAGGAGTGTATAGGGAATCCTATTAGGATTAGCATAGCATAAGTATAAAACATTTTCATGCATGTTTACAAAATCCACTAAGTATAATGAAAATAGTAGGTCTTTTGTATGATAGTGTAACTTGCCTTTTTGGTATGGAATGAGAGTTACTCCTTGATCTTGCTAGTCTCACACTTTGCTAATTTCTCTACAATCAAACAAGCATAGTATCAAGTAGCATTCCAAACCAACATTCAAACAATATTTCACACACACAAAGCAATGGATCCTAAGTCATGCAAAAGAGGGTTCTTTTGCAAGGTTGGTCTCTACTAGGTCTATAAACTTTGTAAGGTCCACATTGGTCATTTACCAAAATGGCAAAGTCTTTAGTTAGAGGGTTTTGCTCAAAATCTATTTTAAAATACATTCAACATTTTATGTCGTGAAAATTATTCTTTTCAAAGCAAAACTTTATGTTTTTCACCAAGTGAGTTTCCCTTGGCAAGGCTTGGTGTTTTGGGTCAGTAAGTTTGGTCCATAACATTTTCCCAAAGTTTTCCTTGCAAAAACATTTCCATAATAAAATCAATAATTTTATTTGGCTAGAAAATGGCTAAGTTAAATAATTCAACCTAAATTTCACAAAAATCAATTTTAACACTATGGGTTGGTTCCTAGGGTCAGTAAGGTCACACAGATCCATTTTGCAAAAGATTTAATCCTAAAAACCATTTTAAACAATTTTTCTAATCTAAACAAGCTCACAAAAGGATCTGCAATTTCAAACAAGATAACAGATACTATTTTCGAAACTAAGGCCATGGTTGGCTAGGGCTTGTTCTCCTGATTTTATTGATATAAAATTTGCAAAATTTGGACGTGTGGTTTGAAAGTTATAGCAATTACAAATTTGTATTCTAATCAGATCGAAATTTTATTTTAAATCGAATCCTGAACACGTGGCTGTTTCTGATTGGGCAATACCGTTTCGTGTGGATCGCGTGATACAGGCCACAGGATTAAAAGGGCGTGTCGGCTCGGATGGTCGCGTACCCTTCGATAAGTGGTTCTATCATATCCATCCGATCGACATCGGACGGCCGCCTTTGCTGCCAGGGCGGCGCTAGGTCGACGCGGCGGAAGCGGCTAATTGGCGGGGCGCTATAGCGAAATAGACGCGAAGAAGAGGAGGATGCTCACCAGGTTCGCAATGCAACGCTGATGCTCAACGTGCTACGGTTGGTGGAGGCGCCGAGGGCGGCGAATTCTTCGCCGGAGTTAGTTCTGGCGACGGATGCGCGCGGTCGAGGTCGAGGACGATGCTGTGGTCCACGAGAAGACAAACGGAGGGTTGGGTTAGCTGCGTAGGACCATGGCAAAGATGTGTGCGTGATCCAGAGGGCACGGGGTGGTCGGAATTAACCTGTGGGCGTCGTCGGAGTTGAGGCAGACGGCGGCGGTACTGGAGTTTGTTGTTGGCAAGGCTCAGGGGTACCCGCGGTCGAATTTCATGTACTAGTAGATGCGCCTGAGAGTGGGGAGGCTGTGAGCTTGGTCGGGGAGAGGAAGGGCGGCGAGGGGCTGCCGGATTTGGCGTCGGAGCGTCGTCGGAGACAGTGCAGTCGAGGAGAAATTGAGATGGACTGGAGGCATGCTCGGGGGAGAAGGCAGAGGGGAAACGGAGAGGAATCAGGGGTGATTAAGACAGCGTGGTTGCAGGAGTGATTAAGGGCGGCGTTAACGCGAATTGATGCTCGCGAATTCATCACTGAAACGGGGGAGAGGGGGAAAAACGGTCGCGGGGTGAGGAAGAAGAGCAGTAGGGTGTAGGGTCCGCTGGCAGTGAAAGAAAGGAAGAAGGGGAGGGGTCCACTTGTCGGTTGCTGGGTGGGTGCGGTTATGAGTGGAAAAGAAAACGGTTCGAGGAAGAATAGGAGCTGGGCTGGACTGGGCTGTTGGGCCATTTTGTTGGGCTGGGTCTGTTTTCATATTTTTTTCCTTCTTGTTGGCTTTTTTCTTTTTCCAAATCTTTTTCTGTTTTGAAAATTCATCCAACCATTCAAGAATTCAAATAATTCAAACAATTCAAACAATTATAATGAGTTTTTGGTTCTGTTTATCAACATAATCCAAATCCCAAAATAAAATAACATTTTTATTCATTTTAGGATTTATTTAATATTTAAATAAAATAGATCATAGTTATTTAATCAAATAGGGTTTGATTCATTTAATAAAGCCTCCATTTTAACTCCAAACATTTTCAAAACCAAATCATTAGGTATCATTTGGAAATAAAGAATACTTGGAAACTTTGTTTAAAACAAAATAATATTTACTTTAGGGTTCATTAATATTTAAACAAGTGGCTTTAGTTACTAAATCAAATAGGATTTGTCTTGTTAGAAATTTTATTTTTATTTTTAAAACTAATATAATACCACAAGCTATTCAGTAAGTTTTGTTTGGGAATATAAAATACTTGGAGATTTGTGTTTAAAATAAAATAACATTTTAATTTAGGGTCCATTATTAATTAAATAAAATAGACTTTCATTATTATTTCAAATAGGTTTTATTTTATTGAGATATTTATTTTGAATCTAAAATAAAGCCAAAACATTTTAGTAGATTTTATTTGTGAATTTCAAATAATTGAGAAAACTTATTTTAAATAATTTAATAAGTTTTGATGTTTCAATTTTAAATTGGTAAAACCTTTTATTTAAATAAAGTTTGGATATTAATTCCTTATCATTTTATTTTAAATAAACCTTTGTTGTTTTTAATCAAACTAAAAGTTTTAAATCCCAAAGTTTGGTCAAGGTTTAATTTGGCTTTGCTAAATAATCTTTATTTATAAATCCACTTTTTCTTTTGATAACCCAATCTTTTATTGAAGGATCCAAAATAGTAATTTAAAAACATTTTAATTTTCTTTATTAAATGTTCATCTTTTTAATCCCTTTAGGTTTTTATTTAATTCAAATGAGTTTGGAGTTCCAATTGAATTTAAAAGTTTCTTCTGGCTCTGAAAATCAAAATTTTATTTTATTCATTTATTTTTCACATTACAAGATTTGGAAAATCCTGGGATGTGACATTAGCCAAATGGACAGTGGGTGGTAGTGTTTGATAGGTTGGAGCGCGTCCATTTTGGTCTAAGGGAAGGCTTCTGAAAGATTTTGTCTTGGGAAACCAAGTCTTGTGGGTAAAGTGCACCACCTCTGCAGAGTGTAAAATCTAAGTAATTAACCATGTCCCAAGTAAAGTACAATTTGAGCATCAAGACATGGAAGCAATCAAGAATCTCATCATTCAAATTTCTAAGTTAAAACTTGTGGTTGAACAAGGGTTGTTTGAATTCTTCAATCATTGATGGAGAGATGGCTTGGTACAAGGATCTTGAAATCTTTGATTGAGGGAAATGATTTTGACAAGCAAAAACTTAGTATTTTCAAAATGATAAGAAAAATCTATTTTGAGCAATGCAAGCCTCAACTCCACTTAGCCAAATGCATTTAGATGATAGACTCCATTATACTACCATAGTATCACTTGCCAATACAATTCAAATGTATTGACCCTTTGTGGCTGTAACTTGTATGTTGCAGGTTTGATTGATTTTAGTGAAGATTGTTTGATTAGGATTACAAAGTCTACAACCAACATCTGCCAGTGGCACTTTGAAGATGAAGGACCCCATGCTTATAGTTATTCCGTTGCAATGTAATGTAATAGCCATATGAGCTATGTGTGATGTAATAAAATTATGTTATTCCTGGTTATAGAGTTATAATATGACCTTTGTATCTTGATATTACATCTTAACTGTGGATGCTAGCTATTGATCCAGGGACTAGCATTGTAAAACAGAGGAGGCTCTATCTTATCTAAGATTGGGACCCCTACAGTTCACATATCACAAAAGTTTGAAGTATATGTTCACCCAGAAGGAAATTAACATGAGACAAAGAAGATGGCTAGAACTCATCAAGGAATACGACTTAAGTTTGCAATACCACCCCGGTAAAGCAAATGTTGTAGCGGATGCTCTAAGCCGTAAGGTTTTTGTGAATGGCCTTACTAAGGGAGAATTGCCAGATGATCTGTGTGCCCAATTTAGAGATCTCAGATTGGAGATTGTGCCTGAAGGACATCTCATGTCTTTGGATGTTCAACCTACTTTGTTGGACAAGATCAAAGAAGCCCAGAAGACTGATAAGGAAATTGAAGAGATTAAGGAAAGGATTGGCAAAGGAAAAGCCAAAGGATTCTATGAAGATGAACAGGGTACTTTATGGCATGGAAAACGTATCTGTGTTCCACAAGATCCGGAGCTTCGGAAACTGATTTTACAAGAAGCACACAACTCACTGTATTCCATTCATCCGGGTAACACCAAAATGTATATGGATATGAAGGAAAGATTCTGCTGGAATAATCTCAAGAAAGACATCGCCGAACATATTGCTTTGTGTGATGTATGTAGTATAGTGAAGGCGGAACACCAGAAACCAGCAGGATTGCTTCAACCACTACCTATTCCTGATTGGAAGTGGGACAAGATTTGTATGGATTTCATTACCGGATTGCCAAGGACCAGGTCAGGATATGATTCTATTTGGGTAGTAGTGGATCGCCTAACTAAGGTAGCTCATTTCATACCCGTAAAGACAACCTACACAAGTGCTAAGTTGGCCAAGATCTATATGAGTAGAATTGTATGTCTACATGGAGTACCCAAAAGTATTGTGTCTGATAGGGGAACACAATTCACTTCTCATTTTTGGAGACAGCTACATGAGTCATTGGGAACGAGGTTGGAATTCAGCACTGCTTTTCATCCTCAAACTGATGGACAAACATAAAGGACTAATCAGATTCTTGAAGACATGTTGAGGGCATGTGCTCTATACTATGGAGCCAGTTGGGATGAAAGTCTGCCTTATGCAGAATTTTCCTATAATAACAGTTATCAAGCCAGTATTGAGATGGTACCATTTGAGTTTCTCTATGGGAGAAATTGTACCACCCCATTGCTATGGAATGGTGCGGGAGAAAGAAGTTTGTTCAGACCAAAACTTATCAAAGAGGCTGAAGAGAAAGTCAAGCTAGTTAAGGACAGATTGAATGTGGCATCCCGCAAAACCACTACTAGAAAATCGCGTTGAATTTGTGCATTGCATCGTCATCATCATGCATTGTTTGCCAAAACTATTTTCGCAACACCCGTTTTGTTTTCTATATTAAACGCCCCGTCTTTATTCAAAACCCCAAAACCCGGGCTTGTCCGGATTATTTATTTTGTCTAGCATCGGTTTGCAAAAGTCCCGTTTATAAATAATAAAATATTTAATTTATTTTAGTAGGGGCAGTCGAACGGGCCAACCCGACCCGAACGACCACCCCTGCATACAACAATTCGGTCCAACCAGTCCCACCCCTTAATCCTAAAGTTACCAACTATCCTACCCACACCCCCTGGCCACCTCACTCCACCCACTCAGACTTCGCCACCTCATCTCCCCCTTTCCCTCACCCAATCACCATCCGCCACGTCACCCCCAGCCCCTCTCCCCTTTTTCCTCTCTTTCTCACCCTCTCAGCTCACCCCCCCACGCAGCCTCCCTTTCCACCGCGTGGCCCCCACCAGCCGGCCACGCACGCACACAACGCACCCACACCGCACGCACCCAGCGACCGCCCCCTGGGCCCCACGCCTGGCCCCCCACCCCGTCCCGCGTGCGTCCCCGTTCCTCTCTCTCTTCTCCCTCTCTCTTCCCCGCACCGCGCGCACGCCTCCCGCTCGGCCTCCTCTCCCCTCTAGCTCCGGTCGCCGGCGCTGCCCCTGCTTCACCTCCCTCGCCGCCGGCCGCGCTCCACCCTCCCTCTCCGCACCTCCCCCCGCTCGCCTCTCGCCTCGCCGCCAGGCCCGCTCCTCACCGGCGTTCCGCAGCCGCCCTTCCCCCCTGTCGCCGACCCCGCCTGGCGCCTCTCGCTCCACCCGCCCGCGCCTTGCGCCCACACCGCGCCCACCTCCCTCGCCGCCCTTTGCCCCGTTCGCCCGCTCCTCCCCATGCTCGCCCGAGCTGCCGCCTCCTCTCCGACCATCTCCGGCCGCCCTGCTCCCGCCGGCCACCCGCCTTCCGTCGGCTCCGCCACCACCTACCTCCGAGCGCCTCCCCGCTCCCGAGGCCGCGCTCCTCGCCTCGCGCCGTCGCCCGCCCGGCGCGCCGTCCCGACCCTCGCACCCTCTGCCGCCACCTCGCCGCCGCGTCCGGCGACCACCTCCGCCTCCTCTCCCCACCTCGCCGCTCCACCGCTCTGCACCGACCTCGCCGGCCCGCCTCCCTCCGCGAGCTCCACCGTCGCCTACCGCTGCGACTGCCCGTTTCGCCTCGCTGCGTCCTCCGCCCGAGCCCGTCGCCGCTTCCGCTCGCCGCCCGCGTCTTGCCGCCATCGCGCCTCCATTTCATCCTGCCGCCACCATCGGCCAACACCTAGTCTGCAGGCGTGGGCTCTTTTATGCATCGAGGGAAGCCAACGTGTTTGGTCGGTTGTCTGGAAGAGACCGATGGTCTGGCAACGTGAAGTTTGCCTGTGTACTCGACCCCTCTTGTTGCTCTGCCGTGTTGCTTCGTGTCGTGCCCATGCAACCAAGGTCACCGGTACGATGGCCAGTTCGCTGCCCCCGACACGTCGACAAGACCTTCGTCGCCACGCATGCATTATGAGGACCGGGATCTTCCGGGGAACTCCAAGTACTTCATCTGAGTCAGGCACCGACACCGCCAACCTCGACATGTGACGCCAAGGCCTTCGACACGGAACACTGAACCCCGACGAACCCCCCGACACGCCAAGTTCGCCGAGAACCGTTCCCGGAGTCCAGTTGTAGAGCCGAACCCGTGGAAACCGAACCTCCCCAAGATCTACGCTGCGGACCGACATGATCTTCTTCTCGGACGCCAAGGTTCGTCGAGAGTCCGGAACGCCAAGTACTCCCCCGGACAACAAGTTCTCCATCACGGAACGGCAGGATCGACCGCATAGAACACCAAGATCTTTCAGTACCGAGACCTACACCGACAATCGAAACCGCTGAACCGACAAGATCGCCTACCCGGACACCGAGCGACAAGAACTACCCCGATCTGAGACCCTAACCCCCGGAGTCGGAGAACGATCTCGCCGAGGCCGTCGAACCCTGGACCCTGAGACCGACCCTGAACCCCGAACCCCGGAACACCAAGACCGTCGAGACCCTAATGTGTGAACCCCTTTTCCTCGAACCCTATTTTATAACATAACAACTTGTTGCATATTTAATTGTCATTCTCGCATGCATATCATGTGGTTTGGGGGCTTTATGCCGATTCACCTAATAATTAAATATGGGGCCCATATGCGGGCAAATCTAGCCTTATATTGGCCTCATTTAAATTGATGTAGCGAACCGGTACCGTATCTTGGCCATGTTAATACAACATTTAAATTGCGGGGAAACTAAACAACTTGAACCATCTAAATAATTGTCGGGACCCCGGATCCGCTTAATATGACCTAATTGCATCGCACCTTTGCCATGTCATCCATCATGCATGCATCATGCCGATCTTCTGCCGTTGTATTAAATATTGCATCCGGTGTCTCTTCTAGTGTTTTGCTTCTTCGCGGATAAGGCCGATGAGTTGATGTGAGCTTCGCCCGATCTTCGGTTGAACCCTTCGACAATGTTTTCAGGCGAGCATCTCCCCCCTTTCTACCTATCTTACTTTTATAGTCTTTATTTCCCTCCTGTTGATCTATTGCTATCTGTGTTGCGTTGCTCTAGTTTTTCGTACCCGTGATATCCCTTGCAGCCTTATATCGCCTTGGACACATCCTATTACCTATTGTTTGGTAGATAGTTGGACTTGCGCGCCGTAGTCGCTTGCTCAAGTGCTGTTACGTGTTGTCAAATGCCACAGTTGTTGATGTATTGCCGCATGTTGATGTTGGAGATGATTCTAGTTTTACTTATCGTCACTTTAATTTCTGTTTAACAACTAAAATTGAATAAGCAGAGGCATCGGTGGGTGATAGAAAATATTTGGTTTCCGAATGCCCACTTGTGTCCCGTAAGACCCCGAGTGCTTGATACCTATTCCTTGATTTATCGCGCTATCCACATCCGGGAGGTATATGGGACCCCCCTGAGCCAGAGCTTGATTCAGTCTTATTTCTTGGGGCCACAACTAGTTTGCGGTTTTACTACAATCCTGTACTTATGCCATGCTACTTTCTGTATTTAAATTGTGCGAGAGCACTGCTTTATTTAGGTATGCGGAGTGATTACGCGGTATCGACAAGCCCAGCCACACTTTCGGGTTCCCAGTCGCTTACAGCCATTGGCGCAACCTTGAGGCCGCCTCGGAGCTTGCTTACTCCGTTGCGGGATCTACTCAAAGGGGTGGCCCCCTGAAATATTTCTGAATCCTGTGATTGTTCAGTCGTGAAAGCCTCGTTGGGTTTTGATTTGGTTTTTCCGAGGTTGATCGGCGTGTGTTGCTATTGGTGCACCGGCGGGTAAAACTTTTCAAAGCCGTGTCCGCGGATATGGAAGACTTGGAGCACAAGATATCTCGATCATAGACAAGCATAACTAAAGTTTCTTGCTATAAATTTGACTTATAATGACTAGTAATCAGCTTCACTATAATGGAATGGCTAATTAATACGCCCACAATTGCTTGTTTGGTTGTCGCTTGCGACAATTGTATCGACTAGTAAGTATTGCAACTTCTAGCGGAATGGCTGAATAAAAGTACCAACAACTGCTTTGGGTTTTGGGTTATCTCATGATAAATGTATCGACTAGTAAGTGTTGCCACTATCACGGAATGGTTAACTAAAAGTGACCACTTTTACTTTATCGGGACGATTATCTATATTTGACGATAATAATGCAGCGATAATCGAATAATTAAAGCGCCAGCGGTGTGAGTTCCTCGGTTGACTTCCTCGTTTGGTCTCGAGGAAACACCGGGATGGGTTTGTTTGGTGATAGCTTCAGGTTGGATCCGGATAGGTCATTCTTACCCCTCTCGATAACCGCCATTGATTCGAGTCTCTATAGGTTGTTTAGTGCATCTTGCCGCCTCGATCCACCATACCTATGTAGGCGAGGACCGAATTCTAGCCTCGCCGTGTCTTGGCCTCGATCTTGGCGCTCCTTCTTTTTCCTTTGCCCTTTGTCGGCACCTTTTGTTCAAGCAGGTTTTGAGATCGGCGCCGTTAGCGTGGTTACCCTTACGGCTTGGCCGAGGTTATGGGCGCCATTGGTTATTCTTGTGGCTCTTAGCCCCATTTGCATCTTGTCCGTGGTGGACGCTCTATCATTTTCAAGGTGATTTGGATCTTTGTATAATATATCGTATTCTTGATTCTTTGAGTCATTGTTATATATACGTACGTGGGTCCCATCGAGGACTGTTGTGTAATGTTATTACTTCGTTTTCCACCCGCACGAAAGTGCCTGGTGGGCACCTTTGAATCGTTTCTATGCGGGTTTGGCGAATTTTGCTCAAACTTGCATAGGTCCGATTCTGAGGGTGTTATAGAGTGGTATCAGAGCACAGCAGTTGCGATACCCCACAAGTCCAGCCTGTAGGATAACCTAGCTAACGGCCGCAGTAGAGTGTCAAAACTATTTTCCCAAAATCGGTTGGATAGTTCTGATTAGGTCTGATTTTACTTCTTACCCCTCTGCTATTCTCCTCTTACCTCTACGAGTTTTGAATCCGCTCTCTTCTCTTTCTTCGAGTCCAGGATATCTCGTGGTTGGGTTTCCGTCGTACCTTCAGGTTTTCGCTTTCTCCCCTTTTGTAACGGAGGTGCTACGATCATCAATCTGCAACTTGTCTGTTGTACCCTTCATCCAATCTTCTGTCCTTGAGCTCTTTATCCATATGTGTTCCTTGTCGGATATCTGTGTCGTTGAAAAACATATGAGAAGGACGAGCATTGGTGAAGTTGGAGTATACCTTGAGCATGTGTTGTTCATGCCAATGGAACCATCGCGGAACCTAATCATTGTGTCTTTCATACGAGTTCTGCTGGCAACATTCCTTTGTTCCGGATACCACCTATGAAGATCTTCAGTCTAAATCTCGAGAGTTGAGTTGCCTGATTCTCCTACCCATGTATAGCGTGATAGTTTGGGTCCGGGATGGACTGATCACCCTACTTGACTCTTACTGTTCGCTCTGTACATCGAACTGGTGGATCAATGTAACTTTTCCCTCTTCTAATAGAAGTTAGAGGTGGCCTTATCGTTTGATACCTCTACCTTCGTCCTTTGTTTCTCCGGAGTGTTCTCTCGACGATCAGGAACAACGACCCTTTGTTGGTGGTGTCGCCGATTTCCAGATGAAGAAGAAACCCTCGTTAGTGGTGTCGCGAGGATCTACACGAAGCGAGAAGACGCAGTTCGCCGACCTTCCTCCCGGTACCATGAGGCAGATCTCGAGGGCGAGATCCCTTGTTAGTGGTGTCGAATTGTGGCATCCCGCAAAACCACTACTAGAAAATCGCGTTGAATTTGTGCATTGCATCGTCATCATCATGCATTGTTTGCCAAAACTATTTTCGCAACACCCGTTTTGTTTTCTATATTAAACGCCCCGTCTTTATTCAAAACCCCAAAACCCGGGCTTGTCCGGATTATTTATTTTGTCTAGCATCGGTTTGCAAAAGTCCCGTTTATAAATAATAAAATATTTAATTTATTTTAGTAGGCGGTCGAGGCCAACCCGACCCGAACGACCACCCCTCGATACAACAATTCGGTCCAACCAGTCCACCCCTTAATCCTAAAGTTACCAACTATCCTACCCACCCCAGCCACCTCCACCCACTCAGACTTCCACCTCATCTCCCCTCTCCCTCACCCAATCACCCTTTGCCACCTCAGCAGCCCCCAGCCCCTCTCCCCTTTTTCCTCTCTCTCTCACCCTCTCAGCTCACCCCCACGCAGCCTCCCTTTCCACCGCGTGGCCCCCACCAGCCGGCCACGCACGCACTTTGCACTTGCACGCACCACCCCTGGCCCCACAGCCCCCCCTGGCCCGTCCAGCGTCGTCCGTCCCTCTCTCTCTTCTCCTCTTCCTTCCCGCGCACTGCCACGCCTCCCTCGGCCTCCTCTCCCTCTAGCTCCGTCGCTTGGCCTGCCCTACACCTCCCTCGCCCCGGCCGCCTCACCCTCCTCTCGCCTCCCCGCTCGCCTCTCGCCTCGCCCGCCCCGCTCCTCACCGTTCCCGCCGCCTTCCCCGTCGCCGACCCTTTGGCGCCTCTCGCTCCCGCCGCGCCTGCTGCCACCCCGCCCCACCTCCCTCGCCGCGCTGCACCCCGTTCCGGCCCGCTCCTCCCCATGCGCCGCCCGGGCGCCTGCCGCCTCCTCTCCGACCGTCCCGGCCGCCCTGCTCCCGCCACCCGCCTTCCTCGGCTCGCCACCACCTACCTCCGGCGCCTCCCGCTCCCGAGGCGCCTCCCGCCTCGCGCCCGTCGCCGCGGCGCGCGGCGCCCGACCCTCGCACCCTCTGCCGCCACCTCGCGCGCGTCGCGACCACCTCCGCCTCCTCTCCCCACCGCTCTGCACCGACCTCGCTGCCCGCCTCCTCCATGAGCTCAACCTCCGCCTACGACCGCCCGTTTCCGCCTCGCCTGCGCCGTCCTCCGCCCGCGAGCCCGCCCCCGTCGCCGGCCCGCTTCCGCTCAGGCCGCCGCCCGCGTCTTGCCGCCATCGCGCCTCCATTTCATCCTGCCGCCACCATCGGCCAACACCTAGGTACAGAGAGCGTGGGCTCTTTTGTCTGTACCGAGGGAAGCCAACGTGTTTGGTCGGTTGTCTGGAAGAGACCGATGGTCTGGCAACGTGAAGTTTGCCTGTGTACTCGACCCCTCTTGTTGCTCTGCCGTGTTGCTTCGTGTCGTGCCCATGCAACCAAGGTCACCGGTACGATGGCCAGTTCGCTGCCCCCGACACGTCGACAAGACCTTCGTCGCCACGCATGCATTATGAGGACCGGGATCTTCCGGGGAACTCCAAGTACTTCATCTGAGTCAGGCACCGACACCGCCAACCTCGACATGTGACGCCAAGGCCTTCGACACGGAACACTGAACCCCGACGAACCCCCGACACGCCAAGTTCGCCGAGAACCGTTCCCGGAGTCCAGTTGTAGAGCCGAACCCGTGGAAACCGAACCTCCCCAAGATCTACGCTGCGGACCGACATGATCTTCTTCTCGGACGCCAAGGTTCGTCGAGAGTCCGGAACGCCAAGTACTCCCCCGGACAACAAGTTCTCCATCACGGAACGGCAGGATCGACCGCATAGAACACCAAGATCTTTCAGTACCGAGACCTACACCGACAATCGAAACCGCTGAACCGACAAGATCGCCTACCCGGACACCGAGCGACAAGAACTACCCCGATCCGAGACCCTAACCCCCGGAGTCGGAGAACGATCTCGCCGAGGCCGTCGAACCCTGGACCCTGAGACCGACCCTGAACCCCGAACCCCGGAACACCAAGACCGTCGAGACCCTAATGTGTGAACCCCTTTTCCTCGAACCCTATTTTATAACATAACAACTTGTTGCATATTTAATTGTCATTCTCGCATGCATATCATGTGGTTTGGGGGCTTTATGCCGATTCACCTAATAATTAAATATGGGGCCCATATGCGGGCAAATCTAGCCTTATATTGGCCTCATTTAAATTGATGTAGCGAACCGGTACCGTATCTTGGCCATGTTAATACAACATTTAAATTGCGGGGAAACTAAACAACTTGAACCATCTAAATAATTGTTGGGACCCCGGATCCGCTTAATATGACCTAATTGCATCGCACCTTTGCCATGTCATCCATCATGCATGCATCATGCCGATCTTCTGCCGTTGTATTAAATATTGCATCCGGTGTCTCTTCTAGTGTTTTGCTTCTTCGCGGATAAGGCCGATGAGTTGATGTGAGCTTCGCCCGATCTTCGGTTGAACCCTTCGACAATGTTTTCAAAGTAGCATCTCCCCTTTCTACCTATCTTACTTTTATAGTCTTTATTTCCCTCCTGTTGATCTATTGCTATACGTATTTGCGTTGCTCTAGTTTTTCGTACCCGTGATATCCCTTGCAGCCTTATATCGCCTTGGACACATCCTATTACCTATTGTTTGGTAGATAGTTGGACTTGCGCGCCGTAGTCGCTTGCTCAAGTGCTGTTACGTGTTGTCAAATGCCACAGTTGTTGATGTATTGCCGCATGTTGATGTTGGAGATGATTCTAGTTTTACTTATCGTCACTTTAATTTCTGTTTAACAACTAAAATTGAATAAGCAGAGGCATCGGTGGGTGATAGAAAATATTTGGTTTCCGAACGCCCACTTGTGTCCCGTAAGACCCCGAGTACTTGATACCTGTTCCTTGATTTATCGCGCTATCCACATCCGGGAGGTATATGGGACCCCCCTGAGCCAGAGCTTGATTCAGTCTTATTTCTTGGGGCCACAACTAGTTTGCGGTTTTATTACGATCCTGTACTTATGCCATGCTACTTTCTGTATTTAAATTGTGCGAGGAGCACCTTTGTCTTTTAGGTATGCGGAGTGATTACGCTATCGACAAGCCCAGCCACACTTTCGGGTTCCCGATGCTTCTGACCATTGGCGCAACCTTGAGGCCGCCTCGAGCTTGCTTACTCCGTTCGGGATCTACTCAAAGGGTGGCCCCTGAAATATTTCTCAATCCTGTGATTGTTCAATCGTGAAAGCCTCGTTGGGTTTTGATTTGGTTTTCGAGGTTGATCGGCGTGTTGCTATTGGTGCACCCGGCCGGGTAAAACTTTACGAAGCCGTGTCATGGATATGGACGACGTGGAGCACAGGATCTCGATCATAGACAAGCATAACTAAAGTTTACTGCTATAAATTTGACTTATAATGACTAGTAATCAGCTTCACTATAATGGAATGGCTAATTAATACTGCCCACAATTGCTTGTTTGGTTGTCGCTTGCGACAATTGTATCTGACTAGTAAGTATTGCAACTACAACGGAATGGCTGAATAAAAGTACCAACAACTGCTGGGTTTTTGGGTTATCTCATGATAAATGTATCTGACTAGTAAGTGTTGCCACTATCACGGAATGGTTAACTAAAAGTGACCACTGCTTACTTTATCAGGACGATTATCTATATTTGACCAGTAATAGCTGCAACGATAACTGAATAATTAAAACTGCCAACGGTGTGAGTTCCTCGGTTGACTTCCTCGTTTGGTCTCGAGGGGGAAACACCAGGATGGGTTTGTTTGGTGATAGCTTCAGGTTGGATCCGGATAGGTCATTCTTACCCCTCTCTGATAACCGCCAGTTGATTCGAGTCTCTATAGGTTGTTTAGTGCATGCTGCCGCTGCCGCTCAGTCCACCATACCTATGTAGGCGAGGACCGAATTCTAGCCTCGCTGCATCGCCTCGATCGGCGCTCCTTCTTTTCTTTGCCCTTTGTCGGCACCCCTTTTGTTCAAGAAGGTTTTGAGATCGACGCCGTTAGCGGGGTTACCCTTCCGGCTTGGCAGGGTTATGGACGCCATTGGTTATTCTTCAGTCTCTTAGCCCCATTTGCATCTTGTCCGTAGTGGACGCTATATCATTTTCAAGGTGATTTGGATCTTTGTATAATATATCCATTCTTGATTCTTTGAGTCATTGTTATATATCTGCTACATGGGTCCCATCGAGGACTGTTGTGTAATGTTATTACTTTGTTTTCCACCCGCACGAAAGTGCCTGGTGGGCACCTTTGAATCGTTTCTATGCGGGTTTGGCGAATTTTGCTCAAACTTGCATAGGTCCGATTCTGAGGGTGTTACATTGAAGATAGCACAGTCCCGACAGAAAAGCTACGCAGATCCTAAGCGTAGAGAAGTCACCTATGAAGTTGTTGATAGAGCTTATCTTAGAGTGTCACCACTTCGTGGAGTGAAAATATTTGGAGTCAAAGGTAAATTGGCCCCAAGATATGTTGGACCCTTCAAGATTCTGAGTCGTAAAGGAGAAGTTGCTTATGAGATTGAATTGCCAGGGTCTTTGTCAGCAGTTCATAATGTGTTTCATGTGAGTCAGCTTAAGAAATGTCATCCAGAAATGGAAGATACTTCTTTGAAGGATACTATACCTTTAGAAGAGGTTCAATTGGAAAGTGATCTCACTTATGAAGAGAAACCAATCAAGATTCTTGAGACTGCAGAAAGAGTTACACGGACTAAGACTATCAAATTCTGCAAAGTTCAATGGAACCATCATTCCGAAGAAGAAGCAACATGGGAAAGAGAAGATGATCTTCGGAAAGACCACCCTCACCTATTTGCTAGCCAATCTGAATCTCGAGGGCGAGATTCACCTTAAGGGGGTTAGATTTGTAACATCCCAAAAATCATGTTTCAAACTCATGCATATCATCCATGCATCCATGATCATGTAGAGTTCATTTCAAACATCCCAAAAATCATGTTTCAAACTCATGCATATCATCCATGCATCCATGATCATGTAGAGTTCATTTCAAACAAATCAATTCAAAAACAGGAGCATCTGAGCTTATTATTTTATGTGATCAGCATTTAAAGCAAATGCTACTCTCCAATGAGAGATTGTTGTTCATTGAACCAAAACTTGTTGTCTTATTGCTCTCAGATTGTATTACTAGATTTCTAGGATTTAAACCAAAGTTTCAAAACAAATATGATTTGAAAACCAATTTCAAAACCTATTTAAAATAGGACTATGTCACTGATTATTTTGTTTTATTCCAAGTGACCAGGCCAATTCAAAGTGACCACTTGGTTTTGTGTCCAAAATTGTGAGTGTTGCACTCTACAAAAATCCTGAAAAGATTTGAATTCAAACAGTTTTGAAATCATTTGAAATTGATTCCTGAAATTGCAAACAGAAAAAGAAAAGGAGAAAAGAAATAGAAAAGGGCCGGCGCCACCTTTCTAGCCCAACAATAGAACCAGCCCACTAATCCCACCCGGGTTCCCCCTTCTCTCTCTCACTCGTAGACAAACCCACCTAGTCACTGACCGCCTGACCCACCTCCTCTATGTTTCTCTCGCTGGCAAGTGGACCCTGCGACCACGTCGTCTTCGTCCTCAATCAGCGCCGATGGCCACCTCGCCGCTGCCGTTTCCGCCGCGTTGATTCCGCGCTTAATTTCCATTGATACCGCGCGTGATCCTCGTCCCTGCTCTGGCTATAATATCCCCTCCCCTCGCCACTCATTTCCCCTCACCTAGCGCCACCACTCCGCCACTAGGCTGCACGAATTCGAGCCACTCCGCCGCGGCACAGGCGCACTCCGGCGAGCAATCTTGGTGAGTACTGACCGCCCCCTGTCTCTGGTTCAAACCATCATGACCAGCGTGTCCCTGCGCGTTCACTGATGCCTTCTGTTTGCTTTCTCGTGACCCAGAACGACGTCCTCGTTCACGCCCGCGACCACCTGAGCCGCCGCTCGACTCCGACGTGCAATCCAGGTAAAACGCGACCGCCCCTTGCCTTCCCTCCGATGCTATCATGATCGCCAAGTCCTTGCGCACCTCCTAATCCATTTGGCTCGTGCCAGGCCGATGCAGAACCTCGGCAATGTCTTCGACAGCAAGTATCTGACGCCTCCAGCAACTCCGACGAGCCCCCTCGGCCACTACAGCGCGCCCCTTGACCATCCATCGCCACCTTGAGCATCAGCAACACACGGAGATCTTGGTAAGCCCCTTCTCCCTCTCCCGCGTGACCTGGAACGCCGGTAGCAACTCTGACAGAGACGCCGCCACCAATCGCCGCCGCTAGCGCCGCCCGTCGATGGTCAATTAGATTAGGACCATAGGATTTAGATCTAACGAGTAGGATTAGATCTGTCTCGAAGAGGTACGAGTTAGATCTGGTCATGCATATTCACTTAAATCGTGTGGCTCTCGTTGATCGATCCACCCGAACCGGTACCAGCCAATAGGAACACGACGCGTGTCTGCTAGTTAGATTTAAAAACAGAATTTGAATCTATTAGATGTTTGATTTTGTTTTAATCATAACTTTTGATTCCCACGTTCAAATTTGACAAATTTTATATCAATGGAATCAGGAGAGAAAGCCCTTTCCATATATGCAATGTGTTTAATGTTTTGCTTCTGTTAAAATGGTTTTATTTACAGAAACATGTGTAGGCCTATTTTGTGTATATTAATTATTTGAGAAATGTTTTAGTGTTCAAATAAAGTTTGTTTGGAAAGTTTTGAACTTGTTTATGATTCAGTTTTGTGCACTTGTCTTTGTGAGTATAGAAAATCGTCACATATCATGTTGCATGCATTCATATATTTTTGCTTGTAATTATTTTGTATGTGATTTGGTGCTATCATTTTATGTGTAGATTTTGGTGCAAATAGTGATTGTGATTGTGAGGATTGTAGCTACTCTCCAAACTACCAAGGCAAGTGGTGCTTCATGATATTTTTATCCCTATGTTTTTCTACTATGCATTAGAAATATTTTGCTAGTCTTGCATGGTTATATTTTGCTTATATGCTATGCTTGGGAAATCCTAGTAGTTGTAGAATTGCTAGAAATTTCTAAGTTAAGATGCTTATCTATGCCATGCTTAGCCTAGCTAGTAGAAACCAAGGGTGGTGAATTATTCATGCTATGATAAAATATTTCTAAGTCTTTGGACTATGTTTTTTCTTAATAAAACAACTAAGTGAATGAATCACCTGGGTGGAATGGTTGTGAATGGGTTATGTTGAGTGGTTACACAAGGCCCATTTCTATGGTTTACCTTGTGTATCTCACTTGTGGAAAGCCACCCAGGAACAAAGGGATTTGAGAGGCCAAATGTTAAGAAGCTTCTAGTGCAGCCACTTGGCAATATGGGCTCTGCCTGGACCATATAGTTTGCAATAACTTAGCCATTTGGACAGTTGGTGGTAGTGGGATTGATAGGTTGGAGCGCGTCCATTTGGGCTAAGGGAAGGCTTCTGAAAGGTCCTGTCTTGGTGAAAATCAAGTCTTGTGGGGAAAGTGCACAACCTCTGCAGATGTAAGAATCTAAGTACTTAGCCATGTCCCTGGAAAAGGACAACCTGAGCATCAAGACATGGAAGCTATCAAGAATCTCCTCATTCCATTTTCTAAGTAAAACTTGTGGTTGAACAAGGGTGAAGGACCCCAATGTCTATTGGTGGTTCCTTGGGAAAAAGTTTTGACAAAGAAAATTTAGTGTTTTTAACTGATAGGCAAAACCTATTTTGAGCAAAGCAAGCCTAAGCTAAACTTAGCCAAATTGCATATAGTATCTAGTCCACCAATATTCTACTAAGGTATCACTTGCCAATACTATTCCAATGTATTGACCCACTGTGGCTGTAACTTGTGATGTTGCAGGTTACTCTGATGATGATTAGGAGTCATGAGTCTACACTCAACATGCTTGCCTGTGGCACATGAAGATGAAGACTTATTTATCTTATTACTTATTAAGCTCTTGTACTAGGCCTTTGGCCATGGAGTTGTAAAGACTATGTTGTCTCTGGAATGACTGTAATAATGACCTCTGTTTCTGTGTACTTCATCTTAAACTGTGGATGCTAGCATTGATCCAGGGACTAGCATTGCAATCACATGTATCCTTTTCCTTTATAAATGAGGGATCTTATAGATTTGCTCATGCGGAAGCTAAGGTTTGATCTTGACGAGCCTAGCATGTACAGACATGGTCTCGAAACACGGATCATCAAAAGGTAAAGCATGAATCATATAGTAGATATGATGAACATGTCAATTGTTCGCCATTGAAGCTACATCAACTCTCGTGATGATCTGTTTTGATGTGGTGGATTTGGTTCGTGTGATCACTAAAACAATGTGAGGGATATTGTTTTGAGTGGGAGTTCACCTAGATTAATTTAACTATTAATTAGAACTCAATTTGTCATAAACTTAGTCTAAACTATTGCAAATATGTTGTAGATCAATGGCGGCCCCTACCATCAATTTTAATGCGTTCCTAGAGAAAGAAAAGTTGAAAAACAATGGACGCAACTTTGCGGATTGGTTCCGCAATTTGAGGATTGTCCTCAATGCTGGTAATTTGACATATGTGCTGGATGCACCGCTGAGTGACCCACCTGCAGCTACTGCTACCGATGAAGTAAAGAATGTTTACCTCGCTCGGAAGACTCAGTACTCCACAGTTCAGTGTGCTATCTTGTATGGTTTAGAATCGGAGCTTCAGAAAAGGTTTGAGAATTCAGACCCACATGATATTGTCCGTGAACTCAAACTGATTTTTGAGACTCACGCGGCAGTTGAGAGCTATGAGGCTTCTGAAAAGTTGTTTAACTGCATGATGGAAGAGGGCAGCTCCGTTAGTGAGCATGTGCTTAAGATATCTGGGCACGCAAACAAACTCCAAAGCTTGGGTATAGTGATTCCTAATGCTTTGGGGATTTACCGTGTCCTCCAATCACTACCACCAAGTTACAAGAACTTTGTGATGAACTACAATATGCAAAGCATGAACAAGCAGTTGCGAGAACTCTTTTCCATGTTAAAATCTGCAGAAGTGGAGATCAAGAAAGAGCACCAAGTGTTGATGGTCCATAAGACCACCAAATTCAAGAAAGGCAAGTCTAAGCAAAAGGGACACTTCAAGAAGGGTGGTAAGAAAGTTATCGCACCGACGAACAAGACCAAGGCTGGACCTAAGCCTGATACTGAGTGTTTTTACTGCAAGGGAGAAGGTCACTGGAAGCGGAATTGCCCAAAGTACTTGGCGGATTTGAAGAACGGCAACATCAAGAAGAAAGGTATATCCGATATACATGTTATTGATGTGTATCTCACTAGTACTCGTAGTAGTGCCTGGGTATTTGATACTGGTTCCGTTGTTCATATTTATAACTCGAAACAGGTGCTGCAGAATAAACGGAAGCTAGCGAAGAACGAGGTGATGCTGCGCGTGGGAAACGGATCAAAGGTTGATGTGATCGCGGTCGGAACGCTACCTCTTCATTTACCATCGGGATTAGTTTTATACTTAAATAATTGTTATTTGGTGCCTGCGTTAAGCATGAACATTATATCGGGATCTTGTTTATTGCGAGACGGTTACTTGTTTAAGTCCGAGAATAATGGTTGTTCGATTTATATGAGTAATATGTTTTATGCACATGCACCTTTGATAGATGGTCTATTCTTATTGAATCTCGATAGTGGAAATACACATATTAATAACATTGAAGCTAAACTTTTTAAATTGAGCGATAACGCGACCTATATGTGGCACTGTCGTCTTGGTCACATTGGAGTGAAGCGTATGAAGAAACTCCATTCCGATGGACTTATTGAATCACTTGATTTCGAATCACTTGAAGGATGCGAAGCATGTCTTATGGGTAAAATGACTAAGACTCCATTTTCTGGTATGATGGAGCGAGCTACGGACTTATTGGAAATCATACATACCGATGTGTGTGGTCCAACGAGTGTAGCATCGCGCGGTGGTTATCGTTATGTTCTTACCTTCACGGATGACTTGAGTAGATAGGGGTATATCTATTTCATGAAACATAAGTCCGAAACTTTTGAGAAGTTTAAGGAATTGCAAAGTGAGGTTGAGAATCAACGTAACAAGAAGATTAAATTTCTACGTTCTAATCGTGGAGGTGAATATCTAAGTTACGAGTTTGGCGAGCATTTGAAGAAATGCGGAATACTTTCACAATTGACACCGCCGGGAACACCACAGCGTAATGGTGTGTCCGAACGTCGTAATCGAACTCTCTTAGATATGGTTCGTTCTATGATGTCACTTACAAATTTACCGCTATCATTTTGGGGTTATGCATTAGAAACAGCCGCATTCACTTTAAATAGGGCACCATCTAAATCCGTTGAAACGACACCATATGAATTATGGTTTGGGAAGAAACCTAAATTGTCGTTCCTTAAAGTTTGGGGTTGTGAAGCCTATGTAAAGAAGTTACAGCCGGACAAGCTTGAACCCAAAGCAGAAAAATGCGTCTTCATAGGATACCCAAAGGAAACTATTGGGTATACCTTCTATCATAGATCGGAAGGCAAAATCTTCGTTGCCAAGAATGGATCCTTTCTAGAGAAGGAATTTCTCTCGAAAGAAGTGACTGGGAGGAAAGTAGAACTCGACGAGGTTGCCGAACCTTCTCTCGAACTTGCGAGTAGCGCAACACCGGAAGAAGTTCCTGTGGTGCCTGCACCAATAAGAGAGGAAGGTAATGATGATGATCATGAAACTTCGATTGTAGTTGCTACAGAACCACGCAGGTCAACGAGAACTCGTATCACTCTTGATTGGTATGATCCCGTTATGAGTGTCATGTTGGTGGACAACACCGATGACCCTGCGACATATGAGGAAGAAATGATGAGCCCAGATTCCAATAAATGTCAAGAATCCATGAAATCCGAGATTGGATCCATGTACGGAAACCAAGTATGGACTTTGGTGGACTTACCGGATGGCCGGAAGGCTGTCGAGAACAAATGGATTTTCAAGAAGAAAACAGATGCTGATGGTAATGTTACTATCTATAAAGCTCAACTTGTCGCGAAAGGGTTTCGACAAATTCAAGGAGTTGACTACGATGAGACTTTCTCACCTGTAGCAAAGCTAAAGTCTATGAGGATTATGTTAGCAATCGCTGCATATTATGATTATGAGATATGGCAGATGGATGTCAAAACAACGTTCCTCAATGGAGACATTGATGAAGAGTTGTATATGATGCAACCCAAAGGTTTTGTCGATCCTAAGGATGCTAACAAGGTATGCAAACTTCAACGGTCCATTTATGGATTGAAGCAAGCATCCCGAAGTTGGAATCAACGTTTTGATAAGGTGATCAAAAGTTTTGGTTTTATACAAACTTATGGAGAAGCTTGTATTTACAAGAAAGTGAGTGGGAGCTCTATAACATTCTTAATACTATATGTAGATGACATATTGTTGATTGGGAATGATGTAGACCTTCTTAATAGTGTCAAGGAATATTTGAATAATAGTTTTTCAATGAAAGATCTTGGCGAAGAAGCTTACATATTGGGCATAAAGATTTATAGAGATAGATCGAGACGTCTAATATCATTTTCACAAAGTACATATTTGGACAAAGTTCTAAAGAGGTTTGGAATGGAAGATAACAAGAAGGGGTTCTTGCCCATGTTGCCCAATACGACCTTGAGTAAAACTCAAAGTCCAACAATGGCAGAAGATAGAGAAAGGATGAGTAATACTCCCTATGCCTCAGCCATAGGATCTCTAATGTATGCCATGCTATGTACTAGACCTGACATTCCATATGTTGTTAGTTTGACTAGTAGATATCAAAGTGATCCAGGAGTGGATCATTGGACAACGGTCAAAAACATCCTTAAGTACTTGAGAAGAACTAAGGATATGGTTCTTTCTTATGGAGGCGATGAACAACTCGTTGTTAATGGTTACACTGATGCTAGTTGGAACACCGATCCGGATGATTTTAAATCATAATATGGATACGTATTTACTTTGAATGGTGCAACAGTTAGCTAGAGGAGTGCAAAGCAAAGCGTTGTGGCGAGATCTTCAACTGAATCGGAATACATGGCTACTTCGGAGGCTTCACAAGAAGCGATATGGATGAAAGAGTTCATTACAGAGCTCGGTGTGGTTCCAAGTGCGCTGGACCCAATGTCTATCTACTGTGATAACATGGGCGCCATAGCCAATGCGCAAGAACCAAGGTCACACAAGAAGCTGAAGAACATCAAGCTACGTTTTCACGCTATTCGAGAACATGTCCAAGATGGTGACATAAAGATTTGCAAAGTACACATAGATCTGAATGTGGCGGATCCGTTGACTAAACCTCTCCCGAGGGCAAAACATGACCAACACCAAACTGCCATGGGTGTTCGGTATATTACCATGTAATCTAGATTAGTTGACTCTAGTGCAAGTGGGAGACTGTTGGAGATATGCCCTAGAGGCAATAATAAATATAGTTATTATTATATCTTTGTGTTTATGATAAATTTTTACATTCATGCTATAAAAGTATTAACAAGGAACATTAATACTTGTGTGACTTGTAAACTAAATTGGAGGCCCTATTAAAGCCTCTTTATAATACTAGCTTGTTGGTTAATAAATGATTGTGGTTTCCCTATCATGAACATTGAGATGTTATTAACAACAAGATCATATTGTTAGGAGAATGGTATGATGGACATACTCCTATAGATAAGCGTAGCATAAAGATTAAGTCATTTTAATAGTTCAATTGCTATATGCTTTCTGATACATAGTAACCTAATTCCTTCGACCATGAGATCATGCATATCACCATCACCGGAAAGATGCTTTGATGACATCAAACACCACACCGTAAATGGGTGGCTATAAAGGTGGCATTGAGTGTTCGGAAAGTATTGGTTGAGACACATGGATCAAGAGTGGGATTTGTCCATCCATATGACGGATAGATATACTCTGGGACCTCTCGGTGGAATGTCATCCAATTATCTTGCAAGCATGTGACTGGCTCACAAGGGATCACATATCATGGGAACGATAAAAGAGTACTTATCAGTAACGAGGTTGAACTAGGTATGTAGAGATACCGATGATCAAAACCTCGGATAAGTAAACTATCATGAGACAAAGGGAAATTGGTATTGTATGTAAGTGGTTCATTCGATCGCAAAGTAACCGTAGAAATATGTGGGATCCATATGAATTTATAGATTCCTCTATTGGTTATTGTTCGGAGAAGTGTCTCGATCATGTCCGCATAATTCACGAACCGTAGGGAGACACACTTGAGGATTCGACGTTGTTGAGTAGTTATGGAATGATGAGTAAGAGACCGAATGTTGTTCGGAGTCTCGGATGGGATCCGGGATATCACGAGGAGATCCGGAATGGTCCAGAGAATAAGATTCATATAAGGTAAGTCCTGTTTCGGGGTTGGAGAATGGTTCCGGTGTTTTCATCGAGAATGTTCTAGAAGGTTCCGGAATGTCCGGCACTCCGGAGGGGAAGGGTACATGAATGTGTCATAACAAGTTGGAATGGTTGCATCATGTACTAGGTGTCATCGCTGAGAAAAATAAAGGGATAAATCAAATCCTAGTTTGAAAAGTCAAACGCCAATTTGAAAAGTCAAACGGCTATTTTGCTTGGTGGAGGGAGAGTAGGAAACCTACTTGGGGAGGAAGTCCCTCTCCCTCCACCTCCGGCCAAGGAGGCCGAGTTGGGGAGGGACTCCCCTCCCCTTGGCCGCTCCCTCCCACCTATATAAGGAGGGGCAGGGCTGCCCCTCCAAGACCTACACCTTGCCTCCGTAAAACCCTAGCCCCAAGCCGTCGGCGCCACCACCTCCTGCTGCTGCTGCCGCCGCCTAGGGCAAACCCTAGCCGCCGACTTGGGCTTCCCCAAGCCCTAGCCGCCGGCCTAGCCCTTTCCCCTTGGTGCGTCTAAACCCTAGATCACCAAGGCCTCTCTCATAGTCCACCATACTCGCTCCGGCTTAAGGCGAAGCCCTGCGAGATCTCCCCTCTACTTCTGGTACCACGCCGTCGTGCTGCCGGAATCGCGAGGAGAGTGCTACAACCTCCGCTGCATGCTGGAACAAGGGAGAGAAATTTCTTCATCGAGTACCGAACGTGTGACTGACTACAGAAGCGCTGCCGGAACACAGCGCCGGAAGGATCGTCTACACGATCTTGAGATCGTGAAGAGTACGACTACATCACCCACGAGAATCCGCTCTCGTTAAACACTTTGGAATGTTCCAGGGTGAGTTATTCTTTCACTCGTTGCTACGATCTAGTAGATATATCTTGGTTTGTTTGTTTGTTTGTATGCGGTAGAAATTTCTTGTTTTCCATGCTACGAACCCCTACATGAACTTGGCTGGGGAGAAATCCCTACTGATCCACGGATCATTGGAGGACAATGCATCATCCCCTTTATCATCAAATACTGCATCTACATCAGCACCATTACCTCTATCCTTCATCCATTAGATCTTGTTGTAATTGCAGATCCAATTGTGGTTTGCTCTAGATCTATTTCAGTACTTTCATCCATCCATTTGATTATGATGATGTTGTTGGTTGCTTCCATGTGTGAGTAGTTCCTTTGTTCTTGGGGAGATGGAGAAAGTCTAGCACTATTATGAATTTGCAATAAAGATGATCTATTCTTGTGTCCATATGACTTGCCGGTCTATGATTGACTTATGATTTGTGTTTGATATCTCTCTTTAGATGGTATGTGAAAGTCATCCACATAACATTTCCCCTTAGGACTAAATGGAGGGAGAAACCCTTTGGACGTGATTTGGGATCGTACCCAGAATGTCCTCATGACAGATTGGCGCCAGCTCGTGAACTACGCGGTCAAAGGGGATTAAAGAGGGACTCCCTAAGCTAATTATGATATCCATGGGGAAACCCTTAATTGCGGTGGTCTGTATGGGTGACTCTCTCAGGCATCTCAGTGGTTATTTAGAGGTGACCTCACTCTTGGCTCAACAAAGTGGCTTCCTACGATCCTTGTAGTGAACATCTTATTATGGAGCTCTCTCCATACATTTCATGACACAATAAGTATGTTATATTAAATTATTAATAATGACAACACCATGCTAGAGGAGTATCCTACATCCCCGAGAACGTTTTATCCCTATTGCATTTCAACACGCTTTAAAAAATCTTGTTACTTGCTTTCTTTTAATTGTTTTAGTTACTTTTCTGCACACAACCAAAAACCTTTCAAACACTCTTTACTTTAGATCAAAGGAAACTCACAAGTATACTTAGGTAGATAGTGACGAGAGCCATTAAGACGTTTACCAATATCTCTCTGTGGGTTTGATATCTTTACTTCGAAACTAGCTACAATTTATCTATGGACTTGCAGTCATCAAGCTATTTTATGGCACCGTTGCCAGGGAGCTAAGCAATTTTGGTATGTGTTCTTAGTTTCTTATTTTACTAATTGTTTTACTAAAGTTGCTTACTAGTTTTAGGTAAGCACCATGACTGCACTCGGACTGATGAATCAACTCGATGCAATTAAATACCCCGGGAAGTTCAATAGAGTACTTGTTAAAGAATTCTCGAGTGGGAGCGAACCAGAATACGAGGTCAATCCTTGATTTATTGCTATCATTAAATAAAACACTTTTGCAGGAGATGATCCAGATGAGGATCCTTACACTCACTTAATGCATTTTACCGAGCAAAGGAGGTATAGAAATTGAATATGATTGTCTCAATGCTTATAAAGTATCTGGTAAGGTGAAAGAAACTGCTGATGAACTTCAACTTGATGATGACATTGATTTGCAAATTCTTCAATATTTTATAGAACATACTGAGGCTTCTAAGAAGGACTGGCTCCATTACACTCCGCCACCTGAGCCAGCTGTAGAAGATGATCCAATAATTACAGCTCCAATTGAACCATTACATAAGGTATCCACATATGTTGAACGCCTTACTTTCCCAAGGACGGCAAGGAAACATATGATGGCTCAGCAGCTAGAGGATCAACGAAAATAAGAAGATCTATTCCTAAAGTCACTAGAAGAAGAAGCACATGTAAGGAAAACTGAAGAAGTAAGTATACAGGAGACAGTAGTGAAATGGATCCTATGGCACCTAGAGGGGGCGGGGGTGAATAGGTGCTACTCAATTTTTAATTCTTTTTCAGTTTTAGGCTTGGCACAAAGTAAATTCTCTAGATATACAACTACGAGAATTTCCCTATATGCAAACCTAGCTACTAAGCACGTAAAGAGAGGAGTGAGGGAACCATAGTGGAGCACACGCAGACCCAGGGATTTGTTTTACCGTAGTTCCTTCCTTGTTAAGGGAAGTACATCTGCGTTGGAGGGGTGGGCGGTTCTAAGACAACCACGACACAATAGGCCTCACCCTATTCTCCGATAGATCTCGCCACGAAAGGCCCGATCCACCTTCTCCACTATTGGTACCCTTCGAGGCGAGAACCTGTGCCTTTACAACTCTAGTGGGGCACACATCCACAACTGAGTTGGAGGCTCCCGTAATGACAACAAGCTGTCACAAGAACAAGGATTATCAATATAATCAACACAAGGATCTAGATATTTGCAAGAAATACTAGATCAAAGATTCTCCAAATCAATGGAGAGGAGATGAAGCTCTTGATTGCAGTTGGTGAAGATCGAGCCCTCCTCCTTCGATTCCCCAAGGAACAGGGCCTTTGGGTGGATGAAGCTGGAGATCTCCTGGATGAATCTTGAGGGGAAGATCTTATTTTTTTTGAATGAACCAAGCATTCTGGCAAGAGGGAGATGGCTGGTTTAAATACCCCTGCATAGATCTGGCCGTTGGTGAAGTTTGGGGGCGGATTATCCGCCCCCACTAGGGGCGGACTATCCGCCCTTAGGGAAAAATCCGCCCACTGGACGAAAAGTCCGGGGGAAAATATGCCCCCTCTCTGGTGGTGGCGCCGAACTTGACTTGGTGAAAGGCGGACTATCCGCCCCTGGGGAAAATCTGCCCCAGAGACGGAAAGTCTGGGGGAAACTTTGCCCCCTATATGAGTGATGCGCCGTGGCAAACCTTGAAGCAGATCCTGGGGGCGGACTATCCGTCCTGGGCAAAAACTCCGGCCCTGGCCAGAAAATTCGGGGGATATTCCGCCCCCCATTCCGAGGGTTGCGCCCTTGCGCCCTTTTGAGTTTGGGTAGGGCCAGATTATCCGCCCCCCAAAATCAGTTTCAAACTCCTTTTCAAGGTAAAGATCTGCAGCACTTAAACACACATTAAATAATACTTGATATTGTTATCTAACACACAAAATACTAGGGATCATGAAATGTTCTTTCAATCTCCCCCTTTTTGGTGTTAGATGACAATACTAGGATTTGCAATGAAACCTACTAACAACACCTTAAGGAAATGAAAGAGGATCCCCCTAAATGTATGCATATTTATAATTTGCATCTGAATACAAATGCACACACTAAAGAGCAAGCCAATTTCATAACATTGACAACTATAACAAGGTGAGTTAGGGAACATGAGTCATACCACCGAGATGTGAAATATCCAGAGTGGACAAAGATAATATTAGGCCTTAAACACATCCCACCATATTGATGCAATCAATAGATAACTCCATAATTCCATATGCCATCAACATAATTCCATACGAATAGTTCCACGAGATAAATCCAGCAGTCCAAAATTCCACACATGAGCACAAATAGTATCACACGACATAGTCTTATACTAACCAAGCACAAATAAGTTCAACGCTAAAAGGGCAAAAGCAAGAAAATGAAGAAAACGAATGATAAAGAGGCAAATGCTTGCTCCCAACACATGCAAATCCGAGACCTAATAGAACTACTTCTCCCCCTCTGGCTTCGAAACGCCAAAAAGGAAGAAGAGCGATGCTAGCACCCTAGAAGATCACTCCTCGTCCTCGTCTTCATCCTCGTCGTAGTCATCCCCGTCCCCTTCCTCGTCATCATACTCATCATCATCAACTGGATGAGTAGGCGCCCTTGGTGGTGGAGGAAACAGGTGACTCTCGAGCTCTCCATAGTTGATCCCTGAGGTGTTCCACTAAGCATACAGTTCTAGAGCTGTAGGAGGTGGTGGATGGCCAGTCGCCCCAGACACATGGTGGAGAATGAGCTTCTGGGTGTGGGCCATCTCATGACTCCTCCTGTAGGCATCATACTGGCACTTGTGAGTGTCGATGCCCATGCATAGGATATGCCTCTGAAACCAGTTGAGCTTCTTGACCTCACGTGCCATTGGGGACACCGCGAGACGACGGCCACTAGCCCTTGCATCACGCATGAAGGACTCGGGGGAAGTGGAAGGGTCAGAGGTATTCTGAGACTTGTTGTAGATCTTCTTGGGATTGTGAACACCATCCAAACCAGTACCAAAATCCTCATGCAGCATCATGTGTTTGCTGAGCCTCATAATAAAGGGAGAATACGGGATGGAGAGCCGGTTGCACATAGCATCAGACCTGTAGCTGAACCAACATTGGTGACACACTCATGTACAAAAGCAAGCAAAGGAACCAGGTGACCATGGATCTTATCATTGTTTCCCCCACTTGGAGAGATGCTGTCCCGAAACAAGCCAACAAGAGTGGCATACAAGGGAGAGAGACCAGCAAAGGTGCCAACAATATCATCAGACGATAGGCAAGGAGCAAGAACAATGTCCTTGGATGGCTTGAGAGGAGAAATGATGCGGTGGCCAGAAGCTGTGTCGCACCCATGAAAGGCATATACCCAAGGACCTGACCAAAAATACGGAAGTCTGACTGAATCATAGTTGTCTTGGTCATACACTTCATGGTGTGAAGCTCATCTCCGCAGATCACAAGGGTAGAGAAAAACTGCTTCACAACAGAGGAGTCATAGTGGCACTGAAGTGTCATACAGTGATGCAGCCCCATCTTATTAGTCACATCCAAGGCCTCACGAAGTCTTGCCTTGCTTTGAGCCTCAATCATATTCAGAGGATGCATAGGGCGAATCTTGAGAGTAGCATAAACATCATCATGAATGGACCAAAAGTGAGAGCACCAGAACATGGGATCCTCCGAAGGACCATCATTGTCAGCCTCGGCATAATAATCATGGTGAATGGAGGAGTATTCAACGCTGTCCATGGCCTTGTAGTTGGGCCAGGACTGCTTTCCCTTTCCCTTACAAGATGCAACCCTCTTGGCTTTCCTTGCTGCCTCGGCCATCCGTTCAGAATCTCTTTCTAACCTGCGGACTTCAATTTCGTCAATGAGCTTACCCTCTGCGTTGGTCCTGAGATAACGGGCATGGGGACGATGCTTGTAGGTCTTAGGAGGACTAGAACCACTTGTGAAAAGCATGGGATATGTAGCATGGGGATAAGCATACACACAATTCTAAGAGGAATATTAGAAATAGTAGGAAAATAATCCACGGTCCAAAGATGTGCATTGTGGACATCTAAAACAAACCAGAACAGGCAGTGAACCTCCAGGCCGGATTATCCGGCCCTGGCAGGGGCGGATAATCCGCCCCCATAAAATTCTCTGGTTCGGCCCAGATTCACCATGGAAACACAGATCGAGCACTAGGGTTGCAATACTACTGAATCTAACAAGCAAGGGAAACACATAGTAGCTTCTACAATGAGATTTTCACCAAAAACAATGACTTCCATACAAAGGATATGGATGAGGGAGTTACCCTCACTCATTGGAGGAAAATCTTGGAGGAGAAGGTACCCGGAGGCGTGGGGAAGAAGATCCGGGGAGAGCGGAGAATCCTGTGGTCGAATCGACTCCGAGGAGGGTCGGAGGCTCCGGCGGCGGCTTGGGGCAGGGCCCGGGTTGGGGGAGTACTGGCTGCTCTGTTTGAGCCCTTCCTCCCCGAGCCTAGCCCTTAAAGGGCAGATTTGCCGAGGGGCAGATTATCCGGCCCCCACTTGGGGCGGTTAGTGTGCCCCCTCTGAATTTTCTGTTAGCACAGATTCAGGCCGGAGCACCCCTTGAAAAATGATGTCTACGCACTTCTATTATTGTAGACAGTTGTTGGGACTCCAAGTGCAGAGGTCTGTAGAACAACAGAAAGTTTCCCTTAGGTGGATTACCCAAGGTTTATCGAACTCAGGGAGGAAGTGGTTAAAGGTATTACCTCTCAAGCAACCCTGCAATCAAGATACAAGAAGTCTCTTGTGTCCCCAACACACCCAATACACTTGTCAGGTGTATAGGTGCACTAGTTCGGCGAAGAGATAGTGAAATTCAAGTGGTAATGGTGCCAGAAAATAGCTTCTGACTTGTTGTTGACGTGGGGTAACGTGTGTGAGTGCCAGAAAAGAGCTTGACGGTGAGGTAAAGACTAAAGCAAGCAAACATGCAACAGATCTAGATGCAAATGGTGTTTCAATGTTTAGAAACAAGGCCTAGGGATAATACTTTCACTAGGAACACTCTCTCATATAAATATCCTCTCTTCATGATACTACTCTTAACTACACTCCGGTTGGACACTCTAATCCATGGTAGGGCCTTCCCCAATCTAGATAACCCCACACTGTCACCTTGAGCGCTAGATGGTTCCAACAAACACCACAATTTCATAAAGACATCCAACTCCAAATATAACTCATAACAAATATTCAATCTAGCCAAAGTGTCACACACGGTATGCACGCTGTCACTTTCACACACGTGGGGAAAAGCATAGATCTATTAAAGCACAAAGAGTATTTATGTAGACTCAAACCTAAGTGCCACCATGGCGTGCACACTGTCACTTTCACACACATGGGGAGAGCAGAGATCTATTGAAGCACTTGAGTAGCAAGGTAGATCTACTATTACAAAGCTCATGACCACAAGATCATGCATACAGAGAGAGATGAACACATAGCTACCGGTAGAGCCCTTAGCCCTCAGGAAGAACTACTCCCTCCTCATCATGGGAATCAGCAATGGTGACGAAGATGGCGATGGAGATGGCTCCGAGGGCACTTCCCGTCTCCGCAGGTCTTGAACAGAGACTTCTCGCAAATCTCCCTTGGCGGCGGCGCTACGGAGGTTTTCGTGGATTTCTTCTGGATTGTTTAGGGTTTTCCCATCGAAGGCTTCAAGGTCGGTGGGAGTCCAGGGGGCCCACACCCCCTCTAGGCGCCTCCAGGGCTTACCCGCGCCTAGGAGGGGGTTACACCTTGGCCCCTCTCGCCTTCGTGGTTCCGTGTTGCTCGGGAAAATAATAACTTTGGCTTTTGTCCCGTCAATTCGATAATATTGAATTTCGCTACGGAACCAAAAACAGAAGAAAACAGACAACTGGCACGGTGGCAACTTGTTAATAGGTTAGTTCCAGAAAATATATAAAAACACCTCAAAGTGTAGACAAAGCAAAGCAAAGTAGATACAAAACAAGCATGGATCATAAAAAATTATAGATACGTTTCCGACGTATCATAAAACCCCTTGCAAGTATATAAAGGACTTGTGTGCAAGAATAGATGGTTCAAGGAGGGAAAAAGGCTTGGGTTTAGAGCAAAAAACTGGGATGGTAGTACACACCCAAAATTTCAAGAAGAAATCAACCAAAAGCTAAAATTGGGTGTGTTTTCCATAAGAACAAGAGATATGCAAGAAAATACAAAGAGAGGCAATAGAAACCAACTATTCTCAAGGAAGAGGGTGGTGGCCGAAGCCACCATGTTGGAGCACATGGCATGACACCACGAAGATGTATCTTGAGTTCAAAACCAATGCTCATCGATGGCCCACATATCACAAAATGATATTAAGAGAAATTATTTTTCTTGCTTTCAGCATTATGGGGGGAGGTTTAGCCCAATAAATTAGGACAACACTCCCCCTATGTCTATGCCCGCATCTAAACCAAATACATGAAGAAGTGTAAGTGAGTATGCAAGGGTAGTCAAGCCAAGATCCTTGAATCTATGATATTAGCTCATTCCTCAAGTAACAAAATCTTGCTTCATCAAGTGGCTTCATGAAGATATCAGCAAGTTGGTTCTTCATGCTCACAAAATATAGTGCAATATCGCCATGAGCAACATGATCCCGAATGAAATGATTGCGAATCTCAATATGTTTTGTTCTTGTATGCTGCATTGGATTGTAAGAAATTTTAATACCTTTCATTGTCACATAAAAGAGGAACTTTGTCACAATTGACACCATCCTTTAAAGTTTGCCTCATCCATAATAATTGTGTACAAGCACTTGCAGCAGCAACATATTCAGCTTCGGCGGTTTGAGAGTGATATGCAATTTTGTTTCTTCAAAGACCAACACACTAGAGACCTGCCCAAGAATCGAGATGCACCAGAAGTTGATTTTCGACCATTCTTGTCACTAGCACAATCTGAATCAGTGTAACCACATAGAGAGGAACTAGAGCTTTTGGGATACCATAAACCAAAATTTGGGGAATGAACCAAATATCTGAAAGATTTTCTTTACCGCCACTAAGTGGCTTTCTTTAGGAGCGGCTTGGTACCTTGCACACACTCCTACACTCAACACAATATCAGGCCTAGATGTGCAAATGTAAAGGATAGAGCCGATCATGGATCGGTATACCTTTTGGTCCACATCTTTACCCTTTGGATTAAGCTCAAGGTGACACTTAGTTTGCATTGGAGTAGCAACGCCATTGAGATCCGTCATCTTGAACCTCTTGAGCATGTCTTGGATGTATTTAGCTTGATAAATGAAGGTTCCCTCTCTAAGTTGTTTGATCTCGAATCCAAGAAAGAACCTTAATTCTCCCATCATAGACATCTCAAACCTGTCAGTCATAAGCTTTGAAAATTCAACATTAAAAGCTTGGTTAGTAGAGCCAAAAATAATGTCATCTACATATAGTTGGCATACAAAAAGCTCCCCATTAACCTTCTTAGTAAAAAGAGTGGGATCGAATTGCCCAACTTCGAATCCACGGTCTAACAAAAGCTCTTTAAGGTGCTCATACCACACACCTGGGGCTTGTTTAAGGCCATAGAGAGCCTTATCAAGTTTGTAGACATGGTTCGGAAATTTAGGATCCTCAAATCCTGGGGGTTGCTTGACGTATACCAACTCATGTAGTGGACCATTAAGAAAAGCACTCTTAACATCCATTTGCTGTAATTTAAAATTACGATGAGCGGCATAAGCAAGAAGGATACAGATGGACTCAAGGTGAGCCATAGGAGCATAGGTTTTGCCGAAATTAATGCCTTCCACTTGAGAGAATCCTTGAGCCACTAGCCTTGCTTTATTCCTTACTAAAATGTCATTTTCATCTTGTTTGTTCTTGAAAATCCACTTGGTGCTAATAACATTACGGCAATCTTTGGGTTTCTCTACGAGCTTCCAAACCTTGTTGCGCTCGAAGTTATTTAGCTCTTCGTGCATTGCAACCACCCAATCGGGATCTTCAAGAGCATCAAAGACCTTCTTTGGTTCAACCATTGAAATATGTGCTTGATGATCACAGAAGATAGCAAGTTCTCTTCTAGTAGACACTCTTCTTCTTAGATCATCGACAACCTTGTCAAGAGTGTGGCCCCTTAACTCAATATTCTGATCAGCGCGAGCTTTGCGACGAGCCTAAATTTTCTTATTGTTTCTTGACGGTGTTGATTCAACATTTGGATCCTTGTCTTGGCCACTACCTTGCCCTTGATCTTGATCTGAACTGATAACAGGAGACTATTGCTATACTGGTTCTTTAGGGCCGGACAATCTGCCCCTGGGTGGGGCCGGATTATCTGGCCTGGGAGATGCGGCCACAGATTCTTCTTACTGAACATATCTGGCGGAACTTGGAGTGCCAAGGCCGGATAATCCGCCCCTTGGGGTCGGAGAATCCGGCCTGGGATTTTCTGGACTTGATTTCTCTTCTTGATTTCCCCTAGGGGGCGGATAGTCCGGCCTAGGACTACCATCTTGCCTAGAGGATAGATGATCTTCAGGAGGTTGTGGGGATGGTGCAGAGGTTTCTCCAGTAGTAGGGGCTTGTTGATCTTGTGCAGATGTGGGCTCCACTTGATTGGAGCATTGTCCTTCCCGATCCGCCACAAGGGGTTCCTCAATGGGGCGAAAAAATCCCACGCCCATTATTCTTATGGCATCTTGGTGTATTTCAACATCTGCATCACAAACATCAACTTACCCCACATGGGAGCCATCATTTTCATCGAATTCCACACTACAAGATTCTACAACAATTCCGGAGAGCTTGTTGTAGAATCTATAAGTGTGGGATTTGGCACCGTAACCAACAAAAATACCTTCTAAAGCCTTAGACTCAAAACAAGCGAACTCCTTTGATGAGAGAGAAACACTTACAACCGAATACCCGGAAGTACGAAATGTTGGGCTTGTTACCGGTAAGTATTTCATACGGTGTTTTGTCGAAGATCTTGTAGAGGTAGAGACGATTTGATGAGTGACAAGTGGTAGATATGGCTTCAGCCTAAAAGTTGTAAGGAGACTTGAATTTAGCCAATATTGATCTAGCCATATCCATCAAAGTGCGGTTCATCCTCTCGGCTACACCATTTTGTTGAGGGGTGTACGCAGCGGAATATTGATGTCTGATGCCCTCTTGTTCACTTAGAAATTCATTTAATGTCTAGTTCTTGAACTCGGAGCCGTTGTCACTTCTTATTTCCAAAATGGGGACATTGTGTTGATGCTAAACCTCATTGGCGAAGTCAATGACAGTTTGTTGAGTGTCACTCTTTAGCTTGAAGAAATAGACCCAAGCGTATCTTTTGTAATCATCGACTATCACCAAGCAATATTTCTACCAACCGAGGCTAGCATGATATGGAGGACCAAATAAGTCCACATGAAGTAATTCCAAGATCCTCTTTGAAGAAACAATAGTTTTCCTCTTGTGGGGAGACTCATGCATCTTTCCTTCAACACAAGCACTGCAAACACGATCTTTCGAAAAGGAAACATTGTATTTTAGTCCAAGGATGTGGACACCCTTGTGAAGACTTTGCAAAGTTCTCATGTTGACATGGGCTAAATGGAAATGCCACAACCAGCCCACATCAGACTTTCCGAATAAGCACATCGGACCCGAAGTGGTTTTCCTCGAAAAGTCCACCACATACAGGTCATTTTCAACGTACCCAACGAAAGCGACATTTAGAGACTTGCTCCACAAGAGTACCACTAAATCACCATCAATGAAAACAGCAAAGCCCATCTTACCAAGGGCACAAACAGAAAGTAAATTGTAACCGAGGGTCTCAACAAGCATGACGTCCATGAGAGAGATATCGTGGGCGACCACAGCCTTGTCAAGACCCAACACCTCAGATTTAGACTTATCACCATAGGAGACTGTAATATGATCATGATTGGGTTGCATCTCCGTGATGATCTCTTTGCTTCCGGTCATATGACTAGTGCACCCACTGTCCAACACCCATTTAGACCCTCCGGAAGCATAACCCTGCAAGAGAATTACTTGTTGGTTTTAGGTACCCATTTTCAATGGGTCCTCTCATGTTAGTAATAAGGGTCTTTGGAACACAAATAGACCAAGCAACATATTCATCAAAAGGACAAACATAATAAGCATAGACATCACCATAGTAATCACAAAAAAGTTCATAATTTGGATTGTGAGACCCTGCAAAACCAATATGGTCAGTTTTGTCTTTTGTGACATTCTTCTCAATGGTGTTTGTCTTTGCTTGTTCACTCTTGGTCTTCTTGTTCTTGTTCTTCTTCTTCTTGGACTTGGTGACATATTTAACAGCCCAAGTTTGTAATATATATAAATAGTACTTAAGCATTGCATGCATCTGTTTAAATCAACAAAATGTATGCATAAGTTCAAGTGTGTGGTTTAAGAATGCAAATTCAAAACCCTAATTCCTCCCCTCTCTTTGAAACCATTCAAATAGTTTGAATTTTGAAAATGACAAAATGTTTGGAGCCTAATTGGACTAAAGGGTCCCACAGTATTTTGAATGTTTGCCAAAACACCTCTGGTATTTTCAAATCACTCAAAACAGATTTGAAATGAAAATTACAAATAGAAAAGAAAAACTATTTTGGCAGAAAAAAAGAGCCAGAGCCCAACCAGGCAGGCCCAGCTCCAATCCCTCTTTTCCCTGCCGCCCACATAGCAGACCACAGCCCAGCTAGGCCCAATCGTGGCCCTCCCGCAGCCCATACCGGTTCGGCCAGAGCAAGCTGCTCGCTGGCGCAGCGCCTGCCGTCCACCGTCTCCGTGATGCCCGCCGCGCCAAGATGCCCGCTACCGACGCTGGTGACCCTATAAGATCCCCTGTTGCCGCCAGGACGAACCCTATCTTCTTATTCTCCCCAAATTTCTCCTCCGGCCAAACCCTAGCTCTCGGGATCCGCCGTGTCCCGCCGTCTCCGGCTGCCCCGTGCACCGTGGAGTGGCCTGGGAGAAGCGCAGTGTCGCCATCGTCGTCTCTGCCAAGCCACGCAAGACGTAAGGAAGTTGTCTGGACGGAATCGAGCTCGACCTCAACGTCGGCCGCCGCAGTCAAGTCATCGATTCTTCCCCCTCCGACCTCCCCTCGCTTCATCGACCTCACCGTCATGACCGTGGTGAGCTAGCGGTCCTCCTGGACCTCTCCGTTCCTTCCCTCTTGCGCTGTGCTGCTGGCCCGATGAGCACCCGACGTCGCTGCCGCTGTTTGTTGTCGCCGCCGTTGCTCCGGTGACCATACCGAGGCGGCGCCGGCACTAAGTCGCTCCCCTCGGCCTCCCTCTTTCGAACGCAGCCAAGCACGCATCTAGGCGTGCACGGGATCGAGAGATCCGTGCTCGACCTGGGGCTTCCCCATTGACGACGTCAGCCAGGCGTCATGCTGGCGTCATAATTCTTTTCTTTTGTTTCTTTTATTTCATGTAAATCATTTCTGTAATAAGTAAAATGCTGATAGGTGGGCCCTGTCTGTCAGGGTTTTAACATTTTTCTAAATCATTTCTGAAATTAATAAAAGTCTGACATGTGGGCCCAAGTTGGAAAATAATTTAAATATTTCAAAATAATTTAAAATGAAATAAAATTTGAGAAATTCATAACTAATTCATTTTAAATCATAAAAATACAAATAATATATCAAAATGTTCAGAAAAATGAGAACTATCTAATAGAGCTATAATCATGCATTTTTAAGCAATTCAGATGACAACTTTAATTAGAACAACATAGTAACCCCTCTCATGTGATTCCGGAGTTTCCCCAAGTTAGGGTTTTCACCCCTCGGAACCCCGTTTAAGCTGTCAAGCATGCCTTACGGTTTCATTTCAATGCAACTTAACTTGTCATATCATCATCCTTGTTTGAGCATTGCATCGATGCCATGTCTTGATTGTTGCCTTTCTTTCCGGTGTTGGTTCTTCGCGATAGGATCCGAGCCCGAAGCTGAAGTCAACAACACCGAAGATCAATACTTGACTACTGACGGACAAGGCAAGCGTAGCCTCTTATTCTGAACCTACTTTTACAAAGTATATTACTTTCTCGCTATGATGCACACGATTCCAATGTGGTCTCTTGTCAGTAGTTAGGGTTACCTATCTGCTACATAGTTTCCCTATTGTAGCCCTATACTCCTGATCCACTGCTCCTAGCATACCTAGGTCTGGCATCTGAGCGTTGCTAGATCTTCTGAGATCGACAGCTTAGCCATGCATAGTATCAATGTCTGATCTATCCGAACTATGAATCAGAGATGCCGGAGAATCTAGAAAGGTAGGAGTTGGTGACATTCTCGAAGGAGTTAACTAAATATGCTAAGGCTTGTATGGGAGGCCACGTTGGGTGTGGTTTTTGTAGTCCCATGCTCGCCACCACTAGGAACTGAGTTCTTACCTTTGGAACCAAGACGAGCGTGCAACCACACGGGGCCTGGAGAACCTCATGACTGACTAACTTGCCTAGTAGATTCCATGAGTCACATAGTTTGGGCGTTCCATTTGACATATGCATAGAAAATCTTTTGAAAGATTTTCCGGGTGAAGTTGGTGCATTCATAACAGGTAGGTAAGCGTGGCTGAGGTTGCTTGGGGTAGATAGCGCCCCTGGTAAACCAACCTCGCCTCACATCTTTAAGTACCGGCTTCGGGATTTGACCCGTTATGGCGGAATCATACTTATTGCGTGACTCATGGTCTTGGCGAAAGCAAGGTAAAGGTCGTGGTCAACCACCCTCTGTCGGCCTTCCAAGGAAGAGGTCTAATAATTTGGAATTAAGAGTCGGTTGGTACGTGTGGGTAAAGTTGTACACCGCTGCAGGGTTAAATCTTTTTGAAAAGCCGTGTTCACGGTTATGAACGACTTGGCGACCGGACTTAATATCATAGATAACATCAACCACTATAAAACTTGTTGATCCATGTGTGCTTAAGGATGCTTCCTCCGGGTTGAGGGGGTGATCCTAGATAGGAGATTCTGATGAAGCTGGTGGCTATCAAGAGGTGATGAACAAGATGAAGAAGTTGCTATCTTATCCCTTTTAAAAGATTCTGAGTAGACGAGCCTCTTCTCTCTATTGTTTACAAATAAAGATTTCTTTCCGCAAAAGAAAATCCAGAGAAAGCCTTTCTAGCCAGAGCATGTAGATACTAGGTTATCTAAGTCTTGCGGAGTACATTCTCGTACTCAGCCTTGCGCCATTGTTGTTTTTCTACACAGGATATGGTTGCAACTGAAGGTGGCTTCTACGTTGACATCGATGAGTAGTTGGGGGTCCCAGGTAGCAGCTTGAGGACTATGGGATGGACGTCACTTTTGTTAATGGCCTCTTAGGCCCTTTGCTAAGTTGTTGTGTAGAACAACATAATTTTCTTTCCCTGTGTGATGTAATGTTGGGTCTATGACCTCTGGTTTGTAATAACTCTAATATCTCACTCTGCTAAGAGTTTAAACTTATGCTGTTGAATCCCTGTGTTCTGTAATGTTACCGAATCCTACTGTGACCTTCCATGTTTGGAGTTGAACTTATCTTAGATGATGATCTGAGGTTAGTTTAACCCTAACCCCGGGGGGTGCTACGCATATCCAAGTCCCTCTTTTCCAAGATTTGATCTTTGCTTGCCAAGAATATCATCAAGTACACCCTTACCTTTGGGAGTGGTGTCATTGACAAGCTCATCTTCCACCCTAGCATTTTCCTTGTGAATATATGTTGATTTAGATGTGCTAGGAACATCATACTTGGTCAATTGAATTTGGATCTGATCATGCGACTCATTGAGAATAGAGAATTCACTTTTCAATGCCTTGTGAGCAATATCAAGTTTCTCCAATTTCTCGGAGAGTCTAGCATGAGCAGCCCCAAAGTCAACCTTTTCTTTCTTTAGCTTCTTTGATTTGGCTACTGCATTGTCACATTCCTTAACAAGCTTTGTCACCATTTCTTCATGTGACTCATCAATAGACTCAATCCTCTCTTCAAGAGAAACACGAGCCTCTTCCACTTCTTCTAGATCATTTTTTAAGGATGCAATTTCCATTGCATCCTCCCTTTCAATCCTTCCCTTTTCTTCAAGAACACTTCATTTTAGGCCAGCTGGTCCATAAGAGCCTCAAAATGTATTTTGTGCTCACCTTGCAAGTTAGTGAAGAAATAGTCCAAAGCAATAATTTATTCTTTAACCTTAAGACTAGTAGGATCATCCATGTCAATCATAGCCTTAGGAAAAGAAGTGTTAGAAGATGATACCTCGGAACCTCTTGCCATGAGACAAGTAACGTTCTTGTTGATGACGTTTTCGTTCGGGGAGTCGAAGAGTGATGATGGAGTAGATGTGGTGACTATAGCAGCCACCTCTCTAAAGCTATCATCCTCATCTTCATCTTCACTTCCCGAAGTATATTCTTCTTGAGCCACTAGAACAATCTTTGGTTGCTTCTTGAAAGGAGCATTCTTCTTCACAAATTGTTTCTTTCGTGGAGTTTTTGACTTTTCCTTGAGAATGAGTCTTCCTCCATTATATTCTCTACTTTGATAAGGACACTCAGCTACCAAGTGCAGCCGGTCTCCACAGTTGAAACATGTTCTTAGCTCGGGGCCGTTTTCCCTTCTTCCATTTGCTCCACTCTTGCGTTCTAGTTCAGATTTGGCTTTGGCTGGATCCTTCCAAAAGTTTCTAGCATAGAAGGCCATGTATTGTCCATGAGCTCTTTTTACATCCTCGGGACAGTCCATATCTTCTATGTCATCTTAAACATGATCAACCACACTTGTCTTCAAGGCCATGTTGACCCCCTTTTGCATCCCAATGGCTCGTGCACGAGCATATTCGGCATTCTTGGCATCCACTTTGAAAGCTGCCATATCTTGCATTACCTCATTGGATGTCATTAGGTGGTAGTTATGACTTCCTTGGAGACTCTTCAAATCGGTGGGATCAAATGGCATAAGAGCACTGACATACTTGCGCTTGATCCAAGCATCATCAACGTGAGAAGCACCATGATTTCTGAAAGTGGTGGCCATTGACTTGAGCCTCCTATACATGTCCTCGTGGTCTTCTCCATCCAACATATAGAATCCTTCAACTTCATTACTCAAAGCATCATATCTATTTCTTCTCATGATTTCGTTTCCAATGAAGATCTCAGTGAGGGCATCCCAAGATTCCTTAGTTATGTTGAGATGCTCAATGTGTGGCATGTCTTTGGTACCCACACCAAGCTGAATCATGTGTACAGTCGTTGCATTGAGTTGACTGTCCACAACCTCTCTTCTTGTTAGGTTGTTGGGATCTCCAACATGAAGACCATTCTCTATGATTTTCCACCACTCACTGGAGGAGCTACACACATGAGACTTCATCAAAAATTGCCATTGATTAAAAGTAGATGCTGAAAGTTTGGGTGGATCATCCCTATTATGTATATGAGGGTGTGGGATAGGTGGATCATGCGAATACACATGGGAAACCTCATTGTATCCTTACTTACCACTATCCTTTTTCAAGGAGGAGCTCTTGCTAGTGCCATCACCAACCACTTCGTTCTCTTTGGAATCGGTTTTACCCGTTTCCTTGGATTGCGGAGTGGTAGCCTCCGAGGCAGATGGAGGTGATGTTGTGGATGGGGAGAGACGCATTATCATTTGACACATCTCTTCCATCTTAGCCTCCATGGAAGTAATCAAGGTTATTTCCAACGTCTTGAGATCGTTCATGGTGACTACCTCTGGAGCATCACTCCCATCTCCCTTGGAACGCATACTTCTCTTATGCGGTTAAGCCCGAATTAAAAGCCAGGGCTCTTATACCAATTGAAATGGATCGTATGGGCACCTAGAAGGGGGGGGGTGTGAATAGGTGCTACTCAATTTTTAAATTCTTTTTCAGTTTTAGGCTTGGCACAAAGTAAATTCTCTAGATATGCAACTACAAGAATTTCCCTATATGCAACCCTAGCTACTAAGCACGTAAAGAGAGGAGCGAGGGAACCGTAGTGGAGCACACGGAGACACAGGGATTTGTTTTACCGTAGTTCCTTCCTTGTTAAGGGAAGTACATCTGTGTTGGAGGGGTGGGCAGTTCTAAGACCACCACGGAACAATAGTCCTCACCCTATTCTCCGATGGATCTCGCCACGAAAGGCCTGATCCACCTTCTCCACTATTGGTACCCTTCGAGGCGGGAACCGGTGCCTTTACAACTCTAGCGGGGCACACATCCACAACCGAATTGAAGGCTCCCGTAATGACAAGCTGTCACAAGAACAAGGATTATCAATATAATCAACACAAGGATCTAGATATTTGCAAGAAATACTAGATCAAAGATTCTCCAAATGAATGGAGAGGAGATGAAGCGCTTGATTGCAGTTGGTGAAGATCGAGCCATCCTCCTTCGATTCCCCCAGGAACGGGGCCTTTGGGTGGATGAAGGTGGAGATCTCTTGGATGAAACTTGAGGGGAAGATCTTGTATTTTTTTGAATGAACCAAGCATTCTAGCAGGAGGGAGATGGATGGTTTAAATACCCCCTGCACAGATCTGGGCATTGGTGAAGTTTGGGGGTGGATTATCAGCCCCCCACTAGGGGCGGACTATCCGCCCACTGGACGGAAAGTCCGGGGGAAAATCCGCCCCCTCTCTGGCGGTGGCGCCAAACTTGACTTGGTGAAATTCCTCGAGGGGCGGATCTCAAGGGAAGGACTATCCGCCCCTGGTGAAAATCCTCCCCAGATATGGAAAGTCCGGGGGAAACTCCGCCCCCTCTCTAAGTGATGTGTCGTGGCAAACCTTGAAGCATATCCTAGGGGGCGGACTATCCGCCCCCCTGGAGGGGCGGATTATCCGGCCTGGTCAAGAACTCTGGCCCTGGCCGGAAAATCCGGGGAATATTCCGCCCCCCATTCCGAGGGTTGCGCCCTTTTGATTTTGGGGAGGGGCAGATTGTCCGCCCCCCAAAATCAATTTCAAAATCCTTTTTAAGGTAAAGATCTGCAGCACTTAAACACACATGAAATAATCCTTGATATTGTTATCTAACACAAAAACACTAGGGATCATGAAATGTTCTTTCAAGTATAACCAACGAAGGAAGACATCCTAACCATGTTTTCTCATTGCAACGTGATTCATCTAGATACTGAAGCCTCGCAGTTTGTAAACGTGATTCCTATTCTCCCATGTAAGGTAAAAGCTAAAGAAATTGGTAATCCTATTCTCCCATGTATCTTCGAGGAACTTTCTACTATGTCCTCTATGACATAGGTACATTTGTAAACGTGATTCCTTTTAACTTTTATCCAAAAATTCAAAATGAATTAGCACCTGCTGAACTAGAGGATACATATATGACTATAATTCTTACGGATAAAATACTTAGAGTCCCTATGGGAGCAATTAGAGATGTTCCAATTCATGTTGGACCATACAAATATCCCATTGATTTTGTGCTAATTGATATGCCTACCGATGTTTATTGCCCCATCATTTTTGGAAGAACCTTTGCAGGAGCAAACATGGATTGTAAGAGACAAACTATGTCTCTCAAGTTTGGTGAAGAGAAAATGGATTTTCATTTATCCAAATTTGACCATATGCCAGCCATTGAAGAACTAGATGATGATGAGTACAAACGTGAGGAAGAAGGTAATATTGTTAATTTGGCCTTGGTAGTTACTGAGACTCCTGATGATGATTTAGAAAGAAGCCTAGTCAATAATAATAATATCCTCTATGACATAGATAAAACTGAAATGGATGATTATATTGACTCCACACTAGAGGTGGATGCCGAGATTAATCAAGAATATGAAGAACCTATAAGAAAGGGAGATGAGGCTCCTCCCCCTCCTATCCTCAAAACTTTACCAAAGGAATTAAAGTACAAGTTTATTTATGATACCAATAGATTTCCGGTTATTATAAGTTCTAACCTTCTAGAAAAGAGGAGGAGAATTTAATGAAAGTTCTTCAGATGCATAGAAATGCTCTTGGGTATCCGATGAGTGACTTGAAGGGAATCAGTCCTTCAATATCCACCCATAGGATATTCATGGAGGAAGGAGCCTAGCCGGTCGCAGACTTTCAATGACGTCTCAAACCTCAAATCACATGAAAGAGGAGGTAAGAAAATAAATAATATGTTTGTTAGATGTAGGAATAATCTTTCCTGTAGAAGAGAGTGAATGGGTAAGTCCTGTTCATTGTGTTCCCAAGAAGGTGGATTTACTGTTGTTGAAAGTGAACATAATGAGATGGTACCTACAAGGACTATTGTTGGACACAGGATGTGCATTGCCTATAGAAAACTTAATAAAGAAACCATAAAAGATCACTATCCACTTACATTTATAGATCAAACTTTAGAGAGGCTAACTATGCATTCTCATTTTTGTTACTTGGACGGCTATTCTGGTTTTTCTCAAATCGCTGTTCATCTTGACGATCAACTTAAAACTACTTTTATTTGTCCCTATGGTATTTATGCTTATCGCCGTATGCCTTTCGGTCTTTGCAATGCCCCTGCTACTTTCCAGAGGTGTATGCCTGCTATTTTTACCGATTATGTTGAAAGTATTATGGAATTATTCATGGATGATTTTTCTATTTATGGAACTTTCTTTAATCATTGTACCCATAATATCCATAAAGTTTTACAGAGATGCAAAGACAGTAACCTAGTATTGAACTGGGAGAAATGCCATTTTATGGTTCAAGAAGGTATAGTACTTGGTCACAAAATCTTAGGTAAGGGTATAGAAGTTGACAAAGCAAAGATTGAAGCTATATAAAGACTTCCTCCTCCTCGATATGTGAAAGGTATAAGGAGTTTTATAGGCCATGCTGGATTTTATAGAAGATTTATTAAAAACTTTTCAAAAACTGCTAGACCTTTAACTAATCTTCTTCGGAAAGAGATTGTCTTTAATTTTGATGAAAGATGTCTAAATTCTTTGAACATATTAAAATAAGCTCTCATTGAAGCTCCCATTATTAAACCATCTAATTGGAGGAAAACTTTTGAGTTATTTTGTGAAGATAGTCATGAAGCTGTGGGAGCAATTCTTTGCCAGTATGATGGTGATGATCTCAATATCATTGATCATGCTAGTCGAACCCTAAACAGGTACCAAACGAATTATCCCATGGTAGAAAAGGAATTATTAGCCTAAAGGATTATCCCATGGTGATAAATTTTGATCTTATACCAATAAATCAAAAGTGAGAGTACATACTGATCATATTAGCCTAAAGGAAATCTTGGAAAGGACTGGCGTTAAGCCAAGGTTGATCGTAGGACTCTACTTTTACGAGAATTTGATTTGCAGATTCTTCAAAGAAAGGAGATAGAGGAGACTCCCGTGTATATTCACGAAATTGATCCACCTAAAGAAGTGTCATCCATCTACATATCTATAGGAACAATATTGCCAAAAATAAAATTCTCAAATTATATTTGCAATGGTTTTAGTGATCTTATTCAACCCACCTTGTTCAAAGGGAAAAATAAAAGGGTAATCCAATAAGGAGAAGTTACTCATATGAACTCGTTCTCTTTAGATAAATCAGGTATGTAAAATCTAAAGTTATCTTTGTTCTGGACAATTTTCTGCTATTTCCTTTTACATTTTTGATTTCCTTTTGTTTTTCTGATTGTACTGCCGGTTTTGCGAAGTCGGTATGGACGGGCCACTGGCCGTTAAACACACCGCAGCCTTGTCCCATTTTTTGCCGTTTCAGTACGCCGTGCGGTACGAGCGCATCCGCCCGCACCACTGGTTGATATCGATATAGTGTCGCTTTGCCTAACTTTGGTTCAATTCTTATTCTAAAACAAACTGAAGTTGGTAAAAGTCAATATGGGTGGGACCCGCCCATACTGCTTAGTCGGTTGATTGGTTACCACCTCAAAAGCCGTGTTCGCCTAGGAACAACCCGGTACGGGCACGCTGTACGGGTACCCACCCATACCGGGTGGTTGTTATGATCGTATTTTCTTCCTTTTTCATTTATATTTTTCCATATTTGTTGAGATTCTTTTCTTGGCCGACCCTTTTCCTCCCAGTACATGTTTCTTCCTATCTCTGACCCTTAATAAGCCCCCATAGATGTCTTTCTTCCTCTCATATGGACATGTTCAATCTAACCGATGCGCTACCCTGTTCAAGGAAAGGGCAAACCTCTAAACCTCATGGATCCTTCATGGGATAGATTTCTAGCTTCCTCCATTGAAGCTGATGACCGTGAGGCCCAAGGTTTGAGTCCTAAGAACAAGCGGTATGCGTATTATTTCGATGATGAATCCGAGGACGAAGCGTATGTCATATTCATGGAGCAAACAAAGAGGGGGTGGTAGCCACTACAAGTAATGTGTAGAGGACCCAACCTGATAAGGTACAAGTCTCTGTGTTTATAGTGATAGTCCCTGGATCGATTAGCTAGCTCACACAGTTTAAGATGTAATATCAAGAAACAAAAGTCATATTACAACTCATAACCATGAATAAAATAGTTCATTACAACTTACATAGCTCATATGGCTATATTATTACAGAGCAACAGATATATCTATAAAGCATGGAGTCCTTCATCTTCATATGCCGCATGAAAACATGTTGGTTGTAGACTTGTAATCCCTACTCAACAAACTTCACTAACAGCAAACAAACCTGCAACTACAGCCACAAGGGTCAATACATTTGAATTGTATTGGCAAGTGATATCATATTGATATGGAGAATCTAACATCTACATGAATAGATGACTAAGTGGAGTTTTGGCTGGCCTTTGCATAAAATAAATTTTCCCTATCCTTTGTAAAATAGTTTTTCTCTTTTTCAAAACTCTTCATCAAACATGGCACAATGGATACACACCAGGTTCTACCCTTATTCACCCAACAAGTTTTAACTTAGAGAAATTAGAATGATGAGATTCTTTAACTTCTTCACTGTCTTGATGCTCAAAATTTTCCATAACCGGAGACACGACTAAGTACTTAGTTTCACCCTCTCGAGAGGTGGTGCACTTTCCCCACAAGACTAGACTTTTCAGAAGCAATACCTCCGACCACCATGGATGCGTTCCATCCTATCAACACTACCACCATCTGTCCATCCGGCTGAGTTCTTGCAACCAAGTTGGTCAAGGCAGAGCCCATATTCCATGTGGTTGCACTAGAAGCTTTTGCGACAAGAATGTCTCTAATCTCTTTGTTCCTGGGTGGCCATCCACAAGTGAGATACACCAGGGTAAACCATAGAAATGGGCCCTGAGTAACCACTCAACAAAAATCCATCCATACAAGTCCATTTCCACCCAGGTGTTTCATTAACATCAGTTGTTTTCATTAGTCCAAAAACAATACTTGTATTTTCATAAGACATTATATCATGATTTCCACCCACAAATCTATATAGCTAGACTAAGCATTCTAAACTTACCATGTCTCCTATCTTTAGGAAGTACTACCAAGGTAGATACTATAGGATTTTCATAGCATAGAAATATTTTAAAATAGTCATATCATGCATATTAAAAAAATAACTCTAATGCAATATTTAAAAGATAGGACTTTTGATGACCAAAGTACCACTTGCCTTTTTAGTAGAAAATTTAGGTACTCTCCTTGATCTTGCAAATTTCACACTCCTCAAAGTTCACTACATCACAATCAAGCAAAGCACACATTCAAAACTAGCACACAAAAATAACAAAACAAAACAAGTAAACAAAGAAATGCATGCAAGCATGCAAAAGGTTATTTTAATGAAAAAGTTGTTTATAACAAGGTTATAAACATTACAAATGCCTACTAGTCTTTTCATAAAAGTGGAATTTCATTTGGAACCAAGTTAGTGAAAATAAGTCATTTAAATTATTTTTATTTTACTAGAAAAGCTTTTATTCAAAGGGATATTTTCTAATGTAAAAAGTATATATTTTTAATTTCAAAGGTTAGTGTTTATGGTTAGAGGGTTCAAAACAAAACCATTTTCAAAAGGATTTACTCAAAAATAATTTTTAGAACAATTTTTATACTCAAAATAAACCTAAACAAGTCTCTGCATAAAACACTAATTTTTCAGAAACAAATGACCAAAGTAAGGCAATCGATACAAAGTTCACATTTTTTTTGAATCCATAGACACCTAATTTGCAATTTTTGGATTTACAGAACAAAAGTTATGAATTTTGCAAGTTTAAAAATCTAATAGATCAATATCTGGATTAAATCTAAAACACAGCCACGCGGCATCATCTGATTGGACGGTACCGGTTCGGCCGGATCACGCGCGCGTGCCATCCAATCTAAATGAGATATAGCGGTCCAGATCCAACCATACCTCTTCGCGCTAGATCTAATCGCAGCCACTGGATCTAGATCCAGTGGATCACATCTACTCGACCAAACCTAGCGGCGTGCATGGCTACTACGGCGGTGACGCTACTGACAGAGACGCGCCGACGAGGACACAGGGAAAGAGAGGGGTCACTGGGGCTTACCGAGATCGCGGGGACGAGGCAAAGCTCAACGTGGTTGTGGACGGGGTTGGGACGCATGGACACAGCTACGATTCCTCGCCGGAGTAGCGCTAAGCGTCGGGTGTTCTTAGTCGGAGATGACGACAACGACCTAGGTAGCAAGGGGACAAGCGGCATGCATTATATGAAGTGCAAGGACATGGCAAAAACAATCATTTGAATTATAAGCCGAGGGGAGCACGGGGTTTACCGAAATGGCTTATCGGAATTCGTCGGTACCGCGGCGGTGCAACGTGAAATACGAGTAGCCTGGCGGCGCTCTGGTGGTGTTGGGTGGGGGAAAATGGAGCGGAGAGGGAGAGGGTTAAGTAGCCAGTGCGAGAGACGAGAATTATGCACGCCATCAACATCAATTAAACGGATTCCATTTTGGCTTTGAAAGGGGGAAGAAACGGCAGCAAGCACGGGTCTCTATCATGGGATTGATGACGATGAGCTGGCATGGCGGTGGGGTCCACGAGTCAGCGAGTGGGTGCACGCACGCGGGGTGAGAATCAGAGGGGAGAGGGGGGTTTCCGGGTGTGCTTGTTGGGCTGGGTTTGCTAGGCTGGGCTGGGCAGGTAGGCTTTCTCCCTTTTTTCAAAACTTTTCCATTTCTTTTTCTGTTTTCTGTTTTTAAACAAAACAAATGATTTAAACACTAATTTGAATTCAAACCTTCACCAACCTTTTTAGTAGATTTATACAAAAAAATTATGTTGGTTATTTAGTCCAACTACTGATTTGCAAAATATTTTTATGATTTAATAATCATTTGAAATTAAGTGAGGATAAAAGGCTTTTATTTAAATAAAATTTGAATATGGTTCATAAGCCCATAAATTTTATTTAAATAAACTTATATCTTTTTATATTATTTAATAAATTTTATTCCATTTGCTTATGGATTTTATCTATGGTTTAAATTGTCTTGGCAACAATTCTTATTTATTTCTTTCTTTCTTTGTCTTATAAAATTCATATCTTTTTATTTATAGCTCCAAAAATAGTGATTCCAATTTGTATAATTCTATTTAATAATTATTTATCTTTTCAAATCATTTTAGGATTACTGTGTTCACAAAAAAGCATTGGTTTTAGCTATGAGTTTTATTAGCCTTGGAATACTTTCTTTTATCTTATATAAATCATAAGTTTTTATCCATGGCTCCAATTGGAGTGAAACCAATTCCCATGGTTTTGTAATATTTTTGTTTACCATTATTGGTAATTTAGAAATGTTTGTTGCTAAATTTTTATATGGAACAAAGCCATAGTCTTGGAGTGATCTTGATGATGATTTCCTTTATTAGGTTTTAGGTTTTTGGTATAACTTTTCCAAGTGCTTAAATTCAAGATACATTCCATGCATGGATGCATTTGATATGTTTGAGAATTTGTTTGTTGCTTTTTCATTCAAATTTTGTTCAAGTATGGTTTTGATGTTTCCATTTAGAAACAAAAAGTTTCTTTTCCCCCTAAATTTCAACATTTGTTTTTTTTTTATTATTTTTCACTTTTCAAAATTTACAAAATTTTGGGATGTGACAAAATGTTTCCTTCCGCAACGACTAGGCCAGTCGATCGTCGTAGAAGGCACGCCTTCCGCGAAGAAAATCTCGGCCCGACCGTGGACGATTCCGAACTTTTTTTTTCTGGTTTCGCGCCCCTCTACTACGAAAAAACCGCTAAAAACATGGAGGAAGCTCGACGTGCACGTGGAAGAAGTAAGATTTCCGCTTCCTCATGAGCTGTTGACTCGCCGAAGTATTTTTTTGCATGTGGGTCGCGAACGTCAGTGACTATAGCCGACCAAAATTTTCGGTCGCGCCTCCCTGATTTGAACTCGATAACGTTGTTCGATGCCTCTTCCATTTAGTCAGACTGCTGGGTCCCACATTTCTGCCTCACATTAGAGGAATCGTGTGTATGATGGATTTTTTCCTTCCCTTTTCTGAACTTGATAGCGTCGCTCGATGCATCTGCCATTTAATCAGGCTGCTGGGTCCCATGTGTCATCTTCACAGTAGAAGAAACGTGTGCATGATAGAATTTTTTCCTTGGCTCGTGCCTTTCTAATATTAACTCGATAACATTTCTCGATCTATCTGCCGTTAATCACGATGCTGGATCCCACATGCCAGCCTATCATTACAAGAATTGAGTTAAGATGAATTTTTTTCCTTCACTCCCACTATCCTATTTCGAACTTGATTGCGCTGCCATTTAATCATGCATCCGGGACCACCTATCATCCTCTCATTAGAATAAACGTGTGTATGATGGATTTTTTGCCCTCGTTCGTGCCATCCTGTTCCAAACTTGATAGCGCTGCTAGATGCATAATCACGTAGCTGGGCCCCACGTGTCATACTCTCGTTAGAAAAAACATGTGTATGATTGAATTTTTGCCCTCGGTCGCGCCTCCGTGTTAACTTTATAGCGTTGCTTGCTGCATTAGCCATTTATTCAGACTGGTGGGTCCCATATGCAGCTTCTCATTAGAAGAATCGTTTGTATATGGTTGAATTTTTCCTTCTCTAGCGCTACCCTGTTCCTAACTAGATATCGTTGCTCGATGAATCTACTATTGGGTAACGCTGCTGGGTCCCACAAGTCAGCATCTCATTAGAAGAAATGTGTGCATGTAGGACTTTTTTCTCACTCGCGCCTCCGTGTTTTGAACTTGGCAACGTTGCTCGATGGATCAGCCGTTTATACTGGATGGTGGGTCCCATATGTCAGCCTCACATTAGAAGAATAGTGTGTATGTGATGGAATTTTTTCTTCTCTAGCGCTACCCTGTTCCGAACTAGATAGCATTGCTCGACGAATATGCCATTTGGTCATGCTGCTGGGTCCCATATGTTAGCATCTCATTATAAGAATGTGTATATGTAGCACCTATATAAGGTCTCTCTTGTGGGTCCCACATGTCAGCCTCTCTGTAAATGAAACATGCTCTGATGGATTTTTTTCTTGCTAGGTCCTCCGTGTTTCGAACTTGGCAACGTTGCTCGATGCATTATCCATTTATACAAGCTGGTGGGTCCCCCATGTCAGCTTCTCATTAGAAGAAACATGTGCATGCTGGACTTTTTTCTCGCTCGCGCCTCCCTATTTCGAACTTGGCAATGTTGTTCGATGCATCAGCCGTTTATATAGGCTGGTGGGTCCCTCATGTCAGTCTCCCATTAAAAGAAACGTGTGCATGCTGGACTTTTTTCTCGCTAGATCCTCCGTGTTTCGAACTTGGCAACGTTGCTCGATGCATCAGCCGCTAATACAAGCTGGTGTGTCCCCCATGTTAGCCTCTCATTAGAAGAAACATGTGCATGCTGGACTTTTTTCTCGCTCAAGTCTCCATGTTTTGAATTTGGCAACGTTGCTCGATGCCTTCACTGTATATGGTTTCGATGCTGGGTCCCAAATGTCTGCCTCATCTGTGCAGGAAATGTGTGTATGTTGAACATTTTTTTTGGCCGCCTCTCCGGTTTGACTGTTGTAACATTGCTTTATGGGGCAGACGTGTATGGTATTGCTGTTGGGGCCCACATGTCGGCCTCTCTTGTATAGTAAGATTGATGGGCGCTAGTTGCAGGCAGGTGGGTCGGCCAAGTCACCCTCTCAGTATAGAAATATTGCTACAGATAAAATGCTAATCTACATACCAACACTATAAGTATAGGATTCGAACTTCAAACTCAAGACTTCAGCACAGGTAAACTACATGCGTTGCCACTATGCAAATAAAATGTTATGCTTTTATAAAATGTTAAAAACATATTCTAACATCGTATATAACTTATTTATTGTCTCCTCAATTTGCTAGTCCATGTGCTACACATGATTGCTGGCAGCTCAACTAAACAATGCTATACATAATATAGTATGTAGTAATTTCTACTTAAAAACATGCATGTGCAGAGTTTTTTTAGGGGTGGGGCGACAATGCTCAAAAAGGCCGAATTGAAGAAAAATGGGCAAGGTAGTCGTTGATGGGCTATTTTCCATGGGCTTTATTCCATGGGCTCTTTGCGGCGACCGAGTGACCCAGAAGAGATCGAATTAGAATGTCTTGGGATATAATGAGGCCGGATGCGCTAATTTCTTTGGGTCGATAGTTAAAATCCCAATGTACGTGCTGGGGATCAGCCGGATTCGAAACAAAACGTCTACTAGGGAAAAAAACAAGGTATAAAATATTCACTGATATTTCTGGGAAATATGTTGACAAATTGGGACAAACACCCCGCGCCCGCCAAAACTTTCCGCCGACACCCCAAACTCCTTCAATCGAGCAACCAAACCCCTGTCTCTTCAAATTTTACGCCATAGATGCACCGGATTAGAACCAAGACGCGAAATTCTCCACACGGCTTTAAAAAAAAAATTCTCGATGACTATCAGTAGTGCCAGTCTACCACGATTGGTCGCGTCGTTTTTCACGAGACGCACCGGCGGGCGGTCAGCTGGGAGATCTCCATGCGTCGCCTACTAGATTCAGGTACTGGAGATTATTCTTGGTTTTTGTTTGTACTCTACCTCTCACAGAAATAGTTAAAGGTTCTGACCATGTAGATTTACATGGAGCTTTCATATTTGGCTAGATAAATCTAGAGTAAAGCTCTAGAAAGTGTTGGAAAACATCTTAAAGGGACTTGGCAGAGATCCTATGCGAGCTTTTTACCTGATATATTCCCCATCATTCTTTGATACGATGGAGCATTTGGCTGTTGATGTACCTGACGACGAAGTACTTAGAGGTACAGTACAATATGGATTGATGTACCCTATAGAACGTCCACTTCGCATTTCTAAGGAGTGGTAAGATATTCGTAGACAGATTGCTAAGTGAGTGTTATGCAAATACATCTTCATATATAAGTAGGCTGTACAAAAATTAGATATATTCAGATGTCTGACTTGGCTATATTTTGTAGGTTCTTCAGGGAAATAAAAATACCAGCAAATTTTGGTTCACCAATAAAAAGACCGGATGGACTAATAAGGTCTAAGGATCATGTAAGACGCTCAAATTGCACTGTGAATTGTCTATGAATTGTCCACATGGGATAACCTCTTGTATATTTTGTAAAACGAGATTTCGGAGCTTGAATTTCTGGCCCTTATCTGTGGTCCTAATGATAGGAGTATAACAACAACTTCAGCAAGAATTTCCAATGGTGTCTACCATAGCACTGATGTATCTTCTGTGGAGACTAACGCAGTTGGAGGTTATCCTGATGAACCTGCACTAGATTGCATTTAAACTCAAAATCCTGCACTTGACATTGTCGTCCCACTGAAAAGAAGGTTGTGGATCTGGTATACCACCTTCTGTAGAACAAGATGCTAGAGGTGATGATTTCCTATGGAAATCCCTGTCATTCTATGACTTGTGCGAGTAGTTATTTTAATGTAATTGAATTGCATGTCCCACTCTATCAATTAAAATGGCAAATCTTTTGCCTTGTTTCAAAAAATAATCGCAAGTCTCCTTGTGTTAGTGGATCCAAAGATGATACAGTTTTTTGTTCAAGTCATGTGAACAAATATGTTTGTATGCATAGTCATAAAATCCGATTGGATTGTTTAAAAAAAGCCGATTGGGTAACAAACAAATTCTGCACGAAGTTGCCAGATCAATAACACGATCATAATGACATTACAATAAAAGGAACAGAACCATCTTTTGACTATGCTTATGAAACGGAGATGAGACAGGAACCATACCTAGAAGTGGCAGAGGCCAATTTCCATGTAGCTCAGTTAGCATTGCTTTATCATCGATAATTATTAAGCATCCAAATATGATTATATACTTGGAGTAGTTCCGGTTCCACACTACAGTTCAACAGCCAAAAGCGTAAAGTATCTCCATAATACAGGTTCCAGAGAAAAGCATACAAATCATAAGAAAGACAGCTCCACATCATTGTTCATCAACTTCAGGTGCAACAGTGTCTGTATATTGTAAACCCAATTCACCACCTCCTTCAGGTGGCAAGATGATTTCGGGACCAGGATCAGCAGCACCAATAGCAGCGCCAACGCCGTTAGCATGCGTCTCCACAATAGGTGAACTATCTAGCACCACAATGTCCGCTAGAGGCTCTTCACTTCCAGTTCCAGCCGCACGAGTCTCAGCCGCTGGTAAAACCAATCCACCACCTCCATCGTCTGGCATGACGATGGCAGGTGCAGGCTCATGAGTACCAGCTGCAGCTGCATCAGTCTCCATAGAAGGTAAACATGGTGGCGTCTCCACAGAAGGTGAATAAGGTGGCGTCTTAAGTGTAGCAATCTGACATCCATTTTCAACTCTGTCATCAGTAAACTAAGAGTCTTCTTCAACTTTGTGCTTCTGCAGTTACAAGATAAATAGAGATTATAACCAAAGCATCTGCGAGGAATGCAATAACATAAGCATCTGCGAGGTACGCAAGAACATATGTCATTCTATTGATTTACCTTGTCATCCGGTATAGCAGAATTCACAGAATTGGAAACTATTTCATCAAGAATCCTCTTTTTGGCTCCATCCCCTATCTTCTTCTGTAGTAAGTTGTAATACTTTTACCAAATTACTATATGATGTTGATCGTCAAACATATGCAAATGTAGAAAAGTTTGCGGTACCGAACTACAAAATTTGAACTGATCCCCACTGTTCTCAGTTATGGGATCTAGCCCAGAAACCAAGCTTCCATGCAATCCTAGTGTACAAAAAAGGATGCATACCTGATATAAGAACTACACTACACATGACAATGCTGCGCATAAATGTGAGAGTGGTTTTAACATAACCGGGTGGGTTGGATTGGTTTTCCTGCGTGGGCTTATGTAGTTTGGTTGCAAACAGGCTAATTCTGACACTGGTTTGGTTTGGTTTAGTTTTATGTAGCAAACAATTTGTGTTAATCAGACCCAGTTACAAATAGTTTAACCGATTGGTGAGATTGGTTTAGGCCTTTTTGCTGAAACTTTCTGCTTGATGCTCATGCTGTTCAGGTGTGTTATTGTTCTTGGTCATACCTAGACACTCAGGCTAACTGGCACCAGTACAATCACATGGGGCAGAGTCATCTGGGTATACTGTTCTCTATCTCCTGCGTGCGCTTCTTAAACTGCACTGAGTCGCGCGAGGACCCAGTAGATAAAACAATTTTCAACCCATTTAGTAATTGGTTTTAACCCATGGATGGGAACTCGGTTTGGTTCAGTTTGGGTGCAAGATTGAGTGGGTTTGGTTCTGGTTGGGTTGATATTATTTTTAGATGGTTTCAGTTTGGGTTGGGCAAATGGGGAAAATCATTCGGGTTCAGTTGGGGCATGGGGCAGTTTTCAGACCATCCCCAGATTTAGCTGCACATTAGACAAGTAAAAATTTAACTGCATCATCAACTCTACCAAGTAAGTTCGGAGTGAATCTAGATACACTCGTTTCACAAAAGCTAAAACATATTCTATTATGAAATGGAGGGAATAGGTACGAGTGTTGTAGTATTTCACAAACCGCCATTGCCGCCACGGGAAAGCGATGACGGATGCGCCGCCGCCCTATAGAAGGTTGCCGCGCCAATATCGCTGCCACCTATACAGGATGGAGCCGAGGAACTGGTCGGAAAAAATATGGAGCGAGAGGCCAGAGCGCGGTAGTAGACGGGGACTGACTTATATGTGCATGGGGGAGGCCGGTGAAGGAGTTAAATCCAACTTGTCTCAGAAGGAACGCGCTACCACATGCACCGGCATGTGCAAAACTCCCTCTCTCCCTCTCTCTCTCTCTCTCTCTCTCTCTCTCTCTCTCTCTCTCTTCTGTGACAGCTACTAAATCCAGCTAGCTGCATCAAGACTAGCATACCGTCGTACAGTACTGCCTTGTCAAATCACTGGCGATGCCATAATGAGCAACATGTTTTTACTTGTAAACTTGGAAAATTCGTGATCCACCGCAAGCAGTTAGAGCGTAGTACCTACACGTCCAACTTACCGATAGTAGCTTGTTACAGGACCTAAACTACAATAAAAAAAGAAACAAAACTACAGAACTGATATACAACTAGTATACCATACAACATTCTGGAAGAAATTAGGTAGTACTAGTAGAGTTACAACTGTACTCCTAAATATAAGGTTCTTTTACGAGCTTGGTGAAAAATACATACTAGAGAAACTACCAACTTTACAAAAGGAGTTTGGTCATATGGAGTATTTTACAAGCCAGAACGGGTGCGAAACTAAATGCTGAGTAGTACTTACATTAGCTAAACCAGCCAAAAGAAAGATTTGAACAAAAGGCCGAGACCAAATGAGTTATCCTTGAACCAGCTCGTTCCACTCCAGGGCGTTTGAGAAGGTTGGGATGAACCAAAATGGATTCTCCGACCATATTCAGCAACTGCTGGTGTGGAAACAAATAGCTGCATCACCATTCAGACTGAAGCGACAAATTTCAGGATGAGTCCCGTACTCGCAACCAACTGCTTGGTGTGAGGTGTAAACACAGTTCCTTCTCGTTAGATGTCCCGGTGGATCATTTTCACCGCCTACTGCAATGTATATAGGATAGTTCACGCCAAGGAAAAGAGAATATGATCCAAGGTCAGTAACCCTTTTCCATGGGTTAGGTGCATTTAACTGGCTTGTGTTCATCGAGAACACCATGCAGTCAAACCCAGAAGGATAGGTGTGAACAGTGAGACCATAGTGAACAACACTAGTATCATTATCAATTGCATTGCCTGGTAAACCTGATGTATAGATGATGGCTATGATAATACAAAACTTTTTAGCTATATAAATTGTGTCATTTGCCTATCATATCATGCTCCATCTAACTATTGCTATGCTTGATATGCATGATTACTTGTTTTCATTAAATTCAATATGAGATATGCACATTTAATAGTTTAGGTAGAATTTTATCCCTCTTTCTTGTCTTTGATATGTGTGTAGGTTTTGATGATGATTATGGATAAAACAAAGGAAAAAGGAACAAAGAGAGTATAGTATGGAGGAGCTGCAGGACTAGACTTAGCCATTTGAGGTGTTGGAAAAAGTTAATTTTTCCAACTTCTAGAAATAAAGATCCGAGAACATGGGATTGTATCCCTTGATGAGACGAATCCAAAAGTCCCAAGAATGCCTAAAACAGAGTTCGTATGAAGAAATGTCGACCAAAATACGAAAGGGTCTACAAGTTCAATGACCAACTATACGGCCGGAGCAAAAATTCCGGCCGTATAGCTCCAGCCGTATAGCTACAAAAAAAGGTCGCAAACAACAAGATTTCTCCCCAGAAGCTCCAGAACCTTCCCAAGTCATATGACGGTATTAGGGGAACCCTAGGGCACCCCAAGGCCTATATAAAGGAGGAAGGGGTCAAGAAACAAGGATACAACACCATAGCCCTCCAGGGGTGGAGCTCCACCTCCACCGCCACCCATCCAATCTTCATAGCGACAGAGCTCTGCCTCAACCACACCTCCGAGATGTAGATCTCCGTCAACACCATCACCATCAAGGCATCTGATATGTCCAATTTGAATCACCATTCTATATCATAATTTGCCTCTATTCATTGATATATGTCTTATTATGAGGTGTTACTTATGTATTTTCCTCTGTTTTTACATGTTGGATGATTCTTGGAGGATGGACTCCCAGAGTCAGGTTTCTGATGGAAAAAGAGGTGTTTTGATGCAATTTCGTGAATATCAGAAAAATACCAGAAAAATATTGGAAAATCATATTTTCCCAGAAGACGGAGTAAGCCAGAAGGGGAGGTGTAGCCGGGCCACAGGGGGCCCACACCCCCTAGGCGTGGGCCCACCTTGCCCTAAAGGTGTGTGGCCCACCGGCCCATCACTCCTCACCTATATCTTCCTCACAGAACCCTAATACCAAGCGAGCAACCACAGAAAGATTTATGCCGCCTCTGCTGGGCGGAAAACACCGAGAGAGAAAGATCTCTCTGACAGACAGATTTCTGCCGGGGAAATTCCTTCCCAGAGAGGGGAGATCGTTGCCATCAACACCTTCATCAAGCCAGGCTTCATCGGGATCATCATCATCCACACCATCATCTCCACCAGCACCATCATCGCCACTCCATCCTGTTGTAACAATTGTATTGGATCTTGTAGTAGTTCTTAGGGGGAAATTTCCTAGTTTTGATTACTATTGTAGTTGATGCTTGTGAGTGGAAACATTGGATTATTGTTTATGTTCAGATTGTTATCCATCACCATATCATCTTTGATCTTGGTCCATATAATGTCTTGTGATAGTTCGTCTAGCTCTTGAGGACATGGGAGAAGTCATGTTGTTAGTAGTGGATTTGTGTTGAGTTATTATTCAATAGTTTAGTATTTAAGTTGTGGTGCTATTTCTTCTAGTGGTGTTATGTGAATGCCGACTACATGATACTTCACCATTTATGGGCCTAGGGGAATGCATTGTATATTTGGCTACTAATTGTGGGGTTGCCGGAGTGACAGAAACCTAAACCCTCGTTAGGACACCTTTGCACAAGGGAGCATAGGATCTCAGAGTTTAAAGTTGTGGTTAGGTTTATATCTTAATTACTTTCCTGTAGTTGCGGATGCTTGTAGAGGGTTTAATCACAAGTATGTATTAGTCCAAGTAAGGTCGTTACATTAGCACAGGTTCACCCACACAACACTTACAACACCAAACAAGAGTACTCATCTATATGAAGCGAAAGCACTTGACAGAATTCCCGTGTGTCCTCGAGAACGTTTGGTCCTTATAAGTATTTCCACAGGCTTATCCTTTGATACGAAAGGATTGGGACACTTGCTGCGTTTGTTCTTTGTCTTTATTAATTGCACTTTGTTTTGTTTCTTTATCAGAAAACCCCTAAAAATCCGTTTGCTAAGTATTTACAGAGAGTTCTTGCTCCTTACCACTAGTCAACACCTTCTGCTCCTCGTTGGGACCGACTCTCATATTTATAGAAAGTACTACGATACACCCCTATACTTCTGGGTCATCAAGACTATTTTTTGACACCGTTGCCGAGGAGTGAAGCGCTATTGAAGAGTGAAACTGGTAAAGGAAACTTCTACTGTGAGTATTGCTTTTTGTTACTGTTTGTTACTCTGTTTCCAATATGGATAAACCACTTGGTTTTCTGTTTGGGAAAACTACTACCACTGTTAGGGTAGTAGATGAACCACCATATGTTGAGATAGATACTTTTAAGATACCTACAAGTATTGTTGATCGTGTTATGGATAATTATTATTTTGGGGATGGAGCTGTCCATCCGGGTGATAATTTGCTTTTTATCCATGAATTATGCATGTTGTTTAAGTGTGAATGTATCACAACTGAACAGGTGAAGAAGAAGTTTCTCTCCATATCCTTGAAAGGGAGAGCTGAAGAATGGTATAAGCTGCTGAAGAATGGACAATCCATGGAATGGGAGGAAATAGCATCTCTCTTTTATTCTAAATTCTATCCTCCCAGTGAGATTCATATGGATAGAAATCTAATATATAACTTTTGGCCTCGTGATGGAGAGAGTACAACTCAAGCATGTAGGAGATTGAAGTTATTAATGCTTAAATGTCCTATTCATGAACTCCCTAACAATATTATTATCAATAACTTTTATGCTAGCCTTTCTCTTCATGATAAAGATTTACTAGATGCTTCTTCTGCTGGATCATTCACACGTATGAAGGAAGAAGCTAAATGGAATCTACTAGACCGTATTCAAGAGAACACTGAAGCCTGGTAGAATGACAAAGGAAGAAAGTCAGGTATAAACTATGATTATGAATGCATAAAATCTTTTATGGGAACTGATGACTTCTGTGATATTAGCAATGAGTTTGGTCTTGATTCCCAAAGTATTGCCAACTGTTTTAAGGCCTTTGCCTCTTGAATAGAAATTCCCAAGAAGAAGTGGAATAAGTACCATGCTCCTTATAAAGATGTTGTTAATCATGGTCCTGTTAGAAGTGCTGAAGTTTGTACTACTAATCATATTGTGCCTGAACCTTATGTTGCGAAAATACCTTTCCCAGCTAAGGTAAAGGAGTACTCTATGATAATTAGTGCGAATAATAAAGGTACTAAGAAAACTGTGGAGCTTGACGAGCAATTGAATATTGAACCTGTGGTAGCTATTGTGAAAGACCCTATCACTAGAAATATAGAGGATGAGCATATTGTCTTCTGTGAAGACGCTTCTAATATTATCTCTCATCCTAGTAAGGCTAGAAAATCTAGTGTTCCTGTGCTTTCTGTTAAAATTGGGGATCATTGTTATTATGGTTTATGTGATATTGGTGCTAGTTCTAGTGCTATTACTTATGAGATTTACAGGGAAATTATGCATGAAATTGGTCCTTGTGAGCTTGAGGACATTGATGTTGTTATTCACCTTGCTAATAACGAAACCATATGCCCTATTGGTATGGTAAGAGATGTGGAGATTCTCTATGGTAAGATTAAATATCCTGCTGATTTTCCAGTGCTTAATTCAGCAGCTAGTAAAACTCTTATCATTTTTGGCAGACCTTTCTTGAACACTTGTGGAGCTATTATATATTGTAAGAAGGAGAGAGTTTTAACTAATTTTGATGGAGATTCTGATGAGTTTAACTTCTCCAAATTTTCTAAAGCTCCTTGTGAAATCAGCTTGCCTAATAAATATTTTAGGATGGAACAACTTGCTTCTATTGATCCAGTTTATGACCTTGGACCTCTTTTTGGTGACTGTAAGTATGCTCATTCTGATGATAAAGTTGTTTCATGTGACAGTTATATTTTCAACTTTATTCAAAGTGCTACTGAAAGTTATTATGAGAGAGGGAAACATGGTTTTATGCAACTCAATAATGTTAAGCTTCCCCGTTTTATGTTGAAAGCTTTGAAGTTGCATTTGTTTTGTCTTCCCATGCTGGTGGCTTTTTGTTTCAACAATTCGTTTTCTCATGATACCCACATGCATAGGAAGTGGGTTACACTCAAGTTTGTTGGTTATTTGCTTCTTGATGCTCTCTTTCACTTCAAATATATATCTCCTTTGTGAGCATCTTTGAAGATATCAAGCCTAACTTAAAGGCAATAAAGAAAAGTACTTGTTGGGATATAACCCAAGAGTTTGGTTGAGTCTTGGAAGTTATTACCTGAGTAATAACCGCTTCTTATCCTTTTGGTTTTGGTTTTTGTGTCAAGCTCAAATACTTTGGAGAAGTGGAGGAGTTCTGAAAAGTGGCTGTCCTGGGACAGATTTTTGTGCTATATTGTAAAAATTCGCGAGGGAGCTCAGTATGTTGGATGGAGCTGCATTTTTTGTGCTTGTTCTCCAGGTTGTTTCCCAAATTTCATTAGTTTTGCACTTTTTGATTTGAGCAACAGTAGGTTTTTAGAAAAATCAATCTTTACCCGCTGGTCTGTTTTGAAAGATTTCTGCCATCGTTTGCATTTGCCTCTTACAGAAGCCATTGTTTTGATGGTTTTTAGTTGAAGTGTGTACCTAAAGGTTTATTTTTTTACACTTATGTTACCATTGAAGTTTGTGTATTGCCTTGTGATAAAAGGAATTTCCAGGAGGAGGAAAGGAGTCTACAGAGTTCGACTTTGAATAGGTAAAAGTGGTGAAATAGAAGGTTCGTGAAACCCCAATATTTTTATATTTTTGATGTTTTTATTACATAATGGAAGTTGCGAGAAGGAACAGAGGAGGAACCGGAGGCCGGGGTGGCCAAACCCACCCCAGTGCGGCCCCACCGGCCGAGCTGGAAGGTGTGCCTCCCGAGCTTTGTCTCGTTTTCAGACGACCTTCCTTATGCTTTGAAACTTCGTCATATATAACCCCCCGGATCCCCCGAGGTTCATGCATCGTGTTCTCATCGTGTTTTCATTTTGATCTGTTTCTGTCAGGAAATCTTCTCAAGTTTAGAGCACCATGGTCTCCGCCAACGACAAAGGCAAGAAGCCCGAGGAAGATGATCCTCACAATCCCAAGGAGGAGGAGATTTTGGTAGGGGATGAAAAAGACATGGAGGAGGACAAGCAACCGTACACCCACGCTACCGTCGCAAGCATTGGAGTGGTGACAAAACCTACCAAGCTTAGGTGTACATCACGAATGTCTATAGGAGGGAAACCTCCACGTCTTATCTACAATCCACGATCATCTCCTCCACGTACCAAGAGACCCTTCCATACTCTTATACATTAGCATCAATACCAACATGTTCCCAAAGGGAATTTTCCCTCGATGTGGGATATGCCTCGTTCTAACCATGCAGGGGAGGAACACACTAAGAAGGAAGGGTGGGGAAAGAATAGTAAGGACTGGAATTCTTGGCCCGACATGATCATGAACTGCATTGAGCAGAATTCGGAGTTGATTCGTACTCTGACCTTTGAGATTGAGGATTTGAAGAAACTTTGTCACATCCCAAGATTTTCCAACTCTTGTTATGTGAAAAATAAATGAATAAAATAAAACTTTGTTGATTTTCAGGGTGAGAAGAAACTTTTGATTCCAATTGGAAACCTTCAAACCTATTTGATCAAACAAATCCTAAAGGGATTTGAAAAGATAAACAATTATTCAAGGAAATATTAAATTTATGAAATTACTATTTTTGGAGTTTTTTAATAAAAAGATTTGATTTCAAAAGAAAAGGATAGAAATTATAAATAAAGATTATTTTATAGAGCCAAATTAAACCTTGGCCAAGCTTTTGGAAATAAAATGTTTTGTTTTGATTAAAAGAGTAAAGGTTTATTTAAATAAAATAATGAGGGTTTATTAATAAACCAATTTTATTAAAATAAAGGGTTTTACCATTTTAATTAAAACATCAAAACTTGTTAAACTATTTTAAACAAGTTTTCCAAGTATTTTATATTCTCAAATAAAACCTACTGAAGTGATTTTGGTTTTATTTTAGATTTCAAAATAAAGATTTTTTAATGAAACAAATCCTATTTGATTTAATAACTAAGGTCCATTTTATTTAATTATTAATGGACCCTAAAATAAAAATATTATATTATTTTGGGACTTTGGTTTATGTTGTTAAACAGAACCAAAACTCAATACAAACTTTGACAAAGGTTTGAATTCATTTGAGTGTTTGATTTGTTGTTTGAATTTCAAAACAGAAAATCAAAACAGAAAAAGAAAAATCAATCAGATCAAAAAAAGGGAAAGACCCAACCCATCTAACCTAGCCCAGTCCTGGCCCAGTTAGCCCACCTCACCCTCTCCCCCGAAGCGTTTTCTCTCACACACGAAACGACCCGCGCAGTGAATGACAATCGGGACCCACTCCTCCTCTCTCCCTCTCGCTGACGCTAGGCCCCACCGCCAGCTCACTGTCTTCAACCCCGCGACGACCTCTTCTCCCTCCCTTCATCGCCGTTTCTGGCTATGATTCCATGGCCTAAATTCGCCTTAACGCGGCCACCATTACTCGCAGTGATCACGCACGCTTAAACACCCACGCCCCCTCTCCATTTCCCCTCTGTCGCCAGAACCTATACGCCCCCAGGCTGTCTCCAATTTCTTCTGCACCGTCGCCTTCTCCGACGAGGTTCTTGACCAATTCCAGCAGCACCGCATCTCCCCTTACCTCCCCAAGCACACGGGCAAGTTCCCCAGAACCAGGCGCACCTCCCCATAGCGCCAGCTTGCTCGCACGCGCCCCTCAGCCTAGACAACGACGACGACCACCATCGCCACCGTCTGCTTCCTCTCCGGCGACCCTCCTCGCAAGCATGTGTCCGCCCCTCTCCTTCCCGATGACACTCCTGCACTCACCGCACTCACCCGCATCTAACCATGCACTTATTTTGCTTCGGGACGATCTACAGCCTCGCCCTCGACCACGACCGCGCTCAACCGACGCCAGCAAGAACTCCGGTGAGCAATAGCCGTGAACTCCATGCGCCCCTTGACTCCTCGAGAACACCTTGAGCTTCCCCAGGCTTCTGCGAACACGGTGAGCATATTCCTTTCCTCACTCGCTTCCTGTAGCATCGACTCTGCCGCCGTCTGACCGCTCCGCCGCCAGTAGCCACCGCAGCGCCGCCCGTCTCTGGCAAGTGTGCTAGATGCCGTGCGATTAGGATCCAGCGGCTAGGATAGAAGCTAGACGAAAGGGTAAGTAGCATCTGCGCGCCGTGCGATATGACTTAATCCAATGGCATGCGTCACTTGATCCACGCAAAACGTTTTCGACGAATCAGAATAGGACGCGTGTCCCAGTCTGTCTGATTTAAACAGAAATTGATCTATTAGATTTCCAATTTTGTAAATTGCATAACTTTAGTTCCACACGTCTAAAATTTGCAAACTTTATATTAATGGAATTAGTGGAACAAGCCCTAGCCAACCATGCCATTGGTTTAGTAAAAAGTTTCTGTTAAATTGTTTGTTTTTGCAGAAACATTTGTATGCTTGTTTAGATGTAAAAAGTGTTCAAAAATAATTTTGGGGATAAAATCTTTGGCAAATGATTTGTTTTGAACCTACTGACCCTAGGAAACAAATTGTGGTTTCAAAAATATATTTGGTGATGCAAAAGAATGATTCTTTTATTTAAAACCAATTCTAGTCAAATAAAAATGTGGTTTATTTATTAAAAATAGTTTTGGAAGAAAACCTTTGGGAAATGTTTTGTTTTAAACTCTCTGACCCCAAACACCAAGTTTTATGGTTTGAAAACATATTTGGTGAACCCTATAGATTAATGCCCTAGTAAAAACATTTCTACACCACATAAAATGATACTTTGTTTTACAAATGGTTTAGGAAGTGAAATCCCTTGCAAATGAATTTTGCCACTTTATAAAATGACCAATAGGTGTTTTCAAATGTTTATGACCCATTAGGAACCACTTTTTCAAATAAAACAAAGCTTGGCATGCTTGCATGCATTATCTTGTTTATATGATTTTATGTGATGAATTGCTTGAATGGTAGATTGAACTTGTGCCTTGCTTGATTGAATTGTAGTGACTTGAAGAGTGTGATTGTAGCAAGGACAAGGAGTGAACTTATACTCTACCAAAAAGGCAAGTGATGCTTCATACTTTTTGTCCCATTACTTTCACTATGCATTAGTGATTTCTCTAAGTAAAACTTGCATGGAATTTTGCTAAGTATAAACCTTGCTATGGGAAAACCTAGTAGATGAAACCTTAGTAGAAATTTCCTAAGTTAAAGATACCTACTACTATCATGCTTATCTTAGCTAATAGAAAACAAGGGTGGAATATATATTCACACTGTGGAAAAATTTCTAAGTCTAAGGACTTGTGTTTTTGTTTAATAAAACAACTAAGTTAATGAATCACCTGGGTGGAATGGTAATTGCTTGGTGGTTTTTGTTTGAGTGGTTACACAAGGCCCATGGATATGGTTTACCTTGTGTATCACACTTGTGGATTGCCACCCAGGAACAAAGAGATTTGAGATGTCAAATGTTGAGAAGCTTCAAGTGCAGCCACTTGGCATTATGGGCTCTGCCTAGATCATATAGGTTGCAAGAACTTAGCCATATGGACAGTTGGTGGTAGTGGGATGATAGGTTGGAACGCGTCCACTTGGTCTAAGGAAAGGCTTCTGAAAGATCTTGTCTTGGTGAAACCAAGTCTTGTGGGGAAAGTGCACCACCTCTGCAGAGTGTAAAATCTAAGTACTTAGCCATGTCCCTGGTAAAGGACAATTTGAGCATCAAGACGTGGAAGCTATCAAGAATCTCATCATCCAAATTTCTAAGTTAAAAACTTATGGTTGAACAAGGGTTAAAGGATCTTGAATCTTTGATTGGGAGATGCCTTGGGAAAGATTATTTTGTCAAGCAGAAACTTAGTGTTTTCAAATGATAAGGAAAATCTATTTTGAGCAATGCAAGCCTAAGCTCCACTTAGCCAAATGCATATAGATGATAGACTCCACTATACTACCATAGTATCACTTGCCAATACAATTCAAATGTATTGACCTTTGTGGCTGTAACTTGTTTGTTGCAGGTTTGTTTGATATTAGTGAAGTTGATTGATTAGGATTACAAGTCTACAACCAACATGTCTGCCTGTGGAACTTTGAAGATGAAGGACCCCATGCTTATAGATATTCTGCTGCAATGTAATGTAATAGCCAAATGAGCTATGTAAGATGTAATAAATTATGTTATTCCTAGTTATAAAGTTGTATTATGACCTTTGTTTCTTGATATTACATCTTAACTGTGGATTCTAGCTATTGATCCAGGGACTAGCATTGTAAACACAGGGGACTCTACTTTATTAAAGGTTGGAAACCTTACAGATGGTATCAGAGCATTGTGTTGCCTGTAGGATTGTAACCCTAGGATTGGACAAAACCCCTTAGGAAAGTAGGAGTTTTATTTGTTCCAAAACTTATTTACAAACAATCTTGTAAACTCTTTCCTCAACCATTTTGGTTTTGATTCTACATCTCATCTATTTCAACTTGATGGAAAAACCTACCCCATGGCCAAAGACTTCACCATGTGCAAAGGACTTCATCAACTCTAATGACTTCGACATCTTCAACTCTAATGACTTCAACATCTTCAACTCTAATGACTTCAACATCTTCAGCATTTTCACCAAGGACTTCAACCTTGGATAGCACTAAGGACTACAAGTGAGACAAGAAATATTGCCCAAGACTTGAAGACTAAGGAAACACAATTAGAAGGAACCATCATCACCTTTGAAGTTTTGTGACCAAAAATTTCCCAAGGAAACCATGATCTCATGCAAGAAGAATCAGCCAAGAAGGATGGAAAGATCACAAGTGAACCATATAGATGTACCACCATATTTAGTTTAAGTCAAGCCCACCAACTTATGTGGTGTAACAAAAATATTTTTGGATGCCTAAAAATATGCTTGAAACTTGTTGTTTGAGTGGAATGTTTGTTTGTGATTGCTTGCATAATGCTTGTGTGAATTGTGATGTGTGTGATTAGAATTATTTCCTTAGAAATATCTTGCCTATTCTAATCTCAATTCAACCCAAACAGATGACTACTCCAAGAGACTCCAACATCAAGGTTAATGATGACAACCACAACCAAGAGGACAACATGAGAAAACTTATAGCAACCCAAAACCAGTTGAGCCAAGAGACAACTCAGCTTTTATCCAACAACAATGGACTAGACCCAGCCATACAAAGGATTTTGAAACTTCAATCCCAATTGTTGCAAGGATTGGTTACTCAAATGATCAACATGGGAGAAAACTTTTCCCAAAGAGCTAATGACAACAAGGATGATAAAGATGTTATTCTAGAAGGAACCCAAGCTTGCAATATTTGTGGAGACAAGGATCATACATCCAAGGAGCATGAAGATCAATGCCCCAAGAAGAGAGAAAGATTTCCCACCTTTGAGGTGAGATATGAAGAGCATGAACTAGAAGAACTCCTAGCTTTGGAGAGACCCAAAAAGAAAAAGAAGGACAAAAGCCAGTTGCAATGTTACAATTGCAAAGAGATGGGACACTATGCCAATGGATGCCTAGAAAAGAAGAAGAACCAAGGAAACAAACAAGAGGAAATGATACCAAAGGAAAAGAAAGATATTAGCCAAGTGTGGTGCAACAACTGCAAAGAGCGAGGACATTATGCAAGCAATCATCCGTAAAAGATGAAACACAAGATAAACAAGCCTATGAGGGATCTCAGCCTTGTCACATGTTTCAAATGCAAGGAGCTAGGCCACTATGCAAACTTCTGTCCAGGAAAGTTACACCAAGATCCCAAGTAAGACAAGATGTAATTTAGATGGAAATTTTTAAGGGTGGTAGTACCCTAGATGCTTTGAGCCTACTTGTAACCCTAGCCTCCCCAAATCTCGGGAAGAGATTTATTTTAAGGGTGGTAGCCTGTCACATCCCAAGATTTTCCAAATCTTGTTATGTGAAAAATAAATTAATAAAATAAAACTTTGTTGATTTTCAGGGTGAGAAGAAACTTTTGATTCCAATTGGAAACCTTCAAACCTATTTGACCAAACAAATCCTAAAGGGATTTGAAAAGATAAACAATTATTAAAGTAAATATTAAATTTATGAAATTACTATTTTTGGAGTTTTTTAATAAAAAGATTTGATTTCAATAGAAAAGGATAGAAATTATAAATAAAGATTATTTTATAGATCCAACTTAAACCTTGGCCAAGCTTTTGGAAATAAAATGTTTTGTTTTGATTAAAAGAGTAAAGGTTTATTTAAATAAAATAATGAGGGTTTATTAATAAACCAATTTTATTAAAATAAAGGGTTTTACCATTTTAATTAAAACATCAAAACTTGTTAAACTATTTTAAACAAGTTTTCCAAGTATTTTATATTCTCAAATAAAACCTACTGAAGTGATTTTGGTTTTATTTTAGATTTCAAAATAAAGATTTTTTAATAAAACAAATCCTATTTGATTTAATAACTAAGGTCCATTTTATTTAATTATTAATGGACCCTAAAATAAAAATATTATATTATTTTGGGACTTTGGTTTATGTTGTTAAACAGAACCAAAACTCAATACAAACTTTGACAAAGGTTTGAATTCATTTGAGTGTTTGATTTGTTGTTTGAATTTCGAAACAGAAAATCAAAACAGAAAAAGAAAAATCAATCAGATCAAAAAGGAAAGACCAACCCATCTAACCTAGCCCGTCCTGCCCGCTTAGCCCACCTCACCCTCTCCCCAAAGCGTTTTCTCTCACACACAAACGACCAAGAGTGAATGACAATCGGGACCCTCCTCCTCTCTCCTCTCGGCGGCCTTAGGCCCCACCGCCAGCTCACTGTCTTCAACCCCGCGATGACCTCTTCTCCCTCCCTTCGTCGTCGTGTCTGGCTATGATTCCGCGGCTTAAATTCGCCTTAACGCGGCCACCATTACTCGCAGTGATCACGCACGCTTAAACACCCACGCCCCCTCTCCATTTCCCCTCTGTCGCCAGAACCTATACGCCCCCAGGCTGTCTCCAATTTCTTCTGCACCGCCGCCTTCTCCGACGAGGTTCTTGACCAATTCCGGCAGCACCGCATCGCCCCTTACCTCCCCAAGCACACGGGCAAGTTCCCCAGACCCAGGCGCACCTCCCCATAGCGCCAGCTCGCTCGCGCGCTCCCCTGAGCCTCGACAACGACGACGACCACCGTCGCCACCGTCTGCTTCCTCTCCGGCTGATGGGGATATGCCTACCGGGGTATACCCAGCAGGACGTTTCCGACTGGCCCAAGAATTGGCGAGTGGGCCTGCAAGACGGCGACTGGATTGAAGCCCAGCAAGGAACCAAGCGACTGGAAGCTAAAGGCCCAGGCGAGTAGATAGGCCCAGTCGGATTAGTTTAAACGAGTACCGAAGCTTTAACTGAATCGGTTGAGATATGTAAACCCTAGGGAAGGTGAGCCTATATAAACCTCCCTATAGGGCGAGTATAGATACGTTCGATCATACAACCAAGCGACTCGCCGCCTAGCCTCCGAGCTCGCCCATTGTACCACCTCCATAATACAATCTAGCAGGAGTAGGTCTTTACCCTCCGGGGGGCCGAACCTGGGTAAAACCCTATGTCTTTGCCCTCATCTTGCACCGCAGATGGCTGGCCGCCCCTGCCCCTCGTTCTACTACTCGTTGCCGATTGCAGCATCTGCCGATTGCAGCATCTGCCGTGACCATTCCCACGACAGTGGTGCCCACCGTGGGGCCTGGCCGATCTGGCCGCTGTTCTGCGGCGAGATCCAATTTGCCCATCAACGAGACGGTCGCCACCGACCGCATGATAGCGATCGACGAGATGCTCCAAATCTTGCCGAGTAGCTACGTCCCGGCGGCGCGGCCCATCGCGCACAACGTGATCCTGCCGATCAGCATGATCAGCCTCTTCGTCAGCCTCACCGACGTCATCGTCTCGGAGGATTCGGCTCGCATCCGCGAGTCGCCGCCACGCGATCGGCTCTCCGAGAGCCAGATCCGCACGATCCATCGCCTCGCCTCCGAGTACAACTCGGCCCACAGCGACGTGGCCGAAAACTCAGCGGCCGCAGGAGACGCGGCCCTCGACGACGACGCTGACTCGGCGACCCCGGCGTCACTTGCCGGGTCCATCACCGCGGCTTCACCCGCGGGCTCCATCACTCAGGTCTCCAACGTGGGAGACTTCGAGGACCCCTCCATCATCGGGATCTTCGAATTTGACTCCGGGTCGGAGAATTCCGCCGACCTCCGCGATGGAACCGGTCGCCACGCCGCGACCTACATGGCGACCGGCACCGATCTGCCGGAGGATCCATTCTCCACCCCAATCCCTCCTAACTCCACGGCAACGGAGGTCGAGGAACTCCGCCTGAAACTGGCGGAGGCGGTGCGCAAGGAACAAGCCGAGCGCGAAAAATTCCGCCTCGAGCAAGGGACGGCGCAGGAGCTATCGCGCTACCACCAACAGCGGATCAGGTCGCGCCTGAACCCTACCGTTCAGGGGCGCGCCCTGAACTTCGACGACGAAAACGCTCCGGCCCGCGTAGCCGAGCGTGCAATCTGCGAGAACGCGCCACCAGGAGGAAGCGCCCGACCCCCGCCAGGGTCAACGGCGATGGGCGCCCCGCCTCCACCCAACCGCACACCCCCCTAGGGACCAGCCGCGGATAGTAGTCTCCTCACGGGAGCGAGACGCAAACGGCCTCCCACTGTTCTCCACCCCGATGGACAACCTCGTGGCAGGCCGAGCAGCAGCCGACAGCATCACGGCCACCGCGGCGCCCTCAGATCCAATACGCCAGGGCCTGCCGCAAAGGCCGCCGAGCAGCAAAGAGCGTCGCCGACTCGCAGGTCGAGTATCGCGTTCCTCGGGGCGAGCGGCCTCGGGCGCCCAATGGCGCAAACACATTCAATTGCCGACCACGGAGCCACTGCAGCTCCAACACCGACCGAACGCAGCACTCTCCAATTAACGACCCTGTGGCGACCAACCTCGTCGCCGCCAACGGTCAACCCATCGACGCCCGCACCCACATCATCAACAACCAAAGCTGGCGCGCACGCCAGCCCGACGACCTGCGACACACCCTAACCAATCGCCGCGACGGCGAGCCCATGGGGTCGCTCAGTCGACTCGGCCCCAAGTGCTTCGGACCAATGATCCGAGGCAAGAAGTACCCGCCAAACTTTAAGGCGCCGAAGGAGATAGAAAAGTACGACCCCTCGTACGACCCCGCTGTCTGGCTCGACACATACCTCATTGCAATGGGGATCGCAGGCCACACCGACCTGCTAGCCGCCCGTTACCTCCCCCTGATGATGGAGGAGACGTGCAGGCAGTGGATCAACACCCTCCCTCAGGATAGTATAGACTCTTGGGAGGAGATGCGCGACGCGTTCGTCAGGCACTTCGAGTGCTCCTACACCCACGCCACCACTATCGAGGACCTGGAGCGCGAGAAGAAGGTCATCGCCCGCACCGTCGCCATTAACACGGTGGCCCAGGTGGACGTTCCCCAGTTCCTCAACTGGTAGGAGCAGCCCATCACCTGGAGTCATCAAGACCACTCGCCACGCATCGAGTACCTAGGTCGATTCGCCCTGGTGGTCAAGCCCAAGGTCGGCGACTACTGGCTCCCCAAGACATTGATGGATGGCGGCAGCTCCATCAACATCCTGTACTTGGACACCTTCAGGCGACTGCGGCTCCCGCAGTCGATGATCGAGAAAACCCACACCATGTTCCACGGCATCGTCCCCGGTCGGAAGGCGTACCTTATCGGCAAGGTCACGCTGCCGGTCACCTTCGGCACACCCGCAAACTTCCGCACCGAGCGGATCATCTTCGAGCTGGTGCCCTTTGATAGCCCTTACCACTGCGTCCTCGGGCGCCAGGCGTTCGCCAAGTTCATGGCAGCGCCACACTACACGTACAACGCGATGAAGCTCCCCGGGCCATGCGGCGTCATCACCATCAACGGCGACCCCGACATGGCCGCCGAGTGCGAGGCCAAAGGAGCCGAGCTCGCTGACGCCGTCATCGCAGCGAAGACCAACCACGCTGATGAACTCGCCAAGTACGCGAGCGGGGTCAACAACGACGACCCCACCATACTCCAGAAGCCCAACTCGGAGGGCGCAAACATCTCAACCTTCGAGGCCACGACGCACACCCGCACCGTCGAGCTGGTCCCAGGCGACTCCAGCCAGACGGTGACGATCGGGACGGGCATGAGCCCAGCATAGGAAGGCGCGCTCATCAAGTTCCTCCGTGAGAACAGGGACATCTTTGCATGGAAGCCCTCTGACATGCCCGGTATCCCTAGGGAGCTCGCTGAGCACAAGCTAAATGCCGACCCCAAAGTGCGACCTGTCAAGCAGTCGCTGCGGCCATTCAATGAAGAGCGCCGCCGAGCAATCACCGAGGAGGTGTAGCGTCTACTAGCTGCAGGCTTCATCCGGCCAATAAAATACTCCAAGTGGCTGGCAAACCCAGTCTTGGTCGAGAAGAAGAACGGGACCTGGAGGATGTGTATCGACTACTTACACAAACCTGAACAGCGCCTGCCCAAAGGAGCAGTTCGTCCTCCCGCGGATCGACCAGATAATCGATTCAACCGCGGGCTCGGAGTCGCTATGTTTCCTCGACGCCTACTCTGGGTACAACCAGATCAAAATGGCTGTTGAAGACGAGGAGAAGACGGCGTTCATCACGCCATTCGGAGCCTTCTGCTACACCGCCATGACCTTCGGCCTCAAAAACGCCGGGGCGACCTACCAGCGGTGCATGCAAAAATGCCTCGCGAGCCAAATTGGCCGCAACATCCACGTCTACATCGACGACGTGGTCGTAAAGTCCGCTCGCCAGGGCGACCTACTCGCCGACCTGGCGGAAACATTCGCCAACCTGCGAAAATACAAGATAAAGCTCAACCCGGGCAAATGCACCTTCGGTGTACCTGCAGGACAACTACTGGGGTACGTCGTCTCCAAACGAGGTATCGAGGCGAACCCCATGAAGATCGACACGATCGCCTGGCTCGGCAAACCCGAGTGCCTGCGCGACGTCCAGAAACTGGTCGGGTGAGTAGCGGCTCTCAGTCGCTTCTTCCCCCGCCTAGGCGAAAAGGCAATGCCCCTATACCTCCTGATGCGCAAGAACCCCACCTTCCAGTGGGACAAGGAGGCGGACGACGCGCTCCGCGACCTCAAAAAGGTGCTACTCGCCGCACCGCTACTCGCCGCCCCCGCCGACAAAGAACCCATGCTGGTTTACGTCGCGGCTTCCGAGCGCGTCGTCAGCGTCGTGATGGTCGTCGAGCGACCGGAGGAAGGAAAGGAGCGCCCAGTACAGCGGCCGGTGTACTACATCAGCGAGGTCCTCACCGAGTCGTGCCAGCGGTACCCTCAGTACCAAAAGCTGGTATACGCGGTCTTCAGAGCTCAGCGGCGCCTGCCGCACTACTTCCAGGAGCACCCGATCACGGTCGTTTCCTCGGCACCACTGCAGGACATCATCCACAACCGTGAGGCGACCGGGCGGGTCGCCAAGTGGGCCGTCGAGATAGGCGTGCACAACATCAAATACGAACCACGAAAAGCGATCAAGTCGCAGGCCTAGCGGACTTCATCGCCGACTGGGAAGAGGCCCAGCAGCCAGAGAAGCTGCCATACCTCCATTACTGGAGCCTACACTTCGACGGTTCCAAGAACGCGGACGGCGCAGGCGCAGGGATCGTGCTAACTTCGCCAAAGGGCGACAAGCTCCGCTATGTCCTCTACCTCGACTTCACACCCTGCACCAACAACATGGCTGAGTACGAGGCCTTACTCCACGGCATGCGAGCGGCCAAGGAGATGAATGTCAACCGCCTACGCTGCTACGGCGATTCCGACCTCGTCGCAGGGCAAGTCGCTGGTACCTGCGACGCCGTCTCCCCCACCATGGCAGCGTACCGCCAAGTAGTGGACAAGTTGGGCGGACACTTCACCGGCTACTCCGTCGAGTGGATCGACAGGCGGAAGAACGAGGAGGCCGACGCACTCTCTCGCATCGGGTCGGCTCGACTCGCACCACCCGCCGGCGTCTTCCTCGACACGATCACCAAGCCATCAGTCTCTCCCCCGAGGGAGATCGACATCGGAGTACCGCTCCAACCAGAGGCAGCCCTGGTCGCACTCGTCAACGAGCCAGACGACTGGACCAAGCCCTACATCGCCTACCTGGAAGCCGGCACCTTGCCGGCAGACGAGACGGAAGCTCGGATGATCGCTCGTCGATGCAATTCTTACGCCATCATTGACGGCGAGCTCCACAAGAGAAGTGTCACCGGCGTGTTCCAACGCTGCGTCCAACCCGCCAAAGGACGCAAGATCCTCCACGACATCCACTCCGGTGACTGCGGCCACCACGCCGGCGCCCGCTCTCTCGTCGCCAAGGCTATGCGACATGGCTTCTATTGGCCCACCGCACACGCCGACGCTGTCAACATTGTCCCCATCACCTGGCCATTCGCTGTGTGGGGCATGGATATGGTAGGCCCCTTCAAGAAGGCCCCCTCCGGCTACACCCACCTGCTAGTTGCGGTCGACAAATTCACAAAGTGGGTGGAGGCCAAGCCAGTTCGGAAATGCGATGGGAAGACCACCACCAAATTCCTACGCGAGCTCATATATCGGGTTCCCAAACAGCATCATCACGGACAATGGCACCAACTTCGCCAAAGGAGCCATGGCTGAATTCTGCGAAGAGCACCACATTCGGCTCGACCTGGGCCGCCCACCCGAATCCAACGGCCAGCGGAACGGGCCAACCAGCATCCTCCACGGCCTGAAGCCGCGACCAAGTACCACTCGAGCGCACTGGTGCCGGGTCGAGGAGTTGCCCTCTGTCATCCGGGGATCCGCACCTCAATGTGTCGACAGGGTTCACCCCCTTCTTCATGGTCTACGGCGCCGAGGCAGTCATGCCCACCGACCTCGAGCACGACTCGCCGCGGGTCGTCCACTACACGGAGGCTGCAAACGAGCTCGCCCGCCAAGACGGGGTCGACCAACTCGACGAAGCACGTGACTTCGCTCGGTCACGCACCGCCATCTACCAGTAGGGACTCCGCCTCTACCACAGCCGGCGGGTGAAAAATCGCACCTTCCAAGAAGGCGACCTGGTGTTACGCCTCATCCAGGACAAGAAGGGCATGCACAAGATTCCCCCCCCGTGGGAGGGACCATTCGCCATCGGGCGAGTACTTGGCAACGACACCTACTACCTCATCGACGTCCGCGGGGACGGCGAACTCGACGTCAAGCGACCATGGAATGTAAACCTCCTACGGAAGTTCTACGCCCAGAACCCCACATATGTACTCTCGAGTCGCTATGAAATAAAAAGAAACGGTTACCGCAAATTGCGCCTACTCTCCATGTCTTGTGCCACTCGCACTCGTAATAACAGCGTTACGCTAACCGCAGAAGTCAACTTTTGGTACAGCGATCGGCACTGCTAAGTAGTGTGGTGCAAGAGCACTGAGTCACCTCAGGTTTTGCATCGTCCATGAAAAACGCCTACCCGGAGCCCCATCGGAGTTGCCTAGCTCAACTGGTTCTACGAACCAAGACAACTGCCTTCGCTTCTTACAGCGACCATGGTCCTCCGCATCCTTGGCATAGCGACTCGAACGGCTAAGTACCATGCTCGGGGACTGAAGACCAGTTCATCGCGAGCGGTCCGGGAAAACGCCAAGTAGGAGAGCATGCCCAGTACTCGCCACGCGACTGACCCCACGGGCCAGGCAGGAGTGACGCGCTCAAACTAACGCGCTAAGTCCTCAACCACCCTCGAGTCGCGCCTAGAACAACCAAGTACCACGCTCGGGGACTCGGCCACCCGACCTCGTTCGCGCAAGGGAAAACGGCAAAGTACAGAGCACTCAAAGGAGTCACCTAGCGACTGGCTCTCTGAGCCCGGGCGAGTCGACCACAATGACAAAACACATAAAAACAACAAACATATCACATACGAGGTAAACCCCACAAAAGGGCGGACGCGCTCGAGGACTCGTTCAAACATCAATCACAAACACATGACAAATACCAAAATAGACACGATGTCTCATTCAATTGCATGTCGCATTGTCTCATGTTACAAAATATGCCCGCATGGCAGACCTGCTGCTAACGCCACAAGGCAAACTATCCTACTCTGCAGGCTTTGATGACGACTCGCCAACACCCCGGCGATTGCGGATGAACGGCGTGTACGGGTTCGACGGATATGTCGTTAGTTCACCCGCCATCGCCGCGCGAAAGGGTTGCTCGACCTTGAAATCACGATGCGGCGGCTCGGGGTCGTTCGGCACGACGACCGTCTCCTGGTACGGAAGGAGGTCGCCCATTGCCCAGACACGCTCCGAGTATGCGGCGGCGCGATCCTGCAACTTGAGGACCTCGGAAAGCTCCACCACGCCAGTCGACAATGGGTTGACACTAGTCACATCGTCGATGTCGAAGTCCTCGGGGAAGTGGGCAAGTCCAAGACTAAGTGCCGTCGCCGCTCTGCGCCAAAACACCGACCGCGTCATGAACTCAACGACCGTGGGCGCCTTCTCCAAATACCTCCACACCTCAACGAGGTCGCTGGGAATCACTTCTGTGGCGATATCTCTTGGAGATAGGCACGGATGCACGTCGCCGACAATGTTGCCGAGTCGACAAGCATGTTTACACACTGCCGCGCGTCGAACAAGCTCGCCTCTTCCGCGCTATCAATGATGCGACCTGCGAGTAGAAGATAAAAATGAATACGACGGACACCACAAAAGGCACAACTACTGAAAGAGGCAGACGCACTTACCAATCAACAGGCGGGCGAGATCCGTGATGAAGCATGGAAGCGACGTATGGTCGTCCTGAATCCCAGCAACAAGGGAATCCGACACTTTGCGACCCTCTTCGGCGGCCGCAATGGCGGCCTTGGCTCGCCCATCAGCCGATCTCGCTTCTTCATTCGCCTCCCGCAGCTCGCGCTCGAGGTCGGCGATCCGCTGTTTAGCCGCACTCAAAGCCGATTGCGCCGCCGCCAATTCACCAGCGGGGACAAGTCCCTGGCGAGCTTCCTCTGCCTTCGCGGCAACATCCTAAAGCCCTTTGTTCGCCTCCTGGACGATGGCCGCCTTTCTCCGCTGTTTGTTTTCTGCCAATCGGCCGATTCAAGCCGCACCGCACATCACCAAAAGGTTAATCAAAGCAAAATTCCTAAGTGCCCACCCGCTGAAATTCAGCGAATGCGCACTCGGGACCGACAATCGTGGTTTTATGCCCACCCGCTGAGATTCAGCGAGTGCGCACTCGGGGACTGGTATTCAAAGAAATTCCTAAGTGCCCACCCGCTGAAATTCAGCGCGTGCGCACTCGGGGACTGGTTGCGAAAAATAAAGATAAGACATTAAAATAATCAGGCCGCTGCAAAGCACCGACCTAATCCTCGGGGACTGGAGGTACCTGGATGGCTGCGCCAAGCATGTCGTGGAGTTGTATCGCGTCCACGGACGCGAGGAGAGCCGGCGTGTGCCCACAACGTTGGTCGACTTCAGCATCGGCGGTCCCAGGAGCGTGGCTCGAGGGCGAAGTTCCACTCGCCGCGGCCGCCTTGGTCATGAAGCGCGGGAAGGTGGCGATAGAGGCACCCGCCCCAAAGGAGGTCGGCTCGGCCGTTCCAGGCAAGGGAGCGCCCTCCTTCGTAGACGCGGCTGCCTCCGTTACGGGTCCAGCTGGCGCGACCGCCGTGTCGTCAGAAATCGTGACGACGTCGTCACCCTTGGCCTTCTTGCTGCCATCCGCAGAGACGACGACCTCGTCCGCCTTCCTCTTGCGGGAAGGATCCTCCTCGCTAACGACGGGTGGCACCTTAGCCACGGTTGGGTGGCCCATCCTCTTCACCCCGGTCCTGTTCAACAATCATGTAAGCAATATAATTCGAGCTGCTATGGAAGACAAAGGAGGGAGAGTGTACTCACTTGGCGACTGGAATGAAGCGTAGTCCCGTACGGAGGCTGGCTGGCTTCTCTAGTTCGGGGCCCAGTCGGCGGCTGAGCCCCATTTCCAGAACGTCGCGTGCCCAAGACACGGAAGGTTTCTTCGTTGTTGAGGCCGCAACCGGAGCCTCCAGAACGTCTTCAACAGGAGCTTCCTTATGAGGCGAAGCCGCTGCGACCGAGGCGTCCCCCAGCCCAGAGACTGGGGCGAATGGCGGAGGCATCGATGCCAGGGGCACCTCGATGGTGGCCGTGTCCAACGCGGCTGTCATTGGCGGCGCCTAGTCCTTGGCCGGGCTGAAGCGCCGTAATCGCTCGCTGAATGTGGCGGGCGAGGCCTCGTCGGTTTGGTCTTCGTCTTCCTGAGGCGCCTTCACCTCCTTTTCCTTCTTCTTCTTTTTGATGGAGCATTCGGCGCCGAGGTGGTTTCTGGAAGCTCGTCGTCGTCATCGTGGCGTTCGAGGCTTTTACTTGCCTCAAGCTCTCTTTGACGCTGCCCACGGGTCTTGCGGAGCAGTGGGGCGATTTCCTCGGATTCGCTCCGCCGCCGTCGCCGCTCCCGGCGTTGCCCTTGGCGGGAGGCGACTCGTCCACGTCCTGGACGGACGAGCTCGAGTTCTCATCGTCCGAAGGTGGGAGCCATCCTTCCACCACTTGGAATAGCTGCAATGAATACAAGATGAAATTAGAATTACCGCGACTGCATAAACTGCGACTACGAGCGAAGTGAAGCGATTACCGTTGGGGTTGGGCAACGCTTTGTATAGGGGGACTCCACTCTGAGGCCCCGGTACACCGCTGGGTGATTTTCTTCAAGGCCGGGATGTAGTCCTCCAGCTTCCACTCGCCGAGGCAGCCTTTCGAGTCTTCCCGCCCGTACCCAGCATGTAGTGCTTGACCAGCGGAACGGTAACCGCCGCCAACTTCAGCCACTCGACTCGCCGGCCCTCTCACTATGACAGTGTTTTGCCGATTCGATACGCCAAAGCTGCGACCTGGATGATTGGTTTCTCCTCTATACGGGAGCCTGCCGACGATTCGACTGGGTGTCCACTCTGAAGCCGTATACTCCGACTACCAGCAGCCACCTGCGCCTAATCGGCGGCGGCCTCGGGGACTACTGATGGGGATATGCCTACCGGGGTATACCCAGCAGGACGTTTCCGACTGGCCCAAGAATTGGCAAGTGGGCCTGCAAGACGGCGACTAGATTGAAGCCCAGTAAGGAACCAAGCGACTAGATAGGCCCAGTCGGATTAGGTTAAACGAGTACCGAAGCTTTAACTGAATCGGTTGAGATATGTAAACCCTAGGGGAGGTGAGCCTATATAAACCTCCCTATAGGGCGAGTAGAGATATGTTCCATCATACACCCAAGCGACTCGCCCCCTAGCCGCCGAGCTCGCCCATTGTACCACCTCCATAATACAATCTAGCAGGAGTAGGTCTTTACCCTCCGGGGGGCCGAACCTGGGTAAAACACTGTGTCTTTGCCCTCATCTCGCACCGCAGATGGCTGGCCGCCCTTGCCCCTCGTTCTACTACTCGCTGCCGATTGCAGCATCTGCCGTGACCATTCCCACGACACCGGCGACCCTCCTCTTAAGAACTCCGGTGAGCAATAGCCGTGAACTCCGTGCGCCCCTTGACTCCTCGAGAACACCTTGAGCTTCCCCAGGCTTCTGCGAACACGGTGAGCATATTCCTTTCCTCCCTCGCTTCCTGTAGCATCGCCAGATGACCGCCTCCGCCACGCCAAGAGCCACCGCCTGCCTCGGCAAGTGTGCTAGATGTCAGGCGATTAGGATCCAGCTAGGATAGAAGCTACGAAGGGTAAGTAGCATCTCAAGCCAGTGCGATATGACTTAATCCAGCCTCGTGTCGCCACAAGCTTTTGGAAATAAAATGTTTTGTTTTGATTAAAAGAGTAAAGGTTTATTTAAATAAAATAATGAGGGTTTATTAATAAACCAATTTTATTAAAATAAAGGGTTTTACCATTTTAATTAAAACATCAAAACTTGTTAAACTATTTTAAACAAGTTTTCCAAGTATTTTATATTCTCAAATAAAACCTACTGAAGTGATTTTGGTTTTATTTTAGATTTCGAAATAAAGATTTTTTAATAAAACAAATCCTATTTGATTTAATAACTAAGGTCCATTTTATTTAATTATTAATGGACCCTAAAATAAAAATATTATATTATTTTGGGACTTTGGTTTATGTTGTTAAACAGAACCAAAACTCAATACAAACTTTGACAAAGGTTTGAATTCATTTGAGTGTTTGATTTGTTGTTTGAATTTCAAAACAGAAAAAGAAAAATCAATCAGATAAAAAAAAGGGAAAGACCCAACACATCTAACCTAGCCCAGTCCTGGCCCAGTTAGCCCACCTCACCCTCTCCCCCGAAGCGTTTTCTCTCACACACGAAACGACCCGCGAAGTGAATGAAAATCGGGACCCACTCCTCCTCTCTACCTCTCGCTGACGCTAGGCTCCACCGCCAGCTCACCGTCTTCAACCCCGCGACGACATCTTCTCCCTCCCTTCGTCGCCGTTTCTGGCAATGATTCCGCGTCTTAAATTCGCCTTAACGTGGCCACCATTACTAGCAGTGATCACACACGCTTAAACACCCACGCCCCCTCTCCATTTCCCCTCTGTCGCCAGAACCTATACGCCCCCAGGCTGTCTCCAATTTCTTCTGCACCGCCGCCTTCTCCGACGAGGTTCTTGACCAATTCCGGCAGCACCGCATCGCCCCTTACCTCCCCAATCACACGGGCAAGTTCCCTGCACTCCAGCGCACCTCCCCATAGCGCCAGCCAGGCCCTGAGCCTCGACAACGACGACGACCACCGTCGCCACCGTCTGCTTCCTCTCCGGCGACCCTCCTCGTAAGCATGTGTCCGCCCCTCTCCTTCCCGATGACACTCCTGCACTCACCGCACTCACCCGCATCTAACCGTGCACTTATTTTGCTTCGGGACAATCTGCAGCCTCGCCCTCGACCACGACCGCGCGCAACCAACGCCAGCAAGAACTCCGGTGAGCAATAGCCGTGAACTCCGTGTGCCCCTTGACTCCTCGAGAACACCTTGAGCTTCCCCAGGCTTCTGCGAACACGGTGAGCATATTCCTTTCCTCCCTCGCTTCCTGTAGCATCGACTCCGCCACTGCCCGACCGCCGCCGCCAAGAGCCACTAGCCACCGCCTCGGGCAGTGTGCTAGATGCCGTGCGATTAGGACACAGCGGCTAGGATAGAAGCTAGACGAAAGGGTAAGTAGCATCTGCGCGCCGTGCGATATGACTTAATCCAACGGCCTGCGTCGCTTGATCCACGCGAAACCTTTTCGACGAATCAGAATAGGACGCGTGTCCCAGTCTGTCTGATTTAAACAGAAATTGATCTATTAGATTTCCAATTTTGTAAATGGCATAACTTTAGTTCCACACGTCCAAAATTTGCAAACTTTATATCAATGGAATCAGTGGAACAAGCCCTAGCCAACCATGCAATTTGTTTAGTAAAAATTTTCTGTTAAATTGTTTGTTTTTGCAGAAACATTTATATGCTTGTTTAGATTGTAAAAATTGTTCAAAAATGATTTTGGGGATAAAATCTTTGGCAAATGATTTGTTTTGAACCTACTGACCCTAGGAAACAAATTGTGGTTTCAAAAATATATTTGGTGATGCAAAAGAATGATTCTTTGATTTAAAACCAATTCTAGTCAAATAAAAATGTGGTTTATTTATTAAAATAGTTTTGGAAGAAAACCTTTGGGAAATGTTTTGTTTTAAACTCTCTGACCCCAAACACCAAGTTTTATGGTTTGAAAACATATTTGGTGAACCGTATAGATTAATGCCTTAGTAAAAACATTTCTACACCACATAAAATGATACTTTGTTTTACAAATGGTTTAGGAAGTGAAATCCCTTGCAAATGACTTTTGCCACTTCATAAAATGACCAATAGGAGTTTTCAAATGTTTATGACCCATTAGGAACCACTTTTTCAAATAAAACAAAGCTTGGCATGCTTGCATGCATTATCTTGTTTATATGATTTTATGTGATGAATTGCTTGAATGGTAGATTGAACTTGTGCCTTGCTTGATTGAATTGTAGTGACTTGAAGAGTGTGATTGTAGCAAGGACAAGGAGTGAACTTATACTATACCAAAAAGGCAAGTGATGCTTAATACTTTTTGCCCCATTACTTTCACTATGCATTAGTGATTTCTCTAAGTAAAACTTGCATGGAATTTTGCTAAGTATAAACCTTGCTATGGGAAAACCTAGTAGATGAAACCTTAGTAGAAATTTCCTAAATTAAAGATACCTACTACTATCATGCTTAGCTTAGATAATAGAAAACAAGGGTGGAATATATATTCACACTATGGAAAAATTTCTAAGTCTGAGGACTTGTGTGTTTGTTTAATAAAACAACTAAGTTAATGAATCACCTGGGTGGAATGGTAATTGCTTGGTGGTTTTTGGTTGAGTGGTTACACAAGGCCCATGGATATGGTTTACCTTGTGTATCACACTTGTCGATTGCCAGCCAGGAACAAAGAGATTTGAGATGTCAAATGTCGAGAAGCTTCAAGTGCAGCCACTTGGCATTATGGGCTCTGCCTGGATCATATAGGTTGCAAGAACTTAGCCATATGGACAGTTGGTGGTAGTGGGATGATAGGTTGGAACGCGTCCACTTGGTCTAAGGAAAGGCTTCTGAAAGATCTTGTCTTGGTGAAACCAAGTCTTGTGGGGAAAGTGCACCACCTCTGCAGAGTGTAAAATCTAAGTACTTAGCCATGTCCCTGGTAAAGGACAATTTGAGCATCAAGACATGGAAGCTATCAAGAATCTCATCATCCAAATTTCTAAGTTAAAAACTTGTGGTTGAACAAGGGTTAAAGGATCTTCAATATTTGATTGGGAGATGCCTTGGGAAAGATTATTTTGTCAAGCAAGAACTTAGTGTTTTCAAATGATAAGGAAAATCTATTTTGAGCAATGCAAGCCTAAGCTCCACAGCCAAATGCATATAGATGATAGACTCCACTATACTACCATAGTATCACTTGCCAATACAATTCAAATGTATTGACCTTTGTGGTTGTAACTTGTTTGTTGCAGGTTTGTTTGATATTAGTGAAGTTGATTGATTAGGATTACAAGTCTACAGCCAACATGTCTGCCTGTGGAACTTTGAAGATGAAGGACCCCATGCTTATAGATATTCTGCTGCAATGTAATGTAATAGCCAAATGAGCTATGTAAGATGTAATAAATTATGTTATTCCTGGTTATAAAGTTGTATTATGACCTTTGTTTCTTGATATTACATCTTAACTGTGGATTCTAGCTATTGATCCAGGGACTAGCATTGTAAACACAGGGGACTCTACCTTAGTAAAGGTTGGGAACCTTACAGATGGTATCAGAGCATTGTGTTTCCTGTAGGATTGTAACCCTAGGATTGGACAAAACCCCTTAGGAAAGTAGGAGTTTTATTTGTTCCAAAACTTATTTACAAACAATCTTGTAAACTCTTTCCTCAACCATTTTGGTTTTGATTCTACATCTCATCTATTTCAACTTGCTGGAAAAACCTACCCCATGGCCAAAGACTTCACCATGTGCAAAGGACTTCATCAACTCTAATGACTTCGACATCTTCAACTCTAATGACTTCAACATCTTCAACTCTAATGACTTCAACATATTCAGCATTTTCACCAAGGACTTCAACCTTGGATAGCACTAAGGACTACAAGTGAGACAAGAAATATTGCCCAAGACTTGAAGACTAAGGAAACACAATTAGAAGGAACCATCATCACCTTTGAAGTTTTGTGACCAAGAATTTTCCCAAGGAAACCATGATCTCATGCAAGAAGAATCAGCCAAGAAGGATGGAAAGATCACAAGTGAACCATATAGATGGACCACCATATTTAGTTTAAGTCAAGCCCACCAACTTATGTGGTGTAACAAAAATATTTTTGGATGCCTAAAAATATGCTTGAAACTTGTTGTTGAGTGGAATGTTTGTTTGTGATTGCTTGCACAATGCTTGTGTGAATTGTGATGTGTGTGATTAGAATTATTTCCTTAGAAATATCTTGCCTATTCTAATATCAATTCAACCCAAATAGATGACTACTCCAAGAGACTCCAACATCAAGGTTAATGATGACAACCACAACCAAGAGGAAAACATGAGAGAGCTTATAGCAACCCAAAACCAGTTGAGCCAAGAGACAACTCAGCTTTTAGCCAACAACAATGGACTAGACCCAGCCATACAAAGGATTTTGAAACTTCAATCCCAATTTTTGCAAGGATTGGTTACTCAAATGATCAACATGGGAGAAAACTTTTCCCAAAGAGCTAATGACAACAAGGATGACAAATATGTTATTCTAGAAGGAACCCAAGCTTGCAATATTTTTGCAGACAAGGATCATACATCCAAGGAGCATGAAGATCAATGCCCCAAGAAGAGAGAAAGATTTCCCACCTTTGAGGTGAGATATGAATAGCATGAACTAGAAGAACTCCTAGCTTTGGACAGACCCAAAAAGAAAAGGAAGGACAAAAGCCAGTTGCAATGTTACAATTGCAAAGAGATGGGACACTATGCCAATGGATGCCTAGAAAATAAGAAGAACCAAGGAAACAAACAATGTGAAATGATACCAAAGGAAAAGAAAGATATTAGCCAAGTGTGGTGCAACAACTGCAAAGAGCTAGGACATTATGCAAGCAACTGTCCAGAAAAGATGAAACACAAGATAAACAAGCCTATGAGGGATCTCAGCCTTGTCACATGTTTCAAATGCAAGGAGCTAGGCCACTATGCAAACTTCTGTCCAGGAAAGTTACACCAAGATCCCAAGTAAGACAAGATGTAATTTAGATGGAAATTTTTAAGGGTGGTAGTACCCTAGATGCTTTGAGACTACTTGTAACCCTAGCCTCCCCAAATCTCGGGACGAGATTTATTTTAAGGGTGGTAGCCTGTCACATCCCAAGATTTTCCAAATCTTGTTATGTGAAAAATAAATGAATAAAATAAAACTTTGTTGATTTTCAGGGTGAGAAGAAACTCTTGATTCCAATTGGAAACCTTCAAACCTAATTGATCAAACAAATCCTAAAGGGATTTGAAAAGATAAAAAATTATTAAAGGAAATATTAAATTTATGAAATTACTATTTTTGGAGTTTTTTAATTAAAAGATTTGATTTCAAAAGAAAAGGATAGAAATTATAAATAAAGATTATTTTATAGAGCCAAATTAAACCTTTGCCAAGCTTTTGGAAATAAAATGTTTTGTTTTGATTAAAATAGTAAAGGTTTATTTAAATAAAATAATGAGGGTTTATTAATAAACCAATTTTATTAAAATAAAGGGTTTTACCATTTTAATTAAAACATCAAAACTTGTTAAAATATTTTAAGCAAGTTTTCCAAGTATTTTATATTCTCAAATAAAACCTACTGAAGTGATTTTGGTTTTGTTTTAGATTTCAAAATAAAGATTTTTTAATAAAACAAATCCTATTTGATTTAATAACTAAGGTCCATTTTATTTAATTATTAATGGACCCTAAAATAAAAATATTATATTATTTTGGGACTTTGGTTTATGTTGTTAAACAGAACCAAAACTTAATACAAACTTTGACAAAGGTTTGAATTCATTTGAGTGTTTGATTTGTTGTTTGAATTTCAAAACAGAAAATCAAAACAGAAAAAGAAAAATCAATCAGATAAAAAAAAGGGAAAGACCCAACCCATCTAACCTAGCCCAGTCCTGGCCCAGTTTGGCCACCTCACCCTCTCCCCCGAAGCGTTTTCTCTCACACACGAAACGACCCGCGCAGTGAATGACAATCGGGACCCACTCCTCCTCTCCTCTCACGACGCTTAGGCCCCACCGCCACCATCGCCTTCAACCCTGACGACCTCTTCTCCTCCCTTCACATCAAGCTCGCTATGATTCCACGTCTTAAATTCGCCTTAACGCGGCCACCATTACTCGCAGTGATCAGGCACACTTAAACACCCACGCCCCCTCTCCATTTCCCCTTTGTCGCCAGAACCTATACGCCCCCAGGCTGCCTCCAATTTCTTCTGCACCACCGCCTTCTCCGACGAGGTTCTTGACCAATTCCGGCAGCACCGCATCGCCCCTTACCTCCCCAAGCACACGGGCAAGTTCCCCAAACCCAGGCGCACCTCCCCATAGCGCCAGCTCGCTCGCGCGCGCCCCTGAGCCTCGACAACGACGACGACCACCGTCGCCACCGTCTGCTTCCTCTCCGGCGACGCTCCTCGTAAGCATGTGTCCGCCCCTCTCCTTCTTGATGACACTCTTGCACTCACCCGCATCTAACCGTGCACTTATTTTGTTTCGGGACGATCTGCAGCCTCGCCCTCGACCACGACCGCGCGCAACCGACGCCAGCAAGAACTCCGGTGAGCAATAGCCGTGAACTCCGTGCGCCCCTTGACTCCTCGAGAACACCTTGAGCTTCCCCTGGCTTCTGCGAACACGGTGAACATATTCCTTTCCTCCCTCGCTTCCTGTAGAATCGACTCCGCCGCCGTCTGACCGCTCCGCCGCCAGTAGCCACCGCAGCGCCGACCGTCTCTGGCAAGTGTGCTAGATGTCGTGCGATTAGGATCCAGCGTCTAGGATAGAAGCTAGACGAAAGGGTAAGTAGCATCTGCGCGCCGTGTGATATGACTTAATCCAACGGCCTGCGTCGCTTGATCCACGCGAAACGTTTTCGACGAATCAGAATAGGACGCGTGTCCCAGTCTGTCTGATTTAAACAGAAATTGATCTATTAGATTTCCAATTTTGTAAATTGCATAACTTTAGTTCCACACGTCCAAAATTTGCAAACTTTATATCAATGGAATCATTGGAACAAGCCCTAGCCAACCATTCCATTTGTTTAGTAAAAATTTTCTGATAAATTGTTTGTTTTTGCTGAAACATTTGTATGCTTGTTTAGATTGTAAAAATTGTTCAAAAATGATTTTGAGGATAAAATCTTTGGCAAATGATTTTTTTTATAACCTACTGACCCTAGGAAACAAATTGTGGTTTCAAAAATATATTTGGTGATGCAAAAGAATGATTCTTTTATTTAAAACCAATTCTAGTCAAATAAAAATGTGGTTTATTTATTAAAAATAGTTTTGGAAGAAAACCTTTGGGAAATGTTTTTTTTAAACTCTCTGACCCCAAACACCAAGTTTTATGGTTTGAAAACATATTTGGTGAACCCTATAGATTAATGCCTTAGTAAAAACATTTCTACACCACATAAAATGATACTTTGTTTTACAAATGGTTTAGGAAGTGAAATCCCTTGCAAATGACTTTTGCCACTTTATAAAATGACCAATAGGTGTTTTCAAATGTTTATGACCCATTAGGAACCTCTTTTTCAAATAAAACAAAGCTTGCATGCTTTCATGCATTATCTTGTTTATATGATTTTATGTGATGAATTGCTTGAATGGTAGATTCAACTTGTGCCTTGCTTGATTGAATTGTAGTGACTTGAAGAGTGTGATTGTAGCCAGGACAAGGAGTGAACTTATACTCTAACAAAAAGGCAAGTGATGCTTCATACTTTTTGTCCCATTACTTTCACTATGCATTAGTGATTTCTCTAAGTAAAACTTGCATGGAATTTTGCTAAGTATAAACCTTGCTATGGGAAAACCTAGTAGATGAAACCTTAGTAGAAATTTCCTAAGTTAAAGATACCTACTACTATCATGCTTAGCTTAGCTAATAGAAAACAAGGGTGGAATATATATTCACACTATGGAAAAATTTCTAAGTCTGATGACTTGTGTTTTTGTTTAATAAAACAACTAAGTTAATGAATCACCTGGGTGGAATGGTAATTGCTTGGTGGTTTTTGTTTGAGTGGTTACACAAGGCCCATGGATATGGTTTACCTTGTGTATCACACTTGTGGATTGCCACCCAAGAACAAAGAGATTTGAGATGTCAAATGTTGAGAAGCTTCAAGTGCAGCCACTTGGCATTATGGGCTCTGCCTGGATCATATAGGTTGCAAGAACTTAGCCATATGGAGAGTTGGTGGTAGTGGGATGATAGGTTGGAACGCGTCCACTTGGTCTAAGGAAAGGCTTCTGAAAGATCTTGTCTTGGTGAAACCAAGTCTTGTGGGGAAAGTGCACCACCTCTGCAGAGTGTAAAATCTAAGTACTTAGCCATGTCCCTGGTAAAGGACAATTTGAGCATCAAGACATGGAAGCTATCAAGAATCTCATCATCCAAATTTCTAAGTTAAAAACTTGTGGTTGAACAAGGGTTAAAGGATCTTCAATCTTTGATTGGGAGATGCCTTGGGAAAGATTATTTTGTCAAGCAAAAACTTAGTGTTTTCAAATGATAAGGAAAATCTATTTTGAGCAATGCAAGCCTAAGCTCCACAGCCAAATGCATATAGATGATAGACTCCACTATACTACCATAGTATCACTTGCCAATACAATTCAAATGTATTGACCTTTGTGGCTGTAACTTGTTTGTTGCAGGTTTGTTTGATATTAGTGAAGTTGATTGATTAGGATTACAAGTCTACAACCAACATGTCTGCCTGTGGCACTTTGAAGATGAAGGACCCCATGCTTATAGATATTCTGCTGCAATGTAATGTAATAGCCAAATGAGCTATGTAAGATGTAATAAATTATGTTATTCCTGGTTATACAGTTGTATTATGACCTTTGTTTCTTGATATTACATCTTAACTGTGGATGCTAGCTATTGATCCTGGGACTAGCATTGTAAACACAGGGGACTCTACCTTATTAAAGGTTGGGAACCTTACAAACTTATTGAAGATCTTATCAAAAGAACATCACCACCATCGAAGGAGTAATTCATCATTAGGTTTGGCATCCCCTTGGCTTGTTCCAAGCTTGGGGGGAGTGCCGCGTTCTCACCATCATTATCTTTCATATTTTACCTTTTTAGTGGATTCATATCTTTGGTAGAGAGGTTATATTATAGTTTGGTTTTCATGTGGAAGTATCTATCCTTTAGTTGATTATCTATGTATCCCTTGGTGTGAGTGCCTTTATGGAATATTAATGAGAAGTTTCATCTTTTACGTTTTGCACTTCTTATTTTAGTTTGCAATCTCTATTATATGATGGATCTTGTTGATCAGTATTGGCATCACTTTGGGAGCATCAAGTAAATCTAAATTGGTTTTGGAAAACCATGCTCTGGTCAGTATCAACACTTTTTGAGGTTTGAAAGGAAAAGAGAAAAATCTTACAGGTATTTTGTATCATTTTTTTCTTTCTTGTTGGCTCATAATCTTAGTATTCTTTATTTAAGATCTTTTGTGTCTTCAAGGAAGATTGCATGTTTGTCTTTATCACTTGTAAGTTTTCTTGTTTCTTTCAACTCTATTGATTGCTACCCAGCCTTGCTAGCCAAAAACCTGTTTTGAGAAGGCATACTTCTCATGTTTCCAACTCCTTTGAACCAAAACCAGTGCCATTTGTGTCCACCATATCTACCTATTAGCATTATTTCTATTCCAAGCAAATTCTCAAGCTTCATCTATCTTTCAAATTAAAAAGTATTTTGTTATGTGAAAACTAGTTAGTAAAGCTCTCACGAACTTGATGGCACACCTTATTTTCTTGCCCCTAATAAACTTGAACCATTATCTCATCGAAGTTGTATATGCTTGCATCTATACGTTGGAATTAGTAGAACCGTGCTGTCACGAGGAACGCTTTCAACATTGAACATGTACGTTGTACACAGTTGATATCATGCTCTTTTGTTTATGGATGTCGACGGTGTGAAATAAAGAGGGAACTTGTAAGTCCATGGAGTGATGTATGTGTGTTAGAGAAACACCTGGGCCGCTAGCCTAAGCCATGCCTAATCATGGTGGAAACTTGCAGCATCACCATAATGAGCATTCTATGAAGCATCCTCAATAAAAAGCTATGCACATAGTAAATAAAAAGATCGCTGGGATGCTCATTGTCTGCTTGCCTTGTCATTTTGGTTATGGGATAGCTCATGTACCATGTGCAAGGGGTACCCCATTGGCGGTATTTATGATACACATGTACTTACAATGATAAGAACTTACCGGTAACCAAAGTTGAGTAGCATGAGGAGCGGCCCTCGTACTCAAGGGACATGATATTGCCAACTTATATTTCATCAAGCATATACTCCATCTTTGAGCACTTTAACCTTAATCATCTCAATATGCCTATGATACGGGCAATGAGGGCTCAAAGCTAGTAAGTACCATAATCTTTTGGAAGCTCTTTATGAACTTGTAATCCCCGCTATCCTCTATGAAGGGACCTTTCTCCTATTTTCTAAGTTGAGTCAGTAAACCTACTTCCTCTCTTTCTCCAGAAAGCATTTGAGTTGTTGTGTTTCAAGCATTCATATGGTGATTTATTCAATCATGTTCTTTATCTTCCTTGTTTGCACAAAACTCTTATCTATTGAGTATTACTTTGAAAGCCTTTTGAAAAACCTTTTTGAGCAAAGAGTGCTCCTGTTGTAAAACTTCTTAAAAAAGATTTATTTATGAAACTGGTTGCCAGTCGTTCTCTGACCAAGAACAAGAGTTTGCCAATTCCAATTATGATTTATCTTTATGCATCTCTATTGTGACTCATGTACTTGTTGCAAGCTAAGTTAAATAATGGTGAGTTGCTTTCTTCTATGAGTTGTGTAATGGTAAGTGTGATGCTTCGTGTCCGTATTCTTTTTATCGAGACTTAACTCCATAAACATGTCGACATGTTTACTAAGCTTAGTTTTCGCTTGGGGACAATCGAAGGTCTAAGATTAGGGGGAGTTGATACGTCCAATTTGAATCACCATTCTATATCATAATTTACCTCTATTCATTGATATATGTCTTATTATGAGGTGTTAATTATGTCTTTTCCTCTATTTTTGCATGTTGGATGATTCTTGGAGGATGGACTGCCGGAGTCAGGTTTCTGATGGAAAAAGAGGTGTTTTGATGCAATTTCGCGAATATCAGAAAAATACCAGAAAAATATTGGAAAATCATATTTTCCTAGAAGACGGAGGAAGCTAGAAGGGGAGGCGTAGCCGGGCCATAGGGGCCCACACCCCCTAGGCGCGGGCCCACCTTAGCCCCGTGCCTAGGACAGGTGTGGCCCACCTGGCTGGCTCTCGACTCCGCCCTCTCGCCTATATCTTCCTCACGGAACCCTAATACCATGGGAGCAACCACAGAAGGATTTCTGCCGCCTCTGCCGGGCGGAAAACACCGAGAGAGAAAGATCTCTCCGGCAGACAGATTTCTGCTGGGAAAATTCCTTCCCGGAGAGAGGAGACCATCGCCATTAACACCGTCATCAAGCTATGCGTCATCGGGATCATCACCATCATCCACACCATCATCTCCACCAGCACCATCATCACCACTCCATCCCGCTATAACAATTGTATTGGATCTTGTAGTAGTTCTTAGGGGAAACTTTCCCGGTGTTGATTACTATTGTAGTTGATGCTTGTGAGTGTAACCATTGGATTATTTTTTATGTTTAGATTGTTATCCATCACCATATAATCTTTGATCTTGAGCCATCTGATGTCTTGTGAGTAGTTCGTATAGTTCTTGAGAACATGGGAGAAGTCATGTTGTTAATAGTGGATTTGTGTTGAGTTATTATTCAATGGTTTAGTATTTAAGTTGTGGTGCTATTCTTCTAGTGGTGTCATGTGAACGTCGACTATATGATACTTCTGAAGGGAATATGCCCTGAGAGGCAATAATAAAGTGTTTATTATGTGTATTCCAAGTATATGATAGATGTTTATTTTGCATGCTATAATTGTATTAATACGGAAACATTAATACATGTGTGTTTAATAAACAAACAGAAAGTTCCTAGTTATGCCTCTCTCATAAACTAGCTCGTTGTTTAACAAGATGATCAAGGTTTCCTAATCATGGACATTGGATGTTGTTAATAACGGGATCACAACATTAGTGTAATGGTGTGATGAACATTCATCCGAATTATAGCATTACGATCAAAGTCATTGAGTTTATATTGCTATAACAACTTACAAAGTGATCCTAATCCTTAGACCATGAGATCATGTCAATCACTAACACCGGAAGAGTTTCTTGATAACATCAAACGTCACACCGTAACATGGTGATTATAAAGACGGATTCAGAAATAATAAAGTGTTAAGTTGAGGCTCATGGATCGAGAGTGGAATTTGTTCATCCCGATGAAGGATAGATATACTCTGGGCCCTCTCGGTGATATCACATCGATTAGCTTGCAAGCAAGTGATTTGATCACTAGAATGTTATATCACGGGAACGATAAAAGAGTGCATGTCAGTAACGAGATCAAACTAGGTATGGAGATACCGATGATCGAATCTCGGACATGTAATATATCGTGAAACAAAGGGATTAAGATACTAGCGTAAAAAGGTTCCGACGATCACAAGAAAGTCATCGTTGAATGTGTGGGAGTCAGTATGGGTCTCCAGATCCCGCTTCTGATTATTTATCCGAGAGGGGTCTCGATCATGTCCGCATTATTCACGAACCGTAGGGTGACACACTTAAGAGACACCGACATCCAATTGGACCAAAGTTTCATGTCGAAAGAATGAACAAGCGCAGGAATTTATTTTACTAGATACCAAAACAGGTTTTCGGGTGAAATTGCATAAAGTGGTTATGCATGTGAAATAGAATTCTAGCAAGGGGTTATTTGTGAATGTTTGTCATTAAAGTAATTGACAAAATTCTGAATACAATAAAAGAGTTTTATTTAATGAGAGTTTGCATTAAATTTGGTGGAAATTTAATGGCATGTTTGAGTGGGATTTTGAGTGGAGGGAATTTAAAGGAATTTTGTGAGTGGAGTGTCCACCCACATGAAGAGGGGAGGGCAAGGGGGCAGCCCCATGCGCCGGCCACCCCCTTGGGGTTCCCCCCTCCTCCTATAAAAGGCACCCCTCTCCTCACTTCTCACTCACACCTCCTCGTGAAGGATCTCTCTCCCCCTCTAGAATTTATCCCCCATGGTCTCGGACTACCGAGATACATGTTCCCGGTGGCTATTCGGCAAGAAAGAGTTGTGCTTCCGCTGCATCGCTGGAGCGAGGCGGTGGAGGTTGCTCGGTGACTCGAACGTGTGTGCGAGCACGGATGCGCTGCTAATTTGCGGCGCTAGGACTTCCTCTCGATCTTGAGATCGGCAAGAGATCGTCTACATCAACCACGAGTTGAACTCGTTAAGCTTTGTCGGTCTTCAAGGGTATGTTCTCTACGGATATACATCCGCCCGTTGTTTGTATCTAATAGATAGATCTTGGTACATAGTTCACATCGTAGGAAATTTTTTGTTTTCTATTCTGCGAACCCTACAGTGGTATTAGAGCCGGATCTATGCGTAGATGCTTTACACGGGTAGTACACATATGAGTATGTGGGCGATGATGATCATGTTGTTTCTCCTCAGTTGTAATTTTGGATATTGGTGGCATAGTGGGATGAAGCGGCCCGGACAAACTTTACATGTCCTCGCACATGAGACATGTTCCACGCTTGACATGCAAGTAGTTTGCATAAGTGGCTAGCGGGTGTCTGTCTCTCCTACTATAGTCAATATCTATTTTGCAATGAGTTGTCAACAATTTGGTTATCCTCGTTGTGGTTCATGTTCGTAGGTAATAACGGTTCTATCTCGAAAGCCCTAAGCCACGTAAAACTTGCAATGGATAAATTAGAGGGGTCTAGTTTAGATTGTTGCAGAGCTAGTGTTATGATATGGTGATGTTGTAAGTAGAAGTATGAGATGATACTCTTACAACATACATAACTTGTAATCTCCATAGACCTTGGACTTACACATATAGGTATGATAGTGATCATACCACGATGCACATGATAGAGATCATATGCGGAAACCATATCATTACACTAATAAACATGTGATGTTTGATAGCATCTTATATTTCTTGTTTAGCACTTTGTTAGCATAATAAGATGATCCCTCATTTAGATATCATGATAAGAATGTGTTCTTCCTTTAGTATGCACCGATTATGTTTTCGTCGCTCCAAGACATCACGTGATGATCGGGTGTTCTTGGATCCACGACCATATTTCGGGTGTAAAACAGTTACACACGCGGATACTAAGGTTCTAACTTGGCGAGCCTAGCATGTACAAACATGGCCTCGGAACACGGACTGAAAGGTTAAGCATGAGTCATATAGTAGATATGATGCCCATTTGATGCTCGCCTTTGAAGCTATACCGACTCACGTGATGATCGGACTTGGTATAGTGGATTTGGTTCATGTAATCACCAAAAAGGCACGAGGGATGTCATTTTTGAGTGGGAGTTCATTCGTAATATGGATTAGTTGAACTCAATCTATCATACACTTAGTCTAAACTTTACAAATTCTGTTGTAGATGGAACCACCTGCTTTTAATTTCAATGTGTTCATGGAGAAAGAGAAACTTGCAACGAACGGTAGCAGCTTTATCGAATGGGCCATGAATTTGAGGATTCTCCTCTCTGCTGCACAAAAGAAATACGTGCTAGAAGTGCGACTAGGCCCCCCACCTTTTGAGGATGCCCCTGACAAGGACAAGAATGTCTACCAGAGTCGTCAGGAGGACCACAAATTAGTTCATTGCGGCATATTGTATGGGCTAGAGCCGGAACTTAGAGAGTTCGAAAACGGCAATGCTTTTGATACAATGGGTGATTTGAAAATGATTTTCGACACACATGCTGCTGCAGAGATCTACAACGCTTCAGAAAAGTTCTTTAGCTGCATGATGGAAGAGCACAACTCCGTTAGTGAGCATGTACTCAAGATGTCGGGTTATGCCGATAAGCTTCTGTCCTTGGGAATAATGATTCCCATTGACTTAGGCATCCATCGTGTTCTGCAGTCTCTACCACCTAGCTATAAGAGCTTTGTGATGAACTATAATATGCAAGGCATGAAGAAGTCTCTCCCCGAGCTTCTGTCAATGCTTAAAACTGCAGAAGTGGAGATCAAAAAGGAACATCAAGTGTTGATGATCAATAGGAACACTAGTTTCAAGAAATATAAGAAGGGGAAACGGAAGGGAAGTAAGGGCGGAAAGCTGGTTGCCGTGCCTGAAAAGAAACCCCGAGTTGGACCTAAGTCTGATACCGAGTGCTACTATTGTAAGGGATCGCCATCGAAGCTTAATCGCCCCAAGTATTTGGCATAAGAAGGCCGGCAAGGCAAACAAAGGTATATATGATATACATGTTATTGATGTGTACTCGACTAGTGCTCGCAGAGCACACAGGTATTTGATACCGGTTCAGTTGCTAATATTTGTAACTCGAATCAGGGGCTGCGGAACAAGCGACCGCTAGCAAGGGGTGAGGTCAAGATGCGTGTCGGCAATGGATCAAGCATTGATGTGATCGCCGTTGGAACGCTGCCTCTCCATTTGCCGTCGGGATTAGTTATAAACTTGATGTCACATCCCAAGATTTTCCAAATCTTGTAATGTGAAAAATAAATGAATAAAATAAAACTTTGTTGATTTTCAAGGTGAGAAGAAACTTTTTGAATCCAATTGGAAAATTTCAAAACCTATTTGGATCAAATAAAATCCTAAAGGGATTTAAAAAGGTAAATAAACAATAAAGCTAAAAATATTTGGAATTACTATTTTTGAATCTTTTAATAAAAATATTTGGTTTTCAAATGAAAAGGTAGAAATATTAAATAGAGATTATTTTATAAGCCAAATAAAAACTTGGCCAAGCCTTTGAAATAAAATATTTCTATTTGATAAAAATAGTAAAGGTTTATTTAAATAAAATAATAAGGATTTAATATCCAAGTTTATTAAAAATAAAGGTTTTACTATTTTAATTAAACATCAAAACTTATTTATTTATTTTAAACAAGTTTTCCAAGTATTCTATATTTTCACATAAAACCTACTGATTTGGTTTTGATATTATTTAGATTTCAAAAAGATAAAGATTTTATTAAGGCAAATTCTATTTGAATTAAATAACTAAGATCCATTTTATTTAATTATTAATGGATCCCCAAAGAATAAAATTATTATCTTGTTTTGGACTTTGATTTGTGTTGATTAACATAATTGAATTCAACACAAAGTTTGGAGGAGTTTTGAATTGATTTGTTTGATTGAATTTCAAAACAGAAAATAGAAATAGAAAAAGATAAAACAATTAGAAAGAAAAAATAGAACCAGACCTGACCCAACCCACCTGGCCCAAGAAGCCCATTCGCAGCCCAGTTTCCCTCCCCCTATCTGCGAATCGTTTTTCACTCTTTCTCGCACCCGCAGAGCGACAGACAGGTGGACCCTATTTCCCTTTTCCCTCTCTCGATGCCAGACGCCCCCACCACCAGCTCACTCTCTTCTTCCTCGCGCAGACCCCGCCCTGCCGTTGCTGCCATTTACGCCGGCGATGAATACGCGTTAAATACGCCCTTGAATCCTCCCAGTAACCGCACACATTTAAACGCATGCGTCTTTCCTCTCCTTCCCCTCAAACCCCGCTGCAAGTGAGGCACCAGGCTGCCCCCGATTCCATTTGCCTTGCCATTGCTCCGACGAACTCGCGAGAAAATTCCGGCGACCCCGCTCCACCCCTTGCCTCCCCAAGCACACGGGCACATTCCCTGCACCAGCGCACCTTCCGTGTCGCCCGGCTCAACCGCGTGCTCTGTGCTCGGCTTCGACAACCTCTGAGCGCCACCACCGTCTGTTCCCACTCCGGCGACATCCCCTGGTAATTCCTGACCGCCCCCTCCTCTCTGTTTGACACGAGCATACTCTCCTCTCTCGCGCGTGTCTAACACACCCTCTGTTTTACACTGGCGTGACCTGTAGCCTCGTCCCCAACAACAGCCGAGCGTGCCCGACGGAAGCAAGGACTCCGGCGAGAAATTGTCGACACCCCCAGGCGCCCCTGACCCTATGGAGACCACATCGAGAATTAGCGCAGCCCCGCGATCTCGGTGAGCACCTCCCCCTCTCTCTTTGCTTCCAGCATCGCCAGTACCGCCACCGTCTGCGCCGCCAAGCGCCGCCGCCATCGGTCGAAGCTGTGAGCCGTGCGATGCAAATCGTCCGGCTGTGATTAGAACTGAGCGAAGAGGTATGAGTCAACCCGCGTCGTGCGATCTGTATAGATCCAACGCCTCACAGAGGCCGATCCGTGCGAACCGGTAACGACCAGTAGTATTGCGTCGCGTGGCACTAGTTTGTTTTAAAACAGATTTTGAAATCAGATTGATATGCAAATTTGTAAACCTTGTAACTTTTGATCCACACGTCCAAAATTTGCAAAATTTATATCAATGAAATCAGCAAGACAAACCCTAGCCAACCATACAATTTGTTTAGTTAAAATCTTCTGGTAAAATGTTTGTTTTTGCAGAAACATTTGTATGCTTGTTTAGATTATAAAAAAAAATTCCAAAAGGAATTTTGGGTTGAAATCTTTGAAAATTGGTTTGTTGTGAACCTACTGACCCTAGGAACCAACCCATGGATTTAAAAATGGATTTTGAGAAGTTTAGGAATAAAAAACTTGAATTAGCCCATTTCTAGTCAAAATAAAATTATTGATTTACTATGGAAATGACTTTTGGGTAAAATCTTTGGACAGTGTTTTGAATCAAACCTACTGACCCTAAACACCAAGTTTTGAGATTTAACAACTTATTTGGTGAACAACATAAATTTTTTGCTTTGCTAAAAACATTTTTTCCCCACATGAAATAATGATTTGATTTAAAAATGATCTATAGGAAAAACCTTTTTACAAATGGTTTTGCCACTTTATAAAATGACCACTTTGGACTTTACAATGTTTAGAGCCTAGTAGAAAACACCTTTGCAAATAAAACTACCTTTTGCATGCTTGCATGCATGACTTAGTTTCTATTTATTTATGTGTGATGATTTGTTTGATTATTGTTTTGGAATGCTAGTTGAATTTGTGTTTGCTTGATTGACTTGTAGTGAAGTTAGAAGAGTGTGAGATTAGCAACATCAAGAAGTGAACCAACATTCTCTACCACAAAGGCAAGTGACGCTATCATCCAAAGTCCTACTATTTTCATTATACTTAGTGGATTTTGAAACATGCATGAAAAGAATTTCTATACTTTATGCTATGCTAAATCCTAATAGGATACCCTTATATATTCCTTAGTGAAAACAATGTAGTTGTAAAATCCTTAGCCATGCTATAAATATATTTTGAGAAGAGATACATGTTGAGATTTATTTTTGAAGTTAAGAAAAGACTTGTGTTTTTATATAATAAAACAAGTACTCAATGAACCACCTGGGTGGACAAGGTTACCCAAGTTTTGGACAAAGTGGCAACAAGAGGAACCATGTTTATATGGTAATCTCTTTTGTTGTGCATCAGATGAAAACCACCCAGGGACTTAGAGATTGAACATGTTTCTCCAACAGTGGCTTCCGTGAACAGCCACATGCTAATATGGCTCTGGCTTAGTCAACTACATTGGGAAGTCCCATGCATTGGTCTTCAGGTTTACTGGAAATGAGGGAACTAGGAACCCTACATTGGTGCCTGAAGACAAGCTAGCATTATGTATGGGAGGACCCTTTGGAAAGACTTCGTAACATTCTCAATCTGCCAGTATTCCATCTTGGTGAGTACTTATCCAGCGGCCACTGGTGGCAACAAGATGAGATTGTGTCATGTGGGTAAAGTGTACAACTTCTGCAGAAGATAAAATTCTAAGTACTTAGCCGTGTCCCCGGTTATGGACAATACTGAGCAACTAAAGCTTGAAGCTATGGGAAATCTCGACATTCCAATTTCTAAAAGAAAAACTTTAAAGTGACAAAAAAGGCTTGAAGCACTTGGGGTGTACCAAGGAGCTCAAGAGATTTTGATAAAACTTGAAGCATTTGGGGATTTACCAAGGAGCTCAAGAGATTTTGATAAAAACTTGAAGCATTTGGGGATTTACCAAGGAGCTCAAGAGATTTTGATAAAAACTTGAAGTACTTGGGGTGTACCAAGGAGCTCAAGAGATTTTGACAAAGACTTCAAACACTTGGGTATTTACCAAGGAGTTCAGAAAGATTTGACAAAAGATCAAAACTATTTTGAAAGGATAGGATAAATTATTGCTTTCTGCAAATGAGCCTAAAACCCTACTTAGCCAAATATGCATGTAATGATAGGATCCACTTATATTCAACATAGTAGTGAAACTTGCCAATACAATTCAAATGTATTGACCCTTGTGGCTGTAACTTGTTATGTTGCAGGTTTGTTCGATATTAGTGAAGTTGATTGATTAGGATTACAAGTCTACAACCAACATGTTTTCCTGTGGCACTTTGAAGATGAAGGACCCCATGCTTATAGATATTCTGCTGCAATGTAATGTAATAGCCAAATGAGCTATGTAAGATGTAATAAAATTATGTTATTCCTGGTTATGAAGTTATATTATGACCTTTGTTTCTTGATATTACATCTTAACTGTGGATGCTAGCTATTGATCCAGGGACTAGCATTGTAAACACAGGGATCTCTACCTTATTAAAGGTTGGGACCTCTACAGATGGTATCAGAGCATTGTGTTACCTGTAGGATTTGTAAACCTAGGATTGGACAAAAACCCTTAGAAAAATAGAAGTTGTATTTGTTCCAAAACTTATTTACAAGCAATCTTGTAAACTCTTTAGTCAACCATTTTGGTTTTGATTCCACATCTCTTCTATTTCAACTTGATGGATAAAGCCTACCCCATGGCCAAAGACTTCAGCATGTGCAAAGGACTTCATCAACTCTAATGACTTCAACATCTTCAACTCTCATGACATCAACATCTTCAGCATATTCACCAAGGACTTCAACCTTGGATATCACTAAGGACAAGTGAGACAAGAAATCTTGGTCAAGATTGGAGACTAAGGAAAAACAACTTAGAAAAGCCAACATCACCTTTGAAGTTTTGTGATCTAGAGTTTTCCCCAAGGAAACCAAGATCTCATGCAAGAAGAAATCAACCAAGAAGGATGGAAAGATCACAAATGAACCATATAGATGGACCACCATATATAGTTAAGTCAAACACACCAACTTATGTGGTGTAAAAAAAAATATTTTGTTGCCTAAAAATGTGCTTGAACTTCATTTTTTGAGTGAAATGTTTGGCTTATGATTGCTTGCACATTGCTTGAGTGAATTGTAATGTGTGTGATTAGAATTATTTCCTTAGAAATATCTTGCCTATTCTAATCTCAATTCAACCCAAACAAATGACTACTCCAAGAGACTCCAACATCAAGGTTGATGACATCAATAACAACCAAGAGGACAGCATGAAAGAACTCATAGCAACCCAAAACTAGTTGAACCAAATGATAGCTCAATTCATAGACAACACCAGTGGGGAAGATCCAACCCTGCAAAAGTTTTTGGAAAACCAAGCCCAAATGTTGCATAAGGTGACATATCAAATGCTCAACATGGAAAGCAACTTCAAGGATGACAAGGATGCTATTCTAAAAGGAGCCAAATCTTGCAATATTTGTGGAGACAAGGATCACACTTCCAAGGAGCATGGAGATTAATGCCCTAACTGTGAAGAGAAACATCCTGTTGGCCAATGTCCCACACCTCAAGCAACTTGCTACCTATGTGAAGGAAATAACCATGTCCCTATCCAACGCCCCATCTATTCCATAGTTGAACAAAGGAAACAAGGTGGAGTGCAACAAATGATTGCAAACTATCAAGAGGGATCCAAATCTACCAAGAAGAATGAGGACAAAGGAAAAGCTCCACTTATACCTCCATGCAATACAACCCAATTCAAAGGACCAAAGAAGAGGCATATGAATTATCCAAGGAGCAATAGAAGGTCCAAGAAACAAGTAGACATTCCTACCTATAACATAACATATGAACAACATGAACTGGATGCACTCCTAGCTTTGGAGAAACCCAAGAAAAAGAAGGACAAAAGTTATGTGCAATGTCATCATTGTAAAGAAATGGGACACTATTCCAGTGAATGTCCAGAGAAACAGAAGTATAAAGAGATTGTCCAAGTATGGTGCAACAACTGCAAAGAGCTAGGCCATTATGCAGCAACTTGTCCACAAGAGACACGTGAAGAACTCAAACTTATCACATGTTTCAATTGCAAAGAACCAGGACATTATGCAAGCAATTGTCCAGAAAAGATGAAGAACAAGATAAACAAGCCTATGAAGGATCTCAGCCTTGTCACATGTGTCAAGTGTGGAAACAAAGGACACTATGCAAATGTTTGCCTAGAGAAGTTTCCCCAAGATCCCAAGCAAACCAAGATGTAAATTTAGTTGGAAAAATTTTAAGGGTGGTAGTGCCCTAGATGCTTTTGAGCCTACTTGTAACCCTAGCCTTCCCAAATCTCGGAACGATATTTATTTTAAGGGTGGTAGCCTGTCATATCCCAAGATTTTCCAAATCTTGTAATGTGAAAAATAAATGAATAAAATAAAACTTTGTTGATTTTCAAGGTGAGAAGAAACTTTTTGAATCCAATTGGAAACTTTCAAAACCTATTTGGATCAAATAAAATCCTAAAGGGATTTAAAAAGGTAAATAAACAATAAAGCTAAAAATATTTGGAATTACTATTTTTGAATCTTTTAATTAAAAGATTTGGTTTTCAAATGAAAAGGTAGAAATATTAAATAAATATTATTTTATAAGCCAAATAAAAACTTGGCCAAGCCTTTGAAATAAAATATTTCTATTTGATAAAAATAGTAAAGGTTTATTTAAATAAAATAATAAGGATTTAATATCCAAGTTTATTAAAAATAAAGGTTTTACTATTTTAATTAAACATCAAAACTTATTTATTTATTTTAAACAAGTTTTCCAAGTATTCTATATTTTCACATAAAACCTACTGATTTGGTTTTGATATTATTTAGATTTCAAAAAGATAAAGATTTTATTAAGGCAAATTCTATTTGAATTAAATAACTAAGATCCATTTTATTTAATTATTAATGGATCCCAAAAGAATAAAATTATTATCTTGTTTTAGACTTTGATTTGTGTTGATTAACAGAATTGAATTCAACACAAAGTTTGGAGGAGTTTTGAATTGATTTGTTGATTGATTTGTTTGATTGAATTTCAAATCAGAAAATAGAAATAGAAAAAGATAAAACAATCAGAAAGAAAAAAATAGAACCAGACCTGACCCAACCCACCTGGCCCAAGAAGCCCATTCGCAGCCCAGTTTCCCTCCCCCTCTCTGCGAATCGTTTTTCACTCTTTCTCGCACCCGTAGAGCGACAGACAGGTGGACCCTATTTCCCTTTTCCCTCTCTCGATGCCAGACGGCCCCACCACCAGCTCACTCTCTTCTTCCTCGCGCAGACCCCGCCCTGCCGTTGCTGCCATTTACGTCGGCGATGAATACGCGTTGAATACGCCCTTGAATCCTCCCAGTAACCGCACACATTTAAACGCCTGCGTCTTTCCTCTCCTTCCCCTCAAACCCCGCTGCAAGTGAGCCACCAGGCTGCCCCCGATTCCATTTGCCTTGCCACTGCTCCGACGAACTCGCGAGCAAATTCCGGCGACCCCGCGCCACCCCTTGCCTCCCCAAGCACACGGGCACATTCCCCAGACCCAGGCGCACCTTCCTGTGTCGCCAGCTCAACCGCGCGTGCTCTGCATGCTCGGCTTCGACAACCTCTGAGCGCCGCCACCGTCTGTTCCCACTCCGGCGACATCCCCTGGTAATTCCTGACCGCCCCCTCCTCTCTGGTTGACACGAGCATACTCTCCTCTCTCGCGCATGTCTAACGCACCCTCTGTTTTACACTGGCGTGACCTGTAGCCTCATCCCCAACAACGGCCAAGCGTGCCCGACGGAAGCAAGGACTCCGGCGAGCAATTGTCGACACCCCCGAGCGCCCCTGACCCTGTGGATACCACGTCGAGAATCAGCGCAGCCCCACGATCTCGGTGAGCACCTCCCCCTCTCTCTTTGCTTCCTGCATCGCCAGTACCGCCACCGTCTGAGCGTCGCCGCCGCCAGTGTCACACCCCAAGATTTTCCAAATCTTGTAATGTGAAAATAAATGAATAAAATAAAACTTTGTTTGATTTTCAGGGCCAGAAGAAACATTTTGAATTTAATTGGAACTTCAAACCAATTTGAATCAAATAAATCCTAAAGGGATTTATAAGGATAAACATTTATTAAAGGAAATTAAAATATTTTGGAATTACTATTTTGGATCTTTTAATAAAAGATTTGGTTTTCAAAAGAAAAGGTGGACTTATAAATAAAGATTATTTTATAAAGCCAAATTAAACCTTGGCCAAGCTTTGAAATTAAAACATTTTGTTTTGAATAAAAATAGCAAAGGTTTATTTAAATAAATTAATAAGGATTTAATATCCAATTTTATTTAAATAAAAGGTTTTACCATTTTAAATGAAATATCAAAACTTATTAAATTATTTTAAATAAGTTTTCCAAATATTTTATATTCTCAAATAAAACCTGCTCAAGTGTTTTGGTTTTATTTTAGATTTCAAAATAAATGTCTTAATAAAACAAATCCTATTTGATTTAATAATGAAAGTCTATTGTATTTAATTAATAATGGACCCTAAAATAAAAGGTTATTTTGTTTTAAACAAGTTTCCAAGTATTCATTATTTCCAAATAAAACCTACTGATTGGGTTTTGAAAGTATTTGGATTTCAAATGGAGATTTTATTAATTAAATGAAACCCTATTTTGTTAAATAACTAAAGATCCATTTTATTTAATTAAAGAATGGATCCTAAAAAGAATAAAAATTATTATTTTATTTTGGGATTTGGTTTATGTTGATAAACAGAACCAAATTCAAAGTTACAAAGTTTAGTGATTGTTTGAATCAAATTGAGTGTTGTTTGATTGTTTGAATTTCAAAAACAGAAAAAGAATCAGAAAAGGAAAAAGGTTCCAGGAAGAAAAAAATGGAATTGGACCTAGCCCAGTCGGCCAAGCCCACAAGCCCAGCAAACCAGCCCAGCTTCCCCTTCCAAGAAAACGTTTTGTACTCAGAATCTAACTCAGACAGACGATGACTGGTGGACCTCCCTCTCACTTCTTTTCCCACTTACGACTGGACCCCACTCTCCTGTTCATCCTCCTCACCCGCGCGACCTCCTTCCCCCCAAACCTCGCTGCCGTTGCTGCCATTCAATCCGCGCGATCAATTCGCCATAATACCGAGCTTTAATCTCGCCGCGACCACGCACGTTAAAACGCCAGCGTCTTCTCCTCCTTTCCCCTCTGTCACCCCATCTCGACACGCCCCCAGGCTGCCCCAATTTCTTCCCGAGCAGCTCTGTCTCCGACGAGCTTCCACCTTCAATTCCGGTCAGCATTTGCCACCTCCAACCTCACCGGCCACGCAGACACACTCAGCACTTCCAGGCGCACCTTCCTGTACCATCAGTTCGCCCGCGCGCGTCCCCTAAACGTCGACAAGCACGACGCAGAGCGCCGCCGCCGCCTATCTCGCCTCCGTCGAACTCCCCCGGTAAGCCTCGACCACCCCTAGCTTTTCCATGGATGCTCACATCATCTCCAGCTCAGTCCGCGTCTAACCGTACCAGCCATCTTCTCTGGGGTGAACTGCAGTATCTCCCCGTCATCAACCAGAGCCGTCAGACGACCGTGCAAACTCCGGCGAGCAATTGCTGCAGTACCCGAGCGCCCCTTGTCAAGCCAACAGCACGTCGAGCATCACCACAGCCCTGCGATCTGGTGAGCAACCTCCCCTCTCTTCTAGCGTCCTGCCTCGCCAGCGCTGCCACTATCTGGCCGCTCCGCCGCTCGCCGTTGTCCTAGCGCCGCCATCTTTTGGCAAGGCAGTTAGAGCCGTTCGATCTGGATCGGGCGAGTAAGATTAGATCATTTAAGTCGCGAAGAGGTACGCTCTCTGGACCACACGATCTAATTAGATCCAACGCACCTCGTTGCTGATCTGGCCGAACCGGTACCCGCGAATAGCGATGCGCCGCGTGTCACCTGTTCTGTTTAAAAACAGATTGAAAACAGAATTGTTTGTGAATTTCAAACCCTTGTAACTTTCGATCCACACGTCCAAAAATTACAAATTTGATACCGTTGGAATCAGTGGAACAAACCCTAGCCAACCATGCCTTTGGTTTAGCAAATAGTATCTGATAGATTGGTTGATTATGCAGAAACATTTGATTGCTTGTTAAGACTAGAAAAATGATTCAAAAATGTTTTTAAGTTTGAAACCTTGGCAAAATAGTTTATGGTAAACTTACTGACCCTAGGAACCAACCCATGGTTTTGAAAATGAATTTGGAGAATATTAGGATGGATTAATTGGTTTAGTCCATTTCTAGCCAAATAAAATTATTGATTTTATTATGAAAATGTTTTTGGAGTAAAAACTTTGGGAAAATATTTTGAATCAAACCTACTGGCCATAAACACCAAGTTTTGAGAAACCTCAACTTATTTGGTGAACCACTTAAAGTTGCTGCTTGATAAAAATGTTTTTCCACCACATAAAATGTTGAATGGATTTAAAAATGGTTTATGGACAAAACCCTTTTGAAAATGACTTTGCCATTTTGGTAAATGACCACTTTGGACTTTACAAAGTTTAGAAGCCTAGTGGAGACCACCTTTGCAATTAGAACCATCTTTTACATACTCACATGCATGACTTAGATCTTAGATCCCATAGTTTTATGTGTGTGAATTGTTGTTTGATTGATTATTGGAATGCTAGTTGATATAGAGTTTGCTTGATTGATTGTAGTGAAATTAGCAAAGTGTGAGACTAGCAAGATCAAGGAGTGAACCACCATTCCCTTCCAAAAAGACAAGTGACACTATCATCAAAAGTCCAACTATTTTCATTATACTTAGTGGATTTTGAAACATGCATGAAAATACTTTTTGTACTTATGCTATGCTAAAATCCTAATAGGATTCCCTATCCATTCCTTAGAGAAAACAATGTAGTTGTTACATGCTTAGCCATGCTATATTTTGAAAAGAGATACATGTTGAGATTTTACAAAGGTTGAGAGAAGGACTTGTGTTTTACATAATAAAACAAGGACTCAATGAACCACCTAGGTGGAGGATACTTTAAGTTTTGGAGAGGGTGGCAACAAAAGGAACCATGTCTATGGGAATCACTTTGTGTTGTGCTCCAAAAGAAAACCACCTAGGAAACTTAGAGATTGAACATGTTTCTCCAATTGTGGCTTTCGTGTGCAACCACATGCTATTATGGCTCTGGCTTAGTAAACTACATTGGGAAGACTCATGCACTGTCCTCAGTTAACTGGACATGGGGACCTGGAATCCTACATGGGTGCTGAAGGCAAGCTAGCAATGGTGTATGGGAGGACCCTTTGGAAAGACTTCGTCACATTCTCAATCTGCCAGTACTCCATCTTGGTGAGCACTAATCCAGTAGGCCACTGGTGGCAAAAGGATGGGATTGTGACATGTGGGTAAAGTGTACTCCTTCTGCAGAAGATAATAAAATCTAAGTATTTAGCCGTGTCCCCGGTTATGGACAATACTGAGCAACTAAAGTTTGAACTATGGGAGATCTCGACATTCTAATTTCTAAAAGAAAACTTTTAAGGACTTGATGCACTTGGGGTTACCAAGGAGCTCAAGAGATTTTGGCAAAACTTGATGCACTTGGGGTTACCAAGGTGCTCAAGAGATTTTGACAAGGACTTGAACACTTGAGTTTTTACCAAGGAGTTCAAGAGATTTTTGAAAGGAGATTTGACAAAGGACCAAAACCATTTTGAAAAGATAGGATAAAATATTGCTTTATGCAAATGAGACTAAAACTCTACTTAGCCAAATTTTCATGTAATGATAGGATCCACTTATATTATACATAGTAGTGAAACTTGCCAATACAATTCAAATGTATTGACCCTTGTGGCTGTAACTTGTAATATTGCAGGTTTGATTGATTTTAGTGAAGATTGTTTGATTAGGATTACAAAGTCTACAACCAACATAAGCCTGTGGCACTTTGAAGATGAAGGACCCATACTTATAGTTATTCCGCTGCAATGTAATGTAATAGCCAAATGAGCTATGTAATGATGTAATAAAATTATGTTATTCCTGGTTATAAAGTTATATTATGACCTTTGTTTCTTGATATTACATATAAACTGTGGATGCTAGCTATTGATCCAGGGACTAGCATTGTAAACACAGGGGACTCCACCTTATGTTGTATAAGGGTTGGGGGCACTCCCTCTACAGCCAGCCGCCGCTAGCGCCGCCAGTTACTGGTCGAGCTGCTATGAGCCGTGCGATGCAAATCGTCCGGCTGTGATTAGAACTGAGCGAAGAGGTATGAGTCAACCCGCGCCGTGCGATCTGTATAGATCCAACGCCTCACAGAGGCCGATCCGTGCGAACCGGTATCGACCAGTAGTATTGCGCCGCGTGGCACTAGTTTGTTTTAAAACATATTTTGAAATCAGATTGATATACAAATTTGTAAACCTTGTAACTTTTGATCCACACGTCCAAAATTTGCAAACTTTATATCAAAGGAATCAGCAAGACAAACCCTAGCCAACCATACAATTTGTTTAGTAAAAAGCTTCTGGTAAAATGTTTGTTTTTGCATAAACATTTGTATGCTTGTTTAGATTATAAAAAAAATTCCAAAAGGAATTTTGGGTTGAAATCTTTGCAAATTGTTTTGTTGTGAACCTACTGACCTAAGAACCAACCCATGGATTTAAAAATGGATTTTGAGAAGTTTGGGAATAAAAAACTTGAATTAGCCCATTTCTAGTCAAAATAAAATTATTGATTTACTATGGAAATGACTTTTGGGTAAAATCTTTGGAAAATGTTTTGAATCAAACCTACTGACCCTAAACACCAAGTTTTGGTATTAAACAACTTATTTGGTGAACAACATAAATTTTTTGCTTTGCTAAAAACATTTTTTCCCCACATGAAATAATGTTTTGATTTAAAAATGATCTATAGGAAAAACCCTTTTACAAATGGTTTTGCCAATTTAGAAAACGACCACTTTGGACTTTACAATGTTTAGAGCCTAGTAGAAACCACCTTTGCAAATAAAACTACCTTTTGCATGCTTGCATGCATGACTTAGTTTCTATTTATTTATGTGTGATGATTTGTTTGATTATTGTTTTGGAATGCTAGTTGAATTTGTGTTTGCTTGATTGCCTTGTAGTGAAGTTAGAAGAGTGTGAGATTAGCAAGATCAAGAAGTGAACCAACATTCTCTACCAAAAAGGCAAGTGACACTATCATCCAAAGTCCTACTATTTTCATTATACTTAGTGGATTTTGAAACATGCATGAAAAGAATTTCTATACTTTATGCTATGCTAAATCATAATAGGATACCCTTATATATTCCTTAGTGAAAACAATGTAGTCTTAAAATGCTTAGCCATGCTATAAATATATTTTGAGAAGAGATACATGTTGAGATTTATTTTTGAAGTTGAGAAAAGACTTGTGTTTTTATATAATAAAACAAGTACTCAATGAACCACCTGGGTGGACAAGGTTACCCAAGTTTTGGACAAAGTGGCAACAAGAGGAACCATGTTTATATGGTAATCTCTTTTGTTGTGCATCATATGAAAACCACCCAGGGACTTAGAGATTCAACATGTTTCTCCAACAGTGGCTTCCGTGTACAGCCACATGCTAATATGGCTCTGGCTTAGTCAACTACATTGGGAAGACCCATGCATTGGTCTTCAGGTTTACTGGAAATGAGGGAACTAGGAATCCTACATTGGTGCCTGAAGACAAGCTAGCATTGTGTATGGGAGGACCCTTTGGAAAGACTTCGTCACATTCTCAATCTGCCAGTATTCCATCTTGGTGAGTACTTAAGAGGCCGCTGGTGGAAACAAGATGAGATTGTGTCATGTGGGTAAAGTGTACAACTTCTGCAGAAGATAAAATTCTAAGTAATTAGACGTGTCCCCGGTTATGGACAATACTGAGCAACTAAAGCTTGAAGCTATGGGAAATCTCGTCATTCCAATTTCTAAAAGAAAAACTTTAAAGTGACAACAAAAGGCTTGAAGCACTTGGGGTGTACCAAGGAGCTCAAGAGATTTTGATAAAAACTTGAAGCATTTGGGGATTTACCAAGGAGCTCAAGAGATTTTGATGAAAACTTGAAGCATTTGGGGATTTACCAAGGAGCTCAAGAGATTTTGATAAAAACTTGAAGTACTTGGGGTGTACCAAGGAGCTCAAGAGATTTTGACAAAGACTTGAAACACTTGGGGATTTACCAAGGAGTTCAGACAGATTTGACAAAAGATCAAAACTATTTTGAAAGGATAGGATAAATTATTGCTTTCTCCAAATGAGCCTAAAACCCTACTTAGCCAAATATGCATGTAATGATAGGATCCACTTATATTCAACATAGTAGTGAAACTTGCCAATACAATTCAAATGTATTGACCCTTGTGGATGTAACTTGTTATGTTGCAGGTTTGTTTGATATTAGTGAAGTTGATTGATTAGGATTACAAGTCTACAACCAACATGTTTGCCTGTGGCACTTTGAAGATGAAGGACCCCATGCTTATAGATATTCTGCTGCAATGTAATGTAATAGCCAAATGAGCTATGTAAGATGTAATAAAATTATGTTATTCCTGGTTATAAAGTTATATTATGACCTTTTTTTCTTGATATTACATCTTAACTGTGGATGCTAGCTATTGATCCAGGGACTAGCATTGTAAACACAGGGATCTCTACCTTATTAAAGGTTGGGACCTCTACACTTGAATAATTGTTATCTGGTGCCTGCACTGAGAATGAACATTGTATCTAGATCGTGTTTAATACGAAGTGGTTATTCATTTAAATCCGAGAACAATGGTTGTTCTATTTATATGAATGAAATCTTTTATGGTCATGCATCGATGATGAATGGTTTATTTCTTTTAGATCTCGATGATAATATTATACATATTCATAATGTTGATGCTAAAAGGATTAAACTTAATGATGATATATCCAGATATATGTGGAACTGCCGTCTAGGTCATATTGGCGTTAAACGCATGAAGAAGCTCCATTTAGATGGACTTTTGGAATCACTTGATTTTGAATCATTTGATACATGTGAGCCATGCCTTATGGGCAAGATGACTAAAACGCCGTTTTCCGGTTCAATGGAACGAGCGACAGATTTATTGAAAATCATACATTCTAATGTATGTGGTCCAATGAGTGTGTCGGCGCGAGGTGGATAACGTTATTTTGTTACTTTCACTAATGATTTGACTATATACGGTTATATCTACTTGATGAAACACAAGTCTGAAACCTTTGAAAAGTTGAAGGAATTTCAGAATGAAGTGGAAAATCATCGTAATAGAAAGATCAAATTTCTACGGTCCGACCGTGGAGGTGAGTATCTAAGTTACGAGTTTAGCACTCAGATGAAAGAGTGTGGAATTGTTTCACAACTCACACCTGCCGGAACACCACAGCGAAATGGTGTGTCGGAACATCGTAATCGTACTTTATTAGATATGGTTCGATCTATGATGTCTCTGACGGACTTGCCGTTGTCATTTTGTGGTTATGCACTAGAAACTGGTGCATTCACTTTAAATCGGGCACCATCTAAATCCGTTGAAAAGACACCGTATGAATTGTGGTTTGGAAACAAACCTAAGCTGTCATTTCTTAAAGTTTGGGGATGCGATGTTTATGTGAAGAAACTTCAACCGGATAAACTCGAACCCAAAGCGGAAAAATGCATCTTCATAGGATACCCTAAGGAAACTATTGGGTATTCCTTCTATCACAGATCCGAGGGCAAGGTTTTTGTTGCCAAGAATGGATCCTTTCTAGAGAAAGAGTTTCTCGCGAAAGGTGTGAGTAGTCGGAAGGTAGAACTCAAAGAGGTTACTGAACCTTCTCTTCAAAGTATGGCGAGTAGCGCAACACCAGAAGTTGTTCCAGAGTTGGCTTCACCTGTTGAAGAAGGAACTAATGATAATGATCATGAAACTCCGAAAAAGAGTACTACCGAACCTCACAGGTCTAGCAGGACACGTGCAGCTCCCGAGCTGTACGGAAATCCTGTCATGAATTTCATGGTTGATGAAAATGATGACCCTGCGACATATGAAGAAGCGATGATGAGCCCGGATTCCAACAAATGGTTAGAATCCATGAAATCCGAGATGGAATCCATGTATTAAAATCAAGTTTGGAACTTGGTGGAATTACCTCACGACCGAAAGGCCGTGTAGAAAAAATGGATTTTCAAAATAAAAACTGATGCTGATGGTAATGTGACCGTCTATAAAGCTCGACTTCTCGCAAAGGGGTTTCTACAAATTCAAGGAGTTGACTACGATGAGACATTCTCTCCCGTAGCGATGCTAAAATCAGTTAGGATTATGTTAGCAATTGCTGCATATTTCGATTATGAGATATGGCAGATGGATGTTAAAACCGCGTTTTTCAATGGTAATATTGAAGAAGAGTTGTATATGATACAACCAAAGGGTTTTGTCGATCCTAAGGATGCTAACAAGGTGTGCAAGCTTCAGCGATCCATCTATGGATTGAAGCAAGCATCACGAAGTTGGAATCTCCGCTTTGATGATGTGATCAAAGAGTTTGGATTTGTCCAAACTTATGGAGAAGCTTGTATTTACAAGAAAGTGAGTGGGATCAATGTGGCATTTCTGATATTATATGTGGATGACATATTATTGATCGGAAATGATATATATCTTTTAAACAGTGTTAAAAGTTATCTAAACAACAAATTTTCAATGAAGGACCTAGGTGAAGCGTCATACATATTAGGCATAAAGATCTATAGAGATAGATCTAGACGACTAATAGGGCTATCGCAAAGTACATACCTTGATAAGATTTTAAAGAAGTTTAAAATGGACGGAAGTAAGAAGGGGTTCTTACCTATGTTACAAGGCAAGACATTGAGTAAGAATCAAAGTCCGGTTTCGGCAGAAGAAAGAGAGATAATGGACAAGGTCCCCTATGCTTCAGCCATAGGCTCTATAATGTACGCCATGCTATGTACAAGACCGGATGTGGCACATGCTATTAGTTTGAATAGTAGGTACCAATCGGATCCAGGTTCGGAACACTGGATAGCGGTCAAGAATATCCTTAAGTACTTACGAAGAACTAAGGATATGTTTATTGTATACGGAGGTGAAGAAGAGCTCGTCTCTAAGTGTTATGTTGACGCTAGCTTTGACACCGATTCGGATGACTCTAAGTCTCAATCCAGATACGTATTTCTCATGAATGGCGGAGCGGTTAGTTGGAGGAGTTCCAAACAACCTGTGGTGGCGGGATCAACAACGGAAGCCGAATATGTTGCTGCTTCAGAAGCGGCTCAGGAAGCAGTTTGGATGAAGGAGTTCATATCCGAACTAGGAGTGGTTGCAAATGCGTTGGACCCAATGGTGATCTATTGTGACAACAATGGTGCCATTGCCAATGCCAAAGAGCCAAGGTCTCACAAGCATTCCAATCATATTAAGCGCTGGTTTCACTCCATTCGCGAGCATGTCAAGGATGGAGATATAAAGATTTGTAAAGTACATACGGATCTCAATGAAGCAGATCCATTGACTAAACTCTCCCTAGAGAAAAACATGATCAACACCTGAACTTGATGGGTGTTAGATTTATCACTATGTAACAAGATTATTGTCTCTAGTGCAAGTGGGAGACTAAAGGGAATATGCCCTGAGAGGCAATAATAAAGTGTTTATTATGTGTATTCCAAGTATATGATAGATGTTTATTTTGCATGCTATAATTGTATTAATATGGAAACATTAATACATGTGTGTTTAATAAACAAACAGAAAGTTCCTAGTTATGCCTCTCTCATAAACTAGCTCGTTGTTTAACAAGATGATCAAGGTTTCCTGATCATGGACATTGGATGTTGTTAATAACGGGATCACAACATTAGTGTAATGGTGTGATGAACATTCATCCGAATTATAGCATTACGATCAAAGTCATTGAGTTTATATTGCTATAACAACTTACGAAGTGATCCTAATCCTTAGACCATGAGACCATGTCAATCACTAACATCGGAAGAGTTTCTTGATAACATCAAACATCACACCGTAACAGGGTGATTATAAAGATGGATTCAGAACTAATAAAGTGTTATGTTGAGGCTCATGGATCGAGAGTGGAATTTGTTTATCCCGATGACGGATAGATATACTCTGGGCCCTCTCGGTGATATCATATTGATTAGCTTGCAAGCAAGTGATTTGATCACTAGAATGTTATATCACGGGAACGAGAAAAGAGTGCATGTCGGTAACGAGATCAAACTAGGTATGGAGATAACGATGATCGAATCTCGGACATGTAATATATCATGAAACAAAGGGATTAAGATACTAGCATAAAAGGTTCCGACGATCACAAGAAAGTCATCGTTGAATGTGTGGGTGTCAGTATGGGTCTCTAGATCCCGCTTCTGATTATTGATCCGAGAGGGGTCTCGATCATGTCCGTATTATTCACGAACCGTAGGGTGACACACTTAAGGGACACTGACATCCAATTGGAGCAAAAGTTTCATGCCAAAAGAATGAACAAGCGCAGGAATTTATTTCACTAGATACCGAAACAGGTTTTCGGGTGAAATTGCATAAAGTGGTTATGCGCGTGAAATAGAATTCTAGCAAGGGATTATTTGTGAATGTTTGTCATTAAAGTAATTGACAAAATTCTGACTAAAATAAAAGATTTTTATTTAATGAGAGTTTGCATTAAATTTGGTGGAAATTATTGGGAATTTGAGTGGACTTTTGAGTGGAGAAAATGGATGTGCCATTTTGTGAGTGGAGTCTCCACCCACATGAATGAAGGAGGGGAGGGGGCAGCCCCCATGGCCGGCGGCCACCCCCTTGGGTGCCCCCTCCTCCTATAAAAGGAGCCCCTCCTCTCACTTGTCTCTCACACCTCCTCGTGAAGGATCTCTCTCCCCCTCTAGAATTTATCCCCCATGGTCTCGGACTAGCGAGATACATGTTCCCGGTGGCTATTCGGCAAGAAAGAGTTGTGCTTCCGCTGCATCGCTAGAGCGAGGAGGCGGAGGTTGCTCGGTGCCTCGAATGTGTGTGCGAGCACGGATGCGCTGCTAATTTGCGGCGCTAGGACTTCCTCTCGATCTTGAGATCGGCAAGAGATCGTCTACATCAACCACGAGTTGAACTCGTTAAGCTTTGTCGGTCTTCAAGGGTATGTTCTCTAAAAATATACATCCGCCCGTTGTTTGTATCTAATAGATAGATCTTGGTACATAGTTCACATCGTAGGGGAAAGAGAAGATGGGTATGTTCTCAGTGGAACCATCATTCCGAAGAGGAAGCAACATGGGAAAGAGAAGATGATCATCGGAAAGACCACCCTCACCTATTTGCTAGCCAATCCGAATCTCGAGGGCGAGATTCACCTTAAGGGGGTTAGATTTGTAACATCCCTAAAATCATGATTTCAAAGATTGCACATCATTCATGCATGCATATAATTTTGAGATCATTTTCAAACTATTTTCAAGAAAACAGAAGCACATAGTGCTATTATTTTATGTAAGCAAACATAAAACAAATGACCATCCTCAATTGAGAGCATAAGTGTTTTAAACCAAGTTTTGTTGGCTTCCTTGTTGATTGGATTGAATGTGGATTTTGGACAAAATTCATAGAACAAATATGGTTTAAAAACCATTTCCAAAACATTTTCAAATCAAGTGCTATGTCACTGTTTATTTTTATTTTATTCTAAATGACCAAGCTAATTCAAAGTGACCATTTGATTTTATGACCAGAAGTGTGAATGTTGCACCCTACAAAATCCTGAAAAAGTTTGAATTCAAAAACCTTTTGAAACCATTTGAAATTCATTCCAGAAATTCAAAACAGAAAAAGAAAAAGGAAATAGAAAAGGGCCAGCGCCAGTCGTTTGGCCCAACTGAGAAAGCAGCCCACTAAGCCCACCCAGGTTCCCTCTCTCCCTCTCTCACTCGCAGACGCACCCAGCAAGTGACTGACGCCAGGACCCCACCCCCTCTTTGTTTCTCCCATAACCGGGCCCGCCCACGCCACCGTCGTCTTCCCAAATCTCGAAGAACACGTCCGGGCCGTTCGGTGTTGATTCCATGCGTAATTGCCATTGATTCTGCAGGCGTTTCCTATCGAGCCCATACCTACTTAAACCCCTCCCCCTCGCGGCCATTTCCCCCAACAAAGCCAACCCGAAGCGCCCCCGGGCTGCGAGTATTCCTCGCTGCAACCCCGCTGTTCCGACGACCTCACCGACGAATTCCGGTGAGCACCGCACCCCCCTCTGTCCATGGTTCATGCTATCATGCTCTGCATCTCTGTGTGAATCTACTGACACTTCCCGTTTTTCCGCGCATGGCCTGTAGCCTCGGCAACGACAACAACTGAGCGTCGCCGCTCTCTGCTCGAACTCCGGCGACCTTTCCCCGTAAGTTCCAGCCTCCCCTTGCCCTCTGTTTGATACGCATAGGATCCTCAGCATCTTGCGCATCTAATGGTGCCCTCCCCTTGTCTTAGCGTGACTCAGAACGTCTCCAACGTCGACGAGCCGAAGCCACAGCCGCCAGGGACTACTCCGACGAGCAATCCGCGACGACTCCGATCGCCTCTTTGCCAACCAGGGACATGTTGAGCTTCACCTCGTCACTGCGGTTCTGGTGAGCATCCTCCCCCCTCCCCGGGCGACCTAGTTCGCCGGCTCCTCCACTGACAGAGCGCTCCGCCGCTCGCCGCCGCGCGAGCGCCGCTCATCTCTGGTCAAAGCATTCAGGAACGTTAGATGTAGATCTTGCGGCTAAGATTAGAACTTAAACGAAGAGGTATGAGCGCATCTGAGCCACTAGATCTGACTTAAATACTATGGCTCGCAGAGACCGATCCGCACGAAACGGTACCGGCCAGTAGAATAGCGCCGCGTGGCAGTGAATTAGATTTAAAAACAGGATTTGAATCTGATTGTTATTCAAATTTGATTTGGCTATGACTTTTGATCCCCACGTTAGAATTTGACAAATTTTATACCGTTGGAATCAGGAGACCAAGCTCTTTCTGAATATGCAATGTGTTTAATGTTTTGATACTGTTAAAAAGGTTTTATTTGCAGAAACTTGTGTAGGACTAAATTGAGTATATGAAATGTTTAGGAAATAATTTAGGGTTTAAATAATGGTTGTTTGGCAAGTTTTTAACTTGTTAGTGATTCAGTACTGTATACTTGCTGTGTTGAGTTTTAAAAATCATCACATGTCATCTTGCATGCATGCATATATTTTTGATTGTATATGTTTTGTGTGTAATTGGTTGCTACCATTCTTTGTGTAGATTTTGGTGCTAGTGATTGTGATTGTGAGGAGTGCTACCCTCCCAACTACCAAGGCAAGTGGTACTTCATGAATATTTTTATCCCATGTTTTATACTAAGCATTAGAAATATTTTTGCTAAGTCTTGCATGATATTATTTTTCTTATATGCCATGTTGGGAAATCCTAGTAGTTGTAGAAATGCTAGGGAATTTCTAAGTTAAGTTAGTATCTATGCCATGCTTAGCCTAGCTAGTAGCAAACAAGGGTTGGTGAAATATACATGCTATGATGAAAATATTTCTAAGTCTTTGGACTTGTGTTTTACCTAATAAAACAACTAAGTTAATGAAACTCCTGGGTGGAATGGAAGGTTTGGTTTATGGTGAGTGGTTACACAAGGCCCATTTCTATGGTTTACCTTGTGTATCTCACTTGTGGTAAGCCACCCAGGAACAAAGAGATTTTAGAGGCCAAGTGTTAAGAAGCTTCTAGTGTAGCCACTTGGTAATATGGGCTCTGCCTGGATCACATAAGTTGCTAGAACTTAGCCATTTGGACAGTTGGTGGTAGTAGGAATGATAGGTTGGAGCGTGTCCATTGGGTCTAAGGGAAGGCTTCTGAAAGGTCCTGTCTTGGTGAAACCAAGTCTGGTGGGGAAAGTGCACAACCTCTGTAGATGGAAAAATCTAAGTACTTAGCCAAGTCCTTGGTAATGGACAACTTGAGCATCAAGACATGGAAGCTATCAAGAATCTCCTCATCCCAATTTCTAAGTAAAAATTTGTGGGTGAACAAGGGTGAAGGACCTCAATGTCTATTGGTGGTTCCTTGGGAAAAGTTTTGACAAAAAAAAACTTAGTGATTTCAACTAATAGGAAAAATCTATTTTGAGCAAAGCAAGCCAAGCTACACTTAGCCAAATTGCATATAGTATCTAGTCCACTTAAAATTTTACTAAGGTATCACTTGCCAATACTATTCCAAAGTATTGACCCACTGTGGCTGTAACTTCTGATGTTGTAGGTTACTCTGATGAGGATTAGGTGTCATGAGTCTACACTCAACATGTTTGCCTGTGTCACATGACGATGAAGACTTTTATTTATTTACTTATTCAAACTCTTGTATTAGGCCTGTGGCCTTGGAGTTGTAAAGACTATGTTTATCTCTGGAATGGCTGTAATAAATGACCTTTGTATCTGTGTACTTCATCTTAAACAGTGGATGCTAGCATTGATCCAGGGACTAGCATTGCAATCACAAGGATCCTTTTCCTTTATAAAGGAGGGATCTTACAGATGGTATCAGAGCACTGTGTTGCCTGTAGGATTATGACCCTAGGATTGGAAACCACTAAGGAAAAAAATTTCTTCAACTTCTACACTTGTCTATTCTTCTCGTAAACTTTTCTAATCTTCTTTCTCATCTCTATTTGTAGATGAACTCCATCAACGAAGCCGTAAGGAAAGGACCACTCATGACAATGACTTTGGAGTGTGAGACAGAATTCCCCAAGGCTCTCAAGGACCTCATGGTTGCATTAGAAATACAAGGTGCAGCTGTGTACAAAGGTTTTCCTGTGATGGATGAAGGAGTGGAATACTGGTGGGTGCAACTTCACTTGTATAAAAACAAGGAAGACAACCACCAGGAAAAAGGATTCTGCATGTTCACCAATTCAGTGGTGCACACTACATTCTTTGAATCAGCAAGGGATGCAGCTTGGAAGACCATCAAAGAACTTGGTGATAGAGTCAAGTGCAGAATGCTCAACCTCCAAAATGATCTAAAGGAAGAGAAGAAACATACCCAAGAGTTGGAAGCTACCAACAAAACCCTAAGAGGAGTCATTATTGACTTAGTGATGGAGTCATGTGAGAAAGATAGGCTGATTGCTTCTAGAAATATTGTGTTAGCCAACAGATCCAGTGAGATAGGATTGTAAGCGTACTTCGTTAGTTGGACCACCACTTATCACCTTATTTTCCAAATGTTGCTTTAAAATAAGATTGAACCTTGGCTGTTGTAATGGTTTCATGTATGCATGACTTGTGTGTTTTGTCTTTTGTTTTATCTTGAATTGTGTTGTTCTAACTTTTCTATCTTATAAATAGATGCCTACTGTTACCATCAGCACTGTTGAGGAGTTCCAGGTTACATGCTTTGGTCCTCGTATTGTTGAGCTTACTACTTTGCTCAATGTCCCTCTTCCTACCATCATGGTGCTTCCCCTCACCAAGTTTGAGAGGAAAGACCTCTGGGGCTTCAAGGTCAACCAGCCCGGATGCCAGACAGAGCCTACCACGGAGGCCATCGTCTTCAAGCTCATGCATGATGACAAGGAGAGAGGCCTTGAGGTAGTCATGCAGGATCTGATAGGACGTCTGCTAGGGAGACACTCCCGACAGGTTAGAGGTACTCACTTCCATGTCTTTGGTAGACGTGATGAGGATGGAGAGTCCATTGACTTCGAGGACGATTCGAGGGACACAGCAGAGCCGATTCGTCTATACCTCCAGGACTTAGAGTCTCTCATTAGGCACGTGGACACTGATAGGACCAACGTCATGCTCAACAATGATGAACTCCAAGTGCAACTTCGCGAGAAGGACAAGCTCTTCGTGGAGCAAGATGAGATAGTCAAGGAGATGGAGGCGAAGTTCGAGAGCCAGGACAGGAAGTTCAAGAGCCAGGAGAAGCGAGTCCAGGATAGGAACAAGAAGATCCGGGACATGACTGAAGAACTGTAGGCCAAGGACTTCGAGCTCGAGCATCAGCAGACGGTGATTGAGAGGCTTCGTTTCCAGAAGAGGGCTCTCAAAGCCAAGATAGAGACCTTGACCACTAGTGTCGAGGAATACAAGACCGTGATGGAGAACGCAGGTCTTACCTTTGTCGAGGAGGAGGTTGATGCCGAGGAGTAGATTTGACTGCTACTTGTGTGTTTTACTTTGCGAACTTGTTATCTTGCTGTTGAACCATATCATTGTGTTGCATGCTTTGTGTTTGCTTATGTGATGTAATGTGCATGAAAACATCTATGTGTATCTCATTCTTATCTCTATTGAACAAACCACAGATGCCTCCCCGTCGTGCAAACCCCAACCCCAACAACAACAACATCACTCCAGAAATGCAGAAAATGATGACCGCTCAAACTCAGCTGATGCAGATGATGACGACGTTCATCCAGAACCAAAACAACAACAATAACAACAACAACCCACCGGGTTTTGATATGCTTACCAGGTTCTTGAGATTGAGGCCAGCAAAGTTCTCGGGAACAACTGATCCCATGGTGGCCAATGATTGGTTATGCTCCGTGAACAAGGACTTGGTAACTGTGGGCTGTACGGATGTTGAAAATGTCAGATTTGCAGCACATTTGCTGGAAGGACCAGCCGCCACTTGGTGGGACAACTTCCAGATCACCACTCCCATCGAAGATGTGACATGGGCTATCTTTGAGGATGGCTTTCGTACTGCTCATATCTCATCTGGAGTGATGAGTCTGAAAAAGAAGGAGTTCCATAACCTGAAGCAGCGCCACCGCAGCATGGCCGAATATATTGAGGAGTTCAACAATCTGCGCGATATGCACCAGATGAAGTTGACATAGATGCTAAGAGGAAAGAAAAGTTCCTCGAAGGGTTGAATGATGAGCTGAATCTGCAGTTGGCTATGGCCTATGTTCCCACTTATCAGTCTCTCTGTGACAAGGCTGCTATTTTGGAGAACAAAATAAAACAAGTTGAAAGCACAAAGAGAAAGCACTCAGACAAGCACAACTCGGGATCGTCACACAAACGTTCCCATTATGATAACAGTGGAAGCTCAGGATCCCACAAGCATGGGAAGTTCAACAAGCACCACAACCACAACCGTCATGACAACAAGCATCACCGCAGTCATGACTATGACAAGTACAAGAACCACAAGGGTGGATACAAGAGTCACCACAGTGGTAATGGAAGTGGAAGTGGAAGTCAGCCTGTTAAGAAGGACATTAGTCAGGTTGAATGCTTCAAGTGCAAGAAGTTGGGGAATTATGCAAATGAATACCCAGAAAAGAAAGTTGAAGGACCCAACAAGCCCAACCCTTTTCAGAAGGGACAAGTGAACCACATCAATGTGGAGGAAGTCTATGAGGAGCCTGATGCTGTTGCTGGTAAGTTCAGACTCAATTCTATTCCAGCATTTGTTCTTTTTGATACTGGAGCATCGCATTCATTCATATCAAAAGCATTTGTTGATAGAAATGGGTTTCCAACTGAAAACATTGGGTGTCCAATAAAAGTTAGTTCTCCGGGTGGAGATATTATAGTAAGTCTTGGATGTCGGGATCTGGTAATAGAGTTTGGAAAGCATAAATTTCCAGTGAGTCTGGTAATCCTAGATTCCCAAGGACTGGACATAATATTGGGAATGGATTGGATGGCTAAGTATGAAGGAGTACTAGATTGTGCTAATCGTACTGTTGCACTCACAACCCCGGAAAGAAAATGGATTAAACTCAAGTCCAACTTTGAATTAAAAGGAAGTAAGCTAAATTCTCTTAAGGGGGTTAGCATGGACAGTGTGCCAATTGTGAGTGAGTATCCGGATGTGTTTCCGGAAGAATTTTCGGAATGCCACCAGATAGAGATGTGGAGTTTCTTATAGATTTGGTACCAGGATCTGGACCAATAGAAAAGAGACCTTATAAAATGTTAGTTGATGAACTGAAAGAACTCAAGAAACAACTTGGAGAACAATTGTAGAAAGGATTTATTCAACCAAGTTCTTCATCTTGGGGAGCCCTAGTTTTGTTCGTGGAGAAGAAAGATAGAATTCAAAGGTTATGCATAGATTACCGTTCACTCAACGAGGTAACTATCAAGAACAAATACCCTTTGCCTAGAATCAATGACTTGTTTGATCAGCTAGAAGGGGCTTGTGTGTTATCAAAGATTGATCTCCGGTCAGGCTATTTTCAACTCAAGATAAGAGAACAAGACATACCTAAGACAGCGTTTACTACAAGTATGGATTGTATGAGTATACCGTAATGCCTTTTGGTTTGACCAATGCTCCAGCATACTTCATGAATATGATGAACAAGGTGTTCATGGAATTCCTTGACAAGTTTGTTGTCGTCTTCATCGATGACATTTTAGTCTACTCCAAGAGCAAAGAAGAGCATGAAAGACATTTGCGTTTGATACTTGAGAAGTTACGAGAACATAAACTTTATGCCAAATTCAGCAAGTGTGAATTCTGGTTGAATGAAGTTGGATTTCTTGGACATGTTATGACAAAGGATGGTGTAGCAGTTGATCCTGCTAAAGTTTCAGCTGTAACTGAATGGGAATCTCCCAAGTCCATGAAAGAAGTTCGTAGTTTCCTTGGCTTAGCAGGTTTCTACAGAAGGTTCATTGAGAATTTCTCTAAGGTAGCTAAGCCTATGACAGAATTGCTAAAGAAAGACAAGAAATTTTCTTGGACGGAAGGTTGTGAACTCAGCTTTCAGGAATTGAAGAAGAGACTTGTGACAGCACCAGTCTTGTGTCTGCCAGATTTGGAAAAAGATTTCCATGTATATTGTGATGCATCTCATCAGGGTTTGGGTGCAGTACTTATGCAAGAAGGAAAAGTTGTGGCGTATGCCTCGAGACAACTCAAAACTCATGAAGTGAACTATCCTACTCATGATTTGGAGTTAGCCTCTGTTGTCCATGCGCTCAAAACATGGAGGCACTATTTTTTGGGAAAGCGTTGTGAAGTGTTCACAGATCACAAAAGTTTGAAGTATATATTCACCCAGAAGGAAATTAATATGAGGCAAAGAAGATGGCTAGAACTCATCAAGGACTACGACTTCAGTTTGCAATACCATCCCGGTAAATAAAATGTTGTAGCAGATGCTTTAAGTTGTAAAGTTTTTGTGAATGGCCTTACCAAAGGAGAATTGCCAGATGACTTGTGTGCCCAATTTAGAGAACTCAGATTGGAGATTGTGCCTGAAGGACATCTCATGTCTTTGGATTCACCCACTTTGTTGGACAAGATCAAAGAAGCCCAGAAGATTGATAAAGAAATCGAAGAGATTAAAGAAAAGATTGGCAAAGGAAAAGCCAAAGGATTCCATGAAGACGAACAAGGAACTTTATGGCATGGGAAACGTATCTGTGTTCCACAAGATCCGGAGCTTCGGAAACTGATTTTGCAAGAAGCACACAACTCTCCGTATTCCATTCATCCGGGTAACACCAAAATGTACATGGACATGAAGGAAAGATTTTGGTGGAACAATCTCAAGAAGGACATCGCCGAACATATTGCTTTGTGTGATGTGTGTAGTAGAGTGAAAGCGGAACATCAGAAACCAGCATGTTTGCTTCAACCACTACATATTCCTGATTGGAAGTGGGACAAGATTGGTGTGGACTTCATTACCGGATTACCAAGAACCAGATCAAGATATGATTCTATTTGGGTAGTAGTGGATCGCCTAACTAAAGTGGCTCATTTCATACCCATGAAGACAACCTATACAAGTGCTAAGTTGGCTAAGATCTACATGAGTATAATTGTATGTCTACATGGAGTGCCCAAGAGTATTGTGTCTGATAGGGGAACTCAATTCACTTCCCATTTTTGGAGACAACTACATGAGTCATTGGGAACGAGGTTGGAATTCAGTACTGCTTTTCATCCTCAAACTGATGGACAAACAGAAAGGACTAATCAGATTCTTGAAGACATGTTGAGGGCATGTGCCCTAGACTATGGAGCCAGTTGGGATGAAAGTCTGCCTTACGCAGAATTTTCTTATAACAACATCTATCAAGCCAGCATTTGAGATGACACCGTTTGAGTTTCTCTACGGAAGAAAGTGTACCACCCCATTGTTATGGAATGGTGTGGGAGAAAGAATTTTTATTCGGGCCAGATCTTATCAAAGAAGCCGAAGAGAAGGTAAAGTTGGTTAAGGACAGGTTGAAGATAGCACAGTCCCGGCAGAAAAGCTACGCAGATCCTAAGCGTAGAGAAGTCACCTACGAAGTTGGTGATAGAGCCTACCTTAGAGTGTCACCACTTCGTGCAGTGAAGAGATTCGGAGTCAAAGGAAAATTGGCACCAAGATATTTTGGACCATTCAAGATTCTGAGTCATAAAGGAGAAGTTTCCTATGAAATAGAACTGCCAGAATCTCTGTCATCTGTCCATAATGTGTTTCATGTGAGTCAACTCAAGAAATGTCATCCTGAAATGGAAGAAACTTCTTTGAAGGATACTATACCTTTGGAGGAGGTTCAGTTGGAGAGTGACCTCACTTATGAAGAGAAACTTATCAAGATTCTTGAGACTGCAGAAAGAGTTACACGGACTAAGACTATCAACTTTTGCAAAGTTCAGTGGAACCATCATTCCGAAGAGGAAGCAACATGGGAAAGAGAAGATGATCTTCGGAAAGACCACCCTCGCCTATTTGCTAGCCAATCCGAATCTCGAGGGCAAGATTCACCTTAAGGGGGTTAGATTTGTAACATCCCTAAAATCATGATTTCAAAGATTGCACATCATTCATGCATGCATATAATTTTGAGATCATTTTCAAACTATTTTCAAGAAAACAGAAGCACATAGTGCTATTATTTTATGTAAGCAAACATAAATCAAATGACCATCCTCAATTGAGAGCATAAGTGTTTTAAACCAAGTTTTGTTGGCTTCCTTTTTGATTGGATTGAATGTGGAGTTTGGACAAAATTCATAGAACAAATATGGTTTCAAAACCATTTCCAAAACATTTTCAAATCAAGTGCTATGTCACTGTTTATTTTTATTTTATTCTAAATGACCAAGCTAATTCAAAGTGACCATTTGATTTTATGACCAGAAGTGTGAATGTTGCACCCTACAAAATCCTGAAAAAGTTTGAATTCAAAAAACTTTTGAAACCATTTGAAATTCATTCTAGAAATTCAAAACAGAAAAAGAAAAAGAGAAAGGAAATAGAAAAGGGCCAGCGCCAGTCTTTTGGCCCAACTGAGAAAGCAGCCCACTAAGCCCGCCGGGTTCCCTCTCTCCCTCTCTCACTCGCAGACGCACCCAGCAAGCGGCCCGACGCCAGACCCCACCTCTGTTTCTCCCGCAGACAACTGGGCCCCGTCCACGTCACCGTCGTCTTCCCCAAATCTCGCGAAGAACACGTCGCCGCTGGACGTTGCTGGCGTTGATTCTGTGGCGTAATTTCCATTGATTCTGCAGGCGTTTCCTGTCGAGCCCATGCCTACTTAAACCCCTCCCCCTCGCGGCCATTTCCCCCAACAAAGCCAACCCGAAGCGCCCCCAGGCTGCGAGTATTCCTCGCCGCAACCCCGCTGTTCCGACGACCTCGCCGACGAATTCCGGTGAGCACCGCACCCCCCTCTATCCGTGGTTTATGCTATCATGCTCTGCATCTCTGTGTGCATCTACTGACACTTCCCGTTTGTCTGCGCATGGCCTGTAGCCTCGGCAACGACAACAACTGAGCGCCGCCGCTCTCTGCTCGAACTCCGGCGACCTTTCCCCGTAAGTTCCAGCCTCCCCTTGCCCTCTGTTTGATACGCATAGGATCCTCAGTGTCTTGCGCATCTAACGGTGCCCTCCCCTTGTCTTAGCGCGACTCAGAACGTCGCCAACATCGACGAGCCAAAGCCACAACCTCCAGGGACTACTCCGACGAGCAATCCGCGACGACTCCGAGCGCCCCTTTGCCAACCAGGGACACGTTGAGCTTCACCTCGTCACTGCGGTTCTGGTGAGCATCCTCCCCCCTCCCCGGGCGACCTAGTTCACCGGCTCCCCCACTGACAGAGCGCTCCGCCGCTCGCCGCCGCGCTAGCGCCGCTCATCTCTGGTCAAAGCATTCAGGAACGTTAGATGTAGATCTTGCGGCTAAGATTAGAACTTAAACGAAGAGGTATGAGCGCATCTGAGCCACTAGATCTGACTTAAATCCTATGGCTCGCAGAGACCGATCCGCACGAAACGATACCGGCCAGTAGAATAGCGCCGTGTGGCAGTGAATTAGATTTAAAAACTGGATTTGAATCTGATTGTTATTCAAATTTGATTTGGCTATAACTTTTGATCCCCACGTTAGAATTTGACAAATTTTATACCGTTGGAATCAGGAGAGCAAGATCTTTCTGAAAATGCAATGTGTTTAATGTTTTGATACTGTTAAAAAGGTTTTATTTGCAGAAACTTGTGTAGGACTAAATTGAGTATATGAAATGTTTAGAAAATAATTTAGGGTTTAAATAATGGTTGTTTGGCAAGTTTTTAACTTGTTAGTGATTCAGTACTGTATACTTGCTTTGTTGAGTTTTAAAAATCATCACATGTCTTCTTGCATGCATGATTATATTTTTGATTGTATATGTTTTGTGTGTAATTGGTTGCTACCATTCTTTGTGTAGATTTTGGTGCTAGTGATTGTGATTGTGAGGAGTGCTACTCTCCCAACTACCAAGGCAAGTGGTACTTCATGAATATTTTTATCCCATGTTTTATACTAAGCATTAGAAATATTTTTGCTAAGTCTTGCATGATATTATTTTGCTTATATGCCATGTTGGGAAATCCTAGTAGTTGTAGAAATGCTAGGGAATTTCTAAGTTAAGTTACTATCTATGCCATGCTTAGCCTAGCTAGTAGCAAACAAGGGTTGGTGAAATATACATGCTATGATGAAAATATTTCTAAGTCTTTGGACTTGTGTTTTACCTAATAAAACAACTAAGTTAATGAAACACCTGGGTGGAATGGAAGGTTTGGTTTATGTTGAGTGGTTACACAAGGCCCATTTCTATGGTTTACCTTGTGTATCTCACTTGTGGTAAGCCACCCTGGAAAAAAGAGATTTTAGAGGCCAAGTGTTAAGAATCTTCTAGTGCAGCCACTTGGCAATATGGGCTCTGCCTGGATCACATAAGTTGCTAGAACTTAGCCATTTGGACAGTTGGTGGTAGTGGGAATGATAGGTTGGAGCGCGTCCATTTGGTCTAAGGGAAGGCTTCTGAAAGGTCCTTTCTTGGTGAAACCAAGTCTGGTGGGGAAAGTGCACAACCTCTGTAGATGGAAAAATCTAAGTACTTAGCCAAGTCCTTGGTAATGGACAACTTAAGCATCTAGACATGGAAGCTATCAAGAATCTCCTCATCCCAATTTCTAAGTAAAAATTTGTGGGTGAACAAGGGTGAAGGACCTCAATGTCTATTGGTGGATCCTTGGGAAAAGTTTTGACAAAAAAAACTTAGTGATTTCAACTAATAGGCAAAATCTATTTTGAGCAAAGCAAGCCAAGCTACACTTAGCCAAATTGCATATAGTATCTAGTCCACTTAAAATTTTACTAAGGTATCACTTGCCAATACTATTCCAAAGTATTGACCCACTGTGGCTGTAACTTGTGATGTTGCAGGTTACTCTGATGAGGATTAGGTGTCATGAGTCTACACTCAACATGTTTGCCTGTGGCACATGAAGATGAAGACTTTTATTTATTTACTTATTCAAACTCTTGTATTAGGCCTGTGGCCTTGGAGTTGTAAAGACTATGTTTATCTCTGGAATGGCTATATTGAATGACCTTTGTATCTGTGTACTTCATCTTAAACTGTGGATGCTAGCATTGATCCAGGGACTAGCATTGCAATCACAGGGATCCTTTTCCTTTATAAAGGAGGGATCTTACACGTCTAGTTTAGATTGTTGCTGGGCTAGTGTTATGATATGGTAGTGTTGTAAGTAGAAGTATGAGATGATACTCTTACAACACACATAGCGTGTAAACTCCATAGACCTTGGATTTACATATATAGGTATGATAGTGATCATATCACGATGCACATGATAGAGATCATATGCAGGAACCATATCATTTCACTAATAAACATGTGATGTTTAATAGCATCTTATATTGCTTGTTTAACGCTTTGTTAGCATAATAAGATGATCCCTCATTTAAATATCAAGATAAGAATGTGTTCTTCCTTTAGTATGCACCGATTATGTTTCATCGCTCCAAGACATCACGTGATGATCGGGTGTTCTTGGATCCACGACCATATTTCGGGTGTAAAACAGTTACACACGCGAATACTAAGGTTCTAACTTGGCGAGACTAGCATGTATAGACATGGCCTCGGAACACGGACCGAAAGGTTAAGCATGAGTCATATAGTTGATATGATGCCCATTTGATGCTCGCCTTTGAAGCTATACCGACTCACGTGATGAACGGACTTGGTATAGTGGATTTGGTTCATGTAATCACCAAAAAGGCACGAGGGATGTCGTTTTTGAGTGGGAGTTCATTCGTAATATGGATTAGTTGAACTCAATCTATCATACACTTAGTCTAAACTTTACAAATTCTGTTGTAGATGGCACCACCTGCTTTTAATTTCAATGTGTTCATGGAGAAAGAGAAACTAGCAACGAACGGTAGCAACTTTACCGAATGGGCCTTGAATTTGAGGATTCTCCTCTCTGCTGCACAAAATCAATACGTGCAAGAAGGGCCACTAGGCCCCCCACCTCTTGATGATGCCCCTGACGAGGAAAAGAATGTCTATCAGACTCGTCAGGAGGACCACAACTTAGTTCATTGCGGCATATTGTATGGGCTAGAGCCGAAACTTCGAAAGCGTCTCGAAAACGGCAATGCATTTGATACAATGGGTGAGTTGAAAATGATTTTCAACACACATGCTGCTGTAGAGATCTACAACGCTTCAGAAAAGTTCTTTAGCTGCATGATGGAAGAGCACAGCTCCGTTAGTGAGCATGTACTCAAGATGTCGGGTTACGCTGATAAGCTTGTGTCCTCTGGAATAATGATTCCCATTGACTTAAGCATCCATCATGTTCTGCAGTCTCTGCCACCTAGCTATAAGAGCTTTGTGATGAACTATAATATGCAAGGCATGAAGAAGTCTCTCCCCGAGCTTCTGTCAATGCTTAAAACTGCAGAAGTGGAGATCAAAAAGGAACATCAAGTGTTGATGATCAATAGGAACATTGGTTTCAAGAAAGACAAGAAGGGAAATCGGAAGGGTAGTAAGGGCGGGAAGCCTGTTGCCGTGCCAGAAAAGAAACGCCGAGTTGGACCTAAGTCTGATACCGAGTGCTAGTATTGTGAGGGGACTGGCCACTAGAAGCGCAACTGCCCCAAGTATCTGGCAGACAAGAAGGCCGGCAAGGCAAACAAAGGTATATATGATATACATGTTATTGATGTGTACTTGACTAGTGCTCGCAGTATCACCTGGGTATTTGATACCGGTTCAGTTGCTAATATTTGTAACTTGAATCAGGGGCTGCGGAACAAGCGACCGCTAGCAAGGGGTGAGGTCAAGATGCGTGTCGGCAATGGATCAAGCGTTGATGTGATCGCCGTCCGAACGCTGCCTCTCCACTTGCCGTCGGGATTAGTTATAAACTTGAATAATTGTTATTTGGTGCCTGCACTGAGCATGAACATTGTATCTGGATTGTGTTTGATGCGATGTGGTTATTCATTTAAATCCGAGAACAATGGTTGTTCCATTTATATGAATGAAATCTTTTATGGTCATGCACCGATGATGAATGGTTTATTTCTATTAGATCTCGACAATAATGTTACACATATTCATTATGTTGATGCTAAAAGGATTAAACTTAATGATGATATATCCGCATATATGTGGCACTGCCGTCTAGGTCATATTGGCGTTAAACGCATGAAGAAGCTCCATTCGGATGGACTTTTGGAATCACTTGATTTTGAATCATTTGATACATGTGAGCCATGCCTTATGGGCAAGATGACTAGAACGCCGTTTTCCGGTTCAATGGAACGGGCGACAGATTTATTGGAAATCATACATTCTGATGTATGTGGTCCAATGAGTGTATCGGCGCGAGGTGGATATCGTTATTTTGTTACTTTCACGGATGATTTGAGTAGATACGGTTATATCTACTTGATGAAACACAAGTCTGAAACCTTTTAAAAGTTCAAGGAATTTCAGAATGAAGTGGAAAATCATCGTAATAGAAAGATCAAATTTCTACGGTCCGACCGTGGAGGTGAGTATCTAAGTTACGATTTTAGCACTCACATGAAAGAGTGTGTAATTGTTTCACAACTCACGCTGCCGTAACACCACAAATGAAATGGTGTGTCGGAACGTCATAATCGTACTTTATTAGATATGGTTCGATCTATGATGTCTCTGACGGACTTGCCGTTGTCATTTTGGGGTTATGCACTAGAAACTGCTACATTCACTTTAAATCGGGCACCATCTAAATCCGTTGAAAAGACACCGTATGAATTGTGGTTTGGAAACAAACCTAAGCTGTCTTTTCTTAAAGTTTGGGGATGCGATGTTTATGTGAAGAAACTTCAACCGGATAAACTCGAACCCAAAGCGGAAAAATGCGTCTTCATAGGATACCCTAAGGAAACTATTGGGTATTCCTTCTATCACAGATCCGAGGGAAAGTTTTTTGTTGCCAAGAATGGATCCTTTCTAGAGAAAGAGTTTCTCGCGAAAGGTGTGAGTAGTCGGAAGGTAGAACTCGAAGAGGTTATTGAACCTTCTCTTCAAAGTATGGCGAGTAGCGCAACACCGGAAGTTGTTCCGGAGTTGGCTCCACCTGTTGAAGAGGGAACTAATGATAATGATCATGAAACTCCGAAAGAGAGTACTACCGAACCTCACAGGTCAAGCAGGACGCGTGCAGCTCCCGAGCTATACGGAAATCCTGTCATGAATTTCATGGTTGATGAAAATGATGACCCTGTGACGTATTAAGAAGCGATGATGAGCCCGGATTCCAACAAATGGTTACAAGCCATGAAATCCGAGATGGAATCCATGTATGAAAATCAAGTTTGGAACTTGTTGGAATTACCTCACGACCGAAAGGCCGTGGAGAACAAATGGATTTTCAAAAGGAAGACTGATGCTGATGGTAATGTTACCGTCTATAAATCTCGACTTGTCGCAAAGGGGTTTCGAAAAATTCAAGGAGTTGACTAAGATGAGACATTCTCTCCTGTAGCGATGCTAAAGTCAGTTAGGATTATGTTACAATTGCTGCATATTTCGATTATGAGATATGGCAGATGGATGTCAAAACCGCGTTTCTCAATGGTAATATTGAAGAAGAGTTGTATATGATACAACCAAAGGGTTTTGTAGATCCTAAGGATGCTAACAAGGTGTGAAAGCTTCAGCGATCCCTCTATGGATTGAAGAAAGCATCACGAAGTTGGAATCTCCGCTTTGATGAGGTGATCAAAGAGTTTGGATTTGTCCAAACTTATGGAGAAGCTTGTATTTACAAGAAAGTGAGTGGGAGCAATGTAGAATTTCTGATATTATATGTGGATGACATATTATTGATCGGAAATGATATAGATCTTTTAAACAGTGTTAAAAGTTATCTAAACAACAAATTTTCAATGAAGGACCTAGGTGAAGCGTCATACGTATTAGGCATAAAGATCTATAGAGATAGATCTAGGCGCCTAATAGGGCTATCGCAAAGTACATACCTTGATAAGGTTTTAAAGAAGTTTAAAATGGACGGAAGTAAGAAGGGGTTCTTACCTATGTTGCAAGGCAAGACATTGAGTAAGACTCAAAGTCCGGCTTTGGCGGAAGAAAGAGAGATAATGGACAAAGTCCCCTATGCTTCAGCCATAGGCTCTATAATGTACGCCATGCTATGTACAAGACCAGATGTGGCACATGCTATTAGTTTGACTAGTAGGTACCAATCGGATCCAGGTTCGGAAAACTGGATAGCGGTCAAGAATATCCTTAAGTACTTACGAAGAACTAAGGATATGTTTCTTGTATACGGAGGTGAAGAAGAGCTCGTTGCTAAGTGTTATGTTGACGCTAGCTTTGACACCGATCCGGATGACTCTAAGTCTCAATCCGGATACGTATTTCTCATGAATGGCGGAGCGGTTAGTTGGAGGAGCTCCAAACAACCTGTGGTAGCGGGATCAACAACGGAGGCCGAATATGTTGCTGCTTCAGAAGGGGCTCAATAAGAAGTTTGGATGAAGGAGTTCATATCCGAACTAGGAGTGGTTGCAAACGCGTTGGAACCAATGGTGATCTATTGTGACAACAATGGTGCCATTGCCAATGCCAAAGAACCAAGGTCTCACAAGCATTCCAAGGATATTAAGCGCCGGTTTCACTCCATCCGCGAGCATGTCAAGGATGGAGATATAAAGATTTGTAAAGTACATACGGATCTCAATGTAGCAGATCTGTTGACTAAAACTCTCCCTAGAGAAAAACATGATCAACACCAGAACTCAATGGGTGTTAGATTTATCACTATGTAACTAGATTATTGTCTCTAGTGCAAGTGGTAGACTAAAGGGAATATGCCCTGAGAGGCAATAATAAAGTGTTTATTATGTGTATTCCAAGTATATGATAGATGTTTATTTTGCATGCTATAATTGTATTAATACGGAAACATTAATACATGTGTGTTTAATAAACAAACAGAAAGTTCCTAGTTATGCCTCTCTCATAAACTAGCTCGTTGATTAACAAGATGATCAAGGTTTCCTGATCATGGACATTGGATGTTGTTAATAACGGGATTACAACATTAGTGTAATGGTGTGATGAACATTCATCCGAAGTATAGCATTACGATCAAAGTCATTGAGTTTATATTGCTATAACAACTTACGAAGTGATCCTAATCCTTAGACCATGAGATCATGTCAATCACTAACACCGGAAGAGTTGATTGATAACATCAAACCTCACACCGTAAAAGGGTGATTATAAAGATGGATTCAGAACTAATAAAGTGTTATGTTGAGGCTCATGGATCGAGAGTGGAATTTGTTCATCCCGATGACGGATAGATATACTCTGGGCCCTCTCGGTGATATCACATTGATTAGCTTGCAAGCAAGTGATTTGATCACTAGAATGTTATATCACGGGAACGAGAAAAGAGTGCATGTCGGTAACAAGATCAAACTAGGTATCGAGATACCGATGACCGAATCTCGGACATGTAATATATCGTGAAACAAAGGGATTAAGATACTAGCGTAAAAGGTCCGACGATCACAAGAAAGTCATCGTTGAATGGGTGGGAGTCAGTATGGGTCTCCAGATCCCGCTTCTGATTATTGATCCGAGAGGGGTCTCAATCATGTCCGCATTATTCATGAACCGTAGGGTGACACACTTAAGGGACACCGACATCCAATTGGAGCAAAAGTTTCATGCCGAAAGAATAAACAAGCGCAGGAATTTATTTCACTAGATACCGAAACAGGTTTTCGGGTGAAATTGCATAAAGTGGTTATGCATGTGAAATAGAATTCTAGCAAGGGGTTATTTTTTAATGTTTGTCATTAAACTAATTGACAAAATTCTGAATAAAATAAAAGAGTTTTATTTAATGAGTGTTTGCATTAAATTTGGTGGAAATTTAATGGGAATTTGAGTGGACTTTTGAGTGGAGAAAATTGAAGGGCCATTTTGTGAGTGGAGTGTCCACCCACATGAATGAAGGAGGGGAGGGGGCAGCCCCCCTCCTCCTATAAAAGGAGCCCCGCCTCTCACTTGTCTCTCACACCTCCTCATGAAGGATCTCTCTCCCCCTCTAGAATTTATCCCCCATGGTCTCGGACTAGCGAGATACATGTTCCCGGTGGATTCTCGGCAAGAAAGAGTTGTGCTTACGCTGCATCGCTGGAGCGAGGAGGCGGAGGTTGCTCGGTGCCTCGAACGTGTGTGCGAGCACGGATGCGCTGCTAATTTGCGGCGCTAGGACGTCCTCTCGATCTTGAGATCGGCAAGAGATCATCTACATCAACCACGAGTTGAACTCGTTAAGCTTTGTCGGTCTTCAAGGGTATGTTCTCTACGGATATACATCCGCCCGTTGTTTGTATCTAATAGATAGATCTTGGTACATAGTTCACATCGTAGGAAATTTTTTGTTTTCTATGTTGCGAACCCTACAATTACTACGATACACCCCCTATAATTTTTGGGTCATCGGCATCCAAGCAAGAAGAGGAGGAGGAGAAGGAAGACATCACAACCACCACGCATTAATCTCCATCATCATCTCCATCTCCCTCTCCCTCTCTCTTGTGTTTGGTAATGTTAAGATTGAACATGGTTGTGACATCATTATATATTTATGTGTTTTGCCGTTCATCCATGTATGAGTGATTGATTCAATTCTAGTTTGAGGTATGATCTAGTGCGCTAAGTTAGAATTTATTGTGATCTAAGATGAGTTTATGTGATCCTTTGGTCCGGAAGTACATTTTGCCTTGCGCTGACGCGCAAGAATCATGCATAGTGCACACAAAGTGACAGCCCGATAATCAATTGGGGAACATTTATTTGTCTGAGTAATCTCTTATAGATCATACATATATTTTCCCATCTAGTAGTAGTGAGACCGAAGCCTACAAGTCGTCTCTTATTCCATTCAATCCTACAACTACAATCTCTTTAATCCAGTTCATATTCTTGTTTACTTTCCATCTTAGTTTATTTTGTTCTTGTTAAAAGTTCTTTTGTTATTAGATACTTTAAACCTCTCTCAATTATCACTGTTATAGTAACTTATAGAATAGGCTATTTCCAAACCACGGTTTGGGTGCGAAACGTGGCCGCATTGACAACGTGGCTGCGGGGTTGTGTTGTTTCCAATCGTCAATCTCTCATCGGGATAAACTCTTAAATATTTGCTGCTATAGGTAATGCAATAACTCTGTTGTTGGAGCAGGAATCTAGTCATCAAATTAGCATCGTTGCTGGGGAGCTAAGCGTCCGGTTATTACCTTCCTACTCACAGATAGTTTATTTCCATTTGTTGCTATTTATCTTACTCCTTTTGATTATTTGAAAAGAACAAAAAATTAGTTTACCTTTTGTTAGTAGTCTTGTTATTTATTTTATGTCACATCCCAAGATTTTCCAAATCTTGTAATGTGAAAATAAGTTAATAAAATAAAACTTTGGTTGATTTTCAGAGCCAGAAGAAACTTTTGAATTCAATTGGAACTTCAAACCCATTTGAATGAAATAGATCCTAAAGAGATTTAAAAAGATAAACTTTTATTAAAGGAAAATAAAAATATTTAAAATACTATTTTAGATCTTTTAAAATAAAAGGATTTAGTTTTCAAAAGAAAAGGTGAATTCATAAACAAAGATTATTTTATAAAGCCAAATTAAAACCTTGGCCAAGCTTATGAATTAAAACATTTTATTTAGATAAAATTAGCAAAGATTTGTTTAAATAAATTAATAAGGAATTAATATCCAAATTTTATTCAAATAAAAGGTTTTACCATTTTAATTAAAACATCAAAACTTATTAAAATTATTTTAAATAAGTTTTCTAAGTATTTTATTTTCTTAAATTAAAACCTACTAAAGAGTTTTGACCTTATTTTAGATTTCAAAATAAATATCTCAACAAAACAAATCCTATTTGATTTAATAAAGAAGGTCTATTATATTTAATTAATAATGGACTCTAAAATAAAATGTTATTTTGTTTTAAAACAAGTTTCCAAGTATTTAATATTTCCAAATAAAACCTACTGATTGGATTTTGAAAGCATTTGGATTTCAAATGAAGATTTTATTAAATAAACCAAAACCTTGGTTTATTAATAAACCATGGACCATTTTGTTTAATTAATAAATGGAACCTAAAAAGATTTAAAATATTAATTTATTTTGGAAGTTGGTTTATGCTACTAAAACAGAACCAAAAACTCATTACAATGGTTGAATTGTTTGAATTGTTTTGAATGCTTGAGAATTGTTTGAAATAACAAATCAGGAAATAGAAATAGAAAAAGAAAAAGAATTAGACAGAAAAAAATAGAACAGCCCAACAAATCTGGCCCAACTCAGCCCAACCGAGCCCACCTCCCTCTCTCAACGAAGTGAACCGTTTTTCACCGCCAAACTAACCCACGCAGTGTATGACAACTGGAGCCCACCTGAAGCCTTTCTCACTCACTGACAAGCAGGACCCACCCATCACTGTTCATCGTCTTCAACGGGACTCCGTCGCCCTGTCCGTTGCAGTGAGTTACTCCGGCGATTGATTGCGCGTGAAGGAGACATTGATTCCTTGTAATGACCACGCCCCTTTAAACGCCAGCCACTCCTCTTCGTTTCCCCTATGCCTTCTTCCCCGAGCACGCCTCCAGGCCGTCGCAATTCGTCCTCGAACAGCTTCGTCTCCGACGAGCTTCCACCGACGAATACGGCCAGCACACGCCCCCTTCCGCCTCCCTGAGCACACGAGCACGCTCACCATCTCCTGGCATATCCTTCTGTGTCAATCACTCACTCGCGGGTGCCCTGAGCATCGGCAACGACAACACCGAGCGTGCGCCGCCGTCTGCCATTGTTTCGTCGGGTATTCCAGGTGAACTCCGACCTCCCCTCTCCATTCCATTGACGCTCCCTTACTCACGATCCTCGTACGCACCTAACCATGCCTCTATTTTGTCTTAGCATGGTCCTAAACGTCGCCAACGACGACAACCCGAGAGGCTGCCGTCGCAGCTTCTCCGATGAGCAATTAGCAGCAACCCCTTGCGCCCCTCGAGTAGCCGACCCCACCTCGAGCATCAGCAGGTCTCTGCGTGCCAGCCTCTCCCTCGCTGCATCGCCCGACTCGCCCGCTAGCGAGCCGCGCGCCATAGCCCAGCGCCGCCAGCTTATGGTCGGGGCACTGGGAGCCGTCCGATCTGGATCCGGTGGATAGGATAGAAAATAAGCGCGAAGCGGTATCGAGCAATCTGTACCGCACGATAGGAGTAGATCCAACGCACCGCAGCGTGATCCGGCTGAAGCGGTATCGCCCAATGAGACAGCGACACGTGGCAGGATCTGTTTTAAACAGAATTAGAAAAACAGATTTAAGTAGCAATTTGAAAACCCTATAACTTTCAAACCACACGTCCAAATTTTGCAAATTTTATATCAATGGATTCAGGAGAACAAGCCCTAGCCAACCATGGCCTTAGTTTGACAAATAGTATCTGTTAGCTTGTTTGAATTTGCAGAAACATTTGTGTACTTGTTTAGATTAGAAAAATTGTTTAAAAATGATTTTTGGATTAAAACCTTTGAAAAATGGTTTTTTGTGATCTTACTGACCCTAGGAACCAACCCTTGGTGTTAGAAATGATTTTTGTAAAATTTAGGTTAGATTACTTGACTTAGTCATTTTCTAGCCAAATAAAAGGAATAGTTTTTATTATAAAAATGTTTATGGAAAGAAAACTTTAAGGAAATAGTTTGGAGCAAACCTACTGACCCAAAAACACCAAGCTTTGCAATAGCAACTCATTTGGTGAACAACTTAAGAGTTTTTGCCTTAATAAAAACATTTTTCACCACATGAAATGATGAATGGATTTAAAAATAGTATTTGGACAAAACCCTCTTGCTAATGACTTTGCCACTTTGGTAAATGACCAATTTGGGTATTACAAAGTTTAGAAACCCATAGAGACCCCGTTTTCAAAATAAAACTATCTTGTGCATACTCCCATGCATGACTTAGACCCCATTACTTTGTGTGTGTGAAGAATTGTTTGTTTGACTTTGGTTGGAATGTGGATTGAATTTGTGTTTGCTTGTTTGACTTGTAGTGAAGTGTGAGACTAGCAAGATCAAGGAGTGAACTACCATTTCCTTCCAAAAAGTCAAGTGATGCTTCATACTTTCTATCCCATTACTTTTCTATGCATTAGTGATTTTGCTAAATAAACTTGCATGGATTTTGCTAAGTATAGATCTTGCTATAGGAAACCTAGTAGATGAATCCTTAGTAGGATTTTCCTAAGTTAAAGATTCCTAATACTATCAAGCTTAGCCTAGCTAATAGAAAACATGGGTGGAAAACATATTCACACTATGGAAAAATATTCTAAGTCTGAAGACTTATGTTTTTGTTTAATAAAACAACTAAGTTAATAAATCACCTGGGTGGAATGGAAGGATTGGGTTATGTTGAGTGGTTACACAAGGCCGGGAACCTTGTGTATCTCACTTGTGGATGGCCACCCAGGAAACAAAGGGATTTGAGATGTCAAATGTTGAGAAGCTTCAAGTGCAACCACTTGGCAATATGGGCTCTGCCATGATCATATAGGTTGCAAGAACTTAGCCAAATGGACAGTGGGTGGTAGTGTTTGATAGGTTGGAACGCGTCCATCTTGGTCTAAGGGAAGGCTTCTGAAAGATTTTGTCTTGGGAAACCAAGTCTTGTGGGTAAAGTGCACCACCTCTGCAGAGTGTAAAATCTAAGTACTTAGCCATGTCCCTGGTAAAGGACAATTTGAGCATCAAGACATGGAAGCAATCAAGAATCTCATCATTCAAATTTCTAAGTTAAAACTTGTGGATTGAACAAGGGTTGTTTGAATTCTTCAATCATTGATGGAGAGATGGCTTGGTACAAGGATCTTGAAATCTTTGATTGAGAAAAATGGTTTTGCCAAGCATTTCAGTCTTTGATTGGGGGATGCCTTGGAAAGGATCTTCAGTCTTTGATTGGCATATGCCTTGGAAAGTAATTTGTCAAAACAAAAACTTAGTATTTTCAAATGATAAGAAAAATCTATTTTGAGCAATGCAAGCCTCAACTCCACTTAGCCAAATGCATATAGATGATAGATTCCACTTTACCAATATAGTATCACTTGCCAATACAATTCAAATGTATTGACCCTTTGTGGCTGTAACTTGTATATTGCAGGTTGATTGTTTAGTGAAGATTGATTGTTTAGGATTACAAAGTCTACAACCAACATCTGCCTGTGGCACTTTGAAGATGAAGGACCACTTGACCATAGTTATTCCGCTGCAATGTAATGTAATAGCCATATGAGCTATGTTTGATGTAATAAAATTATGTTTTCCTGGTTATAAAGTTATATTATGACCTTTGTTTCTTGATATTACATCTTAACTGTGGATGCTAGCTATTGATCCAGGGACTAGCATTGTAAAACACAGGAGGGATCAACCTTATTAGGTTAGGACCCCTACATTTTAGTTATAGGAAATTAAAAAACATAGGAACTATGGAAAAATTAGAAGTCTTGCGGAGTATGCTTCTCCGAGTGTTGATATTTTAGATGCTCATATTGTTCAACCCGCTATTGATGTGGATGGATATGATATTAATCCTATGTGGATAAATATGATCATGGAAATAGATTTTGCAGGAGATTCGTATAATGATCCATATGAGCATATTAACAAATTTACTTCATTGTGTTCTATGATGAAGGCAAATGGATGAAAAAATGACAAGCTTAAGTTATATCTATTCCGGTTCTCGCTAAAAGGGAAAGCTAAAGATTGGCTAAAATCGCATCCCGCGGGACACTTCAATTCGTGGAAAGATATTTCCGAAGATTTTATTGGTAATTATTTCTCACAAAATCAAACTTATGAGCGTAGGCTTCATATCCTTAATTTCAAGCAAAGCAACAATGAGGATTTAATACAAGCTTATAATAGGTTCTCAAAATTGATGCATGATTGTCCACATCATAATTTACCTGGTTGGTTCTTATTGAATCACTTTGATGGAGGCTTAAATCACTCTTCTAAGAATAAGCTATACATGATGTGTGATGGTGCATTCCTTGGAAAAACTTTGGAAGAAGCTTGGAAACTCTTAAGAGATATACATAATAATTTTCATCAATGGAAATGTGAAATTGTGCATGAATAAAAACCTCTCCATACTGATCTAGAGAACTTGGTCAATGAGTTTCTTAAAGATTAAAATAGAAGAGGAAAAATCCCTTATGATGATACCTTAGTTAGAGATGTTCTTTCTAAAGCAATGCCTTTCACAGCTGATTATTTTTGTAGGGGTCCCAACCTGATAAGGTAGAGTCCTCCTGTGTTTTACAATCCTAGTCCCTGGATCAATAGCTAGCATCCACAGTAAAGATGTAATATCAAGATACAAAGGTCATAATATAAATTTATAACCAGGAATAACATAATTTTATTACATCATACATAGCTCATTTGGCTATTACATTACATTGTAGCGGAATAACTATAAGTATGGGTCCTTCATCTTCAAAGTGCCACAGTCAGATGTTGGTTGTAGACTTTGTAATCCTAGTCAATCAAACAATCTTCATTTTAAAACAATCAACCTGCAACATTACAAGTTACAGCCACAAGGGTCAATACATTTTGAACTGTATTGGCAAGCTTCACTTTTATGTATAATAAGAGTGGATCCTATCATTATATGCATATCTGGCTAGGTAGAGTTTAAGGCTTATTTGCGTGAAGCAATATTTTATCCTATCTTTTCAAAAATGGTTTTGGTCCTTTGTCAAATATCTTTTTCCAAGTTCCTTGAACTCCTTGGTAGAAACTCAAGTGTTCAAGTCCTTGTCAAAATCCCTTGAGCTACTTGGTAACCCCAAGTGCAACAAGTTTTATCAAAACCTCATGAGTTCCTTGGTAACCCCAAGTACATCATGCTATTGTGCACCTTGGTAACCCCAAGTGCAACAAGCTTCACCAAATCTCTTTGAATTCCATGGTACCCCCAAGTGCATCAAGTTTTTATATTAGAAGTTGGAATGTCGAGATCTCCCATAGTTCAAACTTTAGTTGCTCAGTATTGTCCATAACCGGGGACACGGCTAAGTACTTAGAAGACTTTTATTAACTTCTGCAGAAGGAGTACACTTTACCCACATGACACAATCCCATCTTGTTGCCACCAGTGGCCTACTGGATTAGTGCTCACCAAGATGGAGTACTGGCAGACTGAGAATGTGACGAAGTCTTTCCAAGAGGTCCTCCCATACATCATTGCTAGCTTGTCTTCAGCCCCCATGAAGCATTCCAGATCCCCATGTCCGGTAACTAAAGACAATGTATGGGTCTTCCTAATATAGTTGACTAAGCCAGAGCCATAATAGCATGTGGTTGTACACGAAAGCCACAATTTGAGAAACATGTTCAATCTCTAAGTTTCCTAGGTGGTTTTCATTTGGAGCACAACACAAAGTGATTGCCATAGACATGGTTCCCTTTTGTTGCCACCTTCTCCAAAACATAAAGTGTCCACCACCTAGGTGGTTCATTGAGTCCTTGTTTTATTATATAAAAACACAAGTCTTTTTCTCAACCTTTGTAAAATCTCAACATGTATCTCTTTTCAAAACATAGCATGGCTAAGCATGTACAACTTCAATATTTCTACTAAGGAGTGTATAGGGAATCTTATTAGAATTAGCATAGCATAAGTACAAAACATTTTCATGCATGTTTACAAAATCCACTAAGTATAATGAAAATAGTAGGACTTTAGATGATAGTGTCACTTGACTTTTTGGTAGGGAATGAGGGTTCACTCCTTGATCTTGCTAGTCTCACACTTTGCTAATTTCACTACAAGTCAATCAAGCAAGACACAAAATCAACTAACATTCCAAACCAAGGTTAAACAAACAATTTTCACATTCACAAATCAATGGATCCTAAGTCTACTAGGTTTATAAACTTTGTAAGGTCCACATTGGTCATTTACCAAAATGGCAAAGTCATTAGTTAGAGGGTTTTGCTCAAAGTCTATTTTAAAATCCATTCAATATTTTATGTGGTGAAAATTATTCTTTTCAAAGCAAAACTTTATGTTTTTCACCAAGTAAGTTGCCTTTGGCAAGGCTTGGTGTTTTGGGTCAGTAGGTTTGGTCCATAACATTTTCCCAAAGTTTTCCTTGCAAAAACTTTTCCATAATAAAATTTAATGAGTTTATTTGGCTAGAAAAATGGCTAAGTTAAATAATTCAACTTAAATTTCACAAAAATCATTTTTAACACTATGGGTTGGTTCCTAGGGTCAGTAAGGTCACACAAATCCATTTTGCAAAAGGTTTAATCCTAAAATCAAATTTTAAACAATTTTTGTACTCTAAACAAGTACACAAATGTTTCTGTAATTTCAAACAAGCTAACAGATACTATTTTCAAAACTAAGGCCATGGTTGGCTAGGGCTTGTTCTCCTGATTTTATTGATATAAAATTTGTCAAATTTGGTCGTGTGGATCAAAAGTTATAAGGGTTTGAAAATCCTATCTAAATCAGATTTCAAATCTGTTTTTAAATCAAAAAGGTGACACGCGGCGTGTTCTTACTGGTTGATACCGGTTCGGACGGATCGGCTCTATGGAACGTTAGATCTAGTTAGATCGAGTGGCCCAGATTGAGTACCTCTTCGTGTTTAAGTAATTCTATCTCATCCACTCGATTAATATCGGACGGTTCCTATCTAGCAGTCACGATCTGGCGGCGCGATAACAACGGCGAGCGGCGGAGCGGCCAGTTGGCGGCGGTGCTAGCGAAACAGGACGCGAAAAAGAGGGGGAGGATGCTCACCAGGTTCGAAATGCAACACTGATGCTCAACTCGCTTGCGGTTTGACAGGGGGCGCTCAGGGGCAATCGCAATTTCTCGTCGGGGTTGGGAACGGCGACGGACGGCTCTGTCCGTGGTTGAAGACGATGATACAGGTCAAGAGAAGACAGTCCGAAGGCAGGGTTAGACGCAGGAGATCATGACGGAGCTATGAGCGTGAACAAGAGGCTCGGGGCGGTCGAGGCTTACCGGGGAACGTCGCCGGAGAAGAGGCAGACACGGCGGCGCTCTGTGCTTGACGAAGGCGAAGATTGGGGGCGCCCTAAGACAAACGGAAAGTGCCGTTAGGTTCGTCTGAGCTTGGAGATCTTCATCGTGTTCTCGGGGAGGAGAGGGGTGACCGGAATCTACCTGTGGGGCTCGTCGGAGAAAGAGGCAGACGGTGGTCGAGGTGGTTGTCGACGCTCTGGGTCGCTCGGGGGCAAGCTGGTGCTACGGGGATGATCGCCAGGAGGTGTGGATCACGAGAGCATGGTTGAGGAGGCAAGGGGCATCAAAGGGCTGCCGGAATTGAGGGCTAAGCTCGTCGGAGACGGCGGCGGTGCAGAGAGAAATTGGGGCGGCCTGGAGGCAGAGGGGAGGAGTGGTCTGGGGGAAAATGTCGTGGAGGGGGAGGTGTTTAAGAATGCGCGGTCGCAGGAGCGATTAACTGCCGCGTTAATGTCAATTGAAGCTCGCAAATGTCGCCAGAAACGATCGAGGAGAAGGGGGGCGCTGTCACCGCGAGGAAGAAGGAGGGTGAACAGGAAAATGGGTCCAGTCGTCAGTGGGGAAAAGAAACGAGGGGAGGAGGTCCACCTGTCAGCTTCTCAGCGGGTTGTTTCTGCTGTGAAGAAAACAGTTCGGGGAGAAAAGGAGCTGGGCTGGACTGGGCTATTGGGCTGGGCCTTGTTGGGCTGCTGTTATTTTTTTTCTGCCTAATTCTTTTTCTTTTTCTATTTCTATTTCCTGATTTGTTATTTCAAACAATTATTCAAGCATTCAAATAATTCAACAATTCAAACAATCATTAAACTTTGCATTGTGTTTTTGGTTCTGTTCATCAACATAATCCAACACTCCAAAATAAAATAATATTTTAAATCTTTTTAGGTTCCATTTATTAATTAAATAAAATGGACTATGGTTTATTAATAAAATAGGGTTTGGTGTAATTAATAAAATCTTCCTTTGATATCCAAATATTTTCAAAATCAAACAGTAGATTTTATTTGGAAATAAAGAATATTTGAAAACTTGTTTAAAACAAAATAATCCTTTTACTTTAGATTCCATTAATAATTAAATAAAATAGACCTTAGTTATTAAATCAAAATAGGATTTGTTTTATTGAGACATTTATTTTGAAATCTAAATTAAAGTCAAAACACCTTTGTAGGTTTTATTAGAGAATATAAAATACTTGGAAAACCTATTTAAAACAATTTAATAAGTTTTGATGTTTTAATTAAAATGGTAAAACCTTTTATTTGAATAAATTTTTGATATTAATTCCTTATTATTTTATTTCAAATAAACGTTTGTTTATTTTTATTCAAAACTAAATGTTTTAATTTCCAAGGCTTGGTCAAAGTTTAATTTGGCTTTATTAAATAATCCTTATTTGTAAAACTTCTATTTCATTTGAAAACAAATCTTTTCATTTAAGAGTTTCAAAATAGTATTTTAAATATTTTTATTTTCCTTTAATAAAAGTTTATTATCTTAAATCCCTTTAGGTTTTATTTAATTCAAATGGGTTTGAAGTTCCAATTGAATCCAAAAGTTTCTTCTAGCTCTAAAATTTAAACAAAGTTTTATTTTATTCATTTATTTTCACATTACAAGATTTGGAAAATCTTGGGATGTGACAATTTTAATCATATTAGATTGCTGCTACTAACGATGGAGAACATCCCTCTAATGTTACTCCCATATCTTCCACTTTTTTCATCATTGAACCAGGAAAGAAGGGTAAATCCAAGAAGCCTAAAACCAGGAAAAATAAAAATAAGAAGCCTCGTGTTGAATATCCCACATATCTGACACCTGCATATGAAGTGAAACGGAATTATGAAGAGTATCGGAGAAATCAAAGACGCATCAAGGAGAAAGAAGAAAAATAAATCAAGGAATGGAATAAATTGAAAGCACCTCTCAAACCTTATAACCGACCTATTCCCCCACCTATTCCTGATCTTTATTATTCTTCTGACTCTAGTGATATTGAGGACTTAAATTATTCTATAATCCCTGATAATTTCCCTGAAGAAGTTTTCGGTGATTCTAGTAGTGTTTGTTTAAATACTCTTTTCGGGAAAATCAATTATGATGAGCCAAAGACGGAATCATGTGTGCCTCCCATGCCTGTTTGCTATGACTTTTGTTTTACTAATGAGGTGTAGGAAATTTTGGTGGCAAAGACGAAGCTAGTGGATCCAAAAGTACATTATGATCTGTACCCTCAAGATAGTAATCAAGGTAAAGTTTCAAAGTTTGATAATAAATCTTTAACACGCTCTATGCAAGAGGGAAGGAATAGATATTTACCGTCCTTGGTGCATCCATCCTCACGTGGCAATGAGAACACTTACAAGATACCGATGCACCGCAAGAGGGTACGTCTTAGAAGAAAAAATATGATATAAATCCTGAAAACACTCGTTGGAGGTTAGCAAAACTACTCCTATAGTTGACTCCATTGCTAAATAAATGTGGAGTATAAAAGCCTGGCTACTTGGTTATAAGAAAGCGCTTCCCCGGGAGGCAACCCAGAAGTTACTAGGTGTCTTTCTTAGTTTTGTGTCTTGAATCTAGTTGCATTCATGTTGCATTGGCACTTTTATTCTTTTCATGTCTTGCTATTAGAGTTATCTTGTTGAAATTTTCAAAAGATAGAATTTATTGTTACTTTCTGTTGCATAACTCGGTTGTACTTAAATCCCATTTTATACATGCTAATTTTGGTCGAAAATTAAAATTGTCATTCTATTATCATGGTGTTTCGCTAAGTTTCAGGTTATGAAAGAATTCTCGAAGAAATGGAATTTTTTGATGATTACGGTACCTTAAACGACCAACTATACGACGGGAATAAAAATTCCAGCCGTATAGTTGCGGCTGTACAGTTATCGATACCATCGTCAAATTTTATTCCCCAGGTACAGAAGGTTTAACGACCAAATATACAGCGGGGATAAAAATACTGGCCATATATTTGCTGCCGTATAGATATCGACACAACTTTCAAATTGTTATTTCAGGCTGCTGCACGTTTGACGACCAACTATATAGCGGGAAATATTTTTCCGGACATATAGTTACAGTCATATAGTTGGTGCGACCACAAAATCACTATGGGAAGGTAATCCAGGTATCAAAATTTCCATATACTTTCTTCTTCATTCTTCCTCTAAAAATATCGAAACTCCACATGGGATCTTATCCCTTGATCGAAAGAAGCCAAATATCTGCAAGCAATAAAATTTCTACCTAAGAAACTTCCTAGACTATAATTCTCTATATAAGTTTATTTTTTGTTTTTTACTTTCCTTTTATCGGTGGGGGTAAACGAACTATGTTCGTATACCAAACTGATGAATTTTATTTTGTGTGTTATTTTTGCAGGGACTTGAACCTTGTGTGACGACGTGTACGGTAGTGCCAACCGTGCAAACACTCGCATGAGCCACTTGGTTGCTTCAATTCAATATACCTACCTATTAATGTCTGCTAAAACTTTACAACTCGAACCTCTTTTAATAAGCATATAGGGGCTGCACACTCGTGTCTCGTATCCTGTTTCACTTGCAGCTCATCACAATCTAGGAGAGGCATCTTCTAGAAATAGTTTGTTGACTTAAGCATGGTGCTTAGGTTGATGAACCCACTGAATGGGACTTATATTTTTATCACTTGTAAGTTAAACCCGTGTCTTCAAAAACACAAAAATAATTCGTTTTATTTTTAGTTTCTAAGCAGGTTTTCAAGGAAGGCACACTGGGTCGTATCAAGAAACACATGTTGAAGCAGAGGTTCTTTGTCCATCGAAAGAGAGGTTACTAGTACCTCAACGGTAAAATGTGTCACCCTTGCTTTAACTTAAGCTTGGGGAGGTAACCATTTCTTATACTCTCTTTTGATAACTGCATTTTCTCTTTTGTTTTCATGATCTTCTCAAGTCGGTATTTGAAAAGTTCTTAAGTCGGTATTTGAAAAGTTCTTACCTTGGGGAGGTTATTTTGCATGCGTAGAGTCATGTGAAATGTTCATTATCTTAAAACGTCTTCATGCTATTGTGTATCCCTCTATTTTTGAATGTTTGCTTAGGTGAGTTTTTATTCATATTTATATAAGGGATATACTTGCTCATGTTAGGCCCCATAGGAAACAAGCCATAGCTTTGCTGCACCTTTTCCAACTTTTATCTAGCTTGTGAAAAATATTGTGATCCTCTAAATATACATTGCCATGTTCTCTACATTTTGAAAAGAAAAGAAAAAAATATATAAAGAAGTTCTTTGAAACTTGCTAGTTGTTACTGTTCAGAATTTTCTGAAAGTAAATGGTTATGGAGTAGCACGACCCCATAGTGTTAGAAATGATGGACTTAATAGATGCTTACTGAGTGATTTGTCAAATAAGAAATGATGTTTAAAAGTTTCGAGATTACATATGCCAAAATTTTGTCTTAGAAATCAAAGTGAGATATTGCTTTATGCGTGTCTTACACCACTATCGCACAACATGGGATGCTTAGAACTCTGCTGGCCTTTGGATAATCCAAAAAGAGGAAACTCTTGGAGTTTGGCTATGAGTTTCTCAATATATGTAGAAAAATTCTATATTTAGGTATGCATTGGTATTCTCATGGGCCTGCGTTAAAAGAAAAAGTCGGAGTTATCCTTTGACTATTATGAGAAATCATTATACCGAAAAGAGAAACCTTGATAATGGTCACGAGTGTCCTTCCTAGCCTACACAGTCTTTAATTAACATATACCACTCTTTTGGAATGGTCTCGTTACTAATAAATATATTTTCTATGAGCTCAACAATCGAAGTTTGCACTTGAGAGACTTTAATATATGGCATGAGTGGGTAGCATTGGGAAACTCTATCTCTATTTATGATTGACAACTAACCGTGTTTAGCTTTTCCTTATACAAATAAAAATAAAAAATACAATAAAGTGCGTATAGAAGGATCACAAGTTTACTTGCAAGCTAGATTTATCTTTGACATGGGGCATATAAGTTTTTGTCTAATCTCTAGTGGTTTGGAATAATATAACTGATCTTATATTTCCTTGTATGATTATGTGCTCACTTGCTTTGAGCTTGTAGGGAAAACAAGAATACGATGCATTGATTTTCAATGATAAGAAAGATTACATCCATTAAGTTATCGATCCCTTTTGATCGAGGACAAGCAAGATCTAGCTTGGGGAAATTGATGTTTGTGATAATACAACACTTTTTAGCTATATAAATTGGTGTCATTTGCCTATCATATCATGCTCCATCTAACTATTGCTATGCTTGATATGCATGGTTACTTGTTTTCATTAAATTTAATATGAGATATGCACATTTAATTTTTTAGGTCGAATTTTATCCCTATTTATTGTCTTTGACATGTGTGTAGGTGTTGATGATGATTATGGATAAAACAAAGGCAAAAGGAAAAAAGAGAGTATAATATGGAGGAACTGCGGGACTAGACTTAGCCATTTGAGGTGCTAGAAAAATTGAATTTATCTAACTTCTAAAAATAAATATCCAAGACCATGGGGTTGTAGTCTTCAATGAGACGAATCTAACGAGCCCAAGAACGCCCAAAACAGAGTTCGTATGAACAAATAGCGACCAAAATACAGAAGAGTCTACAAGTTCAACGACCAACTATACGACCGGAGCAAAAATTCCGGCCGTATAGCTACAAAAAAGGTTGCAAACGACAGGATTTCTCCCCCGGAAGCTCCAGAACCTTCCCAAAATCATATGACGGTATTAGGGGAACCTTAGGACACCCCCAAGGACTATATAAAGGAGGGAGGGGTCAAGAAACAAGGATACAACACCATAGCCCTCCAGGGGCAGAGCTCTGCCGCCGCCACCACCCATCCAATCTCCTTAGCGGCGGAAATGTGCCTCAACCACACCTCCAAGATCTATATCTCTCTCAACACCATCACCATCATGACATCCAAGCAACAAGAGGAGGAGGAGGAGAAGGAAGACATCACCACCACCACGCATCTATCTCCATCTCCATCATCATCTCCATCTCCCACTCCCTCTCTCTTGTGTTTGGTAATTGTAAGATTGAACACGGTTGTGACATCATTGTATATTTATATGTTTTTCCGTTTATCCATGTGTGAGTGATTGATTCAATTCTAGGTTGAGGTATGATCTAGAGCAATAAGTTAGAATTTATTGTGATCCAAGATGAGTTTATGTGATCTTTTGGTCTGGAAGAGCCTTTTGCCTTGCGGCGACGCGCGAGAATCATGCATAGTGCATACAGAGTGACATCCTGGTAATCAATTGGGGAACATTTATTTGTCTAAGTATTATCTTATAGCTCATACATATATTTGCCCATCTAGTACTAGTGAGACCGAAGCCTGATACGTCCAAAACGTATCTACTTTCCCGAACACTTTTGTTATTGTTTCTCCTCTAAACTTGTGTGATTTAGATACAACTAACAAGGACTGGCGCTGTTTTCAGCAGAATTACCTTGGTGTCTAGTTTGTGCAGAAAATCAACTATCAGGAAAAATCCCGGAAGATATGACAAAATTCATATTTTTCCAGAAGATCCACGGAGCCAAAAGACGAGATGGAGTGGAGGCCTGGGGGGCCCACACCCCTGCCAAGCGCGGGTGGGCCTAGCCCGCGCCTAGGGGGTGCGGCCAGCCTAGGCACCCCCTCGGGATCCCTCTTCGCCTATAAGTTGCCTCTTGACCTAAAAACTGGGCGTGGTTCGTCGTTTTTCCAGAAAGATTTCCGCTGCACCACCACCAGAAACCAAGATTCGGATCCAGAAACTCCGTTCTGGCACCCTGCCAGGACGGGGAATTTGGGGAGGATCATCGCCATCATCATCACCAACTCCTCTCCATCAACCATCGATGTTTCCCTCATCCATGAGTGAGTAATCCCGCGCTGCAGGCTATGGCGATGGTAGGGATTGGATGAGTTCTATCATGTAATCGAATAAGATTGTTAGGGCATAGTGTCTAGTGTCTCTATTAGTGCTATTTGACTTTGTTGCAACTTGTTGTGCTTAATGCTTGTCACTAGGGCCCAAGTGCCATGATCTCAGATCTGAACTTATTATTGAATCATTATGATAGTATTGTTTGTGATTGTATCTGCAAGTTGTGTACACATATCATTGTCCGGATCCAAAGGCCCCGAAGTGAGAGAAATTGGGACAACCGGAGGGGATGGCTATGGTGTGAGGATCACATGTGTTCACGGAGTGTTAATGCTTTGTTCCGGTGCTCTATTAAAAGGAGCACCTTAATTTCTAGTAGTTCCCTAGAGGCCTCGCTACCACGGGCTGGCAGGACAAAAGATGTTGTGTAAGTTCTCATTGCGAGCACGCATGACTTTATATGGATCACATGCCTAGGATTGTTTAGTACTTGGATGCTTATTCTCATTTATCTGCAATGCCCTAGATCTTGAACTTACATGTTTAGATTCGTCCATGCAACGGCCGTCCATCCATCCCTATGCCTACCGTGCTTATATCCTATTGTTTGCTACTACTGTTACTATTGCTCCTATTTCACTGCTGTTGTTGTTCTGTTGTTGCTACTGATAAACTTCTGTGAGTAAGAACTATTTCCAGGTGTAGCTGAATTGACAACTCAGTTGTTAAGGCTTGCAAGTATTCTTTGGCTCCCCTTGTGTCGAATCAATAAATTGGGTAATACTACCCGCGAAGACTGTTGTGATCCCCTATAATTGTGGGTCATCAAGACTATTTTCTGGCGCCATTGCCGGGGAGCATAGCTTTATTTGTAAGTTCACTTAGATATATTATTGTTCACTGCTACTCCTTTCATCATGGGGAAGTCTCGTGATGGAAAGTTTCCTATTTCACCATCCACTACAACAAGAGGTACAGTCCTAAACACCTCTGCTGCTCTTGATTCACCGTCTGTTATGAGTAAGCTTGTTACACCACCACGACATACTCATGATAAACACACTGCTACTACTGCTGAGTATGAAACTGCTTTTGATACTCATGATGTTACTTCTACTGTGCTTGATGCGAGTGGTTCATTAGGTCCTTTCCTAGATGCTACTATGGATGGTCTAGGAAATACTAAAACTCCTAGAGAAGACATTGTTACACCCGTTAGATCACTTGAGTCTAGAGAGAGTTATGATATTAATGATGGTTACATTGAGTTCACTGATGAATTTGTTGAAGAGTGTCGTAACACACATGGTGCTAGTGCTATTAAGAGTCTCCTTGCTAGACGTACCATTATTCCTAAACCGTCTGATGATCCTAAGTTTGCCGCCTCTCCCATAGATATTAAAGATAAAGATTATGATTTCTCTCTTGATTTATCCTACTTAGACATTATTGAGAAATAACCTTTTTGTGGGACTGAAAATGAGAGTGATGTGGCAAATATGAATGAGCTTTCCACTATGAGTGCTTTAGTCTCTGATGATTTTAAGATGCACAAGTACTTTGTTACAAAGATCTTCCCTTTTTCACTAAAAGGAGAATTTAGGGCTTGGTTTAATAGATTACCTTCTAGTTCCATTGATAGCCCTGATTGTTTGATTGCTTATTTCTTCCAGAAATATTTTCCTCCCAGTGCTAGACATGCTGCTTTGCAGAGACTTTTTGATTTTAAACAGGGAGAAGAAGAGAAATTGCCTGAGTCATGGACAAGGTTCTGTGCCTTGATTCATGCACATCCTGGATGTCCATTACCTAAAAATGAGCTTCTTGATATTTATTATAATGGACTAACTGATGATTCTAGGACATACCTAGATAGCTTTTCTGATTGTGTTTTTAGGAAAAGAACTCCTACAAATGCTGAAGAATTAATGGCTAAAATAAGCAAGAATTATGATGATTGCTCTTCAACTGAACTAAATACACCTGAGCCCATTACTCCTGAACCAGTTGTGCCTGAACCGGATCCAATACCAACACCAAATAAGAGGGGAGTTATTGCATTAAATGATGAAGTGATGAAAGAAGCTAAGAGATGTCTAAAGGAGAAAGGAATTAGAGCTAAAGATGTGAAGAATCTACCTCCTATAGAAGAATAATGTAAGCCAATTCCCTACTCATCCACTATTGAGGTACACTCTCTCCAACATTTTGATGAAGGTGATATTCCTTATGGTAAGCCTCCTGATCAATGTTTAGAGGAACTTGACATTTTTATTGTTAAACAAGGTAAATTTAATAAACAAGTTCAGAATCATTTATTGGAAAACTCTAGAGCTATTAATGAGTTTAAAGATATTGTGGAAAGAACTTCTAATGATATTAAAATGCTTTTTAAACACTTTCAAATGTTTCAAACTCAACTTGATCAACTTGATAAGGTGCAAAAGGATATGCTAGTTAATGCCTCAGGAGATAAACATGCTTATGGAATTAGAACTAGGAGTGGTATAACTACTCAAGATCCTTTATATCCTGAAGGACACCCTAAAAGAATTTTGCAGGATTCTCAACAAGGTGAAAGTATCGGTAGTCCTTGTAAGAGGAAGAAAAAGAAACATAAGATAGTTGAGGGACCACTTGAATCTGCTGTAGATCCTAATAGTATATCTGTCTCTGATGCTAAAACTGAGAATGGTAATGATAAAAATGATGCTCCTGATAAGGAGGAAGTTGAGGAAGAACCTTAGAAGCACACTAAGAATACTAGGTACACTAAGGAAGATTTTATTGCTATGAAACATGGTAGTGAGAGAGAATCTTGGGTGCAGAAACGTATGCCTTTTCCAGGTAAGAAACACAAGTCAAAGGAGGAAGAACACTACAACAAGTTTTGTGAGTGGATGAAACCTTTATTTTTGCAAATTCCTTTGACTGATGCTATTAAATTGCCTCCTTATTCAAAGTATATGAAGGATATTGTTTCTAATAAAAGGAAGATTCCTAATGAGGAAATTTCTACTTTGCTTGCTAATTATTCCTTCAATGGTAAGGTTCCAAAGAAACTCGGTGATCCAGGTATACCAACTATTCCTTGCTCTATTAAGAATAATTATGTTAGAACTGCTTTATGTGATTTGGGAGCTGGAGTTAGTGTTATACCTTTTTCTCTCTACAAGAGACTCCAGCTAGAAAAGTTGATACCAACTAATATATCTTTGCAAATGGCTGATAATGCAACTACTATTCCTGTTGGTATATGTGAGGATGTTCCAGTTCAAGTGGCTCATAATTGCTTAGTGTTAACTGATTTTGTTGTGCTTGACATGCCTGAAGATGATAATATATCTATTATTCTTAGGAGGCCTTTTCTCAATACTGCAGGAGCTGTCATCAATTGTAATCAAGTAAAAGTAACATTTAATATTAACGACAAAAATCATACTATTTATTTCCTCAAGAAGGTTGCTAAGATCTATTGCCTGAATTCCATTGAAAATATTGAGAGCATCAAGGCTAGAGAAATATATTGTCTCATTCCACAAGAAATTTTTGAAACTATTATGATTGGGACCATTGGTATCAAGTATGAGGTAACATAATCACCTTGTGGAATGCAAAGTTTTGTTTCATATAAGATTGTTTTGGTAATAAGAATTGATAAACCTTGTTAACAAAAGGATTTTAATGAACAAAATAATGTTTTCACTATGGTTATACTTGCTTTCTTTTACTTTTATCCTTCCTAGTCTTTTCCTTTTCTTTTGCTAGCTTTGGTTTTGTTAGTTGTTTTCTTGTTAGAGTGCCTTAGAACTTCTGTAGTTTGGTTTTTGGTTTTCTTTTGCTTCTTCTAAAAAAACTGTTTCTACGAGAAAATCAATTTTCATACCCTTAAAATTGGCCAAAAATAAAGTTTCCCGAAAAATCCCAGAAAATTCAAAATAAATTTTTCCTCGAAAAAAGGGCAGAGGGACACCTGGAGTGACCCAGGGGGCCACCCCAGGCATCCACACCCCTGGTGGGCGTGGCCTCCCTACAGGTGGCGCCTAGGTGGGGTGTGGCCCACCTGGGCCCCTCCAAGGTGTCTCCTCCCAGCCATCTTCTTTCTCTCTCCCGAAAAACACCAGAAAACTTTCTCAAGATTGAGTTCCTGCTGTTCTTGCTCGCAATTTTCGATCTCCTTGCTCAGCCCATCTTTGTTGCTGATTTTTGGAGGGATTGCTCCTTGGTATGTGGCTCCTCCACTAGTCCAATTTGATTTGTGATTGGTAGATTGTATCTTGAGTATTTTGCTGCTATAGGTGACAGGTTGTGTGAGCTTGCATGCTTGTTATATGCTTAGATATTTCATTTTGATGCATGTGTAGCCCTCTAGCAAGTTCCTATATTAGTTTCTCATCATTTGTCAACTTGGAAATCACTTGGTTTGATGTTTGTCTAAAAATTTCAGAAAAAAGAGGTCATGGACAACCACACATTTCGTGAAATATTTGAGAGTGATGCAACTAGGAGGGCAAGGCCTTCAAGATCATCCTACCGAGCTAGGCCCTCATACAATGAGGATCTCATTACACCGCGATTTGGCGACGAGGGGGATGCTCATCCTTCCATCTTTCCTTGCACTACCTTTTTGCGGGCTACTAGGATTCTTGATGATTTTATAACCCTTCTTCAGAGGGTTGGACTAAAAAGCTATATGCAGGATGAGATCATGCAATATGCAACGCTCACTAAAACATTTGTGGAGAGCTTCTCTTTTACTAATAGCTTGTTCAAGCCAGATGTGTCTTTCAAAATTTATTGCAGGCCTTACACCATGACATTGAAGAAATTTTGTGAGGCCCTGGGACTTGGTACAGCTGGGTCGGCGAAGAAGATTCCATCTCAACCCGCTTTTTTGTTGGTGCTCTATTGTAGGATAACCAATGATGATGACCGTAGAGCCCAATGGGGAAAGATAAGAGATATTCAACTCCCAGCCATCAGGTACTTTGCTTACTATCTTGCCACTAGTGTTCTTGGTAGGGAGAACACTAGTAATATTTCCAACTATCATTTGGCCTTCATAGCTGCTGCGCTCAACAATGAAACTAAGTACAATCTTGGTTCTCTCATTGCTCGTCGCTTAGCTGCTAAGGGACCCATTTATGGGGGAATTATTGTTGCACGTGTTGTTGCTGCCTTGGACCTTTCTATTGATCCAAATGATACAGTTTTGGCTCCTCAGAGGCTTGATCTTAATGCCATGAAGGCGCATCACTTTGTCACTGCTGGCTCTACCTTTGAGAGTTTGGTTTATAGAATGTTGTTTATTGACGGGGAAGAGAGACAGATCCCTCTCCCCCAAACCACTTTGTTCAGTATTTCCCAGGGACCTTTGTCGCGTTGCAAGGAGGAGATGGATGACAATCTGCGTGTTCTTGGTTTCCATGGACACTATCAAGGGGACGCGCCCTCATACGACCCCTCTGTGTACTACACAGGCGGGTCCTCGAGTTCGTACCAGGACGAAGGGGCCTCCTCGTCGTACTACGGAGGTGCACCTTCTTGGGCACCATGGAGTTGAGCCCCACTTAGGCCAAAAGCCTAAGCTTGGGGGGAGGTATACCGACATCACACTCATCTATATATCATGTTCGGTCGGTTCTTTGTATATCCATTGTTTTGCTTTCTTTTTGGTTTTTATGTCTGCTTTCTCAAAATGCAAAACTACCAAAAATATTTTCGTTGTTTCTCTTGGTTTGTTTCTTTGCTTTGGTTTGCCTTAAAAGAAAAATCTAAAAAGATTTTGCTTTGTTTGGTTTGTTTTCACTTTGTTGGATTTTTTAAAAAATCGAAAACACCAAATATATTGTTGTTCTTCTTTGGTTTTGTGAGTTCTTTGCAAGGTTCAGCCGTCCTTAGTGGATTTTGGTTTCATGTTATTATTCAAGTCACACAAGTGAATGGTAATAATGAAGATTAATACAACTTGAGGTGTGGTAAGAGGCTGGTAACGAACTCTATTTGTTTTCATTTTTGTACATATACTCATCTTTGTGAGCATGCTTAGTCTGTTCATTGTAAGGAGTATGTTACTGATGGATGCTTAGTAGTTCTTGCTTGTCTGTGATTAGCTCCAGCTTGCTAATAGTTTGTAGCATGTCATATGAATGTTTGCTTGCATTGTTTTATTCATATTTTGGTATGATATTGTGGTATCCTCCTCTGGAAGTTTCATGTGAATCGACTTAGCACATGCTCACGCATGCATATGACTGAACAATAGTTAGTAAGCCTTGATGATTTATTTTGCCTCAAAGTTCTTGTATCACTTTCATGCCATAATTAGTCCTGTTTTGTTGCAAGCATGATTATGACAATTATTGCTCTCTCGTTTGTCGCTCCCTCTCTATTACTATCCTTCACTTGCACTGAGTATGAGCTCTACTCGTGTTTCCAACTCTACAAAACCATTATTGCCAACTGTGTCCACCATACCTACCTATTAGCATCACTTGCTATTTCAGTGCATATTCTATATGCCTTGTTTTCTTCCAAATAAAATGTTTGTCTGTTTTGAGAAAGTTAGTTAGTAAAGCTTTCATGATCTTGATGGCACACTTTATTCCTTGCACTTAATAATCCTGAACCATTGTGACCCGTCCATGAAATTTATATGCTTACAAATTATAGGCTGGGAGTTAGCAGAACCGTGCTATCACGGGGAACACTTTCAACACTTATGGATACATATCCAGTTGATACCTTGCTCTTTTGTTTGTGGATGTCGTCGGTGTGAAATAAAAGGGGAGCTTGTGAGTTCATGGAGTATATATATGTGTTAGAGAAACGCCTGTGCCGCTAGCCTAAGCCATGCCTAATCATGGTGGAAACTAGCAGCATCACCATAATGAGCATTCTATGAAGCATCCTTAATAAAAAGCTATGCACATATTAAATAAAAAGATTGCTGAGATGCTCATTGTCTGCTTGCCTTGTCATTTTTATCATGGGATAGCTCCTGTATCATGTGCAAGGGGTACCCCGTTGGTAGTTCTCTATGATATGCATGTATGTACAATGACAAGAACTTGCAGGTAACCAAAGTTGAGTAGCATGCGGAGCAGCCCTCGTACTCAAGGGACATGGGATTTCCGGTTTATGGTCTGTCAAGAATATAACTCAGATTGGACCTCACTTTCACCTTAACCACATGAAGATGCCTATGATAGGGGTAATGAGATCTCAAAGCTAGTGAGTACCTTCCTTTCAGCATTTGGAAGCCTTTCAAACTTTTCAAAACCTTTTCACTTCCTTGTTGAGTCACCACTTACTCTATGAGCACCCTCTTGAGAGCATAATTGTCATTCTTGTGTTTATTCTAAAACTTGGTTAATTATGTCATGGCTTTGATGCTCGTATCTCTGATATTTTTACCACTAGTCTTCACTTGAACTTCAGAGGTGCCTTGGCATTTATATTGTGCTCTTCAAACAAAGGCAAGCGAGATACCACTCTACCATAAATTTTTATGAGCATTGCAATGTTGATTATGTTTATATTCCATGCTACTTATTATTATTAAGTTGGTTTCTCTTCATAGCTTGCAATGACTATTGAGTAGACTTGGTTGCATACTTCTTATTATGAATGGTTTAAGTATCTACTCTTGTGCTGAGAATATAAACATCATATGAAGCAAATGTGTTCGTGAAAGTTCTTTTATCGCACTCAGTTTTTAACTGAATTTCTTGAGGACAAGTAATAAGCTAAGATTGGGGGGAGTTGATACGTACAAAACGTATCTACTTTCCCGAACACTTTTTCTATTGTTTCTCCTCTAAACTTGTGTAATTTGGACACAACTAACACAGATTGACACTGTTTTCAGCAGAATTACCTTGGTGTCTAGTTTTTGTGCAGAAAATCAACTATCAGGAAAAATCCCGGAAAATATGCCAAAAATCCTATTTCGACAGAAGATCCATGGAGCCAGAAGACGAGACGAAGTGGAGGCCTAGGGGGGCCACACCCATGCCAGGCGCGGGTGGGACCAGCCCGCGCCTAGGGGGGTGCGGCCACCCCAGGCACCCCCTCGGGCTCCCTCTTCTCCTATAAGTTGCCTCTTGATGTAAAAACAAGGGGGGGGGGTGTCATTTTTCCAGAAAGATTTCCGCTGCGCCGCCACCACCAGAAACGAAGATTCAGATCCAGAAACTTCGTTCAGGCACCCTACTGGGACGGGGAATTTGGGGAGGATCATTGCCATCGTCATCACCAATGCCTCTCCATCAACCATTGATGTTTCCCTCATCCATGAGTGATTAATCCCCCGCTGCAGGCTATGGGGATGGTAGGGATTGGATGGGCTCTATCATGTAATCGAATAAGATTGTTAGGGCATAGTGCCTAGTGTCTCTACTAGTGCTATTTGACTTTGTTGCAACTTGTTGTGCTTAATGCTTGTCACTAGGGCCCTAGTGCCATGATCTCAGATCTAAACTTATTATTGAATCATTATGATAGTATTGTTTGTGATCTTATCTGCAAGTTGTATACACATATCATTGTCCGGATCCAAAGGCCCCGAAGTGATAGAAATTGGGACAACTAGAGGGGATGGTTGTGGTGTGAGGATCACATGTGTTCATGGAGTGTTAATGCTTTGCTCCGGTTCTCTATTAAAAGGATCAACTTAATTGCCAGTAGTACCCTAGAGGCCCCACTACCACGGGCTGGCAGGACAAAAGATGTTGTGCAAGTTCTCATTGCGAGCACGCATGACTATATATGGAGCACATGCCTAGGATTATTTAGTACTTGGATGCTTATTCTCATTTATCTGTAATGCCCTAGATCTTGAACTTACATGTTTAGATTCGTCCATGCAACGCCCGTCCATCCATTCCTATGACTATCGTTCTCATATCCTACTGTTTGCTACTACTGTTACTATTGCTCCTGTTGTTTTGATGTTGCTACTACAAACTATTGCTACTGATAAACTTTTGTGAGCAAGAACTATTTCCTGGTGCAGCTGAATTGATAACTCAGTTGTTAAGATTTGCATGTATTCTTTGGCTCATCTTGTGTCGAATCAATAAATTGGGTAATACTACCCGCGAACACTGTTGCGATACCCTATACCTGTGGGTCGTCAAAGCCTAGAAGCCCTCTCTCATTCCATTCAATCCTACAACTACAATATCTTTAATTCAGTTCATATTCTTGTTTACTTTCCATCTTAGTTTATTTTGTTCTTGTTATAACTTATTTGTTATTAGATACTTTAAACCATTCTTAGTTATAAATGTTCTAGTAACTATTTCCAAACCACGGTTTCGATGCGAAACGTGGCCACATTGACAACGTGGTTGCGAGGTTGTGTTGTTTCCGTTCGTCGATCTCCCATCGGGACAAACTCTTAAATATTTGCTGCTACAGATACTGCAATTACCCTGTTGTTGGTGTAGTAATACAATCATCAATAGACCAGAAGAAGTCTTGAACCATTGGCAGATCTTGCTAACCACCACATACCAATATCATCCTCCTCATTGTCATCGGCAAGCTCATATGTCACGTAAAACACATCGCGTGGCGACTGGATAAGCAAAGTACCTTCAAAGGGAAAGGAAACATAACATGAAAATAAAACTAATATTGATATGACATTGTAAAAGTTGATATACTATTTTCAGAAATCTTGATTATAGTTAGGATGTTTGATTGCGTAAAAATATTCCTACCTTGGGAGATGCTATGGAAATTCTCATTTTTTCGAAATGGGGATATGCTATAAATTCTTCTATACACAACGTTTTATTCATAGGATCAAATGAAAATAGGAAATATCCTATAGGATCTTGCAATGTAAAGTTCATAGCGAAAAAAGCAAAGGTTCGATCTACAAAATTTTGTGTGTTGTATACCAAAGGATAACGAACAAGGTTTGTTTCTATGAGGTTTAATATATTGCCTTATCTTATGTTACCACTCAAATGAACATGGTAGGAAAATTTTCCATAGGATTGAGAAAATTGCAGTTAACACCAGCCTTTTTTGCATAAAAAATAGAAACAAAGTCGTTTTTGTATATAGCACAGTTGTGGCTTAATTTTTTGCACCTGACCCAAATGAACAACTTAGCCTTGTTAACTAGATGTTCATGCCTCTTGTTTTTCTTGAAGCATAAGAGTAAAGACATAAATATTTTAAAATAAATATATTACCAACAAATATTTTTTGACGGAGGCACCAAAAAATTTATTACCAATAAATTAATATATTATCAAAATAAATATTTGCCAGTATTTGTATGTCTCTTAAAACATACAAATGCATATACATGTGTAGTATGTATGAACAAATTTGCATCAAAATATATTTTCACATGGGACATAAAAATGTTGAAATGAAATGAGGTCTCTTTTTATGTTCAGATAAAGGATTTTGTGATTTTTATGTAGCTTATAATGGAATGTATTATGTATCAAAACTATGCAAATAATTAAGTCACAAACTATGCTAGCTACAATTATTTTCTTATTTCTGTGTTTTGTGCAACAAATACCACAAGGACTGATGTTAACTGCAATTTATCAAGGCTAAGCTATTAATTTAGTCTGGATGCAAAGAACTAAGCAATAAACTATCCTAGCTGCAAAAATGGTTTGTTTTCATGTTTTGTGTAACAAACGCCACAAAGGGTGGCGGTAGCTGCAATTTTCTCCATAGGATTTAATCCTACAAATTTCCTATGCAAATCCTTTGAATCAAGCAGGCCCTAAATATGCACCCATACTTTATAGATGTCAATCAAATTTATATTTTTTGAGATTTACCTATTATAATACTACTATCTAGCGATGATATATCATATATCTAGTATCTGAGTCTCTCATAAATACTACTAGTAGAAACCATATTTTCCATGGGATGTACTAGGAGACAAAGCAATACTATCAACAGAACTCAATCCTATGAATTGAACTACTTAAATGTAAGAAACCTTCTTAAAGATTGCATTCCTCTGAAATTCAGGTAATTCTTGCCAAACAAAGAGGCTAAAATTCCTATGAAATTCCTACTAAATAATGAAAGTTCAGAAAAATTAGCTTACATCAATTCAGAAATAATATCGGAATCTCTCCTAAGTACTACAAGTAGATATCATATTTTCCACAGGATGTAGTAGGAGCAAAGCAATACTATGAGCAGAACTCAATCATATGAACCAAACTACTTATATGTAAGAAAACTTCCCAAAGATTGCAATCCTCTAAAATTCCTAGGGAATTCCTTAGAATCAAAGAGGTCAAAATTCCTACGACATTCCTACTAACCAATGAAAGTTCAAAAAAATTAGCTCACATCAATTCAGGAATAATATCTGAATCTGGCGCAAGTACTACAATGTAATATCCCTCCTTTATAAAGGAAAAAAGGATCCATGTGATTGCAATGCTAGTCCCTGGATCAATGCTAGCATCCACAGTTTAAGATGAAGTACACAGAAACAAAGGTCATTATTACAGTCATTCCAGAGACAAACATAGTCTTTACAACTCCAAGGCCACAGGCCTAGTACAAGAGTTTGAATAAGTAAATAAATAAAAGTTTTTATCTTCATGTGCCACATGCAAACATGTTGAGTGTAGACTCATGACTCCTAATCCTCATCAGAGTAACCTGCAACATCACAAGTTACAGCCACAGTGGGTCAATACATTGGAATATTATTGGCAAGTGATACCTTAGTATAATTTAGGTGGACTAGATACTATATGCAATTTGGCTAAGTGTAGCTTGGCTTGCTTTGCTCAAAATAAGTTTTGCCTATTAGTTGAAAACACTAAGTTTTTCTTTCTCAAAACTTTTCCCAAGGAACCACCAATAGACATTGAGGTCCTTCACCCTTGTTCACCCACAAGTTTTTACTTATAAATTGGGATGAGGAGATTCTTGATAGCTTCCATGTCTTGATGCTCAGTTTGTCCTTTTCCAGGGACATGGCTAAGTACTTAGATTCTTCCATCTGCAGAGGTGGTGCACTTTCCCCACAAGCCTTGATTTTCACCAAGACAGGACCTTTCAGAAGCCTTCCCTTAGACCAAATGGACGCGTTCCAACCTATCATCCCACTACCACCAACTGTCCAAATGGCTAAGTCCTAGCAACCTATGTGATCCTGGAAGAGCCCATATTGCCAAGTGGCTGCACTAGAAGCTTCTTAACATTTGGCCTCTAAAATCTCTTTATTCCTGGGTGGCTTTCCACAAGTGAGATACACAAGGTAAACCATAGAAATGGGCCTTGTGTAACCACTCAACATAAACCATTCCGTCCATTCCACCCAGGTGTTTCATTAACTTAGTTGTTTTATTAGGCAAAACACAAGTCCAAAGACTTAGAAATATTTTATCATAGCATGTATATTTCACCAACCCTTGTTTGCTACTAGCTAGGCTAAGCATGGCATAGATAAGAATCTTAACTTAGAAATTTCTAGCAATTCTACAACTACTAGGATTTCCCAACATGGCATATAAGCAAAATATAGCATGCAAGACTAGCAAAATATTTCTAATGCTTAGTAGAAAACATAGGGATAAAAATATCATGAAGCACCACTTGCCTTGGTAGTTTGGAGAGTAGATACACTCCTCACAATCACAATCACTATTGGCACCAAAATCTACACAAAGAATCATAGCCACAAATCACATACAAAACATATACAAACAAAAATATATGAATGCATGCAATATGATATGTGATGATTTTTAAAACTCAACAAAGCAAGTGTACAGTACTGGTTCTTAAACAAGTTAAAAACTTGCCAAACAACATTTATTTAAACCTTAAAACATTTCTCAAACAATTCATATACTCAAATTAGCCCTACACATGTTTCTGTAAATAAAACCATTTTAACAGAAGGAAAACATTAAACACATTGCATAATTAGAAAGGGCTTGTTCTCCTAATTCCAAAGATATAAAATTTGTCAAATTCTAACGTGGGAATCAAAAGTTATAGCTAAAACAAATTCAAACAACTAATAGATTCAAAATCTGTTTTTTAAATCTAATTCCTGGCCACGCGTCACGCTCTGATTGGCGCGTACCGGTTCGCTCAGGATCGCGTCTGTGAGCCGTTAGATCTACTTAACCTGCACGGCCCAGACATACTCTACCAACGGTCCTGGATCAAACGACCATAGCTGGGCGGCGCTGGCGGTGGCTACTGGCGGAGGCGAGCTCTGCCTATGGCGGCGCGGCGCTACAGGTGGCTCTGGGGTCGTCGGAGATGCTTACCAGGATCGTTGCGAGGCACTGATGCTCAACCTGGCGACAGCTTGGCAAGGGGCGCACGGACACGGCTGCACGGGCTCGTCGGAGTTGCTGACTGCGTCAGGCTCGGGTGGACGACGACGCTGGCGATGCTCCTGGTCTTCCTAGAACGAACAAACGGCATCAGGAGATGCACAAGACTATGGCGAACACGATCGTGTGAATCAGAGGCGAAGGGGAACAAGGGGCTCACCGAATTTTATCGCCGGAGTTGAGGATGTCGTCGGAACCTTGTTGTGCTTGTCGAAGACGACGACCTGGGGCGGTATAGAAGGAACCAACGGTGTCAGTAGGTGCGCAAGGAAGTGGCGAAGCTGTCTACAAGAAGCAAAGAGAGAGGGGCGCACGGGGCTCACCGGAATCGGTCATCGGAGTGAGCTCTGTCTGCGGCGGTGCGAGGAGGATTGCGGGCAGATGGGGGCGCTTTGTGCTCGGAGTCTGGGGGGAAATGGAGATGGGGCAGAGGGGGTTTAAGTAGGCAAGACGGGGGCGTGATTTACTCCTGCAATCAACGCGAATTGACGAGCGAATCGAACAGGAAACGCACGGCGCGATTTGGGGAAGAACACGTCGCGGGGGGTGGAGACGACGACGCCGTGTGGGCCGCGGCTGTCAGCGAGAGAAACAAAGAGGGAGTGGGTCCTGTCTGTCAGTCACTCAGCGGGTGCGGGTGTGAGTGTAGAAAAACGGTTCGCAGGTTGGGGTTGCTGGGCTTAGCTGGTCCAGTTGGGCCAGATTCGACAGAGAGATTATTTTTTTCCTTTTAACCTTTTTCTTTTTCTGTTTCGTTTTTGTCAAATGAAATTCAACTCGAATTCAAATGAGTTTGAATTCAAATCTTTTCTAGGTTTTGATACTGCAAATCTTGCACTCAAATGTGTGTCAAACACTACTGTTTATTCAAAATATTTTGATCAAATGAAAATAAAAATAAAACCAAGCCTTTATGTGATATATACAATAGGCATAATATTGGTTTTATTTACTCCTTTTTTTTTGAAAACTTTGCTCAAGATTTGGAAAGTGTCTAAGTTTGAATTCAAACCTTACTAAACAAAACAAGTGCTCTTCCCATTGGAAGATAGCATTAAGGCTAGAGCAAACTTACATGAAATTATAAGCATATATGCTTCCGTTTTGAAATGATTTGTTTGAAATGAAATTCATATGATCATGGATGCATGGAGGATATGCATGAGTTTGAAACATGATTTTAGGGATGTTACATACAAGTAGATATCATATTTTCCAAGGGATGTAGTAGGAGGAAAGCAATACTATCAGCAGAACTCAATCATATGAATTAAACTACTTATATGTAAGAAAACTTCCCAAATATTACATTCCTCTGAAATTCCTAGGGAATTCCTTCGAATCAAAGAGGCTAAAATTCATATGAAATTCCTACTAACCAATGAAAGATCAGAAAAATTAGTTTACATTCATTCAGGAATAATATCTAAATCTCGCATTAGTACAAGAAAATATTATATTTTCCGTGGGATGTACTGATATCAAAGCAATACATCAGCATAACTAAATCACATGAATCAAACTACTTATATGTAAGAAAACTTCCCAAAGATTGCATTCCCCTGAAATTCCTAGAGAATTCATTCAAATCAAAGAGGCCAAAATTCCTACTGTGTGAAATTCCTAGTAACGAATGAATGTTCAGAATAATTAGCTTACATCGATTCAGGAATAAATATAATAAAATACGTAGAAAGGAGAATTGACCAAGTTTTAGAGGCTTCCATGCATAAACATTTTCGTTCTCGGTCACGACGAAGACATGGTCGTGTTGGAATAGCATCGCAGTATCTGAAGTAGCGCTGGAACTCGTTCACACAAACTGACCATCCATTACTATCATTCCCCTTAAGGACATCAATCTTGAATTCTAAGATGGTGACAATAGAGAAATACTTGTATCCCCCAGCAGCTGTCGGAACTTGTCAAATGACTATCTTCTGCAGTCCAGTACGTCGAACTTTATCAACATCATCCTGGAACGTAAGTCCAGAACCTTCAGTCAGTTCAAACCCCGTCACTTGCGGAAAAACAATATTGCGACGAGTGTACATGTTGAAAATATCCCGTATAAAATCGGGCCCAACCGTGATGATCCAATCTCCATTGCCGCCTGCTCGCCACTCATCAAAACCATTTGGCATCACAGCATCGGAGGAAAACCTGTCCAGCGACATCAGCTTGTACGGGATGCCTACCACTTTGATGTAGTTTTTGGATTCCCATGGTCTCACCGTCGGGTGAGAATGAAGAACACATGGGTGGCCAAACGGCTGAGAAACATGCGTAGTTGCGCTCTCTTTTGCTGATTGAAGAATATGTTTGGACAAACCGATGAGGATCGCGGAGGTGGTAGCGTCGCAATGGTTGATGAGTACTTGATGGGGGCCTTCAGTGAACACAATCTGAAACTGATCAGGATCTTTACTAACCTTGCTCGATCTCACCATGGAAGGAGGATCTGGATGGTGTTTTGGGGTTTTTTTGTGGGTGGGTGGGTGGGAGGAAGGGAGGAGAGGAGAGGGAAGATCGTTGGCGGGAGCTGGCGGCCGAGGTAAGATGGAGAAGACTAAGGCTGATGGTGCAGAGTACTAGTCCTGCAGTAGGTGGACGAGTGGGCAGTGGGACTCCAATTGAGGCTAGTTGCACAAACCTCCAACAAATATTAGAGCCATAGTTTCAAGGAGCTCCAACTAAGGTTTCCTCTCTCATAAAAAAAGGAACTCCACCTCTTGGAGAAGGAAGGTGCAATGTGACAAGAGTAGCTACTAGAGTAGTACTATTGTCTAGTAGCTATAGGGCCTCATCATAGCATGTTATTAGTGGAGTAGCTACTAGAGTTGCAGGTGCCTTGCAGGAAAGAAAAGGTAAAGCTCTGCAGGTAATAAATGGCCATGGCAATTTCCTAGATAGACAATCTTTTGCTTGATCATTTTGATCTAGGATATAGGCGGAGTCTATAGGAGTACTAGCTGTCTCGTGTCTTGAGCCATCGAGTTGGAGTAGAAATTTAGACATCTCATTGCTCCTGGCATGCAGGTTGACCAAACAGACTTCACAACTTTATTGTGCTTCCGAAAAATACGGAGTATAGTACTACTAGTAGTAGTATAGTATTGTGACACAGAGAGTTCCACATTCATTCATCTTGTACCGCCAAAAGCAGAAATTGTTCTAGCAGAACTATACTAGTCACGTCCAGGTTGCCCTAAAGGACAAAAAAACTAGTACGATGAGCAAAAAAATCTATCTACTCCTCCTAACGTATTTGTGTAGGAGTACTTAGGAATGGGACGAGCGTGTGCTGGGGCGGTCACCCTAACGGACAATCTATGCCACTAGTGTGCATCTGCACGAACCCTAAACCCTAAGACCTAGACCCTAAACCACCCTTAACCCCTGACGCTAAGCACAGACATATTATTGAAAAATTCCTAAACCCTAAACTACCAATAGAAAACCAAAACCCTAAACCCTCAATACTAAAACCCTAAACCCTCGACCCATAAACAACCCTAACCAAGCAGGTATCATGCACTTATAGATCAAAATTAGAGACACTTTCATTAAATTGCGCTAACGCCATTATAATTCATGAAAGCTCGAACATTATTAAAAATTCCCTAAACCCCTAAATCCTAAACCCTAAGCCTTATACCCCTAAAGCTCATACATATTATTGAAACATTCCTATCCCCTAAACCCTAAACTATCCCTAAAAACCAAAACCCTAAACCCTCAATACTAAAACCCTAAACCCTCGACCCATAAAAAACCCTAACCAAGCAAGCATGTATCATGCACTCATAGATCAAAATTTGAGATACTTTCATTAAATTGCACTAACGCCATTCTAATTCACGAAAGCTCGAACATTATTGAAAATTCCCTAACACCCTAAAGCCTAAACCCTAACAGCGTGTTTGGTTGGGGGATTAGAACTAGGGAATGGGATTAAAAAGGCAAGAGACTTAAAATCCTTTGTTTGGTTAGAGGACATAGGAGTTGAGGAAGGAAGGGGAAGAGGAGTTGAGGGAGGCAACTCCCGCTAATCTCTTACCCAGGGGGGGCTGGTAATTGAGGTTGGGACTGGGAATTGAGCGAAAAAGGGGGAAAAGGATCGACAAGTTATGCACAAGTTCACCGGTCGATGCAGATCTATTACTACTCCCTTTTCTATTTTCATTTTTATTTTTTCACATGTTCATGCTTCGATTGATCGAGGCATAATATATGTGACTTTTCTCTACTATAGATCATGAGCAAGAGACGTATGAAATCGATGTAATCTTTGGCTTCCCCCGCCGCCCGCTGGCTGGATACATTAAAACTGCATCTCTGGTCGTGTTTAATTAGTAGAACCGTTAACACCTATTTTTATGCCTAAACTCACGTCACAAACAACAACAATTAACTCTGGAAAATTCCCACTAGCGATTATCATCCACACCAAACAAGTGAATGTGACTAAAAATCAATTTCCCATATCTAATCCTTTGTCAAAATCCCACCATAAACTCCCATTCCTCTTCCCCGAGTTTGCCAAACACGATGTAAGCCCTATACCCCTAAAAACCCTAAAAGTACCCTTAACCCGTAACCGTAAGCTCGGACATATTATTGAAAAATTATTAAAACCTTAATATCCCTAAACTACCCATAAAAATCCAAACCCTAAACCCTCAATACTAAAAATCTAAACCCTTAACCCATAAACAACCCTAACCAAGGATGTATCATAAACTAATAGATCAAAATTTGTGATACTTTCATAAATTTGTGCTAACGCTATCCAAATTCACGGAAGCTCGAACATTATTGAAAATAGCCTAAACTCTAACCCCATAAAGCCTTAACCCTAAGCCCTATACCCCTAAAAACCCTAAACCCCACAACCCATAACCCTAAGCTCGCGCATATTATTGAAAAATTCTTAAACCCAAAACTACCCCTAAACAAGCAAAACCCTTAACTCTTAATACTAGAACCCTAAATCCTCGGCCCATATACAACCCTAACCAAGCAGGTATCATGCACTTATATATAGATCAAAATTTGAGATACTTCCATTATTAAATTGTTGCTAAGTCGTTCTATTCCGTGAATATATGCATAAACTCAAACTTTATTGAAAATTCCTGAAACCCTAAACCCCTAAATACCTAAAACCGAAACCCTAAACCCTAAAACCTGAAACAATAAACCCCTAACCCTAAAACCCGAAACACCAAACCCCTAAATCTTGACCAAGTAGCTGTCATGCACACTTATAAATCAAATTTTCAGATCCAACTATTAATTCGTGTAACACCATTTTATTCGACGAATATATAGGAATAAAGGTTGAACATAATTGAATATTCCATAAACACACAACCCTAAACCCATAAATACTAAAACCCTCAACCCACATACACCCTAACCAAGCATGTATCATGCACTTATAGACCAAAATTTGATATGCTTTCATTAAATTGTGGTAACGCTATTATATTCCATGAATATAAGCATAAATATTGAACATTACTGAAAATTCTCTAAACCCTAAACCTTAAACCCCTCAAACCACAATTAAACCCTAACCAAGCAGGTATCATGCACATATAGGTTCAAATTTGAGATACTTTCATTAAATTACGATAACACCATTCTATTCCATGATTAAAATCATAAAGCAGTTTAAACATTATTGAAAAATCTCAAAACCATGAAACCCTAAACACTAAACCCTAACCAAGAATGTATCATGCACTTGTAGATCGAATATGAGATATTTACATTAAATTGGGCAACGCCATTCTATTCGACAAATATAAACATAAACTTGTTGAACATTATTGAAAATTCCATAAACCCAAAACCCTAATAAACAACACCTAAACCCTAAATATCTAAATACTAAAACCCTAGACCTTAAAACCTCAACCATTCAAATTTGAGAGATACTTTCATTAATGTCACATCCCAAGATTTTCCAAATCTTGTAATGTGAAAATAAATAAACAAAATAAAATTTTTGTTGAAAAACAGGGTGAAAAGAAACTTTTGTTTCTAAATGAAAACTTAAAATCCCATCTTGAACAAACTTTAAATAAAGTTTGAATTCAACAAAATCCAAATCAAGGGAAATGCATTCCTCAAATGAATGTATCTGGAAATTTAAACACTTGGAAAGCAAATCCAAATCCTAAATGATCTAATGGAATAAAATCATTTCCAAGTTATCTCCAAGCCTATGGATTTGATCCATATAAAAATTTGTCAACAAACATTCACAAATGATCAAGAAAGACAAATAGAAATATTATAAGACCATAGAAATTGGTTTCACTTAAATTGGAACCATGGATAAAATCTTATGAATATAATAAGATAAGGAAATTAAATTCCCAAAGCTAATAAAGCAACTATCTGGAAACCCATACCAATTGGTGAGAAAATAATCCTAAAGATCTTTAAAAGGATAAACAAATAATAAACAAGATTTCACAAATTGGAATCACCAAGTTTGGATCTCTAAATAAAAAGATATGGAATTTATAAGATGAAGAAAGAAATATTAAAATAAAGATTATTTGAAAGACCAAATCAAATCTTGGCCAAATCCATAAGCAAATGGAATGAATTGTAATCCCAATCCAAATAAAATAAAGGATAAAGAATTTCCAAAATAAAATAAAATGGCATTAAACCACACTATCCCTATCTTATTAAAGACAAATCTCTAATGAGAATGATCATTTAAATCATGAGAAAATGGTATTTTGGAAATTACCCAAGTGAAATAAAAAGTTGTTTAATCAACTTAAATAAAATAAACCTTCCAAATAAACTTTAGGGAATTAAATCCATATTAAATTCCATTGGAATTAAAACAAATACCCAATCTTAAATGATTAATAAATCTTATTAAAAAGTTTTCCAAATAATTCAAGATGAATTATTTGACACCCTTTTAAGTAAACAAAACTTACTGAAAGGTTTTGGAAGAATTTAGAAGTCAAAATGGAAATTAAAGACATTATTAAATCCTATTTTGATTTAAAACAAGGGCCCTTTTTATTAATTAAAAAGACCCCAAAAGGAATAAAATAAATTTCCAAAATTAACATCAGAATGTGCTACCAATCAATATTTAAACCTAACCAAATTTTGGCAAAGGTTTGAATTAAAATAAGTGTTTGAATTGGTTGTTCAAAATCCAAACAGAATAAAGGAAAAGGAAAAAGAAAAACAAACAGAACAAATAAATGTTAAAGGACTCAACCCAACTAGCCTGGCCCAACTAAGCCCAGCCAGCCCACTGCTCCCTCCCGCAGAAAAAACGCTTCAACCAAATAACCTACCCGCGGAGACACTGACGCGTAGACCCCACTCCCCCTCTCTCTCACGCGGACAGACACGCCCCACCTGTCAGCTTTCTCCCCTACCCACGACGACCCCTTCTTCCCCCAGACACCGCTGCCGTTCCTGTCGTTTAAATTCTTTGCTTGAATTCGCCTTAATACTGCGTTAATCCCTCGCCGTGACCACGTAGTGATAAGCGCCAGGCTTCCCTCTTCCTTCTTCCCCAGACCACACCCCACAGGAGCCACCGGGCTGCACAAATTTCCCCTCCAAACCTCACTGTCTCCGACGGCTTTCATTGCCGATTTCGGCCAGTATCCTCCGCCCCTTGCCTCCTCGAGCACACAGACGTGATCCCCATCCCCTGGCGAACGTCCCCGTAGCACCAGCTCGTCCCCGCGCGACCTAGAACTTCGGCAATGACAACGACCGCCGCCGCCACCGTCTGCCTCCGCTCCGACGGCTTTTTCCGGTGAGTGCTGACCACCCTCCCTCCTCCTAATGATGCACGAATGATCGCCGACCTTGTGCGCAGCTAATGTCGTTCTTGCCTTGTCTTCTTGTGCACCGTAGCATCGCCCCCGTCGACGTCTGAGCGAGACCGACGCCGTCACTGACTCCGGCGAGGAATCCCGACTGATCCCGTGCGCCCCTTGACAAACTACAAGCAAGTTGAGCTTCAGCATCACTCCACGAACACGGTAAGCCTTCTCTCCCTCTCCCTTGCATCCTGTATCACCGGTGATGACCTCGTCTGAGCGCTGCAGCCAGAGCGCCGCCGCCAGCGTCGCTGCTTAGTGGTCAAACGTGTAGCGACCGTAGGATCCAAATCTGACGGATGCGATAGAACGAGAGTGAAGGGGTAAGTAGCATCTGAGCGCCGTGCGATGTAACTTAAATCCAACGGCCTGCATCGCTTGATCCACGCGAAACAGTACCGACGAGTAAGAACGCGACACGTGGCTCAGCTCGTTTGTAGATGTATTAGATGTTCCAATTTGAATAATTCATAACTTTCAAACCACACGTCCAAATTTTGCAAATTTTATATCAATGGATTCAGAAAAACAAGCCCTAACCAACCATGCACTTTGTTTAATAAAAATCTTCTGGTAAAATGTTGGTTTTTGCAGAAACTTATGTATGCTTGTTTAGGATATAAAATTTATTCCAAAATGTTTTTTAGGATAAAATCTTTGGCAAATGGTTTGTTTTGAACCTACTGACCATAACAAACAAATAGTGGTTTCAAAAATGTATTTGGTGAAACAAAAGAATGAATCTTTGATTTAAACCATTTCTAGTAAAATAAAAATATGGTTTAATTATTAAAATGGTTTTGGAAGAAAACCTTTGAGAAATATTTTGGAAATAAAATCTCTGACCCTAAACACAAGGTTATATGGTTTGAAAACATATTTTGTGAAACCTATAGAATTTTGCCTTAATAAAAGCATTTCTACACCACATAAAATAATGACTTAGTCTAAAAATGGTTTATGAAGTGAAATCTTTTGCAAATGATTTTGTCACTTTATAAAATGATCATTAAGTGTTTTCAAATGTTTATGAACCATTAGAAAACCACTGCTCCAAATAAAACAATCTTTAGCATGCTTGCATGCATTGTTTTGTTATTATTATTTTATGTGTTGAATTGCTTGAATGGTAGTTTGAAATATTGTTTGCTTGATTGAATTGTAGTGACTTGAAGTGTGTGAACATTGCAAAGATAAAGGAGTAAACTTATACCCTCTACCAAAAAGGCAAGTGATGCTTCATACCTTTGTCCCATTATTTTTACTATGCATTAGTGATATTTCTAAGTAGGACTTGCATGGAATTTTTGCTAAGTATAAACCATGCTATGGGAAATCCTAGTAGATGAAACCTTAGTAGAAATTTCCTAAGTTAAGATTCCTACTACTATCATGCTTATCTCAGCTAGTAGAAAACAAGGGTGGAATATATATTCATGCTATGGAAAAATTTCTAAGTCTGAGGACTTGTGTTTTGTTTAATAAAACAACTAAGTGAATGAATCACCTGGGTGGAATGGAAGGAATGGTTTGTGTTGAGTGGTTACACAAGTCCAGTGGACTGGTGAACCTTGTGTATCTCACTTGTGGATGGCCACCCAGGAACAATGAGATTTGAGATGTCAAATGTTGAGAAGCTTCAAGTGCAGCCACATGGCAATATGGGCTCTGCCTGGATCATATAGGTTGCAATAACTTAGCCAAATGGACAGTTGGTGGTAGGGGTTTGATAGGTTGGAACGCGTCCATTCTGGTCTAAGGGAAGGGTTCTGAAAGATCTTGTCTTGGTGAAACCAAGTCTTGCGGGGAAAGTGCACCACCTCTGAAGAGTGTAAAATCTAAGTACTTAGCCATGTCCCTGGAAAAGGACAATTTGAGCATCAAGACATGGAAGCTATCAAGAATCTCCTCATCCCAATTTCTAAGTTAAAAACTTGTGGTTGAACAAGGGTTAAAGGATCTTCAATCTTTGATTGATAGATTCCATGGGTGATTTTTGCCAAACAAAAAGTTAGTGTTTTCAACTTATAGGAAAATCTATTTTGAGGAAAGCAAGCCTAAGCTCCACTTAGCCAAATGCATATAGATGATAGATACTACTATTCTACCATAGTATCACTTGCCAATACAATTCAAATGTATTGACCCTTGTGGCTGTAACTTGTTATGTTGCAGGTTTATTTGATATTAGTGAAATAGGATTACAAGTCTACAACCAACATGTCTGCCTGTGCCACTTTGAAGATGAAGGACCCCATGCTTATAGATATTCTCCTGCAATGTAATGTAATAGCCAAATGAGCTATGTAAGATGTAATGAATTATTTTATTCCTGGTTATAAAGTTGTATTATGACCTTTGTTTCTTGATATTACATCTTAACTGTGGATGCTAGCTATTGATCCAGGGACTAGCATTGCAATCACAGGGATCATTTTCCTTTATAAAGGAGGGATCTTACAGATGGTATCAGATCATTGTGTTGCCTGTAGGATTTGTAAACCTAGGATTGGACAAAACCCCTTAGAAAAATAGAGTTGTATTTGTTCTAAAACTTATTTACAAACAATCTTGTAAAATCTTTCCTTAACCATTTTGGTTTTGATTCTACATCTCTTCTATTTCAAACTTGATGGATAAAGCCTACCCCATGGCCAAAGATTTCACCATGTGCAAAGGACTTTATCAACTCTAATGACTTCAACATCTTCAACTCTAATGACTTCAACATCTTCAACATTATCAACAAGGACTTCAACCTTGGATATCACTAAGGACTACAATGGAGACAAGAAACTGAAGGGAATATGCGCTAAGAGGCAATAATAAAGTGTTTATTATGTGTATTCCAAGTATATGATAGATGTTTATTTTGCATGCTATAATTGTATTAATACGGAAACGTTAATACATGTGTGTTTAATAAACAAACAGAAAGTTCCTAGTTATGCCTTTCTCATAAACTAGCTCGTTGATTAACAAGATGATCAAGGTTTCCTGATCATGGACATTGGATGTTGTTAATAACGGGATCACAACATTAGTGTAATGGTGTGATGAACATTCATCCGAAGTATAGCATTACGATCAAAGTCATTGAGTTTATATTGCTATAACAACTTACGAAGTGATCCTAATCCTTAGACCATGAGATCATGTCAATCACTAACACCGGAAGAGTTTCTTGATAACATCAAAAGTCACACCATAACAGGGTGATTATAAAGATGGATTCAGAACTAATAAAGTGTTATGTTGAGGCTCATGGATCGAGAGTGGAATTTGTTCATCCCGATGACGGATAGATATACTCTGGGCCCTCTCGGTGATATCACATTGATTAGCTTGCAAGCAAGTGATTTGATCACTAGAATGTTATATCATAGGAACGAGAAAAGAGTGCATGTCGATAACGAGATCAAACTAGGTATGGAGATACCGATGATCGAATCTCGGACATGTAATATATCGTGAAACAAAGGGATTAAGATACTAGCGTAAAAGGTTCCGACGATCACAAGAAAGTCATCGTTGAATGTGTGGAGTCGAGATGGGTCTCGGATCCCGCTTCTGATTATTGATCCGAGAGGGGTCTCGATCATGTCCGCATTATTCACGAACCGTAGGGTGACACACTTAAGAGACACCGACATCTAATTGGAGCAAATGTTTCATGCCGAAAGAATGAACAAGCGCAGGAATTTATTTCACTAGATACCGAAACAGGTTTTCGGGTGAAATTGCATAAAGTGGTTATGCATGTGAAATAGAATTCTAGCAAGGGGTTATTTGTGAATGTTTGTCATTAAAGTAATTAACAAAATCCTGAATAAAATAAAAGAGTTTTATTTAATGAGAGTTTGCATTAAATTTGGTGGAAATTTAATGGGATTTTGAGGACTTTGAGTGGAGGGAATTTAAAGGAGATTTGTGAGTGGAGTGTCCACCCACATGAAGAGGGGGCAAGGGGCAGCCCCATGCGCTGCCACCCCTTGGGGTTCCCTCCTCCTATAAAAGGAGCCCCCCTCCTCACTTGTCTCTCACACCTCCTCGTGAAGGATCTCTCTCCCCCTCTAGAATTTATCCCCCATGGTCTCGGACTAGCGAGATACATGTTCCCGGTGGCTATTCGGCAAGAAAGAGTTGTGCTTCCGCTGCATCGCTGGAGCGAGGAGGCAGAGGTTGCTCGGTGCCTCGAACGTGTGTGCGAGCATGGATGCGCTGCTGATTTGCGGCGCTAGGACTTCCTCTCGATCTTGAGATCGGCAAGAGATCGTCTACATCAACCACGAGTTGAACTCGTTAAGCTTTGTCGGTCTTCAAGGGTATGTTCTCTACGGATATACATCCGCCCGTTGTTTGTATCTATTAGATAGATCTTAGTATATAGTTCACATCGTAGGAAAATTTTGTTTTCTATGCTGCGAACCCTACAGTGGTATCAGAGCCGGATCTATGCGTAGATACTTTACACGGGTAGTACACATATGAGTATGTGGGAGATGATGATCATGTTGTTGCTCCTTTGTTGTAATTTTGGATATTGGTGGCATAGTGGGATGAAGCGGCCCGGACAAACTTTACATGTCCTCGCACATGAGACCTGTTCCACGCTTGACATGCAACTAGTTTGCATAAGTGGCTAGCGGGTGTCTGTCTCTCCTACTATAGTCAATATCTATTTTGCAAGCGAGTTGTCAACAATTTGATTATCCTCGTTGTGGTTCATGTTCGTAGGTAAGAACGGTTCTATCTCGAAAGCCCTAAGCCACGTAAAACTTGCAATGGTTAAATTAGAGGCGTCTAGTTTAGATTGTTGCTGGGCTAGTGTTATGATATGGTAGTGTTGTAAGTAGAAGTATGAGATGATACTCTTACAACACACACAGTGTGTAAAATCCATAGACCTTGGATTTACACATATAGGTATGATAGTGATCATACCATGATGCACATGATAGAGATCATCTGCGGGAACCATATCATTTCACTAATAAACATATGATGTTTGATAGCATCTTATATTGCTTGTTTAGCGCTTTGTTAGCATAATAAGATGATCCCTCATTTAAATATCAAGATAAGAATGTGTTCTTCCTTTAGTATGCACCGATTATGTTTTCGTCGCTCCAAGACATCACGTGATGATCGGGTGTTCTTGGATCCACGACCATATTTCGGGTGTAAAACAGTTACACACGCGAATACTAAGGTTCTAACTTGGCGAGCCTAGAATGTACAGACATGGCCTCGGAACACGGAACGAAAGGTTAAGCATGAGTCATATAGTTGATATGATGCCCATTTGATGCTCGCCTTTGAAGCTATACCGACTCACGTGATGATCGGACTTGGTGTAGTGGATTTGGTTCATGTAATCACCAAAAAGGCACGAGGGATGTCGTTTTTGAGTGGGAGTTCATTCGTAATATAGATTAGTTGAACTCAATCTATCATACACTTAGTCTAAACTTTACAAATTCTGTTGTAGATGGCACCACCTGCTTTTAATTTTAATGTGTTCATGGAGAAAGAGGAACTAGCAACGAACGGTAGCAACTTTACCGAATGGGCCATGAATTTGAGGATTATCCTCTCTACTGCACAAAAGCAATATGTGCTAGAAGCGCCGTTAGGCCCCCCACCTTTTGATGATGCCCCTGACGAGGAGAAGAATGTCTATCAGACTCGTCAGGAGGACCACAACTTAGTTCATTGCGGCATATTGTATGGGCTAGAGCCGGAACTTCGAAAGCATTTCGAAAACGGCAATGCATTTGATACAATGGGTGAGTTAAAAATGATTTTCGACACATGTCATGCAGAGAGCTACAACGCTCGTAAAAGTTCTTTAGTCAAGATGATGGAAGAGCACAGCTCCGTTAGTGAGCATGTACTCAAGATGTCGGGTTACGCCGATAAGCTTGTGTCCTTGGGAATATAGATTCCCATTGACTTAGGCATCCATCGTGTTCTGCAATCTCTGCCACCTAGATATAAGAGCTTCGTGATGAACTATAATATGCAAGGCATGAAGAAGTCTCTCCCCGAGCTTCTGTCAATGCTTAAAACTGCAGAAGTGGAGATCAAAAAGGAACATCAAGTGTTGATGATTAATAGGAACACTGGTTTCAAGAAAGACAAAAAGGGAAAACGTAAGGGAAGTAAGGGTGGCAAGCCGGTTGCCGCGCCTGAAAAGAAACCCCGAGTTGGACCTAAGTCTGATTCTGAGTGCTACTATTGTAAGGATCGCCATCGAAGCGCAACTTCCCAAGTATCTGGCGCACAAGAAGGCCGGCAAGGCAAACAAAGGTATATATGATATACATGTTATTGATGTGTACTTGACTAGTGCTCGCAGAGCACCCGGTATTTGATACCGTTCGGTTGCTAATATTTGTAACTCGAATCGGGTCGGAACAAGCGACCGCTAGAAAGGGGTGAGGTCAAGATGCGTGTCGGCAATGGATCAAGCGTTGATGTGATCGCCGTCGGAACGCTGCCTCTCCACTTGCCGTCGGGATTAGTTCTAAACTTGAATAAATGTTATCTGGTGCCTGCACTGAGCATGAACATTGTATCTGGATCGTGTTTGATGCGAAGTGGTTATTCATTTAAATCCGAGAACAATGGTTGTTCCATTTATATGAATGAAATCTTTTATGTTCATGCACCGATGATGAATGGTTTATTTCTATTAGATCTCGATGATAATGTTACACATATTCATAATGTTGATGCTAAAAGGATTAAACTTAATGATGATATATCCGCATATATGTGGCAATCGCCGCTAGGTCATATTGGCGTTAAACGCATGAAGAAGATCCATTCGGATGGACTTTTGGAATCACTTGATTATGAATCATTTGATACATGTGAGCCATGCCTTATGGGCAAGATGACTAGAACGCCATTTTCCGGTTCAATGGAACGGGCGACAGATTTATTGGAAATCATACATTCTGATGTATGTGGTCCAATGAGTGTCGGCCGAGGTGGATATCGTTATTTTGTTACTTTCACGGATGATTTGAGTAGATACGGTTATATCTACTTGATGAAACACAAGTCTGAAACCTTTGAAAAGTTCAAGGAATTTCAGAATGAAGTGGAAAATCATCGTAATAGAAAGATCAAATTTCTACGGTCCACCGTGGAGGTGAGTATCTAAGTTACGAAGTTTAGCACTCACATGAAAGAGTGTGGAATTGTTTCACAACTCACACACCGGAACACCACAAATAAATGGTGTGTCGGAACATCGTAATCATACTTTATTAGATATGGTTCGATCTATGATGTCTCTCGACGGACTTGCCGTTGTCATTTTGGGGTTATGCACTAGAAACCTGCATTCACTTTAAATCGGCACCATCTAAATCCGTTGAAAAGACACCAGATGAATTGTGGTTTGGAAACAAACCTAAGTCATCATTTCTTAAAGTTTGGGGATGCGATGTTTATGTGAAGAAACTTCAACCGATAAACTCGAACCCAAAGCGGAAAAATGCGTCTTCATAGGATACCCTAAGGAAACTATTGGGTATTCCTTATATCACCAATTCGAGGGCAAGGTTTTTGTTGCCAAGAATGGATCCTTTCTAGAGAAAGAGTTTCTCGCGAAAGGTGTGAGTAGTCGAAAGGTAGAACTCAAGAGGTTGTGGAACCTTCTCTTCAAAGTATGGCGAGTAGCGCAATGGAAGTTGTTCCGAGTTGGCTCCACCATTGAAGAGGGAACTAATGATAATGATCATGAAACTCCGAAGAGAGTACTACCGAACCTCGCAGGTCAAACAGACGCGTCAGCCCCGAGCTGTACGGAATCCGCATGAATTTCATGGTTGATGAAAATGATGACCTGCGACGTATGAAGAAGCGATGATGAGCCCGATTCCAACAAATGGTTAGAAGCCATGAACCGAGATGGAATCCATGTATGAAAATCAAGTTTGGAACTTGGTGGATTACCTCACGACCAAAAGGCCGTGGAGAACAAATGGATTTTCAAAAGGAAAACTGGCGTCGATGGTAATGTGACCGTTTATAAAGCTTGTCTCAAAGGGGTTTCGACAAATTCAAGGAGTTGACTACGATGAGACTTTCTCCGTAGCGATGCTAAAGTCTTAGGATTATGTTTGCAATTGCTGCATATTTCGATTATGAGATATGGCGGATGGATGTCAAAACCGCTTCTCAATGGTAATATTGAAGAAGAGTTGTATATGATACAACCAAAGGGTTTTGTCGATCCTAAGGATGCTAACAAGGTGTGCAAGCTTCAGCGATCCATCTATGGATTGAAGCAAGCATCACGAAGTTGGAATCTCCGCTTTGATGAGGTGATCAAAGAGTTTGGATTTGTCCAAACTTATGGAGAAGCTTGTATTTACAAGAAAGTGAGTGGGAGCAATGTGGCATTTCTGATATTATATGTGGATGACATATTATTGATCGGAAATGATATAGATCTTTTAAATAGTGTTAAAAGTTATCTAAACAGCAAATTTTCAATGAAGGACCTAGGTGAAGCATCATACATATTAGGCATAAAGATATATAGAGATAGATCTAGGCGCCTAGTAGGGCTATCGCAAAGTACATACCTTGATAAGATTTTAAAGAAGTTTAAAATGGACGGAAGTAAGAAGGGGTTCTTACCTATGTTGCAAGGCAAGACATTAAGTAAGACTCAAAGTCCTGCTTCGGCGGAAGAAAGAGAGATAATGGACAAAGTCCCCTATGCTTCAGCCATAGGCTCTATAATGTACGCCATGCTATGTACAAGACCGGATGTGGCACATGCTATTAGTTTTACTAGTAGGTACCAATCGGATCCAGGTTCAGAACACTGGATAGCGGTCAAGAATATCCTTAAGTACTTACGAAGAACTAAGGATATGTTTCTTGTATACGAAGGTGAAGAAGAGCTCGTCGCTAAGTGTTATGTCGACGCTAGCTTTGACACCGATCCGGATGACTCTAAGTCTCAATCCGGATACGTATTTCTCATGAATGGCGGAGCGGTTAGTTGGAGGAGCTCCAAACAACCTGTGGTAGCGGGATCAACAACGGAGGCCGAATATGTTGCTGCTTCAGAAGCGGCTCAGGAAGCAGTTTAGATGAAGGAGTTCATATCCAAACTAGGAGTGGTGGCAAACGCGTTGGACCCAATGGTGATCTATTGTGACAACAATGGTGCCATTGCCAATGCCAAAGAGCCAAGGTCTCACAAGCATTCCAAGCATATTAAGCGCCGGTTTCACTCCATCCGCGAGCATGTCAAGGATGGAGATATAAAGAGTTGTAAAGTACATACGAATCTCAATAGCAGATCCATTGACTAAAACTCTGCCTAAAGCAAAACATGATCAACACCAGAACTCAATGGGTGTTAGATTTATCACTATGTAACTAGATTATTGTCTCTAGTGCAAGTGGGAGACTGAAGGGAATATGCCCTGAGAGGCAATAATAAAGTGTTTATTATGTGTATTCCAAGTATATGATATATGTTTATTTTGCATGCTATAATTGTATTAATACGGAAACGTTAATACATGTGTGTTTAATAAACAAACAGAAAGTTCCTAGTTATGCCTCTCTCATAAACTAGCTCGTTGATTAACAAGATGATCAAGGTTTCCTGATCATGGACATTGGATGTTGTTAATAACGGGATCACAACATTAGTGTAATGGTGTGATGAACATTCATCCGAAGTATAGCATTACGATCAAAGTCATTGATTTTATATTGCTATAACAACTTAAGTGATCCTAATCCTTAGACCATGAGATCATGTCAATCACTAACACCTAAGAGTTTCTTGATAACATCAAACGTCACACCGTAATGTGGGTGATTATAAAGATGGATTCAACTAATAAAGTGTTATGTTGAGGCTCATGGATCGAGAGTGGAATTTGTTCATCCCGATGACGGATAGATATACTCTGGGCCCTCTCGGTGATATCACATTGATTAGCTTGCAAGCAAGTGATTTGATCACTAGAATGTTATATCAGAACGAGAAAAGAGTGCATGTCGAACGAGATCAAACTAGGTATGGAGATACCGATGATCGAATCTCGGACATGTAATATATCGTGAAACAAAGGGATTAAGATACTAGCATAAAGGTTCCGACGATCACAAGAAAGTCATCGTTGAATGTGGGAGTCAATGGGTCTCCGGATCTCGCTTCGATTATTGATCCGAGAGGGTCTCGATCATGTCCGCATTATTCACGAACCGTAGGGTGACACACTTAAGAGACACCGACATCCAATTGGAGCAAATGTTTCATGCCGAAAGAATGAAAAAGCGCAGGAATTTATTTCACTAGATACCAAACAGTTTTGGGTGAAATTGCATAAAGTGGTTATGCATGTGAAATAGAATTCTAGCAAGGGGTTATTGTGAATGTTTGTCATTAAAGTAATTGACAAAATTCTGAATAAAATAAAAGAGTTTTATTTAATGAGAGTTTGCATTAAATTTGGTGGAAATTTAATGGGATTTTGAGTGGACTTTTGAGTGGAGGGAGCTTAAGGAGATTTGTGAGTGGCGTGTCCACCCACATGAAGGGAGGGCAAGGCAGCCCCATTCGCAGCCACCCCTTGGGGTTCCCCCTCTTCCTATAAAAGGAGCCCCCTCCTCACTTGTCTCTCACACCTCCTCGTGAAGGATCTCTCTCCCCCTCTAGAATTTATCCCCCATGGTCTCGGACTAGCGAGATACATGTTCCCGGTGGCTATTCGGCAAGAAAGAGTTGTGCTTCCGCTGCATCGCTGGAGCGAGGAGGCGGAGGTTGCTCGGTGCCTCGAACGTGTGTGCGAGCACGGATGCGCTGCTGATTTGCGGCGCTAGGACTTCCTCTCGATCTTGAGATTGGCAAGAGATCGTCTACATCAACCACGAGTTGAACTCGTTAAGCTTTGTCGGTCTTCAAGGGTATGTTCTCTACGGATATACATCCACCCGTTGTTTGTATCTATTAGATAGATCTTGGTATATAGTTCACATCGTAGGAAATTTTTTGTTTTCTATGCTGCGAACCCTACAGAAATGTTGCTCAAGACTTGAAGACTAAGGAAACACAAATTAGAAGAAACCATCATCCCTTTGAAGTTTTGAGACCAAGATGCAAGAAATTCTCTAAGGATACAAAGATCTTGTTCATGAAGAATCAACTAAGAAGGATGGAATGATTTCAAGTGAACCATATAGATGGACCACCATATTTAGTTTAAATCAAACCCACCAACTTATATGTTGTAGCAAAAATATGTTTGGTTGCCTAAAAATATGCTTGAAACTTGTTGTTTGAGAGGAATGTTTGTTTGAGATTACTTTCACATTGCTTGTGTGAATTGTGATGTGTGTGATTAGAACTATTCCTTAGAATTTTTTTGCCTATTCTAATCCCAAACCAACCCAAACAGATGACTTCTCCAAGAGACTCCAACATCAAGGATGGTGACAACAACAACCAAGAGAACAACATGAGAGACCAACTGCTTGCAAGACAAACCCAGTTGAACCAAGAGATAACTCAGTTTTTAGCCAAAAACAATGAGTTAGACCCAACCATTCAAAAAGTTTTGGAAACTCAATCCCAAATGTTGCAAGGATTGGCTACTCAAATGATCAACATGGGAGAAAACTCTTCCCAAGGAGCTAATGACAACAAGGATGACAAATATGCTATTCTAGAAGGAACCCAAGCTTGCAATATTTGTGGAGACAAGGATCACACTTCTAAGGAGCATAAAGATCAATGTCCCAACTGTGAAGAGAAACATCCAACTAACCAATGCCCCACATCCCAAGCTACTTGTTACCTATGAGAAGGAAACAATCATGTCCCTATCCAATGCCCCATCTATTCCATAGTTGAACAAAGGAAACAAGGTGGAGTGCAACAAATTATTGCAGACTACCATAAGAGAGCAAAGTCTACCAAGAAGGATGAAGACAAAGGAAAATCTCAGCTTGTACCTCCCAACAACATTACTCAATTTAAAGGACCAAAGAGGAGACATATGTATTATCCAAGGAGTAATAGAAGGTCAAGGAGACCAATAGACATTCCTACCTATGAGATAACATATGAAGAACATGAACTATAAGCACTCCTAGCTTTGGAGAAACCCAAGAAAAAGAAGGACAAAGACCATGTGCAATGTGGTCATTGCAAAGAAATGGGACACTATGCCAGTGAATGTCCAGATAAGCAAAAGTATAAAGAGATTAGCCAAGTGTGGTGCAACAACTGCAAAGAGCTAGGCCATTATGTAGCAACTTGCCCACAGAAGATACGTGAAGAACTCAACCTCATCACATGCTACAATTGTGGTAACCAAGGACATTATGCAAGCAATCGTCCAGAAAATATGAAGCACAAGATTAGCAAGCCTATGAAGGATCTCAGCCTTGTCACATGTTTCAAGTGTGGAAACAAAGGACACTATGCAGATGTTTGCCCAAAGAGATTTCAACAAGATCCCAAGCAAGTCAAGAAGTGATCTAGTTGGAAAATTTTTAAGGGTGGTAGTACCCTAGTTGTTCTGAGCCAAGTTGTAACCCCTAGCCTCCCCAAATCTCGGGACGAGATTTATTTTAAGGGTGGTAGCCTGTCACATCCCAAGATTTTCCAAATCTTGTAATGTGAAAATAAATAAACAAAATAAAATTTTTCTTGAAAATCAGGGTGAAAAGAAACTTTTGTTTCTAAATGAAAACTTAAAATCCCATCTTGAACAAACTTTAAATAAAGTTTGAATTAAACAAAATCCAAATCAAGGGAAATGCATTCCTCAAATGAATGTATCTGGAAATTTAAACACTTGGAAAGCAAATCCAAATCCTAAATGATCTGATGGAATAAAATCATTTCCAAGTTATCTCCAAGCCTATGGATTTGATCCATATAAAAATTTGTCAACAAACATTCACAAATGATCAAGAAAGACAAATATAAATATTATAAGACCATAGAAATTGGTTTCACTTAAATTGGAACCATGGATAAAATCTTATGAATATAATACGATAAGGAAATTAAATTCCCAAAGCTAATAAAGCACCTATCTGGAAACCCATACCAATTGGTGAGAAAATAATCCTAAAGATCTTTAAAAGGATAAACAAATAATAAACAAGATTTCACAAATTGGAATCACCAAGTTTGGATCTCTAAATAAAAAGATATGGATTTTATAAGATGAAGAAAGAAATATTAAAATAAAGATTATTTGAAAGACCAAATCAAATCTTGGCCAAATCCATAAGCAAATGGAATGAATTGTAATCCCAATCCAAATAAAATAAAGGATAAAGAATTTCCAAAATAAAATAAAATGGCATTAAACCATAATATCCCTATCTTATTAAAGACAAATCTCTAATGAGAATGATCATTTAAATCATGAGAAAATGGTATTTTGGAAATTACCCAAGTGAAATAAAAAGTTGTTTAATCAACTTAAATAAAATAAACCTTCCAAATAAACTTTAGGGAATTAAAACCATATTAAATTCCATTGGAATTAAAACAAATACCCAATCTTAAGTGATTAATAAATCTTATTAAAAACTTTTCCAAATAATTCAAGATGAATTATTTGACACCCTTTTAAGTAAAAAAACTTACTAAAAGGTTTTGGAAGAATTTAGAAGTCAAAATGGAAATTAAAGACATTATTAAATCCTATTTTGATTTTAAACAAGGACCCTTTTATTAATTAAAAAGACCCCAAAAGGAATAAAATAAATTGCCAAAATTAAAATCAGAATGTGCTACCAATCAATATTTAAACGTACCCAAATTTTGGCAAAGGTTTGAATTCAAATAAGTGTTTGAATTGGTTGTTCAAAATCTAAACAGAATAAAGGAAAAGGAAAAATAAAAACAAACAGAACAAAAAAATGTTAAAGGACTCAGCCCAACTAGCCTGGCCCAACTAAGCCCAGCCAGCCCACTGCTCCCTCCCGCAGAAAAAACGCTTCAACCAAATAACCTACCCGCGGAGACACTGATGCGTAGACCCCACTCCCCCCCTCTCTCTCACGCGGACAGACACGCCCCACCTGTCAGCTTTCTCCCCTACCCACGACGACCCCTTCTTCCCCCAGACGCCGCTGCCGTTCCTGCCGTTTAAATTCTTCGCTTGAATTCGCCTTAATGCTGCGTTAATCCCTCGCCGTGACCATGCAGTGATAAGCGCCAGGCTTCCCTCTTCCTTCTTCCCAGACCACACCCCACAGGAGCCACCGGGCTGCACAAATTTCCCCTCCAAACCTCACTGTCTCCGACGGCTTTCATTTCCGATTCCGGCCAGTATCCTCCGCCCCTTGCCTCCTCGAGCACACAGACGTGATCCCCATCCCCTAGCGAACGTCCCCGTAGCGCCAACTCGTCCCCGCGCGACCTAGAACTTCGGCAACGACAACGACCACTACCGCCACCGTCTGCCTCCGCTCCAACAGCTTTTTCCGGTGAGTGCTGACCACCCTCCCTCCTCCCGATGATGCACGAATGATCGCCGACCTTGTGCGCAACTAATGCCGTTCTTGCCTTGTCTTCTTGTGCACCGTAGCGTCGCCCCCGTCGATGTCTGAGCGAGACCGACGCCGTCACTGATTCCGGCGAGGAATCCCGACTGATCCCGTGCGCCCCTTGACAAACTGCAAGCAAGTTGAGCTTCAGCATCACTCCACGAACACGGTGAGCCTTCTCTCCCTCTCCGTTGCGTCCTGTATCACCGGCGATGACCTCGTTCGCCGCCGCCAGCGCCGCTGCTTAGTGGTCAAACGCGTAGCGACCGTAGGATCCAAATCTGATGGATGCGATAGAACGAGAGCGAAGGGGTAAGTAGCATCTCAGCGCCATGCGATGTAACTTAAATCCAACGGCCTGCATCGCTTGTTCCACGCGAAACGGTAACGACGAGTAAGAACGCGACAAGTGGCTCAGCTCGTTTGATTTGAAACAGAATAGATCTATTAGATGTTCCGATTTGAATAATTCATAACTTTCAAACCACACGTCCAAATTTTGCTAATTTTATATCAATGGATTCAGAAAATCAAGCCCTAACCAACCATGCACTTTGTTTAATAAAAAGCTTCTGGTAAAATGTTTGTTTTTGCAGAAACTTATGTATGCTTGTTTAGGATATAAAATTTATTCCAAAATGTTTTTTAGGATAAAATCTTTGGAAAATGGTTTGTTTTGAACCTACTGACCATAAGAAACAAATGGTGGTTTCAAAAATGTATTTGGTGAAACAAAAGAATGAATCTTTGATTTAAACCATTTCTAGTCAAATAAAAATATGGTTTGATTATTAAAATGGTTTTGGAAGAAAACATTTGAGAAATGTTTTGGAAATAAACTCTCTGACCCTAAACACAAGGTTATATGGTTTGAAAACATATTTTGTGAAACCTATAGAATTTTGCCTTAATAAAAGCATTTCTACACCACATAAAATAATGACTTAGTCTAAAAATGGTTTATGAAGTGAAATCTTTTGCAAATGATTTTGTCACTTTATAAAATGATCATTAAGTGTTTTAAAATGTTTATGAACCATTAGAAAACCACTTCTCCAAATAAAACAATCTTTAGCATGCTTGCATGCATTGTTTTGTTATTATTATTTTATGTGTTGAATTGCTTGAATGGTAGTTTGAAATGTTGTTTGCTTGATTGAATTGTAGTGACTTGAGGTGTGTGAACATTGTGAAGATCAAGGAGTAAACTTATACCCTCTACCAAAAAGGCAAGTGATGCTTCATACCTTTGTCCCATTATTTTTACTATGCATTAGTGATATTTCTAAGTAGGACTTGCATGGAATTTTTGCTAAGTATAAACCATGCTATGGGAAATCCTAGTAGATGAAACCTTAGTAGAAATTTCCTAAGTTAAGATTCCTACTACTATCATGCTTAGCTTAGCTAGTAGAAAACAAGGGTGGAATATATATTCATGCTATGGAAAAATTTCTAAGTCTGAGGACTTGTGTTTTGTTTAATAAAACAACTAAGTGAATGAATCACCTGGGTGGAATGGAAGGAATGGTTTGTGTTGAGTGGTTACACAAGGCCAGGGGAATGGTGAACCTTGTGTATCTCACTTGTGGTTGGCCAACAAGGAACAAAGAGATTTGAGATGTCAAATGTTGAGAAGCTTCAAGTGTAGCCACATGGCAATATGGGCTCTGCCTGGATCATATAGGTTGCAATAACTTAGCCAAATGGACAGTTGGTGGTAGGGGTTTGATAGGTTGGAACGCGTCCATTCTGGTCTAAGGGAAGGCTTCTGAAAGATCTTGTCTTGGTGAAACCAAGTCTTGTGGGGAAAGTGCACCACCTCTGCAGAGTGTAAAATCTATGTACTTAGCCATGTCCCTGGCAAAGGACAATTTGAGCATCAATACATGGAAGCTATGAAGAATCTTCTCATCCCAATTTCTAAGTTAAAAACTTGTGGTTGAACAAGGGTTAAAGGATCTTCAATCTTTGATTGATAGATACCATGGGTGATTTTTGCCAAACAAAAACTTAGTGTTTTCAAGTGATAGGAAAATCTATTTTGAGCAAAGTAAGCCTAAGCTCCACTTAGCCAAATGCATATAGATGATAGATACTACTATTCTACCATAGTATCACTTGCCAATACAATTCAAATGTATTGAACCTTGTGGCTGTAACTTGTTATGTTGCAGGTTTGTTTGATATTAGTGAAATAGGATTACAAGTCTACAACCAACATGTCTGCCTGTGGCACTTTGAAGATGAAGGACCCCATGCTTATAGATATTCTGCTGCAATGTAATGTAATAGCCAAATGAGCTATGTAAGATGTAATGAATTATTTTATTCCTGGTTATAAAGTTGTATTATGACCTTTGTTTCTTGATATTACATCTTAACTGTGGATGCTAGCTATTGATCCAGGGACTAGCATTGCAATCACAGGGATCCTTTTCCTTTATAAAGGAGGGATCTTACAATTAAATTAGGTAACACCATTCTATTAAATGACTAAAAGCATAAAGCGGCTTCAACATTATTGAAAATACCCGAAACCATAAAACCTTAAACACTAAATGTCAACACCGGGATTTTTAATCCCAGATGCCTGTTATGCCATACATCGCAATCCCAGGATTACCATTTTTGCAAGACATAACAGATTAGTACCATAGTTCATCATCTATTACAAACCATAATAAAGGTCGTTACAAATAGAGGATCTCATGATCCAGTCTTAATACAATCAACGCAACGGAATAGTATAATAATGGTAGCGTGGGCGAAGCTCCATGTTTCTTCAGGGTCACACGCAATGCTGATGATGGGAGATGATCCTAGTTGTCCTAGACTTCCTGCTATCCATCATCCTGGTTGTCCTCCTCATAGTATGTCCATAGGAATAGCCAGGGACAAAACCATGAGTACTCTTTAAGTATTCGCAAACTATCACTAACAAGTAAAGTGGTTCAAGTAGGAATCCTAAGCTCTAGGTAGTTTTGCAAAAAGCCAGATTTATCTCTAACTGAGTCTAGAAGTAAAGAAAACTAGTTTAATGTTATATAACACCTAAGGGGGGACTTAGTTTTCACTTTCACAACCCTGTTGTGGTCAAGTCAAAGTCATAGTTCATTTCACAAGTCATTTTGAAAAGATCTAACGACGGAACAGTAAGGCCACTCCATCTGTCCATAACCGCGGACGTGGCTATTCGAATAGTTTGACACTCTGCAGAGGTGGTACACTTTCACCACAACATTCGATACATCCGTCAGGAACAATCCTAGTTCACCATACTCAGTACGCGGATAATCAATGCTAACCTTTCAATTACACACCCTAGTATAGGCACCTCCCCTATGAGTTTGGCCTCCCAACCATGACCATCTGTCATCTTAGGAACTGCACAGGTGGACAATCATCACGAGGTAGCCTCAACTCAAACCATGGCCGCAAGGGAACCCATACTAAGATATATAAACTTCTAGTCAAGCCCTACCCAAATTCGGGTATTGTGGTTGTACGGTAAAATTGTAATGGTATCGCATCCGAACACAACCATTAGTTTTATAAAGGGTCTAAGGCTCATGCCTCAACATTTTCATCATCAAATCATCTGGTGTTCATAAAACATGTCAAAACATTTCATTAGAATGACTCATCATTCTAAGGTTTTCATAATTATTTTCACCAAGTATTCCCATGTCACATCCCAAGATTTTCCAAATCTTGTAATGTGAAAAATAAATAAAATAAATTATTGTTTAAAATTAGGGTGAAAAGAAACTTTTGTTTTTAAATGGAAACTTAAAATCCCATATTGAACAAACTTTAATTAAAGTTTGAATTCAACAAAATTCAAATCAAGAGAAATGCATTCCTCATAAAATGCATCTGGAAATTTAACACTTCGAAATAAATCCAAACCCTAAACCCTAAACCCTAATGGAATAAAGAAATCATTTCCAAGTTATCTCCAAGCCTATGGATTTGAACCATATAAAAATTGGTCAAACAAACATTTCAAATTAAGAAAGAATGACAAAGGGAAATATTATAAAACCATATAAATTGGTTTCACTTAATTTGGAACCATAAGTAAAATCTTATGAATTTAAATAAAATAAGGAAAAGCAAATTCCAAAGCTAATAAAGCACTTATCTAGAATCCATACCAAATGGTGAACAAATAATCCTAATATATTTAAAGTGATAAGTAATTATAAAATAAGATTTTACAAATTGGAATCACCAAGTTTGGATTTCTAAATAAAAAGGTATGGATTTTATAAAATGAAGAAAGAAATATTAAAATAAAGAATAATTTAAAGACCAAATTAAATCTTGGCCTAATCCATAAGCAAATGGAATGAATTATAATCCAAATCCAAATAAAATAAAATGATAAAGAAAATTCTAAAATAAAATAAAATGACATTAACCATACCATCCCTATCTTAAGAAAGACAAATCTCAAATAAGAATGATCTTTTAAATCATGAGAAAATGATATTTGGAATTTACCCAAGTGAAATAAAAGTTGTTTAATCAACTTAAATAAAATAAATCTTCCAAATAAAACTTAGGGAATTAAAACTATATTTAATTCCATTGGAAATAAAACAAATGCCCAATTCAAATGATTAGTAAATCATATTAAATTATTCCAAATAATTCAAGATGAATTATTTGACACCCTATTAATCAAATAAAAACCTACTGAAATATTTGGAAGGTTTTAGAAGTTTAAATTGGTGTTTGAATTTATTATTAAATCTTATTTGATTAAAACTAGAGCCTATTTTAAATAATTAAAAGACCTTAAAAAGAATAAGTAAATTATTATAAAAATGATTTCAGAATGTTTTACTAAACAGTATTAAAAGCTACACAAAATTTGACAAAGTTTTGAATTCAAATGAGTGTTTGAATTAATTAAACAAAACCAAAACAGAATAAAGGAAAAGGAAAAAGAAAAACAAACAAAACAAAAAAAAGGTAAAGGACCCAGCCCAACTAGCCTGGCCCAACTAAGCCCAGCCAGCCCACCTCTCCTTCTCTCCCGCAGAAAAACGGTTCGCACCAAAGAAAGAACCCGCAGCGACACTAACGCGTGGACCCCATCACCCCACTCCTCTCTCACGCTGCCAAGCGGACCCCACCGCCAGCTCACCTCGTCGTCAACCCCGTGAACCATTCATCCCCAAACCTTGCGACTGTTTTCTGTCGTAATTGCGCCCTTCAATTCGCGTTAAACGGCCGATTAATTCCGCGCTGCAACGACGCCCTCTTAACCGCCCTGGTCTCCTCTTACTTCTCCCCTAGACCATACCTCATAGGAGCCACCAGGTTGCGCGAATTTCACTCCCGAACCCCACTGTCTCCGACGACTTTCTCGGCCGATTCCGGCAGCCCCTTGTCGCCCCTCGCCTCCTCGACCACACCCACATGCCCCCCAGACCCTGGCGCATCTCCACGTAGCACCAGCTTGTCCCCGAGCACCCCAGAACATCGGCAACGACGACGAACAGTAGCGCCACCATCTGCCATTGCTCCGTCGAGCTTCCCAGGTGAACAACGTTCTCCCCTATCCTTCCTGATGATACTCCTGCACTCGCCACACTCTCCCGCGTCTAACCGTGTCCTTGTTTTTCCTCGGGGTGAACCGCAGCGTCGCCCTCGATGACCTCCAGAGCCGCCTGACGCCGCCACCCACTCCGGCAAGGAATTGCCACCATCTCTGAGCGCCCCTCTCCAAGACAGCACCACCTTGAGCATCACCTCAACCTCGCGAGCACGGTGAGCACCCCCGTTTCTTCCCTTGATTCCTATAGCCGCCGCAACGTCACCGTCTGACCACAAGACCACCACCACCGCCGCCAGGGCTGCCTATGGCAAGTGTGCTGAGCGTCGTGCGATTAAGATCCAGCGGCTAGGATAGAAACTAGACGAAGGGGTAAGAAGCAGTCTGAGCCGCACGATCTGTTTAGAACCAACGCCTCACAAAGCTGGTCCGTGCGAACCGGTACCAGCAAATAGTAACACGCCACGTGGCTCTGTTTATTTGAAATAAAAACAGATTAGATCTACTAGATGCTAGAACTTGTAAAATCCATAACTTTCAAACCACACGTCCAAATTTTGCAAATTTTATATCAATGGATTCAGAAAAACAAGCCCTGGCCAACGATGCACTTTGTTTAGTAAAAAGCTTCTATTAAATTGTTTGTTTTTGCAGAAACTTGTGTATGCATGTTTAGGTTATAAAATTTGTTCTAAAATGATTTTGGGGATAAAATCTTTTGAAAATGGTGTGTTTTGAACCTACTGACCATAGGAAACAAATTGTGGTTTCAAAAATGTATTTGGTGAAGAAAAAGAATAAATCTTTGATTCAAACCATTTCTAGTGAAATGAAAATATGGTTTAATTATTAAAAATGGTTTTGGAAGAAAACCTTTGAGAAATGTTTTGGAAATAAACTCTATGACCCTAAACACAAGGTTATATGGTTTGAAAACATATTTTGTGAAACCTATAGAATTTTGCCTTAATAAAAAGCATTTCTTCACCACATAAAATAATGACTTGATCTAAAAATGGTTTATGAAGTAAAATCTTATACAAATGATTTTTCCACTTTATAAAATGACAAATAAGTGTTTTAGTATGTTTATAACCTGTTATAAACCACTTTTGTAAATAAAACAAATTTTGGCATGCTTGCATGCATTGTCTTGTCACTATTATTTTATGTGATGAATTGCTTGAATGGTAGATTGAAATATTGTTTGCTTGATTGAATTGTAGTGATTTGAAGTGAGTGAACATTGCAAAGATAAAGGAGTGAACTTATACTCTCTACCAAAAAAAGGCAAGTGATGCTTCATACTTTTGTCCCATTATTTTTACTATGCATTAGTGATATTTCTAAGTAAGACTTGCATGGAATTTTTGCTAAGTATAAACCATGCTATGGGAAATCCTAGTAGATTAAACCTTAGTAGAAATTTCCTAAGTTAAGATTCCTACTACTATCATGCTTAGCTTAGCTAGTAGAAAACAAGGGTGGAATATATATTCATGCTATGGAAAAATTTCTAAGTCTGAGGACTTATGTTTTGTTTAATAAAACAACTAAGTGAATGAATCACCTGGGTGGAATGGAAAGAATGGTTTGTGTTGAGTGGTTACAAAAGGCCAGGGGACTGGTGAACCTTGTGTATCTCACTTGTGGATGGCCACCCAGGAACAATGAGATTTGAGATGTCAAATGTTGAGAAGCTTCAAGTGCAACCACTTGGCATTATGGGCTCTGCTTGGATCATATAGGTTGCAAGAACTTATCCAAATGGACAGTTGGTGGTAGGGGTTTGATAGGTTGGAACGCGTCCATTCTGGTCTAAGGGAAGGCTTCTGAAAGATCTTGTCGTGGTGAAACCAAGTCTTGTGGGGAAAGTGCACCACCTCTGCAGAGTGTAAAATCTAAGTACTTAGCCATGTCCCTGGAAAAGGACAACTTGAGCATCAAGACATGGAAGCTATCAAGAATCTCATCATCCAAATTTCTAAGTTAAAAATTTGTGGTTGAACAAGGGTTTAAGGTTCACCAATTTCTATTGGTGGTTCCTTGGGTGATTTTTGTCAAAGCAAAAACTTAGTGTTTTCAAATGATAAGGAAAATCTATTTTGAGCAAAGCAAGCCTAAGCTCCACTTAGCCAAATGCATATAGATGATAGACACCACTATACTACCATAGTATCACTTGCCAATAAAATTCAAATGTATTGACCCTTGTGGCTATAACTTGTTATGTTGCAGGATTTGTTTGATATTAGTGAAGTTTAAGGATTAGGATTACAAGTCTACAACCAACATGTTTGCCTGTGGCACTTTGAAGAAGAAGGACCCCATGCTTTATAGATATTCTGCTGCAATGTAATGTAATAGCCAAATGAGCTATGTAAGATGTAATAAATTACTTTCTTCCTGGTTATAAAGTTGTATTATGACCTTTGTTTCTTGATATTACATCTTAACTGTGGATGCTAGCTATTGATCCAGGGACTAGCATTGTAAACACATGGATCCTCTACCTTATTAAAGGTTGGGAACCTTACAGATGGTATCAGAGCATTGTGTTGCCTGTAGGATTTGTAAACCTAGGATTGGACAAAAACCCTTAGAAAAATAGGAGTTTTATTTGTTCCAAAACTTAGTTACAAACAATCTTGTAAACTCTTTCCTCAACCATTTTGGGTTTGACTCTACATCTCTTCTATTTCAACTTGATGGACAAGCCTTTTCCATGGCCAAAGACTTCACCGTGTGCAAAGGACATCTTCAACTCTAATGACTTCAACATCTTCAACATTTTCACCAAGGACTTCAACCTTGGATATCACTAAGGACTACAAGGGAGACAAGAAATATTACTCAAGACATGAAGACTAAGGAAGCACAACTTAGAAGGAACCATCATCACTTTGAAGTTATTGTGACCAAGATGCAAGAAATTCTCTCTTGATACAAAGATTGTGTTCATGAAGCATCAACTAAGAAGGATGGAAAGATCTCAAGTGAACCATATAGTTGGACCACCATATTTAGTTTAAGTCAAACCCACCAACTTATGTGGTGTAATAAAAATATTTTTTGTTGCCTAAAAAATATGCTTGACACATGTTGTTTGAGTGGAATGTTTGTTTGTGATTGCTTGCACATTGCTTGTGTGAATTTGTGATGTCTGTGATTAGAATTATTCCCTTAGAAATAATTTGCCTATTCTAATCCCAATCCAACCCAAACAGATGACTTCTCCAAGAAACTCCAACATCAAGGATGATGACAACAACAACAACCAACAGATGCACATGAGAGAACAACTACTAACAAACCAAACCCAGTTGAGTCAAGTGACAACTCAGCTTCTGGCCAACAACAATGGACTAGACCCAGCCATACAAAGGATTTTGAAACTTCAATCCCAATTGTTGCAAGGAATGACCACCTAAATGATCAACATGGGACAAAACTCTCCCCAAGGAGCTTATGCCAACAAGGATGACAAAGATGTTATTCTATAAGGAACCCAAGCTTGCAATATTTGTGGAGACAAGGATCACACTTCGAAGGAGCATGAAGATCAATGCCCCAATTGTGAAGAGAAACATCCAATTGACCAACGCCCCACATCTCAAGCTACTTGTTACCTATGTGAAGGAAACAATCATGTCCCTATCCAATGCGCCATCTATTCCATAGTTGAACAAAGGAAACAAGGTGGAGTGCAACAACTGATTGCAGACTACCATGAGAGAGCCAAGTCTACCAAGAAGGATGAAGACAAAGGAAAATCTCATCTTGTACCTCCCAACAACATGACTCAATTTAAAGGACCAAAGAGGAGACATATGTATTATCCAAGGAGTAATAGAAGGTCAAGGAGACCAATAGACATTCCTACCTATGAGATAACATATGAAGAACATGAACTATAAGCACTCCTAGCTTTGGAGAAACCCAAGAAAAAGAAGGACAAAGCCCATGTGCAATGTGGTCATTGCAAAGAAATGGGACACTATGCCAGTGAATGTCCAGATAAGCAAAAGTATAAAGAGATTAGCCAAGTGTGGTGCAACAACTGCAAAGAGCTAGGCCATTATGTAGCAACTTGTCCACAGAAGATACGTGATGAACTCAACCTTATCACATGCTACAATTGTGGTAACCAAGGACATTATGCAAGCAATTATCCAGAAAACATGAAGCACAAGATAAACAAGCCTATGAAGGATCTCAGCCTTGTCACATGTTTCAAATGTGGAAACAAAGGACACTATGCAGATGTTTGCCCAGAGAGATTTCAACAAGACCCCAAGCAAGTCAAGAAGTGATCTAGTTGGAAAAATTTTAAGGGTGGTAGTACCCTAGATGCTTTGAGCCAATTTGTAACCCCTAGCCTCCCAAAATCTTGGGACGAGATTTATTTTAAGGGTGGTAGCCTGTCACATCCCAAGATTTTCCAAATCTTGTAATGTGAAAAATAAATAAAATAAAATAAATTATTGTTGAAAATAAGGGTGAAAAGAAACTTTTGTTTTAAAATGGAAACTTAAAATCCCATCTTGAACAAACTTTAATTAAATTTTGAATTCAACAAAATTCAAATCAAGAGAAATGCATTCCTCATAAAATGCATCTGGAAATTTAACACTTGGAAATAAATCCAAACCCTAAACCCTAATGGAATAAAGAAATCATTTCCAAGTTATCTCCAAGCCTATGGATTTGAACCATATAAAAATTGGTCAAACAGACATTTCAAATTAAGCAAGAATGACAAAGGGAAATATTATAAAACCATATAAATTGGTTTCACTTAATTTGGAACCATAAGTAAAATCTTATGAATTTAAATAAAATAAGGAAAAGCAAATTCCAAAGCTAATAAATCACTTATCCAGAATCCATACCAAATGGTGAACAAATAATCCTAATATATTTAAAGTGATAAGTAATTATAAAATAATATTTTACAAATTGGAATCACCAAGTTTGGATTTCTAAATAAAAAGATATGGATTTTATAAAATGAAGAAAGAAATATTAAAATAAAGAATAATTTAAAGACCAAATTAAATCTTGGCCTAATCCATAAGAAAGTGGAATGAATTTTAATCCAAATCCAAATAAAATGAAAGGATAAAGAAAATTCAAAAATAAAATAAAATGACATTACCCATTCTATCCCTATCTTAAGAAAGACAAATCTCAAATAAAAATGATCTTTTAAATCATGAGAAAATGATATTTAAAATTTACCCAAGTGAAATAAAAGTTGTTTAATCAACTAAAATAAAATAAATCTTCCAAATAAAATTTAGGGAATTAAAATTATATTTAATTCCATTGGAAATAAAACAAATGCCCAATTTAAATGATTAGTAAATCATATTAAATTATTCCAAATAATTCAAGATGAATTATTTGACACCCTATTAATCAAATAAAAACCTACTGAAATATTTGGAAGGTTTTAGAAGTTTAGATTGGTGTTTGAATTTATTATTAAATCTTATTTGATTAAAACTAGAGAATATTTTGAATAATTAAAAGACCTTAAAAATAATAAGTAAATTATTCTAAAAATGATTTCAGAATGTTTTACTAATAAGTATTTAAAGCTACACAAAATTTGACAAAGTTTTGAATTCAAATGAGTGTTTGAATTAATTAAACAAAACCAAAACAGAATAAAGGAAAAGGAAAAAGAAAAACAAACAGAACAAAAAAAAGGTAAAGGACCCAGCCCAACTAGCCTAGCCCAACTAAACCCAGCCAGCCCACCTCTCCTTCTCTCCCGCAGAAAAAATGGTTCGCACCAAAGAAAGAACCCGCAGCGACACTGACGCGTGGACCCCATCACCCACTCCTCTCTCACGCTGCCAAGCGGACCCCATCGCCATCTCACCTCGTCGTCAACCCCGCGAACCATTCATCCCCAAACCTCGCGAATGTTTTCTGTCGTAATTGTGCCCTTCAATTCGCGTTAAACGGCCGATTAATTCCGCGCTGCAACGACGCCCTCTTAACCGCCCTGGTCTCCACTTCCTTCTCCCCCAGACCATACCTCATAGGAGCCACCAGGCTGCGCGAATTTCTCTCCCGAACCCCACTGTCTCCGACGACTTTCCCGGCCGATTCCGGCAGCCACTCGTCGCCCCTCGCCTCCTCGACCACACTCACATGCCCCCCAGACCCTGGCGCATCTCCACGTAGCACCAACTCGTCCCCGAGCGCCCCAGAACATCGGCAACGACGACGAACAGTAGCGCCACCTTCTGCCATTGCTCCGTCGAGCTTCCTAGGTGAACTCCGGTCGTTCTCCCCTCTCCTTCCTGATGATACTCCTGCACTCGCCACACTCTCCCGCGTCTAACCGTGTCCTTGTTTTTCCTCGGGGTGAACCGCAGCGTCGCCCTCGACGACCTCCAGAGCCGCTTGACGCCGCCACCCACTCCGGCGAAGAATTGCCACCATCTCTGAGCGCCCCTCTCCAAGCCAGCACCACCTCGACCTCGCGAGCACGGTGAGCACCCCTGTTTCTTCCCTTGCTTCCTGTAGCCACCACAACGTCACCGTTTGACCGCGCACCACCACCTGCCACCGCCAGCGCCGCCCGTCTATGGCAAGTGTGCTGAGCGTCGTGCGATTCAGATCCAGCGGCTAGGATAGAAACTAGACGAAGGGGTAAGAAGCAGTCTGAGCCGCGCGATCTGTTTAGATCCAACGCCTCACAGAGCTGATCCGTGCGAACCGGTACCAGCAAATAGTATCACGCCACGTGGCTCTGTTTATTTGAAATAAAAACAGATTAGATCTATTAGATGCTAGAACTTGTAAAATCCATAACTTTCAAATCACACGTCCAAATTTTGCAAATTTTATATCAGTGGATTCAGAAAAACAAGCCCTAGCCAACCATACACTTTGTTTAGTAAAAAGCTTCTGTTAAATTGTTTGTTTTTACAGAAACTTGTGTATGCATGTTTAGGTTATAAAATTTGTTCTAAAATGATTTTGGGGATAAAATCTTTTGCAAATGGTGTGTTTTGAACCTACTGACCATAGGAAACAAATTGTGGTTTAAAAAATGTATTTGGTGAAGCAAAAGAATAAATATTTGATTCAAACCATTTCTACTGAAATGAAAATAAGGTTTAATTATTAAAAATGGTTTTGGAAGAAAACCTTTGAGAAATGTTTTGGAAATAAACTCTCTGACCCTAAACACAAGGTTATATGGTTTGAAAACATATTTTGTGAAACCTATAGAATTTTGCCTTAATAAAAAGCATTTCTTCACCACATAAAATAATGACTTGATCTAAAAATGGTTTATGAAGTAAAATCTTATACAAATGATTTTGCCACTTTATAAAATGACCAATAAGTGTTTTAGAATGTTTATAACCTGTTATAAACCACTTTTGTAAATAAAACAAATTTTGGCATGCTTGCATGCATTGTCTTGTCACTATTATTTTATGTGATGAATTGCTTGAATGGTAGATTGAAATATTGTTTCCTTGATTGAATTGTAGTGATTTGAAGTGAGTGAACATTGCAAAGATCAAGGAGTGAACTTATACTCTCTACCAAAAAAAAGTCAAGTGATGCTTCATACTTTTGTCCCATTATTTTTATTATGCATTAATGATATTTCTAAGTAAGACTTGCATGGAATTTTTGCTAAGTATAAACCATGCTATGGGAAATCCTAGTAGATTAAACCTTAGTAGAAATTTCCTAAGTTAAGATTCCTACTACTATCATGCTTAGCTTAGCTAGTAGAAAACAAGGGTGGAATATATATTCATGCTATGGAAAAATTTCTAAGTCTGAGGACTTATGTTTTGTTTAATAAAACAACTAAGTGAATGAATCACCTGGGTTGAATGGAATGAATGGTTTGTGTTGAGTGGTTACACAAGTCCAGGGGATTGGTGAACCTTGTGTATCTCACTTGTGGATGGCCACCCAGGAACAAAGAGATTTGAGATGTCAAATGTTGAGAAGCTTCAAGTGCAACCACTTGGCATTATGGGCTCTGCCTGGATCATATAGGTTGCAAGAACTTAGCCAAATGGACAGTTGGTGGTAGGGGTTTGACAGGTTGGAACGCGTCCATTCTAGTCTAAGGGAAGGCTTCTGAAAGATCTTGTCTTGGTGAAACCAAGTCTTGTGGGGAAAGTGCACCACCTCTGCAGAGTATAAAATCTAAGTACTTAGCCATGTCCCTGGAAAAGGACAACTTGAGCATCAAGACATGGAAGCTATCAAGAATCTCATCATCCAAATTTCTAAGTTAAAAACTTGTGGTTGAAGAAGGGTTTAAGGTTCACCAATTTCTATTGGTGGTTCCTTGGGTGATTTTTGTCAAAGCAAAAACTTAGTGTTTTCAAATGATAAGGAAAATCTATTTTTAGCAAAGCAAGCCTAAGCTCCACTTAGCCAAATGCATATAGATGATAGACACCACTATACTACCATAGTATCACTTGCCAATACAATTCAAATGTATTGACCCTTGTGGCTGTAACTTGTTATGTTGCAGGTTTTGTTTGGTATTAGTGAAGTTTAAGGATTAGGATTAGAAGTCTACAACCAACATGTCTGCCTGTGGCACTTTGAAGATGAAGGACCCCATGCTTTATAGATATTCTGCTGCAATGTAATGTAATAGCCAAATGAGCTATGTAAGATGTAATAAATTACTTTATTCCTGGTTATAAAGTTGTATTATGACCTTTGTTTCTTGATATTACATCTTAACTGTGGATGCTACCTATTGATCCAGGGACTAGCATTGTAAACACAGGGATCCTCTACCTTATTCAAGGTTGGGAACCTTACACCCCATCTAAAGTGATCAAGTTTTATGCTTAGCACTAGCCACTAAAGTTGGGGGTAATCACTAATGAAGGGTGCTAATCAAATGTGACTTATCTAAATCTAATCTCATGCCTCGGTATGACATCTAGTTCTATCTAACTTAGGCCAAGTTTTATGCTCTTTATGCTACCTCTAATATATTTCCCAGACATCACAAACACTAACTAAAAGTAATAAAGAAATTTGATAAAGAAATGCAAGAATAAAGCTTGCAAGTAAAATGGGATTTGGTATAATCAAGTGGTATAACCAAATATGCCTAAGGCCTCTATAGTTTGCATAGTGATTATGCAAGTGTTAGCTTGCAAAGTTCTAGCTTGCTAGGATGTCTTGCATTATATAGCTTGCTAGGATGGCTTGCATTAGATAGATTGCTAGGATGGCTTGCCTTGAGTAGTGCGGTGGTTGAAGTTCTCCTTTCCTTCCTCTTCATAGTAGTCTCCTTCGTCTTCTTATCCTTGGTCGGTACTAGCGTCTATAAATAAATACGATGTACACAATCACCAAACAATACTTAACTACTTCTATTTGTCACACAAAGGTTCACACTAGATGATCTAGCATCATCACACTCATCACATGAGTTAAAGGTTTAGTCTTATTCATTTTATTTTAGAAAATTAATTTCTACTCATTCAAAAACTACTTAAGATTTAATATTCTCCAATTAAAATATGTGATCATGTTGACACATGTCATCACCACATATTTTAATACTTGGGAATGTGATCTAAAGTGGTGTCACAATTTAATAAGGTTTAACTTTATTATTTTAATTAATAAAGTGACTAGAAATGCCTATGGGAATTCTTTTAGTACTTGTCCACTATTACTGCAAGTAAACCTAGATATTTTTACATATTCAGTAAGATCTTGTCAAATGTGATTTTTGAGAGTTGGAATCAACTCAAAAGCATTTATGGTTGATTTTTGAAAAATGTTTGAATGCAGAAAAGTCTCTGCCTTGTTATTTTTACTATGTGTGATCTATAACTCCAAATGGTTTTAGTCCAACGGGCTAGGATTAACAATTTCAATACCTTTCAAACAAAATTGGTTTCATGCAATTTGGTTTAGTGAATCTCTCTGAATCGATTTTTGAATCTAGGTGATAGAACTAGAATTTAAACTAAATGGAAAAATCTAAATTTGAACTACTGGGTCGCGCGGGAGAGCTAGATGGGCCGGCCCGCTGCACACAGCGCGCGCGGGCTGACTTAAAGGATGGCCCCACTCATCAGTGAGACAGGGGGTGCCGAAGGGGCATGGGAGAATTCTGACCGTATGATTAGATCCCACATCAACGGCTCACGGCCATCTTCGTCAAGGGAACAGGACACGACGGGGAGAAACCCTAGCGAGGTCATTGAGGGTCGGGGGAGGCTCACCGGAGATCTGGCGAGGGTCGGCGACGGGGGAAAAAGAACGAGGCGGCTCTGACAGTTCTCCTGGTACCGGCATCATCTCCTGCAGTGGCCTAAATTGATGGCGCCCTTCTCCTCCTATCGCGGCAGTCTCTGGTGGAATTGGGGAGCTACGGGCAGCAGCTTGCTCTGGGGTTGCTCGAAGGCGTTGCTGAGGAGGTGTGGAGGGAGATGGTGTGAATAATTGGTGCGGGGGAGCTCCCTTTTTATAGCGGGGCGAGGGGTGCATCACGGCATGGTCGGAGCTCGACGGAGGCGACGGCACAGCGAGCTAGCAGCATGGTTTGGCGGCTAGGACGGTGGGCGGTCGCCTGTCGGTCATCACGGACATCGTGGCTCAGTAAATGGAGGTATGCAGCGGTCGGAGCGGGGCGATGCTCTGTGTGGCACTGACGGCGAATTTCGCGTCGTCTGGTGGCTACAGGGCACGGTCGAGGGAACAAGCATGTCTTTTGGTCTCCTGGGATGATGGTGATCACATAGGCGGGAGGCGAGAGCTCGAGGTGGTCATGTCGAGCGGGAAATAGGCGTGAACTGCGGTGTGCATCAGCATGATCGGCAGTGGCTCAGGCACGGAGTTCCTGGCGTCTCCTCTCTCTAGCCTTGAGATGGGGCTGGTCTGAAGGGGGCAGTGAGCCACGGGCAACGAGCTAGACATGGTAGGCGAGGCTGGCATGGTTTGCATCGTGCTGTCGCTGGTGGGGGTGGCAAATGGCCTCGACCATGGTGGCCATTGATGAAATGGTCGTGTGTATAGTGGGATAGGGCTGCATAGACATGGTGGATGACATACTGGAGTGTTGTGAGGGCTGTATAGGGAACAAGTTTGGCAAGAACACTGCTCAAAATAGTGTTTGTTGCTTTATTTGATTTGTACTCAGAAGGTGTTGATGAAATGGCCGAAAGAGATTTAGTTTGAAATTTTTGAATGAAATTTGTTGAGTCTACTAGTCAGATACTTGGTAGTATCTGGTTGCTTGGGTTTGGCAAGGTGAACTGGTTTGAGTGGTTTTTGAGAAATGGTGATCTTAGTACCTACACTTGATTCAATTTTCAAATGTCATTTGAATAGGTTTGAAATTTGTTTCTGTTGGTTTGCAAAGTGGGCTTGGGTTCACTTTTATTTGGTCTAGCAAGGGGTGAACGGAATTGGATTTGTTTCTGTTAGAAAACTTGGACTAGCAACACTCAAAGTGGTCTAGTGGTTAACTTTGGTCAAAATGACCATTAGATCATATTGTTTATTTTTGAATTTCTATTGATTTGATTCTGCTTGGAAATGATTTAGATGATGTTGTTTTCATATTTAAACCAATCCTTGCCATTCATAGCAATCAAACAAGTCATGGCAAGCATTCATGCCTTCATCACATACACACATGCATTCATATTGATTTTAGTTCACAATTTTTTGTTAGCCCTAAACTTGGGTGATTGGAACTTGCTAACCTTGATTAGTATTTTTGGGATGTTACACCAAACCCCTAAACCCTGACCAGGCCAACAAAGTATCATGCACTTGTAGATCAAATTTGCGATACTTTCATTAAATGGGGGAACGCCATTCTATTCGACGAATATAAGTATAAAGCTTGAACATTATTGAAAATTTTCTAAACCCATAAACCCCTAAAAGACCCTGACTAAGAAGATATATCATCGACTTATAGAACAACATTTGAGATATACTTCATTAAATTGTGCTAACGTCATTCCATTCCATTGATCTGAGCATAAAGCTTGAACATTATTGCAAAATCCCTAAAACCAAAAATATAAACCTTACAATCCTAAACCCTGACCAAGCGGGTATCATGCACTTATAGATCAAAATTTGTGATAATTTTGTTAAATTGATCTAACGCCATTCTAATTCATGAAAGATCGAACATTATTAAAATTCCCTAAACCCTAAACCCCTAAAAATCCTAAATGTACCCTCAACCCCTTACCCTAAGCTCGGGCATATTATTGAAAAAAATCCTAAACCCTAAACTACCCCTAAAAAAACAAAACCCTAAACCCTCAATACTAAAACCCTAAACCCTCGGCCCATAAACGACCCTAACCAAGCAAGCAGGTATCATGCACTAATAGATAAAAAATTTATATGCTTTCATTAAATTGCGCTAACGCCATTCTAATTCACGAAAGCTCGTGCATTATTGAAAATTCCCTAAAGCCTAAACCCTAATTCCTATACCACTAAAACCATAAACCCTCAACCCCTGACCCTAAGCTCAGACATATTATTATAAAATTCCTAAACCCTAAAACCTAAAATACCCCTAAAAAACAAAACCCTAAACCATCAATACAAAAACCCTAAACCCCTGACCCATAAATAACCCTAACCAAGCAAGAATGTATCATGCACTCACCATATATCAAAATTTGAGATACTTTCAATTAATTGCGCTAATGCCATTCTAATTCACGAAAGCTCGAACATTATTGAAAATACCCTAAACCCTAGCCCCCAAAAGCCTTAACCCTAAACCATAATCCAAAACCCTAAACCCTAAACTAAACCCCGAAATACCTAAACCCTAAAACCTGAACACTAAACCCCTAAATTTGAGATACTTTCATTAAATTATGGTAACGCCATTCTATTCCACGATTAAAAGCATAAAGCGGCTTGAAGATTATTAAAAAATCCCGAAACCATAAAACCCTAAACACTAAACCCCTAAACCCTGACCAAGCAAGTACCATGCACTTGTATATCAAATTTGAGATACTTACATTAAAACAGGCAACGCCAACCATTCTCTTCGACGAATATAAGCATAAATCTTGAACATTATTGAAAAATCCCTAAACCCTAATAAACAACCCCTAAACCCTAATCCCTAAATCCCTAAATACTAAAACCCTAAACCCTTCAAACCATAATTAAACCCTAACCAATCAGGGTATCATGCACTCATAGATCCAAATTTGAGATACTTTAATTAAATTGCGGTAACACCATTATGTTCCACGATTATAAGTATAAATCTTGAACATTATTGAAAGTTCGCTAAACCTTAAACCCTAAACCCCTAACGACCCTGGTTAGGCAGGGGTATCATCCACTTGTAGTGGTATGGTATGTAGGTGTTCGTAGCATGGAAAAAAAATTCTATTGCATGAACACACACAAGCCAAGATCTAATCTACGAGATCGGTGCAACAAGATTGTATAGAACTAACCGTCATAGATCCAAAGTGTTTAACGAGATCAAGTTCTCGTGGTTAATGTAGTGGGTCACTTTCTGATCTCAAGATCACATAGACGATCCTTCCGGTGGCACGTTTCGGCAGCGCTTTCGCAGTCGGTAACATATACTGTACTCGATGAAGACCTTCCTCTCCCTTGTTTCAGCTGGCAGTGGAGGTTGTAGATCTCTTCTTGTGATTCCAATAGAACGACGGTGTGGTGATGGAAGTAGATGGGAAATCCCGCAGGGCTTCGCCAAAGCCGGAGAGGGTATGGTGGAGTAGAGATGTCCCTTGGCAAGTAGGGTTTTGAGGCCAAGGGGAGGTGGTGGCCGGTGGCTAGAATAGGTCTAGGAGGCAGTGACTTTAGAGGGGCTCTAGGTGGCGGCGGCTTGAGAGGGGCGGCGACCAACCTAGGGTTTCAAGTTGTGGGGAAAGGGGGTGCCCCTCCCCTCATCTTATGGGAGGGAGAGGCGGAAAAGGGGACGGGAGTCCTCCCCCAACTCCTCCTCCAAGGCCAGCGTCATGGGGAGGGAGGAAACCTTCCCTAAGTGGGTTTCCTCTCCTCCCTCCACTAGGCAGCCATGTTGGGATTTGACTTTCCAAACTAGCGTTTGACTTTCAAACTAGAGTTTGATTTCTCTCTTCCCATTGCCCAGCCAAGTGACCTAGTACATGATGTAACCATTCCACTTTGGTATGACACATACATGTACCCTTCCCACTACGGATCGGTGGACTTTCTAGACCCTTCTAGAACTTTCCAAGAAAACACCCAAACCATTTCCGAACTCTGGAATTGGACTTTCCTTATATGAATATTATTCTCCGGACCATTCTGGATCTCCTCATGATGTCCCAGATCCTATCCGAGACTACGAACAAAATTCGGTATATTACTCACATTCCATATCTACTAAAGAACATCGAATCCTTAAGTGTGTCTCCCTACAGTTCGTGAATTATGCAGACATGATCGAGACTCTTCTCCGATCAATAACCAATAGAGGAATCTGGAAATTTATATGGATCCCATATATTTCTATGATGACTTCGTGATCGAATGAACCATTTACATACGATACCAATTTCCCTTTGTCTCGCAATACTTTACTTATCCGAGGTTTGATCATCGGTATCTCTGCATACCTAGTTCAACCTCGTTACCAATAAGTACTTTTTACTCGTTCCGTGATATGTGATCCCTTGTGATCTAGTCACATGCTTGCAAGACAATTGGAGGACATTCCACCTAGAGATCCTAGAGTATATCTATCTGTCATATGGATGGATAGATCCCACTCTTGATCCTATGTGCCTCAACACATACTTTCAAAATGCTCAATGCCACCTTTATACCCACCCAGTTACGAAGGTGTTTGATGTCATAAAAGTATCCATCCAGCGATGGTGATTAACATGATATCATGGTCGAAGGAATTAGGTTACTATGTATTTGAAAGCTTATAGAAAATGAACTATTTTAAATGACTTGATCTTATGCTACGCTGTAGAGGTCCCAACCTTTAATAAGGTAGAGATACCTGTGTTTACAATGCTAGTCCCTGGATCAATAGCTAGCATCCACAGTTAAGATGTAATATCAAGAAACAAAGGTCATAATATAACTTTATAACCAGGAATAACATAATTTTATTACATCTTACATAGCTCATTTGGCTATTACATTACATTGCAGCAGAATATCTATAAGCATGGGGTCCTTCATCTTCAAAGTGCCACAGGCAAACATGTTGGTTGTAGACTTGTAATCCTAATCAATCAACTTCACTAATATCAAACAAACCTGCAACATAACAAGTTACAGCCACAAGGGGCAATACATTTGAATTGTATTGGCAAGTTTCACTACTATGTTGAATATAAGTGGATCCTATCATTACTTGCATATTTGGCTAAGTAGGGTTTAAGGCTCATTTGCAGAAAGCAATAATTTATCCTATCTTTTCAAAATAGTTTTGATCTTTTGTCAAATCTTTCTGAACTCCTTGGTAAATCCCCAAGTGTTTCAAGTCTTTGTCAAAATCTCTTGAGCTTCTTGGTAAATCCCCATGTGCTTCAAGTTTTTCTCAAAATATCTTGAGCTCCTTGGTACATCCCAAGTGCTTCAAGTCTTTGTCAAAATCTCTTGAGCTCCTTGGTAAATCCCCAAGTGCTTCAAGTCTTTTGTTGTCACTTTAAAGTTTCTCTTTTAGAAATTAGAATGTCGAGATTTCCCATAGCTTCAAGCTTTAGTTGCTCAGTATTGTCCATAACCGGGGACACGGCTAAGTACTTAGAATTTTATTTTCTGCAAAAGTTGTACACTTTACCCACATGAGACAATCTCATCTTGTTGCCACCAGTGGTCGCTGGATAAGTACTCACCAATATGGAATACCGGCAGATTGAGAATGTGACGAAGTCTTTCCAAAGGGTCCTCCCATACACAATGCTAGCTTGTCTTCAGGCACCAATGTAGGGTTCCTAGTTCCCTCATTTCCAGTAAACCTGAAGACCAATGCATGGGTCTTCCCAATGTAGTTGACTAAGCCAGAGCCATATTAGCATGTGGCTGTACACGGAAGCCACTGTTGGAGAAACATGTTCAATCTCTAAGTCCCTGGGTGGTTTTCATCTGGTGCACAACAAAAAGAGATTGCCATATAAACATGGTTCCTCTTGTTGTCACCTTGTCCAAAACTTGAGTATCCTTGTCCACCCAGGTGGTTCATTGAGTACTTGTTTTATTATATAAAACATAAGTCTTTTCTCAACTTCATAAAATCTCAACATGTATCTCTTCTCAAAATATAATTATAGCATGGCTAAGATTTTTACAACTACATTGTTTCCACTAAGGAATATATATGGGTATCCTAATAGGATTTGGCATAGCATATAGTATAGAAATCCTTTTCATGCATGTTTCAAAAATCCACTAAGTATGATGAAAATAGTAGGACTTTAGATGATAGTGTCACTTGCCTTTTTGGTAGAGGAGGTGGGATCAATTCTTGCTCTTGCTAATCTCACACTCTTCTAACTTCACTACAAGTCAATCAAGCAACCACAAATTCAACTAGCATTCCAAAACAATAATCAAACAAATCATCACACATAAATAAATAGAAACTAAGTCATGCATGCAAGCATGCAAAAGGTAGTTTTATTTGAAAAGGTGGTTTCTACTAGGCTCTAAACATTGTAAAGTCCAAAGTGGTATTTTCTATAGTGGCAAAACCATTTGCAAAAGGGTTTTATCTAAAGATCATTTTTAAATCAAATCATTTTTTCATGTGGTAAAAATGGTTTTTAGCAATGCAACAATTTTATGTTCTACACCAAATAAGTTGTTAGTTCACAAAACTTGGTGTTTAGGGTCAGTAGCTTTGAATCAAAACATTTTCCAAAGGTTTTTGTTCAAAAATCATTTCCATAGAAAAACCAATATTTTTATTTGACTAGAAATGGCTAATTCAATTATTCAATCCTAATCTTCACCAAATACATTTTTAAATCCATAAGTTGGTTCCTAGGTCAGTAGATTCACAACAAACCATTTTGCAAAGATTTCAACCCAAAATTCATTTTGGAATAATTTTTATAACCTAAACAAGCATACAAATGTTTCTGAAAAAACAAACATTTTACCAGAAGCTTTTTACTAAACAAATTGCATGGTTGGCTAAGGCTTGTCTTGCTGATTCCATTGATATAAAAATTGCAAATTTTGGACGTGTGGATCAAAAGTTATGCAAGTTACAAGTTTGCATATAAATCAGATTCAGAATTTTGTTTTAAATCAAAACCAGTCCACGTGGCGTGTTTCTACTGGCCTGTACCGGTTCGCGCGGATCGGCCTCCGTGGATCGTTGGATCTAACTTAAACGAATGGATCAGATGGGCGCGTACCCCTTCGTCTAGTTCTAATCGCAGCCATAAGATTTACATCTAACGGTCACAGACGCTTGGCCAAAGGCTGGCGGCGCTGCGCGGCGGCAAACGGCGGAGCACGCTCTGGCGGCGAGCTTACCGACGATACAGGAAGCAAGGAAGAGGGGGAAACAGCTCACCATTCTCAGGGGATCGTGGCGATGATCAATGTGGTCGCGAGGAGGCGAGGGGCGCTCAGGATCCGTCGAGATTCCTCCCCGGAGTCAAGGACGGTGTCGGTCTCGCTCAGGCGTCGTCGGGGACGAGGCTACAGATCGTGCCGAGGCAAAAAAAAATGTGTGGTTAGACGCGTACGAGTAGGGGGGAATGTGAGAGCATCACTGAGAGAGCTCGGGGCGGTCTGGGCTTACCAGGGAAGTTCGCCGGAGTGGCTTGTAGATGGTGGTGCTTAGGTTGTCGTTGTTGCCGGCGCTATGGATCAAGCGCGGTCAAGCCGAGGGTGCAGGGAGGAACGCCTGAGGATGGAGAGCAAGATAGTGTGGTTGGGGAGGTGAGGGGCGGCAGTGGTTCGCCGGAATTGGTCGGGGAAGGTCGTCGGGACAGCAAGGGTGTGTGGCAAAATTCGTCCAGCTTGGGGGCAGAGAGAGGGAGGCGCGTGAGGGGAAATGGAGAGGAGGCCAGGGCGGTTAATAGGGCGTAGTCACGGCGAGTAATGGTCGTGGAATCAACGCGTATTGAATCCTACAGAAACGGTCAGAGAGAGGGGGACGTGGTCACCACGGGGTGAGGAAGAAGGTGACCTGGCGTGGGGTCGTCTCGTCAGCGATAGAGGAAGAGGTGCGGTGGGGTCCAACTGTCTGCGACGCTGCGGGTGAGTGTTTGAGTGAGAAAACGTTTCGCGAGAGAGAGTGGGGTGGGCTTGCTGGTGGGCTTGTTGGGCTGGCCGGCTGGGCTGTGTCTTTTACACATTTTTTTTGTTCTGAAACTTTTCCTTTTTCCATTTGATTTTCTGTTTTGAAATTCAAACAAACAAATCAAACATTCAAATCAATTCAAAACTCTTCCAAACTTTGCCTTGAGTTTTGGTTCTGTTTAACAACACAAAACCAAGACCTAAAAATAAAATAATATTTTTATTTTAGGGTCCATTAATAATTAAATAAAATGGACCTTAGTTATTAAATCAAATAGGATTTGATTTATTATTTAAAATCTCCATTTGAAATCCAAATAATATCAAAACCAAAACACTTCAGTAGGTTTTATTTAAGAATATAAAATACTTGGAAAACTTATTTAAAATAAGTTTTTGTGTTTATTCAAAATAGAAAAGCCTGGGTTTTATTAAAATGGGATATTAATAAATCCTCATTATTTTATTTAAATAAACCTTTACTCTTTTTATCAAAACATAATATTTTAATTCAAAATCTTGGCCAAGGTTTTATTTGGCTTATAAATAATCTTTATTTAATATTTCTACCTTTTCATTTGAAAACCAAATCTTTTTATTAAAAGATTCAAAAATAGTAATTCCAAATATTTTTAGCTTTATTGTTTATTTACCTTTTTAAATCCCTTTAGGATTTTATTTGGTCCAAATAGGTTTTGAAAGTTTCCAATTGGATTCAAAAAGTTTCTTCTCACCTTGAAAATCAACAAAGTTTTATTTTATTCATTTATTTTTCACATTACAAGATTTGGAAAATCTTGGGATGTGACATACTCTTAACTATAGGAGTGTGTCCATCACATCATTCTTCTAATGATATGACCTTGTTATTAATAACATCCAATTTTCATGATCAGGAAACCATGATCATCTATTAATCAACAAGCTAGTTTAACAAGAGGCTTTACTAGGGACTCTTACATGTTTACAAAACACACAAGTGTTAATGTTTCCTATTAATACAATTATAGCATGTGATGTAAAGATTTATCATAAACATAAAGATATGATAATAACCATTTTATTATTGCCTCTTGGGCTCCAACAATCTCCCACTTGCACTAGAGTCAATAATCTAGTTTTGAAAAACTTGTGCATTCAACACCTATAGCTTTCCAGCGTTGTATATACATGATTGCTAGTGGTTAACTTAATCCTCGGATCCGACACTTTTAGGTCTGTGTGTAATTGCATGTATTTGCGTCTCTATGCATCACTCATTCTTCAATGAGATGGCATTGTATAAACTTGGTCCTTTGGTGAGACCTTTAGTTCCTTTGGGATTAAACCGTGTCGATACAATTGTTGTACAATATATCTTCATAGTAGTAGCCTGTTATGCACCACACCTAGTTTGATAACAAACTACTTGACACAAATGCCCTCTTTTGCTGCTACAATAATTGTCATATACTTAGCCTTTTGTTGTAGTATCTGTCATAATGTCTTAACTTTGGAAATCATCCAAATCCATTATGGAACTTCCTTTCCATTACATTGTGGCACCCATAGTTTAAATTGAGATAAACTTAATTTGTACTTTGTGACAAAAATAGTATCAATGTAATACTTTTACAATGAACAATCTATCTATTGGTCAGTTCTACAAAAAATAACCTATTCTTAGTTCTTCCAAAAGATCATAAGAATATCCTTACTATCGTCCAATAATCATCTTATGAATAATTATGGTATATGCTCATAACATTTAGAGCATAGGACATATCTAGATGTGTACACATCACATTTTGATTCATCAAAAATACTCTTTGTGATTTCATTCACCAAGTATCAAAATATGTGAATCTTTGTTTCACTTACCAAGTGTCAATATACTTGAATCTTGATACAATCCTTTATGTGATATAAGAACCTTTCTTGCAATTTCTATATTGAACTATTTCAATATCTTATTTATGTACTCTTGGCACAACCATATTAGCGTCTCAATCTATCGATATAGACATTGATGCCAAATATTTCGGGTTTTGCCTAAATCTTTCATAGAGATGAAATTCTTAACATGTGTCAATAAAAGATACAATATTTCTAATCAACAATATGTCTTTCACATAATGATTTAGAAATATGTCTTAGCGCTCCCACTTAATTTCTTGCAAATGCAAGCATCTTCATCATTTCTGATGAAATTAAACCTTTTAACAGTTTCAACACGGTGAAGATTCCAACTCCGCAATGCATATTTCAACCATTGAATTTTGCATACAGTTTTAGCATCCTTTGAATTAACAAAATCCTTTGGATCGTGTCATCTACACGTCCTAGCTAACTATTATATTAGAAGAACCTTGTTTTGTTTGTTCAACTACCATATAACAAAATAATACGTAGTGGTTGATACATTTATCCGTCCAGAGTAAATATCGCTAATAAAGATCAAATCTTGTCATAGTCAACTTTTGAACATTGTCGTAAACTCTTTTTCTAACATGTTGACTATTTCATATATATGAAACATCCATGTCTATTTATAGATCCAAATACGACCGATGGGTTTTTACACCTTTCCAGAGGGTCTTCCAAGTTCAAAAACTTGATTTCTCATGTATGGAACTATCACGGAATTTATGGCTTCAAGCCATCTGACGGAGTTAGGACCCATCATCACTTCTTTGCATATAGTCAGTTCATCATTGTCAAACAACAATGATTTACTCTCAAATCTTAGTATTTGATTATTTTACCCGACCTACTTGGTTCAATAGTAACTTAGACCTTCGTGGCCATAACCTTTGAGGTATGTGATCCATGAGAACTGTTGCTGCCTCCAGGACACTTTCCGGCACTTCGCAACTTTGCACATATAGCTAAAGTTCAATAACCTTATCAAAATTCTATTTTCCTCCCACTTAACTTTTCACAGAAAATTCCTTCTCAATAAACTTGACGTTCTAAGCAACAAACACCTTTTGTCTTTGGTGTTATGGAGGAATACCCAACGGTTATTTGAAATAACTTATGAAGACATGCTCATTCGACTATGGTTGTAAACATCTTACTTATGCCTAGCATACCAAATTTTAAGAAAGGACAACTTGGGTTTTATCCCAAACCATAACTTTATACGTTGTCATTTCAACGGATCACGATGGAGCTCTATTCAGTGTAAAAAGTAGCAGTCACTAAAGCTTTTAATCTTTAAAATATAATGGTAGTTTTATAAATTACACCTTTGATCTTACCATGTCAAACAAGATTTCATTATCTATCTCGAACACTCCATACTACTATGGTGTTTTGGGGAAACATAAATCTATGGAACAATTCCTCAAATCTTTAGGTGTCTTGCTAAACTTTGTAACTCAAATATCTTCCTTTATGATCCTATCATAAATTCTTTATTTTCTTGTTACGATGATTTTCCACTTCATTTTAAAAACATTTTCAAACGTTTCATACTTCATGCTCATTAAGTAAATATACACATATATTCACTTAAATTTTTGGAGATAGCATATGAAGTTGAAATCCATCGCTCATGACTTCACATAATGGGCTACATACATCAATATGTATAAATTCCAATAAGTTAGTCATTCGTTCTTCTTTGGCCTTGAACGAAGTTTCAATTATCTTTAGGAAAGTCTCACATGTGTCATTTGATCAAAAAATCAAAAGAATCCAAAATTCCATCAACATGTAGTTTCTTCATGTTTCCTTTCCAATATAATTTAAACAGCGATCTCTCTTCCTAAGTGATCTTTCAATCATTTGTCTTTTGACATTTTTAGAATTAGTTTTCTGGATGTGATTTCTCCAACTAGACTTGTATATCATCCATATAATATGGAATACGGAAATTATTTGAACAACCTTTTGTTCTCATAATACCTGATTCAAACAAATCTTGAAGGAAAACTTTGATGTCAATGAAAAACACAATAACACATTATTGATTTTCGATGAATGTCATCACATATTCTCTTCCTAGTTACTTAGGACATTTTAGTTCATGAGTTGTGTTGTTTTGTATGATAATTCATACCAACAAATTTGTTATCCAATACTTAAGAACCACGTTGTTTAACAAGCAAGGAATAGAGCCATAACATGTATATCATCTATATATCTAAGATGAACGATTCTAGTATTTTCTTTTCTGCCAAATATTTCTTAGATTTCTCTTTCAACATTTGCTTTTCCTTTTAAAAGAATCTATCAACATCAACAATGGAGCCATACAAATGACACATAGTCCAAAGCGTGTATAGTTAAATACCAATGTCTTTGGACATGCACTTTGAAGTAGATCACCATCCTCAAATGTTTGGTGTTCTTTCAAATTCCATTCCTTAGTAATCTTTTAGTGTAGTAAACATTTTACCTACATATTATATTGACCCTTATCATGGCAATTTTCATGATCAAGCTATTTTAGCTTATAACGGTGAATTGTTAGTATAATATTGCTCTCCAAAACCTTTTGGAGGATTATGACGACTAGTGTCTCCAACCTTTTGCAAATTCTCATCAAATATGTGAACATAATTTGTTCCATATTATACTCTAACATGTTGTAACCAAAAATTTGTTTTAGATATCGCAATATCTTCCACACATGATTTTTTTTGAAAAATTCTTTCATCTCCTAGATAACCTTGATATAAAAACAATATTTTGAATATCAAGTATCATGGAGACAAACATGATACTTAGATACGAACACTAGAATTGTTAGTCTTGATTTAATACCAATTATTAAAATTCACGGAGTAATACGAGGTTTGCTGAAAGTTTGCAATAGGAATTTTTAAAATTTAGATTAACACTCAAAACAATATGATACCAGTTTATAAAGTAACTATCCAGAATTCTATAGTTCTATTATCCCAATTATAACTAAGTGTAAGGTGGTAAACGGATGCTAATGACTATAACAACTATGCAAATTCAGTTTTATTTAATCTATGATAAATAGTGTTAAACTTTTAATCATATTACTGTTGAACTCCCACTCAAAACAACATCCCTCACATTGTTTTAGTGATCACACGAACCAAATCCACTACACCAAGTCCGATCATCACGAGAGATGATGTAGTTTCAAAGGCGAACAATCAACATGTTCATCATATCATCTATATGACTCATTCTTTACCTTTCAGTATTCTGTGTTCTAAGACCATGTCTGTACATGCTAGGCTCGTCAAGTTTAACCTTAGTATCCGCATGTGCAAATCTGGCTTGCACTCGTTATATGCACACGTAGAATCTATTACACCCGATCATCACGTGATGCTTCGAAACGACGAGTCTTAGCAATGGTGCCTACTAAGGACGAACACTTTATTACTTGATATTTAGAGAGAGGGTCAGCTTATAATGCTACCATCGCGATCTAAGAAATACAAGATGCATAAAAGGATTAACATCACATACAATTCATAATATGTGATATTATATGGCCTTTCTTCTTGTGCCTCTGATCTCCATCTCCAAGCACGAACATGATCTCCATCATCACCAGCGTGGAGTCAAGGTCAATGGCGCCGCTTCATGGTTCTCCTCCACCAATAGCAACTATTACAACTACTTGATCAATAGACACACAGGTCTTAACGAAATTAAATACAACCATAAGGCTCCTGACAATTGCCAACTTACAATAAGGATCATTGCATACATCATATATAATCACAATCATGGCCATATCACATCACAACATGAGCCCTGCAAAAACAAGTTAGATGCCTCTAATCTTTCTTTACAAGTTTTATGTGGTTGGGTCTTTCGCATAAGAACCGTTATAAATTACGAACATGAACCAAAACGTTGATACAAGTATTATCAAGTGCCCGTTGTAAATTGAATCTTCACTATGGTGGGAGAGACAGACACCCGCAAAGCCACTTGGGCAATACAAGTTGCACGTCGAGCGTGGAGCAAGTCTCATGAATGATGTCATGTAAGGTTAGACCGAGCCGTTTCATCCCACCATCCCACAAGATGCAAAGTACACAAAAAGAAATCAACAACAAAAGCATCAACGCCCATAATAACCATTGTGTTCTACTCGTCCAACAAATCTACGCATAGACACAGCTCTAATACCATTGTAGGGGTTCGTAGCATGGAAAATAATAACTTCTGTCGCATGAACATACACAAGCCAAGATCTAATCAACGAGATCGATGCAATGAGATTCTAGAGAACTAACCCTCTTAGATCCAAAGCATTTAACGAGATCAGATTTTCGTGGTTGATGTAGTCGATCACTTTCTGATCTCAAGATCGCGTAGACGATCCTTCCAGCGCCATGTTCCGGCAGCGCGTACGCAGTCGGTCACACATACGGTACTCGATGAAGACCTTCCACTCCCTTGTTTTAGCAGGTAGGAGAGGTTGTAGATCTCTCCTCGCGATTCCAACAACACGACGGTGTGGTGGTGGAAGTAGAGGGGAAATCCTGCAGGATTCGCTAAAGCCGGAGCGGGTATGGTGGAGTAGAGAGGTCCATTGGCATCTAGGGTTTAGAGGTAAAGGGGAGGTGGTGGCCGGCGGCTAGAATGGGTCTAGGCGGCGGTGACTTTAGAGGGGCTCTAGGTGGCAGCGGCTTGAGAGGGGCAGCGACTATCCTAGGGTTTGAAGTTATGGGGCAAGGGGCGCCCCTCCCCTCCTATTATGGGACGGAGAGGCTACAAGGGGGACGGGAGTCCTTCCCCAACTCCTCTTCCAAGTCTGGCAGCAAGGGGAGGGAGGAAACCTTCCCTAACTTGGTTTCCTCTCCTCCCTCCACTAGGCAACCATGTTGGGATTTGACTTTCCAAACTGGCGTTTGACTTTCAAACTAGAGTTTGATTTCTCTCTTCCCATTGCCCAGCCAAGTGACCTAGTACATGATGCAACCATTCCACTTTGGTATGACACATCCATGTACCCTTCCCACTCCGGATCGGTGGACCTTCTAGACCCTTCTAGAACTTTCCAATGAAAACACCGAAACCATTTCCGAACTCTGGAATTGGACTTTCCTTATATGAATATTATTCCACGGACCATTCCAGATCTCCTCATGAAGTCCCAGAACCTATCCGAGACTACGAACAACATTCGGTCTATTACTCACATTCTATATCTACTAAACAACATCGAATCCTTAAGTGTGTCTCCCTAAAGTTTGTGAATTATGCAGAAATGATCGAGACTCTTCTCCGATCAATAACTAATAGAGGAATCTGGAAATTTATATGGCTCCCACATATTTCTATGATGACTTCGTGATCGAATGAACCATTTACATACGATACCAATTTCCCTTATCCCGTGATACTTTACTTATCCGAGGTTTGATCATCGGTATCTCTGCATACACTACTAGGAAACAGGATGTTAGTGGCGCACCCGAAATGCCCATCCGTGGCGCACTAGCAGTGCGCCACGGGCCTTGCGCTACGGCTATCTCTCAGCCGTGGCGCACTGCCTAGTGCGCCACGGTTGTGTAGAGATAGGCGTAGCGCACCTCCTAGTGCGCCACAGAAGTTTGGGATGGTGCGCTACCCTTGGGATCTTCTGTGGCGCACTATCTAGTGCGCCACTAAACTTCCATAGTGCGTTTTAGGTGTAGTGCGCCACAGAAGGTAGACCATGTGCGTCACAGATGTATTTTTTGTTTTTTTTAATTTCCAAGCCAGATTATATGCAATACAGATTATATACAATATTACAGCAGATATACACACACAGATACAAGATATAAAATTATATATATAAATACTCAATATGAAAACAAGATTGAAAGAAATACATATAGATAAGTCTCATACATGAATACATAGTCTAAGTTACATTGTTTCGATCATGTTACAAAGTAGTAGTTGGTGACATGCGAATACATGTGTCGATCGAACAAGTTAGAGCTCGGAAGCTCGCCTAGACATCTAAACTAGCTAGCTAGACACAAACACGGGGTAAATAACCAAAGAAGATAAGCATGATCACCGCTGCGACGAAGGTGTAGGTATTCATCCGGTTCCTTGTCCTAACTCCCGCTAGATAGCGCGTGTATCTAGCTTCCGCCTCCGCCATAGTGTTGTACCCTTTGTAGCTATTGCCGCTGAAACGGTGCACCTGTCTCCGGCAGTCTTCCCAATCATCGTAGACTCCGGGAACCCGTCCCTTGTACACGACGTACCACGTCATCTATAAGTTGACAATAATAATTAACCGATTATTGAAAAAAAACATATATAATTAAAGTCGCATATGAAGATACACTTATAGAAAGTACTCCTAAATCAAAAGACCAAACTCAAAAGCATGCCTCATATATAACTAGGTTGTTCGACACAGGAATATGCTACGATGGAACTGTCCGCCAAGTAGGATGCACAACACCTGGACCTATGCATAGCACAAGGCGGACAATCCCATCGCAGCACATTCACATATAGTGTGCCACGACATTTCAATCATCGGCATTATTCTCGAAAAAGACCAAAGTACTCAAAAAGCATGCCTCATATATAACTAGGTTGTTCGACACAGGAATATGCTCCGATGGAATTGTTCGCCAAGTAGGATGCACAACACCTGGACCTGTGCATAGCACAAGGCGAACAATCCCATCGCAGCACATTCACGTATAGTGTGCCACGACATTTCAATCATTGGCATTATTCTCGAAAAAGACCAAAGTATCTCAAAAAGCATGCCTCATATATATACATAGGTCGTTGGACACAGGAATATGCTATGATGGAACCGTACACCAAGTAGGATGCACAACACCTGGACTTGTGCATAGCACAAGGCGTACAATCCCATCGTAGCATATTCACATATATAGTGTGCCACGACATTTCAATCATCGGCATTATTCTCGAAAAAGACCAAAGTAGCTCGAAAAGAATGCCTCATATATAACTAGCTAGGTCGTTGGACACAGGAATATGCTATGACGGAACGGTTAGCCAAGTAGGATGCACAATTCCTAGACTTGTGCATATCACAAGGCTAACTATCCCGTCATAGCACATTCACATATATATTGTGCCACGACATTTCAATCATCGGCATATTCTCGAAAAAGACAAAAATAACTCGAAAAGAATGCCTCATATATATACATAGGTCGTTAGACACAGGAATATGCTACGATGGAACGGTGAGCCAAGTAGGATGCATGTAACACCCTCACAATCGGCCCTATGCAAGTTTCAGCGCTTCCCGCCGAACCCGCATAGAAACGATTCAAAGGTGCCCACCATGCACTTGCGTGCGGGTGGAAAACGAAGTAATAACATTACACAACAGTCCTCGACGGGACCCACAGAAACAGATATATATATACAACACGACTCCATGAGTCAAGAATTCAGATATTCAGAACAAAGATCCAAATCACCTTGAAAACGATAGAGCGTCCAGCTACGGACAAGATGCAAATGGGGCTAAGAGCCCTGAAGAATAACCAATGGCGTCCATAACCCTGCCCAGGCCAAGCCGGAAGGGTAACCCTGCTAACGACGGCGATCTCGAACCTGCTTAAACAAAAGGGGTGCCGGCAAAGGGCAAAGGAAAAAGAGAGAGCGGTCAGTACTGAGGCCAGTACACGGCGAGGCTAGAATTCGGCGGTCCTCGCCTACATAGGTATGGTGGACTGCAGCGGCAGCGCAGCATGCACTAAACAACCTATAGAGACTCGATAAAACAGGCGGCTATCAGAGAGGGGTAAGAAAGACCTATCCGGAACCGACCTGATACTGACACCAAACAATCCCATCCTGGTATTCCCCCTCGAGACCAAACGAGGAAGTCAACCGAGGAACTCACACAGTTGGCAGTTTTATTTATTCAGTTATCGTTGCAGCTATTACTAGTCAAGTATAGATAGTCATCCTGATGTAATAAGGAGTGGGCAATTTTAGTTAACCATTCCGTTGTAGTTGTGGCACTTACTAGTCAAATACAATTAGTATGAGATAACCCAAAACCCAGCAGTTGTTGGTACTTTTAATTAGCCATTCCGTTGTAGTGAAGCTGATTACTAGTCATATCGGATACAAGTCAATTTATAATAGTAAACTTTAGTTATAGTTGTCTATGATCGAGACCTGTGCTCCAAGTCGTCCATAACCGCGGACACGGCTTCTCGAAAAGATTTAACCCTGCAGGGGTGCACCAAAGTATCCACAAGGACTTCGACCCTTTTTGCCAGATCAGTTAACATACACCCATCGGTATGTCGGCGGGGCCTAAGTCATGACGTTTCCAGACCCAAAGCAAGCACGGGGGGACACCCCACTAAGTCTACCCGCAACAAAGTCGGCCGGTCTCCGAGACGGACTTAGGGTTTGGGTAGACGGCTGTGAACGACTGGGGACTCAAAACTGGGCTTGTCGACACCGCGAAAACATGTCCCGATCCTAAACAGTACAGTGTGCTCCTCGCACAATCGGAAATAAAGCAGTAAAGCATGGCATAAGTACAGGATAGTAAATAAAACCTCAAACTAGTTTGTGGACCCCAGTACAATACTTTGAAATCTGGTACTAATCGATGGGGGGCCCATATCTCCCCACCTGTGGTTAGCGCGCTCGATCTCGGAACAGGTGTCAAGAACTCGGGGTCCTACGGGACACCAGTGAGCGGTCGGAAACCAAATATTATCTATCACCCACCGGTGCCTCTGCTTACCTACTTCAATTTTAGTTGTTAAACAGTAATTAAAGTAAACGATAATGAAAGCCCTAATCATCTCCAACCTTAAACATACGGCAATACTCCAACAACTGTGGTACATGACGACACGCAACAGCACTTGAGCAAGCGACTATGACGCGCATGTCCAACTATCTACCAAACAACAGGGAATAGGATGTATCCAAGGCAATATAGGGCTGCAAGGAATATCACGGGTACGAAACTAGAGCAACGCAACACAGATAGCAATAGATCAACAGGAGGGAATAAATACTATAAAAGTAAGATAGGTAGAAAGGGGGAGATGCTCGCCTAAAAACATTGCCGAAGGTTCAACCGAAGATCGGGCCGACACTCGCAGCAACTCAACGGCCTTATCCGCGAAGAAGCAAAATACTAGAATAAACACCGGATGCACTATTTAATACTACGGCAAAAGATCGGGCATGATGCATGTATGATGCATGGCATGGCAAGATGCGATGCAATTAGGAAAAATTAAGTGGAACCGGGGTCCCGACAATTAATTAAACGGTTCAAGTTATTTATCTACCCCGCAAATTAAATGTTGTAATAACAGGGCAAGATAAGTTACCGGTTCGCTACACAAATTTAAATGAGGCCAATATAAGACTAGATTTGCCCGCATATGGGCCCCATATTTAATTTAGGTGAATCGGCATAAGGCCCCCAAACCACATGGCAATATGCATGCGAGAATGACACTTTAATATGCAACATTTTATATAGATGGCATTATAAAAAATAGGGGCTCGGAAAAAGGGTCACACATTAGGGTTCGGCGATCTTGGGTTAGGTGGGGTCCGGGGTTCCGGGTTGGTCTCAGGGTCCGGATCTGGGGTTCGGTCTCGGCGGGATCGTTCTCGGATAACGGATTCGATCTTGGCGTTTCGCGAAGAAGGACTTGGTTTTGCGTCGGGGTGTGTCGGATTCTTCCGGGTCGGTGTCGATCTTGTCGTTGCGGGATCTTGTCGGGTCCCACGGGGTCGGGCTTCGAAGCTAGGAAGGAGTACTTGGCGTTGCCGAGCGGAAGTCTTGATGGTCCTCGGGTTCGAGAAGATCTTGTCGCATGGTGTCCAGGTAGGCGAACTTGTCGGTTCCGCGGTTTCGATTGCCGGTGTCGGACTCGGGTCTCGGCACTGGGAGATCTTGGTGTTTCGAGGGGGTCTTGTCGCATCCGAAAAATACTTGGAGTCCTACGCGGTCATCGGGTTCGATCTTCGAATCCGTGTAGATGGTCATGGCGTTCGGGAGTCGATCTTGGTTCAGGGTCCGCGAAGTGGCTTCGAGTATGGCGACGCATGTCTAAGATCTTGTCGGTGGCCTTGTCAACGGGAAGATCTTGTCGCATCGGACTTTTGTCGAATCATCTTCGGAAGATCTCGGCATGGGGACGATTCTCGTCGGGTCATCCGGGTGGCATCGAGTGATCTCAAACGGGTATGAACAAAACATACGGGCAGGAATAAGACCAACACCGAGAGTTTACAGAAGGCACATGAGCCAAAAGGCTGAAGGCAGACGCGGCCATGGCGCTCACTGGCGACGGCTGCGACGCGCGGGAGGAGGCCGGAGATGCACAAGGCGGGGCCCCGGCAGCGGAGGACGGGGGCGATGAGGGCGGTGAGACGCGAAGGCAGAGAGGGGGCGCAGGCGGGGCGGACCGGCAGCGGAGCTTGGGGATGCCAAGGACGGCAGGGCCCGGGCGACGGGAGCCGAGCGGGGCGGCAGAGGGGCAGCGAGGAGGCCGACGGGGAGGGGCGTGCGGGCGGGAGGAGGAGGTCGGGAGACGGCGAGGTTCCGCGCCGGCGGCGCTGGGCCAGGAGGAGGGAGGAGCGGCCGCGGCGAGGCCGACGGAGGGCGGCGGCACAGAGGGCCGGGCCGGTGGCGACCGGAGGTGAGGGGAGGGTGCAGGACGGCGAGGAGGTGGCTCGGGGAGGTGGCCTCCGGCGGGGCAGAGAGAGAAGGCCGACGCGAGGTGGAGAGAGGAGAGGGTGGGGCGAGGGCCGACGGCGAGGTGCGCGGCGGCCGGAGGGAGAAGGAGAGGCGGCTCGGCGGGGTGCCGCGGCTGCCGGTGGGGAGGGAGAGAAGCGGGGTCGGGAGAGAGGAGAAGGGTGGTGCGTGCGGGCGTGGGACGGTTAGGAGGAGAGAGAGGGAGGGGAGCGGACAGTGCGGGAGGGAGGTTGTCGGGGAATGGGTCAGGGAGAGGAGCCGGGTCCAGTGGGGAGGTGGCAGGCGGTGTTGGGAGTGGGGCTGCGGTGTGAGTGCGGGGTGGGGCCCAGGGAGAGGTGGGGGCCACGGGGGAGTGGGGCCTGGGAGTGTTGAGTGTGTGTGGGGGGGCCAGCTGTCGGGGAGAGAGAGAGAGAGGGTAGATGGGGCTGTGTGAGCGCATGGGGGAGGGAAAAAAGGGAGTGGGCCAGAGGGTGTTGACCAGGGGGGATTGATGAGGTGGCGGTGGGTGTGATGAGGTGGAGGGAAAAGTGAGGTGGCAAGAGGGGATTGGAGGGGGTTATGTGGAGGGGGTTTGGGTAGATTAGGACTGGGTAGGAAAAGAATATAGGTGGCCCGATTTGTACTGGGGGTGGCCGACTGGGTCGGATCGGCCCGGTTGGCTTCCCCCTAAAAATAATTAAACAATTTATTTAATTAAAACGGGGCGTTTGAAATCTGTGGTTAGACAAAACAAAATATTCCGGAGACCCGGGTTTTGCGTTTGAACAAAGACGGGGCGTTTAGAAAACAAAAATAGGTTTTTCTGTAAATAGTTTTATGCAAGCAAATGCAAGATGATGACGATGCTCAAATGCAATGTGGCATGATGACATGAGCATGCGGTCATGATGATGCAATGCACAAAAACAACGTGATTTTCTATTAGTGGTTTTTGCGGGGCGCCACAATGCACAAGACCTGGACTTGTGCATATCACAAGGCTCACAGTCCCATCGTAGCACATTCACATATATAGTGTGCCACGACATTTCAATCATCGGCATTATTCTCGAAAAAAGAGTAAGGAAAAAAAGAAGGACCAAATTGAGCAAAGGACCAAAGAGTAAGCAAAAAAACCAAGCATTGATTGATATATAATAATAAGCAAAATAAGTTCACTTGTCGTCCACACACACACACAAAGGTCATCTATAGTTTGTAACTACAACTAGGCCAACATCAAGCCTTCTGGCTCGGCTTAGGGAACGGAAGGACGCCTGTCTGCCATGAACTTCCTATAGTCACCCTGCATCTCTAGGCAATCTTCTATGTCACGGTTATTCGGGATATTTCCTCCGAGAAGATCCCCAATTCATGACATCACGAAGATGATTGCCCCAAATCGCTCGGATGCGATACATCTCTTGTCTAATATCCGAATCATTGATCTTGGCCTTTGCTTCGCCCACTGTTTGAGATGATCCGCAGAGAATTTTGCTGGTCAGGGAACGCCCTCATGTGATGGAGTGCGTAGTAGGCTTCCTTCTTACTGTTTTCCGGCTGCTTCACGCAGGGGAACTCCGTTACGTGGTTGAAGACGTGCCTGCCGAACTTGACCTTCGTACGCACGAAGGTGGTGCCTTCCGTCGAGGCAAAGCCAGTGAGAGCATCATCCAGAACTTCCTTGATCTTGTCGTAGTTTTTCTTCTTTTCTAGACTCCCCGAGTCGAAATACGTGGCATGGGAATGCTTCGGCGATAAGGAGATGCGCGTGCAGTGTTCATCTCTGCGCAAAAAATTCAAATGGAATGTGTTGGAAAAAGAATGATGATGATCTAATAAAGCCAATCGACGGTGGCGAGTGAATAACGACTTACTCGGGAAAGTAAGGAACGAGAATGTATTCCTTTGTCTTGTTCGCCACGAGGATTCTTTTTAGGTACGAGGCCACGATACGTCGTTCGGCGGGGGAACCCAAGCAGCCGTCACGCATGTAGTATGGGTCCACTATAGCGATGCCCGGTGTGTTCTCTCTAATGATCTGCATGGCCAGGCTGAGAGAAAACAGACGGACCATGGTATAGTGCAGCGGGTATAGGTGGAACATATTGAAGATGTCGTCGAACCACAGGAAGAACAGATCCGCAGGGGCATTGTCGACGAAGCCCAAGCCTGGTGGCACCTTAACCACGAACACCGGGTGCGAGGGATCTTTCTACGATAGAAGGCGTCTCTCTATCGTCAGCACGCCGTCATGCACACTCCAGCTTCGAATGGCGAAGCTCGCAAATTCTTAGGTAGCATGGGCTCACCCGCCACATGAATCCTCCACATAATTCCCTCGGGTCTTGGCCCCAAACCTGATCGGATTCGGTTGTTGACGCCACCGCTGGCTCGAGCTGCTAGATTTTCTTTTCCTGCCTTTTTTCCTTTTGGAGAGCGGGCAGGCACCTAATCTGAGCACCGCCGCCCTATGTAGTGTGTCGGCTTAGAATAAAGGGCCGTTGGTTGTATCACCGGCTCAGAAGGCGCAAGCTGGAGGCGTCTCCTGAGAACCAAACAGACGCTTGGTGATAGTGGCTTTCTCTGTGGGGCCACCAGCTAGGTCTTCTTCGTTGCCAAACTGAGTGCTGAAGAAGTGATCATTCCAGTCTTCGTCGTCCTCGACCGGATCCCGCGCCATGTGCATATCATCAACATGATCATCCGACCCACCGTGTGGAGGTGACAGCGAGGGCAGTAAGGGGGCCTTGCCACCGCTTGTCGCTGGCACGACAGGCGGTGCTGTTGTTTGTGGCGTGATGGCCCCCGCCGTCCCCAAACGTATCATGCTCTTTGGCCATAGAAAGAATAAGCCGAAGCAACTTCTGAGGACAGACGGCTCTTCTTCATCCGCTCCTGGGGGTTGAATGGGAGGTTCCAGGTCGTCGCAGCCCCTTAGCTCCCGACTAATTTTAACCCTGTGCACGCTATCTGGCATCGGCTTTGAGTGGAACGTGCGCTGCAAGGGTTGAACGATGGTACCCTTGGCAACATCCCTTAGCTCGTTGTTCACGTAGCATAAGAGAGTGCAAGGAACATCCGTCTGCGGAAAACATGTACGGCGTCGTCAGAGCGAGATGCCATAAGAGTAATAGATGGCATGAAAGGCGGTAATTAAAGCAATTTGTTTCCCGTGATGGCGTCGAGATCGGCTAATGTCGACGCACCGTGACACGGCGACGGGCGTGCAAGAGACGGAAGGGCTGCTTGATGGCGCGGTGCGGCCGCCGGTGTATTCTCCACCGACGGGTGCTTGAGCTCCGGTGCGACGATGGCGGGGCACCAACATGTACTCCGCGCGCGGTGATGGCAGGGGAGTCACCAACACTTGCGGCGCCATGGTGCTAGCGGAGTCACGAACACGTAGTTCGCTCGATCGTCGGCGCGCCGTTGTTCGAGTGGTCACGACCATGCTTGGAATCGGGCACGGCCCTACTCGACCACCCGCACTCCAGTTCACTATTGACTCCACCAAGGTAGGGAGGAAGGACGTGAGGGTGATTGCCAGGTTGTCTTGGACGATCTGCGGGATCCGCGCCACTTGTGCCTTAAGTTCTTGAACCTCTGCTTTCCTCCTAGCTCCTTCCCGACGGCGTCAATGCGTCTCGGCGGTGGACCAAAATGATCCACCCAATTCTTACCCGAGGCGGACGGCCAGCCGACGACGGCTTCTTCAGAATCGCTCTATTTTCTTGGCCCGGTTCATCGCCCTGTTAAAAGGGTTATCCCACCGGGTGGCCGCCGTCGACCCTTGGGATGAGGAACCCTGGGATCCATGACTAGCAACAATTTCCTCCTCCTGCATAAGAAGTAATAGTGAATCATTTATATCATCGATTAGATTGCAATCGTGTTGATCCGCGGTAATTAGATTATACTTACCACAATTTCCTCGAATTCCTTCACCGCAGGATCCGCGGTGAGTTGTTTGGTTTTTGGGTCCACATGGTAACGGGCCCTGATGAAGTTTCGAACCTGCCCGAGTTCGAATTTAGCAAAGGGGTTTTCTATCCCCTTGGATCTATACTCTTCGTCCTCCTTATTCCATTTGGCCTCCGCGGTTCTGTATCCACCAGATCCGAGATGGTGATGACCTATATTCATTGCCTGCAGCACCTTTCCCCGATTACTATTGTCCAGGGCTCTTTCGGATTCACACCTCTCCTTGAACTCCCGGAACTGAACTTCGGTGATCTGTGGGTCAATCTTCTGGATCTCCTCGAGACTTTTGCCTTCTTTATAGATCTTCTTCTTTATCCGGGTTCTCCAGCTGGCCAGGGCAGTGCTCATCTTTGTGAGGGCAGATTTGTTTACTTCGTTCCCATGATAATTTGTGTCCTGATACTTAGCGGGGAACTTGTATCTGGCGTGCAGCTTCTCGAAGAGGAGTGTGCGCAAGTGGCCATTATCTTTATGCCGGAGATTCTCGGTGTTGATCGAGATGGTTGTCCGGGTGATCGCCGCCACTTGCCCACCGTACCCTTTGACGACAAGGGCGGGCTCCAAAGGAACCCCTGATGGGCTCACTTCGGTAATTTCCTCCCTGACCGTGCCGACCGTGTTCGGGCGCCGGTCCTTCGGCTTCTTCTTCTTCTTAGGAGGGTTGCTACCACTCCCTGTGCCCTCGCCGCCATCAGTGGTTTCATCGTCCGCCGTTCCTTCGGCTTCTTCCTCCGCGTCTTCCATCTCATCATCCTCGCTCTCCTGGGGATGGTATTCTTCATCGTCTTCTAGCCGCAGGGCCGCCTCCCAGAATGTCAATTGTTTATTCAGAGGTCTGAGTTCTCCTTCAGCGCTGATGCGCTTAGAACATCCAGCCTCGTCGTTGTCACACATCTTTGCATTAATAAAAAACAAATAATTGGTTAAATGCACGGAAAAATCCGGCATGACCTTTGCTAATTTTCTTAAACTAGGAGTGCCCGATTTCTGCCGAAACGGAAGTTAATCAACATTCCGGCAAAAATCGTGACTCGTTTCATACAAGAACCTGAATACACGACATAATAAAGTAGCTCCTGTATATCACATCAATCAAGAAATACTTCTGCAAATGTTGTACATTCTTGTGTCAGCACTAGCACATTCTTGTGTCTGAATTTAACTTCTGTAGGTACTGGTACTAGCACTAGCACTAGCAAAGTTTGTGTCTGAATTTAACTTCTGTAGGTACTGGTACTGGTACTAGCACTAGCACTAGCACTAGGTACTGGTACTAGCACTAGCACTAGTCAGCACTAGCATTAGCACTAGCACTAGCACTGGTACTGGTACTAGCTATAGTTCTAGGAGTTCTAGGGCAAGGTCAAGGAGGAATAACCAGCAACTGTAGACACTAGGGTAGCAAGCAACAACAACAGAAGGCAACAGCAACACAAGGTAAACCTCCAATCTTTTGATCCAACACTTGATCACATACATGTATATACAATAGTTGTTGGGAAATATCCTCAGTAATCATGCAAGAGACATGGTCTGCACATCATAGGATCTTTAAGAAAAGGCGAAAATAGCACTTGTTCAAACTTCACCTAGGTCTCGCATCGCATCATCGACCCAAGTTGATACTTTATAGTTTTTAAACTAGATACCAGCCATTACAAAAATGGTCAGCCAATAGAAATGCTACAGTGTCGATCAGATTTCAGACTTTACATCTCAAACAAATAGTCTCTTGAAAAACAATTGTACACAGCCTAGGATTTTATTTATTATCGCACATCGCGAGTTTTCCATCTCATTCGAAGTATATGAATCTAATGTTTCTTGGCCTAATGAGCTGCTTATTCTTCACACAGTGACAGAGCACCAAGCAACATACATCAGTTTCCATGAGAATGATCATGCAACAGTTATTTTCCGGGCTTCACCAAACCACAATTAATGATGCAGGATTTTGCCTGTAGCAGCGATGGTTCAGTTCATATGAATGGGTTGAGGAGCCAATTTCCGTAGGCACTAGGTAGTAGGGACACAAACTCCCCTCAATCCCATCTAAAAGTAAAAAAGGCAGCTAATAGCTAGCTAGCAAACAGAGTAACCCAAAGGGCATACATAAAACAAAAACATGTGTGATCTTAATGTGGAATTGTCTAAATGCGGGGTATCTTTATTATGAGTTTAATAATTATTCGAGATTTTAGGGGAGATGACGAAGATGACTTCAAGTAACAACATGCTAGTATAGCAACTCTACTGATGATTCTACTCTTGTCAATCTTGTGGCATCCCGCAAAACCACTACTAGAAAATCGCGTTGATTTTGTGCATTGCATCGTCATCATCATGCATTGTTTGTCTGAACTATTTCGAAAAGCCTAGTTTTGCTTTGTACAAATACCCCTCTTTATTTCAAATGCAAAACCCGATCGTATCGGATATTTTATTTCCCTAAAAACTAATTGCAAAGTAGCCTTGTTTTAAAATGAACAAAACCAAACAAACACATATTTACAAAACTAACAAAACCTAAACTCTAAATCCTATATCTACCTAGTCCCAATCTACCCACCAACCGCAGCGTGCCACCTCACCCTCTCCCCCAATCCCTACCCACCCTGCCACCTCACCAATCCACCCTCTCTCCCCCTTTTTCTCTCACCCACCTCGGCCCCACCCCCTGGTCAAACCCACTCCCCCCTCTCTCTCCAGCCCGACCCCACTTCCTGGCCACCACTCTCCACAAGCCCCGGCCCCACCTCCACCTCTCTCCTCCTCCCCGGGTGGCCCTCCCCCACCTCCCTCCTCTGCCTCACTGAGCCTGGCTCCCACCGCCTCACCTCGGACGCCTCCACCACGGCCCGCCTCGCTCGCGACGCCCCACCTCGCCTCCTCCATGCGCCACCGCTGCCAGCTCACTCCGGCCTCCGCCTCCTCCGTCCTCTCCTCCTCCGCCTCCGCCAACCACCTCCACCAAGCCCATGAGCCACCTCTACCGCCCGACCTCCGACGCGCCCTCCTCCGTCCGCCTACAGGCGTCTCGCCGAGCTGCCCCGCTCTCCCGCCTCGCCTCTTCCCCGCCTCCATCCGCCACCTCTGCGGGCTCGGCAGCTCGCCGCCAGACCTTCGCCATCGCAGCCTCCGCTGCCACGGCCGCCCGCAGCTTCCTCCGCCGCGTCTCCTCCACCAACAGCCGCCAGCCCTCGCCGTCTCCACCAAGGCCGCCACCGGACCTCCGAGTCTGGGTACGGACGCCAGTGTCCCAGATCCCCAGCGTCGGTGGGGGTCCCACCGCCGGGCAGGGAGCCTTCGGCAACATGTGCCGTGGCGGACGATGTTCGCGCCACCAGGTTCGGCGCAGTGGCACCGCCACAACATCCGTCTCCGCCGCCGCCATCGCCCTCGCCGCCACCGTGTGCCGTCCCTCGCCCTCGCCTGCTGCCACCGTGACGAGTCCGCCCCGAGTTCGCTCGCTGCCTCGACTCTGCTGAGGGCGTCGAGAAGACCGCGCATGCCATCAAGGTCCTCAAGCAGATCGGGGCCTACGCTGACGCCAAGAAGGCCAAGGACTCCGTTGGCATCCGCCCCGGTGTCGGTAAGATGCGCAACCGCAGGTACATCAACCGCGAGGGCCCACTCATCGTCTAAGGCACCGAGGGATCCAAGATCGTTAAGGTGTTCCGCAACCTCCCTGGTGTTAACGTTGCCAACGTCGAGCGTCTCAACCTGCTCGACCTTGCCCCTGGTGGCCACCTTGGCCGGTTCGTGATCTAGACCGAGTCTACTTGCAAGAAGCTGGACGAGGTCTATGGTTCCCTGGAGACACTGATTCCAACTATGAGAATCTAGTGTGGCAATGTTGATGCTATGTGAAAAAACGCAACCTCGACGAACAAGAACCACAGGCACCCAGGCAACCCGAGGAACCACCGGCGCTTGAACCCGAGAGAACCACGCCGAGGACCTATGGTACCCGAGGATCGACATCATGCCGGTAAGTCAAGACCTCCTTCCCCTAGGACGCCAAGGCCGAACCCGAAGACCGCCAAGATCTACCGACGCCGAGAAACCCGGAAGCGAAGGTCGTCGACACGGATTCGTCAAGTACTTCCTCGCGGACGCCAAGTCCTTCGCCCCGAATGCCAAGACCGACTCGATGGCGCGGGCCTGACAAGAACGACAGCGACCAGGGCAAGTCCGATGCGCCCCCGACACCGAACCAAGTTCTTTTTCTCGGATGCGCCAAGATCTACTCTGTTGACCGAGAACGACCCCGTCGAACCCTAAACCCTGAGACCGACCCCGAACCCCGGAACCCCAAGTTCGCCGAACCCTAATGTGTGACCCTTATCCGAGAACCCTATTTTATAAATGTCATCTATAAAACTTGTTGCATATTAATTGTCCATCTCGCATGCATTTTGTGTGGTTTGGGGGCCTTATGCCGATTCACCTTATAATTAAATATGGGGCCCATATGCGGGCAAATCTAGCCTTATATTGGCCTCATTTAAATTTGTGTAGCGAACCGATGATATAATCTTGCCTTGTGAAGACAACATTTAAATTGCGGGGTTCTAAATAACTTGAACCGTTTAATTAATTTCCGGGACCCCGGTTCCGCTTAATCTGACCTAATTGCACCGCACCCTTGCCATGTCATACATCATACATGCATCATGCCCGATCTTTTGCCGTAGTATTAAATAGTGTATCCGGTGTTTATTCTAGTGTTTTGGTTCTTCGCGGATAAGGCCGTTGAGTTGATGTGAGCTTCGCCCCGACCTTCGGATGAACCTTCGACAATGTTTTCAGGCGAGCATCTCCCCCTTTCTACCTATCTTACTTTTATAGTATTTATTCCCTCCTGTTAATCTACTGCTATCTGTGTTGCGATGCTCTAGTTTTCGTACCCGTGATATCCCTTGCAGACTTATATTGCCTTGGACACACCCTATTACCTGTTGTTTGGTAGATAGTTGTACTTGCGCGTCGTAGTCGCTTGCTCAAGTGCTGTTGCGTGTCGTCAAGTGCCACAGTTGTTGGAGTATTGCCGCCTGTTTGATGTTGGAGATGGTCATGGTTTTACTTATCGTTCACTTTAATTACTGTTTAAACAACTAAAATTGAAGTAAGTAAGCAGGCAATTGGGCAATAGATGTTATTTGGTTGTTAACCGTCCACTTGTGTCCCGTAGGACCCCGAGTGCTTGATACCTGTTCCTTGATTTATCGCGCTATCCACATCCGGGAGGATTATGGGACCCCCCTGAGCCAGAGCTTGATTCATTCTTATTTCTTGGGGCCACAAACTAGTTTGAGGTTTTATTTATGATCATGTACTTATGCCATGCTTTACTGCTTTATTTACGATTGTGCGAGGAGCACACTGTACTGTTTAGGTGAGCGGAGTGTTTTCGCGGTATCGACAAGCCCAGTTTTGGGTTCCCAGTCGTTCTGACCATTGACGCAAACCTTGAGTCCGCCTCGGAGTCAGCTAACTTCGTTGCGGGTGTACTCCAAGGGGTGGCCCCCTGAAATATTTCTGAATCCTGTGATTGCTTTGTCGTGAAGGCCTCGTGTAACACCCTCAGAATCGGACCTATGCAAGTTTTAGCGAAACCCGCCAAACCCACATAGAAACGATTCAAAGGTGCCCACCAGGCACTTTCGTGCGGGTGGAAAACAAAGTAATAACATTACACAACAGTCCTCGATGGGACCCACAGAACCGATATATATAACAGCGACTCAAGGAGTCAAGAATACAGGTATAATATACAAAGATCCAAATCACCTTGAAAACGATAGAGCGTCCGGCTACGGACAAGATGCAAATGGGGCTAAGAGCCCTGAAGAATAACCAATGGCGTCCATAACCCTGCCCAGGCCAAGCCGGAAGGGTAACCCTGCTAACGACGTCGATCTCAAAACCTGCTTAACAAAAGGGGTGCCGACAAAGGGCAAAGGAAAAAGAGGAGCGTCGATCGAGGCCAGATACAGCGAGGCTAGAATTCGGTCCTCGCCTACATAGGTATGGTGGATCAAGCAGCGATGCACTAAACAACCTATAGAGACTCGATACAACTGGAGGATATCAGAGAGGGGTAAGAATGACCTATCCGGATCCAACCTGAAACTAACACCAAACAAACCCATCCTGGTGTTTCCCCCTCGAGACCAAATCGAGGAAGTCAACCGAGGAACTCACACAGTTGGCAGTTTTATTTATTCAATTATAGTTGTGACAATTACTAGTCATTATAGATAATCATCCTGATAAAATAAGCAGTGGGTCATTTTAGTTAACCATTCCGTTATAGTTGCAGCAATTACTAATCAGATACAGATGGCATGATATAACCCCAAAACCCAAAGCTTGTTGGTACTTTTATTCAGCCATTCCGCTAGAAGTTGCAATACTTACTAGTCAGGTACAATGGTCGCAAGCGACACGCCAAACAAGCAGTTGTGGGCAGTATTAATTAGCCATTCCATTATAGTGAAGCTGATTACTAGTCATTATAAAGTCAAATTTATAGCAATAAACTTTAGTTATGCTTGTCTATGATCGAGATACTGTGCTCCAAGTCGTCCATATCCGCGGACACGGCTTTCAGAAAGTTTTACCCGGCCGGGGTGCACCAATAGCAACACACGCTCGATCAACCTCGGAAAAACCAAAACAAAACCCAACGAGGCTTTCACGACTGAACAATCACAGGATTCAGAAATATTTCAGGGGGCCACCCCTTAAAGTAGACCCATAGCAAGTAAGCAAGCTCGAGACGGACTCAAGGTTGTGGGGACGGTGTGAACGATCGGGAACCCAAAACTGGGCTTGTCGACACATGAATCGTACACGATCCTAAACAAGACAGTGTTATCCGTCGCACAATTTAAATACGAAGTAGCATGGCATAAGTACAGGATAGTAAATAAAACCTCAAACTAGTTTGTGGCCCCAAGAAATAAGATGAATCAAGCTCGGCTCGGGGTCCCATATACCTCCCGGATGTGGATAGCGCGATAAATCAAGGAACAGGTATCAAGTACTCGGGGTCTTACGGGACACAAGTGGGCGTTCGGAAACCAAATATTTTCTATCACCCACCGATGCCTCTGCTCATTTCAATTTTAGTTGTTAAACAGGAATGAAAGTGTGCGATAAGTAAAACTATGATCATCTCCAACATACACATGCGGCAATACATCAGCAACTGTGGCACTGAACGACACGCAACAGCACTTGAGCAAGCGACTACGACGCGCAAGTCCAACTATCTACCAAACAACAGGTAATAGGATGTGTCCAAGGCAATATAGGGCTGCACGGTATATCACAGGTACGGAAACTAAAGCATCTCAACACAAATAGCAATAGATCAACAGGAAGGAGTAAAACACTATGAAAGTAAGATAGGTAGAAAAGGGGGAGATGCTCGCCTGAAAACATTGTCGAAGGGTTCATCCGAAGATCGGGGCGAAGCTCACATCAACTCAACGGCCTTATCCGCGAAGAACCAAAACGCTAGAAGAAACACCGGATGCAATATTTAATACAACGGCAGAAGATCGGCATGATGCATGTATGATGCATGGCATGGCAAGGTGCGATGCAATTAGATCATATTAAGCGGAACCGGGGTCCCGACATTTAGTTAAACGGTTCAAGTTATTTAGATACCCCGCAAATTAAATGTTGTTTTAGCATGGCAAAAGATAGTACCGGGTTCGCTACACCAATTTAAATGAGGCCAATATAAGGCTAGATTTGCCCGCATATGGGCCCCATATTTAATTATTAGGTGAATCGGCATAAGGACCCCAAACCACATGAAAGCATGCATGCAAGGTGAATGATTAATATACAACAGTTGTATTATATTATAAAATAGGGTTTCGGGAAGGGGTTCACACATTGAGGGGTCTCGACGAACTTGGTGTTCCGGGGTTCGGGGTCGGTCTCAGGGTCCAGGGTTCGACGGAAACGAGGTTCGGAATCCGAGATCGAGTACTTGTCGCACCGGGGGGCTCGGTGTCCGGGGTGAGACCTTGGCGTCCTCGAGGAAGATCTCGGTGTATCCGTGTCGTAGTTCTTGTCGGGGTCCTCGGCTTCGGCGCCGGGATCGGGCTTCGGGGTTCAACTCTGGAGACGTTCTTGCGGTCCGGGAACAGCTTCGGAATCCGTGAGTCGATCTTGGCGCTCGATGTCCGGGAGGGAGTCCTTGGTGCTCCGGGCCTCTTTGGGTTAGGGGTCTCGGCATCGGTAGATCTGAGTGATGGGGTCGAAGCACTTGCTGTGGGATTGGTATTGTATCTGCAGTTGTGTCATGACGAGGAGCCTGCCGAGGTACCAAAATCTCACCTCCAACAGCACATCCAGGCAACAACAACAAAAGGAAATACTACACTTCACCACACATGTAACTCCCGTAAAACTTGAAGAGGACCAGCGGGCCCATGCGTGCTTGGAGGCGTGCGAGCCAGCGCAGAGGACAGCGACGAACAGGGAACGCGGGCACTGGCGGCGGGATGTGGCAGCGCCGAGCTGTGAACGCCCGTCGGCGGTGGAGGCTCCAGGGTGAGGAGAGGACTCGACGGCGGTTCCTGGCATCGGGGCAAGGCGGTCCGGGCGGCTGGCGTTGGTGGGGACGAGGGCCGCGCGTGCGGCTCGCGCCCGGGGAGGTCGGCAGGGTGACCGCGCCCAGACGGCGGTTGAAGCAGCTGGCGAAGCGAGGCGGAGGTTGCCGGGCGAGCTTGGGCGAACAGCAGAGGCGGCGGGGACGCGTGGTCGCGGGCGCGGCAGGCGCTCGGCAGGCGAGGCAGGCGCGGCCGGGCGAGCGGCGCCAGCGCTCGGGGGCTCGGGGCGCTTCTCGGGTACATCATGCGGCGCCAGGAAGCGCGACGACGTGGCGGAGGAGACGGGTGAGTCGAGGCCGGGCGGCGGACGCCGAGTGAGTCCAGGGCGAAGCAGCCAGGCTGAGGCTTGGGAAGGTCGGCGGGTCGGGTGATGGAGCGGCGCGCAGCGACGGATGGGGAGGCAGCGGCTGGTGGCGGGAGGCTGGTCCGGGGAGGCGGGCCTGGCACTGCCGAGAGAGGGCAGTGGCTCATGCGAGAGAGGAGGGAGAAGACAGGGTGGTTGCGTGCGGGGCGGGCAGGTGGTGGGCCACGGGGTGGGATCCTGAGGGGGGCCTGGTCGGGCGCGGGGTGTGCGTGCGTGAGTGCGTCGTGTGTGCTGCCAGTTGGTGGGGAGGGCGCGCTGGCAGATGGGGTGGGTCCCAGGCGCGGGGGGGTGTGTGAGTTGGCAGGATTTGGTTGGCTAAGGGGGAGGGGAGAGATGACGTGGCAAGCTGCCATTGGCTGGGGTGAGGTGGCCAGAGGGTGGGTAGAAATAGGTTGGGTAGGTCTAGGTTTAATAGGGTGGGTCAGGTGGACCGATTTAAAACCTGGGGCGGTCGTTCGGGTCGAATCGGCCCGTTCGACTGCCCCGCTAAAAATTAATTTAATATTTTATTTAGTTTTAAATGCACCGTTTGCAAATCATCGTTGGTCAAACAAAATATTCCGGAGTCCCGGTTTTTGGGTTTGATTTAAAGACGGGGCGTTTTAGAAAACAAAATCGGTTTGCGAAACCAGTTTTAGACAAACAACATATGATGATGACGATGCAATGCACAAATTCAACGCGATTTTCTAGTAGTGGTTTTGCGGGATGCCACACCTCGTTGGGTTTTGATTTGGTTTTTCCGAGGTTGATCGAGTGTGTGTTGCTATTGGTGCACCCCGGCCGGGTAAAACTTTCTGAAAGCCGTGTCCGCGGTTATGGATGACTTGGAGCACAGTATCTCGATCATAGACAACTATAACTAAAGTAGTGCTATAAATTTGACTTTATAATGACTAGTAATCAGCTTCACTATAATGGAATGGCTAAATAAAACTGCCAACAATTGCTTGTTTGGTTTGTCGCTTGTGACAATTGTATCTGACTAGTAAGTATTGCAACTACAACGGAATGGCTTAATAAAAGTACCAACAACTGCTGGGTTTTGGGTTATCTCATGCTAAATGTATTTGACTAGTAAGTGTCGCAACTACAACGGAATGGTTAACTAAAATTGCCCACTGCTTATTTTATCAGGACGATTATCTACACCTGACTAGTAATTGCTGCAATGATAACTGAATAAATAAAACTACCAACTGCGTGAGTTCCTCGGTTGACTTCCTCGTTTGGTCTCGAGGGGGAAACACCAGGATGGGTTTATTTGATGATAGAATCAGGTTGGTTCCGAATAGGTCTTTCTTACCTCTCTCTGATCGTCGCCAGTTGTATCGAGTCTCTATAGGTTGTTTAGTGCATGCTTTGCTGCCGATCCACCATACGGTGTAGGCGAGGACCGAATTCTAGCCTCGCCGTGTCTGGCCTCGATCGACGCTCCTCTTTTTCCTTTGCCCTTTGCCGGCACCCCTTTTGTTTAAGCAGGTTTTGAGATCGACGTCGTTAGCAGGGTTACCCTTCCGGCTTGGCCTGGGCAGGGTTATGGACGCCATTGGTTATTCTTCAGGGCTCTTAGCCCCATTTGCATCTTGTCCGTAGTCGGACGCTCTATCATTTTCAAGGTGATTTGGATCTTTGTATATTATATCTGTATTCTTGACTCAAGGAGTCGTGTTGTATATATATCTGTTCTGTGGGTCCCATCGAGGACTGTTGTGTAATGTTATTACTTCGTTTTCCACCCGCACGAAAGTGCCTGGTGGGCACCTTTGAATCGTTTCTATGCGGGTTTGGCGGTTTCGCTAAAACTTGCATAGGGCCGATTCTGAGGGTGTTACAAATCTGAATGTAATACTACAGCAAAGTACATAGGTGTACAAGTACTAGGTTAAATAGTTACACACTATCTACACATGAAGCTTGTACACGAAGCTGAAAATCTTCACTTGGAATCATGTCAGAACAAACTGTCATATCAAATTTGTAGCCTTAAAATTCGGTAAGACCCTAGTTCTCTGTTCAAACCATATTTTTTACTGGATTTATTTGTGCTTACAACAGAAAAGGAGCAGAGTGTGTGTTGAGAGAGATGCAACAACAGCAGCCAAATCGATACTTTCCTAACCACTAGGTATTGTCTGGATTCGGAACAATGGACCATTATTTATCTGTGGCCATTTCATCTCATTAGCATTGTATGAACACACAGGGTGATCTGTTGCCCATGCTGATTACTCACTACAGGCACACAGCTAGAGAGCGCAACATGCCGTGGCTTCCATGCAAAGAGAAAACAATGCTGCGAGATGCTACGATGCATAGCCTGCCCTTCTTGCGGGGATGCCCGCTACTAGGGTTGCAAAGCCTAGGATTCCCCCAAAACAGAGGGAGAGAGAGGGAGAGAGGGAGAGAGGGAGAGAGGGGAGAGGCGACGCTCACCTCTGACGGGCGGACGATGGGCGGACGACGGTGGCCTCCACCTCCTGAGACGCGGCGGCTGCTCCTCCTCGGACATGGGCCTCCTCCTGAGACGCGGGCGGACCTCCTCCTCGGACTCGTACGGGTGGACCTCCTCCTCCTCGGGCGCGGGCAGGCCTCGTCCTCCTCAGACATAGTGACGGCGGATCGAGAGCGGCGGCGGCGGTCCTTCGGCTTCTGGCTGAGAGATGGAGAGATGGGGATGAGAGAGGGGGTCGGGCGCCACGTGTGGATAAAGCCACTTAGGCGTAGCGCACTGAGCCATAGTGCGCTACGGATATCTGTAGCGCACTATGGGCTAGTGCGCTACGCCTATCGGCTTCTAACTACTGCATAAGAGAACTACAGTCCCACTAGCTAACAACTATACTAGCCTATCCCACTGGTTTTGCCCACTACTCTATTCTAAACCGAGAGCACCTGTGTTCGAATCCTGGTGCCCCAATTTTTGTTTTGATTTTAAAATACTTTTAAATATTCCAAAAATGCCCAAAAGTGGTGATATATGCCATAGAAGTTTTATTTTGATTTTAAAATACTTTTAAATATTCCAAAATGCCCAAAAGTAATAATATTCCAAAATGCCCAAAAATATGATTTAAAGTATAACTAAATTTCATAATACTTTGTTCATGAATATTACAATCTTTTCGTCACGCGTTTACAATATTTTTTGAGCTAGCGTTTACAATCTTTTTCCCTTCTTTGTCGCGGTTGAATAATTTAGCCCCGCACTTTAATGTTCTTTGCATCGTAGTCGCCGTCATCTTCAATCTTTGGGTCGCCGTCTTGGTGAAGTCTTGCTCGTTTGACTCCATCCATTCGATGATGTTTATTTTCCTCTCCTCGACAACACGACTAGGCTTTGTCGGTCGGTAATGAAAAACATTGGTCCACTTTGGTAGCCGCACCCATGGTTCATTTTTCACGGCCACGTTTGCACCGTGACCTTGGATTTGGCTGCCGGGTATAACCATGGTTGTGAAATACCGGTCTTCTCTTTCGACGCTCTTTGCCCATCGACACGGAACATCGGCACCTTTTCTCCACAGAGTCGAGCTCCCAGATCTCCTCGATTCTTCCGTAGAATCTTTCCTTCACGTTGTCATCGGTGTAGAATTCCGACGTTACGCCTGAGTTCTGATAATCACACTTGTTGTCCTTTTCCTCCGTGTAGAATGTGTAGCCGTTGATATCATACGCCTGATAGGTCACCAGGTTTTGCATCGGTCCCTGCGACAAGGTGAATATGATCTTTTCCGTGTTAGAAGAATGCGAGCGCGGGGGATTATCAAGGAGCGTCTGCCTAAACCAACGCGTGAAATCTGAGTTGTGCTCTTTGATTATTTCTCCCTGCGTCCTCTGTATGCCCCGGTCACTGTACTTCTTCTTGATTAACCTTTTGTGATTCTGTACCCAAGGATCGACCAGTTCTAAATGCTATAGCGCGACGAGGTTTGCTCGATCAAAGTTTGCGCGTCGAAAATCGAAGTCTGCATGCAGTATGCGACGACCCTCTCGGTGACCCGATCCGTCGAGCTTGCCAAGGTGTCTTGGCGGAAGACCGGGGTTCTCGATGTCTAGATAATTCGTCGAAAGAGATGCACTCTTGCCGTAAAGCCCTTGGCTATGCTTCCATCTGGGCGGACCTGTTATGACGTATCCTTTGATGTGTCCGTTCATCCTTTCGAACGCCATCATGCTGCGGAGGAACATCGGCCCGAGTTGTACGATGTCCTCCACGACATGGACCAGCAGATGCACCATAATGTCGAAGAATGCGGGTGGGAAGTAGACCTCAAGCTCACATAGTATCACCACGATCTCCTCCTGTAGCCTTCCGAGCTGATTCAAGCCAATCGACTTCCTAGAGATGACGTCGAAAAACTTGCATAGGCCAAATAACGTTTCACGGACGTGCTCGTCCATTATCCCTCTTAGTGCGACCGGAAGTACCTGCGTCATTAGCACGGCACAGTCGTGAGACTTCATGCCACTAAACCTCTGCTTCGCCTCGTCTAGGTATCTGCTTATCTTGCCCGCGTAGCCGTAAGGAAATTTGACTCCTAGAAGGCACTTGAAAAACTGTTTGATCTCATCCTGGCTTAGAGTGAAGCAAGAAGGAGGGCAGTAATATTCGTTCTTCTTGAACTTTTTACCCTTCCGACGACCTTGTGTCGTCTCCGACTCATGATCATCGTCATCTTCCTGATCATCAGGAGTAGTGCGTCCTCCGTGAAGCTCCTTCCGGATACCCAAGCATATCAGGTCGTGCCTTGCTTTCGGACCATCTTTCGTCCTATCTGGCATGTTGATTATGGTGGCGACCAGACTCTTGCACACGTTTTTCGTGATATGCATGATGTCGAGGCTATGAGGCGTCTGGAGAAACTTCCAAGATGGCAACTCGTAAGCAGACCTTGTTTTCCATACCTTCATCAGCGGCTTGTCTATATGCCTCTTTCGCTTCTTTCCAGGCTTAGGACAATCTTTCCAGTTTTTCAGCAACTCTTCCACTTCTTCGCTGCTCCTACGCTCTGGGATTCCTCGGGTCTCTGATTTGCCATCGAACAGGTCTCCATGTTTTCTCCATGGATCATTCTTGCCGAGCCACCTCCGGTGCGCCATGAACACGGTTTTCGATGACCCTGGATCTTTCTCTAGTTGGAGATAGCTTGTGTTATCCATGCACCTAACGCATGCGCAGAATCCTTGGATAACCTGCCCCGAGATATACCCGCAACCTGGATAGTCTTGCACCGTAGTGATCAACGCGGCTCTCATAGTGAAATAATCTTGTGCGACGGCGTCGTAAGTATTGGCTCCAGATTCCCATAACGTGGCTAGCTCCTCTTTCAACAGCCCGGGATACAGATTGATGTCGGTACCAGGTTGTTTCAGCCCTTGAATTAGCATACTCATTTGTATGTACTTCTTATTCATGCACAACCATGGAGGGAGGTTGTACATCCATACAAACACGGGCCAAGTCTTTGTGCGTCTTCTCGCTACCGAACGGATTGAGTCCATCGGTGCTCGCACCAAGCCTGATGTTCCTCGAATCTCCACCGAATTCTGGGAATTCGAGGTCCAATGCTTTCCACTGGCTAGCATCTGAAGGGTGCGTCAGCAGCTCATCCTTTTCGGGGTCATCATCATCTCCTGGCTTCTTCCTTTCCGCATGCCATCGCATGAGCTTCGCTTCCTTAGGGTCCGCGAAATAGCGCTGCAGACGAGGAGTGATAGGAAAGTACCATACCACTTTTCGAGGTTCTTTCTTCCCTTTATTGTATCAACTCACGCCGCACACCGGACATGTGGTTTTCTCCGCGTCCTCGCCCCGATAAATGATGCAATCGTTGATGCATACGTGATATCTAACGTGCGGTAGATCGAGAGGACAGACGATTTTCTTGGCATCCTCGATACTAGTTGGACATGTGTTCCCCTCCGGGAGACGATCGTGCCAGAATGCCATCATATCGTCGAAGCTTGCATCGCTCAATTTGTGCTTTGCCTTCATCTCCATAGCCTTGAGCGTTACATTCAACCGGGTATCATCGGGCCTGCATCCTTCATACAATGGAGTAACCGCGTCTTTCTCAAGTTGCGCAAGCTTGGCTTTCTCTCTAGCGGCAGCCCTGGTGTTACTAAATGCGCTTGAGAAGCAGCTCTTGCACATAAGGGTCCCGCACCCAGCCTGACGTTGTTCCATCGTCGTCTGCTCCTCCGGCATCTAGATCATCATCATCCCGGTCTGCTTCCACACCTTCACCATCTCCAGGAGACTCTTCATCATCTCGCTCGTTCTCGCCGTGATGATGATCATCGTCATGTTGGCCACCTTCACCGTCTCCATCATCTACGTCATCGCTTACCCAACGAGTGTATCCATCCATGAAACCATGGCGGAGTAGGTGCGCCTGCAGATTTCCGGAATCTAGGTCGATCACCCAGTTGATTTTGCATCTTCTGCACGAACATCTTATATCTGTCTTGTTATTTCGTATCATGTAGGCCGTCGCACATTTCAAAAATCTAGCCACAATTTCTTCGCTCATTATGCGGACCATTTTTGCCTGCACGGTGTACACGGTACAATTTTGAAGTCTATTAGAACCACATAATGAATGCATGCATGCAATGGTCGATAGAAAATTTCGGCATGACCTATCCTAAAATTAGGACCTTTGCGAAATGCCAAAGTCTTGCCAAAATGGAAATGAATCAACATTTTGCCAAAAAAAATGGCAACTTGTTCACATACAAACACAAGAGAGAGAGATCGAGACCGATCCATACACACATGAACATATCATTATCCTCTCCATACGCACATGCATGAGCATCATCAATACTCTCCATATACACACACACATATGACCATCCTCTCCACATACACGCATCATGAGCATCGATCATCTACATACATATGAGCACATCATCCATATACACATGAGCACATCCTTACATGGACAACTTACCGAGATGAGAGACCGATCGCAAGAAAAGATGGAAAGGAGAGGTGCACGCGTCGACCGGAGAAGGAGATGAGAGACCGGAGACCTCCTCTATTACTTATGTAACATCCAAAGCAAGTTTTACATGCTAAAAATGGTGAATGGGTGGAGAAATTGAGGTGGGAAGGAGAAGATCCCGACTAGATCTAAGGAGGAAGAAGAAGGGGAAAGTGAAGTGTGGGGTGGTGGATGTGTGGTCACACATGTGCACATAAAGTGCTGTCCTAAAAAAATCGACACATCCGTGGCGCACACGGCCCTAGTGCGCCACAGGGAGTAGACACAACTGTGGCGCCGGGCCATGTGCGCCAGATGTTCTCCCAGTGGCGCACTAGGCCGAGTGCGCCACAAGTTTGTGGCCGTTTCACAGAGGGGCGTGCGCTTAGGCGTGGCGCACTTCCCATGTGCGCCCAGATGAGACTAACAACCGTGGCGCACATGACCCTAGTGCGCTGAGATGTTTGGCGTCGGCCAGGCCCTGCCCACACACATCTGTGGCGCACTATAGTCATGTGTGCCACGGTTATTCTAGTTACTAGTAGGGCACTGCCCACAGGTGAGCCACGCCTGTTTTAGCCGTGGGGCACTTCAACCATGTGAGCCACGGATGTGCTGATTACCTATAGTCGTTTTCCTAGTAGTGATACCTAGTTCAACCTCGTTACCGATAAGTACTTTTTACTCGTTCCGTGATATGTGATCCCTTGTGATCTAGTAACATTCTTCCAAGACAATTGGATGACATTCAACCGAGAGGGCCCAAAGTATATCTATCTGTCATATGGATGGACAAATCCCACTCTTGATCTTATGTGCCTCAACACATATTTTTAGAATACTCAATTCCACCTTTATAACCACCCAGTTACGAAGTGGTGTTTGATGTCATCAAAGTATCCATCCGGTGATTGTGATTAACAAGATCTCATGGTCAAAGGAATTAGCTTACTATGTATTTGAAAGCATATATCAAATGAACTATTTTAAATGACTTGATCTTATGCAACGCTTAACTATAGGAGTGTGTCCATCACATCATTCTTCTAATGATATGACCTTATTATTAATAACATCCAATATCCATGATCATCTATTAATCAACAAGATAGTTTAACAAGAGGCTTTACTAGGGACTATTACATGTTTACAAAACACACAAGTATTAATGTTTCCTGTTAATACAATTATAGCATGTGATGTAAACATTTATCATAAACATAAAGATATGATAATAACCATTTTATTATTGCCTTTTGGGCATATCTCCAACATGGCATTGTAAGAGATAAGACAAGATAAAGATAAGATAAGAAGTACTAATGTGAATGATGGATTTTTGAATAACCTTCCCTTCCGATGTTTAGGAAGCAAGTGAAAATTTATAAACCGGAAAAGTTTGATTTTTTTGCCGCCAAGGACCAAAGTGGTTTCCTTCCTATATAGTACAGTACAACTCCTAGTCCACGCCAACGCGGCTGCCAAACACGCCAGAGAAATAGAGCCGCCCCCTCGAAAAAAACAGAGCCGTCTTAAGAGGCACACGTGCGCAACGCCACACTGTGGACGAGGGAGAGATCAGCCAGGCCGGTGCGTGAGGGGAGAGGGGTGGAGAGAGGCATCGAATGAGAGAGCAAACACACTTTCAATTTTTTGCGTGCATAGGTCCTGAAATTTACTACTAGTAGAGTGTACTACACTGTAATGGCGGCAGGAGTACCTCGTGTCAGGAACCCATCATAATAAACTTTGCTCTGACATCGAACCGCCTTCAACTCCTCTTCTCTCTTCACTGCTTCCCTCTTCCCCTACCTACGTTTTATTCTCTCTACATGCACATCGTGTGGACAGACGTGAGCATATGTCCAAGCAAAATAAATATAATAGTACTAGTAGTAGTAGTAGTAGTAGTAGTAGTAGTAGTAGTAGTAGTAGTAGTAGTAGTACTAAGCTCCACCGTTTAGACAGTGTCCAAATGAGACGATTCGTGTGACCCGCTAAACTGAAGACGTGTGCATAGAAGTTTTATAGCTTGGTCATACACTACCAAGTGGGCCCATTATTTGCTTTCTCCTTAGGGCATCCGCAATGTGTAAAAAAAGCACGCTTTAAGGCATATAGTAGTACATTATGGAGAAAATAAAGTTACCTCAAGCTTGTGGGTGTAACATCCCTAAAATCATGATTTCAAAGTTTGCATACCATTCATGCATGCATATAGTTTTGAGATCAATTCCAAACCAAATTCAAGAAAACAGAAGCACATAGTGCAATCATTTTATGTGAGCAAACTTAAATCAAATGGCCATCCCCATTTCAGAGCTTAAGTGTTTTAAACCAAGTTTGTTTGCTTCCTAGTTGATTGGATTGAGTGTGGAGTTTTGAACAAATTATACAAAATAAAAATGGTTTCAAAACCATTTTCAAATCATTTGCAAAACAAGTGCCATAGCACTGTTTATTTTGTTTAGTCAAAAGAACCAAGCTTGAGCAGAGAGACCACTTGTTTTTATGCCTTGAAATGTGAATGTTGCACCCTACAAAATCCTGGAAAAAGTTTGAATTCAAAAGCTTTTGAAAATCATTTGAAAATAAATCCAGAAAATCAAAACAGAAAAAGAAAAGGAGAAAGGAAATAGAAAAGGGTCGGCGCCAGGATTTGAGCCCAGCAACAGATCCAGCCCAACTAGCCCACCCGGGTCTCCCCTCTCTCTCGCACGCGCAGACGCACCCACGGAGTCACTGACGCTCGGACCCCACTCCCCCTCTGTTCTATTCACTGACAAGCGGGCCCTCTCCACGTCGACTCCTTCTTCCCCAAATCTCACGCGCAGACGCCGTCGCCGGTGGCCGTTGCTGCGTTGATTCCGCGGAGTAATTGCCATTGATTCGCCGAGCGTTTCTTGTCGAGCCTCTGCCTACTTAAGCTCCTCCCCACTCTGCTCCATTCCCCTCACTCAATTTTCTCTCCACGCCACCAGGTTGCTCGCAACTCGCCAAACACCGCCGCAGCTCCAACGACCTCCGGCAGCAAATTCCGGTGAGTTTCGACCGCCCCTGAGCCTCTGATTCAAATGAATGTGTCCAGCATGATCTCGTGCATCTTCTGACACCCTTTGCTTGCCTGCTTGTGACCCAGGACACCGTCCCCGTTCGTGCCCGCAACCGACCGAGCCGCCACTCAACTCCGGCGACCGATTACGGTAAGCAGAGCGCGCCCCTTGATCTCTCTCGCATACGAGGTTGTTAGCCACCGTCTTCTAAACCATCTGGTTCATGTTAGGGCGACGCGGAACCTCGGCAACGACTTCGACAACAACCACCTGACGCCGTGCACGACTGCGGCGAGGAATCCCCGACGACTCCGAGCGCCCCTTGCCAAGCCACCGCCATGTTGAGCTTCACCTCGTCACTGCGGTTCAGGTGAGCACCTTCTTCCTTCCCCGGGCGACCTAGAACGCCGGCACATCGACAGGCGCTCACGCTTCGCCCGCGCTTAGCGCCAGTCCTTGGTCATTTGATCAAGAGCCGCTGGATCTAGATCCAACTCGTATAATAGAATCACTTAAACGATGCGGTACGTTAGATCTGAGCCGTGCGCGTTCACTTAAATCCAACGATCTGCGTCGATCGATCCGCCCGAACCGGTACGGGCCAATAGGAAACAGACGTGTGGCAGTGAGTTAGATTTAAAACAGATTTTGAATCAGATTTTAGTTCAAATTTGTTTTGTTTGTAACTTTTTTTCCCACGTTAGATTTTGGCAAATTTTATACCGTTGGAATCAGGAAGACAAGCCCTTTCTAATTATGCAATGTGTTTAATGTTTAGCTTCTGTTAAAATGGTTTCTTTTGCAAAAACATGTGTAGGGCTTATTTAGTCATGTGAATTGTTTAGGAATTGTTTTAGTGTTAAATAAAATTTGGTTTGGCAAAGTTTGGACTTGTTTAGAATTCAGTACTATGCACTTTCTTGGTTGAGTTTTAAAAATCATCACTTAACATCTTGCATGCATGCATATATATTTTTGATTGTATATGTTTTGTATGTGATTGTGGCTATATTCTATGTGTAGATTTTGGTGCTAGTGATTGTGATTGTGAAGAGTGCTACTCTCCCAACTACCAAGGCAAGTGGTACTTCATGAATATTTCTATCCCTATTTTTTATACAAGGATTAGAAATATTTTGCTAAGTCTTGCATGATACTATTTTTGCCAAATGCCATGTTGGGAAATCCTAAGTAGTTGTAGAATTGCTAGGAAATTTCTAAGTAAAGTACTATCTATGCCATGCTTAGCCTATCTAGTAGCAAACAAGGGTTGGTAAAATATACATGCTATGATGAAAATATTTCTAAGTCTTTGGACTTATGTTTTTCTTAATAAAACAACTAAGTCAATGAATCACCTGGGTGGAAAGGGACTTGATTGGTGGTTTTTGGTTGAGTGGTTACACAAGGCCCATGGCTATGGTTTACCTTGTGTATCTCACTTGTGGAAAGCCACCCAGGTACAAAGGGATTTTAGAGGCCAAGTGTTGAGAAGCTTCTAGTGCAGCCACTTGGAAATATGGGCTCTGCCTGAATCACATAGGTTGCTAGAACTTAGCCATTTGGTCAGTTGGTGGTAGTGGGAATGATAGGCTGGAATGCGTCCATTTGGTCTAAGGGAAGGCTTCTGAAAGGTCCTGTCATGGTGAAACCAAGTCTGGTAGGGAAAGTGCACAACCTTTGCAGATGGAAAAATCTAAGTACTTAGCCAAGTCCATGGCAATGGACAACTTGAGCATCAAGACATGGAAGCTATCAAGAATCTCATCATTCCAACTTCTAAGTAAAACTTGTGGGTGAACAAGGGTGAAGGACCACAATGTCTATTGATGGTTCCTTGGGAAAAGTTTTGACAAAGAAAAACTTAGTGATTTCAACTAATAGGAAAAACCTATTTTGGGCAAAGCAAGACAAGCTACACTTAGCCAAATTGCATATAGTAATATAGTCCGCCTAAATTTTACTAAGGTATCACTTGCCAATACTATTCCAAAGTATTGACCCACTGTGGCTATAACTTGTGATGTTGCAGGTTACTCTGATGAGGATTAGGTGTCACGAGTCTACACTCAACATGTTTGCCTGTGGCACATGAAGATGAAGACTTATATTTTTATTCAAACTCTTGTATTAGGCCTGTGGCCTTGAGTTGTAAAGACTATGTTTATCTCTGGAATGGATGTAATAAATGACCTTTGTATCTGTGTACTTCATCTTAAACTGTGGATGCTAGCAATGATCCAGGGACTAGCATTGCAATCACAGGGATCATTTTCCTTTACAAAGGAGGGATCTTACAGATGGTATCGAACCTTTGTGTTGCCTGTAGGATTATGACCCTAGGATTGGAAACCACTAAGGAAAAAATTTCAACTTCTACACTTGTCTATTCTTCTCGTAAACTTTTCTAATCTTCTCTCTCATCTCTATTTGTAGATGAACTCCATGAACGAAGCCGTGAGGAATGGACCACTCATGACAATGGCTTTGGAGTGTGAGACAGAATTCCCCAAGGCTCTCAAGGACCTCATGGTTGCATTAGATATACAAGGTGCAGCTGTGTACAAGGGTTTTCCAGTGATGGATGAAGGAGTGGAATACTGGTGGGTGCAACTTCACTTGTATAAAAACAAGGAAGACAACCATCAGGAAAAAGGATTCTGCATGTTCACCAATTCAGTGGTGCACCCTACATTCTTTGAATCAGCAAGGGATGCAGCTTGGAAGACCATCAAAGAACTTGGTGATAGAGTCAAGTGCAGAATGCTCAACCTCCAAAATGATCTAAGGAAAGAGAAGGAACATACCCAAGAGTTGGAAGCTACCAACCAAACCTTAAGAGGAGAAATTATAGACTTAGTGATGGAATCATGTGAGCAAGATAGGCTGATTGCTTCTAGAAACATTGTGTTAGCCAACAGATCCAATGAGATAGGATTGTAAATGTACTTCGTTAGTTGGACCACCACCTATCACCTTATTTTCCAAAATGTTGCTTAAAATAAGATTAAACCTTGGTTGTTGTAATGGTTTCATGTATGCATGACTTGTGTGTTTTGCTTCCCAAGGATATGTATGTGATGTTATGTCTTTTGTTTTACCTTGATTTGTGTTGTTCTAACTTTTCTATCTTATAAATAGATGCCTATTACCATCAGCACTGTTGAGGAGTTCCAGGTTACCCGCTTTGGTCCTCGTATCGTTGAGCTTACCACTTTGCTCAATCTCCCTCTTCCCACCATCATGGTGCATCCCCTCACCAAGTTTGAGAGGAAGGACCTCTGGGGCTTCAAGGTCAACCAGCCCGGACGCCAGACGAAGCCTACCACGGAGGCCATTGTCTTCAAGCTCATGCACGATGACAGGGAGAGAGGCCTTGAGGTAGTTATGTAGGACTGATAGGGGCGTGCTAGGGCGACACTCCCGACAGGTTAGAGGTACCCACTTCCACCTCTTCTAAGACGTGATGAGGATGGAGAGTCCATCGAATCGAGGGACGATTCGAGGGACGCAAAGCCGATACGCCTGTACCTCCGGGACTTAGAGTCTCTCATTAGGCACGTGGACACGGACAAGACCAATGTCATGCTCAAGAATGATGAGCTCCAGTGCAGCTTGAGAAGGACAAGCTCTTGGCAGCAAGGCAGAGATAGTCAAGGAAATGAGGCGAAGTTCGAGACCAGACAGGAAGTTCAAGAGTCGGAGAAGCGTGTCGGGATAGGAACAAGAAGATCCGGGACATGACTGAAGAACTGCAGTCCAAGGACTTCGAGCTAGAGCAGCAGCAGTCGGTGATTGAGAGGCTTCGTTCCCAGAAGAGGGCTCTCAAGGCCAAGATACAGACCTTGACCACTAGCATTGAGGAGAACAAGACCGCGATGGAGAACACAGGTCTTACCTTTGTCGAGGAGGAGATTGATGCCGATGAGAAGACTTGACTACTCGTTTATCTTTTATTATCATACTTGTTATTTGAGAACTTGTTATTGGACCATCCGACATGTGGATGGCTTGCTACTTGTGTGTTTTATCTTACGAACTTGTTATCTTGTTGTTGAACTTTTATCTTTGTGTTGCATTCTTGTGTTTTCTTATGTGATGTAATGTGCATGAAAGCATCTATGGGTATCTCATTCTTATCTCTATTTGAACAAACCACAGATGCCTCCCCGTCGTGCAAACCCCAACCCCAACCGCAACAACAACATCACTCCAGAAATGCAGCAAATGATGACTGCTCAAACACAACTGATGAAGATGATGACAATGTTCATCCAGAACCAAAACAATAACAATAATAATAACAACAACAACAATAAAAACAACAACAACCCTCCGAGCTTTGATATGCTTACCAGATTCTTGAGATTGAGGCCAGCAAAGTTCTCAGGAACGACTGATCCCATGGTAGCCAATGATTGGCTACGCTCAGTAAACAAGGACTTGGTAACCGTGATGTCACGGATCTTTGAAAAAGGTCGACGGCACATCCGCTGGAAGGGCCAGCCGCCACTTGGTGGGACAACTTCCAGGTCACCACTCCCATAGATGAAGTGACATGGGCTATCTTTGAGGATGGCTTTCGTACTGCTCATATCTCATCAGGAGTGATGAGTCTGAAAAATAAAGAGTTCCACAATCTAAAGAAGCGTCACCGCAGCGTGGCTGAATACATTGAGGAGTTCAACAATCTGGCGCGTTATGCACCGGATGAAGTTGACACTGATGCCAATAGAAAGGAAAATTTTCTTGAAGGCTTGAATGATGAGCTGAATCTGCAATTGGCTGTGGCCTATGTTCCCACTTATCAGTCGCTCTGTGACAAGGATGCTATTTTTGAGAACAAAATGAAGCAAGTTGAGAGTAGAAAGATGAAGCACTCCGACAAGCATAGCTCGGGATCGTATCACAAACGATCTCATTATGGTGACAGCGGAAGATCAGGATCCCACAAGCATGGGAAATTCAACAAGAACCACAACCACAACCGTCATGACAACAAGCATCACCGTAGTCATGACAATGACAAGTACAAGAACCACAAGAGTGTACATAAGAGCCACCACAGTGGTAATGGAAGTGGAAGTGGAAGTCAGCCTGTTAAGAGAGACATCAGTCAGGTTGAATGCTTCAAATGCAAGAAGATGGGTCATTATGCAAATGAATGCCCAGAAAATAAAGTTGAAGGACCTAACAATCCCAACCCTTTTCAGAAGGGACAGGTAAACCACATCAATGTGGAGGAGGTCTATGAGGAGCCTGATGCTGTTGCTGGTAAGTTCAGACTCAATTCTATTCTAGCATTTGTACTCTCTGATACTGGTGCATCTCATTCATTCATATCAAGAGCATTTTTTGAAAGAAATGAACTACCGGTAGAAACTATTGGGTGTCCTATAAAAGTAAGTTCTCCTGTTGGAGAAATGATAGCGAATTCAGGATGTCATGATCTAGTCATAGAATTTGGAAAGTATAAGTTTCCCGTTAACTTGATAATTCTAAAATCCCAAGGATTAGATGTCATTCTGGGAATGGACTGGATGACTAAGTACAAAGGAGTGATAGATTGTGCCAACCATACTGTCTCACTCACAACTCCAGAAAATAAAAGGATCAGATTCAAGACCAACTTTGAAGCAAAAAGGAGTATGCTTAATTCTCTTAAGGGGGTTAGCATGGATAGTGTTCCAATTGTGAGTGAGTATCCGGATGTGTTTCCGAAAGAATTGCCGGGAATGCCACCAGATAGAGATGTGGAGTTTCTGATAGATTTGGTACCAGGGTCTGGACCAATAGCAAAGGGACCGTATAAAATGTCAGTTGATGAACTAAAAGAACTCAAGAAACAACTTGGAGAACAATTGTAGAAAGGATTCATTCAACCAAGTTCTTCATCTTGGGGAGACCCAGTCTTGTTTGTGGAGAAGAAAGATAGAAGTCAAAGGTTATGCATAGATTACCGTTCACTCAACGAGGTAACTATCAAGAATAAATATCCTTTGCCTAGAATCAATGACTTGTTTGATCAGCTTGAAGGAGCATGTGTGTTCTCAAAGATTGATCTAAGGTCAGGCTATTTTCAACTCAAGATAAGGGAACAAGACATACCTAAAACAGCGTTCACTACAAGTTATGGATTGTATGAGTATATCGTAATGCCTTTTGGATTGACAAATGCTCCAGCATACTTCATGAATATGATGAACAAGGTGTTCATGGAATTTCTTGACAAGTTTGTTGTCATTTTCATCGATGACATCTTAGTTTACTCCAAGAGCAAAGAAGAGCATGAAGGACATTTGCGTTTGATACTTGAGAAGTTACAGGAGCATAAACTCTATGCCAAATTCAGCAAGTGTGAGTTTTGGTTGGAGGAAGTTGGATTTATTGGTCATGTTATGACAAAGGATGGTGTAGAAGTTGATCCTGCTAAAGTTTCAGCTGTGACTGAATGGGAATCTCCCAAGTCCGTGAAAGAAGTTCGTAGTTTCCTTGGCTTAGCAGGTTACTACAGCAGGTTCATTGAGAATTTCTCTAAGGTAGCTAAGCCCATGACTGAATTGTTAAAGAAAGACAAGAAGTTTGCCTGGACTGAAGGTTGTGAACTCAGCTTTCAGGAGTTGAAGAAGAGACTTTTTTTTTGAAGTAGAGTTGAAGAAGAGACTTATGACAGCACCAGTCTTGTGTCTGCCAGATTTGGAAAAAGATTTCCAAGTATATTGTGATGCATCTCATCAAGGATTGAGTGAAGTACTTATGCAAGACGGTAAAGTTGTGGCTTATGCCTCGAGACAACTCAAAACTCATGAAGTAAACTATCCTACTCATGATTTAGAGTTAGCCTCTGTTGTCCATGCACTAAAAACATGGAGACACTATCTTTTGGGAAAACGTTTTGAAGTGTTCACAGATCACAAAAGTTTGAAGTATATCTTCACCTAGAAGGAAATTAATATGAGACAAAGAAGATGGTTAGAACTTATCAAGGACTATGACTTAAGTTTGCAATACCATCCCTGTAAAGCAAATGTTGTAGCATATGCTCTAAGTCGTAAGGTTTTTGTGAATGGCCTTACCAAAGGAGAATTGCCACATGATCTGTGTACCCAATTTAGAAAACTCAGATTGGAGATTGTGCCTGAAGGACATCTCATGACTTTGGATGTTCAATCCACTTTGTTGGACAAGATCAGAGAATCCCAGAAGACTGATAAGGAAATTGAAGAGATTAAGGAAAAGATTGGCAAAGGAAAAGCCAAAGAATTCCATGAAGACGAACAGGGTACTTTATGGCATGGGAAACATATTTGTGTTCCACAAGACCCGGAGTTGCGGAAACTGATTTTGTAGGAAGCACACAACTCTCCATATTCTATTCACCCGGGTAACACCAAAATGTACATGGACATGAAAGAAAGATTTTGGTGGAATAATCTCAAGAAGGACATCGCCGAACATATTGCTTTGTGTGATGTGTGTAGTAGAGTGAAAGCGGAACATCAGAAACCGGCAGGTTTGCTTCAACCACTACCTATTCCTGATTGGAAGTGGGACAAGATTGGTATGGATTTAATTACCGGATTACCAAGGACCCGGTCAGGATACAATTCTATTTGGGTAGTAGTATATCGCCTAACTAAAGTGGTTCATTTCATACCCGTGAAGACAACCTACACAAGTGCTAAGTTAGCCAAAATCTACATGAGTAGAATTGTGTGTCTACATGGAGTACCCAAGAGTATTGTGTCTGATAGGGGAACTCAATTCACTTCCCATTTTTTAAGATAGTTACATGATTCATTGGGAACAAGGTTGGAATTCAGTACTGCTTTTCATCCTCAAACATATGGACAAACAGAAAGAACTAATCAGATTCTTGAAGACATGTTGAGGGCGTGTGCCTTAGACTATGGAGCCAGTTGGGATGAAAGTCTGCCTTACGCAGAATTTTCTTATAACAACAGCTATCAAGCCAGCATTTAGATGGCACCGTTTGAGTTTCTCTACGGAAGAAAATGTACCACCCCATTGTTATGGAATGGTGTGGGAGAAAGAAGTTTATTCGGGCCAGATCTTATCAAAGAAGCCGAAGAGAAGGTCAAGTTGGTTAAGGACAGGTTGAAGATAGCACAGTCCCGACAGAAAAGCTATGCAGATCCTAAGCGTAGAGAAGTCACCTACGAAGTGGGTGATAGAGCCTATCTTAGAGTGTCACCATTTCGTGGAGTGAAAAGATTCGGAGTCAAAGGAAAATTGGCACCAAGATATGTTGGGCCATTCAAGATTTTGAGTCGCAAAGGAGAAGTTGCCTATGAAATTGAACTGCCAGAATCTCTGTCAGCTGTCCATAATGTGTTCCATGTGAGCCAGCTTAAGAAATGTCATCCTGAAATGGAAGAAACTTCTTTGAAGGATACTATACCTCTGGAGGAAGTTCAATTAGAAAGTGATCTCACTTATGAAGAGAAACCTATCAAGATTCTTGAAACTTCAGAAAGAGTCACAAGGACTAAGACTATGAAGTTTTGCAAAGTGCAGTGGAATCATCATTCCGAAGAGGAAGCAACATGGGAAAGAGAAGATGATCTTCGGAAAGACCACCCTCACCTATTTGCTAGCCAATCCGAATCTCGAGGGCGAGATTCACCTTAAGGGGGTTAGATTTGTAACATCCCTAAAATCATGATTTCAAAGTTTGCATATCATTCATGCATGCATATAGTTTTGAGATCAATTCCAAACCAAATTCAAGAAAACAGAAGCATATAGTGCAATCATTTTATGTGAGCAAACTTAAATCAAATGGCCATCCCCATTTGAGAGCTTAAGTGTTTTAAACCAAGTTTGTTTGCTTCCTTGTTGATTGGATTGAGTGTGGAGTTTTGAACAAATTATACAAAAAAAATGGTTTCAAAACCATTTTCAAAACATTTGCAAAACAAGTGCCATAGCACTGTTTATTTTGTTTATTCAAAAGAACCAAGCTTGAGCAGAGAGACCACTTGTTTTTATGCCTTGAATTGTGAATTTTGCACCCTACAAAATCCTGGAAAAAGTTTGAATTCAAAATCTTTTGAAAATCATTTGAAAATCAATCTAGAAAATCAAAACAGAAAAAGAAAAGGAGAAAGGAAATAGAAAAGGGTCGGCGCCAGGATTTGAGCCCAGCAACAGATCCAGCCCAACTATCCCACCCGGGTCTCCCCTCTCTCTCTCTCGCACGCGCAGACGCACCCACGGAGTCACTGACGCTCGGACCCCACTCCCCCTCTGTTCTATTCGCTGACAAGCGGGCCCTCTCCATGTCGACTCCTTCTTCCCCAAATCTCGCGCGCAGACGCCGTCGCCGCTGGCCGTTGCTGCGTTGATTCCGCGGCGTAATTGCCATTGATTCGCCGAGCGTTTCTTGTCGAGCCTCTGCCTACTTAAGCCCCTCCCCACTCCGCTCCATTCCCCTCACTCAATTTTCCCTCCATGCCACCAGGCTGCTCGCAACTCGCCAAACACGGCCGCAGCTCCGACGACCTCCGGCATCAAATTCCGGTGAGTTCCGACCGCCCCTGAGCCTCTGATTCAAACGAATGTGTCCAGCATGATCTCGTGCATCTTCTGAAACCCTTTGCTTGCCTGCTTGTGACCCAGGACGCCGTCGCCGTTCGTGCCCGCAACCGACCGAGCCGCCACTCAACTCCGGCGACCGATTACGGTAAGCAGAGCACGCCCCTTGATCTCTCTCGCATACGAGGTTTTCGCCACCGTCTTGCACATGTTCTAAACCATCTGGTTCGTGTTAGGGCAACGCGGAACCTCAGCAACGACTTCCACAGCAACCACCTGACGCCGTGCACGACTCCGGCGAGGAATCCCCGACGACTCCGAGCGCCCCTTGCCAAGCCACCGCCACGTTGAGCTTCACCTCATCACAGCGGTTCAGGTGAGCACCTTCTTCCTTCCCCGGGCGACCTAGAACGCCGGCATCGCCACTGACAGAGCGCTCCGCCGCGCTAGCGCCGCCAGTCCTTGGTCGTTTGATCAAGAGCCGTTGGATCTAGATCCAACGCGTATAATAGAATCACTTAAACGAAGCGGTATGTTAGATCTGAGTCGTGCGCGTTCACTTAAATCCAACGATCTGCGTCGATCGATCCGCCCGAACCGGTACGGGCCAATAGGAAACAGACGTGTGGCAGTGAGTTAGATTTAAAACAGATTTTGAATCAGATTTTTGTTCAAATTTGTTTTGTTTGTAACTTTTGTTTCCCACGTTAGATTTTGGCAAATTTTATACCGTTGGAATCAGGAAGACAAGCCCTTTCTAATTATTCAATGTGTTTAATGTTTAGCTTTTCGTTAAAATGGTTTCTTTTTCAAAAACATGTGTAGGGCTTATTTAGTCATATGAATTATTTAGGAATTGTTTTAGTGTTAAATAAAATTTGGTTTGGCAAAGTTTGGACTTGTTTAGAATTCAGTACTATGCACTTGCTTGGTTGAGTTTTAAAAATCATCACTTAACATCTTGCATGCATGCATATATATTTTTGATTGTATATGTTTTGTATGTGATTGTGGCTATATTCTATGTGTAGATTTTGGTGCTAGTGATTGTGATTGTGAAGAGTGCTACTCTCCCAACTACCAAGGCAAGTGGTACTTCATGAATATTTCTATCCCTATTTTTTATACAAGCATTAGAAATATTTTGCTAAGTCTTGCATGTTACTATTTTTGCCAAATGCCATGTTGGGAAATCCTAAGTAGTTGTAGAATTGCTAGGAAATTTCTAAGTTAAGTACTATCTATGCCATGCTTAGCCTAGCTAGTAGCAAAAAAGGTTTGGTAAAATATACATGCTATGATGAAAATATTTCTAAGTCTTTGGACTTATGTTTTTCTTAATAAAACAACTAAGTCAATGAATCACCTGGGTGGAAAGGGACTTGATTGGTGGTTTTTGGTTGAGTGGTTACACAAGGCCCATGGCTATGGTTTACCTTGTGTATCTCACTTGTGGAAAGCCACCCAGGTACAAAGGGATTTTAGAGGCCAAGTGTTGAGAAGCTTCTAGTGCAGCCACTTGGAAATATGGGCTCTGCCTGAATCACATAGGTTGCTAGAACTTAGCCATTTGGTCAGTTGGTGGTAGTGGGAATGATAGGCTGGAATGCGTCCATTTGGTCTAAGGGAAGGCTTCTGAAAGGTCCTGTCATGGTGAAACCAAGTCTGGTAGGGAAAGTGCACAACCTTTGCAGATGGAAAAATCTAAGTACTTAGCCAAGTCCATGGCAATGGACAACTTGAGCATCAAGACATGGAAGCTATCAAGAATCTCATCATTCCAACTTCTAAGTAAAACTTGTGGGTGAACAAGGGTGAAGGACCACAATGTCTATTGATGGTTCCTTGGAAAAAGTTTTGACAAAGAAAAACTTAGTGATTTCAACTAATAGGAAAAACCTATTTTGGGCAAAGCAAGCCAAGCTACACTTAGCCAAATTGCATATAGTAATATAGTCCACCTAAATTTTACTAAGGTATCACTTGCCAATACTATTCCAAAGTATTGACCCACTGTGGCTGTAACTTGTGATGTTGCAGGTTACTCTGATGAGGATTAGGTGTCATGAGTCTACACTCAACATGTTTGCCTGTGGCACATGAAGATGGAGACTTATATTTTTATTCCAACTCTTGTATTAGGCATGTGGCCTTGAGTTGTAAAGACTATGTTTATCTCTGGAATGGATGTAATAAATGACCTTTGTATCTGTGTACTTCATCTTAAACTGTGGATGCTAGCAATGATCCTGGGACTAGCATTGCAATCACAGGGATCCTTTTCCTTTACAAAGGAGGGATCTTACAGTGGGTTTCGCAAATATTTTCAGAACTAATTCTAAATAGTTAAACCTATGACATTTGACCAAATTTGAGATAATTTGAATTAAAAATTGTTTTAAATTCATAATTCCAAATAATATATGTTTTTGAATCATAAAAAAGCCAGGAATATGAATATGCTATTTAAAATAACATTTGAGCAATTTAAAATTTCTAAATAATTTAAATGCTAATAAATGCTAATATATTAATAAATTTGTTATTAAATAAACTAGTATATATCAATATAATTAAATTTGATAAAAGTTACAATATTTAGGGTTTATGGTTTAGGGTTTTGGGTTTAGGGTTTAGGGTTTCGGATTTAGTCCCTCTGAATGGAAATTTTAGTCCCGGTTGTAGCCACTAACCGGGACTAAAGATATTTCCCGCCATTTCTTACCGCTTCCTGCCAAGTTTTCCCGCCCTTTCCCTTTGATGGGAGCTTTTAGTCCTGGTTGTAGCCACTAACCAGGACTAAAGATATTTCCCGCCATTTCCCACTGCTTCCTGCCAAGTTTTCCTGCCCTTTACCTCTGACCGGAGCTATAATCCTGGTTGTAGCCACTAACCGGGACTAAAGATATTTCCTGCCATTTCCCACCACTTCCCACCATGTTTTCCTACCCTTTCCCTCTATATATAGGCCAACTTCTCCATAGCTATCCACGCATCCACACCTTCCTCTCTCACAACAATGGACAGTGCATACTGAGCCATTCTGACCCTCAAGGAGACCGAGGCGTTGTGCGCCTCCAGCTACCCATGCCTGCCGGGCTACCAGCCGCCTAAAGACTGGATGATGAGCGCTTGTGGGGTTCCTGTCCCTCCTGTGCCTCAAGGTTCCGCCCACCAGGCGATCATCACGAACCACTTCTACCATGAGCTCACGCCGGAGCAATGAATGGATCCCCATTGGGGTCCCGACAACTATGACAACGAGAATTCCTTCTTTTCTAACCGGCAAGAAAGGGAGCCCACTAGGTACGAGGGTGACGGCCCTCCCCTAGTGAACCACCATGAAGCCGGTCGCCGCCTGTGGTGGTAGAACCGGACTATCGTCGGCGTGACGCGCTACATCACGAAGGGAGATCATCCTCGCCTAAGGTGCCCGCACCCGCCACAGAGCCATATGAAGGGTGGCGGTGGTGAAGACCGCAGATGTGGCGGCATCGTCATCCAAGAGACCCCTCCCCCACGTGTCGTGAATCCGAGGAAGGAGTGGTAGGTGCCCCAGAATATGCTATGGTGAGACTGAGGATCCAGCCGCGTGCACCTAGTGATGATGATGAAGACAAAGACGACCCTGAAGCTATGTACTATAGGGATAGATATGAGAATGACAGAAGGGGGGCCTTTAGTCATGATTCCATATTATCGGTTTTTAATATTAATAAATGTCTTGAGTGTTAGTACCGGTTTGTGATACTATGCCCATATTGTGCATGCATGTGCATCTTGGGATGGCGAACAATGTTGCAGGAGGAAGTTTTCCTTTTCGTTCGCCAGAAAATCCATTTTCCGATCACGAAAAAGGGGTGTTTTGTGAAGCAACCACCAAAATGCTATTTCAAAATACTACCACCCCATTTTTCAGAAATACTAGAACACCTTACATGGAAGATCTCCCAACCGGGATATCTCAAACCTTTCTTTACTTCTCGGGTGAAAAAGACAAATGCCAACTGAATCGGTAGGAAGTGGGTCCGGTTTGAACTACAGGTACATGATCTAACGCTCATGATTTTCGGAAAAAAATCATTTTTAGACTCACAATATGATGTTTCTTTAGAGATCCAATGCAAGTTTTAGCGAGTCTCATCCCCCATCTTCATGCCCGCCGTTTTGACCCATTAGTCCGGGTTTGTGTCTCAAACCTGGACTAGTGGTCTCTTACGGACCGAGACAAATGAATTCGGGGTTTCGGGCCATCCGGTTCGGACCATTAGTCCTGGCCATGGCTGGGTCCGGTACTAATGGCCGGAACCAAAGGTCATTTTTCTACTAGTGGTTGTTGTGACCTTGGATCAACAGAGATCCTAAGTCCCTGTGATTTACATGCTAGTCCCTGGATTAATATCTAGCACTCACAGTCGATGAATATCATGTAAAACACAAAGTCATTATTACACGAGGAATCTAGAGTATGAAATTATTACAAATTTTCTTAGCATTAAGCTAGCTCAAATAACAGCGGAAACATAAAAACAGATTGAGTCCATCAACGCCCCAGTCTTGTTGAGTGTAGACTCGCGACTCCTACACACCTTTCAATCTTCGGATTCTGCACATAAGACTTGCAGCCAACAAGTTGGGTCAATACTTTGAATGTATTGGCAAATTACACCAAGGAAAGATAAAGACTAACTCTACATGCAAGGCTAATTTAGGATGTGGAGTTTATTTTCTCAAAGCTAATTTTCTTAAGTATGGAAAAGGAGAGAGAATTTCCCTACTTTATAAACATTTGCTTAAGTAATATATGGTCGAATGGCACACGAGGATATTACTCACCAAGTGTCCAAACAACCTAACACTTGGATATTACTCACCAAGTTCCCAAAACCCACCCAATAGCGATATGACTCACGCCTTGGGTTTAAAAAAGTTTAAGTTTTGAAAGAGAGTGAGGAATATCCTTCAGAGGCTCCATCCTTCAGATGCTCAATATTGTTCTATTTCTGTAATCACGGTTGATCGATCAGATTGCAATACTCTCGAGAGTTGTGCACTTTACCCACAATCAACGATCAAGTCCTTTAAAGACAAGATCATGGCGAGGCTTTCCCTTAGTAGCCCCTCTACCAGCTGGATCTAACCATGCCAAGAACCTCCAAATGTTGGTACCCCGGTGAGGTTTCCCACTAAGTACTAGGCCAATACAGAGCCCATATGTATTGTGGTTGCACTGGAAGCTTCTGAATTCTGAAACATGGCAGACTTCTTTGATTCCTGGATGACCGTCCTCTACACAAATCTCACTCGTTGTCCTGACAACCATTCCACCAAGAAGAAAACTTAGTTTTATTTTGAAGTGGATTTGAGAAGAAAATATTGCTCAAGAGAGCCTTTATACTTAGAAAAATTCATTGTCTTTCGAACCCCCCAAAGGTACTTTATATATATAGCATAGCAAGAAGTACTTAGAAAAAACAGGGGAACCTATTAGGAAGGGAAAAATCCTAAGTACAGAGCTACTCATGGCATACTACAAAAATCATCGCACTTGCAAAATAATACTTAGAAAATTCTACTAGAATATCCTACACATGCATACTACAGAATTTTGAGGATCACATGCGTAGAATAAATCTGGGACAAAAATATGAACAAGTGGTGTAACTTTCCTTGATCCGAGCAGCACTCTACATAATAGTACTCCTCAGCGCACTCCGAACAATCTAACAGAATACATACATAGATCTAATCACAACTTGCACAAAATAATGCCACATAAATAATATGCATGCATGCAACATGGTAATATGCAATATTGTGTTCTAATTTGACCAAGGTATCCTTGTTGGGTTGATAATTTGTTGGGGATGTTGTTAATATTATTTTCCCATAGATTTTAATTAATTTGGATCATTACTTTAATTTATAGGCTCATAAGGAGATCCAACCATCTAATTAGCCCCGAATAAGATCTAAAGATCATAAGCAAGATTTTATAATTTTAGTCAGTAGGCATTGTAAAAACAAAGCCAACATAACAAGAATCGACTAAAATGGAGTTCTAATTATTTTTCTATGAATTAAATAATCCAAACTAAATATTAAATCCTACACAGAAAACACTACGGCAAACTCCTAATTTTTTTCAGATCTGTGTTCTACAAAATTGAATCCAACGGTATATTATACGCGATTTTTGGCCAAGTGGTTGAATTTATATAAATTTTGCAAGATTCAAATATAATCTGCCTATTTAAAACCTAAATCTATCAGATCTGAGACAAGTGTCAGTTTCTGATTGGCCCAGCAAGGCGACGCGGAGCTGACGCGAGCGTGCCATGCGGCACCACGCGATTCTTCGTTACCCCTTCGCTTAGGATGGTCTAATCTAAACCGCGGGTTCTCGATCTAATGGATGGGGAGACGACGGCGACTTACAGGGCAGCGACGGCAGCGACGAGCGGTGGTGGCGTCGGTGGCGATGGGCGGCGGCGTCCTGGCGTGTTCCCGGGGCGATGGTGTGGTCAACGAGATGCAGCAGCTCCTCGCGGTCCTCGTCGCACGGACTTCGTCGTCCTCCTCCTCCTCCCGCTGCAAACCTTCGCTGGCGTCCGCGAGCTCCGGCGATGCGTCGGCGAGCTATTCCCGGCGACGTGCTGCACAAGGGAAGGAAATGAAGGAACGGGGTGAGGCGGTGTTGTACGGGGAAGCATTCTAGATGATAAAGAGGGCAAGGGGCGACGAGGGTGGTGCTCAACCGTGACCTCCGATCTTTGGCGGCGACAATGGCGGAGCGAAATCGGCAGCGATTCAGCGCGTTTAGCTAGGGTTTGGGGTTTAGGGTTTAGGGCAGCGATTCGGCGTGTTTATCTAGGGTTTTTCGAGGGGGAAACGACGAGAGGGGGTCGGGCCTTTATAGTCAAGATACTTGGAGGAGGGTTGGCCAAAAACAGTTGGGATTAGGGTTTATACGATTGTCGTTCGCGGCAGAGGGGAGCGTGTTTGTCACGGTCTCTATGAGGACAAGAACGGGGTGGGGGCCCCGCTTCAGCGACTACGCGCTGCGTGGATTGCGAGACGGCTAGAAGAGGCGGGCCAGCCCACGTGCTGTGTGGCGCTTGCTGCCAGGCGCGGTGGTAGATAGGTCGCGGGCTGGGCTAGCTGGCCCGCTTAGGTTAGTTAGTTTTTTTTATTCTTTTTCTTTTTCCATTTTTCTACTTTACTAAATCTTTAATAACTTCTTCATGACAAGCCAAAAACTAGTGAAACCAGTTTCTAAATTTTTGTAATAATAAGGTTGTCATCATAGAGCCAGAAAATATTATTTTTACAAAGCTTTAGGAAGGTCAAGCAAGGTAACACCCTTCTTGCTCATATACAGGAATTTTTTATTAGGGTTTGGTGATAGGGTTTTTGATGTAAATTTAACTTGTAGGATGCAATGATGCAAGGATGATGCATGCTTCTAGTAACATCTTAATATAAAAATCTGGGATTTTACAAACCTACCCCCATTAAGAAGAATCTCGTCCTCGAGATTCGGGTTGGCTACCAAAAAGGTGTGGGTGTTCCGCCTTCAAATCTTCTTCATGTTCCCACGTGGCTTCTACCTCGGAATGGTGGTTCCATTGGACCTTGCAGAATCTGATAGTCTTGGTACGGGTAATCCTTTCGGATGTTTCCAATATTTTGATGGGTTTTTCCTCATAGGTAAGGTCATTCTCCAATTGAACCTAATCTAGGGGAACTGTATCTCTTAGCGGTGTTTCGTCCATTTCGGGTTGGCACTTCTTTATTTGGGACACATGAAACACATCATGAACGGTCAACCCTTCTAGTAACTCCAACAGATAAGCTACTTCTCCTGTACGGGCCAGAACCTTATATGGTCCTATGAATCGTGGGGATAACTTACCCTTGATTCCAAACCTTTTAACTCCTCGTAGAGGTGAAACTCAGAGGTACGCGTGGTCCCCTATTTTATAAGTCACATCTCTGCTCTTGGAATCAACATAAATCTTTTGTCGGGATTGGGCTACCTTTAGCCTGTCTTGGATCTGTCGTACCTTTTCCTCGGCATCCTTGATCAACTCAGGACCAAACAGGCTACGCTCTCCAACTCCACTCCATAACAGCGGAGTCCTACACTTCATGCCATATAGAACATCAAACGGAGCCATCTTGATACTTGTTTGGTAATTGTTGTTGTACAAGAACTCAGCATATGGCAAGTTATCATCCCAATTAGACCCATAGTCTAGTGCACAAGTTCTCAACATATCCTCTAGAATCTGGTTCACCCTTTCTGTTTGGCCATCTGTTTGAGGGTGAAAAGCAGTACTGAATTCTAGTCTGGTTCCGAGAGACTCATGTAGCTGTCGCCAAAACTTCGAGGTGAACTGGGTGCCTCTATCTGACATAATTCCCTTGGGAACACCATGATGACTCACAATTCTTGACATGTATATCTTGTAAAGCTTAGCACTTGTGTATGTGGTCTTTATGGGGATAAAGTGAGCCACTTTGGTAAAGTGGTCCACCACTACCCAGATAGAATCAAATCCTGAACGAGTCCGGGGCAATCCCGTGATAAAGTCCATGCCTACCGTGTCCCACTTCTAGTCGGGTATAGGTAGTGGTTGCAGAAATCCTGCCGGTTTCTGATGCTCGGCCTTAACTCTATTGCATACGTCACACAGGGAAATATACTCGGCTATTTCTCTTTTCAAATTATTCCACCAGAATCTATCCTTTACATCCATGTACATCTTCGTGTTACGCAGATGAATTTGAGTATGGTGAATCGTGAGCCTCTTGTAAAATCAACTTTCTGATATCGGAGTCATTGGGAACGCACAAACGCTTTCCATACCAAAGGGTTCCTTGTTTGTCCAGACGGAAATCTTTTGCCTTCCCTTCACTTATTTTGACTCTTATTTCCTCCAACTCTTTATCTTCCTTTTGTGCTTCCTTGATTCTCTCTTGAAGAGTAGGCACTATTTCCATAGTCGCTACGTGTCCTTTCGGAACTATTTCTAGCCTGAGATCTTTAAACTGCTTGCTTAAATCCTCTGGGAGTTCCCCTGTGGTAAGTCCATTCACATAAACTTTACGATTTAAGGCATCAGCTACTACATTAGCCTTTCCGGGGTGGTACTGTAAATCCAAGTCATAATCCTTAATCAGTTCAGGCCATCTTCTTTGCCTCATATTCAAATCCTTTTGGGTGAAGATGTACTTCAAACTCTTATGATCCATGAACACATCACAATGTTTGCCCATGAGGTAGTGTCTCCATACCTTGAGTGCATGTTCCACAGATGCAAGCTCCAACAAATCATGTGTGGGGTAGTTGTGTCGTGGTTTTTAAGTTGTCGAGAGGCATAGGATACTATCTTCCCATCTTGCATCACTACACTTCCAAGTCCTTGCCAAGAAGCATCACAATAGACTTGGAAATCCTTTTGGATATCAGGCAGACACAGAACTGGTGCCGTTACGAGGCGTTTCTTTAACTCTTGAAAGCTTGCTTCACATGCCTCGGTCCATAGGAATTTCTTTTCCTTCTTCAACAGCTCTGTCATGGGTTTTGCTATTTTGGAAAAGTTTTTAATGAACCTACGGTAATATCCTGCGAGGCCCAAGAAACTCCAAATATCTCCCACATTTTTGGGTGACTCCCATTCAGTTACGGAAGCTACCTTACTAGGGTCTACGGCAACTCCTTTTGCCGACACAACATGACCAAGGAAACCCACTTATTTTAACCAGAATTCACATTTGCTGAATTTGGCATTCAACTTGTGTTGCCTTAGCTTCTCCATAATTAGGCGCAGATGCCTCTCATGTTCCTTCTCATCCTTGGAGTAAATAAGTATATCATCTATGAATACCATGATAAACTTGTCCAAATATTCCATGAACACCTTGTTCATCATGGTCATGAAGTACGACGGGGCATTGGTTAGTCCAAACTACATCATGGTGTACTCATACAACCCATATGTTGTGGTGAAGGCTGTTTTGGGCACATCCTGTTCTCGAATCTTTAGCTGAAAGTAACCTAATCGGAGATCGATCTTTGAGAACACACTGGCTTCCTTTAACTGATCAAACATCTCATTGATGTTAGGTAGAGGGTACTTGTTCTTGATCGTCACTTCATTCAACGAGCGGTAGTCCACAACTATCATCTTGGTTTTATTCTTCTTTTCCACGAATAAGACAGGTGCTCCCCAAGATGACGCCCTGGGTTGAATGAATCCCCTGTCCAATTGTTCCCTAAGGTGTTTCTTGAGTTCCATCAAGTCGTTCACATCCATCTTGTATGGTCTCTTGGCTATCGGCCATGTGCCTGGCATCAAGTCAATGAGAAACTCGATATCACGGTCGGGAGGCATCCCGGGTAACTCTTCCGGAAAGACATCTTGGTATTCCTTCACAATGGGTACATACTCCAAGCTAACCCCCTTAAGAGAATTCACCATAACTTCCTTAAGTGCAAAATTTGACTTGATACGAATCCTTTTCCCTTCTGGTGTTGTGAGCGTGACAGTCCTTTTGGCACAATCTATGAATCCCTCATATTCGGTCATCCAATTCATGCCCAGGATTATGTCTAATCCTTGTGACTCCAGAACTACTAGCCTTGTGGGAAAGATGTGTGTCCCAATCCTTAGTTCTAACCCCCGGCAACTGGAGTTTGCCACTATTTCTCCTCCAGGAGAACTTACCCTTAGGGGAGAATTTATAGTCTCTGTAGGTATCTTGCCTCTATCCACAAATACCCTTGATATGAATGAACGCGATGCACCAGTATCAAAAAGAATAACTACGGGAATGGAATTGAGCTTGAACTTACCAATCACGGAGTTCGGTGCATCACAAGCATCCTCCATGGAGACATGATTCACTATGGCTTTGACAAACAGATTTGGCTTCTTCCTGTTTCCATTACCATGGTTGTGTCCATTGCCATTGCCATTCCCATTCTTTTTCTCGGGGCAAGTAGTTTCATAGTGCCCTGTATTGTTGCACTTAAAGAATGTCACCTCACTGAGATCCTTTCCATTCATGCCATTCCCATTGCGGTGCTTATGCCCATTGTGTTTGACCGCCATGGTGATGACCGTTATGGTTGTGGCCATTACTGTTATAAGGTGGTGGTGATGAAGTGCGCTGCTTCTGGTATGGAATAGAGTGCTTGTGAGGGTTAGACCTCCTCTTGCAGTTCTCTATGCTCTTCCTCTTGGATTCAACCACAATGGCCCTGTCTAAGAGCTTCTAAAAGTTGACAAACTTCTGAGCCACAAGCTGAATAGATATCTCATCATTGATCCCACTTAAGAATTCCTCCTGCCTCTTGGCATCAGTGGAAACATCATCGGGTGCATAACGGGCTAGCTTGTTGAAAATATCACCATACTCGGTGACAGAATGGTGCATCTGGTGTAAGTCGCGAAACTCGCGCCTTTTTAGAGTCATGACACCAGCGGCCACATGATGAGTGCAGAAGGATGTCTTGAACTGATTCCAGGTGATAGCATCAATATCCGGGTGGGTGACTTGGTAGTTATCCCACCATTCTGCAGCAGGTCCTTCAAGTTGGTACGCGGCATGACGCACCATGTCGGCTCCGGCAGCTTGTACTGTGTCTAACTTTTTATTAATTGTGCGGAGCCAGTCATCTGCAACGATCGGTTCAGCGCTGCTCATGAAGGTAGGTGGGTTCAACCTCAAAAACCGAGTCAAGCGATCTTGTTGAGGTGGTGGTGGAGGTGGGGGTGGCGGAGGTGGCACGGTGTTGTTGTTGTTTTGCATATTCTAAGTGAGCAGTTGGATCAGCTCGTTCTGAGTGGCCAAAAGTTGTGCAATCTCTAGAGGGATTTCGGTGTTCGCACGTCTTGGCGGCATCTGTGGGGTTTGAGAAACAAGTTAAGGAATAGACAAAAGGACTAAGTAGCAAACCCCTACCCTTATGAAAACACACAAGACACACAAGGCATAAGCAGCACAAGTAAAACACATAAATCATCCAAGTTTAACTAAACTAAACATGTCTTGGTATTTTTTACAATCACGAATAATGTTCCACTATAGAATTTAAAGGTGGTCCAACTACTAAACATCTTCCACGCCTTCCTCTTCCTCGTCCTTGAACGAGTAGCCCTCCTACTCTAGGGTTGACTTGTACAACTCCATCTCTTTTGTGGTGGATTCAAGATTCTCTTGGAGGTCCTTTATTTCTTCTTGCAGCTTCTTGGTAGTAGCTTCTAGCTGCTCCTGAAGTCCCTCCTTCTCTCCCTACAGTTCTTCCACTAGGCTTGACTTCTTCGTGGCTTCAAGTTTATTTGCCAAGTCCCTCTTCGAAGCACGCACTTCATTGATTATCTTGCAAAGGCCCTCCGTCTACACATCAGTGTCCTCGGTCTCCTTCTTCAGTTCTCTAATCCTCTTGTTCTTATTTATCACACTCTTCTCTTGGTTAGTGAACTTCTTCTCTTGGTCCTAGAACTTCATCTCCCGGGCCTTCATTGCCTCCTCCTACTGCTTGATTATTTCCTTATTCTCCTTGATGAGTGCACATAGCTCATCATTCCTTAGCATCTCGAGGGAGCTACCTTTTTCAAGGTCATGGATGTGGCACTCCAACTCTTGGTATTGCGTCCTTCAGCGCTTGGTACAAGCCCTTTATTCAAAGGTCAACTCCATGGGAACTCCTTCCTCATCACGCCTTCCAAAAAGGCAGTCGTAGTGTCCTTGGAGATATTCTTGATGGCGTCCACATAGGGGACCAATGAGCTGCTGTAAGCTGATGCTAAGGGCCTTCTCCTTGGAGTCGCTAATGATGTGGATTGCTATGTCCTCCTCCGGGCGCTTGCCTCGATATCGTCCTGGCTGGATGACTTTGACTCCCCAGCAGTCGTCCTTGTGGAGTTTCTTCATTGGGCTTCCCTAGATTGTTGGCAGGGGAAGTTCCAAACGTGTGAGGAGGTCCATGAGGAATCCACCAAAGCGAAGGGGCTCGATGTCCACGACGGTGTCGTAGAAGAAGCTCGTCATCTTTAAGTTAGAGGAATGAATATTAATTACTTAAACAAGTAGAGGAAAAGCAGGTACTAGAAGTGCGTGAAAATAACTTAGAAGAAAAAGTAAGGCACATAAGTTAAAGGTGGTTCCAATCCTGAGGTCACGTCCTACAGGCAACGATGTGCTCTGATACCATCTGTTGTGACCTTGGATCAATAAAGATCCTAAGTCCCTGTGATTTACATGCTAGTCCCTGGATTAATATCTAGCACTCACAGTCGATGAATATCATGTAAAACACAAAGTCATTATTACACGAGGAATCCAGAGTATGAAATTATTACAAATTTGCTTAGCATTAAGCTAGCTAAAATAACAGCGGAAACAAAAAAACAGCTTGAGTCCATCAACGCCCCAGGCTTGTTGAGTGTTGACTCGCGACTCCTACGCACCTTTCAATCTTCGGATTCTGCACATAAGACGTGCAACCAACAAGTTGGGTCAATACTTTGAATGTATTGGCAAATTACACCAAGGAAAGATAAAGACTAACTCTACATGTAAGGCTAGTTTAGGCTGTGGAGTTCATTTTCTCAAAGCTAATTTTCTTAAGTATGGAAAAGGAGAGAGAATTTCCCTACTTTGTAAACATTTGCTTAAGTAATATATGGTCGAATGGCACACGTGGATATTACTCACCAAGTGTCCAAACAACCTAACACTTGGATATTACTCACCAAGTTCCCAAAACCCACCCAATAGCGATATGACTCACGCCTTGGGTTTTTAGAAATCTTTAAGTTTTGAAAGAGAGAGAGAGATAGAGAGAGGAAGATACTTCAAAGGCTCCATACTTCAGATGCTCAATGTTGTTCTGTTTCCGTGAACACGGCTGATCGATCAGATTGCAATACTCTCGAGAGTTTGTGCACTTTACCCACAATCCACGATCAAGTCCTTTTACAGATAAGACCATGGCGAGGCTTTCCCTTAGTAGCCCCTCTACCAGATGGATCCAAACGTGCCAAGAACCTCCAAATGTTTGTACCCCGGTGAGGTTTCCCACTAAGTACTAGTCCAAGACAAAGCCCATATGTATTGTGGTTGCACTGGAAGCTTCTGAATTCTGAAACATGGAAGACTTCTTTGATTCCTGGGCGGCCGTCCTCCACCAAAATCTCACTCGTTGTCCGGCCAACCATTACGCCCAGAAGAAAACTTAGTTTTATTTTGAAGTGGATTTGAGAAGAAAATATTGCTCAAGAGAGCCTTTATACTTAGAAAAATTCATTGTCTTTCGAACCCCCCAACAGTACTTTATATATATAGCATAGCAAGCAGTACTTAGCCAAAACAGGGGAACCTATTAGGAAGGAAAAAATCCTAAGTACAGAGTTACTCATGGCATACTACAAAAATCATCGCACTTGCAAAATAATACTAAGAAAATTCTACTAGAACATCCTACACATGTATACTACAGAATTTTGAGGATCACATGCGTAGAATAAATCTGGGACTAAAATATGAACAAGTGGTGTAACTTGCCTTGATCCAAGAATCACTCTACACAATAGTACTCCTCAGCGCACTCCCAACAATCTAACGAAACACAAACATAGATCTAATCACAACTTGCATAAAATAATGCCACAAAAATAATATGCATGCAACATGGTAATATGCAAGATTGTGTTCTAATTTGACCACGGTATCCTTCTTGGGTTGCTAATGTGTTGGGGATGTTGTTAGTATTTGTTTCCCATAGATTTTAATTAATTTGGATCATTACTTTAATTTGTAGGCTCATAAGGAGATCCAACCATCTAATCAGCCCCGACTAAGATCTAAAGATCCTAAGCAAGATTTTATAATTTTAGTCAGTAGGCATTGTAAATTTAAAACCAAGTGGTTGAATTTCTATAAATTTCACAAGATTCAAATATAATCTGCCAATTTAAAACCTAAATCTATCAGATCCGAGACAAGTGGCAGTTTCTGATTGGCCCAGCTAGGCGACACGGAGCTGACGCGGCACTGATGTTGCATTGATGCGAGCGTGCCACGTGGCACCATGCGATTCGTTGGTACCCCTTCGCTTAGAATGGTTTAATCTAAACCGCCGATTCTCGATCTAACGGACAGGGAGACGATGGCGACTTACAGGGCAACGACGGCGGCGACGGGCGGCGGTGACGTCGATGGCGACGGGCGGCGACGTCCTGGCGTGTTCCTGGGGCGATGGTGTGGTCGAAGAGATGCAGCAGCTCCTCGCGGTCCTCCTCGCACGGACTGCATCCTCCTCCTCCTCCTCCCGCTGCAAATCTCCGCTGGCGTCCGCGAGCTCCGGCGACGCGTCGGCGAGCAATTCCCGGCAACATGCTGCACAAGGGAAGGAAAGGAAGGAACGGGATGAGGCAGTGTTGTACGGGGAAGCGTTCTAGATGATAAAGGGGGCAAGGGGCGACGGGGGTGGTGCTCAACCGTGAGCTCCGAGCTTCAGCAGCGACAATGGCGGAGCGAAATCGGCAACGATTCGTCATGTTTAGCTGTAACATCCCAAAAATACTAAACTTAAATCATCAAACTCTAATCATCAAATTTAGGGTTAACAAAAACTTTTCTAAATAAAATTATGGAAGCATGCATATGTGTATGCATTTAATTTGAAATTCTTTTGAACCACCTTGTTTGTGTGTTTCGTTTCTTGTAAAATGTTTCTTAGGTGAAATAAACATCATCTAAACTTTTCCCACATTTTTCCCAAAGACAAGTAAAGCAAAACAAATAAAATAAAGGAATGGTCATTTTGACCAATTTAACTCCCATGCCTACTTTGGCAGTCTCAAACTTTCAGAACCTAAACTTTTCTGGATCTTTGCACCCCTTGATTGTACTCATAACAAAGTATCAAGGCCCACTTTGTGATCATCCAAAAACTTTCAAATGCATAGTTTAAATGACAATTCAAAATTGAATCTTTATCATATGGGAAGATCCCACTTTTTCAAACACCACTCAAACAAGCTCAACTTTCAAAACCCAAGCATCTGTAGACTTACCAGCACCAATCTAGCACACCCACCAAAAATCTTTTCAAAATTCAAAACTTGAATTCATGCGACCATTCCATCAAACACTTGGCAAACACAAATCAAACAAAATCAAAAAACTATAGTGTGCAGTGTTTTGAGCCTAACTGGTTCCCTATCTAGCTCACAACCATCTCAGTAGATCATCTAGGAAGATTAACCAAGCACTAGCACCACTGTGAGGTTGCCAATATCATCAATGGTGAACAGCCGAGTGCATCCTTGCCACCCCAGTGTAGACAGCAAGCTAGGAAATAAACTAGTCGTGCCAACCTTGTATAGGAGATCACCCATGCCTCACCGCCCCCTCTCGACCAGCCCTGCCTCGAAGACACCGACCAGAGCACCCAAGAACGCCACGCCCGTGCCTCTGCCAACCGTGCCGAGCGTGCGCTAGAGCGCCACCCTCGACCGAAGCCCACAGACCGCGCGCCGCCCTCGCCGCGTGCATACACGATCGCCACCGACCCAGGAGATCGCCAGACATCCCCGTTCGCCGCCCCATGCCACACAGCCACCTCTCGTCGTCGAAGACGTCGCCTCTGCCGCGCAGAGCGTCATGTGTTCTAGACCAAACCGCACCGCCCCACATCTCGCCACCATATCGTTGAGCATCGCCAGGGAACACCGCACTGCCCCCTACCTTCGCCCATACCAATAGCCGTCTGTACCATCGACCCCGACGAGCTCACCGTGTGCCCCGTCGGTCCCCTCGCTCGACTATAAATAGAGGCCACCCCCAGCCGTATTGAGCACACCATTCAACTCCCCTCTCCTCACTGATGTTTCCACACCGTTCCCGGAGCAAGGCGAGCAACACTTCGCCGGAATTTCACCAGAGCCCACCGCCTCTAGAGAAGAAGGGATCCAGCGATTGGAGCCACCCCAGGAGGAACCACCGGTACCAGGAGATTCTTCATCGTCGACTTCGTCGTTTGCCCGCCTCGCCGACCCTCGCCTGCACCCCGGTGATCCCCAGAACCCCACCGCCGCTAGGTTTCATCTCACGGCGTTGCCCAACGTCGACGATGACTCCCAGCTGTTGGATTAGAACCAGATCGAACGCCCCACATCGCCCCATACCGCTTCGCACCCCCCTTTCTCACAGACAAGTGGGGACAGCCACTTAAACAGCCCGCGGAAGCGCTACGCTTAGCAGGCCGGCCCGTTAATTTTTCCCGCGCAGCCCAACTATTTGAATTAAACTTTTTCCATTTTATTTCAAACACACTTTTGTGCCCAGTTTCAAAAATCAACCCAGATCGATTCAGTGCACCACATTGATTGAAACTAATTTTGTTATAAAGGTCTGGGAATGCTGAATCCAAGACCGTTGGATTCAAGTCATTTGGATCTATAGATCACCCAGGGTAAAAATAACAAGGCAGAAGCTTTTCTGCATTCAAACATTTTTCAAATTTAAACCATAATAGCTTTTGAGTTGATTCCAACTCTCAAAAATCACCTTTAACCATAACTTTTAGAATATATAAAAATATATAGGTTTACTTGCAGAAATAATGTTCAAGTAATAAAAGAATACCCCATAGGCATTTCTAGTCACTTTATTTAAATAAAATAAAAGGGTAAAACTTTATTAAATTGTGGCACCACTTTAAATCATATTCCCATGGACTAAAATATGTGGTGATGACATGTGTCAACATGATCCCATATTTGATTTGGAGAATATTAAATCTTAAGTAGTTTTTCAATGAGTAGAAATTACTTTTCTAAAAATAAAAGGAATTAAACCAAGCTTTAATCTTGTAATGTTAGTGATGATGCTAGATCATCTATAGGACCCTTTTGTGTGATGATTGCAAGTAGTTAAGTATTGTTTGGTGATTGTGTACCTCGTATTTATTCATAGACGCTAGTACCGACCAAGGATACGAGGAGGAAGGAGGATTCTATGAAGAAGAAGCCGAGGAGAACTTCAACCACTGCTCTGCACAACGCAAGCTTTACTAATCAAGTTGACCAATGCAAACCTAATACTACTAGTGAATGTGCAATCTAACACTTGAAAGATACTCTACTGATGCAAAAAACCACTATTTGTTACCATGCCAATTATATGCCTTAAGCATATATGATCATATCCACTTGATAAACCAATCCTAGTTTTACTTGCAAGATTCTTACTTTATTTCTTTATCAAAGATCTTACCTAGATTTTACCTAAGTGAATGGTAGATACTAGAAAGATATGCGAAGGTTGCATAAAGAGCATAAAATTTGGCCTAAGCTAGATAATCTTGATGTCATCCTAAGGCATGAGATTGAACTTAGTTAAAACTCCACTAGTTTACCACCCCTCATTAGTGCTTACCCCCACCTGTAGATGCTAGTGTTAAGCATAAAACTTGATCAACTTTAGATGGGAATACTTGGTGGAAAAATGGTTATGAAAACCTTGGAATGATGGATCATTCTATTGAAATGTTTTGGACATGTGTTTTCGAACACCTGATGATTTTGGTGATGAAAATGTTGAGGCATGGGCCTTATCCCTTTATAAAACTGATGGTTGTCTGGATGCGATACCATTCCAATTTTATCGTACAACCACAATACCCGAAGATTGGGTAGGTATTGACTGGAAACTTATATACCTTAGTATTAGTTCCCTCACGGCCAAGGTCTGAGCTGAGGCTACCTTGTGAAGATTGTCCACTGCGCAGCATCAAGATGACAGTTGGTCATGGTTGGGAGGCCAAACTCACAGGAGAGGTGCTTATACTAGGGTGTGTAATTGAAAGGTTAGGATTGATTATCCGCATACTGAGTATGGTGAATTCAGGATTTGTTCCTGACGGATGTATCGAATGTTGTGGTGAAAGTGTACAATATCTGCAGAGTGTCAAACTATTCGAATATACGCATCCGCGGTTATCGACAGTTGGAGTGGCCATACTGTTCCCCCGTCAGACTTTTCAAAATGACTTGTGAAATGAATTGAGACTTTGACTTGACCACAACAGGGTTGTGATATGAGATACAAGTTCCCATTTAGGTGTTATAAAACTTCAACTAGCATTCGTTGCTCCTAAACTTAGTAGAGATAAATCTGGCTTTTGCAAAACAACCCTAGAGCCTAGTGTCCTATTATCAAAAACCCCTTTCACTTGTTAGTATTAGTTTGCGAGTACTTAAAGAGTACTCATGGCTTTGTCCCTGGCTATTCCCATGGCCAGACTATGAAGAGGAGTACCTGGAGGATGGACCCCAGGAAGGTTACGACAACTAGGATCATCTCCCATCATCAGCATTGCCTGTGACCCCGAATATGGAGCTTCGCTAACGCTACCGTTATTATTACGTATTCCACTGCTTGATGTTGTATTAAGAACTGGATCATGAGATCCCTATTTGTGTAAGAACTTATGTACGGTTTGTAATGGATGATGTACTATGGTATCCAATTCTGTTATGTCTCGCAAAAATGGTAATCATGGGATTGTGATGTATGGCATAACAGGCATCTGGGATTAAAAATCCGGGTGTTGACAAGTTGGTATCAGAGCCATCCTGACCATAGGAGACCCTAGTTAGACTGGACGTTTGAATCAAAAAATTAGTTTCAAAACCAAAGAAAACAAATATTTACAAAAACTTATTCTCATTCTTACCCCTTGGATTCTCTCATGAAAATCCATGTTCCTCAAAAACCCTTGCAAAATACATAAAATTTTAACACACTTGATCACTCTAATAACTTACTCATCCTATATTCTTATAGATGGACGTGAAGTACAGCAAGTTTTATCAGTTGGGGAATGGAGGAGACCTTATCTTTGAGAGGGATTTGGACCAGCTTTCGGAACTTCTGGAGCGTCCGCACCCCGAGTTCTTCGGATCTCAGCTCAATGATCAAGGAGAAGATCTGCAGTGGCTAATTGTTGCAAGTCTCCGAGGAAAGATTGAACCTCCCACTGCGAAAGGAATTCAGTTTACCTTCAGAGAGAACAACTGGCTCGATGGAATTGACAGGGCCATGCAGGAAGCTCTTTCCCGTCTGTGTGGGCAGAGCATCAATCAGATCAAGGGTACTCTCTTTGAGTTTTGCCCAAGGCGTGATGCAAATGGACAACCACTGGAAGCCCCATACCACCCCGAGCTAAAGACTCAATTGGACCACCTTAGCTTCATGATGTACGATCGTCAGCAGGAGTTAGACAACTGCCGTGACTACTCCAACCACAAGTCTGCCATCATCAAGACGAAGGACCAAACCATTGCCATGCTAGCAAAGGATCGCAAGTCTCGCCGCCGTCAGCTCGACAAGAAGGATCGCATCATTGCCCGTCTTTGCCACCGTATCTCATCTTTGGAGGAGACCATCCACGAGAGAGACATGCAGTTGGAAGAAAGGGAGAATGCCAGAGAGGATCTTCATGGAGACCCCTACTCCTATCTCAACGATGATGATGATTTTCTGGGGGATCAGGCTATGGATTTCTTCACCGATGAGGACAATTTCGCCTTCATCGATGATGATGAGGATGACGAAGCCACAGATTCCAAGGAGTAGTAACACTTGAGCACTAGTGTAGTGAGTAGTATTCGGTCCCAATGTATCGTAGTTTCCCGAATGGTTCTTAAAATCATCTGTTTTTCTTTGTTGTGGTGTGTGTTGTACCGTGTGCTATGAATGAATGAAAAGAAACTTGCTAGAAAATCTGAGTCAAACTTTAAAAACTTATCCAAAGACCCAAAACCTTAGAAATTTCCCTCTTTTCTCATGATCTATCTCAATATTTAGATGCCACGTGGAGGAAGTGGTTCATCCCCGGACCCGATGTTGCAGATTCTGCAAATGTTGACTTCTGACCGCGAAGCTGAAAGAGCGGAACGTCAAGCCAACCTAGCCACACTGCAACAGATAGCCCAGCTTGCCCACAACAACCAAGGCCACGGAAATCAGGACAACCATGGATCTAAGCTCAAGAATTTCCAGAATACCAACCCACCTATTTTCACTAAGTCAGAAGAACCCCTCGACGCAGACGATTGGCTACAGACCATGGAAAATAACCTAGAAGTCGCCGGAGTGGAAGCCAACAAGAAAGTTCTGTTCAACACCCACTATCTAGCCGGAGATACCAGGGCATGGTGGAACAGTGTTCGCGCAATGACCGGAGGCCAGATGATGACCTGGGAGGAATTCAAGGTCAAGTTTAGCAGAAACCATGTGCCACCAGGTTTGATCAAGAGGATGAGAGACGAGTTCAGAGAACTGAAGCAAGGAAGGATGACCGTAGTGGAATACCGTGACAAATTCCTGTCATTAGCTAGGTATGCCCCGGATGAGATCGACACCAAAGCCAAGAAGAAAGAATGATTCATGAATGGTCTGCATGATGAGATGCAAACTGTGTTAGTCAATATCCCCTTTGGTGATATTGAAGCCCTTGTCGAGTCTGCTATTCAGATGGAAGGAAAGATCAACCAAGCCAATGAGAACCGCAAGCGTCGCATGATGCATCAACCAGGAACCCATCATACCCCAAATTATCGCCCCAACCCATCACCCGGATTTTCCCCAAGAACCAACAGACCCCCGATGAACCGTCCGACCTATCCCAACCGTGGAAACCCTAGGCCCGGAGGAAATCACAACAACCCCGGTAACACTAGCAATTTCAATCGTGCCCCACCCAAGTTCAACAACAACAATGCTACCGCCAACATCAACACTGCCCCTAGGACTGGAAGCAATGTTGTGCCTGTAGCAGCAAAGGACAAGTCGCAAGTGACTTGTTATGACTGTGGAAATAAAGGCCACTATTCCAACGAGTGCCCCAACAAGAAGAATGATACAGCCCCCAATGCCAATGTCCCAGCTCAGCAGCAGCGTCGTGTTCAGCCCGGAAGAAGGTTTGCCCTAGGGAATTCGCTCAACCGCAATGGCCGTCTTTTTCTCATGCATGCTGAAGAAGCTCAGGAAGCGCCAGACGTCGTGCTGGGTATGTTTTCGGTTAATTCAGTACTTGCAAGAGTGTTGTTTGATTCTGGTGCATCGCATTCATTTGTCACCTAAGAATTTGCATGCACTAGTAAAATTCAACCAACCAAACTAAAGCATGTTATGATTGTTCAAATTCCCGGATTAACCACCAAGTCTAGGCAAATTTGCAAAGCCGTCCCTATCCGAATCCATGGCATAGATTTTTATGCAAATCTGATAGTACTCAGAACTAAAGGTTTGGAAGTAGTACTAGGAATGGATTGGATGTCCAAACATAAAGGATTGATTGACTGTGCCAAGAAAGCCATAACCATGACCAAGATCACGGAATACCGATGAGCATATATCTGAAACCTTACCTCGTCAATTCAAATGCAACAAGAGTATAACCCAACCTACCATTGACCAAGTCTGGATAGTCTGTGAATACCCCGATGTATTTCCAGATGTTCTGCCCGGTATGCCCCCAGATCGGGATATCGAGTTTATCATCGAACTAATTCCCGGAACCGGACCCATAGCCCAGAGACCCTATAGTATGAAACCATCAGAGCTCGCAGAACTGAAGAAGCAACTAGATGCCATGCTGGAAATTGGATTGATTCAACCCAGTGCATCACCATGGAGATCACCTGTCTTGTTTGTGGACAAGAAGGATGGAGGTAACCGTTTGTGTACGGATTACCGGAAGCTGAATGATGTCACTATCAAGAACAAGTACCCCTTGCCCAAGATAGAAGATTTGTTTGATCAGTTGACCGGTGCCAAAGTGTTTTCTAATATTGATCTTAGAACTGGCTATCATCAACTCAAAATTCGTGCAGAGGATATTCCAAAGACTGCCTTTACCACTAGATATGGATTGTATGAGTATACAATCATGTATTTCGGACTAACCAATGCCCCCGCTTATTTCATGAATCTCATGAATAAGATTTTTATGGACTTCCTGGATAAGTTTGTCGTTGTTTTCATCGATGACATTCTGATTTATTCCAAATCAGAAGAAGAACATGAGCTACACCTAAGGACCATTCTTTGAACCCTTAGAGAGCATCAGCTGTATGCAAAGTTTAGCAAATGTGAATTCTGGTTACAGGAGGTAGGATTCCTCGGTCACATTGTATCAGCCGTAGGAATTGCCGTTGACCCTGCCAAAGTGAAAGATGTAGAAGATTGGCAAGCCCCAACCACTCAAACCCAAGTTCGTGCATTTCTCGGATTGGCGGGATATTACCGCAAATTCGTATAAGGATTCTCGAGTATCGCCAGACCCATGACCCAATTGCTGAAGAAGGACAAGAAGTTTGAATGGACCGACAAATGTGAAGCAAGTATTCAAGAACTCAAGAGGAGATTGATTTCATCCCCAATCTTGATCATGCCAGATATCACGAAGCCCTTCGATGTGTATTTTGATGCATCCAAGATCGGTCTCGGATGTGTGCTAATGCAAGAAGGCAAAGTTATATCTTATCTATCTCGACAACTGAAGCAACATGAGAAAAATTACCCAACCCATGACCTCGAACTCGCAGCCGTAGTTCTAGCCCTCAAGACGTGGAGACATTACCTGATGGGAAACCGTTGTGAGATTTATACGGATCACAAGAGCCTAAAGTATATATTCACTCAGAAGGAGCTGAATATGAGACAGAGAAGATGGATTAAGCTAATCAAGGATTACGACCTGGACATTCACTATCACCCTGGTAAAGCCAACGTGGTAGTCGATGCCCTTAGTAGATTGCCGTGCCGCTTGAACTCTATGATTTCGAAGGAGCAACCAAGCCTGCACAAAGAGATGGAAGATTTTCGAATAGAATTAGTAAGTGAAGGATTTTTGGCTAGCATAGAACTTCAACCCACTTTGATCAGTCAGATTAAAGAGGCGCAGAAGGGAAATGCTAGTATTGACGGAATCAAGCGTCATATCGGTACAGGCAAGGTACTTGGATTCACCGAAGACGAAGAAGGAGTTCTGTGGTACAAAGGACGCCTTTGTGTACCAGCAGATTCTGAGTTGAAAGAAGTGATTTTGAAGGAGGCTCATGATACTCTTTATTCTATCCACCCCGGAGGAACTAAGATGTATCAAGATTTGAAAGAGAAATATTGGTGGCATAAGATGAAGAGAGAAATCGGAAGCTATATCGCCAAGTGTGATATATATCAGTGAGTCAAGGCAGGACATCAAAGACCTGCTAGATTGTTGCAACCATTACAGATTCCGGAATGGAAATGGGATTCTGTTGGAATGGACTTTATCACTGGACTGCCTACTTCTAGTAGGGGAAATAACTCTATCTAGGTCATGGTGGACAGATTGTCCAAAGTCGCCCATTTCTTACCCGTCAAGACCACATATCAGAGTTCGAAACTAGCAGAGTTGTACATCGCTAGAATCGTTAGTTTGCATGGAGTCCCCAAGAACATCGTATCTGATCGAGAACTCAGTTTACCTCGAGATTCTGGAAGAAAGTCCAAGAAGGTTTAGGAACCCGCTTAGATTTCAGTACCGCATATCACCCTCAGACCGATGGACAAACGGAGCGAGTAAATCAAATACTCGAAGATATGTTGAGAGCATGTGTGTTATAATATGGATCCAAGTGGGAAGACTGTCTACCGTTTGCAGAATTTTCATACAACAACAGTTATCAAGCCAGTTTGCAAATGGCCCCATTTGAATTTATATACGGAAGGAAGTGTCGCACCCTTTGAACTGGTCGGAAGTAGGAGAGAGTCAGATTTTTGGACCTGACATCCTACGAGAAGCAGAAGAGAAGGTTCACAAGATTCGTGAGCACCTCAAGACAGCCCAATCCAGACAAAAGAGTTACGCCGACAAGAGACGTCGAGACCTCGCCTTCAACATAGGAGATTTTTTTTATCTGAAAGTGTCGCCATTGAAGGGAATGCAGCGTTTCCAACTCAAGGGAAAGTTAGCCCCCAGATATATCGGACCTTTCAAGATTCTGAACCGTCGAGGAGAAGTATCATATCAATTGGAATTACCCTAAGAGATGTCAGCCGTGCACAATATGTTCCATATCTCATTACTTCGTGTCTCGAAGTCCCAGATAAGACCGAAGTGTTCAAAAATATCGATCACCGGACCATAGAGATCAATGATGACCGGACCTATCCTGAAGTACCCATCCGTATTTTGGAAGAAGCTTTTCGAACTACCCGAACCCGAAGCATCAAGTTTCTCAAGATTCAGTGGAGCAACCACACAGAAGAGGAAGCTACCTGGGAGCGCGAAGATCACATGAGGACGGAGTTTCCCGATCTCTTCAAATCCTAGGTAATCTTTTCGTCCTTTTTCAAATCTCGGGACGAGATTATTTTTAAGGGGGGAAGGTTTGTAACATCCCAAAAATACTAAATTAAATCATCAAACTCTAATCATCAAATTTAGGGTTAACAAAAACTTTTCTAAATAAAATTATGGAAGCATGCATATGTGTTTGCATATAATTTGAAATTCTTTTGAACCACCTTGTTTGTGTGTTTATTTTCTTGTAAAATGTTTCTTAGGTGAAATAAACATCATCTAAACTTTTCCCACATTTTTCCCAAAGACAAGTAAAGCAAAACAAAAAAAATAAAGGAATGGTCATTTTGACCAATTTAACTCCCATGCCTACTTTGGCTGTCTCAAACTTTCAGAACCTAACAGAAACTTTTTTTGGATCTTTGCACCCCTTGATTGTACTCATAACAAAGTATCAAGGCCCACTTTGTGATCATCCAGAAATTTCAAATGCATAGTTTAAATGACAATTCAAAATTGAATCTTTATCATATGGGAAGATCCCACTTTTTCAAAAACCACTCAAACAAGCTCAACTTTCAAAACCCAAGCATCTGCAGACTCACCAGCACCAATCTAGCACACCCACCAAAAATCTTTTCAAAATTTAAAACTTGAATTCATGCGGCCATTCCATCAAACACTTGGCAGACACAAATCAAACAAAATCAAAACACTATAGTGTGCAGTGTTTTGAGCCTAACTGGTTCCCTATCTAGCTCACAACCATCTCAGTAGATCATCTAGCAAGATTAACCAAGAACTAGCACCACTGTGAGCTTGCCAATATCATCAATGGTGAACAGCCGAGTGCATCCTTGCCACCCTAGTGTAGACAGCAAGCTAGGAAAGAAACTAGTCGTGTCAACCTTGTCTGGGAGATCACCCATGCCTCACCGCCCCCTCTCGACCAGCCCTGCCTCGAAGACACCGACCAGAGCACCCAGGAACGCCGCACCCGTGCCTCTGCCAACCGTGCCGAGCGTGCGCCAGAGCTCCACCCTCGAGCGTGCATGAGACCGCGCGCCGCCCTCGCTGCATGCATACACGATCTCCACCGACCCAGGAGACCGCCAGACATCCCCGTTCGCCGCCCCATGCCCAGCCACCGCTCTCCGTCGAAGACGCCGCCTCTGCCGCGCAGAGCGTCGCGTGTTCCAGACCAAACCGCACCGCCCCACGTCTCGCCACCGTATCGTTGAGCATCGCCAGGGAACACCGCACCGCCCCTACCTTCGCCCATGCCAATAGCCGTCTGTACCATCGACCCTGACGAGCTCACCGTGCGCCCCGTCGGTCCCCTCGCTAGACTATAAATAGAGGCCGCCCCCAGCCAAATTGAGCACACCATTCTACTCCCCTCTCCTCACGGATCATGCCACACCGTTCCCAGAGCAAGGCGAGCAGCACTTCGCCGAAATTTCACCGGAGCCCGCCGCCTCTAGAGAAGAAGGGAGCCAGCGATTGGAGCCGCCCCATGAGGATCCACCGGTACCAGGAGATTCGCCGTCGTCTACTTCGTCGTTCTCCCGCCTCGCCGACCCTCTCCTGCACCCCGGTGAGCCCCTAGCAACCCCCACTGTCCGCTCTAGGTTTCTGTCTTGCCGGCGTTGCCCAACGTCGACGATGAATCCCAGCCGTTGGATTAGAACCAGATCGAACGCCCCATACCGCTTCGCACCCCCTGTCTCACTGACGAGTGGGAACAGCCACTTAAACAGCCCGCGGAAGCGCTACGCTTAACAGGACGGCCCGTTAATTTTTCCCGCGCAGCCCAACTATTTGAATTAAACTTTTTCCATTTTATTTCAAACACACTTCTGTGCCCAGTTTCAAAAATCAACCCAGATCGATTCAGTGCACCACATTGATTGAAACTAATTTTGTTAGAAAGGTCTGGGAATGCTGAATCCAAGCCCGTTGGATTCAAGTCATTTGGATCTATAGATCACCCAGGGTAAAAATAACAAGGCAAAAGCTTTTCTGCATTGAAACATTTTTCAAATTTAAACCATAATAGCTTTTGAGTTGATTCCAACTGTCAAAAATCACATTTAACCATACCTTTCAGAATATATAAAAATATATAGGTTTACTTGCAGAAATAATGTTCAAGTAATAAAAGAATGACCCATAGGCATTTCTAGTCACTTTATTTAATTAAAATAAAAGGGTAAAACCTTATTAAATTGTGACACCACTTTAAATCATATTCCCATGGACTAAAATATGTGGTGATGACATGTGTCAACATGATCCCATATTTGATTTGGAGAATATTAAATCTTAAGTAGTTTTTCAATGAGTAGAAATTACTTTTCTAAAAATAAAAGGAATTAAACCAAGCTTTAATCTTGTAATGTTAGTGATGATGCTAGATCATCTATAGGACCCTTTTGTGTGATGATTGCAAGTAGTTAAGTATTGTTTGGTGATTGTGTACCTCGTATTTATTCATAGACGCTAGTACCGACCAAGGATACGAGGAGGAAGGAGGATTCTACGAAAAAGAAGCCGAAGATAACTTCAACCACTGCTCTGTACAAGGCAAGCTTTACTAATCAAGTTGACCAATGCAAACCTAATACTACTAGTGAATGTGCAATCTAACACTTGCAAGATACTCTAGTGATGCAACAAACCACTATTTGTTACCATGCCAACTATATGCCTTAAGCATATATGATCATATCCACTTGATAAACCAATCCTAATTTTACTTGAAAGCTTCTTACACTATTTCTTTATCAAAGCTCTTACCTAGATTTTACCTAAGTGAATGGTAGATACTAGAAAGATATGCGAAGGTTGCATAAAGATTATAAAATTTGGCCTAAGCTAGATAATATTGATGTCATTCTAAGGCATGAGATTGAACTTAGTTAAAACTCCACTAGTTTACCACCCCTCATTAGTGCTTACCCCCACCTGTAGATGCTAGTGCTAAGCATAAAACTTGATCAACTTTAGATGGGAATACTTGGTGGAAAAATGGTTATGAAAACCTTGGAATGCTGGATCATTCTATTGAAATGTTTTGGACATGTGTTTCCGAACACCTGATGATTTTGGTGATGAAAATGTTGAGGCATGAGCCTTAGCCCTTTATAAAACTGATGGTTGTCTGGATGCGATACCATTCCCATTTTATCGTACAACCACAATACTCGAAGATTGGGTAGGGCTTGATTGGAAACTTATATACCTTAGTATTAGTTCCCTCACGGCCAAGGTCTGAGCTGAATCTACCTTGTGAAGATTGTCCACCTGTGCAGTACCCAAGATGACAGTTGGTCATGGTTGGGAGGCCAAACTCACAGGAGAGGTGCTTATACTAGGTTGTATAATTGAAAGGTTAGGATTGATTATCCGCATACTGAGTATGGTGAATTCAGGATTTGTTCCTGACGGATGTATCGAATGTTGTGGTGAAAGTGTAAAATCTCTGTAGAGTGTCAAACTATTCGAATAGCGTCATGATTATGGATAGTTGGAGTGGCCATACTGTTCCCCCGTCAGACTTTTCAAAATGACTTGTGAAATGAATTGAGACTTTGACTTGACCACAACAGGGTTGTGATATGAGATACAAGTTCCCATTTAGGTGTTATAAAACTTCGACTAGCATTAGTTGCTCCTAAACTTAGTAGAGATAAATCTGGATTTTGCAAAACAACCCTAGAGCCTAGTGTCCTATTATCAAAAACCCCTTTCACTTGTTAGTATTAGTTTGCGCGTACTTAAAGAGTACTCATGGCTTTGTCCCTGGCTATTCCCATGGCCAGACTATGAAGAGGAGTACCTGGAGGATGGACCCCAGGAAGGTTACGACAACTAGGATCATCTCCCATCGTCAGCATTGCCTGTGACCCCGAAGATGGAGCTTCGCCCACGCTACCGTTATTATTACGTATTCCGCTGCTTGATGTTGTATTAAGAATTGGATCATGAGATCCCTATTTGTGTAAGAACTTATGTACGGTTTGTAATGGATGATGTACTATGGTATCCAATTCTGTTATGTCTCGCAAAAATGGTAATCCTGGGATTGCGATGTATGGCATAACAGGCATCTGGGATTAAAAATCCGGGTGTTGACATTAGCTAGGGTTTTTCAAGGGGGAAACGACGAGAGGGGGTCAGGCCTTTATAGTCCAAAGACTTGGAGGAGGGGGTGGCCGAAAACAGTTGGGATTCGGGTTTATCCGATCGTCGTTCGCGGCAGAGGGGGGCATGTTCGTCGCGGTCTCTGCGAGGACGACGACGTGGTGGGCCCGCGTGATCATTTGCATGGGCTGCGAGACAGCTGGAAGGGGGCCGCCCAGCGTTGTCTTTGCCAAAGCTGATAGATTGGTCATGGTGGCCTAGCTGGCCCGCTTAGGTTAGTTATTTTTTTGTTATTCTTTTTCTTTTTCCATTTTTTTGTTTTACTAAATCTTTAATAACTTTTGCATGACAAGCCAAAAACTAGTGAAACCAGTTTCTAAATTTTTGTAATAATAAGGTGGTCATCATAGAACCAGAAAGTATTATTTTTACAAAGCTTTAGGAAGGTCAAGCAAGGTAGCACCCTTCTTGCTCATATACAAGAATTTTTTATTAGGGTTTTGTTAGGGTTTGGTGATAGGGTTTTTGATGTAAATTTAACTTGTAGGATGCAATGATTCAAGGATGATGCATGCTTGTAGTAACATCTTAATATAAAAATCTAGGATGTTACAGTGGTAGGGTCAGATTATCCGGACTGGAAGGTTTACCCCTAATTCAGATTTTCACAGATTCTAGTATCATGTAGGTTTGGCTTGTGGATTGTTTTCTACTGTTTTTTGCAATCCTCCTGGATTTTTGTGTACTTATATTCTTGCTACCCATCTTTTTATCTTCATAGGTGGTTCTAGTTCTCCTAAGACATACCAACGCCGTCCTCGTGGTCATTATCTCAGGGCCAACAAAGAAGGAGTCCTTGTTGAAGAGGTTGAGTTGAGAAGAATGAAGAGAGAGACTGAAAGGATGGCTGAGCATACAAGGACACATAAAAGGACTCCCAAGAGGAAGGGCAAGCAGCCCAGGGTCAACTACAAGAACATGGACATCCTTGAGTAGTCCCCTCTCCATAACAGTGACCTGTATTTAGAGGATGATATTGATGAGCAACTTGGTGATGATCACTATTGGTCTGCCCACCAAAGGTACATCTATGACGACGTTTACTCTACTTTGAAGATCCGTCCTATGCGCCTTTTGGATATGACTGAGGCAAAGACTAAGCCTCGTCTTGTTGAGGCTTTGGCTATGACCGAGAGGATGGGGTTGCACAATCTCATGACTCGGCAATGCAACTATGATTCCTCTATGGTGAAATAGTTTTCTCTACTCTAGTGATCTATGGATATGAGCTTCACACAATGAAGTGGATGACAAGTAGCACCTATATCCAGGCTTATTTATGTACTTTTGGTCAGGTGCCTGGTTACCCTTTTCATGGTCGTGATATTTCTTATGTACATCGCATCATCTTTCCCATCAATCCCAACAAGGATACTATGCTCTCTCCTTGCCTTGCTCCAGATGGTGTTGTGTTGGCAGGCTTTCTAGGCTCTCTCCTCTCTATGTAGAGCTGGTTGGTTTTTCTAGGACTGCATCACTCTGAGTGGGGGTAACAATGACAGTATTTGTGGTCACCTAGTGCAGCTTCTTGCTTTCTCTCATGAGTGTGCCACTAATGAAGAATAGTCCATGAGTTACAGGATGGATGTGATGGATTTTATATATCATGAGATGACCGATGCCATGTTCAACCGGATTTCCATTGCATATGATCCCTTTATCATGATGCTCATCAAGCATATGCTCCCTCATGAGGATATCAGCGGCACCCTTGATGGTGAACACAAGGCAAAGAAGATCTACAACAAGTTAAGGAGGGCCTCTCATCCCTCTTCAGCTCTAGAGTCCTTCATGAGAAATGCTAGAGCTAGTGGGCGCAGCCCCCCAGTGCTGCCTATGGCCCGTGAAGTAAAGGAACTAAATTGGTTCCAGTGAAACATCTTGTGAATGGGGTAGACACCCACAAGGGGTAGTACGAGGCTTACCGGCAGCACCATGATATGGCTTACACTCGTTAGGTTATTCTCCACCATGTGTTAGGGGCATCATGCCACCCTCCTGCTCCTTCATCTTGCACTCCATATGCTCAGTGTATCACTTCTAGTCTCAACTATGGAGAGCTCAAGCGCCACTTGTTCCCTGCCCTGGCAAGGGAACCTACCCCTCCGGCTGATGATGAGGATGATGAGGAGTATGATGATGAGGCTGAGGACGAGGACGACTTTGAGGAGTGATCCCTTGGGGCACTAGCATGTCTCTTCTTCCCTTTTGGCATTTTGATGCCAAAGGGGGAGAAGTAGTTCTGTTAGGTTGCATGGATTTGCATGGGTCGGGCTCAAGCATTTGCTTTTTTATCATTTTATTTATCGCTGCTTGTACCCATTTAGCGTTGAACTTTTAATTGCTATTTTGGTTTGTATGAGACTATGTGGTCAGTGTGGTACTCTGGATTCATCTTGGTTATCACTGGAATTATCTTTGTGGATTTATCTCTCGAGAAGTATGGATTCATCTATATGCTATGGATTTCCGGTATTATCTCTATGGATGCATCCAACTAGTAGTATGATTCAAGGCCTCAATAATGATTATAACATTGAATATCTTTATATAATTGAGAACTTCATTCTCCAGGTGGTATGATGATTCTTGTCTAACTCATCATTTTTTTGTAGTTTCCAATTCAATGAAAAGTCTCGTACCTTCTTGTGTGCATATGTATTCAAATGCAATTTTCCTTTATGCACACATTTAGGGGGAGCCTCTCTTTTATTCTTGGAATGATGTTGTTAGTAGGTCTTTCTGCAAATCCTAGTATTGTCATCTAACACCAAAAAGCGGGATATTGAAAGAACATTTCATGATCCCTAGAGTTTTGTGTGTTAGATAATAATACCAAGGATCATTTAATGTGTATCGAAGTGATGCAGATTAATGCCTATTCAAAAAACAACAGAACAAAAAGTTGGGGGCGGATTATCCGCCCCTGCTAAGGGTCGGATAATCCATCCCTGGCTCAATCGGCAAAGGCAGCCAAGGCGTGTTGTACAGTGTGGGGGTGGATTTTCCCCCGGATTGTCTGGCCAGGGCCGGAGTTTTTGCCCGGGCCGGATAATCCGCCCCTAGGATTTTTACAAAAGGAGGCAAGGCACGTCGCTTGTACAGGGGAGGGGGTATTTTCCCCCGAAAATCCGAGCCTGGGCGGTTTTTTTGCCCCGTCCGGATAATCCGCCCCCCAAAGTCTAAAACGGCTTTTTTGGCAGGGGTATAAATACCCCAATTGGTCCTCTTGACAGAACTCTTGATTCATTCGAAAAAATTGCAGACCTGTTCTTCAAGCTCCAAATTGAGATCTCCATCTTAATCCACTCGAAGGCTCGGATCTTTGGGGAATCGAAGGAGGAGGCTGTCATGGTGGTGGCATGGAAGATGCCATGGGTAGGCTTAAGTTGGGGGCAGAATGGGTGCTTGTGGTCACCGGGGAGGGAGTGCATGGTCGAGCCATGGATGAAGAACAAGAGGAACTCTCCAGACTTAGCGATTTGATTGATACCCGAAGGTTACAAGTGCTCCTTGAGCTGTATGAACTAGGGTTTTGTGCACTAGTCCCCTACTTGGTCCCAACCTCTCTTACTACTGCTATGCCCTTCCTTATATAGGCAGTGCTTGATGGGTTTCGCGGCATAGTAAATCAAAATATTCTACGGATACGAACAGAGGGAAGCCAAGATCTAATCTAGGAGATGCAAACAACGAGAGAGATTGGATTAGATCTTCATACCCTTGAAGATTCGCACAGCGGAACGTTCGTCGGAACGTGGGTGATGTAGTCGCACTCGCTTCTCCTCCTCGCGATCCGATCCGATCTACCACCACAAGTGGCGATGCCTCCGTGAGATGCACACGTGCAGCACCTCGACGTCTCCTCCTTCCTTGGTCCAGCAAGTATGGTGGAGAGATGGGTTGGATCTACAACGCGATGGCGTGGTGCAATTGGTAGAGAGTTTCTGCAGCAGGGCTTCGCCTACACGCAGTCGGGAAGGAGAGAGAGAGGAGGGCAGCAGGGCGACTAGGTTGAGGGGAAGGTGTGGGGGGTGGTGCGCCACAGCCCTCTATATATAGAGGGGTGGGCACCTGCCTTAACCTCTCCCCCAAGCCCTAGGCCGGCGGCCAAAGGAGGGAGGAGTGGGGGCAAGGAACCCCCCCCCCCTTCTAGAAGGTCCAATTAGGGTTTATCCCTTGTTTGGCCGGCTGGGCCCTATGGGGCCTTGTGCCCCTGGCCCAATGCGGCCAGGGCACTCCCTCATACGCCCATGCCCCCTCCCGGAAGGTGGGTCCACGTTGGTCCCCTTCCGGAAGGTTCTAGAAGCTTCTGGTACAATACCGATTAACCCGGAACAATTCCGAACTCCAAAAATTGCACTGCCTTATATGTATCTTATTCTCCGGACCATTCCGGAACCTCTCGTGATGTCTCGGATCCGATCCGAGACTCCGAAAAAAAACTCATAAACCAATTGTCCAATCTATCCTAGCGTCGAGACACGTTAAGTGTGTGACCCTTCGTGTTCGAGAATATGAAGACATGATCTTCTATCAATAATCAACAGCGGGGTCTGGAAACCCATATTGACTCCCACACATTCATCGATGATCATATCGGATGAACCACGATACCAGGATTCCATCAATCCCATATATATATTCCCTTCGTCTCGCGATATTTTACTTGCCCGAGATTTGATTGTCGGTACCGTCATACCTAGTTCAATCTCGTTCACAGCAAGTACTTTACTCGTTCCGTAATCCGATATCACTTTGTGATTAACTCCTTAACCACATGCTTACAAGCGGTGTTGATATCGATTACCGAGTGGGCCCGAAGTATATCTCTCCGACTTGGGAGGGACAAATCCCATCTCGATACATACAACCCAACAGATACTTTCCGATCACCTGAGAGACACCTTTATGATCACCCTCTCATAGGATGACGTTTGATGACCTCAAAGCTTTCTTCCGATACCAGGGAGTTGTATTATCTCATGGTCTAAGGAATACAATATTTGACATAAGAAAAGCTTCGCAAAGATGAACACGATGACATGATCTAATTGCTTCGCTTAGTTTGGGTATGTCCATCATATCATTCTCCCAATGATATGATCTCATTATTAATTGACAACTCATGTCCATGGTTAGGAAACCTTAACCATCATTAACCAATGAGCTAGTCCATACAGGCGTACTAGGGACACGGTGTTGTTCACAAACCACACAAGTATTAAAGTTTCCGCTTAATACAATTCTAGCATGGAATATAAACATTATCATGAACAAGAATTAGAATAATAACATCTTTATTATTGCCTCTAGGGCATAATTCCAACAGTCTCCCACTTGCACTAGAGTCAATAATCTAGTTTACATTTGGAAACAATCTCACACCCATGGCACTGAGGTGCTGATCATGTTTTACACGTGGAAGAGGTTTAGTCAATGGATCTGCGACATTCAGATATGTATGTACTTTGCTAATCTTCAGATCTCCATCTGCTATATAATCTCGGATTATATGAAACTTGCGGTTGATATTCTTGGTATTTGGATGATATCTTGGTTCCTTAGCGAGTGTTATGGCGCCAGTGTTGTCACACAATATCTCCCGTGGGTCCAATGCACTTGGAACCACGCCAAGCTCAGTGATGAAGTTCCTGATCCAAACTCCTTCACTTGATGCTTCTGCAGCAGCCATGTATTCCGCTTCTACTGTAGATCCCGCGATCACACTATGCTTGCAGCTTCTCCAGCTCACAGATCCTCCATTCAAAATATACATGTATCCTGTCTGAGATTTAGAATCATCCTTGTCGGTGTCAAAACTAGCGTCGACGTAACCTTTTACGACTAGCTGTTCATCACCCCCATAGACTAAGAACATTTCTTTAGTCCTATTTAGGTACTTTAGGATGTTCTTCACGGTTGTTCAGTGTTCCACTCCTGGATCACTTTGATATCTGCTCGTCAAACTAAGAGCATTGGACACATCCGGTCTAGTACACAGCATGGCATACATGATAGAACCTATGGCCGAGGCATAAGGCACTTTTCTCATAGCTTCCCTATCATTTACCGTAGCTGGACACTGAGCCTTGCTCAATATCTTACCTGACAACATAGGCACTGAACCTTTCTTTGCCTTATCCATTCTGAACCTTTTCAGAACTTTGTCTAGGTATGTACTATGGCTTAAAGCTATCAGGCGTCTTTGTCTATCTCTATAGATTTTGATGCCCAATATATAAGCAGCTTCACCTAGGTCTTTCATTGAAAAACACTTGTTCAAATAACTCTTCACATCGTTAAGCATGTTAATGTCATTTCCAATAATCAATATGTCATCCACATATAGTACCAGAAATGTCACCGAGCTCCCACTCACTTTCTTGTAGATACAAGCTTTGTAGCAATTTGGAACAAATCCAAAGATCTTGATCACTTGATCAAAACGAAGGTTCCATCTCCGAGATGCTTGCTTCAGTCCATAAATGGAACGCTGAAGTTTGCATACTTAATCAGCATCCTTAGGATCGACAAAACCTTCGGGTTGCATCATATACAACTCTTCATCAATGTTGCCATTGAGGAACGCAGTCTTGACATCCATCTGCCATATTTCATAATCATGAAACGCAACAATTGCTAATAAAATCCGAATGAACTTAAACATTGCTACGGGAGAGAAAGTCTCATCGTAGTCAACTCCTTGAACTTGTCGAAAACCTTTTGCGACAAGTCGTGCTTTATAGACGGTAACATTACCATCCGCGTCTGTTTTCTTCTTGAAATTCCATTTGCACTCAACGGCCTTTCGGTCGCTAGGAGGGTCCACCAAAGTCTATACTTGGTTTTCGCTCATGGATCCCAATTCGGATTTCATGGCTTCTAGCGATTTCTCAGAGTCTGGGCTCATCATCGCTTCCTCATAGTTCGTAGGTTCACTATATTCTACTAACAAGACAGTCAAGACAGGGTTGCCGTACCACTCAGGAGGGGCACGCGACCTTGTCGACCTGCGACATTCAGTAGCAGCATCGTCCGAAGCTTCATGATCCTTGTCATTAGCTTCCTCTATTGTTGTGCGGCACTGGAACAATTTCAGGTGCTGCGCTACTCTCCAATTCAAGAGAAGGTTCAATAACCTCGTCTAGCTCTACTTTCCTCCCACTCACTTCTTTCGAGAGAAACTCCTTCTCAAGAAAGGAACCGTTCTTTGCGACAAATACTTTGCCTTCGGTTCTGTGATAGAAGGTATACCCAATGGTTTATTTAGGGTATCCTATGAAGACGCATTTCTCCGCTTTGGGTTCGAGCTTGTCCGGCATCAACTTCTTGACGTAAGCTTCGCATCCCCAAACTTTAAGAAACGACAACTTAGGTTTAGCACCAAACCACAGTTCATACGGTGTCGTCTCAACGGATTTAGATGGAGCCCTATTTAAAGTGAATGCAGCGGTTTCTAATGCATAACCCCAAAATGATAACGGCAAATCAGTAAGAGACATCATCGATTGGACCATATCTAACAGGGTTCGGTTCCGGCGTTCAGACACACTATTGCGCTGTGGTGTTCCGGGTGGCGTGAGTTGCGAAACGATTCCGCTTGCCTTAAGATGCGTGAGAAAATCATAACTCAAATATTCACCTCCACGATCGGATCGTAGAAACTTAATCTTTCTATTACGATGGTTCTCCACTTCATTCTTAAATTCCTTGAACTTTTCAAATGTTTTAGATTTATGTTTCATTAAATAGATATACCCATATCTACTTAAGTCATCGGTAAAAGTGAGAAAATAGCGATATCCACCGCGCGTCGAAACACTCATCGTTCCGCATACATCGGTATGTATGATTTCCAACAAGTCCGTTGCTCGCTCCATCATACCGGAGAACGGGGTTTTGATCATCTTGCCCATGAGGCATGGTTCGCATGTGTCAAATGATTCAAAATCAAGAGACTCCAAAAGTCCATCAGAATGGAGTTTCTTCATGCGCTTTACACCAATATGACCTAGACGACAGTGCCACAAATAAGTAGTATTATCACTATCTACTTTGCATCTCTTGGCCTCAATGTTATGGATGTGTGTTTCATCCCTTTCGAGATTTAGAAGAAATAAACCATTCACAATAGGTGCATCACCATAAAATGTTACTCATATAAATAGAACAACCATTATTCTCCGATTTAAATGAATAACCGTCTTGAAATAAACAAGATCCAGAAATAATGTTCATGCTCAACGCAGGCACATAATAACATTTATTGAGGTTTAAAACTAATCCTGAAGGTAAAACTAAGGAGAGCGTGCCGACAGCCATCACATCAACTCTTGATCCGTTGCCAACGCGCATCGTCACCTCATCCCTCGCAAGCTGCCGTCTATTCCGTAGCTCCTGTTTCGAGTTACAAATATTAGCAACTGAACCAGTATCAAATACCCAGGCACTACAACGAGGGCTAGTAAGTAAAACATCAATAACATGTATATCAAATATACCTTTGATGGTGCCAGCCTTCTTGTCCGCTAAGTACTTCGGACAGTTGTGCTTCCAGTGACCCTTGTCCTTGCAATAGAAGCACTCAATGTCCGGCTTGGGACCAGACCTGAGCTTCTTCTCAGCAGGGGCAACGCTCTTGTCGCCGCCTTTCTTGAAGGGCTTCTTTGCACCCTTACCTTTCTTGAAGGTGGGGGGCTTGTTGACCATCAACACATGATTATCCTTTTTGATGTCCACCTCCGCAGCCTTTAGCTTTGCGAAGAGCTCGGTGATCGTATCAGTGGAACCAATCTGATTGTGAGTCACTACAAAACTTTTGTAGCTGGGAGGGAGTGATTGCAGAACCCTGTCAATCTTGAGCTCCTCTGGAATCTTGCAGTCCAGTTGCTCAAGGCGTTGAGTGTAGCCCGACATCTTAATGGCGTTCTCACTAACGGAACTCCCTTCCTCCATCTTGCAGTTAAAGAACTTCTCAGAGATCTCATATCTCTCAGAACGGGCCTGAGTCTGAAACATGGTTTTCAGCTCCTCGAGAATCTCAAAGGGCCCAGGATAGTCTTCAAAACGATTTTGAAGGCCCGATTCCATAGCAAACAACATGGTGCTCTTAATCACACCATAATCATCTTTGCGCAACTGATAGACAGCTTTCTCATCAGCCGGCGTAGTATCAGCAGGGGCGTCACCTAACGCATTCTCAAGGACATAATCCTTTTGACCGCCAGAGAGAATGATTCTCAGATTGCGGAACCAGTTGGTGAAGTTAGACCCATTGTTTTTAAGCTTTTCCTTCTCAGCAAAAACGTTGAAGTTGAAGTTGGACTTAGCCATTTGATCTACAATATTTTCAAGTACAAATTAGACTATGTTCATGATAACTAGTTCAACTTTTAATCAAATTACTAGATGAACTCCCACTAAATTCAACATCCCTCAAGTTGTTTATTGAACACGATCCAAATTCACCACACCTAATCCGATCTTCACGAGAAGAGATGTGGTTTCAATGGTGGACAACGAAGTGTAGATCATATCATTCATATGACTCATGTTTAACCTTTCGGTTCATGTGTTCCGAGGCCATGTCTGTACATGCTAGGCTCGTCAAGTTAGACCCAAGTATTTCCGCGTGTGCAAAACTGGCTTGCACCCGTTGTATGTGAACGTAGAGTCTATAGCACCCGATCATCACGTGATGCTTGGACACGACGAACTTTCACAATGGTGCATACTTGGGGAGAACACAGTTTTTATCTTGATCTTTAAGTGAGGAATCATCTTATAATGCTACCGTCGCGATCTAAGCATAATAAGATACATAAAAGGATAAACATCAATGTGACATGGTATAGCCAATCTTCGCGCAATGATCTCCATCTTGTGCGTGCCGGCATAATCTCCATCACTCCACCATGATTGCCTCCACCACGAATAGCAACTACAACTATTGCTAACTACTTAGCGATAAAGTGAAACTATTACATGGCGTATAAGAAGTTGACACACAGGTCATACACAATTATAAAGAAAACCATATGGCGCCTGCCGGTTGTGTACTCATCGACATGCAAGTCGTGAAACATTACAAAACATGATCATCGCATACATTATACACATCACATCTTGGGCCATACCATATCACAGAAAACACACCCTGCAAAAACAAGTCAGACGCCTCTACTTTGTTGTTGCATGTTTTACGTGGATTATGGGAGTAGCAAGCTAAGAACGATTCTTACCTACGGAAATCCACAACGGTGGCATTATGGTTGCCAAACTCCGGTGTAAATCCCATGACAACTATAGTGAGAGAAACTGGCATCCACCAGCCGCATGTGTGGAACAAGCCACACGTCAAGTGCGGAGCCGGTCTCGCGAACGACGTCGCGTAAGGTTGGCCTGGACCGCTTCAATCTCACTATCCCGCATCATAAGAAGAACACAAACAAGAGGCTTGCAACAGAAAACATCAACTCCCGCAACGACCATGTTGCGTTCTACTCATGAAACACATCTACGCATAGATCTAGCTCTGATACCACTGATGGGTTTCGTGGCATAGTAAATCAAAATTTTCTACGGATGCGAACAGAGGGAAGCCAAGATCTAATCTAGGAGATTCAAACAACGAGAGAGATTGGATTAGATCTTCATACCCTTGAAGATGCGCACAGTGGAACGTTCGTTGGAACGTGGGTGATGTAGTCGTACTCGCTTCTCCTCCTCGCGATCCGATCCGATCTAGCACCACAAGTGGCGATGCCTCCGTGAGATACACACGTGCAGCACCTCGATGTATCCTCCTTCCTTGGTCCAGAAAGTATGGTGGAGAGATGGGTTGGATCTACAACGCGACGGCGCGGTGCAATTGGTGGAGAGTTTCTGCAGCAGAGCTTCGCCTACACGCAGTCGGGAGGGAGAGAGAGAGGAGGGCAGCAGGGCAACTAGGCTTGAGGGGAAGGTGTGGGGGGGTGGTGCGCCCCAGCCCTCTATATATAGAGGGGTGGGCGCATGCCCTAACCCCTCCCCCAAGCCCTAGGCTGGCGGCCAAAGGAGGGAGGAGTGGGGGCAAGGAAACCCCCCCCTTCTAGAAGGTCCAATTAGGGTTTATCCCTTGTTTGTCCGGATGGGCCCTATGGGGCCTTGTGACCCTGGCCCAATGCGTCCAAGGCACTCCCTCATAGGCCCATTCCCCCTCCCGGAAGGTGGGGCCACGTTGGTCCCCTTCCGGAAGGTTCTAGAAGCTTTCGGTACAATACCGATTAACCCAGAACAATTCCGAACTCCAAAAACTGCACTGCCTTATATGAATCTTATTCTCCGGAACATTCCAGAACCTCTCTTGATGTCTCGGATCCCATCCGAGACTCCAAACAAAAACTCATAAACCAATTATCCAATCTATCCTAGCGTCGAGACACGTTAAGTGTGTGACCCTTCGGGTTCGAGAATATGCAGACATGATCTTCTATCAATAATCAACAGCGGGGTCTGGAAACCCATATTGACTCCCACACATTCATCGATGATCATATCGGATGAACCACGATGCCAGGATTCCATCAATCCCATATATATATTCCCTTCGTCTCGCGATATTTTACTTGCCCGAGATTTGATCGTCGGTACCGTCATACCTAGTTCAATCTCGTTCACAGCAAGTACTTTACTCGTTCCGTAATCCGATATCACTTTGTGATTTACTCCTTAACCACATGCTTGCAAGCGGTGTTGATATCGATTACCGAGTGGGCCCGAAGTATATCTCTCCGACTTGGGAGGGACAAATCCCATCTCGATACATACAACCCAAGAGATACTTTCCGATCACCTGAGAGACACCTTTATGATCACCCTCTCATAGGATGACGTTTGATGACCTCAAAGCTTTCTTCCGATACCAGGTAGTTGTATTATCTCATGGTCTAAAGAATACAATATTTGACATAAGAAAAGCTTCGCAAAGATGAACACGATGACACGATCTAATTGCTTCGCTTAGTTTGGGTCTGTCCATCATATCATTCTCCCAATGATATGATCTCATTATTAATTGACAACTCATGTCCATGGTTAGGAAACCTTAACCATCATTAATCAATGGGCTAGTCCATAGAGGCGTACTAGGGACACGGTGTTGTTCACAAACCACACAAGTATTAAAGTTTCCGCTTAATACAATTCTAGCATGGAAAATAAACATTATCATGAACAAGAATTATAATAATAACATCTTTATTATTGCCTCTAGGGCATAATTCCAACAGTGCTAGCTAGCTTATACCCCTTTGGGTTCTAGGGTTTACTGTTTGGACTTTGGTCCCTACAATGTGGGTCGGGTCATGGGCTTGCCCTAAGCCCAATGGCCCAGTCCATAAAGCTTGACAACTAACGGTCTTCTAGTACGCTGCTTCGTGTTGCTTTTGGCGTCATGCTCCAACTTTGTACGTTAGCGTATGCTTTGGGCATCACCTAGCTCCTTTTGTGTCACCCGGCGTCGCCCTTCTCTTTTGACCATGGTCCCTCCTGATCCTTACTCGGAAAGGTGCCACGCGTCCTACTTGACTCGGCCCTTCCTCGGTAGACTCGGCTCGTCGGTTCCTGCAAGGATTACAACTTTGTATTATGCGGTCCGACATAGTGTATATGTCGGTCGCTCATGCTTATATTACCCGACCGTTCTTACCCGGCCTGGTTCTTTCTTTACTCGGAGCTAACCTAGCTGCGCTATGTTTCACCTTTCGTGACCCTACCGGGGGTTATTCCCCCGACATTAGTCCCCGAAGCTGGTGAGGTCTAGCAGTTCAAGCTGTTAGGCATCTCCAGGTTACTTTTGTGTGATTGGAACTTAGTTTTTGTCTCCGTCTGTCGCTATTTTGCACCTTGTCGGGTCTGTCTGAAAGTTTCCGGATTGACTCTTTGTCTTCTTGGCTCATTTTTGCCTCAAGCCGAGTCATTTTGGCCAATTCCGAGTCATTTTCGGCGTGCTTCAGTCACTGACAGCTGATAATCATGATTACTTGCCTCAATTTTTTATCCAAGCTCTAGCGGCATAGTGACGGCTGCGTAGTTATTCCCCGTCACTGTGGCAGTCCCATCGGCCTGCGCCTCTTGTCCTTCCTTCCATGACGTGGCGCGGGATTTTTCGTGTATCTCTGGCTACGTGGTGCTTGTTGATTGGCTTACTCGGCCTGGTACACGACCACACGCTGGCCGCACGGCACAGCTGGATCCCACTGCCAGGGTTTTTACTGTCCTTAAGTAGGGGTTGGGGGTTTCCACTTCCCCCACGCCCGTTCAGTTTTCCCTTGCCCTTTCTTCTTCCTTGCGCCTGCAAAATCGAACCGCCCCCTTTGCGGTTTCCTCTTCCTCCTGTTCTTTTCTAGCAATCACCCCTCTCTTCTTTCAATTCCACCATGGGTCCGCGCTATTCCAAACCTCTTCCAACTGCGGAAGAGATTGAGTCTGTGGAACTCATGGACTCTCGCGACGGTGCTGATGGTGCTGAGGAGCAGGATATTCCCGCCGGCGAGCGAGGTGACTGGGAAGGCTCGGAGGTCTCCACCAAGGAGGTGGAGTGGCTTCGCTCCACCAGGCGCATCCCGCTGCAAGTTGATTGCCGTATCCCCACCGGTGAGATTTCTCCCAAACCCGATGCTAACGAGCGGGTGGTTTTCCTTTCTCACTTTGAGCGCGGTTTCGCTCTCCCAGTGAGCACCTTCTTCTCCTCGTTTATCTCCACCTTCCATTTGCAAACTCATCATCTTCCTGCCAATGCGATTGGTTCTCTTTCCTGTTTTATCTCTGCCTGTGAGGCTTACCTTGGAATTTGGCCTACAGTTCTCCTGTGGGCCAAATATTTAAGATTTAGGGTTCAGGTTGTTCCCCAGCCCGGTGCTCCTCGTGCTGAGAAAAAGCCGACCCGGTGCGGTGCTTCTAGCATCACGCCCAGGAGAGACTCCATCTTTCCTCGGGTTGTTGGGCTTAATTTTTGCAAGAATTGACACAGAACCTTTTTCTATGTCAAAAACAGTGGGTCGACCGATAACATTCGTCTCCCCCTTTCTCGGATGAGGTCCCCAACAAGAATCTCTGTCAGCTTGACCCGCGCGACCAAGACGCTGCGGTAAACGAGGCTAACGCGATCCTGGAAAGGTTGTTGTCGCCGGATGAAAACTTTCATCTTGCCGACACTGACCTCATGTGTGCCTTCATCTCACGTCGGGTAAGCCCCATCCAAGCGAGGAGCCACAAGTTGTGCTTCATGAGTGGCTCCCACGATCTCACTTGGCACTCCACTATGGAGCTCACCCATGACTCCATTGCCCGCCGAGTAAGCTCAATCTTTAAATTGAACTTGGCGGATGACTGGGCTTGGAGTTGCCCTCCATTTATCCGGGTCAGGCCTGTCCCCTTGGTAAGTTTTCCGAGTCATCTTCCTTGCCTGACAGGCTTTAGTTCTTTTGCCACTTTCAGTTTAGTTTTCTAACTTCTCATTCTATTTGTCTTTCACGGAATCTCGTTCACCAGGTTGACAGTACTGTCCCTCCCCTGGTTATAACGGGGATCGTTCCGACTCGGATGAGGTCGAGTATGACCTGGAGCACTTCATGCCCATCCCGCACGCCATGACTGCTTCAGCTTCGGGTAAGAGTCGATCTCGCAATCCCTTACAAGATTGGTCTGACGATGATGATGACTGTATGCTTTTGGAGGTATATGCCTTGTGTCCTTAGTCTCCCAACATATCCGAGTAAGCCCGTTATTTACTTATGCAGCTGGACAGGTACATGACACTCCTCCTCTCGCCGTGGGCAAATTCGGCAAGATCCCCGTCGCCAAGCCGAAGCAACGCGGAGCTTCCTCTAGCACTCAGCCGGCCAAGAAGAGAAAGCCCACTCCGGCAGCTCCTGCTTCCTCTGCTGCTGCCACTCTGACTGAGACCCGCCAAGCCGCTGGGCGCCGGATCACACGCCGAGTCACCCGTGACCCGGTCGTTACCGGGTAAGTTTTTATACTCTGCTTTCTTCGTTCTTTTTGTTGTCGTTGATTTTCTCTTACACATGTCCAGTTGTTTTCAGCGCCGCACCTTTGTCGGCGAACTAGGCTGCTTCTAGCATTGCCTCTCCGCAAAGGCCTGCGCCTCCTACAGCAGATTGGGCAGCACCGAGTCCCGTCCAAGTCGAGGCTCCCACTATTGAGGCTTACGCCTCTCAGTGTCAGTCAGACCCGGTGGGTCATTCGGCTAGCGCCCATGGCGCTGGCCAGGAACAATCTTCTGATCTTAGTTCCAGTGATTCTGGCGCCAAGAAACCTTCCTCCACTAGTTCCTCTAGCATCGGCCCTCGGGCTGATGTGAATGAACAACTTCCTGATCTTGGAGCCAGCTAAACTGCTGAGCCCAGTCAGACGGCTCCACTTCCTTCTTTGAATCCCCCTTCTCACTCTTCAATTCTGTCAAAGGGCCAGACCCAGCCCAAGGCTTCTGGCTCTGCTCGCCCTTTACCCGGCAAATCTACCTCCTCCAAGCAGACGACGATGGTCTGCTGACATGGTTATACCCTACGGGTACGTGACTTCAGCATACCTGGTCCAGCCCAAGGAAGGCCCACAGCAGACATACGCTGACCCATGAAGATTTTCGGGTGGACAAGGCCCATGACGCCTTCGGATCCTTGGAGAGCAAGACTATCATAGATAGGAAATTTAAAGGGGTAAACCCTAGAACCTGTAACCGACTAGGACTATGCCCGGGACCTACCTAAGTCTATATAAAGGCCAGGAGGGCATGTCCTAGATCGCTTGACTCATACTTTCGCACACACACCTCCACGCCAGATCAAATCTGCGCACCTTGTAACCTTCGGTTCTGCCGTAATCAAGAGCAGACAAGCAGGAGTAGGGTTTTCCCTCCGGGGGCCTGAACCTGGGTAAATATCGTGTCCCCTGGTTGCTTGTCTGTTAACCGTTCCACGATCTCCAGCATCCCCATCTTCTCCAAAACCCAAGCCCATAACAATGGGCATTGATGAGATTAAACCTCGTCATCTGCGCTCCGGGTTCTGCTCCTCAGATCCGGCCTCCGATGTTGACGATAATGCTTGCTTCAACGGGCAAGGCGGGCGAGTCCGCGGCTGCCGGGTCAGGTGATGGCTCTAAGGCTGTTACCCTCCATGCTAGTGCCACAGTGACCCGTGCCAATGTGGGAACCACCCTGAAAACGGGTCAAGTTCTCACTCGGACGCTCAGCGGGAAAAGCCTTGGTTCGGCTGAGCCTTATGCTGTGGCATGGAATGCAGCTGGCGAGCAAGATGTCAGCACTCGTGCCGGCAAGAAGCTAAAGTTGGGCCCTAAGGCCATCTCTGACATGACCCAGCAGGCCATTACTCTAATGGCCCGTGCTGACGAAGTGAATGAGGTAAAGTAACTTCATACTCTTTTGTATTCTTGAGTATTTCCTTTATACATATCACCTAGTCCCCGAGGTTACTGTCGAGTAAGGAACTTACTCGGATGTAAGCTCTCAAGCTTTTTAATCCGGCAAGCTGCTTGACTTAACCTTTCCTTACTGTCTGTTTTCTTTGTCCAGCTCACGCATAATGATCGCACCAAGGTGCACCAAGCTCTCGTCCTGGTGCATCGCAAGCTTGAACTTGCGTATGAGAAGCTGCAGACTGACACACAAGGCCAAGGTAATATCTTTGCTCTTCCTTTTTTCTATTCGGTGTAATTTTCTTTGGTTCATTTTCACAATTTTCTCTCGCTCTTCTTCCATAGCCTCTGCTCAGTCTAACATCGATGCTCTTCACTCGCAAATCAGCGTGGCCGAGAGTAAATTTCTTGCCTCCCTAAGCCAATAGCTGAAAGTTTTCTGTTGGTACTGACAAGTATTTGTTCTGAATAAGCAGAGAAGCACCAAGCCGAACTCCAGAAGGAGCACGATGAGGTGACTCGGCTGAAGAAGCTGATGGCCGAGACGGAGCAGAAGCACTTGGCCAAGGTGAAAGGGCTGAAGGAAGAGCTTGCCGAGAAGAATGAGAAGCAGGCCGACAGCGCCGAGAAGACCAAAAGGCTGCTCGACGAGGCTAAGTCATCGGTTGAGTCGGCAAATATAAACTTTGACGCCCTCCAAACCAAAGCCAAAACTTGGCATAGCAAGCTCGCCGATATCAACTTCTTTCTCGGTAGTGAGTCCTTACTCTTTTTGCACTATATAAGTCATTCTAGACTTCTGCCATCTACTTTTGTTATTTTGCTAACTTTCTCTTTTTTCTTGCAGAGAATTTTCCTGAGGCCAATATGTTTTCCATCCGAGCCATGAAGAAGATGAGGGCCGAGTCTGGTGCTCCGGATGATGGCGAGGTGTCCATGGAGGAGCTACTCGAGGCGGTATCGGAACGGGTCAAGACTCTCAAGTCTTGCGGAGTGGACCTTCTTAAGTCGGCTATTCATGTGTTTCGCATGCTCTGGCTGGATGAAGACGCACCCGAACTCATCGAGCCACTTGCCGAAAGATTGCTCCTTATTGAGGACCGGGTGGATCAATGGAGTGAATCGGCCGGCCGAGCTGCAGCGGACAAGGCTCTCTCCTTCGTGCTTTCATGGTACGAGGACATCAACCTTGATGTTCTTGCTCACATAAGGGGGATGGCAAATGGATGAATGATCCGGAGCTGATCAGGAAGCGCCAGGAGCGAGATTACGCCATGATTGAATATACCATGGTGCACGCTTGGTGTGATGGGCCCAGCTTCCTCGACCTTGGCGACCCGCTCGTCGAAGATGCTGATGACGAGGGTGGCGATAGCGAAGCAACTGAGTCAGATAGTCCGGATGACCCGGCCACAGATGCTCCTCACTCGGCCGATGCTCCAAGCAATGCTCGTGGCTCCGAGAGTGCTCCTCTGAGTCCTTCTGCTTCTTAGGCTAACAAATACTCGAACTTTGATTAGATCCCCGGTATGCCGGGTACAGATGTAACATACATTGCACTTTAAGTTTGATTATGCGCCTTTTGATAGGCTTTATATATTTGCGTTATGTTCTAAGTGTGAATCATTCAAGGGAAAGTCCCCGAGTTTCATTTTGTCGTGTCACCTTTCCTTGACTTTGGCCCCTGTCTACCTTTTTCGGTGTTCGACATTAGAGTTTCAAAGTACTAAGGATATAGTTAGCGGGTATGAAACTTGGATCACTTGGCCGAGATTACTCGACACGTAGTATAACGTGACCTGCAGAAAGTTAGGCAAACATCTTAAGCCGGCTAGAGTTTCTCCTTTGTACTTACCCGGCGTTCGTGTTTACCCGTCATACATCCTTTTCTCTTGCTTGCCATGAAGCCATGTTTTCAGACAACAGCATAGTCGAAGAGTTGATTTCTTCCGAGTAAACACTTCTTATTCCGAGATAAATTTTGGGTGTCACACCAGCCATCATAAAATAATTGAGAGGAAAAACCTAAAGGGTATTCCCCGAGTCAGTTTTTCGAATCATACCATTTTATTATCAGCACATATCCGGCATACACGTCCGACATATGAGAGTTCGAGTGATACATGCATTGCTCCTCCTAAGTATAGAAGGGGCGAAGTAGCGCCACATTCCATGGCCTTTTGGTTTCATCTGCTGACCTGTCCGCCTTGTTCTTTTGTGCTTCACGAGTGTCTATGAGGTAATAGGACTCATTGTGCAATGCTTTGCTTACAATGAATGGTCCTTCCCATGGGGGTGATAATTTATGCATTCCGGCTATGCGCGGCACCAGCCTTAGCACCATATCCCCTTCTCGAAAAACACGAGGTTGCACTTTCCGGCTATGGTAGCGTCGGAGATTCTGTTGATATATAGCAGATCTGGATAATGCCAGTTCCCTTGATTCTTCGAGTAAGTCTACACCATCTTCTCGGGCCTCTTTTACTTCTACTTCCGAGTATTTCTTTACTCTTGGTGAGTCATATTATATGTCGGCGGGCAAAACTGCTTCTGCCCCATACACGAGGAAAAAATGGCGTATAACCCGTTGATCGATTCAGAGTTGTTCTTGGGCTCCATAGCACTGAGGGTAGTTCCTCTATCCAACAACCAGGTGACCCCTGGAGTGGTTCCATTAAGCGGGGTTTTATCCCTGACAGAACTAAGTCGTTAGCCCGTTCAACTTGTCCATTTGATTCTGGATGGGCGACTGATGCTACATCAAGTCTTATTCGGTGTTTCCCGCAGAAACGAGCAAAAGCTCCTTCGGCAAAGTTCGTGCCATTGTTAGTGATTACACTGTGTGGGTAACAATATCTGAGGATTATACCCTTAAGAATGTGACAGTTGTTTGGCCGTCCAACTTTTTGATTGGTTTCACTTCTATCCACTTGGTGAACTTATCAATCATGACCAAAATATGAGTCATGCCTCCCCTTGCTGGTTTGAATGGTCCTACCATATCTAGGCACCACACTGCAAAAGGCCAAGTGATTGGTATAGTCTTTAATTCAGACGCTGGTAAATGTGACTTGGATGCATAGTGTTGACAACCGCCGCATTTTCTGACTAATTCTTGTGCTTGCGCCAATGCGCTTGGCCAATAGAATCCATCTCGGAATGCCTTGGCCACTAACGCTTGTGACGACGCATGGTGCCCACATTCTCCTTGATGAATATCCAACAAGATTTCTTGGCCTTTCTCTGGACTGATACAGCGCTACAGTACACTCGTCACACTTTGCTTGTAAATTCCTTGTTGATTATAGTGTATTCTTTTGTTGTTCGTACTGTTTGTCTTGCCAATGTTTCATCACTTGGCAAGGTCCCATCTTTTAAGTAGTCAAATATTGGATGTGCCCATGTTGGTATCAGTGGTTCCAGATCTGCTTCAGCATTGATATCCATTGGCTCTGCCGACATATGCTCTGCCGACATGACCTGAGGAGTCCCCGAGTGTGATTCGGCAGCCCCTGAATTGAGCGGATCAGTCCCCGAGTGATTCGAAGCTACCCCTGAGTCCATATCCATTGGTACCACATCTGACTCATGACTCGCCGGGTTGATCCTGATTGAGTCAGACTCTAGTGATGGCTTGATCGATGGTTTCCTAAGGTGCTCCAGCGCTACCCCAGGTGGTATTGCTTGCCGAGATGACCCTAATTTGGATAGTACATCTATTCCTCATTTTCTGCTCTAGGAACATGATGGAATTCGTATCCGTCAAAGTATCCCGAAATTTGTTGCACATGGAAACGATATAATGCCATGTTTGCGTCCAGCGCATCCCAATGTCCAAACACTTGCTGAATCACCAAATCTGAATCGCCAAAACACATGATCCTTTTGATACCAATTTCCTTGGCTACTTTGATGCCATGGACAAGTGCTTCATACTCGGCAACGTTGTTGGAAGCAGCAAAATGAATCTGTAACACATACCTTAGTTGATCCCTCTTTGGAGATGTGAGAAATATCCCGGCGCCTAGACCCATTTTCTTCTTGGACCCGTCAAAATGCATTTTCCAGTAGTTCGGATCTAGCAGTGGTGGTTCGTACTGCATTTCCATCCAGTCTACAAAGAAATCTGCAACAGCCTGAGACTTTATTGCATCTCTTCTATCATATTGTGGAGTATACGGTGCCAGTTCTATGGCCCATTTTGCGACTCGGCCGCTGGCATCTTTGCTGCCCAAAATATTTGAGATAGGTGCCTCGCATATTACCCGGATTGGGCGTTCTTGAAAACAATGCTTCAGCTTCTTTGCTGCCATATATACCCTGTATGTCATCTTCTGATAATGTGGGTAATTCTTTTTCGAGACAGAGAGCACTTCGCTCAAGTAATGAACTGGTCTTTGGACTGATTTGCCCCCTTCTTCATGTTTAACCACTACTACTACACTTACAACTCTGTTGGTTGCGGTGACATAGAGCAACATTGGCTCTTTGGATAGTGGTGATGCTAATATTGGTGATGTTGCCAAAATTTTCTTTAACTCATGGAAAGTGCTATCATCTTGTTGTGTCCATGCGAATTTTTCTGATTTCTTCATCAATTGATATAGTGGTAGGGATTTTTCACCTAGCCGACTAACAAACCTGCTCAACGAGGCCAGGCATCGAGTGAACTTCTGGACATCATTGAGGGTTTTTGGTAATTCCAATCTTTCAATGGCCCTGATCTTTGTCGGGTTAGCTTCAATTCCTCGGCTGGATACAAGGAATCCGAGTAACTTGCCAGCTGGGATAGCAAATGTACATTTTTACGGGTTAAGCTTCCTCCGGAATCTTCTTAGGTTTGTGAATGTTTGACGCAAGTCCTCAATTAGAGTATGACTTTGTTTGGTTTTTATTACCACGTCATCGACGTATACTTGAACTTTTTGTCCAATTGATCTTGCAAGCATTTTTGCATGCATGTCTGATATGTTGCACCTACATTTCTCAACCCAAATGGCATGGTGCGATAGCAATAAGCCTCGTACGGGGTGATAAAAGCTGTCTTTATTTGATCATTCGGATTTAGTGGTATCTGATGGAATCCTGAATACGCATCCACAAATGATGACAACTCACACCCAGCAGTAGAATCTATGACTTGATCGATCCGTGGCAGGGGAAATGGATCTTTCGGACACTCCTTATTGAGGTTCGTGTAATCAATACACATGCTCCATACCACTGCCACGTTCGGGTCATCTTTCTTCTTCTCGACCAAGACTGGATTTGATAACCAATCCGGGTGCAGTACTTCCATGATGAATCCAGCAGCTAAAAGTCTGGCAATCTCGGCAGCTATTACTTTCCTCCTATCTTCGGCGAAGCAGCGGAGGGGTTGCTTCACCGGCTTGGCATCTGGTCTTACATGAAGGGAGTGCTCAGCCAGCTCCCTCGGAACTCCTTGCAGATCTTGAGTGGACCATGCAAAGATATCCCGATTCTCACGAAGGAAGCTGGTGAGCTCGCTTTCCTATTTGTTCATAAGGCTTGCCCCAATGGTAACTGTGTGCTATGGGAAAGTCTCATCCACCTGTACCTTCTTGGTTTCTTTGGTAGCTTGAAATGACACACTACCATGCGGTTGGTGAGTGCCGGCATGGACATTTGCGCTGCTTTGGCCAATGCTGCCACTTCCAACATTTGATTCTTTTCTTGTGCTATGATGAGTGACTCGACCAGAGAAGATCCGACTGAGGAACAAGAAATGGATATTTTGTAATCCCCTTCAACTGTAATTACCCCACATGGGCCTGGCAGCTTCATCTTTAAGTAGGCAATGTGGGTAGTAGCCATGAATCTCGCTATAGCTGGCCTGCCGAGTAAGGCGTGATATGAGCTGACCAAATCCACTACCTCAAACTCTATGGCCTCACTGCGACAGTTCTCCCTGTTGCCAAATAAGACGTCGACCCAGGTCTTACCAATTGGCTCACAGGACAATCCCGACACGATACCGTGGAAAGTGGTCTTAGTCAGCATCAGCATGTTCATGGTGATGCCTAACTTGAGCATAGTATCCTTGTACATGATGTTGATGCTACTGCCATCATCAATCAGCACTTTTGAAAACTTGACATTGATATCTGGGCCCATGAACGTTGGATCCAAAACTAAAGCATATCCTCCTGGGGTTGGCATGATCTTGGGGTGATATTTTATGTTCCAAGTTATTTCTTGCTCAGACCAATGCATGTACTTGGGAATTGTCGGCATTGTGGCATTCACCTCCATCATTCGTCGTTGTTGGCTATTTTTGTCATTCGGCTCTGTGACAAATAAAACATAGCTCTAGTGATGTTCTCTGTACTCATTTCTAGTTCCGTGACCGACATGAGCGTCGTCACCTCTTGGATTGTGCACCTGGTGCACAGTTTCTCTTCTTTCTTGATTTTGATACCTTGGCTGCCTGTTTTCGTATCTGTTATCTGTTCCCACTGTCTGAGCATTTCCTCCTAAAAGTGGTGGAGGGGGGTTGGTGGAAGCTGCTTATTCGGCGAGTCCACTCTGTCTCCTTTCTAAAACCAAGCGCATTGCCTTATTGTGTGATTGGTCGGTTTACTCGGACTAGGCGTGTGAAACTTACACGGCTGGTCCAGCATCATCTCATAGGTATATTTATATCGGTCCTGATATTGCTTCCTCTGATCGTATTCCTTTTGCCATCATTCTTTGGTACCCATTGTTGTTGTCCACTTATCCTTTGATGCTGACTACTTCTAGCATATGGATGATCCTGACTCACTGTCGCGACCTGAGATGAACTGTATCTGTAATCTGGTCTTTCGTCTCTTCTCTTGCTTCTGTATTCGGATCTTTCCTGGTGCCTTTGCGACCCGACAGCGTCATAGATCTGAGTCTCAGCCATCCCATCTGCCGACATAAGCAGCGGCTGAGTCGGATCTCCTAACGCATACGAATCACCAATTCTTATTGTTTCCGCCAAACTTGTCGGCATATCTCTCTGTAACCTTTGCCATAGTACACTTCCATGTCTGCATCCTTGTGCAAATCAAGTGATTGCCTATGACTCGATTACCCCTTCACAAGAGTTGCGCACCGTACACCACCTCGTGAGGAATTCCCTATCTGTCTCATTCGGTCTTTGCTTTCACATTGCCAGTTGTTGTGGGTGATTAGGCCTCTTGTAGGTGCTCATGAAATTGCTCACAAAAGCGTCCTGAAAATCGATCCAGCTGTTAATGCTTCCGGGTGGCAAATTATTCAACCATACCTGAGCTGGTCCTTCCAGCATCTGCGGTACATAACGTATTGCCCATCTCAAATTTCCCTGCACGATCTTCGCAGCTGTTCCATAATCTATAAGCCAGTCCTCTGGTTTAGTACTTCCATCATATGTTTTTGTCCCTCTGGCAAGCTGGAAATTTGGTACTGGTAGCTCCTTCATGATCCTAGGGACAAAGCATGGTGGACCCTGCGGACCTTGTGATTCAATTATCTTTGCCATTTTTATTCGGTCAAGCTTTAGCCTTGCATCATCCGGCTGAAGGTTCCTGCCTCCGAGTCTTGCTCCCATTGCTTGATACGCGTGATCCGGCAACTCATATCCGTCATTCACCATTGCCGAGTAACCATCATTATACTTATTTGCGTTCGGGTCAGCAAGCTGTTGAGCTTCCTTTCCCGCGCTTTGCTGTCTTCTTTCGGGTTGAGCAGGTGCATTATTCGGCGCTGGATTTCCTTTTCCTGGCGAGTAAGTTCTATGCCTAGCTTGAGGTGCAAAATTTTGCCCCCCGTTGTCGTTTTTTTCCCTGCTTGCCTTTCTCGGCCTGCATTCTCTTGGTTTTCATTTCCTTGGGCGTTATTCCTTCTTGCCCCCTGTGCATGTGCCGGGTTTTCTTGAACCACTGTCGGATCATATGCGACCATCTGCTTGTTTCTTCCAGAATCCACACTCTTTTCTTTTCTCGGCCTATGCGCCGCTCCGGGTGAGCATGCCGTGTCCCCAGCCGATCTTGCCGGAACAGGAGTCGCCAAGTGAACCAGCTGTGACCTTCCTGCTATACCCGTATTTGCTCTGTAATACGCTTCATTCAGCATGCTAGCCGCTCTTACTAGTTCATTGACTCGTTCTTGTTGCCTTTTCTTTGCTTCTCCCTCCAAATGGGGTAACTCTTCCATTGCTGCTTCTGCCGCTCGCAGATTAGCTGCTGCTGTGTTATATGTTGGCCTCATGGTTGTTTCGTTGTTGTGCTCTGGCGTTATTTTCGACATTTCATCTGCCAGCTCCTCATTGAGGTTTCTTCCTCTCAACCTCGTTGCAACAAGCCAGGTCTTTGCGCCGTTGACTCGATTTGCCGAGTTGAGCTCTCTGATAGTGATATCCACATCCTGCTGTAACTGTGCCAATTCCTTGGATTTCTCTAGAACTTTTATCCTGGCCTCCTCTAACTCGGCTTGCACACGTTCCGGGTCAGTTTCCTGTGCTACTGGCTCTGCCAACTTGTCTATCGCTTCCTGCAGCCCCTTAGCACTTTTACTCCTAGCTATGTTTTCTGGCTTTTCCAGCGGTGCCTTTGCCGTTCTTGCGGCCCTTGGCGTTTCCTCATGATTTCCTCCCTCAGCATTCTCATTCACTACTGGAACTATCGGCTGAGCTACGGGATTTGGCGATGTCATCATTACCTCCATGGAGACGAGTTGGTGAAGCTTCCCAGCAACAAGGATTGCTGGGGGATCCGACACTAGGACGGCGCGCTCAGGATACGCGCGCTCCACGCGCACCACGATGTAGACCTGGTGCTCGCCGAACTTGATGAAGCGACCGCCCATAGGGAACGGCTTGGTCCTGAAGCAACCCGCATTGTCGCTGACGAAGTTGAGCGCCCCAAACCTCCGGATAAGGCCGGAGTAGACGCGCTCGCCAGTCCTGGCGATGATGTTGCCCGTCCGGATGAAGACTCCATCAAGCACCTACTTCTGCCCCATGGTGGGCGCCAACTGTCGTGGTGGTGTCATGGCAGATGCCATGGGTAGGCTTAAGTTGGGGGCCGAATGGGTGCTTGTGGTCACCGGGGAGGGATTGTACGTTCGAGCCATGCACGAAGAACAAGAGGAACTATCCATACTTAGCGATTTGAATGATACCCGAAGGTTACAAGTGCTCCTTGAGCTGTATGAACTAGGGTTTTGTGCACTAGTCCCCTACTTGGTCCCAACCTCTCTTACTACTGCTATGCCCTTCCTTATATAGTTAGTGCTAGCTAGCTTATACCCCTTTAGGTTCTAGGGTTTACTGTTTGGACTTTGGTCCCTACAATGTGGGCCGGGTCATGGGCTTGCCCTAATCCCAATGGCCCAGTCCATAAAGCTTGACAGCTAACGATCTTCTGGTACGCTGCTTCGTGTTGCTTTTGGCGTCATGCTCCAACTTTGTACGTCAGCGTATGCTTTGGGCGTCACCCGGCTCCTTTTGTGTCACCTGGTGTCGCCCTTCTCTTTTGACCATGGTCCCTCCTGATCCTTACTCGGAAAGGTGCCACGCGTCCTACTTGACTCGGCCCTTCCTTGGTAGACTCGGCTCGTCGGTTCCTGCAAGGATTACAACTTTGTCTTATGCAGGCCGACATAGTTTATATGTCGGTCGCTCATGCTTATCTTACCAGGCCGTTCTTACCCGGCCTGGTTCTTTCTTTACTCGGAGCTAACCTAGCTGCGCTATGTTTTACCTTTCATGACCCTACCGGGGGTTATCCCCCCGACAGAGGCCTCGATCTTCATCAACACCAATCAAGCGCTCCACTTTCCCTCCATTCATTTGGGGGATTCTTGATCTAGTATTTCTTGCAAATATCTAGATCTCACTTTCGGTTATTTGATAATCCTTGCTCTTGTGGTAGCTTGTTTTCATCACGGGAGCATCCAATTCAGTTGTGGATGTGTGGCCCGCTAGTTTTGTAAAATTCATCGGTTCCCGCCTCTAAGGGTACCAATAGTGGAAAGGTGGATTAGGCTTTTGGTAGCGAGATCCATCGGAGAATAGGGTGAGGCCTATTGTGGCGTGGTGGTCTTAGAACCACCCACCCTTCCAACACAACTGTACTTCCCTTAACAAGGAAGAACTGCGATCAAACAAATCACTGTGTATCTGCATGCTCCACTACGGTTTCCTCGCTCCTCACTTTTACTCACCAGTAGTTAGGTTTGCATATAGGGGAATTCTCTGTAGTTGCATATCTAGAGAATTTATCTTTGTGTCAAGCCTAAAATTTAAAAGAATTAAAATTTGAAGTAGAACCTATTCATGCCCCCCTCTAGGTGTCCATACGATCCATTTCAGTGCAGAAAATTGGGTGACATTGTAATACCGAGTGCCCCAGAGAATATATGCCCATCACCAGGAGGAGTGAGATCCCACTTGTTGAACTATCCAAGTCCCCAGTCATACTTTTGTTCTTATCTCAGAGAAGCCGTTATTACCACCTTTTCAGTATGTCGTTGGGACAAGACCAAGGTCAAACCTCATGGTTTGTGGGCGCTTGATATTCTCATGGTCTTAAAGATTCTTGCATAAGATAATGATCTAATGATATTACTATTAACAAGATGGTTCTATCTCATAGTAAATCATCTTATGGATCTATTTCATACCCTTGTCTCTCTAGATGATGTACTCTTATAGTTGGTGGTATAATCTTTACCATGATCATGAAACTTGATCATCACACAACACATGAGTTACTCCAAGAGTATGGACTAGGAACATTTTGGTGCATTCAGCTTTACTAAGCCTGCATGTGATGCTTCCTTTGATTCTCACAATCAAGGTTGACATAAGTTCTAGCATAGTTCGATGAACATATATATTGAACAGGGGATTATATAATAATGATTATTATTATTGCATCTAGAGCATAATACCAACACATCTAGCGGTGCTTGGGGAAACATCCTCCTCCTCATCGGGCCCCTATTCTAGATTATTTTTAATTTTGGGGATGGTTGCGCTAGATCCCCCAAGCCGTGAACTATCTTATTAAGGTGTTAGAACTTACTATCTACTAGCAGGCAACCCCTATATGAACATTGTATCACTAGTTGCATGGGTTTATCTATAAACATGGGTTATATATGCCTATTATCTATCTAATTAAAATTACGTTATCATGTAAATGAAAACCTAAGATTCAAGTAAAATAAGGTTATAATGTACTTTTTGTACGTGATACAAATTCCTTACAATTTTTTATAATTATTTAGATGTATTACTTATCCAACATTGTCAACACATATGAATGATTTCACATTTCTCAAACTTTGGGGTTCCGAACTCAACATTTGTTTTTGCTTCCCCAATTTTTCAAAACATTGTTACTTAAGATAGAACCTTTTTTCTACATTTAAAGTAGAACATCAAAAATTATAAATCATATTATGAACGAATTTTGTGTTGAATTAAAACCCATTAATTTTGTACTTGATTTTTTTCTCATATGCAACTTATGTTGTACTCCCTCCGTCCCAAAATAGATGTCTTGGATTTATCAAAATTTGGATGAATCTAGACACTATTTAGTATATAGATTCATCCAAATTTTGACAAATCGGAGACATCTATTTTGGGACGGAGGGAGTACATATTTGCAAACAAAAGCTTGGCAACTTTGGACTTCATACTATACATGGATTAGAAAAACTAGGATGCATCTCCACACACAATGTCGACCATAATGTAGTATCTAAACCATCATAACCTGCCCTCTCCAAGTAAAATGTGTTGGAATTTCTAGTTATATTCTTAATTAATTTATACGTGAATTTATAGGAACTTTATTTTTTATGATAAATCCACCATTAATATGTACTCATCTGTACAAAAATAGGTGGCGCACATTCTTATCCTTTTCTTTTGTTTATTATGACACAGTTACTAGATTTTTTTTACTGAAGCAAAAGCTTTGCCCCAATCTAATAATGTAATTTCAAGAATGTAAAGCTTTTTTACTAGAGGAAGAGGAGATTTTTACAAGAATGTAATTTCAAGTATCAAAAGCTTTTTTACTAGAGGAAGAGGAGAATTTTTACTAGAATGTAATTTCAAGTATCTAAAGCTTTTTTACTAGAGGAAGAGGAGATTTTTACAAGAATGTAAAGGAAAAAAAAAACAAAGGGCTCCACTCCATGTAATTTCATGATGAAATTAGAACGTTTCGTGCATTAATGCTAAGAAGATGCTTAGCAAAATTTCAAGTTCATGAACAGAGACGATTTCCTTTCCGCTAGCAATTAGCGGCAGAGCCAGCACTATGGCATTGGGGTGAGCTGACCCAAGTGCAACTACGTAAATTCTATAATGAAGCTTTGTTTTTCTATGCTGTCAAATCCATGGTGCAACTGGAGGTTACTATTGAAGCCCTTGGCTAGATTCGCCCATGAATGTGTATCACATGTCCCGTATCATCATAAACTCCATTGAGGATCCGATATACTAATATCCAAATTCACATCAGATTTTTTACTACCTATTTGATGCTTGGACTTTTCAAAGTCAAAAAAGATGGACGCATCGTCTGATCATACTATTAAGTACCATGTATGTTTGAGACTCTGAAGACTCAAAAGAATATAATACATGACAGCATTTTTAATGCAAAACACCCACTAAATATTTATATTTCTGATGTATTCTCCATTTCGGGTTCAGTTGTAACAATGTGGCATTCACATACAATATAATTAACAGAATTAATGTACATTTTTACAGTCTATTGCACAAGGGCCAAAATCCAAGATATTAGAAAAATGCAGTTTGTCAGTGGAAGGTTTTACATCCATTTCATCCAAACCACAGTGTATACTCTGATCGTTCAAATTTAAAGTCGGACTGATCGAAATTGTATAGCTGATTGGTTTTACTCATCATTATCGTCATGGATCATATGTACTCCCTTCGGCCCATATTAACTGACTCAAATTTGTCTAGATTTGAATGAATCTAGACACTATTTAGTATATAGGTTTATCCAAATTTTGACAAATCAAAGTTAATTAATATGGACCGGAGGGAGTAATCTGTTTGGAGAACCGATGCTTCATTTGGAAATGTGCCTCTCCTAGTTAAGATGATTGCTAGCTAGCATATACACAAGTACTTACCCAAGATTGACATATGTACCAATGAAGCAAAATACCAAATGATAACACACAGGCATCTCTGAACTTCAAGAGAGAGCTAGCTAGCAAGTACTTAGCTAGTAGCACTTGCTAGCTGACAAGGTTTTGCCCTTAATTAATAAACTCTATGTACATAATTAAACATGCACATTTCATACTCCCATTGATCCCAACTTAATTAATTAACACTATGACTAACTAGCTAGCTAGTAGAATAATCTGGTTGCAGTTGATGCTCATCTTAATTCCACATGGGCCCATACAGGCTAAACCACTCGACGAAGCTGCTATCGGCGTATCCACCATACTCGGGGACGCTCATCATCAGGTCATCGTCCTGCCCCAGCACGTCCGGCCCGCTGAAAGCCGGATGCTTGTGGTGGCAGGTTCCCGTGGAGAAGGATGAGGTTGGGCTGCTGCCGCACACGGCGACGGTGCCAGCGGCGTCTCCGCCGTCACCGGAAGCCGCGTGGCTCCCAACCGCGGATCTGAGCCGCCTCACTTCCTCCTCGGTGACCCCCAGCCTCTCCTTGAGCCTCATCACCTGCGATGATGCAGGAGGAAAGGAATGGATCGTCATGTAGTTGCTGATTCGACACACGCTTACATGTTACTACTTCATGGAGTCCTAAAACAGAGGAGGAAATAATGGTGCGGCAGCAAGGCATGCGATGCGAGGAGCAAATATACCTCGTTCTCGAGGTGACATTTGTTGAGGATGGCGGTGTCGTGGGCGTGCTTGAGCTTGGCGAACTCCTCCTCGAGCAGCTTGCTCTTGTGGCGGGCGCGGCGGTTCTGGAACCAGACGGCGACCTGCTTGGGGTCGAGCCCGAGCTCGGCGGCCAGGTGCACCTTCCGGCCGGTCTCCAGCTTCCGCTCCTCCCGGAAGCTCAGTTCCAGCATCTCCACCTGCTCGTCGCTCAGCCGCCGCTTCTTGGGGTCACCCCCTCCGTCCAGATCGCCGCCGTCGCCGTCGCCGCACCTGGCAGCCCTCCGCCGCCTGCGCCGCGCCCTCGGCCGGCTCTCCCCCTGCGCCATGCCTGCACGCACACACATACGGAGCACGGGTGGAAGTAAGACTTTTTGTAGCTGGGTGTCATTGCATGCGTAGAGGAAGCGGGGCCGTAGAGAGCTCGTCGTGTACTTACCATTGGCGACGAAGAAAGACGTATCCACGTAGGAGGAATCGAAGAGCTGCTGCTGCTGCTGCTGCCTGTCCATGCCGTGGTCGTCGCGCGCGCTCCTTTGTTTTGGATCCGAGGAGGAGGAGGAGAGAGAGAGGTGTGAGCCGATGTGGGAGGAACTGGATTGGAAGGAGGGAGGACCACCACAATGTTAAGTAAGGGGAGGGGGAGGGGGTGCGTGTCTCGAGGGAGAGACCTAGGCGTAATATATATAGACAGCAGAGGTACACAGGCAGCGGCAAGCGACGGTGGGGCGCCGGTGTGGTGGCCAGGCCAGCCCAGGCCGGCCGGCCTGCTAGGTGCTTTCCTTCCGAGCAGGACCGGCTGGGTGTATGTGGATGCGAGAGGGGCAACGTATGTTCCAGCCAGCAGGAGTACTCGATCTCTGCCATTTCACTCACTCGCTGGCTCTCCATGAACCATGCGTCACTGCTCACTGCTGACGTACACCGCACCAAGTACTACGAGGCTGCTGGTCACCAGTTTCGGTAACTTCACTGGTTTCATTCAGTAACTTCAGCTTTTGCTGTAACACAGGATTATTTCCATGGATCAACTCACTTACAGTAAAGCGATACTGATTGATCTATGAGTTCATGTGGTTGGTCTTCTTTATCACGTGACCACCAAAAGTTAATTTTGTTATGAGAAGTTTTTATGGTGCCGGGAGAAGAGTAAAGATTTGGTGCACATGAGCGCCAATGATCTCGCTCTTTTAAAAAAAATCAAAAATTATATTTTTGAGCATTGAAATTTTTTGGAAAAAATATTCGGATGTGGCCAATGATTTATCCCTCAAACATGCAAAATATCAATTTCAAATACTTTATATTCTGATCTGTACAAAAAATGAAAACGGTGTACATATGTGCAAATATGTTTTCAAATCCTAAATTTTATCGTATTTGTCGTTTTTGTGTATGCCAAAATACAAAGAATATCACGTCGTGATTTTGCATACTTCTGGGATTCAACATTGATTATGTCCGGAATTATTTTCAGATATTTTTGAAATCAGTAAAATATTTTTTTAATATTTTTAAAATGAAGAGAGGACTGGAGCTCGGGAGCAAAAGTCACTTTCCGGTTGGAAAAAAATGTACTATCTGGTAACTAAGTTCAGTTTTTCAACACACGCATGGATCAACTTACTTATAGCAAAACTGAACTCCTTATCCATCACACATTATCCGGTTTTGATCGTCGTTATCACCCGACGACCGAAAGCTAATAATTAAGATTTTTATATCCGTTCCCAATGTTCTCTCTCTATCTTACTTTGTTGGAGTTGGGGCGACGGATCGAGTCCGCATGATGGCATTTGACAGTGGCTTAATTTTGGGGGTTAGTGCGGGAGCGGGGAATGCTCGCGCCGTCCCAGGCTAAAACTAAAACAAGAGAGCTAGCAGGTCGACGACAGGTGACAATTGCTAGCTCCTGGAAAGGTGTCTCGCTTTCGTCGAAAAGATCGGAGAGAGGAGATTCTCTCTCTTTATTTATATTTATATATATAGGCCCAGCTTGTTTTGATCGATGGTGGTGTGTGTAGCCGACTGTTTACTCTCCCTCTCCATGAGCTTTATAAAGCATGCTCGATCTCCAATTAGAGATTTGTGCTACACAGAGGGCTATAGTAATTTCAAAATCGTACCCAAGGACAAAAGTAAACAGCAGATGAAATAGAAAATTGAGCTGCCCAATGCGACGACCTTTCTTTGGGTTTGTTCTACTTTTGATCCCTATCGCAGTTAGCCCTTGGACTTGTTACATCGCCATGAGATAGCTGTATGCATGAAATTACAGAAATGCGAACTCATATCATCGATATATATTAATTAGTACGTAAAAGAACACATGCATGATGTAGCTATGTTGGTTTTCGAGAAGGAAGGAAACGTCTCAAATGCGAACTCATATCATCCATATATCTTTGGTCGATAGAAACACATGCTGCATGCGGCCGGGCTCACTCACTCACCGCGCCCTGTGCATGATCCATCCGATCAACGCGGATATAACCGGATAAGGGATATCTATCTGGTCACGCTATATACATGGATGGAAAGAAATAGTGACCGATCGATCATCGACACGGACACACAAATTCAGTGACCTTTATCCGCAACTGTATCTCTCTCTCTCTCACGCTCTTTCGTAGCTAAACGCTCGCATGCATTATCTGTTTATCCGACCATGCATATCACTCTCCTCCAGAAAGTAATTGACACGCAGGTACGCCCAGGATAATTTGAACAAGCAGGATGCTGAAGGCGACATGAACAACAGGGGATATATGATGATCTAAATCCTAGCGACGATCGAGGAAAGGAAAGGAAAGGAAAGAGATCAAATCAAAGGGCATGTACCGAACGGCGGAGGCGACTCCATCGAGAGGAGGGGTGGGGCTGGCTGGCAGCTGACAGCTGACCTGGGAGGGGAGTAGCTAGCCCGGGAGACAAGGTGCCTAGGCACATGGCCTGCACCACTGCCCCGGACCGAATAGGAATAGGGATCCGTCTCCACGCGTCGACCCCTGGCTGGCTCCGCCCTCCCCACGACGGGACCACCCGCCCCCGCGCCCCTGGACGTGTCGTCACCCGCGCGGCCGATCCCCCCCCGCGCCCTCGTCGCTCGCTCGCTCCGGGATTCCAAACGCGCCACTGCTCCCCTCCCCGCCTCGATCGTCTCATCTCATCTCATCAGGAGCTCATTTAATTATTCAACTTGGAATCGTGATCGCTGCTGCTGCTTTGCAACTTGCGAGTATTATTTGACAGTATTGAGCTTGGAAAAGATGCAAAGCGCCAACAGACCATTTCCTATGCTACGCCTACGTACGAACAGTGCTCGCTCGCCTTATCTACTCAGCACTGTCTGTCACTGACGGTGCAGCATTTCTTTTTATCTCAACTCAACTGTAAAGCTCGCTAGCTCGACGCGCCGTGTGTTTACTTACTCCGCCGGCCGGATCTCGGGCCGATTTGCTCGAACCAAACTGACTCACGACACCCAGTTGCTAGCCTCCTCACATGCGGATACATCGACCATCCTCCATGCACTGCACATGCATCTTTGCTTCCAACCTTTGAGCGCCAACCAGCTCATCTTCCTCGTAATGGAAAGCTTTCGACGCCGTCCCGGCCCGTGTTGACCCGTGCCGCGTGCATTCTCGGCAAGCCTTATCTACGCCTCCCTGTTTGGAGCCTCAGGGCCGCAAAGCTGCGAGAAAAGATATTAGCCGCCATGGATGTTCTTGGCAATGCAGCTGTCCCACGCCCTCCATCCCCATGGGGTTGTTGGGTGCAAGTTAAGTGTTATCAACACCTAGACTTATCGGATCCGCGTTATCCGTGTGCGCTGTCAACCTCGCGCGCGTCCATGCATCCCTCGTCTCCGGAAGATATGGCCATGGATTTGGTTTATCACATTACTGGGAGTATTGTGGCTAAGCAGGTTTTTGGTTTTTTTTTCACTATGTACGTGCGTGGGCATACTGTAGCAATACAAAGATGATATATAAAACAAGGAGAATATAAACGGTTGGACAACTCCAAACCGCCATCGCCCAAACTACTAAGGGCATCTTCAACGGGCCAACCCATCCGGTCCGAGTGTATCTAAACTTGTCCGCATGAAAGCGCGAGGCGTATGCGGGCCTAGCGGCCCCATTTAACTGGACAAACGCGTCCGGCTCGACCCATCCATGCATCTAATATGGCCCTCGGTTGCGTCGATCCGGACGCGCGCGGACAGCACGGGTCCTGCCCGTTGGTGTCTTGGGGCCCATATGTAAGTGAGACATTAGTGCTTAAGATAGCTATTCATTAGATTAAGCCCTACCGGTTATAAAAAGTCCGTTTGAACAAAATAGGGGATGCTACTGGTGCTGGTACTTACGGCTGATGCTAGAGGAGGACGGCGCGGCGACTACTTGCCGTCGTTGCCGCGGCTGCCGGCCCCGTCGATCGCCGCCCTAGCGGACTAGATGGCCCGCTGCTGGACGTGTTCGCGGTGAAGGTCACGTGCATGGTCGCGAGCCACCGCCTTGCCCGCCGCCTTCAACCGGTCCTCCACCGCCTGGTTCGCCAAGGCCTTGTCCATCTCCGCAGCCTAGTGGTCCCTTGCCGCCTGTTGGGCGAACAACTCCGCCGGAAAAGGAGCCGAAGCCGGAGCCAGAATTGGAGCACCACTGGGTTCGAAGCCTAGCGCTTGCGCTATCTGCACGGGGATGGCAATCGGCACCTCTAGCTGGTCCACCTCCTCCCCCTCCTTGTTGTCGTCCTCCGACACCTCCGTGTCGTCATCGTCGACGAGACACCACGCGACCTCCGCCTCAGCGGCCAAAGCCATGCACTCCTCTTCCGCCTTCGATTAGGCGACGTGCTCGCGCCACGCCTCTTCCACGTTGTTGCGTGCTTTGGCGTCATGGCGAAGCTCCTGGATGGTGACCTTGGCAACCTCCTTGGCCACCTCCTCCAGCGTGGTCATGGCCGTCTCGTGGTGGTTATCGCGAAGAGACGCTGATGCAGCCTCCAAGGCCACCGCCTCCTTGGTGGCGACGTGGTGTATGTCGTTCACCGCCCATTGGGCGGCCACCGTGGCTGCCACCTCCACCACCCACTGCAGCACCCGCTCTGCGACATGGCCTTCCTTCTCGAAGGCCAGCACCTGCGCATCACTCATGCGCCGGGTTAGCAACGTGGCCTCGAGGTGGACCTCGTCGACCTCCACGTATGGGTAGCTGGTGCTGCACATCTCCCAGATCTTCGTCCAGTTGGCGATCTTGCGGGGAGGCATGGCTGATGGTGGTTGGCACTTTTTCGGCTGCTGGATTGCTCTTGCTTTGGGGCGTGTTGTCTCCGCCGCGCCGACGGCCGTCTTTTATAGATCGCGGCGGAGGCGGAAAATGGCATGGGATGCACAGAATTTTATCGCCCAGCGAAGCGGCGCCATGAAAGGGTGGCGGAAACACCGTTATGCTGGAAGCCGCGGCCGATAGTGACGTCGCATCGCCATTAACATCCCATCACGAGAGTATCAACTGGTGACAGCGGGAGGGAGACGGACATATGGGTCGGACCGCTGGGCGCGGTCGGCCAGACAGGCCGGACAACGGCCCCAAATCGACTGCGGCCTGACCCAAACGGACAGAAATGGACCGTTTGGGTCAATCAGATGGGTCGGCCCGATGGAGATGCCCTAAGAACCCAAATCCTTCGCTGTCGCCGGAGAAAAAGAAGGTCACCAGCAGCTGGATCTAGCATGCTGCTAAGAAACATCGACCGAAGAAGCCCTCCGAGCATCTTCAACACCGGATCCAGTACCAACACCATCACGCCTATCAAGCAATTGGATCCTCCGCCATCCACTGTAAACAAGCAGCAATCCGCAACGTTGCACTCCATGGACACCAGGACAATATCGGCGACGAGATCAACTACACACTAAGCCAGAGCATGCGCCTTGGACGAAGACCATATCCCACAACCTTCTCGATGTCGTAAACATCGTAGAGATGGGGTTAAAGTCGAGGTACCATTATTCGATGTAGCACATCCACCGTCATCTAAGTTGCGCCACCATGACATTACAAAAACACTAACTTTAGGAACCTTAATGAATGTTGAGTGTAGGTCCTGGTGAAGGGAATATGCCCTAGAGGAAAATAATAAAAGGTTTATTATTTTCATATTCTAATAACTTCGTAATAGTTTCCTGTTGTGCTATAACTATATTAAGTGAAAACATTGATACATATGTGATATGAAAAATAAGTCCCGAGTACCCTCTATTAATACTAGTTCGTTGGGAAACTGATGATCAAGGTCTCTGATCATAAGTTATACGGCTGGTTGACAACGAGGTCATATCATTGGTGAATCATATGATGGACATTCCTCAAAGATTACGACACAATCAAGTCATAAAGTTCATCATTGCAATAGTCATAAAAGAAGTCTCCTTCTCCTTAGATCGTGAGACCATATCATAATCACTATCTCCCGAGGTTATTTTAAAGGCACTTAACGTCACTCAGTGAAATGGTGATCATAATAGTGTCATTGGGTATCCAGAGGAATAGGTTGAGGAGACTACGTCAAGAGCAGGATTTGTTCACCCAGTGATGGGTAAGATACAGTTAGGCCGACTTGGTAAGATTACATCCATAAATGTTGCAACATGTGACTAGGTCACGGGGATGTAATATCGCGGTAACAAGTAAACAGTACTTGTCGGTAACGAGATTGAACAAGGTCTGCAGATACCTAACTATCGGATCTCGGATAAGTAGTATCAAAGAAACAAAGGTAAATGGACTCGACGTTTATGGTTCAAACGACATCGTCAATCTGGAATGCGTAGGGATCATTATGGACATCCCGGTCCTGATGTTGATCATTGGCACAAGAGGAGTCTTGTTCATGTATGTGCCATTCCCGAGCCGTGAGGGGGTCCACTTAAGGGTGCGATGAGCTAGAGATTATCCGTAAGTTGGAATCATAGTAGAGAAAGAGAAAGCCGGAATTGTTCCATGGAGAGAGATCCGAAGTTTTTCGGAGAAAGAAAGGAAACCAGAAAAGTTCTAATGGGAGGACCGGAATTCTTTCGGGAAATTCCGAAGTTGTTCGGAGGATATAGAAGGGGAACCGAAAGGTGCTTCGGGTCAAATCAGATTTGGTAATATGTATTTATATATTAATTAATGTAATTAATATTAAATGTAATATTAAAATCTAATTTGAAAGGTTATTCCACTAATGGGCCAAGTTTCCTTGGGAAAAAGGGCCCATGAGGGAACCGGAAGAGGGAAGGCCACCCAGATGGGACCTAAGGGCCCATGCGCCTGGGGGAAACCCTAGGGTGCCTAGATTTAGGTTTGGGGCGCCCTAGGGCTGCCCCACCTCTAGTCGCCGCCTCCTCCCCCCTTGGCCACCTCCTTGATGGCTTGGGGGGAGGGTAAGGCTGCCTCCTCCCCCCTATATAATGATGCCCCCTCTCCCCCTTGGAGGAACACATCAAATAATATATCCCATGAGTTGGGAACTCCTCCTATCCAATCTATCTCTCTCTCTTTCTCTCTCTCTCTCTCTAGTTGTCTCCATGTGTTGGCACGTCCCAGGATTGTTCACGCAAGAGACGACACATCCGCAGCATGTCGTTGCACTGTAAGGATTCCATAGCCGGAGATCTACTTCCGCACTCCTGGTGGGATCCGGGAGATGGAGGTTCTCGTCATACACGAGGTGCAACTCTTGGGTCACTTTGGAAGTCGTGAGCCGGACTACTACACGATGTTGGAGCAAGGGGTGACCTGCGAGGATCTTCGTGACCTTGAGGTCGGCTATGAGCATGATATATCAACCACGTTCCCCTTGGAATTTTAACCACTTTCGGACTACAAAGGTATGTATCCGATACCTCTCGGCCGTTACTGCATTACTAGTAGATAGATCTTGGGCATCGGGGCGATCCGTTGTAGTAATTTTTTTGATTTTCTGCCCGGAACCCTTATAGTGGTATCAGATCCGATCTATGCATAGTAGTGTTGTACGGCCAGTACGCACATGTGTTATGCGGGCATTGATTCTATAGTTGTATCCCTCCCACATGTACTTATTTATATCACTGGATTGTTTGATGAAGCGGCCTGGACCGACCTTACGCGTACACTTACGCGAGACTAGTTCCACGCTCGACCTACGGCTTGTTTCATATAAGTGGCTAGCGGGTGTTTGTCTCTCTTACAATAGTTGATATATCATTTACAACGGAGGGCCCCGAAAGGGGTGTAGTAGAGACAACTGTATGGATCAATATTTTGGTTTGAAAGTTCATAGATTATAAATGGTTCTATTGCGAAATCCCTAACAACCACGTAAAACTTGCAATAGATAAAGTAGAGACGTCTAACTTTATGTTGCAGGAGGGGCATGTGATTTGATATGGTATGGTAGTTACGAAGGTAAAGTAGTTTACTTTTATATTACTAAGTTGTGTAGTAATAGTCATTGTTTTGATGAATGACCTACTGGTGGTGCTGTGGACTTGGCGTCAAAACCGGTGGCACGATGCAGATCGTGCCAGTGGAACGATGGAGATCATGCCGGAGCGCTCAATGGATATCAAGGCGCAAGAATGACCATATCATATCACAATATACATATGATGTTGATACCTTCTTTGCATCTTATCATGTGCTAGTATTATATATATACTCAACGGTAGCATAGATAAGATGATCCCTATTAAAACCAATGTTGAAATGGCGAGCCTAAAAATGTGCAGACATGGCCTCGAAATTCCAATGATAGTGTTCCCTTTGTATGTGCACCACCAAGAATTTCTTCGTTATGAAGCCGTCTGTGACGATCGGGGGCTAGACATATCTACATTCGCATATAGTGGGTGTAAGAAAGGTTAGACTGCAATACACCAAGTTTGAGTTGGCTAGCCTAGTATGTGCAGACATGGCCTCAAAACACAGGAGATCGAAAGATCTAGCATGAGTCACATGGATGATGTGATTAGCATTGGAGAATGTCTACCTTTGAAGCTATGTTGTCATCCGTGAGATCGGGGGTTCCATAGTCGGTCGGGATTGTGTGATCACTAAAATTGTTCAGGGGATGACGATTTCAGTGGGAGCTCAATTATGAATTGAACTTATATTATGAACTAAGTCTAGATGTCTATTTTCAAATATATTACTAGATCATGGCCTAAGTCATTGAGGTCCTTTGCGACCATGATACATTTCTTGCTAGAAATGGAACTTAGCACAAGGGTCCAACTTCATAGAGTAATACCCACGCCAAGGGATATCCTCGTAATAAGCTAATCTTCTCTTCTTGATACAATAACCATTAGGAGATAATCCAATGACTCCACAAAGTTTTTGTTTTCTCCATAGATCATCCAAGAGGGGCCATTCTCCATATGATGGAGAGTTGGGCTATAATTTTTGCATTTTGCAAAATCAGGCACATAAAGTATGAGCCGTTGGATGAGTTTTTCTCCATAATGGATGAAAATAGAATATTTGGAGAATCACTTAGCAATATTTCATTAGAGTTGAGAACTTGATTGTAATGGAGGTCACGGATGAAAAGGGTATATGTCAGATATACAAAATTATTAATGTAATTCTTGCATAACTTGTTGCAGTTTACAAAGTATTGGATACTTGTCCCATTTTGTGAAAAACAGGATGGTCTGCTTGAGAATTGCTCGAATTGAGACAATGTGGCTTGATGATGGCAAGAAAACTAGTTGATGGCCGACATCATTCCTTCCCTCAAATATTATCATTTGGATTATTGGACTTGAATAAAATTTTATAATTCCTGTATATGTGTCTTGCTCTTGGGGAGACGATTATTCATATAAATAAGTTAAAAGCCAGTTGTACTGTTCTTATGAGTAATACCTTTATGGTCACATTATGATTATAAATGAGTTATTCTCATCACTATGTTAATGATAATAGGTTAAGAATTTATAAATGATTAGAATGCTAAAAGATATCCGAAGTTTAATAATGAAGTAACACTATTGTTTAAGTCAAGATGTTTATTGCATGTTTGTCATCCCAGATGAAGATCGAGGTCTTGGGTATTTGATCTAGAGACTTTGAAAACCATGCCTCTTTTGGCAAGATGACTAAAACTCTGCATTCTGGTAAGACGGATATGCGAAGATTTGTTAAAATTTATACATAGTGATGTGTCATATTTTCAAAAAATAGTGGAAATCATTATTTCATTGTGGACTTAAGTGAATAGGTGCATTTACTTAATGAAACAGAAGTTTTGAAATGATTTGAATTGTTCAAATGAGTTCAAAAAAAGGTGGGATATGGAATTAAGAGGAATACAAAGTCTCCTCAATTTGATCGATATGACTAAAGTATTTAAGTTAAGTTTTGGCATAAGGGACTTGTGAAAGATGTTTCACAAATTGTGATAATTGGACAAAAATCAAGGTGTTGATATATCTAGATATCATAATCATTTTGTATTGGATACATATGGTCTAATGTTATCTCTTATCAGGGTTATAGATATCGTTTAGAGTTAAATATCAAAATAAGCAAACACTCGTTTGAAATACAAAGTAACATCTAAAGATTCATGGAAACAACACCATAAGGGTTATGGTATGTTCGAGTTTCTGGAGATTTCAATGATTCAAATCATGGAGAATAAACAAGTCTTTGTAGTGTATTCTTAGAAGACTATAAAATACATGTCCCACAAAGGGCAAACCTGCTATTGTCCTAAGGTTTATGTGTCTTGATGAAGATATAGGTGGAAGAAAGTAAAAGTTAAAAACAAGGTATTTGACCTTACCTCCCGATTGTTGAGTGGCGCAACGAAATTTGTTTCGTGAAACCGAACTCTACAAATAGAGGAGAAACTAATGATAATGTTCATAAGGTTTCAGTGAATACTTTTACAAAAGAAAGTAGGATTCAAGAATATATATTCTGCAAGTTAGCTGAATTATATTTTGATTCACTTGTCATGTTATTTGAACAAGACATACCTACGAAATATACAAAGAAGTGTGATGGACCTAAATGCGAGAAATGACTAGGAGTCATAAAATCCTATATTAAGTTACATTTAAGATTGGAAAGTAATATGTTACTTGATCTTATTAAGTAAAGATGTTTACTTGATATTTCTAAATGACTGCAAAGTCATAAGAAAGAAATGAAACTTAATGAAAGACATAAAGCTCGATTTGTCGCAAAGCATGTTTGGACAAATTCAAGGAGTGGAATACAAATGTATCGATGCTTGAGTCTATTGGATTTACACAAGCAATATATGGATATTGGGAAACCAAAGTTGGAATTCTCAATTTGATGACGATCAAAGAATTTTGGAATGTCCAAGATTGTTGAGAGGAATTTCATTTGAGTGGAAGCTTAATGGCTTGGCTAAGACTCAATATGTAGGAGACATATTTTTGAGTGGGATCTAAGTGAAATCCCGGGATCTCATATATGGATGCCATTTTGAGTGGGAGCTAGTCCCTGGATCTCACATATGGATGTCATATTTGAGTTGGAGGGTGTCATCATTTTGAAATATGTGGATTACATATATGAATGATGTGATTAGTATTAATAATATTTAAGTTAGTAAATATGGATGAAGTTGAAGAAGTTATTAAACAATTGAATCTATCGAGAAAGATTGGAAAGTTTAATAAACATTATTGTCGAATGCTTCCTGGACTTGATTCTAAATATGTTAAGAATGTCCTAGGTAAGATTCTGAAGGATTTTAGAATGGAACAAGATAAGAAAGAGGTTCTTACTTGTATAAAGCATTGAGTTAGACTCAGTATTACAACTATGGATAGAAGAAAGAAATATATGTGTTGCATATCCTATGCCTTAGTCATAGGTTCTTCCATGGAACCATATTGTATACTTGACATAATATGACCCAAAGGATTTGTTTGAAAGAAAATGTCTTTAAGTGATTCCGGAGTTAATATCTGAACAAAATTTAAAGTTTGTTTTTGAATGGCAAGAAGCAAGGTTACACATAGTTGCATGTTATGCACTAGGATCTACATGAAGATAAAAGTATATTTTGGCTAAAACATTTTGAATTCTCTAATTGTGTTTCCGGATTTTACATGACAACAATGAAGGTTAAATTGAATCAACAGTCGTCATTGTAAACAATAGAAACAAAGTCTCACTCGCCAAACCGAATACTTCAACCCATTATGAGATAATGGAGGGAATTTCAAAATTAGAAAGACATTAATGATTTGCAACAGACATACTGATCTCGTAAAACAGAACAGGGAAATGACGTTTCTCATGAGAAGCATGATCAAGAAACGCATATGGGGATATGGTTTACGATTATTAAATGCCAGCTAGATTATTTGTACTCTAGTGCAAGTGGGAGATTGAAGGGAATATGCCCTAGAGGAAAATAATAAAAGGTTTATTACTGTCATATTCCAATAAGTTCGTAATAGTTTCATGTTGTGCTATAACTGTATCAAGTGGAAATATTGATACATGTGTGATATGAAACATAAGTCCCTAGTAGCCTCTATTGATACTAGTTTGTTGGGAAACTGATGATCAAGGTTTCCTGATCATAAGTGATAGGGCTGGTTAACAACGAGGTCATATCATTGGTGAATGATGTCATGGACATTCCTCAAATATTGTGACACGATCAAGTCACAAAGTTCATTGTTGCAATAGTCAGAAACAAAATCTCCTTCTCCTTAGATCGTGAGACCATATCATAATCACTATCTCCCAAGGTTACTTTGATGGCACTTAACGTCACTCAATGAAATGGTGATCATAACGGTGGCATTGAGTATCCGGAGGAACATGTTGAGGATATTGCGTCAAGAGCGGGATTTGTTCACCCAGTGATGGGTAAGATATACAGTGAGGCCGACTTGGTGATATTACATACATAAATGTTGCAACATGTGACTAGGTCACGGGGATGTAATATGGTGGTAACAAGTAAACAGTACTTGTCGGTAACGAGATTGAACAAGGTATGGAGATACCTAACGATTGGATCTCGGACAAGTAGTATCGGAGAAACAAAGGGAAATGGACTCGACGTTTACAGTTCAAATGACATCATCAATCTGGAATGCACAGGGATCAATATGGACATCCCAGTCCCGATGTTGATCATTGACACAAGAGTAGTCTTGGTTATGTATGTGCTATTCTCGAGCCATGAGGGGGTCCAATTAAGGGTGCGACGAGCTGGAGATTATCCGTAAGTTGCAATCTTAGTAGAGAAAGAGAAGGCCGGAATTGTTCATGGAGAGAGATCCGAAGTTGTTTGGAGAAAGAAAGGAAACTAGAAAAGTTCCGGTGAGTGGACCGAAATTATTTCAGGAGATTCCGAAGCTATTCAGAGGATATAGAAGGGTGATACGTACAAAACGTATCTACTTTCCCAAACAATTTTGCTATTTTTTCTCCTCTAAACTTGTGATTTGGATACAACTAACACGGACTGACACTGTGTTCAGCAGAATTACATTGGTGTCTAGTTTTTGTGAAGAAAATCAACTATCAGGAAAAATCCGAGAAAATATGCCAAAAATTATATTTCACCAGAAGATCCACGGAGCCAGAGCACGAGACGAAGAAGGGGCCTAGGGGGCCCACACCCCTGCCAGGCACGAGCCTACCTCTGGCCGCGCCTAGGAGGGTGCAGCCACCCTAGGCACCCCCTCGGGCTCCCTCTGCGCCTATAAGTTGCCTCTCGATCTAAAAACAGAGGGGGGTTCGATAGTTTTACAGAAAGAGTTCCGCTCCGCCGCCGCCACCAGAAACTAAGATTTGGATCCAGAAACTCCGTTCTGGCACCCTGCCGGGACGGGGAATTTGGAGAGGATCATCGCCATCGTCATCACCAACGCCTCTCCATCAACCATCGATGTTTCCCTCATCCATGAGTGAGTAATCCCCTGCTGTAGGCTTGGGGATGGTAGGGATTAGATGAGTTCTATCATGTAATCAAATAAGATTGTTAGGACATAGTGCCTAGTATCTATATTAGTGCTATTTGACTTTGTTGCAACTTGTTGTGCTTAATGCTTGTCACTAGGTCCCGAGTGCCATGATCTCAGATCTAAACTTATTATTGAATCATTATGATATTATTGTTTGTGATCTTATCTACAAGTTGTGTACACATATCATTGTCCGGATCCAAAGGCCCCAAAGTGACAATAATTGGGCCAACCGGAGGGGATGGCTGTGGTGTTAGGATCACATGTGTTCATGGAGTGTTAATGCTTTGCTCCGATGCTCTATTAAAAGGAGCACCTTAATTGCCAGTAGTTCCCTAGAGGCCCCGCTGCCACGGGCTGGCTGGACAGAAGATGTTGTGCAAGTTCTCATTGCGAGCACATATGACTATATTTGGAGCACATACCTAGGATTGTTTAGTACTTGGATGCTTATTCTTATTTATCTGCAATTCCCTAGATCTTGAAGTTACATGTTTAGACTCGTCCATGCAATGCCTGTCCATCCATCCCCATTCCTACCGGACTCGAATCTCACTGTTACCGGTTACTGTTACTATTTCTCCTAGTTCACTGCTGATGTTGCTTTGTTGTTGCTAGTACAAACTGTTGCTACTGATAAACTTCTATGAGAAAGAACTATTTCCAGGTGTAGCTGAATTGACAACTCAGTTGTTAAGGCTTGCAAGTATTCTTTGGCTCCCCTTGTGTCGAATCAATAAATTGGGTAATACTACCCGCGAAGACTGTTGTGATCCCCTACACTTGTGGGTCATCAAGACTATTTTCTGGCACCATTGCCGGGGAGCATAGCTTTATTTGTAAGTTCACTTGGATCTACTATTGTTCACTGCTACTCCTTTCATCATGGGGAAGCCTCGTGATGGAAAGTTCCTATTTTACCATCCACTACAAGAAGAGGTACAGTCCCAAACACCTCTGTTGCTCTTGATTCACCATCTGTTATAAGTAAGCTTGTCACACCACCACCACATACACATGCTACACACACTGCAACTACTGCTGAGTCTGAAACTCCTTTTGATGCTCATGATTTTATTTGTACTGTGCTTGATGCGAGTGGTTCATTAGGTCCTTTCCTAGATGCTACTATGGCTATTCTAGGAAATACCGAAACTCTTAGTGAATACACTGTTACACCTGTTAGCTCACCTGAGTCTAGTGAGAGTTATGATATTAATGATGGTTACATTGAGTTCACTGATGAATTTGTTGAAGAGTGCCGAAACACACATGGTACTAGTTCTATTAAGAGTCTCCTTGCTAGACGTACTATTATGCCTAAACTATCCTCTGGTCCTAAGTTTGCCACCTCTCCCATTGATATAAAAGATGAAGATTATGATTTCTCTCTTGATTTGTCCTATTTAGATATTGTTGAGAAAGAACCTTTCTGTGGGACTGAAAATGAGAGTGATGTGGCTCATATGAATGAGCTTTCTACTATGAGTGATTTATTCTCTGATGATTTTAAGATGCGCAAGTACTTTGTTACTAAGATATTCCATTTTTTCACTAAAAGGAGAAGCTAGGGCTTGGTTTAATAGATTACCTCCTGGTTCCATTCATAGCCCTGATTGCTTGATTGCTTCTTTCTTCTAGAAATATTTTCCTCCCAGTGCAAGACATGCTGCTTTGCAGAGACTTTTTGATTTTAAATAGGGAGAAGAAGAGATATTGCCTGAGTCATGGACAAAGTTATGTGCCTTGATTCATGCACATCCTGAATGTCCATTACCTAATAATGAGCTTCTTGATATTTATTATAATGGACTAACTGATGATTCTAGGACCTACCTAAATAGCTTTGCTGATTGTGTTTTCAGGAAAAGGACTCCTACAGATGCTGAAGAATTGATGGCTAAAATAAGCAAGAATTATGATGATTGGACTTCAATTGAGCTAAATACACCTGGGACTATTATTCCTGAACCAGATGTTCCTGAACCAGTTCCAACACCAACACCAAAGAAGAGCGGAGTTATTGCATTAAATGATGAAGTGATGAAGGAAGATAAGAAATGTCTAAGGGAGAAAGGTATTAGAGCTGAAGATGTGAAGAATCTACCTCCTATAGAAGAATTATGTAAGCCAATTTCCCACCCATCTACTATTGAGGTACATTCTCTCCAACACTTTGATGAAGGAGATATTCCTTATGGTAAGCCTCCTGACCAATGTTTAGAGGAACTTGAAATTTTTATTGTTAAACAAGGTAATTTTAATAAACAAGTTCAGAATCATTTATTGGAAAACTCTAGAGCTATCAATGAGCTGAAAGATATTATGGAAAGAACTTCTAATGATATTAAAATGCTTTGTGAACACTTTCAAATGGTTCAAACCCAACAATGATCAACTTGCTAAGGTACAAAAGGATATGCTAGTTAATGCCTCAGGAGATAAACATGCTTATGGAATTAGAACTAGGAGCGGTATAGCTACTCAAGATCCTTTATATCCTGAAGGACACCCTAAAAGAATTGAGAAGGATTCTCAACAAGGTAAGAGTAGTGGTAGTCCTCGTAAGAGAAAGAAAAAGAAACATAAGATAGTTGAGGAACCACTTGAACCTGCTGCAGATCCTAATAGTATATCAGTCTCTGATGCTGAAACTAAGAGTGGTAATGATAAAAAAGAGTCTCCTGATAAGGAGGAAGGTGAGGAAGAACCTGAGAAGCACACTAAGAACACTAGGTACACAAAGGAAGATTTTATTTCTAATAAACATGGTAAAGACAGAGAACCTTGGGTACATAAACCTATGCCTTTTCCAGGAAAGAAACACAAGTCAAAGGAGGAGGAACACTACAACAAGTTTTGTGAGTGGAGGAAACCTTTATTTTTGCAAATTCCTTTGACTGATGCTATTAAATTGCCTCCTTATTCAAAGTATATGAAGGATATTGTCTCTAATAAAAGGAATATTTCTTAATGAGGAGATTTCTACTTTGCTTGCTAATTACTCCTTCAATGGTAAGGTTCCAAAGAAACTTGGTGATCCAGGTATACCAACTATTCCTTGCTCTATTAAGAACTATGTTAGAACTGCTTTATGTGATTTGGGATCTGGAGTTAGTGTTATGCATTTTTCTCTCTACAAGAGACTCCAGCTGAAAAGTTGATACCCACAGATATATCTTTGCAAATGGCTGATAAGTCAACTACTATTCCTGTTGGTATATGTGAGGATGTTGCTGTGCAAGTGGCTCATAATTGCTTGGTCTTAACTGATTTTGTGATGCTTGAAATGCCTAAAGATGATAATATGTCTATTATTCCTGGGAGACCTTTTATTAATACTACAGGTGCTGTCATCAATTGTAATCAAGGAAAAGTAACATTCAATATTAATGACAAAGAGCATACTGTCTATTTCCCTAAGAAGGTTGCTAAGAGCTATTGCCTGAATTCCATTGAAAATATTGAGAGCATCAAGGTTGGAGAAATATATTGTCCCATTCGACAAGAAAATTTTGAAACTATTATGATTGGGACCATTGCTATCAAGTTTGAGATAACATAATCAGTTTGTGGAATACAAAGTTTTTTTTCATATAAGATTTTTTTGGTAACAAGACTTGATCAACCTTGTTAACAAAAGGATTTTAATGAACAAAACAATGTTTTCTGTAACACCCTCAGAATCGGACCTATGCAAGTTTTAGCGAAATCCGCCAAACCCGCATAGAAACGATTCAAAGGTGCCCACCAGGCACTTTCGTGCGGGTGGAAAACGAAGTAATAACATTACACAACAGTCCTCGATGGGACCCACGCAGATATATATACAACACGACTCCATGAGTCAAGAATACGATATACGGTACAAAGATCCAAATCACCTTGAAAAGATGAAGCGTCCACTACGGACAAGATGCAAATGGGGCTAAGAGCCTGAAGAAATAACCAATGGCGTCCATAACCACCTGAGCCAAGCGGAAGGGTAACCCGCTAACGACATCGATCTCAAAACTGCTTAAACAAAGGGGTGCCGACAAAGGGCAAAGGAAAAGAGGAGCGTCGATCGAGGCCAGACACATGAGGCTAGAATTCGGCGGTCCTCGCCTACATAGGTATGGTGGACTGTAGCGGCAGCGGCAGCATGCACTAAACAACCTATAGAGACTCGATACAACTGGCGGCAATCAGAGAGGGGTAAGAAGGACCTATTTGGAACCAACCTGATACTACCATCAAACAAACCCATCCTGGCGTTTCCCCCTCGAGACCAATCGAGGAAGTCAACCGAGGAACTCACACCGTTGGCAGTTTTACTTATTCGGTTATCGTTGCGGCAATTACTAGTCAAGTATAGATAATCATCCTGATAAAATAAGCAGTGGGCACTTTTAGTTAATCATTCCGTTGTAGTTGCAACACTTACTAATCAGATACAATTAGCATGAGATAACCCAAAAACCCAGCAGTTGTTGGTACTTTTATTCAGCCATTCCGTTGTAGTTGCCATAATTACTAGTCAGGTACAATGGTCGCAAGCGACAACTCAAACAAGCAATTGTGGGCAGTATTATTTAACCATTCCATTATAGTGAAGCTGATTACTAGTCATTATAAAGTCAAATTTATAGCAATAAACTTTAGTTATGCTTGTCTATGGTCGAGATACTGTGCTCCAAGTCGTCCATAACCGCGGACACGGCTTTCAGAAAGTTTTACCCGGCCGGGGTGCACCAATAGCAACACACGCTCGATCAACCTCGGAAAAACCAAATCAAAACCCAACGAGGCTTTCACGACAAAGCAATCACAGGATTCAGAAATATTTCAGGGGGCCACCCCTTGTAGTCTTACCCGCAACGAAGTAAGCTAGCTCCGAGATGGACTCAAGGTTTGTGGGGCCGGCTGTAAGCGACTGGGAACCCAAAACTGGGCTTGTCGATACCGCGTAAACGGGTCACAATTCCTAAACAGTACAGTGTGCTCCTCGCACAATCGTAAATACAGAAGTAGCATGGCATAAGTACAGGATAGTAAATAAAACCTCAAACTAGTTTGTGGCCCCAAGAAATAAGAATGAATCATGCTCTGGCTCAGGGGGGTCCCATAGACCTCCCGGATGTGGATAGCGCGATAAATCAAGGAACAAGTATCAAGTACTCGGGGTCCTATGGGACACAAGTGGGCGTTCGGAAACCAAATATTATCTATCACCCACCGATGCCTCTGCTTACTTCAATTTTAGTTGTTAAACAGGAATTAAAGTGAACGATAAGTAAAACCATAATCATCTCCAACATCAAACATGCGGCAAGGCTCCAACAACTGTGGCATTTGACGACACGCAACAGCACTTGAGCAAGCGACTAAGACGCGCAGGTCCAACTATCTACCAAACAACAGGTAATAGGGTGTGTCCAAGGCAATATAGGGCTGCAAGGGATATCACGGGTACGAAAAACTAGAGCATCGCAACACAGATAGCAACAGATCAACAGGAGGGAATAAATACTATAAAAAGTAAGATGGGTAGAAGGGGGGGAGATGCTCGCCTGAAAACATTGTTGAAGGTTCAACCGAAGATCGGGTCGACACTCGCATCAACTCAACGGCCTTATCCGCGAAGAAGCAAAACGCTAGAAGAAACACCGGATGCAATATTTAATACTACGGCAAAAGATCGGGCATGATGCATGTATGGTGTATGACATGGCAAAAGGTGCGATGCAATTAGGTCATATTAAGCGGAACCGGGTCCCGACAATTAATTAGGTGGTTCATGTTGTTTAGATGCCCCGCAATTTAAATGTTGTTTAACAAGGCAAGATATGACAACGGTTCGATGCACAAATTTAAATGAGGCCAATACAAGACTAGATTTGCCCGCACATGGGCCCCATATTTAATTATTAGGTGAATCGGCATAAGGCCCCCAAACCACACAAATATGCATGCGAGATGAACAATTAATATGCAATAAGTTGTTATTTCATTTATAAAATAGGTCTCGAGGAAAGGGGTCACACATTAGGGTTCGGCGATCTTGGTGTTTTCCGGGGTTCGGGGTTCGGTCTCAGGGTCCAGGGTTCGACGGGATCGAGGTTCGGACTCCGGGATCGGTCTTCGGATCTCAACCGGGCCGGTCTTGGTGACGATCTTGTCCAAAGGGGATCTTGGTCCAACATCATCGCGGTCTTCGGGTCCGAGGGTTAGACCTTGGCGTCCGAGAGAAGTTCATGTCGTATCCATGCCGACGACCTTGGCGTTCAGGGGGAGTTCCCGGTGTCCTGAGGAGAAGATCTTGGCGTCCGAGGGTTTCTCCGCGTCCGTGGTGCGTCCGTGATGCAGATCTTGTCGGTTCCCTGTCGGAGGCCTTCGGGGACGGGGTCTCGGCGTACTGGGCGTGTCGAGGTTCGGTTTTCGGATACGTATAGGAGCACTCGGGGCCTCGACGCCTAGGTTCCGTGAAGTTCTGGGATAAGCTTGTCGATGGTCCTGCTGGTGCCTCCGGTCTGTCGATCTTGAGGAACCGGCGGGTTCGGTGTCGATCTTCTGGGTCTCGGCGTCCCGTGACGAAGGCCTTGAGGTACCACCGTACTCGCCGGTGGCGTACTTGGGGTCGGCGCCAAGGTTCGGGTTCGGTCTTGGATCCGTGATCGGTCTTCGGGTGGTAGCATACTATCTTCCCACGGTCACCATATTGCATCTTCACCTCACCAACGCAAGTCCAGGGAGCCGAAGGAATCGCCCCAAGAACGCATCAGCTGGGCAGAACCCGCGACATGGCCACACGCGCTTGGGGTCGGAGCAGAGGCCGGCGGTGCCGTGAGGCGCCCTGGTTGCAGACGTCGGTGGCCTTGAGCTCACGCGAAGCCGCGAGATGCGGGCGGGGACCGCACCTGGGGTTCGATGTGACAGGCGATGTTGACACCTGGAGCGGCTTCTCGGGCCGAGCAGAGGGACCACGTGATTGCTCGGGCGAGGCCATGGCGGCGGCGTCTGCCGGCCGAGCAGGTGGGCGACGCGGTGGGGGAAGGGGCTGCGGGACAGAGGGCGCGCACGGTGGAGATGGGGCGAGGCGGGCCGCTGGTGGAGAGCCTGCGGCAGCGACGGAGAAGGGACGCGGACCGGCGGCGAGGAAGGGGCGGAGGAGGAGGTCGACGGGGACACGGCAGAGGCGGGGAGGAGGGTCGGTGAGGATGTGGTGGAGGCGGCGTGCTCGGGGGAGGCGGCGGACGCGGGCTGGAGCCGGGAGGAGGCGAGGGTAACGCGGCCGGAGGCGGGTCGGGCGGAGGAGCTCTGTGGCATCCCGCAAAACCACTACTAGAAAATCGCGTTAAATTTGTGCATTGCATCGTCATCGTCATGCATTGTTTGCTAAAACTATTTTCGCAACACCCGTTTTGTTTTCTAAAACGCCTCTTGATTCAAACCCCAAAGCCCGGGTCCCCGGAGTATTTTGTTTTGTTGATATCGGTTTGCAAATGGACCCATTAAATTAAATAAAAAGTTAAATTATTTTTTTTAATAGGGGCAGTCGAACGGGCCGATTGACCCGAACGACCACCCCCGTATACAACAATCGGTCCAACCCAATCAGCCTCATCTAATCCTATTCTTACCCAACTTCCTACCCACACCCCCTGGCCACCTCACCCTAGCCTATCAGACTTCGCCACCTCACCTTCCCCTCTCCCTCACCCAATCAGCCCCTGCCACGTGGCCTAGCCCCACACCCACTCACCACCAAACCCCCAGCTGGCCCCTCACCACACAACCCACCTCTGACTCTGCATGCCTCTGCCCTCAGCTCCCTCCCACCCCCAGGCCCCGCCCGCGTCTCAGCTCTCTCCCCTGTTCTTTCCAGCCGCCTCCCTCGCGCTCGCTCTGTCTCCTTCTCTCCTTCCCTGCTCCTCCTGGCGCCCGCGCCACCACCTCGGCGCGCCTCCCCTCCTCGCCGCACTCCGCTCTCCGCCTCCGCCGCTCGCAGCTCGCTGCCGGACCGCCCGTCTCCGCCTGCCAGTCGCCGGCTTCCCCCTCCGCCCACGAGCGCCCACGCCAGGCCCCCGACGCCACCGTTGCCCGAGTCCACCCACCGCTCCGCCCCGCCGGCCTCCACTTCCTCCATCGGCATCCACCGCATCTCCCCCTCCGTTCGACGGCCTCCCCAGCGAGCCCTTCCTCGACACCGCCACCGCCGGCCGCGGCCCCCACCGTCTGCCTCGCCACCCGCCGTTCCGCCCGACCCGCGCGCCTCCTTCTGCTCACCGCCGCCCTCCGGCCATGGCCAAGCGCCCAGCGTCACAGCTCACCTGGCCGCCCCTCACCAACCTCGCCACGTTCTCGCCCCGACCGCCTCTCCAGCTGCCGTCCCAGTCCGCCTGCGCTTTGCACCCCGAGCTCCGGCCTCCGCTCGCCGCTCCTCCGGCACCCGCCTCCCATTCGTCCCGACCCCGAGCCGGCGCGGTCCGCCTCCTGCGCGAGCCCCCACCTCGTCGGTAGCCTCGCCGCTGCGTGCAGGGACGTCCCCGGCCACCTCCATGGCAGCTCCTCGTCGGCTCGTGAGGAAGCCTGAGCGCGTCCTCGCGTTGCAGCTGCAGGGTCCCATGTATGCTTGTTCAGGCCTGGAAGCCCTATGTCAAGCTCTGCCGCTACAATAAGTTCTACTGTGCGCTCGAGTTGGCCTGATCTACAGATCTTCGGATGAGACCAAAAGCCATCGACATGGAACACGCCGAGACCTGAGACCGACCTCACCGACACCATGATCTCCGCTGCAGAACCGCAAGTCCTTCGGAGTGGAACCGACAAGATCCACCGGCGCCAAGCCCAAGACCGATCCCGGCGCCCGAAGCCGAGAACCCCGACAAGAACCACGCCACGGATACGCCGGGTTCGCCATCGGGGAAACCAAGGTCGTCGACATGGAACCGATGGACGCCAAGTACTCCTTCTCGGATGCAATGCTCGAGAACCCGGACGATGAGAACATCGACGCAGAACGCCAAGTGCTTCGCCCCGAACGCCAAGAACCACCGACACGCGGACCCGACGAGATCCTCGCAACGATAAGAACGGCACCGAGACCCCGGTGCGACAAGTGCTTCCTCCCGGAAGGCCAAGACCGACCCCGTCGAACCCTGGACCCTGTCGAACCCCGAACCCCGGAACCCCAAGATCGTCGAGCCCCCTCTGATGTGTGACCCTTTTCCTCGATACCCTATTTTTATAAATGATATCAACTTGTCGCATATTAAATTGTCATCTCGCATGCATATCATTGGTTTGGGGGCCTTATGCCGATTCACCTAATAATTAAATATGGGGCCCATATGCGGGCAAATCTAGCCTTATATTGGCCTCATTTAAAACTTGTGTAGCGAACCGGTGATATATTCTACCTTGTTAAACAACATTTAAATTGCGGGGGTTCTAAATAACTTGAACCATTTAACTAATTGTCGGGACCCCGGTTCCACTTAACTTGACCTAATTGCATCGCACCTTTGCCATGTCATCCATCATACATGCATCATGCCGATCTTCTGCCGTTTTATTAAATATCGCATCCGGTGTTTATTCTAGTGTTTTGCTTCTTCGCGGATAAGGCCGTTGAGTTGATGTGAGCATCGCCCCGATCTTCGGTTGAACCTTCGACAAAGTTTTCAGGCGAGCATCTCCCCCTTTCTACCTATCTTACTTTATAGTCTTTATTCCCTCCTGTTGATCTTTTGCTATCTGTGTTGCGATGCTTTAGTTTCCGTACCTGTGATATTCCCTTGCAGCCCTATATTGCCTTGGACACACCCTATTACCTGTTGTTTGGTAGATAGTGGGACTTGCGCGTCGTAGTCGCTTGCTCAAGTGCTGTTGCGTGTCGTCAAATGCCACAGTTGCTGATGTATTGCCGCATGTTGATGTTGGAGATGATTCTAGTTTTACTTATTGTTCACTTTAATTTCTGTTTAACAACTAAAATTGAATAAGCAGAGGCATCGGTGGGTGATAGAAAATATTTGGTTTCGAGCCCACTTGTGTCCCGTAAGACCCGAGTACTTGATACCTGTTCCTTGATTTATCGCGCTATCCACATCCGGAGGTATATGGGACCCCTGAGCGCGAGCTTGATTCATCTTATTTCTAGGGGCCACAAACTAGTTTGAGGTTTTATTTACGATCCTGTACTTATGCCATGCTTTCGCTTTATTTACGATTGTGAGGCACACTTTGTCGTTTAGGAATTGTGACCCGTTCGTGGTATCGACAAGCCCAGCCACTTCGGGTTCCCGATCGTTTACCGCCCCACAAACCTTGAGGCCGTCTCGGAGTCAGCTAGCGTTCTTGGAATCTACTTGAGGGTGGCCCTGAAATATTTCTGAATCTGTGATTGTTCACCGTGAAAGCCTCGTTGGGTTTTGATTTGGTTTTCGAGGTTGATCGGCGTGTGTTGCTATTGGTGCCGGCCGGGTAAAACTTTCTGAAGCCGTGTCGCGGTTATGGACGACTTGGAGCACATATCTCGATCATAGACAAGCATAACTAAAGTTCTTGCTATAAATTTGACTTATAATGACTAGTAATCAGCTCCACTACAACGGAATGGCTAATTAATACTGCCCACAATTGCTTGTTTGGTTGTCGCTTGCGACAATTGTATATGACTAGTAAGTATTGCAACTACAACGAATTGGCTGAATAAAAGTAACAACAACTGCTGGGTTTTGGGTTTATCTCATGCTATTCATACCTGATTAGTAATTGTTGCAACTACAACGGAATGATTAAATAAAAGTGCCCACTGCTTACTTTATCAGGACGATTATTTAAACCTGATTAGTAAATGCTGCAACGATAACTGAATAAATAAAACTGCCAACGGTGTGAGTTCCTCGGTTGACTTCCTCGTTTGGTCTCGAGGGAGAAACACCAGGATGGGTTTGTTTGGTGTTAGCTTCAGGTTGGATCCGGATAGGTCATTCTTCCCCCTCTCTGATTGCCGCCAGTTGTATCGAGTCTCTATAGGTTGTTTAGTGCCTGCTGCCGCTGCCGCTCAGTCCACCATACCTATGTAGGCGAGGACCGCCGAATTCTAGCCTCGCCGTGTACTGGCCTCGATCTTGGCTCCTTCTTTGTGTTCTGCTTTGCCCTTTTCGGCACCTTTTTGTTAAGCAGGTTTTGAGATCGACGCCGTTAGCGAGGTTACCCTTCCGGCTTGGCTGGGCAGGGTTATGGACGCCATTGGTTATTCTTGAGGCTCTTAGCCCCATTTGCTTCTTGTCATGATCGGACGCTCTATTTTCAAGGTGATTTGGATCTTGTATATTATATCTATTCTTGACTCTTTGAGTCATTGTTATATATCTCATACGTGGGTCCCATCGAGGACTGTTGTGTAATGTTATTACTTCGTTTTCCACCCGCACGAAAGTGCCTGGTGGGCACCTTTGAATCGTTTCTATGCGGGTTTTGGTGAATTTTGCCCAAACTTGCATAGGTCCGATTCTGAGGGTGTTACAGAGTGGTATCAGAGCTCAGCAGTTGCGATACCCCACAAAACCAGCCTGTAGGATAACCTAGCTAACGGCCGCAGTAGAGTGTCAAAACTATTTTGCAAAATCGGTTGGGTAGTTCTGGTTAGGTCCGATTTTATTTCTTACCCCTCTGCTATTCTCCTCTTATCCCGACGTGTTTTGAATCTGCTCTCTTCTCCTTCTTCGAGTCCAGGAATTCTCGAGGGTTGGGTTTCCGTCGTACCTTCAGGGTTTCGCTTCCTCTTCAGATAACGGTGTTGCTACATCCGGTGTTCAAGCTGCCTGAGAAATCCTTCGTCTGTGGTACCATTCTTTGTTCCTTGTTTGTGCCTTCCGGTGTTTTCCGACGCGACGACCTCCTCTATGCCAGATCCGATGCAGAGTCTGCATCACTCCGTTGTTCCGAACCTCGCTTGTCGAGATCTTCAGTCTGTTTCCGAGAATGGTTGCATGCTTTTCCACTGATTGTGCGGAGTAATAGTTTGGGTGCGTGATGGATTGGCCCCCATGCCGACTACCCCTTCTATTCGCTTTTGTACATTGAAGTGGATGAGAATGCATCGGTTCCCTCTTTCCATCGAAGTTAGGGGTGGCTTTATTTGTTGACACCCCTACCTTCGACCTTTTGTTCCGGAGAGTTCTCTCGACGATCACGGACAACGACCCTTTGTTGGTGGTGTCGCGAAGATCTACACGAAGCGCAACGGATCAGATCGCCGACCTTTCTTCCGGTACCATGAGGCGGATCTCGAGGGCGAGATCCCTTGTTAGTGGTGTCGAATTGTGGCATCCCGCAAAACCACTACTAGAAAATCGCGTTAAATTTGTGCATTGCATCGTCATCGTCATGCATTGTTTGCTAAAACTATTTTCGCAACACCCGTTTTGTTTTCTAAAACGCCTCTTGATTCAAACCCCAAAGCCCGGGTCCCCGGAGTATTTTGTTTTGTTGATATCGGTTTGCAAATGGACCCATTAAATTAAATAAAAAGTTAAATTATTTTTTTAATAGGCGATCGAGCAGGCGATTGACCCAACGACCACCCGTATACAACAATCGGTCCAACCCAATCAGCCTCATCTAATCCTATTCTTACCCAACTTCCTACCCACACCCCCTGGCCACCTCACCCTAGCCTATCAGACTTCGCCACCTCACCTTCCCCTCTCCCTCACCCAATCAACCCCTGCCACGTGGCCTAGCCCCACACCCACTCACCACCAAACCCCCAGCTGGCCCCTCACCACACACCCCACCTCTGCTCTGCATGCACGCACCTCCTGCCTCCTTGCTTCACCCCCAGGCCCCACCCCGCCCAGGCGCCCGCTCTCTCTTCCCCCTGTTCTTCTTCCCATGACCTCGCCTCTCGCTTCGCCTCCTTCTCTCCCTTCCTGCTCCTCCTGGCGCCCAGCCACCACTCACCATGGCGCCTCCCTCCACTCCCTGCCCCGCCCGCTCTCCGCCTCCGCCGCCTCACTCCTTCCCGCCGCCCGTCTCCGCCACGGCTTCCCTCCACGAGCGCCCACGCCAGGCCCCGACGCCACCGTTGCCGAGTCCACCCACCGCTCCGCCCCGCCGGCCTCCACTTCCTCCATCGGCATCCACCGCATCTCCCCCTCCGTTCGACGGCCTCCCCAGCGAGCCCTTCCTCGACACCGCCACCGCCGGCCGCGGCCCCCTCCGTCTGCCTCGCCACCCGCCGTTCCGCCGACCCGCGCGCCTCCTTCTCTGCTCCGCCGCCCTCGCCTCCAGCCGCCGGCCAGCAGCCCTCCGGCCCATGGCCGCGTCGCAGCTCACCTCGCCAGCCGCCCTCACCAACCTCCGCCCCGCCGTTCGCCCCGACCCGCCCTCTCTCCATCGCCCGTCCGCCCCTCGCTGCCCCGAGCTCCGGCCTCCGCTCGCCGCTCCTCCGGCACCCGCCTCCCATTCGTCCCGACCCCGAGCCGGCGCGGTCCGCCTCCTGCGCGAGCCCCCACCTCGTCGGTAGCCTCGCCGCTGCGTGCGGGGCGTCCCGCCACCTCCATGGCAGCTCCTCGTCGGCTCGTGAGGCTGGCCCGTCCTCGCGTTGCAGTGCAGGTCCCATGTATGATTGTTCAGGCACGAAGCCCTATGTCAAGCTCTGCCGCTACAATAAGTTCTACTGTGCGCTCGAGTTGGCCTGATCTACGGATCTTCGGATGAGACCAAAAGCCATCGACATGGAACACGCCGAGACCTGAGACCGACCTCACCAACACCATGATCTCCGCTGCAGAACCGCAAGTCCTTCGGAGTGGAACCGACAAGATCCACCGGCGCCAAGCCCAAGACCGATCCCGGCGCCCGAAGCCGAGAACCCCGACAAGAACCACGCCACGGATACGCCGGGTTCGCCATCGTGGAAACCAAGGTCGTCGACATGGAACCGATGGACGCCAAGTACTCCTTCTCGGATGCAATGCTCGAGAACCCGGACGATGAGAACATCGACGCAGAACGCCAAGTGCTTCGCCCCGAACGCCAAGAACCACCGACACGCGGACCCGACGAGATCCTCGCAACGATAAGAACGGCACCGAGACCCCGGTGCGACAAGTGCTTCCTCCCGGAAGGCCAAGACCGACCCCGTCGAACCCTGGACCCTGTCGAACCCCGAACCCCGGAACCCCAAGATCGTCGAGCCCCCTCTGATGTGTGACCCTTTTCCTCGATACCCTATTTTTATAAATGATATCAACTTGTCGCATATTAAATTGTCATCTCGCATGCATATCATTGGTTTGGGGGCCTTATGCCGATTCACCTAATAATTAAATATGGGGCCCATATGCGGGCAAATCTAGCCTTATATTGGCCTCATTTAAAACTTGTGTAGCGAACCGGTGATATATTCTACCTTGTTAAACAACATTTAAATTGCGGGGGTTCTAAATAACTTGAACCATTTAACTAATTGTCGGGACCCCGGTTCCTTAACTTGACCTAATTGCATCACCTTTGCCATGTCATCCATCATACATGCATCATGCCGATCTTCTGCGTTTATTAAATATCATCCGGTGTTTATTCTAGTGTTTTGCTTCTTCGCGGATAAGGCCGTTGAGTTGATGTGAGCATCGCCCCGATCTTCGGTTGAACCTTCGACAAAGTTTTCGCGAGCATCTCCCCCTTTCTACCTATCTTACTTTATAGTCTTTATTCCCTCCTGTTGATCTTTTGCTATTGCGTGTCGTCAAATGCCACGATTCTTGATGTATTGCCGCATGTTGATGCTAGAGATGATTCTAGTTTTACTTATTGTTCACTTTAATTTCTGTTTAACAACTAAAATTGACTAAGCAGAGGCATCGGTGGGTGATAGAAAATATTTGGTTTCGAGCCCACTTGTGTCCGTAAGACCCCGAGTACTTGATACTGTTCCTTGATTTATCGCGCTATCCACATCCGGAGGTATATGGGACCCCCAGGCGAGCTTGATTCAGTCTTATTTCTAGGGGCCACAAACTAGTTTGAGGTTTTATTTACGATCTGTACTTATGCCATGCTTTGCTTTATTTACGATTGTGCGAGGCACATCTTGCTTAGGAATTGTGACCCGTTTATGTGGTATCGACAAGCCCCACACTTTCGGGTTCCCGATCGTTTCACGGCCCACAAACCTTGAGGCTCTCGAGTCAGCTAGCTTCGTTGGAATCTACTTGAGGGTGGCCCTGAAATATTCTGAATCTGTGATTGTTCATCGTGAAAGCCTCGTTGGGTTTTGATTTGGTTTCGAGGTTGATCGGCGTGTGTTGCTATTGGTGCACCCGGGTAAAACTTTCTCAAAGCCGTGTCGCGGTTATGGGCGACTTGGAGCCTGATATCTCGATCATAGACAAGCATAACTAAAGTTTATCGCTATAAATTTGACTTATAATGACTAGTAATCAGCTCCACTACAACAGCGGAATGGCTAATTAATACTGCCCACAATTGCTTGTTTGGTTGTCGCTTGCGACAATTGTATATGACTAGTAAGTATTGCAACTTCTAGCAATTGGCTGAAAAAAGTAACAACAAGCTGCTGGGTTTTAGGTTTATCTCATGCTATTCATACGATTAGTAATTGTTGCAACTACAACTAGCGGAATGATTAAATAAAAGTGCCTTTGCTTACTTTATCGGGACGATTATTTAAACCTGATTAGTAAATGCTGCAACGATAATGAATAAATAAAGCGCCAACGGTGTGAGTTCCTCGGTTGACTTCCTCGTTTGGTCTCGAGGAGAAACACCGAGATGGGTTTGTTTGGTGTTAGCTTCAGTTGGATCCGGATAGGTCATTCTTCCCTCTCGATTGCCGCCAGTTGTATCGAGTCTCTATAGGTTGTTTAGTGCTTTCCGCTGCGCCGATCCACCATACCTATGTAGGCGAGGACCAATTCTAGCCTCGCTGTCTTGGCCTCGATCGACGCTCCTTCTTTGTGTTCCTTTGCCCTTTGTCGGCACCTTTTGTTAAGCGGTTTTGAGATCGGCCGTTAGCAGGGTTACCCTTCCGCTTGGCTGGGCAGGGTTATGGGCGCCATTGGTTATTCTTGAGCTCTTAGCCCCATTTGCTTCTTGTCCGCAATCGGACGCTCTCTTTTCAAGGTGATTTGGATCTTGTATATTATATCGTATTCTTGACTCTTTGAGTCATTTGTTATATATATCTGCATGGGTCCCATCGAGGACTGTTGTGTAATGTTATTACTTCGTTTTCCACCCGCACGAAAGTGCCTGGTGGGCACCTTTGAATCGTTTCTATGCGGGTTTTGGTGAATTTTGCCCAAACTTGCATAGGTCCGATTCTGAGGGTGTTACAAGCTCGGCGGGGCGCGGAGGCGAGGTCGCGGGCGGACTGCGAAGCTCTTGGCGGCGGCGGATGCGGGGCTCGGGGCTTGGAGGAGGCGAGGAGGAGGCAGTGGGCCTTGAGGTGAGGACTGGGAAGCGGCGGGCGCGGTGGCCGGAGAGGAGGACGAGCTCGTCTGTGCAGACGCTGGCCGCGCGCAGGAAGCGTGAGGAGCCTCATGGCTCGGGCCTTGGCGGAGAGAGGCAGTGAGGAGCGAGAGGGAGGCGGCCGGCTACCCGGCGAGGCGGCTTGGCTGGTTGGGGCTCGGGGGAGGAGAGGTTGCGGGCGGAGCGCGCAAGAGAGAGGCCCAGGGAGGAAGAAGAGCCACGGGGTGGGGAGCGGGGTTCGCGTGCGTGCGCATGGGGTGCGTGTGGGGGGCCCAGGGCGGGGCTGGCTTGGTGGCCCGTGTGGCAGGGTGAGGCTGTGCGTGGTGGGGGCAGATGGTGGCGTGTAGTGTGTGTGTGGCCGTGTGGGCAGGTGGAGAGAGGGAGGAGAGAGGGATGGGGTGAGGTGTCAGCATGTGAGTGGTGGAAGGAGGGAGAGAGGTGAGGTGTCGAGAGGGGGTTGGTTGGGGTGAGGTGGAGGAGGGGTGGGTAGAATAGGTCTGGGTATAAAAAGGGTTTGTAGGTTGGACCGTTATAATACTGGGGGTGGTCGTTCGGGTCAATTCGGCCCGTTCGACCGCCCCACTAAAAATAATAGAATATTTTAATTATTTAAAACACGGCTTCTGCAGACCGATAACAGACAAAACAAAATAATCCGGTGTCCCGGGTTTTGCGTTTGAATTAGGATGGGGTGTTTGGAAAACAAATTAGGTTTTTCCGCAAATAGTTTGATGCAAGCAAATGCAAGATGATGACGATGCTCAAATGCAATGTGGCATGATGACATGAGCATGCGGTCATGATGATGCAATGCACAAAAACAACGCGATTTTCTAGTAGTGGTTTTGCGGGATGCCACAATTCGACACCACTAACAAGGGATCTCGCCCTCGAGATCCGCCTCATGGTACCGGAAGGAAGGGCGGCGATCTGAATCTTCTCGCTTCGTGTAGGTCCTCGCGACACCACTAACAAGAGGTCGTTGTCCGTGATCGTCGAGAGAACACTCCGGGAACAAAAGGTCGAAGGTAGAGGTATCAACAAATAAAGCCACCTCTAACTCCGATGGAAAGAGGGAACCGATGCATTCTCATCCACTTCAATGTACACAAGCGAATAGAGTGAGTAGTCGGCATGGGGGCCAATCCATCACGCACCCAAACTATTACTCTGCACAATCAGTAGAAAAGAGTGCAACCATTCTCGGAATCAGACTGAAGATCTCGACAAACGAGGTTCGAAAACAAAGGAGTGATGGAGACTCTACATCAGATCGGGCGTAGATGATGTCGTCGCGTCGGAAAACACCGGAAGGCACAAACAAAGAACAAGGAATGGTACCACAGACGAAGGATTCCTCGGATAGCATGAAGACCAGATGTAGCAACACCGTTATCAAAGGAGGAAGCGAAACCCTAAAGATACGACGAAACCCAACCACGAGAATTCCTGGACTCGAAGAAAGATAAGAGAGCGGATTCAAAACACGTAGAGGTAAGAGGAGAATAGCAGAGGGGTAAGGAGTAAAATCAGACCTAATCAGAACTATCCAACCGATTTGCAAAAATAGTTTTAACACTCTACTTCGGCCGTTAGCTAGGTTATCCTACATGCTAGACTTGTAAGTGCGAGGCTGAACTCACGACCTTCGATATAACACCGAACACCCTCGTAATCGACCTATGCAGTTTTACGAATCAACCGCCCGCATAGAAGAAATTCAAAGGCACCTAGCACTGGTTAGCGGCACGTATGGTGGAAAACGTATAATAATAACATCACAATACCCCTCGAGGGTCCCTATAATATATATATATAGATAATACAACACGACCAGATACGGTACAAAAATCCAAATCACCTTGAAAATATGAAGCGTCCGACTAACTAGACAAGATGCAAATGGGGCTAAGAGCCCTAAAGAAATAACCAATGGCGTCCATACCCTGCGAGGCCAGCGGAGAAGGTAACCCTTCTAACGACGTCGATCTCAAAACCTGCTTAAACAAAAAGGTGCCAACAAAGGGCAAAGGAAAAGAGGAGCGTCGATCGAGGCCAAGACGGCGAGGCTAGAATTCGGCGGTCCTCGCCTACATAGGTATGGTGGACTGTAGCGGCAGCGGCAGCATGCACTAAACAACCTATAGAGACTCGATACAACTGGCGGCAATCAGAGAGGGGTAAGAAGGACCTATTCGGAACCAACCTGATACTACCATCAAACAAACCCATCCTGGCGTTTCCCCCTCGAGACCAATCGAGGAAGTCAACCGAGGAACTCACACCGTTGGCAGTTTTACTTATTCGGTTATCTTTGCGGCAATTACTAGTCAAGTATAGATAATCATCCTGATAAAATAAGCAGTGGGCACTTTTAGTTAATCATTCCGTTGTAGTTGCAACACTTACTAATCAGATACAATTAGCATGAGATAACCCAAAAACCCAGCAGTTGTTGGTACTTTTATTCAGCCATTCCGTTGTAGTTGCCATAATTACTAGTCAGGTACAATGGTCGAAAGCGACAACTCAAACAAGCAATTGTGGGCAGTATTATTTAACCAATCCATTATAGTGAAGCTGATTACTAGTCATTATAAAGTCAAATTTATAGCAATAAACTTTAGTTATGCTTGTCTATGGTCGAATCGTGCTCCAAGTCGTCCATAACCATGACACGGCTTTGAGAAAGTTTTACCCGCCGGGTGCACCAATAGCAACACACGCTCGATCAACCTCGGAAAAACCAAATCAAAACCCAACGAGGCTTTCACGACAAAGCAATCACAGGATTCAGAATATTTGGGGCCACCCTTGTAGTCTTACCATAGCGAAGTAAGCTAGCTCGAGACGGACTCAAGGTTTGTGGGGCGGAAGCGTAATCGGGAACCCAAACTGGCTTGTCGATAACGCGAACGGGTCACAATTCCTAACAAGACAAAGGTGCTCCTCGCACAATCAGAATACTGAAGTAGCATGGCATAAGTACAGGATAGTAAATAAAACCTCAAACTAGTTTGTGGCCCCAAGAAATAAGACAATCATGCTCGCCTCGGGGGGTCCCATACCTCCCGGATGTGGATAGCGATAAATCAAGGAACATGTATCAAGTACTCGGGGTCCTACGGGACACAAGTGGCTCGAAACCAAATATTATCTATCACCCACCGATGCCTCTGCTTACTTCAATTTTAGTTGTTAAACAGGAATTAAAGTGAACGATAAGTAAAACCATAATCATCTCCAACATCAAACATGCGGCAAGGCTCCAACAACTGTGGCATTTGACGACACGCATCAGCACTTGAGCAAGCGACTAAGACGCTAAGTCCAACTATCTACCAAACAATGTAATAGGGTGTGTCCAAGGCAATATAGGGCTGCAAGGGATATCACGGGTACGAAAAACTAGAGCATCGCAACACAGATAGCAACAGATCAACAGGAGGGAATAAATACTATAAAAAGTAAGATGGGTAGAAGGGGGGAGATGCTCGCCTGAAAACATTGTTGAAGGTTCAACCGAAGATCGGGTCGACACTCGCATCAACTCAACGGCCTTATCCGCGAAGAAGCAAAACGCTAGAAGAAACACCGGATGCAATATTTAATACTACGGCAAAAGATCGGGCATGATGCATGTATGGTGTATGACATGGCAAAAGGTGCGATGCAATTAGGTCATATTAAGCGGAACCGGGTCCCGACAATTAATTAGGTGGTTCATGTTGTTTAGATGCCCCGCAATTTAAAGGTTGTTTAACAAGGCAAGATATGACAACGGTTCGATGCACAAATTTAAATGAGGCCAATATAAGACTAGATTTGCCTACACATGGGCCCCATATTTAATTATTAGGTGAATCGGCATAAGGCCCCCAAACCACACAAATATGCATGCGAGATGAACAATTAATATGCAATAAGTTGTTATTTCATTTATAAAATAGGTCTCGAGGAAAGGGGTCACACATTAGGGTTCGGCGATCTTGGTGTTTTCCGGGGTTCGGGGTTCGGTCTCAGGGTCCAGGGTTCGACGGGATCGAGGTTCGGACTCCAGGATCGGTCTTAGGATCTCAACCGGGCCGGTCTTGGTGACGATCTTGTCCAAAGGGGATCTTGGTCCAACATCATCGCGGTCTTCGGGTCCGAGGGTTAGACCTTGGCGTCCGAGAGAAGTTCATGTCGTATCCGTGTCGACGACCTTGGCGTTCAGGGGGAGTTCCCGGTGTCCTGAGGAGAAGATCTTGGCGTCCGAGGGTTTCTCCGCGTCCGTGGTGCGTCCGTGATGCAGATCTTGTCGGTTCCCTATCGGAGGCCTTTGGGGACGGGGTCTCGGCGTACTGGGCGTGTCGAGGTTCGGTTTTCGGATACGTATAGGAGCACTCGGGGCCTCGACGCCTAGGTTCCGTGAAGTTCTGGGATAAGCTTGTCGATGGTCCTGCTGGTGCCTCCGGTTTGTCGATCTTGAGGAACCGGCGGGTTCGGTGTCGATCTTCGGGGTCTCGGCGTCCCGTGACGAAGGCCTTGAGGTACCACCGTACTCGCCGGTGGCGTACTTGGGGTCGGCGCCAAGGTTCGGGTTCGGTCTTGGATCCGTGATCGGTCTTCGGGTGGTAGCATACTATCTTCCCACGGTCACCATATTGCATCTTCACCTCACCAACGCAAGTCCAGGGAGCCGAAGGAATCGCCCCAGGAACGCATCAGCTGGGCAGAACCCGCGGCATGGCCACGCGCGCTTGGGGTCGGAGCAGAGGCCGGCGGTGCCGTGAGGCGCCCTGGTTGCAGACGTCGGTGAGCGCGAGCTCACGCGCGCGGGGCGCGAGATGGCGGGACGGGACCGCACCTGTGGGTTCGGTGACAGGTGATGTTGACACGGCTGGAGCGGCTTATCGGGCCGCGAGGGGACCACGTGACGGCTCGGCGAGGCCATGGCTGGCGGCGTCTTGGCGCCGAGCGAGGTGGGCGACGCGGTGGGGGGAAGGCTGGGATGAGGGCGCGCACGGTGGAGATGGGGCGAGGCGGGCCGCTGGTGGAGAGCCTGCGGCGGCGATGGAGAAGGGACGCGGACCGGCGGCGAGGAAGGGGCGCCCGGCGGAGGAGGAGGTCGACGGGGACACGGCAGAGGCGGGGAGGAGGGTCGGTGAGGATGTGGTGGAGGCGGCGTGCTCGGGAGGCGGCGACGCTGGGCCGGAGCCAGGAGGAGGCGAGGGTAACGCCGAGGCGGTCGCGGAGGAGCTCGGGCGGAGGCGGTCAGGGCCCCGCGAGGCTCTTGGCGGCGGCGGATGCGGGGCTCGGGGCTTGGAGGAGGCGGGCCGAGGGAGGAGGGGGCCAGTGGACGCGGCGAGGTGAGGACTGGGGAAGCGGCGGAGGCGCGCGGTGGCCGGAGAGGGGAGGACGGCGAGCTCGCGCTCGGCAGCCATGGGAGCAGCGGGGAGGGGCCTCATGGCTCGGGCCTGTGCGGAGAGGGGAGCAGGCGGCGGGGAGCGAGAGGGAGGAGGCGGCCGCGGCTACCGGCGAGGGGCGAGGCGGCCGGCGCGGCTGGTTGGGGCTCGGGGGAGGAGAGGTTGCGGGCGGGGCGCGCGAGAGAGAGGCCCAGGGAGGAAGAAGAGGCACGGGGTGGGGAGCGGTGGTCGCGTGTGTGCGCGTGGGGTGCGTGTGTGGGGCCCAGGGCGGGGCTGGCTTGGTGGGCCCGTGTGGCAGGGTGGGGCTGTGCGTGGTGGGGGCAGATGGTGGCGTGTAGTGTGTGTGTGGCTGTGTGGGCAGGTGGAGAGAGGGAGGAGAGAGGGATGGGGTGAGGTGTCAGCATGTGAGTGGTGGAAGGAGGGAGAGAGGTGAGGTGTCAAGAGGGGGTTGGTTGGGGTGAGGTGGAGGAGGGGTGGGTAGAATAGGTCTGGGTATAAAAAGGGTTTGTAGGTTGGACCGTTATAATACTGGGGGTGGTCGTTCGGGTCAATTCGGCCCGTTCGACCGCCCCACTAAAAATAATAGAATATTTTAATTATTTAAAACACGGCTTCTGCAGACCGATAACAGACAAAAAAAAAATCCGGTGTCCCGGGTTTTGCGTTTGAATTAGGATGGGGCGTTTGGAAAACAAATTAGGTTTTTCAGCAAATAGTTTGATGCAAGCAAATGCAAGATGATGACGATGCTCAAATGCAATGTGGCATGATGACATGAGCATGCGGTCATGATGATGCAATGCACAAAAACAACGCGATTTTCTAGTAGTGGTTTTGCGGGATGCCACATTTTCATAGTGGTTATATTTGCTCACTTTTATTTTTCTCCTTTCCAATCCTTGCTCTTCGTCGTGCCTAACTTAAAGGCGTTAAAGAAAAGCACTTGTTGGGAGATAACCCAAGAGTTTCCTTGAGTCTTGGAAGTTATTACTTCAGTAATGACCTCTCCTTATCCTTTTTGTTTGTTTTTTTGTGCCAAGAATGACCTCTAATGAGAGGGAAGTAAGATTTGGGGAGTTGCTGTCACGAAAAAGATTTCTGTCCCCCACCATAAAAATTCGTGAGGAGTCTCTGTAAGTCTGATTGAGATGAAAATTTATGAATAAATCTCCTAGTATGTTAGCTAACTTTCATTAGTTCAACACTGTTTGATTTGAGCAACATAAGATTTTCTAAAAATTCAGTTTCTACCTGCTGTTCTGTTTTGACAGATTTCTGCCGTTATTTGCATTTGCTTCTTATTGATTCCTTTTTGAGTTCTCTTTTGGGGAATTGATATTTTTGAAGGAGTTTCTACACTAGATTGTGTTTTTAGTGAAATTTTTTGCTGTTCTAAAACTAAGACTAAGGGTCTATTATCTTTTGAATACACTACTATTGCTAATGAAGATTGTGTGAAGTTTTGTATGTAGGAAAAAAATTCAGGTGTAGAGAGAGGATGATGTAATGAGATGAAGAATGGACAAAAGCTCAAGCTTGGGGGGAGCCACCCCGTGTCACCCCAAGAAATATTCAAGAGGTACAAGCGTCAAAGCTTGGGGATGCCCAAGGTATCCCCTTCTTCATCAATAAAAATCTCAAATCTTTCTAGACACTTAATTTTTATTGTTTCATGCACAGTTGTGTAGTTCTTGGAGCGTCTTAGTTTTTTTTGGTTTTATTTTGCTTTGTTTGTTTCTGCTTTGTTTGCTTGCTTTAAAAAATTCGAAAACACCAAAAATATTTGTTGTTCTTCTTTGGTTTTGTGAGTTCTTTGAAGGGTTCAGCCGTCCTTAGTGGATTTTGGTTTCGTGTTATTATTCAAGTCACACAAGTGAAGGGCAATAATGAAGATTAAGACAACTTGAGGTATGGTAAGAGGCTGGTAATGAACTCTATTTGTTTTCATTTTTGTAGATATACTCATCATTGTGAGCATGCTTAGTCTGTTCATTGTAAGATGTATGTTACTGATGGATGCTTAGTAGTTCTTGCTTGTCTATGATTAGCTCCAGCTTGTTAATAGTTTGTAGCATGTCATATGAATGTTTGCTTGCATTGTTTTATTCATATTTTGGTATGATATTGTGGTATCCTCCTCTAAAAGTTTCATGTGAATCGACTTGGAACATGCTCACGCATGCATATGACTAAACAATAGTCAGTAAGCCTCGACGATTTATTTTGCCTCAGAGTTCTTGTATCACTTTCATGCCATAATTAGTCATGTTTTGTTGCAAGCATGATTATGACAATTATTGCTCTCTCGGTTGTCATTCCCTCTCTTTTGCTAGCCTTCACTTGCACTGAGTATAAGATCCATCTATGCTTCCAACTCCCCAAAACCAATATTGCCAACTGTGTCCACCATACCTACCTATTAGCATCATTTGCTATTTCAGTGCATATTCAATATGCCTTGTTTTCTTCCAAATATAATATTTGTGTGTTTTGAGAAAGTTAGTTAGTAAATCTCTCACGAACTTGATGGCACACTTTATTCCTTGCACTTAATAATCCTGAACCATTGTGACTTGTCCATGAAAGTTATATGCTTGCAAATTATATGTTGGAAGTCAGCAGAACCGTGCTGTCACGGGGAACACTTTCAACACTTTTTGGATATCCTATCCAGTTGATACTTTTCTCTTTTGTTTACGGATGTCGACGATGTGAAATAAAAGGGGAGCTTGTGAGTTCATGGAGTCTATACATTGTGTTAGAGAAACACCTGGGCCGCTAGCCTAAGCTGTGCCTAAGCATGGTGGAAACTTGCAGCATCACCGTAATAAGCATTTATGAAGCATCCTCAATAAAAAGCTATGTATATAGTAAATAAAAAGATCGCTGAGATGCTCAGTGTCTGCTTTCCTTGTCATTTTGATCACGGGATAGCTCCTGTATCATGTGCAAGGGGTACCGCGTTGGCGGTTCTCTATGATATGCATGTATTTACAATGACAAGAACTTGTAGGTAACCAAAGTTGAGTAGCATGCGGAGCGGCCCTCGTACTCAAGGGACTTGGTATTTCCAGTTTATGGTCTGTCAATCATATAACTCATACTGGACCTCACTTTCACCTTAATCACATAAAGGTGCCTATGATAGGGGCAATGAGAGCTCAAAGCTAATGAGTACCTTCCTTTCATCATTAGGAAGCCTTTCAAACTCAAAACCGTTTTCACTCCCTTGTTGAGTCACCACTTATTCTATGAACACTTTCTTGAGAGCATAGTTGTCATTCTTGTGTTTGTCTCAAAACTTGGTTAATTATGTCATGACTTTGATGCTTGTATCTCTGATATCTTTACTTCTAGTCTTCACTTGAACTTCAGAGGTGCCTTGGCATTTATATTGTGCTCTACAAACAAAGGAAAGCGAGATACCACTCGATCATACCTTATTATGAGCATTGCAATGTTGCTTATGTTTATGTTCCATGCTACTTATTATTATTGAGTTGGTTTCTCTTCATAGCTTGCAATGACTATTGGGTAGAATTAGTTGCATACTTCTTATTATGAATGGTTTAAGCATATACTCCTGTGCTGAGAATATATACATCATATGAAGAAAATGTGTTCGTAAAAGTTCTTTTAAAGCACGCAGTTTTCAACTAAATTGCTTGAGGACAAGCAATAAGCTAAGCTTGGGGGGAGTTGATACGTCCAAAACGTATCTACTTTCCCAAACACTTTTGCTATTGTTTCTCCTCTAAACTTGTGTGATTTGGATACAACTATCACGGACTGACGTTGTTTTCAGCAGAATTACCTTGGTGTCTAGTTTTTGTGCAGAAAATCAACTATCAGGAAAAATCCCGGAAAATATGCCAAATATTATATTTCACCAGAAGATCCACGGAGCCAGAGCACGAGACGGAGAAGGGTCCTGGGGGCCACACCCCTGCCAGGCGCGGGCCCACATTTGGCCGCGCCTAGGGGGTGTAGCCACCCTAGGCACCCCCTCGGGCTCTCTCTACGCCTATAAGTTGCCTCTCGACCTAAAAACAGAGGGAGGTTTGATATTTTTCCAGAAAGAGTTCCGCTCCGCCACCGCCACCAGAAACCAAGATTCGGATCCAGAAACTCCGTTCTGGCACCCTGCCGGGACGGGGAATTTGGAGAGGATCATCGCTAGCGTCATCACCAACGCCTCTCCATCAACCATCGATGTTTCCCTTATCCATGAGTGAGTAATCCCCTGCTATAGGCTTGGGGATGGTAGGGATTGGATGAGTTCTATCATGTAATCGAATAAGATTGTTAGGGCATAGTGCCTAGTATCTCTATTAGTGCTATTTGACTTTTTTGCAACTTGTTGTGCTTAATGCTTTTCACTAGGTCCCAAGTGCCATGATCCCAGATCTGAACTTATTATTGAATCATTATGATAGTATTGTTTGTCATCTTATCTGCAAGTTGTGTACACATATCATTGTCCGGATTCAAAGGCCCCAAAGTGACAATAATTGGGACAACCAAAGGGGATGGCTATGGTGTGAGGATCACATGTGTTCACGGAGTGTTAATGCTTTGCTCCGATGCTCTATTAAAATGAGCACCTTAATTTCCAGTAGTTCCCTAGAGGCCTCGCTGCCACGGGCTGGCTTGACAAAAGATGTTGTGCAAGTTCTCATTGCGAGCACGTATGACTATATTTGGAGCACATGCCTAGGATTGTTTAGTACTTGGATGCTTATTCTTATTTATATGCAATTCCCTAGATCTTGAAGTTACATGTTAGACTCGTCCATGCAACGCCCATCCATCCATCCCTATGCCTACCACACTCGAATCCCACTATTGTCGTTACTGTTACTATTGCTCCTGTTTCACTGTTGCTGTTGCTTTGCTGTTGCTACTACAAATTGTTTCTACTGATAAACTTCTGTGAGCAAAAACTATTTCCAGGTGCAGCTGAATTGACAACCCAGTTGTTAAGGCTTGCAAGTATTCTTTGGTTCCCCTTGCGTCGAATCAATAAATTGGGTAATACTACCCGCGAAGACTGTTGTGATCCCCAACACTTATGGGTCATCAAAGGGGAACCGAAAGGTGTTTCGGGTAGAATCGGATTTGGTAATGTGTATTTACATATTAATTAATGTAATTAATATTAAATATAATATTAAAATCTAATTTGAAAGGTTATTCCACTAATGGGCCAAGTTTCCTAGGAAAAAAGGGCCAATGAGGGAAACCAGAAGAGGGAAGGCCACCCAGATGGACCCTAAGGGCCCATGCGCCTGGGGGAAACCCTAGGGCGCATAGGGTTAGGGTTTGGGGCGCCCTAGTGCTGCCCCCACTCCTGGCCGCCATCTCCCTCCCTTGTCCGCCGCCTTGATGGCTTGGGGGAGGGGTAAGGCTACCTCCTCCCCCCTATATAAAGAGGCCCCCTCCCCCTTTGGAGGAACACATCAAACAATAGATCCCATGAGTTGGGAACTCCTCCTCTCTCTCTCTCTCTCTCTCTCTCCACGTGTTGGCACGACCCAGGGATGTTCGTGCAATAGACGACACATCTGCAGCACACCATTGTGCTGCAAGGATTCCATAGCCGGAGATCTACTTCTGCACTGCTTGAGGGATCCGGGAGACGGAGGTTCTCGTCGTACCCGTATGTGTATGAAGGCACGAGGTGCGACACTTGGGGAACTTTGGATGTCGTGAGCCGGACTGCTGCACGGTGTTGGAGCAAGGGGTGACCTGCGAGGAGCTTCGTGACCTTGAGTTCAGCTACGAGCAAGATATATCAACCACATTCCCCTCGGAACGTTATCCGCTTTCGGACTACAAGGGTATGTATCTGAAACCTCTCACTCGTTACTGTATTACTAGTAGATAGATCTTGGGTATCGGGGCGACCGTTGTAGTAAATTTTTTAATTTTATGCCCGAAACCCCTACACCTGGGTCCCCATCCCCTCTCGCCCGCATGAGCGGAAGCAGAAGAGGGGAGGAGCCATCGAACGCCCGCGAGGGAGGAGGCGACGAGTAGGGTATTTTGGTGGAGGATGGGTGCTATCAATACTTTTAAGGAGAAAGATGTTGGAGATATGCCCTAGAGGAAATAATAAATGTAGTTATTATTATATCTTTGTGTTTATGATAAATGTTTACATTCATGCTATAATAGTATTAACAAGGAAACATTAATACTTGTGTGATTTGTAAACTTAATTTGAAGTCCCTAGTATAGCCTCTATACTTCACTAGCTTGTTGGTTGATTAAATGATTGTGGTTTCCCTATCATGAACATTGAGATGTTATCAACAACAAGATCATATCGTTAGGAGAATGATATGGTGGACATACTCCTATTGATAAGCGTAGCATAAAGATCAAGTCATTTCAATAGTTCAATTGCTATATGATTTCTGATACATAGTAACCTAATTCCTTCGACCATGAGATCATGCATATCACCTTTAGTGGATGGATGCTTTGATGACATCAAACACCACACCGTAACTGGGTGGCTATAAAGGTGGCATTGAGTGTTCGGAAAGTATTGGTTGAAACACATGGATCAAGAGTGGGATTTGTCCATCCATATGACGGATAGATATACTCTGGGCCCTCTCGGTGGAGTGTCATCCAATTAGCTTGCAAGCATGTGACTGGGTCACAAGGGATCACATATCACGGAGCGAGAAAGAGTACTTATCGGTAACGAGGTTGAACTAGGTATGCGGAGATCAAGCGATCATAACCTCGGATAAGTAAACTATCGTGAGACAAAGGGAAATTGGTATCGTATGTAAGTGGTTCATTCGATCGCAAAGTAATCGTAGAAATATGTGGGAGCCATATGAATTTCCAGATTCCTCTATTGGTTATTGTTCGGAGAAGTGTCTCGATCATGTCCGCATAATTCACGAACCGTAGGGAGACACACTTAAGGATTCGACGTTGTTTGAGTAGTTATGGTATTATGAGAAAGAGACCGAATGTTGTTCGGAGTCTCAGATGGGATCCGGGATATCACTAGGTGATCCGGAATGGTCCGGAGAATAAGATTCATATAAGGAAAGTCCCATTTCGGAGTTCGGGAATGATTCCGGTGTTTTCATCGGGAATGTTCTAGAAGGGTCCGGATTGTCCCAAGACTCTGGGGGAGGGTACATGAATGTGTCATTGAATGATTTCATCATGTACTAAGTGTTCTTGCTGTTCCAAAAACATGAAAGTCAAATTGTCAGTTTGAAAGTCAAACGGCTAAACAGAAAGCTGTGGAAAGCAGAGCTGTGGGAAGCGAAACTGTGGGAAACAAGCAAGAGGAGGTTGAAACCAACTTGGAGGAGGAGTTCCTCTCCTCCAAGTCGGCGCCCAGCCCTAGGCCGAGTTGGGGAGGGACTCCCTCCCTCCCTGGCGCGCCTAGCCCCTCCACCTATAAAAGGAGGGGCAGGGCTCCTCCTTGAGACACACAAGTTTCTACCTCTAATCTCAGGTTTAGAGCCGTTTGGTTTAGAGCTTCTAATTGCTTTAGCCTGCGGTTTAGAGCCTTCTAATTGGTGTGTCTAATCTCTAGACCACTAATAGCCCTCTCTCATAATCCACCATACTCGCTCCGGCTTAAGGCGAAGCCCTGCGGGATCTCCCCTCTACTTCCGGTACCACGCCATTGTGCTGCCGGAATCGCGAGGAGAGTGCTACAACCTCCGCTGCCTGCTGGAACAAGGGAGAGGAAGGTCTTCGTCGAGTACCGAACGTGTGACCGATCATTGCGCTGCGAGCAGCGCCTGGAAGGATCGTCCACGATCTTGAGATCGGAAGAGTACGACTACATCACCCACGAGAATCCGCTCTCGTTAAACACTTTGGAATCTTGAGGGTAAGTTATTCCATCGACTCGTTGCTACAATATAGTAGATAGATCTTGGCTTGTTTGTTTGTATGCGATAGAAAATTTTTGTTTTCCATGCTACGAACCCCTACAATTATGTCGAGCCGTGTCTATATGTAGATCTGTTGCGAGTAGAACACAATGGTCATTGTGGGCGTTGATACTCTTATTGTCGATTGCTTTTGTGTAATTTGCATCTTGCGGTATGTTGGGATGAAGCGGCCGGGCTAACCTTACATGACATCGTTCATGAGACTTGCTCCACGCAACATGCAACTTGTATTGCATAAGTGGCTTCTTGGTGCTGTTTCTCCTAGCATAGTTAAGATCCAATTTACAAGGGTGATCAACAATGCTAGTATCAATGTTGTGGTTCTTGTTCGTAAGTTAGAGCGACACTTATTGAAAGCCCCAAACCACGTAAAATATGCAAAGAAAGTAGAGGCGTCTAACTTTGTTTTGCGGGGTGTCTGATGATGTGATATGGCCATGATTGTGATTATATTTGATGTATGCAATGTTCCTTATTGTAAGTTGGAAACCGGCAGGAGCCATATGGTTGTCTTTAATTTATGTTAAGACCCGCGTGTCTATTCAAAGTAGTTGTAATAGTTGAAGCCGGTGGACGACAACCATGGTGAAGCGTCATTGACCTTGATGCAATGCCGGTGATGATGGAGATCATGTTCGTGCTTGAAGATGGAGATCGGAAGCACAAAGAAGAAAGGACATATCATATCACATATTATGGATTGCATGTGATGTTAATCCTTTATGCATCTTGTATTGCTTAGTAGACGACGGTAGCATTATAAGATGATCCCTCATGCACATAAATTTCAAATCATAAAGTGTTCACCCTTAGTTAGCACCGTTGCTAAAGCTTGTTGTTTCGAAGCACCACGTGATGATCGGGTGTGTTAGATTCTGCAAGTGTATACAACGTGAGCAAGCCAGATTTGCTCATGCAGAAACTAAGGTTTGATCTTGACGAGCCTAGCATGTACAGACATGGTCTCGGAACACGGATTACCGAAAGGTAAAGCATGAATCGTATAGTAGATATGATGAACATGACGATTGTTCGCCATTGAAACTATATCAACTCCCGTGATGATCGGTGTTGATGTAGTGGATTTGGTTCGTGTCATCACTAAAACAATGTGAGGGATGTTGTTTTGAGTGGGAGTTCACCTAGTTTAATTTCATTAATTAATTTGAACTCAATTTGTCATAAACTTAGTCTAAACTATTACAAATATGTTGTAGATCAATGGCAGCCCCTACCATCAATTTTAATGCGTTCCTAGAGAAAGAAAAGTTGAAAAACAATGGAAGCAACTTCGCGGATTGGTTCCGTAATTTGAGGATTGTCCTCACAGCTGGTAATTTGACCTATGTCTTTGGATGCACCATTGGTGACCCACTGCGGTGATGCTTCCGATGAAGTAAAGAATGTTTACCTCGCTCGGAAGAATCAGTACTCCATAGTTCAGTGTGCTATCTTGTATGGTTTAGAATCGGAGCTTCAGAAAAGGTTTGAAGAGTCAGACCCATATGATATTGTCGAGGATCTCATATTGATTTTTGAGACTCATGCGGCAATTGAAAGCTATGAGGCTTCTGGAAAGTTCTTTAACTGCAAGATGGAAGAGGGCAGCTCCGTCAGTGAGCATGTGCTTAAGATGTTTGGGCACGCAAACAAACTTCAAAGCTTGGGTATAGTGATTCCTAATGCTTTGGGGATTTACCGCGTCCTCCAGTCACTGCCACCAAGTTACAGGAACTTTGTGATGAACTACAACATGCAGAACATGAACAAAGAGTTGCCAGAACTGTTTGCTATGTTAAAGTCTGCAAAAGTGGAGATCAAGAAAGAGCACCAAGTGTTGATGGTCAATAAGACCACCAAACTCAAGAAAGGCAAGTCTAAGCAAAAGGGACACTTCAAGAAGGGTGGTAAGAAAGTTGCCACACCGACGAAGAAAACCAAGGCTGGACCCAAGCACAGGCGAGTGCTTTTCTTGCAAGGGAGAAGGTCCTTTGAGCGGAATTGCCCAAAGTACTTGGCGGATCGAAGAACGGCAACATCAAGAAGAAAGGTATATCGATATACATGTTATTGATGTGTATCTCACTAGTACTAAATAGTAGTGCACAGGTATTTAATCTTGGTTGGTTGCTCATATTTGTAACTCGAAGCAGTCTTTGCAGAATAAGCGGAAGCTAGCGAAGAGCGAGGTGACGATGCGGCGTGGGAAGCAGATCAAAGGTTGATGTGATCGCGGTGACGCTACCTCTTCATCTACCATCGGGATTAGTTTTACTTAAATAATTGTTATTTAGTAGTGCTGCGTTGAGCATGAACATTATATCGGGATCTTGTTTATTGCGAGGCGGTTACTTGTTTAAGTCGAGAGAATAATGGTTGTTCGATTTATATGAGTAATATGTTTTACGCACATGCACCTTTGATAGATGGTCTATTCTTATTGAATCTCGATAGTGGAAATACACATATCAACAATATTGAGGCTAAGCGTTTGAAATCAAGCGATAATTCGACCTATATGTGGCACTGTCGTCTTGGTCACATTGGAGTGAAGCGTATGAAGAAACTCCATTCCGATGGACTTCTTGAATCACTTGATTTTGAATCACTTGAAAGATGCGAAGCATGTCTGATGGGAAAAATGATTAAGACTCCATTTTCTGGTATGATGGAGCGAGCTACGGACTTATTGGAAATCATACATACCGATGTGTGTGGTCCAATGAGTGTAGCATCGCGCGGTGGTTATCGTTATGTTCTTACCTTCACAGATGACTTGAGTAGATATGGGTATATCTATTTCATGAAACATAAGTCTGAAACTTTCGAGAAGTTTAAGGAGTTTCAAAGTGAGGTAGAGAATCAACGTAACAAGAAGATTAAATTTCTACGTTCTGATTGTGGAGGTGAATATCTAAGTTACGAGTTTGGCGAGCATTTAAAGAAGTGCGGAATACTTTCACAATTGACACCCCGGAACACCACAGGTAATGGTGTGTCCGAACGTCGAATCGAACTCTCTTAGATATGGTTCGTTCTATGATGTCACTTACAGTTACCGCTATCATTTTGGGGTTATGCATTAGAAACAGCCGCATTCACTTTAAATAGGGCCTTGTCTAAATCCGTTGAAACGACACCGTATGAATTATGGTTTGGCAAGAAACCTAAATTGTCGTTCCTTAAAGTTTGGGGATCTGAAGCCTATGTAAAGAAGTTCTGAACGGACAAGCTTAAACCCAAAGCGGAAAAATGCGTCTTCATAGGATACACGAAGGAAACTATTGGGTATACCTTCTATCATAGATCCGAAGGCAAAATCTTCGTTGCCAAGAACGGATCCTTTCTAGAGAAGGACTTTCTATCGAAAGAAGTGATGGAAGGAAAGTAGAACTCGACGAGGTTGTCGAACCTTCTCTCGAAATTGCGAGTAGCGCAAAGACCGGAAGAAGTTCTGTGGTGCTGCACCAATTAGAGAGGAAGCTAATGATGATGATCATGAAACTTGGTTGAAGTTACTACGAGCCTCGGAGGTCAACGAGAACTCGTACCACTCCAGTTGGTATGATCCGTTATGAGTGTCATGTTGGTGGACAACGCCGATGACCCGAGACATATGAGGAAGCGATGATGAGCCCAGATTCCAATAAATGGCAAGAAGCCATGAAATCCGAGATTGGATCCATGTACGAAAACCAAGTATGGACTTTGGTGGACTTACCGGATGGCGGAAGGCTGTCGAGAACAAATGGATTTTCAAGAAGAAAGCAGATCTTGATGGTAATGTTATCACATCTATAAAGCTCGACTTGTCGCAAAAGGGTTTCGACAAATTCAAGGAGTTGACTACGATGAGACTTTCTCACCCGATGGCGAAGCTAAAGTCTGAGGATTATGTTAGCAATCGCTGCATATTATGATTATGAGATATGGCGGATGGATGTCAACACGCATTCCTCAATGGAGATATTGATGAAGAGTTGTATATGATGCAACCCAAAGGTTTTGTCGATCCTAAAGATGCTAACAAGGTATGCAAACTTCAAAGGTCCATCTATGGATTGAATCAAGCATCCGAAGTTGGAATCAACGTTTGATAAGGTAATCAAAGTTTTGGTTTTATACAAACTTATGGAGAAGCTTGTATTTACAAGAAAGTGAGTGGGAGCTGTAGCATTCTTAATACTATATGTGGATGACATATTGTTGATTGGGAATGATGTAGACCTTCTTAATAGTGTCAAGGAATATTTGAATAATAGTTTTTCAATGAAGGATCTTGGCGAAGCAACATACATATTAGGCATAAAGATTTATAGAGATAGATCGAAGCCAAATATCATTGTCACAGAGTACATATTTGGACAAAGTTCTAAAAGGTTTGGAATGGAAGAAAGCAAGAAAGGGTTCTTGCCCATGTTGCTAATCGACCTTGAGTAAAACTCAAAGTCCGACATCGGCAGAAGATAGAGAAAGGATGAGTAAGACTCCCTATGCCTCAGCCATAGGATCTCTGATGTATGCCATGCTATGTACTAGACCCGACATTGCATATGCTGTTAGTTTAACTAGCAGATATCAAAGTGATCCAGGAGTGGATCATTGGACAACGGTCAAAAACATCCTTAAGTACTTGAGAAGAACTAAGGATATGGTTCTTTCTTATGGAGGTGATGAACAGCTCGTTGTTAATGGTTACACCGATGCTAGTTGGAACACCGATCCGGATGATTCTAAATCACAATCTGGATACGTATTTATTTTGAATGGTGCAGCAGTTAGCTGGAGGAGTGCAAAGCAAAGCGTTGTGGCGAGATCTTCAACTGAATCGGAATACATGGCTGCTTTAGAGGCTTCACAAGAAGCGATATGGATGAAAGAGTTCATTACAGAGCTGGGTGTGGTTCCTAGTGCGCTGGACCCAATGTCTATCTACTGTGATAACATGGGCGCCATAGCCAATGCGCAAGAACCAAGGTCACACAAGAAGATGAAGCATATCAAGCTGCGTTTTCACGCTATTCGAGAACATATCCAGGATGGGGATATAAAGATTTGCAAAGTACACATATCTGAATGTGGCGGATCCGTTGACTAAACCTCCCGAGGGAAAAACATGACCAACACCAAACTGCCATGGGTGTTCGGTATATTACCATGTAATCTAGATTAGATGACTCTAGTGCAAGTGGGAGACTGTTGGAGATATGCCCTAGAGGCAATAATAAATGTAGTTATTATTATAACTTTGTGTTTATGATAAATGTTTACATTCATGCTATAATAGTATTAACAAGGAAACATTAATACTTGTGTGATTTGTAAACTTAATTTGAAGTCCCTAGTATAGCCTCTATACTTCACTAGATTGTTGGTTGATTAAATGATTGTGGTTTCCCTATCATGAACATTGAGATGTTATCAACAACAAGATCATATCGTTAGGAGAATGATATGGTGGACATACTCCTATTGATAAGCGTAGCATAAAGATCAAGTCATTTCAATAGTTCAATTGCTATATGCTTTCTGATACATAGTAACCTAATTCCTTCGACCATGAGATCATGCATATCACCTTTAGTGGATGGATGCTTTGATGACATCAAACACCACACCGTAACTGGGTGGCTATAAAGGTGGCATTGAGTGTTCGGAAAGTATTGGTTGAAACACATGGATCAAGAGTGGGATTTGTCCATCCATATGACGGATAGATATACTCTGGCCCTCTCGGTGGAATGTCATCCAATTAGCTTGCAAGCATGTGACTGGTCACAAGGGATCACATATCAGGAACGAGAAAAGAGTACTTATCGGTAACGAGGTTGAACTAGGTATGCGAGATACCGACGATCATAACCTCGGATAAGTAAACTATCGTGAGACAAAGGGAAATTGGTATCGTATGTAAGTGGTTCATTCGATCGCAAATTAATCGTAGAAATATGTAGAGCCATATGAATTTCCAGATTCCTCTATTGGTTATTGTTCGGAGAAGTTTCTCGATCATGTCGCATAATTCACGAACCGTAGGGAGACACACTTAAGGATTCGACGTTGTTTGAGTAGTTATGGTATTATGAGAAAGAGACCGAATGTTTTTCGGTCTCGGATGGGATCCGGATATCACGAGGTGATCCGGAATGGTCCGAGAATAAGATTCATATAAGGAAAGTCCGTTTGAGTTCGGGAATGATTCAGTCTTTTCATCGGGAATGTTCTAGAAGGGTCCGGATTGTCCCAACTCCGGGGGAGGAGGTACATGAATGTGTCATTGAATGATTGCATCATGTACTAAGTGTTCTTGCTGTTCCAAAACATGAAAGTCAAATTGCCGTTTGAAAGTCAAAGCTAAAACAGAAATGTGGAAAAGCGAGCTGTGGGAAGCGAAACTGTGGGAAACAAGCAAGAGGAGGTTGAAACCAACTTGGAGGAGGAGTTCCTCTCCTCCAAGTCGGCGCCCAGCCCTAGGACGAGTTGGGGAGGGACTCCCTCCCTCCCTGGCGCGCCTAGCCCCTCCACCTATAAAAGGAGGGGCAGGGCTCCTCCTTGAGACACACAAGTTTCTACCTCTAATCTCAGGTTTAGAGCCGTTTGGTTTAGAGCTTCTAATTGCTTTCGCCTGCGGTTTAGAGCCTTCTAATTGGTGTGTCTAATCTCTAGACCACTAATAGCCCTCTCATAATCCACCATACTCGCTCCGGCTTAAGCGAAGCCTGCGGTATCTCCCTCTACTTCCGGTACCACGCCGTTGTCTTTGCCGGAATCGCGAGAGTGCTACAACCTCCACTGCTGGAACAAGGGAGAGGAAGGTCTTCGTCAGTACGAGCGTGTGACCGATCATGGAAGCGCTGCCGAACGCTGGCGCGGAAGGATCGTCCACACGATCTTGAGATCGGAAAATCGACTACATCACCCACGAGAATCCGCTCTCGTTAAACACTTTGGAATCTTCGAGGGTAAGTTATTCCATCGACTCGTTGCTACAATCTAGTAGATAGATCTTGGCTTGTTTGTTTGTATGCGATAGAAATTTTTTGTTTTCCATGCTACGAACCCCTACAAAAGAGAGTCACTTGAAGAAAGGCACTATTAAAAACAAATGTTTATTAAGAAAATGGCTTTATAAATTATTATCTGAAGAAGGAGTTTGGCAAGAGTTGTTACATAATAAATATCTAAGTAAAAAAACTTTGTTATGTCTAAGCAAAACCGACTGATTATCCCTTTTGGAAAGGTCTTATACGAGTGCAGAATGAGTTCTTTGCTAAAGGTCATTTCAAAGTTAGGGATGGTTCAAGTATTAGGTTTTGGGAGGATACTGGATGGGTGACACACCCATAGAACAACAATACGCGTCTTTGTACAATATTGTGTAGAGAAAGCATATGACAGTTGCACAAATTCTAGCTCAAGCACCTCTAGATATTGGTTTTAGAAGGGTATTTACTAGTAATAAGTGGAATAATTGGTTACATTTATGCCAACGGTTAATGATGGTGCAACTGTCTGAGGATCACGGCAAATTTGTTTGGAACTTGACAATGTCCAAGGGTTTTCAGGGGTTTCACAGTTAAGTCCATGTACAAAGACCTTATGAATGATCATATTGTTTTTCTTCGGAAATATCTTTAGAAAATAAAACTTTCACTCAAAATCATAAAGGTGTTACTCACAAAGGATAATCTGATTAAAATAAATTGGATTGGGTGTACTAAGTGTTGTTTCTGTGGGTCACAGGGAAAGCATAGAGCATTTATTCATACCTTGCCCTTTTGCTCGCCTTTTGTGGCGCATTGTTCATTTTGCTTATGATTTACCACCTCCGACTAATATTACAAATATGTTTAAAAATTGGTTGAACGGTATAGATAAACCATCTAAGGCTAGAATTCGCATTGGTGTCTCGGCCTTATGTTGGTCTATCTAGAGATGCAGAAATAATATTATATTTAACAAAACAAAATCTTTTAATATTTTGCAGGTTATCCATAAAATAGCACATTGGGTGCAGATTTGGGCACTCCTGTCGTCGCAAGACCAACGGGATATCATGGCTACTGGATGCAGCCGTCTCCTGATGATCGCTGGGCATGTTTTCAGCCAAATCTGAATGGCTGCGTTTTAGTATTCTGGAGCACGATGTTTAGTCACTTTTTTAATTATCTTTAGATGGTTGATCCATGTTTCGACTTTAAGTGATCCTTAAATTGTAACCGTGGCTGGATTTGGTTCTTTTAATAAAAAGATTTATACACCAGCCGATACAGAAGCCGGGTTTTTGTCCCCTTTTGAAAAAAAAATCTATTAATGCAAAGGCAGGGGATTTGTTTCCCATTTCGAATAAAAAAGTCACTGAAAATTGTTTTACTACCGGTAATATTTAGAACGAACCGTTCCAGCTGAACTATTCTCCATGCCCTGCACCTGCATGCTGCTTTGCATTGCTTCCAACCTTTGAGCGCCAACCAGCTCATCTACTACCTGGTATTGGAAAGCTTTCGACGCCGTTGCTGCCCGTGTTGACCTGTGCCGTGTGCATTCTCGGCAAGCCTTATCTACGCCTCCCTGCTCGGAACCTCAGGGCCGCAAAGCTGCGAGAAAGATATTAGCCGCCATGGATGTTCTTGGCAATACAGGTGTCCCACGCCCCTCATGGGGTTGTTGGGTGCAAGCTAAGTGTTATCAACACGTAGACTTATCGGATCCGTGTTATCCGTCTGCGCTGTCAACCGCGCGCGCGTCCATCCCTCGTCTTCAGAAGATTGCCATCAGATTTGGGTATCACATTACTATGTATATATATAAGCCACAGTTGTATTTGTATATATATCTGGGAGTATTATATGGTAATTCATTCTGGCTAAGCAGATTTTTGCTACTATATATCAAGCCTTGAAAAAAAGTCGCTGGAAATTGTTTTACTACCACCAGTAATATTTAGAACGCACCGTTCCAGCTGTGACATATTTTTGTCAGTATGAGCAAATTAGTCACTGGAAATAAAATTGTTTGGTTGATGAATCTGCAGGGAGTTAAGGAGACTTGCGTTGTTTATACGGAGCGGCCACTAGCTACATGAGCTGTGTTAAAGTTTGTTTAAGCATGAGATTCTTTACACACACATCTAGGCTAGCTGGTTTTTCCTAATATAAGATTGTAGTAGTCGTACTATCTATCTAAACAAAGGACAGTTGTCCAATGGAGAGAGAGGGATAGTGCAAACACAGGCTGGTTATTAGGAGATAACCCCAAATTCTCGAAATCATGTGGTCGATTCCCCCTCACATGCTCCATGGACTCCGCTTGCCCTAACTATAATGCACTGACTTAATAAGAGTGGTTAAACAAATGGAGGCGCCCTTACTCCCGGACAAGGTACGCTCCTGCTTCCCAACTTCCAACTAATCTCCTTGGATCTCACCAAAACCTGCAGCTCATGGTCTTAAATGGCGATATAACCAACGCCCCAAGGTCCAATCTTTTACTATTTAAGATCAAATTTTGCTTAGCCAACACAGATGGTTAAATTTTGCACGGTCTCATTCCAGGTGCAACGATGTTCTTTTTTCTTCTTCTGCAAGGTCCATCTATGACACATATTTCACACCATACTGCCAAGGATCACAAAAGGTCAAATGGGTAAGCTGGTGCTTTGCTTAAGCACACATGATAAATTTCTACACGTACGGTTTCGTTTCAGTAATGCTGCTATTTTTCTTCTGAGAAACCGATGATTTTGGGAAGTCTCGTATGAGTAAACAAGTTTTGCCGAGTTCCGAAACTCGCTCCGCAAACATATTTTGTCCAGGGGATCTCTGTCATCACCTCTTTGCCGAGTGTAACACTAGAAAAACAGGCTGCCAAGTATGCCTTTGACGAGAGTACTCGCCAAAGACATATTTTCCGGTAGCGAATCTTGGTATGTACGAACTAATTACAGAATAATATAGTACTACATTGGATTAATTTGTACGGAACATAGATTTTCACGTACCGTTTGAATCTTTACCCTTATGAGCCACTCAACATTAGCCAAAAGATCGTTACCTTTCCATGAATTACGCCACTAACCGAGTGACAGGACCCACATCACTATAAAAAAAACCACATTTCAGTGCCCAAGATCAATCGATAGGTTAACGCGCTAAGAAATGATTATTAGCCAGTAGCCATGTAGTGCGTGCCGATGGCACGGCGAAACGTGGCAATCAGGTGACATTTCTTTATTTATTTTTTCTTCTTCTCTTCAGCCTTTAGGAAATGGAGGCAGTCGATTACTCTAATCTCCGTACATGCTGAGGCTGGTCGTCATAAGCAAACGAATCAATCGCATAGTTAATACTGACCCATGCATTTCAAGTGCCAATAGGAAGCGTAGTAAATAAAGGTCTCTGTACTTGCAGAATCTTTGAAAGAATCTCTTAAAAAACACTCCAATAATGATGTAAAGAATGCTTTTGTACAACCATATTGCATGCTGATATCTGTAGTCTTTGACGGTTCGAATGATTTATTTAAAAGGTCTCTGAATCACCTTAGATAAATAATAATACACTCTGGTTATATATCACAGAGGACTTGCCACATAAGTTTTTTGATGGTTTGAAGCAGTGGCAGAGCTAAGATGTTGTTTTCACACATTTTGAGCTGGCTTAGAACCAAGACAGTGAACGCATGTTTTCAAAGCTGGGCTTAGCTGGCGTTCAGCTCTAAAGCCGGGATCAGGAAGGAGTCAGAGAGTGTAAAAGAAGTATTTTGGGTTGGGAACCGGCACAACCCTTTAGGGATGACCTATCACATATATTTATAATGGACAGTCTAACATTCTTCCTCGATCTTAGCCACTTTCTAAAGAGTCTAGAACGGTAAAATTGTTCCTACACGCCTCGAACTGTGTTAGAAGCAATGACTTGGTGAAGATGTTTGCAAGTTGATCCTTTAAAAAGATAAACGTGATCTGTAGTAGCATTTGAGACACACGTTCCCTTACAAAGTGATAGTTAATTTCAATGTATTTCGTTCGGGCATGAAATACCGGATTCGCCGAGAGGTATATAGCACAGATGTTGTCGCACAAAAGGATAGGAGACTGTGGTTGGTAAATTTCCAATTTCTGAAGCTAAGACTGCACCCAAGTAAGCTCTGCAGTGGCATTGGCCACAACTTTGTATTCCGCTTCAGTACTGTTACGTGATATAGTAGCCTGTTTCCGAGCACTCCGGGCGATCAAGTTCCAAAGAACACATCATAGCCCCCCTATCATCTAGACTACCTTCCCAGTCCGCATCAGAATATGCCTAGAGGACCCCAGTGGGGTTCGGTTGAAGATGCAACCCATGGGACACTGTGAGTCATACATAGCGCAATATAATAAGTGTCGCGAGGCACATGAAGATACTGGCAAACTCGGTTGACAGCAAAGGAAATATCCGTTCGGGTGATCGTCAAATATTGAAGGCCACCAACAATATTTTTGAACTTCATAGCATCCTCGAAGGACAAAAGGTCACCCATCAACAACAGTGATCTTGTTGGTGGTAGACATAGGCATGGTAGTCGTGTTGCACCTAAGAATCCCATCATGCTACAGAAGATCCAACCTAGCGAGTACTTCTTCAGTGTCACGAACCACTAGTAGGAAAAGGCCTAGTGGCGGCATTCAGAAAAGAAGGTTAGTGGCATTGAACGCGCACGCCACTAGTAGAAGATAGTGGTGGCGTCTACTGGGAACGTTAGTACTAAGTTAGCTACTAGTGACATTTAAGCGAACGCAACCAGTACAATAAGCTTTAGTGGCGTTCGGGACCTTAGGAATGTCATTAATCTTAATTCGGCAATTAAAAAAATACCGAAACATTGATTATATCAGCAATAGCAAATAATAGAATACAATAATAATACTAAACATCATTCAGAATACAATAATAGGATACACCAAAGTTTACTGGATAACATTTAGAATACAACAAAAGTTTAGTGGATAGCATTCAGAATACAATGATATAAACAACTAATTAACTTAGATGACTATCTAGCTTGTTCTAACTTGTCATGGTATTCAAAGTTAGAAGACTAGTTCTACCTAAGGGAATGATCTTCAAAGTCAGGGATCTCATACGAGAAAAAGATGACTTCACAAGTTTTATCAAGGTAGGTGCTCAACCTCATCTCGGCATCCATCCCAAACCTTTCTACCAAATATGTCCAAAGTGGTCCTATAAGTAAGTCCGGTTCACCTTGTTGACGACTAGAATCTTGTAGCTCTTGTCAGGTACTACCTCTATTTGGGATTATTAGTCCTAAGGGCCAAGTTTCTAATACCAAGACACTTCATAACTCTCTCTTATTAATATATGCATGCACCAATAGTGTTACATGCATTTGAGAAGTGAGAGGAAAATTATAACATGCATTGGACAAAAGAGACTAATAAATGAGATAGCCCTTATAATCTCAAACAATATAAGAAATATCTTAGGACTAATAATCCCAAACATAGATAGTATTGACTCTTCCACCAAGGTAACCTCAAATTGTCTCTGGTGATTAACATGTCTGTTCACATGGTCAAGAAAGTCCTTTCTTGCGTGGCAAGGAATGATCTGAGAAAAAGATATATGAAAACAATAGTTAATTAGTTTTGATCAAAATGCATGCAAGGCTGAAAATCATAATTAAGCCAAACATGCCGCCATAGTTTCGAAGTCTTTGGGAAGCACTATGATAAACTTATTATCCTGATAACTTTCATTGCTGCATGTTTATAAGGCCATATGCAAAATAATTTCAGGGACGGAGTAAGCGAGCCAAAATAATTTTAGAAACTTAAAAATAAAGGCAGGAAAATAATCTTACAAATACAAGGTGTCAAGGCTGAACTGAAGGTCTCATATAAAGACACACAAGACAAAAAGAGTGCCTATAAGACCAAATCAAATGTACAAGATATTCATGGGCACACGACAAGGTCTTATAGGCACCTTTTTCGCATTATATTGTGTTATAGTGTAAATCATCGAACTGTTCAAAGGAAAAACAACCAAAATAATCTACAATCATCTACAATAACAACATTGTTTGAAGAAGAAAGACATTTCCACGGTTCGTATAACATGGTTGTGAATAATATCGTGCATCACAATTTATCCAACCATGTTATATGAACCGTAAAATTATATGTCAACTTGAGGACCACAAAACTCTAGCAAAGCAAGAATCGTTGCATATAAAAATACCTCATCGATAAGGCCTAAGTCTAAAACAAGCATATGGAAATACTTCATTTAGACTTTGTGGTAACAAGATGAGATATTTGCATATAAAATTGTCCCGGCCTAAAAATAAAAAACCCATATCTCTATATCTACAATTTGAGCTAAAAATTAATATCTAAAACACTATCTAACATACTTATCTCTAGAATTTCTAAGATCAATATCTAACACACATATGCATCTACAATTTGTCTAAAACGCATAAAAACGGGGATCGAAGGCATGGCTGGTGGCTCACCTAGGTTGTGGACGGGGAAGTTGTGGCGAGTGGACGGGGATGGCAACGGTGGTCGCGGCAGCCAGCGACTCGGAGAGGGGGAGAGCTGCGGCGACCGACGGCACAGGAACGGACAGGGCAGTGGCGGCGACGGTCGAGGATGGCCGTGGTGGTTGCGTTGCGGCAGCCAACGACTCAGAGAGGAGGTGAGAGGTGCGGCGACCAGTGGCTCGGGAACGGACGAGGCGATGGAGGCGATGATCGGGGATGGCTGTGGTGGTTGCGGCAGCCAGTGGCTCGGAGAGGAGGTGAGAGGTGCGGCGACCAGCGGCTCGGGAACGGATGGGGCAGTGACGGAGATGGTCGGGGATGGCCACGTTCATTGTGGCAGCCAGCTGCTTGGAGAGGAGGTGAGAGGTGCGACGACCGATCTGGAATGGATGGGGCGAGTTAGGGATCGATCCAATCCGAAGTGTGACGCGCTATAAAAGGATGCAGAGTGCTTATTAGCCGTGGAGTTCAATTCATGTTGAACGCCACTAGAACAGAGCGAAGAAATGGCGTTCGCTGGTCCGCAACGCCACCCGTCGATTTGTCCCGGCTTCGCCCGTGGGACCCTATCATTGATGGCGTCTGACTATAATGATACACCACTAATGGCATCTAGTAGTAGCGTTCGGTAATTTATGAACGCCACTATTATTTCGTCTTCAGATGGTGGCGTTGTTGCCTAACAGAGAGGACTTCGTTGGAAACCCCAAGAGCAAGGTGTGATGAGCACAACAGCAAGTTTTCCCTCAGTTGAGACCGAGGTTATCGAACCATAAGGAGGAAGGAAACGTCACACATGTGTTGCAAACAACATGGAGACCTTCACAACACAAACTCAAGAGTTTGTCTGAACGAATCAGTGTGGTTGTCAAGCTCACCGGTTTGCTTTAACAAAGGATTAAAAGTATGGTGTGGAAGGTAATGGTTTGCATCAAGTAAACAAGTAACAGTGGAGGATGTATCAATGGTAAAGATTGGACCGGGGTCCATTGTTCACTAGAGGTGTTCTCCTTAGATAAACAACATGGCATGAAAGGTAAACAAATTACAACAAGGCAATTGACAGGAACTGAGCAAGGCATAACAATGCAATTACTAGTCAGAAAGATCCTATGAGATTTGATTGGGCAATACAACAAGATACATAGACCGCCATCCAACTGCATCTATGACTAGAAGTCCACCTTCAGGTTATCATCTGAACCCCCTCTAGTATTAAGTTGCAAGCAACAAACAACTGCTTTAAGCAAAGTGTGTAAGGTAAACAGTCCACATGTTCCATGAACAAGAGACCATTGTTTTATCCCTAGTAGAAACATCACATCTACAACCGAAGAGATTATTGTCACTTCCCTTAGAAACTAGAGGCATGAACCCACTATCGAGCATAAATACACCCTCTTGGAGTCACTAGCAACTACTTGGCCAAGATAGCTACTAACAACGGAGAGCATGCAAGATCACAAACAACACAGACATGATAGAATCATAAAGAAAAAACCATTAATCAAACCAACATAATAATCTCAATATCCATCGGATCCCCACAAACACAACATGCATGATTACAAATAGATTAGATCTTGATCATGAACGAAGCTCACAAGATCTATACATGAAAGCACAAAGGAGGAGATACAACCATCTAGCTACTACATGGACCCATAGTACAAGGTGGAACTACTCACGCATCATATGGGGGAGAAGGCCTTCGGGATGATATCCCCTCTGGAAGGGTGCCGAGAAGAACTTCAGATCCCCCCGATCTAGGGACGATGGTGGCGGCAGCTACAGACGATTTCATGGAGATTTCACCGGGTGCTTAGGGTTTCTGCATTGGGGGCTTCTTATAGGTGAAGGGGGAGGCCGAGGAGGCGGCCAGAGGGCCCACACCCATCCCAGGTGCGGGCCCACCCCTGGCCGCGCCTAGGGGGTCTGGCTGCCCTGACACGCCTCTCCGTCTCCCCTCTGGACTCCTTGTTCCCCAAAGAAAGTTATTGACTTTGACGTTTGTCCCTTCCAATTTCGAGAATATTTCCTCACTAGCTTTTTTGAAACCAAAAACAGTAGAAAACAGGCAACTGGCACTGTGGCAACTTGATAATAGGTTAGTACCAGAAAACATGTAAAAAGTACCTCAAAGTGTAGACAAAGCAAAGTAAAGTAGATACTAACAAGCATGGATCATCAAAAAATATAGATATGTTTCCAACGTATCAAGCATCCCCAAGCTTAACTCCTGCTCGTCCTCGAGTAGCTAAGTGATAAAATAATAATTTTTGAGGTGACATGCAACCTCATAATAAAGATCAAACCATTTGCAAGCATTGAAAGCTGGGATCAAAGAACTCTAAAAATGTGCATGAAAGATGGAGTTCTAACAATAGGACATAGTAACTATGCATGCAACATGAAAGGCTACAAACAAAGATCATTAATAACATGCATTGAAAAACGTTTGTTTGTTTCACATACAGAAAACATAGCATATTGGCAATCATATTGTCCCTCATAGAGTAGCAAATTGATGCATAGGACACCTTCAAAGTTCACAAGGGTGACTAGAAACAAATAGCACAAGCACAAGTAATAACACAATATGCATCAATCAATAAGCTTTGGAACACTGCACACAGAATGACAACTATGCTCTCTTCATGGTGCCTAAAGGTAGAAGGTGGAGACTCAAGTAATGGTGGAAGAAAGGCCTTTTTGTAAAGGAAGCAGGGATTTCAAGTTTCAAAAAGAGCTTCCAAAAATTATGGTACTTCTTAGCTTTTAGCCCTCATTGCCCCTATCATAAGCATCTTGAAGTGATTAAGGTTAAAGTGAACTAACTAATGGAGTATATGATTGACGAAGTATAAGTTGGCAATCTCAAGTCCCTTGAATATGAGGGCCACACCTCATGCTACTCAACTTCAGTCACATGTAAGTTCTTGTCATTGTAAGTATTTGCATATCGTAGAGAACCGCCAATGGGGTACCCCTTGCACATGGTATAGGAGCTTTCCCATAACCAAAATGACAAGGCAAGTAGACAATGAGCATCTCAGAGTTCTTTTTATTTACTATATGCATAGCTTTTTATTGAGGATGCTTCATAGATAGCTCACTATGGTGATGCTGCAAGTTTCCACCATGATTAGGCATGACTTAGGCTAGCGGCCCAGGCGTTTCTCTAACACACAATACTTACTCCATGGACTTACAAGTTTCCTCTTTATTTCACACCGGTGACATCCATAGACAAAAGAGCATGATATCAACTGAGTACAAAGTACAAGTGCAATGTTTAAAACATTCCCCGTGACAACATGGTTCTGCTAACTCCAACATATAAGTGCAAGCATATACAACTTAGATGTCACAATGGTTCAAGTTTATTAGAGGCAAAGAATATAAAGTGTGCCATCAAGTTTGTGAGGGCTTTAATCACTAAGTTTTCACATAGCAAAATAGTTTTTAATTGGAAGATAGGTGAAAACAAGAATATACTCGGAATGGTGTAACACACCATGCATAGGAGTTTATAGTGGATACTTTGGAATAACTTGGTTTCTTGGGAGTTGGAAGCATGAGTAGATCTTACTCATACAAGTGGAGGCTAGCAAAAGACTGGGAGCAACTAACTAAGAGAGCATAATGGCCATAACCATGCAGAGCAACAAAGCATTACTAATCAAAGCATAGAGTGGTACTACAAGTCAAGGACTAAATGATCATAGAGGCTAATGGTGACTTGTCATAGTCATAACATGGTGTGAGCATGTGCCAAGTCAACCCAAGCAAAACATCAAAGGAGAATACCATAATACTATGCTTTTGCATGCTAAAACAACACATAATTTCTTCAAGGCACACTAAGCAATCCCAATTGTTTGGAACAAGACATGCTACATCAATAATCACTAAGCATAAGGTCAAAACAACACCTAACATGTCATGCTAAAGTCTAAGTCACGGTCAATGCAAGCTCCACTTGCACTTCAAGCAAGAACTTACTATTCCGTTCCAACACCAAGAAACTTATTTGCAAAACAACACAGCGAGAAAGGCGCTCCAAACTACTTTATTCAAGCAAACTAAACAACCTAAGCAAAGAAAACAAAAACTAAGACGCTCCAAGAACAACACAACTGTGCATGAAACAATAAAAATGAAGTGTCTAGACATACCTAAGCTTTTTATTGATAAAGAAGGGGATGCCTTGGGCATCCCCAAGCTTTGACGCTTGTACCTCTTGGATATTTCTTGGGGTGACACCATGGTGGCATCCCCAAGCTTGAGCTTTTGTCCATTCTTCATATCATTGCATAATTCTTTGTCAACACCCGGATTTTTAATCCCAGATGCCTGTTATGCCATACATCGCAATCCCAGGATTACCATTTTTGTGAGACATAACAAATTTGGATATCACAGTACATCATCCATTACAAACCATACATAAGGTCTTACACAAATAAGGATCTCATGATCCAGTTGTTAATACAACTCAAGCAGCGGAATAACGTAATATTAAAGGTAGCGTAGGCGAAGCTCCATCTTCGGGGTCACAGGCAATGCTGACGATGGGAGATGATCCTAGTTGTCGTAACCTTCCTGGGGTCCATCATCCTGGAACTCCTCTTCATAGTATGGCCATGGGAATAGCCAGGGACAAAGCCATGAGTACTCTTTAAGTACTCGCAAACTAATACCAACAAGTGAAGGGGTTTTTTGTAGTAGGACACTAAGCTCTAGGGTTGTTTTGCAAAAAGCCAGACTTACCTCTACTAAGTTCAGAACCAAAGAAACTAGTTTGAAATTTTATAACACCTAAGTGGGAACTTGAATTTCATATCACAACTCTATTGTGGTCAAGTCAAAATCTCAATTAATTTCACAAGTCATTTTCAAAACATCTGACGGGGGAACAGTATGGCCACTCCAATTGTCCATAACCGCGGAAGCGACTATTCAAATAGTTTGACACTCTGCAGAGATTGTACACTTTCACCACAACATTCGGTACATCCGTCAGGAACAAATCCTGAATTCACCATACTCAGTATGCGGATAATCAATCCTAACCTTTCAATTACACACCCTAGTATAGGCACCTCTCCTGTGAGTTTGGCCTCCCAACCATGACCAACTGTCATCTTGGGTACTGCACAGGTGGACAATCTTCACAAGGTAGCCTCATCTCAGACCTTGGCCATGAGGGAACCCATACTAAGGTATATAAGTTTCCAGTCAAGCCCTACCCAATTTTCGGGTATTGTGGTTGTACGGTAAAATTGGAATGCTATCGCATCCAGACAACCATCAGTTTTATAAAGGGGTAAGCCTCATGCCTCAACGTTTTCATCATCAAAATCATCTGGTGTTCGGAAACACATGTCAAAGCATCTCATTAGAATGACTCATCATTCCAAGGTTTTCATAACCATTTTCACCAAGTATTCCCATCTAAAGTTGATCAAATTTTATGCTTAGCACTAGCATCTACAAGTGGGGTAAGTACTAATGATGGGTGGTAATTAAGGGGAGATTAATTGAGTTCAATATCATGCCTTAGGATGACATCAAGATTATCTAGCTTAGGCCAAATTTAATGCTCTTTATGTAAACTTGAAGAGAAAGCTTTGATAAAGAAATAAAGTATAAAGCTTGCAAGTAAAACTAGGATTGGGTTATCAAGTGGGTAGGATCACATATGCTTAAGGCATATGGTTGGCATGGTAACAAGCAAGTATTACTTGCATAAGTAGGGTATCTTGCAAGGGTTAGCTTGCCAAATCAACTAGTAGTATTAGGATTGCATAAGTATCAGTATAAGCTTGCTAAGTTGCAAGTGTTAGCTTGCCTTGTGCAAAGCAGTGGTTGAAGTTCTCCTTGGCTTATTCCTCGTAGTATCCTCCTTCCTCCTTGTATCCTTGGTCGGTACTAGAGTCTATAAATAAATACGAGGTACACAATCACCAAACAATACTTAACTATTTTCAATCATCACACAAAGGTGCACTATAGATGATCTAGCATCCTCACCTATATTACAAGATTAAAGTATTTGCCTTATTTATTTTAATTTGAGAAAAGTAATTTCTACTCATTGAAAAACTACTTAAGATTTAATATTCTCCAACTCAAACATGGGATCATGTTGACTCATGTCATTACCACATATTTCAGTACATGGGAATGTGATTTAAAGTGGTGTCACAACTTAATAAGGTTTAACTTTTTATTTTAAATAATTAAAGTGACTAGAAATGCCTATGTGGCATTCTTTTATTACTTGAACATTATTTCTGTAAGTAAACCCATATGTTTTTATATATTCTGAAAGGTATGATCAATTGTGATTTTTCAGAGTTGGAATCAACTCAAAAGCTATTATGGTTGAAATTTAAAAATGTTTGAATGCAGAAAAGCTTGTGACTTGCTATTTTTACCAAGGTTGATCTACAGATCCAAATGATTTGAATCCAACGGGCTTGGATTAAGCATTTCAGTACCTTTATAAAAAATTGGTTTCATGCAATTTGGTTCACTGAATCGAGCTGGGTTGACTTTTGAAACTAGGTACAGAACTGAGTTTGAATTAAAATAGAAAAATCTAAATTCAAATGGTTGGGCTGCGCGGGAAAGGTTAATGGGCCGGCCCAGTGTCACTCCGCAGTGCGGGGCTCAGCTGACAGGGGATTCCACCCGTCAGTGGTTCATAACACGCGAAGCGGTACGGGGCGATGTGGTTCGTTGGATTAGAAGGGCGATCAACGGCTGAGGGTCATCGTCGACGATGAACATGTCACCGGCGAGCTCGAACCCTAGCGGCTCAGTGGGGGTCGTGGGAGGCTCACCGGGGCTCAGGCGAGGGTCGACGATGGGGGCAAACGACGAATTCGACGACAATGATTCTCCTGGCACCGGCAGCTCCTCCTGGGGCGGCTCCAATCGACGGCGCCTCTCCTCCTCTACAGGGGCGAACTCCGGTGAAATTCCGGCCACCTGGTGCTCGCTTTGCTCCGGGGAAGGGTGTGGGATGTTTCTGAGAGAGAGGGGAACAAACTGGTGTGAAGTAATCGAGCGGGAGAGGCCTCTATTTATAGTGGCGAGAGGGGACCGACGAGCGCGAGTTGAGATCGTCGTGGTCGACGGCACAGGAAGCTATCGGCGTGGGCGACAGTAGGGGCGGTTCTATGTTCCCCGGCGAAGCTCAACGGCGTGGTGGCGAGGCGTGGGGCGGTGCTGATCGGTCGGAACACTTTGATGCTCCGAGCAGGACCGACATAGGTTTTGATGGCGCACAACTCGCGTGGTCCGTGCGGCGGCGAACGAGCGTGTCTGCGGGGTTGTTGGGGTGGTGGTGATCACGCGTGCACGCGGCGAGGGCGGCGCACGGTCTGTGGGCGTGTGTCAAGGGTGGCTCTCTGGCGCGCTCTCGGCATGCTCTCAGAGAAGTTTGGCATGGCTTGGGCGTGTGGTCCAGTGGCTGGCAGGGTTCAAGCGCTAGATAGGGGGTGGCGGTGAACGGTGGCGTGCGTCCTAGACATGGTTTTTAGGCTTGGTGCTTGCTCTGGCTAGCTAGCCATGGTCGGCTGGCAAGGGTTCCTTCGGGTTGGCATGGCATGGTGCGATGGGTAGGGGCTAGGGGTGGTCAAGGCACTGGTTGGCACTAGGGGATACAAGTGTGATCAATGGTGAACAATGCTTAGCCAAATTACTACTCAAAACAGTGAAGTTTGGCCAATTTGATTTTCTGTCTCCAAGGGTTTGATGAAATGGCCGCAAGAAATTTATTTTTGAATTTTGAAAAGATTTTTTGTGGGTGTGCTAGGCATGTGTTGAAGATTCTGTGGGTGCTTGGGTTTTGAAAATTGAGTTTGTTTGAGTGGTTTTTGAAATAGTGGGATCTTCCCATATGAGATAGATTCAATTTTAAACTATCATTTAAACTTAGCATTTGAATGTTTTTTGATGATCACAAAGTGGGCCTTGGTACCTTATTATGAGTACTAACAAGGGGTGCAAAGATCCATGCATGTTTCTATTGATTTTTGAAAGTTAGAGATAGCCAAAGTAGGCATGGGAGTTAATTTGGCCAAAGTTACCATGCACTTAATTTATTCTTTTTGAGTTGTTTGTCTTTGGGAAAAGTTTGGGGATTGTTAGATGATGTTTATTTCACCTAAGAATCATTTTACAAGCAAAGAAACACATAACCATGGCAATTTAAAAGAATCCATATTTTAATACACACACATATGAATGCTTTCATATTTTTAGTTGGAAAAGTTTTTCTTAACCCTAATTTTGATGATTAGAGTTGGATGATACAAGTGTAATATTTTTGGGATGTTACATTCTTTCTCTACACCTGAAATTTTTCCTTCATACAAAACTTCACACAATCTTCATTAGCAACATTAGTGTCTTCAAAAGATATTAGACCCCTGGAAAAGCTTTGGAACAGCCAGGATTTTCACTGAAAACACAAGATATTGTATTAACTCCTTAAAAAAGCCCAATTCCCAAAAAGAGAACTCAAAATGGAATCAATAAGAAGCAAATGCAAATAATGGCAGAAATCTATCAAAACAGACCAGCAGGCAGAAACCGATTTTTTCGGACATCTTCTGTTACTCAAATCAAAACATGTTGAAATAACGAAAGTTAGCTAACATACTGGGGGATTTATTAGTAAATTTTGATCTCAATCCGAGTTACAGAGACTCCTCACGAATTTTTATGGTGGAGGATAGAAATCTGTTTCAGGACAGCAACTCCCCAAATCTTACTTCCCTCTCTATTAGAGGTCATTTTTGGCACAAAAAGCAAACAAAAATGATAAGGAGAGTTCATTACTGAAGTAATAACTTCCAAGACTCAAGGAAACTCTTGGGTTATCTCCCAACAAGTACTTTTCATTAATGCCTTTAAGTTAGGCACAAGAAGAAAGAAGAATCAAGTATTTTCAAATGAGGAAGCATTAACATCAATACTTGCAAAGTATTCAACTATGAAAGGTATCTCATCCAAATGGGTTTTGGAGGATCCCTTCTCATATCTCTTTGGTATACTACTTTCATCAAAAAGATTTTCAGGAGCAATCCAATCAAAATTCTTTTCAAAAGCTTCATGCATTCCAACAAGCTTAAAGGGTATGAGTATCTTAAATTCTTCTCTTGGCTTAGTTTTATCAGAAATACCCACAACATCTACAGTTGAGCCTAGTGTAGTGTTTCGTAGCATGGAAAACAAAAATTTTCTATCGCATACAAACAAACAAGCCAAGATCTATCTACTAGATTGTAGCAACGAGTCGATGGAATAACTCACCCTCGTAGATTCCAAAGTGTTTAACGAGATCGGATTCTCGTGGGTGATGTAGTCGTACTCTTCCCGATCTCAAGATCGCGTAGACGATCCTTCCAGTGTTCCGCAGCGCTCCCATGATCGGTCACACATTCGGATTTCGAAGACCTTCCTCTCCTTGTTCCAAAGCGGTGGAGGTTGTAGCACTCTCTGGCGATTCCGGCAAGACTGTGGCGTGGTACCGGAAGTAGAGGAGATCTCATGAGCTTCGCCTTAAGCCGGAGCGAGTATGGTGGACTATGAGAGAGCCCTCGATGATCTAGGGTTTAGACACGCCGAGGAGGGGGCAAGCCGGCGGCTAGGGTTAGCTAGGCGGCGGCGGTTTGCCCTAGGGTGGCGGCGGCAGCAGTGGAGGTGGCGGCGCCGACGGCTAGGGTTTAGAGGCGGAGGAGTTGTGTGTCTAGGAGGGGAGTCCTGCCCCTCCTTATATAGGTGGAGGGGCCGGCCAAGGGGAGGGGAGTCACTCCCCAACTCGGCTTGGAGGTGGGCCGGCGGTGGAGGGGAGGAACTCCTCCCCAACTCGGTTTCCACCTCCCTCTCCACTTCCCAAAAATAGCCGTTTGACTTTCAAATTGTCGTTTGACTTTTTCAAACTAGGATTTAAATAAACCCTCTATTTTGTTCAGCGATGAAACCTAGTACATAATGCAATCATACCAACTTGATATAACACATTCATGTACCCTTCCCCTCCGGAGTGCCAGACATTCCGGAACCTTCTAGAACATTCCCGATGAAAACACCGGAACCATTCCCCAACTCCGAAACAGGACTTCCCTTATATGAGTCTTATTCTCCGGACCATTCTGGATCTCCTCGTGATATCCCGAATCCCATTCGAGACTCCGAACAACATTCGGACTCTTTCTCATCATTCCATAACTACACAAACAACGTCGAATCCTTAAGTGTGTCTCCCTACGGTTCGTGAATTATGCGGACATGATCGAGACACTTCTTCGAACAATAACCAATAGAGGAATCTGGAAATTCATATGGCTCCCACATATTTCTACGATTACTTTGCGATCGAATGAACCACTTACATACGATACCAATTTCCCTTTGTCTCACGATAGTTTACTTATCCGAGGTTATGATCGTCGGTATCTCTGCATACCTAGTTCAACCTCGTTACTGATAAGTACTCTTTTCTCGTTCCCGTGATATGTGATCCCTTGTGAGCCAGTCACATGCTTGCAAGCTAATTGGATGACATTTCACCGAGAGGACCTAGAGTATATCTATCCGTCATATGGATGGACAAATCCCATTCTTGATCCATGTGTCTGAACTAATACTTTCCGAACACTCAATGCCATCTTTATAGCCACCCAGTTACGGTGTGGTGTTTGATGTCATCAAAGCATCCATCCGGTAAAGGTGATATGCATGATCTCATGGTCGAAGGAATTAGGTTACTATGTATCAGAAAGCATATAGCAATTGAACTATTAAAATGACTTGATCTTTATGCTACGCTTATCTATAGGAGTATGTCCACAATATCATTCTCCTAACGATATGATCTTGTTCTTAATAACATCTCAATGTTCATGATAGGGAAACCACAATCATTCATTAACCAACAAGCTAGTATTATATAGAGGCTTTACTAGGGACTTCAATTTAAGTTTACAAATCACACAAGTATTAATGTTTCCTTGTTAATACTATTATAGCATGAATGTAAACATTTATCATAAACACAAAGATATAATAATAACTACATTTATTATTGCCTCTAGGGCATATCTCCAAGAGTCTCCCACTTGCACTAGAGTCATCTAATCTAGATTACATGGTAATATACCGAACACCAATGGCAGTTTGGTGCTGGTCATGTTTTTCCCTCGGGAGAGGTTTAGTCAAGGGATCCGCCACATTCAGATCTGTGTGTACTTTGCAAATCTTTATGTCCCCATCTTGTACATGTTCTCGAATAGCGTGAAAAACGTAGCTTGATGTGCTTCAGCTTCTTGTGTGACCTTGGTTCTTGCGCATTGGCTATGGCGCCCATGTTATCACAGTAGATAGACATTGGGTCCAGCGCACTAGGAACCACACCCAGCTCTGTAATGAACTCTTTCATCCATATCGCTTCTTGTGAAGCCTCCAAAGCAGCCATGTATTCTGATTCAGTTGAAGATATCGCCACAACGCTTTGCTTTGCACTCCTCCAGCTAACTGCTGCACCATTCAAAGTAAATACGTATCCAGATTGTGATTTAGAATCATCCGGATCGGTGTTCCAACTAGCATCGGTGTAACCATTAACAACGAGCTGTTCATCACCTCCATAAGAAAGAACCATATCCTTAGTTCTTCTCAAGTACTTAAGGATGTTTTTGACCGCTGTCCAATGATCCACTCCTGAATCATTTTGATATCTGCTAGTTAAACTAACAGCATATGCAATGTCAGGTCTAGTACATAGCATGGCATACATTAGAGATCCTATGGCTGAGGCATAGGGAGTCTTACTCATCCTTTCTCTATCTTCTGCCAATGTCGGACTTTGAGTTTTACTCAAGGTCGTATTGGGCAACATGGGCGAGAACCCTTTCTTTCTATCTTCCATTCCAAACCTCTTTAGAACTTTGTCCAAATATGTACTTTGTGACAATGATATTTGGCGTCTTGATCTATCTCTATAAATATTTATGCCTAATATGTAAGCTACTTCACCAAGATCTTTCATTGAAAAACTATTATTCCAATATTCCTTGACACTATTAAGAAGGTCTACATCATTCCCAATCAACAATATGTCATCTACATATAGTATTAAGAATTCTATAGAGATCCCACTCAATTTCTTGTAAATACAAGCTTCTCCATAAGTTTGTATAAAACCAAAACTTTTGATCACCTTATCAAAACGTTGATTCCAACTTCGGGATGCTTGCTTCAATCCATAGATGGACCATTGAAGTTTGCATACCTTGTTAGCATCTTTAGGATCGACAAAACCTTTGGGTTGCATCATATACAACTCTTCATCAATGTCTCCATTGAGGAATGCTGTTTTGACATCCATCTGCCATATCTCATAATCATAATATGCAGCGATTGCTAACATAATCCTCACGACTTTAAGCTCTTGGTGAGAAAGTCTCATCGTAGGCAACTCCTTGAATTTGACGAAACCCCTTTGCGACAAGTCGAGCTTTATAGACAGTAATATTACCATCAGCATCTGTTTTCTTCTTGAAAATCCATTTGTTCTCGACAGCCATCCGGCCATCCGGTAAGTCCACCAAAGTCCATACTTGGTTTTCGTACATGGATCCAATCTCGGATTTCATGGCTTCTTGCCATTTGTTGGAATATGGGCTCATCATCGCTTCCTCATATGTCGCAGGGTCATCGGTGTTGTCCACCAACATGACACTCATAACGGGATCATACCAATCTGGAGTGGTACGAGTTCTCGTTGACCTGCGAGGCTCTGTAGCAACTTCAACCGAAGTTTCATGATCATCATCATTAGCTTCCTCTCTTATTGGTGCAGGCACCACAGGAACTTCTTCCGGTGCTGTGCTACTCGCAATTTCGAGAGAAGGTTCGACAACCTCGTCGAGTTCTACTTTCCTTCCGGTCACTTCTTTCGAGAGAAATTCCTTCTCTAGAAAGGATCCATTCTTGGAAACGAAGATTTTGCCTTCGGATCTATGATAGAAGGTATACCCAATAGTTTCCTTCGGGTATCCTATGAAGACACATTTTTCCGCTTTGGGTTCAAGCTTGTCCGGCTGTAACTTCTTTACATAGGCTTCGCACCCCCAAACTTTAAGGAACGACAATCTAGGTTTCTTCCAAAACCATAATTCATACGGTGTCGTTTCAGCGGATTTAGATGGTGCCCTATTTAAAGTGAATGCGGCTGTTTCTAATGCATAACCCCAAAATGATAGCGGTAAATATGTAAGTGACATCATAGAATGAACCATATCTAAGAGAGTTCGATTACGACGTTCGGACACACCATTACGCTGTGGTGTTCCCGGCGCTATCAATTGTGAAAGTATTCCGCATTTCTTCAAATGCTCGCCAAACTCGTAACTTAGATATTCACCTCCATGATCAGAACGTAGAAATTTAATCTTCTTATTACGTTGATTCTCTACCTCACTTTGAAATTCCTTAGACTTCTCGAAAGTTTCGGACTTATGTTTCATGAAATAGATATACCCATATCTACTCAAGTCATCCGTGAAGGTAAGAACATAACGATAACCACCGCGCGATGCTACACTCATTGGACCACACACATCGGTATGTATGATTTCCAATAAGTCCGTAGCTCGCTCCATCATACCAGAAAATGGAGTCTTAGTCATTTACCCATCAGACATGCTTCGCATCTTTCAAGTGATTCGAAATCAAGTGATTCAAGAAGTCCATCGAATGGAGTTTCTTCATACGCTTCACTCCAATGTGACCAAGACGACAGTGCCACATATAGGTCGGGTTATCGCTCGATTTCAAACGTTTAGCCTCAATGTTATTAATGTGTGTATTTCCACTATCGAGATTCAATAAGAATAGACCATCTATCAAAGGTGCATGTGCATAAAACATATTACTCATATAAATCGAACAACCATTATTCTCGGACTTAAACAAGTAACCGTCTACTTAATAAACAAGATCCCGATATAATGTTCGAAGCTTAACGCAGCACCAAATAACAATTATTTAAGTATAAAACTAATCCCGATGGTGAGACGAAGGGTGGCGACCGCGATCACATCAACTTTTGATCCGTTTCCCGTGCATCATCACCTCGTTCTTCGCTAGCTTCCGTTTATTCTCAAAGACTGCTTTGAGTTACAAATATGAGCAACCGAACCAGTATCAAATACCCAGGAACTACTACGAGTACTAGTGAGATACACATCAATAAAATGTATATCTGATATACCTTTCTTCTTGATGTTGCCGTTCTTCAAATCCGCCAAGTACTTTGGGCAATTCCGCTTCCAGTGACCTTCTCCCTTGCAGTAAAAGCACTTAGTATCAGGCTTAGGTCTAGCCTTGGTCTTCTTCGTTGGCGTGGTAACTTTCTTACCACCCTTCTTGAAGTGTCCCTTCTTCTTAGACTTTCCTTTCTTGAATTTGGTGGTCTTATTGACCAACAACACTTGGTGCTCTTTCTTGATCTCCACTTCTGCAGATTTCAACATGGCAAAGAGTTCTGGCAACGTCTTGTTCATGTTTTGCATGTTGTAGTTCATCACAAAGTTCTTGTAACTTGGTGGTAGTGATTGGAGGACGCAGTAAATCCCCAAAGCATTAGGAATCACTATACCCAAGCTTTGAAGTTTGTTTGCGTGCCCAGACATCTTAAGCACATGCTCACTGACGGAGCTGCCCTCTTCCATCTTGCAGTTAAAGAACTTTTCAGAAGCCTCATAGCTTTCAATTGCCGCATGAGTCTCAAAGATCAATTTGAGATCCTCGACAATATCATATGGGTCTGAATTCTCAAACCTTTTCAAGCTCGATTCTAAACCATACAAGATAGCACACTGTGGAGTACCGAGTCTTCCGAGAGTGAGGTAAACATTCTTTACTTCATCGGCAAAATCACCGCAGTGGGTCACCAAATGTGCATCCAGCACATAGGTCAAATTACCAGCTGTGAGGAAAATCCTCAAATTGCAGAACCAATCCGCGAAGTTGCTTCCATTGTTTTTTAACTTTTCTTTCTCTAGGAACGCATTAAAATTGATGGTAGGGGCTGCCATTGATCTACAACATATTTGCAATAGTATAGACTAAGTTTATGACAAATTGAGTTCAAATTAATAATAAAATTAATCTAGGTGAACTCCCACTCAAAACAATATCTCTCACATTGTTTTAGTGACCACACGAACCAAATCCACCACATCAACACCGATCATCACGAGAGTTGATATAGTTTCAATGGCGAACAATCGACATGTTCATCATATCTACTATATGATTCATGCTTTACCTTTCAGTGATCCGTGTTCCGAGACCATGTCTGTACATGCTAGGCTCATCAAGATCAAACCTTAGTTTCCGCATGAGCAAATCTGGCTTGCTCACGTTGTATACACTTGCGGAATCTAATACACCCGATCATCACGTGGTTCTTCGAAACAACAAGCTTTAGCAACGATGCTAACTAAGGGTGAACACTTTATGACTTGAAATTCATGTGCATGAGGGATCATCTTATAATGCTACCGTCGTCTACTAAGCAATACAAGATGCATAAAGGATTAACATCACATGCAATTCATAATATGTGATATGATATGGCCTTTTCTTCTTTGTGCTTCCGATCTCCATCTTCAAGCACGAACATGATCTCCATCATCATCGGCATTGCATCAAGGTCAATGACGCTTCTCCATGGTTGTCGTCCACCGGCTTCAACTATTACAACTACTTTGAATAGACACGCGGGTCTTAACATAAATTAAAGAAAACCATATGGCTCCTTCCGGTTGCCAACTTACAATAAGGAACATTGCATACATCAAATATAATCACAATCATGGCCATATCAATCACTGCACACCCCTGCAAAACAAAGTTAGACGCCTCTACTTTCTTTGCATATTTTACGTGGTTTGGGGCTTTCAATAAGTGTCGTTCTAACTTACGAACATGAACCACAACATTGATACTAGTATTGTTAATCACCCGTTGTAAATTGGATCTTAACTATGCTAGGAGAAACAGGAACCCGCAAAGCCACTTATGTAATACAAGTTGCATGTCAAGCGTGGAGCAAGTCTCATGAATGATGTCATGTAAGGTTAGCCCGGGCCGCTTCATCCCAACATCCCGCAAGATGCAAAGTACACAAGAAGCAATCGACAATAAAAGCATCAAAGCCCAGAATGACCATTGTGTTCTACTCGTGCAACAGATCTACATATAGACACGGCTCTGATACCACTGTAGGGTTTCGTAGCATGGAAAACAAAAATTTTCTATCGCATACAAACAAACAAGCCAAGATCTATCTACTAGATTATAGCAACGACTCGATGGAATAACTCACCCTCGTAGATTCCAAAGTGTTTAACGAGAGCGGATTCTCGTGGGTGATGTAGTCGTACTCTTCCCGATCTCAAGATCGCGTAGACGATCCTTCCGGCGCTGCGTTCCGGCAGCGCTCCCTGATCGGTCACGTTCGGTACTCGACGAAGACCTTCCTCTCCCTTGTTCCAGCAGGCAGTGGAGGTTGTAGCACTCTCCTCGCGATTCTGGCAGCACAACGGCGTGGTACCGGAAGTAGAGGGGAGATCTTGCAGGGCTTCGCCTTAAGCCGGAGCGAGTATGGTGGACTATGAGAGAGCCCTTGACGATCTAGGGTTTAGACACGCCGAGGAGGGGGCAAGCCGGCGGCTAGGCTTAGCTAGGCGGCGGCGGAGGTTTGCCCTAGGGCGGCGGCGGCGGCAGTGGAGGTGGCGGCGCCGGCGGCTAGGGTTTAGAGGCAGAGGAGTTGTGTGTCTAGGAGGGGAGCCCAGCCCCTCCTTATATAGGTGGAGGGGCCAGCCAAGGGGAGGGGAGTCCCTCCCCAACTCGGCTTGGAGGTGGGCCGGCGGTGGAGGGGAAGAACTCATCCCCAACTCGGTTTCCACCTCCCTATCCACTTCCCAAAAATAGCCGTTTGACTTTCAAATTGCCGTTTGACTTTTTCAAACTAGGATTTGAATAAACCCTCTATTTTGTTCAGCGATGACACCTAGGACATAATGCAATCATACCAACTTGATATAACACATTCATGTACCCTTCCCCTCCGGAGTGCCGGACATTCCGGAACCTTCTAGAACATTCCCGATGAAAACACCAGAACCATTCCCCAACTCCGAAACAGGACTTTCCTTATATGAATCTTATTCTCCGGACCATTCCGGATCTCCTCGTGATATCCCGAATCCCATTCGAGACTCTGAACAACATTCGGACTCTTTCTCATCATTCCATAACTACTCAAACAACGTCGAATCCTTAAGTGTGTCTCCCTACGGTTCGTGAATTATGCGGACATGATCGAGACACTTCTCCGAACAATAACCAATAGAGGAATCTGGAAATTCATATGGCTCCCACATATTTCTACGATTACTTTGCGATCGAATGAACCACTTACATACGATACCAATTTCCCTTTGTCTCACGATAGTTTACTTATCCGAGGTTATGATCGTCGGTATCTCTGCATACCTAGTTCAACCTCGTTACCGATAAGTACTCTTTTCTCGTTCCCGTGATATGTGATCCCTTGTGAGCCAGTCACATGCTTGCAAGCTAATTGGATGACATTTCACCGAGAGGGCCCAGAGTATATCTATCCATCATATGGATGGACAAATCCCATTCTTGATCCATGTGTCTCAACCAATACTTTCCGAACACTCAATGCCATCTTTATAGCCACCCAGTTACGGTGTGGTGTTTGATGTCATCAAAGCATCCATCCGGTAAAGGTGATATGCATGATCTCATGGTCGAAGAAATTAGGTTACTATGTATCAGAAAGCATATAGCAATTAAACTATTAAAATGACTTGATCTTTATGCTACGCTTATCTATAGGAGTATGTCCACCATATCATTCTCCTAATGATATGATCTTGTTCTTAATAAAATCTCAATGTTCATGATAGGGAAACCACAATCATTCATTAACCAACAAGCTAGTATTATATAGAGGCTTTACTAGGGACTTCAATTTAAGTTTACAAATCACATAAGTATTAATGTTTCCTTGTTAATACTATTATAGCATGAATGTAAACATTTATCATAAACACAAAGATATAATAATAACTACATTTATTATTGCCTCTAGGGCATATCTCCAACACCTAGCATATTGAAACGCTTAAAGACCTTTTTGGCTTCCCTAGCAACATCATGAAATTCTTTTGATAAAGTTTCAAGGATGAATTCTCTCTTTTCAGCATTCTTGTCTTCTTTTAGTTTTAGGAACAAGAATTGTATGAAGGGCTTAAGGCTAACAAACCTAGCCTCCAACATATTAAATAAATAAGCTGCAGTAATCTCATAATTAGGAGCAAGCTCTGCTGTAGATTTATCCTCAATATCCTCATGCTTGCTAACATGATTAAAAAATTCTTCAATATTATCTTTCCCAATTATGGAGCCACTACCTATTGCATTATTTTTCATGGAGAACTTGGGGAACAACATGGTGAACTAGAGCAGGAACTAATTTTTTGGGTTTTTGAATAAAGAAAGCAAACCAAACTAGACTATTTTTTTGGGTTTTTTTTGAAAAGGGCAAACAAAACCAAGAAAAAAACAAAGCAAACTAAAAAAAGTAAAGAAAAAGGAAGTGGAGGACTCCCCTTGTGAAGACGTTCTTAGCCTCCCCAGCAACGACGCCAGAAATCTTGATGCGTGCACCCAGTGTTGATGTGGGACACTTCGTTGGAACCCTAGGAGCAAGGTGTGATGAGCACATCAGCAAGTTTCCCTCAGTAGAGACCGAGGTTATCGAACCAGAAGGAGGAAGGAAACGTCTGAAAGGTGTTGCGAGCAACGTGGAAACCTACACAACACAAACTCAAGACTTTATCCCAACGAATCAGTAAGGTTTTCAAGCTCACCGGTTTGCTGGAACAAAGGATTAAACGTATGGTGTTGAAGGTAATGGTTTGCAGCAAGTAAACAAGTATCAGTGGAGGATGTATCAATGATAAAGATTGGAACGGGGTCCATAGTTCACTAGAGGTGTTATCCTTAGATAAACAAGATGGCATGAAGGGTAAACAAATTACAGCAGGGCAATTGACAGGAACTGAGCAAGGCATAACAATGCAATTAATAGTCAGAAAAATCCTATGAGATTCAATTGGTAAATACAACAAGATACATAGACCGCTGATGCGTGCACCCAGTTTTGACGTGGGACACTTCGTTGGAACCCCAAGAGCAAGGTGTGATGAGCACATCAGCAAGTTTCCCTCAGTAGAGACCGAGGTTATCGAACCAGAAGGAGGAAGGAAACATCTCAAAGGTGTTGCAAGAAACATGGAAACCTGCACAACACAAACTCAAGACTTTGTCCCAATGAATCAGTGAGGTTGTCAAGCTCATCGGTTTGCTATAACAAAGAATTAAACGTATGGTGTGGAAGGTAATGGTTTGCAGCAAGTAAACAAGTAACAGTGGAAGATGTATCAATGGTAATGATTGGACCGGGGTCCATAGTTCACTAGAGGTGCTCTCCTTAGATAAACAAGATGGCATGAAAGGTAAACAAATTACAACAGGGCAATTGACAGGAACTGAGCAAGGCATAACAATTCAATTACTAGTCAGAAAGATCCTATGAGATTAAATTGGGCAATACAACAAGATACATAGACCGCTGATGCGTGCACCCAGTTTTGATGTGGGACACTTCGTTGGAACCCCAAGAGCAAGGTGTGATGAGAACAACAACAAGTTTCCCTCAGTAGAGACCGAGGTTATCGAACCAGAAGGAGGAAGGAAACATCTCAAAGGTGTTGCAAGCAACATGGAAACCTGCACAACCCAAACTCAAGGCTTTGTCCCAACGAATCAGTGAGGTTGTCAAGCTCATCGGTTTGCTATAACAAAGGATTAAACGTATGGTGTGGAAGGTAATGATTTGCAACAAGTAAACAAGTAACAGTGGAAGATGTATCAATGGTAAAGATTGGACCGGGGTCCATAGTTCACTAGAGGTGCTCTACTTAGATAAATAGCATGGCATGAAGGGTAAACAAATTTCAGCAGGGCAATTGACAGGAACTGAGCAAGGCATAACAACGCAATTACTAGTCAGAAAGATCCTATGAGATTCGATTGGGCAATACAACAAGATACATAGACCGCCAGCCAACTGCATCTATGACTAGAAGTCCACCTTCAGGTTATCATCCGAACCCCCTCTAGTATTAAGTAAAGTGTGTAAGGTTCGATTGGGCAATACAACTGTTTTAAGCAAAGTGTGTAAGGTAAACAGTCCACATTTCCATGAACAAGAGACCATTGTTTTCTCCCTAGTAGCAACAAAACATCTACAACCAAAGAGATTATTGTCACTTCCCTTGGAAACTAGAGGCATGAACCCACTATCGAGCATAAATACCCCATCTTGGAGTCACTAGCAACTACTTGGCCAAGATAGCTACTAACAACGGAGAGCATGCAAGATCACAAACAACACAGGCATGATAGAATCATCAAGACAAAACCATTAGTAAAACCAACATAATAATCTCAATATACATCGGATCCACGCAAACACAACATGCATGATTACAAATAGATTAGCTCTTGATCATGAACGGAGCTCACAAGATCTATACATGAAGGCACAAAGGAGGAGATACAACCATCTAGCTACTACATGGACCCATAGTCCAAGGTGGAATTACTCATGCATCATACCAGAGAGAAGGCCTCCGGGATGATCTCCCCTCCGGCAGGGTGCCGAGAAGAACTTCACATCCCCCAATCTAGGGACGATGGTGGCGGCGGCTACAAACGGTTTCGTGGAGATTTGATCGGGTGCTAAGGGTTTCTGCATCGGGGGATTCTTATAGGCGTAGGGGGAGGCCGAGAAGGCGACCAGGGGGGCCAAATCCTACCCAGGCGCGGGCCCACCGCTGGCCGTGCCTAGGGGGTCTGGCTACCCTAATTCATTTCTCCATCTCCCCTCTAAACTTCTTGTTCCCCACAAAAAGTAATTGACTTTGGCTTTTGTCCCATCCAATTCCGAGAATATTTCTTTACTAGCTTTTCTGAAACCAAAAAAGCAGAAAACAGGCATCTGGCACTGTGGCAACTTGTTAATAGGTTAGTAGCATAAAACATGTAAAAAGCACCTCAAAGTGTAGACACAGAAAATCAAAGTAGATACTAACAAGCATGGAACATCAAAAAATTTACATACATTTCCGACGTATCAACCGCCATCCAACTGCATCTATGACTAGAAGTCCACCTCCAGGTTATCATCCGAACCCCCTCCAGTATTAAGTTGCAAGCAACAAACAACTGCTTTAAGCAGAGTGTGTAAGGTAAACAGTCCACATGTTCCATGAACAAGAGACCGTTGTGTCACATACCAAATTTTAGATTGGCTATGCATATCATTCATGTCATTGCATCATGGTCTTCCATACAAAACTTCGGTTTGGAAAGTTTCCGGTGAAACGATAATTGCAAACCCTACTTTGATTTGCTATAATGCTCCTACAAGAGGGTATACTAGGTTTGTATTTCCACCTCTTTAGAAGCTAGTGGTGTTGATACAAAGGATCCTATGATGATCCTCTGGTTTTTACAAAAAATTAGTGACAAATTTCGCCCAATTCGGAGTTCGTATGAAGGAGATACGGCGGAAAAACTAAAAACAGAAATTGGAAAAAGAAAAGAACAAAAAGGCGGCAGCAGCCTTGACTGGGCTGGCCCAGCCAGGTTCTCACTGCCCAGCAGCAAGAAGACACCGCTGACGGCAGAAGCTACCCTGCCGCCGTGCCCGGCCACCGACAGATGGGGCCCACCTGTCGGCGCCGACTTCGCCGCCGCCTGCCGCGTCCGGCATGGACTCCAACCGCCACGGCCGAATCCGGGGAGGACACCGCGTGGACACTCTCTTAGCCCGCACACGCCTACCGCCTGCACCCGCGCCTCCGCGCCCGCCGCCGCCGCCCTCCGATTCCGCCTCGCGCCGCTGCCGCCGCCTCTCCTTCTCCTCACCCAGCAGCCCTCTCCCGCTGGCCCTTCCCCATGAGCCCGCCGACCCTCTCCTCTCCTCTCCCGCAGTCGCCGCCACACCTCCGGAGCTGCCGTCGAGGTCAGAGCCGACCGCCCGTGCAGCCGCCTCTCCTCCGCCGACGCTTGCCGCACGCACCCGCCGCCCACCGCCAGAGACCCGCGCCGTCGGAGAACCGCCATGCCGTCAGTTAGAACCACCCCGCCGTCTTGCTCCCAGGCCGCACGATCTGCCGCGAACAGCCCAGATCGGCCGTTGACTGGTTAGCCCAGGCGCTGCCTGGTCAACCGCCCAGTCAGCGCCCAGTCAGCCGCCACGTGGGCCAGTCAATAGTCAAAGTTGACTGGGTATTTTCCTTAATTGTTTTAAATGGAAGAAACTTGTATAAACTTGTAATTTGCGTAGAAAATAATTTACTGGGCCAAAAATTGCAAATAAAATATGTGTAGATTCAGTAAGTCGTGTAGAATCTTGCTGTACCATTGTTTTACACTTTTGCAGCAAGATTTTGTCCAGATTAATTAAAAGAGTTAATGTCTTTTTCGGAGTAATTAATTCATAGAAAAAGATCTGTAACTCCAAAAATTGCAAATAATATGTCCCTGGATTCAGTAGAACAAGGGGAATCTCAAAGTGAATTAAAAAGATAGGCTTACAATAAAAACTTTTGCAGTAACTATTTAGTGTATTTCTGCAGTATTTTAATTACTCAGGGAGTTTTATAATTCCTTTTCGAGAAATTCAAATTGGTACTGTTCCTATTCAGTAATGCCTACACAGTAGAATTTCCCCAAGATTTTACAAACAGTATGTTAGCAATAGTGAATTATTTGGTTTCTAGCTCTAGTTTTGAGCATTATAAATTGCATAATGGTTTTCCTTGCGCTAATTTTTTTCCATGCATGCATTCAGTAACTTTACTGAATAAGATTATGTGGTGCTGCTATAGCATCAATCCACTTGTCATGCATGCATCTTGCATCATCTTTGTTTGCATATGCTTGTGGATGGTTCGTTTATGATTGCAATTGTATCGTGTAGATTGTGACGAGTGCAATGCTTGATCGTGTGTGGATTGTTCTTCCGACCGCTACAACCAAGGCAAGTAGATGCTACCTTGTTCATGATATCGTCCTACTATTTACAATGCATTGTCGTGTATTTTGTAGATGCATGTGTAGGATGATACTATCGCTATGCTATGTCCTATTATGTGGTAGGGCTCTCCTTGTAGATGAATCACCGTTGGTAGATGTGCTTAGCCATGCTATGATGAACGAGGGCTGGGTTACATCACTGAAATTCGTTTCTAAATGTATTGGTTTGCGAAAACTAAAACAACTTAATCAATGAATCTCCTGGGTGTGATGGGATTGCTAAAGTTTGGTGGTATCATTGCGGAAAGGCACCTAGGTATCGAGAGAAAATGATTGGATTCTTTATGTTGTAGCTTACATGTACAACCATGTGCCAATAATGGAATGGGCGGTTGGTTGGACTTAGTAGGTTGTGGTAACTCGAACCCGCGTATCCAGAGATGTAGAATTTTGGTAGGTTGGACCGGTGCGCGTCGGGATTGGGGAGCTACTTCCCGAACAGTCTCTTCTTGGACTTCTCCCTATCATCACCCAAAATGAGAGTGATGGTACGAGCTGGGCTGGCCAAGTCACATGGGTAAAGTGTACTAACCCCTGCAGGGTGTATAATCTAATCGATTAGCCGTGTCCCCGGTTATGGACAACTGAGTTTCTTGATTTTGATTCCATGACATGTTTCTCGCTCATTCTAATTTCGTAATTGCTTTAATGTTGTTGGGTTAACTTAATTGGGATCTTTACAAAGAAAATCTAAAACTGTTTATGAAAGTAGGACAAAGGTATTTGCAAATGCAAGCTAGCCACAACTCCACTTGCCAAATATGCATGTAGATGTTAGCACTATTGTCTCCTTTACTAGATCTACTTGCCATACATTCCATGTATTGACCCTTTGGGGCTGCTATGTTTCATATTGCAGGATATTCCGATTCTGAGTAATCGATATAGGCCACGGTACTCCACTCGGCACTTGTTCACTTGTGGGCAATTTGAAGAATGGAGGATTTGCTTTATTTATGTTGCTACCTGAATAATTTTGAGCTAGGCTTGAGCTAAGATTTTATTGTAATAATGGTACTCTGGATCTTCGTTATTTATGATACACGGATATTTTGCTATGTTATTCATCTTATTCTATTGTGGGACAATGAACCGATCCAGGGATTGGCATGTCACATAGAAGCCACGGTCTTTTCAGAACTGTGGTGTTACAAGATGGTATCAGAGCCCGTGTGTCGGCTTTAGGATCGTGACCTAGGATTGGATTAGGAAGCCATAGAAATATTAAAGCTTATACTAACTCTGTCTTTCATCTTATGCCTTTCACTCTCGTAAATTCTTACCATATGCTATTCTCACATTTTCCTCTTTTAATTGATAGATGCGAGAAGTCAGGACTGAGTCTGCAACCATGGAGTCACCAAGGCCCTTTGCAATACAGTTAGCACAGCTCTCGCAGTCATTGGGATTGCCACTGCGCATGTTCAAGGGAAGAAGGCTGTACTCCTATGGATATGGCAAGGATGCATGGGAGATCACCACCTTCATATTCAGAGATGCCGCCTTGCCAAACCCTGTGCACCTGATCTACACCAAGACATACTGCAACTGGGGACTTGGAATTAACTTGGCCATACATGAAGCCCTGTCTCGCCAGTGCCATCTTGTCAGACACCTACTGCCAGCAGATTCACCCTACCGTGACTATGGGAGGCGTGATGAAGATGGGCACATTATGGTTACCCGAGTGACAGGAACAACATGCCGCCCCGTCGGAGGCACATAGAGGACATGGAAAGGGAGAATGGAGCTCTAGCTGAGAAAGTGATGATGATAAAGGAGATTGCAGATTTTGCCAGCAATGGTATGGTGGTCCAAGGACAGGAGATTGACACATTGCATGAAGCTGTGGGAGTTCTGGAAAATGCCCTGTTAGGCAGGGTTGCAACCATAGCTCATCTTAATGGGACTGTGCAGGATAACACCCAGACCATACAACAGTTGCAAGGGACCGTCCAGGAAAGGGATCAAACTATTGAAGTCATGGCAGCCCAGATTGCCGCTCTCCAAGCACAGCTGAATCCACCCTCTGATGATGACAATGGAGATGGTGGCAACAATGATGATGATGATGACAGTGGGAACAATGATGATGATGAGGACGAGGATGATGATGATGGAGACGATGATGGTGGAGGAGATGAAGCTGTTGCAGTTGCAGCAGAGAGTGAAGAAGAGGAGGAGGATCCAGAAGAGGTGGAGTTTGAGATTTCAAGTGATGACTCAGGAGAGGTGTACACTCCGCCGCCATGGTTGAACCGTGGACAGAAGCGCCAACGCATGAGTGCAAGGACCTACCGCAACCTCTTCAAGAAGTAGATAGAAGACCACCAATTAGTCCTCGTTAGGTAAAATCGTTAGGATTAGTCTCGATTGATGTAAAACTTAATTACTGTTAGTTTAAGAGTGTTAGTTGCTTATTTGTGTACTCCAATATCCCAGGATTATTTGTGCGAATTTTATGAATGAGTTATGGCAAGTTTGGTTATTATCTGTGTTATTCCTGCTGCAGTTTTCTGCTGATACAGTAGTACTGTATGTTTTTTCATATTTTACTAGTATCTGGGAAAAATTTGAAAACAATAGGGCTGGTGAGAAACTCTCTGTACTGTATGTGCAAAAATCAGCATAATTTCCTGACGAGTTTAAGTTAGGTAGAAAAATTCGTGAACACTGCTGGACTGTTCTGGCAGATTGCTGTTTTTAATGCTTTGTTGATCAACTGTTTAGATAACCATTGCCAACTCTTCTAAAACTATTTCAGTAGATATATACTGCTAGGATAACCCCTGGGATGTTGCTGGATCACTTATTTGTTGATGTGTTGCTTGCTTGAGATTGTATGCTATTGTTTGTTGTTGTTTGATCATAACGCATGGGTAGAATCCTGTTTTCGTAGTTGATTCCTTTCTAAGCTTACCTGTGCTGAACCGCAGATGCCTCCCCGCCGTCAACCCACTGAGTTGGAGAAGATCATGGCAGCTCAGGCACAGCTGACCCAAGTTATGACTCAGTTCATGAAATCTCAGAACAACAACAACAATGGGAACAACCAGCCTCAGGGAGATGCTCTCACCAGGTTTCTGAGGCTAAGACCAGCTAAGTTCTCTACTGCAACGGAACCAATGGTTTCTCTCGACTAGTTGCGTTCAGTCAACAAGGATCTGGTAACTGTTGGATGCACTGATGCTGAAAAGGTGAGGTTTGCCGCTCACCTACTGGAGGGACCAACCGCTTCTTGGTGGGACACTTTTCAGATCACCCACCCGCTGGACACTGTGACTTGGGCAATGTTTGAGGAAGGTTTCAGGACCAACCACGTGTCTTCAGGAGTTCTGAGCCTGAAGAGGAAGAAGTTTCGCAACTTGCGCCAAACCAATCGCACTGTGGCTGAGTACATTGAGGAGTTCAACAACCTGTCCCGTTATGCACCTGAGGATGTTGACACTGATGCAAAAAGGAGGGAGAGATTCCTCGATGGCAGCGATGAGCTTTCAGTGCAGCTACTGGTGGTTTATTGCCCCACTTTCCAGGAGCTTATGGACAAGGCCAGGATCTTGGAAGGGAAGCACAAGCAGGTGGAGAACCGCAAGAGAAAGAGCAGCAATCACCACTCTGGTTCTCACCACAAGTCTCGCACTTCTTATGATGGATACTCCAAGCATGGAGGGAGTGACCATGGGCACCATGGGAGCCATGACCGCCACTACCATGGAGGAGATGGACATTGCCATGACAAACACAAGAGCAGACACCACAGCCACAAGGGAGGACACTCTCACCATTCTGGAGGACACGGTGGACATGACCACAACCGTGATCGCATCTTTGTGAAGAAGGATCTGAGTGAGGTGACATGCTTCAAGTGTGGCCAGAAGAGATATTATACTGACAACTGCCCGGAGAGGAAGGGACTGAAGCCAACCAACAACCAGAAGGCCACAGTGAACCACATGAATGTGGAGAAGATCCCAGATGAGCCTGACCTTGTGATTGGTAAGTTCCCAATCAACACTCACCCTGCGCTTATACTTTTCGATACTGGTGCATCGCATTCATTCATATCAAGAGCATTTGTGGATAAGTATAAGCTACCTACTGAGTCTATGAAAGAGTCTATTAGAGTGAGTTCACCTGGAGGGGATATGATAGCTAGCGCGGGATGCCGCGACTTAACTGTGAGGATTGGAACACACAATTTCATTGCACATCTGGTAGTGTTGGAATCACAAGGGTTAGATGTTATTCTGGGTATGGATTGGATGTCTAAGCATGAGGGACACATAGATTGTGCACAGAGAGCTGTTTCACTCAAAACCCCGGATGGTAAGAGAATTAGGTTCAAGTCGGCTGTGCGACCGGGAAGGTGTAAGCTGAATTCTCTTAAGGGGGTTAGCATGGATGATATGCCTATGATTAAGGATTACCCTGATGTGTTTCCGGAAGAGCTGCTAGGGATGCCACCTGACAGGGAAGTGGAGTTTCTGATCGATCTGATGCCGAGAACAGGACCTATAGCAAAGAGACCATATAAGATGGATGTGGATGAGCTGAAGGAGTTGAAGAAGCAACTGAAAGATCAGTTGGACAAGGGATTCATTCAGCCTAGTTCGTCATCATGGGGTGCACCCGTTCTGTTTGTGGAGAAGAAAGACAGTAGCAAGAGATTAGTGGTGGACTATCGCTCGCTGAATGAAGTGACCATCAAGAACAAATACCCCCTGCCAAACATAAATGATTTGTTTGATCAACTAGAACGAGCAAAGGTGTTTAGCAAAATTGAACTGCGATCGGATTATTTCCAATTGAAGATTCGGGAGGAGGACATACCAAAAACCGCTTTCACTACTAGGTATGGTTTATATGAGTATACAGTTATGTCTTTTGGACTAACGAATGCCCCGCCATATTTCATGACCATGATGAACAAGGTATTTATGGAGTACTTGGACAAGTTCGTGGTGGTGTTTATTGATGACATACTGATATATTCCGAGGATGATGCTGAGCATGAGAAACATCTGCGACTGATTATGGAGAAGCTGAGGGAACACAAGCTGTATGCCAAATTCAGCAAGTGTGAATTCTGGCTTAACACTGTTGGATTTCTTGGACACGTGGTGTCAGGAGAAGGAGTCGCTGTTGATCCAAGCAAAGTGACTGCAGTAACTAAGTTGGAGGCACCCAAGAATGCGGGAGAGATTCGAAGCTTTTTGGGACTTGCTGGATATTACAGGAGATTCATTGAAAACTTCTCCAAGATTGCTAAGCCAATGACAGAACTTCTAAAGAAGGAGAGGAAGTTTGAATGGACGGATGGGTGTGAAGCCAGCTTTCAGGAACTGAAGCGTCGACTAGTGACTGCACCTGTTCTGTGTTTACCAGATCTTCAGAAGGATTTCCATGTGTACTGTGATGCTTCTCGACAGGGACATGGGAGTGTGCTGATGCAAGATGGGAGAGTGGTGTCATATGCCTCGCGGTAACTTAAACACCATGAGAGGAATTATCCCACGCATGACTTGGAGTTAGCATCAGTGGTTCATGCGCTCAAAGTATGGAGGCACTACTTGATGGGAAAACACTGTGATGTGTCCACCGACCACAAAATCCTGAAGTACATATTTACACAGAAGGAACTGAATATGAGACAAAGGAGATGGTTGGAACTTATCAAGGATTATGATATGAATCTGCAATACCACCCAGGAAAGGCCAATGTAGTAGCAGATGCTCTGAGCCGGAAGGTTTATGCCAATGGATTGACTGTTGGGGAATTGCCCAAGGATTTTTGCAGGCAGTTCAAGGACCTTAGACTGGAGGTAGTGTCAGAAGGATATTTGGCAGCAATGGAAGTCCAACCAATGCTACAGGACAGAATCAGGAAGGCTCAGGTAGGAGACAAGGAAATAGAAGAGATAAAGGAAAAGATGAAGAAAAATCAAGAAAAGGATATTCGCGAGGATGAGCATGGTACCTTGTGGTATGGAGATCGTCTGTGTGTGCCCAGCGACCCGGAGATAAGGAAGTTGATTCTGTAGGAAGCTCATGACTCGCCATACTCCATACATCCGGGCAATACAAAGATGTATATGGATTTAAACAGCAGATTTTGGTGGAATAACATGAAGGGAGACATCGCCAAGCATATTGCCCTATGTGATGTGTGTAGCCAAGTGAAGGCGGAACACCAGAAGCCAGCAGGACTGCTACAACCATGGCCCGTGCCGGATTGGAAGTGGGATAGAGTGGGAATGGATTTTATCACAGGATTGTCCAGGACCAGGTCAGGATATGACTCCATTTGGGTAGTGGTCGACCATTTGACCAAGGTAGCCCACTTTATACCGGTGAAGACGACCTATACGAGTGCAAAGTTGGCCAAGATCTACATGGAAAAAATTGTGTGTCTACATAGAGTTCCTAAGAGTATTATATCTGATAGGGGCACCCAATTTACCTCGCACTTCTGGCGCCAGCTGCACGAGTCCCTTGGGACTAGATTGGAATTTAGCACATCATTCCACCCCCAGACCGATGGACAGACCGAGAGGGTGAATCAGATTTTGGAAGATATGCTGAGAGATTGCGCCTTGGCTCATGGGTCTAGTTGGGATGAGAATTTGCCGTATGCTGAGTTTTCCTACAACAACATCTATCAAACCAGCATCAATACGTCACCGTTCGATGTACTGTATGGGAAACGGTTCCGGACACCATTGCTATGGGATGGGGTAGGAGAGCGTCAGTTGTTTGGACCTGATTTGATCAAGGACGCTGAGGAGAAGGTCGCCTTGATTAGGGACAGGCTGAAGGTAGCACAATCAAGGCAGAAGATCTACGCTGACGCCAAGCGCAAGGAAGTGGTGTATGAGATAGGTGATAGAGCATACCTCAGAGTGTCTCCACTTCGTGGAATCAACAGATTTGGAATTAAGGGTAAGCTGGCACCTCGGTTTATTGGACCGTATCGGGTCTTAGCACGCAAAGGAGAAGTTGCTTATCAGTTGGAGTTGCCAGAGGCTTTGTCTGCTATTCACAATGTGTTTCACATGTCCCAGCTGAAGAAGTGCCATGCGGAGATGGTGGATACACCATTGAGAGAAACTGTGCCACTAGAGGAGGTTCAGCTTGAGAATAACCTAACCTATGAGGATAAGCCGGTCAAGATTCTGGAAACAGCGGAGAGGATTACCCGTACCAATACGATCAAGTTTTGCAAGGTGCAATGGAGCCACCACACCGAATAGGAAGCCACTTGGGAGCGTGAGGATGACATCCGAGAGGACTACCCACACCTATTTGCTAGCCGTGCCAAATATCGGGGACGAGATTCATCTTAAGGGGGGTTGTCTTGTCACATCCCAAATTTTAGATTGGTTCTGCATATCATTCATTTCATTGCATCATGGTCTCCCATACAAAACTTCGGTTTGGAAAGTTTCCAGCGAAACGATAATTGCAAACCCTACTTTGATTTGCTATAATGATCCTACAAGAGGGCATACTAGGTTTGTATTTCCACCCCCTTTGGAAGCTAGTGGTGTTGATACAAAGGATCCTATGATGATCCTCTGGTTTTTACAAAAATTTAGAGACAAATTTCGCCCAATTCGGAGTTCGTATGAAGGAGATACGGTGGAAAAACTAAAAACAGAAATTGGAAAAAGAGAAGAACAAAAAAAGGGGCAGTGACAGCATGCCACTGCTGGGCAGCCCGGCCCAACAGCGCCACACAGAAGCAACACCGCCATGCAGAAGCTACTGCCGCCCGTGCCCGGCCACGCAGTGGGGCCCACTGTCGGCGCCGACTGGCCACTGCCGCGTCGGCACGGACTCAACCGCCGCCACGAATCCGGGAGGACACCGCGTGGACCCTGTTAGCGCCCCGCCCGCCTCGCCCGCACCCGCCGCCTCCGCGCCGCGAGCCGCCGCCCTCCGATTCCGCCGCCTCGCGCCGCCGGGTAAGCGCCGCCGCCGCCCTCTCCTTCTCCTCGTCCCACAACGCTCCTCCCCGCCGCGCGCCCTTCCCCCGCGAGCCCGCGACCCCCTGACCCCTCTCCTCTCCTCTCCCTGCAGGTCGTCGCCGCCGCCACACCTATGGAGCCACCGTCCGAGGCCGCAGCCGCCTCCGACCGCCCCGCGTGCAGCCGCCTCTCCTCCGCGTCGACGTCGACGACCCAGCCGCCGCACCGCCGCACCGAACGCCCACCGCCGCCAGGAGACCCCGCCGTCGCCGGTTAGCACCACCCCGCCGTCTTGCTCCCTGGCCGCACGATCTGTCGCGAACGGCCCAGATCGGCCGTTGACTGGTCAGCCCAGGCGCTGACTGGTCAACCGCCCGGTCAGCCGCCATGTGGGCCAGTCAATAGTCAAAGTTGACTGGGTATTTTCCTTAATTGTTTTAAATGGCAGAAACTTGTATAAACTTGTAATTTGCGTTGAAATTGCAAATAAAATATGTGTAGATTCAGTAAGTCGTGTAGAATCTTGCTGTACCATTGTTTTACACTTTTGCAGCAAGATTTTGTCCAGATTAATTAAAAGAGTTAATGGCTTTTTCGGAGTAATTAATTCATAGAAAAAGATCTGTAACTCCAAAAATTGCAAATAATATGTCCCTGGATTCAGTAGAAAAAGGGGAATCTCAAAGTGAATTAAAAAGATAGGCTTACAGTAAAAACTTTTGCAGAAACTATTTAGTGGCTTTCTGCAGTATTTTAATTACTCAGGGAGTTTTATAATTCCTTTTCAAGAAATTCCAATTGGTACTGTTCCTATTCAGTAATGCCTACACAGTATAATTTCCCCAAGATTTTACAAACAGTATGTTAGCAGTAGTGAATTATTTGGGTTCTAGCTCTAGTTTTGAGCATTATAAATTGCATAATGGTTTTCCTTGCGCTAAATTTTTTTTCCATGAATGCATTCAGTAACTTTACTGAATAAGATTATGTGGTGCTGCTGTAGCATAAATCCACTTGTCATGCATGCATCTTGCATCAACTTTGTTTGCATATGCTTGCGGATGGTTCGTTTATGATTGCAATTGTATCATGTAGATTGTGACGAGTGTAACGCTTTCTCGTGTGTTGATTGTTCTTCCGACCGCTACAACCAAGGCAAGTAGATGCTACCTTGTTCATGATATCGTCCTACTATTTTCAATGCATTCTCGTGTATTTTGTAGATGCATGTGTAGGATGATACTATCGCTATGCTATGTCCTATTATGTGGTAGGGCTCTCCTTGTAGATGAACCACCGTTGGTAGATGTGCTTAGCCATGCTATGATGAACGAGGGCTGGGTTACATCACTGAAATTCGTTTCTAAATGTGTTGGTTTGCGAAAACTAAAACAACTTAATCAATGAATCTCCTGGGTGTGATGGGATTGATAAATTTTGGTGGTATCATTGCGGAAAGGCACCCAGGTATCGAGAGAAAATGATTGGCTTCTTTATGTTGTAGCTTACGTGTACAACCATGTGCCAATAATGGAATGGGCGGTTGTTTGGACTTAGTAGGTTGTGGTAACTCGAACCCGCGTATCCAGAGATGTAAAATTTTGGCAGGTTGGACCGGTGCGCGTCGGGATTGGGGAGCTACTTCCCGAACAGTCTCTTCTTGGACTTCTCCCTATCATCACCCAAAATGAGAGTGATGGTACGAGCTGGGCTGGCCAAGTCACATGGGTAAAGTGTACTAACCCCCGCAGGGTGTATAATCTAATCGATTAGCTGTGTCCCCGGTTATGGACAACTGAGTTGCTTGATTTTGATTCCATGACATGTTTCTCACTCATTCTAATTTCGTAATTTCTTTAATGTTGTTGGGTTAACTTAATTGGGATCTTTCCAAAGAAAATCTAAAACTGTTTATGTAAGTAGGACAAAGGTATTTGCAAATGCAAGCTAGCCACAGCTCCACTTTCCAAATATGCTTGTAGATGTTAGCACTATTGTCTCCTTTACTAGCTCTACTTGCCATACGTTCCATGTATTGACCCTTCGGGGCTGCTACGTTTCATGTTGCAGGATATTCCAATTCTGAGTAATCGATATAGGCCACGGTACTCCACTCGGCACTTGTTCACTTGTGGGCAATTTGAAGAATGGAGGATTTGCTTTATTTATGTTGCTACCTGAATAATTTTGAGCTACCCTTGAGCTAAGATTTTATTGTAATAATGGTACTCTGGATCTTCGTTATTTATGATACACGGATATTTTGCTATGTTATTCATATTATTCTATTGTGGGCCAATGAACCGATCCAGGGATTGGCATGTCACATAGAAGCCACGGTCTTTTCAGAACCGTGGTGTTACACGTTGTTTTCTCCCTAGTAGCAACATCGCATCTACAACCGAAGAGATTATTGTCACTTCCCTTAGAAACTAGAGGCATGAACCCACTATCGAGCATAAATACCCCCTCTTGGAGTCACTAGCAACTACTTGGCCAAGATAGCTACTAACAATGGAGAGCATGCAAGATCACAAACAACACAGACATGATATAATCATAAAGACCAAACCATTAATCAAACCAACATAATAATCTCAATATCCATCAGATCCCCGCAAACACAACATGCATGATTACAAATAGATTAGATCTTGATCATGAACGAAGCTCACAAGATCTATACATGAAAGCACAAAGGAGGAGATACAACCATCTAGCTACTACATGGACCCATAGTCCAAGGTGGAACTACTCACGCATCATATCAGGGGGAAGGCCTCCGGGATGATATACCCTCCGGTAGGGTGCCAGGAAGAACTTCAGATCCCCCGATCTAGGGACGATGGTGGCGGCGGCTTATGGTTTCGTTGAGATTTGACCAGGTGCTTAGGGTTTCTGCATCAGGGGCTTCTTATATGCAAAGGGGGAGGCCGAGGAGGCGGCCAGAGGGGCCATACCCCTCCCAGGCACGGGCCCACCCCTATCCGCACCTAGGGGGGTCTGGCTACCCTGGCACGCCTCTCCGTCTTACCTGTGGACTTCTTGTTCCCCACGGAAGTTATTGACTTTGACATTTGTCCCGTCCAATTGCGAGAATATTTCCTTACTAGCTTTTCTGAAACCAAAAATAGCAGAAAACAGGCAACTGAAACTGTGGCTTGTTAATAGGTTAGTACCAGAAAACATGTAAAAAGCACCTCAAAGTGTAGACAAAGCAAAGCAAAGTAGATACTAACAAGCATGGAACATAAAAAAATATAGATACGTTTTCGACGTATCAGGCGCGCATTATATTTTGGATGCCACTAGTGAAATGACTGTTGTAAGCGTTTTCTCACTAGTGACTAGACCATTAGCATGAGAAGTAACCTCCAAGCCCAGAAAGAAGTGGAGTTTACCAAGGTCTTTGATAGAAAATCGGCACCAAGAGCACGAACAAGAGCATCTGCAGCTGACTGAGATGAACTGACAATAATGATATCATCTATATAGACCAGTAAGTACATAGTAACATCTGGCTTCTGTAAAAGAAATAATGATGAATCATCCGTCGAGGGTGCAAAACAATGAGCACGGACGGTTGTTGCAAGACGAGCATGCCAGGCACGAGGAGCTTGCTTCAGACCATAGAGTGCTTTGGTAAGATACCATATGTAATCTGGACAATCAGGATCAACAAAGCCTGGAGGCTGCCACATATAGACCTCCTCCTCCAACAGGACATGAAGGAAAGCATTCTGTACATCAAGTTGATGAAGAGTCCAACCTCGAGTAACTACAAGAGATAGAAGAATTCTGATTGTTGTAGGCTTGATCACTAGACTAAAAGTGTCTTCATAATCAAGACCATAGCACTGCCAGAAACCCCTGGCAACAAGACGCTCTTTGTAGCGCTCAATAGATCCATCAGAATGCTTCTTCACCTTGGAAACCTATTTAGAATCAATAAACTTGACCCGAGGTGGTGGAGAAACAAGACTCCACGTATCATTGCGAATAAGAGTGTGATACTCTTGTTCTATGGTACCCCGGATTTACGGTCCGAGAGCACCCGTTATACGTACAATTCACGTTCCTATGATCAATGAGACATGAGCATTAGCGACCAGTATCATTGCATCATCCATTTAATAATTACGATTACAAAACTTACAGAGTTGCCATCATGGAGATTACAACAATAATTGCGGAAGTCTTCAAGCGCAGAGCAACTGTCATGCCTTAACCTACATGCGACTGACTGGGAAGACGACCTAGATCGCATAGACGTCAGCAACCTCCATCATTCCTCTTGATTCTGAAAAGTCTGGCCAAGTAAATAGCTAGGGACAATACTGGTGAGTACTTTGAATGTACTCGCAAACCACCTTAAGAGAAAAATAATAAACGATATGCAATATGGCTGTAGTAGGATGGCTCCATGAGAGGTTCTTTTATAAACTAGTTTCTCTTGTAGATATAGCATATCTCTATATCTTTGTTGAAAAACCTTTGTAAAACATTTTGGAAACCTTTTTGAAAAGTTTTAAGTAAACACTAGGATTTGGGTCACCCATTTGTTTTCCTCCCAGTCATCTCATGACCAAACTCCTTCCTCCTTTTACCGACCATCTCATGGTCAAAACACTTTTAAGCCATTTCTTTTCCAAAGTCCTTTTTGAAAACAAAACCAGCACCGCTCTACAAAAACCTTCCCATCCTTCCATGACCGAGGACTCGTCTATTCAAATATATTTACACTCTGTATAGGTTGTACACTTTACCCACACCATCCGATTACCCGTCCCTGATCTACACTGATCTTGGGTCGAATAACCGGTCAAGACCTTTCGGATGCCCTATCTGATACAAGTGCCTACCCTATGATGTTAATCCCCTCAAAACTAGGACGCCCTATATAGTAACCAGCCAACCAGAGCGTGTTTTGCACCTCGTCTGGTGTGCGCTTTCAATGAGGGGCTCATAGTACCACGTGGAGGCCCGTAGACCCTTTGTTCCTTCTCCTGGTCGATGCTACGCATGGACCGTTGGCCGGAGAAGGCCCACCCTCCGGGGATTGTTTGCCCCTGTAGTAGTGTGAGGCACTTATACCAGATTAGACAAACTTCCAGCCCAGCCCCGTCCCATTCTAGAGTAATGTGGTTGCACGGGTTAATTGTTCTAGCAAAACTCCAAAGAACCGGGTGCGTTTTCATAAACATTTTCCTCCATCTTTCGTCCAATCCTTTGAGAAGAACCAAAACCTTTTCATTTTCAACCTCACTTGGTAGGCCAAGCCTCACCAAGGTTTTCTTGTAAAATATTTTTGTAAGTTTTTCCGGGGTCTTCCCATCCTATACTTTTTCTTCGTCTAAAACAGGGTCTTAAGGGGTTATGGTGTTAAGACACCACCTACTATACTAGGGCAAGTAGGTGTCATCAAAAGGGGTTGCACTTAGTAGTGCAAATGGTATTATCTAGAGGAGCCAAGACACTACCAGATATAAAATCATCATAAGTAAAAAAATGCAGTTTCATAAACAGTAGATAAACATGTAGAAGTAAAACGGTAGGACAAGGGATTATGATAGCGAGATGTCCCGTGACTTCTTTAGAATACCAGAAAACCAAGAATAAAAATAATGGAATAACTCGTTGCTTCCTTCTTCTCGCTGTCTCACGATTCGCACTATCGCCGTTACCGACCATACATGCAAACAAACAACACCACGATCAAACATTGCATACAAACACCAAATCATACAACAAGCAATTGAAAAAACAAGTTTATAGATCAGTAAGGATTGAGGATTTTTCTTTGGATAGAAAGGATGGGCTTTGATTGTATCGGAGGATTTTCTATTAGGGTTTAAAGTCCACCACCGCCTAGATAAGGGGATTTGGAAACAAGGCCAAGTTATGAATGATAACATTGTGGGACAAGGGTACCATCAGATAGGTATTGATAAAATTAAACTGTCAACACCCGGATTTTTCAATCCTAGATGCTTGTTATGCCATACATCGCAATCCCAGGATTACCATTTTTGCGAGACATAACAGAATTGGATACCATAGTATGTCATCCATTACAAACGATACATAAGTTCTTACACAAATAGCGATCTCATGATCCAGTTCTTAATACAACATCAAGCAGCGGAATACGTAATAATAACGGTAGCGTAGGCGAAGCTCCATCTTCGGGTTCACAGGCAATGCTGACGATGGGAGATGGTCCTAGTTGTCGTAACCTTCCTGGGTCCATCTTCCAGGTACTCCTCTTCATAGTCTGGCCATGGGAATAGCCAGGGACAAAGCCATGAGTACTCTTTAAGTACTCGCAAACTAATACTAACATGTAAAGGGGTTTTTGGATAATAGGACACTAGGTTCTAGGGTTATTTTGCAAAAGACATATTTATCTCTACTAAGTTCTAAAACTAGTCACAATTATATAACTCCTAAGTGGGATCTGGTATTTCATATCACAACCCTGTTGTGGTCAAGTCAAAGTCTCAGTTCATTTCATAAGTCATTTTGAAACGTCTGACAGGGGAACAGTATGGCCACTCCAACTGTCCATAACCGTGGACGCGGCTATTCAAATAGTTTGACACTCTGCAGAGATTGTACACTTTCATCAAAACATTCGATACATCCGTCACGAACAAATCCTGAATTCACCATACTTAGTATGCGGATAATCAATCCTAACCTTTCAATTACACGCCCTAGTATAAGCATCTCTCCTGTGAGTTTGGCCTCCCAACAATGACCAACTGTCATCTTGGGTACTGCACAGGTGGACAATCTTCACAAGGTAGCCTTAGCTCAAACCTTGGCCGTGAGGGAGCTAATACTAAGGTATATAAGTTTCCAGTCAAGCCCTACCCAATATTCGGGTATTGTGGTTGTACGATAAAATTGGAATGGTATCGCATCCAGACAACAATCAGTTTTATAAAGGGATAAGGCTCATGCCTCAACATTTTCATCACCCAGAATCATCAGGTGTTTGGAAACCCATGTCCAAAACATTTCAATAGAACAATCCATCATTCCAAGGTTTTCATAAGCATTTTCACCAAGTATTCCCATCTAAAGTTGATCAAGTTTTATGCTTAGCACTAGCATCTACAGGTGGGGGTAAGCAATAATGAGGGGTGGTAAACTAGTGGAGTTTCAACTAAGTACACCTTATATCTTAGGATGATATCAATGTTTCTATCTTAGGCCAAATTTTATGCTCTTTATGCAACATTCACATATCCTTCTAGTATCTACCATTCACTTAAGTAAGCTCTAAGTACTAGCTTTGATGAAGAAATACAGTAATCCAGCTTGCAAGTAAAACGAGGATTGGTTTATCAAGTGGATATGATCATATATGCTTAAGGCATATAGTAGTCATAGGAACAGGTAGGGGTTTGTTGCATCAGTTGGGTATTTTGCAAGAGTTAACTTGCATCAATATCAGTATAAGCTTGCATAGGTATAGCATCAGCTTGCATAGGTAAAGTATCTTGCAAGTGTTAGCTTGCCTTGTGCAGAGCAATGGTTGAAGTTCTCCTCGGCTTATTCTTCGTAGAATCCTCCTTCCTCCTCGTATCCTTGGTCGGTACTATCCTCTATGAATAAATACGAGGTACACAATCACCAAACAATACTTAACTACTTGCAATCATCACACACAAGGGTCCTATAGATGATCTAACATCATCACTAACATTACAAGATGAAAGCTTGGTTTATGTCACATCCCAAGATTTTCCAAATCTTGTTATGTGAAAAATAAATGAATAAAATAAAACTTTGTTGATTTTCAGGGTGAGAAGAAACTTTTTGATTCCAATTGGAAACCTTCAAACCTATTTGATCAAAACAAATCCTAAAGGGAATCGAAAAGTTAAACAATTAATAAAGAAAATATTAAATAAGTGAAATTACTATTTTTAGATCTTTTAATAAAAAGATTTAGTTTTCAAATGAAAAGGTAGAAATATGAATAAGGACTATTTTTATAGAGCCAAATTAAACCTTGGCCAAGTTTTTGAAATAAAATAATGGGTTTTGATTAAAAGAGTAAAGGGTTATTTAAAAAAAATAATGAGGATTTATTAATATCCAATTTTATTAAAAATAAAGGTTTTACCATTTTAATTAAACATCAAAACTTGTTAATTTATTTTACACAAGTTTTCCAAGTATTTTATATTTTCAAATAAAACCTACTGATTTGGTTTTGATAATATTTAGATTTCAAATGGAGATTTTAATAAATCAAAACCTATTTGAATTAATAACTAAGGACTATTTTATTTAATTATTAAAAAAATCCTAAAAGAATAAAAATATTATTTTATTTTGGGGCTTGGAATATGGTTAAACAAAACTAAACTCAGTACAAAGTTTGCTGGAAGTTGATGTGTTTGAATGTTTGAATTGTTTGATTGAATTTCAAAACAGAAAATCAATTAGAAAAAGGAAAAAGATTCAGTACAAAAAAAGAGAAACAAACAGCCCAACCCTTCTGGCCCAGCAAGCCCAGCTCCAGCCCAACTAACCCCCCCACGCGTGAATCGTTTTCCACCGAAAAACCCACCCGCGCAGACACCGACGAGTGGAACCCTCTCCCTCTCTCCCTTTCTCGCTGACAAGCATGTCCCACAGAGCCACCTCAGCGTCGTCTTCCCCCTGATCACGTCGCCCTGCCGTTGCAGCCATTTACTCCAGCGATCAATTCGCGTTAACAACGGCCATCACTCTCCCTGCAATCACGCGTAGATAACCGCCCGCTCCCCCTACCTTTCCCCTCACTCGCCTCTCCCCCTCTGCCCTCAGGCTGAGCGAATTGAGAGCTCCAACCTCTCTACCTCCGACAGTTTCCCCAGCAATTCCGGCGAACCACTGCCGTCCCTTGCCTCCTTAACCACACTAGCTTGCTCTCCATCCTCAGGCGTTCCTCCCTGCACCCTTGGCTTGACCGCGCTTGACCCATAGCGCCGGCAACAAGGACCACCTGAGCACCACCGCTTGCGAGCAACTCCGGCGACCTCCCCCTGGTAAGCCAGACCACCCCGAGCCCTCTCAATCATACTCGCATGAACACCACACTCACCCGAGTCTAACTGTGTCCTTGTTTTGCCTCGGAGTGAACCACAGCGTCGCCCTCGACAACCTCCAGAGCCACCTGACGCCGCCACCCACTCCGGCGAGGAATTGCCACTGTCCCTGAGCGCCCCTTGCCAAGCCGACCACGCGTTGAGCATCACCTCGACCTCGCGAACACGGTGAGCACCCCCGTTTCCTTCTTTGCTTCCTATAGCCGCCACAATGCCGCTAGCCGAGCGTCGCTACCGTCTGCCTCCGCGCAGCGCCGCCAGGCAATGGTCAAACTCATCTGCATCGTTAGATTTAGATCCGACACGTAGAAACCTATGACTTAACGAAGGGGTACGAGTTGATCAGCACGGTGCATTGTAACTTAAATCTCGCGGTCCAGAGAGGCTGATCCGCTTGAAGCGGTACCGCCCAATAAGAATACGCCACGTGGCCAGACTCAGGATTAAAAACAGAGATAGATTCTATTAGATTTGCAAATTTGAAAAATCCATAACTTTAGTTCTACACGTCCAAATTTTGCAAACTTTATATAAATGGATTCATAAAAGCAAGCCCTAGCCAACCATGCCATTTTTTAGTAAAAAGTTTCTATTAAATTATTTGTTTTTGCAGAAACTTGTGTAGGATTTTTTTGAATATAAAAAAAATGTTCTAGATAGAATTTTCATGTGAAATCTTTGCAAAATGATTTGTTGTGAACCTACCGATCCTAGGAAACAACTTATGGATTTAAAAATGTATTTTGTGAAGTTTAGGAGTAAATACTTGAATTAGCTCATTTCTAGTCAAATAAAAACATTGATTTTGATATGGAAATGATTTTTGAGAAAAACCTTTGGAAAATGTGTTGATTCAAACCTACTGACCCTAAACACCAAGTTTTGTGAATTAAAAACTTATTTGGTGAACAATATAAAGTTGTTGCTTTGCTAAAAACATTTTCCACCACATGAAATAATGATTTGATTTAAAAATGGTTTATAGATAAAGCCCTTTTGCAAATGATTTTGCCACTTTAGAAAATGGCCACTTGAGCCTTACAATGTTTAGAGCCTAGTAGGAACCACCTTTGCAAATAAAACTATCTTTTGCATGCTTGCATGCATGACCTTGTTTCTATTATTCTATGTGTGTTAAATTGTTTGATTATTGGTTGGAATGCTAGTTGAATCTATGTTTTCTTGATTGATTTGTAGTGAAGTTAGAAGAGTGTGATATTATCAAGACCAAGAAGTGAACCAACAACCTCTACCAAAAAGGCAAGTGACACTATCATCCAAGTCCTACTATTTTCATTACACTTAGTGGATTTTGAAACATGCATGATAAAGACTACTATATTTTGCTATGCTAAATCCTAATAGGATACCCATATATATTCCTTAGTGAAAACAATGTAGTTGTAATATGCTTAGCCCTGCTATATATTTTAAGAAAGGATACATGTTGAGATTATGAGAAGGATTGAAAAGACTTGTGTTTTATATATAATAAAACAAGTACTCAATGAACCACCTGGGTGGACAAGGATAATCAAGTTTTGGACAAGGTGGCAACAAGAGGAACCATGTTTATATGGCAATCTCTTTTTGTTGTGCACTAGAAGAAAACTACCCAGGGACTTAGAGATTGAACATGTTTCTCGTACAGTGGCTTTCGTGTACAACCACATGCTAAATGGGCACTGGCTTAGTCAATTACATTGTGGAAGACCCATGCATTGGCCTCTTCAGGTTACTGGAATGAGGGAACTAGGAACCCTACATTGGTGCCTAAAGACAAGCTAGAATTGTGTATGGGAGGACCCTATGGAAAGACTTCATCACATTCTCAATCTGCCAGTACTCCATCTTGGTGAGTACTTATCCAGCGGCCACTGGTGGCAACAAGATGAGATTGTGTCATGTGGGTAAAGTGTACAACTTCTGCAAAAGATAAAAATCTAAGTACTTAGCCGTGTCCCCGGTTATGGACAATACTGAGCAACTAAGGCCTGAAGCTATGGGAAATCTCGACATTCCAATTTCTAAAAAGTAAAACTTGAAAGTGAAAACAAGAGATTTGAAGCACTTGGTGGATTCCAAGGAGTTCAGAAAGATTTGACGAAAGATCAAAACTATTTTGAAAATATAGGAAAAACAATATTGCTTTCTGCAAATGAGCCTGAACCCCACTTAGCCAAATATGCATGTATTGAAAGGATCCACTTATATTGTACATAGTAGTGAAACTTGCCAATAGAATTCAAATGTATTGACCTTTGTGGCTGTAACTTGTAATGTTGCAAGTTTGTTTGGTATTAGTGAAGTTGATTGATTAGGATTACAAGTCTACAACCAACATGTTTGCCTGTGGCACTTTGAAGATGAAGGACCCCATGTTTATAGATATTCTGCTGCAATGTAATGTAATAGCCAAATGAGCTATGTAAGATGTAATTAATTATTTTATTCCTGGTTATAAAGTTGTATTATGACCTTTGTTTCTTGATATTACATCTTAACTGTGGATGCTAGCTATTGATCCAGGGACTAGCATTGTAAACACAGGGATCTCTACCTTATTAAAGGTTGGGACCTCTACAGTTTAATTCCTTTTATTTTTAGAAAAGTAATTTCTACTCAATGAAAAACTACTTAAGATTTAATATTCTCCAAACCAAACATGGGATCATGTGGACACATGTCATCACCACATATTTTAGTCCATGGGAATATTATTTAAAGTGGTGTCACAATTTAATAAGGTTTTACCCTTTTATTTTAATTAATTAAAGTGGCTAGAAATGCCTATGTAGCATTCTTTTATTACTTGAACATTATTTCTGCAAGTAAATCTATTTCATATATTCTGAAAGGTATGGTTAAATGTGATTTTTGAGAGTTGGAATCAACTCAAAAGCTATTATGGTTTAAATTTGAAAAATGTTTGAATGCAGAAAAGTGTCTGCCTTGTTATTTTTACCATGGGTGATCTATAGATCCAAATGACTTGAATCGAACGGGCTTGGATTCAGCATTCACAGACCTTTCCAACAAAATTGGTTTCATTTGATTTGGTGCACTGAATCGATCTGGGTTGATTTTTGAAGTTGGGTACAGAAGTGTGTTTGAAATGAAATGGAAAAAGTTTAATTCAAATCACTGGGCTGCGCGGGAAAAGTTAACGGGCCGGCCTGCTAAGCGCAGTGCTCCCGCGGGCTGCTTAAGTGGGTGTCCCCACTCGTCAGTGAGACAGGGAGGGGCGAAGCGGTATGGGGCAACGTGGGTCGTTCGATCTGATTCTAATCCAACGACTGGGAGTCATCGTCGACGCGAGACAACGCCAGCGAGAAAGAAACCTAGCGCGGCCAGTGAGGAGTGATGGGGGCTCACCGGGGTGCAGGCGAGGGTCGGCGAGGCGGGCGAACGACGAAGTCGACGACGGCGAACTCAGGGGTGGTCGCGGCAGCTCCTGGGGTGGACGAAATCGATGGCGCCCTTCTTCTCCAGAGGTGGCGGGCTCCGGTGAAATTCCGGCGATGTGCTGCTTGCCTTGCTCCAGGAACGGTGTGGCACGATCAGTGAGAAGAGGGGAGTGAGATGGTGTGAAGAAATCGAGCGGGGTGGCCTCTATTTATAGTCGAGCGAGGGGACCGACGGGGCGCACGGTGAGCTCGTCGGCGGTGTTATGGTGACTCTTGGCATGGCGATGAGACGGATGCGGTGTTCCCTGGCGATGCTCAACGACATGGTTTTGAGGCGTGAGGCGGTGTGGCTTGGTCTGGAACATGCGACGCTCTGCGCGACAGAGGCAGCGGCTTCGACGGCGGGCGGTGGCTGTACATAACGGGGCGGCGAACGAGGATGTCTGGCGGTCTCCTGGGTCGGTGGTGATCGTGTGTGCACGCGGCTAGGGCGGCGCGCGGTCTGTGGGCTTCGGTCGAGGGTGGCACTCTGGCGCACGCTCGGCATGGTCACTGGCAAGGTTGGCATGGTTCGTGCGTGTGGTCCAGGGCTTGGCAACGCTCGCGGCTGGGACAGGGGGTGGCGGTGGACGGTGGGCTGCCTCCCAGACATGCTAGCTAGGCTTACTTCTCTTCCTAGCTTGCTGTCGACATGGGGGTGACATGGGTGTGCTCGGCTATTCACCATTGATGGCAATGGCAAGCTCATAGTGGTGCTAGTGCTTGGTTAATCTTCCTAGATGATCTACTGAGATGGTTGTGAGCTAGATAGGGAACAAGTTAGGCTTCAATCACTGCTCACTATAGTGTTTAGGATTTTGATGATTTGTGTGTGCAACCTGTTTGATGAAATGGCCGCATGAAATCAAGTTTTGAATTTTGAAAAGATTTTTGGTGGGTTTGCTAGGTTGGTGCTGGTGAGTCTGCAGATGCTTGGGTTTTGAAAGTTGAGCTTGTTTGAGTGGTGTTTGAATAAGTGGGATCTTTCCATATGATAAAGATTCAATTTTGAATTTTCATTTAAGCTATGCATTCGAAAGTTTCTGGATGATCAAAAAGTGGGCCTTGATACTTTGTTATGAGTACATTCAAGGGGTGCAAAGTTCCAGAAAATTTTCTGTTATGTTCTGAAAGTTTGAGACAGCCAAAGTAGGCATGACAGTTAAATTGGTCAAAGTGACCATTCATTTAATATGTGTGTTTTGATTTACTTGTCTTTAGGAAAAGTGTGGGAAATGTTTTAGATGATGTTTATTTCACCTAAGGCACATTTTACAAGCAAATAAACAAACAAACAAGGTGGTCTTAAAAGAATTCAAAATCAATGCTTACACATATGCATGCATTCATAATTTTATTTAGAAAAGTTTTTGTTAACCCTAATTTTGATGATTAGAGTTTGATGATCCAAGCTTAGTATTTTTGGGATGTTACATAAACCCACAAAAGTGGTTTCATTATTTTATCAATTACCATTTATTTATAATGGATTTTATAGTGATTAAAGTTCTATTTTGAGGAAATAATTCACCAGAATTGTTCTGGAGTTCCAAAAATTATTTCCTTGGTTGATTAGGTGATATTTGGTGGACTGATTCACGGTGAGTTGGAATTACCTCAAAAAAATTAACATAATGCCGTTGAGAAATTCCCAAAGATAATTCTAGGGGAGATTTGTCTTTTTCACCAGATTAAATTAGTAAGTGATTTTGATGTGATTCCGAACAAACATGTTTGGCATATGAACTACCTTTCTGTAAACATTGGAATCACCCTTTTTGGGTTTACGGAACTGAAGATATGAATTTATTGGTGAATTTCCCATGAATAGAAAGGATTAATTCACCAAAATTCAAAGGTAGTTCAATAAATCTTGGGCTCCTGGGTTTTGATATGTATGGGTAACTGGAAGTATAGAGAGTTGGAGTTAGGTCAAAATCATTTGTGGTTTTTCCTATAGAATTTTATAAAGGCAGAAACGCTCTGTTTTTGTTATTTTTACTAATGGAAAACCAGGAAGTCATTCCATGTGGGGCCAGTGGGACATGTAAGGTATGGCTAATTCATTTCAGTACCAATTGGATTTAATCCATTTGGAGTTGCAAAACTCCCTGGGGGATTTTATTGGGGAAAAGTATACATTTGGGAACATGATTGATTGGAATTAAACTGAGGAATATTTGGGTCAACTCTTGATGCTGCATGTTAGTAAAGACATATAGTAACTTGGTAAAAATGTGCATGTGCAGAATTAACTTACTTTGCATTTTTATTTAGATTTAAACATAGCAGCTAGTTTCTTGATTCTGAAAATGTTTTAAAAGAAAAGAAAACAGGCAGGGAGGACCCGGGCCGGATACTGACGGCCTACGCGCCACCATGCCAAGCCGGCCCAGCTCGCGATGCAGACGCGCGCAGAGGCGTTTGAAAGCAGGCCGCGGGGCCCGGTGGTCAGGGACTCGCATCCTCGAAGGGGTATCGGGCTACCGGGGCCGTCTTATCTACTCGCGATCGACCACCACCAGCTTTCTTCTTCCTCTGTCCTAGGGTGGATGATGGGAAACCCTAGGGGGGTTCAGGAGGGTGTGGCTGCTTACCTACGGGGCGCGCCGGTGACGGAGAGGTGGCATAGGAGCGGCAGTTCGTCATGGAGACCAGAACGAGGGGCGGCACGGGCGATTTCTCTGCCGAGAGGAGGCCTCACACGCAGGAGATCGCCTGGTGGTACTCCTGGACCAGAAAAGCACATGGTTAGATAGAGGATGACCAGGAAGGTTTAGCATAGACACATGCAGGGGAGAAAGGGCTGGGGAGGGATCTCCAAGCTCAAATCTTGCAAATGGCCAAGGTGATCTCTCCTCTCTTTTACTAAGGCTGTCAAGGTCAGGAGAGGAGGGGAGGGTACTGGGGAAGTGAGTGGGGAGCAGTGGAGGTGAATGAGCTAGGGGAGGGGCGGTGTACTGGTTTGTGGTCTTATAAACCGAAGGGGGAGGTCCATGGTGGACCTAGACCATGGGCAGGTTAAGTGTAAGGAGGTGGCCAGGCATTGGGAATGAGGGAGGTGGAGAGAGGGGCGTGGGGCCTGCAGCTCGACCAGGGAGAGGGGGAGTGGCTGTGGCTTTCAATGCCCAGGATTTTTGAGTCATTCCTCCCCTCTCTCAAACAAGCATAAGGGACAAAACATGAGGGGGTGCTACAGTAGATAGGGCTATATTACCACATGACCAGGGGTGTCAGGTGTGTTGTATAAGTCTTGGAGGACCAATCTTGTGATTTTTTGGTGGGTTTTGATTTGAGAACATGATTTGTTGGCAAAATTGAGTCAAACAAAGGTTGATAGGGAAATTTGCAAACTTGTATTGAGGAAGGTGAGGCAAGGGTACTGATTTGTAGATAGAGTCATTGTATAAGTCCAGGAATTATTTGGGATTTTTCCAAAGATTATTGGTCAACTTAAGATCATTTATTCAAAAGGGGCAAAAGTAGATTCTAGAAGCTCATTTGACATTTTTACATGGGACAAGGTTGGTTTTTGATGTGATATGGTCCTGAATACCATATTACACATTAGAGAATTTTATTGGAATTTATTGAGGTGGAAACTTATTTTTAAGGACTTATTTCTTATTTCTGCCCTTTGAGAAAAAGGGCAAAAAGAAATATTAAAGAGTCTCAAAAATATTTATTTTTGAGTTGGAAAGATGGGATACGATATATAGGCATCAGATGTGTCTTTATTTTGCAAGGTGATTAGGAGAAAAACAATCTTGCCTTCATCAAATAGATTTTGAGAATTTTGCAAGATAATGAGTTTAAATAGATTTAGGTTCCAAATAATTATGGAAATTATTTGGAAATTTTTTATATCCAAAGTAGATGATGTAAACTTGATTCAAACATCATTTTCCACTTTGGTTTTGAAGGAGTTTGGTGAAAAATGATGGAAACAAGATTTGGGAGAATCTAGGGTTTTATTATTTTCATGCCACCAAAACATGGTTGGATTAGTGAGTTCATAGCTCACCTTGGTACAAGGGGTAGATGGATAGATAGACCAAGTTATATATATGATCATGGAAGCAAGATTTGGGCTTGGTTGTAGTTGAGGTGGTCTAGAAGGGATGGCAAACTTTAGTGAGTTGGTTGTAGATAGACTAAGGCTGCCATAACAGAGTGGTCATGATGCCTCCTAAACCATGGGGGTTTAAGAAGCACAAAGCTCCAATGGAGACAAGTTAGGTATGTATTCATATACCATGGTTAGTATATCATAACCATGCAAATATTTGGTCAAGGGGAGGTGGCATATAGATGTGAGCTTCTGTCAAAGTAGGCAAGATGATAAGATTTGCAGAAAAGATTATTATCTTGACTACAAAACCATCATGGATGAGTGGGGAACTTTAATGGCTTAGACAAGGTCACGAGTGGTCTTTGTTAGTACTAATGATTTACTACAAGATGGTTCAAATACATTCTCAAGAATGCACATACATTGGAAAAGGTAGAGCTCCAAAGATTGAATCTAGATAAGAATTCCAGACTTAGCCATTTTGGCAGAGTTAGGGATTTAAACTAGAGTGCAAGTGTGGATGATTTTGAGAGGATGCTAGTTTCCAAACTCATGATCAAGGAGATTATATTTAAGTGTTAACTAAGTAGATAGGATACATGCTTAGATTGGGTCTTCACTGGGTTGCAAACTATCAAAAGGGATTATCCCTGATTGATCTGATTAGGAGAGGAGATGATCACCTTAGTGGCTTAGGGTAGATCTAGATTTGGATGCCTGGTATGAGATTGACGATCACAAATATATTGGGTCCTAAGGGATGAGCTACTATATTAGCTCACTCCTATTCCTAAGCAAATAAGGCAATCAGCAGATCAAGGCAATTCATCAGACAACAGATGAAGGCAATTTATCCTATCAAACTTATCCAACTACTACTAGGGTTACCATCAAGCCTAGCTTGAGTTAGGGATGGGTATTTTGAATTGGTTATATTTTGAAGTAATATAAGTACTTCTTGGTATTTCTACCAAGATTGGAGTGGAGGGGTTTTAGGAAAAAGGTTTTGGAAAACCTAGAGATAAGAGTGGTTCAATGTTCTATCTTGAAAAGATAAGGAAATTGTATAGAGGTCTCCATAGTTTTGTTAATAGAACTAGCAAAACCCTTTGTTGTGTCAAAGTCATCTTGGCTCGGGCTTTGAAATGCCAGAACATTTGAGATAAAATGAAAGATGAGCCAACACATATCTTTTGTGAAATAGCTTTTGTCAACTAGGGTTGAGATGAGAAGTATATTACCGAATACACATTCAGTTTCATGTACACAAGAAAATAAGTAAGAAAGCATTGCAACAAGTAACAAGAATTTTTTTGTTCCCACTAATTTTTTCCTTTTGGATACCAAATCAGTGTTGCTGAAATTAGGATGTTACAGACCTTTCCCTCTTAAAATAATCTCGTCCCGAGATTAGGGAGGAGTAGGGTTGGGTGATAACATCCGCTTGACAATTTCAGCGATCTAAATATAGGATGCTAATAGGTTTTCCAACAAACAAGCATGGTCAATTACGGGTCTGAGCTGAGTGGCCTTGGATTGGGCTGCTTAGATTTAAACAACTAGAATAGACGCAGTCTTTTCCTCTTAGGATTATTTTAGGTAGACTTAACATCAACAAGGACCTTTATTCTTGTGGCGAGACAACGAGTTGAGCCTTCTTCAAACCTTTATTGCTGAAGTCAGCTTCTCTGCCTTCTTGGTCTTGAAACGTCGGGAGTGTGGGCTGGACGGTCGATTCTATGATGGAGAACTTTCCCGAAGCATCTTCTAGTGTTGGAGTAGTGTCGATTACTGTCTTCCAAGAAGGGTCCATGATTCTGATTTAGAGGGTTTTTATCACCTAACGATGACTAGGGTTTGACTCTAGGGTTTTATCGAGTTTTGGGCGAGAAAGACGCAGTATTTCCCCCTTAGAGCGAGAGTAAGGGTGCTTAGTGATATCTCAGATATTCTTGGTTGGAGTCATATGATGAGGCTGAGGGGCGCTACACCTTTCGTCTGGAGGTGGTTATCTTCTGTCGACCTTGTAACTACTGCTTCTTGGAGGGACTTAAATTTCACTTCTTGGGGTAGAAGGTCTATTAGGGGAGGCGTTTAATAACTTCCTAATAGTTAGTTATGAGCTAGTTCAGGGTCCGATAGGTTGGAGAATGCCGTATGGGATTGACGGTATAGGAATGCGGTCTTATAGGATGTAGTAGTTCCAGGTTGGGATTTGATGCAACGTCGTGGGTAGAACATGAAAGAGGGGACCTCATACTAGCTTGCTAGCAAGCTGGGTTCTTGCATCTCGTCGTCGTCCTTGGGTTGGGTATCAACTTTGGTTACTGTATTTCCTTGGGGGTATGAGGGACATTCATCTCTTCAACAGTGAGGGTCATGCGTTCTCTGAAGTTTTTCTTCGACGAGTGGATCTTCTGGGGGTGGTGACTTGAAGAGGGATTGATTCTCGTGAATGGGACAGTTCTTCATTCTCTGTCTCGGGGTTTGCAGATTCGGAGGTCTTTTTTGGTGGGTCGTTAGTAGCAGAAGCAGAGAAGAGCCTTCGCTATGCCTTCAGAGAACTTGATCTCTTGGGTATCTTTATACTCATTGGGGAGTAGTATTGGCGACATCGGGTAGTCTCGTCATCTATTCTAAACTTACAGTTACAAGGAAGGATGAGACAGACTTCCAAAGATTGTTGATGATGTCTATTTTCTGTTCTTCTGACGACTCTTGGATTGGATATCTTCCTGGATTCTCTTCTCGTAGGCGGTCTTCTGGATTTGAGTGCAAAAGACGTAGTCTATCCACCTTAGAGCTTTGCTTATGGTCGTCAAGGTTGGGGTAGATCCTTCGTCTTGGAGCATTGGCATGACACTAGAATTGAGATCTTCGACTGACGCCTTATTGTGACTACCTTGCTAAGGTGGTTACCTAACGAAGCCGTGAAGGTTAAATCGGGGTTGTTTTAGGGGTTAGCGACGCTTCTTCTTGGTCCTTCGTCAGGGGGGTGGCAGGTTAGCTTCAGAGGGGTTGTCTTCACTTTGAACACTTGGTGTTGCTTTGGATCGATGACGGTGTTGACTTGTTGTCTTCGGGCATCCTTCTCTTCAGAATTTTTTTGGGAGCGTTTGTGATATGGCGAGGACTTCTAGTTTATTTGATAGAGGGTTGAAGAGGGTCATTGCCTGTTTGGGGGAGATTAGAACTAAGTCACGAAGAGGAGTTGTCAGGGATTTCTTTATGTGGCCATGCTGCTGAGGAGAGGTTTCCAGTTATGGGGTTGCGAGGGCTAGCGTCGGGACATGATACGCCCAATTTGCATCACCTTTATATATCTTAATCTACCTCTATTCATTGATATTTGTCTTATTATGAGGTATTACTTATGGCTTTTCATCTATTTATGCATGTTGGATGATTCTTGGAGGATGGACTGTCGAAGTCTGGATTCTGATGGAAAAAAGGCATTTCGGTGCAATTTCAGAAAAATACCAGAAAAATATGGAAACATATTATTTTACCATAGGACGAAGGAAGCCAGAAGGAGGAGCGAAGATGGGCCACAGGGGGCCCACACCCCCTAGGCGTGGGCCCACCCTCGGCCGCGCCTAGGGTAGGTGTGGCCCACATGCCCGGCCTCCGACTCTGCCCGTTTGCCTATATCTTCCCTACGGAACCCTAAGCCTGAGGGAGCGACCACAGATAGATTTCCGCCGGCTCTGGGGGTGGAAAACACCGAGAGAGAAAGATCTCTCCGGCAGACAGATTTCTGTCGGGGTGATTCCTTGCTGGAGAGGGGAGACCGTCGCCATCAACACCATCGTCAAGCTAGGCTTCATTGGGATCATCACCAACATCATCCACACCATCATCTCCACCAGCACCATCATCACCACTCCGTCCTGCTGTAACAATTTTGTTGGATATTGCTTAGTTCATTAGGGGAAACTTTCTCGGTGTTGATTACTATTGTATTTGATGCTTGTGAGTGGAACCATTGGAATATTGTTTATGTTCAGATTGTTATCTATTACCATATCATCTTTGATCTTGATCCATATGATGTCTTGTGAGTAGTTCGTTTAGTTCTTGAGGACATGGGAGAAGTCATGTTGTTAGTAGTGAATATATGTTGAGTTATTATTTAATGGTTCAGTATTTAAGTTATGGTTCTATTCTTCTAGTGGTGTCATGTGAATGTCGACTACATGAAACTTCACCATTTATGGGCCTTGGGGAATGCATTGTGTATTTGGCTACTAATTGTGGGGTTGCCGAAGTGACAGAAACCTGAACCCCCATTAGGACACCTTTGCACAAGGGAATGTAGGATCTCATATTTTAAGGCCGTGGTTATATTTATATCTTAATTACTTTCCTGTAGTTACGGATGTTTGCAGGGGGTTTAATCACAAGTATGTATTAGTCCAAGTAAGGTCGGTATGTTAGCACAGGTTCACCCACACAACACTTACAACACCAGAGAAGAGTACTCAACTATTTGAAGCGAAAGCACTTGACAGAATTCCCATGTGTCCTCAAGAATGTTTGGTCCTTATAAGTATTTCCACAGGCTTGTCCTTTGCTATGAAAGGATTGGGCCACTTGCTCCGTTTGTTCGTAACCTTTGTTACTTGCTCCTTGTTTTGTTGCCTTGTTAGAAAACCACTAAAATCCGTTTGCTAATTATTGACAGGGATTTCCTGCTCCATAACACTATTCAGCACCTTCTGCTCCTCGTTGGGATCGACACTCCTATTTATCAAAAGTACTACGATACACCCCCTATACTTGTGGCTCATCAAGACTATTTTCTGGCGCCGTTGTCGGGGAGTGAAGCGCTATTGAAGAGTGGAACTATTAAGGGAAACTTTTACTATGAGTATTGCTTTTGTTACTGTGTAACATCCCAAAAATATTAAACTTGGATCATCAAACTCTAATCATCAAAATTAGGGTTAACAAAAACTTTTCCAACTAAAAATATGAAAGCATTCATATGGGCGTGTGTTCAAAATTTAGATTCTTTTGAATTGCCATGATTCTGTGTTTATTTGCTTGTAAAATGATTCTTAGGTGAAATAAACATCATCTAAACAATCCCCAAACTTTTCCCAAAGACAAACAACTCAAAATGAATAAATTAAGTGAATGGTCACTTTGGCCAAATTAACTCCCATGCCTACTTTGGCTATCTCTAATTTTCAAAACTCAACAGAAACATATATGGATCTTTGCACCCCTTGTTAGTACTCATAATAAGGTACCAAGGCCCACTTTGTGATCATCCAAAAACATTCAAATGCTAAGTTTAAATGACAGTTTAAAATTGAATCTATCTCATATGGAAGATCCCACTATTTCAAAAACCACTCAAACAAGCTCAATTTTCAAAATCCAAGCACTCACAGAATCCTCAACACATGCCTAACACACCCACCAAAAATATTTTCAAAATTCAAAATTAAATTTCTTGCGGCCATTTCATCAAACACTTGGAGACAGAAAATCAAATTGGCCAAACTTCATTGTTTTGAGCAGTAATTTGGCTAAGCATTGTTCACCATTGATCACACTTTTCTCCCCCAGTGCCAACCAGTGCCTTGACCACCCCTAGCCCCTACCCATCGCACCATGCCATGCCAACCCGAAGGAACCTTTGCGAGCCGACCATGGCTATCTAGCCAGAGCAAGCACCAAGCCTAAACACCATGTCTAGGACGCACGCCACCGTCCATCGCCAACCCCTGTCCAGCGCTTGAAACCTGCCAGCCACTGGACCACATGCCCAAGCCATGCCAAACCTCTCTAACATCATGCCGAGAGCATGCCAGAGCGCCACCCTCGACACGCATTGCAGCGTCGCGCCAGCGTGCATGCGTGATCACCACCACCCCAGCAACCCCGCAGACACGCTCGTTCGCCGCCCCGCGGGCCACGCGCACGGTGTGCAATCAAAACCTCCATCGGACCCGCTCGGAGTGTCGAAGCGTTCCGACCGATCAGGACCGCCCCACGCCTCGCCACCATGCCGTTGAGCTTTGTCAGGGAACATAGAACCGCCCCTACCGTCGCCCACGCCGATAACTGCCTGTGCCGTCGACCACGACGAGCTCAGATCGCGCTCGTCGATCCCCTCTCGCCACTATAAATAGAGGCCTCCCCCGCTCGATTTCTTCACACCAATTCGTTCCCCTCTCTCTCAGAAACATCCCACACCCTTCCCCGGAGCAAGGCGAGCACCAGGTGGCCGGAGTTTCACCAGAGTTCGCCGCTGCAGAGGAGGAGAGGCGTCGTCGATTGGAGCCGCCCTAGGAGGAGCTGCCGGTGCCAGGAGAATCGCCGTCGTCGACTTCGTCATTCGCCCCCATCGCCGACCCTTTCCTTAGCCCCGGTGAGCCTCCCACGTCCCCCACTAAGCCGCTAGGGTTCGAGCTCGAAGGTGACATGTTCATCGTCGTCGACGACCCTCGGACGTTGATCGCCATTATTATCCAACGAACCACATCGCCCCATACCGCTTCGCGTGTTATGATCCACTGACGAGTGGAACCTCCCTGTCAGCTGAGCCCCGCGCTGCGGAGTGACACTGGGCCGGCCCATTAACCTCTCCTACGCAACCCAGTCGTTTGAATTTAGAATTTTCCTGTCACATCCCAAGATTTTCCAAATCTTGTAATGTGAAAAAAATGAATGAATAAAATAAAACTTTGTTGATTTTCAGGGTGAGAAGAAACTTTTTGAATCCAATTGGAAATCTTCAAACCAATTTGGATCAAATAAAATCCTAAATAGATTTAAAAAGGTAAACATTTAATAAAGGAAAATAAAAATATTTGGATTTACTATTTTGGATCTTTTAAATAAAAGGATTTGGTTTTCAAAAGAAATAGAAGTTTTATAAATAAGGATTATTTTATAGAGCCAAATTAAACCTTGGCCAAGCTTTTGAAATAAAACATTTTGTTCTGATAAAAATAGTAAAGGTTTATTTAAAATAAATTAATAAGGATTTAATATCCAAGTTTTTATAAATAAAGGTTTTACTATTTCCAAAACATCAAAACTTATTTATTTATTTAAAATAAGTTTTCCAAATATTTTATATTCCCAAATAAAACCCACTGATTTGGTTTTGAAAGTAATTAGATTTCAAAAGGGGTATTTAAATAAAACAAATCCTATTTGATTTTATTAACAATGGTCTATTTATTTAATTAATAATGGACCCTAAAATAAAATTATTATTTTGGTTTTGGAATTTTGGTTTATGTTACTAAACAGAACCAAATTCAAAGTTACAAAGTTTGGTGATTGTTTGAGTGTTGTTTGGATGTTTGAATTTCAAAACAGAATTTAGAATTAGAAAAAGAAAAAGGTTTCAGGAAGAAAAAAATAAGGATTTGGTCGACCCAACCCAGCAGCCCAACTAAGCCCAGAACCAGCCCAGCTCCCCCTCCCCGAAGAAAACGTTTCGCACTCAGTTTCTAACCCAAACAGACACTGACTGGTGGCCCTCTTCTCCCTCTCATTCCTCGGGTGAGGGACCCACGCCCACCTCACTCCCCTTCTTCCTCATGACAGACGCTTTGCCGTTGCCATTCTGTACGCATTGAATACACGCCGATCTCATGACCGTTACTCTCCGTGACTGCACGCTATTAAACGCCTGCGCCTACTCCTCCTTTTCCCTCAAACACCACAGCACGAGAGCCCCCAGGCCGACGGAATTTGGTGCTGCAGCGCTTCGGCTCCGCCCACCGTTCCTCCCCGATTCCGGCCAAGCCTCTCCACCCCGTGCCTCCCCAAGCACACGAACAGACTCCCCACTCCCAGACGCATCTCCCTGTACTCTCCGTTCTACCACGGGCGCCCCAGAACAACGTCTTCGACAAGCTCTGAACGACGCCGCCGTCTGTCTCGTCTCCGTCGAGCTCCTCCGGTAAGCCTCGACCGCCCCTAGCCTTCCTATTGATGCTCCCATCATCTCCAGTTTAGTCCGCGTCTAACCGTACCGTCCATTTGCCTTGGGGTGAACTGCAGCCTCGCCCCGTCATCAACCAGAGCCGCCAGACGCCGTTGCAAACTCCGGCGAGCAATCGTCGCCGTTCCTGAGCGCCCCTCGCCAAGCCAACGCCACCTCGAGCTTCACCTCGACCCTGCGAGCAATGTAAGCCAATTTCCCCTCTCCCTCGCTTCCTAGCTTCGCCGGAAACCTCCTGCCCGAGCGTGCGCCGCCACCCGCTGCCGCCAGCGCCGCCGATCTTTGGCAAACACGCTAGCAACCATAGGATCTTGATCTGACGGATGCGATAGAACGTGAGCAAAAGGGTAAGTAGTGTCTCTGCACCGCACGATCTCATTTAGATCCAATGATCCAGAGAGATCAATCCGAGCGAACTGGTACCGACGAATTAGAACACGCCACGTGTCTCTGCTGGTTTGATTTAAAACAGAATTGATCTAATTGATGTTCAATTTTGTAAAACCTATAACTTTTGATCCACACGTCCAAAGATTACAAACTTTATATCGTTGGAATCAGTGGAACAAGTCCTAGCCAACCATGCCATTTTTTTAGCAAATAGTATCTGTTAAAATGTTTGTTTTTGTAGAAACATTTGTATGCTTGTTTAGATTAGAAAAATGGTTCAAAAATGTTTTTAGGGTTAAAATCTTTGCAAATTGGTTTGTGGTGAACTTACTGACCCTAGGAACCAACCCATGGTTTTGAAAATGAATTTGGTGAAGATTAGGATGGATTAATTGGTTTAGCCCATTTCTAGCCAAATAAAAATAATGATTTTGATATGAAAATGTTTTTGGATTAAAAACTTTGGGAAAATGTTTTGGATCAAACCTACTGATCCTAAACACCAAGTTTTGAGAAAACAACAGCTTATTTGGTGAACAACTTAAAGTTGTTGCTTTGATAAAAATATTTTCCACCACATAAAATAATGAAAGGATTTAAAAATGGTTTATGGACAAAACCCTTTTCCAAATGACTTTGCCACTTTGAAAAATGACCACCTTGAACCTTACAAAGTTTAGAAGCCTAGTGGAGACCACCTTTGCAAATAGAACCATCTCTTGCATGCTTACATGCATGACTTAGATCCCATTGTTTTATGTATGTGAATTGTTTGATTGATTATTGGTTTGGAATGCTAGTTGATATTGTGTTTGCTTGATTGATTGTAGTGAAGTTAGAAAAGTGTGAGACTAGCAAGATCAAGGAGTGAACCAACATTCCCTACCAAAAGAAAGGCAAGTGACACTATCATCTAAAGTCCTACTATTTTCATTATACTTAGTGGATTTTGAAACATGCATGAAAAGAAATTCTATACTTATGCTATGCTAAATCCTAATAGGATTCCCTATACATTCCTTAGTGAAAACAATGTAGTTGTTACATGCTTAGCCATGCTATATTTTGAAAAGAGTTACATGTTGAGATTTTATGGAATTGAGAAAAGGACTTGTGTTTTTATATAATAAAACAAGGACTCAATGAACCACCTGGGTGGCCAAGGATACTTTGAGTTTTGGAGAAGGTGGCAACAAAAGGAACCATGTATATGGCAATCTCTTTGTGTTGTGTTCCAAAGGAAACCACCCAGGAAACTTAGAGATTGAACATGTTTCTCCAATTGTGGCTTTCGTGTGCAACCACATGCTATTTATGGCTCTGGCTTAGTCAACTACATTGGGAAGACCCATGCATTGTCTTCAGTTTACTGGACATGAGGACCTGGAATCCTACATGGGTGCTGAAGACAAGCTAGCAATGGTGTATGGGAGGACCCTCTGGAAAGACTTCGTCACATTCTCAATCTGCCGGTACTCCATCTTGGCGAGCACTAATCCAGTGGCCACTGCTGGCAACAAGATGGGATTGTGACATGTGGGTAAAGTGTAATACTTCTGCAGAAGATAATAAAATCTAAGTACTTAGACGTGTCCCCGGATATGGACAATACTGAGCAACTAAAGTTTGAAGCTATGGGAAATCTCGACATTCTAATTTCTAAAAGAAAACTTATAAAAACTTGTTGCACTTGGGGGTACCAAGGAGCTCAAGAGATTTTGATAAAACTTGATGCACTTGGGGGTACCAAGGAGCTCAAGAGATTTTGATAAAACTTGATGCACTTGGGGTTACCAAGGAGATCAAGGGATTTTTGACAAGGACTTGAACACTTGGGATTTTACCAAGGAGTTCAAGGGATTTTGAAAAGGATATTTGACAAAGGACCAAAACCATTTTGAAAAGATAGGATAAATTATTGATTTATGCAAATGATCCTAAAACTCTACTTAGCGAAATATGCATGTAATGATAAGGATCCACTTATATTCCACATAGTAGTGAAACTTGCCAATACTATTCCAAAGTATTGACCCTTGTGGCTGTAACTTGTAATGTTGCAGGTTTGATTGTTTTAGAGAGGAATGATTGATTGATTGATTAGGATTACAAAGTCTACAACCAACATGTCTGCCTGTGGCACCTTGAAGATGAAGGGCCCCATGACTATAGTTATTCCGCTGCAATGTAATGTAATAACCAAATGAGCTATGTAAAGATGTAATAAAATTATGTTATTCCTGGTTATAAAGTTATATTATAACCTTTGTTTATCGATATTACATCTAAACTGTGGATGCTAGATATTGATCTAGGGACTAGCATTGTAAACACAGGGGACAGCACCTTATGTTAATAAAGGTTGGGACACTCCCTCTACATTTCCTTTTTAATTAAAACTCAGTTGAGTACCTAGTTTCAAAAATCAACCCTGCTCGATTCAGTGAACCAATTTTCATGAAACCAATTTTATTAGAAAGGTATTGAATGCTTAATCCAATCCCATTGTATTCAAATCATTTGGATCTGTAGATCAACCTTGGTAAAAATAACAAGTCAGAAGCTTTTCTGCGTTCAAACATTTTTCAAATTTCAACCATAATAGCTTTTGAGTTGATTCCAACTCTCAAAAATCACAATTGATCATACCTTTTAGAATATATAAAAACATATGGGTTTACTTACAGAAATAATGCTCAAGTAATAAAATAATGCCACATAGGCATTTCTAGTCACTTTAATTATTTAAAATAAAAAGGTTAAACCTTATTAAATTGTGACACCACTTTAAATCACATTCCCATGTACTGAAATATGTGGTGATGACATGTGTCAACATGATCCCATGTTTGAGTTGGAGAATATTAAATCTTAAGTAGTTTTTCAATGAGTAGAAATTACTTTTCTCAAATTATAATAAATAAGGCAAATGCTTTAATCTTGTAATATAGGTGATGATGCTAGATCATCTATAGTGCACCTTGGTGTGATGATTGAAAATAGTTAAGTATTGTTTGGTGATTATGTACCTCGTATTTATTTATAGACGCTACTACCGACCAAGGATACGAGGAGGAAGGAGGATACTACGAGGAAGAAGCCGACGAGAACTTCAACCACTGCTCTGCACAAGGCAAGCTAACACTTGCAACTTAGCAAGCTTATATTGATACTTATGAAAGCCTAATACTACTAGTTGATTTGGCAAGATAACCCTTGCAAGATACCCTACTTATGCAAGTAATACTTGCTTGTTACCATGCCAACCAGATGCATTAAGCATATGTGATCCTACCCACTTGATAACCAAATACTAGTTTTACTTGCAAGCTTTATACTTTATTTCTTTATCAAAGCTTTCTCTTAGAGTTTACTTAAGTGACTTGTATATTCTAGGAAGATAATTGAAGGTTGCATAAAGAGCATTAAATTTGGCCTAAGCTAGATAATCTTGATGTCATCCTAAGGCATGAGATTAAACTCAATTAATCTCCCCTTAATTACCACCCCTCATTAGTACTTACCCCACTTGTAGATGCTAGTGCTAAGCATAAAACTTGATCAAATTTAGATGGGAATACTTGGTGAAAATGGTTATGAAAACCTTGGAATGATGAGTCATTCTACTGAGATGTTTTGACATGTGTTTCCGAACACCAGATGATTTTGATGATGAAAATGTTGAGGCATGAGCCTTAGACCTTTATAAAACTGATGGTTGTCTGGATGATTACCATTCCAATTTTACTGTACAACCACAATACCCGAAAATTTGGGTAGGGCTTGACTGGAAAAATTATATTCCTTAGTATGGGTTCCCTCACGGCCAAGGTCTGAGCTGAGGATACCTTGTGAAGATTGTCCACCTGTGCAGTACCCAAGATGACAGTTCGTCATGGTTGGGAGGCCAAACTCACAGGAGAGGTGCCTATACTAGGGCATGTAATTGAAAGGTTAGGATTGATTATCCGCATACTGAGTATGGTGAATTCAGGATTTGTTCCTGACGGATGTATCGAATGTTGTGGTGAAAGTGTACAATCTCTGCAGAGTGTCAAACTATTTGAATAGCGTCATGATTATGGACAGATTAGTAATATCTTGTTCCCCCGTCAGATGTTTTCAAAATGACTTGTGAAATGAATTGAGATTTTGACTTGACCACAACAGAGTTGTGATATGAAATTCAAGTTCCCACTTAGGTGTTATAAAATTTCAAACTAGTTTCTTTGCTTATGAACTTAGTAGAGGTAAATCTGGCTTTTTGCAAAACAACCCTAGAGCTTAGTGTCCTACTACAAAAACCCCCTTCACTTGTTGGTATTAGTTTGCGAGTACTTAAAGAGTACTCATGGCTTTGTCCCTGGCTATTCCCGTGGCCAGACTATGAAGAGGAATACCAGGATGATGGACCCCAGGAAGGTTACTCAACTAGGATCATCTCCCATCGTCAGCATTTCCTGTGACCCCGAAGATGGAGCTTCGCCTATGCTACCTTTAATATTACCTTATTCCGCTGCTTGAGTTGTATTATGAACTGGTAATGGTAATCCTGGGATTGCGATGTATGGCATAACAGGCATCTGGGATTTTTAATCCGGGTGTTGACATATTGCTTGTTACTTTGTTTCTAATATGGATAACCCACTTGGTTTTCTATTTGGGAAAACTACTACGACTGCTAGGGTAGTAGATGAACCAACACTTGTTGAGATAGATCCTTTTAAGATACCTACAAGTATTGTTGATCGTGTTATGGATAATTACTATTTAGGGATGGAATTGTCCACCCTGGTGATCATTTTATTTTTATCCATGAATTATGCGGGTTGTTTAAGTGTGTAGGTATCACAACTGAACATGTGAAGAAGAAGTTACTCTCCATATCCTTGAAAGGGAGAGCTGAAGAATGGTATAAGCTGCTGAAGAATGGACAATACATGGAATGGGAGGAGATGGCATCTCTCTTTTACTCTAAATTTTATCCTCCTAGTGAAATTCATAAGGATAGAAATATTATATATAACTTTTGGCCTCTTGATGGAGATAGTACATATCAAGCTTGGGGGAGATTGAAGTTACTAATACTTAAATGTCCTATTCATGAACTCCCTAACAATATTATTCTCAATAACTTTTATGCTAGGCTTTCTCTTCATGATAAAGATTTACTAGATGCTTCTTGTGCTGGATCATTCACACGTATGAAGGAAGAAGATAAATGGGACCTCTTAGACCGTATTCAAGATAACACTAAAGCTTGGGAGAATGACAAATGAAGAAAGTCAGGTATCAACTATGATTATGAATGCATTAAATCTTTTATGGGAACTGATAACTTCCGTGATATTAGCAATGAGTTTGGTCTTGATTCCCAAAGTATTGCCAACTATTTTAAATCCTTTGCCTCTTACATTGAAATTCCAAAGAAGAAGTGGAATAAGTACCATGCTCCTTATAAAGATGTTGTTCATCATGCTCCCATTAGAAGTACTCAAGTTTGTACTACTAATCATATGTGCCTGAACCTCATGTTGAGAAAATTCCTTTCCCGGCTAAGTTAAAGGAGTATTCTATGATTATTAGTGCAAATAACAAAGGTACAATGACTGTGGAGCCTGGTAGGCACTTGCATGTTGAACATGTGGTAGGTATTGTGAAAGACACTGTCACTAGAAATATAGAGGATGAGCACATTGTCTTCTGTGAAGATGCTTCTAATATTATCTCTCATCCTAGTAAGGCTAGAAAAGCTAGTGTTCATGTGCTTTATGTTAAAATAGGTGATCATTGCTACTATGGTTTATGTGATATTGGTGCTAGTTCTAGCACTATTCCTTATGAGCATTACAGGGAAATTATGCATGAGATTGGTCCTTGTGAGCTTGAGGACATTGATGTGGTTATCCACCTTGCTAATAAGGAAACCATTTGCCCCATTGGCATTGTAAGAGATGTGGAGGTTCTCTGTGGTAAGATTAAATATCCTGCTGATTTTCTAGTGCTTAATTCAGCAGCTAGTAAAAGTTGTCCAATCATTTTTGGTAGACCTTTCTTGTACACTAGTGGAGATATTATTGATTGTAATAAGAAAAAAGTTTTAAGTAAATTTGATGGTGATTCTTATGAGTTTAACTTTTCCAAATTTGCTAAATCTCCTTGTGAAAATAGCTTGCCTAATAAAGATTTCAGGATGCATCAACTTGCTTTTATTGATCCAGTCTATGACCTTGGACCTATTTTTGGTGACTGTAAGTATGCTTATTCTGATGATAAAGTTGTTGCCAGTGACAGTTTTATTGTGAACTTTATTCAAAGTGCTACTGGAAGTTATTTTGAGAGAGGGAAACATGGTTTTATGCATCTCAATGATGTTAAGTTTCCCTGCTTTATGCTGAAAACTTTGAAATTACAACTGTTTTGTCTTCCTATGCTAGTGGCTTTTTGTTTCAACAATTCGTTTTCTCATGATACCCTCATGCATAGGAAGTGGGTAGACTCAAGTGTGTTGGTTATTTGCTTCTTGATGCTCTCTTTCACTTCAGATTTATATATCCTATGTGAGCATCTTCGGAAGTTTCAATCCTAACTTAAAGGAATTAAAGAAAAGTACTTATTGGGAGATAACCCAAGAGTTTGGTTGAGTATTGGAAGTTATTAACTCAGTAATAACCGCTCCTTATCCTTTTTGTTTTGGTTTTTGTGTCAAGTCCAACTACTTTCGTGAAGTAGAGGAGTTGTGAAAAGTGGCTGTCCTCGGACACATTTTTGTGCTGTAATTGTAAAAATTCGTGAGGAAGCTCAGTACTTAGGATGGAGATGAATTTTTCTTAGATTGTTCTCCAAGTTGTTACCCAACTTTCATCAGTTCTGCACTTTTTGATTTGAGCAACAGAAGGTCTTCAAAAAAATCAATCTTTACCTGTTGGTCTGTTTTGATAGATTTCTGCCATCTTTTGCATTTGCCTCTTACAGAAGCTTTTGTTTTGATGGGTTTTCAGTTGAAGTGTGTACCCAAAGGTTTATTGTTTTTGATTACACTAATGTTGTCATTGAGTTTGTGTATGAGTTTTGTATGAATGAAATTTTCAGGAGAAGGAGAAAAGGAATCTGCAGAGTTCGTCTTTGAATAGGTAAAAGTGGTGAAAACAGAAGGTTCGTGAAAATCCAATCTTTGTATATTTTTGATGTTTTTAATACATTGGGAAAACTACGATATGGAACTGAAGAGGAAACAGAGTCCGGGGTGGACAAACCCACCCCAGGCACGGGCCCAGCCTGGCCGCGCCTTGAGGGGGTGTGCCACCCCCGAACTCTGTCTCCTCCTCGTTTCCATGTCAGTACCTTCCTTATGCCTTGAAACTTCGTAATATATAACCCCACGGATCCCCCGAGGTTCTTGCATCGTGTTCTCGTTGTTTTTCCGTTTCAATCTGGTTCTCTCAGGAAATCTTCTCAAGTTTAAAGCACCATGGTCTCCGCCAACAAAACTCGGAGCTAATCTGTACTCTTACTTTTGAGTTCGAGGAGTTAAGGAAGCTGATTGAAGATCTTATTAAGAGAACACCACCACCTCTGAAGGAGTAATTCATCATCAGGTTTGGCATCACCTTGGCTTGTTCCAAGCTTGGGGGAGTGCCGCGGTATCACCACCATTATCTTTTATCTTTTACCTTTTTAGTGGATTCATATATGTGGTAGAGAGGTTATCTTATAGTTTGGTTTGCATGTGGAAGTATATCTCCTTTAGTTGATTATCTATGTATCCCTTGGTGTGAGTGCCTTTATTGAATATTAATGATAAGTCTCATCTTTTTTTTTTTTGCACTTCTTATTTTAGTTTGCAATCTCTATTATACGATGGATCTTGTTGATCAGTATTGGCACCATGTTGGGAGCATCAAGTGGATCCAAATTGGTTTTGGAAAACCAAGTTCTGGTCAATAGCAACAATTTTTGAGGTTGAAAGAAAAAAGAGAAAAAAGCCTTACAGGTATTTTGTATCATTTGTTTTCTTTCTTGTTTGCTCATAAGCTTAGTATTCTTTATTTAAGATCTTTTGTGTCTTCAAGGAGGGTTGCATGTTTGGCTTTATTACTTATATATTTGCTTGTTTCTTTCAACTCTCTTGCTTGTTACCCAGCCTTGCTAGCCAAAAACCTGTTTTGAGAAGGCATACTTCTCATGTTTCCAAATCCCTTTGAACCAAAACTTTTGCCACTTGTGTCCACCATATCTACCTAGTAGCTTTTGCTATTCCAAGCAAATTCTCAAGCTTCATCTACCTTTCGAATTAAAAAGTATTTTGTTATGTGAAAAATAGTTAGTAAAGCTCTCATGAACTTGATGGCACACCTTTAATTCTTGCCCCTAATAGACTTGAACCATTGTGCCATCGAAGTTGTATATGCTTGCATCTATACGTTGGAATTAGAAGAACTGTGTTGTCACGGGGAACGTTTTCAACATTACACTTGTACTTTGTACACCGTTGATATTGTGCTCTTTTGTCCATGGATGTCAACGGTGTGAAATAAAGAGGGAACTTATAAGTCCATGGATTCTGTATTCTATGTTACAGAAACGTTTGGGCCGCTAGCCTAATCCATGCTTAATCATAGTGGAAACTTGCAGCATCACCACAGTGAGTTATCTATGAAGCATCCTCAATAAAAAGCTATGCATATAGTAAATAAAAATATCGCTGAGATGCTCATTGTCTGCTTGCCTTGTCATTTTGGTTATGGGAAAGCTCCTGTACCATGTGCAAGGGGTACCCCGTTGGCGTTTCTCTATGATATGCAAATACTTACAATGACAAGAACTTACCTGTGACCAAAGTTGAGTAGCATGAGTAGTGGCCCTCATATTCAAGGGACACGAGATTGCCAACTTATATTTCTTCAAGCATATACTCCATCTTTGTGCACTTTAACCTCAGTTATCTCAAGATGCCTATGATAGGGGCAATGAGGCCTCAAAGCTAGTAAGTATCATAATCTTTTGGAAGCTCTTTATGACTTGTAATCCCTGCTTCCCTCTATAAAGGGAACTTTCTCCCACATCCAAGTTGAGTCAGTAAACCTACTTCCTCTCTATGTCCAGTAAGCATGAGTTGTTGTGTTTCAAACATTCTTATGGTGATTTATTCAATGATGTTCTTTATCTTCCTTGTTTGCACAAAACTCTTATCTATTGAGTATTACTTTGAAAGCCTTCACTTGTGATAGACCTTTTTGAGCAAAGAGTGCCCCTGTTTTGGAACTTCTACAAAAAAAGCTTTTGTGAAACTATTTTCCAGTTTTTCTCTCACCAAGAACAAGAGTTTGCCAATTCCAATTATCATTTATCTTTATGCATCTCTATTGTGACTGTTGTACTTGGTTGCAAGCTAATTTATATAATGGTGAGTTGTTTTCTTCTATGAGTTGTGCAATGGTAAGTGTGATGCTTCTTGTTTGTATTATTTTATCGACACTTCACTCCATAAACCTATGGACATGTTTACTAAGATCAGTTTTTGCTTGGGGACAAGCAAAGTCTAAGCTTGGGGGAGTTGATACGCCCAATTTGCATCACCATTCTATATCTTAATCTACCTCTATTCATTGATATTTGTCTTATTATGAGGTATTACTTATGGATTTTCATCTATTTATGCATGTTGGATGATTCTTGGAGGATGGACTGCCGGAGTCTGGATTCTGATGGAAAATAAGGCATTTCGATGCAATTTCGTGAAGATCAGAAAAATACTAGAAAAATATGGAAACATATTATTGTACCAGAGGACGAAGGAAGCCAGAAGGAGGAGCGAAGAGGGTCCGCAGGGGGCCAACACCCCCTAGGAACGGGCCCACCCTAGGCCACACCAAGGGCAGGTGTGGCCCACCTGCCTGTCCTCCGACTCCGCCCCTTCGCCTATATCTTCCCTACGGAACCCTAAGCCTGAGGGAGCGAACACAGATAGATTTCTGCTGCCTCTGGGGGGGGGGGGACATCGAGAGAGAAAGGTCTCTCCGGCAGACAGATTTCTGCCGGGGGAATTCCTTCCCGGAGTGGGGATACCATCGCCATCAACACCATCGTCAAGCCAGGCTTCATCGGGATCATCACCATCATCATCCACACCATCATCTCCACCACCACCATCATCACCACTCCGTCCTGCTGTAACAATTGTTTTGGGTATTGCTTAGTTCATTAGGGGAAACTTTCCCGGTGTTGATTACTATTGTAGTTGATGCTTGTGAGTGGAACCATTTGATTATTGTTTATGTTCAGATTGTTATCTATTACCATATCATATTTGATCTTGATCCATATGATTTCTTGTGAGTAGTTCGTTTAGTTCTTGAGGACATGGGAGAAGTCAAGTTGTTAGTAGTGAATCTGTGTTGAGTTATTATTCAATGGTTTAGTATTTAAGTTGTGGTGCTATTCTTCTATTGGTGTCATGTGAACGACAACTACATGATACTTCACCATTTATGTGCCTAGGGGAAGGCATTGTGTATTTGGCTACTAATTTTGGGGTTGCCGGAGTGACAGAAACCTGAACCCCCATTAGGACACCTTTGCACAAGGGAGTGTAGGATCTCAGAGTTTAAGGTTGTGGTTAGATTTATATCTTAATTACTTTCCTATAGTTACAGATGTTTGCAGGGGGTTTAATCACAAGTATGTATTAGTCGAAGTAAGGTCGGTATGTTATCACAGGTTCACCCACACAACACTTACAACACTAGAGAAGAGTACTCAGCTATTTGAAGCGAAAGCACTTGACAGAATTCTCATGTCTCCTCGAGAACGTTTGGTCCTTATAAGTATTTCCACTGTCTTGTCCTTTGCTAAGAAAGGATTGGGCCACTTGCTACGTTTGTTCATTACCTTTGTTACTTGCTCCTTGTTTTGTTGCCTTGTCAGAAAACTACTAAAATCCGTTTGCTAAGTATTCACAGGTATTTCCTGCTCCATACCACTGTTCAGCACCTTCTGCTCCTCATTGGGATCGACACTCCTATTTATCGAAAGTACTACAATACCCCCCCCTATAATTGTGGGTCATCAGGACACGCCAACAATGTGGTCAAAACTTTAGGATAGGATGACCCTAGGCAGACAAACAACACATTCCAAGCATCATATAAGCACATGACAAGCAAACAAGGCGTACCATAGGTACTAAGGGGTGACTACACGCCATAAAGGGGAGTACTATACTGGGGTATTGGTCCTAGGTAGGGATGTTACGAGGGTCTTGACTTATTTCTTGCCATCTGTTGTCGTTGGCGACATACTTGATCCATTTGGGGGGATGAAGGACTCCATTAGTAGGGTGATCTTGTAGTATCTTTCGTCGTTGGTAGCTTCTTTGGTTTTCTTGTCTTTGATTCTCTTCATCTCGGTACTTCCGTCTTAGCGACTTCCAAGTCGGACTTGTTTTTGAAAAACGGATCATTTGAAGGTAGACGAGAGATAGAGTAAGCCATTTTCAAAATAGTTGAAGTCAGAGAGGGTAAGATAAGAAGTCTTTGAAAAGCTTTTTAGAAAATAGTTTTCTATAGCCGGTGTTTTTCCGAAATCTTGGTTGTCCTCTCTAACATCCATGCTAACTAAGGTCTCCTACAGTTAGGATGGCTCTGATACCAAGTCTTTTGGAATCCCGGATTTACGGTCCGAGAGCACCCGTTATGCGTACAATTCATGTTTCCATGATTAGTGAGACATGAGCATAACCGACCAGTATCATTACATCATCCATATAATAATTAAGATTAAAAAACTTATAGAGTTTCCATCATGGAGATTACAACAACAATTGTAGAAGTCTTCAAGCGCAGAGTCCATGTCATGCCTTAACCTACAGGCGACTGACTGGGAAGACGGCCTAGCTCGCGTAGACGTCAGCAACCTCCATCGTGCCTCTTGCTTCTGAAAATTCTGGCCAAGTAAATAGCCAGGGACAATGTCGGTGAGTACTTTGAATGTACTCGAAAACCACCTTAAGAGAACAATAATAAACGATATGCAATATGGCTGTAGTAGGATGCCTCCATGAGAGGTTCTTTTATAAACTAGTTTTTGTTGAAAAACCTTTGTAAAACATTTTGGAAACCTTTTTTGAAAAGTTTTAAGAAAACACTAGGATTTGGGTCACCCATTTGTTTTCCTCCCGGTAATCTCATGACCAAACTCCTTCTCCTTTTACCGACCATCTCATGGTCAAAACACTTTCAAGCCATTTCTTTTCCAAAGTCCTTTTTGAAAACAAAACCAGCACCGCTCTACAACAACCTTCCCAACCGTGTATGACCGAGGACTTGGCTATTCGCATAGATTTACACTCTGTAGAGGTTGTACACTTTACCCACACCATTCGATTAACCATCCCTGATCTACACCGATTGAGGGTCGAATAACTGGTCAAGACCTTCTGGATGCTCTCTCCGATAAAGTGCCTACCCTATGATGTTAATCCCCTCAAAACCGGGACGCCCTATATAGTAACCATCCAACCGGAGCGCATTTTGCACCTCGTCTGGTGTGCGCTTTCAATGAGGGGCTCATAGTACCGCGTGGAGGCCCGTAGACCCTTTGTTCCTTCTCCCGGTCGATGCTAAGCATGGACTGTTGGCCGGAGAAGGCCCACCCTCCAGGGATTGTTTGCCCCTGTAGTAGTGTGAGCCACTTATACCAGATTAGACAAACTTTCATCCCAGCCCCGTCCCATTCCAGAGTAATGTGGTTGCACGGGTTAATTGTTCTAGCAAAAGTGCAAAGAACTGGGTGCGTTTTCATAAACATTTTCCTGCATCTTTCGTCCAATCCTTTGAAAAGAACCAAAACCTTTTCATTTTTCAACCTCACTTGGTAGGCCAAGCCTCACCAAGGTTTTCTCGTAAACCTTTTTTGTAAACTTTTCCGGTGTCTTCCCATCCTATACTTTTGCTTCGGCTAAAACAGGGTCTCCAAGGGTTTATGGTGTTAAGACACCATCTACCATACTAAGGAAAGTAGGTGTCATCAGAAGGGGTTGCACTTAGTAGTGCAAATGGTATTAGATAGAGGATCCAAGCCACTACCATATATAAAATCATCATAAGTAAAACAATGCAGTTTCATAAACAGTAGATAAACACACAGAAGTAAAGTGGTAGGACAAGGGCTAATGATGAAGAAGGTGGCTTGCCTGTGACCAGAGAGATGTCCCGTGCCTTCTTTAGAATACCATAAAACCAATAATAACATTAATGGAATAACTCGTTGCTTCCTTCTTCTAGGTGTAACGATTCGCACTATCGCCGTTATCGAGCATACATGCAAATAAACAACACCACGATCAAACATTGCATACAAACACCAAATCATACAACAAGCAATTGAAAAAACAAGTTTATAGATCAGTAAGGATTGAGGATTTTACTTTGGATACAAATGAAGCGCTTTGATTGTATTAGAGGATTTTCTATTCGGGTTTAAAGTCCACCACTGCCTAGATAAGGGGTTTTGGAAAAAAAGGCCAAGTTATGAATGATAAAATTGTGGGACAATAGTACCATGAGATAAGTATTGATAAATTGAAACCCACAAAAGTGGTTTCACTATTTTATCAATTACCATTGATTTATAATGGATTTTATAGTGATTAAAACTCTAGTTTGAGGAAATAATTCACCAGAATTGTTATGAAGTTCCAAAAATTATTTCCTTGGGTGATTAGGTGATATTTGGTGGACTGATTAGCTGAGAGTTGGAATCACCTCAAAAACATTACCAGAATGCCCTTGAGAAATTCACAAATACAGTTTTGGGAGAGATTTGTCTTTTTCATGAGATTAAATTTATAAAGGATTTTGATGTGATTCCTAATAAACATGTTTGGAATATTAAATACCTTTCTGTAGACATTGGAATCACCCTTTTTTGGTTTACAGAACTGAAGATATGAATTTATTTGTGAATTACCCATGTATAGAGAGGATTAATTCACCAAAATTCAAAGAGAGTTCAATAAATCTTGGGCTCCTTGGTTTTAATATGTATGGGTAAGTGGATGTCCATAGAGTTGGAGTTAGGTCAAAACCATTTGCGGTTTTACCTAGAGAATTTTATAAAGGCAGAAATTCTCTATTTTTGTTATTTTTACTAATGGAAAATCAGGAAGACATTTCATGTGGGGCCATTGGAATGTGCAAGGTATGATTAATACCTTTCAGCATCAATTGGATTTACTCCATTTGGAGTTGCATAACTCCCTGGGGATTTTATTGGGGAAAATTATACATTTGGGAACATGATTTATTGGAATTAAACTGAGGAATATTTGGGTCAAATCTTGGTGCTGCATGTTAGTAAAGAGATACAGTAACTTGGTAAAAATGTGCATGGGCATAATTAACTTATTTTGCATTTTTATTTAGATTTAAACATAGCATCTAGTTTCCAGATTCTAAAAATGTTTTAAATAAAAAGAAAACGGGCAGGGAGGACGCAGGTCGGATACTGACGGCCCAGGCGGCACCACTCCAGGCCGGCCCAGCTCACAACGCGGATGCGCGCGCAGAGGCGTTTGAAAGCCGTTCGCGGGCCCGGTGGCCAGGGACTCGCATCCCCAAAGGGGTATCGGGCTATTGGGGCCATCCGATCTACTCGCGATCGATGGCCACCAGCTATCTTCTTCCTCTGTCCTGGGGTGGACAAACCCTAGGGGGGTTCAGGAGTGTGCGGTGGCTCACCTACTGGGCCTACGGGCGATGGAGAGGTGGCGAAGGAGCGGCGGTTCCTCGTGGGGACCAGAACGAGGGGCGGCACGGGCGGTTTCTCCGACGAGAGGAGGCCTCATGTGCAAGTGACCGAGGGGCCTCGCAGGTGCTCGGCGGGGGAGATTTCCTGGTTGTACCCCTGGACCAGAAAAGTACATGGTTAGATAGAGGATGACCAAGAGGGTTCAGCATAGCAACATGCATGGGAGAAAGGGCTGGGGAGGGATCTCCAAGATCAGATCTTGTAAATGTCTGAGGTGCTCTCTCCTCTCTTTTACTCAGGCTAGCCAGGGCAGGAGAGGCGGGGAGAGTACTGGGAAGTGAGTTGGGAGCAGTGAGGTGAATGAGCAAGGGGACGGGTGGTGTACTGTCTTGTGGCCTTATAAACCGAAGGGGGAGGTCCATGGTGGACCTAGACCATGGGGAGGTTAAGGGGAAGGAGGTGGCTAGGCATTGGGCAATGAGGGAGAGAGGGGTGTGGGGCCTGCATCTCGACTAGGGAGAGAGGGGAGTGGTTGTGGCTTTCAATGCCCAAGATTTTTGAGTCATGCGTCCCCGTCTCTCAAACAAGCATAAGGGACAAAACATGAGGGGGTGCTATACTAGCTAGGACTATAGTACCACACGACCAGGGGTGTGAGGTGTGCTGTGTAAGTCTTAGATGACCAATCTTGTGATTGTTTGGTGGGTTTTGATTTGAGAAAATGCTTTGTTGGCAAAATTGACTCAACAAAGGTTGATAGAGAAGTTTGAAAACTTGTATTCAGGAAGGTGAGGCAAGGGTACTGATGTGTAGATAGATTCATTGTATAAGTCAAGTTATTTGGGATTTTTCCAAAGATTATTGGTCCACTTAAGATCATTTATCCAAAAGGGGCAGATGTAGATTCTAGAATCTCATTTGATATTTTTACATGGGACAAGGTTGGTTTTTGATGTGATATGGTCCTGAATACCATATTACACATTGGAGAATTTTATTGGAATTTATTGAGGTGAAAAATTATTTTTAAGGAATAATTTCTTGTTTCTGCCCTTTGATAAAAAGAGCAAAAATAAATAATAAAGAGTCTCAAAAATATTTATTTTTGAGTTTGAAAGATGGGATATTATATATAGGCATCAGATGTGTCTTGATTTGGCAATGTGATTAGGAGAAAAACAAACTTGCCTTCATACGATAGATTTTGATAATTTTGCAAGATAATGAGTTTAAATAGTTTTAGGTTCCAAATAATTATGGAAATTATTTGGAAAAAAATTATATCCAAATTAGATGATGTAAACTTGATTCACACATCATTATCCACTTGGGTTTTGAAGTATTTTGGTGAAAAAGGATGGAAACAAGATTTGGGAGAATCTAGGGTTTTATTATTTTCATGCCACCAAAACTTGGTTGGATTAGTGAGTTCATAGCTCACCTTGGTACAAGGGGTATATGGATAGCTAGAACAAGTTATATAGATGATCCTAGAAGCAATAATTGGGCTTGGTTGTAGCTGAGGTGGTCTAGAAGGGATGGCGAACTCTTTTGAAATTAAGGCTGCAATAAAAGAGTGGTCATGATGCCTCCTAAACCATGGGGGTTTAAGAATCAAAAAGCTCAAATGGAGACAAGTGAGGTATGGATTCATATACCATGGTTAGTAGATCATAACCATGCAAATAGTTGGTCAAGGGGAGGTGGCATATAGATGTGAGCTTCTGTCAAAGTAGGCAAGATGATAAGATTTGCAGAAAAGATTATTATCTTGACTACAAAACGATCATGGATGTGTAGGAACTTGAATGGATTAGCCAAGGTAAAGAGTTGTTTTTGTTAGTACTAATGATGTACTACAATATGGTTCAAATACATTCTCAAGAATGCACATAGGTTGGAAAAGATAGAGCTCCAAAGATTGAATCTAGATAAGAATTCCAGACAGCCATTTTAGCAGATTTAGGGTTCTAGACTAGAGTGCAAGTGTGGATGATTTTGAGAGGATGCTAGTTTCCAAACTCATGATAAATGGGATGATGTTAAAGTGTTAACTAAGTAGATAGGATCCATGCTTAGATTGGGTCTTCACTGAGTTGGAAACTATCAAAAGGGATTATCCCTGATTGATCTGATTAGGAGAGGAGATGATATCCAGATTTGGATGCTTGGTTTGAGATTTATGATCACAAATATAGATTGGGTCCTAAGGGATGAGCTACTATATTAGCTCACTCTTATTCCTAAGCAAACAAGGAAATTAGTAGATCAAGGCAATTCATCAGACAACAGATCAAGGCAATTCATCCTATCAAACTTATCCTACTACTAGGGTTACCATCAAGCCTAGCTTGAGGTAGGGATGTGTATTTTGGATTGGTGATGTTTTGAAGTAAGATAAGTACCTCTTGGTATTTCTACCAAGATTGGAGTGGAGGGGTTTTAGGAAAAAGGTTTTGGAAAACCTAGAGATAAGAGTGGTTGAATGTTCTGTCTTGAAAACATAAGGATATTGTATAGAGGTCTCCATAGTTTTGTTATAGAACTAGAAAAACCCTTTGTTGTGTCAAAGTCATCTTGGCTCAGGCTTTGAAATGCCAGAACATTTGAGAAAAAATGAAAGATGAGCCAAGACATCTCTTTTGTGAAATAGCTTTTATCAATTAGGGTTGAGATGAGAAGCATATTACCTAATACACATTCAGTTTCATGAACACAAGCAAACAAGTAAGCAAGCATTGCACCAAGTAACAAGAAAAAGTTTTTGTTCCCCCTAATTTTTGCCTTTTGGACTGCAACAGGGTTGCTGAAATTGGGATGTTACATGTTCCATAGCCTCTTGACAATGAGGAATACTCATAGCAGCTTGATATGTGTGTGGCTCAGAGGATGGATCCACAAGGGCAGATGTCATACAGATAGCATACCAGGCGGTGGTGTCATCGATGCCTTATCAAGGGGGAAGATGCAACTATGATTATGTGTATGTGGATGTAGGGCAACAGGAACCGTCGATGTCGAAGGAGCAGCCGAGGATAGCGACGAGCTGGGCGACGACAACAAAGGAGGCCCAGCTGGCCACGGGCTGGAGCTTGGCGATGCAGTGGAGTTGGACCGTGCGGGTGATAGGGAGATAGGCATCACGCGAGCGGGCGACACAATGTCCTACTGCAGCAGCGACAGGGTGGGCGATGCGGGCGTGGGTAACGCGTAATATCTCGACCGTGTGGGCGGCAAGTACGGAGGCTTCATGGGCCGCGGGGAGCAGGCCAGCGACGCAGGCGCTCCAGATGAGCTTGCGACTCACCCAGGAGCCAAGGTGACCGGCACTACATGGTCAGCATGCAGACCGAGACCATGCAGTGGAGCAACATGATCGATGTGCTCCAACATCGGCGGCGAAGTAGGAGCTGTTTCAAGATGCTCTAAATGGGAACCGCGTCCAGTTCCTGCACCATGATTAGGTAACAACATAGGAGAGTATGCAACATCATAAAATTAGTCAGTGGCAATGGAGGATGAATGCATAGGTGGTGGCTCAGTGTTGGATACAGGTAATTTGGTGAAAGGGAAAACATGCTCATCAAACCACGACATCCTAGGATATGTAGACACGATTAGTGGGAACATGAAGACACTTGTAACCTTTATGAAGAGAACTATAGCCAGGAAAGACACATTTTTTGGAGAGAAAATTCCAACTTATGTTTTTTGTAGGGTCGTAAATGCTGCTAGCAAGCACACCCAAACACCTTAAAGAAAGTATAATCAGGTAACTCATTCAGGAGAAGTTCAATGGAAATCTTCATGTCTAAAACACGTGTGGGAGTATGGTTGATGAGAAAACATGCAGTGGTTAAGGCATCACTCCAGAATCTAAAAGAAGCAGATGCATGTGCCAGAAGAGTAAGACTAGTTTCAAAAATATGAGGATGCTTATGTTCAGCTGAGCCATTCTGCTTCTGTGTATGTGGGCATGGTAAACGATGCGCGATCCCAAGCTGCTGAAAAAAGGCATTGAGATTGTGATACTCGCCACCCCAATCTGACTGAACATGAATAATCTTATGCTTTATAAGACATTCAACATGTTTTTCAAACTAAATAAAGATATCAAACACATTATATTTGCGCTTAATAAGATAAAGCCAAGTAAAGCGGCTGTAAAAATCAAAGAAACTGACATAATAGTTATGGCCACTGACAGAAGTCTGATACGTCGGAATCGTATCTATAATTTTTGATACTCCATGCTTGTTTAGTATCTACTTTGCTTTGTTTTGTCTACACTTTTAGGTGTTTTTATATATTTTCTGGAACTAACCTATTAACAAGTTTCCACAGTGCTAGTTGCCTGTTTTCTTCTGTTTTTGGTTCCAGGAAGGCAGAAAATCAATATTATCGGAATTGGACGGGACAAAAGCCAAAGTCAATATTTTATCGTGGGCAACACGAAGTCCATAGGAGAGACGGAGAGGCAAGCCGGGGCGGCCAAACCCCCCTAGGCGCGGCTAGGGGTAGGCCCACGGCTGGGCAGGGTGTGGCCCCTAGGTCACCTCACGGCCTCGGCTCTTCGCCTATAAGAATCCCCCGATGCAGAAACCCTAAGTATCCGATCAATATTCCACGAAACCGTCTGTAGCCGCCGCTGGCATCGTCCCTAGATCAGGGGGATCTGAAGTTCTTCCCGGCACCCTGCCTGTAACAACCCTAGTTTTATTAATGTTAATTAGGTTTGATTTGTGCATAGCATGAGCATCATCATTTAAAATGCATGCAAGAAATAATTACAAAACCCTAAACCCTGACTCCTTTCCTCTCTATATGAAATCGATTCAAATGGTTTGAAAATTTTGAAAACTACCAAAATTGAGGAGCCCAAATTGTTTATAAGGTATCCTACAATATTTCAAATATTTACAAACTCCTTTGTATTTTGAAACTATACGAAACAGATTACAAAATGGAAATACAAAAAGAGGAATTGAAAATAGAAAAGAAAATGGTTTCAGGATTAACAACTACTGCTAAACCTAATCTGGGCCGAGCCCATCTCTCTCCTCGTCTCTCCCCGACGCCAGTGCAGCGCGCAGTAGCCCAGCAGCCAACCACTCCCGGCCCATTTGCAGCCTGAGTCGGCCCATACCGGTTCGGCCTTCTATCATCGTCGTCTTCCTCGCCGATCGATCGCGGAAGCAGCTGCATGTCGTCTTGCCGCCGGCCGCCGCGTGCCAATATCAACGCCGCAACCCCCGAGCGTCTGTATGATCCCCAAAGCCTCCACGGAGGAGACCTAGCCCTCAGTTCCCTCTCTCCTCTTCTCCCGCGTGCAAACCCTAACCCTAGCCCTTGCAGTCACCGACTAGCTCCGCCATTTCCAACCTCTCCTCGCCCAGCTAAGGTGCCCAGGAGCTTTGCCTCGTCGCCCTCATCGTCTCTGTATAAGAACGCATGCCGGGAAGCCCAATGTGCGCCTGAATCGAGTTCGCCATCCCGTCGGTCATCATCGTTGCTGCCATTGATTCTCCACCGTCTGTTCTCCCCTTGCCTCTCTGACACTGGTACCATGTTCCTGGTGAGATTCTGAGCATGCCAGTGCTCTCCTGTTCCTCCCTCTCGCTCTCTGGCGTCCTTCCCACGAGCATCTGCCACCGCCATCGCTCGCCGTTGTCAGGCAGCCATCTCCGGTGACAAATAGCAGCGGCGCCGCCAATTTACGGCCCAGCGTGCACGCCCGCATCTAGCGCGCCTCCTCTCGCAGCCCCGCGCGCGCCCTACAGCCGAGCCCGAGCTCGATCTGTGAGCAATGGCCAAGATGACGTCAGCATGGCATCATACTGATGCCATATTATCTTTTCTTTTGTTTTATTATTTTGGTAAATGATTTTTGTATTTATTTCAGTAAAGGAAAATACCTGACATGTGGGCCCCTTCTGTAATTCAAATAAACATATTCATAAATGTTTTTTGATTAAATAAAATATTAAAAGTAATTCCAAAATATAAATTGTTTTATAATATCGCAAAAAATGATTTAAAAATGAAGAAATTCATAACTAATTCATTTTAAATCAGAAAAATACAAATAATATATCAAAATGTTCAGAAAAATGAGTTCTACCTAATTAAACTATAATGATGCATTTTCTAACAATTTTAACTGCAAGTTTAATTAGAATAACAAATTGAACCCATAGGTGATTCCGAGGATCCCCCTGTTCTAGGGTTTGCACCTCGCAGACCCTGTTTAAAATGGTCGAGCATGTTTAGGGTTTCAATTTCAATACAAATTAACTTTTCATATCATCATCCTTGTTTGAGCGTTGCATCGATGCCATGTGTTGATTGTTTCCCCTTTCTTTCCGGTGTTTGGTTCTTCTCTGGTAGAATACGATATCGAGATCAAGATCGAAGCCCGAGATCAACACCGTCGAAGCTTGAAGACAAATACTTGACCAACTAAAATCAAGTCAAGTACCCGATGTTCGAAGATCTGCTTATTGGTTATCAACAGGCAAAGTCAAGCGAAGCCCCACACATACATATGAATCCTATGCTTTCAAAGTATTTCATTCTTGCCATGTGCATATGATTCCAATGTCTTTTATCAATAGATAGAGTAATCCTAGCTGATGCATGTTTCCTTTATATCCTATATTCCCTGATCCACTACTCCTAGCATAACTAGGGTTTGGATTGTGAAGCGTTGCTAAAGCTATTATCTCTGTTGTGCTTAACCATGCATAGCTATTACCACTAGTCCATCCGGTTGATGAATCAGAGCTGCGAATGAACCTAGTATGACAGGATGACGTGGTAAGATCAGAGATGAAATTTAACCATGCTAAGGCTTGTATGGGAGGCCACGTGGGTTGTGGTTTTTGCAGTCTCATACTTTCTACCCTTAGGACCCGATGTTCTTGACTCTTGAACCAAGACGAGCGTACAGCCACACGGGGGCCTGGAAACCCCCTCTACCAACTAACTTGCTGAGTAGATTCCATGAGTCACATAGTTCGGGATTTCCATTCGACATACGCATCTTGGTTGTTATTGAATGGAGGTGAAGGAGGTGCATTCATAACATGTAGGTAAGCGTGTCCGGGAACAAGAGATGCCCGGCATCCGTAATCTTGAACCCCGCACAGATCATTAGGGACCGGCTTCGGGACTCGGCCCATTACGGCGGCATCTCCCTAGTGCGTGACTCATGGTCTTGGCAAAAGCAAGGTAAAGGTCGTGTCTAACCACCCTCCGCCGGCCTTCCAAGGAAGAGGGCTATTACTAGTGGCATTAAGAGAAGGTTAGTACGTGTGGGTAAAGTTGTACACCCCTGCAGGGTTATTAATCTTTTAGAAAAGCCGCGTCCGCGGTTTTGGACGAACTTGGGAACATAAGTGAATATCATAGAGAACTTGAACCTAACCATAAAACTTGGCAAGTTAAGTAATGTGTGCTTAAGGATGCTTCCTCAGTGACCGAGGGGTTTATCCTAGATAGGTTCAGCTGATGATGATTCAGTGGATATCAAAAGATGATCAAAGCTAGAGATACCGCTCTCTTATCCCCTTTTAAAATATTCCGATTAGTCGAGATTCTTATCCCTCTTGTTTCACAAAACAAAGATGGCTTTATGCAAAAAAACTCCACCATCCATAAGTCTTGCGGAGTACACCCTGTACTCACCCTTCCTTCGTTGATACTTTTGCAATAGAGTAAGTGTTACCATTGAAGATGAGTTCTTGACGGCATCGACATCGACGAGTAGTTTGGAGTTCCCAGTTGGCAGTCTGGGATCTATGGATTGGACATCATCGTTATGCTTCAGGCCTCTTAGGATATTTGTTAAGTTTGCTATACTTAATAGCATAATTTGCCTTCCGTTGTTTGATGTTTGTGGTCAGTGACCTCTGCTTGTAATATTTTGGTTCTCTGCTCAGTTATGAGCTTGATGTAATAAATTTTCGTGTTGTAGGGTCACTGTTATGTTATCAATTCTTTCTCTGTATGCTTCGAGATTTAGGTTAGACTTATATCAGACAGAGGTCTAGGATTTGTCTAGCCCTAATCCTGGGGGTGTCACAGGTTTTGGTATCAGAGCAGTACCGACTATAGGAAACCTTTCTATTGTTCAATGTTTTGTCTAGTACTTGTGAAAACTATTTTCAAAGATGAAAATTATGTGCAAAAACTCTGGTATGCTTCTTTTTCTTCTTATCTACTTTCGCTCTAATTCTGCGTCATATTACCTTGTGTTGATTTGGAAAAGTTTTGCTATCTCATCCAGTCTTTCAAAACATAGGTGCCTCTTTAGGAATGCCGGTTCTCAACCATGTGACCTAGTGTTAAGTTCTCTAGAGTCAGTTGTGTGTGTTCCTTGTTTCCCTTGTTCTGTTTTAACTAAGAGATTTCTTTCCATCATAATCTCCTTGTTTTATGGGTCCACAACATCATGTTGATGGTTCCTCAATGTTCTGCTCTAGGCCTCGAAGTTTCTTTTCGCCTCATGTGCCTCCTTTTATTTGTTCGGGTACTTTAGAAGTTGTATCTTCTTTTGGAAGCTACCTCGTGATTACTACCTTGTGGTACCCTCTGTGCTACTAAGATAATATTTACTCCTTTCTTTGGGTTTTAACCCTTGGACTTGAACCTAAGATCCCCAATTATGCTGGATTCCGGTGTTGCGAATCTTGTACATGAAGTTGGCCTTTAACCGAAGATCCATTGTTGACCCCTATGGTTAATGTTCACACATTACCTCAGGATGGCTAGTACCTTCTAGTATAGACTTCAAGCTTGTGGATATTGTCGCTACTGAACAGTGACGATAAAGGACTTCCCCTACCACATGCTATGGCAGATGTTCTTTAATGGAACCAAATAGATCACGTCAAGAGCACTCTCGTGAGTCTCGCATCTATACTCGTGACTCTGCAAAACCTTAACTCTTCATGCATTGGTCTTCGGAAGATTGTTGACTTATGCATCCGCATATCGGGATTCCGTCCTGAGCATGTTCCTTTTTCCTTGTTGCTTTCCGACCCTTGTCTACAAGTTGGTAGTCAAGCAGTAGTGTGCACCGGTGTCTTCCAATGCAATATACTCTTGTGGTCCGTTAAGACAAACCAGTTCGGGATGTCAGGAGAAACAAACTCCAGTACCTCGTCATATCCAGGACCAGGTCAAAGTGTTGTAATCCGCGGATCAATAATCGTTGATTAGCTTATGTTCTATTCTACCTTAACGTATCACACCCTTTCTATATCAAGAGGTCGTGCTGAGTATCATGACCCTTTTAAAGCAGTGATGCTCTTACACATATTTACCCACCCTTCCTCGAGCTTTCGCGCTCAGGAATGTTGCGTGTGCATAATAATGTGGCCATTCAAGATTCCTAGCAATTTACATTGCTTTGAACTCAAAGGACATTTGTATCATTCTTAGAGTGATGGTTAACCCTATCACTATGCCAAGGATGATTGTGATACCAAGTCTGTTCGTCTAGTACACTCTCTTTGGTCAAAGAGTTAGGTTCATACCGAAGCTCTGAGACTAGGTATTATTGCCTTACCAAGCAAGTTTCCTCTCGATCCAAATGACATATCGGTGGTCCGTGATATTCTAGATGTCTACTAGAAGTATAGCCATGTTGCCACATGATCGTGTTGTCAGGTTCTTGAGTAAGTTGTTTCTTTAAACCGCTCCTTTCTCCAAGTATCCGTACTGGAAACCCCTGAACAAGTTGGTTGAGCTTAAACAACAACTTGGAGAGTTGTAAGATAAAAGTTCTATCCAACTCTGTTCCTCCTTTATGGGATGTCTAGTTTTGTTCGTGTTGAAGCAGGATAATAAGTCCTTTGTGGATATGTTATCATTCCCGCCTTTGATTTGATTTGGGTTATCGTCAAATAAAACTCAGTTCCAAGGATTATTTTGATGGTGTATCCATTTGTGATGTTTCACTTAAGTACATCTTCATGTCCTCTGGTCTGACCAATGTCTATGCCTTGTTCATATAACATATGAGTTCATATTTTGGAGTATCCTGATAAGTCTGTTATTGAGACCATCGATAACATTCTTAACTTCTCCATGTGATATCATATTAGTATGGAACATCTAGCATTAATGTTTGAAACTTTCAAGAACCATATTGGAGTTATCTCGAATTATGTGTTCTGGATGTTGGAAGTAACCTTCTTTGGTTCACGTGCAAATTGTTGAAAGTTGTCGCCGTGGATTCGAGTAGAGTTATCTTCGTTTCCTCAGGACTCATTCCAAGTTAGTCAAGCATGTGCGAAGTGTTCTTGATATGGTATGCTAATACCTTCATATTGTGAGAAGTTTCTTGATGCATACCAAGCCACTGATTGATTTGTTCACGGAAGATAAGAAGTCCAACAAAATTTCTATATCCTCCTAATTGTTTCTTAACAAGGATTCAAATTATGTTTCGATGCAAACAATTCATGAAGATGCAATTATCTTTTGATAACGTGCTATCACATGGGTTCCGCAATCTAGCTCATCTTTTGGAGCTTGACATTGAAGTCCATGTCTTGAGAATCTAGTGACTTTACCTCTATGGTAAATGTTGCACCCTTTCTATTCGGATATGCTGAGTCTGAAGTATCTCTCCGCTTAACCAAAGCTGAATCTCAAGCAGCAATAATGGTTGGTGTTCCTCAAGGTTACGATGTAGCTCTATTGTAACTCTGGCAAGAATGATGTTATGGTTGTCACAATTAGACAGAAGACCTATTGTCAAATTATCTTGAATCAGCAATAACAACCACTCTTCATGAGGCATCTTCTATGATTTATTATAGGAGTTGTGCTTATGGTTTCCTTTGGGTCCGAAGTCTGACCTTTACTTGATGACTGATTGAAGTCTTGTTAAAAGTTTGTTATCAGTATCTCGAACATCAAGGATAACATCTAAAGTAGTGTTTCTAAATGTCTCTCGGTCGATTCTCCAGACCCTTTCTACGATGGCAAGCATCTTGTTCTACCAAGTACTTGGAGTCTGAGAATGAAGTTTCTTTCTTCTCGTGTCATCAGGAATCTTCTCAACTATTCATCTTGGTGGTGTAAAGTGATATCATGATCTTCGGTAAGGATTTTGATAGTCCTGGATGAATTAAAGAGTTTCCTTCCCATTTTCTTAAACATGTTCGAATAGCGACCATGATTTTGATAATCAATAGTTTCTCTTGTTACATGTTCCTGGTGACTCTTATGAGTCCTCTCCACCAAAAAGACACCTCTTTAGCCTTATGTTGAATCAAAGAGTGACCCTTCTATGTCAAAAGTAGTTCAATAGCTTGGTTTTGTTGGTATCTATCTTTTCCACCTGTAAATTTCTAATTAAGTCTAGTAGAGGTTTACCTCTTGAAGTCTGTGGTCAAGTTCTTTCTATTGGAAGCTTGCTTCCATCTGAAGTCAAAACTGTTCTGCAAGCTACATGGTCTCAATCCTTATGAAGACCAGTTATCTATCACCTTGAAACCTTATCCTTTTGTTTCCTCCTCTACCTTGGCGTGTTTCATGTCGTTGACTTTAGAGATGTTTGTGAATCATCTATCCATGAGTTGACCATGAGATACTCAGTTTGTGGTTCTGTGTCATTCCCTCTCTTCCTTAGTGTGAGAATCCACCTCGAAGATTATGAAGCGCTTCATACATTCATCATGGTGGTATGGATCAATCTCTTCGAGAATATCGTCGAAGTTTAGTGTAACCATGTTTGTTCTATCTTCCTACCTAGGAATCTCGGGTCGAGATTCTTTTACGGGGGATAGAATTGTAACAACCCTAGTTTTATTACTGTTAATTAGGGTTTAATTTGTGCATAGCATGAGCATCATCATTTAAAATGCATGCAAGAAATAATTACAAAACCCTAAGTCCTTTCCTCTCTATTTGAAATCAATTCAAATGGTTTGAAAATTTTGAAAACTACCAAAATTGAGGAACCCAAATTGTTTATAAGGACTTCTGCAATATTTCAAATATTTACAAACTCCCTTGTATTTTGAAACTATACAAAACAGATTACAAAATGGAAATACAAAAAGAGGAATTGAAAACAGAAAAGAAAAACGGTTTCAGGAATAAAAACTATTGTTAAACCTAATTTGGGCCGAGCCCATGTCTCTCCTCGTCTCTCCCCACCGCAAGTGCAGCACGCAGTAGCCCAACAGCCAACCACTCTCGGCCCATTTGCAGCCCGAGTCGCCCCGTACTGGTTCGGCCTTCTATCGTAGGACGATAATCCTCGCCGATCGATCGCGGAAGTAGCTGCGTGTCGTCTCGCCGCCGGCCGCCACGCGCCAAGATCAACGCCGCCGCCCCCGAGCGTCTGTATGATCCCCAAAGCCGCCACGGAGTAGCCCTAGCCCTCGGTTCCCTCTCTCCTCTTCTCCCGCACGCAAACCATAACCCTAGCCCTTGTAGTCACCGATGAGCTCCGCCGTTTCCGACCTCCCCTTTCCCATCTAAGGTGCCCAGGAGCTTCGCCTTGTCGCCCTCATCGTATATGTAGAAGAACGCATGCCGGGAAGCCTACTATGCGCCTGAATCAAGTTCGCCATCCCGCCGGCCGTCGTCGTTGCTGCCATCGACTCTCCACCGTTTATGCTCCCCTTGCCTCTCTGACATCGGCACCGTGTTCCTGGTGAGATTCTGAGCACGCTAGTGCTCTCCCCTTACTCCCTCTCGCTCTCTGGCGTCCTCCCCACGAGCATCTGCCACCGGAGCCGCTCGCCGTTGTCGTGCAGCTATCTCCGGTGACCAAATAGCAGCGGCGCCGCCACTTTACGGCCCAATGCGCACGCCCGCATCCAGCGCGCCTCCTCTCGCAGCCCCGCGCGCGCCCTACAGCCGAGCCCGAGCTCGATCTATGAGCAATGGCCAAGATGACGTCAGGATGGCGTCATGCTGATGCCATATTATCTTTTCTTTTGTTTTATTATTTTGGTAAATGATTTCTGTATTTATTTCAGTAAAGGAAAATACCTGACATGTGAGCCCCTTATGTAATTCAAATAAACATATTCATAAATGTTTTCTCATTAAATAAAATATTAAAAGTAATTCCAAAATATAAATTGTTTTATAATATCCCAAAAAATGATTTAAAATGAACTAAAAATGAAGAAATTCATAACTAATTCATTTTAAATCAAAAAAATACAAATAATATATCAAAATATTCAGAAAAATTAGTTCTACCTAATTAAACTATAATTATGCATAGTTTAACAACTTTAACTACAAGTTTAATTAGAAGAACCAATTGAACCCCATAGGTGATTCCGAGGATCCCCCTGTTCGAGGGTTTGCACCTCTCGGACCCTGTTTAAAATGGTCGAGCATGTTTAGGGTTTGAATCTCAGTACAAATTAACTTGTCATATCATCATCCGTGTTTGAGCGTTGCATCGATGCCATGTGTTGATTGTTTCCCCTCTCTTTCCGGTGTTTGGTTCTTCTCCGATAGAATACGATATCGAGATCAAGATCGAAGCCCGAGATCAACACCGTCAAAGCTCGAAGACAAATACTTGACCAGCTGAAATCAAGTCAAGTACCCGGTGTTCGAAGATCTTCTTATTGGTTATCAACATGCAAAGGCAAGCGAATCCCCACACATACATATGAATCCTATGCTTTAAAAGTATTTCATTCTTGCCATGTGCATACGATTGCAATGTATTTTATCGATAGATAGAGTAAGCCTATCTGATGCATGTTTCCTTTATAGCCTATATTCCCTGATCCACTGCTCCTAGCATAACTAGGGTTTGGCTTGTGAAGCGTTGCTAAAGCTATTATCTCTGTTGCTTAGCCATGCATAGCTATTACCACTAGTCCATCCGGTTGATGAATCAGAGCTGCGAATGAACCTAGTATGACAGGATGACGTGGTAAGATCAGAGATGAAAGTTAAACATGCTAAGCCTTGTATGGGAGGCCACGTGGGTTGTGGTTTTTGCAGTCCCATACTTTCTACCCTTAGGACCCGATGTTCTTGCCTCCTTAACCAAGACGAGCGTACAGCCACACAGGGGGCATGGAAACCCCCTCGACCAACTAACTTGCTGAGTATTTTCCATGAGTCACATAGTTCGGGATTTCCATTCGACATACGCATCTTGGTTGTTCTTGAATGGAGTTGAAGGAGGTGCATTCATAACAGGTAGGTAAGCATGGTCGGGAACAAGAGATGCCTGACATCCGTAATCTTGAACCCCACACACATCATTAGGGACCAGCTTCGGGACTCGACCCGTTACAGCGGCATATCCCTAGTGTGTGACTCATGGTCTCGGCGAAAGCAAGGTAAAGGTCGTGTCTAACCACCCTATGCTGGCCTTCCAAAGAAGAGGGCTATTACTAGTGGAATTAAGAGAAGGTTAGTACGTGTGGGTAAAGTTGTACACCCCTGCAGGGTTATTAATCATTTCGAAAAGCCGTGTCCGCGGTTATGGACGAACTTGGGAACGGATGTGAAGATCATAGAGAACTTGAACCTGTAGAGGTCCCAACCTTTAATAAGGTAGAGATCCCTTTGTTTACAATGCTAGTACCTGGATCAATAACTAGCATCGACAGTTTAAGATGTAATATCAAGAAACAAAGGTCATAATACAACTTTATAACCAGGAATAAAATAATTCATTACATCTTACATAGCTCATTTGGCTAGCTCATTACAATATAGAAGAAATAACTATATAGCATGGAGTCCTTCATCTTCAAAGTGCCACAGGCAATCATGTTGGTTGTAGACTTGTAATCCTATTCACACACTTCACTAACATCAAACAAACCTGCAACATAATAAATTACAGCCACAAGGGTCAATATATTTGAATTTTATTGGCAAGTGATACTATGGTAGTATAGTGTAGTCTATCATCTATATGCATTTTGCTAAGTGGAGCTTAGGCTTGGTTTGCTCAAAATAGATTTTCCTTATCATTTGAAAACACTAAGTTTTTATTTGTCAAATCACCCAAGGCATCTACCAATAGACATTGGTGATCCTTTAACCCTATTTCAACCACAAGTTTTTAACTTAGAAATTGGGATGAGGAGATTCTTGATAGCTTCCATGTCTTGATGCTCAAATTGTCCATTGCCGGGGACACGACTAAGTACTTAGATTTTACTCTCTCCATAGGTGGTGCACTTTCCCCACAAGACTCGACATGCATCGAGACAAGATCTTTCAGAAGCCTTCCCTTAGACCAAAATGGACGCGTTCCCAAACCTATCACCCCCTACCACCAACTGTCCATTTGGCTAAGTTATTGCAACCTATATGATCAAGGCAGAGCCCATATTGCCATGTGGCTGCACTTGAAGCTTCTCAACATTTTACATCTCAAATCTCTTTGTTTCTGGGTGGCTTTCCACAAGTGAGATACACTAGGGTAGGCCATAAATATGGGGCCCTGTGTAACCACTCAACATAACCCATTCACAACCATTCCACCCAAGTGATTCATTCACATAGTTGTTTTATTAAACAAAACACAAGTCATTGACTTAGAAATATTTCATAGCATGAATATAATCCACCCTTATTTTCTACTAGCCAAGCTAAGCATAATAGTAGCAAGAATCTTAACTTAGGGAAAATTATACTAAGGCATCATCTACTAGGATTTGCCATGGCATAGAATACTTAGTAATATTTCCATGCAAGTCCTACTCAAAATATCACTAATGCATAGTGAAAATAATAGGAAAAAAGTATGAAGCGCCACTTGCCTTTTTAGTAGAGAATATATATTCACTCCTTGATCTTTTAATAGTCACACTCTTCAAATTTCACTACAATTCAATCAAGGCACAAATTCAATCTAGCATTCAAGCAATTCACCACACAGAATAAAGAAAACAAAACAATGCATGCAAGAATGCAAAAGATTATTTTATTTGGAAAGGTGGTCTCTAATAGGTTATAAACATTTTAAAACACCTATTTATCATTTATAAAAGTGGCAATGTCATTTGAAAACAAGTTAGTGAAAAATGCGATTTAAATCATTTTTGTTTTGCTAGCAATGATTTTAATCAAAGGGATAATTTCGAATGTTAGCCAAAATGTTTTTAAACTCCAATATTAATTTTTATGGTCAAAGTGTTTTAAAACAATTCTATTTACAAAAGGTTTCACCCAAAATTATTTTTAAATCAAAGCAACATTTTATTTTACTAGAAACGCCTTTAATCAAAGTAATAATTTTCTAAGGTTAATCAAATATATTTTTAAATCGCAAAACTTGGTGTTTAGGGTCAGAGATTTTAAATCAAACCATTTTCAAAAGGTTTTACTCAAAAAGCATTTATAAATCATAATCAACAATTTTATTTAACTAGAAATGATTTTATTCAAGGAATAATTCCTTAGTGTCACAAAATATACTTTTAAATCCAAAATTTGGTTTTTATTGTCAGTAGGTCCAAACAAACCATTTAAAAAATATTTTACACTAAAATCATTTTTAGAATAAATGTTATAACCAAAATAGGCCTACACATGTTTCTGCAAAAACAACTAATTTTACAGAAGAAAATCACTAAACAAATGGCATGATTGGAAAGTATTCTTTTTTTCTGATTCCAATGATATAAAATTTGTAAATTTTGGACATGTAGACTTAAAGTTATGAATTTTTCAAATTCAATCATCTAATAGAACAAATCTGGTTTTTAAAACAGTGTCTGGGCCACGTGTCTGTATTCTATTGGACAATACCGGTTCGACAGGATCGATCAATGTGGGCTATTGGATTAAAAGGGGATTGCACGACTCAGATCTAGCATACCATTTCACTTAAGTCAATTTATCCTAACCACGCGATCAAGATCTAACGGCTGTAGTGCCTTGACCAAAGTCTGGCAGCGCGGCTCTACTTGCGACGGTTCTGGAGGAGTAGGAAGCAAGGGAGTAGGAGAGATGGCTCACCAGATTTGCTGAGGCGTGAGGAAGCTCAACGTACTCATCGTTGGGCTGGGGGCGCACGGTGGCGACGGGGATTGCTCGCTGGAGAAGCTTCTGGCGATGGGTACGGCTGCTCGTCGATGGAGGCGATGATGTAGGGCGTGCTAGGACAAACCGAAGGCGCCGTTAGATGCGTAAGAGGGTCGCGAGCATGGGAGCATCAAAGAGAGGGAAAAGTTCGGTCGGGGTTTACCTGGAGAGCTCGTCGGAGAAGTGGCAGACGGTGGCGACGTTCTGTCGTCGAGGTTGCCGACGTTAGGGGGCACGCGCGATCAAGTGGAGGTTACTGGTAGATGCGTACGGGGATGGGGAGCAGGCTCGTAGGTGCCAGGGAGAAAGGGGAGGTAGGTACTGGCTGGAATCGTGGCCGGAGTGCCGTCGGGGACAGTGGTGGTTTCGGCTCAAATTGAAACGGCCTAGAGGCAGAAAGGGAGGGACGAGAGAGGGGAAATTGGGAGGAGAGAGAGGCCCTAAATCGAGCATGGTCGTGAGCGATAATCACTGAGCCATTACCGCGAATTTACGCCGGGGAGTTAACGACAGAAACGGACGAGAGGAATAAGGGGGCGGGTTTCACGCGAGGAAGAAGGTGACAGCGCGAGGAGTAAGTGGGAGACTGGGTTGTTCCGCGGGTGATAAAGAGTGGCTCGCGGGGAGAGAGGTGGGCTAGCTGCTGGGCTTTAGTTGGGCCAGGTTCTGGGCTGGGGTTTCTGGGCTGTTCCTTTCCTTTTTATATTCTGTTTCTTTTTCTTTTTCCTTTTCTATTTTTCTATTTTTGATTTTTGTTCAAATAATTCAAACACCATTTGAATTCAGATCTTTAACAAACTTTCAGCAAGCTTTTAAGACTTTTTATTATTGTATTTTAAAGACCATTTTGGAATAATTCTTTTATTCATTTATTGTTTATTATTTATTTAAAATAGGCACTTGCCTTTATTTAAATAAGATTTTAAATATATTTTCAAACTTCTATTTGAATTCGATTATTTAACCAAACATTATTTAGTAGGTTTTATTTATTCACTAATGTGTTTAAATAATTCACTTTGAATTATTTTTAAAATATTTTAATACGATTTATTAATCATTTAAATTGGGCAATTGACTTTATTCAAATAAAAATCAAATATGGTTTTAATCCCATATAAATTTTATTCAAATAATTATTTTATTCCTTTTAATTTAATTAGATAACTTTTATTCCCTTTAGGAAAATTCCAATTTATTATTTTCTCATGATTTAATTAATCGTTTACTTTAGGAATTTGTCTCCAATTAAATATAATTAGAATATGGTTTAATCCTATATGTTTTTTTATCTGAATATTCTTTATCCATTTATTTTATTTGGATTATCTTTATTTCATTTACTTATGGATTTAATTCAAGATTTTAAATTCTCTTCTAAATAATTTCCTTGTAATTTATTATTTAGGCAAATTGTCTTTATTTAAATAAAATTGGACATTGTTCAATCCTTATGATTTTATTTAAATAATATTTTACTCCTTTTTATTATTCAGTACTTTCATTTGTTTATGGATTTGGCCAAGATTTAATTTGGCTTTTATATATTCCTTATTTATTTATTTCTTTTTTGCCTTATAAAAAATCCATATCTTTTTATTTATAGATCCAAAATTGGTGATTCCAATTTGTATAATTTCCTTTAATATGTTTTTATCCTTTTATATCTCTTTAGGGTTATTTTTCTCAAAATTTGGTATGGATTTTAGTTAGGAGCTTTATTAGCTTTCTAAATTAATTGCTTATCTTATTATATTCAAAAGTTTTTTATCCATGGTTCGAAATTAAGTGAAACCAATTTCTATGGTTTCATAATATTTTTATTTGTCATTTTGATCACTTATAAATGTTTGTAGACAAATGTTTATATGGATCAAATCTATAGTCTTTGAGAGATCTTGGAAATGATTTTTTTCCATTAGGGTTTTAGGGTTTTGGTTTAGCTTTTCCAAGTGTTTAAATTTCAAGATACATTATTTATGAATGCATTTCACTTGATTGAAATTTGTTGGATTCCATTTTATTGAATTTTTTTTCAAGAAGGGTTTTGGTGTTTCCATTTAGAAACAAAAAGTTCCTTTTCACTCTAAATTTCAACAATTATTTATTTTGTTTATTTATTTTTCACATTTCAAAATTTGGAAAATTTTGGGATGTGACAGAACCTAACCGTAAAACTTGGCAAGTTAAGTAATGTGTGCTTAAGGATGCTTCCTCAGGGAACGAGGGGGTGATCCTAGATAGGTTCAGCTGATGATGATTAGGTGGATATCAAAAGAAGATCAAAGCTAGATATAGCGCTCTCTTATCCCCTTTAAAAATATTCTGATTAGTCAAGATTCTTCTCCCTCTTATTTCACAAAACAAAGATGGCTTTATGCAAAACAACTCCACCAGCCATAAGTCTTGCAGAGTACACCCTGTACTCACCCTTGCTTCGTTGATACTTTTGCAGCAGAGTAAGTGTTACCATTGAAGATGAGTTATTCACGTCATCGACATCGACAAGTAGTTTGGAGTTCCTAGTTGGCAGTTTGGGATCTATGGATTGGACATCATCGTTATGCTTCAGGACTCTTAGGCCATTTGTTAAGTTTGCTATACTTAATAGCATAATTTGCCTTCCGTTGTTTGATGTTTGTGGCCAATGACCTCTACTTATAATATTTTGGTTCTTTGCTCAGTTATGAGCTTGCTGTAATAAACTTTCGTGTTGTAGGGTCACTGTTATGTTATCAATTCTTTCTTCGTACGCTTTCGAGATTTAGGTTAGACTTATATCAGACAAAGGTCTGGGATTTGTCTAGCCCTAATCCCGGGGGTCTCACACTGCCGGAGGGGAGATGATCCCTCGGGCCTTCTCTCTGGTATGATGTGTGAGTAGTTCCACCTTGGACTATGGGTCCATGTAGTAGCTAGATGGTTGTATCTCCTCCTTTCATGTATAGATCTTGTGAGATCTTGTGAGCTCCGTTCATGATCAAGATCTAATCTATTTGTAATCATGCATGTTGTGTTTGCCAGGATCCGATGGATATTGAGATTACTATGTCAGATTGATTAATGGTTTTGTATTTATGATTCTATCATGTCTGTGTTGTTTCCAACGAAGCGTCCCACGACAAGTGTTGGGCGTTATCACCATCATCGGCAGACCCCTCACCATCGAGTTCATCTAGGGGTGGCTACTCATCTCGTGTGTGCCAGCTCTATGGGAGTGAAGGTTACTAGGCCTCCAAGTGCCATCATAGTTTCTAGAAGATCTTCCTCAGCGTCGACCATGACAACAAGGACACGAGGAACACCGAGTGTCAAGACGCCATGGCCAACTGCCTGGCACCGAAGGACCAGTCGGGACATACTTGGTCCTACTCCATTGACCCCCACTGGTACATGGACACTAGGGCCAAGGATCACATGATGAACGAGAAGGGAAAACTTCACACCCGTGAGGCTTATCATTATCCTGACAAGGTTCACACCGCCAATGGAGCAGGTATGCACGTCTCTCATATTGGTCAAGTGATGAGTGCATATTTTCATCATGTTTTAAGTTATTATTTTGCATTGTAGTGGTAGGATCTTGGTATTTTACAGCGTTCACGCACACCTTTTATATTTATTTTCACCAGGATCAGTTCAGATGATGGATACGATGGACACAATTCTTGGACCAGTTATACTGGTGTGAAAAGGAGCTAAAAACAATGTAAATTGCTTATTTGGGAAATATTAATAACACTAGAAGAAAACCCGAAGCAATTGGAGTGTACAGAAGGGTTAACGACCAACTATACAGCGGGACGAAATATTCCGGCCGTATAGTTGGCGCTGACATCGCCTCCTCAATTAGTTTCTCCCCGTGCAACTGGATCAGAGAGACGACATACAAAACACCTAGAAATCACCAAACCTCACCTTCGGAAGGCATCTGGATGGGGAACTCATCCATCGGGGATCCTTCTTCGCCCTACGCAGATCCAGGAGGCTAAGGCATCGATCTTCATCATCAACCGCTGTATCACCACTATCTCCATCCATCCCATCTACATCTTGTCTAGATCTTGTTGTAATTTCCATACTCGTTGTGGATTTATACAAGTACTAATCATCTATGATAGATTCCATTACTTTTGCCAGGATGTTGATTGCCTCCATGTATGAGTAGATCATTAGTTCTTGGGAGATGGAGAAATCCTAGCATGATATTTAAATAAGATAAATTTTATTATGATTTTCATCGATGTGACCATGTGTTATATTGTCTTCATCTTGATGTTGGGAGAAGTCGACCTCTCAATATTTGCCTCTTGTGGGGACTTCATGAAAGGAACTACTTGTTGGTAGACGGAGGTGTGTTAGCACTTACAGTCACTATAAAGCTGTTGGCACTCCTTACATATCAACTTGGGAATCGAGGAAACTCACGAAACACTATCCATGCCATGTGATACATCGTGCGGGATTAAGTCCCTTAATAGCGCAGTAATTCAATTGATGTTGATTGCTGTCTGCTATGGTTATGAGGATGATGTGGGCAGTGGTTGTTGCCTATTTTTCCAAATACGGAGTTCCTCCCACACATACATAGTTGAGAATGTTCATGATAATAATCTTTACCTTAGCCCTTTATAATGCTAGTGGTGTATCCACTAATCCCTGAGAATGCTTTTCCCCAATGAAGTTTCAAATCTCTTTTACATACGCAATACTTACTTTCTGTATTCGGTTTTGTTTACTTTACTCATTGGTATCTTATACCAAAACCCAAAAACTACTTTTTACACAATACTCGCATTTTATCTTGTTACTTAGAACTTCATTTCAGCATTTCTATTTTAGTATTTAATTCAAGAATTCTTAGACTCAGACTCCTTCTCCATGTGGGATCGATATGTTTATTTCGAAACTAGCTACAAACAATCTGTGCACTTGCAGTCATCAAGCTATTTTTTGGCACCGTTATCGGGGAGCTAAGCGTTGTAAGTCTTTTAGTTTTTGCTTATTTATTTTAGTCTTGCTAACTTTTGTTTTGAGTTACAGTTTTCCACCAACATGATGAAGTTTGAGCATATGACTAGTGCTAACCCACTTAGCCACTTTGGGAAGACCTATGATATTTATAAAAGATACAAATCCAATGAGAAGACAAGGGGGTTTGAAATAAATGCTCTACTACATGGTATTCTACACAAGAAACAATTTACTGGAGATGAAGAAGATCCTGATCCATATGAGCATATTGCATGCTTCAAAGATAGCACTTTCGAACTACCGGGGTATACCGCTAATGAGGTAAGGGTTAAACTCTTTAGTCAAACTTTGACAAGTACATCTCTCTCTACCCTCAGAAGCCACTACTAACTAGAATAATTTATCTTGTGAATTTATATCAAAATATTATGCATTATCAAAATATTTTGGAATTAGGCTTCTTATAATGACTTGGAGGAACTATCCTAATGAAGGACTAGTAAGAGCTTGATGGGGATATGCCTACCGGGGTATACCTAGCAGGACGTTTCCGACTGGCCCAAGACCTGGCGAGTGGGCCTGTAGAACGGCGAGTGGATCAAAGCCCAGCCAGGAGTCGAGCGACTGGAAGCTGAAGGCCCAGGCGAGTAGATAGGCCCAGTCGGACTAGGTTAAACGACTACTGAAGCTGTAACCGAATCGGTTGAGATATGTAAACCCTAGGGGAGGTGAGCCTATATAAACCTCCCAATAGGGCGAGTAGAGACACGTTCCCTCATACACCCAAGCGCCTAGCCGCCGAGCTCGCCCATTGTAACACCTCCATAATACAATCTAGAAGGAGTAGGTCTTTACCCTCCGGGGGGCCGAACCTGGGTAAAACCCTGTGTCTTTGCCCTCATCTCGCACCGCAGATGGCTGGCCGCCCTTGCCCCTCGTTCTACTACTCGCTGCCGATTGCAGCATCTGCCGTGACAATTCCCACGATAGTGGCGCCCAACGTGGCCTGGCCGTCCGGCCGGTGTTCTGCGGCGAGATCCAATCTGCCCATCAACGACGGCCGCCACCGCCGCATGATAGCGATCGGCGAGATGCTCCAGATCTTGCCGAGCTACGTCCGTGGCGCGACGTCACGCCGCGGCGTGATCCCCGCCATCGGCACGATCAGCCTCTTCGTCGGCCTCACCGACGTCATCGTCTCGGAGGACTCGGCTCGCATCCGCGAGTCGCCGCCACGCGATCGGCTCTCCGAGAGCCAGATCCGCACGATCCACCGCCTCGCCTCCGAGTACAACTCGGCCCACAGCAACGTGGCCGGGAATTCAGCGGCCGCAGAGGATGCGGCCCTCACCGACGACGCCGACTCGGTGACCTCGGCATCACTCGCCGGATCCATCACCGCGGCCTCATCCGCGGGCTCCATCGCCCAGGTCTCCAACGCGGGAGATTTCGAGGACCCCTCCATCCTCGGGATCTTCGAATTCGACTCCGGGTCGGAGAACTCCGCCGACCTCCGCGATGGAACCGGTCGCCACGCCGCGACCTACATGGCCACCGGCGCCGATCCGCCGGAGGATCCTTTCTCCACCCCGATCCCTCCTAACGCCACGGCAACGGAGGTCGAGGAACTCCGCTGGCGGCGGAGGTGGTACGAAAGAGCAAGCGGCGCAAAAATTTTGCCTCGGCGGTGGCAACAGAGCTATCACGCTACCACCAGCAGCAGATCAGGTCACGCCTAAACCCCACCGTTCAGGGGCGTGCCCTGAACTTCGATGACGAAAACGACCCGGCCCGCGTGGCCGAGCGCGCGATCTGCGAGAACGCGCCACCCGGACGAAGCGCCCGGCCCCCGCCAGGATCAACGGCGAGGGGCGCCCCACCTCCACCCAACGGCACCCCTCCTAGGGACCAGCCGCGGATAGTAGTCTCCTCATGGGAGCGAGACGCGAACGGCCTCCCACTGTTCTCCACCCCAATGGACAACCTCGTGGCAGGTCGAGCAGCAGCCGACATCATCACCGCCACCGGCGACGGCGCCCTACAGATCCAATACGTCAGGGCCCTGCTCGCGAAGGCCGTCGAGCAGCAAAAAGCGGGCGCCGACTCGGCAGGCCGAGTATACTCGCGTTCCTCGGGAAGCAGAGCGGCCTCAGCCGCCAACAAGCAAACACCCTCAACTGCCCGCCACCAGAGCCGTTACGGCTCCAACACCGACCGGCGAACGCGGCACTCTCCACCAACAACCCCAGGCCGGCAACCAACCTTGTCGCCGCCAACGGGCAACCCATCGACGCCCGCACCCACATCATCAACAACCAAAGCTGGCGCGCACGCCAGCCCGACGACTTGCGGCACACCCTAACTAATCGCCGCGACGGTGAGCCTATGGGGTCGCTCAGTCGACTCAGACCCAAGTGCTTCGGACCAATGATCCGAGGCGAGAAGTACCCGCCAAACTTCAAGGCGCCAAAAGAGATAGAAAAGTACGACTCCTCGTACGACCCCACCGTCTGGCTCGACACATACCTCATGGCAATGGGGATCGCGGGTCACACTGACCTACTACCGCCGTTACCTCCCCGATGATGGAGGGACATGCGGCAGTGGATCAACACTCTCCCCGTGACAGATCGACTCACAGGAGGAAATGCGCGACGCCGTCGGGCACTTCGAGTGCTCCTACACGCGCCACCACTATTGAGGACCTGAACAGTGCGCCCCGGGACCCGCAAGTCGACCCGCAACTGGGTCCAATGGTGGCAAGAGCTTTGGTACAATGCGGTCGGCATCCACCCGGACACCGCGATCCATTGCTTCAAGACCTCGTGCCGCTACGAGCCTCTAGTCGCCAAGCTCAAGCGACACTCCCGCACACTCGACAACATCCCCGACCTCCTCGAGATCGCCAAACGGTACGCCGAGGAAGATCCGAACCAGGAAACTGACGACGAGTCAGGAGGTCAACGCCGCACGGGCGGCAACGACGGCGGACGCCGAACCGACCTACGCTACAGCGGCACTCGCCTCACCGGCAAGCGCCGCAATGACGGGCGAGTCGACTTCGTCGCCAACGCCGGGCACGCGCAGCGCGAGCCCAAGAGCTACCGCCGCAACGGAGGGCAACGCCGCGACGGCGGCAACTACAAGAACAAGCCAAGGTTCGATCCCGCGGCCCTCCTTAACCAACCATGTGCGTTCCATAGCAGGGAAGGGAAGCCCGCAACGCACACCACCGCCGACTGCCACACCCTCAGGGAAATCGAGAAGGCACGGTAAGCGCGGGAGGACCCTGACAACGATCCGCCGAACGGCGGAAAATTCGGCAAAGTAGCCGGCTCGCTCCACACCTTCACAGGCTTCAACACGAAGCGCGAGAAGAAGGTCATCGCCCGCGCCGTCGCCGTCAATGCGGTGGCCCAAATAGACGTCCCCCAGTTCCTGAACTGGTCGGAGCAGCCCATCACCTGGAGCCGGCAAGACCACTCGCCGCGCATCGAGTACCCAGGACGAGTCGCCTTGGTGGTCAAGCCCAAGGTTGGCGACTACTGGCTCCCCAAGACACTGATGGACGGCGGCAGCTCCATCAACATCCTCTACCTCGACACCTTCAGGCGGCTGCGGCTCCCGCAGTCGATGATCGAGACGACCCACACCACATTCCACGGCATCGTCCCCGGTCGGAAGGCGTACCCGATCGGCAAGGTCACGCTGCCAGTCACCTTCGGCACACCGGCAAACTTCCGCACCGAGCGGATCGTCTTCGAGCTGGTGCCCTTCGATAGCCCCTACCATCAAGGCCCGGGCGCCAAGCGCTAAATTCATGGCAGCGCCCCACTACGCGTACAACGCGATGAAGCTCCCCGGGCCGTGCGGCGTCATCACCATCAACGGCGACCCCGACATGGCCGCCGAGTGCGAGGCCAAAGGAGCCGAGCTCGCCGACGCCGTCATCGCGGCGGAGACCAACCACGCCGACGAGCTCGCCAGCACGCGAGCGGGTCAACAACGACGACCCCACCATACTCAAGAAGTACAACTCGAGGGCGCAGCACCTCAACCTTTGAGGCCACGACGCACGCCGCACCGTCGAGCTGGTACCAGCGACTCGGCCAGACGGTGACGATCGGGACGGGCATGAGCCCAGCATAGGAAGGCGCTCATCGAAGTTCCTCCGTGAGAACAGGGACATCTTCGCATGGAAACCCTCTGTCATGCCCGGTGTCCCTAGGGAGCTCACGAGCACAAGCTAAACGCCGACCCCAAAGTGCGACACATCAAGCCGCCGCGCCCTTCAATGAAGAACGCCGTCGAGCAATCGCCGAGGAAGTGCAGAGTTTACTCGCTGCCGGCTTCATCCGGCCAATCAAGTACTCCAAGTGGCTGGCAAACCCAGTCCTGGTCGAGAAGAAAAACGGGACCTGGAGAATGTGTATCGACTACACAAACCTGAACAGCGCCTGCCCAAAGGAGCAGTTTTTCCTCCCACGGATCGACCAGATAATCGATTCGACCGCGGGCTCGGAGTCGCTATGTTTCCTCGACGCCTACTCTGGGTACAACCAGATCAAAATGGCCGTCGAAGACGAGGAAAAGACGGCGTTCATCACGCCATTCGGAGCCTTCTGCTACACCGCCATGACCTTCGGCCTCAAGAACGCCGGGGCGACCTACCAGCGGTGCATGCAAGAATGCCTCGCGAGCCAAATTGGCCACAACATCCACGTCTACATCGACGACGTGGTCGTGAAGTCCGCTCGCCAAGGCGACCTACTCGCCGACCTGGCGGGAACTTTCGCCAACCTGCGAAGATACAAGATAAAGCTCAACCCAGGCAAGTGCACCTTCGGTGTACCCGCCGGACAACTACTGGGATACGTCATCTCCAAACGAGGGATCGAGGCGAATCCCACAAAGATCGACACGATCGCCCGTCTCGGCAAACCAGAGTGCCTGCGCGACGTCCAGAAGCTGGCCGGGCGAGTAGTGGCTCTCAGTCGCTTCATCCCCCGCCTGGGCGAAAAGGCGATGCCCCTATACCTCCTGATGCGCAAGAACCCCACCTTCCAGTGGGACAAGGAGGCGGACGACGCGCTCCGCGACCTCAAAAAGGTGCTACTCGCCGCACCACTACTCGCCGCCCCCGCCGACAAAGAACCCATGCTGGTTTACGTCGCGGCGTCCGAGCGCGTCGTCAGCGCCGTGATGGTCGTCGAGCGACCAGAGGAAGGAAAGGAGCGCCCGGTTCAGCGGCCGGTGTACTACATCAGTGAGGTCCTCACCGAATCGCGCCAGCGGTACCCGCAGTACCAAAAGCTAGTATACGCGGTCTTCCGGGCTCAGCGGCGCCTGCCGCACTACTTCCAGGAACACCCGATCACGGTCGTCTCCTCAGCACCACTGCAAGACATCATCCGCAATCGCGAGGCGACCGGGCGAGTCGCCAAGTGGGCCGTCGAGATCGGCGTCCACAACATCCAGTATGAGCCACGAAAGGCGATCAAGTCACATGCACTGGCAGACTTCATCGCCGACTGGGAGGAGGCCCAGCAGCCGGAGAAGCTACCGTACCTCCACTACTGGAGCCTGCACTTTGACGGCTCCAAGAACACGGACGGCGCAGGCGCAGGGATAGTGTTGACTTCACCAAAGGGCGACAAGCTCCGCTACATCCTCTGCCTCGACTTCACGCCCTGCACCAACAACATGGCTGAATACGAGGCCCTACTCCACGGCATGCGAGCCGCCAAGGAGATGAACGTCAATCGCCTCCGCTGCTACGGAGATTCCGACCTTGTCGCGGGGAAATTCGCCGGCACCTGCGACGCCGTCTCCCCCACCATGGCGGCGTACCGCCAAGCGGTGGACAATTTGGGAGGCCACTTCACCGGCTACTCCGTCGAGTGGATCGACAGGCGGAAAAACGAGGAGGCCGACGCCCTATCTCGCATCGGGTCGGCTCGACTCGCACCACCCGCCGGCGTGTTCCTCGACACAATCTCCAAGCCATCAGTCTCTCCCCCGAGGGATATCGACATCGGAGTCCCACTCCAACCAGAGGCAGCCTTGGTCGCACTCATCACTGAGCCAGACGACTGGACCAAGCCCTATATCGCCTACCTGGAAGCCGGCACCCTGCCAGCAGACGAGACAGACGCTCGAATGATCGCTCGTCGATGCAAGTCCTACACCATCATCGACGGCGACCTCCACAAGCGCAGCGTCACCGGCGTGTTCCAACGCTGTGTCCAACCGGCTGAAGGACGCAAAATCCTCCACGACATTCACTCAGGTGACTGCGGCCACCACGCCGCCGCCGCCTCGGTCGCCAAGGCTATGCGACACGGCTTCTACCGCCCACCGCGACACGCCGATGCTGTCGACATCGCCCAGCCGGCGCGCCGTGCCGGTATGCCAATCAGACGACGCATCGAGCTCGGCGCCAAAACAATCCCCATCACCGCCATTCGTGTGGGGCATGGACATGGTAGGCCCTTCAAGAAGGCCCCTCCGCTACACCCACCTACTGGTCGCCGTCGACAAATTCACGAAGTGGGTGGAGGCCAAGCCAGTCCGGAAGTGCGACGGGAAGACCGCCACCAAATTCCTACGCGAGCTCATATATCGCTACGGGTTCCCCAACAGCATCATCACGGACAACGGCACCAACTTCGCCAAGGGAGCCATGGCCGAATTCTGCGAAGAGCACCATATCCGGCTCGACCTCGCGTCAGTCGCCCACTCGGAATCCAACGGCCAGGTGGAACGGGCCAACCAAAGCATCCTCCACGGCCTGAAGCCGCGACTCCAAGTACCACTCGAGCGCACCACTGGGTGCTGGGTCGAGGAGTTGCCCTCTGTCATCTGGGGGATCCGGACCTCCGTCAACAGATCGACGGGATTCACCCCCTTCTTCATGGTCTATGGTGCCGAAGCAGTCATGCCCACCGACCTCGAACACGACTCGCCGTGAGTCGTCCACTATACGGAGGCTGCAAACGAGCTGGCCTGCCAAGACGGGGTTGACCAGCTCGACGAAGCACGCGACCTCGCTCGGTCACGCACCGCCATCTACCAGCAAGGACTTCGCCGCTACCACAGCCGGCGGGTGAAAGCTCGCACCTTCCAGGAAGGCGACCTGGTGTTACGCCTCATCCAGGACAAGAAGGGGATGCACAAGCTTTCCCCTCCGTGGGAAGGCCCATTCGCTATCGGGCGCGTACTCGGCAACGACGCCTACTACCTCATCGATGTCCGCGGGGACGGCGAACTCGACGTCAAGCGACCATGGAATGTAAACCTCCTCCGGAAGTTCTACTCCTAGAACCCCACACATGTACTCTCCAGTCGCTATGAAATAAAAAGAAATGGTTACCGCAACTTGCACTTACTCTCCATGACTTGTGCCACTCGCACTCGTAAAAACAACGTTATGCTAAACGCAGAAGTCAACCTTTGGTACAGCGATCGGCGCGGCTAAGTAGTGCGGGGTAAGAGCACTGAATCACTTCAGGTCTTGCACCGTCCATGAACAACGCCAACCCGGAGCCCCATTGGAGTCGCCTAGCTCGACTGGTTCTACGAGCCAAGACAACTGCCCTCGCTTCTCACAGCGACCCTGGTCCTCCGCATCCCCGGCATAGCGACTCGAACGGCTAAGTACCACGCTCGGGGACTGAAAACCAGTTCGTCGCGAGCCGTCAGGGAAAACGCCAAGTAAGAGAGCATGCCCAGGACTCGCCGCGCGACTGACCCCACGGGCCAGGCAGGAGTGACGCGCTCACACCAACGCGCTAAGTCCTCAACCACCCTCGAGTCGCGCCTAGAACTACCAAGTACCACGCTCGGGGACTCGGCCACCCGACCTCGTTCGCGCACGGGAAAACGTTAAAGTACATAGCACTCAAGGGAGTCGCCTTAGCAATGGCTCTTCGAGCTCGTAGTCGACTAAAACATCAAAACACATAACAACAACACATACATCATATACGAGGTAAACCCCACAAAAGGGCGGACGCGCTCGGGGACTCGTCCAAAATCAATCAAAAGCACACAAACAAATATAAAAATAGACCGACGTCTCATTCAATCACATGTTGCATTGTTTCATGTTACAAAATATGCCCGCGTGGCAGAACTGCTGCTAACGCCACAAGGCAAACTACCCTATTCTGCGCAGCTTCAAGACGCGTCGCCAAAGATCTCGGCGACTGCGGATGAACGCCGTGTACGGGTTGGATGGATACGTCGTCAGTTCACCCGCCATCGCCGCGCGAAAAGGCTGCTCGACCTTGAAGTCACGATGCGGCGGCTCGGGGTCGTTTGGCGCGACAACCGTCTCCTGGTACGGCAGGAGGTCGCCCATTGCCCAGACACGTTCCGAGTACGTGGCGGCACGTTCTTGCAACTTGAGGACCTCGGACAGCTCCACCGCGCCAGTCGACGATGGATACCCACTCGTCACATCGTCAATGTCGAAATCTTCGGGGAAGTGGGCGAGTCCAAGGCTCAGCACCGTCGACGCCCCACGCCGAAACGCCGACCGCGTCATGAACTCAACGACCGCGGGCGCCTTCTCCAAGTACCTCCACACCTCAACGAGGTCGCTTGGAATCACCTCCGTGGGCGACCTTTCTTGGAGGTAGGCACGGATGCACGTCGCCGACAACGTCGCCGAATCAACGAGCATCCTTACGCACTGCCTCGCGTCGAGCGAGCTCGCCTCTTCTTCGCTATCAATGATGCGACCTGCGAGTAGAAGACAATGATAAGTATGACGGACACAACAAAAACCACAACTATTATAGAGGGGATATGCACTCACCAAGCAATGGGCGGGCGAGTCCCGTGATGAAGCACTGAAGCGACGTGTGGTCGTCCTGAAGCCCAGCAATAAGGACTTCCGACACCTTGCGATCCTCTTCAACGGCCGCAATGGCGGCCTTAGCTCGCCCATCCGCCGAGCTCGCTTCTTCTCTCGCCTCTCGCAGTTCGAGCTCGAGGTCGGCGATCTGCTGTTCAGCGGCACCAGCAGCGAATCGCGCCACCAACTCACCGAGGACAAGCCCTAGCGAGCTTCCTCTGCCTTCACAGCAGTAGCCTGAAGCCCCTTGTTCGCCTCCTGGATGATGGCCAGCTCCTTCTCCGCACGCTGCTTCGCTGCCAATCGATCCGCCGACTCCAGCTGCAGACCCTGCACATCACCAAAAAGTCGGTCAAAGCGAAATTCCTAAGTGCCCACTCGCTGAAATTCAGCGAGTGCGCACTGGGAAGCGATCAAGAAATTTAAGTGCCCACTCGCTGAAATTCAGCGAGTGCGCACTCGGGGACTGGCGATCAAGAAATTCCTAAGTGCCCACTCGCTGAAATTCAGCGAGTGCGCACTCGGGGACTAGCGATCAAGAAATTCCTAAGTGCCCACTCGCTGAAATTCAGCGAGTGCACACTCGGGGACTGGCGATCAAGAAATTCCTAAGTGCCCACTCGTTGAAATTCAGCGAGTGCGCACTCGGGGACTGGACGCGAAAATAAAAGAAAAAAAAACAAAAAATTATAAGAATCAAGCCGCTGCAAAGCACCGACCTGATCCTCGGGGACTGGATGTACCTGGATGGCCGCGCCAAGCATGCCATGGAGTTGTATCGCGTCCGGATGCGAGTAACGCCGGCGTGTGCGCACGACGTTGGTCGACTTCAGCATCGGCGGTCCCAGGAGCGTGGCTCGAGGGCGTAGCCTCACTCGCCGTGGCCGCCTTGGTCACGAAGCGGGGGAAGGTAGCGATAGAGGCACCCGCTCCAAGGGAGGTCGCTTCCGCCGTTGCAGGCAAGGAAGCACCCTCCTTCGTAGACGCGGCTGCCTCCACCGCGGGCCCGGCCGGCGCGACCGTCGCGTCATCAGAAATCGTGACGACGTCATCACCCTTGGCCTTCTTGCTGCCGTCCGCTGAGACGACGACCTCGTCCGCCTTCCTCTTGCGGGAAGGGTCCTCCTCGCTTGTGACGGAGGGTACCTTGGCCACGGTCGGGTGGCCCATCCTTTTCACTCCGGTCCTGCGCATTAATCAAGTCAACAGAGACGATTGGAATAGTTATGGAAAATAAGGAAGGGTGAGCGCACTCACTTGGCGACTGGGATGAAACGCAGCCCCGTACGAAGGCCGGCAGGTTTTTCCAGTTCAGGGCCCAATCGCGACTGATCCCCAGTTCCAGGACGTCGTGTGCCCAAGACACGGACGGCTTCTTCGTCGTTGAGGCCGCGGCTGGCGCCTCTAGGACATCCTCGGCGGGAGCCTCCTCACGAGTTGGGGCGGCGGCGAGCCTCCTTGCGGCCAAGATCGGAGCCTCCTTGCGAGGCGAAGTCACCTTAGCTGGAGCCTCCCCCAGCCCAGAGACTGGGGCGAATGGCGGAGGCATTGAGGCCAGCGGCACCTCCACGGTCGCCGCATCCAGCGCGGTTGTCGCTGGAGGCGCGTCGTCACCAGCTGGGCTGGGAGCATCAGAGCTGCTCGTCGAGTGTGGCGGTGAGGCCGTCCTCGACGGCCTCGTTTTCTTCTTCGGGGAGGCCCTTGCCTCCCTTTCCTTCATCTTCTTCTTTAACGGGGTGTCTTGACGGCGCGAGGTGGTCTCTGGGAGCTCGTCTTCATCGTCATGACGTTCGAGGCTTCTGCTTGCCTCGATCTCGCGCTGTCGTTGCCCGCGGGCCTTTCGGACCAGTGGGGCGACCTCCTCTTCGGACTCGTCCTCGTCGTATTCGTTGTCCTTGGCAGGCGGAGATTCGCCTATGTCCGGGCCCGAGCTCTCATCATCCGAGGGTGGGATCCACCCTTCTACCTCTTGGAATAGCTGCAACAAATACGAGACGAAATCAGAATTACCGCGACTGCTTTTACAGCGACTGCGAGCAAGGAAAAGGAATTACCGTGGGAGCCGGACGCTTCGCGGTATAGGGGGCGACCCCAGCCTGCGCATCCAGGTACACCGCCTGGGTAATCTTCTTCAACGCTGGGAGATAATCCTCCAGCTTCCACTCGTCGAGATAGGCCTTCGTCGAGTCTCCCCGGCCTGTGTACTGGTACATGTAGTGGTCGCGGTGGGCGAGTGGGACGAGCCGCCCCCCGAGCCAGCAATTGTACAAGTTTATCGTTTGAAGGCCCTTCTTTTTCAGACCGCGGATGGTCTGGAGCATCTCGTCGACGACCATCCGCTGGTCGCCGGGGAGCTTGCCGACTTGAAGATTGCGCGGCTCGGAGCGACTAGCGGAGTACCGCGGGATCGCCGCCTCGCCCTCCGGGGTCGCCTCGGCCACGTAGAACCACGACTTCTTCCAGTCGCTCGCTGCCTTGGCGGGTAGCATCAGGTCAAAGAAAGAGGCTTTGGACTTGAGCTGGAACGTCAAGCCGCCCGCGGCAAGCATTGGGCCGCCTGCCTCCTCGCGGCTGATCCGTCCGTGGAACAGATCTTGCCACAAGGGGAAGTAGGGCCGGCAGCCCAAGTAGCATTCGCAGAACGCCACGAAGATGGCGAGCTGCTCGATGCTATGGGGACCCAGATCTGAGGGCTGGATCCCGTAGTAGGCGCAGAAGCGCCGGAAGAATAGGGATGTGGGAAACCCTAGCCCCCGCTCGAGATGACTGGTGAAACAGATGAATTCCCTCTCGCGGGTTTGGGGTCGATTCTCCGTCTGCGTGGATACGCCAACAAGCTCATAGGACCCGGCCTCCTCAAAGGAGGCCAGCTGTGCCCTTGTGCACTTGGATCTACCCCACGGCTCGGTGGAAAGGGCCATGGCCGAGAGATTGGTTGGAGATCGGAAGATTTCGGGTCGGCTGGATCGCGGAGTGAAGGAAAGAAAATGCGCGCACTCGGAAGAATTGGTGAGGAGTTGGCTCTACGACTGCCTGCCATTCCCCTTATATAGCGGGAGTTACCAGCCAAATCAGGGAGCCGTTACCGCGCGGTGATTACACCAAAAGTTACCATTGGATTACCCAACAGCCAGTTTGACCACGCCTGACGGTCCAACTGCGGCCACTCGGCTCGCCGACCCAATCACTAAGATAGTGTTTCCGCTGACTCGACTCGCCAAAGCTGCGACCTGGGTCATTGGTTGTTTCCTTTATACAGGAGCCCGCCGACTATTCGACTGGATGCCTACTCTGAAGCCGCATACTCCGACTGCCAGCAGCCACCTACGCCTAATCGACGACGGCCTCGGGGACTACTGATGGGGATATGCCTATCGGGGTATACCTAGCAGGACGTTTCCGACTGTCCCAAGACCTGGCGAGTGGGCCTGTAGAACGGCGAGTGGATCAAAGCCCAGCGAGGAGTCGAGCGAAGTCAAGGCCCAAAGTAGTAGATAGGCCCACGGACTAGGTTAAACGACTCTCAAGTCAGAATCAATCGGTTGAGATATGTAAACCCTAGGGAGGTGAGCCTATATAAACCTCCCAATAGGGGCAGTAGAGACACGTTCCCTCATACACCCAAGCGACTCACCGCCTGGCCGAGCTCGCCCATTGTAACACCTCCATAATACAATCTAGCAGGAGTAGGTCTTTACCCTCCGGGGGGCCGAACCTGGGTAAAACCCTGTGTCTTTGCCCTCATCTCGCACCGCAGATGGCTGGCCGCCCTTGCCCCTCGTTCTACTACTCGCTGCCGATTGCAGCATCTGTCGTGACAATTCCCACGACAGAGCTTGTATAAGATTTAAAGATTTACTTAATCAATGTCCTCATCATGATTTGCCTGAATGGTATTTATTGCATATCTTTTATGTCGGTTTAATTGAACCTTATAAAATTGAACTAGACTCTTGCGTGAGAGGAGATTTTATGGATTTACCCATAACTAATGCTTGGTCTTTACTTAATAGAATTCACGATCATAGAGTTTCATGGAATTTTGGTCTAGGAAGTGAAGGAGGCACAGTAATAGATTATGATTGTATTCATGACTATAATAAGAAGGTACATAATGAATTTTCTAAAGAGATTTATTTAGATTCAGATCTTGTGTTGCAAGTTATTAAATCTTTTACAGAACAAATCAAAGATCCAAAAGAGGGTTCAGCCAAGTATGATCCACCACCCGAACCTGAGAAGAAAATAGAAGTTAAAGCAACATTGGCCTCCCTAGAACCAATGTATGAGATACCTTTCCCTAACAACGAATAGAAGCATATTTTGGAATATGAATAGGTTAAAGCAGTATGGGAGAATAAATAAGAGGAAAATGTGCCAAAAGTGGAAGAACATCTGGATGAAATCCAAGATGAAGAGGTAACCAAGGAAGAAATTATGGTTATGTATGCACATTGCAACATAGTTGAACTTGATGAAGATACTTCCGTATTGGTTGAAGGTAAAACTAAGGTAAAATATGTGGGTAAGCCTATTCTATCCTGCATATTTAAAGAAACCTCTCATTACGGTTTATTGGCTCTTGGCACCAAAGTTAATGTTATATCTTATGATTTTTATTTAGAAATAAAAGAAGAGATAACACCAGCTACAATAGAAAATACTGATATGAGAATCATGTTATCCAATACAAATCTTATAATTCCAACGGGAGTAGTTGAAGATCCAACTATCATAATTGGCAATAAAAACTTCCCTATCAATTTTGTAGTTGTTTATATGCCAGCTGACACTCTTTGTCCAATTATATTTGAAGAAACTTTTTGAGTGATGTAGGTGCCACAGTCGACTTCAAAAAGGAGGTTGTATCCCTTAAGCTTGGGAAAGAGGAAAAAGAATTCAACTTTTCCAAATTTAAAGACAAACCTCTACTATTACAAGAAGAAGAGAAAGAGAAAACTATTGAAGAGATGGCAGCTCTTTTCTTAAGTTATCAATAATAATAAGAAGAATAAGAAGAAATAAATGAAGAATCGAATTGTGAAGAAATGATTATGGAGGACATGTCTCTAGAAGAATTAGAAAGTGAATTTGATTCACTTCCCATCTTAGAATCTCCAACTGATGAAGCTTTTGAAGAGCGAGAAAAGAGGGGGGATGAAGAATTACCACCCCCAGAATTAAAAAATTTACCAGATAATCTTAAATATAGATTCTTGTATAATACTAATAAATTCCCTATTATTATTAGTGCTAAACTTTCAGGGAAAGAATATGAGGACTCATGAAGGTACTTAAGGGGCAACGCAAGGCCTTTGGGTACTCAATGGACGATTCGAAGGGCATTAGTCCCATGATAACAGTCCATCGAATATTCATGGAGGAAGGTGCTATACCAGTTGCAGAATTTAATAGAAGATTAAATCCTGAAATGGAGGAAGTGGTAAGAAAATAAATAGTACACCAACTAGATGCAGGTATATTCTATCCTGTAACAGAAAGTGAATGGGTAAGTCCTGTTCACTGTGTTCCTAAGAAAGGCGGCTTTACTATTGTTCCTAATGAAAACAATGAATTTATACCTAGACATATGATGTGCATAGATTTGAGGAAATTGAATAAGGAAACTAGGAAAGATCACTATCCTTTATGATTCATAGATCAAACTTTAGAGAGGTTAGCAAATCACACTCATTTTTTCTACTTGGACAGATACTCTAGTTTTTCTCAAATAGATGTTCACCCTGATGACCAACTTAAAACAACTTTCATTATTCCTTATGGTTTATATGCTTACCGACGCATGCCTTTGGGTTTATGCAATGCTCCAACTACTTTTCAAAGATGCATGGATGTTATTTTCGCAAATTTTATAGAACTGACAATGGAAGTATTTATGGACAATTTTTCTATCTATGGAACTTCATTTACTAGTTGCTTGGATAATCTCAAAACAATTTTGTAGCATTGCAAAGCAAACAATCTTGTTCTAAGTTGGGATAAGTGCCATTTTATGGTCAAACAAGGCATAGTCCTTGGACATAAGGTATCAGGTAAGGGTATTGAATTAGATAGGGCTAAAGTTGAAGCAATAGAGAGAATGCCACAACTAAGGGACATAAAAGTTATAAGAAGTTTTCTTGGTCATGTGGGTTTTTATAGAAGTTTCATTCGGAATTTCTCTGGAATTTCTAAACCTTTAAATAATTTGTTGCAAAAGGGAGTAAGATTTAATTTTGATGATAAATGCCTTATTGCCTTTGATAAACTAAAATATGCTTTATGTCATGGCCCTATCATTAAACCACCTATTTGGGATATGACTTTTGATTTAATATGTGAAGCTAGTGATGATGTTATAGGACTAACTCTCGGACAACACATAGGTCGCAAATTTAATATTATACATCATGCTAGTAGAACTCCCAATAGTGCTCAAAAGAATTATCCTAAGGAAGAAAGAGAATTCTTTTCTGTATTTTTCTCTTGCCAAAAAATTCACTCTTATATAGTTGATGCAAAAGTAAGAGTTCATACGGATTGTGATGGTTTAAAAGAAGTCCTTCGATAAGCCAAGACTGATCCGTTGGATCCTTTTACTTCAAGAATTTGAGTTGCAGATTATGCAGAGACAAGAAGCAAAGGTAGTGGATGCAGCATCTATATTTTCCCAGCAAGACACTAATCTTATTGAGAGGGACTTTAGTCCTAGTGATCTTCGTTTACGAGAATTATTAAACGAACTAAGGTTAATCCCTCCAAAAGAAAATAAATCCTTGTTGTTGGAGGAGCTTGTCATCCCCGAATAAATAGACAGTAAGTGCAAGGTAAGTTTTCTTACCCTAATAAGTGATTTTCTTTCACAGTTTTTACTACTAAAATTTTTACCTTCGAATTCCTCTTGTTTTTCTGAAATTTTTTAGGGGTTTCTGTAACTATACAGGCGCAACTATACTACTAGAGGAAAATATCCCGCCGTATAGTTGGTCGTTAAAGGTACTGTATCCCCTTCATGAAATAATTTTCGGTGTGCAGTATCTATCCAGACGCAACTATACGGCCGGAGTAAAATCTCCCACCATATAGTTGGTCGTTAAAGCTTCTGTATCATCGACCCTTTTTTCTTCTTATTTATATTCATCTAAAAAAGTTTTTTCGTTTCCTAGTCGGTAATCTAACCGACATGGACTCTAGATATTTGGAAATATCTGCCCGGAACCAACTATACGGCCAGAGCTATATGGGCCATGACTGTATAGTTGGTCGTTATGCGGGAGAACTCCTCCAAAATCATGATTTTTTTCCTAATCTGTCCAGATTCTTTTCTTGGGCATGAATTTGGTGTTTCTTGTGAGTTTTACCGACCTCTGACCCCTCTTATATACTGCCATTGGGCCTCTCTCTAATCCCAATCAACAGGAACAAATCTAGCGATGTGCTATCCTATCCCAGGCTATGGAAAACCCATGGTGCTTATTGCTCCTAGGGACCTTTCTAGCAGCCCGTCTATGAAGGACGGCGATGAGGAGGTGGAGAGGTTTAGCCCGAGGTACAAAGAGTATGTCGAGCTTTCAACAACCGGATTTTTAATCCCAGATTCCTGTGAAAATTTTTGAAATGTGAAAAATTAAATAAACAAAATAAAACTTTGTTGAAATTTAGGGTGAGAAGAAACTTTTTGATTTCAATTGGGAAACATCCAAAACCTAATTTGAACAAATAAAATCCTAAAAGGATTTAAAAAAATAAACAATTAATAAATAAAATTATGATAGTTGGAATTACCATTTTTGGATCCTTAAATAAAAAGATATGGTTTTTATAAAGCAAAGGTAGAATTATAAATAAGGATTGATTTATAAAGCCAAATTAAAACTTGGCCAAGATTTTGAAATAAAACATTTCTATTTGATAAAAAGAGTAAAGGTCTATTTAAATAAAATAATAAGGATTTATTAATATCCAATTTTATTAAAGTAAAGGCTTTTCCATTTTAATTAAACACTAAAACTTGTTAAATTATTTTAAACAAGTTTTCCAAGTGTTTTATATTTTCAAATAAAACCTACTGAAATGGTTTTGGTATTATTTAGATTTCAAATGGAGATTTTAAATAAATCAAGGCCTATTTGAATTAATAACTAAGGACTATTTTATTTAATTATTAATGGATCCTAAAAAGAATAAAAAAATATTTATTTTGGACTTTGGTTTGTGTTGTTAAACAGAACTAAAAATTATAAAAAGTTTGGCAAAGATTTGAGTTCATTTGAGTGTTTGAACTGTTTGATTAAAAATCAAAACAGAAAATCAAATAGAAAAAGAAAAAGCTTACAAAAAAAAAAAGAAGCAGACACAGCCCAACCCAACAAGCCAGCAAGGCCCAGTCGCAACCCAGCTTGTCCCCCCTCAGCGAAACGTTTTTCACTCATTCTCGCACTCGCAGAGACGCTGACGAGTGGACCCATCTCCCTCTCTCTCTCCCTCAGTGTGCCCCGCCACATCATCATCGTCTTCACCGCTGTTCCACCGTTCTTTGCGCTTTATTGCCGGCGTCAATACGAGTAAATGGCCGAGTAATTCTTTGCCATGACCACGCCCCCTTAAACGCCCATCTCCGCTCTTTCTTTCCCCCCACACAGCGCCCCCTCTCTGCCACTAGGCTGCTGGAATTTTAGCCCAAACCTTCACTGTCTCCGACGACTTCCCCGATCAATTCCGGTGAACCACGGCCGCCCCTCTCCTCCATCTGCACGCGAGCTGGTTCTCCACCTCCAGGTGCACCTGCCAGTGCCTCCCGTTCTCCCGCGCTTGCCCCAGAGCGTCGACAAGGACAAGCTCAACTCGCCACCGCCGTCTGCCATTGCTCCGGCGACTCCTCCTAGTTAGCCTCGACCGCCCCGAGCCTTCCTATTGATGCTCCTAAGATCTCAGGACAGTACGCATCTGACCACGTCCTTTTTTTGCCTCGGCGCGACCTGCAGCCTCACCTCCGACAGCAAACAGAGCCGCCCGTCGTCAGTAGCTACTCCGGCGAGCAATCGTCGCCGTTCCTGAGCGCCCCTCGCCAAACCATCAACGCCTTGAGCTTCACCAGGACCCTGCGAGCACGGTGAGCACCTCCGCTTCTCCCCTTGCTTCATGTAACCGCCGCGACGCCACCGTCTGAACGCGCGCCGCCGTCTACCACCGCCAGCGCCGCTAGATCGTGGTCGAGCTGCTCTGAACCGTTAGATGCAAATTGTCTGGCTGCGATTAGATCTAACCGAAGGGGTACGCGCCCATCTGAGCCACGCGTTCTAAGTTAGATCCTGCGGTCCAGAGAGCTCGATCCGCACGAAGCGGTATCGGTCAATAAGAACAAGCCACGTGGACGAAGTTTGGTTTAAAAACAGAATTAGAATCTGATTGAAATGCAAACTTGTAAATTGCATAACTTTTGATCCACACGTCCAAAATTTGCAAATTTTATATCAATGGAATCAGTAGAACATGTACTTTGCAACCATGCAATTTGTTTAATGTTTTGCTTCTGGTAAATTGGTTGAATTTGCAGAAACATGTGTAGGCTTATTTTGAATATAAAAATTGTTCTAGATATAATTTTAATGTGAAATCTTTTCAAAATGATTTTTTGTGAACCTACTGACCCTAGGAACCAACTTATGTATTTAAAAATGTATTTTGTGAAGTTTAGGAATGAATAATTGAATTAGCTCAGTTCTAGTCAAATAAAAATATTGTTTTTGTTTTAGAAATGATTTTTGAGTGAAACCTTTGGGAAATGATTTGATTCAAACCTTCTGACCCTAAACACCAAGTTTTGTGAATTAACAACTTATTTTATGAACAATATAAAATTATTGATTTGCTAAAAGCATTTTCAACCACATAAAATATTGATTTGATTTAAAAATGGTTTATAGATAAAACCTTTTGCAAATGGTTTTACCACTTTAGTAAATAACCACTTTGAACTTTATAATGTTTAGAGCCTAGTAGAAACCACCTTTGCAAATAAAACTACCTTTTGCATGCTTGCATGCATGACCTTGTTTTTGTTATTTTATGTGTGAGAATTTGTTTGAATGTTGTGTTGAATATGTGTTTGCTTGATTAAATTGTAGTGGAATTAGAAGAGTGTGATATTTGCAAGATCAAGAAGTGAACCAAAATTCTCTACTAAAAAGGCAAGTGACACTATCATCCAAGTCCTACTATTTTCATTACACTTAGTGGATTTTGTAACATGCATGGAAAGGTTTACTATATTTAATGCGATGCTAAATCCTAATAGGATACCCTTATATATTCCTTAGTGGAGACATTGTAGTTGTAGTATGCTTAGACCTGCTATATATTGGGATGGGATACATGATATGATTATATGAAGAGTTGAAAAGACTTATGTTTTATATAATAAAACAAGTACTCAATGAACTACCTGGGTGGACAAGGATACTCAAGGTTGGACAAGGTGGCAAAAAAAGGAACCATGTTTATATGGTTATCTCTTTTGTTGTGCACTAGAAGAAAACCACCCAGGGACTTAGAGATTGAACATGTTTCTCGTACAGTGGCTTCCGTGTACAGCCACATGCTAAATGGGCTCTGGCTTAGTCAACTACATAGTGGAAGTCCCATGCATTGGCATCTTCAGGTTAACTAGACTTGTGCTAGGGAACTTGAAACCCTACATTGGTGCCTGGATGACAAGCTAGCATTGTGTATTGGGAGGACTTCTATGGAAAGACTTTGTCACATTCTCAATCTGCCAGTACTCCATCTTGGTGAGTACTTATCCAGCGGCCACTGGTGGCATCAAGATGATATTGTGTCATGTGGGTAAAGTGTACAACTTATGCAGAAGATAAAAATTCTAAGTACTTAGTCGTGTCCCCGGTTATGGACAACTCTGAGCAACTAAGGCCTGAAGCTATGGAAGATCTTGACATTCCAATTTCTCAAAGTTAAAACTTGAGGGTGACAACAAGGGATTAGAACCACTTGGAGTTTTCCAAGAAGTTCAAAAAGATTTGACAAAGATCAAAAAACTATTTTGAAAAGATAGGACAAAACTATATTGCTTTCTGCAAAGAGCTTAAACCCCACTTAGCCAAATATGCATGTAATGATAGGATCCACTTAATTCTACATAGTAGTGAAACTTTCCAATACAATTCAAATGTATTAACCCTTGTGGCTGCAAATTATTATGGTGCAGGTTTGTTTGATGTTAGTGAAGTGTGTTGAATAGGATTACAAGTATACAACCAACATGACTGCCTGTGGCACTTTGAAGATGAAGAACCCCATGCTTATAGATATTCTGCTGCAATGTAATGTGATAGCCACATGAGCTATGTAAGATGTAATGAATTATTTTATTCCTGGTTATAAAGTTGTATTATGACCTTTGTTTCTTGATAATACATCTTAACTGTGGATGCTAGCTATTGATCCAGGGACTAGCATTGTAAACACAGGCATATCTACCTTATTAAAGTTTGGGAACCTTACAGATGGTATCAAAGCACTGTGTTGCCTATAGGATTGTAACCCTAGGATTGGACAAAACCCTTAGAAAAATAACAGTTGTTTTTGTTCCAAAACATATTTACAAACAATCCTGTAAACTCTTTCCTCAACTGTAGAGGGAGTATCCCAACCTTACAAACAATATAAGGTGGAGTCCCCTGTGTTTACAATGCTAGTCCCTGGATCAATAGCTAGCATCCACAGTTAAGATGTAATATCAAGAAACAGAGGTCATAATATAACTTTATAACCAGGAATAACATAATTTTATTACATCTTACATAGCTCATTTGGCTATTACATTACATTGCAGCGGAATAACTATAGTCATGGGGTCCTTCATCTTCAAAGTGCCATAGGCAGATGTTGGTTGTAGACTTTGTAATCCTAGTCAATCAATCTTCACTAAAATCAATCAAACCTGCAACATACAAGTTACAGCCACAAGGGTCAATACATTTGAATTGTATTGGCAAGTGATACCATTGTAGTATAGTGGAGTCTATCATCTATATGCATTTGGCTAAGTGGAGTCGAGGCTTGCATTGCTCAAAGATAGATTTTCCTTATCATTTGAAAATACTAAGTTTTTGTTTTAACAAAATCTTTTCCAAGGCATCTCTCAATCAAAGATTGAAGATTTCAAATAACCCTTGTTCAAACCACAAGTTTTAACTTAGAAATTTGAATGATGAGATTCTTGATTGCTTCCATGTCTTGATGCTCAAATTGTCCTTTACCAGGGACATGGCTAAGTACTTAGATTTTACACTCTGCAGAGGTGGTGCACTTTCCCCACAAGTCTTGGTTTCCCAAGACAAGATCTTTCAGAAGCCATCCCTTAGACCAAAATGGACGCGTTCCAACCTATCAAACACTACCACCAACTGTCCATATGGCTAAGTTCTTGCAACCTATATGATCATGGCAGAGCCCATATTGCCAAGTGGTTGCACTTGAAGCTTCTCAACATTTGACATCTCAAATCTCTTTGTTCCTGGGTGGCCATCCACAAGTGAGATACACATGGTTCACCAGTCCCCTGTCCTTGTGTAACCACTCAACCAAAAACCACCAACAATTACCATTCCACCCAGGTGATTCATTAACTTAGTTGTTTTATTAAACAAAAACACAAGTCCTCAGACTTAGAATATTTTTCCATAGTGTGAATATATATTCCACCCATGTTTTCTATTAGCTAGGCTAAGCTTGATAGTAATAGGAATCTTAACTTAGGAAGATTTCCACTAAGGTTTCATCTACTAGGTTTTCCTATAGCAAGGTCTATACTTAGCAAAATCCATGCAAGTTTTACTTAGAGAAAATCACTAATGCATAGTGAAAGTAATAGGACAAAAAGTATGAAGCATTACTTGACTTTTTCGTAGAGGGTATAAGTTTACTCCTTGTCCTTGCAACAATCACACTCTTCAAGTCACTATAAATCAATCAAACAAGGCACAAACTCAATCTACCAATCAAGCAAAACATCACATAAAATAACAAAGTCAAGGTAATGCATGCAAACATGCCAAGCTTTGTTTTATTTTAAAAAGTGGTTCCTAATGGGTCATAAACATTTGAAAACACCAAATGGTCATTTTATAAAGTGGCAAAGTCATTTGCTAAAGGTTTCACTTCAAAAACCATTTTCAAAACAAAGTATCATTTTATGTGGTGTAGAAATATTTTTACTAAGGCATTAGTCTATAGGGTTCAACAAATATGTTTTCAAACCACAAAAACTTGTTTTTAGGGTCAGAGAGTTTAAAACAAAACATTTCCCAAAGGTTTTCCTTCAAAATCATTTTTAATAAATAAACCACATTTCTATTTGACTAGAAATGGTTTTAAATCAAAGAATCATTCTTTTCCTTCACCAAATACATTTTTGAAACCACAAAGTGTTTCCTATGGTCAGTAGGTTCAAATTACTCCATTTGCAAAAGATTTTATCCCCAAAAACATTTTTGAACAATTTTTACATCCTTAACAACCATACAAATGTTTCTGTAAAAACAAACATTTTAACAGAAAATTTTTACTAAACAAATGGCATGGTTGGCTAGGGCTTGTTCCACTGATTCCAATGATATAAAGTTTGCAAAATGTGGACGTGTGGTTTAAAAGTTGTGCAATTTACAAAATTAGAAATCTAATAGATCAAATCTGTCTTTTAAATCAACTACAGGCCACGTGGCTGTTTCTTATTGGGCGGTACCGATTCGTGTGGATCGAGCGATACAGACCACAGGATTAAAAGGGGCATGTGCGGCTCAGATCATCGCATACCCTTTCTTTTAAGTGAAACTATCCTATCGCTCCGATCTGGATCTAACGGCTGTTAGTGCCTCGACCAGAAACTGGCGGCGCCGGCGGCGACGACTGGCGGCGCACGCTCTGTCCGAGGTGGCCTGGCCGTTCTAGGAAGCGAGAGAAGAGACGGAGAGGCTCACCGTGATCGCAGGGTCGTGGGGAAGCTCAAGGTGGCACTGGCTGGCGCCGCGTGGCGTCATAATTGCTCATGGGAGATGAGCTGGGCCTCGGGCGGCTCTGGAGGTCGTCGAGGGCGAGGATGGGAGGAACCCTAGGACGAAAGGGAGACACCGTTAGGTTCGCAAGAGCATGGCGATCATCATCGTGTCCACGGGGAAGAGAGGGGAGGTCTGGTTTACCCGGGAGACGTCGCAGCTTGAAGATGCAATGCGGCTCGAGGTGTACGCCTGCCGAGCTTGGCAGAGTAAGCCGGGTGATGCGAAAAGGTACGCCAGGACTTGGGGAGTATGCGAGTGTGGTCAAGGAGGAGAGGGGTGGCAGGACACGGCCGGAATCGAGGGAAAAGCTCGTCGGTGGCAGTGAGGTTCGGAGAAGAATCAGGACGGCCTGGGGGCGTGCTAATGCGGGGTGACAGAGGGGAAATGGAGAGGAGAGGTACGCGTTTAAGCTTGCGTGATCAAAGCGAGTAAATGTGGCCGCGTTAAGGCGAATTGAAGACGGAGGAATCAACGGCAGGAGCGGGGAAGAACGAGTCGCTGCGGGTGAGGACGATGAACAGGAGGGTGGGTCCTAGCTGTCTGCGAGAGAGAGAGCGCGAGTGTGGGGTCCAGTCGTCAGCAACTTAGCGGTTAAGTTCCTGAGTGAGAAAAATAACGGTTCGCTAGGGGAGGGAGGTGGGCTGCTGGGCTGGGATGGGCTTTAGCTGGGCTGGGTCGTTTTGCTCTATTTTTTTCTGTCTGAAACCTTTTTCTTTTTCCAAATCAATTTCTGTTCTGAATTTCAATCAACTATTCAAACATTCAAACAATTCAAACAATTACCACACTTGTAATGAGTTTTTGGGTTCTGTTTATCAACATAAACCAAATCCCAAAATAAAATAATATTTTTATTCTTTTTAGGATCCATTCATTAATTAAATAAAATGGACCTTTAGTTATTTAATCAAATAGGGTTTGATTTATTTAATAAAATCTCCATTTGAAATCCAAATATTTTCAAAACCAAATCAGTAGGTTTTATTTGAAAATATAAGATACTTGGAAAACTTGTTTAAAACTAAATAACATTTGTATTTTATGGTCCATTAACAATTAAATAAAATGGGCCTTAGTTATTAAATCAAATAGGATTTGTTTTATTAAAATATTTATTTTGAAATCTAAAATAAACCAAAACACTTCAGTAGGTTTTAATTGAGATTATAAAATACTTGTAAAACTTATTTAAAAATAAATAAATAAGTTTTAGTGTTTATTTAAAATGGGAAAAGCCTTTACTTAAATAAAATTGGATATTAAATCCTTATTATTTTATTTAAATAAACCTTTACTATTTTTATCAAAACAAAACATTTTATTTCAAAACATTGGCCAAGGTTTAATTTGGCTTTATAAATTAATCTTTATTTATAAATCTATTCTTTTTCATTTGGAAACCAAATCTTTTTATTAAAAGATCCAAAATAGTAATTTCACTTATTCAAAATATTTTCTTTAATAATTATTTAACTTTTCAAATCCCTTTAGGATTTGTTTGATCAAAAGGGTTTGAAGGTTTCTAATTAGAATCAAAATTTCTTCTCACCCTGAAATTCAACAAAGTTTTATTTTATTCATTTATTTTTCACATTACAAGATTTGGAAAATCTTGGGATGTGACAGGCTACCACCCTTAAAATAAATCTCGTCCCGAGATTTGGGAGGCTAGGGGTTACAAGTTGGCTCAAAGCATCTAGGGTATTACCACCCTTAAGAATTTTCCAACTAATTTACATATTGGCCCTCTAGGAAAACTTCTCTAGGCAAACATCTGCATAGTGTCCTTTGTTTCCACACTTGACTCATGGTCCAAGGTTGAGATCCTTCATAGGCTTGTTTAACTTGTTCTTCATCTTTTCTGGACAATTGTTTACATAGTGGCCTAGTTCCTTGCATTTGAAACACATCACTTGGCTGATATCTTTCTTTTCCTTTGGTATCATTGCCTCTTGTTTGTTTCCTTGGTTCTTCTACTTTTCTGGGCATTCATTGGCATAGTGTCCCATCTCTTTGCAATTGTAACATTGCACTTGAGTAATATCCTTCTTCTTCTTTTTGGGTCTCTCCAAAGCTAGGAGTTCTTCTAGTTCATGTTCTTCATATCTCACCTCAGAGGTGGGAAATCTTTCTCTCTTCTTGGGGCATTCTTCTTCATGCTCCTTGGATGCATGATCCTTGTCTCTAAAAATATTGCTAGCTTGGGTTCCTTCTAAAATAGCATCTTTGTCATCCTTGTTGTCCATAGCTCTTTGGGAAAAGTTTTCTCTCATGTTGATCATTTGAGTAACCAATCCTTGCATCAATTGGGATTGAAGTTTCAAAATCCTTTGTACGGCTGGGTCTAGTCCATTGTTGTTGGCTAAAAGCTGAGTTGTCTCTTGGCTCAACTGGTTTTGGGTTGCTATAAGTTCTTTCATGTTGTCCTCTTGGTTGTTGTTATTGTCATCAACCTTGATGTTGTAGTCTCTTGGAGTAGTCATCTGTTTGGGTTGGGTAGGGATTAGAATAGGAAAAAATATTTTCTAAGGGAATAATTCTAATCACACACATCACAATTCACACAAACAAAGTGCATGCAATCACAAACAAACATTCCACTTAAACAACAAGTTTCAAGCACATACTTAGGCAACAAAATATTTTTGTTACACCACATAAGTTGGTGTGTTTGACTTTAACTATAAATGGTGGTCCATCTACATGGTTCACTTGTGATCCTTCCATCCTTCTTGCATGAGATCATGGTTTCCTTGGGGAAAACTCTGGTCACAGAAACTTCAAAGGTGATGTTGGCTCCTTCTAACTTGGGTTTCCTTAGTCTTCAATTCTTGAGCAAGATTTCTTGTCGCACTTGTCCTTAGTGATAACCATGGTTGAAGTCCTTGGTGAATATGCTGAAGATGTTGAAGTCACTAGAGTTGAAGAAGTTGAAGTCATTAGAGTTGAAGATGTTGAAGTCATTAGAGTTGAAGATGTTGAAGTCATTAGAGTTGATGAAGTCCTTTACACATGGTGAAGTCTTGGGCCATGGGGTAGGTTTTTCCATCAAGTTGAAGTAGAAGAGATGTTGAGTCAAAACCAAAATGGTTGAGGAAAGAGTTTACAAGATTGTTTGTAAATAAGTTTTGGAACAAATACAACTCCTATTTTTCTAAGGGTTTTTGTCAAATCCTAGGGTTACAAATCCTACAGGCAACACAATGCTATGATACCATCTGTAGAGGGAGTGGCCCAACCTTACAAACAATATAAGGTGGAGTCCCCTGTGTTTACAATGCTAGTCCCTGGATCAATAGCTAGCATCCAAAGTTAAGATGTAATATCAAGAAACAGAGTTCATAATATAACTTTATAACCAGGAATAACATAATTTTATTACATCTTACATAGCTCATTTGGCTATTACATTACATTGCAGCGGAATAACTATAGTCATGGGGTCCTTCATCTTCAAAGTGCCACAGGCAGATGTTGGTTGTAGACTTTGTAATCCTAATCAATCAATCTTCACTAAAATCAATCAAACCTGCAACATACAAGTTACAGCCACAAGGGTCAATACATTTGAATTGTATTGGCAAGTGATACTATGGTAGTATAGTGGAGTCTATCATCTATATGCATTTGGCTAAGTGGAGTTGAGGCTTGCATTGCTCAAAGATAGATTTTCCTTATCATTTGAAAATACTAAGTTTTTGTTTTGACAAAATCTTTTCCAAGGCATCTCTCAATCAAAGATTGAAGATTTCAAATAACCCTTGTTCAAACCACAAGTTCTAACTTAAAAATTTGAATGATGAGATTCTTGATTGCTTCCATGTCTTGATGCTCAAATTGTCCTTTACCAGGGACATGGCTAAGTACTTAGATTTTACACTTTGCAGAGGTGGTGCACTTTCCCCACAAGTCTTGGTTTCCCAAGACAAGATCTTTCAGAAGCCATCCCTTAGACCAAAATGGACGCGTTCCAACCTATCAAACACTACCACCAACTGTCCATATGGCTAAGTTCTTGCAACCTATATGATCATGGCAGAGCCCATATTGCCAAGTGGTTTGTAACACCCTCAGAATCGGACCTATGCAAGTTCGGGCAAAATTCACCAAACCCGCATAGAAACGATTCAAAGGTGCCCACCAGGCACTTTCGTGCGGGTGGAAAACGAAGTAATAACATTACACAACAGTCCTCGATGGGACCCACAGAACAGATATATATATAACAGCGACTCAGAGAGTCAAGAATACAGATATAAGATACAAGATCCAAAACACCTTGAAAATGGTAGAGCGTCCGACTACGGACAAGAAGCAAATGGGGCTAAGAGCCCTGAAGAATAACCAATGGCGTCCATAACCCTGCCCAGGCCAAGCCGGAAGGGTAACCCTGCTAACGGCGTCGATCTCAAAACCTGCTTAACAAAAGGGGTGCCGACAAAGGCAAAGCAGAAAACAAAGAAGGAGCGTCGATCTTGAGGCCGATGCAGCGAGGCTAGAATTCGGCGGTCCTCGCCTACATAGGTATGGTGGACTGAGCGGCAGCGGCAACATACACTAAACAACCTATAGGGACTCGGTACAACTGGCGGATATCAGAGAGGGATAAGAAGTACCTATTCGAAACCAACCTGATTCTATCATCAAACAAACCCATCCTGGCGTCTCCCCCTCGAGACCAAACGAGGAAGTCAACCGAGGAACTCACACAGTTGGCAGTTTTATTTATTCAGTTATCGTTGCAACATTTACTAGTCGGGTTTAAATAATCATCCTGATAAAACAAGTAGTGGGTCGTTTTAGTTATCCATTCCGTGATAGTTGCAGCAATTACTAATCAGGTACAGATAGCATGAGATAAACCCAAAACCCAGCAGTTGTTGGTACTTTTATTCAGCCATTTCGTTGTAGTTGCAATACTTACTAGTCAGGTACAATTGTCGCAAGCGACAACCAAACAAGCAATTGTGGGCAGTATTAATTAGCCATTCCATTATAGTGAAGCTGATTACTAGTCATTATAAGTCAAATTTATAGCAAGAACTTTAGTTATGCTTGTCTATGATCGAGATATCGTGCTCCAAGTCGTCCATATCCGCGGACACGGCTTTGAGAAAGTTTTACCCGGGTGCACCAATAGCAACACACGCCGATCAACCTCGGAAAAACCAAATCAAAACCCAACGAGGCTTTCACGATGAACAATCACAGATTCAGAAATATTTGGGGCCACCCTTTGAGTAGAACCATAGCAGTAAGCTAGCTTCGACGGCCTCAAGGTTAGCGCCAATGGCTGTAACTGGGAACCCGAAGTGTGGCTGGGCTTGTCGATACCGCGTAATCACTCCGCCTTCCTAAATGACAGTGTGCTCCTCGCAATCGTAAATAAAGCAATAAAGCATGGCATAAGTACAGGATCGTAAATAAAACCTCAAACTAGTTTGTGGCCCCAAGAAATAAGTCTGAATCAAGCTCTGGCTCAGGGGGGTCCCATATACCTCCCGGATGTGGATAGCGCGATAAATCAAGGAACAGGTATCAAGTACTCGGGGTCTTACGGGACACAAGTGGGCGTTCGGAAACCAAATATTTTCTATCACCCACCGATGCCTCTGCTTATTCAATTTTAGTTGTTAAACAGAAATTAAAGTGACGATAAGTAAAACTAGAATCATCTCCAACATCAACATGCGGCAATACATCAGCAACTGTGGCATTTGACGACACACATCAGCACTTGAGCAAGCAACTACGACGCGCAAGTCCAACTATCTACCAAACAACAGGTAATAGGGTGTGTCCAAGGCAATATAGGGCTGCACGGTATATCACAGGTACGGAAACTAAAGCATCGCACACAGATAGCAATAGATCAACAGGAGGGAAATAAAGACTATAAAGTAAGATAGGTAGAAAGGGGGGAGATGCTCGCCTGAAAACATTGTCGAAGGTTCAACCGAAGATCGGGGCGATGCTCACATCAACTCAACGGCCTTATCCGCGAAGAAGCAAAACACTAGAAGAAACATCGGATGCAACATTTAATACTAAGGCAGAAGATCGGCATGATGCATGTATGATGCATGGCATGGCAAAGAGGCGATGCAATTAGGTCATATTAAGCGGAACCGGGGTCCCGACAATTAATTAGGTGGTGCAAGTTGTTTAAACCCCCGCATATTAAATGTTGTTTAGCCATGGAACAGATGGAGCCGGTTCGCTACACATGTTTAAATGAGGCCAATATGAGTCTAGATTTGCCCGCATATGGGCCCCATATTTAATTATTAGGTGAATCGGCGGAAGGCCCCCAAACCGATGATATGCATGCGAGTAGGATGGTTAATATGCAACAAGTTATATTATGTTATAAAGTAGGGTTCTCGGAAAGGGGTCACACATTAGGGTTCTCGACGATCTTGGGGGGTTCCGGGGTTCAGGGTCGGTCTCGGGGTCCAGGGTTCGACGGTTCGGTCTCGCGGGGACGTTCTCGGATATCGGGGTAGTTCTTGTTGTTCCGGGAAGCCGGACTTGGTTCGGTGTCGGGGGCTCGTCGGGTTCGTTCTGGTTGGTGCCGTTCTTGTCGTCGCGTAGGTCTTGTCGGGTCCACGGGGTCGATCTTGCCGTTGCGAGGGTCTTGGCGGGTCCGCGCTTCGGATTCCGTGAGGGAGATCATGGCGTCGGTGAGGACGATCCTGTCGGTTCCACGGTCTTAGTTGTCGGTGTCGGACTCGGGTTCCGGGAGGAAGAACTTGGCGCGTCGGGTTCGGGCCTCAGGGTCCAGGGGTCTCGGCGTCCGTGTGGCGGTCTTGGCGTTCAGAGTGGCGAACTTGGCGTCCCGCGGCGAGTTGCTTGTCGTTCGGGAAACCTCCGAATCCGCGAGGGCGATCTTGTCGATGGTTCGGTTCCGGTTAGGAGGGTCGTTGTCGACCTTGGATTAGCGTCGGTGTGGGTCCGGCGGTTTCATCTATGCAGCGCGATGACGAACTGGCCGCCAAACCAGGACACATGGCGCAAGCACAAGATCACTGCGCCCAAGCGTCGACCGATGGTCCAGGGCAGGTCCGCAGGAGGAGAGGCGGCGATGGCGGCCCGGCTGGTCGACGAGGGCGACGGAGGCGGCTCATGGCGGAGGAACCGAGCCGGCGTCGGCCAGCCACGCGGAGGAAAGCGGCGAGCGGTCGTCAGGCGCTGGGTCGTGGGCTGGCGGCGACGGACGCGGGAGAAGGCTCGGGCGCGGACGCGGATCGGGGCGGCGGTGCTGCTCGCTTCATGGCGGTGGGACTGCGGGCTTGGAGGAGGGCAGTCGGCGGGAGGAGCTCAGGCGTCGGTGGCGAGGCCGGGCGTCGGTGGCGAGGCAGGCGCAGCCGAGCTTGCTGGGCGGGTCGGCGAGGGGCGACGTCAGGCGCGGTGGCGAAGCTCGAGGCTGCGCGGCGAGGACGCGAGCCTTGGTCGGAGCTTCGCCGGCGAGTGCAGGGGCGGGTCGCAGGCGCCGCGAAGGCGCTTGACGGAGGCGGCTGCGACGGCCTGGGCGGCGGCTGGAAGCGCCTGCGAGCGGAGCGCGAGGCCGCAAGGTGGGGTGAGGTAGCCGGGGTGGTGGCGGAAGCGCCTGTGGCGGCGGCGGTTGAGGCGTCAAGGCCAGCGGCAGGCGGCCGGCGGGTTGCAGAGCGGCGCGACGCCTTGCCGGGTGGAGGCAGGCAGCGACTCATGTGGCCAGGTCTGGGGGTGGCGAGCGGGGAGAGGTGCGGGGCAGGCGGTGTGGCCGGTGTGAGGAGATGGAGCACACGCCTGGGAGGGAGCACCTGGCGGAGGCGGCGGGCAGCCTCGGGTCGAGGCGGGCGCTGGCGAGGAAGAAGAACAGGGGGAGAGAGTCATGGTGGAGGGCCGAACTGGTGGGGCCAGCAGGGGACAGGGGGAGCTGTGGGCGTGTTGTGTTGTGTGCGTGCGTGTGTGTGCGTGCCAGCCTGTGTGGTGTGGGGCAGGTGGGATGGGGTGTGTGTGTTTGGTGGGTTGAGAGGGTCCAGGGAGAGAGAGGGAGGGACAAGTGGCAGTGTGGGATTGGGTGAGGGGAGAGGGAAGCTGAGGTGGCGAGATGCTATTGGGCAGGGTGAGGTGGCCAGGGGGTGTGGGTAGGATAGTTGGTGACTATAGGATTAAGGGGTGGAACTGTTGGACCGATTTAAAAACTGGGGCGGTCGTTCGGGTCGGGTTGGCCCGTTCGACTGCCCCTACTAAAAATAATATAAATTTTATTTGTGTTAAACGGGCCGTTGGCAAACCGATAGCGGCCAAAACAAAATATTCCGGGGACCCGGTTTTGATGTTTGAAAAATAAAGAGGGGCGTTTAGAATACAACACGGGCTTTGCAAACATAGTTTTAGCAAACAATGCATGATGATGACGATGCAATGCACAAATTCAACGCGATTTTCTAGTAGTGGTTTTGCGGGATGCCACAATTCGACACCACTAACAATGGATCTCGCCCTCGAGATCCGCCTCATGGTACCGGAAGGAAGGTCGGCGTTCTCCGTCTTCTCGCTTTGTGTAGATCCTCGCGACACCACTAACGAGGACTCCTTCTTCATCTGGAAATTGGCGACACCACCAACAAAGGGTCGTTGTTCCTGATCGTCGAGAGAACACTCCGGAGAACAAAGGACGAAGGTAGAGGTATCAAACGATAAGGCCACCTCCAACTTCCATTAGAAGAGGGAAAAGTTACATTGATCCACCAGTTCGATGTACAGAGCGAACAGTAAGAGTCGGGTAGGGTGATCAGTCCATCCCGGACCCAACTATCAACTCTATACATGGGTAGGAGAATCAGGCAACTCAACTCTCGAGATTTAGACTGAAGATCTTCTTAGATGGTATCCGGAACAAAGGAATGTTGCCAGCAGAAGTCGTATGGAAGACACACTGATTAGGTTCCGCGATGGTTCCATTGGCATGAACAACACATGCTCAAGGTTAACCCCAACTTCACCAAAGCTCGTCCTTCTCATATGTTTTTCAACGACACTGATATCCAGCAAGGAACTCACAGGGATAAAGATCTCAAGAACAAAAGATCGGATGAAGGATACAACAGACAAGTTGCAGGTTGATGATCGTAGCACCTCCGTTACAAAAGGGAGAAAGCGAAGCCCTGAAGGTACGACGGAAACCCAACCACGAGAATTCCTGGACTCGAAGAGAGAGAGAAGCGATTCAAAACACGAGAGGTAAGAGGGAACAGCGGAGGGTAAGGAGTAAAATCAGACCTAGCCGAACTATCCAACCGATTTTGCAAAATAGTTTTGACACTCTACTTGGCCGTTAGCTAGGTTATCCTCTGAGCTGGACTTGTGGGTATCGCATAACTCGAGCTCGATACCACTGTAACACCCTCGAATCGGACCTATGCAAGTTCGGGCAAAATTCACCAAACCCGCATAGAAAGCGATTCAAAGGTGCCCACCAGCACTTTCGCGGGTGGAAAACGAAGTAATAACATTACACAACAGTCCTCGATGGGACCCACAGAACAGATATATATATAACAGCGACTCAGAGAGTCAAGAATACAGATATAAGATACAAGATCCAAAACACCTTGAAAATGGTAGAGCGTCCGACTACGGACAAGAAGCAAATGGGGCTAAGAGCCCTGAAGAATAACCAATGGCGTCCATAACCCTGCCCAGGCCAAGCCGGAAGGGTAACCCTGCTAACGGCGTCGATCTCAAAACCTGCTTAACAAAAGGGGTGCCGACAAAGGCAAAGCAGAAAACAAAGAAGGAGCGTCAGTACTGAGGCCAGTACACGGCGAGGCTAGAATTCGGCGGTCCTCGCCTACATAGGTATGGTGGATCGGCGGCAACATACACTAAACAACCTATAGAGACTCGGTACAACTGGCGGATATCAGAGAGGGATAAGAAGTACCTATTCGAAACCAACCTGATTCTATCATCAAACAAACCCATCCTGGCGTCTCCCCCTCAAAACCAAACGAGGAAGTCAACCGAGGAACTCACACAGTTGGCAGTTTTATTTATTCAGTTATCGTTGCAACATTTACTAGTCAGGTTTAAATAATCATCCTGATAAAACAAGCAGTGGGTCGTTTTAGTTATCCATTCCGTGATAGTTGCAGCAATTACTAATCAGGTACAGATAGCATGAGATAAACCCAAAACCCAGCAGTTGTTGGTACTTTTATTCAGCCATTTCGTTGTAGTTGCAATACTTACTAGTCAGGTACAATTGTATGGCGACAACCAAACAAGCAATTGTGGGCGTATTAATTAGCCATTCCATTATAGTGAAGCTGATTACTAGTCATTATAAGTCAAATTTATAGCAATAAACTTTAGTTATGCTTGTCTATGATCGAGAATCATGCTCCAAGTCGTCCATATCCGCGGACACGGCTTTGAGAAAGTTTTACCCGGGTGCACCAATAGCAACACACGCCGATCAACCTCGGAAAAACCAAATCAAAACCCAACGAGGCTTTCACTGAACAATCACAGATTCAGAAATATTTCAGGGGCCACCTTTGAGTAGAACCCGCAACGAAGTAAGCTAGCTTCAAACGGCCTCAAGGTTAGCGCCAATGGTCTGGCGATCGGGAACCCGAAGTGTGGCTGGGCTTGTCGATCGCGTAATCACTCCGCCTTCCTAAGCGATGCAGTGTGCTCCTCGCAATCGTAAATAAAGCGAGAAAGCATGGCATAAGTACAGGATCGTAAATAAAACCTCAAACTAGTTTGTGGCCCCAAGAAATAAGTCTGAATCAAGCTCGCTCGGGGGTCCCATATACCTCCCGGATGTGGATAGCGCGATAAATCAAGGAACAGGTATCAAGTACTCGGGGTCTTACGGGACACAAGTGGGCGTTCGGAAACCAAATATTTTCTATCACCCACCGATGCCTCTGCTTATTCAATATTAGTTGTTAAACAGAAATTAAAGTGACGATAAGTAAAACTAGAATCATCTCCAACAACAACATGCGGCAATACATCAGCAACTGTGGCATTTGACGACACACATCAGCACTTGAGCAAGCAACTACGACGCGCAAGTCCAACTATCTACCAAACAACAGGTAATAGGGTGTGTCCAAGGCAATATAGGGCTGCACGGTATATCACAGGTACGGAAACTAAAGCATCGCACACAGATAGCAATAGATCAACAGGAGGGAAATAAAGACTATAAAGTAAGATAGGTAGAAAGGGGGAGATGCTCGCCTGAAAAGCATTGTCGAAGGTTCAACCGAAGATCGGGGCGATGCTCACATCAACTCAACGGCCTTATCCGCGAAGAAGCAAAACACTAGAAGAAACATCGGATGCAACATTTAATACTAAGGCAGAAGATCGGCATGACGCATGTATGATGCATGGCATGGCAAAAAGGCGATGCAATTAGGTCATATTAAGCGGAACCGGGGTCCCGTCAATTAGTTTGGTGGTTCAAGTTGTTTAGAAACCCCGCATTTTAAATGTTGTTTAGCAATGCAACAGGTGAAACCGGTTCGCTACACATGTTTAAATGAGGCCAATATGAGACTAGATCTGCCCGCATATGGGCCCCATATTTAATTATTAGGTGAATCGTGGAAGGCCCCAAACCGATGATATGCATGCAGTAGGATGGTTAATATGCAACAAGTTATATTATGTTATAAAGTAGGGTTCTCGGAAGGGTCACACATTAGGGTTCTCGGCGATCTTGGGGGTTCCGGGGTTCAGGGTCGGTCTCGGGGTCCAGGGTTCGACGGTTCGGTCTCGCGGGGACGTTCTCGGATATCGGGGTAGTTCTTGTTGTTCTGGGAAGCCGGACTTGGTTCGGTGTCGGGGGCTCGTCGGGTTCGTTCTGGTTGGTGCCGTTCTTGTCGTCGCGTAGGTCTTGTCGGGTCCACGGGGTCGATCTTGCCGTTGCGAGGGTCTTGGCGGGTCCGCGCTTCGGATTCCGTGAGGGAGATCATGGCGTCGGTGAGGTCGATCCTGTCGGTTCCACGGTCTTAGTTGTCGGTGTCGGACTCGGGTTCCGGGAGGAAGAACTTGGCGCGTCGGGTTCGGGCCTCAGGGTCCAGGGGTCTCGGCGTCCGTGTGGCGGTCTTGGCGTTCAGAGTGGCGAACTTGGCGTCCCGCGGCGAGTTGCTTGTCGTTCGGGAAACCTCCGAGTCCGCGAGGGCGATCTTGTCGATGGTTCGGTTCCGGTTAGGAGGGTCGTTGTCGACCTTGGATTAGCGTCGGTGTGGGTCCGGCAGATGTTTCATCTATGCAGCGACGCGATGACAGCCGCCAAACCAGGACACATGGCAGCAAGCACAAGATCACAAGACGCCGCAGCGACCGATGGTCCAGGCAGGTCGCAGGAGGAGAGGCGGCGATGGCGGCGCCGGCGGGTCGACGGAGGGCGCCGAGGCGGCTCAGGCGGAGGAACCGAGGCGTCGGCCATTGGCGGCCGCCCGAGGAGAGCGGCGGCTCGGGCGGCGAGGTCGCTCGGCGGTCGTGGCGGCGGCGACGGACGCTGAGAAGGCTCGGGCGGCCTTGGCTCGGGGCGGAGGTGCTTGCTCGCCGAGGCGGTGGGATTGCGGGCTTGGAGGAGAGGCCAGGTCGGCGGGAGCTCCGGCGTCAGTGGCGAGGCCGCGCAGCGGAGCTTGCTTGGGCGGGTCGGCGAGGCGGCGTCTTGGGGCGGCGTCTGGTGGCGCTCGAGGCGGCCGGGCGCGGCTGCCTGGCGAGACGCGAGCTGGTTTGAGCCTCCCGCGAGGTGCAGGGCGCGCGAGGCCAGGAGGCCTTGCAGCGCGAGGCTTTGACGGCGGCGGAAGCGACGGCCGGCGAGGCCGCAAGGTGGGGTGAGGCAGGGGTGGTGGCGGACAGGCGGCGGTTGAGGAGCCGCGTCAGGCGAGGCAGGGCCGCGGGTTGCGAAGGCGGCGCCGGGCCGAGGGAGGCGCAATGACTCCTGTGGCAGTCCCTGGGTGTGGCGAGCGGGGAGAGGTGCGGGGCGGTGTGGCCGGCGGTGAGGAGATGGAGCCTTAGGCGCCTGGTCGAGGGAGCGGGCGCTGGCGAGGAAGAACAGGGAGAGTCGGGTGGAGGGCCGAACTGGTGGGGCCAGCAGAGACAAGGCTGTGTGGCGTGTTGCGTGTTGTGTGCGTGCGTGTGTGTGCGTGCCAGCCTGTGTGGTGTGGGGCAGGTGGGATGGGGTGTGTGTGTTTGGTGGGTTGAGAGGGTCCAGGGAGAGAGAGGGAGGGACAAGTGGCAGTGTGGGATTGGGTGAGGGGAGAGGGAAGCTGAGGTGGCGAGATGCTATTGGGCAGGGTGAGGTGGCCAGGGGGTGTGGGTAGGATAGTTGGTGACTATAGGATTAAGGGGTGGAACAGTTGGACCGATTTAAAAACTGGGGCGGTCGTTCGGGTCGGGTTGGCCCGTTCGACTGCCCCTACTAAAAATAATATAAATTTTATTTGTGTTAAACGGGCCGTTGGCAAACCGATAGCGGCCAAAACAAAATATTCCGGGGACCCGGTTTTGATGTTTGAAAAATAAAGAGGGGCGTTTAGAATACAACACGGGCTTTGCAAACATAGTTTTAGCAAACAATGCATGATGATGACGATGCAATGCACAAATTCAACGCGATTTTCTAGTAGTGGTTTTGCGGGATGCCACATGGTTGCACTTGAAGCTTCTCAACATTTGACATCTCAAATCTCTTTGTTCCTTGGTGGCCATCCACAAGTGAGATACACATGGTTCACCAGTCCCCTGTCCTTGTGTAACCACTCAACCAAAAACCACCAACAATTACCATTCCACCCAGGTGATTCATTAACTTAGTTGTTTTATTAAACAAAAACACAAGTCCTCAGACTTAGAATATTTTTCCATAGTGTGAATATATATTCCACCCATGTTTTCTATTAGCTAGGCTAATCTTGATAGTAATAGGAATCTTAACTTAGGAAGATTTCCACTAAGGTTTCATCTACTAGGTTTTCCTATAGCAAGGTCTATACTTAGCAAAATCCATGCAAGTTTTACTTAGAGAAAATCAATAATGCATAGTGAAAGTAATAGGACAAAAAGTATGAAGCATCACTTGCCTTTTTGGTAGAGGGTATAAGTTTACTCCTTGTCCTTGCAACAATCACACTCTTCAAGTCACTACAATTCAATCAAACAAGGCACAAACTCAATCTACCAATCAAGCAAAACATCACATAAAATAACAAAGTCAAGGTAATGCATGCAAACATGCCAAGCTTTGTTTTATTTTAAAAAGTGGTTCCTAATGGGTCATAAACATTTGAAAACACCAAATGGTCATTTTATAAAGTGGCAAAGTCATTTGCTAAATGTTTCACTTCAAAAACCATTTTCAAAACAAAGTATCATTTTATGTGGTGTAGAAATATTTTTACTAAGGCATTAGTCTATAGGGTTCAACAAATATGTTTTCAAACCACAAAACCTTGTTTTTAGGGTCAGAGAGTTTAAAACAAAACATTTCCCAAAGGTTTTCCTTCAAAATCATTTTTAATAAATAAACCACATTTCTATTTGACTAGAAATGGTTTTAAATCAAAGAATCATTCTTTTCCTTCACCAAATACATTTTTGAAACCACAAAGTGTTTCCTATGGTCAGTAGGTTCAAACTAATCCATTTGCAAAAGATTTTATCCCCAAAAACATTTTTGAACAATTTTTACATCCTTAACAACCATACAAATGTTTCTGTAAAAACAAACATTTTAACAGAAACTTTTTACTAAACAAATGGCATGGTTGGCTAGGGATTGTTCCACTGATTCCAATGATATAAAGTTTGCAAAATTTGGACGTGTGGTTTAAAAGTTGTGCAATTTACAAAATTGGAAATCTAATAGATGAAATCTGTCTTTTAAATCAACTATAGGCCACGTGGCTATTTCTTATTGGGCGGTACCGATTCGTGTGGATCGAGCGATACAGACCACAGGATTAAAAGGGGCATGTGCGGCTCAAATCATCGCATACCCTTTTGTTTAAGTGAAACTATCCTATCGCTCCGATCTAGATCTAACGGCTCTCAGTGCCTCGACCAGAAACTGGCGGCGCCGGCGGCGACGACTGGCGGCGCACGCTCTGTCCGAGGTGGCCTGGCCGTTCTAGGAAGCGAGAGAAGAGAAGGAGAGGCTCATCGTGATCGCAGGGTCGTGGGGAAGCTCAAGGTGGCCGGGTGGCGAAGGCGACGTGGATCCTTAATTGCTCGCCGGAGATGAGCTGGGCCTCGGGCGGCTCTGGAGGTCGTCGAGGGAGAGGATGGGAGGCACCCTAGGACGAAAGGGAGACACTGTTAGGTTCGCAAGAGCATGGCTATCATCATCCACTACAAGAAATGTGTTTACTTGTGACCTTCTCATAGTGACGGGGAATGAAATCGTCATAGATCTATGACGATTTCACACAAGATGGTCGTAGACCATTTGAAGAGGTCAAAACCCTTTAGAATTACGACGTTTTGGGTCCAAATCGTCATAATTTTATCAGATAAAATCGTCATAATCTATGTAATACAGCTTAGGATTTTATTTTTAGCCTAATATGACCAATCTAAATCGTCATATTGCTAAATTTAATCATATTGATATGACTGGACGGCCACATAAGCACTTGGACCTATTTCTTTCATACGTGGCTTGGACATGTGTCAATATAGGCTCACCAGATAAGTAGGCTCACAATGTCACGTGGTATACCAACACGCGTGTCGGCCGAACCAAAACCGCCACGTCCCCCACCCTCCCAGCGAATGCTTCTCCCCAACCCTAAATCACCGCCGCCCCTCCTTCTCCAGCGAGAAACCCCCTCCTTCTCCAGCGAGATTCGCCCACCGCCCCTCCTTCTCCAAAGGAGATCCACGCCGCCGCCTCCTTCTCCAAATGAAACCCTTTCCCGCTCGCTCCAGCCGCTCCCCTCCTTCTCCAGTGAGATCCCTAACTCTAGATTGCGCCGCCACTGCCCTCTGTTCGAGAGCCTCTTACACAAGCCCACCGACGACGACTCAAATGATGCCCGAGGAGGACGACGACGGTGATGGTTTGAGCCCCTAACAAATCCCCATCTCCGCCATGACCCCATCAAGCTTGCCCTCTCCTCGTCAGAGATCTCCGCCTCCAGTGCTCCCTCCTACTGCGTGTACAAGGTAGAGAGGTGGCGCCGGAGCGGCGGAAAGCTGAGTAGAAGCGGGCGGCGATGGAGGTGGCGCGCGGGACCAAGACGCAAAACATGGTGGCGCGGTCGCGGAGGAAATCTAAGAAGAAGCGGTCGATGGTGGAGGCGGCGCGCGCTCATCGACGCCGAGAACCTCGCCGCCCATCTCGTCGACGTCTCGGTAAGAAAATAGCCTCCCATCCTTCTCCCTGTGCGTGAAATGCGTGGTCTAGAGGCCAGATCTCGCGAGTCTTTGTCTGGATCTCGCGAGTTTACTGATGGATCTCGCGGGCTCTGTCCCAATTCCAGTAGAACGTTCGGTTTTACCAAGTTTTAGTATTGAGTACACGGATAAGGTTTTCTGCCTTGTCCCTTCCCCTATACTCGCATGTTCTAGGGTTTCTTGGTCTTCTTTGACTGCCGCTGGATGTGATTGGCTGTGAATAAGAGCTGATCACATGGGATTTTGGTATATATCTTGTTGTATGTACAAGTTCTTTACACACTAGATCTTGTTGTATGATGCCTACTAATTATAGTTTTGTTCACGTCTGAGTTTTCCTTTGCTCATTCAAACTTCACCACATGTCGTGTGTCAAAATTTAATTGTTTTTCATAATTTTCCTCTCTATATGTCCCAAAAATAACTTCAGCTTGAAACCATATACTTCTATGTATTTCCCCAAAATAACTTAATATTGAAACCATATACTTCTCAGTATGTCCCAAAATAAATCTTAGACAATAATTGGTTGTCTACAGTTCTGCACTGGCCACATGGTACATGTCCCAAAAATAAATCTTTGTAGGAAGCAAACTAAGCATTCAGGACTCTGTTTTTTAAGGCTGTACCTCATCCATTCTCCCCTGCTTGTATTGGTGCTATTTGTTTGTGTGTAGGTTACGATTGCGATCTAGATGCTATCTCCTTGGTGTTTTTCCATTGGCCCCAGATTATTACTTGCAATAGGCCCTAGATTATTACTTGCAGTAGTATTTCTGTTTTTTTTATGACACACCTCTACACAACCAAAGTGAAAAGACTTCACCATGCAACGTGGTACTTTTATGACTTCTCTCATAAATCTCTTTCATCTGCAATGATCTTATTTCTACACCTGCCTGAACTATACATCTATTCAAATTTCTACTCTAGTGCACATGACTTATATTTTAAGTACTTGTTGTTTGCGGTTATGCATGTCACATAGAACTAGATTACTTCTCAGTTTATTACTATGTATTTAAATGTTAGCTTCAATTGGAATACCAGACTACCTTTCTAATGCAGTTTCATTGATTCCATGCAAGTAGACTTGAAGATTTTTTTTGCTTACTCTTTCCAACCGTTAATTCATTTCTCCGATATTAAAATCTGGTATTTGTAATGTAGCACTGCAGCAGGATGGCTTACCACCGCCTCCAGTTCCCCCTACGACTTACTAGTACCAGCTATGATATGCATTGCAGCCACTGTATGTTATGGCTGGCCAAGAAATAACAGTCGCCTTTATCTGGTTGCCCACAGCGTGCAAAGTTATACAATATATTTAACATTGTTAGGTTGGACACCCTTATCTTTTGATATCACAGAATATCTTCCTTTACTTCTAAAATTTTGAAGCTCATTGTTCTTGTGTTTTTTGATTCTTTCTTGAAGCTAAAATGTGGGGTGTAGATGCGGAGCAAGGCAGCATTCTGTAGACATTCACGGCCAAAACTTGTCTCAACCACAACAATATATGCCACAAGACCAACAGCATCCATTGTCATCTTTGCATGCGCAAGTAAGTGACTGTTTTTTCTATTCCTGTAGCCAATTTATCCATGGTACAGTAGTATTGTATTCATTCTCTGACCATACTATGACTCTATGCAAATAGCCTTGGTACTTAAACTGATTATAATCCAATGCGTACTCATGTCCTAGGCAAACCCTTGTGATCCTCTTTTACTTTGCAAAATTCTCAAGTGGAGGTGTGTTCTGTAGCCAGGGACTGGTTCTAGTGCCTACTAATTGGAGCAATATGAATAGGAAAATTGTGAGTAGGAGTAGGAAACATATTCTTTTCTAATCAATATACTCCAAGTTAATTTACTCTCTACCATGATGTGAAAGTTTGAGAACACTTGCTTGCTGCCAACATTCAGTTATTGATAGCAGTGTCAATATTTTTGTAATATGTATTCTACATATCAAAGTAGAGTAGACATTGTACTGTCATTGTACCTACGGAGCATGATTTTGTACCACAATAACACTAGCACTTGACAATTATTTTCTACTCTAATTATTATAACTTTAAGTTAGTGCAGCTTCTTGTTAACAATCCTGGCATGTATTGGTTACTGTATCATGTGTAAAAAGTCAGTCAATTTATTAACTACGCTGTATGTATTGGTTACGCCGGTACGCTGCAGCTCCCTTTTCCTCTCTCTCCCCTGTTCCTCGCTCACCTAGGAGTATTAGCTAGCTCGCTTAGCTACTGACACCTTTGTTGCTGTGTGCTGATTGCTCGCAGCCAGGATCATGCCCGTCGTCAAGAACAAGCACCTGCTGCTCTGCACGCTCCTCATCGGAAACTCCCTCGCCATGGAGGTATGCTTCGTGTACACAACCGCCTGTCCAATCATCTATTTCCCCTGATTCATGGAGGTTGTTGTGGGCTCGACTGCTATAATCTATCTCCCCAGCTAGCTACCTGATTTGGTGCCTGTAATCTGTCGCAGATCATGTCGCAGGCCATTTTCTTGTATTTTAGTTAGTATGCAAGCTTGTGCTGTTATAGTGGACTAATGAACTATCTGACTGCTGATGTTATAGTAGACTAAGATTTTCCCTTGAACCGTTAAGGTTTCTAGCCTGTAAGGTCCATGCTAGCTTGTAAGGTCCATGTATTGCTTGTATTTGGTTGCTTTGGTAGCCAAAAAATTGTTTATTTTCTAGCAGTTTAGTTAGTATGCAAGATAAACCTGGGTGCTTTTCTTATACTTTATCTACCATTATTTTATATAGCATCGCCAAGAATCATGAACTTGTTGTAAGTGTCCTAAAACGAGGATAGCTATTTACTTGTACTCAACAAACATGATCTATTGCCCACATCTAGGGACAATGACCTCATTGAGTACGACCATTGGATTACAACGAACATGGAGTAGTAATATAATAATTTGAGTAGCTAGTAATTGGACTATAAGGAACTCATGTTACAGCTTTACATCGATTTACTTGTCAGAACATACCGGTATTACTCCTAGAGAGTATTGTAACCAGTATCGTCACATTTGATCATGCAACATATAACGCATGGTTTTTAGATCCTATTATCTTTGTCTTACTTAGTGGAACTTAAATGATTTTGGAACTTGGCTTTGTTCGGATATGTGCAATCGTGGTTATATCCTTGATAAGGGGGAAATGGTTCTTGAATCTGGTATTTCACTAGCAAGCAGATTTTCAAGTTATTAAAGAACACTTTGAACAGGTAAAGCTTCCATGTTTGATTCTTTAAACATGCATGTACCTTGCACTGTTCTGCCCCTTTATTTGTGCTCACAAATGCTCAGATATGTTAATAAAATAATGTGTTGTTTACACATCCTGTTTAGATAGTATTTAATGTATGCATAGTGCCATTGAGATCTTCAATCAGTTCAGTTACCATACCAGTTGGTTACCTTGATATATGTATTTGTTTACTAGCAAGCCATTGAGATCTTCAATGTTGTTGTTTATGCTTGCTTTTAGCGTGTACCATGTGAGATGTAGTTGTATAGGCCGATCTAGTACCTGGTACCAGCAGCGGTAGACTTTTATGTCACACTCAGTAGCAACTCTGTGGTCAGTTGCTTGGTTTATGTACTCAACAAACATGATCTATTGCTTGGTTTCTGAATTTCATAAGTCGTGCTACATTTTATAGTTCTATGGCACTTAAATCTTGTGCAATTCTGTGGTCAGTTAGTTTACTAAATGTACTGATGTTCTAAATTCATTGTGTATTACTTGTGCAACTAGTTTTATTGCAGATAGTTGTTTATCCTTGCTATTTTTTAAAATTCTTTGGGTTATTGTAAAATTTTGTTTAATCGCAGGCCCGAGGGAGATAGCGTTGATTCTGTCGGTCCAGCGAAGTGGGGAAGCCACGACGGAGCTTGACCTTGCACATTGTGGATGTGATCGTAGTGTAATAGAGTTACTTTTATGTTCCTGTGTATGATTTGATGTATTACAATATTGAAAATTGATGTTTTGTTCCTATGTATGTTATAAAATATTGATGTAACTTGTTGAAGTTGTGTAAATGGATCTGAAAAGGTTTTGGACTGGAATAAAATTCAAATTTAAATAAAACACAACTAAATGACTGAATAAAAAAGGAAGAGCCTGTAATAAGGCCGCATCCCATAGAAAAAATAGACTTTAAAAGGCTAGGGCCCAAAACAAAATGCATCGTTAAAAAGCCATGTCTGAGAAAATAAAGGCTACAAATATTGGGTCTAGCCCATCTAAATGAAAAGAAAAAGCCCATCTAATTAAAATGAAAAAGCCAGAATTGTTGGGCTTGGCCTACATAGACGACCGAATGGACTGGGCTGAATTCACACCACGACGATTTAATTTCGTCACAATTTTGCCACGTAGGATCGGCCACGTAGGATCTGACTTGGCCAGGCTAGAAGGCTCGTGACGATATTGGATCGTCATAGACGTTATGACGATCCAATATCGTCATAGACGGTTATGACGATTTTGCAAGAAACGTCGTTATAGTTCATTTGCGACGCCCAGCTTTTGACGATCTCAAAATCGTCATAGAATCGTCATAAACGGACTACTATGACGATTCTGTGACGAAAATGGAGGGTCATATATATCCATATTCCTTGTAGTGATCGTGTCCACGGGGAAGAGAGGGGAGGTCTGGTTTACAGGAGACGCCAGCTTGAAGATGCACGGCTGGCTCGGTGACGCCGCTGGCTTGCAGAGATCGCGCGGGTGAGCTGGCGATGCGAAAAGGTGCGCCAGGGCTTGGGGAGTATGCGAGTGTGGTCAAGGAGGAGAGGGGTGGTAGGACACGGCCGGAATCGAGGGAAAAGCTCGTCGGTGGCAGTGAGGTTCGGAGAAGAATCAGGACGGCCTGGGGGCGTGCTAATGCGGGGTGACAGAGGGGAAATGGAGAGGATAGGTACGCGTTTAAGCTTGCGTGATCAAAGCGAGTAAATGTGGCCGCGTTAATGCGAATTGAAGCCGGAGGAATCAACATCAGGATCGGGGAAGAACGAGTCGCTGCGGGTGAGGACGATGAACAGGAGGGGTGGGTCCTGGCTGTTTGCGAGAGAGAGAGCGCGAGTGTGGGGTCCAGTCGTCAGTGACTTAGCGGTTAAGTTCCTGAGTGAGAAAAATAACGGTTCGCAGGGGGAGGGAGGTGGGCTGCTGGGCTGGGATGGGCTTTAGCTGGGCTGGGTCGTTTTGCTCTATTTTTTTCTGTCTGAAACCTTTTTCTTTTTCCAAATCAATTTCTGTTTTGAATTTCAATCAACTATTCAAACATTCAAACAATTCAAACAATTACCACACTTGTAATGAGTTTTTGGGTTCTGTTTATCAACATAAACCAAATCCCAAAATAAAATAATATTTTTATTCTTTTTAGGATCCATTCATTAATTAAATAAAATGGACCTTTAGTTATTTAATCAAATAGGGTTTGATTTATTTAATAAAATCTCCATTTTAAATCCAAATATTTTCAAAACCAAATCAGTAGGTTTTATTTGAAAATATAAGATACTTGGAAAACTTGTTTAAAACAAAATAACATTTTTATTTTATGGTCCATTAACAATTAAATAAAATGGGCCTTAGTTATTAAATCAAATAGGATTTGTTGTATTAAAATATTTATTTTGAAATCTAAAATAAACCAAAACACTTCAGTAGGTTTTAATTGAGATTATAAAATACTTGGAAAACTTATTTAAAAATAAATAAATAAGTTTTAGTGTTTATTTAAAATGGGAAAAGCCTTTACTTAAATAAAATTGGATATTAAATCCTTATTATTTTATTTAAATAAACCTTTACTATTTTTATCAAAACAAAACATTTTATTTCAAAACATTGGCCAAGGTTTAATTTGGCTTTATAAATTAATCTTTATTTATAAATCTATTCTTTTTCATTTGAAAACCAAATCTTTTTATTAAAAGATCCAAAATAGTAATTTCACTTATTCAAAATATTTCTTTAATAATTGTTTAACTTTTCAAATCCCTTTAGGATTTGTTTGATCAAAAGGGTTTGAAGGTTTCTAATTGGAATCAAAAGTTTCTTCTCATCCTAAAATTCAACAAAGTTTTATTTTATTCATTTATTTTTCACATTACAAGATTTGGAAAATCTTGGGATGTGACATCAACCTTTTGGTTTTGTATTCTATACCCCTTCCTTTCAACTTGATGGACAAAGCCTACCCCATGGACAAAGACTTCACCATGACCAATGACTTTAACTTTAGTTTCACCAAGGACTTCATGAACTCTAATGACTTCAACATCTTCAAGTGATTTCAACTTTAGTTTCACCAAGGACTTCAACTTAGACATCACTAAGACTACAAGTGAAGACCAAGAGACATTAGATTGTCTACCAAAGACATTGATATCAAGTTAGAGTATGTATCATATTGACCTATGAGGTATGACTATACTAAGTTATTATTTCAAAAAAACTTGTTGTTACCTTCAACTCATGAGTTAAGCTCATAAGTTGTTAAGTGAATAGTTGATTGTTTGATTGTACTTGGTTGTTTTGAGTTGTGTGTTAGGACTTCTTAAAACCTATCCAACATTACTCATCCCTATCAAACCAACAGATGCCTCCCCGTCGTGCCAACCCCAACCAAAACAACAACATCACCCCTGAGATGCAGCAGATGCTGGCAGCTCAGACACAACTGATGCAACAGATGACCACATATATACAGAATCAGAACAACAACAACAACAACAACAACAACAACAACAATCAGCATAATCCTCTAGCACTTGACATGCTCACCAAGTTTTTGAAACTTAGGCCTGCAAGGTTCTCTGGAACAACTGATCCAATGGAAGCCAATGATTGGTTACGTTCGGTGAACAAAGACTTAGTGACTGTTGGCTGCACTGATGAAGAAAAAGTTAGGTTTGCAGCATTTCTACTTGAAGGACCAGCAGCAACATGGTGGGACAACTTTCAGATCACCACTCCCCTTGAAGATGTAACTTGGGCTATTTTTGAGGATGGTTTCCGTACAACTCACATCTCACCTGGAGTGATGTACTTAAAGAAAAAGGAGTTTCACAATCTGAAACAGCATCACCTCAGTGTGGCTGAGTATATTGAAGAATTCAACAATCTGGTACGATATGCACCGGATGAAGTTGACACAGATGCTAAGAGAAAAGAAAAATTTCTTGAAGGACTTAATGATGAGTTGAACCTGCAGCTAGCTGTTGCCTATGTCCCAACTTATCAATCACTCTGTGACAAAGCCACCATTTTGGAAAACAAGATGAATCAAGTTGAGAATAGAAAGAGGAAGCATAAACGCAAGAATCACTCAGGATCATCAAAAAAGAAGCATTCGTTTAAAAAGAGCAATGAAGATTCTGAACCACATCAGTATCACCAAAACAGCAATGAAAGTGAAAATAATGGAAATGATACTGACAATGGAGATGACCTTGGTCAGAACCAACATGACACTTACAATAAGAAAGACATTAGCCAGTTGCAGTGCTATAACTGTAAAGAACTTGGACACTATGCATCAGACTGTCTTGAGAACAAAAAGAAAAAGGATGCTTGAAGAGCCAATGGAAATGACTCCAATGTGACCCAGAAAGGACATGTGAACCACATTGTCATGGATGGAAACTTTGAAGAGATAGAAGAAGTGGATGTCAGGAACTAGTTAAATCAGTTGAGTCAAATAAAGATTCCTTGACTGATATTAAGTGTTGAACCTATAGTCAAGTGAACCATCAATGTAACCCTATGAGACTTTATTTTTAAGGTGGTAGTACCCTAGTTGCCTTGAAGCCAACTTGTAACCTTTAGCCTTCCCAAATCTCAGGACGAGATTTATTTTAAGGGTGGCAGCCTGTCACATCCCAAAATTTTCCAATTTTTGAAATGTGAAAAATTAAATAAACAAAATAAAACTTTGTTGAAATTTAGGGTGAGAAGAAACTTTTTGATTCCAATTGGGAAACATCCAAAACCTAATTTGAACAAATAGGATTTAAAAAGGTAAACATTTAATAAATAAAATTATGATAGTTGGAATTACCATTTTTGGATCCTTAAATAAAAAGATATGGTTTTTATAAAGCAAAGGTAGAATTATAAATAAGGATTAATTTATAAAGCCAAATTTAAACTTGGTCAGCTTTTGAAATAAAACATTTCTATTTGGTAAAAAGAGTAAAGGTCTATTTAAATAAAATAATAAGGATTTATTAATATCCAATTTTATTAAAGTAAAGGCTTTTCCATTTTAATTAAACACTAAAACTTGTTAAATTATTTTAAACAAGTTTTCCAAGTGTTTTATATTTTCAAATAAAACCTACTGAAATGGTTTTGGTATTATTTAGATTTCAAATGGATATTTTAAATAAATCAAGTCCTATTTGAATTAATAATTAAGGACTATCTTATTTAATTATTAATGGATCCTAAAAAGAATAAAAATTTATTTTATTTTGGACTTTGGTTTGTGTTGTTAAACAGACCTAAAAATTATACAAGGTTTGGCAAAGATTTGAGTTCATTTGAGTGTTTGAATGGTTTGATTAAAAATCAAAACTGAAAATCAAATAGAAAAGGAAAAAGCTTACAGAATAAAAAAAGAAACAGACACAGCCCAACCCAACAAGCCAGCAAGGCCAGCACAGCCAGCTTGTCCCCTCAACAAACGTTTTCACTCATTCTCGCACTCGCAGAGACGCTGACGAGTGGACCCATCTCGCTCTCTCTCCTCACGACAGTGTGCCCCACGCCACATCATCGTGCCTTCACCGCGGCCACTGCTCGACGTTGTTGCATTATTGCCAGTGTAAATACGAGTAAATGGCCGAGTAATTATTCACCGTGACCACGCCCCCTTAAACGCCCATCTCCGCTCTCTCTTTCCCCCACACAGCGCCCCCTCTCTGCCCCTAGGCTGCAGGAATTTGAGCCCAAACCTTCTCTGTCTCCGACGACTTCCCCGGTCAATTCCGGTGAACCACGGACGCCCCTCTCCTCCATCTGCACACGAGCTGGTTCTCCACCTCCAGGCGCACTTTCCAGTGCCTCCCGTTCGCACGCGCTTGCCCCAGAGCGTCGGCAAGGACAAGCTCAACTCGCCACCGCCGTCTGCCATTGCTCCGGCGACTCCTCCTAGTTAGCCTCGACCGCCCCGAGCCTTCCTATTGATGCTCCTAAGATCCCAGGACAGTACGCATCTGACCACGTCCTTTTTTTGCCTCGACGTGACCTGCAGCCTCACCTCCACCAGCAAACAGAGCCGCCCGTCGTCAGTAGCTACTCCGACGAGCAATCGTCGCCGTTCCTGAGCGCCCCTCGCCAAACCATCAACGCCTTGAGCTTCACCAGGACCCTGCGAGCACGGTGAGCACCTCCGCTTCTCCCCTTGCTTCCTCAGAATCGCCACGACGCCATCACATCGCCACACGCCACTAGATCGTGGTCGAGCTGTTGTGAACCGTTAGATGGAAAGTGTTTGGCTACGATTAGATCTAACCGAAGGGGTACGCGCCCATCTGAGCCACGCGTTCTAATTTAGATCCTGCGGTCCAGAGAGCTCGATCCGCACGAAGCGTTACGGCCAATAAGAACAAGCCACGTGGACGAAGTTTGGTATAAAAACAGAATTAGAATTTGATTGGATTGCAAACTTGTAAATTGCATAACTTTTGATCCACACGTCCAAAATTTGCAAATTTTATATCAATGGAATCAGTAGAACATGTAATTTTCAACCAAGCACTTTTTTTAATGTTTTGCTTCTGGTAAATTGGTTGAATTTGCAGAAACATGTGTAGGCTTATTTTGAATATAAAAACTGTTCTAGATATAATTTCAATGTGAAATCTTTTCAAAATGATTTGTTGTGAACCTACTGACCCTAGGAACCAACTTATGGATTTAAAAATGTATTTTGTGAAGTTTAGGAATGAATAATTGAATTAGCTCATTTCTAGTCAAATAAAAATATTGTTTTTGTTTTAGAAATGATTTTTGAGTGAAACCTTTGGGAAATGATTTGATTCAAAACTTCTGACCCTAAACACCAAGTTTTGTGAATTACCAACTTATTTTATGAACAATATAAAATTATTGCTTTGCTAAAAGCATTTTCAACCACATAAAATATTGATTTGATTTAAAAATGGTTTATAGATAAAACCTTTTGCAAATGGTTTTACCACTTTAGTAAATAACCACTTTGAACTTTATAATGTTTAGAGCCTAATAGAAACCACCTTTGCAAATAAAACTACCTTTTGCATGCTTGCATGCATGACCTTGTTTTTGTTATTTTATGTGTGACAATTTGTTTGAATGTTGTGTTGAATATGTGTTTGCTTGATTAAATTGTAGTGGAATTTGAAGAGTGTGATATTTGAAAGATCAAGAAGTGAACCAACATTATCTACTAAAAAGGCAAGTGACACTATCATCCAAGTCCTACTATTTTCATTACACTTAGTGGATTTTGAAACATGCATGGAAAGGTTTACTATACTTAATGCTATGCTAAATCCTAATAGGATACCCTTATATATTCCTTAGTGGAGACATTGTAGTTGTAGTATGCTTAGCCCTGCTATATATTGGGATGGGATACATGATATGATTATATGAAGAGTTGAAAAGACTTATGTTTTATATAATAAAACAAGTACTCAATGAACCACCTGGGTGGACAAGGATACTCAAGGTTGGACAAGGTGGCAACAAAAGGAACCAAGTTTATATGGCTATCTCTTTTGTTGTGCACTAGAAGAAAACCACCCAGGGACTTAGAGATTGAACATGTTTCTCATACAGTGGCTTCCGTGTACAGCCACATGCTAAATGGGCTCTGGCTTAGTCAACTACATAGTGGAAGTCCCATGCATTGGCATCTTCGGGTTAACTAGATTTGTGCTAGGGAACTTGAAACCCTACATTGGTGCCTGGATGACAAGCTAACATTGTGTATTGGGAGGACTCCTATGGAAAGACTTTGTCACATTCTCAATCTGCCAGTACTCCATCTTGGTGAGTACTTATCCAGCGGCCACTGGTGGCATCAAGATGATATTGTGTCATGTGGGTAAAGTGTACAACTTCTGCAGAAGATCAAAATTCTAAGTACTTAGCCGTGTCCCCGGTTATGGACAACTCTGAGCAACTAAGGCCTGAAGCTATGGAAGATCTCGACATTCCAATTTCTCAAAGTTAAAACTTGAGGGTGACAACAAGGGATTAGAAGCACTTGGAGTTTTCCAAGAAGTTCAAAAAGATTTGACAAAGATCAAAAAACTATTTTGAAAAGATAGGACAAAACTATATTGCTTTCTGCAAAGACCTTAAACCCCACTTAGCCAAATATGCATGTAATGATAGGATCCACTTAATTCTACATAGTAGTGAAACTTGCCAATACAATTCAAATGTATTGACCCTTATGGCTGCAACTTATTATGTTGCAGGTTTGTTTGATGTTAGTGAAGTGTGTTGAATAGGATTACAAGTCTACATCCAACATGACTGTCTGTGGCACTTTGAAGATGAAGGACCCCATGCTTATAGATATTCTGGTGCAATGTAATGTGATAGCCACATGAGCTATGTAAGATGTAATGAATTATTTTATTCCTGGTTATAAAGTTGTATTATGACCTTTGTTTCTTCATATTACATCTCAATTGTGGATGCTAGCTATTGATCCAGGGACTAGCATTGTAAACACAGGGATCTCTACCTTATTAAAGGTTGGGAACCTAATAGGTTTGGTCTGGAACACGCGACGCTCTGCGTGGCAGAGGAGGCGTCTTCGACGGCGAGCGGTGGTTGTGTGGCACGGGGCGACGAACGAGGATGTCTGGCGGTCTCCTGGGTCGGTGGTGATCGTGTATGCACGCGGTGAGGGCGGCGCGCGGTCTGTGGGCTTCGGTCGAGGGTGGCGCTCTGGCGCACGCTCGACATGGTCGCTGGCGGTTTCGGCGCGGTCCGTGCGTGTGGTCCAGTGGTTGGCAAGGTTCGAGCGTTGGACAGGGAGTGGCGGTGGACGGTGGGCTGCCTCCCAGACATGCTGGCTAGGCTTGTTTCTCCTCCTAGCTTGTTGTGGACATGGGGGTGACAATAGTGCATTCGTCCTCCTCACCATTGATGGCATTGCCAAGCTTACAGTGGTGCTAGTGATTAGTTAAGGTTTTTAGATGATCTACTAAGGCTAGTGGTGCCCAGAGAGGGAACAAGTTAGGCTCAAAACACTGCACACTATAGTATTTTGATTTTGTTTGATTTGTGTCTGCAATGTGTTTGATGAAATGGCCGCATGAAATCAAGTTTTGAATTTTGAAAAGATTTTTGGTGGGTGTGCTAGATTGGTGCTGGTGAGTCTACAGATGCTTGGGTTTTGAAAGTTGAGCTTGTTTGAGTGGTTTTTGAAAAAGTGGGATATTCCCATATGATAAAGATTCAATTTTGAATTATCATTTAAACTATGCATTTGAAAGTTTCTGGATGATCACAAAGTGGGCCTTGATACTATGTTATGAGTACAATCAAGGGGTGCAAAGATCCAGAAAATTTTCTGTTAGGTTCAGAAAGTTTGAGACAGCCAAAGTAGGCATGGGAGTTAAATTGGTCAAAATGACCATTTCTTTATTTTATTTGTTTTGATTTATTTGTCTTTAGGAAAAGTGTGGGAAATGTTTTAGATGATTTTTAATTCACCTAAGAAACATTTTACAAGCAAGGAAACACATAAACAAGGTGGCTCAAAAGAATTTCAAATTCAATGCATACTCATATGCATGCTTTCATAATTTTAGTTACAAAAGTTTTTGTTAACCCTAATTTTGATGATTAGAGTTTGATGATCCAAGTTTAGTATTTTTGGGATGTTACACGAGCCAAGCTTCTACAAAAGCGACCCCGATGAAGGCTGGAATGACGTTTACATCTGCCGCGATGTCTATGATTCCCCGGAGATCTGCTAGTGCGCCACGGATGGGCATTTCGGGTGCGCCACTAACAGCCTGTTTCCTAGTAGTGAGATCGACTGGGTAGCGATGAAGCAAACGCAAGAAGAGAGGGAAGTCCACAAGCCGAATGGAAAAAGGCGTGTGGGGACAGTCAAGTTCATCACCAAGGACCCCAGGCCACACAAGCGTATGGAAATACCTAACATTGATATAGGTGCAAGCAAGGAACCGGCGTTACCCTGCTCGAGGCCTACCAACGGCGCTCTTATGAGGGTGAAGCCTCAAGAAGAGTGGAGGAATAGTTTCTACTTCCCTAATCCATCAATAATGGATGAGGAAGAAGAAGCTCTCCCCAGAACAAAGGATCGTGTGCGGGCACTAGAGATATATGATGACCCACAAGTATAGGGGATCGCAACAATCTTCGAGGGAAGTAAAGCCCAAATTTATTGATTCGACACAAGGGGAGCCAAAGGATATTTATAAGCCTTAACAGATGAGTTGTCAATTCAGCTGCACCTAGAAACAGTCTTGCTCGCAATTTTGTATCAGTAGCAACAGTTTTGTTGTAGCAATAGCAAAATAATAGCAGTAGTAAAATAAAGACAGTAGTAATAATCATAGTAAACAACAGGATTTAAAGTGCGATAGGCATAAAGATGGATGAACGAGCGTTGCATGGACAAGACAATTCATGTAATAATCAAGTCAAAGGTCATTTTCATATAAATAAGATAAAGCATCCAAGTACTAAGTAATCATAGGCATGTGTTCCATATATAGTCATACATGCTCGCAATGAGAACTTTCACAACATCTTTTGTCCTGCCAGCTCGTTGCAGCGGGGCCTCAATGGAATCTACTAGCAATTAAGGTGATCCCTTTAATCGAGCACGGGAGCAAAGCATTAACACTCCATGAGCACACGTGATCCTCACATCACAGCCATCCCCTCCGGTTATCCCGATTTATGTCACTTCGGGGCCTCGGGTTCCAGACAATGATATGTGTATACAACTTGCAGGTAAGATCATAAACAATAATATCGTCATGAATCAATAAAATGTTAAAATCTGAGATCATGGCACTCGATCCCTAGTGACAAGCATTAAGCATAACAAGTTGCAACAATGTCAAAAAGCACTAACAATAGATACTAGGCACCTTGCCCTAACAATCTTATGCAATTACATGAATGATCTCATCCAATCCCTACCATCCCCATAGCCTACTACGGGGGATTACTCACTCATGGATGGGGGAATCACTGATGGTTGATGGAGAGGTGTTGTGATGATGATGGTGATGATCTTCTCCAATTCCCCATCCCAGCAGGGTGCCAGAACGGAGTTTCTGGTTCCGAATCACGATTTCTGGTAGTGGCGGCGCAGCAGAACTCTTCTCTGGATATTATTGACCCCCCGGTGTTTTTAGGTCAGAGGGTATATGTAGGTTAAAGGAGAGGTCGAGGTGGAGTCCGAGGTGGCCACACCATGCCCTGGCATGGCCAGGCCTGGCCCGCGCCAGGGGGTGGTGTGGGCCCTCTGGCCTCTTCTCCCCTTCGTCTTCTGGCCCGGTGAGTCTTCTAGGAAAATAGGATTTTCGGCATATTTTCTGGGATGTTTCCTCAAAGTTGATTTTCTGCAAAAAAACGAGAAACCAAATCAATTCTGCTGAAAACAATGTCAGTCTGTGTTAGTTGTATCCAAATCACACAAATTAGAGGAGAAACAATAGCAAAAGTGTTTGGGGAAGTAGATACATTTTGGACGTATCAATATATATCAGAAGCATGAGCTACTCCATCGTGTTGAAGTCTATCACCGCCTCAAGGAGATAGAGAAGAAGGATGATTTTATCCTGTTGGTGACTAAATTTGAAGATAGGGTGGATACCTTTCAATCTGATTTGCGCAGGTGCTACAGTCACATCACCGCCCTGGAGGACACCAAAAAGAAGCTATGCACCGCGGTGCTACACGCCATGGCGCGACAGTGATCTGCGAATAAATCATGATATGAAATAATCGCGAGGGATTAGTTGATCCCACCAGGCTTGATTTCAAGCTTGGGGAGATCTTTAAGACCTTGTAATCTATCTGATAAAGTTTTTATTACTATTCTAGTTTTGCATTAGTTCAAGCTCATAAATAAAGTTTTCATCATTAGATTTCCCTAGAGGAATAGTCGATCCCTTTTATGAAATTTTGAGCTAATTATAATATATGGAGCATTATTGAGTTTGAGTTTATATTATTGGATATATGAATGGCTTGAGTATAATTTTACTTGCACTTGATGATAGCAATAGAAGTCTTCCACACCATTGGTATTAACGGAACATACAAAGATAATTTGATCAATATGTTGTAGGTTAATGGTTTGATTTACAAAAAGGAGGAATTATATAATTAGTTAAGTTGAAAATAAAAACCTTGAATAAAGGAGAAATCAAAAGTGTTATCAAATACAGTGAGAACAAGTTTAGGTAGATTATTAAAGTTATAAATATGCTTCATATATATTTGGAATTTGGTAATTGATATCGTTAAACTTTGGACTCCTACATGAAGTGGAATGTATGGCTAGATCCTTTGCACAATACTTAAACAAAAGTGTGAGAACGAATATATACAAAGAGAAAGGGAACGAAAAGAGCGAATGTGCAAAGAGCAAATAGGCATATACCACTATATTGTAGTAAGACAAAGAGACGTTTGAGATTTTGAATCCCAGGTGAATATGTTAATCCTAAAACACTTGGGACTACCTCACTAACTCATTCGGTCTGACCAAATACTTTTACATCATGTTGAGAGTAATATTTTGTGAACTGTTAATTGCTAAGGTGTCGAAGCCTGCTATTATTATTCGGATGGTTCGAGTAAGGTACTATTCATGAACTTATTTCTATGTATCCTAAATGATAGACACATGCTGCAACTGCCTCATTTATTTATCGACTCAACTTCTTGAATATGAGGATCACATCCATTAAGCTAAACTTGCTCGGGACGAGCAAGAGTCTATGCTTGGGGAAGTTGGTGAGTGCATATTTGCATCATGTTTTATGTTATTATTTTGCATTATAGTGGTAGGATCTTGGTATTTTACGGCGTTCGCACGCACCTTTTATGTTTATTTTCACCAGGATCGGATTAGATGATGGATACGATGGACACAATTCTTGGACGAGTAATATTGGAGTGAAAAGGAGCCAAAAACAACGTAAATTTCTTATTTGAAAAATATTAATAACACCAGAGGGTACAGAAGGGTTAAGGACCAACTATACAACGGGAAGAAATATTCTGATCGTATTGTTCCTGCCATATAGTTGGCGTTGACACCGCCTTCTCAAATAATTTCACCCCGTGCAACTGGATCGGAGAGACGACATACAAAACACCCATAAATCACAGAAACCTCACCTCAGGAAGGCATCTAGAGGGGGAACTAATCCACCGGGGATCCATGTTCGCCCTACACAGATCTAGGAGGCTAAGACAACTTCATCATCAACTGCTACATCACCTTCATATCCAACCATCCCTTATACATCTTGTATAGATCTTGTTGTAATTTTCGCACTCATTGTGGATTTATACAAGTACTATTCATCTATGATAGATTCCATTACTTTTGCCATGATGTTGATTGCCTCCATGTCTGAGTAGATCATTAGTTCTTGGAGAGATGGAGAAACCCTAGCATGATATTGAAATAAGATAAAGTTTATTATGATATTCATCACTATGACCATGTGTTAGAGTGTCTTCATCTTGAGAAGTCGACCTCTCAATATTTTCCTCTTGTGGGGACTTGATGGAGGGAACTACTAGTTGGTAGACGGAGGTGTGTTAGCACTTATAGTGACTATAAAGTTGTTGACACTTCTTATGTATCAAATTGGGAATCGAGAAAACTCACGAAACACTATCCATGCCATGGGATACGTCCTGCGGGATTAAATCCCTTAATAGCGTAGTAATTCAATTGATGTTTATTGCTGTCTGATGTGGTTATGAGGATGATGTAAGAGTGGTTGCTGCCTATTTGTCCAAATATGGAGTTCCTCCCACACATACATAGTTGAGAATTTTCATGATAACAATCTTTACCTTAGCCCTTTATAATGCTAGTGGTGTATCCACTAATCCCTGAGAATGCTTTTCCCCACTGAAGTTTCAAATCTATTTTACATACGCGATACTTACTTTCTATACTCAATTTTGTTTACTTTACTCATTGTTCTCTTATACCAAAAATCCAGAAACACCTTTTTACACAATACTCGCATTTTATCTTGTTACTTAGAACTTTATTTCAGCATTTCTATTTTAGTATTTGATTCAAAATTCTTAGACTTTAGACTCCTGCTCCCTGTGGGATCGATATATTTATTTTGAAACTAGCTACAAACGATATGTGCACTTGTAGTCATCATCAAGCATCTATTCTTACTATTCATAACACTAGGATTCTTTAGCTTCGCAATGTTTTTAGAGTTCCCTCTGTGACATGCAATCTCATTTCAGTTCCTAAGCTCACTTATTATAATAATGTATTTTGTGAATTTCACCTATTTGATCTTTTTTATTAAGGATCGAGTCACACAAGACGTCCTCCTTAGCGGGAACCTTTGCCATGGTCTCTAGCGCTTGGAGCAGCATGGACTTTCTTGGGTTTTCAGTGGAGTTCACGTCTCGTCGTCATAGTGACATGCTCATCTTGGTCATCCATCCACTCCTATCACCCTCCATTTTTTGCATCATCATGAGCTTCCTAGCATGCCTAGTAATAAAGATGTAGCAGTGTGTGATGCTTCTCAGCAGGGGAAGAGTCATCAACTTCCTTTTTCAGAGTCTATTCATGAAGTTACACATCGTCTAGAACTTGTGTTGTTCTGATGTATGGGGTCTTGCCCAGACTTTGATGATGCCCAACACTTCTCGTGGGACGCTTCGTTGGAAACCCCAAGAGGAAGGTGTGATGAGCACAACAGCAATTTTTCCCTCAGTAAGAAACCGAGGTTATTGAACCAGTAAGAGGAAGGAAACGTCTCAAAGGTGTTGCAAGGAACATGGAAACCTGCACAACACAAACTCAAGACTTTTCCAAATGAATCAGTGAGGTTGTAAAGCTCACTGGTCTGCTGTAACAAAGGATTAAACGTATGGTGTGGAAGGTAATGGTTTGCAGCAATTAAACAAGTAACAATGGAAGATGTATCAATTGTAACGATTGGATCGAGGTCCATGGTTTACTAGAGGTGCTCTCCTTGGATAAACAACATGGCATGAAGGGCAAAAAAATTACAGCAGGGCAATTGACAGGAACTAAGCAAGGCATAACAATGCAATACCAGACAAAAATATCCTATGAGATTCGATTGGGCAATACAACAAGATACATAGATCGCCATCCAACTGTATCTATGCTAGAAGTCCACCTTCAGGTTATCATCCGAACCCCCTCCAGTATTAAGTTGCAAGCAACAGACAACTAATTTAAGCAAAGTGTGTAAGGTAAAAAATCCACTTGTTCCATGAACAAGAGACCGTTGTTTTCTCCCTAGTGGCAACATCACATCTACAACCGAAGAGATTTCTGTCACTTCCCTTGGAAACTGATACACCCAATTTGCATCACCATTCTATATTATAGTTTACCTCTATTCATTAATATTTGTCTTATTATGAGGTATTACTTATGACTTTTCATCTGTTTATGCATGTTGGATGATTCTTGGAGTATGGACTCCCGGAGTCTGGATTCTGATGGAAAAGAAGGCGTTTCGGTGCAATCTCGCGAAGATCAGAAAAATACCAGAAACATATGGAAACATATTATTTTACCAGAAGAATAAGGAAGCTAAAAGGAGGAGAGAAGAAGGGCAGTAGGGGGCCCACACCCCCTAGGCGCGGGCCCACCCTAGGCCGCGCCTAGGGCAGGTGTGGCCCACCTGCCCGGCTCCCGACTCCGCCCCTTCGCCTATATCTTCCCTACAGAACCCTAAGCCTCAGGGAGCGACCACAGATAGATTTCCGCCGCCTCTGGGGGGCGGAAAACAACGAGAGAGAAAGATCTCTCCGGCAGACAGATTTCTGCTGGGGGAATTCCTTCTGGAGAGGGGAGACCATCATTAGAAGGGCGACATGGAAAGGAGGCCGCCGAGTTACTATATTGGGACAAGCATATTCTTCGAATATGCTTGCCACATCAGCCCTAGAGAAGCCAAGACGCCCCTTTATAAGGAGAGGCTTGGACTCTGAGAAGGGGATCGGCTCATCTTGGTACCGTTAGGCTAGTAGAAGTTATTATTCTCTTCCTGTATACCGCTCAAGGAGCACTTGTATCTCAGAGGAGGAGAAATAAATATTTGTGTGTTATTCATTTGTGTGTAGAACCAACTACATCTTCCCTCCCAAATCCCACTAGTATCCATTGGCCCCAAACTTTAGCCTACCTATGGCATCTGCCGTGCCACCACCACGACAGTTGGCGCCCACCGTGGGGACAGCAGCGGTGCTAGCTGGAGTCATGATCTGGAAGGGAAACTTCATCAACATAGGCGAGCGCGTTGTCTCTGGCTTAGTCCGGAGATTTGATCTCTATGACTATGTCAGCGATAACGCAGACAACTTCAGGGGAAAAGCTCCTCCGCGCAATGGCGTCTTCATCAAGTTGGGCATGCACCAGATCTATGTCGGCGTCGACACCTCCGACATTTATCCTCACCAAGTTATTGTTGCAGGAGAGCCCCCCACCCCTTAGTGCCATTAACGGTCCGCGCGGAGAGCGCCCCGTCAGCAGCGTCGAGGTGATGGTCGCAGCCGGGGTGCAGGAGGGAGCAGCGGGCGCCGGATCAAGCAAGGATCCGACGACGGGTGTGCAGGTGACCACAAAGCAGGCAGCTCCACCGCCCACCGAGGTAGATCCTTCAGCTGCCAACCCAGCCGAGGTGCAGGAGACGACCCCAAAGGCACCAAGGGTAAGATGGCCACCTCTAGAAAGACCAGAAAATATTCTCCAGGCAACTATAGATAATCTGACTACACCTGTAGCGCCGATACTTGATTCGGCTAATGCTCAGGCAGATTAGAGGAAACCAGGCAAAAAGTACTGGTAGAGGCAAAAAAGGTGTTGGCATTGCGGGAGTTCTTAAACAGGACCCTGCGAGAATATGCTAAGGCAAACAAGTTTGATGTCGCCCCCGAGCGGGTTGATGAATTAAGATTGAGAGGAAAGAACCTCATGGATGATATCAATAAAGAGCATGAGACTCATAAGGCAGATTCAGTCGATCTAGTCTTGCCGAGGTATAGTACCCCGGCAAAGAAACTAAGGGCGGCAAATGCCGCTGCACTAGAGTTAGAAGGACTGACCGACGAAGCCCGGCAGAAGCAGCAAGAAAGAGTGAATGAGCTGGTGCACAATACGAACCAGCAGAATGAGGAAATGCTCAGGGCAGACCCAGCAAGGCCTGGTGCCTCGCGAATGGTTCATTCGGCTGGTGCAGCACCCGCCCTATCTGTGGTAGCAGCATCCTCACCCAGAAACAATGCGCGGAAAGACAAAGCGGTAACTTCGGGAAAAGAAATAAGCAAATTGTTCCATATGATCCGGCAGTAGCCGGAAAAGCAAATGAAAACAGAGGCAATGGAAGCCGAGGTAACAGTGGCAAAAGAAACCCCGGCCGTGCCGACAAAGGAAACGGAAGCCGAGGTAATGGGGATCTCGGAAGAGGAAATCACGAGAATAATATCCCGGCAGAAGGAAGGAGAGATCCGCCGCCCAATCATCAACCGAGATATGAACCTCGGCAGGAAAGAGAAGTGAGACCAGCTCGCCACAATCAGGTGAATGAGGGGTACAATGATGGTTATTACGATATGGAATATGCGGTTCATGGTGGAAGTAACCACTATGGAATGCAGGAAAGAATTATGTACAGAGATTTGCCATCAAGTGATGCAAGAGTAAAACTGGACCGGTTGTACCGGTCCGACTTGTTAGAAGAGCAGGGTCCACCGGGTCCGGCATGTTTCGGACCACGGATCATGGGCGAGCCGCCAGTGCCGAACTTTCAGCTGGCAAGAGGCACGAAAACATACAATGGGAGCACCAAACCGCAGGATTGGTTGATTGATAATGCCACTCCTGTAAAAATAGCAAGCGGAAACTTGCGATGGCAGTAAGATATGTCCCGCAAATGCTGGAAGGGCCAGCCAGAGTATGGCTGAATAATCTGCCTCCAGGCAGTATCAACTGTTGGTTGGATTTTGAAGAGATGTTTGTCAGCAATTTCACCTGTACTTACAAAAGGCCAAACAGGCCGCAACATCTAGCAATGTGCAAGCAAAGGCCAAATGAGACAGACAGATAATTCTTAACTCGGTGGTGTAACCTCCAGAATTCATGCGAGGGAGTTATAGAATCACAAGCAATAGCTTGGTTCGCTCAAGGATGCCGTTATGCCAGTGTCTTGTGGCAGCGACTTCAAAGAGATATGCCAACAACTTTGGCAGAAACCATTAGGATAGCGGATTCGTATGCATTGGGTGATCCAACGCAACCAGAGCTGATGTCGGCAGATCATCGGGAGCATCAAGATAAATATGCAAGATATGCGGCCGGGTCATCGAGGCTCAATGAGTTCAGAGGAAGAAGAAGAGAGGAAAGACCGGATTACAGATATGCCTCCAATCAGGTGGCAGCGGTAGTGCAAGATCAACCGAGTCACGGAAACAGTCAGCGGCAGAAGAATGGTCCTCAGCAATGGACACCAAGGAATGAAGGAAAGAGAGAGTGAACACCAGAACAGAAGAAGCAATGGCAGGAAAGGCCGAAGTACATGTTTGAGTCCATGTTGGATCAACCGTGTAAGTTTCATACTCCAAACCCGGCCAAGCCGGCCAATCATACAACTCGGCAATGCGCCTGGATGAAAAATGCAATGGGTAACCCGACGGGCATGCAAGCACCTTCCCACCAGGCACATCAGCAGCAGCAGCCGCAGTTGACTGGAGCAAATGCACAGCAACTAATGTTACCCCCTCCTCCCCCGAGGTATGATAACTCGGACCGGAGAGATGCAGTGCATCAAGTGATAAATCAGGGTCAGGATGGAAGGACAAAACCCAGAAATAATGGACGCAATGATTACATGGAGCATCATCAATCATATTGCGTGTTCACAACAGAACAGTAAGACAGGCAAAGTGTACAGGGCCGGCATATGGAAGTAAATGCAGTTATGCCGGCGGTACCAAGATATGTGCCTTGGTCAGATTAAGAAGTACCCTGGAGCATAATGGATCATCCCAAAATAATGCCGAATCCGGGGTCGTACTCACTCGTACTAGATCCGACATTTGTCGGACCGGGCATTAATGTGAAATTTTCAGAAGTACTCATTGACAATGGGAGTAGTATCAATATAATGTACAAGGATACAATGCATAAACTCGGAATATCGCAGAATATGCTGCAATCCACGCGAACCACGTTCCATGGAATAGTGCCGGGACTTTCGTGCGAACCCATTGGGAAGGTTCGAGTAGATGTGTTATTCGGCACAAGGGATAACTGCAAAGCAGAAAATTTGGAGTTTGAGGTGGTGGATCTAGAGAGTTGTTATCATGCTTTACTCGGGCGGCCAACATTGGCCAAATTCATGAGCAGTTGCCACATAACTTACTTGAAAATGAAACTACCCGGACCACAAGGGGTGATAACAGTAGCAGGAGATTACAGGAAGTCGATGGAATGTGCCTCGGCCGGATCGAACCTGGCCGAGTCATTGGTGATCGCAAGAGAAAAAAGAAGGATTCAAGAGGTAGCGGCTCTCGCTCAGTCGGCGCAAGGGAATATGCTGGCATTGGCCAACCCACATGGAAGTGTTTCTTTCCAGCCGACTAAAGAAACGAAAAAAGTTTAGATAAATGAGCAGTTCCCAGAACGCACCATCACAATTGGTGCCGGCCTAGATGCCAAATAGGAAGGCGAGCTCACCAACTTCCTCCGTGAGAATCGGGACATCTTTGCATGGTCAACTCAAGACCTGCAAGGTGTGCCGAGGGAGTTTTCTGAGCACTCTCTACATGTAAGTCCAGGAGCAAGGCCGGTGAAGCGACCTCTCCGCCGCTTCGCCGAAGACAGAAGAAAAATAATAGGGGATGAGATAGCTCGGCTCCTGGCGTCCAGGTTTATCATGGAAGTGCTTTATCCGGATTGGTTATCAAACCCGGTGTTGGTAGAAAAGAAAAAGGATGATCCAAATGTAGCCGTCGTATGGCGAATGTGTATTGATTATACGAACCTGAACAAGGTGTGTCCAAAAGATCCTTTTCCTTTACCTAGAATAGACAAGGTCATTGATTCGACCGCTGGTTGTGAGCTGTTATCATTTGTAGACGCGTATTCTGGTTTTCACCAGATACCGTTAAATCCGGCCGATCAAATAAAGATCGTGTTTATTACCGCACGGGCTTATTGCTATCGCACCATGCGATTCGGCATGCGTAACGCAGGGGCAACGTACCAGAGATGTATGCAAAAATGTCTGCATGACCAGATAGGAAAAAATGTACAAGTATATGTAGATGATGTGGTTACCAAAACCAAAGAAAGCAAAACGCTACTGGATGATATTCGGCAGACATTCGCGAACTTGAGAAGGTTCCGGCTGGAAAACTACTCGGTTTTCTCGTATCTAGCCGAGGTATAGAGGCCAACCCAACTAAGATAAGAGCAGTAGAAAGGATGGAATTGCCGAGATGTCTAAATGACGTACAAAAGTTCATAGGTTGCCTAGCCTTGCTTAGCCGATTTGTATGTCAGCTGGGAGAGAAGGCATTATGTAACATCCCAAAAATACTAAGCTTGGATCATCAAACTCTAATCATCAAAATTAGGGATAACAAAAACTTTTCTAAATAAAATTATGAATGCATGCATATGTGTATGCATGGATTTTGAATTCTTTTAAAACCACCTTGTTTGTTTGTTTCATTGCTTGTAAAATGTTTCTTAGGTGAAATAAACATCATCTAAAACATTTCCCACACTTTTCCTAAAGACAAGTAAATCAAAACACATATATTAAATGAATGGTCACTTTGACCAATTTAACTCCCATGCCTACTTTGGTTGTCTCAAACTTTCAGAACCTAACAGAAACTTTTCTGCATCTTTGCACCCCTTGAATGTACTCATAACAACGTATCAAGGCCCACTTTGTGATCATCTAGAAACTTTCAAATGCATAGTTTAAATGACAATTCAAAATTGAATCTTTATCATATGGGAAGATCCCACTTTTTCAAAAACCACTCAAACAAGCTCAACTTTCAAAACCCCAAGCATCTGCAGACTCACCAGCACCAATCTAGCAAACCCACCAAAAATCTTTTCAAAATTCAAAACTTTATTTCATGCGACCATTTCATCAAACAGGTTGCAAACACAAATTAAACAAACATCAAACACTATTGTGAGCAGTGATTCTTGCCTAACTTGTTCCCTAGTTAGCTCACAACCAGTTCAGTAGATCATCTAGGAAGATTAACCAAGCACTAGCACCACTGTGAGCTTGCCATTGCCATCAATAGTGAACAGCCGAGCACACCCTTGCCACCCCGTAGTCGACAGCAAGCTAGGAGCAGCAGCAAGCCTAGCCAGCATGTCTGGGAGGCAGCCCACCGTCCACCGCCACTCACTGTCCCAGCCGCGAGAGTTGCCAAGCCCTGGACCACGCGCACGAACCGCGCCCAGACCGCCAGAGACCATGCCGAGCGTGCGCCAGAGCACCACCCTCGACTAGCGCCCACAGACCGCGCGCCGCCCTCACCGCATGCACACACGATCTCCACCGACCCAGGAGACTGCCAGACATCCCCGTTTGCCGCCCCGTGCCGCATAGCCTCCGCACGCCGTCAAAGACGCCGCCTCTGCCGCGCAGAGCATCACCCGTTCCAGACCAAGCCGCACCGCCCCATGCCTCGAAACCATGTCCTTGAGCATCGCCAGGAGACACCGCACCGTACCCTACCCTTTCCCATGCCACTAGCCGTCTGTAACATCGCCCCCGACGAGCTCACCGTGCGCCCCGACGGTCCCCTCGCTCGACTATAAATAGAGGCCACCCCCGCTCGATTTCTTCACACCATCTCACTCCCCTCTCCTCACTGATCGTGCCACACCGTTCTTAGAGCAAGGCGAGAACCACCCCGCCGGAATTTCACCGGAGCCCGCCACCTCTAGAGAAGAAGGGAGCCATCGATTTCGTCCAGCCCAGGAGCTGCCGCGACCACCCCTGAGTTCGCCGTCGTCGACTTTGTCGTTCGCCCGCCTCGCCGACCCTCGCCCATACCCCGGTGAGCCCCCAGAACCCCTCACTGGCCGCGCTAGGTTTCGTTCTCGCCGGCGTTGTCTCGCGTCGACGATGACTCCCAGCCGTTGGATTAGAACTAGATCGAACGATCCACGTTGCCCCATACCGCTTCGCCCAGCCCCGTGTCACTGACGAGTGGGGACACCCACTTAAGCAGCCAGCTGAGCATCAACAGCGGCCCGTTCACTTTTCCCGCGCAGCCCAGTTATTCAAATTAAACCTTTTCCATTTCAACTCAAACACACTTCTGTACCCAACTTAAAAAATCAACCCAGATCGATTCAGTGCACCAAATTGAATGAAACCAATTTTGTTTCAAAACCAAAGAAAATAAATATTTACAAAAAATTATTCTCATTCTTATCTCTTTAATTCTTTCCTAAAAGTTCATGTTCCTCAAAAACTCTTGCAAAATACATAAAATTTTGACACACTTGATCACCCTGCTAATCTACTCATCCTCTATTTTTATAGATGGACGTGAAGTACAACAAGTTTTACCAACTTGGGAATGGAGGAGACCTTATCTTTGAGAGGGATCTGGACCAGCTTTCGGAACTTCCGAGCGTCGTCACTTTTGAGTTCTTCGAAGCTCAGATCAATGATCAAGGAGGAGAAGATCTGCAGTGGCTAATTGTTGCAAGTCTCCGAGGAAAGATTGAACCTCCCACTGCGGAGGGAATTCAGTTTACCTTGAGGGAAAACAACTGGCTCGATGGACTTGCCAGAGAAATGCAGGAAGCTCTTTCCCGTCTGTGTGGGCAAAGCATCAATCAGATCAAGGGTACTCGCTTTGAGTTTTGCCCAAGGAGTGATGCAAATGGACAACCACTGGAAGCCCCATACCACCCCGAGCTGAAGACTCAATTGGACCATCTTAGCTTCATGATGTATGATCGTCAGCAGGAGTTGGACAACTGCCGTGACTACTGCAACCACAAGTCTGCCATCATCAAGACAAAGGACCAGACAATCGCCATGCTAGCAAGGGATCGCAAGTCTCGCCGCCGTCAGCTCGACAAGAAGGAGCGCATTATTGCCCGTCTTCGCCACTGCATCTCATCTTTGGAGGAGACTATCCACGAGAGAGACATGTAGTTGGAGGAAAGGGAGAATGCCGGAAAGGATCTTCATGAAGACCCTTACTCCTATCTCAGCGATGACGATGATTTTCTGGAGGATCAGGCCATGGACTTCTTCACCGATGAGGATGATTTCTCCTTCATCGATGATGATGAAGATGATGAAGCCACAGACTCTGAGGAGTAGTAGCACTTGAGCACTAGCGTAGTGAGTAGTATTCGGTCCCACTGTATCGTAGTTTCCAGAATGGTTCTTAAAACCATCTGTATTTTTCTTTGTTGTGGTATGTGTTTTACTGTGTGCTAAGAATGAATGAATGAAAAAGCAAGTTGCTAGAAAAACCTGAGTCAAACTTTAAAAACTTTTCAAAGACCCAAAACCTTAGAAATTTCCCTCTTTTCTCATTATCGATCTAAATCTTCAGATGCCACGTGGAGGAAGTGGTTCAGCCTCGGACCCGATGTTGCAGATCCTGCAACTGTTGACTTCTGACCGTGAAGCTGAAAGAGCAGAACGTCAAGCCAACCTAGCCACTCTGCAACAGATAGCCCAGCTAGCCCACAACAACCAAGGCCACGGAAATCAGGACCACCATGGATCTAAGCTCAAGAATTTCCAGAACACCAACCCACATGTTTTCACTAAGTCAGAAGAGCCCCTAGACGCTGATGATTGGCTGCAAACCATGGAAAATAACCTAGAAGTCGCCGGAGTGGAAGCCAAGGAGAAAGTCCTGTTCGCCACCCATTATCTAGCCGGAGATGCCAGGGCATGGTGGAACAGTGTTCGCGCAATGCCCGGAGGCCAGATGATGACCTGGGAGGAATTCAACGTCAAGTTTTGCAGAACCCATGTACCACCAGGTTTGATCAAGAGAATGAGAGACGAGTTCAGAGAGCTGAAGCAAGGAAGGATGTCTGTAGTGGAATACCGTGACAAATTTTTGTCATTATCTAGGTATGCCCCGGACGAGATAGACACCGAAGCCAAGAAGAAAGAAAGATTCCTGAATGGTCTGCATGACGAGATGCAGACAGTGTTAGTCAATATCCCCTTTGCAGATATTGAAGCCCTTGTCGACTCTGCCATCCAGATGGAAGGAAAGATCAACCAAGCCAATGAGAACCTCAAGCGTCATATGATGCATCAGCCAGGAACCCATCAGACCCCAAAGTACCGCCCTAACCCATCTCCAGGATTTGCCCCAAGAACCAACATACCCCCGATGAACCGTCCGACCTATCCCAACCGTGGAAACCCTAGACCCGGAGGAAATCACAACAACCCCGGCAACTCTAGCAATTTCACCCGTGCCCCACCCAAGTTCAACACCAACAATGCTACTGCCAACACCAACGCTGCCCCGAGGACTGGAAGCAATGTTGTGCCTGTAGCAGCCAAGGACAAGTCGCAAGTGACTTCTTATGACTGTGGAAATAAAGGCCACTATTCTAACGAGTGCCCCAACAAGAAGAATGCTACCGCCCCCAATGTCAATGCCCCAGCTCAACAACAGCATCGTGTTCAGCCCGGAAGAAGATTTTCCCCAGGGAATTCACTCAACCGCAATGGCCGTCTTTTTCTCATGCATGCTGAAGAAGCTCAGGAAGCGCCAGACGTCGTGCTGGGTATGTTTTCTGTTAATTCAGTACTTTCAAGAGTGTTGTTTTATTCTGGTGCATCACATTCATTTGTCACCGAAGAATTTGCATGCACTAGTAAAATTAAACCAACCAAATTGAAGCATGTGATGATTGTGCAAATTCCCGGATCAACTACCAAGGCTAGGAAAATTTGCAAAGCCGTCCCTATCCGAATCCATGGCATAGATTTTTATGCTAATCTGATAGTACTCGGAACTAAAGGTTTGGAAGTAGTACTAGGAATGGATTGGATGTCCAAACATAAAGGATTGATTGACTGTGCCAAGAAATCCATCACCATGACCAGTACAGTCGGAATATCAGTCGAGCATATATCTGAAAACTTACCGCGTCAATTTAAATGCAACAAGAGTATAGCCCAACTTACCATTGACCAAGTCCGGATAGTCTGTGAATACCTCGATGTTTTTCTAGATGTTTTGCCCGGTATGCCCCCAGATAGGGATATCGAGTTTATCATTGAACTAATCCCCGGAACCGGACCCATAGCCCAGAGACCCTATAGTATGAACCTATCGGAACTAGAAGAACTGAAGAAGCAACTGGATTCCATGTTGGAAATCAGATTGATTCAACCAAGTGCGTCCCCATGGAGATCACCTGTCTTGTTTGTGGACAAGAAGGATGGAGGTAACCATTTGTGTACGGATTATCGGAAGTTGAATGATGTCACCATCAAGAACAAGTACCCCTTGCCCAAGATAGAAGATTTGTTTGATCAGTTGACCGGTGCCAAAGTGTTTTCTAAGATTGATCTTAGAACTGGCTATCATCAACTCAAAATTCATGTAGAGGATATTCCAAAGACTGCCTTTACCACCACATATGGATTGTATGAGTATACGGTCATGTCTTTCGGATTAACCAATGCCCCAGATTATTTCATGAACCTCATGAATAAGATTTTTATGGACTTCTTGGATAAGTTTGTCGTTGCTTTCATCGATGACATTCTGATTTATTCCAAATCAGAAGAAGAACATGAGCTACACCTAAGGACCATTCTTGGAACCCTTAGAGAGCATCAGTTGTATGCCAAGTTTAGCAAATGTGAATTCTGGTTACAGGACGTAGGATTCCTCGGTCACATTGTATCCGCCGGAGGAATTTCCATTGACCCTGCCAAAGTGAAAGATGTAGAAGATTCGCAAGCCCCAGCCACTCAAACCCAAGTTCGTGCTTTTCTCAGATTGGCGGGATATTACCGCAAATTCGTAGAAGGATTCTCGAGTATCGCCAGACCCACGACCCAATTGCTGAAGAAGGACAAGAAGTTTGAATGGACCGACAAATGTGAAGCGAGTTTTCAAGAACTCAAAAGGAGATTGATTTCAGCCCCAATCTTGATCATGCCGGATATCACGAAGCCCTTCGATGTGTATTTTGACGCATCCAAGATTGGTCTCGGATGTGTGCTAATGCAAGAAGGCAAAGTTATATCTTATCTATATCAACAATTGAAGCAACATGAGAAAAACTACCCAACCCATGACCTCGAACTCGCAGCCATAGTTCTAGCCCTGAAAACATGGAGACATTACCTGATGGGAAATCGTTGTGAGATTTATTTGGATCACAAGAGCCTAAAGTATATATTCACTCAGAAGGAGCTGAATATGAGGCAGAGAAGATGGATTGAGCTAATCAAGGATTATGACCTGGACATTCACTATCACCCTGGTAAAGCCAACGTGGTAGCCGATGCCCTTAGCAGATTGCCGTGCCGCTTGAACTCCATGATTTTGAAGGAGCAACCAAGTTTGCACAAGGAGATGGAAGATTTTCAAATGGAATTAGTAAGTGAAGGATTTTTGGCTAGCATAGAACTCCATCCCACTTTGATCAGTCAGATTAAGGAGGCGCGGAAGGAAAATGCTAGTATCGACGGAATCAAGCGTCGTATTGGTACATGCAAAGTACCCAGATTCACCGAGGACGAAGAAGGAGTGTTGTGATACAAAGGACGCCTTTGTGTACCAGCAGATTCTGAGTTGACAGAAGTTATTTTGAAGGAGGCTCATGATACTCTTTATTCTATCCATCCCGGAGGAACTAAGATGTATCAAGATTTGAAAGAGCAATTTTGGTGGCATAAGATGAAGAGAGAAATAGGAAGCTATATCGCCAAGTGTGATATATGTCCGCGAGTCAAGGTAGGACATCAAAGACCTGCTGGATTGTTGCAACCTTTGCAGATTCCAGAATGGAAATGGGATTCTGTAGGAATGGACTTTATCACTAGACTACCTACTTCTAGTAGGGGAAATGACTCTATCTGGGTCATAGTGGACAGATTGTCCAAAGTCGCCCATTTCTTGCCCGTCAAGACCACATATCAGAGTTCGAAACTAGCGGAGTTATACATCGCTAGAATCGTCAGTTTGCATGGAGTCCCCAAGAACATAGTATCGGATCGAGGAACTCAGTTTACCTCGAGATTCTGGAAGAAAGTCCAAGAAGGTTTGGGAACCCGCCTAGATTTCAGTATCGCGTATCACCCTCAGACCGATGGACAAACGAAGCGAGTAAATCAAATCCTCGAAGATATGCTGAGAGCATGCCTATTAGAATATGGATCCAAGTGGGAAGACTGTCTGCCGTTCGCAGAATTTTCTTACAACAATAGTTATCAAGCCAGTCTCCAAATGGCCCCATTTGAATTCATGTACGGAAGAAAGTGTCGCACCCCTTTGAACTGGTCGGAAGTAGGAGAGAGTCAGATTTTCGGACCCGACATCCTACGAGAAGCAGAAGAGAAGGTTCACAAGATTCATGAGCACCTCAAGATCGCCCAATCCCAACAGAAGAGTTACACCGACAAGAGACGTCAAGACCTCGCCTTCAATATAGGAGATTTTGTTTATCTGAAAGTGTCGCCATTGAAGGGAATGTAGCGTTTCCAACTCAAAGGAAAGTTAGCCCCCAAATATATCGGACCTTTCAAAATTCTGAACCGTCGAGGAAAAGTATCGTATCAATTGGAACTACCTGAAGATATGTTAGCTGTGCACAATGTGTTCCATATCTCGTTACTTCGCAAGTGTCTCGAAGTCCCCGAGAAGACCGAAGTGTTCAAGAATATCGACCATCGGACCATAGAGATAAACGATGACCTGACCTATCCCGAAGTACCCATCCGCATTTTGGAAGAAGCTTTTCGAACTACCCGAACCCGAAGCATCAAGTTTCTCAAGATTCAGTGGAGCAACCACACAGAAGAGGAAGCTACCTGGGAGCGCGAAGATCACATTAGGACGGAATTTCCCGATCTCTTCAAATCCTAGGTAATCTTTTCGTCCTTTTTCAAATCTCGGGACAAGATATTGTTTAAGGGGGGAAGTTTTGTAACATCCCAAAAATACTAAGCTTCGATCATCAAACTCTAATCATCAAAATTAGGGTTAACAAAAACTTTTCTAAATAAAATTACGAATGCATGCATATGTGTATGCATGGATTTTGAATTCTTTTAAAACCACCTTGTTTGTTTGTTTGTTTCATTGCTTGTAAAATGTTTCTTAGGTGAAATAAACATCATCTAAAACATTTCCCACACTTTTTCTAAAGACAAGTAAATCAAAACACATATATTAAATGAATGGTCACTTTGACCAATTTAACTCCCATGCCTACTTTGGCTGTCTCAAACTTTCAAAACCTAACAGAAACTTTTCTGGATCTTTGCACCCTTGAATGTACTCATACCAAAGTATCAAGGCCCACTTTGTGATCATCCAGAAACTTTCAAATGCATAGTTTAAATGACAATTCAAAGTTGAATCTTTATCATATGGGAAGATCCCACTTTTTCAAAAACCACTCAAACAAGATAAACTTTCAAAACCCAAGCATCTGCAGACTCACGAGCACCAATCTAGCAAACCCACCAAAAATCTTTTCAAAATTCAAAACCTGATTTCATGCCGCCATTTCATCAAACAGGTTGCAGACACAAACCAAATAAACATCAAACACTATTGTGAGCAGTGATTATTGCCTAACTTGTTCCCTAGTTAGCTCACAACCAGCTTAGTAGATCATCTAGGAAGATTAGCCAAGCACTAGCACCACTGTGAGCTTGCCATTGCCATCAATGGTGAACAGCCGAGCACACCCTTGCCACCCCATAGTCGACAGCAAGCTAGGAGCAGCAGCAAGCCTAGCCAGCATGTCTGGGAGGCAGCCCACCGTCCAGCGCCACTCAATGTCCCAGCCACGAGCGTTGCCAAGCCCAGGACCACGCGCACGAACCACGCCCAGACTGCCAGAGACCATGCCGAGCGTGCGCCAGAGCACCACCCTCGACCAGCGCCCACAGACCGCGCGTCGCCCTCACCGCGTGCACACACGATCGCCACCGACCAAGGAGACCGCCAGACATCCCCGTTTGCCGCCCCGTTCCCTACAGCCACCGCCCGCCGTCGAAGACGCCGCCTCTGCCGCGCAGAGCATCACCCGTTCCAGACCAAGCCGCACCGCCCCATGCCTCGAAACCATGTCGTTGAGCATCGTCAGGAGACACCGCACCGTCCCCTACCCTTGCCCATGCCATTAGCCGCCTGTAACATTTCCCCCGACGAGCTCACCGTGCGCCCCGACGGTCCCCTCGCTCGACTATAAATAGATGCCACCCCCACTCGATTTCTTCACACCATCTCACTCCCCTCTCCTCACTGATCGTGCCACACCGTTCTCAGAGCAAGGCGAGCACCACCCCGTCGGAATTTCACTGGAGCCCGCCGCCTCTGGAGAAGAAGGGAGCCATCGATTTCGTCCACCCTAGGAGCTGCCACCACGAAGTTCGCCCGTCGACTTTGTCGTCACCGCCTCGCCGACCTCGCTGCACTCGGTGAGCCCCCAGCACCCCTCACTGGCTGCGCTAAGTTTCGTTCTCGCCGGCGTTGTCTCGCGTCGACGATGACTCCCAGCTGTTGGATTAGAACTAGATCGAACGATCCACGTTGCCCCATACCACTTCGCCCAGCCCTGTGTCACTGACGAGTGGGGACACCCACTTAAGCAGCCCGCTGGAGCACTGCGCTTAGCAGGACGGCCACGTAACTTTTCCCGCGCAGCCCAGTTATTCGAATTAAACTTTTTCCATTTCAATTGAAACACACTTCTGTACCCAACTTCAAAACTCAACCCAGATCGATTCAGTGCACCAAATTGAATGAAACCAATTTCGTTGGATAGGTCTGTGAATGTTGAATCCAAGACCGTTGGATTCAAGTCATTTGGATCTATAGATCACCCGTGGTAAAAATAACAAGGTAGAAGCTTTTCTGCATTCAAACATTTTCCAAATTTAAACCATAATAGCTTTTGAGTTGATTCCAACTCTCAAAAATCACATTTAACCATACCTAATATATAAAAATATATAGATTTACTTGCAGAAATAATGTTCAAGTAATAAAAGAATGCTACATAGGCATTTCTAGCCACTTTAATTAATTAAAAAAAAAGGGTAAAACCTTATTAAATTGTGACACCACTTTAAATCATATTCCCATGGACTAAAATATGTGGTGATGACATGTGTCCACATGATCCCATGCTTGGTTTGGAGAATATTAAATCTTAAGTAGTTTTTCAATGAGTAGAAATTACTTTTCTAAAAATAAAGGAATTAAACCAAGCTTTAATCTTGTAATGTTAGTGATGATGTTAGATCATCTATAGGACCCTTGTGTGTGATGATTGCAAGTAGTTAAGTATTGTTTAGTGATTGTGTACCTCGTATTTATTCATAGACGATAGTACCGACCAAGGATATGAGGAGGAAGGAGGATTCTACGAAGAAGAAGCCGAGGAGAACTTCAACCACTGCTCTGCACAAGGCAAGCTGATACTATACCAATGCAAGGTAAAACTTGCAAGACACTCTACTTTAGCAAGCCATACTAATGAAGTTGACCTATGCAAGCTAACACTTGCAAGATACCCTACTGATGCAACAAACCCCTACTTGTTACTATGCCTACTATATGCCTTAAGAATATGTGATCATACCCACTTGATAAACCAATCCTAGTTTTATTTGCAATCTTCTTACTTTATTTCTTTATCAAAGCTTTAACTTAGAGTTGACTTAAGTGACTTGTAGATACTAGAAATATTCTGAAGGTTGCATGAAGAGCATAAAATTTGGCCTAAGTTAGAAACCTTGATATCATCCTAAGATGTAAGGTTGTACTTAGTTGAAACTCCACTAGTTACCACCCCTCATTATTGCTTACCCCCACCTGTAGATGCTAGTGCTAAGCATAAAACTTGATCAACTTTAGATGGGAATACTTGGTGGAAAAATGGTTATAAAAACCTTGGAATGATGGATCATTCTATTGAAATTTTTTGGACATGTGTTTCCGAATACCCGATGATCTTGGTGATGAAAATGTTGAGGCATGAGCCTTATCCCTGTATAAAAACTGATGGTTGCCTGGATGCGATACCATTCCAATTTTAACGTACAACCACAATACCCAAATATTGGGTAGGGCTTGACTGGAAACTTATATCCCTTAGTATTAGTTACCTCACGGCCAAGGTCTGAGCTGAGGCTACCTTGTGAAGATTGTCCACATGTGCAGTACCCAAGATGACAGTTGGTCATGGTTGGGAGGCCAAACTCACAGGAGAGGTGCTTATACTAGGGCGTGTAATTTAAAGGTTAGGATTGATTATCTGCATACTGAGTATGGTGAATTCAGGATTTGTTCCTGACGGATGTATCAAATGTTGTGGTGAAAGTGTACAATCTCTGTAGAGTGTCAAACTATTCGAATAGCCGCGTCCGCGGTTATGGACAGTTGGAGTGGCCATACTGTTCCCCCGTCAGACTTTTTTTAAAATGACTTGTGAAATGAATTGAGACTTTGACTTGACCACAACAGAGTTGTGATATGAAATACAAGTTCCCACTTAGGAGTTATAAAATTGTGACCAGCTTTGGAACCCATTAGAGATAAATCTGGCTTTTGCAAAACAACCCTAGAGCCTAGTGTCCTATTATCCAAAAACCCCTTTACCTATTAGTATTAGTTTGCGGGTACTTAAAGAGTACTCATGGCTTTGTCCCTGGCTATTCTCATGGCCAGACTATGAAGAGGAGTACCTGGAAGATGGACCCCAGGAAGGTTACGACAACTAGGATCATCTCCCATCGTCAGCATTGCCTGTGACCCCGAAGATGGAGTCACTGCCATCGCTATTACTATTACGTATTCCGCTGCTTGAAGTTGTATTAAGAACTGGATCATGAGATCCCTATTTGTGTAAGAACTTATATATCGTTTGTAATGGATGATGTACTATGGTATCCAATTCTGTTATGTCTCGCAAAAATGGTAATCCTGGGATTGCGATGTATGGAATGACAGGCATCTAGGATTGAAAAATCCGGGTGTTGACACATTACCACCTTATCAACTGATGAAAAAATCTGATAAGTTCATTTGGACACCACAAGCAGATAATGTGTTCTATTAACTGAAGAAGATGTTGGTCACAACGCCAATCCTGGCCTCTCCATTGTCAAAAGAGCCTATGTTACTTTACATAGCCGCCTCGAACAGAGTAGTAAGTGCTGTGATCGTGGTGGAACAAATTGAAGATGATAAATCAGTACAAAGGCCGGTATATTACCTAAGTGAGGTACTATCAGCCTCAAAGCAGAACTACCCACATAATCATAAGATGGCTTATGGAGTGTACATGTCGGCAAAGAAACTTAAACATTACTTCGAAGAGCACCCGATCAAAGTGATCTGTGAAGCACCCATAGCCGACATATTGAGCAACAAAGATGCAAGCGGCCGAATAGCAAAATGGGCAATTGAACTGTCACCTTATGCTCCGCAATTAGATAGGCGAGATGCAATTAAATCTCAGGCAGTGGCCGACTTCTTTGTGGATTGGGCCGAGGTACAATATGAGCCACCATTACCAGATCCGAATTATTGGACAATGCACTTCGACGGTTCCAAGCTGAGGAATGGCTTGGGGGCAGGAATAGTGTTAACCTCGCTAAAAAGATATCAGCTGAAATATGTGCTACAAATACATTTTTCCGCATCAAACAATGTAGCTGAGTACGAAGCACTCGTCCATGGATTAAAGGTGGCAAAAGAGATTGGGATACGCCGAATCTTATGCTACGGAGATTCAGATCTAGTAGTACAATAGGTATCGGGCAATTGGGATGCCCTAGATGCCAATATGGCCTTATATAGATTCCATGCACAAAAACTAAGTGGATACTTCGATGGATGTGAATTTCATCATATACCTCGGGAAGAAAACGACGCTGCAGACACGCTGTCAAAACTCGGATCAACCAGGCAATCAATTCCCCCAGGTATCACCCTAGAGCACCTGAGAAAACCATCAATAACACCATCACCAGAGTCCGAATCCATCTTTATTCCGGCGAAATCAAGAGAAGATAGTATGCCGATGGAGGTTGACAAAGAATGTAACCCGGAATTTCCGCCAGGCAACCCGACCGATGCATGGATGGATATGGAAAAATCCGAGGTGGTTATGTCGGTGGAAAATATGGAAATAGATAATGAGATTATCCTAGAGAAAATCATGCCAACATGGGCGCAATCCATATTTTCCTTCCTTAAAGATGCGACTTCGCCGAATAACGAGGTATTGGTTAGACAGATAGTGAGAAGAGCTAAAGCTTGTACGATCATAAACAATGAGCTGTATAAAAGGAGCGTCACAAGCGTGTTCCAAAGATGTGTGGATTCGGCGGCAGGCCAGGAGATCCTCCTAGATATACATCAAGGAGAGTGCGGGCATCACGCCTCATCCAGAGCTTTAGTGGCCAAAGCATTTAGGCATGAATTTTATTGGCCAACAGCGTTGAAAGAGGCCAAAGAACTGGTGGAAAAATGTAATGGTTGCCAGAGATATGCCAGCAAGATACATATGCCATCGTCCGAGTTAAAAACGATACCAATTACTTGGCCGTCAGATGGTGCTTAGATATGGTGGGACCATTCAAGCCGGCCCGGGGCGGGATGACCCACATCTTAGTCATGGTCAACAAATTCACAAAATGGATTGAAGTGAAACCAATAAAGAAATGTGATGGACCCACATCAGTAAAATTCCTCAAAGATATTATCTTGAGATATGGTTACCCCCACAGTGTTATTATAGACAATGGTACAAACTTTGCTGAAGGAGCTTTTGCCAGATTCTATCAAGAAAAACACATAAGACTAGATGTCGCCTCGGTGGCTCACCCAGCATCTAATGGGCAAGTAGAAAGATCCAATGGACTAGTATTGTCTAGAATAAAACCCCGACTGGTCGAACCACTGCAAAGGTCGGCAGGGTGTTGGATCGAGGAACTACCAGCAGTGCTATGGAGCCTCAGAACTACTCCGAATAGGTCAACAGGGTATACCCCATTTTTTCTGGTATATGGAGAAGAAGCCGTGCTTCTAGCCGACATAATACACAACTCGCCAAGAGTTACCCAGTATACCACCGCTGAGGTAAATGAGATAGCTCGGCAAGATGATGTCGATCTGCTAGAAGAAGCCAGGGAGTTGGCACTATCAAGATCAGCTATTTATCAACATGATTTGCAATGATATCACAGCAAGAAAGTCAATCCAAGAGTGTTTAAAGAAGGAGATTTGGTTCTTCGGTTAGTGCAACGCACGGCTCGCATGCACAAACTATCACCCCCATGGGAAGGACCATTCATCGTGAGCAAAGCATTGCACAATGATGCATATTACCTAATTGATGTTCAGTCACCAGAAAAGAACAAGGCAGACAAAGCCGTCGAAGAATCGAAAAGACCATGGAACATAGCTTTACTTCGTCCATTTTACTTGTAGAAGTCATCTATGACACGTTATAAACTGACGCTTCAGGATGAAGTATCAACTATGTATCAAACCTCGGCATCTTGAGCAGTGACTCGGGGACTGCCCTATGTTATTTCTTATTCCGGGTTATGTACCAAACCTCGGCACCTTGAGCAGTGACTCGGGGACTGCCTTATATTCTTTCTTATTTTGGGTTATGTATCAAACCTCGGCACCTTGAGCAGTGACTCGGGGACTGCCCTATGTTATTTCTTATTTTGGGTTATGTATCAAACCTCGGCACCTTGAGCAGTGACTCGGGGACTGCCCTATGTTATTTTTCATTTTGGGTTATGTATTAAACCTTGGCACCTCGGGCAGTGACTCGGGGACTGCCCTAAGTTATTTCTCATTTATGGATTATGTACTAAACCTCGGCACTTTGAGTTATGCACTTTGAGCAGTGACACAGGGACTGATCAACGTTATTTTTTATTCCTGAATTATGTGCTGAATATCAGTCCCTCGGACAGGGAACTCGAGGACTATAATATATTATCCCTTATCACGAGTTAAGTATTGAAAGCTCGATTTCTAGAGCACTGACTAGCGGAATTGCCCCATGATGGTCACCCATCACAAAAATGGGAATTAAACTTCGGCACCCCGAACGATAGGTCAAAAGTTACCTTGAACAATATTATTTCAATTCCCCCAAATATGGGCTTCAGGATTTATGGCTCGGATAGCGATCAACAACACAATGGTTGAGCCTTCGAACTTATCAAGGCCACGCAAAATTAAACGCCGAATTAAGATGGGTCAAATGAAAATACTCAATCCGAACTTATGAGATTGAAGGCCACAAAAGCAAAGATTTAAACCAACAAGATCAATTTCGACAAACTAATAACGATCGCCATCATACGTGCCTCAGCGGCAAAAGGCAAAAGAGGTTCATACCACACAGAAAGTTGGACAATTGTTTCACACACGTCATACGCCCGGCAATACCGGGGATAAGAAACAACTTAAAGTTTTTTTGAAACTAAGGGGCAGCAACTTGGTCAGGCACTAGGCACTCCGAGGTAGACGGCAGCTCGGCCGAAGTTGCTTCGCCATCCATAGAACCAGGAGCGACTTCGGGGGAAGCCCGGGGCTGTTGAGAAACATTAGCTTGAGATTGAGAATGCCCAGTCCCTTTGGAGGATGATTGCGCGTCGCCGTCCCCATCCGAGCTTGCGCTGGAATCACCAGAAGTGTCCGAGTCACCCTCATCCTTGTCCTGGTCGGCCGAGTTATCATCAGAGGCATCTTCGACTTCGACGTCATCCGCCGGGTTAGAAAGGAAACTCGGCCCTTCAATCCAGTTATGCACGTCCGCATACTCAACAAGATGGAAGGCACGAGCTTGTCGGCGAGCGACGAATTCTGGATCCTCAACCCAACGAGATCCAGTGCGCAAATTTATCAAGGTATCGAGGGAAATATCCTCGTACCATGACATAACGACTGTGAGCGCCATATCAGCACCAGCTCGTCCAGCGGACTCCCTCCAGAGATTTAACTGGTTCTGGGATGCCATCAATCTTTCCACCAGTATCTTGATCTCATCAATATCTGGAGTTCCAGAAGAATTCGGCCAGAGAACATGGTAGGCCCGGATGGCTGCCTGCACCAAGTTCCTGCCCATAATCTTCATCGGACCAACGGCAGCGCCAACGGCAACCAAGTAGTCTTCCATCGAGTATTCTAGGCTCGCATCTACGGGGACACCTCGGCGCTGTCACATCCCAAAATTTTCCAAATTTTGAAATGTGAAAAATTAAATAAACAAAATAAACTTTGTTGAAATTCAGGGTGAGAAGAAACTTTTTGATTCCAATTGGAAATATCAAACCTATTTTGATCAAATAAAATCCTAAAGGGATTTAAAAAGATAAATAAACAATAAATTTAAAATATTTGGAATCACTATTTTTGGATCTTTTACTAAAAAGATTTGGTTTTCAAAAGAAGTTAGAATTATAAATAAGGATTATTTTATACAGCCAAATTAAATCTTAGCCAAGCTTTTGAAATAAAATATTTCTATTTGATAAAAAGAGTAAAGGTTTATTTAAATAAAATAATGAGGATTTATTAATATCCAATTTTATTAAAGTAAAGGCTTTGCCATTTTAAATAAATACTAAAACTTGTTAAGTTCTTCTAAATAAGATTTCCAAGTGTTTTATGTTTTCAAATAAAACCTACTGAAATGATTTTGTTATTATTTAGATTTCAAATAGAGTTTTAAAATAAATCAAATCCTATTTGAATTAATAACTAAGGTCTATTTATTTAATTATTAATGGATCCTAAAAAGAATAAAAATTATTTTGTTTTGGACTTTGGATTATGTTGTTAAACAGAATTAAAAACTACACAAAGTTTGGCAAACGTTTGAATTCATTTGGGTGTTTGAATTGTTTGAATAAAATCAAAACATAAATTCCAAATGGAAAAAGAAAAAGCTTCCTGTATAAAAAAAATGAAACGAACTTACCCAACCCAATAGGCCCAGCAGCCCAGCAGCGTAGCCCACCAGCTCTCACCATGGCGAAACGTTTTCTCACGCGAAAATGAACCCGCTGAGTCACAAACAGTAGTACCCCACTCCCTCCTTCCCCACCTCACTGACGAGCGGACCCCACCGCCAGCACATCATCGTCTTCACCGCGACATTTCCTCCTCGCTGTTTCTGCCCTTTAACTCCGGCGATCAATTCACGTTATTGACTGCGTTATTGTCGCCCCTGACCATGCACACTTAAGCGCATGCCTCTCCTCGACATTTCCCCTCACTCGCCCCTCCTTCTCTGCCCCAGGGCTGCCCCGATTGCACCGCCATCGCTCCCGAGCGCGTCTCCAACAATTCGGACACCCGCCGCCTCCCATCGCACACGAGCTTGCTCCTCACCTCCTGGCGCATCTCCCGTGCGTTACTCGCTTGCCGCTCGAATCGCTTCGTCATCACCTGAGCACCGCCGCGTCTGACTCGTCTCCGACGAAGTTCCCTGGTAAGCCTCGACCGCCCCAACGCCTCCTGTTGATGCTCCCATCTTCCCCAGATCAGTACGCATCTGACCACGTCTTTGTTTTACCTCGGCGTGACCTGCAGCCTCACCTCCGTCAGCAAACAGAGCCGCCCGTCGTCAGGAGATACTCCGGCGAGCAATCGTCGCCGTTCCTGAGCGCCACTCGCCAGGCCAACGCCACCTCGACCACGCGAACGCTGTAAGCCATTTCCCCCTCTCCCTCGCTTCCGGCAACGTCGGCAAGCTCGCCTCCAGAGCGTGCGCCGCCGCCAGCCGCCGCTAGGTGCCGCCCAACCATGGTCAGAGGACCCGTGTCCGTTAGATCTTGATCCTTTGGCTGAGATTAGAACTTAGACGAAGGGATATGTGTGCATCTGTGCCATGCAATGTAAATAAGATCCTGCGGTCCAGAGAGCTCGATCCACCCGAAACGGTACCGACCAATGGGAAACAGCCACGTGGACAAGGTTTTTTTTAAAACAGAATTAGAATCCGATTGATATGCAAACTTGTAAAATTCATAACTTTAATTCTACACGTCCAAATTTTGCAAATTTTATATCAATGGATTCAGTGGAACATGTAATTTGCAACCATGCACTTTTTTTAATGTTTTGATTCTGTAAAATTGGTTGAAATTGCAGAAACATGTGTAGGCATATTTTGAATATAAAAATTGTTCTAGATATAATTTTAATGTGAAATATTTGCAAAATGGATTGTTGTGAACCTACTGACCTTAGGAACCAACTTATTGATTTAAAAATGTATTTTGTGAAGTTAAGGAATAAATAATTGAATTAGGTCATTTTTAGTCAAATAAAAATATTGTTTTTGTTTTAGAAATGATTTTTGAGTAAAACATTTGGGAAATGTTTTGATTCAAACCTTCTGACCCTAAACACCAAGTTTTGAAAATTAAAATATATTTGTTGAACCCTTTAAAAGAATATTGCTTTGCTAAACGCATTTTCAACCACATAAAATATTTTTTGGGTTTAAAAATGGTTTATAGATAAAACCTTTTACAAATGGTTTTACCACTTTAGTAAATGACCACTTTGAACTTTATAAATGTTTAGAGCCTGATAGAAACCACTTTTCTAAATAAAACTATCTTTTGCATGCTTGCATGCATGACCTTGTTCCTATTATTTTATGTGTGATAAATTGGTTGGAATGCTAGTTGAATTTGTGTTTGCTTGATTGATTTGTAGTGGAATTAGAAGAGTGTGATATTTGCAAGATCAAGAAGTAAACCAACATTTTCTACTAAAAAGGCAAGTTACACTATCATCAATGTCCTACTATTTTCATTACACTTAGTGGATTTTGAAACATGCATGATAATGACTACTATATTATATGCTATGCTAAAATCCTATTAAGATATCATTATATATCCCTTAGTGGAAACAATGCAGTTGTAGTATGCTTAGCCCTGCTATATATTGGGATGGGATACATGTTATGATTATATGAAGAGTTGAAAAGATATATGTTTTATATAATAAAACAAGTACTCAATGAACCAACTGGGTGTACAAGGATCCTCAAGGTTTGGACAAGGTGGCAACAAAAGGAACCATGTTTATATGGTCATCTCTTTTTGTATTTGCACTAGAATAAAACCACCCAGGGACTTAGAGATTGAACATGTTTCTCGTACAGTGGCTTCCGTGTACAGCCACGTGCTAAATGGGCTCTGGCTTAGTCAACTACATAGTGGAAGACCCATGCATTGGCATCTTAAGGTTAACTAGAATTGTGTAAGGGAACTTGAAACCCTACATTGGTGCCTGGATGACAAGCTAGCATTGTGTATTGGGAGGACTTCTATGGAAAGACTTTGTCACATTCTCAATCTGCTAGTACTCCATCTTGGTGAGTACTTATCCAGTGGCCACTGGTGGCATCAAGATGAGATTGTGTCATGTGGGTAAAGTGTACAACTTCTGCAGAAGATCAAATTCTAAGTACTTAGCCGTGTCCCCGGTTATGGACAATACTGAGCAACTAAGGCCTGAAGCTATGGAAGATCTCGACATTCCAATTTCTCAAAGTAAAACTTGATGGTGAAAACAAGGGATTTGAAGCACTTGGAGTTTTCCAAGAAGTTCAAAAAGATTTGACATGGATCAAAAAATATTTTGAAAAGATAGGATAAAACTATATTACTTTCTGTAAAAGAGCCTAAACCCTTCTTAGCCAAATATGCATGTAAATGATAGGATCCACTTATTTCTACATAGAAGTGAAACTTGCCAATACAATTAAAATGTATTGACCCTTGTGGCTGCAACTTATTATGTTGCACGTTTGTTTGATGTTAGTGAAGTGTGTTGAATAGGATTACAAGTCTACAACCAACATGATTGCCTATGGCACTTTGAAGATGAAGGACTCCATGCTATATAGTTATTCTGCTGCATTGTAATGAGATATCCAAATGAGCTTTGTAAGATGTAATGAATTATTTTATTCCTGGTTATAAAGTTGTATTATGACCTTTGTTTCTTGATATTACATCTTAACTGTGGATGCTAGCTATTGTTCTAGGGACTAGCATTGTAACATCAGGGATCTCTACCTTATTGAAGGTTGGGACCTCTACAGATGGTATCAGAGCACTGTGTTGCCTGTAGGATTGTAACCCTAGGATTGGACAAAACCCTTAGAAAAATAAGAGTTGTTTTTGTTCCAAAACATATTTACAAACAATATTGTAAAATCTTTCCTCAACCTTTTTGGTTTTGATTCTACACCTCTTCTTTTCAACTTGATGGATAAAACCTTCACCATGTCCAATGACTTTAACTTTAGTTTCACCAAGGACTTCATCAACTCTAATGACTTCAACGTCTTCAAATGATTTCAACCTTATTTTCACCAAAGACTTCAACTTAGACATCACTCAGGACTACAAGTGAAAAACAAGAGACATTAGATTGCCTACCAAAAACATTGATATCATGTTAGAGTATGGATCATATTGACCTATGAGGTATGACTATACTAAGTTATTATTTTCAATAAAACTTGTTGATTCGTTCAACTCATGAGTTAAACCCATAAGTTGATAAGTGAATAGTTACTTGTTGATTGCTTGATTGTTTGATTGAACTTGGTTGGTTTTGAGTTGTGTGTTAAACTTCTTAAAAACCTATCCATCATTACTTATCCCTATCAAACCAATAGATGCCTCCTCGTCGTGCCAACCCCAACCAAAACAACAAAAACATCACCCCTGAGATGCAGCAGATGTTGGCAGCTCAGACACAATTGATGCAGGAGATGACCACATTCATACAGAATCAGAACAACAACAACAACAACAACAACAACAACAACAATAACAAGAACAACAACAACAACAACAACAACAACAATCAGAATAATCCTCCAGCACTTGACATGCTCACCAAGTTTCTGAAACTTAGGCCTGCAAGGTTCTATAGAACAACTGATCCAATGGAAGCCAATGACTGGTTATGTTCAGTGAACAAAGACTTAGTGACTGTTGGCTGCACCGATTAATAAAAAGTTAGGTTTGCAGCATTTCTTCTTAAAGGACCAGCAGCAACATGGTGGGACAACTTTCAGATCACCACTCCCCTTGAAGATGTAACTTGGGCTTTTTTGAGGATGGATTCAGAACAACTCACATCTCACCTGGAGTGATGTACTTGAAGAAAAAGGAGTTTCACAATCTGAAACAGCGTCACCTCAGTGTGGCTGAGTATATTGAAGAATTCAACAATCTGGCACGCTATGCACCGGATGAAGTTGATACAGATGCTAAGATAAAAGAAAAAAATTCTTGAAGGACTTAATGATGAGTTGAACCTGCAGCTAGCTGTTGCCTATGTCCCAACTTATCAATCACTCTGTGACAAAGCCACTATATTGGAAAACAAGATGAATCAAGTTGAGAACATAAAGAGGAAGCATAAACTCAAGAATCACTCAGGATCATCAAAGAAGAAGTATTCATTCAAAAAGAGCAATGAAGATTCTGAACCACATCAGTATCACCACAACAGCAATGAAAGTGAAAATAATGGAAATGATACTGACAATGGAGATGACCTTGGTCAGAACCAACATGAAACTTTCAACAAGAAAGACATTAGCCAGTTGCAATGCTATAATTGTAAGGAACTTGGACACTATGCATCAAACTGTCCTGAGAAGAAAAAGAAAAAGGATGCTAGAAAAGCCAATGGAAATGACTCCAATGTGACCCAAAAAGGACATGTGAACCACATTGACATGGATGGAAACTTTGAAGAGATAGAATAAGTGGATGTCAGAAACCAGTTAACTCAGTTGAGTCAAATAAGGATTCCTTGTCTGGATATTAAGTGTTGAACCCATAGTCAAGTGAACTAGCAATGTAACCCTATGAGACTTTATTTTAAGGGTGGTAGTACCCTAGTTGTCTTCAAGCCAACTTGTAACCCTAGCCTTCCCAAATATCGGTACGATATTTATTTTAAGGGTGGTAGCCTGTCACATCCCAAAATTTTCCAAATTTTGAAATGTGAAAAATTGAATAAACAAAATAAAACTTTGTTGAAATTCAGGGTGAGAAGAAACTTTTTGATTCCAATTGGAAATATCAAAACCTATTTTGATCAAATAAAATCCTAAAGGGATTTAAAAAGATAAATAAACAATAAAGTTAAAATATTTGGAATCACTATTTTTGGATCTTTTAATAAAAAGATTTGGTTTTCAAAAGAAAAGGTAGAATTATAAATAAGGATTATTTTATAGAGCCAAATTAAATCTTAGCCAAGCTTTTCAAATAAAATATTTCTATTTGATAAAAAGAGTAAAGGTTTATTTAAATAAAATAATGAGGATTTATTAATATCCAATTTTATTAAAGTAAAGGCTTTGCCATTTTAAATAAACACTAAAACTTGTTAAGTTCTTCTAAATAAGATTTCCAAGTGTTTTATGTTTTCAAATAAAACCTACTGAAATGATTTTGTTATTATTTAGATTTCAAATAGAGTTTTAAAATAAATCAAATCCTATTTGAATTAATACCTAAGGTCTATTTATTTAATTATTAATGGATCCTAAAAAGAATAAAAATTATTTTGTTTTGGACTTTGGATTATGTTGTTAAACAAAATTAAAAACTACACAAAGTTTGGCAAAGGTTTGAATTCATTTGGGTGTTTGAATTGTCTGAATAATATCAAAATAGAAATTCCAAATGGAATAAGAAAAATCTTCCTCAGATAAAAAAGGAAACGAATCGACCCAATAGGCCCAAAGAGTCAGAACAGTAGCCCACCAGCTCTCTCCACGGCAAAACGTTTTCTCATGCGAAAATGAACCCACTGAGTCACAGACAGCAGGACCCCACTCCCTCCTCACTGACGAGCGGACCACACCGCCAGCACATCATCGTCTTCACCGCGACATTTCCTCCTCGCCGTTTCTGCCCTTTAACTCCGGCGATAAATTCGCGTTATTGTCGCCCCCGACCGCGCACACTTAAGATCACGCCTCTCCTCGACATTTCCCCTCACTCGCCCCTCCTTCTCTGCCCTAGGGCTGCCCCGATTTCCTCTTGCACCGCCACTGCTCCGGCGAGCGTCTCCGAACAATTCCGGCCACACCCCGCCGCCCCTCGCCTCCCACTGCACACGAGCTCGCTCCTCACCTCCTGGCGCATCTCCCACTGCACACGAGTTCGCTCGCGCGCGTGCCGAATCGTCGGTTTCGTCATCACCTGTCACATCCTAAGATTTTCCAAATCTTGTTATGTGAAAAATAAATGAATAAAATAAAACTTTGTTGATTTTCAGGGTGAGAAGAAACTTTTTGATTCCAATTGGAAACCTTCAAACCTATTTTGATCAAGATAATTCCTAAAGGGGTTTAAATAGATAAACAATTAATAAAGGAAGTTTTAAATATTTGGATTTACTATTTTGAATCTTTTAATAAAAAGATTTGGTTTTCAAAAGAAAAGGTGGATTTATAAATAAGGATTATTTTATAGAGCCAAATTAAACCTTGGCCATGATTTTGAAACAAAAGGTTTTGCTTTGATTAAAAGAGTAAAGGTTTATTTAAACAAAATAATGAGGATTTATTAATATCCAATTTTATTAAAAATAAAGGCTTTTTCCCATTTTAAATAAATACTAAAACTTATTAAATTATTTTAAATAAGTTTTCCAAGTATTTTATATTCTCAATTAAAACCTACTGAAGTGTTTTTGGTTCTATTATAGATTTCAAAATAAAGATTTTAATAAAACAAATCCTATTTTGAATTATTAACTAAGGCCCATTTTATTTAATTATTAATGGACCCTAAAATAAAAAAATGTTATCTTATTTTAAACAAGTTTTCCAAATATCTTATATTTTCAAATAAAACCTACTTTGGCTTTGAAAATATTTAGATTTTAATGGAGATTTTATTAAATAAATCAAAACCTATTGGAATTAATAATTAGGGTCTATTTTATTTAATTATTATATAGATCCTAAAAAGAATGAAATTAATATTTTATTTTGGGACTTTGGTTTATGTTGTTAAACAAAATCAAATTCAATTGCAAAGTGTGATGAATGTTTGAGTTAATTTGGTTGTTTGATTTGTTTGTTTGAATTTCAAAACAGAAAAAGAAATAGAAAAAGAAAAAGGTTTCAGAATAGGAAAAAAATAGAATTGGACTCGACCCAACCCAACCTGGCCCATTAAGCCCAGCAGCCCATTTCCCTCTCTTACCCCCCGAAGCGTTTTCTCTCACACACGAAACGACCCGCGCAGTGAATGACAATCGGGTCCCACTCCTCCTCTCTCCCTCTCGCTGACGCTAGGCCCCACCGCCAGCTCACCGTCTTCAACCCCGCGACGACCTCTTCTCCCTCCCCTCGTCGCCGTTTCTGGATGTGATTTCGCGTCTTAAATTCACCTTAATGCGGCCACCATTACTCGCCGTGACCACTCCCATTTAAACGCCAGCGTCTCCTCTCCATTTCCCCTCTGTCTCCTCCCCCAAGTGCGCCCCCAGGCTGCCGAATTTCGCCAGACACCGCCCACTGTCCGACGACGCTCCGGCGAGGATTCCGGCAGCACCATGCCACCCCTTACCTCCTCGAGCACGCAGCTGTGATCCCCATCTCCTGGCGGACCTTTCCGCATCGCCAGCTCGCTCGCGTGCGCCCCTGAGCCTCGACAGCAACGACTCCAAGCGCCGCCACCGTCTGGTTTAACTCCGGCGAGTGCCCCAGGTAGTTTCCGTCCGCCCCTTCCCCTCTCGTTCATGCACGCAAGTTCTACTCACCCTCACGCGTCTAACAGACCCTTTGTCTCGTCCTCCTGTGCCTTGTAGCCCTGCCCCCAATGTCGACCGAAGCACGCCCGACGCCGTGTAGACTCCGGCGAGCAATCCACATCTGACCAGAGCGCCCTCGACGAGATACTGCCACCTTGAGCTTCCCCACGACATTGCGAACACGGTGATCATACTCCCTTCCTTCCTCTCTTCCTCCATCGCCGCCATCGTCGATCGCCGCCGCCAAGGCAATGCCGAAGCCGCCGCTTCTGGCAAATGGATAGGAGCCGTTCGATCCAGATCGAAGTGACGCGATTAGGTCACTTAACGCTGAAAGGGTACGCGGCCAGTGCCGTGCGATTCAACTTGATCCAACGGCCTGCATCACCCGATCCACCCGAACTGGTATCGACCTGTAGAAACGCGACGCGTGGCCAGACTCTGGTTATAAAAACAGATTTGAATCTATTAGATTTGTGATTTTGTAAAATCTATAACTTTTGATCCACATGTCCAAATTTTGAAAATTTTATATCAATGGAATCAGTGGAACAAGCCCTAGCCAACCATGCCATTTTTTTAGTAAAAAGCTTCTGGAAAAATGGTTGTTTTTGCAGAAACTTATGTATGCTTGTTTAGGTTATAAAAATTATTCTAAAATGTTTTTGGGGATAAAATCTTTTGCAAATGGTGTGTTTTAAACCTACTGACCATAGGAAACACTTTGTGGATTCAAAAATGTATTTGGTGAAACAAAAGAATGAATCTTGGATTTAAAACCAATTCTAGTCAAATAAAAATATAGTTTATTTATTAAAAATGTCTTTGGAAGAAAACTTTTGGGAAATGTTTTGTTTTAAACTCTCTGACCCTAAACACCAAGTTTTATGGTTTGAAAACATATTTGGTGAACCCTATAGATTAATGCCTTATTAAAAATATTTCTACACCACATAAAATGATACTTTGTTTTGAAAATGGTTTATGAAGTGAAATCTTTTGCAAATGACTCTTGCCACTTTATGAAATGACCATTAGGTGTTTTCAAATTTTTATGACCCATTAGGAACCACTTTTTCAAATAAAACAAAGCTTGGCATGCTTGCATGCATTTCTTAGACTTTATGATTTTATGTGATGTTTTGCTTGATTGGTTGATTGAGTTTGTGCCTTGCTTGATTGAATTGTAGTGACTTGAAGAGTGTGATTGTTGCAAGGACAAGGAGTGAACTTATACCCTCTACCAAAAAAGGCAAGTGATGCTTCATACTTTTGTCCCATTACTTTCACTATGCATTAGTGATTTCTCTAAGTAAAACTTGCATGGAATTTTGCTAAGTATAAACCTTGCTATGGGAAATCCTAGTAGATGAAACCTTAGTAAAATTTCCTAAGTTAAGACTCCTACTACTCTCAAGCTTAGCTTAGCTAGTAGAAAACAAGGGTGGAATATATATTCACACTATGGAAAAATTTCTAAGTCTGAGGACTTGTGTTTTGTTTAATAAAACAACTAAGTTAATGAATCACCTGGGTGGAATGGTAATTGCTTGGTGGTTTTTGGTTGAGTGGTTACTCAAGGCCAGGGGACTGGTGAACCTTGTGTATCTCACTTGTGGATGGCCACCCAGGAACAAAGAGATTTGAGATGTCAAATGTTGAGAAGCTTCAAGTGGAGCCACTTGGCATTATGGGCTCTGCCTCGATCATATAGGTTGCACGAACTTAGCCATATGGACAGTTGGTGGTAGGGTTTGATAGGTTGGAGCGCGTCCATTTTGGTCTAAGGGAGGGCTTCTGAAAGATCTTGTCTTGGTGAAAACAAGTCTTGTGGGGAAAGTGCACCACCTCTGCAGAGTGTAAAATCTAAGTACTTAGCCATGTCCCTGGTAAAGGACAATTTGAGCATCAAGACATGGAAGCAATCAAGAATCTCATCATCCAAATTTCTAAGTTAAAAACTTGTGGTTGAACAATGGTTAAAGGATCTTCAATCTTTGATTGGGAGATGCCTTGGGAAGGATTATTTTGGTCAAGCAAAAACTTAGTGTTTTCAAATGTGAAGGAAAAATCTATTTTGAGCAATGCAAGCCTCAACTCCACTTATCCAAATGCATATAGATGATAGACTCCACTATACTACCATAGTATCACTTGCCAATACAATTCAAATGTATTGACCCTTGTGGCTGTAACTTGTTATGTTGCAGGTTTGTTTGATATTAGTGAAGTTGATTGATTAGGATTACAAGTCTACAACCAACATGTCTGCCTGTGGGACTATGAAGATGAAGGACCCCATGCTTATAGATATTCTGCTGCAATGTAATGTAATAGCCAAATGAGCTATGTAAGATGTAATAAAATTATGTTATTCCTGGTTATAAAGTTATATTATGACCTTTGTTTCTTGATATTACATCTTAACTGTGGATGCTAGCTATTGATCCAGGGACTAGCATTGGAATCACAGTGATCCTTTTTCCTTTACAAAGGAGGGACCTTACAGATGGTATCAGAGCATTGTGTTGCCTGTAGGATTTGTAAACCTAGGATTGGACAAAAACCCTTAGAAAAATAGGAGTTGTATTTTTTCCAATCTTACTTACAAACAATCTTGTAAACTCTTTCCTCAAACCATTTTAGTTTTGATTCTACATCTCTTCTATTTCAACTTGATGGAAAAACCTACCCCATGGCCAAAGACTTCACCATGTGCAAAGGACTTCATCAACTCTAATGACTTCAACATCTTCAACTCTAATGACTTCAACATCTTCAACTCTAATGACTTCAACATCTTCAGCATTTTCACCAAGGACTTCAACCTTGGATATCACTAAGGACAAGTGAGACAACAAATCTTGCTCAAGATTTGGAGACTAAGGAAACACAATTTAGAAAGAGCCATCATCAACTTTGAATTTTTATGACCAAGAGTTTTTCCAAGGAAACCATGATCTCAAGCAAGAAGAATCAACCAAGAAGGATGGAAATATCACAAGTAAACCATATAGATGGACCACCATAATTTAGTTAAGTCAAACACACCAACTTATGTGGTGTAACAAAAATATTTTGTTGCCTAAGTATGTGCTTGAACTTTGTTGTTTGAGTGAAATGTTGTCGTGGGAATGACCACGGCAGATGCTGCAATCGGCAGCGAGTAGTAGAACGAAGGGCAAGGGCGGCCAGCCATCTGCGGTGCGAGATGAGGGCGGAGACTCAGGGTTTTACCCAGGTTCGGCCCCCCGGAGGGTAAAGACCTACTCCTGCTAGATTGTATTATGGAGGTGTTTACAATGGGCGAACTCGGCGGCTAGGCGGCGAGTTGCTTGGGTGTATGAGGGAACGTATCTCTACTCACCCCTTAGGGAGGTTTATATAGGCCTACCTCCCCTAGGGTTTACATATCTCAACCGATTCGGTTACAACTTTGTCAATCGCTTAACTCAGACCGATCGGGCCTATCTACTCTTTGGGCCTTCGACCTCCGATGCCGGGTACCTGATGGGCCTTGATCCATTCGCCGCTCAGCCCACTCGCCAACCTTTGGGCCATCGGAACGTCCCACGAGGATACCCCAAGAGGCATATCCCCATCGGTAGTCCCCGAGGCCGTCGTTGATTAGGCGCGGTGGCTGCCGGGCCGGAGTATACGGCTTCAAGTTGGCATCCAATCGAATCGTCGGCGGGCTCTGTACAAAGGAAAAATCCGCGACCGAAGTCGCGTCTCGGCGACTCGAACCAACGGGTCGCAACCTCGGCAGTAACTTAGCGAGCCGAGTGCCGTGAGGCGGACCGTCGGGCGTGGTCAAACTAGCCGTTAAGGTAACTTAACGGTAACTTTCGGCGTAATCATCGCGCGTAACGGCCCCTAATTTGGCGGGCAGCTCGCTATATAAGGGGAATGGTTGGCCATCGAAAGCCAACCGCCCACCATTTCTTCCGAGTACGCACATCTTTCGCCTGCTGATCTCGCCCGCAATCCTCCGACCTCAAGCAAATCCTCGCCATGGCCCTTTCCACCGAACCTTGGGCAGATCCAAGTGCACCAGGCGAATCGGCCTCCTTCGAGGAGGCCGGAATCTCTTGGGCCGGGCGAATCCTCAGCCGAGAAACGATCCCGAACTCAGCGAGAGAGTTCATCTGTTTCACTAGTCACCTCGAGCGGGTTTAGGGTTTCCCACCTCTGTTTC